>CM075652.1:2500-10002500 GCA_037953625.1 Crotalaria pallida | reverse complement strand
CCACGACACAACACTGCGCTCCTCCATCTCTTCGAACACTCTTTTCGCCTCCCCTACCAACCCGCCACACTTAACATACACATCCATCAACGCATTGCACACCTTAACACACTTCAAGAACCCAAACATCACCGCACTGGCATGGCATTGTTCCCCAACCTTAACATCCCCTAGCCTCGCGCACACGCCGAGGGCACAAACCATGGAAACCCCATCAACGGGCAAGCTTCTTCTTCGCATTTCAACGAATAACTTGAGAGCATTCTGGGGATTCCCGTGGCGGGTGAGGCATCTGATGAGGGCGGTATAGTCTACGGAGTCTTTGTGTGAGTGGGGAATTTGGTCGAACAGGTAGTGGGCGTGGCGGAGAGAGGAGCAGGAGGCGTAGAGATGGAGGAGGGCGTTGATGAGGAAGTGTCGGCGGAGAGAGAGGAGGCCGGTGACGATGGAGGCGGCGTGGAGTTGCTTGCCGGGGCGGAGGGAGGAGGTGCGGGCGCATGATCGGAGGAGAGAGCGGTAGTGCTGAGCGAGGGATGAGGAAGCTGAAAGCGGCGCGCTCCATTTCATAAGTCATAACAGATAGAGACCATAAGTCATTCTTTGATAAGCCAATTGACACTGAAGTGATATATATTATGGCTTCTAAGCAAAAAAAAAAGTTAGCTTATTACTCCCTCCTTTTCAAAATTGCAAATCGTTTACCTTTTTCTATAAACACAAAGGGTAATAAAACTCAAAAGTTTCCATATAATTAATTCCTTGATCATCTTAAAAAAATCATTTTTATTTTTTTTCGTATTCCTTGCGGAATCACCGGTATCCCCAAGAGCACCCTTAATACCAGGGAGCCCTTGAGACTAATCCGGAGCGAGCTGCGTGACTGGCTCTCCCAGCGAAATGTTTTTAGTGGGAATCGAACCCGGGGCTACTAGCACCCGTGTCTCATTCCCAAGATTTCAGTTGAGGCCTTACACCAGCTGAACCATAAAAAAATCATTTTTATGGGATAAAAGAACATTAATGATAAAATTGTATTGAAAAACTAAATAATTATTTTTTTAATTCATTTAAATGTATCGGTTTTTAAAAAAGACTTTCATTTTAAGGTTTTATTAACCTATTTCCTCCGTCCCACAAGGATGGTAAAAAATGGTTAAAATTTTTGTCTCAAACTATAGCTAAAATAATTAATGAAAAATTTAGAAATTGTAAATTTTAAATTGTAATTAGTTGATTCATGCAAAATGCATTAAATTAGTTGTTTGATAATAAATTAATATGTTAGACAAACCATTAAATACACGTCTCTTTGATTTTTTAATTTTTTAACCATTATTATCAGATTGATGGAGTATGCACCAAATGCATAGGATAAAAAGATCGTGAACAATAACCCATCGTACATAAGAGAGTGGCAGTAGCAAATACTCCCTCCGTTTCAGAACATTAGGCCTTTTAGCCTTTTTTTTCTTGTTTCATAACATTAGGCCTTTTACAATTTCAATACATAAACATATTTTTCTTTCTAATTCTAACCTTTATTCAATCATTTCATTCTCTCTTCATTAATTTTACTTTTATTATCTCTCTCATCTCTAAACCACTATACATTAATTAATGGACACACTTACTAATAAACATTAAATACTACTGCAATTTTCAATAAGGATTGATAGGGGCATTTTGAACAAATTATACATAACACTTACAATAATTAACATTTTCTTAATCTGTGTGTCCAGGCCTAAAAGGCCTAATGTTCTGAAATGGAGGGAGTAGCTTGAAAATGAAAGCACTAAGAGCATCCACACTCGTGAATGGGTTTTTTTGTCTCTAAATGGACCTCATACATTATTTTATTATTCTTCACACTTTTTTACACTTTTAGGACCAAACACATTTTTACTCCACACCCATAAACTCACTTTTGTACTTAAAATGGGGACCCACACACTACCCCACACTCTTAATTACATAAATCAAAACTACCATCAACTAACTATATTTTTCCCACCAAAATCATAACTATAATTTAAAATGTTCTATATTATTATAATAAATACCATAATAAACTTAAATGCAATAAAATTGGAGAGAACTAGAAAAAATAAAATACATTAAAAATTCAAAAAATAAAAAATAAATAAAATATGTCACACTATACAGAAAATAAGTAAAATAAAAATACATAAAATAAATCACAGCACAAAAAAATAAATAGAATGAAAAAAAAAAAGAAACACACACATACTTGTACAAATTGAAACACACACACAAATTGAAACACACACATACTCATATACCAAAAAAAAACATGCTCTCTCATGTGAAACAGACACACACACAAACCCTCCCAATTGAACACGGTGCTCTACTGCTCTCTCTCTTTCCTTCTCTCAAACCCTCTCTCTACTCTCTCTTCCTCTCTCCCTCCATCCATCGTCGATCTCCCTCCGGCGTCGATCTCAAACTCAACACACACACGATCTTCCTCCTGATTTGATTTTAATCGCCGCTCAACCGCCACGATCTCCCTCCACCGACGTCGATCTTCGATCGAGCCCCCACCGCGTTCAATCCAGCAACCACGATCCACGATCCAGCAGCCCCTTCACGATCCACCACTCTCCCTCCACCGTCGCCGATCTGGTTTTTTGTTTTTTTTTTCCTTTTTTTTTCTATTTCACTTGCTACAGATTTTTTTATACTAATTTTATTTTTATTTCTGTAATTTCGTATTTTTTTTATGATGATGAGTTTATGTGTATTTTCGGTTGTTGATGATGCTGTTTTTTTTTGCCGATGAATAATTTTTGGTGTTGATGAATAATTTTTTGGTTTCATTTTTGTTAACCGTTTCTCACTCTCCCTCGTTTTTTTTGCCGTTGATCGTTGCCCTTTCTCTCTCCTTGCCCCCACCATTCTGACACCTTCATTGTTGCTAATTAGAGACAATGAGGCTTCTCTCCACACCGGTAAAAATTACACAGTCCTTAAAATTTTAGAAACAAAGAAAAAGTTACCAGTGTGGATGCTTTAAACAAGTATTACCTCAGGGGAAGAATTCTCAAAGGTAATATTCTTTGCAATAAAATCTCCTCCTTCCACAATAGTACTCCCACAACCAAACGTCCCGGTCCCTATCACCTCATCACCCTAAAAACATGAACAAATAAGTTTCATTTTTGACACGTGTCCATGATAGAAGGTTGGGTCTAATAAAGATTAAAAGAATTATTGGACCTATTTGAAGAGAAGAGATAGGATAAATATTTATAGGGAATTAGTCCTCAAATCTCGTTTTTAGTCCCCAAACCCCATTTTTTTCCGATGAGATTCTGTCAGAATATTTTTCTGATACCGCCGAGTCGAAAAATGCATTTTCCGACTTTAAAATGAATTTTTTTAATAAAAGAGTAACAGGAAAAATGCATTTTTCTGACTCGGGGGTATCAGAAAATATTCTGACAGAACCTCATCGAAAAAAATGGGGTTTGGGACTAAAAACGGGGTTTGAGAACTAATTCCCATATTTAAATTAATAATTAAGTATTATTATTATTATTATTATTATTATTATTCTATAATGTTCTTACTTGTTAAGATTGTGCCACTTGTATGGCTTACTATCATTCTAGATTTATTATTTTCTATTTAAGTCTTTGTAGTCACCATTATCAAATGAATGAAAAATGAAGTTTCTTTTATTATACTTTTAATTGCTTTTAATAAGAGTAGAATAACTTAGAGAATTAATCACTTGGTAGAATAGCTTTTAGCTTTCTATCAGCCCATTACATTAAACAAGCTCAACATCAAAGACATGAACCGTGCCACCACATGAATGCACCTACTTGGTGATGTTGGATTATGAATGCACCTACTTGGTGATGTTGGATTTTGGTGGCAGTATTGTTCAACGTGAGAACAATGTCATCATGGCAAGTACCAGAGAGTGTGATGAAGTTCTTGGTCTTGGCCACGTAAATAGGTTGTTTGTAGATCCCTGCCGACACCCGGATCACTGTCCGGCGAGTGTTGCCGAGTGGCACGGCGTTGATGGCTTCTTGAATTGTTTTGTAGTGGCCGGTTCCGTCCTGTGAGATTGTTAATACCGAAGCTGAAGCTGCCATTCTAGTCAGTAATTATATTAAGTGTATTAAATATTAAAAGAATTATTAGGCTAATTTGGAGAGTAGGTATAGGATAAATATTAGATAGTTAATTAAATAAGTATTACTCCTCTCGGTCCTTATTATAGGGCATACTTAACTGAATTACACATACCAAGAAAAGTGGTTGGTTTTATGAATTTTATGAGAATATATTGTAACATTACAATTTTATCCCCTTAACTTTTCTTGGAAAATTTGCACTCATTAATGAACAACAAAAAACACATAGATAGTCAAAGCATTTAATAAGGGCAAAAAAGAGAAAAATCAATAAATGATGCATAGAAAATATAAAGTGACTTATAATTAGGACAAAAAAAACTTTCTAGAATGTGACCTATATATAGGACCGGAGGGAGTATTAGTTATTATAATAGTTCTAGAATGTTCTTGTATTACTCTATATAAGTCTTGTTATAGCTTTCATTTGAAGAAAACAATGAAAAATGAAAAATGAATTCAGTCTCTCCCTCTCATCTCTCTTCTCTAGTTTTCTCATTTCTCATCTAAGTTCTGGAGATTGACCATCTCAAATTGGTCTTTATCTGTATCTACAATTTGGGTTCGTTACATTGGTGCTTTCATTCTCCTACCCACCTCACATTCCAACCATGAATCCTCACTACCAACCTCAATCCGGTCACCATCAGCCACCGTGCGACATTTGTTACACATCTTGCCTACCAAAATCTAACCATTTTCTTCCACCTATCTTATCTCATGGAGACCTCCTATTTTCAGACTACAATTATAGAGATTATTTTGACCACCACCACCACCACCTCCATTCACAATCTTGTCAACCACCACCATCTTCTTACCCGCCAAAAACGTCCACGGAGTTGCTGTCACCATTAGATCTGAAAACCACGTCCACGAAATCCACCGCCGGTCACCGCACCATTACGAAAACCACTGTCACCGTCGCAAGCTTCGCTGTCATCGGAAATGGTACCATCATCGCCAGCGAACAACACGACCCTCTCGACCACCACATTCCCGCGACGAGCCCCGCCGTGTTCACCTCTAGATCTACAGTCTCGAACACCATCTCTGTTTGAGGAGGCCGTGGACACCAGTGAGCCACCACGAGCACCGCCTTGACTTCATCATCCAATCTATCATCGACCATCACTTCCGATGACACAAATGGGATTAAGGAAGTGAACTCCTTCATGCTCCACCGTAGACCACCGCGGGAACCATTTCTGTCAACACGAGATCTGCCGTGGAGACCACCGCCTCCATCGATGGACTTAGCCTCCGACAAGAGCAAGAAGAAAGGAGAAGCAAGCACCATGCCTCCTTGCAAGCTACCGAGGACATTCCCTTCTCCGCCACGAACTCCGCCACCAAGGGAATCATTCCTTTCTCCACCAACAGAAGTCGCCTCTGGCGAGGAGAAAGGAAGAGAAAAAGCGATATCTGAGGGCCCTTGTGGAAAACCGAGAGATCCGCCATGGAGACCGCCGTCTCCGCCGTTGGACTTAGTCCCCAACAAGAATGCTGAGAGCGAGAAAGAGAGCTTCATGTTTCATCGTGAGCCACCGCGAACTCCATTGCCGAAGGAGCCTTTCTTTTCTCCACCGCGAGCATCTCTGTCTTCTATTAGCGAGCCTTCATTCAGAACCCTGCCATGGAAACCACCATGGCTGGCCGCAAAAATCATCTCCGATAACATCAGGAGAGAGGAAATGCAAGGAGAAGAAACAAATCTATTTTGTGGTGGCCAAGTTTTTATTCCTGGATCTGTTGAACTAAGAAAGAAATTGGATGCTGCACATGGTTGGACGTTGATGCAAAACGACTTTAGAGGTTTGGCCAGCAATGAGTCAAGCAAATGGAAAGATGAGGAGAGGCTTAATGCTTTGTGTCACGTGGCCTTGTCACCACCAAAAGTTGAGCCTTTATACTCAATGGGTACCATTGGGAATATTAACGAATTTTCTTTTAAATTTTCTACTATGGAGCAGCATGGGGCACAAAGATCATGGGTCTATAACACGCCTTATTTTCTCATATCAGGGACATCTTTGGTGGATAGTTTGGCCTTGAAATTATTACTTAACCTTGAGGGCAAGGTTGATTTTGAAGGGGTCGGTAATGTAGTGATATTAAATGTATTAAATATTAAAAAAATTATTAGGCTAATTTGAAGAGTAGGTATATGATAAATTTTAGATAGTTAATTAAATAAGTATTATTAGTTATTATAATAGTTCTAGAATGTTCTTGTATTACTCTATATAAGTGTTGATACCTCAATATTTGGTAGCCCAAATTACAAGGCCCAAGTCATATGAAGGCCCAAGAATTGCCAAACAAAAAATAAAGCAATGAAAGATACTGGGAAAGGCGTGTAAACTCCGAGAGTTGCCCAAGGCGGCACACGCCCCAAAGCGACGGTCATCAGGGCGACACATTTTGATAAGGAGCCCGGAAGAAAGAGTAAAGCGTACTGATGACAGCAAACACAACGTATTGTCTCAAAGCGTCTCAAATGTAGCGGAAACTTAGGGGGAAAGTCGTGACAAACGAGAGCGAGCCGGAAGCACAGGCTCACGGAAGGCCCACACGTGACTAGACAAAGGCGACACAACTGTCCAAGACTTCAACGGCTTGCAAAGGAAGTAAAGAGGGAATCTTTTGGCTACCCAAGACGAAGCTGAAGGTAGTAAGACTTGAACCCCTCTACTTCCCTGTAATCATCAATGCCAAAGCCAAGAATGGTAAAGAAGACAAAACCACTGAATTGATTCTCTGAGCACATGATGCAAAGAGCTACTACCCAACAGACAAAAGGTGAGCAACCAATGACCACTGGTCCAAAGCACCATTATAAATAGGAGATACTTCTCCTCCCAAAAGAAGAGGATCCCCGGGGGGAACAACAGGGACAAACGACAGAAAGAGGCTCCGAGAGGATCCCCGGGGGGGACAACGGGGACAGACGACAGAAAGAGGCTCCGAGAGGAGGGAGGCGTACCAGAGAGAAAGAGAAACAACATATCAGAGCGACAATAACAACAACACAATATACACAACAAACACTCATAGTTCTTCTCTCTGAAACTCAGAGAAAGGACACAAGAATAACATCAATGAGAAATATGGAGAGAAGAAGGGCTGAAGAGGGAGAAGCTGTAATCAGAGCACACTCCATCAACTCTACAAGCTCACAAGAGCAATAAGCCAACATAGAGGAGCATAAGTTCTTCACTGTATCAAGAAGGAAGAAGGCCCAGAAAAGGAGGAAAAGCCGGAAAGTGTGCATCTCCGACAACTTCCATCAGAAGCGAGACAAGGGTGATCAGAATCCCCCAAAACACCACAACCAACAACAGTCATAACACAGAGAGCGTACAATGAAGGAAAAAGGAATGAAAACCCCTCCCCCGAAACTTAAGCTTAGCAGCATAAAAGAGAGAGTAAGGCCAAAGCGCACACTCCTCCCTCTGTAAAAATACCACAACGTGGGGGTCATTCCTCTGTATTTGCCTATCTGTATCCCATTCAATATAATGGAAGCCTAAAGCTTCACTAAGCTTACGAACCCCATTATCTCTTTTATTAATCATTTATTTATCGCACAAAGCGGTCTGAAACAATTGGCGACTCCGCTGGGGAAGCTATGGCTTCCAAACCTTGAAAGAAATGGGATTTACGTTGTGTAACAAGCGCCTGTGGGAAATGCTGCTCTGAAGGCGATACCCGCAGTTGCTGTCCAAGACCCAACACCCAATCCTGCAAGACAAAGAACAGGAGCAGATCCTGAGAGGCTGAGCTTCAGATCCAACAGATCAGCGAAGTTATGGCTCCAAACAGTGAAGGAAACGCTCCTGGAAGCGCTACCCAGAAGGCAAGCTCCCTAGAAGGCGCCCCTTAGAGAGCGACCTCCCAAGAAGGCGTGCTCACAGAAGGCGACCAGGTTCGCCCCGATACAAACCTTCCAAAGGGCGACGAGACTCGTTCGAGAGGCGGCCTAGATCTTTGCGAGCCCAACTGCCCAGAAAGGCGACGCTTCAGAGGGCAACATACAAAGTACGCTCTTACTGACGAAGGCGCAACCAGAAAGTTGTATGGGAAAGTTACTGCACTAAAAGCTAAGTACATATAACTCTTAACTCAGTGCATATGCTAGTATGCCTTTGTCATGAATTTAATTATAATAGATATGAATCATGACGAAATGAAAAATGTATCCAATCACGTAGCAGTCGCTGTATGTTAGCTAAGGAAACATAGTTACTATATGCTCATCTATGTCCTAACATGCTTTTGGTAATATCGATTTCACGTGATATCATGCTCTACGTAGTTAGTCTCATGTCTAAGACTATCCTGGTAATGATGAGTTGCTTTTACTTTGAATAGCTTTGTTCTGACATGACATGATATCATATGTGTATGGTTTGATTCTTAAACTGTGTATATCTTGGCTGAGAATTGCATATGTATGATCACAGTCATGAATAGTGCCACTTTGATATATATTAAATATTTGACTAGAGAAGCAATAAGTAGATAACTCTGTACATGTGAATGTTTGCTGTAGAACCAAAATTAGTATTCCACGCTAGTCGTTCTTGCCAGAGTCTTGTTAACTGCTCTTGACTCAACCATGACGTGATGTAAAGAAACTGCTTTTCACAATTCCGATCATGCAAAAACGATGTTTCCTGTTACAAACTGTATGATCTAAATGTTGAGAAGGCATGCTTTAGAAAGGCGCTACATGAAAACGTGATCTTGGCAATGTCGTATAATGATGCATAATTGATTTTATACATAATTTGCTAGATACAACTAATAAAACGGACATGCGTAGCATGAAAATATCCGAAGAATGAAAGTTGTCTGTGTAGGAACAAGAATTAACCACTTTCTAAAATCTGAGAAGCCTTTTAGTACGCTCTCAGCAGAAAAGTGCTCCACATCTCGCCCAGTGAAAGAAGGCGATATAAAAAAATGATGAAAACTCAAAAAGCGAGAAATGAGACAAAAGCAAAGTATCAAGAGAGAGCAACACAACGCAAATAGAAAAGATAAATGAAGATCAAACAAACAAAATCAAGCAAAGATAAAGAATGAAATCGCACCAGAAGGTGAACCCTGAAGTTGGCAGTGAGATGCATGAATCCAGAACCAGAAGGCGAACACAAAGTCATGGTGGCAGGGCGCATGTCAGCCTTGCAAGCAGAAATAATCACGCATTCAGTATGAACTAATTGACAAGATGAGAGGCAAAACAAGAAAGGGCAAGAAAAGCAAAGTTGAATCAAAGCCTCGTGTGAAACTGAATCGCCAAGACGAGATCGAAGGCAACTTCAAAGCAAAGGCGTACAAAAGATCACGAGCCAGAAATTTAAAAGAAAATCAATGCAGAAATCTGAGCGCAAGATGAAAAGCAAGAAGGACATAACAAAACTCAAAAGACGTACGACTACACGGCGTACAATCAAAAGGTGTACAACTGTAAGGCGTACATCTTCAAGGCGTACAACTGCCAAGTGTACAACTACGAGGCGTACGTGAAAAGGTGTACGACATGAGGGCGAATGCCAGCTCCGCAATGACCAATGCGAGCACAAGATCCTGAAAAGTATGTTACTCAAAGGCGTACTTAAACACTGAAGCATTGAATCGGATGCAGGGGCAAGGTGCAAGACGAAAGCAAGCTAAAAAGCGTACGAGTGACTGACCCAAAGCTGTTCCAAACATAACATAGCCAAGGCAAGCCAAAGCATCCTGATACAAGTGAAGCTAAGAAGCCTATGGTAATAACAAAGCCCTTGAAGCAAGACACGTCTAAGCTCATCTATACGTCAAAAACAAACCATGCAAAAAGCAAGCATGAACACAAAGTCAAGAAGCCAGAATAATATGGAATCCAAGTGCTTACAAATTGATGATATCAAGAAAGGTAGAAAGAAGAGTAGCACCAATAACAAGAGGTGTTACGAAGCACAAGCAATCAGAATTAAGCAATCAATCAGAAGCAAAGTAGCACCTATGACAAGAGGTGCCAACACTAAAGCTCGAAGTGACACTGATGACATGAGGTGTCCCCGGAAAGAGCTCAAATGATACTGATGACATGAGGTATCACTATAGCAAACACCCTCAAACAGGGTCGATAATGCCAGAACGCGAGGTTCAACACTATAAAAAAAAAGAGGAAAAGGAAGAGAAGAAGAAAAAGAAAAAGAAAAAGAATAGTGTTGAAGCGTATCGCGGGCATAAGCGCCTTATCGCGGTACCCGGATAGACCTCCTGAAAAATTTCCGGGACAGACGCGGGCGAAGTACGCCATATCGCGAGACTAGAAAAGGTCCCGGGAAACAAGGGCACTAGTCTTAAACGCGGGCGGAAAAATCTGTAAAAGAGGTGGCTAACGCAAGATCCAAGGCGATCCGTTAGTTTATAAAGCCCCAAAGCGGCAAAAGTCCAAAGCGACAAACTGAAAAGAAAAAGCCCAAAGCGGCAAAAGTCCAAAGCGACAAAAAGAAAAAGCCCAAAGCGGCAAAAGTCCAAAGTGACAAACCGAAAAGAAAAAGCCCAAAGCGGCAAAAGTCCAAAGCGACAAAAAGAAAAAATCCCAAAGCGGCAAAAGTCCAAAGTGACAAACCGAAAAGAAAAGCCCCAAAGCGGCAAACTGAAAAGTCCGAAGCGACAATTGAAAGAAAGGGTCCAAAGCGACAAAATCTGTGGAGCGTGCCCAATGTGCACCCTGAGAAAAATCTTGGCACCAATGACATGAGGGGCCATTAAAATCTGCAACAAGTTTGAGGCGCCCAAAGCGCGCTCCAAAAAAAAGTGGAGAGGGGAGGAAGAAAAGAAAACCTTCCTTGGGCACCAAAAACATAAGGGCCCTTGTAAGAAGAAGAAAAGAAGAAAAAGAAGAGATGTGTGCTATCAGAATGCTTGAAGAAAAGAAGATCATACAAGAACAGAAGCAAACACAAGTGCAATAACAAGCAGCTATGAAGTTACGAAGTTCAAGCCACAATCGCCAAAGCGACAAGGTCGACAAAACGCACAAGAGCAAAAATGCACAATCCAAATGCGAACCTCTGGCGCAAGGCAAACAACAACAAAAAAAAATGAAAAGACAAAGACGAGACATGCATAGAAACTGTCAAAGTAGCAACAAACATGCAAAGCAGAATCCAAGCTTACAAAAGACGTCATAGATCCCAGAAGTACAAGTTCAAAAGCAGTAAAAGCAGCAAAGGCTAAATTCGAGCAAAGTAACACAAATTACAAAGCCAAAGAAGGCGGCAACCAAAAACCATAGTCTGAAAAGCAGAATGTCAAAGTAGCAGCACAAGTGGCGAAATAGTGCCTACATAAAGAAGAGAGAATTCAAGGAAGTGGTCCTGCAGACTTCTTCATAGGAATACTTCATGGTGGCTAAATCCCTGATTTCCTGGTCAAGATTCTCTAACTCGGAAGTTGCTTGGTCAAGCTGAGAGGAAAGCTCTTTTATGCAGGATACTAAAGGAGCACGACACTCTTGCAAAGCACGCTCAGCATCAGCTAGCTTAGCGTCATCGAATGGAGGGCGCAAACTTTCGAAGCCAGCAATAGCGTTCTCAAGCCAAGAACCGGAGTAATGATGAAACTGAAGCGTGTACAAGCAATCCATAATTTCAGCTTTGTCCTCCCATGGCAAATCATCTATATCAACCGAACGGACCAAATGCAACATCCGCAACAAGGTGCGAGAACCAGACTCTCTGAAAAGACGAGGAAGCGAAGCTGGAGGAGGTGTCAAAGAAGTATGAGCACGGAGGAATGAATCAATCAAAGCCTGATCATCTGCAGAAAATGGAGCTGCAAAAGCACATAGTAATACATGCAGAAGCAATGAGACAAGAACACAAAAGAAAAGAAAAAGCCCAACTCGAGTCAAGAGAAGAAGGAAACACTTACAAACTGAAGAAGACCCTGGAGAAGCGGAGGCATGACTTGCCCTTGCCAACGAAGTCCTGGAATGGGAAATTTCGCGCGCGGAGCGCTCACCGGGGAAATCGACAGCATTCTTAGGGGCTTCGGCCACCTCGGCAAGAGCTTTACCCTTGTCAACAAGACCTATGCTGCCTCCGGGGGCAGGGGCATCAACTTCAGCACCCGCCCCACCAAACATGTTCTCAGGTCTTGGAATATCAGAAACAAGTTCATAAATGATGTCAGCAGCAGCAGTACCTGAAGGGGCCTTCAAAGGCACACCCTTGGGAGAAACAGGAACACTCCTTGGAGTGCCAACAGGGGATGTCAAGTCAAAATCATCACCGGTAGCGGAATCAGAAGGGGCAACACCCACACCAGCGGAAGATTGATACAAATCCATAAAGTCTTCACAATCAGAAGCAGGTGGAACAACAGGAACGTTCTCAGGAAACTGGGATGAGGGCGATGCCGATGAATGACCACCTGCACTAAAAAAAAAGAGAATCAATGATATTATGAAAACTGCCCAAGCAAAACGAAGTAAAAAGACTGGAGAAAAGCAAAAAGCAAGAAATGAAACCTGGAGAATGTCCTCCAGCGTCGTCGCTTTCGGTGGAGTCATGATGAGACAAAAGGGAATCATCTGAATTGGTCTCATTAATTTCATCTTGGACCAAATCCACATGAACCGGAGAAGAAGGAGCAATGCGGATACCGGAAGTGCGCAAGCGGTTGGACCGGCGAGTAGGAACAGCTGCAATTGCCTTCCTCTTCTTACGAGATTTGGCGGCGCCACTACTACCGCCTTGAGCAGGAGATCTAGAAACAGAGGGACCTTGCGAGGGAGTCTTCCTTTTGCTTCGTTTGGGGGCAACAGAGGGAGACGCAGCAACCCTGCGACTGGGCGAAGCTCCCTCAGCTGAAAATAAAACCAAGCAAAAGTTAAATGCAAAGCAAGAAAAAAAAAGAAAGTGACAAAAACAGAAATAGCCAAGATGTTTACCCGTAGCTTTCTTCATGGAAGTGCAAAAATAAGGGTCATTATGAACTATGGGCAGTAGGGAGGGAGTCGAACGCGATGAAGAAGCTTCGAAATCCCAAAGATGCTGGAGAATGTCTTCATGGGAAGTAAGCCAAGAACGCAAGACACCTCCAACACGGGAGGGAGAAACATAAGCAGGAGCAACATCAGAAATTTCAGGAGCCGCACCAAAAAGGAGTGCTTTGACCAAGTCTTCCACCGGGGCCTGCTCAATGTCAAGAACACAAGGGGCTTGATCACGCCCAAACTGTCTGGCCACTCGATCAGGGCGGTAAACACAAGGCCAAAGAGCTCCACCGTGAGCACTCCTGCTGTCCAAAGGGACGAAACCAGGCAAGCAACGAACCGATAAAATCAATTTCCACAGATCATAAACCCCCTCAAAAGGGGTGGCGGCATTGTTTCTTGTGGCAAAAGCTTCTTCGTCGTAAAGAGGATGCAGGAGGTCCGAGTAGGGGCGAAACAAAAATTTGTCCTCTGAATCAATGAGAGACAGTAAGGTTTCTCTTGGAAATCCTCTCGCCCAACACCAGGAACGAGGCTCCAAGCCAGCAGCACCAGTGGAAAGGGGAAGCTTAACGGGGCCATAATCAGGAAAACGTTCAAACAGGAAGTACTGAAGGAAAGTCAAGTCAATATAAGAGTTAATTGCAAAGCGCCCATGAGAAATGCGCATCTGTACTGATACTTGGTCTAGGCGAGCATACAGACCGCCTAAGTAAAACGAAGCAAGAGGAAGGCGTGAACCTTCCGCCAAAAGGCAAGCAAAAAGAAAGACGCATGGGCTCACAGACTCCCATGGAGGTCCAGGGAACACGTACCTACTTAGCCAAAAAGCAACAAAGGCGGCACGGCAGAGGCGCGAATCTGTGACGGGCCCAGCCTGGAATTCGCCATCATGAAAATCACCAAAGAAATACCGGACCCAACTAGCAAATGTGTATTTAAGGGAGGAGCGTTGATTCGCCCTTCGACTCCTAGGAACTAAGTTCCCAGTACCCCTCACTCATTGAGAAGAGGAGCCCCTTGCATATGAAACGCGCCTCCGCCTGAAGAGATCCCGAGAATACTTGGCACTGAGGACTGAAGCAGCCTTCAACTTCACCGATAGTTCAGAAAAGCGTTCATCAACGTTTTCCACATCAAGGTCTTCGTCTCCAAAAGAGGGAAGTCCAAGGAGTATAATCACATCCTCAAGTGTTGGGGTAAATTCCCCCCATGATATCAAGAAGGTGTGGGTAGAGGAACACCAGCGCTGCACCAACATCAGCAAATCATCGGGCTTGCGGTTAGCACCAAGCCGAGGCGACGCCTTGACGGTGGCAGCAATTCCCACTTTCTTCAAAATATCCACGAAAGCAGCATCAGTGGCAAAAACATGATCAACCCATTCTTGCCAGCCATTGGTGCCTCCCACACGAACATTGAAGTTTACGTCTACCCAAGGGAACTCCGAACGGCGAAGACAAGAGCGGAGCAACGAAGGACCCAATGCACAGTGGTCCTTATCATAGGAAGGTGAGGAAATGAGTTCGACGGCGTCTTCGGCAACCACCATGGCCTTGGAAGACGAGCCAGCAATGAAATCGCCCGAGTCAGGACCAAAAGGCGAGTTCGCCTTCACCTCCGAGGCCCAGGGCGATATCCTGGTTCAACAGGATAGGAGCGAGGGCAAGGAAGCTGTTGCATGAAGCAATATGAGACGGGGCCAGGAAGTTGAATCTCCTCCTCGGAGCTTGAGGAAGCGTTTTCAACCACGGAAGGAGCAGCAGCTCTCGATCTCGACATGGTGGCAGCAAATGCAAGAGAAGGGTGAATAGAGGAAATCAGGGAAACAAAGAACAAAGAGGTAACGGAGAAAGCTTTCGGTGTTGAGAAGATGAGAAGAGGAAGTTTCAGACACAGAGAAGAGAGAGAACGAGTGGAAGTGAAAGAAGAAATTGAAAAGTTGGAGGAAGTTTTGAAAAGTACGAGTAAAGGAGGGAACGTGGGGAAACGTGCAAGTACTGGAGACTGGAAGATATTGCCTTCTCCCCCTGACGACACGTGGAATGCAACAGCAGAATGAGAAGAAAGAGAAAACGAAAACTCATGAGAAGATGGCCCATTGACAAGACCCCACCAAATGGCAAGTTCAAAAGCTGAAACTCCAAGGCGACCAATAAACTAGGGGAAGTACAAGACAAACACCCGTGATGTGAAGGCGTCTCCTTCTGTACGCCTTCCCCAGAAAATCAAAAGCGATACCGGAAGGAATAAAGGAGAAGGCGAAGAACGAAGAATAAAAGGTTGAGAAAAGGAGAAAACGAGCAAGAGAGAGACAAGAAATAGGATTTGCACCGAGAAGGAAATTCTTCCCCTCTCACTGCAAAGGGGGCAATTGTTGATACCTCAATATTTGGTAGCCCAAATTACAAGGCCCAAGTCATATGAAGGCCCAAGAATTGCCAAACAAAAAATAAAGCGATGAAAGATACTGGGAAAGGCGTGTAAACTCCGAGAGTTGCCCAAGGCGGCACACGCCCCAAAGCGACGGTCATCAGGGCGACACATTTTGATAAGGCACCCGGAAGAAAGAGTAAAGCGTACTGATGACAGCAAACACAACGTATTGTCTCAAAGCGTCTCAGATGTCGCGGAAACTTAGGGGGAAAGTCGTGACAAACGAGAGCGAGCCGGAAGCAGAGGCTCACGGAAGGCGCACGCGTGACTAGACAAAGGCGACACAACTGTCCAAGACTTCAACGGCTTGCAAAGGAAGTCAAGAGGGAATCTTTTGGCTACCCAAGACGAAGCTGAAGGTAGTAAGACTTGAACCCCTCTACTTCCCTGTAATCATCAATGCCAAAGCCAAGAATGGTAAAGAAGACAAAACCACTGAATTGATGCTCTGAGCACATGATGCAAAGAGCTACTACCCAACAGACAAAAGGTGAGCAACCAATGACCACTGGTCCAAAGCACCATTATAAATAGGAGATACTTCTCCTCCCAAAAGAAGAGGATCCCCGGGGGGAACAACAGGGACAGACGACAGAAAGAGGCTCCGAGAGGATCCCCGGGGGGGGGGGGGGGGCAACGGGGACAGACGACAGAAAGAGGCTCCGAGAGGAGGGAGGCGTACCAGAGAGAAAGAGAAACAACATATCAGAGCGACAATAACAACAACACAATATACACAACAAACACTCATAGTTCTTCTCTCTGAAACTCAGAGAAAGGACACAAGAATAACATCAATGAGAAATATGGAGAGAAGAAGGGCTGAAGAGGGAGAAGCTGCAATCAGAGCACACTCCATCAACTCTACAAGCTCACAAGAGCAATAAGCCAACATAGAGGAGCATAAGTTCTTCACTGTATCAAGAAGGAAGAAGGCCCAAAAAAGGAGGAAAAGCCGAAAAGCGTGCATCTCCGACAACTTCCATCAGAAGCGAGACAAGGGTGATCAGAATCCCCCAAAACACCACAACCAACAACAGTCATAACACGGAGAGCGTACAATGAAGGAAAAAGGAATGAAAACCCCTCCCCCGAAACTTAAGCTTAGCAGCATAAAAGAGAGAGTAAGGCCAAAGCGCACACTCCTCCCTCTGTAAAAATACCACAACGTGGGGGTCATTCCTCTGTATTTGCCTCTCTGTATCCCATTCAATATAATGGAATCCTAAAGCTTCACTAAGCTTACGAACCCCATTATCTCTTTTATTAATCATTTACTTATCGCACAAAGCGGTCCAAAACAATAAGTCTTGTTATAGCTTTCATTTGAAGAAAACAATGAAGAATGAAAAAAGAATTCAGTCTCTGCCTCTCATCTCCCTTCTCTAGTTTTCTCATTTCTCATCTAAGTTCTGGAGATTGACCATCTCAAATTGGTCTTTATCTGTATCTACAATTTGGGTTCGTTACATAGTCTCCAGTGCACTCTGCTCAGTCTCTGTTTGGTTTTTCTGTGTAAAATGTGAACCATGCATAGAGATGTTGCTGCCCATGTTATTAATACTCCCTCGTTTGATTGAGTTTGGCTTTTAATTTTTTTTTACTTGTTTCACAATATTTGGTTTTTTACATTTTCAATACACAAACATATTTATTTTTCTAATTTTAACCTTTCATTCAATCATTTCTCTTATTTCTCATTAATTCTACTTTTATCATCTCTCATCTCTAAACCACTATACATTAATTAATGAACACACATTCTAATAAAAATTAAATACTACTAAAATTTTCAATAAGGATTAAATAGAAACATTTTGGACAAACCATACATAATACTTATAATAAATAACATTTTCTTAATCTATGTGCCCGAGCCAAACTCAATCAAAACGGAGGGAGTAATAACTAGTAAGTAGCGCATATAGAACGCTGAGAGTAAAAGTGCATGTGCACATAATTTTGTTTGGGTGTTGGTAACTAAGCAGACTACCTAATAAATAATAATTGCTCCTCTTGTTAAGCTTTATACAAGTTCTTTTTTTCTCAAAGAATATCAAAAATTATATCCTCAAATGTTTTCTAAGTAAATAAAACTCCTTGACAAATTCCTCTAAAGATATTTGTTACTCCATCTCGTCCTATTTATAAGACCCTTTTGAGGTTTTTCACTCTACCCAAGGAAAATAGATAAATTTGTTAATAGTGTTGGAAATGTGAAAATTTGATACATTTTTTCAAAACCACCCTTATAATTGTTATTGGAACTATAAAAAGTGTTGACTTTATAGGAGTATTAGTGGAAATGAGTAATTAAATGCTATTGAAAATTGTAAAAGGGTCTTATAAATAGGACCAAAAAAAAACTCCAAAAGGGTTTTTTAAATGGACCGGAGAGAGTAACATTTTACCTTTATTTTTGAGAGATTCTATATGTCTATTATGTTTTGTTTAACAAGGGGTCACTTGGATTCTTTTTAAAACAACTTTATGCTCCACAACTACTTTTGTGGAAAAAAAATTGTTATCCCCTCCATGTTTTCATACGTTGTAAAATTAGTTGTCTGTCAAAGATTTTTTTAATATTAATAATAGGTTCTTTTTTAATATGTATAGTGTTCTTGATCAATCGAGGTGTAAAGCGAATGAGGAGGCCCTTAAACTCAAACCCAGTCAAGAGATGTGACTTTTAGGTTTTAGAATCCAATTGGAGTTGGAGTATACTGGATCTCTCTAGTCAACAGTGTGCGCAAAGTGTGAACTTAGGATGAAGAGCACATACCTGAGCTCCCTATAGCCTGGTGCTATTTATGGGGGGAACATCAACGTTGTAGTTGGGCTTGGTTGGGCCTAAAGGGTTGACGGGTGATTGGCAGAATAACGGAGAAATATTTGGAATATTCTCTCAGTCTTTATGAGTGAATTAACTCGTTTCTCGCCCTTACAGATTAGGCAGGCAAAAATGTAGGAGAAAATCACGAAATAACACAAATGCTACCAGATTCTCGGCCCTATCGTTGCCAACGAGCACTATATGTCCTGAGTTAGAGTTTTGTCTTGAATTGCAAGTGCTAGGGGTCAAGCACAAATTCGAGTGTATCTTGGTTGGGAAAATGTCTCCAACTCAGTAGTTTGGCGTTATGACCAATCTATGCTCGGAGGTGGTCGACCTGAGTTCAATCTATCACACGAGCCCCCAACTCGGAAAGATCCCAAGGGGGCCGACCATTCCTATACTGATCGTTGGGTTGTGGTTTTGAGGCTTACTAGTCACCTCGAGCTAACCTTTCAGGTGTTAAAGGTTACGTTTCCTATTTTCAAGGAAAACACATGTCCTGATCTTGGTATGGCAGTTGAATAGTGATGATTATTGTCATATTGGAAAGATAGTTGTGCCCCTTGTTTCAAAAGTAAAATAACTACCACGTTTTGAAAGTTGGTCCACTATGCCTCGATTCTTCTTGGATATTACTGTTGGAAACCAACAAGCAGGCTTAGCAATTACTAGAGGGGGGGTGAATAGTAATCTGAATGCAACAGTGACTAATTTTTCGAATGCAATTGAGTATAATTGATCACGTGCAGATTTTTCTAAAACTGAGCAAGAACACTCGAGTCTTTTTCAGACTACTCGAGTAAAATCACAAGAACACTCGAGTCTTCTGAAGAATACTCGAGTAAACCGTGCAGTTAGCAGAAAACAGTTTCTGAATAATTTGCACTTTAATCAATACGAATTAAACCAGTCTAGGGCAGATTATTAATAGAAGAGTAGAAAGCAATTAAATAAAGCTATAACAACTTGAAAACAACCTAATTGCTGCGGAATTACTACTCTAATTAAAAAGCTCCTTTTGAGAAACTTAGGTTTGGTTTTTACTTGAAATTAAAGAAAGCTATAAAAAGAACAACACCACCAATTTTATACTGGTTCACTCTCTATTTAGAGAGCTAATCCAGTCCCCCTAAGAACCTTAGGAGTGTCTACTAAAATCAAATTGTTAGAAATATTACAAGGGATATTGAAATGCCTCACTCAACCTAACCCTTCCAAAAGTGTACCAAACTCTTGAATTTCTACCCCAATTTGAAGTTGGTGATGAAGACTCCTTCTTCTTCAAGCTCCTTGAAACCTTCAAGAGCTCCACCAAGCTAAGAACCTCTTAGACTTTGCTTGAGAACCTCTCAAGACTTGGATGAACCTAAGACCCACTAAGGTACACTTGGTTACCAACCAAGATTTTGGAACAAGAAGTGTATGTGTATGTGGAGAAATCCAACAAATGATTTCTTCAACAATTAAGCACAATCTCTAACTCTTTGGACAAAATAATAATGATGAATGAATAGATTGAGTTAGAGAATTTTCACTTGAGAGAGAGAATGAGCAAAGAGAAATGTTTAGCACAATAGTCTTTAATGTTCTTGTTATCTAATACAAGGGCAATCAATTCTGATATATGGAAGAGGGAATGAGAGAGTAAGACAAACTTTTTCATGCCATTTTTGCCCTCTTCCAACAGTTAAAAATTTGCTGTCAAAACCAAAATACTCGAGTATTTTTGACACTACTCGAGTCTTTTGCCCATCTTTCAATAGAAATGCCCATGTATTGAACTAACGGTCAAATCTCTGATTTAGGCTGAAATACTCGAGTCTTTTGGAAACTACTCGAGTCTTTTGATACTCGAGTAACTTTCAGATTACTCGAGTCTTTTTCTACTCGAGTAATTTTCAGACTACTCGAGTCTTTTGCCCAGATTGATAAAAAATTAAGTTTTTCAAAGATTAATTTCAATTCTCTTCTCAAGGAATAATTTTATGTAATCCCAACCTTTTTCATGCATTAAAATTATTTATCCTAGGATGAGATTACTTCCTAAGCTACCCACTCTCAATTATAGAAATAAAATTACAATTAAAATAAAATAGAGAATGACTAGCTAATTTGATGCACTTGATCTTCTTGACTTGGTGAGCTTGAATTCTTCCTTTAAATCCATGATCTAATTATATTGTCATCATCAAAATAAATCCACCTCATTGGAGACTTGATTCTACAATCTCCCCCTTTTTGATGATGACAAAATAATTAACCGTTCCATCACTTTTGAGAGCTCCCCCTCAATATAGGAACCTATAAAACCTGTCAATCCAGAGAATTCCAAGCACAACATAATATCATAATAATCATAGTCAAGTGCACAATATATATTTGGTATCAGAGTGAGAGCATATATAATATCAGAGTAAAAAAAAATGTGCTTGCTCTTCTCATGGCTCTTTTCTCCCCCTTTTTTGTCATAATAAAAAAGATAGCATTTGGAAACGGAGGAGATAAGAAGGATACCAATAACGAAAACTCCCCCTAAACAATAGCAAGATAAAACAAATATGACTATCGGAGAACATAAAACATGTGAAAACCAATGAAAATTAGAGCATCAAATAAATCAAAAGTCATCATAGCATAAAACATCATAAAGACTAAATCCGAGTTTGAAATGAAAAGGTTAACATCATAAAAGCGGATAAATACCCACGCAGGGGTTACAGAAAGCAAACTAACTCCCAAGACAAAATGAAAAACTGGAAATCCATAAACGACATGACATAAAAACAACATCAAAGATCCCAAATAGAATGCAAAGTCCGCAACAGCTCAAAACATGTCCGGCGCAGGAGGGTCATTAGGAGGAAAGAATCGGCCAAACGCAGTCATCATATCATCAAACCGGGCATTCATCTGTGCTGAATGCTGGTCCAACCTAGAGTAGATCATGGCTGACTGAACACCCATCTGTGACTCAAGTCTGCTAATACTGTCCTGCTGCTCAGACAGTTGATGCTCGAAACTATCCAAGCGAGCATCAAAGTGAGTCATATAACCCTGAAATGCAGGACTGCTAAAATCGATATGCTCAGTAGGGTCATCCTCAGCAGCATCACCACCCGCAGCCTGGTCAAACCCAGCCTGCTCCTGAGCCAACTGCTCAGCATCCACACCTTGCTGAGCTGCAACACGCTCAGCGGCCTCCTGAGCCTCCATGGCTTCCACCTCATCCATCCAGTGATACCTCCCACCATGCTTCCTCATCTTCAATTGTCGGAGTAGCCCATCATGAATCGCATGCAACTCCTTCGAAGGAGTAAAGGACTCCTCATCATCAGGAATAGGCACATTGAAGTGCTGGAGGAGTTTACAAACATGCATCGGGTAAGGCAAATGTGGGGAGGCTTTGGAGCTCCCTGCCTTCACCATCCGAGAAAGAACAATAGCAGCCCAATTCAGCAGATTATCATTAAGAATAACATCCATGATTCGAAACTCTAATTGGGTGGGCTTTGAGTAATTGGGAGAGGTTTGTGGCACAAGTTGGTGAGATACTATATGATGGAGGAGTCGGTTGGAGGTGGTCATGTGTACAGCTTTCTTTTCATGTCCGTCATAAAAACGATCGGGGCGAAGCAAGTTTCTAAAAATATCATCAGTATTAGCCGTGTAAGTGTTCGTCCCCGTTCGTGTTATACCGAAAACGACCTCTAAATCCCTAGGGCGAATCAGAAAACGGGTGCCCTCTACACTGGTTTCATACTTAGTGTTCTTTATCTGCTTAATGTTAGCATAGAATTGCCTAACTAGCCTAAGATAGATGGAACCATGAAAAGATATAAACTGCATAAGATGCTGGTCTCTAAGTTTTTGAACAAAAGAAAAACCATTACCCTCAAGAAATTCCTCAGTAGTCCAGCTTTGTACACCATAAGAATGAGTCACAAATAGGGCCTCCCTCCTGGCACACTCATTAGCAGAGAAGAAATCCACTTCATCCTCTGAAGAAGATGAAGGAGGAGGAGTGGGATCCCTCCTTTGCTTCCTTGGGCGCTTGGGACCTCGAGAAGTAGACATATTGCACTAATTTGGAAGAAAAAAATGAAGAATTTGGGGAATTGGGAGTTAGGGTTTAGAAAGGGGTTTTTGAATTAAAGTGTGAAAAATGGAGATTTGAAGTGAAATAAGTGATGAAGAATGATGAGAAGATGATTTGGAGTTGAAATATGTGAAAGATTTGAGTTGAAAACTGATTTTTGATGAAAGGAGTTGAGAGAACTCGAGTATGAGAGAGAAGGGTTCGTGAAAAATGAAGAAGAAAAACGCTGCTGATGCTTATGAACTGATCGCATTACTCGAGTGTTTTTGAAAACACTCAAGTGTTCTAAGGCCTAAGACTCGAGTCTTGGTGAAAGTACTCGAGTAATACGCCTAGCCTGACAGTTCAAAGTCTCAGATCTGAAATTTACTCGAGTAAACTGTATTATACTCGAGTGTTTTGGGGTTTCCTGACAGAATCAATTTTGAGAAATCCGAATCACTCGAGTGTAGTTTAAAAGACTCGAGTAAAATGAAATTTACTCGAGTAAAATTAAAAATACTCGAGTGAAACCATCAGACAAGCCCAAAAACTTTTTCTATTTTCAAACGATTTAATTTGGAATTAAAATACTCGAGTAACATGAAAATACTCGAGTGAATTTATCAGACAGACAAATTTAAATGCATTTTGAACACATTTGCACAAATTCAACACATTGAACTTCAACACAAATTTGGAATTAAAATCACTCACAATCAAAATCATATATTTCACAATATCTCAAGGTTCAATTGTTCATCAAGTATCAATGCACTTTTAATTAGACATGTTTGGTGATTTCTCAATTAACGCACAAATCAATTAACTAATGCTTGACTCATCTAAAATTCCAAGTTCCCTTCTTATATGATAGAAGGTATCTCTTGGCAATGGTTTTGTAAAAATGTCCGATAATTGATTTGTGGTACTTACAAATTCAATTGTGCAATCACCCTTTTGAACATAATCCCTTAGGAAATGATGTCTAATTTCAATGTGTTTAGTCCTTGAGTGATACACCGGATTCTTAGTTAGATTGATGGCACTCGTGTTATCGCATTTTATTGGAACACTTTCTAATTTTAAACCAAAATCCGATAATTGTTGTTTCATCCACAAGAGTTGAGCACAACAACTACCGGCGGCGATATATTCCGCTTCGGCGGTGGAAAGAGCAACACAAGCTTGCTTTTTAGAAAACCATGAGACTAATGAACTTCCCAATAAATGGCAAGTACCACTAGTGCTTTTGCAATCAAGCTTGCATCCCGCAAAGTCGGAATTCGAATAACCAACTAAACTAAGACTAGCATCACTAGGATACCATAATCCGGTGTTAATTGTTTCTTTAAGATATTTAAAAATATGTTTAACTGCGGATAGGTGTGATTCTTTAGGATTAGCTTGAAAACGGGAACACATGCATACACTAAACATAATATCCGGTCTAGATGCGGTAAGATATAGAAGACTACCTATCATTCCCCTATATTTACTAACATCAACCGGTTTACCTTGGTCATCCTTGTCTAGGTAGCATGATGTGCTCATGGGAGTGTATGCTTCTTTGCATTTGTCCATTCCGAATTTTCCAAGGAGCTCCTTGCAATATTTTCCTTGATGCACAAAAATCCCCTCCTTGACTTGCTTGATTTGAAGTCCTAGGAAGAACTTGAGCTCCCCCATCATGGACATTTCAAATTCCTTTTTCATCAAATTAGAGAACTTTCTACACAAGGACACGTTAGTGGCACCAAAGATAATATCATCTACATATATTTGCACTAACAAAATGTCCTCTTTGGTTTTATAGATGAATAGGGTATTATCAACATTTCCTCTTTGAAAGTCATTTTCTAATAAAAAGGTACTTAATCGATCATACCAAGCTCTAGGAGCTTGTTTTAATCCATAAAGTGCCTTTTTCAATTTATAAACATGGTTTGGAAACTCATGACTTTCAAAACCGGGTGGTTGCTTAACATACACTTCTTCATTTATGAAACCATTCAAGAAAGCACTCTTGACATCCATTTGATAAAGAGTAAAATTCATAATTGATGCAAAGGCAAGCAAGATTCGGATTGCCTCAAGCCGTGCAACCGGATCCAAGGTCTCATCATAATCAACACCTTCCTCTTGGTTGTACCCTTGGGCAACAAGTCTCGCTTTGTTTCTTATAATCAAACCGGATTCATCAAGTTTATTTCTATAAATCCATTTTAAACCAATTATGGTATGATCATCGGGTATAGGCACTAATTCCCAAACATCATTTCTAATAAATTGATTTAGTTCTTCTTGCATGGCCATAACCCAATGTTCATCCATAATTGCTTCCTTAATTGAATTTGGTTCGATTTGAGAAACAAAGGAAACAAAATTACAAATATTTTGAATTGACCTACGAGTTAATACTCCCTTTGAAAGGTCTCCTATGACATTGTCAATAGGGTGAGCTTTCACCGTTTTCCAAGCCGGATCAAGTTCATCTTTGACTTCATCCTTTGATTTTTCCATCTCTTTGTCAACATTTGAAATCTCAAGTCCATCATCACTACCATCACATAAAACACTATCTTCTTTCGAAGACTCATTAAAAACCACATGAATTGATTCTTCAATAGTCATAGTTCGTTTATTATAAACTCTAAAAGCTTTACTATGAGAAGAGTAACCCAAAAATATTCCCTCATCCGATTTAGAATCAAATTTTCCAAGTTGATCTTTTCCATTGTTTAAAACGTAAATTTTGCATCCAAAAACATGGAAATGAGATATATTGGGTTTTCTACCTTTGTAAAGCTCATAGGGGGTTTTCTTTATCATGGGACTAATTACGATTCTATTCATTACATAACAAGCCGTATTGACGGCATCGGCCCAAAAATATTGAGGTACTTGAGAATCATTTAACATGGTTCTAGCAAGTTCCTCTAGCACCCTATTTTTCCTCTCAACAACTCCATTTTGTTCCGGAGTTCTAGGTGCCGAATATTGGTGCTCAATTCCATGCTTATCACAAAATCTATCAAATTTATAGTTTTCAAATTCACCTCCATGGTCGGTTCGAATTATAATCACTTTTTGGTTTACTTGGTTTTGTGCAAGTTTAATATGCCGTTTAAAAGACTTGTAGGTCTCACTCTTAGCACTTAAAAACAAAGTCCATGTAAATCTTGAAAAATCATCAACAATCACCAAGGCATAGAAGTTGCCACCAAAGCTTTTTACTTGAGAAGGTCCAAACAAGTCCATGTGAAGCATTTCCAATGGTCTTGTTGTGGACACATCATTTTTGGAACCAAAATTATTTTTAGTTTGTTTGCACTTCTTGCAAGGAGTGCAATCACCTTTAATTTGAAAATTAAGCTTTGGTAAACCAACTACTAAGTCTTTGGATTGAAGTTTCTTAAGTTGATTTACATTAATGTGAGCGGTCCTACGATGCCATAACCAAGTATCACTTTCTTTAAACATTTTGAAACTAAAGAAGTGATATTATTCAATTCAACCATGTAAGTGTTATTAGACCTTTTTCCAACAAATTTGATAGATTCATCTTTGTCACTTTTTATGAGACAATGAGTAGAGGTAAATAATACATGGTTACCAATATCACATAATTGACTAATGCTCAAAAGATTATGTTCTAATCCTTGAACATAAAGTACATTATCAATAGCCAAGTTGGAATAATTACCAATTTTACCTATACCAAGTATCTTGCCTTTGTTGTTGTCTCCATATGTGACATATCCTTTTTCTTTAGGAGTAAACTCAATGAAGTGTCGCTTATCTCCCGTCATGTGCCTAGAACATCCACTATCAAGTATCCAAAGTTGCTTTTCGGTTCTAAGGCACACCTACAAAACACAATCACTTGCTCATTTTGGGTACCCAAATTATGTTGGGTCCCTTTTTGTTAGCATTGGATGATTCTCCCTTCTTAATCCAAACATAAGTACCATTTTGAATTCCAAAAGTTTTGATATGGCACTTATTGTTTGTATGTCCAAATTTTCCACAATAAAAGCAAGTTGGTTTCTTTGTAAAATCAATTTTTGAGAATGAACCAACCACTTTATTTTTCTTTTTCTTGTGGACATATCCTAAACCGGTTTTGTTTGAATTGTGTCTAGGAGAACCAATTAACCGATCTAGGTTTCTATCACTTTTGTTAAAAATGTTGAGTTTGATTTTCAAATCATTAACTTCCTTTTCAAGCTCACAACACTTTTCACAATGAGTGATGATATATGACTGATTTGCATTCTCACAAACATGACTAGAGTTGGCAAGTTCTAAGGATGCATTTTGGAGTTTCAAATCATTAATAGATTTTTCCAATTCATTGATTTCCTTTTAATACTCCAAAAGCTTCTTTCCTTTTTCCTTGTTAACTTTAGCAAGTCTTTCAAATTGAGTTAACATTTCATTATATTCATTTAGCAAATCATCATAAGAAATAGTATGAGAAGAGGTGTAAGAATAATTAGATGATACCTCATCCTCACTCTCATTGTCTTTTCTTTCACTACTTGAAGAGGCTTCATTGTCATTCTTGACCATGAGACATAGCTTGGCTTCCTCATCATCCGAACTACTTGTGGTTGACTTGGAATCCTTTTCCGGTTCATCCCAAACAATGTAAGCTCTCTTCCCCTTGTCATCTTGGGTATTCTTCTCATTCTTTCTCTAGTAGATGGGACATTCCATTCTTATGTGTCCTATCCCACCACACTCATGACATTTTACACTTTCACTTGAGCTCTTGTTTCTTGGCTTGCTATCCTTGAGTCTTTTGTCTTGAGGTCTCTTATCCTTAGAGAATGATGAACTACCCTTTTTGCCTTTGAGGAATTTGTTGAACCTCTTGGCAAATAAACCAATCTCTTCCTCATTTAGAGCATGATCGGAGCTTTCACTTGAAGATTCACCTTCATCCTCTTTTGACATTTTGGTTGAGGCTTTTAGTGAGATGCTCTTCTTTTTCTTGTCCGAATCTTCATTGGTTATTGTATGATTCTTTAGGCATTCTAGATATCCAGTTGGGATAACTCGGGTTTCCCTAATCGCTGGTGTGTGCAAGTGAGCAATTAGGGAGTGAGAGAACGTACCTGAGCCCCTAGCTGGAGACAGCTATTTATAGGGGTGACATTGTACCTTGTGGGCCTGTATGGAGGTCCAGTTAAGCTGCTAAAGTGGCCCTTATAGGATAGGGGAATGAGTCATTCATCCTTATCCTGTATTAGAGGGCCTTATCCCTGTGGCAAGTTGGATTCACGCACCCATAACTCGGACTCTCAAGGGGTAAAGTCCTTGTGGTCGGTCCAAGCCTGCTGGGGTGTGTACTTGAACGAATGCTCGGCCTGAGTAGGCACAGTCCTTAGAATAGCTTATTCTGGTTGACTAGCTACTGTAGGGGTAGGACCGAGGGCCGGTCCACCACATAAGCCCCCTAGCTTGGTAAGACTGTTTGAGTCTTGAGCCGAGCTGAGAGTCTCGTATCGATCAGATAAGGTCAGAGTGGGCCGAGTGCTTTTAATGGAGGTGAAATAATGATCCGCCTTTGTATCCTAATATCCTTTAGTCTACTCCACTGTCCTTTCATCCAGGCAAAGAGACGTTTGGATTCCTTCCTACTGGCACGTGTCCTAGATGTCAGATATGCCATTATTGCGCTTGTTGTCTTTTTGGTTTTTTGAAAATTTTGACCTATGGTTGGATGCCACGTTTTGTTTTCTGTGGCTCAATACGGTAATGGGCTTTTCGGGATTGCCAGGCCCATTTACCCAAAGAGATCGTGGGAGGGGGGAAGTTCTTTTTTAAATTTAACTGCCTTTTCCCTTTTTCACTTCTTTTCAACCTCTGCATCCTGATTCTTCCTTTTTGCTTTCTGCAGTTTCCATTCTAGCATTCCTCATTTTCCTCCAGTCATATTCACACAATCTTCCCTCTGTCATCTCCTTCCTCTGGTGTCGTTGCTCCTTCTTGCTTCGCTAACCAGTTCGTGCCAATTTCCCTTTCGTCACAGGTATTTGATCTGAACCTTTTGATTTTGTCCTCTTCCTTTCTTTTTGTGCTAGACTTTTCTTTTCTGGGTTTCTAAGTTCGTCTGGTTTTTCTGAACTTTTTGTGTATTTTCTTGGTTTTCTAGAGTTACGGTTATGGGTAGCAAGTGGTCATGGTATGAGAGGTGGTCTAAAGTTTTGAATTTGAGTGATATTGATGATTCCTCTTCTTCCTCATCGTCTTCCTCTTTTGGAACGAAGGTTTTAGACTTACTCCCCTCCCCTTTTCGCCATCGTGTGGCAGATCCTTCGGTGGAAACACCGTTAGCCGTAGAATTTCCCCAAAATTCTGCAGAGGAAGACCGTAGAAGGTTAGCGTATCAACTGGCGGAGGAACGGGCGCAAGTAGCATCACGGTCCTCAAATCGCTCCTGGGAGAAACCTTTCTGGGGGAAAGCCATAAAGGTTAGGGGAAGATGTAGTCGGCTCGGCTATAGGGTGAATCGAACTAGGGTAAGGGTGTCTAGGGATGTTAATTTTATAGATTCTGACGCCGAGTCATGCTCCCTTTCCCCAGGTATGGTTCGTTGGTGCATCACGCATCCTCAGGAGTATCCTTTACCACCCAACGTAGATGTTTATGATTGGGTTGACCGAGAGGTGCTCGGTACGAGATCGGATTTGGTTGCCGACAATCTAAAACATATCCGGGCTCATGTGCTCCCTTGTCCAGGAGATGATGTTGGGACTTCCTATACTATTAGTGCTCCGTCAGTTAATGACCGGGTGTGCACTTTGATTGAGGATAATGGTAAATAATTTTTTATGTGTGAGGAAGTCGTTATAAGATTAGGCATCAAGATGCCTTTTACGGCATTCGAAACTGCTCTCTTATGGTGGCTGCATCTAGCTCCCACTCAACTACATCCTAGTGGCTGAGCTTTTGCCCGAGCGTTCTAAAGGTTTTGTGAGGTGTTGAGGTTAGCGTGCTCCATCCGAGCGTTTCTATGGTTATATGTTCCTCAAATCAACGTTTTTGAGAAAGGGTCGACGAAGAGGGCGTGGGTGTCACTGAAGGCTCGTAACGACCATGCTCTATTTGCCAAGTTCACTGATTCTTGGAAGACTTTTAAGCCGCTGTTTTTTAAGTACCAGTTTGTCGGTGAGGGGGTATGCTGGTTTATGGAGGACGATGGCCTCGATTTCCCTTATCCTGGTCTCCCGATTTTTTTAATAGGCATCCAAAGTTGTATCAATATCATTATAATAAGGAGTTGTCAGATGCCGAGAGGCACACCTGTGATACTTTTTACAAGTATCTCAAGTCGAACGACCAGGTCGACATTAGAAATATTGTTATACTGCCAAAAGAACTTGTGAAACCTCAACTTGGTAATAATAAATTTTTTTTAACCCTTTTTTATTTTTGCAGTTAGAATGTCTAAGATGAGCAAAGCTGCTGCTCGTATGAGAGAACTTGCCATGATCAAGCTGGACGAGGCAGTTGGATCCCCGAGCGTGGCAGCTTCCAGCGAGGCTACTCAGTCCGTTACTGTTGCAATGTTACCACCTTCCGGTGCCGAGGTTGTGCAGGATATGTCGGCACATATTGCGCCTGTCGTCAATATCGTCACTAGTGTTCCCCTTGTCAACGTGGATGAGGAAGAGGAGGAAGAAGACCGAGAACCTCTGGCCAAGAGGGCTAGGCTGGATAAGGGAAAGGGTAAGGCGGTCGAATTGTTAAAGACGTTGAAGTCGTCCTCGGAAAAGAAGTATTTGTGGTTTGACATATCTGATCCCTCGGAGGAAACTGTCTGGGCTCGGAAGTTGCAAGAAAAATTTGTTAATATGGTTTATACTCCCAATGATAAGAAGAGGCTCTTGAGCCAATCTTCACATACTTTGAAAAATATCTGTCGTATTTTGGGCAAGGATATGCTGAGGGTGGCTAGTTACGCTTTCCATATCGCGGAAAATGCTGAAGACATTAGCGCGGCTCTGTCGTCAGCTGAGAAGGAAAAAAGGAGGGCTTCTGACCTTTGGGAGGAAGTTCTACTTAATCAAATCAAGGAATATCAAGCTGGTACCCAGGCATTAACGGATGCTAATTCCGAGCTTCAAATGAACCTTACTGAATCCGAGAAAGCACGAGAAATTGTTGAAAAGGCTAATGAGGAAATTAAAAAAGCAAAGGAAGATGCAGTCGGAATGAAAACCGAGGCGGAGAGGTTGCTGCAGACTGCCCGAGAAGAGATGGCTGAGGCTTGTCGCCGAAACACTGAATTGGAAGGAGTCCAAGGGCGGCTGGCTGATTCTGAAAATGCTATGACCCGATTGCAAGGTGATATTGCTAGGATGCGTCGGAAGGCATTAAAGCACAAAGTTTTGGCCAAGCGGAATCGGTTTAATTGGGATCATGCGACAATATATTCCTTTGTTAATGCCGTCCAACAGCTAAGCTTTATGAACCCAGGGATTCGGGTTATAGGAGCAAATCCGATCTTTGGGATTGTGGATGGTCGTGTTGTTGATTATGGTCGAGGGGACGCGGAAGTGGATTTGTCAGCTCCTAATCTTCGGAATCCTTTGGACTTGGCGAATGAGAATGAAGTTGATTTTGATGGGTTGTCAATTGTCCTTTTTGATGACGAAGAGTAGACCTTTTTCTTTTTATCCCTATATTTGTAATTTAGTAAAGATGTTAATCTTTTTGTAATTAGATCAGTATGTTAATAATCTGAATGTTAATACTTTTTCGTACTTGACTGTTTTTAAGTTCGCAATTCATTATGCTTTTTGGCTTCATAACTCTAGTATAGCCGAGTTTTATGCTTTTTAGCTATGACTTCGTAAACAAAATTATAAGTTTTCCATGTTTTTTTTTAGTTTTTAAAAAATTTAGCAAGTTTTTTTTTTAAATGAAAAATTTAGAAAGTTAACTTAAACCAAACCAAATTAAATCAAATCTATATATCCAATTCGATTTGGTTCAATTTTGTACCATAAAAAAATGAGAAACGATTAAAGCAAACCAAATTATTTTATTTAGTTTGGTATCTTATATATATCCCTCTTAAACCAAATCAAACCGAACCACATTTTTACATCTCTGGCTAGGATTTTCTAAGATATTGGATCATGTACAACACTCACATCATTTGGACACAATATTTTGAATAAAAATACTTAAAATGAATCAAATATTCTATTTAGTTTGGTTTCATTATACCACTTTTAATTGGATGTGTGCGAAACCATACCCGCAGCTCCTCTGACCACCAACCAATCATGACTAGAGTTTGGGTTCTAGAAATTAGATTAGTGCATGTTTAGTTTTGCGGTGAGTTAGTTTAGAATCAATTCTAGAATGTCAATTTTATTAATAGTTGCTTTTGCTTCAAAATAATTTTGGGGTCATAATTGATTTTACTTCCGCTAACCAAACATGCTATCAGTATGTTTTTGAAATGAGTCCAGGTCATGTTGTAGGTCATCTCAATTTGTCTTAATGTCTAAACTTTTTTTTTTTTAAATGTATACTTCTCTTATTAGCATTAGATACAAGTAACAAGATGTATTGTCTTAAATAGCTACCCCTTTGTGGTATATTTATCTTGATAATTTTTTTTAAAGATTTTATTAGAATAAGTCCTTAAAGTTGAGGACAGGAGCATTACTACAAATTTGGGAAAAAGTAGCCACTACTGAAATCAAAATTAAAAGACATTTCCAATTAAAATACTAAAAAAACTTTAAAAATATATAAAATTACATAAAATGTTTAGTCTGGGACAAGAAAATCTTATCATGTTTAGTCATAGTTCAATTTGTGGCTATTTTTTTTTAATTTTGTGTTTCCAATTATTCAGATTTATGATTATGCTTAAATCTCAAAAAATGTAGCTAAAAATATTAGCATCATGTGTTTTTTTTTTCAAAGCTAATAGCTTAACTTTTAGACTTTTAATGTAGACATTGTTATAATGAAGACGGAATTGGGATTAAATATATTTTTTTCGTGAAAATGAAGACTTAAACGAGTATGTTTGTATCAAATACAAGTTATCATGCTAAATGTTCCTATCATATTATTGAGTGAGATTCAAAATAAGCTAACACATCCCACATTATTCTCTCTTAAAGAGTCAAAATATTGTTTTCTTTTTCTGTTTAGTTTTTGTCTGAATGGTCTCCTAAAGTTTTAACAAATGTATTTAAGAGTATTGATTAATGAATGAAGTATACAAAGTGAAAAAAAAAATGAGGAAGCGGTCTATTCAACATATTAAAAATTATGTATGAGAATATGTTCCTTTAGAAACTTATTTTTTTATTAAATTCATTCATTAGAATATTGGTTAACATACACATGAAGCTTTATCTTATTAATAAGGCTTAATTGCATTTTTTGTCCTTTATCTTATTTTTAAGATGCACTTTGATCATTTATTATTTTTTTTGAATAATTTTGGTCCTTTATTTTTTAAAAAGATTCAGTTTGGTTCTTCCATTTAAAAAAAGTTAAATTTCACCATAATATTCCAAAATATTCCCTCCCCTTCCCGGATGCCGGAAACCTCACCGAGAAATTATCTCTCTCTTCTTCTCCTCCTTCTCAATCTTCTTATCCTCCTTCTCTCTCCTTCTCTTGCTGCATGTCCTACTCCAAATGCAAGTATTAGATGCCTTTCCCCTTAGGGAATTTGAAGGTTTATGTAAAATCTGGCTTTTGCGTGAAACAATGAGAAGGAGAAGACGAGAAAGGAAAAAGAAGAAGAAGAAGAGAAAGAGAGAGAAAGAGGAGAAGAAGAGAGAGAAAATTTTTCGGTGAGGTTTCGGCGACGTTTTCGGCATCCGGGGAGGGGAAGGAATATTCTGGTGAAATCTAACCTTTTTTTAATGGAAGGACCAAACTGAATTTTTTTTATAAAATAAAGGACCAAAACTATTCAAAATAATAATAAAGGATCAAAGTGAATTTTGAAAATAAGATAAAGGCTAAATATGCAATTAAGCCTTTTGATAATATCCCCACTTTTTGACGTTAAAAAAGAAAACATGAAGCTTTATCTTATTTTATTTTTTTACATATAAGTTTATGTGATTAAGGTTAGGAGGTTTATTAGAATTAGGGCAAACTTCATGATTATATGAAAGTTTAAAATTGTTGTTGTGTGGGTGAGAAGATAAAGAGGAATGATCGAAAGAAATAAGAGAGGAGAAAGAATGATTTGAACTGAAAAATGAAAATCTTAACTCGTAATAGAGATGTGAAGGTGCAAAGGGAAGAAGAGCGCAAATGAGATGTGAAGGTGTAAAGGAGATGAGAAGTTGTGTAGTTTCTATTAAAAAAAGTCGGAGAGAGTAAAAATTTTATCTCCAAAGAAGAGAGAAGCTTACTAGAGAAGAGATTAGAACTCCTTGTTTTGTAGGTGTCACGTGAGAAAGAGTAACGAAAACTATTATTTGTTTTATCAATTTTTTAATAATTTTTCTAATTAATAAAAAATTAAAAGTGTCATAATTTATAGTGTGTGGGTTGAAGTCGTCTACACGAGATGCTCGAGAGATTAAGTGGTATAAACTAATAATATAAAGTAAGTGCCTGAGAAATTAGTTCTTACTCCATCTAGAACTGTTGTTAACGTATATAGTAAAACTCTTATATATATATATATATATATATATATATATATATATATCAAAACTAATTATAATTTACCAGTGGAGACTGGCATAAGTGGAAGCGGCTTGTGTCCCTTAAGCATGTGGTCGCGGGTTCGAGTCGTTCACGAGACGCATGTGAATGGGTAAAACAAAGGTTAAACATGGCCCCCACCATACACTTGTTCCTTTCACTTTTCAATAAAATGTTGGTCGAATTACACTTTTGGTCCCCCATTTGTGACACTAAATTCAACTTGGTCCCTATATGTAAAAAAGTTCAATGAAGTACTTTATATGTATTACATTTTCATCCTCGACTTTGATTGTTGTCATAATATCATCATTTTGAGTTACAGTACAGAGAATAAATTGAAAATGGTTATCATGAATAGGGACCAGAAAACTTTATTTTTGGTCCTTGCATGTGACAACCATTCTGAATTTCATCACTACACTCCAACAAACGGTGTTACAATAACAATAAACAAGTGCGAAAAAAATTAAAATTATTAAAATCGACACTGAATTGAAATTTTCATGTACAGGGACCAAGTTGGACCAAAAATCTAGTTGAACTAACAAAATTTCAAATTGGTAATGGTAGCATAGCTATATTTTCAGGGGTACGTCACCGTTAGTTGAGAGTGTGATGATGGTTTTGTCTTGGAAACTCTTGGCTTTTAGCAATTTGACCTGGAAGTATGAAAAAATAAATATGATGATTTTTATACTGATCAACAACGCAAATAAAAGAAACACAAGGCTTGAGAATGATGCATCATCTAGGAAACAATTTCACATTCAGATTTGAGTAATGATGAAACATAGTAAAAGCATTCACCTCATACTTCGCTAACCCTTGAATACCAAAATTTTCTTTATGAATGGGACTGACTGTAATCAAATCTCGATGATGCCACTGAATTTTAACATCTACGATAAGACAACAACCTAGCTTAAGATATATAGGAAAAGGCAATGACTAAAAATTTGTGGTAACTATGCTCTCAACAATCAGCGAAGATGACAGATATTGCCATGTGGAAAATATTCATAGTAAAAATGTAGCAAAGTTTCCTTTATAGTAATTATTACGAAAGGAGTTTATTTGGGCATATGAACAAAGAGAAGGAAAATTTGCAATTACACTATTACACTAACTCATCTACTTAAAAGTTGTACAATGGTATATTGGTACTCCCTCCGGTCCTATTTATAAGTCACATTCTAGAAGGATTCTTTGGTCCTATTTATAAGTCACTTTGTATTTTCTAGGAGGCATTTATTGTTATTTTCTCTTATTTGCCCTTTGCCCATTAATGTGAAGTAATACATTGTGAAATTCCCAATGCAAGTTAAGAGGGTAAGATTATAACGTTGAAGTATTTTTTTAATGTTTCAAGAAACCTAACTACTCTCCTTGGTCCATGTGATATGGTTAAGTATGCCCTATAAATAGGACCAGAGGGAGTAGTAACTAAGCCATCTTACCAGTATTTCCCAAGATGGTTATGGTTGATCTGTTAGATCCTGGTGTCAGATTCAGTTTCATTGAATTCTGAAGGGAAAAAAAAGGAAAATCTTAACATTACAAAATTAAACATTAATAATTTATTTCAGAATTAGATTTTTAGGGTTTCGATTGAATTTGCAACAGGCATGAAGGAGTACAAATTGACGAAGACAAGATCAAGAGATGGCACTAAGAAAATGGCAGGCATTCAACCTACATTTGTGTCATGCAAATATTTATTTACTCTTTCAAGCTATGATTGAAAAGGAAAAAGGTATGAAATTACCTTTTCCAACTCCATTATAGAAAACCCCCCAATAAAAAGTGCAGATGCAGACCCTGAAACATGTTCAAGTCCTTTAAGAGAAGCATATACAGAGAGAGATATGTCTGGTCTCATGCATTCTAACTTAGGTACCGAGCACCAAATGCTCCAGTGAGTAAGGGAAAAATAGGCAATGAGTCATCAAAGTCCAAATCCATCCATGGCTTCACGTACCTTCAGTTAATTCATATGGAAGACATATATAAGAATGAATTTATTATGTAGAAGATCATACGAAATAAATATGAGCAAAGATAGAGAGATACCCCGCATATGGTGGATCTACTCTACAATCAAATGAAACTCTCTGGCTTCCTCCAGGTGCCGCAAGGCTTTCACTATTGCCATTGATTCAATCAAAAGAAGTTAACGACTTGAAAGAGTAATGTCATTCAAACCAACATGTCTATGTCTAGAATAATAATTCAAAAACCTAAACTTAACAGAGAAGTTGTATCCTTTTGAAGGGTATGGAACATTAGTCAACCTCTCTTTCAGAGCATCCACAGAAATAGTATCTCCTTTCAACACCGTAACCGTTGTTTGCAGTTTTGATTTTCCATGCCTGAAAGATACTGTTCATGATAACAAATTTCAACCAGGGAGTAGTATAATTGTTTATAAGGCAAACTTTGATTTTCCATGCTTGAAAGATACTGTTCATGATAACAAATTTCAACCAGGGAGTAGTATAATTGTTTATAAGGCAAACACTGTACTCTAATAACAACTACATCGGAAAGTTCAATTATTGCTATTTCAGCACCTTGTAGGTTCACCAACAGCTTTCGCCATCCCGGATAACTTGTCAACTGATACTACACTTCCATTTGTGGAAAACCACTGTCCTGAAACTTTATCATTCAAACCTAAAACATAAAGATAGAATGGCATTATCACTCCAGAAGAAACAGAACATCTTACAATAAGCAAGATCCCTGGGGTTATGAACTCCAACTGATGGAATGTTGAACTTATTGGAAATGTCACAACTTCAGGGACTAAAGAGCGCACACACTCTTTTGGGGACCAAAGGCACACAACATGCATATTTTAGAGGCAATTGGGTATGTACTAACCATTAAACAATTTCTTTTATTTTATTAATTTTTTAAAAAAAAAATCATGAGGGAAGACATAATGAAAAGATTAAATAAACAGCTACCATTTATGCTGAAATTAAGCGGACTACCAATGCGAAGGACTGGATTTTGAGGATATACATGGGCACCAACTCTAACCTGAAAAGATAAGGAAAAAAAATTGATTCAGATAGTGCAAGAGGACAGACGACGAGTGAAGCAAGATAAATAAAAAGCAGAACAGTGAACATAACAAGTTGCACAAAGGAATAGTTCTCGAGATAGCAATGAGAAATAAATAAATAAATGGTTATAACAAGGCACATTTCAGGACTCTGGTAAAATATAGCTGCAGGTTCCCAAAATTTAGCATAGGGCTTAAGAGATCAGGCAGGGTATGTAGAGCAGTAATTTGCTTTAAATACTTCAGAGAAAAAGTAAATACTTACCAGCACATAGTCATATTTTTGTGGAGCTTCACTAATTGATACAGGCACTAGAGCTTTACCATGCCGAATTGCCTTCAACCATGAAAAGAAAACTACTTAGCTGAGCAAAGTACACAGTAGATAGTAAACTAAAGTATCAGGCATCATAAAATTTGACTAGACATTAGACCAATATAGTTTGTTCAGGCTCTTCTTAAGTTGAATCATAAAGAGTCGAAGACTAATAGTAAATTAAGCCTCATCTTGTTAACTCTGTCACTTCACTATATTAGAGACCAAAGACAAATGATATACTTTTCACCAAAATCTAAGAACGTTCTGCAGGTCTTGTTCTGCTAGTTGCTCAAAGTAAAATAAAAAACATAGACGAGCATGAAAATGATTTCTCGTAAGAAACATCAACAAACCTTGATATGGACATTCCCCTTTCCATCAGCTGTTCTGTTTATGCCGAGAACATCAGGGTAGTTAGTTTCAGCAAAAAATGGCACCGCATTGTATGCTTCATAGAAAGGATTTCCTGTTGAAAGGATCTCAGTTAAGACACATTAGAAGATGAATACTTTGTCTGAAAGTTCCTACGCATGATTCATCATTAAGAGGTCACTGATACCTAGAGCATCATAAAAGCTTGTTGGAAGATCAAGCTCTGCACCAACAGCAAGGTCCATTACATTGAACAGAACAGCCTTACTTGCTGTTCTTATTCGAGTCACCTGATCAAACTTTAGAAAATTTATGATGTGAATTACAATTTCCAAATCAATAAAGGTAATCCAGCATGCAAATAACTTGGCCAATAAAATAGACCGAAGGGCACCCTAAAGTCAAGTTACAAAAATATGAACAATTCTCACCAAAATAAGATCAACTAGCATGTCAAAACTTTAATCTGAACATAGTGTGGCTATCTCCTATCTCAATTAATGGAAACAATGTATAAAGTGGGTAATACATGTATAAAACAATTAGATATTCCAAATATCCATTTCGAGAAAGTTAAGGCATGGACTCATTAGAGTGCCAACAAGTAGCCCCAACTAAGAAATGAAAGATTACATTCAACACTTCAGCAACTTTATACAAGAAGTAATCTCCGTTCTTCCTGTGGTACGATCTTTAGCTCGAATGCAAGCAACATTATTACTTGCTGCTGTCTTAATTCTATCCCTGTCAATGGATATGGCATCTGTCTGCAGTGCATCATTTTTATCCAAACCTCTCAATAAAGAGTAGTTGATTGTTCCCTTGGGATTCTGACTATTAAACTGAGTGTAAGATTCTGAGGATAAAGGCAAAAGGCTTGTAGTCGTATAATGCAGAGGAAGAATCCAGGTTATTGGGACTCCCAAAGCCAGGGGAAGACTAGGAACCACCGCTACAGTCAAAGATGGACTGTAAAATCTTGAAGGTGTCTTTCACCCAGAAGTTGGAAGTGCACAGGAGAATGACACAGCTACATTGGTCTTCCCTGCAGATCTGGAAAAATACGTGTTATTGTATTACATATTCTTATATTTTATTTTCAAACCATTTATAATGATTCACAAATTAACATGTTGATAACTTTCATACACTTTCAAGCAACAAAAAAAATGAGAACATAACAGTTGAAAAGACTGCACCAATGACATTGATAGCTAAAAGCATAACAGACGGTTATGTGGATTCATATATTCAAGTGTTAAAATAAAAAGGAAAAGTGAAAATGGAGTACAGGGAGCATTTATAGGATACCCATACCCAAAAGACTAAAGTAGCCTTAAAAGTTTGACATATTCATAACATGCTATTATTCTCAAAAAGAATACTGCATAACTTAATACCTTCCATACAAGACATTAATAAACCTAATGTCACTCTCATCCAAATAACCACCAACTTACCTTCATCAGAAGCAGTAACCTTGATCCCAAATTTTTCACCAAACAAGCTCCCTGCCTCCTTGAAATTCAATACCTAAAGAAACAAAGCAAAGTCAAAATTCTGTATACTATCTTACATGGTTACACCTTCAAGCATGATTTTATTTGGAGGAAATTGATTGGAAGGAAATATATGTAGAACAATACAGATAAATCCCTTGAATTGACAGTTTTATAGGATAGGGGTTTGGATGGTCATTCTCAAATATAGTTTTTTCTTTAAGGTTGGGAAAAGGTCTATAGTATCTTTTTAGTATGACTGGTGTGCCTACATTAATGTTTCTGCCAAGTTTTTTAACTGCAGTAGCTGCTTTTCTTAAATTTGAGAGAGGAGTTATATGTTAGATGGAGTCTGTTGATAATTGTGGAAATAACTCAAATAAGGAACACAATTATTTGCAGAGGCAACCAAAACCTCAACATCACAGCCTATATTGCGGTTGCAGGAGGAGTTTTAAGGATTGTATTTTCGGTTGTTTCTTTAGAGCACAACACACTTCTCTTCTGATCCTACTGTGTCTTTCTGGTTATTTTTATTACATGACTTTCACATCGTAATGGTCTTTTGATTCCTAGGAGGTATAGCTTTTGTATACATTGAGTACTAGAGCTGTTACTCCTTTGATGCTCTTTAATGAGAGGAAAAAACCTTGTACTAAATGAAAAGAAAGATTTCAAGATAAAACCAAACCTTTTCATCTTCAATAGTCCACTGGTAGTTCTTACGCAGCTCATATAAAGAAAACAAATTCCCCCAACATTTTCAACCAGGTATCGATATTAAGACATGAATTACATATATGAATTTTGAACTACTCTTTTTTTAAAAAACTATCACCTCAGGAAATAACGGATAAATTGGCAATATATTGCTAACACCAAGTTGATCGTTCTGGGTATGCAATATGACAGTAGACGGAACTCCCACCCTTGAAATGCTTCGTGCTTCACAAATTACAGTATTGCCATTCACAAAGATGCGGGCATGAATTGTCTGACAATAAGAATGATGTATTGGATTAGACCAATATCTTTCACAAAGTACATTTATTCGAATGTGAAGTGTATAATGAACTAACTACTAAAAAATAAATGGGGTTGTGTTTGGCATAAATGGGGCTGGATTAGAAAAGGGTCCAACCCAATAGACATGAAAAATAAACATGTTGAATCTCAGTTGAACCGTGAAATCTGAAATTGACCCTTTTATTTAAATGGGTATTATCAAGGATCAAATCTTGTAAAAGAAAGCATTAGGGGAAGGCCCAAGAATGGTTTGTAGATCTTGACACACCCCCCTCACACTAGAGCCTTGGACTGGAGATGGAGTGATGCACAAGCCAACCTTAACAGTGCTAAAATTTAATATAATCTACTTTAATTTAATTTTAAAGAATGTGGGCAGCAAAAATTGAACTCTAATACCATCCCAAATATCTTCCCCAAGACTCAGGGTGGGCATAACATATTTAACATCAGCAAGCTTCATGTTCTAATAGCATTGTCACTCAAATGCAACAACAAAATACTATTGAGGTAGCCAAACCACGCACAAACATGAATGTCAACATTTTACAACAAATTAAAACTAAAACTAGTCAAACAAAATAAGGAACAAAAATAAGTCCAAACAGGATTTCACATCTTACAGTGTTCCCAACGGAAATTGCTAGAATTGAATAGTCAATATGACCACTGAGAGTTGGGCCTCCTTGCATGGTAAGCTAAGAAAATAAATAAAAAAAAACAGTGTCATCATAGAACCAACAAAGATAAGCAAAAATTAAAGAAAAGAATGTTGGTGTATGGGTTTCTTTTGGAAATCATATTTCTCTACTCTGGAACATACCACATATGAAGCACCGGGTAGCAAGAAAATATCTGAAGGGAGTATTCTTGGCACGCATAAACCTCCACCTTGATAGCTTGACTTTGCACTACATCGCCAAAATGCTGCACGGCGCTGACCTAATCACAATAAATAATGAGTAAGCTTTTGAGTTTTCAATAGTCCATAAAAAAGAAATTTGATGAAGATGAAGGTCTAGATTATATAGGGTTGTTCATAAAGGCTTACATAAAGAGTTGTAATTCCAAGATGTCTCCCCTTTTTTTTAAAACTTGGTGCATTAACATGCCCACCAACAAGACTCAAGAAATTGTCAGTATCCACCAACTCAATTATACTATCTTCAACATGCACATGAAGATTCATGTAAACAAACTGCAGCATAGTTTCCAAATCATTAAACTATGACTCAAAATAGAAGAACCACAATACAATATGCTCCTATAGATTAATATGGGTAAGACAAAAATATTCAAAGGAGCAAGAAAATTAACAAGATAATATTCTTGTTGAGCACATTCAAGGCAGAACAGATTAGATCCATTTCCCACAATATCTCATATTAAAGCATGCCAAGCGCAAGAAAATGGAGTGAAGCTACTAAAACGAACAAGGAAAAACAACTCAAACCTGAGAAGCGGGAAAACTGCTTCCATCATTAATACCAGCCGATAAATGAATAGTTTGAGAACTTCCTTCCTGTAAAGATCAGAACAGCATATCACGAAGGAGAAATTCTAGGATGGATAATTGGACACAAATCTATATAACACATTAACATTTAAAGATGACAAAATAAAATAAACAGTGGCAAAAGGCAACATGCCAGATGATGGTGGTTAGTATCTATTGTATCTACCGATTTGTATCCTAATTCGAAAAAAATTCAACCTCTACCGATACGAATCTCTTGATGTATCTTAAATCAACTTGTATCTTGTCGCAATCACGATTCGATTCACACGATTAGGGTTTTGCTTCTCATAAAACCGCGGGTCATTTAGTTGTTTTTTTTTTGTATTTTGGGTTTTTTTTCAGATTAATTAGGGTTATTTTGACTAGAATTTGGAGATTTCTGTTTTAGTTTATTAGTTGACAATGAATCCTTTGACTTGAAAATGCTTATATCCGTTATATATTTATATAATATATATTTTGTTATTTTTATTATCAGTTATGTATCTTACGATTCAAGATTCAATTCATGATTCAGAAAATCGATCTTCCGATACATGATACGAATCTCGATTCGATAACTATGGACAGATCATTATAGACACATTGGAGCAGCTAGCAAAAAACTTTGGAGTTTAAAGGAAGGCTAATCTCTTCCGATACATGATACAATTCATTCTTTAGAGGAAGTAAGCAAGTCATTGTTAAATTTTCTCTCATAAACTTTAAAAAGAAGACTGGTTCGAGCTGGTTAAGAAGGTGGTATTCAGCTTTCGTTTTGTAATCTCTAGTCTCTACCAGTTTTTAGTGGCACCGTTTTCTGTTGGGAACATGTTCATCCAACGAAATCACATGCTAAAGCCAGTTTAGGTAAAAAAATGAGAATATTTTAGAAAAGACATACCATTAGGCTAATCTCTTCTCCTGGAATGATCTTAATCCACTCTATATCTGCAACTTGGACCTGCAATATATAACCATTATAGGCATCAAACGTTAACAACATCACTTAAAGATGATCATACACCAAGATCAAGTTGTATTTGCAGTAAAAAAAACCTAAACATGCAAATTTCAAAATTGACACTGGCAGGTGATACATTTTGAACTCTTACTTACTAGTACAAGTCAATAAATTTTCCGTGCAAGATGGTAAGCTTTAGTCAAAAAATTGAGGTTCGATTAGATATGACCAGATAAATATAAATTAAATTCTGTTATTCTGATAGCTGCCTCACCGGAGCGCAGCTCCTTTCAAAAAGTATGTAAGGTAATAAGTTCTTAAGGAACAAAATCACATTCTACGAACCAATAAGCAATTAAAAAAAATTAAGAGATTTGGTACTGATATTTGCATTGGAATGACAAGACAGAAGTTTATGGATTTCCAAACAAAACTAATAGTCATAAGCATGCAAGAAGAAAGATGAGCCATTGGCCACTAATCATTGTAAGAGATAAGAGATTATAACACACTATGTTTGGAAAATCCTCCAACTGATTGTAAAAGAACAAAAAAAAATCAATGTATGGACTTAAAACCTAGCATTTTCTGTAAATTTGAAGCAATTCCAAATTCATAGAAAAAGGGAGCTTACGAGTGCAAATGCTCTTAGTGGAGGAGTTAGTCCAATGTCATATACGGTCAGATTAGCTATCCCTAATCCTTTAGGGGACAGAACCAGTTGCAGGCATTGTAATCCTGATGGTGGTTGGATAACATCTACAACTTCATAATCATTTGTAATAGCTTCCAAGAAACAGCTCCCACAAGTGATGGACAAATTTACCTAGAGGCAGACATAAAAAAATAACTAAAAGCCCTTAATGCTAGCTATATTGCATTAACAGTGTAATTTCATGAACAAAAAGCATTATGTAAGACAGATTTGAATTGCAAAGATGGGCAATAACAGCCCTGCACCAGGAGGGAGGGGAGTGGGACCCCCTTTGAAATACTATCATGACCTCGGTAAACACATGAAAACCCACCCATCTTCAAAAGGGCAAAACCAGAGTGCAGCTAATAAAAAATCATGGTTCAAGCGAAAGTATTATTACTTCTGGTCTTCTCGGAGGTGTGATAAAGAATCATAGAAAATCTCTACAAACAATGGTGTTAGTGTGTTACCTGTGCGTTAGGATTGAAATATATGAAGCTGAACTCCAGATCAACTCTTAGGGAAGACACAAGCTGCATTGTTGCATCAATATATAAGACAACTTTTTGCAAGGCAGAATGATAACAATAAGAACATATAAGTGCGACAAAATCCCATCATACAGAACAGAATTGCAGTGAGGAGATGCAAAACTTGACCATGAAACTTATAAATAATAAACTAATCATTTTAATTTATTAGAGTAAAACAGCTTTGCATTGAAGAAAAACAAATTCCAACAGATAATACCTGTAAACGAATTGCATCAGTCAGCACATTCTCAGTTGCAGGAAACTCATGAAAAGTATCTTCTCCCAAGCTATCAGGAAAGCCAGTGACAGTAGCACGGACAATGTGCTAACAAGCACAGCATTTAAGGTCACTTCAGTTATCCATACATTCGAATGAGGTATGTAAAAATAATGTCATCATCGTATATATTAGAATAATGTCATCATTTCCGAAAATTAATAATTTTTGCATGGTAAGTACACAGCCACATATACATCATTAAGGACCCATTAAAACATATTCAAAGTAATTTATTAATGAACAAACTATCTACAAGCAGGGCATTGAGAATTACCAATATCAGTCCTATATAACATATCAAATAGCAGCAACAAGGATATCATTATAACATAACTTATCAGCAATTTCTACATGCATATGTCACTACAATCACAATGCAGATGTCCCAATTGTTTATGGAATCTTAAACAATTGAAAAAGTAGGTCATTTATATAATGTATTCAAATCAAGGATAGCATCAGTAGAACTAACTAACTACTAAGTACAGGTAGGGCATATCTAAACAAAGGTAATGTTCAAAGGCAAGTCTAACTGTCTAAATAAACTAATTTTTGGGACAGCAAGTTTCCACAACAACTCTAAAAGCTAAATTGTCATAAGTTGCCAAATGAAGTAATGAGACCAGAAAGTAAATAAAATGACAAAATCTATCAGCAATCTTTCAGTACCAATCCTGATTCATTTTGTAACACCAAAAATCTCTCCCAATTGTTGAACTTTGCAGAATCAGAAGCATAATCCCAATTTGCCAGTCCCTCACAACTGCCAAGTTCCCACCTCAAACTCAGAGATGATGAGTTTGCAAAAGCTTCTCTGGAATCGCTAATACCAACAGCAGATATCCGTGCAGTGCACCCATTTGCCACAGTAACAGGGGCATCACGAAGTCGTCCGCTGCAACTCTAATAACTTCTCGTTCATTCACTGCAAAGCACCATTAATTTAAGAGATAGAGAACTTCAACAAACAAACAAAATGTGTTGCCATTTGCCAAGGAGTGCAAAATAATGTTTACCTGGTTCATCAGCTATAAGTACAATAGAAGAGGGAATGCTACATGTAACAAAATGATTCTTACAATGAGATCATACGCAGCACATAAGAGATTGGGCCAATTTTCCTCAAGCAATTCTTCGATGGCAGATGCATTGAGGCTTGTGATGTGACACGCACAGTTTCTAGCGAACCTTAGAAAAGACATTATAAGTTTCTCTTGCCTATCACCATGACTTAAGGAATCGAGGTAACTTTCGTCAGCATCAACGTAGTTATCGTAATTACGTTCTAGGTTATATCGCTCTCTACTTTTGTGGTGGAAGGTAAGAACATCTTTAAGTATGTCATGGTTCATGGCGAAAGATTTCCAACCACCAAATTGAAGCTGTTGTAGCATGATCGGACTGCGACAACCTTTCCTAAAAAATTTCTGATCAATCGTAGGCAACCTTTTTAGTTTGTTGTAGAATGCATACCTCATATGCATACGAGCAGCGGGAGACATCCATATAGGATGTCCAGCAAGTAGTCTAAAGGTTGTGGCTGGTGCAAAATACCTAGTTTCATAACGCAAATCTCCTAAAAATTGAGGAAATTTGTTGGGATTGCCAGAACCAAGATTCAGATGACGAGACACCACGTTACGCAGGTCAATGAGATCACGGCCAACGTGGTTAAAACATCTACCCGGACAACCTTTTATTGCCCCTAGTTTCCCACCAGATTTACTCACAACAATAGCATCTCGATCATTCGAGATGTAATTGTGACACACTCGGTGTTTGTTGTATATAATACTCGTACTTGAGATTAGCTACAAAACATCTAAACAAACAAACAAAACGCCATTTTCTTGGTCTTCCCTTCTCGAAACACAACTTTATAAAAGCTTTCCCCAGCTGCCTCCCCTCCTCCTCATGCCTCCACTAAGCCTCCTCTAATGTCCAGTCACTGGGATTCATGACGATTCTTACAATGAGATCATACACAGCACATAAGAGATTGGGCCAATTTTCCTGAAGCAATTCTTCGATGGCAGATGCACTGAGGCTTGTGATGTGACACGCACAGTTTCTAGCGAACATTAGAAAAGACATTATAAGTTTCTCTTGCCTATCGCCTTGACTTAAGGAATAGAGGTAACTTTCTTCAGCATCAACGTAGTTATCGTCATTACGTTCTAGGTTATCTCGTTCTCTACTTTTGTGGTGGAAGGTAAGAACATCTTTAAGTATATGTCATGGTTCATGGCAAAGATTTCCAGCCACCAAATTGAAGCAGTTGTAGCATGACCCGACTACGACAACCTTTCCTAAAATTTCTCTGATCAATCGTAGGCAACCTTTTTACTTTGTTGTAGAATGCATACCTCATATGCATACGAGCAGCGGGAGACATCCATATAGGATGTCCAGCAAGTAGTCTAAAGGGTGTGGCTGGTGCAAAATACCTATTTTCATAACGCAAATCTCCTAAAAATTGAAGAAATTTGTTGGGATTGCTAGAACCAAGATTCAGATGACGAGACACCACGTTCCGCAGGTCAATGAGATCACGGCCAACGTGGTTAAAACATCTACCCTGACAACCTTTTATTGCCCCTAGTTTCCCACCAGATTTACTCAGAACAATAGCATCTCGATCATTCGCGATGTTATTGTGACACATTCGGTGTTTGTTGTATATAATACTCGTACTTGAGATTAGCTACAAAACATCTAAACAAACAAACAAAACGCCATTTTCTTGGTCTTCCCTTCTCGAAACACAACTTTATAAAAGCTTTCCCCAGCTGCCTCCCCTCCTCCCAATGCCTCCACTAAGCCTCCTCTAATATCCAGTCACTGGGATTCATGATGATTCTTACATTGAGATCATACACAGCACATAAGAGATTGGGCCAATTTTCCTCAAGCAATTTTTCGATGGCAGATGCACTGAGGCTTGTGATGTGACATGCACAGTTTCTAGCGAACCTTAGAAAAGACATTATAAGTTTCTCTTGTCTATCGCCTTGAATTAAGGAACCGAGGGAACTTTCGTCAACATCAACGTAGTTATCGTCATTACGTTCTAGGTTATCTCGCTCTCTACTTTTGTGGTGGAAGGTAAGAACATCTTTAAGTATGTCATGGTTCATGGCGAAAGATTTCCGGCCACCAAATTGATGCTGTTGTAGCATGATCCAACTGCAACAACCTTTCCTAAAATTTCTCTGAACAATCGTAGGCAACCTTTTTAGTTTGTTGTAGAATGCATACCTCATATGCATACGAGCAGTGGGAGACATCCATATAGGATGTCCAACAAGTACTCTAAAGGGTGTGGCTGGTGAAAAATACCTAGTTTCATAACACAAATCTCCTAAAAATTGAAGAAATTTGTTGGGATTGCCAGAACCAAAATTCAGATGACGAGACACCACGTTATGCAGGTCAATGAGATCATTGCCAACGTGGTTAAAACATCTACCCTGACAACCTTCTATTGCCCCTAGTTTCCCACCGGATTTACTCAAACAATAGCATCTCGATCATTCGAGATGTTATTGTGACACATTCGGTGTTTGTTGTGAACATCGTAGATACCTTCGAGCACGTCTCTGATGCAGAGGCGATAGAAGGAATGGTTATTAACATCCGCAAGGGGTTGAGCATTCTCATAGATAAGGTAGTAACAAATATAATCCTTATTAGATTTAGAACTGCTATCTCGAGGTTTGTATCCCTTGTAAAACTCACCATTCAAAATGTGAGGGCTATGGGTTTTGCAAGAGATGTTTACGAAGTGTTGAAGGAGAAAATCGCAGTCTGAGTCATCCTTACAGACCTTGACGGCAAACAATCTATGTGTTGCATCCGTTTTGTACCAAGCAAAATTCCCATTGACAACAACTTCTATGGAAGACTGAAAAAAATGTGTATTTTCAATCATACCTTATGTGAAGATAGGAATAGGTACCTAACAGGGGAAACAACCACAAGATCAAATAAGACATACTTTTCAGTAAAGATAACTTAAAATGCAGCTTACTTCATGGCAACAACCAACAAGAGAAGCAAAAAAAATTGGCAAAGCAGAAAAAATTGGATTCAATTTTATAGCAAAACAACTCATTTCTGAGATGAGTAGAGATTTTCACAAATTCAGTCTTCACCACTAAGACAAATCTGAAATACACAACATTTTGTTTAAATAAATATTAACACAACCAAAAAAAAGGCACAGCAGGCTGCTGTTCTGAATCACAAAAGGGAAAGTGGTGTTACAACTAGTTTGATTCCAGAAATTGATACTGCCATGTTAATTCATTTCTAGTTGACTAATTGCATGAAACCATAGCCACATGAACCGCACTTAATTACTATATCTGAAGTTACGTAGGAAAAATCCATTTGCAGATTTGAAATCTCTTTGTTATCACAACTCAATAAATAAGATAATACCATTATTCCAAAATAGCATTCACCATATTACCAATATCAAACCATCCTGCACATTTGCATATTCACACCTTAGACCAGTTGCCACTTAATGAACTCAATATTATGATATGACCAGTATTATTGAAGTTGCATTCTTACATGTAACTTCCCATTGCCAATATGATCATAATATACTAGAAGTTATACCGGCTCCTATATGGATATGGAAATTTCTAATACAGCGTTTAATGCTCCGAGATAGTAAAGAATATGCTAGGGGATTTTCAAAAAAGCTAGTAGTTAAAATATATAACACGATTAGGGGTGTTCATGGACCAGTTTATGGTTAAAACTGTTCCAAAATTCAGTAAACCATATTAATTGGTTTGGATATATAACCAAACTGGTTCTAAATTTGAATCTGGATCTGGATCGGTTATGAACCAGTTCAAAACCGGTTCATCGTGCAATCCAGTTTTAAACCGGTTTTTAAAATGAAAACCCTAAAACCGGATCAAAAACTGGTTTTTTTAAAATGTTTTTTTTAAACGGATTTTTTCAAAAAACCGTTTTTTTTTTTCAAAAATCCAATTAATAAAAAAATGGATTTTTCAACAGTCCGGTTTTTTCCATTAAAAAAACCGGTTTATAAAACCAGATTTTTCAACAATTCGGTTTTTTTACATACAAAACTAAAAACGGTAACTAAAAACACAACTGAATGTTATCGGCAAGTAACTAAAAACAGTAGAATTTCAATAACTATCATACTCAAAGAACTCAACTATATGAATAGAGAATCAAAGTCAAAAACAGAGAATACTGAACTATTAAAGATAACCAGGAGAGCAAGAGTCTACTTTTAAAAAAAAAAAAGGTCACCTAATAAGCTTATTTTAAACCATTATGGCAAGATTAAACACATAAAAGCAGAAATGAACAAAGGCAGTCCCTGAAAACTGTTAAACTATGATATCTAACAAAAATGAAGGCATACATGTGCCAGTTTTGTATCAGGTGCTTGTAAGGTTGGATATGTACCTAGCAAGTACCAATTTATTCATAGTCATGCTTGAATCTCGGGATTATGAACAATTTCAATATTGTAGTATTGATAGAAGTTTTCTACTTTTATTGCCATGTTTAACAATTTGAGCTCCTTTTTTGTGTGAATAAAATAAATATTACTCACATACTCATCTTCTATTAATATTCTCATTAATAATGAAAAATGCAAAATTCTCATTTTAGTTATAGAAATCATAAATGCTAGTCATAATTAATAACAGTGCATAAAAACACATGAAAAAAAGCTTCTTAAGACTCATTTCAACAAGAACAGCAAGAACCTTAAATTTTTTCAACAAGAACCTGTTGCAGAGTCACAGAGTGAGTTCTTCTTCGCAGAAAGCCACAACAACTTCACCTCCAAATAAAAAACAACTATAAATCAGCTACCCAATAACGTTGTTCAACCTGGGTCAAACAATTTATTCCGATCACGTTTCTCACTTCGCACTTGCGTTTCTCACTTGTTGCGTTTCTCACTTGTTTCTCAGTGAAATGGACCGGGCTTTTTTTGTTTCTTTTCCAAATGGACCGGATTGGATATCCGGTTTGATATATTAAGTTTTATTCGGTCCATTTAAAAATGGACCGGATCTGGTTCTAACAAAATAAAACCGGTATTCCCTCCGATCCCTAATATAAGTACCTTTTGACCAAAATCTCTGTCATTTTTTAAGATTTTTCACCCTTAGTAATCGATTAGCATCTCAGGGTAATCGATTACTAAGTTTAAAAATTCAAAATTTTGTTTCAGATGCAGGCTGTAATCCATTACCATATCAGGCTTGTTACACCCTACTTTATCATTATCCTTAATTACTCATGATTAATTAGACATTTAAAAATTTCTTTTATAAACTCTTGCTTACTTTTAAAATTCTCGTGAAATTGGATGGAGTTTAATTTGTTTTACGGATATTCCCAAAACTTAGTTTTCCTGTAAACTTGTTTTCACATAACCACATTTAAACAGAATAGTTCGTCGGGCTCATCATATCATCATATATCATCAGTAAACCATTCACATCAAAGTTTCATAAAATATTAACAAGTTGCAGAAATTATTATTTTCCCAAAAGAAATCCTTTCCCAAAAGGAGAGGTCCTAGGCCAACCCGATGTTACATTTTAGCACCCAAAATAATATTTACATTTTCTTACAAAATAGTCATCACATAATCAAACCTCAAAATAACTAGCCCAGGACATGATACATGTCCTAACTACAACTACATACTCTCCCTGGGAGGGAGAGTATTTCTGCTCGGCCGGAAACTGTGCAAGTTCGGGCTCAGTACCTATATAAAAACAGTAAGGAGGTGCAGTTTCTAATGAGACATAGGGACATACTAAGCCATACACAATAATCAAATAGTTCACGTCATTGCATTATCAATCGAATCATCCTCGTACAAGCATTGAAGCATTCATTTAGTTTTCCTTCTCATTTTCTTTACTTTTCTATTTTCCATTTATTAATTTTCTTCTCTTCATTACTTTCTGTTCTTTTCCTCTCACACATTCCTTTCTTAATTATTTTTCATATTTTACATATCTGATCTTTGTAAGATCTCGGTATTTCAAAAACGCAGAACTGAGACTGTAAATACTAATAAGCGAGATCATTTTTTCAACTGGACCGGAATCTTATGCAAGCTGGATTTGTTTTTCATGAACTAAGCTCTTATATAAGGGGAATTTTTCTTTTAATATTTCTCAAGAATCAGGATCTTATGTAAGCTTATTTTTTTTAGAAACCAAAGGTATCTTATTGTTGTGTAACCAAAACCAGAATTGGATGTAATTTTTTTCCTTTGAACATATATTCATCAAATATTAAACTATAAAATCAATATATTATATGTAAACGCTCTTTAAACCCCGAGCCTGCCCTGACCCTGGTGAGCCCTCGAAGCCCAAGTCACCTAAACTTTTTCTATTAAAAAAATCAATATATATATATAAATAAATTTGAATAAACATAAATACACAAAGTAGTAGCACTTATAAATTAATAATCAGGCTAAAAGGACAACATACTGACATTAGTGCACATCAATTAAAGTCTACTATATATCCAAATGATTAAGTATCACACACAAATCTAAAATATAAGGTAATTCATCATCAAGCATTTAAGCAACTCATTCCTCCTTGGCTTTGTCCAGCAACTCACCAATGTACACGATGTACAAGCAGTCATCAAGGTACTGTAAAATTTAATATATAGTGACGTAAGTAATTGAACTAAATGATTAATTATAAGAATTAAAGCAAACAAATATCGGAATTGAAATCGCAAACTCCATCACCATAAAAATCAAACCCCATCACCATCAACGATTAAAATGAAGAATAAAATAACTATAAAATAGAAAATGAATGAAGAAATGCAACAACTTTTGGTACTCACCTCATTAACCATACATTTATCCATAGCTTTCTTTCTAGGTTTTTTTACTAACCACTCAGCTCCATTGAATTAAGTTAATTTTTGGAAAAATTGTTGTTGTGCGGGTGACAAGATAAAGAGGGAAGATCGAAAGAAATAAGAGAGAAGAATGAATGATTTGAACTGCAAAATGAAAATCTTAACTCGTAATAGAGATGTGAAGGTGCAAAGGGAAGAAGAGTGCAAATGAGATGTGAAGGTGCAAAGGAGATGAGAAGTTGTGTAGCTTCTATTAAAAAGAAGTCGAAGAGAGTAAAGATTCTATCTCCAGAGAAGAGAGAAGCTTACTAGAGAAGAGATTTGAGCTTCTTGTTTTGGCGGGTGTACACGTGAGAAAGAGTAACGGAAAACTATTATTGGTTTTATCAATTTTTTAATAAATTTTGTATTTAATAAAAAATTGAAAGTGTCATAATTTATACTGTGTGGGTTGAAATCGTCCACATGATATGGTCGAGGGGATATGTGGTATAAACGAATAATATAAAGTAATAAGGGCCTGAGAAATTAGTTATTACTCCATTTAGAATTGTGTTGTTAACTATCACAAACTCAACTATCATTTTACATTTTTAATCTAATTTCACTTGTTTAACTTCGTAAAGATGATAATTGTCATAAACTAATGTTACCACCGACCCTAAATATAAGACTCTTTTGACACTTTTATTTTGACCCTATTTATAAGACCCTTTGCCAATTTTCAATTATCATTAATTACTTTTTTCCACAAATACCCCCATTTATTTAACACTTTTTATATTCCCAATAATATTAACGGGTAATTTTGAAATTACATATCAAAAGTTCACATTTTCAATACAATTAACTAAATTATTCCACTTATTTAATAGATGTGAAATCCCCAAAGAGGTCTTATATTTAGGGCGGAGGGAGTAAAAGAGATATGAAGAGCACAGTAATTTTCAATTACAATTAATTAATTTTTTTATAAACCCCCTTATTTATTTAACACTTCTTAGATTCTCAACAACATTAACTAATTAGCATAGTTAATGGTAGTTTCGATTCCAATAGAATTAGTTTTTAAAATGCATATCAAATAACGTATTTACAATATCATTAACTAAAGTAATTAACTTTCTTGATGAACGTGAAATTTACCAAAAGTGTCTTTAATGGAAGGAGTAACTACAACATTAACCTAACAAAGATGCAAAATGTAGTGTCTAAGATCTGTTGTTAGCTCAGAGATATGGAATGACCTGAGAACTAGGGTATGATATGAGGTTATTGTATGATTCTTTAGGCATTCTAGATATCCAGTTGGGATAACTAGGGTTTCCCTAATCACTGGTGTGTGCAAGTGAGCAATTAGGGAGTGAGAGAACGTACCTGAGTCCCTAGCTGGAGACAGCTATTTATAGGGGTGGCATTGTACCTTGTGAGCCTGTATGGAGGTCCAGTTAAGCTGCTAACGTGGCCCTTATAGGATAGGGGGATGAGTCATTCATCCTTATCCTGTATTAGAGGGCCTTATCCCTGTGGCAAGTTGGATTCACGCACCCATAACTCGGACTCTCAAGGGGTAAAGTCCTTGTGGTCGGTCCAAGCCTGCTGGGGTGTGTACTTGAACGAATGCTCGGCCTGAGTAGGCACAGTCCTTAGAATAGCTTATTCTGGTCGACTAGCTACTGTAGGGGTAGGACCGAGGGCCGGTCCACCACATAAGCCCCCTAGCTTGGTAAGACTGTTTGAGTCTTGAGCCGAGCTGAGAGTCTCGTATCGATCAGATAAGGTCAGAGTGGGCCGAGTGCTTTTAATGGAGGTGAAATAATGATCCGCCTTTGTATCCTAATATCCTTTAGTCTACTCCACTGTCCTTTCATCTAGGCAAAGAGACGTTTGGATTCCTTCCTACTGGCACGTGTCCTAGATGTCAGATATGCCACTATTGCGCTTGTTGTCTTTTTTGGTTTTTTGAAAATTTTGACCTATGGCTGGATGCCACGTTTTGTTTTCTGTGGCTCAATACGGTAATGGGCTTTTCGGGATTGCCAGGCCCATTTACCCAAAGAGATCGTGGGAGGGGTGAAGTTCTTTTTTTAAATTTAACTACCTTTTCATTTTCCCTTTTCCACTTCTTTTCAACCTCTGCATCCTGATTCTTCCTTTTTGCTTTCTGCACTTTCCATTCTAGCATTCCTCATTTTCCTCCAGTCATATTCACACAATCTTCCCTCTGTCATTTCCTTCCTCTGGCGTCGTTGCTCCTTCTTGCTTCGCTAACCAGTTCGTGCCAATTTCCCTTTTGTCACAAGTATTTGATCTGAACCTTTTGATTTTGTCCTCTTCCTTTCTTTTTGTGCTGGACTTTTCTTTTCTGGGTTTCTAAGTTCGTCTGGTTTTTTGGTTTTTCTGAACTTTTTGTGTTTTTTCTGGGTTTTCTAGAGTTACGGTTATGGGTAGCAAGTGGTCATGGTATGAGAGGTGGTCTAAAGTTTTGAATTTGAGTGATATTGATGATTCCTCTTCTTCCTCATCGTCTTCCTCTTCTAGAACGGAGGTTTTAGACTTCCTCCCCTCCCCTTTTCGCCATTGTGTGGCAGATCCTTCGGTGAAAACACCGTTAGCCATAGAATTTCCCCAAAATCCTGCAGAGGAAGACCGTAGAAGGTTAGCGTATCAACTGGCGGAGGAACGGGCACAAGTAGCGTCACGGTCCTCAAATCGCTCTTGGGAGAAACCTTTTTGGGGGAAAGCCATAAAGGTTAGGGGAAGATGTAGTCGGCTCGGCTATAGGGTGAATCGAACTAGGGTTAGGGTGTCTAGGAATGTTAATTTTATAGATTCTGACGCCGATTCATGTTCCCTTTCCCCAGGTATGGTTCGTTGGTGCATCACGCATCCTCAGGAGTATCCTTTACCACCCAACGCAGAAGTTTATGACTGGGTTGACCGAGAGGTGCTCGGTACGAGATCGGATTTGGTTGCCGACAATCTAAGTCATATCCGGGCGCATGTGCTCCCATGTCCAGGAGATGATGCTGGGACTTCCTATACTATTAGTGCTCCGTCAGTTAATGACCGGGTGTGCACTTTGATTGAAGATAATAGAAAAGAATTTTTTATGTATAAGGAAGTCGTTATAAGATTAGGCATCAAGATGCCTTTTAAGCCATTCGAAACTGCTTTGTTACGGCGGCTGCGTCTAGCTCCCACTCAACCACATCCTAGTGGCTGGGCTTTTGCCCGAGCGTTCCAAAGGTTTTGTGAGACGTTGAGGTTAGCGTGCTCCATCCGAGCGTTTCTATGGTTATATGTTCCTCAAATCAACGTTTTTGAGAAAGGGTCAACGAAGAGGGCGTGGGTGCCACTGAAGGCTCGTAACGACCATGCTCTATTTGCCAAGTTCACTGATTCTTGGAAGACTTTTAAGCCGCTGTTTTTTAAGTACCAGTTTGTCGGTGAGGGGGTTTGCTGGTTTATGGAGGACGATCGACCTCGGTCTCCCCTATCCTGGTCTCCCGATTTTTTTAATAGGCATCCAAAGTTGTATCAATATCATTATAATAAGGAGTTGTCAGATGCCGAGAGGCACACCTGTGATACTTTTTACAAGTATCTCAAGTCGAACGACCTGGTCGACATTAGAAATATTGTTATACTACCAAAAGGACTTATGAAACCTGAACTTGGTAATAATAATTTTTCTTAATTTTTTTAACCCTTTTTTGCTTTTGCAGTTTGAATGTCTAAGATGAACAAAGCCGCTGCTCGTATGAGAGAACTTGCCATGATCAAGCTGGACGAGGCAGCTGGATCCTCGAGCGTGGCAGCTTCCAGCGAGGCTACTCAGTCCGTTACTGTTGCAATGGTACCACCTTCTGGTGCCGAGGTTGTGCAAGATATGTCGGCACATATTGCGCCTGTCGACAATATCGTCACTAGTGTTCCCCTTGTCAACGTGGATGAGGAAGAGGAGGAAGAAGACCGAGAACCCCTGGCCAAGAGGGCTAGGCTGGATAAGGGAAAGGGTAAGGCGGTCGAATTGTTAAAGCCGTTGAAGTCATCCTCGGAAAAGAAGTATTTGTGGTTTGACATATCTGATCCCTCAGAGGAAACTGTCTGGGCTCGGAAGTTGCAAGAAAAATTTGTTAATATGGTTTATACTCCCAATGACAAGAAGAGGCTCTTGAGCCAATCTGCACATACTTTGAAAAATAACTGTCGTATTTTGGGCAAGGATATGCTGAGGGCGGCTAGTTACGCTTTCCACATCACGGAAAATGCTGAAGACATTAGCGAGGCTCTGCCGCCGGCTGAGAAGGAAAAAAGGAGGGCTTTTGACCTTCGGGAGGAAGTTCTACTTAATCAAATCAAGGAATATCAAGCTGGTACCCAGGCATTGACGAATGCTAATTCCGAGCTTCAAATGAACCTTACTGAATCCGAGAAAGAACGAGAAATTAATGAAAAGGCTAATGAAGAAACTAAAAAAGCAAAGGAAGATGTAGTCGAAATGAAAACCGAGGCGGAGAGGTTGCTGCAGACTGCCGGAGAAGAGCTGGCTGAGGCTCGTCGCCGAAACACTGAATTGGAAGGAGTCCAAGGGCGGCTGGCTGAATCTGAAAATGATGTGACCCGATTGCAAGGTGATCTTGCTAGGATGCATCGGAAGGCATTAAAGCACAAAGTTTTGGCCAAGCAGAATCAGTTTAATTGGGATCATGCGACAATAGATTCCTTTGTTAATGTCGTCCAACAGCTAAGCTTTATGAACCCAGGGATTCGGGTTATAGGAGCAAATCTGACCTTTAGGATTGTGGATGGTCGTGTTGTTGATTATGGTCGAGGGGATGCGGAAGTGGATTTGTCAGCTCCTAATCTTTCGAATCCTTTGGACTTGGCGAATGAGGATGAAGTTGATTTTGATGGGTCGTCAATTGTGCTTTTTGATGACGAAGAGTAGACCCTTTTCTTTTTATCCCTTTATTTGTAATTTAGTAAAGATGTTAATCTTTTTGTAATTTGATCAGTATGTTAATGATCTGAATGTTAATCCTCTTCCGTACTTGACTGTTTTTAAGTTTGCAATTCATTATGCTTTTTGGCTTCATAACTCAAGTATAGCCGAGTTTTATCTTTTTCTTCGTTATAAACTGTTATCGAGATTTCGGATCTCCAACCTTTGGCCAAGGTGGGATCCTCGGTCCTCAACTGTAAAAACTGTTAAGCTTTTTCAGTCGGTCATCTCTTAAAGTACTTGTGTTTTTTGTTTATAAGTCCCTGTTGGAAGGACATGTATAAACAACCCAGTTCGACTCGGTGGCGAGCCGAGAGGAGAGGGCAAATACGTTAACAGAAAGATAGAGTTTGAAACTGAAATGCTGCAAAAAAGTTCTTCATTGAGTTCCTTCAATTGTCTACAAGCAGTGAATGTAAGTACAAAAAGCTTTGAAATGACTTAAACATAGAAATATGAAAGTAAATGACAACAAAGTAGATACTTGAAAATGAAACAACTAATTTTAAAACCAAGGGCAAAGAATATCTGCAAGGATGGTTGTGGGACTTGTGTGTTTTCAGTTGTAATAAGGTTTCAGTTTTGTGGCATTCCAAGTGTTGTTAAGTTCTTGTTTTGTCAGTATCTCCAATCTATATGCTCCTGATCCTGTTTTTGAGGTGATTCTGTAAGGTCCTTCCCAATTTCTGGCCAGCTTTCCTTCTCTCGCATTTTTCAACCCAATGCCAGCTCGTCTGAGGACCAGGTCCCCGATTGTGAAACTCCTGGGGACCACCCATTTACTGTATTCTCGGGCTTGTCTTTCTTTTTCCCCCTTCTCTCTGGCTACCGCAAGGGCTCGGATTTCATTGCTGAAAGTCAATTCTTCTTTAAGCAATCCATTATTCACTTCTATTGGGCGCTCCGTCACTCGAAGGACGTCAATATAAATATCAAAAGAAACTGAAAAGTCATGATCAATTAAATAGTAGTATTTCTGTTCTCATGGAACTAAATCATCCAAGTTCACGAAAATGAAATTCTTTACTTGAATCATTAGAATGAGGTTTGGAAAAAGATTTTCAACGGAAGGAAAAATTCACCTTCATTCAAACTTTTGTTCCAACAAGTTTCTATAATATTTTACCACTTGGAAGATAAAATGTGGTTTCCTTAACAATTTTCCAACCATTGTTATATAACAACATAGAAATATAGAGTTTTCGCAAAATAATTAATAGTTGGAAGAATTAAGAAGTATGTGATTCTATTAATAGTAATTGTATGGTCAAACATATACTTTAGGAAAATATTTGTCAATCAAAAAAATGAAAAATATGAATTTCAAATTCATCAAACGTTCTTCAGTTGTACCCAAATACGAGATGGAGTAAAACCTTTTTAGGAATATCAATGTAAAAGGGAAAGAGTTTTGAAATAGTACAATTCTTCCTTTTCGAATGGCCTTTTAAAAGGATCAATGCAAAAATATTTTCGTAGTATAGATTAATTAGAAATAAAGACAATATAGAAATCCAAACTTTTCCTCAATGTATTCTTAAAATCTATCGTGCACATAATAGTTAATTCAACATAATTTCGATTTAATTCTACATATTAAAAATCGTTTTGAATATCAATGTATTTAAAATACAAGTTATTCATAATGCCATTACTTTTCCAAATTAAAGTTACGTTCCAAGATAATTTGACATATTATATAAATTCATATACTATTACTAATAATATCTTTATCCTCAAAACACAATACAAAATCAAAAGGAACATAGGAGTTCAGTTGGAGGTTAACTCCAAAAATTAAGGTCAAAGACTTGACACCTAACCGCTTTCGTTGCGCACTCTGATTTGTGGCTAAAATTGACTATTCTCCCTAGGTTTTCAGACTTTACTTAAACTCAAAAGATATTTTGAAATTCAGAGACTTGATGATTTCACCTTCCAACAAATGCAAACCTCGAGATGGCCAGTCTCGATTATACATTACTTTGGTGGTAAAATCATTTCCGTCCTACCTGAGTTTTAGACATGAAGTTTGAAAATATATAGATATATTGTTGCATTGTCACATTTAAAAATTGGCGAACTTAATTCGAAACCAAAGATTGTTCCTTCCTGTTGGGGTAGCAATTACATGCTCTAACCCGTTGGGGGTTCTTTCACTTTCCTTAGTCTTGGATTTCTTCCATTTTTTTAAATGCGACAACATCAAAAACTTAAAAGAAATTGACTTGACTCATGCAAAACCCAATTACATTAATAAATACCAATTAAGACTCGAAAAAAACACTGTTCTTTTTTTTTTAAACAACAAAGCCAGATTAAGATTAAAAAATTAAAAGGGATCACAAAAGGTGCCCCATCCCCAATCAATTACAAATGTTGCAAACATTCTAGAGGATTTAAGATCCAGTTGCCAAAACTGTAACTCATACCTATGTTGTTAGCTTTAAAACTAGTCCAGAATTGGACATCAATACTATAAAAGGTTGATTGTAATTCAACAAAACACTATACTGTACGTTGGTTACTCTCATGGTGAGTAACCTATTAGGAGGATGTGAGAATCCATTCTCCACGTCCGAGGCAGCCGAGGAATGCAACTATTGCTCTGATACCACAAATGTAACACCCTTACTAATAAACCTAATTAATATTATTTTAGTTTAAAATTCTGAAAAGAAAAGTAGGAAAAATTTAATCCAAAAGATCATGAATCTAAAATAATTTTCATTCCCAAAACACCTTCTCCCAGAACTAATTTAAACATCAAATATTTTACAAAATATAGTTATCGTTTGTTTATAACACATAATTAGTCTCAGAGCATGGCATGACTTATTATACTATTTTACACTCCGCTGGAGGGAGTGTAGTCGTCCTCGGCTTGGGGCGTACTCCTTTATTTCCTAAAAAGATGAACATAGAGTGAGTAATAGTACATAGCTGAGGTATTAATTTCTAAAAACAACATAAGAAAGTAATTCAACAATTAAGAAAAATAATACAATAGTCCATTAAATCATTTATTTTATTCCTTAATTAATTTTACCTTTCTTATTGTTCCATCAATTCATGTATTTAAATTAGAACTTCACGGAGTGAGACTTTCTTCCAAAAGAATAAAAGTTAGGTCAAATTAATAATTAATCACATTCAACTATCAATTTCATAAATATGTAAATGATGCATGCTCAACCAATTAATGCATATGATGCATGCACGTCTCTCATTATCCAATTATTTGATCCCCATTTCTTATTTTATTATTCAAATCCATCATCTGGATTCCAAACATTTATTTATCATTGGATCCAATAATTGGATATTCAATGCATTTCCATTGCACTCTTCTCATTTTCCATCGTTTCTCATTCACTTTATCATTGCCATTCAATTCTCATTCTCAATCAAATTCCTCACATAACCCTCCACTCTTGAGCAGTGCCTAACCGGGAGTAAGCGTCCCCCAACCAATGCTTGCACAGTATTGGCTTTCTTTTTTAGGTCCAGTACAACTTGGGCCGTACTACCCAAGTTGGCTCTAGCAGGGACCACCCTCAATCGGTCCTGATGTGTCTGAGTTACCGATAGAATTTGTTATGGTGAGCGTAGAACCGATCCTCGACACGGGTGGCCAGCAACTATCATGCTCTCTCGGCCCTCTAGTGGATCAAGGTTCTTCCATAACAATTCTCGCGGTTGCTTCATTAGAGCAACCTAGTAACCGTATCACTCTCGTGTAAGATTCACTGGACCTTCACGAAACGTCCTTCGGTCCAATTGAACCTTCACGTCAGTCATTGCCCATAACCTTACCATCCTCCCTTATATCTCCCTTATATCTCCAATTGAATGATTCTGCAATTACTAGTTTATTCATCAATCACTTTCATTAATTATTTTCTTTAATTTAATCATTATATTACTTTTTACTATTTTCCTTTATCACTTTTCTTTTGCTCCTATCGAAAGATTCCAATAATATTATTACAATATCCTAACAGAAAAATACCCAATTATGTGGTACCAAGTTCTACAAAATGAATTCCAAGGTAAGTGGAAGAGTCACAAAGGGTCTCTCTTAATACCCACTTGTCTTAGGGCTCTTATCGCTCTTGGTGACAGAATTCACCTGTTACTTAGTGCACACATTATTTAGAATTTTCCATAAGAATATTTCAGCATATGGGCAGCACTCCGACTGATAACTATTAATTTTTAGTATTTTAAAATTGATAGAATTACAACTTATAATTTTGGTATTTACCATATTTAAAATACACAGTTTTGCAGAATAACAGCTTATATTTTCAAATTTTCAAATTTTTAAAATAAAAGGTTGGGCAGAATAACAACTTATATTTTAATATTTTCAACTTTTTAAAAAAAAAAAGTTGGGCAGAATAACAGCTTATATTTTAATATTTTCAAATAAAAAGTCGGGCAGAATAACAACTTATATTTTAATATTTTCAACTTTTTATAATAAAAAGTTAGGGAGAATAACAGCTTATAAACAATATTTAATAATAAATAAAAAAAAGATTTAAATTATATTGCTAATTAAGTCTTCCTTATGCATGTAATAGAAATTAACCTTATTAAGCTAGAATATTACTCCTCGAGCATAAATTGAACGACTTTTTCCTTAAACCTAGGCCTCCTACCCTTGCTCTTATAGTCCTAAACTCCTAATTTAATCTCCGAGGAGGTATCTAAACGAAGGGAAGAGTGAATTGAAAGAAGGAATAAATGAATGAGTTGTGAATGAACGACACGGAGGGAGGGAGGCCATATTTATAGGCCTCCTGGGATACTGTAGCTACAGTACCCCCTAATATTTTATTTTTTTTATTTTATTTTTTAGTTGAAAATTCTAGAAAATTCCGGAATAGTACGTATATCGTATGATACTATTTATCTATACGGTTACAATTCAATTATATAGTTACTATTTACTATTTACTATTCACTATTCACTTATACGGTTACTATTTATTATTCACTTTTTTCAAAAATACCTATCCTGGGATTTTTTGGTCTCCTGATTCCGATTTCGTAGTCGATTTTTCAATTTAAGTCTCTGAAGTATTTATTTTTAATTATTTTAGAAGTTCTAGAATGTTACACAACTCGTACAATGGCACTGGAATTTCCCGCTGTTGCATTAGTTGTGTTTTTAATTTTTTTTATATTAATAATTAATAATAATAATTACAATGCTGATTATATTCAGGATTTAAACATTGCATCATTTCCCTGCACCGAATATTTTCAGTATTCAATGCATCGTTTTCCTACGCATGGAATATTGCACTACTACAAAAGATTTTTTTAAAAATTGAAATTAAAGAAAAAATTTCAATATTTACAGGACACATTGCATAACTAGTTGTTTTTTTATTTTTTTCAACCGTTTTTTAGAGTTTGAATAATTATAATATAGTTATTATTAATAAATATTAATTACTTAATAATTTCATAATATTATTAAATAATAATTTTTAGAATAATAATAGTAATATTATTATTATTATTGATTAAATGGTTGTATTGATTTGAATTTCTCTTGGGATTTGAAATGGTGGGAATGTTGCACAGCTTCAGTACTATTACAATTGTTGCATGAATGTTGCACTGTTAGAAAAGGTATTTTTTTTAAATAAATTTTCAGTATTTACAAGACATGTGGCTTATCTAGTTATCTTTTATTCTTTCGACTTTGCTTGTGAGAGCTCCGTTTCGTAAGGAGCTCTCTAATTGCGGCATTGGTCTCACAAATATAATATAGAAGTTGATTAATTGGTCTGGTCCGATCTTAACTGTCTCAAAAATAGTGAGATCATTGACCGGACCATATAATAATGGTCTAAGAATTCTGAGACCAGACTGGATCATATTTTTCGATCCGGTTAAGTTTAATCCTCCCGAACCTATGCGAAAGCAAACGGGACATACAAGAACCTTAACCCACGCAGGTCGAACAACCGAGAAATCACCATTCATCAAAGCTGCAATCGTACGGGCCGACCTTCATCAAAATCAATATCTTATTTTACGCGATACCGCAAGGACCCAAAACCATTCGACTGTAACACCCTAATTATTTAACCCTAAGTACCCTTATTAAAAATGGTGAATTTGAAATTTTCTTTTTAACTTATAAAAATTCTCCCGTCAATCGGACGGAGTTTCCTTTGTTTTCTTAGCTTTCCAAAAATTTGTTTCACCTTCAACCTGTTCATAATATTCATTCATATCATTTCAGTCGCCAGCAGGGCAAAATATAAACAGTGTGACTTAGAACTATTACATCAAGTTTATAAACATATACACAAGTCTTAAAACACTTTAGTTTTTTTTCCACAAAAACAACTACTAGTTTTAGTTACATCAACAAAATATTTAATGTTTCCAAAATAAGACTCTTGACCGCCATTAGTTTCCCAACTATTTTCACATTCCACGTTGTGGAATGTGATCCTGCTCGGCCATGCTCGTGTAAGCTCCTTCTTCACATGTAAAAATATGTCAAGAAGGGTAGCATTACACAGAACTTAGACAATACATTCTAAAATGACATAGAGAACAACTAAGAGATTACTACCCGATTACCACTTGAATTATATTTTCTATTTCAATTTCCCTTGATTCCTTAATACCCCATTATTGACCATATTCATTTCTCATTCCTTTCAACTCTTTCCTCAACCTTTCTTGAATTCTATCATTTCATTCTATCATTTACACACTTGTCTATCTATCCTCTTATTCTCATTTAATACTCACTCTAATGGAGGGTTCTGTCCATATAATATTCCACTCTTCTATAGAGGTCCTGATATAATTCACTTCCTATGAGGGGTCATGAAAATAATATCCACTCCTTTCGGAGGGTCATGAAAATAACATCCACTCCTTTCGGAGGGTCATGAAAGTAATATCCACTCCTTTCGGAGGGTCATGAAAATAATATCCACTCCTTTCGGAGGGTCATGAAAACAATATCCACTCCTTTCGGAGGGTCATGATATATCCACTCCATCACGGAGGGTCCTGAAAATATACACTCCTTTCGGAGGGTCATGATATATACATATAATTCTCGCTCCTTCTTAGAGAGTAAGCAGAGGGTCCTGTTCTCACTTCACTTACGATGCAAGTGAAGGGTCATGAATATATAAATTCCCGCTCCGCATAGGGAGGGTCATGATAACATAATTTATAAGTTCCACTCCTACATGGAGGGTCATGATTATATAACTTCCCACTCCGCGTAGGGAGGATCATAAATGTAATCCTCTCCATTTGGAGGGTCATAATAATATTCGATGTCATAATCAATCAGTCATAACATCTAATCACCTTTTTCTCTAACCCTTAATCCCTTTTCTTTATTTCTTTGCCATTCAACTATTTTCCTTCATATTTCTGTTAACTGCATTTTACTCTTCCTCATCATTCATATTCCTTCCAAGTCCATTCTAAACACTAAAATTAATTATGTAATCAACTTCCTAATCGCTACATTCATTATTGACATTCAGACCAGAGTATAATCTACATCCAATCATCAATATTCCCAATTGTCTCATGTTCATTACATTTCCATTCCAACCACTAGAATTAATATCATAGTCAACTCCCTGATCACTAAGTTCATTGTAAATCCTCAAGCCATGCCATATTCTACCATCATCATCATTAAACCCAGTTTTTGTTAAAGCAACCACAATTACGTATAGAAACTTGCATATTCCTAAATTCTAATTCATAGTTCAATTGTACCATATTCTAATCCCATCATTTACCCTAAGGTTCCTCTTTTCTATTTTAATTCCTGCCCTTAATTCCCCCTATATACAAGCTAGAAAATACCCTCTAAGTAGAGGTAACACTTTCCTTCTTACCTCAAATAAAGGTGGTGAGAGAGAGAATGTTGATTCCCAAGCCTTAGTGTAGAGAGAGAAAGAGCAAGCTTCAATTGGAGGAGAGAGAATGAGCTATGGAACCCCGGAGACACAAATAGTTAGAATTGAGAGTGGGAAATTCGTGTATCATGAATAAAATAAGGAGAAAAGCATGAATCTAACTTACTTTGAGCTTGGGAGGATGAGAATCAAGGTTGGGTGTTGGTGTTCTTGAACCCTAACTCATGGGTATGATTGAAGAGAGGGAAAAATGAGAAATTGATGGAGTTTGAGTGATTATGAGTGATGTGGAACCAATATATGATGATGATTTGTTGTGTTTTTGGGTGGATTTTTGGTGTGGAAGAAGCTAGGGTTTTGGGGCTCAAAATCGCCCAAGAAGAAGGAGGAGGAAGAGTGGTGCGTTTTGGCTGGTCTGATCTGCAGCACCAGATTTTAAGCTGGTGCGCGCCTGGGCGTGGTCGTGGCGCGCCTGGGCGCGCGACGTGGTGCGGGACAGGGTGCGTGAGGCTGGTGCGAGAAGCTGGCGCGCGAGCTGGTGCGGGAGTGTGGGCATCTGGTGCGGTCAGGAGGAAATGGTGCACCATCTGGTGCGCCTGATGCGTGGGATGCGCCTGGGCGGGACTATCGCGCGCCTGAGCGCAAAACTACCTGGCTCAGAACCAATGAATAGTGGTGCGCGCCTGGGCGCAGGCTGGTGCGCCTGGGCGTGGGTCAGAATTTCCAACTTTCGATTCGCCGTAACTTTTTCGTTAACCGTCGGATCGCGCCCAAATTTTTAGACAAGCTTCTTCACCCCATAAATTTCTTATCCAACGGTGGAATTTATTTTCTTAGCATCCTATAATAAATTTCTAATTTTCTCTTTTCGGTCGATTGCTAACATCGAAAACGCCGATTTAACTCCCGATTTCGCTTATACGACTTTGCCCGAAGCCACAACTGCCTTCTATACAACCCCTAGGACTTATAATCACCACTCACCTATCTACCAAAATTCGTTAAGTCATCATTTCAATTTTTCTTAGGTTTTTATTTAAAAATTCATTTAAAATAAAGTTTAGGATGTTACAATTCTCCCCCACTTATTAGAATTTCGTCCCCGAAATTCCGATCAATTCCTTCAAATGGAGAATCATCCCAATCGCAAGGTTCTTTGGTTGTGCTACTATTTCCTCTTGGTTTCACTTCCCCACTTAGATTCTGCGTGCTACTAGGGCTTCGAACTAAACAAAGAGTAAAACTTCCGATGCTAAGCTCGTTTGGTACACTCTTAGATACGAGATTCAGCAATGACATCAACTACTGGTAGGTGGATAAATCAAAATGATCAGTTTCAATTTTCCATCTACTAATAGTGATCCCATTGTTGGCTTACTGATAATATCATTACTCAACATATGCAAGAATTAGAGTGATCAATTCTAATCTTATATAGTATTAAATAACAATATTATCACTAGGCTTGATTAGTTTGGAATGGAATTCTACAACTTGACGTTTTCTTATAATTGTTTCTACCATGCTACCAAGAAGCATAGATTGGACGAATGTTCTAGAGGTTCATAGGATGGTTCTATTTTAAAGAACATGATATTTTCAAATAACTTCTAAGGAAGAAAAATCAGTGATGTGATATTAAAACTAATGGGATGTTGCACGGGCATTACTAAACAATCTATACCTGCGACTATGTCAGCTAGATCGACCTCCTCCCTGTTCATGGTGTACAGTTTTCCCTTAGAAGTAGGTTGACCCTTTCCCGCTTGCTGCACCTTTGTAGCATTGACTTCTTTCTTCGGAATCTTTGTGGGACAAGTCGAAGCAAAATGTCCTGGTTGTCCGCACAGAAAACAAGTGAAATTCCCCCTGGTTTGATTTCGATACCAACATTCTCCCTCATGCTTCTTTCCACAATGTGAGCAAAGTGGATAGGTTCCCATAGTATTCCCATTCTTATTCTTAACCCCGGGGGCTACTGGAGCTACGTCGTGCTGGGCATAAGGTTTTGATTCCAGAACTGGTCCTTTTCCCCGAGTCGGACCCCCAACTTTCTGTACCTTCTTGTTTCTTTTCTCTTCTGCCCTGCGCTCCCTACTCTTTTCATAAGTACTGGTTATATTCACCAGTTGGGACAGATTTGCAATGTTATGATACTCAAAGGCCATCCTAATCTCCGAACGAAGTCCGGTTTCGAACTTGATACACTTGGTCCTTTCATCAGCATCTCTATAACTCCCTGCATATCGGATCAAGTCTTCAAATCTAGCGGCGTATTCTCCGACGCTCATGTTCCCTTGCACGAGCTGCAGAAAAGTAATCCCCTTCTCTCTACAGACATCTTCCAGAAAGTACTTGCCCAGAAAACGACTCTTGAACAAGTCCCATGTAATCGCCTGATTGTTAGCCTCCAAACCCCTCCGCATTTGCTGCCACCAATGTTCCGCTTCACTAGTCAGCATATACTGTGCTAGCAGAACCTTCTGTTCTTCCGGTGGTGCCATAGTATTAAGGATCTTCTCGATCTCTTCCAACCATAGCTGTGCCCCATCGGGATTGAAACCACCTTCGAACTTCTGCGGATCGTTCTTTCTGAACCGCGCCAACCAATCAATAGCCACTGGAACTGGGGGTTGAGGAATCATTGCAGCTGCTGTTGCTGTTGCTGCTGCTGCGATGTTATTCCCCTGATCATGTTGCATCTTAGCCATCTGCTCCAGAATAGCTCGGATCCCATCATTATCGATCCGTCTACCAGCCATTCTGTTTAGTCATGCACAAGGCCGACAGTTAATGCTTAATAGCATAGTTAACAGTATAAACATCCTATCAATAGACTCTAGACTCTAAACTATAATTATCGATTAATCGCTCGGTGAGTAATCACTGGAGTAGCTCATAACTCCAAAGGCCGAGGGAAACTGCTCTGATACCAAAATGTAACACCCTAATTATTTAACCCTAAGTACCCTTATTAAAAATGATGAATTTGAAATTTTCTTTTTAACTAATAAAAATTCTCCCGTCAATCGGACGGAGTTTCCTTTGTTTTCTTAGCTTTCCAAAAATTTGTTTCACCTTCAACCTGTTCATAATATTCATTCATATCATTTCAGTCGCCAGCAGGGCAAAATATAAACAGTGTGACTTAGCACTATTACATCAAGTTTATAAACATATACACAAGTCTTAAAACACTTTAGTTTTTTTCCACAAAAACAACTACTAGTTTTAGTTACATCAACAAAATATTTAATGTTTCCAAAATAAGACTCTTGACCGCCATTAGTTTCCCAACTATTTTCACATTCCACGTTGTGGAATGTGATCCTGCTCGGCCATGCTCGTGTAAGCTCCTTCTTCACATGTAAAAATATATCAAGAAGGGCAGCATTACACAGAACTTAGAAAATACATTCTAAAATGACATAGAGAACAACTAAGAGATTACTACCCGATTACCACTTGAATTATATTTTCTATTTCAATTTCCCTTGATTCCTTAATACCCCATTATTGACCAAATTCATTTCTCATTCCTTTCAACTCTTTCCTCAACCTTTCTTGAATTCTATCATTTCATTCTATCATTTACACACTTGTCTATCTATCCTCTTAATCTCATTTAATACTCACTCTAATGGAGGGTTCTGTCCATATAATATTCCACTCTTCTATAGAGGTCCTGATATAATTCACTTCCTATGAGGGGTCATGAAAATAATATCCACTCCTTTCGTAGGGTCATGAAAATAACATCCACTCCTTTCGGAGGGTCATGAAAGGAATATCCACTCCTTTCGGAGGGTCATGAAAACAATATCCACTCCTTTCGGAGGGTCATGAAAACAATATCCACTCCTTTCGGAGGGTCATGAAAATAACATCCACTCCTTTCGGAGGGTCATGAAAGTAATATCCACTCCTTTCGGAGGGTCATGAAAATAATATCCACTCCTTTCGGAGGGTCATGATATATCCACTCCATCACGGAGGGTCCTGAAAATATTCACTCCTTTCGGAGGGTCATGATATATCCACTCCATCACGGAGGGTCCTGAAAATATCCACTCCTTTCGGAGGGTCATGATATATACATATAATTCTCGCTCCTTCTTAGAGAGTAAGCAGAGGGTCCTGTTCTCACTTCACTTACGATGCAAGTGAAGGGTCATGAATATATAAATTCCCGCTCCGCATAGGGAGGGTCATGATAACATAATTTATAAGTTCCACTCCTACATGGAGGGTCATGATTATATAACTTCCCACTCCGCGTAGGGAGGGTCATAAATGTAATCCTCTCCATTTGGAGGGTCATAATAATATTCGATGTCATAATCAATTAGTCATAACATCTAATCACCTTTTTCTCTAACCCTTAATCCCTTTTCTTTATTTCTTTGCCATTCAACTATTTTCCTTCATATTTCTGTTAACTGCATTTTACTCTTCCTCATCATTCATATTCATTCCAAGTCCATTCTAAACACTAAAATTAATGATGTAATCGACTTCCTAATCGCTACATTCATTATTGACATTCAGACCAGAGTATAATCTACATTCAATCATCAATATTCCCAATTGTCTCATGTTCATTACATTTCCATTCCAACCACTAGAATTAATATCATAGTCAACTCCCTGATCACTAAGTTCATTGTAAATCCTCAAGCCATGCCATATTCTACCATCATCATCATTAAACCCAGTTTTTGTTAAAGCAACCACAATTACGTATAGAAACTTGCATATTCCTAAATTCTAATTCATAGTTCAATTGTACCATATTCTAATCCCATCATTTACCCTAAGGTTCCTCTTTTCTATTTTAATTCCTGCCCTTAATTCCCCCTATATACAAGCTAGAAAATACCCTCTAAGTAGAGGTAACACTTCCCTTCTTACCTCAAATAAAGGTGGTGAGAGAGAGAATGTTGATTCCCAAGCCTTAGTGTAGAGAGAGAAAGAGCAAGCTTCAATTAGAGGAGAGAGAATGAGCTATGGAACCCCGGAGACACAAATAGTTAGAATTGAGAGTGGTAAATTCGTGTATCATGAATAAAATAAGGATAAAAGCATGAATCTAACTTACTTTGAGCTTGGGAGGATGAGAATCAAGGTTGGGTGTTGGTGTTCTTGAACCCTAACTCATGGGTATGATTGAAGAGAGGGAAAAATGAGAAATTGATGGAGTTTGAGTGGTTATGAGTGATGGGGAACCAATATATGATGATGATTTGTTGTGTTTTTGGGTGGATTTTTGGTGTGGAAGAAGCTAGGGTTTTGGGGCTCAAAATCGCCCAAGAAGAAGGAGGAGGAAGAGTGGTGCGTTTTGGCTGATCTGATCTGCAGCACCAGCTTTTAAGCTGGTGCGCGCCTGGGCGTGGTCGTGGCGCGCCTGGGCGCGCGACGTGGTGCGGGACAGGGTGCGTGAGGCTGGCGCGCGAGCTGGTGCGGGAGTGTGGGCATCTGGTGCGGTCAGGAGGAAATGGTGCGCCATCTGGTGCGCCTGATGCGTGGGATGCGCCTAGGCGGGACTATCGCGCGCCTGAGCGCAAAAATACCTGGCTCAGCACCAATGAATTGTGGTGCGCGCCTGGGCGTGGGTCAGAATTTCCAACTTTCGATTCGCCGTAACTTTTTCGTTAACCGTCGGATCGGGCCCAAATTTTTAAACAAGCTTCTTCACCCCATAAACTTCTTATCCAACGGTGGAATTTATTTTCTTAGCATCCTATAATAAATTTCTAATTTTCTCTTTTCGGTCGATTGCTAACATCGAAAACGCCGATTTAACTCCCGATTTCGCTTATACGACTTTGCCCGAAGCCACAACTGCCTTCTATACAACCCCTAGGACTTATAATCACCACTCACCTATCTACCAAAATTCGTTAAGTCATCATTTCAATTTTTCTTAGGTTTTTATTTAAAAATTCATTTAAAATAAAGTTTAGGATGTTACATCGACTGCCCGCCTCGTTCAGTTTTCCTCTCACTGTTTCGAATTTGATCAAGGGGGCGACTGTACTTTTCTAGTTAGTTGTGCAGAACACGCTACGATCCCCTGGGCCTTAAGTCTTGATCACATATACACTAGTTCTACCTAGTAAAGTTCTACCTAGAAAAGCACTCTAGGTTACTTGACGTTTCACCGTCATCACCCTCCCCCTATCACAATCACTCACCTGAGTATCCGCAGATAAACAGGGTATCTTCCTCTCCACTACTTCACACTCATCTCACTGCATTATATAATGTTTTTTAGTATTTTATCAATGTTTTATTAGTATCTGATTAACCCTAAGGTTCGGTCGAGTCACCCTTATTCATCCTTTCGGTGATCCTCAACCTTTAAACGAATCTTTCACATTAAACTTTCCTCCATAATTCACATACTCATTTTCCTTTTTACTCATTGTCATCAGTCCTGAGGGCTCGAAACCGCGACATACAGCTCACACGGCCATCACTTATCCTTAACCTGGAAAGCACATAACAAAATCATGCACATCAGGGAGATCCACTTTCACATTTCCATAATATTCACAATAAGTCATCATTTCCAACAATATTTTCTATGCAATTCCACTTTCATTTTCCACTTTCCTTTGATCAATCTCTCAAACTCTTGCCATCGATTAATCACAGATACTCTCAATATTATTACATTACTTTCATTAGTATCATGAATCAAACAAAGCAGCATTTTATATAGCATGAATACTTTAAATTTCAAATAAAATTTAACAGGCATGCATTATCAGATCATACCATTTTATCATCATAAATAGGTAGCATCATGTCATCATATTATAACAGAAAAGGGGTGTCTTAGTCCTGCGTATAAGTGGTCATACACACACAATCAACTGCCACTATACGATTGACTCACAGACCCCACGTTCTGGCTTTTGAGATGGCCAGGAACATCTTAACATGTTACCTACACACCACGGTGTCTTAGGAAAGCTGCTCTCTCACCTCGAATGCCGACATAATCCAGAGAGCCTTTACGGGTGCGGTCCTCCGACACGCTTCCACAATTGATACCTTCTACATCCTCAAAACAGACATTATATATATTATTATTAGGCAAAACTACTTGTTTGGTCCCCTAAGTTATTTTTTTTCCAATCTGGTCCCCTAAGTCTTTTTTTGTCTTAAATTGGTCCCCTAACTCATGTAACGTTAGCACCGTTAGTCCTTTCCGTCCATGAATGAACTCCCTATCGCGCTCATAATCAACGACAATGTTGCAGTTCGTTCTCTCTTAGAAAATGCCCTAGCAACCCTCTGTTTTCCCTCCAAAGCTTAGTGTTTTTCTCTCTTAGCTCATAACGACTTCTCATGGAAGAAAGAAGAAGATGAAGTGAGTGGCTTCAAGCACTAAAACGACGTCGTTTGACTCCACCATTTTAAACTTTTAACGTGGTAAAAGGGAGGATACATGTGGATCACCTACATTGCGCACTTTGACTGCTACGTCAACTTAAATAGACGATGTTAGGTGGTAATCGACGGAAAGGATTAACGATGCTAATATTACATGAGTTAGAGGACCACTTTCAAACGAAAATGACTTAGGGGACCAGATTGGAACAAATAAATAACTTAGGGGACCATACGAACAGTTTTGCCTTATTATTATTATCATATTTCAAACCAAGCATCCAGTTCCTAATTAAAATTCATCCTTTGAAAACTCATATTATAATCCTTCAGGTAGAATCAAACACAAGCCTTTCTCAAATTTGTTCCAAAACTTTTTAAACACTTTTTAATTCCTTAAAACCACCATAAAACAATTAACAAAATTATTTTAAATAAATGGGTTAGTGGCTGGTCCGCCTTGGACAGTAGCTCATTCGAACTCGAAAACACCGAAAGACTTCAATTTTTCAATCTAACTTTTACCTCAACTTAAAACACTCAAAACCGATGATTTTAAATTGGAAACATTTTACAAGTTGGAAACGAAATAACTAAAATTATGGCAGCCATGCAGCGAGTCCCTTAAATCATATTTTAGACATCCGAAAACACCATAAAGTACATTTTTATTCATATAGCATTTTGGGCCTCAAACCAACACTTAAACACCTTATTTCCCAAACATTAGCACCAAAAATAAAGCTTGGGGCAACCACTACATATGTCCAAAATTTTTAATTAAATCAACTAGGTCATTACAAAAATCCCTTTAAATTCTCAAAACCAATTGTGTAATCAAACCCATAAACGACAAACAATATTTTAACTAATTAAATCACATAGTCAAATTAAACAAGTAAACGCACAACCAACAAATTAACAAGTAGCATTTAGGGCACCTCATTTTAATCTTAAAACTAAGCACCTAAACCGAAGCATAGCAACAAACAATTAACTCCTTAAATTTATTTTCATACAACCACACACACTTCAAACAACACTTAGCATATAACAGAACAAATTCCTCTTCTACCCATCATGTTAAAACCGAACCATGTATCAAAGTAAACCAAAGTTAATCAACTTATTTTCAAAGACAAATCGCCAATTCAAATAACTTAGCACATGACCATTAAACAAAGCAAAACACACCACTTCAATTTTTTTCAACCCGACTTTATTCTCAATCAAGTACTACTCAAAGCTTAAACTTTAAATCACTTGAAAACATTTTTAGAACTGAAAAACAACTTAAACAAATTATAGATAACATCAAATTAAATCCAAGAATCACTTTTTCTCAATTCGAACAACACCGTAAAGTTACCTCAAATTCACCTAGCTTTATACCATAAAACAAACACATAAACAATTAAAATTTCAAACCTTAGCATTATGAAATCAATTAGGACCATATTGAAATAAAATAGGTTCCTACACCTATACACATTCCAATTTATTTAAAATCACTTTTCACACTCGAAACTACACTTTCTAAACACTTTTTGAATTAAATAAAAACTTAGACAACACCTATAAAAGTCTATCTTTTTAATTAAATCGAGGCTAAATCAATACTAAGTCAAATGGTTTTCAGGAGTTAACTACTTCAACCAAATACTCATCACATTTTGATTAAAACAAAACGAAAGCATAACACTTTAACTTAACTAAATAACTCATTTTCTTCACTTCCTTCAACATACAAATAATCCAAAGCAAGTAAACCCATAATCAATCAACTAGCATGTAGCACATAGAACAGATCAACCTAACTTACCAATTTACTTTCACATAACCCAATCATATCCTCAAATAACATTTATCTTTTAACCAAACAATTTAATTTACTCATGGTCATACCTAAACCGAAACTTACATACCAGACAACCCAAAACCAATTAATTTTTCTTGTTTTTCTTAAAGAAATTGAATCAAGTATCACATAAACAACTTTATCATGAAATCAATTATCCAAATATAAACAAATCCTTCATCAAGTAATCAACTCAAGCTATTAAATTTTTATCCCCCTATACTCATTTAATCACATCAAGACATCACAATCAACACATAAAGTTCAGCCAAGTCATAGAGTTTGCACAAAGACTCACACATATAAAAAAGTACCAAATATTGTGCTAGTTCAAACCCGGAGAAATCAAGAAACACTACAAAAAAACCCTTTATTGCAACAGCATTTTGTAACAACTTAAAAAATCGTTGCTAAAATCAGGTGTTTTGCAACGACTTAGAAATGTCGTTACAGAAAACAGGTGTTTTGCAACAACTTAAAAAAGTCGTTGCAGAAAACAGGTGTTTTGCAACGACGTTTAAATCGTTGCAAAACACCTATTTTTGCAACGACTTTTTTAAGTTGTTGCAAAACACATGGTTTTTGCAACGACATTATCGTTGCAAATAAGATTAAATAATCTTTTTAAAAATTTTTATTTTGGTCTCTACTCTTTGACCAGTACCACAGCTGTCCCCAAAAGCATCTTTAATACTAAGGAACCCTTGAGACTAATCCTGCACGAGGTCGCGTTCCTAGTCTCTCCCAATGGGATGTGTTAACCGGGAATTGAACCTGAAACTTCTTAGTCTCATGCCCCATTCCCAAGTAACCCCCGTTAGTAAATAAATTTTTTATAAAAATAAAAAAAAATTAAACAACAAAAAGGGTATTCTCCACCTTATACAAACAAAGTCCCAACATATATCACTTCATTCTTCTCATACCCGTGTAAGATGTAACATCCTGATTTTTTTTATTTTTAAATTATGAGCAAATTTGGGATTAAGCAATTAATTCATGAAATTAACTATTAAAGAGTTGGACATCTTCATAAAATATCCTATAGTATTTATGAAAATGTATTCATTCATATATTTTTATGTAGATTCATTTAAAAAACTACCCTATCTGAAAAATATACATTCTATACTTTACCCTGTTTTTGATATATTCAATATTAAATTATGTTATTATAAAAAAATATTAAATTATGTATTCCAAATAAACTTTTAACTCTATGACTTTCTTAGACATGATTGTATATTTGATAATTAAAATTTATTGTAAGTATTTCCTTGGATTTAAAATAAATAAAATATGTGTGTTTGTATTAATTTAAATATATATCTACTATCTACTATCTACTATCTACTATCTACTATCTATATATAAAAGGATCACTTTTCGAGGCACCACGTTTGCCGGAGAAATTTTCGAGGCACCACGTTTGTCCCGTGAAGCTTTCCTCGCACAAGAGAATTTGTAGGTAGATAATCATTATCTTTAATCAAAATTACAATTTAAAATTAAATAAATTATTTAAATTTATTTAATCATTATATGTTTGTAGGTAAATAACATTATCTTAACCAAAATTACAATTTGAAATTAAATTAATTATTTAAATTTATATAATTATTATCTGTATGTGAAATCATTATCCTCAATTTGTTGAACAAATCATTATCCTCAACAAAAATATTTAAAAAATATTAAAAAAATCACTATATATATATAACATAGGCTCTCTCATTCAATTTTTAAAGTTCTATCTAATTCTAAGAATTCTCTTCTCCAAATTCTTTCTTTTATTTTTTCCCTCATTCCTCTACTTATAGCTCTTACTTTGATTTTGAGTGTTTGATGAATTACTTATTAGATGATGCATATTTTGTTATACTTTTAATTGACTTTTTTTTTATTCCTCTACTTAGAGCTCTTAATTTTGTTTTTTGAGTGTTTGATGAATTACTTATTAGATGATGCATATTTTGTTATACTTTTAATTGATTTTTGCTAATTTCAGGAAGAATGACATCAATGAGTTACTTCAAACAAGAGCATGACATTGGTAAGTTTTTTTTTTTTTTGAAATTTTGGTAAGTTGTTATACATACTTACTTTGATTATTCTTTGTTGAAAGAATATGCAAATAATTGATCCTTTTCTCTTTTCAAAGAAGCGAAGGGTTAAGGCTTCTAGGATTAAGAAGAAATATCTTGATCGTATTCCGGTGAGAAATAATTTTGGTGAGTCTTTTGCCTATTTGAAGAACCAATGTTTTTCGATTTATTTATGATTTTTTTTCATTTTTGTCATGAGATAAGATAAATGGTGAAAAAGATCAAAATATTTAAATATAAATAATAATAATAATAATAATAATAATAATAATAATAATAAATGTGATAATTATATTAAAAAAATAATAATGGTAAAAAAATATTAATTTATTCATCAAATAAATATAAGAAATATCTTCTAATATTATCCAATAAAAAAATCAGAATGTATAATTTTGGTTTAATTATATATAATTTTTCATATTAGATGTGACAATTATATTTAAAATATGCTAAATTATCATGTCTTATGTAATAGAAAATATTTTGATTTATCTTTAAATCTACTCATAATACCATCAAACAAAAAATATAAAAAAGTTTAATTTTCATTTCACTCTAATAATTAATCATAATATCATGATAAAACGTGTTAATTCATTGATCAACTAAATAAGGAATACATTAATTTAATACTCATCTATACATAGACAAATATAATATTAAATATATATAAAAAAAGAGCCAACATTATATTCATAATAAGGTGCAATGTGTTAACCAAGATAGTAAAAAATAATAATTTTAATGTCGTCTTCATGTTCTATGAAATAGTGGATATTCCAATTTATCCTTAAATTTTCTCATAATACCATTAAACAAAAAAGATCAAAATATTTCATTCTAATTTGTTTTTAATTATCATAATAAAGTTGATAATCATATAAAAATATTAAATTATCTATTAAATAAATAAGGAATATCTAATTCTGATTTACTTTTGATTCATCATAATAAAGTTAATAATCATGTAAAAAAATGTTAATTTATCTATTGAATAAATAAGGAAAATCTCAGATAAAAAATGTTATTTTTCATTTATATAAGGAAGTACAAAATTTTTTAACAAGCTCATTTTTTATTATTGTTTAATAATAATATTTACTTTAAAATATTTAAATATTAATAATTTGTGCATTGAACAAGATAAAAATAAAAAAGTTTAATTTTGATTTCACTGTAATTAATAAAACATACTAATTATCGATCAACTAAATAAGAAATACATTAATTTAATATTGATCTATACATAAATAAATATAATATTAAAAAACGAACTGTCATTATTTTCCAATGAATTCATGTCCAATGAAATAAGGGATATTATGATTTATCATTAATTATTTTCATAATATCATCAAACAAAAAAATCTAAATAATAATAATAATTTTTTATTTATCATAATAAAGTATATTGAATAATCCTTTTTTTATAATTATTTTTGTTACTATTTAATAATAATCTTTACTTTATAATGAAAATAATAATAATCTTTAATTTAAAATATTTAGTATAAAAAAAATTAATATCAACAACCCGTGCATTGCACGGTGTAAGAGCTAGTGCTTATATAAAAACATCCATTTTCGAGGCACCACGTTTGTCGGAGAAATTTTCGAGGCACTACGTTTGTTCGCTTAAGGAATACTCGCACCAGAGCATTTGTAGGTAGATAATATCGTCTTTAATCAAAATTATAATTTAAAATAAATAAATTATCTGTTCAAAATTAATATTTAAAATTAAATAAAGTATCTATATGTGAAATATGTTGAATCATTATCCTCATTCTGTTTTAAAAAAATCATTATCCTCAAAAAGATCGATGAATACAAAGAGATGATGCTTGAGCATTATCTGTATGTGAAATCACTATTCTCAGTTTGTTGAAAAAAGAAGTAATCATTATCTTAAAAAAAATCACTATATATAACGTGATCTCACCTTCATTCTTTACCTTTGTTTCACTTTAGATCTCTCTACTTCCAAAAATTCTCTAATTTTATTATTTATTGATATACTACTTATTTTTTTATGAAAAATACACCTTGATACTTTGTCTTTGTGCTTTATCACCTCCCACCCGATCTCCACAAAAAGACTCCACTTAACATCTTTTACTAATTTAGTTTTTCTATGCTCTTTGGAATAAAATAATGAACCGAAGATAGAGGTGGCAAAGAAATACCATGGTTGGTTATCAATTTTTTTTTTTACACCAATCAGTACCCGGATCTGATTTATCCAGAATCCGATTCATCTGATTCGATTCAAGTGAACTCGCACTAAGCGATAAGGATCTCCCAGTGGAGGTTGCTTCATACCCATGCAATTTTTTTCCTCTGCAAGCTCTAAGCCCTTTAACATTGTTTTGGCTTCTTGATGTAAGGGACATAGAAGATGATGGTCCCCCACTCTGCCCTTAATGCAACAAAGTTCTTATTTATTTTGTCTCTATTTATTAGACTCTTTTCCAATTTTTAATGATCATTAATTATTTTTTTTCACAAATACCCTTATACCCCTATTTATTAGGGGTAGGGGTCTCTCGCAGGATTGTTCCATACCCAAGACTCGAACTCGAGACCGGTTAGTTAATGAATCAAGTGAGTTACCACTTGACCAACTCCACATTTGTTGGTTATCAATGTTTTAAGAATATTATTGAGGGAACAAAACAACAGAAAGCGGGTCTCACATGAACAAGGCAATAGCCGATAAAAATATTTAAAAAAAAAACATGAACAAGGCAACAAATTATATGAGTTTATTTTCCTATTATTGTCACCTTATTTGATTCTTATTGTATATGAGTTTTATTGTATCCTTTTCATTTTTTTCTCAGCAAATTAAAAGGCAAAATTTTATTATTTGGGTACCGGTGGTACATCGAAAACAAAATTACAATAATAGCAAAACACATAGAAGTAAGTCCAACTCCAAATTGTCAACATGATTAGGGTAGTAATCTCAGTCTTTATTCCACATTGATGCATGTGTTACTTTTTGTTTGGATTTTTATTTGTTTATAAGGTATACTTATAATTTAAATATATAAGAAAAAGGTAAGTATTGTTACATTATTAAATATTATCATCCTCAAAACATAATTCATTATTTTTAAAATAATATTTGAAAATCTTGCTTTCACGACAATTTGGTAACTGAAAAAATTAAGTTAAATAGATTATTCAAATTTTCCACATCATTCCTCCAACAACATTAAAATACCATCATTAATTCTATTTAATAATTAAATTAAAATTAAAATCCAATAAATAAGTCTCATGATATATTAAAAGATAACAACAACATTAAAAAAACAGGATGCAAACTACATACCCAAAAATTTTGGGAAAGTTTGACACACAAAATTGTTAACCTCGAGGGTGCAATGATCCCGATCACCCTTAGCATGACTCTACCTTTGATTTTGGGTAAACAAACTCCCTTTAATAATCATATAATACTCGATTCAGTAAAACAGTGCAAGTAAATCAAACATAAATTCCACAGAGCCAATTAAAAGGAAAAGGTGTGTCAAATTTAATAAAACCCAAATTCATTTTATGAAAATAACGCTCAACCAGAGGTATCATTGAAGGCAATGACAGAGGAGTGACATTGTTTCTGTCACATGCTAAAGAGAAATAACACGATAATGATAATATAAGGCAAAGAACTAGATCAACAACAACAACATTAAAAAAATACAACATTATCTAAATGTATATTAAAAGATAACAACAACATTAAAGAAAACAAATACAAACTTCAGACCCAAAGATAAAAATAACTAAATTCAATCTAAATCTCTTCTTATTTTTTCTGTAACCACTTTATCTAAATGTATTATCGAGATAAATTTATTTGTTTTTTTATCACAATAATTATGAAAAATAATAATTAATATAAAAGTGTTATATTAAAAAACTGAGGGATTAATCTATAAAAGACTTAGGAATTATTTGGTTAGGATATTCGGAAATAAAAAATTTTGATGCTATTCACAAATTACAAAAAGTAGATAGATTCAATACTTATAAAACATATAAAAAAAGAATTTCCATGTCTCATCAAAAAATTTTCACGTAATCCATGGAGAGATCATAAATTTGTATAGGTTGATGGGTTTTGAGTATACATCATAGCTCACAAACTTCTCTTAATATTTGGCACAGTGCTAAACTAGAAAAAAAAATTATTAAAATTTAAATGATAATTATAATAAAAAATATAATAAAGGTATATTATCTTATAAAAATGACAATTTTTTTTACATAATTTCATATTATTTATTATTATGAGCTAATTTTTTAATTTTATATGAGACAATTTTTAAACCAAACAATATTTTATCAGTATTGTAATATCGAAATTGAGAATATTCCAATATTTTTTTTTAAAAATAAAACAAATTAAATACTTATAAAGTATAGATTTTTTCAAACGTTACAAATAATATGGATATATGATTAAATATAATGATTATCATTTTGTAAAAAGTTTGCAATAGATAAATACTTTAGTTGTTATAATCTCTAAAAAAAACCATAACAGATTAAAAACAAAGGTACATACATTTCAAAAATTGAAAAAAAAAATTCAAGATGATTAAAACAATTAGGATAAAGATTTCTTAGGATCAAATCTTATGATTAATTTGAGATAAGATAAATGATGAAAAATATCAAAATATTTAAATATGAATAATAATAATAAATGTGATAATCATATTAAAAAGATGATAATTTATATTCAAAAAATACTAAATTATCATGTCCCATGAAATAGGAAATATTTTGATTTATCTTTAAATATATTCATAATACCATCAAACAAAAAATATTAAAAAAAAGTTTAATTTTGATTCCACTCCAATTAATCATAATATCATAATAAACGTAATAATGATATATAAAAAGTGTTACTTCATCGATCAACTAAATAAGAAATACATTAATTTAATATTCATCTATACATAAACAAATATAATATTAAAAATATAAAAAAAAGAGCAATCATTATATTCCTTATAAAATGCAATGTGTTAATTAATCAAGACAGTCAAAAATAACAAGTTCAATGTCGTCTTCATGTCCTATGAAATACGGAATATTCTGATTTATCCTTAAATTTACTTATAATACCACCAAACAAAAAAGATGAAAATATTTAAATATGATTTACTTTTGATTCTTTAAAATAAAGTTGACAATCATATAAAAATGTTAATTTATCTATTAAATAAACAAACTCGTTGAAATTAATTTTTTAGTGTAGTGTTTGATTTAAATCTTTGCCTTTTTGTATAATTCTTTTTTATTATTGTGTAATAATAATCTTTACTTTAAAATAAAAACAATCTTTACTTTAAAATATTTAATATAAAAAATTAAATTATCAATAACTCGTGCATTGAACGAGGTGAGAGCTAATATATGTATATGTATGTCCTATTAAAAAAAATACAAGAAAAAAGATAATAACCAATTGGTGAGTCCTATTAGAAAATAAAAGAGTCCTATTTATTTCAACTAAGAAACAAAAAGAGGAACAGACTTTGCCTCTGCCATTTGCTAGAGTAAAAACCCTAACAAATGTCGCCGCCGTCTTCCCTCTTGGTTCTCCTTCTTCGTTCTTCTTCGTCCCGCCGTTGTCTTCTCCGTTCACGTTGAAGTTAGGTTTCGCTTCTGCTCTCTTATCCGCCGTCGTCTTCGTCCCACGCCTCTCCTCTTCGTTCGCGCCTCTCCTTCCTTTGAGTTCTTCTTCCTCTCCTTTCGCCGTCGTCTCCTCTGCGGCGTTCTCTCTCCGGTTCGTCTTCTCTCTGTTCCCCTAGTTCATCTCTGTCCTTCTCTCATCCCTCTCCGTCTCTCTCCTCTCCGCACAAGAAGCAGAGCCACATCCACCACCAAGTGACCCAGCCAAACTCTAACAAGACACAGAGCAACCCAGCCACCACGACGCAACCCGTGTCTCCCCCTTCCGAAACTCACCCCTACGGTTGTCGCGCCTCCCACCACCATCGTCGCCGCCCCACGCCGCCACTCACGCCGTCGTCGTCGTCATCCTCTGATAGGAAGAAAATTCCTACCAAGGATAAGGACCGAGATTCGAGATGGTCAATCTCCAGAAAAGAAGATAACAAACAAAAACTAAAAGACTTGATTCATTTTTCATTGATCATAATGAAAGAGGGTACATTCTTTTTATAGTAAATACTCACCCCTAAAACTCTTAATGACCATACACTTGTCACAATCATAATATCCTAAGAACATTCTAGAATAATACTAACAACAACAATAATAATAATACTAAGACTTACTTAATTATTAAACTAAATACTTATCCAATTCCTTTTCTCCAAATAGACCTAATAATTATTTTAATCTCTATTAATCTTAACCTTCTATCATTACCGACCCCTTCAAAATCAACCTTGTCCTCAAGGTTGAACAAGTCATTGGGCTGAAAAAGAATGATATCATACCAGAGTATAATTTCATCAACTTCATATACTTGAAACTGGCCCTGCATTTTCTTATCTCCCAGAGATGATCCAATATGTTCCAAGTGCCCACCAGTTTTGTTCACCTTCCATCCAGTATCAAATTTGCATTGAAAATAAACAATTGCAAAAGTGTAGCCTAATTGAAATTTCAAATGTGATACTGTAAACCACTGATTCACCCCGTATGATTCATTTGAATTGGATAATGGTAGGGGAATCCAAAGTTTGGAAGGCCAAAAATTATTGGCTTGAGTATGAGCCCAAACATAAGTGGCTAATTGCACAAACCTTATGGAATAATTGAGCTCATGAGATGAGATTTCTGCAGGTGGTGCAGGGGCACGTGAATGAGCAACCAAAATGGTATCACTGATATTGGGTCCACACGGTTCTATTTGAACAAGAAAAATTTGATATGCTTTTATGAATGACCATGAAGGGAACACGTGGAGGGAAGATATTGGTGAAGGGGTGACTCCATTAGTGCCAAAAGAATGTGGATACTCATTTTCTGCCTCCATTCCTTTCTTATGCTCTTTGAAACCAACCATAGCAGCTCTTTCTTCTCTAAATTCATTTTTCAGATCTACATTGAAATCCACCTTTTCTGATTTCTCTTTCTCTGTTTCTTCTGAAATTAAATTTCTGGATCTAAAATTGTTAAGAGAGCCAAACAAAATTTCAGATCCAAGAAGACTTGTACCTTCTCTCCTCTCTTTGATTTTCTTTGCAAACCTTTTAGATATCAACAAATCACCTTCTTCACGCAATGCTTCTAGTTGCTGAGAGAGAGACTCTTTTTGTCTCCCATTGGTTTTGTCGGAGGCGGTTTCTAAGGGAGGAGGTGGCGGCAGCAATCGTGGTGGCTCACGGCTGAGCAGGTTCTCCTTCTTTTTCTCATACCTTTCACCGGAGGCAATGTCTTGTGGCGGAGATCGCGACGATGTGGCGGTGGAGAGGGGTGTCGGCGATGGCGGCCATGGCGGTGCTTGCGGTTGCTCGCGACGAGGCATGTCACTCTCTTCCTCTCTCACCGTGTTCTCGTCGGAAGCTAAGCTCGCCGATGAAAACGGTGGTGATGGTGGGAGCTCAATGGTCGCCGGAGGTAGGGCGGTGTTCGCCGGCGAGTGTGCCGCTGATGATGAGGGAAGCAAATCGGTTACTCCTTTTTCTTTTTCTTTTACAATATGTCTTACTTCTTTGCTGGCCATCAGATTTTCTTTCATCTTAAGGAGTTTTTCTCTAATTTCAGAGAAGGTATCTCTCATCGGAGTGTGGATCTGGTCAGATGAAAAAAAATTTGTGGGTGAGTAAGCTGGTTAGTGGTAGATCTGTGAAGGTGAGTGGAAGGGTGGAGAGTATGGTGGTTGGTGGTAGTTCTGGGAGGATGTTTGGTAGGGTGGAGAATAAGGTTTAGAAAATGGAAAATAGGATGGCGAAAATGGTGGTGGCTGAGGTGGCGGCCGGAGTGGTTGAGAATGGAGGTGGTGGTGGTGAAGATAGTAGGATCTGTAATGATAGTTTTCCATTAAGTCTTGATGTGATAGGTTTGGTGGGAGGAAATGGTTGAATTGTGGTAGACAAGAAGTGTAACAAATGTCACAAGGTGGCTGAAGGTGGGAGGAGGGTGGTGATGGCTGATGGAAACCCATGGTAGGTGGGGAGGTTGGGTAAGTCAATGAAAGCACCATTTGATAGGAAGAAAATTCCTACCAAGGATAAGGACCGAGATTCGAGATGGTCAATCTCCAGAAAAGAAGATAACAAATAAAAACTAAAAGACTTGATTCATTTTTCATTGATCATAATGAAAGAGGGTACATTCTTTTTATAGTAAATACTTACCCCTAAAACTCTTAATGACCATACACTTGTCACAATCATAATACCCTAAGAACATTCTAGAATAATACTAACAACAACAATAATAATAATACTAAGACTTACTTAATTATTAAACTAAATACTTATCCAATTCCTTTTCTCCAAATAGACCTAATAATTATTTTAATCTCTATTAATCTTAACCTTCTATCATCCTCTCTCGAAGGTTCGTGTGCTTCTTTTCTTCTCTCTCCTTCATTTTCTATACCAAAGCAAACATACATGTATATGACCAAAGGCATGTCTGCAGCATGCTAATATTTTTTCATCATTACATTTTTTTGATGCTTATGTTTTGAAGACTATGGATTCTGTGTTTCAACTTATTAAGACCTGTTGGTTCCTAAAATATTATGCTGCTTAGAACTGGGTTGTTTGGTGACTAATTATTACTTGATAATGGATATCCAGAGAGTTTCCTTGGACATTTCTAATTTTTTGCTAGTCATTGATGAAAATTTGGGATCTAAAAGCGTTGCCAATTGAATCCTTTATATATGAGTTGGTCATAGAGAATTGCTAGAAAATCATTAATAGTTGTGGCAAAGAAATTTATAATTGTTTTAGTTAGAGTCTAGCGGGATTCTTAAGGTAAGGCAGTAATGGTTGTTCTAGACTTGTGGTTGGTTCTTGGTCGTGGTCTTATTTGGTGATGAACTGATGATGATAATGGAGATGTTGCAATGCATACTTTCCTGAATGTAAGTTCTAGATTAAAAACTATATTGATATCAAATAACACCTTTGTTTTCTGAGTTGAATTGAGTTTACATTTCCAATTAGTGAGTAATCGATATTATTGATAATTGAATAATTTGAAAATGCAATTTCTATAATCTTTTAATTAAGTTTTCACTGAATAGTTGAATTGAATAACAGAATTAATATATCAGTTAGCAAAAGAAGCAATACTAGACTGTACCTATTTTGATGTTTATGTACTTGTCATAGCAATGCTACATAGATTATAATGTTGTATGTGATGGTATATTAGGTGGAGTGATAAATTATTTTTGTAGGTGGCCTGGAGTGAAGGAGAGCAATCAATTGCTCCGTCTGCTTCGTCTGCTTCTCTGTTCACCGCCTTCTTCTTCTTTGTTCGCCGTCTTCTTCTTCTTCGCTGTCTTCAATTGCTGCGCTTTTTTAGTCTGATCCTAAATCTATGCTTTTTGGGCATAGATTTTATGCCGAATTTGTTACAGTTTGATGCACTAAACTAAACTATATTTTATTGAACTATTTAACAACCTGTGTTTAGGTGCTTGTTCTTTTGTCTTTTCTTATAATCTGATTGTTTGTAGGTGTGGTTATGAGTTTTGCTATGTATGTGGATCAGCCTGGAGTGCGAACCATGCTAACATTTGCAGGGGCAATTGAAATTACAAAGATCAGCATAAACATGATTTATTTAAGCATAGTTAATAAACCACCAAGTGAGTGGACGAATGAGCATTTCTGAACTATGTACTCTTCACTACCCTTTCTTTTTATCATTTGAGATTTTGTTTGAATCTGGTTATATTTTGGTATGTCATTGATATAATAACCTTTAAATTGTGTTGGGTGGAACTCATTTATGTTGTTAATTGGCTTATTTACAGTTTCAAATTTTGCCAAGCATTTTTACTCTGCCTAATGTTCTTTTTAATTTTCATTAACATGGTGCGGTTGCTCGAAGCATAAGTACAGTCAACAATAACTAATAAAGCTGTGATAGAACTTAGAACTCAGACAGAGATACAATGAATTGAATTCACTAACTCAAGTTTCAGAAAGTACATGCTATGCTGAATTGCTAATTCTACCTCTGACTCTAACTCTTGTTAACTGAATTGCTAATATGCTTGCTGATTTGATATATTATTGCAGTATAGTGGGCCATCAAAAGATGCTCGGACGTATCTCAATTGGCTAAGAGTGGAAAAAAGGTTTTCTGACTCCTTATTCAGATATCTCCATCAGAAATTGGACACTCCTTTCCGAAATTGAAGTTGCAGTAAGCCCTCTTTAGTACAGGCAAGCCACATTAATATGTTGTATAATCTTCTCTTACTAATTGAGCTCATTATCATGGGCATTGCTGTATGGTTGTTTCTTGAGATCTAATCTAGTTAGCTTGTTTGAGCTCATTATCCAGTGGTACTGTTGCCTATTTGGGTAAGGGAAACATATTTGGGGGGTTTAGGTGATTGTTTCTTTTAGCTTTTGACTGCTTGAAAGGTGCTTATAGCAGATATAAATGTGAATTTTACTTTCACTACTGTTATGTGGTGATGATGGGAATTATTTTTAAGATAAATTTCATGATGTTATAATGTACTGTATATCTATTGCAGGTCTAGGTGGCCTGCTAAACTCAGCTTCAAGTTGATTACACAACTGTTGCTTCTTTCATTTGAAGGGTAAGCAAATCTTATTTCCTTTATCTTGTACTATTATTTATTTTTTGTACTTTTCTCTATGTTTTGGTTCTTTAAATTTTGAAAATTAAATACAGTGCTATTTATTGTTTGCTTTATCTTGCCTTGCCTATCGTCGTTACGCAGAGTAGCCTAATATCAGGAACATTCAAGAACACCACAACCTTAATCTTATGAACCATTTTGTTTGGTATTCTTGGTTGGTTATAGGTTTCTCTGCCTTTCTGGTTTTGGTCTATAATCTATTTAGTCTTTATGTGTTAGTATTATTAGTTAGCATTAGTCCTTTTACAACTTTTCATCAATCTTCTAAGTTAAGAATCTCATGGCTTGTGGTCTCTAGGTTTGACTATTTCATTACGAAAAGTTGTATTGTGCAAGTCAACATTCAGGGTTTGAAAATTTGAGCTATTGTTTGTCACTAGGTAGCACCTGAAGTAAAAAAGATAGCAGCAAAAGCAAAATCAAGAGGGGATGATGCATTTAAAAGCAAAGACTTATATACTTCTATAGATTCTTATACACAAGTAAAGTCACAAGATCTCATTTCTCCCTGTTCTATAACTTAAATGTGTAGTACTTCTCTTCCATAATTCAGATCATGCCTCTTGTTATTAGTTAGGCAGAACATCATTTTGATGTATTTGTTTCAAATTTTAAATCGATCATATAAGCAAGTAAATTATCGATTAGTAATTGAACTTTACTTCTTTGTTCATATCTGTTGCTATTCTTTGATTTATAGCCTCTTTTTATTGTTGGTAGATTTAAGTTCCTTTATCTTAGTCATTGTCACAACTTGAACCTGAGGAAACCGCAATTGATGGTTGGAGAGACAAAGGAACCCTAGGAATACACCTAGAAGGGGGGTTGAATAGGTGTACAAGATACCTTGAAAGATTTTCGAACGAAACAAATCGAAACAATCAAAACAAATGATTTTTGCAAATTCTACAGCACTTAATCGATTAACCTGCAATTTACTCGAGTAGTACTCGATTAAATTTGAACTTAATCGATTAGATATGACAGAAAACAGAAAAAACCAATTTTCATTCGAATACGAAAATCAATCAATTCACATGCAAGATCAGAGATACAACGGAAATGATTAACACCTATATTCTTATTGATTAACCTAGTTATGAAAATGATTTTCCCTTTATCAATTTGAACAATTAAAGATTCAATTCAATCAATTATGAAAATCAATCTTTCTAGGTTTTCAATCAAGAACGCAATCAAATGACTTGAATATAAAGAGTAAGGGTTTAGAGATACGACACAGTGATTTATCCTGGTTCACTTTCATCCACTTGAAAGCTACATCCAGTCCCCTCTTCAACCAAGAGAGATTCTTCACTATGAGGAATTAGAGTTCTCAAATTACAAGTGATTGCCTCACAAGACTCCCTTCTTGCTAGCCTACAAGAGATAACCGACACCCTTGCCTTGTAATCCTATTGATCTTCTCTCTAATCTAACCTCTACCCCTTGTTGATAATCGACACAACAAGTCTTCAATTGCTTGATGATAAACCACACACCAAGGCTTCACTTGCTTGATTCACAACCAAGACTTCTTCTTCTTCTTCAATAAGAATGCACTTGCTTGATGATAAAATCGACACACCAAGGCTTCTTGTTTGTTGTAGTGGCTTGCCTTATTGCAAAGATTACAACACAATAGAAAACACAAAACAATCCTATGAATCTCAATCAAGAGTTATGACAATTCACCATAAGAGATTCAAAGGTTCTTGATCAAAGAATATGAAAATATGAGAACTTTGATCTTTAGAAAATGAGAGAGAATAGAGTGGCTTGATTCTTTGTAAAACTTGTATGAAATAATTCTAATCTATCACAAATAATAGGAAAAGGTTTATATAGAATACCCAAAAGTTGTAGCACTTGAAAACTGATTTTGAGAAGTCAAAAACGTATTTTAAAAATCAGTTCAGCAGTACTTAATCGATTAAGCAAGTCGTGTACTCGAGTAGTACTCGATTAAGTTAGTCACTTAATCGATTAAGTTGGTACTGCACATGTTCAAAAACTTGTTTTCTCAAAATCCAACCTTTCCTTTAAAACCTTTAAGCCACCTATTAATTCTAGGTTAAGTGAAAACTCAAATTATGATTAAATCATGACTTATGAATGAGATTCACTACCCTCTATAATAATCTACCCAAATAAAAAACCTATGAAGCTTGAGAGGCAAAAGATAAAAGAAATACAAATACACTCAAACTTAGGTCTTCATGAGCTTGCTTTCTCTCTTCTTCATTTGATGTTTGTTGTTGCTTGTTGAGCTTGAAACTTGATCAACACTTGTAGCTTGTTCAAAAACACTTTGTCATTATCAAAACATTCATCATGTTCATCATGGAACTAACAATCTCCCCCTTTTTGAAAATGACAACCCATGTTTTGAAATTGCTTGAAGTTGTTGATGCTTGAAACATTTGATCACTTGAGAAGACTCTTTCTCCCCCTCAATCAATGCTTTAACACTTGAATCCAATTGAGATAGAAGCTTGATTCTCCCCCTATCTTAAACAACTTAGCTCAACCTACATAAAAACAACAAAACAACCTTTCTCCAAATATAATATCATATTTCTCCCATGTTTATCATATTTCTCCCATGTTTCAAAACATACCATTTCTCCCCCTTTGAGATTCACTACCCTCTATAATAATCTACCCAAATAAAAAACCTATGAAGCTCGAGAGGCAAAAGATAAAAGAAATACAAATACACTCAAACTTAGGTCTTCATGAGCTTACTTTCTCTCTTCTTCATTTGATGTTTGTTGTTGCTTGTTGAGCTTGAAACTTGATCAACACTTGTAGCTTGTTCAAAAACACTTTGTCATTATCAAAACATTCACCATGTTCATCATGGAACTAACAATCTCCCCCTTTTTGAAAATGACAATCCATGTTTTGAAATTGCTTGAAGTTGTTGATGCTTGAAACATTTGATCACTTGAGAAGACTCTTTCTCCCCCTCAATCAATGCTTTAACACTTGAATCCAATAGAGATAGAAGCTTGATTCTCCCCCTATCTTAAACAACTTAGCTCAACCTACATAAAAACAACAAAACAACTTTTCTCCAAATATAATATCATATTTCTCCCATGTTTATCATATTTCTCCCATGTTTCAAAACATACCATTTCTCCCCCTTTGAGAAACATTTCATTCAATTCAAAACATCATATTTATCCCCCTTTGGCATTATCAAAAAGAAATATATACCAATTGAAATATAACATCTAAGCCAAGGTAAGAAATCAATGATCATTTCTTCACAACATTGATACCAATTGAACAAATACAATAGAGCTATACTTTGAAATGTGATATCAATTGGTAAGAGAATATAACAATGAAATATAATACCAATTAAGAACTAAAAAGATCATAATATCACTTAACAAAGAAGATATCAATGTAAAGAAATAAAACACCAAAGCATCATACTTTAATAAGATTTCAATTATATGGTCATCATGCTTTAATCAACTCAATGATACCAATTGAATTAACTAAACATTTAGAAAAGTAATATCAATTGAGAAGATACCAATTGAGATAATATATCAATATAAAATATTACCACTTTGTAGGACATTCACTTGAGATGCAAGTGTGATACCAATTGAAGATGTGAATATAGACATTCATAGTTGAGACCAATTGAGAACATGTGTCATTCATTTGCATCTTCAATCAAACCTACAAAACAATCATGCTTTGCTTTTTGGTATCCAAATGGGTTTGGATCCATTTTTGTTAGTGTAGGGACTTTCACCCTTTTTCATCCAAACAAAATTTCCTTTAAGTATACCATGCACTTTAACATAACACACATTTGAAGTATGTCCATGAGTACCACAATAGAAACATGTTGGAGGATTTGAAAAATCAACTTTAGAAAAATCAACAACATTTCTATGAGATTTACTCTTAGCATTAGTATAACCCAAACGAAACTTGTTTGAATTTTCTCTTTGAAAATTTAACAATGTGCGCAATCTAATATCACAAATGGTGAAACTTGCAAGCTTATTTTTCAAAATAGCATTTTCATCCTTGAGCAACTTGCAACTCTCACAATCAACCACAACATTCAATCTACTAGCACAATCACAAGAAGAACTAGCATAGATAAGATCAAGAGTTTCATTTTCAAGATTAAGCTCATCAACTTGTTTTTGAAGATCTAAAATCTCTTTTTGATGTTTCAAAATGAGCTTCTTTCTTTCAATGTTTTTCAAAGCTAGTTTTTCAAGTTGTTCATACATTTCTTCATAAGCATTATGTAACAATTCATATTTAGAAGAAATTTCGGATTTAGATTCACTTACATTGCTATCCTCGCTTTGATAACTTGATTCATCATTTGAACTTTGTTCTTCATCATCTACTAGAGTTATCAAGTTGAGACAAACGGCTTCTTCATTATCCAATGAACTACTTGATGTGCTTTTCTTGTCATCTTCATCACTATCCCAAACTATGTATGCTCTTTTAGATTTAGAATTTTTCTTGTCTTTCTCCTTCTTCTTGAGATACCTAGAGCATGAATACTTGAGATGTCCGGGCTTTCCACATTCATGGCAAACTACACCTTCTTTTGAAGTTTTGGTCTTATAGTGTGGGGAATCCTTCTCTTTACTTTTGTCCTTGTTCAACCTTCCTTTTCTCCTTAGAAACTTGTCAAACTCTTTTAACAAAAGTTTCATGTCTTTTTCATCAACATCGGAATCGAAATCCTCACTATCATCATCATCAGAACTATCTTTCTTTTTATATGCACTTTTGACTCTAAGAGCAAGTCCTTTCCTTGACTTGTTCTTATCCGACTCTTCATTGATACTTAATCGTCCAAGCTCCATTTCATGTTCTTGAAGCTTTCCGAAAAGTGTTGCTAGATCCATAGCATCCAAATTTTTAGATTCAACAATAGCCGTTACTTTTGGTTGCCAATTCCTGTCTAAACATCTCAACACTTTGTTAGAAAGTTCACCTTGAAGAAAAGTTTTACCAAGAGCAAGTAAATGATTTATAATATGAGTAAAACGCTTTTGCATATCATTTATAGATTCATTTGGAAGCATATGAAACAATTCATAATCACGCATTAAAGCATTCAATCTAGCTCTCCTAACCTCACTAGTTCCTTCATGAGTCACTTGTAAAGTGTCCCACATTTCTTTAGCACTAGAACATTGAGAAACTCTAAAGAACTCGTCATAGGATAAAGCGGATGTAATGATATTCTTTGCTTTATAATCATATTGAACTTTCTTTCTATCATCATCTTTCCACTTGTCCTCGGGGATCAATTGTTCTACACCTTCAACTAAACTAGAGGGGATATGAGGACCTTTTTCAACTACTTTCCAAATTTCACTATCTATGGCTTGGATAAAGATTTTCATTCTAACTTTCCAATATGCATAGCCTTCTCCAGCAAACAATGGAGGACGACTTATCGAAGCACCTTCACCACCAAAGGGATTCATGGAACCCATTGCGATTTTCTTAAAGGATCTTTACGAAAAAGCTCTTATGCTCGTGTCTTTCGACCGAGCTCTGATACCAATTGAGGAAACCGCAATTGATGGTTGGAGAGACAAAGGAACCCTAGGAATACACCTAGAAGGGGGGGTTGAATAGGTGTACAAGATACCTTGAAAGATTTTCGAACGAAACAAATCGAAACAATCAAAACAAATGATTTTTTCAAATTCTACAGCACTTAATCGATTAACCTGCAATTTACTCGAGTAGTACTCGATTAAATTTGAACTTAATCGATTAGATATGACAGAAAACAGAAAAAACCAATTTTCATTCGAATACGAAAATCAATCAATTCACATGCAAGATCAGAGATACAACGGAAATGATTAACACCTATATTCTTATTGATTAACCTAGTTATGAAAATGATTTTCCCTTTATCAATTTGAACAATTAAAGATTCAATTCAATCAATTATGAAAATCAATCTTTCTAGGTTTTCAATCAAGAACGCAATCAAATGACTTGAATATAAAGAGTAAGGGTTTAGAGATACGACACAGTGATTTATCCTGGTTCACTTTCATCCACTTGAAAGCTACATCCAGTCCCCTCTTCAACCAAGAGAGATTCTTCACTATGAGGAATTAGAGTTCTCAAATTACAAGTGATTGCCTCACAAGACTCCCTTCTTGCTAGCCTACAAGAGATAACCGACACCCTTGCCTTGTAATCCTATTGATCTTCTCTCTAATCTAACCTCTACCCCTTGTTGATAATCGACACAACAAGTCTTCAATTGCTTGATGATAAACCACACACCAAGGCTTCACTTGCTTGATTCACAACCAAGACTTCTTCTTCTTCTTCAATAAGAATGCACTTGCTTGATGATAAAATCGACACACCAAAGCTTCTTGTTTGTTGTAGTGGCTTGCCTTATTGCAAAGATTACAACACAATAGAAAACACAAAACAATCCTATGAATCTCAATCAAGAGTTATGACAATTCACCATAAGAGATTCAAAGGTTCTTGATCAAAGAATATGAAAATATGAGAACTTTGATCTTTAGAAAATGAGAGAGAATAGAGTGGCTTGATTCTTTGTAAAACTTGTATGAAATAATTCTAATCTATCACAAATAATAGGAAAAGGTTTATATAGAATACCCAAAAGTTGTAGCACTTGAAAACTGATTTTGAGAAGTCAAAAACGTATTTTAAAAATCAGTTCATCAGTACTTAATCGATTAAGCAAGTCGTGTACTCGAGTAGTACTCGATTAAGTTAGTCACTTAATCGATTAAGTTGGTACTACACATGTTCAAAAACTTGTTTTCTCAAAATCCAACCTTTCCTTTAAAACCTTTAAGCCACCTATTAATTCTAGGTTAAGTGAAAACTCAAATTATGATTAAATCATGACTTATGAATGAGATTCACTACCCTCTATAATAATCTACCCAAATAAAAAACCTATGAAGCTTGAGAGGCAAAAGATAAAAGAAATACAAATACACTCAAACTTAGGTCTTCATGAGCTTGCTTTCTCTCTTCTTCATTTGATGTTTGTTGTTGCTTGTTGAGCTTGAAACTTGATCAACACTTGTAGCTTGTTCAAAAACACTTTGTCATTATCAAAACATTCATCATGTTCATCATGGAACTAACAGAACCTAAATCCGGAGATATTCAAATTTATTTTTCTTATTCACATTATTGTTCTCTTGTATGTCATGGTTAAAATGATCTTGCTAGAAATAAACTCTAGAGTGATATTAAGACTACTAAGACTACTCTTACAATGTGTCTTGATGTACTTTGTCATGAAATCTTAACGCACTTTATAATTTTCTCACTGCTATGTTTACATATATAAATTATTTGGGTGCATGGAAACTGAATAAAATTTTGGGTGCATGGAAACTGACTAAAATGTTGGCCGAATTTATCAATTTCTGGTCTTAAACATGCAAAGCGCCAAAGATGAATAGCTGGTGTTGGCGATGGAGTAGAGTAAAAAGGATATTAGAGAATTTTTGTCTTATTTTGAGTCTTGTATAAACAGAATTTACAAAATTTGGATGAGGTTCTGTCTCACTTATATGTTTTAAGTTTAGCAGTTGTATGTAGTATTATTAAAAATACTTCAAAATTTGAAGTATGAAAAATATTTATTTGGTCAAATATTTTTGTTTAATATATGTGTTATAAATTTGGTAGTTATGTAACCCTATTAAAAATACTTCAAAATTTGAAGCATAAACAAGATTTATTTGGCCAAATATATTTTGCTTTAATTAATCAAAGGCTATTGCAAGGACAATTTTGTTGTTTCAAAAGCAAAATGTGTTTTGCAACGACATGTCGTTGTAGAAGTCAAAGGTGTTTTGCAACGACAACGTGCGTTGTTGCAGAAGTCAAAGGTGTTTTGCAACGATAACGTGCGTTGTTGCAGAAGTCAAAGGTGTTTTGCAACGTCATTGTCGTTGCGAAATAGATTACATGTAACAGCCTTGCAACCCTGTTTAGCATATGTCGTTGCTGAAAATTGTTCTTTATAACGATGGAAAAAGTCGTCGTCATACCCTTTTGCAACAACCAAAAATTTTTGCAACGCCTTTTGGTTTTTTGCAACGACATATGTCATTGCAATAAAGGGTTTTACTTGTAGTGAAAGATAAAATCCAAATCTTATCAAATCAATGAGTTTCAGTCCCAAAATTTGTAAAACACTAAAACATATTCCAAAGTTCAACTCATAAAATTTTCAAGCCATTTGGACATTCAGAGCATAAGTTCTGTAGGGACCTGAAGCAAAAATACACTTATGAAAAATAGCATACCAACTCTAAAATACACAAATTTCGGTACAGGACATCTCTACACATTCAAGATCATCTACTAAAAATTTCAGATTATTCGGAGTTGCCTAAGTCACATTTTTCCATTTAAAATCCTCTCTAGTTCTGCAGAAACAGAATAGACCTGTATACTATTTTGCATTCATTTAAAAATATGAAATCAACTCCAAATCATCTCAATTTTTCGAGGAGTCTCCTAACATGTGTCAGGTCTTACCCTAAAAATTTAAAGTCCGTTGGAGCGATGAAAGTTCGAAAATTCAGTTCACATTCAGTTCGAAAAACCTGTTTTTCCGAAATCAGTTTCACATAAACAACCCTTGTAAAAATAGTAAACCATTCCCAAAAATCATACAAAAATTCAGAGGCAATCAATTTAATCTACTTAAAACAGTGTCCAAGTTTCAGAAGCATTGAACATATGCAAGTACTATTTATCCAAAATTCATTTAAAATGTCAAATCAAGTCCAAACCAAATCCAATTTTCCGGAATGCATTCAAATAGTACTAAGCAACATACTAAATTTTAAAGGCAATCCAATTAGGAAAAGTACTTCGTATCAAAACCTCCTGCAAACTTAATGACATAGTTCTAAAAATTCAGCATATAACTAATTTGCTCTTTCTTACACTACTAATCAAAATCATTTCCCTAACTCACTTATACTAAGAACCGAAACATACCTAGAGCACCAAGTTGGGTATTTTGAAAAACAACTCAACAAATCAACCTTTATTCACTCACCCCAACATAAACCAAAGCATGAAAATAAAACACAATCACTTCCTTTAGGTTCTCATCTTGGCTGAACCTTTTATGGAGGTAGAATAGAAATTTTATAAAATAAAACTAACATAACAACATGCATCTCAAAATCAATAAAAATCAACTCTTATTTCTTCATCTCAAACATAAACTAAATCATTGAAATAAAACAAAATCATTTGGGGAAAGAACAAGGCAAAAATCGTGGGGACCTTAAGCATTCATGCATGTCCCTTTTTCATTTTTCAAACTCACATATCCATGCTTGAAAACAACCAAAAACCCAAGAAAAACATCAAAAATCAACATGCAATGGCTTTATAGAATCAAACATTCAAATATGGAACCAACATGAAACCGAAAATAAATCAAGGAATAAAGATCAAAGACAAGGAAATTACCCAAATCAACACTACTAAAAATTTCATTTTTAGTGGCCGCAAATTTCAGTCACTAAATAGCATTTTAGTGACCAAACAGGTGCGGTCACTAAAACTGCGTCACAAAATATTTAGTGACGGAAACAAATTCCGTCGCTAATTTGTGTCGGAATTTTGCAGTCACAAAAAATTGCATTCCGTCGCTAAAATAGTTACCACAAAAAAGGGGGATCAATTTAGTGACGGAAAATTTGACTTTAGTGACCGAATAATCCGTCACTAATAATTAACCGTCACTAAGAGGGTTGCAAAATTAAAAAGGGACCAATTTAGTGACGGTTGCAAAATTAAAAAGGGACCAATTTAGTGACGGAAATTTTCAGCTTAGTGACGGAAACATCCGTTACAAATTACTAACCGTCACTAATAGTGACAAAATTGTAAGTTTTGTGATTGCGGTTTGCAGTCACTAATCGTGACGGATTTCTACAATTTTACCCAATAATTAATGCCATTAAAATGACATCGACTAACACAGCTATTTGCCAATAATTAATGCCATTAAAATGATATTTTTACCCTTAATTTTGTCACTAGTATTTTTTTTTAAAGGCAAAGAACAAATATATTACTAAAAAACAGGAGTGAACCAAGAAGTTCACTCAAACAGTACAAAATACAAAGTAGATAAACCCCCCATTTTACACAGGACCTATACTGTTAGTACAAAGCTTTGACGAACAACCCCTTCCCAAATACAAGGCAAATCAACAACTGCATTCTTACATTTCGTTTAAACACTCCCATGGGTTCAAAACCCAACTTGCATAATCTTAATCTTAATCTTACCCAACCTGCATTCTTACATTTCATTTCGTGTACCTGCATGATTTGATCTAAACACAGACCAGAAGAAAATCCTAATCTTTTCTGTCAAACTTGATAAGCAGACTCTACCATTATCAAATATTGCTCTGTTTCTGCATAACCAAATTTGCCAAACAATAATCAGCCAAAGATTATTCCAATCCTTCTTCCTTTTTTCAGAAACCTTAACCAAACCTGAATGCATCATTGAAGAAGAGAATTTTTGTCCAGGTAAAACAGTGTTAATGTCGAACCAATGGTAACACTCTTGCCAAACTTTATATGATACCGAACATGAGAAAAAAAGAGATGATTAGAGGACTCGTCTTCAATTCCGCAGAGACCGCATCTAACATCTTCTCCTTGTGGAATTATTCCTCTTCTCAGCAAGTTTAGTCTAGTAGGAACTCCGTCTTGCATGATTCTCCAACCAAAAGCAGCCAAATTTGATGTTGCATTATTATTCCATAGTTGCTTGAACACCTGCACAGCCTCTTGATTGTCCAGATATGATGTTCCTTGGATATGACAGTAAGCACTCTTCACTGAATAATCACCAGAGTCTGAGAAAATCCAATTCCATTTGTCGCTGAAATCTGGCTTTAAAGTGACCAACTCTAAGTCCCTGCATAAAAAAGAGAGAGTTTCTTGTTCCCAGCTGTAAAGATCTCTTCTCCAACCTATCCTCCAACACCATCTACCCTGTTCCCAAGTAACGTTTGACTCAATAAAAGAGTCCTTGTTATCTGCTTACTGAAACAGACGAGGGTACTTGTTCTTCAAAGTCTGCTCCCCCACCCAAATATCTCTCCAAAACAGAGTGTCCGATCCACTCCCTACTTCCCTTCTCACTCCTTCCTGAAACCAAGAGTCCTCAAAACCCCTATGAGATAATCCTAATTTGTCTAAGTCCCTCCACCACACCGAGCCTTTTCTAAAAGCCTCACCTTCTCCCTCAACCCAGCCTCTAACAGTATTGTTTCCATATTTTGAAACTACCACCTTACACCACAAGGAATTGGTTCATTTAATAGCCTCCACCATAAGGAATTGTCACTAGTAGTAATAAGCAAGTAATATTTCTTTTTCTTTTTTTTGGGTATACTAAGCAAGTAATTTTTCGAGCTAAACAAAATTATGTATCAATCTATTTTTATCTGAAATCAATAGATGTATGTAATCAACCAATAGAGCCTTTTAAACTAAATCAACATGTCAACATGTATAATATATAAATAAGATTTGCAGAACTCAGCATCATCAAAGATGATTCACGCTTAAGACCACGGAGAAGAAGACCAACATTGTCACCGGCCTAAGAAAAACGTAAAGAACAAGATTGGTTTTAATATGAGCTCTGCAAATAGCCCTTGTAGATTAAAATAATAATAATGAAACAGTCACTCACCTGTCCTTGGTCTAAAATCTTCTTGAACATCTCAACTCCGATTACTGTTGTTTTCAGAGGACCACCCTACAAAGGAAAACCCATTTTTTGGACTGACCATTACATGGCATATAGTTAATCAAAACCACTGATACAAAACATTAGACTATTTAATGTTGATATAAAAATAAACTGTTACTCAACACTGACTGCAAATAAAAAATAGAGAATCAAACGAAATTTGCAATTAGCAGTTCAGCCAAAGGAATACATTAGAATCAGAGGGCAACATTAAATCTGAGGAAACACACATGCATAAGACCCAAAACCTCAACTTCATCACCAACTTTAATGATCCCTTGTTCAACACGGCCAGTGGCTACTGTTCCTCGTCCCTTTAACACAAATTTTAAGCAAATAAAGCACTAGGGTTACATTCGGGAAATCATTGCTTTAATTAAGATGTGCTTTTGCAACATAAAAGAGGAAACAATTATAGATTTTGTGAGTAGTGAGTACTTTAACAACATTGAAGAACATAAATAAAGCAACTAATGAATCCCTAATTTCAATTGAATCAAATAATCACACATAGCAATTGAATCCCTAATTTCACAAATGCAATATTTATGTACTCCTTGAGAACATAAATTCATTAGTAAGTACTCCTTGAGAGCATGAGTCAATTAGCTACATTATGATCATTCTCAAACATAATTATGTTTTAAAAATAAAAATAAAAAGAGTAAGAAACTGATATAACAAACATTCTCAACCTAACTTATGTTCAAAAATGAAAACTCATTTTCAGATTTAAGCAAATGCCATAAATCAAGCCTAATGATAAGGAAAATCAATATCATATTGAATAAAGATATTTCTCTATAAACCAGAGCTACATTCAAGTTTCGATCTATCTCCTTGCAAGAGAAACCAGAGCAGAAAAATTGTAAAACGTCAAACCTGGAAGAAATCCAAAACAAAATCCAAAGGGATCCAAAATTAGCTTATCATATATAAGTGAAAACAGACCAAATGATTACAACACCATAATTCCAAGCAGCAAACCGGAATAACAAAGCAAGAGCATTTTGAGTTTTGTAAAAGTAAACAAATGAGTTAAGATTTTAAACTACATAAAAAGGGACAGTATGCACAAGTGATATGCAGTAATACTCTATAAGAGACATCCCTGTAGAAATGGAACAAATCATAAAGTGCCATTATAACTTACTGTTATTTATATCTTTACTGTTAGTAAGCTTTTAATTCTTTTTTTAGTTGGTAGCACCACATGGTTCACTAATAGTGTAACAAACTAAAATAATTTTAGAACTATAACAATAGAAGAAAAACTACATAAAAATGCTACTTCTTACCTCAACATATACCATGTAAGATCTATTTCGCAGATAGTTGGAAAAATGTCCTAGTAAAATAAACAAATTATAACTACTTTCTTCTCAGTTTCATTATAGAAATAAGAAAATTAGTAAGCAAATAACATAGCAAGGTAAGCAATAAATTATTATTCAAAACCATCTAACCCTTTGTTCCGGATCTTTTTATTGAAAAGATAAAAATTGTACAGAGATTAACAGGTTCGTAAACTTAATGAAGTCATGGCCTCGAGGGCGTACAAGCACTACAGAAGCTTCGAATAAAGGTACACCACTAGTTATTACTAGGACTGAGGGTAGGGTGCGCCTTTGTTCGAGAGGGCGCCCTCTTCAGTGAAGGTCAAGAATGGTGTTTTCAGAAAGCTGGTGATGGTGGGAAAGCTTCTCGGTGATGGTGGTGGAAAGAAGGAGTGGGTATTTTCTGTTGTTTTATCTTTGTTTCTCCACTCTTTCCTTAGTCTTTTTCTGTGCTCTTTCCCTGGTTCAGGGAAAAGAACTCAAGTGTTTTCTTTGGGTTTTGCTTTCATTGTTTCCCTTTTGTCCTCTCTTCTCCGTGGCACCTTTATATAGTGTCCCTTTTACCCGTCGGTTATTCCCTTTTTTCCTTTTACCCTATGGTCTGTTCAGCTTTTCCTTCTTTGTTGCTGCTACCCTCCTCCTTTATCAAATGCCATTTTGTCCTTTTACCATTTCAAGCTCTCCATTAATGGCTGAGAAAGGGGAGCACACAAGGAATGCCATTCCCGTCTCTTTCTTGGGAAGGGTCTTTGATGAGGTGAGCAAAGATTCCTTCTTAGCTTCGCAAGCAAGCCGCACGTGTCATGGGAGTTGGTGGTTCCTTGTCTGTTCTTGCACTTCTTCGAAGGTGGGGTGCGCCTTCGTGTGCGAACGCATTCCCAAGTACGCCCTTCTTCGTCGCCACTCCCCATTTGTAGTTGCTTGTATGTTGCGGATCTGGGCTTGTCTTCGTTGTTGGGCCTTACAGTTGGGCCATTATTTTTCTGAGTATCAACAATAGCCCCCTTTGCAACAGAAGGGGTAGGAACTTCCTCTTTTGATGCAAATCCTAGTCTGTCTTTTCTCTTTCCTCTTCTTCGCTTATTGCTTTCCACGTGTACTTTGAGGGGGAGATTTCACTATTTCCCACGTTCCCCACTTCTTTTCAAACTACCCCCCATAAACCCTTCAGTTACTTCCACTTACCACTACTCATTCTTCTTCTCCCTAAGCTCCGTTACAGCTCATCATCCTTCCTTTTCCCTCTCTTTTCTCTCCGCTCTTCTTTCCTCCCCTTCGATCTTCTGCCCCCCAAATTGCTTTCGCACACGATGACAAAATCCACAGCTCAGTCGGGTTCTGGGGAAGAGAAGTCCTCTTCTTCTGATGAGGAAAGCCAAATGCAGGGAGAAATCACCGAAGAACATGTCCCTCAGTCTCTTTCCTTTTGCTTTCTAGATGCTCTCCCCCCGCCGCGTTCCGACCCGGTGGAGCAAGGACACCGTCGTTGGGTGCCTGGGGCGCGTGCCAAGCATCCCTTCCCTCAACCTCCAGAATCCGACAATCTTTTCTCGGGCCAGTTATCCAAAGCTCTGGTGGTTCCGGAGGGCACAGCACGCCTGTGTTCCAAGCCTTCCTATTCCAAAGAGCATTGTAAGCTGGGTCCTTTTCTTCTTCGCTCCCACCTTGCTTCCTCAGAGTTTCCCTGGGCTGATCTTCTTTTTCATGTTAGAGTCACTTCTACAGGTGGTTGGGCAGAATGGGTGGACTACGTTTTTCAACAGGACCCTCCCTTTGTGGAGATTTTGAAACAGGTGGGGATTTTTGATGCTGTGAAAGCGTCCCCTCGCCTAGGTGTGAACAAGAGAGTAGAGGACTTGCATATGTTGGTCCAGCGCTGGTGCTCAGCGACTCATATGTTTCTAACTTCTTGGGGGGGAGTTTACCCCAACTTTAGAAGATGTGATTGTTCTGCTGAAACTGCCCTCGTTTGGAGATAGCGATCTTGATCTTTCCAGTGTGGACGAGAGTATCATCGGATTGGCCAAGGAGCTCAAGAATGCTTTTATTGCTAGTGCCAAGTATTCCAAGGATTTGCTCCATCGAAGGCGCGCTTCTTATGCCGATGGGTCCTCCTCGAAGAAGGTGCGGGGCACAGGGAATCTCGTTCCTCAGGACCAGAAAGTAAGTCAAAGGTCTTCTCTCAAATATACTTTCGCGAATTGGGTGCGCTATTTCTTTGGTGATTTTCATGAGGACAAATTCGTGGGTGGTCCTGTTACTGATCAACGCCTCAAAAGGGCCGCCTTTGTTGCTTTTTGGCTTAGCAGATATGTGTTACCCGGGCCTCCCTGGGAATCAGTAAGTTCCTCCATTTTCATCTTTGCTTGCATGCTTGTTGAGGGTATTCGTCTGTCTCTTTCTTCGTTTTACTTGGGTAGTTTTTATGCTCGCCTTGACCAGATATCAAAGCAGGTGAAGAATTCCTTTGGTCGCTTTCCTGTCAATTGCTATGTTGACTTGTCTTTTCTGCAGTGTTTTTTATACGAACACTTTCCTTCGTATGGTCCAGTTAGATTTCTTCCCGAAATTGCTTCTGATGCTAATGCTGACGCCCTAGAACACCGTTCATGGTGCTGGTACTTGGGTAAGCCAAGGCGTCACCTTGTTCAGATTATTGATCACGAGAAAAGCTTTGTTTTCAGACCCTACCTGGGCGACTTCCTGCTTGGTGGGGAGAAATTGCATCCTTTATATCAGGAGGGTGCCTTGGGTCTCCAGAATGATCTTGCTGCAAGGACGGAGGGCGTGTTTGACCTGTGGAAGTTGATCTTAACTGGGCGCTTCCTCCCGGGTTTTGCAACCATGGACAACAAGAGCGCGCATGGCGGGGCTCTCTGGCCCTTTGTTTATAGACCAGATCGCGTTGCTAGACAGTTTGGGCGTGACCAGCCCCCTTGTCCTCTTTTTCTGGATTCTGTTGATGTGGAAACCTCCCTTCAGTCCACACTCTTTGGCTCGACGCCTTCTCCCGTCCCAATAGTTCACATTCCTTCTCTTCATGCTGGCGGGGTCCTGCGTGTTTGGCTTACTTCTCATAGTGACATACTTCAACATTTGCAGAGCTTTGAGAGCACTCCAAGTACTGTTACCACTCCTTTGGTCCCGATAGTGCACAACGATCCTTACTACTCTACTTCTGTTAAAAAGACCGGCAGCAAAGGTATACTCTAATCTTATAACTTGCCCTTTATGCTTTGCTGTTTTGTTTATCATCAACGTTTCTGACTGTATTTTACTCCAGCCGAAAAGGAACCTCCAGCACCTCGCAAGCGCAAGGCTCCGACGACCCCTTCCTGTAGCGCTTTTGCCCCAAAGAAAGGTAACACCAAACTTCTTTCTTCCAGTCCCCCTGCCCCTAAATCTTCCTCTCAGGCCAAAGGGAGAGCTGCTGTCGTTTCTTCTCAAGGCAAAAGCTCCATGCCTGTCCCTTCACGGCGTTCTAGCCGTCTTCGCGCCCAGGCTGCTCCTTTCGTTCCTTCTTCTCCTGCCCTCGTAAACTTAGATGGAGACAAAGGGACTGCTTCTGGGGCCTCCATTCGGGCCTTCTATTCTACTTCTTCTGGCAAAAGCGATTCCAACGAGAGCTCAAAGACTTCTACTTCTGAGGGCGATGCTGCTCAAAGCAAAGGTTCTCCAAAGTCTACCGCTCCTTCCTCCACACAGGGTTCGCTTACTTGTCTTCAACAATTCGCTTTGGCCTCTTGCTTCCTTCTTCTCCCTTTTTCCCTGGTTCCCTTTATGCATTTGCTTCTTTTGTTGGTTTACCCCTTTTCGATGAGTGCACTGATTACCGTTTATTTGGCTATTTTTCTTTGTAGGTCCTTCTAAGGCGGACGATAAGCAGTCTCCGGCGCCTTCCTCTCGAGCTTCTCAGAATGCCCAAGCTCCCTCAGGGTCTCCTTTTGTTCCTTCCTTTACCGCCCAAGAGACTCCTTCGCTTTCTCTTAAGGCTACCGCTGCTCAAGGTGGAGGCGTGCCTACTGGCTTCGCTACTTACGTGCCATTTGGTAGGGTGAGCAACCCCCTAAATGTGCAGCCACTTATGGCTATTCCAGCTCCCGATCCTCCAACTAACGTGGCCCCTGTCACTACGGGTGAAAAAAATCCTTCAACTGATCTGGTGCCCTTCATTTCTGAGGACACCTCCGCTGAGCCCCCTGTTTTGGACAAAGAACAGCTCGACATTGTTGATCTTATTGCTGAGGATACCCTTGATCCTGCGGTTGAGGCTGTTGCCGGGAATGATGTTGGCTCCGCTATTCCCAAAGGTGAGAATCTTGTGGCCGAGGACGCCGTTGTGCAGGATGATGCCCCTATCGTTGAGACAACTGCTAATATTGCTATTGAAAAGAGTGTCTTTCCTGTTGTGGATCCGTCTGTAAAGGACGAGGGAAGTTCAAGTTCTAACTCCATGGGAATGCCCTCAGGAAAGGCTTCGAAGGAGGCTGCCGTCGAGACTCCCTCTTCATGTAAGCGTTGGTTTCTATTGCGTATTTTGATTGGTATTCTTCTTGTTCTTCATCACTTTATACCCTTCTTGCAGCCTTCTTATCTGTTCGCTCTCCCGATGCTGCGGATGAGGCTAATATGGCGCTGATCAATTCTTTTATGGAGACGCATCCTGGATTGCATCCGCGTAGTGACTTGCTTCCACGCATCTTTAAGGAGAGCGACACGCAGACTCTGTTGAAACTAGTTAAATTTATTTCTTCCCGCAACGTTGACGCCTTATCATGGGATGACAAAGCCTTGCTGCTGGATTGTTTACGTTCCTTAGAACTCCTTCATTATTATGGCCCTTGGTTGGATTCTGCCATTGCGGTGATAGAACGGCAGCACCCTCCCTTTGATATGCGTGCGGTTGAGGATCAGGAGAAGGCTTTGCTAGAGAGGCGTGCCTCGACTGCTGCTCTGGTGGAAGAGTTTTCCTCTAAGTTGGCGAACGCCAACTTTGAATTGTCTAGCGTCAACAGTGAGCTTGACCAGATTGCTGCTAACAAGAAGGCCTATGAAGATGCTTGCAAATCTGTTGCCTTGAGCACCCTTTTCTAGGACATTGCTTTGTACCAGATCATGTTTAACTACGTTGTTATAGTGTTGCCCTGCTTTTCCTGTACTTCTTTTTAGGTTGCATTTCAGATTCGTTTTGTTGTTTCCTTGACTTTGAGCCCCTCGATTTTTGGGCTCTTGTTGATCGTGTTTCCTTAGCTTTTTCCTCGGGCAGTATGTACCTCCTGCTAAAAACTCATTGCTTGTTACATTTTGACTTACGTGCTTCTGTGTACTTCACGTTCCCTTAGGTGTTGATTTTTTGCGATTCTTCTTTTCTCACAACATTCGTATGCATAAGTCGTCATTGATGATGGCTCCTGACACCGAACCTTTTCAGGATGTGCGTTGGGCACGTTTTCCTTCCCTCAGGGTGCGCATTGGGAACACTTTCCTTTTGAGGGTGCACATTAGGCACACATTTCTTTGAAGGGTGCTTGTTGGGCACGTCTTTCTCTTCTTGAAGGTGCACATTAGGTACACTTTTCTTTTGAAGGGTGCTCGTTGGACACGCCTTTCTCTTCTTGAGGGTGCACATTAGGCACACTTTTCTTTTGAAGGGCGCTCGTTGGGCACGCCTTTCTCTTCTTGAGGGTGCACATTAGGCACGCTTTTCTTTTGAAGGGTGCTCGTTGGGCACATTTTCTTTTCTTGAGGGTGCACATTAGGCACACTTTTCTTTTGAAGGGTGCTCGTTGGGCACGCCTTTCTCTTCTTGAGGGTGCACATTAGGCACACTTTTCTTTTGAAGGGTGCTCATTGGGCATGCCTTTCTCTTCTTGAGGGTGCACATTAGGCACGCTTTTCTTTTGAAGGGTGCTCGTTGGGCACATTTTCTTTTCTTGAGGGTGCACATTAGGCACACTTTTCTTTTGAAGGGTGCTCATTGGGCATGCCTTTCTCTTCTTGAGGGTGCACATTAGGCACACTTTTCTTTTGAAGGGTGCTCGTTGGGCACACCTTTCTCTTCTTGAGGGTGCACATTGGGCACACTTTTCTTTTGAAGGGTGCTCGTTGGGCACGCCTTTCTTTTCCTCAAGGGTGCACATTGGGCACACCTTGTTTTGCTACTTGCAAACTAACGGATTGCCCTGGATCTTTCGTTAGCCAACCTCTTTCTGTCACAGATTTTCCGCCCGCGTTTAAGACTAGCGCCCTTGTTTCCAGGGACCTTTTCTAGTCTCGCGATATGGCGTACTTCGCCCGCGTTTGATCCCGGAAATTTGTTTTCAGAGAGGTCTATCCGGGTGCCGCGATAAGATGTCATATGCCCGCGGTACGATCCGACCACCTTCGAATTTACCGCCACGGCTCTTTTCGAGATATCCCTAGGCGTCGGATCTCCCGATTGGCTTTTGGCTCTTTCTTTTGAGAGCGTTCTCCTGGGGATTCTATGTTCACAAGGAGGGGTTCCACTTTTCCTAGTCATGCACACACCCCGTCTTCTATTCTTTCTCTTTTCTTCTTCTTCTTCTTTTTTTTTTACATACACATATCATCATTATTAATTGTAAAGCAAAGCTTTCGTTTAAAGCAGAGTAATCCAAGAAACGTTTTCGTGAGTTCAAAACATTTTTCATTAATTTTCACAAGATGGGGTACATATTCCTTTTCAAAAGAGAGTCGCCGAGAGGAATCAAAAATACTTTTCCTTTTCACAACAAGCTAAGCATAATATTTCTTAATGTATTTGAAATTTAAAGGCCCTACTTTTCTTTGGGTGTTTGGGTCAAGCAAAAGACAATACCCATTAGGGTGCGCCTCCTATACGATGTATGGCCCCTCCCACTTGGGTGTCCACTTGCTGGTGTGAATATTCCGCATGACCGCATCCGTCGCCTTCAGAACAAGCTCGCCTTCAGCAAACATCCGTGGCCTCACCATCTTTTCATAAGATAGCATGACGCGCCTCTGGTGCTTGAGCAATTCTTCATGTGCCTTGTCCCTGGCGCCTTCCAATGCTGCTAGCCTGTTCTCCACGCCTTCTTTGTTTTGCGCTATCATTCGGGCAGAGGGAACCATCATTTCTGAAGGCAGCGTTGCTTCAGCTCCGTAGACCAGGGAGAACGGCGTTGCCTTCGTCGAGCCATGTTTGGTCATGCAATACGCCCAAAGAGCGAGCGGCAAATACTCACTCCATTCGGTGGGCGCGTCTTCTACTGTCTTAGCCAAAATCTTGATGAGGATCTTATTAGTGGATTCCGCTTGACCGTTGGACTGGGTGTAGTAGGGAGTGGATCTGTGGTGTGTTATTCCGTACTCTTCCATGACTTGCTCTACCTTCTTGTTGATGAAATGGGTTCCATTGTCTGACACTATTTTCTTCGGCAATCCGAAACGACATATGATATGTTCCTTGATGAATTGCGCCGTGGTGTCCGCGTCTGCCCTTTTGCATGCTATCGCCTCGACCCACTTGGTGGAGTGCTCTGTCGCCGCGAGGATCCACTTCTTTCCTCTGGATGGCGGGTCGATTGGGACCACGAAGTCCATCGCCCATGTGTGGAATGGATAAGGCAAACTAAGTCCTTTCATGGCCAAAGCGGGTGCATGGATCTTGTTGTCGCGTTTCTGACACTGTACACATTTCCTGGCGAAATCGAATGAGTCCTCTTTCATGTTTGGCCAGTAGTAGCCAATCCTTAGTAACTCATTCCAGAGTGACCTCCCCCCTTGATGTCTTCCGCAAGACCCTCCGTGCACCTCTTTCATGACTTTGACTTGATCCTCCTTGCCAATACATCTAAAAATGCCTCCAGGGAAGTTCCTTTTGAACAGTTCACCTTTCTCCAAGAAATAATGCTCAGACCTCCTCTTTACCCTTTCCGCCTCCATGTAGTCCTCCGGGAGGATGCCGCTTTCTATATATTCTTGTATAGGCCTGGCCCAATCCTCCTAAACAAGATGAACTTCAAGTTCTTCTCTAGCGTCCCTACATCAATAACACGCCCTTTGGAGCAGATCGCAGTGCGCCTTCATGTTAGGCCAGAATACCCCTATCCTCTGCATCCTCCTGTACCCACAGATGCTATCATGTAGCCTTGTCATCTTCTGGACCCCTTCTTCCTCATTGACACACTTCATGAGCAAACCGTCAGCACTTCTCTTATACAGTTCCCCCTTTAGGAGGCAAAAATCTCTGGATGCCTTCGTTAGCGCTTTGCTACGGAGTTCTTCCATGATCGAAGTCCTCCAATCCTCTCTTGCCTGGCTTTCCTGTACAGCATTTTGGGTTTCGGATGGGTATGCTTTCCTGAAGTGTACCAAATGCTCACCCTCAGTCATAACCGCCTTGCTTCCCAAGGTGGCCAGGACGTCGGCCTTTCTGTTTTCTGCCCTCGGTACGTGCTCAAGAGACTCTATTTTAAATCTGGCCAAAGCTTGTTGTGCCCTTTCCCTGCATAGCGCTAGGGATGTCTCCTTTACGCCGTACTCGCCCTTTAATTGCTTTACCACTAGATTTGAGTCTCCTCTGATAATGATTCTTTGAATTCCTAACCCTTCGGCCATATCGAGTCCTAACAATAGAGCCTCGTACTCAGCCTCGTTGTTGGTGCATTGGAACTCAAGCTGGAAAGCAAAAGCCAACTCCTCTCCTCTTTCATTCGTCAAAGTGACCCCGACACCGCCTTTGGGTGATGAAGGCGTACCGTCGAACATCAGCGTCCATACTTCAGGTTTCTCGCACATGTTGACAGGCTCAACATCTTCCTCCTTGCCTTGTGCAGTGCAGATGGACATCAGGTCCGCCAAAGCTTGACTTTTCAATGCAGTAGGTGTCACCAAAACTATTTCATATTCAGCTAGGGTGAGCGCCCACTTGCTTATCCTTCCCGTGAGAACAGCACCTTGCAGCAAATACTTGACCTTTGCCGCCTTGCTCACCACATGAATGGTGTGCGCCTGGAAATAGTGGCGGTACTTCTGGGAGGCGTACACCAGAGCCAAACACTGCTTTTCCTGAGCGGAGTACCTGGTCTCTGCCCCTTTTAACATCCTACTCCAATAGGTGACAGGGCGTTCTGTCCCTTCAACCTCTTGCGCAAAGAGTCCGTTTACTGATGTTTGTGTCACGGCCATGTACACTGAGCGGTACCCCTTTCTGCGGCGGTATCATCATTGGAGGTGATGCCAGGACCTTCTTGACTCTTTCAAAGGCGTTTTGATGTGCCTCCTCCCATTTGAAAGTCTTTTTTCCTTTTGAGAAGTCCCCTCATCGGTCCCATTAATTCTCCCAAAGCTAGTACGAATCTGCGGATATATCTCAGTTTGCCCATCATCTGCTGCAACTCCTTCTTGGTACGGGGCGGCCTCATTTCTCTTACCGCCTTGACCTTCCTTGCATCGGCTGAGACGCCTTCTTTATGGACCTTGAATCCCAAGAAATCTCCAGAGGAAACCCCAAACTTGCACTTGTGAGGGTTCATTCTCAGCTTGTATCTTTTACACCTGATAAAAACGGCTCTCAGATGGTCCAGGTGTTGTTCCTTCTTTCTTGACTTGACCACTATATCATCAACGTAATCTTCTACGGTGTCATGCATCATGTCATGAAATATCGCTGTCATTGCCCTCTGATATGTCGCCCTGGCGTTCTTGAGTCCAAACGACATAACCACATAGAAGAAGTTTCCTACTGGTGTCCTGAAGGCGGTTTTTTCTTCATCTCCCTCTGCCATTCTTATCTGGTTGTAACCGCTGAAACCATCCATGAAAGAGAAGTGCTCATGCTTTGCCGTCGCGTCCACCATGCTGTTAATATGAGGTAGTGGGAAATCATCCTTGGGGCATGCCCTGTTTAGGTCTCTGAAATACATGCAACACCTGATTTGTCCATTCTTTTTCTTCACGGGGACTATGTTGGCCAACCAGGTTGGGTGTTGTATGGGCTTGATGAAACGTGCCCTTAATAACTTCTCGACTTCATCTTTGATTGCCTTTTCAATTTCTGGACTGAACTTCCTGGGTGGCTGCTTTACCAGTACAGCGTCAGCTTTTACCGCCAAGTTGTGTGTCACCAGTCTAGGGCTGAGTTCCGGCATTTCTTCGTATCCCCAGGCTAACACTTCTCGAAACTCCTTCAAGAGGGCGACCAATTCTGCTTTTTATGAAAGGGCGAGCGAAGAGGCGATAAAGAGTGGCCTGTGCTCGCCTTTCTCTCCCACATTGACCTCCTCTAGTTGTTCTGGACCATCGGCTTTATTCCCTTGTTCCTGAGTGTGCATAACCTCCTCCTGCGAAGCGAACCTTGCTTCCCCTTTTATAACGCTCATGAGGGTGGGGCCAGCCAAGTCTCGTAGTATGGGCTTGGCTGGCCCCGCGAATTCTTAGAGGATGGCCCACCTGGATCCTCCATGAGGAAGGTGCTGCTTTTGTAACTTGAGTTTAGTTCTCGATCCTGATCTCTGCGTGCCTTCTGGCTGACGAAGCCTTTTGAACACTGAGACCCTTTTCTCTGACTCTTCAATCTTTTCTTTCCTCTTAAGTTGCACCTTCGATTCTCTTCCTATCCCAGTAACTCCTGGAGGGGCCAGTTCATCGAATGTCGATGCATCAATCATGTGTAATTTTGACGCTTCAAAAGGCGCCTTCGTCGCTGGAATCTCGATGTCCTGTCCCTTACATGGATTTCACGCACTGGTGCAGCGTGGAAGGGATGCACCTGTGCAAGTGGATCCAAGGGCGACCTAGCAGGATATGGTAGCTGGGGTCCCCATCTACGATATGGAAGGTGTTTAATGTCTTGATTAGTCCTACCTCGAGGTTGATTACAACGCACGCCCTTGCCGTAACCAAGCCCCCATTGAAGGTGCTCAGTGCGGTCTCCGTTTTCTTGAGTCTTTTCTTGGGTATTCCCAATTTGGCAAAGATGTAGGTAAGAATGATGTTTACCCCTGAACCGTTGTCTATGAGGGCGCGTCTCACGCGTACGCCTTCGACCACGACTTCCACATATAACGGCCTGTTGTGACAGAATCCTGGGTGGGATTGCTGTGGCTCTTTGAACATCACCGCCGAAGCGTGTGCCTTGGCCACTCTGGTTGCTGGTACGAGTGCAGCGCTGATGTTGCCGCCTTTCCTTACTATTACGTCTGCCAAAGCGTGTGCCGCCTCGTTTCTTACTTCCGTTCCTAACCTTAACTGGTCAAATAAGGCTTTGAAACCCCTGGTCTTCACGAGTCCCCTTCTTAGCTCTTCCTCTACCATCTCTTCTTCGATTTCCTCCAGGAGGTCATCTCCGTCGGACAAAATGACATTCACGTCATGCCTAGGCAGAGGGCGTACGCCCAGGTTTTCGTCTGTGGCGCCCTCAGGTAGTAACACCTTTCTGGCTGCCAATTGTTTCTGGAAAACACCTCTGATCACGTAACAATCCATGGTGTCGTGACTCCTTTGCCTATGCAGTATACAGAACTCAGGGTCTTCATATTCCTGACGGGTCAACGGGCGCTTTTCTACCCTCTCAGTGAGAACGCCTTCCTTCAGCCACTCCTCCACTAGCTGGTACGCGAGCTCTCTGGATATCGGGAGTTTTGGTGGAGGCTCCCTCTTCTCCTAACTTCTTGGAGGCGGCATGGCCCGATAACTCCTCTTTCTCCTGTCATCCACGGCGTTCACATCGAAAACAGCTTGTTCCTTAATTCTTTTTCCTTGCCTTCTCATCGCCTCTGAGACGTCAAGCGCTTTCCCTAGCAGCTCTGAAAAGGTAGTGATTTTAATGAGCGCTAGGAATATCTGCGATCCGTCCTCGATGCTCTTGATGCATCCATAGACCAGGTCCGCCTCGGGCAGGGTCTCTTTACAGTGAAGTGCTCTGTCTCTGTATCGTTTGATAAAGGGCACCAGACTCTCTCCTGCCCGTTGCTTGACACGCCCAAGGTTCATGATGTGGATGGCGCCTTCTTCTTCCAGGAACTTATTGCAAAATTCTACGGTCATATCTTCCCAGGTATGGATGGAAGCTGTTCGCAGCTTAGAATACCAAGTAAAGGCGCGCCCAGTAAGGGATTTTGAAAACTCCCTAAGCCTCAAACAATGGTCTGCGCTATATATCCCCAGATCATCCACATAAGTCATTAGGTGCTCTCGTGCACTTCCGGTCCCATCGAATTTTCGGAAAGCAGGGGGTGCATACCCTGGGGGATAACGATAAGCAGCTACTTCAGCAGTAAAAGGAGGGTTTAAGTCTATTACCAGGTTGTTTCCTTTCTTATGTGCCTGGAGAATGTGCTTCAGTTCTGCTTGTGTCACAGGGGCATCTTCCATGCTGCCTCGTTCCCCGCGCATTTCGTGCTGAAACTCGTTTTCCAGCCTCGCTCTTGTTTTAGCTAGCTCTGCTTCCCTGCGCGCCTCCTCTTCTTCCCTTAGTCTTACGCTCAGGGCCTCGTTCTCCTCTTTCGTCTTTGCGGTCTGTGCTTTGTATTCCGCTACCATGTCAGCCCACACGCTCTGGCTAGACATCAGGGAGCTGAGGATCGCAGCCGGTATCACCACCTGAGCGTTTTGATCTCCTTCTACATGAGGGATCTTGACGTGGCTCACTCTTTCTCTTTCGCTGCTGGGCTCTTCTTCAGGGCGCTCTTGGTCATCTTCTGGAGTGTCGAACGGAGAGTCATCGCTCCCCTGGTTGGCTGGGCTAAAGTTCAGCCTCCTGACACCCAGAGTGACTCCTGGATTCACCAGCGCAGAGATCGAGGCCTGGGTCGGAGGGGTCGCCTTTGTCGCAGCACCCTCGATGAACACCTTCTGGATGTTGCCATTTCCATTTCCTTCACTACTGGAAGCCATGACTTCCCCAGTGGAGTCGCCAAATTGTTCCGGATCTTTTTATTGAAAAGATAAAAATTGTACAGAGATTAACAGGTTCGTAAACTTAATGAAGTCATGGCCTCGAGGGCGTACAAGCACTACATAAGCTTCGAATAAAGGTACACCACTAGTTATTACTAGGACTGAGGGTAGGGTGCGCCTTTGTTCGAGAGGACGCCCTCTTCAGTGAAGGTCAAGAATGGTGTTTTCAGAAAGCTGGTGATGGTGGGAAAGCTTCTCGGTGATGGTGGTGGAAAGAAGGAGTGGGTATTTTCTGTTGTTTTTTCTCTGTTTCTCCACTCTTTCCTTAGTCTTTTTCTGTGCTATTTCCCTGGTTCAGGGAAAAGAACTCAAGTGTTTTCTTTGGGTTTTGCTTTCAGTGTTTCCCTTTTGTGCTCTCTTCTCAGTTGCCTTTTCTCCCCTTGACGGTGGCACCTTTATATAGTGTTCTGGGTATTTTCTGTTGTTTTTTCTCTGTTTCTCCACTCTTTCCTTAGTCTTTTTCTGTGCTCTTTCCCTGGTTCAGGGAAAAGAACTCAAGTGTTTTCTTTGGGTTTTGCTTTCAGTGTTTCCCTTTTGTGCTCTCTTCTCCGTTGCCTGTTCTCCCCTTGACGGTGGCACCTTTATATAGTGTCCCTTTTACCCGTCGGTTTTTCCCTTTTTTCCTTTTACCCTATGGTCTGTTCAGCTTTTCCTTCTTTGTTGCTGCTACCCTCCTCCTTTATCAGATGCCATTTTGTCCTTTTACCATTTCAAGCTCTCCATTAATGGCTGAGAAAGGGGAGCACACAAGGAATGCCATTCCCGTCTCTCTCTTGGGAAGGGTCTTTGATGAGGTGAGCAAAGATTCCTTCTTAGCTTCTCAAGCAATCCGCACATGTCATGGGAGTTGGTGGTTCCTTGTTTGTTCTTGCGCTTCTTTGAAGGCGGGGTGCGCCTTCGTGTGTGAACGCATTCCCAAGTACGCCCTTCTTCGTCGCCACTCCCCATTTGTAGTTGCTTGTATGTTGCGGATCTGGGTCTGTCTTCGTTGTTGGGCCTTACAATTGGGCCATTATTTTTCTGAGTATCAACACCCTTCAACAAAATAAAATTAACTCACACCTTCATTATCATCAAGAGGACAACTATCATGATTCCTTTTACTTCTACTACCACCAGCAGCAGAATCCATGTTGTGCAGAAGACCTTTTAGTCAACCCAACTAACAAACATAATATAAAAATTAATCCGTAGATTAAACTTGTATTGTCAAGAACATAACTTATTGTATATGAATGTTATATAAATTTCCCGTTGCACAAATATAACATCAATTTCGCAAATTAAATCCTTTAGCATCAAAAGCCCTAAATGAGATTTTCTCAAAACCCTAAAAATTTCAAAGTACTCCAAAATAAAATTAAACAACACTCTAGAATGCCTAAAGCATGAGGATTAAGGATATATAATCAATTTTTTAAAAGAACAAACCAAATATTAGCAATATCAAATCCAATGATTATAACAACTTCAAACAAAAACGAAAATGGAGGGGTAGAAGTTAGGTTCACCTATAGTGGTAATTGGGAATGTTGAAGAGGAGAATGAGATGAAGAAAACGGTGGCAACCACATCGAAATCCGTCCACCTCACAGTGGCGACATGACGGTGAATGGCGGCGGCGGGGCGCGTGGGTCATGGAGCTGCGACCGGGACGATCGTGCGACCAAAACCCCACCATCGGTTCTGCGAACGTCCACGGTGGCGGCGGGTGACACGATGACGGCAGCGACTCTCCTCTCTTCTTGACTCATCTTCTTCGTCTTCCCACGCTCTATAACATTCATGAAGGCTTTGATGAGTTTTGTTGTATGTTTATATGAAAAGAAAATTAATGAGTGATGGTTATGGAGATGGAAAAATGAAGATGAGATTTTTGTGAGTGGGAGTTGGAGATGGAGAATGTGGTTTGTTCTTTCTTTTTTGTTTTCTTTGGAGTTGGGAGATTTTATGCAGCCAGGGTTGAAATTTTGAGTGCTCTTTCAATTTGAGAAAGGGAAATTTGGGCGGGCTGGGGAAAAATTTTGGGTGATTAACATAGGAGGGAGGAATGGGCAGGTTAGTGGCTGTAAAAGTATAGATTAGTGACTGATTTTAGTGGCTGAATTTATTCAGTCACTAAATTGTACTTTAAAAAAAAAAGAAAAATATGTTTGGTGACTGATTTAGTGACTGAAAATTTCAGTTACTATTTCGGTCACAAAATATTTTTTTTTTTCCAAAATCGATCACTATTTGTGACCGTTTTCATTGCGGTCACTATATTGGTCACTATTTGTGACCGCAATAAAAACGGTCACTATATCGATCACTATTTGTGATCGTTTCCATTTCGGTCATAAAACTTGGTCACTAAAACTTGATTTTTTTAGTAGTGCAAGTATGAGAAATGAAAATGAACTCAAGCCCTCTTGCTCCCTCTTATGGTGCTCACGGGTTCCACTTCCAAATGGGGGTTAGGGTTTTGCTTCTTGGTTTCTAATGGGTGTAAGCATTTTAGTATAGATACAAGAGTAGATTAAAGCAAGAAAATGGGTTAGAAACTTACGTTGAATTTAAGAGCACCCCCCTTCCATCATCACATACTCCCCACGGCTCACTCTCATTTTCTCCCTCTATCTTTCTTAATTTTCTAAGTGTGTGAACAATGGGAAAATGAGATGGGGCTAAGGGTATTTATAGAACTTTGGGGCCTTGGGGTTGGTTTAATTAAAAATGGGGTCTAAAAGTAAATTAGAGATAGGAATGGGTGATATGATAAAAGCTAGGCCTCTCATTGGTTGGAAATCCCACTTAGGATATGGTCATTAAATGTGGGTCTTAAATAGGGTGGCTAGCTGGCTTAAAGATAAGCTACATTTAATTGGGTTACCCTGGGATCATATGTACTAAATAAATGAATGTCTCACAATTCAAAATTCAAAATGCGTACAATAACTAATTAAAACCTTGTGACACTATTAGACAGTAGAAAATAATATTTTTTTTCCTATACAGTAAATAACATTTAAAATTATATTTCCAATTTCCTTAATTAATAAGACATTATAATTTCCCAAAAAAATAGTGAAAATTTCGTGGCAGAAATTCAATACCAAACTTTACAAAAATAATTTCTACATTTCAATACGATCGTTTTGACTATAAATTCATCAAATTCCGATTTACCAGTCAAAAATTATGAATTTTCAAAGTTAATAAATCCTTTTGAAATCAATAACGAATAATTTCTTCAGAACACAAAATAAAATAAATCCCAAACAATTAATTCCACCCATAAATATAAATCGAATATTATATTTTTATAAATTCTAAAGAGAAATGCCCAATCATAAATTCTCAAAAATCAATTTATTAAAATGGGAAAAATTGTGGGTATTACAGTCAGGGTAGACAATCGATTATCCCGACCTTTTTTCAAGCTGAAGCAAGCTTGAAACGTCATAAAACGAGTGGGCAACTCATGGTTACCCCTTCCAGACCACGTGTCACTCTCCTAGCATGTCTGGACACGTGCTCTGCAGTTGAGGGAGGTGGGGTGGCTTAGCCAAACCCCCTTGGATGGGTTTCCTCTCTTTTCCCTCTTCTATAAATAGCCATGAGGCTTGTTGTTATTCTCTTGATCCCTCTGCAGTGTTTCCTTGATAAATTCTTCCCTAAATACCTTCTAAAATTCGTGCAATTATTAAGCCTTGGGTGGTTGCACAATATATAAGCTTTGAATTTGTGAGTGAAAGTGAGTGAAATCTTGGTGTCTTTCCCTTGGTTTTGCTGGATTCTTGTTGTTGTTGCTATATGTAGTTCCTGTGGCTGTTGTTGTAAGGCTTTGTAGGTGATGTTCTCTTGTGTTTTAGTGTTGTCCAAATCGTGCAAGGTATGAGAGATTTCATTCATATCGCTAGGGTTAATGATTAAGAGTTTATGCCAATGTTTATGCTTGAATTATCATGTTGGAACCATGACAAGATTATTTGGTTTGGAGACCAAAGTGGTCCATGGTTCTCTGAGTTTGAATACTGAATTATGAACATGAATTAAGAACTAAGTAGTGGCTGAACTAGTAGCTGAGTTATGATGAATTGATTATTTGGATTCCATATGACATGAATTATGCATGTTATGAATAGTTTATGAAACTTGGTTGAATGAATGATATGTTAGCCTAAATGACTTGTGAAATATGCTTAGAAACCTTAAATATATATATATATATATATATATATGTTGCATGATGGTTGCTAGAAGTTTAAACAAGTATTGAAACGAATTGGATGTGAAACTTATGAGATTTTGCTCTCAGGTCTGTCATGACAATAGATTGTCAAGTTTGGACAATCAATTGTCTAGACCTTCCAAAACCAGAAACCTGTGTTCTAACTCATTGTGAATTTCTATTACATGATTTATGCCTGGAACTTGATCTTAGTTATAAGGAAGAAGTTGTCTTGATGAAATAATATTGAATTCCATATGAATATGATGAAACATGCTATATGAAAAGGTTTAAGGGATTCAAATACTAATGACACTAATTTGAGGTTGGAACTTGATATAAATATGTTCATATATGTACCCAAGGTTGTCTTAAGGAAAAGGAATGAGTTTGGAATCGAATTGGCGTTGAATCAAAGGTTTTGATGAAGACAAATGAACAAGCTCGTTGGTTTGATAATGACAAATATATCATGAGCTCGGTTCTCGGCCAAGGTTTTGATGAAGCCAAGTGAATCAGCTCGGAAGTATCTTGAAAATCCAATCAACTCGGTATATTGATCTCTGATCTCGACCACCGACGGAAACAATTGAATCCGACCAGTATAATGAGGAAGCTGAAATTTTAAGAAGAGCTCGGCGCGCTCTCGGCACCTTGCTCAGAAAGCTAAGGATCAGATTAATGAAGTCGTAGAAAATCAACTTTAGCTCAGGCGTACTCGGAAGTAATCAATCCGAGCTATCGCTCAAAGCAAACTCAGTTGGCCAAGAAGATTAGTCACTCAAGTCCCCAAGCTCGGTGAAGATGTCAAGCTCGGTGCAGATGTCAAGCTCAGTGAAGATGTCATACTTAGTGAAGACGTCAAAGCTCGAGCTTTCGTCAAGCTCGGCATTAGATCAGCTCATCTCAGAAGTCTCCAAGCTCGGCTTGAGGAAGTTGGCCGAAAGATTAGCTCGGTCAGCTCAGATCAGATTTATCACTCAAGTTCCCAAGATCGGAGAGATGTCAAGCTCGAACTACTTGTCAAGCTCGGCATCACTGTTCATCTTCATCCTTCAGCAGTACGACGCCGCATGCACCACTTCATTTCTGTAGTGACATTATAGTACTGTGCATAGCTGACAATTTTGTCCTTATCTCAACAGCACCCATCTGTTACTATCCTTAAGATTTCAAAATTTCAAATTCAAATCAACATTGGAAGAGAGACAAATTCAGAACGTTACAAAGAAGTGGAAACGGCATGACAAAGGACAAACGTATCTCTGTACAGTGCAGAAATTGTCTAGTATATCCATTGCAAAGGACAAGGCATGTCCCAAGATATTTTCCACTCTCTCTCCCACCTCATGCGTGCTGGCATCACTATAAAAGGCATGGGTTATCTTCTCCAACACAGATAGAACATCAGAGCCAAATTTCAAATCATTCTCTGATAAACACAAGAAGAAAAACGCAGCAAAGAGAACGATAGAGCAAAAGAGAAACTGTCATATTTTGCATCCAAGTCTCAAATCGTTCTCTGCATAAAATCCTTTCTCAAACACTTAACCGAAAACTCTTTGTTCATCAAACTTTCAGAATCAAACACATTTGAGTTTCGGGTTGGAGCCATCACCATGTCATTCAATCTGTTTGTAAAGTCTTGAGAGGTTCTTACGCAAGTGAAAGGCTTGGAAGGTTTCCAAGCCATCTAAGAGGTTCTTAGGTGTTTTTGTAAAGTCTTAGGAGGTTCCTGAGCAAAAATCCAAAGAGGTTCTTTGGTGAAAATCCTTGAAGGTTTCAAGGTGTCTTGAAGGTTTCAAGACTTGTTAAAATCCGAGGACGTTCTTCGGGAGTCCGTTAAATTAGGTAGAAGCCAAGAGTTTGGTACTCTCTTGGTGGGTTAATTGATCCCTTGTAATTTCTATCAATTTAATATTATTAAAGGCTCCCTGAGGTTCAGGGGGGGACTGGACGTAGCTCACCATGGTTGTGAGTGAACCAGTATAAAATCTCGGCGTCTCATTTTATCTTTACTGCTTTAAGTTTTTATTCCGAGCATTTAATCGGCTTTGTTTAACTTATATTTTGTGCTCGGATAGTGCTGGCAAATTTCCGCTGCAAACTTGATCTTTGAGTGGCGCAACTCGGATAATCGGTGATCGGTCTAGATAACCGATTATCAGATACTGCTCGGCCCAAAAGTCAGCCTTTCATTTTAAAACTACTAGCATTATCTGACCGATTTCATTTCATCGCGAAAAATTGGTATTATTGCTTCCAACTACTATTCATCCCCCTCTAGTAGATTGTTAGGCCGTTTGCTGGGTTTCCAACAATTGGTTTGTGAAAAGATCATGTTTTACTCTCAGACCTGTCATAATAATCGATTGTCAAGCTGTGACAATCGATTATCCTGATATATTGCATAATGATGAACTTAGACATGTGGTTACACCCCTAGGACATGAGAGAAGGCGAAAAAGAGTGTTTTATGTTAATAATTCTCAATGGTTAAGGATTTTATATGAGGGTGTATTAGGCTTAGTTCACACTTATGTAAAGTTATGATAATGAAATGAATATAGATTGAAATGCTACTTTAATAGGTTAAGATCTTGCTGTAAGTGTAGTATGTATGCTGCATAATAGAGATAAGAAGGTTAGACAATGATTTGGAATGTTTTTGCTTAAGAAAATGATTCAAATTGCTCTCGAGTCTGCTGGTTACTAGTCTGGTAATCGATTACCCAGACTGAAAATGGATAAAAATGAAAAGTATTTTCTAAAGTGTTTAAAGGTTAATCAATTACTAAGATTTGTGGATTATTAGTGTAATGTTATATACCTTGGTAATTTAATAGTGATTTTATGAATTAAATGTATCTTTTCAAGATTGTTGATGATTAGTGAATTATTATTTATGATTTGAGTATAATGATAGAATTGATTACATTGGTAATGATTGAATATGATTAATAAGCTATAAGTTGAGAAGGATGATTGGATATGATGAATTGAGATCTAATGGAATAGACAATGATTACATGAATGATACTTAAGTACAATTAATGAATTGAGTTAATGTCAGTTATAAAGGGATTAGGATTTAAATAAGAAGATAATGACTTAAAGGAGTAATGATGATAAGGCAAGCTTAAGAGATCCAATATGAGATCGTTGAGCTTGAATGATTGGCTCCGATGTGAGATCTTTGAGCTTAGATGATTCCGTATAGTACGGTGTGACTGCTCATATGTGAGAGAAATGTAATGTAATTCCGTATAGTACGGTGTGGCCTCTATACGAAGACATGTGGAACGGTGTGGCCGCCATATTTGTGATTAGTGTGATGTGATTCCATATAGCACGGTATGACCGCTATATGAAGGCATGGAACGGTGTGGCCGCCATGAGTATAATGATGCTAATTACTCTTGATAATGGAAATGTTGATAACTAATATATTGAATGTGCATCTCATGCATGGTGCTACGAGAATCGTAAAATGAGAAAGGTGCATGCGGGATTGGTGACCATATAGTACGGTGTGGCCTCTATATGAGACAGTTGGGACGGTGTGGCCGCCACCGTGGAAATGACAAGGACCAAGGATCATTGGTGGATAATGGTTCAGGGATCATCCCTCTTGTTCCTTTTAGAATCGTGGTACATGTGGTTCCAGTATAGAACGATGTGGCCGATATACAGGTTGTGGAAACATCTAACTCACGATTGCCTATTGCATAGTGTTGTTTTATGGAAGAGTTGAGAAGAATATTTTGAATGACGTACATGCATTGCACGAAAGATTAATGATATTATTTATTGATTGTTAAAACACTTGAGCATACATTTATTATATTGAAATGATATCTATGATGTTCGTGCTTGAACAATCCTTAATCTGCTTGTGCAATGTGACAAGTGACTTACTCTCATCTACCATGTCTGTGTGGTAGGGTTCTTCGGAGGACAGGACTGAAACCACTCTTGTTGGAGTGAGAGTTCGTTAGAGGGAACAGTCAGGATGAGGTCTCGTCATCCGAATCCTTTTGTTGAAGGATCGAGTTGCGAAGACCAATGCTCTGGATGCAAATGGTTTTGGGATTTTGTAAATATGCTATTTTACACTCAGACGATTTTGAAAAAAGAAATACTATTTTAATGGAACGTATTTTGGTGTTCACACTCTATTTGAAGAAAAAGTTTTTATTAACTTGTATTTTTAATTACGTTAAATATTTTGGGGCGTTAGACTAAGCATGAACATAGCTCATAGAGATTTGAGTGATTGAAGTAAAATAACGAATTATGTTATTCCTTCGATTGAGAGATTGACAAGTGCCTTTGAATGAGATTGAGAAGACCTTCGAGTGAAGACGTGGGCAGAGTGAAGAAAGTTGACGGCGAAGACTGAAGGTAACAACAACTACCTAATACAAGATCTTTAAATTAAAGAAAGTTGACGAAGAAGACTATAGGGCAAGTGAGAACACTGAGTATTCCAGTGGCATTTGACATTGTAGTAAAAATTACGTACGAGTACTAACAAAAGGGAGAAAGCATCTAAACCTCTTCCACTTGTTACAACCGCGTGACTCGTGAAAGAAATATTCCAATAATCTAATTTCCCCAAGTGTCTTGTTGGTTTTAAGCAGGACTTCCAACCTTCAAGGTGCTGGGTTCGAAACCAGTATACAACAAAAGCAAAAATATTCTAATCAAATGAGTTTCTTTAATAACTCCACCATCAATTAAGTAGAATTTTGGACACGTAACATATCATCAACACACTCTCACCCATAGGGGTGTTCTCGGTTTGGTTTTGAGGCAATAAATAATTCGATCCAATAATAAAATATATATGCGGTTCAGTTCAATTACACAATCAAATTCAATACCATCCAATCCAAAATAAAACATGTGATTTTAGTTAGTTCGGATTTTAAACTTTTATATAATTTTTTTAAAAAAATTAATTATTTGGTCATAAATATATATATATATATATATATATTTTGCTACATGTCATAAACATATATGCTTGAAAGCAACTATTTTTGTTGTTGACACTTCTAATTAGCACAAACTAAGATAACATTGTCCATATATATATGTAGTGCGCGCATTTTTTGAACTAAAACCAAAAACCAATCGGTTTTTCAATAATCAATCTAAAAACATCCAAACAAATTCGGTTTTTTACGGTTTTTTAGATTTTTTGGATCGGTTTGCGGCTTTGTTTTTGGGCTTGGATCTGAAGACCCCTACTCTAACCCATAGCAATTGAGGTTGCCACGATTGATGTTAGATTATGTGTAGTTAGGGTTTGATTTTCAACTCTTGCGAATATAAATAATTTCAATTAGGAGGGTCATCCCCGAAAACACCGAACTGTAGCCAAAGAATTAATAATTGTGCTCGCATTCGGGGATAACCGGGACATCGAAAAAACACACTCTCACTCATTCATTATTCCTAAAAAAAATATATATATTTACTTTTATAGGAGTACTTTTAACCTTAGTTTTTATGGTTAAATATAGCAAAATAATAAAAAATAAAAGAGAACAGTGACAAGAAAACAAAACATATGCGAAAATTTTTAGATTGGTTCCTTAAATTTTTTTAAGATTATAAATAACAAAAAGTCTTGTAAGTAATTGTTGTCCAATAAATTTGTCATTTTCGTTGATTATCTTTGTTAAGTGACATGTAACACCATAATTTTAAAAAAAATAAAATTAAACCATCTTTCTAACACGTGGCACCATTAGTTAAGTGACAAGTGTCAATTAATGAAAAAATTAATGAAAATGACGAATTTGTTAGACAACAACAACTTACAGAACTTATTTAACATTAAAAAAACTTAAAAAATTTATTTATAACATAAAAATAGCTTAAGGCACTAATCTAATAGTTTTGCCAAAAATATTCAATATTTTTGACATTAAAGAATGGTCCATGTTTAAATGCTTCTTGTTTTTGTTTTGGAGAAACTCCTTTAGATAGGAGTACCTTTATTAAAGATATTTTTTTCTAGTTTTTATATGTTATTTTAAGCTTTTTTAAAAGAGTAAAGTTTCTTAACAAATTCCTTATGCTGAAAGCTTTTTATTTTCCCGAAGATTTTCTTAAGCTCAATTTTTTAAGTTTAAAAAGTAAGTTTGCCTTAAAAAAATACAAATTTAATATTTTGATAATTGTGAACTTATTTTTTCTATACATCTTTGCATTATTTGTATCTCTTATTCTCAGTATGAGGTTAAACAAACTTTTTTTTTTATAATATACTCCTATTATATACTAAAGAAATCAATTATATAAATAATGAAAAAAAACTTTTATGGATCGGCAATATGGTCACTCAATTATCGGTATTACAGACAGCAAGTGAACCAAGGATCGGAAGAACCGGTTCACCGGAACCACGAAGACCACAACCGCAAGACATAAGCATGGCTATGAGCTCATCGGTAAATCGGTGCCACTTGTGGCAGTTCAGTGCCTTGTGAGGCCCTATCCTCATGGATACCAATCTCGTGGTCTAACGTCCCACCCAGGCCCATTATTGGGAAGACAACGTCTTGGAGAACTAGGTATCGATCCAACGAATTGCCTTTCTACCAACTTGTATCCTCGACATTTTAATTGGATAATAGAGGCAACATCAATAAACTATGAGTGGGGCTTTTACCACCCCACTCTAGACTTTACACACCCCACTAGTCATTTTATTTCCAAAACTACCCTTAAAATAAAAAACTTAATGTTCTATTTTTTTTCTCATCTTCTTCCATTTTCCTTCTTCTTTGTACACCCCACTCTCTGCAACACAAAACCCTCCCTGCACAGCCTCCTCCGCTGCCTAGCCTCCGCCATACAGCCTCCATCTGTCGCAAGCCTCCGTCCGTTGCACAGCCTCTCTCCGTCGCAAGCCTCCCTCCGCCGCACAACAAGCTGTGACCCTCCCTTTCTCCGCCGCACAGCAGCCGTGACGCTCCCCCCCCCCCTCTGAGAAACCGTGGCACTCCCTCCCTTGGTGATTGTGTGGTTCTTCGTTACTCCCTCCTTGTGCGATTCGTGATCCATGTGTCACGACCCCGGGAAAAAGCTTGAGTCGTGACCTATACCTCACGACCGAAGGAAAAGATTGGGTCGTGACACATGGATCACGACCAATGCTTTTTTGTTGGTCATGAGATATGGTTGACGACTTAAGCTTTTCCTTCAGTCGTGAGTCATAGCTCACGACCACGACTTGGCCAAAAAAAAAAGGAAACAATATGTAGGTACCTTGTTCTTCTTCCATTATTCGTAAAAAAGAATGCAATTTGATGTTTATTTGCAAATATTCAGAGTCGCGGTGAATGGTATATATAAAGTTTAACTCGCAGTGATGAACGCCATTGATGCTACCTCAGTGATGAACGCTACAGTGATGATGCAGTGATGAACTCGTGCAGTCATATATATATATATATTGATATATATAGATTTTAAGATAGGAAGATAAGTAGGATAAGACATATGATAGATTGTGTTTTGATAAAGAGTTAGGATTATCATGTTTTTTTATTTTTAATTACAAAATTTATTAAGGGTAATTTTGGAAATATAATAATTAGTGGGGTGTCTAAAGTTTAGAGTGAGGTGGCAAAAGCCCCACTCATAAACTATTCGTTGAGACATGGCATTGAATCCTCTTCAACTATAAACATCAATAAACTATTTGGTAATCTTCTTCTTTTCTCTTTTTTTTTTTACTTTTTTTTATCTCGTGTCTGAAGTGGGATTGAAAATTAAAGTTCCTGGTTCTTCAAAAATACGAAACTGAGATTGTAAATACTAATAAAGCAGGATCATTTATTCAACTGGACCGGGATCTTATACAAGTTGGATTTGTTTTTCATGAACTGAAATCTTATGTAAGGGGAATTTTTTTTTCATATTTTTCAAGAATCGGGATCTTATGTAAGCTGGATTTTTTTTAGAAATCAAAGGTATCTTATTGTTGTGTAACCAAAACCAAAATTGGATGTAATTTTTTCCTTTGAACAAATATTCATCAAATCTTAAACTTTAAAATCAATATATTATATAAATATAAATTTGAATAACATAAATACACAAAGTAGTAGCTCCAAAACACTTATAATTAATAACCGGGATAAAAGGACAACATACCAACATTAGTGCACATCAATTAAAGTCTACTATATATCCAAATGATCAAGTATCACACACAAATCTAAAATCTAAGGTAATTCATCATCAAGCATTTAAGCAACTCATTCTTCCTTGACTTTGTCCAGCAACTCAGTCATCAAGCTACTGTAAAATTTATAGTGACGTAAGTAATTGAATTAAATGAATAATTATAAGAATTAAAGTAAACAAATATCATAATTGAAATAGCAAACTCCGTCACCATGAAAATCAAACCCCATCATCATCAACAATTAAAATGAAGAATAAAATAACTATAAAATAACAAATAAATGAAGAAATGCAACAACTTTTGGTACCTACCTCAATAACCATACATTTATCCATAGCTTTCCTTCTAGGTTTTTCTTCTAACCACTCATCTCCATTCAACTCCACTCAACACCTTTTTAGTCAGCATTATGCCTTTTATAGGGTCATACGGATAGGGCCCAAAGGGGAAGCCCTTTAGGGTTTCCATGCTGACGTCAGGTTCAGGGAAATATCTGCAAAAATATCTGGGATCTTTCCAGAATTGGGACAGCACAACATGTTCTAGAACCTGGATAGCTCAACATGTCCCTTCTCATGTCTAGCCCGTTTAAGGACATTGGGTGGATAACACGTGGCCTATACGTCGTCTCGAGGTCAGATGGTGGCACTTGTCCCTAGTTGGGCCACTCGGAACACTCCTATAGGAGGCCGAGCATATGGTTGATTAGCGACCATGTGGAGGGTCCGACCTGATGGAGGTCGGGTCAGATGAGGTAAGTCCGCCCTGTGGAGGTCGGCTTGGACTATGGGGGACCGAGATGGTTCCAACTTGTATGAGGTCAGGTTGGGCCTCTTGATATGCTAGTCTTGTGACCGGCTAGAGTTCGTCCAGCAGGGACCGTTTTAGTCGGTGTTATTGGTAATATTGGTTAACCCTACATGTGTCTTTCTACGAATCATCCCATACTATATAAGCACTTCTTGTCTTGTATTTCTTGGAATGTTTGTTCTCTTTATCCACCCTTTTGAGATAGATAAGAACATGTATATTTGAAGTGACCCGGTTTTCCACATTCATAGCATATTGTCCTATCTCTGGTGGATTTATTCTTTTGGTGTGAGTTCCTTATGTCTTTGCTTGAATACCTATTCAAACCTCCTTTACTTTTAAGGTATTTGCCGAACTTTTTCATTAGTAGGTGCATAGTCTCTTCATCAAAGTCCGAATCGAATTTTCCACTTTTTGGATTCTCCGCTCGGTCCTTTGTGTTTAATCTTGCAGCCTTGAGAGAGGTTCCTTTGTTTCTTTTGGCTTTATCTGACTCTTTATGCATAGCCAAATGCCCAAGCTCCATCTCATACTCTTGCAATTCACCAAACAAGGTAGTGCCTTCCAAATCCTTTAATTCCATATCGGCGATCACGTTGGGTTGACATTCCCTATTAAGATATCTTAGCACTTTGTTAATAATTTTACCATCAATAAAAACTTTACCAAGAGCAAGTAAATGATTTATAATGTGAGTAAAACATTTTGCATGTCACAAATTCATTCACTAGAAAGCATTTTAAAAAGTTCATATTCATACATAAGAGAATTCAACTTAGCCCTCTTAACCTCACTTCTGCCTTCATGTGTGACTTGCAAAGTGTCTCAGTAATGATGTTTTTGGCTTTCAAATCATATTGAACCTTTTTTCGATCATCATCACTCCAACTATCTTTTGGAATTTCTATAATATCATAATTTATCTTTTTCTTTGGGATGTGAGGGGCATTCTCTTAGTCTCCCCAAATACAAGGATCTATTGCCTCTATGAAGATCTTCATGCATACTTCCCAATATGCACAACCTTCTCCGGGAACATGGGAGGGCAATTTATAGAAGCCCCTTCACCACCAAATGTGTTCATAGTACCCATTTCTAATCCAAATCTACGATCTTTACGGAAAAGCTTTTAAGCTTTAGTATATCCGGCCAAAGCTATGATAACCACTTGTTGGAATACAAGTGGGAGATATGAACACCTAGAGGGGGGTGTATAGGTCTTGAGTTCGCCTTGAAAAATTTTCGCTTTAAACAAATAGAGAATGCTAAAAATTTAGTTGTAATTGGTTGTTGTTCAGTATGAAACCTTTACAGTAATAGGTTACAGTCTGATACGAACCAAATACGAAAATGCAATTGATTCAAGAAATCAGTTTTTGCCAAAAATCTTTTTAAAAACAGTTTAGATACTTCACACCAATTATGTTCGGATGCCAAAGAGTTGATGAATCATTTAAAGAAAGGGTTCTTTATGTGAAAGTGATTTAAAAACGTATTTGCATGGTTTTTCACAAAGTTCAATATAAATCGCTGAAATAAAAAAGAAAAGGGAAAGAGATACGACACAATGATTTAATCCTGGTTCACTCTCAAACCTTGAAAGCTACATCTAGTCCTCATCTTCCAATTTAGGAGATTTGCTTCACTATGAATTTAGAACAGTTGTCTTGTATACAAACACGCTTCAAGATGCCTCACTACTTGAACGCCTAACAAAGGATCCCTCACCCTTGCTTTGTACCTCCCTCAATCTTCTAAATTCCCTCGTGAACCCAACACCTAGAAAGATCCCTCACTTTCTAGAGAACAAGAAGATATCACACTTCTTCCACAATCTTTATCTTGGTGATGCCTCACACCAAAAATCAAAACTCACAATTTGTTGTTTTTCTAATTGCACTCTATTGCACTATAGCAACTCTCATATAATCTCTGAATCTTGAATCTCATTCAATGCATATGAAGAATAGCATGAACAATGAGAATTTTAGATGAAAGATGAGAAGAAGAATAAAAACTATGCACTTTTGATTTTTAATATTGGAGAAAGTTTGTGGCTTTGTGTTTTTGTGATTTGAAAGTGTAAAACTCACATGTTGCACTTCATAAAGATCATAGGGTATTTATATTTAAGTGTCAAAAGGAATGGAATCAAATAAAACTGATTTTCCAACTAACTTAATAGTGTGTAACCGGTTATCGACCTTGTTCGCAAAATTACACTACTCTTGTAACTGGTTACATACTACTCCCTTCGTTGTTTCACAATATTTGGCCTTTTAGGTCTGACAAACGGATTAAGAAAGTGTCAATTATGATAAGTATTATGTATAGTTTGTCTAAAATATCCCTATTTAATCCTTATTGAAAATTGTAGTAGTATTTAATTTTTATTAGTAAGTGTGTCCATTAATTAATGTATAGTGGTTTAGAGATGAGAGAGATGATAAAAGTATAATTAATGAAGAGTAAGAGAAATGATTGAATGAAATGTTAAAATTGAAAGAAAAAATGTTTGTGTATTGAAAATGTAAAAGGCCAAACATTGTGAAACAAGTAAAAGGCCAAATATTATGAAACGGAAGGAGTAACATTACGCATAAAAACTCAGTTTTAAATATGTAACTTAAATATACAACCTATTTAAACCCTTAGACCTTTACATTGTCCATTTAATGATGCTTAAAAAATGTGTAAAAACATGTTTTAAAAATTATGCATCATTTTATAAAAAATTGGATAATAGTGAAACTCAAGGCATGTTATATTCAATATAATTTGAATGAGATTCACTACCCAATCTAAGACTCTACCCATGCAAACATCATAAGGACCTATTTGAAATAAAATAAACAATAAAAATTCAATATAATTTGAATAAGATTCATGACCCAATCTAAGACTCTACCCATTCAAACATCTTAAGGACCTATTTGAAATAAAATAAACAATTAAAATCAATAAAATTTCTTGAGTTTGCTTGAGTCTAGGTTCTTCTCTCTTTCAGGGCCGACCCTAAGGGAGGGCGACCGCCGTCGCCCTGGGCCCAAAAAATTCAGGGGCCCATATTTTTTTTAATAGTATATTTATTTTTTTAAAAAATATTAATAGTTGCAAGTTTTTTTTATCTCTTAATCATCAATGATTTTTAGCATAAAACTTCAATTGCCTTTTTCATTTCCTCACTTAATTTATAAATAAATGAAGTAATGAACTTTAACTTTGCAACCTAACATAAAAAAAAGTTTTTTTATTACCTCTTTACCTGATAACTTTTTATTTTATTTCAAATCTTATTTTTTTAATAATTAGTTTTATTACTGATTGATGTCATTGTTTTAATTGATTATATGTACATATACTACAATTTTAATTGATTTTTTTTTAATTTTTTTAATGAATTAGGGGTCCCAAATTCTTTTTTTCCGCCCTAGGCCCGAAATAAATTAGGACCGGGCCTGCTCTCTTTTCGATTCTTCTCATTTGAATAACTTGAGTTTTGTTCTTTTTCCTCTTTGTCTTCATCAAAACCATGTGAACACCAATGTGTTTCACGATCTTCCCCTTTTTTATAATGACAAACTTGTTTTGATGTTGCTGAGTGTTGAACCTTTGCTCCCTTAATGTATGTATTATACATAATTGATTTCTAGTTGAGAGAAGCTCATTTGACTTGAAAAGCACCAACAACCCTGCATAAAAAGAACAAAACAACCCTTATCCCTTTTTGGCATGATAAAAAGTAGTTAAGAAATAAAAACATCGGCCAAAAGTGGAAAAATTAGACAAAAATCAATCTATTAGTTGTCATATCAGGGTTCATTATAGGTTACAAAGGACGGAAACCGGTTACATATCGATGCAGTAACCAGCAATGACAAAAATTGATATGTATCTGACTTTGTGATGGAAAAACATAATGATATGCCAACAAAAATATCAAGTGCAGGATTTAAAATGATAGAAGGCATAGAGTACTACAAAAACATGTCAATTTTAGATATAGATAGTAGTAGATAGTAGATGATGTATTATTTTAAAATTACTACAATCAAACTTTATTTATATTTTTGAGATTAAATGTTGAATCTAAAGAGCTCCTCATGAAATGGGGCTTTTACAATAAAATTTAGAAAAATGCGAACTTGTGAAATATGTCACGTGTCGACAGTATTCATTATTTTAAAAAATAAAAAATTATTGAAATGATATGTCTTATGGACTAACACCCTTTCACAATAGTTTTATTAAATATGATTAAAAAATAAATTATGAAACAATACTAATGCACCGGTACAAAATATTTTTTTTAAAAGATATGTTTTATGAACTAACACCCTTTCACAATAATGTTACTAAATACAGTTTAAAAAAACATAAATTATTGAACAATACTAATGCACCGGTAAAGTTAGAAAAATGGGAACTTGTGAAATAAGCCACGTCGATGGTAGTTTTATTTAAAAATAAATAAAAAATTCTAGAAAAGATATGCCTTATAGACTGACATCCTTTTACAATGATGTTATTAAAATAGTTTACAAAAATAAATTCTGAAAACATACTAATGTACCTATGCAAAATAAAAAATTCTTGAAAAGATATGTCTTATGAACTGACACATTTTCACAATAGTGTTTCTTAATATCGTATGGACTAACACTCTTTCACAATAGTGTTACCAAATATAGGTTAAAAAAATAAATTGTGAAACAATACTAATGCACTTGTAAAGTTAGGAAAATGAGAACTTATGAGATATGTCAAGTGTCGACAATATTTATTATTTAAAAAATAAAAAATTCTTGAAAAGTCGTGTCTTATTATCTAACACCCTTTCACAATAAATGTTACTATATACAATTTAAAAAAATAAATTCAGAAATAATATTGATGCACTCGTAAAAAAATTTGAAACACTCTTTCATAATAATACTAATATACCTTAACAATTTAAGACTCTATATATAAATATGATATATTTTTAAAACATTTAATTTTTTAACAAATTAATACAAAAAACAAACTAATACCACAATTTGTTAAAAAATAATTTTACTATGTTATATCATTTTTAATAATTTGTAGGTAGACTTTGGTTCAGATACAAATGAAAATGAATTTGCGCATTTTTTTAGTATGAATTACACTAGGAAAATTGAACTATATGTAAATAAAAAAGTTCTCAAAATGCAATAAAATAAAATTTAATAGATATAAATTGTATTTTCAGAACTACCCAATGTAACACCCGATTGTTTTATATAAAAATAACAATTTAAAAGTTTGTAATTAAAACAAGGAACTTAAAATTTCCTTTTCATAAAACATGTTTAAAAAAGAATTTGGGTATTCCAATTGCAATATAATTAGCACAGCATACAATTTCCTACTTTCCATTCCTCCGTTGCGATACTCTGATCCTCAAGCTCCTTCAGCACTTACCTAAAATGATAACCACTAAGGGTGAGACCTTTTCACAACACTGTGAATCAAAAGATAGTAAATAGCTCATAATAAAAACTCAAGAATAATAGTCATATCAGGCATTGGTCCTTCAACATATATCACATTTATTTGACATGGTAACATTCTTATGTTGTCAACTTCCAATATATTCTCATTCCTCAATAACATTTTTTTTCCTAAATATATATCCTTTCATTATTTCTCTTGATCTTCTTTGGTGTGTTTAGTTTACTTCTACTAAAAAAAGATTCGCGCCACATCGTAGTCGGTTGCAAGAGTTAAATAAGTATTAGCCTTTTTATCGCGTCTGGTCGAAGTGCGGCTTAACACAATCAATCTCGCATTTATAACTATTAGCCTTTTATCGCGCCTGGTCGACGTGCGGCTTACACATCAACCTCGCATTAATAATTATTAGCCTGTTATCGTGCATGGTCAATGTGCGGCTTAACACAATAGACCTCACATTAATCAATATTATCCTGTTATCGCGCCTGGTGGATGTGCGGCTTAACACATTCGACCTCACATTAATAAATCTTAGCTTGTTGTCGCGCCTGGTCTATGTGCGGCTCAACACAATAAACCTCGCATTAATAAATATTAGCCTGTTATCGCGTCTGGTCTATGTGCGGCTTAACACATTCGACCTCGCATTAAATTCCAATTAAATTCATCTCCACATAAACAGAGACTTTTTTACAAATACAAAATGCACTACCATAAATATAATCCAAAGTGATGTGAGAACCTCTAGATTGAGTTTTAACCCCTTTCTCGATTAAATAACTTATTTCCGTTATTAAAATTTTATTATTGTAGCTCGGGGTTCAAGTTCAATCGTTAGAAGCTCCAACTTATCTTTCGTTTAGTATTAAAGTTATCGGAATTAAATTAGTGGTGGAATTAACTATAAGTTCAACAGAAATGTTTTCATGGTTTTCGTGGATTCTAATCTAGTCGATGTGAACTAAATCACTCGGTTAGATTAGGATCGAGTCAATTGATTATTTTGATTTTTATGGTTCCAATTCTAATTTCCTTCCGCATACATTAACGCTAAACTATTCCACATACCAACCTATTTCGAGAACCTGTTGATTGAATTCAAATCGCTTCTCAAACTTGAACAAAATGTTATTTTTATGCTTGCAATTCAATTTAGTATAGTTTAGTGGTTCAAATCCGATCGATCAGTACTCGATTCCTATTTTTCATTTGATGTCACAGTCACTTGAATCAAGTTTAGCTACGGAACCGCTTATTAATTTAATATGAACATTATTTTTTGTTCTCTTAGATACTATTCTAATCAACGTGACTTTAATCACTTGGTTAGATTAGTATTCGAGATTCATAAGTTATTTATTCCATGCTGTTCCATTTCTAATTCATGTTCAGTTACTCTGACACCAATTTACCCAACAAACACACATTAAAATCACACACAAATGCACATAGCAAAGTAACAAGACACAAAAGAACTAACACAAAAGTTTTATACATAGTAAATCGGTTACCAATTCACGATGATGCACAAACTCCTAGATTTCGACGACATCACCTCCAGATAAATGCAGCATTGGATTGGCCAGTTCCGACACTACATTCCTTCAGTGGTAATAGCCCTCGTCATCTAGTTTAAGTTTTTGTACTTCATTTTGATTAGCAGGATTTTCCTTTGTAAGAAACTTAAATTTTTATGATTACCTTAAACAAAATCCATTTGCAAACATAAACTCATTCCGCTCAGACAAAGCACATTATTCAATCACAAATCAACATTTAGTACAAACATGTTCATCAATTACTTAACATTAAAATTTCCACTTAAAAGGGTCTCACCTCTGGAGAAGAAGCTTGAGATGAGAGTGTTCGCAGCGAGATCGGGACCACTTTCCCTCAGGTCGAAAGGAAGGAACTGCTCTGATACCACAAATGTAACACCCGATTGTTTTATATAAAAATAACAATTTAAAAGTTTGTAATTAAAACAAGGAACTTAAAATTTCCTTTTTATAAAACATGTTTACAAAAGAAATTGGGTATTCCAATCGCAATATAATTAGCACAGCATACAATTTCCTTCTTTCCATTCTTCCGCTGCGATACTCTGATCCTCAAGCTCCTTCAGCACTTACCTAAAATGATAACCACAAAGGGTGAGACCTTTTCACAACACAGTGAATCAAAAGATAGTAAATAGCTCATAATAAAAACTCAAGAATAATAGTCAAATCAGGCATTAGTCCTTCAACATATATCACATTTATTTGACTAGGTAACATTCTTATGTTGTCAACTTCCAATATATTCTCATTCCTCAATAACAGTTTTTTTTCCTAAATATATATACTTTCATTATTTCTCTTGATCTTCTTTGGTGTGATTAGTTTACTTCTCCTACAAACCGATTCGCGCCACATCACAGTCGGTTGCAAGAGTTAAATAAGTATTAGCCTTTTTATCGCGTCTGGTCGAAGTGCGGCTTAACACAATCAACCTCGCATTTATAACTATTAGCCTTTTATCGCGCCTGGTCGATGTGCGGTTTACACATCGACCTCGCATTAATAATTATTAGCCTGTTATCGCGCTTGGTCAATGTGCGGCTGAACACAATAGACCTCGCATTAATCAATATTAGCCTGTTATCGCGCCTGGTGGATGTGCGGCTTAACACATTCGACCTCGCATTAATAAATCTTAGCCTGTTGTCGCGCCTGGTCTATGTGCGGCTCAACACAATAAAACTCGCATTAAAAAATATTAGCCTATTATCACGTCTGGTCTATGTGCGGCTTAACACAATAGACCTCGCATTAATAAATATAAGCCTGTTATCGTGTCTGGTCTATCTGCGGCTTAACACAATAGACCTCGCATTATTAAATATCAGCATGTTATCGCACCTGGTCGAAGTGTGGCTTAACACATTCGACCTCGCATTAAATTCCAATTATCGCGCCTGGTCGATTCGCGGCTTATCGTAGTCACCTCGCATTATTAAGTTTTAATCTTTTATCGCGCCTGGTCGATTCGCAGCTTATCGCAGTCGACCTCGCATTAAATTCCAATTATCGCGCCTGGTCGATTCGCGACTTATCGCAGTCGACCTCGCATTATCACTTTTCTTTCATTCATTATTTCATAATTCTCTTCTCAATCCATCACTACCCATTCCAAAAGCACGATAACGCACATAATCACAACTTCAACATTAATCACATACATTTATTTCTATTATCATTTATTCATTCAATCACTTTACCATCACAACACCATTAAGTCACCTATAATCATCACAAACCGTTTCACAAATATACACATAACTTCTTGCATAAACAGATTCACAAATATACACATATTCGCAACATCATCATATATCAGCAAATCAGTCGACATACCCAGGTATGTCTCAGAGTGCTTAAAATAAGTCAGCTCTCTAGGGTTCTTTACTTCCTACTTTAATAACATACATAAAGAAAATTTATCAAACACATTTTAATTTATATAAAATCAATTATTAAACTCTATTCACCCTTAATCCAACTTTAAGCAATCACTAATTTGTTACCTACAACCCAATTTAACTATTAACCCCAAATCCTATTATAAACTTTAACTATCCCTAACCCAAAGTGTGGAAAAGTGTCTCCTCTTACCTGGAAATCCTAGCAATAACGACATAGCCACGTTTACATCCGCGACTTGCTCCAGAGTCAAGGTCAATAACAACTAATTATAACATTAAAATATATATATATATATCAAATAAATTCATTTCTGTAAAAATAATAAATATATATCATTATACAATAAAAATATATCACTTTTCCCTAAAACATCTCTTTATTTGAAAATATAAGGATAATAAAAATATTGACGAATCGTCAAATAAATTAGGTAGATGGGTAGAGGGAGTTAAAGGAGTTAAAGGAGTTATATACCTAAGAAGGATTTGATATTGGACGGTTGGATCTTGAGTTATTGGACCGGGAAGACCTTAAAGTTTTCTCTCTATGCATCGCACGTCATTCATATGCACTAATTTGGTATAGATTGCAGTATCTAAAGCATGAGAGACTATTTAAAGATATCCCTATCTTTGAACGTTTTCCAGTCTTGATTTGTGCCCCTCTCTCACGCCCTTCCTCTGTTCTTTCTTCTTTTCTTGATTCCACGCTGGGGTTGGGGTCTCTTTCTTTTATTTTTATTTTCTTTGGTTTGGGCGTGGGCCGCTGGGTCGGGGTGGGTAGAATATTAGGAAGAACATATTTATATATATTTGTGGGTCAATGTACGTAGGTATTTTGGATTATAGCTAAAAGTTGGATGATACTAAAAATAAAGTACGTTTAGGTAAAAGAATATTGTATTTTGAATTACTCGAAACTGATTGAAAAATAATAAAGTTACCAGTCCTCCCGGATAGTTATTGCGTAAGAAAAATTATCGAAATTCAAAAGTAAATATATTTTCTCAATCTTGATAATATATAATATTTAAAATTTTGTAGTAGAAGATTATTATATATAAGTTAAACCGGTAATATATTAAACCAGTCCAGAAGCTAAAAATAAAACAGTCTCCGAACATTAGGAAAATTTATAGGGACGCTCAAAATATTAAGTTAAACATATTTTTCTGAAGAAATTATTTATAAAAATGTCTCTAAGGCTTGTCACTTGAGCTCCCTGTCAAAATGTTAATTAAACTAAATAAAAGTACTACTTTATTTTTGGAAAACGTATGATAACAAATTTATACTTATTTCGATTAGGAAACATATTTCAAATATAATGATGAAATCAAAATTTTATTCCGAGACTCAAATCTTAAAAACATCATATTAAATCATTTAATTATTTTACTAAAAGTATTAAAAAGAGCGGGATGTTACAATCTCCCCCACTTACGTGAATTTCGTCCCCGAAATTCCGTTCAAATTTTTCAATGGAGAACCATCCCGGAAAAAGGGTTTCTAAGCTATGGGACTTACTTCACTTTGATTTTACTCTCCCACTTAGAATTGACATACCATTCAGCATGAGTACGCCACTAGACTCTTGCACTCGCAGAAGAGTGTCGACTATGGTTTAATTTGGTCAGGAAAACGTACTAATACACTCTAAACACTAATACCCGCTTGGGTCGATTACAATCTAGCTCCAAACCTACCACTTATCCTATACCTAGGCCCTAATCAACCACATTCATCGTTCAAATAAACATAAATCATATATAAGCCTCATACACAGTTCAAACATTCAAAACAACAATCCACAACACATACACTTCAAACATAAACACGACTCAACCTTACTTCCTCCTAAGCTAATCCTAGTCTAACTTAGGGCTAACACTTACCTCTAGACGCACATTCATAAAATCATCACATATTTGAAAATAGGTTCAAGAGGGGTTCGGGGAATAGAACTTGCATGGCTTGCAACCAAAAATGCATTTTCTTCAATTCAATTCACTAATGTTTTTGAAAAATTGGAAGGAGGCGTCCCTGTACATAAAAGAACATTATGGTAAATTTTCAAGTCAATCAGAGTTCATTAGGTTCATTTTTGACCCTACGACCGCTTGTCAAAGATTTGTAATTGTCGGGGGTGAACCTATTTCAAATTCACTTAAAAATAGTAGACAAACTCCAATTGGCCTCAAAAATCAAAGGGACGACACTTATACTTAGCCCAAGGTTGTGTAAAATTATCAAACCAATCAGAGCACGTTAAATTCGCTTTGTTTGAAACACTAACTTGCTCCATTTGGCTTGTAATGTTACATGAAACAATGATTCCACCTTAGGAAATTTATGTCAAATCTTCCAAGTAAAACAATTATTCTAAACCCAAAAACTTAGCTTTCCATAAATCGCTTTGAAAACATTTTCGAAAGTTTAAATTCATCTCCACATAAACATAGACTTTTTACATATACAAAATGCACTACCATCAATATAATCCAAAGTGATGTGAGAACCTCTAGCTTGAATTTTAACCCCTTTCTCGATTAAATAACCTCTTTCCGTTATTAAAATTTTATTATTGTAGCTCGGGGTTCAAGTTCAATCGTTAGAAGCTCCAACTTATCTTTCGTTTAGTATTAAAGTTATCGGAATTAAATTAGTGGTGGAATTAACTATAAGTTCAACAGAAATGTTTTCATGGTTTTCGTGGATTCTAATCTAGTCGATGTGAACTAAATCACTCGGTTAGATTAGGATCGAGTCAATTGATTATTTTGATTTTTATGGTTCCAATTCTAATTTCCTTTCGCATACATTAACGCTAAACTATTCCACATACCAACCTATTTCGAGAACCTGTTGATTGAATTCAAACCGCTTCTCAAACTTGAACAAAATGTTATTTTTATGCTTGCAATTCAATTTAGTATAGTTCAGCGGTTCAAATTCGATCGATCAGTACTCGATTCCTATTTTTCATTTAATGTCATAGTCACTTGAATCAAGTTTAGCTACGGAACCGCTTATTAATTTAATATGAACATTATTTTTCGTTCTCTTAGATACTATTCTAATCAACGTGACTTTAATCACTTGGTTAGATTAGTATTCGAGATTCATAAGTTATTTATTCCATGCGGTTCCATTTCTAATTCCTGTTCAATTACTCTGACACCAATTTACTCAACAAACACACATTAAAATCACACACAAATGCACATAGCAAAGTAACAAGACACAAAAGAACTAACACAAAAGTTTTATACATAGTAAATCGGTTACCAATTCACGATGATGCAAAAACTCCTAGATTTCGACGACATCACCTCCCGATAAATGCAGCATTGGATTGGCCAGTTCCGACACTACATTTCTTCAGTGGTAATAGCCCTTGTCATCCAGTTTAAGTTTCTGTACTTCATTTTGATTAGCAGGATTTTCCTTTGTAAGAAACTTAAATTTTTATGATTACCTTAAACAAAATCCATTTGCAAACATAAACTCATTCCGCTCAGACAAAGCACATTATTCAATCACAAATCAACATTTAGTACCAAACATGTTCATCAATTACTTAACATTAAAATTTCCACTTAAAAGGGTCTCACCTCTGGAGAAGAAGCTTGAGATGAGAGTGTTCGCAGCGAGATCGGGACCACTTTCCCTCAGGTCGAAAGGAAGGAACTGCTTTGATACCACAAATGTAACACCCGATTGTTTTATATAAAAATAACAATTTAAAAGTTTGTAATTAAAACAAGGAACTTAAAATTTCCTTTTCATAAAACATGTTTACAAAAGAATTTGGGTATTCCAATCGCAATATAATTAGCACATCATACAATTTCCTTCTATCCATTCTTCCGCTGCGATACTCTGATCCTCAACCTCCTTCAGCACTTACCTAAAATGATAACCACAAAGGGTGAGACCTTTTCACAACACATTGAATCAAAAGATAGTAAATAGCTCATAATAAAAACTCAAGAATAATAGTCAAATCAGGCATTGGTCCTTCAACATATATCACATTTATTTGACTAGGTAACATTCTTATGTTGTCAACTTCCAATATATTCTCATTCCTCAATAACATTTTTTTTCCTAAATATATATCCTTTCATTATTTCTCTTGATCTTCTTTGGTGTGTTTAGTTTACTTCTCCTAAAAAAAGATTCGCGCCACATCGTAGTCGGTTGCAAGAGTTAAATAAGTATTAGCCTTTTTATCGCGTCTGGTCGAAGTGCGGCTTAACACAATCAACCTCGCATTTATAACTATTAGCCTTTTATCGCGCCTGGTCGATGTGCGGCTTACACATCAACCTTGCATTAATAATTATTAGTCTGTTATCGCGCCTGGTCAATGTGCGGCTTAACACAATAGACCTCACATTAATCAATATTAGTCTGTTATCGCGTCTGGTGGATGTGCGGCTTAACACATTCGACCTCGCATTAATAAATCTTAGCCTGTTGTCGCGCCTGGTCTATGTGCGGCTCAACACAATAAACCTCGCATTAATAAATATAAGCCTATTATCGCGCCTGGTCAGTGTGCGACTTAACACATTCGACCTCGCATTAAATTCCAATTATCTCGCCTGATCGATTCGCGGCTTATCGCAGTCGAGCTCGCATTAATAAGTTTTAATCTTTTATCGCGCCTGGTCGATTTGCGGCTTATCGCAGTCGACCTCGCATTAAATTCCAATTATCGCTCCTAGTTGATTCACGGCTTATCGCAGTCGACCTCGCATTAATAAGTTTTAATCTTTTATCGCGCCTGGTCGATTCGCGGCTTATCGCAGTCGACCTCGCATTAATAAGTTTTAATCTTTTATCGCGCCTGGTTGATTCGCGGCTTATCGCAGTCGACCTCGCATTATCACTTTTCTTTCATTCATTATTTCATAATTCTCTTCTCAATCCATCACTACCCATTCCAAAAGCACTTTCATACGCACATAATCACAACTTCAACATTAATCACATACATTTATTTCTATTATCATTTATCCATTCAATCACTTTACCATCACAATACCAGTAAGTCACCTATCATCATCACAAACAGTTTCAAAAATATACACATAACTTCTTGCATAAACAGATTCACAAATATACACATATTCACAACATCATCATATATCTGCAAATCAGTCGACATACCCAGGTATGTCTCAGAGTGCTTAAAATAAGTCAGCTCTCTAGGGTTCTTTACTTCCTACTTTAATAACGTACATAAAGAAGATTTATCAAACACATTTTAATTTATATAAAATCAATTATTAAACTCTATTCACCCTTAATCCAACTTTAAGCAATCACTAATTTGTTACCTACAACCCAATTTAACTATTAACCCCAAATCCTATTATAAACTTTAACTATCCCTAATCCAAAGTGTGGAAAAGTGTCTCCCCTTACCTAGAAATCCTAGCAATAACGACAGAGCCACGTTTACATCCGCGACTTGCTCCAGGGTCAAGGTCAATAACAACGTGTTGAATCTAAATAGAGAAATATGATAAAACTAATTATAACATTAAAATATATATATCAAATAAATTCATTTCTGTTAAAATAATAAATATATATCATTATACAATAAAAATATATCACTTTTTCCTAAAATATCTCTTTATTTGAAAATATAGCGATAATAAAAATATTAACAGATCGTCAAATAAACTAGGTAGATGGATAGAGGGAGTTAAGGAGGTTATATACCTAAGAAAGATTTAAAATTGGAAGGTTGGATCTTGAGTTATTGGACCTAAAAGAGGAAAAGACCTTAAAGTTTCCTCTCTATGCATCGCCCTCTGTTCTCTCTCTCACGTCATTCATATGCACTAATTTGGTATAAACTGCAGTATCTAAAGCATGAGAGACCATTTAAAGATATCCCTATCTTTGAACGTTTTCCAGTCTTTTCTTCTTTCTTCTTTTCTTGATTCCACGCTGGGGTTGGGGTCTCTTTCTTTTATTTATATATATATTTTCTTTGGTTTGGGCGTGGGCCACTGGGTCGCTGGGTCGGGGTGGGTAGAATATTAGGAACAACATATTTATATATATTTATAGGTCAATGTATGTAGATATTTTGGATTATAGCTAAAAGTTGGATGATACTAAAAATAAAGGACGTTTAGCTATTCACAAAACTGATTGAAAAATTATAAAGTTACCGGTCCCCTGGATAGCTATTGCGTAAGAAAAATTATCGAAATTCAAAAGTAAATATATTTTCTCAATCTTGATATTAAACTAGATAATATATAATATTTAATATTTTGTAGTAGAAGATTATTATATATAACTTAAACCGGTAATATATTAAACCAGTCCAGAAGCTAAAAATAAAACAGTCTCCGAACACTTGGAAAATTTACAGGGAAGCTCAAAATATTAAGTTAAACATATTTTTGTGAAGAAACTATTTATAAAAATGCTTCTAAGGCTTGTCACTTGAGCTCCCTATCAAAATGTTAATTAAACTAAATAAAAGTGCTACTTTATTTTTGGAAAACGTATGATAACAAATTTATACTTATTTCGATTAGGAAACATATTTCAAATATAACGATGAAATCAGAATTTTATTCCGAGACTCAAATTTTGAAAACATCATATTAAATCATTTAATTATTTTACTAAAAGTATTAAAAAGAACGGGATGTTACATCCAACACCTATTATATAATTTCGAGACTAAATGTTGAATCCAGAAAGCTCCTCATGAAACAGAACTCTCACAATAAAAGTTAGAAAAATAAGAACGTACGAGATATGACACGTGTCAACGGCATTCATTATTTAAAAAAAATTAAAAAAAATCTTGAAAAGATATGTCTTATGGACTAACACTCTTTCATAATAGTTTATGTAACACCCCAAAATTTTAATCCCCGATTAATGAAATGTTAATTATAAAGTTTATTATAATTAATTATTTCTATTTTAATCTTTGGTTAAAATATGTGTTTATGATATTAGTGAATGTGGGAAATTAATTTGGCAATTATATTTATGCATAAATAAATAATTTGCACAATAGTCCCTGTTTGGGGACCTAGAAGTAATTATAGGAAAAGTTTTGGAGGGAAAGAAAATAAAATTAATATTTTTCAAAAACTGGTCAAAATAATCGAGTATTTCTGAGAGTACTCGAGTATTCTCGTTAGAGTTGGACGAGTTAGTGCGTTTTGGTGAGTCACCACCAACGATTCCGCCGTGTTGACACGAAAACACCTCACGAAACACGTCCTACGACTCGTGTCGAGTTGCATGGACCTTCAATCATTCTATTTTAGTTGCGGTTGATGAATCAACCCTTCCATTTTGCCAATTTCGTGAGTTTTGCATGAGTTAGGGTTCTCGATTTGATTCAATCGATTCTCCTTCTCTGTTTAGAGTTAAGCCATAAATTATACACCAATACAAAGCTCACATCATGAGCTTTGTATAGACACCAAGATTGTGAGCTGAGAGTTCGTAGATTGGAAGAATCGAAGCTTGGAAGTTAGAGTCCGTTTGTTGTCATCTAACTCTGGAGCTTACTTTGATTCCCAATTTTGGTAAGCTCACGAATTCTCTGAGTCTCAAATTGGTTTCTATAGTTAGTAGATGTTGCATAGAGTTTAGAAATACTAATTTCCCCAATTTATATCTCTGTTTTCTATGTCAACCAATTCCATTTTGGTGCTCCACTCAAACTATCTTGCATGTGATGCTTGAAGTCGTTTTTGGAGTAGGAGGAGTTTCTCTTGCGAATTTCCTGTTGATTCACGTCTTTAAGGTAAGGAGAAAGCTTTCTATTCACTAGATAGAGTGTGAATTGCATGAATTTGATTACAGAGCCACCAAGAGGCTCTAAGGGCTTAGGTTGAATAGGGAAATTGGTTTGGAAACCAACTTGTGCTCTAAAGTTTCCATATGATGTATGCAAACTGTTTTAAACTTAAATTTACAAGTTTATTGAGTATATTGCAATTTAGCATGTTGAGTTGTGAATTTTCAAGTTTTGTGCATAACCTTGTGATTCTATGTCGAATCTGGAATTTGATGTGTTCTAATTGTTTGAACATGTTTAATATATGGTATGTGAACTCTGTTGATCATTGGATTGGATTAGAAATGGTTAGAATTGAAAATGGTATGTAAAAACCAAGTTTTCAGTCTGTTCTGTCTGATAATACTCGAGTAAATGGCTCGATACTCGAGTATTTCATGATGCATCAATGTGTCTTTTGGCACCACGACTCGAGTATCAGGTTTAGGACTCGAGTATTAACAGATGTAGCAAGAGTGTAGTCTGATGAACGACTCGAGTAATGCATGAACTACTCGAGTATTCTGGGTTGATGAACGACTCGAGTATTTCATGAACTACTCGAGTATTTTTAGAAAACCTGAAACTTGACTTTCTGAAAAAGTAAGAACGACTCGAGTATAATTATGAACTACTCGAGTAAAACTGGAAACTGAGGAACTACTCGAGTACTATGAAGAATACTCGAGTATTTTAGCCAGAAACTTAAAAATACCATTTTTAATTCTGAATCATTCTGTTAATACTTAAATAATAATAATCCAAGTAATCTAAGACTTAAAAGAGATTGATTGATGATATGGTTATTCCGTTTGGATGACGAGACGTTGCTCGGATGGCACGTCACGACGTTGCTCGGGTGGCACGTCATATATTGAAATATATCAATCAATTCCTTTAAGTTAAGATATTGCATTCATGCTGGAGTTCGGATGATAGATTGTTTATCATGTTTTGGTAACATGAGGAAGGCCTCTTGGAGTGCCAACTGACGGCTTGCTTGATGACACGTTATGGTGGACGACGTGGTTAGCATAGTGAGATGCTGATGATATGGTTATTCCGTTTGGATGACGGGACGTTGCTCGGGTGGCACGTCATGACGTTGCTCGGGTGGTACGTTATGTACCATTTCCAAGCTTGTCGTGTACATTCTTGGTGAATGTACGAATGTTGTACACCTAGGAGTACAATGCACTGTTGAGTGCTGGACGAAGTAAAGAGTGACATAGATTGATGGAGATAGGCTTGAGAACTAGGTTCATACATCATGCCACTCATTTAAAATAATGCTGATAAATGAAATAAGTATGAGCATCTTACTAGCATTAAATACTTGCTAAGTGCTAAATGTGATTGTTGATTATTGTTGCATATTTACATACTCTCATTGCGCATTCATTTATGCTCTATTGATTATGTGTATAGAATTGCTTAACCCTATGCCCTTGTAGGAGATGTCACGTTACATCGCTTGCATCGAGATCCGGCCACTTCTTAGTGGCATATGGATCTACGAGGATCACCGAGCGGTGTTCGAGGGAGAGGTAGAGGTTACCTTCTACCATCCCAACCCGCTGACCCGGTTTCATCCTCGTAGACTTAGGATTCCCATCATGTACACTATGCACGTACCCCTCTTTTATGCTTACCATGGACCACCTCCCACACGACCAGCTCGCTCATATCACAGTTTTCGCTTTCAACCTACCCGTTCATACACTTTTTCTACAAGAGTCGTCCGCGAGGAAAATCCCCCATCTGACCCGAGGAGTCCTGTTAGGGTCTCGCCATCATCTGACCCTGTACCCAGTGGTAGGGTACCCACTCTTTCGGGTGAGATCGAGGAGGATCTTGTGGAGGACGAGAGCGGAGGCGAGCCTGTCGTGCACTCTATCGGAAGTCAGTGGAGGGACGACGATCCTTAGGTATGTGCATATGGTAGATGATGAGGATCAGGGGATCTGATGTGATGGATGCTATGGAGGAGATATTGCTGCTGATGATGATGTTGGATGACGACTACTGCTGCTACTTCTTGGAAACTTCTACTACTACTACGGTTGCTGCTACCTGATCTATGTGACCAGTTCTGGAGTTTATATTTTGAGATGTATATATTGTAGTTATACTTTTGAGGACTCCAGAGTCATGGTTTTCTCTTAACATAGATCTTTGTTTATGGACTTGTACTGGTTCTTGGAGACACGACTTTGGACTATGTATCTCCTGACTTATATATATATATATATATATATTATGTTTATACTATCACTGTGCATAGTCCTATTATTTCCGCTTACTCTGATAAAGACTATTTAAAGAATTCGGCTACGGTATTTGAAAATGGTATCAGTTCCGTGAAATGAAAGAATGGATAGCATCACTTAATTTTTACTATGTAAATACGATTTCAAAGTACCGATGCTATCTAGACTATGAAAAAATTTCTTATCTGAGAAAATGTCGAATTCAATATAATGTTCAAAATGATATAGGTTTTATACTCCAAGAACTCCATGTTTTGGTTTGTGCACCCGCCCCTATAGAAAATAAAAAGAAAGTTTTATTTCCTACATAACTAATACGAGTAATAGTACAATTATTGTCTTAATTAATTGTTATATTTTGAGGGTGTCACACTGAGTGGTATCAGAGCAAAAGTAAGATCCTATAGTAGTTGAAGAAGTCCCAGAAAGGTAGTCATCAACATCAAGCAGGTATCCACAGGGCATATTTATTGTTTTGAATGCTAGTATCTTGCTTGATTTGAGCACTAGATATAATTGAATGTTTTGTTTGAGGTTATGGTTTTAGCCTTAGTATAGGTGGTGTGATGAATGTTTCTTAGGTCAACATATGTGACCATAAGTCCATAGCGCAAGTCTATTATGGCAACTAGAAACCAAAATCACACTAACGCGATGTTAGAGAGAACTACTGCGGTGTTGGAGGCTATGCAGCAACGGCAATCTCAGCAACCACTGCAATCGGTTAATCCACCCCATTAGTGTAATGTGGGTATTACCGAGGCTAAGAGTTTGGCAGATTTTAGGAGTTGTAATCCACCCAAGTTTGAAGGAGGACTTAAACCTGAAGAGGCTAATAAGTGGATTCATACCATGGATAAAATCTTCAGAACGTTGGATTGCACGGAAGCTCAGAAGGTGGCGTATGCAGTTTATATGTTGGAAGATGAGGCTGAGAACTGGTGGAATCATACAGTGCAGCTTTTGCATTATGAAGGAAGGGAAGTGAACTGGGGTGTATTTATGGAGAAATTTCTCAATAAATACTTCCCTGAGGATTTGAGGAGAAAGAAGGAAGTGGAATTCTTGCAACTGAAGCAAGGGGACATGAGTGTGGGTGAGTACGCAGCCAAGTTCGAGGAATTGATGAAGTACTCTCCATATTATCAGAACAATCTGGATGAAAGGAGCAAGTGTATCAAGTTTGAAGGAGGCTTAAGGCCCAAGTTGAAGTCTATTTTCAGTTATCAAAGGATCCAAAGTTTTCCTACATTGGTGGACATGTGTAGGATGTATGAGGATGACAAGAAGGCAGAAAAATTGCAAGCATCAGAGAGGAAAGATAGTCAGAGTTATGGACCTCAGAGGCACAAAGGTTTCAATAATCAAGGCAAGAGTCCGTATGATCGCCGAGGTAAAGGCAAAGGAAAAGTTGGAAGTAGTGATGGAGGTAATTTCCGAAGTGAGGCTCCCTTCTGCAACAAGTGCAAGCGTCGTCATCATGGCCGTTTTTGTTGGGGAACAAATAACTGCTTCAATTGTGGGAAACCGGGACACTTTGCGAAGGATTGCAAGGAACCGGCCTGGACTAATTCAAGAGGGGCAGCTGACAAGCCCGTGGTTCAAGAAAGGGTTTTCATGCTTAGTGGAGTAGAAGCTAATCAATCCTATGATCTCGTGCAAGGTAACTATTTACCCGATGGTCAGTCTTGCAATGTGTTGTCTGATTTCGGTGCTACGCATTCATTTGCTTCTTATGAATGTGTGAATCGTTTGACTTTGCCTTTATTTTAATTGTTCTAGGTTTTTATAATAGAAACCCCTACGAGCGTTCCAGTAGTTGTTTCTAAGGCAAGTCTTAACGGTTGTATAGAAGTGTTAGGACGAGTCTTTAGAATAGATTTGATCTGTCTACCTTTATCGCATTGGGACGCGATCTTGGGAATCGACTGATTGAGTACTATTATGGGACCATAAGTGGATTTCCTTAAGTCAAGTACATTTAACCAAGGTAACCCGGAAGGATTAGCCTTTCATATGAAATAAGAATGCAACTAGGATTTTCAGTCATTGAAGTGAAGGCTAACATCCTCCGCTGCGTTGCTCTTACTCGATTCATGCGAAGGTATTAAAGAATAATTTCATGTATCCAGGCAAGGACCTGAAAGAGAGTAGTCTTAAGGAAAGAAGGTGGGGGTGTATGAATCAAAGTGATCGAATACACGCAGGGTAAGATTTTGTTGTATGACTTGGAGCTTGCAACGAGTATGTTCACTCTAAAAGATCTGAAAGCTTTGTCTCTGTGGCACTATGTCTTAGAAGTTTAAAGACCAAAGGAGTATGAAGGAATTGATTCGATCAAAAGAAGAAATTGAATTAGAGTCATCGTCGATGGTTGGGTTTGAAAGCTTTGATTTCGAGCTCCATTACTTACCTAGTAAAGTGAAAGGTAATGACAAACATTGAGTCGAAGAGCAGCTCATGCGAACTTTAAGGTGACTAAAGAGGCTATTCTAAGTACGGAAGTTGAAAAGAAATATGAGATTGACTTATGGAAGAGAAGGAAACCAATTTCCATAAGTGGACGGAAGAAATTCTTCTTTATACAAGAATTTATATCTCGAACGATTCGTGAACTGGGAGTGAAAATTTTGGAATTATGCACACAAGAAATGGAAGAATAGAAGGTTATGCCACTTCTATGTTAAGTGGCGTAGCGAAGAACTTGTGGGAACCGTATAGGACGGATGTTGAAATAAAGGACTGGTACGTCGCTTGAGTAACATTCGAAAAGAAGTCTTTGGAAACTGAAGAGAATTCTCAACAGGCATGAGGAGGATATAAGGGGCTGGATTGCTAAACATAAAACAAGAAAGTATTAGTCTCGGAGAAGGCATTGCCAAGTTTAAGAGATTGAGGAAGTATGTTTCATAACAATCTTGATGGGAGGTTCAAATATGTGAAGTTTAGAATGGATTGTACCCGAACCTCAAGCCACCTATCAACTATCAGCGAATAGGGAATTTCCCGATATTGGAAAAATGTGTGGAACTTATAAGTACGAGGAAAGGTCATAAGAAGTTGGTAGAATGAATGTCCAAAACCAGTATAAGAGGGACTTGGGCAAAAGGGTATTCCATTAGAAGAAGAGGAAAGGTGGTTAAGTAAATTAATTATGGAAGGATGACAAATTAAAGGAACCCCGATTGTGAGAATTATCGAGTATGTTAATAAGAAGTAAAGAACTTTCCAAACTCCACGTGTAAGGAATGAGGTGCGTCACTTTGGACTAAGTAGTGGTATACCTATAAGGACATTCAGTTGCAGCTGTAAGAGACTGAGATTTTAATTCGCCAGATTCAGCAAGGGTTAAGAGTAAGAAGGGAATGGACGTCAAGCGAGTTAAGTTTGGATGGGTGTTCAACCTGCTAGGATGCGAGTTAGATCTATGTATAGGTAATCTGAGTTTATCCTTTCTCTGATCGGAGTTAACGTAATCAATGTTTTCGATTGCGTTAATTAAATCGTTTGTAATCTGAAGACCTAAGCAGATCTTTGATTGGAATTTCTGTGATCAAAACCCTTATCACAGTTGGATGTGATAAATATCTTTGGGTGCTACAGAAAGAGAAAGATTAGTTCAGACTAGAGAGATTAACAACCACCGGGATAGGACAAGTATTTGTCTCCCCAACGGAAATGTCTCTAGAATTGACAACCTGTCTAAGTCTGATATTGGCAATAATACTCCTTATCTGTAAGTTCATCCAACCTAAAGATATATCGTATAGTCTTTCTTGAGAAAGATTATATCTGAAAGGGCTGATTTTATTATTGACAAGTTAAAATATTAGGATTGATCACCCTAATGTTTATGACTGTTAAGGAATAAAGTCATACAAATGATTCCTTACTCGTGCTTGAGTGATCAGAGTGTGCAACGGGACAAGTTTTTCCTCAAAAAGATCTTTGGAAAATATTTTAATTGAGGAGTATATATATATATATATATTTAAAAGGTATTATTCGAAAACGTTTTAGTCAAAAGGTTTCATTTGATTAAAAAATGCTTTAATTTAGAATTATGAAGTTGAAATGTGTTTTTCAGAAAAAGTTTTTCCTCGAAAATTTTGTTGGGAAAAGTTTTAATTTAAGCTATGTATTTGAAACATCTTGTCTGGAAAAAGGTGTTATTCGAAAAAAAAAGTTTTATTTGAAATATTTTGAGTCAGGGAATTTAAAGAAGTGTAAGAAAAATTCTTTTAAGTGGGGAAGGATTTTCCCTAATGATATTTTGAAAAACAATAACATCAAAATAGTCTTTTATTTAATTTTGAGAACGTGTAATTTTGAAGAGTGAATTTCGGGGACGAAATTCCTTTTAAGTGGGGAAGTAGTGTAACACCCCAAAATTTTAATCCCCGATTAATGGAATATTAATTATAAATTTTATTATAATTAATTATTTCTATTTTAATCTTTGGTTAAAATCTGTGTTTATGATATTAGTGAATGTGGGAAATTAATTTGGCAATTATATTTATGCATAAATAAATAATTTGCACAATAGTCCCTGTTTGGGGACCTAGAAGTAATTATAGGAAAGGTTTTGGAGGGAAAGAAAAAAAAATTAATATTTTTCAAAAACTGGTCAAAATACTCGAGTATTTCTGAGAGTACTCGAGTATTCTCGTTAGAGTTGGACGAGTTAGTGCGTTTTGGTGAGTCACCACCAACGATTCCGCCGTGTTGACACGAAAACACCTCACGAAACACATCCTACGACTCGTGTCGAGTTGCATGGACCTTCAATCATCCTATTTTAGTTGTGGTTGATGAATCAACCCCTCCATTTTGCCAATTTCGTGAGTTTTGCATGAGTTAGGGTTCCCGATTTGATTAAATCGATTCTCCTTCTCTGTTTAGAGTTAAGCCACAAATTATACACCAATACAAAGCTCACATCACGAGCTTTGTATAGACACCAAGATTGTGAGCTGAGAGTTCGTAGATTGGAAGAATCGAAGCTTGGAAGTTAGAGTCTGTTTGCTGTCATCTAACTCTGGAGCTTACTTTGATTCCCAATTTTGGTAAACTCACGAATTCTCTGAGTCTCAAATTGGTTTCTATAGTTAGTAGATGTTGCATAGAGTTTAAAAATACTAATTTCCCCAATTTCTATCTCTGTTTTCTATGTCAACCAATTCCATTTTGGTGCTCCACTCAAATTGTCTTGCATGTGATGCTTGAAGTCGTTTTTGGAGTAGGAGGAGTTTCTCTTGCGAATTTCCTGTTGATTCACGTCTGTAAGGTAAGAGGAAAGCTTTCTATTCACTAGATAGAGTGTGAATTGCATGAATTTGATTAGAGAGCCACCAAGAGGCTCTAAGGGCTTAGATTGAATAGGGAAATTGGTTTAGAGACCAATTTGTGCTCTAAAGTTTTTTTGAGCAGGTTCCATATGATGTATGCAAACTGTTTTAAACTTAAATTCACAAGTTTATTGAGTATATTGCAATTTAGCATGTTCAGTTGTGAATTTTCAAGTTTTGTGCATAACCTTGTGATTCTATGTCGAATCTGGAATTTGATGTGTTCTAAGTGTTTGAACATGTTTAATATATGGTATGTGAAATCTGTTGATCATTGGATTGGATTATAAATGGTTAGAATTGAAAATGGTATGTAAAAACCAAGTTTTCAGTCTGTTGTATCTGATAATACTCGAGTAGATGGCTTGATACTCGAGTATTTCATGATGCATCAGTGTGTCTTTTGGCACCACGACTCGAGTATCAGGTTTAGGACTCGAGTATTAACAGATGCAGCAAGAGTGTAATCTGATGAACGACTCGAGTAATGCATGAACTACTCGAGTATTCTGGGTTGATGATCGACTCGAGTATTTCATGAACTACTCGAGTATTTTTAGAAAACCTGAAACTTGACTTTCTGAAAAAGTAAGAACGACTCGAGTATAATTATGAACTACTCGAGTAATACTGGAAATTGAGGAACTACTCGAGTACTATGAAGAATACTCGAGTATTTTAGCCAGAAACTTAAAAATACCATTTTTAATTCTGAATCATTCTGTTAATACTTAAATGATAATAATCCAAGTGATCTAAGACTTAAAAGAGATTGATTGATGATATGGTTATTCCGTTTGGATGACGGGACGTTGCTCGGATGGCACGTCATATATTGAAATATTTCAATCAATTCCTTTAAGTTAAGATATTGCATTCATGTTGGAGTTCGGATGATAGATCGTTTATCATGTTTTGGTAACATGAGGAGGGCCTCTTGGAGTTCCAACTGACGGCTTGCTTGATGACACGTTATGGTGGACGACGTGGTCAGCATAGTGAGATGCTGATGATATGGTTATTCCGTTTGGATGACGGGACGTTGCTCGGGTTGCACGTCATGACGTTGCTCGTGTGGTACGTTATGTACCATTTCCAAGCTTGTCGTGTACATTCTTGGTGAATGTATGAATGTTGTACAACTAGGAGTACAACGCACTGTTGAGTGCTGGATGAAGTAAAGGATGGACGTCAGAGAGTGACATAGATTGATGGAGATAGGCTTGAGAGTTAGGTTCATACATCAAGCCACTCATTTAAAATAATGCTGATAAATGAAATAAGTATGAGCATCTTACTTGCATTAAATACTTGCTAAGTGCTAAATGTGGTTGTTGATTATTGTTGCATATTTACATACTCTCATTGCGCATTCATTTATGCTCTATTGATTATGTGTATAGAATTGCTTACCCATATGCCCTTGTAGGAGATGTCACGTTACATCGCTTGCATCGAGATCCGACCACTTCTTGGTGGCATATGGATCTACGAGGATCACCGAGAGGTGTTCGAGGGAAAGGTAGAGGTTACCTTCTACCATCCCAACCCGCTGATCCGGTTTCATCCTCGTAGACTTAGGATTCCCATCATGTACACTATGCACGTACCCCTCTTTTACAATTACCATGGACCACCTCCCACACGACCAGCTCGCTCATATCACAGTTTTCGCTTTCAACCTACCCGCTCACACCCTTTCTCTACTAGAGTCGTCCGCGAGGAGACTCCTCCATCTGACCCGAGGAGTCCTGTTAGGGTCTCGCCATCATCTGACCCTGTACCCAGTGGTAGGGTACCCACTCCTTTGGGTAAGATCGAGGAGGATCCTGTGGAGGACGAGAGCGGAGGCGAGCCTGTCGTGCACTCTATCGGAAGTCAGTGGAGGGACGACGATCCTTAGGTATGTGCATATGGTAGATGATGAGGATCAGGAGATCTGATGTGATGGATGTTGTGGAGGAGATATTGCTGCTGATGATGATGTTGGATGACGACTACTGCTGCTACTTCTTGGAAACTTCTACTACTACTACGACTGCTGCTACCTGATCTATGTGACCAGTTCTGGAGTTTATATTTTGATATGTATATATTGTAGTTATACTTTTGAGGACTCCAGAGTCATGGTTTTCTCTTAACATAGATCTTTGTTTATGGACTTGTACTGGTTCTTGGAGACACGACTTTGGACTATGTATTTCCTGACTTATATATATATATATATATATATATATATATCTTATGTTTATATTATCACTGTGCATAGTCCTATTATTTCTGCTTACTCTGATAAAGACTATTTAAAGAATTCGGCTACGGTATTTGAAACTGGTATCAGTTCCGTGAAATGAAAGAATGGATAACATCACTTAATTTTTACTATGTAAATACGATTTCAAAGTACCGATACTATCCATACTATGAAAAGATTTCCTTATCTGAGAAAATGCCGAATTCAGTATAATGTTCAAAATGATATAGGTTTTATACTCCAAGAACTCCATGTTTTGGTTTGTGCACCCGCCCCTATAGAAAATAAAAAGAAAGTTTTATTTCCTATATTTTCTAAATACTAACAAGTCCATAACTAATACGAGTAATAGTACAATTATTGTATTAATTACTTGTTATATTTTGAGGGTGTCACAGTTTAAAAAAAAATCTTGAAAAAATATGTCTTATGGACTAACACCATTTCACAATAGTTTTAAAAAAATAAAAAATTCATGAAAAGATGTGTCTTATGGATTAACACCCTTTCATAATAGTGTTTTTAAATATAATTTAAAAAAATAAATTTTGAAACAATACCAATGCACCTGTACAAAATAATAAATTCTTGAAAAGTTATGTCTTATGAATTAACACCGTTTCATAATAGTGTTATTACATATATTTTTAAAATATAAACTCTAAAATAATACTAATGCACTTGTTAAAAAAATTCTGAAACTTCCTTTCATAATAATACTAATGTATCTTAACAATTTAAGACTTTATATATAGTCAAACGCTATATATATATATATATATATATATATATATTATATTTTTGAATCTAAACTTTGAAATAAGAGAGCTCCTCACAAAACGGAGCTCTCACAGAAAAAGTTAAGAAAATAAAAAATTATAAGACATATCACGTGTCTTGAAAATATTTAAAATTAAAAAAAAAAACTGATGTTACAGTGCAATGTTTTACTCTATAATGCGGTACAGATTTAGGGGTGCAATGTTATGCTCTATAATTCGGTTTTTTAAGTATAAGTTGTAACAATGCAATTGAAATGATACATTGTTTCAAGTTTCAACCAATGAATCTAATTCGGTGCAGGTTCAAGGAAATGGTGCACTGTTTCCTTAATATTATTAAATTAAATATTATACATATAATATATTATATTAAATTTATATTTTTAAAATTAAAAAAAGTTATATAATTTCGAAACCAAATGCTGAATTCAGAGAGCTCCTCATGAAACGGAGCTCTAAGTTCTCACAATAAAAGTTAGGAAAATGGAAACGTATGAGATATGCACGTGTTAACGACATTCATTATTTTAAAAAATAAAAAAATTTCTTGAAAAGATATGTCTTATAGAATAAAACCTTTTCATAATAATTTTTAAAAAATGAAAAATTCTTGAAAATATGTCTTATGGACTAACACCCCTTCATAATAGTTTTAAAAAAATAAAAAATTCATGAGAAGATATGTCTTATAGACAAACACCCTTTCATAATAGTGTTTCTAAATAAAATTTAAAAAAATAAATTATGAAACAATACTAATAATGCACCTGTACAAATTAATAAATTCTTGAAATGTTACGTCTTATGAATTAACACCATTTCACAATAGTGTTATTAAATACATTTTTTTTAAAAAAAAATCTAAAATAATACTAATGCACATGTTAAAAAAATTCTGAAACATACTTCCATAATAATACTAATGTATCTTAACAATTTAAGACTCTCTATATAGTCAAACTCTATATTATATTTTTGAATCCAAACTTTTCAATGAGAGAGTTCCTCACGAAACGGAGTTTTCACAGAAAAAGTTAAGAAAATAAAAAACAATGAGACATGTCACGTGTCTTGAAAATATTTAAAATTAAAAAAAAAACTGATGTAACAGTGCATGTTTTACTCTATAATTCGGTACATATTTAGAGGAACAATGTTTTGCTTTATAATTCGGTTTTTTAAGTATAAGTTATAACAATGCAATTAAAATGATACATTGTTTCAAGTTTCAACCAATGAATCTAATTCGATACAGGTTCAAGGAAATGATGCACTGTTTCCTGAATATTATTAAATTAAATATTATATATATATAATATAATATTTATATTAAATTTTATATTTATGAAATTTAAAAAAATATCGCAAGTGGTCTATCGTTTCAACAGTAAAGTGATACACCAACTTGACACTTTTTGAAATGGAGATCAGATGGTATGTTGTTGTAACAATGAAGAGGTACATTCCATTAACTTGGTACCTTTTGAAATGGTACAAATAAATAAATAAATATATAGATATCATTTTTATTTATTTATTGCTTCAATTGGTATCTGAGTATGAATATTGCCCAAATTAAAGTGGACAAATTATATATCAAACACTATATTATATTTTCGAATCCAAATATTGAAACCAGAGAGCTCCTCGCAAAATGGATCTCTCACAAAAAAAAGTTAATAAAATAAAGGCCAATTAAGTATGTACGTGTCAAACACTATGTTATATAACTTTATTGAAACGACATATCACTTCACTATTGAAACGACATATCACTTCACTTTTGAAACAACATATCACCTCATTGTTAAAACGACTTGTCACTTGTGATAAATTTTTTTAAATTTTAAAAATATCAATTTTAAATTACTCGGAAAAAAATAATATCACCAAGAGATATATTGTTTCAAATTAAATATGACCAAAAAATATATTGTTTCAAACTAATGCATGATTGGATGCAATGATTCGATATAATAAAGTGGTACAATATTTCAAACTGATCACGAGAAAAACAAACTATCAACTAATACACCTTATTAATACACATGTACACATAAACTAGTGCTCCTATTCTATTGCACTAATTTATTGTCGGAAAAAAATTATACTTCACGTGCACATGTACTTTCTTTATAAAAAAAAAACTTAAATTCAAAAATAATCCTTGCATTTCTAAATTTTTCTATTTCTTTATCAATTTTAAACAATAATCCTAACTCGTATAATTTTAAAAATATTTTGGATATGGTTTTTATTTTAATGTGACACTTTTTTTCGGATGACCTTAAAAGGTTTTTATTTTGAAATGACACTTTTAAATGTTACTTTTGGGTTGTCAAATGAAAGCATTGTTTTTGTAACGACATTTATAGGAATTACTTTTGGAACAACATTTTTGGAATTACTTTTGGGAGGACACTTATAAGAATAACTTTTGGGATAGACTTGTGGTCCAAAGATATGTACATAACATGACGTGTTCAAGGTGGTCAATACATATATATGCAAAGATATTTGATTATCAATATTTGTGTTTTAATATTATTGACAAACATTTTTGAGAAAGTTACTAAAAAAGCCAGGTGTTACAAACATTTATCACGAAGTTACCAACATCAAATACAAGTATTACAAACAATTTTGAAAAGGTTACCAACACCTTAGACTAGTTATCAACATAATACACAGGTGTTACAAACATTTTTGACAAAGTTACCAACATGAAAAACAAATTTCCCTGTAAATACAAACACCTTATACTAGTTAGTTACCAGCATCCTACACATGTGTTACAAACATATCTGACAAAGTTATAAACACTAGAAAACCTGTGAACACAATTTTCCTCTAGTTACCAACATCTTATACAAGTTACCAATATTCTAAAAAGGTGTTACAAACAGTTTTGGCAAATTTACCAATATCAAGAAACTTGTAAACGCAAATTCCTTGTAATTACCAACAGCTCACAACAGCTACCAACATCCTACACAAATATTACAAACATATCTGACAAAGTTACCAATATCAAAAAACTAGTGAGCACAATTTCCCTGTAAATTACCAACAGTTTTGAATATAATAAGATCTCTCACTAGATTCGATATGAATGCAATTTCCATGTTATTACCAACATCTCATACAAGAATCTAACATGTGAAGAAAATTTAATTGCAATTACCAACATCTCATAGAAGTTACCAACATACTACACATGTGTTACAATCATATTTGACGAAATTACCAACATAAAAGAACCTGTAAAATTGTATTATCCTATAATTATCAACACCATACACAAGTTACCAACATCCTACCACATATCAGTTACAAACATTTTTGACAATTAACCAAAAAATGACAATAAGTTCTCATACTAACAAGTTTTCATTATATACCATAATACAAGATGTTCACTTTGTTCTAATGCTTCCAAATACATGGTACAAGATGTTTTGATTATATAGAATAATACTTCTAATACAAAACTTTTAAAGAATTCATCCTATTTTTTTGGAATTGCTTTATCCAAAATTACGGTCTTGCGGATATTTTTAGAATGCATAACTCATCCATAAAGTAACTTGCACCTCATGTTTGTAAGTTGTGCCTGAAACATTATCAAAGATTTAATAAGTGGATAAAATTTGAAATTATTATGTGAGGAATTAACAAAAAAAATACGAAGGCATACCTTATGTTAGAAATTGTTTCCTTTTAGAACTCATTTTGCAGCTTACAAATTACCAACATTTATCAATTGTTACCAATAACTTACAAAAAAGCTACCAACACTTTTTCAACAATTACCAACATAATAGAAACACTTTTACAAAGAGATAAATAAGTCAGTGTATAACACCTCTCCAACAATAAAATCAATACAACACCACTTTCAACACATTTTAAACATGTTTAGGTGCTTAAATTTACTATCAAAAAATTTGGCATGTACTACTATTTTGAAAATACTTCCTGACACGTTTTTACCTTGCATTGAACCTAATTAAAAGTGCAATGAATATACTAAAAGTGAACCTCAATTTAGTTGAATTTCGCTAATCAAACAAATCATGCTTTTAAAATTGAAAATAAAGGCAGCCATTATTGAAATGAGGCAATGAATGTTGCCATCAACCAATGTCAATAAGTAATGTGAAGCTAATGAGAATAAATAATACTTGAGCCAGAAAATATGAAATTATTATTGTAATTCAGGTATGCATGTATATACTCAAATAAAAAAGCTTTAACTCTATTTCAGATCAGCAACCGCAATGTACAAACTTCAATCCATATATTATTGAGTAATATGTTAAATTGGTCCTTGACTTTCGAAATTTTCAATTTAGTTCCTAAGATTTTCGAAATTTCAAATTGGCCCTCGAGATAGGAACATGTCAGTCATATTACCTTGATGTTAATGATCGTCAGTGGTCCTTAACGTGGACTAATGTTTTGACCAAAAAAATGAACAAAGACTGTTGAATATCGGTCAAATTAGTCCATGAGATTGTCGAAATTGGTCAAATTGTCCCTAATTACTTTATTGACCTTTAACGTCAGGGACTAATATAACTGACGTGTTCTTATCTTGAGTATTAATTTGGAATTTCGATATTCAGGGACTAATTTGACCGGTGCCCACAAAGTCAGGGACTAATATAACATATTACTCATATATTATTGGAGTTCTACTGCACTAAAGAAGAAAAATGGCAAAAAATAGAAAATCAAAACCCAAATAATAGGATTTGTTTGTGTTGTGCTTTCAAAAAAGGGGGGCTCCAAATAAACTGTCATGTAACTATTTGGCACAAAAATTACACATTGCATAATACATCACAAATTTTACACTATCATTGGAATCCAAACAAATAAACATCATGTAACTATTACAATTTTACACATTGCATAACACAAACCCTGATTTTATTTGCCATAAAATTTAGGGATTTCAAACTCTTGTCCTATTCTATTAATACCTAAATTCCTTTGCTTAGAAACATCAATAATAGGAATCCCTAATTCATAACAGCAGATGATGGGAGAACTCCCCAAATGAAGAGAAAAGAAGAACGCAAGAAGAAGAGAGAGGAACCAAGTGAGTAGAGTGAGAGAGTCACCACCAAATTCAAAGAGGAACACAAAGTGAGTAGAGGACTAGCACTCATTCACAATAGTTTTACTAAATATGATTAAAAAAATAAATTATGAAACAATACTAATGCACCTGTACAAAATAATTTTTTTTAAAAAAAAATATGTTTTATGGACTAACACCTTTTCAAAATAAAGTTACTAAATACATTTTAAAAAAACATAAATTAAGATATTAAACTCAATGTACAAGAAACCTGACCATTCTCTTTTTCTTCACAGGGTGCACCTTCATCGTTGAAAATCAAAATGTTCTAAAGTTAAATTCTTGCTCCGCCTCTAATCTCTAAAGTCTCTTCTGCCAAGATCTTCAATCTAGTTCCTATGAGATTGAAACCACACACGAGGGAACAAATATTTTAGTGCCGCTAAGGTGTTTGAAAAATTGCATCTGCGAGGTCCTGTTTTAGCTCTTTCTCTTTTAAAAAAGCAAGATGACATCTAATCCTCTGCTAGGGTTTATTGCCTCTCCTACTGAAATCATTGAAAAGACTTCTGTTCAAGAAGAAGACTTGAAGAAAAGAAGCACTAAAAAGATCAAGACATCATCTGTTAAAGGAGATGGTTCAATTATTATGGAAGAAGGGGATGCTGCAGACAGTGGGCCTATTGTTATTGAACCTCCACCCTCTATTTCCTACAAAGAATCCCTCATTAAGTCGATGGGAGATGGACCAGAATGGGCTATGCAAGATGATGATAAAGATCTTGTAGAGAATAGCTGGTACAAGGAGGATCCGGATGAAGACTGCAAAGAACCTTTTGATCCATGCCCTGAGATTGTGGTGTCTAAAGAGGAATATGATGAATGGTGTAGGCCATGGAAGAACTCTCTGATTGTGAATGTCTTAGGCAAAAGGATTGACCGAAGGATTCTTGAAAATAAGCTTCAAAGAAGTTGGGTTAAGGAAGGAGCAATAAAACTTATTGAAATGCCTAGAGGTTATTTCTTAGTACAATTTACTGCTGAATTAGATTATAAGCATGCACTCTTTGAAGGACCATGGAAAATAGCAGATCATTATCTAATTGTGCAACGATGGAGACCTCTGTTCATGCAAGGTGAACACAAAGTCACAAAGGTGGCGGTATGGGTTCGTATCCCGAATCTTGACATGGAATTATACAATTTTAACTTCCTCCGTCGGGTGGGTAACAAGATAGGTACTATGTTAAAAATAGATCACACTACTTCTATCCACTCTAGAGCCAAGTATGCAAGGATATGTGTTGAGATAGACTTGGGAAAACAACTTGTTCCAAAAGTTAAAGCATTTGGCATGGAGATTAGTTTAGAATATGAAGGCCTACATTTAATCTGCTACAAGTGTGGAAGGTATGGTCACAGAATTGATCAATGCACTGATGCAACTGAGAACCATGATACGGGTAAAGATCTGTCCAATGGTGTTGGAGATGCTCAGCATTCGAATGCAAACGGATCAATGACCTCCACAAAGGAGACAGTGGCAATTTCAGAAATGGAATACTCACATGAGAATGCAAACGGATCTGAAGCAGCAATGGTCAAATCTCATCCAGGAAAGGAAGGCGTGATTATGGAGAGCACTAACAAGGAAACAAATGATGACAGTAATCATGAAGGTAAAATGAGTATACAATCTTCCCATTTTGGGCCTTGGATGTTGGTGCAAAGAACTCCTAAAATAAAGGGACGCATATCAAGGAAAGAGCATAGCCAATCTCAACAAGCTAAAATCAAGGGATCCAGATTTGAAATCCTTTCCACTGATAATGATGAGAAAATGCCGAATATAGAAGATAGCAGTATCGTGGTTCACACTCAGGAAGATAGGAGCAATGGTGACATTAATTACAAAGAGAGCACCAGCCAAGTGGGACCCTCATCCATGCAAAAAATTATCGGAAATGTACGTAACCCACATGTTGGAAAGAACACCTAAACTAAGGGTCCTAAGCCTCAATCCAGAAGTGATTTGACTAAAAATCCCATGCCTAAACCAACCTCCCCACCGAAACTGCTAGTAGGAAAGCAGTCTAATTCTGAAGACCAAAACCGTGACATAGTCTTGGAACAAAACCGTGACACCAACCAGATACAGAAGGAAAAGGAAACAGAAATTCTCCATGCAATGAAGATTATTCAGAAACAAGGAAGAGGGTCCATTGATCATTACATCACTCATGTGGCCACACCTTCAAATGAAGTCATTAATACCCTTCATTACCGAAACGCCCAGCAACATATGACTTTTGTTTCATCAAAACCGCCAGACATTCATGGTTCCAGTATAGTACAGGGCAGCAGTATGGAAATCGATAATGATAAAGAAGAGGTTTCACGACAGCGGTATGTCTAAGATAAGCAGTGTCCTGTGGGTCTTAAAGACCAAATTCTCAAGAAATAATCAATGATTATTATCTCGTGGAATGTTAGGGGTGCTTTGGGTCGTGACTTTGGTCAGACTTTTCGCAATATGGTAGACTTTCAGAGACCTGATATTTTTCTTATTCAAGAACCTAGATGCAGTGGTGTTAGAGCCCGGAATATTATTCGTAAACTTGGTTTCCGCAACTCAATAATTTCATAAGCTAATGGGTATTCTGGAGGAATTTGGGTTTTGTGGAACAATGTTAACATTTCTGTGCAAGAAATTTATAATGATACGCAGATTATTCGTGTCCTTATCCAGGAGGAAAATTTTAACAAATGGATGCTTTCGGCCATCTATGCAAGTCTTCGTCATGAGGAGCGTATTATCCTTTGGGATACCATCATGAACCTCCAACAACAAATGGAAGAAGATTGTGATTGGCTGTTAATGGGTGACTTCAATGACATTGCTAACTCTAGAGAACAAATGGGTGGAGCTCCTACTGACATCAATAGATACATCCATTTCTCTAACAATATTAATAGATGTGGTTTACTTGATCTGGGTCATGTGGGTGGTACCTTTACTTGGAGAGGTCCGCAACACATGGATTATGATAGAATTTTCAAAAGATTGGATAGATGTCTGTGTAACCACAATTGGCGCTTGAGATTCTCGAAAGCTTTTGTCAAAACTTTACCTCGCATTCACTCAGATCATCATCCTATTTGCCTCAACACCTCTCGGAATCATAACAGGAATTTTAATAGGCCTTTTCGCTTCCAAGCGATGTGGCTTACTCATCCTGATTTCTCTCGTTTTATTTATGATGATTGGAAGAATTTAAATTATATTGATAACATTATGTCTCTTATTCCTAATTTGCAGGATTGGAACAGACTGGTTTTTGGCAATATCTTCAATCGTAAAAAAGAAATTCTGGCAAGGATTGGAGGAATTCAAAGAGCTGGAGACTACTCTAATAATACCTTCCTTTAGGTCCTTGAAAAAAGACTTAATAAAGAGCTTGCTGACACTTTATATCATGAAGAGCTTCTTTGGCACCAAAAATCCAGAAAGGACTGGATTCTTAGCGGCGACAGGAACACGAGGTACTATCATTCCGGTACTATTAGTAGGAGAAAAAAGAACAAAATTCTTTCTTTAAAGGATAATAATGGAGAGTGGACGTATGACAATGATCTTATTCGTAATATGGTTCGCTATTTCTTTATTCATCTTTATATGGAAGATAACTGTAATAGACCTGTGCTTAACTGTAGCATTTCTTATCCTGCTATAGCTACTGATATTACTTATTTGGATAATAGTGCTACTGATAATGAGATTAAAAGAGCTTTATTTTCTATGGGGTCCCTTAAAGCCCCAGGGGAGGATGGTCTCGCAGCTCTTTTCTTTAAGCATAATTGGGAAATTATTGACAAAAGTTTCAGTGATTTTATTAAAGGTGTGTGGCAGGATCACGATGTTTTAAAGTATATCAACTCTACCATGCTGCTCCTGATTCCGAAAGTTGATCAACCTCACTATCCTTCTCAATTTAGGCCCATTGCCTTATGTAATGTAGTGTACAAGTGCATCACTAAAATCCTTACTAATCGTCTTAAACCTCTTATGAGTGCTTGGATCTCCCCGGCTCAAGCTGGTTTTGTTCCTGGACGAAATATCCAAGATAATATTATAATTGCCCAGGAGGTTGTTCATTCTATGAAACGCATGAAGGGAAGGAAATGTTACATGTCTATCAAATTTGATTTAGAAAAGGCTTATGATAGATTATCTTGGTCATTTATCAAAGACTGTCTCTATGAGCTTCATCTCCCAGATAATTTTATTAATCTTGTCTATAACTATATATCCTCTGCTTCCTATAATTTGTTGTGGAATGGTGATAAAACTGAATCTTTTCTCCCTTCAAGGGGAATTAGACAAGGGGATCCTCTATCCCCGTTTTTATTTGTGATTTGTATGGACAAATTAGCTCACCTAATTGATGAAGCTGTTAATAGAGGAGACTGGAAACCTATAGAGGTTGGGAGACAGGGCCCTTTAATCTCTCACCTGATGTTCGCTGATGACATGCTAGTTTTTGTTGAAGCCTCTACTGATCAACTTGGTATTATCATGCAATGTATTGAGACTTTTGGAGAAGCTTCGGGTCATAAAGTTAATGAAGCTAAGACCAACATCTTTTTCTCTGACAATGTCCCTGACCTCAATAGAGAAAATATCCTTCATATGAGTGGTTTCAAACATTCTAGAGGCCTTGGTAGTTACCTTGGGTCTATTGATCATGGTAGCAAACGTAGAAAAGATCATTTTAAACCTTTACTTGAGAAACTGGCAAATGAATTAGCGGGTTGGAAAGCTAACACTTTGTCTCTTGCAGGTAGAGCTACTCTTGCCAAGACTTTTATTGGATCTATGGCTAACCATGTGATGCAGCATTCTATTATCCCTAAAAATATCTGTAATGAGATTGAAAAAGCCCAAAGGAACTTTATTTGGGGTTCCACTAGTGATCACAGAAAGATTCATCTAATTAACAGGAACCAAATTTGCTTACCTAAGACCCAAGGAGGTTTAGGATTCAGAAGAATAGACTCCTTTAATGAGGCTTTCATTATGAAACTTGTTTGGGGAGTCATAACGAATCCAAATGCTTTATGGGTTCGGGTTATTAAAGGTAAGTATAACAGGGGTGAAGATCTTTCAAAAAGGGCCAGTGCTCGCTCTTCAGATTCTCCTCTTTGGAGAAAAATGGTTTCTTTATGGCCCAAAACTGTGGATAATATTGAATACAGAATTGGTGATGAAAAAATACTTGGTTCTGGCGTGATAAATGGATTGGTGACAATATTTCTTTAATTGATTATGCTACTCTTCCTTTAGATATGAATTCTGATTTAACATTAGTTTGTGACATGAGTACAGCTACTGGAGAATGGGATTTTGATGTTTTAAACCAGATGCTTCCTGAAGATATGGTGAGAAGAATCAAAATCCTTCCTCCCCCACACGATGAGCTTGGTTCAGATACCATGGTTTGGGGCCTGGAAGCCCATGGTTCTTTCAGTGTTAAAAGTGCTTACAACTTGATCAATTGGAACTCTATGACGGTTGAATAGATCCCTTGGGAGAACTTGTGGTCTCTCAAGTGTCCGAAGAGATGGAAGTTCCATGGCTGGAAGGTTTCGCACAACCGGTTACTCGCTAATGATAGAAAACACAATTGGGGCTTGGGAGACTCTTATTGTGACCTTTGCAATGCTGAGAAGGAAACTAATTTACATGCTTTGAGGGATTGTGAAAAAGCCTCTCTGCTTTGGCTATCCCTCATTAATCCTAATGAGAAACAAGCTTTCTTTAGTAGCAACTTGGAGGAATGGTGTCGTAGCAACTTGCTTAAAGGATGGGGAAGCTTCACTAAAGATATTTGGGGAATTATTTTCTTATGTTGTATTTATCTTTTATGGCAATGGCGTAATAACAATAGAGCAGACACCTCTTTTTGTTACCCTGCTAATTGTTCTCATTATATTCTCATGCAGGTGGAAGAGGTTAAAGCAGCTTATGGGATTGCTCAACCAGACAGGAGAAGAAGAATTATCACTAACTTCATTCGCTGACATAAACCGCCAGAACACTGGATCAAATTAAATACTGATGGCTGCTCCAAAGGTAACCCAGGGCTGGCGGGCTGCGGCGGATTGTTTCGTGACTATGAAGGGAGATGGCTCTTTGGTTTCTCTAAGAAAATTGGCACCACCACTGCATACAAGGCAGAGTTATGGGGAATATTAACCGGCATAAAACTGGTGTGGGATAGAGGCATAAGAAAATTATTATAGAAAGTGATTCCCTTTCCATAATAAACCTTCTTAACCAGCAGTCTTCAGAAGAAAATGCTCATGCTATCAGCTTGGTGAATCACATATACATGTGGACTAAGAAGAATTGGCTTATAAAGTTCTATCATACTTTACGAGAAGGAAACACTTGTGCAGATCACCTTGCGAATAAGAGTCTTCAGTTAGAGGAAGGCTGTCACATTTTGGAGCAACCTGATGCTTATCTTCTTCGCCTCCTCATGCTGGATTATAGAAATACTGCTCTTCCTAGAGACATTGTCTTAACTTAATTTCTAGTTGTTTTTCTTTTCGGGCTTTTGCCCCTTTGTTACACAAAAAAAAAGCATAAATTATTGAACAATACTAATGCACCTGTAAAGTTAGGAAAATGAGAACTTGTGAAATGCGTCACATGTCGATGATAGTTATTATTTAAAAAAAGAGTGAAGACTCACTTTGGTCCCTGTCGATTTTGCACAATACCAATTTGGTCCTTGACAATTCATAATACCACATTTAGTCCCTCAAAAAAAATTTCATACCAATTTTGTCCCATACCTTTTTTTCATACCAATTTCATCCCTCAAAATTTTCTTCCCTACCAACTTGGTCCCTCAATTTTAAGGATCAAATTGGTACATCTGAAAATCTTGAAGGACTAAATTGATATGAAAAAAAGTTGAGGGACCAAATTGGTATGGAAAATTTTTTTTGAAGGACTAAATGTGGTATTATGAATTGTCAGGGACTAAATTGGTACTGTGCAAAATCGACAGGGACCAAAGTGGGTCTTCACTCTTAAAAAAAATAAAAAATTCTAGAAAAGATATGTCTTATAAACTAACATCATTTTACAAAGATGTTACTGAATATAGTTTAAAAAGATAAATTCTGAAACAATACTAATGTACCTGTGCAAAATAAAAAATTATTGAAAAGATATGTCTTATGAACTAACACCTTTTCACAATAGTGTTACTAAATATCTTATGGACTAACACTCTTTCACAATAGTGTTACCAAATATAGGTTTTTTTGAAGAGTACCAAATATAGGTTAAAAAAATAAATTGTGAAACAATACTAATGCACTTGTAAGTTAGGAAAATGAGAACTTATGAGATATATATGCCAAGTGTTGGCAATATTTATTATTTAAAAAAATAAAAAATTCTTGAAAAGTCATGTCTTATTGTCTAACACCCTTTCACAATATATGTTACTAAATATACAACAACTAAGCCTTTGTCCCACTAGGTGGGGTCGGCTACATGGATCAAACGACGCCATAAAGGCCTATCATAAATCATGTCTTTTGATAAGGCATTGATTGCCATATCCTTCTCAATTGTTTCGCCTGTAGTTTTTCTAGGTCTTCCTCTTCCTCTAGCCCTTGTAGTACCCTCCATTTGGTCTACCCTCCTAACCGGGGCTTCCACCGGTCTCCTCCACACATGCCCAAACCACCTAAGACGAGATTCAACCATTTTTTCAACAATAGGAGCAACCCCAACTTTTTCTCGAATATACTCATTTCTAATCCGATCTTGTCTGGTATGCCCACTCATCCACCGCAACATCCTCATCTCTGCAACATGAAGTTTATTCTCTTGTGTTCCCTTTGCCGCCCAACACTCTGTCCCATATAACATCGCCGATCTTACAGCAGTGCGGTAGAACCTTCCTTTAAGTTTAAGTGGTACCTTCTTATCACATAACACGCCCGAGGCACTCCTCCATTTCATCCACCCTGCTTGAATCCTAAGATTTACATCCCCTTCTATTTCTGCATCATGCTGTAAGATAGAACCAAGATACTTAAACTTCGGGACTATTGCTAAGACATGCTCTCCAACCTTCACCTCCCGAGTAAGGCCCACGTGCCTCTTGCTAAAATTACACTCCATATACTCTGTCTTGCTTCGACTTATCCGGAATCCATACCCTTCTAAAGCTTGTCTCCACATTTCAATCTTCCCATTTATTTCCTCTCTAGTATCCCCAATAAGCACAATATCATCCACAAAGAGCATGCATTTGGGCGCTGGTTCTTGGACATGTTCCGTAAGCACATCCAAGACCAATGTAAAGAGGTAGGGGCTCAAACTTGACCCTTGGTGTAGACCTATCGAGATGGGAAAATCCTATGAAATCCCACTTTGTGTCCTCACGCTCGTCTTGACCCCGTCATACATATCCTTAATGGCTCTAATATAGGCAACACGCACCCCTTTCTTCTCGAGAGCCCTCCATAGTACCTCTCTAGGCACTCTATCATAAGCTTTCTCCAGATCAATAAAAACCATATGCAGATCCTTTTGTTGCCTTCGGTATTCCTCCATCAACCGGCGCAGTAAGTATATTGCCTCCATAGTTGATCTCCCCGGCATGAAGCCAAATTGATTCTCAGTAACATGAGTCTCCTGTCTCAATCTTCGCTCTATCACCCTTTCCCAAAGTTTCATGGTATGACTCATAAGCTTAATCCCTCTATAATTCGCACAATCCTGTATGTCACCTTTGTTCTTGTAGATAGGGATTAAAGTGCTCCTCCTCCACTCGTCCGGCATCTTCTTGGATCTTAAGATCTCATTAAACAACTTGGTGAGCCAACTGATGCCCCTCTCTCCCAAGGTTTTCCATACCTCAATGGGGATACTATCCGGACCAACCGCTTTACCATTATCCATCCTTCTCAATGCCTCTTTTACCTCAGTCTCCCTAATTCTACGGTAAAAGGTATGATTTTGGTCCCCTTCTCTAGTGACTATCTGATCATGATGTGAACTTTAATGACCTTCATTGAAAAGGTTGTGAAAGTAACTCTTCCATCTTTCTTTTACATCCAAATCTGCCGCTTTACCATTATATGTTACTAAATATAATTAAAAAAATAAATTCGGAAATAATACTAATGCATCCGTACAAACAAAAATTCGAAACACTCTTTCATAATAATACTAATATACCTTAACAATTTAAGACTCTATATATAAATATGATATATTTTTAAAACATCTAATTTTTTTAACAAATTAATACAAATAACAAACTAATACCACAATTTGTTAAAAAAATAATTTTAGTATGTTATATCATTTTTAATAATTTGAAGGTAGACTTTGGTTAGATACAAATGAAAATGAATTTGCGCATTTTTTCAGTCATGACTCTGACTTGATCTTCCTTACCAATGCATCTAAAGGTGCCTCCAGTGAAATTCCTTTTGAACAGTTCGCCTTTCTCCAAGAAGTAATGTTCAGACCTCTTTTTTACCCTTTCTGCCTCCATATGGTCCTCTGGGAGGATGCCGCTTTCCAGATACTCTTGTATAGGCCTGGCCCAATCTTCTTCTACTAAATGAATTTCAAATTCCTCATTGGCGTCTTGACATTGACCGCACGCCCTCTGGAGTAAGTCGCATCGCGCCTTCATGTCAGGCCAGAATACTCCCACCCTCTGCATCCTTCTGTACAAACCAGGACCCACCTGCCCACAGATGCTATCATGTAGCTTTGTCATCCTCTGGGCCCCTTCTTCTTCGTCGACACACTTCATGAGCAGACCATTAGCACTTCTTTTGTACAGTACCCCTTTTAGGAGGCAAAAATCTCTGATTACCTTTGTTATCACCTTGTTGTGGAGTTCCTCCACGATCGGAGTCCTCCAGTCCCTTCTTGCCTGGCTTTCCTGTACACCATTCTGAATCCCGGATTGGTACGCTTTTCTGAAATGTACCAGATGTTCGCCTTCAGCCATGACTGCTTTGCTTCCTAAGGTGGCCAAGGCGTCTGCCTTTCTGTTCTTTGCTCTTGGCACATGTTCTAGGGATTCTATCTTAAATCGGGACAATGCTTGCTGTGCCCTTTCTCTGCATAATGCTAGAGACATCTCCTTTACACCGTACTCGCCCTTTAGTTGCTTTAGCACCAGATTTGAGTCTCCTTTGATGATGATCCTCTGAATCCCCAGTTCTTCTGCCACATCGAGCCCTAGCAACAGAGCCTCATACTCAGCTTCATTATTAGTGCATTGGAACTCAAGTTGGAAAGCGAAAGCCAGCTCTTCTCCCCTTTCATTTGTCAAAGTGACTCCGGCGCCGCCTTTGGGTGATGAAGGCGTGCCATCAAACATTAGCGTCCATACTCCAGGTCTTTCACACATGTTGACAGGCTCAATATCTTCCTCTTCACCTTGTGTCGCGCAGATGGACATCATGTCCGCTAAAGCTTGACTTTTCAATGCATAGGCGTCACTAAAACTATTTCATACTCAATTAAAGTGAGCACCCACTTGCTCATCCTCCCCGTGAGAACAGAGCCTTGTAACAAATACTTGACCTTTGCCGCCTTGCTTACCACGTGAATGGTATGTGCCTGGAAATAGTGACGATACTTCTGGGAGGCATACACCAGAGCCAAACACTGCTTTTCTTGGGCGGAGTACCTGGTTTCTGTCCCTTTTAACATCCTGCTCCAGTAGGTGACGGGGCGTTATGCGCCCTCAACTTCTTGCACAAAAAGTCTGTTTACTGCTGTTTGGGTTACAGCCATGTATACTCTGAGCGGTACTCCCTTTTGTGGTGGTATCATCACTGGAGGTGACGCCAAAGCCTTCTTGACTCTATCAAAGGCGTCCTGGTGTGCCTTTTCCCATTTGAAGGTCTCTTTCCCTTTAAGAAGCCCCCTCATGGGTCCCATACACTCCCCAAAAGCTGGTATGAATCTGGGGATGTATCCCAGCTTGCCCATCATCTGTTGTAACTCCTTCTTGGTACGAGGCGCCCTCATTTCTTTTACCGCTCTGACCTTCCTTGCATCGGTTGAGACGCCTTCCTTGTGGACCTTGAAACCCAGGAAGTCTCCAGAGGAAACTCTGAATTTGCACTTAAGAGGGTTCATCCTTAACTTGTATCTTTTACACCTGATGAAGACAACTCTCAAATGTTCCAAGTGCTGCTCTTTCCTTCTTGACTTGACCACTATGTCATCAACGTAGTCTTCCACGGTGTCATGCATCATGTCATGAAAGATCGTTGTCATTGCCCTCTGATATGTTGCCCCGGCATTCTTGAGCCCAAACGGCATAACCACATAGAAGAAGTTACCTACTGGTGTCCTGAAGGCGGTCTTTTCTTCACCCCCTTCTGCCATTCTTATTTGGTTGTAACCGCTGAACCCATCCATGAAAGAGAAGCGTTCGTGCTTTGCCGTTGCATCCACCATACTGTCAATGTGCGGTAGCAGGAAGTCGTCTTTGGGACACGCCCTGTTTAGGTCTCTGAAATCCACGCAACACCTAATATGTCCATTCTTTTTCTTCACGGGGACTATGTTGGCCAGCCAGGTTGGGTGTTGTATGGGCTTGATGAAACGTGCCTTCAACAATTTCTCAACTTCATCTTTGATCGCCTTTTCAATTTCTGGACTGAACTTCCTAGGCGGCTGTTTTATTGGCACGGCGTTGGCTTTCACTGCCAGGTTGTGCGTCACTAGTCTGGGGCTGAGTCCCAGCATTTCTTCATATCTCCAAGCGAATACTTCTCGAAACTCCTTCAATAAGGCGATCAATTATGCTTTCTCTGAATGAGTGAGCGAAGAGGCGATGAAAAGTGGCTTGTGCTCCCCTTCCTCGCCCACGTTGATTTCCTCTAACTCTTCTGGACCATCGGCTTCATTCCCTTGTTCCTGAGCGTGCATAACCTCCTCCTGCGAAACGAACTTTGCTTCCCCTCTTATGACGCTCATGAGGGTGGGGCTAGCCAATTCTCTTGGTCTGGGCTTGGCTGGCCCCGCGAGTTCCTAGAGGATAGCCCACCTAGACCCTCCATGAGGAAGGTGCTGCTTTTGTAACTTGAGCTTGGTCCTTGATCCTGACCCTTGTACGCCTTCTGGCTGACGAAGTCTTTTGAACATCGATACCCTTTTCTCAGGTTCTTCAACTTTCTCTTTCCCTTAAATCTGCACCTTCGACTTTCTTCCTATCCCAGTGACTTCCGGAGGGGCCAATTCATCGAATGTTGACGCATCAATCAGGTGTAATTCTGACGCTTCGAAAGGCGCCTTTGTTGCTGGGATCTCGATGTCCTGTCTCTTGTACATAGATTTCACGCATTGATGCAATGTGGAAGGGATACACCTATGCAAGTGAATCCAGGGGCAGCCTAGCAAGATGTGGTAACTGGGATCCCCATCTACAATGTGGAAGGTGTTTAGCGTCTTGATGGGTCCTACTTCAAGATTTATCACGACGCACGCTCTCGTCGTGACCAAGCCCCCATTGAAGGTGCTTAGTGTAGTCTCTGTTTTCTTGAGCCTTTCCTTGGGTATTCCCAACTTTGCAAAGATGTAGGTAGGGATGATGTTTACCCCTAAACCGTTGTCTATAAGGGTACGTCTTACGCGTACGCTTTCGATCACGACCTCTACGTACAGCGGTCTGTTGTGACAAAATCCTGGATGTGACTATTGTGGCTCCTTGAACATTACTGTCGAGGCGTGCGCCTTGGCCACCCTGGTCGCTGGTGCATATGCAGCGCTGGTGTTGCCGCCTTTTCTTACTATTACGTCTGCCAGAGCGTGCGCCGCTTCATTTCTCACATCCGCTCCCAACCTTAACTGATCGAATAAGGCTTTGAACCCCCTGGTCTTCACAAGTCCCCTTCTTAGCTCTTCCTCCACTATCTCATCCTCTTCAATTTCTTCCAGGAGGTCATCCCCGCTAGACAGAATGACATTTACATCATGCCTAGGCAAAGGACGAATGCCCATGCTTTCTTCTGTGTCGCCTTCTGGCTGTAATACCTTCCCGGCTTCCAATTGCTTCTGGAAGACCCCTCTGATGACGTAGCAATCCATGGTGTCGTGACTCCTTTGCCTATGCAATATACAAAACTCAGGGTCTTCATACTCTTGTCGAGTCGGTGGACGCTTTTCTGCTCTTTCAGTGAGGATGCTTTCCTTCAGCCACTCCTCTACCAACTGGTACGTGAGCTCTCTAGATATTGGGAGTTTTGGCGGAGGCTCCCTCTTCTCATAACTTCTTGGAGGCGGCATGGCCCTATAACTCCTTTTCCTCCTGTCATCCACGACGTTCACATTGAAGGCGGCTTGTTCTTTGCTTCTCTTGCCTTGTTTTCTCATTGCCTCCGAGACATCAAGCGCTCTTCTCAGTAGCTCAGAAAAGGTAGTGATCTTACTGAGCGCCAGGAATATCTGTGATCCGTCTTCGATGCTTTTGATGCACCCATAAACCAGGTCTGCCTCAGGAAGGGTCTCTTTGCAGTGGAGCGCTCTGTCTCTGTACCGCTTGATGAAGGGCACTAGGCCTTCTCCTGCCTGCTGCCTGACACGCCCAAGGTCCATGATGTGGATAACGCCTTCTTCCTCCAGAAATTTGTTGCAGAATTCTACGATCATCTCTTCCCAGGTGTGGATGGAGGCTGGTCGCAGCTTAGAGTACCAAGTGAAGGCACGCCCAGTGAGGGATTTCGAAAATTCCCTGAGCCTTAAGCAATGGTTTGCGCTATGAATTCCCAGATCATCCACATATGTCATTAGGTGCTCTCGGGCACTTCCGGTTCCATAGAACTTTCGGAAAGCGTGGGGGTGTATATCCTTAGGGATAATGATAGGAAACTACATTAGCAGTAAAAGGAGGTTTTAAGTCTATTACCAGATTATTTCCCTCCTTGTGCGCCTGGAGGATGCGCTTTAGTTCTGCTTGTGTCACGGGGGCGTCCTCCACACCGCCTCGTCCCCCATGTGCCTCGTACCGAAACTCGCTTTCTAGTCTTGCCCTTATTTTCACCAACTCTGCTTTCTTGCGCACCTCCTCTTCTTCCCTCAGTTTGGCGTTCAAGGCCTCATTTTCTTCTTTCGCCTTTGCAGGCTGCGCCTTGTATTCCACCACCATGTCAGCCAATGCGCTCTGGTTGGACATCAAGGAGTTGAGGATTGCAGCTGATATCACCACTTGAGTGTTTTGATCTCCTTCCACATGAGGGATCTTGATGTGGCCCAACCTTTTTCTTTCACTGCTTGGCTCTTCTTTAGGGCGCTCTTGGTCATCTTCTGGAGTGTCGGATGGAGAGTTGGCGTTGTTGCTCCCTTGGTTGACTGGGCTAAAGTTCAGTCTCCTGACACCCAGAGTGACTCCTGGATTCACCAGCGCAGAGATCGAGGCTTGAGTCGGGGGAGTCGCCTTCGTTACAGCAGCTCCGATGAACACCTTCTGGATGCTGTTGTTTCCATTCCCTTCACTACTGGAAGCCATAATTTCTTCAGCGGAGTCGCCAAATTGTTTCGGATCTTTTTTATTGAAAAGATGTGATTGTACAGAGATTAATGGGTTCGTAAACTTAATGAAATTACGGCCTCGAAGGCGTACAAGTACTACAGATGCTACAAGCAAAAGGACACCGCTACTTACTATTTTAACTATGGTAGGGTGCGCCTTTGTTGGTGATGACGCCTTCTTCAGTAGGAATCGGGGCTGACATTTGTAGAAAGTTGGCCATGGCGGTGAGGTTTCTCCGTAATGATGTGGGATAAGGGAATGAGTACCCCCTGTTGTTCGCCTCACTATTTCCACGCTCCTCACTCTTGCCTCTCTTCAGTGTTCCTTCCCTGGGACTTAGAGAAAGGAACTATGTGTGTTTGTGTATTGTTTCAGTGTGTTGCTACTGTATTCTTTCGTTGTTGTCTTGTGTGTTTTGATTGATGGTGGCACCTTTATATAGTGCCCCTTTTACCCATTGGTTATTCCCCTTTTCCTTTTATCTGCTGGTCCACGCAACTTTTCCCTCTTTGTTGCTGCCTCCCTCCTTCTTTATCAGGTTCCAGTTTGTCCTTTTTCCATTTCAAGCTTTCCATTAATGGCTGAGGAAGGGGAGCATACAAGGCATGCCATTTCCGTCTCTCCCTTGGGAAGGGTCTAGATGAAGTGAGCAAAGATTCCTTTCTAGCTTCTTGTGTAAGCTGCACGTGTCATGAGAGTTGGGTGGCTCTCTATCTGCTCGTGTGCTCTCTGAAGGTGGGGTGCGCCTTTGTGCGCGAACGCATGCCCAGGTACGCCCTTCTCTGTCGCTGCTCCCCGTTCGTAGCTCTTTTGGTTCGTCCCGTGTTGTTGGTGTGCCTAACGGATCTGGGCCTGGTTCTACGCTTGGACTTCACAATTGGGCTATCACATTTTTCTGGGTATCAACATTGTCTAACACCCTTTCATAATAAATGTTACTAAATACAATTTAAAAAAATAAATTCGGAAATAATACTAATGCACCCGTACAAACAAAAATTCGAAACACTCTTTCATAATAATACTAATATACCTTAACAATTTAAGACTATATATAAATATGATATATTTTTAAAACATCTAATTTTTTTAACAAATTAATACAAATAACAAACTAATACCACAATTTGTTAAAAAATAATTTTAGTATGTTATATCATTTTTAATAATTTGAAGGTAGACTTTGGTTAGATACAAATGAAAATGAATTTGCGCATTTTTCGAGTATGAATTTGCGCATTTTTCGACTAAAAAAACCTTTAAGACAATCAAAAGAGTAAAAAAATTGGAAAAAAAAAACATAATTACCTTGACATTAAATATATCCTCTCTATATTAATAATACTTATTAAAAATTATTTAAATTACCTTATGAATTTTTTTGGACGGCCGGCCCATTTTGACATTTATTGGAAACCCTAGGATCCTATATAATAACATGGGTGTGCAGTTATTAAGAAAGAGGATAAAAATAAAAGGGGGGAAAGAAAGCAGCGGCGGCCGAGAGTAGTGAAAGAGGGAGATCGGAGATGGAGCATAGCGAAGGAAGCAAGACAGAATCAGATGATTTGAACTTGACCCAAAGCAAAAGAAGAAAGATAGAAGAATCAGATGAGAAGGTTGGGGTTCTGTGTCTACATATGTACGATGGTGTTCTGATTGGAATAGATCTCGATGCTGCACCAACTGATGATACGAGTATTTGTTTCGTCCTCGATTTTCTCAGCAGCGGATTCCCTATCTGTATGAGACATGTTCAAATCGACCATCAACACCTTTTCGTTGGTGGAGTTGAAGTTGAATCAAGCCAACGACGCTTCTCCAACCAAATTCACGAGTTCCGCCCTTCTTCTCTGTTGCTCAACCCCCCAAAAGAAAAAGATATTTTGGTGAAGAAGGCGGGGACTCTCGCGTGTCCTAAATTGGCACTGGTGGCCAATCTTCAAGGTGACATCTACCTTCTTCATCACTACGGCCATCCTTCCATTCCTGTTGATCCAAAACCCGATGTTCCCTTTGAGCGTTTTGATCGTGGCAGCATTTCTGGGCTTAAAGCGCCTATTCCTCCTATCTACGGGTCCATCTATCAGAAATTCGAAACCCTAAAACTAACCGAAGAACCCCGTTACTATATATGGCCTGAGAGCAGGTTTTATGATCCCAACGACTTTCCTGTGGAATGTCAGTTTGTTGTGGATAATAAGTTGCTGCTTTTCTGTCATTCAGACAGGACACTCCAGATTTTCACTACTCATACCCATGAGGGAGAGGGAGAGTGGGAAACTTTTTTTAGAGATGCAGAAGATGTTCGAGGGTCTTTTCTAAATTGTCGCAAAGTTCTGCCCAGTACCGCGTTATGTTTATCTGATCTCGTATTGTTCCAAGGTCAAGAACCGTATGCGGTCTTTCTTGGTATCATTGAAGAAGATTGCGAGGTTGACAGCAGCGTCCCTAGCGAGTATGCATCCTCTTTTTCATTTGGTATCACTCAGAAACTCTATGCTTTCCCTCTCTCCAAAACAACATTCCAAGTCAATTGCTTTCAGGACCTCGATGAGGTATTCTCCATTCGTGGTGCTTTCGATCCTTTGAATCCATTGGATATAGACACAGTAAGTCATCAACTTCTTGATCTGGGTGACGTAGCAGCAGGAAATGGATATCCAAGAAGAAGAAGAGTATGTGCAATATCGGAAGGCAATGGGTACACAGATAAGGTTCCTTATGTTTTCATCTCTATTTTCGATTTGCACTTGACTCAAAAAGAGATAAAGACCCCGGACGACCCTAAAAAGTCTTGTAAGTTCTTGAATGTTTCCATGGTCAAAAAGCATTTATTCAAATTGGAGGACAAGAAGAAGGAATCTATATTCGATGCTTTCATCCTTACTCCAGGTATTGTTTAGACTTTATTAGAGATGTATGTGCTTGTTTGCTTGTTACATGCTATTGGAGAACGAGTTCTCTTGTTTTTATTTTTCTTTGTGGCTGAGATTGCCAACTTGGAATTTCACAATCTTCTTTTGTATTTTTGACAGGCAGCTTTACTATGTAGTCAAGTGATGTGATTCGAGTGGCTGCTAGTTGGTTTATAGCTAGGTAAACATAGCTTTGTGGAATGATTTATCAAATTACATGAATATCGCCACGATTGCAGCATAGAAGTTTTTATATAAAATGCCATGAATATATGTATGATGGATGGCATGTCAATGATAAATGAACACAATTATATTACATTGATTTGGTTCCCTCTTGGTCTATTGGATTTCTCTTCATTACTGATGATTAGCATAGCTGTCACACTATCCTCCTTTTGAACTTGCTCATGTATTCCGACTCTAAGTCCTTGTTTATCCCATTACGAGGAGTCTTCTCTTGATTCAAAACTCATTCTCATGCTGCTTGTTGGTTTATAGATAGCTAAGTTGGCTGGGATTTGTGAAAAAGGATTTTGAGGACTTGTTTTTATCTTGCTCCTTTTTTCTTTTTTGTGGGCTAAACAATGATGAGACCTTTATTTGTTGTAGATATGAAATTATCCATCTTCCCTTGAGATCTGTTTCGTATATTTTATTGTTTCGTATACTTCATTCAATTCTCAACAAGCATAGCTTTGTGGAATGATTTATCAAATTACATAAATATTGCGACGATTGCAGCATAGAAGTTTTTATATGAATTTGATATAAAATGCCATGAATATATGTATGATGGATGGCATGTCAATGGTAAATGAACACAATTATATTACGTTGATTTGGTTCCCTCTTGGTCTATTGTGGAATTAAATTTAATTAATTTACGTACCCGGTGCGTACCCGAGCGTACCCGGTGCGTACCCGAGCGTACCCGGTGCGTACCCGAGCGTACCCAATGCGTACCCGCACCCGGTACGTACCCGGTGCGGGTACTTGCTATTGTTGTTCTATAGTGTGTTGATGTGTTTTTTAGGGTTTTAAATTGTTATTCTTGCTCTCTTATACTTGCTTCTGCTGTTGTGCCCTATAGCTGTATAGGGTGTTAATATGCTATTCTTGCTCTGTTATGCTTACTGCTCTGGTTTTATTTTGTCATAATTTTTTATTATTTTTTTATTTATTATATATTAACGTACCCGTACTCTAATTTTTACCGTACCCCCGTACCCGGTACGTACCCGAACCTGTGCAACATAGCATACCAACAAGAAATGAAAACAATTACATTATGTGCTTGGATGGAGTTCTTTACAAATTTATAACAGGACCCATTGCATGTGTTGGAGTTGAACTAAAATTTTTGACCTTCCTGTAACTTGATCAACTTTGCTTCTATCATGATAATCCAAGCTTTTTTTGTTTTCACTATGAAGTTTTTTATGACAAAATTCATCGACTAGCTTTTGGCTTCTTTTTATGTTATTAAACTCAAGGGTGGCTTCTTTTTATGTTATTAAACTCAAGGGTCTTGCTAATAAGTGCTCTAAGGACATTGGTTAAGGTTCCTAGATTTGGAAAAAATATCATAAATTCAAGTGCCTTTAGGGCAATAAACTCAATAGTGAGATCCCAATGGTGCTCAACAATTTGCATATGGTATCCTAAAACAGCTTAAATGCTTAAAGCATGTTTGTTTCCAAAGTAGGTAGGTGCCTCCAAACACATGTTTAGGGAAAGCAATTATGTGTTGATTTTGCTTCACCATAATTTGTTACCATGTTTCGAGGAGAAATTATTAGGTCGTCAAGGATTTCATGGTTCATCGCCACGTACTATTTATTTTTAATATTTTTAATATGATAAACGATTGAGATGAGTTCGGGTCACAATGGTCCAGGACCAGCTAATAATTCTCCTGATTCGAGACACACACTTATATGGTTAGAACCTCCTAATGCTATGAAGAAAACATTTTATAATTCCTCCTTCTGTTTTTCTTTTTAGGGGTTGAATCATAGAAAGCATGCAGTTAATTATAACGTAGTTTAAGATCATACTATAGTTAAAAGACTTGTGCAAAAAGTCTGCATCTGTTTGGCAAGATTATTTGCTTTCTTCAATGTATGAAGCTTGCTATAGGAACCCAATTTCACAGTAAAAGAAATCGGTAATTAAAGAAGGATTTTACTTTAGAACCATTGAAAATAGAGGGTTTCTGTAACCTTTTGATGTGTCACAATAGAAAATAGCCACGTGTTTTTTTTTTGTCACGTAAATTGGGCATATTTTTAATTTATAAGTTTTATAATTAGAATCCTAAAATATTTATTTAAAAATATTTTTTTATCCTTAATGTAATTTACCCAAAATACCATCATTTTAATATTATTTATCATCTACCCAAAATACCCTATTTTTAATATTATTTATCATCTACCCAAAATACCCTAATTTTATATTTCATATACCCTAAATACCCACATTTTAATATTATTTGTATCTACCCAAAATACACTTAATAATTTATAATTTCCCATTTTACTATCCTCTCATGTTATTCTTCTCCATTAATCTATCATACTCTTATTCTTCTATCACTGTCAAGTACCAACATCATCACCTTCTTCTTCTTTATTCATACATTCGTTCTTCATAAAAAATCCAAGAACAAACGCAGGAGCATACCTTCTTCATTATCACCATCTTTTATATTCCCTCTTATCTCCAAACCAGTTTTAATTTTCCAAACCTAATCCCAATTCCGACGCCCTACCACCATAGATATGTTCTCTTTCTTTCTCTTTTAGGGATGTTCATTCCCTTTAGATTTTATTTCTGTGGGTCCCGTGCTGTCAGTAGTATATGTTGATGCTTTTTTGGTTGATTGTTGCTCTCTATCCAGGGAAACACAATTCTGTGTAAACTCATAACACGTGATTATTTTTTTTATTTCCCAAATGTAATAATGAAGAAAATAAAAGTTTTCACTTTTCCATTTACAAAAATCTTAAATTTTTCATTAAAAAAAACTCAATTTTTAGCAATAATGTTTTTTTTAACACAGTTGAGTGGCGGTGAGAAGCAACGTGTCTCATTATCTTGGAAAAAGTCAAAGTAGTCAACAAAAAAGAAGAGAATGTCTTTTTGATATGATGCTTGATTCTGTTTTCAAATAAAATATAATGTTTGATTCATTCATTAATTGCAAATTTCTATCACACAAATTTTCATATTAATTTTACAATATTTAAGATTTTTCATTAATTGTTTTAAAGAATTTTAATGTAATATACAATTTTTAAGATAATATACAATCTTTAGGATTTTTCATTAATTATTTTTACTTTGAATTGGGACAAAAAAATTTTTTTTTTTACCAAGATAATGAGACAGAGGGAGTATATGAGAGACAGATAAATGAGAAGAATTGAGTGTTGGAAACCAACAAGCGGCCTAACAATCTACTAGAGGGGGTGAATAGTAGTTGGGAGCAATAGTACCAATTTTTCGGATAAGATTAAAATGGGTCGAATAATGCTTGCTGTTAAAATAAAATAGTTGATTTTGAGCTGAGCAGAATCTGATCATCGGTTGTTTGTCCGGCAACAGATTATCCGAGCTGCACCACACAAAGATCAGATTTGCAACAGAACACAGCTAGCACTATCCGAGCAAAATAAGGTTTATCAAAGCCGACTAAAAGTGCTCGGAAAAAAACAGAAAGCGATAAATAAAAGAGACACCGAATTTTATACTGGTTCACTCTCACCCAGTGAGAGTTATGTCCAGTCCCCCTAAACGTTAGGGAGCCTTTACTCAAAATCAGTTCAAATGGATACAACACGAATTACAAGTGAACCTCACTCAATCTAACCCTTTCAAGAGTGTACCAAACTCTTGAAATCTACCCCAAATGAATTGATGGCTGAAGAACCTCTTCAGCAATTTCACAGACAGAGTTCCTTGAAACCTTCAAGAACTCCTTCGATGAAACCTTCACCGAACCAAACTGATTTTGTTGAAACCTTCAACAATCTCAGAGCAATCTTGAAACCTTCAAGATCTATTTCCTTGAAACCTTCAAGGACCTTCCTTTCTTCAATGAACAGTAACTTAAACTATTGTGGCTCCAACCAGAAACTCAATTGTATAAGAATCAGAAAGTGTGAATACCAATTGAATAGTTGGTTAAGCAAGGGATTGACAAAGAAAAATAGTTTTCGTGTTGTAATGAACAATTTTGTCTGTCTGTTTGTGTTTGAGTCGTAAGTTGGTTGAAGAAGACAAAACTCCCCTTTATAATCTCCACAATCCACGAAAATCAGGGAGTAGGTGGAGTGAGCAGATTAGGAAAGATTTTGGGAGTAATTGCCTTTCCAATGGACACTTTCGAATCAAACAGATTTTCAATCAATCCTTTTTTAACCGTTGATTTTAACTCAAATGGAATTTATACTTACTAATTGATATGCGCTTTAGTTAAAATCTAAGTTTTTTCACCCACACTCAGGAAAATACAAACGATTACAAAAACAGTGGGAGGAACTGACTTCTGAGTGTTGTTTGTTGAATGACGAGCGAGCTCGGTACCTGACTGAACACTTTGCCGAGCTAAGGGACTTGAGTAGAGGAACTGATCCCTGTCTGATCGAACTGATCTTATGCCGACCAGAGTGCTGAGATTTAGGACCGAGAACCAAGCTCATCAATGATTGACTGGTCGAGCATTCTGAGTTGATACATTTGGCTTCGTCACTGACCGAGATCCGAGCTGATACATTTTGCTTCATCAATGTCCGAGATCCAACCGAGTTCGTCAATTGACTAGCCGAGCATTCTGAGCTGATATGTTTCTCTTCATCAAAGACCGAGATCCGAGATCATCCATTTGTCTTCATCAACGATCGAGATCACAAGATCCGAGATCATTCATTTGTCTTCATCAATGACCGATATCAGAAGATCATCAATTTGACTTCATCAGTGGCCGAGATCCAAGATCAACAACTTGTATTCATCAGTGGTCGAGATCCGAGATACACAATTTGTCTTCATCAAAACCTCTTTGATTCTACAATCTCCCCCTTTTTGATGATGACAAACACTTGTTGATTTTTCACGCTCTCCGAGTGTACGCTCGGAAACTCCCCTTGAATAAATGCTCGAAAATCTGTAATGCTGCTCGGAAATCACTCCCCCTGAATTTATGCTCGCCTTGCCTGCACAAACAAAACAACAACACCATTTCTCCCCCTTTTGGCATGATAAAAAAGGAGCCTAAATTAAGAGCAGTATGCCAAAGGAAGAATATAATAACACAAGATGGATTATGAGCAATGAAAATACTTGCTGAATTATAGCCCAATTAAAAAAACATTCCCCCCTAAAACAGATATACTTTTGAAGAAGCAATATGAAATACAAACCATTTTAGCACAGTGCCCTTCAAAAGTATTTTAAAAAAAAGTTTTGCTAGGGGGTACCCAAATTGATTTGGGCTTATTGGGATTTTCTTCTTTCACAATCCAAACATAAGAACCGTTAGGCACACCATGAGATTTTATTCTGCAAATATTTGAGGTGTGTCCATGAATGCCACAGTAAAAACAAGTTGGCTTTTAAGAGAGATTAACATTTGAAAATGAACCAACTTTTTCTAAAATTCTTTTAAGCCGATTTTATTGGAATTGTTCCTTTGATTTACAAGAAATTTATTTAACATATATATTATCACTTTTTGAAAAAGTTGCAAAAGTAGTTTTCAAATTTTGAATTTCTTTCTCATACTTGATGCAACTTTCACAATTTTGATTTTTCAAGGAAGTGATAGTATGCTCTAAAGATTCATTGCTGCTTTTCAAATTGTCAATGCATTTTTCTAATTCTAGAACTTGCTCTTTATATTTTAAAATATTCTTTTTCAGTTTAACATAGCTCTTGGCAAGTTTCTTAAAATCAGGCATTTCAATGAAAGCAGTATATAATTCTTCATAATCAAGAGACTCAGTTTCGGAATCGGAATTTACCTTGGTTCCTTGCTTACTTGAAGTGAAACTTGATGATGCGCCTTCATCAAATCTACTCACCAAGCAAAGATTGGCTTCTTCCTCATCACTTGATGTGCTTGAGCTTGTCTCTTCACTTTCATTCGGTGCATCTCACACAAATATACGCTTTTTTTTTCCTTTTTCTTTTCATCTTTATGTCTCTTGAGATAATCAGGACAGTGAGGTCTTATGTGTCCTCTCTTACCACATTCATGACATTTTATTTTGTCTTTTGAGGAACTGTTTCTTTTATTTTTGAGGAATTTTTCGAACTTTTTGACCATAACCCCGGATGTTTCCTCATCCATGTCTGAATTAGAGTCGCTGTCCGAGGAGTCTTTAGCCGACATAGTTGAGGCCTTGAGCGAGATCCCCTTCTTCTTCATGTCGGACTCTTCATGCATAGCTAAGCGGTCGAGCTCCATCTCATGCTCCTGAAGTTTGCCGAACAGATTTGCTATGTCCATAGTGTCCATATCCTTTGATTCCATAATGGCTGTCACCTTCGGCTACCATTCCCTACTCAGACATCTCAACACTTTGTTAGTAACTTCAGACTTTATTAAAGTTTTGCCGAGGGCAATAAGATGATTTATGATATGAGTAAATCACTTTTTCACGTCATTTATAGATTCATTCGGTAGCATGCGAAATAACTCATATTCATGCATTAATGTATTTAGTCTTGCTCGTCTAACCTCATTGATCCCCTCATGAGTGAGTTGTAGAATGTCCCACATTTGTCTGGCACTTTTACAATGTGAAACTCGGAAAAATTCATCATAGGACAAGGCGGAAGTGATGATGTTTTTGGATTTTAAATCGTAAGAAACTTTCTATTTATCATCATCATTCCAGCTTGCCTTTGGGATTTCTACAACTTCCTCTCCTATTTTTCTTGTACGAATAAAATGACCATTTTCAATCGAATCCCAAATATCAATATCTATAGCTTCTATAAAATTTTCGTCTGAGCTTTCTAATAATCATATCCATCACCATTAAATAGTGGTGGACATTGAAGAGCCTTCACCTCCAAAAGGATTGTTAGAGCCCATGGTTTCCTTAGGATCTTTTCGAAAAAGTTTTTACACTTGATATTTCGACCAAGCTCTAATACCACTTGTTGGAAACGAACAAGCGGCCTAACAATCTACTAGAGGGGGGTGAATAGTAGCTGGAAGCAATAGTACCAATTTTTCAGATAAGATTAAAATGGGACGAATAATGCTTGCTGTTCAGATAAAATAGCTGATTTTGGGTTGAGCAGAATCTGATAATCGGTTGTCTGTCCGACAACAGATTATTCAAGCTGCACCACACAAAGATTAGATTTGCAGCGGAACACAGCTAGCACAATCCGAGCAAAATAAGGTTTAACAAAGTCGACTAACAGTGCTCGAACAAAACTAAAAGCGGTAAATAAAAGAGACACCGAATTTTGTACTGATTCACTCTCACCCACTAAGAGCTACGTCCAGTCCCCCCCTAAACATTAGGGAGCCTTTACTCAAAATCAATTCAAATGGATACAACAGGAATTACAAGTGAACCTCACTCAACCTAACCCTTTCAAGAGTGTATCAAACTCTTGAAAACTACCCCAAATGAATTGATGGCTGAAGAACCTCTTCAGCACTTTCACAGATAGAGTTCCTTGAAACCTTCAAGAACTCCTTCGATGAAACCTTCATCGAACCAAACTGATTTTGTTGAAACCTTCAACAATCTCAGAGCAATCTTGAAACCTTCAAGATCTATTTCCTTGAAACCTTCAAGGACCTTCCTTTCTTTAATGAACAGTAACTTAAACTATGGTGGCTCCAACCAGAAACTCAATTGTATAAGAATCAGAAAGTGTGAATACCAATTGAGTAGTTGGTTAAGAAAGGGATTGACAGAGAAAAATAGTTTTCGTGTTGTAATGAACAAATCTGTCTGTCTGTCTGTGTTTGAGTCGTAAGTTGGTTGAAGAAGACAACACTCCCCTTTATAATCTCCACAATCCCCGAAAATCAGGGAGTAGGTGGAGTCAGCATATTAGGAAAGATTTTGGGAGTAATTGCCTTTCCAACGGACACTTTCGAATCAAATCAGATTTCCAATCAATCCTTTTCTAACCGTTGATTTTAACTCAAATGGAATTTGAACTTACTAATTGATATGCGCTTAAGTTAAAATCTAAGTCTACCACCCACACTCAGGAAAATACAAACAATTACAAAAATAGCGGGAGGGACAAACTTCTGAGTGTTGTTTGTTGAACGACGAGCGAGCTCGGCACCTAACTGAACGCTTTGTCGAGCTAGGGGACTTGAGTAGAGGAACTAATCCCAGTCTGATCGAACTGATCTTATGCCGACCAGAGCGCTGAGATTTAGGACCGAGAACCAAGCTTATCAATGATTGACTGGCCGAGCATTCTGAGCTGATACATTTGGCTTCGTCACTGACCGAGATCCGAGTTGATGCATTTTGCTTCATCAATGTCTAAGATCCAACCGAGTTCGTCAATTGACTGGTCGAGCATTCTGAGCTGATATGTTTCTCTTCATCAAAGATCGAGATCCGGGCTGATACATTTTGCTTCACCAATGTCCGAGATCCAACCGAGTTCATCAATTGACTGGCCGAGCATTCTGAGCTGATATGTTTATCTTCATCAATGACCGAGATCCGAGATCATCCATTTGTCTTCATCAACACCCGAGATCACAAGATCGGAGATCATTCATTTGTCTTCATCAACGACCGAGATCACAAGATCATCAACTTGACTTCATCAGTGGCCGAGATCCGAGATACACAATTTGTCTTCATCAAAACCTTTTTGATTCTACAATGAGCACAAAATAAGATAAATTTCACTCCTCTAATATATAGTAGGAGATAAGGTTAGAAAAAATTGAAAATTAAATGAGATGATATGAATATAAAATAAAATAAGAGAAATTTCGCTCCTCTAATGAAGCAAGAGATAAGGAAAGAAAATTTGAGTTACTCCTTCGATCCCGTTATCTTAGTAAAAATCAAAGTAGTAAATAAAAATAAGAGAATATCTTTTTTATATAATGCATGATTCTATTTTCAAAAATAAAATATAATGTATGATTCATTCATTAATTACAAATTTCTATCATACAAATTTTCATATTATTTTTACAATCTTTAAGATTTTTCATTAATTATTTTTACTTTGATTGGGACCAAAAAAAAAACTTCATTTTTTTACCAAGATAATGAGACAGATGGAGTGTATGAGAGACAATTAAATGAGATTATATGAGCACAAAATATGATAAACTTCAACCCTCTAATATAGATTAGGAGATAAGGTAAGAAAAAATTGAGAATTAAATGAGATGATATGAACATAAAACAAGATAAGAGAAATTTCGCTCCTCTTACGGAGTAGGAGATAAGGAAAAAAAATTCGAGACACTTTCTTGGTCCAATTATCTTGGTAAAAGTCAAAATAGTAAATAAAAATGAGAGAATATCTTTTTGATATGATGCATGATTCTATTTTCAAAATAAAATATAATGTATGATTCATTCATTAATTACAAATTTCTATCACACAAGTTTTGATATTATTTTTACAATCTTTAATATTTTTCATTAATTATTTTAAATATTTTTAATATAATATACAATCTTCAAGATTTTGCATTAATTATTTTTACTTTAATTTGGGACAAAAAAAAACTACTCCATCCGTCCCATTATCTTGGTAAAAAAAATGCAAATGAATTTATCCCATATTAAAGTAAAAAAATAAATGAAAAATTTTGAAGATTGTAAATTGTATCGATGATTGATAAGTAAGTAAGGAAAATATATTTAAAGATTTTTTTTGAGGCCATATTGTAATATGTATTAATTGTAATGATATGAAAATTTGTATAATATCAATTTGTAATTAATGAGTGAATCATGGATTATATGAAATAGATATTCTCTTATTTTCATTGACTTGTTTGACTTTTACCAAGATAATGAGACGGAGGGAGTTTATTTTTTTTTTACCAAGATAATGGGATAGAGGGAGTAGAAAACATTAGTATATCAAACAACATCAGTCTCATCGTATATCCTTAACTCTTAACAACTGTAAGCCACCACAAACAAAATGAATGAAATTGATTTAATTAAATATTAAGGCAATGAACATCCCTATAAGAGGAAGAAAGAGAACCTATCTATGGTGGTGGTACTTGATAGTGATAGAAGAAGAAATGTCTGATAGATTGATGGAGAAAAATAACGAGAGTGGGTAGTGAAATGAGAAATTATAAATTATTAAGGTTTTCTTTTATAAATACAAATTGTGGTGGACTAAGCCTCAGATCGAGATCACAGGGCACAAGACCCCCTCTCGTCGAGATCAGACTACAACTATACTCCTGGTATTAGGCCGAGATTTTCATCTCCCGGCTGAACAGCATACCAGGAACGGGTTGAGCTCACGCCACCTACACGGCCCACAAGCCAAACGCTCAAGCTGATAAGCACATGATAAGGACAAGTAGACTCACCCATCCTTATCCTCTTACAGCTCAGCTGACCATTAGGGCAACCAACCACCCCTATAAGTAATACCGTGCTACATGGGGCTCAGGGACGTCCTCTAACCCTAATTGACACAGCACACACTCTGTGATTAGGGCAACCCAGGTACTCCAACTGAGTACCTTGGAGAACACATAAGATCACCCATAAACCCTAGATAGAGCAACTCCATTAAGGTCTTTCCTTGGCCTTAGTGACGGCTCTGGTCTAGAACATCTCATTTGCGCCGTCTGTGGGAACGAGTGATTTGGGTCTAATATATGATGTTTTGGGTATGATTTAGACTCCTTTTTACTATGGATTTGGCTTGTTTCTCTTGTAAATTTAGGATTTTTTGTATAGTTTTTAGAAAGTTAGGTAATTTGGAATACTTTGAACGTTTTGATTCGTTTTGGGTTTGTTTCAGGTACTTTCGGAGCTTAAATGAAGAAAATAAATATGGAGCATGAAACAGGATGAAAAGACCTTGAAAATAGCGCAAGAATGAAGCAAAACGGAGCCGGAATGAGTCCCACACGCCCAGGCGTGTCTGTAGCGAGAAAATACACCAATCAGGTGCCTGGCACGCCCAGGCGCACATAGTGCGTGAAAGTGACGATGTTCGGTATTTTGACCATAACTTGACCTACACATATCCAAATAAGGCGATCTTGGTATCATTTTAAATCTAAGGAAAAGATCTACAAATCTTCCAGAAATAGCCTTACTCAAATTCGTCCATATTTGGGGTCAAAAACAGTGCCGAAGTTGCTGTCAGATACGAGAAAGCCCAATTGGGCCACTTCCTGATCAGTTTTGCTCCAATTCAATTAGGATTAGTTTTATCTTTAAATATACATTTTAGAATTAGGTTAGACAGCCATTAGCAGTCATTAGAGAGAGAGAGAGAGGGAGATTACATAATTTTAGAGAGTTTTATAAGAGGAGAAGATCAAGGATTGGAAGATCCAAGGCTTTTCCATGGTAATCATGCATTCTTCTATTGCTTTTGTTCTTAATTTCATGATGTGTAACTAAAACCCTTGTGTTAGGAATTGGTGAATTTGTATGGATTAGTTTATTGATTTTATGAATTGATGTTTTTCCGTTTCTGAATCATGTGTTTGATTGCGTTTTATTTCCAATTCATAAATCTGGCCAATTTATGTCTTGTTTTGGATCTCTAATTCTTCAATTGAGATATTAGGAATTAGAATAGGCCATGCTTTCAAACAATATAGTTATTGAACAAGTAGGGATACCATTGGGTAATTATATAACATGATTAATTCCCTGTTCTTAATTAAGATTATTCAATAGTTTAATCTCTTAAGGAATTAAGCATTATCTAATTGAATAAGAAACGATAATTATACAAGAGGGATCTAATAGTTACCAATTTAGGAATTTGTTCATGATTTAGGGAAAAACAGAGATTCATGATAAATAAACAACGCCTACAATGAAACCATGTTCCAAACATCTTTCTTAAATTGCTCAACACTTCTATTTATTTTCTATTTTTAATTTATTTTCTATTTTTATTTTAATCCAATCTTGATTAATTAGTAGAAACCTATAGATTTTGCTTTTAACTACTCTTTGGTGAGAATTAATTGAACAATTTGCAATCCTTGAGGGACGCTATCTGGTCTTATTGACTATATTACTATCCGATCTAGTATACATGCTAGAGAGTGAACAAGTTTTTGGCGCCGTTGTCGGGGATTAAAATTCGTTTCAATTAATTTTCGGTACTTAGTAGTAGTTTTAGGTGAAATTTATTTTTTGTTTAGTTAGTTTTTTGTCTCAACAGGTGCTGCGTAATTTTTCTTTTGTTTTTGTGTTGTGCAGGAATTTATATCAATTTAAGTGCAAAGAGGAGAAAAATTCAGCACTAGAAGAAGGGAAAGAACAACTTTGAAGATGGATGGAGGAGGAGGATCTCACGGATCCTCTCCGCCTCCTCCTCCCAGGAAGACCTTGGCAGAATATGCAACTATGGACCCAGACTTCCTTGCTTCTAGCATAGTCCGGCCAGCCATCACTGCAACTGCATTCGCTATTGATCCGCAGTACATCCATCTCATCATGCAGGATCAGTTCAGTGGTGCGCCGAATCAAGACCCCAGGGACCATATCGCCAACTTCCTGGGCATGCTCGGCTTCTTCAAGATCGAGGGTGCTACGGACGAGGCCATCAGAATGAGGATGTTCCCTCTCTCACTGAGGGGCGAGACGCTAACTTCGGTGAACAACCAGGCACCAGGGAGTTTGTCCAGCTGGAAAGTACTTGTCTACAAATTCATGGATAAGTTTCTTCCAGCTGGGTTGTAAGCGAAGCCAAGGCAAGACGTTCACTAATTCATGCAAGAGGACAACGAGCCGTTGCATGAAGCTTGGCAGCGTCACAACCAGCTACTGAGGAAATGCCCAACATTTATGCAAGACTGGCAGCAGATTCAATTGTTCTATAATGGGCTCAACCGATTCAATTAAAGCATGGTTGATGTAGCAGTTGGTGGATCGTTGATGAAGAAGACTGTTGAAGAGGCCAAGGAAGTTATTGCAAACATGACATTTAGCAACAACCAAGGATTAAGGGCCCAGGTGGAGCAAAGCGTCTTGAAGAGTCATGATCTGGACTCTAGTCAAATCAAGATCTTAATCGAGCAGAACAAGCAAATGCAGCAGCAGATGGCTGCATTGACGAAGTAGATAAGCCAGATCACTATGTCAGCTGCATCGAGCACTCTAAAGTGCGACTTTTGTGGGGGAGGTCACCGGAATGGTGATTGTGCTTTTGAAGTCAGTAAGGGTCTAGCCACCATTGAGGAGTAGGCCAAGTTTGTGGGTGAAGGAGTACTTAAAAATAACATGTACTCCAATATCCACAATCTGGGGCAAATCAGTCAGTCTCACACCTCAGGGTATAGCCCAGCACCCAATCCATCACCGCCACAAAAGCAAGGTTGGGAGAAAGCACTTGAAGCAATGGCTACCACAACCAATACCTTCATGGCATAAGCTAGGGTGAATTTTGCCAATCAGGAAGTCAGCATTCCCAACCTAGAAGTGCAAGTGGCTCAAATAAACAATCGGATATCAGAGATCGCAACCAACTACAAGGAGCGATGCATGGCGGTTACCCTTCGAAGTGGCAAGTCGTATGAGGAGCCACAGAAGAAGGGTAATGCAACTGAGCTTGAGAAGAAGGATGAGGGGCCAAAGCAACCAAGTGGAAGAGGCTCAAATGCAAGGCAACAGACGCAGGATCCACTTGCAGATCAAGAGAAAGAGCAAGGTGTAACATCCCTAATTTTAATCCCTAAAATAATTATAAGTTTTACAGGATTAAATAATTGTTTCTTGAAATCAATTATTTAGTTGTTGGGTATTTTCATAAAATACGTTATGTTAATTACGAAACTATATTTTATTTATATACTTTAAAGTGAGTTATTAAAATAGTTACCCTATTGAAAAATATTTTTTTATATTTTATATTTTATATTTTATATTTTAACGCACTTTTGATTATATTTAATATTAAACTTGTTTTAAGAACTTTAAGATCTTTAACTTTAAGAGTTTATACATGTACTTATTTGGATATTTACATTTATTCTTATTAGTACTTCTTGGTATTTAAAATAAATGTATGAACTAGTTATATCTCTTTTAATTCGGAGATACCAATATTATATTACTTCGTGAGTAATATCAAATGACTAACCTTATGATTTACCCTATATGTGTTGGGATGACAATTTACTTTTAGTATTGGTTCTCCTTCAAATACTAATAATAATCATGATAGAAATAATATGTTCTTTTTGTTTTGTTGTTAAAAATCAAATGAGATAAGTGGGAGGGTATTTTGGTCAACCTATGAGGGCACGAAAACCCTATTTTTGTTTCTTCTCCTTCTCTTCTTAGGAGCTGCCGCCCCTATCCTCCATAGCTCTCTCTCCTTTGTGTTTTCTCTCTCTCTCCGCCCCCTCTCTCTCTCCTTTGCCGACGCTTGCTTCTCCCTCACCGCGCGCCGCCGCCACGCTCGCGTGTTCTCCCACCCCAAGTCACGCCGCAGCTGCCTTGCCATTTCTCTTCCTCCAAGTCGCGAATCACGACCTGCTTTCTGTCAAATCGCTCCACCGTTGTTCGCTGCCGCCGTTGCACCAACGACGCCGCCATCTTCTCCTCCTCTCGATTCACGTCTGCTACTCCTTGGAGTGATTTGGGTCTGATATATATACTTTTTGGACTTCATTTGACTCTCTTTTACTTTGATTTAACTTGTTTTCATAGTAAACTTAGTACCTTTTTATTAGTTTTTAGGAATTTTAGTGATTGTAGTTTCCCATGAACTTTTTGATCGTTTGTTCAGTGTTTCAGGTGATTTTGGAAGCTCAAATGCAAAAATAAATTATGGAACTGGGAAGAGCATTCAAAGACCTTGAAGTAGGAAAAAGAACGGAGAAAATCGGAGCCGAAAGCAGGTCCACGCGCCTGGGCGCGCCATCTGAGAAAAGGAACAACAACAGTAGGCATGCGCCTGGGGCGCGTAACCGCGTGCGCCTAGGGCGCGCGTATATCAAAAAAGCCCAATTGGGCCAACAACTTCAGAAATTGATTGGGATTTTACTTAGAGATAGATTGTAATTATAAATTAGTGATTTAGAATTAGGTTAGGCAGCCAATTCAGAGAAGAAAATAGAATTAGATTAGAAGAGGGATGTTGGAAACCAACAAGCGGGCTAAGCAAATACTAGAGGGGGGTGAATAGTATTTTGAAGCACTAATACCAAATATTTCGATTGATAATTGAAGAATGGAGCTAACACTGAATTTTCTGGAATCAGACACAAAAGACTCGAGTCTTTTGTGAAATACTCGAGTTTTTCAGTGATGAACAACTCGAGTCTTTTCTGAAATACTCGAGTTTTTCCTATCAGATAGCAGAAAAACCAGAAACGAAAATTCAGCAATTTAACTCAAATCAATTCAATAATAAACAGGAACTTATCCAACAGAATAGCAAGCAATCTAAATAACTTTTAAACACAAAGATTCCTTGAACTTGCTACCTAATTGTATAAATCCTAATTGATTGAAATGACTTAAGTCTATTGAGCGAGAAAGTAGATTAAAAGCAATAAACCGACACTCAAGCAATTTTATCCTGGTTCACTCCAACAATGAGCTACATCCAGTCCTCCTAATCACTTAGGAGTTTCTACTAATGATCAAATTGTTAGAAATTACAAAGGATTGCTTGAGAATGGCCTCACTCAACCTAACCCTTTCAAGAGTGTACCAAACTCTTGATTTCTACCCCAATTTGATTCCGGTGATTGAAGAACTCTTCACAAAGCTTCCTTGAAATCCCTTCAAGAAACTCCACCGGGCTAGGAACCTCCTAGTCTTGTGCTTGAGAACCTCTCAAGACTTCCAACACCCTAAGCCACTTAGGGTTTGCTTGGGAACAATCCAAGACTTTGAATAATCAAGCTTTTTGTATGAGTATTACTAATCTCACAATGGATTAGCACAAATAACCACAGCTCAATGTAAGAATTGAGGCCTAAAAACTCAACTTGGAATAAAATGACAATATGAGTGAGAAGTTGAGCTTTTTGGGAATTAACACTTGAGAAGAGGAAATTATGAAAGCTTGTGATCAATAATGTGTTGTTGTCTTGTTTGTTCTTGCACAAATTCAAAGGGCAATTTTACAATAAGGTTCAGAATTCTCTCTTGGGGTTGGATGAGACTCAAATGCCCTCAATTGAGTTTTTGAGTCTCTCCAACGTTCATTTTTGCTGACTGGACAAAAATACTCGAGTCTTTTGGTAAATACTCGAGTCTTTTTGGTCGGTCACGAGTGAATTGGTGCACGAACAAGACTAACGGTCATAATTGCTGACCTGGCACAAATACTCGAGTTTTTCTATAAATACTCGAGTATATACTCGAGTCTTTATCAAAATACTCGAGTATTTTGATCAGATATGGGAAAAATTATTTTTCAATTTTATTTTTCCTCTCAAGTATTAATTTTTGGTCAATCTCAACTTAATAAACATATAAAAATTTATTCCTAGAAGAGACTAACTATTTATACCCACTCTTAACCACTCTCAACATAAATTAGAAATTTACAATTAATATTTGATTGAGAATGATTGGACACTTGTCTTCTTTTCTTGACTTCTTGTTGATGTTGATGTTGCAATATCTTCAAGGCATGATTTGTTAATTATTTTGTCATCATCAAAACATAATCCACCTAATTAGGAGCATTGAATTCACAAGGGAGATTACCAATATTTGGAGCATTTGAAGATTGAAGATTTTGGGGTAATTTATGCATGAATTTCCCTATTATGTCTTTTCTTCTTCTTATTTCTTATGTGTAACTAAAACCCTCGTGTTAGGAACAAGGTGAATTTGTATGGCGTAGCTTATTTCAGTATGTAATTTAGGATTTTTTCTGTTTTTGATTCATGCATTAATTGAGTTTTTATTTTATACATAAACCTGATCAATTTATGTTTTGGATTTCTTAATTCACAACGAGAGTTGGGATTTTGAATAGGCCATGCAATTAATGGTATAATCAGTCCAATGCATAGAGATATGGTTGGATGATTATATGGCTTTTTAATTCCCTTGTGCTGAATAGATATTTTCTTATATTGTAATTTGTTGAGAGATCAAGGATTAAATATATAGAAAATAAGGGTAATGTTGAGAGAGATCTAACTATTACTATTTGAGAGGAATAGTCCATGAATTGAAGGATAATTAAAGTTAAATCTGAATTATAATTGAATAAGTGAAACCTACAATGCAACCAAGTTCCTAACCAATTTTCCCTTCATTGTGCTCACTTTTGTAAAATATTTCAGCAACTTAGTTAGTTTAGTTAATCTTAGTTTTTAAATCTAAATTAATAATTTAATCACTTTTTAGTTTATAGGATTTATTAATTAATTACACTAAGGTGGAAATTTACTAAAAACACAATTCCCTGTGGGACGATATTCGGTCTTCCAGACTATATTACTTGCTGACCCGGTACACTTGTCGGTCAATCAACAAGTTTTTGGCGCCGTTGCCGGGGAGTAGTATTCTTTAGTTTATTTTCGGGACTTAGTGTAATTATTAGTAAATTCTATTTTTTTTTATTTTTATTTTTATTTTGATCTTCATTGTAATATACAATAATGCCTTATGTTGAGTAAAAATTTTTTTATTTTGTTTTGAATTCACCTCCTCTTACTTATGATGCAAATACTTCGATTGTTGAGATTGAGGAATTGTACTTAAATGCGCATAGGAAATCTATGATAGAGGAGTTGGTACAAAAGGTTTTCATTAAGGAAGACTTGAGTCCTAACCTCTCTGAAAATTTTGAAGATGAAAAAGTAATTGAGATGCATCATGAGATAGAAGAGGTGACACAAAACAAAACAGATGGGGATAGAATAATAGAAAAATTTGACTCATCCTTGCGTGCTGAACTTTCTGAACTTAAAAATTGTGTTAATCCTTAGCATGTGTGGATGATTCAAATTTTTTCAATTATGTTCGACCCTTGAATTGGTATGATGTTTTTCCAAATCATCAACATAAGTCATTGTTGTACCATGGGATGAATAAAGATCCTAAAAAGTTTATTTTCCTTGTTCATGAAATTTACACCTTCATGAATGGGGAAAAAGACAAATTTTCTGTGATGTTGCATGATGTAAGGAATATACCTTTTGACCCTGGTGAGTTTAAATTTCTTTTTAAATTTTCCTTATTTCATCATCATCCCTGCTCATTCTCATGGGATATGGGAGTAACTTGTTATTCCTATATCACATGGGAATTGAGCCATAGAATTTGGGATCCTGATGGATTCTTTGTAATTATTAAGTAGTGTAGGTTTTATTTCTAATGAATAAGGAGTTGGAATTTTCAATAAGTAACTACTAATGAGGTGCTTTATAGCACTACTTTTAGTTGTTCATGTGACACAGGTAAATAAATTTGGGAGAGTTCCTCCATGTGCATCAATAGAAAAAGCTGTGCTACAAAGGTAAGTTCCTAACTCCATTTATTAGATGAATTTTAGTTTAGTTAGTTTTTTTAGGTAGTTGAATTTTAAAATATATATATATATATATATATATATTCTGGGCGTGCCTGGGGCGCATGGCCTGGCGTGCCTGGGGCGCGCGTGTCTGTTGCTGCAATATGGCAGCCACGCCTGAGGGGAGCAAATCAATTCCCCTCAAATCCCTTTCATCCCCAATTCATAATCACCCCGCGATGATATTATGAGAGCCTGGAGTGTTGATCAGGGTTATGCTTTTGATCTGCCTAGCTCCTTATTCGGACTATGAGAGGAGTCTGTTGGATTATCCGGTGGATGTGCCTGAGCCTGATGCTCGTGGGATGGATGAGGACTAGTTAGGGGTTGTTTTATTTTGATATATCTGTTGTATTTCCCCACCCCGCTCTGTACCTGTGATATTATTTGAGTTTGCCGACTTAGGATTTATTTGTTTTAATGCATGGATATTTAATTTGATTATTATCTTGTTGCATCTATATTCCTTAGTTTTGTGCAGGTGTGATTGTTGTCCCCTATCATTAGTGGTGCTTTTTGCACTAGTGCTAACTTTTGCAGGTATTAAGTTTGGGGGAGTGACATATCACTTGTGATTAGTGCTAATTATGTGGATGTGATAGGTAGTATTCTTAATCTTTATCCTTGTCATTTTTTGTTAGTTTTTTTTAGTATAGGTTTTTCATTTTTATTTTGTAGTTTTTAGGTAGAGTAGTTTGCTTGAGGACAAGCCAACATCTAAGTTTGGGGGAGTATATACAAAATAAAAATTGATTTTTCCAGACTTGAATTGTTTCCCCATATTTGGTATTGGTTTGTGTCTCTAGTGAAAGTAGGCGATTTTTCTAACCTTAGGACTTTTTCTCTTTTGATGCATGTATATATTTAGTTTAGGACTTAGACTCATTGGCATTAGAATCTGTTTGATTGAATTGAACATGATTGCGGTGACTGTGTTATTCCGATAAGGGCATTCAGAACTTGTGATTAGTGAACTGACTTTAGCCAAGTGTGAGATTTTGAGCCTATTGAGGGGTAAATTTTATTGAAATAATCTAATATTGAGACCCCTATTCTTTCATGAGTGCGTTCACTTTGATATTGTCTTCTAGAACTTGACCTGTGACCATTTCAAAATTGATAATTGGTTGTATGCATTAAGATGATTAAGGCACTTAGGATGTGTTTTTGTGGCCTTCAGAATTTGCATTGAAAATAATTCCATTAGTTGCCCATTTTGAGCCTTATAATGATATATATTTTTTCTTTGGTACCCTCATTAATTGATTGATTGATTTTATTGTGAGTACCTTGGGAATTGTGAATGAGCAATTAAGTGAATGTGATGCAAAAGAAAGAAAGCAAAAAGTGTAAGAGTTCTATTTCTCTTCCAAAGAAAGAAAAAAAAATAAAAAAATAAATGAAGTAATGAAGTAATGAATCATATGAAAAAGTGAAAAGGAAGAGAATAGAAGAAAAAGGAATTTGAAAAGGAAAGGAAAAAAATGTTTTTGATGAGAGTATTGGTCTTTATTGTATTCATTGCTCATTCATGGTTTTTGAGGGAATTTTGCTTTGCAATTAGCCCTTAGTTTTATCCCTTCTTTCTTTTATCCCACCGAACACTTTTAGCCATGGCCCCATTACAACCAAAAATAAGACCTTTTGATTTTTGCATACTTTCAATAATTTCAGTGGAGATATTGGTCTATGGTCAACCCTATGGTAACACATTATCACTGTTGAACTTGAGTGATGAATTGAAAATATGACCCTTATACACTTTTGAGAGAAACAATTGAGAGATTGAGAGTGTTCGCTAATTATGAGTTCTGGATGGGACTGTTATGTTAAACAGTATGTAATCGTGAATAGGTCATGATAATAAGAGTGTCGAAGTAGATGAGTCGTAGTCTTAGATTAGGTGTATTCATGTTGATTTAGGGAATTTGTCTTTTGTTTAGAATTTTTATTTTACTTTTGCCTGGGACATGCAAAATGCTAAGTTTGGGGGAGTGATTTGGGTCTGATATATATACTTTTTGGACTTCATTTGACTCTCTTTTACTTTGATTTGACTTGTTTTCATAGTAAACTTAGGACCTTTTTATTAGTTTTTAGGAATTTTAGTGATTGTAGTTTCCCATGAACTTTTTGATCGTTTGTTCAGTGTTTCGGGTGATTTTGGAAGCTCAAATGCAGAAATAAATTATGGAACTGGGAAGAGCATTCAAAGACCTTGAAGTAGGAAAAAGAACGGAGAAAATCGGAGCCGAAAGCAGGTCCACGCGCCTGGGGCGCGTGGACGGGTGCGCCTGGGGCGCGCCATCTGAGAAAAGGAACAGCAACAGTAGGCGTGCGCCTGGGGCGGGTAACCGCGTGCGCCTGGGGCGCGTGTATATCAGAAAAGCCCAATTGGGCCAACAACTTCAAAAATTGATTGGGATTCTACTTAGAGATAGATTGTAATTATAAATTAGTGATTTAGAATTAGGTTAGGCAGCCAATTCAGAGAAGAAAATAGAATTAGATTAGAAGAGGGAGATTACCAATATTTGGAGCATTTGAAGATTGAAGAATTTGGGTTATGCATGAATTTCCCTATTATGTCTTTTCTTCTTCTTATTTCTTATGTGTAACTAAAACCCTCGTGTTAGGAACAAGGTGAATTTGTATGGCGTAGCTTATTTCAGTATGTAATTTAGGATTTTTCTGTTTTTGATTCATGCATTAATTGAGTTTTTATTTTATACATAAACCTGATCAATTTATGTTTTGGATTTCTTAATTCACAACGAGAGTTGGGATTTTGAATAGGCCATGCAATTAATGGTATAATCAGTCCAATGCATAGAGATATGGTTGGATGATTATATGGCTTTTTAATTCCCTTGTGCTGAATAGATATTTTCTTATATTGTAATTTGTTGAGAGATCAAGGATTAAATGTATAGAAAATAAGAGTAATGTTGAGAGAGATCTAACTATTACTATTTGAGAGGAATAGTCCATGAATTGAAGGATAATTAAAGTTAAAACTGAATTATAATTGAATAAGTGAAACCTACAATGCAACCAAGTTCCTAACCAATTTTCCCTCCATTGTGCTCACTTTTGTAAAATATTTCAGCAACTTAGTTAGTTTAGTTAATCTTAGTTTTTAAATCTAAATTAATAATTTAATCACTTTTTAGTTTATAGGATTTATTAATTAATTATCCTAAGGTGGAAATTTACTAAAAACACAACTCCCTGTGGGACGATATTCGGTCTTCCAGACTATATTACTTGCTGACCCGGTACACTTGTCGGTCAATCAACAGACCTAGAGGTCCGTGTTCGTGATCCCCTTTCTCCCTTCGCTGTTGGTTGACGCCGTCGTTGCCGTTATCGTCATCGGCGCCGGTCGGGAACGCCGGGGCTGTGAGGCTGTGAACCAAACCGGCATTCAAAACCATAATTGAGGGTATATCTCTAATACCTTTTTAATTACTCTATGTTGTGTTTTAATTTTTCATACTAATGCTAATTTTAGTATTATCGGTAACAATTACAAAGTGTTAAATGGTTTTTAGAATGTTGTTATTTTAGAAGAACAAATGATATTGTAGTTTAATATTGATTTGTTTTATATACTGATATATATATATAATGATTTTAAGTGGTTACTTTGATTTGGAATAATATCGGATTAAACATTATGTCAAATGAAATGTTTTAAAGAGTATTTTAGTTAAACGTGCTGGGTTCCTAAGTAAATTAGCTGTAGTTTAGCTTGGTAGACTTGTCCCTAGGCTGAACAATACACCAGTTAATTAGGAACCTGACATAATTGGCATAACGTTAAATTCGAATTGCTAGTGTTGCACGTTAATTCCAAGTTGAAAGAAAGTGTAATTACCTGGATGTTGGAAACGTGAGTTAGACTTATTTCGAATCGGGACTACTTCCTTTTAATTTCGGATCCATAGTGTCAAGCAACATAGCTTTGATTTTGGTGATTTGAAGCTAAAACTACTGAATTTTAATGTATTTTTGATAAATACGTTAGTTTTGAAGGTTAGTGTAATTTCAACAAAAAGCTTGTACCGTTTTATTGAGGGAACAATGGTTTTAAGTTGAAATTTCTATTTAACTCTGATTCATGAATAATTAAATGTTTTCTAAATTAACTTGTCTCAGTTTTCAAGTTAAAGTCCCTTTTTCATAAAACGCATTATATTGATTATTATTTATTTGTATGACCCGGTTAGACGACGAAGGATTTTAGGATCAACGCAAGTGAAAGCAATGAACAACGCTACGTTTGGGCAACATCATACGAAAAGAATTATGTCTTTGGAAAGGCAAGGTAAGGAGTGAGTGTTACCTTATCTTAGAAATAAGTTTCTAGTATATATATGGTGCCTGCTAAGAGTTTGTTGTTAGTTTTAGGATTTTGCACAATGGGGTAGTTGTCGTTGATAAAGATGAAGATTAGAGCCTAGAAGTTAAGAAAATAAATTAATGAAATACTTTGTAATGTGAATTAACTATCGATGATGTCATGTGTTAGATGTGCTTTATGTGCTTATTTTTGCTAAGAGTTTGAATAATGCTTAAGAGTGTGCTTTATGTGCTTATTTCTGCTAAGTGTTTAAACAATGTTTAGAAATGTTCAATTGATTAGGAATGCAAAAATTATAAAAGTAATTAATAACTAATTAGTTAGAATGGAGAAAATTAATTAAGAAGGAAATAATAGAATAATTCGAGTTAAGGAGAGAAGTAATTATAAAGAATGAACATATATAATAATCCCCTTGCGGCCGGATGAGATTTTACGCAAACCGGGGCCGACTGCGATGTGCGCGAATCGGTTAGTACGCGAAAGGGGCTAAACACTATCCTCCTGCGGCCGGCTGCGATTTTACGCGAACCGAGGCCGACTGCGATTTTACGCGAATCGGTTAGTACGCGAAGAGGATAGCTACACAAAAACTTTATATAACAACCCCTAGCGGCCGGCTGGGATTTTACGAGAACCGGGGTCGACTGCGATTTTACGCGAATCGGTTAGTACGCGAAAGGGACCAATAAACACTAATCCTCCTGCGGCCGGATGCGATTTTACGCGAACCGGGGCCGACTGCGATTTTACGCGAATCGGTTAGTACGCGAAGAGGAAACTCACATAAAACATTTAATCCCTTGCGGCCGGATGCAATTTTACGCGAACCGGGGCCGACTGCTATTTTACGCGAATCGGTTAGTACGCGAAAGGGACTAAACACTACTCCTCCTGCGGCCGGATGCGATTTTACGCGAACCGGGGCCAACTGCGATTTTATGCGAATCGGTTAGTACGCGAAGAGGATAGCCACACAAAACTTAACGAACATAAACGAGACAACTTAAAGAGAGGAAAATATTATCTAAGACATTAATAGAATACAAGAAAAATTTTAAAAGAATTAAGATTTGAAGGGAGGTAGAACTGGAGAATGATAGGTGTATGAAATTAAATGGTTTTATTTGCATGTGAGAATGATATGACTTGGTTATATGAATATATGTATTATTTGTGCTAGATGTGCTTGGCTTAGTTGGGTATTATATCATATGAGAAACTGCTATTCCTATTTTATGTGTAATGCTCACCTCCTTACCATTTTTTCCAGGTACAGAGTTTGAGCTTGCACTATTATTGGCCGAGCAGGAGTACACTCCACGGGGTGGAGTGTAAGCTAATTAGAAGAGATAATGTTGTTTTATTTTATTACAATTGACTTTTCTTTTAGTTTTATTAAATTTCATCCGTGAAAGTCTTGAGTATGTTTTATTTGGTTATCAGGGTACGAATTTCAAATTTGATGTTTATAAATATTTTATGGACTATACTGGTTGACAGGTTTACAAAATGCTATTTTTGGGAAAGTCCGATAAACAGAGGAGACTCTGTCCAATTTTTATTAAGATTTAAAACGAAATTTTCAAGTCCTAATTTCAAATCAACTTAATTTATTGTAATTAAGCTATATATTGTTTAGTGTGTTACACAAGGCACACCCAAACCAGCACCACTACCTCCGAGGATTCCTTATCCTCAGAGGTTGAAGAAAGAGGATGACCTGAAGCAATTCTCCAAGTTCTTGGAGATGCTACGGAAGGTGGAGATCAACATCCCGTTTGCAGAGGCTCTCTCACAAATGCCTTTGTACGCGAGATTCATGAAGAAGTTGCTGACAAAGAAGAAGCGGATGCTCACTGACGAGACGTTCCCGATAGCAGAGAAGTGCAGCAGCATCATCAAATCCAACCTTCCACCAAAGCTGAAGGACCCAGGTAGCTTCACTCTCCCGATTAGTATAGGCAAGGAGTACTCAGGTAAGGCTCTTTGTAACTTAGGAGCTAGTGTTAATATTATGCCATTGTCTATTTGTGAAGCATTAAACTTAGGAGAGATTAAGCTTACCCCGGCATTACTTCAGTTAGCTGATAGAACCAACCTCCGCCCATATGAAGTGGTGGAAGATATTCTGGTTAAGGTGAAAGATTTTATCCTGTGTAAGATCCATGAAGAATGTTTTGATAAATGCCAAAAGGTTTTGAACAAGCTACAAAAGGTTTTGAACAAGCTTAAATGTGCTGATCAAGTTCAAGCTCAACAAGCAACAACAAACATCAAATTAAGAAGAGAGAGCCAACTCATGAAGACTTAGTTTGGTAGTTTGTGTTTTATGTTTTATCTTTCGCCTCACAAGTCTTTTAGTTTATGAGTTTGGGTAGAGTCTCTTAGAGGGTAGTGAATCTCTTTTGAATGTATGATTATATCATATTTTGAGTATTCACTTTGCCTAAAATCAATAGGTGGCTTAAAGGTTTGAAAGAAAAGGTTTAGTTTTTGAGAAAACAAGTTTTTAGTGATTTTTAGTCAGGGTAATCGATTATCCTATAGAAGTAATCGATTACTTCCTGGTTTACTCGAGTAATTTGAGTTTTACTCGAGTGAAATTTATCAGACTTGCGGCTTACTCGATTAACACCTATTTTACTCGAGTAAACAGGGTCTGTAACTGTTTTAAATACGTTTTTCACTTTTCAAAAGCTATTCTAAGTTGCTCCAACTTTTGGGTATTCTATGTAAACCTTTTCCTAATCATTTCTATCAATTAGAATCATTTTTGATACACAATTTTACAAAGAATCAAAGCCACACTATTCTCTCTCACTCTCTCAAGATCAAAGTTCTCATTTTTATATTCTTTGATCAAGAACCTTGAATCTCTCATGTTGATCTTTTCATAGCTTTTGAAAGAGATTCATAGGATTGTTATTTTGTGTTTATTTGGGTTGTAATCATTGCAAGAGGCAAACATTCTACAACATTGGAAGCCTTGATTTTGTGAATCAAGCAAAGTTATTTGGAAGCCTTGGTGAGGCATTTCATCAAGCACTTGGAAGCCTTGTTGAAGAACAAGCATTTGGAAGTCTTGTGAGTGAAGCAAGCAATTGGAAGTCTTGTTGGGGATTTGACAAGCAAAGAGAAGAGGTTAGATTAGATATCAATAGGATTACAAGGCAAGGGTGTGGTATCTCTTGTAGGCTAGCAAGAAGGAGTCTTGTGAGGCATTTACTTGTAATTTGAGAAACTCTAATTCCTCATAGTGAAGAATCTCTCTTGGTTGAAGAGGGGACTGGATTAGCTTTCAAGTGGATGAAAGTGAACCAGGATAAATCACTGTGTCGTATCTCTAAACTCTTAACTCTTTACAATTCTTGTTATTTATATTGTTCTTGATTGAAAACCTAGAAAAAGTGATTTTTCTATATTTGATTGAATTGAATCTTTATTGTGCATAATTGATAAAGGGAAAATCATTTTCATAACCTAGGTGAATCAATAAGAATATTGGTGTTGATTGTTTCCGCTTATTCTCTGATATTATATTTGTTAATTGATTGATTTTCGTATTCGATTGAAAAAGTGATTTTTCAGTTTCTGTCAGTTCTACTCGAGTAAAGAGAGAATTTAATCGAGTAATACTCGAGTAAATTTCAGTTTAATCGAGTAAACCTGAGAGTTTTTGTAAAAATATTTTGTTTTAATCGTTTCGATTTGTTTCTTGCGAAAATCTTTCAAGGTATCTTGTACACCTATTCAACCCCCCCTTCTAGGTGTTCTCCTAGTGTTCCTAGTTATTTCATCCACCGAGCGTAGTTTTCCAACAAGTGGTATCAGAGCTCGGTCGAAAGACACGAGCATAGAGCTTTTTCGTTAAAGATCCTAAGGAAACTACAATGGGTTCTACGAATCCTTTTGGTGGTGAAGGTGCTTCAATTAATCGCCCTCCTATGTTTGGTGGAGAGGGTTATGGTTATTGGAAAATTAGGATGAGAATCTTTATAGAAGCCATAGATGTGAACATTTGGGAAGCCATTGAAAATGGTCCTCATATTCCCTCAAAAGATGTAGAAGGTGTGCTTACCCTAACTCCCAAAGATAAGTGGACCGATGATGATAAAAGAAAAATTCAATATGATTTAAAAGCAAAGAATATCATCACCTCCGCTCTATCTTATGATGAGTTCTTTAGAGTCTCCCAATGTAAAGATGCCAAAGAAATGTGGGACACCTTGCAAGTCACACATGAAGGCACTAGTGAAGTTAGGCGTGCTAGATTGAATTCTTTGATGCATGAATATGAATTGTTTCATATGTTGCCTAATGAATCTATATGTTTTATGCAAAAACGTTTTACTCATATTGTTAATCATCTCATTGCTCTTGGTAAAACTTTCGTGAATTGTGAACTTGTTAACAAAGTTTTAAGATGTCTAAGTAGGGAATGGCAACCCAAGGTTACTGCAATTGTTGAATCAAAGGACTTGGACAACATGGACTTAGCAACACTTTTCGGAAAGCTACAAGAACATGAAATGGAGCTTCAACGTTTGCATAAGCATGAAGAATCGGTCAAGTATGAAGAAAGAAAAGGAATTGCTCTTAAAACTCAAAGATCATATCAAAAGGAAGAGAGTTCCGATAATGATGATAATGAAGATTCCGATACGGACATTGATGAAGAGGAGATGAAGCTTCTACTAAGAAAGTTCAATAAGATTCTAAGGAGAAAAGGAAGGTTGAACAAGGACAAAAGTAAAGAGAAGGATCCCCCACACTACAAGACCAAGACTTCAAAAGAAGGTATAGTTTTCCATGAATGTGGAAAGCCAGGTCATCTCAAGTACTCATGCTCTAAGTATCTCAAGAAGAAGGAGAAAGAGAAGAAAAATTCAAAACACAAAAGGGCATACATAGTTTGGAATAGTGATGATGAACAAGACAAGAAAAGCACAACTAGTAGTTCTTCGGATGATGAATATGCCGCTTGTCTCAACTTGATAGCTCTAGTACATGAAGAGGAAAGCTCAAATGATGAATCAAGTGAACAAAGTGACGAAAGCGATGTAAGTCTTACTAAATCCGAAATTTCTTCAAATTATGAAATGTTATATAATGCTTATGAAGAAATGCATGAACATCTCAAGAAATTAGCTAAGAAAAATATTGAAAGAAAGAAGCTCATTGAGGAACATCAACAAAAGATTTTAGAACTTCAAAAACAAGTTGATGAGCTTAATCTTGAAAATGAAACTCTTGATCTTATATATGCTAGTTCTTCTTGCGATTGTGCTAGTAGATTGAATAATGTGGTTGATTGTGAGAATTGCAAGTTGCTCAAAGATGAAAATGCTATTTTGAAAAATAAGCTTGCAAGTTTCTCAAATGGTGATATTAGATTGCGAACATTGTTAAATTTTCAAAGAGAAAATTCAAACAAGTTTGGTTTGGGTTATACTAATGCTAAGAGTAAATCTCATAGAAATGTTGTTGATTTTTCAAAGGTTGATTTTTCAAATGCACCAACATGTTTCTATTGTGGTACTCATGGACATACTTCAAATGTGTGTTATATTAAAGTGCATGGTATACCTAAAGGAGATTTTGTTTGGATGAAAAAGGGTGAGAGTCCCTACACTAACAAAAATGGATCCAAAACCATTTGGATACCAAAAAGCAAAGCATGATTGTTTTGTAGGTATGATTGAAGAAGCAAATGAAGGTCTATACACATTTGATACAATTGACATTATTGATCTTCTTCAATTGGTATCAAGGAGAAAATCCTACAAATTGGTAACATTCGATATTATGCAATTGGTATTTTCAATTTGATATTGTTGGATATTGCTCATAGTTCTCTCAATTGGTATTATTTCTTATCATGTGATATTGTTTATACTATTGAGAAAATACTATTGGTATCAAATTCTTACAATTGTTTTACAATTGGTATCATGTTATTGGTATACAATTTGTTATAATTGATATCATTGAGTAATCATTAGATGATTATCATGCTTTGGTTGTTATATCTTATTAATTTCTCTATTTTGGCTTAGATCTTTTATTTCAATTGGTATATATTTCTTTTTGATAATGCCAAAGGGGGAGAAATATGATGTTTTGAAACAAAGGGAGAAATTTTTAAATGGTATGTTTGGAGAAAGGTTGTTTTGTTGTTTTTATGTAGGTTGAGCAAAGTTGTTGAAGATAGGGGGAGAATCAAGCTTTTATCTCAATTAGATTTCAAATGTCAAAAGCATAAATTGAGGGGGAGCAAGAGTCTCACCAAGTGATCAAATGGTTCAAGCATCAACAACTTCAATGAACTTCAAACGATTTCAAAACATGTTTGTCATTTTCAAAAAGGGGGAGATTGTAAGATCCATGAAGAATGTTTTGATAAATGCCAAAAGGTTTTGAACAAGCTACAAAAGGTTTTGAACAAGCTTAAATGTGTTGATCAAGTTCAAGCTCAACAAGCAACAACAAACATCAAATTAAGAAGAGAGAGCCAACTCATGAAGACTTAGTTTGGTAGTTTGTGTTTTATGTTTTATCTTTCGCCTCACAAGTCTTTTAGTTTATGAGTTTGGGTAGAGTCTCTTAGAGGGTAGTGAATCTCTTTTGAATGTATGATTATATCATATTTTGAGTATTCACTTTGCCTAAAATCAATAGGTTGCTTAAAGGTTTGAAAGAAAAGGTTTAGTTTTTGAGAAAACAAGTTTTTAGTGATTTTTAGTCAGGGTAATCGATTATCCTATAGAAGTAATCGATTACTTCCTGGTTTACTCGAGTAATTTGAGTTTTACTCGAGTGAAATTTATCAGACTTGCGGCTTACTTGATTAACACCTATTTTACTCGAGTAAACAGGGTCTGTAACTGTTTTAAATACATTTTTCACTTTTCAAAAGCTATTCTAAGTTGCTCCAACTTTTGGGTATTCTATGTAAACCTTTTCCTAATCATTTCTATCAATTAGAATCATTTTTTATACACAATTTTACAAAGAATCAAAGCCACACTATTCTCTCTCACTCTCTCAAGATCAAAGTTCTCATTTTTATATTCTTTGATCAAGAACCTTGAATCTCTCATGTTGATCTTTTCATAGCTTTTGAAAGAGATTCATAGGATTGTTATTTTGTTTTTATTTGGGTTGTAATCATTGCAAGAGGCAAACATTCTACAACATTGGAAGCCTTGATTTTGTGAATCAAGCAAAGTTATTTGGAAGCCTTGGTGAGGCATTTCATCAAGCACTTGGAAGCCTTGTTGAAGAACAAGCATTTGGAAGTCTTGTGAGTGAAGCAAGCAATTGGAAGTCTTGTTGGGGATTTGACAAGCAAAGAGAAGAGGTTAGATTAGATATCAATAGGATTACAAGGCAAGGGTGTGGTATCTCTTGTAGGCTAGCAAGAAGGAGTCTTGTGAGACATTTACTTGTAATTTGAGAAACTCTAATTCCTCATAGTGAAGAATCTCTCTTGGTTGAAGAGGGGACTGGAGTAGCTTTCAAGTGGATGAAAGTGAACCAGGATAAATCACTGTGTCGTATCTCTAAACTCTTAACTCTTTACAATTCTTGTTATTCATATTGTTCTTGATTGAAAACCTAGAAAAAGTGATTTTTCTATATTTGATTGAATCGAATCTTTATTGTGCATAATTGATAAAGGGAAAATCATTTTCATAACCTAGGTGAATCAATAAGAATATTGGTGTTGATTGTTTCCGCTTATTCTCTGATATTATATTTGTTAATTGATTGATTTTCGTATTCGATTGAAAAAGTGATTTTTCAGTTTCTGTCAGTTCTACTCGAGTAAAGAGAGAATTTAATCGAGTAATACTCGAGTAAATTTCAGTTTAATCGAGTAAACCTGAGAGTTTTTGTAAAAATATTTTGTTTTAATCGTTTCGATTTGTTTCTTGCGAAAATATTTCAAGGTATCTTGTATACCTATTCAACCCCCCCTTCTAGGTGTTCTCCTAGTGTTCCTAGTTATTTCATCCACCGAGCGTAGTTTTCCAACATCCTGCCCTTAGATTTCATGATCTTAGATGTAGAAGAGGATGAAAATATTCCTCTAATTTTTTTATGGCCATTTTTTGCCACAGCAGGGGCAATGATTGATGTGCCTAGGGGAGAAGTAATTCTCCGAGTGAATGGTGAGCAAACTATAATTAAGATTTTTGAAAAACCACCATTCACCGCGGAGAATTTCGCTCCTCTCATGTGCATTCAACACTCCAATGGAGTGAGTATTAAAAAGAGGCTGAATAGCAAGGTGCCAGCCTTGAAGGGATCTTGGCAACCACCCTAACCTCTGAAAAGAGGTGACCCGTCAGGCTCGTGACGTTAAACAAGCGCTAGTTGGGAGGCAACCCAATGTTAGGTAATTTCCCTAGGTTTTATTTTTAGGTAATTAGTTAGTAGGTAGTTTTTATTTTTATTAAAAAAAAAACTGACGTACAGGTCCAACCGCGCCCAGGCGTGGCAGGAGGGTGCAACATTCAAGTTTGGGGGTATGACCCCATTTGCTCCCATTAGTTCCCAATATGTCACCCCAGACCTTTATACTTCGCAAAAATAATGTCCTGTTTTTCTAGGAAGTTTTAATTTTTATTTTGTAGTTTTAGTTTAGTTTAGTTTGCTTGAGGACAAGCCAACCTCTAAGTTTGGGAGAGTGGACAAAATAAAAATTAAATTTTTCAGATCTGAATTGTTCTCCCATTTTTTGTGTTGGTTTGTATCTTTTGTAGGAGCAGGTAATTATTCTAGACTTAGGGATTTAGGGATTTCAAACTCTTGTCTTATTCTATTAATACCTAAAATCCTTTGCTTAGAAACACCAATAATAGGAATCCTAGTTCATAACAGCAGATGAAGGGAGAACTCCCCAAATGAAGAGAAAAGAAGAACGCAAGAAGAAGAGAGAGGAACCAAGTGAGTAGAGTGAGAGAGTCGCCACCAAATTCAAAGAGGAACACAAAGTGAGTAGAGGACTAGCACTCTTTCACAATAGTTTTACTAAATATGATTAAAAAAATAAATTATGAAACAATACTAATGCACCTGTACAAAATAATTTTTTTAAAAGATATGTTTTATGGACTAACACCTTTTCAAAATAAAGTTACTAAATTCATTTTAAAAAAAACATAAATTATTGAACAATACTAATGCACCTGTAAAGTTAGGAAAATGAGAACTTATGAAATACGTCACGTGTCGATGATAGTTACTATTTAAAAAAATAAAAAATTCTAGAAAAGATATGTCTTATAAACTAACATCATTTTACAATGATGTTACTGAATATAGTTTAAAAAGATAAATTCTGAAACAATACTAATGTACCTGTGCAAAATAAAAAATTATTGAAAAGATATGTCTTATGAACTAACACATTTTCACAATAATGTTACTAAATATCTTATGGACTAACACTCTTTCACAATAATGTTACCAAATATAGGTTTTTTTGAAGGTTACCAAATATAGGTTAAAAAAATAAATTGTGAAACAATACTAATGCACTTGTAAAGTTAGGAAAATGAGAACTTATAAGATATATATGCCAAGTGTTGGCAATATTTATTATTAAAAAAATATAAAATTCTTGAAAAGTCGTTTCTTATTGTCTGTTTCGGATCTTTTTTATTGAAAAGGTGTGATTGTACAAAGATTAATAGGTTCGTAAACTTAATGAAATTACGGGCTCGAAGGCGTACAAGTACTACAGATGCTACAAGCAAAAGGACACCGCTACTTATTATTTTAATGGTAGGGTGCGCCTTTGTTGGTGATGACGCCTTCTTCAGTAGGAATCGGGGCTGATATTTGAAGAAAGTTGGCCATGGCGGTGAGGTTTCTCCGTAATGATGTGGGATAAGAGAATGAGTACCCCCTGTTGTTCGCCTCACTCTTTCCACGCTCCTCACTCTTGCCTCTCTTCAGTGTTCCTTCCTTGGGACTTAGAGAAAGGAACTATGTGTATTTGTGTATTGTTTCAGTGTGTTGCTACTGTATTCTTCCGTTGTTGTCTTGTGTGTTCTGATTTATGGTGGCACCTTTATATAGTGCCCCTTTTACACATTGGTTATTCCCCTTTTCCCTTTACCTGTGACGTCTCGATATTTAATAACAAAATATGTGACACTCTCAAAATATAACTTTATTTATATTAAATAGAGTATGATTATAGATTAATTGTTATTCGGATAGGAACTTTATGAAAAAACTTTTTCCTTCTATACGTAAAATTTCACATCCAAACTCTTGATTTGAGAATACATTTCTTTCAAAAATAAACGGTTGAGTGCCTGTTTTGTACTTTCAGCGGAAACAATTTTCAAAACGATTATCGCGGTTGTAATTAAAATAATTTTAAGGATCATAATAACTATACAACCATAGCCCATATATATATATATATATATATATATATAACTCAGGTACCCAAGTATCAAAGATAAAAGTCGAGGTAGCAAGATATAAGGATACAGATCAGCAAATATAAAATAACAACTCTCATGGACCCTCTCAAAACTATATACAATATATCACAAATCAAAATAAAAGAGTCTTCGAGAGCTGAGCTATGATCCACCCACGCTGATGTCTGATCCCTGGTCTTCCAAAAGCTAAACACTACATCCTACCACGGTCCCCATACTGCACATACTCTCAGAAAAGACACCACATCACTGACTGTCCGCAGCTGGCCCATCCACGTCCTCTACGGGGTCCTCCTCCTCCTCCTCCTCCTCATTGGACACCACAGGGATAGTAGTGCGACGCACTGGCTCCGGTGAGGGTGCAAAACGTACCCTGGTGGTCGGACCAGGACGAGGAGTGGCCGTAGCAGTAGCCTCATCAAAAGTAGAGGGACGTGTACGGGTAGCAGGGCGTCTGACACGTAAGTTATAGAAACGGCGACCATGATGTGGGGGTGGAGAGACAAAACGATAAGTATAAGCCGGGGGAATGTGCAGTATGTAGATCATGGGGATGCGAAGTCTACGAGGTCGCACTCGAGCAAGGGGGTTAGGGTGACGAAAGATCACGTCAACCTCACCCTCGAACACCGCTCGGTGCTCCTCGTAGTCCCACACTCCTCCACAGAGTGGGCGTAACTCCACGTATGTCAGGTAACGAGCCATCACCTGCAAAGGGCTTAGGGAGTTAGCAAATACTAACGCATAATCAAATAGACAGGGTAAAGTTAAATAGTTGAAGTTTTATTTAACAAAGATCATTAATAATTAATTACACATGTTACACAGCAACACCAAGACTACTTATAAATCAATAGCATATGCAATCATAATGTGTCTCATCTTATCAATGCATGATCGTTGGCCAACTACAACAAATAGGTTTCCGTGGCACCTTTAAAAACAAACATGCCCGATACCCACACTGAGTATCTCATCGAACTCGGCCCACAAATAAATCAACACCTCTAGAGCTCTTAGAAATGTTGCCGACGTATCCCGTAGGACTACGCCTCATCGAGTCCGGCATCAATTGACATGCCCACACGCACGTGTGTATTTCCGGAAACAGAAGGTGCAGCCCCGGTCACCGACACTCCCCCGTGAACCCCTTTGGAGCAGACACTCATGTTAACTTGTACACCGGAGCCCTTTGGAGCAGACACTCAAGTTCAACCGAAAGGGATATGCCCACGCCTCTCGGACGTGTCTCCACTCATGTGGGAATCCAGATAATGCAGATGTTATGCATGATTTCACCCAATCAATACTATCCAGTGTCATTTAAGTTGTTTGAATTTAGGACTTGGCATAGTCGAACTTTATTTAACATTAACTGACTCCAACTAATTCAATTTCAGCCCTTAATTGATTCTCATACCTTGATAATCAATTACATTATTAAGTTCTGATCATTATTACAAAAATTCAGTCAATAATCGATTAACAGAATCTGTTAATCGAGTATTCCTTTGTATATTTCAAATTATTCAAAATTTTAAGGTGTTAATCGATTAACACATCGGGTTAATCGATTAATCCCTTTGTACACTTCAGTCTGATCAGAATTTTCACGCATTAATCGATTAACAGCTCGTTTAATCGATTAAATTATGCAGAAAAACACTGCTGAATTGGTTTTTATGTGTCAAACTCATGCCAATCCAATTTTAACCAAAACTAACCTTCAAAACAACTTAAATACAATATATTAAACTTGTTCATAGCATCAATTACATGAAAGAACATCAAAATCACATAGTCACCACATTTTTCCCCAATTTTGACCTAAAACACAACCTCACATACCAATTCATTAATTACTCAATTTCAGATCAAATTGAAAGTTCATTTAGCTTTAGATATCAACATCTAACATGTTCCAATTCGGTTTTCTGGTCAAATTGGCCTCCAAGCCATTGTTCCCTAACCTAGTGCCCTTTGAACCTCATGGTGGTTCACTCTATATTAAATTCCATACCACAATCTATTCTAGCATTAGTAAAGCTTCTCCCTTACCTCAATGAAGCTTTTTGGATAGGTACACAGCAAGAGAACTCACAGAATCACCAAACTCCAAATGCTCTGTTTTCCAGTTTATGACAAGTTCAACATAGCAAGTTCAAGCAAGGATTTGACAGACCAAACGTGCATGAAAACGAATAAACTTGGTCAATATAGAAACTAGACATTGCAAACTTTAATTAGGAACTGAAATGGCACGATTTGAAAACCTCTACCTACCAAAATCGAAGGCTTGAACTTGGCTCCTCAAAACTGAAACTGCAACTTTCAGTTTCTTGGTCCCAACTTTCAGCTGCAATATCTCCTCACTCAGGTAACCAAATTGCACAATCTTGGTACGGTTTTGAAGGTCTTGTGACAAGCTTTAAGAAGATGTAAAGCTCATCAAAAGTGTTTAAGTGAGGGTGAAGAACGAAGGCTATGAACAGAGGGTGTTCAAAACCAAAATTGGCAGAGTTTCCCTTCTTTTTTCTTAATTTCCTCCCAATTCATCAACCAAATTCATGAATTTATAGCCTAAATCACTTGCCATGCATCCCAACACGTGTTTTCCATCATCTCCAGTCGGTGCTAAGTGTTAAAATTTTAATTACCCAATTTGTTGAATCATCAAACGCACTATCTTCAGCTTCAGCACCACTGTTAATCGATTAACTGATCGGGTTAATCGATTAACACACCCAGATTTTCAAAAATTATTATTTTATTCACTTTCCCTCCAAATATCTTTCCAATATTGCCTCTTAGGTCCTTTCCAGGGACTAAACTGGAAAAATCCTTATTTTTAAAGCCCAAAATATTTTCTCTTATTTTTCCTTCAATAATCCTTTTAATATAACTATAATTTAATAAACAAAACTAACTAATTCCATATAATTAGTTTTATTTAAACATTCCTTTTTATCTATTTGGGAAACAAAAATCGGGGTATTACATTTCTCCCCCACTTACAAGAATTTCGTCCTCGAAATTCCGCTTACATAAACAACTCAGGATAATCCTTTCTCATCTTATCCTCTAATTCCCAAGTTGCTTCTGATACATCAGCATTTTCCCAAATAACCTTAACTAATGAAATTTCCTTTCCCCACAACTGCTTCATTCTTCGATCTTCAATCTTGATAGGGACTGTCTCAAAAGTGAGATTCTCTCTCAAAGCCACAACATCAAGTTGCACTTCAATTACGGAATCAGGATCTGGCACAAATTTCCGTAATTGCGAGACATGAAACACATCATGAAGATTAGACAAAGACGGAGGCAAAGCGAGCTGATAAGCGACGGAACCGATTCGCTTGAGTATCTGATAAGGACCAATAAATCTTGGTGACAACTTCTTCGTCTTCAAAGCTCTCCCAACACCAGTTGTCGGTCTTACTCGAATAAAAACATGATCGCCCTCTCCAAACTCCAAGGGTCTTCTTCTTTTATCCGCATAACTTTTCTGTCGGCTTTGCGTTGTCTTCATCTTTTCCCTAATCATCTGAATCTTCTCAGTGGTTTCCTGAACCAACTCAGGTCCAATAATTGTTTGCTCCCCCACTTGGAACCAACATAGGGGAGTTTGGCACTTCCTTCCATACAATGCTTCAAACGGTGCCATCCCAATACTGGTATGATGACTGTTATTGTAAGTAAACTCTATCAGAGGCAAGAGTTTATCCCAACCTTCCTGACTTTCTAACACACATGCTCTTAGCAAATCCTCCAGAGACTGGATAGTTCTTTCTGACTGTCCATCAGTCTGGGGGTGATAAGCAGAACTTATTCTCAACTTTGATCCCAGAGACTGCTGCAAACCCTTCCAAAACTTCGAAGTAAATCTCGGATCTCGATCCGAAACAATACTTGAAGGTATACCATGCAGACGAACAACCTCTTTGATGTACAATTCAGCAAACTTATCCATGTGATAGCGCATATTAACTGGAATAAAATGCGCTGACTTGGTCAATCTATCAACGATTACCCAAATCGCATCATGTCCTCCAACAGTCCTTGGTAGTCCAGACACGAAGTCCATTGATATGCCATCCCATTTCCACACAGGGACATCCAATGGTTGAAGTTCTCCGCCTGGCTTCTTATGCTCGGCTTTCGCTTTCTGACAAATCAGACAAGAAGCGACATACGAAGCAACATCTTTCTTTAACCCAGACCACCAGAACAGCTTCTTCAAATCTTGATACATTTTGGTTGATCCCGGATGGATACTCATCCGACTTTTATGCGCCTCGTCTAAGATCAGTCTCCTTATCTCCTGATCTTCTGGAATACAAATCCGATCTTTAAATCGGAGAATTCCATCACTTCCAACGTGGAAGTTTGGTTCCTTTCCTTCCAACATGAGCCTTCTCTTCTCTTGCAGTTCTTTATCCACTTGCTGAGATTCTCGAACTTGAATCAGGAATTCATTGGTAATTTGCAATTTACCAAGCATAATGCATTCTCTTTCCACTTGCATTGTCATATTTAGATCACGAAACTTCTCGATCAAAGAAAATTCTCGGATCATCATTGAGCTCATATGAAGAGTCTTCCGGCTTAAAGCATTAGTTACTACATTTGCTTTACCGGGATGGTATTGGAGCTCGAAGTCATAGTCTTTAATAAACTCCATCCAACGCCTTTGCCTCATGTTCAATTCTTTCTGGTCAAACAGGTACTTCAAACTCTTATGGTCACTATATACCTTGAATGTAGTGCCATAGAGGTAGTGTCTCCAAATCTTCAGAGCGAAGACAATAGCAGCGAGCGCTAAATCATGCGTCGGATAATTGACCTCATGCACCTTTAACTGCCTGGATGCGTATGCTACCACTCTTCTATCTTGCATTAAAACACATCCAAGTCCTTGCCCCGAAGCATCACAATAAACATCAAAGCTTCTATGTGGGTCAGGCAATACCAACACCGGTGAGGATGTCAACTTCTCCTTTAACAACTGAAAACTTTCCTCACACTTATGATCCCACAAGAAAGGTTGATCTTTACGAGTCAACTTAGTCAATGGCAAGGCAATCTTTGAAAAACCTTCAATAAATCTCCGATAGTATCCAGCTAAACCCAAGAAACTACGAAGTTCAGTCACAGTCTTAGGCTGTTCCCACTTCAGCACAGCTCCAACTTTAGCTGGGTCTACAGCAATGCCTTCCTTGGTGATAACATGTCCCAGAAAGTTCACCTTGTCCAACCAAAAATCACACTTGGCAAGTTTGGCATACAACTGCTTCTCCTTCAAGATCCCCAACACGATCTTGAGATGTTCAGCATGTTCCTCAGGACTCTTAGAGTAGATAAGAATATCATCGATGAACACCACCACGAACGAATCCAAATAAGGTCTGAAGATTCTGTTCATGTAATCCATGAAGATAGCAGGAGCATTTGTTAGCCCAAACGGCATAACCACATACTCATAATGACCATATCTTGATCGGAAAGCTGTCTTCGGAATGTCTTCATCTCGAATTCGAATCTGATGATATCCCGACCTTAGATCGATCTTAGAAAACACTGAAGCTCCTCGAACTTGATCCATAAGATCCTCAATCCTTGGCAAAGGATACTTGTTCTTGATCGTGACCTTATTCAGCTAACGATAATCTACACACATCCTCATGCTACCGTCCTTTTTCTTAACAAACAACAACGGGCTCCCCAGGGCGAAACGCTTGGCCTTATCATTTGCTTCAGCAGCAATTCTTCAATCTGTTTCTTCATCTCGGCCATCTCCGGTGGTGCCATCCTATATGGAGCAATAGAGATAGGTCCGGTTCCAGGTACGAGGTCGATTCCAAACTCAATCTCGCGCTTCGGCGGTAATCCTGTAATTTCTTCTGGAAACACTTCCGGAAAGTCTCTAACTACCGGAATATCCTCAATCTCCACTTCCTTCTTCTCTACCCCAATTGAGGAGAATAGACAAACATACCCCTTAGGTTCAAAACTTAGGGATTCATGATTTCGGAACTGGATCGTCTTTTCATCACAGTTTAAGATAACTTGGTTTCGATGCAACCAATCCATTCCTAAGATCACATCTATTTTAAGCATGGGTAAACAGATCAAATCTACTGAGAATATATGGTTTAGGACCATTATTCTACAATCCTTGCAAACCTTAGAAACAACACAAGGGTGGTTGGTGGGGGTTTCAAGCTGTAGATGATAGGGTGACTCAGATACTATTAACTTTAAATGATTTACACACTCATAAGACACGAAAGAGTGTGTGGCACTGGAATCAAACATAACAATGCAGGGTTGATCATTAAGGAGATAGATACCTTGGATTAGACCAGGTGATGGGGTTGATTCAGTTCCACTTAGAGCAAACACTTTTCCAGCAACAGTGGGCTTGCTTGCTCCCTCCTTCTTTATTGGCTCCTTGCATTCGCGAGAATAGTGTCCTTTCTTTCCACAATTAAAGCAAAGACCATGTTGAGCAGCGTAACAGTTGGTTCCGAAATGGAAACGATTACACTTCTCGCACTTACGATTGCTTGCTTGAGGAGTACCCTTACCACCATTCATTTCCTTTCCCTTTCCTTTATGAGAATAAGGACCCTTACTCCGATTGTTGAAATTTTTCTTCCTGATAGGTCCAAACCCTGATTGACTCCTCCTTTGTGCCTCTTTCTCTTTCTTATCATCTTCATAAACTCGGCACATTTCAACTAAAGCAGGAAAACTTCTCACCTTTTGATACCCAAAAGCAGACTTTATCTCCGGCTTGAGCCCATTCTCAAACTTGATGCATTTGGACCTCTCGTCCAGATTGAGTTGGTAGTACGGAGAGTACTTGATAAGTTCCTCGAACTTTGCCGCGTATTCTCCTACACTCATGTCTCCTTGTCTTAGTTGCATGAATTCTAACTCCTTCTTTCTCCTTTGATCCTCAGGAAAGTATTTATTGAGAAATTTCTCAACAAACACCTCCCAGGTAATCAGTCTTCCTTCATAATTCAGAAGTTGCATGGTGTGATGCCACCAATTCTCAGCTTCACCACACAACATGAAAACTGCAAACTTCACCTTTTGAGCATCGGTGCATTCCATAGTACGGAAGATCTTGTTCAACTCTTGAATCCAACGATTCGCTTCCTCAGGCTTGTGACCTCCTTCAAACCTTGAAGGCTTAAAACGTCGAAATTCTGAGAAAGTCTTTGACTCCTGGTTTTCTGCTTGCATAGGCTGAGGGGGCGGATTAGTTTGTTGCTGACGCATACCTACTAACACATCAGTCAACCTTTCTATGGCCTCGGCCATATGATTGTTATTGTTTCTAGCAGACATCTCAGACCTGCACTAAAAGCTCTACATCAGGCTAACATCCTAACAAGAAGTATGCATGACACACCTCTTTTCAATTCTAAAACTAACCAAAATAGATGCTAAGGCAAGCATCTAAAACAGATATTACCTTTTGGAGATCATAGATCAGCATCAGTTCGCAGGATCACAGCTCTGATACCAACAAATGTGACGTCTCGATATTTAATAACAAAATATGTGACACTCTCAAAATATAACTTTATTTATATTAAATAGAGTATGATTATAGAATAATTGTTATTCGGATAGGAACTTTATGAAAAAACTTTTTCCTTCTATACGTAAAATTTCACATCCAAACTCTTGATTTGAGAATACATTTCTTTCAAAAATAAACGGTTGAGTGCCTGTTTTGTACTTTCAGCGGAAACGATTTTCAAAACGATTATCACGGTTGTAATTAAAATAATTTTAAGGATCATAATAACTATACAACCATAGCCCATATATATATAAAACTCAGGTACCCAAGTATCAAAGATAAAAGTCGAGGTAGCAAGATATAAGGATACAGATCAGCAAATATAAAATAACAACTCTCATGGACCCTCTCAAAACTATATACAATATATCACAAATCAAAATAAAAGTCTTCGATAGCTGAGCTATGATCCACCCACGCTGATGTCTGATCCCTGGTCTTCCAAAAGCTAAACACTACATCCTACCACGGTCCCCATACTGCACATACTCTCAGAAAAGACACCACATCACTGACTGTCCGCAGCTGGCCCATCCACGTCCTCTACGGGGTCCTCCTCCTCCTCCTCATCCGATACCACAGGGATAGCAGGGCGACGCACTGGCTCCGGTGAGGGTGCAAAACGTACCCTGGTGGTCGGACCAGGACGAGGAGTGGCCGTAGCATTAGCCTCATCAGAAGTAGAGGGATGTGTACGGGTAGCAGGGCGTCTGACACGTAAGTTATAGAAACGGCGACCATGATGTGGGGGTGGAGAGACAAAACGATAATTATAAGCCGGGGGAATGTGTAGTATGTAGATCATGGGGATGCGAAGTCTACGAGGTCGCACTCGAGCAAGGGGGTTAGGGTGATGAAAGATCACGTCAACCTCACCCTCGAACACCGCTCGGTGCTCCTCGTAGTCCCACACTCCTCTACGGAGTGGGCGTAACTCAACGTATGTCAGGTAACGAGCCATCACCTGCAAAGGGCTTAGGGAGTTAGCAAATACTAACGCATAATCAAATAGACAGGGTAAAGTTAAATAGTTGAAGTTTTATTTAACAAAGATCATTAATAATTAATTACACATGTTACACAGCAACACCAAGACTACTTATAAATCAATAGCATATGCAATCATAATGTGTCTCATCTTATCAATGCATGATCGTTGGCCAACTACAACAAATAGGTTTCCGTGGCACCTTTAAAAACAAACATGCCCGATACCCACACTGAGTATCTCATCGAACTCGGCCCACAAATAAATCAACACCTCTAGAGCTCTTAGAAATGTTGCCGACGTATCCCGTAGGACTACGCCTCATCGAGTCCGGCATCAATTGACATGCCCACACGCACGTGTGTATTTCCGGAAACAGAAGGTGCAACCCCGGTCACCGACACTCCCCCGTGAACCCCTTTGGAGCAGACACTCATGTTAACTTGTACACCGGAGCCCTTTGGAGCAGACACTCAAGTTCAACCGAAAGGGATATGCCCACGCCTCTCGGACGTGTCTCCACTCATGTGGGAATCCAGATAATGCAGATGCTATGCATGATTTCACCCAATCAATACTATCCAGTGTCATTTAAGTTGTTTGAATTTAGGACTTGGCATAGTCGAACTTTATTTAACATTAACTTACTCCAACCAATTCAATTTCAGCCCTTAATTGATTCTCATACCTTGATAATCAATTACATTATTAAGTTCTGATCATTATTACAAAAATTCAGTCAATAATCGATTAACAGAATCTGTTAATCGAGTATTCCTTTGTATATTTCAAATTATTCAAAATTTTAAGGTGTTAATCGATTAACACATCGGGTTAATCGATTAATCCCTTTGTACACTTCAGTCTGATCAGAATTTTCACGCATTAATCGATTAACAGCTCGTTTAATCGATTAAATTATGCAGAAAAACACTGCTGAATTGGTTTTTATGTGTCAAACTCATGCCAATCCAATTTTAACCAAAACTAACCTTCAAAACAACTTAAATACAATATATTAAACTTGTTCATAGCATCAATTACATGAAAGAACATCAAAATCACAGAGTCACCACATTTTTCCCCAATTTTGACCTAAAACACAACCTCACATACCAATTCATTAATTACTCAATTTCAGATCAAATTGAAAGTTCATTTAGCTTTAGATATCAACATCTAACATGTTCCAATTCGGTTTTCTGGTCAAATTGGCCTCCAAGCCATTGTTCCCTAACCTAGTGCCCTTTGAACCTCATGGTGGTTCACTCTATATTCAATTCCATACCACAATCTATTCTAGCATTAGTAAAGCTTCTCCCTTACCTCAATGAAGCTTTTTGGATAGGTACACAGCAAGAGAACTCACAGAATCACCAAACTCCAAAAGCTCTGTTTTCCGGTTTATGACAGGTTCAACATAGCAAGTTCAAGCAAGGATTTGACAGACCATACGTGCATGAAAACGAATAAACTTGGTCAATATAGAAACTAGACATTGCAAACTTTAATTAGGAACTGAAATGGCACGATTTGAAAACCTCTACCTACCAAAATCGAAGGCTTGAACTTGGCTCCTCAAAACTGAAACTGCAACTTTCAATTTCTTGGTCCCAACTTTCAATTTATAGCCTAAATCACTTGCCATGCATCCCAACACGTGTTTTCCATCATCTCCAGTCGGTGCTAAGTGTTAAAATTTTAATTACCCAATTTGTTGAATCATCAAACGCACTATCTTCAGCTTCAGCACCACTGTTAATCGATTAACTGATCGGGTTAATCGATTAACACACCCAGATTTTCAAAAATTATTATTTTATTCACTTTCCCTCCAAATATCTTTCCAATATTGCCTCTTAGGTCCTTTCCAAGGACTAAACTAGAAAAATCCTTATTTTTAAAGCCCAAAATATTTTCTCTTATTTTTCCTTGAATAATCCTTTTAATATAACTATAATTTAATAAACAAAACTAACTAATTCCATATAATTAGTTTTATTTAAACATTCCTTTTTATCTATTTGGGAAACAAAAATCGGGGTATTACATTACCTGCTGGTCCACGCAGCTTTTCCCTCTTTGTTGCTGCCTCCCTCCTTCTTTATCAGGTGTCAGTTTGTCCTTTTGTCATTTCAAGCTTTCCATTAATGGCTGAGGAAGGGGGGCATACAAGGCATGCCATTTCCGTCTCTCCCTTGGGAAGGGTCTAGATGAGGTGAGCAAAGATTCCTTTCTAGCTTCCTATGTAAGCTGCACGTGTCATGGGAGTTGGGTGGCTCTCTATCTGCTCGTGTGCTCTCTGAAGGTGGGGTGCGCCTTTGTGCGCGAACGTATGCCCAGGTACGCCCTTCTCTGTTGCTGCTCCCCGTTCGTAGCTCTTTTGGTTCGTCCCGTGTTGTTGGTGTGTCTAACGGATCTGGGCCTGGTTCTACGCTTGGGCTTCACAATAGGGCTATCACATTTTTCTGGGTATCATCAATAGCCCCCTTTGCTGCAAAAAAGGGGTAGGAACTTTCCCTTTTGCTGCAAATCCTAGTCTGTCTCTCCTCTTCCCTTTCCTCTTTTCTTCGTTGCCTTCCACGTGTACTCAGGGGGAGAAGTTTCGACAGCTCATAAGGCTTCACTCTTTCCCACGTTCCCTCACTTCTTTTCAAACTACTTCTCATAAACCCTTCAGTTACTTTCATTTACCACCACCCATTCTCTTCATCGACCAGCTTTCGGCTTCTTTTTATGTTATTAAACTCAAGGGTCTTGCTAATAAGTACTCTAAGGACACTTGTTAAGATTCCTAGATTTGGAAAAAATATCATAAATTCACATTTTCTTTTCTCTTGAAAAAGATTAAAAAAAATCACATTTTCCAAAACTTTCATACTACATTAATATTTGATTCTTTAACAAGTGTCTTTAGGGCAATAAACTCAATAATGACATCCCAATGGTGCTCAACAATTTGCATATTGTATCCTAAAACAGCTTAAATGCTTAAAGCATGTTTGTTTCCAAAGTAGGATGCCTCCATAAACATGTTTAGGGAAAGCAATTATGTGTTGCTTTTGCTTTACCATAATCTGTTACCATGTTTCGAGGAGAAATTATTAGGTGGTTCGGGATTTCATGGTCTAGGATAATTGCCACTTATTATTTATTTTTAATATTTTTTAATATGATAAACGATTGAGATGAGTCCGGATCACCTACCATGATCCAGGACCAACTAATAATTCTCCTGTTTCGAGAAACACTCTTATATGGTTAGACCTAATGCTATATAGAAACTACATTTTATAATTCCTCCTTCTGTTTTTCAGGGATTGAAGCATAGAAAACATGCAGTTAATTATAACATAGTTTAAGATCTTGTGAACTATAACACATACTATAGTAAAAAGACTTGTGCAAAAAGTCTGCATCTGTTTGGCAAGATTGTTTGCTTTCTTCAATGTATGAAGCTTGCTATAGGAACCCAATTTCACGGTAAAAGAAATCGGTAACTAAAGAATGCTATTAATGCAAACAGATCAAATGATGGTAATTACTCCCTCTCGTATTATTTATAAAACTCTTTTGGAATTTTTCTCTTTCATCAAGGAAGATACATATAGTTAAACTTGTTGTCATTGGAAATATAAAAATTTGATATACTTTTTCAAAACTATTCACATAATTATTATTGAAATTTTAAAAAGTGTTAAATTAATATGGGTGTTTGTGAAACAAAAAAGTAATTGAAGACGGTAAAAAATTGAAATAAGGTCATATAAATTGAAAAATCTGGTAATTTTTTCAACTATTTTCATTCACTTAGATCGATTGCCTCTAAATTGACAACATCCTAAAACAATTCAAACGGAGACATCACTACAGAAAATTAAATTGCGATGCTAGTGAATGAACTTCTTGAGTGAATGAACTTCTTGAGGTTAGTGTTAATAACAGAAGCGCATGATACTCATAAATTAAAGAGTTTATATTTTCTCTCACAACTTTGACAACTACCACTACCATTACTAAAAGTTTTTTTATTTTTTTATTTTTTCTATTTTTATACCCTACCATGCATTACTACTTTTTTTTAGGTACCAACACTTTGTTAAAAGTACTACTCGCTCTGTCTCTTAATATAAGTCACTTTTACCTAATTCACGCAGATTAAGAAAAATAATTATTACTCTCAAATTTATCAAAAAATATGTTCTCATTCCAAAGTTACCCCTATTAAAAACTTTACAACTCTATTCATTTCTCTCTTTATTGTAATTATTACCCTATCACCCCTATGCAATTATGAGGGGTGTATTTGGAATAAACTCTTTAATACTACCTAGATATTTTAAAACGACTTATAAAAAGGGACACCAATTCTACCAAAATGGTGCCCTATATCAAGGGACGGAGGGAGTAATAAGAGACATATGCTTGAGTTATGTTGGCGACTACATACTTAGCTACGATGGATATGAGATTAATGCGCACCAAAGTAGCTACGTTTATCCATTCGTTCCTATTTAACTGTCCGTTTTTTAAGAAAGTTTTTGTTTTTTTATCTGTCCTTTTGATTATTCTAAGGTATAATAAATGTTACTTTCCATGTCTACCCCTATTTAATAGGGTATTGGTTTTCGTAAGTAGTGGAAGATAAATAATGATTATAAAAAGAGAAAGGGTATAGTGGGAAAAATATAATTAATGTATTAGAAATCTAAGTAATGATTGCATTTTTTAAAGGTGTGTTTTGTTTAAAATAGGACAGATAAATAGAAACGGAGGGAGTACATTATATGTCTTGGATGGAGTTCTTTACAAATTTATAACAGTACCCATTGCATGTGTTGGAGTTGAACTAAAATTTTTGACCTTCCTGTAACTTGATCAACTTTGCTTCTATGATGATAATCCAAGCTTCTTTTGTTTTCACTATGAAGTTTTTTATGACAAAATTCATCGACTAGCTTTTGGCTTATTTTTATGTTATTAAACTCAAGGGTCTTGCTAATAAGTGCTCTAAGGACACTTGTTAAGATTCCTAGATTTGGAAAAAATGTCATAAATTCACATTCTTTTCTCTCGAAAAAGATAAAAAAAATCACATTTTCCAATACTTTCATACTACATTAATATTTGATTCTTTAACAAGTGCCTTTAGGGGGCAATCAACTCATTAGTGAGATCCCAAATTCCCAATGGTGCTCAACAATTTGCATATTGTATCCTAAGACAGTTTAAATGCTTAAAGCATGTTTGTTTCCAAAGTAGGTGCCTCCAAACACATGTTTAGGGAAAGCAATTATGTGTTGCTTTTGCTTTACCATAATTTGTTACCATGCTTCGAGGAGAAATTATTAGATCGTCCAGGATTTCATGATCCAGGATACTCACCACTTATTATTTATTTTTAATATTTTTAATATGATAAAGAGTTGAGATGAGTCCGGATCACCATGATCCAGGACCAACTAATAATTCTCTTGTTTCCAGTCACACACTTATATGGTTAGAACCTCCTAATGCTATAAAGAAAACTACATTTTATAATTCCTCCTTCTGTTTTTCTTTTTAGGGATTGAAGCATAGAAAGTATGCAGTTAATTATAACGTAGTTTAAGATCTTGTGAACTATAACACTTATACTATAGTAAAAAGACTTGTGCAAAAAGTCTGCATCTGTTTGGCAAGATTATTTGCTTTCTTCAATGTATGAAGCTTGCTATAGAAACCCAACTTCACAGTAAAAGAAATCGGTAATTAAAGAATGCTATTAATGCAAACAGATCGAATGATGGCGGTAATTACTCCCTTTCGTGTTATTTATAAAACTCTTTTGGAATTTTTCTCTTTCGGAAGACATATATAGGTAAACTTGTTGTTGTCATTGAAAATGTAAAAATTTGATATACTTTTTCAAAACTATTCACATAATTATTATTAAAACTCTAAAAAGTGTTAAGGTAATATGGGTGTTTGTGAAAAAAATAATAATCAGATGTTGTAAAAAATTGAAATGTGGTTATATAAATTGAAAAATCTGGTAATTTTTTCAACTCTTTTCATTCACTTAGATCGATTGCCTCTAAATTGACAACATCCTAAAACAATTCAAACGGAGACATCACTACAGAAAATTAAATTGCGATGCTAGTGAATGAACTTCTTGAGTGAATGAACTTCTTGAGGTTAGTGTTAATAACAGAAGCGCATGATACTCATAAATTAAAGAGTTTATATTTTCTCTCACAACTTTGACAACTACCACTATCATTACTAAAAGTTTTTTTATTTTATTATTTTTTCTATTTTTATACCCTACCATGCATTACTACTTTTTTTTAGGTACCAACACTTTGTTAAAAGTACTACTAATAAGAGACATATGCTTGAGTTATGTTGGCGACTACATACTTAGCTATGGTGGATATGAGATTAATGCGCGCGAAAGTAGCTACGTTTATATTAATTTTATTTTTTTTTGTGTACACCAAGGGTATCTCCCAGCCGACAGTCGTCCACGGTAGGGATCGAACCCCTGACATCATACTTAAGGAACCCAGCTATCTACCAACTGTGCTGGGCTTTGTTGGTGTTTATATTAATATTCTTTCATCATTTAACAATGAAAAAGATGCAAACAAGGGGGCATCATGACCATGATATTGGCATGAGACATAGATAAGTTTAGACTATCATGTACAATTATAATATAATGCTTCATTTTGTCATTATTTGATAATGGGTCTTGCTAACAAGTGCCCTAAGGGCACTTGTTAAGGTTACTTTAATAGGAAAAATGATCACAAATTAACATTTATTCTTCTCTCGAGAATCTAAAAAAATGCACTTTCCAATGGTTTTTATCTCCTTTTAGTTGCTTATCAAGTGCCCTTAAGGCACTTGTTAGCATTTGCCTTTGATAATAAATAAATATCATTATCATTTCATTTGTCGTGTTAGTTAATGTGCGCCAATTTTTTCTCAACCAAAACATAAAATAATGGCCTATTTTTTCGACAAGAATATGAATGCACTACAAATTTCAAATCTTTATTTTATGAGAAAATGGAGAATGCACTGACACTATAAATGTTTTTTCTACATCATCAGTACATCATTCATTCTTCATCCGTGTATGAATAATGAATGATGAACTAATGATGTAACACTCATTAATCTCTTATATATCTTATTATCTTTTTATCTTGATATGTTGTTACTTTAATTATAATTCATGTCTGCGTAATTTTTCCCAATCAAGATAGTCAATGGTTGGCTTTAATTTTTTAACAAGAATATTAATGCAATTTTTTTTGGTATCCCCTAGCCGACAGCCGAAGACTAATCCCCTCCGAGACATAGAGATCACCGAAGTGAGTTTTTCCTTTACCAACAAAGCTTTTTCCATGCCCACGACAGAGATCGAACCCCCGGCATCATGCTTAAAGAACTCAGCTATCTACCAACAGTGTTGGGCTTTGTTGGTAATATTAATGCAATTTAAATTTCAAATCTTTATCTTTGTTATCATTTTATCCTAATTGATATTTTTATGTTAACGCAGATTAATGTTGGTCTATCTATGACATTTTTATCATTATTCTATAGTCACGGAGCTGACTATAGCATACCATGGTATCATAGAGGTCATCCATGGCTCCCTATATATAGACGGTTTCTCTCACTCGACCTCCTCTAGACATGGTTGTTTTTTATGATGAGGATCCGCCATCTAACAACAACAATGATGATTAAGAGGAGGTTCCTCTTGCAGAAGAAAAGCCTAAGCCTACATACACCATTTCCCCTCAGTCTCCAACAACACATTCTAAGCATACCCCTTTTTTCCATTGGTCAAGTGCCAATCACGAGTATCATGTCCGCTACTCTGACCGCCGTATAATAAGGTAATGATACGATTAAATTATTCTAGACAAAATTGCTTCTTTGGTCCACTAAGTTATTTATTTGTTCCAAAGTAATCGCTCAATGTTTTTTTGGTTGAAAGTGGCTCCTTGATTTTAATTTCGTTAAAACAGTTGGTCCTTTCATCAAATTTTCCGTCTTGAATCATCTAGCGAAACTTCGTTTTTGTCGATATTTTCCGGGCAAACTCCATTTTCTTGGCAAATCTCTTTTATCTATAACTCACCCTTATCTCCAACCCCACAAATCTCATCGTACCACCTTTTGGACGCGACGGAGAATGGTGGCAAGATCGGTGATGCGAACATTTGTTGACGGAGAATGAGCGGAGAAAAAGCAAAAAAGTAAAAGAAAAAGTAGAGCTTCATCGTCGGTTTGGTCGGAAATCTTGCAAAAGAAGATGACTGGAGATAGAGAAGATGACCGAAAATGGAAAAATTAACTGAAATATAATACCAAACATGCATGATAATAGAAGTAAATTAAATTTGAGGAACCACTTTCGAGAAAAGAAAAAAACTTGAGGGACCAATTTGAAACAAATAAATAACTTACGTGATCAAAGAAGTAGTTTTACCACTCTTTTATTAGGGAAGAAGGAAAAGGTTTTTATCAGTGAGGAAGAGAGTGAAAGGTGATGATGATGAGGTTTTTTTTTAAAAGTCCCTCAAAATTAAGTTTTTTCATTTCTAGTCCCTAAAAGAGGGAATTTTGCTTTTAGTCTCTTAATTTTTTTTATATAATTTAAGTCCCTGTTATCACGTGTCATTGATGTGTCACATTGCTAATAGGGGTGTAAGTGATCCGGTCCGAGACCGCGAGACCACTCGGATCGGACCGAACCAGACCAAAAAATGCAGTCTGGTCCGGTCTCACAATCCGGTCCGGTCCCAAAAAGTTCAGACCGTTCTTGAACAGTCCGGTCCACGGTCCCAGATATTCTTAGACCGCTGGCACCGGACCGGACCGATAGGGTTAATAATTAAAAAAAACTACAGAAACTCCTTTAGCCCTAATCTTAAGTCACTCCTTCAGCCCATAGCATTAAGTCACTCCTTCACCCTCACTCTTCAGCCCGTCGCCCCTCTCACAACTCCACCATACTTTACTCCTTAAGCCTCCTTCAGACGACGCCGGCCAGATCCGCCACCGCTACACCGCCCAGATCCTTTTGTCTTCTCACCACGCCTTCGTTATGTTGTCCCCTTCGTTCGCAGTCCCATCAAGTCTCGTCGCCTCAGCCTCCGCCTCCGCCGTCGCCACGAGTTCGAGTTCGAGTCCGAGTTCGAGTTCGCAGTCCCGTCGAGTCTCGTCGCCACGAGTTCCGTTCTCCGCCACCGCCTTCGCCTCCAGATCGAGGTTTGCTTCTCCTTTCTCTCTTCTCCCTTTTCCTTTGCTGATATGTTCCCCAAATATATGTGGTGCACTTGTTACACGATTTGTTCTCCGCCACGAGTAATATGGTTTGCAACGATTTGGTCTCTTTGGCTGTCAACGAATGAAGAAGAAATCAACTGCGATCATGGTCACGGCTCAAATCAAAATGTAGTTTTTTTTCCTATTCTTTTAGCAACTGGTTCCATGACCCATTGCAATGCATTTTCTGTACTTGATTTTCTTTTATGGGTCTGTGTACTTAGATCTTGACATTAGGACCCCTGTTTTAGTGGGTTTTCTTACTCTGATGTAATTCTATTGTATCATCTTGTGCCGTATGTATTATGGTATTTTTTTCATATTTTTCTTGATTTTAAAGGAAAATAAAAAGCAGGAAAAAAAAGCAAAATAGACCGGACCGGACCGGATCGGACCATTCATGAATGGTCCGGTCCGGTCCGATCTATGAGAATAAATAATGTTGGGACCGAACCGGATCGGACCATACTAAGTTGAGCGGTCCGGTCCGTAATATGACTCAGGGACCAGACCGGACCGGACCGTTACACCCCTAATTGCTAATGTGACTTCAGCATTTTTTATCCAAAATTAATGTCAGAGACAAAGTTCAAAATGACATAAAAATATATACAAACCAAAATCAAAAGAAAAGATCCCCAAGACAAATTTCTAAATCATATTTAAGTTTTTTTTTTAATTTTATAACCAATCTATTTTTTTTTACAAGAAGCAGCAACACATCAACCTGAAACTCGAATAATGTATAGCGGGGACCTATCTATCAGTCCAACCGACCGACAGTAGTTCGGTTAACCTTGATAAAAATGGTTACAAACTTACAATGTGATATAATGAACCTGCTAAAGAGTTATCTCAACAACAATGTTTTAGTTATTGTCTAATCCTATTAGGTTTGTCATTTGATATTTCAATTAACGTAAGTTCAAAGCTTTAGCATTTTCATTTGATTTTCTTAAACGCATGAACTAGTTGATTGTGTTAATTATCAAAATAAAAATTTTCATGACCGGAGTGTCCATCGCCGACCGCAGTGACTAATCTCCTCGCTAGCTTGTAGGCACCTCTAATGGGTGGGACATGAACGTATGTCGACAAATGGAAGAGTCATAATGAGGACGGCATCGATAGAGCATTAATGTGTAAACCAAGGAGGTTAGAGAAGGAATGACGATGCATTGGGAACAGGACAACGGTTACATCAACAATTAATGCACTTCTTCATGGCTATAAATATGTCACTTCTAATGTTCAAAAGGTCAAGGTGTGTTGATGTTAGAAATGATGGACAAACTTTGTGATTTCTGGAAAGAGAAGTTGTTCAAAAAAGTGAAGATGAAGAATCTCAAAGATTAAACATGTGAGATTAAAGGGATTCGGAACAGGGAGGAACACTGTCAAAATCTTTACTCCGAATCCCCACTTTTCCCTCTTTACGGTTAAAGATTAAACACGTGAGATTACATAGAGATCACCTCTTGTATTTCGAGCTGAGATGACAAACCTAGATGAAGGGCATACTCCAGCTGGAATACTAGTTTAGGTGATACCTAGGAGTCTTCCGTAACTCAAAGTTGAAACCTTTTCCCAGGAAAAGCTTTGGGTATCTGTCCATTTAAAGAGGGAAAAGAAAAGTCCTCACTAGTTAGGTTGATGGCCAAAAATATGGTCAAGTCAATAATCATATCACCAATATCGACTAGGGGATTAATTCAATTAGAGGCCGGCACCTTGTCGAAAGGAGCTTGGTATCGACACGTAGGGATCCTAGAAGCCCAATGGGAAAGAGAATGTCACTTCGACAAAGCTGGTAAGGACTTGTCAAAAATCCCAAGAGTTTCTAAGTGGCTTTATTAGTTGTGGGAAGATGTTTGTCGAAGAAATAATCGAAGACTATCGAAGACACGTGGCAAAAGAGGAACAAACGAAGAAATTGTATCTTGGGTAGTTGTTTCGTGGGTAGTTGTTAGTGAGAACGTGGCTGCTACAGTTATGCAGAACGTGCCCAATAACGTAGTGTAAGGGTAGTTGATTTCTAGGACTATAAATAGGTAATTACTTGTTTGTAATCGGGGTTATCACATTGGTAATCATCCTAACATCTCACCGCAAGCAAATTAACAGAGAAAATACCATTGTAATAACCACCTTATATTCCCAGCACTTTTAAATTCAATTGCAATCTTTTTGCTTTCCTTTACCTTTCCCAGCACATTTAAATTCTGCCTTTACGTTTTCAGCACATTTAAATTCTGTCTTTTTTGTTGGCTTACGGACAAGTATACCGGATCGACAAGTAATATAGTCAATAAGACCAGATATCGTCCCACATGGATTGTAAATTGTTCAATTAATTTTCACCAAAAAGTAATTAAAAGCAAAATCTATTGGTTTCTAACTAATTAATTAAGATTGAATTGGAATAAAATAAAAACAAAACAGAAAATAAATTAAAAACAGAAATTAAATAAAAGTGTGAGCAATTTAAGAAAACGAGTTAGGAACATGGTTTCATTGTAGGCGTTGTTTATTTATCATGAATCTCTGTTTTTCCCTAAATCAAGAACACATTCCTAAAAACCTGTTCGGCAAAATTTGAGCTGAAATAGTTTTTTACTCATTTTCAGAACAATTTCATCTCTATTCTCAAAACGACAAATAATGGTTTCATAATTTCAGTTTTGAGTTTCAAACTTATACCACCTCAACTATTACCACCACCATCATCATTACTTCCACTACCATAACTGTTGCGGTCACTGTTATCACCATGACTGTCACCCAACTAACACCACTATGACTAAACCCCAACCACCACCGTGATCGCTACAACCACCCTAACCACTACCGTCCCTAATGATATCCACCATGTTATAACCACCGCAACCGCTACCACATCCTCACTTGCTATCATTGCCCCTCATGGTACCACCATCATCACCACCATAGTGACCACCCTGGCCACCATTACCTTCGGATGACCACCACCACCATCACAATCATATCACTATCAACTCAACCACCACTATCCCTAAATGACACCACCATCGACACCACCACCACCTCCATGTCCACCCCAACTATCACCATCACCATCACCACATCCTCACTCCCTCCCCCACCATCTCTCCCTCTACCAACACCATAAAAATTACCATTCTAGACTGCAACTACTATAACAATGATCACCACTTTCAACTAATAATAACAACAACCATATGGAAGTTGTTATTAAATAGTAGTGGTAATATATAAGATGGTGGTGTATATGGTGATGCATAACATTGTAGAAGCACTATAAAAAGTATAACTTTGAAAATAATTTTCAAAACTGAAAACCAAAAAAATTGGAAACAAACATTTATAAAATGGAAACTAGTTTTGGTTTTTTTAAATTTTAAAACTCAAAACTAAAAACCACCCCGAACAGGGCCTAAGGTAGTAATTACTAGATCCCTCTTGTGCAATTACTGTTTATTATTCAATTTGATAACCTTTAATCCCTTAAGTGATTAAACCATTGAATAACCATATAATTAAGAACAGTGGAATTTATAACAAGTTATATAATTACCCAAAAGTATCCCTACGAGTTGAATAATTATATTGTTTGATTGAAGGCCTATTCTAATTCCTAATCTCTCAATTGAAGAATTAGAGATCAAAAACATAGATTAGCTACTTCCATGCATAACAACGAAAATACAATCAAACACTTGATTTAGAAACGGAAAAACATCAATTCATGAAATCAATAAACTAATCCATACAAATCCACCAATTCCTAACATGAGGGTTTCAGTTACACATTGAGAAAATAAGAACAGAAACAATAGAAGAGTAATCCATAATCATGGACAATTAGGATTACCGCGAAGAGATTTTCAATCTTCCAATCTTCGATCTTCTTCTCCTCTAAAGCTCTCCAAAATCATGTAATCTCCCTCTCTAAAAGCTGCTAACCTAGTTTCTAATCCTAGAATAAATATATATTTACAAATCCTAAACAAATCCCTCAAAAACGCATCAGAAATTGGCCCAACTAGGCCTGGACGGCCTCTGCGCACCTAGGCGCCCCAGGCTGGTCAATGGTGCATCTTCGTGGTGCCCACGCCTGGGCGTGTGGCACTGGTTCCGGCTCCGTTTCGCTCCGTTCTTGCGCCATTTTCAAGGTCATTTCGTCCTCTTTTCAGCTCCATAATTATTTGCTTCAATTAAGCTCCAAAAGTACCTGAAACATACCCAAAACGGATCAAAACGTTCAAGGGATTCTAAACTAATAACAAAATCCTAAAACTAACAAAAAGTCCTAAATTTACAAGAGAAATAAGCCAAATCCATAGTAAAAGGGAGTCTAAATCATGCTCAAAACATCATATATTAGACCCAAATCAATGTTTCCAGCACCTTTAAATTATCGCACTTTACTGCTTTCCCTTTACGTTTTCGCCAAGATAAAGACAAAAATCCTCAAAAATAGCTCAATCTCAACACAAGATTACCATTTAATCAATCGAATCCCGCAATCGCTTGATACTTTCGACTCTACTTTCGACTCGTGTTCGCTCGAATTGGCGAATTGGCACGCCCTACATCAAATCCATCCCAACGAGTTTGGCACGCCCAAACACCCCCTCACAATTTTTTTTTCCAAAATACCTCTTTCTCTCTCATTCTTTTCCCTTTCCTTCTCCCTCTCCCTCCCTTTCTCTCTCCTTCTCTTCCCTGTCCCTCTCCCTCCCTTTTTCCTTTCTCTCTCCCTCTCTACTTCGACCTCCCTTTCCCTCTCTTCCTTCCCCACATTTCTGCATCAAAATAGATCTGCTTAGTATGCTCTTATATGAGCATACACTTTTAAAAAAGAAAAAAATTACATGTACACTGATCCTAGCATATGTGTAAGGACTATGTACATATAAATTTTTTTTTAAAAAAAAGGAGTACGCTCACACAGGAGGAGCAGTTTGTTTTGATAATTAGATATTTATCATATGATAAAGAAAGGAAAAAAAGGCATGATGGCGTAATGAAACAATTGTCACTTCATATATATATATAGAGAGAGAGAGAAATGAAGAAGAAGATGGAGGATTTTTTTTGAAGAGTATTTTGGGATTTTTTTATTTATAAAAATAAGGTTTATAAAAAATATTAAGAAAGTCAACAAGTAATTGGGAGGGTCAAAAAATGAACTTAAAAAAAAAAAAACAAATAATGTGCGGGATCCATTCCTTTTAATTTTGCGTTCTTCTCTTAACTGGTCGAAAGAGTTGAAACTGATACTAAAACATTAAAAAAAATTGTCACCACAATTTTAGCCTTGATTATAATCCTAAAGTCCTAAAATTTTGAAAAAAGTTATTTGTCACTACTGATCTGAAGTCCGTGTTTTTCCTTTAATTTATTCTTTCCTCCCATTTTCGTTTCATTTTCTTTCATTTAAAACACCTAAAAACTTCTCTCATTTACTACTTTTTTTTTTCCTTTCATCTTGAATTTCTTTCATTTTCTTTCCTTCCTTTTTTTTTTCCCCAAACCAAATAAGCATAAGGATTCAGGGAATAGAGGAAGGGGGCCGGGGAAGGAAGGGGGTATTTTTCTAAAAATAAATATATTGTGACGATATCTTGTTATACCTCCTTACGATGGTTTTTTCCTTGGTTTGGTGGTGAGGCTCTCAATTCCTCTTATTTTGGGTGCAATATCTTTTAGGAGGTAATTGGGTTTAGTTAGTTTTGTCTCTATTCCTTTGTGTTTTTTTTCCCTAGCTTGAAGGGTTTTTTTTTTCCTATTTTTTCTTGCCTTCTGGTTATGCTTATCATAAGTGTTTTATGGTTTGTATGTTTGTTTAGGCTGTATTTTTTGTTTATTTTTTAGTTGGGTATTTTTTTTTTTTTTTGCTGATGTTGTATCAGTTTCGGAGGGGCATCATATTTTTAATTCTATTGGGCTTCCCAAATTTTATTTTTATTTTTATTTTAAATTTAATTATATTTATTTTTAAATTTGAACTAATAAATGCTTGGCTTTATATATGCCAAAATCTCATAAAGTACTTGATTCTCCGGTAGTGAAGAAGATCCATACTCGATCTTGAGAGGTTTATTCTTTAGTCATTCATTAAATTAATAATATTATTATTATTTTGCTTTTAAAAAATTCTTCAATATTATTTATAAAGAATTTAATTTAAAATATTCTCAAGATTTGTCCAAGTCAAAAATTATCAATTAAAACTTGCATAAAATAAATTTGTCAATATTTAACTTTCAAATATTACGCTATAGTAAAATGGAGGAGCGCTTCATATATGTTATGTGATAGAAAGTGTCACTCAAACTTAAAGAGAAATTCTACGGCTCTGCTATAAGGCCAACGATATTTTATGGGATCGAATGTTGGGCGGCAAAATGCGAATAAGAAAAGGCAAAATGCGAATAAGAAAATAAACTTCATATAGTAGCAGAGATGAGGATGTTGCGGCTGATAAGTGGGCATGCCAGACAAGATGAGATTAAGAATGAGTGTATTTGATAAAGACATGGGGTTGCATCTATTGTAGAAAAGATGGTTGAATCTCGTTTTAGGTGATTTAGACATGTGTAGAGGAGATCACTAAAAACCCTGGTTAGGAGGATAGATCACATGGATATTACCTCATACACGTTTTAGAGGAAGAGGAAGGCAAAAAAAAAAATAAAAATGAACGAAGAGTTAAGAAGTACATGAAAATAAATGTTTTATTAAAAATACATAATTTATTACAAATATTTATAGTGTCATAAAAAGAGTCGCTTCTTGAGATTGGATAAACTTAGTACATACAACACTCCTATTCAAGGTAACTAGGTAAGGGAAGTAAAAATTAATTTTGCAAGAGTGAATATATAGTTCTTTTTTAAATAAGAAAACAGCATGTCCGTGGATCAAACAACAATAACTACAAAAATGAAAGTGTATATATACATAGGACAAAACGTACATAGTGAAAATAGGTACCCCCACGTGATGTTTGCCAACATTTGGGTTTAATTAGTTGAGGTTTGAGGCCAGAATGTGCAAGTGGGCTGAGAAATTTACACACACATGCTGATATATCCATACAGGGAAACAGCCCTTAAATCTTGGCTTTTGCACATGGGTTCATTGACTCCTTCGATGAACATGTCAAGATCATGACAACCACAGCATGTTCACCTTATAGGCCAGGAATGAAGGTGTTTGCATTGCTGTCCATTTCACTCAGATATATATTATGTGAAATATCAGCAGCATGAGCGCATGCCCCATTCTTTTGCAGAGTGACTGTCTTCTATGCCATGCTCTTGCACTGTCTAACTTGCTTGCATTACGTTCACACTTCTTACCTTTTCTGAGAGAGACTCTTTATTCTTTACTAGTAGTAGTGCTGTCAATTAGGGTGGATGCTCATGAACCCCGCCTGCCCGCCCTATATTTTTTGTGGCTAGGACATCAATTTTTAGTCCACTTTTCGAATGGGCCCCGTCCACCATGCCCATTTATTTTGTCGGGCATCATTGGGTGGGTGGTGGGCCGCCCACGGGCCGCCCATTATTTAGTTTTTTTAAAAAAAAATTAGGAGCTCCACAATTAGGAGTCACCCTACATCTTTTGTCGAGTATCAAACTTTATTATTATGTTTTTATGAATTTTGATTGTGAACATTTTATATTTTGTGCAATCTTAGTCTACATTTTATGAATTTTGAAGATATAATATATGATTTTATTTTTTATGTTCCAAAAAAATATATATATGAATTTTTTTTAAATTTTTTTTATTTAAATGGGCCGCCCATGGGCATGCCCTGCCTGCATTTAGGGCGGGCAGGGCATGAATTTTACGTCCAAAATAATATAATGGGTGGGCGGGCATGCCCACAAAAAACGGGCTTTTGATGGACATAAGCAATGCCCGCCCGCCCGCCCGAATTGGCAACACTAGTCTTTACTAACTAGTAAGCAAGCCCGTGCACATGCACGGGGAAAAGACGAAAAGGTTTGGTTAATTGATACAACCATTTTTACAAAAATTTTGCATATAAAATACTTAAAATGATTTGTTTGTTTATATTTATATTTATAATAAACATGAAAAAAATATATAATTGTTATTGAATTAAAAAAATTAATTAATTTAGAAAATCATTATATTTTATCCATAAATCAATCCGCATTCCTCCAATTAATTCATTATTAATATGTTAATTATTAATTCATTCCTCCAATATAATACCCGAAATTGAAACTTTTTAATGGAATACAAATTTTCGTAACTTATGCATCATTGCATAACAAAAACCATTAATTAATAATAACCAACTTGAAAATATTTCTTAAATGTTGTAAAAATTTCTCACCTATTTGTCTTCTCAATGATCCCATTAACTTCGGTCTTCTCAATGCCATTAATTTCGGTTTTAAATGTTGTAGATATTTCTCTCCTATTTGTCTTCTCAATAATCCAATTAATTTCGATCTTAAATGTTGTAGATATTTCTCACCTATTTGGCTTCTCAATGATCCCATTAATTTCGGTCTTCTCAATGCCATTAATTTCTGTTTTAAATATTGTAGATATTTCTCTCCTATTTGTCTTCTCAATAATCTCATTAATTTCGGTCTTAAATGTTGTAGATATTTCTCTCCTATTTGTCTTCTCAATAAACCCTTTAATTTCGATCTTCTCAATAAATCATTAATTATTAATTAATAATAACCAACTTGAAAATATTCCTTAAATGTTGTAAATATTTTTCACCTATTTATCTTCTCAATGATCTCATTAATTTTGATGTTCTCAATCCCATTAATTACACCCAAAAACACATCAAGAATTTTCGTCCTATACATCAGCTGCTGCCAGGCATATATAATATCACAACCTAAAAGGACAATGTATCTCAGATTGGGTTTTGTAAAATCATCGATCACAACTAAATACATGCCACACTATACCAATAACTTCAAAACAATCAATAAGATGCCAACCAAAGGTGCATTTATATCCAGTAGTTATGATGCATATAACATATAGTTAAATGGGCTCATAAATATCCTTGCAGTAAAAAAACCATTTTGCAGCTCTTTTAGAATCACAAGGTGAGCCAATTAAAAAGAGTCAGATTGGTTAGAACCATATTAAAGAAAATTATTGCTGCAACAAACAAATATATATTTCACCCCATTATTCCACATTTCCTTTACCACTCATGACTCACCTACACGGCAGAAAGAAGCAATTTGAACCAACTATCATTGCACCTCAAATGTAGGTAGAGAGAAACCAACTACTTTCATTCATGGATTATTTCTAAAGTTAAAAAAATAATTAAAGGAATTAATTTCATCAAGTTAATCAAGTAGCTAGCTTGTATCGATTGGAATAGAATAGATGATCTTTAGTAACCAATCATCCAAGTTTTGTTATTAATATTACGTCATCTGAAATCCTACCAGAATACATGTAGTTTCTTGGCATTTTCGGTCTGTCATGTCTTTAGCTTCCCCTGGTTTCTTGTTATCTGCTCTGATTTCTTCTACTCTAGTTGTGCACAGAAAAGAAAGAGACAATTAAGTTAGAATCGAAAATGATAAACCATGATAAAAATGATAGAGCAGTGTCCAAAACACATCCCGTGAATCATGATAAAAATGATCCGAAAGTTTCGTGTATAAGAATGTTCTGTAAAAATAGAAAATGATGAACTAATGTAAAGATAGATAAACACCAAAACAATGAGAGGGCAGGAAACATGAATCTATTATTGACAAAAGTTAAGCAACTACTGTTAAGAGAGCCTAAAGAATATGAATAGAAAACAACACAATGAACAATTTGATTCAACTTCACCATTATTTATAAGATTTGAATGGGTTAAAAAAAATTAATTACAAAAGATTGAAAAAGCTTCACTGCTCCTTGTTTAGAAGAGATTGAAAAAGTCCTTTAAATCCTCACTCTCATATTCGAATTCCAAAACAACATCAAAATATTGAAGGCAAACACAACGCATAATCATACAAAACAACATCAGCTTACCACTATGTCAACTAAAGCCTTATCTGTTTTCATGAGTATTATATATATAAAATCTTGATTATCAAGGTCATAACATTCATTCATTGTCTGTGCAGGTACAAATTAAAAGAGTTCTTTAAAAAAAATATCTTCAATTCTATGAAGCATATTGTAAATCAGGAGTTGACCCGAAATGGTTAAGGTAAATCAGGAGTTGCTAATGCTTTCTCATTTCTTTGCAGGAAAAAGAAGCGGCATTGAATCTGAGTATCGCAAGATAAAGATGTCAGAAAGGATGAGGTTGTTAAGGATGCTGCTGAACCAAAAAATAAAGAAAAGAAAGGGGCTTTGAAGTCACTTCAACTCATTGATGCAATTCTTAGTGACAAAGTTAATGTGCCTGCTGGCAGTATCAACCCAAGAAGTATAGAACATCATGATGTTCTTTTGTTTCAATGTCTTGAGAAGATGAATTTCACAGTATAGCCTCTCAAGGTCTTCAGGATTCTGCAAAAAATCGTAAAGCTTTACTTGATTCCATGCTACTTCTATCCCTTCATACTCATCAAATGCTCTATAGCTGCAACAAATGGATCATATGACCTTATATATATATATATATATAAATATATATACATATATAGTTATATACGCACACAGTATATTATGTTAAGTACTAAAAAAGAAGGAATACTGATCTTGGTGAAAACCAATTGATTTGGAATATGAATGAATGATGCATACACTGTCTTGGAAGCTCCTTTGCCAAGAATTTCATTGTATTGCTAAACATGAAATTCAAAACATGGAATCAAAACAAAGAAGTTGAAAGTATAATGAAGAGCAAAAAACTGAGCAGCAAGGGAGAGGGCATGTATGTACTCTTTCATATCTTCCAGTAGGATCAACTTCCACAAACTCGGAGTAATCTGCCTCAGGACTGTGAGGAACTGCACCACCACCACTATTCATTATTATTAATATTTTTTTTTTGTTTCTTATTGTAATCGAGTATCGTTTGCCTCCAGCAGATTCACATAATGAGTAAGGAATAATTCAATTCAAACCTTTAGAGTTTAGACGATCCATGGTGAGTTCCATCAGACTGTTTTAACATGAAACAAAGCAACGTGAATCAGACACCACAGGACACAAAAGAACTAAACCTTCATAGAAGACCTAAGATGTCATCCAATAAAGCCCTATTCCTCATGCCTACCATCCTGTGTTTGCTGTGCAGCCCTGAAAGCAGCCTGTAACAAAAATACTGAGTATTCCAAGGACATTCTCCAAAAGAACCAGCATTAGTTAGCTTGTGCTCAAAACACACAATTCAATAATAAAACTGTAACTGGATATAGAGCCTTAGTAATAAAAATATCAACTAATGACAAATCAATCACTACTCCTAGGGACTTTCCACCAGAAACTTTCTCACACCGTTTTACGATGTCATTCTTTACACCAACTAATAATGTAGTACAAATTTTCGTCTATCAGATGATCAACAGTTCATGCATATTAACTTATGTGAAGTGGTATAGAAAAAATAATTGTGACATGAGTATGAAAATATTTTTTTTTTAAGAACTCTTTTAATTTGTGTCTAGGCTCTGGTACTTGCATTTACTCATCATCATCTGCATCACCTTTAGGAGCAGGCACATTCGGGTAAGTGAAATGGCAAGGTTTTCGTCACTGCAAGAATTATTTGGTACCATTTAGCTTGAAAGATACTATTATATTAATCATGGTGTTGTGCATTACCATCTTTTGCATCTCGGGTTCTAGGTTGCAAAGTCCTCCACCAGATGGCGATGCAGATACCTCGCATTCAACTTCAATTCATTGATGGTATTCTAAAAGGCATCCACCTTCAATTCATTAGCATCCTTCACTGCCAATTCCTTGCTCTTATGAGCATATCACTAAAATAATCACATAATTAAGGGTTTCAAACAATAGAGGATTTTTATCAAACATGTGATGTGCAATATTTTTAGTGTCTCAAAAATACTCTTATGAGCATTCATGAAAACAAAATCCAAACCAAATGCATCACATCTTCCATGCAACAAAAGATTAAACCCAAACACAAAGCATAAACAAATTAATGATTCAATTAAATTCACAGCAATCAAATTTGACCTACATTGATGCCATATCGATATATAAACTAAAAATGCTCCCAGATCAGCAGCGTCGATCTTCGCGACGGCCTCCTGAACCGTAACCTTAGGTTTCTTTGGCTTCTTAACTTTCATCATCTTCGCTTCCTCCACGGTTCTATCTTTCTTCTTCTTCTTCTCCTAATTCTTCTTCCTTTTCAATCTCTCTCGTTTTCAAGAGGATTCCATGTTCCTCTTCTTCTTCCCAATATATATGAATAATATAATTGTATTTTTGTTGTCTGAGTTTGAGATATGAGAGTGAGAAGATGGAGAGAGAAAGGGAGGCCGAGATTGTGAGAGACGAAAGAGATGAGAAATGAGAAGAGAGGGATACAGAGATTTTTTTTTTTTTTTTTTTTGCTTCTCAAAGAAGCTTGGTGCATCATGATATAAAGCTACGTGACTTTTAATTTTTTTTTATGAACTTTTCACTTTCTACATTGATTGTTTAGGGGAATTTGGGTCTTGAACCGTTTACATTCCAATGACCAATTTTTCATGATAAATTTAGGTTTCTAAGGGCTGCATAACTTCATTAATTACTTAGTGTATTAGTAGAGTTAAATTAATCAAAATTAGTTAAAATTAGGACTTATTTTGGAAGGAAAATTGAAATTAGCATGAGAGACCCAGCTGCTTTTATAATAGTATTGATTAGTATGCCATGCACTAGCCCATGCTCTTAAATGAATATCACAAAAAAAAAAAAAAAATAAAGTTAGCCACTTGACAAATAGATTCTCTCTCTTTCTCCAAGTCTCTATTACATTGACAATTGCTTAGCACCTGGTGATAAATATGTTACTAGACTAGCTACGAGCTACTAGCTACTGAACAAAATAATTAAGACCTATAACTCTGAAAAATATATATGACTTGATATGAAAACAAGTCCATTATATTATCTTGTAACAAGTGTTCAAATAAATTAAAAAGAGTCGTACAATAAGACTCCCACTAGTTCACTAGTCCTTGGAGGATTTGAACTTTACCCTTTAATAGAAAATGCGATTTTTAGGATTTGAATCCATGGCTTCGTTAATCACAAAGCAAATGAGGCTTAACATCAATCAGTGTTCAAATATTCCATCCGTTTCATATGTATTTCATATGTAGTGTATTTTAAGATTATATACGAGTTTTAAGAAATAATTTAATGACGTAGGAATTTGTGGTATTTTGAGTATAATGTCCTTATATAATCATTACAGTATTGAAAAGAGATAAATATATTTATATTGAAAATGAGAGAGTTTAAGAAATAAGAATGTGTTTGAAAAAATAACATTAATTATGTATTGAATTTTGTAAAAATTAATACATATGAAACATGAGAAAAAATCGTTATAAACACCGGATATGACAAGGAGGGAGTATAATAATAAAAATGAAAATAAATTCCAACATACCAATTTCAGTGTTAGCTGTCCTTGTTCTCACATCCAGACATCCACTGGACACCAAAACCTTGTCTTGTTAACTGCTGAACTGAATTTTTCATTTTTACCATTAAGGTTGAAGAAGCAAAATTCAGATTGACAATGATAATACTATTGAAATTCCAAAAAAAATAAAAATAAAAATTGGCTACACATGCAATGGATTTTCTTTACAAATTTCCAACCTTTTTACTCTTCCATTTCTTTCCACTTTTTCTTCTAGAAAACAAAATTAGCTAGCCAAATCTAATATATAAAAAACATAGAAGTAGAGAAATACTACCAGAGAACAAAGATCTTCTCCTTTTCTTTTGTTCTTCATCAATAAAAAGACAAAACATTAAAAAAAAGAAAGGCAAAAAAAAAAAAAAAAAAAACATGAAGAAGAGTGAAGCTATATGCCTATAACAACATAGCATTTTCGTTCTCTGGATTGTCACTCCCATAAAACTCAATCAGTTTCTGCAGAATCACGACCCTGGTCCTCAGCAAGACGATGTAATCAGCAGTTTCCTGAAACAACTGATCAGGTTTCACTATGTCTTCATTGTGTGGAGATATTAGGTTCCTGAGTGCTTGCAGCTTTTGGGAGAGCTTGGACTTTATGGGTTTGAAGCTTGTACGAGCCTTGCAAATTGTTCTAATTCTTCTTTGTTGTTGTTGACTTGTTGTTGGTGTTGTGGTTGTTACGTTGTTTTCTAACTCTTCTTGTGGCTCTTTTCACAGAGAGCTTGTAACTGTGCTTTGAGTTTAACTTCATGCTCATGGTTACGATCGACTACTGAAACAGACAGAGAAAAGAAGTGAAAGTAGAGAGAGGAAGCCGAATATGTTTGTGTTTGATGTCTTAGCTTGTTTTTTTGGATCGTGGAGTGAGAGGAGGGGGGTTCTGGGTTTAAGTAATGGGGTATAAAAAGATTGCCACTTGATTATAATGGTTACCACAGAAATGCCACTGATCTTTTTTTTATTAAAAACAAATTAAAAAACCAAATCTACACTATTTTAAAACAGTAAAGCACAAATTTAGTCAATTATTCTTTTCTGTATTAATTTAGTTCCTGAAAATTTATAAATACATATTTAGTAGTTTTTTGAAAAATTTCAAAAAATACCAATTTGGTCCATTAAGGTTTCGAATATACCAATTTAGTCTCTCAAGATTTTGAATATACCAATTTGATCCTTAAAATATGAGTGACCAAGTTGGTATGTGTAATGATATTAAGTGTATTTTTTGAAAAAATTTAAATATACCAATTTGGTCCATCAAGGTTTCGAATATACCAATTTAGTCTCTCAAGATTTTGAATATACCAATTTGATCCTTAAAATATGAGTGACCAAGTTGGTATGCGTAACGATATTAAGTGTATTAAATATTAAAAGAATTATTAGGCTAATTTGGAGAGTAGATATAAGATAAATATTAGATAGTTAATTAAATAAGTATTATTAGTTATTATAATAGTTCTGGAATGTTCTTGTATTACTCTATATAAGTCTTGTTGTAGCTTTCATTTGAGGAAAACAATGAAGAATGAAAAATGAATTCAGTCTCTGCCTCTCATCTCTCTTCTCTAGTTTTCTCATTTCTCATCTAAGTTCCGAAGATTGACCATCTCAAATTGGTCTTTATCTGTATCTATAATTTGGGTTCGTTACCGTATGGAAGAAAATCTCGAGGCATCAAATTTGTATGAAAAAATCTTGAGAGACCAAATTGGTATATCTGAAAATTTTGAGATACTAAATACGTAATTATAAATTTTTCAGGAACTAAATTGGTATAGCAAAAAAACATACATAAGGAATTAAGTTGATACTTCACTCATTTTAAAATTAACTTTTAGGAATGGCATGTTTGAAAATATTATGACTAGCGATGGAAAAATAAATTTATCTATTAGTTAGAATTAATGTAGTTATTTTTTTTTTAAATTGATATACCCACATTTTATTTAAAGATATAAGAAATTAAAAATGAAAGAGATTAATGGGAGTGCACTCATTTTTTTCTTCATTAAGTAAAATGCCCGTGAATTTTAATTTTTAAAATTTTTGTCCTTAATTTATTATAAAGGCTTAATTATATTTTTGTCATTTATCTTATTTTGAATATTCATTTTGGTCTTTTATATTTTTTTTATGGTACTTTATTTTTTTAAAAAAAATTCAGTTTAGTCATTTTTATTAATAGCGCCAGATTTTTGTATATTATTGTCAATTTTTGCTTTTTTTAACAGAGTTTTAGTTTTTTTTACCGAATACATCATCCAAATCTTATTTTTGTCTTTACCAATATAAAAATATAAAAAAAACTTAAAAATTATTTATCAAAAATGAATATTTTCAACAAAAATAAAGGACCGAGTTGAAACTTTAAAAAAATAAAGAACAAAATTGAAATATATAAAAAAAGGACCAAATTAAATTAAGTCGTTTATTAATTAAAGGACCAAATTGATTTTTTTCTTAAAAGATAAATTACCAAAATAAATAAACAAAAGATAAAGGACAAAAGTGTATCTTCAAAATAAGATAAAGAACCAAAAGTATAATTAAACCTTTTAAAAATTTTGGTTTTAATTCTTGTCGTTAGGACATTTCTATAAAAAAAGTAAATATTAAAAAAGACCATGTGGCATTAAAATTATTTAAAAAATAAAATATTAGACCTAAATAAGTTTTCAATGGTGTGCACCAAGGGTATCATCTAGCCGATAGCCGAAGACTAAGCCCCTCCGAGGCGTAGAAATCACCGAAGTGGGTTTTGCCTCTACTAACAAAGTCTTTTCTACACCCACGACAGGGATCGAACCCCTAACGTCATGGTTAAGGAACCCAGCTATCTATCAACTGTGTTAGACCTAAATAAGTTTTTAGTCATTAAAAGTTTAAAGAATTTTTATTTTAACCGCTAATACTTTAGCTAGTTTTAATTTTAGACCCCTAAAAACATAATGTTTCAAGAATGAGAGGGTGTATATATGGGTTGATAAGCACTAGGGGTGTAAGTGATCCGGTCCGAGACCGCGAGACCGCCCGGACCGGACCGGACCGAAAAAAGGACCGGACCGTGAGACCGTGATCCAGTCCGGTCTGAAGATTTTTGGACCATTATGCTGTGGTCCGGTCCACGGTCTCACAATTTTTTGGACCACAAAGACCGGACCGGACCGATAGGTGAAATAAAAAAAAAAAAACCAGGCACAATGAGAAGCCTTGAAGCTTCAGGGCCCAACCCAACCCAAATTTCATATACTGGACACTCTCCCTTTTCAAACCCTACCTAAGTTCAAACCCCTCTTCCTCACACAACCCAGCCGCCGCCGCCCCTCTTTCCGCCGCTGCCACTCGCCGTTCTCCTTCTTCCCGCCGTCACTCGCTACCGTCTCCCTCCTCCTGCGATCGATCTCCTCTTCTCCCTGCGAATCTGTGATCGTTCTCTCTCCCTCTCCTCCTGCGATCGATCTCCTCGCGATCGTTCTCTCTCCTTCTCCTCCTGCGATCGATCTCCTCTTCTCCCTGCTCCTGCGATCGTTCTCTCTCCCTCTCTTCCTGCGTTCAAGTCGCGTTCAAGTCGTTCTCTCTCTCGCTGTTGGTTCGTTCTTTCTTTCTCCCTTCGTTCGTTCTCTCTCTCTCTCTCTCTCTCTCTGCTCGTTCCTCACTGTTTCTTCTCCAAGCGCCGCCACCACTGGTTCCGCGCCGCTGCCGCCACGGGTTTCTTCTCCATGCTCGTTCCTCACTTGATTTTGCCCAATCTGTTCAATTAGGGTTTTTTTGGGTTGAATGAGGATTGGCTGCCTTGATTTATTTTAATGGTCTAAATAGACCGGACCGGACCGGACCGATTCGGTCCGATCCAGTCTTTATTCATAAAACACATTCAGACCGGACCGGACCGGACCGTATTAATTTGATCGGTCCGGTCTCTAATGTCTGTCAAAGACCGGACCGGACCGGACCGTTACACCCCTAATAAGCACGTCCTATATGCCAAGACTAGATTCAAGAATGTCACCAAACTTTGAGATGTGATTCTCTGTGTCAACTCTAGTGATCTAGATATATACTTTATGGCTATCCCATGGAAGAAAGAGAGGATATACCAAGGTCAATAACGAGACTCTCCTAAATCTCATTTCGTTATGATGGAGGGATAGATGCTCCTATGTATAGGTCTTAGATCCCCTTTAATTAAATAATTTCTTCATAAAGATTTTGAACATTTTCAAACTAGCGCCTTCACCACTTCATCCTAACTCCTAGGAACTACTGATGGCATTTAAGTGGGTTGTGAGGTCCAGTTCAGAGGTCGTCAATCTCCATTGTTGGAGTTTTTCTTTTTGAACCCCATGACTTGCTCAATGGCCCCCATTTTGAAGTGCTTGGACGGAACTGCCCTCGATATACCGACTCATACAAGTCGGGAACTACTTCCGCCTTAAACTTGGCGGTAAAGAATTCATTAATGAAACCGACTGTCTAAAGGCGGGAGTATTCCCGCTTTGTTTAAGGCGGTGGTATTTTTTTATTTCCGCTTTGTGAGAGGCGGTATAAGTTAAGATTTTATAAAATACCAAAATTGCCCCTACACGAACGGTTGGCATTCGTTTCATTTGAATACCCCGTTCCATTCATTCTCCCTCACATTCCTTCAACTCTATAATCACTCTAATCACTCTCTAACTTAAACTCCCTCTCAATCTCGGTCTCCTCTTTGATTACTTGATTTCTCACTGCATTTCAATCTCTTCTCCGGTTATCAAGTAAGTATTCTTCATTCTCTGACTCTCAATCTCGGTCTCCTCTGTTTCTCACTCCCATGACTCTCTACTCTGTGTTTGTTTGATCGGTAATGGGGTTATGGGGTTATGGGTTTTTCTTGTTTCATTATTGTATTGTATTGTTATGTGTTTGGTTGTTATTCGTACATTGTGTTTCTTGCTTGATTTCATGCGTTTCATCTTCTCTGCTGTTTGCTGCTACTCCATAGCCACCGACTCATGGTTGGCGGAGAAACTCCCGATTTCAGATAGGCGATATAATTCCCGCCTAGGTGTGGGCGGTAGGATTGCCGACAACCTAAAGGCGGTATATGATTGCCGACACCCTAAAGGCGGTAGTTAATATTATTATTATTATTATTATTATTATTATTATTATTATTATTATTGAATTAGTTATTATTAGAGTAGTAATTTTTTTTATCATTTTGTTGATTAGTATAAATGTATTGATTTGATTAGAATAGTGGTATATAGATTAGAATTTAGATTAGTATTATTGCATTAGTTAATATTAGAGTAGGAATATTTTTTGTTCATTAGTTATTAGAATTAATTACTATAATGGCTAATATTAGTGATATATAGATACTAATAAATGAATTGAGTTAAGTAGTATTTTTTTTTTGAGTTTGTTGTTTTTTTTATGGTGATTAGTTTTAGTTATTAAATTAGTAATAATGTATTGATTTGATTAGAATAGTGGTATATATAGAATGAATTGATTTAGGCCTCGTTCGGGGTGGTTGTCAGTTTCTGGTTTTTGGTTTCGAAAGTATATTTTCAAAACAAAACATGTTCGGCAAAATTTGAGCTGAAATGGTTTTTTACTCATTTTCAGAACAATTTCACCTCTGTTTTCAAAACTACAAATAATGGTTTCGTAATTTCAGTTTTGAGTTACAAACTTATATCACCTTATCATCTTTTGCATCATTCAATCACCACCACCACCATTATCACTCATTCATTCAACCACCACCATCACCACCGTCATCATCACTCCTCCCACTACCATAACTGTTACGGTCACTGCTACCACTATGACAGTCATCCAACTAACACCATTGTAACCGTCTAAACCCCAACCACCACTCTGACCCTTATAGTCACCCCAACCATAACTACATTCTCATCTGCTACCATTGCCCCTCCCTGTACCACCATCATCACTATTTGGACAACCACCACCCAACAACTATCATCACCACTCAGACCACCACCATAATAACCACCCAATCACCATTGCCCTCGCATGACCACCACCACCACCATCGCAACATCACTACCACCTCAACCACCACCACCACCACCACATCCATGTCCATCGCAACTATCACCTTTTAAGACCATCACCATATCCTCACACCCCCCCCATCCCCCACCATCTCTCCTTCAAACAACACCACAAAAGTTACTACTCAAAACTGCAATCACTATAACAACGACCACCGCCTTCAACTAGTAATAACAACAACCACGCAGAAGTTGTTATTAAATTATTATAGTAGTATACAAGATGATGGTGTATAACATTGTAGAAGCGCTATAAAATTATAAATTAGAAATTATTTTTAAAAACTGAAAACCAAAAAATTTGAAATCGACATTATAAAACTAGAAACTAGTTTTAGTTTTTTAAAATTTTAAAACTCAAAACTTAAAACCACCCCGAACGGGGCCTTAATTAGTGTATTATAATTTTTTTATATTTGTTATTAGATTAGTATTAATGAATAAATTTAATTGCTAATATTATTATGTTATATAGCTTAGTATTTGTGAATAAATTTGGTAATTAGTTATGAGATTTGTATTTGTGAATAAATTTAATTGCTATAATAGCTTAGTATAAATGAATTGATTTAATTAGTTATTAGACTAGTATTAGTGAATAAATTTAATTGTTTTTTTCTTTTGCTGATTAGTTATTAGACTAGAATTAGTGAATAAATTTAATTGCTAATATTATTATTATATAGCTTAGTATAAATGAATTGATTTAATTAGTATATTATTTTGTTTTTTTTGTGATTAGGTATTAATCTATTGATTTAATTGTTTTTTCAGCTATGGTGAGGTTCAAGAACACCATTAGGAGTGCACCGCCGCAGACAGTTCATCCCGATAACCGGGTGATGCTGCCACCCGATGCTACTCGCGCGGGGAGAGAGGCACCGAGCGCGTCGGGAAGGAAGCGGAAGGCAGGGGAGCTTGAGGCCTCGTCGTCACAGCCACCTGTAGATCCATCATTAGTAGGCGATCCCACACCACCATCCTCACCATCAGCAGATCAGTCAGCACCACAGCCACCATCGTCACCACTACCCTCATTAGAGGAGCCTACACCACCACTACCACCCTCAGTAGACGAGCCTGCTGCACCACCACCACCACCACCACCACCACCCTCAGCAGACGAGCATGCACCACCACCATCGCCCTCAGTTGACGAGTCTACACCAGCACTACCACTCCACTTAGTTGACGAGCCTACACCACCACCACCACCAGCCTCGGTAGTGCTACCTACACCACAGTCAACACTGTCATCACATGACGAGCATTCATCTGACTCTTCTGATTCATCTTCTGACGACTCGTCATCATCCGGTGAGCCAGTTGCTGTTGCACCACCATCATCTGATCCTTCGGTTGATTTATCCACGGAGTCATCATCATCATCATCCGATGATGATTCAGCATCGCATGAGCAGGAGGGGGAGGGCCAGGAGGAGGGGCAGGACCAGCAGGAGGATCAGGATCAGGAGGAGGAAGCCCAGCAGGAGGATCAGTACCCGAAACCTGACAAAGATGATGTGTCGATGTAGGAAACACATCACCAATAGCCCTCACGAGAGCTCCATCAAAGTCAGTCACAATAAGCATGGGAAATTGTCGAGGGTCAGAAAACAATGCCCTAAACTACTTCAATGCCCACACGAAGCTGTCATAATTCTCGGATGACATGAAAGAAAAGGCAGCCGATAATGTTTTACATGTAGATGTCTGGCCCACAATCTCAAGCAACGGCACTCTATAACGGTTTATCTTGTACGTGTTATCCATTACTAGCACAAGACTGAAGTTCCGAACTAGAGCAATGCTGTCAGGATGAGCCCAAAAGATATCCTTAACCACATCAGAATCTGGCAAAGTCCTGTAAGCATACTGGTATCCTTCCCTCGCCAAACATAGCAACAGATGTTGCATCTGTGTACACGGGTGTCTCAACTCTTTTTTTTATCGGCCACGAACATTGTATATTTGCTTCATCGTCGTCACATTCCCAGGGTATCGTTCTTGAAGGGTAATCATTATCTTCTTCGGTCTCACACCATTCTTCGTCAAGTCAACAACAAGAGCGTGTTGTTCTTCAGTTAGCCTTCCAGGGAATGGATGACCAACCAATGACTCGTATCCCTTATGGTTGTGGAAACCACATTTCACCTTTAAATCCCACCTATCATCAGAACGACTCCTCTTTGCATACAATCTGAATGGGCAATTAATCTTCTTACTCCCGATCTCATATTTAAGGACTACCTTGGTACGCTTGTAAACACCACTTTGCTCACACGCAAATACAATCCTTTGCCACTTACTTTTGCCTAGTCCTAAATCAGATTTCAATACTTTCAAGACAAACCCTAGATTATATCCGACTCCCCGAACCCAATCAATAAGCTCATCACGATTCTTAAACATTTCTTTCGTGCAAAACGAAGTGCTAAAATCGGGAAACTCAATCTTCGGAACCTTCTCATGCATAGGGTCTTCGACATCTATCACCATTGTATCTGCATGCAAGTTTAATTTACGTTATTACCAATTCATGCAATAAAACATGCCTCTGTTACTGCTACCGCCTATAACAAGTCGGGAATACTACCGACTTAGGGTTGGCGGTTAATTTACCGCCTCAGGGTTGGCGGGAGCAATTATAGCAGTCATTACTGCTCCATTAATGGAGTGCCACCATTCACAAGCCAAAAAACACAGAGACAAACATATATATTCAATGTAACTATAACCTAACATAACAATGGTATAACTACCTTCAAATAATAATATTAAAAACCAAAATAAAAAGTTTTAAAATACCTTAAATGAGATATATTCTTGTGCAAAGAGTTCTCAATGTTACTCCAATCCTTAGTTCCAAGCTCCTTCACTTGATATTTCTTCTTCAAACACTGGTTGATCTTTTTTTTTTCTTCCTTTCTCTGCTGTTAACGTATAGCTCCCGTACCTTATGAGGGAAGCAATATGTGAATGCTTTGTTTTGCTTTGTTTTGTACTCCATTGAACGGAGGGGCAGTTTGGGAATTTAAATTTTTTTAAACGTATTCCGCTTAGAAGAAGTCGGAATTTCCTAAATTATTGCCGACTTTGAAAAGGCGGAACTAAACCGCCTTAATGTAGTCGGTTAAAACATTCTATTAATAACCGCCTACTTAAAGGCGGAAGGCATTCCCGACATGTATGAGTCGGTGCAATGAGGGCAGTTCCGTCAGCGCATTGTACAATGGGGGCCATTGAGCACTGAATGGGGTTCAAAAAGAAAATCTCCATTGTTGGGCACAAGTTGTCATGCACATCTATTTTTGTGTTTTTACCGAGTCAAGCGTCTTAGCTCCGTAATCCAAAGATCAGAAAGAGTTATGTATCTTTCATCTCAAATATTGTCACTTTTCCACGAGCGACTTCAATAGAGACTTTAAGAACGAATACTTTAAAGTTGTTTCCTCTAGTCATGATGATTCGCTTTGTAGAGGACTTGTTACGATATTCCTTACCTTGTGGACATATCATCACTTTGACACCGAGATCAACTCATACTCTTACTCTTATCTTGATTTTAGTTGGGCTTTTTTCCTTGCTCAATCATAGCTTGAGCCAGAAATGGATTGGCCCACACAGATCGGATAGTTTGAATTGCAACCTCTACTTAAAAATACTAATTAAGGAATAAAAAATAAAAAAAAAGAGGTAAGCATGCATCATGATTTTCCAATGCAAGATTTCTTGTTTTATTTAGATTCTTTAATCGACACTCGTAGAATAATTTCTATCCTCTAATATGTTTGACATTACTATAGCCCAATTAATGTTGCATCATAATCATGATTTAATAAAATACAACATGGTCTTTTGCTTAATTAAAACTTTTATGATAAGGTTGGGTTTGTTAAGTATCATATCATCAAGGGCTTACTTTAATAATTTTTACGCCTTGAAAAGAATTAATATTCAAATATCAACTAAAAAACACCCTTGATATATACCAAAAATAAAGTTTTTATAATCCGTGGTAATAAAAACTTTGTTCATAGGAAAAACCCCAAATACAGTATAAATTACTTTACTTCTAGCTTATTTTTTGTCAAAATTATTTTTATTCATTATATTTATTGCCAAGTGTTTCCCCATCTTATAAGTGTCATTTTTGGAGTTGCGTCAATATCCATCCTAACAAATGTTATTTCTGAGATTAATAAACATCGAACTTTGATGTTGATGGTATTTTATTTTTTCCGTTCAAACTGATAATTACACAGAACAAAATATAAGGTGCAGTGCAATGAATGGTCATCCGTTTGATGAAGCATGCATTGTAGTTTGCAGAAATAGAAATAGTGGAACCAAAGAACACGAGGAATTATTTCTGTGTAAGAAGGTTATGATTGTAATTTGATGAGGTAGTGGACACTAGTTTCGTATGCGACCCCAATTGAAAAAGAGAAAGCGGGAAGAGAGGAACAACTTGCGAGCCAGAGAGGCAGAAAAGCCTGCCCTTCTGTAACGGCACATGTGAAGGTCCCGGAACTTCATATTCATAATTACCATAATGTACATGGGGTAAGGCTCAAATGCATGAAAAAAGGAACCATGCACTCATGCATGGGCTGACTTTACAATCAAACACAGGTTTTTTTTTTTCACATAGGGCTTACAGGTTTAAGTTTTTGCTAATATACCATGTAGTGTCCTTGAACACTATGTCCTTAACCCTCTAAGCGCTCAAGATTATAGCAACCCTGAGCTCAAGAGAGGATCAGGTGTTTATGTATGACTTTGTGGTATTTCTGCAGTTCCAGTTGGGAAAAGCAGGGTTTCCCCAGTCAACAAGTCTGTGCAGAGTGTCAACTTAGGGATGAGAGTACGTACCTGAAACCCTAGCTGTAGTGAGCTATTTATAGGGTTTGGAGGAAACTGACATGGGCCGTTTGGGCCCTGTATCAGGGTTGATCTGAACCAGGATTCTGTGAGATAATATCGGAGTATTATGCTCTTAGAATCCGGATAGGATCAGCTCAAGATCTCATGTCTAGGCTGTTGCGAGAATCTAGGAGAGTTTTGCGGAAAGGATAGGAAGCCTTGATGAGACTGAGTCTATCTACCAGCCGACGATATGTCTCGGCCCTAGATTCCCGAGCCGGATGGGTTGAGGACCGTTAATAAGGCTCAGCCCCATCAAGTCCGAGCCTGATCCTTTTGTACACTCGGAGCCAACGAGTCCGAGAGAGGGACGTTTGTGTTGAGTAAACCGAGGGAAGGGTCTTAGAAGAGTCCCTTCAATAGGACTTGAGTCCTTATATGGTCGGCAGACCCTACAAGCCCCCCCCCCCAGCTCGTAAGACTTTGGAAAGTCTGTGACGAGGTAACATGTGTTTAGGGTTGAACCTTCTGGACGTCTTAGCTCGAATGTGTGACAACTGTTCGAGGTGACCTTTTGGTTTCTCTAGGTACGGCGCGTTATCTTGTGAGTTGTGCCAAATCATTGCAATTTTTGAAATTTGAAAAAGTACCTGTTGTAACCGCCACGTCTCATCCAACGAGTGGCTGCATGGGTTAACGGGCTTTCGGCCCATATGCGTAATATGGAGGGAAACTGAAAAGTTTCCTTCATTAGTTCGAATCACTTCAACCTCTTACTACCCTCATTCATTTTTCCTTTCCTCACTCCAGAATCTTCTTCTCAAATCAGAATCCCACTATTTTCTCTTTTCAATCTCCTTACCATTATCCCCGCTTTTGAATCCACAACCTTCTCCTATCATCATCCTTTCCAGCAACTGAAAGCAGGTAACTTCCCCTACTCTTCTTATTTCTACTTTTGCGATTTCTTCTTTTTGTAAAAGGGGTTTTGGTTCTGGGTTTTGCAGGGATTTTGGATTTAGGGGATTCTGGGTTTTCTGGTTCTGGGTTTTTGTGGTTCTGGGTTTTTGTTTTGGGTAAGTAGTGTTTAGGATTCTTTACCTTTAGATCATGAGAGGATGGAGAGGTTTGACGAGAATTTATCGTGAACTCTGCAGGAGATTAGGAGAGGAACCCTCTAGTGATAGTGATTCAAGTTCTTCAAGTTCTTCTGGGAATTCTGGGGATGAGGGAAATTCTGACATTGATGATCCTGTATACCCTTCTACTCCCCCTTTTGGCCAAGGATCCACCGAGGCAGAACCGTTAGTTGTAGAGTACCCATCGAATCTCGCAGATGAGAATAAGTGGTTGTTAGCTTATAGGTTCGCCGAGCGTCGAGCTCAAGTTAGGATTATCCCCGATCGTCTCACCGGGGAGGAAGAACATTTGGGAAGTCCACCGAGGGAGGGGGGGAAAAGTCCAGGGCTCGACCTTAATTTTAGAATAAAAACATGTGCTATAAAAAATCCTAACGCCGAGCCTTTTGCTTTTTCCCCAGATATGGTGGAGCGCAGGTGTGTTACCAATCCTGAAGAATACCCTCTGCCACCCAATTACGCACAGTACGACGCCGTTTTTGATCGGGAGGTGCTAGGGACGAGACCTTCATTGGTGACAGCAGATAGTCTTAACCACCTATGACCAATTCTAACACCTCCGAGCGCTGATGGAAATGCCTCGAAATTCGTATTGAGACCTTTGGGCATTGACGACCGAATATGCTTCCAAGTACCGGAGAATAGACAAGTTTTTTATTTCTATGAAGAAATAGCAACTAAAATCGGCATTTGTATGCCCTTCTCCACCTTCGAAATCGAAGTCCTTAATCACTTAGGCATTGCCCCGAGTCAATTACATCCGAGTGGGTGGGGCTTCGTCCGAGCTTTCCAGCAATTTTGTGACGCTGAGGGTTTGACGGCAACACTGCGATCTTTTTTCTGGTTGTACGCCCCTCAAGTGAACAAATTTGGCGACTCAAAGGGGCTTTGGGTGTCGCTATAGGCTCGGAGGGAGCACGCCCTGTTTGCCAAGGTAACTGATTCTTGGAAGTCCTTCAAGCCTCTCTTCTTCCAATATGAGTATACGGGGGCTGGAGTATGTTGGTTCATGGAGCAGGTTGTTGAAGATAGGGTAATTAAGGCCGTACCTCGGTTCCCTTTGAGCTGGACGACCGATATTTACAACCGAGGGCCTTCTTTGTATCAATTTGATTATAAGACGGGGCTCACAAAAGCCGAATGGCGATTATGCGATGAGGCTTGGAAGTATCTTCAAGCACATGGTCAAATTGATACCAAACGGATTTTGTTAAAAGGGACACGTGATGAAGTGAAGGCTGAGTTGGGTACTTGAATTTTTTTTCTTGCTCGTACTAATCCATTTTTTCTTGCAGAAACAATGGGAAAAAAAGCAACCAAGGCCAAGAAAAGCGAAGCTCGAGCAGCTAGAGTATCACAGTTAGCTGCAATCAAAGCTACATATGGCTCCTCAAACATGAGTCAATCTTCTGGGCCGACCCCTTCTGAAAGTCCGACCATTATTCCCAACGTCACTCCAACTATTAGGGTCAAAGGTGTTGAACAGGTGATCAAAGGGGATCGTGTCATCGATGTTGTAAACGTCGAAGTAGAGGCTCAAACATCTCCTCAAGGCACTCCCGAGCGCCCTCTCAAGAGGTCTCGGTCGGAAAAAGGGAAAGGTCTTGCAAGGGATTGGCTTAATTTGAGCAAATCAAAGAAGGGGATAGAAATTCCTAAAGGCAAGGACGAGGCTGCTGCCAAAACGGTGTGGTGCCGGAAGATGACCGATACCTTTGTTTCCACTGTTTTCCCTCCCGAGAATGCTGAAGTAATTGATGCCTGGACCCCAGGGACCTGGGAAAACAACTGCAAGGCCTTGGTGAAGAGCCTCCTGAGGGGTGCGAGCATCCTCCATCACCTCGATCAACATGGTGATGATGTTCATGCTGGGATGGCCCCCGAGGAAATAAAAAAAAGAAATGAGGCTACCGAGCGGGAAGACTATCTGCAGCTCCAGGTTCAAGGTCTGGATAGAAAGTTGCAAGCATTGGCAGCCGAGAATGAACGGCTGCAAAAGGTAGCACAAGATTCTGAAGGTGCCAAAGCTCGGGCCGAGAAAACACTTCAGGAGGCCGAGGAGAGGATGAAGCGGTCGGAAGAAATCTAGAAAAAGGCTGAAGAGGACGCTGCTGCTCTTCAGGAAGCGATGGAGAGAGCTCGGAAGGCCGAACAAGTTGCTGTTGTGGCTCAGGAGCAACTTGAGTATGCTAAAGATGATGTCGCAGGTCTCCGAGGCTCCTTAGAAAAAATGAGAGCAAAAGCTCTTAAACACAAAAAGGCGGCCAAGGAGAATTTGTACAACTGGGATCATGGGGTTGAGGATTCTTTCTACAACACTGCCGAGCAACTCCGCATTTTGAATCCTGGGCTTGTGACTAAGGGTGCTGACCCTAATTTTGCTGTCAAAGATGGTCGAATTGTCAGCCCAAGTGGGGCTCCCATAGATCTGAACAGTTCCGACCTGCCTGACCATTTTGCCGAGGATTCCGAGGAGGAAGGTGCCGAGGATGCCGAAGGTGAAGAGGAAGAAGAAGACAAGTTTGATGCTGACGGCATTGTATTGTCCGACTTAGAATAGTTTGATCATTTTGCTTTCCTTTTTGTAATTGCCCCAGTAGATGGGTTTAAACTTTTATTGCTGTATCTTATTTGGAATATTTGGAATATTTATAATATTCATAATCATGTTATGCTTCTTTTTATACTTTTTGTTAAGAATTCAAGTGTTAAGACCTCGGAACTCCAGCACTTTAGCAGAGGTGAGTTCCTCTATCCGCGATGTAAAAAATGATTTTAGGAAACCATGTTTGAATCGGGAGTCTCAATAAAGTACTTGACGAGTTATAAGCTCTTATTCGAGCTGTTTATAATCGTTCGCGTCATAAACGGTGGCTAATCGATTATGGGGAAAAGTACGTAAATACAATGAATTCAATAACAGTTCTTTTATTGATTAGAAGCAGTAAATACAATGGGCTCGGAGTTCCACCGAGCGTACACCATCATTAAAAAGAAATAAATCTAACAATTCTAACAGCAAAATGAAATAAAAACAATTGAAACTACGAAATTGAAATGAATATATAAAAAATTCTAACTGTAATATGCTCTGAGCTTCGCCACGTTCCATGTGTTGTTGATGAGAGCTCCCGAGAGAGTTTCGAGCTTGTAGGCTCCTGTTCCAGTCTTGGAGGCTACTCGGTATGGTCCTTCCCAGCTTTGGGCCAGTTTTCCGTCCTTTGCATTTTTGAGACCAATATCAGCTCTTCTCAAGACAAGGTCGCCTACCTCGAACTCTCTGGGTACAACCGAACGATTATATCCTTTCGCTTGCATAATCTTGGAATGCTTTTCTCATTCGATCGCTAAATCCCTGACTTCTTCCGATAAAACAAGATCCTCACACAATAAAGTGTTGTTGAGGGGATTCGGTTGTTGCATAGCTCGGAATGAAGGGATGATCTTTTCAATGGGGATGACTGCGTCACAACCATAAGTGAGCCGATATGGTGTCTCTCCTGTTGAAGTTTGTATGGTAGTGCGATACGACCAAAGCACTTCATGCAAGTTTTCCAACCAATTCCCTTTCGCGCCTTCGAGTCTTTTCTTGATCCCCTGGATGATAGATCGGTTTACGGATTCTACTTGGCCATTAGTTTGAGGGTGTTCAACCGAGGAAAAGTAATGTTTTATGTTCAAGGCACAGACCAAGTCTTGGAATGCCTTGGCCGCGAATTGGGTTCCGTTGTCAGTCACCAACACTTGTGGCACTCCAAACCGAGCCACGACCTGCCTTTCAAAGAACTTCTGTACCTTGGCCGAGGAAATGGTTGCCAGAGGCTCGGCTTCAACCCACTTGGTGAAATAATCAATGGCCATTATCACCCACTTTAGCTGTTGTCGCGACCGTCCCGGAGGGCGTCGCGAAAAAGAGATAAAATTGCATGTGGCGAACTGATTTATTTAAAAATAGAAAGATTTATGGAGTCGCCACCAATTGATTTATCCACAAAATGGAATGGTGCAATTGGACACCTAAAAGAGTGGTCTGCGTATCAGAGTTTAGATTCGGGGGTTGGTTACGAGTAGGGAAGGTATTAGCACCCTACCACGCCCGTTCAAAGAACGGTACCTATTTGATCTTTATTAAGTGCTTGATTAATTTGGTTTGGTCTTTCATATATAAAAAAGTTTTTTTTGTTATTTGTTTTATATGTCCCATTTTTATCAGCATATTATCAAAAGTGATAAATGACTATGATAAAGAGACGGGTTGCTAAATAGCAATTTTTATATGGAATGAAATCAAATCCTTTAACATTTTTGTACAACAATGATGAATTTAAAATTCTTTTTTTTTTGTCTAAGAATTATCTTAGAATTAAGATTTTATTTGCATCGTTTAAATCCCACCAGCACTCCTGATAAGAATTTAAAAGGTGATCCTCACCTCAAGAAAACCACAATTTTACCGACACTTCAGCAGATTATGAATATTCCGTCGTCGGTCTAAATTCAAGTAATTTAATTCTAAACAAAATTATGATTTTCAAAATAGTTTGTTCTTGGATATTTCATGTTCACCATTGTCATGACGGTTAAGGATAAATGAAATTATTCACACTGATTTTGATTATATAAAATATTGAATTAATAATTTATTTTTCTTTTCGATAATTAGATTCGGCCAATACTCATGGCTAAACTCTAATATCAAAAATGTGCCTCAAGATCATTAGGTAAAATTTTACGTAACCGTAACCACGGTCATTTCCTAATTTTTCTGTCGTCGGCAATGTTTTGAGATATTTGTTTTGTATAACAAAAGCATATTTTAGTATGATTTTACTATTTAAATTTGCAAATCAAACCCAACCAATACTCATGGTCAAATCTGATAATAAACATGCCTCAAGACTATCGGATAGATTCTACATAACCATCACTCCAGTCATCTTCCAATTTTTTCGTCATCGGCTTTATTCATGTGCATATTTAATTAAATAGTTGTTTTGAAATTATTTTGGGAATAAGATTTTGTTGGCATCATTTTAAATCCCACCAGCACTCCTGGTAAAAATTTAAAAGATGGTCCTCACCTCGAGAAAACCACAATTTTACCGATACTTCAGCAAATCGTGGGTATTTCGTCGTCGGTCTAAATTCACAAATAAATTGTTTTGGTGATTAAATTATTTTTTATTTTTTTATTTTTTTTAAGTAAAAAAAACAAAAATTATATAAAGATCTTAAATAGCTAAATTGACCTCAAAATTGCAAACAGGAGGTTCAAAAAAGCTAAGAAGGGTATGCTTAATTTTTGATAATAAAATAAATAAATAAAAAAATAAAAAAAAATAAAGGAAGCTCCGGATGGAAAAACAGACCTCAAAATCAGATTCAGGAGATCCAAAAACCTTAGGATGAGTGTACTTGATTTTTTTTAAAAATAAAATAAATAAATAAATAAATAAATATGATGTCATGCTGATGTCAGCATGGATTATTTTAATCCCTCCGGACAGTCGCATGAGAGTGGTTGCTAGTTGGCATCCATGATAGGGTTAGCGACGGTTTTTTATGCCATAAACTACTTTCCCGACGGTTTCTGTTTTGAAATATTAACAACAAACTAACAACATATTGGCGACGACTTTAATCGTCGCAAAGTGGTCAGAATCTAAAATTAATTCAAAACACCGTTGTAGTTCACCTGCTTGCAACTCAGCTATTTTGGACCTTCTGGATCCAATGGTGGAGTCAAAAATACCTAAAGATGTCTATAAGTTGATGAACCAGTGTTAACAAAATTGATTTTATTATGTCTTCACTTATTTATTTTTTTTTAAATTTTAAATACTAACAATGATAATAATACTAACAGCCACAACAACACAAAAAAAAAAAAAAATATGACAACGAAAATAATAATGAAAATCACAATAATAGCAATAACAATAATACTAGTGATAAATAACATAACAGTAACAAAAAAATTAAAAAGAAAATAAAATAAGTAAGCAACAACAATAATAATAACGATAATAATACTATAATAATAATAACAAAAAAACAACAATATTAACAGTACTAATAACAATAACAAAATAATACTAATAAAACTATAAAAGTAATAGTAAACCTGTTCTTGGACCTTCAACACAGGAGCCAGAATATAACAAAATCAAGCCAACTATCTTCCTTATTTCAGACTGGTTATTATTTTTTTTAAACGAAAATACTCCTAAAAATTTCTCTCTTCTTAACTCTTACTCTCTCATACAAATTCTTCAGCATTTCTCCTCTGCTCCCCTTTTTTTTTCTAATTTTATGAACCAGTTCTCTCATGTACCCCCCTCTGAAGCTCTAAGTTTGCTCCTTTTATAGGCAAAAATCCTGAACCAAAAATCTTCGTTGGTAGCTTGTTCTGACAACTTGTGAAATCTCCCAGCTAGCATTCTTTGAAAAATTGTTATGTTCTAGGTATTATGGTCGTATTTATTTGAATTTTGCATATCTAGGGATAGGAAAATAGGGAAAACGGAGGGACAGAAGAGATGTAGGTTGATTTGTTTCTGACATGTGGGATTTGGTTGAAGAAAAAAATGGAACCGGAGAAGAAACTTGGATGAAGGAAAAGAGATGAGAAAGAGAGAAGGAACAGAGTAATATTAACGGGTAATTTTGAAATTACATATCAAAAGTTCATATTTTTAATACAATTAATTAAATTATTTCACTTTCTTAATGGACGTGAAATCCCCAAAGGGATCTTATATCTATCCCCTTTACAACTTAGAAGGGTTCCTCAAATGCTATGGAAACCGTTCATTTCCACGTTGGCATCATCTACAGGAGGTTGCAATGCTATATTGTGTGTTTTACTAAATCATGTTGTTGACTTTTGATATTTTCCTGCCAATACTATGGATAGCTATAGGTGTACGGAGTTGCCTCGGAGAACATAACCATGTGTGTTTGTACTTGGTTGTTCCCTTATTATGTAATCATTCTCCTATAGCTGACTGCCTAGATCTTTTTAGCTCTAGGGTATTATTATACATTGTGTACGTAATGTTAGCTGTGTTTTCAGCTTTTTTTTGGTATCACCTCCCTCGGTTGCAAGCTGCCTTCCTCAAATACGTATTCTTCGGGTGAGTTTGGCATTCTCCTATATCACACCTCCAACAGCATTTGGCCTCCTTTTCATATTTCCCTGCCCACCCTATGTCTCTTCCTTCCTCACTCCCTTCTTTCACCTCCTTCACGTCACGATCCCAGCTCAGAAGCGAATCGGTGGAATTGAGGTGGTAAGGAGGACACCAATTATTTGATGAAAGTCCTTGGTGGCTCTAAACCCTCACAGATGTTTTGGAAGACAATGGTTCATAGAAAAAGAAGGGCTTTAGTTTTGTTGGATCAAATCAAATATGGGAGTGGTGTGCCATTGTTGTGAAGAGTTCTGCACTTTTGTCTATTTGGGTAAGGATGATTCTGTATTTCCGTTTACCAATCATGTTGCTGAACTAGACTTTTTGATTATGCATAATTTTGTATTTTTAACGATCAACCCAATTTTTTGGCATTCCAGTGCTAATTGGGCTTCTCTTTGAGCTTTTGGTCATTGTGCCGATGAGGATTCTGGTGGATAAGAGTCATGTATTCCTTATTTACCAAGACTGGGCATTAAGCCTTATATTTCTCAAGAGAAGGCAGCAACGGTGGGAAGAACGATCAGGTTCTTTCTCTCTTCATCTTTCTTTTCATTATTCTAACCTCCTGTCTAGCCTATTGTTTTCTCATACTTATCTTTGCTGCTTATTCAGTATTGATTGTGTATTTTCCATTGCTGCACACACACGCATATATGCTCCTTTTCATAATCTTCTCTCATTTTTTTTGGGGATATTCTTTGCAAATATATGCAACAAAACCCACGGTTTATAATTTTATATTTCTATGGAGAAGTTGATGATTTCAAACCCAGGTTATTTTTTAGTATTTATCTTCTATATAACTGATACACTCCTGTTGTGCATTTTTTATGTTTGATTATGCTTGCTTATGTGAGATGGTGATTTTTTTTATGAGAATATTGGAAGAATGGAAGGTGCACACAAGGTGTTTGGTGAAAGTTCATCTTAAAGCTTCCACTCCCGGTCAAGCAGCAACCCAATTTGGTCCACAAGGCACATGAGAAGGTATGAAACTGTGGATCCTAATGCAGAATTTGGTCCACTAATTTTTTTTATAGTGCAATCTTCACATTCATTGCTTTTACTTTGTTAGATTGTTATATGTAGTTAGATTCAATGATTATATTAGTTTTCATTTTTCTTTCTATATTCTTATATTCAATGATTTTGTGAAGCTTTGATTTTGTAGATCCAATGTGAATCTTGGGTCATTGATGTAGGATGTTGTTATATTCAATTATTAAAATAAAGATAATCTGAGTTTGAGTTTTAGTCTGTTTCTTTGTTGTTGAGCTAATGTCTATGTTGATAAATAATGTTTGTTTAGAAGTAGTTTGGTCATAATTTGCTTAGCTTTGTTGGGATTTTCTGGATTGATGCTTATGATGGAAATAATCTGCCAAGTTTGTGTCTAAGCTTAGTTGGATGTTTTTGATACCTGCATTGAGGATTAACATGTACATGACTCAGTTTTGCACTTTTGTTTTATTTGCCAATTTAATCTGATTCTTAAATTGGAGTGCTTAAATTGGTTTCATGATTGAATGTGTAATTTGGTCCTGCATTTAAGATGTTAGTTAGACTATATTCTTATATCTGAACTGTCATTTGTGGGGGTTACATATCTTGAGTGTAAACTTATGCTTTATCTTGAAAGTGGTCATTGTTTTGAAGATTAATTTTAAAATTAAAGGAAGTTATTTGAATCTGATGTTTTGTTTTGAATATACTATTTTGTTCGTTGTTGTTTTGGATCTGGTTTCAATGGATATATCATGATCGTATGGTACCTGATGTTTAGCAACACAATATTAGAGTTAGTTCTGCACATAGGATTATTAGTTCTGCACTTTCAATGGATAATTCATGATCATTGATCTCTGTTACCTATTTATGATTCTATCTTTGCCATGTTTTCATCTTTTCTGAGCTGGTGCAAGAGAAAAACATCCTCCTTCAAGATTGAATACATTTAAGAGAGGTATCAATGATGACTTTGATATATGAACGTCTGTAATTTTTCACACCATGCTTAATGAAGTTACTAAATAAATTCTGGTTCCAAATTTTCGCATAAATTTGATTGATGTGCTCTATTTTATTCCAATTGATCATTTGTGTCACATCATGCTTTCATGCCTTAATTTTCATATAGTACCTAACCTCATTGTAAATATACAATAATGTTTCATATATTGAAGTCAGTAGTATATAATTATTGAAGTCAGTATTTACTGCTTAGTATACAACTAATTGAAGTAAGGAGTATGGTTGCCTTAAATTGTTGCTTAAGCACATAGGAACCTCTTGCTAATCCTTACTGATTCGTATATTTACTAAAAATTTTCAAATTTTTCCCTATTACCAGAAGTTTAAGCGCATAGGAACTTCTTGCCATTTGAGGAATACGTCCATCTAGGAATTCGCTAGCAGTAAGTATCACTAAAAGGGTGGGGGATGGGGCAAGTACTAGATTTTGGGAAGAGACATGGGTGTGTCATAAACCTTTGTGTGAGAGTTTCCCTAGACTTTATTTGGTGTCTGAGGACAAAAACGCAAAAATTAATCCATATACTGTACGCTCAGCATACAAAAGGATCATGGAGCACTCAAGTGTCCAGGAACAAAACCATTTTAAGGCAATCTGGAAATCAGTGGCTCCTCTTAAAGCTTCTGCTCTTGCCTGGAAGGTGTTGATTGATAAAGTGCAGTGCAAAGTTAATCTCTCTCGCAAAGATGTTAAACTGGATGTTGATCAGCTTAAATGTGGCCTGTGTAAGGAGGTTGAGGAATCTTCGTCTCATTTATTTTTTGAGTGCAGATTTGCCTATGAGGTATGGCCACAAGTATACAAATGGCTTGGCTTCTGCTCAGTCCTCCCAGTTGATGGTACTGAGCATTTTTTACAGCACTTGCATCTCTTGCAGGGAGCAAGAATTGGAAAATTCTGGTCTGTTATATGGTTAGCAGGGATTTGGAGCTTCTGGTTATGCTGGAACGAAGCTTTTTTTGGTACAAAGAAAACGAGAACTGAAGATGTGGTGGAAAAAATAAAGTTTCGATCTTGGGCATGGACTAAAGGTAGGCAAAAATCACCTTGGATGTCAACTTTTGAATGGATATCCAATCCCATTCTCTGCCTGCGAGGATTATGCAGAACAAGAAGAAAATGCTCATAAAAGGAGTTGCATACTATATGCCTTTGTTTGTTAAATTTCTGCAACTTGAATTTGGTTTGGTTGTAGTGCTACTGGTACTGCAAGCTATTACACTTTATTCCTATGCTATTCTCTCTCGCTTTTTGTTACAGATAGTGCATTCTTAAGTACACATAATTCCAGCCACAATGATCTACATGTTCATAATTTCTATTAATACTAAACTTAGCATTCTAAGTTTTGCTTCTATTTATAATTGCTGCAGTGGATTTAAAATCAAGTTATTAAGTTGGTTATATCTCACATTTAAATATAGCTAATTGTATATGAATGAAATATCATAGATCTAATCTATCTAATATAATTTAATGAAGATTAGTCCCCAAACCCCACATTTTAGGCCCATTGTTAATCCCCCAAACCCTTTTTTTTTTATGGGGTTCTATCGAAATATTTTTCGATACCTCCGAGTCATAAAAATGCATTTTTCGATTTTAAAAATGAATTTTTGATAAATGAGTATTAAAAAAAATGCATTTTTCCGACTCGGGGGTATCGAAAAATATTTCGATAAAACCCCATCCGAAAAAAACGGGATTTGGGGCCTAAAGTGTGGGGTTTGTAGACTACTACTCATTTAATTTTATCTCCTTGCTTCTACCAATTGAGCCCAAGTTTCTGAATTAACTTGAATAGCCCGTCTAATATATATATATATATATATATATATATATATATATATATATATATATTTTATGAAAAAAAAGTTAAGTTGGGATCCGAGGGTTCATCATGGTTAGGGCAGGCCTCCGGGCTCAAACAGCTCTTATAGAGGTACTTACATATCACCTACCAATACCATCCTCACATAGATGGGATTCAAATCCGTGATCTTTTTCTTCCCCGAACTCGATCCTTACCAACCGAGTCAATGGTTATTGGCTCGCGTTTATTCTATCTAATCCATATCTCACATTTAAATATAGGTAATGGTAGAGAAATGCGAAAAAATCAGCTTGAATTAACTTTGAAGTCAACAGGTCTTGACACAATTAACCTGATGATATTGATGTCTAATGCAATGCTCTAACTCAATCAATTGTATCATTGCCTCAGTTTTCTGTAACTCAATTTTGATGTACTAAACCATCTATCCTTACGAAGAGATTAAGAGGATAAGACACATTTCTTTGTGATGAACTAAATAAAAGGAGGTATTTTCAGATTATCATATGTTGCGATGGAAGTAAAAAGAGTCTAAATACTTTGGAGCAGATACCATCCAGAGTCCAGACACACAATACTTTCTTACATCCACATTGTCACCGGTCTAACATTCTTGAAAAACTTTCGGCATCTTTGAATTAAGTGGTTGGCTTTGTTACTTTGGCTTTTTGTTTACATCTCCAATAAAAGGTGGCTTTGGGTCTGTAGTGTCTAGGACACTGTGTATCAGATATACCCCTAACTCAGAGGTATAGAGTAACCCAAGAACTAGGAGATGGACCGATGTTAGTGTATGATTATTTAGATATGCTAGAGGTCCAGTTGGGACAACTAGGGTTTCCCTAATCACAGTGTGTGCAAATGTGCAATTAGGGAGTGAGATAACGTACCTGAGCCCCTTGCTGGAGACAGCTATTTATAGGGGTGGAGTTGTACCTTGTGGGCCTGTACGGAGGGCCAGCAAGGCATATGACGTGTCCCATTTAGGATAAGGGATGAGTCAATCATCCTTATCCTGTAATAGGAAGTCTTATCCCGGTTAGCAAGTTAGGATCACGCGCCCCTAGCTCGAACTATTAGTGGGGATGAACCCATGTGGTTGGTCCTAGGTCGCTAGGGTGTGTCCCAAGACATGCGCTCGGCCTGGATAGGCATGACCTGTCAGATAGGATAATCTGGTCGGCCGAGTACGTTAAGGGTAGACCGAGGGTCGGTCTACCACATAAGCCCCCTAGCTCGGTAAGACTTTATGAGTCTTGAGCCGAGCTGAGAATGTTTTTTAAAGGTGTCATCCAAAGAAGCCGAGTTTTAGGCTCGGAGTTGAGGTGTCGAGTTCAGGACAACTCAGGGTGTCTCGCTGTCCCTTCGACTGATTGAGAGGACGTTTTGGTGTCCTTCTCCTGACACGTGCTGCTTGTGTCAGAGGAGTTATTATTGTGCATGCTGCTTTTTGGTTTTTGAAATACTTCTTTCCACTAATGGCAAGCCACATGGCTTTTTGGGTGGCTCAATGTGGACTTGGGCTTTGCTGTCAGGCCCATTAACTGAAACGTGGGGAGGGAAGTTACTTTTTTGAACTTCAACTACCTCTTCCACTTCCTTTTTCCCATTTATTTTTCAAACTTCCTCTCTGACTTCCAGTTTCTCTCTCTGCGTTTTCAACTTCCCTTTGAATTCCAGATTCTCCTGATTACTCTCAAACCATTTCCACTGTCATTCTTGGGACCTGTTACTTCCTCCACGCTGTGCTAGTTCGTTCGTGCCTAACATCTTCTTCCATTCTCAGGTATTTTGATCTCTGGTTCCTGTTCTTCTCTTTTTCCTTCTTAACTGATTTATTCGTTCCTTAGATTCTGGGTTCTTAACTTTTGTTAGGTTTAGTGTTTGTTTCTGAGTTTTCTGGGTTTTCAAAGTTCTTATCATGGGTGTCAACTGGTCATGGTATGAGGAACTGTCAAAAATCTTGAATTTAAGTGATATTGAGGATTCTTCCTCTTCTTCATCCTCCTCTTCCTCTGATTTGGAAGTTCTAGATTTCCTGCCACCACCTTTCCGCCACCGCATGGCGGATCCCACGGTGGAGACGCCGTTAGTAGTGGAATTTCCCCAGAATTCTGAAGAAAAGGAGAATAGGAAGTTACTGTATCAATTGGCGGAAGAGCGGGCCCAGGTGGCCCGCCGGTCCTCGAACCATTCATGGGAGAAACCCTTTTGGGGAAAAGCTATGAAGATTAGGGGGAGATGCAGTAGGCTCGGCTATAGGACTAGTAAACCTAGGGTTAGGTTGTTTAAGAACTTTGATTTTATAGATTCTGACGCCGAGTCTTCCCTTTCCTCAGGTATGGTTCGACGGTGCGTCACACATCCTCATGAATTTCATGTTCCTCCGAATTCTGAAGCTTATGATTGGGTTGATCTGGAGGTGCTCGGTACCCCGTCGGTCTTAATCAACAGCAAACTAAACCATATCCGAGCTAACATACTTCCTTGCCCAAAGGATGAGACGGGTACGTCTTACACCATTAGTCCTCCGTCGGTCAACGACCGAGTATGCACCAATATCCCAACGGATCGCCGGGAGTTTTTCATGTATGAGGAAGTTGTGATAAGGCTAGGAGTTAAAATGCCGTTTTCTGACATTGAAATGGCACTGCTCCAGCGGTTGCATCTAGCTCCCACCCAACTACATCCTAGTGGATGGGCATTTATCCGAGCCTTTCAAAAGTTTTGTGAGGCCCGCAGATTGACATGCTCGCTCCGAGCATTCCTGTGGCTGTACATACCACAAGTAAATATCTTTGAGAAAGGATCCACCAAGAGGTTGTGGGTTTCATTGAAGGATCCACCACGCAACGACCATGCTCTCTTCGCTAAATATACCGACTCATGGAAAACCTTTAAGCCTTTGTTTTTTAAGTATCAATTCGTCGGAAGTGGGGACTGCTGGTTTATGGAAGATGGTAACCCTCGGTTTCCCTTGTCCTGGTCGTCTGACTTTTTCAACAAACACCCAAAGCTTTACCAATTTCAATATGAAACTGAGCTATCACCTGACGAGCAGCATACTTGTGATACCTTCTTCAACTATCTTAAAGAAAATGGCCAAATTGACATTAGGAACATTATTATCTTCCCACAGGAGCTTGTGAAAGGCGAACTTGGTATATTAGGAACACATTTTTTTTATTTTTTTATTTTTTTTAACACTGATATGTTTGTTTTGCAGTTAAGATGGCGAGGGAAAACAAGGTTGCTGCTCGCATGAGGGAACTTGCTAAAGCGAAAGCAGCTGAAGCAACTGGCTCTCGAAGCGGGGCTGTGTCCTCGAAGGCTACTCGCTCGGTGACAATGGCCGAGGTAGCTCCTTCCGAGGCGGAGGTCTTACAGCAAGTCCGACCGCCATCGGTTCGGGAGGTGGGTATTGCTACTGGGATCCCTCTTGTTAATGTTGAAGGGTATGAAGAGGAGGAGGATCGGATACCATTGGCAAAAAGGGCTAAGATGGATAAAGGAAAGGGTAAGGTGGATGCGGGGAAAGGGAAGGTTGTCGAACTTCAAAGGATCAACTTGTGGTTTGATGTCTCTGATCCCGATGAGGAGACTGTTTGGGGTCGGAAATTAAAAGAGAAGTTTGTTGACTTGGTCTACACTCCCAATGATGAGAAGATATTGTCGGATCAATCGGCCCAGACCCTCAAATGTCATTGTGATTTGTTGGGTAGGAACATGTTAAGGGCTTCCAGCTACATGTTTCACCTCAGCAGGAATGCCGAGGACATTAGTGCAACTCTTTCGGCGACAGAAAAAGAGAAGAGGAAAACTTCTGTTATTCAAACACAAAGTCTGTTGAATCAGATTAAAGAGAGTGAAGCTAATCTCAATGCGCTGACTGAGGCCAACACCGAGCTCCAGAAAAAGTTTGATATTTCAGAGAAGGCTCGGGAGGCTGCTGAGAAGGCTTTGGAAGAAGCCACAGGGAGGGAAGCCGAGAAGGGAAGATTACTGCAAATCTCCCAAGAGAAACTGGCTGAAGCTCGGCAAAGGGTGACTAATTTTGAAGGCGTTCAGGGTCGGTTGTCTAGTGCTGAAAATGAGGTGGTTCGTTTGGAAGGAGAGTTGGCAAAGGCTCGGCGAAAAGCCTTGAAACATAAGGTGTTGGCCAAACGTAACCAGTTCAATTGGGATCATGCGGTGATGGACTCTTTTGTCAATGTTGTTAAGCAGTTAATGCTTATGAACCCAGGAATCCAAGTCGCAGGGGCTAATCCGAACTTTGGGGTCGATGGTGATCGCATCATTGACTACGCTCACGAAGATAGGGATGTGGATTTGTCAGTGCCCGATCTCCCAAATCCCTTGGACTTGGAAAAAGAAGACGAGGCTGACTTTGATGGATCAAATATTGCACTTTCTGATGTTGAAGATTAGGCCTTCCATGATGGATTTCTTTGTTTTCTGTTTTTGTTATTGTTTTCGTAATATGTTTTTGCAAAGTGTAGGATGATCGGTTCGATCAGGACCTTTTCTTTTTGTAACATGGTGCTTTATGAAATATTGATCTTTATTTTGTCTTCGTAATGATCGAATACTGTATCCTATCTCATTTTAAACTGTTGTTTAGATCTCGAATCTCCAACCTTTGGCCAAGGTGGGATCCTCGGTCCTCGGCTTATAGAAACTGTAATAAGTTTTTAGCCGGACATCTATTAGAAGTACTTGTGGTTTTTGGTTTATAAGTCCTTGTTAGAAGGTCATGTATAAACACCCAAGTTCGCCTCGGTGGCGAGCCGAGGGGAAATGGTTAGTACGTTAACAGTGAGAAAATACGAGGAATGACTGAAAAGAGAGATCTTCATTAAATTTCTTTGATCTGCTTGTAAACAACAGAGATCAAATACAAAGGATAGACAAAATCATGCTAAATGACAGAATTTTAAATGACAAAATTTTAAATGACATGAACTTTAAATGACAGAATTTTAAAACCAGGATTGCAACTTTGCAGAAAGTGTTGTGTGATTCCAACTAGCTATAGTAAGGTTTGAGCTTGGTGGCATTCCAAGAGTTGTTCAATTGCTGCTTTGTTAGTGTTTCCAGCCTGTAGGCCCCTGACCCCGTCTTTGAGACAACTCGGCAGGGACCTTCCCAATTCCTTGCCAACTTCCCTTCTCTTGCATTTTTCAGACCGATGTCGGCTCGCCTAAGGACCAAGTCTCCTACGGCGAAGCTTCTTGAAATTACCCACTTGTTGTACTCTCGGGACTGCCTTTCCTTTGCTTTTTTCTCTCGGTCAGATGCTAGAGATTGGATTTCCTCACTGAGGGTTAATTCTTCTTTCAGCAAACCATCGTTCACCTCTACTGGACGTTCGACTATCCGGAAGGTGGGGATCCGAGTCTCAATAGGTAACATAGCCTCACAACCGTAGGTAAGTCGAAATGGGGTTTCTCCTGTTGAGGTGTGTATGGTTGTTCGGATCGACCACAATACCTCGGGGAGGAGGTCAGCCCATGATCCCTCGGCCTCCAACAATCTCTTCTTCAAGCCATCAATAATGGTTTTATTCGCTGCTTCAGCCTGTCCGTTTGTCTGGGGGTGTTCGACTGATGAGAAGTGGTGGGTGATATGGAAATGGTCGATGAGCTCTTGGAAAACCTTAGCAGTAAATTGTGTGCCATTATCAGTGACCAGAGTGTGTGGGACACCGAAGCGAGCAATGACTTGTCTGAGAAAGAACTTCTGGATTTTGGCTGAGGAGATTGTGGCCAAGGCCTCGGCCTCGACCCACTTTGTGAAATAGTCGACAGCTACCACTACAAACTTTAGCTGTCCCGGAGCTGTTTTGAATTTTCCAATGATGTCCATGCCCCATTGATAGAAAGGCCATGGTGCAATCATTGAATGAAGCTCCGTCGGGGGACGTTGGAAAATCTTTCCGTGAAGCTGACAAGAGTTGCATCTTTTGACATGTTCTGAGGCATCGCTAAGAAGTGTAGGCCAGTAATAGCCTGCTTGGAGCACTTTGCGAGCCAAAGCTTTTGCACCTACATGGTGCCTCGAGATTCCTTCATGAACCTCGGCCAACACAAGATCAGCTTCCGCGCGGTCTAGACATCTCAACATTGAGGAGTCTATTCCCCGTTTGTACAAGGTGTCGCCGACCATGGTATATTGAGCAGCTTGCTTGACTATCTTTTTTCCTTGAGAGGGGTCGGTTGGCAGGACTTGGAATTGGAGATATTGCTTGATGGGGTCCATCCAACCAGTGGTCAAAGATATTGCTAGGATAACACTCGGCTGATGGACAGTCTCTTGGACTAGGCTTTTGTTGTTCTCAGGCCCTTTGGTGCTTGCGAGTTTGGAGAGAATATCAGCTCGGCTGTTAGAGGACCTGGGGATGTGGGTGATAGAAAATTGGGGGAAGAGATCTGAGAGGGTTTTGACTTGCTCCAGGTATTTTTGGAGGATTGGCTCTTTAGCTTGAAACTCACCTTTGATTTGTGATACAACTAACTGGGAATCACTGAAAACTTCAATTTCTGACGCTCCCATTTGGTGGGCCATCCGTAAACCGGCTATCACTGCCTCATACTCCGCTTGGTTGTTTGAGGTGGGGAACTCGAACTTAAGGGAATATTCTACGCAGATGCCCGCTGCATTTTCGAGGATTATACCCGCTCCTGCCCCTTTACTGTGGCTGGAGCCATCAACATAAATCTTCCAAGGTTGGGTCTGGCTGGGATGAGTAGAGTCTGATAGTTCTGAAACAAAATCCGCCAAAATTTGGGATTTCAGAGTCCTCCTTGGCTCATAAGTGACGTCGAACTCTGATAGCTCAACGGACCAAGAGACCATTCTTCCTGCCAAGTCAGGTCGGTGAAGCACCTGTCTGATCGGCTGAGTTGTTCTAACTGCGATGGGGTGATTCTGAAAGTACTGCCGGAGCTTCATAGCAGCAGTTACCAAAGCAAAGGCGAGCTTCTCTATATTGGAATATCTTTATTCAGGCCCCTGGAGGGCCTTGCTGACAAAGTAAATGGGTCGCTCGGTACCCGAGTCGTCCCTGACCAGTGCCGAGCTAACAGCTGTTTCACTCACAGACAAATATAAAAACAGAGTTTCCCCCTCCCGAGGACTGGTGAGGACGAGAGGGGTGAGAGATATTGCTTGAGTTCTGCAAACGCTTGTTCGCAAGAGTCATTCCAATTGAAATTTTTATTTTTTCTGAGGAGTTGGTACCATGGGAGAGCTTTCTTGGCTGCTTGAAGAAGGAATCTAGAGAGAGCTGCCATCCAACCAGTTAGCCTCTGGACCTCTTTTACACTAGATGGGCTATGCATGTTCAGAATAGCTTGACATTTCTCTGGGTTGGCCTCGATACCCCTCTCCGTGAGCATGAAACCTAAAAAGGCCCCAGCCGGGACCCCGAAGGTGCACTTATCGGGGTTCAGGCGCATGTTGAATTTTCTGATTCTGTCCAATATAGCTGCTAGGTCCTGAGGATGATCCTCCTTCTTCTTCCTCTTGGCTATCATATCGTCTATGTAAACCTCGAGAGTAGGACCAATCAAACCCGAGAAGACCTTGTTCATCATGCGCTGGTAGGTCGCGCCAGCGTTTTTCAATCCGAAAGGCATTACCGTATAACAGTAAGTTGCCCATTCAGTGATGAAGGCCGTTTTCTCCTGATCAGGAGGGTACATCGGGATTTGATTGTATCCTGAGTATGCATTCATAAAAGAGAGGAGTTGATAGCCAGATGAGTTGTCCACTAGTTTATCAATGATGGGGAGGGGATACTGTTCTTTCGGGCAAGCTTTATTCAAGTCGGTGTAGTCGACGCACATGCGCCACTTCCCGTTTGATTTTTTTTGACCAAAACAGTATTGGAAAGCCATTCCGAGTAGTTGACCTCCCTGATGAATCCGGCGGAGAGGAGCTCGGACACCTTCTCCTCAATTATTGCAGCCTTCTCGGTGCCTACCCTTCTCTTTTTCTGGGCAACTGGCTTGGCGGTCGGATGGACACTGAGGCGATGACATATCAAGTTTGAGTCAATCCCCGACATGTCTGCCGAGGTCCAAGCAAAAAGGTCTTTGTTTTTCTTTAAAAGTTCAATCATCTCTGCTCGTATTTTCTCTGAGAGGTTGGTTCCCAACTTCACCTTCCTGCTCGGTAGATCTTCATCTAACACGATGAATTCCCACTCCCCTTGTGGGGTTGGTCTTGAATCATCCAAGTCGGACCTGACATCCAAGTCCGTCAAGAGCACATTTCCTTTGTTTAAACTTAGCTTTGGCTGAATCTCTTCTGGGATCTTGATCTTCGCTAAACTGGCGTTATAGCACAGTCGAGCTTTCTCCTGCTCGGCTCGGATGGTAACTATAGTCTCGTCGGTGCCTTCAAATTTCATGGCCAGGTGGACGGTTGAGACGACCGCACCGAAGGCCTGTAAGCATGTCCTGCCAAGAATGGCATTATACGCTGATGGGCAATCGACGACGAGGAACTTGATGATCTCGGTTCTCGCCGAGGGGTGGTTTCCAAGAGTCACTGGTAACTGGATGTGTCCTTTGGGAACCACCGCATCTCCAGTAAAGCTGATTAGCTTTCCTTCGAAAGGGGTTAGGTCAGAGGTTTTTAGCTTCAGGGCTTCGAATAGGTTCAGGAACATAATATCTGTCGAGCTACCCTGATCGACAAATATCCTGGCAACCTCATAGTTGCCGACCAGAGCAGTAATAACCATTGGGTCGTTGTGACCCGGAATAACCCCCTCAAGATCTTCATCAGAAAAACAAATGGGAATACTTTTTGTGGTTCTCTTTCGGATTGGATGATTGTGGACAGCGAGCACTTGATTGATGTATTTCTTCCTGTCAGATCGGTTTTTTCCTCCTCCCGCAAAACCTCCAGCAATAGTGTTAACTCGCAGATTTTGCGGGGATTGATCTGTGGTTACCTCTACCATGGCCACTCTCTGCTGATTGGATGGTTGTTGTTGATTGGTGTTGTGGTCGGCTTGCCTAGTTAAGGATCGACCATTTCTGTCTGGAGACGGAGTCCTCCTCCGAGCATGTCGGTTGAGTGCTTCTCTGACATACTAATGTAACTTGCCATCTCTGATCAACTGCTCGATCACGTCCCTGAGCCAGGTGCACTCATCTGTAGTGTGCCCATATCCCCCATGATACGAGCAAAATTTGGATCGGTCCTGGCGCTGACTCCTCTTCAAAGGGGGGGTCTCTCTATCGTTCGAAGGTCAGTCTACATTGTTTCTTGCAGTATCTGACTTCTTGGAACCGTGAGAGGGGTGTATTGCTCGAACTTTCCACGGGGAGGACCAAATCTTCTATCCCCTCAGGGTCCTCTTCTTTTCTCTTCTCTTCTGTCATCCCTTCTCTCGTCTTTTCTTGGTTTTCCCTGGGATGAAGGTTCTCTTCGTTCACCTCTGTCTCTGTTTCTTTGCCATTTGCTGAATTCTTCCAAGTTTATGAACTTAGTAGAACGGTGTCTCAACTCCGCCATATCCCTCGGTGGCTTTCCTACTAATGAGTTTTTGAAATCTCCGTCCCGAAGTCCCTGAGTGAAGAGGAAGACTGCAAAGCTTGGTTCAAGGTTAGGAACGGTCCCTGCCTCCGAATGGAAGCGTGAGAGATACTCTCGCAGTGGCTCTTCGGGTTGTTGCATGACGCCTGCTAGTGCGTGGTTGGACTTCGGCTGGACGCAACTGGCAGTGTACCTGTTCAGAAAAACTTTCTTCATTTCTGCCCAGGAATTGACAGAGTTCCTGGGCAGAGCTGAGTACCATCTTAAGACGGGTGGTTGCAGAGTCATAGAAAAAGCTCTACACTTCATTAGATCTCCTCCATCGTAAAAATTCATAGCTCCTTCAAAAGGTAGGATATGCTCCAAGGGGTCGGTTAACCCGTTATACTTGGAAACACTCGTAGGGCCGAGGAATGCTGAGGGTGTCTCATAAGCTATGATTCTTGGAGTGAAGGGGTGGCTAGGGTGATCAGTGTGGTTGGTTTCATATGTGGCCTCAAGGGCTGGATTTATGGGGGGGGGGGTGGAGGGAGGGCGGCGGGGCCTTGTGAACCATGGATCAGTTGGGTTGCTGGGATTGTTGCTACTGCCCGTTCAGCCAACGCCTGCATGTGGATCTATTGGAGGTCGGCGATGACCCTCCCCTGCTGCTCCAAGATCTGAGCTTGTTGCCTAATTATTTCCTCGAGCTGGGTTTCTCTTCCGCCGCGGAAGTGATCCCTAACCTCACCAGAGACACGAGCGTCGATGGATCGGCCCGATCCATGGTTTTGCGCACGATTGGTGGGGTTGGGGTTGATGGGGTTTGGGTTAATAGGGTTTGTTTGCCTGGAATGAACTGTGTATGGGCCACTGTGAGTTCGGGCTGGTATGGAGTGGTGGCTGTGGGCTGGGATTTGCCTTATTGACGGCATGCTGGGATGGGGAGGGTTTCTTTCTTCAAGTTCTCTGCCGTTGTCACCGCTGCCTTCCTCCAACCTCTGACGGTTCCTTCCGGCCTGGTGGTTTGCTCCGCGTGAGTTGTTGGCGGCGTTTCCTCGTGTGTTCACCATTTTTGGGGTGGGAATAACAGTTTATGGATCCCCACAGACGGCGCCAATGTAGTGTCTAGGACACTATGTATCAGATATACCCCTAGCTCAGAGGTATAGAGTAACCCAAGAACTAGGAGATGGACTGATGTTAGTGTATGATTATTTAGATATGGTAGAGGTCCAGTTGGGACAACTAGGATTTCCCTAATCACAGTGTGTGAAAATGTGCAATTAGGGAGTGAGAGAACGTACCTGCGCCCCTTGCTGGAGACAGCTATTTATAGGGGTGGAGTTGTACCTTGTGGGCCTGTACGGAGGGCCAGCAAGGCATATGACGTGTCCCATTTAGGATAAGGGATGAGTCAATCATCCTTATCCTGTAATAGGAAGTCTTATCCCAGTTAGCAAGTTAGGATCACGCGCCCCTAGCTCGAACTATTAGTGGGGATGAACCCATGTGGTCGGTCCTAGGTCGCTAGGGTGTGTCCCAAGACATGCGCTCGGCCTGGATAGACATGACCAGTCAGATAGGATAATCTGGTCGGCCGAGTACGTTAAGGGTAGACCGAGAGTCGGTCTACCACAGGGTCAATGAGGGAGTTTGACCTCTCTTTTTTTTTTAGATGTAGTTTTATTAGATAGTTAATGCAATTTGGATAATAAACATATAAAAAAACATCATGCATGCTTTGGAGTGTGGAAAAATAAAGTATTTTGTATATAAACTAGGGTGAAGTACCAGTTTAGTCCTTGATTTTTTCATTGTACAAATTTTTTCACTGTAAATTTATAAATTATAAATGGCATTTTGTTGATAAATTGGTTTATGGAAAAATATCAAATTAAATGTGTTAATGTATGGTATTTCAATAAAAGAGATAATAGTCACATAGGTCCCCGAAAGATACTTGAGGAACCAGTTAGGTCCCTGAAATATTTGTTAAATCTCTTAAACCCCAAAGATTTATGTAATGTATTGGGTATTTGATTTAAATGCTTGATTAAAATCCTCGATTGGTAAATATTACCACCTTAATTATTCTTTAACTTTCGTGTTTTGTGATGAAGTAAATCATTTCATTTTGTAAAGTGCAAAAATAAATTTGTTTAATCAATTTTAATTTGTTTATTGGGTTTCTAAAAGAATGTATCTTATTGGTTTCATAATTCAAATCAAATTATTTTTTATTAATCACTTTAACAAAAAACTATTATCTCTTAGTTTGATATTAGATATAATACATCAAATTATTTTTTATTAATCACTTTAACAAAAAACTATTATCTCTTAGTTTAACAAAAAAACTAAAAGAACGTATCTCTTAGTTTGCACGGATACTGCACGGATACCTCCCTCAAATATTGATGCTTCGGTTAATATCCCCTTTTCCCTCAAATTGTGAATACATCTTTCTTTCCCATTCCAATCGTGCTTTGTCTTCCCTTTTCGTTTATTCTATATATTTGTCTGATTTGTAATTTGTCTTCCCTTTTATTTGCATCCACCACCTCCAGTCCACAACATCTCACTCTCCCTTTATCACAAATCGCTACCTGACCACACCTCCGTCGTTAGTGTGTGAGAGAGAGAGCTTGGAAGGGATGCAACCAACGTTGAGGCATGTACTGCCGAGGGTGCCGCACTTCTCGATGCAGGTAGTGTTGAGACATTGTCGTGTTTTCATATTGCAAATATTTCCCGTCTTGTGAAGGGAACTGTTGGGAGCTTGGTGTTTTTGATAAACTGGTTAAGGATAATAAGGAAACACAGGTTGTTAGAATTTTTATTATCTCCATCTGACTTTAATTAATGACATATAGTCCTTTGCTATTTTGGCATGCTTTTACTCTGCATATTTCTCTTCTATTATGACAGCTCCATATATCTTAGTTTTGCGTTTTACTTATCTTATCAAGTGGATATTTGTGCTAAAGTTAAGTCATGCTTTTACTCTGCATGTAACATCATGGATAAGGATGGTCCTAACAAGGTGTTGTATGGCATGTTGTTATTCAATTGACAGTAGTTTCAATTTGTTTTAATAATATTCCATTACTATAGCACTGAACTTTGAAGATTTTTCAAATTTGATTCATCCTGATTCCTGATACGTCAGCTTCCTGCTATAATGTAATCTTGAACTGTATTCAGGCTGAAATGCAGCGGTTCACTACCAGGATTTTGGATAAAGATGAAGCATGAGAATCTTTATGCCTCACAGGGAGGACTTATTATCTTATCTCAGGTAAATTTGGTTGTTGTAGTTGTTGTTTTGTGTGTGTGATTAACTAGGTTTAGTACATGAGATCTAGGTTTTTTTGGTTTTATACTTTTGGTATTCCTGGGCATGAAATGTTATCAACTCCATATAATTTGATTTCTCTAGCTTGGAACATAAGAAGCTCTTTCAGGATTTGGATAATTTGTTAAGATACCAAGTTTACTAAATTACTAGGAGGACTAAGATAAAAAAAAAGTTATGTTTGGACATTAAGATCGAAATAGATATTTTATTTGATTCTTAAGCATGATCCAAACTTTTCATGGCAAATATATCATTACTCAGTAGTGACTTAGTTTTCACTACCCCTACTGGCTGGAGTCACTGGACTGGATTTCTGAAAAGTTGGCAAAGCTTATTTTGCTTTTATAGTGTCAATATGTTGGAAAATGCTAATGGTTTTGTCTCTTTACAACTAAGGAATCAGTTATGTAGAAGTCATGGAAGATTCAATGGCTTCTTTTGAGCATAACTTTGACTCCTTAATGCATACCTATCATGTCAAATTCACATTTTAAGTGTTAGTTTATCCAAAGACATTTCTTTTATGTGTTTGATCGATCTAACTATTAAGTCCTTGCCAAAACTGCTGTAAGTACAAGCATAACATTTGGATATATAGTGAGAAGAATCTTTCTGTTGCTGTCAATTTAGATTTGCAAACTTTTTGGGTTCATTATGAGCTTGGGGAAGAGATGGCGCATGGTCATTTCAGGCACACTTGCTTTGCAAGGGAAAGATTGGCAGACTCAAGGGGCCGGAGGTTGCTGTCAAATTCATTTCAAAATCCATGTTTGATGCTTGGTTCTATGTATTTCTGTATGAAATATGTAATACTTTTTTATCTTTATTTTCGGATATTTTTCATGAAGATTGTTTCTGTTTATTTATTTGTGGTCATCATCAAGTGTGTTAGTTTCAACAGCTTTACACATAAGATTTAAGCCTATCCATTTTTACCTTTTAATTCATCTTCCTAATAGTAGTTATTTGGTGACATACATTTTGTTTGTTTCTTAATGTTGAGATTTGCATCACGTAGATGATTTTTGGAGGCTAAGGCATCCAGCTGCTCAATTAATAGTAAAAAAAAGTCTAGAATTAAATTCATTATCACTTGAATCATCAAATGTTTAGTTTTTTTTAATGAAAATGCATTTTTTTTGTTTCTTACCCTCGTCCTTGGATAAGAAAATCCTTAAAAAAGTAAAAGTAATAAGATTGAATAAAGAAAAAATAAGTTAGAAAACTAACTACCAAATTAATATTTTGATGGCTCTAACAATCCTGTCAATTCGCAATACATTTTTTTAATTTAGTCAATTTAATATTGTATATTAACACTTTCATAAATAAATCTTATCAATTCGAATCGGTTTTGATAGCACATATCAATGCATAATAAATATTAGGGACTGTGTAACCTAAAAATGAATAAGTTTATTGGAAAATTGTTCTGTGAAAGAATAAAAAGATTTTGTATTTGTTTTTCCGACAAAAAATGTACACTTTTGAATTCTTATTATGGACCCTTGATGTTAAGAAAATCATAAATATTATCATAAGTGTTATAGTATATTAAGTAAAACTATTAATATTGAGTTCATTAGAATTTAGAATGCAAAATAAATTCATCAAATAATATTGTGTAATACTATTAATATTAAGTGTTTGTATTAGTCTTCGACTGTCGGTCGAGGGATACCCTTGATGTACACCAAAATAATATTTAAATTTGATGTTTCAAATAAATTTGATTTAATTCCCGCACATTGTGCGGGTACTATACTAGTTTAGAGACAAAGGGAGTAAAAGAGATATGAAGAGCACGTCAATTTTCAATAACAATTAATTAATTTTTTTTATAAACCCCCTTATTTATTTAACACTTCTTAGATTCTCAACAATATTAACTAATTAGCATAGTTAATGGTAGTTTCGATTCCAATAGAATTAGTTTTTAAAATGCATATCAAATAGCGTATTTACAATATCATTAACTAAATTAATTAACTTTCTTGATGAACGTGAAATTTACCAAAAGTGTCTTTAACGGAAGGAGTAACTACAACATTAACCTAACAAAGATGCAAAATATAGTGTCTAAGATCTGTTGTTAGCTCAGAGATATGGAATGACCTGAGAACTAGGGTATGATATGGTTAAGTGAAGTCTTGATAGTTCCATCTCATGTTCTTGGAGCTTCCCAAACAAGGTGGCCAAGTCCATAGATTTTATATCCTTAGCTTCCTTGATGGCGGTCACCTTTGGTTGCCATTTCCTATCTAGACATCTCAAGACTTTGTTAGTAGTTTCACCATCTCTAAATTCTTTTCCTAGGCCAATCAATTGGTTAACGATATGTGAGAACCTTGTTTGCATATCATTGATAGACTCATTAGGGAACATATGAAAGAGCTCATATTCATGAGTTAAAGCATTTAATCTTGAGTCTCTAACTTCACTAGTTCCCTCATGAGTAATTTACAAGGTATCCCACATTTCCTTAGCCGATTTGCATTGTGAAATCCTATGAAATTCATTTTTGGACAAGGCGGAGAAGATGATATTTTTAGCTTTTAAATCATATGAAACTTTCTTTTTATCATCTTCATTCCAACTTGTTCTAGGAATAACAATGGCTTCACCATTAACCACTCTTCTAGGAATATATGGACCTTTTTCAATTGCATTCCAAATATCGGTGTCTATTGCTTCTACAAAGACTCTCATCCTAACCTTCCAATAAGAATAATCTTCACCATTGAAGAATGGAGGTCGGTTAAGAGACATAGACCATTCTTGTTGATTGCTAGAGCCCATTGTTTCCAAAAGGATCTTTTTCGAAAAAGCTTTTACGCTCGATCTTTCGACCGAGCTCTGATACCACTTGTTGGAAACCAACAAGCGGGCTTAACAATTACTAGAGGGGGGTGAATAGTAATCTGAATGCAACAGTGACTAATTTTTCGAATGCAATTGAGTATAATTGATCACGTGCAGATTTTTCTGAAACTGAGCAAGAACACTCGAGTCTTTTTCAGACTACTCGAGTAAAATCACAAGAACACTCGAGTCTTCTGAAGAATACTCGAGTAAATCGTGCAGTTAGCAGAAAACAGTTTCTGAATAATTTGCACTTTAATCAATACGAATTAAACCAGTCCAGGGCAGATTAATAGAAGAGTAGAAAGCAATTAAATAAAGCTATAACAACTTGAAAACAACCTAATTGTTGCGGAATTACTACTCTAATTAAAAAGCCCCTTTTGAGAAACTTAGGTTTGGTTTTTACTTGAAATTAAAGAAAGCTATAAAAAGAACAACACCACCAATTTTATACTGGTTCACTCTCTATTTAGAGAGCTAATCCAGTCCCCCTAAGAACCTTAGGAGTGTCTACTAAAATCAAATTGTTAGAAATATTACAAGGGGTATTGAGATGCCTCACTCAACCTAACCCTTCCAAGAGTGTCCAAACTCTTGAATTTCTACCCCAATTTGAAGTTGGTGATGAAGACTCCTTCTTCTTCAAGCTCCTTGAAACCTTCAAGAGCTCCACTAAGCTAAGAACCTCTTAGACTTTGCTTGAGAACCTCTCAAGACTTGGATGAACCTAAGACCCACTTAGGTACACTTGGTTACCAACCAAGATTTTGGAACAAGAAGTGTATGTGTATGTGGAGAAATCCAACAAATGATTTCTTCAACAATTAAGCACAATCTCTAACTCTTTGGACAAAATAATAATGATGAATGAATATATTGAGTTAGAGAATTTTCACTTGAGAGAATGAGCAAAGAGAAATGTTTAGCACAATAGTCTTTAATGTTCTTGTTATCTAATACAAGGGCAATCAATTCTGATATATGGAAGAGGGAATGAGAGAGTAAGACAAACTTTTTCATGCCATTTTTGCCCTCTTCCAACGGTTAAAAATTTGCTGTCAGAACCAAAATACTCGAGTATTTTTGACACTACTCGAGTCTTTTGCCCATCTTTCAATAGAAATGCCCATGTATTGAACTAACGGTCAAATCTCTGATTTAGGCTGAAATACTCGAGTCTTTTGGAAACTACTCGAGTCTTTTGATACTCGAGTAACTTTCAGATTACTCGAGTCTTTTTCTACTCGAGTAATTTTCAGACTACTCGAGTCTTTTGCCCAGACTGATAAAACATTAAGTTTTTCAAAGATTAATTTCAATTCTCTTCTCAAGGAATAATTTTATGTAATCCCAACCTTTTTCATGCATTAAAATTATTTATCCTAGGATGAGATTACTTCCTAAGCTACCCACTCTCAATTATAGAAATAAAATTACAATTAAAATAAAATAGAGAATTACTAGCTAATTTGATGCACTTGATCTTCTTGACTTGGTGAGCTTGAATTCTTCCTTTAAATCCATGATCTAATTATATTGTCATCATAAAAATAAATCCACCTCATTGGAGACTTGATTCTACAATTACGGTGTTGCCGTTCGTATTCTTAGGAAATTCTTGTTGGGTTCTGCTCATTGGGCCTGAGTTTTTACAGTTTTGTCCTCGAGCCCAGGAGAAGGGAATTTGAAGAGCTCCTATTTAACTCCTTCAGCATCCCCTCTCCTTCTTCTTTACGTTTCAGTATCAGTTCTCAATCGCTCATACGTTTCCTTATTTCTCAAATTGCTAAGGCCTTTCTTTAGAATCTCAAATGTGCTTTGTCAGTTGTCAGTTCCTCTTCTTGCCAAAGACTCTCCAATTCCCTTGTGTTCTTCGTTAGCAGGTATCAATTTCCTTCTTTTGGTTTTAGTTCTCTACTATTGTATTTCGTTATTCCTTTTGGGTTTTCTTATTTCTGGAGTTTGGGAGTTTTCTTATTTCTAGGGTTCTATGGGTTTCAACGAGTTGCTTAGGTTGAGTAATTATTCCATAATTGAGTCATCTTCTTTTTCTTCTCACTTTTCGATTTGTGTTGATAGTTCGGGGTTTTGAAATGATGAGTGGGAGTGAGGATTCAGTTCTCTAGAGTGGTAGTTCTGTCGAGATCTTGTGAAGTCCCCCAACACCCTTCAAAAACTGAGCCCATCACAAAACTCGTGACAAGCAAGTCCTTATAGAGGAACCTTTGGCCATTCACGTACCTCATAATCATGACGAGTAGAGAGAGGGTAAAATTGCTTACCGAATAGCTGAGTTGTATGAAAAAGGGCAAGCGTCTACTAAGGATTACCAATCAGGGCGTCCCATACTCGGCAAGGGGTTTGAGGATTTAGCTAGGACTTTAAACTTTTCATCTTCTAACTTTGATGTCGATTGTGTCTCTATTTCCCCGGGTAAAATGGTGCATAAGGTGATTATCAACCCTCAAGAATTTCCTATGTCTAGTGATGTAGGAAATTATCCTAGGTGGATTTAAAAGTCCTGGGCACCCCACACAACTGAAGACCACTGGAGACTTGAGTCACATCAAGGAGTTTGTCGTTCCAAGTCAGGACGAAGCAATTAGGACTTCTTATAACATAAGTCCTCCCTCGACTGACGACCGTGTCTGCACTCAAATCCCAGACGATCAAAGATCATTCTTCATGTACGAGGAGTTAGTCACTTGGTTAGGGGTTCAAATGCCCTTCACTGTTTTCGAAATGAAGTTACTTGGTCGTCTCCTCTTGGCCCCTACCCAACTCCATCCTAACAGATGGGCTTTTGCTCGTGCTTTCCAAAAAATTTTGCATTGCGCAAGGGGTGTTGTGCACAGTCCCTACGTTCTTGTGGTTACATTCAGCCAAGTGACAATCCTAGAAAAGGGGGTGAACTGTCGACTTTGGGTCTCTTTAAAGGCTCGATAACAATATTATGTATTCACCAAATTCCCGAATTGCCACTTCTACAATCATTATCATATATAATTTGTACTTTTTTTAATGGTTTTTCTTTTTTTGGTCCATGACCGGAGTGTCCACCACCGACCACAGTGACTAATCTCCTCGCTGGCTTGTAGGCACCTCTCTCAATGGCACATTTTAATAAACTCATCATGGGTAATTTTGCATTAAGAATATAAGTATTTATAAAAGTCATGTGCAATAATAGTATTAATTTTATATGCAAACTTACATATTATGAATTCTTTAAAATATGTCTTAAGACACATATTTGAAAAACCCTTCTTTTAATTATGAACACTATCTATTAATCTTTGGCTTAAATATGTTTTTGATCCTTAGAAATACGATGAGTTTTGATTTCAGTCCCTATATATTTTTTTGTTTTAATCCTTTTAGTCCAAGTCGATGATGTGCCAATCTCATAATAGGCCCACGTCAATAATTAATATAACACGTGTCACATGTCGATGTTAGCCACGTCATTACTAGAAACTAAAACCAAAATTTTGGAAAACAAAAAGACCAAAACCGAAAGGAAAATAAGAATATTGACTGAAATCAAAATTCACTACATTTTCAGGGATGAAAAACTTATTCAAACCTTAGTATTTAAATAATTTAGGCTTCAATATGTTTTTGTCCCTTGAAACTTATAGATTTTTAGTTTTAATCCCTAGAAAATCTCCTTTGCATGTTTTGGTCCTTAAATAGTCCAAAATTTTTGTTTTAATCCTTATTAATGATGTGGATGATTCTCACATGTGACACATGTCATGATAATTGTTGATGTGGTCGATTATGGTGTTGACATGTCATCTACAAGGACTAAAACCAAAATTTAAGAACATTTAAAGACTAAAACTATTGAAAAATATAAGGACTAAAACCAAAATTTAATAAATTTTTAAGGGCCAAAACATATTTAAGTCAATAATTTATATTCTCCATGATGTTTGTGTTATCCTGCTATAGGGTTAGTTCACTCTAACATGAATTGGGCTTGAGTACATTGGCTCAAGAGTGATGATTTACATACCCTACCCTTGGACCAATACATTTTATTTGGGATATGGAATATTTAAAGTATACTTTTTCTTATACATAACATAAGAGTTATATAAACATAAATCACTTTTCAAATTAATAATTATGATCTTAAATTGAGATCACAACCCGAAATATTTTGCATCCCAGAAGACAGGATCCAAAATATCATCCGACAAATATATATGAAAGGCAAATCGTATTCACAAATCATTAATTTTTGCCTTTGCTCTTCTTTTTTTTTTTAAATTTTTTTCTCCGTAGAAATATTTAGTGTTGTTCGATCACACTTCATTATCAAAATTAGATGTGCCTGCCATTAATCATAAGTCGATTTTGTTGCTAAGAATGGAAAGTATAATGCAGTCGATAATACTACAATAATAAGCAAGAATACTATATAAACAAAAAATTAACCAAAAAATACTAAGGATTGATGCTGATGGTACGGATACCCAAATTTTTGAGTGAGTAGTGAGCCTAAGCCACAATCCTATCATAAAATTTTAAAAAAATGTTAATCAACATACTTCATAACTCATGAACTAATAGTTATATGGATTGCAAGAAAAGTTATTTAAAGATTCATTCATTCCATAAAAAGAATATGAGTGATGATGAGTTATAAATTTGCAATATCGCGAGTGTTTGAATCCCCGCGATTAGATCTTCCAATCCTGGATCCTCGGTGGGTGCCCACTCTATCCCCTCGAGCAGGTTGTTGATGTTCGTTCAGAGGTCCAATGAAGCCTAGGGGAATCTTTTTGAGGGAGGGGGGTGGGTCATCGATCCTATTGGAGTTCAAGTGGTCACAAAGATCCCTTTCTCCTCCTGCCCCGTTTGGACTTAGACGATCTCTTGGGTTTCATTGCAATCTGCCACCGCGATTCTGCGTTAATCTGTCCAGGAGATCGCGGTGATTACCATGATGATGGTGGTGGTGGGAGTATTGGTTATACGTTCCGCACAAACGGCGCCAATGTAATGTCCTAGACCAGGAAGAGTTATGGGACCAAGGGGAAGGCCTCACACCCTTAACATAATCAAGATAATGATATAGGATTTTTAGGTTTCTGACTTTCCAGTTGGGATAACCAGGATTTCCCTAGTCAACTTAAATGTGTGCTAGTGTTAACTTAAGGATGAGAGAACGTACCTTAGCCCCCAGCAGCAAGGTGCTATTTATAAGGGGAGTGGCGACATGTAAGTGGGCCTAGATGAGATTGTAGAGCAGACGTGTGAATCCTAGAATCTAGGAGGATATATCGTGAGATATTCTCCTTGATTCTGTTAGGATAAACACATGATTTGCTTTGCGGATTGTGCTTGCATGATTGCAGGAGAGAATCTCAGGCTGATTAGACTAGGAGATAGTCCCTCGATCATCTGGTTCTACAAGAGTCGCTCTAGCCTATGGTGAGCTGGGAAAGCACAAGTGTTGGGTGCTCAGTCATATGTTCTAATTGTGGGTTAATCAGTCTTTACGAACATCTATAGGGATGGCTCGGAGTTGGTCGGTATTGAAGTAACGTTCATTACACATTCATTTAATTTGAAAGCTACGAGGAACGACAGAATATGAAGGAAGTGAATTAAAAAAAAAGAACGAAAAAAGAGACCAATTGTGAGCTAGATGAAATTTAAAAGAAGAAAAACCAATCATGATCTTATCTCACAATCTAAGCTTTTAGACTATGAAGCACCGATGCTTCAATTTGCCTCACGCATTTGTATCCGATATTTCATCGATACGTGTCCTTGAAGTATCAAAATCAATTTTTTGAAAAAATAAATAAATATTAGTCCGATACTTTCTGGATACTCTTTAAATATCTTTAGATACCTTGGTGGACACTTATTTATTGCATATAAAAGAGAGAATAAGAAATGCATATGCATAAGAGACATGCTATTGTTGTCTTCCATTGATAGAAATGTTAATTTGATTTATAAAAGCAATCCTAATAATAGTAAATGAAAGAATAAGATTGATACTATTCCTATTTGAATGCAATAGGGTCGATTTCTATTGACAAATATAATTTTCGTTTTGTACTTAATAATATCTAAAAAGTATGCTCTTAACTTGAAACTTTGGAATAACAATTATATGTTTAGTGTGTTGTATATACTTTTTATTCATATTTTAAACGCGTATCATAAACGTACTGTATCCTCTATTTTTGGGAATTGATGTATTGTTGTGTCGAATACGTATCGTATAATCGTATCAGTGCTTCATAGCTTTTAAACAAGTCATAAGCCTAATTACGACCAAAATATTACGAAAAGAAAAAAGAAAGATAATTTTAAAAGAAAAAAAAAATAAATGAGGTGTATTAATATGATTTTGGGGTGTTAAAATTCCCTCCGAGAGCTCTAAAGAACACTAAGTTTTTGACGTATGTGAGATTTTGTTTTTGGTATACACCAACCGGTATCCGGATCTAGTTTATCCAGAATCCGACTCATCCAGTCCGACCCAACTGAGCTCACACTAAGCGGTAGGGGTCTCCCAGCCGGGGTTGCTCCATACCCAAGACTCGAACTCGAGACCAGTTGGTTAAGGGACCAAGTGAGCTACCACTTGACCAACCCCATGTTGGTTTGACGTATGTGAGATGCATACCAACAAAACTCAACATAATTGGAAAATAATTAGATTCCTTGAACATGATTTCAAGGGTTACGAGGGGATTAGTAAAAAAAAGAAAAAAAGTGAGGTGCATACAAAACATAAATATTTGTATTTTACTATTTTAAAAAATAAAAAAAATAGAAAAACCAGTCAAGAGCACGCAGCACCGTCGTTTCATCCACGTAATGTCGTTTAGTGAATCTATAAAACCCAAGATCCTCCATCTTCGATAATTGTCCGATCTCAAAAACAAATCACACACCACCAATCCACAAAATCCCTTCCAACTTCCACCGACAATGTCTTTCTTTTCCCGCGGTGGCCGTGGCCGCAACGACGACGAGGCCGTTGACGACTACGACGAGTACGATCCAACCCCCTACGGCGGCGGCTACGACATCCACCTCACCTACGGCCGCCCGATCCCGCCCTCCGAGGAAACCTGCTACCCGATCACCGGATCCTCCGGTGCCGAAGACTTCGACTACGATCGCCCGAACTACTCTTCTTATTCGGAACCCTCTGCTTACGGCGACGAAGCTCTTGCTACTGAGTATAGCAGCTATGCTCGCCCCAAGCCCAGACCCGCTCCCGCTGGTTTTAACCCAGGTGGTGGCGGATCCGGGTCGGGTTATGAGAGACCCGGTGAGGGGTATGGACGCAGGCCTGATAATGAGTACTCTGGCTCTGGGGCTGAATATGGCCGGAAACAGGTATGGGTGTTAAATGATATGATTTTAATTCATTATGTTTTTTTTTATTATTTTATATATCATACTGCATCCGTCTCTAAATATAAGAGTTTTGAGGCTTTTATTTTTTGTCCGAATTTATAAGATTCTGTACCAATTTTCAATGACTATTAAGGCTTAAATATGAAAATGGTCCCTATAAATATTGACTTTTTTGAAATTGGTCCCTATAAAATTTTTCTTTTGGTTTTGGTCCCTATATTTATAAAATTTTTTGGTTTTGGTCTCTCCTGTTATATGTGGATGAAAAATGCCGAAAATGTAATATATTATATTCTATGACCAATTAAGGATGATGTAAACAGACAACTTACATTATATAAGAAAACCGGTTCAAAAATCATGATACCAGAGGGACCAAAACCTATCAAATTTAAATGATAGAGGGACCAAAACAAACTACAAACATAATTATGGGGACCAAAATTTAACATGAAGGACCAAAATCAAAACGTTGTGTAAGTACAGGGACTAAAACCAAAAGAAAAATTTTATAAGGACCAATTTCAAATAAGTCAATATTTAGAAGGACCATTTTCATATTTAAGCCGACTATTAATTACTTATTTCCACGAACACTATTATTTATTTAACACTTTTTAGATTTCTAATAATATAAAGAATGTTAGTTTTGAAAATACATATCAAATATTCACATTTCCAATACCATTAACTAAATTAACGAACTTTCATAATGGGCGTGAAGTCATGAAAGGGGTCTTATATACAGGATCTGAGAGTATTTCTTTTAAGAAATGGATTTAGCGACTTTGAGGCGGGAAATCGTGATTTTGAGTGATCTGCAATCATGCATTGTTGTATGAAGATCTGGCCTGAAATCGTGATTTTGAGTGATCTGCAATCATGCATTGTTGTATGAAGATCTGGCGGCTTAGATTTCGATTTGTGTTTTGGTTATGATTTACTGCGATTGGAATTTAAGCAGTCTTGGATTTACTGAACCGGTTCATGTTTCTTTCAGCTGAGGCTTGTTTGGAAAAATGGATCATGGTTCTAAACTGCTTTTTTTTTTTTTTTTTTTTTTTTGCTTTAAAATAAACGTGTATTTGTTTCGTATTATAAAGGTTAGAAAAAGCTATAGTTTTTTTTTTCCCCTTAAAACGGATTCCGTGACTTTGAGGGGGGATATCATGAATTTGGGTGATCTGCATTGTTGAATTGTGATCAGATGGTTTAGATTCTGATTTGTGATTTGGTTATGATTTTCTGAAATTAGAATTTAAGCTGTCCGATTTTTATCCGACAGAGCAGATTAACTGAAGTGACGTCATCGTTACTTTTGAGAATAGATGAGGCGAAGACACTAAATCCATTTCTGTTTCTTTCAACCGCAGTTTGTTTGGAAAATAGATTATGGTGCAAAACAGCATTATTTTAGAATATGATAATAAGCTGAATGTCTATGAATTTGGTCTAAACACACACTAGATTGAATAAGTCTAATGGATCCATGATACATTTAATTAACAAAGTCATCCAACACATTAGTTAACTGTATTTTTTTTATGGTTGAATATTTAATTTACTAATATATATTTTTTAAGTTTTTTAATTTTTTTCTTTCACCATAACAGGAATCTCAGTATGGATCTGGGTATGGGAGGAAGCAGGAGTCTGAATTTGAATCCGGGTATGGCAGGAAGCAGGAGTCTGAATATGAATCGGGGTATGGCAGGAAGCATGATTCTGAATTTGAATCCGGGTATGGCAGGAAGCAGGAGTTTGGTGAACCTGAATCCAAATATGGATCGGGGTATGGTGGCAGAACGCAAGAATCTGAATATGGATCTGGGTATGGTGATAGAAAGCAGGAATCTGAATTAGGATCTGGATATGGTGGCAGGAAGCAAGAATCCGAATATGGGTCTGGGTATGGGCGGAAGAATGAGGAGGAGTATACTGGGTCCGGCTATGGATCTGGGTATGGGAAGAAAAGTGAGTATGAGACAGGTGGGTCGGAATATGGAATCGGGTATGGTGGGAGGAAGACAAGTGGTTATGGAGAGGAACAGAGTGGGGGGTATGGAGGAAGGAGCAAATATGAGGAGAAACCAAGTTATGGAAGGACTGAGGTTGAGTATGGGCGCTCTGAGGTAGAGGGGTATAGCAAGCCAAGCTATGGAAGGCGTGATGATGATGATGAGCGCAAGCCAAGCTATGGAAGGCGTAAAGATGATGATGATGATGAAGACCGCAAGCCAAGCTATGGAAGGCGTAAGGATGATGATGATGATGAGGGTTATGGGCGTAAAAAATATGTAAGTACTCCCTTTTTTACACTAATTGGGATTGTTGAAATCTTAAGGAAAATGGAGTTGGAAAAACTGTACCTCTCTTCCAACTTAGTCCTTTATTTAAATGGTTATAATTCAGTCTAATTGTAGACAAAATGTGACTTTGAATGAATGCATTAGAAAGAAAGTTGGGGTGAACCTATTATAGAAGAGAAAATCTTAAGGAAAATGGAGTTGGAAAAACTGTACCTCTCTTCCAACTTAGTCCTTTATTTAAATGGGTATAATTCAGTCTAATTGTAGACAAAATGTGACTTTGAATGAATGCATTAGAAAGAAAGTTGGGGTGAACCTATTATAGAAGAGGGAGACCAAGGAAAACTATTGGCAAAGTCATAATGAAAGATTTAGATGTAAATGCTTTGTCTATGGACATGACATGATTTAATATAGCATATTATGGCGTTGTTTGATACTTTGATTCATATAGTGAACCCCACCAGGCTGGGAAAAGCGTGCTTGTTGTTGTTGATTCTGCCCATGAATTATTAGTTGTTATAGCATATTCCTTGAACTAATTGATTTCTTTAATGCTTGCCTAATGTCTTATGATATCTGGTATTTAGGATAATGCACTGTTACTTCCATAGATTTTAGGATGTTTCAGTGTATTATTTTGATGCACCACGTTCGAAAAGCTTTATGAACTTTGTAATGAATGTCTGAAAAGAAGGATTATCAGGGCTGTTAAGGCTGAGCTACAACATCATGTAATATAACTTTGTCAAATAGTATCATTTAACTTGTTATATTTTATATTAAACTTGTCTGACTTTTTGAGCATTTCCTCAACCTCAACATATGTTAGTCCATCCTCTACTTTTAACTCCAGTTCAAATATTCTATTTGTTCCCTGGATGAAATTGTGTAGGGGCTTAAGTATGTGAGTATTATGGTCAGTATCTTGTAAATTTTAAGGATTTTTGCAAGAGCAGCTTTTCGTCGTCAAATTTTTACTGAATGTGTAGGACTGACTGGTTATGCAATATTTCACCTTTGTTAATATTTACAACTCATACTGTTGGCCATTTGAGCCTTGTAGTGTTTTAGTTGATGAGTCAATACTTGTAATGGTGTAATGTATATTCATGTACAAGCATTTGCATGTTTGGAAAATAAAAATGCCTTTACTGAGAGGTAAATTCATGAATCTTATTGTTGAGAATGGAGCATCCTCCTTGTTATGTTTCGGTTTCAAAAGTGTAGCTGGCCTGACAAACAATATCTGGACCTGCATAAGCATCTTCATGTTTAAGTTTGTGATTGCGTGCACCTATACTTTGCAGGACTTGATAAATAAAAATGCCTTCTCTGTTGAACTGAGATGTAAATTCATGGTACTTATTGTTGACAATCAAGTATCCTCCTTGTTATGATTCTGTTCAAAAGTATAGCTGGCCTGACAAAAAATTATCGGGATTTCTATAGAGCAACTTTTCGTTTCGCAATGATGTGCATTTAATAAGTGTTGCAATCAATATATAGTCCATATCCCAATATTCCAATGCATTCAATACCTTTTGCAAGCATAATAAAATTCTTCCCAGTAATTTTGAAATGTTAGATTTGCATGCCATATAAAGTTCTTGCTAGTCAAACTGGTATTCATATTATGATCTTCCTACTGTGGCAGGGAGATGATGACGACGATGATGATGAGGGGAGGAAGAAGCATCATCACAAGCATCATCACCGCAAGAGTTACGATGATTAGTAATCAAATTGCTGGTAGTTGCTGTTTGAATGGAAGTCATCCCATAGTTACCTATTAAATAAAGGGTTGACCAATTAAACCTTCCAGTGTGTTTGTACTATTACTATTATGTATTGAGCTTTAAAGACCTATTACCTAAACTAAATATGTTGTTTGGCTTTAAGTTCATATATGATATCTCTGATATTTGAGTTGGCGTGTTAGACTGTTTCTCTCAATGAAAATTCGGACGCGTTTTCACTAGATTCACCTTGTGCACAGTGCACATCGTGTCCTGCATATTGTTTCATTTTATATCAGTATCTACTTTATAAGTTTTATTCCTAACCCTTGATAATGCTTAATCTTAATGCTGAATAATTTGTTAAATATGTGAGGAATTGATATCTAGAGAATTTATCTTAATTTATATATGAGGAGTCGATAAAAAAAGTGCATTGCATCAATATTGTTAAGTGAATTATAATCACTAAATCACTAGAATAGAATATATAAATAAAAGAGTTAGTTTTGTGAAATTCACTCCTATATTTTCCAATTGAAGCTCTAATTATTTGTTTCTAGAATTCTTTGTACTCTTTTGTTCATTTAATTTATGAGTTAATGACATCCTAATCAAACAACAAACACCATCATTCTATTCTCACTATCTACATGTTGTATTTTTGGTACATGTCCAAAAATCCCAACAAACACCATGATAGCTTTGTGTTTCAGAAATTGAAAAGCATTTTATCAAACAAGCTTAATACCATTCAATCCTCAAAGCTCCACAGCTTCATTGCGAAAAGCAAAATAGGGGATTTTCTTTCTAATATATTTTTTTTTTTTGGCTAAGCGAGTTCATCCATTTAAATGTTTTATAACAACACTACTGATCCATATACACAGATTCCATGTTAGCTATATAGTAAAGGCAAAAGTTTAGACAAACAACTTAGCAACCAACACCGAAAATTCGAAAAAGACAAATAAATTTCACAATTTCACTTCCGATATTTAGTTGTCAAAATTGTAAAAATTTGTACTTTCGACATTGGTGAATTGAAATATAATCTTGAAAAGGATGTGTCTGAACTGTATTTTTTTATTTTCCGACATCCCAAAATCAGAAAACATTTTACGGTAAGGTTGCTTATGGTTTTTCAAAAAAAAAAAAACAAAAATGGGAGCTTAAAATTTAATAACGAGGGCCAAAAAATCAAGACTGTTTGCTCTTAACTTTAAGCAAGCCCTTTTATAAAATATTTAATACTTTAATGACCCAAACAATGGTCCTTGTTTAAGCACGTCAGTTCCGCTGCTTCATGCTTTTCTTTGGCGATTAGTCCCCAAACCCCATAATTATCCACCAAACCCCAAATTTTTTAAAAATACCTAAACTACCCTTCTTTCAAATGCACCCATTATACTCCCTCCAATTTTCCCAAACCCCACACCCACACCCGTTGAACTCCCTCCCTCCTTCAGTCCCTCCTTCAATCCCTCTTTCAACTTCCAAGCACACCCACACCGAAGAGCAACTCCATCAATAGGCGTTCGAATTCTTCATCACCGGCGTTTTTCACGTTGCTTCCGCTTCTGCTGCCACCACCGCCGCATACCGAAGGTATGATCTTTCTTCTTCATCATCTTTTTTCTTCTCTGTTTTATCTTCTTCTATGTTTTTCTCTATTGTTTTGTTTATTTGATTTAGGTTTTGTTTAGGTTTGGTTTAGGTTTTGTTATTAGGGTTTTGTTCCTTTTTATTTATTGTTGTTTTAGGGTTTATACTTGATGTTGTTGTGTTGTTCTTCCTTTCCGCCATTAACGTAGTTGAAGTTCTGCCTTTTCTGCAAATTTCCGACACGGGGTGTCGGAAATTAATAAAATTCCGAATATGATATATCAGAAATTAATCAGTGGTTGTTTTAATCAGTGGTTGTTATTTTTATGTTTAATATTTTCGAGTTTTAGTGATTAGAATATGAGAACATAATTTTGCTCTATTAATGTTTGAATATTGCTTTTATTGATAACTTATACCTTTTTAAATTGAGATGAAATTTCAGATATGGCTAGAACGAAACGTACAGCTGAAACCGTGCAAGCAGAAGAAGAACAACAACGTAGAGCAGCAGAAGAACAACATAAAGCAGCAGGGGAACAATTGCGGAAAGGGAGACGACCACCCACTGCATCATACAGGAGGTCATTGCAGAAGATGTTCCAGATCGATCAACGAAGATGTTCCTCGTATGCAATCCAGAAGAAGACAAGGTGGTGGTCGGGTTCCCAGAGGTCAAGGGAGGCGTTCCGAGGAAGAAGACATTGAGAAGGAATTTGGATTTGTAATAGCTTTTGAATTTCTTAGTATAGGATCAATGTTGGTTGGATTTTGAACTTCTTAGTATATGAATTGTTATTTGTTTTGGTCATTTGTATAGCTATTAATGAATTCTGAATTATTTGAATAAATGAATTAAGTTTTCAATGTCAAATTACTTTGTTGCAAATGATTAAGTTAAGGTAGAAATTTGAAATTTGATGTAGCAACAGGGTTTCAACATAGTAAAAATTTGATGCTTTGCTCATTTGCTGCAATGACATTAGCACATTATTCAAAATTGATAAATTCCGAGACACATAATTCAGAATTTAACAAATTTCCGAAACATGTATTTCGGAATTTAATTAAATTCTGAATTTAGTATATCGAAAAAAAGTTACAGAAAGAGACATTTTCATATGATTTTTTCAAATTATTCAAGTATAATTTTCCGAGACACTTATTTCAGAATTTAAAAATTTTCTGAAACATGTATTTCGGAATTTAATTAAATTCTGAATTTAGTATATCAGAAAAAGTTACAGAAAGGAAAAGGAAACAAATGTTTCCAAAATCTACGAATTGACCGTTACATTCAATAGGACTTATGTTGGGCATCAATTCCTAATTATCATCATTGTCATAAATTAAAAAAGAAAAAGATGAACTAATCATACAAGAAATACAAGGGAATAGCCAGGCAACTAGAAATAAAAACCACATCAATAAAACAAAATTCGCGTGTAAGAACACCCAAAACAAAAAAAAAAAAGTCATGTGGAAGAAATTAGAGGAGCTTCTTCCTCTCGAAGAATGTCTTCAAATGCCATAGTTGCAAACCAGCAACAGACAAAGAAATCACAATCGAAAGGAAGCTGAAGGTAAACATCTTTGAGTTGGTTGCTTTGTTAAGATCTTGCATCTCTTCCTCCCTGTACCAACCACATCCACAAAAGGTCATCAAAATTCAGTGGAAAACATACCATTAAAATGAATAAATAAAAAAGTTATGATCCAATAGAGTTGATCAATGGAGGCCGAAAGAATATTAAAAAAATTTTGGGCAACCTAGTGCAGAAAGTTCCCTCCTGGTGGGGTCTCAGGAGGACATAAACACGCACTTACACAGCCTTTACCCCTGCATGCAAAGGCTGTTTCCTGAATTGTAACATGTGACCTCCAAGTCACAAGGCTAACCTTACCGTTGCACAACTTCCAACTCACGCGGCATACCTTTCAAATTCTAAACACAAAATAGAAGCTTTCCATATGATATGTACACAACTTCTGTCCTTGGCTTTTACCACTCTCATGATCCATACATGTTAGCAAAGAAGAATGTTGGTTGGAAGCACATCAAATTTCTGATCTACTTCATAACATTTAATGATTAAAAAAGAGGACAAGGTAAATGACAGAATAATCTTTGTTGTACCACGGGGAGGAAATCCATTTTTATCTTATCAGTAGGGTCTCTAAGGTTTGCTAACAGGAGTACAGGACCAGGCTTAAATGATTTCTTTTCAAACTCTCTTTAAGAGTGTTAGACAAAATCAATTGAATGATTATTGGAAGGTATAGATTAATAGATGCAAGGCTTATATGCACATGCATGTACACAGAAAAAGCTCCCTCTCCACAAAAAAAAAAAAAAAAAAAAGCAAAAGATTATAATTTCTTCTAATCAGTAACAATATATTTTTTATATCTTCAATTTAAAACAAATTCTGAATGAAGTCAGAAAAAAATTTGCCCCATCCAAAGATCAACGGGCAACCATAATTATGTGCTAAATGAAGCTGCAAAAATATATTAGACTTGTTGGCAGAAGTTATGATGCTACCTTTCACGAAGATAGAACATCTCTTCCTGGATTGATATGACAGTATCATACATCTTCTTCAACTCAAATTCCATTACCTAGAAGAAGGTAAAAAAAAAACACAATGAGAAACTTACAAGACCCAAAAAATCACTGTAACTTACCAAGGTGAAAGAAACTAGGATTGTATTTACACTTCTGGAATTTGACATCTTACGTAAGCAAGAAAGATGCACACACAAAAGTAAATGCATAGGAAGATGTATGATCATCTTATTGGGCACTGTACAAAGTATTTGACATATAGGAAGAAATACCAATTAGGCAACATTTCCGGATTGAGCTGCAAATAGTTCCACCTGGTGTGGTCAATTAAGAGCAATGTCATTTTCAATGGTTTCTTGCCATAGCGATTCAGCAAACTTTTAAACCGACTAGTCGACTACACTATACAACCCTCCTCAATTTCCAGGCTTGGGAGCAGCCATGTACAGATTCGCAATAATGCAAGACATGGACATAGTTAAAATGCAAAGTGATACCAAATTACCAATCAAAGATATCCGAAAGCCAAGTCAAGGAACATTAAGAATACTTCTTACTTCAATCTGCCCTTTCTTGGCAACCTTGGACCAGTCCTTGGCAGCAACCCCAGTTCTCCAATCAAACTCAACGCTCACAGTTGGCATGCCCCTGCTAGCAGGTACCCAAAAGCAAGTTGTATAGTCACCAGCCTCAGCTGCTGTAAATGCAAAATTACCAGAATCCACATGATCCCCATTGTGATAACTGTTCCCGGAAGGAGAAGTCACCTTGCAACAAAATTATATCTAAGTCAATTGATTTGAAATTCATAAACCTTGCATGCGAAATAAATTATTAAAGATTGAGTAACCTTGTCACAAGTATTCAAATTACATATAAAGCACAAACACTTCAAAATAGTTTCCATACATCTATCTGTATTGGAAAGTTCACGAACAATTTCAGACACTTTTGATACTCATAACTGTATTTAAAAACCAAAAGAACAGTTTATACTTCTTGAATTTTTATAGTCTTATAAATGTTAGCATTGTATTGTTTTACCACGATCATGCTAACCTTTAAAACATTATTTCAAAGTTTCCACATTACTTCTATGTTTCCACATTATTAGAAATAAAATATTACTCCATTTCTAAGTTCAATACTTTTGATAAAATGTGAAAGTTGTGTTAGGCAATCTACAACGTAAAACATTATTGGATCTCAGTGATATGAGTCATATCATGTCCTATAATTTTTAAATATTTTTTTGTATCCTCATATCTGTGTCCTATCATATCTGTGTCCTGTGTATAGATGCTTCCTAGCAGCTGACCCGTTTAAGATTGTTTTTTTCTTTCTTTGTTAATGTACATTTCATAACTAAGCAATGATAGTAACACACTCTTATAGGGTGAATTTCATTTGAGACCCACTAAATTACATGAATCCACTATCTACTTAGTGGACCCCCAAAAGGAATCCACACAAAGAAAGTGTTCAAAAGTGAGTCCTATTCCTACCTTAGATTTCAAGCAATACATTTACCTCACTTTTTAAAGTTAATTCGCTAGCTTAAATATAAGAAAAAGAACCCAACTTTTCAATTTAAAGGGTTATTTATATGAATAAATGACTATACTATCACTTTCGTCTCCAATCTTGGATGTGTGGGTTACTTTCATCCTAACATTATCAAAATTACACAATTGTCCCCATGCTATTCATGTTATTCACTTTAGTCAAGTAACTTTTGTGTAGTTTGGATGATGTTAAAAAAAAAACAAGACTAAAGTGAAGGACACATACAAAGTGATACGATAAAAATGGCACTCCCTCAATTTCATATGTAGTGTTCATAGAGTTTTTGTAACATGTTTTATATGTACTGTTCTTTTACACAATTCAATACATAATCAATGTTATTTTTTCCAACACATCCCTGTTCATCACACTCTCATTCTCACTCACTTCTACTCCCTATGGTCCTATTTAAAAGGGCATACTTATCAATATCACACGGATCAAGGAAGGTAGTTAAGTTTCTTGAAACTTTAAAAAAATACATCAACATTACAATTTTACCCTCTTATCTTGTATTGAGAATTGATAAGAGAAAATAGCAATAAACGCTTCCTAGAAAATGCAAAATGTCTTATAAATAGGACAAAAGAATTCTTCTAGAATGTGCCCCATAAATAGTACTGGAGGCAGTAATATCTTTCTCTCTTCAATAATAATTATACCCCAAATTCTTACATGGTTCAATCATTTTTTAAAAGTCGTGCTTAACCTTAACTTACACTAATTATGATACGGAGGGAGTAGTTTATTGATAGAAAGTGAGTTAGGTACCTTAACAATGAGCTTGTGGGTCTCAGGAATGGGATAGCCTTCATTGGGATTAATGACACTGTACTTCCCCACAGTCATGGCATTGCTCTTTATCTCCTCCGATATGCACTTAGTGTGACCCGATTTCAGGTCGAACATCATCGAATTCGCCAAGCTACACATCAAAGCGAGGGCGAGAATAGCAAGAAGGAGAACCGAATCGGACATTGCAACAATGATTTGTTCTCAATTTTGGGATGTGAGAGGGGAATTAGGGCTTGGATTGGAAATGAAGGAGTGGGATCAAAACGACAGCGGAAAAGGCCTCAACACTGAACTCAAAACGGAGATCAGCGAAACTTAAATATTCTCTCCCTTCATAGTTAAAAAATTTCAAAGTTAAAAAACTAAGAGACGTGCATATGCATTTGATAGTTTGTCTAACACATCAATCAATTATTAAATATTTTACATGGATCAACCAATCCCAATTCAAAGTTTACAATTTTTAAACTTTTTATTATTTATTTTAATTTTAACTATAATTTGAAATAAAAAATTTATTAATTATTTTTTTTTTATAACTTAATGTGAATAATGTTGAATAATGTTGAGTTCTCTTCAATTTTTGCTAGTACAGGTGATGCCATTATTATAAGTTCTGATGAAGAGATAGAGGTTATTTATGATCCAAATTCAACATCTCCCGATTTAAGAGTTAGAAATGTGGCTCCAGTTGGTAGGCAGAAGAGAGAAATTCTCGACCTTACACCTGTCGGTTCAAGCAAAGTTATTTTTGATTATTTTGTTGATGGTTTTGTTTCAACATCTGAGGGATGTGATATGATATTTCATGTAATGTTATTTTTACTATAAATGTTAAATTGAGTTAAACATTTAAGCGAGAACTGTTGTGGTATTTATTTTGTAGGAAGAAGAAAATCCAGAGGATTTTCAGCAACAATTCCCTGGTGAAGGAGAGCATGTCATGATGCAGTTGTTCTCAACTACGATTACCAATGGCCAACTGAAAAAGAAGCAGGCTTTGGTATGTCTTCATTACGATTACAATTGACATTCTAAGTTATTAATAGTTGAATTTTTCACATGTATTGGTTCATTTGTTGATGATAAAAGTATATGTCTAAGATTCCGAATAAATTACATGAATAGATGGATATAATCAATGCTAATTGACGTTCTTAATTAAAAATAAAATTATTACTCATGCGTATAAAAGTGTTGATTAATTTCGTCAACATTTGATTTTTTATATTTTATTTTTTGAAATAATGACATATAGGTCTACAAAATCAATATACTAATGAATTTATGCCACAATAAAGTGATATATGTCGGTTACTAACTAATTAATAGTAAGTAAGTGATACATATCATTTTCTTTGTGGTGTAAACTTATTGGTAGGTCGGTTTAAAACTGTAAAACACTCTACATAAAAATGTTACTTCCTCTGATTTTAAATATAAGCTATTTTGACTAAAAAATAAATTTATTTTTTAAAAATTAATTAGTATAATTAGTGGTTTCAAAATGTAAATATTTGTTATATTTTTTTAAAAATTACAAACTATAATTATTATTGAGACTCTAGACAATATTGAGTAAGTAGAGATATTTATGAAAAAAAAAAGTAATTAATATTATTCAAAATTAGAAAGAAAGCTTACTTTAAAAATCATTTTTTTTCCAAAAAATCCTAATAATTTGGTCTTAAATATAAGAAAAACTCTTCATTAGTAGTCTCAAATATAAGCAAAAGTTAACTAATTTTCTATTCCCAATAATCATTTATGAAATATCCTTATAAACTTGTCGTATCATTTATTAGTTTTTGTTTCATTTATAATAGAAGTTTTCTAAAATAATATAATTTTTATGAATTTGAGAAAATTAAATATATTCAACTAACTTTCTTAACAAGTGTAAAATTAATTTTTTTTGCTTATATTTAAAACCGGAAAGAATAATATTGAAAAGCGAATAAAGAAGTTCATGGTTGAAAAAATAGAAATAATTAAGTAGGAGTATGTATTTTACCGACCCTTCAAGTGGCATTTTACTTTTTCACCGACACTATTCCCAGAGACCATCACTAAGAAAACTAAAAGTGACCATTATAGAAACTCCCAAGATTAGTTCTATTTTGTAGTTCAGGTGGTAGGTTTTAAGATATGTCGGATAATAATTTATTTTTATTATTATAAAAAAAAAAGACATATTTTCGAATCATCATATCTGTTGTTGAATTTTTTAAAGTGATTATAGGTAAATAGATTATTCAAATTTAATAATCCTTGATGAGCTCCCATGGCCGAAATTTTAATAGAGCCTCTATTTAGTTGAAAGATCTATGTGCTATTGGTTTTTTAACGGGGAATGGACTGGTTTAAGGATTGTATAATAGGCTTTGATAATTCTACTCTCTTTTGGGCACTCTCTCCTAGGAGGATCGATGGTGTTGCTCTATTTCTTTTAAAATTAATGGGAGCAAACTGGTACAACATATGGGCGTTTGGTGTAATGGAGGTTGGTCTTGGAACCTTTGTTGGCGGCGTAATATGTTTGAATTTGAATAATATTCTTGGTGTCGTGGTTATATGTGGATTCATGGAAATGGACTGCGGTAGGTTCTTTTGATTTTTCTGTAAAGTTTGTTTATAACTTTTTTTTAGCCTTAATGCGCCTAATTCTGGGCTGATTGGTGATTAAGTATCAACTTTTTGTTGTTTGTTCGGTGGCTTGAGCTATTTGTGTGTTATCTATGACTGGCTGGGTTGTGATATGGTGAACTTTAACTCTTTATATGAATTCTTTCTAGAACACAATAATTTAGCGAAGATAAAGAAGAGCAGAAATTTCATAGACATGATTTGGATGTGCGTTTGTTGGAATATTTGGATCAAAATAAATTCAATTATTTTCAATAACAATGACAATGAGGTTGATATTTCAGGATTAGTTGATGCAATTAAGATTAAATCTTGTCTTTGTTCTCCTGCTTGAGCTGCCTAGTTATTTCTCTCTCTGATCGATGCATGACGCCCATACAATGTATAGATAGAGTTGGTTAATTATGTTGTATTGTGATTCACAGTGTGAGTTTGCTAGGATTTGTTATACTCTTTTTCCCTTGTTTAGGATTTTTCTCACTGGGTTTTTTCTATCAATGTTTTTAAGGAGGTAGGGATCCTACTAATGCCTTAGCTTGTTAGATAGTGTTGGGGTCATTTGTTTTCTATTAAAATCTCATATTTTTTTTCCTATTTAGTATTAATTATTGACTCATGAGTGTATTTAATGCAAAAGTATTAAAGATTATATGAGAATATGCTTACTTGTTGTACCTTAATCATCATGCTTAGGATGATGGAATAAATATATGAGATATGTTTACTTGTTGTACCTTAATCAACATGCATTTTAGATTGACATATTTTCAACCATTCATCCAAAGTTGACTTGAAGTGAATGTCTAAAACCTCATTTACAAACTGTATTTCATCATCACAAAGAATATGCCACTTTGGGATCAATCTTTCATCAATGATAAATCTTTTGTGTTAATCCATTCTTATAGAGCAAATACATCAGGGTAATTAAGAACACACATAAACCAAACAACACTTTAATATAAGATTTGCAGAGATATAAAACCAACAGCAATTATAGGCAAAACAGATCATTTAATCAAACTGCATATAATCAAACTTATTAGAGAATTACCAACTTTTAATCACTCATCTTCTAATTATTCTTACCAACTTCTATCACCAATTATAGAGCCTTCTTATTGCACCAATGTTAAACTCATTCCTTTTGAAGCCATGAAAAAGGAAAGAAATAACAGGTGTTGCAATGAGGGTCACTTAATTGACTATGTGATAATATGAACGGGAAGAAATAGGAGAAGAAGGTGTTGGTTTAAGACTCACATGAATAACAATAACATGGCACGAAAACATGTTATTCTTATCATGTTATTCATGAGTTTACTAAACAATAACATCATAGCATTAAGTTTTTGAATTTTTCATATGAAATCATAGCATACTGTATTATATGGCTGCTTCACTTGCTTGGGTTAATCATAGTATCATACTCATATACCACCAAATCCCTATCAAGTAAACAAAGAACATAAGAGATCACAATATCTATCTCAATCTCCAATTCCAATGAACCAAACAATAATTATCATTGGCGCCTTGGCGATGGAAATGCCACACGGAATGACACTACTGTTAGCACCTTTTTCAAACATAATAGGGACTGCACTGAGAGTACTAAAATTAATTGTCTATGTGTTGAGTTGAGACTCACATGAATTTATTAATAAAGAATTGTGAACCATTAGAGTATTATAACTTCTTACAATGAATGATTTAGACATTACTTTGTGACAGTCACCATGGTCACATATTAAAATGCAATTGCAATGACACTAAACATGCTATTCAGAAAAGTAGTTTGAGTCACTTACCCTTGCAGTAGCAACAACAACAACAACCCAACAACAACATCAAGTCAACACCTCAACAATAGCACAATGACTAGATATTCATTACAAATAGACATATTGACTAATGAGCCTTAAATTGGTTTTAAATATGAGGAGCATGACTAAATTAGAGTAGTATGACTCAAACCTAATCCCAAAGAAAATAATTATAGCTACAACCGGGAGAGTTTGATTATTAAAAAAAATATTCTCGAGTATATGACATTTCAAATTTGCAATCTGATATAGGAAAAATGTATGTGTAAGGTTAATTCCAAGGTGATTCTTCAAGTCAAACTACAATCTTTTTAAATTCGCTTTTTTGTTTCAAAGTAAGAATGCTTCTTGTGTAGATAAATAATGTCACTTAAAATGTTCTTTGCTCTTTTGGCTCTATGTACAAAAACAATTAAAATAGTTGTATGATTTTTAATTTCCTTTTTCCCATAGAAAACTAAGTTTGATACCCACTAAAAACTAATAAGGAGCATATTTTATATTAGATATTACCTCAAAGGAAAAGTGTCCTATTATATTGATCAAATTCAAAAACAGTAAAATTTGATAATCATAGACAAAATCAATGATAAAAGCGCTCTGCTAGGGTTCATGCATCCCCATCCGAATTCGGCAGGAACCCTTTCTGCCCAAGAGGAGGACCTCAAGGCCAGAAGTACTAAGAAGATTAAAACTTCACTAGATGACCCCAATCCATCATCTGCCATGGAAGTTTGTGTGGAGAAAGGGGCCATGGAGGATAGTGTGTCCCCCTCTAAAAGATCTTACAAGGAATCTCTTCTCAATGCTGGAGGTGACAATTTTGAATGGGAGCTGCATGATGAGGATGAAGACCTTATCGAAAACAAATGGTATAAGGAACATGATGAGGAAACAAAGGAATCTCCCTTTGACCCATGCCCTGAAATTGTTATCTCAAAGGAGGAATATGATGAATGGTGTCGTCCTTGGAGGAACTCCCTCATTGTGAATGTTCTAGGAAAGCGAATCAATTCTAAAGTCCTAGAAAATAAACTTCATCGCAGCTGGGTGAAGGAGGGTGCTATCAAGATTGTTGATATGCCGCGAGGATATTTCCTGGTTCAGTTCACGGCAGAAGCGGATTATAAACATGCCCTCTTTGAAGGACCTTGGAAAGTTGTAGACCATTACCTGATAGTGCAACGGTGGAGACCGCGTTTTATGCAAGGAGAACATACAGTTACCAAAGTTGCAGTTTGGGTTTGTATTCCGAATCTAGACATGGAATTGTACAATATCAGCTTCCTCCGGCGTGTTGGAAATAAACTGGGAACCATGTTAAAGGTGGATCAGACTACTTCCATCCAGTCACGGGCTAAATATGCGAGGATCTGCGTTGAAGTGGACCTTAGAAAACAACTGGTCCCTAAGGTGAAGGTCTTCGGGAAGGAGTTCAATCTTGAGTATGAAGGATTACACTTGATATGCTCTAACTGTGGTATGTATGGACACAAGCAAGACCTATGCCCGGAGAAAATCCAGTCGATGCAAACAAAACCTCACGAGGAAGTGACGGTGACCATTCCGGCAGCCGTGCCCATGGAAAAAAGTTCCCCGTCGGAAGCTCCTAATGGCTCTACGGGACCAAAAGACAAGGATCAGACAGATAAGGAAAATCCGGATTCTGAGGGGTAGGTTAACAGCGAAAGTACTGGATTTCAGGGATCGCTTGATAAAGAGAAATCTGAAAACCCCCTGTTTGGGCCGTGGATGTTGGTGCAGAGACATTCGAAATTGACTAGGAAATCTCCTAATAAATATAATGAAGCTCAACCTCAGGCTAAATCAGGTGGTTCGCGGTACGCAATTCTCACTGAAGAATCTGAAGATACGGCTCGGATAGAGAAGTATAATAGTACTCATGAGGAAATGACTCTCTCAAATAATGAGAGTAAGGGACCCACAGCCATGCAAAAAAATGTGACTAGGATACGTAACCCTCAAGCAGGTCGGAACCCTCAAAATAAAGGCTTCAAGCCCACTCACTCATCCAATAATCCCAAAAAAACGGGCTTGAAGCCCAAAACAGTTAGCTCCAACTCGCTAAGAATTAGTGAGCCGCCACATAGTTACAAACAGGAAGGCTCTTCCCAGCATATTAGAGAAGATACACATCGCATAATTAAGGAAAAAGAGAAGGCAATACTTCATCATATGAACCTGCTTCAAAAACAAGGAATTACGAGATTGGAAGGGTGCAGTATACAAGTTATCTTGCCTAGTGTTGAAAACATGGAATTTTTTCACAACATGAAGAACCCTCCTCTCTTGGTGGGTAATAATTTAAAACCCCCAGATTCGGTGATGGAAATTGATAGGGGTAATGCTACTTTAACCATGGAGGAAACAGATGCGAGTCATCTATGCTCACAGGATCTTAAAGATCAAACCCCTACACCTGCTCAATGATAATAATATCCTGGAATGTCAGAGGAGCCCTAGGAACTGAGTTTGGTAGGGCTTTTAGAAGTATGGTGGCTTTGAAAAAACCGGATATGGTGATCATTCAGGAGCCAAGATGCAGTGGAAATCGGGCTAAAACTACTATCCGTAAGCTTGGGTTTCGCTATTCAATAATTAGTGATGCGGAGGGATACTCTGGAGGCATATGGATTCTTTGGAACAGTGATGCTTTTGTTATTAATACTATCAGTATTGAGAAGCAAGTTATTCATGTGTCCATTGTGGAAGGCAATTATAATATGTGGTATTTATTAGCCATTTATGCAAGCCCTAGAGATCATGAACGGGTGGAACTTTGGCAGGCTTTATCTGATATAGACCAGCAACTTGATGATGACAGTGACTGGGTTCTCATTGGCGATTTTAATGAAATTGCTAATAGCAGAGAGAAAAAAGGGGGTTCGCCTGTTAACATCAACCGTTGCCTTCAATTTACTAACAGAATCAATATGTGCAGACTCTTAGATCTTGGTCAACATGGAAGCTCTTTTACATGGAGAGGGCCTGTTTTTAATGGCTATAATAGAGTTTATAAACGCCTTGATAGAGCTCTTTGTAACAACAACTGGAGACTTCGTTTCCCGGATGCTCAAATTAAAGTGCTGGCTCGTATTCATTCGGATCACCACCCTATTTGTCTCGATATGAATCCCATGCAAAACAGGACTCCTAATAGACCTTTTCGCTTTCATTCTATGTGGCTTTATCATAATAACTTTAATATTTTTTTACGTAACCACTGGAATAGCTGTGATTTGATTTCTAACTTATCTTCTTTGGTTCCTAAATGGCAGGTGTGGAACAGGGAGGTATTTGGCAATATCTTTCACCGGAAGAGAAGTCCCATGGCAAGGATCAAAGGAATTCAATGTGCTAGTGACTACGAGACCAATCGGTACCTTCAAAATCTTGAGATCAATCTCAAAAGGGAGCTGGATATAACTCTTTGGCACGAAGAGAAGTTATGGCATCAAAAGTCCAGGAAAGAGTGGATTCAAGGTGGTGATAGAAATACTCGCTACTACCACGTTCGTACTATTATGAGGCGTAAGAAAAACAAAATCCTTTCTCTTATGAACAGCAATGACGAATGGATTTATGATGACTCTGAGATGTGTGATATGGTCAGGAATTTTTTTATTGATTTATATAAGGAAGAGATTTCTGATCGTCCTACTCTCAACTGCTCCATCACTTATCCTAGCTCTCCGATTGACACGAGTAATATGGGAGCAGTTGCTTCAGACGAAGAAATTAGGAGAGCAATCTTCTCTATGGCCTCTCTCAAAGCTCCGGGTGAGGATGGATTTCCACCGGTCTTCTTTAAGCATAACTGGGAAATAATTAAGCATAATTTCTGTGACTTTATTCGTCATGCTTGGTATGATAAGGATGCTATCAGGGCTATAAACTCTACGCTGCTTATCTTGATCCCAAAAATTGATCTTCCTCAGTATGCATCGCATTTTAGGCCGATAGCTCTTTGTAATGTGGTTTATAAGTGCATAACGAAGATTCTAGCTAACAGGCTCAAACCTCATTTAAATAGTTGGATTGCCCCATTCCAAGCTGGCTTCATTCCGGGACGTAATATTCAAGACAATATTATCGTTGCTCAAGAGCTGGTCCATTCCATGTGCCGTATGAAAGGAAGGAAAAGCTACATGTCCATTAAATTTGATCTAGAGAAGGCTTACGACAGATTATCTTGGAATTTTATCAAATCTTGCCTTCAGGAGTTGGCTTTACCTGAGGATTTTATTGAGCTTATCCACACGTGTATTTCCTCATCTTCCTTCAAACTATTGTGGAATGGTGATAAGACTAATCAATTTTCCACATCTAGAGGAATTCGTCAGGGAGATCCTATCTCCCCTTTTCTCTTTGTTATATGTATGGACAAGATCTCACACCTGATAGAGGAAGCGGTTAATGGAGGTGATTGGAAACCCATCACAGCAGGTAAGCATGGCCCCTCTATTTCTCATTTAATGTTTGTCGATGACCTTCTGGTTTTTGCAGAAGCTTCTATGGATCAATTGGGAGTGATTATGCAATGCATTGAGTCTTTCGGTGCAGCTTCTGGGCATAAGGTGAATGAAGCAAAGACAAACATTTTCTTCTCTCCAAATTCTCCTCAAGATTGGAAAGATGAGATTGTGCAGACTAGTGGCTTCAGAATTTCTAACGGTTTGGGTAGTTACCTTGGATCTATTGATCATGGTTCAAGAAGAAAGAGAGACAACTACAAATCGCTTCTTGATAAGATAAACAATAAATTGGCGGGATGGAAGGCCAGCTCCTTATCTCTTGCCGGGAGAATTACTTTAGCTAAAGCCTCTATAGGTACGATGGCTCATCATCTTATCCAGCATTCGGTTATCCCCAAAAGCATTAGTCATGAGATTGAGAGAGCGCAACGTGACTTCATTTGGGGAAGTTCAAGAGAGCAGCGCAAGGCCCATCTGGTGAGCTGGGACAACCTCTGCCTTCCAAAGAGTCAAGGCGGTCTAGGTTTCAAAAGATTTAGTACCTTCAACGATGCCTTCATTTCAAAACTCTGTTGGGGTGTAATCACGAAACCTGAGTCGCTTTGGGTTCGGGTCCTCAAAGGTAAATATGCTAGAGGAAATGACCTTATGCAACGTGCGTCGAATACCACTACGGATTCGCCCCTCTGGAAAAAAATGGTTAACCTCTGGCCTAACATCACTTCTAATATCCAGTATAGCATAGGTAATGGAAAGGGAACGTGGTTCTGGCGCGATAAGTGGCTTGGTGATAACATAATTCTCAAGGACTTTACTTCATTGAACATCAACGAGGATAGCGATATGGTCCTGGTTAGCGATATGATCGACTCTAACGGCGACTGGAATTACTCAGTTCTCAACAGTATTCTTCCTGCTCATATTATTCAGAAATTCAACGCCACTCTTCCTCCTTCGCCGGATATGGACAACGACTATATAATATGGGGTCCTTCCAAGCATGGTATCTTCACTGTCAAGAATGTTTACTCGCTGTTGGATAGGAACGTGGCAACAGTGGAAGCTATTCCGTGGCACCGTCTTTGGCAAATCAACTGTCTGGAGAGATGGAAAGTCCATGGGTGGAAAGTTTCCCATAACCGTCTCATGACAAATGATCGCAAGCATTGCTGGGGGTTAGGACAGCCTTACTGTCCTTTATGTTTGAATCAAAATGAATCAACTCTTCATGCCTTACGTGACTGTGTTACTGTAAGAAAGGTTTGGGAGGGGCTCATCAATTATGAAGAGCGCAGGACCTTCTTTAATTCAGATCTGCAAGATTGGGTTCGCACCAACATTAGCAAAGGAGGGGGAAATTACACTTGCGATAATTGGGGAAGTATTTTCCTTTGTGGTCTTTATTTTATTTGGCAGTGGCGGAACAAAAAAGTTTTTGATTCCAATTTCATATACCCTCATAATCCAGTGCAGTTTATTATCATGCAGGTCAAAGAAGTCAATGAGATATTGGATATGAAGATCAAAGAGTATCCCAGGAAAGTCGATTATCACTTTGTCATATGGAAGAGCCCTCCAGAGCATTGGTTTAAACTAAATACTGATGGGGCCTCAAAAGGCAACCCAGGCTTGGCGGGGTGCGGGGGTCTTATACGAGACTATGAAGGTCGCTTCATCACGGGGTTCTCACACAACATTGGAATTGCATCGTCCTTTGCTGCTGAAGCGTGGGGGATTCTGGTTGGATTACAAACTGCTTGGAATAAGGGAATTAGAAAACTCATGGTTGAAAGTGACTCTAAGGCTATGGTTGACATCCTCAACAGAGACTCTCTTGTTGTTCAATCCAATACCAATGGACTCATTCGTCGCATCTTACACTACTGCAACAAAGAGTGGAGTTTGAATTTCACTCATACTCTTCGTGAAGGCAACATGTGCGCAGACTACTTGGCGAATATGAGCCTGCAGCTGAATATTGGAACTCATATTGTCTATGACCCTGATTTAGAGCTTTCTAAGCTTTTGGCTCTTGACTATAGGGGAAATGCTCTCCCCAGAAGTTTCTTTGTTTCTCAGTTTCTTTTTTCTTTGCTTGGGCTTTTAAGCCCCTTTGTTAACCAAAAAAAAAAGTGTCCATGGTCACATATCTAGGAAATAAAGATGATGATATAATATTTTGCCAACAACATTCATTAAGGGATTAAATTAATGAGGATTTTTATCAAACATGTGGTGTGCAATATTTAGTGTCTAAATCACTGCTCAAAATCAAATCACATTCGCAAATGTCATATATTTAGTGTAGCAACATTCTAAAGTCCTTGTCATATATACCTAAATCACAAAACTCGAATATTTAGTGTAACACACATTTAGTGTAGCAACATTCTAAAGTCCTATTTTGCATCATATAACAAAAAAGCAGATTTTCTAAGTACATGCTTATAAATGAATATTGTGAAATAATATCTACAATTGCACAGCAGTAACACAATACTTGAATAATTTGAGTTTAACATCATACCTCACTTTGGCAATCAAATTCCTTGCAAGAGGACAAAGAAGAGAGTTAAGAACAAAATTCCCAACAAAAAAGTATAAAGGTTGAAACTTTAACATAAATGATTAAATATCACATTACCAAAATGAAAAATAAATAAAAATATATAATATTTAATATAAAGCACATCAACATACTTTGATGGGAAATAACCCTAACACACTAGTTGATCTTTCTATTTATGCACAATTCCCTGTAGCTTATTGATTTCTGATGCATATTTTGACACTTTAATTTTCACAAACCCATGTCCCCTAAACACACCAAGATCTACCATCTTCAGTCTCCCAACAAATGAAGGTTCAAAATAAAAATTATATTAAATTTGTTAAGTAAAATTACATGCATTAAGAGTAACACTGGGCGGGGTTTTTAGAATCCAACCAAAATAAAAAAAAAAGGGGGTTTCAAACGTGTTAAGAAGAACAAAAGTGGAACTTCACCTTGTATGCCACTCAGATTTACTTTCCTCTTTCTTTGTTTCTCCTAATTGTCTGATTCCATGCTCCGGTTACTTTGGCTAGAAAATTAGGTTATCTTCATTCTGGGTATACTTCTTTCCACAACAGTGGTAACCATAGATAGAGGCAATCCACTTGAGAGAAAAAGGAAAGTGATGACTGCACTGGGGTAATAGTGAGAGTACCATGTTTTTTTTTGTTTTTAATTTTTAAGTAACCAGTCCAGTCTGATCTTAACGCACGGTCTCAAAAATAATGAGACCATGAACCAAACAATAAAGCAGTGGTCTGAAAATTTTGAGACCGGATTAGACCACAAGACCAGATCGAACTATATTTTTCGGTTTGATCTGGTTCAATTTGAGCGGTCTCGCAGTCTGAAACCGGATCAGTTACTCCCCTAGGTTTGATGGTTAATTAAATTAAAAGGAAAAAAAACACATCAAAAAACACATTTTTCTGTAATTCTATTGGAGAATGCTAACAAGTTCTCTGTTAAGAACCATAAGTAGTAAAAAGTCATTGAAAATGGGTTTTTGGGATTTTCGAGAGAAGTAATAATTGGGCTTATATGGTTAATTTTCTATTTCTACTAACCTTAACAAGTGCCAAGACCCATTTCTATTTACCTTTGGTTCATTAGTAATTATGGAAAATGTTGTACACGATAAAGATAAAAAAAAAAAAAAAAGAAGAAAGAGTCTTGCTAACGAGAGCCCTAAAGGGCACTCTTCAAGAAATCAATAAAAAACAATATTTCATTGGAAACATACACATAAAACTTATCAATTTATTAAATACAATACTTCTCAATAATATTTTACTCTTTTTGGTATCTTAAATAATGGCCTAAGGACACTCATTAACATTTTTCAAAAAGAAATAATAACTTGGGTGATCATTGGGAAATGTTAAAAAAGAAATTATGGAAATTAAGCTAAACTAATTTTTGAAGACAATGAATCAACACTAACATCACAATATCTTAGTCCTTACAATTATTCAATTAAGTTAAACAACTAGTATTACCATGAACATTATAAGTTATTATTTGATTAAAAATAAACTACTTATTGATGTTTGCAAATAAGCTTAATTTATTTGTCTTTAAACCATTTCAGTTGATAGTGGTCTCTAAAGACATGTGATTGATAAAGACCTATAACTCTCATCTGAAGTAAGCTTCATTTCAGATTGCAATAATTCTATCAATCACATGTCTTTAAATTTTCAAGAATTATTGTTTTATTTTCATGTAATTTTTGTTTTATATATATCTTTTCTTGTTCAAAAAATTATTCATACTGCAATTTTTATATGGTTTAGTGATTTGACTGATTTCACTCGCTCATGAGTGTAATTATACTGTAAGAAGTTACAAGGTGTTTGAACTTTTTTTTTGATGTGGTTGAAAATGAAACTAGTGCATCATGCACCATAAATGCTAATATTTATTGTTGCACCACGTTAACTTTTTTCTAAGGATTTTTTTTAAATGATAATATTTTTTTTTATAAATGTTAATATTTACTCAACGCATTTTAAAATCAAGTTTTACTTAAAGTAACTCAAAGGCAATGAAACCAGCTAGATTAAGATAATGAAACCAGTAAGTGCTTGAACAAACTTAGAAGCCACAAGTAACCTCTACACTCATTACAATTCTTGCATCGGTTACATAGACAATCTCAAATTCGTAATTAACACCATTAAAGATGTTATTCTCACACTTAAAGCTAGACCAACCATCTATTAATATGCATGCCCCATATGTCGGTATGGTTTCCATCTTCACAACCCATGAATTGGTGTTAACAATCAACTCTACCATATCTAAACCATGACTGATGTAGGGCTTTAGGTAGTGATACGGAATCACCTACATCGTTTATAATAAAGTCGTGAGAAAACTTTGTTCATATTAGTAACAATTACAACAAGGTAGGACATCTATAATAAGGTGATACCAACCAAATTTTCACAACTTATGTTATGTGAGGTAATGGTCAGTGTGAAACTTTTGTTAGGTAGGACAACGTCGCAGTTTTGATAGTGATAGGGGTGCTCAAGAGCAAGTGTCCGTGTGGGGATATCTTGGTCAATTGGCGTGCCCTCGTATGAAACCCCTAGAACTGTGCTTATGTTTACTAACAAAGTTGTAAATCAATAGGTTTTTAAAATAATGTGAAAGGGAAGGAAGACGATACCAGGAAATGTCGTATATACTCCTTTCCCGTAAACAAAACTATCCATACTTGGTTCAATGATCCCAGGATAGGGGATCTCATCCCCATGAATGTCAGATGAATATCGGCACCACTCCAATGTGGTTATACTGAAATGTGATGACATTTCCATAGGTTAGTGATAGATCATTCACAAATTTTGATCAACCTTCCCCAAACCAATTTCTGTCATCGTTCTTTTGATCGCGACGCTGTATAGTCATTAATTGAAGAGGTTCTCTTCTAAAATTCATCGTTTCCCTTTGCCTGAGTTAATTAGTGCGTGTGGATGATGACAATGGTGTAAAGGTGACTCATGCCCAAGGAAGATGTCATATATATATATACACACCACACATCCATGATAGTTGTTGCATCATTAACACAATAGGCAAATCACAACCACCATGGATCTATTCAATAAATTCTGTTTTAAGAGAATCTAAAGCACTAGCAGGTTGATACTCAACTACCAAATTTATGTCAGGTGCATTAATATGGACTACAATAACTAGAATAATTGCATGGGTACCCATCAATACAAAGTGGGAATCTAAATTAAACAACATATCTTAGTCCTTACAATTCAATTAAGTTAAACAAAATAAACAACTAGCATAATCATTCCTGGATCAATGTCATGTAACCATTTGGGAATTTGCATAAAATAGGCATACTCATCAATGAACATTGTTAATCAACAACAAAAGCATATCAAATTTGTTAGATTTAATATTGTAATACCATTCAACGAGAATATGAAGTGCCACTCTTTTTCATCATTCCAAATCATCACCCTCGTCAAATCCAGCCTATTACGAAATAATCACAAAAAACTATTCATGTATTAAAACCAAAACAAAAGACAAATCACATTCTGAGGTAATGGAAAGTGATTCCTAACCATATTATCTCCAAGTTCTTCAGTTGAAAATCCTTCATTAGAGATGTGACCCGCAACCAATTTCGTCTTTAATCTGTCCACCACAAAGGGAATCGGGCACATCTTTCTATTATGACCTTCAATCCAACTTATACCACACTTGACATTTCTCTTTTGTTTGCGTTGTGCCTTTGTTTGACTTGGACTACACCCTTCGGTCCTAACAATCAATGGATCCCTAATGCTCTGCTGTAACCTCTGTGACGATTCAGAATGGTGTTTGTTGTGTTGTCAAGTCAGGTTGCGTTGAGGGTGTTGTTGGTGCTGGAGATGATGGTGGTGGTGGTTCTGAAGGTTTTGGAGCACCATCACAATCACCTTGTTTAGCCTCTAGCGAGAATGTGTCATGACTAAGTTTTGCCCGCATTTGTCGATAATCTTCAGCATTCATGCAAACAACTTTGCACAACCGTCTACACCAATCCATTAAGGATACATACTGACAGTAGTGTAGGAAATCAGTCGACCAAAGGCCCTTAGTACTTGGCACTTCATATTCAAATTTAGTAGTTTTTTTCCACCTCTCTTTAATCAAAGAACTTGGAAGCTCCATAATATTTAGATTGAATAGAACAACAACAATATGTGAGTATGGAATGCCAAATGACTCAATTCTCAGGAAACTACAACCGAACCCCATCTCACCAAGATTGTGGCACACCCGCCAATTCTTCGACTCATTTCCATAATTGCAAACCTCGTATATTCTAAAAGATGATCTTTATGAGAAGCCAGTTACCCTCATCCATGTAGCATCAATCAAGTACGAATGAAAGAATTGAAAGATTTCCCTGGTATAAACCTCTGCGGCGTGCATCTCAAGTGATAGTAGATGAGTCTGCAATACCGGAACACCATTCAAAGAGTTGACATCAGCCTCAATCTCACTATTCCTCATCGAGTTAATTACACGTTGGAAGTGTTGTAGCAACTTAGTTAAGTAATTCTTATATCCAAAAAATTTTCTAAGTTGAGCATGCAATGCTTCGCAACGTGATGTTGTCTTAAATCCAGCAAAAAAATGGCCACTCATATATGCTGCATACCACATTTCCTTTCTTATATATATATATATATATATATATATATATATATATATATATCCATAACCCAAGGATGTCCATCCACACCACACTATTTCACACCTGTCATCCACTTCTTTTCAAAATGGCCAATCTCATAATCAACTAGCAAACATCTTCTGAATAAACGCGTGAAGCTATCGTTGCCTACATTGGACGCTGCATGCGAATCCGGTGCCAAGTGACAACCGGTGATGTGCCTGAGGGAACACTGCACAAATGGCATTTCTCATAAATATGTCACCGTCCGTAATGAGAGATTTAGGAGCTTTACCACCCATAGCATCTACAAATTGGTTTAGAACCCATACATATGTATTTTTTGTTTCATCGCTTATAATGGCAGTAGCATAGACACAAGTATTGTTGTGGTGGATGACACCAAAAAACACCACAATAAGACAACTATATTTGTTCTTGCCATAGGTTGCGTTAAATGCGAGGACATCTCCGAAAACCTGATAATCATACCGGCAAAATCCATCACACCAGAATAATCTTTCAATCCTACCTTCTGTGCTGACTGTGTACTTCCAAAAAAGCCCCGGTTCTGTTGTTGCAAGCTTTGTTAAGTACATAACATCATTTCTCGAATACCCATCTCTTGGTTGCCTAAACTTGTGGATCTTATTGTACATCTCTATTACAAAAACCTACCATGTTAAATCCACCCGCTAGGTTTGCACGCAGCTGGTATATGTGTGGAGTGCTAAATCCAACCTCCCTCATGCAAATCATTTCTTCAACATCAACTTCAGCCATAGCCCTTTGAGATCGATGAAGTACCCCACACCTCCTACCTAAAAGGTCATGGTTGTGCTCATTGCGAAAAATATTCGCCTTCCATCGCCCGCATTGTTCAAGACGAATACGCGTCTCATCCTTGCATCCGTAGTGAGTAACGACTTTATGATGCATCTTACATTTATCAAGTTGAAGCTGAACTGGATCACGAAAGCCCACATCACTACACACAAATGTTCTGCGCACAACATCGTCGCTGATATTTCTTTCAAGTTTGTTTTTTCGGATGTTGAACCCATGTATCGTGGAAAATGCTTTATAAAATTCGTATGCCACTTCTATGTAAGCGGATAAGTATTTCTTCACATCTTCAGTGGTTAAGGTAGCAAAATTCCTAGCTCCAACATCAGCGACAAAATCAATCAGAATACATGGCTCAACACAAACATTTTCAATTGCAGTAGAGGATTCACCTGTAGCATAATGTAATCCATCACACCCTTGAATGGTTGTTCCCTAACCAACAACAAATAATGCAAAGGTTGTTCCCTAATGACAGTAGAAAAAACCATTATGCAAGCCAAAACTTTGAAACTAAAAGTTGTACTAAAAAGTTTAAATATTTATGTCTGCTCATATGCTAAAACTGGTTCGAGTACTAGCAGTAATTCTCTGTCACTTACTCCTTAACCTATCTCCACACATCCTATGCAAACAAAATCAAGACCAACCTCAAAGCACCTACGTTAACTTCTGATGACCAACCTCAAAGCACCTATGTTAACCCCAACCTTTGCTATTCAGAACAAAATCAGGACCGACCTCAAAGGACCAACCTCAAAGCACCTATGTTAACTTCTGATGGCCAACCTCAAAGCACCTACAAACAATACTCTTTTCCATATCATGTACTCTAATCGGACCAACTAACCGAATCAACACTACTCTATTTGGACCAACCTTCAAATGAAGCTACTAGGGAGGACAATGGTACTAGGTAGCAACATTATCATGTACTCTAAAAGGACCAACCTTAAAATCAAGCCACTTTTGGAGGTCAACCTTAAAATCAACAACTTACTAAAATCAACAAGTTACTAAAATCAATAACTTACTAAAATCAAGCCCCTTTTGGAGGTCAACTTTAAAATCAACAACTTACTAAAATCATGCCCCTTTCCAAGTTTCAATCAACAGCTTACTAAAATAAAACCTTAAATCAAACAAATACATCACTACAATACTTCAGATCTGCTCAATATTCAAACTTTGTTCAGTTAGGTAAACAATATGAGGTCGAAGCTTCCAAACAACTGGATCTATATCATTAACTCGAGAGGTTCGTGGAAATTTGTGAAAAATCGTGTAAATTGAAGAAGACAATGCATGAAGAGGACATACTTTACCTAGCCTGTGCATGAAGAAGACAATGCATGAAGAAAGAAATACTCCGTCTCTCCCAGAAACACCGAGGAAGAAGAAGAATGTTAAAAGAAGAAGGTAAAATAAATAAGTAAATGTAAGTAAAGTCAGTTGGTTAGTTTTGCAATTGGGTTTTATTTAGTTTTGCAAATAAGTCTGGAAATTAACTTATTATTACAAATTTGCAATTAGGTCCCTTTTACTTGTAATATTGGGTAACAAAAGTGCATATGTGCACTCTTTTCTTGACAAGTGCAGGACAAAATCGTTCTGTTAATACATATTGGGACATTGTCATGGACTGGGGTTTATTGCAAAGGAGTTCAAGAAACCCATGGATGAGATATAAACTTAGTGTGACAAGAAAAAGTGTATATTTTATTGCTATTGTAAGTTATTAGATAAGCACAAATGTTACATTATACTTGTATTTGTTGGTTACTAGCTCTTGCTTTGTTTAGTGTGCATGACATGAAAATTTTAGGTGTTAAATGTATACTATGACTAGCTTGGACGCAATTTGTTTAAGGCATCAAGGAAACACCTTTCCTACTGTTTGATGGGAATTATGATTTTCGGTTGAGTGTAATGTGTTTACAAGTTATGCATTTATGAAAAGTGGGTTTTTGACAGATTTTTGTGGTAATCTTGTTTTCAGTGACATTAAAGGAAAATAAATGACATTAAATGAAGGAACATAATGTGCAAAAAAGCAACATAATGTGCAAAAATTAAAAGAATGAAGGGAAATAAATGACATTAAATGAAGGAACCCGCAATCACATGCTTAAGGGACACAAGCCCCTTCCACTTGTGTCAGCCTCCACTGGTTTTGACAAAAGAATAATGTTGCTTTTGTGCCAGCCTCCACTGTTTTATATCAAACTAAAGCTAAAGAAGTATACGTAATTAGTTACAACTTACAAGTAATTTTTATTGTATATTTAATAATACAACATGCCAACACAATCCAAAACTTAAATAGCATGTTTCACAAGGAAGCATAGAAAAGTATGAAGTCAAAGAGTAAAAATGAAACATGCAAGCTTCATTTTGCAAGTTAAATGTCGAAGGAACTGTGGCTCATTTGTTATGCATCATTTATTCATATGAACAAAGAGAGACCTTTTCATTTAGTTTCTACAAAGGCTGAAAGGCAATACAAATAAAATTACATGAAGAACATCTCTAAAAAAAGTTGCCCTACAAAGAATCGGTGTCATCTTTACCGGCACCTTCCTCGTTCTGAAAGGAAGCCGGAGAACTTGCTGGGGAGTTTTCAGCTGTTACAGCACCAGTACCATCAGCATCTTGGTTGCTGAAAAATGATGAAAAAGAAAATGGATTGCTAGTGGAGCTTGCTTTCTGAAGACCCGTTATGGCTCTCATAGCAGCAAGAGTGCTTCGATATATATCCTCAGTTTCCTCCCCATGAGATGATGATGCCTCAGGTATGACATTTGTAGCATTATCTACCGGTGGTTCAGTGTGTTGTTCCACAGGCGAAGTAGATTGAATTACTTCTTCTTGTAGGGGAAAGAGTAGTTCAAGATTTGCTTCGCATTCATGAACAAGCCTTGTCAGAGGCTCAGTTGTGAAACAAGGTTGCCGAAGAACTATTTGTGTAAAAGGCAGACGCAACAATTCACCAGTTCTTTTATCATACTTCTTCAAAATTTTAATTAGTCCTGGTGAAGCGAAAGTGTGTTAATGACTTCAGAATTAGTAATTATCAAACAGAAATGCCAACAGACATGATATATATAGATTTTCCATGGTATCCCCACATCCTTTTGGATGTGGCTAATTCCCTATGGGAACAGCATGATACAGTTAGGCCCTCCCCACAAGTGGTGTCTCTAGGGCTTGAACCAAAGTGCAAGACCCCTGCGGGGGACATATGATATATATTCAATAAAAGTATATGAATCGCAATATCAAGAAACCTCAAAGAAATGTCATTCCCACACCACCCATACATAGAATAAAAAGATAAGCAATAAACTAATTACGTGCTGTACCTGCAAAGTTTAAGGAACTGTAGTTTTTGAGAAGCACCATCTCTCCATGGATGGTGACCAAGTCCTTCCTGATGTCCATCATTTCTTCACTAAATTCACAGTCAGAAGTGCACATCTCTCCATGGCTGCTTTTTTCTTTAAGTTGCTCAATTCTATCTTTCAACTCCTATGCACAGTTGAAGAATAAAACCAGGAAAGAACCAAATCAGTGTGTTGTGTCAATAAATAGTATTATATAACCGATAGATATTTTCCAACCATTAACTAATTAACCAATTTCTTTTAAATTGATATTTCAGAAAAGCATTTGAACAATATGATCTGGGGCACCACTCATAGCTGAAATGTCATTAATTAATCAACTAATGTCGAAAAAGCATATATCATTTTAGCTTGAGCCACTTGAAAATTATCAATCAAATTATGTTTTTAGTGAACTATGCATTGTAGATTCTATCTTGCATCAACACTAGGAAAAATAATTGAACTACAAGAGAGAGGTATATTCAGCTTGCAAGAAAAAGATGAGGAATTTAGTATCATTACAGCTAGAACTGGTTGCATTACGTAAGTTCAGATGTGACATATTATAAGAATGGGATATTTTATACATTTCAATTTCCCCTAGTTATGTGTGTGTCTAGAAAAAGCTCTTTTGATGTGAGCAAGTAAAGGTGTATTCACCCTTGTTTAATCTAAAATACATCAAAATATTAACTTAACATGCTAATAATCATACACTCTCCCTTGCTCATTTTACACATAAACTCACTTCACACATACAAAAGGAAAGGAAGAAAATTACAGAGTGAGTGAAGATATGAGATCCTCCACTCAAAAAGTACAAAAAATGAACAGAAATTATCAATGAATCAAAGCCAACCAAACTCTCAAATACTTGTTAGAGAAAAACCTCCTAAAGCCCCGCTTTACACAAGGTAGAAAATGTCTAATCTTATCCAAAGAAATCTCCTTAAGGCTGCAAGAATTACAATCCAACCAAATACAATAAAGATTGACAAAGTTTTGCATTTTGCACAAGAATTTGACCTTTTTCCTTTTCCCAAGAGGCCAAGACTACCAAACTACTCAACAGAAGGTCCAAGTATCTAGGGCAAACCCGGCACTCTCTAGAAATATTGAACAAATAATTTGATCATGAAAGAACCGCTAAACAGTGTAAGAACGGATGAGGAACAGTTTCTGATCTCACACCAAACATAACACCTATCAGGGGAAATAGCCTATGTGGCCTGCAAACCTACAGGCATTAGATCTATTAAGAACATGAGTCCATGAAAAGGACTTAACCTTGGATGAAGCTTTGGACTTCCAAATAGGTTTATAGAAGTAGAGCTCAATTTAAAGAACATGTTATGAATTGAAAGCAATATCTACATAAAAACACCCTAGAAGAATCACGGGACCAAAAGCCTTTTATCAGGGCTTCAGACCAAAAAGGACAGAACCATGTAGAACCAAGAGGGTGTAACAAGTAAATCATTTAGAAGTTCGTAAAATTCCAATTTTTTATCTTCATTTTCATGATTGTGCGAGAGTTGCCACAAGCCCCCAATTGTCTCATTATCAGTCCTACTTGTAACCCTATTATTGTCATTCGCTACTCCCAGCAATTTGAATTAAGCTAAAGTATGACAAGCTCAAGTTACTAATACTTTGATACAGCAATAAGATATACACATGATGGCTAAAGCAAAATTCAATAACTGAATTACTATTTTATGGGTAATGGATGAAGCTAAGATTCTACTTGCTTTGTAAAAACTCCAACAACCCATAAAGAAGACATGTTGCTCAGCCAATCAGCAGTTGTTTTAAGGTTTTATACCAAGAGCCCCTTTATTAAGGGTTTTCTTTTCTTTAAAAAAAAATGGTTTTTTAAAAAAAAAAAAAAATCAGTTTTGACATTAATACGATTGTTTGGATAGACTTTTACTAAAAAAAAAAAAATTAACTAGAGGGGGAAATGCTGAAATTCAGTTTACATCAGAAGCTAAATTCACAAAAATACTTCTTCCAAAATCACTTGATGGAGAATGACCATTTTTAAAGCCTAATTATCCAATTATGAAATATAGGTTTGCACAGTATCATGTCTTAAAATGGATCAAGCCAACAGCTTTCTAATTACCCAATTCGATTGAAATTAACAATAACTGGTTAGAACATAGAACCGCGATTTTTCCTAAATTTCTAAACATTATCATCAACAACAAGAATAACACCCAGTCGCACAACACTCACTCTGGACCGTGAATTTTTTATGAAATTCAAAACTTTATCGAGAATCAAGAATACCCAATTTACCTGAAAGCGGATAACAAAGTCTTCCTCTTTATCAACATAGAAATCATTGAATTTTTCAAGCTCTTGATTCAGAATCTGAAGGAACCATGGCTGTGGATGAATATTGGGGTTGGTGGGTAAGTGATGGTTGAGGAGCTTCTTCAATGGCTTGTAGCATAAAAACTTGTCCCTCCACTCTGGGATCGTTTCCTCCAAATGGGTCTTGAATTCCTTCCCAAATTTCATAGCTTGATGATTAGTATTATTGGTTGATCACATGCACAGTTGAATTCTGAAAAATTGGATTTATTCGGGGTTTGGAGAGAGAAAGAGAGTGTGTGGAAGATTCTTCTGTGATGGGTGGACAAAGTGAAAAGAAGGGTATCGTTGAAATCTTTTCATTTGATGGAAAGTGAAATGATTACGAGAAAATAGAAGGTGTATCGATAGCGTAAATATTTTTTATATCATCAGTGCATTATTCATTATTTATGTATTTATGATCATTGATTTTTAAATAAAAATAATACAAATGAATGGTGGATGATGCACTATTAGTGCACACCCATTAATCTCAATGATTAATATATAGCTTTCGTCCTTAAAATTGTCTCCAAATATTTTAGTGTTTGGTTTTGATTAATATTATGGGTTGAATTTTTTTTATATATATTCATAATTTAATGTGTTTGATTGCCAATATAAATTATAATTTTAAATAAGAGGTAGGGTTTGAGTTAATAAACCAACAACAAAGACTAAAGGAACAATTGAAATAGGTATTAGTAATTAACTAAGAACTTGGATATGATTTTGAATGTGTTGATGAATTAATTAAATATGTGTATGGTAATTGAATTATGTTCATGTATGTGATGATTGAAATATGCTTGAGCATATTGAAGATGAAATGAATGATGTTGGAATTGAATGAGATAGATGTAAACCAACATCTGGTATAAGTATGATTTGGATAAAGGAATTGATTATGTTATGATTAAGTTGATTAGACAAATAAGTTGATAATATGTATTGGTTTAGGATGGTGTGATCAATAAACCATGGAATTGGATTGTGAAAGAACTTGACATATGCTAATCTCATTATGATTAAACATATAAATTTTTTAATTTTTAAATACATAATTTCTTTTTTAAATACATAATGTCATTTCGTGCATTGCACGGGTCGAAACATACTAGTACTCCTTACAAGTTTGGAGATTCTTCCTCCCCCATTCAATTTGCATGAAATCATTCTTTTACGAACGATAAAAGTTACTTTACTATTTTTCACAATAGATTAACCCATAAAACTAAATGACATCTAATTCTTTTCCTTTCTCCCAAACCTAGGAGATTGTTTTTGCAGTAATGATTTCGTCTCATCTTCTCTAAATGACCTGAATAAGAACACATTTTTTCCGACACACATCCATCGAAAAAAAATTCAATGAAGTAAGTCAAAAAAAATATATACTTGTATGATATGCTTCTTTTTTCGAATAAAGGATATCGAAAAAAAAAATTTCTGACACCCCAAATTGAAAAAAAATGAATAAATGACATTTTAAAATTTTCACCCTTAAAATAAAATTCAATAATTAAAAACAGATTTGATTTTCACCACTCAAAAACAACACCCCACCAATCACAAATAAATAGAACAACCATGAAAGCTTTTGGTGGCTTAGGTTAGCTAAGTGATCCGTGCAGCTATTAGCTCTTAATAAACATGTCTCAAGGAAAAAAAAATCCAATCATGGTGAAGGATAAATTCAAGAGCTGTTTGTTTCAAGGTGTAAACTTGCATTTCTAAGAATCCTATTGCCAATAATTATATTGTCAGGAATATCATTGACGGGAATATTAGAAAACATGCTTGGTTGACATTTGTAATTCCTGGAAATTTTGTTAATATTCTTGGGAATGATCCATTCTCAAGCTCTTTGATGGGAATAAAGATGAATGAAAATGAATGTGGGAGTGGGAGTGGGAGTGAAATTTACTTGGGAAAGTTTTATTAATGAGAATATGCGCCTCAATACAAGAAACAGTGATGAGATGAGGATACACCATTCCAACTAAAGAAACAACCAAGTTCGATAAAATACCTGATGTCAAAAGATATTGCTATTTCAAGACCATGCAACAAGCCCTGGAGTTCTGCAGAGAGGATTAAGCAATAGCACATGTTGCACATAAAGCCTCATCGAAAGAGCCATCTTCCGACCTTTTTAAGAGACCCTCACAAGCCACTAGGAAAGAAATAGAGCCATGGAATGAGCCATCCACATTTAATTTTTTGAAACTCATTGGAGGGGAAGCCATGGGACCATGGACTCGACTATAGAGTAAATAAAGACTGACAGTAGAACTGAATATATATACATTTGCTCATGCTAGAATATCTCAGCATAATCCTAACTGACTAGAATATATTCTATACAAATCTTATCAGTATGGTTACAACAACTCTAACAACTAATAGATAAGAATGATAGTCACGAGATTATCAAATATGCCTCTGCAAGAGGATGTCTCAATCGGAGACATGTATCTTGGACCGAATATGCGTGAATGCTTGACGGCTCAAAGGTTTGGTGAGAATATCTGCTAGCTGATCACGAGTGGAAACATGGGAAACAGTAAGGAAGCCTTGGGGCCAAGTTCCCGCACAAAATGATAGTCAAGCTCAATATGTTTCATGAGGGAATGTAGAACCAGATTTGCACAAAGATAAGTAGCACCAACATTATCACAATATAATTGAGGAGTGACAGTGAGAGGCACATGAAGTTCAGATAGAAGATGACGAAGCCATTGAACCTCAACAACTGTATTTGCAACAGATCGGTACTCAACTTCTGTAGAGGATCTTGCAACTATATGCTGTCGTTTTGAGCTCCACGGTATTGGATTCCCACCAAGATATAGAACATAAGCAGAAGTGGAGGTTCTGGAGTCCAAGTCCGCTGCCCAGTCAGCATCACTACAGGCTTGAACATTGAGGGACCGAGAGCGAAATAATTGTAGAACATAGTTCAGTGTACCTTTTAGATATCCGAGAGTTCTCTTAAGTTTTTGCATGTGACATTCAGTGGGCTTGTGCATGAATTGGGCGAGTTTACTCACAGCAAAGGAGATGTCTGGACGTGTGAGGGTTAAGTATTGTAATGCCCCAATAATGTTGCGATAGGTGTGACTGTCAGAAGGTGCGATGCCATCAACTAGACACAGTGGAGTTGTTGTGCACAGCGGCGTAGAACAAGCCTTTGCTCCTGTCATATTGAATTTCTGAAGTATGTCACGAATATATTTATGCTGTGAAAGAAAGAGACCAGTTGTAGTAGGAATGAATTCAATGCCAAGAAAATAATGAGGAGTGCTCAGATTTTTCTATGAAAAGTGGCTGCTTAGATCAGAGATGAATTGATTTATGAAGGATGATGAGTTACCGGTGAGTAGCAGATCATCTACATATGCAAGGAAATATATAGTAGTATTGGCATGATGATAAATAAACAGAGATTCATCACTACGACTCATTGTGAAGCCATATTGAATCACATAGTTTTTGAGAGCGTCATGCCAGGCTCGTGGTGCTTGATGGAGACCATACAATGCCTTATGCAATTTGCAAACATGATTAGGGAATTGAGGATGGATGAAGCCAGGTGGTTGTTTCATGTATACTTCCTCAGTAAAAGTGCCTTGAAAGAAGGCATTGTTGACATCAAGTTGATGCATAGTCCAGGCTCGAGCTAGAGCAATGGTGAGTATTACTTTGATTGTTTGAGGTTTGACAACAGGTGCAAATGTTTCTTTGAAGTCAATGCCATGGCTTTAAGTGAATCCCTTGGCCACAAGACGTGCTTTGTACCGAGAGATAGAGTTGTCTGGGTTTCTCTTAATTCGAAACAACCATTTGCAATCAACAATGTTCTGATCGGATGGAGAAAGAACCAGGGACCAGGTGCCATTCCTCATCAGAGCATCAAATTCCTCAAAAAGTGCAGCTTTCCAATTAGTGTATTTGAGTGCTTTGGTTAAGCATGAGGGTTCTAAGTTTTTTGGTAAAGGGTGTTTGGAGGATGTGAGGACTTTCTTTAGTTTGTTGATGTTGTTTTTGGAGCGGGTGACCATGGGATGGAGGTTATGTGTGGGTTGTTCAGTATGAAAGGTATCAGAAGGAGGAGCTGTGGTACCTTGTGCATCATTCAATGGAGCCGAGGAAGTGGGTGGATCATGAGGAGAAGTTCCTGGTGAAGACCTGCAGAAGGGTGACAGTGATGTTGATTCAGGCGAAGGTGAGGGAGGTGTAGGTACTGGTTGGTGCGGATTGGATGGTAAGATATGTGAACTTGGTTGTGGCAATGGGATAATATGGTGCAACGGTTGTAGATTTAGGTATGAAGGTGGAGTAGGAGGGTTAGATGGAAGGGTAAAGTGGTGGTAGGGGAAATGAGTATCTGCAAAAGTCACATGCCGGGATGTATACACACGGTTTGTTTTTGGATCAAGACACATATATGCATATTGAGATGGGGAGTAGCCAACAAAGACACAGGGAATGGATTTGGGTTGTAATTTGTTGTGCACGTATGGTTTTAACCAGGGAAAACAAAGACAGCCAAATGAGTGAAGTTTGGAATAGTTTGGTGGGGATTTGTGGAGTAATTCATATGGGGTGCGCATGGCCAAAGTGGGTGTGGGTAATCGATCAATGAGGTATGTAGCATTGAGGAGAGCATAGGACCAGTATGACTCAGGGAGTTGTGCATGATGTAAGAGAGTTCTACCAGTTTCAACTAAGTGCCTATGACGTCTCTCTGCTGTGCCATTGAGTTCAGGCGTATGGGGTGGTGTTGTGTAGTGTGAAATGCCATAAGTATTAAGTGTGTGTCTTAGTTTGATATACTCCCCACCATTGTCACTGTAAACAACAATGATAGGTAGATTGAAAATTTTTTCAACAAATGTTTTGAATTGAATGAAAGTAGAAGAAACATCGGATTTATTTTTCAACGGGTACAACCAAATGTACTTGGAGAAATGATCAACAAATATGACATAATACTGAAAACCATCTAAGGACCTAGTAGGTGCAGGACCCCATACATCAGTAAATATCAGCTCTAAAGGTCTAGTACTTTGGAGTGAGTGTGAGAGAAGGACAACTTGTGACTTTTGCAGCATTGACAGGATGAGCACACTGCATTATTTGGGGTGGATTTTATTTGTAGTTGGCGATTGAGATAATGTTGAACTCGAGCACAGGGATGACCTAGGATGTGATGGAGAGGTCTGTGGGATTGAAGATGAGTATGATTGGCTTGTGGTGAATGGGTAATGGCACGAAGCTTGTAGAGATCATTGGTGTGGTTGCCTTGAAACAACACTGTCCCCTTCTGCAGGTCCTTGATCAGGAACTATTAACCACAAAATTCCACTGAAACATTGTTAGACTCACAAAGTTTAGAAATGGATAGCAAATTAGATTTGATTTGGGGAACATAGAGAACCTGATTTAGATGTAAGTTTTGAGAAGGAGCAGTAAGTTTTGTATTACCTGTGTGACTTATGGGTAAACCAATACCATCACCTACAAATAATTGATCATTGCCATGATAAGGTTGATAAAGAGACAGATTGTGGAGGTCATTAGTGATATGGTGGGATGCACCTGAGTCTAGAAGCCAGGTTTGAGCTTGAGTTGCACCATTGATAGCCGCATTGTTGGCTGCAGGTTTGGAATTGTTGGAAGAGGGATAACCATTCAGTTTATAACACTCACGAGCAGTGTGACCAGCTTTGTCACAATATTGGCATATAACTTGTGGTTTACTGGTGAAGTGCCCACGAGATGGAGATTGATAGTGAGTTGGACCTGAGGAGCTGGTGCGGATTTCACTGATGCCCCACGGTAGCGAGTAGCAGCATGAGCAGTGGGAATGACCACTTGAGAGGCAACACCATCTTGACGTTTAAGGTAAGTTTCATGATCAACCAGTTTTTCACACAACTCTTCAAAGCTAATAAGTGAGTCACGAGCACGGATGGCTGCAGCAACTTCACGAAAGTCTGGACCGAGGCCATTGAGGGATAGAAGAACCAGATTAGTATCATCCATAGGAGAACCAATTATAGCTAGCTCATTGGCAATAGTTTTCAACTGCTGAAGATAGAGGGTGACAGTTTGGTCGCCCTTTTGAGCATTAATGGGCCGTTCTTTAAGTGACATCACACGAGACCTAGATTTATTAGCAAATGCAGTTTGAAGGATGTCCCATGCTTGTTTAGATGTTGTGACATTGCCAAGCATAGTGATAACAGTGTTAGAAACGGAGGATATGATAGCCAAGAGAATAAGTTGATCTTGTCGGATCTAGTGGGCATTGCCTTTGTCAATAGGCGGTGGACACGGTGTGGTGCCATCAACATAGCCTTTGAGGCCATAACCAACGAGAAGAGCATTGAGATGAACTCTCTAAGCAGGATAATCAGAGGAATTGAGTTTGATGGTAGAGTAGGCACTAGTGTTAAGTGCCACGAGTTGGGATGGGTCAGCTGTGAGTGGAGTGAGAGTAGAGGAAGTAGCATCGGAAGACATGGTGTGTGGATCGTAAAGGAAGAGTGTTGTGAAGCTTAGAACTATCTGATACCATATAGAGTAAATAAAGACTGCTCATTTTATTGATACAGTAGAACTGAATATATATACATTTGCTCATGCTAGAATATCTCAGCATAATCCTAACTGACTAGAATATATTCTATTCAAATCTTATCAGTATGGTTACAACAACTATAACAACTACTCCCTTCGTTCCTTATTATCTATCCGTTTTTGGAGAGAATTTTTGTTTCTTTTTATCTGTTCTATTGAGAATTTCAAGAGTGTAATAAATGCTATTTTCCATGTTTGCCCCTATTTAATAAGTCTTGGTTTACGTAAGTAATGGAGAAAAATTAATGATTATAGAAAGAGAAAGGGTATAGTAGGAAAAAACATAATTAATGTATTGGAAATCTAAGTAATGATTGAATTTTTTAAAGGGCGTGTTTTGTTTGAAATATGACAGATAACCAGGAACGGAGGGGGTAATAGATAAGAATGATAGTCACGAGACTATCTAACATCAACATGCCCCCCATCCCCTCGCCATGAAGTGTTACCGAGACCAGCATTGGTAACTAGCTTCGTGTAGCTTGCAAGCTGAAAAGAGAGTCATAGATATCGAGCTAAACAAGGAATTCCACTACTACTCACAAACAAAAGAATTCCAAAACTCCATAACTAGTTTACAATCTCTAAGAACATGCATTACTTCTCTCAAGAACATCTTGACATTAGGAAAAAAGGCAATAAGATAAAAAATAGTTGTAATCGAATTGGGAGGAATCCAAATACCACGGTGGGTGAACATCACAATTAGTATTTGCGGTTAATCTTCCAACGACGCATAAAAAGTACTTAATGAAGAACGAGACTAACAGTTGGATAAAGGCACCTACGTGATGCAAATGAGGTAGAAAAAGAGTAAAAACAAGAGTAAAGTAATGAACCGGGGTAAGTTAAGAAATGCCGACAAAATACTTCAATTCAAAGCTTTGATCTTTAGAACTAGAGGGTGACAATTTTTTGGGAAATTCGAGAAGTTGTGGTTGCAGTTGAACATTGGCAGTGGCTAGCCAGCTTGGCGACCCTGTGTTGCGTTTGCACGTAGTGAAATGTTATATTTATCGAATCAACCGTGGAAGGTGGAGCGAGATTCCTAATTTGATGGAGCACATACAGCTTTAGTCAAATTGGCTTAGACAAGACATCCACCTCCTCAATATCGAACAAGACTTGTAAACAAGTTCCCTCTGAGATTCTCGTTTGGACTTCCCATTCGGACTTCCTAATGCAGATAAATCTCTTCTTACCATTTTTGTTTTAATTCCAAAGACCATAATAATTCCTCCTACTTGTTCATAGATAGAAAGACAAATAATTCCCCACACTTGGTCATTGAAAAAGTAGGCAAAATCCTTTAGACCATAAAAGAAATCGAAAACAAATACTCATCATATTTGAAGGATATAATTTTTGAAATGCAATAAAATCGACAACTATCAACTATTATCAACAATGTTCACTGAAGGGTTCACAACCTAAAAGGAGATACTAAACAGCAACCATCAGTCCCAGTCATGAACAACACAACATTTATGCTATTTTTGCCCTCGAAAAGTCCATCTCCGGATGCTGCAAAATATGGAAAATTAACATAAGATGATTTTGCTGATCACCCGAGTAAACAATACAAGTCAGAAAGCAAAGAAGAGAGAAAGTCAAGTGCATACCTCAGCCATAAATTTCTTCAAAAGTTCCTGCTTCTCGAGCTCATCACTGGTAGGGAGGCCCATAGACTTCTGCCTCTGATCAAACTGTACAAACAGTACATGAGAACAGTAAATCAACCACCAAAGAAACATCCTCAATCCTAATCCAAAGCCAGCAGATGTAAATATCTTACTAATATTAAAAAAGGTTCCTTTTATTCTTGTGATATGAGACTTGTCAAATTCAAGTTGCAGAAATTCAATAAACAAACATAACTTGCTTGGATTACAAGACAAAATCTTAAAACAAACTTGTTAAATAATGACATAGAACATTTTAACTTATATAATTTTAGCTCCAATAAACCATTTAAAGTAAACATCGTTATTTGGTTACCATCATTTTTTCAACAGTTGATCGAGTCTCTGGATCCAGATCGGAAAGTTTGCTGTTCTCAGGTTCAACTTTCTGTGTATCAATTTCAGGATCACCTTTTACCAGATATTTCCACCACTCCATTTGATCATGTTTTGTCAAGAGAATAGAAATTGCCTTCTGATCCTCTGCAAAAAAAAAAAAAAAAAAAAAAAATGTTCGATGAAATGTTAAAGATATGAGGATGAAGAGGTCATGATTCCACACCAACAAACAGAACAATCCATATCCACGACACCCTCAATATCATCTCATGCATGCACACACAAAATGCATGTGCTGACTTGAAACAACGCAAACTCAAGGATTTTCACATACTGCCATGAAAAATCAAATTCATAAATATGCTAATGGATTTTGTCACTTAAAATATAGAGGCAAGTAGTCCTATACCTATGCTCCAATAGCAGTCATTAGGCTTAACCGACTTATACAAGTCCCCCTGCAAAAATTTCAGATCACGTATAAGCAGCCATTATTGCAAACTTACATTAAAATACAAAACATCAATCGAGACACATCATCATCAATCAGAAAATTAACAACTGTTATAGGACAGATCTCTTAATAGTGAGTGTTGCGAAGGGCAAACTCACCTCAATAATTGGAGGTTGGCCTTTGAGTCCAACTTTAAGATGGTTCTTCTTTATCTCACACGTGACAAACCTTGATTTGGTTCCCTCTGGAATTGGAACATTAACATTGACCTCCTGTAGAGACTGAGTCCAAGAATAATTCTCCAGATCCAGGCCATTACCTTTGTTTGGAGCTGTTCGGGTAAAGAAACAGGACACGAAAAGAACAAATTAAAGAAAACTCAATATTCCTTTTGGTTCTTTAACATTATATAAAAGGTATTCCAACACACATTAAAAAGAGTTACTTAAGCCAAAAATTTATGTAGAGTAACATCCTATCTTGATAACTGTAACTCACATCAATTTAAAGGAACCAGCATTAAAACACATGCAACATTTATAACCATGACTCTCAAAGAATATTCAAAAATATAATATCATGAAAGGATATGGTACTGATATCAAGATATCCAGCAGTAATAAGGATAATCTACAATTGAAATTAAAAATAGATCATACAATCATCCAAGCTTGAGAACATGAACACCAGGTTAGAAACATTTACAAGAGAAATTGCCTCGAAAGATGGCTGAGGGCACAGTGTGCTTACCCCATAATAAGGGAGTTTGTGAGAATGACAAAAGCTAAATACAAGTCATGAAAAAGCACATAACATTACATAATTTCCCTAAAACTAAGGATCAGCTAAATAATAAAATCGGTCCCTTTAATGTTTACGATGGACACAAATTTTTAGTCCCCCAATATACCTTAGAACACCGATGTTACCCTACATTGATCTGAGTTGAAATATTGACAGAGCAAATCCATATTCAAAATCATTGAAGATCCAACTGAATCGAGATTCAATTATCACACAAGCAGATAAGGACAGAAGAACATGGCTCCGCTCAGTGGAAATTAGACAAAAAATTATCCAAACTGTACAAAAAAAAAAAAAAAAAAACCAGTCTACGGTGCACCCGTCGTACTAGACTGCACTCATGACCCAGGTATCGGGTAATCAATCCTCACCATCCAACATCTCCAAAATTCCATAGATTGGGCGATGAGTTTGTATACTCATCCACTTTGGATGAGGATTGTATATGTTCCCAAATGGTTTCAGTATTGTCAATAGTCTTATTATTTATTCATTATTGAAGGATTGTAAAAGGAAGGGAAAGAATAAGAACAAAGAAGTTGAGATTAAAACAAAACTTATTATCATATTTTATCTTTTATCCCACTTTCCATTTGTTCTTGGCTACTCTACTCAATGTGTATATTCATTAGATTTGTGGACTCTTGACTATTGAGGATTTCCTAACTTCGTATGGAAAAGGAAACCCAGAAAATGACATATAGGCTATTAATTATTATGTTTCCCACATTTCTTTCTGGTATTAAGGTACTGTAAAACAGCTTAAGTTGTTTTGGAAGAGTCTCTGTAGTTAATCCCAGATCCCATAGCATCCCAGCCTTCCCCAAAAACGGGATAGCGGGATAGCGGGACGGCCGGGATAGGGATGTTTACAAAAGTAAAATAAGCAATTTATACTATATCCATATGAAGGCCATAAACAGAATAATACACAAAATTAAAATCATAAGCTCAATATCAATGATATAAATCTAATAAAAGGTTCAGGGATTTGTCGAAATGACCCAAAGGTCCCAAACAAAGCTACACGTCGTTTTAAAAATGAGTTCAAAATTGGGTTTTAACCCCGTTGTCCCTTTCCCACGAGAACCCAGTGAGAAATTGGGATTTTGAACGTGGGATAGCTGGGATTTGGAGTTGGGACAACCGGGATGGAAATCTGGGATGGGATAGCAAATCCCATCTCAGCTCCATGAAAAACTGGGATGGGATCCCACTGGGATTGACTACAGAAGAGTTTAACCCTAGGTAGTCAATAGCGGCGAATCACGGAATAGCGTCGCGTAGTGGCGGCTGGGACGCGAAACCCAGTCGCATCCCAAAACCTGGTCACGGGCATCACAGGCGAGAATTGCGCCTCTGTTGCGGCTGTCGCGCTTGTGAGTTCATATGAGTATTTATTTTTGTCATTTGGTTCAAGTGTATTAGGAAGGCCACTACTTTTTGTGTTGTGGTGTTTGATATAGTGTTCATGGTAGTATATGGCAGAAAAAAGTTTAACCATGATGAATTATAAGAACTTATCATAATAGTTAATACCCAAGTTGAGCACTGTATTGTTTTAATGGGAAAAGTGCCACAAAACAACATGAGACTTGAGGCATTATATTAGTTAATTTGAAGGTTATTAACCTACTAGCAGTAGGTTTGCCCATATTCAAAATCATTGAAGAACCGACTGAATCGAGATTCAATTATCACACGGGCAGATAAAAACAGAAGAACATGTGTACCAATAGCACGCATTACATCCATCGTAAAGCACACAACATCTAATAAAAATAAATAATAACCCTACACTAGCGACGAATCATCCTTCATCATATACAAACATAATCAGTGATCACTCATCAGTCATCATAAGAGCGCAAGAAAAATGTATCACAAAGCTCACACATCTAACACCTTAACTAACAAACATTCAAGAATCAACCATTTCTTCTATAACATCATCTTCTACAGCATCAAGATCAGGAAAACGGCTATTTAAATAACATTTAAAATTAGGTCAAAACCACAAATAAATTCACATTATCAATCAATTCAAATAATTCAATAATCCCTTACCTCTGGCACTACTCTCCTCCTTCGTCTCCTCCTCAACTTTCGGTTCCTTCGCCTTCTTCTTCTCCTCTGCCGCCTTCGCCTTGGCCTGCTCGTCCTCCCTCCTCTTCTTCATCTTCTTCTCCCTCGCAGCGCGCACCAACGCGGTTATCTCCTTCTCCGCGTTCTCGCTCGCGAGAAAATCGCTCTCTCGTGAGACGAACTCGAAAACCCTCTCCAAGAAAGCGAGTGGTTTGGAGGGATCGAAGCTCGCGGTGAACGAAGACGGAGTGGTTTGTGGCTGTGGTTGCTGCGATGGGGAGGGTGTGTCGTTGTTCTTCTGCTCGGGTTCGTCGTAATCGGAGATGATCGCCATGGGTGGATGAGTGAGAGAATCCGAAAGAGAGTAGGGTTTCAATAAAGCAACACGCAGTGACCGGATCTTGACTGGGAAGCTATGGGGTGCACAAACGTTTTGATATTTAGATACACAACTTTGCCAATAAGCGTTATTTAGACACGGTAGAAAGTTCCAGAAATTTGAAGCTAGTAGTACCACGTAATACTCTCTCGGTGTGACCGCGTACCCGTACGGGGTACTTATAAGTACTCATGGCAAGTACCCAAACCAAAAAATAAAAAAATAAAAAAAATTGGGTATTTGAATGGGTACGTATCCATCGAACGTACCCATTATGACTGAACATAATTTTTTCTAAACGATGTATTTTATTCATAAGGATAAGGAAAAACCATCTTTATTAAATATTTTTTAATTATATTCTCACTCTTTTATTTTAACCTTAAAAAACACTTTCAAGTCTCAAATTTTTTCTCCTTTTGCTAACTTGATCCCTCTATCCCTCATTATGTTTGACCTCTTCCACCGCTCGTTGTGTTTAACCCCCTCCACCTCTCGCGGTACTCCTCGTTATGTTTCCCTCCTTCATTGGTCTGGTGTTCTATTTTGTTCTCTTTCTTGTATTTCTGTTTTTCATGTTCTATAAATATTTCTCAGTTTTCTTTTTCTTTGTTGCGATCGAATAATGAATGCTATCTTGATTTAAAAAACAATTAAAAGCGGTTTGATACTCATATTTTGTTTTGACTTTTTTTGCACACAAAGTGTTTAAACCGTTTAGGAAGTTAACCACTCTTTCTTTTTCCTATTATGCACCGTTTTTTTTTCTATTTTGTGTTATTTTTGGATTTTTTTTATTAATTGTTACATAGTGCAAACATTATAAGTTGTGTGGTAGGAAATTATTAATTCTTATGAATTTCAATTTATTGATTTTATTTTATTTTTTCAATTTTCTATTTTTAAATTTATATAATTATATTTATAAATTAAATATATATGAATGTATCCGTACCCTAATTTTTTTTAAAAATTGTCGTATCTCGTACTCATATTCATACCGGGCACCGGTATCGTACCCATACTCATGCAACACAGTTCACAATCAAAACTAAAATCACACGGGATACTTGATTGTATTTAACTAGTACATGCAAGGAAATACAAAATACTCCCTCCGATCCTTAATATAAGCACTTTTTGACCAATTTCACTTTCTTTAAGAAAGTTAGTTAGTGGCATTGGAAATGTAAATATTTGGTATTATTTTCAAAAGTACCCCTATAATTATTATTGGGAATGTAAAAAGTGTTAAGTAAATAGGGGTGTTTGTGGAAAAAAAGTAATTAATGTCATTGGAAATTGGAAATGGGGCTTATATTAAGGACAAAAAAAAGTCTTGAAAGGGGGCTTATATATAGGACCGGAGGAGTATAATGTATTTGATATTAACTTCTAAAACTAAATTTAAACTTTTACGCTTCCGCATTAGTGTTAAATGAAATATTAGGATTATTTGAAACTTGATTGTTTATCGATTTGTTTTATCCATCAAAGTTGTTTTTCAATTGGGTATAATGTATATCCATTGTTTCAATTATATATTTTAAAGTTCATCAATTTTTTTCTAATTGAGGTAAAACTATTAATATTGATATATGTGTAAAGCATTAGGTATTGCTTTCATCACTATTTATTATTCGTTTTACCGTAAAAAAACATATTACAGTGAATAACGAATAATTATATATTCCTTTTGCATAATAATGAATATATATAACAAGTCCAATATGTCATGGACAATTTACGTTTATATATATATATATATATATATATTTGGGATTAATATGAGTTTTTTATTATGAAAAAAAAATTTTTGAATTGACATTGCTTGATTTGATATTAATGTATGATGATTTGATCATCATTAAAGTTGTCAAATCATAAAGATATTAATTCCGATTGTATAATTTTTATTATAATAATGAATTTGATTTGAAGTTAATTGTATGTTGATTTTGTTAATCACCAAAGTGGTCAAATCATTAAGTAAATTAATTTCAAACCATATGATGTTTTTTCAATTATTCATAGATTTAATGATATATGAATGACATAATGGTTTGATGTTCTATGGGTATATTGTAGTTCATTGTTATAAGACATTTATGAATCACCCAAAGGTTTGATTAGTTGTTCTTATAATTAATGAACATGATTGTAGGCAATTTGTTTGTGCTATTGGTTTATTTATACATCCAAAGACAATATATAATACTAATTGGTGCATGCATATATCATTGCAAATTATTGATTACTAATTTTATTAGCATCATTATGTTTGAATTTCGTGTACTAATGTGTAACCCAAAGGAGAACATTAGTGCACATTAATTGTTTAAGTAATATGTACCTTATGTCTCAAAACATTTATATAGTACACGTTCTTAATTTTCTGCATTCTCATAACTTGTATGTGTCAGCGTTATTTGTTAAACTTTCTGACTAGAGTTTGCAAGTCTTTCTCATCAGCTAGAGAAAATATTGTTGCTATTAATGGTTAGCAACAATAAAGATAAAGTTTATTATAAAATATGAGTAATATTTGAGAAATATTTGACAAACACTTATGTTATGTTCATGAGAATAAGTGTTGCAGATAACATTAAGATAATTCTCTCCAAAATTGAAAGTAATTTAAAAAAAATGAAAAGAATTTTGTGAAAGAGTGTCAAATATTTTGTGAGTCTCTTTTTGGGACATTAATGAGTACCCCAACCCCATAAATATTGGTGATTTGTGTACTATTTATGAATGAATCGTTAAGACGACAATTATTGCAGCAAGACTTAAGTTTAAGTCCTTGAGAATAGTTGTGGATGAGAACTTCTTATTATAGTTTATCCTAGCTCATTACCGATTGAGTGTGACTTGTTTTTGAATGAGCTATAATGCCATGAAAGATAATGGGTTGTGCAATAAATTGCACAATATCTTAATTTAAGAGGAAATTAGATTTATGATTATAAGAAATCTCTTGGTCCAACCTTTAGGGACATCAAGGAGCTGAAAATAAATTTGTGAAGACACATGATAAGGGCAAAGGATCATTTAGAATTAATGAGGCATATGTGAAAATTTATATGAAAGAACCTCATTATCATAAATGTCATTTTGTGCAAAATGTTGAATTCAGAAAAAGTGCATAAAATGAAAATCTTGATTCTATAAAAGATAAGCTTAAAACTTATGTATGTTTGAGTTAAACTTAATCAAAGATCCACATAAAATTTGGTGGATTGATTCTAGATTAATCGAAACATGCTTCTAGCATAATGATTTTTTTTAATCCATATCATAAACCCACATGTAAAGTACGTGTTTGTGGGAATAAAGTGAAGGCTCTAGTGGAACTTGTCAGGATTTAATGTTTAATCCTTGACATTGGGCATCACCTAGACTCATTGGAGACCTTTTAGGTACCTAGTTTTTCTAGGAGTTTGGTTCATTATCTAGGATTGATGTTACTAGATACTCTTTTATGTTTGGTTATGAATGTTTCAATTTATTTAAGTATAATCATCACATTAGTATTTGTATCTTAGTGATAGTTATATAAATTGAATTTTAAATGATTTTTTTGGTAATTTGTGGCATAAGTGTTTAGGTCATAAATCCGAGGAAAGAATGAAAAGCTTTATAAGGAACAAAATCTTTCCAGATTTGGATTTTATTGTCCTAATTATTTGTGTAGATTGTATTAAAGGAAAGAAAACCAAACACGCAAAGAAATGAGCCACAAGAAGTACTCAGCTTCTTCAAAATGTGTTCGTCAAAACTTGTGGACCTCGAATGTTAACTTTCTTTTAGAAAGGAAAAGGTATGTCATCATCCTTATTGATAACTATTCATGTTATAGTTATATGTCTAATAGTATCGTTAGAAATCTCAAGGAGAGGATGTTTTGAAAATTTACTTGAACAACGTAGAAAATTAATTAGACATATAGGTGAATGTTGTTAGGTATGACAAAGGTGATAACTGCCATAAAAAAAAAGTAATTAAAATGGGCAACATCCATGACTGTTCGTTAAACTCCTCAAGAAATCAGTTATTTGTGTGTAATGCACAATGTCAGTTACACTGCAACAAAATGGTGTATATAAGGCATAATAGAACATTAATGAATATGGTTAGGGGTATGATGTAACATCCTCAATTTAAATACTTAATATAATGTGAATTATGCAAGTTATTATGAGAATTGTCAAGTTTAGGAAGAGGTGTTGTGTAGTAGATCAAGTTTGGATTGAGTAATGAGCCTAATGAAATGAATTGGAGATAGAAAATCACCAAAATATGACTTTTCAACTAAGTAATCGATTACTCTAAGGGTCAGTAATCGATTACAAGGCCTCAGGTGAAAACACTAAAACGTTGCAGCATTGATAATCGATTACCTCATTTGAAGTAATCAATTATCTTGAGTTTTTGTGCTGTAATCGATTACTTTTGAGGGCAGTAATCGATTACTTATGCTCTGCAGAATGTACTGAGAAATGTTGCATCAAAGGAGTAATCGATTACTTAGGGGTGAGTAATCGATTACCACAACAAAAATCTGGAAAAAATATATGTGTGGGGGCCTCCTTATCCGTGGCTCCCTACTGAAACAAAGCCCTCACATCCACACATTTGGCTTAAAGGAAAGTTGATAAGGAAAGAAAGAAAAGAAAAACATAATCACATCAACATAAGGAAATCACTCTTCTCTCTCTTCCTTCTCCTTCTTCATTTGAGCTCCTCCCTCCTCCACCATAGGGTTCCACTTTCTCTTCTCAAATCAACCAAGAGCAAGTGATTCACACCATCTCCATCATCAAATCTCTTCCTTTCTTAACTCCAAGTAAGTATTCAAGCTTTGAATTTCATTCTTTCTCTCTCTCAAATTCGAACTCCCATTCTCTCTCTTCCCTTCCATGGTGGTTTTCAATTCTAAGCCATGGAAGCTCCACTTTTCTTGAGTTTTGGCATGACCCATGACATAAATGATAATCTTTTCTTTTTATGACTCTATATTAGGTTCTATCCTCTTCCTTTGATTATAGCTCTTTGGTGGAAAAACTCAAGCTTAGAGCAAACTAAAATCTCCCTATCTCTAAGAATTTGAGGTAAGGAGGTTTGTGTTACCATATTCTAGGGGGTAGGTTGTATTATGTATATAGTGGGTTGCTAAGAGTTATGTGTTAGTTAAGATTAAAAACCCTAGGATAGATAATATTGTATAAAAGTATTTAGATGTAATATTTTGTGCTTAAATGTGATTATTGATACTTGATATGTGTGGTTGATATTTTGCTAAATTATATTGAGCCCTAGAATTTATAAATGATAATGAATATGATGTTTGGAATTGGAATGTATATCTCTTTGCAAATTGAAAAGATAATTACATGATGAAATTAATGAACTCATGAGGATGACTACAAATGAAACAATTGATTATGAAATTAAAAGATTTAAAGGAAAAAGAGTGTGTGATCCAAATCTTGTATGACGTTGTCCGTAGGAGACTGTACGCATTGATCGCGTAAGACGCACTTGATGCGCCGCTGTAAGACGTTGTCCGAAGGAGACTGTACGCAATTATGGACACACACACCATATATTGATTAAAGGTATAATTGGATTGTGCCTCTCCAGATCTTGTAAGAAGTTGTCCGTAGGAGACTGTAAGCCTAGATCGCGTAAGACGCACTTGATGCGCTGCTGTAAGACGTTGTCCGTAGGAGATTGTACGCAATGATGGATGCACCTTCCGATTGTGGAATCCAGGTCTTGTAAGACGTTGTCCATAGGAGACTGTACGCATAGACCGCGTAAGACACACATTGTGTGTAGCTGTAAGACGTTGTCCGAAGGCGACTGTACGCAATGATGGAAATCCACGAAATAAATTCTAAAAATCTTTGCAAATCTCAAAGAGTATATGAATAGAAAAGAAGTGTGGAATTAATCAAGAGATTGAGAAAAGTGTAAAATTAGTATAGATTGAAAATGTATGAAATAATGAAATTAAAACTATTAAGGAACTAATTTACTATTGAAATGAAAATAATTGAATTGTTTGGGAATGCTTATTGGATTATGTGCATTATATGACTAGATGTGTTTGGCTTGGTGGTTCAGTATAGCATAATATAAACTGCTTCCCTATTTTTTTGTGTAATGCTCACCTCCTTACCATTTTTCAGGTACTGAGCCGGAGCATGCACCAGGTCTGGCCGAGCAGGATTACTCTCCCTCACAGGGAGAGCAGGGTTGTTATGGGGGTCTAGCATATTATGGACCTAAGCCTCATATATTCTTTTGATGTGGATTTATTGTATATATTTTTGATTGAGGCTTAGGGTGTTTTGTTTTTGATAGAGTTTATATGTTTTGATTATTGATACTTAAACTTTGTCTTTCCGCTGATACTCTGGATACTTGATGCACTGTTATATCTCGGAGCCCACCGGGCCTTGTTATGATTTACAAATATATGAAGTAAAGCCCTGCTGGCTACTGGACGTTCATTTGATAATGTTTTTTACAGGTTAAATTTTGGATTAGTCCGAAAAACAAACAAAACTCCGTCCGTTTGACGGGTGATTTTATTAAATTAAAAATGGAATTTTTTTAAGTTCACATTTTAATAATGGGGAATTTAAGGGTAATAATTATAGGGTGTTACATTTATGGTATCAGAGCAGTTTCTCCTCGGCCTTGGAGTTATGCAAACTCCGATGATTACTCACCTAGCCAGTAATCGATGCTCATAGTAATAGTTTAGAATTTTAATAGGAATATGTATAATACTATGTATATACTTATTAATTAAGTCTTATTGGTCTGTTCTTCGTGGTTAAACAGTATGGCTGGAAGAAGGGCTGGTAATGATGGACTTGCAGCCATTCTGGAGCATCTGTCTCAGATGCAACAGCAGCTGGGGGAACAGATGGCAGCTACAGCAGCAGCAGCAGCTCTGCAACCTCCTCTGCCCGTTCCAGTTGAGATTGACTGGATGGCAAGGTTCCAAAAGAATGAGCCGCCCCGCTTTGAATGAGGAAATGACCCGATGGGGCGCAGAGATGGATACAAGAGATTGAGAAGATTCTCCGTTCTCTTCAACCACCAATGGAGCAGCATGTCCGATTAGCTGAATTCATGCTGACCAATGAAGCAGAACATTGGTGGGATCAGCAGAGGAGAGGATTGGTGACAAACAATCCTGTTATTTCTTGGGAGGTTTTCAAGGATCGTTTCCTAGGGAAGTATTTCCCTGAAGATGTTAGGAGAGAGAAGGAGATTGCTTTTCTCCAAGTGATGCAAGGTTCCATGTCAGTTGGGGATTATGCAGCTCGATTTGAAGATCTCATCCGTTTTTCTGGTAGTTATCGAGATGCTAGTGACCGTGATAAGTGCATCAAGTTTGAAGCTGGACTTCGAAGTGATATTCGCCTCTCTTGTGAGTATCACAACATTGATAATTTGGCTCGCTTGGTCAACATGGCAAGCACCTATGAAAAGGGTCTTAAGAGGAAGATGGCTGAAGATAAAAGCAGGACAGTGTAAAGAAGTGGTGGTCCTATAAGGGGCAAAGGTTCGGTGCAGCGACCAGGTCTCTATCCTCAGCCTAGATCAGGCCCTCTAGGGAGTTCTCCTGGTCCTATTCCGCCATGTCCTCATTGTGGCAAGCAGCATAGGGGAGTATGTTGGAATTTGAGCCAGAATCAACCAAATATCACTTGTTTCAAGTGTGGACAACCCGGTTATGTTGCAACTAACTGCCCAAAGAATACAGTTAAGAAAGAAGCGAACGTGACTCGGGCGCAGAAGGTTTTTGATGGTCGTCCACTGCAACGAGGGAAGGTGTATACTCTTGATGGAGAAGAGGTTACTGACGTTGATGAGTTGATTCGAGGTATCGGTCTTGTGAATGATATTCCCTGTGGTATTTTCTTTGACTGTGGGGCTACCCATTCCTTTATTTCTGTCAATTGTATGGAAAGATTAAAATTGTCTGCAGTTGAAATGCCTTTTAAGTTGTCTGTATCTACCCCTACAAATTCAGCTGTGGTCACATCTTTGATGTGTTTAGATTGCCCACTTCGAGTGTTGGAGCGGGAATTCAAGGTGAATTTGATATGTTTGCCCTTAACCAAGCTGGATATCATTTTAGGCATGGACTGGATGTCCCAGCCTCGTGTCCTACTTGATTGCAGTCAGAAGTCAGTAATCTTTTGTCAGCTTTCGGTATTGGCTATGGATGTTGATGAAGCAACCGATATAAGTCGGATTCCAGTGGTTAGTGAGTTTCCGGGGGTTTTTCTTGCTGAAATTCCCGGATTGCATCCAGCTAGAGAAGTGGAGTTCGGCATTGATCTTATGCCAGGTGCCGGCCCGATTTCTAAAGCACCCTATAGAATGGCCCCTCCGGAGTTGGAAGAATTGAAGAAACAGTTGGAGGAGCTTTTGGCTAAGGGGTTTATTAGGCCAAGTGTTTCTCCGTGGGGAGCTCCAATCCTCTTTGTCAAAAAGAAGGATGGAAGTGTTCGAATGTGCACTGATTACCGCCAGCTAAATGCGGTGACAGTGAAGAATAAATATCCACTCCCTCGTATTGATGACTTGTTGGATCAACTTAGGGGAGCAGCAGTTTTCTCAAAGATTGACCTCCGATCTAGATATCATCAGATTCGTATCCGAGAGGAGGACATTCCAAAAACTGCCTTTAGAACCCGGTATGAGCATTTTGAATATGTAGTAATGCCTTTTGGTCTCACGAATGCTCTTGCAATCTTCATGGATTATATGAACAGGATCTTCAGGCCATACTTGGATTCATTCATCATAGTCTTTATTGACGACATTCTCATTTATTCCAAGAGCCCGAAGGAGCATGAGGAGCATTTGAGAACGGTGCTCCAAGTTCTCAAAGACAAGCATCTTTATGCAAAATTCTCTAAATGTAGTTTTTGGTTGAATGAAGTACATTTTTTGGGGCATGTAATTTCTGAGAAGGGTGTCGCAGTAGATCCTTCTAAGGTGGAAGCGGTGCTTAAGTGGGAGAGACCCAAGTCCATTACTAAGATCAGAAGTTTCCTTGGTATGGCTGGGTATTACCGGAGATTCATTGAAGGGTTTTCTAAGTTGGCTCTTCCCCTGACTATCCTTACTCAGAAAGGTGTTCCGTATGTATGGTCCCCAGAATGTGAGGATAGTTTCCAAGAGTTGAAAAGGCTATTGACTAGTTCCCCGGTGTTGATTTTGCCGGATCTGACTCAATCCTTTGTAGTATATTGTGATGCATCAAAATAAGGGTTGAGTTATGTGTTAATGCAGCAACGACAAGTCATAGCTTATGCATCCAGGCAGTTGAGGCAGCACGAGCAGAACTATCCCACTCACGATCTTGAGTTGGCAGCAGTAGTCTTTGCCTTGAAAATTTGAAGGCATTATTTATATGGTTCAAAGTTTGAAGTCTTTAGCGATCATAAAAGTCTCCGCTACCTCTTCGATCAGAAAGAGTTGAATATGAGACAGAGGAGGTGGATGAAATTTCTGAAGGACTATGATTTCATTCTCCAATACCATCCAGGCAAGGCCAATGTAGTGGCTGATGCACTAAGTCGCAAGACTTTGCATGTCAGCAATTTGATGGTGAAGGAGATGCAGCTAATCCAAGAATTCAGTGACCTCAACTTGAACATGCAAGTGAAAGAGAAGAGCATTGTTCTAGAAATATTGCAGGTTACCAATGAATTGATTGATCTTATCAAAGAAAGACAGACTGATGATGAAGAGCTACAGAAGTTGTTAGAAGGGGCGTCGGGCAAAGAAGAGCCCGATTTTGTAAAGGGTTTTGACGGTATTATCCAGTTTAGGGGCCGGATATGTGTTCCTATGGATTTCGAAGCGAGAAGGGATATCCTATGGGAAGCACATCGAACCAAAATGAATTTTCATCCCGGTGCAACAAAGATGTACCAAGATTTGAAGAACATTTATTGGTGGCCAAAGTTGAAGACAGATGTAGCAGATCATGTATCTCATTGCCTAACTTGTCAGAAAGTTAAGATTGAGCATCAAAAGCCTGGTGGTCCTTTGCGATCACTTGACATTCCTGAATGGAAGTGAGACAACATCGCCATGGACTTTGTGACGGGTCTACCCAGGACTACTGCAGGATGTGATGCAGTTTGGGTTGTTGTGGACCGTTTAACGAAGTGTGCCCACTTTATCCCTATTCACAAGAAGTACACTCTGGAGAAGTTGACTCAGCTGTATATTCGGGACATAGTGAAGCTGCATGGTGTTCAAACCAGTATAGTATCTGACCGTGATCCGAGATTTTTGTCTAGATTTTGGCAGAGTCTCCAGCAGGCATTGGGTACTAAGCTGAAATTTAGTACTGCTTACCATCCGCAAACTGATGGACAATTTGAGCGTACTATCCAGACACTAGAGGATTTGTTGAGAGCATGTGTTCTGGAGCAGGCTGGTAGCTGGGAGAAATTATTGTCGTTGATGGAATTTACTTATAATAATAGTTTCCACTCCAGTATGGGTATGGGACCATTTGAGGCTCTTTACGGCAGAAAATGTAAGACGCCTCTCTGTTGGTTCCAAATAGGTGAGAATTTGTTGACAGGCCCGAATATTGTGAAAGAAACTACTGAGAAGATCACAATGATCAAGAACAAAATAAAAACTTCCCAAGATTGCCAGAAGAATTATGCTGATAGGCGAAGGAGACATTTGGAATTCGATGTTGGGGATCATGTTTTTCTAAGGGTGTCTCTAGGGATGGCAATGGGGGACTGCACATGGGTATCCCCGTGGGGAACGCCCCGTTCGGGGACTTGAGTTCGGGGATTTTTCCCCATCGGGGGCGGGGATGGGGGGATTTTTCCCCAAAATAGATTTTGGGGTGGGGAATGGGATTGGTTCCCCCGTCCCTGCGGGTTCCCCGTCCCCGCCTATTTTACCTATATGTCCTTAAATATTTTACCTATATGCCCTTAAATAATTGGTTTTTTCGTAATTTCACATATATTAATTTCACGTATATCAAGTATGTTGTTGATGCTGTTAGATTGGGTAATGTTCTTTTTTTATTTTTTTGGAACATTTCAATTTATAATTTTGTATTAATATCAGTTTATCATATGTTTTTGGATTGAATCTCTTTAATTTTAATGATTATTTTTCTGTAGTATACAAGTTTAAAAATGTTATTCGACATTGCTAATTTTATAATAGGTCAAATTGAAATTATATGTTTAGGTTCCCCGTGGGGACCCCGTGGGGTGGTGGGGAACGGGGATGGGGATTAATCTACCCCCGACATGGGGTTTGGGGATGGGGATGGGGGGCAAATGAGACCCGAAAATGGGGAATGGGAAAGACCACCCCGAGCATTCCCCGCCCCGTTGCCATCCCTAGGTGTCTCCTGTCACAGGAATTGGTCGGGCGATCAAGTCCAAGAAGTTGACTCCGCGGTTTGTTGGACCGTATGAAATTCTGGAGAAGGTTGGCCCTGTTGCTTACAGAATTGCTGTACCCCCTCATTTAGCCAGGCTTCTTGATGTATTCCATGTCTCACAGTTAAAGAAATACATTCATGATCCTACTCATGTGGTTACCTTGGATGATTTGCCCTCGAAGGAAAACTTGACTTTCGAAGTGTTGCCAGTGAGGATTGAAGATAGGCAAGTGAGGCGGTTGAGAGGCAAACAGATTATTTTGGTAAAAGTTATATGGAGCAGAAACAATGTGGAGGAAGCTACCTGGGAGTTAGAAAGCAAAATCAGGCAGTCTCATCCGCAGTTGTTTGAAGAAAGCTGAATTTCGAGGACGAAATTCGGGTAAGTGGGAGAGGATTGTATCATCCTCAATTTAAATACTTAATATAATGTGAATTATGCAAGTTATCATGAGAATTGTCAAGTTTAGGAAGAGGTGTTGTGTAGTAGATCAGGTTTGGATTGAGTAATGAGCCTAATGAAATGAATTGGAGATAGAAAATCACCAAAATATGACTTTTCAACTAAGTAATCGATTACTCCGAGGGTCAGTAATCGATTACAAGGCCTCAGGTGAAAACACTAAAATGTTGCAGCATTGATAATCGATTACCTCATTTGAAGTAATCGATTATCTTGAGTTTTTGTGCTGTAATCGATTACTTTTGAGGGCAGTAATCGATTACTTATGCTCTGCAGAATGTACTGAGAAATGTTGCATCAAAGGGGTAATCGATTACTTAGGGGTGAGTAATCGATTACCACAACAAAAATCTGGAAAAAAAATATATGTGTGGGGGTCACCTTATCCGTGGCTCCCTAATGAAACAAAGCCCTCACATCCACACATTTGGCTTAAAGGCAAGTTGATAAGGAAAAAAAGAAAAGAAAAACATAATAACATCAACATAAGGAAATCACTCTTCTCTCTCTTCCTTCTCCTTCTTCATTCGAGCTCCTCCCTCCTCCACCATAGGGTTCCACTTTCTCTTCTCAAATCAACCAAGAGCAAGTGATTCACACCATCTCCATCATCAAATCTCTTCCTTTCTTAACTCCAAGTAAGTATTCAAGCTTTGGATTTCCTTCTTTCTCTCTCTCAAATTTGAACTCCCATTCTCTCTCTTCCCTTCCATGGTGGTTTTCAATTCTAAGCCATGGAAGCTCCACTTTTCTTGAGTTTTGGCATGACCCATGACATAAATGATAATCTTTTTTTATGACTCTATATTAGGTTCTATCCTCTTCCTTTGATTATAGCTCTTTGGTGGAAAAACTCAAGCTTAGAGCAAGCTAAAATCTCCCTATCTCTAAGAATTTGAGGTAAGGAGGTTTGTGTTACCATATTCTAGGGGGTAGGTTGTATTATGTATATAGTGGGTTGCTAAGAGTTATGTGTTAGTTCAGATTAAAAATCCTAGGATAGATAATATTGTATAAAAGTATTTAGATGTAATATTTTGTGCTTAAATGTGATTATTGATACTTGATATGTGTGGTTGATATTTTGCTAAATTATATTGAGCCCTAGAATTTATAAATGATAATGAATATGATGTTTGGAATTGGAATGTATGTCTCTTTGCAAATTGAAAAGATAATTACATGATGAAATTAATGAACTCATGAGGATGACTACAAATGAAACAATTGATTATGAAATTAAAAGATTTAAAGGAAAAAGAGTGTGTGATCCAGATCTTGTAAGACGTTGTCCGTAGGAGACTGTACGCATTGATCGCGTAAGACGCACTTGATGCGCCGCTGTAAGACGTTGCCCGAAGGAGACTGCACACAATTATGGACACACACACACACCATATATTAATTAAAGGTATAATTGGATTGTGCCTCTCCAGATCTTGTAAGACGTTGTTCGTAGGAGACTGTACGCCTAGATTGCGTAAGACGCACTTGATGCGCTGCTGTAAGACGTTGTCCGTAGGAGACTGTACGCAATGATGGATGCACCTTCCGATTGTGGAATCCAGGTCTTGTAAGACGTTGTCCGTAGGAGACTGTACGCATAGACCGCGTACGGGTGATTTTATTAAATTAAAAATGGATTTTTTTAAGTTCACATTTTAATAATGGGGAATTTAAGGGTAATAATTATAGGGTGTTACATATGATATATAGTCTTTACCCGCAATTCTGAATGTATGTCTTGAAACTGCCATTTGTCTATTGAACAGGGTTCCTAGTAAGACAGTGCCCAAGACAACTTTAAACTGTGTGCTTATAGGATACCCAATTTAAGGCACCCATATATTTGCGGTTGTCGGGAAGAAACAAGGATTGCAATCCTCAATAAAAGAAAATAGATATAAAACATCAGTGAGTATTTCACTAATTATCTAAATAAATCAAAAGGTATAGACCTTATTGTTCTAACCATAGTACAAGAATTATTGAAACTGAGAATGACAGGTTCATTGAGAATGGTGAAATTAGTGGGAGTATAGTTCCACATAATGTGGAAATTAACGGAGTTAGGGTGCAAGTTTCTGTAATTTGTTCTTCTACCTCAACAATAATTGTTTCTTTTATTGTTGAATCGTATAACAATAAAGTACGGAAACGTTTAAATGAATTTGCTATTCACAATGAAATTATTGTAGAAGAACCATGAGAAATAGTATTAAAAAAATTGTTATGACGTTTGAGTGGTTTATCTACAAAAATATGAATTTGACTTAGTCATTAATGATAATAATGTGTTGTTTTCACAAACCGTAAGTTGTGATAATACTGATAAATAGTTAGATGTCATGAAAATATTAATAACTATTAAATATTTTTTCTTGGAACCTTATAGACACTACTACAAAATTGCAAAAAAGTAGCCGGATATTAATCCCGGTTCCATTACGGAACTGAGATTAATAGACAAATGATAGTTAAAAAATACCATGAATTTATTGATCCCGGTTATAAAAAACACGGAACCGGGATCAATGTTATAACATATATAAGTTTTTTATTTTTTAAAAATTAAAAACCACACAAACCTTATTTATCCCAATGTTTAATTTCACGTGGGATGAATAATAAAAAAACGGAACCAGGATCATTATTACCAACTAGAGTTGGGAACCCTAATTTTTTTCTCTTCCAGCCGCCACCCCCTCACATATTCTACTTCTTCCATTGGCCTTTCTCGTTCTCTCACTCTTCTAGACCGCCACCGTCGCCGCCCCAGTTTTGCCACCTTCTTCTTCATTCAAATCCCTTTTCTGTTTCGCACTCGTCCTCGGTCCCTTGCTCTCTCTGTCGTGCGTTCGTCTTCCTCCCTCGGTCTCTCGCCGCGAAACGCGGTTCACAGGGACGTCGGTGCCGCCACAAATCAAACTCCTGAGCCTTCGCCTCCCACTAGAGACAGCAAAGGAGTGGATCGTCGACAACAAAGGCACTGTGGATCGTAGATAGCAAAGGCATTGTGGACGTAGACAATAGAGGCACCGTGGACTGTGATAGCCTCCTCCTTGCTTCTTCATCGTGGAAAGGTAAGCCCAAATCGATTTTCTTCTCACTTACTCGACATTTTAGGGTTTAGAAAACCGCAAATCGATTTCCTTCTCACCCACTCGATGATTTCGGGTTTAGAAAACCCCAAATCGATTTTCTTCTCAGTCACTGAAATAGATTCTCTTTGTTTATCTAATTGGTGCCCTAATTTCTTCACTGTAATGTCTATTATGTGTGATTGTATATGTGTTTGTTTTTATTTGTTTTGTTTATCTAAGCACCTTGAGTAGCATACACATTTGGTTGCATCTATGTAATCTTCCAAATGGCACTTTTTTATCCAAGTATCTGCAAGCTAAGTTATTCTTCTCGTCTAGCCCTATCTGTTGTAACAAATTGATAGGCTGAGAAGTGAATTAGATTCATTGTGCTTAAGAGTTCATTCAGTGGCAATCCAAAGACTCCCCGTGATTTGATAGCCTCTTTTGGTATGTGTCGGGTAACAGAGCTCACAAGAATGAAATGATAGATAACCTAGGGTAGCATTAGAAGGGACTAATCGGAATCTCTCAGTGTTTTTTCAACCACCCTTTTGTAGCCAAACAATATAATGTTGAATCATTATGCGGCACAAAAGATCAGATGTCTAATGGAAAAAATAACAAGGTAGCATAGAAGACTAGGTATGTTGTGGTGATGAAAACAAGGTTGGGCTTGGACAGTTTAAGTTTTATCAAATTAAAGTATGTAAAAAATACTTGGTCATTGTGAGACTTCTAAACTTTTGAAATATGTCAAAATATACAACATGATCCTGATATAATGATCTTTCTAGCATAGTTTTACATCCTTAAATTTGAATACTTGTCACCTTGACATAATATTTGTGCAACTTGACCAGATGTGGATTCTCATCAAACAATTATGTATCTTGTTTGCATTCCATGGAATTGCCTTGAGTTGTGTTGTTTCTCATGAATTTTCTCTTGTATTTTCTATCAACATAGGACTCTGACAGTGTATCAAAATTAATATTTTAAAATTTTAGTACCAAACAGTATACTTTTCTGTTTGTTGTTTTGGTACCATTGTCATACTTTCAACTTTGATACTAGTACTACATTAGGGATATTTACATTAGTATGTGTTATGGTACTATGCAGTAGATAAATATAGGCACTTAGGAAATAGAGTGTGTGTGTGTGTGTGTGTGTTTATGTAATGAGATGGACTCTGCTCTGCTCTATGGACTCTGCTTTGTGTGTGTGTTATGTGTATGTGTGTGTCTGCCTGCTTTTGGTAATATTTTCAGATGAGTAAACCTTGCAAGTTTTCAAGTAATATTATTATTGGATCTAGTTTGTAAGCCAACACTGTAATCTAGATATTTTACTTTCAACTGGTTACCTTGTATCATGTTGTTGTCTTGCACTTGTGCTTGCCAGATGATAGATTCTTCTACGCAGTATCTATTGAATGGTTCACATTTTGTTTATTGAAGTTCATTAGTTCTTTCTATTGTAGAGTAATTTATTGTCGTAATCTTGATGTTGTCCCTTGTGTGGAATTTATTTACAACATTTAAACTTAAACTCATAACCCACCATGACGATAACATTTGGGATAGCTTGTGTCTTCTATTTTCAACGGTTAGTTGCTGGTTAAGGCAATGGCTTTCATCATAAATACTCAACAAATAATCCTATTATTATTTGTTAAAAGATCAGTTGGCTATCTAATATAAATCTTAATAATCAATTACTGTTTAATTGTTTAGAGTAGTAATATATTTTCCTTTTTATACAAATTTCCTGTAATTTTTTGGCTTATGATTGACATACATCATACTGGTGAACCTTAAGTATCGTACAACCATCTCAATTACTACTTCAATCTAAAGGTGAAATTATCTATTAAGTTTTTAGCGTATGTATGAATGTATATGCTGAAATTTAGTGTTGCATCTTTACATTTGATTTATTTGTATGGCAAGTCTGATTATTCATCAGTTTCTCGTTTTTAAATGTAAGCTGATATATATTTGGCTCAGTTCATATTATTATTTTTATATTGCCTGGAATATCTGTCTTTACAAATTATGTTACCTATAAATAAGCATATATGTCTCTAGTTTTCCTGCTACATGAATCCCACATTTGAAATCTGATTTGGTCTTCTCGATTTCTTGCTACATGAATCTGATTTGCTCAATAATAAAATCCAGCAAATTTTTAAGTGCAATTTGTGCCTGAGCACTGATGTGTTTGTTTAAAAGGTCATATGAACTGATCCATTATGGACCTTAAAGTATTGTTTCTTTGGTACCTCTGTAATCGACAAAAGTAAACCATCCTCCCTTTTTTTTTTGCTTAGAACTTCTTAGCATTCATGCTTACAGTTTAGCAGTTACTAAGTCTCTTAAAGATGATTTAACAAGTTTTAGTCTATAAAGGATTCTGACCATTCTTTGTTGTTTTGGTTGTAGATTATATACTCTGGTTACAGTTGCACTCAGGGCTGGTTCTTCACACCTTGCACAAGTGATCCAGGTTTAAGGTAGTATTGCTTTTGCTTTATCCATGTTTCTATTTGCACTTTAATTACTACCTTAGAATATTCAGAAATAAAAAATTCTTAAAATTTCTCTTTGGCATCAGGGGACTTAGAAACATTTTGAGTATGCATGACTTCCTTCCCTCACTCACTTTTAATTGCTTGGTAATTATATTACGTGTCAAGATTGTTATTGTGGTGATTGCCAATTTGCCACTGACTTCTGATCATTTCATAATGAATATATAAACTTTGCTTAGTTAATTAAGTTTGTTAATTGTGTTTTTCAAATTTACTGATGTTTGACTGAAAAGGATTTTTTATTTACTTTCAGAGAGGCTTTGTTGAAGCTAATGAAGTCAAGGATGAATGGACAACATATGTTCTTGACGAGTTATCTTAGCTTAGTTTTGAATTTAGGGCACCATATATATTTTTGAATGTGACTATGTAGCATCTATATGATCGAGCTTGTTTAGCCTTTTGTATGTATGGAGCCATTTGTTTTGGTCTGGAAGTTATCTATCTTAAATGTGTATTGGCATTCACGTTTCTAATGTATATAATTATGACATTTATTTGTGGCAAAAAAAATGTTGACAATTTATTTAAATATATGGATATAGCAAATATTATAAATTAATATATATATATATATATATATATACTAAATAACAAATATTATAAATTTAAAAAAATATATATATTCACTAAAGATCCCGGTTCATTTTAAAAAACTCAACAGTGATCATATATATTAAAGATCCCGGTTCAATATTAAAAATCAATAGTGATCATATATATTATTGATCCCGATTCCTTGTTTTTTATTGATCCTGGTTCCGTGTTTTCTAAAACATCTGGGATCACAAGTATCAGACTTGTTATACGAGGGGATACAATCCCAATTCAGAACCGGGATCAATATGCATGCGGAACCGAGATCTTTTAGCATTTCTGTTGTAGTGAGAATTGCCTAAAGGTTGCACGAGAGTTGGGGGGGGGGTAAGTGAGTCTTTTAGACTAAATATAACTCTCATGACAACTTTGTACGTTACAAGTTTAAATTTGTTACGAAGGATTTCCCTCACAATGTTGACATTAACTATAAACGAGGTATTTAACAAATTTCCTGAAAGATTTATTCATTATTATCATCATGGCACATGTAGTCCGTAATAATTTGGAATTGCAGTAGAAGAATGTGAAAACAACCTTATGATTTTTATAGGAGGATGTTTACTTGGATAACCCACTGATGTGGTTCTCAATTGAAAAGAATGAACACATAATGTGCATATTTTAGGAAATTAATATACAAATTTAAACAAACGTCCCACCAATAGTATCAAAAAGAAAGTCAATGATACTATTGTTTCTTTTAGATTTAAGGAAACACAATTAACTTGTGTAAGTATTTGAAAGTCAATGGGAGTGAGTTTATTATGTTGATTCTGTACGTTATTATCTTAGTCTTTTACACTAGACTAAGAAGTTTTTTCTAGTAACTTTGAATGGAAGATATAGGTGAGTCGAGCTATTTGATTAGTAGCATTGGCAATTAGGGCCCAGGCCCGCGGGCCAGCCTGGTCCGCCCGCAAAAAATGTGGGCAGGGCATAGATTTGTTGCCCATTCTTTAAAATGGGCCCGCCCAGCCCACCCGTTAAATTTGCGGGCATTTATGGGCCGCCCGCGGGCTATATAAAAAAATAGAATTAAATGGCCCAACTGAATTATTGGCCCAAATAGTCAATATTCACTACTCAACAGTACTCTCTCACGCAGGGCAATAGGGCATTTTCACACTCTCAATTTCTCAAATTAGGTTTTTCACTACTCATTCATTGTTGCCCCTGTTGCTGGTTGCGGCGCTGCTCTGGTGCTCAAGGAGTCAAGGTTCGTTGGCGCTGGTTCGCTGGCGCTGGTTCGTTGCTGTGGTTCTCTGGTGCTGCTGTGGTTCGCGGCTCTGTGGACTGTGGTTCGCTGCTCCTGCTCTGTTCGCGCCCGGTTCGCTGCTGCGGTTCTCTCATCTCTGGTCGTCGGCTCGTCGCGGTTTGGTTGCTGGTCGCGGTTCGGTTGCTGCCGGTCCTGGCTACTGGTCATTGAAGGCTTGAAGCTGGTCACGGTTTGGTTCGGTTGCTGCTGCGGTTCGGTTGCTGATGAAGACGAAAATAAGGAGGAGCGGTATCGACGGTTTGAAGGCCAGTGGGTCTGGATCTGGGACATCAAATGTTGGAGGTAAAGAACATTCTTACTTTGTTCTAAGTTCTAACTTTGTTAGTTCCTCCTCTTTGTTAGTTTCAATTTTTTTCCTTTTTTAATTCTAAATTTTTGATTATGTAATATTGTTTTTGGTAATTTATTTTACTTTAAACTCTGGTTTTTTTTACATATTGGGTGATTATTGTTATTTTTTTTACTTTAAACACTGTTAGATTAGAACATCTTGAAACTAAAACAAATGGCAAACCTAATTATTATTAATTTAATCTCTGATTCACTCATTTTAAGAACATGTTGAAGCTGAAACAAATGACACACCTAATAATGTGAGAGTTGAGGATGTGATTTCGATTAGTGATAATGAAGTGGAAAATAATGAGGATGCAAATGAGATTCTTGGTGATGAAGCTGAACCTAGTAGTAAAAAACCAAGAAAAACAAGAGCTAAATGTTGGACCTATTTTAACATTAAAGAAGTGGTGAATGAAGAGCTAGTGTGGAAAAGGGTTGAATGTAAAGGCTGCAATGCATCGTACCTAGCTGGTGGCACTAATTATGGGACACATTCTATGCTTCGTCACTTGAATGAATGTACTAAAAATAAATCTAGGGATGTGGGTCAGATGATGTTAGATGGGCAATTGAAATTGAAGGCTCGCGCGATAGATCAAATGGTATCACGTGGGATGTGTGCTTCTGCCATAATTGAGCATGATTTGCCATTCAATTTTGTTCAGTACAAAAGTATTAGAGTCTGGTTGAAGTACTTGAATCCAGATTGGGTACCTATTTCTAGAAATACCGCAAAGGCTGTTGTGGTTAAAGTTTACATGCGTGAGAAGGGGAAGCTTAAGGAAACTTTGGCTAGCATTCCTAATAGGATATGCTTAACTTCTGATCTGTGGACAACTTGCACAACTGAGGGCTACATATGCTTGACTGCTCATTTTGTTGACTTGGATTGGAAGTTAAATAGCAAAATTTTAAACATTTGTCACATGCCTCCTCCTTATTCTGGTTTAGAAATTTGTGCAATGGTATTACAGTTTTTGAAGGAGTGGAATATTGAAAAAAAGATTTTTTCTTTAACTTTAGATAATGCAACATCAAATGACGTACTTATTACAACTTTGAAGCAAAAACTGGATCAAAATAATGGGTTGGTGGCTGGTGGAGAATTTTTTCATGTGCGTTGTTCCGCACACATTCTGAATCTTATAGTCCAAGATGGGTTGAAAATAGCCAGTGATGCCTTGCATAAAATTAGGGATAGTATTAAATATGTGAAGGGTTCTGAAGCAAAGAAAAAGAACTTCAAAAAATGTGTTGAAGAAATTGGTGGTATCGATGCTTCGGTTGACTTGAAGCTTGACATGCCCATCAGATGGAACTCTACTTGTATTATGCTTGACATTGCTCTTAGGTACAAGAATGCATTTAATAATTTTCCATTATATGATCCTGTGTATAAATATTGCCCATCAATAGAAGAGTGGACAAGAGATGAAAGAATTTGTGCATTCTTGTTTCCTTTCTTTCAAACTACTGAATTGATTTCTGGCACATCATATCCTACTGCCAACTTGTATTTCATGCAAGTTTGGAAAATTCAGCGTAGTATAATTGCAAGTTTGTATGATGTTGATGAAGTTATAAGGGGCATGGGTAGGCAAATGATTGAGAAGTTTAACAAGTATTGGGAAGAATACAGTGTTGTGCTTGCTATGGGAGAAGTTCTTGATCCGCGGATGAAATTGAAAATGTTGAAATGTTGTTATTCAGAAATTGATGCATCAAGTGCAACGGATAAGGTGACACAAGTGAACACAAAGTTGCATATGCTCTTTGACAAGTATGTGAGTGTCACTAACCATCCTTCGAGCTCCAATGTGCGACATGTTGATACAACTCAATCTCCTTCTTTGAGTATGGCAATGAATAGAGGCATATTTGATGTAAGTGTGTTTATATTTTTTTTTCATGTAAATTTTTTTATATTTTTTTGTCCATTGATAATTTTCATGTCACACATGTTTTCTTAATTTGATTATTTTATCAAATATACTAGGAATTGTTCAAGCATAATGAAACTCTTATAAATGAAGTTGGGAAGTCTGAACTGGATGTTTATTTGGAAGAACCCATTTGTGACATTCGAGTTAATCAAGATTTGGATGTCTTGAAATGGTGGAAGGATAATGTGGCTCGTTTCCCTGATTTGTCATTGATGGCTCGTGACTTGTTAAGCATTCCTATTACTACTGTTGCATCTGAATCTACATTTAGCATTGGTGCACGTGTCCTCAGCAAGTATAGGAGTCGACTCTTGCCAAATAATGTTCAAGCTTTGATATGCACTCGTAATTGGTTGAATGGCTTTACTGAAAATGGTAACTTATTGCAAACTAATTATGAATTATTTTGAATCATAATTTAATTGTGCTTCTAATTGTTTTCTTTTTTGAATTGTCAATCACTTTGTAGATGAAGATGAAAGTGATATATGACTTTTAATGATGAAGTGACAATGCTACAGAATTGAGGAATTGAGAAGCATCAATCAATCTTGATGTCTTAGACTATGCAATTATGCTATTGATTCAAGACTTTTTTCTAAGACTTTTTGTTATGCAATTGTTTAATGTCATGATGTGTATGAACTTTTGATTTGAGTCTGTGTTAAAACTTGGGATTTGTAAGGTTCCTGAACTTTTGAGACATGAACCAATGTTATGACCTATGACAATTTTTACTTTACTATGTTGATTATGGCCTATTAATTATGGCAATGGCAATGGCAATGGCCTTATGTAGTTATGTTGAGCAGCATGTTTTATAAGTGACTGAAGTGACTGCAACAGGTTTTATTGCATGTTTTATAAGTGACATGAGCCAATGTTGGGCCGTGTAGCAGGTTTTATTTTAGTTTTTTTTTTGAAAAAAGGCAAAAAAATTAAAACATGGGCGGGCAGGGCTTGAATTTTTGGCCCTTAACTCAGTTAGGGCCGCCCATGCCCACCCGCAAAATTGCAAAGCCCGCAATGACCCGGCCCATGCCCGCCCATTGGCCCTAATTGCCAATGCTAGTGATTAGAAAATGAATATTCTAGAATGTGTCACATGAATTGTTAGGCTTATCTCAGAAAGCATATATCATTAAAGTACTAGAATGATTTAGAATGAATAAAATTTATGTTAAGGAAGTATTAACTATACTCATAAAGTTTTGAGATATTGGCATGGAACGAATAAATACATGCTTACTTCTGTAATGAATGATCACATTGAGGTGATCAGATTTTTGAATTTGTAGCAAGTTTTGAGGTTACAATTCAAACTAATTGACTGCAAAATTTTATTTCGGGGATTAGAACTGTCGACAATATTGCTTAGCCACTGAAAACGTATTGTGGTTTTTTGCAGCAATGACAAGTGCTATAAAGTGCTAAAAGTATGTGAATGAAGTACTTTGTCTCTAAAGAATGAGATCAGAAACAAAAATTGTCAATAGAGCATATTAGCACCAATCTTATGATTGCTAATCCCTTGAAAGAAGGGTTATTGCCTAAACATTTATTGAACATGTTGAAAGTATAGGCATTACTGTTATTAAGTAAAATTGAATTTGATGTTGACATCCTCATGTATGATGTAATTGACACTCTGAGAGTTTGTTATGTTTCTGATTACCTGTTTTCTAGAACGACATGCATTATTGTATTAGAGTAATGTAAACAGGTATTTTCTTAAAAAAAGACATTATGGACCAATTATGTATTTCCCAATTATAGATCGTGTTAAGGAAAAGACTATTTTGTGGTACATGGAAGGACCGTCATGACCCGAATTAGTTCATATCTTTAATCATGATTAATAGAGTATCTACCAATAAAATGATTTAGGCATATATAAAAGCGCATTAATTGTTTGTTTAATTATTTTGTTTAGTAGACCATAATGTTAAATTATGTCACATGAGCCAAGTGGGAGAATGTAAGATTTTAATATCTTAGTATGTCTCATGTGATGTGCATGTGACATGTATTGATGTGTGTTTAGTAAATAAATAATTAAATATTAATGGGCAAAATCATAATTATATATAAGAAGGTTGTTTCTGAAGGCCCATTAGCTTGATGGAAGCTAATGGATAATGTAACATCCCTAATTTTAATCTCAAGTATAATTATCACCCATAAGTTTTATCGAATTAAATAATTGTTTCTTGAAATCAATCATTTAGGTGTTGGGTATTTTCATAAAATACATTATGTTAATTACGAAAGAATATTTAAGTATATTTAAAGTGAATTCTTTTAAAGAAAATTATCCTATTGAAATAATGCTAAACAATTTGAATACTTAACTTTTATATATTCAATAATGAATTATGTTTAGCGTTTTTAAATATTTGATTTTATGACATTCTTAAAAATATACTTACTTATTTGATTTGATGACTAAATACTATTTTAGATGTTCATAAAAATAATATTGATTTCTATTTACTATAATAAATAAATAAATAAATAAAAGTATAGGTTAAAAAAAATAATAATATAGAATAGTATGTGTGTGTGCTGTTGTAAGAAGGGTATGAAACCCTATTTTTTCTCCTTCATGGGTTGGAGCCGCCACCCCCTTCTCTTTTCCTCCCAGCTGCCGCCCCTACCTCCAATTCTTTTTCTTCTTCATTCGCTCCCTTCACTCTCTCTCCGGCGCTGCTTCAGTCCCACTCTCTCTCGCGTGCGCTCTGTCCTAACCGCGACTCTCTTCCTCCCCTGGGTTGCGATTTCGCTCGCTGCCGCCGCCCCTCCGGTGCTCGATCTCTCCCAGTCGCGACTCGGGACCACTCGCGAACCGACGCCGTCACCTCACGAACCGCGACCTTCGTCACTTGTGGAGGATGCTACCGCCGTCGTTCCTTGCTGTTGCCCAGGGCCGGATCCACCTTCCTTGGTCGCTCCTACGCTCGTTGTTGGTGACTTAGAGCTCGAAGGTCGTTCTCTCTCTTTCCCCGGTTCATATCCGTGCCATTCTCGCCACCGACGCCGGTCGTGGATGCCGTGGCTGCCGTGAAGGAGGTGATGCTGTGAGCCACTTGACCTTGCTGTGAACCGGTCTGAACCGAACCGACCTTGCCTCTATTGCTTGAAAACCATATTTGAGGGTATATTCCTAATACCTTTTTAATTAATCTATGTTGTGTTTTAATAATAATACTAATAATTATTTAGTATTAAACTGTTTTGGAAATTAAACTTGTATTATAGTTTATGATGATTTTAATTATGCTGTTGTTGATGGTGACTTTAATTGTTTACTTTGATTTGTAATAACGTCGAATTAAACGGTATGTCGAATGATGAGTTTTGAAGGTGTACGTTTTTGTTAAATGCGTTGGATTCCTAAGTAATTGGGTTGTAAGGTTAGTTGAGCTAGATTTGTAACAGCCCGATTTTCGAAAACCAAAATAAACGACTTTTATTTATTAATGTTGCAAAAATGAGGCAAAAATATTTTTTTATGAATCATTGTTGAAGGACTTGAAAACATATTCGGAAAGTTATTACTCTCCTTCAACCTTCTCTTTTGAAAACCGAGTGTTACTTAGATCTCAAAACTTTTTCACCTTGTTTTCCGAAAACGTTTTATAAAGAAAACAATTTAATTTCTACTTAAACGATTTCATGAAAGGGAGTTCATACATCTCTTAAAAATCGGGCATGCTTCAAAATAACTGAAGCACAGTAATAGCTCATGACTTAGGTAATCCTGAATACCAAATACAAACATGCAACTTATTCTAATTCTATCACTGGCTCTTTTCTTCTATCAAAGATGATCGGTTCCAGCTTCTTCTTCTTCTTTGCGGGTGCCTTTGTACCGGAGGATGATGCGACCGCGTTCTTTGGCTCTCCTTCGGGACTTGGTTTAAGTTCCACTCCGAATAGCTTCACTGAGTTCTCCTCCCCTTGCTTCTGAGGCGGCGGTTCGGAGCAGTGACACATGTAGGATATACTCCCCAAACACAGACTGGGTGTAGTTCCACCAAACTTATGTTCCGGGTCTTCGATCACCATCTGAGCACATCCCGACCATGCCCATCCTCGACGTATAGCTTTCCATCCGCGTTCCTTATGAGGCCAAGTAACGATCTCCAAACGACGATCCATCTGCCCGTTGGAATACCAGCGACACCGATGCGCCAACGAACAGGAGAGAGTAAGCGATCCCTGACCAGGAGGCCCAGCCTCAATAATATCAATTCATAATAATCATGGCACACTGCCTCGCAGTGGCAAAACACAATGCCCCGTTCCAGTCCCTCTCACTGTTCTCGATTTGCAATCTAGGGGGCGACAGTATTGTTATAGTGCGCGCGCAGAACTTACCACGGTATTAGACCCAGTCCCCATCACGTTAGTGCACCACTTATGGAGTTCGTTCTGCCTATAACAATACTCTAGACTTCTCGACGTTTCACCGTTATCGTCCTCCCCTAATGCAATCTCTTCCTAAATATCCGCAGATACTTATCGTTCCTTCCTATCCACTACTTCGGGTTAACTCTCATATCTCACCGCGTTCGTGATTAATGTCTTTTAAAGTCTTTTATCTTTTTAATTAACCTAATAGTCGGCTCACCCTTCGTACATCCCTTCAGTGAGTCCCGACCACTAACTTTGCACAACCTTTCTCATTCACTCTCACATAGCACAGAGCTGGGATCACATCATCGGATTCGTATCTCATTTCTCAAACTTTCTCTCCAATCACATCATCATTTCTCAAACCTTCCTTTCTACCATCCCTCAAAATCTCTACTTTCACAACTTTCTAAAAACCTTCTTCTCCAATTTTCTAAAAATACTGTTTTCCAAAAGTTTTCCAAAAATCTGTTGCCACCAACTTTCACAAGACATTATTTCAAAGAGACCTTCTCAAACGTGTTGTTTCAAAAATATTCTTTCATAAAACTTTTTAAAAGACCGTTCCATAAAATTCCTTTGGAAACATTGTTTCGCAACTTCTTCAAAACTCCCATTTCAAAAACCTTTTTCAAAACCTTTTCAAAAATTCCTTTCTTTTTAAAACACATTTTGTGCTGAGCGCTAGTGGAGGAGCAAGCTCAACTCGACACCAGTTCCCAGACTAAAACCATGCTGAGCGCTAATGGAGGAGCAAGCTCAACTCAACACTAGTCCCAGACTAAAACCAAAAACAAAGGAGCCCAGCTCCACTCAATTCACTTCTCAATCCACAATCCACATCACTCTCCCCAGCTCTGGCTCGTTCTCATCATTATCCTCAATTTCTTTTCCAATCAACTCTTATCTTTCTTCCACTTAATCTCTTATTCCTTTATTATCATTCCATCATTTTCAATTCCATCACTTTCTCAACTCTTTCTCTTCTCTTTCATTCTCTGATTCAAATCGCGACATACGTCCATCCATCATTTACTTATCATAACCAACAACAATAGGCCTTATGTAACTGAATTAAATAAAAGCATACTACAACACACAACATCACACAATAGCATTGTGGTTTTTGTCACCTTCATATAAGCAGCCACACAAAGCATACAATTGCTGCTTATACTACTGACTCCAACCACTCAGTTCCGATCTTTGAGATGATACGGAACGTTCTAATAAATCACCTAGCTACCACGGTGTCTTAGGAAAGCTTCTCTCTCACCTGGGGTCCAGCTATTGAATGTGTGCTCTTCTTGAATCCTTGTGCTGCCATCTGCCCCAACCTCTTTTCTTTATCCTTCCTCATATTAAATAAAACATTTTACGTTATTAACTTATTCCGGAAAATCTTTCCTTAGTTTAGTACTTGTCCTTTCTTTAATGGGAAAACTTTGAAAACATAACCAAAATCAGGTGTTACTTGAAAGCTTGATTTTTAAATCGTATGAAAACATTTTTAAATACAAAAAGCAAGTCCAAGTAATTTTTGGACAGCAAACATAGTTTTTCAAAATTTCTTAATAAAACTTCCGAAAATATTATAAAAACATTGTTCACTTTAAATAACTTTTTAAATTAAAATTAACACTTTTTAAAAACCCAAGTTTTTTATCATAAGGCTAACTTTGGATAGCCATGACATAATTTAAAAGTCTCAAGTAAATCAAATCAAATTTTCTTAAAATCAACTTATTTGAAAATCGTTTATTCATTTAGCTATTTTCCAAACATAATCATGCAATCCTAATATAATTCCAAACAATTCAAACCACATTAACATTAAGCACCTCTTTTAATCAGCAGTAGAATAGTTATGCATCTCACACATAAGTCATCAACACAAAGCACATAGTCATGCAAGTGTTCATAAACCAATTTTGAATCCAACTTCAAACCAAGCACATTAATGTTCATTTTCCTTACTTTAAACAATTCGGATCCTCTTCAAAATCATCATGCATATTTCATTTCATGCAATTAAACTTCCTAAATCTATTTAAACTACACAAAACGAATGAAAGCAAAGAAAACATTACAAATTAAACCACATGAATTACTTTATTTTATCTTAGGCATTTAGAGTCTAGTTTCTTTTATCCCTAAACGAAACACATAGATACACACACACATGTACATTCATTCAAACACGACATTCAATTAATTCGATTCATTTGTTTATCCCTTTTATCTCTAAGTAAAGAGCCGAATAGAAAACACACATCCACAACCCAAGTTCAAACAATTTATCTTAGTATAATTCCTTAAAATATGTTTATCTCTTTTTAAATCATTTCATTGAAAAAGAGATCCTAGGTTAACTAACACCTATAGACCGAATGTCATCATAATATGCACAAAGGGCATGAATCAAAGCAAGAATCTTGTTTTCTTTATTTTTCTTTATAGAAACCGTGAGTTGTACAAGAAGATTTAGCAAACTAAAAGTTAATTTCTCAACACAATACAATCAAGAAACATGTTAAGGTCTTTATCCTTTTAGGAAAACACATGCATGCACCTACAAATCTCTAGATGAGACAATTTTCGACATGCATGTAAGAAAAACATGATTTCCTATTCTCCTAGTCTTGACCGAATAATGTCATGCAAGATTCAAAAGCATCACTTGTTTTCCAAACATCAACCGAATCATCATCATCATCACAAAAATCTTGATTCAAACTCTTTTTATATAAAAATTCATTTTTAAAGCTTGTTAGGTTTAGTTCCTTTTGAAAACCGTGACATGCATACAAGGAATCAAGACTTTATATTCAAATAAGACACACAAAATTCAAGCTTCATGTTTTCTTAAAAATTATTCATGGACCAAGACATGCAAAAAAGGAAACCAAAGCAAAACATAAACTTAAACTCAAATCATCATGCAACCGTGATAAGTAAGCTAGAAATAACATAGAAGTAGCATGAAATCTCTTAGATCAAATTAAAACATCTAGACCTAAGTTTTCTAATCATGGCCGAATCCTTTAGCTCTTGATTTTGGTAATTTATAAGTTCATTAGTCCTTAAAACCCAAGGTCAAGACATAAAAAGGACATGCAAGGGAAAATAAGAACTATAAGGCCACAAAATCAACATGCATGTGAAAATCAAAACAATATATGAACTTAAAACTCAATTTCAACAAAAACCGTGATAAAGATTATTCACAAGTAAGAGATCAAAAACTTTTTCACATCAACATTCAAGATCAAAGCATAAAATAACATGCAAGACACTTAGATCTCAAGATCACTCAAAATATTTCATGCATCCAAAAAGAATTAAAAAAAGTCCATCAAAGTCCTTTACATCATGAAAATCACTTAATCAAAACTCATTCTACCTTAATTTCTAACTTAAATCTTCAATCTCCTCTTCTCTTCCCTTAATGGTTTGCCTCGACCTCTCTCGTCCTCTAGGGTTGATGGAGGTTTCCTTCTTGGTCTTTGAAGAAGAAGGTGGCTAAGAAAAGAATTAAAGAAGTTTTGGGATGAAACTTTGGGGTTTCACTCTCCTTTCTCTCTTCTCTTCCTCACGGGTTCACTCTTTTCTCTCTAAGTTTTCAAGAGCTTGATGGTGCTCTTGAAAGGAATTGTGTTTGAGAAAGAAAAGGGATGAAAGAAATGAGATGGGAACCAAAGCCAACATACTCACATCCACGGTTTAAGGACAATTGCAAGGGTGTGGGAATTCCCTTTCCTAACCTCGGTTCATGGTGTGAAAGGAAGGGCAATTTGGGCCATCCCAATTGTTGCATGGGAGGAGTCAAGTCGTGGGAGACAAGGGTGGAAGGAAGTCTTCCTAGACTTCATGACTCATCTCTCCTAGTCTCTCCCTAGTATCATGACTCACACCTCCCACTTTCTATTCAAATTCATTTTCTTAACTCTTAAGGGAATTGCTTCCTATTTGGTTCTTTCCTTTCTCCTAGGGCCGAATCACATATGCACATACACACACATTCACATACATAATTTTATCAACACATAGCATGCACTCATGCATACACACATTTATTTTCATGTTGATCACATGGCATGGATTCATGGGATAATGCATACACATTCACCCTACACACACACGGATTACATATATGTACAATCATTCATGCATCATGCATCACTCATATATGTTCATTCACATGTCTTTACACATACGTCATACACATATTCATTTTCCTTCATTCATCAAATCCTTATGCTATCCTAAGCATATACACGTATTATACATATAACACACACATGTTTAGAAAATAATTCTTGTTCATCACAAAATAAATCACAACATTTTATTAAACATATAGATTTCAAACTCAATTTTCTAAACTTTGAGCATTACCTTAGAAAATCGTTTCTTTTAAAATCACTCATTATCTTAAAATCATGAACTTTAAGAAAATCATTTAAGAAAATACTCTTTCAAAACATTTTTCTTAAAAACAAGTTTCGTTAGTGTTTTAATTTAATATGAGGAATTTACGGGGTGTTACATTCTCCCCAACTTAAGAATTTCTCGTCCCCGAGAAATACACTGTAGATTGGGCAGCAGGGCAACAACATTCCTATGTCATTCTGAGGTTCCTCGTTAACCGCTTTCAGGTGAGAAGATTCCATTTGCACCATTGCTTGTGTGTGCAGTCGGGTTAAGTCCAACAGACTAACCGAAGAAGATGTCGCTTCCTTAACCGGTCATTGTCACAGAAAGCCCAACCAGAGGTACGAACTTAGGGGAAATCAAGCAAGCAAACATACACGCATCTCCAAAAACAAGGATTTTGCCTAAAAATCCTTAAATACTTAATACTTCCTACAACTCGGATTCCCACTACCTTACCATGACCCGTCCTCCCTACAATTCTCGTTCTAATTCTAAGGTTCTTGTCTATAATTTTTAGCTCAGAGGGGGTGCTATCATCACTTAGGCTTTCTTAAAAACCTCATCTTCCTTCGATTATCTCATTCTCTAATTAGGGTGGCAGGTAATCCTAATCTCCAAACTTTCCTCTAATATTTGGTAACAGACGCCCTTCTTCTCCTTGTGACTCCCCAACTTTGGTTCAACTTATAACTATTCCACAGTGATCTTACAGCCTTACTTAACTTAACTACTTCTCCTCCTTTAATCACTCAAACCTAAATTATTTGAGTAGGTAGGGCACTTCCAACTCCGCAGTTCGGATTAAAGAGGTTTTGAATAAAATTGATAAGGTCGAAAGGTGATGAAGAAAGAGGGTTCGGATCTTAACAGCAAGAATGTTTTGTTGAAGCAATTCAACAAACACGAAATTAAGAAATAGCAACCTACATCCTCAAAGGTGGTGGCTATCCCTGTGTAAAGGTAGGTTAAGGTTAATCAAGCCTTAGTCTAACAATCACTATTGAAACATCAGAGGTATTGGGTCTTAATCTCGAAATCTACTCATAGTCTACTCTTGTAGGGCAAAAAGGTTTCTTAAACTAATACGGTCGGTGCTAAGCTACAGACTAGTTCCATGTCCTAAGAGTCAAAAGCTTATCCTCCTATTCCTACTCAAATACTAACAAACACACAGAGTCACACAAACAAAGCATGAAGCCCATACTTAAGGCCACAAAGGATTACCATAAGCTCTGATACCATTCTGTAACAGCCCGATTTTCGAAAACCAAAATAAACGAATTTTATTTATTAATGTTGCAAAAATGAGGCAAAAATATTTTTTTTGAATCATTGTTGAAGGACTTGAAAACATATTTGGAAAGTTATTACTCTCCTTCAACCTTCTCTTTTGAAAACCGAGTGTTACTTAGATCTCAAAACTTTTTCACCTTGTTTTCCGAAAACGTTTTATAAAGAAAACAATTTAATTTCTACTTAAATGATTTCATGAAAGGGAGTTCATACATCTCTTAAAAGTCGGGCATGCTTCAAAATAACTGAAGTACAGTAATAGCTCATGACTTAGGTAATCCTGAATACCAAATACAAACAAGCAACTTATTCTAATTCTATCACTGGCTCTTTTCTTCTATCAAAGATGATCGGTTCCAGCTTCTTCTTCTTCTTTGCGGGTGCCTTTGTACCGGAGGATGATGCGACCGCGTTCTTTGGATCTCCTTCGGGACTTGGTTTAAGTTCCACTCCGAATAGCTTCACCGAGTTCTCCTCCCCTTGCTTCTGAGGCGGCGGTTCGGAGCCGTGACACATGTAGGATATACTCCCCAAACACAGACTGGGTGTAGATCCACCAAATTTATGTTCCGGGTCTTCGATCACCATCTGAGCACATCCCGACCATGCCCATCCTCGACGTATAGCTTTCCATCCGCGTTCCTTATGAGGCCAAGTAACGATCTCCAAACGACGATCCATCTACCCGTTGGAATACCAGCGACACCGATGCGCCAACGAACAGGAGAGAGTAAGCGATCCGGACGAGTAGCGTCGACAGTGTGAAATTACGGTAGGCAAAATTATAGGACACACACAACAATACACAGCATACACACAGGCAAACATACTATCATCATTGTCCACAATCCCTGTTTATTTCATCTTATTATTATTACTTCATACTTTCCACTCTCATTTCCAATCTCTTTCGTAGGACTCAACGTCCTTCCCACCTTTCCATTCTCAATCTCTTTCTCATTCCTTGCACTTCTCGAAATCTTATTTTCACAAATATAAATCTTTCCTTATAAAGTTTTATCAAATTATAACCATCGATGATCGGGGAGTTAAAGAATCATCGAGGTACGCGTTTATTTCGTAGTTAGCACTCACGTATCAAGTCTACATCTCCTCGGCCAACCAACCACCTAGTCGGAAGCAAACAGGAGTACAGGACCTTTACCACGCGGGCACGACAGCTGTCACAACACATAAATGGTCCCTGACCAGGAGGCCCAGCCTCAATAATATCAATTCATAATAATCATGGCACACTGCCTCGCAGTGGCAAAACACAATGCCCCGTTCCAGTCCCTCTCACTGTTCTCGATTTGCAATCTAGGGGGCGACAATATTGTTATAGTGCGCGCGCAGAACTTACCACGGTATTAGACCCAGTCCCCATAATTAACCTAATAGTCGGCTCACCCTTCGTACATCCCTTCAATGAGTCCCGACCACTAACTTTGCACAACCTTTCTCATTCACTCTCACATAGCACAGAGCTGGGATCACATCATCGGATTCGTATCTCATTTCTCAAACTTTCTCTCCAATAACATCATCATTTCTCAAACCTTCCTTTCTACCATCCCTCAAAATCTCTACTTTCACAACTTTCTAAAAACCTTCTTCTCCAATTTTCTAAAAATACTGTTTTCCAAAATTTTTCCAAAAATCTGTTGCCACCAACTTTCACAAGACATTATTTCAAAGATACCTTCTCAAACGTGTTGTTTCAAAAATATTCTTTCATAAAACTTTTTAAAAGACCGTTCCATAAAATTCCTTTGGAAACATTGTTTCGCAACTTCTCCAAAACTCCCATTTCAAAAACCTTTTTCAAAACCTTTTCAAAAATTCCTTTCTTTTTAAAACACATTTTGTGCTGAGCGCTAGTGGAGGAGCAAGCTCAACTCGACACCAGTTCCCAGACTAAAACCATGCTGAGCGCTAATGGAGGAGCAAGCTCAACTCAACACTAGTCCCAGACTAAAACCAAAAACAAAGGAGCCCAGCTCCACTCAATTCACTTCTCAATCCACAATCCACATCACTCTCCCCAGCTCTGGCTCGTTCTCATCATTATCCTCAATTTCTTTTCCAATCAACTCTTATCTTTCTTCCACTTAATCACTTATTCCTTTATTATCATTCCATCATTTTCAATTCCATCACTTTCTCAACTCTTTCTCTTCTCTTTCATTCTCTGATTCAAATCGCGACATACGTCCATCCATCATTTACTTATCATAACCAACAGCAATAGGCATTATGTAACTGAATTAAATAAAAGCATACTACAACACACAACATCACACAATAGCATTGTGGTTTTTGTCACCTTCATATAAGCAGCCACACAAAGCATACAATTGCTGCTTATACTACTGACTCCAACCACTCAGTTCCGATCTTTGAGATGATACGGAACGTCCTAATAAATCACCTAGCTACCACGGTGTCTTAGGAAAGCTTCTCTCTCACCTGGGGTCCAGCTATAGAATGTGTGCTCTTCTTGAATCCTTGTGCTGCCATCTGCCCCAACCTCTTTTCTTTATCCTTCCTCATATTAAATAAAACATTTTACGTTATTAACTTATTCCGGAAAATTTTTCCTTAGTTCAGTACTTGTCCTTTCTTTAATGGGAAAACTTTGAAAACATAACCAAAATCAGGTGTTACTTGAAAGCTTGATTTTTAAATCGTATGAAAACATTTTTAAATACAAAAAGCAAGTCCAAGTAATTTTTGGACAGCAAACATAGTTTTTCAAAATTTCTTAATAAAACTTCCGAAAATATTATAAAAACATTGTTCACTTTAAATAACTATTTAAATTAAAATTAACACTTTTTAAAAACCCAAGTTTTTTATCATAAGGCTAACTTTGGATAGCCATGACATAATTTAAAAGTCTCAAGTAAATCAAATCAAATTTTCTTAAAATCAACTTATTTCAAAATCGTTTACTCATTCAGTTATTTTCCAAACATAATCATGCAATCCTAATATAATTCCAAACAATTCAAAACACATTAACATTAAGCACCTCTTTTAATCAGCAGTAGAATAGTTATGCATCTCACACATAAGTCATCAACACAAAGCACATAGTCATGCAAGTGTTCATAAACCAATTTTGAATCCAACTTCAAACCAAACACATTAATGTTCATTTTCCTTACTTTAAACAATTCGGATCCTCTTCAAAATCATCATGCATATTTCATTTCATGCAATTAAACTTCCTAAATCTATTTAAACTACACAACCGAATGAAAGCAAAGAAAACATCACAAATTAAACCACATGAATTACTTTATTTTATCTTAGGCATTTAGAGTCTAGTTTCTTTTATCCCTAAACGAAACACATAGATACACACACACATGTACATTCGTTCAAACACGGCACTCAATTAATTCGATTCATTTGTTTATCCCTTTTATCTCTAAGTAAAGAGCCGAATAGAAAACACACATCCACAACCCAAATTCAAACAATTTATCTTAGTATAATTCCTTAAAATATGTTTATCTCTTTTTAAATCATTTCATTGAAAAAGAGATCCTAGGTCAACTAACACCTATAGACCGAATGTCATCATAATATGCACAAAGGGCATGAATCAAAGCAAGAATCTTGTTTTCTTTATTTTTCTTTATAGAAACCGTGAGTTGTACAAGAAGATTTAGCAAACTAAAAGTTAATTTCTCAACACAATACAATCAAGAAACATGTTAAGGTCTTTATCCTTTTAGGAAAACACATGCATGCACCTACAAATCTCTAGATGAGACAATTTTCGACATGCATGTAAGAAAAACATGATTTCCTATTCTCCTAGTCTTGACCAAATAATGTCATGCAAGATTCAAAAGCATCACTTGTTTTCCAAACATCAACCGAATCATCATCATCATCACAAAAATCTTGATTCAAACTCTTTTTATATAAAAATTCATTTTTAAAGCTTGTTAGGTTTAATTCCTTTTGAAAACCGTGACATGCATACAAGGAATCAAGACTTTATATTCAAATAAGACACACAAAATTCAAGCTTCATGTTTTCTTAAAAATTATTCATGGACCAAGACATGCAAAAAAGGAAACCAAAGCAAAACATAAACTTAAACTCAAATCATCATGCAACCGTGATAAGTAAGCTAGAAATAACATAGAAGTAGCATGAAATCTCTTAGATCAAATTAAAACATCTAGACCTAAGTTTTCTAATCATGGCCGAATCCTTTAGCTCTTGATTTTGGTAATTTATAAGTTCATTAGTCCTTAAAACCCAAGGTCAAGACATAAAAAGGACATGCAAGGGAAAATAAGAACTATAAGGCCACAAAATCAACATGCATGTGAAAATCAAAACAATATATGAACTTAAAACTCAGTTTCAACAAAAACCGTGATAAAGATTATTCACAAGTAAGAGATCAAAAACTTTTTCACATCAACATTCAAGATCAAAGCATAAAATAACATGCAAGACACTTAGATCTCAAGATCACTCAAAATATTTCATGCATCCAAAAAGAATTAAACAAAGTCCATCAAAGTCCTTTACATCATGAAAATCACTTAATCAAAACTCATTCTACCTTAATTTCTAACTTAAATCTTCAATATCCTCTTCTCTTCCCTTAATGGTTTGCCTCGGCCTCTCTCTTCCTCTAGGGTTGATGGAGGTTTCCTTCTTGGTCTTTGAAGAAGAAGGTGGCTAAGAAAAGAATTAAAGAAGTTTTGGGATGAAACTTTGGGGTTTCACTCTCCTTTCTCTCTTCTCTTCCTCACGGGTTCACTCTTTTCTCTCTAAGTTTTCAAGAGCTTGATGGTGCTCTTGAAAGGAATTGTGTTTGAGAAAGAAAAGGGATGAAAGAAATGAGATGGGAACCAAAGCCAACATACTCACATCCACGGTTTAAGGACAATTGCCAGGGTGTGGGAATTCCCTTTCCTAACCTTGGTTCATGGTGTGAAAGGAAGGGCAATTTGGGCCATCCCAATTGTTGCATGGGAGGAGTCAAGTCGTGGGAGACAAGGGTGGAAGGAAGTCTTCCTAGACTTCATGACTCATCTCTCCTAGTCTCTCCCTAGTATCATGACTCACACCTCCCACTTTCTATTCAAATTCATTTTCTTAACTCTTAAGGGAATTGCCTCCTATTTGGTTCTTTCCTTTCTCCTAGGGCCGAATCACATATGCACATACACACACATTCACATACATAATTTTATCAACACATAGCATGCACTCATGCATACACACATAGAATTACGCACATTTATTTTCATGTTGATCACATGGCATGGATTCATGGGATAATGCATACACATTCACCCTACACACACACGGATTACATATATGTACATTCATTCATGCATCATGCATCACTCATATATGTTCATTCACATGTCTTTACACATACGTCATACACATATTCATTTTCCTTCATTCATCAAATCCTTATGCTATCCTAAGCATATACACGTATTATACATATAACACACACATGTTTAGAAAATAATTCTTGTTCATCACAAAATAAATCACAACATTTTATTAAACATATAGATTTCAAACTCAATTTTCTAAACTTTGAGCATTACCTTATAAAATCGTTTCTTTTAAAATCACTCATTATCTTAAAATCATGAACTTTAAGAAAATCATTTAAGAAAATACTCTTTCAAAACATTTTTCTTAAAAACAAGTTTCTTTAGTGTTTTAATTTAATATGAGGAATTTACGGGGTGTTACAAGATTGTCCCTGAACTAACCATAAACCAATTAAATAGGAATCTGATATATATTCGACATACATTAATTCGAGTTTAAACCTACCTTGAGCTTTAATTCCAATTTGAAGGGGAGTGTACCTATTTGGACTTTGGAAATTAGTTTAGACTTATTTTCTATAAAAGAACGCTCTCTTTCAATTCAAAATTCATACCGTCAAGTATCATGCATTTGACTTTGTGAATCGTGATTAAAGCTATTTGATTTTAAATTATTTTTTATAAGCATGTAGTTTCGAAAGTTAAAGTGTTTTCAATAATGAATTTTTATCGTCAAGTGATACTAGCGTTTATTTTTATAAGTTGAAGTTAAAAATACTTGACCCTAACGTATTTTTAATAATGCTTATATTAGTTTGAAAGTTAATATCTTTCCAATGAGAAACTATACTATTTTGTGAAGACATTGGCTCTTAATTTTAATCTTGGTTAACTTTAGCTCATGAACTATAATCAAGTATTTTAATGCCGCTATTAGTTACTAATTTATTCCTAAAACTTACTTTTACGGAACACCGAAAGATCCCTATTTTAATACTTTGTTAGCTTATTCTCGCCTAACGGAAAATTATGTTTTTATAACGTTTTCAATCAAGGTTTAAATGATCGTTTTATTATCGCGCCCGTTTGGGCCTTGGTGCATTATATTAATTGTTATTTATTTTATATAATATGATTAGATGATGAAGGAGCTTTAGAACCTGTCGCCGCGCGTAAGAAATGGACTTTGATACGTTTGGATATTATCGCACCAAAAATCGCACCAAAAGAAGCATGTCTTTGGAAAAGCAAGGTTAGGAGGGGAGTATTACTAAGGCTTAGAATGTAGGGTCTAGATTGTATATATTGATTACTAAGAATAGGTGTATAATTGCATTATTATTGAGTTATTGTATGGTGTGTGACTAAATATGTGTGATCATGAGTAATATTCCATGCTATGTTTTAAAATTGTGTAAGTAAAGAATTCATAAGTTGATGATGTTAATGTTATGGTGTGAAAGAACTAATGTAGATAAAATTGAATATTATTGGATTGTCATGAAACATGAACTATGAGCATGGATTAATTATGCATTATGTGTTGATGTGATGTTTGATTTAAATGAATGTGAGCATATGATAGCATATGCATATTGCAAATGTATAATAGTGCTTAACTGGAGAAAATTGTAGATTAAGATTCAATGAGGAATAGAGACAGAGATAAAAGGAAGAAAACGGGCGATGCGGTTAAGCCGTAACCCAGAGATAAAAGAAAGAAAACGGATGATGCGGTTAAGCCGTAACCCAGAGGTAAAGAAAACGGGCGATGCGGTTAAGCCGTAACCCAGAGATAAAAGAAAGAAAAAGAGTGATGCGGTTAAGCCGTAACCCAGAGATAAAAGAAAGAAAATGGGCGATGCGGTTGAGCCGTAACCCAGAGATAAACACGGGCGATGCAGTTTAGCTGTAACCCAGAGGAAGAAGAGAAATGAGATTGAAAGAATAATTAACGGAAAAATGAACGTGCATTATGTGAACTACTTGATAAATGTGCTTGGCTTAGTGAGTTATTATGTGGTTTTGGAATCTTATAATTGTTTGTGCCTGACTTAGTATATCTATATATCTCTTCAGAGTCTATTATTCTAGGTCGGTGTAATGCTCACCCTCTTTGCTCTTTTTTTTCACAGGTACTAAGTTTGAACTTGCACTATTATTGGCCGAGCAAGAGTACACTCCACACCATGGAGTGTGAATTATTTAAGAGGGAAATTATAGTCAATTTGGTTATAATTAATTTATTTTAGTTTTGTAACAAATCAATTGTTGAAAGCCCTGAGTTTTGTCTTATTGTGTTAATAGGGCATGAAAAAGCTAAGTAATAGGTTTATAAATGTTTAAATGTTTTCTGGATAGTACTGGTTTGACATGTGAAAAATCTAAATTTTTGGGAAGTTTGTTAAACAAAGGAAACTCCGTCCGTTTGACGGGAGATTTTTATAAGTTAAAAAGGAAATTTTAAATTTGCTATTTTCGATAATGGATAATTAAGGGTAGTTAATGTAAGGTGTTACAATTATGGTATCAGAGCAATTTCTCCTCGGCCTATGGAGTGTGAACTTACAACTTCTATTGTGTTACTCACCAAGCGAGTAACTTGTAATTAATAACAGATTAGTTTAGGACTTAGTTGAGTCTTGCTAGCATCGTAATAAGAATGGTTGCGAATTATAGCATAGTGAACATTTGAAATTTCTTTTAAATTTTGCTTAAGGTGTTTGAGACTTACAAAACAAAACCCGAAATCTTGTAAAATATATATATATATATATATATATGGGTCATATTTAGAAGTGGATGAATGACGAGATTAAGGAAACGAAATACCTCAACGGGCTAGAGCACCAAGTTGCTACCTCACCGGGAGAAAGTAATCTTTAGTCTTGGACCAAGTGAGCCAATTCTAAACGTGAAAACACAAATCAAGACTTCGGTATTTTTGAACTTGAAATGAAAATTTGGAAAATTTTCTAAGAGTCACCTAACCAAAACTTAGGCGACATGAGAATGGTCTTATCACCGATGTGTGTATACTTGAGACTGATCACCTCAAATATACATTTATTGGGAGATATAATCATCTAGTCCTTGAGTTTTGGTAAACGTTTTAGAATTTTGTAAAATTCTTAGACTTAAAGGGAGTAGTTTTATTAGTATAGGTAGTGGTTTTACTAAATATGAAGGGCTTATGATAGTGGGTGTTTGGGGGTTTCTGATTTATTCATGCCTAGAATAGTTATCGGTGCTTTATGTTGAACATTATGCATGATGGAGAGGATTTAGGGGCTGTTTATGATGGTTAAGCATGAGACATAATAAGAAAATGACATAATGTTGAGTTGGTGATTTTGAGGATTGTTGTGTGTATGTGAAGTTATAGGGAGTGTTAGTTGTAACAGCCCGATTTTCGTAACTCAAAAATAACCAACTTTTATCCATTTAGGTTGCAAAAATGAGGCCAAATTATTATTATTTTTTTTTAAAACATTGTTGAAGGATTTGAAAACGTTATTGAAAATCTCTTTATGTTCTTCAATTCACTTTTCCGAAAACTGAGTTGTTACTAAACCTTTCTCTTCATAAAAACATTCGTTTCCATAAAAGAACTTGGTCCAAAATCATCTTGACAGTTCTCAAAACTTTACTTGGGTTAACTTTGCATAAAGATATGCTCCACAAGTCAAATTAAAACTTAGCTCAATTACATAATGGCTCATGGCATTGGTAATCCTTAACTCAAGGCATTCACCACAATCTAAACTAACTACACTATCCTTAAACTATCCTATTGAAGACAATAGGGTGAAGTTCCTCCTTCTTCTTGCGTCCTCTCTTCGCCCTCGAAGATGATGCCCTCCTTGCTATTGTTTCCTCATTACTAGTGGATTCCGGCTCCGCTCCATTGAGAATGGTAGAGTTTCTCTGAGTCTCGTACCAAATCTTTTCTTTGAAGTTCCTGTAGCCTCGTACGCTGACTTGTCCCAAGTGCAGCCCCAGATTAGCTCCACTCAGTTGATGCTCCGGGTCGGGAATCACGATATGGGTGTAGCCGGTCCATACCCAACCGCAGGGGGTACGCTTTCATCCTCTTCCATACTTACTCCACGTAGTGACGTCCATCCGATACTCCATCTGCCCGTTGAGATATCAGCAGCACCGATATGCCAACGAACAGGAGAGAGTAAGCGATCCGAATGACGCATCGTCGACGGTGTGGGATTACGATAGGCAAGATAGTAGGACCATGCAAACATACAATACAACATACAAGCACACAACAATTCAAGCATAACATTATTATTATCTTGTATTCTTATTATTGTCATCATTCTTGTTATCATTTTTCATTCTCTCATTATCTTACTTTACTTCTTATGTATATTCCTTCCTTTTCATAACTATACTTCCCTTCTCATTCAGTCTTATCAATTCACAACCTTTAGTAATTGGGAAGCTTTAAGATATCATCAAAGTATTCATTTCATTCTCGGCTATCACTCACGTCCACATTTCCTCGGTCATCCACCCAACCTAATCGGAAGCAAACGGGAGTACAGGACCTTTACCACGCGGGCACGACAGCTGTCTCAACACACAATTGGCCCCAGGCCAGGAGGACTACAGCCTCAAGTCATATCAATTCATTTCATATATATATATCAAGGCACACTGTCTCAACTCACAGTGGCAATCTCAAATGCCCCGTTCCAGTCCCTCTCACTGTTCAAGATTTGCAATCTAGGGGGCGACAGTATTATTCTAGTTTCGAATGCAGAACTTTCCACGGCATTGGACCCAGTCCCTACCACGTTTGTACGACACATGTGAGATTCGTTCCGCCTAGAAAGTACTCTAGACTTCTTGACGTATCACCGTCATTGTCCTCCCCTAATGCAATCTCCTCCTAAGTATCCGTAGATACTTGTGGTTCCTTCCTCTCCACTACTTCGATATCACTCTCATACCTCACCGCGTATGTCTTTTAGAGTCTTTTATATTTTTAATTAACCTAAGGTCGGCCCATCCTTCGTGCATCCCTTCAATGAGTCCCGACCACTAACTTGGCATAATCTTTCTCTCATTAATTATCACATAGCACAGAGCTGGGATCACATCAACATACTCATGCCTCATTTCTCGATTTTTCTCAACCATCTCATTTCACAAAAGTCTCCTCAAAATCTCAATTCACAATTTTCAAAAATCTGGTTTCACAAACTTTCTAAAAATTTCTTTTCATAAAACCATTAAAAGCCTCAGTTCACAAACCTTTCTCAAAATACCATTTTATAAACTTTGACAAAATATCATTGCGTAAACTTTTTATAAAGTCTCTTCTCGTAAATTTTCCCAAAAATCTTATTTCAAAAGCTTTCTCAGAAACTTGTTTCACCAAATTTTCTAAAAATCTCCTTTCGCAACTTTTCACAAAATTTTCATTTCAAAACTTTTCTGAATGTACTTTTATAATCTTTCTAGAAAATCTCTTTTCATAAACCTTTTTAAAAATATCTTTTCACAAATCCTTTTTCAAAAATCTTATTTCAAAAATCTTTTCAAAAACCTCTTTTCAATAACCTCTTTTCAAAAACCTCTTTTCAATAACCTCTTTTCAAAAATCTTTTCAAAAACCTCTTTTCAAAAATCTTTTCAAAAATCACATTTTCGTTGAGCGCTAATGGAGGAGCAAGCTCAACTTAACACTAGTCTCAGTCAAAAACAAAAAACAAAGGAGCCAAGCTCCACTTAAATCACATCTCATATCCACATCCACATTCCTTTCCCAGCTCTGGCTCAACCTCATCACTATCGTCCACTCTTTCCCAAATCTCAGCTCTTTATCTCTTTTCAAATCCATCTCATCATTATTTTTTTCTCATACTTATAACTTTACTTTTAATTTCATTTCTTTCCCAACTCATTCCTTTCATTTTCCTTTTCTTATTCAGGACGTAACAGACGTCCATCAGTGTGTTACTCATATTAATCAACAACAATAAATATCATCAGGCATAGTTAAATAAAGACATAAAAGCATGCTATCAACAAACAATCATCACACAACAACAATGTGGTCATTGTCACCTTCGTATAAGTGGCCACACAACGCAAACAATTGCCACTATACTACTGACTCCGAACCACTTAGTTCCGATCTTTGAGATGATACGGAACATCCTAATAAATCACCTAAACACCACGGTGTCTTAGGAAAGCTTCTCTCTCACCTGAGGTCCAGCGATTTAATGTGTACCGTCTCCTCGGATCCTTCTTGCTGCCGGCTGCCCCAATCCCGCGTCTTAAAGATTCCTTGTAAAAGAGAAGGGGTTGATCTCCTAGCTTCTAAGGTCTTGGAACTTCAAGGAAACTCTAGGTTTTTGGCTTGATTTCCTCCTTCTTCTTCCTTCTTCATTCACGGCCTCCTTCTTTATTTCTCTATGTGTTGAGAGCTTTGATATTTGCTCTCAACAAAGGTGTTTGGAAAGTGAATGAAAATGAGAGGAATGAATGGGAAGTGGGTGAAATTACTAAAGGTTGTAGCTTATATAGACAACTCACAACTTCCCTATTTTGTCCTTGAATAATTCGGCCAAGGGTGTGCAAATGGGAGGGGCAACTTTGGCAACTCAATTTGTTGCATGGGTGGAGGTTATCAAATGAAGGGGACAAGGTGGACTAGGTTAGGGTATTAGGGGTCATTTAGGTCTAATGACTTGTTGGCTTCTAGTTAGGGTTTTCTTCTAACTTAGTTAGGTCATGGTTAGAATTTAGTTCATTTGGTTCCTTGTCCAACACTTAGAAAAACCCTAGGCTTGCATCTACATACATACACGCACGTTGCACACACATATATATACGCATACATATACACACATACACATATACATGCACATGCACGTTATACACACATATACTAGCATACATGCATTATCATATTCTTTTACTAATTTAATTCCATATGACCTCAAACATATACATACATAGCACACCACACATACATTCATATACATACATGAAAATAAGTTTTTCTTATAAACCACTCATGTATACAAATCACAAATGCTTTTATAAAAATATCAAACACATAAACTTTTTCCAAAACTCAATTTCTAACTTTTGACATTAGTTCAGGAAATCATTTCTTTAAAGTCACTTTTTACTTTAAAACGTGAATTAGGAAAATCAATTAAGAAAATACCCTTTCAAAGCATTTTTCCCAAAAATAATTATCTTTAGTATTTTAAATTAATACGAGGAATTTGCAGGGTGTTACATTCTCCCCAACTTAAAGATTTCTCGTCCCCGAGAAATACGTTGTGGATTGGGCAGCAGGGCACAAAATTCTAACGTCACTTTGATTTCCATAAGAACATTCTCGTTTCGCTGCGTGGCCGTGTTCCCTTTTGCTGGTCTAGTTGACCTTGTCGTGCTCCTCGTTTGCTGCTTTCAGACGGAGAAATCGCACTTGCACAATCGCTTGCGTGTCGAACTGGGTCAAGTCCATCGGACTAACCGAAGAAGACGTCGCTCCCTTAGCTGATCGTCGTCACAGAAAGTTCAACCATAGGTATGGACTTAGGGAAAATCAAGTAAACAAAATTCAAACATCTCCAAAAGTATGAGGTTTCACCTAAAAATCCTCGGATATTCACTATTTTCTACAACTTAGGTCCTTCCTTCAGTTCTCCTTCTAACTCTAAGGTTTTCATCTATCATTTTCCTAGCTTAAGGGAATTCTATCACAGCCTGGGTGTATTTACTTCCTCAAACAACTTCAGAATTTCCTCTAATAATCGGTAATATACGCCTTCTTTCTTCCTTGTGACTCCCCAACTTTGATCAAACTTATAACTAAATCCACTGTGATCTCATACCCTTGCTTCATTCATCCTTCCTTAATTGTTCAAACCTAAACTATCTGGGTAACTATAGTACTTCTAACTCCACACTTTCGGCTAATGAATCTCAATTAGGATCGGTAAGGCTACAGGTTGTTAGTAAGGCTCATGAAGAAAAGGTTCAAAGTTTAACACCATTAACTGTTTCGTTGAGGCAGTTCAACAAACACGGGGATTCAGAGATAACACCCTATGTCTTTTAATGGCATTGACTATCCTCGTATCAGAGGCATACTAAGATTAACAAACTTAAGTCTTACAGGCACTAAGGGAATATCATAGGGTATGTGGTCTTAGTCTTAGAATCTACTCCTTCAAGCTACAGAACCAACAGGTTCCTTAGACTAACACGGTCGATGCTAAGTCACAAACCAAGTCCCATGTCCTAAGAGACGAAAGCTTAACCTTATACTCCTATCCTGATACTAGCAACACACAAAGTCACACAAGCAAAGCATGTAAGCCCATGCTTAAGGCCACTAAGGATTACCATAAGCTCTGATACCATTCTGTAACAGCCCGATTTTCGTAACTAAAAAATAACCAACTTTTATCCATTTAGGTTGCAAAAATGAGGCCAATTTTTTTTAAAAAACATTGTTGAAGGATTTGAAAACGTTATTGAAAATCTCTTTATGTTCTTCAATTCACTTTTCCGAAAACCGAGTTGTTACTAAACCTTTCTCTTCATAAAAACATTCGTTTCCATAAAAGAACTTGGTCCAAAATCATCTTGACAGTTCTCAAAACTTTACTTGGGTTAACTTTGCATAAAGATATGCTCCACGAGTCAAATTAAAACTTAGCTCAATTACATAATGGCTCATGGCATCGGTAATCCTTAACTCAAGGCATTCACCACAATCTAAACTAACTACACTATCCTTAAACTATCTAATTGAAGACAATCGGGTGAAGTTCCTCCTTCTTCTTGCGTCCTCTCTTCGCCCTCGAAGACGATGCCCTCCTTGCTGTTGTTTCCTCATTACTAGTGGATTCCGGCTCCGCTCCATTGAGAATGGTAGAGTTTCTCTGAGTCTCGTACCAAATCTTTTCTTTGAAGTTCTGTAGCCTCGTACGCTGACTTGTCCCAAGTGCAGCCCCAGATTAGCTCCACTCAGTTGATGCTCCGGGTCGGGAATCACGATCTGGGTGTAGCCGGTCCATACCCAACCGCAGGGGGTACGCTTCCATCCTCTTCCATACTTACTCCATGTAGTGACGTCCATCCGATACTCTATCAGCCCGTTGAGATATCAGCAGCACCGATATGCCAACGAACAGGAGAGAGTAAGCGATCCGAACGATGCATCGTCGACGGTGTGGGATTACGATAGGCAAGATAGTAGGACCATGCAAACATACAATACAACATACAAGCACACAACAATTCAAGCATACCATTATTATTATTATCTTGTATTCTTATTATTGTCATCATTCTTGTTATCATTTTTCATTCTATCATTATCTTACTTTACTTCTTATGTATATTCCTTCCTTTTCATAACTATACTTCCCTTCTCATTCAGTCTTATCAATTCACAACCTTTAGTAATTGGGAAGCTTTAAGATATCATCAAAGTATTCATTTCATTCTCGGCTATCACTCACGTCCACATCTCCTCGGTCATCCACCCAACCTAATCGGAAGCAAACAGGAGTACAGGACCTTTACCACGCGGGCACGACAATTGTCTCAACACACAATTGGCCCCAGGCCAGGAGGACTACAGCCTCAAGTCATATCAATTCATTTCATATATATATCAAGGCACACTGTCTCAACTCACAGTGGCAATCTCAAATGCCCCGTTCCAGTCCCTCTCACTGTTCAAGATTTGCAATCTAGAGGGCGACAGTATTATTCTAGTTTCGAATGCAGAACTTTCCACGGCATTGGACCCAGTCCCTACCACGTTCGTACGCCACATGCGGGATTCGTTCCGCCTAGAAAGTACTCAAGACTTCTTGACGTATCAACGTCATTGTCCTCCCCTAATGCAATCTCCTCCTAAGTATCCGCAGATACTTATGGTTCCTTCCTCTCCACTACTTCGATATCACTCTCATACCTCACCGCATATGTCTTTTAGAGTCCTTTATCTTTTTAATTAACCTAAGGTCGGCCCATCCTTCGTGCATCCCTTCAATGAGTCCCGACCACTAACTTGGCATAATCTTTCTCTCATTAATTCTCACATAGCACAGAGCTGGGATCACATCAACAAACTCATGCCTCATTTCTCGATTTTTCTCAACCATCTCATTTTACAAAAGTCTCCTCAAAATCTCAATTCACAATTTTCAAAAATTTGGTTTCACAAACTTTCTAAAAATTTCTTTTCATAAAATCATTAAAAGCCTCAGTTCACAAACCTTTCTCAAAATACCATTTTATAAACTTTCACAAAATATCATTGCGTAAACTTTTTATAAAGTCTCTTCTCGTAAATTTTCCCAAAAATCTTATTTCAAAAGCTTTCTCAAAAACTTGTTTCACCAAATTTTCTAAAAATCTCCTTTCGCAACTTTTCACAAAATTTTCATTTCAAAACTTTTCTGAATGTACTTTTATAATCTTTCTAGAAAATCTCTTTTCATAAACCTTTTTAAAAATATCTTTTCACAAATCCTTTTTCAAAAATCTTATTTCAAAAATCTTTTTCAAAAACCTCTTTTCAAAAATCTTTTCAAAAACCTCTTTTCAATAACCTCTTTTCAAAAACCTCTTTTCAATAATCACATTTTCGCTGAGCGCTAATGGAGGAGCAAGCTCAACTCAACACTAGTCTCAGTCAAAAAAAACAAAGGAGCCAAGCTCCACTTAAATCACATCTCATATCTACATCCATATTCCTTTCCCATCTCTGGCTCAACCTCATCACTATCATCCACTCTTTCCCAAATCTCAGCTCTTTATCTCTTTTCAAATCTATCTCATCATTATTCTTTTCTCATACTTATAACTTTACTTTTAATTTCATTACTTTACCAACTCATTCCTTTCATTTTCCTTTTCTTATTCAGGACGTAACAGACGTCCATCAGTGTGTTACTCATATTAATCAACAACAATAAATATCATCAGGCATAATTAAATAAATACATAAAAGCATGCTATCAACAGACAATCATCACACAACAACAATGTGGTCATTGTCACCTTCGTATAAGTGCCACACAACAAAAACAATTGCCACTATACTACTGACTCCGAACCACTTAGTTCCGATCTTTGAGATGATACAGAACGTCCTAATAAATCACCTAAACACCATGGCGTCTTAGGAAAGCTTCTCTCTCACCTGAGGTCCTGCGATTTAATGTGTACCGTCTCCTCGGATCCTTCTTGCTGCCGGCTGCCCCAATCCCGCGTCTTAAAGATTCCTCGTACAAGAAAAGGGGTTGATCTCCTAGCTTCTAAGGTCTTGGAACTTCAAGGAAACTCTAGGTTTTTGGCTTGATTTCCTCCTTATTCTTCCTTCTTCATTCACGGCCTCCTTCTTTATTTCTCTATGTGTTGAGAGCTTTGATATTTGCTCTCAACAAAGGTGTTTGGAAAGTGAATGAAAATGAGAGGAATGAATGGGAAGTGGGTGAAATTACTAAAGGTTGTAGCTTATATAGACAACTCACAACTTCCCTCTTTTGTCCTTGAATAATTCGGCCAAGGGTGTGCAAATGGGAGGGGCAACTTTGGCAACTCAATTTGTTGCATGGGTGGAGGTTATCAAATGAAGGGGACAAGGTGGAGTAGGTTAGGGTATTAGGGGTCATTTAGGTCTAATGACTTGTTGGCTTCTAGTTAGGGTTTTCTTCTAACTTAGTTAGGTCATGGTTAGAATTTAGTTCATTTGGTTCCTTGTCCAACACTTAGAAAAACCCTAGGCTTGCATCTACATACATACACAAACGTTGCACACACATATATATATACGCATACATATACACACATACACATATACATGCACATGCACGTTATACACACATATACTAGCATACATGCATTATCATATTCTTTTACTAATTTAATTCCATATGACCTCAAACATATACATACATAGCACACCACACATACATTCATATACATACATGAAAATAAGTCTTTTGCTTATAAACCACTCATGTATACAAATCACAAATGCTTTTATAAAAATATCAAACACATAAACTTTTTCCAAAACTCAATTTCTAACTTTTGACATTAGTTCAGGAAATCATTTCTTTAAAGTCACTTTTTACTTTAAAACGTGAATTAGGAAAATCAATTAAGAAAATACCCTTTCAAAGCATTTTTCCCAAAAATAATTATCTTTAGTATTTTAAATTAATACGAGGAATTTGCGGGGTGTTACATTAGTTTCCCAACTTTTTGTGCTCTATAAAATTGATAAGTTATTCTTGGGTGTAATTACGTAATAGTAACTGACTCTGGAAGGTTGCACATGATTTGAAAATGATTTGTTATTTATTTGAATTTTTGGGTCGTAAAGTGTTTGTCGGGAAATCGGGGTTTTTAATATAATTAAAAACTGAGTTTTTGGGCTTAGGATGCTCAAATTGACATGGAATTTTATGTGAGCTTCCTAAGGTTGAATTCAAGTTGTGTGAAAAAATTAAAGCTGTTTGGAGCAAGTTAGTATTTTAAATAAATGTGTTTTCACAAATCAGACCCGACAGTTCCGATGTCTCCGACACTGCGAACGCAGGGGAAAAATCAAGTCTAACGTGTTCCGATTGATCTGAAAATTTTATACAACCTTTGGATATGTATGTATGATGTCCCTGTAAATTTTGAGGTCATTTGGAGTTTTTTTACTATTTTAAATAAATCTGATTTAGGTTCAGCCCCCGATGTTTACGGTGTTTTTAACAAAGGGGTCGCAGGGTTAAAACTGAAACTAACGGAATCCGATCGACCTGAAAATTTACCAAGATGGTATTTTATATGTAGGGTCACTACCTGTAAATTTTAATGACATTTGGAATTGAATTGGAATTTTTAAAAAATGCATCTTTGTTACAGCTATGTAGTTTTTCCGATTTTTGAACTTTTGGGCAAATAATGAAAATCATACCTCCCAAACTTCTCTTGAACTAATTTTCGGATATGTTGCCTTTGAATACCTGCATATTAAGTATGACAAATTTCAAATAAAAATGAGTTGGTATGAAATGAGTTCTTTATACGTCTTAAATGTGTTATATGGAAGCTTTCAACGACTTTTTGGATTTGTTTATTGTGAATTTCATGCTAGTGTTTAATCAATGACTGGACTGAACTTGTGGTATTATTATGTTTCCTTTAGATGTGAAAGTTGTGATCATGCAAGGTATTATGTAAATGTGATCTGATATGCTTTATTTTCCTTTTATGTCCTAGATGCGTGATCATATGTGTATGCTAGCTTGTTTGTCTATTAAGGGTGAATCCTATGCTTGGGTATGTTTGAATACATGGCTGGACATTATGAATTAACTTGTGATATGTAATAAGATGGACTTGGTATGTTTAAGAATGTGATGCCCGATTATGACTAAGTGTGTTATGCATTTCATAGGAGCAATTGTCATGCAATTTGCATAGACATACATATTAGGCCTTTCTCGCTTGAAGTTGAATGTGTGGATAAATATTTTATAAAGGTAACCAAACTCAAGGTCAAATGAGAATGGGTCACCCTAGGTGTGAGGAAGATATAAGGGAGTCAAGGGAAAGACGTTAGAAACGAATTAGAGCTTAGCATGAAAATCCTTAGAGTTGACATAGAAAGACCCAAAGTAAAGGAGTTAAGCATATTTATATTCACCTAAAGTTTCATTCCTTGTCCATGCCTATCTATCGATCCAACTATCTAAATTCTTGAGTTAGCAAATCTTGATCTTCCCGTAGTAGGTTCCGCTATTGTTTTATATCGGTTCGACCTTAGATGAAAATTTGGGGCTGATGGGCTGGAAATAGATTTGAGAAACACCAAAAAGTATTGACCTAGGAGCATCATAAGTAGGGGAGGGAACCCGGAAAGAGTTAGATGTAATAGTTAGAGGCCCTGTTTAAGTGATGGCTTTTCATTCACTTGAACCAATCAGAATTTCGGGGACGAAATTCTCCTAAGTAGGGGAGAATTGTAACATCCCTAATTTTAATCCCAAGTATAATTATAAGTTTTATCGAATTAAATAATTGTTTCTTGAAATCAATCATTTAGGTGTTGGGTATTTTCATAAAATACATTATGTTAATTACGAAAGAATATTTAAGTATATTTAAAGTGAATTCTTTTAAAGAAAATTATCCTATTGAAATAATGCTAAACATTTTGAATACTTAACTTTTATATATTCAATAATGAATTATGTTTAGTGTTTTTAAATATTTGATTTTATGACATTCTTAAAAATATACTTACTTATTTGATTTTATGACTAAATTCTATTTTAGATGCTCATAAAAATAATATTGATTTCTATTTACTATAATAAATAAATAAAAGTATAGGTTACAAAAAATAATAATAATATAGAATAGTATGTGTGTGTGTGTTGTTGTAAGAAGGGTATGAAACCCTATTTTTTTCTCCTTCATGGGTTGGAGCCGCCACCCCCTTCTCTTTTCTTCCCAGCCGCCCCTACCTCTGGTACTTTTTCTTCTTCATTCGGTCCTGTCACTCTCTCTCCGGCGCTGCTTCAGTCCCTCTCTCTCACTCTCTCGCGTGCTCTCTGTCCTAACCGCGACTCTCTTCCTCCCCTGGGTCGCGATTTCGCTCGCTGCCGCCGCCCCTCCGTTGCTCGATCTCTCCCAGTCGCGACTCGGGACCACTCGCGAACCGACGCCGTCACCTTGCGAACCGCGACCTCCGTCGCTTGTGGAGGATGCTGCCGCAGTCGTTCCTTGCTGCTGCTGTGGTAGAGCCCGCCGCCGCCATTGCCCAGGGCCGGATCCACCTTCCTTGGCCGCTCCTACGCTCGTTGTTGGTGACTTGGAGCTCGAAGGTCGTTCTCTCTCTTTCCCCGGTTCATGTCCGTGCCATTCTTGCCACCGACGCCGGTCGTGGATGCCGTGAAGGAGGTGATGCTGTGAGCCACTTGAACTTGCTGTGAACCGGTCTGAACCGAACCGACCTTGCCTCTATTGCTTCAAAACCATATTTGAGGGTATATTCCTAATACGTTTTTAATTACTCTATGTTGTGTTTTAATAATAATAATACTAATAATTATTTAGTATTAAACTGTTTTGGAAATTAAACTTGTATTATAGTTTATATTGATTTTAATTATGTTGTTGTTGATGGTGACTTTAATTGTTTACTTTGATTTGTAATAACGTCGAATTAAACGGTATGTCGAATGATGAGTTTTGAAGGTGTACTTTTTTGTTAAATGCGTTGGATTCCTAAGTAATTGGGTTGTAAGGTTAGTTGAGCTGGATTTTCCCTGAACTAACCATAAACCAATTAAATAGGAATCTGATATATATTCGACATACGTTAATTCGAGTTTAAACCTACCTTGAGCTTTAATTCCAAATTGAAGGGTAGTGTACCTATTTGGACTTTGGAAATTAGTTTAGACTTATTTTCTATAAAAGAACGCTCTCTTTCAATTCAAAATTCATACCGTCGAGTATCATGCATTTGACTTTGTGAATCGTGATTAAAGCTATTTGATTTTAAATTATTTTTGATAAGCATGTAGTTTCGAAAGTTAAAGTGTTTTCAATAATGAATTTTTATTGTCAAGTGATACTAGCGTTTATTTTTATAAGTTGAAGTTAAAAATACTTGACCCTAACGTATTTATAATAATGCTTATATTAGTTTGAAAGTTATTATCTTTCCAATGAGAAACTATACTATTTTGTGAAGACATTGGCTCTTAATTTTAATCTTGGTTAACTTTAGCTCACGAACTATAATCAAGTATTTTAACGCCTCTATTAGTTACTAATTTATTCCTAAAACTTACTTTTACGGAACACCGAAATATCCCTATTTTAATACTTTGTTAGCTTATTGTGTATAACGGAAAATTATGTTTTTATAACGTTTTCAATCAAGTTTTAAATGATCTTTTTATTATCGCGCCCGTTTGGGCCTTGGCGCATTATATTAATTGTTATTTATTTTATATAATATGATTAGACGATGAAGGAGCTTTAGAACCTGTCGCCGCGTATAAGAAATGGACTTTGATACGTTTGGATATTATCGCACCAAAAGGAGCATGTCTTTGGAAAAGCAAGGTAAGGAGAGGAGTATTACTAAGGCTTAGAATGTAGGGTCTAGATTGTATATATTGATTACTAAGAATAGGTATATAATTGCATTATTGAGTTGTTGTATGATGTGTGACTAAATATGTGTGATCATGAGTAATATTCCATGCTATGTTTTAAAATTGTGTAAGTAAAGAATTCATAAGTTGATGATGTTAATGTTATGGTGTGAAAGAACTAATGTAGATAAAATTGAATATTATTGGAATGTCATGAAACATGAATTATGAGCATGGATTAATTATGCATTATGTGTTGATGTAATGTTTGATTTAAATGAATGTGAGCATATGATAACATATGCATATTGCGAATGTATAATAGTGCTTAATTGGAGAAAATTGTAGATTGAGATTCAATGAGGAATAGAGACAGAGATAAAAGAAAGAAAACGGGCGATGCGGTTAAGCCGTAACCCAGAGGTAAAGAAAACGGGCGATGCGATTAAGCCGTAACCCAGAGATAAAAGAAAGAAAACGGGCGATGCGGTTAAGCCATAACCCAGAGGTAAAGAAAACGGGCGATGCGGTTAAGTCGTAACCCAGAGATAAAAGAAAGAAAACGGGCGATCCGGAGGTAAACACGGGCGATGCAGTTTAGCTGTAACCCAGAGGAAGAAGAGAAATGAGATTGAAAGAATAATTAACGGAAAAATGAACATGCATTATGTGAAATACTTGATAAATGTGCTTGACTTAGTGAGTTATTATGTGGTTTTGGAATCTTGTAATTGTTTGTGCGTGACTTTATATATCTATATATCTCTTTAGAGTCTATTATTCTAGGTCGGTGTAATGCTCACCCTCTTTGCTATTTTTTTTAGGCTTAAATACTCTTTTGGTCCTTTATCTTATTTTTAGGTTTCAATTTGGTCCTTCATCTTTAACAAGAGTCAATTTAGTCCTTTGTGTTTTTAATGTTTGTCAATTTCATCATTTTGTCATGATAGTGTTAAATTTTCACCGGAATATATTGATTTTGCCTAGAATTCCTTTTCTAATCATCATAATCTACATTGTATCATTGTAATTTGTAATTTTTAAAACAAAAAAGGCAAAATTTTGTGGGAATTTTCACCCTAAAAAATTGGAATGACAATGAAATTTTATCAATCAAAGTATCAAATGTGACGAAAAATGTTGATTTCGACGAGAAAATATAGATCCCGGTTACTAAAATAAGAAACATGTTACAAAATTAGTATATTTCGGTGAAAATTTAACATCATCATGACAAAAGGATGAAATTGACAAATATCAAAAATATGAAGGACTAAATTGACTATTTTCAAAGATAAAGGACCAAATTGAAACTTAAAAATAAGATACATGACCAAAAAAGTATTTAAACCTTTTTTTTACAGGTACTAAGTTTGAACTTGCACTATTATCTGCCGAGCAGAGTACACTCCACGGTGTGGAGTGTGAATTATTTAAGAGGGAAATTATAGTCAATTTGGTTATAATTAATTTATTTTAGTTTTGCAACAAATCAATTGTTGGAAGCCCTCAGTTTTGTCTTATTGTGTTAATAGGGCATGAAAAAGCTAACTAACAGGTTTATAAATGTTTAAATGTTTTCTGGATTGTACTGGTTTGATAGGAGAAAAATCTAAATTTTTGGGAAGTCCGTTAAACAAAGGAAACTCTGTCCGTTTGACGGGAGATTTTTATAAGTTAAAAAGGAAATTTTAAATTTGCTATTTTCGATAATGAATAATTACGGGTAGTTAATGTAAGGTGTTATAGATAATAGTTAGGGTTTTTACCTATTTATAGGAAACAGGTCTTGTTCCTGGCTATAAGGTATTCTTTTTTCTCCCCATCACAAAACGACTAAACAAACAACATAGAATAGAATAGCATAGGAGGCAAAGGAATAGAAACATGTTCCGTTGCTTTTGATCAAAGGGTAGAACTCTCTTTCAACTCTAGCAATGGATAAAAGTTAGTAATTGTATTCCTTATTGTGTGAAAGTCATATAATTTCAAGATCTTTATTATTGTAGTTGTAACGAATAAATTAAATTACAACTTATACTTAAACATTTTCATTTTTTTTCTTAAACATTTTTTTCAATTTGGTCTTAAAAGTTTTGTTTCCTCCACAACTCTCAATTTTTAGCCAAAATTGATAATCTTGATATCAATAAATTTAGAAGGAAATGATTTATAAAACATATTCATCATTTTATAAAAAAAAAATTATAGTGAAAAAAAATAGATTTTAGGACTCATTTAAAAAAAACTATTTTTAGGATCAAATTTAAAAAATTTAAGGACAAAACTAGAAAACAAAAATAACTTAAATGACCAAAACATAAGTTTTACCTAAAAATTTGTAAGAATTCTTCAATAATAATAGTGATAATAAAGTTGTACGTGTTAATGGTAGAATATGGATATACACACTTTTTTTTTATTCAAATACGATAGACTTACATGACATTCATTATCTAACTAGTAACTATTACATTTAACCTTTTTGCCCTAGTATTTCTGTATTTACATGCAGAAATTTGGATATCGAGTGCTTATGTTGTGATAAATAAATAGACTTGTATATATTTTGCATAGGTTAATTAAACCTAAATGCTTTTTTAGAAACTAATACACTTAATATAAAATAAAAATAATTCTTTAGTTTTTTAGTAATATTTTATTATTTATACTCTTTTATCTTATGGATGAGATGCATAGAATATATAAAAATCGATATTTCAATTCCTATCCGTTTAAAGCAAGGGCTTTTCAGACATTGTTCTTGAAATAAAAATAATTTGGCGATAGCCCCTACATATTCATTATTTATTATTATATTTTTAGTTTCTGAGCTAATATTTTAGGGAAAATCAAAAGCACAAATACATTATAGGGGTAAATCGAAAATCATTAATATATTACGAGAATAAAACTCAAAATATAAATGAATTACATAGACCAAATCCAACACAATATTACATAATGGATGATATAAATTAAAATCAAAATAAACGAATTTATGGATTTTTTTAGTGTGCATCAAGGGTATCATTTAACCAATAATCGAAGACCAATCCCCTCCGAAATGTAGAGATCATCGAAGTGTGGATTTTGCCTTTACCAACAAAGCCTTTTCCATATCCACGGCAGAGATCGAACCTCTGACATCGTAATTAAGGAAACAACTATCTATCAACTGTGTTGAGCCTTGTAGATAACGAATTTACGGATACTATGACTAAACTTTTATTTTTAGATGACTAAATTCAAACAATCTATACTTTATGGAAACTAAGAACATATCAAATACTTTATTTGAGTTTATGAATCCGGGTCGTACTTTTTGACCCCCACAATTTACTCACCAACCCCCATTTTATTCCGCCTTATACAAGGCGGAAGTGCAAATTTTCACTTTTCCGACTAACGAAAGGCGGAAACATCCCCGACTGTCAAGAGTCGGAAGTGAAAATTTGCACTTCCGCCTTGTACAAGGCGGAATAAAATGGGGGTTGGTGTGTAAATGGTGGGGCCAAAAGTAAATGTCTATGAATCCTACCAATTCATATCAAGAACATCACTTCAAGTTAGTCCTTCTTCAAGAAAGTTTTCAACTTCAGATGTCAATGAAAAAAGCTCCGCATCATTATCCCAATTAAGGTCTTTAAGGAGCGCCCCATCTTGTTCTCCCAACCAGCATGTGTCGTTTTTTTCATTGCTTTCTATGTCTTCCAACATAGTTCCCCACCAATTATTATTGGACCCTGATGAATTAGGAACGTTACATGTCTTATCATGAGTACATTGTTTGTCCCTACTCTGGTCATTGCTTAGCAGTTTCTCTCTCAACCAGGGTGAAGTTCTTGAGATTGTTCTAGGTTGAGGCTTTATCACAACGTGAGGCTCTATAACTATTTCCTTTGAACTTGTGTTGTTAACATCTTTCTTATGAGAGGATACCTTCTTGCGAATGTAAGAATTCCAATAGTTTTTTACATCATTAGGAGTTCTTCCTGGAAGTCTTCCCGCAATGAGAGACCATCTATTTGCATAAAAATATATATATATATATATATATATATATATATATAGTTACATATTATTTTTTAAGAAATTATGTAAATAATATGCTGATTTTATGAATAAAAGGTAGAAAGTGATGAAATAGCATTGTATGTTGGATAAAAAAAGAAAGACCCATATTATTTTATTTTAAGAAAAGCGATAAACCCAAAATAATAGTTTACTTTTTTTCTTTTTTTTTTTGTAGTATATGTCTCGTCTTAATGTCAATTCTTTGTGTTTAAAGAACATCATTGAAAAAGAAAGAATATTCTTGTCTAAATAGCTAAATATTAAAAGTGATAATATTTTTACACTTTTTTATTTTACTCTTATTCCCTTAAATTTAGCCCTCATATTTTTTTTCCTTTACTTTACTTATATATCTTGTCCGATATCACATCCCTCACATCTCATTCTATCCATTTATTTCCTACATCACATAAAAACACATAAAAGTAGTGTAGTCAAAACATTTTCCAAAAGTTAAGTGACAACATAAGAATGATGCAAGGAGAATGATATGCAAGTACTACTGAGATTCATGTATCACTCTTTTTTTTTTTTCATCAGAATACCAGAAAGTGAGGGAAGTACATCTTCAAGCACTTTTTTTTATGTAAATAAAATAAAGGATGTTACACTAATTAAAAGGTCAGGTTCGATCATATTATTTGCAACTAAACTAGTTTTGAAGTAAAAAATAGGTTTAATTATGTCACATGAAGTTTGGGATACTTTTGCCAGATATCCTTATATTTTTTTTTTCAATGTCTGACTCCCGAAATTACTTATTATAATATCTTATATTATAATATCTTATACTGTGAACCCTTTATCTTTATATTGGTAGACCATTCAATTTAGCTTATTAAACCGATGGAAACTGGCCCGAAACTTTTTCCAGTTTGTCGTGGTCCCAGCTTGACATCATTGGTCAAAGGCTTCTCAAGCAATTGACAATAATTCAGAATGAAAATAAATAATAAGAAGTCTTTGTCATATTAATTGAAATTTTTTTTGATATTATGTAATACATTTCTCTTGATTTTTTTAACACTTAATGAATTTCTTGGCTCAATAGTTTTCTTTTCTTTTATCTTATTTTTCGATTTTAATTTGGTCATTATTTATTTTTAAATAGCCAATTTAGTCTTATATATATGTTTGTAACGTCCGTCGATTTCATCCTTCCATCTTGACATTATTAAATTTTTATCAGAATATATTGATTTTGCCAAAAAAAATTCATTTTTCAATCACAAGAGTCGTATTTTATCACCATAATTTGTAGTTTTAAAACAAGAAATGTAAAAAATATGAGTGAAATTTCATCTTGAAAAAGTGGAATGACATTATAATCTTACCAATCAAAATATTAAACACGTTGGAAAATGCAAATTTTGACGATAAAAAACAAATTCTGGTGACTGAAAGAAATAATTTTTGACAATCAATATATTCCAATAAAAATATAATATCATATTGACGAAATTACGAAATTGACAAATGTGATAAGCATGAATGACTAAAGTAACCCTTTTTAAATATAAAGGACCAATTTAAAACCTAAAAATAAGATGAAATATCAAAATAGTATTTAAGCCATAATTTTAACCATTTATCATTAAGTCATTATGATACAAATGCCCTTTGTTCAATAAGTTCTTCCATTTCTATTCAGCTGTGTCTTTGTAGAACTTTTTTTTTTATTACTTTTAAAAGTTCAAGAAAGCAATAATAACTAATTTTTCAACTTTTTAAAAAGAAAAGATTAACTAATTTTTCAATTATACCCTTAGAATTAATAACTAATTTACTAATAAAGAGATTATTAGTGGAGTAAAATTAATAGTAAGGAAAATATAAAAAAATGAAAAAGAATGTTATGCCTTTGTTATTTTAACTACATGCATTAGTTATGTGTTTATTATATCTTAAAAGACAGATCAGGTAAACAAGAAATGAGGTAACATAACCATGCATCATTTTAGCAAAAACTAATAATGATGCAAGTATATGAAAGTAACACGATTTTGTGAAGATAACCTGTTTCCCAAAAGTCTATGCAATCTTAACATCAGATCAACTTCGTCCTCATCAAACATTCCCCTCTTGATATTTGGATTCAAATAATTCAACCATCGTAATCGACAACTTTTTCGGCATCTGTTCAAGCCTGTAAAATTCAAGAAGATATACATGAGTTACTACTAGCTAGTGCATTACGCTTTACGTGGTATCATTGTTAACAGAGGTTAGATAAGGAGAACAAGAAACCAAGATCAATAATTTAGGACAATATAATAATTTCTTAATAAAGTTTCTATCTTACTCATAAGAAAAACTAAAATAAGAAAGGGAAGGTGTAAGTGTGAGTGTGAACATACTATTAAACAAAATATATTTCTTCTTACTATCAATCAATATCATAGAAAAGGCCGGCAACATTTTTTTTATGATGATATATAGAAAAGGCAATGTTACCAGGTGCCATTTTCCTTCTCCATATTGTTGAACACACGCCTTAAGAAGGTCATCTTCCAAGTTACTCCATGCACCTTTTCTCACACCTGAAGATCCTTCCATTTAGTTTTAATAAGATAAGATCGATGCATTCCAAACCACACAGAGAAGATACCTTAAATACAAATTTGCTCATCAACTATATGTCAATATCCCTGTTCTTCAAAGGATTTTACTTCGGTACCCTCTTAAAACATAGAGTTTCTGTACCCTTTTAATGTGACTCAATATAAATTAGTCACGTATTTTTTTTTTTTTTTTGCGACGTAAGCTGAGCATATTTTTAATTTATAAATTTTATAATTAGATCTCTAAAATATTTATTTAAAAACATCCACTAAAAATATTTTATAAGTTCGATTCCCACTAAAATCATCCCGCTGGGATAGCCAGCCACGCAGCTCGCTCCGGATTAGTCTCAAGGGCTCCCTGGTATTAAGGGTGCTCTTGGGGATACCGGTGGTTCCGCAAGGAATTCGGATCCAAAAAAATAAAATATTTATTTAAAAATATTTTTTTTATCCTTAATGTAATTTACCCAAAATATCATCATTTTAATATTATTTTTCATCTACCCAAAGTACCCTAATTTTAATTTTATATTTCATCTACCCTAAATACCCCCATTTTAATATTATTTGTATATACCCAAATTACTCTTAATAATTTATAATTTCACATTTCACTATCCTCTCAAGTTATTTTTCCCATCAATCTATCATACTCTTCTTCTTCTATCGCTGTCAAGTACTAACATCATCATCTTCTTCTTCTTCTTTATTCATACCTTCTTCATCAAAAAACCCAGGAACAAATGCAGGAGTATATCTTCTTCATCATCACTGCCTTCTTTTATATTATTCACTCTCCAAACCCATTTCCAAACCCAATCCAATTCAGCTGCTACCATCACCATAGATAAGTTCTCTTTCTTCCTTTTTTAGGGATGTTCATTCCTTTCAGATTTTATTTATGTGGGTCTCGTGCTGTCATCAGTACACGTTGATGTTTTTTTAGTTTATTGTTGCTCTCTACCTAGGGAAACTCAATTTTGTGTAAATTCATAACACGTGATTATTTTTTGTATTTCCCAAATGTGATAATGAAGAAAATAAAAGTTTTCACTTTTTCATTGACAAAATTAAAGCTTAAATTTTTCAATAAAAAAACTCAATTTTTAGCAACAATGTTTTTTTTTTCTTTTTAAAAACAATTGAGTGGTGGTGAGAAGCAACGTGTTGCCCTACCTCGTGCATTTCATTGGTCTAAAAAATGAAGAAATATAATCTATCAAAAATCAAATAAAAATATTCATATTTTGTGTTTTCGAGCTTTATCAATTAAGTTATACTTTTCTCGTCCCATTATCTTGGAAAAAGTCAAATAGTCAACATAAAGAAGTAATATCTTTTTGACATAATGCTTGATTCTTTTTTAAAAATAAAATATAATGCTTGATTCATTCATTAATTGCAAATTTCTATCACACAAATTTCATATTATCTTTACAATCTTTAAGATTTTTCATTAATTTTTTTAAAATTTTTTAATGTAATATACAATTTTTAAAATAATATACAATCTTTAAGATTTTTCATTAATTATTTTTACTTTGAATTGGGACAAAAAAACTTCATTTTTTTTTACCAAAATAATGGGACTGATGGAGTATAGGAGAGACAATTAAATGAGATATATGAGCACAAAATAAGATAAGCTTCACTCCTCAAATATAGAGTAAGAGATAAGGTATGCATAAAATTGAGAATTAAATGATATAATATGAACATAAAATAAGATAAGAAAAATTTCGCTTCTCTAAAGAAGCAAGAAATAAGGAAAGAAAATTTGAGATACTCCTTCGATCCCATTATTTTGGTAAAAATCTAAGTAGTAAATAAAAATAAGAGAATATCTTTTTGATATAATTCATGATTCTATTTTCAAAATAAAATATAATGTATGATTCATTCATTAATTAAAAATTTCTATCACACAAATTTTCATATTATTTTTACAATCTTTAAGATTTTTCATTAATTATTTTAAAGAATTTTAATGTTATATACAATTTTTAAGATAATATACAATCTTTAAGATTTTTCATTAATTATTTTTCTTTGATTTGGGACAAAAAAAACTTCATTTTTTTACCAAGAGAATGGGACATGGGGAGTATATAGGAGACAATTAAATAAGATAATATGAGTACAAAATATGATAAACTTCACCCTACAATATAGAGTAGGAGATAAGGTAAGAAAAAATTAAGAATAAATGAGATGATATGAACATAAAATAAGATAAGAGAAACTTCGCTCCTCTAATGGAGCAGGAGATAAGGAAAAAATTTTGAGATACTCCCTCGGTTCCGTTATCTTGGTAAAAGTCAAAATAGTAAATAAAAATAAGAGAATATATATCTTTTTGATATAATGTATGATTCTATTTTCAAAATAAAATATAATGCATGATTCATTTATTAATTACAAATTTCTATCACACAAATTTTCATATTATTTTTACAATTTTTAAGATTTTTCATTAATTATTTTTAATATTTTTAATATAATATACAATCTTCAAGATTTTTCATTAATTATTTTACTTTAATTTGGGAAAAAAAACTACATTTTTTTTACCAAGATAATGAGACAGAGGGATTAGAAAACCTTAGCACGTTAAACAACGTCAATCTCATCGTATATCCTCAGTTCTTAACAACTATAAGCCACCAAAAACTGAATGAATGAAATTGATTTAATTAAATATTAAAGCAATGAACATCCCTAAAAGAGGAAGAAAGAAAACCTATCTATGGTGGTGGTGGTAGCGACGAAATTTGGATTGGGTTCGAAAATGAAAACGGGTTGGAGAGTGAAGAATAAAAAAAAGTTTTCTTCTCGGTTTTTCAATGAAGAAGGTATGAATAAAGAAAAAGAATGTGATGATATTGGTATTTGGCAATGATAAAAGAAGAAAGGTTTGATAGATTGTTGGAGAAGAATAACGTGAGTGGGTAGTGAAATGAGAAATTATAAATTATAAACGGTTTTTTTGGATAAATACAAATAGTATTAAAACGAGGGTATTTTGGGTAGATGAAATATTTAATTAAAATTTGGGTAGATGAAAAAGGAGGGGTATTTTGGGTAGATAAAAAATAATATTAAAATGATGGTATTTTGGATAAATTACATTAAGGATAAAAATAATATTTTTAAATAAATATTTTAGGGACGTAATTATAACATTTATAAATTTGCCCAAATGACGTGGCAAAAAAAAAAACACGTGGCTAATTTCTATTGAATCACGTTAAAAAGATTAAAAAAAACCCTCTATCTTCATTATTTTCACAGGGTACGGAAACACATCACCAATAGCTCTCACGAGAGCACCATCGAAGTCAGTCACAATAAGCTTGGAAAATTGCCGAAGGTTAGCAAACAATGCACTAAACTGCTTCAATGCCCACACGAAACTGTCATAATTCTCGGCTGACATAAAACAAAAGGCACGGAGAATGTTCTGCACGTTGATGTCTCACCCACAATCTCAAGCAACGACACTCTATATCGGTTTGTCTTGTATGTGTTGTCCATTATTAGCACAAGATTGAAGTTGCGGACTAGAGCAATGCTGTCAGGATGAGCCCAAAAGATATCCTTAACCACTTCAGAACCAGGGAAAGTCCTGTGAGAATACTCGTATAATTCCCTCGCCAAACATAGAAACAAATGTTGCATCTGCGTACGCGGGTGTCTCACCTCTTTTTTGTATCGACCGCGAACATTGTATATATATTTGCTTCATCGTTGTCACATTCCCTGGGAATCGTTCTTCCAAGGTTGTCATTATCTTCTTCGGTCTCACACCACTCTTCGTCAAGTCAACCACAAGATCATGTTGTTCTGTAGTTAGCCTTCCAGGAAGCGGATGACCAACCAATGACTCGTACCCCTTATGGTTATGGAAGCCACATTTGACCTTTAATGCCCACCTATCATCAGAACGACTCCGCTTCGCATACAATCTGAATGGGCAATTAATTTTCTTGCTCCCAGTCTCATATTTAAGGACTGCCTTGGTACGCTTGTAAACACCACTTTGCTCGCAAGCAAATACAATCCTCTGCCGCTTACTTTTGCCGAGTCCTAAATCAGATTTCAATACTTTGAGGACATATCCCAATCTATAGCCGACTCCGCGAACCCAATCAACAAGCTCATCTCGATTCTTAAACACATCGTTCGTGGAAAACGAAGTGCTATAATCGGGAAACTCTGTCTTCGGAACCTTTTCATGAAGAGGGTCTTCGACATCTATCACCATTGTATCTGCATGCAAGGTTAATTCACGTTATTGATAATTCATGCAGAAATGTGAATCTGATTCTATTACCGCCTGACACAAGTCGAAAATAATACCGACTCTGGGTTGGCTGAAAGAATACCGACTTTGGGTTATCGGTAGCATTAATGGCAGCCATTACTGCTCCATTAATGGAGTGCCACCATTCACAAGCCAAAAAATACACACAGAGAGGTATATTCAATGCAACTATAACCTAAACATAACTATAATATAACCTCCTACCACTATATTGTCTCTGCCACCATACCTGATCCCACTAGCTCCCACATTATTCATACCACCCGCTTCCCTATCTCACCCGACCCGAGTCACGTCAGCTATCTCGCCTTCGTCTGGTTCGATGCCTTCAAACCGAACAAGTCCTCTCAGTAGAACATTTATCTTGAGAAGACTTTCATGTTGTTCAACATTATGAACATACAACATTATGCTTCTAATCAACAAATTGTATTTTTTTTCTAACTACAATCCACATCATAGAAAAGGCAATGTTACCTACTCGTTTAGGCACAAGGTGCCATTTTCCTTCTCCATATTGTTGTATACACACCCTAAGAAGGTCATCTTCCAACTTACTCCATGCACCTTTTCTCACACCTAAGGATCCTTCCATTTAGATAAGATCGATGCATTCCAAACCACACAGAGAAGACAGTTTAAATACAAATTGGCTCATCAACTATATGTCAATTTATATCCCCATTCTATGAAACTCTTTTAACGTATGCATATACACAAGAAGACATTCAACGTGCAATGCCTACGTCCACAAAACCAAAAGGGTTTCACTTGAAAACATGGTACCACAAAAATGAAGTAGTAAAACTGTAATTTCTAGCAAAAAAGAATGATAATACAGGTTACACATATGCATGCATGACTGATTGAATAAAAGTGAGGCCAAGGCTTCAATGAACCAAAGTCAAGAGGTGCACGCTGCACCTCTTATGTAAATGAATTTGTCCGGAATACTGAAGGAAACTGCCAACCTGAAAATCCGGTTTCGAAGCAAAACTTAAAAACTAACTGGACAAGGGTAATAGCGTAAAAATACACGGTCAATGGCGGTGGCGGTGACCGTGGTAGTGCCGGTTGCAGCAATGGCGATAGTGGTCTTCTTCTATCCTCTCTCTCTCCTTCTCTCTCTGATCGAAGGCTGCTGTGGGGTTGAGTTCGATGCTCGCAGTGGTTGCATCTGCACTTGGCGATGTTGGATCTTGACGACGATGACGGTGGCGTTGACGGTGACGGTGGTAGTGGCGGTTGCAGCGATGACGACGGTGGTCTTCTCCTCTCCTATCTCTCTCTCTCCCCTTCTTTCTCTGATCGAAGGCTACTCTGGGGTTGAGTTTGATGCTTGCGGTGGTTGCATCTGTACTTGGCGATGCTGGATTTGTTGTTAACGGCAATGACAGTGGCGGTGGCGGTGACGGTGGTAGTGGTGGTTGCAGCGATGACGATAGTGGTCTTCTCCTCTCCTCTTTCCTTCTCTATGATCGTTGGCTGCTTAGGGGTTGAGTTTGATGCTCGCGGTGGTTTCATCTGCACTTGAAGCAAGTTAAAGGCGATACTGGATCTCTTGTTGACGGTAATGATGGTGGCGGTGGTCGTGGTCGTTGCAGCGAAGGCGACGGTGACCTTCTCCTTTCCTCTTTCTCTATCCACTCTGATCGAATGGCTGCTGAGGTTGAGTTTGATGCTCGCGGTGGTTGTATCTGCACTTGAAGCAAGTTGAAGGCGAAGCTGGATCTGTTGTTAACAGTGATGACAGTGGCGATGGCGGTGGTTGTGGCACAATTATAGTGGCGGGGGTGTGGTCTTAGACGGTGGCGCTGGAGGAGTGCCGGTGGATGGGTGTGGTGGTGAAGCCGATGATGGTGTGGTTGATGGAGGGGTATCTACCGACGGTGGAAATGGAGTCGCCGATGTTTCTGGTGGTGGTACTGGAGGCGTCGCCGGAGTTGCCTTTGGTGGTGATCACTAGAGTTTACTTACAGTTTTACCCTTTTTTTATTTAAATAACTAAAAATTAAAAACCGGGAAATCGGCTGGAGCAGATAAAATATAAGGGATACATGCTGCACCAAACCCCAGATATTGCAGTGAACACCTAAAAGTGAGGCAATTGAAAGGTAAAGTTGTGGAATTGGGTGGCCCATGATTTCTAAGTGGTCTATTCAAAGAGGTCCACGAAATGGTAGGCTGGGCTCAAGCACATTGTAACAGTTCAAGCATCCTTATTATGGTCTCTCACATATTTACTTACTAGTCCTTATCAACTGTCCAAGTTTCAGAAAGTTGGAATTAAGACCATCTCAAAATGACAATTGTGCAAGAAAGATTAAAGCTATATTAGTGTGAGGAGGAAGCACTGCAAGTGTTTCTCTGACCCTACATGCCTCATTTGGCCAGGGCAACGGTTAGTTAAGGAACGTTTTATGGTACGTTCGTACCAGTTCGCATTAATTTAATTTTTGTTTTCAAATTATTTTAATAAATATCTAGTAACCTCTCTTATTTATGTGTTAGTTCCTGAAATTTGATGTACTTTTGCCAGATACCTTAATTTTTATTTTTTTTAAATGTCTAACTTCCCGAAGTTTATGTTTGAGTTTGTCATATACCCCTACTATTAATTCCAGCCAATTTTGTTGACATGTAACATCATAATCCTAATCAGATGCATGAGGTTGACCATGTGGTGCCGCGTGAGACGACCTCTTTCTTCGACCTTTTTTTATTTTTTATTTTTTCCTACAACTAAAAATATAAAAATATTAAGTTTTTTAATTTGAAAAAAAAAATCGCCTACGTGGCACCACGTGCCTTACTTATTGCGTCTGATAAGGATTCCGATTTTACATTTCAGCAAAATTGACCAGAATTGGTAGCAGGGGTATATGAAAAACTCAGAAGTAACTTCGGGAAGTCAAATATTGAAAAAAAATAAGGGTATCTGACATAAGTACCCCAAACTTTAGGAACTTCTGACAAAATTAAGTTCACCAATTTCAATTACTCCCTCCGTTTCTATTTAACTGTTCTTTTTTGGAGAAGTTTTTTGTTTCTTTTTATCTGTCATTTTGATGATTTTAAGAGTGTAATAAATGCTACTTTCCATGTTTACCCTTATTTAATAGGGTATTAGTTTTCGTAAGTAGTGGAGAAAAAGTAATAATTACATAAAGAGAAAGGGTATAGTGAGAAAAAACATGATTAATGTATTGAAAATCTAAATAATGATTATATTTCTTAAAAGATATGTTTTGTTTGAAATAAAATAGATAAATTGAAACGGAGAAAGTATTTACCAAAAAATCAGGTCGAGGTCATCAATCCTGACCGTCCCTGGTTATTTACAATCAGTCTTCAATTCTTCATTTTCGGTTGTTACATATAATACTCTCTCCGTCCAATTTATTCCAAATACACCTCTCGTAATTATATAAGGGGTGATAGGATAGTAATTATAATAGAGAGATAAATGAATAGAGTTGTAAAGTTTTAAATATGGGTACTTTGGAATGATAACATATTTTTTGATAAATTTGAGAGTAATAATTACTTTTCTTAATATGTGTAAATTAGGTAAAAATGACTTATATTAAGAGACATAATAAGTAAACTAGTAGTGTGGACTTGTGCACAGTTCGTATTTTAAAAAGCTCCGTTAGTGAAAACAAATGCCTCAAATTCATAGTCTATTGCGCAAGGTCTAGGTGACTGTTGATATGATATTTCGCTAACCACATCAGTAAATAACAGTTTTTTTATAATGGAGTGGATCAAAACCAGTTCCACTAGCCACATCAGCAAATAACAGTTTTTTCATAATGGAGTGGATCAAAACCAAAATATTTGAAAAATTAAGAACTAGTTTGGTCAAAATAACTTTTATGAACTAAAACCAAAACACGTTGAACTTTAATCAACTAAGAAAAGTACTCAATTAATACTCATAAGCCAGCAATTGTAAAATGTCATAAACACACAGTGCAATGTCACTTGACTCACTTCCACCAATTTTATTTTTATCTAGATTGCTTTTACCATTCATGTGAGTTAATCCAACTTATTGAAGTCCTAAAATAAATAAGATAATATAAATGAAAAGAGAAAATGGTCTATTTGGTCCCCAAAAGATACATGTGGCATCCGTTTAGTTCCCGAAAGATTTGTGGCATTCATTTAGTCCCTCCGTTAATAATTCTGTTAGTCAATATTTTGACTGCCACGTGTCACATTTTAATTGGTTATCTCTGGTGAACATATTTAGACACGAACCACAGGATTATTCCCTCATAAAATCTCAACCGTTGCTTATATCTGACGGTCCAAATTTAAAAATGAAAAATAAAATAATAAAACTATATTTAATATTATTAAAAAATAATAAAAATTCAGAAAAACATTAAAAATCCAGAAAAGTTTTATAAAAATCTGTAAAATATTTTTTTAAAAATACCAATTTTTTTATATTTTAAAAGTTAATAAAAAATTCAGAAAATAATAAAAAATTTAGAAAATATTTTAAAAAATCTGTAAAATAATTACGAAAATTATGAAAAAATTGTAAAATATTCAGAAAAGTTTTATAAAAATCTGTAAAATATTATTTGAAAAAATACCTATTTTTTATATTTTAAAATTTAATAAAAAATTCATAAAATAATAAAAAATTAAGAAATTTTTATAAAAATCTGTAAAATATTTTCGAAAATTATGAAAAAATTGCCTTTCCTTTTTATAAATATTTATAACATAATAATTTTTTTTTAAATTATGCAAATATATTTTTTAAAAATTCTAAAAATTATAAGAAATACATAACTATATTTTTAAAAAAATCGTAAAGAATTTGAATTTTTTTGTTTTATTATAATATAAAAAGTAATAGAATATTTGTAAAAAAAAAGAAAAGTTTTTTAAAACCAATAAAAAATATTATAAAAATATTATAAACAATAGAGAAAAATAATTAAAATAATAAGAAAAGTTTTTTAAAACCATTAAACTATTTTAAAATTTTTAAAAGCACATTTAGTTTATAAAATATTTAAAAAGAAATATTAAATTTTCAGATTTTTTTTATAAAATATTTACCAATTTTTTTAAAATTATATTTATTTATTTCTAATAATTTTCAGAATTTTTAAAAAATATATTTACATGTTTTTTAAAATTTTTATGACTTTTTTAAAATCATTAATTTTTTATTATGTTATAAATATTTAAAAAAAGTAAAGACAATTTTTTCATAATTTTCGTAATTATTTTACAGATTTTTTTAAATATTTTCTGATTTTTTTTATTTTCTGAATTTTTAATTAACTTTTAAAATATAAAAAAAATCGATATTTTTTTATAAAATATTTTACAGATTTTTATAAAACTTTTCTGAATTTTTTAATTTTTTTCCGAATTTTTATTATTTTATTTTTCATTTTTAAATTTGGACCGTCAGATATAAGCAACGGTTGAGATTTTATGAGAGAATAATCCTGTGGTTCGTGTCTAAATATGTTCACCAGAGATAACCAATTAAAATGTGGCACGTGGCAGTCAAAATATTGACTAACAGAATTATTAACGGAGGGACTAAATCGATGTCATTCTGAACTTTGAGGGACTAAATGAATGCCACAAATCTTTCGGGGACTAAACGGATGCCACATGTATCTTTTGGGGACCAAATAGACCATTTTCTCAAATGAAAAATTATATAAATTATAAGACTCGTAGAATCATCAATTTAAAATTTTATTTCAAAATATTTTATCTTAATAAATAATGATTCTCGACACGAGACTTTTTAAATGGTCTGAAATTCTCGAATGCAGGTCTCAACAAAAGACTCAAACCTAGAACCATGGATTAAGCTAGATCAACTACTTGGCCAAGGCTTCAATGAACCAAAGTTAAGAGGTGCACGCTGCACCTCCTATGTAAATGAATTTGTACGAAATACTGGACAAGGGTAATAGCGTAAAAATACATGGTCAATGGCGGTAGCGATGACGGTGGTAGTGGCGGTTGCAGCGATGTGGACAGTGGTCTTCTCCTCTCCCCCCCCCTTCTCTCTCTCTCTCTCTCTCTCTCTCTCTCTCTCTCATTCTCTCTCTCATCGAAGGCTGCTGTGGGGTTGAGTTCGATGCTCGTGATGGTTGCATCTGCACTTGGCGATGCTGGATCTGTTGTTGACGGCGATGACGGTGGCGGTGACGGTGGTAGTGGCGGTTGCAGCGATGGCGACGGTGGTCTTCTCCTCTCCTCTCTCTCTCCTTCTCTCTCTGATCAAAGGCCGCTCTGGGTTTGAGTTCGATGCTCGCGGTGGTTGCATCTTCACTTGGCGATGTTGGATCTGTTGTTGACGGCAATGATGGTGGCAGTGGCAGTGGCTATGACGGTGGTAGTGGTGGCTGCAGCGATGGTGACGGTGGTCTTCTCCTATCCTCTCTCCTTCTCTCTGATCGTAGGCTACGCAGGGGTTGAGTTCGATGCTCGCGGTGGTTGCATATGCACTTGAAGCAAGTCGAAGGCGATACTGGATCTGTTGTTGACGGCAATGATGATGGCGGTGGTCGTAGCAGTTGCAGCAAAGGTGACGATGACCTTCTCCTCTCCTCTTCCTCTATCCACTTTGATCGAATGACTGCTAAGGTTGAGTTCGATGCTTGCGGTGGTTGCATCTGCACTTGAAGCTAGTTGAAGGCGAAATTGGATCTGGTGTTGACGGTGATGATGGTGGCGATGGCGGTGGTCGTGGCACAATTACAGTGGCGGGGGTGTGGTCTTAGACGGTGGCGCCGGGAGTAGTGTCGGTGGATGGGGGTGGTGGTGAAGCTGACGGCGGTGTGGTTGATGGAGGGGTATCTGCCGACGGTGGAAATGGAGTCGTCGATGTTTCTGGTGGTGGTGCTGGAGGCGTCGTCGGAGTTGTCTTTGATGGTGGCCGGTGACCAGAGTTTAGTTACAGTTTTCAATTTTTTTATTTAAATAACTAAAAAAAATTAAAAACTGGGAAACTGGCTGGAGCAGGTAAAATATAGGGGGTGCATGCTGCACCAAACCCCAAGACAGTGCAGTAAAGGCGACACCCAACTACTTGCCTGCTTATTCATGTGCTAGGTAGTTATTGTTAGACCTTGTGTGCAAGTGCATGGTTTTGATAATGACAATGTTTTGAAGAAGCTCATCCATGAACAAGCTAAACCAAATGTCGAAGAACAAAAGCAACAATGATGAAGAGAGAGCAAACTCAAGGACTTCAATGTGTATATTGTTTATATCTTTTGTTTTGAGTCTTAGAGTTTGGTTAGAGTTATTAGAGGGTAGTGAATCTCTATCAAGTGCATGATCATATTATATCTTGAGTATTTCACTTAACCTAAATCAATAGGTGGCTTAAAGGTATTTTAGAAAAGGTTTAAATTTGAGAAAACAAGTTTTTAATTGATTTTTACAGTAGTTAATCGATTAATGATAATACTAATCGATTAACATAATATTTGCATCAGGTTCTAATCTATTAACCTGAAGTGTTAATCGATTACCATCAGTGAAACAGTGCTTAATCGATTAGCCTGAAGCCCTAATCGATTAACCAGTGTCTGATTGGTTTTAAAACAACTTTTTACTTTGCAAAATCAGTTTTTAAGTTTTCCAATTCTTTTCGGTATTCTATATAAAATTTTTCATTATCATTATGAAAAACAGTTACTTCATTATTACATCATTTTAGAAAAGATTAAAGCCACACTATTCTCTCAACATTCTCTCTCACTTTTACAAAGATCAAAGTTCTTTCTTTCATATCTTTTGATCAAGAAGATTTTGAATCTCAAGTTCTAATAGTTCATAGTTCTTGAAGGAGATTCAATAGGTTTATTTTGTTATTCATTGAGTTGTAATCTTTGCATTGAGGCAAACCTTTATACAACAAGAAGAAGTCTTGGTGTTGTTGTTCACCAAGCAAACAAAGAAAATTGTGGAAATCTTGTTGTGAGGTATCAACTGTCAACAAGCAAATGTGGAAGACTTGGTGTGGGGTATCATCAAGCAAGAGAAGAGGTTAGATTAGAGATTTAATAGGGTTGCAAGACAAGAGTGGGGTATCTCTTGGAGGCTATCAAGTGGGGTATCTTGAGAGACATTTACTTGTAATTTGAGAATTCTAATTCCTTAGTGAAGAAATCTCTCTTGTGGAAGAGGGGACTGGATGTAGCTCTTAGTGGAGGAGAGTGGACCAGTATAAAATCTCTGTACATTATCTCTTTCCCTTTATCTCTTTTAATTTATGCACTTTCATATTGTTCTTGATTGAAAACCTAGAAAAGATTGTTTTTCATATAATTGATTGAATTAGATTTTGGTATATCAAATTGATTTGAGAAAAATCTTTTTCATAATCTAGGTAATCATTAACAATCTTTGTGTTAATCGACTCCGCACTATCTTTAATCATACATGATATTTGATTGATTTTCGTTTTCGATTGAAAATCGATTTTTCTCTGATCTACTGTGATTAATCGATTAACAGGTGTGCTAATCGGTTAACCCTAACCTACCTGTCAGGTGTTAATCGATTAGAAGCTGGACTAATCGATTAAGAGCTGTTGCTTTTGTGAAAATCATTCGTTTTAATTGTTTTGATTTGTTTTGTGCGAAAATCTTTCAAGGTTTCTTTAACACATATTCAACCCCCTCCTTCTAGGTGTTCTCCTAGTGTTTTTTAGTTAATTCATCCACCGATTGTAGTTTCTACAGTTATGTCACTTCCACAACTGTCAATATTATTCCTTTGCTCCTAATCAATAATGCAAAGGTTGCTTATTAAAAGATGACACTATGAGTGTTGTGCCTTAATCAACCGGCTGAATTATTCTCTCCTCCTACTCTTTTCAGTTCGAATTATAGGCAAATTTAACTATTTTTACGCTTATTAAGGATGCTAGTTAATTGTATATAATTTTATCAAATTTATAACAAGTAAAGGTATTTTAGGAAAATAGTATTGAGAATGAAACAAAAAATAAGATCACAATTTTCTAGAGATGTTTTAGGAATGAAACAATTTAATAAAGTTAGTTAATTTTCCTTATATTTTAAACAAAAAATGTATATTTTTTGTTACTTATAATTCGAGCAGGAGAAAATACATAACAACACCCCCATGAATTATCAACCAATAATCAAGACAGCGCAGAAAAGAGGATACAACAAGGAAAAAATAAATCATTTTCTCTTTAATTTGTATCTTCAGGAAGAAATATTTTCACCTACATGCATTATATATCCTGTCGACAGAAGAATGGAAAAATCAGTGGATCTATTAACGCGTTTCTTTTGGGGTCAAAGTTAGAGCCCTTCTACTAACTATGCTTCGGTCTCAATGCATTTGTAGTTGTGCTAAGTAAATCCTCGATTTTTCGGCATAGCGTTTTGGTAAAGTCGAAGGTTAATTCATTTCCAAACCTATAAATCTTTGAAGTAATTTTATTTTTATTATGAGAAAATAGTTTGTACATCACAGTCTAAAACTTTTTTTTACATAATCAGTGTATCATCCATATATTTATGGTTATTGACTTTTAGTTAAAAGTAATACAGATAATGGTGGATGATGAATTGACAGTGTAAAAAACTTTACACCGTCATTGGACTCATATAATCTCTTTTATTATTATATTTCTATGATATTATATATAAGTGTTTTTTTTGAAATTTTTATTTTGATCTTATTTATAAAATTTCATTTCAAATTCCAATAGCATTTAATTATTTTTTTCATAAACGTCTCTATTTACCCCAACACTTTTTAGAATCTCAATAATAATTAAAAAGGTAGTTTTGAAAAAGTATATCAAATTTTCACATTTTTAGTGACACTAATAAATTTAACTACATTTTTTTTATGGAAGTAAAAAATCTCAAGCGGGTCTTACATATAGGATAGGAGGGAGTATACAACATGAATCAAATCCTTATATCATACTTAAAAAACTTAAATATTTATAAATTGTGTTAGATTAGATATAGCAATTCAGAATATCCGTTAAAGTTTGGGTCATCTCGCTTCACGTTCAGGGCCGATCCACTTAAAGGCTTGGGCCATGATTGAACCGGACTACAAAAGGCCTAGCTATAATTTGACCAAAAAAAATCATCTATGTAATCTTGGTAATAGGGTACTTTCTGACACCCTCGTTTTATATCTTGAAAATAATTAATATTTCCAAATATAGAATACTTGCTATCAAAAGTCGGGACTGAAATTTTTTTCCCTTTTTAATGTTTACTTGCTCAATTAGAAATCCCTTTTTCATTGACGAATAACTTGAATTCGGCTTAATATTATTTTAATTACGAAAAGGCTCTCGAGACAATATCTTTTAAACATAATAAAACATCTTCGTGGCCTTTATTAAAAATATATTATTTGTCTCTTGAGTTTGATCGAGTGCATAGAATATAAACTTATTGCCGAATCCTTTTTGAATAAAAATCAGAGTATGCGTGCGGAAGTAAAAGTAATACTTGTGGGGCACTGCTGAGGTAAATAAAAACATCATATGTATATATATCATGATAAAAACCCCACCAGTATCATCATTAGCAAGTAGCAAAAGTCGAGATAGCAAGTTTTGATAAAACATATACAAACCAACTGCATAAAATAAACCTCACTCTAAGACCTCTCAAAATATATACAATATATCACAGTATCCAAAAATAGAAGTCCCAGAGTAGGTCATCCATGTCCTCAGCAGCTCCTCTGATCCTCCACAGCTCTATCCCTAGGACCTAGGATCCAAAACATCTATGCTATGCAGGCTCCTAGGAACCAGCGGGTCCACCTCTAGCAGAAACAGTAGGCTCGACATGCACCTCCTCCTCGTCCTCATCCTCCACAGGGTCCTCCTCGACCTCGCCTGACTGTGCAGAGGCCCCACCATTGGGTCTAGGATCTGCAGAAGCAGTCCTCTCAAAATCAGTCGGACCAGGAGAAGGAGTCTCCTCAGTGACAACTCTGTGGGAGGAAGGATGAGAACGAGTGGCAGCTCTAAAACGAAACTATGGAATCGACGCACAGATCGAGCCGGGGGTGGTCCTCTATATGTATAAAAAGGCGGAACATGCATAGTATAGACTAAAGGAATCCTAAATCTATGAGGTCGCACCCGAACCAAAGGGTTAGGGTGGTAGAGAGTGATCTCCACCTCCCCTCAAAGGTGGCACGGTGCTCCTCGTACGTCCATATACCACTAGGGATAGGGCGTATCTCGATGCAGGCTAGGTATCTGGCCATCACCTAAACAGGGCATAGGGAGTAAGTATACACATATACATAATTGATAAAGACTAAAAAGTACAAACACAAGTATGTCATGGACAGACAATAATGCAAGTACATATGAGCATACCAAATTTCAACATTATATCTCTTATAATGCAAGTGACATGATGCATGATTTTCTATCCACAACTGAGGCCTCTAAAAGTCCATCTTGGACGTCCATCCAATACACCCTTGTGTTCCCGGAACACTGACATTCGTTCCCAGAACGTAATGCCAAACCATACTTGGATAATAAGCATCACTCCCAGAGTGTGCATCACGTTTCCAGAACGCATAAAAACCATGTCCCAGACACTGGCCACATTCCCAGAATGTGTCATCAAGTAGGTTACAATTTGGTACTCCCGGAGTACCCTCCTCATATTTCCAGAATATGATAAACGTTCCTACCAACCAATCTTCCATTCTCTATGCATGAATGCACAATTATTAAGGTTGGTTTTATCTTTACTTTAATTACTGTGATTTAGAAATATTTCAATTTCTCTTTTGAATGATTAATTTGAGGTATAATCCTTGGCATAAAAATTCACTCTTGAATTAACTCAAAAACATGCCATTAAGCTTATATTGGGAAAAACTTAACCAATGGTATTCAATTTCACTTTAATAGACTTAACTTTTATTTTTCAGTTTCAGGTACTAACCGGTTACAGTCTCAGGCTAACCGGTTAGAATTACAGACCTGAACTGGTTTACCATTGAAATTCAGAAAACCCTTTTTCTTGAATTCTTTACCCAATCCATAAACAAGTTTCAACATTGTTTTACACCTCAAATCCTCTGTTTTCATCATTCAAAAGTCTAAATCACATTCCAATTTCCAAATGAGCACAATTTCCTCTTGAAATTATCTCATTGCAATAAGGTATTAACTCTCAATTTCAATCTTACCATACATTATTAATACACTTATTTTCAGATTGAGTTCCAGTGAAATTAGAGTCTAGATTTGAGTCAAAATGATAAGAACACAGGACTAATTTCAGAAATTCATTTTCTTTGAAATTTTACAGTGACTAACCGGTTACAAATATCGAGTAACCGGTTAGATTATGCAGCCTGCACACTGAAACATGAGGTTTTACAAACCATTCTTTTCATTACTCAAATCTAACCAATTTCAACACTCAAAAGAGTTCACATACCTTAAAATAAACATGTTTAACCACAGAAACACATTTAACTTGCATGCATTAAGTTTAATGTATCAAATTGCATAAAAACCCACATAAACACAATTTAATACCACAAAACTCATAGTAAACATTTAGATTAAGATTCAAGCATCAAAATCACTTGCATGCATCAACACAAAGTTGCTCAAAACAGAATTGAGCTAGAATTTGGCCTCCAAGCCTTTTGGTCTTAAACACATAATGCCCTTTTTGAGTCTTTGTTGACTCAAATCCTAAATCACTTGATTTTAGTCTAAATCTAGTATAAGGTAAACTTCTCCCATACCTCAAAGTTGTGTTTGATGAGTTTTAGCACTGAAACTTGAAGAAAATCCACAAACTCCCCACAAATCCTATGTTCTGCTCTCAGCCATGATTTCCATCAACAGGGTTCAAAGACCAGAGAATTTGACATGGAAATTGACCAAAGAAATTGGGGAAAACAGTTAGAACTCGATGTAGGTAACATGAACTAAGAAATAGAAGTGATTTGAGGCTTAAGAGTTGTCTGTACTTACCAAAATTCAGACTCAAACCCAGCTTCCTGAACCAGAAAACTCAGAATCCAGCTTTCCAAGCCTCAACTTCTCAGATCAATTTCTCCTCCCACACACACTCTTGGCTCACAAACTTTATATCAATGGAAAGCCCTTGATTTAAGATTTCCAGAAGTGTATCACTCACTCTCTATTGTAACACCCCAAATTTTTAAATCCTGATTAATGAAAATTAATTATAAAGGTTTATTTGTAATTAATTATTTTATTAATATCCTTGATTTTTAATGATTTATTATGCATGAAAAGGATTGAAAAATCATTAACATATGAAAATAATGTTTTTACATAGTAGTCCCTGTTTTAGGACTTAAAAATAATAATGGGAAGATTTTGGATGAAAAGGAAATAAAAATATTTATTTTTATTATTTTAGCTAAAAGACTCGAGTGTTTCTGAATATACTTGAGTATTTTACACAGTGTTGCACGAGTTAGTGCGTTTGGTGAGTCACTCACTCGAATACCTCACGAGTTGACACGTTATCAACTCAGGGACACGACCATAGCTTCGTGTCGACCTGCATGAGCTGTGAATTCGAGTATTTAAACTCTCTTGTTGATGAAGATCACTCATTTTTGGCAAATTTGTTCTGGAATTCGAAGTTAGGGTTCCTAAATTCTTTGATTCGATTCTCTCTTGTTCTTGAGAATTGATACACAAATCATACACCAATACGAAGCTCATATCTAGAGCTTTGTATAGACACCAAAATTGTGAGCTGAGAGTTTGAGTGTTTGAAGAATCGAAGCTCAAAAGTGGGGGTTTGGTTGCTGTCAACTGGTTCTTGGAGCTTACTTTGATCCTCAATTGTGGTAAGCTCATGAACCCTCTTGATTCCAATTTGGTTTTAATCTCTCATGCATGTTGCAGAGAGTAGATTCTAACCTTTTTCCCCAATTTTTGTGCACGATTACTCACTCAAACAACGTGGTCTTTGGAATCTGCTCACACTATTTTGCTCTTTGGTGGCTGAAAGTGATTTGTGCTGGTTTGGTGGTAGCTGTTGTTCTAGGGTGTTTTGGAAATTGTCTAAGTATTGTCCATTTGTCCAAGGTATGGGAGAAGTCGTTCATATTTCTAGGATTATGGATTGTGAATTTTATATGTGTATGTATGTGGTTTGGACCAAGACATGATTGCTGGACTTGGAGGTCCAGACATTCACTTGGTCACTTGATGAATAATTTGATTAATGGCTGAAATGAATTAATAAAACTAAGCAAAAAGGAATTCATGAATATTGACTGAATTATATTAAGGAATTGCCTTGGGATGAAGCTAGGTCATTCTTGATTATGTGCATGCTTGATTTTGGACTTTTTGAGGTTTGATAATTTGGAATTGAATCTGTTAGAATCAATGCTATTATGCTGAAAATATAAAGTGATGATTAAAGGAATGAATATTGATCATGAGCATAAGGTCATGGAATTGGTTAAGGTAATAGCACATGTCCACAATGTGGTATGTATTGATAAGCTATGTTATGAACATTGAACAAGTATGGAGCAAGTCCTATATGTTGTATGCAAGCTGTGTCAAGGTTGTTTGCATGCAAAAATTGCTTAGAATTGAATTTGGCATGTTGGGTTGTTGAAAAAGTGATTTTATGCATAATTGGTGCTCAAATTCAATTCAATGTGTTAAGATGTTAAATCTGTATTAGAACATGTTTGTTATGCATTATGATAGCTCTGTTGAGCATTGGTTTTAATTAAACTTGATTGGAATTGAAATTGGTATGTTAAAACTCAAATTCTAGTGCATTCTGACTGTCAATACTCGAGTATTTGACTTGAGACTCGAGTCTTTTGGACGCACCAGTGCATCTGGTAGGCACCAACACTCGAGTCTCTGACTCAGGACTCAAGTATTGGCTGATGCACCAAAGAACTTGCCAGATGAACCACTAGAGTCCTGCATGAACCACTCGAGTCTTCTGGGTTGATGAACGACTCGAGTGAATCATGAACGACTCGAGTATTTTAAGAAAATAGGAAACAAGAACTTTCTGGAAGTTAAAGAACTACTCGAGTCTTTCCAAGAACTACTCGAGTTTACTGGACAATTTAAAGAACTACTCGAGTCTTTTAAATTATATTCGAGTCTTTTTGATCAGAATGCTAAAGCATACCATTTTCAACTAAGTTAAGTTTAATTGAACTAAAGAAGGGTTGCAAGGAATGATTGATTTAATTACTCTACTATCCTTAAAAGTTTTACTTATCTATTATTTTGGTACGATGTTAACATGTTAGCAAAGGAAAATCATTACTCATTCAACTTATTAAGGATTATCTTGAAACTTTGTTGTGGTTCTAATTGGTTTAATAATGTCTTCTGGAATATGATAAATAATTTATGATCAGTGCATGATGGTTGTATATGCATAATGAATCGTGTCTTGAGTATGACAATGGCATATGATTAATGAACAATTCTCTGAGTATTAATAAATTGACTAATGAGGCATGAATTATGGAGTATTCATCATGTTTTCTTTGGGTTTAAACGATCATGATTACTCTAAGGAAAAGAATGTGTTTAATAATTCATGACCTGGGTTTGATGCTGAGCAAGGGTTTGGTAAAGCATGTATATGTTCACTTGATAATCAATGTTTCAGAACATAAGAAGTTTTTGGCTTAAAGGACATTAGAAAGAAGTTTTTACCTCAGGATGAGAAGTGGAGTAAGTCTAATGTCTCAATCTAAGGATTGTGTGTTTGATAATTAACGATTAAACCTACGGGATAATTAATGCTTTGGAATATAAATAGACAATGACTTAAGGAGTATTAATGATAATGTAAGAGTGGTGATGCTTGTTGATTATGAGGATCCAACCCAAATGCGTTAGGGCTTGTTGCTCTGATTCGAATATGTGAACGTTGGATAAGTGGATCACCCTAATTTCCATATGTTATGGATTAACTCCTGCAAGAAGTCATTATGCTTAAAAGATTCCGTATAGTACGGTGTGGCCGCTATACGAAGACATGTGGAACGGTGTGGCCGCCATATGTGGGGTAAGTGTTATGGGATTCCGTATAGAACGGTGTGGCCGCTACACGAAGACATGTGGAACGGTGTGGCCGCCATATGTGTGTGATTCCATATAGTACGGTGTGGCCGCTATATGAAGGCACGAAACGGTGTGGTCGCCATGTGTATAATGTGATGATTAATGTATTTGTTATGCATCTCATGCATGGAGTACAGAGAATCGTTCAGCGAGGTGCATGCGGGATTGGAAACCATGTAGTACGGTTTGGCCGCTACATGAGACGGTTGGAACGGTGTGGCCGCCACCGTAGAAATGACAAGGATCTAGAACTATTGGTGGACAATGGTTCAGGAATCATCCCCTTGTATCATTTTAAGATCGTGGTCGATGGGGTTCTAGTATAGAACGGTGTGGCCGCTATACAGGTTGTAGAAACATCGAGCGCGCGATTGCCTATCCCAGAGTGTTGTTTTCTGGAAGAGTTGATTATGGAGAAATGATTTGAGAGACGTGCATGCATAGCATGAAAGATTAATGGTTTTAGCCAATGTTGTTTAATAAGACTCTTGGGCATGCATTTATTATGTTGAAATGAAATCTGTAATGATTGTGTTTGACCAATCATATAATCTGCTTAGGCGATATGACAAGTGACTTACTCCCATCTACCATATTTGTGGTGGTAGGTTCTTTCAAAGGACAGGACTGAAGTCACTCCTGTAGGAGTGGAGGTGTCTAGAAGAAGCAGCCAGGATGACGTCTCGTCATCCGAATCCTTTTGCAGAAGGATCGAGTTGTGAAGACCAATGCTCTGGGTGTAAAAAGGGGTTTTTGGGAGTTTGTATTATATAAGTATTTTACACTCAGAATATTTTGTAAAGGAAATATCACCCTTATGAAAAGTACTTTTGATTTTCACACTTTCATTATGAAAAAGTTTTTGTTAACTCGTATTTTTCAATGGACTGGATTTTGGGATGTTACATCTATCGCTCAAAGAAGAAGAAGAATTGCCTCAAACGAAACAGAAACCCTAATCAGAGCAATTCCTTAACCAACACTTCTAAACCTTGATTTTGAGCTTGATTCAGGCTATTTATAGAGCAATTGGCTTAACATGCATAGTGACACGCGTTTCCCACTATGAATCGAGTGGGATTCGTGGCGATTAAAGGGATTAATCAAGTGATTACTCATCAAACGCACTAACCCAGTTTCTGGGTTCATCGTCTAACCGGTTACAGGGCATTACTAACCGGTTAGGTCAGTAAAAAAATTTAAAAATTAATACTTTTTAAATCTTTCCCTCCAAGAACCTTTTCAAAATTACATTTAGGTCCTAAACCAAGGACTGAAATGCAATATCTATATTTTTGCATTTATTTGCCATATAAAAATATTTGCACTTATTTTTATATTTCAGGCTAATTAAATACAAAATATAAACTTGGAAAAATTTATATAAATTAATAATAAAACTTTATTATTAATTTCCTTATTTTCCGGGAGACGAAAATTAGGAGTGTTACATACTTTTTCAATAAGATTTGCCCAGGTTAATATATAGTTCGAGTGGCTCAACCTAGTGTCCAACATGTTTGAACTTCATTAAAGTGAGCCAAAAAGCCCATAATCCATTCGAATCAGATTTTAAAAGTATAAATCAAATATATTTATCAAGCAGAGTCAAGTCAGGTTGGTCCATTTTACCGACTCTTTGTTGAACCTTGTATTAATCCCGATGAGTCTACATTTTTTGCACAATTGATGTGGTGTAAAATTGTATATACTTTTTGGTTTAATTATTACGATTTTCATTTAATTATGTATTTTATTTAAGTTTACTAATTTTATTTAACTTTGAAACAATTTTCTTCGATAAACCTTTTAAGAAGAGACGTCTTTAGTGGTACATTTTAAGGGTGGCTTGTGCATGTTTGACGCTTATATTTTATTTGATAAATTATATCTTATCGACTTTGTTAAAAAGTTTATGAAGTTTGAACACCCCGATTTATTAACTTGAATATCTTTCAATTAATAAAAATTTGGGAAATTTTGTTTTTTACATTGGTGATGTGGACATGAGTTCATCCTCGTAAAACGTTTTCTCTTTAAAACATTTCTTTATAAAAATAATTCATTTACGTCCCACATCACGCATCAAGTTTCAAATCGAGATGTTACCAACATCACGCTTTGAAACTTTTTCTACCATTTTCATAAAGTAGTTCGTTTGTCAAAATAAACTTTGTTTTATAAAGAACATCCCAAATCCAGTCACGTCCATCAGGGTAATAAATTTTCCAAAACATATTGTTCTAAAACTGTTACATCAGGGTAGAGCCATTTCATCTTAGTACATCTCAAGAAAGTGCAATACCTGAGAAAAACAGGACTAAGAACCTATACTACGGATTGCCGCCTTCACCGGGCACTTCTGCTAGCTCGAAAAGCTCTTTGGCATCTTCAAATCTCTCCTCCTCATCATCGGGAAACGTTGGACTCAATGTGTACTCTGATCTGTCAGCACTAGCTTACTCATCATGTCTCTCACATCTGTTCCCGCAAGGGTTAACAGTGGGTTGATGACCTCCAAACCAATGGATCCACCCATCTCCAACCAGCTGGGGTCAACTCCCAGTCTCCGTCGTCCAAGGGGCACATCGAAATCCTGATGCTGTACGCCATCTGCAATTACGTGGTATCGAATACCAATAGAAGAAATAGGGCAGAAGAGAGAGTGAGCGATCTCGAACGATTTCTAGTCGGCGGGTGGAATTACAATAAGCACAAATATTAAGACAAGCTTACAATAAAAAAACATATCAACAATCACATACACAACACAATTCACCTTATCATCATTATCAACATCATCATCATTACACAGTGATACTTTCATTCATGCCATTCTCTCTCTTCCTCGTTCATCTCTTTCTTTATTTGTTTCACAATGTCACATCACAAACTCTTAACCATAACAACGTCACATCTTGGTCTTATACGTACTTCCTTGCCACTTGACCTTTTCCATTTCCTTAACCAAAATCCTCGTTGTATTTTAATCCCTTATTCTAAGAGTCTTTCCAATAATTAATCTTACTTTATTAAGTTTTATCAAATCGCATCCATCGATGATAGGGGATAAGGATTTGTCATCGTGGAGTTAGTTAGCACACATACATCTCCTCCAATCCTCCCAAACCTAGTCGGAAGCAAACGGGACATACAGGAACCTTAACCCAAGCAGGTCGAAAAACCGAGAAAATCCAACAACTCATATATTTTTCAAGGCCACAACCGTACGGGCCGACCATCATGACAATTAACATTTTACGCGATACCGCAAGGGCCCAACACCAATCGACTGCCTGCCTCGTTCAGGTTCCCTCTCACCGTTCTAAAATTGATCAAGGGGGCGGCAATACTTTTCTAGTTCCGGGTGCAGAACACGCTACGATCCATTGGGTATTAATCTCCGATCACATATAGACTCATTCTGCCTAGAAAAGCACTCCAGGTTAATTGACGTTTCACCGTCATCACCATCCCCTATAACAGTCACCCACCTGAGTATCCGCAGATAAACAGGGTATCTTCCTCTCCACTACTTCACACTCAACTCGCCGCGTTATATAATGTCTTTTAATATCTTATTAGTATTTTATTAATCCTATGGTTCGGACGAGTCTTCCTTGTTCATCCCTTCGGTTAACCTCGACCTCTAATTAAATCTTCCACATTAACGCTTCCACAATATTTCTTAATTATCATAGCATCTGAACGCAACAGGGAGCTCCTCAATCCGACAAACATGTCACGTCGATCGTGCACCTTGGGGAGCTCCTCGATCTGGTACATGTCACGATAATCCTTTCGCTGCTCCGCACGTACGCATTTCAGATTCCGATCATATTAGTCTTAACATTTCTTTCCTTGCACTTCCATACCCAAAATTTCCAGAACTTATCAATACATCACGATAGTATTAAAAATCATTTCCTTTTTCATTGCTTAATTCGACATCATCACATTATTCTCTTCAGCGTCATTATTACTTTTATAATTTCCATTGCCTCACTTAATTTCCCTCATAGATCAGACATACAAACATCTCACCGTATTCCAAACATTAACATCATCATATATAAAATGTTCATCACGCATAAGTAATGAAAGCAAATCATATCAGCATGGCATATTCACATTAATAACAACATGCTTCATAAGGTGCGTGGTCCTAGTCCCTTTCGTATACGTGGCCACACACACAAACAATTGCCACGATACTACTGACCCAGAGACCACTAGGTTCCGATCTTTGAGATGATACGGAACGTCTCAATATTTTACCTAAATACCACAGTGTCTGGGGAAAACCCCTATCTCAGCTCAAATCCAACAAATATCCGTCAGAAACTGATGCGGCTTCTCCCGACTGACAGCAGCTCCAAGATCCCGACTTGCAAATCCCTTGCTAAATACAATACACTTAATTATTACAAGGTCATTCAACTAACATTCATGCTCAATATGGAATCATTTTCAGAAAACCCGATTTATTCCTTGTCAGCTAAATCGCAAAAGAAAACATTTACTTTCTCAAATAAAATCCAACTTTCGAATATACTTTAAATACTTCAAAATCATTCTAAAACAATTAACAAAACACTTTAAGCAAATACTTTAGCCGCTAGTCAATTCTGGATAGCCAACTAGCCGAAACCCGAAAACGTCGAAAAACATCACTTTTTCAATCCGACTTTTCTCTAAATCTAGTACCCTTGAAAATTCTTAAATCAATTGTAAACATTTTTAGAAGTGATACACAAGTTATATCAACACTGGACAGCCGAGAAATAAACTCAAAATCACTTTTTCGCTAAATCCGAAAACACCGAAAAATCGATCTTTAATCCCTTTAATACTTTTCGTAAAAATGAACACTTGAAACAATTCATTTTCAAACATAACACCATGCAATCAAATAGGGCAGAAACCAATAAGCTCAACATTTTTCAATTAAACAAACTCTTTTCAAAAATCAATTAACTTCAAAAGATCAAATACAACACCGCAACTCATTAATTAACTCATTTTCCTTCACTTCCTTTATCAAACAAACAATTCCAGGACACTTAAACAAAATAGTTTAATTAGAATGCATCACATAAAACAAACCATTTTTCACATAGCACGTAAAACAGTCTCAAATCATAATTTCAAACCAAAAGCCTAGACCGAAACACCGTAAACAATTACCTTGCAAACTCATTTATGCATAACCTAAACATATCATTGAACAATCAATCATTCAATTACTTAAAGGCATCTTTATCATCATACAGGTCCAGACAAGTCAAAAAAGAAGGCAAAAAAGTTCATATTCATCGAAAATATTTAAATAGAGCTTTAGTTCGATTACGGGAAAAACACAAAAGATAAAATCTAAAACCATATCAAATCAATTCATTTAAATCCCAAAATGTGAAGAACACACACATATATTAGAGTTCAACATAAAATTTTTAAGTCATTCGAGCCATCCTAGCTTAGGTTTCCAATCAAATTTTTCATAAAAATCACAACAACACTGTTGCTGACCTGAGGCTAAAATGTCACAATTAAAAATATAAAATCAACTCCGAATAACATGAAAATTGGCACAAACCTTCCTCACACAGCCAAGACCATCTCATAAAAATTTCAAATTATTTGGAGTTGTTTAAGTCTTACTTTTTCAATTAAAATGGGTACCAAGTCTGAAAAATCTGAACCCAATAGTTCACTGTTTTGCCTTTAGAAAAAATATCAAATCATCTCCAAATTTCTTCAAATTTTACAAAGAGTATCCAGAGATGTTCAGGAAGCTACCATAAAAATTTCAAGTAATTTAGAATAGGTTAAGTCCAAAAATTCTGTTCACTTTCAATCCGAAAAGCTTATTTTTCCGAAATCGTCGTTTTTACCAAATTGAATTCAATACACTTAGCAAACCAGATCCTAAAATCACATAAAAATTCAGAGGCACTACAATTAGCATCAGCAAAACAGTAACCAAATTTCATGGTTATTGAACTTGAGGAAACATTTTTCATTCTAGTCTTTTGCCATTTAAAATACAAGTTTTTCTTAAACATTCCTTAACAACCAAAATTTATTTAAAATATCAAACATTTCCAAATCACTCCAAATTTTCTAGAACATAGTGAAATGACATCAAGGACGACGTATCAAGTTTTCAAGGCAATCGGATTAGCACAACTATCATTTAGCAAAAACTCTTACAGGGTAAGGCAATAAGCATAGGAATATCATATCACTTTTTTTTTTCATTCACCCTCATGCAACACCTAAATGATTTTATTTCCTACTTCAAACACACATTATCATGCACCAAAACCACAATTTTTCAGCCAACCAAATTAGCTCATCAAAACAATCACTTTTCAAACCAAGTTGATTCATTTTCCTGTTTAACCTACTTTAACTTCTTTTTCAACAAACAATTCAAAGCAAATCAATTTATCATTTTTGCATTCAAACTTAAACCAAATGCACTTAATTAAACAATTCATGAACATAAACAAGTTGCTACACTTAAGCATTCAAACATACTAAAACCGTATAACACATATATGTACAAACCAACACAAAAATCAATCCATCAATTATTTTTCCTTTAAGAACCGAATTATAAGGCATGTCAGCAATTTATTTTGATTCCACTACAACATACATAATCAAATCAATCTATTTCAATAACTAACATACTTAGGCCGAATTAAACATAGCAAAAATTAGAGATGTTTATACAAATAAATCAATACATCATTCATACACCATAAATCCATTCTATTCCCTCATTCAAACATAAATCAAAGCATCAAAATAAAGCAAAACAAGAAGAAACCGTACATACCTAAGATCATCATGCACGTTTATTTTGTTTATTTTAAACTTAGATTCTAACATGCATGTAACTAAAAATCAAGGATCAAGGCTCAAAATTAATCAATCACCAAAAATCAATTTTATTTCCTTCTTTTTCCTTGTTTGGCCGAATCATCAAGGAAGAAAAATACGGAACTTTGGCACAATAAAATAACATATAAACACATACTTTAATATCTTTAAAATCAAAGCTTATCTCTTTACTCTTAACACCAAACAAATCATCAAAACAAAAATCAAAACACTTTGAGCAAAACCATCCCAAAATCGTATGGCCTTTTATGGTTTCATGAATGTCCATTTTAATTTTTAAAAGCTTAAATCTTTACACATTAAGACTTAAAAATCAATGGGGAACACAATGATCCAACATGCATCAAGAACAAAATTTATTTTCTTTATCTTGGCCGAATGGTCCTTGAGGGAAAAATCAAAATTTCTTTCACAATACAAATCAATATATTCATATTCATTTCAAGATCAAGAATCAAATATCCAAAATAAAAAAAAATCTTCTTGGGTATTAAAGAGGTAGAAACCGTGGGAACCCTCATGGTCCAAGCAAGTTCCTTTTTCATTTTCAAACTTAAATATATCCATATAAAGACTTAAAAATTATGGATCTGCAATAAAAACTAACATGCAACAACAAATCAACAACTTATTAACAGAAGCTCATAAAATCGAAATCAAAGAAGAAAAGGAAATGAAAGCAAGGATGATTACCTAGAAAGAAGAATGAGAACAAGGTTGAAGAAGCTAAAAAAAATCTTCCCCTCCTCTCCTTGGAGCTCTTGGCCTCTCTTTCTCTTCTCTTCTTATTTTTTTTGTTAAGCAATAAGGCAAGAACAAATGAAGGTGGGGGTGGGATGTTTGGTATTTATAGAAAATGTGGGTGGGGTGTATTGACTTAAAAATGGGGTGCAAAGGAATCAAGGGTTCCCTCCCTTATTCTTACTCCCTCACGGCTCCATCTTTATTTTTGGGGGTGGGACTTGTTAATTTTATTTCATGTTTATGAGTGTTAGTTAATACAATATAGGTAGGTTTAGGGTATTTAGATAATGGGGTGACATGCATTGGTTGGAAATTTGTTTAGGATAGGGTTATTAATTGCATGTCCCCTATAGGGTATTAGTAGGATGGCTATGCATTAATTATGGTAGGGTGTGTTTAATTGGGTTACCCTAGGGTCTTGAGCACTCATAAATAAATGTCTAACAATTTAAAATTCAAAAACACAAAATGACATTAAAACCGTACAACACATTATTATTGTAAAAATTGTGGTGTCCAAGATTAAGAGGACCTCAAGGTAAGGGAAGAAGACCTTAAGGAAGCCTCTGTCTAGGGTTTATCTGTGATGTTTGTGGGTGTCCTCCGGTGGCAAGGTAGGAGGCCAAGAAGTAACCCTAATCACTGGTGTGTGAAGGTGGCAATTAGGGTTAGAGGACGTACCTGAGCCCCATGTAGTACGGAGCTACTTATAGGGGGAGCTGGTTGCCCTAATGGGCTTGCTTGAGGCCTAAGTAGGGCCAGCCTGTAATGAGCTATGAGTGGATGAGCTGTCCTTGTAGATAAGGTGCGTACGTCATCCTATCCTTGATATCGGAATCTCTGCGTGATGTCGGACAAGGAAGTCGGACCTTGGTAGGAGCATAAGATCGGCCCGTGTCTAGTGTCTGTTCGGCTGTTGAGCCTTGAGCTCGACCAAGCACACAGAGGGCTTCCTAAAAGGTCATCAGGCCTTGGGTGAGAGTTCCGAGGAGCTCGGCTAAGCCGAGTCCACCACATAAGCCCCCAGCTCGGTCAAGGCTATTCAGGCCTTGTTCTGAGGTCTTGGGTCAGGTCCTTTTTCCAGGTCCACCACATATAAGCCCCCCAGCTCGGTCAAGGCTATTCAGGCCTTGTTCCGAGGTTCCATGGAGTTCGTAAGAGGAGTTGCCGAGAGCTAAATCCAGCTGTCTCTGCTGTCCTTTCACTTTGACTGAGCAGAATTGAAAGCTGTCCTTTCACCTGCTCCGACGTGACGTTTGCTTTTCCCATATCTGACACGTGTCAGAAACCACGTTAAACGAAGCGTTGCCATCACTGCAACGTTGCTCGAGGTCCGCCGTTCCACTCGCTTCGCGCCACGTGTCTCTGTGTATATGGTTGCACGCTGGGCTGGGCTGTTGGGCCGAGCCCACAGCTCAGAAAAGAGGGGGGAAACTCTCTATTTAAACCCCCCCAACCCCTCCTTTTCCGCTTTTCCACTTCTCCCATATTCACAACCGTTCCTCTCCCACTCTGAATCCGTTTTTCTTTCTCTGCAACTTCCTTTCTTGATCTTGCCCGTAGCACAAGTTCCATCCGGCTTTTCTTCCTTCTTCCTTACTCTCCTTCACGCTTCTACTCTTCTAAGGTACTGCTTCTTACTCACTTCTTTCCCTTCGTCATTTCCTTTCTCTTCCTTCTTTACTGCTTTCTGGTTTGCATGGAAGGGGTTGGAATTTTCTGTTTCTGTTTTTGTTTTTATGGAAGTGGAGTGGTTTCCCCTAGTTGTTTCGTGTTCTATGGCTAAGATCCTGGGTTCGAGGCTTTGTAGATTTTGGTTTTGGGAAATAGTCTTGGGGATTTGGCGCTCCTGGGTTTGGAGTGTTTAGGCCTTCGGAGAGTTGTTGATTTTTGTTTTTGTTCTTACTTTTCAGAAGCCCAGAGGAGTGGATTGGGGAAGTGGGAAGATGAGTAGGAGTAGAGAGTGGTTTAGGAAATGGGCTGGGTTGGTTTCCTTGTCAACCAGCAGCAGTGAGGAGGAGGAGGGCTCATCCTCCTCGTCCTGCTCCTCGACGGAGGTAGACGAGATGCTTCGTCGTCGGAAGGAGTATAGGCATAAGTATGAGAAAGAAATCCTGGAAGTCGATCCCGTTGAGGTCATCTACCCTCGGGATTGGAAAGAGCAGAGAGAGTGGGTGAAACGGTATGCCTGGGCCGAGTTCATCGATGGTAGGGAGAGTTACGATTTTGAAATGATGAACAGAGAAAGGCTGTTTGAGCGGGGGGTTCCTGTGGGAGAGGGGAGATGCTCGCCCCTAGGAACTGTTAGTTCCATGATGAACATGATGAATGTTTTGATAATGACAAAGTGTTTTTGAACAAGCTACAAGTGTTGATCAAGTTTCAAGCTCAACAAGCAACAACAAACATCAAATGAAGAAGAGAGAAAGCAAGCTCATGAAGACCTAAGTTTGAGTGTATTTGTATTTCTTTTATCTTTTGCCTCTCAAGCTTCATAGGTTTTTTTATTTGGGTAGATTATTATAGAGGGTAGTGAATCTCATTCATAAGTCATGATTTAATCATAATTTGAGTTTTCACTTAACCTAGAATCAATAGGTGGCTTAAAGGTTTTAAAGGAAAGGTTGGATTTTGAGAAAACAAGTTTTGAACATGTGCAGTACCAACTTAATCGATTAAGTGACTAACTTAATCGAGTACTACTCGAGTAGTCTGCAATTTAATCGATTAAGTACTGCTGAACTGATTTTTTAAAATACGTTTTTCACTTCTCAAAATCAGTTTTCAAGTGCTACAACTTTTGGGTATTCTATATAAACCTTTTCCTATTATTTGTGATCAATTAGAATCATTTCATACAAGTTTTACAAAGAATCAAGCCACTCTATTCTCTCTCATTTTCTAAAGATCAAAGTTCTCATATTTTCATATTCTTTGATCAAGAACCTTTGAATCTCTTATGGTGAATTGTCATAACTCTTGATTGAGATTCATAGGATTGTTTTGTGTTTTCTATTGTGTTGTAATCTTTGCAAGAAGGCAAGCCACTACAACAAACAAGAAGTCTTGGTGTGTCGATTTTATCATCAAGCAAGTGCATTCTTATTGAAGGAGAAGAAGAAGTCTTGGTTGTGAATCAAGCAAGTGAAGCCTTGGTGTGTGGTTTATCATCAAGCAATTGAAGACTTGTTGTGTCGATTATCAACAAGGGGTAGAGGTTAGATTAGAGAGAAGATCAATAGGATTACAAGGCAAGGGTGTCGGTTATCTCTTGTAGGCTAGCAAGAAGGAAGTCTTGTGAGGCAATCACTTGTAATTTGAGAACTCTAATTCCTCATAGTGAAGAATCTCTCTTGGTTGAAGAGGGGACTGGATGTAGCTTTCAAGTGGATGAAAGTGAACCAGGATAAATCACTGTGTCGTATCTCTAAACCCTTACTCTTTATATTCAAGTCATTTGATTGCGTTCTTGGTTGAAAACCTAGAAAGATTGATTTTCATAATTGATTGAATTGAATCTTTAATTGTTCAAATTGATAAAAGGAAAATCATTTTTATAACTAGGTTAATCAATAAGAATATAGGTGTTAATCATTTCCGCTGAATCTCTGATCTTGCATGTGAATTGATTGATTTTCGTATTCGAATGAAAAATTGATTTTTCTGTTTTCTGTCATATCTAATCGATTAAGTTCAAATTTAATCGAGTACTACTCGATTAAATTGCAGGTTAATCGATTAAGTGCTGTAGAATTTGCAAAAATCATTTGTTTTAATTGTTTCGATTTGTTTCGTTCGAAAATCTTTCAAGGTATCTTGTACACCTATTCAACCCCCCCTTCTAAGTGTTTTCCTAGGGTTCCTAAGTCTCTCCAACCACCAATTGCGGTTTCCTCAGGAACAACTTCGAGGGAATTTTCTGGGGGTTATTTTTCGTAACCCGTAGGACTAACGCCGAGCTCCCCTGTTCTTCCACAGGTAACATGCCACCCCGGAAGTGCATCACTCGCCCCGAGCTCTACCCTGCACCTCCTGATGCTGATCACTACCAGTGGGTTGATATTGAGCCCAAAGGAGTTCGGTCCAGCCTAGATTCCGAGGACAAACTTGCGGATGTAAAGAGGGTTGTGCTGCCATGCTCTGGGGATACTACTGGAAGCTCCTATGAAGTTTTGTCTTGCTCCGTGAATGATAGGATATGCTCGCGGACCGATGAGAACTCGTTTTTCTTCTATGCCAACCTGATACATAACCTCGGCGTGACCCTCCCTTTTACTGACTTGGAGATGAGGGTTTTAAATGAACTCGGACTGGCTCCTTCCCAATTACATCCCAACACTTGGTCATTTCTTCGAGCCTTCCAAAAATACTGTGGAGCCAGAGGATTAGTGTGTACAGTTCGGCTTTTCTTATGTTTGTACAACCCTTTCGTGAGTAACAAAGAAGGGGTAACTGGCTGGCTTTGGGTGTCGACCAAGGCTCGAGGTCATTTCGGGCTCTTCGGCATGTTCACTGACTCTTGGAAGCATTTCAAGCCAAGATTCTTTAAGTATAAGTATGTGGGTACGGAGCGACCTTGGTTTCGGGCCGAGACGGGACCGAAGTTTCCTTTGGAATGGACCCAGGAGTTCTTCACTCGCCACGTCGGTACGCCGCAGAGGTGGTCGGTTGCAACTCTTGATGCCGATGAAGCTGTAACGACCAATCACTTCCAGTCCGAGTACCGGGCCAGGAAGTTCCAGCTTGACATCGGGGTGTTTATGAAGTGTTCCGATAATGAAGTCGTTACAAAGATTGGTAGTTAACTTTACTCTTGTACTTGTATTTTTTCTTTTAACCTCCTGGCTGATTTTCTTTATTATTTTGTTTTCAGACGAATATTGGTCGGACATGTCATCGAAGGCTCTCAAAGCTGCCATGGAGGCCCGAAAGAGGAAGAGGACAGACAGCTCTTCCAACGAAACCGTGTCTGCTGAAGTCTCTACTGACACAACCTCCACTGACTCGGCTCCTCGGCCGCGACCTAATCCTCCTCCAGTGATTTTTGCCCCTCCTCCTCCTCGGTCTCCGATCCTTAACACCGAGGTGGTTACTGTTGCTGATCCCCCTCCCTCATCGTCAGGTTCGAGGAAGGGAAATGATATTTTTCCAAGGCCGCCAACCACCACTTCCAAACCCTCGGTTAAAGACGCTTTGATAAAGATGTCCGGGGTGGAATGGAAGAAAATGGCCGAGGAGCTTGCCTGCCAACTGAAGCGGTCGACCACCATTTTTAATGAGTTGGCGGAGGTCTCGGATGATGTAGCCGAGGGTTTATCTCTTGTTAAGAAGAAGGCCAGGGCTGAGTTGGCGGCTGAGGTGGTTGACTTGAGGAGAAGTCGAGATTCTGCCGACCAGAAACTGGCCGAATTGGAGGAGAAGCACCGTCAGCAAATGGAGGAGCTTCTAAAAAACCATGAGGAGGCGTTGGCCCAAGTTAAAGAAGATGCCCAAAAGGCGGAGGAGGCTGCTAAAGAAGCAGGTCGGCAGGAAGGCCTTGGCGAGGTTGAGAGAGTCAGATCTATGCTGAAGAAAAGGGCTGCTCAAGCATTGAAACATAAGATAGCTGCGGCAGAGGCAACCTTCGATTTTGAGAAGGGGGGAAGTAAGATCTTTGCTAGTGCTGTTGAGCAGATTCAATTTATGAACAAGGAGATCCGAGTTCGGGTTGTCGGAGCCAGTCCTGGGTTTGGGATCATTGATGGGAAGATGGTGGATTTTGACAACGACGGAGCCGAGGTAGATCTCGACCAACCTGAAGAGAACCTTACCAACCCCTTGGAAGAGAAACACGAGGAAGAGTTTGATCCGACCAACGTCCAGCTTTCCGATATTGAAGATGATGCAGCGTAAGTCCCTTATGCTGGGCGGCTTGTATTTTGTCAATGTTTTTGTACAACATGTTTGACAGCATTTGAACTGTTTTATTTTGCTGGTTTTGTCTTTGTATAACATTTCCGTCTGTTTAATGCAAGTTCTATTTTGTTTAACTTGGTGCATCATGTCATTTTTATGCAAGTTTTTCGTTTTAACTTGTTGCATATATACTGTACCCGAGATCGTTTTTATGCAAGTATTTTCTTTAACTTGTTGCACAATGCGAGTTTATATTGTTAACTCATTGCATGTTCGCTATTGATACCTCGGATCCGAATTGCGATTAGTTGTCGGGTCATCAAGGAAACTTGTTCTGTTAAAAACGCAAGTCTTTGAGACTTGTTGCATTTTGTTTAGTTGCCTGTTGTGATCGAACTTAGTCGGACCTGAGCTGTGGTCAGCTGTTAGGTAACCGAGTAAAATTGTTTTTAAGAATACAGGTCCTTTTTTACTTGTTGTATTCGGATTTAGTCGGACCTGAAAAACACATGATAAAGACAATTTTGTTGTCCTTCGTTAAAACTTAAAATAAATAATTAGGTTGTGCTCGGACGACTCAGTAAGTGCAGTAATCTTATAAGTTTTCCTCTGAAAAAAGGTACTGTATATAAGTGCATACGGTAGGGATCTCGGATCCAGCCACCATAGCCAAGGCGGGTATCCTCGTCCCCGATGTGAAAGAGGTTGCTGAGTGAAGTTATGTGAGAACATTTCACAGCAAGCTGTACTTTATCGGGTGTCCCTTGTACACTGTGCTTATGAGCCGATCTTATTTACAAGATGTTGACTGTACATAGCGCCATGCAACATTTAGGTGGCTAGTGCTAAATGAGAAGCTAGTACGTACGTATATAAAACTGTGGCACTTGAGTAAGAGCAAGTTTGTACTATTTCATTGATCACAAATATGAGTTCATTGCCATTTAGGGAATTTAAAAGTGAGTATATAACAATGGAACAAGATGTAAACAAAGGAAGCAGATGTGAAGACTTTAACAGAAACTAAAATGAAATTAAACTTGAACTTGAACTGAAGGTGCAGGTGATTGCTGATGATATCCGGGGTAATCCTAATTGAAGTAGGTTCTCAACTTCGCAACGTTCCAGGAATTCTTGAGCTCGACTCCCTCGAGGGTTTCTAACTTGTATGCCCTAGAGTAAGTTTTTGAAACGACTCTGTAGGGGCCTTCCCAATTCTGGGCAAACTTTCCATCCCTTCGATTTTTGAGCCCAATGTCTGCTCTTCGGAGTACGAGGTCTCCGACCTCAAAGGACTGGGTTGCACTGACTTGTTGTATTGCTTTGCTTGTCTTTCTTTCGCTTTCTTCTCTCTAACTGAAGCGGCTTCTCGGATCTCCTCGACCAATACTAGGTCTTCTTTGATCAGATTCTCATTTTCTTCCTCGGGCCTGTCCCTCATTCGGAAGGTATGGATCCTTCGTTCGATGGGGATGACCGCATCACAGCCATAAGTGAGTCTAAAAGGGGTCTCCCCTGTTGAGGTCTGTACTGTGGTCCTGATCGACCAGAGGACCTCAGGTAGCAGATCGGCCCACCCTCCTTTAATCTGTATAATTCTCTTTTTGAGGCCATCAACAATAGCCCGATTAGAAGCTTCGGCTTGACCATTAGTCTGGGGGTGTTCGACCGAGGAGAACCGATGAGAGATTCCGAGGTTTGCAGCCAATATTTGAAAGTTCTTGGCAGCAAACTGGCTACCATTGTCAGTAATCAGAGTGAGTGGAAGTCCGAAACGAGAAATGACTTGTTTCACAAAAAATTTTTGGATTCTTGCAGAAGTGATGGTTGCTAATGGTTCGGCCTCAATCCATTTAGTAAAGTAGTCTACTGCTATCACAATGAACATTAGCTGACCTGGAGCTGTTGGGAACTGTCCCACAATGTCCATTCCCCACATACTGAAAGGCCAAGGGGAAGCAAGTGAATGGAGTTCCTCAGCGGGCTTCTGGTACACATCACTAAAAAATTGGCACTAAGGACACTTTCTGACATGATCGATGGAATCTGTTACCAAGGTAGGCCAAAAATAACCAGCCCTTAATACTTTCCTTGCTAAGGACTTGCCTCCCACATGGTGGCTCCCTATTCCTCCATGAACCTCGTTCAAGGTTTCTTGGGCTTCCTCGGAGGTGAGACATCAGAGGAGTGGGGAAGACATTCCTCTTCTGTAGAGGATTCCATCAACAATGACATACTCGGCCGTTTTTCTGGTCAGCTTCTTTGCTTCCTTCTAGTCGGCGGGGAGTATTCCATGCTCCAAATATGCCCTGATCGAATGCATCCAGTTCGGTGATACAGCAATAGCCATTATTACACTAGGAGTCGAAATCTGTTCTTGAATGAGGCTTTTGTTATTCCCTTCTCCTTTTGTGCTCGCCAGCTTGGAAAACACATTGGCGCGGGAATTTGAGCAACGGGGAATGTGGGTGATGGAGAATTTGGCAAAGTCCTGAGCCAGAGTCTTAACTTTATCAAGATACTTTTGCAGAATGGGCTCTTTCGCTTGGTAATCTCCGATGACCTGGGAAACCACCAACTGGGAGTCGCTTAGTATTTGAACTTCAACTGCTCCGAGCTCTTTAGCCATACGGAGGCCAGCAAGGACCGCTTCGTACTCAGCCTGATTATTCGAGGTTAAGAACTCGAATTTCAGGGAATATTCAATGCTGAGGCCTTCCGCATTCTCCAAGATCACTCCAGCTCTTGCTCCCTTCTGATTGCTTGATCCATCAACATATATTACCCAAGTGTCCGAGCTAGAGCTTTGGTGGGGCTCTGTGAACTCGGACACGAAATCTGCCAACGCTTGTGATTTAATTGCCCTCCTTGGTTCGTAGGAAATATCGAACTCGGAAAGTTCGACGGCCCACGCCATCATTCTCCCGGCAAGGTCGGGCTTCTGAAGAACTTGCTTAATGGGTTGGGCGGTTCTTACGACAATGGGATGACTCTGGAAGTATTGTCGTAGCCGCCGTGCAGCGAGGATCAAACAAAATGCGAATTTTTCAACCTTGGAATACCGGAGCTCGGGACCTTGTAGAGCTCGACTTATAAAGTAAATGGGAAACTCATTTCTACCCTCATCTCGGACCAACACCGAGCTGAGGGCTAAATCACCAACAGATAAATAAATGAAGAGACTCTCTCCCTGCAGAGGACTGGAGAGAACTAGAGGAGAAGCGAGATACTCTTTAAGTGCCAGGAAAGATGCTTCATAGTTTTGATCCCAATTGAAAGTTGTTCCTTTTTTCAAAAGTTGGTACCAGGGTAAAGCCTTTTTTGCGGCTTGAGGGAGAAACCTTGACAGTGCTGCCATTCTGCCTGTTAACTGTTGCACCCCTTTAAGATCGGCATGACTCCTCATCTCTAAGATAACTTGGCACTTGTCGGGGTTTGCTTCTATCCCCCTCTCGGATAGCATGAAGCCGAGGAAGGCGCCCGCGGGGACCCCGAAGGTGCACTTTTCTGGATTCTGTAAGACCCGGGCTGATGAGGGCGGGGAGTGATCGCCGGTGCAAGAGGCACGGACAAGGAGCGGTTCCTGGCAGGCTTCTAAGGGAGGGGTACATGGATGAACCGACACATCGGAATGAGAGGGTGATCCTGAGACTGTGTAGGTATGGGACTACATAGTACAGGAAGGCTTAAATGAATTGATTGGTACTACCCATATCAACAAGATGCATCTTCTTTCGGTAGCCCATCACATAAGAACTCCATGGTTAAGCGTGCTTGACTTGGGGTAATTCTGGGATGGGTGACCTCCTGGGAAGTTTTCTCGGGAAGTGTGTGAGTGAGGAAAAAGCACGCTGAAAAGACTCGTGTTGGTATGTGGGGACAGTCGCAATCCATTTGCCTGCCAGAGATGTTACAGATTCAGCCTCATACTGTGTGCCCTTACCCTTTCCAGCACCATGGTCAGATCTCGGACGTGGTCCTCCCTTTTCCTGCTCTTTGTAATAATGTCATCAATGTAAACCTCCATGGTGGTACCAATGATACCGTCAAAGACCTTGTTCATCATTCTTTGATAAGTCGCTCCTGCAATTTTTAGACCGAAAGGCATAACAGTATAGCATTATGTCGCCTTTCCAGTCGTGAATGTGGTTTTATCCTGGTCAGGAGGATACATTGGGATCTGATTGTATCCTGAATAGGCATCTGTAAATGACAACAGTTGGTAGCCTGCCGAACTATCGACGAGCTGATCTATAATCGGCAGCGGGTACTGATCCTTGGGGCAGGCTTTATTGAGGTCGGTGTAATCCACACACATCCTCCAACTGCCGTTTGCCTTCCTTACCAAGACTGTGTTTGCAACCCACTCAGCATATGGCACCTCTCTGACGAACCCAGCTTCGAGTAACTCGGAAACTTTCTCCTGAATCACTTTTGCTTTTTCTGCTCCAACTCTTCTTTTCTTTTGTGCTATTGGCTTTGCTTTCGGATCCACGCTGAGCTTGTGACAGATGAAGTTCGGATCAATTCCCGACATGTCGGCCGAGGTCCAAGCAAACAAATCTCGATTGGCCCTTAACAAGTTGATGATCTCGACTTGGATTTTCTGAGGGAGGTCGGCTCCCACCTTAACAGTTTTGTTGGGGTCGGAAGGATCAATGGGAATTGCCAACCACTCCCCTTGAGGGGAAGGCCTAAGATCATCTTGTTCGGCCCGAACATCCAGCTCAGCTAACAAAACTCTTCCTTTGGCCAATGTCGGACCAGTCAGCTCTTTTTCTTGTTTCTTTTTTATTTCCCGTAGACTCGCGTTGTAGCAGAGTCGGGCCCTGACCTGGTCGGCTTTGACAGTGACGACCTTGTCGTCTGAACCAACAAATTTCATAGCTAAATGCACCGTTGAAACAACCGCCCCAAAGGCTTGCAGGCAAGTTCTTCCCAGTATCACATTATAGGGGGATTCTGAATTGACAACTAGAAACTTAATGATCTCCGTTCGGGCCGAAGGCTGCTTACCTAAGGTCACCGGGAGGTGGATGGCTCCTAGGGGGCGAATTGCCTCTCCCGTGAAGCTTATAAGATTGCCTTCAAATTCGACGAGGTCATCTGACCTCAACTTTAGTGCTTGAAAGGTGTGGAGGAAAAGAATGTCGGTCGAGCTTCCTTGATCAATGAATACTCGGGCGACTTCAAAGAATGGAGGTGGGGGAGGAGGTGGAGGTGGTGGAGGGGGTGGTTGTGGGGACCTTGCTACTCTATTGGCTTCAAGGTGAAGGCGTAGGTCCTCTGTTGTTGGCACCCTCCTTGGACTCCCCCTCCTCCTCCTCTGAACTGGCGGTACATCAGTCATGGTAGATTCTTTGGGTGGGGATGAAGTTTTGCTCGATTCCCACAGACGGCGCCAATGTGGTGTCCAAGATTAAGAGGACCTCAAGGTAAGGGAAGAAGACCTTAAGGAAGCCTCTGTCTAGGGTTTATCTGTGATGTTTGTGGGTGTCCTCCGGTGGCAAGGTAGGAGGCCAAGAAGTAACCCTAATCACTGGTGTGTGAAGGTGGCAATTAGGGTTAGAGGACGTACCTGAGCCCCATGTAGTACGGAGCTACTTATAGGGGGGAGCTGATTGCCCTAATGGGCGTGCTTGAGGCCCAAGTAGGGCCAGCCTGTAATGAGCCATGAGTGGATGAGCTGTCCTTGTAGATAAGGTGTGTACGTCATCCTGTCCTTGATATCGGAATCTCTGCGTGATGTCGGACAAGGAAGTCGGACCTTGGTAGGAGCATAAGATCGGCCCGTGTCTAGTGTCTGTTCGGCCGTTGAGCCTTGAGCTCGGCCAAGCACACAGAGGGCTTCCTAAAAGGTCATCAGGCCTTGGGTGAGAGTTCCGAGGAGCTCGGCTAAGCCAAGTCCACCACAAAAATAATATTTTTCCTAATATAGTAAATAACACTTGAAAATTATAATTCAATTTAATTAACCAAAACATTATAATTCTTCTAAAAATAAAAAGAATTTCTTGAACAGCAGAAATAAATCCCAAACTGCACAAAAATATATTTTTCATTTCAATACGATCGTTTTGACTGTAAATTCGTCCAATTCGGATTTACAGATCAGAAGTTATGGATTTTCAAAGTTATGTAATCCAATAAATCAATAAATAATAATTTCTTCAAAACACAAAACAAAATAAAATAATCCACCATTATAAAGACAAATTCCAAATAATTACTCTCATTCGGAATTTTAAATCAAATAACGAATTTATATAAATTCGAAAATAACTGCCCAATCAGAAATTCTTTAAAATTAATTTATTAAAATGCGAAAAATTGCGGGTATTACATTCCTCCCCAACTTGAAAATTTCTCGTCCTCGAGAAATGATGCGAAAAGAAAATACAACAAACAAAGAAAAACACACACACAATCATTTGACTTCCACAATTCTCTTTGATTGTCACACCAGGACAACAACACTTCACTCGTCAAGCCATTTTCGTGTCAAATTGAGCCGATTCCGAGGAGACTTAAACAAAAGGGTTATTATTAATGTTTTTCTAAAGCCATCATTTTCAGGATCACATCAATCCTGTGAAAAGGGATTGACAGGAATAGGTCTCAAGATTGGTTAACAAAGATTATGTTTAGAAAATTCAACTGTGTTAATGCTATAGGGTCTCATGATTACATGTGGTTAACGTTATATTATAACTATTAGGTGATACTTTGGTTTAATGGAGTGAATTGAAGTTGAAAACAAATGAATATTGCCTTAGGTCCTACTGTTAATCAGTTAACTTGAGGGGATAATTGATTATCGAGCCTTTTCCTGCACATTTTCAAGTATAAGTTTACATAAATTGATTCTGAATGAGCGGATAACTGATTGCCAAGGGTTGATAATTGATTATGGAACTTGAGAAAAAGAGTATTTGTATTTTAAATCTCAATTTTTAAGAGTTATATGGGTAGCATGCATCATATATGAAGTTGTGGTGATTACGGTGAGTAAAGGGTAAAAGATACATGACAGTTCGGGGAACAATAGTGGAAATGGTAGGTTTTTGAGAATTATTGTGGGTAAGACGGTCCTGTGATGGGCTGGTTTAGCTAACCTTTCCCGAGAAAGTCCTGTGCAACTACAATAATTCTATCTACAACTAACCCATTTGGGATCGTGGAGAGTGGTTCTCAGTATGGCCTAATCCAGGTTGGATTCGTGATAGGTGCAAGGCTTATTGTTGGAGGCATACGTGAAAGTGAGACACTTACTCTCGATTACTTTTCCCCAGAGTGTTTGAGATTGAGGAAGTATTGATTGAAAGTGAATGAAGATCATTGTGAGATCGAGCATGCATCACATATGAATATATATCTATATATATATAGACACACACACACACACACACAAGATAATTGTTTGGATAAGACACTTGCTTATGCATGCATCACTTTCACTCAGGTTATGCTATTTGTGTTTGTTTATTTATAGTTATGTAATCACTAATCAGATTATGTGATATGACAATGACTAACTCCCATTTCCCTAAATGTATGTTAGGTAATGATGGAGCCAATCCCACCTTTGGAATGGATGGGACTGAAGTCACTCCTTATTGTGAGTAAAGTATTGACCAGAGTCGTTAGCTAAGAATGACGCTATGTCATTCAAATCCATGTCATAAGGATTAGAGTTTTTGAGAATATTGCTCTGGGTGTAACGGGGATTTTTGCAATACACTAAGGTTTTATTCCTTTCTTTTGGAAAAGTACTAATATATAAAACTTTTCTTTTGAATAGATAATTATATAAATATGTTTTCTGCCATTATCGTTTCAAAAAGTTTTAATCGGTTCACCATTTTAAAGGATTTCATACAATTTACCACATAATTATTTAATATTTTGGGATTGGAAATTGGGTCGTTATGCAAGAAGATTGATTTCTACTTTGTGGAGCATGGCTTAAAAAGACGTCTTTATGAGCACACTTTGTATGTCAATTTATTGATGCTGGATATATACTCATTGTCTGTTTGTATGTTGATGATCTAATTTTTACTAGCAATAACCCAAAGATGATTACAACATTCAGGGAGGCTATGTTGAGATCATTTGAAATGACAAATTTGTGCTTGATGTCTTATTTTCTAAACATTGAAGTTGTTCAACATGATGATGGAATTTTCATTTCTCAAATAAAATATAATAGTGATATTTTAAAGAAATTCAAAATGGAAAATTTAAAGTCAATCTTTACTTCAATTGTGGAGAAGCAGAAATTTATGAGAGAAGACAAGGGAGACCATGTTGATCCAACTCACTACAAGAGTTTGACTGGAAACTTGAGAAATTTGATAGCCACAAGACCATATATTGCATTTGGAGTTGGATTGCTCAACAAACTCATGAAAGAACCACATGTTTGTCATTTGCAAGGAGCATATAGAATTCTTCGGTACATCTAAGGTACGTTGATTGATGGAATTTTTTATGCGAATACTAATGATGTGAAGCTTGTTGGATATACAAACAATGATTGGGCTAGTGATATAGAAAAAAGAAAAAAACATGATAGGGTACGCATTCCATCTTGGAACAAGTGCAATATGTTGGTCCTCGAAAAAACAACTAGTTGTTGCACTCTCTACAGTTGAAGCAAAATACATAGCAGCGACCAGTTGTGCTAGGAAAGCAGTATAGCTAAGAAGAATTCTTGATGTATGTGTTGCATCAGAAGCAAAGCACTCACCAAAAGAATGAGGCTTATTACCGAGGGCTCTCGAAGCCCTCGCTAATTAATGAGTTATCGAAGGGCATGTCCGTCGGTAATTTTTACCGAGGGATAAGTCCTCGCTCTACCTGCTTCATTTTAGTCGATAAATCCCTCAAAAAATTATTATTATTAAATTAGTTATGAGTTTTTTTTCTTAAAAATATTTTTTTAGAGTTACCGAGGGCTTGGTGCATCGGTAATCTTAAGTAGAAAATACCGAGGGCCCTTTGCCTTCGCTAATAAAAAAAAGCAGTTCTTTTTTGCCCATTTCACACCATCATAGCCCCTCACTTTCCTCACTCCACTCTCTCACTGCAAACCCACCTCCCCTAAGAACCCACCATCGCAACTCCCATCACCCACACCACAGACCACAATTCCACCTCCCACCGCAGCCCACCATCGCCTCTCCCTTCTCATTTGCACAGCCAGCCGTGCTCGCCATTGCGTTTCCCACCGCCCCAACCCTCCATAGCTGGCCATCGCATCTCCCATCACGTCTCCCGCCGCTCTACACCCACGACCAACAACCAACGACCCACGACGCACGACCCATCCCATCTCTGCGTCTCCCCTACCTTCACACAACCACCACTACCACATCATTACTTTGCTCTCCTTCACTGTGCTCCTTCAAGGTTCTAAAATACCAAGGCTCAAATTAGGTAAGCTACTTATCTTCATCTTTATTCATATTGTAAGGGTTTTCAATTTGGGGATTAGCTTCATTCATTTTGTTAGGGTTCTTAATTTGGGAAAAAATACAAAATTGAAATAGATGAGTTATTGTTTTTATTTTTCTTTTTGGTTTTCTTTTTATTAGATGTTAGTGTTAATATACCATTGCATTCTTTATATGCATCTTTTAATAACTTGAGTGTGGACTCATGCTTAGTTGAGTTTGATTGAAGTTTTGATGATTAATTTCAAAGTTAAAGGAAGTGATCCAAATCTTAAAATTCTGTCCTGAACATGTTAATTGTTGTTATTTTGAGTTTGGACATTTTCTAAGATTTGAATCATAATTGGATCACTTACTTTAAATGGGAAATTAAGTTATCAAATATCTTGTTGTAAAGATTTGAGCAGATGATCTACAGAATTTATGCTTATGCTTTATTGTAATTTTGAGACATTAACGATACTTAATTTTGGTTTCAAAGTACATGACCCTATGCTAAAATTTTTGTTTTAAGACCTGTTACCCTATGTTAAAATTGATCTTGATTTACTTTCATATTTGGGTCTCGTTGATTCTAAAGTTAAATTATCGAATGGTCTATTGAATTTGTGCATAGATGCTCTCTCTTTATATATGTATGTCGGGTTCCTATGTAAATCCGTGTATATGCTTGTTGGTGAGATTGTATCATATGTTTGTAATTTCAGTAACTTTATATTGAATCTTGAGATTTCGTATCAGTTGAAATAGATGCCCACCATTTTCTATTGAATATATTTAACTAGTTCATATTCTATTGAATAATGTCTTTACACATTTTTCTATTTTAGGCCTGAAATTAACTTTAGCCATGTTTCGTTTCTCAATCTTTATGTGGGTGTATTAGAATTATGTTCAAGTGTTGAGCTGAATCATCTTGCAATCTTTTTTTTTTTAAATTAAATTATATTTAATTAAGGGGAAATTAGCTTGAGACAAAACCCTCTCAAGGTGGGTATACAAAAAATGTCAAGGAACGAAAAACGACCAAAAAAAAAATAAACAAAACAACCAACCTAAAATTCTCAAGGAACCAAAGAAAAACCACCCAAAGATAATAGAGAAAAAATTTGATGAATGGTCTTGGAGTTGTAACTCAAGTTTCTTTATAGCTCAATCTTCGTTGATCATAATGAGCTTCCTTTATACTTCACCTGTGGTAATAGATCTATAGTTTGCTTTGGGATGAACAACATTCTCTATTTTCTGCTTGTACACTCTGTTTTGATAGTTAGATATGTTGATGAGTTGTTGAAGAATCGTTAAGGGTTTTTGAAGAGGTTGTTATATCGATATATTCTTATTAACATACTCTCTCTTTGGTCATTTTCATGACTTCTTATGTTTTCTAGTGCTGCCCTGAAGAAAGGCCTTGAATTATAAAATTATAGTCTGTTTGTTTTTAGTTTGCAAATCTGTTTCTGGGGAAGCTTAAGATCTTAGAAGCACACCATTGTTTTAATCAGTTCATTTTCTTTGAATGTTGCAGTTTTGTAATTTTTGTAAGGCTTAATTATTATGTCACAAGTCCTTGATGTTTTGGGTACTTTTTCCAGCTATTTTATTTTTTTCAATGTTTGACTCCCGAACTTACTTTTGGGTTTATCATATACCCCTACTACTAATTCTAGCTAATTTTGCTGACATGTAACATCAGAATCCTAGTCAGATGTAGGAGGTCGATCATATGGTGTCGCATGATGTCACACGGGCGAAGACGACCTTTCTCTTTAATCCTTTTTTTTCTTTTTTATTTAACTAAAAATATAAAAATTTTAAGTTTTTAAGTTTTTTAATTTAAAAAAAAAAAGATGGATCTTCACCCACGGGACACCACATGCCTAACCTCCTGCATCTGACCAGGATTTCAATGTTACATGTCAGCAAAATTTGCCAGAATTGGTAGTAGGGATATATGACAAACCCAGAAATTCAGAGAGTCAATTATTGGAAAAAAAATAAGGGTATCTGACAAAAAGTACCCAAACTTCAGGGACTTGTGATATAATTAAGCATTCCTATAATTACTTGATTGATAGATGGATTCTAATCTCTTCATGGTCTAACATTCATCTAATTTATTTGACTTTATTGCTGGTATTTCAAAATATCAAGGTGGATAATCATCCAGGTGGAGGGCACTGGTTTGCTATTGGTCTATCACCTAATGTGAGCCTGCTTCTACTGTAAATATTACTCATTTATCTTATATATTGGAATTTGGGAGGGCAAGCCAAGGGATTTGTCTTCTACCCTAGTAATGGGGTGGGAGGATACCTGATAACAAAACAAAATAGAAATAATCTTCGTACATAACAAGCACTACTAACAATATAAAATTGATGGTTAATTAGCCATTCTGAATGCTCATTGCTGTTTTCACAATGGTTACTGGCCCTTCGCCTTTACTTTTGTATTGCTAATAGCCCCACACAATTAACAACACCCCCTACCCCATGGTTATGTTGTCCAAGCACTTAAAATATAGGCTTATTTATGGTTTTAGTCCCTAAAAGTTCAGCGTATTTTGGTTTTAGTCCTTAGAAGTTTACCGGGACTAGTCCTTAAATTTTCAAACATTTTGGTTTTGGTCCATTCCATTAGTAAAAATTCGTTATTTGTTTGTGTGGTTAGCGGAACATCATATCAGCAGTCCATGTGATCTGGGGTGACACCAAATAAGTGATATGACGTGGATGATACAAATCTACGGACGCAAAATGGTCCGATAAGCAAAATGGTCCCGTATGCAAAATTTTGAGTTCATGACCTTGAATCATCCATGTCACATCACCTATTTGGCGCTACCTCACACCACGTGGCTGCTAGTGTGGATTCTCGTTAACCATGTCAGCAAATAACAGATTTTTACTAATGGAAGGGACCAAAACCAAAATGTTTGAAAATTTAAGGACTAGTCCTGGTCAAAATAACTTCTAGGGACTAAAAACCAAAACACGCTGAACTTTTAGGGACTAAAACCATAAATAAGCCAAAATTATATATATGTACTTAATGTTGTTAGACAACTATATATGGTGTAATTCAAATGGTTGTTATTTTGTTATATTGTTATATGGTTAAGTATCTATTAATATGTTATTTATAGATTTATTGTTTTTGACATTGTTTTTGCTATACATGTAGACATGTCTTTTGGAGGACGATGTGCCACTGCTGATAAGAGGAAAGAGGTTGCGTCTACCTGAAGAAGGTTGCTTCCGGTGCTCGTCGGAAATTAGAGTATGTGCTTCGTATACCCATAACGCTATCTATCCCTATTCCATCCTCGCCACCATCTCCATCTACTATGCACATACCGTCCACTACCAACTCAACCCCATCCCCGTCCATTAAACTCTCATAGCTCTCATAACGACAACCATCTAACCCGCCACCCTGAGCACCAAAGCGTGTGGATCGTAGGGCATCCACCCCCATTATCATGGTACCTACCCCAGGATTAAGACATTCCCCGAGAGATACACCCCAATCTTCTCCTGTTGTTGGATCATCTTCTCAGCCTGCTCGACCTAGACCGACCCCTAACGATCCACACGATGATATGGATGAAGATTCTAAAGAAGCATTCCCGATTGGTTTTTGTTGTTGTATTTTGGTCCAGTTTTGCTGTTTTGCATGACTATTTTTGCTGTTTTGAGGACTGTTTTTTTTTTACATTTATTTTGGTTCTTTCTTGCTTTCTTGAAAGACTGTTTTTGTTGTTGTATTTTGGTCCTAATTTGCTATTGTATATTGGTCCTATTTTCCTTATTTAGTTCTGTTTCTTAGGTTGTACCTTGGGTTGTTTATTCGTGCGTGTTCTAAGATGGTTTTATTGTGAAATGATAACTTATGTAGTAGTCTTGCTAACTATATATGCAAACCTTTGTTCAATGGGACCCAGTGCACGAGTATGCAATGAAGAAGCTCTTTCATAGTAGAGCTTCTACACGATTATCAGATATTTTCAACAACGCTCTAAAAAGAGTAATCGTCCCTCTTTCATAACCGAGGAGTTATGGCAGACCTTACTTACTAAGTTTAATCATCTGGATCTCATTTAGACAAGCAACAAAAGTCTAAGCAAAACAGGGCATCATCTAAGGGCGGTAGTGTGCACATAGGTGGCTCCATTAATCATGTTCAACATGCCCAAAATATGGTAAGGTTTTGAACATTAAGGAGAATATAAAGAGTGTTGGAAACCAACAAGAGGCCTAACAGTCGAGTAAAGGGGGTGAATAGGAGATTGAAGCTAATATGACAATTTTTCGATTTATTGAAACTTGATTGAATAATGTTGTTCACGGTTTTAAATAAAGGCCGAGCGATATCCGAGCAGACAGGGTTAATCGATTAACCAAATAGATAAACAGAATGGTTAATCGGTTAACCGAGCTGCTTCAAAGCCGAGTTCTGAGAACAACACTCAAAGCCGAGCTTTGAGAAAGACGATTAAAATCTTGGATGCTCGAAAATAAGCGGATAAACACTTAACCATGTACAGCAAAAGATAAGCGGTAAAGAAATAAAAATGAACACCAGATATTTATCCTGGTTCACTCTCACCCTGAGAGCTAGTCCAGTCCTCTCTAAAAACCTTTTAGAGAGCTTTTACTAAAAATCAATTTTCTGGGTTACAAAAGGATTTAAAAGAGACTACCCCTCTAAACCTATCCAGTCAAACGAGTGTACCAAACTCGTGACAGACTATCCACAACAAATCGATGACCAAATAACCTCTTTGGGACCTTTTCAACAAAGAAGCTTTCTCGATCAGAGACCAGCTCCGTACAACAGCAAATACAATGAGGATGATGAAAGAGGATGGCTCCAAATCGAAACACTCTTCGAATGAGTTTGAAAGATTGAAGTTCAAGAGTGAGTCGATTTTGTGAAGGGGTATCACAGAGAAGGAATGAGTTGAACTTAGAGTATGGATTTGAAAGTATAACTCTCTATGTTCTTGTAAAAATTTCAATGATCTTCTTCTTCTCTGTGAGTTTTTGATTCTGCTCTGTTTTTCGAAAGAGAATGAAAGTTCAGGTTCAAAGAAAATTGTTTTTCGAATCTCTCTATTGTTACCGTTGAAGACACCCCTTTTATAATCTCCTCTGTTCTCTAGAAAGAGAGAGAGAGAGAGATGTATGGAAAAAGCATGGGGTTTCCAACGGAAACATTTTGACAGCAGAGCAGTGACGGTGACCCTTTCTCAACTTTTGAATTTTAACTCAATTTTGAATTTCAAACTTGTTACTATGCTGGAGTTAAAATCCTATAACTTCTACCCAGACTTAACGGTAATAAAAAGTACGGAACAGCTGAGCAGAGTCTGAAGGTTGAAGATGATGTGTTGTTGAAGAGTGAACAGAGATTGCCGAGCTTGCGCTTTGTTCGAGCTAGGTCTTGGACTGGTGTTGCCGAGCCTGAGCTTTGTTCGAGCTTGGCAATCAGACTTGAAGTTGAAGAGCAGATCCAAGCTTTGGCCTTAGCTCAAGGCGCGTGCACAATCCGAGCTTATTTGATCTTTCTGATGTTGTGGCTTCTTTCAACATTCCGAGCGTGTGCCGAGCCAAACAACATCCGAGCTTACTGTCTTGAAGTGAAGAGCTGATTTTGCAAACTTGGATGAACCTCGGCCGTGATCAAGAGCCGAGCTTATTTATTTGACATCATCAAAAGCTCTTTGATTCTACAATCCCCCCCTTTTTGATGATGACAAATATTCTTTGAAAGTTTGTTGCTTTTTGTGCTCTTTCCTCGACTGTATGCTTGAAAACTGATTGGACTTAGCACTGATCGGAATTTGCTCGAAAATATACCAAATGTTGCTATGAAAATGCTCAATAAAGCTACCACTTATTGAAACCATTTGTTGAAGAAAATCTTGAAAGTTTTGTGGAGCTGCTCGTTAAACACTCCCCCTGAGTTTATGCTCGCAAAAACTGAACATCAACATCTGCAACAACAACATACACAACAACAAACACCTCCCTCCCCCTTTTGGCATGATCAAAAAGGAGTCAAAGATTACGCACATTTGCCAAAAGAGAGTTAAAACTATGTAAAACAGAAATATGAAACAGTTAAAAACTTTTCTGGCCCACTTGTTGAAAAAGAAAAAGAAATGATACCACTTGATGGTAACATAGCTTGAAACTTTAAAACTTTTCTCCCCCTGAATAATTTAAAAGGATAATCGAGGAAGAAAATTTTCATGATCTGAACATTATCTTTCTCCCCCTTTAACAGTGAAAGTATGCTTCTCATAAAGAGAAGTTAATTGAAAGGAGAGGAAGAAGAGTTGGAGGATGTGAAATTTCAGGAGTTTAAGCAAATACACAATTGAACGTAAAAATCGAGATTATGAAGGTGATCAATTTTATGATATACTGAAAACCGAGCTCATGCCAAGTACATGCTGAACGCATCCATGATGCTGAGCTTACGCCGAGCACACACTGGATTCATCCAGAATGCCGAGCTCACGCCGAATTTTATAAAAAGTTTCCCTCGGCAATGGTTTTGTAAACACATTGGCTAATTGATTTTCAGTGCTAACAAATTCAATGACACAGTCACCTTTTTGAACATGATCTCGAAGAAAATGATGCCTAATTTCAATGTGTTTTGTTCGAGAGTGATACACTGGATTCTTAGTTAGATTGATTGCACTTGTATTGTCACATTTGATAGGAATGTGATCTAAAATTAAGCCAAAATCTGATAGTTGTTGTTTCATCCAAAGAATTTGAGCACAACAATTACCAGCAGCAATGTATTCGGCTTCAGCTGTTGACAGGGCAACACAAGCTTGCTTTTTAGAAAACCATGACACAAGGGCACTGCCGAGCAAGTGACATGTTCCACTTGTGCTTTTTCGGTCAAGCTTGCACCCAACAAAATCTGAATCCGAATACCCAATCAAACTAAGATTGGCATCCCTCGGATACCACAGACCAGTGTTCACAGTTCCTTTTAAATATTTAAAAATTCTTTTAACCGCCGAAAGATGAGATTCTTTGGGATTAGCTTGAAAATGAGCACATAAACAAACACTGAACATAATATCAGGCCGAGATGCAGTCAAATATAAAAGGCTTCTATCATGCCTCTATATTTGCTTACATCCACAGCTTTACCTGACTTGCCAAGATAGCTGGAAGTGCTCATGGGAGTGGCAGCTTCTTTGCAATTTTCTAAGCCAAATTTCTTGAGGAGTTCCTTGCAATATTTTCCTTGATGCACAAAGGTTCCTCCCTTAACTTGCTTTACTTGCAGCCCGAGGAAGAATGTGAGTTCTCCCATCATTGACATCTCGAATTCACCTTGCATTAATTCAGAGAACTTCTTGCAAAGAGACATGTTAGTAGCACCGAAAATTATATCATCAACATAAACTTGTACTAACAATATGTCCTTTTTGGATTTATAAATGAATAGAGTTGTATCAACCTTCCCTCTTTCAAACCCTTGTTCAAGTAGAAATGAGCTCAAACGATCATACCAAGCTCTTGGAGCTTGTTTCAAACCGTAAAGAGCCTTTTTCAGTTTATACACATGGTTTGGATATTTAAAATTTTCAAAACCAGGAGGTTGTTTTACATAAACTTCTTCATTTATAAAACCATTTAAGAATGCACTCTTTACATCCATTTGGTAAAGGGTGAAATTCATAATAAATGCAAAAGCAAGCAAAATTCGGATTGCTTCAAGTCTAGCAACTGGAGCAAAGGTTTCATCATAATCGATACCTTCCTCTTGATTGTAGCCTTGAGCAACAAGTCTCGCTTTGTTTCTTATAATTAAGCCTAATTCATCTGTTTTAATTCTGAAAATCCATTTCAAGCCAATTATCGTATGATCATCGGGCCGAGGAACCAATTCCCAGACATCATTTTTGATGAATTGATTCAGTTCCTCTTGCATGGCAATTGCCCAATGTTCATCTTCAATGGCTTGATCAACCGAATTAGGTTCAATTTGAGAAACAAAGGAAGCGAAATTGCAAAAATTCTGAATAGAACGACGAGTTAAAACTCCCTTAGACATGTCGCCGAGCACATTTTCTATTGGATGGTCCTTGACTCTTTTCCAGGCTGGACTGAACTCAAAATGCTCCGCTCGGCTCGGAATGAGTTCGGACTGATCATTGTGAGATTGGCTCGGACTGAGTTCAGTTTGTTCCTTGTTTGTTTTGCTCGGAACAAGCTCGTCCCTCTGATCTCCTTCTTCAGCAGCTTCATCCTTTTGAGCTCTTTCAGTTGTTGTGCTCGGATCGGGTTCAGCTATAGGCTGATCCTCTCAATTTGCACAACTAACATTGTCTCTCCGAGGAGACTCATCAAATACCACATGTACGGACTCTTCCACAGTGGAGGTCCTTTTGTTAAAGACTCTAAATGCTTTACTATGAGTAGAATAACCCAAAAATATTCCTTCATCGGCTTTAGAATCAAATTTGCCGAGATGCTCTTTTCCATTATTTAAAATGAAAACTTTGCAACCAAATGCATGGAAATGAGAAATTTTTGGTTTTCTACCCTTGTAAAGTTCATATGGAGTTTTCTTTAAAATTGGTCTGATGAGGATGCGATTCATTACATAGCAAGCTGTGTTTACCGCATCGGCCCAGAAATAATGTGGCAAATTATATTCATTAAGCATGGTTCGGGCTAGCTCTTGAAGAACTCGATTTTTCCGTTCCACGACTCCGTTTTGTTCGGGAGTCCGAGGAGCAGAAAACTGATGTTCTATGCCGAACTTAGAACAAAACTTGTCAAATTTGTAGTTCTCGAACTCACCACCATGGTCTGTTCGGATTACAACTACTTTTTGGTTTGTTCGGTTTTGGAGTTGCTTGACAAGCTCTTTAAAATTTTCAAAAGTATCACTTTTTGATTTTAAGAATAAAGTCCATGTAAATCTGGAAAAGTCATCTACAATTACTAAGGCATAGAGATTGCCACCAAAGCTTTTGACTTGTGATGGTCCAAACAAATCCATGTGTAACATTTCCAAGGGTCGAGTTGTTGAGACCATCAACTTAGATGAAAAATCGTTTTTCTTTTTAGTTGGTTTGCACTTCTTGCATGAAGAGCAAACCCCCTCAATATTAAAATTTAGCTTTGGTAAACCAATCACTAAGTCTCTTAATTGTAGTTTCTTTAACTGATTTACATTTATGTGAGCTGTCCTTCTATGCCATAACCATGTGTCACTTTCTTTGCTAACCATGCAAGTGGTTACAAAAGAGGTGATTTCATTCACATCAACCAGATAAGTATTGTTATATCTTTTTCCAACAAATTTGACAGAGTTGTCCTCATCACTCTTAATAATGCAATGGGCAGAGGTAAAAACAACATGGTTACCAATATCACAAAGTTGGCTAATGCTTAAAAGATTGTGTTCTAGCCCTTTTACAAGTAAAACATTATTGATAACCAAGTTGGTAGAATTATTGACTTTACCTTCACCCAATATTTTACCTCGGTTGTTATCACCATAAGTGACGTAGCCCTTATCTGAATGTGAAAGTTCAATGAATAAATTTTCGTTCCTCGTCATGTGCTTCGAGCAGCCACTATCAAGGTACCATCTGCTCTCCTTTGCTCGGAAGCACACCTGCATCACAAAAATATTACTTCTTTGATTCGGGTACCCAAAATGTTTTGGGTCCCTGGGGGTTAGCAGTTGGTTCTCTCTTTTTAACTACCCACACAAAATGGCCCTTGGCTACACCATGACGTCGGATTTTGCATTCATTTGGTGTATGACCATGAAGACCACAGTAGGAGCAGCTCGGCTTTTTCGAGTTATTAAAATTTGAGACATAGCCGAGTTTCCTTACTGTTTTCTTCTTGGTCTTAGTGTAGCCAAGCCCAATTTTGTTCGAATAGGTTCTTTGTTCGGCTAAAAACCTATCAAACAAACCATCACTCTTGTTGACAGTTGCACTTTTAAGTTTTAGTTTAGAAATTTCTTTTTCATATTTAGTGCAGTAGTCAAGATTTTCATTTTTCAATTGAGTGATAGTGTTTTCCAATGACTTGTTTCTGCTTTTCAAAGTTTCAATTGATTTTTCCAATTCAAGAACTTGCTCTTTATAGTTTGAGAGATTTTGTTTCATCTTAATGAAATTTTTAGCAAGCTTCTTGAATTCGGTTTGCATTTCAAGATAAGCAGAATACAATTCATCAGTGTCATTAAATTCAGATTCAGAGTCAGAATCAAAAGTAGAGGTTACCTCAGTGTTTTTATGTTCGGACACTGTTCGGCTAGCTGAGGTTTCCTCGCTGTGTTTGCCCATTAAACATTTGATACTTGATCTTTGCTTTGTTGAGACAAGTGCCGAGCTCGATGAGTGTTCTTGATCGACAAATTTGAGTACTGAACATGGTTCCTCATCTTCACACTCCGAGCAGGAGTCATATACAGGAAGGTCTTGTTCAGCAATTCTGAGTACTGAGCTTGATACTTCCTTTTCACAATTCAAGCATGATTCTTGCTCGGAACTAGTTTGGCTCGGGCTTCTGAACACAGTTTCCCTTCCCATCAAGCACAGAATTGCTTTCTCCTCTTCATCGGCTGAACTGGAGCTTGAGCTGTCATCGTTGTTAGGTGCATCCCATACAATGTAAGCTCTCTTCTTCTTGTGGTCCTTGTTCTTCTTCATTTCTTCACCACCTTGCTTTTGCAATCTTGGACTGTATGTTCTGATGTGACCCGCTTCACCACATTCATGGCATCTAACTCGGTCTTTTGAACTTGAGCCTTTGTGGTGAGAGTTTTTGGTATCTCTTGCTCGGTTTATGAAATTCTTTTTGCCATTGAAAAATTTGCTGAACTTCCCGACCATGAGACCAAAGTCTTCCTCGTCCATGTCCGAGCTGGACTCATCCTCAGAGGATTCTTTGGTTGCCTTTATAGCAGCTTTGAGGGAAATTCCTTTCTTCTTCTTATCAGACTCTTCGTGCATGGTCAGTCTGCCGAGCTCCATCTCATGCTCTTGCAGCTTGCCGAACAAAGTGGCTATGCTCATTGTGTCCAAGTCCTTAGCTTCCATGATGGCAGTGACCTTTGGTTGCCATTCTCTGCTAAGACATCTAAGCACTTTGTTAGTTATCTCGGCATTCTGAAATGTTTTGCCGAGAGCATTAAGATGGTTTTTAATATGAGTAAACCGCTTCTGCAAATCATTTATATTTTCATTTGGCAGCATTCGAATAACTCATATTCATGCATCAGAGTATTGAGTCTTGCTCGTCTGACCTCACTTGTCCCTTCATGAGTAAGTTGAAGAATGTCCCACATTTCTTTTGCAGACTTGCAACTTGACACTCTAAAAAATTCATCATAGGACAAAGCTGAGGTGATGATATTTTTGGCTTTTAAATCGAAAGATACTTTCCTTTTATCATCATCATCCCAGCTTTCCCATGGGATTTCTACAACTTCTTCATTAATTTTTCTTTTAGGAACAAATGGCCCGTTTTCAATAGATTTCCAAATTTCCATATCTATGGCTTCAATGAAAATTTTCATTCGAGCTTTCCAATATGCATAACCCTCACCATTGAATAGTGGTGGTTTGTTTATGGAAGAGCCTTCACCTCTGAAGGGATTGTTAGTAGCCATTCGGTTTCCTCAAGGATCTTTTCGAAAAAGTTTTTACACTCGATCTTTCGACCGAGCTCTGATACCACTTGTTGGAAACCAACAAGAGGCCTAACAATCGAGTAGAGGGGGGTGAATAGGAGATTGAAGCTAATATGACAATTTTTCGATTTATTGAAACTTGATTGAATGTTGTTCACGGTTTTAAATAAAGGCCGAGCGATATCCGAGCAGACAGGGTTAATCGATTAACCAAATAGATAAACAGAATGGTTAATCGGTTAACCAAGCTGCTTCAAAGCCGAGTTCTGAGAACAACACTCAAAGCCGAGCTTTGAGAAAGACGATTAAAAGCTTGGATGCTCGAAAATCAGCGGATAAACACTTAACCAAGTACAACAAAAGATAAGCGGTAAAGAAATAAAAATGAACACCAGATATTTATCCTGATTCACTCTCACCCTGAGAGCTAGTCCAGTCCTCTCTAAAAACCTTTTAGAGAGCTTTTACTAAAAATCGATTTTCTGGGTTACAAAAGGATTTACAAGAGACTACCCCTCTAAACCTATCCAGTCAAACGAGTGTACCAAACTCGTGACAGACTATCCACAACAAATCGATGACCAAAGAACCTCTTTGGAACCTGTTCAACAAAGAAGCTTTCTCGATCAGAGACCAGCTCCGTACAACAGCAAATACAATGAAGATGATGAAAGAGGATGGCTCCAAATCGAAAAACTCTTTGAATGAGTTTGAAAGATTGAAGTTCAAGAGTGAGTCGATTTTGTGAAGGGGTATCACAGAGAAGAAATGAGTTGAACTTAGAGTATGGATTTGAAAGTATAACTCTCTAAGTTCTTGTAAAAATTTCAATGATCTTCTTCTTCTCTGTGAGTTTTTGATTCTGCTCTGTTTTTCGAAAGAGAATGAAAGTTCAGGTTCAAAGAAAATTGTTTTTCGAATCTCTCTATTGTTACCGTTGAAGACACCCCTTTTATAATCTCCTCTGTTCTCCAGAAAGAGAGAGAGAGAGAGAGAGATGTACAGAAAAAGCATGGGGTTTCCAACGGAAACATTTTGACAGCAGAGCAGTGATGGTGACCCTTTCTCAACTTTTGAATTTTAACTCAATTTTGAATTTCAAACTTGTTACTGCGCTGGAGTTAAAATCCTAGAACTTCTACCCAGACTTAACGGTAATAAAAAGTACGGAACAGCTGAGCAGAGTCTGAAGGTTGAAGATGATGTGTTGTTGAAGAGTGAACAGAGATTGCCGAGCTTGCGCTTTGTTCGAGCTAGGTCTTGGATTGGTGTTGCCGAGCCTGAGCTTTGTTCGAGCTTGGCAATCAGACTTGAAGTTGAAGAGCAGATCCAAGCTTTGGCCTTAGCTCAAGGCGCGTGCACAATCCGAGCTTATTTGATCTTTCTGATACTGTGGCTTCTTTCAACATTCCGAGCGTGTGCCGAGCCAAACAACATCCGAGCTTACTGTCTTGAAGTGAAGAGTTGATTTTGCAAACTTGGATGAACCTCGGCCGTGATCAAGAGCCGAGCTTATTTATTTGACATCATCAAAAGCTCTTTGATTCTACAAAGAGAACATGGTATAATTGATAAATAATAAATCAATATTCTTCATTATATTTATTACTTTGGAAACATTTTCTAAATTCCCATGCTTGAATTTAAGTGTTTGTTTACAGAAAATATTAGGAATGATGCAATTTTTATTCAAACTGATGTGATTGTTTTTTTTTTAAAATTTATGATACCTTGCTAGTCTATTAAGATTGGTAGACTTGTTCATGTAGCTCAGCTCTTTAGGCAAATCCATACTAGGAAGAATACCGGGGAGTTTGTTGATGATCACGCGAGGTGGACTTTTGTAAGTTATTTTTCTTTTCATTTACTGTTTGGAGCTTTATGATTTGCAAACCCCTTTGTGTGACAATTTAACATTTAATAAGTGTGATATTGTTGTTTTTAATTGTTATTTTAGGTGTCAATAAATGTTACAGGAGGACTATACTGTGAGACTTGAGCGGGCTTTAATTTGTCTCAAGTTGATTCTTCTACTTTCACTTCTGACAGCCAAGCTCTTGATGCATTGAAGGCACGATGTTGGTTAGAGGCTTCTGGGGGGAAGAATAAGGGGAGAGTGTATGGTAAAGGTGTTACCGCTTCGAATATTTTACGAGGGGAAAATCCCCTTTCAAAGTCATCGGCACCTGTTCCATCCCAGTAGTCACACGAGATCCGAGAATTGAGAGAACTGATGACTTTGATGACTGAGGAGAATCAGCAGCTGAAAGATAGGTTAGCTAAAATTGAAGAATTACTTATGCATCAACTTTTACCTCACTCACCTCCACCTGATCGATATGAGCTTGAGCACGAGCACGAGCATGAGGATCGGCAGCAGAATGATGATGATGATGTTGAGTATGATGATGATTATTAGAGCTGGGATATTTAGTTGGTGCTGATTGTATACAAATTTGGTTGTAGTTTGTGTACATTTCTTCTGACTTTTTTGGATCCGTTTATTTTGGCAGACTTTCTTGGATCTTTTATTTTTTTTGCAAGACTTTATAGGATCCCTTTTGGTAAGACTTTATATATAGGATCTTTGAAAATTATCGAGCGATATGCCCTCGGTAATTTATTAGCACATTATCGAAGGTCAATCCCTCGATAATTTATTAGAAAATTATCGAGGGCCAGTCCCTCGGTAACGATTACCTCTAATTTTCTAAGGCAAAGGCCACGGTAATATATTTTTACTTTTTCGAAGGATTATCCCTCGGTAAAATATTAGTTTCCGAGGGATAATCTCTCGATAATTTACCAAGGGATGTTGTAACACCCCAATTTGGATATAGAATTTTTAGCAAAAATTCGCGCCATTTTTTTATAAACAATGTTTATTTTCTAACGTCTTAATAAAAAGGATTTTCATCATCTGAGTTTAACTTTCGAAATAACTTAATTTACAAAATATCCTTTCATACCATTCTATTCCAAACTGAGACATTACAAAACAAAAAACGACATTATTTTTCTCTAATGGTTTCCTTGAAAAACATTTAGTTATATTAAAATTTTCAGTAATACCATTGATACAAAAATTATACTGAATAGGCATTTCATTAAAATGGTCATTACCCAAAAAGGCATGACATTGATTACAATGAAGATTTAAAACAAAAGGGTCTATGCCAATACTAAAGAGTACATTAGTCTTATCAGAGCAGACTTTATCTACCTAAATCTTATGACAAACATAAAACTACTTTCATCGGCAGGTGCCTCCACTTATCCTTCTTCTTGAACTTCCTTCATCAGGTTCCCATATCTCAAAGTCTTCTTGAAGATCATCAAGCTCCCAAATAGCTGCATCTTCATTTAATTCCTTATTCATTATCTCCATGTTCTGCTCTTCTTCTAACACGTACTCTTGAAACTTCTCTTGAATCCTTCGTCTGGAATATCCGTAAATCCTTCCCATGTCCATCCAGTCTGCTCGCAATTCCCAAAATCTTTCACAGACGCTAATCCACTATTCGAACTATCTATCCAACATATAACGGGATCTGCCATCTGTGGACATTATCCCCAATGTCCACAGAGAAGGGGAAAGCAGAGACAGTAAGCGATCTGAACGATATAATCGTCGACGGCATGGGCTTACTCTAAGGGTCACATTAAGATACAACAGGCATAAACAACATAGATACACATATTACATTATGCTTCATCATAACAACATGTTCTTTTCACAACATTACTCATTTCATTATTCTCATAATAGATTCAAATGTTTTATCACAATCTTTGATAAATTTCTCAATTCGCTTATCTGGAACCATAACATAGCTGTCAATGATTTAGGGAGGGAAATCATTGAAGCGAAGGGTAAGTCAGCACACACGATACATCTCCTCCTTAATATCCAACCACAACCTAGTTTGGAAAACAGATGGGACGCACATGAATCCTAACCACACAGCCATCAATAGTCAAAGGGTACGTACCAAGCTGAAGCCACACATCTGGCCAGCAAAACAAAATACAATAACATTTATAATTTCACAATTTCACAAAAGCAATGACTTCTAGCCTTGATTCAGATTCCCTCTCACCATCTCCGATTTGCTCAAGGGGGTGACAGTATTTTCTCTAGTTGATCGTGTAGTCCTTGCTACGTACAACCATGTCCCACAACCGAAAGACACGTCATTGTAGTCTTGTTCTACCTAGAGAAGCACTCGAGGCTTCTTGACATTCACCGTCCTTGCCTTCCCCTATCACAATCACCACTCGAAGATACACCGGTCTCCAAGTATATGGTATCTTTCCTCTCCACTACTTCTCTCTCAACGCGTAGTTAGAAAGGATTAAAGCTTAAAGTCTTTTAAGTCTTTTAAGTCTTATATTAACCTAGTTTGGTCGACCCATTCTAAGCCTCGCTTCTAACGGGTCTCGACCTCTAAGGGTAACAGCAAACACCTCCCTATGGTATAGTGGATTCCACAAGACTCGAAACCACGGCACAGTCATCACGTGGCCAGTCACTTAAAGGGGATATACAACAAAAGTTATTGTGCCGCTTGCACCATCACTGTACACTAATATGAATCTCCACAAAATTAATCATTCTCATATTTTCTTTTCATAGTTCATCAAAATATACCAAGTCCTTTCCATAGGACAATTGTTCACATATATCAATTAATCCTTCATAGGATAAATCATGACTTCATAAACATAACCAAATATATTTGATACTTTATCACATGTCCTCTTATCATTTCCAAAATCATATTTAGCAGGATAAATTCAAATAATACAACAGGTCATATCAAAATAAAATCAAACAATCAATGTAAAGTTACTGTCGCAACGTAGAACGACTAAGCACACCACAATCAATTGTCGTCTCGTATCTTGATGTGTAACTTTGGATTCTGACTTTTGAGATGGTCGAAATCATCCTAATGTTACCTTAGTGCCATTGTGTCTTAAGATAGCTACTATCTCACCTGGATGTGAAGCTAGAGACAACTGATTCTGATTACCCGTCTTTGTTTCACTCGAACCTTAAACATTGATAATACAATTCAAAGGACCAATTATAAATTCACAAAACGATAACTTAAACCAATTGAATCCTTTTTCAAAATACATAGAAAAATCGTAGATCATAAAATACTATTAGTAACTTAAAACCTCTTTGAAAATCAAAAACAGATTACTGCATCAGTAAAATCACTTTTTCTTTTAGCTTTTTAAATCATGAAAACCTTTTCCAAAAATAATATATCTTTTGGAACTTTATTATCACTTCTCGAAAATAAATTCCAAAACTTTAATCACTCAAAAACTCATCTCTAACTATCTTATAACAACTACCACTTGCAGATAAATTATACAGCCAGAGTTAAAATCATTTTCAACTACTAATACCATATTTTAACTTAATAACTCAAAACATTTTCAAAATGATTTGAAAACTCATTTTAAACACGCCATAAACTTAACATGTAACTAAATATATAATACTTGGTCACTCATATTTTTATTTACATAAAAATCATAACCAAAAACTTATATAACAACTATCATGCCATCATTAACATAAACAAACTAAACTACATTACTCTAACTTGATGCAACATTTTTAAGAAATTCGGACAGCAACTAATATCCATTAAAAATCATTTTTATCACATAAACAAGTAACCTAACACATAAACAATTATCCCAAATCAGAACTTATGCATTTTTCTAAGTCAAAAATAATTATTTGAGCTAATGCAACTTAATAGATTTTTTGGACAACATGCAATTCAAGTACAAAAAGTCACTTTTCCCTACCTACAATACACAAGTCCTATTATCTAAATAACATTTAAAATCCACATAACAATGCAAAGATCAATCCTGGACAGCAAACTAAAACAGAGTTGCATCTATTCAAATTTACCTGAAAATGTCTCTTTTCAATTTATTACAAAAGATACATACACCATGGTCTAAAAATAAAATCAAACTAGATAAAATAATATTGTTACTTTATAAAAATACATACTTCCAAGCTACACTTTATAATATAAAAATATATAAAATCAAACATCACAAACACATACAGAAGTTATAATTTGGGACCCATGGTCCAAATAAAATTATTATTTTCCAGAACAAAATTAATTTGTCAGAAATAGTTTATTTTCTAGGAAGACACAAAGTTTGTTTCATGTATACACATCAATAAACACAATATAACCAGCATATAATCACTTAGACAATTAGGAAATTAACAAAAATCATTTTTTCCTCTCATTAAATTCGGTCCTAATAAAAATAAAATAAAAAAATTATAAACATATATAACATATTTCTATACTCTTCCTAACTTTAGAACATTTAATCTAAACACAAAATTAATTTAAAATAAACACTTATAGGATAAAAACCAATTTTTGGACAGCATAAGCTTTAAATCTCAAAAATCACTTTTCTCTCAAATGGTTAATCTAAAAATCATGCTACTTTTTCCTATAGCTTAATTACTAGCTCTATTATAAAAATAACATCAAATTTGATTTAATTAAATAATTTAAGCTTGCTGGACAGCCATATCAAAACAAGTTGCATTTATTCAAAAATCAATATTCTACAAGTTCTAACACATACTCCTAAAGACATATAATCTAAGGACTCCAAATAAACTCAACTTAGAAAAATAATCATGTTTTTCTTATTTACATCAAATCTGAAAAGCAACTTAAATTTCCAGAAAATAAATATTTTATTCATCTCAAAACTTTTGTTTTCATACTATAAATTATGCTAGACACATATACACATAAACACATCACAATTACACATAAAAATACACCTTTAAATCACATACCTTTATTAAAATAATTTTTTTCAGCATTAAAATAAATTTTCCAGAATTATTTCTTTTTATTAAAAATCATTTATTCAATTGTTATCTCATGAAACTACATCAAAGAATTAAGATACAAACAGCATATAATCACATAAACACTTAGGAAAATCAAAATAATACACCTGTCATATCAACATCATCATTCGGCCATACCAAAAAAAATATGAACAGTAACCAAATTATTTTTCACATAATCAATCATTAAACCTTAAAATCAATTACAAAGTACAAAGAACAAAGAATAAATCATGCATATAAACATCAAACAATTACAAAATTTTTCTTTGTGAAACCATGTAGGTATCACGGCCTACCCAATATCATAAATAATTTTTGCAATAATTTCCAAATACAATTTTGTTTATTCATCACATGATTATTTCCTTTAAGAATTCATTATATAATATTAAACATTCATCATTAAAAATTCCAAAAATCACTTAAACATGTTCATATGATGCAAATCAAACTTTTCACTTCTTTATTTCATTCTCAAAAATTTCGGCCATCATAAGAAAATAAAAGGGGAAATCATATTTCTTTAAACCTCTTTATATTCCCTTTTAATTCTTATTCACATGACCATAAACAAAATTTCACAATTACTTAAAATAATTTTCAAACTCCCTGTTAGGGTTCATAAAATAGAAAAGAACTCAAAAAGCTTACTGTTGTTAATACAAATCCAGAAAAGGAAACTTAAAACCATTTAGAAAGGAATAAATCAAAAGTTCATGAGAATACCTTTCTCCTAAGCAATGAAAATATTTCAATGATGTGCAAACCCTTCCTTATTTCTTATTATAAAGAAAATTCGGTCATCAAAGGCTAAAAAGGGGAGATCATTTTCTCTTTAAACAATTTTTGTTTTGTCCCTTTTTAATCCTTATTCATTTGATCTTCAACCAAATTCACACTAATAAATCAAAATTCAAATTATATCAGAGAAGAGATTAGAGATTTTAGTTTCACAATTTCATAGTCAGAGAAGAGTAGAAGAAGTTTTTCATTTATCAAAAGAATAAAGAATAATAACTTAAAAATTACAACAAAAATCAAGTTTGTAAGATTACCTCTTCTCCTTAGCAAAGAAGAGCTTCAGAGTGAGTATGAAAATTTTCCCTTCCCTTCCTTAAGAGTGCCACGCCTATACCTCTCTTTCTCAAAGTCTTTCTCTAATTTTTTTCTCTCAAGAGAATTGTTTGTTGCGTGTAAAAGAATGAGGGGTCTTAGGTTCTATTTATAGGTGAAGTAGGAAATGAATTTCCCTCAAAAGTGGGCTGAGTTACACATCCATTTATGCAAAAAAATGAGTCAAAGAATTTCAATTTTTGCTTCAACCAAGTCTAGGAAGATGAACATGCATTAAATGGGATTTTTCCAACTCCTATAAGCTTTAAACTCTAAGATTCTTCTAGATAAATTTTCAGAAAATATCACCTCCCTTTCCCATGCATTTGGACGGCTCTCTTGGTCAAAATGAGAAGAACAAAATTTTCATTTACTCACTTTGAATCCACCTCTCTTTTATCCAATCAAATTAAAGCTTTTTGCTTGAAAATTCAAAAATAAATAGGAAAATAAAATAATCTGGACTGTGCAGCCAATAAGCCTTCAAATAAATATCTGAACATACAAATAAAATACTTTGAGGTCAAATAATTAATTCTAGGCTTTAAAATAATTTTTCCAAGCATAAAACATATAAAATCATACAGTTACTGCAGCAGAGAAAAATTTTCGAAGAATACCTCATAAAATTCAAATTCTTACATTTTTAGAAACTACATTTCAATACGATCATTTTGATATAAAATTTATAATTTTTGAACTTACGGTTTGACAGTTATGAATTTTTGAAGTTCTAAGGTTATTTCCTTCAAAAATGCATTTCATAAGCTTTCAACAATTTTTAATTTTCAAAAATACGAAAATTACATTTTATTTGGACGGTGCAGCCAATCAGGGATTTTTAAAATGTATATTTCATGCACATAAAAATATTTTTGGGTCAAAGAGCTATTAAATGCATTAAAATCATACTTTCAAACTTTAAACTCCAAAATTCGTTCATTACAGTAGCAGTGATAAAATTTCGAAGACTCTAGAATAAAAATAAAAACTTTACATTTTCATAATCTACATTTCGATACGATCGTTTTGACATATAATTTGTAATTTTTTGACTTACGGTTAAAAAGATATGAATTTCTGAAGATAGAACACCATAATCCTTCCAAAATCATTTCATATTCAAACATCATTAAAATAAAATACTATACCTTATAAAAATATTTTCATTCTAAAAATACAATTCAAATTCATTAAGGAAAATATATGTATATATCTATATATATATATATATATATCCCACGTGTATATATATATCTATATATTCAGAAATATAAATAGGCACCCATCAAAATCATGTTAAATTAATTTTGCTTAAAATATATTTCAATTGACTTCTCAAAACAATTAAATAAATAAAATATTTGAGCATCCTATAGTATAATAGAACCTGTACATATATATAATTATATATATAGCTTATAAGCTCATGAACACACATATATAAATATTACCTAAATCACCTACTTAGCACAAAATTAATTTATTTTTCTAAATAACACAATTAAATCGGGCTTAAATTGAGGGTCTCACAGATGTCGAGCCCTCTGTAATCATTAGCGAGATCACTTTTACCGACTGATATGGTGTCGTCGATTAGACGTCGGTAATTGTCATTTATCAAGGGCTTTTGGGCATTTACCGAGGGATTCGCCCCTCGGTAGTTCGCGTTTTTATTGTGGTGATTCCCGCAAAAAATATTTTGTGAGAACATGTCAGAAATTGCAATTTCCAAAAATATTGTTTCATGGGCATTTCAAGCATATTAATATTCGCTTTCACAAGATCATAGAATTGGTGGATGAGAAGGAAGAAATAATCAATTATTGTTACAATGAAGAGCAAGTTGTAGATATTTCCACGAAGCCTTTGAAAATGGAATTATTTTACAAGTTGAAGAAGATGCTTGGAATGATAACACTTAGTTTAAGGAAGACAATGTAAAAATAAACAAAGTTAAAATAACATTATGGTAGAAACAATGATTCATTGCATGTGTTAGACTCACTTATTTCTTCTTTTGCGTCGATTTATTCCTTTTGTTTTGTTTTTTTTTCATGATTATGGCTTTTTTGTTTAATTGGTTTAAAGAGCCATGTTACATGTTATTGGCTTTTGTCTTGTTAGATTATAAGTTTTTAGTCAAAATGTTTATATAATTCTTCTTCGTGAATGTATATATATGTATATATGTGAAGTGAAGTTATAAGTGAATAAATGTGATTTGCACAATTCTTGCTGTTCCTTCATTGGTCCATAAATTATTTTTGTGTGCAAGAGAAAACATCTGTGAAATTATGTTTGTGTGAGAAAAAATATTCAAAGTTGTGAAAGAGAAATAAATACTTGTATTTGAGAGCATCATAAGCTTCTAATATCAAATAAAATCAAATATCATAATAGAAGCTAGGAAGAAAGGGAGGAATAGTCCATGGTCAACCGAAACCCTAGCTTGAGAGGCATAACACAAAAATGGAGTAATATGTCAAATTAGTCCATAACTTTGTGAATACCGGTTAATTTGGTTTATGAGATTTTCGAAATTTCAAATTGGTCCCTGAGATAAGAAGACGCGAGTCATAGTAGTCCTTGACGTTTATGACCGTCAGTGATCCTTAACAATTACTAACAGAATGGTTAAAACGACATCGTTTGGCAAAGAAATAAACAAAGACTATTCATTAACGGTCAAATTAAACCATGAGATTGTGAGTATCGCTCAAATTAATCCCAGAATTTATGGGCCACTAACGGCAGGGCTGATATGACTCACTTTGCTATTTCGGGGATTATCATTTCGATAATCTCATTAACTAATTTGATTAATACCTATAAAATTAGGGATTAATTTAACATATTACTCCAAAATATGACAAAGAGAAGGTGGTGCGATAGTGAACGATGATTAATACACGGAGGAGCATTGGTTTGTTGCGGTGGAAGCCAGCAACGAGAGATGCATGCATGCGATATGATCTGCTAAGACACAGTTACGTTCTCACAGCGAGGGGAGGGAAATTAAAGCATGACATGACATGACTGTAGATGGTGACCTAACGTTATGATCTGCTGAGAAGGGTGGTTCATGTTCTGTGCAATGACCTCAAGCGTTATGATCTGCTGAGAAGGGTGGTTCATGTTCTGTGCAATGACCCCAAGCCTTGCATAGATCACAATCACGTGATGGAGATGTTGACAAGTGCAAGTACTAACGATTGATGATTAATAATCTTGATTTATTGCCAAATTTTTTTATTTTAAAATTTAAATCTTTAACACTATTATTTTTATTTTTATAAGATAAATTTTATTTCAAAGAGAAAAAACCAAGAGGTAACAAATGCCTCAAGCCAAAGCCCAACAACAGACAAGATAAAACAAAGAGAAAATTTTAGTACAGTAGGTTTTATTTTTTGACACTCGATTTATTTGTTGATCCCTTATACACATACACTAAAGGATCAACGTATATACATTTTTACACCTAATTAAATAAAAATTTGCATATATGCTGATCTCCCAACGTATGTGTAAAGGGGGTAAGCAAAATAAATGGGGGATAAAAAATGAATTCCCATTTTAGTATGGCAAGAATGCTTATGTTTTCGAGCAAGTCTAAAATTCACTTTTGAGTTTTTGTTTCCATGCACTTTTGGGACTTTTGTGTTTGGTCTAGTTTACTATGATAAGGTGTGATGCACTTAAACCACTTCTTTAAATCCCGGCCGTTAAACAAAATGATTTCATACATTAATGGCTAAGATAGATTGAGGAAGGCAACTGGTTCAGCTGGTCATTTTGTATATATCACATGTAGCCTAATTAATGCTCTACACCATACAGAGGTGGCAATTCGGGCTACCTGATCGGGTTCTGGCCGATCTGCTTCGGGCTCGGGTAAGGTTAAAAAGCTTGGATAAAATTCAGGTCAAAAATCATCTTACTAAACCTGGTAGCATGTCATTTTTTAAAACTAATTCTTGCTTTTTTTTAAACGGACCGCCTGAATGTTTTACAGGTTCGAGTTTGATAATTCGAGCTAAAATAGTCCGAGATCTATTCGAGTTGTGTTTTAACGGTCTAAGCCCGCTTCAATATCAGACTTATTCGGGCCAGGCAAGTCGGGTGGGGTTTTTTTGCCGACTCTAACACCGAAAACCTATGCTAAATCTTCTTAATGCTACTTACGTCCCTGTATGTGCAGCATAATTATTTACTTCCTCCTCCGATCATATTTATAAACTCCAATTAAAATATTTTTTTTCCTTAATAAAAGCCATATTTTAAATTTTCAATGACATTATTTACTTATTTTTAATCAAACACTCATGTTTATTGAACACTTTTTTAAATTCCCAATAATAATTATAGGGTAAGGGTACCTTTAAAAAAAGTAAAAAAATTAATATTTCTTGAATATAATTAAGTTTTTCTCTGACATCCCCGCTAAAAGAACACATTATATAATTCCAATAATAATTATCTGCGTAATTTTTTAATGTGTAAATTGTTAAAATGCATTTAATTCAACAATATGTAATGATATTTAATTTGAACAATTACGCTTTTCCATGGTGGTCGAGTAGTTGTTATCATCGTTCTTTTTTTTCTTCCTAAAATTAGCTTTAAAATATTGCAAAATTGTCCCCAGCAATGATACGCTATAATAAATAATTAAAAAAAAAAGCTAAGCTACTCATTTGGTCTACCTTATTTTCAATTTCAAATTGATCATTTACGTTTTTTTGGTTTCATATTGGTCTTTTATGTTTCTTTTCACTGTCAATTTATCCTATGTGGACCAATATGTTATGGACATGTGTCACTTTCTCTCTTCAACAATATATACGTGGACCAATATGATATTGACACATAAGATGAACAATGATTCTGAGACCAAATTGACAGCAAAAAGAAACATAATGAACCAATATGAAACTAAAAAAAGGTAAGGGACCAATTTGAAATTGAAAAATAAGGTAAGAGACCAAATGAATAATTTAGCTTTAAAAAAATAAATACTTCACATAAAATAAAAATGACTTATACATATAATCAAATAATTCATGTAGGAATGTAAAGTAAATAGGGTTAATATTTTTTTGTTACTTATCTTTTTTTTTTTGTTACTTATCTAAAAATTGTAAAAGAAGTAATCATTTATGACTGAAAATTGTCACAAGATATTATAAATAGGAACAAATATGAGCCTTTTAAGCAACATAATCATGGTTTAGATTTCCATTATACTCCCTCTGTCTTTATATATAAGACTCTTTTGAGAGATTTGAAATCCATTTAGAAAATTGTTTAATTTAGTTAATGGAATTGAAAATGTGAACATTTGATATGTATTTTCAAAATTACCCATATTAATACTATAATTTAGTTTAAGGAAGGAGGTAGTATTAATTTAGTTTTTTCCAATTATAATTTTCTTTTTGTCTAATCATTACTTTTTTAAACACTTACTTAAACTAAGACCTATTTAAAAAAGAGCAAATTAAATAATTTTTTAAAAAAGGAAAGAAATATTATGAAACGGGAGTATAAAATATACAATGTTCAATACTTTGTTAATACTTATGAAATAACTTTAAATGAACATAGATATTAAATTAAAATACATTCTTAATATTCATTATTAAGTGGAACATTATGCCCTCTGTTTATTTTGGCCTTCCCATTATATGAAGAATGAATCTGTGTATATTGGCATGTTGCTTTTATTAATTAATGATGAACAAGAGTACAATGTATATGCAGCAAAATTACAACCGTATGAGGAGAATAAGGAAGAGATGATAAGCGGTTTGGTCTCGCTTAAGCAAGGTTTCGGACTTTATCGATTAGGGAGGCATATTGTAACATCTTAAAATTTGACAGGGTTTTGTGAGACCCACAATTTTACCCAATTTATTCGTGAAATTATTTTGAATTTAAAATGTTATATTTGATTTTTGATAAAGTATGATACCTGAATTTAATTAAAATCGTATGTTTTATATATATATATATATATATATACATGCACGTGGTATATATATTATATATATATATATATATATATATATATATATGCATACCAATATTTTCTCTAATGTATTTAAATTGTATTCTTAAGATGAAAATATTTTGAGGTATAGTATTTGATTTAAATGATATTAGAAAGAGAAATGATTTAGAAGGATTAAGGTGTTCTATATTCAGAAATTCATATCTTTTTAACCGTAAGTCGGAAAATTACAAATGATATGTCAAAACGATCGTATCGAAATTTAGATTATGAAAGTGTAAAGTTTTAATTTTTATTTTAGAGTCTTCAAAATTTTATCACTGCTACAGTACTGAACAAAATTTTGAGTTTTAAGTTTGAAAATGTGATTTTAATGCATTTAATGACTCTTTGACCCAAAAAATATTTTTATGTGCATGGGATATATATTTTTAAAATCCCTGATTAGCTTCACAGTCCAAATAAAATATAATTTTCGTATTTTTAAATTATAATTTAATTTGAAAGCTTATGAAGTGCATTTTTGGAGGAAATGATCTTAAAACTTCAAAAATTCATAACTTTCAAACCGTAAGTCCAAAAATTATAAATTTTATATGAAAACGATCGTATTTAAATGTAGTTTCTAAAAATATAAGAATTGTAATTTTATGAGGTATCCTTCGAAAATTTTTCTCTGCTGCAGTAACTGTATGATTTTATATGTTTTATGCTGGGAAAAATTGTTTTAAAGCCTAGAATTAATTACTGGATTTCAAAGTATTTTATTTGTATGTTCAGATATTTATTTGAAAGCTTATTGGCTGAACGGTCCAGATTATTTTATTTTTCCATTTATTCTTGAATTTTAAAGTACAAAGCTTTAATTTGATTGGATAAAGGAGAGGTGGATTCAAAGTGAGTAAATGAAAATTTTGTCTTCCCATGTTGACTAGTATGTGCCGTCCAAATAGATGAGGATGAGAGGGGATATTTTCTGAAAATGTACCTAGAAGGATCTTAGAGTTTAAAGCTTATAGGAGTTAGAAAAATCCCATTAATGCATGTGTATTTTCTAGACTTGGTTGAAGCAAAAAAACTGAAATTCTTTGACCTATTTTATGATGCAATAGGCGTGTGACTCAGCCCATCTGTGGGTGGAAATTCACTTCCTACTTCACCTATAAATAGAGCCTAAGACCCCTCATTCTTTTACACACAACAAACAATCATTTTGAGAGAAAAAAATTAGAAAAAGGCTTGTAGAGAGAGAGGTTTAGCGTGGCACATTGTGAAGGGAAGGGAAAAATTTTCATATTCACTTTGAAGCTCTTCTTTGCTAAGGAGAAGAGGTAATCCTACAACCTTAGTAATTGTTTTCATTTTTAAGTTCTTAATTCTTTATTCTTTTGGTGACTTCTTCTATTCTTCTCTGATTATGAAATGGTGAAACCAAAATCCTTAATCTCTTCTCTGATGTAATCTGAATTTTGATTTGCTAAATTTGGTTGAAGGTCAGATGAATGAGGATTAAAAAGGGACAAAACAAAAATTGTTTAAAGAGATATTGATCTCCCCTTTTTAAAGCCTTTGATGACCAAACTATTGATAATAAAATAAGGAAATGATATTCTGAAATTGTAATTGATAAAAAGTTTATCTGTTTTAAAAATTTTGATTTTCATCTGTACTGTATTGTTGTTTTGATTTTTCTTTGATTGTCAGTATGAAAACATGATTAATAAGCAAATGATGATGAACAAAAAAAATTATAAAATTGCTATGTGTATGTGTGTGTAGGCCGTGAGTCCTATGGCTTTTCTTTAAATGATTATATGTGTTCTTTTGTTTATAATTATGTGTATTTGATGATATCTGATGTGGTTCAAAATGATTAATTGGATTTGTGTTTATATGATTATATGGATTGGTATTGTAAATAAGCTATTCTGATAAGTGCTGTACAAAAGTAATAATCTGACTCAAAAGTGCTTATATTCTAATTAAAGTGATGTTTACAGTAATTTTTGAAGGGTGTGGAATTATATGAATAAGATATATATGTGTTTATTAACTGATATTACTTTTCTATTTTTCTATTGATGGCCGAAATTTATTTGGTAGGAAAGAGTAATTTTTTCTAAATTCCTAAGTGCTTAAATGGTTATATGATGCCTCTGTATGTTTACTGATGTGTATACAGGAAATAAACTATGTATTTGCTAGAAAAATAATTTACATCTGAAAAACAATTTTTATTGGACTATGAGTTTCCAAATGACAATTTTTGTATGTGTTTGCAATGCTTAAACTGTGAATTCAATGCTCCTAATTAGGTGGATTATGTTTTGATGATGACAAAATAATTAACAAATCATGCCTTGAAGATATTGCAACATCAACATCAACAAGAAGTCAAGAAAAGAAGACAAGTGCCCAATCATTCTCAATCAAATATTAATTGTAAATTTCTAATTTATGTTGAGAGTGGTTGAGAGTGGGTAGAAATAGTTAGTCTCTTCTAGGAATAAATTTTTATATGTTTATTAAGTTGAGATTGACCAAAAATTAATACTTGAGAGGAAAAATAAAATTGAAAAATAATTTTTCCCATATCTGATCAAAATACTCGAGTATTTTTATAAAGACTCGAGTATATACTCGAGTATTTATAGAAAAACTCGAGTGTTTGTGCCAGGTCAGCAAATATGACCGTTAGTCTTGTTCGTGCACCAATTCACTCGTAACCGACCAAAAAGACTCGAGTATTTACCAAAAGACTCGAGTATTTTTTTCCAGTCAGCAAAAATGAACGTTGGAGAGACTCAAAAACCAATTGAGGACATTTGAGTCTCATCCAACCCCAAGAGAGCAATTTAGAACCTGATTGTAAAATTTCTCTTTGAATTTGTGCAAGAACAAACAAGACAACAAGATCATATTGATTCAAGCTTTCTTAATTTCCTCTTCTCAAGTGTTAATTCCCAAAAAGCTCAACTTCTCACTCATATTGTCATTTTATTCCAAGTTGAGTTTTAGGCCTCAATTCTTACATTGAGCTGTGCTTATTTGTGCTAATCCATTGTGAGATTAGTAATACACATACAAAAAGCTTGATTATTCAAAGTCTTGGATTGTTCCCAAGCAAACCCTAAGTGGCTTAGGGTGTTGGAAGTCTTGAGAGGTTCTCAAGCACAAGACTAGGAGGTTCCTAGCCCGGTGGAGTTTCTTGAAGGGAGTTCAAGGAAGCTTTGTGAAGAGTTCTTCAATCACCGGAATCAAATTGGGGTAGAAATCAAGAGTTTGGTACACTCTTGAAAGGGTTAGGTTGAGTGAGGCCATTCTCAAGCAATCCTTTGTAATTTCTAACAATTTGATTATTAGTAGAAACTCCTAAGTGATTAGGAGGACTGGATGTAGCTCATTGTTGAAGTGAACCAGTATAAAATTGCTTGAGTGTTGGTTTATTGCTTTTAATCTACTTTCTAGCTCAATAGACTTAAGTCATTTCAATCAATTAGGATTTATACAATTAGGTAGCAAGTTCAAGGAATCTTTGTGTTTAAAAGTTATTTAGATTGCTTGCTATTCTGTTGGATAAGTTCCTGTTTATTATTGAATTGATTTGAGTTAAATTGCTGAATTTTCGTTTCTGGTTTTTCTGCTATCTGATAGGAAAAACTCGAGTATTTCAGAAAAGACTCGAGTTGTTCATCACTGAAAGACTCGAGTGAAAAACTCGAGTATTTCACAAAAGACTCGAGTCTTTTGTGTCTGATTCCAGAAAATTCAGTCTTAGCTCCATTCTTCAATTATCAATCCAAATATTTGGTATTAGTGCTTCAAAATACTATTCACCCCCCCTCTAGTATTTGCTTAGCCCGCTTGTTGGTTTCCAACAAGTGGTATCAGAGCTCGGTCGAAAGATCGAGTGTAACAACTTTTTCGAAAAAGATCCTTTTGGAAACTTAATGGGCTCTAGCAATAACTTTGGTGGAGAAGGAGCTTCAATAAACCGTCCTCCACTATTTAATGGTGAAGGATATGTTTATTGGAAAACTCGCATTAAAGTTTTTATTGAAGCAATTGATATGGATATTTGGGATGCAATTGAAAATGGTCCTTTCATTCCCAAAAAGAAAATAAATGATGAAATTGTTGAAATTCCAAGGAGTAGTTGGAATGAAGATGAAAAGAGAAAAGTCTCATTTGATTTAAAAGCTAAAAACATCATCTTTTCGGCTCTATCCCATGATGAATTTTATAGAGTTTCCCAATGTAAAACGGCAAAAGAAATGTGGGATACTTTGCAAGTCACACATGAGGGAACAAGTGAGGTTAGAGATGCAAGATTGAATTCTCTAACTCACGAATATGAATTGTTCCACATGTTGCCAAATGAAACCATTAGTGACTTGCAAAAGCGATTCTCTCACATTGTTAATCATTTGATTTCCTTGGGAAAAGTATTTCGCAATGGTGAAACTACTAACAAAATTCTAAGATGTCTTGATAGGAGTTGGCAACCCAAGGTAACCGCCATCAAGGAATCAAGAGACATAAATAGCATGGACTTAGCCACTTTGTTTGGCAAACTCCAAGAGCATGAGATGGAGCTTACAAGACTTGGGATGCATGAGGAATCGGACAAAAAGTAAAAGAGCATAGCACTCAAAGCTTCAATCAAAGCTACAAAAGAAGTTGAAGAATGCTCTACAAGTGGAGATTCCGATGGTGAACCAAATCAAGAAGAATTTGGGATGTTTGTGAAAAGATTCAACAAATTCTTCAAAGGGAAGAAAGGTGGATCTTCATCCAATTTCAAGAGAACCAAAGACTCCAAACAAAGAGAAAAGAGTACCAATGATGGAGTTAAGTGTCATGAATGTGATGGGGTTGGTCACATAAGAATGGAATGTGCCACATTCTTGAAGAAGAATGACAAGAAGACCCAAGAGACCAAAGGGAAGCGTGCATACATTGTTTGGGATGCACTGGAGAAGAGCAATGAATCGTCTTCAAGTAGCTCCGGTGATGAAAATGCAAACCTTTGTCTCATGGCCAAGAACAATCATGAGTCCTCATCAAGAGCTAATCATGGCATGAGTGAAAGTGATGATGAGGTAACCTCTAGCTCTTCTTGTTCATCTTCAAACTCCATTTCATATGATGATTTGCAAGAAGCCTACAATGAAATGTTAATTCAATTTAAAAGGCTTGCTAAAATTAATAAGGAAAAAGGAAAGAAAATTTTGGAGTTTCAACATGAAATTGATGAATTGCAAAAATCTATAAATGAGTTGAAACTTCAAAATGAATCCTTGGAACTTATTAATTCTAGTCATCAAAGTGATTGTGCAAATCATGAGGAAATTATCACTTCATGTGAGAGATGTGATGAACTTGAAAAAGAAGTGAAAGAGTTGAAAAATAAACTCACAATCTCACATAGTGATAGAAACCTCAACCGGTTGTTGAACTCTCAAAGACATAATCACAACAAAACCGGTTTAGGATATGTTCATAAAAAGGACAAAAAGTACAAGGTGGTTGGAACATTTTCTAAGAAAAACTCATCAAAGAGACCAACTTGTACTTATTGTGGAAAAGTTGGACATATCAACATTGAGTGCCATATTAAGAAGTTTGAAATGAATAAGGGCACTTATATGTGGATTAAGAAGGGAGAAAGTCCCAACACTAACCCTAAGGGACCCAACATTGTTTGGGTACCCAAAGTGAACAAGTGATTGCATTTTGTAGGTGTGTCTTCGAACGGGAAAACAATTGTGGTATCTTGATAGTGGATGTTCGAAGCACATGACGGGAGATAAGCGGCACTTCATTGAGCTTACTCCAAAGGAAAAGGGTTATGTCACTTATGGGGACAACAACAAAGGCAAAATCCTTGGTATTGGTAAAATCGGAAACTCTTCAAACTTGATTATTGATAATGTGCTCTATGTTCAAGGATTAGAACATAATCTCTTGAGCATAAGCCAATTATGTGATATTGGCAATCATGTAGTTTTTACCTCTACCCATTGCCTCATTAAAAGTGACAAAGATGAATCAATCAAATTTGTTGGTAGAAGGTCAAATAATACTTACTTAGTTGATTTGAACAAAGTCACTTCTTTGGTCTCTACTTGTTTAGTGAGCAAAGAAAATGACACTTGGTTATGGCATCGTAGGACCGCTCATATAAATGTAAACCAATTGAAGAAAATTCAATCTAAAGATCTAGTAGTTGGTTTACCAAAGCTAAATTTTTCTATTGAAGGTGTTTGTTCCCCTTGCAAGAAATGTAAACAAACTAAAAACACCTTTGGATCAAAAATGGTTATGTCCACATCAAGGCCATTAGAAATGCTTCATATGGACTTGTTTGGACCATCACAAATAAAAAGCTTTGGTGGCAACTATTATGCATTGGTGATTGTTGATGACTTCTCTAGGTTTACTTGGACTTTATTTTTAACTACTAAGAGTGAGACCTACAAATCTTTTAAACATCATGTCAAACTTTTGCAAAACCAAGTAAATCAAAAAGTAATTATTATTCGTACCGATCATGGTGGTGAATTCGAAAACCACAAATTTGATAGATTTTGTGCAAAAAATGGTATTGAGCATCAATTCTCCGCACCAAGGACTCCGGAACAAAACGGAGTGGTAGAGCGGAAAAATAGGGTGCTAGAGGAACTTGCTAGAACCATGTTAAGTGATTCTCAAGTACCTCAATATTTTTGGGCCGATGCCGTCAATACGGCTTGTTATGTTTTAAATCGTATTTTGATAAGGCCCTCTTTGGATAAAACCCCCTATGAACTTTACAAGGGAAGAAAGCCAAATATATCTCATTTTCATGTCTTCGGATGCCAAGTTTTTGTTTTAAATAATGGAAAAGAACACATTGGCAAGTTTGATTCCAAATCCGATGAAGGCATATTTTTAGGCTATTCTTCTCATAGTAAAGCTTATAGAATTTTCAATAAAAGAACTTTAACTATTGAGGAATCAATTCATGTGGTTTTTAATGAGTCTTCAAAAGAAGATAGTGTTTTATGTGATGCTAGTGAAGATGGCATAGTCTTTTCAAAAGAAGAAAAAGAGAGAGAGAATTCAAAAGTTGATGAAGGAGAAGTAAGGGAAGAACTTCCTCCAACTTGGAAATCGGTCAAGGCTCATCCTATAGACAAAGTCATAGGAGATATGTCAAAGGGAGTACTTACTCGTAGGTCTATTCAAAACATTTGCCACTATGTCTCATTTGTTTCTCAAATTGAACCCGATTCAATTAAAAAGGCCATTGAGGATGATCATTGGGTTCTTGCTATGCAAGAAGAATTAAACCAATTTGAAAGAAATGAAGTTTGGGATCTAGTCCCTAAACCCAATGATCATACCATAATTGGTACTAAATGGATTTATAGAAACAAACTTGATGAATCCGGGTTGATTATAAGAAACAAAGCTAGACTAGTAGCTCAAGGGTACAACCAAGAGGAAGGTATCGATTATGATGAGACCTTTGCTCCGGTTGCACGTCTTGAAGCAATCCGAATTTTACTTGCTTATGCTTCAATCATGAAATTCACTTTATATCAAATGGATGTTAAAAGTGCTTTCTTGAATGGGTTTATAAATGAAGAAGTGTATGTCAAACAACCCCCCGGTTTTGAAAATAGTGAATTTCCAAACCATGTTTATAAATTGAAAAAGGCACTCTATGGATTGAAACAAGCTCCTAGAGCTTGGTATGATCAATTGAGTTCCTTTCTATTAGAAAACAAGTTTCAAAGAGGGAAGGTTGATAATACATTATTTATTTATAAAACCAAGGCTGGCATTTTGTTAGTACAAATCTATGTTGATGATATCATTTTCGGTGCTACTAGCGTGTCTCTTTGTAGAAAGTTTTCAAATTTGATGAAAAAGGAATTTGAAATGTCAATGATGGGAGAACTCAAGTTCTTCCTAGGCTTACAAATAAAGCAAGTCAAGGAGGGGATATTTGTGCATCAAGGGAAATATTGCAAAGAGCTCCTTGAAAAATTCGGATTGGACAAGTGCAAGGAAGCCTACACTCCAATGAGCACATCATGCTACCTAGACAAGGATGAACAAGGTACACCGGTTGATGTTAGTAAGTATAGGGGTATGATAGGTAGTCTCCTATATCTCACTGCATCTAGACCGGATATTATGTTTAGTGTATGCATGTGTGCTAGATTTCAAGCTAATCCTAAAGAATCTCACCTATCCGCAGTTAAACATATATTTAAGTATCTAAAAGGAACAATTAACACTGGTTTATGGTATCCTGCTGATGCCAATCTTAGTCTAGTTGGTTACTCAGATTCCGACTTCGCCGGATGCAAGCTTGATCGCAAAAGCACCAGTGGTACTTGCCATTTCTTGGGAAGTTCATTGGTGTCATGGTTTTCTAAAAAGCAAGCTTGTGTCGCTCTTTCTACCGCCGAAGCGGAATATATCGCAGCCGGTAGTTGTTGTGCTCAACTGTTATGGATGAAACAACAATTATCAGATTTTGGTTTGAAACTTGAAAATATTCCGATTAGATGCGATAACACGAGTGCAATCAATTTGACTAAGAATCCGGTGTATCACTCAAGAACTAAACACATTGAAATAAGACATCATTTTTTAAGAGATCATGTACAAAAGGGTGATTGCACAATTGAATTTGTTAGTACCACAAATCAATTAGCCGACATTTTTACAAAACCTCTACCAAGGGACACCTTTTATCATATTAGGAGAGAACTTGGTATTTTAGATGAAGCTAATATAGGCTAATTGCATTGTGTGTCATTTTTCGAAAATCACCATATTAGTCTTACTCTAATGTGTTATTGATTCTTAGTTAAATTGTCCTTGATGATATTTGAAATTGTATATGTTAATTGTGTGTGATTCTGTACTGTATTCCAAGTTGGTAATGAAGCATTTGTGTTTGATTTGTGTTTGGTCTTTTAAAACTGAGTTTTTACTTTCTGTTCTGTCAAAATACTCGAGTTTTTCCAAAAACACTCGAGTATTTTAGTTCAAAATTAAATCAGTTTTAATTGAAAAAGTTTTTAATCAGGGTCTGAGAAAAATACTCGAGTGTTTCTCAAAACACTCGAGTCTTTATTAAAATACTCGAGTGTTTTTCGAAAAACTCGAGTCTTTCGAAACCCCCATTTTTTTTGAACTTTCAGACCAAACTCAAGTATTTTCCAAAAACTCGAGTATTTTGCGTTTTCCTGAAATTTGAACTTTCGGACCAAACTCGAGTTTTTCACTTTTTACTCGAGTTTTCTGGGGAAAATCTGGGCTGAGTCACGATCGACTCGAGTATATTTTCAAAAACTCGAGTATATCTTAAAGAACAACTCGAGTATTTATGAATATACTCGAGTATTTTGAACTGTTTATATATACTCTCAGACTCGAGTTTTTGCGACCCTCTTCTCTCTCGGTTTTCTCATATCTCTCTCCTCAAAACTCAGATTTTCCTCAAAGTTTTGTCAAATCTTACTAGTTTTTCATCCTCTAAACTCTTCTCTCGGTTTTATTCTCCTCCAGATGCTCCAGCTCCTTCGATGTTTTGATGATGTTGACCTTTGGATTTTATCTTAGTTTTCATTATGTTTTTATCATGTTGGTCTTTGTTACATTTTCTGTATTTTGAGAACTTGGTGTTTTGAGACTTTGGGTTTATTATTGCACCTTTGATTTGGACCTTTTATGATGTTTTTATGTTAATGAATTTGGTCTTCATTATGATGTTTGTGCAAAGCTTCAGGGGGAGCTCTTTATCGTTATTATATCTCCGTTTTATTTGCATAGTTGGTTATGGGGTTTTCCGATTATGCACCTCTCCTCCCTTGATCTTTTTCCTAAATTGTTACATCTTTTTTGGCGTATGACAAAAAGGGGGAGAGATATTATACACTTGTCTTGATATTGTTGCACCTAAAATTCTCTAATTATGGTATATACTCTGATAATTGTTAAATACTCTAATAACATAGGCTTAGTGCTAAAATTAATTTTTCATAACATCTTGCACAAGCTGAATTTTTAGATAGGTGAAAAGTATCATATAGTGAGGGGGAGTTGCATTTTCAAGTGGATTCAAGCTCAACAAATGGTACAAGTGTTAATTATTTTGTCATCACCAAAAAGGGGGAGATTGTGAATTCAATGCTCCTAATTAGGTGGATTATGTTTTGATGATGACAAAATAATTAACAAATCATGCCTTGAAGATATTGCAACATCAACATCAACAAGAAGTCAAGAAAAGAAGACAAGTGCCCAATCATTCTCAATCAAATATTAATTGTAAATTTCTAATTTATGTTGAGAGTGGTTGAGAGTGGGTAGAAATAGTTAGTCTCTTCTAGGAATAAATTTTTATATGTTTATTAAGTTGAGATTGACCAAAAATTAATACTTGAGAGGAAAAATAAAATTGAAAAATAATTTTTCCCATATCTGATCAAAATACTCGAGTATTTTTATAAAGACTCGAGTATATACTCGAGTATTTATAGAAAAACTCGAGTGTTTGTGCCAGGTCAGCAAATATGACCGTTAGTCTTGTTCGTGCACCAATTCACTCGTGACCGACCAAAAAGACTCGAGTATTTACCAAAAGACTCGAGTATTTTTGTCCAGTCAGCAAAAATGAACGTTGGAGAGACTCAAAAACCAATTGAGGACATTTGAGTCTCATCCAACCCCAAGAGAGCAATTTAGAACCTGATTGTAAAATTTCTCTTTGAATTTGTGCAAGAACAAACAAGACAACAAGATCATATTGATTCAAGCTTTCTTAATTTCCTCTTCTCAAGTGTTAATTCCCAAAAAGCTCAACTTCTCACTCATATTGTCATTTTATTCCAAGTTGAGTTTTAGGCCTCAATTCTTACATTGAGTTGTGCTTATTTGTGCTAATTCATTGTGAGATTAGTAATACACATACAAAAAGCTTGATTATTCAAAGTCTTGGATTGTTCCCAAGCAAACCCTAAGTGGCTTAGGGTGTTGGAAGTCTTGAGAGGTTCTCAAGCACAAGACTAGGAGGTTCCTAGCCCGGTGGAGTTTCTTGAAGGGAGTTCAAGGAAGCTTTGTGAAGAGTTCTTCAATCACCGGAATCAAATTGGGGTAGAAATCAAGAGTTTGGTACACTCTTGAAAGGGTTAGGTTGAGTGAGGCCATTCTCAAGCAATCCTTTGTAATTTCTAACAATTTGATTATTAGTAGAAACTCCTAAGTGATTAGGAGGACTGGATGTAGCTCATTGTTGGAGTGAACCAGGATAAAATTGCTTGAGTGTTGGTTTATTGCTTTTAATCTACTTTCTAGCTCAATAGACTTAAGTCATTTCAATCAATTAGGATTTATACAATTAGGTAGCAAGTTCAAGGAATCTTTGTGTTTAAAAGTTATTTAGATTGCTTGCTATTCTGTTGGATAAGTTCCTGTTTATTATTGAATTGATTTGAGTTAAATTGCTGAATTTTCGTTTCTGGTTTTTCTGCTATCTGATAGGAAAAACTCGAGTATTTCAGAAAAGACTCGAGTTGTTCATCACTGAAAAACTCGAGTATTTCACAAAAGACTCGAGTCTTTTGTGTCTGATTCCAGAAAATTCAGTCTTAGCTCCATTCTTCAATTATCAATCCAAATATTTGGTATTAGTGCTTCAAAATACTATTCACCCCCCTCTAGTATTTGCTTAGCCCACTTGTTGGTTTCCAACATAAACTTGTTTATAATTGTATATGAATGTTAGAACATGTTTGTCTCAATTTTTTGAAGTGATGCAACTAAATTTTGGTGGTTGTCCAGCAGGCAAAACTATTTTATTAAACTCATATTTAATCATATGTTTATAATGGAAATTTTAGGAAAAAGTGGCATGTCTTTTTGATAAACCATTTGTGAGAAAAGTGATTTTTAAGGCTTGTAGTGTCTGATGTCCAAAAGTATAAATTTGTTTCATCAATAATAAAAATTGATCTGGAATGAATTAGTATGTGAATTTTATGTTAGGGTCTTTAGTATAAGTATATAGAGTTTAAAAGAAATTATGAAAGTAATTGTGTGAATGTATGTTTAAATGTTCTAATGGTTTAGTAAATTGTTTGATTTGATGAAATATGTGATTTTATGTGTTAAGAATTTAGATGCCGAATGTAGATGTGTAAAGTATAATTTTTCTATTCTGTTTAGAACATGTAATTAAAATTTCATCAACCTTAGAAAGAAATATATTTTAGCTTGAATGCATGAGTTATGTTTTATATGAATTAGGTGTGTTTGTAGTGTGGTTAGGTGATTTTTATTTGCTGCTTAATTTAGTTTTAAGGTTGCATCAAACCAAATGATTTTAAATCCTGCTGTATCATTTGTCTGTAAATGGTAGTTGTTATAAGGTATTTAGAAATGAGTTTTTGAGTAAGTGATGTTTTAGAATTTATTTTTGAAAGGTGATAATTAAGTTCTAAAAGTTATATTATTGTTAGAAAAGGTTTTCATGATTTTAAAAAGTTAAAAGAAAAAGTGATTTTTCTAGTGCAGTAATTTGTTTTTATTTTCAAAGAGGTTTTAAGCTACTGATACTGTTTTGAATTTTTAAAAGATACTAAGTGTTTTCTATTTGTAAAATGTTCTTTTTGTGATGTCCTAGACGGTGAGGACCTCCAAGGGTATAGGAGATGACCTTCAAAGGAGCCTCTGTCTAGGGTTGATATGTGATGTTTGGTGGAAGTCCTCTAGTGGCCAAGGGAGAGAGCCAAGGAGTAACCCTAATCACTGGTGTGTGAGGGTGACAATTAGGGTTAGAGGACGTACCTGAGCCCCATGTAGTACGGAGCTACTTATAGGGGGGAGCTGGTTGCCCTAATGGACTTGCTTTAGGCCCAAGTAGGGCCAGCGTGTACTGAGCTATGAGTGGATAGGCTGTCCTTGTGGATAAGATGGTGAGTTGTCCTTATGGATAAGGTGGTGAGCTGTCCTTGTGGATAAGAAGGGAGACGTCATCAAGTCCTAGGTGTCGGACTTGGGAAGGTGTCGGACTTAGACGTCGGACCTGAGTTGGGGAGTGAGGTCGGCCCGTATCTGGCGTCTGTTCGGCCGTTGAGCATTGAGCTCGGCCAAGCGCTCAGAAGGCTTCCTGAAGGGTCCTTAGGACTTTGGAGAGGTCGTCTGAGGACCTCGGCTAGGCCGAGTCCACCACATAAGCCCCCCAGCTCGGTCAAGGCCAACTGAGCCTTGTTCTGAGGTTCTGGTTTAGGACCTTTTCCCAAGTCCACCTCATAAGCCCACCTCGTAAGGGCCGAGTTCGCCACATAAGCCCCCCAGCTCGATCAAGGCCAACTGAGCCTTGTTCCGAGGTTCTAGGGAGTTCGGACGATAAGTCTGCCAAGAGTTGGATCCAGCTGTCTCTGACGTCCTTTCATTATGACGGAGCAGGCTCGACAGCTGTCTAGTCACCAGTACCGAAGTGACGTTTGCTTTTACTTGATCTGACACGTGTCAGAAATCGCGACCTACGAAGCGTCACCATCATTGTGACGTTGCTCGAGGTCCATAATTTCTGCAGCTGCGCGCCACGTGTCCTATTTGATATGGCTGCATGCTGGGTTGGGCCGTTTGGGCTTGGCCCAAATTTCGAAAGTGGGGGGAAGGTGGTTCCTCTTCTCTTATTCTGACAAAACCGTTCCTCTTCTTCTTTCTACCAAACGGCTGCTCTTTCATTCACTTACACCAGTTTCACTCTCCCTCCTTCCCTCAAGACTGCATTCTGGAATTGTGCTCCTCTTACTTTCTTTCTCCACAGAAAACCAACAGCAAGTTACCCTTCTTCCCCTTCATTCTTCACGGTTGCATATTCAAGGTATCCTCTCGCTCCTTTTCTCCTTTTGTTTTTGCCTCTTCTTTTTCTCTGTTCTGGTTCGTCTGGGTAGGATTTGGGATTCTAAAGGCTCTGTTTCTATATGGGTGGTTTTTTTCGCTTATTGGGTTTCGTGTTAATCTTGGGGAAAGGGATTGGTGGCTTACAATGTTTCTGGGTTTGGAGCGGTTTAGGACTTGTTGGAGGGTTGTTGCTTTCATTTTTCGAGAAATCAAAGGGATATACTGGGTTCATTATGAGTAGAGAACGGGTTGGGGAATGGTCTGTAGTGATCTCCCTACCCTGTAGCAGTAACGAGGAAGAGGACGGCTCCTCTTCCTCATCCTGTTCCTCCCTGGAGGTCGACGAGGAATATGAGGAATAGGTTTTAGAGGTTGATCCCGTTGAGGTAGTTTATCCTCGGGATTGGGAGCGGAGGAAAGAGTGGGTTTGGCCATACGCCTGGGCCGAATTTATTGGTGGTGGGGGCCATGTCGATTTCGAGAATATGGGGGAGTGAAGAGGATATAAATGGGGGGGGTATCTGTGGTGGGGGGGAGGTGCTCGCCCCTCGGAACGACTTCGAGGGGGTTTTCTGGGGGGTTGTTCTTCGTAACCCGTAGGACTAACGTCGAGCTCCCCTGTTCTTCCACAGGTACCATGCCGCCCCGGAAATGCGTCAGCCGACCGGATCTGTATCCTGCGCCCACCGATGCCAACCAATATCAATGGGTCGACGTGGAGCCGAAGGGGGTGCGATCTCATCTAGATTCCGAGGATAAGCTCTTCGACGTGAAGAGAGTTATATTACCCTGTTCGGGAGACGCTGCTGGTACTTCTTACGAAGTTCTTCCTTGTTCGGAGAATGACCAAATCTGTACCAAGACTGATGGCAACTCCTTCTTTTTTTATGCCGACTTAATCCACAACCTCGACGTGACTTTGCCGTTCACTGACTTCGAGATGAGGGTTCTGAAAGAGCTCGGACTGGCTCCTTCGCAACTTCACCCCAACACCTGGTCGTTCTTGAGGGCGTTTCAAAAGTATTGTCGGGCCAAGGGGTTAGTATGCACGGTCCGGCTCTTTCTGTGGATGTACAACCCATTCGTCAATAACAAAGACGGGGTTACTGGGCGACTTTGGGTATCGGCCAAAGCCCGAGCTCGCTGTGGGCTGTTCGAAATGTTTACGGAATCTTGAAAGCACTTTAAGCCCAGATTCTTCAAGTATAAGTTCGTGGGTGCTGGCCGACCTTGGTTCCGGGACGAGACGGGACCGAGGTTTCCCTTAGAGTGGACCCCGGAGTTCTTCGACCGCCACCTCGGTACGCCACAAAGGTGGTCGGGCGCGACTCTTGATGCCGACGAGGCCGCCACAGTCCATCATTTTCAAAATGAATATCAAGCTCGGAAATTCCAACTTGATATTGGAGTTTTTATGAAGTGTTCTGACAACGACGTGTTAGCCAAAATTGGTAGTTAACCTCGCACTTATAATATATATATATATATATATATATATATATATATATTTTGCTGACTTTTCTTCGTCTTTTTGTTTACAGAGGGATATTGGTCAGCGATGTCGTCTAGGGCATTGAAGGCTGCGCTGAATCGCAAGAGGAAGAAGTCGGAGAGTACTTCCAATGAGGTCGCAACTGCCGAGACGATGTCAGCCGACTCTGCTCTGCCGCACTCTACTCCGCCTGCGGTCAGCTAACAAAATACATGTATGATTTCAAGCATAAATAGTGTTTGAAGGAGCTTAGATAGATAGATAGTGTTCCTAATTATTTCAAATAAGTTCTTTTGTCAATCCCTTCTGCTCGATCTCTTCTGAATTTGACTTAAAACCAAAAGAGTTGGTCCACATTTCCTAGCACCTGAGCAGGTAAGTAAAATTCAAGTCATCATCATACTAAATTTTCACAAATACAGTATCTTTCTAAACCAAACTAGCATCAATCTGGCATAAGAAATTCAGGGCTTCAAAGATTATGCATCTTTAGTACAGAACACTGAGAACAACATTCAAAATTTTAGATACGGTAATAAGGATTATTGAATTCAGTATCTAAAAACAAGAATAATTAAGCTCGACTGGTTTCTCAAATTCTAAAAAGTTAGTTTTACTAAAGCAACCAAGAGTGTGTTGTTCACACATAACAGCCAAGAGTCTAACAACACTTGCATAGTAGAAGCTTTAGCAAAAGTTGTCATGAAGAAATGGTTGACATGATATCTTGACATTATAACTTAATTTTCCAAGTGGTTCCTTGCATTGCAGGAAAATGTTCGAGCAGTATAGTACACTACTACACTTAGCAAATTAAATCTTTATATACCTTCAAATGTTGTTCACGAACAACACCTTCATCATCTAACACATTAATTAAAGAAAACTATTAGTATGCAAAAGTACAAAAACAAAGAAAAAACATGAAAAATAAATTAGGAATTTGTAAATCACATACCGATAACATTAACCGTCCAAAAATGACGAATTTTTTTGTTCTTTGCAGATGAGCTAAATTCATCCATTTGAGCTTCAAGGTCAGCTTCAAGGTCCTGAATATTATCAGGTTGGCTCACAGACTCACTCAAAGATGGTATAGTGGATGCACCATAAGAGGTACTCGAAGAATCTCTTTTACGCCGAGGCATAGCTGCAAAATCATAATAGAATAATATATGTCATAGAAAATGAACAAACATGATTCATTTATAAGAGTAAAATAAGAGTAAAACAGATATTTATATATATAATAAATTCTAATATATGATACAAGCATGAGATTAGGCAAAGCTCTGGTTATCATAAAACCATATTCTCATTATTATCCTCAACATTTTCATTCTTATATGAACTTTGAAAGTCATCATGCATCTATAGCCACTCTTGCCAATTGAATGTGTGTGCATGGTATCATCAGGGAAAAACTGTTCTAAGTTTTGTGGTGGATAAGCCTCATTGGATGGCATAATTTCTTCATCATTTACACCCATGTCGTATAAGTCTCTCGCTTTAAATGAACAGGTATGCTCCAACCTTTTTCCTTCTCATCATCCACATAATTAACCAATTGAGCTTTAGAAGCTTTGATGTATGGCTCATCATCCTCATGTTTGCCTGTATGTATTAATCTTGTAAAGTTAATAGAAGTAAAACCCAACTTATCTGTTCTCATGCCCCTAGGATTAGTTGTATTTGCCCATTCACATTTAAATAAGGGCACCATGAAGCCATTGTAGAAAACCTCAATGATGTCTATCAATTTTCCATATTATGGCACCCTACCAAACCTCATTTGGGTATCACTATTGCTTGAGTAACTTCTTGTTCCAAATGTGCCAAAAACTCCACTATTTTGAGTTTCTAAGCTTTCGAATCGTTCCAAAGTTCGAAATTTGAATCCATTAACATTATATGCCGTGAACCTTATAGCTTGGTCAAAAGGACCTTGAGCAAGACTAATAAGAACATCTTCATCATTTGATCCCCTAATATCGTTCAAATTGTTGGCAATCTAGAAAAAAAAAGACTATTGTTAGTATCATCTATTACTAAATTAAATGCAATAAGTACATGCACTAAACAAATTTTTCACTTACACGATTGGCAAACCAATGAACAAAACCTCTATGAACCTTCTTGTCCACCTCGGTATTCCGAATACGATCCCTTAGTTGCCTCTTTAAAATATCTCTATATTGCCTATTTAGATGCGGCATATTAGGCATAGGAAAAAGAATATTTAATAAGTCATACAAGCACTAGTATTACTCACCGGAGATAGAAATCAACTACACGACAATTGGTTAATCACTACAACAGAATTGTTTAAAGATCCTGGTTCCTCATGCATATTGATCCCGGTTCCGAACTGGGATTGTATCCCCTGGTATTACAAGTCTGATACTTTTGATCCCAGGTGTTTTAGAAAACACGGAATCGGGATCAATAAAAAACAAGGAACCGGGATCAATGGTATATCTGATCACTGTTGATTTTTAATAATGAACCGGGATCTTTAATATATATGATCACTGTTGAGTTTTTTAAAACGAACCGAGATCTTTAGTATGTATGATCACTGTTAAGTTTTTTAAAATGAACCGGGATCTTTAGTGAATATATATATTTTTAAAAAATTTTATAATATTTTCTATATTCATATATTTAAATAAATTGTCAACAATTTTTTTTGCAACAAATAAATGTCATAATTATATACATTGGAAACGTAAATATCAATACACATTTAAAATAGATAACCCTCAAACCAAAACAAATGGCTCCATACATACAAAAGGCTAAACAAAGCTCGATCATATAGATGCTACATAGTCACATTCAAAAATATATATGGTGCCCTAAATTCAAAACTAAGCTAAGGTAACTCGTCAAGAACATATGATGCCCATTCATCCTTGACTTTATTCAGCAATTCATCGGAATAGTAGGTGTACTGGCACTCTTCAAAATACTATATAATTTAATAGAAAATGGAATTAGAATTGTGTTGATATATTTTCTTTCGAGACAATAGACAAGTAAATATAATTTAAACTAATAAAAAAGACATAGACAAGAGTACAAGACCATAAGGCTGCATTCTTTAATTAGTTAGTCATAAAGCATAAGATCAAACATAAAATTGCACTAATATACTAGTAAAAAGAATGAACAGCAAGAACAGCATGTTCCCAGCTCTTTCGAACCAAAACATAAAATTGCACTAATGCACAAGACCATATATAATCAAGCATAAAAATGAAGATACGTTGTACTTGATATAGTTGGCGATACTCAACAACCAAGTAGCATTGGCAGCATCAAGTTCAACATTAACAATTGATCTCGGCATCTCCTAACTGAAATAAAATTAAAAATGAATGGAATTTTAAATTAAGCAAACAATCAACACATACATACAATCAACAAGCAAAGAAATTTAACCATAATAATAATAAAATTAAGTAAAGAAAGCACTTGCTAACCAACACAGAATAATAATAATAACCAACACAGAATAACCATACTATGTAGTTTTCATATGATGACTATGAAAACTTTGGACTAATAACAGTAAAAGATAATGAAGGATGATGGTAACTTACCCTCTCCCAAAGATAACAGGCTAGATCATCAAAACTAAAAAAACTCAGCACAAAGAAAAACAGGAAAAACAAAGCTTCTAATATGAGGTTAATAACAAGATCATGATATCAACTAGAACCATTAAGGAAATGAGTAGGCAAGCTAATAAAAATATTAACTAGAAACCATCAACATACATATTAATCTAAATCATCAGTATGTACATGAGTTCAACCAAAAGCTACAGACTTAAAACAAACCCCTATATTAGATACCAACAAAACATAGTTCCCTTTAATGGAAATAAAAACAAGATAATTAAAATAAAACCTATTAGCAATTCAATCAACAACTAGTACTTTAAATACACAAGAAGCTAGAATAATTTAGTGAAGAAATAAACCTGAATGGTATTCTACCAATTGATTCCAATGGGAAGCTTTCAAGTAATAATGAGTACCTGCTCTCTACCCCTTGCATAGTTCTTCACTAATATACACAATCAATGATAAATTACAGCAGCAATGTAATCTCGAGGGAGGTACTTGAACTCCGTTAAATACATGTCTAATTTATACAACATAGTAAATTGTTCTACACTGTGATCAGTCCATAGTTACGGACAGTACATGCACAACAAATTTTGACTTTTCTTCACTACTAGTTAAATTTGCAAAAACTATAAGTGGAACGTAAGAGCCTAATGGAATATAATTGGATGAGTATCATGCATAAAGGATCAAGAAAAGAAAAGGTTCAAGATTTCTTTCCACTTAAGAGTTAAGATTCTCTAAAGGCATGTAAAAGGAGGGGAGCAAAATTGTCCACAGAAAGGTTCTTGATGTCTTTCTTCCTAGGCAGGTTTCATATAACTGTATAAGATCTTACATTGCTTTGGCCAAGAAAGCAATGTTGATTGTTTTTTCAAAGATATAAAGATGTTAGAAATGGAAACAGATATTAAACACATAATAGAGAGTTCATAGGAAAAAAATTTGGGTCAGAGTAGACACTTATAATACAAGTTATATAGACAATAACAACATATAATTTAATTAATGGACTACCATATTCATTAGACCAAATCCAAGGGGTTCAGAAGCTGTATTTGTGACAGAAACGTGATAATAAAAAAAAAAAAAGGAAACAAACATAAAAGAAATAAAGAGCAGAGAAATTACTTAAGCCAAACAAAGTAGACACTTTTAATACATGTTATGTATAAATGATAAAAATAAAAAAATTTGATGGACTACTATAAAACCATGAAGGAATTCATTAGACAAAATCTAAGGGATTCAGAAACTATATTTGCAAAGACTTGATTGTCAACAAGTAGAAGCTCACCATACATTTACTGGATGCACAGAGTTCTGGACTTCTAGAACTACTGGCAATTGAGTAGCAAATGTTTTTGAAATATAGTATATATCTAAATTTTAAAGGGAACTGTTACCAAAATAAAACTAAATATTATTATGCCTACTAAGTATTTAATTGACAATATGTTACCCTGCAAATATAGTAACTTATCTAATGCCTTTAACTTAAACACCGGTAGTGTTCGGTAACAATTTGATTATAACAAGCAACATCCAAAAACTTCTATGCTTAATTAGAAACAGTATAGGAGGACAGGGGTCTGATAGATCACAAACGAATTCTACAATGAACATTCAGCCACTGGGGTTCTTGCACCATAAAGCAGATGAGAAGACACAAAAATATGGCCCTTTACACAAAAGCTTTTGAAACCAGAGCATAAATTTTTTTACACAAACAAGGAAACTAAACAAGATGATATCAAGCCTTCTAGGACACTCACATCTTTTACAGATCTGTTAGGAACTAAATACAAGGCAAAATGCATGATGAAACAGTGATTACCAAGGCAGGTTCGGGGTGTCGACGGCTTCGGGTGTGGCAAATGTTGAGCAAAGTACACTGTGTTTTCAGCATCACGTATACCTTCTTCTATTGTAAAGCAACTTCTGCAGCTTGTTTCTCTTCCTCCTCTTTCCGTCACCTCTCCTCTTCTGCAATTCTGGCTGCTTCTTCTTCCTGTAACTTCTTTGCCATGTGCTTGGCCTGCTTTTTCCTTTGCTTCTCAGCTTTTTCCTCTTCCTTTCTTCTCAATATTCTTGGGTCTCTCTTGTAAGCATTATCGACAAGAACACATATCCGTACAGATTCCTCTTTCCTTGCTTTCTCCGACAGTTTGGCATTCTGCCTTTCCATCCACCTCTTATGGTATCCTTGCGGCCTTTTTGTCAGGATGTAACTTCAACGCAATTTCACGATAGCTTTTACGTATTTGATCCTCCGTAGTAAGATATCTTAGATGGCTAAGGCCCAATAATGCATAGTGATCTTTCTGCTTGTCTCCAGAACCAGATTTCTTTTTGCTCTTGCCGCTGTAAGAATCAAATGATGGGAGATAACTGCTTTCCTTCTCATCAGCCACTTCCTTATCATCTGCCTCTCCCTCCTTATCTTCCAGAACACCAAGAAGTTTAAGTGTAGCAGAATGGTAGGCATGGCCTGCAGGTTCAAATTTCAAAGCCTTGACAGGAAGACAGTTCGAAGAAACAAAAATAGGCTGCCCATCAACAATTGGTTGATGAGTGTGAAAAAGAACCAAATCCAATAAGTGTGAACAATAAAGCTTATTTATAATACTGAGCTCCTTAACTAACTAACAGTGTAACCAAATCATATACTTCATCCCCAAACTCTTCCACTCAAACATACTATTGAGAAAGACGGTTAGAGCTGGAAAAAAAATGAGATACCTATCCCTTTTCTTTTTCATAAAAGAATGGGAACAAATCTGAAAATGATAAAATCATTAGAGGTTTAAAAAATGAGTCAACCATATGGATATAAAACAAGAGAAAGCAACTAACTAATAACCATCTTGTTGACTTCGCAAACAAATCGGACTAACTTTTGACTGAGCTAACCATTCTCCAACCATACTCTTTAATTATGAAAATACATGCCTGAACAAAACTAAATATATAATGCAAGGGCATTAGAGTGAAGGAGAAAGTAGGAACAAGTTCATGCTTAGAGCAAAAGACTGTAAGTGTGTTTGGCTTAGAGCAAATCCAATGATTGTGAACAATAGAGTATATATGGAAGTGATAACATCTCAACAGTCATTAATAATATATAGTATACGATAAGTTCAATGAGTTAAGTAAAAGACTCTAATGAAAGTGTATAAATCCAAATCCTAAAACTTTGTTTTGACTGGTTGGTTCAAAACCAAAAACCATAATTAAACCACCAAGGGAAAAGAGAAAGGAATTTACCTGCATGCAGGTTTCATCCCAATCGTGGCCGAAGCGGATAACAACAAGACGCTCCTCCTCGGCGAGGATTGCTTGGTCCACAGCCCATCCTTAATGCAAGTGCGGCAAAAGGTACGACATCTCTTTTTCTTTACATGACTAATTATCTGCCTGCAATCCAAAGTCACACACTCAACCACTTTTTTTTCACATAGGAAATAAATAGTCAGAAGATTAATATAAAAAGAATTGAAGTGGGTAATACCAATACCTGAGATTTTGCAGCACAACATCAATAAAGAACCCTAACAATATGAATGAAGCAAATCCCCAAATTAAAAACCCTTACAATATTAATAAAGATTAAGAAGATGAGTAGCTTACCTAATTTGAGCCTTGGTAGTTTAGAACCCTGAAGGAGAGCAGTGAAGGAGAGCCTTGGTAGTTTAGAACCCTAATTTGAGCCTTGGTAGTTTAGAACCCTGAAGGAGCAGCGGATCTGTGATTGGAGGGAGGCGAGTCACGGTTCGCGACTGGAGGGAAAAGGAACACGTGTGGCGGCTGGAGCTCGACGGCGAGGGAGGACAGTGGTGGCTCGCGAGTTGTAGTGGCGTAGCGGCGGTCCAGTAACTGAGATGAAGGTCGCGACTAAGGGAGAGGGAGAGAGACGCGATGGCGATGCCGCCAGTGATGGTTGTCGCGACCGAGAGAGAGAAGGCAAGGGACGGAGGGAGGCGGTGCTGTGTTGCTACAGCGTGGGGAGAGAAGGGACCACGAGAAGGAGAAGAGGGAAGGGGAGGGGGGTGGGGGCTGGACCACGGGATTTTTAAGTTATATCATTGATTTTGATTCCGTGTTTTTATTATTCATCCAGTTGTAGTAAAACAACGGGATAAATAAGGTTTGTATGATTTTTAGTTTTTAAAAAATAAAAAATTATATATGTCATAACATTGATCCCGGTTCCATGTTTTTTATAACCGGGATCAATAAATTCATGGTATTTTTTAACTATCATTTGTCTATTAATTTCAATTTCGAAACGGAACCAGGATTAATATTCGACTACTTTTTTGCAATTTTGTAGTAGTGAATACATGCCTATGAGCCTGTAACTTTTCAGTGGGGTGTAAGTATGAAATATGAAGAGCCACCAACTGGTTTTCCAATTTGAGGAAATAATTCGCCTACTCGTGATTGTGGTTGTATGCCAATAGGTCTATCATCTACACGAGGAGGTCGATTCCATCTTGTCTCAATATTATCCAAATACCTTGAACAAAATGTAAGAATCTCTAGCATGAGGTAACCTTCTGCTATAGACCCTTCCGACATGCTTTGTTACGTACATAGGATTTTAATAATCCCAAGTACCTATTAAGAAACAAATATTATCAATAGAATCCTATAAGCTACTACTTTTGGAATAAATATAAACACAATCACACTTCTTTTACCTTTCTATAGGAAACATCCATCGGTAATCACGGGACCTCCAAGCTTAGCTTCTTCAGCAAGGTGAACAACCAAGTGAACCATGACAGTGAATCATGAAGGAGGAAATAACATTTCCATGTGGCATAAAGTGAGGACAATTTTAGTTTGAAATTTGTCTAAAACTTCTACATTTAACACTTTACCGCATTATTCTGTAAAGAATGAGCACAACTCTATTAATATCGATGACACCTCATCGGGCAACCCTGTACGCATGGCTAACGGTAGCAATTAATGCATCAATATGTGACAATCATGACTTTTCAACATTCCATTCAACTTAAGATGTTCCAAATCAATGCACCTAGAAGTATCACTTGCATAACCATCTGGCATTTTTACGTTCACTAGAGTATTTAAGAATGCCCTCTTTCCTTCCTTAGCCATTGTGTAGATAGCTAAAGGATATTTTCCATTTTCGTCTGGCCAAAGGTCAGGTCTAAGACCCAGGTCTTTCAAGTCTTTTCGAGCATTAAGATCATCTTTGGTCTTTGCACTATCATCTAGAGTAGTGTATATGAGGTTGTCACACACATTCTTCTGAATATGCATCACGTCATGATTGTGTTATAAAGGGTTATCTTTCCAATATGGAAGTCCATTTAATATGTTTTTCTTTTTCCATTGTTGGGTGCTACCCTTTTCAGAAAATCCCCTTCGTGCTCTTTTTCCCTTTCTTTCAATATTTGGTTTTCGACCAAATGTGACATTAATCTCCTTAACTTGTTCCAGAATTTCAGTACCCGATAATCTTTTTGGTGGACCACGCATATCTTGTTCTCCATTAAATCACACTTTGTTCATTCTAAATTTGTGCCTTGGATGAAGGAAACGACGATGATCCATAAAACAATATTGTTTACTGTGTTTAAGACAGAAAGGAATAGTGTCATTGTTGCGGGTCAAGCAAGCACGTCCAATGTATGTGTTCCACCCAGAGAGATTTCCTAGCCCAGGGAAATCACTGATTGTCCACACCAAAGTTGCACGCAATTTGAAAATCTCAAGGCCGAAAGAATCATAGGTATCTACCCCCTTGTACCATAATTTGTTCAACTCCTTGATTAAAGGTTGGAAGTAGACATCTATATCATTTCCTGGCATTTTTTTTACCTGGAATTATCATCGAAAGGATAAAAGATGTATCTTTCATACACACCCATGGAGGAGTGTTGTATGGAACGAGAATAACAGGCCAAATACTATAACTTGAATTCAATGAACCGAAGGGATTAAAACCATCAGTAGCCAATGCAAGACGCACATTTCGAGGATCTGATGCAAACAAAGTGTGTACTGAATCAAACTTCTTCCAAGCTTCACCATCTCTAGGATGCCTCATCATTCCATCGTTGCTACCATTCTCAGCATGCCATCTCATATCCTTAGCAGTCTTGGAAGATAAAAACAATCTCTGCAATCGAGGTTTCAGTGGAAAGTAACGAAGAACTTTGGCAGACACCTTTTTTCCAAAATCGCCAACACTTGACACTTTGGTCTTAACACCTTTTTTCCTTGATTTCCATTTCGATGTATTGCAGACTTTGCATGTTTCTCTCTTTGCATCTTCACCCCAATACAACATAAAATTGTTTGGGCACACGGGTATCTTTTCATATTCCAAACCAAGCTTAGTAATAGTTTTCTTTGCCTCGTAGAATGAACTTGGAATTTTTGCATGTTCAAATGCATCTCCTAATAGCTCTAATATCATTGTCATGGCTTTGTCGGTCATCTTGGTTAGGCATTTGATATGATACAACTTCACCAAAAAAGATAATTTTGAATATTTTGTACACCCTTTGTACAAGGGTTGTTCTGCATCTTTTCCTAATTCATAGAGGTCTTTATATTGATGCTCTTCTTGAGTTTCATTCGGAAACACTTCTTCATCCTCACCACTCCCTTCACTTGATACATGAGGCCCTTCATTCGTATCGTGCTTGTTAACTCCAAAAGCATCATTGATCATGTCCCGAATATGATCTTCAAAAATCGAGTTGTCTTGAACTACATTTGGAGCACTATTTTTTGAGACGACATCACTAGTTTCTCCTAGCTCCCCGTGATAATACCAAAAGGTGTATCCTTTTGGGAATGGTGAGCACATCAAGTGATCATAGATCACATCCCTGCTCTGCCATTTCAAAAGCCACATTTCTTGCAAGGGCATATCGTTTCGCCATTAACAGAACTTTGTTCAAAGGCAAAATTAACAAATTCCTTAAGCCCTTGCACATACTTATCAGAGTTCCTCGGCATTTCAATCCATAATCTATCCATTGCTTGTTAGTGTTCCTTTTGAATTTAAATAAAACTAGTTGAGTTTAGCAAATCAATGACATAATTAACATATTTTGAATAAATAGTAATATTAAATAATTAGAATGATACTATAATAATGAATGTATCATGTCCTTGAGAACTACTCGACAGCCTAGCAACATGACAATTTATGATTTTTTATGCCAAAAGTGAACTGAGATATGTATGCTCTAGTACAAAGTGCAGATATGAGCATACTTGAGGAGTGTAGACTATCATGTCAAAAGCACATGAGAACGCATAAGAACAACAAAAATCAATTTAGATTTATTTGCAAAAAAACCACTGACTTTAACACTAAAAAAGATTAAGCAACAGCTTGTAGCAGAAACTGACACAATAAGCAGAATAAGGATAACACAGTGTTACCAAACAAAAAAAATAAAAAAAATCAAAGCACAAGATAGTATTCATAGTCCTATCATCCATCATCATTAGCTTCAATTTGAATGTATAAGTATGGTCAGCAAAAAAGAAACAAGCATGTTATTATATAGGGGACTAAAATTAGATCAAACTACCTAAATTTGAATTTGAAAATTATTTCAAATCACAATTAATTTAGCATGATGCAGGTTCAAATCAAATGGAGTAAACAAAGAAGATTAATGATAACACAAGTCACAAATCACAGTGTCATCAATTTATTGCTACAAATGAGATTGCTCTATGTGAATCTGATCAGTGTTCAAGCATTGCAAACAAGAGCACACCAAGGGCGAAATTAATCAAAAACAAAACTATCACTAAAAAATGTGATCGAGAGTATTTTTGGAATTTCAATCAAATCTATTAATCATGAGTAGACAGACAGCTTGAAAATAATAGTCGGTGCACAAACATAGTGCACCTGTTTGGATGGAGTAGATGAAAGTTAAACAGTTTCACGACATTGTAGTCAAACAATTGCAATAATTTGTTTAGAAATTTCATTATTTGAGAAAAGCATATACTCACCCAAATTGGATGAGAAAATATACTTTGCACAGGACTTACTCACACAACACGAGAATTAGGATTGAAGGCAAAATCTCTTCCTTACAAAGTACAGTGATTGGAAGCAAAGGGTGAGAGGGAAAATCGAGTCGGTGACTGCAACTCAGCCACGCCGACACCATGGGTTTGTGGTAGTCTATTAGAGAAGTAGAGAAAGAGAAGACAGAAAAGTGAAGATCAAAGTTATAATAAAGTTATGGACATACAATTTATGGTTTCTCCAACTCAGATGGTTTCTTATTTCACATTTAAATAAAAGAAGCTTTGAATAAATTTTAGGACGATAACCGGGGAAGCTGTGAAATTTGCATAACCAACCCATCGTTGTAGGAAAAACAATCAAGCACTTAAGTTTCAAAATTCTAGCTCAACAATCTCAGCCATTGCCTAAAAAAGTATAAAGTGTGAACATATAGGAGTGGAAGTGAGTGACAAATTTACAAGTACTAGTGCTTACCACTTGAAGAGACATTTTAAGATTGTGAAATCAGTACTAATAGCCATCCGTGGAGAATATGTACTAGTGCTTACCACTTATCACTTACCATAGCAACAATCAAAAGCTAAATACTAAAACTGTGCACAAAGCCAATCACTCCCATCAATACACTCATAGCAATAGATATACATATTATCACCGTTATACAAATTCATAATAGAATTAACATATTATAATATATATAGATAATATCTAATATAATAGATATTGATAATTTTGCAAATTCAGAATTGCATACACAACAATCAAAGCTAGAACAACAATAAAACAATCCAAAATCCATTTTTGAATAATCAATTACAAAACCCTAAAGCACAAATTATAGGACCTATAACCAGCGATTGAATCAATTTTGTAACCCTAGAACTCAAAAATTCAAACAAAAAAAGTATGGAAACAGAGGAATCAAAATTCGAAACCCTAAAATTAAAAGCTGAAGTAGCAGAAGCAGCGTTATGACGTGAGAGATTGAGAAAGGAACTCACCGACCCTTGTGAGATTAAGCTGAACTCGAACAACGTTATGTGTGAGAGTGCTCCTCGAAGGTAGAGAAGGGAGAGTTTGAGAGTAAGAAGGGAGAGCTCGAAGGGAGAGTTCGAGCGTGAGAAGGGAGAGTTCGAGAGTGATAAGCGTGAGAAGGGAGAGTGAGAAGGGAGTGAGAAACGAGGGTACGTGCGGAGGGTACGTGTGAGCGTGCAACTTACGGGGGTTATAAAACCGTCGCAATTTCGAAGTTTAAAATTAAGCACCGACGGCGGTAGAACCGCCGCAAATATTCCGCCACAAACAGTTGCATTTCTTGTGGTGATCTCACTTTGCATCCAGATTCTTATATTTATTATTGGTATTTAGTTTTTACAGTGACATGAGTTTTTAGGATTCACACTGAAATATAACAATAAAATGGCTAAAAGCCCATGAATTGTTATGTGTAAATTAGATTGATAACATAATCACGAGTCAATAGCATAATACAGCAAACAAGTAAAAATTCTTTAGCCCTAGAGTATGATTGATAACGAGTTGGAATAAATGATATCCTTCAAACAAGAAGACGGGGTAGCTAAAATTAAATTTGGAGCGTCAATTCATTTGTTTTGCTTCCATTGTTTCCCAAAAATTGGAAGTCACATTTATATTAAGGTATGTATTAGGCCCATGTATATCTTTTATGTCTTACTTCATTTTCTTTGTTATAGCATTTTGATTGCACAGTATGGATGACAACTACATAGAAGGTTTAATCAAAACAATGAGGGAAAAACAATAAAGATGTCATTGTTTGATAATTTTCTTTCAGTCTCGGAGTTATTGCTTTGCTAATGTCATTTCTACCGTAAAATTGTTTGATCAATTCTTAACTTTCCAAGTTTTCAAGAAACAACTATTAATTTGTTAGTTTCCTTGGTTGTTCATTTCATATATTATAGTAGGCCATATCAATTTTTGGGCAATATATCTAGCCAAGATATCTTCTTTCTTTGCTATGTTTGTTTGCACAGTATTTTGAAATTGAATATTCAAGAGTATGTTGTTATTGGGGCTGGGCTAGGGTAGTTCTCATTGGCATTTTATTGCTTTCTGTTTGTTTGCCTTTTTCCGACCTTTATGTTTCTGATCTCTTCCGAGTTAGGCTGTTGTTTAGAATGTGTGGGAGAAAAAACAATGAATTGTTTAGAAAAGAAATAAAAATTACTACTAATGTTTCAATTACAAACAGGTTCTCAGATGCAATATCACGCTTATGTGGTCTGATCTTTGATTCATTGGCATGGGAGATCGTCAGTGACGTGGGGTTTAATAGGAGGAAACACTTATTTTGTTGAACCAGTTTGAATCATAATTGGGGGTTTAATAGGATGAAACTAACACTGATTGACAGTTTGAACCCCTCTTACTGCTGCTGCAGTGCAATGGTATTTACTAAGAGATGAAACCTCATTTTTCTTATTAAGAGGATGACAGCATTGTGAATCTACCTACCAAGTGTTTTGTGAAAAATCTTGAGAAAATGGTATAATTTTTTAATTTGATACCAACCAACTTTAATTTTTTTAAGTTTAAGTTTAATTTTCTTTTGATTTAATTTTTTTTCAGTTTAATTTGATACCAGTGGCTTTTCTTATAGACCTTCATTCTTGATCCTGTAGGTTCATTTAAATTTAAGTTTAAGTTTCATTTTCTTTTGATTTAAGTTTTTTCCAGTTTAATTTGATACAAGTGGCTTTTCTTATAGACCTCTTCATTCTTGATCCTATAGGTTCCATTGACGTATTTAGAGAACTATTTAAAGTGTTACTTAAGCAGCTGACTAATTTTTTTATTATATTTAATTGAACAATTTTCATCTCTGCCACATTACTCACTTTTACTGCTTATCACTTATTTATACATGTTTTGATGACACGATTGTAGGAGCGAAGGCATAATATGCAACTAGCACCTTCAACAAAGTAGCATTATGTTTTGAAATGTTTGATTTTACTATTAATGAACATTGGCTTGTTTTATTTCTTTTAATGTTTGATTTTAGTATTAATGAACTTGATTTCCATCTTTATTCTACTTTTGCAAAGTAACTGTATGTCATCTTGAATATTGACGGCCAAAAATCAATTTTGTGAATTATTTATGTATAAGTTATGGGAGATGGAAAGAAGCAACATTATTTTTGCAATGTAAAATTTGTGCCACTCTTTGACATTTTTTAAAGCATAGCACTCAAATTGATCTTATAAACATGAACTCTAGATAAGAGAAATTGTGGATAGATGCAATTTTGGATGATCTTATCAAATTATAAATCAATCTTTTGAAATTTTATTAACTATTCATAACTTATGATTCAATTTCTTGGCTATTCATAACTAATCTAATTATCTAATTATAATTGTGATATTTCTTGACTACATGATTTTAAACGAAAAATATATATAAACCTTCTCTTAATAAATTTTTCAAATTCCTCTACAAAAAAAAAAAAAAAAAAAAATCAAATTCAATATACTTATGTGAATTTATTAATTTACAAAATACATAAAATTTCAATAGCTTAATATTTTATTTGAACTTAGTGTACTGAATTAAGTTATTACTTTTGAGGTTAAAACAAACGTAACCAAATTTGATAACCGTGCATCGCACGGGCAATTTTAGTATTTCCCCTTGATATTTTTATTCCCAATCATTGATGTGCAATGATTTACCCTGTTTAGTTTACAATTACTAATTGTCACTTCCTTACTGCATAAACATGGGAAAGAATGAGTATGGCGAGTAGAATTGGAATATAAACTAAACAACTGTATATCATTTTGATTTTATGGACTAGCTAAGATCATCATTCCAACTTACTAACTTGCTCTTTTATTAGTACTTGAATCGAATAATGCAAGTCCTTATTAATTTTTCCTTTTAAAAACAGAAAATAAAATAACAAAATATTTACTTGGAATAAAAAAAAATATATTTATTCTCGTGCATCGCATGGGCAAAAATACTAGTATATTAAAATCAATCCGGGAGCTAAAAATAAAACAGTCTCAGAATGCTATGAAAATTTACAGAAACGTTCAAAATATTAAATTAAACATATCTTTTCAAAGAAACAATTTATGAAAATGCCTTCAAGGCTTGCCACTTGAGCTCTCTATCAAAATATTGATTAAACTAAATAAAAGTATTCTTTTATTTTTTGAAAAAAGTGTGGAAACTAATTTATACTTATTTTGACTAGAACGCATATTTCAAATATAATGATGAAATCAAAATTTTATTACGGCACTCCAATCTTAAAAACATCATATTACATCATTTAATTATTTTACTAAAAATATCAAAAATAGCAAGGCGTTACAATCCCCCCACTTACAAGAATTTCGTCCCCGAAATTTACCTTAGGCAGTGGGATGGGGTTAACAAATCTTAAACAAGGAGTTGTCCAAGACCCTAGTCATTTCTTGGTTAGCTCCCCCACTTAAAGCACGACTTAGGGCACGACCTAGGTTAGGGGTTTATTGGTATAACCACTCTCTTCCTAAAAGGGAACACCCTCCTAGGTTGTTTCTCCACTAACCGTTCAAGGTTCTAAAGTCTAAGGTCGTCACAACATGCTTTAACTCAAACATGAAACACAACACGAACGTAAAAGAAATCAACTACCATACAACAATTAATTAGATATCTTTTAATCACACAACTACCAAAAATACATTTCAATTCATAATGGCATTCATTAATATCCTCACAATATAGTTGAGATATTTAATTTTTGCTTTATTCCCAATATAAATTTATTAAAATAGTCTATTTTTTTATGAATTTGAGAAAATTAAATACACTCAACTAATTTTTTTAATAGGTGTGAATTAGTTATTTTTGCTTAAAAATGAATCCGGAAGGAGTATATGATTCAAATTAATGCATTATTGTACGTTTCTCAAGTGCAGACAACTCAAACCATGGTTCATTAGATTTCCTGAATTGACTAGTATCATTCAAAGATATTAAGTGCTGGCTACCTGCTTTTCTTCATAACCCATGAAGGCAAAGTAATTGACTAGTTCGCTGGATTTAATATATGACAACATGATAATTCATTTAGTTTTAGTTTCAATTTCATTTATAATAAAATGGCTTGGCTGTTAAATTTTGGCAACCTGTATTTGTGATTATGGTTGATTAGGTATTATTTCATATCTTAAATTATTTTTTTTATAACCAATTTCATATAAGTGTGTCACTCAGGATGGCGGCGATTGTACCCGTCAGAGAAGGAATAATTAGTTAATAATTAAAGAGATTTGCTAACATATGTAAGGTGTTTTTTCAATTGGTACATTTTAGCAAAGTGTACCAGATTTTACTAAACAAATTAAAAATACCCTCAACATTAAAAGGCTAAGTTTTAAGGATAAATGTATTTTAATAATTTTCATATTGGAAGTTAAAAAATAAAAATAAACCCCCTAAACCCTATTCTCATCTCTCATTTCTCTTCTCTCTCATCTCTCATCCCTCATCTCTCATCTCACTTTCACCCCATCACCGGCCATCCACCGCACCTCAGCAACCAACAGCCACCCGCAAACCAGTAGCTGCACCAAAAATATCAAAATCCGAGAGGCCATCATCCATAGCAGTCCAAGTAAAACTATCCCTGTCGGGCATTTTATCAAACAGCTTCAACGCAACATGCCAACATTAACATCACCATTCCTCACATACCGATCAATTAAAATGTTCCACGACACCAAATCTCGACCCCGCATTTGATCAAAAACTTCTCTAACAACACCGATATCACCCCACTTAATTAGCATATATAATTGATCGAGGTCGTACCCGATCAAAATAAAAGGGGTTTAATTCTGTAGTACTAGGAAGATGATCCTAGGTCGTTTCCCAGCGAATGTCGGTTTAGGCAAAGTATCAAACACGTAGTATGCAGTAAAATGGGGGGGGGTGTTGTATGTATCAAATGTGAAGAACAAAACACAAAACAAAATATTAAAACTAAGAAAATCAGAAACAAAAGCGGGCAAACCCCTTTGGCTACGTATATTACTCAATCCTAGCTCACTAAAGATCAATTCCTCTCCTCTCCTCTCCTCTGTCCAACTCGTGATAACCAAATACTAAGCAAAAATTTAGTTATCACTCCAAACCCTAACTCTAATTAAGCATCAGAAACCAGAATTGGAGTTTTTACGAGTTAATACAAATTAAGCATTTATATTCATGTATTATCTCTACGAAATGGAATTAAGCAAACCACTACTCATTGATAAACATGAAAACAGAGAAGCGAAAACGAAATTGCATTAATAACAAGAGCTCAAGATTAGATAATACAATACCAAAGGGATTAACCCTTGAAGTCTAGCCTTCCATGGCCATAAACGAAGAAAAACGAGTAGAAATGGGGAAGAACAAAACCTTAGCAGCCACCACCACTTGGGAGAGCCAAGAGAGAAGTTCTAACCTAGAGAGAGTGAGAAATATGAAAATGGGAGTGTGGTGCCTTGGTTACACGAATTTCCCCTTCTTTTAGTCACAAAATGGGCCTACAACATGGGCCCAAGTCCTAAGAAACACTATTATGAAAATTACAACTAAAAAGGGACCTAAATGCAAATTACAATCTTCACTTCAACACTTGATTCTTCATTTCCAAAATGCCCAAAGTGTCCTTGTGCCAAATATTACCTGAAAATAGAAATAGAATTAATTAGGCTAAATAATCCCAAATTAAACAATATTCGGAATATTAGTCCAATAAACGCTAAATCACTAAATCAAGCTAAACAATGTCAAATGGGCAACAAGTATTAATAATATGAGTAAAATAATGCAAGGAATAATGGAAAATCAAATGCTCATCAAACACCCCCACACTTATCCTTTTGCAATCTTGGGCAAAATCAAAAGATAGGACTATGAAGATCAATATGCACCAAAGTGAATCATGCAACAAGATGACTACAACTAAGAAATGCAAACCTAAGAGATTACATACTTCACAATGAATTCTAGGAAATGCAAAGAAATGGGCAAACTCAAGCACACAAAATGGTTAAGGATCAAAGAGTCAATGCATCCGTGAACATCATCCAATTACTTCAAGTATGCAAAGAAACCAATGACATCAAGAGGATAGTCACAAAGATGATAGAAACTCACAAGGATCACTCAAAAGTATTTACACTCAAGTGTTTGGGGTTAATCATTATTTACACTCAAGGCACATCATGAAAAACAAACACAACCATAAACTTGACAAGCCTCTAACATCAACTATCAACACACAAAAAAATATGGACAAGGTAGGATAAAAATATGGGAATGTAGCTAAAACCAAGGGAATAGAGGAGCAATGGGGAATAAGTAAAAAGTAAGCAAAATCCACCCCAAAATCAACAACCATTAATTTCAATCCTCTTTGCCTCAACAACCTTTTATTCACTTTTTTTTCTCTTTGCATTTTTTGTATTTTTGTCTTCTATTTTTCTTTTTTTTATTTTTCTTTTTTTATTTTTCTTTTTTTTAGATATACAAAAAGAAAAGAAGAAACAACACAAATGGCATGAAGATGAAGCCATAACTACAGCAACCAATGAGGCAAAACCAAGAACTCAACCAATTGAAGCATAGAGCACCCTTATTCACCTAATAATCATTCCCAAAATAATTCCAAAGCTCCAAAATTCCCTAAGGTTAGGACAATTGTGGTTTTTCAGTCATAGGCTTGTAATGAGCTAAAGAACAAGAAAAGGGATAAAAACGCTCAAAGGGGCTAGCAAAGGATACATTCATTCAAGGTAGGCTCATATGACTAATAGCTTATTCAAGAAAGAAAGTGCCTAAATCATTTCAAAATGTGCATGAGTAATCAAGCATCAACAAGAATCAAGTCAAGTTCTAGAGTGCAATCACACATGAAAGAAAATTAGGTGGTATATACAGCAATCCACCCACAATTAAGGCTCAAATCCTCACAAAAGGGACAATTCTATCACAGTGTTACCACCTCTTAATTATCAAAAGCTACTTTGCACACAGAAATGCATGAATTCAGACACAAGATACCAAGACTCTACTAAAATGAAACAAAAGCATGCAAGAAAATGCCCAAAACTAAGCAAAACCTAAAAAATCCTAGCAAAAATATGCAACCTAAACTACTCTCCCCCCACACTTAAATCACACATTGTCCTCAATGTAAAACAACCAGAAAATCCAGACAGATATACCAACCAGCAGATATAGACAAGTGCAATAAAAAGAATAAGGAAGGAGAAAAGAAGACTCCCTAAGTCATGGTGGGTCAAACGTGGGGTCAACCAATGAGGCCTCCTCCACAGGTACATCATCCAAAGTAGGGGTGGTGAGGAAGGGCTTGAGTCGATGTCCATTAACTTTGAAGCTCTTGTCCGTGGACTCGCTCCTAATCTCCACAGTGCCATAAGGAAACACCTGAGTGACAATAAATGGTTCAATCCACTTGGAGCGGAGCTTTCAGCTCATGAGACCAAGCCGAGAGTTGTAGAGCAACACTTTCTGGCCAATCGAGAACTCCTTTCTAGAAATTGAGCTATCATGGAGTTTTTTGGTCTTCTCCTTGTAGAACTTAGAGTTCTCATAGGCCTTCAACCGGATCTCGTCCAACTCACTCAACTGAAGCTTCCTTTGCTCACCCGCCAGATTAAGGTCCAAGTTGCACTACTTCACTACCCAGTATGCATGGTGTTCAATCTCCACAGGTAGGTGGCATGCCTTACCAAAGACAACTCGATAGGGTGACATCCCTATGGGTGCCTTGTAGGCGGTCCGATGTGCCCAAAGAGCATCCTCCAGTCTTGTGCTCCAATCTTTCCTATTCGGGCGCACCATCTTCTCCAAGATCCTCTTAATCTCTCTGTTTGAAATCTGAGCTTGCCCATTGGTTTGGGGGTGATATGGTGTGGAAACTTTGTGCACAACCCCATACTTCTTGAGCAAGGCTTGCATGGATCTGTTGCAGAAGTGGGTGCCCTGATCACTGACTATGGCTCTGGGTATGTCAAACCTGCAAAATATGTGAGACCTAACAAAATCCACAACAACCGTAGAGTCATTAGTCCGGATGGCTTTAGCTTCCACCCATTTGGACACATAGTCCACAGCAAGCAAAATATAATGAAAACCAAAAGAGACAGGAAAAGGGCCCATAAAGTCTATACCCCAGACATCAAACACCTCGCAGAACAACATAGGTTGTTGAGGCATCTGCTATCTCCAAGAAAGTGTGCCTCCTGCTCTTTGACATTGCTCACATGAGCTGCAGATGTTGCTTGCATCCTTGAAGATGGTAGGCCAATAAAATCCAGAATCCAGCACCTTTTGTGCTGTCCTTTGAGTCCCTAGGTGGCCTCCAACTGGTGAAGCATGGCAAATCTGGAGAACTAATTGGATCTCATGATCTGGAATGCACCTGCGAATAACCTGATCACTGCAAAAACGCCACAAATAGGGGTCATCCCATACATAATACTTGGCATCGCTCTTTAATTTGTCTCTTTGAGCTTTGGATGCCGAGGTAGGAAAAACATAAGCAACCAGATAATTAACAATGTCTGCAAACCAAGGAGTTTGGGGAGGGGGATGGGAAACATGTAAAGATAAAAGCTGCTTATCCGGGAAGTCATCCCGTATAGGAAATGCATCCTCCTCTCTCTCTATCTTACTCAAGTGGTCTGCGACAAGGTTATGCGCACCACTCCGATCCTGAATCTCAAGATCAAACTCCTGAAGGAGCAACATCCACCTAATCAACCTAGGTTTGAAATCTGTCTTTTTCAAAAGATACTTCAGAGCAGCATGATCAGTGTACACTACAACCTTAGAACCAAGCAAATATGATCTAAACTTGTCAAGTGCAAAAACAATAGCCAAAAGTTATTTTTTAGTTGTTGTGTAATTAACCTGTGCTGCATCTAAAGTCCTAGAAGCATAATAAATCACATGCGACAGCTTACCAACCCTTTGGGAGAGAACTGCTCCCAAAGCATAATTTGAAGCATCAGTCATGATCTCAAATGGGAGGGTCCAATCAGGTGGTTGGATGATGGGGGTGGTGGTCAGTGCTTTCTTCAATTCATCAAATGCCCTCTTGCATTGGTCTCCAAATTCCCACGAGGCATCCTTTTGAAGCAGCTTGGATAGAGGAAGGGCAATGTTGCTGAAGTTTTGAATGAACCTGCGGTAAAATCCTGCATGGCCTAAAAAGAAACGAACCTCTCGCACATAAGAGGGGTAAGGGAGGTGTGAAATAACATGCAATTTAGCTGCGAAACAATGTGCCCTAAGACTACCTTTTTCTACCATGAAGTAGCATTTTTCAAAATTCGAGACAAGGTTAGTCTCAATGCACCTGTTAAGCACCTTAGTCAAATTATCAAGACATGCATCAAATGAGGAGCCATAAACACTAAAATCATCCATGAAGACCTCTATGCAATGCTCGAGCAAGTCAGCAAAAATACTCATCATACATCTTTGAAATGTGGCAGGAGCATTGCATAGGCCAAAAGGCATCTTCCTATATGCAAATGTGCCAAAAGGACAGGTAAATGTGGTCTTATGCTGGTCCTCTGGTGCAATGTGTAACATCCCATATTTTTAACCTCTGATTATTAATATGTTAATTTTAAAGCTTATTGATAATTAATTATTTTTATTCTTGATTTCAAAGTGATTTATTATGAATGATAATATTAGATAGTTTTATTATGAGAAAATAAATATTTTTCACATTAGCCCCTGTTTGGGGACCTTGAAGTAATTTTAGAAAGATTTTGGAGGGAAAAGAAAATAAAATTATTATTTTTCAAAAACTGGTCAAAACACTCGAGTATTTTTGGGAGTACTCGAGTATTTTGGTCAGAGATGACGAGTTAGTGCGTTTGGTGAGTCACCACCAACGAGTCACCGCCGTTTGACACGAAATCAAGCCTTCAACACGTCCATGGCTTTCGTGTCGAGCTGCATGAGCTTCATGAATGGCTATTTAAGCCATGGTTGATGAATCAATCAACCCCTTTGCTCAATTCGTGAAGTGTTGCGGGTGTTAGGGTTTCTGAATTGATTCTATCGATTCTCCCTCTCTGGGTTGATTCGAACCACAAATCATACACCATTGTGAAGCTCACATTCAGGGCTTCACAAATATACCCAAGATTGTGAGCTGAGAGTTCGTAGTTTGGAAGAATCGAAGCTTGGAAGTTGGAGTCCGTTTGTTGTGTAAGGTTTCTTGGAGCTTACTTTGGAGCTCGATTTTGGTAAGCTCAGGCAACCTTTCCATGTAAATCTTCTTTATTTAGCTAGTACATATTGTAGAGAGTTTATAGAGACTAATTTCCCCAATTTTTATGGCTGTTTCATGCATCAACCAATTCAATCTTGGTGCTCTGCTGAAACTGCTCTGTTTCAGTGTGGAGTTTGGGGGGATTCAACTTGGAAGCTAAATTTTGGGTAAAGTCTCTGTTGATTCACGTCTAAGAGGTAAGGGGGAAGCTCTCTATTCACTAGATAGAGTTTAAATTGCATGCATTTGATTAGAGAGCCACCAAGAGGCTCTAAGGGCTTAGTTTGAATAGGGAAATTGGTTTGGAGACCAACCTGCACTCTAAAATTGTTCTGAGCAAGTTCTATATGTTGCATGTGAGCTATATGCAAGTTTTTTTCATGCCAAAAGTGTTTGGAACTGAATTTGGTACGTTGAGTTGTTAAAAATGTGTTTTGTGCATAATTGTTGCTCAGATTTGATTCAGTGTAATAAGCTGTGGTTTCTGTGTTGGGACATGTTTAATATTTATAATGTAAGCTCTGTTGATCATTGTTTGTTGAGAAGGGTGGGATGCACACAAGTGATAAGTTTTACGTTTTGGCGACGTGACGTTCATCAGACATGGTGACGTTGTTTATCACCTCTGTTGTGTATCCCAAGTGATATGGTTTACGTCCTTAGGCGACGTGACGTTCATCAGATGTGGTGACGTTTTTTATCACACCCATTGTATATTGAGAAGTGATAGGTTTACGTCCTTGGGCGACGCGACGTTCACCAAGTAGTGTGACGTTTTTATCACTTCCGAGCTAGTACGCCATACGTTTTGGTAACGTATTCGTGATCTGGGAAAGCATTGTGTATTGGATTGACGTCTGTGAGGACATTAGATGGAGAATCTCAGAAAAAGAAGAATGTCAAGCATCATGCCACTTACCCTTAATTTAGTTAAGGCTGGATATCAGGAATGAGTGTGTGATCATCTTATTTGCATTAAGTGTTTGCTAAGTGTTAACTATGGCTGTTAACTGATTTGGGGTTATCTGTGCATAATCATGTTACTTCAACATTTATGCTCTATTGATTATGTGTATAGATTTGCTTACCCTATGCCCTTGTAGGTGATGTCACGTGTAACACCCCAATTTGGACTTAGAATTTTCACTAAAAATTTGCGCCATTTTTTTTAATATAAACATTACCAAAATCCGTTCATTTTATTTCTTTTACAAAAAGGTTTTCATAATACTATTTGAGTTACTTGGTTTTCAAAATATTTGCAACATAAAATTCTTTTTCCAAAAAGAGATGTTACCAACACATTTCCAAAAACTTATTTTCTTAACGCCATATTTATTTGATGGTTAACTTGCGGAAACATTTAATTATTTTTTTGAACTTGATACATAACCAAAAGAACTTCTTTTATTTCTTTCAAAATAATCCTTTATTACAACAGGGGTTACATCGTGATAGAGTAATCATGTCTTAATCACCTTAAGATATGGTACAAAACAAAGACTACTATACTATCCTAGATTACTAGTCTTCATTGCTATCCTCCGCCACAAGTGTCTGAGAGATTCCTCAGTTACCGCTTCTGCTTCCTCCTCATATGGGCGCCATCTCACGATCCTTTTGACACTTGAGCAACCACTACTCGAACTTCTACTTGATCTGTCATCTGTGAACATTGTCCCCCAATGTCCACAAGAAAAGGAAATAGAGAGAGTAAGCACTTCCGAACGATATTATCGTCGACGGCGTGGGCTTACCATAGGGGAATATTAAGACCATACAATATATACATCATTATTACCATTACCATATAAATAACTTTAGTTAATTACCATAAATCCTTTCCCAAAAAAGGTACGCCTCTTAAAAACCATATCTGTTATATTTAATTATCTTTAGGTTCTAAGTTTCAACGTCACAACCATCGGTAAATCAAAAGGGGGTATCGTTACCGAGGTTCAAGGGATGGATAGCACACACGTTACATCTCTTCCATCAGTCCAACCATATCCTAGTTCGGAAAGCAGATAGGACGCACAGGAACCCTAACCACGCTGGCATCGAAGTCGCAAAACAACAGGCTGAAACCAACTTCCTTGCGGTCAGCAAAATTCCAAATACATTTTCCAAAAAGGAGTCCAAGCTCACGCCAAGGAACCCATCCTCCAAAAATATTTGGAGAAGGTGAAGTTCCTGTCTTCAGAGTTTGCCAAGGTTGAATTCTGTCACATCCCAAGAGAAAGCAATGGCCGAGCGGACATTCTTTCCAAACTTGCTTCAACAAAGGGTCCTGGAAATAACAAGACGTTGATCCAAGAAATGGTGCATGGACCTAGCGTTGTCCTATCCGTTTCGATGGATCCAAATACATTATCACGGCCAGAAGATTGCGTCAATACTTCCAGAGTCACCACATCAAGGTCAGAACGGCTCAGCCGATCCGTCAGATACTCCAAAAACCAGACTTGGCAGGCAGAATGGTGACTTGGGCCATTGAACTTTCCGAGTTCGACATCACTTTCGAACCAAGGAAGGCAATGAAGTCCCAGGTCTTAGCTGACTTTCTCACCGAGTTTACTGAGCCATTGACGAGCTCAAACTTGGACTGGAACATTTATGTCGATGGGTCGAGCAACAAGCTCGGGGCAGGAGCTGGAATAATCTTGGAGAATTCCGAGGGAATCACTTTGGAATATTCTTTGAAGTTCGGATTTCCGACTTCGAATAATCAGGCGGAGTATGAAGCTGTAATGGCTGGTCTGAGGATGGCGAAAGAAGTAGGGGCTCGAGAAGTGAAGATTTTCAGCGATTCTCAGTTGGTGGTATCGCAAGTGAAAGGTGATTATCAAGCCAAGGAACCCATCCTCCAAAAATATTTGGAGAAGGTGAAGTTCCTGTCTTCAGAGTTTGCCAAGGTTGAATTCTGTCACATCCCAAGAGAAAGCAATGGCCGAGCGGACATTCTTTCCAAACTTGCTTCAACAAAGGGTCCTGGAAATAACAAGACGTTGATCCAAGAAATGGTGCATGGACCTAGCGTTGTCCTCTCCGTTTCGATGGATCCAAGTTGGACCTCTCCGATCATAAGCTACTTGGAACAAGGAATTTTGCCGACGAATCCAGTCGAGGCCAAAAAGCTTGTCAGAAAGACATCCCAATTTGCTATGATCGATGGAATTCTGTTTCGCCGAGGGGTCGGCGGCCCCATGCTCAGGTGCTTAGACCCCGCCGAAGCAAAGCAGGCACTGGAAGAAGTCCATGGAGGTATCGGAAGCCATCATGTTGGGGGGAAATCACTGGCAAAAAAGATTCTAAGGGCAGGATACTACTGGCCGACCCTACAACAGGATGCGATTAGTCATGTGAGAAGATGTGAAAAATGTCAGTTTCACAGTGATGTCTACCAGAAGCCGGCCGAGGAACTCCATTCACTTTCATCTCCCTATCCCTTCTATCAATGGGGAATGGATTTGATTGGCCAGTTCCCCACCGCACCAGGACAACTCAAGTGGGTAATAGTGGCCATCGATTATTTTACCAAGTGGATTGAAGCCGAGCCCCTAGCAACTATCTCGTCGGCCAAGGTGCAGAAGTTCTTTGAGAGACAGGTTGTGGCTCGGTTTGGAGTGCCACAAGTTTTGGTAACCAACAACGGAACTCAATTCGCTGCGAAGGCATTCCAAGACTTAGTCAACGCTTTGAACATTGAACACTATTTTTCCTCGGTCGAGCACCCTCAGACCAATGGACAAGTAGAATCAGTGAACCGAAGTATCATTCAGGGGATCAAGAAGAGACTCATCGGTGCAAAGGGAAATTGGTTAGAAAACTTGCATGAAGTGCTTTGGTCGTACCGCACCACCGTACAGACTTCGACGGGAGAAACCCCTTATCGTCTTACTTATGGTTGTGACGCTGTCATCCCAATAGAAAGGATCATCCCTTCTTTCCGAGCCATACAACAACCGAACCCCCTCAACAACACTTTACTGTGTGAGGACCTAGTTTTGTCGGAAGAAGTCAGAGATTTAGCTGCCGAACGGGAAAGACACGCCAAGCTTATGCAAGCAAAAGGGTATAATCGCTCAGTAGTGCCCAGAGAATTCGAGGTAGGTGACCTCGTCCTACGAAGAGCTGACATCGGCCTCAAAAATGCTAAGGATGGGAAACTGGCTCAGAATTGGGAAGGTCCATACCGAGTAGCTTCCAAAACAGGAATGGGAGCCTACAAGCTCGAAACTCTCTCGGGTGCCCTCATCAACAACACATGGAATGTGGCAAAACTTATAGCATATTTCAGTTAGAACTTTCTATCTATTTCAATTCTTTTTTCAATTCTTTTTGTTATTTCCCTTGCTTTGTTAGGACTGTTTATTTTTAATGATGGTGTACGCTCGGTGGAACTCCGAGCCCATTGTATTTACTGCTTCGAATAAATAAAAGTTCTATTATTGAATTCATTGTATTTACGTACTTTTCCTCATAACCGACTAGCCACCGTTTATGACGCGAACGATTATAAACAACTCAAATAAGAGCTTATAACTCGTCAAGTACCTTAAAAGGATTCCCGATTCAAACATGATTTGTTTTAAAAATCATTTATACATCGCGGATAGAGGAACCCACCTCGGCTAAAGTGCTGGAGTTCCGAGGTCTTAACACTTGAATTCTTAACAAAAAGTTCAGAAAGAAGCATAAAATAAAAGCGGATATTATAAATATTCCAAACCAGTTACAGCAAAAAAATTTAAACGCATCTATTGGGGGAAGATACAAAAGTAAAGCAAAAGAAAAAAGCTACTCGATATCAGACAGTACTACGCTGTCAGGGTCGAACTTCTCATCTTCCTCTTCCTCACCTTCGGCACCCTCGACCTCTTCTTCCTCGGATTCCTCGGCGAAATGGTCAGGTAGATCATTGCTGCTCATGTCAATGGGAACCCCATTCGCTCCCACAATCTGGCCATTCTTGGTAGCAAAGAGGGGGTCGGCGCCCTTTGTCACAAGGCTAGGGTTCAGGATGCGAAGTTGCTCGGCTGTGTTAAGGAAGGAATCTTCAACTGCGTGACTCCAGTTGTACAGATTCTCCTGGGCTGCCTTCTTATGCTTAAGAGCTTTCGCTCTCATCTTGTCCATAGAGGCTCGGAGCCCTGTAACCTCATCCTTAGCATATTCAAGTTGCTCCTGAGCCACAGCAGCATCCTCCTTAGCCTTTCTCAAGATTTCCTCGGATTGCCTCAACTTATCCTCGGCCTCTTGAAGAGTTTTTTCAGCCGTTTCTTTATCAGCTTCGGCCTTAACTTTGGCGCCTTCAGATTCCTGCAGTCCCTTCTATAGTCTTTCATTCTCGGCCGCCAATGCTTGAATTTTTTTCCCAAAGCTTTCCACTTGAAGCTGCAAGTAATCCTCCCGATCATCAGCTTCTGATCTTTTCTTCTTCTCCTCTGGGGCCACTCCAGCGTAGATATCGTCACCACGCTGACCGAGGTAATGGAGAATGCTTGCACCTCGTAGGAAGCTCCTCACCAAGGCCTTATTTTCCCAGGTGCCCGGGGTCCAGGCACCTATCACTTCAGCGTCCTCAGGATGAAAGACAGTTGCAGTGAAGGAATCTAACTTCTTCTTACCCCATACAGTTTTGGCGACGGCGTCGTCCATACCCTCAGTAACTTGAACTCCCTTGTGGGGCTTGCTCAGGTGAAGCCAATCACTAGCCAATCCTTTCCCTTTTCCAACCGAGGCTTTTTGGAGGGACGCTCCGGAGTACTTTTAGCACTTGGTTGCGCTTCCGATTGGACGGTTTGCTCAACATTCTCGGCGGCATGAGGTGCTTCAGCTGGGATAGTTTGTGAGGCAACTTTGGGACTTTCCGTTGGAGTTGGCTCGGAGGCTTGGCTTTTAGCTGAGGATCCTGAATCTCCTCTTACAGCAGCCAGTTGAGCCATCCTGGCCGAAGCAGCTGCACTCTTCTTGGCTTTTGAAGCTTTCTTCCCCATTTTTTCTGCAACAAGAAAATATGCGTTATACCGAGTAAAAAAAAAGTATATACCCAGCTCGGCCTTCACTTTGGCCCGTGTCCTCTTCAGCAATATTTTTTTGGAATCAATTTGACCATTCTCCTTGAGGTACTCCCAAACTCGGTCGCACAATCGTCTCTCGGCCTTCGTTAAATCGAACTTATAGTCAAATTGATACAAGGAGGCCCCTCGGTTATAGATACTGTTCGACCAACCCAGAGGGAAGCGGGGCATGACCTTGATTTCCCCTTCTTCCTCAACCTGCTCCATAAACAAGCACACACCAGCCCCATTGTAATCATACTGAAAAAAAGAGAGGCTTGAAGGACTTCCAAGAATCAGTGACTTTAGCGAAAAGTGCGTGGTCCTTCCGAGCTTTCAATGACACCCAAAGCCCTTTGGAGTTGCCGAACTTATTCACTTGAGGGGCATATAGCCAAAAGAAAGCTCGAAGTGTTGCAACTAGACCTTCGGCGTCGCAGAACTGTTGGAATGCTCGAACAAATGCCCATCCGCTCGGGTGTAGCTGGCTCGGGGCTTTACCCAAGTATTTGAGTACCTCTATTTCAAAAGTCGAAAAGGGCATGCGGATCCCGACCTTTGTTACTATTTCTTCGTAGAAGTAGAAGAGTTGTTGATTTTGCGGCACTTCGAAGCAAATCCGGTCGTCAATGCTCACGTGCCTTAGTACGAATTACGAGACATTCCCGTCCGCACTCGGAGGCGTTAAAATTGGACGAAGGTGATTTAGACTGACTGTCGTCAGCAGTGAAGGCCTTGTCCCAAGTACCTCCCGATCAAAAACTGCGTCGTATTGCGCATGGTTGGGTGGTAGAGGATACTCTTCAGGATGCGAATCACACCTGCGCTCCACCATATCTGAGGAAAAGGTAAAAGGCTCGGCATTAGTATTTTTAATGGCAGATGTTTTGACTCTAAACCTAAGGCCGAGCCCTGGACCTTTTCCCCCCTCTCTCATATAAGTTCCAAAAGGTTCCCTTTCCCCTACTTGGCGTTCAGGACTAACCCTTATCTGGGCTCGACGCTCGGCAAATCTATAGGCCAACAGCCATCTATTTTCCTCTGCGGAGTCAGAAGGAAATTCTACGGTTAATGGTCCTACCTCGGATGACTTGTTGGATCCATGATCACAAAGGGGGGAAAGAAGATCTACTATATCATCAGTATCAGTACTAATTCCTATTGGAACAAGTTCTTCTCCAGAATCCCCAGAACTCCCAGAAAAAGCTGAATCACTATCACTAGAAGGTTCCTCTCCTATTTTCCTACAAAGTTCGTGATAAATCCTCTTCCAATCCCTCCAGCCACTCATGATTCAGAAAACAAAATTCCCACGACACTATCTACCCAGAACAAAAAACCCCAAAATCCCTGCAAAACCCAGAAACGCGAAACCCTTTCAACAAATAGAAAAAAGAGCAGAACCATAAAATGAGTTATTAAAGTTAGAAGAAGATGAAGAGGTTACCTGTTTTTTATATTTGAACTCTGGAAGAAGTTGATATGCAGCGGGTGATCGTGGGAGAACTGAAGAAAAAAAGGTGCAGGGAGTGAGTGAGAAAAAGAGTTTATGGAATACTTTTGGAGTAGCAAGGGGAGGGTGTTTGATTTTTTGGGGAATCAGAAATGAAGGAAGTGTGGGAAGAGGGAATGAAGAAGTTGAATAACCCTCAACCTTCAAAACCTTTCGGTTTCCTTCCAACGCACGTGTGGGCCGAAAGCCCATTTACCTCACTCAACCACACGCATGATGAGACGTGGCAGTTACCAAAAAGGCACTTTTTCAAATTTCAAAATTTGAAATGATTTGGCACAACTTACAAGGGAACGCGTCGTACCTAGAGAACCCAAAACGTCACTTCGAAACAGGCGGCATAATTACAGTCGTTGCGAGACGTCCGGAAAGGTCAACCCTAAACACTTGCTACCTCGTCACAGACTTCCCAAAGTCTTACGAGCTGGGGTGCTTGTAGGGTCTGCCCACCAGACAAGAATTCAAGCCTTGTCAAAGGGATTCTCTAAAGGCATTTCCCTCGGATTGTTAAACGTGAACGTCCCTCGCTCGGACTCATGGACCCCGAGCATACTAAAGGACCAGGCTCGGACTTGATGGGGCCGAGCCTTACAATCGGTCCTCAACCCATCAGGCTCGGGACTCTAGGGCCGAGACATACCGTCGGCTTGTGGATAGACTCAGTCTCATTCAGGCTTCATATCCCTTCCGCAAATCTCTCCTAGATTCTCGCTAACAGCCTAGACATGAGATCTTCAGTTGATCCTAACCAGATTCTAAGAGCATAATTATCCGACATTATCTCACAGAGTCCTGGTTCAGCACAACTCTGATACAGGGCCCAAACGGCCCATATCAGCCTCCTCTAAACCCTATAAATAGCTCATTACAACTAGGGTTTCAGGTACGTACTCTCATCCCTAAGTTGACACTCTGCACACACACGTTGACTAGGGAGATCCTGCTTTTCCCAACTGGAATTGCAGAAACACGATAAAGTCATACATTAATACTTGATCCTCTCTTGGGCTCTTGGTTTCCATAATCTTGTGCACTTAGAGGGTTAAGGACATTTAGTGTTCCAGGACACTACACCTGTAAAGTCCGCAACAGAGTCCGAGCTATCCGACACCACGTGTTCACTTTTTCCTCGCAAATTGTATGCTCCTTTAATCCATGAATATGACATGACTTAATTTAACGTCTAATCTTATAAACTAATTTTACTCTATATGAGTGCAGAAAACATTTTAAAATCTTTGAGGCATACTATAATGTAATCCTAAACATTATAAATTCAAACACTTAACGTCAAAACTTTCTCAATCTATTTTAAGACTTTAAAAACCTTAAAAACTCACACAAATTCGTTTTGCCTAATTAACTTGACGCTGGAATATTGAACAGCACACAATCAAGTATATATATATATATATATATATATATTTGTTTTAAAGTTAAAAGAAAACATTTTAATAAATTCTGGACAACCCAACTATTTATCATGCATTAACTTAATCAACTTGTATAATTATTCCAAATTTCACTTCCACTAAAATCTAAAAGTTCAAACACTCAAGGCAACCAAATAAGTCTTTGTACAAAAAATTAAAAACTTCTTTTAAACGCATAACAAAATTTAGAACTTAAACAAATATATAAGACTTAGTCATTCATATTTTTATTTTCATACAAATCATAACCAAAAGTTATATAACAACTACCAAGTCATCACTAACATAAATAAACTAAATTGCATTACTCTACCTTGATGCAACATTTTTGAGAAATTAGGACAGCAACTAATAATAATTTAAAAATGTCATTTTTAACACCTAAACAGTTATCTTAACACATAGACAAATTAAAGAACCAAAAATTCAAACCCCCTAACACCTAATCATCAATTTGGTTCTAGAAAAAGCATCTTATCTTTTTATACACTCAAAAATCCATTTTCAAATACCTTATAACAACTACCATTGATATATATGACTCATACAGCGTAAGTGAAAATCACTTGTCTTTGATGCAACCATTTTAACCAATCGGACAGCGAAGCATACATCTTTTAAAAATCATTTCCATCATTTGAAAACACACCTAACACTTATACAATTTTCATAAATTAAAGTTCATACATACAACAAGTCAAAATAATTGTTTAAAGTTAATGTGGCTCATTTTAGAAATCCTGGACAGCATGTACATCATACACTAAAAACCACTTTGCTCCTAAACTACACATTCAAAAATTATGTCACTTTTTCCTACATAAAATATATAAGTTCTATTATTAAAATAACATTTCAAAACACTTTAACACTCAAAAATAATTTTCAAGACAGCCACCAAAATGAAGTTGCATCACCTCCAATTTTTCCAAAAATTCATTTTTTTTTTTGCAATTTTATACTAAAAGCCACACACACCAAAGTCTAAAAATACAATTAGACTTATAAATATAATATTTTCAATGTATAATTAATTTTGGACATCAGCTATTTATTTATTTATTATTATTTTTTTAAAAAACATTTTGATTCCACATGAAGTTATACGTACATCCTACCATTCATAATCTATCACATTTACATCTAAACATCAAAAATCAAATTCTAAAAATTTCATCCTTGGCCATACGGCCCAAAATTTTTTTTCCAGAAGTATATATAAATAACTTACACATTTAGAAAAATTATATAAACACTCTTTTGTCATACTCATTATAATTCAGTCCTACCAAAATAATGGGGTTTCACGGATTAAACTTTTTGTCAAATAACTGAGCACAAAATACATACATACATATATATTAACTATTGTAAAATAACAAAAAAATCATTTATAATCTACTCATAGGCCCTTCGGCCAAATAAATCAACAAGTTAAGGTGAAACCATTAAAAACTAAAACCTTTTTATTCTCTTAAATCAAACCACACATAAAACAAGAATATTAATTCATTTTATCAAAATCATTAGTCTAAACAAAATATATAGTACTTTCCTTTGGTACCACAAGTTCCACTGTACCGTAAAAAAACAAAATAACAATAAAGCAAGAACAAATATATTTTTTTTTATATACCAACCATAGGATAAGAAAATAACAAAAGATTATTATCATATTCTTGAGTATAAAATATTTAGAGGCCATAGTTTTGAAGAAAAATAGAATTGAAGTTCTTACCATAACACATACTTCTCTATGGTCTCAAAATATGAATACTTAGAAGATGACATAGTATAAACTAAGTAAAGAAAACAACAAAGGTTATTGGGTCTACCTTTTCCTAAGCAACTTGGCTCTTCTAGACACTTAGAAAAATCACAAAGCAACCTTCCTCTTCCTCTTCTAGTCCCATGGTTTTCTTCATTCTCCAAGGGCAAATTAATTTTGTTTCTTTGAGAAGTAGAAATGGAGATAATGTATGTGGTTGAGTTATTTTTATGTTAGAGAGAAAAATATGATGAAGATGGACAAGGGGATAAAAAACTTCGGTGGTTTTAAAGAGAAAGGGGAAGTTACTTTTTGCATGTAGTGAAGTAATGAGGAAGAAAAAAGGTTACATAGTTACTTGAGTATCCTATTAAATGCTAGACCAAAGATCCATGTAGAAATTCAAACTAATTCAAACAAAAAGGCCAAAAAGAAATTGGTCAGGTTCATTTCTCCCATTCACTCCTCTTGGTCGACCAAACCATAGGGAATAGGAGAGAGAATTTTAAAATTTTACAACAATAGTAATTACACCACCTTTCTAACCAATGAGAAATCCAAGTTCAAATGAAATAAAACTAAATTTTATATCAGAAATTAATTTATGGAAGGTACAGCCAATCAGAGTATTTTAAAATACACCTTTTAAATTTTCAATTTACTTATAAAAAAAATAAATACTTGTAGGTCAAAAATAAATTTTCCAAAGTTAAAATCCAAAAATTCGTATATGAAAGTTACAGATATGAAATTTTTGAAAGAAACCAAGTAAAATTATAGTTTTTACATTTTTGGAATCTATATTTCAATACGATCGTTTTGATATATAATTTGTAATTTTTCGACTTACGGTTAAAAAGTTATTAATTTTTGAAGTTATAAAACTATAATCCTTCAAAAATCCTTTCATATTCTAAATAGATTAAAATAACATTCCAATATTATTTCTAAGATAAAATACTATACTTTATAAAATACCTTTATTCTAAGAGTACATTTTAAATCCATCAGATAAAATTTATACATATATATATATATATAGCTCACGTATAATACATAACTCAAACAATTATAAATTTTATAATCCAAAATCAATTGTCCACTATAACAATTTCACTTTAAAATATTGTCATATAAATAGTCATACATAAATTAAACTATAACTTAAATTAAATTGGGGGCAAAACTGTGGATCTTACATCACGTTACACCGCTTGCATCGAGGTCCGCCTACTTCTTAGTGGCATATGGATCTGCGAGGATTGCCGAGTGGTGTATGAGGGTGAGGTAGTGGTTACCCTTGATCACCCTAATCCACTGGTTCGGTTACATCCTCGTAGGTTTAGAATTCCCATCATATACCCTATGCATGTACCAACTTTTATACTTACCATGGATCATCTCCCACTCGACCAGCTCGCTTGTATCACAGTTTTCAATTCGGACCTACCCGCTCATACCCTTCTTCTTTTAGAGTCATTCGAGAGGAGACTCCCCCATCTATTTCAAGGAGTCCTATTAAGGTCACGTTTTCATCAGACCTTGTACCCAGTGGTAGGGTAACTACTCCTTCAAATAAGATCAAGGAGGATCCTGTCGAAGACGAGAGCGGAAGCGAGCTTGTCGTTCATTCTATCGGGAGTCAATGGAGAGGCGATGATCCCTAATTATGTGCATAAGGTAAATGATGAGGATCAGGGATCCGATGTGATGGTTGTCGTGGAGGAGATTTGCTGCTGATAATGATGTTGGATGATGATTGTTGTTACTTCTTGGAGACTTCTACTACTACTGCTACTACCAGTGCTATGAGACCAGCTTTGGAGTTTTGATATTTTGGTTATGGGAATACTCATTTTGAAAACTCTTGAGTTATGGTCTATTTCGATGTTCATATATATACATAACCTTATGGACTTGTTCTAGGAGTTTGGAGTTCTTTATCGCTGGACTATGTATTACGTATCTTTTGATATATATAAAATCCATGTTTATTTTATAGTTTATTACATAGTCCTGTTATTTCCGCTTACTCTGATATTGATTTAAAAAGAATTCGGCTATGACATTTTGAGATGGTATCAGTTGGTTAGATGAAAAACTGGATGGCATTACTTAAGTTCTGTTATATGAAATTCTATCTTCAAAAAGGATGCTATCTAGAATTTACGAAACTATTTGCTGAGCAAAGCAAATGTCGAATTCGTTTTTGAAAAGTAATATGTAAATTATTCTCCAAATATCCTATGCTTTGGTTGGTGCACCCGACTCTTTAGAAATAAAAAGAAAAATTTCGAATCCAGTATTTTCTAACAATTAAACAAGTCCATATATTCTCAAGTAATAGCATTTTATTTGTATTAATTACTTGGGTTATTTTGAGGGTGTCACACTTAGTGGTATCAGAGCAAAAGTCAGATCCTGTAGTAGTGGAAGTAGCTCCAGAAAGGCAGTCATCAACATCAAGCAGGTATCCACAGGGCATATTTATTGTTTTGAATATCAGTATCTTGCTTGAATGGAGCAATTGATATAATGTAGAAATTGAATTCATTGTAGAAAGCTATTGTTAGAACCTTAGCATAGGTTGTGTGAAGAATGTTTCTTTAGTCCATCATATGTGACCATAAGTTATAGCGCAGGTCTATTATGACGACTAGAAACCAAAATCGCACTGATGCGATATTAGAAAGAATCATCGCTGTGATGGAATCTATGCATCAATGGCAGCAACAGCAATCCCAACAACCACCCCATCAATATAATGTTGGTAATTTAGAAGCTAAGAGTTTGGCGGATTTTAGAAGTTGTAATCCACCTAAATTCGAAGGAGGATTTAAGCCTGAGGAGGCTAATAAGTGGATTCATACTATGGATAAGATCTTCAGGACATTAGACTGCACTGAGGCTCAAAAGATGGCATATGTAGTTTATATGTTAGAAGACGAGGCGGAGAACTGGTGGAATCACACAGTTCAGCTCCTGCACTATGAAGGAAGGGATATTAATTGGGATGTGTTTACGGAAAAGTTTCTCAATAAATACTTCCCGGAAGACTTAAGAAGGAAGAAGAAAATTGAGTTTCTGCAATTAAAGCAAGGAGACATAAGTGTGGGTGAGTACGCAGCTAAGTTCGAGGAACTAATGAAGTACACCCCATATTATCAGAACAATCCCGATGAGAGGAGAAAATGCATCAAGTTTGAAAGTGGTTTGAAACCTAAACTAAAATCTGTTTTTAGTTATCAGAAGATTCAAAGTTTTCCCACATTGGTAGATATGTGTCGGATGTATGAGGATGATAAGAAGGCTGAAGTATTAGCTGATCAAGCAAAGAGTAACCAGCCGAGTTATGGACCACAAAGAAAGAAAAGATTTGATCCTCGGAATAAGGGTCCATATTTTGACCAGAACCGAGGCAAAGGAAGAGTTGAAGTTAAGGATGGGGTTAAGTCTCGCAGTAATGCTCCTTACTGTGAAAAGTGTAAACATCATCATTATGGAAGGATCTGTTGTGCAACAAGTAATTGCTTCAATTGTGGGAAGCAGGGTCATATTGCTCGTTACTGCAGAGAAACCGTGAAAAGTAACCACATCAGATTTGCTAGCAAAGCAAAGACTCAAGGCAAAGTGGTTACCATGACTAGAGCAGAAGTTAACCAATCTCCTAATATCGAGCAAGGTAACCCTTTATTTCAAAACCAACTTTACATGACTGTGTTCGATTTGGGAGTTACCCATTCTTTTTCTCATTGTAAATGTGAGATTAGATTGAAGACGGATTCACCTAATTGTTTTAGAATTAGAGACTCTACGAAATTCCCCAAATTAGTGTCGAGGCATTCGATCACGACACTAAGCTAAAATAGATCTATCATCCTTTATCACATTTGGATGTGATTTTAAGGAAAGTTAACATTTCCTCCTGTGTTACTCCTACTTTATTCATGCCAAAGTATTGGAGCATACTTTCATGTGTCGAGACCAGGACTTGGAAGGAGGTAGTTTTAAGAAAGGAAGGTAGATGTGTATGCATCAAAGTGATTGAATCCACACAAGGTGATACATTTGGCGCATGACTTGAGCTTTGCAACGATCATGGTTGCTTTGATGGCTTGAGGCCTTTTTCCCGTGTCCCTACGCTTTAAGTATTAATGACCCTGGAGAGTCGAAGTAATTAATCTACCGAGAGGAGGAGTTGAACAAGGGACAACGTCGACAGACAAAATTTTAAAGGCTCATGATCGGAGACTCTATCGTCGTTACAACAAAGAAAATGAGGAAGCAACCACAAGGGGCTGAAAGGCGATTCATGTGAGCTCTATGGAGTTTAAGGAAGTGGATTTAAGGAGTCTAATAGATTCGAGCTTGATGATACAAGTAGACTGACGAGAAGTAAGGAGGGAAAGTTGCAAATTATTCGTGAAGTGCAACAAAGAACTGAAGAACTAAGGACAAATAAGAGATTGATTTCAAAAGGGAAGAAACCTAAGCTCCATAGGGGACATTCTAAGGACAAGAATTTGAATTCCGGATGATATGGAAATTGAAGGCTAAATTATGGAGCTAATCAAAAATGGATGGGTGAAGGTTATACCACTTATATGTTAAGTGGTGAAGCTAAGACATAGTGGAACTATGTAAATATGATATCGGAAGCAAAAGAATTGGCATGTTACTTGGGAATTACTCAAGGGTGAAGTCTTCAAAATAAAATAAAATAAAATAAAAATAAAAATAATTAAAGAAAGGAGATTAAGTTGTGTAAAATAAGGTAGGGAAATATGAACCTCGGGGAAAACATTGTCAAGTTCAAAAGATCGAGGAAGTATGTTTTATGGCAATTTGATGGAAGGTTCAAACATACGAAATCCGGAAAAGAATGATGTCTGAATTGCAAACCAGATATCAACCATTGAGGAATAAGGGATTTCCTGATATTAGTGGGCATGTGTATAATTGGTATGGATGATGAGGAAAGCACAGGAATCTTATAAGCACAGGAAGCTTATAAGTAAATTAATTATGGGGACCAGAATTTCATGCATAAGGGGTAAAGGAAACCTCAATTGCATGAAAGTAATTAAAAAAAATCCATTGGAAAGGAATTAGTTGTCAATTTTAAGATGAGAAGGTAAGGTGCATCATCATGGACTGTATAGTGATGTACTGAAAGGGATATTTGATTTCGGTCGCAAGGAAATGAAGTCTTACTCGCCGGATTGTTTGAAGGGAAATACTCGAAAGGAATGGTTAACCAGAAAATCAAGAGCGAAAAAGTCTTCCATCCTGCTAGGATACGAGCTAGATTCGGATGTAGGTAGTCTGAGTTATCCCTTCGCCGATTTGAGTTAACGTAGTCAGATGTTTTCGACTGCGTTAATCGTTTTGCAATTTGGAAAATCTGAGCAAGCTTTTAACCTGAAGTTTTGTGATCAAAACCCTTATCACAGTTGGATGTGATAAATGTCTTTGGGCACTACAGAAAGAGAAAGATCAGTTAAGACTAGAGAGATTAACAACCACCGGGATAGGACAAATATTTGTCTCCCCAACGGAAGTTTCTTTAGGACTTGGCTATCTGACTGAGTCTGATAGTGACATAAATGTTTATTATCTTTAAGTTCATCTAACTTAAAGGTAAATCGTATAGTCTTTCTTGAGAAAGATTATATCTGAAAGGGATGATTTCATTACGGATAGTTTAAATATTAGGACTGATCACCCTAATGTTTACAACTGTTGAGAAATGAAGTCATATGAATACTTTCTTACTCGTGCCCGAGTGATCAGAGTGCGCAACAGAACATGTTTTTCCTCAAAAGTATTTTTGGAAAATGTTTTGATGTATATACATGTATGAAAGGTATTATTCGAAAAGTTTATTGGGGAAAAGCTTCAGTTGAAATTATGTATCGAAACATCTTGTCCGAAATGATCAAAAGATTTTATTTGAATTAATTATGAAATAACTTTCGAGGGAGTTTAAGAAAACTCTTTTATGAGAAAAAGGGATTGAAATATGCTTTTAAACGCAAAGGTGTTATTTGAGAAAAGTTTTATTTGAAATATTTTATGAAACATTTTGAGAATGAGAGTTTGAAGAAGTATAAGAAAATTCCTTTTTGGTGGGGAAGGGCTCTCCCTAATTATATTTTGAAAACATATAACACCAAAACAATCTTTTCTGTAATTTTGGAAATTGTAGAATCTTTAAAGAAGAATTTCGGGGTCGAAATTCCTTTTAAGTGGGGAAGAGTGTAACATCTCAGATTTTTAACCTCTGATTATTAATATGTTAATTTTAAAGCTTATTGATAATTAATTATTTTTATTCTTGATTTCAAAGTGATTTATTATGAATGATAATATTAGATAGTTTTATTATGAGAAAATAAATATTTTTCACATTAGCCCCTGTTTGGGGACCTTGAAGTAATTTTAGAAAGATTTTGGAGGGAAAAGAAAATAAATTATAATTTTTCAAAAACTGGTCAAAACACTCGAGTATTTTTGGGAGTACTCGAGTATTTTGGTCAGAGATGACGAGTTAGTGCGTTTGGTGAGTCACCACCAACGAGTCACTGCCGTTTGACACGAAATCAAGCCTTCAACACGTCCATGGCTTTCGTGTCGAGCTGCATGAGCTTCATGAATGGCTATTTAAGCCATGGTTGATGAATCAATCAACCCCTTTGCTCAATTCGTGAAGTGTTGCGGGTGTTAGGGTTTCTGAATTGATTCAATCGATTCTCCCTCTCTGGGTTGATTCGAACCACAAATCATACACCATTGTGAAGCTCACATTCAGGGCTTCACAAATATACCCAAGATTGTGAGCTGAGAGTTCGTAGTTTGGAAGAATCCAAGCTTGGAAGTTGGAGTCCGTTTGCTGTGTAAGGTTTCCTGGAGCTTACTTTGGAGCTCGATTTTGGTAAGCTCAGGCAACCTTTCCATGTAAATCTTCTTTCTTTAGCTAGTACGTATTGTAGAGAGTTTATAGAGACTAATTTCCCCAATTTTTATGGCTGTTTCATGCATCAACCAATTCAATCTTGGTGCTCTACTGAAACTGCTCTGTTTCAGTGTGGAGTTTGGGGGATTCAACTTGGAAGCTATATTTTGGGTAAAGTCTCTGTTGATTCAGGTCTAAGAGGTAAGGGGGAAGCTCTCTATTCACTAGATAGAGTTTAAATTGCATGCATTTGATTAGAGAGCCACCAAGAGGCTCTAAGGGCTTAGTTTGAATAGGGAAATTGGTTTGGAGACCAACCTGCACTCTAAAATTGTTCTGAGCAAGTTCTATATGTTGCATGTGAGCTATATGCAAGTTGTTTTCATGCCAAAAGTGTTTGGAACTGAATTTGGTACGTTGAGTTGTTAAAAATGTGTTTTGTGCATAATCGTTGCTCAGATTTGATTCAGTGTAATAAGCTGTGGTTTCTGTGTTGGAACATGTTTAATATATATAATGTAAGCTCTGTTGATCATTGGATTGGATTAGAATTGGCTAGAATTGGAAATGGTATGTTAAAATGCAAATTACAGTGTTATCTGTCTGAAAACACTCGAGTAGTGGGGATGATACTCGAGTATTTCGACCAAAACTGAAACATGAATTTCTAGAAAATGAAGAACACTCGAGTATCATGAAGAACACTCGAGTAATTTGGTAAAAAATGAAGAACACTCGAGTATCATGAAGAACATTCGAGTACTTTGGTAAAATCTGAAGAACACTCGAGTAACTATGTAGAACACTCGAGTATTTTGGTGAAAACTGAAACATGAATTTCTGGAAAATGAAGAACACTCGAGTAGTTTTACCTAGAATACTAGAAATACCATTTTCAATTCTGAACCATTTGGTCAATACTTAAATGACAATAATCCAAGCGATCTAAGACTTAAAAGAAATTGATGATATGGTTATTCCGTTTGGATGACGAGACGTTGCTCGGGTGGCACGTCATAACGTTGCTCGGGTGGCACGTTATATCAATTGAGGTAGACCAATCAGTTTCTTTAAGTTAAGAGCTTGAGTGCCAGATTGCTTATTCATGTTAGGGTGACATGAGGAGGACCTCTGGAAACACTAAAAGTTGCTATTAGCTCGATGACACATTAAGGTGGACAATGTGGGCAGTATGTGGTATACTGTTAATTTGATATTTCAACGGTGTGATGCACACAAGTGGTAAGGTTTACGTTTTGGCGACGTGACGTTCATCAGACATAGTGACGTTGTTTATCACCTCTGTTGTGTATCACAAGTGATAAGGTTTACGTCCTTAGGCGACGTGACGTTCATCAGATGTGGTGACGTTTTTTATCACACCCGTTGTTTGTTGAGAAGGGTGGGATGCACACAAGTGATAAGGTTTACGTTTTGGCGACGTGACGTTCATCAGACATGGTGACGTTGTTTATCACCTCTGTTGTGTATCCCAAGTGATAAGGTTTACGTCCTTAGGCGACGTGACGTTCATCAGATGTGGTGACATTTTTTATCACACTCATTGTATATTGAGAAGTGATAGGTTTACGTCCTTGGGCGACGTGACGTTCACCAGGTAGTGTGACGTTTTATCACTTCCGAGCTAGTACGCCATACGTTTTGGTAACGTATTCGTGATCTGGGAATGCATTGTGTATTGGATTGACGTCTGTGAGGACATTAGATGGAGAATCTCAGAAAAATAAGAATGTCAAGCATCATGCCACTTACCCTTAATTTAGTTACGGCTGGATATCAGGAATGAGTGTGTGATCATCTTATTTGCATTAAGTGTTTGCTAAGTGTTAACTATGGCTGTTAACTGATTTGGGGTTATCTATGCACAATCATGTTACTTCAACATTTATGCTCTATTGATTATGTGTATAGATTTGCTTACCCCTATGACCTTGTAGGTGATGTCACGTTACACCGCTTGCATCGAGGTCCGCCTACTTCTTAGTGGCATATGGATCTGCGAGGATTGCCGAGTGGTGTATGAGGGTGAGGTAGTGGTTACCCTTGATCACCCTAATCCACTGGTTCGGTTACATCCTCGTAGGTTTAGGATTCCCATCATATACCCTATGCATGTACCAACTTTTATACTTACCATGGATCATCTCCCACTCGACCAGCTCGCTTGTATCACAGTTTTCAATTCGGACCTACCCGCTCATACCCTTCTTCTTTTAGAGTCATTCGAGAGGAGACTCCCCCAACTATTTCAAGGAGTCCTATTAAGGTCACGTTTTCATCAGACCTTGTACCCAGTGGTAGGGTAACTACTCCTTCAAATAAGATCAAGGAGGATCCTGTCGAAGACAAGAGCGGAAGCGAGCTTGTCGTTCATTCTATCGGGAGTCAATGGAGAGGCGATGATCCCTAATTATGTGCATAAGGTAAATGATGAGGATCAGGGATCCGGTGTGATGGTTGCTGTGGAGGAGATTTGCTGCTGATGATGATGTTGAATGATGATTGCTGTTACTTCTTGGAGACTTCTACTACTACTGCTACTACCAGTGCTATGAGACCAGCTTTGGAGTTTTGATATTTTGGTTATGGGAATACTCCTTTTGAAAACTCTTGAGTTATGGTCTATTTCGATGTTCATATATATACATAACCTTATGGATTTGTTCTAGGAGTTTGGAGTTCTTTATCGCTGGACTATGTATTACGTATCTTTTGATATATATAAAATCCATGTTTATTTTATAGTTTATTACATAGTCTTGTTATTTCCGCTTACTCTGATATTGATTTAAAAAGAATTCGGCTATGACATTTTGAGATGGTATCAGTTGGTTAGATGAAAAACTGGATGGCATTACATAAGTTCTGTTATATGAAATTCTATCTTCAAAAAGGATGCTATCTAGAATTTGCGAAACTATTTTCTGAGCAAAGCAAATGTCGAATTCGTTTTTTAAAAGTAATATGTAAATTATTCTCCAAATATCCTATGCTTTGGTTGGTGCACCCGACTCTTTAGAAATAAAAAGAAAAATTTCGAATCCAGTATTTTCTAACAATTAAACAAGTCCATATATTCTCAAGTAATAGCATTTTATTTGTATTAATTACTTGGGTTATTTTGAGGGTGTCACACAATGCAAATTTGAAAATAACCAGAGAAACCATCTAAGAAGCAATAATGAGATTTACCTGCCAGACGCTCCAACATCTGATCAATGAAGGGGAGAGGGAAATGATCTTTGCGAGTCGCCTGGTTGAGCTTTCTGTAATCAATGCAGACTCTCCAACTATTCTGCACCCTAGTAGGAATGAGCTCATCCCTTTCATTTTTGACAACTGTGACACCAGACTTCTTGGGAACAACTTGCACCGGGCTAACCCAAGTGCTATCTGAAATTGGGTAGATGATACCCGCTTGGAGCAGCTTTGTGACCTCTTTCTTAACCACATCAAGAATCTGGGGGTTCAAACGCCTTTGGGGTTGTCTCACTGGTTTAGCCCATCCTCCAACAAAATGCGGTGCATGCACATGGAGGGGCTAATTCTAGGAATATCCGCTAAAGTCCATCCAATTGCCCTCTTGTTCTTTCTTATCACATCCAGCAGTTTCTCCTCTTGATCAACAGAAAGTGAGGTAGAGATGATCACTGGGAGTTTCTGCTCATCCTCCAAGTAAGCATATTTGAGATGAGGAGGGAGGGGCTTCAGGTCCAATGAGGGTGCCTGCATAATAGATGGAACTAAAGGGACAACAGAAATGGATTATGCTACCTACTCCTGAACAAGTGAATCAGACTCATGCATAACAAATATGGGGTTAGGGTTAGCATAATCTGAATCTATAACATATGAATCATCAGATGCAGTAGCAGAGTCTAGAAACTGAGCTATTTCAATGCATGCGGTGCACCATCCAGAATCAGTGCATGATGGACAAGTAAATGAATTAGTGAAAGATGGCAATTCAAAATCATGATGCAAAAAGTCAAGCATATGCTCATCTATCAACTCATCAAGAAAGTCCACATGGAAAACATAGTGATCCTCAGGAAAATGTTTCATAGCATGGAAAATGTCAAATCGGATCACACTGCCATCAAACTCCATGGAAAGTGAACCTGAATGCACACCTATCTTGGTGCGGGCTGTTTTCAAAAATGGCTCCCCAAAATAATAGGAACAACATTACGGGGGGAGTCATCTTCCATATCAAGTATGTAAAAATCAGCAGGGAAGATCAGCTCTTCAACCCGAACCAAGACATCCTCTACCAAACCTGCGGGGTGGGCAATACTTCTATTTGCCAATTGAATCACCACACCCGTAGGTTGAAGAGGTCCAAGAGAAAGAGACTTAAAAACAGACATGACATGACATTTATGGATGCTCCTAAATCTAGCATAGCATTTTCAAACTTAACATTGCCTATGATGCAAGGTATAGAGAAAGTTCCAAGATCCTTACATTTTTCAGGAATGTGAGGGATAGGTTTACCTATGAGAGCGAAGACATTCCTTCCCATGCTTATCCTCTCATTGTCCTTGAGTCTTCTCTTATGAGTGCACAACTCCTTAAGGAACTTCGCATACCTTGGAATCTGTTTTATTGCATCAAGAAGGGGTATGTTGTCTTCCACCTTCCTGAATGTGTCAAGAATGTCTTTTTCCACCTCTTCCACCCTTTTGTTTTGAGGCACTCTTGGTGGGAATGGAAGAGGAACGGGAAGAGGTTGTAGGACAACAGCAGGGCTTGTGGTTGAAGTTGAGGAAGGTTGAGTTGGATGATTCTCCTTGGTGCTAGCATGCTCACCTTCATCTACCACTTGGCTCTTCCCTTTAGAGGAAGCTAGAGCATCATTGTTGATGTGAGGTTGTGGTGTGGGTGTGACAATCTGCTTTCCTGACCTCAGGTTGATGGCACTCACATTCTGATTCTGAGGGTTGATCATTGTCTGGGATGACAACTTGTCAGAATTTTGAGATTGCAAGCTGTTTAGAGAAGTTGTCATTTGACCCATCTGATTTGTCAGAGTCTGAATGGATGCCTCTTGTCTCTTGTTGAATTTATGCTCTAGTCTCTTGTTGAAATTGGAGGTTTTGCATGGTCATTTGCCTCACCAACTCCTCCAAGGTAGGTTGGTTGGATGGAGGGGCTGATGGTGCAGGATGAACCACTTGCTGCTGCTGTTGTTGTTGCCTTTGTTGCTGGATTGGAGGAGGTACATATGGTGGTCTACTCGGTCCATCGGTGTTCTGAAATGGAACATTAGGAGAAGGTTGCTGTTGTTGATCAGACCACTTCCAGTTAGGATGGTTCCTCCATCCAGGGTTGTATCTATTGGAAGAGAGGTCATGATTGTGCTGTTGTGGGCCTCTATTGTTGTATATGTTGGCCGCATAGGCCTCGGGTTGGTCACCACTGGTCATCGGTTGTTGCTGCTAAAGGGAAGGGCATGCATCTGTGGGTGCTCAGTGGATGTGCATATGCCACACACTCTAGCAGGAAGTATCATCTTTTTCTGATTGACAGCAAATTGTGTGACCAATGTTGTAAGTGAATCAATTTTCTGCTCAAGCTTCTCAACCTTGCCCGAGTCTGCACCAACATCATTTACATCCCTCACAACTATTGCATCACTGTTGCTTCTTGCATGGAATTGCTGACAGTTGGAAGCCATCTTCTCAATTTTGCTCCTGGCTTGTAAGGGTGTCATATCTTCCAATGTACCACCACTTGCAGCATCTACCATGTTTCTCTCCATAAAGTTGAGGCCCTCATAAAAGTATTGGATGAAAGCTGCTCTGATATTTGATGGTGAGGACAGGAAGCACACAACCTCTTGAATCTCTCCCAATATTCATAGAGACTCTCTCCATGATGTTGCCTGATACCAGAGATTTCCTTTCTGATTGCAGTGGTCCTGTTTGCAGGGAAGAATTTTTTCAGAAATGCCCTCTTCAGGTCATCCCAGCTTGTGACGGAACCAGAGGCCAAGTCAGATAACCAATCCTGTGCCAGACCCTCTAAGGAATGTGGGAATGCTCTAAGACAGACATGATCCTCTTGCACATCATGTGGTTTCATTGTGGTGCACACTATGTGAAATTTCTTGAGATGCTTATGAGGATCCTCACCTGCAAGACCATGAAACTTAGGCAACAAATGGATTAGTCCTATTCTAAGCTTAAAAGGAACATCCTCATCAAGATACCGGATACACGAGTCTTCAATAGTGAAGTCAGGTGCAGCCAGCTCCCTAAGTGTCCATTCCCTTGGTGGGGGTTGAGCCATGTTATCACAGTTAACAAAAGCAGAATCAGATTGAACAGAAGCAGAAGGAATAGAAGAAACAGAATCAGAATTAGATGGACTATAAGATGACTCTGACTCACTATCTAATGACTGATTCCTATTTTGTCTAACTAATCTATGATAAGTCGTATCAATTTCAGGGTTGTAAGGATGCAAGTAACTTGGGTTGCCCCTAGTCATGTACTGAACAGAACACCATCAACCATAGGAGACTGTAACATATATACATGACCAAAATAAGCAACAAAATTTTTTTATTTTTTAAAATTTTTTCTTTATTTTTTTCAGCACCTGAAAATCATGAAAACCAATCACAGAAAGTTTGAGGACAAAATTCGAAAGGGAACCAAGTCAAACAATTAATACAGGGACCAAAAACTATGAAAATAAAACTTGTAAAATAAAAAAGAAATAGTAAAAAGCCTTTTTCGGGATCCAAACGAAGGGTTTTTAAGACAAAGTAGTAAAATCAGATTATTCAGAAAATTCCCTTCGATTTGATATAAAATTCGTCAAATTCCGAGTTACTGATCAAAAGTTACGCCTATTTATAGTAAGTGCTGCTGAAACTTGGAAAATTTTTCTGAAACTCACAACCAGTGCATATCTGAGTGTCTGTGATGCATCAACACACTAATATATGATGAAACAAGTGTGGATACCAATTTTCGTGCAAAAATTCCACCCACAGCTATGTTGAATGGCACTCACAGAAGCACTAAAATAGCATCAATTATGCAGAGCAGCAAAACAGCAAACAGGGCAATTTTCAATCAGTTATCAGAATGCTTATTCACTACACTAATTACACTAAACTAACTACTCTAACTAACTACTGTATGACCTTTGGCAAAAACCGATAATCCCCAGCAACGGCGCCAAATTTTCATCGAGGTCGTACCCGATCAAAATAAAAGGGGTTTAATTCTGTAGTACTAGGAAGATGATCCTAGGTCGTTTCCCAGCAAATATCGGTTTAGGCAAAGTATCAAACACGTAGTATGCCGTAAAATGAGGGGGTTTTTGTATGTATCAAATGTGAAGAACAAAACACAACAAAATATTAAAACTAAGAAAATCAGAAACAAAAGCGGGCAAATCCCTTTGACTACGTATACTACTCAATCCTAACTCACTAAAGATCGATTCCTCTCCTCTCCCCTGTCCAACTCGTGATAACCAAATACTAAGCGGAAATTTAGTTATCACTCCAAACCCTAACTTCTAATTAAGCATCAGAAACCAGAATTGGAGTTTTTACGAGTTAATACAAATTAAGCATTTATATTCATGTATTATCTCTACGAAATGGAATTAAGCAAACCACTACTCATTGATAAACATGAAAACAGAGAAGCGAAAACGAAATTGCATTAATAACAAGAGCTCAAGATTAGATAATACAATACCAAAGGGATTAACCCTTGAAGTCTAGCCTTCCATGGCCATAAATGAAGAAAAACGAGTAGAAATGGGGAAGAACAAAACCCTAGCAGCCACCACCACTTGGAAGAGCCAAGAGAGAAGTTCTAACCAAGAGAGAGAGTGAAAAATCTGAAAATGGGAGTGTGGTGCCTTGGTTACACGAATTTCCCCTTCTTTTAGTCACAAAATGGGCCTACAACATGGGCCCAAGTCCTAAAAAACACTATTCTGAAAATTACAACTAAAAAGGGACCTAAATGCAAATTACAATCTTTACTTCAACACTTGATTCTTCATTTCCAAAAAGCCCAAAGTGTCCTTGTGCCAAATATTACCTGAAAATAGAAATAGAATTAATTAGGCTAAATAATCCCAAATTAAACAATATTCGGAATATTAGTCCAATAAACTCTAAATCACTAAATCAAGCTAAACAATGTCAAATGGGCAACAAGTATTAATAATAGGAGTAAAATAATGCAAGGAATAATGGGAAATAAAATGCTCATCAATAATCACCTAACCGCTCTCCACAAACTTATCCTCACCAAACTATACAAAATTTTAAAACACCAATTTTTTTGTATTGTATTCTCATGATAGGTATAAGAGTTATGGAAAGAATATCACACAGTTAAAATAGAGTTGAGAAAAATTAGGAACTGACACAAATATTTCACGTGGAAACCCTTTCGGGAGAAAACCACGAGGCAAGAATAGAAGATTTTCACTAAGTGGGGAAATATTACAATCTCTCTCTAAATATAAGGAGAGAACAATAACACTCTCTCTTATATATACTAGGAGAATACAAATCTCTCTATATAAAAATATAGTAGAAATACTAATAAAACATTACAAGTATTTTACACTAGTATGTATTTATTGTATGTGTTTGGGACTGGTATGTGATGTGTGTGATTTGGATACTGGGAATGTTGAGAAACAAATAAAGGACTGAAGCCTCTATTTATTGAGAGCTTCAACCTCTACTTCTTCAATTATCTCCGTTCCATAACTTGTTTGAATTTTCCAAACTACAATGCCTTTCGGTGCCTCCCAAATATTGCCGGTGCCTAACTTTGATAAGAAACAATTCACAAAAAGTGACTTTAACTTTCTGCATGTCGGCCACAGCCCTATGTCGACAACAATCTCCCACTTAAAGTCAAATTTGGTGAGCTTTTCAAAACCTTTCTTAACTTACCAGTTCCATACTGCTTACGTTTCTGATAGGCCATATGAGGATCGACACCATATATACTTATCAGTGTTGATTGGCTTAGTCATCACATTTGCTAGGTTCTCTTTGGTATGAATCTTTTGCATATCCACACTCCCTTCTTCTACTACTTCTTTGACAAAATGATATTGTACCCCTATGTGCTTTGTTCTTGAATGAAAGCTGGATTCCGTGCAATGTGCAAGGCACTCTGACTGTCACAATACACAGTAATCTTCTGTAGTTCTTCCAATAACCTTTTAATCCGAATTGCTTTCTTGCAAGCTTGGGTAGCTGCCATGTATTCAGCTTCTGTAGTAGATAAAGCTACGACAGACTGTAATTTGGATAACCAGCTAACCGCTCCTCCTGCAAGTGTGAACACATAACCTGTAGTAGATTTTCTTTTATCGAGATCACCTGCAAAATCTGATGTTGGTTTTGGCCTCAAAATCTCGAAAGAGGGGGTGAATCGAGTTTTATTAATGTATTGTAAAACCCGTTACAAATTAAAAATTGATTTGAGATGGAGAGATTAAGCGTTTGAAACGGATCGCGAAAACGATAGATAATAATAAACGAGTAGCGCGGAAACGTAAAAATTGAAATATGCGGAAATTAAAAGAGATAGGGATAGAAAAGCTTGCACCGGTGAATTTTATACTGGTTCAGCCTTCCCGTCGAAAGGCCTAGTCCAGTCCCCAAGCGACCCGCCTGAGAGTTCTTATACCAAGCAATAGAGTCGCACCCTATTAAAACCAAGAGCACCCCGCACACTACTAGGAACCTCCGTTCGCTAGGGGCCTCAATCACACAGCAGGGTTCCTCGCCCTACAACGTATCAAACGTCCACTAAGGGATTCTCTCCCTAACCACTAAGGTTTAGAACAAATACAATGAGAGTGATTACAATAGTTTGATGTGTTCTTCAACAACACAAATACAACAATCAAGTACTATGATAATGAAGTAGTTGTTTCTCTAGAAGTCACTCAGCCAATAAGGATTTATGTTCTTCAAAAATATGAACGTGAAAAGCAGAAGACTTGTGAAGAAGAAGAAGAGAGAAACGTGCAGAAAGAATGAATGAATGATCTGATCAACTCTATTGAATGTTGGAGTGATTTTGATTTTAAAAAGAAAACCTTTTAGAATAAAAAAGGATTTTGAATAAGTAAAACAAAATCAAAATAAAATAAAATAAGATTTGAAATAAGTTTTAAAATCAAAACTAAATCAAAATGATTTACGAAATAAAATAAGGATTCGATTCTTAAAACCAAAAAGGAAATAATTCAAAGTTAAAATCATTTTCGAATTTTATAAAATAAATCAGAATCTTTTATATAAAAACAAATCAGGAAATAATCAAAATGATTCTGACACGTTTTTCAATAAAACATGAAGTAATCGATTACTTTCTGAAGGTAATCGATTATTCCTTCAAAAATAGAAATTCTTAAATTCATTTGAAAACCATGTAATTGATTAGACCAATAATAGTTAATCGATTACACCACTCCTGTTCAATGTATGATGCAACACATTATAATCGATTACACTAGTAAGTTAATCGATTACTGAGCCTCTGATATGCATATAATGCAACATCATGTAATCGATTACTATAGAGCTTGTAATCGATTACTAAGCCTATGAAAAATATATGATGAAACAATTATAATCGATTACTTGACCCATGTAATCGATTACTTCCACAAGAAAGTAACTGATTAACAAAATTCAATTAATCGATTACAACCTCTCTGATTTTTCTATGATGCAACAAAGTTAATCGATTACTTGAGATGATAATCGATTACTCTCTCTTGCAAACATACAAATATACAAAGTTTTGTAACATCAAGTATTTTTATTCAGATTAAATGCAGAAAACATTTTTCCATGCAAAAACACGTTTTTCTTCTTCTCTCCTAAAATGAAAAACTTATTGGCTTTTGTAACTCGTAAAGAAATAAAAACTTCATTACCTTACAATTGATTTAAGGAAAAGGTTTCTAATAATCTATGCCTGAAGAAGAAGAGAGGGGAGGTAAATTATTTTCTAATTAATGAGAAGAGATAAAATAAGGATTTGATTCTTAAAACCAAAAAGGAAATAATTCAAATTTAAAATCATTTTCAAATTTTATAAAATAAATCAAAATCTTTTATATAAAAACAAATCAGGAAATAATCAAAATGATTCTGACACGTTTTTCAATAAAACATGAAGTAATCGATTACTTTCTGAAGGTAATCGATTATTCCTTCAAAAATAGAAATTCTTAAATTCATTTGAAAACCATGTAATCGATTAGACCAAGAATAGTTAATCGATTACACCACTCCTGTTCAACGTATGATGCAACTCATTATAATCGATTACACTAGTAAGTTAATCGATTACTGAGCCTCTGATATGCATATGATGCAACATCATGTAATCGATTACTACAGATCTTGTAATCGATTACTAAGCCTCTGAAAAATATATGATGCAACAATTATAATCGATTACTTGACCTATGTAATCGATTACTTCCATAAGAAAGTAACTGATTAACAAAATTCAATTAATCGATTACAACCTCTCTTATTTTTCTATGATGCAATAAAGTTAATCAATTACTTGAGATGATAATCGATTACTCTCTCTTGCAAACATACAAATATACAGAGTTTTGTAACATCAAGTATTTTTACTCATATTAAATGCAGAAAACATTTTTCCATGCAAAAACACGTTTTTCTTCTTCTCTCCTAAAATGAAAAACTTATTGGCTTTTGTAACTCGTAAAGAAATAAAAACTTCATTACCTTACAATTGATCTAAGGAGAAGGTTTCTAATAATCTATGCCTTGCTTGAGTCTTCAATCTTGAATGACACTTGCACTTGTGATCTTGAACTTGAGTTGGCTTGTTATCATCAACACACTTTCTTGAATTAAACTTGAAGTCCATAGAGAGTTTGAAGCATGTCTTCCAACTAGCTTGACTTCCAACACTCCCCCTTTTTGATGATGACAAACAATCATTCTGATATGCTCTTTATTATCTGCATCACAAATGTTATACAAGCAAAAAAACATATATATATCATAGCAGTAACCTTCCTTAGAACAATAATCACAGGAAATTAATAAACCATATTATCTCCCCCTGTATAGATGCATAAACTATATCACTTCGAACAAGATTTGCATCTTTCAGAGTATCTCTCCCCCTGTATGACTCAATCACAATATCAGAATATCTCTCCTCCTTTTGTACTCATCAAAAAGTTGTGCTATCTCCCCCTGAAACACTAAGAAGATGCATCAATAATAACCAGAGAGATAAACATAGTCACATACTCAAAAGAGGTGAGAGACAGAAGTTAAACCAATTTCTCTACGAATGAAAAAGAAATTTTTTTTTGGAAGCGGTTTCGTAAAGATATCAGCCAACTGCCACGAAGTATCAACATACTCAATAATGCAATCACCCTTTTGAATATGATCATGAATAAAATGGTGTCGAATCTCTATATGCTTAGTGCGAGAATGTTGCACTGGGTTTTTGGTAATACTAATAGCACTGGTATTATCACATTTTATGGGAATGTGATCTAGACTTACACCGAAGTCTAGGAGTTGTTGTTTTAACCATAAGATTTGCACACAACAACTACCCGCGGCGACATATTCAGCCTCAGCTGTAGATAGGGCCACACTAGACTGTTTCTTGCTAGCCCATGAAACCAATGAATTGCCAAGAAGATGACAAGTGCCGCTAGTGCTTTTTCTATCTACTTTGCATCCAGCAAAGTCAGAATCAGAATACCCAACAAGATTACATGAAGAACCTTTGGGGTACCATAAACCCATGTCAGTCGTGCTAGACAAATATTTCATTATACGCTTGGCAGCAACCATGTGCGTTTCTTTTGGATTCGACTGAAAACGGGCACAAAGACACACACTAAACATTATATCCGGCCTACTTGCCGTTAAATAGAGAAGGGATCCGATTATACCTCGATATTTAGTGATTTCTACGGATTTACCTCCTTCATCTTTGTCTAAATAGCAGGAAGTGCTTATGGGTGTTGTTACTGCCTTGGCCTTATCCATGCCAAATCGCTTCAATAGCTCCTTGCAGTACTTTGTTTGGCTAATGAAAATCCCATCCTTTGCTTGCCTTATTTGCAATCCCAGGAAAAAGTTCAGCTCGCCCATCATAGACATCTCGAACTCTTCCTGCATCATACTTGAAAATTCCTTGCAAAGGATTTCATTAGTAGCACCGAAAATAATATCATCAACATAAATTTGAAATAAAAGAATGTCCTTTCCTTTCTTTTTTTATGAAAAGCGTGTTATCAACCTTCCCTCTTTCAAAATTATTTTCTAATAAAAATTTGCTAAGACGGTCATACCACGCTCTAGGAGCTTGTTTGAGACCGTACAAAGCCTTTTTCAATTTAAAAACATAATCCGGGTGTTCATAATTTTCAAAGCCAGGAGGTTGACACACATAAACTTCTTCATTTATAAAACCATTAAAAAAGGCACTCTTTACGTCCATCTTATATAATTTAAAATCTAAAATGCATGCAAAAGCTAAAAGCAGTCTAATGGCTTCCAACCTAGCAACAAGGGCAAATGTTTCCTCATAATCTATCCCCTCTTCCTGGTTGTAACCTTGTGCAACTAACCTAGCTTTGTTTCGAACAATTAAACCAACCTCATCAAGTTTATTTTTATAAATCCACTTAGTTCCAATAATCGGATGAGACTCAGGCCTAGGAACAAGTTCCCACACCTGATTTCTTTCAAACTGGTTTAATTCCTCTTGCATTGCCAAAAGCCAATGCTCATCAAGCGTAGCCTCAGAAATATTCTTTGGCTCCACTTGAGAAACAAACACAAAGTAGTTACATAGATTGCTAATAGAATTGCGAGTACTTACACCTTTTGTGATGTCACCTATGATTTGATCAATGGGATGGTGCCTCAAATTTCTCCATTCCTTAGGCAAATCAGCATTGAGTTCCATGGATTGTTCTTGATTTTTCTCCTCAACTGGTTCAATTGATTTTTCCTTGCTTTCGGAATGCTCCTTACTTTTTGCATTTGGCTCCTCATCCTCATCAATGAATAGATCTCCAAGAATACCTGAAATATCATTAACAGATACCTTTCCCAACTTTCTGGGATCGGATTCGTCAAATGATACATGAATAGATTCTTCAATAGTATTACGAGATTTATTGTAAATCCTATATGTTTTGCTCGAAACAGAATATCCAAGAAATATGCCCTCATCAGCTCTAGCCTCAAAACTTCCTAGATTTTCTCTACCATTATTATGCACATAACATTTACATCCAAAAACACGAAAATGGGAAATATTTGGTTTTCTCCCCTCGTACAGCTCATAGGGGGTTTTCTTTAAAATAGGCCTTATTAAAACACGGTTCATAACATAACAAGCTGTTTTACACTGCATCGGCCCAAAAATATGCAGGCAAATTCATGTCATTAAGCATTGTTCTTGAAAGCTCTTTTAATGAACGATTTTTCCTCTCTACAACTCCGTTTTGCTCAGGAGTTCTTGGAGCTGAAAAATAATGCTTAATTCCATGTTTTTCGCAAAATTTTTCAAAAAGATGATTTTCAAATTCTCCACCATGATCAGTTTTAATGGATGCAATGCTCAAATGCAATTGGTTTTGAATAATCTTGGCTAGCTTTTTAAATTCATGAAATGCGTCATTTTTATGAGTAATAAAAAGCGTCCATGTATACCTAGAATAGTCATCCACCACAACTAAACAATAATAGTTTCCACCAAAGCTTTTTGTTTGACACGGTCCAAAAAGATCCATATGTAAAAGTTCCAAGGGCCTTTGAGATGAAACAAGGTTTTTAGAAGGAAAAGATGCCCTTGAGAGTTTTGATTTAGAACAAGGATCACATTTTTCAGAAATAGAAAAATTTTGCTTTGGCAGACCAACTACTAAGTTTTTAGAAGAAATTTTATTTAAATGAGCCATGTGGATGTGACCTATTCTACGATGTCATAGCCACGATACGTACCTGAAACCCTAGCTGTAAGGAGCCATTTATAGGGTTTGGAGGAAGCTGATGTGGGCCGTCTGGGCCCTGTATCAGGGTTGAGCTGAGCCAGGATTCTGTGAGATAATATCGGAGGTTTATGCTCTTAGAATCTGGATAGGATCAGCTCAAGATCTCATGTCTAGGCTGTTGCGAGAATCTAGGAGAGATTTGCGGAAGGGATAGGAAGACTTGGTAAGACTGAGTCTATCTACCAGTCGACGATATGTCTCGGCCCTAGAGTCCCGAGCCGATGGGTTGAAGACCGTTTGTGAGGCTCGGCCCCATCAAGTCCGAGCCTGGTCCTTTCGTACGCTCGGAGCCAATGAGTCCGAGCGAGGGACGTTGTGTTGAGTAAACTGAGGAAAGGGTCTTAGAAGAGTCCCTTAAATAAGACTTGAGTCCTTATGTGGTCGGCAGACCCTACAAGCCCCCCAGCTCGTAAGACTTTAGAAAGTCTGTGACGAGGTAACATGTGTTTATGGTTGAACCTTCTGGACATCTTAGTTCGAACGCGTGACGACTGTTCGAGGTGACGTTTTGGTTTCTCTAGGTACGGCGCGTTATCTTGTAAATTGTGCCAAATCATTACAATTTTTGAAATTTGAAAAAGTACCAGTTGGAACCGCCACGTCTCTCCCAACGAGTGGCTGCATGCGTTAACGAGCTTTCGACCCATATGTGTAATATGGAGGAAAACTGAAAAGTTTCCTTCATTAGTTTGAATTACTCCAATCTCTTTACTACCCTCCTTCATTTTTCCTTTCCTCACTCCAGAATCTTCTTCTCAGATCAGAATCCCACTATTTTCTCTTGTCAATCTCCTTCCCATTATCCCTGCTTTCGAGTCTGCAACCTTCTCCTATCATCATCCTTTCCAGCAACTGAAAACAGGTAATTTCCTCTACTCTTCTTATTTCTGCTTCTGCGATTTCCTCTTTTTGTAAAAGGGGTTTTTGGTTTTGGGTTTTGCAGGGAGTTTTGATTTTGGGGATTCTGGGTTTCGTGGTTCTGGGTTGTTGTTCTGGGTAAGTAGCGTTCAAGATTCTTTACGTTTAGATCATGAGAGGATGGAGAGGTTTGAGGAGAATTTACCGTGAACTTTGCAGGAGATTAGGAGAAGAACATTCTAGTGATAGTGACTCAAGTTCTTCTGGGAATTCTGGGGATGAGAGAAATTCTGGAAATTCTGACATTGATGATCTTGTACACCCTTCTACTGCCCCTTTTGGCCCAGGATCCATCGAGACGGAACCGTTAGTCGTAGAGTATCCATCGAATCCCGTAGAAGAGAATAAGTGGTTGTTAGCTTATAGGTTTACCGAGCGTCGAGCTCAAGTTAGGATAAGCCCCGATCGTCATACCGTGGAGGAAGAAACTTTAGGAGAACCACCGAGGGAGGGGGAAAAAGTCCAGGGCTCGGCCTTAATTTTAGAATAAAAACATGTGCTGTAAAAAATCCTAACGCCGAGCCTTTTGCTTTTTCCCCAGATATGGTGGAGCGCAGGTGTGTTACCAACCCTGAAGAATATCCTCTGCCGCCCAATCATGCGCAGTACGACGCAGTTTTTGATCGGGAAGTGCTAGGGACGAGACCTTCATTGCTGACAACAGATAGTCTTAACCATCTTCGACCAATTTTAACACCTCCGAGCGCTGATGGAAATGCCTCAGAATTCGTATTGAGACCTTTGGGAATCGACGACCGAATATGCTTCCAAGTACCGGAAAATCGTCAATTTTTCTATTTGTATGAAGAAATAGCAACTAAAGTCGGCATCCGCTTGCCCTTTTCCCCCTTCGAAATTGAAGTCCTCATTCATCTAGGAATAGCTCCTAGCCAACTGCATCCAAGTGGGTGGGCTTTCATCCGAGCCTTCCAGCAATTCTGTGACGTTGAAAATTTGGTAGCAACTGTACGATATTTATTCTGGTTATACGCTCCCCAAGTAAATAAGTTTGGTGATTCCAAGGGGCTTTGGGTGTCCCTGAAGGCTCGGAGGGGGCATGCCCTCTTCGCCAAGGTGACTGATTCTTGGAAGTCTTTCAAACCTCTCTTCTTCCAATACGAGTACACTGGGGCTGGAGTATGTTGGTTCATGGAACGAGTTGAAGAAGGTGGAGTGATCAAGGTCGTGCCTCGGTTTCCACTAGGTTGGATGACTAACATTTATAACCGAGGAACCTCCTTGTATCAATTCGACTTTAAGGCGGATTTGACAAAATCCGAAAGGCGATTATGCGACCATGTTTGGGAATACCTTCAAGCAAATGGTCAAATTGATACCAAACGAATCCTGTTGAAAGAAACACGAGACGAAGTGAAGGCCGAGCTGGGTACTATATATATATATATATTTTTTTTGTACTGATCCATTTTTTCTTGTAGAAACAATGGGGAAGAAAGCAACCAAGGCCAAGAAAAGCGAAGCTCGAGCAGCTAGAGTATCACAGTTGGCTGCAACCAAAGCTGCATCTGGCTCCCCAAACATGAGTCAATCCTCTAAACCGACCCCTTCTGAAAGTCCGACCATTATCCCCAACGCCACTCCGACTGTTAGGATCAAAGGTGTTGAGCCGGTGATCAAAGGGGATCGTATCGTCGACGCTGTAAACGTCGAAGTGGAGGCTCAAACAACTCCTCAAGGCACTCCCGAGCGTCCCCTCAAGAGGTCTCGGCTAGAAAAAGGAAAGGGTCTTGCTGGAGATTGGCTTAATTTGAGCAAGTCAAATAAAGGGGTAGAGATTCCAGAGGGAAAGGAGGAAGTTGCTGCCAAGACAGTGTGGTACCGAAAGATGACTGATACACTTGTTGCTACTGTCTTTCCTCCCGAGAATGCTGAAGTGATTGAGGCCTGGACCCCTGGGACTTGGGAGAACAACTGTAAGTCGTTGGTGAAGAGTCTCCTGAGGGGTGCGAGCATACTTCATCACCTCGGTCATCATGGAGACGACGCTCATGCTGGGATGGCCCCCGAGGAAAAGAAGAAAAGGACCGAGGCAGACAAGCTGAAGGATTATTTACAACTTCAAGTTGAAAGTCTTAACAAGAAGTTGCAAACCTTGGCAGCTGAAAACGAACGGTTGCAAAAGGTAGCACAAGATGATGAAGGTGCCAAGGTTAGGGTTGAGAAGACACTCCAGGGGGACAAAGAGAGGATAAAGCGCTCGGAAGAGGTTCTAAAAAAAGCTGAGGAAGACGCTGCTGCTCTCCGAGCGGCGATAGAGAAAGCTTGGAAAGCGGAGCAGGCTGCTGCCGTGGCTCAGGAGCAGCATGAGTATGCTAAGGATGAGATTCTGGGGCTCCGAACTTTTTTGGAGAAGATGAGAGCAAAAGCTCTCAAACACAAGAAAGCAGCCAAGGAGCATCTATACAACTGGGATCGTGGAGTTGAGGATTCTTTCTACAACACTGCCGAGCAACTCCGCATTCTGAATCCTGGGCTCTTGACCAAGGGTGCTGACCCTAATTTTGCTGTGAAAGATGGTCGAATTGTCGGCCCAAGTGGGACTCCCATAGATCTGAACAGCGCTGATCTGCCTGATCATTTGGCCGAGGATTCCGAAGGGGACGATGCCGAGGATGCCGAAGGTGAAGAAGAAGAAGAAGATAAATTTGACGAAAAAGAAACAATTCAAAAAGCAAATGTAATGAAACAACTAAAACTATTGAAAACGAAATTGAAACAATGAAAAACTAACTGTAATAAGCTCGAAGTTTCGCCACGTTCCATGTGTTGTTGATGAGGGCACCCGAGAGAGTTTCGAGCTTGTAGGCTCTTGTTCCAGTCTTGGAGGCAACTCGGTATGGTCCTTCCTAGCTTTGGGCCAGTTTTCCATCCTTTGCATTTTTGAGACCAATATCAGCTCTCCTCAAGACAAGGTCGCCTACCTCGAACTCTCTGGATAGACTGAGCGATTATACCCTTTTGCTTGCATAATCTTAGCATGCTTTTCTCGTTCGGCCGCTAAATCCCTGACTTCTTCCGATAAAACAAGATCCTCACACAATAAAGTGTTGTTGAGGGGATTCGGTTGTTGCATAGCTCGGAATGAAGGGATGATCTTTTCAATGGGGATGACTGCATCGCAACCATAAGTGAGCCGATATGGTGTCTCTCCTGTTGAAGTTTGTATGGTGGTGCGATACGACCAAATCACTTCGTGCAAGTTTTCCAACCAATTCCCTTTCGCGCCTTCGAGTCTTTTCTTGATCCCATGGATGATAGATCGGTTTACAGATTCTACTTGGCCATTAGTCTGAGGGTGTTCGACCGAGGAAAAGTAATGTTTTATGTTCAAAGCATTGACTAAGTCTTGGAATGCCTTTGCCGCGAATTGGGTTCCGTTGTCAGTCACCAGCACTTGTGGCACTCCAAACCGAGCCACAACTTGCCTTTCAAAGAACTTCAGCACCTTGGCCGAGGAGATGGTTGCAAGAGGCTCGGCTTCCACCCACTTGGTAAAATAATCAATGGCCACTATCATCCACTTTAGCTGTCCTAGAGCGGTGGGGAACTGTCCAATCAGATCCATTCCCCATTGATAGAAGGGATAGGGAGATGAAAGTGAATGGAGTTCCTCAGCCGGTTTCTGATACACATCATTGTGAAATTGACACTTGTCGCACCTCTTCACATGGTTGATCGCATCCTGTTGAAGAGTCGGCCAGTAGTATCCTGCCCTTAGAACCTTTTTAGCCAGTGACTTCCCCCCAATATGGTGACTTCCAATGCCCCCGTGAACTTCCTCCAATGCTTGTTTTGCTTCGGCAGGGTCCAAACATCTAAGCATTGGGTCGCTGACCCCTCGACGAAACAAGACTCCATCAACTAGGGCAAACTGTGAAGCTTTTCTGACGAGTTTCTTGGCCTCTATTGGATTACTTGGAAAAACCCCTTGTTCCAAGTAGCCCGTTATCGGAGCAATCCAGCTCGGATCCAGCGAAATAGAGAGGACAACGCTAGGTCCATGCACCATTTCTTGGATCAACATTCTGTTGTTCTCAGGACTTTTTGTCGAAGCAAGTTTGGAGAGAATATCCGCTCGGCTGTTACTCTCCCTTGGGATGTGGCAGAATTCGACCTTAGCAAACTCCGAGGATAGGAATTTCACCTTCTCCAAATACTTTTGAAGGATTGGTTCCTTAGCCTGGTAATCGCCCTTGACTTGTGAAACTACCAACTGAGAATCGCTGAAAATTTTCACTTCTCGGGCCCCTACTTCTTTTGCCATTCTCAGCCCGGCCAATACGGCTTCATACTCCGCCTGATTGTTCGAAGTTGAAAATCCAAACTTCAAAGAATATTCAAGGGTGACCCCCTCGGAGTTCTCCAAGATTATTCCTGCACCAGCCCCAAGTTTGTTACTTGATCCATCAACATAAATATTCCAATCCAAGTTTGAGCTCGTCAATGGCTCAGTAAACTCGGTGAGAAAATCAGCTAAGGCCTGAGATTTCATTGCCTTCCTCGGTTCGAAAGTGATTTCAAACTCGGAAAGCTCAATGGCCCACGTCATCATTCTTCCTGCCAGATCAGGTTTCTGAAGTATTTGACGGATCGGCTGAGCTGTTCTGACTGTGATATGGTGGCTCTGGAAGTATTGACGTAATCGTCTAGTTGTGATAACCAGACAAAAAGCCAATTTCTCCACTTTCTGATACCTCAACTCTGGTCCCTGAAGCGCTCGGCTGACGAAATAGATGGGGGATTCTTTGCCAGATTCCTCTCGGACCAAAGCCGAACTTACTACAAAATCACCCACTGATAAGTAAATGAACAGAATTTCTCCATTTACCGGACTAGACAAGATCGGGGGAGAAGCCAAGTACTACTTAAGGTCAGTAAAGGCCTTTTCGCATGTCTCGTCCCATTCAAATGTCTTTTCCTTTTCTTTCCTCAGCAGTTTGTACCAGGGGAGGGCCTTCCTAGCTGTCTGAGACAGAAACCTCGAGAGAGCCGCAACCCGACCTGTCAGTTGTTGGACACCCTTGATATCTAACGGGCTCTTCATATCAAGAATGGCTCGACACTTTTCTGGATTTGCCTCGATTCCGCGCTCGGTAAGCATGAATCCGAGGAAAGACCCTGCTGGAACTCCAAACGTGCATTTTTCCGGGTTCAACCTCATGCCGAACTGTCGGATCCTTCCCAAAATTACCTTCAAATCCTTAGCGTGATCTTCTTCTTTTAAGCTCTTTGCAATCATATCATCTATGTATACCTCCATTCTCAGCCCAATCAAGGGGCCGAACACCTTGTTCATCATCCGCTGGTAAATTGCCCCAGCGTTTTTCAATCCAAATGGCATCACATTGTAACAATATGTGGCATTTTCTGTGATAAATGAAGTCTTCACCTGATCCGGGGGATACATTGGAATCTGATTGTACCCCGAATAAGCATCCATAAATGAAAGCTTTTGATAACCCGCCGAGCTATCCACAAGTTTATCGATGCAGGGAAGTGGGTATTGATCCTTAGGGCAAACTTTGTTCAAGTCTGTGTAGTCCACGCACATCCTCCATTTCCCATTGGACTTCTTCACTAGCACGGGATTGGCCAACCAATCAGTATACACCACCTCCCTGATAAATCCTGCTTCTAGTAGCTCAGCTACCTTCTCATCTGTTGCCTGTGCCTTCTCAACTCCGACTCTTCTTTTCTTCTGACACACTGGCTTGGCTCCAAGATACACGCTCAACCTGTGGCAAATGAAGTTCGGATCGATTCCTGACATATCTGCCGAGGTCCAGGCAAACAAGTCTTTGTTTTCCACCAGCAATTCAGTCAGTTCTTTTTCCAATTCCTCAGAAAGGCCAACCCCCATCTTGACGCAACGAGAAGGATCGGGGCCTAAAATCACCTTTTTGAAGTCCCCTTGAGGGGTCGGCCTAGTTTCATCCTCTTCTCTTACGTCAAGATCTGCTAAGTTGACACTTCCCTTGTTAAGTGGTTCTTGCATGATCTTCTCATCATCAAGCTTCAACTTGCCCAGGCTGATATTATAACATTTCCGAGCCAACTCCTGTTCGGACCGCACTGTTACTACCTTGTCATCAGACCCTGGGAATTTCATGGCCAAGTGGACCATCGATACAACAGCACCAAAAGATTGGAGTGCAGTTCGGCCAAAGATGGCGTTGTATGCCGAGGGGGCCTGGACAACTAGCCACTTTACCATTTCAGTCCGAGCAGAGGGTGGTTCCCCCATGGTCACTGGGAGATGGATGTGGCCTAAAGGAACAATTGAATGTCCCGTGAAGCCAATCAAACTTCCCTCGAATGGGGTGAGATCAGATCTTCTCAACTTCAATTTTTCAAACAGATCCAGAAACATGATGTCTGCCGAACTCCCCTGATCAACAAGAATCCTTCTGACTTCGTAATTGCCGAGCCTGGCTGTAACTACCATTGGGTCATTATGGTCTTGTAAGATGTCCTCAAAATCCTCATCACTAAAGCTGATGACTATGTTTTTCTTCCTGGGCTTTTGGATTGGTCGGCTGGCCACCGAAAGGACTTGTCCCACATACTTCTTGCGATCACACTTCTTTTCCCCTCCACCTACAAATCCTCCAGCAATGGTGCCGATGAGAAAAGAATTCTTTTCCTTCTCGGATGGTTGGGTAGAGGCTCCCCTTGCAGGTGGTGAAGGGCTTCTAGTTCTTTTCTGTTCGGTTTTGGGTGGTGAAGGACTCTTTCTCCTGGAGCGTTTGCGCAACGCTTCGCCAATATATTGTTGAAGCTTACCATCCCTTACCATCTCTTTGATTAAGTCCTTCAACTGGGTACACTGGTCGGTGGTATGCCCCCATCCACCGTGGTGATCGCAGTACTTTGTCCTATCCTTTTAAGCTACCTTCCTTAAAGCTGGTGGCCGAGTGATGTTACGCATCTCTGTATGCATAGCCTCACGAAGGATTTGACTCCTCGGGACTGTCAACTGGGTATATTCATCATACTTGGCTTTTGGAGGCAGTTTTTCCCCTCTCTCTCTTTCTCTTTTGTCTTTCCTTCCCCTATCTCGAAAACGATCATTTTGCCGAACGTCGTTTTGACGAGGACGTTGCTCATGTCGTCCTTCGCCACCCCTTGCTGCAGTACTGATCCTACGGAATTCCTCTAGATTAACGTATTTCCTGGATCTTTCCCTAAGTTCGGCCATGTTCTTAGGTGGTTCTCCAATCAAGCAATCCTTAAAATCTCCATCCTGCAATCCTTGAGTGAGCAAGAGAACAGATACTCCTGATTGCAGACCTGATATGCCACTGGCCTCTTGTTGGTACCGAGCTAGGTAGTCGCGTAGAGACTCGTCGGGTCTCTGTGCAACTCCAGCTAGTGAGTGGTCTGATTTGGGCTGTGACATACTGGCCGTGTACCTGTTTATGAATGCTTGTCTAAGCTCGGCCCACGATCGGATCGAATTGGCGGGTAGAGAATTGAACCATCTCAAAGGTGCCGAGCCCAGAGTCATTGAGAAAGCTCGGCACTTCATAAAATCCCCTCCTCCATAAAACATCATAGAGGACTCGTAGGCAGCTATGTGGTCCATCGGGTCAGTTGTTCCATTGTACCGAGGAATATTCTGATGACCCATATAAGTCTGCGGGGTTTGGAAAACCATAATCTCAAGTGTGAAAGGGTGTCCAGGATGGGGTTCCCTAGTGATACGTTCTGGGATTAAGTTTGGGTTGAGGGGTGGAGGTGGGGGAAGATTGCTCGGATTACCATAGGCCGCGTAAGGGCCTTGCTCGGCAATCCTTGCCATGATATGCTGTTGAAGAGTAGCAATGGCTTGGTTTTGCTTTTCAATTAAAGAAGTCTGAGTCCTCAAGATCTCCATGATCGACTCCTCTCTCCTTCGTGCCGAAGAAGTAGTCATGTAAGATCTGCCTTCCGTTTCAGAGCGCTGACCACCTTGAAGAGTTCCAAAACGACCTCTAGTCAAATGAGGTATCTCCCTGTTGGACCTGTCAGCCCTGGAATGATCACGCCGATCGGCCCGTTCAACTCGCCGATCCTCATCAGTTCGTGAGCCAGCAGCAGCCCGACGAGACTGATGTCCAGAATCAGCCGTGTCACGCCATTCTGAAACATGGCCATCAGGGACGGTATGAGGGTTAGACTGCCCTCCGCCGCCCTCAACGAGAACTTGGCCAGCTGGAGGAACCGTGGCTTGTGCCTGATCCGCCGTTGGAACTGGCGGAATTGTCTGAACGCCAGCCTAATTACCTCCAGTTGGTGCTCCCGGAGCAATTCTGTCCCTCACGTTTCTCCTGGTCTTGGGTGGCCTCCCATGGAGGCGACGGCGGAGATCTTCTTGATTACCATCATTATTGTTGTTTGCCATGAGATCAGTGGGTGGAAATACTGGTTATTCGGTTCCCACAGACGGCGCCAATGTAGTGTCCTTGAACACTATGTCCTTAACCCTCTAAGCGCTCAAGATTATGGAACCAGGAGCCCAAGAGAGGATCAAGTGTTAATATGTGACTTTGTGATGTTTCTGCAGTTCCAGTCGGGAAAAGCAGGGTCTCCCCAGTCAACAAGTGTGTGCAGAGTGTCAACTTAGGGATGAGAGTACGTACCTGAAACCCTAGCTGTAAGGAGCCATTTATAGGGTTTGAAGGAAGCTGACGTGGGCCGTCTGGGCCCTGTATCAGGGTTGAGCTGAGCCAGGATTCTGTGAGATAATATCGGAGGTTTATGCTCTTAGAATCTGGATAGGATCAGCTCAAGATCTCATGTCTAGGCTGTTGCGAGAATCTAGGAGAGATTTGCGGAAGGGATAGGAAGCCTTGGTAAGACTGAGTCTATCTACCAGCCGACGATATGTCTAACCTAGAGTCCCGAGCCGATGGGTTGAAGACCGTTTGTGAGGCTCGGCCCCATCAAGTCCGAGCCTGGTCCTTTCGTACGCTCGGAGCCAATGAGTCCGAGCGAGGGACGTTTTGCTGAGTAAACCGAGGAAAGCGTCTTAGAAGAGTCCCTTAAATAAGACTTGAGTCCTTATGTGGTCGGCAGACCCTACAATCCTCTTTAGATAATAAACATTTAGCATCACTTGAGGCTATTGAATTAAAATCAATGACATAAACATTGTTTATCCTGCGAGCAATTAGCTTAATAAGATTATCAATTTTACCCTCGATAATACATCTATCAGAATCAAAAATAACCCTATTGCCCTTATCACACAACTGACTAATACTTAGCAGATTGTGTTTTAGGCCCTCAACATGTAAGACATTTTCAATACAAGGGTTAGGAGGTGTACCAATTTTACCGACTCTGAGAATCTTTCCTTGATTGTTATCTCCGAAAGTCACATGTCCTTGGTCCTTTGGCACGAAATGCGAAAATTTAGATTTATCTCCAGTCATATGTTTTGAGCATCCGCTGTCCAAGTACCACCACGACTTCCTTTCTTCCAGAGTAACCTACAAGCAAAAAGTTCAAGGTTTCTTTTTAGGTACCCATATCTTTTTGGGTCCTTGAGTGTTAGTATAGCCATAGTTTAAATCATGCCACCTTCTAGTTTCATTGTTCGGTTTAACGAACTTCACTTTTCGGTGTATGCATTCATGTGCACCATGACCCTTTTTACCACAAATATGACAAATAATTAAAGGTTTCTTATGATTACTAGCAGGGACAAAAATGGTACTTAATTTCTTTTGATGCCTACCGGGTTGATATCCTAAACCCGCTTTATTAAAGAAAATTTTTTGTCTCCCTAGCATCAAATTTAAAGTATTTCTACCTTTTGTAAATTTAGCAAGGGTTTCTTTTAAATCCTCAACTTCTTTAACCAAGTCCTTGCAGAATTTACAAGAAGAAGAACTAGCTTTAAATTTAATGTCATTACTCGAGGTGTTTGAAGAATTTTTCAAAGTCAAATTCAGCTCCTTATTTTGATTTTTCAAAAATTCATTTTCTTTAATAAGGTTTTTATTCTTTTCTAAAAGAGAAGCTGAATTTTTCTTTTTTAGAGAAACCAATAAGGATAACCTCATCGATTCCTCATGCAATTCTTCAAAGGCCTCTTGTAATTCATCATAAGAAAAATTTAGTTCAGTGGTTACCTCATCTCCGTGAGCCATTAAGCAAATGTTGGCGGTCTCCTCTTGTTCGTCTGAATCTTCATCCGAACTTCCTTCATTGTCCAGCCATGCCAAGTATGCTTGCTTCCCCTTCTTTGAATTCGAGGTGCCTTCTTCTGAATTTTCTTCTTTTTCAGTTGGTAGCAATCTGCTCTGATGTGACTAGGCTTGCCACACTCATGACATGTAATAGTTGAGCCTCCACTCTTGTTGTTGTCTCTTCTGTTGAAATTTTTCTTCCTCAGAAATTTCCCGAACTTTTTCACCAATAGACCCATGTGTTCATCATTCAATAATTCTTTGTCCGAGTCACTTTCTGTTACAGGTGCTTCAGCCTTGAACGCCAAACTTTTAACCTTCTCGTTCTCTTCTTCATGTTGAGCCAATCTTTTTAATTCACTTTCGTGCTCTTGTAACTTCCCAAAGAGTGTTGCCAGCGTCATAGTTGAAAGATTTCTTGATTCAGCAATCGCCGTCACTTTGGGTTGCCATTCTCTTCCCAAGCACCTTAGGACTTTGTTAATGAGATCCTCATTGGTGAATTTCTTCCCCAATGTCGTTAGTTGATTTACAATCATTGTGAAGCATTTTTGGATCACTTGAATAGATTCTCCATCTTTCATTCTGAATAACTCATATTCACCAGTCAGCGTTTGATTCTCGATCTCTTTACTTCAGTCGTACCTTCATGCGTGACTTCCAGCGTATCCCACATTTGTTGCAACCATAGGTTATGTTCAAGGCATTAAAAATATATTTTTCTAATTTTTCTAATTGAAACAGGTTATGTTCAATAATTGTTAGAGTAATTGTTAGGATTGGCAGCCGTCACCCAAGAGGGGGGGTGAATTGGGTGTTTACGAAAACAATGGTTTCAAATCGTTTTTAATTAAATAGATTAACTTTGCAGCGAAAAACTCTTAAAACGATGAAAACTATTATGCACAGGCGGAAGCAAATGATAATAACAACGATTAATATTACGCGCGAAGATAAGAGACACTATAACAACGAAAGGTCTAACGCGCGTTGATTAATTTAAAATAATTAAATTAATATATATTATATTTACGTTGCAAAGGAGATAATTAACACAATAAAAATATGCGCAACAATAAATAAAAGAGATAAGGGATAGAAGAGATTGCACCGGAGATTTTATCCTGGTTCGGCAAAGCAGCCTACTCCAGTCCCCAAGCGACCCGCTTGAGCTTTTCACTAAAAACCGAAGACGCCCCCTCGTCCCCAAATACAACTAGAGCGCCCCGCAAGCTACTAGGAACCTCCTTTCATTAGGGACCTCAACAACAATCAGATAGTCTAACTACTAGGTGCCCCACCGTTCGTCTAGCACTACCCAACACAACAGGGTTCCTCACCCTACAACCACGAACGCAGCACGTCCACACTAGGAGATTCACTCCCTAGTCTCTAAGGGTTACACTCCCCTTTACAACAATGGTTACGGTATGAGTGATTGGTACAAGACCTATATTGCACTCTTAATAGTGCGGATACAACAATATAAGGCTCTAACAAAAGTGTGTTCTATATAACACTGATACAACAATAAAGCTCTAGTGGTGCTGAATTTAAATCACAAGTACTAAGGCCAATATAATTTTTCTCTTCAAGAAATAATATCAAAGTTTAAGAACTGGTTGAAGGAGAAGAGAAGAAGAGAAGAACGTACGTACAGAAGAGAAGAGGTTCAATCAGAAAAATAGGAATTCTTCAAATCATTTTAAAAACATAATTTAACACATGTTTAAAATCAAAAGCCAATCTTAAAGATTTAAGAATTAAAAATAAAGATTTGAAAAATATTTGAAATTCAAATTTTGAATTTGAAAATAGAATCAGAATCAAATCAAAAAAAGATTTTGGAAATAAATCAAATTTAAAATAAGAATTAAATCAAATCCGGAAATATTCAAAATTGATTTTCTGAAATAAAATAAATAAAATAAGTTTTTTTGAAATCCAAAACAAATCAAATAGATTTAAAGAATAAAATAAAATAGAATAAAATCAATTTTGAAATCAGAAACAAATAAAATAGATTTAGGAGATAAATCGAAGATTTGATTCTTACAAACAAATAAGGAAATATTTCAAAATAATATTCAAATTTGAATTTTGAAAATAAATCAGAATCAATTATGTAAAAAAAAATCTGAAAATAAATCAAAATGATTCTGACACGTTTTTCAATAAAACTTGAGGTAATCGATTACTTCAGGGAAGGTAATCGATTATCTCCTTTAAAATGGAAACTTTGAAATCCTTTTGAAAAACCAGTAATCGATTATCACATGCATGTAATCGATTACTTCACTTCTGTTTAATATATGATGCAACTCATATAATCGATTACCACTAATCTAATAATCGATTACTGAGCCTCTGAAATTTGTATGATGCAACATCATGTAATCGATTACTACAAAGCATGTAATCGATTACTTTGTCTCAGGAAAATATATGATGCAACAATTTTAATCGATTACTTGAGCCAGGTAATCGATTACTCTCATAAGAAAGTAATGGATTAGCAAAGATCACTTAATCGATTACAAGCTCTCTGATTTTTCTATGATGCAACAAAGTTAATCGATTAACTCAAGCAAGTAATCGATTACTCCTTCTTGCATTCATACAAATATTCAGAGTTTTGTAACATCAAGTATTTCCACAGAAACTAAGTTAAAAATAGATTTTTACTAAAACTCTTTTTGCAATTAAAAACATTTTTCATAAACTAAGTTAAAAACAGATTTTCATGAAAACACATTTTGCAATTAAAACATTTTTCATAAAAAGTTCTTTTCTTCTCCTTAACATGAAAAACTAATTTTTGCCATTAGACACTTGTAATAAAAACTCATTACCTTACAAATTTCCTATGGGCCAGGCTATACTAAATTTGAACATGAAGCTTGAGCCTTGACTTTAGCCTTGAAGCTTGATGCTTGAACTTGATGCATCTTGATGCTTGAAACTTTGAATCTTGTTTGTAATCATCAAAACATTATCTTCTAGAAATCTTCTAGCATGACTCTTTACGTCCTTTGGGGCAAGCTTGACTTCCAACACTCCCCCTTTTTGATGATGACAAACCCTTTTCTGAGTTTCTGCATCACAAGCGTTAAGCAGCAAGTATAACACAATATAGTCCAATAATATCATAGGAAATTTAAATACAAATAGAGAATATAGAGAATAATTGATTAAGCCAAGATAATAGTTTCTCTTCATTCTCATAACCTCTCCCTGCATATATGGTTAGTATACACAATGAAGCTCAGAATTCTTCTCCCCCTTTTGTCAACATCAAAAAGATGGTGGGAAGACTTTAGCAGGATTATGGTTCTTCTCCCCCTTTGTACTATACTCCTCCTGAAATACTGAATAGATACATTAATAATAACAAGGGAGTAAATACACATAGACACATACTTAATTTCTCCCCCTGTTTGACATCATCAAAAGTAAGTATGGGATACAAAAGAATTTCTTCCCAATACACAAAAAAATTAGCATGATGTCAAAATGGATGAAGAAGCAAAACATATTTTAATGCAAGTATTCAAATAATATTTTTCTCCCCCTTTCTAGTTTTTCCAAAATAAGCATAACATGAAGGGAGATGAAAAATGCATCATAAAAACATGTGAATGCTCACTATCATCAAAACTTTAAAATCCTATATGCCATGACAATAATAACATATAATTCATAATAGCACATATTGTCATATAAGGCATATATCACATATAAAAGTAATAAACGAATGAAGTTAAGGATAGAGATACTTATGTGTATGTGACATTCTCCCATGTATGATGTTTCTTTATAATGGAGAATCCTTCCTTTGTAGTCTCCTCTTTTTCAAATTGTTGAACCCTTTTTCCATTCCACGAGATCGTGTTTATAATGCAGTATTACTTTCAATTGCTTGAAAAAATTGCAAAGTCCTCTCTTAAGTTGACAATGTTCATCATAAAATTCTAGAGAGCATTGCAAGGTTGATCATTGTTGTAATACCTGCAAGACTAATAAGCAACGTGTCTCTTGGTATCCAACAAAATTGGATCCTTAGGAATTAGTGGCACATGTATATATATAACCAATTATGACTTTTCCAAGTATCACTGTACATGAAGATATATCATGAATGACATCATATTCAGATTCATGAAATACAATGACAGGAACATGTAATCCATGTAGTCACCTAGATATAGCTCAAGAGATATGATATGCTGAAAATAAAAGATTTTCCTTCAAATAGAATGGATGCACAAATATAGCACATAAGGAATAAATCATTGAAAAAATTTCAGCATTCATATACACATAAGACATGACAAGAATATATTATTCAATTTAACATAATTGTCATGTTGAGCACATATCACAAAGACGATTATCACAAGATAGTTAAATAAAAATAAGGTCTGTGATACTTATCATAGGAGAGGCTATCACATGTAATAAGCTTGTGTATTTGTGAGGTTCTCCCCTAAGGAGTTTTGCCATTCTTTGCCTTGAAGGAAGTCTCCACCTTTTTAATATGTTCCCCTTCTTTAGTATTTTTCCTCAAGCATCATGATGAAGGAGAGTCTTAATTCCTCCTTTGGAATTCTTTCATTTCATTTCAATGCGCATACCTTCTCTTGTACTTGAGACATTGCCTGTAAAAATACTTAGGAACATTTCTTTTGGTATCCAAAAACTTGGATCCATATAGATTAGTAGCACAAGCATAAATAGGCATTTTGACTTTTCAAATATTGAAGCACATCAAGGACAACATAGTCAAATGCACTTATAGAATATGCTCATGTACACATATGCATGTCCTTATATCAATATATATCTCTAGTATGTCATGACATGGCATCAACACATAAAGAGTGTATTCATGTGATAAAAGGAATTTTAAAAATATTTTAACACACAAGAGGAGGAGAAATTTTTTTGAAGAGAGGTGCACACAAAAATTCGAGAGGAATAATTTTACATAAAGTTTTGTGATAATTTTTCCTTTCATTTTCCGTGCCCTTATTTTCATTCCAAGAACCGCATGCTGTTGTGCTGCAACCCTTCCTTGTCACATATTTCCTCCATAGCACTATAGTATCATCTTCCATCATCATCAGGTGATTTCCTTCTTTCTTTCATTTTTTTTTCTTCCTTCTTTTTTTTTAACTTCTAGATTTTTTAGTAATTAATCAAAATACTAAAAAGTAAAATGTAATTTTTTTAATTTTTTGTTGATAATTTAATTATTAATTTTTAAGAGTCTTTATCTTTTTTCGCAATAATAGAAATTGGTTGTGTTTTGATAAGTCAATTTTTCTCACCCAAATTTATCATAGAGGTGGGATCTCTTGGACTTCCTCTCTGCACAAAAATACATATATAAAATAGTTTTTCTTTAAAATAATAATAAATTAAAAATGTAGATTTTTCTAGTTGTCGTTTTAAAAATTTGTTGCGTTTTGGTAAGTCGATTTTTCTCTCCCAAATTCAATGGAGAGATCTCTCAAACTTCCTCTCCGCAAAAAAAAAAAAAATATGTACACATAAAAAATATTTTTTTTATATGAATAAATTATAAAAATTAGAAAACCTTCTCTTCTTATATAAAAATTAGAAGTCGATTCTTCCAACTAGCTTGACTTCCAACACTCCCCCTTTTTGATGATGACAAACAACCATTCTGATATGCTCTTTATTATCTGCATCACAAGTGTTATACAAGCAAAAAACATATATATATATAATAGCAGTAACCTTCCTTAGAACAATAATCACAGGAAATTAATAAACCATATTATCTCCCCGTGTATAGATGCATAAACTATATCACTTCGAACAAGATTTGCATCTTTCAGAGTATCTCTCCCCCTGTATGACTCAATCACAATATCAGAATATCTCTCCCCCTTTTGTAATCATCAAAAAGTTGTGCTATCTCCCCCTGAAACACTAAGAAGATGCATCAATAATAACAAGAGAGATAAACATAGTCACATACTCAAAAGAGGTGAAAGGCAGAAGTTAAACCAAATTCTCTACGAATGAAAAAGAAATTTTCTTTTGGAAGCAGTTTCGTAAAGATATCAGCCAACTGCCGCGAAGTATCAACATACTCAATAATGCAATCACCCTTTTGAATATGATCACGAATAAAATGGTGTCGAATCTGTAACACCCTTATTTTATTTATAAAATATTAAGTAAAAATCTATAATCAAAATGGTGTACTTAAAAATTACTTTTCACAAATTAAGTTTACAATAACTTTGGGCATCCATTTACAATATATTAGCACCCAAAAATAAAGTTTCCTTCTTTCCCGGTCTCTCGCTGCGCACTCTGATCCACAAGCTCCTTAGCAATCACCTAAAATGTTAACCACATAAGGGTGAGACCTTTTCACAACACAGTGAATCAGAGGATAATATAAAGCTCATAATATAAACTGAAGAATAACAATCAAATCAAGTCAGGGATCAACCAATTCATTCCATTCCCATTAATACTTAACATATCTATATCCGTTTCCATTATCCCTTTTTCCTTTCCTAAATCCTTTCCATTACCACGATCATTATTTATCCCCTTTAATTCCCTTATCAATTCAGTTTTCATTTCCTTTATTCGTTTTCCATTATGTTAACCTCAATCAGAGATCTACACTTTCCATTGGGTGTAACCTCAAACAGAGATCTACACCTTACCATTGTGTGTAACCCCAAACAGAAATCTACACACAGATTATGCAACCACAAACAGTGATCTGCAAACACTTCCCTTTTTACCTTTCCATTATTCATTTTCCATTAATGTGTGTAACCTCTCGAGAGATCAACACACACAGTGTAAGCAACCACAGACAGTGATCTGCAAACACTTCCATTTTTACCGTACACCACTAGGATTTGGATACCCGCTAGGTAATTGGCACACCTGTCTAGGGACTTGGAACACCTGCCCAGGACTTTACACCCATCTAGACCATAACCTGTAGGACTATGTACTTTTACCATTCCATTTATTTAATCAAATTATTGGTGTGGAAACTTATCCTACGGGTCACCCGGCGCCTACAGGGCGGTTTGGCCTGATGGGTAATTGGCCTGGCAGGTAAATGGCCCTAAAAGGTAATTGGAACACCTAGCCGGGTACCTAGTGTTCCGGGCCCCACTGATCAGTTTCCACTTTAGTTACCTTTACCATTTTCAATAATCAACAATCCAGTCCATTCATATAAGTCATAATCAACTTCAATCCATGACCACAAATATGTACAAATAATCATAAACCTTCACATGTAGTCTCACATTCAATTTCCAGTCCATTTATTATAACCATCAACACAATTTCAATAATAATCACAATATGCATAAATATAAACCATTCCAATCACAGAATATTTATAGATCACCCTTAACATTAGCCCTTATGACCATTTTCCTCTATTATCATATAGTTCAACCCATAACCTTAGTCCTCTCCAATTTACATATCATAATCACTACTTTCTTCCATTATTATTATTTCCATTACATTTCCTTTTTCATGCTCTCATTATCCTTCCTATTATTTTAATTAGCCATTCACATCACCCACTATCCATCATCAAATCAAAATAACACATACAACCTTTAAAATTCACATATATCCACAAATCAGTCAACATACTCAGGTATGTCTCAGAGTGCTTAAAATAAATCATCTCCCTAGGGTTCTTCACTTCCTACTTATTTAATATACAAAAAGATTAAACATTAACAATTTCCAAAATAATAACATTAACCAATGTACTACCATTACCCTTCTTGGATCCTAATTACCTCTTAATCCATCTCCCATAACCCAACCTAACCATTAAACTTAAATCTTATTATAAACCCTAACTATCCCTAACTCAAAGTGCGGAAAAGTGACTCCCCTTAACTTTTGAAGAGAAGAGGAGAAGGAGAGAGAGAGAGAGAGAGAGCACTCCACCGAGCTCTTGGAACAAACTCTTAAACCCCTAGTTCCTTGCTCCATGACCAATTCCTAGCTCCCTTGATGATTATCCAACCCAATGAGGAAGATTGAGACAGTTAGGGTTTTGAATTGGGAATTGAGGATTTGAGGGATAGAGAATGAAATTGGGGTTTTTGTTGGTAGAAAATCATGGGGAGTTGATGGGGAATGATTATGGGGTGTTAATTTGGTTTGAATTGGTGTTACTTTGACATGGGAGAAGGATTGGGGAAGAGAGAAGAAGAGAGATTCGAATTTTTGAGAGGAAAACACATGCGTTTCTCTTTTATTTTTTTCATCAGCAACACGATTTAATCGATTAAGAACCGATTAAGGTTTTGCACACTATCTGACCTTAATCGATTAAGCTACAGTTTAATCGATTAAGCTGCATAGTTTTGCAGTATCCAGACTTTGAAAGGTCATAACTTCTTCGTTACACGTTGGATCTTCCTCAAATTTGAAAGCAAGCTTCCTTACGTACTAACCTTGATATCCAACGGTGGAATTTGTGTTTAGAGATGTAAATATTTTATTTTGAATTTCCTAATATAGGGTGTTTATAACACCGAAAACATCGCTTCTAACACTCTCTTGTTCATCTTCCAACCTCTTTTCCGATGCCAATGCTTCCTAACTCCTTCATGGCACTCTCCGGGATCCCAATCCATCACCTAATTTCTTGTTTAGCATGATTATCATTCTCCTAACCCTATCATTATTCTAATTATTTTGGGAATTAAAATTCGGGATGTTACAATTCTCCCCCACTTATTGGAATTTCGTCCCCGAAATTCCGTTTGACATCCTTAATTGGAGAACCATCCCGGAGAAAGGTTTCTAGGTTATGAGGCCTACTTCACTTCGGTCCTACTCCCCCACTTAGAATTGGCATACCATTCCGCATGAGTACGCCTCTAAGCTCTTGTACTCATTGAGGAGTACCGACTATGATTTAATTTAGTCCGCCTCAAAGCGAAGATCCTATTGAGTTTTCTAAGATCAACTGAGTTTCCCTTCGGAATTCTACATCGAAGGTTGGAAAGGGTACTAATACGCTCTAAACACTATTACCCTCAAGGGTTTATCATAGTCTAGCTCCAAAATCTAACACTTATCCTATTCCTATGCCCTTAACAACCACATTCATCATTCAAATAAACATAGATCATGTAAAAGTCATTCAAAGTTAAAGCATACACAACAACAACTCCCAATAACATTTAGTTCCAGTACAAACGCCATACCACACACTAGACATGGAGATTTAGAATTTAGTAAAAAGATTCCATACTAGTGATGCTTTGTAGACAAACGGTTTTGCATTTATAAAACAAAATCCCTTGAAATCGGGTTCCTCCCTTAATGAGGGGAACACTGAGTTTTACTTGAAAATTTAATGAAATTTTGAATCGCGCACGTCTCCGTAAAGAGCTACCTCCATCTAGTTTCACAAGAGTCTAGATGAGGAAGTGTAATCTTGTTCCAATTCGTCAGACTTAAAGAAAAGGGATATGTCGTTACTTTAAACAAAATTAGTTTAGTAAGTTTTCAAAATTTAGAACAACTGCATTCTCTTTTTCTCCAAGTTTGAAAATTGAATTTCATTCCAAATTGACTTGGGTTTGTATATATAAAATTCCTATTTAATCGACGAGTGACTTGGTTAAAGCAATTGAGCTAATTCACTGATCGATTACTTAGAAATCCTTTCATCCTTTATTACTTTCTTAGAAATTTGTCGTGTAACCTCATAATCCATTTGGAATGTTTGTGGTTCGGTGCACCCTTTTGAAGTTTATTTTGAACATTCACATACGCAAACAAATAATCGTAATACTATTCACTCACAAATGTCAAGCACATAGGTCAATCAGACAACCACAAATATGCGTGAATAATAGTCCTATCTATCCTAGGATTTCATAGCTACTAACTAGACCCGTAATCCTAGCTACTCGCTAAGGACTATCTAGGATTCCTAATCCTAGGACAAAACACAAAAGCTCATAATTTGAAAGTCATTCAAAAACGCTTGCAAAATTTGAAACCATCCAAGTTAAACATGAAATGTATACATGTACATATATTGATATGTACATACACCAACATAGTCAAGTTTCTATTTTGAAAGCAAATCCTGAAAATAATACTTTTAGTCGTTGTTGTGATTGAAATGGATTTTGGGACTTTTAAATATGGGGATGGTAATTGAAAAGTTCTCAGTCCCAGATTATCGTTTGGTAGCATTTTCGAAAGTTTAAATCCATTTCAATCATAACATAAACTTTTTGGTATATGCACATATGTAGATATATTCTTTCAAATATACAAAAATAATTTTGAGTCCGAAAATAGGAGTTCCCTTTTATATCGGGAAGCCTTTTGAAATCGAACGGAAATTGCAACACAATTAGTTTTAGAAATGGTTTGGAATCATGTTGCAAAAATGTTTAATAATTTGGGTTGTAAAAATACCTACACAAAAATGCAACAACCGTATATGGTAATAACCCATAAATATTAATACTATAGGGTGACCATCTGAATATACAAATAAGCAAATAATTTAGTAGCATTAAGCACAAGCATGCATGAACACAAGACATATGAAATAACAAACATATGCAATGCACCACGATCATTTAGCACAACACCTAGTATTTATAATACTACCATCAAGTGTGTTATGTATACACATATACATGTGGAACAACACATACATACGTATATGGATACACACAAATACTATTATAGATCTAATCCAAAACTCGTGTAAAGACCTCCCGATTGAATTTAAACCCTTGGTGCTGATTGAGTAAAATCTCTTGTCATTCAAAAATCCAATTATTGTCACTTGGGTTTAATTTCAATCGATAGGACTCCATACTTATGTTTCGTTTAGTATTAAAGTTATCGAAATTAAATTAGTAGTGGAGTCAACTACTAATCTGATATAAAAGTTATTATTGTTCTTCGTGGATTCTAATTTAAGCGATGCGAATTATATCACTCGTTTAAATTAGAATCGGGCAAGAAGTTATTTTAATTCTCCTAATTCCACTTCTAATTTTCGTTCTCTTGCTTTAATGCTAAACTATTCCGTGTATAACGTATTATGAGAACCTTTCGATTGAATCCGAACCGCTTCCCCAAGTTAGGCAAAAGTCCTTTTATATTCGCAAATCAAATTGGTGCGGTTCAAATTCAATTGGTCAGTACTCAATGCTTGTTTCACATTTGGGGTCACAGTTAATTGAATCGAGATTAGCAATGGAATTGACTATTAGTTTAATTTTAAGCATTCTTTTTCGCTCTCTCAAGTACTAGTCTAATCAATGTGAATTCAATCCCTTGATTAGATTGGCATCGAGATTCTAACTTATAAAAATCCACATGGTTCCATCTCAAATCTCCATCCAACTACTTTGATACCCAACTACTTGTCAAATCCACGTATTCAAGTAGTAAAGAATTAAACACAACGAAACAAAGAGAATCATATAATTGGCATTAAGGTTTCATACATCGGAAATTGTTTACAACTTCATGATAGTACACAAACTCTTGAATTTCGGTGACTTCACCTCCCAATAGATATAATGTCGGATTGGCCATTTCCAACACTGCATTTAATAGGTGTTAGTAGTCCTCGCAATTCGGTGGAATTCCTGTACTACATGTTCGAATGCTTAATTAGATTTCCTTTGTATAAAACTTTAACTTTCGATTAGTCCAAAAACTCGACATTTATGCTCTCGACTATTCGCGTTCATACCACTTAGGTTTCCTGTTTGCAATTGGGTGAATACTCAGAATATCCAATTCTTTGAATCACTAAGGGATCCTGCTTAGTTTCCAAAGAATTCGATTCTCTTTTCGCTGTCATAAAGATTTCTTAGTTTAACACTTGTTGTTATTTCCCATTTGCAAACATAAACTTACTCAATAGCATTTATCATTTACAATTTCCACATAAAAGGGTCTCACCTTTAGAGGAGAAGCTCGAGATGAGAGTGTTCGCAGCGAGATTGGGACAACTTTCCCTCAGGCCGAAAGGAAGAAACTGCTCTGATACCATAAATGTAACACCCTTATTTTATTTATAAAATATTAAGTAAAAATCTATAATCAAAATGTTGTACTTAAAAATTACTTTTCACAAATTAAGTATACAATAACTTTGGGCATCCATTTACAATATAGTAGCACCCAAAAATAAAGTTTCCTTCTTTCCCGGTCTCTCGCTGCGCACTCTGATCACAAGCTCCTTAGCAATCACCTAAAATGTTAACCACATAAGGGTGAGACTTTTTCACAACACAGTGAATCAGAGGATAATATAAAACTCATAATATAAACTCAAGAATAACAATCAAATCAAGTCAGGGATCAACCAATTCATTCCATTCCCATTAATACTTAACATATCCATATCTGTTTCCATTATCCCTTTTTCCTTTCCTAAATCCTTTCCATTACCATGATCATTATTTATCCCCTTTAATTCCCTTATCAATTCCATTTTCATTTCCTTTATTCGTTTTCCATTATGTGTAACCTCAATCAGAGATCTACACTTTCCACTGGGTGTAACCTCAAACAGAGATCTACACCTTACCATTGTGCGTAACCCCAAACAGAGATCTACACACAGAGTATGCAACCACAAATAGTGATCTGCAAACACTTCCCTTTTTACCTTTCCATTATTCATTTTCCATTAATGTGTGTAACCTCAAGCAGAGATCTACACACACAGTGTAAGCAACCACAGACAGTGATCTGCAAACACTTCCATTTTACCGTACACCACTAGGATTTGGATACCCGCTAGGTAATTGGCACACCTGTCTAGGGACTTGGAACACCTGCCCAGGACTTTACACCCATCCAGACCATAACCTGTAGGACTATGTACTTTTACCATTCCATTTATTTAATCAAATTATTGGTGTGGAAAAATGATCCTGCGAGTCACCCGGCGCCTACAGGGCGGTTTGGCCTGATGGGTAATTGGCCTGGCAGGTAAATGGCCCTAAAAGGTAATTGGAACACCTAGCCGGGTACCTAGTGTTCCGGGCCCCACTGATCAGTTTCCACTTTAGTTACCTTTACCATTTTCAATAATCAACAATCCAGTCCATTCATATAAGTCATAATCAACTTCAATCCATGACCACAAATATGTACAAATAATCATAAACCTTCACATGTAGTCTCACATTCAATTTCCAGTCCATTTATTATAACCATCAACACAATTTCAATAATAATCACAATATGCATAAATATAAACCATTCCAATCACAGAATATTTATAGATCACCCTTAACATTAGCTCTTATAACCATTTTCCTCTATTATCATATAGTCCAACTCATAACCTTAGTCCTCTCCAATTTACATATCATAATCACTACTTTCTTCCATTATTATTATTTCCATTACATTTCCTTTTTCATGCTCTCATTATCCTTCCTATTATTTTAATTAGCCATTCACATCACCCACTATCCATCGTCAAATCAAAATAACACATACAACCTTTAAAATTCACATATATCCACAAATCAGTCAACATACTCAGGTATGTCTCAGAGTGCTTAAAATAAATCATCTCCCTAGGGTTCTTCACTTCCTACTTATTTAATATACAAAAAGATTAAACATTAACAATTTCCAAAATAATAACATTAACTAATGTACTACCATTACCCTTCTTGGATTCTAATTACCTCTTAATCCATCTCCCATAACCCAACCTAACCATTAAACTTAAATCCTATTATAAACCCTAACTATCCCTAACTCAAAGTGCGGAAAAGTGACTCCGCTTACCTTTTGAAGAGAAGAGGAGAAGGAGAGAGAGAGAGAGAGAGAGAGAGCACTCCACCGAGCTCTTGGAACAAACTCTTAAACCCCTAGTTCCTTGCTCCATGACCAATTCCTAGCCCCCTTGATGATTATCCAACCTAATGAGGAAGATTGAGAGAGTTAGGGTTTTGAATTGGGAATTGGGGATTTGAAGGATAGAGAATGAAATTGGGGGTTTTTGTTGGTAGAAAATCATGGGGAGTCGATGGGGAATGATTATGGGGTGTTAATTTGGTTTGATTTGGTGTTACTTTGACATGGGATAAGGATTGGGGAAGAGAGAAGAAGAGAGCTTCGAATTTTTGAGAGGAAAACACATGCGTTTCTCTTTTATTTTTTTCATCAGCAACACGATTTAATTGATTAAGAACCGATTAAGGTTTTGCACACTATCTGACCTTAATCGATTAAGCTACAGTTTAATCGATTAAGCTGCATAGTTTTGCAGTATCCAGACTTTGAAAGGTCATAACTTCTTCGTTACCCGTTGGATCTTCCTCAAATTTGAAAGCAAGCTTCCTTACATACTAACCTTAATTTCCAACGGTGGAATTTGTGTTTAGAGATGTAAATCTTTTATTTTGAATTTCCTAATATAGGGTGTTTATAACACCGAAAACATCGCTTCTAACGCTCTCTTGTTCATCTTCCAACCTCTTTTCCGATACCAATGCTTCCTAACTCCTTCATGGCACTCTCAGGGATCCCAATCCATCACCTAATTTCTTGTTTAGCATGATTATCATTCTCCTAACCCTATCATTATTGTAATTATTTTGGGAATTAAAATTCGAGCTGTTACAGAATCTCTATATGCTTAGTGCGAGAATGTTGCACTGGGTTTTTGGTAATACTAATAGCACTGGTATTATCACATTTTATGGGAATGTGATCTAGACTTACACCGAAGTCTAGGAGTTGTTGTTTTAACCATAAGATTTGCGCACAACAACTACCCGCGGCGACATATTCAGCCTCAGCTGTAGATAGGGCCACACTAGACTGTTTCTTGCTAGCCCATGAAACCAATGAATTGCCAAGAAGATGACAAGTGCCGCTAGTGCTTTTTCTATCTACTTTGCATCCAGCAAAGTCAGAATCAGAATACCCAACAAGATTACATGAAGAACGTTTGGGGTACCATAAACCCATGTCAGTTGTGCCAGACAAATATTTCATTATACGCTTGGCAGCAACCATGTGCGTTTCTTTTGGATTCGACTGAAAACGGGCACAAAGACACATACTAAACATTATATCCGGCCTACTTGCCGTTAAATAGAGAAGGGATCCGATTATACCTCGATATTTAGTGATTTCTACGGATTTACCTCCTTCATCTTTGTCCAAATAGTAGGAAGTGCTTATGGGTGTTGCTACTGCCTTGGCCTTATCCATGCCAAATCGCTTCAATAGCTCCTTGCAGTACTTTGTTTGGCTAATGAAAATCCCATCCTTTGCTTGCCTTATTTGCAATCCCAGGGAAAAGTTCAGCTCACCCATCATAGACATCTCGAACTCTTCCTGCATCATACTTGAAAATTCCTTGCAAAGGATTTCATTAGTAGCACCGAAAATAATATCATCAACATAAATTTGAACTAAAAGAATGTCCTTTCCTTTCTTTTTAATAAAAAGCGTGTTATCAACCTTCCCTCTTTCAAAATTATTTTCTAATAAAAATTTGCTAAGACGGTCATACCACGCTCTAGGAGCTTGTTTGAGACCGTACAAAGCCTTTTTCAATTTAAAAACATAATCCGGGTGTTCATAATTTTCAAAGCCAGGAGGTTGACACACATAAACTTCTTCATTTATAAAACCATTAAGAAAGGCACTCTTTACGTCCATCTGATATAATTTAAAATCTAAAATGCATGCAAAAGCTAAAAGCAGTCTAATGGCTTCCAACCTAGCAACAGGGGCAAATGTTTCCTCATAATCTATCCCCTCTTCCTGGTTGTAACCTTGTGCAACTAACCTAGCTTTGTTTCGAACAATTAAACCAGCCTCATCAAGTTTATTTTTATAAATCCACTTAGTTTCAATAATCGGATGAGACTTAGGCCTAGGAACAAGTTCCCACACCTGATTTCTTTCAAACTGGTTTAATTCCTCTTGCATTGCCAAAAGCCAATGCTCATCAAGGGTAGCCTTAGAAATATTCTTTAGCTCCACTTGAGAAACAAACGCAAAGTAGTTACATAGATTGCTAATAGAATTGCGAGTACTTACACCTTTTGTGATGTCACCTATGATTTGATCAATGGGATGGTGCCTCGAAGTTCTCTATTCCTTAGGCAAATCAGCGTTGAGTTCCATGGATTGTTCTTGATTTTTCTCCTCAACTGGTTCAATTGATTTTTCCTTGCTTTCGAAATGCTCCTTACTTTTTGCATTTGGCTCCTCATCCTCATCAATGAATAGATCTCCAAGAATACCTGAAATGTCATTAACAGATACCTTTCCCAACTTTCTGGGATCGGATTCGTCAAATGATACATGAATAGATTCTTCAATAGTATTACGAGATTTATTGTAAATCCTATATGCTTTGCTAGAAACAGAATATCCAAGAAATATGCCCTCATCAGCTCTAGCCTCAAAACTTCCTAGATTTTCTCTACCATTATTATGCACATAACATTTACATCCAAAAACACGAAAATGGGAAATATTTGGTTTTCTCCCCTTGTACAGCTCATAGGGGGTTTTCTTTAAAATAGGCCTTATTAAAACACGGTTCATAACATAACAAGTTGTACTCACTGCATCGGCCCAAAAATATGCAGGCAAATTCATGTAATTAAGCATTGTTCTTGAAAGCTCTTTTAATGAACGATTTTTCCTCTCCGCAACTCCGTTTTTCTCAGGAGTTCTTAGAGCTGAAAAATAATGCTTAATTCCATGTTTTTCGCAAAATTTTTCAAAAAGATGATTTTCAAATTCTCCACCATGATCAGTTTTAATGGATGCAATGCTCAAATGCAATTGGTTTTGAATAATCTTGGCTAGCTTTTTAAATTCATGAAATGCGTCATTTTTATGAGTAATAAAAAGCGTCCATGTATACCTAGAGTAGTCATCCACCACAACTAAACAATAATAGTTGCCACCAAAGCTTTTTGTTTGACACGGTCCAAAAAGATCCATATGTAAAAGTTCCAAGGGCCTTTGAGATGAAACAAGGTTTTTAGAAGGAAAAGATGCCCTTGTGAGTTTTGATTTAGAACAAGGATCACATTTTTCAGAAATAGAAAAATTTTGCTTTGGCAGACCAACTACTAAGTTTTTAGAAGAAATTTTATTTAAATGAGCCATGTGGATGTGACCTATTCTACGATGCCATAGCCACGATTCATCCTCTTTAGATAATAAACATTTAACATCATTTGAGGCTATTGAATTAAAATCAATAACATAAACATTGTTTATCCTGCGAGCAATTAGCTTAATAAGATTATCAATTTTACCCTCGATAATACATCTATCAGAATCAAAAATAACCCTATTGCCCTTATCACACAACTGACTAATACTTAGCAGATTGTGTTTTAGGCCCTCAACATGTAAGACATTTTCAATACAAGGGTTAGGAGGTGTACCAATTTTACCGACTCTGAGAATCTTTCCTTGATTGTTATCTCCGAAAGTCACATGTCCTTGGTCCTTTGGCACGAGATGCGAAAATTTAGATTTATCTCTAGTAATATGTTTTGAGCATCCGCTGTCCAAGTACCACCACGACTTCCTTTCTTCCGGAGTAACCTACAAGCAAAAAGTTCAAGGTTTCTTTTTAGGTACCCATATCTTTTTGGGTCCTTGAGTGTTAGTATAGCCATAGTTTAAATCATGCCACCTTCTAGTTTCATTGTTCGGTTTAACGAACTTCACTTTTCGGTGTATGCATTCATGTGCACCATGACCCTTTATACCACAAATATGACAAATAATTAAAGGTTTCTTATGATTACTAGCAGGGACAAAAATGGTACTTAATTTCTTTTGAGGCCTACCGGGTTGATATCCTAAACCCGCTCTATTAAAGAAACATTTTTGTCTCCCTAGCATCAAATTTAAAGTATTTCTACCTTTTGTAAATTTAGCAAGGGTTTCTTTTAAATCCTCAACTTCTTTAACCAAGTCCTTGCAGAATTTACAAGAAGAAGAACTAGCTTTAAATTTAATGTCATTACTCGAGGTGTTTGAAGAATTTTTCAAAGTCAAATTCAGCTCCTTATTTTGATTTTTCAAAAATTCATTTTATTTAATAAGGTTTTTATTCTTTTCTAAAAGAGAAGCTGAATTTTTCTTTTCTAGAGAAACCAATAAGGATAACCTCATTGATTCCTCATGCAATTCTTCAAAGGCCTCTTGTAATTCATCATAAGAAAAATTTAGTTCAGTGGTTACCTCATCTCTGTGAGCCATTAAGCAAATGTTGGCGGTCTCCTCTTGTTCGTCTGAATCTTCATCCGAACTTCCTTCATTGTCCAGCCATGCCAAGTATGCTTGCTTCCCCTTCTTTGAATTCGAGGTGCCTTTTTCTGAATTTTCTTTCTTTTTCAGTTGGTAGCAATCTGCTTTGATGTGACCAGGCTTGCCACACTCATGACATGTAATAGTTCAACCTCCACTCTTGTTGTTGTCTCTTCTGTTGAAATTTTTCTTCCTCAGAAATTTCCCGAACTTTTTCACCAATAGACCCATGTGTTCATCATTCAATAATTCTTTGTCCGAGTCACTTTCTGTTACAGGTGTTTCAGCCTTGAACGCCAAACTTTTAACCTTCTTGTTCTCTTCTTCATGTTGAGCCAACCTTTTTAATTCACTTTCGTGCTCTTGTAATTTCCCAAAGAGTGTTGCCAGCGTCATAGTTGAAAGATTTCTTGATTCAGCAATCGCCGTCACTTTGGGTTGCCATTCTCTTCCCAAGCACCTTAGGACTTTGTTAATGAGATCCTCATTGGTGAATTTCTTCCCCAATGTCGTCAGTTGATTTACAATCATTGTGAAGCATTTTTGGATCTCTTGAATAGATTCTCCATCTTTCATTCTGAATAACTCATATTCACCAGTCAGCGTGTTGATTCTCGATCTCTTTACTTCAGTCGTACCTTCATGCGTGACTTCCAGCGTATCCCACATCTGTTGTGTTGTCTCACATGTTGATATCCTGAAAAACTCATCATAGCTCAAAGCAGATGTTATAATATTTTTCGCTTTCAGATCGTATTGGACTCTACGTTCCTCCTCCTCCGTCCACTCAGTCATAGGCTTTTCGACGGTGTTACCATTAACCACATAGGTAGGAGCATAGGGACCATTTACGACTGCATCCCAAACTTTTAATCCTACTCCTTGAATAAAAATTTTCATACGGGCTTTCCAATACGCGTACCCTACCCCATCAAACATGGGAGGTCGGTTAATAGAACTCCCTTCACCACCAAACACAGAGTTTGAAGCCATACTCTTGAGACGGTTAAGTCTTAACACAAGAGACTAGCTCTGATACCAATTGTTGGTTTTGGCTTCAAAATCTCGAGAGGGGGGGGTGAATCGAGTTTTATTAATGTATTGTAAAAACCGTTACAAATTAAAAATTGATTTGAGATGGAGAGATTAAGCGTTTGAAACGGATCGCGAAAAAGATAGATAATAATAAACGAGTAGCGCGGAAACGTAAAAATTGAAATATGCGGAAATTAAAAGAGATAGGGATAGAAAAGCTTGCATCGGTGAATTTTATACAGGTTCAGCCATCCCGTCAAAAGGCCTAGTCCAGTCCCCAAGCGACCCGCCTGAGAGTTTTTATACCAAGCAATAGAGTTGCGCCCTATTACAACCAAGAGCACCCCGCACACTACTAGGAACCTCCGTTCGCTAGGGGCCTCAATCACACAACAGGGTTCCTCGCCCAACGACGTATCAAACGTCCACTAAGGGATTTTCTCCCAAACCACTAAGGTTTAGAACAAATACAATGAGAGTGATTACAATAGTTTGATGTGTTCTTCAACAACACAGATACAACAATCAAGTACTATGATAATGAAGTAGTTGTTTCTCTTGAAGTCACTCAGCCAATAAGGATTTATGTTCTTCAAAAATATGAATGTGAAAAGCAGAAGACTTGTGAAGAAGAAGAAGAGAGAAACGTGCAGAAAGAATGAATGAATGATATGATCAACTCTATTGAATGTTGGAGTGATTTTGATTTTAAAAAGAAAACCTTTTAGAATCAAAAAGGATTTTGAATAAGTAAAACAAAATCAAAATAAAATAAAATAAGATTTGAAATAAGTTTTAAAATCAAAACTAAATCAAAATGATTTACGAAATAAAATAAGGATTTGATTCTTAAAACCAAAAAGGAAATAATTCAAAGTTAAAATCATTTTCGAATTTTATAAAATAAATCAGAATCTTTTATATAAAACCAAATCAGGAAATAACCAAAATGATTCTGACACGTCTTTCAATAAAACATGAAGTAATCGATTACTTTCTGAAGGTAATCGATTATTCCTTCAAAAATAGAAATTCTTAAATTCATTTGAAAACCATGTAATCGATTAGACCAAGAATAGTTAATCGATTACACCACTCCTGTTCAATGTATGATGCAACTCATTATAATCTATTACACTAGTAAGTTAATCGATTACTGAGCCTCTGATATGCATATGATGCAACATCATGTAATCGATTACTACAGAGCTTGTAATCAATTACTAAGCCTCTGAAAAATATATGATGCAACCATTATAATCGATTACTTGACCCATGTAATCGATTACTTCCATAAGAAAGTAACTGATTAACAAAATTCAATTAATCGATTACAACCTCTCTGATTTTTCTATGATGCAACAAAGTTAATCGATTACTTGAGATGATAATCGATTACTCTCTCTTGCAAACATACAAATATACAGAGTTTTTTAACATCAAGTATTTTTACTCAGATTAAATGCAGAAAAAATTTTTCCATGCAAAAACACGTTTTTCTTCTTCTCTCCTAAAATGAAAAACTTATTGGCTTTTGTAACTCGTAAAGAAATAAAAACTTCATTACCTTAGAATTGATCTAAGGAGAAGGTTTCTAATAATCTATGCCTTGCTTGAGTCTTCAATCTTGAATGACACTTGCACTTGTGAGCTTAAACTTGAGTTGGCTTGTTATCATCAAAACACTTTCTTGAATTAAACTTGAAGTCCATAGAGAGTTTGAAGCATGTCTTCCAACTAGCTTGACTTCCAACATCTGAATCGACATAGCCTCTATAGTAGATTTTCCTCCAAAGCATAATGTAGCATCACAGGTTCCTTTGATGTATCCAAGGACCCTCTTAATAGCATTCCAATGCTCTCTACCTGGATTCGCCATGTACCAACTAACCACCCCAACTGCTTGAGCAATATCTGGCCTCGTACAAATCATGGCATACATAGGACTTCCCACCGCCGATGCATACGGTACTCGAGACATTTCCATCCTCTCCACTTCATTGCTAGGACACATACCTGAGGATAATTTGTAATTGATAGGAAGTGAGGTGGAGATTGGCTTACAGTCATGCATGTTGAAGCGTCGCAAGACTTTCTTCAAATAATTCTTTTGAGAAAGCCAAATCTTCCTATCTTTTCTGTCTCGGTGAATTTGCTTCCCTAAAATCTTGTTTGATGGTCCCAAGTCCTTCATATCGAACTCCCTAGCCAATTGTACCTTCAATTCCTGGATTCGAACTTTGTTGGGCCTACCACCAACATGTCATCCACATACAATAGCAAAATGATGAAATCATCATCACCAAACCTCTTGTAGTACGTACAATGATCTGAACCCAGTCTGTTGTATCTGAGGCTAATAATGAAGGAATCAAATCTCTTGTACCAACATCAGGGCGCCTGCTTTAGACCGTACAGAGATTTGGTCAACCTGCAAACCAAGTTTTCTTTTTCTTTTTCTTCAAAGCCTTCTGGTTGGAGCATATATATTTCTTATTCAAGTTCACCATGAAGAAAAATAGTCTTTACATCCAACTATTCAAGATGTAAATCAAATGCAGCGCACATTGCCAAGACTACTCTGATAGTGGTAAGTCTAACCACCGAAGAGAATATTTCATTAAAATCAATACCTTCTTTCTGAGCATGTCCTTTGACCACCAATCTTGCACGATATCGTTCCACCTGATCGTTGCCATCTCGCTTGATCTTATAGACCCATTTGTTACCAATGGATTTCCGTCCTTCTGGAAGTGTAACAAGCTCCCATGTTTTGTTTCTTTGTAAGCTAAGGCCTCCATTTCTTCATGCATTGCTGCCATCCATAGAGAAGCATCTGAACTGTTCACAACCTCCTGAAAGATTGATGGTTCTCCTTCTTCCTTTAGAAGACAAAACACATCATGGTTTACCATAACAAAGTCTTTGTGCTAATTTGGTTTTCTTCTCAGACGGTTTGATTGTCTAACTTCTATATCATTGGCGACATCCGGTACTTATTCCTCGTGCTCTGGCTCAGCTTCAGAAGAATCATTTTATCCAGATTTCTCATCTATCTGTACTATAGTAGTCTCTTTAGTGTTGCTTTCATTTTTTGCTCACTTTGCAGATCATTTTCTACAAATGTTACATCCCTGCTGATGACAACCTTGTGGGCAGTGGGATCCTACAGGCGATACCCCTTAACTCCATCAGCATAGCCCAAAAATAGACATTTCCTATATTTTGAATCTAGTTTGTCTCTTTCTTGGGAGTTGTAAATCACGTACGCAGGACATCCAAACACATGGAGGGAAGAGTAACATGGTGGCTTGCCAATCCACATCTCCATTGGTGTTTTCAACTCAATTGAAGTTGATGACGATCGATTTATCAGGTAGCATGCAGTTTTGACTGCTTCTACCTAGAAAGATTTGGCTAATCATGCAGTTCTCAACATTGCTCTTGTTCTTTCTACGAGAGTTCTATTCATCCGCGTTGCTACACCATTTTGCTGCGGTGTGTGTGCAACTGTGAATTTCCTTTGAATGCCCACCTTCTTGCAAACTACTAGAAAATTGTCATCAACATATTCTCCTTCGTTGTCTGTCCTCAAGCACTTGATTCTTTTACCAATTTCAAGCTCTACTTGTGCTTTAAATTCCTTGAATACTGGAAACACATCTAACTTCTTCTTGATTGGGTACAATCTCTTGGAGTAATCATCAATGAATGATACAAAATACTTTGCTTCTCCTAGGGATAACATCGGTGACTCCCACACATCAGAATGAATCAAGCCCAGTATGTGCTTTCTTTTGTCAGTTGATCTATCAAACTTTAATCTATGTTGCTTGCTTATCACACAGTGCTCACAAAAAGGTAAATTTACCGATTTGAGCTCGGTTATGAGATTTCGTTCTGCAAGGACTTTCAACCCTCGTTCGGACATGTGGCCTAGTCTGTGATGCCACATCATCGTTGTTTCTTCTTGGCCTGTTGCTGCAACTAATGCATCTGCCTCTTGCAACGTATCTCCCATAAGCATATATAGATTAGCTGAGATCTTCTCTGCCTACATCACCACAATAGCACCTCTCACAACTTTCAAGATCCCACCTTCGATGTGGGTCTTGCACCCGAGGTCATCTTCTATTGTGGGTTTTGCACCTACAATAGATTCTTCTTCAAGCCCTTCACATGTCGTACCCCTTGAATTGTGCGAATAGTATCGTCGTACATCTTCAATTTGATAGTACCAACTCCAGCAATTTCTAAGGCATGATCATTTCCCATGAACACAGATCCCTCTGAGATAGGTTCATAAGTACAAAACCAATCTCGTCGTGAAGTCATGTGCCATGTTGCCCCTGAATCCATTATCCATACATCAGGTAGCTGCTTTTCGCCTTTAGAACTTATTGCTGCTTCGCTATACAGGATTTCTCCGTTATCTGAGGTACTTGCAACACATCCTTGAGAGGTTGTTGCATCAGGAGACTCCTCTGTATTCTTCTTAATCCAACAATCTTTCTTCAAGTGTCCTCTCTTGCCACAATTGTAGCATTTGAGGTTCTTCCTTCTCTGAGATTTTGATCTACCATGATTTTGACTCCCACTGGAGCCATGTTCCGTTGATCTACCTCTCGCTATAGTCAAAGCCTTTGCTTGTCTTGAACTCCCCAATCTGTCTTCCTTGTTCTTGCGCCTGGATTCTTCTTCAAGAATGGCTCCGGCGACATCATCAAAGAATAAAGTGTTGACAACATTATTGTTGGTAATGTTGATGATGAGTTGATCGTACGAATCTGGTAAACTCTGGAGTAGAAGCTTCGCACACTCATTTTCCTTTACTATGAAATTTGAAGCCATCAGTTGAGCAAAGAGCGTGTTCAGATTGTTGATGTGATCCGTAATCGAAGTGGATTCACTCATTCGAAGAGTATAGAGTCTCCTCTTCAGAAATATTTTGTTGTGAAGTGATTTGACCTCATATAGTTTAATGAGGGTCTCCTAGATCTCCAGTGCAGTCTTCTTTTCTGCAATGCTTGACAACACTTAATCTGTCATTGCTAGATGCAGATTAGCAACAGCCTTGTCATCCATCTCCTGCCACTTTTCATCAGTTACCCCTGAAGGTCCGCCTTCAATTGCTAGTAAGCAATTGTCCTTCCTCAAAATTGCCTTATTCAGTTTCCATAGTGAGAAATGACTCTCGTTGAACTTCTCTAACTCATACTTTGCTACCATAATTTTTATTTTTATTTTTTCGACTGTATACGTGAATAGTAACGTATACGTGAATAGTACTATACACGTGAATAGTTCCGTATACGTGAAAATTATTGTATGTATTCCCGTATACTAGAACAAATCCAGTATGGGTTAACAATTACTGTAAAAGAATACAAGTATACGTATGAATAGTAACTGTGAATAGTGCAGCGGAATAGTGACTATTAACTTGTGGCTCTGATACCTCTGTTGGGTATTAGAGTATGAAAACAATATCACGCAGTTAAAATAGAGTTGAGAAAAATTAGGAACTACACAAATATTTTACGTGGAAACCCTTTCCGAAGACAACCACGAGGCAAGAATAGAAGATTTTAACTAAGTAGGGAAATATTACAATCTCTCTAAATATAAGAAGAGAACAATAACACTGTCTCTTATACTAGGAGAATACAATTCTGTCTATATAAAAATATAGGAGAAATACTAATAAAACACTACAAGTATTTTACACTAGTATGTATTTATTGTATGTGTTTGAGACTAAAATGGGATGTGTGTGATTTGGATACTGGGAATGTTGAGAAACGAAGGACTGAAGCCTCTATCTATAGAGAGCTTCAACCTCTACTTCTTCAATTATCTCTGTTCCATAACTTGTTTGAATTTTCCAGCCTACAATCCTTTCGGTGCCTCCCAAGTTTTGCCGGTGCCTAACTTTGATAAGAAACAAGTCACAAAAAGTGACTTTAACTTTCTGCATGTCGGCCACAGCCCTATGTCGACAACATCTCACACATTATGCAAAGGATCTATAGCCCAAGACTAATTGCAAAGTTAATTAAATGTTACTTTGTCTTCAAAAAACAATTTATCAGTTTCATTCAAAATGTTATAACAAAGTAACGAAAGAATGAATACTTTTTGAGTTCCGTTGGTTTTAAATCTAAAAAACTAACAACTAGTGGAGATTTTAAGGGTTGTGTAGATGTGTTCTGAAGTTTCTTTATTTGACTAAACTGTCACTTTAGTCCCTCACTTTGTAAGATTTTTAAGGGTTGTCTTCTCTCATACGAGTGTGCCTGCGGTGTGACTTGTTCAAAAAACAATTTATCAGTTTCATTCAAAATGTTATAACAAAGTAATGAAAGAATGAATTCTTTTTGAGTTCCCTTGGTTTTAAATCTAAAAAAGAACAACTAGTGGAGCTCTTAAGGGTTGTGTAGATGTGTTCTGAAGTTTTTTTATTTGACTAAACTGTCACTTTAGTCCCTCACTTTGTAAGATTTTTATCTTTAGTCCCTCATTTTTCAATAATTCCTATTTAGTTCCTCACTTTGAAAAAAGTTACTCACGTTAGTCCTTAACAATTTTCTCTGTTCATAGACGTTAACGTCTTACACGTAGTCGTTAAATAACATATACACACGTGGTCGTTAACATTTTACACATGAGGCTGAATTCAAAAGACAAAAATTGAAGAAAGAAAAGGCTAAGGAAGTAAGGCCGCTGAAGAGGCAGTTAAGGCAGCTGCAGAAGCTAAGGCAGCTGCAGATAAAGCAGTTGTAAAGCTTTGACAGCTGCAGAAAAAACAGCAGCTGATGAATTTGTTGCAGCAGCACAACAACTAGAAGTCGTATAAGTTATTTAACGGTCACGTGTATAAGATATTAAGGTCTATGAACGAAGAAAGTTGTCAGAGACTAATGTGAGTAACTTTTTTCAAAGTGAGGGACTAAAGAGAAATTATTGAAAAATTAGGGACTAAAGTGAAAGCTCCTTACAAAGTGAGTGACTAAAGTGTCAGTTTAGTCATCTTTATTTTGTATCATGAAGGTGAAGAAGGACTGGGATGAATACAATTAAACAAAGCACAAATGAATCAAGGATAATTTGGTTTCCAATGGCATTTAGTGTAGTGTAGTGACTAGTTGTATGAAAGAAGTGAATCTGATTAAGTGTATCGTTATACTATTTGATTATATGCAGGAGGTGTTTAAGATATGAGCACATTATAAAATTATCAGCCCAACTTGTAAGTTGTCCTATTGCAATAAAAAATTTATGAATTCACTTGATATTGATTCATCACCTCTGGAAAATTTTGCCACATTCATTTGGGATTAACATTGCATCATGGCATCTGAAGAATGTGATGATTTACACTTTGATATTAATTCACTTCCTCTTCGAGATTATGATTCAATTTTTATTGTCAATACAAAGAAATGTGAAAGGAAAGATAATAAACTTAAAATATATGTTCAACTTTATTGTCAAATATCTGTCCATAGCATGTGTCTCATTGTTCACCACCATTCACCATTCATTGTGTTCTGGTGAGTCTATGCAGTCTGCTCTATCTCTTTCTCTCTCGCAGCTTCCCTCGTTTAGGGTTTGGCCTTCCAAATTGGGGCTTTCATCTCAGATTTGATATTTGGAGCCCAAATCAACCAATGGCGTTTGCGAAAGGCTTTGATGGTGGTTGTTGAGGGGCGAAGGTGGTTGTGGATATGTTGAAAGGCGGTGCACCCACCACCTCCATCGTCGCGAGTTCTTCAACTCCTCTGTTGCAGTAAGTTTAGTCCCTCTTTTTTCGAACCAAACTCTAGCGATTGATTTGAGTATTTCATCAATTATTTTATGTTGGTGTTTTGTTTGGTTTTCATTTTACATCTTTATTACAAGTTTGGGGTTAGGGATTGCTAATTGATTTGAGTTAAGGTTTTCTATAATTTCAAAACAACATCAATATATGGTAATAGAGTATGCCCTCACTCACTCATGGATTTCATTGCCTTTTGATTTGATTTCATGGACTTCTTTCTATGCCTTTTGATTTGATTTGATTTCATGCCCTTACTCACTCAATCACTCACAATTCTGTCTATCTGTAGTTTCTGTTGCTGAGTGGTTCAATTCAATTGATTTTAATAGGGTATCTCTCATGGAGGAAGAAATAAGTTCATTCACTGAACAAAACTATTGTTACTGTTTTTACATAAACAACTCTTACCTAGAATTTACTAGATTGATTGAACATATGTATTGTTTTGTTTTGAAGGGAACTTAAGATTTTTTCTCTTGATTCAATATTTTATTTCATGCCAAGGAATCAAACAATCTTCACAGACAAACCATTAGATGAAGAAGAAATATTAGATATGATTAAATGGAGATCCTGGACTTGGTCGTGGACAAAATGTAAACATTTCATTTATTCTATTTGTAATTGGTACTCTGACACTCCGCATTTTATAAACTCTATCTAATCTACTCTTTACGGGGTCATTGTACTTAATCTAGGAGTCTATTAGGTGGCTTTATGGTTAGTGACATGACAAGATTTTCTGGCCACTATAATAGGTGTTTTTCCTGGTCTTTTGGATTTACTGTAAGTGAACTAAAAATTAAAAGGGTCTTTAATTGAAAGTAGGGTGAGATAAAACCTGGAAAGGTGTACCTTCAAGTTAGTTTTGGAATGTCTGATTAAGATTCGTTTTTTCGTACTCTTCTCTGTATTCTTTCATATTCTTTTTATTCTTCTTGGTCAACATTGAAATGATTGGATGATTGTATAGGGATTCTATTTGAAATGATAAGGGTGGGACATTTTGATTAAAGTTGGTAGGGTAGGAGTAGGACAAGGTTTATTTGCCTCATCAACATGCTGCATTAGAAATTTATAATTGAAACCTTTTAATGTTTTAGGGAAATGGCTTTGGCATTTTGCTGAAGAAGATTGATTTATGAAGGCAGTGAAGTTAGAATGCATTAAAGGTAGATAATTGTATCTTCTAACGATTGACACTGTTGGGTTTGTTTGACAGTTATGTCGTGGCATTGGGGGCTTTATAGTGTTAAAAACGTCAAATTGTCTTTTTCCTATGCTTGTCCTCAATTTTTAATAAAATTTTTTTCATAAAAAAAAGAGATTTGTTCTCTACAATGCGCTTATATCATTATACTATGCTTCATGTGTTTCTCTACCTTCAATTTATTTTGTAAACTGATCATGTAAAAGTATGTGTCCCCTGTTGTGAAAGAGGGAAAATTAGGAAAGGTCTTATATTATCTTCTTCTGGAGCTAACTAACTGGAATGGTCTCACCCTTTTCTGTTTTCATCTCTGCAACCAAAGCAATTATGTTCGATATGAAATTTTTATTTTTTTTTAAAAAAAATTCATCATGAATTTGAGCTCAAATGTAGGAAGGGCTACAATTCGTTATGAATTTGAGCATCAAACTTTTGTGTTGCATCTAATCAGAAAAAACAACATAGCTGTTGCATAAGTTAGATCCTTATGCTACCAGTTTCTTGATTTGTGTTGCATAGGTGTTATTGCATCCAATGATGATGGATTGCGAAGGATTGGACTGAAAAAGATTAAATTGGATTTGTAATAGCTTCTTTCATGCATATTTTTATCCTTGTATTACTGAACATCTAATCAGTGTGCCTTGCCTTTGAATTTATGGTTCATGGTGGTTTTTTTGTTATTTTCTTTGTTATTTACCGGTACTGGAGTTTTGTCAATTGAAGATATGGGATTGTTTCATAAGATATCAAATTTCCAACTCTTTGTATGACATCATCTATTCTTTTCTTTCTTAGCATTGAACAAAGCTGCATAGTTATTTATTATATGTTTTACATGGATACAAGTACTTCTTGTGAATTTAATAATTGAATATTAGATGTACATGTAAATCCTTATATATATTGAATATACTTAATTAAACCTTCTGGTTCTTTTCTGGTGTATTTCTCTGGTGAGCTTAATTTTCTGGTTCTTTTTTGTTGTATATCTTTGATGAAGAGGAAAATAAGTAAAAGAATAGACTTGGCTTAAGAATTTTTGGTTATTTGTAAAATAAGTTGTTTAATGTTTTTTAGTTCTCAATCCTTGTGGACTCTGTACTATGCTAAGTCTGTGCTATGCTATACCTTGTGGAGTCTATGCTGTGATATGCTATGCTAATATAGGAAGCTATATAGCATCACATAAAATGTCTAGGGAATGTACAGGGCTGCTCATATGTGAAACCTAGGGGGCCTTCGGGTGAAGCATGAGGATTTACCAAATGTCTGGAGTAATGCAAGTATGAAAAACAACATAGGGCAACAACATAATAAAAGGATTAGGCTTACACCAATTATTTTAAAAAAAACAATAGCCAGCTGAAAAATTCTGTATGATCATGTTTGTTGAGTTTCTTGATTTGAATGTCTATGTTGATAATTCAATTTTGTTGCTTGACAGCCTTTACTCAGATCTTCATCATATGTATTTTTATTTTGAAGTTATATTGACATCTATGACAGGAAAGAGAGCGACAGTTTGAAATTAACGTCAGAAGGTACTGCTTCTGTCTGAAATTTTGATGGCTGCAATTATTAGTGAGTTTTTAGTACTCTAACATCAACTATTGATGCAGAGCCTATCAATATCTTTCATGGAAGCTACAACACTGACACGCCACCGGTTCGTTTGAATTATCATCATGGGAATCATTACAACTCCCTTGTTGATCCACGGCGCCCAGCAATTGGTGCTGGACTTGGGTTCAGTAGTCTTCGTGGAGTGAGTTGCTGTGAATTTCCTCTTGATATTGTTTTTTTAATTCTGTATTCTTGTATTCTTGTGAACCATCTAAAATTTAGGTTTATCAGCCAACTGAAAAATTAAAATTTATATTGTTTTCTTAATTCTGTATGGCAGTAAATTCAGCAATGAATGTCTATGTTTATTCAAACACAGTTTATGCCTATGTTGGCACCCATGCACAACATTGTTGGCTTCCAAGTAGGAAATGTTGGGCAGCAAGCATCATCTCAGTGTGGAGGAGGCACAAATGATCATGACTCATGAGGATGACGATATAGATAACTTAGACTGATTAGAGCATTATGTTGCTAGCTTGTTTATAGACTAACAGCATCCACAATCCCAAACTCACTTTTGGTTCATAAATGGGTCCCACGTATTATCTTATAATTTTTTACACTTCCCCAAAAGTTAAGAACTCTATAACTTTTTTCTTCCAACCCCAAACTCAACTTTCATTCTTAAATGGGACCCACAACATACCCCACACTTTTATATTTTACATTTAATTATAATTATAATAATATATTATTAATATTTAAATATAGTAAAATGTAACTGCTAGTATTTTATTAAAATATATTATTTAATTTTTTTTTTAGTTTTTTATTAAAATGTCTTTACCAAAATTTTTTTTAAGTATAATAACATGTAAAAAAGCCATACTACTCTCGTTAATGTAAAAACTTCAGATCAAGTTATGTCTCAAGCTTGGCATGTTCTTTCATCAGTTCCCAAACCTGTTAACTGAGCCCAATGCCTCTCTTCTTCTCCATGGACCAAACGCCTTTCTCCTTCTCTCTATCTCAACCCAACTTCATCTTCGTCATCATCAACCATCAGCTAACTCTATTTCTCTCTCTTCTCTCTCACCATCACTAACTCCATCCGGTCTCCCTTTCCCTCTCTTCATCATCATCATCACAGCCACAATCGGCTTAATCATCAACAACATCCAATCGGCTTTCCTTCATCATCATCAACAATAGGCTTCATCATCATCAACAATTGGCTTTCCTTCCCACCACAACCAACAATCGGCGGCTTCATCATCATCATCAAGCCACTGCGAAGAACCAGGGACATGCATGCAAGATGAAAGATTTCTCTTCAATCTTTTTTTTTAAATTTTCTGATCTAATTTTCGATTTTTTTTGTTGATTTTAGTTGATTTTTGGTTGATAATCTCAGTTTTGGTTGATTAATCAGAGGGTTTTTTAATTTTTTTCATTTTCTTTCTCCAATTTTCCCTTCCTGAAAGTACATGTGGGGCCCTTGGTTCTGCAACGAACCCGTTCGCTGGGGCGACCTGGGTCGTCACTACGACCCCTCCCCTCCCCCTCCCAACCCTGATTTGGTGATTCTTGGTTCATTCATCCCCACGACCTGAGCTACGACCCACCGTTGTGGGTGCTCTAATTACTAAGATGATGGTGATGGTATTGACAACTTTTTCTTAAATGACTTTGAGTTGGGTTTTTTTTTTTTTTTTTGTAATGAGTTGGGTTTTTTTATCTTAGGAAACAATAATGAAAACTTGTTTTGAGCTATACACTTGACTTGTTTTACGTGCTTTGTTGGAAACATTCTATATGGATGTTATTATGAATACGATTTTGATGTAATAAAAATATGAAGTTTGTTTTGTAATGTCATTATAGAGTTATTGGCAATGCGATGCATTTATGGAATTGCTACTGAATAGCTAGGTAATAGAACTAGAGAATTGCCAAGAAATTGCTACAGAATTGCAATTCAATACAGTTACAAAATAGCTAGTAAAAAGAGGTACCAAATAACTTCCGAATTGCTAGGAATTATGTGATTACCTTATATGCATCAGCTAGGAAATAAATACAACTTTGCTACGGATGGGACAATAACTGGGTACGGATTAGCTACCGAAATTTCTCTAGCAAAATAGCTATGAAAAAATACAATTTTTTCTTCAAATTAAGCAATTAATATGCTGCCATATTGTAACGGATTAGCTACAAATTTTTTATTTTTTTCTTCGGAAAAGCTACGGTATCATTCGATAGCAAAATAGCGACTCGATTTACGCTACGCACGTGTTTGTAGCGGTTTAGTTGCTATTCCGTAGCTAAGAGTAGTTGGCTAGAGATCAGCAACGGAATTGCTACGTAATCTTTCGTAGCTGACCGCGCAATTTCTTGTAGTTGTGCGTTGAGAATGTCATAGAATATTTATTTTATGATTAGGAAACCTGCCTGTTTTTTAATTTTCATATTTTCTATTTAAAATAATTTATTACTAAATTTGATTGAGAATTTTAAGAAAAGTTAAATTATTATTATTTTTAATATGTACCCATAACCAAGCAACTTTTTGTCATACATTTTAGGCAAAATGTACTTCTTTTGTTTTTGAATATATCAAGTTAATTATCTTCAGTTTTTCACTTGTGCATGAGTTTTTTTTTTCTTATTAGTTTTATATTACTGTATATGGTACTCTTTCTATTAGGTTTTTTTCGTTTGTTGTGCATGAGTTTCATGAGCACATAATTCGATTGTAACTACTAAATTTAGTTTCTCACCCAAGGAATTACTGTACATGGTACTCTTTCTATTAGTTTTAAGAACTTGTAATTGCTTACATTGGTTTGTATAATTCGATTATATGTGATTTATAATAAGAATAATAAAGAATAATTTAAAATTTTAATTGTTTAATCTCAGAACGATAATATGGGTATTTTATAAATAAATATTTTGATTTTGAAACAATATAGACAAATGTGAATTTTGTTAGGAATTGAAAGACTCGTGATGAAATTAAAAGAAAATTATATAACCAAATTCAAAAAAATATATATATTGCGTATTGATCCAAGCAGTAATTTTACCTACATTTTAAGAAGGACCCATATCCACCCGAATCTTTCTCGATTGTCATAATTAACTGTTATGTAGGTGTAGATATATGCAGTAAGTTGTTTTCAGTCTTCAAGTTATGCAATAGTTACCTACATTGCTAGTTTTTTTGACCTAAAGTAGTGGTATATTTTGGGTTTACTTTGCGTGCCAAGACTAATTTATCCTCCAATGCTACAAGTAGTAAATGATATAGCACTTCCCTAAGAAATGTTGTTTTATTGAAACTATAGTACTAGTTTTGGTGCATACTACATAGGTATATAATAATCAACCCTTTGTACACTCTTGCAAAACATTTTCTACACTATGTTTAACTGGAAAAATGGTTTGGTTGTCGGGAATATGTGTTTACATCATGAAATTGCGAAAGAATGGGTCACGACAAATTTATGTGGTAATCTTGTTTTCCAAATCAAATTAGACAATGATTAAAAAGGATAAAGAACAATAATTTAGAGTTCCAAAAGGTAAAATGCAGGAAGTTTAAAGTGCAAGAAAATATAATATGAAAATGCAAAGAGATTAAAGAACAGAAAATGGTAAGATTTATTAAAAAGTAAAGGGAATTTAAATGGTGTTATCCATCAATCTACTCGATGAGATGTATAGGAAATAACCAAGTTCCAACCCGTTTTACATCAATGAATCTCCTATTTATAGAAAATTTTGTTATGTCCAAATAGAACAGGGGTCCTTGTTAAGGATATTTAGTCTGACAAGAGTGGGCTCTTGGTCCTACGTATCCGTTTGAAACAAGGTTGCGAGGTTTAAGACTATGTAGTTTTATCATGCACGTAGAGACAATGCATATGAGGGAGTAAGATGGCTTCAAGCTGTTCTTAAGAGTATTTGACAACATGCCCTATACTCTGAGGAATGTCATTTGCGATCTTGTGCCCCTGATATGAATGAATTGCGCACACCATTTTGATTCCTGAGACTCAAGTTCTCAGTCTCTTTGGCAGTGGCCTTCGTGATGTTATTGAATTTTCAGGATGGGCAGCTTGGTCTGATATATTTTCTTGATAAATCTTCTATCTTTGAGAATAGTCTTTGTGTAATCTTATCTTTTAGGAGATTAGCCGTGATATTCTATAATTGCTGATAATTCATTGATAATTTTCGATAATTGAGTTGTTTATCTCCAGGAGATTCTCTTTTGGAATAAGTCTCGTGACTTATCTATAGACCAGGTCCATATCCAAACTCCACTGAGCTAGTCCGGACTATAAGTCCTCCATCGTAGGTCGTTTAAGCTTGGTTCAGGTCTTTAAGATCTTCTCAGAGGTCGCAGTAGGTCTTCCGGAGGTCATCATGTAAGGTAGGTTTCTTTAGCTTGCGATAGGTCTGGAACATAAGCCCTTAGGTCATTTCATCAATGCTGAAAACCATCCCTCTTCCAAGCTCATCTGTTGGTCTGGGCCATAATAAATCTTTGTCTCTTGGGTTCTTGTAAGCATTTTGAATTTCATCCATAACCATGTTGCTCTAGTATCATTCGTTCTATCATGGAAGTTGTGCACATTAAACCTTTTCTAATCATTATTTCTTCCTGATGGTTAAGAATTTGACAATTGTTCCTTTTGTCTTCTCAGCCAGTAGACTTTAAATACCAACTCTTTCCATATTAGAAAGTTTCACTTCCATCATATTTTCTATTTGAATTTGAATTTGAATTTCTGGGTTGAGTTCTTTCATTGCCTTTGAAACCCTAACTCAATATATTGCTCTTCAATCTTGCTGAGGTATGCACTTTCTTCTTTTAATCTTTGCACAATGACTGATACTGAGCATGAATCTGGTTTCTACGCTTCTACTAACAGTGAATCGTCAGAATTGTGCCATAATGACCCTGGTGAGTTAAGTGAATCTTTTTCTTCCAATCCCAAATTTCTGACTATGAATAGCCTCCTTGAGGTTAAAAATACTCTGATGATGGATACCCTCTTAGAACATCGTTATTCAAAAACTTACCCCTTTTATTCCACAACTTTAAAGGAAAAAAATAAGTCCAAAAGGATTGGAACTTGACAAAAAAGCTAAAAATTGGCAATCCTACAGGTGGGTGTGCAACAGTGTGTTGTATGCCAAATCGATCTTTAGCAGAACTCTGATCTTCAAAATCTCATTATTTGTGATGAGTCCTTTTCAACTTGTTTTCGTATTTCCACTTCTCCTTCCAATTCGAGAATTTTCTCCAGTCACAGTTCTGTATCTCTCGAGCCCCAATATATAATGATTTATAGATTTCTTTTTTCATACTTAGGGTTGAAGCTTCCTCTGGATGCTTTCTCATAAATATCTTGAAATAGTTCTCAACAAAATAATTTAACAGGGGTTTAAACATGAATAGTTCAAAATTTCATCCATGGGTTCCTTTGGTGTCATCCCTTTACTTCACACTAGCGAGCTCCTCTGACCTTCAACATTGGGTCACGTGCCAAAAAATAGTTGCCTGATCCCGGTAAAAGGTGTAGTCAGCACGTGGTAAGTGAGACTTAATTATGAAATATATCTTCTACAGATAATGGTGAATTTTATGAAAATATATGGTGGAATTATTGCAATAATATGGAGATAATAGAAAGATATGTTATTTATTCTATAAGATTATCTATCATAATAGATAATCCAATCTTCCCAAATTAGATAAGATAAAGGAAGAATATTCTTGGAGATAGGAGATTGATCATGGAAAGTACAACATCCTATGAAGAACAATACCAGCCTTTATCAAAGGATTAAGACACAATTACAACCCCAAAATGAGTGTGATCAATACACACCATATACACGCAACTACATACTTCTTGAGAGCATCATTAATACTCCCCAGAAAAAGGTTCAACAAGAAGAGAGCCAAGCTCAAGTCATTGAACACCGTGGCAGTTGAGTCTAGCCCCATCCACCACGAAGGATTAACCACCACTTGAAGCTCATCCCTCAATAGTATTGAGAATCTTCTACTTCATTCACGAAGGAGATCTTAGACCACAAACGACCTCCCTAAGAGTAGGGGGAATATCGCTTATTACTCTTAGGGACAACTCAAATCAGTCTTGTTCTCCCTTGATGCACTATTTTAATGTACCAAATAGAGCTAGGTAGTCTTGATCCCCAGAAACTTAGTTTGAACTAGTACGTAGGACCAAAAGCCCACTCTTGTCAGACTAAAAATCGTTAATAAGGACCTTTGTCTAATTTGGACAGAACATTGGCACCGTCTGTGAGAACGGTAAATTATTATCCCCACAACAAATTCTACCATAACGAAGAATACGGAGAACTACAACAAAGAGAACAACTAGTAGCTTTAACAAGAAGTACTGTGACGTTCTTCAGATCACGTACCAAATATTCAAAGTCTAAGGATTGAACCTCCTTACCGCAAATAAAACAAGGAAGAAACACTTATCCAAATTACTTATTTTTCGTTATTAGTCATAACCAAAATGTTATTTATCATTATTATGGCATAAACATTCTTAAAATTTTATGTCTAAACATGATCTTCTTGGCACTGTGAGAAAAATACACATACATATAACTTGTTAAAGATATATGATTTTTGATCTCTACTTACAAATTTTGCTCATAGGAACCTAGAATGATCAATGATACAACCAGCCGTAAGACAAAAGCCTTGAAACATGAAGCTCGTCTATTAGTTCAATTTGTATTGTCGAGAGAAATCAACCATGATGGGATAGTGTTGAAGATTGTTGGAACACCGGAAAGTATACGAGGTCGTACAACTGAGTAATACAATGGTAAATAGAGTGTCGAACCCACGAGAATTAGTGTTATGGCAATTATCACCTTATCAAAGTTAAATAAGTGAAGTTGGATTAAAAAATTGTTTTGGATGTTTGGAGGAAAAGTAAAAATGGTTGAGTTTGGAATGGATAAAAGTGCTAGGGACATGGTTTCATTGTCAGTAATAGTGATTTACAACGATTATGAATATCATTCCGATTATGTTAACAACGATTCTAGAGGCAGTAAGCACTTGATTGCTCAAGACACTAACTTTGTATAATTAGTTTAAACATCACCTTAATCCAATTAAGCGTGTCCTAAACTAATAATCGTTTGATTAAAAACACTAGAATTGCAAATGTTATATAATTTCCCAAAAATATTCATACGAGTTGTGAAATTATAATGTTTGATTATAGGGCGCAATCCCTAATTTCCCTATTGAGGAATTGAATCCCAAGTTACAAATTAGCTACTTCTATGCATATCCATAAAGAACATAATCAAACAATTAATAATAGATAGGCATTCATTGATAATCTCAATTGTAAAGCACATAATTACGATCCCAATCAGCCACATCCCTAACAAAGGATTAACTAGACATATCAATATAAAAATAGAAGACAAAGATTAGAGAATCAAACTCCATGGTCACAATGATTGATTCCTTCCTCCTTGGAATTCTTTCCCTTTGAGGTTGAGATTTCTCCTTGATGGATTCTCCTTTCTTCTCTATGTCTCCTTCTGATTCTATATGTCTAGCATTGTTTTCTAAGTGTTGCCACGATTTATGTAGCAAGAGGAATGCCAAAAGACAGCAAAAAATGAAAAACATATGTTCCTGTCTCAGAGGATGCACTTAAGAGCCCTTGAAAATTCTTGAATCGTGCTTAAGCGCGGTCGCCTGGTTTTTCTGAATTATAGGTTGGGCGCCTCAAAGTTGGCGCTTGGGCATGAGGACCAAGTGCCTAGGCGCCCTGTTAGGACCAAAACTCGTCATTTTCGCCTTTTTCGCTCCCTTTTCAAGGTTCTAATCATCCTTTGATTTTCCTTTGTCCATGACCCTTACATTTAGGCGTCAAGGCACCTAAAATCATAGTAAAAAGGAATTCATTATTATGTGAGAACTTAGGAAAACAAGACAAAATCTAAGCTAAAGAGGATAAATATATATCAAGGAAAAAACTTATATATTGGACTCTTAACAAAGCCGCGATAGCATACAAAGTGAAGCTAAACACATGAATTTTGGCCATCACCATCACGAACATCATTATCCTATATCCAAGGGAATCATGAAGGCATGGAAGATCCTTGGCCAAACCAGAGAAGACCCTCACGGTGGATCTATCAAGAGGATCATATTATTTTTAATCTTTTCAGTGTTACATGTAAGACTTTAAAAAAAAGATTTGATATTATTTGTAAGATCATATTTCAATTTTCAATAATATTTAAGTACATTTTGTCAAAAATACCCTTTTTAAATCAATATTTTCTGGAATTCCAATAATAATTATAATTAAGAGTAATTTTAAAAAAGTATATTAAATGTTTATGTTTCCAATGCTATTACCAACTGTAACCACTTTTTTTATGGATGTAATTTTACTCAAAAAAATCTTACATATAGAACTAAAAAAAGGATTATGCTTCTATAAAACACTGGTACCCTTAATTAATTAATTAATCAAATATTGCTGATAAAAAAAATGTTTCTCGATCTCTCTCTATATATATGTCATTCTACTCCCTCTCATTCTTAAACATAAGCTTCTCTTGAAAGTACTTTTTATTATTATTTATAAGTCTATTTTCAATTAATCAATTATATTAATTAATTTTTTCAAAATTGCTTTTATTTGCTAACATTTTGTTTAGTTAAAAAAAATGGAAAAAGGGATTTCTAGTTTATTCTTATATATCAAATTAAATATTTACAATTCCAATGCAAATATTAATATTAGCTAGTATTTTTTTAATTATCATAATTTTTTTAATGAAGAGCTTACATTAAGTACGGATTGAAGGAACTAACAAATAATTAAGAATCCTTAGCCTTTCAGCCGTGGCTTACAAGTTACAACTAATGTTGGGGAGGACTGAGGTGCCCTTTTTCTCATTATTTTGTAGTGGATTTGGCGCCATAGAAATCATGAGGTTTATGACTCCTCTCATTGGTCCTTTTATGATATTATTGCGAATATTAAATGCATGTTTCAGGATGTTGATGCTTTGTTCTCCTCCAACGCCAATTCTCCCTAGCAGTCTGCTCCACGTCTTGTTTGCTAGTGTTTTGATAAGAATGCTGATTTTGTTTTAAATACGGACGACTCGTCCTTGGGCAATTTTGGTCCCTCCGGTTTTGGTGGCATCTTGCGTGATGTCCATGGCAATTGGGTTTTTGCTTTTTCGGGTTTCCTTGGCATTACAACTGTGCTCCAAGTTGAATTATTGACTTTACTTGCGGTATTAAGCTTGCTAAGTCTAAAGGTATCCATCGTTTGCATTGTCAAATGGATTCTATGGAGGCTGTTCGCTTGATTCAGTATGAGGATTCTAAATTCCATATTTACTACAGCTACATTAAGGAGTTTCGAGAGTTGTTTGCTGAGTTTAGTTACATTTCTCTTGTTCACACGCTAAGAGAGACCAATTCTTGTGCCGACTGGTTCGCCAAGCATGGTGCTTCAAATTCGGATGCTATGAAGTTTTGGGACGCCTCCTGCTACTATTTCTTCAATGTTGTTAGGCGCTCAGATGGGTGTTCTGGTGCCTAGAAGCTGAGTTTTCTTTGTTTTTGGTTTTGCTTGCTGCTTTAAGTTTTTAGTTGCATAAAAAAAAAAGAATTATCTTAAGGCCGAGGATAAACGTATTTAATTAGACGTTTTCTTGAAAAAACAAATAAAAATATAAGATTTTATCTCTCCTAAGTAGGGGTGTAACGGTCTGGTCCGGTCCGGTCTTTAATGGATTTTAGGGATAGGACCGATTAAATTAATGTGGTCCGATCCGATCCAGTCCATAAGTTTTTCGCATGCGAAGACCAGACCAGATCGTAACGGTCCAGACCGTTTCGGTCCGGTCCGATCTGGTCTATGTAGACCATCTTTGATTAGATTCTAAAAATAACTAAAAATTAATTAAAATAACTAAAAAAATAAAAATTACCCAACCCAAGGAAAAATTGAGAATTGAGAGTGGAAGAAGAACGGCGATGGTGAGCAGCGATGGCGACAACGGCGGTTGGCGACGGTGAGCAACGAGTGGAAGAAGAACGGCCACTTCGACAGCGATGGCGACTTCGATGGCGGCTCCAACTTCGACGGCGAAGAGAAGAGAAGACCAGCGAGAGAAGTAGAGGAACGGCGCGATTGAGAAGAGAATGGAGAGAGAGAACGAATCGGTGGAGGGAGAGAACCGGAGGGAGAACGGAGGGAGAGAACCGGAGGGAGAACGGAGGAGGAGAACCGGAGGGAGCAGCGACTTCGATGGCAACGAACTACGACTGCGACAGCGAGTGGAAGAAGAACAATGACTTCGACGGCTAGATGGAAGAAGGAAGGCAAACGACGCCGGGAAGGCGAACGGAGAAGAAGGGTCGTGGTGCTGTGAGGGCTGAGGGACATGAGGGTGTCAATGTGTGAGGGTTGTGAGGTTAGGTTTTAGTTTTACAGTTTAAGCTAGTGTTAGGTTTAGGTTTAGGTTATAGGTATGCCGTCCGGTCTGGTCTGAATGGTCTAAAAATTACTGAGACCGTGGACCGGACCATGTAAGATCGGTCTACAATTTTGAGACCGGACCGGACCGTGAGATCGGACTTGACTGCATTTTCGGTTTGATCCGGTCCGGTCCGAGCGGTCTCGCGGTCTCGACCAGATCACTTACACCCCTACTCCTAAGTGCATCATTCTCTAAAAAAGTTAACTCTTTTTGGGTTCTTATCCGCAACCTTAAAGATTGAGGACTTATTAATAATGTTTTTTTGTCCCGGAAAGTAGAGGTGTAAGCGATCCGGTCCGAGATCGCGAGACCGCTCAAACCAAACCGGACCAGACCGAAAAATATAATTTGGTTTGGTCTTATGGTCTGGTCCAGTTTTAAAATATTCAAACCATTGTTATATGGTCCGGTCCACGATCTCATTATTTTTTAGACAGTTCAGACCGGACCAAACCGGTTATAAATAAACTAAAAAAAAAAACCTAGCGCTGCCCTGTAGATCCAAAGGCTTCCTCTGTCATGTCACTGCCTACAGCATGGCATGGAAATATTATTGTGACATATTATAGGTTACAGATGGAAATTGTTAGAACTTTTGTATGAGTATCATACGGGTTGGAAGTTTTAGTATGCATTGTGTTCGGAACTTGGAAGTATCATACATATTAGAATGTTAGATTCTAGGTGCATAGTGTATGGTATGAGTTTTTCATATTACAGGTTAGAGGTTATGTGAGAAATAGACCGGGTCCGACCGAATCATTTATGAATGATCCGATTTGGTCCGATTTTTGAACATATAAAATATCTAAATCAGACCGGACCATATCATATTAATTTAATTGGTTTGATTCTTAATATCTATCAAAGACCGGACCACACCTGATTGTTACACTCCTACCGGAAAGTATGAGTTCTCTTAATGTTGTCCTTTGAAAAAACAAATATTTTGATCATAGCCCAGATAAATTTATTTATTTTAATTTTAGTTAATGCCTCTAGCCAAAATCTATTAAATGTTGATATTACATGGACTAATAAATCAAAAACATATAAACATTATAAGAACTAAAACAAAACATGTATAAATCCTGAGCGTGTGGTTCAGTGGTAGGGATTAATCCACGCTTAAGCAAGGGTAGGTGTTCGAATCCTGCCTTGTGCATGCAGCAGCGTTAAATCTTGGGGCCAGCTGTCCCACCCATCAAAGGTGCCTACAAACCAGCAAGGAGATTAGTCACTGCGGTCGGCAGTGGACACTCCGATCATGAGAAAAAAAAAATAAAACAAAACATGTATATACTACAAGTACAAAACCCAAAACCCAAAATGTCAACAATTTACACACACAATATCCAAAATAAAAACACTGTGTTCGTTAACGACAACACGGACCAAATACAAACGATTCATACATTATTATAATTAAGTGTAAATAAAAAACGTTAAATTTAACCAGTATAGCTTAAAAACATTTATTAAAAAATTGATAATAAATTTTTCATTTTTTATCGAAAATTGTAATGTTTATTAAGTGAAAGTGTGTAATTTATTTTTCAATACAAATTTGCTTATTTTATACTACCTCTGCTCCTAAATATAATATCATTTTGACACTTTTATTTTGTCCCTATTTATAACATCCTATACCAATTTTCAATGATCATTATTTTTTTTCCTCTCAAACATCTTTATTTATTTAACAATTTTTAGAATCAAAAATAATATTAATAAGGATAGTTTTGAAAATACATATCAAATATTCACATTTTCAATACCATTAAATAAATTAATCATTTTCCTTAATTGACATGAAATCTCCTTACAAGTTTTATTTTTGATATGTTAATAAGGATAGTTTTGAAAATACATATCAAATATTCACATTTTCAATACCATGAACTAAATTAATCATTTCCCTTAATTGACATGAAAATTGTAATGTTTATTAAGTGAAAGTGTGTAATTTATTTTCAATACAAATTTGCTTATTTTATACTACTATCTCCGTTCCTAAATATAAAATCATTTTGACACTTTTATTTTGTCCCTATTTATAAGACTCTATACCAATTTTCAATGATCATTAATTTTTTTTTCCTCTCAAACATCCTTATTTATTTAACAATTTTTAGATTCCCAAAAATATTATTAATAAGGATAGTTTTGAAAATACATGTCAAATATTCACATTTTCGATACCATTAACTAAATTAATCATGTTCTAAATGCTTTTTTAGAAACTAATACACTTAATAAAATAAAAATATTTTTTAGTTATTTTTTAATAGTATTTTATTATTTATACTCTTTTATCTTATGGATGAGATGCATAGGAAATAAAAACCGATATTTTCTATTCGTTTAAAGTAAGGGCTTCACTACAAGAAAACCCTTTATTGCAACGGCAAAAGTTGTTGCAAAAAAACCAAAAGTCGTTGCAAAAAATATGTTGTTGCTGGTACAGCGTTGCAAAAGGGTATAGCAACGACTTTCTTCGTTGTTATAAAGAACAATTTTCAGCAACAACATAGGTCGTTGCATAAAAGATGTCGTTGCTAAACAAGGTTGCCAAAGCTGTTACATGTAATCTATTTCGCAACGACATTGTCGTTGCAAAACGCCTTTGGCTTTTGCTTCTGCAACAACAATTTTGTCGTTGCAATAGCCTTTGTTTAATTAAAAAAATATTTGACCAAATAAATTGTTTATGCTTCAATTTCTGAAGTATTTTTAATATGGTTACATAATTACCAAATTTATAACACATATATTAACAAAAATATTTGATCAAATAAATCTTTTTCATGCTTCAAATTTTGAAGTGTTTTTAATAATACTATACAACTGCTAAACTTAAAAAATATAAGTCAGACAAAACCTCATCCAATTTTTGTAAATTGTGTTTATACAAGACTAAAAAAAATAAGACAAAAAATCTCTAATATCCTTTTTATTCTACTCCACAGCCAACACTAGCTATCCATCTTTGGCGCTTTGCATGCTCAAGATCTGAAATTGATAAATCCGGCCAAAATTTTATTCAGTTTCCATGCACCCAAAAAAACCATAATTCAAAACCAAACTAGTAATAATTTATATATAAAAACATAACAGTGAGAAAATTATAAAGTGCGTTAAGATTTCATGACAAAGTACATCAAGACACATTGTAAAATAGTCTTAGTAGTCTTAGTACCACTCATGAGTTTATTTCTAGCAAGATCATTTTAACCATGATTCCATAATTCAGATTCAAGCTTTCATTTAAGTTAACAACTTCTAAATATTACATTCTAACACAAGTTTTCTAACACAAGTACAAATTTCATCCAATAAATTAGCTCCACAATTTAAAAAAGCAATGCTTTAAAGTTAAAAAAGTCTTTTCCTCGATTAAATATTCAAAGTAAGGCACAGTAAAACTTATGCACCCAACTCATTTTAGGAACAATTTCATAATGCAAGTAAATTAGAATTAGTAGGGAAGCCATATGTAGACTATACTTATGATCTAGGATGCATGGATGAGTATAGGTGTAACACCTAATAAATATTACCTTTAATTCCCAAGTATTAAAAATGTGCACTTAAAAATTCCTTTTTAGTTTAGTAAAATCACCCGTCAAACGGACGGAGTTTCGTCTGTTTTCGGACTTTCCAAAATTGAACCTGTATATAACATAATCTATATATATATATAATCAACCGCCAGCAGAGCTGCACCACATACACATAGCAGATAAAAGCCCCATAGGCACAAAATACAACATCCAGTGTCAGTTATCAGAGTGTAAGCGGAATAAGTATACTAGGTGCAACTAGCATGATGCTCAGAAATAACTATGTCAAAATCAATACCCTAAGCCTCATCAAAAATATATGGACATCACAAGAACATCAAAAGAATAAGGAGGCTCAGGTCACATATAGTCCTAATCCCCATGATAACCCTACTCTCCCTGTGAGGGAGAGCACTCCTGCTCGGCCGGGGGCTGTGCTAACTCAATCTCTGTACCTGAAAGATAGTAAGGGAATGAGCATTGCACATGAAATAAAATTGCAGTTTCCATATAATCATAATAAATCCACTAGGCCAAACACAAGTAGTAAAGTAACAACACATATCATTTGCAAACCTATTCACAATTAACGTTTTCCCACATGCTCATTTCATTATACATTCCCTTTTTATCCATTTTCCATTATCCCTTTTTCCTTTTCTAAACCCTTTCCATTACCATGTTCATTATTCATTTCCTTTAATTCCTTGATCAATTCTATTTTTATTTTCTTTATTCATTTTCCATTATGTGTAACCTCAATCAGAGATCTACACTTTCCATTGGGTGTAACCTCAAACAGAGATCTACACCTTACCATTGTGCGTAACCTCAAACAGAGATCTACACACCGTGTATGCAACCACAAACAGTGATCTGCAAACATTTCCCTTTATACCTTTCCATTAACCATTTTCCATTAATGTGTGTAACCCCAAACAGAGATCTACACTCACAGTGTAAGCAACCACAGACAGTGATCTGCAAACACTTCCATTTTTACCGTACACCACTAGGATTTGGATACCCGCTAGGTAATTGGCACACCTGTCTAGGGACTTGGAACACCTGCCCAGGACTTTACACCCATCCAGACCATCACCTGTAGGACTATGTACTTTTACCAATCCGTTAATTATTCCAATTATTGGTGTGGAAAACTGATCCTGTGGGTCACCCGGCGCCTACAGGGCGGTTTGGCCTGATGGGTAATTGGCCTGGCAGGTAATTGGCCCTAACAGGTAATTGGAACACCTAGCCGGGTACCTAGTGTTCCGGGCCCCACTGATCAGTTTCCACTTTAGTTACCTTTACCATTTTCAATTTAATCAACAGTCAAGTCCATTCATTTAATTTCCATAATCAAACAATCACACATATAGTCACAATCAAACATTTATCATCTATGATCATAAGTCATAAACATGCACATATAAATTTCCATGTTCAGTCTCCAGTTATTTTAATACCATTCATTTATAATCCATAATCACAATGTGCTCCAAATAATCACCCACATATACTCATAAATACACATATCATCCATCATCAAAATATTTCCAAAGATTCACATTTCACCTTTAGCATTTAACCACACATCAATGTGAACACTTTTAACCATATTCTATCACGTCTAGTCCATTAATTACAACAAAATCACCATACCCTCAATAATCACAAGTAAGCATATTTGTAACCCATTCAAATTCACTTAAATACATAAAGATTACCTTTTTCAAATAATTACAAATAAACACTTTATTATCAACAATCATAATCATAATCCATTCCAACTTCAATAAACACATAATGCACACTATTCATGTTGTCATTTTTCATTTCCAATCAAAAATCCTAATTTAGCCGTGACCAAGTGTACATGTATTACACAATAATTATTTCATCAATAGTTCAACATAATTTCACATTCAAAGTTCACATTATTTTCCCCTTTTCTAATTATGATTCCTAAGTTCATTTCTATTATATTCACCATCCCCTAAATTACTATCCAATATTCTACCCTTAAATTTGTAAACACATAACTCCTAGAAAATCACCATAACCATAGGGATACCCAATCCTAGATCAAACCAATGCTCACTATATCCACCCCCTTACCTTAACCAAGGAGAGGAAGAGCGGAAAACCCAAGCCTTCGCTCCGCACGTTCCCAAAACGAAGAGCTCCCAAGCCAAAAAGATAGGGAGAATGATGATAACCTTCTCTAAGCCAAAGGAATGGAAGAATGATGAGATTATTACCCCATTCAAAGAGAAATTCGAATTTCCCCAAAGGGAGGAAAGAGAGAGAGAGAAAACCCAACTTAGAGAAAGAAATGAAATTAAGAACAAGCATACCTACTTGGAGTGACAAAGAGGGACTTGATGGAGGGTTTTGGAGTGGTTCCCTTGAAGCTTGATGGATTTGGGATGAGAGATTGGGTGCCCTAGAGAGAGAAATTTCGTGCATTATGGCCACAATCACGCGTGAACGACCTTTATTTTTTTTCCACTGCAGGGTCGTTTAATCGATTATTAATCGATTAAGGGTTTTCAAACTTTCTGAACTTAATCGATTAAGCTGCAGCTTAATCGATTAAGTTGCAGGGTTTGCAGCACCCCGACTTTGAAAGGCCATAACTTCTTCGTTAACCGTTGGATCTTCCTCAAATTTTGACACACGCTTCCTCACATATCCTACTTCACATCCAACGGTGGAATTTGTATTCTAAGCTACCAATCTTGTTATTCTCATTCCCCAATTTCCTATGTTTTAAACTTGAATTTACATGTCTAAATGGCCAATTTTCTAGCTTATTCCATAATTGCTTCTATCCTAAGGCTATCAACACACAATTTATACTAAGACTTAAATTTAGGATGTTACAATTCTCTCCCACTTACCAGAATTTCGTCCTCGAAATTCAGCTGTCCTGGAACAACTGAGGATAAGACTCCTTCATCTTGCTCTCCAGCTCCCAAGTAGCCTCTTCCACGTTGTTTCTGTTCCAAATCACCTTCACCAAAGGAATTTCCTTGCCCCGGAGCTGCTTAATCTACCTGTCCTCAATTCTGATCGGGAGGATCTCAAAAGTAAGATTCTCCTTCAAAGGCAAATCGTCAGCTGCTACCACATGGGAGGGGTCATGAATGTACTTCCTCAGCTGGGAAACATGAAATACACCATGAAGTCTGGACAAGTGTGGAGGCAAATCAATCCTGTACGCCAAAGGTCCAACTCTCTCCAGAATCTCATAAGGTCCAACAAACCTCGGAGTCAGCTTCTTTGACTTGATTGCCCGACCAATGCCAATGGTAGGGGACACCCTAAGAAACACATGATCACCCACATCAAACTCTAGGGGTCTCTTACGCTTATTTGCATAGCTCTTTTTCCTGTCTTGAGAAGTCTTCATTTTATCCTTAATCATCGCGATCTTCTCTGTGGTTTCTTGCACCAACTCTGGCCCAGTCAACAAGTTCTCCCTAATCTGGAACCAACAAAGAGGCGTTCTACACTTTCTTCCATAGAGTGCCTCAAAAGGTGCCATGCCAATACTGGAGTGAAAGCTATTGTTGTAAGTAAACTCCATCAATGGTAACAACTACTCCCAACTACCAGCCTGCTCTAGAACACAAGCCCTCAACAGATCCTCCAAAGTCTGAATAGTACGCTCGGACTGCCCATCAGTTTGAGGATGATAGGCTGTACTAAACCTCAACTTAGTACCCAAGGCCAGCTGAAGACTCTGCCAAAATCTGGATAGAAACCGTGGATCACGATCGGACACAATACTAGAAGGCACACCATGAAGCTTCACTATGTCCCGAATATACAACTGTGTCAGCTTCTCCAGTGTGTAATTCTTATGGATCAGAATAAAGTGAGCACACTTTGTTAAACGGTCTACAACAACCCATATACCATCACAACCTGCAGTAGTCCTAGGTAGACCCGTCACAAAGTCCATGGCTATGCTATCCCACTTTCATTCAGGGATTTCAAGTGATCGCAACGGACCACCTGGCTTTTGGTGCTCAATCTTCACCTTCTGACAAGTCAAACAGTGAGACACATGGTCTGCCACATCAGTCTTCAACCCTGGCCACCAATAGATCCTCTTTAAGTCCTGATACATCTTTGTGGTACCAGGATGGAAACTCATTTTTGTTTGGTGAGCTTCCCACAATATGTCTCTTCGAATCTGGAAGTCCATTGGAACACATATTCTACCTCTGAATCTGATGATTCCATCTGCACCCTTGATGAAATCAGGTTCCTCTTTACTTGCTGCTCCTTCTAACAACTTCTGGAGCTCTTCATCATCCGCTTGCCTTTCCTTTATCAAATCCATGAGTTCACTAGTGACCTGCAACATTTCCAGAACAATACTCTTCTCTTTCACCAGCATGTTCAAGTTGAGATCACTAAACTCCTGAATTAGCTGCATCTCCTTCACCATCAAGTTGCTAACATGAAGAGTTTTGCGACTCAATGCATCGGCTACCACATTAGCTCTACCCGGATGGTATTGAAGATGGAAGTCATAATCTTTCAGGAACTCCATCCATCTCCTCTGTCTCATATTCAGCTCCTTTTGATCGAAGAGATAACGGAGACTCTTGTGGTCACTGAACACCTCGAACTTTGTGCCATACAAGTAATGTGTCCAGATTTTCAGGGCAAACACCACAACTGCTAATTCCAAGTCATGAGTCGGATAATTCTGCTCATGCTGTCGCAACTGTCTGGATGCATAGGCCACAACTTTGCCTTGCTGCATAAGTACACAACCCAAGCCTTGCTTTGAAGCATCACAATACACATCAAAGGGTTGGGTTGGTTCCGGCAAAATCAGAACCGGTGAACTCGTCAATCTCTTCTTCAGCTCTCCGAAACTGCTCTCACACTGCTGTGACCCCATTGATAAGGGACCTCTTTCCTGGTTAGCATTGTCAATGGGAGAGCCAGTTTGGAGAAACCTTCAATAAATCTCCGATAGTAACCTACCAATCCCAAAAAGCTTCTGATTTCTGTGACTGTTGTGGGCCTCTCCCACTTTAACACTGCTTCTACCTTGGAGGGATCCACAACAACTCCCTGTGCGGAAATCACATGTCCCAGAAAATGGACTTCATCCAACCAAAAGCTACATTTAGATAGCTTGGCATACAACTGCTTTTCCTTGAGAACCTGCAGCACGATCCTCAAATGCTCCTCATGTTCACCCGAACTCTTAGAATAAATCAGGATGTCATCAATGAACACAATGACAAAAGAATCCAAGTATGGCATGAAGATCCTATTCATGTAATCCATGAATATTGCAGGAGCGTTGGTCAATCCGAAAGGCATCACCACATACTCAAAGTGCCCGTAACGCGTCCTGAAAGCAGTTTTTGGAATGTCCTCCTCACGGATACGGATCTGATGGTATCCCGATCGGAGGTCAATCTTAGAGAACACCGATGCACCCCTCAACTGATCCAACAAATCGTCAATGCGAGGGAGCAGATATTTGTTCTTGACTGTCACTGCATTCAGCTGCCTGTAATCAGTGCACATCCGAAGGCTACCGTCCTTCTTCTTGACAAAAAGGATAGGAGCACCCCAGGGTGACACACTTGGCCTGACAAGTCCCTTTGCTAATAGCTCCTTTAATTGCTTCTTCAATTCTTCCAATTCTGGAGGCGCCATTCTGTAAGGTGCAATTGAAATTGGACCTGTACCGGGTTTCAGATCAATACTAAACTCGACTTCTCTTCTTGGAGGTAATCCGGGAATCTCCGTAGAAAAGACTTCCGGAAACTCACGGACCACAGGAATTTGACTTACATCAGCTATTTCATCAACTTCTATGGCGGACAGAGTAGAATCGCTAAAGATGACTGCTTTCCTACGACAGTCAATTAGAATGTGATGTTGAGCCATCCAGTCCATACCCAGAATAACATCTAATCTAGTCAAAGGCAGACAAATGAGATTGATTTTGAATTCCCGCTCCAAAACTCGGAGTGGACAATCCAAACACATCTGAGAAGTAATTACTGAAGAATTCATAGGGGTAGAAACTGACAACTTATAAGGCATTTCTATTGTAGACAACCCTAATCTCTTCATGCATTCCATAGAAATAAATGAATGGGATGCACCACAATCAAACAAAACACCACAGGACATGTCATTCACAAAACAAGTACCTCGGATCAGCTCATCCTCATCTGTCACCTCTTCTCCATCCAGTGTATACACTTTGCCCTTCTGCAGTGGTTGGCTGCCACCTGCTTTCTGCACCCTAATATCATTAACTTCCTTCTTCATTGTGCTTTTGGGACAGTTGTTTGCAAAGTGTCCAGGCTGACCACATAAAAAGCAAAGCCCTTCATTCCTTCTATGTGCCCAGCATACACCCCTGTGCGGCTTCCCATAATGCTTGCAATCTGGGACTGGACCATAACCAAATGTTGCTTGTCCTGTCCCCCTTGGAACTACCCCTTTCTGATTGGAATATGGCACTGATCTCTGCATAGGACCCTTGCCTCTGATAGGCCCAACAGGTCTCTGAGCTGACTTGCTTCTCTCCTCTGCCTGCTCCTGTTTGAGAGAATCTTCATAAGCACTAGTCATATTCACTAGTTGAGATAAATTAGAGATTCCTTGATAGACAAAAACAGTCTTGATCTTGGGATGGAGACCAGCCTCAAACTTGATACATTTAGTGCGTTCATCTGCATCTCGGTAGCTGCTCGAATAGCGAATGAGGTCCTCAAATTGAGCTGCATATTCTCCTACACTGAGATTCCCTTGTTTCAGCTCAAGGAAAGCCACTTCCTTCTCCCTCCTTACATTTTCCGCGAAGTACTTTCCCAGAAAACGTACCTTGAAAAGATCCCATGAAATAAGCTCATGAGCGGCTTCCAAACCTCTCCTCTGTTGGTCCCACCAATGTTCCGCCTCACCCATCAAAACATACTCCACTAGTCGCATATACTGATCACCCGGTGGCTGCAGTGAGCGAAACACCTTCTCCATCTCCTGGAGCCATCTTTGAGCTCCATCGGGATTGTAACCCCCTTCAAACTTCGGTGGATCACTTTTTCTAAAGCGGCCCATCCAGTCAATCTCCACTGGTGATGGTGGAGGATGTTGAAGTGCTGCTGCAGCAGCTGCTGCAGCTACAGCAATGTTCTGGGCTTGATTCTACTGCAGATTTGCAAGATTATCAGCTTGTTGCTGCTGGACTTGGGCTTGGTTCTGCTGCAATTGAACTTTCAAGTATTGCAGCAATTCTGTCATTGTCAGCCTGTCTCCCTGCCATACTGTTGAGTCATGGAGGGACAACCAGTAAATGTCAGCACAATTAAATAAAACTACTAATATCCTACAACTTCACTTAAACACTAAACTAGGTACTTGGGTTACTCGCTCGGTGAGTAACGATAGGAGTAGTGAGTTCATACTCCAAAGGCCGAGGGAAACTGCTCTGATACCATAAATGTAACACCTAATAAATATTACCCTTGATTCCCAAGTATTAAAAATGTGCACTTAAAAATTCCATTTTAGTTTAGTAAAATCACCCGTCAAACGGACGGAGTTTTGTCTGTTTTCGGACTTTCCAAAATTGAACCTGTATATAACATAATCCATATATATATATAATCAACAGCCAGCAGGGCTGCACCACATACACATAGCAGATAAAAGCCCCATGGACACAAAATACAACATCCAGTTATCAGAGTGTAAGCGGAACAAGTATACTAGGTGCAACTAGCATGATGCTCAGAAATAACTATGCCAAAATCAATACCCTAAGCCTCATCAAAAATATATGGACATCACAAGAACATCAAAAGAATAAGGAGGCTCAGGTCACATATAGTCCTAATCCCCATGATAACCCTACTCTCCCTGTGAGGGAGAGCACTCCTGCTCGGCCGGGGGCTGTGCTAACTCAATCTCTGTACCTGAAAGATAGTAAGGGAATGAACATTGCACATGAAATAAAATTGCAGTTTCCATATAATCATAATAAATCCACTAGGCCAAACACAAGTAGTAAAGTAACAACACATATCATTTGCAAACCTATTCACAATTAACGTTTTCCCACATGCTCATTTCATTATACATTCCCTTTTTATCCATTTTTCATTATCCCTTTTTCCTTTTCTAAACCCTTTCCATTACCATGTTCATTATTCATTTCCTTTAATTCCTTGATCAATTCTATTTTTATTTTCTTTATTCATTTTCCATTATGTGTAACCTCAATCAGAGATCTACACTTTCCATTGGGTGTAACCTCAAACAGAGATCTACACCTTACCATTGTGCGTAACCTCAAACAGAGATCTACACACCGTGTATGCAACCACAAACAGTGATCTGCAAACATTTCTCTTTATACCTTTCCATTAACCATTTTCCATTAATGTGTGTAACCCCAAACAGAGATCTACACACACAGTGTAAGCAACCACAGACAGTGATCTGCAAACACTTCCATTTTTACCGTACACCACTAGGATTTGGATACCCGCTAGGTAATTGGCACACCTGTCTAGGGACTTGGAACACCTGCCCAGGACTTTACACCCATCCAGACCATCACCTGTAGGACTATGTACTTTTACCAATCCGTTAATTATTCCAATTATTGGTGTGGAAAACTGATCCTGTGGGTCACCCGGCGCCTACAGGGCGGTTTGGCCTGATGAGTAATTGGCCTGGCAGGTAATTGGCCCTAACAGGTAATTGGAACACCTAGCCGGGTACCTAGTGTTCCGGGCCCCACTGATCAGTTTCCACTTTAGTTACCTTTACCATTTTCAATTTAATCAACAGTCCAGTCCATTCATTTAATTTCCATAATGAAACAATCACACATATAGTCACAATCAAACATTTATCATCTATGATCATAAGTCATAAACATGCACATATAAATTTCCATGTTCAGTCTCCAGTTATTTTAATACCATTCATTTATAATCCATAATCACAATGTGCTCCAAATAATCACCCACATATACTCATAAATACACATATCATCCATCATCAAAATATTTCCAAAGATTCACATTTCACCTTTAGCATTTAACCACACATCAATGTGAACACTTTTAACCATATTCTATCACGTCTAGTCCATTAATTACAACAAAATCACCATACCCTCAATAATCACAAGTAAGCATATTTGTAACCCATTCCAATTCACTTAAATACATAAAGATTACCTTTTTCAAATAATCACAAATAAACACTTTATTATCAACAATCATAATCATAATCCATTCCAACTTCAATAAACACATAATGCACACTATCCATGTTGTCATTTTTCATTTCCAATCAAAAATCCTAATTTAGCCGTGACCAAGTGTACATGTATTACACAATAATTATTTCATCAATAGTTCAACATAATTTCACATTCAAAGTTCACATTATTTTCCCCTTTTCTAATTATGATTCCTAAGTTCATTTCTATTATATTCACCATCCCCTAAATTACTATCCAATATTCTACCCTTAAATTTGTAAACACATAACTCCTAGAAAATCACCATAACCATAGGGATACCCAATCCTAGATCAAACCAATGCTCACTATATCCACCCCCTTACCTTAACCAAGGAGAGGAAGAGCGGAAAACCCAAGCCTTCGCTCCGCACGTTCCCAAAACGAAGAGCTCCCAAGCCAAAAAGATAGGGAGAATGATGATAACCTTCTCTAAGCCAAAGGAATGGAAGAATGATGAGATTATTACCCCATTCAAAGAGAAATTCGAATTTCCCCAAAGGGAGGAAAGAGAGAGAGAGAGAAAACCCAACTTAGAGAAAGAAATGAAATTAAGAACAAGCATACCTACTTGGAGTGACAAAGAGGGACTTGATGGAGGGTTTTGGAGTGGTTCCCTTGAAGCTTGATGGATTTGGGATGAGAGATTGGGTGCCCTAGAGAGAGAAATTTCGTGCATTATGGCCACAATCACGCGTGAACGACCTTTATTTTTTTTTTCCACTGCAGGGTCGTTTAATCGATTATTAATCGATTAAGGGTTTTCAAACTTTCTGACCTTAATCGATTAAGCTGCAGCTTAATCGATTAAGTTGCAGGGTTTGTTGCACCCCGACTTTGAAAGGCCATAACTTCTTCGTTAACCGTTGGATCTTCCTCAAATTTTGACACAGGCTTCCTCACATATCCTACTTCACATCCAACGGTGGAATTTGTATTCTAAGCTACCAATCTTGTTATTCTCATTCCCCAATTTCCTATGTTTTAAACTTGAATTTACATGTCTAAATGGCCAATTTTCTAGCTTATTCCATAATTGCTTCTATCCTAAGGCTATCAACACACAATTTATACTAAGACTTAAATTTAGGATGTTACAATAGGCACAAATATAGAAAAAAAACACAAGCATTGACATAGTTAGAAGAATTGAACCTGAGGTTGCAATAGCCATGGATGTCTTCATAATGCACAGGGAATAAATAGAGAGTTTGAATCTCAGGGGAACCACGATCCTCAACTTGGCCTTCTTCCATGGTTTCATCAATTGACCTTACTTTGTTCTATCAACACATTGAAGATCAGCATTATGAGCTTTTTCAACTTGTCAAGAAATTCAAAAGAACAATTATACATTATTGTGTTGTTGTGCATATCAATATCATAAAATACTGGTACACATATGCATAGATGACAACCTCAATCATACAGCATGCTCCTAATTCAAAGAGTTTGTGAGCAACTAAAAAAAATATGGCCCAAAACACCTTAAAGTTCACATCAATATCAAAGTAACATCAAAGGAAAACAAATTGGAATGCATGATTAGCGTATAAATCATATACCTTAACTGCATGACTAGAGCCAACACGTGCATCCCATAATATGAGACAAGAATCATCTCCAACGCTACAGAACTCATGTGCACTTCAGATGGTTATCTCATCTCATAAAGTTCAAATAGGCTTTAATGCTGCTATTATAATGCAAAATGCATTAGATCTAGAAATTGAGAATACAGAATGCCCCCCCCCCTTGCCTAGTGCAATAGCAGAACATAATGATGTTGCACATAAGTAGGCCATAAATCAGTCTAGCAAAGCATCAACAATCATTATCAGTCAAGAATAGCAATATGGCAGGACTTTTATAGCAGCGTATTTTCCATTTTTAAGCCGTCCCTGATCCATCCATCATAATACTGTTAAGGTTTCGTTGATAAGAAAAGCAAGGAGAAAACAATGATCAGGCCAATTGCTGTGATGATGCAAGTAGTAATTGAAAGTGGTTCAGTTTACCTTATAGACAAAACCAAAACCACCCTCTCCAATTTTATTGGAAGGACTAAAATCATCAGTGGCTTTTATTAGCTCTTTGTAGGTAAAGATTCTCACATTTTGAATGCCTGAAATAGCCGTTCACAAATATATGAAATTAAAAATCAAATTGTAAGTACATTTTTTCAATGTATTGTATAATATACATCCTTATTCTTGAGACCAGAATAAAGCTGCACCCCTAGGAAATCAAACAAATATAAGGCACTAGAATAATTTCAATATGGAATTATCTACTGTAATTTGTTATAATATGTTGTTTAGTTACCTGCATCAATGTCCGGATCTTGTCTTGATGAAGAAGACCCCTGGCTGAAGAAGGGAAAACAGGTCATGACTGAATGAATTATCAGAACGAAGCCTTTAATTGCAAAATGGTTTCAACTGCTACAAATGAAATAAGTTCCAAGGTCATCTGGTTAAACCATTAAAAAGTGTCACAGTCATGAAGGATCATCAAGTAGAACTCATTCAAATAATTGAGCATGACAAAGATAATGCAAAAATTTCATTCCTTACAAAAGCACATTTTTGGTTTTTTATACGTGACAGATTTAAACTGATGCTACCATAACATATATAATCCTGAAACAAATATAAAATAAGAATCATCGCCTCCGACACTCAAAACATATATAAAAAGCACAAATGAACAAAAATAAGAATGAATAATGAGAAGATGAACAAAAACCAGAAACTGAAACGAAAACTATGATAACTTGGTATGAAGATTAACAAACTTGTAATAGGATCAATACTTTAAAGAGTGAGTAGATTTCCTCTTCAAAACATGGGGCTTGGTCTTGGTTTATAACTTCAATTTCAAACCAGCATACCCCCTGACAAACCAGTCCAAAATGAATTCAAAAATTTCAAAATCAATACCAAATACCTTTTAACCAAAAAAATAGAAATCAATGCAGAACAGTACGACCCCCACTCAATTCTGAGTCACAATGAAATAATTATTTAGTCAAAAGTGAAAACTCTTCTACTTTCGCAAATCAAATAGAAGCTAATTATGCTCAGCCATAAACTCAATTTCATGAATCAAACAACATAAATCTACAAAATATAACAAAAATTTGAAAATTTGTTTATTAAGAATTAAGAATTAGATTCATCACCCTGAGTAATAGTCCTTGGAAAGGTAGACATCGCGAACCGGACCGAATCTCTCGAAATGGATTCGAAGCTCATCAAGTCGTATCACCAGAAAGCTTCCATTGTTGCTTTCCCTGCGCCTGCTCCCTCCACTACCACCACCGTTGTATCCCCTCCTGCTAGGGGTTGATCTCCCTCTATCGCCGTATCCTCTCCATGGAGGACTGTAGTATCCTGGATCGTTCCTACCCATCTTAATTTGTGCCCTAATTTTTGAGAAAAAAAAATTAAAGTGCGGAAAATCAATTAAAAGAAGGAAGGGTTGTGCTGCCCCTGAGGGTACCGCCACCACAGCCTCCGTGAGCTAAGGGGTCGCTGCCGTGAACGAAGGGAGAGACTTAGGGCTGAGATGACTTAGGGTTCTCGACGCCACTGTGAGATGGGGGAGAGGGAGATGGGGGCCGGTTCTCGACGCCGACGCCATCGTAAGCCAATGGTGAGTCAGATGGGAGCGCCGTGAGCCAAGGGAGAGGCCTTAGCTTCGATCGTGAGCTAAGGGAGAGCAGCGAAGTGAGTGGAGAGCAGTGTAAGGGAGATGGTGGTGGGAGATGGGGATGGCGCTGCTCCGCTACTGCTGTATCGTCCACTGCTGCTGCTGATGTGCGGCCGAAGAAGATGAAGCGGACGCGACATAGAGGAGACTGGAGAAGATGAATCGACGCAAGGAGGAAGACGAAGCCGGCGAAGACGAAGCGGACGCGGCGGGTGAGAACACGAGAAGATGAAGCCGCCGCGTTAGGTTTAGTCCCTTCTCTGTTCTCTCACTTCTCTAATCTTAGTGTTACTCATTTTAGGTTTAGTCACTTTAGGTTTAGACGTTTAATACTACTCTACCACTTCACTTTAGGTTGGTATCCATAGATCACTCTTTAATATATAAAAAAAAAACCCTAAACCCTAAAATGTTATTTTTTTTTAATGAAAAAATTTATATTAAATAAATTGATAGGTTTTATGTGTATGTTAGATTTCCAATGACATATTGTTTTTTATTGATTGCACTGACTAGCAAGATCCAAAATTAAACTAAAATAAACAATAAAGGTTTCTGTTGGACATATTCACCAGAAGACTGAAGGCATAAATATTTTGGAAAATAATTTTAATTTTTTTAAAAAAAATAATATTAATATTAATTTTTTAAATAAATAATATTAATTATAATCTTTAGTTATACCCTTTTTTAATTTTTAATTTTTTTTATTTTTTATAAAAAAAATTATTTACTCTTATTGGCAACGATAATCTCGTTGCAGAAAACAGGTGTTTTGCAACGACCTAAAAAAGTTGCTGCAGAAAACAAGTGTTTTGCAACGACTTTTTTAAATCGTAGCAAAACACCTATTTTCTGCAACGACTTTTTTAACTCGTTGCAAAACACCTGTTTTCTGCAACGACTTTTTTAGGTCGTTGCAAAACACCTGTTTTTAGCAACGAATTTTTAAAGTCATTGCAAAAGGTCGTTGCAATAAAGGGTTTTTTTTTAGTGCTTTTCGGACATTGTTCTTGAAATAAAAATAATTTGGCAATAGCCCCCTGCATATTCATTATTTATTATTATAATTTTAGTTTATGAGCTAATATTTATAGGGAAAATCAAAAGCACAAATACATTATAGGGATTAAATAGAAAATCATTAATATATTACGAGAATAAAGCTCAAAATATAAATGAATTATATAGACAAAATCCAACACAAATACACAATGTTACATAATGTATGATATGAATTAAAATTAAAATAAAGGAATTTATGTATTTTTTTAGTGTGTATCAAGGGTATCTTTCCACCGATAATCGAAGTCTAATCCTCTCCGAAGCTTAGAGATCACTGAAGTGTGGATTTTGCCTCTACCAACAAAGCGTTTTTCATATTCAAGGTAGGAATCGAACCCCTGATATCATGTTTAAGGATCCAACTATCTATCAACTACGTTGAGCCTTGTTGGTAACAAATTTACGGATACTATGACTAAATTTTCATTTTTAGATGGACTAAATTCAAATAAGCTATACTTAGCTTTATGGAAACCAAGAACATATCGAATACTTTATTTGAGTTTATGAATCCTACCAATTCATATCAAGAACATCACTCCAACTTTGTCCTTCTCCAAGAAAGTTTTCAACTTCAGTTGTCAATGAAAAAAGCTCCGCATCATTACAGTTAAGGTCTTTAAGAAGCGCCCCATCTTGTTCACCCAACCAGCATGTGTCCTTTTTTTCATTGCTTTCTATGTCTTCCAACATAGTTCCCCACCAATTATTATTGCACCTTGATGAATTAGCAACACTACATGCCTTATCATGAGTACATTGTTTGTCCCTACTCTGTTCATCGCTTAGCAGTTTCTCTCTCAACCAGGATGAAGTTCTTGAGATTGTTCTAGGTTGAGGCTTTATCACAATGTGAGGCTCTATAACCGTTTTATTTGGCCTTGTGTTGTTAACATCTTTCTTATGAGAGGATACCTTCTTGCGAATGTAAGAATTCCAATAGTTTTTCACATCATTAGGAGTTCTTCCGGGAAGTCTTCCCGCAATGAGAGACCATCTATTTGCATAAAAAAAATTATAGTTACATATTATTATTTTAAAGAAATTATGTAAATAATATGCTGATTTTATGAATAAAAGGTAGAAAGTGATGAAATAACATTGTAAGTTGGATTAAAAAGAAAAAAGAAAAATGGGTAATGCATCGACACTGTAAAGTTTTTTACAAACACCATGAGAGTATCATTCACCATTCATCCGTTTATGGTTGTTGACTTTTAAATTAAACTAATACAAATGAGTGGTGGATGATGAAGTGTAAAAAACTTGATACCGTAAGTCTATACCCATTAATCTACATATTATTTTAAGTAAAGAATAGCGATAAACCCAAAATAATAGTTTATTTTTCTCTTTTTTTGTTGAAGTATATGTCTTGTCTTAATGTCAATTTTTTTTGTTTAAAGAACATCATTGAAAAAGAAAGATTATCCTTGTCTAATTAGCTACTAAATATTAAAAGTGATAATATTTTTACACTTTTTTATTTTACTCTTATTCCCTTTACTTCACACCTCATATATTTGTTTTCTTTACTTTTCTTATATATCTTGTCCGATATCACATCCCTTACATCTCATTCTATATATCCATTTCTTTCCTACATCACATAAAAGTAGTGTAGTCAAAACATTTTCCAAAAGTTAAGCGACAACATAAGAATGATGCAAGGAGAATGATATGCAAGTACTACTGAGATTCATATACTATTACTTTTATTTCATCAGAATACCAGAAAGTGAGGGAAGTACATCTTCAAGCACTTATTTATTTTTAATTCAAATAAATAAAGGGTGTTACACTAATTAAAAGGCCAAGTTCGATCAAATTATTTGCAACTAAATCAGTTTTGAAGTAAAAATATATCAAATTAAAAAATATAAATCAAATGCAGTTTAGTTTATTTCAATTGAATTAAAGTATTAAATTCGATCCAGTCCAAAATTTACTTTTGATTATGATTTGGTTTGATTTGATTTTCTTTTAATTTAAATAACGAAATAAAGATAATATGAGAGTTATTCTATTGTATAAGTAATATAACTAGATGAAAAGAATAAAAAAATTAAATCATGTACAAACGAAAATCATAACCTAAAGGAAATTTTTAATTTTTATAGTATAATAAATATATTAAATGTAGGGAAATATTAACAGGTGCCTTTAAGGTATTGTTTAAGAAATTAAAAAAAAGGTAGTTTTGCATAATGAAATAATGAATTTTGTATATCGAAAAATGTTGGACTTAGTTCTTCAAAAATACGTTAACACAACCCTTAAATGTAATATATGCATTTTGATAAGTTTGGATCGGTTTTATGATTAAATATGAAATATTTCCTCCATCTTAAAAAGTTTGTTACAAAACCGTTTCAATGCTTTTTAATTATTTATTTTTTTATAAGAAAACCGTTTCAATGGTTAAACAATGGCTAAGTCGGTTTGAACCATGTTAAGTCAAATTTGATTATCTATTTAAAAATATAAATGAAAATTACTAAAAAAAAAAAAGGTTTTTTTTTTAAATAAAAATCAAAGTAGGAGACGATAAGTAGCGCATGTCAATTACTTCAAATCAACCGAAAGTAATGAATAATTGAGAATTTGAGATCACCCATTTTTACAATTATTATAATATCTTATATTATGAACCCTTTATCTTTATATTGTTATATGAAATTTGAATTTAATTCAGCAAAAGGAAAGGGAGAAATCCTAATTTTTTTCTCTCCCCTCCTCCTTCCTCTGCTTCTGCTTGTTTTCATCTTGGAGGGAAATCTGTCCCTCCCCTTCCTTTGGGAAAGGGTGTGGGTTTATTTTCCCCCAGTTTTTCTGGGTTTTGTCTTGCATTTGTGCAAGTTGTTTTTGTTTTGTGTGTTTCAAGTGGAGGGATGCCTCTGGATAGTTTCAACTTTCCAGATATGATGGTTATCCTCTTTGCTCCAATAATTGGAAGGCTACTCGTTGAGACAGATCTCTCTTTGACTGTTGATTTGGCTACCGTCCAACGACTCTCTCGTTTTAGATATGAGATTCCTTGTCGCCAAGGTTGTCAAACTCGCGAGTTTACGTAAACTCGTGAGGCCAAGGTAAACTCGACTCGTGAACTCGACTCGTAAACTTGTACGAGTTTACCTCGAGTCCACTTATTTTAAAATTAACCTATAGATAACTTTCATAGCTTTCATTTCATAGTTTTTACTCTAAAAATTAAACATAAATATTTAAATGTTGCTATAGCATATAAGAATCCAATAAATAATATTAGCAAACCAACTTAACAACAATCAAATATAATGGTTTTATGATTTAAGTGGTTACTTAAGTAAAAATAGTGGTTATAGTGTTATTTTAGTAAAATATCGTTCAAAGATTGATCAGTATCCTCTTTGTTAACCGTTGGATCGTGCTCAAATTTTTATATACGCTTCCTAACTTGTTTATCTTGACATCCAACGGTGAAAATTTTGTTTTGAGAAGTAAAAGCTCAAGAAAATTCAAATATCCGTAAGGCCACTGCTGTTTACCCGAGTTTACCCGAGTTTACCCGAGTTTAGTGGGAAGCGAGTTTTCATGCGAGTTGACTCGATTCTATGGGTAGGATCGTAAACTCGTACGAGTTTACGAGTTAACTCGCGAGTTTGACAACCTTGTTTCTCGCTGAACTGAGCTTAGTCTCAGCATCAATGAGATTGTTATCTTGGTATTAAAGGCTATTGAATCTCCTGTTAGAGTCGGGTTTTGGCAGTTGGTGATGATCCATCACATGGAAGAATTTGTTGTTGCAGTATATTTTGCTTTCTCTTTAATTATTATTAGTGTAAAATTTCTTGTATTGTTTTTCATCTATAAATAAAATACACATTTTCCCTAAAAAAAAAAGAAATTTGAATTTAGAGAATCCAAATTCATATAAGCACAATCTTGTTAGACCATTCAATTTAGCTGATTGAACCTGATTGAAACTGACCCGAAACTTTACCCGAAACTTTTTCCGGTTTGCCGCGGTCCCAGCTTGACATCATTGGTCATAGGCTTCTCAAGCAATTGACAATCATTCAGGACGAAAATAAATAATAACAAATCTTTGTCATATTAAAAAAAAATTTATTTAACATTTTAATTCTTGAACTTAGGTACTATTTTGGAATTTGTTTTTAAATTTTTTTCGATATTTTGGATCCCTGAACTTTGTTTAAATTTTGAAAATGGTTCTACCTTTCATCATTTAAGTAATGATATAGCGGACGACTTGTCACGTCATTTTCATAATATCGACGAGTGACGTGTTATGTATAGCCACGAGACACTACATGATTTTTTTTATTAAAATAATAATTTATTTTAAAAATTTATTAAAAGATTTGATTTTCTTTTAAAAAAATAATTTTTAATTATTTTTAATAAATTTGAATTTTTTTAATTTAAAATATTCACGTGGCATCATTTGACACGTTACCTATCGATGTGACGAAGGTGACGTGACATATTCTCGGTCATATCACCACTTAAGTGATGAAAGGACCATTTCCAAAATTTCAGCAAAGTTTATGTATTCAAAGCAACGAAAAAAGTTTAAGAATCAATTTCAAAAGAGCACTTAAGTTCAAAGACTAAAAATTAAATAAGCTTTGAAAAAGTTTGACATTATGTATTACATTTCTCTTGATTTTTATTAACTCTTAATGAATTAATACTTGGCTTCAATAGTTTTTTTCTTTTATCTTATTTTTAGATTTTAATTTGGTCATTTATTTTTAAAGAGCCAATTTAGTCTTATATATGTTTGTAACGTTTGTTAATTTTATCCTTCCATCTCGACAGTGTTAAATTTTTATCAGAATATATTGATTTTGTCAAAAATTTATTTTTCAATCACAAAAGTTCGTATTTTATCACTATAATTTGCAGTTTTAAAACAAAAAAGGCAAAAAATATGAGTGAAATTTCATTCTGAAAAAGTGGAACTGCATTGAAATCTTACCAATCAAAGTATTAAACATGTTGGAAAATGCAAATTTTGACGATAAAAAACAGATTTTGGTGATTGAAAGAAAAGAATTTTTTGACAAAATCAATATATTTCACTAAAAATAATGTAATATCATATTGACGAAAGTATTAAATTGACAAACGTGATAAGCATGAAGAACTAAATTGATCCTTTTCAAATATAAACGAGCAATTTAAAATCTAAAAATAAGACCTTAATTTTAACCATTTATCATTCGGTCATTATGATACAAGGTGAATGTCCTTTGTTCAATAAGTTCTTCCATTCCTATTCAACTGTGTCTTTGTAGAATTTTTTTTTTATTACTTTTAAAAGTTCAAGAAAGCAATAATAACTAATTTTTCAAATTTTTAAAGAAAAGATTAACAAATTCTCCAATTATACCCTTATAATTACTCCCTCCGTCCCTTATTATAGGACATCATTTTGGTAAATTTGATGTCCCTTTCTATTAGTCGTTTTAGAATATCTAGGTAGTAATTAAGAGTTTATTCCAAATACACCCTACATAATTACATAAGGGTGATAAGATAATAATTACAATAAAGAGAGAAATGAATAGAGTTGTAAAGTTTTAAATAGAGGTAATTTTGAAATGACAATATATTTTTTTTTGAAAAATTTGAGAGTAATAATTACTTTTCTTAATATGCGTAAATTAGGTCAAGGCCGACCCTTAAGGGTGGCAAGTGGGGCTCAAGCCTAGGCTCTAGAGAATTAGGGGCCCCAAATTTTTTTTAATACCTATACATATATTAAAAAATTAGAAATTAGCATAAATTAATTTTTTAATTGTAGTATTGTACCTTAAATAGTTTAATTTTTGGTTCCTTTTGCTTTGTATTATGTCATTTGTAATTGGTGTTTCATCTCTTAATCCCGAATTCTCTAGGTGTTATTTGTTATTAATAACTTTTTAGTTTAATTGTTCTATTTTTAAAAATAGTGGGTAGAAAATATTTGTCTAGATGCGAAAAAAGGAAAAAAAAAAGAAAACTAGCAGACAAACTTGTAAAATCACAATAATATTGCTTACTACATGGTAATTAACGTTTTTTCTTATTTATTTCAGTATTAGGATTCGGGCAAGTCGTGGACGATAGCCTACTTCTAAGTACCCATTTTGTTATTTTGTTAATTTTTTTAAAATAATATCACGCTATATATAAAGTTATTATATCACTAGCTCACATAATCTTGTTGATTACATTTAATGACGTAGACTTGTGAACATTAATAGTATTTTTTTTATGTAGCTAACCGGTATCCGGATCTGGTTTACCCAGAATTCGACTCATCCGGTTCGACCCAACCGAGCTCACACTAAGCGGTAGGGTCTCCCAGCGAGGGTTGCTCCATACCCAAGGCTCGAACTCGAAACCTGTTGGTTAAGGGTTGCTCCATACCCAAAGCTCGAACTCGAAACCTGTTGGTTAAGGGATCAAGTGAACTACCACTTAACCAACCCCACGTTAATAACATTGATAGTATTTTATACTATAAAAAATTTACTTGAAATTTGAAACCTTTTATAAAAAGGGCCTCTAATTTTCATTTTGGTTATGGCCCTAAATATGTCAAGACCGATCCTGAATTAGGTAAAAGTGACTTATAATATTCGTAAGTAATAACTTATTTACTAATAAAAGAGATTATTAGTGGAGTAAAATTAATAGTAAGGAAAAAATAAAAAATGAAAAAAGAATGTTACGGGTTTGTTATTTTTTTTTGGTAAACTACGGGTTTGTTATTTTTTTTTTTTTTGATAAATCATGGTATCCACTCGCGCAACTAGGTGACTAATCCCTCGCATCCGGTCAGGCCTTTTCGGGGCGATGCTCCCAGTAAGGCTTGCTCCATTCACATGCGTCTCGGATATGACTCGAACCCGCGACCACATGCTTAAGGGACACAAGCCCCTTCCACTTGTGTCAGCCTCCACCGATACGGGTTTGTTATTTTAACTACATACATCAGTTATGTGTTTATATCTTAAAAGGGAGAGAGGTTCCGGTGCATGTAAACAGATAACATGCACCGGTGCATGCCTTTCTTTTGGGGTTTTTTTATTTATTTTTTTAAAATTTAATTAATTAAAAAATATTCTATGCGTTTTTTTTAATCGATATGAAGTGATTTTTATAATTTGGATTTATTTTTTTTGACTCTGTTTTCTTAAAAAACTGTACTGAATAAAACAGTATTCAAAATTTACATATTCTAATAAATCTGTATACGAGCTTGTGTTAAAAACTATTCTGAATAAATCCGTATTAAAAAAATTTAAAAAGCAAAAAAAAAAAAATTTCACATGCACCGGTGCATATTATCTGTTTAGATTCACCGGAGCCTCCCCTTAAAAGACAGGTAAACTAGAAATGAGGTAACATAACATAACCATGCATCATTTTAGCCAAAATTAATAATGATGCAAGCATATGAAAAGTAACACGGTTCTATGAAGATAACCTGTTTCCCAAAAGTCTATGCAATCTTAACATCAAATCAACTTCGTCCTCATCAAACATCCCCCTCTTGATATTTGGATTCAAATAATTCAACCATCGTAATCGACAACTTTTTCGGCATCTGTTCAAGCCTGTAAAATTCAAGAAGATGTACATGGGTTACTACTAGCTAGTGCATTACGCTTTACGTGGTATCATTGTTAATTGAGGTTAGATAAGGAGAACGAGAAACCAAGATCAATAATCTTAGACAATATAATAATTTCTCAGTATTTAGAGTACCCCTTGTACCTTCTTAATAAAGTTTCCATCTTGCTCATAAGAAAAACTAAAATATGAAAGGGAAGGCGTAAGTGTGAGTGTATGTGAACATACTATTAAACAAAATATATATTTTCTTACTATTAATCAACATCATAGAAAAGGCAATGTTTTTTTTTTATGGGAATGGCTCAAATGCATGGAAATATTAAACATGCATCGGTGCATGTGATAATTTTATTTTTGCTTTTTAAATTTTTTTAATATAGATTTATTCAGAATATTTTTTAACACAAGTTTGTATACAGATTTATCAGAATATGTAAATTTTGAATACAATTTTACTCAGTACAGTTTTTTAAGAACACAGAGTAAAGAAAAAAATAAATCCAAATTATAAAAATCACTTACATATTCTGATAAATCTGTATACGAACTTGTGTTAAAAAATATTCTGAATAAATCTATATTAAAAAAAATTAAAAAACAAAAATAAAATTTTCACATGCACCGATGCATGTTTCATATTTCCATGCAATTGAGTCATTCCCTTTTTTTATATTATTATAGAAAAGGCAATGTTTTTTCTTTTTTTTATAAGATAGAAAAGGCAATGTAACCTGCACGTTTAGGCACAAGGTGCCATTTTCCTTCTCCATATTGTTGAACACACGCCCTAAGAAGGTCATCTTCCAACTTACTCCATGCACCTTTTCTCACACCTAAGGATCCTTCCATTTAGATAAGATCGATGCATTACAAACCACACAGAGAAGACAGCTTAAATACAAATTTGCTCATCAACTATATGTCAATATCCCCATTCTAAGAAACTCTTAAAGTATGCATATGCACGAGAAGACATTCAACGTGCAATGGCTGCGTCCACAAAACCAAAAAGGGTTTCCCTTTAAAACGTGGTACCACAAAAATGAAGTAGTAAAACTGTAATTTCTAGAAAAAAGAATGATAATACAAGTTACACGTATGCATGCATGACTGATTGAGCCTCCTTCGTAATTAATGAGCAAGATTATTGGTCGGGACCAAATCGAAATATCTTGGTATCTATGATAACAATAATTAGCAATAGTTCCCTTTCCACTGGCTTGAGTACACTGTTATTTGAGTGTACGTACGCGTAACTATGACAACTTGACAATGATAGCTTATGACATAAATACTGTCTTTTTGTGAGTTTCCTTTTCTAGTCTAATAATTTGAAATGCCTACATAATTACTCTTTCTTTTAGTTTTATTAATAATTAATAACTGGTTATTTAGCCCATGCGTTGCACGGGTTTGTGTTGAACATGTACTTTTGACACTTCTTCTATAATGTTTGCTTTTCAATGTAGACATGTATTATGATGGAAATGAATAAGCTTTTTTGAACGTGAATAAGTTGAGTTATTTTAATTACTTGAGTTCGATCCGAAGATGATATATATTTTCAAAAATTATAAAATAATTAATTTTGGGTTTTTAAAATAATGTTGAGGAAAATATGAGTAATTACCAATGAGGGGTAAATAATTAATTGTTATTGGAAATCAGTATTATAAATTGATATGTGCTTTTATCAAAAATTCCAAATATTAAAGAGATATATATATATATATATATATATAATTACATTTATTTATTTTTATTGACTGTTGCTATTGGAAATTGGTATAATCAATAAGCGCTATTGAAAATTGATATGTAATCTTATAAATATGAGAAGAAAATCATAAAAATAATCTTATATTAAAAAAATTCTTATTGAGTAAAGAAGTACTCCTTCCGTCCCATTATCTTGGTAAAAGTCAACGAAGTCAACAAAAATAAGAAAATATCCTTTTGATACAATACCTGATTTGATTTTCAAAATCAAATATAATGTATGATTACAAATTTTAATCACACAACTTTCCATATTATTATAATTAATACATATTTGAATATATAATAATAATTGGATGTAATAATATATTTAGTGGATGTAATAATAATAATTGAAAAATTAATGGATCATCAAATTTTCTTTGTTTCGTAATTAATTGTATCTTTCCTTACTTATTCAATCATGGATCAATCATGAATATAATATACAATCTTTAAGATTTTTTATTTATTATTTTTACTTTGATTTGGGACAAAAAAAAGTGCATTTTTTTACCAAGATAATGGGATGGAGGGAGTAATTAGCTGCTATTATACAATGGTATATGATATGATCTTATCAATAGGAGGTTCTAATCAAGGATTCCAAATATTAAAATGTTCATCAATTTACCGATTTTTTAAATATTGAATTAATGATTAATATCAAATTGCCTATATTAGAAGTTACTTATATTAGAACTTTCCAAATTGTTGTACTATAGCCATTTAAATTATATTATTGCTGCTCATCTAAATATGTATTGGTTTTAATTATCAAATTGTGATTCATCTATGCATTAATTAAATATATCCGTTATATCCATTTTAATTTTTAAATATAAGTTATGTCCATGTTAATTCTTAAAGATCTGCTCATCTTTTATGGCTCCTTTTTTTTTTTTTTTTTTTTTTTGCATTAGTACATATATTCGTAATATCCATTTTATTTTTATAAATATCCATTATATCCAATTTAATGCTTAAAGTGCTGCTCATCTGTTAGGCTCATCTTTTAGTATTTTTTTTTTTTGCATTAATTACCTATATCCATTATATTCGTTTTATTTTTTCTAATATCTGTGATATCCATTGCAATTGTTTAAAATAAAATTTTAATTATACAATAAAATTTTTAAAATAATCTTATATAATTAATTGTTATTTAAAATTTCTAATAATAATAATAATGGAATAATTATCATATGGAGGTTACATATTTTTAAAATGGAAAGACAAAAAAATTATAATGACTTATTGTATAACTGTTATGGTAGAGGAATAATCATTACACATGGTATCAATGAGTGTGCTAAATTTAAGCAAAGCTGATGGCAATGGACATCAAATTGGAAAAGAGAGTGTAATGATAATAAATTTTCATTTAAAAAGTTAAAGGCTAAATTTTAGTATCGTAATGGATGAGTACACTATTGTTGGAAACCAACAGGCGACCTAAGAATCTACTGGAGGGGGGTCAATAATAGTTGGAAGTGATAGTACCAATTTTTCGGATAAAATTGAAATTGATCGGATAATGCTTGCTGTTAAAAATAAAATAGTTGACTTTGGGCCGAGCAGACTCTGATAATCGGTTATCTAAGCCGACCACCGATTATCCGAGTTGCGCCACACAAAGATCAGATTTGCAGCGGTTTGCAGCAAGCGGTATTCGAGCAAACAAGAGTTAAACAAAACCAATTAAAAAAGTTCGATCAAAAGCAGAAAGTGGTAAAGAAGAGAGACACAACAGATTTTATACTGGTTCACTCACAAACCTCGTGAGCTACGTCCAGTCCCCCCTAAAACCTTAGGGAGCCTTTTACTCAAATCAATTCAAACGGTTACAACAGGAATTACAAGTGAACCTCACTCAACCTAACCCTTTCAAGAGTGTACCAAACTCTTGAAATCTACCCCGACTTGAATTGATGGCTGAAAAACCTCTCTAGCACTTCTGTCGATGAAACCTTCACCGAACTGGATCGAGCTCCTTGAAACCTTCAAGAACTCTTTCCTTGCTTCGATTTATAGTGACCTTGAAGAAACAATGGCTCCAACCTGAAAACTGAAATGTGTATGATTCTGAAAGTTTGAAGAACAGGTGAGTATACGGTTCAGAAAGGATTGGCAGAGAACGATTGGAGTTAGGTATTAAAAAACACAACAGTTTCTCTCTCTTGCTCTATTGTTCTATGTTCTGCGTTTTTCTTCTCTTCTTTCTTTTTGCTTTACTAAGTTGTTTCTCTCTTGTTCTTGTTTTTGTTGTTCTTATTGGAGAAGAAAAACCAGTCCTTTTATACTGATTTCAGCACACAGGTAGTAAGAAAGAAAGGAAAGATATTTTGGGACACGTATGTCCTTTCCAACAAAATAATTCCAGATGTTTCCAATTCAAAGCAACGTTCCAATAAATCCCTTTTCACCGTTGATTTTAAAACTCAAATTTGAAATTCAAACTTAGTGAAATATTGGCGCTTTGAGTTAAAAACCAAGTTACCACCCACACTCAGTAAAGTAAAACAGGTACAGAATGCAGATGGTGTGAGCGACGCCGTGCTACTGATTTGTTGAAGAAGATGAACAGTGTTGCCGAGCTTGATATTTGTTCGATCTAGCCTAGCTTGACAACTGTTCGAGCTAGGGACTTGAATAGCGGATCTTGACTAAAACTGGCCGAGCTGATCTTTCGCCGAGAACTGATTTGCTCTGACATCATCAACACAACAATCCGATCTTTAGCCTTCCGAGCAAGGTGCCGAGAACAATGTGAACACTGAGCTCATCTAGGAATTCTGACTTCATCATTACACTGATCGGATTCATTTGTCTCGATCGATGCCGAGATCCAATATCAACATACTGTGCTGATTTATCTAGCTTCGTCAATGGCCGAGATGATACATCATACTGAGCGGATATATTTGTCTTCATCAAACCTTGGCTGAGAATCGATCTCGTGTTTTATTTGTCTTCATCAAAACTTCTTTGATTCAACAATCTCCCCCTTTTTGATGATGACAAATGTTTGTTGATTTTGTGCGGTTCTCCTGAATGTATGCTCGCAAATCTACTCGGAAATCTGTAGAGCTGCTCGGAAAACACTCCCCCTAAATTCATGCTCGAAAATTTGTACATCTGAAACAACAAACAACAACAACACCTTTTCCCCCTTTTGGCATGATAAAAAAGGAGCCGAAGAATTAAGCATATTGCCAAAAGAGTGGAAAGAAGCATATTGCGAGAATAAAACAGAGAGCAAGTAATTTTTTAAAAAAAAATCATTTGCTGGAAACATATATACTCTTGCCTTACTCCCCCTAAAGATAATATGCTCGGAAAATTCAACCTTTCTTCCCCATAAAATAAAACAAAAGAAAAACAAGGGGAATTTTCAAGCTTTTCAAAAAGATAAACAAATAATTTGAATAAGCAAAAGAAATCCGATCACTTCTATATTGACATAAGACTTTGTTTTGGGTGATTAAAAACATTGACCGACCATTAGCTTACACTAGATTCATCTAGAATGCCGAGTTCCCTTATGATACGAAAGTGAGTATCTCTCGGCAGGGGTTTTGTAAAAATGTCGGCTAATTAATTTTCAGTGCTTACAAATTCAATAACACAATCACCTTTTTGAACATGATCTCGTAAAAAATGGTGTCTTATTTCAATGTGTTTTGCCTGAGAATGATACACAGGATTCTTAGTTAGGTTGATTGCACTTGTATTGTCACATTTGATAGGAATGTGATCCAATTTTAAGCCGAAGTCCGATAGTTGTTGTTTCATCCAAAGGATTTGAGCTCAACAGCTATCGGCTGCAATGTATTCTGCTTCTGCAGTGGAAAGAGCAACACATGCTTGCTTTTTAGACAACCACGACACCAGAGAACTTCCCAAAAGATGACAAGTTCCACTAGTGCTTTTTCGGTCAAGCTTGCATCCCGCAAAATCAGAATCAGAATATCCAACCAAACTAAGATTAGCATCACTCGAATACCAGAGACCAATGTTCTCGGTTCCTTTTAAATATTTAAATATTCGTTTAACAACAGATAAATATGATTCCTTCGGATTAGCTTGAAACCGAGCGCATATCCAGATGCTGAACATTATATCAAGCCGAGATGCAGTTAAATACAGAAGACTTCCTATCATGCCTCTATATTAACTTACATCTACCGACTTACCTGACTCGTCCTTTTCGAGATAGCAGGAGGTACTCATCGGCGTTGCTGCATTCTTGCAATTTTCCATGCCGAACTTCTTTAGGAGCTCTTTGCAGTATTTTCCTTGATGCACAAAAGATGCCTCCTTTGGCTTGCTTTACTTGAATTCCGAGGAAGAATGTGAGTTCTCTCATCATTGACGTCTCAAATTCACCTTTCATTAGAGCTGAGAAGTTCTTACATAGAGACATATTAGTAGCACCAAAAATTATATCATCAACATAAATTTGTACTAATAAAATGTCCTTTTTAGATTTAAAAATGAATAAAGTAGTGACGTCCTTTCCTCTTTCAAAGCCTTGTTCTAAAAGAAAAGAACTTAGCCGATCATACCAAGCCCGAGGAGCTTGTTTCAATCCGTAAAGAGCCTTTTTAAGTTTATAAACATGATTCGAAAATTCATGGCTTTCAAAAACCAGGAGGTTGTTTCACATAAACTTCTTCACTTATAAATCCATTTAAGAAAGCACTCTTGACATCCATTTGATAAAGGGTGAATTTCATTATAGATGTAAAAGCAAGAAGAATTCGGATTGCTTCAAGCCTAGCAACCGGAGCCAAGGTCTCGTCATAATCGATACCTTCCTCTTGGTTGTAGCCTTGAGCAACTAGTGCTTTGTTTCTAATAATTATCCCTGACTCGTCCATTTTATTTCTAAAAATCCATTTTGTACCGATTATAGTATGATCATCGGGCTTAGGAACTAACTCCCAAACATCATTTATGATGAATTGATTTAGCTCGTCTTGCATAGAAATAGCCCAATGTTCATCCTCAATTGCTTTCTGAACAGAATCAGGTACAATTTGAGAAATAAAAGAGACGAAATTGCAAAAATTTTGAATCGACCGACGAGTTAGAACTCTCTTTGATATATCTCCGAGCACATTCTCGATCGGATGGTTCTTGTTTGTTTTCTAGGAAGGAGGGAGGTCGTCCCTCTGTGCTTCGTTATCAACAATTACAGGGTCAGCCTTTTGAGATCCATCTCCAGTTATGATCGGTTCATCCTTATTGAACTCGACCCTTGAGTTCTTCTGGATTCTTGCACTTTTTATACAACTCAAAATATCTCCTTTCGAAGACTCATCAAATACCACATGTATAGATTCTTCCATAGTGGAAGTTCGTTTATTAAACACTCGGTAAGCTTTACTTCGAGAAGAATAACCTAAAAATATACCCTCATCGGCTTTTGAATCAAATTTTCCCAGTTGTTCTTTTCCATTGGTTAAAATGAAAACATTGCATCCCAAAGCATGAATATAAGATATGCTCGGCTTTCTTCTTTTGTAAAGTTCATAGGGCATTTTCTTTAAGATAGGCCGAGTTAGAACTCGGTTTAATACATGACAAGCAGTATTAACCGCATCCGCCCAAAAATAATGAGGCACTTGTGATTCATTCAGCATACTCCGAGCAAGTTCCTTAAGAACTCGGTTTTTCCGTCCACAACTCCGTTTTGCTCGGGAGTTCTTGGAGCTGAAAATTGATGCTCAATGCCGAACATAGAACAAAACTTATCAAATTTGTGATTCTCAAACTCGCCGCCATGGTCTGTTAGGATAACAATTACTTTTTGGTTTACTTGGTTTTGCATTCGTTTGACTAGCTCTTTAAAACTTTGAAAAGCGTCACTTTTTGCAGCTAAGAATAAAGTCCAAGTAAATCTAGAAAAGTCATCGACAATCACTACGGGATAGTAGTTTCCTCCAAAGCTTTTTACTTGCGATGGTCCGAACAAGTCCATATGAAGTAATTCTAATGGCCGTGTTGTGGAAACCATTGTTTTAGATGAAAATTTATTTTTGGTTTGTTTACACTTTTTACAGGAAGTGCAAACACCTTCTATATCAAATTTCAGCTTTGGTAGGCCGACCACTAAGCTTTGGATTAAAGTTTCTTTAACTGATTTACATTTATGTGAGCAGTCCGACGATGCCATAACCAAGTATCATTTTCTTGGCAGGTAGAAACTGTTGAATCACAGAAGTTTCGATGAAGACAAATGATTCAGATTGTAGATTCCAAGAGGTTCAGATGAGGACAAATGAACGAGTTCAGTACTCAGCAAAATTGATGAAGACCTGTGTTGATGAAGTCGAGCTATGTATTCGGCCATTAAGGAAATCGACTGTACAGATGAAGTCGAATTGTGTCCTCGGCCTTTGATGAGGCTGGCGGTATAGATGAAGTCGAGCTACGTCCTCGGCCAGTGATAAAGCCGAATGAATCGCTGTGTTGATGAAGTGTTGTTCGGTCCTCGACAATCGAGCTCGGTTGCGCAGATGAAGTCGTTTATCTTGATGAGCTCGGCTCTCGGCACACAGCTCCGTCCTCGGTCATGATGAAGTCAACTAAATCAGCTCGGCTCTTGGATCTGACGAAGTAAATTAGATTGATGCGCTCGGTGCTCAAAGTGCTATCTGGTCGGATCGAACGTTGGTCAAATATGGTCGGCAGAAGATCAGATATGGTCAGCAGAAGATCGGATCAGTCAATGTTCATATTGTTAAATGCCATATGGACAGCATAAGATCAGCTCGGTCAGACTGTGTTCAGATCAGCTATTCAAGTTCCCTAGCTCGGCAAGGCGCGTTGACAGATGTCGAGCTCACTAACAGTTGTCCAGACGAGATTGAGTGAAATCAAATCAAATTCAAAAGTGACCGTTGAAACAACATTAACTCCCACCGTTGAAAAAGCATTAACTCCCAGAATCATTCTTAATTCGGTGACTCCATTTCCTCCCTGATCTTTGGGGATTCTGGAGATTATAAAGGGAGCGTATGTTTCAGACAGACAAAAAAAAATAGAGAACATAACACAAGACATAGAAAAGACACGCGAAAAACAAAGTGTAAAATCATCTCTGTCAAATCTAATACTCAATTGGTCTTCTACTTTCAGATTAATATTCAATTGAGGTTCCGTGTGTGAATTTGGGTTGTAATCCGCACAAATCAAGGAGGTGCAAGTTCATACAACAATCAACAACAAACCACGATCTTGGCTGGTGAAAGTTTCACCGCTGTATTGGAAGTCTTGAGAGGTTCTCAAGCATTGGAAGTCATGGGAGGTCCCTAAGCAGAAGTTGAAGAGGTTCTTCGCCCGGTGGAGCTACTTGAAGGTTTCAAGGAGGCTTTGGAAGAGGTTCTTCCTACCGGTATCAAATTGGGTAAAATCCAAGAGTTTAGTACTCTCTTGGAAGGGTTAGGTTGAGTGAGGTTCATTTAATAGTTCCCGTGTAATTCTATCAATTTGAATTTAATTAAAAGCTCCCTAAGGTTTAGGGAGGACTGGACGTAGCTCTCAAGTGGGTGAGAGTGAACCAGTATAAAAATTCTTGTTCCTCTTCTTTTATCGCTTTCTCTTTACTGCTTTCTGTACTTTATCTGTTTACTGCATTTTCCGAGCATTTTGCACTTTTCGAGCATTTTAGTCGGTCTGGCCGAACCTCATATTGGTTGATTTGTGTTTGCTAAGATTCCGCTGCGAAACTGGTTTTTGTGTGTTGTAGGTCGGATAATCGGTGGTTAGCCTAGATAACCGATTATCTCATTCTGCTCGACACTAAATTCGACTATTTTATAAAAACAAAAACATCATTTTAAACTATTTCAATTATATCCGAGAAATTGCTATCACTGCTTCAAACTACTATTCACCCCCAAACTAGTAGATTGTTAGGCCGCTTGTTGGTTTTCAACAGAAACCAGAGAAGAAATTTCATTTAAATCTACCAAATAAGTTTTGTTTGATCTTTTTCCCACAAATTTGATCGAATTGTCTTTGTCACTTTTGATAAAACAGTGAGTGGAGGTAAAAATGACATGATTACCGATATCACAAAGTTGGCTAATGCTCAAGAGATTGTGTTCCAAACCTTGAACGTATAAAACATTTTCGATAATCAGGTCGGAAGAATTTCCGATTTTACCTTCACCCAAAATCTTACCTCGATTATTTTCTCCGTAAGTGACATAACCTTTTTCTTTTGGAGTAAGCTCGGTAAAGTGTTGCTTATCTCCAGTCATGTGCTTCAAACATCCACTGTCCAGATACCACTAATTTTCCTTTGTTCGGAAGCACACCTACAAAACATATATTACTTGTTAATCTTGGGTACCCAAATAGTTTTGAGTCCCTGTCGGTTAGTGTAGGGATTTTCTCCATTGACAATCCAAAATATGAGTCGTTGGCCACACCATATCGCCTAATTTTACATTCATTCAGCGTATGTCCGAGAATGCCACAGTAAGAACAGGTCGACTTTTTAGAATGATTTATATTTGAAAATGAGCCGACTTTCCGAAAAGTTTTCTTTTTGGCATGTGTGTAAACGAGACCTGTTTTGTTCGAATTGTTTCTCAGTTCAACAAGTAATCGGTTTAACATCCTATCACTTTTTGAAAAGGTTTCATTAGTAGTTTTCAAATTTTGAATTTCTTTTTCATACTTAATGCAACTTTCACAGTTTTGATTTTTCAAGGAAGTGATAGTATGTTCTAAAGAAACATTGCTTCTTTTCAATTTTTCAATGCATTTTTCTAATTCGAGAACTTTCTCTTTATGGTTTGAAATATTTCTTTTCAGCTTAGCATAGCTCTTGGCAAGTTTCTTGAAATCGGATTGCATTTCAGTGTAAGCAGTATATAATTCCTCATAATCATCGATTTCAAACTCAGTATTAGATTCAGTATCCGAGATTACCTCGTTTTCATGCACAGTTGAGCCGAACACCGAGCTTGGATAAGCTTCTTCATCATGTCTTCCCATTAAGCACAGATTCTCAATTCCTTTCTCGGTGGAGCCGAGGTCCGAGCTTGGCGAGACTTCAACGTCATATTTAACCATTAAGCATAGGTTTGCCTTCTCTTGATCGTCTGACGAACTAGATTCTTAGTTTTCACTCACTTCGGGTGCATCCCAGACGATGTATGCTCTTTTCGGTTTCGGGTCCTTACCTTTCTTCTTTTCGGAACTGCTTCTCTTCTGCAACTTGGGATAGTACGATTTTATATGTCCCGGTTCACCGCATTCATGGCACCTGATTTTGTCTTTTAAGCTTGTGCCTTCGTTTTTAAAATCTCTTTTTTTTTGAAGAATTTTTCGAGCTTTTTTACCATAAGTCCGAGGGTTTCCTCATCCATGTCTGAACTAGAGTCGCTGTCCGAGGAGACTTTAGTTGACTTAGTTGAGGCCTTGAGTGAGATCCCCTTCTTCTTCTTGTCGGATTCTTCATGCATGGTTAAACGACCGAGCTCCATCTCATGCTCCTGAAGTTTGTCGAACAGTGTTGCTATGTCCATGGTGTCTAGATCTTTTGATTCCATAATGGCAGTGACCTTCGGCTGCCATTCCCTGCTCAGACATCTCAACACTTTGTTAATAACTTCAACATTTTGAAAAGTTTTACCGAGAGCAATAAGATGGTTTATGATATGAGTAAATCGTTTCTGCATGTCATTTATGGATTCACTCGGAAGCATACGAAATAACTCATATTCATGTATTAACGTATTTAACCGAGCTCGTTACCCTCGTTAGTCCCTTCGTGAGTAAGTTGTAGAATGTCTCTCATTTTCTTAGCATTATTACAGTGTGAGACTCGGAAAAACTCATCATAGGACAAGGCCGAGGTCATGATGTTTTTGGCTTTTAAATCGTAAGACACTTTCTTTTTGTCTTCATCATCCCAGCTTGCCTTCGGGATTTCTACAACGTCCTCTCCTATTCTTCTTCTCGGAATAAAGGGACCATTTTCAATCCCATCCCAAACATCTATATCTATAGCTTCAATAAAAATTTTCATTCGAGCTTTCCAATAAGAATATCCATCACCATTAAACAGTGGTGGATGGTTTATTGAAGAGCCTTCACCTCCGAATGGATTGTTAGAGCTCATGGTTTCATAGGATCTTTTCGAAAAAAAATTTACACTCGATCTTTCGACCAAGCTTTGATACCCCTTGTTGGAAACCAACAAGCGGCCTAACAGTCTACTAGAAGGGGGATGAATAGTAGTTGGAAGCGATAGTACCAATTTTTCGGATTAAACTGAAATCGATCGGATAATGCTTGCTGTTAAAAATAAAATAGCTGACTTTTTTTGCCGAGCAGATTCTAATAATCGGTTATCTAAGCCGACCACCGGTTATCCGAGCTGCGCCACACAAAGATCAGATTTGCAGCGGTTTTCAGCAAGCGGTATTCGAGCAAACAAGAGTTAAAAAAAACCAATTAAAAAAGTTCAGTCAAAAGCAGAAAGCGGTAAAGAAGAGAGACACAGCAGATTTTATACTGGTTCATTCACAAACCTTGTGAGCTACGTCCAGTCCCTCCCTAAAACCTTAGGGAGCCTTTTACCCAAATCAATTCAAATGGTTACAATAGGTTTTACAAGTGAACCTCACTCAACCTAACCCTTTCAAGAATGTGCCAAACTCTTGAAATCTACCCCGACTTAAATTCATGGCTGAAGAACCTCTCCAGCACTTCTGTCGATGAAACCGTCACCGAACTGGATCGAGTTCCTTGAAACCTTCAAGAACTCTTTCCTTGCTTCGATTTACAGTGACCTTGAAGAAACAATGGCTCCAACCCGAAAAATAAAATGTGTATGATTCTGAAAGTTTGAAGAATAGATAAGTATACAGTTCAGAAAGGATTGGCAGAGAACGATTGGAGCTAGGTATTCAAAAACACAACAATTTCTCTCTCTTGCTCTATTGTTCTGTGTTCTGCGTTTTTCTTCTCTTCTTTCTTTTTGCTTTACTAAGTTGTTTCTCTCTTGTTCTTGTTTTTGTTGTTCTTATTGGAGAAGAAAAACCAGTCCTTTTATACTGATTTCAGCACAAAGGTAGTACGAAAGAGAGGAAAGATATTTTGGGACACGTATGTCCTTTCCAACGAATAATTCCAGATATTTCCAATTCAAAGCAACGTTCCAAACAATCCCTTTTCACCGTTGATTTTAAAACTCAAATTTGAAATTCAAACTTAGTGAAAGATAGGCTCTTTGAGTTAAAAACCAAGTTACCACCCACACTCGGTAAAGTAAAACAGGTACAAAACGCAGATGGTGTGAGTGACGTCGTGCTGCTGATTTGTTGAAGAAGATGAAACAGTGTTGCCGAGCTTGACATCTGTTTCATCTAGCCGAGCTTGACAACTGTTCGAGCTAGGGACTTGAATAGTGGGTCTGAACTGAAACTGGTCGAGCTGATCTTTCGCCGACAACAGATTTGCTTCGACTTCATCAACACAACAATATGACCTTAGCCTTCCGAGCAAGGTGCCGAGAACAATGTGAACACCGAGCTCATCTAGGAATTTTGACTTCGTCATTACACTGATCAAATTTATTTATCTCCATCGATGCCGAGATCCAAGATCAACATACCGAGCTGATTTATCTAGCTTCATCAATGGCCGAGATGATACATCATACTGAGCAGATATATTTGTCTTCATCAAACCTTGGTCGAGAACCGATCTCATGATTTATTTGTCTTCATCAAAACTTCTTTGATTCAACAACTATGTGGTGACATGCAGCAAATAGAGAAAATGTGAATAAGCTTTTTTGAACGTGAATAAGTTGAGTTATTTTAATTATTTGAGTTCGATCCGAAGATGATGTATATTTTTAAAAATTATCTAATAATTATTTTTGGGGTTTTAAATAATGTTGAGAAAAATATGAGTAATTACCAATAGGGGGTAAGTAATTAATTGCTATTGGAAATTAGTATTATAAATTGATATGTGCTTTTATCAAAGATTCCAAATATTAAAGTGATATATATATATATATATAATTATATTTATAATTTTTTTATGACTGTTGCTATTGGAACACATTAAATATTGAACACATTGGTACATTATATATTGGAACACCTAAATGTATGGATTTTTTTTTCAATTAAATATTGAACACGTTACATTTTCGACGCCTTTAGTAAGATCTTGAAGATTCACTTGGACTAATTGTGCTGCAATTTCATCAAAGGTTACGAATATTGTTGAGTGGGTTGAATATTTAACACTAAGCTCGAAACGAAGTCTAAAATTTAGCATAAACAAAATGGAGTTTAAGGTTTTGGGTATAAAAAAATGGGATTACCTTATCAAGGGGTACTCCATATCATTTTAAATAGAGCACTCAAATTTTGTTGGTAAAGTGAAACCTTTCTCTTGAAAAGAGGGCAAGCATTAAAATACCAACCATGGGTTAAAAAGACTTCATCAATAATTGCAACGCATAAGCACAACTCACTCGATCTGCTTTTATTTTTTAAAAAAATTGGGAAACCCAAAGTTAGTTACTATTATTCATAATGAAATGCCAAGAAGAAATCAATTATACCATGTCAGTCTTTGAGGTTGCCAAAGCCAATATCACAAGTTTAGTCTTTATATTATCAAATTGATTAGGCACCTTCGATTTTGTTATTGCAAGGTTTCCAATGACATGTGCAACATTGGGATCCCTATGATAAAGTTCTAGCATATATTAAAATTAAAGCTGTTAAAAATATTATATTCATTTAAGAATTGTAGAATTGTCTACTTGAATGATTGAATGAACTCATTAGTTTCGACCATGTCTATATTGATGTAAATTTGTGTGGAGCTTGATGTAGAAATTGATAAATCACCTATAACCGGTTGTGGATAGTCGGTTATGTATTTTGAGTATCAAAAATCAAAGCAAGAATGTTTTTTGTGACAATCATATACCTTGGTACATCTTGATTATAGTTAACTAAACACTCCTACCTTAACTTTATTATCTTTAGACTCATTTTCTTTCATTATGTTCTCAAATTGTGCAACATGACTCATCCCAAAACATCAATAAATTAGGAGATGAAAATTTACATTTTCATCTATGAGAACCATATTTGTAATAATAAGCTCCTTTCGTCGTATGTTGATGGTGTCCCATAGACGTGCAACGCGAACTATTATCTTCCAGTCATCTCTATCATTTTTATGGGGCATTTTTTTCCTACAATGCAAGTGTTGATTTAAAAATAAGCATTATAAAAACTAACGGAATATATATTTTCAATTAGAGAAGATTACAAACTTGGCAAGATAGCTACTTAAGGTTGACATAGTTGTTGCAAAATTCTCTTTAAATTAAGGATGACTATCACTAAGAATCTCTCCAATTTATAATAATGCAGAGGAAAGATTAGCCACGTATTTATTTTGTCACGTCATCGGGGCATATTTTTAATTTATAAATTTTATATCAAAAAGATATTCTGTCATTTTTATTTACTATTTTCACTTTCACCAAGATAATTGGACCGAGGAAGTTTCTCAAATTAATTTTCCTTATCTCGTACTCCGTTAGAGGAGCGAAGCTTCTCTTATCTTATTTTATGTTCATATCATCTCATTTAATTCTCAATTTTTTCTTACCTTATCTCCTACTCTATATTAGAGGGGGTGAAGTTTATCATATTTTTAATCATATCATCTCATTTAATTGTCTCTCATATACTCCCTCTGTCCCATTATCTTGGTAAAAAAATGAAGTTTTTTTGGTCCCAAATCAAAGTAAAAATAATTAATGAAAAATCTTAAAGATTGTATATTATATTAAAAATTGTATATTGCATTAAATTTTTTTAAAATAATTAATGAAAAATCTTAAAGATTGTAAAAATAATATGAAAATTTGTGTGATAGAAATTTGTAATTAATGAATGAATCATACATTATATTTTATTTTGAAAATAGAATAATGCATTATATCATAAAGATATTTTATTATTTTTATTTACAACTTTGACTTTTAACAATATAACGGGATCGAAGGAGTATCTCAAATTTTCTTTCTTTATCTCTTGCTTTATTATAGGAACGAAATTTCTCTTATCTTATTTTATGTTCATATATTATCTCATTTAATTCTCAATTTTTTCTTACCTTATCTCCTACTCTATATTAGAGGATTGAAATTTTTGTCCTAATTCATAGCAAAAATAATTAATGAAAAATCTTAAAGATTGTATATTATCTTAAAAATTGTATATTGCATTAAAATTCTTTAAAACAATTAATGAAAAATCTTAAAAATTGTAAAAATAGTATGAAAATTTGTGTGATAGAAATTTGCAATTAATGAACCGAATCAACCATCATATCAAAAAGATATTCTCTTCTTATGTGTTGACTACTTTGACTTTTTTTTTTGTTTACATGGGAGGTATGGGACTAGAACCCATGACCTGGAGGAGGGGGTACTTTGACTTTTTTTCAAGATAATGAGATACGACTCAACTGTATTAAAAAAAACATTATTGCTAAAAATTGAGTTTTTTTTATTGAAAAATTTAAGACTTTTGTCAATGAAAAAGTGAAAACTTTTATTTTCTTCATTATTACATTTGAGGAATAAAAATATAATCTAGTGCTATGAGTTTACACATAATTGTGTCATTCAGTTGAAAAGAATTATCTATATATGTGATGTGTGTGTGTGTAAATTATGCTTATTCTTTTAGAAACTAAATATATTTATTAAGGTTAAGCTTAATTTAAATTTAATACCTAAATCTTAAAAAAAAATATATCATAAGTTTTAAATGGGAGCATTGATTGTTTAGGTGTAGTGTAAAATAATATATATATATATATATATATATATATATATATATATAAGTGCTCATTTTCATGATATCATTGATTTATTAATTAAAACTTTGACGATTGAGATATAAAGCTGAAATAATGATAAATTTGTAACATTGACCTTAATTAAGGTCAATAATGCTATCACGTTGATGAAATGACTTTTTTAGGTGAACCTGGATATGACGATAACGGTGTAGAATAAGGTATGTGATATTAGACGATTTGCAGTAGGATAAAAATGAATGAAATTTAAGGTTAAAAGCAATGCTAACAAAGAATTTTCCTGACCAAAAATAAAATAGGTACATGAATATCATTCAAAAAGGGGAGCATGAAAGAATTTTCGAAGATGATAAATCAAAACATAGTTCAATTTTGTTTAATATTAGTTTCGTTGTTTCTTAATACAAAGTAACTATTTTTAAATTTTTTTTTAAGGTTTAATTATGTCACAAATCCATGAAGTTTTGGGTACTTCTGCCAGATACTTTTTTTTTTCAATGTTTATGCCCTCAAACTTATCTTTGGTTTTCTTTTTGCCCCTGTATGTGATGGATTCCAACAAGTTTTTCCAATGTTTATACCCTCAAACTTATCTTTAGTTTTGTTATTTGCCCATGTGAGGGATTCCATCCAATTTTTGCACACATAGACCACTGTGGTCCTAGTCACCTCGCCAGAGCTCTGCATCTTCAACCTTTCTTCAACTACTAGAGCTTCGTTCACCATACTGTGTCTCTGCCACCATACCTCACCCCACTAGCACCTTCATACTATCACTGCTACCAAAACCTCCAAGACGATATCTAGTCCTAGTTCAAATCCCTATGCCTCGTCGAAACCCGCTTCCCTATCTCACTCGACCCAAGTAAGTCACGTCAACTTTCTCACCTTCATTCGGTTTGGTGCCTTCAAACCGAACAAGTCCTCTCAATGGAACATTCACCTTGAGAAGGCTTCTGTATTGTTCAACATTAGGAAGATACAACATTATGCTTCTAATCAACAAATTGTATTTTTTTTTCTAACTACAGTCCACATCATAGAAAAGGCAATGTGCTCGTTTAGGCACAAGGTGCCATTTTCCTTCTCCATATATATTGTTGACGTGACTAAGAGGGTCATCTTCCAACTTACTCCATGCACCTTTTCTCGTATCTAAGGATCCTTCCATTAAGATAAGATCGATTCATTCCAAACCACACAGAGAAGACAGTTTAAATAAAAATTTGCTCATCAACTATATGTCAATTTGTATCCCCATTCTATAAAACTCTTTTAACGTATGCATATACACGAGAGGACATTCAACGTGCAATGCCTGCGTCCACAAAACCAAAAAGGGTTTCACTTTAAAACGTGGTAACACTAAAATGAAGCAGTAAAACTGTAATTTCTAGGAAAAAAGAATGATAATACAAGTTACACGTATGCATGCATGAATGATTGAGCCTCCTTCATAATCAATGAGCAAGATTGGTCGCTTGGGGACCGAATTGAAATATTTTGGTATCCATGATTAAAGTGATGATTAGTAATAATCCCCCTTCCACTGCTAGAGTACACAGTTATTTGAGTGGACGCGTAACTATGACAATTTGACGCTCATAAAAAAAAAAAAAAACAAAACAAAACATAAAAAAAAAAAAAAAAACAAAACAAAACTATGACAACTTGACAATGATAGTTTTGGAAGGGAACCCTGGGTGGCAAACCACTATTATGCATATGGACACAAATAGTCTGTCTTATTGTGGGTTTCCTTTTCTAGTCTAATAAATTGAAATGTCAATTAAAACAATTGCTCACCCTTCTAGTTGTGTTTCGATACTTCTTTTTCATAATATTATTGATTTTACTAGTTAAAAATTTGATGATTGAAATATAAAATTGAAATAATGATAAATTTGTGAGATTGGCTTTAAGGTAAGTAGGATATCAAGACATCTATTATCATTTTTTTGGAAGATTATTAAGATCAATAATGTTACCACGTTGTGAAAGGATTTTCTTAGATGAATCCGGATATATTGACAATGGTGATAGAATAAGGTGTGATGTTGGAGTATTTGCAGTAGGATAAAAATGAATGAAATTTAAGGTTAAAAACAATGCTAAAAAAAATTTCATGACAAAAATAAAAAAGGGCTTGAATATCATTCAAAATTGGGAGCATCAGAGAATTTTCCAAGATGATATATCAAAACTTAGTTAAATTTTTTTTAATAATAGACTCGCTGTTTCTCTCAATACAAAATAATTATTTTTGTTTAATTTTTAAAATATTAAACTCATTATTTTTCAATACAATATAGTTATTTTTGCTTTATTAATAATACCTTAAAAAATTCCTTAGCTTTCTGTGTAAAATTATTATATTTTCATTTGTGAAATGTTAACACGTACCTAACTTAATAATGAATTTGAAAAAGTTGTCATGGAGAGAATTTAAAGCACCGAAAAGTGATAAACTTATTAAGGCCGGTTTCCTTTTTCTCTTAAACCATTTCATGACTCGTTTCACATTCAATCAAATTTTATGCTGTCAGATTACTCATTTCACAGTCGTACTATTCTTCTACGCAATTAACATCCTTAATATACCAATTCTAGTTCTACTTCTCATCTCCTGCATGTTTGTTTTCTTTATTCCAAGATGTTAACGGGAGCATTTCTATTGATGTTTCATGGCGTGTTACTCCTTCTCGCATCCTAAATTTAATTGTAAAAAATTATGAGATTAGTAGATATTTGAATAAAATTTTACTTATTATTTGACCAGTTAAAAAGGGAACAAGAGATAGATGGAACATCAAGTGACACATGCGACAAAACTCGGATTAAAAGTAAAACAGATGAGTGGTGGATGATGAACCGATGGTGTAAAAAACTTTACACCGACGGTGCACACCCATTAAACTCATAAAGTATTGCATTGCATGATTGAGATTTTCTATATAGTGCTTTTTAATAAAAATAGGATCTTTCATTCCATGGCACATGCTATTTTGACTGATAAAAAATTATGCAGTTAATACTTAATAAAATTTAAATAAAGCTTTATGTTGTGAAACAGATTTTGGGACAGGTTCCGATGTTAACAATAACAAAATATTTTAAAGAGGATTTTTTTTAGGTAAAATTACTGCATTCTTAGTTCTGACATGGCATTGGACTTATAGGTTAAATGGATCTTACAAGTTATAATATTGTTTTAAGGGCTTTACATCAGTGCTATATAAAATAAAGGGCTTTGCTTGGGAACCCTATGAGATGAGAGGGTTTTGGTACCCTTTTGACGTGGACCAATAAGCATTTGTCATGTGTTGTTTTTTGCCATGTCAGCGGGGTATATTTTTGATTTATAAATTTTGCAATTTGATCCCTAAAATATTTAATTAAAAATATTATTTTTATTTGTAATTTGTTTTACCCAAAATAGCCCCGATCTAATATTATTTTTCAGATCTACCTACCATACCACCGTGAATCAAAAATAAGGAACTGATGAAAAGTCAATCACCCACCACAGTTATGAAAAGTCAATCAACCACCACAGTTGGCTTCTTCGTGCATAAAATACTGATCCTCCGTTACCGTGGAACCAAAACATTGAACATCAAAAATAAGGAACTCATGAAAAGTCAATTGAGATCACTTGAGATCAAGCAACGATGGGGTTCGCGGTGGTCTGATTCATGGTGGTACGGTGGGTAGATTTGAAAAATAATATTAGATTGGGGCTATTTTGAATAAATCAAATTACAAATAAAAATAATATTTTTAATTAAATATTTTAGGATCAAATTGCAAAATTTATAAATAAAAAATATATCCCGTTGACATGGCAAAAAATAACGCATGACAAATGCTTATTGGTCCACGTCAAAAGGGTACCAAAACCCTCTCATCTCAAAAGGTTCCGAAGTAAAATCCATAAAATAAAGGATTGTTGTATTTTTTTATGTGGTCCAATAAAAAAGGGTCATGTATTTAAAATCAAATATTATGCAATTAAAATCAAAAAAGAAAAGGGTCACGTGTTTTTTTACTCAAGTTAACTAGGCATATTTATAATTTAAAAGTTTTACAGTTAGGTTCCTAAGAGATATTTATGTAAAAATATTATTTTTATCATTAACTAAGTTTTGCATAATTTTTTTACACAACAAGTTAAGTTTCTATAACTAAATAGAGGTGTTGGTAAGACTATTAAGTCAAAACAAGATAAATGTGATTTTTTGGAAGTCTTATGCATGCCACTTATATGTGTCCATCTTATCCATATGTTACTAATTGTCCTTATGAACAAGGAAATGCAATAGGGAGATATTTTGCCAATTCGTATTCAAATATTTTTATTTCTAATGCCCGAAATCACTCTAATTTTTATTGGAAGCCTAATGATATTGCTGGTAATTAACTCAAGTGGTCAAATTGTAGAGTGCCAAACCCTGTTCTAGTAGCCTCCGCAACGACCAACATTTGAGGATACTCTAAATCAATTCATGCAGGAGATGAAAAATGACAACTAAGAGAGAGAGAGACACATTCCCTACTTAGCCAATATCCAATCCTATAGGGCAATATGCAGTTTATGGAGCACCAAGCACTAATGGGAACACCACCAAGTTCAGTCCATCACTACCCTCATGTATGGTAAGCAAATAGATAATCATGTTGTAAAGCCATTGAGAGCTAGTAAAAAGGAGAAAGTTAGTAGTTTTAAGAACAATGGTTCTGATGAGGATAATGTGATCTAAAAGTTGATATATATGCTCATGAAGAAACAGAACCTGAAGTTAGGAAGTATGTGCCTAAGGCCCCATTTCCTCAAAGATTAATCAGTCCTAAGTGTAACATCCCAAAATTTAATTCCAAGTTAATTAGGAAAACCTAAGCTAGAATTATGGTAAAGACCATAGGAAAATCGTGGGTAGGAGTTAAGTGTAGTGTCATAGAGTTAGAATTGGCCAAATAGGAGTTTTCATTAGAGTAATCGATTATTCTGAAGGGGTTAATCGATTACTAGGCCTCTGATGAAAACACTTAAATGTTGCAGCATTGATAATCGATTAACTCATGGAATTAATCGATTATTTTGTGAAGTAATCGATTACTTAAAGTGACATAATCGATTATCAGCCCTCTGGTTAATCTTCTTAGATGTTGCATCAAGGTGGTAATCGATTACCTTAAAGAAGTAATCGATTACCAGCTCGTAAAACCTTAAAAAAAATAAGGTTTTAGAGAGGCTTCACGAAGAAGCCAATAAATCTCCACCACCCATTCCCAACCCCTCCTTCAAGCAAAGAAATCTCAACCACTCATTCCTTTTCATTTCCAAACAAAACAACAACAAACAACACAACACCCATTCATTCATCCATTTCATTCTTCTCTTTTCTTCTTTCCTTCATCTCCTCCCAAAAGCCAAGAGCTCCACCACCACCACCACCAAACACACGCCTCTTTATCTCCCCACCAAAGCTCATGGAGCTTTCTCCTTTCAAGCTCTAAGCACCAAGAGCATCTTCATCAACCTTCATCATCATCAAATCCTCACCAAGGGTATAAACCCAAATCATACCCATCCTCCTCCCTCCTAAAGTCGTGGCCTTCCTCTTATCTCCCTTGGGCTTTCCAACTTCAAAGCCATGGAGATCTCTACAAGTTTATGTCTCACCATCAAGGACAAAGAACAAGGATCTAGGACTCAAGGAGGCAAAGTTAGGGTTTGGGTGCTTTCTCCCTTCACATTTAAGGTAAGAAGGGAAGTGTTACCTCTAATTAGAGGGTATTTTTCTAGCTTGTATATAGGGGGAATTAAGGGTAGGGAATAAAATAGAAAGATGAACTGACTAGATTAGGTTTTGGAGCAAGTGAACTAAGAATTAGAATTTATGAATATGCTAGTTGTGTATGTTTTTGTGGTAGAATTGATTAAATAGGGAATAATGATGATGGTTGTAGAATATAGCCTGGCTTGAGGGTCAATAATGAATATAGTGATTAGGAAGTTGATTATATTATTAATTTTAGTACCTTGAATGGGATTATAATGAGCATGAATGATGATGAAGAGTAAAATGCAGTCAACGGAAATAAGAAGGTAACTAGGTAATTGGTAAATTAATTAAAGAAGGTTAAATGGTTGGAGAAGAAGGTAATTAAATGGTATGAATAAATGATTACGACATTATGTATTATCACGACCCTCCATAATGGAGTGGAAAGTATATTATCATGACCCTCCACAAAGGAGCGGAATATTATAGTATCATGACCCTCCATAATGGAGTGGATATTATCAGGACCCCCCATAATGGAGTGGATATTATCAGGACCCTCCATAAAGGAGTGAATATTATCAGGACCCTTCGTAAAGGAATGGATATTATCATGACCCTTCACTTGCACCGTAAGTGAAGTGAGAACAGGACCCTCCGCTTACTCTCTAAGCAGGAGTGAGAATTTTATATATATAGTATCATGACCCTCCGTAAGGAGTGGATATTATCAGGACCTTCCATAGAGGAGTGGAATATTATATAATCAAGACCCTCCCTTAGGAATGAGTATTAAATAGGAATAAAAGGGTAAGTAGGTAAGTGCGTAAAATGATAGGAGGACATGATAGAATCAAGAAAGGTTAAGGAAATAGTAAAAAGGGATAGAAATGAATATGGACAACAATAGGGAATTAATGAAGCAAGGGTAATTGAAATAGAAAATATAATTCAAGTGATAAATGGTAGTAATTCCTTAGTTGTTCTCTATGTCATTTTAGAATGTATTTTCTAAGTTATGTGTAATGCTATCCTTCTTGATATATTTTTACAGGTGAAGAAGGAGCTTACACGAGTATGGCCGGGCAGGAGTATATTCCACCTCGTGGAATGTTGCTTAGTTAGTCGAGTGACCCTTTGTGGGTCAATGGTTTAAGTTTTGGGAATTTGAAATGTATAATATTTTTGGAAGTCAAACCAATTTAAGCATTTGTAAATATTTTCTGGAATGATGTACGCTAAATGAATTATATTTTGGCCCTGCTGGCCTCTGTTGTCTAGTTGAAAGTTTTTATGCAGGTTGATCAGGAAAAGCAAAATTTTGGGAATGTCCCTAAAACAAAGTAAACTCCGTCCGATTTTGCAGAGATTTTCATAAGAAGTAAATATAACTAGGAGTTTTCATAATAGATTAGGAGTATTAAAGGAAAATTTTAAATCCTCAATTAATTAAGGGTAAAAGTAACTAGGGTGTTACATTTTGGTATCAGAGCAGTTTTCCTCGGCCTATTGGAGTTACTCATTACTCCAGTGGTTACTCATCAAGCGATTAACCGATGTAAAGTTAGGTGTTCAAGTGTTAGAGTTGAGGTAGAAATCCTATTAGTATTATGATTGCATATATGGATGTGTGAAGTTATGTATGCATATGTATGCTATTATCTATTATGTACGAGTTAGTGGTATTAGTTATTGGTGAATTCTCAAGTAGGTTAGAATTATAATAAACTAGGATAAGTTGAATAGGGTTTATAGGTAGATAATAACTAATGTGCGAATATGAATGAATAACATTCATTTTAATATTTTGTTATGTGTTGATGTGCAATGTTGCTATGTATGTTTGAATGATGTGTGTGCTTGATTAGAGTTTTTAGGAATGGTTAATGAATTGTAGAACTCTGGGTAGAATAGAACCAAACCCATGATGGTGTTGCTATTTAATGGAGTGTAAGAGTAGGATTGGTCGTCCTGGCTCTTACAACAGTTAAGTGACGATATCATCAGCAAGCCAACGGTGATGGTACTATTGATGAATGTGAGATTGGGACCGACAACCTCGATCCTTGCATTTATTAATGGTTGATGTCATTGAAAGTTTTTAAGTAGAACAAAAACCAACCCGACATAGAAGAAAGAAAATCAGCCTGAATATTACCCTTTCCAAACCTTTGCTGCAAAATTCCTGAGGGAACCCAATTGACCAGAGAAACCATCTCCAATTTCCTTGGAGAGTTAAACCTGGTTTTAGAAATCCAAGACCCCTTTCGGAGTCTTACTAGCAAGACTCTTGAAACGTTTAGCCTCAAGAAAAACCAACCATAAAAATCTCATAGAGTCTCCATGTCGAGACTAACCAAGTTGAACAGTAGTCCTTACTCTTCACCGAGTGCAAGAACTTAGTGGCTTACTACTGCCAAGTGGTATGCCGATTCTAAGTGGGGGAGCGAAAACAAGAGAAATTGAGTGTTATAGTTGAAAAACCCTGCTTTTGGGATGGTTCTCCATTGAAGGAATTGAACGGAATTTTGGGGAAGAAATTCCAATAAGTGGGGGATAATTGTAACATCCCAAAATTTAATTCCAAGTTAATTAGGAAAACCTAAGCTAGAATTATGGTAAAGACCATAGGAAAATCGTGGGTAGGAGTTAAGTGTAGTGTCATAGAGTTAGAATTGACCAAATAGGAGTTTTCATTAGAGTAATCGATTATTCTGAAGGGGTTAATCGATTACTAGGCCTCTGATGAAAACACTTAAATGTTGCAGCATTGATAATCGATTAACTCATGGAATTAATCGATTATTTTGTGAAGTAATCGATTACTTAAAGTGACATAATCGATTATCAGCCCTCTGGTTAATCTTCTTAGATGTTGCATCAAGGTGGTAATCGATTACCTTAAAGAAGTAATCGATTACCAGCTCGTAAAACCTTAAAAAAAAATAAGGTTTTAGAGAGGCTTCACGAAGAAGCCAATAAATCTCCACCACCCATTCCCAACCCCTCCTCCAAGCAAAGAAATCTCAACCACTCATTCCTTTTCATTTCCAAACAAAACAACAACAAACAACACAACACCCATTCATTCATCCATTTCATTCTTCTCTTTTCTTCTTCCCTTCATCTCCTCCCAAAAGCCAAGAGCTCCACCACCACCACCACCAAACACACGCCTCTTTATCTCCCCACCATAGCTCATGGAGCTTTCTCCTTTCAAGCTCTAAGCACCAAGAGCATCTTCATCAACCTTCATCATCATCAAATCCTCACCAAGGGTATAAACCCAAATCATACCCATCCTCCTCCCTCCTAAAGTCGTGGCCTTCCTCTTATCTCCCTTGGGATTTCCAACTTCAAATCCATGGAGATCTCTACAAGTTTATGTCTCACCATCAAGGACAAAGAATAAGGATCTAGGACTCAAGGAGGCAAAGCTAGGGTTTGGGTGCTTTCTCCCTTCACATTCAAGGTAAGAAGGGAAGTGTTACCTCTACTTAGAGGGTATTTTTCTAGATTGTATATAAGGGGAATTAAGGGTAGGGAATAAAATAGAAAGATGAACTGACTAGATTAGGTTTTGGAGCAAGTGAACTAAGAATTAGAATTTATGAATATGCTAGTTGTGTATGTTTTTGTGGTAGAATTGATTAAATTGGGAATAATGATGATGGTTGTAGAATATAGCCTGGCTTGAAGGTCAATAATGAATATATTGATTAGGAAGTTGATTATATTATTAATTTTAGTACCTTGAATGGGATTATAATGAGCATGAATGATGATGAAGAGTAAAATGCAGTCAACGGAAATAAGAAGGTAATTAGGTAATTGGTAAATTAATTAAAGAAGGTTAAATGGTTGGAGAAGAAGGTAATTAAATGGTATGAATAAATGATTACGACATTATGTATTATCATGACCCTCCATAATGGAGTGGAAAGTATATTATCATGATCCTCCACAAAGGAGCGGAATATTATAGTATCATGACCCTCCATAATGGAGTGGATATTATCAAGATCCCCCATAATGGAGTGGATATTATCAGGACCCTCCATAAAGGAGTGGATATTATCAGGACCCTCCGTAAAGGAGTGGATATTATCATGACCCTTCACTTGCACCGTAAGTGAAGTGAGAACAGGACCCTCCGCTTACTCTCTAAGCAGGAGTGAGAATTGTATATATATATATAGTACCATGACCCTCCATAATGGAGTGGATATTATCAGGACCCTCCGTAAAGGAGTGGATATTATCATGACCCTCCATAATGGAGTGGATATTATCAGGACCCTCCGTAAAGGAGTGAATATTATCATGACCCTTCACTTGCACCGTAAGTGAAGTGAGAACAGGACCCTCCGCTTACTCTCTAAGCAGGAGTGAGAATTGTATATATATAGTACCATGACCCTCCATAATGGAGTGGATATTATCAGGACCCTCCGTAAAGGAGTGGATATTATCATGACCCTCCATAATGGAGTGGATATTATCAGGACCCTCCGTAAAGGAGTGGATATTATCATGACCCTTCACTTGCATCGTAAGTGAAGTGAGAACAGGACCCTCCGCTTACTCTCTAAGCAGGAGTGAGAATTTTATATATATAGTATCATGACCCTCCGTAAGGAGTGGATATTATCAGGACCCTCCATAGAGGAGTGGAATATTATATAATCAAGAACCTCCCTTAGGAGTGAGTATTAAATAGGAATAAAAGGGTAAGTAGGTAAGTGTGTAAAATGATAGGAGGACATGATAGAATCAAGAAAGGTTAAGGAAATAGTAAAAAGGGATAGAAATGAATATGGACAACAATAGGGAATTAATGAAGCAAGGGTAATTGAAATAGAAAATATAATTCAAGTGATAACGGGTAGTAATTCCTTAGTTGTTCTCTATGTCATTTTAGAATGTATTTTCTAAGTTCTGTGTAATGCTACCCTTCTTGATATATTTTTACAGGTGAAGAAGGAGCTTACACGAGTATGGTCGGGCAGGAGTATATTCCACCTCGTGGAATGTTGCTTAGTTAGTCGAGTGACCCTTTGTGGGTCAATGGTTTATGTTTTGGGAATTTGAAATGTATAATATTTTTGGAAGTCAAACCATTTTAAGCATTTGTAAATATTTTCTGGAATGATGTACGCTAAATGAATTATATTTTGGCCCTGCTGGCCTCTGTTGTCTAGTTGAAAGTTTTTATGCAGGTTAATCAGGAAAAGCAAAATTTTGGGAATGTCCCTAAAACAAAGTAAACTCCGTCCGATTTTGCGGAGATTTTCATAAGAAGTAAATATAACTAGGAGTTTTCATAATAGATTAGGAGTATTAAAGGAAAATTTTAAATCCTCAATTAATTAAGGGTAAAAGTAACTAGGGTGTTACACTAAGACTACCATGCAATCAGGAGATATTTCAGAAATTTTTAAGAGAGTACAAATTAGACAGGTATGTGCTTATGCTAAATTTTTGAAAGACTTGGTCACACAAAGGAGAAAGTCCAATGTCCCTAAAAAGGCCTTTTTAACCAAGCAGGTAAGTTCAGTAATTCTCAATAAATACTCTGTGAAATATACAGACCCTGGATCACCTACTGTTGCTTGCAAAATTGGGGATCATCATATTGAGAAAGCTTTACTAGATTTTGGTGCAAGTGTTAATTTATCGTCTTATTCTGTTTACTTGCAACTAGGTCTATGAGAGTTGAAACCAACTAGATTGACTCTTCAATTAGCGGATAGATCCATTAAGTATCCTATGGGAATTGTTAATGATGTTTTGGTAAAAATTGAGAATTTCTACTCCCATGTTAATTTTGTTGTGCTTGACACTGAGCCAATGATCCTTGTCCCCATAAGCACATCATTTTAGGTCTCCCATTCTTAGCTACATCTAATGCATTGATTAATTGTTGGAGTGGTGTGATGAAACTATCATTTGTTAACATCACTATTAAGCTTAATATTTTTCATATTGATAAACAAGTGCCTAATGAGAGTGATAATGAAGAGTATGAATTGAATATTTGTTTATCTCATAACTCATTAATGAATCTAGTTGTGATGAATCACTAATAACATACTCGAACCATGTTAATGTTGATTTTAATATTGATTCAGTCACTCAGGTTGCAAATTCTTTATCAGATTTTGATTCTTTGGAGATAAACATAATTCATGTTGAAAAGAGTGCTAAAACTTTTGACAAGTGGGTGTATCCCACATGGTCATGTACAAAGTCTTAAGGCTTGAAAGTTGGAAGTCCTGGGTTCGATCCTAGGCTCTAGCATTTGGTGGATTTAAATCTTCTTCCCCTATCCCCATAAAAAAATCAAAAATACTTTGCCTATAAAAAAAAGAGTGCTGAAACTTCTTGTGAAGTCAAAAGAAAAAAAGTTACGAAAAAGGTTTTCAAGTGGCTAGATTTAGGGAATCGAGTCTCTAATTTGATAATCACAAAGTGGTAGTCCAATTTTGAAAAGAAAATCTCTACCGTGGTAGTCCAATTTTGAAAAGAAAATCTACCACGATCTATCACCGGTATAATAGGGGTAAGCATTTTTGTAAGAGACCATTTGAACATTTGATGAAAAAATTTGGCATCACTCATAATGCAACTATCCCTTATCACCCACAAACTAGTGGTCAAATTGAAGTGTCTGTTAGGAAGAAAATTGTACACCCCTCTCAGAAAGTCAAGATGAAGAGAGTGCATAATATTCTAATAGAAACATTTATAGGAAATCTTTAAAATCTGGGCAAAGAGTGGTTTTGTACAACTCTCGCTTACATTTATCTCAAGGTAAATTGAGATCCAGGTGGTTTGGTCCATTTGTTGTGAAGACTGTCTACCCTTATATGGTTCTGTTGAGATAGAAAATCTCAAGGTGGTGGTACTTTTAAGGTGAATGGACAATGATTGAAGCCATATCTTGAGTTGAACAATCTCAAGGTAGACAAGACCTTGGTAGACGATCATGTCTACCATGACTGAGGTAAGTTTTACGGTTTTGTTGTATTTGAGTCGGCTTTAGTGCCTCCCAAAGTTTCTTGCTTTTGTTTGGGGATGTAAATAGTGTCGGCACACAAAAAAAAATAAAAAATAAAAGTAAAAACAAAAAAAAATAGAAGTTATTTTGTTGTTTTTGTCACTGCTAACAATTGTCAGGGCATAGTATCCTCGTTGCTTTTTCTGAGTTGTTAAGATTTCCAGGTACGTGATCTCACCCATTACTCTTTTCTTGTCCCAATAATTATTTTGGAGCTTCATGGAGCTAATTTCATTAATATGGATTAAATTTTAACATTGAGGACAACGTTTGATTTTGATTGAGGGTGGGTGTCACTTGAATATTAGTCATGTCATCAGTATGCTACTTCGGAGTGAAAATTCTTTTTTTATCATCCTACGTAAATTTTTTTTTTCTCAATGGAATAAGAGAGTGTATGTGAATTAAATATAAAGCATATTGGTAGAAGCTTAAATCATAAATTAGTATGTTATATCATTGAAATGAAATGTTATGCTTAAATGCTAAATTTTGTATTGTTTGCTCATGTTCATGCCTATATTCTACTTATACCAAGCATGATTATTACATGTGGTTAATGTTATATGATAACTATTAGGTGATACTTTGGTTTAATGGAGTGAATTGAAGTTGAAAACAAATGAATATGGCCTCAGATCCTACTGTTAATCAGTTACCCTGAGGGGATAACCGATTATCGAGCCTTTTCCTACACATTTTCAAGTATAAGTTTCATAAATTGATTCTGAATAAGTGGATAACTAATTACCAAGGGTTGGTAATTGATTATCCTATCATGGAACTTGAGAAAAGGAGTATTTGTATTTTAAATCTTAATTTTTCAGAGTTATATGGGTACCATGCATCATATATGAAGTTGTGGTGATTACGGTGAGTAAAGCGGAAAAGATACATGATAGTTCAGGGAGCCAAAGTTAAAATGGAAGGTTGTTGAGAATTATTGTGGGTAAGACGGTCCTGTGATGACCTGGTGGTTTAGCTAACCTCTCCCGAGAAAGTCTTGCGGAACTACAATAATTCTATCTACAACTAACCCATTTGGGATCGCGGCGGGTGGTTCTCAATATGGCCTAATCCAGGTTGGATTCGTGATGGATGCAAGGCTTGTTGGAGGCATATGTGAAAGTGAGACACTTATTCCCGATTGCTTTTTCCCCAGAGTGTTTGAGATTGAGGAAGTATTGATTGAAAGTGAATGAAGATCATTGTGAGATCGAGCATGCATACAAGATAATTGTTTGGATAAGACACTTCTTATGCATGCATCACTTAGCTTGCACTCAGGTAATGCTATTTGTGTTTGTTTACTTATATTTATGTAATCACTAATCTGATTATGTGATATGACAGTGACTTACTCCCATTTCCCTAAATGTATGCTAGGTAATGATGGAGCCAATCCCACCTTTGGAATGGATGGGACTGAAGTCACTATTTGTTGTCAGTAAAGTATTGACCAGAGTCGGTAGCCAAGAATGATGCTATGTCATACAAATCCTTGTCATAAGGATTAGAGTTTTGGAGAATATTGCTCTGGGTGTAACAGGGATTTTTGCAATACGCTAAGGCTTTATTCCTATCTTTTGGAAAAGTACTAATATATAAAACTTTTCTTTTGAATAGATAATTACATAAATATGTTTTCTGCCATTATCGTTTCAAAAAGTTTTAATCGGTTCACCATTTTAAAGGATTTCATACAATTTACCACTTAACTATTTAATATTTTGGGATCTGAAATTGGGTCGTTACGCAAGAAGATGATTTCTACTTTGTGGAGCATGGCTTAAAAAGATGTCCTTATGAGCACACTTTGCATGTTAAATTTATTGATGCTGGAGATATACTCATTGTGTGTTTGAATGTTGATGATCTAATTTTTACTAGCAATACCCCAAAGATGATTGCAACATTCAGGGAGGCTATGTTGAGATCATTTGAAATGACAAATTTGTGCTTGATGTCTTATTTTCTAAACAATGAAGTTGTTCAAATATGATGATGGAATTTTCATTTCTCAAAGAAAATATGCTAGTGATATTTTAAAGAAATTCAAAATGGAAAATTTAAAGTCAATCTTTACTTCAATTGTGGAGAAGCAGAAATTTATGAGAGAAGACAAGGGAGGCCATGTTGATACAACTCACTACAAGAGTTTGATTGGAAGCTTGAGATATTTAATAGCCACAAGACCATATATTGTGTTTGGAGTTGGATTGCTCAACAAATTCATTGAAGAACCACATGTTTGTCATTTGCAAGGAGCAAAAAGAATTCTTCGGTACATCGTACTTTGACTAATGAAATTTTTTATGACAATACTAATGATGTGAAGCTTGTTCGATATACAAACAATGATTGGGCTGGTGATATAGAAAAAAAGAAAAAAGCATGATAGGGTACGCATTCCATCTTGGAACAAGCGCCATATGTTGGTCCTCGAAAAAACAACTAGTTGTTGCACTCTCTACAATTGAAGCAAAATACATAGCAGCCACCAGTTGTGCAACACAAGCAGTATAGCTAAGAATAATTCTTGATGTGTTGCATCAGAAGTAATGCACTCACCACAAGAATGGGGCTTATTACCGATGCCAAGTTACCGAGGGCTCTCAAAGCCCTTGAAAATTAATGAGTCACCGAGGGGCTTGTCCGTCGGTAATTTTTATTGAGGGATAATCCCTTGATAATATTTTATATCGCTACCTGCGTCATTTCCGTCGGTAAATCCCTCGAAAAAATATTTTTATTAAATTATTTATGAGTTTTTTTTCTTAAAAGTATTTTTTTAGAGTGATCGAGGGCTCGGTGCGTCAGTAATCTTAAGTAGAAAATACCGAGGGCCCTTTGCCCTCGATAATTAAAATAAACGTGGTTCTTTTTTGCCCATTTCCCACCATCATAGCCCCTCACTCTTTCTCACTCCGCTCTTCACTGCAAACCCACCGCTCCAAGAACCCACCAGCCACACCACAGACCACGAATCCACCTCTCACCACAGCCCACCATCGCCTCACCCTTCCCATTCGCACAGCCAGCCACTCGCCATTGCGTCTCCCACCGCCCTAACCCACCATCACTGGCCATCGCATCTCCCGCCGCTTGCCACCCACGACCGACAACCAACGACCCACGTCGCACGACCCATCTCATCTCCGCCTCTCCCCTGCCTTCACACAGCCACCACTACCACAACATTACTTTGTTCTCGTTCATTGTGCTCTTTCACGGTTCTAAACTACCAAGGCTCAAATTAGGTAAGCTACTCATCTTCTTCATCTTTATTCATATTGTAAGGGTTTTTAATTTGGGGATTAGCTTCATTCATATTGTTAGGGTTCTTAATTTGGGAATAAATACAAAATTGAAATAGATGAGTTATTATTTTTATTTTTATTTTTGGTTTTATTTTTATTAGATGTTGGTGTTAATATACCATTGCATTCTTTATATGCATGTGTTAATAACTTGAGTTTGGACTCATGCTCAGCTGAGTTTGGTTGAAGTTTTGATGATTAATTTCAAAGTTAAAGGAAGTGATCCAAATCTTAAAATTTTGTCCTGAACATGTTAATTGTTGTAATTTTGAGTTTGGAAATTTTCTTAGATTTGAATCAGAATTGGATCACTCACTTTAAATGGGAAATTAAGTTATCAAATATCTTGTTGTAAAGATTTGAGCAGATGATCTACAGAATTTATGCTTATGCATGATTATAATTTTGAGACATTAACGATACTTAATTTTGGTTTCAATGTACATCACCCTGTGCTAAAATTTTTGTTTTAAAACCTATTAACCGATGTTAAAATTGATCTTGATTTGCTTTCATATTTGGGTCTCGTTGATTGTAAAGTTAAATTACCAAATGGTCTCTTGAATTTGTGCATAGATGCTCTCTCGTTATATATGTATGTCGGGTTCCTATGTGAATCCCTGTATATGCTTGTTGTTGAGATTGTATCATATGTTTGTAATTTCAATAACTTTATATTGAATGTTGAGAGTTCGTATCAGTTGAAATAGATGGCCACCATATTCTGCAAAATATATTTAGCTAATTCATATTCTATTGAATAATGCCTTTACACATTTTTCTGTTTTGGGCCTGAAATTAACTTTATCCATGTTCCGTTTCTCAATCTTTATGTGGGTGTATTAGAATTATGTCCAAGTGTTGAGTTGAATCATCTTGCAATCTTTTTTTTTTTAAATAAAACTATTTAATTACGGGGAAATGAGCTTGAGACAAAACCCTCTCAAGGTGGTTATAAATAAACCGCCAAGGAACAAAAACTCAACCAAAAGAAACAAACAAAACAACCAATCTAAAATTCACAAAAAAACCAACCTAAAATTCTCAAGGAACCAAAGGAAAACCACCCAAAGATAATAGATAAAAAAATTTGATGAACAGTCTTGGAGTTGTAACTCAAGTTTCTTTATAGCTCAATATTCGTTGATCATAATGAGCTTTCTTTATACTTCACATGTGGTAATAGGTCTATAGTTTGCATTGGTTGAACAACATTCTCTATTTTCTGCTTGTACACTCTGTTTTGATAGTTAGCTATGCTGATGAGTTGTTGAACAATCACTAAGGGTTTCTGAAGTTGTTGTTATCTTGATATATTCTTATTAGCGTACTCTCTCTTTGGTCATTTTCATGACTTCTTATGTTCTCTAGTGCTGCCCTTGAATTATAAAATTAGAGTCTGGTTGGTTTTAGTTTGCAAATATGTTTCTCGGGAAGCTTAAGGTCCTAGAAACACACCATTGTTTTAATCAGTCCATTTTCTTTGAATGTTGCAGTTTCGTAATTCCTATAATTACTTTATTGATAGATGGATACTAATCTCTTCATGGTCTAACATTCATCTAATTTATTTGACATTCTTGCCGGTAGTTCAAAATATCAAGGTGGATAATCATCTAGGTGGAGGGCACTGGTTTGCTATTGGTCTATCACCTAATGTGAGCCTGCTTCTACTATAAATATTACTCCTTTATCTTATATATTGGAATTTGGGAGGGCAAGCCAATGGATTTGTCTTCTACCTTAGTAATAGGGTGGGAGGATACCTGGTAACAAAACAAAAGAGAAATATCCTTTGTACTTAACAAGCACTACTAACAATATAAAATTATGGTTAATTAGCCATTCTGAATACTCATTGCTATTTTCATAACGGTTACTAGCCCTTCGCCTTTACATTTTTATTGTTAATAGCCCCACACAATTAACAACACCCCCTACCCCATGGTTATGTTGTCCAAGTACTTAAAATTATATATATGTACTTAATGTTGTTAGACAACTATGGTGTAATTCAAATGGTTGTTATTTTGTTATATGGTTATGTATCTATTAATATGTTATTTATAGATTTATTGTTTTTGACATTGTTTTTACTATACATGTAGACATGTCTTCTAGAGGACGATGAGCCACTGTTGATGAGAGGAAAGAGGTTGCATCTGCCTCTAAGAAGGTTGCTTCCGTTGCTCGTCAGAAATCAGAGTATGTGCTTCGTATACCCATAATGCCATCTATCTCTACTCCATCCCCATCACCATCTACTATGCACATACCATCCACTACCAACTCAACCCCATCCCCGTCCATTAGACTCTCACAGCCCTCACAACGACGACTATCTAACCCACCACCCCTAGCACCAAAGCGTGTAGATCGTAGGGCATTCACCCCCATTATCATGGTACCTACCCCATTATTGAGACATTCCCCGAGAGATACACCCCAATCTTCTCCTGTTGTTGGATCATCTTCTCAGCCTGCTCCACCTAGACCAACCCCTAACGACCCACATGATGATATGGATGAAGATTCTACAGAAGCATTCCCGACTGGTTTTTGTTGTTGTATTTTGGTCCACTTTTGTTGTTTTGCATGACTATTTTTGCTGTTTTCAGGACTGTTTTTGTTACATGTATTTTGGTTCTTTCTTGCTTTCTTGAAGGGCTATTTTTGCTATTGTATTTTGGTCCTAATCTGCTATTGTATATTGGTTCTATTTTCCTTATTTAGTTTTGTTTATTGGGCTGTACCTTGGGTTGTTTAATTCATGCTTGTTCTAAGATGGTTTCTATTGTGAAATGATAACTTATGCAGTAGTCTTGCTAACTATATATGCAAACCTTTGTTCAATGGGACTCGTTGCACGAGGATGTAGTGAAGAATCTCTTTCATAGTAGAGCTTCTGCACGATTATCATATATTTTCAACAACGCTCATAAAAAGAATAAGCGTCTCTATTTCATAATCGAGGAGTTATGGCAGACCTTGCTTACCAAGTTTAATCATCCGGATCATTTGGACAAGCAACAAAAGTCTAAGCAAAACAGAGCATCATCTAAGGGCGATAGTGTACACACATGTGGCTCCATTAATCATGTTCAACATGCCCAAAATATGGTAAGGTTTTGAGCATTAAGGAGAATATAAAGAGAACATGGTATAATTGATAAAGACTAAATCAATATTCTCCATTATATTTATTACTTTGGAAACATTTTCTAAATTCCCATGCTTGAATTTAAGTGTTTGTTTACAGAAAATATTAGGAATGATGCATTTTTATTCAAACTGATGTGATTGTTTTTTTAATGACACCTTGCTAGTCTATTAAGATTGGTAGACTTGTTGATGTGGCTCAACTCTTTAGGCAAACCCATACTAGGAAGGATATCAGGGAGTTTGTTGATGATCGCGCGAGGTGGACTTTTGTAAGTTATTTTTCTTTTCAATTACTGTTTAGAGCTATATGATTTGTAAATCTCTTTGTATGACAATATAACATTTAATAAGTGTGATATTGTTGTTTTTAATTGTTATTTTACATGTCAATAAATGTTACAGGAGGACTATACTGCGAGACTTGAGCAGACTTTGTCTCAAGTTGATTCTTTTACTTTCACTTCTAACAGCCAAGCTCTTGATGCATTGAAGGTCCGATGTTGGCTAGAGGCTTCTGGGGGAAGAATAAGGGGAGAGTGTATGGTATAGGTGTTACCGCTCCGAATATTTTAAGAGGGAAAAATCCCCTTTCACAATCATCAGCACCTGTTCCATCCCAACAAACACATGAGATCCAAGAATTGAGAGAACGAATGACTTTGATGACTGAGGAGAATCAGCAGCTGAAAGATAGGTTAGCTAAAATTGAAGAATTACTTATGCATCAGCTTTTACCTCCTTCACCTCCACCTAATCGTTATGAGCATGAGCACGAGCACGAGCACGAGGATCGACAGCAAAATGATTATGATGATGTTGAGTATGATGATGATTATTAGAGCGGGGATATTTAGTTGGTTCTGATTGTATAAAAATTTGGTTGTAGTTTGCGTACATTTCTTCTGATCCGTTTATTTTGGCAGACTTTCTCGGATCTTTTTTTTTTTTTGCAAGACTTTATAGGATCCCTTTTGGTAAGACTTTATATATAGGATCTTTGAAAATTATCGAGGGATATGCCCTCGGTAATTTATTAGCACATTATCCAGGGTCAATCCCTCGGTAATTTATTAGCAAATTATCGAGGATCAGTCCCTCGGTAACGATTACCTCTAATTTCCGAGGGCAAAGGCCTCGGTAATATATTTTTACTTTTTCGAGGGATTATCCCTCGGTAATTTGAATAATTATCGATGGATTATCCCTTGGTAAAATATTAGTTTCCGAGGGATAATCCCTCGTTAATTTACCGAGGGATGTCGAGCCCTCAGTAATCATTAACGAGGCCACTTTTACCGATTGATATGGTGTCGTCGATTAGCTGTCGATAATTGTCATTTACCGAGGGCTTTTGGCCATTTACCAAGGGATTCGTCCCTTGGTAATTCGTGTTTTTCTTATGGTGACTCCCACAAAAATATTTTGTGACAAAATGTCAGCAATTGCACTTTAATTTCCAGAAATATTGTTTCATGGGCATTTAAAAGCCTATTAATATTCCCTTTCACAAGATCAAAAAATTGGTGGATGAGAAGGAAGTGATAATCAATTATTGTCACAATGAAGAGCAAGTTATAGATATTTTCACGAAGCCTTTGAAAGTAGAATTATTTTACAAGTTGAAGAAGATGCTTGAAATGAGAACACTTAGTTTAAGGGAGACAATATAAAAATAAACAAAGTTAAAATTACATTATGATAGACACAATGATTCATTGCATGTGGCAGACTCACTTATTTCTTCTTTTGCTTTTCGCTTTATTCCTTTTGTTTTGTTTTTTTATCTTCATAATTATCGCTTTTTTGTTTAATTGGTAGTTTAAAGAGCCATGTTACATGTTATTGGCTTTTGTCTTGTTAGATTGTAAGCTTTTAGTCAAATATCTATATAATTCTTCTTCGTGAATGTATATGTATGTGAAGTGAAGTTATAAGTGAATGAATGTGATTTGCACAATTCTTGCGGTTCCTTCCTTGGTCCATAAATTAAATCATTTTTGTGTGCAAGAGAAAACACCAGTGAACTTATGTTTATGTGAGAAAAAATATTCAAAGTTGTGAAAGAGAAATAAACACTTGTATTTGAAAGCATCATAAGCTTTTGATATTAAATAAAATCAGATATCATAATAGAAGCTAGGAAGAAAGGGAGGAACAATCCATGGTTAACCGAACCCCAGCTTGAGACGCATAACACAAAAATGGAGTAATATGTCAGATTAGTCCCTAACTTTAATTTGCGAGCACCGATCAATTTAGTTCCTGAGATTTTCGAAATTTCAAATTGATCCTTGAGATAGGAAGACGTGAGTCATAGTATTCCCTGACGTTAAGACGTTAACGACCGTCACTGATCCTTAACATTGACTAACGGAATGGTTAAACGACGTCGTTTTGGCCAAAAAAATAAACAAAGACCATTGACTATCGGTCAAATTAGTCCATGAGATTGTGAGTATCGGTCAAATTAATCCAAGAATTTATGGGCCACTAACGGCAAGGCTGATATGACTCACACTTTGATATTTCGGGGATTAATTTATCATTTCGATAATCTTAGTAACTAATTTGATTGATACCTACGAAATCAGGGACCAATTTAACATATTACTCCAAAAAAAAAAAAGACAGGGGCAGGGGTGGTGCGATAGTAGACGATGATTAATACATGGAGGAGCATTGGTTTGTTGCGGTGGAAGCCAACCACGAGAGATACATGCATGCGACTGATATGATTTGCTGAGACACCACTACGTTTAACATTGGTAATTAGGGCGGGCGGGGGGACTTCGCCCGCGCCCGCACTTGGCCCACAATTTTTGCAGGCGGACATTAAAAATTCTAGGCCCAAAAATTCAGGCTCTGCTCGCCCTACGGGCATGCAAGCAGCCCGCATATATTTTTAAAAAAATAAAAAATTCAAAAAATCAATTAAATAATGTAAAACAAATTCAAAAAAAATTCTTAATATATACAATTTATCCCAAATAATCAATTAAATGATGTAAAACGATATTATTAGTAGGAGAAAAATGAATTAGATTAACTGATATTAGATGAATTTTAAGTTTAATTTTTTTTAAACACTCAAAGTGAGTCAAAAACAAAAAAAAAAAAATTAAATCCTCTTTTGCGGGCTGCCCGCAAATGCCTGAAAAAACGGACGGACATATGGGAACATAATTTAAAAATTGAACCTAAAATTTATGCCATGCTCTTAATCTATTGCGGGCGGGCCGCGGAAATGCATTCTAATTGCCAATACTAACTACTAAGTACATGTTTGGAAAGGTGTTATAACCTACTAAAGCGTGTTTGGAATGCAGAAGCAACTAATAGATGCTTCTATCTCACCGTGAAAAAAGGCCCAACGTGATTTTAGATCTTAGAATCTAAACATGCTCTAATTGCATTCTCACAGCGAGGGGAGGGAAATTAAAGCATGACATGACATGACTGTTGATGGTTATTAATGCAAAAGTCATCACCTAACGACAAAGTACAAGCCCTGCATAGCATTGGCAATTAGGGCGGATGCCCATGGGGCCCGCCCGCCCGCCCGCAATTTTTTGCGGGCAGGGCATTGATTTTAAGCCCAACAAAAGAAAAATGCCCGTCCGCCCTGCCCATTTTTTTAGCGAGCATTCTCGGGCGGGCGGCGGGTCGCCCATTAATTTTTATTTTTTTTAAAAACATATGTCATATGTTTCCTAATTTCTAAGTATTGATTACTTTAAAAAAAATTGATTGTTATTCTGATCCAACACAAATTTTAATTGATTGCTCAATTTTTATTTAACTGCTTGACCAATTTTTTTGCTTTCAGCCTTTCATTGATTGTTTTTATGTGTTTTTCGAGTATTTTGAGTAATTTACAGCCTTACGTTAGTTACGTACCGTTAGCATTTTTCAATTTTTGGCCTCTTTATGGTTTTTTTTTAATTTTTAAATTTTTTTAATTAAAGCGGGCCGCCCACAAGCCCGCCCGCCCGCCCTATAGGGCGGGCAGGGCCTCAATTTTTCGCCCATGAATTTTTAATGGGCGGGCCACCAAAATCGAGGGCATTGGCGGGCATGCGCCCATGCCCGCCCGCCCGCCCGCCCAAATTGCCAATGCTAGCCCTGCATAGTGCATGTTCTGTGCATGTTCTGTGCGATGACCCCAAGCCCTGCATTGATCACAATCACGTGATGGAGATGTTGAAAAGTGCAAGTACTAACGATTGATGATTAATAATCTTGATTTATTGCCAAATTTTTTATTTTAAAATTTAAATCTTTATAACTATTTTTTTTAGAAGATAAATTTTATTTCAAAGTGCAAAAACCAAGAGGTATTTCTTTTTTTTTAAAAAAAACCAAGAGGTATGAGAAATACCTCAAGCCAAAGCCCAACAACAGACAAGATAAAACAAAAAGAAAATTTTAGTAGAATTTTCATTTTTTGACTTTCCGATTTACTTGTTGATCCCCTTATACACTGACAGCATATGTGTAAATTTTTACATCTTTTCTAAGGGGTCAACGAAGTGGATAAAAATTTGCATATACGCTGACCAGCGTATATGTAAGGAGGATCAGCAAAATAAATGAGGATAAAAAAATGAATTCCCATTTAGTATGACAAGAATGCTTATTTTTCGGGCAAGGCCTAAAATTCATCTTTTGAGTTTTTGTTTCCCTGCACTTTTGGGACCTTTGTGTTTGGTCTAGTTTTCTATGAGAAGGTGTGATGCACTTAAACCACTTCTTTAAATTGTATCCGTTAAACAAAAAGATTCCATATATTAATGGCTAAGATTGAGGAAGGCAACCGGTTCAGCTGGTCATTTTGTATATATATCAGTATATCACATGTAGCCCATATTAATGCTGTACACCGGTTACCGAAAACCTATGCTAAATCCTCTTAATGCTACTTACGTCCCTGCATGTGCAGCATAATTGTTTACTTCCTCCGGTCCAATAAATAAAGCAGATTTAAATTTTTTTTCTTAACAAACGTCATACATAAATTTTCAATAACATTAATTACTTATTTTCATCAGACATTCGTGTTTATTCAACACTTTTTTATATTCCCAATAATAATTATAGGATAGAAGTATCTTTGAAAAAATATAAAAAAAATTAAATTTCTTGATTATAATTAAGTTTTTTTCACCACAAGAAAAGGTGTTATTTACCGGGGATAATTTGCGGCGGTTCTTAGAACTGTTGTCGGTGTTCAATTTTAAACTCCAAATTTGCGGCGGTTCTATAACCCCCGTAAGTTTCACTCTCACACGTACACTCTCACTCCCTTCTCACGCTTCTCACGCTTCTCACTCTCACTCTCCCTTCTCACTCTCGAGCTCCACTTCAGATCCAGCCGTCTCCTTCGCCGTCCCAGCCGTCGCAGCCGTGCCACATCCAGGCCACCGTCTCTGCCGCAGCCCTCCGCAGTCGCCCTTCTCTCTCCATCCTTCTAGTCTCGTGACTCTCTCCGTCGATCCCTTTCTCTCGTGATCTCTTTCCCTCTCAGCTTTCTCGTTGTTCTTTCCCTCTCGCGGTGAGTATGATTTCACTCTTCATTCTTCTTATTTGAAGTTTTGTTTGATTCCATTCTCATTCTCTTTTGATTTAGGGTTCTATTAGATTTGAGGTTCTTTTGATTTAGGGTTCTATTCGATTTGAGGTTCTTTTGATTTAGGGTTCTATTCTCTTTACACATATTGGCTAAATCTTTTGATAAATGCTTAGTTATGCTTAATAGAAGACACATGACTTTGTTGGCCTCCATCTCTGTATGTTGTATGGATAGATTCTCATGTTGATATGTTTTTTCTAATTTCTTCAGTTTCTTGACTCCTATTATGATTTGGCATGATGTGGTGTATGATGAATTCAGCTTGCTCTTTCAAACTTTATTAGTTATTGGACAAAAACACTTATGCTCTCCTTTGATTCACCAGCATGAACTGTTCACAGTTTCAATTACCACTTATTAAACTTAATCCTACTTATCCACACATGCACTAATCTTGTTTAAGTAATTCTCTGTTAACACTTAGATTTCTTTCGTTTTTTTTTTATTTTGTTTGGTGAAAATTCTGGCCATTTTCCTAACCAGCTTGAGCTGCAGGATTGCCTTCAGTATGGAATGATAATTGTGGTTTAGGCCAAAAAAATTCTAGCAATTGGAAACCTATGAGTAGATAGTTTAACTGGATAAATCTATATATGGATAATTCTTGATGACTTGATAAATCTATGTTACTATGCAGTGAAATTGCCAAAAAAAAAAATTAAAATGAAGATAATTAAGTTGTTCATATTGTTGGATTCAGTACTATTTAGAATTTGGATAATCAGGATTAGATAATTGTTGTTTGGTTTCTTTGATTTTGTTTAGATTCCTTATTAATAAATAGGTGATTGATAGGTTGTAAGGGATTGGTATTTTCAATAGCTCATAAGTTTGATTACATTTCCTCTCTATTTCTCCATAAATTCTTAGTTTCCTTTTGATTATTTTTTGGAAAAAAATGGTTTTTTAAATATTATATATATATGGGTGAGATCTCTTTGATTATATCTATATGCTGTCCTGAACACATCTACAGCAGAAGGTTGCCCTTTTCTTAGAAGGAAAAGATCTTTACTTAATCGGATTCTTGGCTTTCATAATTTGTACAACTACAACCTACTGAGGATAAAAATTCTTAGATACCTTTTGTATATTGTACATCAAAATATACACAATATCTTAACAATGACTCACACTCAGATAAGTAACAAAAATTACCCCCTCCATGTGTAGCATATGATCACGTCGTTGCATTTTTAATTAAGTGTGGAGATATAGAATCAGATTATTATGTAGTCAGGTGAAAAGCAGTGACAGTGCCACTTCTTTCAATTTCCTAGGTATGTTACTAAACATATGTAGATATCCTTGTAGAGTAAAAAAAACTACTACATTTGTTAATAATTTTTCTGTTTAAGTTCATCAATAGTAGCTTCGCACAATCACAAGTACAGTGTGAGTCCCACTGCCCCTCATCAATAATAGCATATGCTACTCATATGCTACACTCAGATACCTTTTGGGATTGAAGGCATTGGTAGTGATCTTTTTCCTAAGCTTAGAACCCATCTTTTTAACACTGCTTCTTCCACCCAAAAATTCCAAACCCATGACATAGGATGTAAATACTATGAATACTCCACCACTTTTGTAGTTTTTAGCAGTAGTGGTTGTTCTTCTTCTTCTTTATGTATAGCAGTAGTAGTTTTTAGCACTAGTGACCACCGCTGCATCTAAAAATTTCACTTCTATTCCATGATTTCTCTAACCTCATTATATGCAGCCTTTGCGACCAGTGCTTCACCTCTTCCCTTTGGATGTTAGGGTTTTCCTCACCTCTTCGACACTCTCTCTCGTTCTCCTACTCTGTAGGTTCACCACCAAATCTTTGCTATTATGTCTATTTTTCTGATTATGTGTTTTCTTTTCTCCCTAATCATTGCGATTTTCCATTTCAGTTTCTCCTTCTCGCGGTTTCAGCTCCTTCACAGTCACCGTCGTATAGACTCGGTGACACCGTCTAATTTGTAAAACTCGAAAAATCTGTATACTCTTGTCGATGTTAATCACAAATTAACTAGGTTTTCTAAAAAGCTAAGGCCAGAGACGAGCTATTTTTGGCTCAAATGTTTAAATGACACTCGCCAAAAGCTTAGGTGGAATCAAATTTTATATAGGAGTAGACAGTTTCAATTTGCACTACTAAACAGTAATTTGGTAATAATTTAATCTATAATAACTTAAAACTTTGTTCAAGTCAATTAAGTGTTGGAGTCAGACCAGAAAATTAGGGAAACCCAAAGTGATTTAGACTGAAGTTTTCATATACTTTAACACTGCATATTACTGAGTTTCATAATCTTATAACCCTTTCTCCTAACCTTTGGCAAGTACTATATCATTATGGCTGGTAGCCTGGTACTGAGTATGGTTACACCTTTGCTTCTTCTTTCTCACAGGTGGGTTTATAATTCTCTGTTATAACTGGGGTGAAAAGCTGGCTTTTAAATGTAATTACTGAAGGAGTTCAATTTAGTACAAAGCATTTAGCAGAGTTCAATTTAGACAAAAGGCATTGACAATTGATTTTTTCTAGTCTCTGTCCCCTTCACCTGCCTTCTTTTGTTGTCTCTATTTCATTTTTTTAAAGAAAATCCTCTTTGCATTTCTTCTGCTTATTTTTTTTTTTTTGAATTTTACAAGATTCTTTGATATCAATCAATATTAGAGTAAACTGGTCTAGTATGTTTTTATTGCAGAAGAACAATATAAATTAGAACTATTTCATAAATTTGATCTATCATCATATATACTTAGATGACTTGCGGTTGTAAGAGATGTTTTTGTAGAGGTGGTGAAGAGTCAAAAGATAGTTTAAAAAATTGGTTTGACATGGAATAATGCCTTATAAAGCTAAATTGATTTCTAGGCTGATGATTAAAAGGTTTGGATATGTTATTAGATGCTTGATTTCAGAATAACAGTGAGTATGATGCATTTTCAATATGCTTTTTTCAGTTGAGTGATGCTTTCTGTTCTTGTCTTGTTTCTCTTTTGAATTTGGATTGTGGCTTGGTTCATTCTATAGCTAATAGTGGTAGTGTAAGGTCCTGTATTTTAATAAATAAATAAATGTGTTGAATAAAATAATGATTTTTCTGAAATTAAGACATTTTACTCGAGTATTGTAGAGGGTACTCGAGTATAATCACTATCTGTTTGAAAATTTGAATTTTGAGCCAAAAGACTCGAGTATGTCAGAAAAGACTCAAGTGTTCTTGAGTTTTTGAAAAATACTCGAGTAGAAAGAAAAAGACTCGAGTAAATCGAGTAGTCTGGCTAAATGTATAAGTCGGTTTTACAATTAATTTCGCACCAAAACGCGGTTTCTTGACATGACAAGCATAGAGCTGAACCTTACTTCGAGTTGAAGTACTCTTAGGCTATAAATTGATGCTTGGTTGAAGCATCAACACCTCTGAAGTTCCAAAACCCGAATTTGACCAGAAATTTCCCTGTTTTACAGAGTTCACTTTGATCCCTTCGTTCTCTCTCAATCCTCACTCATTTTCCTTGAAACCTAAACACAAACTGAAGTTCTGATTCCATTCTTGAATTAGAACTCGAAATCACTTCAAATAGCCTTCTGAAGATCAAGTTCTAGGCCTTCAAAGTTGGAGGTTCAAAACTGAGAAAACAGAGTAACATTCAGTCTCAAGTATTCATCTTCATTGAAATCGTTTGGTAAATTCATGGATTCTTTTCGTGTCAAACTTGTTTCTGATTAAAGTTAGTATATCCTAGTTTCTGAAACTAACTTGTTTCATTCTTTTTCATGCCAAATCCGTGGTGAAATCTGTGGCCAAAGTCAGCCTGTTCAACTCTTTTTCACCAAGTCCAGAATTTGGATTTTTGATCCAACCGATTTCTCTGTCGTTTTACTTGATTGATTAGCTTCTCTAAGGTAAGGGAGGAGTTATCTAAATACTAGAATGAGTTATTTCAAGCTGGAAATGTAGGAACCTCATATGGTTCATCAAGGGGTGAAGTTTGAATTGGGAATATGACATAGAGGTCATAAACCCAAGTTTTTATAAACCAAACATGTCTAAATGGACCTAATGATGCTCACTGGATCAATTTTCGAAGTTAAAAACAAAAGGAAATGAAAATCATATGTTGAAATGGTTATTTGCTAAGTTTATGTTGATTCTGTGATTTATTGCATTTGATGTTGTTTCAATATTGATTACATATTCTAACATGTTTATTTTATGTATCTAAGTTACTGTTTTGCATAAAAATGGAAAGGAAAGGCTCTGAACTCGAATTGGCATTATAAAGTGCAGAAACTGGTGCTGCTGCTGCTAAAACACTCGAGTAATTGAAGAAAGACTCGAGTATTCTGGAAAATGGGAAGAACACTCGAGTATTTCTTGAAGGACTCGAGTAATTTTACATGAACACTCGAGTAGGTGAAGAACTACTCGAGTAATTTAAATAATTTTCAGAAAATCTTTACTTCTTTATGAAGTAATTAAAGATTAACTCGTCTAAACTCCTATATGCTTAAATTTTAATTTCTGCTCTTAATATCTATAGATTTAATCCCATTGGTTGATTTTATCCTGGATGAGTCCTACTGGAATTTTATTCAGTGGTTGACATATTCGGACAGGATGTCCCAATGGAGGTGCGTACACCCATTTGGTTGATTTTATTCCCACGTCCCAGTGGAAGTTTTTACCCACTTGGTTGATATTTTGGGAGTCCTAGATGGGGTCGTTGCACAAATTAATGACAACGTAATTAAATTCCTATTGTATAAAACCATCACAAAGTGGCTGGGCCGCTGATGGAATTTTTGGAAAGCACAAGCACCAGTTAATGCAAAAATGAAAAGATGGTTTGTAAGCAAGAAGGATTATGAATTTTGGGTCTCTATATTGGAGGCATGATATTCAAAGATATGAATTAAAAGAGAAAAAGACAATGAACAATTATGTGACATTGACATGCATGGAGATGCTCCGATTTTGATTGTGGAATCTGGTATAGGTAGAAGTATTCCGCAGCCCTGAGATAGCTGTGATGCCATAGCACGAAGATGCTGTGATGATTTGGATTCCGTAACATGAAAATGTTATGATGGCCAAATTCCCAATCAAATCGTGACGCTTGGGTTGTGAATACGCTCCGGTTTGATGAACCATAGGATTATGAATATTCTGAGCCCGAGATACTCGGATGCCGAACCGCGTAGCATGAATGAGGAGTAGGCATGCATCACGAAACTAAATGAAATATTATAAAAGACAGTTTGAGCATATACATATGCATTTATTATTGCTATCTGAAAACTTGTGCTTGTTATTTCTAGCCTCCGTTATGCTCATTTGTTATTGTATTTAGCTATGACTCATTCCTAATCCCTTGTTGTAGGTCATGGCCAGGAACATGATTTGCGTGGAGATGAGGCCGCTCCCTAATGGGGAGTGGAACTTTGAGGATCATCGGGCTATCTATGAAGGGGACGTGGAAGTCACTTTCCGTCACCCAAACCCATGGTCCCGAATGCGTCCGCGTAGGACGAGAATCCCAATGATGTACATTATGCACATTCCGCCAAATTTTGTGTTTCGACATGGAACACCACCACCACCGCCAAGACGTTTTCCGAGACGCACCCTTCCACCAAGTCCATCACCCTCTGAAGAAAGAATTATTTTGGAGGTTCCTGCTCCCTCTCGTCCTTCCACTAGAGCCCGATCTCGGACTCCGGTATATGTGCCATCTGAACCGGAACATGAAGAGGAGGAGGAGGAGGAGGATCCGATAGAGGATGAGGATCCGGTGGAGGATGCCGATCCGGTGGCTGATGATGATTTCATGGACAACTCAACCGGTAGTCAGTGGGGAGCTGATGATTGAGTTGAGTTGGGATGTGGGAATGTGGATAATGCGACTCATCAGGTTTCTCTTATCTATTTTATATTTTGAGTTTCGAACCAGTTGCTCTAGGTTATTATAAATTTTGTTGTAAGATATGTAATATAATGAAATGACCTAGAGTACTTAAGTTAAACCTAGTGTTGATGGTTTTGATGTAATGGAAATGTACTTTCCTTTTTATGAAATATAATATGAATAGTTACTTTCATGATAATTGATTTTATAATTTCCGCAAAGACTCGATAATGGATGATGACTGGCTTTTAGTTTCAAAAAAAAAATGATCGAATTTTCTAAAAATGAATATTAAGTTTTGGAATAAAAGTTGGGTCGTCACATTTAGTGGTATCAGAGCAATGGTTCAACTCTCGGCCTTGGAGTGTGGCCTTACACACTAACCATTGCATACTCTAGAATCATGTTTGCATTTGTGAGAAATAGAATAACAGAATCTAATTAAGTTTTCCCCTTTGGATTCTGTAGGATAGATGGCTGGACGTAATAACGCTAACATTGCTGAGGCTTTGACACGTATGGCTGCGGTTCTAGAAAACTTGCAGCAAACCCGTTTTCCCAGCAATGGAACCCCGGCCGAATTTCAAGGACTAGATTCGTTCCGTAAGTGTAAACCCCCTGGCTTCTCGGGAGGTCGCTGCCCTGAGCAAGCCCAATTCTGGTTAGCCGAGATGAATAAGATTTTCCGGACGCTGACTCTCACGGAAGCTCAGAAGGTCACGTTCGCGACCTACATGCTAAATGGGGAAGCTGCAACTTGGTGGGAGCAGACCCGCCAGTTTTTGGAGTATGATCATCGCGAACTTTCTTGGGAAATCTTCACGGAGAAATTCTTGGAGAGGTATTTTCCGGATGACGTCCGAATTCAAAAGGAGATGGAATTCTTGTACTTGAAGCAAGGTAGCATGACTGTCGACCAGTATGCTGAAAAGTTTGAAGAGCTGATGAAGTATTCCCCGTACTTCCAATACCATCCTGACGAATACTCGAAGTGCACCCGATTTGAGAATGGGCTGAGGTCAGACATCAAGCTAGCTGTAAGCGTGCAAAGGATTCGTCACTATCCAACCTTGATCAGTGCCTGTCGCATTTTCGAGAAGAACAATTTCAAGAAGGAAGTCAGTCAAGGAGGCCCTGGACCCCACCGACATCAGCACAAGAACAATCGCGGAAATCGTGGAGGCCCTTATTGGCACAAAGGAAAGGGAAAATCGCAACCCTCTGGAGTAGCAAGTCTTCCAGCTCCGGCAGAGATTTGTAGCAAGTGTCAACGCTCTCATCCTGGCCTGGAATGCTGGAGGGACAAGCAACCAGTCTGTTTCAATTGTGGAGGAACCGGACATATCGCCCGTGCGTGTCGCCAACCCCCACGCCAAAGCAATCAAAGACAAGGAAGCAAACCTTGGGTCAATGGAAAGGTGTTCACAATGTCTGGAGAAGAAGCAAAGCAGGCCGACAACCTTGTGCAAGGTAACCATTTGCTCAATGGCATGCCTTGTCGCTTTTTATTTGATTCTGGGGCAACGCATTCCTTCATTTCGGAGGCATGTGTCAAGCGTTTAAGTTTGTCTGTCTCGGAAACCCCGTTCAATCTAAGTGTGTCTACCCCCACGAATGTTCCTGTTGTTGCATCAAGAGCATGTGTCGGTTGTGTTGTTAGCATAGGAGATCAGATTTCTCGGGTAAATTTGATTTGTTTGCCGTTGTCCAATCTCGATGTTATTTTGGGCATGGATTGGATGGCGTCCAACCATGTAGTAATCGACTGCAAGGTTCGAACGATCATCTTTCCTGGTAAGAAGTCGCCGGCCAAGCAACCTGGAGGTTATGTGTGCCTATTTTCGGCCATTGCTGAAGAAAAGAAGGAGGAAGCAAAGATCGAAGACATTCCGGTCATTCGAAATTTTCCCGAGGTATTTCCCGATGAAGTACCTGGTTTGCCGCCTCATCGAGAGATAGAATTCAGTATTGACCTAGTCCCCGGTACTGGTCCTATTTCTATCGCCCCTTATCGTATGGCTCCGGCAGAATTAGCTGAATTAAAGAAGCAAGTGGAGGATATGTTCATCAGACCGAGTGTGTCACCTTAGGGAGCGCCAGTTTTGTTCGTGAAGAAGAAGGATGGGTCAATGAGGATGTGCATTGACTATAGGCAACTCAACAAGGTTACCATCAAGAACAAGTATCTGTTGCCAAGAATCGACGATTTGATGGATCAAGTGAGAGGAGCATCGGTATTTTCAAAGATTGATTTGAGGTCAGGTTATCATCAGATCAGAGTTAGGGAGGAAGATATACCAAAGACTGCCTTTCGGTCACGATATGGACACTACGAGTATGTAGTGATGCCATTTGGGTTGACCAACGCTCCAGCAATATTCATGGATTACATGAATAGAGTGTTTCGACCCTACCTGGATTCCTTCGTTGTGGTGTTTATCGATGATATTCTCATCTATTCGAAGAATCTGGAGGAACACGCTAGTCATTTGAAGATTGTTTTGGAAACCTTGAGGGAGAAGAAATTATATGCCAAGTTGACCAAGTGCGAATTTTGGCTTGAAAAAGTCAATTTCTTAGGTCATATAATTTCAAAGGATGGTGTGGCTGTGGACCCGGCCAAAGTGGAATCAGTTTTGCAATGGGAAAGACCAAAGACGGTGACTGAGATAAGAAGTTTTCTTGGGTTAGCTGGATATTATCGAAAGTTCATTGAAGGTTTTTCCAAGTTGGCTCTTCCGTTAACCCGTTTGACCCGAAAGGAGCAACCTTTTGTCTGGGACGAGAAGTGTGAAGTCAGCTTCCAGACGTTAAAGGACAAGTTAACATCGTCTCCAGTGTTAACTTTGCCCGATCCTAGTAAAAGCTTCGATGTGTATTGTGATGCATCTCGACAAGGTTTGGGTTGCGTCCTGATGCAAGAAGGGAAAGTTGTCGCCTATGCATCTCGTCAGTTGAAGGTGCATGAAGGGAACTATCCTACTCATGATTTGGAATTAGCTGCCATTGTCTTCGCCTTGAAAATATGGAGACATTACCTGTATGGTAATACGTTCCAAGTATTCAGCGACCATAAAAGTTTGAAGTATCTCTTCGACCAAAAGGAACTGAATATGAGGCAACGTAGGTGGATGGAATTCCTGAAGGATTATGACTTCGAATTGCATTACCACCCCGGCAAAGCTAATGTTGTAGCCGACGCTCTCAGTAGGAAGATGCTGCACATGAGTACGATGATGGTAAAAGAAGCTCAGCTGATTGAAGAATTCCGAAACTTGAATTTGGCAATTCAGTTCAAGCCGAATTGCGTCAAGTTAGGAATGTTACAAATCACAAATGAGTTTGAGGGTCAAGTCCAAACCCTACAACAAGCGGACGAGGAGCTTCTAGAGAAGAAAAGATTAGGGATGGAAGGATTAGAACCGGATTTCCAATTAGGATCCGATGGTATTTTGAGATTCAGGAATCGAATCTGCATTCCGGCGAATCAAGAATTAAGGAGAGCTGTATTAGAGGAAGCCCACAAGAGCAAGCTAAGTATACATCCTGGATCAACGAAAATGTATCAAGACTTGAAGAGGATGTTTTGGTGGCCCGGACTAAAGAAAGATGTCGCGTTTTATGTAGCGTCTTGCCTTGTCTGCCAAAAGGCGAAGATCGAACATAAGAAGCCCGGAGGTGAACTGCAACCATTAAGCATACCGGAATGGAAGTGGGAAGGAATAGCTATGGATTTTGTAAGTGGATTTCCAAGAACAAGAGAAGGATTTGATGCAATTTGGGTTGTGATTGATCGCTTAACAAAATCTGCACATTTCATTCCCATCAGCATGCAATATCCATTGGAGAAGCTTGCAAGATTGTACATTAAGGAGATCGTAAGATTGCACGGAATTCCCTCGAATATCGTATCGGATCGTGATCCTCGTTTCGTATCCCGGTTCTGGCAGAGTTTGCATCAAGCTTTGGGATCGCAGTTGAGGATGAGTTCCGCTTATCACCCTCAAACCGATGGTCAATCAGAAAGAACGATTCAGTCTTTGGAAGACCTGCTGCGAGCATGTGTCTTGGAATATCAAGAAGGTTGGGACCGATTATTGCCACTTGTGGAGTTCACCTATAACAATAGTTACCATGCGAGCATTGATATGGCTCCATATGAAGCTCTCTATGGAAGAAGATGTAGAACCCCGCTATGTTGGTTCCAAGTGGGGGAGAATGCCCTCATCGGACCTGATCTAGTTCAAGACACGACTGAGAAGATAAAGATTATCCGAGAAAAGATGGAAACTGCACAAAGTCGTCAGAAAAGTTACGCCGACCAGCGAAGATCCAAGCTCGAATTTCAAGAAGGAGATCATGTATTCCTGCGAGTCGTGCCAACGACTGGAATTGGAAGAGTAATGAAGCCAAAGAAGCTGTCTCCTAAGTTCATCGGCCCTTATCAGATTTTGAAACGAGTAGGCCCCGTCGCATATCAGATCGCCCTACCTCCTTTCTTGTCCAACCTGCACAATGTTTTCCATGTCTCTCAACTTCACAAGTTTATCCAAGACCCATCTTCAGTCGTGCAGTTGCAACAAGACGTGATATCGCTGAAAGAAAACCTCACGTTTGATGTTGGACCCGTGAGAATAGAGGATAGAAGGATTAAGAAGCTACGAGGGAAAGAGATTCCGTTAGTACGAGTTCTCTGGGGGCAAGGTGGAGTGTCTGACTCCACATGGGAATTAGAGTCTAAGATGAGGGATGAATATCCACATCTATTTTTGTAAATCGGAATTTCGGGGACGAAATTCTATTTAAGTGGGGGAGGATGTAAGGTCCTGTATTTTAATAAATAAATAAATTATTTAAATAAATAAATGTGTTGAATAAAATAATGATTTTTCTGAAATTAAGACATTTTACTCGAGTATTGTAGAGGGTACTCGAGTATAATCACTATCTGTTTGAAAATTTGAATTTTGAGCCAAAAGACTCGAGTATGTCAGAAAAGACTCAAGTGTTCTTGAGTTTTTGAAAAATACTCGAGTAGAAAGAAAAAGACTCGAGTAAATCGAGTAGTCTGGCTAAATGTATAAGTCGGTTTTACAATTAATTTCGCACCAAAACGCGGTTTCTTGACATGACAAGCATAGAGCTGAACCTTACTTCGAGTTGAAGTACTCTTAGGCTATAAATTGATGCTTGGTTGAAGCATCAACACCTCTGAAGTTCCAAAACCCGAATTTGACCAGAAATTTCCCTGTTTTACAGAGTTCACTTTGATCCCTTCGTTCTCTCTCAATCCTCACTCATTTTCCTTGAAACCTAAACACAAACTGAAGTTCTGATTCCATTCTTGAATTAGAACTCGAAATCACTTCAAATAGCCTTCTGAAGATCAAGTTCTAGGCCTTCAAAGTTGGAGGTTCAAAACTGAGAAAACAGAGTAACATTCAGTCTCAAGTATTCATCTTCATTGAAATCGTTTGGTAAATTCATGGATTCTTTTCGTGTCAAACTTGTTTCTGATTAAAGTTAGTATATCCTAGTTTCTGAAACTAACTTGTTTCATTCTTTTTCATGCCAAATCCGTGGTGAAATCTGTGGCCAAAGTCAGCCTGTTCAACTCTTTTTCACCAAGTCCAGAATTTGGATTTTTGATCCAACCGATTTCTCTGTCGTTTTACTTGATTGATTAGCTTCTCTAAGGTAAGGGAGGAGTTATCTAAATACTAGAATGAGTTATTTCAAGCTGGAAATGTAGGAACCTCATATGGTTCATCAAGGGGTGAAATTTGAATTGGGAATATGACATAGAGGTCATAAACCCAAGTTTTTATAAACCAAACATGTCTAAATGGACCTAATGATGCTCACTGGATCAATTTTCGAAGTTAAAAACAAAAGGAAATGAAAATCATATGTTGAAATGGTTATTTGCTAAGTTTATGTTGATTCTGTGATTTATTGCATTTGATGTTGTTTCAATATTGATTACATGTTCTAACATGTTTATTTTATGTATCTAAGTTACTGTTTTGCATAAAAATGGAAAGGAAAGGCTCTGAACTCGAATTGGCATTATAAAGTGCAGAAACTGGTGCTGCTGCTGCTAAAACACTCGAGTAATTGAAGAAAGACTCGAGTATTCTGGAAAATGGGAAGAACACTCGAGTATTTATTGAAGGACTCGAGTAATTTTACATGAACACTCGAGTAGGTGAAGAACTACTCGAGTAATTTAAATAATTTTCAGAAAATCTTTACTTCTTTATGAAGTAATTAAAGATTAACTCGTCTAAACTCCTATATGCTTAAATTTTAATTTCTGCTCTTAATATCTATAGATTTAATCCCATTGGTTGATTTTATCCTGGATGAGTCCTACTGGAATTTTATTCAGTGGTTGACATATTCGGACAGGATGTCCCAATGGAGGTGCGTACACCCATTTGGTTGATTTTATTCCCACGTCCCAGTGGAAGTTTTTACCCACTTGGTTGATATTTTGGGAGTCCTAGATGGGGTCGTTGCACAAATTAATGACAACGTAATTAAATTCCTATTGTATAAAACCATCACAAAGTGGCTGGGCCGCTGATGGAATTTTTGGAAAGCACAAGCACCAGTTAATGCAAAAATGAAAAGATGGTTTATAAGCAAGAAGGATTATGAATTTTGAGTCTCTATATTGGAGGCATGATATTCAAAGATATGAATTAAAAGAGAAAAAGACAATGAACAATTATGTGACATTGACATGCATGGAGATGCTCATATTTTGATTGTGGAATCTGGTATAGGTAGAAGTATTCCGCAGCCCTGAGATAGCTGTGATGCCATAGCACGAAGATGCTGTGATGATTTGGATTCCGTAACATGAAAATGTTATGATGGCCAAATTCCCAATCAAATCGTGACGCCTGGGTTGTGAATACGCTCCGGTTTGATGAACCATAGGATTATGAATATCCCGAGCCCGAGATACTCGGATGCCGAACCGCGTAGCATGAATGAGGAGTAGGCATGCATCACGAAACTAAATGAAATATTATAAAAGACAGTTTGAGCATATACATATGCATTTATTATTGCTATCTGAAAACTTGTGCTTGTTATTTCTAGCCTCCGTTATGCTCATTTGTTATTGTATTTAGCTATGACTCATTCCTAATCCCTTGTTGTATGTCATGGCCAGGAACATGATTTGCGTGGAGATGAGGCCGCTCCCTAATGGGGAGTGGAACTTTGAGGATCATCGGGCTATCTATGAAGGGGACGTGGAAGTCACTTTCCGTCACCCAAACCCATGGTCCCGAATGCGTCCGCGTAGGACGAGAATCCCAATGATGTACATTATGCACATTCCGCCAAATTTTGTGTTTCGACATGGAACACCACCACCGCCGCCAAGACGTTTTTCGAGACGCACCCTTCCACCAAGTCCATCACCCTCTGAGGAAAGAATTATTTTGGAGGTTCCTGCTCCCTCTCGTCCTTCCACTAGAGCCCGATCTCGGACTCCGGTATATGTGCCATCTGAACCGGCACATGAAGAGGAGGAGGAGGAGGAGGATCCGATAGAGGATGAGGATCCGGTGGAGGATGCCGATCCGGTGGCTGATGATGATTTCATGGACAACTCAACCGGTAGTCAGTGGGGAACTGATGATTGAGTTGAGTTGGGATGTGGGAATGTGGATAATGCGACTCATCAGGTTTCTCTTATCTATTTTATATTTTGAGTTTCGAACCAGTTGCTCTAGGTTATTATAAATTTTGTTGTAAGATATGTAATATAATGAAATGACCTAGAGTACTTAAGTTAAACCTAGTGTTGATGGTTTTGATGTAATGGAAATGTACTTTCCTTTTTATGAAATATAATATGAATAGTTTCTTTCATGATAATTGATTTTATAATTTCCGCAAAGACTCGATAATGGATGATGACTGACTTTTAGTTTCAAAAAAAAAAATGGTCGAATTTTCTAAAAATGAATATTAAGTTTTGGAATAAAAGTTGGGTCGTCACAGGTAGCAGTAGCATGAGATTAGTCTGGTTTACCTATGCTGGTGTCAAGCTAAAGATTAGTCTACTTAATTTTCACCTATGATGATTTCTTTGTATGTACAGAGCTTAATGTATGTTATTACTGTTACTCTGTTAGTGATCCAGAGAATTGAAGAGTGCATTGCTGTTATTGTCCTCTAATCTTGCATTGCTTTTAATATTTCAGAAAATGCTTTTAAATGCGAATGGGCAAATACAACTAATCCTAGGGGCATGAGAACAGATAAGTTGGGTTTTACTTCCATTAACTTTACAAGATTAATACATACAGACGAACGTGAGGATGATGAGCCATACATTAAAGCTTCTGAAGCTCAATTGGTTTATTATGTGGATGATGAGAAGGAAAAAGGTTGGAGCATACCGGTTCATTTAAAGCCGAGAGACTTATACGACATGGGTGTAAATGATGAAGATAACAAAACTTGAATCACAAGTGAATCAGTTAACAACACAACTTGCTGACTATGATGAATTAAAGGCTAAAATTGTTGACTATGATGACATGAAGGCCCAACTTGCTTTTCTTATGCAAATGGTGAAGAGAAATCCGGTATTTAGTTGTTGTGGTTATGATGTTAATTTCAGTGATTTTTTTTGTTGATTTGATTTCTATCTAATTTGTGATTTGTCTTTTGATTTCAGGCGATACATCTTGATTGTGGAACGTCATCATCATACGCACAATTCAAAACTTGATTTGAAAGGTTACCTTTGATATTTACATGAGTTGGTCTATCTCTCTCTTTCTGTGTTTTTGAGAAACTTGCTTATTTGTGTTGTCCTTCCTTCATAATCTAAGTTGGTCTTGTTTATTTGTAAAGTAACTGAACCTGATTTGGATTTTGAAAATCATAGACTCTTTTTGGTGTCTGCTAGTTGGAACTTGGAATAGTATAGTAAATATGGAAAATATCGATTATGTTATCTAGAAGCTTGATCTTGTAGTTTTAAGATGCCTGCTTATGACTGCTTTTATGTTTTCTACGGCTTTATCTCAGCTTATTTATCTATCACTATTCTTTTAATTGTAACAAGAAGATGAAAAGTCTGCACTAGTGAGAGTTCAGACCTATTTTTTGATGATACAATTGTATGCATAAAAAGGAAACAGATGGCATTGATGAAAAAAAAATACTTAAGATTTTGGACAACCATTCTATACTTTCTAAGATGAATGAAGCAGTAAAATTTAACCAAGAAAATTAAACTGGTCACACCTTTTTTTACTTTGGACTCGAAGAACTGCACTTTCTCTTCAGTTCACATACACAGATACACACACTCACACAGTCACACTTAATATGTATTTTTTTTCTCTGTGGTGGCCCCTGCACATTCCTTGAAAACCATGGTTTGTGCAACTATATATAACTATAAGCCAAAAGGAATGATGGGACCCTTCCCTGCCTTTAATTGCAGACTCCACATTTACACTCTTTTCCTTTATTTCAATCAAACAAAGAGTGATGGCCATTTGTCTGGTCATAGCTTGCAAAGCTTTGAGTGTTGGAGACACATGACTTGCTAGCACTTAGGCTAGCTACGTCACAATAGTAGTAGATACCATCTTCCCTTCAAGGAAACAGAATCAGCACCATGAAACTGAGTACAAAGATTTGTTGAGCTGTTGATGTGAAAATTTTCAGTTTGCCCATCACTCTTTACTGTCCTATGTCCTATGTCCTATGTCCTAAGTCCTAACCATTAGAATCATACTATCTGTGTAATGTGAATGCTTACAAAAGCCAAATTTTCTTGCACCCCATCTTTGTCTGGTTTGACTTTACAAGGAATGGAGGGCCTAACAACACTACCACATTGGAAGATTCAAAGGAAAAAGGAATCCTTTATTTGTTGGGGCATATTATTTTTTCAACTTTTGGTTAAATAAAATTGGCAATTTTGCTTGCAGTGCAGTAGTGGTTGATTAGATTTTGACTAATTAGATACTTTTTTGCTTTCTGCAGAATATCTCAGAGCTTTGGCTGCGCTGTTCTTGTCTATGAGAAATTGAATTAAAGTGAGGACGATGATCACCGAGCTTAAATAGTAGAAATTTTGGTGTTGTTTGAGCATAATCAAAGAACCAACCTCGATATTTGCGGCGGTTTACAACAGCCACGAATTTAATGTGAGAAATAACCTTGTTATTTGCGGCAGTTATAAACCCCCGCAAATTTTCGCGTCGAAATTCTGCAGCAGTTGTCAGAGTCGCCGCAAAATATGACTCTCGACGGCCGGCTCTGCGTGAGTTTTTGAACCGCCGCAAATATATTTTGCGACGGTTAAAACCGCCGCAAATGACATAATTTAACCGCCGCAACTTGCCCGTTTTTTTGTAGTGTTTTTCCGGACATCCCTATTAAAAGAACACATTATACAATTCCAATAATAATTATCTGTGTAATTTGTTAATGCGTAATTTTTTAAAATGTATTTAATTTCAACAATTTGTAATGATATTTAATTTGAACAATTATGCTAAATGTTGCATTAAAAATTCGATAAATTTAATTTTTTGTCAAGGACAAAAGGCCAATAAATAATAAATAATTAAAAAAGTAAATTCTTCACATAAAATAAAAATGACTTATACATATAATCAAATAATTCATGTAGGAATGTGGGAAGTAAATAGGGTTAAATTTTTTTTGTTACTTATCTAAAAATTGTAAAAGAAGTAATTATTTATCACTGAAAATTGTCACAAGGTCTTATAAATAGAGACAAATAGGGGCCTTTTAAGTAACGTATGTTTAGATTTCCAATATACTCCCTCCATCCCTATATATAAGACTCTTTTGGAAGATTTGACGTCCATTAAGAAAATTGTTTAATTTAGTTAATGGTATTGAAAATGTGAACATTTAATACGTATTTTCAAAATTACCCCTATTAATACTATAAGAAATTTAAAAAGTGTTAAATAAATAGGGGTGTTTGTGGAAAGAAGTAATTAATGGTCATTGAAAATTGCTATAGAATCTTATAAACAGGGACAAAATAAAAGTGTAAAAAAAGTCTTATATATATTTAAAGACAGAGGTAGTATTAATTTTGTTTTTTCCCATTATATATTTTCTTTCCGTCTAATCATTAATTTTTTCAACACTTACTTAAACTAAGACCTATTTAAAAAAGAGCAAATGATTTTTTTTTTAAAAGAAAGAAATATTATGAAACGGGAGTATAAAATATACAATGTTCGATACGTTATTAATACGTGTGAAATAACTTTAAATTGGGTGACTCGCCTGCCATAGCCAGACACACGACCCGGGTCGGATGCGGATGTACCTATAATACTTGGGGAACCGGATGGAAAAAAAAATTATATATTGAATGCATTAAAATAGATATTAACTTTAAAATATATTCTTAATATTCATTATTAAGTGGAACATTTTGCCCAATGTTTATTTTGGCCTTCCATTATGAAGAATGAATCTGTGTATATTGGCAGATATATTGCTTTTAATAATTAATGATGAACAAGAGTAGTACAATGTATATACAGCAAAATTACAACCGTATGAGGTGAATAAGGAAGAGATGATGGTAAATATTAACATATCAATTTTGTAACATATATAGATAACAACATCAACATATTAGGACTTTAGGAGAGAGATAGCATGCAGTTAGCATGAAGACTTCATCAACACTGATGGCACTGAGGAACTACGTTAACTCAACTAATTGAGAAATAAAGGATAAAGAAGCATGAAATGGAAGAAGATAGAAAATCACGAAGGTAGGAAGAAGCACAAATCTAGATTTGTGAAGAAGAAAGAAATAAACAATGGGAGAAGAAAGTGAAAAATAAAAGATAAATCTATACCACAAATTTTAATTAGAGGGGCATAAATGTAATTCTTGGATTGTACCGGTTAGGGAGGTATATCAGGTCATATTTTTTTTACAATGTTTTTTTTTTTTTTTACAATGTTCTTTTTACCGTTTTACCATAAAAATTTATTGCAACATTGAAAAACTTAGTTTTACATCATGTACAAATATACATGGGCTTAATATAATTGATTATAATCACCTCGGTTGATGAAGTCGCCACCAAACATAAAATGTTAAAATTGGGATTCAAATTTCGATAATAACGTTAAATATTTATTTATAAAAGATAACTTTTTTTTATCAAGGGTATCCTTCAATTGATAGCCGGAGATTAATCTCTTCCGAAACGTAGAAATCATCTAAGAAGACTTTACCTCTACCAACAAAGCATTTTCCATACCGACAATAACATTAGTGAAATATTTGCAATTGCAGGATGATCTTATTTATTACTTTTTACCTTTTATGGGACAGGAAAATCATATCAATGCCAAAAAAAATTTACAATACGAATTGAAATTGTATGCACCCTCAAACAAATTACATTATAAGCATTGTAATTTTATAATGGCTTAAATATCAAAATGGTTCCGGTATATGTTGATTTTTTTGAAATTGATCCCTGCTGTAAAAAAAAATTGATTTTGATCATTGAATTTACAAAACGTTTTGGTGAACAACAAATGTGCAAACTATCACCAACTCTTGATAGCCTGCATGTGTTTGTATATCTCAACTCTTGATCCATATTGGTAAGCTGGATTTAATATAGTGACTCTGCTGGAACAATCACTCCAGTAAATTTTACATTTTTACCTTTTTTTTTTTTTTTTTTGCTATGTTCATAAATCATACACATGTTATCATTAGTCACTAGCTAGTAGCTACTTTCTATTAAAGTGAGAAGTTAACATTTTTTTATTTGTTTATGATGCTTATTATTTGCTATATATACATATAATTTCTCTAGGTCCTCTATTAAATTGTTTACATATATGATTCAAATTAATGTATTATTGTGCGTTTCTCAAGTGCAGACAACTCAAAACATGGTTCATTATATTTCCTGAATTGACTAGTATCATTCAGAGCTATTAAGCTAGCTACCTACTCTTCTTTATAACCCATGAAGGCAAAGTAATTGACTAGTACGCTGGATTAAATATAGGACAATTGGCATGATAATTCATTTTGTTTTAGTTTCAATGTCGTTTATAATAAAATGGCTTGGCTGTTCAATTTTGGCAACCTGTATTTGTGATTATTGGTTGATTTGGTATTATTTGATTTGTTAAATTATTGTTTTTATAACCAATTTCATATCAGTGTGTCACTCAGGATGGTGGCGATTGTACTCATCAGAGAAGGAACAATTAATTAATAATTAAATATCTAAATCATTCTTAGATACAATCATTACTATTTTCATTTTCTAAATTATTTTTTAAGTAATGGAATATAGCCACCTGAATTGCTTGATTTTGTGCAATTAACTTAAGCAATACAAGTCAAAACTAAGATTTTATACTTAGAGTGTTGAAGTATTGAAAGAAGGGAGAAGAACGCAGAAGAATGCAGAAGAATAAAAGGAATAGAGAGAAAAAGAAAGTAGTTAGAGTTGTTGGTTATAGAATTCTGAAATTATGATTTCATTTCTTACTTAATCAACATATTACAAGGAGAATTTATAGTAAACAATTCATCATCTACAGCCAATTCTATTGGCAATCCTTAGGCACCGAGATTATAAGAGAAACGTGCCGCACAAGCAACACAAAATACAAAGAGTATATTAACACTTTCCCTATAATCCTAACCAGGCTAATTACAAGAACTGATTACTAACACTGACCCTTAAACTAAACTAAGTATCAGTATCCTGAGCAGTAATTGCAGTTGGAGGTAAAACTCTGACAGTAAGAAAGTGTTTAAGTTCTTCAAAGTGTGTAGGAGAAAGCGCTTTAGTCAATATATCAGCAATTTGATCATTTGCTGGAATATGAACAACACGCAACTCGTTCTTGATTACTCTTTCACGAACAAAGAAAATATCTAGTTCCATATGCTTAGTTCGATTGTGCAAAACAGGATTATGACTAAGCAAAATTGTGCTTTGATTATCGCAATGAAGAACTGGAATGTTAGGAAGAGAAATCCCTAACTCTTGAAGTAAGCTTTGCAACCAAATAATCTCAGTAGCTGCTTGAACAAGGGAGCGATATTCAGCCTCAGTGCTGCTGCGAGCAACAACTTGCTGTTTTCGAGCCCACCAAGAGATTAAATTTGGTCCAAGGAAAATGCAAGCACCAGATGTTGACCTTCGATCATCAATGTCACTGGCCCAATCAGCATCACAATAACCATAAAGAGCTAGCTGAGATGCAGGTCTGAGATGCAAGCCACTAGAGATGGTGCCTTTTAGATAGCAAAGTATTCTCTTAACACATTTCCAATGAGAATTAAGAGGCTGACAAAGAAATTGGCAAGCCTTGTTTACACTGAAGCTAATTTCTGGTCTAGTTATAGTAGCATATTGCAAAGCACCAACAACAGACCTGTACAAAGAAGGATCATCAAAGTAATCTGAACCATACTTAGTTAGTTTTAAGCCAGATTGCATAGGAGAGCTAATTCCCTTGGCATCAGTCATTTGGACTTTAGATAGAATATCAGAAATGTATTTTTGTTGGCATAGGTGCAAAGAACCATCAGATAAATGAGTGACTTCCAATCCCAAAAAATAATGCAATTTGCCAAGATCTTTTAGAGGAAAAGAGCTATTAAGGGAAGCAATCAAGTGTGATATTTCAGAATCAGAATTGCCAGTTATTATTATATCATCAACATACACAAGCACATAGAGAATTGATTTATTTTGTGATTTAATGAAAAGAGAGGGATCACATTTACTTTGAGTAAACTGAAGATCAAATAAAGTTTGAGCTAGTTTTTCAAACCATGCTCGAGGAGCTTGTTTAAGCCCATAAAGAGCTTTAGTCAATTTGCACACCAAATTAGAATTACCAACTTCAAACCCAGGAGGTTGTTCCATATAGACTTCATTGTCAAGATCACCATTTAAAAATGCATTATTGACATCAATTTGTCTAAGAGACCAGCCATTTGTTAAAGCAATTGTAATGATTAAACGAATAGTTGAAGGTTTAACCACTGGACTAAAGGTTTCATCAAAGTCAAAACCATATTTTTGATGAAAACCTTTTGCTACCAACCGAGCTTTCAGCTTGTTTAAAAGACCATTGGGATGAACTTTGATCCTAAAAACCCATTTACAGCCAATTGCTTTTCTATGAGAAGGTCTAGGAACAAGCACCCAGGTTTTATTGGCAAGTAGTGCATTATACTCTTCTTGCATAGCAGCAACCCATTCAGGACTTGACAAAGCTTCTTTGACTGAGTTGGGAAGAGAAGGTGGACTCACTGTCAAGACCTTGGGTTTATGAATACCAGACTTGCTTCTAGTCTGCGTAGGATGTGTGTTCTGCTGTGAAGTAGGAATAGAAGATGATTTGTCAAGAGAAATTTGATCAGATGGAGCAGGCTGATTATTATCTGAATTTGAAGTAGAGAGAGGAACTATATGAGAATCTGAAACAATGAACTCTGAACCATCAGATGGTGAGGATGAATCAATAAGCTGAGTTGGAGATGCTGGAGAAGAAAGAATTGGTTGAGAAGCTTCAAAAGACTCAGATGAAGTGGTTGGAGAAGAAACATTATTAGGCATCTGTGAAGGTGAGAAAGGAAAGAATGTAGGATTTATAGAGCCTGTGAGAGGAGTGTGAGGTGCAGCTGAAGAAGAATGAGAATGAGAAACAGTAGCAAATGGAAAATGAGATTCATCAAAGAGCACATCCTTGCTAATTACAATTTTACCTTGTGAAACCAAGCATTTATAACCTTTATGATTAGAAGAGTATCCTAAGAATGTACACTGAGATGATCTAAAGGAAAGCTTATGAGTGTTGTAAGGTCTTAAACATGGATAGCAAGCACAGCCAAATACACGAAAGTAAGAAATATCAATACTACAGGAATGCAAAACAGAATAAGGAATTTGAAAGTTAATTGAAGATGAAGGAATTCTATTGAGAATATGCACAGCAGTTGTGAAAGCATGATCCCAAAAACGAAGAGGCATATGTGCTGCAGCTAACATAGATAATCCCATATCTGTGATGGATCTGTGTTTGCACTCAATAACACCATTCTGATGATGCGTGTGAGGACATATGAGACGATGAGTAATGCCTTTAGTTGCAAGATACTGAAAAAATGGTCTGAACTCACCACCCCAATCAGACTGAACAGCCTTAATTTTTGTATTAAATTGAACTTCAACCATATTTTGAAACAATGTGAAGGCATTTAAGGCTTCAGACTTCTTCTTTAATAAGTATAGCCAAGTAAATTTGGAGTAAGCATCAACAAAGGTAATATAATAGGAATAGCCTTGAGAGGACAAAATATGTGATGGACCCCATAGATCAGTATAAACCAATTGAAAAGGAGCATCATAAGTTGTATGAGAGGAATGTGAGGGTATTCTATGCAATTTACCTAAACAGCAGGCTTCACAGAAACTAGAAAGTTGTTTAACACGAGTGTGAGGCATATTTAGATTAGCAAATATTCTGGACAAAATCTCACAATTTGAGTGACCAATTCTATTATGCCATAGTTTGATTACAGTAGGAATAGTGTGTTCAGTAGTACAAACAGAATGAGCTAAGGTATCATTACACATGGAATTATTGTTATTACAAAATGTGCTATTAGAGACATTATTATGAGTACTACTAGTAGAATCTAGAGCAGAGAAAGCTGCTTTATTACAGGAAGTAGAAACACCTATTGCATTTAAAGGAAAGTTATCAAAGTAATACAATCCATCAGCTCCAAGAGAACCTTTAAGAACTATGTCATCAGTATCCTGCATTTTCACAAGGCAGTGAGTGGCATGAAATTCAAAGTACACATTGTTATCAGCAGAGAAACGGCTAACACTGAGAAGATTTTTGGTAATATTAGGTGCATGAAGTATATGAGTCATATGAAGAAGTTTATTACCAAATGGAGACATGAAATCAGATTTACCAATATGTGATATACCTATACCAGAGCCATTTCCCATAAGCAACCTCTCAGAACCATGAAACATAGAGGCCGGATGTAGATTATCCAAGTAAGGTGTCACATGGTTTGTTACACCTGAATCTTGAAACCAGGTGTTTTGAGCAAACATATCAGGAACAGCCATCAGTGCTTGCATTTGAGTAGATGAAGGAGCAGTATTACTGGTTGAGCCAATTGAAGGAGCAGTAGTAGGCATAGGTCTAGGAGGATATGAGAAACCAGAAAATGAAGGACGAAAACCAAGCTGTTAAGGTTGAAGGCCAGAACTACCAGAATATGGATTAGAAAGAAGATGTGGAAGTTGTGGATTGTAAGGATTAACAAAATATGGCAAATGTTGTGGTAAGTGAGAGACATTTACTGAAGGAAGAGACTGTACAGGAGTAGGAAAATAGGAATGATTTGCTGGAGGAACATTAAAGTGATTAGGAAAGGCAAAAGTAGGCTGAGTAGAAGGAATTGTATTTTGTGGAATCGAATTAGAAGCTAAAGCTTGAGCATGAGCCACAGGATCAAATCGAAAATAACAAAAGTAGCATCATGACCTTGTTTCTTGCATACTTGACAAGTGACTTTGTAGTTATTATAACGATTATTTTTGCCTTTGTATTTAGAATTATTGGACTGTTTAACTGAATTAGGATTGTAATTCGAATTATGCTGATTATTTCCATGAGGCTTCAAATTATCATCATTATCATCCTCCTCATCAAGATTAGCAACAGTTTTACCTCGATCCTGATTATTAGTGACAGGATCAGGATGATGAGAATGTGATTGAGGTGTTGAGTGAATTTGTGAATGAACACCAGGTATATGAGGTAATGAACTAGAATTCTGATGATGAATTTGCTGTGATTTAACAGGATCAAATCCAGGAGGCACAGTTGGCAAATTAGATTGTAAAGTGAAGTTAGAATCACCATAAGACTGAGCAGGCACAGATTGTAAAGGCTGAGATTGAAATCGATGAGCCAAATTCGCTGAGAAGCTATCAGGAATCAGATCTGAAGCATGCTTGTGAAGACGAGCTTCTTGTTGAATAAGTAAGAGTCCTAGATTATCCAAAGAAATAGGTTCAATGCGACTAGTAACAGATACAACAAATGGATCGTATTCCTCAGGCAAGCCTTCAAGTATAATGTCAATTTGCTCAGCTTCACATACAATTTGATCAACCGAGGAGAGAGCATCAACTAGAGACTTGATTTTCATGAGATAATCATTTACAGAGAGATTTCCTTTCTTAACAGTTCTAAGTTCAGAACGAAATTGTCTAACTCGAGCTTTGAGTTGTGTCTCAAAGTAGAGATGAATCGCAAACCAAAGTTCACTGGATCTGATGCAACTCACAAATCTAGTGAGCATGGATTCAGATAATGTAGATAGAATCCATGAGAGTAGCTTCTGATCTCTTGATTCCCAAGCAATATAAGCAGGATTTACACACTTCATATCCTCATCATCTTCATTTATGAAGTATGAAGGAATTGCTTGATTCGTGTGGAGAAGATCCTGCAATTGCAAGCCACGGATAGCAGCAGAGACTTGCTGCTTCCACATTTTGAAATTGCGATCATCTAGCTTTATTGATAGTTGCGGAAGCGTTGAATTCTGAGGCGGATCTTGAGCTTTTGATACCATGTTGAAGTATTGAAAGAAGGGAGAAGAACGCAGAAGAATGCAGAAGAATAAAAGGAATAGAGAGAAAAAGAAAGTAGTTAGAGTTGTTGGTTATAGAATTCTGAAATTATGATTTCATTTCTTACTTAATCAACATATTACAAGGAGTATTTATAGTAAACAATTCATCATCTACAGCCAATTCTATTGGAAATCCTTAGGCACCGAGATTATAAGAGAAACGTGCCGCACAAGCAACACAAAATACAAAGAGTATATTAACATAGAGTGAGTAACCTATGGTCTAAATAGTCCACTCCCCTTTGTATCTGACTATCTACATTGCATTCCATTTCACTGTTTGTTTCCCAATTTCGTTTCACTTAATCTTAGCTTCTTGTTTTTCATCAATCAATTCGTTTTTTAATCTTCTTCTTCAATAAACCAAATCAAACCAAACATTCAACTCACTTTCACTCTCACTCTCATCCATGGTTTGCTTTCACCTTTTCCCAATTTTCAACTTTCCTACCTCTCTCATATTCTGCAATCTCTCTCTCTCTCTATTTATTTCTTCTTTCCTGTTTTTCTTTATGCACGTGCAAGTACATAAACATGGCGAAATTGTCCATTTTAACATGTGAATTTCATTTCCACTCAATTTTAAATCCATGCTGTTAGTTCCATGATGAATGTTTTGATAATGACAAAGTGTTTTGAACAAGCTATCATGTGTTGATCAAGTTCAAGTTCGACAAGCAACAACAAACATCAAATGAAGAAGAGAGAAAGCAAGCTCATGAAGACATAGTTTGAGTGTAATTGTAATTGTTTTATCTTTTTCCTCTCTAGCTTCTTAGGTCTTTTATTTGGGTAGTTTATTTAGAGGGTAGTGAATCTCTATCATAGTCATGATTAAATCATAATTTGAGTTTTCACTTAACCTAGAATCAATAGGTGGCTTAAAGGCTTTAAAGGAAAGGTTTAGTTTTGAGAAAACAAGTTTTAAACAAGTATCAGACATGTTTAATCGATTAAGAACATATTTAATCGATTACTACTCGATTAAGTGAAGATTTAATCGATTAAACACTGTTGAACTGGTTTTTTTAAAATACGATTTTCACTTCTCAAAATCAGTTTTCAAGTGCTACAACTTTTGGGTATTCTATATGAACCTATTCCTAACCTTTGTGATTAATATACATCATTTTCATAATCAATTTTACAAGAATCAAGCCACTCTATTCTCTCTCAATTTCAAAGATCAAAGCTTTCATATTTTCATATTCTTTGATCAAGAACCTTTGAATCTCTTATGGTGATTTGTCATAGCTATTGATTGAGATTCATAGGATTGTTATTGTGTATTCATTGTGTTGTAATCTTTGCAAGAAGGCAAGCCAACTACAACAACAAAGAAGCCTTGGTGTGTCGTTTATCATCAAGCAAATCTCATTGGAGAAGAAGAAAGTCTTGGTTGTGAATCAAGCAAAGTGAAGCCTTGGTGTGTGGATTATCATCAAGCAAAGAAGACTTGTTGTGTCGATTATCAACAAGGGGTAGAGGTTAGATTAGAGAGAAGATCAATAGGATTACAAGGCAAGGGTGTGGAGTATCTCTTGTAGGCTAGCAAGAAGGGAGTCTTGTGAGGCATTTACTTGTAATTTGAGAACTCTAATTCCTCATAGTGAAGAATCTCTCTTGGTTGAAGAGGGGACTGGATGTAGCTTTCAAGCGGATGAAAGTGAACCAGGATAAATCACTGTGTCGTATCTCTAAACCCTTAACTCTTTACAATTCAAGTCATTGATTGTGTTCTTGGTTGAAAACCTAGAAAAGATTGATTTTCATAATTGATTGAATTGAATCTTTATTGTTCAAATTAACTTGGGGAAAATCATTTTCATAACTAGGGTAATCAATAAGAATATAGGTGTTAATTGTTTTCGCTGAATCTCTGATTATACGTGTGAATTGATTGATTTTCGTATTCGATTGAAAAGTGATTTTTCAGTTTCTGATAGATTTAATCGATTAAGTGTTCGTTTAATCGATTAAGGATTTTTGAACTTTCAGGTTTAATCGATTAAATTTCAGAATAATCGATTAAGTGAATTTGGACTTTCAGGTTTAATCGATTAAATTTCAGTTTAATCGATTAAATGCTGTAGAATTTGCAAAAATCATTTGTTTTAATTGTTTCGATTTGTTTCTTTCGAAAATCTTTCAAGGTTTCACTACTGGAAAAAGTAGTTTTAAAATCGGTCGTTTTGGACTTTTGAAATCGGTTGCTGTGGTGATGTTGAAAAAGGTGGAATTAAAAGTGGATCTTTTAAAATCGGTCGTTTTGACCGATTTCAAAAATAATTTTTGAAATCGGTCAAAACGACCGATTTCATAAATTATTTTTGAAATCGGTCAAAACGACCGATTTCATAAATTATGTTTGAAATCGTCCATAACGACCGATTTCATAAATTTCTTTTGAAATCGGTCATAAAGACCGATTTTAAAAGTCTTTTTTTTTTTTTAATAACACATTATCTACACATCCCCTGCTGCATGAAATTAAAAATTTTCTTCTTTACACAGAAGAATACCAATTACAGAACCTAACCAAGCTAAATTCATAAGCAAAATTCATATCAAACTAACAATTTTGAAGTAGAAAATACAAAATACTTATCAAACTAACAAAATATGCAAGAGTTACAAAAGTTGAAGAATATATAACCGAATTACAGAACCTAAGCAAGCTAAAATTCATAAGCAAGATTCATATCAAACTAACAATCTTGAAGTAGAAAAATACAGAACCTAACCAAGAAAAATTCATAAGCAAAATACTTATCAAACTAACAAAATACTCATGATCAAGAGTTACAAAAGTTGAGTATTGAGAGTAAGTATAAATGATGACCAGCGCTCAATAACATTGTCAATGCATTCTTGTGGTATGGGACCTTGAGGACTGTGATTCATGGCCTGAAATATAAATGAGATAAAGATTATTCAATTACCTCATTACTTTGTTCAATAAACTCAAATACAAAGTCATATTCAATTACCTCATTCCAATCGATCAGCATTTATCCAACTACGGTCCATATCTAATTATTCAACCAAACAGGGGTGATCCTAAATGAATAATTCAATTTTATCATCATTTCAAACAAATTATATTATGTAATCACTCCTACTATAAGATTATATTATATTCAAAATTAAAAAGTGCCATAAGATTTTAAATGAATAATTCAATTTTTACATCCTTCCATGTCGAAAGGAACAGAAAAGGAAAGAAGAATGAAATTAGTACCTGCAGAGGAAGAAAATGAAGTGAACACCTGAGTGAGAGAGTGCAGAGGAGTGAAGGAGCTCGCGAGCTGGAGGGAGAAGAAACGGAACACAAAAAAACAAAATATTAGAACTCAGTGAACAAGAATCATTAGTAATTGTCATTAGTAATTGTCCCATACATTAAATTTAATTTGTTTCCAATTGGAGCAGAAAGTCCCAAAGTCATAAATTGACATAAGCAAGAGCAAAGTTCAGGAAACAAATTTGTTAGATTTTGTTATAGTAGCTAAAACAAATAGTAGCTAAAACTGGAAATATGTGCACTCAGGTTTATATAATTGATATAGTTGAAGTTGATAACAATGTGCATTGTAAGTGATAGGTTTTAGACCTATAATAACAAACCAAAAAAGAATAAACACACATGGCATGCAGACTGAAATGCCTAAAATTATTAATTAATTAATATAAAAAAAGTAAAAACTAGATACAATTGTTAATAGATTCACCTTATTTTTTGAGATAAGTTTAGTTCAAATGCCTTATAGATTGTGTTATTTGAACAACTTAAATTTAACAACTTCTCGCAAAATAAATCAAACTATGTTTATCTCTCATTTCTTACTTTACAGTTTTTATTTCCAAATGCAACTTCAAGAACTCATTTAAAAATCAAGGATAACTACTAGTTGTCACTTGTCACTAGTTAATTATCAAAATAACATTTTCTTTTGAAATTTATCCTCCATCATCCAGAGGAACCCATTTCATGTGCTTCCATACCAAATGAACCTTCACCACAGTTTCCAACAACCCACAAAAGACCACAGCACCTCCAATATTTTTTCACTTTTTTATTTTTAATTTGTAAACTCCATCCCACTCTATTTAAAAGCTCCTCCCTGTCAAGAGATCATGCAACAACAGATTCACTTACTTTTGTATTGCTTTGCTTAACACTAACCCCTTTTGCCTATTCTCTTAAACTCTTAATCTTAGTTAGTCAAAGCAGCTAAGTTATTCTCTAAAACTTCTTGCCTCCATACACACAAAATTTTAACCAGAATGAGCAAACAAGGGAAATTTTAACCAGAATTTTTTTTCCATATATTTACACTCTGATTTTTCTAAGTAGCTATAAGCTAAGATGTGTTACTTAAAAGATGTGCATGGAGTATAAGTTGAGAGGTTTGAGCTTAAAGACAAAACTAAATGAAAGGTTTTTAACCCTTAGATCAATAGTCCCTTCAATTACTAAGGTAATGTCTATTTTATATATTATATTTTTGCTCAGCTGAATGTCACTGCTCAAATTAATTATATATGTGCATTATTCCTGCAGGATGACAAAGTTTCTATACTTGATGATGCAATAGAATACCTAAGAAAGCTTGAGAAAAGAATAAGAGAGTTGGAAGCTCGAAGGGAGATAGTAGACATAGAGTCTAGAACTAAAAGATCACCTCAAGATATGGTGGAGAGGACTTCTGACAATTATTTTAACAAAATTGATAATAGCAAGAAGCCAGTGATTAAAAAGAGGAAGGTTTCTGATATCAATGCGGCACGAGTAGAGATTAATTCAGATGCTCATAAAGGTAGTTCTAGTGATGATGTTACTGTCATGACGATTTTAATGAGAAGACAGTTCAGCAAGCACTACGTTTTTTTTCCTTCACTTTTTCATGATATTATTATTATCATTGACTTCATTTAACCATTTCTCTCTTTTTTTCCAAAGCAGTACCAATAATGTGATTCTCAAGATTGGTGTAAACCTTCTAATCATTCGTTTGATAATAATGTTACTGAACACTGACCTTTCGTTTGAATAATAAGCTCGGAGGACGAAGTGACAGAGAAGAAGACAGACGCGTCGCCGAAGGACGAAGCGGTGAGGAGCTTTCCGTCGTCGTCGTCGGTGGAGAGGGACGAAGGACGGAGGACAACAGCGGCGACGAAGGACGGCTTCGATAATGGCAGCAGCAGCGGCGGCGAAGGACGGCTTCGATAATGGCAGCAGCAGCGGCGACGAAGGACGGCTTCGATAATGGCAGCAGCAGCGGCGGCGAAGGACGATAATGGAGCAGCAGCGGCGGCGAAGGACGATAATGGAGCAGCGGCGAAGGACGATAATGGAGCAGCAGCGGCGGCGAAGGACGATAATGGAGCGGCTTCGATAATGGCTTCTCTGTTTTATGTTTTGTTTTAGGTTTTGGCACTCATCTGATAGTGTGCGCGCGTTTTGATCAAATTTTTTGGAAGGACTTTTTAACTCAGTCACAAACGACAGAGTTAGAAAGTCTATATATATAAAAAATTAAAAATTTAAAAAAAGAAAAATTACTTACGAAATCGGTCGTTTTGCAAACGACAGAGTTAGAAAGTCTATATATATAAAAAATTAAAAATTTAAAAAAAGAAAAATTACTTACGAAATCGGTCGTTTTGACCGATTTTAAAAGATAAAAATTAAAAATTTTAAAAATGGAAAAAAAACTTAAGAAATCGGCCGTTTCGACCGATTTTAAAAGATAAAAAATTAAAAATTTAATAAATGGAAAAAATACTTACGAAATCGGTCATTTTGACCGATTTCAAAAGATAAAAAATTAAAAATGGAAAAATGGAAAAAAAACTTACGAAATCGGCCGTTTCGACCGATTTTAAAAGATAAAAAATTAAAAATTTAATAAATAGAAAAAATACTTACGAAATCGGTCATTTTGACCGATTTCAAAAGATAAAAAAATTAAAAATGGAAAAATGGAAAAAAAACTTACGAAATCGGCTGTTTCGACCGATTTTAAAAGATGAAAAATTAAAAATTTAATAAATGGAAAAAATACTTACGAAATCGGTCATTTTGACCGATTTCAAAAGATAAAAAAATTAAAAATGGAAAAAATGGAAAAAATACTTACGAAATCGGTCCTTTTGACCGATTTCAAAAGATTAAAAATTAAAAATTATTTTAAAAAAACTTACGAAATCGGTTGTTTAACGACCGATTTCAAAAGTTAGATTTTATTTACAAAATTGCCACCGCGTTTTTTTTAAATCGGCTTTACGACGACCGATTTTAAAACCCCGATTTCAAAACCTTATTTTCCAGTAGTGTTTCTTTTACACCTATTCAACCCCCCCTTCTAGGTGTGTTCCTAGGGTTCCTTAGTTGTTTCAACCACCAATTGCGGTTTCCTCACATGCAACAATCCAGTGAGCATTATTAAGTCCATTTAAACTTGTTTGAACTTTAAAACCATGGGTTTCTGACCTCCAAGTCAGTTTCCCAATTCAAGTTGCATCCCAATTGAACCTTTAATGGTTCCTACATTTCTAACTTGTTTTAACTCCTTCTAGCATTTAGATAAATCCTCCCATACCTTAATTAACCATGCTAAAGAAAGTACTGATTGAAGAGGAAAGAGTCTGAATCGAATTCCTCGATTCTGCACCGGTGCAAAACAGTTGCACTAGCTAACTTTGGCCACAAATTTCAGTACGAATATATAAGACATAAAAAGGACGAAACAAGTTAGCTTAAGCAACTAGGAAGTGCTAACTTTAATCAGAAACAAATATGGAATCAAGAGGGTTCCTGAATTTACCAAACCGATTCGAGAAAGAAGGGTATTTGACACTGAATTGTGCTCTGGTTTCACAACTTTGAAGACTCAACTTTGAAAGCTTGGAACTTGATCTACAGAGAGTGTTTTTCGATGTGACTAAGTTCTATTTCAAGATTGGAAACAGAACTTCGTTTTGTGTTTGGTTTTACGGAATTTGGGTGAGAATTGAAGGAGAACAGAAGGATCAAAGATTGCACCAGAAAACAAGGGAAATTGAGTAGAAATTCGGGTTTTAGGGATTTCAATGCGTTTCTAGCTTCCCCACATGCCTATTTATAGTGTTAGATTACCTTACTACGAAGTAAGGTTGAGCTCTGGGCTTGTAACCAAATGGGAACGAGTTGTTGGCTTAAAATTATGTTGAACCGACTTTTATTTTTTTGGAGAGCTGCTCGATCTACTCGAGTGTTTCTCAAAACACTCGAGTCTTTCAACCAAAATTTCAAATTTTCCTAAGTACTAGTTAGAACACTCGAGTCTTCCTAGATCCACTCGAGTCTTTTAACCAAATTTTAGGAAATTCATTATTTTATTTAATATAATAATAATATTCTTTAAAATATTTTATTTTATTTACATTTTTGAAAACATTGGATCTTACATGGCCAAGTTGGACAATTTCGAATGTAAACTTTTCTTTACTATTTGTTTGATATAGTTTTTCATTATTTGTCATAATCATCCATATTGAGTCCAAATTGGATGATAGTTTGCATGTTGTCCAAATTGTGTATTTAAATTTATTTTGGTTGTTTCGAACATGTAGAGGATGGATCATAATCATCTGACTCCTGGTTGGATGTATGATTGGAACCATCCAAATAGAGGAGACATATAAGTCTCTTTCATAAATGGGGTTGAAGAGTTTATTAGGCATGCAAGTGAGCAGACTGACTTTATTAGCGATGGATGGATGATTAAATGTCTGTGTGTTAAATGCGATGCGAGGAAGTTGTTGAGTGTTGGACAAGTTAAAAAACACTTGTGAAAGAACGAATTCAAGCCTAATTATTGGATTTGGACTGATCATTGGGAGGAGTTGTCACAATCCGATGAAGTGCTTAATAATGAGAATCATATGTCACTACACCAGAATTGCATATCAACAACGCCCATTCAACAGTGCCCTTATAAAAAGAGTTGTGAAAAATTCCCAAGGAATTATTAACAGCGGCTCATTTCTTTAGTGTTGTCTTTAATGTACAATGACAACACTATTCTTGTCTTTCATATAAGACAACCCCGTTTTAAAATGGTGCTGTCGTTTTTTTCAAAGACAACAACACCATTTTCATAATGTGTTGTCTTTAATGTACAATAACAACGCTATTTCTCGTCTTCCATATAAGACAACCCCGTTTTAAAATGGTATGTCTTTTTTTTTCATATGTGTGTAAGACATTAAATGTTTCATGTGGTACATGTGACTTATTATGAAAAGGGACTAATAAATAAATAGTTCAATAGTAAAGGGCTAAATAATAAATTGTGTTAAATAGAGAAGCAGTTTTATTTTATGGCAACTGTTGCTTGATGGATGCAATCGTTCAGAAAGGTTATGATCAGAACAGGGTCCTCTTCCTAACATAATAGTTATCCTCTGAAATTTTTCTCCATCACTAATTATCAGAGCATAGAAGGACAAATCAAGGAATAAAAATCTTGCTTCTCAATTATTAAACAAGTGATTCACATCAAGACGGTTATTGTTATGTATAAAGGTATGTATTATCGTCTTATTGATCAATACCAATTGCGAGAATCATGAAATTCTAAAATCTTTGTAATTTTTTATTGATGTTAATTTATGAGAAAATTCCAACATGTGGTATCAGAGCACATGGTTATGGAATTTGTGATTCTCCATCAATGCTGATATTTGATTTTTGTTTTTCAAATTGTATGAACCCTAGTTGTAAAAGTGTAAACAATCATAATTTTTCCGCTGCACTGATATGAGTATGATTAATTAATTTTGAACGCATGCAAGGACAATTCATTCTTCTTTCAAGTCAACGGTGTGAATTGGTGGCAGTATTAGTTCCACGTACTGTTACGGTGAATTAGTATTTAACTTGAATGAATTGTTACAAGCGCACAGTATTTTTAATGAATTGTTTGTAATTGAAGTAAAAACTTGTATGAACTCTTGCGCACAGTATTTTTTAGGACTTCACATAACAATAGCAATTGAATAGTATTAAGAAACTTGATATATATATATATATATATATATATATATATATATATATATATATATATGTTTGCGACTGCCATGTGATGACTGATATTGATAAGAAAACAGTGAATCAAATAATAGAGTGTTAGAATTATTGTATGTTTTATGAATAATAACACATTAAAGTGATAATTCATATGTATTATGAACAATTAGAATTTTGGAATTATTGTATGATAGATTTGTTAATCATCAAAGTGGTCAAATTTTTAAGTTGTTTTAATTCTAAATTCATGATGTACTATATCAATTGCTCAAAGAATGGATGCTATATAAAATATTACAATTATTGGTATGTGGGTAAATTGAAGTTCGTTATAAGGCATTTACTAATCACCCAAAGGTTGATTAATTGTTTTTATAATTAAGGAGCATAACCGTTGGAAATTTATATGCATTATTAGTTTTATTTATATATCCAAAGAATATGAATATTGCTACTTAGTGAATATGCAATTTCCTAGTAACGTTAAATTTATTAACATCATTATTTTGTTATTGTATATTGATGATCACTCAAAGGAGAACACTAATATACATAGAATGTTAAGTAATTTTTTTATATTAGAATCTATACTTTATGCTATTGTATGACTCAAAGTATTAATGAAATGCATATGTTAAATTGCAGTATTTGGCCCTGCTTCACTACACACGCTTGCTATGTCTGTTCCAATGTTTAATGGGTTGAATTTCCCTGATTGGAGTGGGCAAGTTCAACTTCACCTTGGTCTAATGGACCTTGATCAAGCACTCCAAACTGAGAAACTTACTTTTATTACTGAAGAGAGTAGCAATGAAGAGAAAGCCTATTACAAAGCTTGGGAAAAGTCAAACAGACTAGGCCTAATGTTCATGCAAATGAGTATAGCTAGAGCTGTCAAAAATGGGCCAGGTCCGATGGGCCAGCCCATTTAACCCGAAAATAAATGGGCTCGGCTAAGTAAAATCTTGGCCCGATCATTTTTTAGGCCAGCCCGGCCCGGCCCGATAATTAATTAACCCGACATGGGCCAGCCCGAAATGGGCTGGGCTGGGCTGGCCCGATATTTTAAAAATGTTTTTAATTTCTTTTTAATAGAGGCAGAAGCCTTAAAATTGAAGGCCCAATTTTGCGATTCCAGCCCAATTTAGAAACAAAAAATCAAAATATATGCTGAAGAGATAAGGCAAGTAGGCATCCCATTTCATTTTCATCCGTTGATTCCGTTCTCATCATTCTCACCGAGGTTTCTCCCTCCGTTCACGTCATTTTCTCTCTGATTCAACACTTCCTCTCTCTCTTTCTCCCTCTGTTCGTCTCCATCTCCACGGTCCACAGCAGCCAGCAAGCGACCATGGCCTCACCCTCGCGAAAAATTCAACACCCTCACTAGCCACTTCCCTGCCTCATCCCACGGCGGCTCACCCTCACCCTTAGGAGCACGGTTACGGGGACGACTTCACCTCACTGCCTCACCTCACCGCGGGTCAGTCTCATAAACCATAGGTATTTTCAAGTTTATGGCTTCAGTTTTGATACTTAAAGCTAAAGATTAAAGCTTTCCAGAATATTGAGTCAAAAGTTTAAAGCTTTTGATTAAAGCTTTCCAGATTAAAGCTTTTCAGAATATTGAGTCAAAAGTTTAAAGCTTTTGATTAAAGCTTTCCAGATTAAAGCTTTTCAAATTTGGCTATTTTAGTAATATGATTAAGTCAAAGTTTTTCTTTTATTTCTTCAAAACCAGATAAGTAATAATAGAGGTCTTCTTCATTCTTAGAAAATGTGATGATTGATGAATTGGTCTTTGAAATTCGTTTAATAGAAGAACCTTTTGTTGACTTCTTAAGTTTCAGAGGTGAAAGGAGGAAGAATGAAGAAGAAGAAGTGGCGGCGGTAGACTCATCCGGCGGCCTCTCTCCGGTGGCAGCAAATTCGGATGAAGAAGAGGAAGATTTCAACTCAGAAAGTAGCTACTACTTCCCCTAAATCAACGAAGAATAATGTGGTGCAACCTTTATGCTTTAGTGGGGAAATAATGGAGGGGCAAAAAAGTGATTCTATTGCATATAAGAAATCACATGAAGAGCAAACCAACAAAAGTAGTCCACGTGAAGACCAAACCAAGAGAAGTAATTCCTTTTTTCAATAAGTAGCAAACCAACAAATAGCATGGCCCAATTCAGTTTGAAGGAAAAAAATGTGGACAAGAATTCATTGTTAACAAATAGCATGGATCAGTTTTATTTTTGCTTGAAGTATATCTTATATTTTTTGGCTTTATGAATTGAAAAAGGCAACTTTTAAAAAAAATTAATGGCCCGTGGGCTGCCCGTTTAGCCCTCATTTTATATTGGGCTGGGTTGGGCCACTGAAAATGCTGGCCCGAGGTAAATTAGGCCCAGCCCGAAATACTATTGGCCCTTCGGGCCGGGCCAACCCGAATTGACAGCTCTAAGTATAGCGAATAATATTAAGTCCGCTCTTCCTAAAACTGAAAGTGCAAAAGAATTTATGAAATTTGTGGAAGAACGCTCCCAAACTGCTGATAAGTTTCTTGCTGGGACGTTGATGAGTACTTTAACCACCATGAAGTTTGATGGTTCTCGTACTATGCATGAGCATGTCATTGAAATTAGAAACATTGCAGCAAGACTCAACTCTTTAGGAATGGCGGTTGATGAGAATTTCCTTGTGCTGTTCATTTTGAACACGTTACCATCTGACTATGGTTCATTCCAAATGAACTATAACACCACAAAAGATAAGTGGAATGTGCATGAATTGCATAGTATGCTAGTTCAGGAGGAGACTCGAATTAAGAATCAAGGAAATCACTTTGTTCATTATCTTAATCATCAAGCAGCTGGAAAGAAAGAAGGAAGGAAAGATGGAAAAGGAAAGGAAAAGGGCAAAGGATAACTGAAGATTAACGAGTCCTCTGTCAAAATCTAGAAGAAATAGAAAAGGGATGATAGATGTCATTTCTGTAAGAAAGTTGGACACTTCCAAAAGGATTGCCCAAAACCTAAGAATTGCTTCGAGAAGAAAGGTAAGCTTAATGCTTGTGTATGTTTCGAATCAAATTTAACGGAGGTTCCACATAATTCGTGGTGGATAGATTCCGGATGTACAACTCATGTTTCCAGTATGATGCAGGGATTTCTTACGATCCAAACCATAAGCCCAAATGTGAAGTTTGTTTTCATGAGGAATAGAGTGAAAGTTCTAGTTGAAGTTGTCGGGACTTATCGTTTAATCTTGGACACTAGACATCATTTGGATTTGTTTGAAACTCTTTATGTACCTAATATTTCTAGGAATTTAATTTCTGTATCTAAACTTGATGTTACTGGATATTCTTTTAGGTTTGGTAATGGTTGTTTCAGTTTGTATAAGCATATCTATATGATTGGATCTGGTGTATTTTGTGATGGTTTATAAAAATTAAATCTTGATAGTTTGTATTCTGAAACTCTTATGACCTTGCATTATAATGTTGGCACTGAACGTAGTTTAGTGAATGAATGCTCAGCTTACTTGTGGAATAATCGTTTAGGTCATATTTCTAAAGCAAGAATGGAAAGATTGAACATAATGGTATTCTTCCGAATTTGGATTTCACTGACCTTAATATTTGTGTGCCATGTATCAAAGGAAAGCTAACAAAGCACACAAAGAAAGGCACCACAAGAAGCAGGGTGCTTCTTGAAATCATACACACTGATAAATGTGGACCTTTTAATGGTAGTTCTTTCAATAGAGAAAAGTACTTCATCACTTTTATTGATGACTATTCACGTTATGGATATATCTATTTATTGCATGAGAATCTCAAGCAGTAAATGTCTTAGAAACTTTTGTAAATGAGGTTGAGAGACAATTAGAAAGAAAGGTGAAAATAGTCAAATCAGATAGACGTGGTGAATATTATGGAAGATATGATGAATTTGGACAACACCATGGTCCATTTGCTAAATTCCTTGAGAAATGTGATATTTGTGCTCAATACACAATGCCAGGTACACCGGAACAGAATGGTGTATCAGTAAGGCGTAACCGAACCTTATTGGATATGGTTAAGAGCATGTTAAGTAAATCTTCTGTACCTGAATCATTGTGGATGTACGCTTTGAAAACTGCGATGTATTTGTTGAATAGGGTTCCTAGTAAGATAGTTCAAAAGACACCTTTTGAACTGTGGATAGGTAGGAAACCCAGTTTAAGGCACCTGCACGTTTGGGGTTGCCAACCAAAAGTAAGAGTGTATAATCCACAAGAAAAGAAATTGGATGCAAGAACGATCAGTGGGTTTTTAATTGGTTATCCATAAAAGTCTAAAGAGTACATATTTTATTGTCCTACCCATAGTATAAGAATCGTTGAAATTGGTAATGTTAGGGTCATTGAGAATGGTGAAACCAGAGGGAGTGAAACTCCACAAAATGTGGAGATTAAGGAAATTAGAGTGCAAGTTCCTCTAGCTTGTATTTCCACTTCCACAATTGTTGTTCCTCATGTTGTTGAACCGCAAAACAATCAAGAAGAACAACAAATTTTTGAACCTTAAATTGACAATGAACCTTTAGTAGAACAACCACAAGAAGTAGCATTAAGAATATCCCAATGAAATAGGAGACCTGCTATTTCAAATGATTACATGGTATATTTATAAGAGTCGGAAGAAGACTTAGGAATGGATAATGATCCAGTTTCATTTTCAGATGCCATTAATTGCGATAATTTTGAGAAATGGTTAGATGCCTTGAAAGATTGGCTTAAGTTAATGGAACAAAATGATGTATGGGACCTTGTGGAAGTTCCTGAAGGGTGCAAGAGAGTTGGGTGTAAGTGGGTATTTAAGACTAAGCGTGACTTTCATGGCAATATCGAACGTTACAAGGCCCGACTTGTTGCTAAAGGTTTTACTCAGAAGGAAGGCATTGATTATAAGGAAACATTTTCACCAGTTTCCAAGAAAGGTTTAGAGCTGCACCAAATGGATGTGAAAAGTGACTTTCTAAATGGGAATTAAGAAGAAGATATTTATATGAATCAACCAATGGGTTTTTCAATTAAGGGGAAAGAACATATGGTGTATAAACTTAAGAGGTCAATATACGGACTTAAGCAAGCTTCACAAAAATGGTATCTCAAGTTCAATGATATTATTGTGTCTTTTGGATTTAAGGAAAATTTCGTTGATCGATGTATATATCTGAAGGTCAGTGAGAGTAAATTTATCTTTTTAGTTATGTATGTTGATGACATCTTGCTTGCAACTAATGATCTTGCTCTATTAAGTGAGACTAAGAAATTTCTCTCTAACAAATTTGAAATGAAGGATATGGGTGAGGCGAGCTATGTGATCGGAATAGAAATATTCCGAGATAGATCACAAGGACTGTTAGGCTTGTCTCAAAAAGCTTATTATATCAATAAAGTTTTAGAGAGATTTAGAATGAACAAATGCTCTGCATCTCCTGTTCCAATTCAGAAAGGAGATAAATTTAATCTCATGCAATGTCCAAAGAATGATTTGGAACGGAAACAGATGGAAGCAATTCCTTATGCATCTGTTGTTGGGAGTTTAATGTATGCTCAAACATGTACAAGGCCTGATATCATTTTTGCAGTTGGTATGTTGGGCAGATATCAGAGTAATCCAGGATTAGACCATTGGAAGGCTGCAAAGAAAGTCTTAAGATACTTGCATGGAACAAAGGATCACATGCTTACTTATAGGAGATCTGATCATCTTGAGGTGGTGGGATATACAGATTCTGATTTTGCTGGCTGTGTAGATACAAGAAAGTCTACATCTGGTTATGTGTATTTTTTAGCTGGATGAGAAATAGCATGGATAAGAACGAAGCAGTCTGTCATTGCTACTTCCACTATGGAAGCTGAATTTGTGGCATGCTTTGAGGCCATGGTTCATGCTAAATGGTTGCGGAACTTTATTTCTGTACTTGTAATAGTCGACAACATTGCCAAGCCGCTGAAAATTTATTGTGATAATTCTGCAGATGTCTTCTTTTCTAAAAACGTCAAGTATTTGAAGGGTGCTAAACATATAAAATTGAAATACCTTGGCGTTAAAGAAAAAGTGTAGAAACAATATATTGAGAAGCTCCTTGATGAGAATTGGAAGTGGATTGAGGATGCATTGCAGTTGGAGAATTATGCTCAAAATTATTTTTCAACCTTTTATCTTGATGGATCGACCCCTGTTGATTTTTGTTTAAGGAATTCTTTTCTACCACTTGATAATATTCAGGTCCAGAATTTATCTCGAGTGGTTAGTTTTGCTGAAATTCAAAATGTTGTGTTTTCCTTGGGTGCTTATAAAGATCCTGGTAGGGATGGCTTACAAGCTTTATTTTATCAAAGTCAATGGCAGATTGTTGGTAATTCCCTTTGTCAGATGGTTCAGGATTGTTTTAAAAATCCTCACAAGATTGCAGACATAAATAAAACTCTTATTTCCCTAATTCCTAAGGTTGAGGAAGTGTTCTCAGTTAAACATTTGCGACCAATAAGCTTTGTAACGTGTCCTACAAAACAATTACTAAGGTTCTGGAGGCCAGACTGAAAACTATAATGAATCATGTGATTAGTCTCATGCAGTGTAGCTTTGTTCTAGGGCGTCATAGCAAAGATAACATAATTATTTCTCAGGAAGTAATACATTCCATGATGCGGCAGAAAGGTAAAATGGGTTACATGGCTATTAAGGTGGATATGGAGAAGGCTTATGATAGAGTTAAATGGGATTTTATTTTGGATACTTTGAGGGATGTCAGGCTTCCTGAAAATTTTATTCAAGTTGTTTGGCATTGTATTTCTTCGTTTACTATGAGTTTAATTTGGAATGGTGTTGTTCTTGATGCTTTCAAACATGAGAAAGGGATTCGACAGGGTGATCCTATATCTCCGTATCTCTTTGTGTTATGCATGGAGAGGCTTTCCCAGTCAAAAAATGTAGCTTCGGCCAATGGTTTTTGGAAGCCTTTTCAGTTCGCAAGAGGAGGTCCTAAAATAAATCACCTAGCTTTTGCAAATGATCTCATCTTCTTCTTCGTAGAGGTTGGCCATGATCAGGTAAACAATATCTCTACTTGTCTTGATCTCTTTTGTGATAGTTCAGGTAGTAAAGTTAATAAAGATACAACTAGAATATTTTTTTTCTAAAAATGTGAATATTAATGTTCGGGATGAGATTAGCCAAGTGTTTGGATATCAACGTACTGATGATTTAGGTAAATATCTTGGAATTCCCCTTTCTCATAAAAGAGTTTTTAAGGATACTTTTAGTTATGTTATGATTAAAGCCTCCCAAAAGCTAAATAACTGGAAGTCTATAACTATGTCTTCTGCTGGTAGGTTAACTTTAACTCAATCAGTCCTTGGTGTTCTTCCTTCTTATATTATGCAATCTACTCTTTTACCTAGAAAGGTTTGTGATAATCTTGATAGAATTCGTCGTTCCTTTCTTTGGGGTGATTCCGAAAATTCCAAGAAATTGCATTTGTTAAGATGGGTTAAGGTTTGTAAACCATCACCACAAGGTGGCCTCGGGTTGAGAGGCACAAGACATTTAAATTCTACATTCATGTTAAAGCTTGGATGGGGTATGATAGTAGAAAAAGATGCTCTTTGGGTTCAGGTTTTAAGATATAAATATTCTTGTGATAATGATATTATTCCTTATATTGGCCGAAAACAAATTCTCTAATTTGTGGAAAGGTATTTGCTCCGTTTGGCCTATGATGGAAAATAATCTAATTTGGCGTGTTGGTATTGGTCGTACTATCCGTTTCCGGTGTGATGTGTGGGTTCGCAAGTGAGGTACTCTTGATCAATATACCTTGTTTCCCCAAACCGATAATGATTTAAGTAAAAAAGTGCAGGAATTTACCCTTACTAATAGTTGCTAGAATATGACGTTGCTGCCTAGTATTCTTCACACTAATATTCTGGATCATATTCGGGCGATTGTCCCTCCTTCCATTGATGGTGCTCCTGAGTCTGTGGCTTGGACCCACCCAAATGACAGTAATTTTTCCATTAAATATGCATATGATATTATTTCTAACACTAATTTTGATGCAGGTAAACAGATTTTCAAGCATATTTGGGAATGGAGAGGCCCGCAACGTATGAGAACTTTCTTGTGGAAAACAACTTGCGATATCCTTCCCACAAATCAGTACCGAATGCGAAGACATCTAACGGCTGACAACTTGTGTCCAACCTTTGGCCTTGAGGAGGAATCCTCTTTGCATGCTCTTAGGGACTGTATTGAGGCCCATAACATATGGTTTCGCCTTTTGCCACCTAATGCAAGGGACACTTTTAGGGATTTGGACTTGGAATCTTGGATTCTCTAGAACATCAAATCAATGGTGGGGCATCATGCAATGGAAGATTGGAGCATAATCTTCACAACAACGACTGTCATCCTATGGATGAGACGAAATAAGATTGTTTTTGAAGATTTCCGATGGACAACGTCTACATGTTTATCTCTTATTTGAGGAAGAGTTGCTGCTATTCAAGAATCCTTGACAAGGACTGATATGATCTCAGTGGAGGAGAATAATAGTCGTGGTGTTCTTATTCAATGGATATCTCCTCCTACTGGTTGGATTAAACTCAATTCTGATGGATCTTTTAATCAACAAACTGGTATGGCATCTTGTGGAGGGGTCTTAAGGGATGAAGTAGGTGTCTTTCTGTGTGCTTATGCTACAAGCTTAGGGAAGTGCTATACCATGCATGATGAGCTATGGGGTATACTTCACAGAGCCCGCTTAGCAGTTGCCCGAGGCTTCACTAAAATCATTGTGGAGGCGGACTCTCTTAGTGCTATCCACTTTCTTCAAAATGGAATTCCTAAAAATCACCCATGTGCAGCTCTCGTGGTAGCAATTCGTACATACTTGGGTAATTGCCAAGCAGTTTTCTCTCATGTGTATCCCGAAGCTAATAGTGTGGCGGATGCCCTTGCAAAGCATGGTCATATTCTAGATTGAGGCATGAAGATTTATGAGTTTATTCTTGATATTATTTCTATTCCTTTGCTGGCAGACATGTCTGCTACTAATTTCATAAGAGGATTGTAGTTTTGTTTTGTGTTTGGGCATTTTAGCCCCTTTTACATAAAAAAAAGAAAAAGAAAGAAATAAAACAAAACATGATATATATATATATATATATATATATACACATATTACAAGGACAAAACCCAAAATGTCAACAAATTACACACACAATATCCAAAATAAAAACAGTGTAAAATAACGACAACACGGACCAAATACAAAAGATTCATACATTATAAGTAAGTGTAAATAAAAAACGGTAAATTTAATCGGTGGCTTAAAAACATTTATTAAAAATTATTATTTTATATTACCTCTTTTCCAAAATATAAGATCATTTTGACATTTTTATTTTGTCTTTATTTATAAGATCCTATACCAATTTTCAATGATCATTAATTACTTCTTTCCTCAAATACCCTTATTTATTTAACAGATTCTCAATAATATTAACATATTAAAAGAGGTAGTTTTTCCAATATCATTAACTAAATTAATATTTTTGACGTGAAATCTCCTGCATACAGCGACGGATGGAGTATTCTTTTGACTAAAACCCGTAAACCACCCTTTAGCGTGATCCAACTAATACTTTCATTGAGATCATGAATCCTACCAATTCATATCAAGAACATCACTCCAAATTTGTCCTTCTCCAAGAAAGTTCTCAACTTTAGTTGTCAATGAAAAAAGCTCCGCATCATTCCAATTAAGGTCTTTAAGGAGTGTCCCATCTTGCTCACCCAACCAGCATGTGTCGTAATCTTCTTTGCTTTTTGTGTCTTCCAACACAGCCCCACACCAATTATTATTGCACTCTGATGAATCAACACTACATGCATTATCATGACTATATTGTTTAACCCTACTGTGATCTTCATTTAGCAATTTCTCTCTCAACCAGGATAAAGTTCTTGAGATTGTTCTAGGCTGAGGCTTTATCACAACGTGAGGCTCTATAACCGCTTCCTTTTGCTTTGTATTATTAACATCTTCCTTATGAGAGGATACCTTCTTGCGAATGTAAGAATTCCAATAGTTTTTCACATCATTAGGAGTTCTTCCTGGAAGTCTTCCCGCGATGAGAGACCATCTATATGTAATATGCATACACAACAAAAAAAAATTAAATATATTATTGTTGATTATTGTGTGTAGAATTGACTGATTTTATGAATAAAAGGCAGAAAGGGAAATAACATTGTAAGTTGAAAACCCAAAATAAGACACCTGTATGTTATTTTAAGTAAAGAAAAGCTATAAATCCTATATCCTCTTTTTGCTTTTCTTTTTTCTTTTCCTAAAGTAGTATATGTGATATGTCTCATATTGATGTTAATTATGTGTGATTAAAGAATATGATTGAAAGAGAAAAAGTATTTGAGTTTAATATGTATGCACTGACGATGTAAAGTTTTTTACACTATCACTATATCATCCACCATTTATTTGCATTACTTGTATTTTGATGTCAATAATCATAAATCCTTGGATGGTGGTTGATGCGCTGACAGAGTAAAAAAAACTTTTACATTGTCAATGTACAAACTATTTTCTCAAAGTATTTTGGTAAAAATCAATAGTTATAATATTTATTTTTTCTCATTCTACTTTTTTTTTTTTACTTTTATCACCATATCACGTATCACATCACAAATCACGGTCTCCATCTTTTCTCCTCAATTTATTTACTATACTATATCACCTACATCCAAAAAAGGTAGAGTAGACAAAAGATTTTCCTAAAGTTAAGTGACGTAAGGATGAGGCAAGAAGAATGAAATGCAACTACATCTTCCATCTCAGTATCACACTTTTTTCGGGGTGTTCAAATCCAAAATTATCCAATGAATAACCGAAAATCAATAAAAAAAACTGAAATAAAAATAAACCGATCAAAATTGGATTTCTTTGGAAGAGGAGAAGTGAAAACTGATCGGATCTGATCGAATTTCGGATTTACTTTTCAAAACCGAACCGAACCGATGTTTTATTACTAACTTGAATATTTTAAAGATTCTTAGGTCAAAACTACTGTGCATACAAACAAAATGATTTAACAAACCCTACAGATAATCTATTTTTGTTGCAAGGAGAATGTAGTAGATAACATTTCTACCAAATTTGCTACAAATTAAAACTTCACATCGTTGTACTTAGCGTGTTAAGTCGTGAACCGAACCGAACCAAACCAAACCAAAACCCAATATAATTTTTGGATCGAATTGGATCGGATTTCTTAATTTAAACCAACAGAACCAAACCGAACTAAATATAATTTTTATCTTCGAATAGAAGGACTTTTTATCTAAAATTCAAACCGAACTGATTCATGAACATCCCTAGCTACTTTCTTGTTTGCATTTCTAGTTAAGTTAAGAAAGTGAAGGAATTTACATGCACTTACTTTCTTTATTTAAAAAATATAAAATACAAGGTGTAACCGTGTAACACTAATTAAAAGTTTGATATTATGTCCAATTTGATCAATTTTGATGTAAAAGGTCATCCAATTCAAAAATAAAAAAATTACATGCAATTTGGTTTTTGTTCAATTAAATTAAAGAATCAAATCTGATTCCAAAAATTACTTGTGATTAAGACTTGGTTCGATTTGATTTTTGTTTTTATTATTATTTATATTTTGTTAACGAAAATAGAAAAAGGAAAATAATATAGTAAATTATCTGTTGTATAAATAATTTAATTTGATGAAAACTATAAAAAAAAATTAAATCAATGACATACAAGCAAAAATTATAACTTAAAGGAAATGAGTAATTGTTCATCAAAAAAAAAGGAAATGAGTAATTTTTATAGTTTCAGAAATATATTAAAGATAAAATATGTATTTTGGTTTAATTCGATTCAATTTTACTATTAAATATGAAATGTAGTCTAATTCCTTCGGCTCTTTACAAAGTCCAATCATTCCAACATGTTCCGAAAAAATTTGGTTCTAATCAATTTTCAATTTTTGGATCAATTTATAATTTTGAAATATGATAAACAAACTTACCAAATCAACTTATAAGCAATCCTACATTATAAGACAGTGATATGTGTCACTCATACAGTTAATGATAAACAAGTGACACATGCACTTTCTTTATGTGTGTGCCTATTTTTAGGTTAATTTTTTAGTTTTATCAATTATTTTTGTATAATGCTAATTCGTATTTATTTAGATATAAACATCCTCAGTAATATTTCTGCTAACAAAAATGATTATAAACCTACAAGATTAATTTATAAAAATAAGCCTACAAAGAAAGTGACATATGTCACTTAATTCATTATGATGCAACAACCCAGTTTTTGTTTCAGGGTAACAACCCTTTTTTTTTTTTTTTTTGAGAATAACAACCCATTTTTAATAAGTCTAAGTTCTCTATTTTTTTAGGAAAATAGAGAAAATTTCCACCCTTAAAGGCATAAATAATTTAACAAAAAATTAAAATATTAAATTAAATAATGTTAAAAATATAATAATCATTGGATGTGAGAATTGGACAAGAAATAGAAAAAAAAATTGGAAAAGATCTCAGTTTTTCAGTAAGTACTTCCGTTCCTATTTGACCGTTTCTTTAGAAAAACAAATTATTCTTCTACTTTTTCAAAAAAAAAAAGAAAAAGAGTTAATAACTAATTTTTCAATTATCGCATTAGAATTAGTAACTGATTTTTTTTTTTGATGAACCAAGGTATCCACCCGTGCAACTGGGCGACTAATCTCTCGCACCACGGTCGGGCCCTTTCGGGGGCGATGCTCCCAGTAAGGCTTGCTTCATTCACATGCGCCTCAGGTACGACTCGAACCCGCGACCACATGCTTAAGGGACACAAGCCCCTTCCACTTGTGCCAGCCTCCACCGGTAAATTAGTAACTGATTTACTAATAATAACTATGGTTAGTGGAATAAAATCAATAATAACTAATGTAGAAATAAATCGTAAATATAAAAAAATGTAAAAATAATGTTCTTTTTTAAATTATAAAGGACGGTTAAATAAGCTAAGTTGTTTTTTTATCATATACATCAAATATATTTGACAAGATACTATAGATAGTAAAATTTTATTAAAAAATTAAACAATTATTTTTTCAATTCATTAACTAGCTCAATTTAACAAAACCTTGTTTTTTTAAAATATGATGAACTTATGCACCATATACACAGATTATAAGGCTTATTTACAATTTTGGTCCCCGTTTTGGTTTTAGTCCCTATAAGTTATTTTGACTGGGACTAGTCCTTAATTTTCAAATATTTTGGTTTTGGTCCCTTCCATTACAAAAAAATCCGTTATTTGCTGACATGTAGGGCTGTAACAATCCGGTCCGGTCTTTAATGGCCTTTAGGGACCGGACCGATTAAATTAATATGGTCCGGTCCGGTCTCGATGTTTTTCATATGCAAAGACCGGACCATGGCGGTCACGATAACTGTTCAAGGTCTTTTTTTTTTTTTTTGAAATTGGGCATTTTGAAATTGGGCCTTCAGGCCCGTTTTCACTTGGGAACTTAGGGTTCCCTCAACTTCTTCGAGCAGCAGCTGCATGGTGCTGAAGCGGCGGCGGCAGAAGTCGAGAGAGAGAACGGTCAGGCTCGAGCTGCGACCGTGGACGTGTGGAGGAGGGAGATCGACGAAGCCACGAAGCTGGGGACGTCTGGACGGAGGAAGAGAAGACAAAGAAGAAGGCGGAGGAAGAAGGAGGAGAACGGAAGGAGAGCGACGGCGGAGGAACGGTAGGGATTGAAAACCATCGCAGAGCTGGCACCGGAGGACCTTAGCCATGGGATCGCCGGAGAGAACGGAGGGAGAGAGAAAACCGACGGGTGAGGAAGAGAGAGAAGCGGAGCAGATCGAGCGGCATACTCTGAAGTCTGAAGGCAGCAAATCGAGTTGTAGGACTCAGGAGGCAGCAGATCAGATCGAGCAGCAGGAGAGAGAACCGGAGAAGTAGTGAAGGAGGCAGCAGAGAAGGAAAGCCAATCGGTTCCTTTAGTGAAGTGAATAACTGAATGGTTTATGTTTTTCAATAGTTTTATTCCTTTTTTTTTTAATATTTAAGCTAATCGATCCGGTCCGGTCTTTGCGGTCTGAAAAATAGCCGGACCGTGGACCGGACCATTATAGAACGGTCCACATATTTTGAGACCGGACTGGGCCGGGAGACCATTTTGGACCGCATTTTTCGGTCCGGTCCGGTCCGGTCTGATCGGTCTCGCGGTCCTAGACCGGACCACTTACACCCCTATTGACATGGTTAATGAAAATTCATACCCGCTACCACGGACGTGAGGTAGCGCCAAGTAAATGGTGTAACATGGATAATTTAGGCTTATGAACTCAAAATTTTGCGTACGGGAGCATTTTGTGTATCAAACCATTTTCTGTCCGTGGATTTATATCATCCACATTATATCACCTATTTGACGTTACTTCAGACAATATGGGTTGCTGATGTGATATTCCGTTAGTTACACAAACAAATAATAGATTTTTACTAACGGATGGGACCAAAACCAAAATGTTTGAAAATTTAAGGACTAGTCCTGGTCAAAATAACTTCTAAGGATTAAAACTAAAACACGCTAAACTTTCAAGAACTAAAGACATAAATAAGCCCAAATTACAAATAGCAAAATAAAAAATGAGGTTATATAATGGTCATGTTAGCAAAAACTAATGATGCATTGTAACATGCATTGTAACCTGTTTCCCAAAAGTCTATGCAATCTTAATATTAAATCAACTTCATCCTCCTTGAACATTCCCCTCATGATATTTGGATTCAAATAATTTAACCATCGCAGTCTACAACTTTTGCGACATCTGTTCAAGCCTGTAAAATTCAATAAGAAATGGGTTACTAATGCATTGGAAAGTGAAATTATGGTGGTGGGTCAAAAATCCTAAAATTGTATTGGGTATTGGAAGTTATATATATAGGAGTATGTAACATTGGAATAGTAAATGTATTTTTGTTTTCTGATATTTTCTTTATTTTCTTTTTTTTTTATTCATTGTGCCTAGCAAAACAATATAATATTTCCGAAATACTGAATATGAAGATATAGATAAATTACGAAAAATTTAAAAGAAAGTACATTTAAGATAGGAGTCATCCAAGGCTAAGGAAAATAAGAAGAAACAATAATATTTGTTGTTCCACATTTTGCATCATTCTATATGCTAAAGTGTAAGGATTGATAAAAGTAAATAAATTTAATTAAAAAAAATCTTATTTTATATTTGTTGACCAATCTTATACTACTTTGATAAAGAAAATGACATAAAATGTGACGTTTATTCTCCAACGAAAAGAGGTGGCACTATTACTTGTTCCTTCATCATAAAGTTTCTCTCTTGCTCATAAGCAAAACTAAAAAATAGAAATGAAGGGTGCAAGTGTAAACATACAACATTATGCTTCTAATCAACAAAATGTATATTTTTTTTTTTCTAATTAACTACAATCCACATCATAGAAAAGGCAATGTTACCTGCTCGTTTAGGCACAAGGTGCCATTTTCCTTCTCCATATTGTTGTATACACGCCCTAAGAAGGTCATCTTCTAACTTACTCCATGCACCTTTTCTCACACCTAAGGATCCTTCCATTTAGTTTTAATAAGTTATTTAAGATACTTTCCAAAACACACACAAAGATTCCTTTTCTTGTAAGGTGAGTCTAGATAGTTTGGATGCTATTTGCTGAACTATATATGGCGAAATAACACACACAATGACATTCAACGTGCAATGCCTGCGTCCACAAAACCAAAAAGGGTTTCACGTGAACACGTGGTACCACAAAAATGAAGCAGTAAAATTGTATTTCAACCAAAAAAGAATGATAATACGAGTTACACGTATGCATGCATGAATGATTGAGCCTCCTTCCAAATCAATGAGCGAGAATGGACGGACCTAAATATCTTGCTATCTATATTAACAGTGATAAGCAATAATACCCCTTCCATTAGCTAGAGTGCACATACCGATAACCAAGTGTGCGTAAAATCATGATTCATGACAACTTGACAATGATAGTTTTGGAATGTAGTCTTCAACCATGATGTGGGGGTTTAATCATTGTCTTGTCGTGGGTATGAAAAAGACTTTATTGATAAAGATAAAATTCACCTCGATGATCTCCACGCTTCGGAGGGATTAATCTTCAGTTATCGGCTGAAGGATACCCTTGATGCAAAAAAAAAATTTGATCTTACATAAGTCGGGGCACTCGTTAAAAAATACTCAAAATGTAACTAAGAGTTGAAAAATCAAGTTCAAGGATTATTTTAATACTAAATTCACCATTTCTCAATATGAAATAATCACAGACTAAAATCATTTTGGAGGCGGACTTTATTAGTGCTAGAGGTGGCAATTCGTGCTACTCGATCGTGCTCGTGTCCGCCCAGTTCAGATTCGGACTTTGACCGTGTCATGCCTAAAAAACACGAGTTAAAATCGTGCTTTAAAAATGATCTTTAAATCCGCACTGTGCGTGTTTTGTGGTTTTGCGTGCTACCTAGCAAACATTTAAATATATATATATATATATATACACACACGTATGATAATATCTGATAATTGGTATAGTACCACTAGTTATATGTATTAAATGACGTATACTTATTAGTAAATAATTAAATAAGCATTGTATACTGTAGTGGATCAGTAGATCCTTTCCTTTTCTTTCCGGTTTCAGAAAAAAAAAATTAGCAAATTAATTAAAAATAAATATAAAAAAAATAAAATAAATCGGGTTGGTGTGTCGTGCCGTGTTAGTCCGGCAAAAACCCGGTTGTGTTTCGTGCTTTTGCGGGCCGTGCTCAAAAAGCACGAGTATAATTCGTGCTCCAAAATTGTTGCCCAAACCCGGTATTTTGTCGTGCTTATTCGGGCGACCCTGTCGTGTCGTGCTTTTTTGCTGGCTCTAATTAGTACTATCCACTTTCTTCAAAATGGAATTCCTAAAAATCACCTATGTGCAGCTCTCGTGGAAGCAATTCGTAAATGCTTGGATAGTTGCCAGGCAGTTTTCTCTCATGTGTATCCCGAAGCTAATAGTGTGGCCAATGCTCATGCAAAGCATGGTCATATTCTAGATGGAGGCACCAAGATTTATGAGTTTATTCTTGATATTATTTCTATTCTTTTGCTGGCAGACATGTTTGCTACTAATTTCATAAGAGGATTGTAGTTTTGTTTTGTGTTCGGGCGTTTTAGCCCCCTTCTTAAAAAAATAAATAAATAAACTAAAACAAAATATGAGAGCATCTCCATTTTCAAGAATCAATTTTGGTTTTTAGGTGATCCTCATTGCATTTTTTATATTATCTCACATTTTCCCGTATTCTAAGTAACTTTAACACAAATTTGCTCAAACCCCAAGAACTCAATCATGGTTCTTGAATGGACTCTACACTCTACCTAACATTACTTTGTACATATTATAATAAAAATTAAATTATAATTCAATTAATTTAATTAATATCAATAATTCAACAACAATAATTTAAAAATTATATAAAATTACTTAAAATTAAGGTTGTCAGAACCGAACCGGAGATCAAGCCGGAAGAAGCTTCGTATAGGGTTTAACCGTATTAACCGATTAAGCCGGAAGGTTAGACCGGTATTTATATATATAAATAAAAAATTAAAAAATACACTACAAAGTCTACGTATTACGAAAAATATTATTTTTATAAACTTTATATAAGTATTATGCATATAATATAATACCTTATCAAATATCACCATAATATAATATATTGAAAATAACAAAAGTAAACACATCATGTCTTCCATAAGTTATAATCATAGATCTAATGCATCTAAGTATCATTGTCTTCATCATCTAAATTGACATGGCCACTAGAAGATGCCACATTAACATTCACATCATCTTGAGCAGATAGAATAAAAATCAATGAAATTGGAATTGAATATTGAACTGTATAGTCTATAGTGTATACTAGTACGGTAGTACCTTTTGTGTTGTTGCTGACAGTTGACGACGGCGAGCGACGGTGAGCGGTGTGCGACGGTGTGCGACAGCATGCGACGGCGAGCGGTGTTTCTCCGTTCTTCGTTTTGTCTTCTCCTTTTCTTCGTTCTTCGTTTTGTCTTCAACCGTTCAACTCTTCATTCTTTAATTTCATTATTTCAGTACTTCTCATATTGTTTATTCACTTTTGATAACACTGCTTAATTCGTTTGGGCTTTCACGTTTTGGGTTTTTAGGTTTTAAATTTTAAATTTTTATTTCATTAGTTTTTTTTTTAAAATCAGCAATGGTTGAACCGGCACCGATTTTCCCGGTTCAACCCGGGTAAAAAACTTTGGCCGCCGATTTTTTTCGGTTGCAACACAGAAGTGGTTTGCACAAAACCTAGAGCCGCTCATGCCACCGGTCGACGGTCCGATCGGTCCGATCGCCCGGTTCGGTTCGGGTATGATAACACTGCTTAAAATACATAATTTTTTTTTAAAAAAACTACAAAGTCACTCACTCAGTGTAACGTTTCATTTTAATAATGGGATGTAACGTTTCATTTTTTACACCACATTCAGTGTAACTTTTATATGATTTTTCTAATTTGTTTCGGACACGTACAGCAGCAGTGTAACGTTTCATTTTTTTACCATCTCCTTTCCTCACTGGTTCCTCAGCCGCCTCTTCTTCTCGATAACCATCATCATTCTTCTCCCTCAACCGCCTCAACCATCGCCCCTTCTTCATCAACCAACACCGCTTCTTCTCCCACCAGACCACACCTCAAACAAACCTTTAAAAAACCCGAAGTGCTTCAATATCAAACACAAGATTCTCCTTCAAACACATCAAATCCAAGAAATTGACTCATCAAACGTTGAAAATCCGATTTGCATGTGGCTGGATTCGCCCCCCTCAAGTAGGGGTGTAACGGTCCGGTCCGGTCCGGTCTTTGAGGGACTTTAGAGACCGGACCGATTAAATCAATGTGGTTCGGTCCGGTCCGATCTCAATGTTTTTCATATGCAAAGACCGGACCGGACCATAACGGTCCGGACCGTTACGGTCCGGTTCGGTCCGGCTAAATAGACCACAATTGTTCAAGTCTTTAAAAAAAAAATTGGGCTTCAGCCCATTTTTCCATTGGAACCCTAAAGAAAGAACCCTAGGGTTCCCTCTCCTTGGAGCAGCAGCAGCTGCTTGGTTCTAAGGAGGCGGCGGCGGCGCGGATCAGAAGGAGGACGGAGAGGGTGAACGCATGCAGAGAACGAATCGACAGAATTGGAGGGAGATTCCAAGCGGCAGCGGCGGAGCGGATCGGAAGGAGTAGGGAGAGAGAATGCGGATCTAAGGGAGGAGGGAGAGAACGAATCGCGAACGAACCGGAACGAAGGAAGAACGAACCGGAGGCAGAGAACGAGAACGGCGGCAGAGCGAGCGGTGGAGCGGCGGCGGAGCGGCGGAAGGAGAAAGAGAACAAAGAGAATAGGAAGAGAAGGAAGTGAAGGGAATCCAAGAAGTGAAGGGAATAGGAAGAGAAGAAGTGAAAGGAATCCAAGAACACTGATCCAAGAAGAAGTGAAGTGAAGTGAAGGGAATCCAAGAAGTGAAGGGAATAGGAAGAGAAGAAGTGAAGTGAAAGCATACTTAATAATTGATATTCCAACATCTTCAACAACAGGATCATTATACCCTCCAGTAAGACCAAAACACCCAAACCCCAACTTTGAAACCTCAAGGCCTTGAGTTCCAAGTTTGACACGTGGGATCTGCACTACCTCAGCCATGTTGTGGTTGGTAACTGATTAAATAGCTACATTTTTATGTTATGTACTGGCATTTGGGAGTCCTTCTGCTCTGTTACGTGTTTTATTTCAATTACCGGTCCGGTCCGGTCTTCGCGGTCCAAAAAATTGTGAGACCATGGACCGGACCACAACATAACGGTCCAAAAATTTTCAGATCGGACCGGACCACGGTTTCACGGTCAGGTCCTTTTTTCGGTCTTTTCCGACCGGTCTCGCGGTCTCAGACCGGACCACTTACACCCCTACCCTCAAGCATCAATTTTTGAGTTGGGAAGAAGATTTAGGATTTAGGGTTTTTGATTTTCCCCTTTCCTACTTCTTCTTTTCATTTTTGATTTTGTTAATTTTTTTTTTAATTTCTCTGTTGTGCTGTGCTCTGTTTGTATTTGATTTTGTTTGCAAAATCTTTTTGCTTCATAGCTTCGATGAACCTATGAAGAAGAAGACTATTTTTTTTATTTCTTTCTACAACTCCGTACGGTGCTGGGCCCCACAACTGGCCTCCACGCACCGTCCCTTACTCAAGCCACGATGCGTGGCAAGGGATGTCACATTCGCCCCCTCCAATGGACTTCGTCCGTTCTTCTTGTTTTCTCACAGAAACCCAGGGTCAAGAACATTGGATTGGAGGTGCTCTGATATATATATTACAAGGACAAAACCCAAAATGTCAACAAATTACGCACACAATATCCAAAATAAAAACACTTTGTTAAGTAACGACAACACGAACCAAATACAAAAGATTCATACATTAAAATTAAGTGTAAATAAAAAAGGTAAATTTAACCATTGACTTAAAAACATTTATTATAAAATTATTATTTTATACTATCTTCGTTACTATTTTGACACTTTTATTTTGTCTCTATTTATAAGATCTTATATTAATTTTCGATGATCATTAATTACTTCTTTCGTCAAACTAACACCCTTATTTATTTTACAGATTCTCAATAGTATTAGCAGAGGTAGTTTTGAAAATACATAACAAATATTCATATTTCCAATACCATTAACTAAATTAATATTTTTGAAGTAAAATCTCGTGGCAGGTCTTACATACGAAAAGTTATTACTTGGTTCTGGACCACCATGTCATCCGTAGTCTAAGCCAACCCTAATTTGCCAAGTATAAAAATAAAATAAAAAGAATAAAAAAGATAAAAAGAATGGGTGGGTATTTGTATTATGTGTCAAATAATGATTGGTCTGGGCCACGGATGTCGTGATGATCCGGGACCAACTAATAATTTCTCCATGCGTACGGGGACGGATGGAGTATTCTTTTGACTAAACCCGTAAACCACCCGTTAGCGTGATCCAGCTAATACTTTCATTGAGATCATGAATCCTACCAATTCATATCAAGAACATCACTCCAACTTTGTCCTTCTCCAAGAAAGTTTTCAACTTCAGTTGCCAATGAAAAAAGATCCGAACCATTCCAATTAAGGTATTTAAGGAGTGCTACATCTTGTTCACCCAACCAGCATGTGTCATTTTTTTCATTGCTTTCTATGTCTTCCAACATAGTTCCCCACCTATCATGAGTATATTGTTTGACCCTACACTGATCTTCATTTAGCAAATTCTCTCTCAACCAGGGTGAAGTTCTTGAGATTGTTCTAGGTTGAGGCTTTATCACAATGTGAGGCTCTATAACCGATTCCTTTGGCCTTGTATTATTAACATTTTCCTTATGAGAGGATACCTTCTTGCGAATGTAAGAATTCCAATAGTTCTTCACATCATTAGGAGTTCTCCCGGGAAGTCTTCCCGCAATGAGAGACCATCTATATGTAATATGCATACACAACAAAAAAGAAAATTAAATAATATTATTGTTGATTATTATGTGTAGAGTTGACTATTTTATGAATAAAAGGTAGAAAGGGAAATGACATTGTAAGTTCAAAACCCAAAATAAAACATCTGTATGTTATTTTAAGTAAAGAAAAGTGATAAATCCAATATCCTCTTTTTGCTTTTCTTTTTTCTTTTCCTAATGTAGTATATGTAATACTACCTCCTTCCCTAGTTATAAGGCCATCTTGGGAGATTTCACGTCCATTAAGAAAGTGAAATAATTTAGTTAATTGTATTGGAAATGTGAACTTTTGATATGTATTTTCAAAATTACCCCTATTAATATTATTGGGAATCTAAAAAGTGTTAAATAAATAGGGGTATTTGTGGAAAAAAATAATTAATGTTCATTGAAAATTGGTAAAGGACCTTATAAATAGGGACAAAATAAAAGTGTTAAAAGATTCTTATAATTAGGGACGAAGGGAGTATGTGATATGTCTCATATTGATGTTAATTTTTTGTGATTAAAGAATATGATTGATAGAGAAAAAGTATTTTGGTAAAAATCAATACTTATAATATTTCTTTTCTCTCATTCTATTTTTTTTTTTTTTACTTTTATTAGCATATCATGTATCACATCACATATCACCGTCTCCATCTTTTCTCCTCGTTTTATTTACTACACTATATCACCTACATCCAAAAAAGATAGAATAGACAAAAGATTTTTCTAAAGTTGAGTGACGTAAGGATGAGACAAGAAGAATGATATGCAAGTACATCTTACATAGAGGTGGCAATTCGGGTTATCCGGGTAGATTCGGGCCGGGCTAAAAAATCGGGCTTCTAAATTCATGTCTAAATCCACCTTATGCAGATAGCGGGTTTATGCGAGCCGGCCCGGCAACATGTTATTTTTTTTTTCAAATTTTTTTTAAACAAAATAACTAAATAAGACATAAATAAAAAACTAAAAAATCCTAGCTCCAAATTGTTGTTTCGGTAAAAAAAAAAAAAAAAAAAAAGAGAAAGAGAGAGAGAGAAGAGACGAAGCATGCATACCGTTATGTGCATAGCTTTATTGATAGTTGGTGTTAATGGCTTATGGCTTATGCATGAGTTAAGAAACGCATGAGAATTTTTATTTTTATTTTTTTTTAAATTAGACACGCATGAGAATTAAACGTACAGTTATGGACTTATGGCTTCAGCCTTACTCATGCGTTTGTGCAAACCTTGGTCCCTCCTTCCTTTTTTTAAACGTACAACGTTACCCGCAGCCAACTATCTTAAATAGTTAAAAATAAATAGAAAAAATTTAAAAAATTATATATAAATATGCATATATATATATATATATACATATATAAAAACCGGACTTTTAGGCCATGCCGGGCTAGCCCAATTCAAGCCCGGATATAGCTCGGGCTTTTGCTGATCGGGCTAAAAACGCCCGGATATATTTCGGCTCAAATTTTGATATATAAACCCGGATATGATGTCGGTTTATTCGTGTCGGCCCGGACGGGCTGGGCTATTTTGCCGGCTCTAATCTTACATCTCAGTATCACACTTTTTTTAGAGGTGTTCAAATCCAAAACGATCCAATGGATAGCCGAAAACCAATCAATAAAACCAAAATAAAAATTAACCGATCAAAATTGGATTTATTTAGATGACGAAAAGTAAAAACCGATCGGATTAGATCGAATTTTGGATTTACTGTTCATCACAACAAAACAGAATCGATGTTTTATTATTAATTTGAAAATTTTAAAGATTCTTAAGTCAAAACTTTAGATACTATACATCTTTTTGCTTAAAAGCATGTATGCATATACAAACAAAATGATTTAACAAACCCTACACATAATATGTTTTTGTCGTAAGGAGGATGAAGTAGATAACATTTCTACCAAATTTACTACAAATTAAAACTTCACATCGTTGTACTTAGCGTGTTAAGTTGTGAACCGAACCGAACCAAACCAAAACCGCATATAATTTTTGGATTGAATCGGATCTTATTTCTTAATTTAAACCAACCTAACCAAACCGAACCGAATATAATTTTTATCTTCGAATAGGGTGACTTTTTACCTAATTAAAAATCAAATCGAACCAATTCATGAACACCCTACTTTCTTGTTTGCATTTCTAATTAAGTTAAGAAAGTGAAGGAATTTATATGCACTTACTTTTTAAAAAAAAAATAAAATAAAATGTAAGATGTAACACTAATTAAAAGTTGTTGGCTTGATTATGTTACAAGTCTTTGAATTTTAGGGTATTTTTGTCTGATATCTTTATTCTTTAATTTTCAATGTCTGACTCCCCAAAGTTACTTCAAAGTTTGTCATATACCCCTACTACCAATTTTATGCAATTTTGCCGACATGTAACATCAGAATGCTAGTCAGACGCATGAGGTTAATCATGTAGTGCTGCGTGAAGTCACATGGACGAAGACGACCTCTCTCTTCAATCCTTTTTTTTTCTTTTTTTGTTTAACTAAAAATATAAAAATATTAAGTTTTTCAGTTTTTTAATTTAAAAAAAAAACAAAAGATCTTCGCCCACGGGGCACCATGTGACCAACCTCCCGTGTCTGACCAGATTCCAAAATGTCAGCAAAATTGGTCAGAATTGGTAGTAGGGGTATATGACAAAATCATAAGTAACTTCGAGGAGTCAAACAATAAAAAAAACAGAATAAAAGTATCTGCCAAAAGTACCTCAAACTTCAGAGACTTGTGACATAATTAAGCCTTAAAAATTTGATATTATGTGCAATTTGATCAATTTTGATGTAAAAAGGTCATCCAATTCAAAAATAAAAAAAAATTACATGCAATTTGGTTTTTGTTCAATCAAATTAAAGAACCAAATTTGATTAAATCCAAAAATTACTTGTGATTAAGACTTGGTTCGATTTGATTTTTGTTTTTATTATTATTTTTATTTTGTTAACGAAAATAGAAAAAGGAAAATAATATAGTAAATTATTCTGTTGTATAAATAATTTAACTTGATAAAAACAATAAAAAAAATTAAATCAATGACATACAGGAAAAAATTATAACTTAAAGGAAATGAGTAATTTTTATAGTTTCATAAATATATTAAAGATAAAATATGTTGTTTGGTTTAGTTCGATTCAATTTTAATTTACTATTAAATATGAAATGTAGTTTAATTCGTTCGGTTCTTTACAAAGTCCAATCATTCCACCATGTTCCGAAAAAATTTGGTTCTAATCAAATTTTAATTTTTGGATCAATTTATGATTTTGAAATATGATAAACAAACTTACAAAATGAACTTATAAGCAAGCCTACCTTATAAGATAATGACATGTATGTGTCAGTTAAACAATTAATGGTAAGCAAGTGACACATGCATTTTCATTATATGTACGCCTATTTTTAGGTTAATTTTATAGATTTATCATTTATTTTTGTATAATGTTAATTTGTATATATTTAGATATGAACATCTAAGTAATCTACAACACAAAGAAAGTGGCATGCGTCACTTAATTATTATTGATTGGTTAACAAATGATATATGTCACTTTTTTAAATTATAAATTTATTTAGTTGATTTTGTGAGTATATTTATATTAACTCTTCTCCAAACTATTCTTTTTTAGTCAAAAGCTTCTCAATTGACAATCATTCAGAATGAAGATAAATAATAGGAAATGCTTATCTCGTCAAACTTTTTTTCATGTATTACATTTCTTTTTAGTTTTTACGCTTAACTATCGTTTAGTCATTATGATACAACAACCTATTTTTTGTTTGAGGGTAACAACCCAATTTTAATAAGTCAAGATTCTCTATTTTTTTACGAAAATAGACAAAATTTTCACCCTTGAATAATTTAACAATAAATTAAAATATTAAATTAAATAATATTAAAAATATAATAATTATTGGATGTGAGAATTGGACAAGAAATAAAAAAACAAATATTAAATTAAATAATGTAAAAATATAATAATCATTTGGATGTGAGAATTGGAGAAGAAATAGGAAAAAAAAATTGGAAAAGATCTCAGTTTTTCAGTAAGTACTTCCATTCCTATTTGACCGTTTCTTTAGAAAAACAAAATTATTCTTGTACTTTTTCCAAAAAAAAAAAAAAGAAAGGATAATAACTAATTTTTCAATTATCGCTTTAGAATTAGTAACTGATTTACTAATAATAACTATGGTTAGTGGAATAAAATCAATAATAACTAATGTAGAAATAAATCGTAAATATAAAAAGTGTATAAAAATTATGTTATTTTTAAATTATAAAGGACAGTTAAATAAGTAGTTTTTTTTATATATTATATATACATCAAATGTATAGGACAATTGAAAAATTAAACTATTATTTTATTAATTCATTAAGTAGCTCAATTTAAAATATGATCAACTTAAGCATCATATACATAGATTACAAATAGCAAAATAAAAAATAGGATATATAATGGTCATGTCAGCAAAAACTAATGATAACATGCATTGTAACACGGGTGTGTGAAAATAACCTGTTGCCCAAAAGTCTATGCAATCTTAATATTAAATCAACTTCATCCTCCTTGAACATTCCCCTCATGATATTTGGATTCAAATAATTTAACCATCGCAGTCTACAACTTTTGCGACATCTGTTCAAGCCTGTAAAATTCAATAGGATATGGGTTACTAAGGCATTGGAAAGTGAAATTATGGTGGTGGGTCAAAAATCCTAAAATTGTATTGGGTATTGGAAGTTATATAGGAGTATGTAACATTTGAATTAACTTCGGGGCTAAAGGTAAATTTTAATAAAAGTCAAATTGTTGGAGTTAAGGTGGATGACTCTTGGGTCACAGCAGCTGCACAATTCTTGTTCTGCAAAATTGGATCACTCCCTTTTGATTATCTGGGTATTTCGGTTGGCGCTTGTCCAAGGAAATCTGAGACCTGGTCCGGGGTGGTGGAAAGCTTCAAAAGGCGTCTCTCTAAATGGAAAAGCAAACATATCTCTTTTGGGGGTAAAATTGTTTTACTAAACTCTGTTCTCTCAAGTCTCCCGGTTTACTTGTTCTCTCTCTACAAAGCTCCTGTGAGTATTATAAATACTTTATCAAAAATTCAAAGAAAATTCCTTTGGGGGAATGGGGATGAGAGGAGAGGGGTAGCTTGGGTTAGGTGGAGTGATGTGTGTAAATCAAAAGATGAAGGGGGGCTGGGGGTTAGAGATCTTAGGCTTTTTAATTTGGCTCTCTTAGGAAAATGGAGGTGGAGACTAGTGACAGAGAGGGAGGCTTGGTGGACTAGGGTGCTTAGGGCTAAGTATGAAGACTGTAACCCGTTCTTGTATGATCCTTTGAGTAGAAGAAGGCGAGGAAGGGAATCTAAGTGGTGGGTGGACATAACTAGGAGTGGGTTGGCAAGTGATCTAGGGAGAGATTGGTTTGTTGAGGGTGTTAGAAGAAAGGTGGGGGACGGGTCACAAATTTTATTTTGGCATGATGTTTGGGTGGGTGATATTGCTCTTAAGAATGTGTTTCCCCGTTTATTTTACATATCTGATTCTAAAAATTGTGTGGTTGCTCAAATGGGATCTTGGATTGCAAATGAGTGGGTCTGGAACTTTGGATGGCGTAGAACTCTCTTCTCTTGGGAAGAGACACTGGCTACTGATCTTAAAGATACTGTTAGTGCTGCTTTCACTGGAAACTTAGGTTATGAAGATGGCTGGAGATGGACCCATGATGCAAAGGGCGCCTTCTCCGTAAAATCAGCATACATGCTTTTGACAGATACTGGAATTCTTCAGGAACACGCTTGGTGCAGGAAGGTGTGGAATAAATGCATACCTTCTAAGGTTTCTGCTTTTGGTTGGAAAGCTCTAAAGGGCAAACTTCCAACTAAGGTGGCGTTGGCAAGGAGAGGCATCATTCCCAGTGTTGCAAACATGACTTGTGCCTTGTGCAGTAATGAAGATGAGACAATTAACCATTTGTTATTTACTTGTCCTTTCTCTTATAATATCTGGACAGCTTGTTATAATTGGCTTGGGGTTGATGTTGTCCTCCACAATAATGGTATTGACCATTTTATGAACCATACCTCCTTATTTAGACACAAAAGGTGTTCAAAATATTGGAGGATGATATGGCTTGCAATAGTGTGGTCAATATGGTTATTGAGGAACAACATTGTGTTCTCCTCTTCCCCCATAGATTTTGTTAATACTTTAGATTTGATAAAGGTCAGAACATGGAGATGGTTTGAGGCTCACTCTAAATTGTTGGTTTTTAGCTTTGCAAACTGGTGTATTAGTCCTCTGCATTGTATTATGGCTGCTGCTACGAACCCGGTAGTGTAAAGCAATGGTCATGCTTCTCTTTTGTATTCGGGTTGTGCACCCCTAGTGCACCTTAATACATTTTGGCTTATCAAAAAAAAAAAAGAATAGGAAATGTATTTTTGTTTTATGATATTTTCTTTATTTTCTTTTTTTCTTTAATTATTGTGCCTAGCAAAACAATATAATATTTCCGAAATACTGAATATGAAGATATAGATAAATGACGAAAAATTTAAAAGAAAGTACATTTAAGATAGGAGTCATCCAAGGCTAAGGAAAATAGGAAGAAACAATATTTGTTGTTCTACATTTTGCATCATTCTATATACTAAAGTGTAAGGATTGATAAAAGTAAATAAATTTAATTAAAAAAAAATCTTATTTTCAGTGGCGGAGGATGAGAAAGAATTGAGGGGGTGCAACTAATTTAATTAAAATTTATAATTAAAATATGTAAAATAACAAAATCCAAAAAAACATACATAATTGTGTCAAAGCTTCAACATAATATATGAATGTAAGACAACACTATATATATAACAAAACATGTAAAAGAGAAAATGTACCTTCATTTAAAGTGCTGCTCGACGTTCTTTTAAAGACTTAAACTCATCAATGATTGAATCGGAGTCAAAAACTTCAGCTATTTCTTTCTCAATATAAACCACCATATTGTCTGCAAGAAATTCATCCTCCATCTTATTATGCAATCTTGTCTTGATCATCTTCATCGCTGAAAATGATCTCTCTGTTGTAGCTGTAGAAACAGGAAGAGTTAAGACAAGACGAATCACTCGATCAAGCAAGTAAAATGTACTTGTCATCCCTGTTTTTGCCAAACATTCACACAACTCAGAGATTGTTGAGAGGTTCTTCAACTTTGGATTGTTAGCGGCTTCAAGAATAAAATGTTGAAGTCGATATTTTAAATTAATCTTCTCTTGCCCATCAAAGTCCATAGGATAGAACTTGTCCACAAGAGTACAAATATTATCAATATTGAATGCTTTATAAGCATCCTTGGGATCCAAACTAGTGCTGAGAGTTAAAAGCTCCATTGTTTGCTCACTGAACCTTCGATTCAATTCATGCAGCTGCTTATCAATTGAAACTAGAAAGATGTTCACTCTACAATGATGCTCGAATGTGATATGATCTTTTTGATGACGAGCGAGCCCTTTACGTGCTATATAAGCAGCACTAAGATCAGGAATATAAATGTCATGTTGTTCACAGAATAATGTAACAATTTTCAATAAATCTTGCCAACCATCATCTCTCAACTTCTGAATAAGTGTTTTTGTTGTACGCACCAACTGCATAGCATTAACTATATCTTGAGACTTTTGTTGTAAAGCTTGACAAAGGCAACCTGTGATCCCCATGATCTCTTTCATCAAATGTAAAATCAATATGAACTGAAATGAAGTCATATTATTATAAGCAACATCTGCATCTACACGTTGAAGAGGAGTAGATCCATCACCATTTATAATTTTTCGAAGAGCCGCACAAGTTGCACTATACATATTTATCATGCTACAAATAGAAGAAAAATGTGAACTCCAACGAGTATCACCAGAACGTTTCAAAGTGCCAATCTGATTTGCTCCTCTACCGCTAACAAGTTCATCAATCTCTAGCAACTGTTCTATTTCATCTTCTTTGATAGCTTGTTACTCATCATGACGCTTACTAGAGGAACACATAACGGTGACAATAGAAGTCAATTTTGAGAAAAACTCATGGATAACATTAACCTCTCTAGAAGCTGCAACCAAAGCAAGTTGTAATATATGCGCAAAGCAATGAACATAATAAGCATAAGAACACTCTTTTAGAAATAATGCTTGTAACCCATTAAATTCCCCTCTCATATTACTTGCACCATCGTATCCTTGGCCACGAATCTTTGAAACATCAAGATCATGTCGTGAAAGAACAGCACACACTTCTTTGAATAGAGTGATAGCCATGGTGTCCCTAACATGAACAATATCAAAAAATCGTTCTTGTATGGAACCATTTTTATCTATGAATCTCAAAACAATAGCCATTTGCTCCCTTTCCTATTCATCACACGATTCATCAACAAGTATGCAAAATCTAGAATCTCCAATCTCTTCCCGGATATAGCTTCTCACTTTCCGAGCCATTATATGCAATATTTCCTTTTGAATTGTAGGAGAGGTGTACTTTGAATTAAATGGTGCATTCTCTAGAACCACTTTTGCAAGTTCATCATTGTATGATGCCAATAATTTGATGATTTCAAGAAAATTACCTCTATTTTTTGATTGTGGTGATTCATCGTGACCTCTAAAAGCACAAGCTTGAAAGGTGAGCCAACGTATTGATTCAATAGAGCTCTTGAGACGTAGTCTGTTCCTTTTGATTAGATCAGAACTTTGCACATTGATGGCATTTCGAATGTGCTCAGATTGGTTCAACAAATCAGAACAAGCTTTCATTGCATTTTTGTGAGGTGAGCAAGGACTAATTCCAATATGAGTAAGAAATGCACAATTCTTCCCTGCATGGACCTTTCTCCATGCTTTAAATCCTTTTCTAGTAAAGACATCTGATCCAGCTTGAGCACTTGGTTTTTTACTAAACAGATAACAAGGCAAGCAATAAGCAGCATCACTAGTTGGAGAGTACTCTAACCAAGATTAAGGAAATATTTTGAACCAATTATGTTGAAACCGTCTTGGATTAGTATCCTTATTGAAAGGATAACTTTCAAGATGACATTGGTATGGACCCCAATTTAGATAAGCTCTCCGAATCTCATCTCTTTGATTCACTGGATATTCCCAAATTTGAGGACGTTTAGCAGGATCGCGTTCTAGAGAATTAACATCAAATTCATCAATTACTATTTTTTGTATCTTTGAAGGTTGCTCATTCGGAAGAACTACTTCATCAATTGCAGAATTTTGTTGAAGCAAAGATGTCGAAGAGGGACCATCTTCTTCATGTTTATCAGAAAGCTTCCTTTTGAAATAAGAATCAATTCTTTTATGTTTAGACATTATTGTTTAGACACCTAAAATTAGAAATTAAATCAATATTCAGTATAAGACTACAAGTAAAGTAAATAACAGAGCAAGGCAGCACCGCAGCAGTGGCAGAAGAAGGTTTTTAGTAATTAGTAGTACCTCTGTACGGCTGTACCTAACTACCTTCAAGGCTTCAACCAGTGGCACTGTGGCAGGGAAGAGCCGGAAGCACCGCAGCAGGAATAGTAGCAGCAACCGCAGCAGGGAGCACAGCAGCAGCACCACAGTCCACAATAGATAGCAGTGGCGGTGGAACGTGGAACCGGCGGTGCCGCGGTGGAGAGAAGCGTGCACCGGCGTGGAGAAGAAGCGTGGAGAGAAGAAGAGCAACTGAAGGGTCAGAGAAGATAAGAAGAAGCGTGGAGCCGTGGAGAAGAAGCCAAAGGGAGAAAAGAAAAGAAAAAATAAAGGTTTAAAATGCTACCCAAAACGGCGTGGTTTTGGGTAGATTGCTATTGAAAAAATAAAAAAGCCCACGGATGGAGTAGATCTCGTGACCTCTGTATTGGTTTTGACAAAACGTTTGTACCACTGAGCCACTGAACTAAGCATGTCTACTATGGTCCGCCACTGCTTATTTTATATTTGTTGACCAATCTTATATATACTTTTTTTGATAAAGAAAATGACATAAAATGTGACGTTTATTCTCCAAAGAAAAGAGGTGGCACTATTACTTGTTCCTTCATCATAAAGTTTCTCTCTTCTCATCATAAGCAAAACTAAAAAAAGAAAGGTTTAATTATGTAACAAGTTCTGAAGTTTGAGGTACTTTTACCAGATACTTTTATTTTTTTTTTGTCAATGTTTGACTCCCGAAGTTACTTAAGAGTTTGTCATATATCCCTACTACCAATTCTGGCCAATTTTGTCGACATATAACATCAGAACCATGATCAGACGCAGGAGGTTGGTCATGTGATGTCGAGTGATGACACACGGGCGAAGACGACCTATCTCTTCAATTCTTTTTTCTTTTTTTTTATTTAACTAAAAATATAAAAATATTAAGTTTTTTAGTTTTTTAAATTTTTAAAAAAAAGGATCTTCGACCGCGGGGCTCCAAGTGTTTAACCTCTTGCATCTGATCAGGATATTCCGGCGTTACATGCCAGCAAAATTGGTTGTAATTGGTAGGAGGGGTATATGACAAACTCAGAAGTAACTTCGGGGAGTCAGAGATTGAGAAAAAAAAAAGAATAAGGGTATCTGGCAAAAGTATCCCAAACTTCAAGGACTTGTGACATAATTAAGAAAAAAAATGGAGGGTGCAAGTGTAAACATACAACATTATGCTTCTAATCAACAAAATGTATATTTTTTTTCTAATTAACTACAATGCACATCATAGGTCGAAATAACACACACAAAGACATTCAACGTGCAATGCCTGCGTCCACAAAACCAAAAAGGGTTTCACGTGAACACGTGGTACCACAAAAATGAAGCAGTAAAATTGTATTTCAACCAAAAAAGAATGATAATACGAGTTACACGTATGCATGCATGAATGATTGAGCCTCCTTCCAAATCAATGAGCGAGAATGGACGGACCTAAATATCTTGCTATCTATGATAACAGTGATAAGTAAATATAATAATCCCCCTTCCATTAGCTAGAGTGCACATACAGATAACTGAGTGTACGTAAAATCATGACAATGCAACTTGACAATGATAATTTTGGAATGGGCGGGGGATGGGAGCCTCGCCCATATTATGCATGTGAACAGAAACCCTGTCTCTCTTTTGGGTATCCTTTTCTACTCTAATAAATTGACATGCCAATTTTCAACTAATAAAAAATAATGATCTTGTAGCAATCGGGGCACTCGTTAAAAAATACTCAAAATGTAATAAAGGGTTGAAAAATCAAGTTCAAGGATTATTTTAATACAAAATTCACAATTTCTCAATGATTTAATTATGTCACAAGACTCTAAAGTTTGGGATACTTTTCTCATATACCCTCATTATTTTTTTAATGTTAATGCCTTCAATATTATCTCTGATTTGCTATTTGTCCCTGTGACGAAGTCTGGTCAGTTTTTGCAATGTTTATGCCCTCAAACTTATCTCCGATTTGCTATTTGGCCCTGTGACCGCTTCCTTTTTGCAATGTTTATGCCCTCAAACTTATCTTCGATTTTCTGTTTGCCCCTGTGATGGATTCCGACAAGTTTTTACACACGTGAACCAATGTGGTCCTGGTCATTACACCAGAGCTTTTCATCTTCAACCTTTCTCAAATAAGCAAAACGTGTTTGGACAATACATGTTTAGTATAGCTGGTAAAAATGAGATTATAATTATTTTGCGTAATTATAATCTGTTAAAATTATAATCTGTTTATGTTTGGATATCTAGCTAAAAAATGAAGATAAACTAATTTGTTTTGTTTGGACAGTGTAAAGAAGATTATTTTTTACTTAGTAAATTACAAAAAAGGGTATGATGTGACAAGTGAGTAGTTAATGTGATGAAGTGATAAAGGTATAATAAAAAAATTACATGTATCTAAAAAAAATAATCTCCATCTACTATTAAGGATCTTATAAATTTTGATTATTTTTTCAAAAGTATAAGTTAAGATTATAATCTATATTGAAAACAAACACATCAGTTATGATTATTTTTAAAAAATAGCCTAAAAAAAATTTCATCTCAACCAAACATGCATAAGACTTTGTGGATATCGGTTAAATTATTTCTTGAGATTATTGAAATTCAAAATTGATTCCCGAGATAACAAAACGTGAATCACATTAGTTCATGCCCTTAATGCTCCACAAAGTTACAAACTAATTTGACATTTTCCAACAATCTTAGGGATTCATTTGACTGATAGTTAACGATCTTCGTTTTGGCTATTTCCTTAGTCCAAGTTAAGGACAATTAATGACCATTAACATCTGGGACTAATACGATTCATGTTTTTTTTTTATCTCAAACCAATTTAAAATTTCTAAAATTTTAGAAATTAAATTGATCCGTACCCACAAATCCGTGGACAAATTTGAGTTTGTAATAACTTTTTCTTAGCTTTTTGTATGACTTAAGAAATCAACCTTTCTTTTTATATAATATCCTTATAATACTTCCTAATATTCTTCATAAAATTTGCAGGTTATTATTATTAATTTTTTTTTCCATTCAAGAACCCACACTTAACTGAATAATGAATTAGAAAAAGTTGTCATGGTGAATGAATTTTTTTATTTGGATATGATGACTTTCAAAAAAGCTAATTTTATTGGCTTGGTAAAATTTGGATCTTTAGTTGAAGATTGATTTGACTATTTAAACTTTAATTTTTTTTTTTACAAAAGTTGTCGTATAAATTTTTATTCAACAATTCAGAATAACAAAATTACCATTTAGTAAAATCATCATTAGATACATAAATCTGATATTTTTGTTAAGACACAAAAACTTTAATTTTTTTTTTCTCATCTGATTCTCTAAGTACTGTTTAATACATCCGGGTCGCGTGCTTGATTATGGTAGGTGAGTTTCCCAACATGAATTTTCTACATTTACAAGGAATCGAACCGAAACATTCACTACAACAGAAATGCTCAAAGATCCTGGTTCCGCACCCACATTGATCCCGGTTCCGAACTGGGATTGTATCCACTGGTATAACAAGACTGACACTTTTTGATCCCAGGTGTTTTAGAAAACACGGAACCGAGATCAATAAAATACAAGGAACCGGGATCAATAAAATCAAAGGAACCGGGATCATTAACATATTTGATCACTGTTGAGTTTTTTATAATGAATCGGGATCTTTAGTATATATGATCACTGTTGAGTTTTTAAAAATCAACCGGGATCTTTAGTATATATGATCACTGTTGAGTTTTTTTTTAAAATGAACCGGGATCTTTAGTGTATATATATATATATATATTAATTTATAATATTTGCTATATCCATATATTTAAATAAATTGTCAACATTTTTTTTTTGCAACAAATAAATGTCATAATTATATAAACGTGAATGTCAATACACATTTAATATATATAACTCCCAAACCAAAACAAGTGGCTCCATAAATACAAAAGGCTAAACAAGCTAAGGTAACTCGTCAAAAAGTGGCTCCATACATACAAAAGTGCCCTAAATTCAAAACTAAGTTAAGGTAACTCGTCAAGAACATATGTTGTCCATTCATCCTTGACTTCATTCAGCAACTAACACTAAAATCTTAAAATTTACATCATCAAAACACCTACCAACACACTAACCACATCAACAACAACGGCAGTAATATGGAATCATTTGCATTATCCTTAGTACCTACAGGGAAACACTGATTCACCTCCTTCACCGATCTCATTTTTCAACCCATTCAACATTTCATCATCATCTATTATGACTTCCTGAAATGGAAAAATTGTGAAGTCGTAACCAGTATAATAGTGCTATAAAATATTTAACATGTCAATCCATAGAATATACATACAACTATCAACTTATACTACACTAACAGTAGTAGAACATAATATAGAAAGGAAAAAAAGAAAGATCTTAAAAAGATAAATTACATTGATAGAGAAATCCTAATTAATTAAATAGTCCAATAAAAGAAATCATGAACCATACCCTTGCCATGACAATGGCCATTTCCATGTTCAAAGATTGCTTCACAAACAACTCATAGTTACATGGTTTGTAGAAAAAGCTCGCCAACCAAGTCTTGTTCCATATTCGGCTGGTACATGAAAGAAAATAGTAAAATGTAAATAAGATAAGAACCACCCTATCAAAATACTTGGAAACATTATGATCTACTGCCAAAAATCATTGATCAATCAAGTTCAGTCAATTAAGCAAAGGTTCACTGTTCAAAGACGGCTTTCAAAACAAAATGAAAATGAAAATTTAATGTGGATCAGAATCTTAACCATTGCCTTCATATGACTATAACATCTTATAAGACTAGCAATCATCAATCTCAGCATTTCCAAACAGGCTCTTGTTAAAAATTAAATTTATATTAATGTAAAACATGTTAGAACTATTTGACCAAAAAATATAAGAATTGTTGCAATTTATATCTGACATCGTTGTTTATAGGATAACTTGAACTCAAATCTCTGCCAAAGATTTGATCAGAAGGAACAAACCACACAACTAGAATAGTAAACCAAGCCAAGATCTAAAATGTATGTCGAACATTATTAAATCCTGAAATGGAAGATCTAATGTTATTCACAATTTCAAAAAACAAAATGGCAGTCTATTATTGTTAAGCTGTCAATACCAATCAAAATATATTGATGTTTGAATAATCATTTCTATCAGAGCCAAACAATCAAAAATCCTTTCCTCCAGGACAGACGAGTTGGACTAACATTTTAATATTAATGGAAAGCATTCTTAGAATTTTCTGATGCAATTTGTCAAGAGAGGCAATATCATTTTTAAAGGTAAAAGGTTTAAACTGGAGAATATATGGATTAATATTTCCCTGGACAGTTAGTGTTGAGACAATCAGATTGTCATAACTAATGAATTCTTCAATTATTAATTCAGTATAGTTTTTTTTGGTAAAAAAAATATCTCATTACCAAAACGATCAAAAAATTGAATCCAAACAAAAACTAGCTACAAAACTCCCCACCTATTAATTCAGTATAGTTAATTGTTCATAATTGATTGTAAATTTTCACAAACAAACACATACACTTATGAAACCTTTAGCAACTTAAGGAGCAACTAAATAACCAAGTAACCTTTCACTTGTAGAGTTGAATTGATTGATTACATTCATTGCCTAACATGATGCACAATAAAGGTCCAATCTAACATCCTCTTAAGCATCAACAGAAATTTCATAATAAAACAAATAGCAACAACTTATTAGTCTGTTGCATTACTTTTGGAATTGAGGCAAATGTCGTCGAATAAATTCCGACTAATAATAGGGAAAATAGTGTTAGTGAGAGGCAACTAATTTAAATTCCTATGCAGCAATTGCCTCTACCTCCTTCCACTTACTCTATATCTACAGCTATCCCTTAAACCTGCCCTAGTAATGCTCTCATGTCTCAACAGAAAATGTTCCATAGTGGAGTCTATGTATCAAATATGTTAAATACTGAATAGAGAGAAAGAGATTAAACTTACGAGCACCAGATCCACTGCATGGGAAGCAGGCCTGTGTGTTTTCTCGCTTAGACTGCAACAAAGAGAATGTGTACACCAAACTTAATTAGAAATACCAAAACATTATATTATATATATCTATATGATATAGTAAATAAAATAAAATAAATGTGTATAACATAAAGGATTTAAACACTTCACAGCATTATCAATTTGGGTTTCATGGAACACTGGAACTCCAATCCCAACTGCCACACTCACAACACCCACTGTTATTGCCATTACCTGAAAATATTACAAAATAATTATAATAATTCAAACTAACTTAAACAAATATATATATATATATATATATACTTTATAGTAATAAATAAATAAAAGAGGCCAGTTGACAAAGAGATCATAGTAATAGTTGACAAAGAAACCAGAAGAATAGAGAAAAACTAGAGCATAACAGTGAAAACACAGTAATTATTTTCGGATGCAATTTGTCAAGAGAGGCATAGTCTAAATGCTTACATTGGGTAGGAATATAAAACAAATTACAAGACATCATAAATTAAGAAATGCACACACCTTCTCTTGAATGAAGATACTTGAACTTGTCTTATTTTGTCTGAAATTAGAATCAATAAGTCAATGCAGTCAACATAGAGATAAATGATATATCACTGTAACAAGAACATAGAAACCACAGCACTCTTAGCATATTGGTTTAGGAATTTTATTATACTACTTGAGTGCAAGACTAAGAGATAACATAATACAATAAAATGAATCAAATGCTATACGGGACATCAGGGTAAGTGGAAGAAAAAGAACAGATTGATGTTCAAAATTATCAGTACATAAGTGGCAAGAATATAAGAGAGGAATACCAGATAAGGATCCTGTGATCTTATTATACAGCAAATTTCATACCATATAGATAGTCTAGTTTCAAATCAGAATTCGCTTTCACAAAGTTGAATCTATAATCAACCTAAGATATACAATAAAAAATTTCAGCTTCACAGGAAGCACAAACAACACAACATTGGAATTAAGAGCAAACACAAACAGGATTATAAACCATCAGAGACATCCAGAAACTAATTAAAAAGGCACAACACGAAAGACCTAAGCAACCAAACAAGAAAAGTAACACGTATCAATCAAATTTCATAACTTCCAACACAAATCATTATCCCAGGTGCCAAATTCAGTCTCCAACAAACAGAACAATATACCAAACATAAATTAGAGCCTGAGAGATGAGTAAATTTCAGCCAAAACCCCAAATGGGCAAATTTAAACATCTTCCGAATCAAATTGAAAACCTTAAATGAAATAGAGAGTTAGAAGGTTACCTTAAACGTATACTGGAAATTGGAACCCAAACAGCAAGATGGAACAAAGTCATATACCGAAGGTCTTGTAATGATGTCTTTGACAATGTCATATGCATTTGTGGACATCGGCAAATAGTTGCTTAAGCTTGGAGATGGAGAAAGGTATATCACCAAAGGCAGCATCCCCAAGAGTGGTGCTGGTTCGATCCGGACCCGCAACGGCTGCGACCGTATGAGGAGGAGGCGGAGGCTGGTTCACTATTCACGAGTAAGGAGAGAGGAACGATGGCGGAGATCGTGGCCTCGCTCGTCGCAGCGCCAAAGGCGATGGTAGTTGGCGCTAACGGCGGCGACTGGAACCATGAGGATCGAGGGTTCGCGAAACGAGAAAGAGAGGGAGAGAAAGTGAGAGCGTCGACCGGAGAGAGAAACTAAGCGACAACGACGAGAACCAGAGGGATAGGTGGCGCTGGAGGCGGCGGCGGCGGCATGAAGAACTGGGAGATCGAGTACGGAGGTGAGAGAGAGAGTCGAAGGTGTGAGGGAGTGAGCACATGTACAGTACATGATGGAGTTCAAGGCAAATAATCAATATATTCATCCCAGTTGAAGTAAAATGATGGGATAAATAAGGTTTGTGAAATTTTTAATTTTTAAAAAATAAAAAATTATTTAGGTTATAATATTGATCCCGGTTCCGTGTTTTTATTATTCATCCCAGTTAAAGTAAAACAACGGGATAAATAAGTTTTGTGTGACTTTTAATTTTTAAAAAATAAAAAATTATATATGTTATAACATTGATCCCGGTTCCGTGTTTTTTATAACCGGGATCAATAAATTCATAGTATTTTTTAACTATCATTTGTCTATTAATCCCAGTTCCGGAACGGAACCGGGATTAAAATCCGGCTACTTTTTTGCAATTCTGTAGTAGTGATTGTTTAAGCGAGATCGAGCTACTTACCACTCATCCCAATATGTTGATACATAAACTGTAATTTTAACTCGAAATCAATAAATTAGTAACATTGAAAACAAATAAATTTAAATTTCTAGTACAACTTTTTCAATACCGTTTTCAATAAATAATGCTTTTAGAATGGTGAGTAAGAATCACTCCTAAACTATTTCATGACACGTTTCACTTTCAATCAAATTTAATGCTGTCGGATTAATCAAACAGTCGTACTATTCTTCTACCCAATTAACATACTGAATATACCAATTCCCATGCTACTAGACTCCTGCAAGTTTGTTCGTTATTCCAAGTCGTTAACGGGAGCATAGCTAATGTTTCCGATTACCCATCAACAAAATTCAATGATTTTGTAATTTTATTGAAAAAATTTTGTCATAAGTATGAAAAAATTTTATTGAAAAAACATTTACTCATTTCAATGATTTTTTCGTATAGAAAGGGATTAGTTCTAGCTAACTGTTAATCATAGGATACCATTGCTTAAAAAAATTATGAAGATAATAATTTTTTAATAAATTCCTCTTTTTTTGGGGTCTTGTTAAAGGTACTTTTAAGATTACTTTAATAAGAAAAAAAAATCATAAGTTAATATTTAGGGCTTTGCTTGGGAACCCTATGAGATGAGAGGGTTTTGATACCCTCTTGACATGGACCAATGAATATTTGTCATGTGTTATTTTTTGTCATGTCAGCCGAGTATATTTTTGATTTATAAATTTTGCAATTTGATCCCTAAAATATTTAATTAAAAATATTATTTTTATTTGTAATTTGATTTACCCAAAATAGCCCCGATCTAATATTAATTTTTATATACCCAAAATATCCCATTTTGATATTATTTTTCATATACCTAAAATACCCTTACTAAAAAAACTAATGACCAACTACCCTACCCTACCCTACCCTTCCCTACCCCACGAATTTTCATTCTCTTCCCTCAGGGTGCCCTCATCTTCTTCACCACACTTAGAAACTCACTCACTCTGCCATCTTCGTTCGTGCCCATCTTCTTCTTCAATTTAATCTGCGAAACTCACTCTTCTTCTCACTCACTACGCCGATCCCTTCCTCTCTTTAATTCTACTCCTATATTACTTACTCCCATCTTATTATATTTATATATAAATCCAAATCCAAACAAGTTTTTTGTAGAGAGCACATTATAACCAGCTTTGTGATTTTTGAGAGTGCAAGAAGCATCAATAATCATGAGCCAACAACAGCCACGGAGGAGACCTCAACTCATTGATGATGATGAACAACTACTCCAACACCACCACCAGCCGGAGCCAATCAAATACGGCGACGTTTTCAACGTCTCCGACGAGTTAGCATCCAAACCCATCACACCAAAAGACGCAGCCATGATGCAAGCAACCGAGAACCAAGCCTTGGGAACAACCCAAAAAGGTGGCCCTGCCGCCGTCATGCAATCAGTCGCCACGGCCAACCTCAGTGCCGGTCTCGTCAACCGCGACAGCATCTCTGACGTGGCGAGAGACCAGGGCATGAGCGTGTCGGAGACCAAGGTTGGTAACAACCGTTTGATCACGGAGTGTGTGGGGAGAGAGGTGGTGGGTCAGTTTGTGGAACCGGATGTGCCGATGAAGAATCCCAGTTTGGCACTTGAAGGAGAGGCTGTGACGATTCCCTTCCCCTCCCGGTGCCCTCATCTTCTTAAAAATTCGTTCGTGGGGTAGGGTAGTTGGTCATTAGTTTTTTTATTAAGATTATTTTAGGTACATGAAAATTAATATCAAAATGGGATATTTTGGGTATATAAAAATTAATGTTAGATCAGGGTTATTTTGGGTAAATCAAATTACAAATAAAAATAATATTTTTAATTAAATATTTTAGGGATCAAATTGCAAAATTTATAAGTAAAAAATATACCCCGCTGACATGGCAAAGAAAAACACATATCAAATATCTATTGGTCCATGTCAAAAGGGTACCAAAACTCTCTCATCTCATAACGTTCCCAAGTAAAATCCTTTATTCTTCTTTCGAAAATATTTTAAAAAAATTAATATTTTTTATTTAAATTTATTCACTCGTTATCATGTTTTCTTAGAGCACTTGTTAGCTTTTTTTTTTACAATTAAAAAGAAATAGAGCATGAAAAATTAAGTGCCGCAATAATCTTTGGTCTACAAATGCCATCGATGTCAATCAAATAAAATATTGCTGATAAAAAAAATCAAATAAAATATTGCATGATTGAGGTTTCTATTTTTTTAATAATGTAATAATAGGATTTTTTAAATATAATATTATTTGGTGAATTTAATATCCTTTCCCTTGTTCACGTAAAAAAATTAATTTTTGCTTATGAAAACATAAATAAAAAAATAAAAAATAATAAGATTTTTTTTTTTTTACAATAATATGTTCCATTGCGTGGACCGATATAAGCATTGTCAGGGACATTGGTATTGTTTCGGCAAAATCTTCGAGGGTGACATGAGGTAATAATGACGTTGAAGAAGAGGAATCTTCTCCAAATTGTTGTGGATTTAAAGGGTTTGTATTAGTTAATAAAAGAGTTCATATACATAGATCGATCTTATGAACGTATCAAGTATTTGTGTATGTTATAAATAAGGGAATGCTTTATATGTACTAGCATCTCGAACTGTCGATCCACATTTTCATTGTCGTGTTTTTATCGTACAGAGTTGTTTGTCGTAAAATGTTATATTTGTAATCAGCATTCCCATTGTCATATTTTATGTTAAAAATGAAAATATTCATGTAAATTAATATTTTTTTGGATGCATTCTTAGTTTATATGTTCTATGATATGAATCAATTAAGTTTCAATATATTTATTTTTTATTTTTTATCATCAACGGGGCTAAAGCCCAAGGAATTAAATTAAACGGGGAAAAGCAATCCCATAAACATCTTCACAAACAAGAGGGAATTAATCCTGGGGACACTGAGAAAGAAAACTACAATCAAAAGACAAACCATGACCTATGTTGGCCAAAAAAATCAGCACACTTATTAGCCTCCCTGTTAACATGTTTAATAGACACATGCCATCGAGCATTCAATAGAGCTCTAATCTCACGAACCAAAGGATAGCAGTGATGAGAAGGAGCACAATGCTTATTCACCAGCAGAATCGTAACTTGAGAATCCATCTCAATTTCCAAGGCTTCAATACCATGTTGCTGAGCTAATCGCAACCCCCACAAGAGGCCCCAGATTTTCGCCTTCGTTGAGCTACACATCCCCAGATTACATGCAAAACCATGCAAAAACAAAAACCTGATGGATCTCGGATTAAACCACCACACGCTGCCGCATAAGAACCCCTTCAAAAAGAGCCATGAACATTTAGCTTCATAAAACCATATTTAGGAGGTATCCAAGAGACCAAAATTTCTCGTTTATACAGTCTCATATATGAATTAAAAGAACTAGCATTTTTGATGAAGCGAGAATAAGCCAGCGCTTGTAACAACAAATCCATAAGATTCATGCGCTTTTGATTGAAAACAATATGTATCATTCCTACTTTGCCATATCATGGAAAGAAGAACACCAAAAAGAACCTGCCAGTCCACGTCCACCGCACCAATTTTCTGATCAGATAGATTCCAACATAACCAATCAATAGGTCCCAAAGTAAAGAATTTTGCCCAGCCACTATCATCAATTACTACATTCCATAACTCACGAATCTCCTCACAATCCCGTAGCAAATGCATAAGAGTTTTCGGTTTCTGTTGGCAGCGAGGACAAGTTGGGTCACTCCTTATTTTCCGTTTAACTCTTTCCATATTTGTCAGGATCCTTCCATGAGTAATCTTCCAAAGGAAAGCTCTAATCCTCTGAGGACCAGGCCATCTCCAAACCAGACGGAACGCTGAATTCTTGGCATGAATACGGTAGATGAAGGAAGATCTTGGCAGAGCTTAGCTGCAAATGCAATTGAAAATTCTCCATTATTTTCCATCGCCCAAGCTAAATTTTCTTCAACTTCAGAAAACGAAGGAGGAATAACAGCAGCAATAAGTAGCTTCACCTGCGGGGGAATAACATCATTCAAGACCTCCCAACAAATTCCGACACCGAATGAAAACGGCACCAAGCAGGGATTGAGACACCCGGAAAATAAGCAAGAGCTGGTGTCCCTGGAATCCAAGCATCCAGCCAAAACCTTGTCTTCTTGCCATCACCCAAAATCCAGTAGCTATTCTCATAAATCTTGTCGCATACCTTAGTCATAGCCCTCCATGTCATGGTTGCTTGCATACCATGGTGACCTGAAATATTCATAATATCACTCACTTTTTATTTAGCAATTAAAGCCCTAGCCCACAAAGAATTCATATTCATAATCAGCCTCCAGACTAATTTCATCATAAAAGATTCATTCACAACGTGCAATCTGCGAAAGCCTAGGCCACCTTCCTCCTTAGGAGTAGAAATCATTTCCCAAGACACAAGATGACAACTCCTCTGATCACTTGAGCTGCCCTAAATGAAGTTTCGACAAAGTTCTTCAATTTTATCACAAACGGAAACCGGGAGAGGAATAGCCTGCAGAACATAAGAGGGGATACTCATAATGCATGATTTAGCTAATGTAACTCTACCAGCGAAAGAAAGCGTCTTCATTTTCCAACCCGAGAGTTTTTTCTTTACCTTATCAATCAAGAAAGTAAAATCAACATGATTACAACGTGAGGATTTTATATGGACCCCAAGATAGGGCCCAAACTCACTAGTAACCTTAATACCAAGGGCCTCACTAATAGAATTAGCAACCCTATCCCCAGTATTACTTGAAAAGAACACTGTGGATTTGCTATAATTAATCTAATGACCTGATATATCACAAAAATTATCAAGTAATTCTTTAATACGCACCGCTTGATCAAGAGATACCTCAGCCACCAAAGTTACATCATCCGCAAACATAACATGAGAGACCTTTAGACCATTTCTTCCAAAAGTGAAAGGAATCCAATCATTTTCATTAATACTATCTTGAATGAGATGGGAAAGCCGATCCATACATAACACAAATATATAACGTGAGAGGGGATCACCTTGTCGGAGACCGCGAGCAGGAACGAAAGCCTGAGATTGATCACCATTCCAGTTCACACGCATGGATGAAGAAGTAATGCATTGCATAATTAAAGCAATAAAATCTGGAGCAAACCTTGCTTTAAGAAGCGTGTCCTCAATGAAGCTCCATCTAACTCGATCATAAGCTTTAGCAAAATCAAGTTTTATAGACATAAAGCATCTCCGACCTGAGACTTTCCTAAAAGAATGGATCACTTCTTGAAGGTGAATGATATTATCAATCCCATGCCTTCCTGGTATGAAACTACATTGCATCTCAGAAACAAGGTGGTCCATAACCGGCTGAATCATGTTCACAATAACCTTAGTTACCACCTTATAAATCACGTTGCATAACGAAATGAGACAAAATTCAATGATTTTTGTAGGCTTGCTGATCTTAGGAATGAGAGAAATTAGAGTTTGATTAACATCCCCAATAGCTTCAGGCTGCATAAATACTTTTTTAACGAAGTCCAGCATAGAGGTCTTGATGACATTCCATTGTGACTTGAAAAAAATAGAATGCAACCCTTCAGGACCCGGCGCTTTATGATTACCCATGCTAAATAAGGCATGTTTCACTTCAAGTAAAGACACTGCATGCATAAAATGTGAGACATCAGTACTAGATAAAGAAGGAAAGCTAGAAACAGTGAACAACTGACCTGGATGACAATTATCATCTTTATAAAAATTAACAAAAAAGTCACGTACCAAGCACTTGAGTTGTTCAAGATCAAAAACCCAAACCTCATTCTCACTCAACAAAGCATCCACTCTATTTCTTCGACTTCGAGACATAGCAGCATGATGGAAGTAACTCGTGTTTCGGTCACCAAGATTTATTTTTTTATTTCTAGCAAGCTGGTACCAATAAGCTTCCTCTTGGTGCACAATCACATTATACTCTTTCCATAGATCTTGCTTCAGCTCAACCAAATTAAAGGGATTCACAGAAGTAGCCATCCTCCTTTGAATTCCATTAAGCCGATTCAACAAACGTCTCTTTTTATTGAAAATATTCCCAAACACCTCCTTGTTCCATATCATAATTTTCTCACTGAAGTTTGAAATGTTATCAGTCCACGAAGCTGAACTAGATCAATTGTTTCTTACTTGATTGTGGAAATCCTGATCGAAGAGTCAGGGAGATAAAAATTTGAAGCAACCCCTATTCGGTGCATGATCATGATTCAAACGAATCCACAAAACCGAATGATTAGAGAAAGGTAGAGGCAAAGTTTCAATATATTTATTCATCATTGTTATTTTACTAATTGCATTTTTATTTAGTTTTGTTACCAATTATTATGTTTGTTTCCATGACATTGTAGAGTTAAATAACGTGTTATCATTTTTTTGCGTTGTTGTGATATTAGTATATACTAGTAATTTTACCCGTGCATCGCACGGGTTTAATTTAATTTAATTTTTATAAATTTGATTATAGATTTTGAAAATATGTCTTTTTAAATAATAAGTTAATATGAACTTTCTATAAAAATGATTTACATGTATTTAGAAATGAATAGTCATAAACATTAACCTTTGAATCTAGTTTCAGCTACCAACTTTTTCATTAACAAAAATTAACTAATAATGTATCAACTATGCGATTTCTAATTTTAATTAACAACATAATTTCTTATATTAAAAAAAATCCAACTCATTTTGATTTTTGTTTTATTTAATCCATCATTCCAAATGCATTTTGTTAGTAATTCGTTTTCCAAGTCCAAATGCAGCTATTTTTTTACCATATATATCATCATCGTCATCATTATTATTATTACATCTGTCCCAAAATATAAAACATGTTTTCACACTTTTAATTAATTCGTGTTTATAAGATTCGAACTTTCAAATTACTTGCTTGTATTAGAACTTCATAATTGTAAATAAGTATATTCTCTAAAGTATAAAATAACGCATCATTATTTTTCACAATTTAAATTGCAACATATTGTATAAATTTTTGGATTTTTTTAAATTTGAATTCATGACTGAGTAAATATTTGATTGTATTAAGCTAAATCATTATACCAAATTATAGCTCATCTTTAATACTTATATATCTGTTTTTTCCGTTGTACCCAAAATTTATTATTCATAATGATGCTCCGTTTAAATGTTTAATACCAATTTTCCTATATTATGACTTGTTTGTATTAGAATTTCTGAAATTACAACATTATATTCGTTTTTTTTGCTGGTTAATTATCATATGACGACTCGTTTAGGCATTATATATTTTTTATGTCAATATTTGATTCAAATTATTTTCTTTTGAAAAGATCATTAATAACCCGTGCAAATTGCAATAATATTGAAATGCAAATTGTATATTTGCGGACAATTTTTATATTTATGTGTAATCCAAATTGTAATAATAAAAATTTACTAAAAATAACTTAAGATAAATATTTATTCCCGTGCGATGCACGGACAAACAAATTTGGAGGGAAAAGCAAGGACGAAGGAGGGAAAATGAAAATGACAAAAATGCCCTCAACTTCTCCTATTTTATAATAATATGTTTATTCATAATGATGCTCCGTTTAAATGTTTAATACCAATTTGCCTATATTATGACTTGTTTGTATTAGAATTTTTGAAATTACAACATTATATTCGTTTTTTTTGCTGGTTAATTATCATATGACGAGTCGTTTAGGCATTATATATTTTTTATGTCAATATTTGATTCAAATTATTTCCTTTTGAAAAGATCATTAATAGCCCGTGCAAATTGCAATAATATGGAAATGCAAATTGTATGTTTGCGGGCAATTTTTATATTTATGTGTAATCCAAATTGTAATAACAAAAATTTACTAAAAATAACTTAAGATAAATATTTATTCCCGTGCGATGCACGGACAAACAAATTTGGAGGGAAAAACAAGGATGAAGGAGGGAAAATGAAAATGACAAAAATGCCTTCAACTTCTCCTATTTCATAATATGTTGATGATGATAAGTTTCACTACTTTTGATAGTGTTTCCATCATTTCTAAAAAATTAAATTATAAATGAATGTTATTTTTTGAAAAGTAATCTCACAAAGAAATCTAAAGAAAGAGTTTAGAATTATTTTTTGAAAGTTTATTTTTCATGATATTTTATTTATCTTATCCTACCCATCCACAACTTTAATATTCTCATCATAATACCTATTTCAACATTTCTTTATGTTTCACACGTCCGTATCTTTTTTTTTTTAAAAAATAATTCAAACAAAATAAATTAATTTAAATTTACTTTGCAGCTAATATACCCAAACATAAACAAATTATATTTTCTACATATTATAATATCTACATAAATATGATCATAATCTAATTTTTTTAGTTACACTACACACTTTAACAAATTATAATGAAACATATATATAATTAATTAAATAATGATAATTTACTTTTTTTATAAACACATGTTAAGACTCAAAACTGAATAATCAATAATCAACTTCTACATAAGATCACATAGGTACTCTCTAATTGTTACTTTTTTTATTGGTAAAACACTTCAAAAGATAAAGATTTGCTCCAATATCACTTTGTCATTATTCATTTCAACCTGAACATAACAAAAGGAAAAAAACCCTTATAATATATATAAGTCATAGAAATAACAAACAAAGAATCAAGAAACTATAAATTAAAGTAAAACAAAACAAATTTAAATAAATAATAATAATTAAAAAAACCAATACAAAAAGAAACTAAATTTAAGAAACCAAAAACATGAGTGGCCATGTTACCATGTTGTGGATTTAAAGGGTTTGTATTAGTTAATAAAAGAGTTCAAATACATAGATCGATCTTATTCATGTAAGTATTTGTGTATGTAATAAATAATGGAATGCTTTATATATATGAATAACTTATCTGAAATGGGTGATATCACATCTATGGAATTAAATCACGTATTCTTTCTGTTTTATTATCTTGTAAAAAAAAATAAGTGTAATTTTTTTTGCCTAAATCAAAGTAAAAATAATTAATGAAAAATCTTAAATATTGCAAACATAATATGAAAAATTTGTGTGATAGAAATTTGTAATTAATGAATGAATTATGCATTATATTTTATTTTGAAAATATAATCATGCATTATATCAAAAAGGTATTCTCTTATTTTCGTACGAGTTTACCCAAAATATTACATCTATATTGTAATGACATGCGACCTATCAATAATCAATATTCATAAATTCAAACTTAACATAATAACAAAATATGATAAGATGAGAGGTTATATGATGTGAGTTTTTCAAACACATGCTCTAGAGCACTTTTTTTTGTTTTTTTTTATACTTCATCATTTTTATTTATTTGTCTTATTTTAAACAAAACACATTTATTAATAAATGTAATTATTGCTTAGACTTTCAATACATTAATTATTTTTTTTCTACACTATCCTTTCTGTCTTTTTAATCATTAATTTTTTTTGACTACTTACGTAAACTAAGACCTATTGATGTTGAATAGGGTAAACATGAAAGATGACATTTATTACATTCTTGAAATCCTCAAAAGAATAGATAAAAGTGAAAAAAATTTGTGCATAAAAGGATGAATAATAAGGACGAAGGGCGAAATACTTTATATAAATTTTTTATTCGTTTTATCTGCAATATTAATTATTATTTTATTGGCTTTATCTGCAATATTAATCGTGGAATTTAGCAGTAGTGTATTGGTGAAGAATAAAAAAAATAAAAAAGTGAATAAAAAATAATTAATATTGCAGATAAAACGAATAAAAAGTTTATAAAAATATTATCTCCTTTTTTTATTATTTGTCATCTTTTGGATAATTTTTTTTTCCTTTTTATCTTTTTTTTTTAGGATTTCAATAATGTAACAAATGTTATTTTTCATGTTTACCCCTATTCAGTAAGTATTGATTTATGTAAACAGTAGAAAAAAATTAATGATTATAGAGAGAGAAAAGGTATAGTGGGGAAAATATAATTACTATAGTAAAAATCTAAATAATACTTACAAGTCTTAATGAATATGTTTTGTTTAAAATAGAACAAATAAATAAAAACAGATAAATATAAATAAAAAAACGAAAAATAGTATGGAGCATGAGTTCTTAAAACTCATATGCTGTATGATAGAACCTCCTATGATAAGATATTAGTCGTTCTCCTATGATAAGATATTAGTCGTTGATACTAATAAATAATATAAGATAATTTATCTATAAATATTCAAACTTCAAATTCAAAACATAATAAGATAACATGTTCGATGTAATTTTATTTTAAAACTCAACATAATAATGCTTAACAAAAAAAATTAAAATTAATTATCATTTTCTAAACAAGTGCTCTCTAATCAAAGTAACACTTAACAATACTCACAAAGTAAATGAGTTATGATTTATGGACAACACTAAAAAGATAACATCGAAAATTGAAAACTAGAGAATGCATTCATGCTTAAAAGTTAAAACTTAAAATGATTTCTATAAAGTCACTCATCTTTTCATAAAGGTCATAACTCATAATCAAGCATTCATCAGATTATCATACCAGCTTAACGAAGAAGAAAACAGGGAAAACAAAAATAAATTAAAGGAATAAAGAGAGAAAGTTAGTAAACGATTACCAAATAAGGGGAGAAAGTTAGAAAGGTGTGGGTATGAGGCGTGGAGCGAGCGGGAGTGTGGCGGAAGGAGAAGAACTGAAGATTGAAGAAGCTTTTGAATAAGAAGGAGAAGAGAAGACTGATTTAAGGGTTTTTTGTACCCCAAAGTCCAACAAATAAGATAAAAATGACCTTGAAGATTTTTTTATTTAAAAAATTTGAAAAACAATGCCGGATTGGACGTTTTGGGCTCAAGAATGCTAACGCGCTAACTCAGCCATAAACTCGCGATTTTATACGAATCTACTCGCATCCACCGTACCCGAGTCACTTCACTCTGAGTTTCCATCAGTTTCAACTCGTTTTCCTTAGGTAGATTCGTGGATTCGTATGTTTCTACATATTAACACTGGTTTTTGACAACCACGTGTACATGTGTGTGATCAAGTGTAGTGGAGAGTTAGAACCTTGTCAAATTCATAATAGAGTTGTATTCATAGGTTGAAATGAGTGCAAACACAGAGAGATATTTGACACTACAAGAAAACATGCTTATTGCAACAACCATTCGCAACGACAAAAAAAAGTCGTTGCAAAACACATTTTAACGCAACGACAAATATTTGTCGTTGCGTTAAAAACTGTTTTGCAACGACTTTTATTTTATCGTTGCGAATGATCGTAGCGAAATTAAAAATTTCTCCTTCCAATGGTACTGCAACGACAGGTCATTGCCTAAGTTTTTACAAATAATAATAAAAAATAAAAACTGACCTATGTGCTCATGCTTACAACCAATTAAAAACAAAAGAAAAGAGAGTTCAATAATAATAATAAAATAAAAGAAAGAAGAAATAGATCAGACCAGAGAAAGGAAAAGCCACACACTTCGTTCTCAATTCTCACTCTCGACATGTCTCTCTTCACCACTAACCCTTGATGATATTCACGGAAAAGGCAACGGCACGGCAAAACCCAGTGATTCACGGCGGAACCCTTGGCGTCACTCGCTCCTCATTGGTTCACGGTTGCGACGTCGATGGCAACAATCCCTACATACTCGCTCTTTCACGATAGCTGCGACGGACGACGACAGCGAACTCCCTCCTCCCTCGTTCACGATAGCAACAGCAACGGCGAAACCCAGTCATTCACAACGGTCACAAGTCGCGAAACTCACCCCAGCCAGCCATTCATTTAGGTCGCGACCACCAACATGGAATCTATTCACTCACTCGTACCTTTTGCGTATGAAACAATTTTTGCGTACTGCAAATGATGGGACAAAGAATTATAAGGAACCTTTTGCTGGGTTCACTGAGTACACCTTGGATCAACTCAAAGTTGCTACTACGGAATTTTAATCGGACAACATTGTCTCAGAACATGGTGAGAAGGCTCCAAATGTTGTTTACAAAGGAAGACTTGAAGATGATAAATTGATTGTTGTGAAGCGCTTTAACAAATTAGCTTGGCCTAAGTCTAGGCAATTCATAGTTAGTGTTACTTTTCTGCTTTTCATTTCCTTGCATTTGTGTGAATGAATGGCTGTTTTGTTGGTGCAAAGTTTGTGTTTGTTTTGATGATGTTATCGTATTTGGAATTTTTAAGGATGAAGCAAGAGCAGTGGGACTATTGAGGAGTGAGAGCTTAGCTAACTTGGTTGGGTTATGCTATGAAGTAGAAGACAAATTCCTTATTTCAAAGTTCATGCTCAATGAAACTCACTCCAAACATCTCTTTCACTGTAATCATCCACTCATTTGTTTACGTTCCTTATTCCTTACTTACATAAACATTTCTCAAGCAATCAGCCGCAGAAAAGATCTAATTTTGGTAGTCATTATTAGACCTCAATGTTTGACTAGGATTAGCTGTTTTACAACGTTGTTTTGGGGTTAAAAAAAAGAGTTTTCCTCAGCTAGATTTTTGGGCATTAAGATTATCTAATAATCAAGTTATTTTCAAATCCAGATCAAACACCCAAAGAGCCAAATTTAAGTGATCTACTCCCTCAATTTCATCCTCGTCTTGTTGATGTGGTTTGTGAAATCTTATCTTTACGTATGAACTGCTCTGGTAGGGGAGAGTCATCCTATGAAATGGGCAATGAGACTAAGGGTGGCCTTGTATCTTGCACAAGCATTGGAACACTGCAGCAGTAAAAGTAAAGGAAGGGCATTGTACTATGATCTTAATGCTTATAGAATTTTGTTTGACAAGGTACTTGAGTTTTTATGGCAAGGGTTATGTTCTCTTTTCGATCATTATGTTTTATCAACTATATCTTTGACATGGTATAATGATGATGGACAGAATTAAAATTCTAGACTCTCATAATGGTATAATATTATTCATTTTGCATTTTGTTTTTGCTGGACTTCTATTCCCTCTAGGGATAGGGAGGGGGGAATCTTTAAGAGGATGAGAGGAGACTAGGGAGATTAAAAGCTTCTAGCTGTTTAATATTTCAAATTCTTTCCTTGCCTTTTTATTTTATTTTACATTGCTTTTTATTGTTAACCAAAGCATATTCTTTTGGCTTTGTGATTATTTTGATTTTGTTTTCTTGGTTTTTCATTCTCTTTTGGGTTGGCAGGAAGAAGCATATGTTACGAACACAAAGCAGGGAAATTAATATCATGCAATTAGATCAAGACCTAAGGGAAGTTCTAGCAGGTATTTTGATGTCTCGGAACTCTGTCTATTGCGCTCCCTTTTTTCGTCTCCCTTAATCCTACACATGGTTTTATTTATTCATTTATCACGTGAAAATTTATGTTTAGGTGATATTTCTTGAATACCAGCAAAACTTTAATATTGTCATTTATCTTTTTATTTTTTTTAACTTTGTTCCTAGGGTGTCTTTAGAATAGAAAAGTTCGTAGTATGTTGTGCCTCTTATTTTTTTTCTAGTGGTTGACATGCATTTTATTATTGATAAGAGATCAAGTCTTACCAGTATGGGATGAAGTCATTATTTCTTTTCCTAATGTATTTGCTATATAGTTCAATGCTTATGATTATAACATTTGTATGCTTCTATATAGCCTTGGATTATTGATTAGTGTAGTTTAATTTCTTATTAGGCACTTGTTGCAAATTCCTGGCGAAGGGTGATTACAACATAGTAAAAGAAGTAACTTTAATTTGCTTTAAAGGTAAGGTGATTATGTTGCTTGTGATATTAAATTCTCTATTAAATTTTGTCACTTTGTCTGTTTGCCACAGGACTGGAATTTTATAACATTTTTTCAAGAATGATCATTGGATTCTTCATAGTATGTTCATTTTGCTTTAGCTTCAATCATAATGTGACTTACAGAATTTGTGTCGGATTGTCTTTCTTTGAAGAGTTGATCAAGAGAAGGATAGCCCCATCATAAGGTTGAGAGAAAGACATTTTAATTGAAAGTTGAAGCCATCAGAAAAGAAACGATTTTGATGTATTGCAATATTTAAGTTTTGATAGAGCATAGTGATGTTTTAGTTCAATGTAGACGACACCATTTAGTTGAAAAACACTTTTATTTTTGTATAAGTTTGTATTTATATTTTTGTATTAGTTTGGATACGCATAAAAAAATGTATGGCTTTATTTTATTTATTTTAAATTATAATTCTTTAAAAATACTTCAGAATTTGATGCATAAAAAAGATTTATAAGGTTAAACGGTTTTTTTTTAAAAAAAATAAATAAAGGCTATTGCAACGACATTGTCGTTGCGAAAGCCAAAGCCAAGGCTAATTAGTCGTTGCAAAAGCCGAAGTGTCGTTGCGAAACACCTTGTCATTGCCAAACCCAAAGGTGTTTGGTAACGACAATTGTCGTTACGAAACCCAAAAGTGTTTTGCAACGACAATTGTCGTCGTTACCTAAAAGGGAAGCCACGTGACCCTTTTGTTGCATTATTGGCAACGACAAAGTATTGGTAACGATGGATGTCGTTGCAAAACAGGTGTGAATCGCAACAATAGTTTGTCGTTGCGATAGTTAAATTGTCGTTGCGATACTTTTTCGCTACGCCATGACCCACAACGACTAATGTCGTTGCGGAAAATGTTTTTTGCAACGACTTTTTATTTTTAATCGTTGCCATTGGCCGACTTTCTTGTAGTGTGAGAGGATAGTGTGCTTATTCTACTGCTTGGAGTATTCTTTTTGAAATTTGTCTGCCTAATTGATTTTTGAATGAATTAATATGCTCTTGATGTAAAGGTTTTTGCAAGGATTTGAGTTAATTTTTCCATTTCTATAAATATATTTTGAAAATGTTTGGGCAGTCCTATGAAAGTTGGTTTTCTGTTGTACCTTTGCCTGAGACATGCAAAGTGTTATGTTTGGGGGAATGATGAGTGTTCATTTTATAACCTTTTTCATTGGTTTTTATTCTCCTTTTAGCTTAGTGTTTGGTGTCTATCCTAAGTGATTTATAGCTTTTACTTTGTTTTCTTATATGTTTAGTTTGTGAATAAATTGCATCACTAATAATCCTTATATGCCATGATTTCAAGAGTTTTGAGGCATGAAGATGAGGATTGAGGATAAGGGAGCATAAAAAGGAGAATCAAATCTTGAAAGCGGTGCATAAAGGGAAAAATGGGCCATTTTTGTCCAGTTTGGGCGTTCATGTGCATGGCCCTCACGCCTGGGGTTCAAGGCTAAGTAATGGGGTACAAAGATCAATAATTCCAGCAAGATTAACGGTTGGGTGGGCTGAGCCTCGTGCTAAGGCGAGCTCAGAAGGAAAAATCAAGCCAAGATGTACTAGTCTGTGCACCTGGGCATGCATGTCTAGTGCGTCTGGGCGTGACTGAGCGGATTTTTGAGACCTTTGGCATAGCTTTGGCTATATAACTGATCTCTCATCTAGGCAAAGGAGAGAACTTGTGCGGGAGGCTAGAAAAACATAGAGAAAGCTTGGGAGAACACCAAGGAGGGGATTAATTCTCGAAGGAAGGGATTTCGGAGAGGCGATCGACTCGTGGCATACCTTCGTGGCACTCATAGGGTTCTTCTTCTCCCTTTGTTCTTCTTGTTATGTATAGATAGTTCTCTACTAGGGATGTGATGGATTTGGATTATGCATAGTTGATTTGCAATATTTGGTTATGAATGGATTCTTGTTTTTGCTAATTGTTTGATTATGTTCTTCATTGATATGCATAGTAGTAGCTAATCTATGTTTTGGGATTCAATCCTTTAATTGGAAAATTAGGGATTGAATTATCCCTTTAATCAAACATTATAATTTTTCAACTCATAGGAATACTTTTGAGAAATAATATAACATTGTGAATCTAGTGTTTTTTACTCAATGATTATTAGTTTAAGACTCGTTTAAGAGATTAAGGGGTATAAACTAATAATACAAAGTGAGTGTGCCTTGAAGGATCAAGTTCTTACTGCTTCTAGAATCGTTGTATACCGGCAAGTATACAATAGTGATTTTGTCGGTGTAAATTTTGGTAAGCAAAACACTTAAAATTCGTGTATGCCTTGCCTTGAGGTGTAACACAAAATCCTCTTTGAGTTAGAGCTAAACCTGTGCTGAAAATCCCTTTCTGAAACAAATCCAAAAGTTAGAACGGTTTTAGCAACACTCTCACTTTATCCTCTTTGTGTGCCTAGCTTTGGGAGAAGTACGCCTTGAGTCTTGGCTATAATCACAGTCCTCACAACAGAGAACAAAACTTAATTGGTTCTCTGAGTTTTCATTGCAAGGCCACCTAGTTCTCGTGTGTCAAAGTGTTCAAAAACTGGTACTGAAATCTGAATCTGTCCAAGTGCAGTTTTGCTGTCTACATAGGTTTGCTGCTAAATTTTGGTAACCAAACCGAGTCCAAATCCCTGTAGTTTGATTTCCTCAATATGTCCTCTGCATACAATAGATCCTAACAAATTTCTTGTATTTTATTTGCAAAACAGTGTTGTAATTTGTGTCAAAAATGATGAAAAACAATACTGCGTAGTTGTAGCTGTCGCTGTTTCAACCTTGTGTCAGCTTTGATTCCGAGTCCAATTATTTCAGTATTCTAAAATGGGTATGGAAGAAGTTAATCATATCACTAGGATGGTAATTGATGGCTGCAAAGTGTAGTGCAAGCTACCATGAGCTTGTGGGAAATTGCTTTGTAAGTCATGACAAAGTTACTTTGCTTCGAGGCCAAGATAACCCATGATTTTTCTATGCTTAATTATGAGTGATTACATGTTGGATAAGTATGCTAAAACTGAATATTAACCATGGACTGATATTGATATGCATGTGTTTAATTGATTATGTGTTATGTACTTGATTGAATATATGTGATGATTGGTGATTATAATGAATATGTGATTAATTGTAAGTATCAATATGTTTGAGAATTAAGCAGTTAATGATGGTTTCTGCATATTATTTATAGATTCATTTGGTGGCATACGAAACAATTCATACTAATGAGTTAAAGCATTCAACCTAGCACGCTTGACGTCATTAGCGCCTTCATTGGTAACTTGTAAAGTATCTCACATTTCTTTGGCATTTTTGTATTGAGAGACTCTAAAGAATTCATCATTAAAGAGTGCATATGTGATGACGTTTTTTGCATTTAATTTGTGTTTCACTTTCTTTTTCTCATCATCTGTCCACAAACTCTTTGGTTTTTCTTTAGGTTCACCTTCCATTAAATGTTGTGGAATGAATGGCCCTTCTTCTACGGCTCCCCAAATATTCGTATCTATAGTGTCAATAAAGATTATCATCCTATATTTCCAATAGGCATAGCCTTCACCACTGATAATTGGAGGGAGATAAATGGAAGAACCTTCACTACCGGGTGGATTCGTAGAGCTCATTCTGTATTACCTAAGATCACACGAATAAAGTGATTAAGCTCAAGTCTATTCGATCGAGCTTTGATACCACTTGTTAGACACCAAGGGCTCTAAGCATAGCTAGGGGGAGGGGTGAATAAGTGTAGCGTGGCTTTAAGCGATTTTCGATTTCTCTCAAAAACGTGAAAGTTAGTGTCAATTTAACCGATTATGTAACTAGTTGTAACTGGTTAAATGATTAGAATTTAAACACAAATAAATGGTCGCCTTAACCAAGTAACTGATTAATAGAACCAATTACCCGAGAGCAAATCTTTCAAGAAAATCATTTCTTGGATCACAATCAATTCCAACCAATTATTAGATAATCAACTATATGATTCTTGAGACACTTGCAAAGCATTCAAACCACATATTTAATGAACAAAGCAATATTTACACAATATTCAACACAATTTTAAAATCATAAATATACGGGTTATCAAAAACGTAAAGAAGAGAAGGGAAAGAAGATTCGACATGTCAATATATCCTGGTTCACTCTTCAACCCTAAGAGCTACGTCTAGGCCTCCCCCTTTGGATCGGTAGATTTGATTCACTATGCTTTTATAAAATTATTGTTATGTACAAATATGCTTCCAAGATACCTGATCATTTGCAAAACCTCTCAAGAGATCCCTCACTCTTGTTGTACACTTCTCACAATCTTTTTAAACACCCTTATGAATCACGCACTAACTAGAAAAATACCTTAGTTCCTAACACCAAGAAGATACCTCACTTCTTATATTTTCTCTTGTATAGGAGATACCTTACTCCCAATACGTTCTTGATCTATTGGTGATGCCTCACCTCAATCTTTATCAATTTGTTTTGCCTCTTGATGAACACCTAATGTGCAGTAAACAACTCTATGAATAGCACTGGAATCTTGAATCTCAATGAATAAACTTTGAACAATTATGATAAATGAGATCAAGAATGAAACGAGAAGAATAAATATGAAAACTCTCTTAATTCTTATTGAAGATAACGGCTTAGGGTTTCTTTATATTTGATAAAAAAAAATGAAAACTCTCTTAAAGATACCCTTTAACAATGGGTTTTTTATATGTCATGTTGGTTAATGAGTTAGTTTGATAAACAAACTAATTTTGGCCCATTACTGATAGCTTAACAGGTTACTGCATCTAGTTAAACCGGTTATCGGTTTCTTGAAAACTAATTCGTGGCCAAATTACAGATGGATAATCGGTTACTTGATCTTGGTAATCGGTTATCGGTTTGTAAAACTGTTAGTGTTGACAAATTGACAAGTTGATAATCGATTATTGCTTTAGGGTAATCGGTACTTCAGTGTTGTTTTGTCAACCAACTAAACTTATCAAATGTAACTTGACTTGTATATAAAAATATAAGTTTTAAACCTATTCTTCGGCCAAAGTATGATACATGCACTTGTCTTAAAGTATTTATAAAATTATGTGCATCGTTTTCAAAAGATTGATTATGTAATAATGAATCAATTCATGATTATTCAAAATTAATTGATTGAGATTCAATATCCAACCTAGATTCTACCCAACATACATCTTAAAGACCTAGGAATTTTAAATAAAAAGTAAAGAACAAGTTCTATTAAAAGATGCTTTTGAGTATTGTCATTATTGTTTGTCTTTGTTTTTTGACTTTATCAAAACCATTGCCAAAGTTATTTCTTATTTGATTCACTGAATGAGGTGGTGGTTCAAGACCAAGTAATAATTTCTCCAAATATTGATATTATAAATTAATGTATAAGGAATTTTTAAACAATATATGCTAATTTAAACATCTGCTAAAAATTTAAATTAAATAAAAATTTCACTTCATATCAAGAAATATTAAATTTAAAATGAAAAGTAAAAAATATAGTATTTGGGAGAGAGTTGGGGTTGCATTAATTGTAGAAAAAATGGTTAAATTTCATCTTAGGTGGTTTGGACATGTGTGCAGGAGATCAGTAAAAGCCCCGATTAAGAAAGTAGATCAAATGAATGTTACTACATGTGCTAGAGGAAGGGAAGATAAAGAAAAACTATAGACAAAACAATTAAGAAAGATATGAAGATAAATGTTTTATCAATGTATATGATTTATGATAAATTTTGATGTCGTCGTTTAATTTATGTAACCGATATCATCTAGTGGCACAAAGGCTTGATTGATGTTGAAATGTAATTAATATACAATATATAGTACTATCTAAATCTTAATTTAAATTGTTACCAAAAAAAAATCTTAATTTAAATGTTTAAATAATATACAACTCGAGTCGCATGTTGTCGTACGATGGCAATAAATTCCGAATCATGCATGGTTTAGGTGATCATATAATAAAAGATACTTTAATTTAAGACGATAATTGACAAGGTTTCTGAGGCAACCAACTTTATAACATAGACTAATTAAGTAGAGAGTGTGTAAAACGTAAGGGAGACTATGGCAAGCACACTCCTTCAATGCCAACAACCCTTCTTGTCTTGCACCAGTTTCCAACGGGGAAACCCTCTGAAGAAGCACAGGTTGCATCATCGTCGTGGTGCAAATGCACCATCTACTTCAAGGAATTTTCGGTGCGAGAATAAAAGAACTTCCTCCTTCCGTCACAGAAGCAGCGCTGAATTTCTTCTTCGTGAGTTGCCTGAGGTATGCATGTATGCAGATATTGTTTATATATATGATATTGGGATTTTACTAACATGCTTAAAGTAGTTTTTTAGTTGTAATACTTTAGCACAGTGTTACGGTAATCAAAAATAAAGCCGAGAGTCAAATTGCAGGTTTTACGTTGTTTCAAATAGAATACTACTCATTTCCTCTATCAACATTCAATAGACTTCTCCATGTTTTAATTTGTTCATGATTTCTATATAGCTAAGTAACCAGTAAACATCATGATTGAGACACATTTTCAGAAGCATCAGATTATAATTTACAACAGGGAAACTCCAACACACCATTCTGAACATGAATCAACAATAAAAACTGAGTAATTCTACCAAACTATAATGACAAAAACAACTTTCTCATCACAGGCACGACAGAATGCGGCTTTATCGGCAGGCCCAGTCCTAACCTATTTTGGGTCCCAGGGCGAAAATTTTTTTGGGGCATTACTAAAAAAATTATTAAAAATAAATCAATTAAAAGTTAAAACACTATATACTTATATATTTAATTAATTAAAACAATGATAACAATCGATAATAAAAAGAAGTATTAAATAAAATAGAGTTGAAATAAAATAAAAAATTTATTAATTAAATAGGTAATTAAAATCGTTTTCATGTTACTTCTTTCGCCTTTGTATATAATATCATTTTGGTTGAATTCACGTTCATTACTAAAGTTGGTTAATTTAGTTAATTGTATTAAAAATGTGAACATTTGATATGTTTTTTTTCCAAAACTATCCTTATAAGTATTATTGAGAATCTAAAAATTGTTGAATAAATATGGGTGTTTGTGGAAAAAAAAAAGTACCTAATTGTCATTGAAAATTTGTATTAGGTCTTATAAATAAGGACAAAATAAAATTCTCAAAATGATGTTATATTTAGAGACAAAGGGAGTAAATTATAAAATAAAGTTCACAAGTTAACCTATTTATAAGTTAAGTGAGCAAATTAAAAAAAATAAATTAAAATCTTATGCTAAACTATTAATAATTAAAAGATAAAAACTATGCAACTATTAATTTTTTTAAAGTATAAGTACTATTAAAAAAAATTATGGGGCCCCTAAAATTTTTGGGTCCTGGGTGGTCGCCCTCAATGCCCACCACCGGGGTCGAGCCTGTTCATCGGCTGGGTAGGGGGAGAGAGAAGCAAAGAGAGAGAAAGGTTTTTCTCGAAATGATGGAAAAGGAAGGGTTTTGTTAAATGTTAAAGAGTGCCTTTAGGATATTGTTTTAGAGAACAAAATAAGTAGTTTTGTCTTGGAAAATGTTGAATTTATAACACTGAAAACTAGTGAACTTAGAATTTCAATGTAAACTTTCTCTTAATGTATTCCTTAACCAATGCCCTTAGGGTATTGGTTAGCATAACCTTTTTTATTAAATTCAAAAAGTCAAATTATTAAAATAACATTTCTTACTAATACTTGTAATGCATGAGGATATTTTTGCCTAATATGATCTGGTACACTATGCTAAAGTGTTCCAACTAAAAAACTACTTCACGCATTATTAAATCCCTATAGTAATTTTAAATTATGATTGCGGTGCAGCATTGCGAACAATGTAATTTATGTGCTGCAAGTGTGCAACCATACACATTGATTCAGGACAAAGATCAGTTGTCTCAGAGCTTGTTTCAAAGCCTGTACCCATTACACAAATTTTAGAAAACTGAAAAATAACTTTACCATTATGATGACATTTTTGTAATATTTGATAAAGTTTGATTGGTTAAAAACATTGAGACAAGAAGTTTTGGAATAGACGATCCTGTCCATTATTGATTCAAAGCCAACCCGCAATTACAAGTGATGCGATCGCGATATAACGATTGCATCAAATGATGTGATAAACTACATTTATAATCATGTCATTATCTACCACAATCATGTATCACTCTATTTTATTATTTAATTGATTTAATATTTTGTTATGTAAATTGGGAATTTATGTTTTTCAATCAAGAATTAGTTAAGAGTGACACATAGTTGTAATACATGTAGGAAGAAAATATCATATATTTTCTCATGTTTTCCCTTGTAATCAATATTAGCTTAATTGGTAAAGCAACAAAGCATTAAATGCAAGTATATGAGTTCGATTTCTAGCTGTTGCACAATTTTTCTCCTCCCTCCTCACATCAAAACTTTTACTATAAAAAAACTGTATGTAATTGTAATTTTGGATGTGTAATTGTTTTACTTCAGTATGGGACATACGAAAGCCATTTACATAAGTTGAGATTTAATAATTGGTTTTGTAGGCTTCTTTTGATCAATATATGGAGAACAAGGGAAGAGTAATCCAAGCTATATTCCCTGGAAAATCAAAAGGCCAGCAGCTCACAGAGGTACCTCTCTTTGGAGATTGATGATATTAATTTCTTGAGTTCATAAAACAAATTTCATTTTATCTTTCTGGTTCAGGAAATGATATTAAGAATCACATGATTTTCACACATCATTTTTCTTACATATTTTGGTGCAATTATTTTATAATCATTGATAAAAAAAAATAATTTAAGCATAATTGTAGGTGGATAATAGACTATAGGATGTAGGTGTTGAAAGTTAGGTGAGGAAAAAAAACATTTTCCTAATTTTTAATCCATATGCTAAAAAAAATGCCTCACCTAGTTTTCATGGTTACTTTCCAAGCATATTTAATAAATTATTTTTGCCTATTTTATCGAAAACAATGAAAATAAAATTATTTCTAAACCTCAATAAAGGGTGGATTTAATATTAAACAACAAACACAGAAAGAAGAGGAACATGACAAATCAAGAAGAATGAGACAAGGTCTACAATGGTGGAAGAAATCAAAATTTCTCCATTATACATGGGTACCATTCTTAATCTAATTGGTATATAAACTTCATGATATATGCATGAAGATAGAACGAGTGAATAGATTAACCATACAAGATATCAATGAATCCTCTATTAAGAGAGTAGATAATCAGAATTCAGAAAGACAACAAGATAACCAATATAACTATATCCAAAGAAGAAAAAACATAATTCACAATCATCAACAAAAGCACAAATGAGAATCTAAAATAATCAGAAGGGCAAATAGTGCAAAGGGGCTCTCACTCTGGGCAAATAGTGCAAATTGCTCGCCGTCACCTGATCAGTGGGACAATATATTTTTGCTTGCTAAGCAAAAATGGAAGTATGAGCAGCAATAAGCACGATCCAATAAGCAAATCTATAATCAAGGTTTAAAGGATGAGTAAAGTAAATATGTTTAATATGATGCAAAATTCAATACAGAATTAAAGGTAAATCAAAAACAAATACATGCCATGAGCAAAAAAGTTGCGCCTAAAATGAAAAGAGGTAGTGGAGAATCACAATAAACTTAAATGAGAAAAAAAAAAGACTAAATTGGTAGATCACAGTTTCAAAACTCTAAAACTCGCTAGCAAGTTTCCTCACTTAATAATATATAAAGCCTACAAATTAGAGTATATAATAATATAGACAAGAGAGATTATAATAAACTGACCTTCCATAATTATAGGCATGAAACAAAATTAAAGCAGCTAAAGAATCTCAATTCATCATAGTCAGTCACCTGCATTACAACCCAACAAAAATGCATCAAAACAAAATGGTCACATAATTTACACAGGGAAATAAAATGAATATACTTACAGTTCAAAAAATCTTTCCCTGCCAAATTATGCCATCTCCGATGACAGATCCCAATGAAACAACTCATAGACTGATCATGACTATAGCTGTAAATATTCAAAAATAGTATCCTTCAATCAACAATTGAACCAAGTTGTGAAGAAACTTATGCTAAGCTTGATGCTTGTACAATTTAAAACAGAAAAACTAAATTCAACTTAGGTGATGGACCAGCAAGAGTAGTTATCAAGGAGTATCCAGAAGAAAACTCTAAACCAAGGAAAGTCATCTATACACTCTAAACTAGAATATGTAAGTGATTCTAACATTCATACATAAATGCACATGTAATTCCATAAGCATCAAATGCTAATAACCAAATACTATAAACTATGAATGAATATATATGTGTGTGTGTCCATAGAATAAAGCCTAGATATGTACTCAAATAATAAAAACTAAGTGTACAATTGATGTTATTTCATACAGGGGCCTTGAATGAACAACCTCTGATCATATCAAACTTAGTTGTTTCCCGAATGCTTTGACAGAAGCAAGGAAAACCAATCTGCAACTTGGCCCTTGTATAGTTGTATTGATTTTTTTACTTGTGTTAATCCATCTATAGTCATGCCAAAAAAATGCTAAAATGGACAAAGCCATAGACCTTTATAAGCTGTCTGGCCCATTCTGCAAGTAAAAATCACAAGCACTAATGCAAATAGAGTAAAAAAAAAAAATAACACTGCTAGAAGCAACTACATGAAACAATTGAAGTTTGAACAACAATAACACCAAAGAAGAAATGGAAAACAACACAACAGCAGCTGCACAATTACAGAGAGAGAAGAAAGTTCTCACCAACAATGACTTTCATGAAGGGGAACGCCATGACTTTAAACAATATGCAACACAAGGGAAAACACAGACCATTGTCATCTCTGTATCATTCTACCTCCCTCCACAGACAAGTACAATTTTAGGCACACCCTCAAGGACATAACAGAATTTGTTTTCACATGACATCAAAATTAAAATGCCGCAAAAATCAGAGGTATAGCCACTCAAATGTGCAAATATATCACAAATACTTGGCAGACTACACACAATTTTAGCATCCTGCATAATCACAAGAGGTAGTCAATGAGTGAGATTTGACCAAATTGAAACGATACACAGAAACAAAATAATGTTAAAAACATTAAAAAAAAACAAATGGCAAACGTAATCACATACCATAGGAAGAAACTTGTTCTTTTTTCTTGGGTAATCTTTTTCTATCATATTAACCTGTCAATGAATGCAAGTATTTTTCAGTAGAAATTTCATTGATAAATCTGATAGACATAATAATATTAAATAACTACACCAAGACTTTGATTTAAATCCCCACTAAACACTCAACAGGGAAACACTTTAAGGATGCATCACATTTCACAATTTCCCTTTCTCTGTATCTCATACTCTAAATAATAATCCAATTGATTTCAAGATCTGGAGAAATAGGAATACCTTAAGAGAGATGTTGGAGATACGGCGGTGACGGCGGTTGGCGACGGCGACCAGGTTTGTATGCTTCAATGGTGACGGCAAGTAGCAACTTCGATGGTGGCTTCAATGGTGACGGCAAGTAGCAACTTCGATGGTGGCTTCAATGGCGACAGCGAGCAACGACTTCGATGGTGGCTTCAATGGCGACGGCGAGCAACGACTTCGATGGCAGCTTTGATGGCGACAGAGATAGAGGTGGCTTCAATGGCGAGTGGAAGAAGAACGACGAAGAGAAGAGAAGAACGGCGCGAGAATAGAACGGCGAAGAGAAAAAGAAGAATGGAAGAATGGCGAAGAGAGGGGAAGAACGGCGTGATGTTGTTGTGCTAGGGTTAGAGATTTCCAAAGAGGGTTGTGACCTGTGACTTGTGAGGCTGAGGTAGTGAGTACGAGTAACTGAGTGAGAGACTATGGGAAAGAGTAACTCAGGGTTTTAGTTTTTAAGTTTTAACTAATCGGTCCGGTCCGATCTAATCGATCTCAAAAAACAGTAAGACCATGGACCGGACTATATAACAATGATCTAAAAATTTTGATATCAGATCGAACCACGAGACCAAACCAGACTATATTTTTTGGTCTGATCCGGTTCGATCCGACCGATCTCATGGTCTGGGACCGGATCACTTACACCCCTAGTGTGAGTATTAAGAGTAGTGCGTTCATAGAATGAGTGGAGGTTTAGAGAGTGAGTGTCTTTTCATTTTTTTTTGGTTTAGTGACCGAATATTATTCGGTCACTATATTTTATGATCACAAATTCGGTGACAAAAATCCCTCCGAAATATTGAAAATTCCCGCCTATCTAATTTGGTAACAAATTCGGTCACAAAACGGGTAAATGATTTTGACTAAAATAAAAAACGTTTTTAGTGACCGCATTAGTGACGCCAATTTTTGTGACTGAACATTTGCGTCACTAGTTCAGTCACAAAAAAAGATTTAATTTCCAAATTCCAGCTTTGAAAATAATTGATTGGCCACTCAATTAGTCACTATTTGTGACCCTTCTATTTCGGTAACTAAATTACAGATTTCTAGCAGCGCAACTCTAACTTTCAAGAATTAGTTGTGACACGGCATCTTAACATTGATGGCAAACTAAGGATTTCCCCTCCCCTCCCCCTTCTTTTGCTCCTGTTTGTTTTCATCTGCTGTTTTTCGGTAGGATAAAGGGGATTTGTCCCTCCCCTTTTTTTGGGAAAGTGTGGGTTTGTTTCTCCCAATTTATCTGGGTTTTGTCTTGCCTTTGTGCAAGTTGTTTTGTTTTGTGTGTTTCCAGTGGAGGGATGCCTCTGGATGGTTTCTACTTTCCAGATCTGATGGTCATCCTTTTTGCTCCAATAATTGGAAGGCTACTCGTAGAGACAGATCTCCCTTTCCTGACTGTTGATTTGGCTACCGTCCAACGGCTCTCTCGTTTTAGATCTGAGATTCCTTATCGCCGAACTGAGCTTAGTCCCAGCATCAATGAGATTGTTATCTTGGAATTAGAGGCTACTGAATCTCTTGTTAGAGTCCGGTTTTGGCAGTTGCTGATAATCCATGTCCACAGAGTTTGTTGTTGCGGTACATTTTGCTTTCTCTTTAACTATTATTATTTTGAAATATCTTGTATTTGTAATTGTCATACTTATCATTACTTGTAATGTTTCTGATCTATGAATAAAATACACATTTCCCTTAAAAAAAAAAACCTTGATGGCAAACTGTTAGGACTTCAATGCACACATCCATTGTTTTATTTTATATAAAGATCCGCATTTTTGTTTTTTTTTTTAATCATTAAAGATCTGCATTTTTAATTATCACATTGCGATTTTGGGAGTTTTTATTGTGATGTCACGATCGTAATTATCATCATATTTATTGTATTTGCCTACAATTTTTCATTTATTATTTCATTAAACATTGTGTAACCACATTTTAAAACACCACAAACATTTTTCATTTTTCTAATTAAATTATAAATGATTTTTACATATATAACATTTTAATTACTATTAGTAGAGCTGTCAAAATGGGCCGGCTGATACGGGTCGGGCCAAAAAATCCGGGGTAAGTGCGGGCTTGAGTGTCATAATTTGACACATAAAAGTAACCCGGGTGTATTAGCCCGGACCGGCCGGGCCTTAAAAAAACCGGGTCCGATTCCGGGTTTACCCGTCCGGGTTTCAGCCCGGTATTAAAAAAAAAATTATACTCTGTTGCTGGTCTCATGAAAATGGATCCAATGATTTAAGTGTATTATTACTTTATTAGGGTATGAAAATTATATGTGTTCAGTATTATACTCTGCAACGTTTGTGATCAGTATTAGTGACTCATGTTATATGTGTTCAATATTGCCCATATAACAGTGAGGCCAATGTACATACATAAGAATAGAGGATTATACTCTGCAACGTTTGTGATCCTGTATATGCCCTTCCAATGTACATACATAAGAATAGAGGATTATACTCCGTATTACTTATATTACTCACAGTTTTAATTTAATTTGCTGTCCACGTAAAATGCTAAATGTTTTGGCTTTCCGGAAAAAAAAAAAGAGTTTTTTTGCCAAACAGGTATTAGTTTTTTTTTTTGCTGTAAAATTAAAAAAAATTGGGAAAAAATTATGCGGGCCGGCCCGCACAAGCTCGCAGCCAGGTATAGTGCGGGTTTGGGTTTCATGATTGCGAACTTACTTTGTACCCGGGCTATTTAGCCCAGGCCCGTTATGGCCCGCACCCGGGCCGGGCCCGCCCGTTTTGACAGCTCTAACTATTAGTAACCTGTATATGTTTACAGGAAGTATGGAGAGTAAAAATGACTCCCATACGAGCCTTGTTCTTAACATGTCAACCCGTAATATACATTACAGCTTCATGCACATCTGATGGGGAAAACTACCCACCTGAGATTCCAAGGCATGTCACCAAACTTCTCGAGGTTCATATAGTAAGTATGTACTTCCTTCAAATTAATTTTGACTTTGAGGAAAGGTATAATATTAGTTTGGTCATTTTCTCACAAGCCTTCTTCTAATTATTTGATCGATCACTTTCTTTTATAGACAAAGTGGGAGCTTCAAGATCTCCATGTTGATTACATACCATTAGATTTCAACATCAAATCTAGAGGAGCTATATACCTAGAAAGGCAGGGAAAGCACAGTTGGATAAAGAATCAGTTAGATTTTAGTTTAAGTCTTGCTTTTCCTCCGTTGCTGGCCTGGGTTCCTGAATATGTCTTGCACAACATTGTCCAAACGGTTAGGATTTCTTCAGCGACACTCGCTCTTTGATTATATTTTTTTTATAGGTAAATTTTTTTAAAAAAAAAGGAGATGGAAATTAAATCAACAATAATCTATATCAAAAACGTTCTTAAGGATTGAATTGGGACTTTCAACTCTTAAATCTTAAAGAATTGGTACATCATATGAGTTATCCACTTGAAATGGGCCGGAATTATTATACTCCCTCTCGTCATTAATATATGATTATAACACCCTTTAGGAAAATTCACATTTACCAAGGAAATTAGCTACAGTAATATTGTTAGTCGTGACATCAAAAATATCAGTATTTAATACACTTTTTTAAAATTATTCTTTTAATAATTGTTATTATAACTCTAAAAAAGTCAATTCTGTTAAACAAAAATGTTTGTGAAAAATATTAATTTAATGTCATTGAAAATTGAAATATAATCTTAAATATATATATATATAAGACTAAAAGAAAGTTGGCAAAAGTATTTTAAAGACAAAAACCGTGTTTTGGTCCTACCTCCAACTTATTTTCATTTTTTAATTTCGTTCTTTGACTTCTTTTCTTTCAATCTCATCCAATAAATTTTTGCTTCTTGCATAACTCTCAATTTCCAATAAAAATTTATGATCTTGGTATCATAAAATTCAGAATGAAAAGATCTATAAAATGCATTCATCACTTTCTTGAAATATTACCATGAAAAAAAAAGGATTTTATGATACATTTGAAACTAAAACTATTTTTAGGACAAAATTGAAAAAAATAAAGTTAAAAAACGAAACTGATCGAAGAACGAAAATAACTTAAAAATAAAAACATAGATTTTCTTTATTTTATATAGAAGTATGTCCTAATTGAGTAGAGAAGTTGACTAATTAACCGGTTCAACTGTTCCAGATATTACGTGGAGGATATAAAAATGGATTTGCCGTAACAATGCACGTGCTTTTCCATCTTGATTATACTAATTTGTGAACTCCTATGTTGATAAATTAACAGGTACTCAAAAATTACGTCGAGGATATCAATAATGGATTTGCTGTCAGATTATTAGAAGATTACAACTCATACAAGAGGAACAAGTCCAAGAATTCAGTCTAATTATATGAACACATCCGTTTTTCAAAATTTTATATTATTAGATTCCGAACCTGCGGTTTGCATAATATCTTCTTTCAAAGAATCACATACTAGTATCATGTGTTCCAAAACATTGGTCAATAGACCATACAATAAATCTTGCCGATCAAAGGAAATGAGTAGGAACTTGGTGTATGTTACCCGGTGTTTGCCATTGACTATGAAGATAGTCTATAAAAACTCAGGCCTTATGAACGTTAGGGGTGATAGCGGTGAATTTTGGTTTTCGATTTTTAATAATAAAATGTGTTCCAAAAAACTAATTGAACTTGTTCTGTCCACGTTAGATAGAAGTTCCTCTTAAGGATGAGTGTCCTTATTAAGAATTTTTAGTATGCAAGAGTGGGTTTTTGGTACTATATATCCGTTCGAACTAATGTTCTGCGGATAAGACTACGTAGTTCTATCGAGCATGTTGAAATAGTGCATCAAGGGAGAACAAAACTGCTTTGAATTGTCCCTAAGAGTAGTTAGCAATATGCACTCTACTCTTGGGGAGGTCACATATTAAATATTCAGATTTCTAATACCATTAACTTAACTAGCCAAATTTCTTATCGGTGGACATGAATTCTAAAAACAAATATATATATATATATATATATATATATATATATATTTAGAGCAAGGATTATAATTTTTCATATTTCAATAACCAAGTTTTTACAACACAAGGAATTGTAGTAGCTACTGTGTCCACTAGACCACTACAATCATGGAGCAGAATTTAAAAAGCATCAACATTTATTTCATCATATCTTCCTTGACATTCTAATGTCCTTTCATAGTTTTTTTTATGGATTTTCTTAACCGCTCATAGAGAAAATCCTTTTTATTTGATATCATTATCGTTATATAATACACACATGAAATGCCTGCGGTTTCACTCTTTCACATACTATATGATAGTAGACATTCATAGATTTATATCAGTAGTAAGTTAAAATTAACTTAAGATGACTAACAAGTTGGGAAGGGGACCCCACAAGAAGAAGCAACAATTCTAGCTCCAGGAGAGTTAACAAACTGCCCTAGGTTTGGGTTTTTTATGTAACCACAAAGGCATGGCCTCTGCTCATTCACCTTTTGGCAACATGTAGTTGATGGTGGAGATGATGATAATATTGATCCCAGGCATGGACTCAATTCCATAGGGTTACATGTCACAGCCTCAGCAAAGGGAAACACCTCCACTACAAGAAGTAGTGCCATCACGGCAACCACTTTTGCACAAACCTTCTTCATCATCGTTCTTAACCACACACAATGTTTAATTTCTTGAATCCTTACTAGGTGGAATTTAATTGCTATGGGTTCGAAATAAGCTTGGGCATCAATTTATAAGCGTGGAGATCAAACGGTTGTTGTTACTTTCACATCAATATTTATATATATTTTTTTTTATTAAAAAATTGCGTTGAAAGACTTAGCTTTTCTTAACCAACTAAAAAGTATGAACTTACATGGGCTAAGACGAGTGGTAAGTGACTCAATTTCGCTTAAGTAAGGTCTCGGGTTTGTTTTTTTGTGAATGCAGAAAATTCATGTTGAGAGACTCACCTACCATAGTCAGACATTCGACTCAAATCGAATCCGAATTCACCTAAATAGTATTTGGAGAACTAGATAGACAAAAAAAAAATGAAAATAATTCAATTTGAATATATTATTGTCACTAATACACTGTTTGTACTGTTATTCAAATTATGCAATATTAAAATGGTGTAATAAAAATATGAATGTGCAAATATGTTTATTAATTCAAGAGATAGTGGGTATGGTGTGGTGCCTAACTAGGTCTACGACTCCAGGTGTGTGGACTGGAAAGTAAAGATACTTTTTTTTGAACGTAAAGTAAAGATACTTTGAAAGTAAGTTGGAATGCTATAATGTAATTAACTTATTTTTAGTAGGGGTTTTTGGGTCATCACTGCAATATCACAACAATGGCAATTGCGCCATATCCATCAATTCCATGACGTAGAAATTAGAAATTTGTGGACACCGTTCTATCTTCCCATTGATAGAACTTAGAAGTCCTTCTTTCTTTCTTCTTGCTAGAGTAATTGGGATAAGTACTCTTCCAACCATACTATTTAAAATCATTTCCTTTTATTTTTTCTGAGAAGCATTAGAAGCATTATTATTTTTTTTTTGTTGAAGAGCGAATAATTCTAGAAATCATAATATAATTACGGAGGTTTTAAATGAAATATCAAATTGTATAAAGTTGAAAAAACAACTTCGTCTCAAATTAAAGTGATTCGGTTGAAGAGTTAATTTCGTTGATAAAAATGCATCACAAATGTCTTGAGTTTAAATCTAAGTGAACTCACCTAAACTTTTTATGAACCTAAGTGATCACATTTTTTTTTTTTTTTAATCTTACAAAAATGACTTTAAATAATCAAGCCAATGTGACTTTTTTATACATATAACTCTGGATCCAACCATGGTTCTTTTTTAAAATATCCTTACTTCTAAAAAAAAAACTTATTAATAGTTGTAAATATTTATTGTCTCTTAACTTTTAAGGAGTATTTTCCAACGTAATATCAACAAAGTGGAACTTTTGTCACCTCACTCATGACTCAACGCACCTCATAAATTTTTTTTTATTATTTCTTAGCCCTCGGGTCCTATATATAGGATATACTTAACCGTATTCCTCGGACCAAGGAAAATAGTTAGTTTTGTGAATTTTATGAGTATATATTGTAACATTACAATTTTACTTCCTCCACTTTACTTGGAAAGTTCACATTCACTAATGAATAATAAAAAAATATAGTTAGTCAAAACATTTAATAAGAGCAAAAAAAGAGAAAAAAAACAATTAATGATGCACAGGAAATATAAAATGTCCTATATATAGGACCAAAAATTTCTTCTAGAAGGTGCCCTATATACAGGACCAGAGGGAGTAACAACCTTCTCTTCAAAAAATAATACTTTCCCATCCCCTTTTCATTCTCAAAACTACACCCCACCCCCTCACGCACCCTTCATATCTATCATCTAAATCATAGTATTATCTCAAATCTCAAGACACTCACAATCAATCACTCATATAAAGTTTGAAGACATACATCTATTAAAGTAGTGACCCTCATCCACATTGAACAAATTTTTGAGCAACAACGTATGTGTATGGTATTGTTCATGGTCATGTTGAGCCCAACACAGGCATAGCTGATCATTCGGTCAACTCGTGCGAGGCATGGATATAGAAAGTACAGATCCTCTTTTTGGAAGGTCACTGGTCGCGCCCAATCACTACACTAGAATCGCATATCAACCTCGGCCATTTAATAGCGCTCGTGTAAAAAGGCTGTAAAAAGTTCACAAGAAATTATTAACAACGCCCTATTAATTTAGTGTTGTCTTTAATAAACAATGGCAGCGCTATTAATTCTCGTCTTCCATATAAGACAACACCATTTTAAAATGAGGCTGTCTTTTTTTTTTTCAAAGATGACAACGCCATCTTCATAATGTGTTGCCTTTTGTTTTTGCCACATTTCCACAACGTCGTTTTAAAATGACACTGCCATTGTTTTCCCTCACTCTCGTGCTTACCATATTTTTTTTATAATTGTTTAAACGATTAAAATGCAATTTTTTCCAAATTAAAAAAAAAACTCAAATAAAACCTAAATGGCGTTGTCTTTCAATCTTCGTCACAAAACCATACGTCTTTCTCTCTTTCGTCTCCTTAGTGTTCATTCCCTCTCAAACTCTCTTGAATGCTCAACCGCTGCTCATTGTCGTGAGACTGTTCTTGTAACATCATTATGTTATCACTTTTCCTTATAATTTTAACACCTAAAATAACACTTGCTTCACTCATGTCTATCATATCAAATTTAGATGCTAAAAATTGTTTGGTATCATATACAACATCATAATAAGTACAAAAAATAAGCATGTCATCCACATATAATAAACATATGATCACACATTCATCATTTACTAGTTTGACATACACACATCTATCTACTCCAATAGAATAAAAACCAGAACTAGTAAGATTATGATCAAATTTTTCATGCCATTGTTTTGGTGCTTGTTTTAAATCATATAAGGATTTGAGAAGTTTACACACTTTGTTTTATTTCCCATTAACCTCACAACCTTCATGTTGCTTCGTATAAATTTCTTCTTCTAAATCACCATTTACAAAAACAGTTTTAACATCAATTTAGTGAATCATTAATCTATAAATTGAGGCTAATGCAATTACAACTCTTATTGAAGAAATTTTAGCCACGGGAACAAATGTATCAAAATAATCAATGTTTTGTTTTTGAGTGAAACCTTTTACTACTAATAGCTTTATATTTTTCAATTGATTCATCTGGGAAATATTTTCTTTTAAAAATCCATTAGGAACCAACTAATGCCCATGTATTATTTTTTTACAAGAGAATCAATTTCATTTTTAATATCTTCTTTCCAAAATTGGGCATAAGAAGAGTTAATAGCTTCATAAAAAGAAATAGGGTCATTATCAACTAGATACATGTAAAAATCGTTTCTAAAAGAGGTTGTTTTTCTTTCTCTTTTACTCATTCTCAAGTCCTCATGTTGGTTTTCCTCATTATTTGTCTCACTATTATCTAAAGATGCATGAGAAAGACTACCATATTTCATAGGAAATATCTTTTGTAAGAAATTAGCATTCTTATAGTATTGTAATCAAGAACATCACCTTTTAACACTAAAAATCTATATGCAGCACTATGTTCAGCGTATCCAATAAATATACAATCAGATATCTTTGATCCTAATAATTTTCTTTTCTCAGGGTCTTGTAGCACTACTTTAGCAAGAAACCCCCCACACTTTAAAATATTTAAAGTTAGGTGCATATCCTTTCTATAACTCATAGGGTGTCACTCCAGTTTTCTTATAGGGTATCCTATTTTGCAAATGACATGAACTTAAAATACTTTTCCCCATAAGTTATTAGGTGCACCAGAACTAATGAGCATAGCATTCACCGTTTCTTTAATTGTTTTTGGAAAATAATGTAGGGGTTCTGTATATAGCTCAACATATGAAACCACTCCAAAAACCCAATTAGATATTTGCTAGTGGGAAGGGAATGAGTATATATAAAGACTAAAGATTAACAAAAAATGAGCAATGCCGGACTAGACATTATTCCAACATCGAGTGCCTTTAAGTTAGCGAAAGATATGTGAGTCTAGCACAGAGAAGATCCGTGCTTGTCGACGCCTAAAATTCTTGCCACCAAACATCTCAATTTTGGACGTGTCTAAAAATGGTTTTGCATATATAACTGAAGAAGGAACAACATGGTGTACGGAACTATGGAAGTAGTGATGGTTTGAAGATTAGTTTCTGTTTCAGATTGTACAACATTTTTAGTAGCGGTGGTGACGATGTGATTCATTGAAGATGCCATAGATTCTTAAGATTGAAAGAAAAATAGGATAAAAATACACCAAAAAACACAGGAAAATAATATGATATGAGGTCGGTCGGAAACATTGTCCTTAAGAATCTATTCGTGCATCGCGATGATTCCCCAAGATTCAACAGACCCTTCTAACAAATATCAGGTAACAAAATTAGCAGTATATTATACAATGATGTAACCCAAGATTGAGAAAATGAGAATTGAAAAATTCAAAGAATACACTTAATATAATTTTTTCAATGTGAGTGCTTAGAAGGAGGATCGTTATCTGGATTAAATATACTCAGCCCTTGTGACAAAAGTCAAAAAAGCAATCTAAATTTGGATGATTGCTATGTAACATTTTGTTAAACTAATAAGAATTTGTCACATGTATGTCATGTCATTGCTTAAAGTAGTCAAAATTGATATTTTGCTATTTAGTCCAACAATAAAAACTAGATTAAAAACTTGAAAAGTTGCTTTCTTTTATAATACCCAAAAATTGCATTTTTTCATGGAATTACTTCCATGCAACCTAATTTTGGATTATTGTTATGCAATCTTTTATTGGACCAATGATATTTTGCCACCTAACATGCAATTGTCAAGTCATTGTTTAAAAAATCAAAATATCATGTTAGGTGGTAAAATGTCATTGGTCCAATATAGGATTGCATAACAATCCAAAATTAGGTTGCATACTAAAAAAATTCTTTTTTTTATTACAATTGGTTTTCAAATAATACAAAATTAATTAACCAATCAACTATCAAATATTATAATAATGTACACAACAAATATGTATTATTAATTATTATCATTATCAAATAAATAAAAAGTCTAGTTCAAAAATATTTAATAGTATATAGAAAAAATGTCTTGAAATAATAATAATAATTTTTATAACAGATCAAATATCAAATGGATGTTTTAGCTACTCATCATAACATTCAAATTTGACACCATACGTCCAACTAATTCCCAACATAACATTCCGTGATCAAAATTCAATTGATTCACCAGACATCATAACATAACGGAACAAATGAAACTAAAAAAAAGGATAGGTGATTGGGGCGCCTATATGGCTTCCAGGGCCTGCAGGATATCAGCTTTCAGATCTTCAAAGTCTTCAATTCCAAAGCTGAAACGGACCAAGTTGTCATGAATTCCATACTTGGCCCTTTCTGACTGAGGAAGATCCCTGTTGCACGACACATGAAGAGTGAATATCAGAATATAATTGACACCATAAATCAAAATAGGGCCCAGTAAAAATGGTTGCACCACAAGGCCACATTCAGGTAGGGCCTTGCCCCATGATGAGTCATGACTGATGTTAAATCATTTAAACAAGTACCAGTAAGACATGATAGCAGGCTGATCCACAATGCTCTCACAGCCACCAAAAGATGGAGCAATATATGGGATTTTCAGTGAATCCACAAATTTTATGGTGGTCGTCAGGTCACCATCAATCTGCACGATTAGCAATAGAGTTATCAAAATTGGGCAAATAATGAAATCATCAACAACATACCTAAAATGAAAATGATGGCGCTAGTAATAACCAAATATTGGAATAACAAACAACAACAACCAAGCCTTTGTCTCACTAGGTGGGGTCGGCTACATGGATCAAATAACGCCATAAATAATAGCAAACCTCACCTCAAAACTAACAACACCACCAAAACCAGTCATCTGCCTCTTGGCAAGCTCATGCTCGGGGTGACTTGGCAAGCCTGGATAATAGACACGCTTCACCTGGAAATAATATTACACAATTAAAGCTAGCTCATGAGAGATGCAGAAACAATCATTTTCATTTTATAACTCTTCATACAAAAGCATTATCATCGTTATTGAATTTGTAAAATGTTAAAATGGTCATATTGGTTTGAAAAATAATAGCATACCATAAAGACAATATACAAAAGTATAAAAAAAACATCTAATCTTGGAGAACATAAGTGAGCAAGTAGGGGAGCTGGTTAACAAATTGTATATATTAAATCAATAAATCTCATATTACCTTAGGATGTGCCTCTAAAATTTTGGCCATCCTCAATCCTGTTGAGTTCTGCTGCTGTACACGAAGATGCAGCGTTTTCATGCCTCTAATGATTAGGTATGCAGCATTCTGTTCAGAGAAAACAGTTTGCACTATGTCAGCACAGCAATCAATTAAATATAACCTTCTAATGAAAAGACATGGCAAAGATATAGCAGAAAGGCAAGGGCAGAGCAATGAAGAAATGACTCACCGGGTTAAGAGTACCACCCAAAACATGATGCAAAATACGCACTTGTGAAACCAACTTTTCTGAACCACTTATGCAACCAGCAAGGACCTGAAACAGGGAAAAAAAAAAGAGGTTTGTTGATGCTAAACTAAGTGACTTATGAGTTATGACAAAATGTAGATTACAATGCTATTCGTCAAACAAGATTTTACAAAGAGCAGGCTGGCTTACATCATTATGTCCAGCAATGTACTTTGTAGCAGAGTGCACCACAAGATCAGCTCCAAGGGCAAGGGCCTTCTGGTTCATAGGTGTGGCAAATGTGCCATCAATGCAGACCAAAGCCCCATACTTGTGACATAGGTCAGAAACCAGCTTGATGTCAACACATCGGAGGAACGGATTGGTAGGAGACTCGGTGAAGAACAGAGAAACCTGCAGGCATGTATAATATCGTGTGAACTCAATATTGCCCACCAATCATAAAGGAATCATAGAGAAATTTCATATAAAGAGACCAATTACTCTCTTCAACACTCACATTGTTCTGTTCCAATGCAGCTTCCAAGGCACCAACATCAGCAGGATCGATTATGGTTGCCTGCACAATAAAGTGAAAATTTATAACGATTAAATATTAAAAGCTATATATATATATATATATATATATATATATAAGCAAAATTTAACTTCGACCCAAAGGACCAAAATGCTTAGGCTATCTCTTAAAAGTAACCTGAAGAAGCATGGCAACATAAGAACTTTCCGACACAACAAAATACAATCAAACTGGGAAATAAGTAGAACACATACGGTGATTCCCATCTTCGGAAGCATGGTTTCAATGAATATCCTAGTCTTCCTATAGCAATCAGTAGTGGTCACAAGATGTCCACCAGCCGGGACCAACGCCATCAACAGGACTGTGCTAGCACACATCCCAGAAGCCATAATCAAAGTTGACTCTGCCCCCTCCAGCTCACTGGTTCAGAAAGAAAGAATATACATAAGAAACCTCATTACAAGCTCATTCAATCATATACATAACAATGAAAACACCAGAAGATCATAATCTAATCAATCACAAACCTTATCTTCTCCTCCAAAACCACTGTGGTTGGGTTTCCATAGCGCCCATATTCAAAACTAACTTGGCGTTTCTCCTGCAAAAAAAAAAAAAAAAAAAAAAAGATGAAACAACTACGCCACCAATTACATAAAATATGCCATAAATTCTAGTCCCTGAAATTACAATCATCGGTCATATTAGAGTTAGACTTTAGGAAAACTAACATGTTAGTCTAAGGAACTGATGAAGTCAAAATGATAATATGATCTAAAGGTGACAATTACATAGACTAAGACGATAGTTTTCAGGTCAGAGAATAATTAGAAAGTCTAATATGACGATTTTCATGTCAAAGAGTAATATGAAAGACTAACATAGTAATTTTCAAGTCAGAGACCCATATGACCGGTAAAATTTCTCATTTTTCATGAATCATGTAACAGCATGTTCTAATGCTGCAAAGAAGAGTACCTTGAAATCAATGAGATCTGCAGTTTTCTTAAAGAAGTAGGCAGAAGTATTGACCACAGGGGTGGTAATTGCATCAGTTACAATGCCCCGTCCTAATCTCTCAGCTGCACATAAAAAACCAATCACCTTTATTAACAATCATACCCAATTTAATCAGAGTAGCACAATTACTAATCATCATAAATAATAATCAAAGGTTCACATAACAATACTCCATTCACACCACCAAAAATAAAATAAATAAAGGAGCAATCTGCAAAAAAAAATGTCCTTTCTTTCTTTCTAAAACCCCCGATATCCGAAAATCATTGGATCCGACTAGATCAGCAAATAAGAATCAAAACACAATTGGAATCTAAGCAGCCAGCTCCTGAGTCATATAAAAGAATCATTTAAAAAAGAGCCTAAAAAATTAGAATCAGAATCAAAAAACACAAATCGGAATCTAAGCCATTCAATCTTTCATTCAACGGCTCAAATTTAACAAAGTCATCAAAATAAATTTTTTTTAAAAAAAAACATAATCCAGAAAATATATATATATATATATATATATATATATATATATTAATTGAAAGATTGAGTAATACCGGCATGAATGGTTTTGCTGCCATCAGATTTCAAAAACGAAGAATAAGAAGAAGGTTCAACGCCTTCCGCTTTAAACTGTACAGCACCTCTTCCATTTCCACCCTCGTCTCCGACCACCACAACGACATCCTCCTCGTCGCCGGCGATCTCAACGGGGGCGACGGAGAGGGTGGCGGCGGCGTCAACGGCAGAAGCAACCGTCGGAGCCGCCGCCGGAGCGGGGACGGCATCATTGGACCACGAAGCAGCGACGATTTGCGCGACGCCGATGTTGCTGCAGTTGCGGCGGGCCTTGGTGCTGAGCTGGCGCTGGAAATTGGGAGGGAAACGAAGGATGAGAGAGCTGAGGCCGTAAAACGGCGTCGTTATGGTTGAAACGTTGTTCCTTTTGCGAAGGTTCTCGAATCTTGGAGCGGCTGAGAAATCCGGATCTGAACGGCACTCGAAGGAAGAAGAAGAAGAAGACGGTGATGACGTCATTAAAAGCTTGTTACAAATGGAAGAGGCCATTTTTTTTTTTTTGTTGTTGTTTGTTTTCAGTGACTCTCTTTTTGGTTTTGGATGTGAGGAAGTGAATGAAGGAATGAATGTGGATGAATCATGAATGCGTATGTATAAGGTGGTGGTTGGTGGGAGGGTTTAGGTAAAACGGCGCGAATCCTGCGTCGTTTTGAATTTGGATTTTTTTTTTTTTTTGTTTTTTCGTTTTTGTAAAGCTGAGTCGTTTGGATTTTGTTTGTTACTCTCTCCTGACTTTAATTCTAGGCAATACTCTTTTTAGTCACTTTACTTGTTTTACAGAAAATTAAGATATTCAATTACTATCTTTGAAATTTTAAAAAATTAATTTAATATTATAATTTACCTTTTTAATTTTTATTGAAAATTTTACAAATGCATTGTTTTACATAAATAAATAAATAATAAATAAGTAAAAAAATCAATAAACACCTCCTAAAAAATACAAAGTAACTTATAAATAAAATCAAAGAATTCTTCTAGCAAATAGCCTATAAATAAGTCTAGAAAGAATATTACTCCTTGCGTCTTTTAATTTATGTTCATTTAGCCATTTTATTTTGTCATATAAGTTATGTTCATTTAGGAACTTAATATTCATTTATATTTCTTTTTCCAACCATACCCTTATTTATTACATTACCTTTTTCACCACTCATTTCTTCATCTTTCTTCAATATAATCTTCTTACATTTATCATTACTCTCTCTTCTATAATTAAATGGGAATAATTTAGTTAAAATATAACAAATTTGTATATCATTTACTTATTTGTTAACCTATATGCAAGTTCTAAATCAACATAACTTATGGAACGAAGTGAGTATGAAATTTCAAATAAAAAAATATATACTATCAAATATTATCAATTTTTTTTGTCCGTATTCCTTGCGCAATCATCGGTATCTCCAAGAGCACCCTTAATACTAGGGAATCCGAGACTAATCCGAAGTGAGCTGCGGAATGTTTTTAGTGAGAATCAAACACGGGGCTACTAGCACCCGTGTCCCATTCCCAAGATTTCAGTTGGAGCCTTACACCAACTGAACCAAATCCCGTTGATAAATATTATCAATTTTAATGTTATGAATTAGAGTTTGTATAATAAAGAGTCAATAAAATAAATAGGAAAATGTTAATAAGAAGCTAAATATGGTTTAGAAGCATTGAAAGTTGAAGTTTTTTAAGTTTACGAGAGAAGAAAGACGTGGGACTTGTGATATTTTTTCTATTTCTAGAATGCTTAACAAGTACCCTTAAGGCACTTGTTAGCAAGACCCTTATAAATAATATCTATAGAAATTTTTCAAAAAATATCACATTCAAGATCGAGCATATATTAACAGCTTTTAAAAAGTATTGTCAAATATTAAGATTTTTTTAATATTAAAATATTAAAAATAACAAATTTGTGTTGAAAATTAAAAGTTTATATTTAAAAAAGTACGAGTAAACTTATCTTCTGAATGCATTTATTTTTTTATAAAATCTCATTCTGACCTTTTAATAAAATTTAATTAATTATTTCTAAAAATATTTCTATTGAGCTAATATTTTTTAAAGATAATTTTAAAAAGAATATTAAATATTTATATTTCAAATGTCAATAACACATTTTAGCCACAATTTTTATGTATATAAATTTTTCAAAATTATTATTTTAAATATTAAAAAAATTAAAATACCCGTTTTTTTTATATGTAAAAATACCAATTAACACTAGAAAAAAATAAGAAAAACCTTACAATGAAGACTAAAAGGAGCAGCATAAAATAGTCTAAAATTAAAGAGTGTGGTATCCTAGTTTCTCGGGTTGGCCAACTTGTCAATTTGACCAAGGGGATCACGCGGGTTTAGCATTTATTCTTTGTTTATTTGAAGTGATCAAGAGAAGAGAGATTTTGAAAGGAGAGAAATTGAGGTGATTTCCTAAAATTAGTCTTGTTTGGTTGAGAGGAAAAAGGGAAGAGAAGAAAATAATTGTGTGGGTCTCACTCAAAATAAAATCCCTCCATCTTTAAAAAGAAAACTGAAAAAAGAAAGATAAAATGTGACAAATACTAAAATTACCCATATAATACATCAAAAATAGCCGCTTAACCTTATAGTATTATAGTACTCCACTCTCTTTTATCTAAACTCTAAAATATTGGTCCGCGTAAGACAGCCAGTTGGTGGCTGCAGGGACATTTAGGATTTTCCCCTCCCTAGGTCATGGGTTCTAGTCCCAGACCTCTCATGTAAACAAAAAAAAAAAGGCTTAATTGCATAATTGGTCTTTTATCTTATTTATTAGATTCACTTTGGTCCTTTATCTTTTTTTTGCAATTTACTGGTCCTTTATTTTTTTTAAAAGATTCAGTTTGGTCCTTCCGTTAAAATAAAGTTAATTGAGAAGGAATATTCCAAGAATATTCCCCTTCTAGGCTTAATTGCATAATTGGTCTTTTATCTTATTTATTAGATTCACTTTGGTCCTTTATCTTAATATTCCAAGAATATTCTCTCTTCTTCTTCCTCTTCCTCTGCTCTCTCCTTACAGCGGCGACAGCCACCATGGGCTCACACCCTCTTTCCTCGGAAATCTTCAAATTTCTTCAACATTCTTCAATTTTTCACGGTTTTTAAGCTTTATTTTTATTATTCCTCAAACAAATTTGTGTTTTTCGTTCTTTTTTCCTCAAAATCCGAATTCCAGGGTCCCTTTTCTAAAACCTTGGTTATCAACAATGGTCTCCTCCTCTAAACCTGCTGGAAAACGTGTGAAAACACGTGCGAAACGCTTCAACAACTCCGATTAATTTCTAAAAATGACAGCGACGGTGGCATGGGCGATGGCGGCGGCGCCCGTGGTGGCTGTTGCCGCTGTAAGGGAGAGAGCAGAGAAAGAGGAAGAAGAAGAAGAGGATGGAATATTATTGGAATATTAAGATAAAGGACCAAAGTGAATCTAATAAATAAGATAAAGGACCAATTATGCAATTAAGCCAAAAAAAAATAAACTCTAAAATATTGTCTTTTCTTGTTATATTCTCTGGTTTTTTTTAACAATTTTATTTCCTACATCTCTTATTATAAGTCACTTTTAACTAATTCAAACAAATTAAAAAAAGTAATTATTAGTCTCAAATTTATCAAAAAATATGTTGTCATTCCTTGTTTAAAACTTTATAATTTTATTTGTTTATCTCTCCTGTAATTATTACTCTATCACTCATATGTAATTATGAGGGGTGTATTTGAAATAAATTTTTTTAATGCTACATAAATATTCTAAAAATATGTATAAAAAGAGACAAAAAAAACCTACAAAAAAGGTGTCTTATAATAAGGGACGAAGAGATAACACATAATTAATATTATTTTTTCAATTTTATTTTTATTTTTGACAAAAGTTTTTTTTACTTCCAATATTTTTTTCATTTTTCAATAATGATTATATAAGAGTATTATAATCAAAATACCTTACATTCTTACATCATATATTTATTTTTAAAAATTCACGAATCATATACTCCCTCCGGTCCTATTTATAAGACTCTTTTGGGATTTTTCACTCCCACCAAGGACAATGGATAAATTTGTTAGTGGCATTGGAAATGTGAAAATTTGATATACTTTTTCAAAACTACTCATATAATTATTATTGAACTCTAAAAAGTGTTTGTTAGATCTAGTGTGCATGTGCATGTGGAGATTGTTAGATCTATTACGCAAGTACATGGTTTTGATAATGACAATATTTTGAACAAGCTCAAGTCTTGGAGAAACTCACCAAAGAACAACAAGCAACAATGATGAAGAGAGAGCAAGCTCATAGATTCAAAATGTATATTGTTTATAATATCTTTATTTTAAGTCTTAGAGTTTTGGGTAGAGTTATTAGAGGGTAGTGAATCTCTATCAAGTGCATGATCATATTATATCTTGAGTATTTCACTTAACCTAAATCAATAGGTGGTTTAAAAGTTTTTAAAGAAAAGGTTTAATTTTGAGAAAACAAGTTTTTAATTGATTTTTACAGTGCTTAATCGATTAACAGGTAAGGCTAATCAATTAACATAATTTTACATCTGTGATTAATCGATTAACTGGAGGTATCAATCGATTAACAGAAATCTGAACATCCAGGTTGCGAATGCTAGCACCTTCGTTTTTGAAATTGGCTCGTGTCTCCTCAACAAAATTATTTGTTGATTGAGCGAGTTTCTCTATTGCTGCCTCCCAAGGTGTCGGCTGCTTCTCTTGTGGTGGCTGGAGTGCTGGACTGCGCCAAGAGAAGTTAGGGTGATTTCTATACCCTGGGTTTTAGGTGTTTGAGTACGGATTATTCCTCTGGCCTCCTCCCACGAAGTTCACTTGTTCTTCGTTACCTGTACTAGTACTAACCTCAAATACACACTCACCATTACGGTGGTTGCCTTGACAGAAATCACATGTTAGTACTAAACCAGGAATATCAGAAGGGATAGAAGGTATACCTGTTGAAGCACTCATTTGGACCTGCCCCAATTTCTGGGTCAATGCAGCTATTTGCTGCTGCATTTCCTTATTCTGTGCGAACAAGGCTTGCACATTCTCAAGCTCCAAATCACTCTTCTTCAAGATACGCTTCCTGACAGTGGCCCGACTGCTGTTGTGAGCCACTTTTTCAAACAATTGTCTGGCCTCCTCGAGTGTCTTACTTTCCAAGGAACCTTGTGATGCACAGTCAACCATATGCTGATTGGAGGAATTCAACCCATCATAAAACAATCGCATTTGCATCCACCCAGGTACAGAATGATTGGGGCACCTCTTGAGCATTTGCTTGAACCTTTCCCATGCCTCATGTAAGGATTCGCCATCCTGTTGAGCAAAGGAATTGATTTCTTGCCGAAGCTGAGCTTGTCTGGTAGGTGGGAAGTACTGATCAATGAATTTCATGGCCAGATCATCCCATGATGTGATGCTCCCTTGTGGTTGAGTTCAGAGCCACTGATTAGCTTTCCCCTTTAATGACAAAGGGAAAAGTCTCAGCCTGATTGCCTCATTACTAGCACCCTGAATTCTGAAGAAATCCAGGTAGCTCAAGAAACTTGCAATGTGATCATTCAGGTCCTCATCCGGGCCACCACCAAACTGATTATGTTGTAACAAGTTTAAGTATGCTCCCTTGATGTCGAAATTCGGTGTGTCGACAGCAGGTCGCACTATGCTGGTGCCACACACGTTCGGGTTGACTAAGGCATAATCAGCCAAGGTACGCCTATCAGGTGGAGGCTCAGTTTCACGCCCACGTTCTTCAGCCATTGTTCTTGCTTGCCTCTTTTTCCTTTGTTGTGCATGTTTCCTTAGCTTCTTTGCTGTCAACTCAATCTCAGGATCGAATTGAAGATTGTTGTAATCACCTGCAGATCGCAAGTGCATATACCAATCTCGGCAAAGAGGGTTAAAAGCACCTGTTGATAATAAATAGAGGCAATTAAGAATAAAAAGGCTAAAGTAAAATTCCACCAAGTAACTACTAAAAAGTACCGAAAAATTATTCAAATCTAATTACAGTCCCCGGCAACGGCGCCAAAAACTGGTTGAGATTCTGGCAAGTATACCAGATCGTACAAGTAATAGAGTGTAAATAAAGTATCGTTCCCAACGAAGACTAAAATTGATTCTAATAATTCTCACCTATTTGAAGTTACTGAGTGAAATTTAAATTTGAATTCAATTAATTTAGAAATTTTTGATTTAAATAAATAAAAATAAATAAAAGCAATGATTTTTAAACAAGGAAAAAGAGCGGGACGTAGTTTCAATGAAGGTTCCAAAAGCGTTCAACAATGAATTAATTTGTTTTCCTGAATTCTGAATTTGTTTTGCAAAAGTAGGAAACGCCTAATGTCTTAGAACGTTTCCATATTTTAGAGATTAATCTCCTAATGATGTCTCAAGAGAGCATTAAAACCTAACCCTTAATTATGTTCAATCAAAACTCATAAAAATTATTCAATTCATAAGAAATATATTTATCCCTATGCAATTGAACTGTTTGATTATTAGGCACAATCCTAAATTAATATGTCTATTAAATTAGGATTCCTACGTCATGAATTGCGCACTTTCATGAACAACAATAAAAACATAATCACACACAGAATTCATAATGGAAAAACAAGATTAATTCAATGCATAAACATTAAAAAAGTTCCATATTCATCTACTCCTACATCCCAAATAAGGATTTAGTTCATAATTGAGAAAAGAAGAACAAAAAAAGTGATAAAGATAAGCATAATTACCACTAATCCTTGGTTCTAATCTTCGTTCTTCACAAAACCTCTCCAAAAATTTGTTCCAAACTGTTCTGAATAATCCCTAATTCCTAATCCTAATGTATTTTATAAAGCCCAAAAGCCATCCTTAAACCCAACTAATCAGAAAAATCAGATTTAATTACAAAACTGTGACGCGCGCCTGGGTATGGGCCTGACACGCCTAGGCACGCGCTTGAAAATCTTCAGTTCTCCTTTGTACGTGAACAGCGCGCCTGGGTATGCTGAGCTGCACACTTGGGCGCGTTTCTATCTGAATTGGTGCACCACTATTTGCCTTCTGAACCCCATTTTTGGCTAGCTGACACGCCTGGGGCTGCTGTTCCTGCGCTTGGGCGTGCAACGACAAATTTTCGCTTTCTCTTCTGTTCAATCTCAAACTCTCCAAGTTCCAGCTTTAGTTTCTTCTCCCAATCTCCAATTTAGCTCTAAAGACACCTGAAACACTAACACACACATCAAAACGAAGAAGACACTAACTCTACACTAAAATCCAAAAATCCTAGAAAAAGACTCTGACTTTGCTTAAGAACAAAGCAAAACCAAAGCAAAACCAAAGCAAACAGGAGTTAAATAAGGTACAAAAACATCATATTTTAGACTCAAATCATTTTGCAAATGAAACATCTGTCAAAGATTGGCTTCAATCTCTAATAGCTACTGCAGAGAAGCCGATGATAAATCAGGTGGTTGATATTATTTGGGCCATTTGGAGCAAGCGGAACAAGTGTATCTTCAATAAGGAAAATGCTTTTCGGCTCCCATGAATGACTTTTTGGCCCCCATTTCAAATTTCCATGGACCAAAATACCCTTAAGTGTGTTAACATTTCCGGTTCTATGAAACCGGAAATGTCTTTTCAGTTTTATTGAACCGGAAGCAATTTATTTCATATTTCCGGTTTTGCTAAAACGGAATAGGTTTCCGACTTTGTGGAACCGGAAAATTTAATAAATTTCATCTCTGTAGAGACAGAACTATCTATGGGACATCAACAATGAATTGTTGCCGTTGCATGTTAGTCATCAACAATTAAGGAGGGAATCTTGCCAGCACATGCTTCCTCGTGGAATGGAATAGCATTAAGACTTATTGAATGAGTCTTTGAATCCGTGATCGAGGCCGTACCAGATACAAATAAAAACAGTTTAAATATAGTACTAGGAAGTGACTCCTAGGTCGTCTCCCAAGGAATATCTTATCAAGCAAAAGGTCGAACACATAGTATGCATAGAAAACAGGGGGGTTTGGTATTGAATATTGAATAATTGAAATCAAAACAGAATTAAATCAAAACGAAGTAACAGATAAGGAAAAGCGGATAAACCCCTTTGGCTCGCGCTCACAACTCTATCATCGGTCACAAAAGATCAATTTCTTTCCTCTTCACTGTCCAACTCGTGAGAACTAAATACTAAGCGAAAATTCAATTCTCACCCCAAAACCCAAACCTCTAATTAAGCATTAAAAGCCAAAGCATGGAGTTTTTACGAGTTTGCATAAACTAAGCATTCATACACATGGATTATCTCTATAGAATGGAACTAAGCGAACCATAACATATCAATAAGCATGAAAACAGTGAATAAAAACGAAATAGCATTAAGAATAAAACCTCAAGAGTATGTGATACATTACCAAAGGGATTTAACCTAAGAGTTTAGCCTTCCATGAAGAAAAATACCAAAAAACGTGTAGAAAGGGAAGAGAGAGAAACCCTAGCAGCCACCACAAGCTTGGAGAGCAAAACTAAGCCTTCTCTATGAGAGAGAATGTAAAAAACGTGGAATGATTAGTGGCTGCTAGGGTTTACACGAATTTAGCTTTTTAAATCTCAAAACGGGCCTAAATCATGGGCCCAAATCCTAAGGAAAGCTTATCTCTAAATTAAATCTAAAAATATCCTATAGATAAAATCTAAATCTTAAAAGATATAACTAAATCTCAACTAATCCTAAAGATAGATTACAATCTTCACTTCATCATATATCTTCTCTTCCAAAATTAAATCTTCACTCCCAAAATTAAATCTTCACTCCCCAAAATGTCCAAAAAGCCCTTGTGCCAAATATGACCTGAAAATAGAAATAGAATTAATTAGGCTAAATAATCCCAAATTAAACAATATTCAGAATATCAGTCCAATAAACTCTAAATCACTTAATCAAGCTAAACAATGTCAAATGGGCAACAAGTATCAATAATAGGAGTGGATTAATGCAAGGAATAATGGGAAATAAAATGCTCATCAATCCGTGTCAGTTGAAGATAAGGTGGGTGGCTAACGTGGCTTGCTCCCATTGGTTGGTGCGGATTGCTCCAAAGATAAGATTTTATCAACAATCTCATCTAACGGCTGAGAGTCGGAATCATTATGTTTTTCCGATTTTGTAGTACCGGAAATCATTATATATTTCCGGTACTACAAAGTCGGAATCCAATTTTCAGTTCATCAAAATCGAAATAGTGTTTAAATTGCTTCCGTTTCAATAAAACCGGAAAGACTTTTCCGATTTCATAGAACCAGAATGTTAACACGCTTAAGGGTATTTTGGTCCATGGAAATTTGAAATGGGGGCCAAAAAGACAGTCATTAGGGCCGAAAAGCAATTTCCCTTCAATAATATAAAATGGAGCATTAGCCAAACTCTAGCCAAAGCACTCTCGGTCCAGCTTTCAGTTGAGCACCATGATGTTACAAAAAAGAAAGAGCCAACCTGGAGTGTGGAAAGGCCCAAGGAGGCATAGATTGAAAATAAATGTTGGCCATTAGTCCTCAAACCCCCATTTTATCTCCCAAACCCCAACTTTTTTTTAATTCCACTATTACCCTTCCAAACCCCAAACCCCAGTTTCTCTTCTCTATATTTCCTTTCACTATATCTCTCTCTCTCTCTTACTTCCACTCTTTCTTCTCTAACACCCACTCTCCCTCTCCAATTTCACAATCTTCTTTATCCCTATTTACAATTTTCTTTTTCCTCTATCTTCTTTCCATTCTCCCTTTCAAAGTCTTCTTTTTCCTTTGTCTTCTTTTTTTCTTTGGGTTTTTTCGTTTAGGGTTTATGTTAGATGATTAATAAGTTGTTTGAAGTTAGATTTTCATTTTTTTAATAGTTTTTTGTTCATTTGTTATGTTTTAAGCAAACCCATTTGTCTTCTCTTCGTTGTTAGTGTTTGTTTTTTTTATTCTGACGCTGTAAAATTCCGACGACCAGTGTCAGAATTTTGAATTTCCGACACGGGGGTATCAGAATTTCAAAATTCCGACAAAAGGCCGTCGGAAATTTACACTGTTTTAATTTTTTTCGTTAGAAAAAATTCTGACATATATATGTCGGAAAACTCTAAAACAAACTACCTAAAAATTTCTGACATACCTGTGTCGGAATCCCAAAAAATTATGACACTGGATTGTCAGAATTTACACAGTAACGTAAAAAGTGGAATATGGAAGGGGTTAGAGAGGGTTGGAGAGAAAAGGGTTTGTAAAAGTGGAATATAGAAGGGGTTTGCATGGGGTTATGGGGTTTTGCTTGGGGTGGAAGAAGTTCAAAAGGTGGCTGGGGGTTGGGGTTTCTTTTTTTGTTTGGTTTGAATGATGAAGGGTATAATGGACGTTGCACCATTAAAATGGAATTTGGGCGAATAAAATGGGGGTTTGAGGACTAATGTGTAAGAACTACAATCGGTGGGTGAAATAACTAGGAGACACTAGGAGAACACCTAGAAGGGGGGGTTGAATAGGTGTTAAAGAAACCTTGAATGATTTTCAAAAGAAACAAATCGAAACAATTAAAACAAAATTTTTTTTACAAAAATGTTCTGATTAATCAATTAACTTTAGTACTAATCGATTAATGCCGAAGCTTACTTTCAAACTAATCGATTAACTAAGGTACTAATCGATTAATGCCGAAAGCAACTTAAAAAATAATCGATTAACAATCAACTTAATCGATTAATCTGAACAGTATCTGAAAAATCACTTTTCAATCAAATACGAAAATCAATCAATTAACACATAAGATCAGAGATAAAGCGGAATTGATTAACACCAATATTCTTATTTATTACCTAGGTTATGAAAATGATTTTCCCAAAATCAATTTGCACAATTAAGATTCAATTCAATCAGTTATGAAAATCAATCTTTTCTAGGTTTTCAACCAAGAACAATATTGAAATGACTTGAATGTAAAGAGTTAAGAGTTTAGAGATACGGCACAGTGATTTATCCTGGTTCACTTTCATCCACTTGAAAGCTACATCCAGTCCCCTCTTCAACCAAGAGAGATTCTTCACTATGAGGAATTAGAGTTCTCAAATTACAAGTAAATGCCTCTCAAGACTCCCTTCTTGATAGCCTACAAGAGATACCACACCCTTGCCTTGCAATCCTATTGAATGCTCTAATCTAACCTCTAACCTTGCTTGTTGATATCCCCACAACAAGTCTTTCACTTGCTTGATGATGCCACACACCAAGACTTCCAATTGCTTGATTCACAACCAAGATTTCCAAATGCTTGTTTGCTTGATTCACAACCAAGACTTCCTTTGTTGTAGATAGTCTGCCTTCGTTGCAATGATTACAACTCAAATGAAAACAATAACAATCCTATGAATCTCTTTCAATAGCTATGAAAATATCAACATAAGAGATTCAAAGATTCTTGATCAAAGAATGTAAAAGTTAAAAGCTTTGATCTATGAAAGTGAGAGAGAATAAAGTGGCTTGATTCTTTGTAAAATGAATATCAAAATGATGTATTATGTGTTCTAATCTATTCACAAAGGTTAGGAAAAAGTTTATATAGAATACCTAAAAGTTAGGAAACAATAGAAATTGATTTTGCCTTGAAAAGCTTATTTTAAAAACTGATTCTGCACGTGTTAATCGATTAACACATGGCTTAATCGATTAACCACTGTAACATGTGTGTTAATCGATTAACCCTAACACATTAATCGATTAGTCACTGCTAAATTCAATTAAAAACTTGTTTTCTCAAAACTAAACCTTTCCTTTCAAACCTTTAAGCCACCTATTGATTTTAGGTTAAGAGAATAGTCAAAATATGATATTATCATGACCTTGATAGAGATTCACTACCCTCTAATGACTCTACCCAAACTCATTAAAATAAAAAGACTTGAGAGGCTAAAGATATTACAATAAAACACTAACTAAGTCTTCATGAGCTTGCTCTCTCTTCATCAATGTTGAGTGTTGATTGTTTGTTGAACTTCTTAAGACTTTAAGCTTGATCAAACCATTTGTAGCTTGTTCAAAACCTTTGTCATTATCAAAACATTCTCACTGGATCTAACAATCTCCCCCTTTTTGAAAATGACAAACCATGTTTTGAAATTGTTTGAAGTTCTTTGAAGTTGTTGATACTTGAACCATTTTAGCACTAGGTGAGATTCTTGCTCCCCCTCAATAAATGCTTTTGACATTTGAAATCGAATTGAGATAATCTTGATTCTCCAATAAGCTTGATTCTCCCCCTATCTTCAAAAATTTTGCTCAACCTATATAGAAACAAACAAAACAACCTCTTCTCCCCCTTTTGGCATTATCAAAAAGTAATATATACCAATTGAAATATAAAATTCTAAGCCAAAATAAGAGATAGTCAATGATCATTTCTTCACAACATTGATACCAAATGTATTTAATTAATCAAGTAATCAATGATATCAAATGTAAAACTAAAGATCTATACTTTGAAATGTGATACCAATTGGAAAGAGATATAACAATGAAATATAATACCAATTGTAACTAGAAAGTCATCATATCACTTAACAAAGTAAGATATCAATTGTAAAGAAATATCACAATAATCACAATAGCATGATAAACAAATAATGATCACATAATGATACCAAATGAGATTATAAAGAAGTAATACCAATTGTAAAAACAATACCAATTGTGAAAATCCAACAATATCAATTGTACCAATTTGTAGGACTTCTTTTGAGAATTGAAGAAGCAAATCAAAGAATAACACTTTTAAGCCTTTTGCTCTTCAATCACACCTACAAAACAATCATGCTTTGCCTTTTGGTATCCAAATGGTTTTGGATCCATTTTTGTTAGTTAAGGGATTTTCACCCTTCTTAACCCAAACAAAATTTCCTTTAGGTATACCATGCACTTTAATATAACACACATTTTAAGTATGTCCATGAGTGCCACAATAGAAACATGTTGGTGCATTTGAAAAATCAACTTTAGAAAAATCAACAACATTTCTATGAGACTTACTCTTAGCATTAGTATAACCCAAACCAAACTTGTTTGAATTTCCTTTTTGAAAATTTAACAATGTGCGCAATCTAATATCACCATTTGTGAAACTTGCAAGCTTATTTTTCAAAATAGCATTTTCATCTTTAAGCAACTTGCAATTCTCACAATCAACCACAATATTCAATCTACTAGCACAATCACAAGAAGAACTAGCATATATAAGATCAAGAGTTTCATTTTGAAGATTAAGCTCATCAACTTGTTTTTGAAGTTCTAAAATCTCTTGTTGATGTTTCAAAATGAGCTTCTTCCTTTCAATGTTTTTCAAAGCTAGTTTCTTAAGATGTTCATGCATTTCTTCATAAGCATTATATAAAATTTCATACTTGGAAGAAATTTCGGATTTAGTTTCACTTACATCGCTTTCGTCGCTTTGTTCACTTGATTCATCATTTGAACTTTCCTCTTCATTTACTAGAGCTATCAAGTTGAGACAAGCGGCTTCTTCATGATCCGAAGAACTATTTGATGTGCTTTTCTTGTCTTCTTCATCATCACTATTCCAAACTATGTATGCCCTTTTGTGTTTTGCATTTTTCTTCTCTTTCTCCTTCTTCTTGAGATACTTAGAACATGCATACTTGAGATGACCAGGCTTTCCACATTCATGGCAAACTACTCCTTCTTTTGTTGTCTTGGTCTTGTAGTGTGGGGAATTCTTCTCTTTACTTTTGTCTTTGTTCAACCTTCCTTTTCTCCTTAGAAGCTTATTAAATTTTCTTAGTAGAAGTTTCATCTCTTCTTCATCAATGTCTGAATCGGAATCTTCATTATCATCATTATCGGAACTCTCTTCCTTTTGATATGACCTTTGAGCTTTAAGAGCGATTCCTTTTCTTTCTTTGTTCTTGTCTGATTCTTCATGCAAATGCAAACGTTCAAGCTCCATTTCATGTTCTTGAAGCTTTCCGAAAAGTGTTGCTAAGTCCATGGTGTCCAAGTCCTTTGATTCAACAATTGCGGTAACCTTAGGTTGTCATTCCCTACTTAGACATCTTAAAACTTTGTTAACAAGTTCACAATTCAAGAAAGTTTTTCCAAGAGCAATGAGATGATTAACAATATGTGTAAAACGTTTTTGCATAATACATATAGATTCATTAGGCAACATACGAAACAATTCATATTCATGCATCAAAGAATTTAATCTAGCACGCCTAACTTCACTAGTGCCTTCATGTGTGACTTGCAAGGTGTCCCACATTTCTTTGGCATTAAGACATTGGGAGACTCTAAAAAACTCATCATAAGATAAAGCGGAGGTGATGATATTCTTAGCTTTTAAATCATATTGAATTTTTTTTTTATCATCATCGGTCCACTTATCTTTGGGGGTTAGTTTAGATACACCTTCTACTAGAGATGAGGGAATATGAGGACCATTCTCAATGGCTTCCCAAATGTTCATGTCTATGGCTTCTATAAAAATTCTCATCCTAACTTTCCAATAAGCATAACCCTCTCCACCAAACATAGGAGGGCGGCTAATTGAAGCACCTTCACCACCAAAGGGATTCGTAGAACCCATTGTAGTTTCCTCAAGGATCTTAACGAAAAAGCTCTATGCTCGTGTCTTTCGACCGAGCTCTGATACCAATTGTAAGAACTACAATCGGTGGGTGAAATAACTAGGAGGCACTAGGAGAACACCTAGAAGGGGGGGTTGAATAGGTGTTAGAGAAACCTTGAATGATTTTCGAAAGAAACAAATCGAAACAATTAAAACAAATTTTTTTTTACAAAAATGTACTGATTAATCGATTAACTTTAGTACTAATCGATTAATGCCGAAGCTTACTTTCAAACTAATCGATTAACTAAGGTACTAATCGATTAATGCCGAAAGCAACTTAAAAAATAATCGATTAACAATCAACTTAATCGATTAATCTGAACAGTATCTAAAAAATCACTTTTCAATCAAATACGAAAATCAATCAATTAACACATAAGATCAGAGATAAAGCGGAATTGATTAACACCAATATTCTTATTGATTACCTAGGTTAAGAAAATGATTTTCCCAAAATCAATTTGCACAATTAAGATTCAATTCAATCAATTATGAAAATCAATCTTTTCTAGGTTTTCAACCAAGAACAATATTGAAATGACTTGAATGTAAAGAGTTAAGAGTTTAGAGATACGACACAGTGATTTATCCTGGTTCACTTTCATCCACTTGAAAGCTACATCCAGTCCCCTCTTCAACCAAGAGAGATTCTTCACTATGAGGAATTAGAGTTCTCAAATTACAAGTAAATGCCTCTCAAGACTCCCTTCTTGATAGCCTACAAGAGATACCACACCCTTGCCTTGCAATCCTATTGAATGCTCTAATCTAACCTCTAACCTTGCTTGTTGATATCCCCACAACAAGTCTTCCACTTGCTTGATGATGCCACACACCAAGACTTCCAATTGCTTGATTCACAACCAAGACTTCCAAATGCTTGTTTGCTTGATTCACAACCAAGACTTCCTTTGTTGTAGATAGCTTGCCTTCTTTGCAATGATTACAACTCAAATGAAAACAATAACAATCCTATGAATCTCTTTCAATAGCTATGAAAATATCAACATAAGAGATTCAAAGATTCTTGATCAAAGAATGTAAAAGTTAAAAGCTTTGATCTATGAAAGTGAGAGAGAATAGAGTGGCTTGATTCTTTGTAAAATGAATATCAAAATGATGTATTATGTGTTCTAATCTATTCACAAAGGTTAGGAAAAAGTTTATATAGAATACCTAAAAGTTAGGAAACAATAGAAATTGATTTTGCCATGAAAAGCTTATTTTAAAAACTGATTCTGCACGTGTTAATCGATTAACACATGGCTTAATCGATTAACCACTGTAACATGTGTGTTAATCGATTAACCCTAACACATTAATCGATTAGTCACTGCTAAATTTAATTAAAAACTTGTTTTCTCAAAACTAAACCTTTCCTTTCAAACCTTTAAGCCACCTATTGATTTTAGGTTAAGTGAATACTCAAAATATGATATTATCATGACCTTGATAGAGATTCACTACCCTCTAATGACTCTACCCAAACTCATTAAAATAAAAGACTTGAGAGGCTAAATATATTACAATACAACACTAACTAAGTCTTCATGAGCTTGGTCTCTCTTCATCAATGTTGAGTGTTGATTGTTTGTTGAACTTCTTAAGACTTTAAGCTTGATCAAACCATTCGTAGCTTGTTCAAAACCTTTGTCATTATCAAAACATTCTCACTAGATCTAACATAATGGCCATAAATGTTGATGTAGCAATCAATGAGAAAGGTTTGGGCTTTGGATCAGTTTGTTGAGATTTTGAAGGCAACATTCTTGCTGCTGCCTGCCACCGAAGTCCAATGGTAGTGGAATCGAAGTTAGCTGAAGTTTTATCATTGAGATGGGCTATGGAGTGGGCCATGAGTCTACAAACCCCACACTTTAGGCTCATTGTTAATCCCCAAATCCCTTTTTTCCGATGGTGTTCTATCGGAATATTTTCCGATACCCCCTGTAACACCCCGATTTGACAACTTGAAAATAAAATTTCTTTAATTAATATAGTGAAAATTTGGGCCAATTTTTTTTTTAATACAAGTATTACACAAGATGAGAACGTTCGATTTCCAAAACGTAGTTACATTTTAAAACTCATGTTCTCACATTGCATAAAACCTTTCAAGTTTCAAACCGAGATGTTACGAAACATCGCACTCTGAAACTTGTTTTCACAAAACACATTTAAAAGCCCATTTCGTTTGTCTTAACCGTAAAACTTAATCTCGGTTATCCCGTTTTGTAAAACATAATTCGGGTGCACATGTGGTTGTAGCTAATGATGTCTAAGTACCTGGTAAGGGAGTACAATACTTGAACATAGACGCTATAACGATAGATCTCCGTCCAACGTAATGCTCCTCCGAGGGGTCGAACCTTCAATCATCGAGTCCTCGAGACAAGCTTGACCTCCTTCTCCTTCGAGACTCCATCTCGGTCTTGTCTTCGTAGGCCAATGCTTGCAGCGCCAATTCCCAATATAAACTACTCACTCTGTCACCTGTGGACATCATCACAGAAGTCCACAGGGAAGGGGGAAAGACAGAGAGAGTAAGCATTCCGAACGACGTATCGTCAACGGTGTGGGTTTACGATAGGCAAAATATTAAGACAATACAGGCATACAACAATGCACATTCATAGCACAACAATACAGCAGATATTTATGCAGAATGCATGAGAATGCAATGCAATCGTCGCATTATCTAAAACTTTATCTCTCACTTAAGGGGATTCTCTTCATTAGCTCATCTTGCAAAGTCGAAGTCTCTTAATCAGATATCTCGCAAAATCGAAGTCTCTTGTCCACATATCTCAAGTCTGTAACATCGGAAATTCAGGCTTTATGGTTTGGGTCTACATCTCCTCGGAATCCAACCACCTAGTTCGGAAGCAATCAGGAGTACAAGATCTCTAACCACACCGGCTTTTACTGGATGGCAAGTGAATGCATTCATATAAAGGCCCGGGAAATAAAATAAAATAACCTCATCCGGCTGTGTTTGAGCATCCCTCTCACTGATCAAGATTTAGTCAAGGGGGTGTCAGTCCTCTGTCTAGTTTACATGTGGTACTTCGTCCACACCACTGAGTGACCAGCTCCGACTGGTTCAGCCAGGGCCCCTATGGTTTATCCCACCTAGACAGACTTCTCAAGGCTTCTTGACGAATCACCGTCATTGTCGTCCCCTATCTTAATCATCCCGCTGAACACACAAGGGTAATTCAGGTGTATCTTCCTCTCCACTACTTCGGGTTAGGGTTTTAAAGTCATGAGGTTACACTTGTTTGATCTAACGTCGACCCATCCTAAGTCATCTCCGTCATACAGCTCCGACTATATGCGGAATGCTTCTGTGGGACTCGACCACTATGTCTGACGGGCTCCGACCCATCCTGAATCATTCTCGGCATACGACTCCGACCAGTATGCAGGATATCCACAATCTCTCCGACGGGCTACGACCCATCCAAAATCATCATCGACATATAGCTACGACTATATGCGAAATATCAATCATCATTCTGACGGGCTACGACCCACTCAGAATCACATCAGCATATGGCTCCGACCATATGCGGGATACCCATCAATCTTTGGTAGATAGGCTCCGACCTATCTCAGACCACTCTCAACATATGGCTACGACCATATGGAGACTATCTCATCATGTGGCTACGACCACTTGGAAATTATCTCAACACATGGCTACGACCATGCGAAAATCATCTCAACATATGGCTTCGACCATATGGAAACTCTCTCTCTGTAGGATTCGACACTCTTTGCGTCCGGTCCAAAGACATCATCGTCGTCATCATATCGTCAACTCGATCCACGTGCTTAGCGCATCAGCATCATCCGGTTCTGCCGCGTGTTCATCCCTTAGAGACTCGCTCTAATCGTTGGGGAATTTCTTATTGTTTTCTATGTCTTTCTATGACTTATCCATTTTCGCAAGATGATGCATTATGCACGTGCAATGATAATATAAGCAACAATGCATTTCAACATAAACAAATATATCAATCAATCAATACCACGTGATGGTATAGGTCTGAGTCTTCGTATACCACGATACAAACAATCATACAATTTATCGGGTATACTACTAGCTACAATAGACCTTTACTCCGACTTTGAGAGAGTGCGGAGTGTCCTAATAGATCACCTAAATACCACGGTGTCTTAGGGAAGCTTCTCTCTCACCTCAACTCCAGCAAATACCTCGTCCAAAATCATTGCGGGTCCTCCCAACTGTCAGCTGCTCCAGCTTCCTGACTTATACACACCTTATACTAGATAGAAGGCACTAACGTTACTAGTCTATCTAAATGATCGTCATACTCAAAGCGCGTTTTCGAAAACTCCTTTCACTTCTTGTTGGACAATCATAAAACGTAAAGATTTTCTCAAATCAAAATCCAACTTTTCTTAAATCGCGTACCATTTAAAACTTAAACTTTAAAACCAATCAAACACATTTTCAGGATTGAAAAACAATTTAAATAAGAATTGGACAGCAAAGATGCTAGCCCATAAAACACTCTTTTTTTTTGAAAATCCGAAAACATTGAAAAATCGCATTTTTCAAACCAACTTTATCTTATATTAAATACTCATAAAAACTCAACTTCAAATCACTTTAAAAACATTTTAAAACAAGAATTACATCTTAGAAAAATTCTGGACAGCATCATATGCTAAGTCCCAAGTTCATTTTTCATTATTCAAAACCAATTTAAATCCATAGACAAACCAAGTATCTTGAAAACAATTAAATAAACACCTTGATTAGCAATTTTTCAATCAAATAAAGTAATGAAACATATAGGCACATATAAACTGAATCATACTCATATAAACACTTTAAATAAACGGATTGGTTGCTGGTCCATTCCGGACAACCACAACCAAGATTCGAAAACACCGAAAAATCGTTATTTAATCTCTTCAATACTTCATGTTAAAATGAACATTTGGAATGATTTATTCTCAAACATAACAAAATGAAATCAAATAGGGCAGCAACTAGTAAACCCAACATTTTTTTTCAAATAATCAAATTCTTTTCAAGATCAATCAACTTCAGAAGGTTAATTACATCATCGTAATTTGTCGAATAACTCATTTTCCTTTACTTCTTTTGTCAAATAACAATTCCCAGACACTCAAACAAATAAATTCGATTAGCATGCATCACCTAAAACAAACCATTTAGCACATAGCACATAGCACATTTTTCAAATCATAATTTCAAACTAATAGCCTAGACCGAAACACCGTAAACAATCAATCTTGCAAACTCAATCGTGCATAGTCTAAACATATCATCAAGCAATCATTCATCCAATTACTTCGAGACATTATAATCATCATACAATTCCAGCAAAGTCACAAAACAAAGCACAAAATTCACGTTTGTCAAAAACATTTAAATAAAGCTTTTGTTCAATTACGGGAAAGCACAAAAGATAAAATTCAAAACCATACCAAATCAACTTTTTTAATTCCCAAAATTTCCAGAACATACATATATATGCCAAAGTTCATCATATAAAATTTCTAAGTCATTTGAACAACCTTAGGCTAGGTTTCAGATCAGATTTCGCATGAAAAGCAAGATAGAACTGTTGCTGACCTCAGGCCAAAATGCCATTATTAAAAATAGTGTTTCAACTCCGAATTGCATGAAGATTGGTATAAAGCTTCCTTACACAATCAAGATCATCCCATAAAAACTTAAGATTATTTGGAGTTGTGCAAGTCATACTTTTTCAATTAAATTCGTCACTAAGTCTGGAAAATATGAACCAAACGGTTCACTATTTTTCAATTGGTAAAAATATCAAACCAACTCCAAATAATCTCAAATTTTACAGAGAGTCACACGACATGTTTAAGGAGCTACCATAAAAATTTCAAGCAATTTATAGTAGTTTAGGTCAGAAAATGCGGTTTAGGTTTTTCCTTGAAAACTTATTTTTCCGAAATCGTTTCCACCAAAATGACTCCATTTCAATTAACAAACCAACTCTAAAAATCATATAAAAATTCAGAGAATTTCATTTTAACATACTTAAGTCAGGGACAAAGTTTCAGAATCATTGAACACACATAAATATCATTTATCAAAGTTAGAAACACACACATCACCATTTCAGCACAACATCATTTTATTCAACAAGTTTGTTCATTCATTTATTTTTATGAAAATCAATAATACACTCATACACACATAGTTTCATGAAGTCAACACATATTTATTCAAGAAAATTTAACTCAAAAGCTAAGGTCCAAACCGTGACCTTAACTAGGTTTTCTCAAAAGCATTTTCAAAGATTCAAGGCTTCTAAAAACAACTTCAAATCCAACAACAATTTCACATAATGTATTAAGCAAGTACAAACATAATCCTAGCATATTTTCACTCATGAAACCGTGAGCACACATAGGTCTCTAAGCAATTTTTATTTCACATTTAACACTTAAGATCAACACAAGGTTCATGGAAATCACACATTCATCACTTAGTCTTAAGAAAATTCTAGTCCTTTCAATCAAGCATGCAAAACCGCGGCTAACACATAAGGATCACAATCATCACATAAATTTTATTCACTTAAAGCATCACTAAATCTCAAGATCACAACATGCAAGGGATCAAACAAAAGAAGTCAAGCTTTCACTCACAACAACAACAAACCGTGGCCATCATAAAGAAAATCATCAAGGAAAAGTTCAATTATTTCAAAGGTCTCTATATCACAACTAAAACATCAAGTTCATCATAGATCAAGCATGGATCTAAACATGCATGCAACCAAAAATATTAGGTCTTTGAAGAGTCTTTCATGAAAACTTAAAAAATCAAGTTCTTTTTCAAAACACTTTTAAGAAATCAAAGAGGAAAACCCAAGATCATGAGGAAAAACACTTTCCTTAACAAAACTTTAAGATCAAGTTGAAAAGTCAACATGCATGTAAAGGAAATCACTATATCTAAGACAAAAACAAACATGCATCAACACTTTTCAAACAAAATCAAAGTTTTAGAAGAAAATCATGAGAAACGAAAATGAATCAAGGAAAAGGTTTAAAACTTTTTAGATCATGAAGCAAGGTTCTTACTTAATCAAAAGCTTTAAAGAATCAAGTCCAATTCCTTGGTTTCTCTCCTCTCTTCTCACGGTTCACCCACTCATCTTCCTAGTCCATGGTTTTCTCCTTTTCTCCTTTACTAGCTTGGCTTGATCTTACCTAGATTATGAAGAGTTTGGTGTTGAAGTTTGGTTCCTCTTCTTCTCTCTTCTAATTCGGCTTCTCTCTCTTTTTCTCTCTCTCACTAAGAGCTTGATGTAGCTCTTTAGTTTTGTGTTTAGTTTGGGAAAAGAAATGAAAGAAAGTGTGTGTGTTTGGTTTAGGAAAGGAATGAAGGGAATGAAAACAAGAGAAGTGTATGGGTTTTGATCACTCTCTCTTCACTCTCACGGTTTTGAGAGTGTTGATGGGTATGTGTTGTTGTTGATGAAATGAAGATGAAAGAATGAAGGGTGAAGGAATGAAAGAGAATTCACTCTTCACCACACGGTTTCAACCCCCTTCTTTTATTCTTCCTTACTTTTTCCTAATTGCCATCAAGGGTTTGCATGGGGGGATTCTTTGCAACTACTTGGGGACTAAGTTACAAAACTTGGAGGCCAAGTCTTGCTCCTAAGTCCCCACGGCCTCCTTCCTTCCTCCTTCCTATTCCTTCACTTTTTCCTCCTTATGTCATGCTTGGTCATCTTGATGATGTCATGGGTTTGACTATAAGGCATGCAACTTGGTGACTAAGCAAAGCTACTTGGTTGCCAAGTTTCTCACCTAGCATTCGACCATAGGGTGGTTTAGGGTAGGTTAGTTTAGCTTAATTAGGTTTAAGGCACTAATTAGGTTCTAATCATGATTAGGGTAGGGTTAGGAAAATTAATCTAGGTTTAGTCCACTAATCCTCATTGATTAAGGCTTAATCAAGGATTAAGGCACTAATCAAAACTTAATCATAGGTTTAAGGAAAACTAATTCTAGGTTAGCTCACCAACCTTGAGGATTTAGGTCTTAAGAGAGTGATTAAGTTCTTAATCAAGGATTAAGAATTCGATTAGGGTTTAATCAAAGGTTAGGATACCAATTAGGGTTTTGAGAAATGATTCTAGATCAAGATAATTGGACTTTGATTTCTTTGAAGCTTGGAGTGAAAATAATTTTCCTTCTTAAAACCATAAAATCATATAAATCAATTAGGAAGACAGAATCTCAATAAAAACCTCAAGCAATATGATTCATTGAAAACCTTAGAAAATCAAGCACATAAAATCACACACAAGTAAATTAAATTTCAAAGCATAAAAAACCCATCATGAATCAATTTTCAAATCAATTAGGTTAAATCTATAAAAATGAATAAAGAGATTCATTTCTTGAATGAAATCACAAATAATAAAATTACTCCAAACTCAATAAAATCATTTGCTTAAACTCTATAAAAATCTTTGTTTACCAAAATTCCATAAAATCGAAAATTGATTACGTAATCGAATAAAATACTCATCGAAAATCATTTGTAAAACAATATCTCAAAATTCTTCTTTAATAAAAACTTATTTATGTCGATCGGGAAAATACGGAATGTTACACTCTCCCCAACTTGAAGATTTCTCGTCCTCGAGAAATGCTACGCGGAACTCCACGATCAACGGATGTCGGATCTCCGTGAGCGATTCTTTTAGCCTTTAACAATAATCGTCGCCCTCGAGTCGCCAATTATGTACCATTATTTGGAGGTTCTTGGGAGGAAGTCAAATTGATTACTTTCAAAAGCAATCTTTCGGGCCATTCCATTATCAGATACAATGGAATTTTAACGGTTTAGTTTTGCCAACAAAAGTTTAAGGGTTCAAAGGTTTTAAAACAACATTTAGAAAGATTAACATGCTTATGCCAATCCCTACAAGGGTACTACTACTCTCATGGTCTTTCTCCCTTAACTTGACTCTTCTCATCCACTTAATCATAGGCGGGTTATTATAGACCTCAAAATTCTCCGTTTACTCCCCAACTTTGATGAATCATACTCCTATACATCACATCTATCCAATAGCATTTTACAGGGACTAAAACCATAAAATTCTCCAACACTCACCGTTTCTAGTTTATCTTACAAAACTTCCCATCAATTTGTTCAAGCCTATCGGTGTATCACCTTAAATTCTGCTGACTAGACTAAATTTTCTCCCTCATCGAATTACTATGGTAACTATTACTCCTCATCTTAAGCACTTACTTGAATAACTTATGCATTCTAAGCCCTTTTTACACCCTTTATAGCTCACCTTCGGGTTCTAAACCATCAAAAGCCTTCCAACTCAGGGATTCATCCTCCTATTTTAACAATTTGAATCCTAAAAATATCCTTGAATCCAAAACTTACCGTCATCTATGTCCATTAGAACATCAGATCTTAGTCATTTAATCTAGTTTTGGACGTTACTTAAGGGTTCCATCCGTTAATTTTACCACCCCATTTATTCAATCTCATGGTCCTATCCTAAGTTCACATCCACTCCAATCGTTCACCTATTCCAACCACTACTACAGAATTGCAAAAAAGTAGCCGAATATTAATCCCGGTTCAGTTCCGGAACTGGGATTAATAGACAAATGACAGCTAAAAAATACCATAAATTTATTGATCCCGGTTATAAAAAACACGGAACCGGGATCAATGTTATAACATATATAATTTTTTATTTTTTAAAAATTATAAATCACACAAATTTTATTTATCCCGTTGTTTTACTTCAACTGGGATGAATAATAAAAACACGGAACCGGGATCAATAAAATGAGATGGGAAAACCCTATTTCCCTTTGCCAAAATGGGGGTTCACGTCACAGCCACCCCCCTCCCACTCTCCTTGGTTCCGTCCCTCTCTCTCTCTTTCTCTCTCCCAATTGCCGCCGTCGCTCGCTGCACCACCATCACCGCCGCCATCTCCAAGCTCAAGGCCCTCTCTAGTCCAGTCGCGAATCGCGACTCACTTCTTCTTCAGATCGAACCGCCGCTCTTCTTCTTCAGCTTCGGTTCACGCCTTCGGTTCTGCCTCCACCACGCCTTCAGTTCTTCTGCTTCCATCGTCGACGCTCCTCTTCTTCTTCTTCTCGAAGGTATTTATTTATTTATTTATTTATTCTCTGTATTTTGTTAATTAATTGAAATAAATTGGAGGTATGCCTTTATGGATGAAGCATATACTGGTTCTACTATAGAAGATGGAGGAAGAGACTATGAATCCGAGGAAAGTGGTGCAATTGATGTTGCTGATCCTTTGTTCCTTGAGCTTTTAAAGGATGAAAATGATGGAATCGTTGTATGGTTACTCATAATTGTTCGTTTCCCTTTGCTTTGATTCTTGTTAACTGTAATGTTCAAATTCAAGTTGTCAAACACTTTTTCCCAGCCATCATGTTTTCTAAATTACATCTTTAGTCACATAGTAAAAAGATTGATAAAAGTTTGATATAACTATTAATGCTTTCTAAACTTGGAAAGTTATATACCCTTAAACTAATCAAGTTAAATTTATATGTTGCTCGAGATCTTTTTAATATCATAGCCCCATTACAATTATAGGTTTGTTGTTTGGTTTAATCTTCATTTAGGTTTTTGAAAGTAAATTATGTTGTATGTCAGGAACGTCCCTGGTCGTTTCTAGTGATGGCCACAATATTGCAGTCTGCAATCAGTACTCCTTACTCTGATAGGCTGAAAGCACTCAGCATGGCACCTCGTCTTCTTGATGTGTACTTCTTCATAGCATTGCCTGATATGAATGACTGTAAGTTTTGCTCATACACTCTTGATGTTCCTTATGCTTGGCATTGATGCTTATATTGAGAATTTTTTTCTTGGGATCTTTACTCTTAAGTATGAGATATACTCATGACCTTGCTGTATTTACAGTGTTTTTCCTCTACCTTTTAATTTCATTTTCAGCATTGATCTGTGCATTGATTCTCATACTTATGTCAAGATTTGCTACAATGTTTCCAGACAAAATATTTTTTTATGAGGTATTGTTTACATCCTTTATCATTATGAATCCAGATTGTTTGAGAGCTGGCATATGAAAACTCATGAAGCTTTGTTTAATAGTGTTTTGTGGACCGATCATTAGCCAAAAGGAATAAATTCATTGTCTCTTTTTTTTTGGTTCCGTTTGAGGTTTCTGCAAGTTCATTAAGTTTGGCAAGAATTTTAGTCTCCGCTTTGTTTTCACAAGTTTGTGAAATGGTCTTTACGCAATCATGAAATGATCCTAGTAACTACTACATCATATTTGCTTCCTAATGACTGACTACATCTCCATAAATAACTAAAATCTGCACATGGCTGATAGGAGGTTCCTATTGTAATCCTTTGTTGAGATTCCTTATAGATTAAAAATGATTGAAATTTTTGAGTAAATTTTATGTTTATTTTTTATTTTCATATTTGAAAGGTTGATGATTCTACCTACAATGATGATAGAGAAGAGTGATTGATTTGCCTGATGGCCTTATCCATTTCAGGATGAACCTGGTAGAAATTTTGGTGGACATATGTCACCTGTTAGGATCTTCTATATTTATACAAAAGGTACTTCTGGAATGTTTCATTTCTTTTTTTTTGGTTAATTTCCTGGATTTTGTTTTATGTTTTATACCTTCCATCATGGCATGATTATTTTGTTATCATATCAGTTATCCTATTACTTTGAAAATTCCTAACTATTAATCTGACTATAGTAGCTAGATAAATGGAGATCTTGAACTTTCACTTAGTTTAATTTAAAATTTGAGTCCCACTTGTTACAGTTTATCCTCTTCAATATTAGCGAAGAGCCATTTATAATGACTTGGGTTATTCTCCTCCTTATGAGTTAGCTTTTGTGGTGGAGCTAGCACTAGTTATTCTAATATTGTCATACAAAGTGATTGAGAAATAGTGATATGTATATCATTGGGTTCTTGGTGGGTGGATAAGATGGAGGAATGCTTAAGGTAGTATTTGTGTTAGAAAGGAAACTATCAATATAAAAGGAAAATTCTATCAACAACCATAAGAGTAGTAATGTATTTTTTGGGTACTGAATGCTCGGTAGTAAAGTGCCAACAAGAGCATAAAATGCGTGTGGTAGAGATAAGAGTGGTGTGTTGGATGAGGGGAGCATGCAATAAAAAATAATGTCAATAATGAGTATTGTCTAGAACCAATGCTCCCAGAAGCTTAAGCCGTTGGGTGAAGGCAAATGAATGGTTTGAAGCGTTGTCTACGCACAGGCCCAACATACCATGTGCTGAAATTTAATTGCTTTAATTTATTTAGATTTTAGAATAATGGGAATGGCAAGGATCAAACTCCTGACAAGTTGATCATAGAGCCTTTGATACCATGTCAAGAACAAACTCTCCCAAAATCTTAAGCTGTTGGGTGAATGCAAATGAATGGCTTTAGATATATATCAAGTGTATTAGATGGAACATTGTCATCAATTGGGTGCAATAGCACACTCTATCACGTCGCATTGCACAGCCTGGCAGTGACGTGCAAGGTGTTGTGTCAAGTTTTTAGTAAGTGTTCGCAGATGCCAGCTGAACCATCGTCACCACTATTTGATTCTGGGATTGTTCAACTATTTCACTTACTATTTTCTTAAATTTGAGGTCTTCGTTGTCATATTATTTGTTATGGCAATTAATAAGTGAACTGTTCTCTAAGTTGTAATATTTAGCTCATCTCAAGGACTATACTTTTGTAGGCTAACACCTTAGATATGGGTTAATGGATCGAAAGTTTGAAATCTAGCATTGACCACTTGAATAAGGAGGTAAATTTTTAAGATGTGCAAAATATTAGTTTTCATTATTTGTACCTTTTTCTTCTATTCTACTTTCCATTATTCTTTTTCTTTTTCCTTTCTTGTAAAATTAGTGTTGTCCTTGTCTAATATCATGGACAGGGGAATATGGATAGCATTTGCGTTTTCGTGGTCCTTGAGTTGCTATTTTTATAGCTATGTCTGATGTCATTGTGATCCCTGCACATTATTCGTTATTCTATAGGTCTGTAATGTTGAGCTTTAGTCATAGAAAATGCAAAAGGTTTATGGAATTGCTAAATCATGGTGTCTTGCTTGTGGGATATGTTACAAAAGGCTTCTCTATTATTTAGTCATAAAAATAACTTGGAATCCATTTTTCCTCTGTATATGTGTGTCTTTATGTGTGTATGTGTGTCTTTATATGTTTCAAAATATTCATTAATAAATAAATTTGTTTGATTTTGTTAGAGCAATACCACACATTTGATAATAAATATATCGTTTAGTTTATCAACACAATTCTAATTCCATTTTTTATTAAATTGTATAGTATTTTGAAGATTGTCAATACACCTACTACTCCGATGAATTGATGAATGAAGTCAAGGATGAATGGGCAACATATGTTCTTGACGAGTTACCTTAGCTTAGTTTTGAATTTAGCGCATCATATATATTTTTGATTATGGCTATGTAGCATCTATATGATCTAGCTTGTTTAGCCTTTTGTATGTATGGAGCCATTTGTTTTGGTTTGGGATTTATCTATCTTAAATGTGTATTGACATTTATGTTTCTAATGTATATAATTATGGCATTTATTTGTTGCAAAAAAAATGTTGACAATTTATTTAAATATATGGATATAGCAAATATATTATAAATTAAATATATATATATATATATATATATATATATATATATATACTAAAGATCCCGGTTCATTTTAAAAAACTCAATAGTGATCATATACACTAAACATCCCAGTTCATTATTAAAAATCAACAGTGATCATATATGCTATTGATCCCGGTTCCTTGTTTTTTTATTGATCCCGGTTCCTTGTTTTTTTATTGATCCCGGTTCCTTGTTTTTTTTATTGATCCCGGTTCCGTGTTTTCTAAAACAACTGGGATCATAAGAATCAGACTTGTTATACCAGGGGATACAATCCCGGTTCGGAACCGGGATCAATAGGCATGCGGAACCGGGATCTTTTAGCTATTCTGTTGTAGTGAACTAGAGCTTTTCTAACTCTAAATCCTTCAGACTGGTCTTACATATATATCACCTTAACGCTATCCATACCATTACTCAGGGTAGGCTGCTACCGGGCTTCTTAGTTTTAATTCTTTTGTACGTCCCACTATCATACTTATGGCTCTAAGGGGTATTCTTACCTCACTTTATTCTTAATACATCATCTTTGTTCACACTTACTAATCCCTCAACCATCATAATTCTTCCTTAGCAACACCTCACTGTCCACTACATAATTGGGAAATATCTACTTGATTGGCATAAGATGTCAGGGTCGAAGATTGTCACAAAGGTTCTGAAGAAGAAAAATGTTTTGTCAAGGTTCATGAGATGAAATTTCAGGTTCTTCAGCAATCACAGTCTTATCAAACTGCTTGACAGAACGGGGTCATTTTCGAAAGACATGCCAGGTCGCTAAGGACGTTGGCCAGGATCACAAGAAAAGGATTCGTATCAAAAGAAATCTTAACAACAAGGTTTCAGGTCAGGATTTCAAAAGTTATTTCAACAAAAAGGGTTCTCAACAAAGGGGGCTTCAACAAACAAGAAAAGGTTCAGGTCACACAGAACAAAGGCTCACGATGACACTAGTCTCGGTTCTTCGTACGCACCGTAGACAAATTCCTGACGCACTCCAGAGATAGAGAGATAGAACGATAGAAACAGAACGAGCGTAAAACTTCGTACTTCTATTCTCTTTCATTATAATTCCAACACTAACACGCAAACAAATGCACACAAACAAGGCATGTAAGCCCATATGACAGGCTACTTAGGACAACCATTGCTCTGATACCACAAATGTAACACCTCGATTTGACAACTTGAAAATAAAATTTCTTTAATTAATATAGTGAAAGTTTGGGCCAATTTTTTTTTTAAATACAAGTATTACACAAGATGAGAACATTCGATTTCCAAAACGTAGTTACATTTTAAAACTCATGTTCTCACATTGCATAAAACCTTTCAAGTTTCAAACCGAGATGTTACGAAACATCGCACTCTGAAACTTGTTTTCACAAAACACATTTAAAAGCCCATTTCGTTTGTCTTAACCGTAAAACTTAATCTCGGTTATCCCGTTTTGTAAAACATAATACGGGTGCACATGTGGGTGTAGCTAATGATGTCTAAGTACCTGGTAAGGGAGTACAATACTTGAACATAGACGCTATAACGATAGATCTCCGTCCAACGTAATGCTCCTCCGAGGGGTCGAACCTTCGATCATCGAGTCCTCGAGACGAGCTTGACCTCCTTCTCCTTCGAGACTCCATCTCGGTCTTGTCTTCGTAGGCCAATGCTTGCAGCGCCAATTCCCAATATAAACTACTCACTCTGTCACCTGTGGACATCATCACAGAAGTCCACAGGGAAGGGGGAAAGACAGAGAGAGTAAGCATTCCGAACGACGTATCGTCGACGGTGTGGGTTTACGATAGGCAAAATATTAAGACAATACAGGCATACAACAATGCACATTCATAGCACAACAATACAGCAGATATTTATGCAGAATGCATGAGAATGCAATGCAATCGTCGCATTATCTAAAACTTTATCTCTCACTTAAGGGGATTCTCTTCATTAGCTCATCGTGCAAAGTCGAAGTCTCTTAATCAGATTGTCTCGCAAAATCGAAGTCTCTTGTCCACATATCTCAAGTCTGTAACATCGGAAATTCAGGCTTTATGGTTTGGGTCTACATCTCCTCGGAATCCAACCACCTAGTTCGGAAGCAATCAGGAGTACAGGATCTCTAACCACACCGGCTTTTACTGGATGGCAAGTGAATGCATTCATATAAAGGCCCGGGAAATAAAATAAAATAACCTCATCCGGCCGTGTTCGAGCATCCCTCTCACTGATCAAGATTTAGTCAAGGGGGTGTCAGTCCTCTGTCTAGTGTACATGTGGTACTTCGTCCACACCACTGAGTGACCAGCTCCGACTGGTTCAGCCAGGGCCCCTATGGTTTTTCCCACCTAGACAGACTTCTCAAGGCTTCTTGACGAATCACCGTCATTGCCGTCCCCTATCTTAATCATCCAGCTGAACACCACAAGGGTAATTCAGGTGTATCTTCCTCTCCACTACTTCGGGTTAGGGTTTTAAAGTCATGAGGTTACACTTGTTTGATCTAACGTCGACCCATCCTAAGTCATCTCCGTCATACAGCTCCGACTATATGCGGAATGCTTCTGTGGGACTCAACCACTATGTCTGACGGGCTCCGACCCATCATGAATCATTCTCGGCATACGGCTCCGACCAGTATGCAGGATATCCACAATCTCTCCGACGGGCTACGACCCATCCAAAATCATCATCGACATATAGCTACGACTATATGTGAAATATCAATCATCATTCTGACGGGCTACGACCCACTCAGAATCACATCAGCATATGGCTCCGACCATATGCGGGATACCCATCAATCTTTGATAGATAGGCTCCGACCTATCTCAGACCACTCTCAACATATGGCTATGACCATATGGAGACTATCTCATCATGTGGCTACGACCACTTGGAAATTATCTCAACACATGGCTACGACCATGCGAAAATCATCTCAACATATGGCTTCAACCATATGGAAACTCTCTCTCTGTAGGATTCGGCACTCTTTGCGTCCAGTCCAAAGACATCATCGTCGTCATCATATCGTCAACTCGATCCACGTGCTTGGCGCATCAGCATCATCCGGTTCTGCCGCGTGTTCATCCCTTAGAGACTCGCTCTAATCGTTGGGGAATTTCTTATTGTTTTCTATGTCTTTCTATGTCTTATCCATTTTCGCGGGATGATGCATTATGCACGTGCAGTGATAATATAAGCAACAATGCATTTCAACATAAACAAATATATCAATCAATCAATACCACGTGATGGTATAGGTCTGAGTCTTCGTATACCACGATACAAACAATCATACAATTTATCGGGTATACTACTAGCTACAATAGACCTTTACTCCGACTTTGAGAGAGTACGGAGTGTCCTAATAGATCACCTAAATACCACGGTGTCTTAGGGAAGCTTCTCTCTCACCTCAACTCCAGCAAATACCTCGTCCAAAATCGTTGCGGGTCCTCCCAACTGTCAGCTGCTCCAGCTTCCTGACTTATACGCACCTTATACTAGATAGAAGACACTAACGTTACTAGTCTATCTAAATGATCGTCATACTCAAAGCGCGTTTTCGAAAACTCCTTTCACTTCTTGTTGGACAATCGTAAAACGTAAAGATTTTCTCAAATCAAAATCCAACTTTTCTTAAATCGCGTACCATTTAAAACTTAAACTTTAAAACCAATCAAACACATTTTCAGGATTGAAAAACAATTTAAATAAGAATTGGACAGCAAAGATGCTAGCCCATAAAACACTCTTTTTTTTTAAAATCCGAAAACATTGAAAAATCGCATTTTTCAAACCAACTTTATCTTATATTAAATACAAATAAAAACTCAACTTCAAATCACTTTAAAAACATTTTAAAACAAGAATTACATCTTAGAAAAATTCTGGACAGCATCATATGCTAAGTCCCAAGTTCATTTTTCATTATTCAAAACCAATTTAAATCCATAGACAAACCAAGTATCTTGAAAACAATTAAATAAACACCTTGATTAGCAATTTTTCAATCAAATAAAGTAATGAAACATATAGGCACATATAAACTGAATCATACTCATATAAACACTTTAAATAAACGGATTGGTTGCTGGTCCATTCCAGACAACCACAACCAAGATTCGAAAACACCGAAAAATCGTTATTTAATCTCTTCAATACTTCATGTTAAAATGAACATTTGGAATGATTTATTCTCAAACATAACGTAATGAAATCAAATAGGGCAGCAACTAGTAAACCCAAAATTTTTTTTTCAAATAATCAAATTCTTTTCAAGATCAATCAACTTCAGAAGGTTAATTACATCATCGTAATTTGTCGAATAACTCATTTTCCTTTACTTCTTTTGTCAAATAACAATTCCCAGACACTCAAACAAATAAATTCGATTAGCATGCATCACCTAAAACAAACCATTTAGCACATAGCACATAGAACATTTTTCAAATCATAATTTCAAACTAATAGCCTAGACCGAAACACCGTAAACAATCAATCTTGCAAACTCAATCGTGCATAGTCTAAACATATCATCAAGCAATCATTCATCCAATTACTTCGAGACATTATAATCATCATACAAGTCCAGCCAAGTCACAAAACAAAGCACAAAATTCACGTTTGTCAAAAACATTTAAATAAAGCTTTTGTTCAATTACGGGAAAGCACAAAAGATAAAATTCAAAACCATACCAAATCAACTTGTTTAATTCCCAAAATTTCCAGAACATACATATATATGCCAAAGTTCATCATATAAAATTTCTAAGTCATTTGAACAACCTTAGGCTAGGTTTCAGATCAGATTTCGCATGAAAAGCAAGATAGAACTGTTGCTGACCTCAGGCCAAAATGTCATTATTAAAAATAGTGTTTCAACTTCGAATTGCATGAAAATTGGTATAAAGCTTCCTTACACAATCAAGATCATCCCATAAAAATTTCAGATTATTTGGAGTTGTGCAAGTCATACTTTTTCAATTAAATTTGTCACTAAGTCTGGAAAATCTGAACCAAACGGTTCACTGTTTTTCAATTGGTAAAAATATCAAACCAACTCCAAATAATCTCAAATTTTACAGAGAGTCACACGACATGTTTAAGGAGCTACCATAAAAATTCAAGCAATTTAGAGTAGTTTAGGTCAGAAAACTCGGTTTAGGTTTTTCCTTGAAAACTTATTTTTCCGAAATCGTTTCCACCAAAATGACTCCATTTCAATTAACAAACCAACTCTAAAAATCATATAAAGATTCAGAGAAGTTCATTTTAACATACTTAGTCAGTGACAAAGTTTCAGAATCATTGAACACACATAAATATCATTTATCAAAGTTAGAAACACACACATCACCATTTCAGCACAACATCATTTTATTCAACAAGTTTGTTCATTCATTTATTTTTATGAAAATCAATAATACACTCATACACACATAGTTTCATGAAGTCAACACATATTTATTCAAGAAAATTTAACTCAAAAGCTAAGGTCCAAACCGTGACCTTAACTAGGTTTTCTCAAAAGCATTTTCAAAGATTCAAGGCTTCTAAAAACAACTTCAAATCCAACAACAATTTCACATAATGTATTAAGCAAGTACAAACATAATCCTAGCATATTTTCACTCATGAAACCGTGAGCACACATAGGTCTCTAAGCAATTTTTATTTCACATTTAACACTTAAGATCAACACAAGGTTCATGGAAATCACACATTCATCACTTAGTCTTAAGAAAATTCTAGTCCTTTCAATCAAGCATGCAAAACCGCGGCTAACACATAAGGATCACAATCATCACATAAATTTTATTCACTTAAAGCATCACTAAATCTCAAGATCACAACATGCAAGGGATCAAACAAAAGAAGTCAAGCTTTCACTCACAACAACAACAAACCGTGGCCATCATAAAGAAAATCATCAAGGAAAAGTTCAATTATTTCAAAGGTCTCTATATCACAACTCAAACATCAAGTTCATCATAGATCAAGCATGGATCTAAACATGCATGCAACCAAAAATATTAGGTCTTTGAAGAGTCTTTCATGAAAACTTAAAAAATCAAGTTCTTTTTCAAAACACTTTTAAGAAATCAAAGAGGAAAACCCAAGATCATGAGGAAAAACACTTTCCTTAACAAAACTTTAAGATAAAGTTGAAAAGTCAACATACATGTAAAGGAAATCACTAGATCTAAGACAAAAACAAACATGCATCAACACTTTTCAAACAAAATCAAAGTTTTAGAAGAAAATCATGAGAAACGAAAATGAATCAAGGAAAAGGTTTAAAACTTTTTAGATCATGAAGCAAGGTTCTTACTTAATCAAAAGCTTTAAAGAATCAAGTCCAATTCCTTGGTTTCTCTCCTCTCTCCTCACGGTTCACCCACTCATCTTCCTAGTCCATGGTTTTCTCCTTTTCTCCTTTACTAGCTTGGCTTGATCTTACCTAGATTATGAAGAGTTTGGTGTTGAAGTTTGGTTCCTCTTCTTCTCTCTTCTAATTCGGCTTCTCTCTCTTTTTCTCTCTCTCACTAAGAGCTTGATGTAGCTCTTTAGTGTTGTGTTTAGTTTGGAAAAAGAAATGAAAGAAAGTGTGTGTGTTTGGTTTAGGAAAGGAATGAAGGGAATGAAAACAAGAGAAGTGTATGGATTTTGATCACTCTCTCTTCACTCTCACGGTTTTGAGAGTGTTGATGGGTATGTGTTGTTGTTGATGAAATGAAGATGAAAGAATGAAGGGTGAAGGAATGAAAGAGAATTCACTCTTCACCACACGGTTTCAACCCCCTTCTTTTATTCTTCCTTACTTTTTCCTAATTGCCATCAAGGGTTTGCATGGGGGGCTTCTTTGCAACTACTTGGGGACTAAGTTACAAAACTTGGAGGCCAAGTCTTGCTCCTAAGTCCCCACGGCCTCCTTCCTTCCTCCTTCCTATTCCTTCACTTTTTCCTCCTTATGTCATGCTTGGTCATCTTGATGATGTCATGGGTTTGACTATAAGGCATGCAACTTGGTGACTAAGCAAAGCTACTTGGTTGCCAAGTTTCTCACCTAGCATTCGGCCATAGGGTGGTTTAGGGTAGGTTAGTTTAGCTTAATTAGGTTTAAGGCACTAATTAGGTTCTAATCATGATTAGGGTAGGGTTAGGAAAATTAATCTAGGTTTAGTCCACTAATCCTCATTGATTAAGGCTTAATCAAGGATTAAGGCACTAATCAAAACTTAATCATAGGTTTAAGGAAAACTAATTCTAGGTTAGCTCACCAACCTTGAGGATTTAGGTCTTAAGAGAGTGATTAAGTTCTTAATCAAGGATTAAGAATTCGATTAGGGTTTAATCAAAGGTTAGGATACCAATTAGGGTTTTGAGAAATGATTCTAGATCAAGATAATTGGACTTTGATTTCTTTGAAGCTTGGAGTGAAAATAATTTTCCTTCTTAAAACCATAAAATCATATAAATCAATTAGGAAGACAAAATCTCAATAAAAACCTCAAGCAATATGATTCATTGAAAACCTTAGAAAATCAAGCACATAAAATCACACACAAGTAAATTAAATTTCAAAGCATAAAAAACCCATCATGAATCAATTTTCAAATCAATTAGGTTAAATCTATAAAAATGCATAAAGAGATTCATTTCTTGAATGAAATCACAAATAATAAAATTACTCCAAACTCAATAAAATCATTTGCTTAAACTCTATAAAAATATTTGTTTACCAAAATTCGTAAAATCGAAAATTGATTACGTAATCGAATAAAATACTCATCGAAAATCATTCGTAAAACAATATCTCAAAATTCTTCTTTAATAAAAATTTATTTATGTCGATCGGGAAAATACGGAATGTTACACCCCCGAGTCGGAAAAATGCATTTTCCGACTTTAAAACTCCGTTTTTAATAAATGAGCATTTAGAAAAATGCATTTTTCCGACTCGGGGGGTATCAGAAAATATTACGATAGAACCCCATCGAAAAAAAACGGGGTTTGAGACCTAAAGAGTGGGGTTTGTAGATTACTACTCGTAAACTTTTAGTATTTGATGCTTGGGGCTCTCCGGGAACTGATCTTTCATATTTTGGAGAAATTATAACTGATCGTCAAGTTTTGTCTAGTAATTTTTCTTTTTGCTCCTTATCTCATGTTAAGAGAGCTGGGAATAAGTTGGCGGATTTCATTGCTAAGTTAGCCTTTAATTTAGGTGATGTAACTTGGGTAGAGGAAATTCCTCCATGTGCATTCTCAATTATGTATGTTGATGTACTTGCTATGACTAATGCCGCTTCTTGAATAAACTTTCCCTTAAAAAAAAAACAATGAGGAGAGTGATCATAAAAACAAGCAGGCATCATTCTAACTTCAGAATATAAGAAAAACATGCTTTTTTTTTAAATATAAGAAAAATTTAATTAACTTTCTCAAATTTTGTTTCATTCTTAATATTACTTTCTTAAAATATCCATAAAAAGTAGTTATCTAATTTAAATTTTTTTATTCATAATACTACTTTTCTAAAATATCTCTATTTTTCATAAATTTGAGAAAATTAAATACAATTAATTAACTTTTTTAATGTCCATTGATCAACTGGTCTCGAGTTCGAGCCTTAGGTATAGAGCAACCCCGCTGGGAGACCCCTACCGTTCAGTACGAGCTCAGTTGGATCGAACCGGATGAATCGGATTTTGGATAAACCAGATCCGAATACCAGATGATGTAAAAAAAACTAACTTTTTTAATAATAGTAATTTCAGTATTTTTTTTTAAATATTCTAAACGGGAGGATTTTTTTATTTTTTTATTTTCTTTTGTATAATTCTTTCAACATGGTCCCAACGCGGCAACGCCTTTTGCTCTTAATGGGTGACGTGTCATAGGCAATTTTAGATGCCCTCTAACTCCGGCCTTCGGTGGAACCACACACAAACACAAGCCTATCCTCCCTTTATAGGTGTCTCTCTTGTGTATGTGGTTCCTTTTAGTACATTTTTTTAAATGCAATTTCTTTTTTATATTAAAATAAAGTAAATATATAGACCAGTGGAGGCTGACACAAGTGGAAGGGGCTTGTGTCCCTTAAGCATGTGGTCGCGGGTTCGAGTCGTATCCGAGGCGCATGTGAATGGAGCAAGCCTTACTGGGAGCATCGCCCCCGAAAGGGACCGACCGTGGTGCGAGGGATTAGTCACCCAGTTGTGCGGGTGGATACCCTGGTTCATCAAAAAAAAAAAATAAATATATAGAAACGAAGTGAGTAATCACTGTAATCATAAGTACGTGTTCCCTTTTGCGTATCAATAATGATTTTCCCATTCAGTGAAAAGTTTTCGTAACTTTCCATTCTACTAAACCGTTTTATATTATATATACTCCATTCGTCTTATTAGATTTTTTTTAATTCAAATTAAAGTTAAAGCAATTAACCAAATAACTTAAAAATTGAAAAGTTTATTTACTTAAAAAAATAAAAAAAAATTAATTGTGATTTGTTGATCAATGCAAAATACATTAAATTAATAGTTGTTTAATAATTGGTTGATATATTAGACAAACTATTCAATACATTTAATTTTTTGACTTTTGAACTTTTTTACCATCCTTGTGGAATAGAGGGGGTAATGTGTTTTAAGAAATAATTAAATGATGTAAAAATTTAGGATTTTTTTTATTATAATATTTCTATGTAATTATTATTGAACAGAGAGAAAGATATTAGAGATTAAAAAAAAAAGAGATTGTGATAAGTAAGAGTATATTTGGAAAGGCTTATTTATGTTAGTGGTCCTTAAAAATTCAACGTATTTTGGTTTAATCCCAAAAGTTATTTTAACGGGACTAATCCTAAATTTTTGAAAAATTTTAGTTTTGGTCATTGACATTTAGAAAACATTGTTAACTACTAATGTGCTAACAGAATGCCACCTCAGTAATGCTACAAGTTTAATTGGGATGAGATAGCATGCCATGTTAGAGGATGGGATGAGATGCCACCTCTTGAATTGTGCAAATGAATGGACTTTTTTTGGTCCATTTTGCATTCCATTCTTTGAGTTTTAGATTCCAAACCCCATATACTATCCTCAAACAACAATTTTTAACTGGAAATTAATAAATTACCCTTAGATATTTTTAAATCAAAATTTCATTCTCTTCTTCCTCTCATATGGTTTCTTCTTCTCATACCAACTTGTCATCTTCCTCAGAGATTGCCACACCTCAGCGATTGATGAATACCTTCTCCTCTTCAAGTTCACCAATTCAACCCCGCCACCGACGCAACCACCATCGCCATATCCAACGGCGTTAACTGCCCCAAGCAACCACAAACTCCGCCACATGTTCGCTTTCTACCCCTCTCCTCCGCCAAGCTAACCGTCCCCGACACGGTTTCACGCCATCACACTCACGTGATCGACGCTCCAATCTTAGCTGTGTGGTTCGTCGCGCACCGCTTCGACAACCCCCAGGGTTACAAACACTTCGTGAAGAACTGCCACGTGGTCACTGACGATGGCGACATTAGAGTCGGTGCCATCTGTGAGGTGCGTGTTATCTCCGGTCTCTCACCCGTGTCGAGCACAGGGAGGGTGGAGATCTTGGATGATGATGAGCGCCACGTCATCAGCTTCAGTGTGGTTGGCCGTGACCACCGTTTGAAGAATTATGGGTTAGTGACATGGGGTTTTGAGGAGATGAAAATGGTTTTGGGGTTCATGGATAGTACATGAGGTTTATATTCTAATATTTTTTTAATAAGGCCATTCTGGTAATTTCCGGTTTAAAATTGAGGTTTGGGGATAATATATGAGGTCTGTAATCTAAAACTCCCATTCTTTGGTCTACCACATTATCTTCTTACATGACCTGCCATCTCATACCAATACATTGCTGATATGACATTCGTTAGTCACGTAAGCAATTAACAAAGTTTTATAAACAGCGAGGACCAAAACCAAACTTTAAAAAAATTAAAGATTAATCATAAGTGTTAATTATGCATTGCTGATAAGTGTTAATTAACAAAATACATTGATATTTTAGAAACCAATAACATGTATAAACCGTTGAAAAAAAAGTGTTAATTATGCATTGGGTTCATAAAAGAACAATATATATGAAATAAAAGGGAAAAACTCTATAAACATTGTATAGAATAATATTTTTTTCATTTGTCACCACTGTCACTCGTTCAACAAGTGATCTAAAAATATTTTTTAAATGAAAGGAAATATAAATATTATTTTAGAAAATAATATATTATATAATTCAAGAATAAATAAATTTGATTTTTTTGAGACGTAATTTTCCTTATTTTTTAAATACATTAATTTGTATACAAGGGAAATATTTTATACTATCATCATACAGTATATATCTTCCATAGTTCATAAAAGTACTGACGGTTGACATACCCAAAAATTTAATCTCTTTAATTTTGGGGCATCAACTTTTTCGTATTGGAATTCTCTAATTTCAATTTTATTCCAATTTTAATAACTTCATGTTATTTTTGAAAATAATTTTCTCTCAATTCACTGTATATTTTGTTTAATTAATCAAACAAGTCAAATTATTTTTAAATATAGGCTCTGTTTGGTGTGCCTAGATTTGAGTTTTTTAGCTACCTAAAAGCTTTTAAATTTGGTCCCTAAGTTACTAGTTCCTTTTGATAAACACAAATTAGAAAAAACTTATAAATTTAAAAAAAAAGAAGCTTGTAACGTTGGAAAACTAGTTTTCAAAAAGTTACTTTTAAGAAACTAAACTAGCTTTTCAATAAGTCATATATCAATTATATCTTCAAAAATATTCAAAATTATTTACCTATCCTGATGACAATTTAATTTTTACTTAATTGTTTATTTAATTAATTACTAATTATAATTTAATAATTTTGTTATATTAATTAATTAACTACATAATTAATAAATAAAGAAAAGAAATGAATTTAATTAATTATAATTTATTAATTTTCATACTTTATTAATTAATTAACTATTTATTTAATAAATAAAGAATAAAATGAATAAATTAAAATAATATAATATAAATAATATAATGTTGCATGTTTTTTCGATCATTTAATAACTTTAAGCTATTTAAAAAGCTTAGTTTTGCCGAACAACACTACTCCAAAAAGTCAGCTAAACCGTTATAAGCTTGCAGTTATAAGTTTAAAGCTTTTATCTAACTTTACAATTATAAGTTATAAACTTACAATTATAAGTTAATTTTACCACTCACAGAATAAAATTATTGAAATTATAAAATAATAAAATTAGAGAATCAAAATCCATTTTTCCCCAATAATAAGGAGAGTTTTAGTAAGTTTTCTTTTCATCTACGTTTTGTCATTCTTATATCTGATCTGCCGGTAGGGGTGTAACGGGTTGGGTTGGGTTGGGTTTTGGTGGACTTTAGCACCCAACCCAACCAAAATAAATTGGGTTGGGTTGGGTTGGGTTTTTCTAATCTTGAGTTGTAGAACCGACCCAACCCAACCCATGAAAATTCGGGTTGGGTGATTGGGTTTATGTAATTTGATTTTTATAAATTAAAATAATATAAAAATCTAAGTAAATATAAAAAATAAAATAAAAATAGAACAAAAATCACATAAATAAATAATTAAATATCATCCAAATCAACTAAATTACATAATTATGTACCATATTATCCATAAATTATACAATTACACAATTTTGCATTAAATTATGATAAATTAAGTATAACATATATTATAAATAAATAAATAAATAAAATATATTTATATTAGTGGGTTGGGTTAGATTAATTGGGTTTTAAGATAATAAACCCATGACCCAACCCATACTTTATTGGGTTACAAAATAAAAAACCAACCCAACCCGTCAAATATGGGTTGGGTTGGGTTCATCGCGTTCGCGGGTCAATATTGACCCGCTTACACCCCTATCTGCCAGCTCCATTAGACTTGCGTAAGCGAGTTTTTCACTGATTAAAAATGTGTATGCTGCAAGAAATATTGACAATGGACACTTGAAATTAATTTAAGAGTTAACTACCACTTCCATCTTTAAATATAAGATTAGTCTTAAAACTTTTACTTTGTCTTTATTTATAAGATTTTATATCAATTTATAATAATAATCAATTACTTTTTTTTTTATAAATATCTTTATCTATTTAATATTTCTTAGATTCTCAATAATATTATTGAAGTAATTTTAAAAATACAATATCAAGTATTTACATATTCAATATCATTAATTAAATTAATCAAACCTTCTTAATAAATGTAAAATCTATCAAAATAGTTTTATATACTAGGATTGATGAAGTAATTAATTAGTTCAACGAATTTCACTACAAGAAAAGTTGTAAATTATGGGGGATTATTAGCGGTGGTTTTGTAAACCGTCGTCGGTGTTTAATTTTTCTGTAGATTTCGCGTCGGTTACCTAAGGCACGGGAATTGCAAGTCTCGCACGTACCACTCACACGTTTCTTCTCTTTTGTTTCTTCACTTTCATCCTCCCACGCATGTCTCTCTCAAAATCTTGCGTTTCACTCCTCTGCTCCCAAATGGAATTTTCCCCAAACCCTCTCTCATTACAAACTTGGATGGAGAACAGAACTCATTGGAGCATCGGTGGAGAAAAGAATAGAGAATCGATGTAGAACTCGTTTGACAAAGTCGTTCACCGACACCGCCATCCATCGCCGCCGCTGTTGTTCAGCACCAATTCGATTTGAAACCTTCTTCTTGGTTCGATTCTCTGAAATTGAGAACGAAAAACCCTAATTCGTGAGTTCTTTTACAAATATTCCTTAATCCTTATTCTTAGTTTGATTCTCAGAAATTGGGAATAGAAAACCCTAATATGAGTTTTAGTTTATGATTTGTTTGGTAATCTGAGTTTTATTCCTGAATTTTTGTTTTTGGTATAGGAGATTCTGGATTAAAAATGCAACAATATTACTTAATTTTACTTAAGCATGCAAAAGCGTAACTGAATGCATTAGATTAACATTATTAGTAGTTAGAACTTAGAAGAAGTAATATTTATATAATTCTATACCAGAGGTTCTTTCTGGGGCAGAGGCACGGGAAGGACAGGGAAACCAAGGTGGTGATGATATGGTGCATCATCTTGCTTTCTTGGCACTGGTGAGGTTCTGGATTACCTGAGGCAATGCTGCTGTGGTGCTTAAAGGGTGGTTATATAGTTTGCATCCCTAGGAAACTGAAGATAATGAAAAACATGTCCTCAGGTTAAACCTATATGTGACTGTTGGCTTTCATAATGTAAAATCTACAATATCAGCACCTTTTAAGGATAGAATATAGTGAAATTGAATGAAATATTTCCTTCCACCTTTATTCAATCTCACCTCCATTTTTCTTGCCTCTAAGAGATGAAATGTCTTAATTTTATTGATATAGATATAAGAAAATTACATACTTATCCTTAAATCCTTAATAGGCTAAGCTTTATAATTTCACAACAAAAAATAACTAACGCTGGTCATTCAAGCTTATTCATATAGCTCAAGTTACTGTATTGAAGATAAACTGACCCCTCCCGCTGCAGTCATAGCTCGAGCTCTTTAAGGTATAGGAGATTCTGGATTAAATTAAATTTAGTAGTGTGCACATGAATTTTTTTTCACTTTGTATTGTTAATTTATGTATATTTTTAGGGTGACATGATAGAAATGGCAACATGATCTACAGAGCGGAGTTCAAGTTCAGTTTCTAAAGGTAACTTTGTGGATTGATTTTGATTGGTTTCTTGATTGGTCTGTTCTGTTGCATTTAAATAGGGGATATCAAAGTTTGTAAATTTAGAAAATGTGACATTTTTTTTAACTTATTGAGTTTTTGAGATTAGCTGAACTATTGTGACATTTGGACTAGCTTAGTTTTGTGATTCTTTTTCAGTTGGGAAACTTCCTGCAAGATCTGTGAATGATGAGAAACTGGAAGTTCTCAGGAAACATAAGGAAGAGAAAAATTGTTGGTAAGATTTATGCTTTTGTTAGTTAAAATTCATGTTCTAAACATTACCAAAGTGGACATTGATTCACAAGCTCTTGCTCCTGTCTTTTTATGCCTATTTTTGTGTCCTTTTCATTCTTGCTAAGTAAACTATGCTTTATTCATAAAAGACTATGATATCATTGGCTGTGTCTTGTTTATATTCTAATTAGAGTGGTGGTGCTAAGAAATGGAATTTGAAAATACTGTGAGGAGCATTTTGATGTCTTTGATATATAATTTTCATATATGTATCAAGACTTATGGTTTGTTGTTTGGGTATACTGCATCTCAAGGTGCTTAACATATTTTTCGAAAGACTATATAATAATTATGGTCCACAACATTGTCATGGTTGTTGCCCTCTGCTGTCTTATGTCAGTAGGATAAATTCAATTTCTTGAAACGTTGAAATAAGTGAAGTGAATAAGTATTATTTTCCGATCCATCTTTCAGTAGTTACTTCTATGCGTAAGTCTTCTCTTATTTGTAGGCATTACTTGAGGAGTGGATCTCCAGTCGTGCATTATTTAAGGATAAATGCTTAGGCCAGGTACAGTTTATTCTTCCTGAAGCTGACAAAAAGGTTACTTAACTTGTTACTTTGTCTTATATGTTTAAGTTGTACTCTTAATTCCAGTAACCTTGAACTGATAATGACTGATTAACAGAAGCTGTGCCAAATTTATGGTTTTATAGACACTGATAAGATACACCCTAATGCATGCCCTGCACTAGTAGTTGACCTATCTGTTAGGGAGCAGGGGATTATAGCTCTTGCATTTGGTAAGTCATCTTCTTTTCGTATTTCTTATTCAATAAAAATTATGGCTTTAGCGAGATTTCAATTTCAATTTAATTATGACTTCTCAGAAGGTACCTTAATTTTTTATTTTAAGGCTCATATACAACTGAGGAATGTTGTAATGGAGTTTGAGAAGCCAAAAATTCATGCAATATGGATTATATTGTACTGTTTTACTGTCGCCTTTGTTGTTTGAGTTAACTCACTCTTATGGGTAATTTATGATTTAGTGTGTTACCTTTCCTCATCTCTGTGCTTTCCCTTTGGTTATTTAACTTTTCAAGGATCTTATCTTTCCTTGTAGAACAGTTCTCAAAGGACTGCGGTGATGGGTAGAGATATTTCTCTTGTAACTATCCAAATCCTTGGTGATGAAGAACAAGAAGCCATTGTAAACAGTTATCTTGTGATGCTGTACTCTGAAGCTAAGCTTTTTGATAAGCTTGATCATTCTTGTTCATCAACACTTAGTTGCTCAATATGTTTGGCAGATTACAAGGATTCAGAGTGGTTGAGGCTGTTGCCTGATTGTGGTCACTTTTTTCATAAGGAGTGTGTTGACATATGGTTGAGGCTAAACATGTCTTGTCCAATTTGCAGGAACTCCCCTTTCCCAACTCCCCTGAAGTTGCTCCCTTGGCTACAAGAGGTGATTGAATGTGTTCCAAAATTAAAATATAGTTATTTTCATAACCAATTTGGGTCCCTCTTTGGTTTTATGGGGATTTGTGAAATGTGTGTAGAAATAAAAGATGAAAATATATAAAGTCAATAGTTATATACCTAATTTGGTTATGGTTTCATTTAGGAAAGTGAAAGACAATGATTACTCAAGTTCCAGAATCAACAAGGTCATTTTAAGGCAATTAGCTTCTAATGAGATGAGAAGAGAGCTCTTGAAGCTATTCAGAAACTGAAAGAGATTGGTCTTTTTGACTATGTGGATTTTCATCAACTTGATATGACAGATCATGCAAGTATAAGCTCACTTGCAGATTTCATCATGATCCAATTTGGAAAACTTGATATCTTGGTATCTATCACTAAGCTCACCTTATATTATGTTGGAATTATGTAAGTAATTATGTTCATGAAGGAATTATGTTGATAGCTAGTAATTAGCTCTGTACTTAATATTAGCTATTGACTATTGTACATAATGAATTCATAGTATTAATAAGATGCACCATGTACTGAAGATATATAATTTCTTGGCATTCTCACTTCAAAATACTGGCTTATGATTTTCTGCTAATTGTTCCTTGTTGTAGCTCAATTGGTTTCAGCGGAAATTTGGCTTGCAAGCACAAACTTCTTAATTTCAATTCCTACAGTAAATTCTAGTGATCTATATGCTAATATGATTTGATATAACCGAGAAGGAGATTTAGGTAGAATAGGATATAGGGGTGGAAGGATGTTTTACAGCAAATATATTTTTTTTTAAATTTGTTCGATTCTTTAGCGACGGTTTAAACTGACGCAAATTGATTATTAAAAAATATCAGTAGACATCTTACGGCGGTTGTTAACTGCCACATTTTTTTAATGAAATTTCCGAATTGCAGCTTGCGACGGTTATGAACCGTCGCCGTTTTTAATATAATTTCAGCTTTGCAACTTGCGACGGTTATAACTGCCGCAATCTTTAGCGGCAAAAAACTACAGCTGTTGCCAAAACCGCCGCAAAAAGTGAATCCCGACAGACACATCTACAACTGTTTTGTAACCGCCGCAAATTATTTTTGCGACAGTTAAAACCGCCGCAAAATGCATCATAAACTGCCGCAAATTGCCCGTTTTTTTTAAGTGTTTCTTTTTATGAATACTCCCTCTTCTCCAATATCTTCGTAAAAAAAAAAAAGTAAAAAGAAAAATTAATGGAATTCATTAATTGCAAAAAGAAACTATATATATTTTCATCATTTTTTTATTATTAATGAGTCACATATTTTCTTTTCTAATAATTTAGTATGTTTTTCTTTAATTAATCAATTATAAATATAATATACCATTTTTAAGAGATTTAATTTATTATTTTTACTTTAATTTGGACTAAATATTTTTTATTTTTTTTTATTTTTCCAAGATAATAAGATGGAAGGACTAAAATTTTTTAAACAGGAGTTCTCCCGTAAAATAAGCTAAATGCGAAAGTAATAACTGAAAATTGACAAATATCGTGAAAAGACATGAGACATTACAAAATGTGTTATGGAATTAATGAGGATAAAAAAAAAAGATTAGAATAAATGAGAGAGTAAGAGAGAAAAAAGATAAAGCAAGGATTTGCAATATATATTACTTAGTGTGTAATTTATATCACAGATGAATCCTATTTATAGGAAAATATGAAACATGAGAGAATCATCCACTAATTAGGTAATTACATATTGTTTATATAACACTCCCTCATGGACGACTATTACCAAAAAAAAAAAATATGCCTCATTAAAAACCTTACAAAGAAAAACCCTATGAAAAAATCTTAGTGAAGGAAAAGAGTACACAATTCTTCGATATGCAATTGAATGTTGCCTCGTTAAAAACCTTGCCTGGAAAACTCATTGGAAAAAACCATGACTAAGAGAAAAAGAGTGCAACGCGAATTTATTTCTCCCTTCATGTGGACAAATATCCTTGAAACGATGAAGACCAATCTTTTGTACTAGCTGTTGAAATGTTTTAGTTGGTAATGATTAAAAAGATTTGCTAGATTTTCACCTGAACGAACTTGTTAAACGCTTATGTCATAATTTTTATGGAGATCATGAGCATAAAAGAATTTTGGTGAAATATGTTTTGTTCTATTTCCTTCAATTTATCCTTCTTTCAATTGGACAATACATGCAGTAGTTCGGGACCAAGTAGTTCTTCATCTTCTTCTTTAGGTATAAAAGGATCTTTGTTCGCATCAAGGGACCTTACAACCATCGGACTACATAACGGATGTGATTTGTCCATGTGATTTAGAACCTTTGCAGTATAGGTTTCTTGATGTACCAAAATTCTATTAAATATTCTACTTGTAATACAAGACAAAACTTTGTTCTTCCCAAAGCCTTCATCTCAATCTCTTTATTTTTAAGCAATTTACAGCTTTTGGAAGCTCTTCAGAAATTCCAATAATATTCAAATCATCAACGTAAACAGCAATTATAGCAAATTCCTTGTCACACCTTTTCATAAAAATACATGGACAAATGCGATTACTTTTATATAATTCCTTGATTAAATATTCACTTAGACGATTATACCACATGCGTCCAGAATTCTTCAATCCATAAAGACATTTATTCAATTTATCATACTGAAGTATGTGCGTGCTTAATTTCATTCCAACATCTTCTTGTAAATGAATAACAATATCTTGCTAATAAATTAATATAAGATGATATATCAAGTCACGTATGACTAGCAAGATACACTAGTGGCAAAACTGTATCCATGGTTCTTCAGTACCATGATATTCATTATCTTCATTTAACAATCTAACAATGATTAGCAAATAAGTTAGTTGTTATATTTATCAAAGCAAATCACTTTAAAAGTTGTTTTCCATAACTTGATAGACAAAAATTCAATCTGCTAAATGCTCGATCTTCAGGCTGAGGTATTTCATTTTGAAATGTTTTCTTTAGCTTTAGGTAATTCAAACAATAGTGAAATAAAAATACGTAGATAATAAAATAAACATAGAACATGAATTTCATATAATCATATAAGCATTCTCAAACAATTGTGATAAACTTATCCGTAATTGCATGATATGACATCACACACACACACATATATATAAATCAAACAATGTATAACTAAAGAACATAAAATATTAACTAAATCTAAATAGATATATACATGTATATATCAATATCCTTATTATTTCTTCTACGATTTCTTATATTGATGCAATGATATCATTCTCGAGTGAACCATTATAATGACTATAAACATATAACACATTTTTATGTTTGCTAGAATTAAGACTCCGAGTCTATTAGAAACCTCTTCAGGGTTTGAACTACATGTTCAAAATTCTTGCATTTTGCAATTTAACAAATTAAAATGCACATGTCGACATTTTATTTATATGTTATTAATCAAGTTAGTCATAAAAATAGTCTATAACAACATTCATTTGACACACATTATTGAGTCACTTATGTGTTAAATAAATAGGGTAGGGAATAACAATAATAATAAGAATGATTGCACTTGAAACGTGTTCTCCAACACCGTCCTTAAGTCGTTATTCGCCCCCACTAATTGTTGCAGGGTTATGACAAATCGACTCTAGGATTTATCCAAGCACCTAGAAATTATTGGCTAGCAATTTTAATAATCTCACTTTCACGAAAGAATCTTAATGTTATTGGAGAAGAAGAAGTAGTGTACAAGAAAACGGTGGATCTCTATTTATAATAGAGTTCTTCAACAGATGTGTTTGTTCACTAAAACACACATCTGCTCATAGTTTGACAAACTATCACCAACAATCCCACACTTAGTTTGTTAAACTATTCAACTTCTCATAACCATATAGTATGATGCATAAGAAAAGATAGCGATGTGCCTTTAACCTTCCCATAGGGTAAATATTTCAAAGTTATAACATAATTAATGGTAGCTAGATGCTTTTAACCATAATCATTCTCCGCTACAGCCGGAAATATCACCCACATAATTCTATAATGTTTCATGATTAATTCACAGAAAAATATCCAACATGTAAATGACCATGTGCTACTACCTAGTATTCATGAACATTTCCAAAAGTCAACCCAAAACTTTTGCATAGTAGAAGCGGCACCACTTACTTATGTTCATATAGGTGAAGTTAATTTAAGGTCTTAGCCTTGATTTAACTTCATTAAGAGTTTAATACTCACCCTCCTCATACTTAAACTATTTCACACTAGACTTTGAATGGTAAATTTCACTAGTGCCAAAATCACTTATCAATAACTTGTTGTTACCCATTGAACTCTTGAACTAGAAGTCTTCTAGAGAAGAGTTAGGTTTATATTATTGGTGACTTTTATTCAAGGGTTTCAATCCCATTCCCGTTGATGTTTTCCACACCAATTCCTTAGAAAGACCCTTGGTAAAAGGATCAGCCAAGTTATTACTTGACTTAACATATTGAATTGTAACTATACCATCACAAATCAATTGCCTGACATATTCATGTCTCAAACTAATATGTCTAGACTTTCCATTGTATACTTTATTAAACGCCCTAGACATAGTAGCTTCACTATCACTGTGTAAAAATATGGCTAACATTGGTCGTGGCCACAACTCTATTTCTAGTAACGAATCCATCAGCCATTCTGCCTCTTTACATGCCCCTACTAATGCAACAAACTCAGATTCCATGGTAGAATGAGTTATACAAGTCTGTTTCTTTGAAGCCCAAGAAACAGCTCCCCCACCAAGGGTAAAAATCCATCCAAACGTGGATTTATTGTCACTTGCACTAGTTACCCAACTAGCACCGGTATATCCTTCAAACACCGCTGGAAATTTATCATAGAAGAGTCCATAATGTATGGTTTTCGTGAGGTATCCTAGAACTCTTCCAATTGCCTTCCAATGTTTAGTTCCTGGATTAACTGTGTACCTTGAAAGTTTACAAACTGCAAAAGAAATTCTGGTCTAGTACAATGCATAGCATACATAAGACTACCAATCACACTAGCATACTAAATTTGTGCAACTGCCCTACCAGAATTTTCTTTTAAAATATGAGAACCATCATAGGGAGTATTTGCTTCTTTAATTTCCAAGAGTTTGAACATGTTTAAAATTTTCTCCACATAATGTGTTTGATTCAAAGCAAAACCCCCACTATGCTTGCTCACTTTAATACCTAAAATAGGATCCATCTCTCCAAGGTCTTTCATCTTAAATTTTGAAGATAAATACTTTTTAGTTTCATTCACACCTATCATATTTGTCCCAATTATTAACATGTCATTTACATATAAGCAAATAATAACACAATAATGTTCCATGAACTTAGAATAAATACACTTATCCACATTATTATGCTTAAAACCATGGGACAAAATTATAGAGTCAAATTTCTCATGCCATTGCTTTGGTGCTTGTTTCAAACCATACAAAGATTTTACAAGTTTATATACCTTGCTTTCATTTCCAGGCAAGACGAAACCTTCAGGTTGCTCCATATACACTTCCTCGTCAAGCTCACCATTTAAAATGCACTCTTAACATCCATTTGATGCACATACAAATCGTATAAGCAATACTCTAATAGATGTTAGTCTTGCTACAGGTGCATATGTGTCAAAATAATCTACACCTTCTTTTTGTCTTAAACCATTTGCCACAAGTGTTTCTTTAAAGGTTTGTAAAGATCCGCTAGTGTTGTATTTTCTTCTAAATACCCACTTACAACCTATAGGTTTAGATCCTGGAGGTAAAACAACTAACTTTGACGAGGAACTGAATGCAAAGTAATTCAGTCTTGATTCATCACTTTGAATGTAGATTCTTGAGTGGACTCCATGACTCTTTCTATTTTTTTATCTTTTATGCAAACAGTAATATAAACAGTGTCATATAGAAGTTTATATAGAAATATAGCAACTCTTGGAGAAAAGTTGCAACTCTTGGTGACAGATGTTGGAAGTCAAGCTTTCCCAAGGTCGAAATGGAGTTTTGCTAGAAGATTTCTAGAAGATGGTTTTGATGATAACAAACAAGCTCTTTCAAGTATCAAGTGCATACAAGCTAATTCAAGTTGTGCTTCATGTTTATCAAGCTCAAGGCTCAAGTTCAAGTAAATAGAGTTTTTAAGTTAGAAGCTTTGCCCATAAGGAAATATTGTAAGGTAATGAATTTTTATTACAAGTGTCTAATGGCCAAATTGAGTTTTTCAATGATAAGGCGAAGAAAATAACTTTTTAAGAAAAATGTTTTTAATTGCAAAAAGAGTTTAAGTGAAAATCTGTTTTTAACTTAGTTTCTGTGGAAATGTTTGATGAAACAACTCTGGATGTTTTTATGTTATTAAAATCTATTTTTACAAGTGCAAGAAGGAGTAATCGATTACCTTCTTAAAGTAATCGATTAACTTTGTTGCATCATAGAAAAACCAGAGTGTGTGTAATCGATTATGTGAACTTGGCTAATCCATTACTTTTTGAATAAGAGTAATCGATTACCTGGATCAAGTAATCGATTAACAATGTCGCATCGATATCATACATTTTCCAGAAGCAAAGTAATCGATTATTGCTTTGTAGTAATCGATTACATGATGTTGCATCATTCAAATATCAGAGGCTCAGTAATCGATTATTAGACTAGTGGTAATCGAATATATGAGTTGCATCATACATTAAACAGAAGTGAAGTAATCGATTAAATGCTATGTTGTAATCGATTACTAGTTTTTCAAAAGAATTTAAAAGTTTCTATTTTTGAAGGGATAATCGATTACCTCCCTGAAGTAATCGATTACCTCCAGTTTTATTGAAAAACGTGTCAGAATCATTTTGATTTATTTCCAGATTTGTATTTACATAATTGATTCTAATTTATTTTCAAAATTCGAATTTGAATATTATTTTGAAATATTTCTTTATTTGTTTTTAAGAATCAAATCTTTGATTTATCTCCTAAATCTATTTTATTTGTTTCTCATTTCAAAATTGATTTTATTCTATTTTATTTAAATTCTTAATTCTCCTTGATTGGGTATTAATAATATTATTTATTTGATTTCAGAAAATCAATTTTCCTGATTTGATTTAATTCTTATTTTAAATTTGATTTATTTTCAAAATCGTTTTTGATTTAATTCTGATTTTATTTTCAAATTCAAAATTCAAATTTCAAATATTTTCAAATCTTTGGTTTTATTTCTTAAATCTTTAAGATTGGTTTTTGATTTTAAACATGTGTTAAATTGTGTTTTTAAAATGATTTGAATAATTCCTATTTTCTGATTGAACCCTTTCTCTTTTGTACGTGCATTCTTCTTCTTCTTAAAGTTTTTCACGTTCATATCTTTTGAGAAAAAAACTTTATTTTGGCCTATACTCTTGTAATTTATCTTCATTATCATAGTGCTTAATTGTTGTATCCGTGTTATCTAGAACACAATTTTGTTAGAGTGCCTTCATTGTTGTATCAGCACTAATAAGAGCGCATTTTAGTTGTTTTACCCAACTCCAATCATAACCGTGTTGTAAAGGGGTGTGTGACCCTTAGAGACTAGGGAGTGAATCTCCTAGTTCGAACGTGCGACGTTCGTGTTTGTAGGGTGAGGAACCCTTGTGTTTGGGTAGTGCTAGACGAACGGTGGGGCACCTAGTTGTTAGGCTATCTGAGAAATCTAGGAAGGGTCTTCCTAATTGTTGTTGTTGAGGTCCCTAACGAAAGGATGTTCCTAGTAACTTGCGGGGCGCTCTGGTTGTATTCGGGGACGCGGGGGCGTCTTTGAGATTTTGATAGAAAAGCTCAAGCGGGTCGCTTGGGGACTGGATGTAGGCTGTTTTGCCGAACCAAGATAAAATCTCCGGTGCACAATCTTCTATCCCTCATCTCTTTATTTTTGTTATTATTGTTGCATGCGCCTTGCTGTTGTTATTTATCCGTTGAGCATCATAACAACTACTTTCATAATAATATATTTTAAATGAATTTAAAGTAATAAGCGCGCAACGGTTTTTGTTGTTATTGATTTAATTCGTATCCGCGCATATTAGTTTTTCTAATATTATTATTATTATTATTATCTGCTTCCGCGCAATCGTTTTCATCGTTATTATTGTTTTCCGCTGCAAATCTCTTTATGTTTATTGAAAACGATTTAAATCGAATATTTTTCAATGAATTTGTAAACACCCAATTCACCCCCCCTCTTGGATGACGGCTGCCAATCCTAACAATTGGTATCAGAGCTTCGTGCTCTGGTAAAGGCCTAACAGCCTGAGTTAAAGATCCGTTGCAAATTGGCACCAATTGGGATATTTTTATTTTATTTTAATATGATGGGTTTTACATTCAATGATGCACCATTTTTTTATGGAAATAATTTCTACTATTGGAGTGCTAGAATGAAAATATTTTTACAATCTATCAGCATTCGTTTATGGAATGTTGTTGTTTATGGTTTTGATGGAAAATCTTTTTCCTTGAATTTTCAAGCTATGCATATTTTGAAGAATGCTTTGAACCATGATGCATTTGCTATTATTGAAAATTGTGAAAATTCTAAGGATATTTGAGACACTTTACATTTACACTATGCTACTAATGATCTTGTTGAAAGTGTAAGTGTCAAAAGGAATGAGGAGAAAGAAGAAAGTGATGTGGAGCATGAAAGAACTAACTTCCTGGAAGAATATGATGTTATTGAAAGTGTGGGGAGTAGCTCAATGTACGATGACGATGAACTAGAAAGATTATTTGAAAGCTTCATGTACTCAATGGAGGAATCAAGCTCTTCGGATGAGGAATCAATTGAAGATGAAAATGAAACATCCGAACACTTGGCCCATGAGGAACATGAGGTAATTCAAAATAGTCTATATGTTCTAAATTTCTGCAATATACATATAATGATTTGAGTGATGATTTGATATCTTTGAAAAATAAAACTTGGACTCTTTACAAAAATTATCTCTAATTGAAAATGAAATTGATATTTTGAAAAATGGAGATATTTTTGATAAAGAGATATTATTAGAAAACAGCTCCTCAACCATTTTTGAAAATTGCTTACATATTGAAAAACAAGTTGAGGAAGCACTTTTTGAAAGTAACATTGAAAAATCAAATTGTTCAAATTCTTTACTTGATGAAATTGAAAATAATGTGGATATCCAAAAATCAAGTAAAGTCGATGACAATAATATTTTTCAATGTGAAGTAAAAAATTCCAAGTTTCATGAACATATTTTTGAAAAAGTCAAACCATCATCTAAACCCATTACATGTAATTATTGTGGTTGTTTAGGACATATTTCTCATTTGTGCTTATATCGTAAAAATTTTAATTTGAGAAATAATTTGTAATGGGTTCCAAAGGCTTCTAAGGAACCTAAGACTAACCCCAAAGGACCCAAGATGCAATGGGTACCAAAGTGTTCTCCTAGTGTGTCAAATGTGCAAAATTTTATTCAAAAGAATGAACCAAGTGGAGAAGAAAAGGGGAAAGTGTCAAGGGTGATTTCCAAGAGGCCAAGGAATAGATGGATTGGTCAAAGGAGAAAGGTACCTACAACCAAAGCTTCTCACATGCCTAAAAGTGAAATCATAAGGTCTAGGACCTCAAGCAAGAAGCAATTGGTAAGGACAAACACCTCTTTGATCAATAAGTCCAAGGTATCATGTTCTCATTCCACCTATAACAACGACTACACAAAGGTATATCTGGACTACTCTATCTTTTGCACATACCAAGGTGTATCATGAGTGCTGAAACCTTTTTTTTTAAAATCTTTTATCTATCATGATCACTCCTTGGATAAAATAAATCATGTGTGTCTTGCATTATTTGAAAACCTTTTTAAGCACATGATTATATTTTTTTTTTGTGCATTTGCATTATTTTTCACCATATATTGAGTGATATCTTGTGTGTTGAAATATTTTAAAAAATCCTTTTTATCACATGAATACACTCTCTATGTGTTGATTTCATGTCATGACATACTAGAGATATATATTGATATAAGACATGCATTTGTGTACATGAGCATATTTTTTAAGTGCATTTGACTATGTTGTCCTTCATGTGCTTCCATATTTGAAAAGTCAAAATGCCTATTTATGCTTGTGCTACTAATCTATATGGATCCAAGTTTTTGGATACCGAAAGAAATGTTCCTAAGTATTTTTACAGGCAATGCCTCAAGTACAAGAGAAGGTATGCGCATTGAAATTAAATGAAAGAATTCCATAGGAGGAATTAAGACTCTCTTTCATCATGATGCTTGAGGAAAAATACTAAATAAGGGGAACATATTAAAAAGGTGGAGAGTTCCTTCAAGGCAAAAAATGGCAAAACTCTTTAGGGAAGAACCTCACAAGTACACAAGCTTATTACATGGGATAGCATATCCTATGATAAGTATCACGGACCTTATTTTTATTTAACTATCTTGTGATACTTGTCTTTGTGATATATGCTCAACATGACAATTATGTTAAATTGAATAATATATTCTTGTCATGTCTTATGTGTTATGTGTATCTGAATGCTGAAATTTTTTTTAATGATTTATTCCTTCAGTGCTATATTTGTGCCTCCATTCTCTTTGAAGGAAAATCTATTATTTTTCAGCATATCATATCTCTTGAGCTATATCTAGGTGACTACATGGATTACATGTTCCTATCATTGTATTTCATGCATCTGAATATGATGTCATTCATGTTATATCTTCATGTACATTGATACTTGGAAAAGTCATAATTGGTTATATATATATATATATACATATACATGTGCCACTAATTCCTAAGCATCCAATTATGTTGGATACCAAGAGATACATTGCTAATTAGTCTTGCAGGTATTACAGCAATTATCAACCTTGCAATGCTCTCTATAATTTTATGATCAACGTTGTCAATTTAAGAGAGGACTTGACAATTTTCAAGCAATTGAAAGTGATACTGCATTATAAACATGATCTCTTGGAATGGAAGAAGTGCAGCACATTGCAAGGGGAAATTCCTTCAAATACTGAATGTTGAATCTCAAATTGGAAGGAACTCCAAAGCTAATTGTCCCTATTAAATGGGAAAGCATCACCGAGGATAAGTATCACTGTCCCTTTATTATTTTATTTATCATGTGATACTTGCTTATGTGATATATGCCTTATATGACAATATGTGCTATCATGAATTATATGTTATTATTGTCATGACATATAGGATTTTAAAGTTTTGATTATAGTGAGCATTCACATGTTTTTTTTATGATGCATTTTTCATCTCCCTTCATGTTATGCTTATTTTGGAAAAGCCTTTTAGAAAGGGGGAGAAAAATATTATTTGAATATTTGCATTGAAAACATGTTTTTGCTTCTTCATCCCATTTTGACATTATGTTGTTTTTTTATTGTGTATTGGGAAGAAATTGTTTTGTATCCCATACTTACTTTTGCTGATGTTAAATAGGGGGAGAAAAATTGACTGTGTCTATGTGTATTTACTCCCTTGTTAGTATTAATGTATCTGTTCAGTATTTCAAGGGGAGTATAGTACAAAGGGGAGAAGAACCCTATTCCTGCTAAAGTCCTCCCACCATCTTTTTGATGTTGCCAAAAGGGGAGGAGAATTTTGAGATGATGTGCTAGTATTATATTTTTCTAACCATCTTTGCAGGGGGAGTTTATCGTTTGTCTTATATTATTCCCTGCTAATTCAATTATATTTCCTAGTTGGGTAGAAGTATTGGATTATACTGTTATATATATTTGCTTGGTTAACGCTTGTGATGCAGATACTCAGAATGAGTCTGTCATCATCAAAAAGGGGAGTGTTGGAAGTCAAGTTTTCCCAAGGTCGAAATGGAGTTTTGCTAGAAGATTTCTAGAAGATGGTTTTGATGATAACAAACAAGCTCTTTCAAGGATCAAGTGCATACAAGCTAATTCAAGTTGTGCTTCATGTTTATCAAGCTCAAGGCTCAAGTTCAAGCAAATAGAGTTTTTAAGTTAGAAGCTTTGCCCATAGGAAATATTGTAAGGTAATGAATATTTATTACAAGTGTCTAATGGCCAAATTGAGTTTTTCAATGATAAGGAGAAGAAAAGAACTTTTTTATGAAAAATGTTTTTAATTGCAAAAAGAGTTTTAGTGAAAATATTTTTTTAACTTAGTTTCTGTGGAAATGTTTGATGAAACAACTCTGGATGTTTTTATGTTATGAAAATCTATTTTTACAAGTGCAAGAAGGAGTAATCGATTACCTTCTTAAAGTAATCGATTAACTTTGTTGCATCATAGAAAAACTAGAGTGTGTATAATCGATTATGTGAACTTGACTAATCCATTACTTTTTGAATATGAGTAATCGTGGATCAAGTAATCGATTAACAATGTTGCATCATACATTTTTCAGAAGCAAAGTAATCGATTATTGCTTTGTAGTAATCGATTACATGATGTTGCATCATTCAAATATCAGAGGCTCAGTAATCGATTATTAGACTAGTGGTAGTCGATTATATGAGTTGCATCATACATAAACAGAAGTGAAGTACTCAATTAAATGCTATGTTGTAATCGATTACTAGTTTTTCAAAAGAATTTAAAAGTTTCTATTTTTGAAGGGATAATCGATTACATCCCTGAAGTAATCGATTACCTCAAGTTTTATTGAAAAACGTGTCAGAATCATTTTGATTTATTTCCAGATTTGTTTTTACATAATTGATTCTGATTTATTTTCAAAATTCAAATTTGAATATTATTTTGAAAAATTTCCTTATTTGTTTTTAAGAATCAAATCTTTGATTTATCTCCTAAATCTATTTTATTTGTTTCTGATTTCAAAATTGATTTTATTCTATTTTATTTAAATTCTTAAATCTCCTTTATTGGATATCAATAATATTATTTCTTTGATTTCAGAAAATCAATTTTTCTGATTTGATTTAATTCTTATTTTAAATTTGATTTATTTCCAAAATCGTTTTTGATTTAATTCTGATTTTATTTTCAAATTCAAAATTCAAATTTCAAATATTTTCAAATCTTTGGTTTTATTTCTTAAATCTTTAAGATTGGTTTTTGATTTTAAACATGTGTTAAATTGTGTTTTTAAAATGATTTGAATAATTCCTATTTTCTGATTGAACCCTTTCTCTTCTGTATGTGCGTTCTTCTTCTTCTTCTTCTTCTTCTTCTTCTTCTTCTTCTTCTTCTTCTTCTTCTTCTTCTTCTTCTTCTTCTTCTTCTTCTTCTTCTTCTTCTTCTTCTTCTTCTTCTTCTTCTTCTTCTGTTGGAAATCAACAAGCAGCTCAATATAGTCTAGAGGGGGGTGAATAGAATATTGAAGCCTTATTACAGATTTTTCGTCCACCTAAGAGAATGGTTTTATGAAAATAAATTTTCTTAAGAATTCAGTTCAGATTACTCGAGTAACTCAAGCCTTCACTCGAGTAATACGCAACCAAAAATAATTTCACTCGAGTATTCAGCAAATCACTCGAGTATTACGAAAGCAGATTTTAAATCACTCGAGTAACAGAAAACCTACTCGAGTAATGTTTATAAACTGAAAGCAGATTACTCGAGTGACAAGAACTTTACTCGAGTAAACTGGGTAAAATTCAATTTAAACTTTGTTTTCAATGGAGTTCTTCAAGAATAACAATGCTATGATGATTCAACAAATTATGAATGATTAATATGAACAATTTCAAGTAATATTAACATGCAATTTTAGATCAATTTAGTAGAATTAAGAAAACCCCAATTCTAACCTAAAAATGCAAATGTTAATGAATTAATGAAATACAAGGAATGAAAATAAAAGAGACACAAGGATTTATCCTGGTTCACTTTCACCCACTTGAAAGCTACTCCAGTCCCCTCTTAAATCAAGAGAGATTCTTCACTAGAAATCTTCAAATGTAGATTTTACAATGTTTTAAGATGCAACTAGATTCTTAGTTCTCCTATCTTAAAACCCAACTCAAAGTGTGTACCAAACACTTTGATCTAATCTACCCCTTTTGAGTATTCTAGATTTCCTTGCTAATTGATTGAAGATGCTTCCAACCAATCCTCTTTTCTTGCTTTGATTTGATCCTCAAAGTCTTTCTTGTGAGATTCTTCACTTGTGTTGAAACTTCAATGATGCAATCACAAATTGCAAATCTTCAACAACCACTAAGAACAAAAATATGATCTCAAGAATATTTGAACAATGATAGAAAATAGAGTGAAGAATGAAAAGTTCTTTGTTGAATCTTGATAGCTCTTGAAAGATGTAAAATAGCTCTTGAATTACTTTTCAAAGTGTATTAGAAAATTGTAAGAATGAAAGTCTATATCTTTGAAAGAGAAAATTAAGTCCTTTTAAAATTTTCCCAACACTGATTGAATTACTCGAGTAAACCAAACAACGTCACTCGAGTGAAACATGTCAGATTAAGTTACTCGAGTGATGTGTAAACCATTACTCGATTAACCTGTCAGAACATAAATTACTCGAGTGAACCAATACTCATTACTCGAGTAAACTGATCAGAATCTGAATAAAAACAAAGTTTTTCTAAAATGATTTTCACAAGCTATTTAATCAAGATTTAAAGTATCTTCACTCTTAATCAGACATTATTTAAATATTCTTAAAATCACCTAAGCTACCCACACCAATGAGATGCATTGCATAAAATAAAGATTACATTGAAATAGAATTAATAAAAATCCTAATTCTAATCTTCATGTGGTGTAGCTTGCTTGTTGCCAATGTTGTTGCTTGGAGAGAGATTGTTAGCATCAAAACATGAGAATCCTACAAACTCCCCCTTTTTGATGATGACAAACCTCCTTTCAAATTAAGCACTAAGTTTTAACATACTCCCCCTAAATGTAAAACATCTAGGAAAAATATAATAAAACTTAACCTACAAGAACAACATCAACAAAATATTCTCCCCCTTTTGGCATCATTAAAAAGATAATATTTTTGAGAAAAGTCCTTTGCCAAAAGTTGAAGGTAAGTAGTTCACAATGGTATAGAAAATATATAACAATAAAGACAATACCAAAATAAACCACAATAGTGCCTCAACGTATATAAACAACGAATATAAACGAACAACGAATATAGCACCAGAAATCAGAGTATCAGAGCATCACACTATGCAGCAAATCATAGCAGATAATCAAAATGAAAACTAAACAAACCAGACCATACACAAGGTCCTAAAGTCATAGTAGCAACAGAGTCAGAAACATGAAACAGAAACATAAACAGAGAATATGCAAATGAAACATGCAACAGAAATCAACAGCAAACACCATCAGCATCCACAGGTCTAGGAATCAGGTGGAGGAGGAGGAAAATGATGAGAAAATAATCCAGACATGTAATCCATCAAACGATGCTCCATGGCAATATTCTTCACATCCTGTCTCATCTCCAACTGAGTGAATTGAGCATTGATGTGCTCAACTAATGACTCATGAGCAGCTTGTGCATCAAATGGAGTACCAAGATTATCCAAATCGATATAGTCCTCAATACGATCGGTATCCATCGGATCAGTAGAAGTAGGAGGAACAGAAGAGGATGCACCAGCCCTATCACCAAGTAAATTCCTTTTCCTAGTACCTGAAACTCTTGCAGCCTTTGCAGCTTCAGCCATTTCCTTAATCTGTGTTTTCCATAACCAAGTGCGACTGTCCCTATGCCAAGCAATTTTCATATAACTAATGTGCGAATCATTAAGACACCAGTTATTTTTCTTTTCCTTTTCAGCTGGCTCATCATCAGGGATTGGAACACGATAATACCTCATGATCTTGGTGACATGCATAGGATATGGCAAGAATTGGGTAGGAGGAGATTGAGCAGCAGCTTCCATACGAGCTAAAAACATTTTATTCCAATTCATCTCATACCTCTTTTTAATCCCATGAAACAAAGTAAGATCATCATCTCCCAATTGAGCATAATTTTGATTGCATTTTGGAATCAAACAATAAGAGATAATATACATGAGCACCCTATCCACAGCATGCAAAGGTGATACAGTTCTAGTAGTTCTATCACCCCAAGATTCACCAGTACGCAACAAATCAGTATAAATCTTATTAGTATCCACATCCAAATCCAGACATTCAGTATCACCAATAAAAGTTCCCTTGTTTTCTAAACCAAACATCATAGTCAAATCCGCAGGCTTTATAACAAAATGATGTCCTCTAACCATTGTTTGATACTCACCATCTAGCTTAGTAAAATTTTGATAAAATTGTCTGACAAGCCTAGGGTAATAATGAGTCTCAAATTCCAAAAACCTCTGCAAATTCTGAAATTCTAAATCCTCTACAAACGGAAATTGCTCCTTATGCAACCAAGCAAATTTAACATACCTTGTAAGACCAAAAGAGCGATTGATAAATGCCGGTTCCCGCAAATCTCGGTTGATTCCAGAAAACCAAGTATCATTACGACCTGCTCCTTGCTTTGCTTTCTTTTGAGGAGGTTGAAAGTGAGAGGAAGAAGCCATTAATTCAGAAAAAAGCAAATTCGGTTTTGAGAGGTTAGGGTTTTGATTTGGGGTTTTCGGATTTTTGGATAAAATTGGTGAAATTGATGAATGAAAGGAGTAGAAATGATGATATAAAGATGAAATATGGAAGAAATTTGTATGATTTGTGAGTTTTGTGGCTGAAAGATGATGATTTGATGAAGATCCGTATGAGAGAGAAGAGAGAAAGACGAACAAGAGAGAGAAAAAATCGTGAAAATGATGCAGATTTTAACAGTTCAGCTTTTAAAATCACGTAAGTTACTCGAGTAATGTTCATACGTTACTCGAGTGATTCGAGCAGTACTCGAGTGAAAGAGTATGTTACTCGAGTATGCCGAAAAATAAAAAGATTTTACTCGAGTGATGGATGAACTTAATCGAGTGATACGCAAGTCATTTTAAAATTAATCGAGTGACAGACAGAATTACTCGAGTAATACGAAAGAGTTTTTAAAATTACTCGAGTGAAATTTCTGTTACTCGAGTGAACTGTACAGAATTTCAAAAATTTCAATTTTTCATGCAAAATCATTTTTCATGCACAAACACAGAGAAACACTTAGCATGTAGCAAGTAACACACATACAAATAAAGCAATTAGCATATTATAGAAAACATACACACATAACTGCATAAAAAAAAAACACTTTAATAAGATACAACAACTCAAAATACAAGTCACATTGAAATAGGCTTGAAGATGAGTATAAAAAGCATCAAATACAATTAGCTAATAGTTAATTCATCAAAAATACCAAGTTCTCTTCGAATCTTATAAAATGTGTCCCTTGGTAATGGTTTTGTAAAGATATCAGCTAATTGATCCGAAGTTTGAACAAACTCAATAACACAATCACCTTTTTGAACATGATCTCTCAAAAAGTGATGCCTAATTTCAATATGCTTTGTCCTTGAGTGTAATACTGGATTTTTAGTCAAATTAATTGCCGAAGTGTTATCACACTTTATAGGGATATTTGTTAAATTTAAACCAAAGTCAGATAATTGTTGCTTCATCCATAAAATTTGAGCACAACAACTACCTGCAGCTATGTATTCGGCCTCCGCGGTTGATAAAGCTACACAATTTTGCTTTTTAGAAAACCACGATACAAGTGAATTACCAATTAAATGGCATGTTCCGCTTGTACTTTTTCGCTCAACTTTACAACCGGCAAAGTCAGAGTCCGAATATCCTATTAGTTTTAGAAAAGCATCCCTAGGATAATAAAGTCCAGTATTCGTTGTACCCTTTAAGTATTTCATTATTCTTTTGACAGCAGTTAGATGCGACTCTTTCGGTTTTGCTTGAAAATGTGCACACATACATACACTAAACATGATATCAGGTCTAGATGCAGTTAAGTATAACAAACTACCAATAATACCACGATACTTCGTTACCTCTACCGCTTTTCCAGCCTCATCTTGATCTAGGTAGCATGCAACGCTCATTGGTGTAGAAGCGGATTTGCACGAATCCATTCCAAAACGTTTGAGAAGCTCTCTACAATATTTACTCTGATGAATATAAATGCCATCATTAAGCTGCTTTATTTGAAGGCCAAGAAAGAATGTAAGCTCTCCCATCATCGACATCTCGAATTCACTTTGCATCAATTCTGAAAACTTCTTACACAAGTTATCGTTAGTAGCACCAAATATAATATCGTCAACATATATTTGAACCAATAAAATATCCTTACCGGAACGTTCAATAAAAAGTGTAGTGTCAACAGTACCTCGTTTAAAACCTTTTTGTAATAAAAAATTGCTTAGTCGGTCGTACCAAGCTCTAGGAGCTTGTTTCAAACCGTACAAAGCCTTTTTCAGTTTGAAAACGTAGTCCGGATGCTCAAAACTCTCGAATCCGGGAGGTTGTGACACATAAACTTCCTCTTGAATGTATCCGTTAAGAAAGGCGCTCTTAACATCCATTTGAAACAATTTAAAATTCATAATTGAAGCAAAAGCGAGAAGAATACGAATAGCTTCTAATCTAGCAACGGGAGCATATGTCTCATCGTAATCGATTCCTTCTTCTTGACTATAACCTTGTGCTACCAACCTAGCTTTATTCCTAACAATAATACCCGATTCATCTAACTTATTCCTATAGACCCACCGAGTACCAATTTCAGGACGATCATCGGGTTTTGGCACAAGCTCCCAAACTTGGTTTCTTTCAAATTGATTTAATTCTTCTTGCATGGCCATAATCCAATGATCATCTTGAAGAGCCTCTTTGATATTCTTAGGTTCTATTTGAGATACAAAGGCAACATAATAACAAAAATTATTTAAAGTGCGTCGGGTTACCACTCCCTTTGCAATGTCACCTAAGATATTAGAAATCGGATGATTTTTGTTGGACTTCCAAGCTATTGGTAATTGAGGTTGTATCTCTTGTGCTAAGTCTTTATCTTGTGCTTGCACCTCTCGATCTTCATTTTGATTCTCTTCTATTTGTTGTGGTGTTGAATTCTCATGATCCAAAAATGTACCTATATAATCATCACAAGAAACAACACAATCTCCTTTCGAAGATTCATCAAATACAACATGCACGGATTCCTCAACGGTTAATGTTCTTTTATTGTAGACTCTATATGCTTTGCTATGAGTTGAATAACCTATGAATATGCCATCGTCGGCTTTAGAGTCAAACTTGCCGACCGGTTCCTTTCCGTTATTTAAAACAAACACCTTACACCCAAAAACATGAAAATGTGAGATATTTGGCTTTCGCCCTTTTAAAAGTTCATAAGGTGTTTTATTTAAATGCGGATGAATAAGAACCCTATTAAGCACATAGCAAGCGGTGTTTACCGCATCAGCCCAAAAATATTTAGGAACATTTGATTCTATCAACATAGTACGAGCAAGTTCCACTAATATTCTATTTTTCCTTTCTACAACTCCGTTTTGCTCCGGAGTCCTAGGGGCCGAAAATTGATGATCAATACCAAACTTATCACAAAACGCATCAATCCTAGTGTTTTCAAACTCACCTCCGTGATCACTTCTAATAGACACAATTTTCAAACTTAGTTGATTTTGGATGAGTTTGGCAAATTTTTTAAAACATTTATAAACTTCACTTTTTGCGGATAAAAATAAAGTCCATGTGAATCTAGTAAAATCGTCTACTAAAACGAATCCATAGTAATTGCCACCTAAACTTTTAATTTGTGAAGGGCCAAACAAATCCATATGGATTAGCTCCAAAGGCTTTGTTGTGCTTATCACATTTTTAGGTTTAAATGAACTTTTAACTTGCTTGCACTTTTGACAAGAGTCACAAATGCCATCAAGCTTAAAGTTTAGTTTAGGCAAACCAATCACTAAATCTTTTCGCAAAAATTTGTTCAATTGATTCACATTCACATGAGCAATTCGTCTATGCCAAAGACGAATTTCATCATCAAAAGATTTGAAACATTTTGAAAACAGTGAAGTTATCTCATCCAAATCAATTAAGTAAGTGTTATTAGAGCGACGACCAACAAACTTAACACTATCATCTATAGAAGACTTAATGAAGCATAATTCCGGAGTAAATGTCACATAATTGCCCATATCACATAGTTGGCTTATACTAAGCAAGTTGTGTTCTAAGCCTTCTACGTATAGGACATTTTCTATGACAAGGTTAGATACGTTACCGATTTTCCCGACTCCTAGAATTTTGCCCTTGTTGTTGTCGCCGTATGTCACAAATCCATCACTTTTTGGAGTAAGTTCCATGAAGTGCGTTTTGTCTCCCGTCATGTGTCTCGAACAACCACTATCCAAGTACCATTTTCGCTCTTTGGTTCGAAGACACACCTACAAGAAAGATATCATTTGGTTGACTTAGGTACCCAAGTGGTCTTGGGTCCTTTGTTGTTAGCATGAGGAGAAGTCCCCTTAACAATCCAAATATATTCACCGCTTGGTATACCAAATTTCTTTATATTACATTTATTCGTGGTATGCCCAAAGATTCCACAATAATGACAAGTTGGGTTTTTAGAAATCTTATTCTTTGAAAATCCACCAACTTTGCGATAATTGCGTTTCTTAGGTTTGGTATAGCCAAGACCGGATCTATTGCTATTGTTCCTTTGAGTTGAAAGCAAATGATCTAAAGAAGTATCTCCTTTCATGAGCCTTGCAAGTCGATCATTCAAATTAAAAACTTCTTTTTCCAAAGACTTGCAATTTTCACAAGATGGAGTCTCATTTGATTTCAATTCACAATTGCATGTAGAGTTTGCATAAATGAGTTCAAGAGTTTCATTTTGAAGCTTAAGTTCTTCTAAATCTTTTTGAAGTTCAATTATCTTTTCATGTTGCTTCATTATGAAATTCTTTCTTTCAACATTTATTTTAGCAAGTTTCTTCAACTCTTTATGCATCTCTACATACACATTGTACAATTCATTGAATGAAGGAGAATTAGAACTTGAGCTAGCATCGGAAAGATAATCTACCTCATTGACGTTCTCACTTGATTTAATGCTTGAAGATTCCTCTTCATCAAGCTTTGTCATTAAACATAGATTTGCAAGTTCTTCATCATCCGATGAGCTAGATGTTGATTGACTCTCCACTTCATCCCATACTATGTAAGCCCTTTTTCCTTTAGAAGAATTGAATTTTGAGTTGTCACCTTCCGACTTCTTAGAATGAGTTGGACAATTCGATCGATAGTGACCAAGCTTTCCACATCCATGACACTTGATGTGATCCTTGATAGTCTTATTTCTTGGTTGTGAGTCCTTAGAATCTCTTTGTCTATTTCTATTAAAGTTCCCCTTTTTCTTAAGGAACCTACCAAGCTTTTTAACTAGCAAGCCAAGGGTCTCATCATCTATATCGGAGTCCGAGTCAACCACTTGAAAGTTTTCCTCTTGTGCCTTAAGGGATTTTGAAGTTGATTTAAGAGCTATCCCCTTTTTCTTCCTATCGGCATCTTCATTCAAGGATAACCGTCCAAGCTCCATTTCATGCTCTTGAAGCTTTCCGAATAGAGTTGCTAAATCAATTTGATCCACGTCTCTAGCTTCCATAATGGCCGTCACCTTAGGTTGCCATTCCCTGCTAAGACATCTCAAAATCTTATTAACAACTTCACCATTAGATATAACTTTTCCAAGTGCAGAAAGATGATTAATGATATGAGTGAACCGCTTTTGCATGTCACCTATGTTTTCATTAGGTAACATACGAAAGAGTTCATATTCATGCATGAGTGTATTTAGCCTAGCCCTTCTAACCTCCGAAGTGCCCTCATGTGTGACTTGTAATGTGTCCCACATTTGTTTAGCATCAACACATTGAGATACTCGAAAGAACTCATCATAAGAAAGAGCGGACGTGATGATATTTTTAGCTTTTAAATCAAATGCAACTTTCTTCTTATCATCATTGTCCCAACTCGATTGAGGTTTAATTGAAACAACATCATTTACTTTCGTTTGAGGAACAAAAGGTCCATTCTCTATGGCGTTCCAAATTTCCATATCTATGGCTTGAATAAAAATTTTCATGCGGACCTTCCAATAAGCGTAACCCTCACCACTAAATAGTGGAGGACGATTAATGGAAGTTCCTTCACCACCAAAAGGATTTGAAATTGAGCCCATTGTTTCCAAGTAAAAAGGATCTTTTCGAAAAAGCTTTTTAAGGCTCGGATTTTTCGTCCGAGCTCTGATACCACTTGTTGGAAATCAACAAGCAGCTCAATATAGTCTAGAGGGGGGTGAATAGAATATTGAAGCCTTATTACAGATTTTTCGTCCACCTAAGAGAATGGTTTTATGAAAATAAATTTTCTTAAGAATTCAGTTCAGATTACTCGAGTAACTCAAGCCTTCACTCGAGTAATACGCAACCAAAAATAATTTCACTCGAGTATTCAGCAAATCACTCGAGTATTACGAAAGCAGATTTTAAATCACTCGAGTAACAGAAAACCTACTCGAGTAATGTTTATAAACTGAAAGCAGATTACTCGAGTGACAAGAACTTTACTCGAGTAAACTGGGTAAAATTCAATTTAAACTTTGTTTTCAATGGAGTTCTTCAAGAATAACAATGCTATGATGATTCAACAAATTATGAATGATTAATATGAACAATTTCAAGTAATATTAACATGCAATTTTAGATCAATTTAGTAGAATTAAGAAAACCCCAATTCTAACCTAAAAATGCAAATGTTAATGAATTAATGAAATACAAGGAATGAAAATAAAAGAGACACAAGGATTTATCCTGGTTCACTTTCACCCACTTGAAAGCTACTCCAGTCCCCTCTTAAATCAAGAGAGATTCTTCACTAGAAATCTTCAAATGTAGATTTTACAATGTTTTAAGATGCAACTAGATTCTTAGTTCTCCTATCTTAAAACCCAACTCAAAGTGTGTACCAAACACTTTGATCTAATCTACCCCTTTTGAGTATTCTAGATTTCCTTGCTAATTGATTGAAGATGCTTCCAACCAATCCTCTTTTCTTGCTTTGATTTGATCCTCAAAGTCTTCCTTGTGAGATTCTTCACTTGTGTTGAAACTTCAATGATGCAATCACAAATTGCAAATCTTCAACAACCACTAAGAACAAAAATATGATCTCAAGAATATTTGAACAATGATAGAAAATAGAGTGAAGAATGAAAAGTTCTTTGTTGAATCTTGATAGCTCTTGAAAGATGTAAAATAGCTCTTGAATTACTTTTCAAAGTGTATTAGAAAATTGTAAGAATGAAAGTCTATATCTTTGAAAGAGAAAATTAAGTCCTTTTAAAATTTTCCCAACACTGATTGAATTACTCGAGTAAACCAAACAACGTCACTCGAGTGAAACATGTCAGATTAAGTTACTCGAGTGATGTGTAAACCATTACTCGATTAACCTGTCAGAACATAAATTACTCGAGTGAACCAATACTCATTACTCGAGTAAACTGATCAGAATCTGAATAAAAACAAAGTTTTTCTAAAATGATTTTCACAAGCTATTTAATCAAGATTTAAAGTATCTTCACTCTTAATCAGACATTATTTAAATATTCTTAAAATCACCTAAGCTACCCACACCAATGAGATGCATTGCATAAAATAAAGATTACATTGAAATAGAATTAATAAAAATCCTAATTCTAATCTTCATGTGGTGTAGCTTGCTTGTTGCCAATGTTGTTGCTTGGAGAGAGATTGTTAGCATCAAAACATGAGAATCCTACATCTTCTTCTTCTTCTTCTTAAAGTTTTTCACTTTCATATCTTTTGAGAAGAAAACTTTATTTTGGCCTATACTCTTGCAATTTAATTAACTTATTTATCATAGTGCTTAATTGTTGTATCCATGTTATCTAGAACACAATTTTGTTAGAGTGCCGTCATTGTTGTATCAGCACTAATAAGAGTGCATTTTAGTTGTTGTTCCCAACTCCAATCATAACCGTGTTGTAAAGGGGTGTGTGACCCTTAGAGGCTAGGGAGTGAATCTCCTAGTTCGAACGTGCGGCGTTCGTGTTTGAAGGGTGAGGAACCCTTGTGTTTGGGTAGTGCTAGACGAACGGTGGGACACCTAGTAGTTACGCTATCTGAGAAATCTAGGCAAGGTCTTCCTAGTTGTTGTTGAGGTCCCTAGCGAAAGGAGATTCCTAGTAGCTTGCTGGGCGCTCTGGTTGTATTCGGGGACGCGGGGGCATCTTTGGATTTTTGATAGAAAAGCTCAAGCGGGTCGCTTGGGGATTGGATGTAGGTTGTTTTGCCGAACTAGGATAAAATCTCCGGTGCACAATCTTCTATCCCTCATCTCTTTATTTTTGTTATTATTGTTGCATGCGGTTTGTTGTTGTTATTTATCCGCTGAGCATCATAACAACTACTTTCATAATAATATATTTTAAATGAATTTAAAGTAATAAGCGTGCAACGGTTTTTGTTGTTATTGATTTAATTCGTATCCGCGCATATTAGTTTTCTATTGTTATTATTATTATCCACTTCCGCGCAATCGTTTTCATCGTTATTATAGTTTTCCGCTGCAAATCTCTTTAAGTTTATTGAATACGATTTAAATCGAATATTTTTCAATGAATTTGTAAACACCCAATTCACCCCCTCTTGGGTGACGGCTGCCAATCCTAACAACAGATAGCAAATTAGTCTCGTCACTTGCTTTGAAATGTGCTTTGAAATAATTTGGAGAAGTTGCACCTATTGAGTACAGTAACCGAATTTCTCTTGACTACAGTAACTGGATTTCTTTGAAATTTGACTAAGACAATAAATGCACACTACTCTTGTGAATTAGAATTATAACCCACCGCCAAGTTGAAATGAGTGCAACACAGTATCACTTAGCCAATTTTTTTTCTTCACAAATAAGTGCAGTGGATTTCTGTATGATGAATTACACAAGCGCTAAATTATTATAGTATTCTTAAACTCTATAACGACTTAAGATTGTTAAATAAATAGAGTAGAGAATAACAATTATAATAAGAATGATTGCACTTGAAACGTGTTCTCCAACACTGTCCTTAAGTCGTTATTCGCCCCCACTAATTGTTGCAGGGTTATGGCAAATTGACTCTAGGATTTATCCAAGCACCTAGAAATTATTGGTCAGCAATTCCAATAATCTCACTTTCAAGAAAGAATCTGAATGTTATTGGAGAAGAAGAACTAGTGTACAAGGAAATGGTGGATCTCTAGTTATAATAGAGTTCTTCAACAGATGTGTTTGTTCACTAAAACACACATCTGCTCATAGTTTGACAAACTATCACCAACATTATGTATTTCCAGACTAATTATGTATCGAAAAATACTTGCATCCACCATATAAGAGTACGTTTCCTCACAATCAATGCCGGGTCTTTGATAAAATCAATTCATACAATCATTCTTGCTTTATATCTCATAATTTCTCCTTTCTCATTTCGCTTCTGCACAAAGACAGATTTTTTTCCACTTGACTTTACACCTTTAGGTATACGGACTACAGGTCCAAATACCTATCGCTTTAGGAGTGAGTTCAATTCTGCCTCAATTGCGTATTTCCATTTTGGCCAATCATTTCTTTGTCTATATCCCTTAATAGACTTTGATGCATGATCCTCATCTTATATCATATAAGCGATGTATCATATGTAAAAGCACCGTCAACGTTAACTTCATTTCAATTCCATTGTATTTCAGTCATGGTATATTTTATTTAGATCTCTTTGTTTTCACAATTTTTAGGTATCTGAGTTTCTTTTGGAACTGAACAAGGACTCTTCAGGAGACACTACATCCGTGAATCGACCATCTTTTTTCTTGGATCCTTTTCTTTTTCAAGGATTTTTGTACTCTTTTATTTTGAAATCGATGGGTCTGCCACGCTTCAGGCGTGTCTCAAACTCATTTGCAATTTTAATTTGTCCAACAAGGACATCAATTTTATTGGAGCATTAGTAGCTGGAATATGTGACTTAGTCACTCTTTTTAGGTCAGTAAATGCATTTGACAATTAATTATCTAAATTTTGTAAATGAATTATCTTTTGAATTTCAAGTTTAAATTGTTTTGTACGAGGATTAAGATAAGATAACGATAACTCTTTCTAAATAATTTCTTTTTCCACTTATTTTCTCTCCCTAATGTTGGGAAAACAAATTCATCAAAACGACAACCGGAAAATCGAGCCGTGAATGACTCTCTTGTTGTTGGTTCGAGATATTTTATTATGGATGGAGATTCATATCCAACGTATATTCCCAAACTTGTTTGAGGTCCCATCTTAGTGCTTTATGGTGGAGCAATGGAAACAAATACCGCACATCCGAAAGTTCTTAGATGAGAAATGTTACATTTATGACTAAAAACCATTTGTAAAGGGGAAATTCATGATAATTTAATGTCTTGATGGGAATCAGTGCAACGTCTGTTCCCAATTAGTAATGACAATAGACATACAATAGTTAATAACTTATCATGAATTTTGGTTGATTCAATCACACAAGTAATCTCGCGAACTTCTTTTTATGCGATTTGCCAATGAATAAACATATAACCGTCTAGTTGATGCATCAATTAAAAATATAAAATATCTAAATGGACCATATGACGGAAGTAATGACACTTAAATATCACCTTGTATTTATTCCAAATTCAATAAAAAATTTTATGGTGATGACCGAACAAACTTTGTTTGGGAACAATGATTTACACATGTGAGATTATAAGATTGAATAAACTTCAGGTTCTTCATTGGATATCAACAAGAATTTACATATTTTTTTGCATCATATAGTTGATATGGGATGGTCTAACCGATTAAGGCAATTTTTTTTTATGATCTATAAACTTCTGATTTACGATATGATGTATTTTAATTTTACTATATAGGTGTAGTATAAACTGAGAGATTTTCCAATATCTCCAGATAACAACTCTTCCAGACCTTTTAATTGTCATTGTACTCATGTATAGTGTTAACATTGTCTTCTAGCAATAGTTGTAACACCTTACTTTTACCTACCCAAAACTACCAATGCAATTTAGTGAACTTAAAATTTCTTTTTAATCCTCTTTTGAAACCATTTCTTTTATCAAAAATCTCCGTGAAAATTCGACGGAGTTTCCTTTATTTTTCTGACTTTTCAAAAATTTAGATTTTTCCTACAACCTGATAAAAACATTCATTTAAAATATCCAGAAGCTAGCAGGACATATATAAACATTGTGCATCATCATGCACTCCAGATAACAATTATCATAACATCAGAGTTATATCAGCATGCATATTCATAAGTTTTTGGAAATAGTATTTTCTCAAAAGGACTCCTTTCCCAAAAGGAGTTATCCTGGGCCCACACAAAAGATATATTTACATTATACACAACAAAAACAAACTATATCGGGTTGTCAAAAAGCCCAGGACATATCCATGTCCTGCTAAACTAAAACCTACTCTCCACGTGAGGGAGAGTACTCCTGCTCAGCTGGACTATGTGCTAGCTCGGGCTCAGTACCTGTAGAAAAATGGTAAGAGTAAGCATTACACATAAATTAGGAAAGCAGTTTCTAATATGACATAATAACCGACTAAGTCAAACGCAAATATCTCAACATAGTTCACATTGTCATGCATCCATTCATATCATATTTATACATGAACAACAGATAAATAGCTTTCCTATTAATGTACTCCAAAAGTACAAAGTGTTGGAAAAAATTTTTAATTTCGAAAATTAATTTTGGGCCAAGAGTACCTTCCTGCCCCAAGAGTTTAAAAATGTTTTCGAATTGTACAAGTATCGATTTCCGTCGTATTAAGGTGTCCAAACTTTACACGAAGCGAATAAACGAATCATCACATTTTTTTAATACGCGAATAACGTTAGTAATTCTTAGCCATGGACTTGTTAAATGTAAAAGGAAGAAAATAAATTTTTAGAAGGACTAGAACTATGTTGGACACTTAAAACAAAAAGAGGACATCAAAGAATGGTCCAATTTTTATTTTAAGTGATTGCATAGTTCTCAAATTAAGAAAATTAGAAACCGGGTAAAAACAAAATATTTCAATAAAATAGCTACTGTATAACAGTAACAAGAATGGTTTCTAATATTTTGAATTTGAAGTATCAACCATGGAAAGTATTACTAATGTAATTTATTTTCTGTCGCATACCAATTTAAGAACCCGAAACGACGTTCAAAAGTGCAAAAATATAATTTAGACTCTTGTAAATTATGGACCAGCAAAGTAACTAATTTTTAAACATAGTAGTGTTCAATTAAGATAGTCGACTCTAATAATTTAATTCAATTGCTTCAACGGTATATCAAACTTATGTACAAAGAAATAACGTTTTTACACAAATTCGGGTCCAACACCCTTTTATTTTTGGAAAAATCTGTAATTATGTTATGTTAAGAAGTCTTGTTTATCTGTTTGAATAATGATCCTGAAAAGAATTGATGAAATGATTATCATGTTGTGACATTCTGAAATACCTGATGAAATAATTGTGATGCTGGAATATTATATGATAGTTGATGGTTATTTGGAAAGAATTATTATGATCTTGGAAATGTAAAGATTGAAAAGTAAGCCTTGATCGTATCGTCTAAAGTTAGTGTACAGTGAAGGTGCGCGAAGCACTAATGACTTGTGATGTATATCCTTAATCGCACTATCTTTTAGACGTGCTTGATTTTAAGTAGTTGGCCACGTGAATGACGTGCCGTGGTTGCGAGCATTGTGGATTCCACTGTATGTAGGGAGGTGTTTGCTTGTGTTTTCCCTTAGAGGTCGAGGCCTGTTAGAAGCACGGCTTAGAATGGGTCGACCAATCATAGGTTAATGAAACTAAAAACCTTTATGGTAAAAGACTTTAAAAGCTTTAGTCCTTTCCTAACTATGCGTTGAGAGAGAAGTAGTGGAGAGGAAAGATACAGTATACTTGAAGACCGGTGTATCTTCAAGTGGTGAGTGTGATAGGGGAAGACAAGGACGGTGAACGTCAAGAAGCCTCGAGTGCTTCTCTAGGTAGGACAAGGCTATAATGACTTGTCTTTCGGTTGTGGGACATGGTCATAGCAAGGACTACACGTACAACTAGCGACAGTACTGTCACCCCCTTGATCAAATCGGAGATGGTGAGAGGGAACCCGAACGGGACTAGATGTCGCTGTATTTTGTGAAACGATTTAATTCGATTGTTGTATATATTTGATTAATTCGGTCGCTGGATATATCTAGTACGTACACTTCGACATCGATGTCAGTGTGGTTAAGGTTCCTGTGCGTCCCATATGCTTTCCGACTTAGGCAGTGATTGGATAGTTGAAGACGAGATGTATCGTGTGTGCTGACTTGTTCCCCCTGCTCAATGATTTCCCTCCCTAAGTCATTGATGGTTATGAAATATGAGAGAAATGAAAAGTTATAAGTTTCATTGAAACTCTTAAAGTAGTAAAGTGAAAGTATGATTTAAAGCTATGATGTGATGCTATGAAAGGAAAGGTTAAGAAATGATGGTGATGATGCTAATAAGGATGATGTGAATTGTTCACTATCTGCTTGGTCTACTTAATGATTGTATATGTATGTTTGAATCCTAATGTAATCCCTTAGAGTAAGTCCATGTCGTTGACGATTAATTCGTTCGGATCGCTTACTCTCTCTGCTTTCCCTTTTCTGTGGGCATTGGGAACGATGTCCACAGATGACAAATGAGGGTGTTTGCCGCATAGAAGTTTCGAACAGTGGAATAGGGCATTTGGGTTATTTTGGGCATTGGTAAGTGAAATAGACTGGACAGCTGAGGAAGGACCGGCACGTGTTGAGATTATTGATTTGGAGCTGATCGTCAGTGGGAGTTTGACACAGTTAAGGCACCAGTAGTGGAGAATAGCGACAAAGAGAAGTTATATGTTCGCCTTATGTCTCGGTAGATAGTTTGAGTCTGTCTGCTCTGATAAGACTTATGTACTATCTGGTTCTGGCATAAACTTTTGTTTATTTATTGTCATTATGTTAATTAGTACTTTTATTGTAACAAAGGCCGTAATCTTGAATAAAATAGTTTGACGTTGGCAAAAGTACATTTTGAATCACAATCATAAATTCTTACGCTCTTTATTAGTCAATTATCGAGTTTCTTTTAAAAGGTAATCAAATGTTTTTCCGCAATGAACCATTCGAGAAAATCATATTTTTGGAAAGAGTTTGGAATGTGTTGGTAACATCTCAGTTTGGAAAAGAAATGCATCATAGATATTTTGTGAACAAGTTATTTCGAAAGTTAAGTAAATCAAATGATGAAAACCCTTTTTGATAAATAAGTTGTAAATGAAGGTTTGTTTTAAAAAAAAGGGCTCAAATTTTTGCTAAAAATTCTATGTCCAAATTGGGGTGTTACAACCACTGACGTTAACCCCATAGAAACAGCTTTTGTGGAAAATTCACCTTCAAGTCAGAAACCAACTCAAAACAACGCAAGATGGCTTTCATACATGTGACATTTTCTTAGGTTGCCTCTCCTATGAAAATTGTATCATCAACATATTGTAGAAGAGAAATATTCACCTAATTTTGACCAAAATTATACCCTATAAAATGCCCAAGTCAAGAGCCCTCAACAACAATCCATTTAATCCCTCCGCCACAATAAGGAACAGGAAATGAGCCAACAGATCACCCCGTTTAAGACCACGCTTAATTTGAATCTCTTTCATGGGACTACCATAACCAACACAGAGAGGTTACCTGCAAAGACACAAGCTTTTATCCAGGCTCGCCACTTATCATAAAAACCCATGCTCACCATCATGTATTCAAGGGAAGTCCAGCTTAAAGAGTCATAAGTTTTCTCAAAATCAACTTTAAGGATGAGACACTATTTACCAAACCTCTGAGCATGATCAACCACCTTGTTCAAAATTATGAACCTATCTTGAATCTGACGACCGAGAATAAAGGCGAACTGATTTCTCAAAGTTAAGGAATCAATTACGCCATGCAGTCTGGAAGTAAGAACTTCGGAGCCAATCTTAACAGGAGTCCAAGCAAAGAAATTGGGCGGAATTCATTTAGGTATTGAGGATTATTTACCTTAGGAGTTAGAGCCACAAAATAAGATAAAAAAGCTTTCGAAAGCTTTTCATTAGTATGGAATTTAGCAAGCATACCCCAAACCTCCTCCTTAATCAAACTGCATACGTTTTCGATATATCTAAAGTTAAAATCGTTAGGACCCGGACTCTTATCTCCATCACAACTAAGGATTGCACTCTCCAATTCCTCCAACAAGAAACGAGCAGCCAAGATAGAAATATTAAGCTGACCCACCTGTTTAAAAACAATGTCGTCTAAGGTTGGCCTATCAACAAAATCATCACTAAAGTGGTTGAGGAAATGGCTCTAAATTGTAGCCTTTATCTCATGCACCCCTTTTAGCCAAGAATTACCCACACGTAATGCATGAATAGTATTCTTTATGCGCCTACTTGCAAGAAAAGCAAGGAAAAAGACACTATTAATATCCCCATCCTAGATCCACTTAACATGAGATTTCTGGCGCAGGATGCTCTCCCTATCTTTGAGGCTTTTCCATAGAGCAACCGTCAGCCTTCTTCTTTCAACCAAATCAATTGGATCAAGGCCCACCATATATACCTACTTTAGCATCCAACACTTCAATTCCAGCAGGGCAATTCTTGATAGAAGTATCCACAATACCAAACTCAAATACATTCCATTGGCGAAGGACCTGTCGTCTGAGATATTTAAGTTTTCCTTTACAGTCCCGTTATTGGGACATCGGTATGCAACATCTCTACAGACACACCGTATATATGTATAGTAGCAGACTTTTGGTTTTTTTATTTTTTATATTATAAATAAAATATAATTAAAATAAAAAGAATAGTATTCATGTTTTACCTCCAGCACCAATCATTCTCTCTCTCTTTCATCTTCATTGCTTCTCCCTCCGAAGGTTCCCTCCAACACCCATCCTTTCCCTCCTTTTCTTGTGTGTTCTTAAGCATTAAGCATGAAGCTCATCTCTTTCCCGCCATCATCATCCACTCAAGCTTCTCTCTTCAAAAAGCTTCTTTCTTTTCTCTAGCATGACTTGTGGATTTTCTTTCACTCTTGTCAAGCTTCTCTCTTGCTTCACCCACTCTTCTCAAGCTTCATTGCCTCATCTTCTCAAGCTTCACCCACTCTTGTTCTTTCTATCTCTTCTGAATCTTCTTTGTTCTTAAATTTTTCAAGGCATAATGAATGAGGTAAGATAGTAAAAGTTGTTTAATATCTTCATTGATTTGTTGTTGTATAGTTATTTTATTTTTTATTTTGATTGTTAATGGTGGTGAGGTTTGATTTTTACCAAAAAAAAAGTTAGTTTAGGGTAATATATTTTTAAACCTGATTTATGTCAACTTAAGGGATTTTAAGGCTGAAACAAGTTTGTTAGTATGAGGGAAATGTATTAAGTAGTGTGTAAATATGGAAAATAATGTCATCATCAATATTTGTAACTATGCAAACAATGTTGGTAATTATTGTGTTATTTGTTGATAACTTATGAAATATGTTGGTAACGTTTCCTTAACTGTTAAGTTTGTGCTTTTTTGTATGCAGGAGGGTAGTTCAAATTACCAAGAATTAGTTTCAATTGATCATATTAAGAATTTGGAGACAACTACTGCCATTGAAATTGATATTGATGATGAGAATGATGATTGCTTAAGGTGGCAACCTAAGTCTGGGATGTGCTTTTCATCATTAGAAGAATTGAAGTCCTTCTATTCAGAATATGCTTCTAGGGTGGGTTTTGGATGGAAAATTAGAACTTCTAGAAAAAGCGAAGATGGAATTGTATATTATATGATTATAGCATGTTCTAGCGAAGGTAGTCATGTAGCTTCAATACCGAGTACATTGAAGACAGTTCCTACCAAAGCAGAAGGGTGTCCGGCTAAGATTACGACAAAGTTAGAAGAAGATGGTTTATGGTACTTGAAAAAAGTTGACCTAGAGCGTAATCATGAAGTTAGTCCTACCAAAGCTAGAAAGTTTAGAAATAACAAGAAGATAAGTATGAATGTGCAGAGAACAATCCAAATTAATGATGATGCGGGGGTGAGAATTAACAAGACTTTTCGGGCTCTTGTCGAAGAAGCAGGTGGGCACGCCAATTTAGCATGTGATGAACGCCATGTGATTTGCTTTTTTTTTTGGGGGCGATACCATATTTTGGGATAATACTTTTGTAAATGTTAGTAATTGGGAGAACACATGTAGGAATTTAGCTTTTTTGTATAGATATGGGACCCAAATACAAGTAAGCATTACTTTTTTTTTTGTATATATATGATATATGGCCCACATATATGCATCTGACATGACACCAATATGTGCAAAGTTATGTAAGTGTTTGGTTTTCCTGAAATGTTACCAACAATCATGAGACAATTACCAACTCTGTTCAATTAGGTTACCAACTTTAACAGCAGTGTTTCCAACATTGAGCAGAAAATACATTTGCATGATAAACCAAAGTTTCTCTATTTCATTTCAATGATTTAATTTTGGTACGTTCATTTGATGCATTTAAGTGAATGTACATTAATTGTAATGATCCATCTCGTTTGTTAGTATGTGTTTGGTTTTACTGAAATGTTACCAACAATCATGAGACAGTTACCAACTCTGTTCAATTAGGTTACCAATTTTAACTACAGTGTTTCCAACATTGAGTAGAAAATACATTTGCATGATAAACCAAAGTTTCTCTATTTCATTTCAATGATTTAATTTTGGTACGTTCATTTGATGCATTTAAGTGAATGTACATTAATTGTAATGATCCATCTCGGTTGTTAGTATATGTTTGGTTTTCCTGAAATGTTACAAACAATCATGAGACAGTTACCAACTCTGTTCAATTAGGTTACCAACTTTAACAGCAGTCTTTCCAACATTGAGCAAAAAATACCTTGAATGATAAGCCAAAGTTTCTCACATTCATTTCAATGATTTAATTTTGGTACATTCATTTGGTTTTCCTGAAATGTTACCAACCTATTTCGAGGATGTTATAAACGTTTACAATTAGGTTTCAACATTTAGCAGAAAATACCTAGCATGTACATTCAACATATTCCTAAACATATCCAAAAGCAGCGTTTCAAACATTCAGCTGCAATACAAGACAAATAGATTCAACCACATGAAATCATTTTTTTTCTTTTTTCCTTGGCATGAGATAACTCAACAATATGATCCTTGTATTCATTATCAGGGTCCATAACCCAACCGGTAAGTATCCTATGCCTGATGTTCACGATCTGTTTCTGAAACAATAAAAATACCTTCGTAAGTGGATAAATTGTGACCATCATACTCAATCAATTAACATACTAAGATATGAATGTACATACATTGGAAAAATAAGGCATTGTGAGGCCGCCATCATATGTCTTATCTGGATCCCACGTTGCCATATATGCTATCACATATATGCCGCAATAATCTCTACATCGATATATACCATAAAAACCCAAGTTAACAAATATGATCAAATTTTCGAGATTACTACCATAATATGCCAATGATTAAACATATCACGATCAACTGCATACTTACGTATTTAATTGTCGCGGTAACTCAACTTCTATTATATTCAGTTTAACTCTTTTACCAGTCAATAGAAGTAACAATTCTTCAAATCTCTTATAGCAAGCAAATCTCTTATAGAGAAGAGACCTCACTTCAAATCTCTTATAGCTTCTTGTAACAATTAACATTAGTTAGCATTCATTTATGAAAAACAATGTTTCAATAATAAAGAATAATTAACTACAAAACTTACTTCTCTACTCTTTGATTTCTATGAACTCATGTTGCAATCTACAGGTTACAAACATTTATAAATTATTAACAAAAATTAACAATTAGGTTACCAACATTTTATTAGCAGTTACGAACATAAAATAAGTACTATTACAATGAGTAATTACCAACATTCAGCAAGAAGCTATCAACATAAGGTGAACATAATATAAGCACTATTACAATGAGTAATTACCAACATTCAACAAGAAGCTATCAACATAAGGTGAAAGAGTTACCAACATTTTTCACAAATTACATACTTATAAGAAAACATTACATATTAAAAAAAAACATATTTAAAAATAAAAAGAACAACATATTAACACTCTCTCTCAAACACACTTCTCCTTCTATTCTCTCACAACGTCCCCTTCTCATCAAGAACAAATTTCATCATCGTCATCAATAAAGTGCTACACCGCCAACACTCACAAAGGGCCAAAATATTAACAAAACAACAATTTCAACACATTCTACTCATAAAGGTCCTAAAAGTTACCAACAATTTGCCAACACATATCAGAAGTTACCAATAAATCACACACAAGTTACCAACATTTTCTCCACAGTAACAAATATGAAAAGGTAACATATCATATTACATTACCAACACATATCATAAGTTAGCAGCAAATCACACGAAAGTTACCAACATTTAATCCATAATTACTAACAAACATCAGAAGTTACCAACACAATTACACATGCATTTGCATTACATATCAAATTAAAACATTAACATGCATTGCAGGAGAAAGGAGAGCAAAGAAAATGTGCAGCTAAGCTAATCCAGTGAATGGGAATGTTGTGTGTTCTGTTCCTATGAAAAGAGTTAAAGGATGTGAATGATTATTTATTCTGTTGGAGAGAATCTGAGTTATAAGGCATATTCCTCATTTAACTTTTTTATCTCTTTTTAATAAAACAATATAACTATATGTTATTTGTAAATCTAGAAATTAACATATACTAACAAACATGAGAACCTTGTTAATTTTTAATTTTTAGATGTACAAGTAACATATACTAACAAACATGAGAACCTTGCTTTAACAAAATTACCACAATCCACACTCACAATTCACAAAGCCTCCATTTTACTGAGAAAACTCTTCCCTGTATTGGGTCCTGAAGAAAAACCTTTTGTACATTTTAGCAAAAATATGTATTTTAATCTAAAATAAGCATTTAAATATGCTTGACAACACCAAATTGATAAAAAAAATTTAAAACCAAATTAGGGATTTCACACCAAAATATGGACCAATAATTTTGTTACCCTGAACCTGAAGTGTGTAAATTACACAAAGTAACACAGAGATACACAGATATGAGAGTCACAAACAAGTAATGAGAGAAACTCATTAGAAATTTAGAAAATGAGTCTCAATTCATACAACAAAACACACGAGCAAGAGAGATAAGAGCATTATTGGTTTCCAATTTTTTCTTTCTTATCACAAACCCTAAATTAATTTTGTTACAAAAATTAGGGATTTCACACCCAAATATGGACAAATAATAAAATTCACTACTACATTAGAGCAAAGGAAGGAAAAACTCACCGAATGAAGTAGCAACCACTGACTTTCAACACAAGTGAGAGAGTAACCACCGAACCGGCGAGAGAAAAACAATGAGAGAGCAACCACCGAATGGAAAGAGAGGAACGGTGAATCGAATGGGCGAGAGAGAGAAGAATGACGAATACGGAGAGGGAGCAACAAAGAGAGTGAGAGAGATGAACTAAGTTTTCCAGCAAGAAGGTTGAGAGAGAGGACCGAGGTTGAGAGTGAGAGAGAGGGAAAGTTGAGAAGAGTAGAGGGAACCGTGGAAACCAAAATGAAGAAAGAAAATAAGAGAAACCCTTTAACATTTTTAAGGGCCTTTTGGTCTTTTTATCTCAATGTATTTAATACGGTATGTAGTATGATGTTGCATACTGATGTTTGTGAAACATTACTCTTTCCTTTAAGAGAATATGCCTTCCACCAAGGCACAAATAGAGAAGTCCAACACTGCTCCACAATAGTAGTAAAATTAACATGAGACAACCAGCAGTTGTTAAACCTAAAAGGCTTGGGACCCCAATCATCATCAACACATTTTTTTTTTCAGAATAATTGGACAGTGATCGGACACGTCACGAGGCAATGCTCACATAGAAGTAGAGCTAAAAAGAGAAATGCAATCAGCAAAAACCAAAATTCTTTCCAATCTACTAAGTGCTAAGCCATTCAAGTTGACATAGGTGAGGCAAGTCTGACAAGCCCATGTCACAAATGAATTGATTGAAATCAATAATCTCTGCCAAATCTATTTGCTGAGTGCTCCCTCTTCGCTCCTCTTGCCAATAGACGGCATTAAAATCGCCCAACACACACCACACATTCCCACCAATAACCTGTTTTTGATTAAGCAAGGATGCCCAAAGACTTCTTTTTCCCTCTATAGCACAAGGAGAATAAACACCTGCAAGGGCCAAACAAACACCTGCATAACCATCTCCAACAAAGGAAGAAATGAAATGAAATTTTTTATTACACCACAAATTTATCAATCCACCAGCCCTTCTAATAGACGCAGCAAAGGACCAACCACAATCATCTGAACCCCAAGGAGAGCTGCATAATCTAGAGTTCACCATTTCACATTTAGTGTCCTGAATGGCCAAAAAATCTAGCAGTTCCGAGGAAATAATGCTTCTAACTTTAGAAACCCTATACTGTTGTCTCATCCCCACCCAAATCTCGAACATTAAAAGAGCCAATCCGCATTAAAAACCCTATACTGTTGTCTCATTCGCTGCTAGTTTATCTCTGGCCTCCATACGCTGAAACCTCTCCTAAAAGGTCACATCCTGGCACCCAAATTAATAACCAACAAGAATACTAACCTAGATACAATGTGGAACTAGCAACAGGACCTCAATTATTATAATTACTAAATGAGAAATTATTACTAGACCAACCTGAATTTTGTTAAGTTCTTTTACATACATGATTACTATTCATTTGGATTCATGCACGTGTAACACTTTTTTGGTGTTATATTCATTGAGTTGGCAATAAAATTATATTAAAACATGAAACGGCAATTTTTTGTGTTGTTAGCCTGTTAGGAATCATTAACTTTTGTAGTTATTGTGATGTGATTAGAAGTTCCATGTTTTGTTTGGAACTGCTTGTGGCTAACATTATCACCTGCCGCCGCATGTATGAAAGTGATAAGACTTTTAAAAAAATTTGACAAGAGTAACGATCATCGCATACATGTTTAATTGAGTTTTCATACACAATTTTTACTCAAAACATATTCTATTATTTTTTTTCAAAGGGTCGTTTTAATCTACGTATCGTGCAGAAGTTTGCACCATTATGTATACTGTATGACCTCTTTTTGTCGGTTGCACTGTAATTTGTTGTAAATTAAATAAAAATTAGTTATATAGAGTTATCAGTTATGGATATGTACAGGAGTAATCTTTTATTTGATTGATATTCTTTTAATTTTCACAAGTATGTTTTTTTTAAAACAGAAAATAGCATATGCATTGACAAAGATTTTTTACACTGTCAGTATATCATTTACCGTTGATTGGGTTAGCGATGATTGACTTGCAAGTAAAAATAATTCATGTGGATGATGGATGACAAACAATGTAAAACAGTGCATATATATTAAACTCTTTTTTAATTAGGGATTTACTTCATGACAAATGCCAAACTAGTGCACTGGTTAGAGAATTAAATATAGTGAAAAAATATTGAAATTTTTATTTTATTTTTTATTCCCAAAATGCAGAGTAAATTGGAACGGATAGAGTATTTATGATGTTTTCTTAATTTTAGAAACCTTAACAAATGTTAATTTATTATTGTTTATTAAATTTACTACTATTTCTTTAATTTATAATTAACAAAGCCGAAATTCGCCGGGTTTCGAACCAACTCGTTAATATTGTAACACCCCAAATTTTTAATCCCTGATTAATGAAAGCTTAATTATAAAGTTTATTTATAATTAATTACTTTGATTCTAATCTTCGATTAAATATGTATTTTGTGTATGCATTTGTTAAGTGAGAATGCATGAAAAATAATTTAATGGTTATTTTTCATGAGAAAATAGGAGTTTTGCATATTAGTCCCTGTATAAGGACCTAAGGGTAATATTAGGAAAATTTTTTGGAGGGAAATTAATAAAATAATGAATTGTTCAAAATTTCACTGTGGTAATCGATTACCACGACTCCGGTAATCGATTACTATCATGTAGAACAACCATGATTGAGTGTGTTTGGTGAGTAATCAACGCGATTACTCGTTAAATCGCCACGAAATCACCCAGAAACACGGGGACTCGTGCCACCTTGCATGTTCATCAATTAGGGCTATTTAAGTCGTGAGAGTGGATCAATTTGATCCATTTTCGTTCTTTGGTGTTGAAACTCTGCAGAAATTCTCAACTTACACTACTACAGAATTGTTAAAAAGTAGCTAAATATTAATCCCGGTTCCGTTCCGGAACTGGGATTAATAGACAAATGATAATTAAAAAATAAAAAAATATATACGGTAATATAACAAAAATATCATGAACTTATTGATTCCGGTTATAAAAAAACATGGAACCAGGATCAATATTATAACATAAATAATTTTTTATTTTTTTAAAAATTAAAAATCACACAAACCTCATTTATCCCGTTGTTTTACTTCAACCGGGACGAATAATTAAAACACGGAACCTGGATCAATGTTATAAAATAAAAACAACATCATCTCCTCTCTGCTTCTTCTTCTCCCTCCCTCGCGCTGCCTCCCGGTTCTCAACTTCTTTCCCTTCCGATTCTATGGCCACCACCACCCAACAAACTTGCGTCCTCTCTCTCTCTCTCTCTCTCTCTCTCGTCTTCTCTCCCTTCCTCCCTCTCGGTTCCTTGTCGCGAATCGCGACCCACAAACCCCTGCCGCCGCTGAGCCTAGCCACCAACGCTCAGGACCGAACCGTCGTCTCTTGTTCTCTCCCTCAATCGCGATTCAAATCGCAAACCTTAGAGGAAGCCGCCATCAACACCTAAGACATATATATATATATATATATATATATATATATATATTAGCATTAGAACATAAGAACACGGTTGGTGTGGTGTACCCCTTAACAAATCCAGCTTTACCTGCATGTGAAGTATTTCCGGATTCAATGCTCTATTTTTCTTTTGTTAATATTTATTCTTTGCTTTCCACAATTTTTAGCTTACCAGCGAGAATTAGTTCTTTATGGCTTTGTGCATTCAATTTGTGATTAATGTCATTTAGAAATTGATTGATCTTCATACGGAATATACTGTGGGACAAGAAGAATAAAATGTTGCCAAAGATTGTGTTTATTGGTTTCTTAAAATTAGAGCTTGAACTTCTAAGATTGTGTTTTGATAACAACATGCCATTAAAAAAAATGTAATAACAAGTTGTGAAAGATTAAAAAAGTTTCAAGCATTGTTATCAGATTTTGGTCCCTTCTTTAATTATGTTGATTATGGATGCAGGAATACTTGTTTATGAGTATGATGTTGTAGTACCTATAAATTAAATTAGCCATAGATTAGTATTTTTAAAGTGGTATCTGGTAGCAAGACAAAGAACTTCTAATCTAGTTTAGGAGTTAGAATGAGGACTAGAACCTATTGAATCTAGTTATAGTTATAGTTGCAGTTGGAGTTTGGACTTCAGATTTTGATTCTTTTACCACTTAATATAATGCTCTTTTGTTAAAACATTGGTTCATTCTTCATCAGGGAACGACATTGTTTGTGGGATTGCTAAATCATGGTGTTTTGCTTGTGGGATATGTTGCAAAAGGCTTCTCTATTCTTAGTACAACTATTGGATTATCATGATTCCAGATTACCGCCAATGTTGTTGATGTGGTTAGTGTGTTGGTAGGAGTTTTGATGATGTAAATTTTAAGATTTTAGTGTAAGTAGAAAACTAAAATTTTTTGCCATTTGTGAAAGTGAAATGATAGAACAATTGCAAATTTAGTGATGCCGAGATATTGGTATTTTATAATTTTTTTCCAAGTTTCATGTTTTTCTATCTTATATATATATTTGTTACTGAATGTCATTATGCTCTTTTAATAATAAAACTTATTTGTTGATAAAATAAATAAATAAATTAAAGACATCAAGAACTTGTTGAAATATATAGATTAAGGAAAAAATTATAAAAATTAACAGTGATGAATGTCGTTATGCTCTTTTAATAATAAAACTTATTTGTTGATAAAATAAATAAATAAATAAAAGACTTCAAGAACTTGTTGAAATATATAGATTAAGGAAAAAATTATGAAAATTAATAGTGATTATAAAAATTATTGATCATGGTTCTTTATAAAAAACTTAACAGTGATCATAAGAATTATTGATCCCAGTTCCTTATAAAAAACTTAATAATGATCATAAGAATTATTGATCCCGGTTCCTTTAAAAATTTCATCAGTGATTATTCAGTATTATTGATCCCGGTTCCTTGTTTCTCTTTAGATCCCGGTTCCGTTTTTTCCAAAACAACTGGGATCAAAAGCGATATTCTTGTTATACCAGTGGATACAATCCCAGTGCGGAACCGGGATTAATTTACATATCTGTTGTAGTGTTAGGGTTCTTGAATTCGAACCTCTCGTTCTCTTTCAATTCCAAACAATAACATACAAATTATACACGGTTGTGAAGCTCACATCCAGAGCTTCACAAAGATACCAAAATTGTGAGTTGGGGTTGTGTGTGTTAGGAGAATCGAGCTTGCAAAGTTGGTGTTCTAATTCTGCAGAAAAACCGAAACAGAGTCTTGGAGCTCACTTTGGTCATTGATTTTGATAAGCTCTAGTACTCATTTCATTCCAAATCAATTCCTTCAATTAGTTCATGTTACAGAGAGTCTATAGAAACTAATTTCCCCAATTTTTGTGTCAATTTCATATGTCAACCAATTCGATTTTGGTGCTCTGCTGAAACTGCTCTGTTTCAGTGTGGTGCTGGTGGACTTGGAGTCTCAGTGTTTCTCTTTGTCAAGATTCTGTTTGTACACGACCTAGAGGTAAGGGGAAAGCTAAACCTACACTAGTTTGAGATTAAAGTGAATGTTTTTCATGAGAGAGCCACCAAGAGGCTCTAAGGGCTTAAACTGAAATGGTAATTTGGTTTGGAGACCAAACTGTGCTCTAAAACTTATTTGAGCAAGTCACAAATGATGCACGCATGTTGTGTAAACACTGAAACCATGAATTAATTGAATAAATTGAGTTTTGGTATGTTGAGTTGTTGTTTTAATGATTTTTTTACGCATAATGAAGTGAATGATTATGATCTTGGTGATATGATGTGTTTTCTGAGTTTGAACATGTCCATAATGTGATATATGAACTCTGTGAATGTTTGGTTTGAGTTAGATTTGGTTAAAAATGAAAATGGTATGTCAAAACCCAATTTTTGGTGTTTTACTGTCAAGAGTAATCGATTACCACGATATAGTAATCGATTATCTGCCCTGTTTTTGAACCTGAAAGAAGAAATACACGTGATAATCGATTATCAGGAAGAAATACACGTGATAATCGATTACCAGTTCCTGATAATCGATTACCAGTGCTGAAAATACTTAAAAATACCATTTTTATTTATGAACCATAAATTAAACCCTCAAATAAACATTATGAGACTGAAAAATAACTGATTGGGTATTTTAAATATTTTCTTGAAGATGTTCAGGAAAAAAATAAAAATGATTTAATTACTTGGACATAATGTTGAATATTATCAAGTAATTTAAATACCAATCAATGAAATTTATTGTAATGCATACATGCATGGAGTTGGTGGATAGATCGAATTATCACCGTTATGTTTATAACCTAAGGAGGGCCTCTGGGAGCACCAAACACGTCCTGCTTGATGACACGTTTATTTGTAATAAAAGGAAACGTGGCCAGTGGAGGATACTGATGATGTGATTATTACGTTGGAGCGTGACGTCTGCGAGGTTGCGGCGTTTTGAATCACTACCAAGCTTGAGCGTAATACATTTTCAAGGAATTGTATTGAATTATACCCCACAAAGGTACCAAGTACACAAATTGTACATGAAGTGATAAGGTGGCCGTCCCGGAAAAAGGGAAATAGTTTCTATGGAAGATAGGACTGATAATAGGACATTCATACATCATGCCACACATAAATATTTAAATGTTATTTGATTAATAACCTGAGTGTGAGCATATTATGTGCATTCTTACTTGTCAATGATTTATGCTTGTGTAATGACTTGTAATTAATTATATGATTGTTTCAAATTTGATATGCATATAAATTGTTAAACCTTCATTCTCTTTCGATTATGTGTATGTTGTTGCTTATCCCTGTGCCCTTATAGGTGATGGCCAGATACCTAGCCTGCGTAGAGATCAGACCCATCCCTAGTGGTGTATGGACATTCGAGGAGCACCGAGCTACCTTTGAAGGTGAGGTGGAGTTCACTCTCTATCACCCTAACCCCCTTGCTCGTGTGCGCCCTCTTAGGTTTAGGGTTCCCATTATCTATACTATGCACGTACCCCTTTCTATACTTTTAGAGGACCACCTCAGCCAGCTCGACCTATATGTAAGTTTCATAGTTTTCGTTTTCGGACAGCCACTCGTTCTCATCCCTCCGCCTCTAGAGTTTTCACAGATGTTGATCTCCCCTCACCTGGTCTGACGGGCACCGATAGGACTGCACCTGCTGCAGATCCTAGACCCAGTGGTAGGGTCTCTACCCCGACGGACGAGATTGAGGAGGACCCAGAGGAGGGAGAGAGCGAGGAGGAGGTACCAGTCGAGCCGGCTACTAGACCTCGAGGAGGACCTAGTTGTTCTTAGGTATACGTATAGCATAGGTAGTGCGGATCCTGGACCTGATCTACACCTTCTGTGGACCCTATGAATGGATGGATGGATGCTACTCTAGTGACTTGGACTACTACTACTGCTACTGCTACATCTGGATCAGCTCTGGAGCCTTTTGTAACATCCCAAAGTTTCGCTTGTATTAAATAACGAAATTTACTAAACTAAATATTAAATATTAAATCCCTAAAATTTATCATTAGAGTGTAGAGCATTTTCATAAAGTATCTTACAGTTTTTACGAAAATATATCTTACTTATATATTTTAAAGTAGAATCATTAAAACATTTACCCTTATTGAAAAATATATTTTCTATACTTTAATTTGCTTTTGATATATTTAATTATTAAATTTGTCTTAAGAACTTCAAGACTTATAACTTTATGATTTTATAGAGATAATTATTTGATACTTACATTTTACTATTAGTATTTCTTGAGATTTAAAATAAATAAATAAATAAATAAAAAGAAAAGGAAAAAATAATAATAATAAAAAGAAAAATAATAATAATAATAATAATAATAAATAAAAAGAATAATAATAATAATAATAATAATAATAATGTAATAATAAAAAAAATTAAAAAAAATAATAAGAGGAGGGGGGGGGGGTTCGAAACCCTCCCTCCCCAACTTCTTCTTCTTCTTTGTTGAGAGAACCACCGCCGGCCCTAAGCTCTCCCTCTCTTCCTCTCTCTCCCTGGAGCCCGACGCCGTCGCCGCCGCACCGCGCACTTCCCCTCCACCAGTCGCGAATCGCGACCCCTTTCCCCCTTTAGCCAAGCTCGAACCGTCGCACGCCGCCACCGATTGCCACTGCTCCCTGCTTCCCTCGCATCATCACCACCGCTGGAGTTGGGGAAGGCTTGCAGAGCTGAGACAGAATCCGTCCCCGATCTCTCTCCCTTCGTTTGGAGACACCGCCGCCGTCCCTTCCTGGTTTGTTTGCTGCCGCCGCCACTGCAGGTTGTCACCGTCGCTGTCCTCCTCCTCTCTCTGGGCCACCATTGCTAGTCGTCCTTGTTGAGCTCCATATCCGCCGCCTCCCTGCACTCTTCTTCGATCGCAATCCAGTCAGCGAAGCATAAAGGAAACCGCCACCCGTGGCTGTGCCGGGCTTGTGTCGGGTGTCCCGAAGCTCAAAGCCGTTGCTTTGGTTCAGCCAGTAATTGTTCTCACCACCGACATCGACCGCCGGCGCGCCGCCACTCACCGGTATCGACCGCCACGGACCCGTTCATCACCCCGGGTCATTAAAGCTTCACGGATCGCCGCTCCTTCTCGTCGGCAAGCCCCGGATTGTGAGGTTAACCCTTTATTTTCGTCAATCGAGGTAAGGGGTGTTTTACCTTGCTTTAGAGAGTATTTTCTGGTTAGTTATAATACCTGCGAAGAATATATGAGTATGTGTGTGATTGAATTTTTAGGTAATTAGTCGAGACTAAAAGTAAAGGATGAAAATAAACAAAAGAAAATCTAATTGAATAGAGTGATTTGAAATATGTGTTTTAAGTGCAAAATGTAAATTTTAAATATCGCATGTTATAGATTATGATGTATGTGCTATTTGATTATATATATATATATGCTCAAGGTTAAAATGCTAATGTGTATGGTTACTGGGAAAAATATAATTATGTTTGGACTGCACGTAAGTTGATCGTAGATGGTGATGATATGTTGAACGATGAAAAGAGATGTTAAATAAAGATTAAAAAAAAAGGGGAAATTGAATTGTATGAGAATATGTACAATTTATTATATGTTTGAGTTGGATATTTAGAATGGATAATATAGACCTAAGTGTAAATAATGAACTTAAAGGAAAAGAAGTTTAAATTGTTACGTGTAATTTAATGGGTGTGCTAAGTGTTAGTTATTAATGTGTATGTCTAATTGAAGAAGTTGAAATTATTGTTAGTGCTTGTGATTAATTTGATATGACGATTTTCATGTATGCCTAACTGATAAATACGAATTCTTGAAGTGTATTTATGCATGAATGATAAACGAGTTATGTGTTGTACGGTCTGAAGGTTAAGTGATATAAAGGGAAAAGATTAAATTAAGAATATGAAATTTAGTTATTATTTGTGACTGAGTATATGTGATTAACTGTTATGTATGTCTGGCGGATTAAACGAAATATAAGTGTGGAGTACAATTGGTAATTAAAAGATACAATTAAAGAGTAAGAGTATAAACCAAGAAAATGATTTAAATATGAAATGTGTATGTTCGGTGCTAGACGTGCATGATTGCTTATTTGCTAGTGTGCGTTGTGGAAATGTTTGAAAATGGATATATGTATATATACGCAATAGAAAAAGAAAAAGGGCGATGCGGTTAAGCCGTAACCCAGAGGAAAAAGAAAAAGGGCGATGCGGTTAAGCCGTAACCCAGAGAAAAGAACAAAGGGCGATGCGGTTAAGCCGTAACCCAGAGAAAAAGAAAAAGGGCGATGCGGTTAAGCCGTAACCCAGAGAAAAGGAAAAAGGGCGATGCGGTTAAGCCGTAACCCAAAGAGAAAGAAATCGGACGATGCAGTTTAGCTGTAACCCAGAGGAAAAAAAAAGAGAAAAAGAAAACGGACGATGCAGTTTAGCTGGAACCCAGAGGAAAAAGAGAAAAGAAAAGTGAAAGCAAGAAATAACAAAAATGAATGAAGAGAAAGAAAAAAAAAGTAAAGAAAAGAGAAATGTATTAGAAATGAGAAAGAAAGTATATTAAGAAAAATGATAAGAATGATGGACGAAAGAAAATATTATAGATGCGTATGAATTTGAATTGTTTGAGTTTGCTATGTTTTGAACTACCTGAAATGTTTGTGTTTGACTTTGTAGGTTATTATGTCTAGTTAGAAGCTATTCTATATTTCATGTGTAAAGCTCACCCTTGCAACCATTTTTACAGGTTCAAAGTTTGAGCAGACTCAGTTTCAGGCCGAGCAGGAATAACACTCCACCATGTGGAGTGCTCACTCATTATTTTTGAGTGGACTGTAGTGTATTTTTGTGAAAAACTGTTATTTTCGTAATTTGAAATATGTAGTAGTTATGCGCCCTAAACTTGGATTAGTAAGGGCATTAGGATTATAATCAAATGTAAAATGTGTCTGTTTATATTCTAAATTGTTCTGGTCTGAACAGGTACAAACAGGAAATTTTGGGAAAGTCCGAAAAACAGAGGAAACTCTGTCCGTTTCCCGGAAAAATATTCTTAAATATTTTAATTTAAAAAGAAATTTTTAAGTACCTATTTTAATAAATCATAATTTTAACTAGTTATTTGTGAGGGTGTTACACCTTTATTTTTGGATTGTTATATACAATGTACATATGTTGGGAGCTCTAGAGCATAGATCTCTACTTTTTATATTACTGTTTTATGGACTTGTTTCCTGGACTCGGTTTTCAGACTACTTGGACTATGTACTCACTAATCTTTATATACATATATTATGTTTATAACTATTAATCATAGTCCAATGATTTTTCACTTACTTTGATATTATTTCAAAAGAGATTCGGTTGTGCTATTTCCAAAGAATGATAACATATGCTCTAAACTGAGGAGAGATAGCTTCATCATTTGTTTCAATAACAAATTTATATTAAGTATTTAATATCGAGAGAGTGCTATCTCATTCTTTGTTTTTATAAATGCCTAAGATAAATTTTATTAATGTTAAAGAACCCCAAATCCAATGTTTAATCAGTGTGAATGTTATTTTTCGAGATCCAGAGGTTTTGTAATTTTGCACACCCGACCCATTAGAATTTCAATGGAAAAGAAAAAGAAAAATTTATTTCCTATAAATTCTAATACATACCAAGTCCATAATATTTTCGAGTAGTACTTATTTTAATGATTTATTTCTTAATTACTCGGGATTAGAAAGAGGGTGTTGCAAATATCACCTAAAAAATTATCAGACCTAGTTAAAAAAAAGTAGTTTGCTACCGGGTTTAATTAAATGTTTTTTTACCTGAATTTTATTTGAGTCTTTTTAGCCTTGCCTGATCATGACTCGAGACCAAAGCGAGTTAACCTGAATCCGATCGAGTAGCCCGAATTACGACCTGGAGATGATTTACTTAAAAAATTAATAATTAAAATGAAAAATTATATTTTTAATATGAATGAGAACGAGTGATGATGATATATTGTGTGAAACACACAACGAGACAACATATATCGTCCAATAATTAATATTCTTCCAAAAAATAAACTCCTTCAATATAAGATCTTTTTAGATGATTTCACGTTCATTAAAAAAGAGTATTTAATATTATTAGTAGTATTGAAAATGTAAATATTTGATATATCTTTTTAAAATTATCCTTATAATTATTATTGGAATTCTAAAAAAAATGTTAAGTAAATAAGAGTATTTATGAAAAAATAATTAAATGCTATTAAAAAATGGAACATTGTCTTATAAATAGGAAAAAATTTATAAAAGAGACTTGTATTAAAAGACGGAGGGAGTAATTCCAACCTTTGGATTTTACCCATTAAAAAGTAACTGAATTTTTCAAAAGAAAATATATTTTTGCTTGAATATCAATAATTACTCCTTCGGTTCCATTTTAATTGTCTTTTTAGGATATAGTACTTAGATTAAGAAGTGTAGTTAATGTGTCTTTTTAAATTAAATTAACATGATATTTACCTAATTTGCCATTTATTTTTCTTATAATTATATTTACTATATTTTTTCAATTATTATCTCTCTTCTCAATTAGGTGAAGATAAAATTGTAAAAAAAAATAATTAATGTTGTATTGGTTTTCTTAAGAAAAAAACACTTATATAAGAACAAATTTTTATTGTAAAAAGATACTTAACGGGAGTAAGTCTTATACAAAAAATATTACTACTTCCGTTCCTTTATAAATGTTCTCTTTTAAAAAAAATTATTCATTTTTATTTGTTTTTTTTAGGATTTCAAGAATGTAATAAGTCTTGGTTTACGTAATAAGTAGTGGAAAAAATTTATTTATGTTAGCCTCTATTTAATAGGTCTTGGTTTATGTAAGAAGTAATAGAAAAAAATTACAGTAATAATCATAAAGAAAGAAATGGCATAATGGAAAAAAAATATAATTAACGTGTTGGAAATATAAATAATGATTACATTTTTTAAAGGATATGTTTTGTTTAAAATATGACCAATAAATAAGCACGGAGACATAAATATCAGGACTGTAATTGATGCAATAAGAAACACATAATAACAGCCTATTTAAGTTTCCGGTCTAAAATCATGGCCATCTATTAGTTTTCTTTGCTCATATTATATCTTTGCCATTGAATAAACAGTTTGTACTGGTGCTTACTTTTTCACCAGTACGTAATTTAAAATGATCCTTCTTCAAAAAATATATTCTATACTTCTATTCCAAAAGCAATTTAAAGGAATTGTTCTCTATGCCTTATGCCTTATCAGTTCATGTGAAGGTTGATTGAGATATGATTATTGTATTTTGAAGAGTATTAACCTTTGAAAATACCTTTTAATAAGGTGCATTTGTGTACGTCTTAGTTAAATTTAATATAATAAATCATTTTTAGTTTTATATACAAATTGTGTTATTGTGTTTATTTAATTTTTTATGCTACTTTTCCAACAGAAACTTGAGTGAGTGCTTGTGAGCGTTTAGTATCCTTTATACTCAAATTTGTAACAAATGCTTTTATTTAGAAAAAATATGGTTTTAATGTTATTAATTTATATATGATATTCTCACATACTAAATTTTTGGGTCCATCCCCGTTAGTATAGGGTATATTAAAAAGGCGATGAATTCACTTAGTGTTGAGGATCAGTTTATTGGGTCAGAAGAAGAATTAAAGATGAATCACCAAGAATTGGGCCAGTGGATCCAGCATAGAAGATTAGAGCATAGAAGGAGGAGCGGCCCAAAACGTGGCAAGAAAGAAAGGAATTTCTGGGACTCCACCTACGAAGACTGGCCATCAGGGATGATGTGGCCAGCAGGGCGGACATACCCTGGGAGCTCTGGGCAGACTGTGGTTTGGTAGGCTCTGAGCGAGCTTCGCCTCAGAGAGACAATTTGGTCTCTCAAGGACTTGCACAATGGTTGGAGAGCGAACCTTTAATGACAAAAGGGAAAGAGAGTAGTATATGTGAGGTGAGGCCATAGTCTAGGAATAATAGAAAAGGGAGTTTTTGACTCTGACCCAAAAGAAGAAGACTAGGGAGAGTTAGGTAAATATAGTGTGAACTTGGGGAGGAAGTAAAACACTTAATGGCTAAGAAATGAGAGTCCCGAGGGAGATAGTGACAGGAGAGGAATGTAGAGAGTTTAAGAACGGTGAAAAAAGAGAGAAGAGGGGGGCATCATCATCAACAACAATAGAAACACACATAGACAGAACAACAACAAGAAACACACGTAGAGAGAAAAGCTGAGGAAAATAGAAGAAGAAAGTGAGAAGGAAAGGTGAGTGAACGAAAAGGGGGAAAACAAACCCACAGAGAAAGAAAAGAAAGATAGAAAAATAGAGGAAGATAGGAAGCAAGAGAATACAGTGAGTGAAAGAAAAGAGTGGAGAGGAAGAAGAAGAGAGTAGGAGAGCCCCCATTTTGTTGTCTAAGGTAGCTCATCATCCTCCCCACTAAGACCATTGTGCAAGGCTCGCTCACTCTCCGCCTCCATAGACCCCAGAGACTCCATTGTTGTTATTATTGTTGCTTTAATCTCTCAAAGTTTTACGAACCCAAATCTCATTATCATATTTCCCCATTTTTTGACCCTCAACAATTGGCGACTCCGCTGGGGAGATTAAGCAACAATGGACAACCAACACACACAAGAACCAGTGACACCCATGAGGTTGTATTTCAACATGGAGTTTCCTAATGAGGAAATGCGTGAAGAACAGCCACAGGCTCCAGGAGAGACAACAGTTTCATCACCCAGGCAGGAGGCGGAACCTGCTTTGAACCTTTTGGGAGACTTGGAAACTCCGCTCTCTGGTCGAGAGGCGGGCTCGTCTAAGATTATTATTCCGACCGCCCTGCTCACGTCAATATTGGCTAACCAAAACAACCTAACTAAGATGACGACAGAAGTGAAGAAACAGATGGCTAAGAGGGAGGCGGAAGGAGAAAGGACCTACAACAGGGCGGAGACACTCGCTGCGAGATTGGGGGAGAATTTGTTACTTAAGCACAGTTAAGGAAGATGTTGGAAGATCGTAGAGGAGGAGCTAAGAAGGTGATTGAGGTAACAACTTTTAAAGAGTTGATGAAGAAAGGAGATGATGTGACAGAGGTCATGACGAACCCCCCCGATTGCAGAAGACAGAGCGGAGCGGAGCGTAGCTTCGCCCCGATTGCTGAAGACAGAGCGGAGCGTCGCTCCGCCCCGATTATAAAAGACTAGGTGGACCGCTGCTCCGCCCCGATTGCTGAAAACAAAGCGGAGTGCCGCTCCGCCCCGATTATAGAAGACAGGGCGGACCGTTGCTCCGCCCCGATTGCTGAAGACAGAGCGGAGCGTCGCTCCGCCCCGATTATAGAAGACAGAGCGGACCGTTGCTTCGCCCCCGGTTGCAGAAGGAGGCGGAGTGATATTTTTACTAATCAGAGGAAGAAAAGAAGCGAACGATAATATGGGTCTTTGAACGTGGCCGCCCTCGATCTTGTTACTATCATCTACAATTGTTGCTACCACGACAACCAAGATGTCATTGCCGCCTCGAGCCGCCTCGATCCGCCGTGAGCAAAGCCACGCCCCATTTGCCCAATTGATAGTCAATCAGTAAGAAAGATAAATTTGAGTTGCTCGATTAGTGGAAAGAAAGGGACTTTACATATTTTTTGGGAAAGAGAAAAGAGAAGGGAGATGGTGCAGAGAGAAAGAGGAGAGACAGAGAAAAGAAAAAAGAGTAGAAAGGGACAATACACTGACATAAGGAAGTGAAGAAGTTTTATTAGGAGAAGAAAAGAAAAAAAAAATAAAGAAAAAAAAATAAAAAGGAAAAGGACGAGAGACAGAGGAAAAGAAGGCTTTCTGGTTATTGTGTGTAGCAGAGAAGAAAGGGACATCATCTTGGATCTTCTTTCTTTCTTTTATTTTGGTAAAAAGAAAAAAAGAAAAAGAGAGGCTGAAATGGAAGATAGGACACAACAATCGAGGAAGAAGATAAAGACTAAAGGTAGTAAAAGATTTTACCCAGAGGATAAAATGGTGAAGCATGGTGTGACTACTACAGCTAAGTCTTCTCACCTACTTTAACTTTTAATTCACTATTTATTTTTTATCATACTGTATGTTTTTATGCTTAGCAATTCTTATCCTTATTTTTGTTACTGTTAATAACTTGTCACTATTTTTAATTCTTACAAAATGAATTTTGTTACCTGCTGAACTCATACTTAGTTCTATTTCATAATTCCTTATATTTGTTTCTACTAAAGAATTTGGTCACTATTTTTAGTTATTAATATGAACAATTTCTTACTATGTGAATATTATTGTGTGACCAAAATTGATAGAGCATGATAAAAAATATTTTATTAGAACTATAGACAATAGTATATAAGAATATGAAATATGAAAATAAAATATTCATGAAATATTTGAGCCATGAAATATTTGAGCCTTGTATGTATGTTTAAGAGCACACTGATACCAAAAAAGAGAACACTCTCACACACTCTCAACGGTCACCACCCTTCACACTTAGAAGCACCCTTCCTTTGTGTCTTGTTTTTTTTATATACTTTTTAGAAGTTAAAATGTGAATGTGAAAGTGAAGTATAGTAATGAGTGGAGTTCAGTTGGAAAGCTTCAACCTTTTGTGTTTGGTCTGTTTTAGTTTACTTTACTTTGTCTTTGATCACTTGTCTCATAATCACAAACACACACCATCATCTAATATTCTTCTCTCTCTTTCTCTAAATACATAGAATACCCCTCTATATTATTTAACATATGGTATTTATTTATTTCACCTTGTTTCTTTACATTTACATGTAACATATGTATGTTTGTATGTATGATGAATGATATATTTTCTATTGCTTTCAGTTACTCTAATAACTAATAACTCCTGTTTTGATCTGATTATCTAATATCTACTACCCTTGGTGTTATTTTAATTAACTATCGTAGACATAGAAGAATGTTTCAATTACGTTTATATTATTGGTAGGATTTCTGATTTCAGTTTATTGATCTTATTTTTTCCTTGCACTTCTTTTTTGAGTTCATTTGGGATTTATAGCTATTGAATCATTAGTTTCAATTTTAGTATCTCCACTCTGTATGATTTTAAGATTAACTGTGAAAATTAGATATACACTCTTATTGTTTTATAATCCATTATAATAGAATCATTCTATGTTATGTTTGGATATGTTTGCTCAAAAGTGATTTTAATTGTTTCATTTGTTTATTGGTCTGACTTCCTTGATTATTTTATTTTTGCTTCTTCAGTCCAAATCTAGAATCAATTTTGCTTCTTTAATATATATATATATATATATATATATATATTTTTAAAAAAAAATTCCATGACTTTCATCATACACCATAGCAACCAAACATGCATGACCGCCAGAAATCTATTAACTTCAAGTTATTATTTTTCTTATTCCAAGGATCCAAATGATTTGAGTGCTTGATCAAATCTACCAGAAAATGCTTCCATCTCTTTTCTATTCAATGTCAAGTCAATCTCAACTCCTCCATTTTTATTTCTACTTTCAGAATAAGAAAACGCTCTTATTTTATCTGTGATGAGCAAATCCTTATTATATGTATCTGACGAACTTGGATTATGATGGAAATATTTTGTGAAGATTCTGGACAATAATAGATGAGAATATGTAATAGATTTTTATGGTGAATATGTGTTGTGTCAATTTAGGCCATGGACATTTGAACAGTAGAACTTGAATACTGAATCAACACAAATTTATTATAGAAAAATTATTATGATAAAGCAAAAGATTTGAGCTTTAATAGAAAGCCCATACCGGGAAAGAACACCCTTTTTAGCCAAAGCGGGAAATACGCTCCCCACACTCAAGAGCGAGAGGATACGCTCTCTATAATATCATAAAAGGATCGCTTCTCTATACATAATATTGCATGATGTTAAATAGTAGAACCTGGATGTTAAATTGGTGCAAGTTTATTGATCGAGAAATTATCATATTATTATGTACATGGAGCAAAATATTTGAGTTTTATTTTACATTTCAGAGACACCAAAGCGGAGAATGCGCGCTCTGAACAACAAAGTGGGAAGCACGCTCTTGATAAAACAAAAAGGCGTGCAGAAGCAAGAAATTTCCTAAACAGAAAGAAAACACCCAAGATCAAGAGGAACACTCTTCACATTCAAGAGAAGGACACCTAAAGTTGGAAAGTGCGAAAGTCACATTCCCCATAACTAAACGCCCAAAAACAAAAGGAGCGCTCTAGTTGGACAAGACGTCACAATAAGGAACAAGACATCAAGCGGACACAAAGCTAATTATTACGCCTAGCTTAATTTTAATTTCATTTGCACAATTATTATTCTCTCACATGCTTACATGCTAAGAAATAAATCATAGACATTTATGATGAGAATGACTCTGAGATAGTGCTTAGGCGTGATGGTTTAAACCGCCCCTAAGTATACCCAGCCTAATGTTTGAAATAAGATTATCGCTAAGGGGCTTGATGCGTGATGGTTTAAACCTCCCTCAAGCAAAACCAATTAAAAAAAACACAAGCGGACGCGTTGGTATGAACCTCCCCCGAGAAAAAAAAAGTGCAAGAGCACACGAAATAAAGATTGTGCAAGAGCACGCCAGAATAGAAATTGTGCGAGAGCACACAGAATAAAATTGTGCGAGAGCATGCCAGAGATCAAGACTGTGCAAGAGCACAACGGAATAGAAATTGTGCAAAGAGATTGCACATAAAAGATAGAATATCCAAAGGTGCGATTGGATGCCGCTCCCCGCCTTTGTGATGGATAAGCGTAAGTGGGTAGAGGCCACCCCACTTATTGCTCAGAATCGCAAATACTTGTTATTTGTAAAGAGATTGTAAGCGTTGAAGCAAGAGATTTCTAAAACGTAAAGAAAAAAAGAGAGAACGAAAAGATGGCAAAAGATATCATTAATAATAGTGCAGGTACATAGTGATAGATGCCAAGGTCATACAAAACAGCCATCAAGCAACAAAGGTGTAGATGCGGAAATATGATTCATTACAAGAAAAGAAAAAAAAAGAAATGAAGAGGAAAAAAAAAAGAAGAGAAGAGAAAAAAAAAGGGAAAGAAAAGAAAAAAAAGAAAGAAAAAAAAAAGAAGAAGAAGAAAAAGGAAAAAAAAAGAAAAGAAAAAAAAAGAAAGAAAAGAAAAAAAAAAGAAGAAGAGAAGAGAAAAGAAAGAAAAGAAAAAAAAAGGTACAGAGTGCAAGGCATGACAGTGGCAGAATGAGTAGAAAAATTCTTGTGTGAAAGTGTCTCTGGGACGGGAGTATCTACAGGGACCAAGGCGGAGGCGAAAGGGGTTTTACTTGAATAAGCCTCTCCTGCTTTGCCCTGCAACTAGGAGAAGGAGAAGGCGACATCTTACTCTCACGGCTGTCAGAACAATTTTCAACCAAATCAATTGTCTCAACAAAAGGAGCAGAGGAGGTGGGGCGAGAGCGCAACCGCAGCGAAGCTCTGCGCCCAGCAGGAGGCGGGCTAGTAGCAGGAGGCGGGCTGGTAGCAGTCGCCCTCTTTTGTTTTTTGGGGGTGGGGCGGAAGCCTTTGAGAATGGAATCTTGGCAGCAGAGGCCTTCGCCCTCGTACACTTGGACCATTCAGATTTAGATGAAGCGGAAGGAATTTGTTTCCTCTTAGAAGCGGAGGCGGAAACAGAAGTAGCCAACTCAACTGCAACAAAGAAAGTTCAGTAATATAAAGAATAAAAAAAACGAAAGAAGAAGGGAAAAGGAAAGGAGAAGAGTGAGGAAAGCAAAGAAAATAAATACACAAAAGAAAAGGGAAGATATAACTAAGCTGGGGAGTGAGGCGGAAGATCGGTGGCAGCCCCACAATCATGAAGAGGAGAAAGAGCAATAGTAGGGACTTGGTTCGTTTCAGTGGAAGTACACAAATAAAGTTCAGGATCATGAGAACTCTCCAAGGGAGCGGAGGGATTAGAAGAACAAAGTACCATCATAAGGAGGCGAAGATGCAAGGGGCTTAGGCGAATCGGCATCAGCAGCATCAGGAACACCAAGAGGATCAAGAATGAGAGTACAAGGGGCTTGGTCAAAGCCTAATTGTCTGGATGCTTGGTCTGGCCTATATGCATAGGGCCTTAAAGCTCCACCAAAAGATCCAAGATTGTCAGTAATCACAAAGCCAAGGAGATAGCGAGGAGAAATGATCATAAGCCACAGATCAAAGGTATCCTTAGTACGTTTGAAAGAGTTATTGCGAGAATTGGAAAGAGACTCCGTATAGAGAGCATGAAGCCCCTCACATCCAGGAAGAAGGTTTGCAAAGGCTATTCCCACATGTTCAAGGACGAGGGCGAAGGGAAGATTATGGACAAAAACGTGGTTCACCCATGCTAACCAACCACCAGTACCAGTAAGCGACTGTGAAAGCAGATGGGAGACCAAGGGAACTCTTCGATAGCCAAGTGAGAGTGAAGAAGGTAAGGACCCGCCTCATGGAAGCAAGCAGGCGAATAAGGCGCAACGAGCCTCACCTCCCTAAGGGAGACGCTCGAGGCTTGTGAATCAGGAGAATCGAGCAAGTCATCGGAGGAGGGACAGTTATGGGTGGAAGAAGACGCGCGGAATTGGTTTGCAGCAAAAGGGAAAAGTGCAAGAGTGGGCAGTTTCTTTTTTCCTAACTGCACGACAAAACTGTACAGGGGAGGCGGAAAGGCTTTTCCCTTTTCCTGCAAAAGGGGCTATTGTTGAGGATTAGTTTATTGGGCCAGAAGAAGAATTAAAGATGAATCACCAAGAATTGGGCCAGTGGATCCAGCATAGAAGATTAGAGCATAGAAGGAGGAGCGGCCCAAAACGTGGCAAGAAAGAAAGGAATTTCTGGGACTCCACCTACGAAGACTGGCCATCAGGGATGATGTGGCCAGCAGGGCGGACATACCCTGGGAGCTCTGGGCGGACTGTGGTTTGGTAGGCTCTGAGCAAGCTTCGCCTCAGAGAGACAATTTGGTCTCTCAAGGACTTGCACAATGGTTGGAGAGCGAACCTTTAATGACAAAAGGGAAAGAGAGTAGTATATGTGAGGTGAGGCCATAGTCTAGGAATAATAGAAAAGGGAGTTTTTGACTCTGACCCAAAAGAAGAAGACTAGGGAAAGTTAGGTAAATATAGTGTGAACTTGGGGAGGAAGTAAAACACTTAATGGCTAAGAAATGAGAGTCCCGAGGGAGATAGTGACAGGAGAGGAATGTAGAGAGTTTAAGAAGGGTGAAAAAAGAGAGAAGAGGGGGGCATCATCATCAACAACAATAGAAACACACATAGACAGAACAACAACAAGAAACACACGTAGAGAGAAAAGCTGAGGAAAATAGAAGAAGAAAGTGAGAAGGAAAGGTGAGTGAACGAAAAGGGGGAAAACAAACCCACAGAGAAAGAAAAGAAAGATAGAAAAATAGAGGAAGATAGGAAGCAAGAGAATACAGTGAGTGAAAGAAAAGAGTGGAGAGGAAGAAGAAGAGAGTAGGAGAGCCCCCATTTTGTTGTCTAAGGTAGCTCATCATCCTCCCCACTAAGACCATTGTGCAAGACTCGCTCACTCTCCGCCTCCATAGACCCCAGAGACTCCATTGTTGTTATTATTGTTGCTTTAATCTCTCAAAGTTTTACGAACCCAAATCTCATTATTGTATCTTCCCATTTTTGACCCTCAACACTTAGTCATACTTATTACTTCAAATTTAATAATCTTCTAAAATTATTTTATTTTTAGCGGAATCTCCCACAACTCGAACTTTTGACCTTAGAATCATAGATTTCCCTTGAGTTGTTATCATCAAACATGCTTAATGAATTCATGACCAACAAAAGGACAAGTGTCAAGGTTGGGGTTATTACATTTTTAAGGTTATATATTTTTATTATAAAACAATACTTAATTTTATTTTATTTAAGTATTACAATTTTTCTTTGATATTTTGTTATGCAAGGGGTAAAATACTAGTGATCCATAAGAAGTAATGGACGTTAATGTAGCTTTATTTAAGTATTAATTGTAATGGACGTTACGATGTAGCTTACTTGGTCTTCTTTCATTTTATTTTTTTTTGTGTGTGTGGAAGAAATGGACCCAATTACCTAGATAACGAAATTGGGCATATGCTTGTATAAGAAACAACTACTTTGGGACAACGGGCTCTAATTCCCTCGGTATTTTCATCGCGGGCCTTTCTTTGAAGTCCAAATGCAACGAGTTTTTTCAGTTTTTATAGTTTTTTGTTAGAAGTTCTACATAGCTTATTTAATTTTGTTACTGTTTTAATAACGGTTGAACTATTTCACTCATTTCAATTGGTTTATTTCGATATTGAACTTTATCAATTTTCTTATTTTGACAGTGATTATTTTATCTTTAAATGTCTATATTGTCCGAATTTTATATAAATAAAAAAACGAATCAAGTTTACCATGCTCAGAATATAAGTAATTTTCCAAAGTGTTAAATTGATTACACAAAGCTTTGAACTTCATGCATGAAAGATCAGTTGTTTTTGTTGGTCTTAGAAGTTTAGATAGAAATTTGCATATGTAGTTTAATTTACATAAAAGGATTTGTTCTCACGTATATATAGAAATTTGCTTATGTAGTTTAATTTACATAAAAGTTTAAACCATGAAATTTTCAGGATTATTTATATCTTCTGTTTTGTTACATATAGTATATATGGTTGAAGACACTATGCAATGGTTATGTTTTTGGGACTTTTAAGAATTCGAGTTGGCTATCATAAATTTGAAGATCACAATTTCCATGCTGATCACATTATTTCTGTCAGAATACAAGTACTTCTTTTCTCTTCACAACATTTATTTGGATTATTAAACACAAGAAAATATTCTTGAAAATACCTAGGTACCAAAAATATATATTCTGAAAATCATAATTATGATACAGAGTTCGGTATGTATAACTGAGTACAATGTTCAACTACTCAGGAAAATATTGTAGCTTATGGGTCACCATTGTCCTTGATCATTTACTTCCATCTGCAACAATGCTCTTCTGTTACTTCATTCATTCAAATTATTTAATTAGCCTAACTATACAATCAATGCTTTGCTTTTAAAACCGACTTGCATTGTGACCTTCACATCATAAATTTTCACTGAGCATCATTTACTTAGTTGGTACTCTCCATTCTCAACAGATTGCTTTAGACCACAAAACTTGTGATAGAACATTCACAAGGTCAAACCAATCAGTAATAAAAAATTAATATTTCCATATAAATCCTCCAACAAATCCTCTACTCACTTAGAAAATAGTAAGTATTAAAAGAAAAAAAAAGTGACACATATAAACTTTTTTATTATTATTATTATTATTTTATTTTTTTTTTGTGGAGGGACATATAACATATCTCTAATAAAAGAAATTTCATATGGCACAATCCATTGTTCTAGCATTAACTTGATACCACTAACAATTCCAACTGTGAGAAGTAACCTATATTAACTGTCACTATCTGAGTCTCTTTTGCCTAAACAAGCACATGCCCTGCAGCACCACTCTTGATTATTACTTGTATTAATTCAGCAGTTGCCAACAGTAATTGAAAGGTAGTACAACCTCACATCTAAGATCGAGCATGTTCATCAAACAAGAACATTAGATTTGTTTTCTTATTTAACAGTTAAGTGCTATTCATTTATCAGTGCTTGCTCAATTATGTTTCTTCTTTCCTTTACAAAAAGAAATTATGCTGCTTCTTGTTCCTTTTTAATTCTTTTTCTTATAATTGGCAATATGGTTCTGGCTTTTTAGTTCCTTTCATGTCATATTGCTTTTCAAGAAAAATAAAGGAAAGGCATCGCAAATAGGCAGAGCAATCGGAGAGTATGATTGAATATGCTTGGTATAGATTGGTAGTCTCGAATAATGATAAGATTATTAATTACTTATAAATGAAAAATCCTCAGCATAATTGTCGATTGTTATATTCCTTTTCTTCTTAGATGTTGATATTTGATATTTGATATTTGTCTCCTCTTTATCTTAGGATTTTTCTATCTTATGTATCGGATAAGAGAATATAAATGGTAAAATTGTATTAAAGAATTAAATAATTATTTTTTCATTCATTAAAAGTATTAGTTTTGAGTAATTTGTTAGATTGGTCCTTGACTTTGTAGGCGTCAGTCAAATTAGTCCCCGGCTTTATCGAAATAGCAATTCAGTCCTTGAGATAGGAGAACATCGATCAAGTTAGTCTCTGCCGTCAGTATCGTAAGGATGTATTTGCTTTAAAGTGGGATAAAGACAGGGACGTGTGTGAATTAAAATGCTATCTCAGGGACTAAAATGTTATTTCGATAAAGTCAGGAACTAACTTGACCGACGCTTACAAAGTCAGGGACCAATCTGGCCGATTACTCTATTAATTTTCCAAAAACTATTTTCTTTTTAAGGTTTGATTAACCTATGCATTAAGTGCATAGATTAGAAAAACCGATCTTATTAATAGGCTTTCGTCTTTTGTTTTAGTTAATTCAAGAACAATATTATTTCATTCATTTATTATATTTTTTTTACACCAACCGGTACCCGGATCTGATTTATCCAGAATTTGACTCAACCGGTCCAACCCAACTGAGCTCGCAGTAAGCGGTAGGGGTCTCCCAGCGGGGGTTGCTCCATACCCAAGGCTCGAACTCGAGACCAGTTGGTTAAGGGACCAAGTGAGCTACCACTTGACCAACCCTTACGAGAGAAAGTTTAGACAAAAGATAATTTTTCTTTTTACAGGCAAAAGGTATACTCCTTTCGTTTCATAAGTAATATATTTTAAGATTATGTAAGAATTTAAAAAAATGATTAAATGATGTGAAAATTTGGGGTATTTCGATTATAATACTTCTATATAATCATTATGGAAGAGAGAGAAAAGAAAAAAATGTTGAAAGTGAAAAATAGAGTGTGATAAATATGAGTGTGTTCGGAAAAATAACATTAATTATATATTGAATTTTGTAAAAAAAAACAATACATATGAAACATATGACAAAAACTCGATAAACACTACTAGTATATAGATGAAACAGAAGAAGTACTCCCCCAGGCTTGAGTTATAAGCAAAACTAACTAATTTTACGTTTATTAAGGAGGTTAGTTGATTGTACTTAATTTTCTCAAATTTATAAAAGAATAGAGGTATTTTAGGAAAGTTGCATTGTGAATGAAACAAAAATTAAATAAGATAACAATTTTCTAGGGATGTTTTAGGAAAGTGACATGGAGAATGAAATAAAATTTAAGAAAATTTGTTAATTTTACTTGTATTTTAAACCAAAAGATGTATGTTTTTTGTTGCTTATATTTTAAGCCGACAGGGAGTATGGTTTAGAGAACCATCTAATTCAATAATGTACAAAAATTGATGAGTGAGTAATAGCTGAAATACATGACAAAGGAATTAAACACTAATCTAAAAACAATGAAGACAATGACTGGTTTCCCCCTTACAGAAAACCAAACCATGATCTAACTTTTATCAAATTTTACCAGTGGAGGCTGGCACAAGTGGAAGGGGCTTGTGTCCCTTAAGCATGTGGTCGCGGGTTCGAGTCGTACCCGAGGCGCATGTGAATGGAGCAAGCCTTACTGGGAGCATCGCCCCCGAAAGGGTCCGACCGTGGTGCGAGGGATTAGTCACCCAGTTGTGCGGGTGAATACCCTGGTTCATCCAAAAAAAACTTTTATCAAATTTAGCAATTGATCTGATCAAAAGACTCATTCTTAAATACCACATGGTTTCTAAGCAGTCTAATACTTTCCCATGTCCTATATTTATGATCTTTTAAAAAAAATTGTCCTATTTCTAAGATCTATCATATTTCCATTTCCAATATTTTTTAGAATCAACATTTTTTAAAATGTCAATAACTATTATAGTGATAATTTTGAAAAAAATATTAAATGTTTGTATTTCCAATACCACTAATAACCTTGACCTCTGCCTTGTGTAATAGGAGTATCACTAAAATTATAAAATTTCAATATATTTTTGAGTTGTCAACACTTTAAGTAATCTCATAAATGTATCGCACCTTAATATATTTACATATTTATATTTATATATAAATATAGATCGGTATGCGGTTTAATTAGTGACACATTGATTAAACCATTAAATTAAATTAGTATCTTGACTTATTTGATAACAGGTATGATTTTAGTGACATTGGATTTTTTCGCAATATAATAGAACACTTATATTCATCCAGTAAAATATACAAATATATGTCACAAATTAATGACAAGAAATCATAACATATAGTTTGACTTACCAAAAAAATTAAGGTGTTAGCTAAAATTTCTAAATCTGGCTTATCAACATACTTTTTTTTTCTGCAGGTTTGGATAACAAGGATATCAAAAGCGCGCTAAATCGTACCAAAAGTAAAATCCTACAAAATAAAAAGCTCAAAGATATATAAGTAAATCAAAGTTATATATATATATATATATATACATACATATATATATATAATATTCACAAACTAAATTATTGAAGAAAAAATAGTAACAGTGGTAGTATATATTAACTAATAGTTTGCATGAGAATATGGAAGACAAAGAAGACATTGATGTGTATTAAAATTTAAAATGGAAACTGCAAACAAAATTTGAAGGATTTATCTAAGTCAATTCTTTGACGTATAGCTTTATTTAGTTGTTGTACACGTGTAAAATTGAAGCCAAACTACATATTACTGTAAAAGTGACTATTACTTTACTAATGTTAACCGGTAAAAGGGATGACCTAAGTCATTATCAAAGTTATCGAGCTAGAATGAGCCGGGTCGGTTCATGAGAATTTATGGCTCGTCTTACTTAAGGCATGACTCGATTCAGTTTGTTTAATAAAAAGTCAGGCTTAAACTTCTTATAAAATTCGGACCCAAACATTAAAAGAAAAATTATTAGACTTATAAGATTGATCTATTTAACTTTATAAATATTTATATATTATATTTTATTGATAATTTAAATGAAAAATAAAAATATTTTTGTTGGCTTATTAATTTCTTTCACTCTTTTTGTTGGCTTATTAATTTGATGTTCTAGACCGTACCGTACCGTTTATGTTTTTGTATTGTTTTATTTTTGTTTGTATATAGTTTGAGTTTTGATATTGCTTACATTTCGATTTATTCTATTTCAGTCACATAATTAGATGGCATGAGGTTAATAATGTGGAAAATATTGGAAGCTATGTCATGAAACCCATTGAAATCTTTTGAACTATTGATCATCTTACCGGAGCAGATAGGATTGAAGTCACTCTCTATTGGGAGTAAAGTGTTGATCAATGTCAGGACAAGAATGACGTTATGTAATTTGAATCCTTATTATAATGATTAGAGTTTTGAAGAGTATTGTTCTGGGTGTAACCGGGATCTTGTAATATAGTAGGGCATTATTCTTTTAAGCAAATACTAAGGTGTAAAACTTCTCTTTTGAAATGATGTTAATATAACTATGTCTTATGTTTCAAACAGTTTTAATTTGTTCACCATTTTTAAAGGTTTTCAAATAGTCCACTGATTATTGACTGAATAATTTTGGGATCTAAATATGGGGGCGTTACATTGTCAGGAGTCACTCCTTGTCCGTACCTCTTGCATCGGTGATCACTCCTCGCCCTCGTTAGCTCGGGTCTTACACTGTCGAATGTCAACCATGAATTTCTCAAGGCCCACATATTTGGATTCAAGGGAGGAGTAAGCATTCCTGGACCGAGCAGCAGCAGATTTAACTTCGAACCCCAAAGCTCGAATATCAGGGACAAAAGAAATACTCTCCTTCATTGTTATAAGGAGACCATTCACCCTTAATAAGGGTCCTAAAGCCTCAACCAAAGTTTTCTTATGAGCAGCCAAAGGAGATTTGGATTGCGGAGGCAACGGAAATTGAGAAAGTGGAGTGCCATCCTTGGAAGATTTGAAGACTCCTCGACAACAACCCGCGAGGAGTTTGAGAAGGTATCGATTGTACTGATTGAAGAAGGAGTTGCAGCAGAAACTGTACCCTCAGGAAAATTGATGGCAAAGGCAGCATCGGTGCTCCTCTACCATAGCTAAAATTATCCCCTCCTTAGTTTGGGTCTCCTTCGTCATAGCTTGTGCAGCAGCTGATGAAGGGATTCTTTTAGAAGGGCCTCCGCCTAAGAAAGGAGGTATTGAAGAAACCTTCGGACGAATAGGAGGCAAATCCGAACTCCCCAGGGTTGAAGAACCCTCTGAAACTTTGGCAGTAGAAGTGCACTTCCTCTTCGGAGAGTTAGCACGATCATTAAAATGAGCTCGCTCATCAGATTGACGAGCTTCTGATGTACCCTCGCAAGCTACTAGCGAGTCAGAAGAAGAACGAGTGTTCCTCCTCATTAAAACTTGAGTGCCTTCAAGGGCGCCAAACATTTCACCTGAAAAAGGAACTCATAGATGCAATATCAATAACATTAAAAAAAAAAAGACAAATACCGAAGTGCTCAAGCTACAAAACAGACCCGTTACCTAAACGGTAATTCAAAACGACCACATTCGTTTGGATGGCAAAGGCAACAGAAAGAGGACTATGCTTTGGGGCCCATTCCCTCAGAGCCGAGAGCATAGCTCGGTCCACATTGGAAAGCTCAAAAGTAGGAATCATGGGAAAGGTAGGATTTGAGCATTTATCTACCCAACTGATGAATGAAAGGGGAACTTCGCTAAAGGATCTCCGGGACTAAACCTAGATGAATTCATGTTTAATGCCCTTATTGAAATCCTCAAGCGAGAAAGGTGGAAGATCGCTAGACGGATGAAAGATCGTCCAACTAGTTTTCATTCAAAAATCCTCCTGAATACAGTGGGGGGCCTCGAAAAGATGAAGAAACAGCTAAGATGAAGAAGACTTTGCAATAGAAGGATGTCTGGGATCGAAGAAACAAGCCTCCCAAAATTTTTGAAAAGCCACTAACAGTTCCCAAGAATTGGGATGAAGTTGGTTAGGAGATATCTAAAGAATGTTCAAGACATTTACGTAGAAAGGATCTAATGGAAAAGAAACTCCAAGGTATGAAAACACAAATCTATACATCATCGTGAATGGGGCCTCAAGAGACTCATAGTCATGGTTGAAACAAATCCGTGCATATGGGGGAGGAATAGAAACACGAAATTGCCTCAAAATTAGAGGATTCTGGCATACAACAAGATCATGCAGAACAGAAGCCGAACGGAAGGTCAATTGGGCATACAAGGCATTCCCACACACCCAACCGAAAGATTTCCAATCGTTAGGTTTTCTTGAAAAATTACGATTTAACCTAATTTTTTTAGACTCGATACAGAATGTGGGTAGAATCTAGAAAATCTATGCCCTAAGATAATGTCCACGGCAAGATTGTTTATCACTTCACTAAAAACCTTCATGAATAAAAATTTGGGGCTTGAAGTGTGACACTCAACTATTTCGACCTTGGACAAACCAAGCTCATTGTGAATGGAATCAGAAGAATCACTATCAGTGAAAATATAAAAGCTAGATTTGTAATCAGACATTATGATCATGAAGGAAAGGGCGTACCTCAAAGGAAAGTGAAGGGGTCACGAAGATGATAGTGCGATGAAGAAAAGTGTGATGAGTAAACTTTGAACAAATTTGAAAAACCTTTGAACGACATGGAAACAGAAACGAAAAATTTTGTGAATTTGGATAAAACACTATTAAAAGTCCAAGGGCACAGACATAAAATATAGGTGTCAAGATTTTATTCGTCCCAGAAAACATCATGAATAGGGAAAATTAATGCATGCAACTTCCCCAAACAAAGTAAGCCGTCGAAACCAAAAAGTCACGGATTTATGATAAGACGATGTGCGAACAGTGATGACGAAATCAGGAACTAGCTCAGTACTTGATCCAGGGGATGGATAAAATACGGATTAGCTCATAGCTCGAAATTTCCTTCAGAGCAACGACCTTGGGGCTTATGTTCCAGACCTATTGAAAAGAACCTAGCAGACCTTTTATGTCTTTAAAAAGGACCTTAACGATATTTCTCAACCTCGGATCATCTTTAATTGAAGACCTCAAGCTTAGAAGATCATTAAAGAGCTCGGATGAAGTCCTGACGGCGAATACGACCACGAGACTTATTCGCAGAATTTAATCTCAAAAAGATTAGAAAATTTTATAAGAGATTGACAACAGATTATCCCCAGATTATCCAGAATAATAGAATATCATTGTTTATCTAAATAAGATCATGCGTGATCCCTCTCTAATATAGAAGGATTCATAAAGAGAATACATCAGACCATGAGACCTCCCTGATCCTATTAATACCAGTCACGTGGAAGGGTCTCAGAATACAAGACAACCAACTCTGGCACTCAAGAGCCAGACATACCTAAATATCATCTCAATACATAGAGAAATACCATACATACAAAGTGGAAATACTCTACCCTATACACGCCGTATAGGGACAGAGATACTACGTTCCACCTTTGACAGAGATCGATCTATCACTCTTCCTGAGAATAGTTCTAGATGCAATAAGACTTTTCTCTTGCTGCCTAGGTAGAAGGTAGCACTTACATCCAACCCCACCCGAAGGCTCATCAGCCCTTGAAGCTTGCTCCCCACTATAGTTGGCCTAACGCTTGAAGGAGAGCTTTGACCGCATAGACCTCCCCAAGATTAAGGGACATAACCCTCAATTACTCTTAACGACATCCCTGATCCGTCTCGCTCTCCACCCTTGATGCACAATCTCAACGTGACTGATAGAACTACGTAGTCTTGATCCCCATAACCTAATTCGATCGGGTAAGTAGGATAGAGAGCATACTCTTGTCAAACTAAACATCCTTCACAAGGACCTTTTTCCTAGATAAGGGACCTTTTCCCTATCTAGGGGACCTCAATGCGATTTGGGCAAAACAATATTTATCCCCTTATAGCTTGTTTTATGACATGTTTCTTAAGTAATTTGCATCGTTTCTTGGATTTTTGAATGTTTTGTTTTTAAATAAAGTCCATCATTTAAAAGTTACTTGTTTGCCATAATTTAGGTGTTTTGAGGCCTAAATGTAAGGATCATTGATAAAGGAACATCAAAGAGTGATTAGAGCCTCAAAAAGGGAGAGGAAAAGGTGAAACAGAGCGTTTTGGGACAAGTCTGGGCGCTCAAGAATCCAAGTGGGCGGCTGGGCGCCCAGGTGCCAATTCCCCTAATTTTTTAATGTTCCAGCCAATTCGTGCACTTGGGATCCCACCCCTGGGCATTTGGGCTCCCGCAGCAGCAAAAATATCTGATTTTGGCAAGTTTTTGGTGACTTTTGGCTATCTTTCAACATAAAAAATTATTCTTCTTCATTTCTTAAGACAAAACCCATAGGAAGCAAAGGAAAAACATAGAGAAATCTTGGGAGAACACCAAGGAAGAGTCTTGATCCTCAACGGAAGAAATTCTTGAGAGGCGATTGATCGTTGGGAAGCACGCTATGGCAACCATGGCGTTTTCTCTTCTCTTGGTATTCTCTTTCTCTTTAATGGGAAACTAAATTTCTATTACGGATATTGGGGATTTGATATGAATTAGTTATGTGTAACCTTAAATTTATATGAATTCCTTTGTTTTGATAATTGTTTGATCTTGTGTTTTCATGTAACTCATAGAATAAGTCGTTATATGATTTGGGGTTTGGTCCTTCAATTGTGAGATTAGGGTTTCAATGTGCCTTTGATCAAACAATATAATTTCACTATAGAAATTATATAACGACTTTTATTCTGCTGAACTAACTTAGAAATTGAAACTCTATAATTTGCTTAAGGGATTATAGAACCTTTAATAAAAAGTGATTGCCTTGTGGAATCGAGTTTTCACTAATTGTTCGGAATCTTAATTAGCATAGGAAGAGTTTATATTATTATCCAAGTTTTGTTATAACTCTATCATTGAAACCATGTCCCTAGCATTTCCCGCTTTCATATAATCCAATTATTCTCACTTTTCTATGTTTTTGCAAACTCAAATCAATATCACATTTTTTAATCATTTTCCCTAAGTACAACTACATTAGGGTGATAATTTCTTGAATTAACTAATCTTTATGGGATCGTCACTCTATTTATCCATTATATTACTTGTACAACTTGGTATACTTGCCGGTGTTCCAACAGGTTGCATCAATGATTGGGCCGCAAAACTTAGAACCATAAGCTGTGAAGCCATGCTAGAGGTCGAACCAGAGAAGGTTGTTGAACACTTTAGTAAGTTTATCTCTGCCGAACTTTCCTTGTAATCCTATTACATTATCTTTACGTCAATTGTAAAAGTGAGCTTCCTTTGGCAAATGGGTTGAATTCTCCTTCAACACTCTCTCGGGTGCAACAAAAATTACAATCAAGCCTCAAAGGATTATAGGTGGTTGCTTTAGGATTGAAATAGACCTCCAAACCGAGCAAAAAGAAAAGAAAGGTTGTAAGGGAAGTTCAAAGCGAAAGAGCTTTAAGAGATAGGTTCAGGAGCTTGGATGAGGAAACTTGTGAATCCTTGAGGAATCTTTCTAGAAGAAAACTTGTGAATAAGGTTACCGATCTCCTATGAGCTCTTCTTTAGGGGTTACTCTTATAGCTTTCCTCAATGAGGAATTGTTGTCACAACGACTCTTTGAAACCAAATTTTGAGCAAATTTGGAACTGTGTAGGTAATAGAGAATATCTGCTCATGAAAAGCTATAAATATCTCGAGCGAGGGTCTCTCGATTAAAGGAAAGCATTGAATCGTCTTTTATCGAGCTTCTCGACTAGGGGAAAGAGAAAGATGCGGCTTTAAAAGCTCTCCAAATCCGTTTCGATGAAGAATCCAAGGTCATTGCCTAAGTGCCGAGCATGGAAAGTGAGCTTGTCAACTCAACGAAAGTGCCTTTATGGAATTATGCTCACCATATTTGGCATCTTAACCTTCAACTGAATATTGAAATTCAAGGAATCGACCCAAGTAAATGGGTACCCTTATTCGTAGACATTTCTTCAAATCGAGATCTTTCATTCATTGTCTTCCCCTTCTATGAATGGGATTCCGTTTCTATGGAAGAAGACATCGTAGTTGCTACCAAGGATCATGTTGATGGCCCCTAATAGTAGTAATTTGTATTAAATTTTGTTTAAGTGGTAGTTGCTTTATTTAATGAAATAATTATTTTTCTTATTTGTTGCTTGTGATCTCTTTCCAAGGCATTCCCCTTTGTTGTTGAGTAACTTAGTTAACTTGTATAATTTGTCAAATGTGATGCACGTTATAAAGTAAAATAAAGCAGGCTTTTATACTCATCGGAATTCTGTGCCTTGATGCAAGGAGATGTCTTTCAATTCTTATGACCAACCATCCGAGGTGGCAAGCCGTTAGAGTTGGTTGTGTAGTATTGATTTTCAAGTGAAATCTTAAACTAAATTGCAAAACTTGAAATATAATAGTTAAAGGCAATTATGTACAATGAAAAAGAATCAACATACATAGTTCAAAGAGACCGAAGTCTATACCAAAAATATTTGATATTTGAGCATCGAGTCCACATCGTTATTCTTATTATCTTACATTGTAAGTTTTCTATTAAGGTCTTTTGATTATTCTATTATTCCGATTAGAAAAATATTTACTTGGGTTAGAATAATATTATTTAGGTTAAATACAGTAATGATCTTGTAAATGTTAACCTCTTTCAAATTAGTTCCTATATTTTTTTTCCCTACTTTTACCTTTACCTCTTCCTTGGTCTCGCACCATTGCGCCTCCTCCCCGTGTACTGTTGCCACAAATGTCGTGTTCAAATCCGTGTTAGAACCACCCTGGTTCAAGCCCACAGTACCACCGCCACCACCTTGTGTTCAGATTTGTGAGACCACAACCAAATCCTTTCTTGCTATTGTTCGTTATCGCAATTATGATAGTAGATCTTTGCATCTTCAACCAGCTGTTCAAATTTGTCCATCTTCCAAGGTTTGAAAATCTCTTTGTCGGAAAAAAAAAAAAAGTGTTGCAATTGGAGATGAAGAGATAAAAGCTAGGAGAGAGGAAAACAATAAGCTTATTTTGTATATTTAATCCCTGAAAGTTTAGCATGTTTTAGTTTTAATTTCTAAAAATTATTTTGATCCAGAGTAATCATTATATTTTCAAATGTTTTAGTTTTGATTCCTGTAGTTAGGAAAAATCTGTTATATGTCGACGTGACTCGTGGAACACCACATCAACAGCCATGTGGTGAGAGGTAACGCCTAATAGGTGTTCCATGAGTTACATCGATAGATAATAGATTTTTCCTAACGGCCGGATCAAAACCAAAACATTTTAAAATATAAGAATTACTCTGAGTCAAATTTTTTTTTAAGGATTAAAACCAAAACACGCTGAAATTTTAGACACAAATAAGCCTAAACAATAATATTATATTCAATTTGATAGATGTTCGTGGCAGTGGCAGAAGAAGATTGGCAGTGGGACTACACTAACTACATAATTTTTTTTTCAGGAATTTTTTTTATTTTTATTTTTTTAAAAATAAAAATTGAATGACCAATTTAAAAAATTAATAAGTTAAGGAATCATTTTAAAACAAACAATTAACATAAGTAAGAATGAACAAGTTTTATCTGTGTTACTCGTCTAACTAATTTGACGACTATCAACTTTGGCAATTCTTAGACATACACAATATTAAGTTATGTTTGTTGAAATAGTTTCAGCGGAGAGGAAAAATAATATATTACTGGATAAACGTATAAAAATTTCGGTATTATTTCAACAAATTCCTTTTCTTGTAAATTCTATAAAGAAAAAATACATTAAACTAGTTGTCCAAATTAGAGGACATATATTCTTTTGTCAAATATAAGAAGAAAATAAAACTTTATTAATGGTCTTAAACATAAGTAAATATTAAATAATTTTTTATTTTCAATAAAATTATTCTTAAAATATCTCTATAAAATTGTTGTATCTCTTATTTAATTTTAATTTCATTCTCAATGCAAATTTTATAAAATAATCTATTTTTTTATTAATTAAAATAATTAAATATATTAATTAATTTCTTTAATAAATATGAAATTATTTTATTTTATTTATATTTCAGACAAGAGGAGTGAAGGTTTTGAGAAAGGGTTAAGATTCAACCTAGTGACCAACCACTAACTGAGCATATACCAAACTTCAAATCAAATTGAGTGGTTGCATATGCTTCCTTTCGGAGTAGTATTACATATTCAATATATATTTATCCACGGTTTATGTTAATAAGTATTTTAAGGGTATTATTTAAAAATTCTAAAACAAGTAAATCAATATTAGAAAATTTATGTTTATTTTTTAATATATTAAATATATTATTTTTCAAAATAAAAATATCTTTTACTTATTTAAATAAACATTTTTAAAACACTTATTACTCCGTAACATTTTGCTTACTACGGTGGTGCCTTTCAATAAATAAGCATGCATGCTTTGTCGTAGTCATGGTGAATTCCATACCCATGTGCGTCCATAATAACCTAAAATAAATGAACATTGACAAATGACAATCCTCAAAGATAGAAAGAAATAAAAATGAGCTAAGGGGATGAGCCGTGTCTCATGTATATTGTGGACAGAATTTCACCACATTGCAGTTTTGACCCCAGCCCAACTTAAATGGTCCTGCCATCCGATGTAAAGTTTCTTACGATATTAGAAACACCTAATTAAAGGGTTTGTTAAATCTCGGTTCTAAGGATCAAGGATAAAAATTTAAAAATAGTTAAGTTTTTATAAGGAATAATATATTTATTTATTTATTTTTTGGTGTACATCAAGAGTATCCTTCGGTCGACAGTCGAAGACTAATCCCTTCAAGGCGTATAGATCACTGAAGTGAATTTTGCATTTACCAACAAAGCATTATTCATATCCACAACAAGGATCGAACCTCTGATATTATGCTTAAGATCGAAACTCAGCCATCTACCAACTATGCTGGGTTTTGTTGGTTAAGGAACAAAATTTATCTAGTTAAATACTTAACTTTCATTATGAAGATTGAGCATAAGAAAATCCTAAAATATATTCTATATCATTTATGTTTTTCAATTGTTTGTTATTTTAGTAACTAAATACTAAATTAAATGTTTTAAAAATATATTTTTATTTATCATATTCTCCTTTATATTCCTTTTGTCAAATAAGTTATGTAGTTTTAGAAATTGCACATAGATTAAACAATGAGTAAATGATATAAGAATTTGATATATGTTGACTAAATTACCCCTTTTAATAATATGAGAGAGAGTAATAATAAATTTACAAATATTATATTGAAGAAAGATGAAAAAATGAGTTGTGATGAAAAAGAGAATGTAATAAATAAAAGTATGCTTAGAAAATGAAGTATAAATAAGTATTCCATTTTTAAAAATATATAACTTATTAAAATAAGTAAAATAGCTAAATAAATATATCTTATGAAACAAATGAAATACCATCATTTTTTTTCATTTCTCTTTAATATATTCTTCACAAATTTATTACTCTTAGGCTATGTTTTGATATCAATGATGAATGGAGTGGAATGGAATGGAGTAAGATAAGATGGAGTGGAATGGAATGTGACGGGACAAAATTACCGATCCATTGTTTGGGTATTTCATGATGGGATGGAATCATGTTTACTCATTCCATCCTATATGTTAGACCTTGTGTGCAAGTGTATGGTTTTGATAATGACAATTTTGTGAAGAAGCTCAACCATGAACAAGCTAAACCAAATGCCAAAGAACAAAAGCAACAATGATGACGAGAGAGCAAGCTCATAGATTCAATGTGTATATTGTTTTTATAGTTTTGTTTTGAGTCTTAAAGTTTTGGGTAGAGTTATTAGAGGGTAGTGAATCTCTATCAAGTGCATGATTATATTATATCTTGAGTATTTGTTTTTCAGCCTTTAATCGATTAGCAAGGTTGATTAATCGATTAGCATAATTTGAATAAGGTCTTGATCGATTAGCTTGAGATGCTTAATCGATTAACAAGTGTTAACCAGTGATTAATCGATTAGCCTAAAGCCCTAATCGATTAACATGTGATTTTCAGCTTTTAAAATAGATTTTCAACTTCTCAAAATCAGCTTTCATGTTTTCTAAAGCCTATGGGTCTTCTATATAAACCTTTCCCTAATCATTATGATTAACTGATTTCCATTGTTACATCAACAACAACAACAACTAAGCCTTTGTCCCACTAGGTGGGGTCGGCTACATGGATCAAACGACGCCATAAAGGCCTATCATAAAGCCACACTATTCTCTCAACATTCTCTCTCTTTTTTACAAAGATCAAAGTTCTTATTTTCATATCTTTGATCAAGAAGCTCTTGAATCTCAAGTTCTAATAGTTCATAGTTCTTGAAGGAGATTTAATAGGGTTATTGTTTTTCATTGAGTTGTAATCATTGCAAGAGGCAAGCTATCAATAGAACAAGAGGAAGTCTTGGTGTTGTTTCATCAAGCAAATTGAAGTGGAAGCCTCCGTGTGTTCATCAAGCATTTGGAAGTCTTTTTGTGAGGAATCAACAAGCAAGTGAAAGACTTGGTGTGAGGTATAATCAAGCAAGAGAAAAGAGGTTAGATTATAAGTTCAAGAGGGTTGCAAGACAAGAGTGGGGTTATCTCTTGGAGGCTATCGAGTGGGGTATCTTGAGAGGCAATCACTTGTAATTTGAGAACTCTAATTCCTTAGTGAAGAAATCTCTCTTGTGGAAGAGGGGATTGGATGTAGCTCTCAGTGGTAGAGAGTGAACCAGTATAAAATCTCTGTGCAGTATCTCTTTCCCTTATCTCTTTTAATTTCTGCAATTTCATATTGTTCTTGATTGAAAACCTGGAAAAGATTGATTTTCTAATAATTGAATGAATTAGGTTTTGTTATATCAAATTGATTTAGAGAAAACCTTTTTTCATAATCTAGGTAATCATTAACAATCTTTGTGTTAATCAATTCTGTGCTATCTCTTATATTCTATGATATTTGATTGATTTTTGTTTTTGATTGAAAAGCGATTTTTCTCTGTTCTACAGTGATTAATCGATTAACATATGTGCTAATCGATTAACCTTAACCTACTTGTCAAGTGCTAATCGATTAGGGGCTTGATTAATCGATTAAGAGCTGAAATTCTTTTGAAAATCATTCGTTTTAATTGTTTTGATTTGTTTTATTTGAAAATCTTTCAAGGTTTCTTTAACACCTATTCAACCCCCCATTCTAGGTGTTCTCCTAGTGTTCGTTAGTTTATTTCTCCACCAGTTGTAGTCCCTACAATTGGTATCAGAGCTCAGTCGAAAGACACGAGCATAGAGTTTTTTCGTAAAGATCCCTGAGGAAACTACAATGGGTTCTATGAATCCCTTTGGTGGTGAAGGTGCTTCAATTAATCACCCTCCTATGTTTAGTGGAGAGGGTTATGCTTATTGGAAGGTTAGAATGAGAATCTTTATTGAAGCAATTGATGTGAATATTTGGGAAGCCATTGAGAATGGTCCTCACATTCCCTCAAAACAAGTAGAAGGTGCATCTCAACTCATTCCCAAAGACAAGTGGACCGATGATGATAAAAAGAAAATTTAATATTATTTAAAAGCTAAAAACATCATCACTTCGGCTCTGTCTTATGATGAGTTCTTTAGGGTCTCCCAATGTCAAAATGCCAAAGAAATGTGGGACACCTTGCAAGTCACACATGAAGGCACTAGTGAAGTTAAGCGTTCTAGATTGAATTCTTTAATGCATGAATATGAATTGTTTCGTATGTTGCCCAATGAATCTATATGTGTTATGCAAAAACGTTTTACTCATATTATTAATAATTTAATTGCTCTTGGAAAAACTTTTTTGAATTGTAAAGTTATTAACAAAGTGTTAAGATGTCTAAGCAGGGAATGGTAACCGAATGTTACCGCTATAATTGAATCAAAGGACTTGGACACAATGGACTTATCAACTTTGTTTGGAAAATTGCAAGAGCATGAAATGGAGCTTGGACGTTTGACTATGCATGAGGAGTCAGATAAGAACAAAGGAATCGCTCTTAAGGCTAAAAGTTCATAAAATAGAGAAGAGAGTTTCGATAGTGAAGAATCTGATTCAGACATTGATGAAGAGACTATGCAACTTCTATTAAGAAAATTCGATCAACAAGCATCTAAGGAGAAAAGGGAGGTTGAACAAAGATAAGTGTAAAGAGTCAAAGACCTCACACTACAAGGCCAAGACAAAAAAATAAGGAGTACTTTGCCATGAATGCGAAAAACCCGGTCACATCAAGTATACATGTTCAAAGTATCTCAAAAAGATGGAGAAAGAGAAGAAACATTCAAAGCACAAAAAGGCATACATTGTATGGGATGTAAAAGAAAAGGAAAGCACATCAAGTAGTTCTTCAGATGATGAAGAAGTCGCTGCACTTAGCTTACTAGTTCAAGTAGATGAAGAAGAAAGCTCAAGTAATGAGTCAAATGAACAAAGCAAGGAAAGCGATGTAAGTGACACTAAATCCGAAATTTCTTCCAAGTGTGAAATTTTATATAATGCTTATGAAGAAATGCATGAACAAAACTTAGAAAACTAGCTTTGAAAAATTTAGAAAGGAAATTAAAAAGCTCATTTTGAAACATCAACAAGAGATTTTAGAACTTCAAAAACAAGTTGCTGAGCTAAATCTTCAAAATGAAACTCTTGATCTCATGTATGCTAGTTCTTCTTGTGATTGTGCTACTAGATTGAATGTTATGGTTGATTGTGAGAATTGAAAGTTGCTTAAAGATGAAAATGATATTTTGAAAAATAAGCTTGCAAGTTTCACAAGTGGTGATATCAAATTGCGCACATTGTTAAATTTTCAAAGAGAAAATTCAAACAAGTTTGGTTTGGGTTATACTAATGCAAAAAGTAAGTCTCATAGAAATGTTGATTTTTCAAAAATTGATTTTTCAAAAGCACCAACATGTTTATATTGTGGCACTCATGGTCATACTTCAAATGTGTGTTATATTAAAGTGCATGGTATACCTAAAGGAAATTTTGTTTGGGTTAAGAAGGGTGAAAATCCCTTAACTAGCAAAAATGGACCCATGACCATTTGGGTACCAAAAAGCAAAGCATGATTGTTTCTGTAGGTACAAATGAAGAGCAAAAGGTCTACAAGTATTATTCATTATTTGCATCTTCAAGTATCAAGGAAAGTTTCGGCATGCTTATCATTTCTAGAAAGCTCACATTTGGTATCAAGTGGATTGGCACAAGTGGTAACAAGTATTTAAAATTAGTATTTACAATTGGTATTTACAATTAGTGTAAAAAATTCACAAGTGTTATCATGTTATTTTTACAATTAATATCATTATGTGTTCACTATGTGATTATCATGCTATTGTGGTTTTGTAAAGATATTTAACATTAAATATCATACTTTTTTTAAATTTCTTTACAATTGGTATCATACTTTTTCAAGTGGTATCGTGATTTCAAATTTCAAGTTACATTTTATACGCATACCATGAGGAGAAAGGGTTATTAATTTCTCACATTTTGGATTAAAATTTCATTGTTATATTACATTTTGATAATGTCAAAAGGGGGAGAAAAGGTTGTTTTAATTTGTTCTTTCAATGTAGGGGGAGCAAAGTTGTTGAAGATAGGAGAAGAATCTAGCTTAACACTCAATTGGATTTCAAATGTCAAATGCATTTATTGAGGGGGAGCAAGAGTCTCAACAAGTGATCAAATGGTTCAACAATCAACAACGTCAAAACATGTTTGTCATCATCAAAAAGGGGGAGATTGTTAGACCTTGTGTGCAAGTGCATGGTTTTGATAATGACAATGTTTTTAAGAAGCTCAACCATGAACAAGCTAAACCAAATGTCAAAGAACAAAAGCAACAATGATGAAGAGAGAGCAAGCTCATAGGTTCAATGTGTATATTGTTTTTATAGTTTTGTTTTGAGTCTTAGAGTTTTGGGTAGAGTTATTAGAGGGTAGTGAATCTCTATCAGCTCATGATCATATTATATCTTGAGTATTTGTTTTTCAGCCTTTAATCGATTAGCAAGGTTGATTAATCGATTAGCATAATTTGAATCGGGTCTTAATCAATTAGCTTGAGATGCTTAATCGATTAACAAGTGTTATCCAGTGATTAATCGATTAGCCTGAAGCCCTAATCGATTAACACATGATTTTCAGCTTTTAAAACAGATTTTCAACTTCTCAAAATCAGTTTTCATATTTTCTAAAGCCTATGGGTCTTCTATATAAATCTTTCCCTAATCATTATGATTAACTAATTGTTATTATTACATCATTTTAGAAAAGATTAAAGCCACACTATTCTCTCAATAGGGTTATTGTTTTTCATTGAGTTGTAATCATGCAAGAGGCAAGCTATCAATACAACAAGAGGAAGTCTTGGTGTTGTTTCATCAAGCAAATTGAAGTGGAAGCCTTGGTGTGTTCATCAAGCATTTGGAAGTCTTGTTGTGAGGAATCAACAAGCAAGTGAAAGACTTGGTGTGAGGTATCATCAAGTAAGAGAAGAGAGGTTAGATTTGACGTTCAAGAGGGTTGTAAGACAAGAGTGGGGTTATCTCTTGGAGGCTATCAAGTGGGGTAACTTGAGAGGCGATCGCTTGTAATTTGAGAACTCTAATTCCTTAGTGAAGAAATCTCTCTAGTGGAAGAGGGGACTGGATGTAGCTCTCAGTGGTAGAGAGTGAACCAATATAAAATCTCTGTGCAGTGTCTATTTCCCTTATCTCTTAATTTCTGCAATTTCATATTGTTCTTGATTGAAAACCTAGAAAAGATTGATTTTCTAATAATTGAATGAGTTAGGTTTTATTATATCAAATTGATTTGGAGAAAACCTTTTTTCATAATCTAGGTAATCATTAACAATCTTTGTGTTAATCAATTTCGCGCTATCTCTGATATTCTATGATATTTTATTGATTTTCGTTTTTGATTGAAAAGCGATTTTTCTCTGTTCTACAGTGATTAATCGATTAACATATGTGCTAATCGATTAACCTTAACCTATTTGTCAGGTGTTAATCGATTAGGGGTTTGATTAATCGATTAAGAGCTGAAATTCTTGTGAAAATCATTCGTTTTAATTGTTTTGATTTGTTTTATTCGAAAATCTTTCAAGGTTTCTTTAACACCTATTCAACCCCCCTTCTAGGTGTTCTCTTAGTGTTCGTTAGTTTATTTCTTCACCAATTGTAGCCCCTACACTGTACACCCCAAATTGGGAGGGACCAAAAAATGAGAGATTGGATGGAATTGGGTGGAATGCATCCCATTATATTCTATTCTGTTTCATCCTAAATTACACATTCCAAACAATGGAATATAGTTTCGTTCCTTTCCACTCCTTTCATTCCTCACTTACCATCAATCCAAACAAAGCCTTGGCTTAGCTTCTCTTTTCAATAATTAAATTGATGTATTCTACTCGAAATATACCTTTTTATATAATATAGTTATTTACCAGTTGAAGTTGGCAAAGATAGACGGGATCTGTGTCTCTTAATTATGTAGTTACGGGTTCGATATTTGACTCATGCGAATAGAGATTGTCTTGCTGAGAATCGTGAATACCATGGATTAAAAAAGACTTAATTATGTCACAAGTCCCTGAAGTTTGAAGTACTTTTACCATATACCCTTATTTTTGTTTTTTTCAATGTTTTCAATGTTTGACTCCCGAAGTTACATATGCGTTTGTCATATATGCCTACTACCAATTCTGATCAATTTTGCTGACATGTAACATCATAATCCTAGTCAGACACAGGAGGTTGGTCATGTAGTGCCGCGTAATGTCACACAGGCGAAGACGACCTCTCTCTTCAATCCTTTTTTTTTGTATTTTTTATTTAATTAAAAATATAAAAATATTAAGTTTTTTAGTTTTTTTTAATTAAAAAAATGGATCTTCGCCCACGGGTCGCCATGTGCATAACCTCATGCGTCTGACCAGGATTCCAATGTTACATGTCAGCAAAATTGGTCAGAATTGGTAGTAGGGGTATATGACAAATCCAGAAGTAAATTTTGGAGAGTCAGACATTGCAAAAAAAAAAAAAAAAAAGAATAAGGGTATCTGGCAAAAGTACCCCAAAGTTCAGGGACTTGTGACATAATTAAGCTTTTAAAAAAATAAGAGTGAAGTACAACTTTCGTTCCTCGTGTTTTTTAGATGGGACACTTTAATCCCTCAAAATGTGGAAATTCACTTTTAGTTCCTGAAGATTTTTTTATGGGACACTTAAGTCTTTCTGTCCATTCTGTCAATTGCTTCAACTGCGGATTTAATTAAGTGTCCCATAAAAAATCTTGAGGGACTTAAGTGTTCCATAAAATAATCTTCATGAATAAATGTGAATTTTTACATTTTGAGCTACTAAAATGTCTCATCTAAAAAACATGAAGGACCAAAGTGGTACTTCACTGAAAAATAATATCATATATTTATTTTTTAATCTATCTGCTCAATCCTAAACAACAAAACACGTAAAACGAAAGGAGTAAGAGTACATTATACCTCCTTAAAAAAAAAAAAAAAAGCATTACTCCAAGTTGAATTAAATCAACTTTTAACATTATTCACAACTCTTTAAACAGTATGACGTACATATGAATTATGACTATTTATATTATATGCATGCACTTAGAGGTGACAATTTGTGCTACTTGCATTGAGTGTGCTCATGTTCGTTCGGTTCGGGTTCGTGTTTTGACCATGTCGTGCCCAAAAAACATGGCTTAAGTCTTCAGGCTCACACCGTGAGTGCTTCGTGTTTTTGTGTGCCTATCCGGCAACCATTCAATATATATATATATATACACACACGTATGATAATATCTGATAATTGATAGTGACACTCGTTATATGTATTAAATGACGTATATGTATTAGTAAATAAGTACTCCTCCGTCCCATTATCTTGGTAAAAGTCAAACAAGTTAATGAAAATAAGAAAGTATCTGTTTGGCTAAAATGAAGATTTGGTCCCTTAAGTTTTCTAAATGTACAAATTTAGTCCCTCAATTATTTTTTTAGCTAAAATAGTTACTCATGTTAATTTTATGTGCAGATTCAGTCTCTCTCTCATCCTTTCGTTAAAAAACAAAACTGTTTTATCTTATGTGGCAACATCCACCAACGATATGCTTTCACGTGACATTTTAATTACCCGATTATTAATTAAATATTAAATAAATAAAATTTAAATTACAATTACCGCAAATGGAGCAGCCGAATTTTTATTTAATTTTGATTTATTTAATATTTAATTAATAATTGGGTAATTAAAATGCCACGTGGCAGCATATGGTTGGTGGATGTTGCCTCGTAAGATAACCTAATTTGTTTTTTAACGAAAGAATGACGGAATGACTGAATCTGCATTGAAAATTAACATAAGGGACTATTTTAGATCAAAAAATAATTGAGGGACTAAATCCGCACATTTGGAAAACTTAAGGGACCAAAACTGGATTTTAGCCTATCTGTTTAATATAATGCATGATTCATTCATTAATTACAAATTTATATTAGACGAATTTTCATATCATCACAATTAATACATATTGCAATAATAATGAATCCAAAAAAAATCTTTAAATGTGTTTTCCTTACTTACTTATCAATTATCGATACAATATATTATCTTTAAGACTTTTCGTTTATTTTTTTACTTTAATATGTGAATTTTTTTTTTTTTGCATTTTTTACTAAGATAATGGGATGGAGGGAGTAAATAAACATTGTATAGTGTAGTGGATCAATGAATCATTTCCTTTTCTTTCCAATTTCAACTAAAAACTTCAACAAATTAAAAATAAAAATAAAATAAATCAGATTGGAGTGTCGTGCCGTGTTAGCCCGGCAAAAGCACGGTCGTGTTTCGTGCCTTTGCTGGCAGTGCTAAAAAGGCACGGGTATAATTCGTGCTCCAAAATTGGTGTCTAAATTCGATATTTTGTCGTGCTTATTCGAGCCGGCCAGATCGCGTCGTGCTTTTTTGTCGGCTCAGTATGCTATCCAAGTTATCATTTGCCTCAATTTTTTTAAATAAAAAATCTGAATATAAATATATAAACAAGCAACACTAATTTCTCATTTTTATAAAATCGTATATTATGTCAATTTTCATGTATATTAATTTAGTAGTAAATAATTTTGAGATATATACAATAAAAGTTTCCAATCCAACAATTAGATCAATTTAATTTATATTTTACTACAAAAAATTATTAGTGTACAATTAGTTTAAGTTAACTTGGTGTAATTTGATATTTCCTAGAAAAAAACTGGAGATCAAACTATTTGAATGATTTTCATGATATATGTGAATTTGTTGGACTGTTGAATTGATTTAGTGTAAATTAAATGATATCACAGTGCAACGGAAATAAATTTGAGTAAGGCAATAAAGGAAAAATGACAGCAATATTTTTAACGTGAAAAATTCTCAAATAGTGAGAGTAAAAATCACGAGACAACCTCCGAAAAATATTCCACTATATGCAGTATAATTACAATATCCTTACCCCTCTTTTTACACGAGAGATCTGAATTTAGTGTTTCCAGTGAGACCCCTCCTATTCAAATACTATAATTTATACAATTGTATAAATTATAGTACCAAGGAGTAATAGAGATAATATCCAATCCGATATTTATATTTTTCCTCACACTTCAAACACTCTGGATATAATCTCTATTTTTCTCTATCACTTTATTAGAGAAGTTTAATTTCTTTTTCTCTTTTCTTAACTTTCCTTTTTTTTCCTTTTCTTCTTTGATGATTTCTTTTTCCGCTTGTTGGGAAGTATTTATACTAACTTTCTCAACAACCTTCTTTTGTTTTTCATTCCTATAAACGTGGGCAACCATGATTGCCATTTTTCAAAAATTCTAAAAATGTTTATATTGGCTGGACATGTCAATTCTCCCCCTCCAACCAAAGGGTTTTTTTCTTTAGAAACTCTCATAGCATTCATGCCAATCAGTTCCACCAAATTTTTATGGAGAAACACGACCTTCACATATGGTTGCTCCCTCTTTAGAAGAAACCCTTCCAACCGAGTATTGGATACAGCAGAGCTTAGTCCGTTGTCATCTGCCTCTACATACTTGTATCGCCGTTGACTTGTCTGTTATCAATGGAACACGTCGCCTGAACCACCTTGTCAGGAAGAATTTCGACACAAGGATCCACACAAGGACCTATCGCTTTAATACTCATTCCATCTGAACCATGGGCTCAAAACTTAAACACTCATTTGTTCTCCAAGGCTTTCCTGCCTTCAGGAAGTTCCACGGACTCATAAGTATCATTCTTCCGCATGGAATCTATCTCTTCTTGCATGGATTTAATCCATTCGAATTTATCCTTATGAGTTTCAACTTCCTCAATACATTCTAGCTTCTCCACATGAGTGACAGATAACTGAACTGGGGTATGTGCTAGATGAAAGCGTTCTCTGCAAATCTATAGAGTTCTAGTACAGGGATTTGCTCCCCCTGATCAACACCTCCTTCATTTGTTGGCTTCTTCATCAACCTCATGGTCATTAACCTCTCCTTCTTCGATGGCATTTTCTTTAGAAGGAGAAACTTGTGTAAAATCAACTTTACCACTTGATTCTTTGACTACATTCAACCAGTCTCCAATCTGATTTACTTGAGTCTTTGTACAAGGTGTTACACACCTTCCTTCGAGCAACAAGCATAGATACTTTGGAAAGGTTCTAATTACAATCACCAAAAATCACAATACCTTCCCTTTAGCTCGATTCAGAGCATGCACAAAAATAACAATACCACTTCCCCATCAAGCACATGGGTTGTGGTATTTTCATTATCCTTTATATTGCTCCAATTTTCGTTATCTCTATTTTTTTTAGATTTACAATACCATTTTATATGACCCTCTTCGCCGCATTGGTAACATTTGAACTTTCTAACAAACTGGGATTGAAATCTATCTTTGGATTTATTGAGTCAACCTCCTTTTGGACTTAGTCCCCTATTTTCTATGACAAGGGCTTGGGAGCTGTCTGTCCCTATGTCATTCCTCCATACTTCTTCGTTGAACATACTATCTTTGACTTGTGTTAGCGATAGTTGTCTGTCTGATGTAGAGTTGCTTAACGACACTACCAAGGTCTCCCAACTGTCCGGCAAAGAACACAGAAGTAGTAGTGCTTGTAATTCTCCATCTAGCATTAGTTTCATTGCAGTTAATCGATTTACTAAATCTTGAAAGTCACTCAAGTGTTCGGTAAGATATTTCCCTCTCTATACTTTAGGTTCATCGGCTTTCTGATTGTGAAAGTTTTATTCTGCGCAGTCTTCCTTTCATAGAGATTATGTAAATTCTTCCACAGAGACTGGACATTTGTTTCTGTGGCCACATGGTGGAACACACTAATGTCCACCCACTGCCTAATGGTTCCAATGGCCTTTCGGTGCATTAGAGAAATCTCAAATTAGAATTTTGTAAATAGGTGAAGTTATAGCTGATTGCAAGCTGGTCTACAAATTAGAGAAATCTCTTTATGGTTTGAAACAAGCAAGTAGGCAATGGCATAGAAAGTTAACAACTTTTTTAGTTGTTGGAGAGTGCCTTAGTGGCAATCGTATTTTCTCTTTTACTTGTACTTATTTCATGTTTATGGATTATTACTATTAATAATATTGAGGCATTTCATTTATTATATTTATCTTTTAATTGTTTAATTAAAATAGATGTAATAAAGTATTTAGGATAATAAGTTCATTGTCATATGAATATCAAGTACATGACTTGATAATGAGATCTTATTGATTGACAATTATCCTTAAAGATTTCCTAGTCGACTATTATAGTTAATGAGGAAAACTATAATACATCGAGACTAATATGTATGTGATAGACTGATGACTGTATCTCACCGGTCATGGATATGGGATATCAAGTCTTCATGTAAGTACACATTGAGAAAATTGTGTACTGGATTGACCCGCCATGGGAATGCTACATGGGTTATTAAGTGTGTGTCATAAGCGATTCTCATAGTGACAATGGTGTACATGGTCCTTCGACTTGAAGTCGCTACGGTTCCCAACATGAGGAGTTATGTCCTTTCACGCAATCAAACGTCATCTTTAACCAGGTGATCATAACGGTTGTAGTCGGGTATATGACAAATCATGTGGAGGGATGTGTGCGACGTAGATGGGATTTGTCCTTCCTTGTTAATAATAATTATATCTCTGGGGCCCTTGATTGAGTGAGACGGTGAAATGTATGGCCATACTCAAGACAGTCAATATGAGATAATGACGAGACTTGTTTAGACGCGTCTACTCAAGGATCAAGAAACCATAGGTTACACTATACATGGGTGACACCTTCCATACCATGAGTGTAACTAAGATATTTGGACAAAGGGATTAAATTTACACATGATCATTGGTCACACTAAGGTTATGTCAAATCACAGACATTCCTGTCACTTGTGTAGCAATGACGTGTTGCTAGATACCACTCATTGCTTGTAAACTTAAAATGGGATTTTAAACTTTACTGCCAACGTTACAGGAACCTATAGGGTCACACACTAAGAACAGATAGATTGAAGATATCACATTTGATAAAAAATACAATAGTTGTATTTTTTTTTACGTCCGTGCGATGCACAGTATGACCGTGCGACACATTCTGATATGTGCTGCCAAGCCCAGCCCACTGGTCTAATATTATTATAAATAATAGTATTAGCCTTAGGTTTTTGATACGTGTGAGACACAGAACGACAACCCTAGCCGTCCATATCAGAGAGTGAGTGATACACTGAATCTCTCTTTTCTCCGCTAGCATTGAGAAGAGAGACGTGACTCCAATTGGGAATCTGTTCGTGTGGATACCAATATAGGCGCGACTACCTTGTTGCGCTCGTGATTGACGCGGATTGTTTGTGGACGATCTGACCAGCGTTGTTCTCCTCTTTGCATCAAGAGGTAAACGTTTTTATATCTCGAATCATGCTCTCTCACATGGATCCTATTCTGGAAATAGGGTATTTCGTTTTTTTCCGCTGCGTATTCTTATCCTTATTTCTAGCATTAGTTAAGATTTCTTGCAGATTACTCTTTGTTCAATAAATGCATGAATAACACATTCACAACAATCCTTGTTTATATAGATGATTTAGTGCTTGCTGGTGATGACATGTCAGAAATCACTCTCATCAAACAAATATTGGATGATAAGTTCAGTATTAAGGATTTATGTGACTTGAAATTCTTTCTTGGTTTCGAGATTGCTAGAACTAAGAAGGGATTGAATATCTGCCGAAGGAAGTATGCTTTGGATCTACTAAAGGATTCGGGTTTACTTGCTGCATAGCCTTGTTCCACACCAATGGATAATGCAGTCAAATTTTCCAAGACTCAAGGTGTTGTTCTCAGTGATAACACTTCTTACAGAAGGTTACTTGGTAGATTGCTTTATTTAAGTCATACTAGACCAGACATTTGTTATGTTGTGAATCTACTCAGTCAGTTTATGTCAGTTCCTACTCGATCTCATCTCTTAGCTGCTCAAAGGGTCTTGAGATATGTGAAGAAAGATCCAGGTCATGGGTTGTTCTTTCCTTCAGGTGCAGAAACAGTTTTGAGAGGGTACAGTGATTCTGATCAGGGAAGTTGTCCAAATACAAGAAGGTCCACTAGTGGTTTTTGTTTCTTTTTTGGCTCAGCCTTGGTGTCATGGAAGAGTAAGAAACAAAAAACAACAGCCTCTAGATCTTCTTCAGAAGCAGAATACCAAGCGTTAGCTCTTAGTGGATGTGAAGCTCAATGGCTAATCTACTTGTTGAATGATCTCAGGGTTGCTTCTTCTACTCTAGTGGTGCTTTATTGTGACAATCATTCAGTTGCCAATAACCCCGTGTTTCATGAAAGAACCAAGCACATTGAGCTTGATTGTCATTCCATTTGAGACAAGGTTGAGGCAGACATTGTTCATCTTATGCCATTTTCTACAAGAGATCAACTTGTTGATATTTTACTAAGGCCTTATCTCTAGGAGTTTTCACTTCTTTATTTTCCAAGTTTGGATTGTGTTCCATACACACTTCAGCTTGAGGGGCGGGGGTTAAATCAAGGCACAAATCAGCAGCAATCAGCTATAGCCAATAGTATCTTGCACAACAAGCAACCAACAGAAATCATATAGCTCTAGCTGTATGCAGTTATTTAACTAACCCAATGTAACTAACTCTGTTAGCTGATCGGTTACTTGCAATAGAAGCTTCCTTAACTTCTATTGCTTCACTCTTGTACATATAAATAGTTAGTTATCTCTTGTAATAGTTGATTGATGAGTTCATTAATAAAATCAACAATTTTCATTTACTCTCGGTTCTTTGAAGTTTCTCTCTTCCACATCTAGCTTTCTTCCATGGTTGGAAGCCATTGCTTCTTCATCTGAGTTTTTCCTTTCTCTGTCGATATCATGTTTCTAATAATTAGTGGATAAAAATTGCCAATTAATTTACATTTTTTTAATTCATTTTTATACAATGAACTTCAAATGTTTTTATAAAGAGTATGATAATCTTTAAATAATATTAATACAATATTTAATTACAAAAGTGATGCATTTTTAAAAATTTATTAATTAACAGATAAATTTTAAACTAATACAACATCTCCCTCTAAAATTTCAGTTAAGATTCGTCAATAATACAAAGAAATATACAATCCCTAACACCTCTTTCCCTCGAAATCAAGGGGAATTAACTTAATTCTATTTGCAGGAGACAATTCTGCTTGAATCGAAAACATCTTCTCCTTTAGTATAAAAAGACTTCCCAATGGAGGTTCCATATTCTCCCATTTCAAAATGGAGCCTCCACATTAAAAGCTATGAAATGCTGAAAATCTACGCTGCCACATGTCATTCTCACAATTATTCAGATTTAATAATTAATAATTGAAAATAAAAATAAAAAATCATTAACTTCAAATTTGAATTTTGAAAAACAAGTTACAATCAAGTTACATGAGTGGTTATATCAATCAAGTTACATTTGATATTTCAAATTTTATTTTTAAAAGATCTCCTCTTGGTTGCTGTTTTGGTGGTGTGGACAGTTTTAATTCCCCTGTATTTTGGTTGTTTTTCTCAGGTTTTTGGCTTTTAGATTGACACTGTATTGTTTTGAGAAGTATATCTTATGTTTTTCTTTGTTTGAAATGAAATTTTATCTTAATAAAAAAAAAGTGATGATTTTTTTTCGATGGGCTTCTCAACTTTCTGCGTTCCAGATATTTCTGCGTAGTAGACATATCTTTATCAGACGAGGTATGCTCTTTTGTTTTCCTCCTATTTTAAGAAATTTGAAATAGCAGTTCATCATCCATCAAAAGTTTCACTAAAGAATATGTCGTGGCAATTATGTTTGTTGGGAACTTCATTGGTATTGTATGTGCTTAGTCAATGCATTATCACTTTTCTTTCTAATCTCCTCACCTAATTTTTGATTTTTGACTCTTTCTGTATCCTGAGGGCTACCTGTGGATTATTTCTAGAGTTGATTACTTGATTTTTTTGTTACATTTTTTTAGTACTCAATAAAAATGGTAGAATTATTGTTTTTTTAGTTAATTTTACATTTTATAAAACGGAAAAACACTCAATTGTAGAGAGCATAATTTGCTAACAAGTCACAATGTATGTTCACATTTTACTTTTACGGATGAGATTGCTATACTACCATTCATATATTAGTTTTTTGTTGTTATCTAATTAACTAATGAAAATTAAAAGAAGTACAAAGAAGTGTATGCAAATGATAGGTGGTTATATGTATATAAATATGAGCTTTAAAATTAGTGATGCGATTAAAAAGGGGTGCTTGAAGGGTTTGTTGCTTTCTATAATAATTAATATGTTTGCTGTTACCATAAAAAATAGTGATTAAATTAAAGTACAAAAGCATGTAATTTTGGATGAGATTAGAAAAAGAAATTTGCAGATATCATGTTCAGTCTTGCTTGCTCTTATGCATAACCAAATCAATAAAATATGAAATAAGGATAAAATATGAAATGGGGATAATCGCCCAAGTTTTACACAGTTCTATACAAGAAAGTTTGATAATAAAAAAGCTCCTTAAAGAAATTTTGAAAAATATCTGTTTAGTTTTCTATTTTTTTTTTTAAATAAAATCATCTGAGAATTCAAAAAAATATATTCCTCACATCAATGGAATTATAAAGCATTAATGTTTCCACATCAATTTGAACAGAAATACCATAAAGATATTAAATTTATGATGTAAATCAACATTCAACTATTAAGTAGATATTATAATTGCTAAAATTTAGGCATGTGTATGTCAAATAAAAAACTCCAAACAAAATATTCACATTATGAAATTTTTTAAAAGATAATCATACTTTTCTTAATCAAGCTAATCATTTGTTTGTAATTTATGACATGATGAACCTATCATGAAAGTTAAAGAATGAGAAAAATAAGAAATTATATTATTATATTAAAAATATAACAAAATGTCTACTTAGGTTATATAATAATAATTAACCAATAATAATAATAAAAAAAAGCCCCATGCATTGCATGGGCTTAAAACTAGTACTTAATATATTAAAGCTAGTTTTTCCGACGGAAGCTAGATTTATTCATCCGCATAACTCAAATTCAAATCTCTGATGTAGAAAAAGCATGCATGTATATACCATTTGAAACAACTGCTCCTTTGTAAATAACTCCCAATTTTGATTTCACTTTTTATCCTTGTATGTCCATGAGCATTACCCTGAGTTTTCAGTCATTTTTAAACATCATTACTCTGATCTCACTAATAATCATGTTACACTCAATCAATTACAATAAATAATAACCACACAAATTAAGAAAAATGATTGATTGACCTACAAAATCAACTTACAAATCAATCTACACCACATAAAAAGTGACATGTGTCACTTGCTTATTATTGATTGGTTAATAAGTGACACATGTCACATTATTGTGGTGTAAGTTGATTTTGTAAGTTGATTTATCATTGCTCACTAATACCAACTACTAAATCAAAGGATACTATGGAATATTAGTCCTAATTTTATTCATTTCATCATTTAACTTATTTTTTAATATCAAATTGGTTACTCTTGTTTTTTTTTATCATATTGGTCTTTTATAATTTTTTCACTATCAAATTGGTCCATGAATTGTTATTCATCCTATGGGTCAATATCATATTGATTCATATTTATATTGTTGAAGAGAAAAATGACATGCATACGTATCATATTTCGCAAAAGTTTGATAAACAATGACTCAAAGACTAAATTGATAATAAAAAGAAACGTGAGAGATCAATATGATACCGAAAAAACGTGAAAAGTCAATTTGATAATAAAAAATAAGCTAAGGGACTAAAAGAATAGTTTAGCCTTATATTAATAATACTCTTAGTGTAGTACTCCTATTTATAAGTCGTTTTTTAGAAGATTTTTCTGGTCTTATTTATAAGTCATTTTGTAATTTTTCTAAAGAAGTATTTATTGTTCTTTTATCCTATTTGTTCTTAGTTAATTAATGTGAACAATACATTGCAAAATTTTCAATACAAATTAACAAGATAAAATTATAATGTTAAAATACTTTTTTAAAGTTTCAGCAAATGTAATTGCCCTTGTTAACCTATGTGGGAAAATTAAATGTGACTTATAAATATGTCCAAACGAAGAACTTGGCCACTACCCAAAATATGAAGCAGTTTTAAATTAATGAAAAATTTAATAAATATATATAACCTAGATATGGTAGAAATTTTCCATTCAACGGTAAATTTTGTAAAAAGAAATAACCAATAAAGATTCATTTAATAATAAGCGTTGACCCGGGTCACTCGCGTGTCTGGTTATGACAGGTGAATATTCCAACATGAATTATGTGCATCCACAAGGAATAGAACCCGAGACTTTACTTAAGCGAAACCAAGCCGCTTACCACTCGTCTCAATCCATGTTGGTAATAAGCGTTATTTTTAGTTAAGTAAATACTCCTTTGGTCTTATTATTTCAGTAAAAAAAACATATTATGATTTAATTTAAATTAAAAATCATAAATAAAATATTTTAAAAATGATATATTATGTTTAAGATTGAATAATTAAGGAAAGACATATTAAATAATTAGAAAAAATATGTGATTCATTAATCATGAAAAAAATAAATAAATCTACATAGTTTTTATTTGTAATTAATAAATTGCATTCACTAATTCTTTTTTTTAACTTAACAATTTTTTTTATCAAAATATTAGGGCAGAGGGAATATTATCATCCTTTTTCGTATAAACAATATTTATTTATAAAAATGAAACGGAAAATTGAAAGTAATGTTGAAAAGCAATTATTCTCGGGCTAGGACCATAGCCATTAAGGAATTCAATGAATGATCCAAATCATATTTTATTTTTAGAAAAAAAATGATTTTGGTTGAGAAAACTAATCACAGAGTCACATTGATTGAACGAAGCAATGAAATCGTGGGTTGATTTGAAAGTGTCTGTTTGGAGATGGAATGTAACGTATGGGCAAATTCTTCCGTGCATATTAAGACTTAACATGCACCGGTGCATATGCAAATTTTTTTTTTGCTTTTTAAATTTTTTTAATACAGATTTATTCAGAATATTTTTTAACACAAGTTCGTATACAGATTTATTAGAATATGTAAATTTTGAATACAGTTTTATTCAGTACAGTTTTTTAAGAACACAGAGTAAAAAAAACATCCAAATTATAAAAATCACTTTATATTGGTAAAAAAGAAAACACATAGAATATTTTTTAATTAATTAAATTTTAAATAAATAAATAAAAAACCCGAAAAAAGGAAGCATGCACCGATGCATGTTAAGTCTTAATATGCACCGGAGAATTTGCTTAACGTATGGCATTAAAAAAGCGTGGATTTGTCAGTGATGTTTCTCACTTTCTCCCTCCATTTTATAATCCTTCTTCCAAGTCTCCCGAATCCTTGTGACACTAAACAATATTTTCTTGCAAAATCAAGCATTGTTGTCCAAACACTTGTAGTGAAGCACTAAGGCGTCCAACAAGGCTTGCATCAATTAGTATTGGTTGTTTAAAATTAGGTGTCATTTGGAAAAATTTATTTTAGGTTTATTTATTCTTATTTATGATATAAATACTTATTAATAAAGTGTTTAAAAACTTATAAAAGTAGCTTATAAAAATATAAGCTATTTTTAAGGGTATTTCTTTAATTTTCACCCTTGTTCGATTCTCGCTGCTATTAATATTTAAACTTCTTATTATTTATAATGCCCTTATAATAACCAGAGTTCGCATATCATTTTCAATTCCTACCCGGTTCGTACTTGGTTCTTCTATTATTGTTTTTACTCATATTACTTATATTTCAATTTTATAAAATTAAATTTACGAAGTTATTGTTTTGATGTATTTTTAGGGTGATAACATGTATTGGTAATAATTTTTTGAAAAATTCTAACAAGGCATTTTTTAAGTAATAAAAAGTAGGGAAAAGTTAAAAAGTTATTGGTAAATGTGAATTTTGGAACTTTCATGAGAAACAATAATATGAATTTATGATTAATGTTTCAATTCTAATAATCTTAACAAGTATTTTTAGGATACTTGAGGGACACTTGTTGGCAAGAACAATAATTTTTATTTCAAAAATTATTTCTAATTATATCTTTGTGATATATATGATAGTAAATTTTAGAGAAAATCACACTTACCATTCTTAAAGTTTCAACGAAATGACGTAGACATCTCTTGTAGTTTAAAAAATTATATTACCGGAAAGATCAATAACATTTTTGAAACCATTAGAGATACGATGTTTGTGTCAGTGTGATAAAGTAGTCCAGGAAATGATGAGTACAATTTCAATTCAACCAAAAGTTAACTTTTAATTATCATATGTTGATATATAATAATAAATTTTGAATTTAAATTTGTAGTCATTTAATTTTATATTCAAGGAGACATTTTTTAATTTTTTTAATCAATTTTAAAAATATTTATAGGTCCTTATAAGTGTTTGTGTAATGTTGTATCCAAAACTTCAATTATGTAAACATTTTTTAAAATGTTTATCCAAACGCAAACTTATTGAATTTTAAGCGCTTATGTCACAAGTTCTTATATCATAAGCACTTATTATGTCAAGTTCTTTAATAAATAATTTACTCAAATAGGATCTTAATCAGACATTTTGAATTTAATTTTTTATAAAAAAAATGTAATAATGTTAAATACTTGTTATAAAGAATATTGTTGTCTATAATGAATTTATCAAGCTCAAACATGACAACATCTGATAAATGAAGAATACTTGCATTGTGTTTTTTTTTAAAAAAAAAAAAAACTTATGGATCCATTAATATTTAATATGAAAGAAATATTATATATAGGAGTAGTACTACTTTACCAGAATCAGAAAATGGCTTTTATTTAATAAAAAAAAGATATATATATTACCCTCACATATATATTATCCCAAAAGGGCCGAATTACTATTCGAATTATTACTCACCGTACTTGAATCGATGGATATATGAGAAACCAACATATTACCCTCACATACATGCAAATATGTAAATGAAATAAATTATAAGTGTGCTTATAAAAAAAAAAATTCAAAATAAAAATGTTAAATGTACACCTGCTTTGTATGTCTTACTTAAACACTTTTACCTTAGGAATGGAAAAAAGGTTTTTTTTTTCGTACACCAAGGGTATCCCAGCCGACAGCCGAAGACTAATATCCTCTGAGACGTAGAGATCACCGAAGCGACATCATGCTTAAGGAACTCAGCTATCTACCAATTGTGCTGGGCTTTATTGGTTGGAAAAAAAGGTTTTCTTTTCATAAAAAGAAAAGTATTAATGTTAGATGTATAAAATAATGGTTTATTTAAGTTTTTAGTCCTTGAACTTAGGTGCTCTTTTAGAATTGGTTCTTAAACTTTTTTTTTCATGTTTTGAGTCCTTCAACTTTGCTCAAATTTTGGAAATGATCCTTTCATCACTTATGTGGTGATATAACTAAGGATGTGTCACGTCATCTTCGCCACATCTATAGGTAACATGCCAGATGATGCCACGTGAATTTTATAAATAAAAAAATTTCAAATTTATTAAAAATAATTAAAAATTGTATTTCTTAAAAAAACGAATCTTTTAATAAATTTTAAAAGAAATTATTTTTTTAATAAAAAAATGTAGTGTCTGTTGGTCCTATATAACACTACACTATTTGATGTTGTGAAAGTGACGTGACATGTCGTCGGCTATATCATCACTTAAGTGACGAAATGACTATTTCCAAAAATTAAAAAAAGTTTAGGGACTTAAAACATCAAAAAAAAAAAGTTTAAGGACCAATATATTCCAAAAGAGCATCCAAATTCAGGGATTAAATGGTAAATAAGGCTAAAATAATTGTAAACATAGCATCACTCTAACAAAGAGATGGTCGTCATTTATGTTTGTCATTGCAGTTCTTGATATAATTCTCTCGTAACATTAACTGTATGTGCAGTATAAGTAATACTTCATCTCTTAATAAAATTTCTTGTCGTATAATACATATATGAATGTTTTATAACTTATAATAACATGAGTGATCATTTGTAACTAGAAAAACATAAGTTTCAGATATTTTAATTTTTTGCTAATAAATTATGTTCAAATATTTCGTTATTGATGAGTAATGTTTCTCATTGTTACGAAAGTAAATAACCAATTAACCATGGCTTAATTATGTGTCAAGTTCTTGAATTTAAGGGTGTTTTATTATAAGTTATTGTTCTTTTTTTTAATAAATTTTTGGTTCCCAAAGTTAGTTCTGGGTTTGTTATATATCTCTCTTAGCAATTTTGGCCGAAATTTGTTGGCATGTTCACACCAGAATCCTAAGTAAGATGCAAGATGTTAGTCACGTGCTGCCACATGATACTATGTGGGTAAAGACGACGATTCTCTCCAATCTTTTTTTGTCTTATTTTTTAAACTAAAAATATTAAAATATTATTTTTTTTTGTTTTTTAATTAAAAAAGAATCTTCGCTCACGTGGCTAACCCACATTACCCAAGTTTTTTTAATTAAATTTTTTTGTTTTTTTTATAACAAAATATATTATTTTGGATAATTTATCAAATTGTTTTAAAAAATAATAATGTCAAAATTTCATTTAAAAGATGTCATAATTCTAGTTTGCTTTGGAGCAAATTAATCATTGATCATATCCTTGTATCTAACTTTCTTCAAGGCACCATTCTCAATTGCTATTAATGCCTTTTAGTTTTTTTTTTTTTTTTTGACATTGCAAAATACAATTAGGTTCTAAAGTTTTGATTAAGCTCTAATGTAGGATGTCACATAAAATGTTTAAGATGGTCCAGCACTCCTGCTTGCTTCGTTGAAAACACCAGCTGACCCATAAATCCACGTTTTGGTAGTTTAGTACCCATAACAACCAGTAGTCATAGTTGGAGGGTAGCGACAAAACTAGTCTGTCTGGTTGAGTACCCATAACAAAGCAAAAAGAGTAATGGATTTAACTTTTTTATGGGATTATAAGTCCTATTCAATAAGTGCATTTTTAATTTCTAACTATAATAACAAGCAACAATATTTTAATAAGATAAAATGTTTTTATTTTATATATATTTAGAAGTATAGTATTCATACAATATAAAAAACCAAAAAAAATGAAAAAAGTTAAAAATGAAAGTCTTATGCGATTGCATATATTCACACATGTGGAGAAACAACCATACTCTTAAGTATATAATGGATTGGTGTACAGATTGAAAATTATTTATCTTGATCCTTCAAGTTACTCGACCGGCCGTGTCCTTCGTCTGCATATGTTTATATGTAATTTTCCTAAAGTAAAGGGCAGCACCCATAAGACAAGAGACCAAAGAAGTGATGGGAGACCATATATAATAGCAATTTCTGTTTCGGGCGAAATTAATTGTTGGCCTTCTCCTCAGTAAATTATTTTAGTCATTCGATCAAAACGTGCATCCATCATCCTTGTTTGATTGTTTCAGTGCAAACGTGCAATCATCTCTCGAACTAGTACTACTGCATGTTACTCTTCGTTTTTTTTAAATTACTTACTTCTTAATCAGGATTTTTTTTAACCTCAGCTTTAGAAGTTAAAAATAAGAAAAATTTTGTATTGGACAATGTTGAGATTAGTGAATGAGAGAAGAAACTGAAGCTAATGAACTAGAAGGTTTGGACAATGTAGAGAATACTTGAATATTGTATCAGAAAACCGGCCGCTGAAAAATATAGCTCTCAAGCAATACTCGAGTATTGCAAGGAATACTCGAGTATTCTGTCAGACAAGCAATCAGATATACGAATTACTAGTATTATTCAGAATACTCGAGTATTCTGGGAAAAATCAGAATCTTAAATAAACGATTATTGACTCATTTTTCATATTTTCACTTCTAAAAACTCGACTCTCTCCTTCTCTCTCAAACCCTAAGGTTCCCAATCTCAAAATCAACACTTTAATCACTCAATATCATCTCCACATCACTTTCCTATCATTCTCCCTCTCTAAAACTCTACTAGCACTCCCTTTCCTCTCAAAGACCAAGACAACCAAAAACCCTAACTTCCCCAATCAAGAGCTCTTGCCATAGGAATTGGAAAAGAAAGCTTAAAAAGGTTAGAAATCAAGAAAAATAGAAGCTTAGGAGGAGTTAATTCAAGTTAGGAGAAGAGCTTCTCCACATATATCAATCCTTCTCTCTCCTCTTCAAGGTAAGAGGGGGTTGTTTGGTTTAAATTAGAGAAAGGGTATAATAATATAATAATAAGGACATATTTAGGTGTATATGAATGGTTAGTTAGACATTAGAACTAAATTGCCATGAATTCTTGATTTGTACCCAAAGTATATTCTCCCTTTATATGTATGTTTGGTATGTTTAATGCTTTGATTTAAGTGTTAGTTATGTGAATAAATGTGCTTGATGTATGAATGATGTAATTATGTATTGATTAGTTACTTGTTAGCTACTAAAGTTAATTATTGATTGTTAGACATAAATTTATATAGATGAATTTCTAATTGAAAGTGAACCCAAACAAATGTAATTTTCAAAAGAATAAGGGTTCAAAGTCAATTAGAAAGAACTTAAACAAATGTATCATGCATGGTGAAAGGTGGACGTTAGGGTAAGGGAAAAACATACATATAACGTGAGGGAAAGAGTAACTAGGTTGTGTTATTAAAACAACCGCCGAGAATTGTTATAGAAAAATTTGATCTTCCAAAGGGTCGGGTTCGCTACCCGCATTGGGGATTGGTTTTATGCGAACCATAATGATTATGTCAGTTACTTTGGCTCTTTGTGACCGGTCGAGGGTGATCCTTACTATAGACAACTTGGACAAATCAAACCAAGTTGCATTGTATTAGGAACCCCAAAAATGGGGTGAAGTACTGTGCAAGAAAGTCATGGGTTGGGGGATGCTTACTCTCAGTCGGTTTTTCCCCGGAGTGGAGGGTGATGTGAGGCAAATGAAAATGTGTGATGTAATGAAAAAGAAATGCAAAGTAAAAGTGAAAGAAAAGGAGAAAAAGAAAGTGCATATGCTTATGAGACTTAATTAATTGGGTCCAATAAAAAGAATGATTTCAATGAAATGAAATGAAAGAGTATATTATTGGATTCAATAATTAAGTCAAAGCGAGCGACGTTGCATTCATCTCAATGTAAATGCTTGATTATGCATAATTATAGTTTCTATGTTATTTTATACTTTATGATAGAAATGAGTGTAGATTTGTGATGTTTTGATGCTAACAAACTAAAGCCAAGCAACAACATTCAACAACAAGGAAAGCACCACTCATGGAAATTAGATTAAGTTTTATTTTATTCTTAATCAATTGTAATATCTTAATTTTCCATTTCATGAGAGTGGATGGTAGCTTAGGAATCTCAATTAGGTTTTTAATATTGTTTGATTAATAGTGAAGAAAATCTATCTTGATAGAAAATAGCTCTAATTAAAGTGTTGATCAAAGTACATTTGAAAAGCTTTATTTTTAATCACCTTTTACAGTGGTTAATCGATTAGCACGATAGGCTTAATCGATTAACACGTTAAAACTGTACAACACTGATTATGTTAACAAAGGTTAATCGATTAGTGATTTATACGTTAATCGATTAGCACGAGTTAACACAGGTTAATCGATTAGTGGTTGTTCGTTAATCGATTAATTACTGTTGTATCAGAAAAATAATATTTTGTTTAAAAGCTTTTAATTTCTACTTTGACAAGGTTACACACACTTTCATATTTTTTCTATAGAGAATCATACTTTCATAATCTTTCAAGAGCTATTACTATTTCCAAATTGTTCTATCAAGATTCAACAATATTTCAATCTTCTTCACTTTCAATCATTCAATATTCTAAGATTCATTGAGATTCTAGTTTTTAGTTTTAGTACTTTGTGTTGGAGCAATCCACAACAAGAGGTTGTTACAATCAAGCTTTCAACAACAAGTGAAGAATTCACAATTTGAAGTCTTTGAAGCATCTCAAAGCAAGTGGAAAGGAATTGATTGGAGAGCATCCTTCAAAAATTCAAGAGGACAAGATACAAGATTCAATTGGGTAGATTTTCAAAGAGTTTGGTACTCTCTTTGAAGGGGTTAAGATAGGAGAGCTAGAGTGAGCTGCATCTTTAACCATTGTAATCTAACAATTGTGTATCTAGTAGAAACTCTCTATCTTTGATAGAGGGGACTGGATGTAGCTCTCAAGTGGTAGAGAGTGAACCAGGATAAAATCTTGTCTTTGCTTTTCTTTCTTCAAGCTTTCATTAACCAAGAACAATCAATTGATTAGGTTTATTTTGGGACTTTTCATTTCCTAGTTAATCAACCTAAAATTGACTTGGTAAATTTACTTAGCTTTGTTAATTCATTCATAAATCATTTGTTAGTGCATCATTGAATTGCAATTTCCATTGGATTCTGAATAAGATTGTTTTTCAGTAAAATTGTTTTTCTCTCGAATTAATCGATTAAGTGATTAATTAATCGATTAGTTTTTAAGTATCATTCAGTATTAATCGAGTAACGTCTTAGTTAATCGATTAGTACAAGAGTGAGCTTCGGTATTAATCGATTAATATTGAAGTTAATCGATTAAACAGTATATTTTTTGTTAGAAAATTTGTTTTCTCAAATCCATTCTCTTTAGCAATCGAAATATTTGTATTGAGGCTTCAAAATACTATTCACCCCCCCTCTAGTCTATTTTGAGCCGCTTGTTGGTTTCCAACAAGTGGTATCAGAGCTCGGTCGAAAGATCCGAGCATTAAAACGCTTTTTCGCAAAGATCCGATTTTGGAAATCATGGGCTCAAATTTTAATCCTTTTGGTGGTGAAGAAGCTTCCATTAATCATCCTCCACTATTCAATGGTGAGGGCTACGCTTATTGGAAGGTCCGAATGAAAATTTTTATAGAAGCTATTGATATAGAAATTTGGAATGCCATAGAGAATGGGCCTTTTATTCCACAAACAAAAGTCAATGATACTGTTTCTTTGAAACCAAAATCAAGCTGGAATGATGATGATAAGAAGAAAGTTCAATATGATTTAAAAGCCAAAAACATCATCACTTCGGCACTTTCTTATGACGAATTCTTTAGAGTATCACAATGCACTGATGCTAAACAAATGTGGGACACACTACAAGTCACACATGAGGGCACTAATGAGGTTAGAAGGGCTAGGCTTAACACTCTCATGCATGAATATGAGCTCTTTCGTATGTTTCCAAATGAAAACATAGGCGACATGCAAAAGCACTTTACTCACATCATTAATCATCTTTCTGCTCTTGGAAAAAGACTAACTAATGGTGAAGTTGTTAATAAAGTTTTGAGATGTCTTAGCAGGGAATGGCAACCCAAAGTCACTGCCATCATGGAGTCTAAGGATCTAGACGAGATGGATTTAGAAACACTTTTTGGGAAGCTTCAAGAGCATGAAATGGAGCTAGGGAGATTATCCATGAACGAGGATGCCGATAGAAAGAAGAAGGGGATAACTCTTCAAACTAATTCAAAATCCCTAAAGGCGCATGAAGAACCCTCTCTAGTGGATGATTCCGACTCCGACATCGATGATGAGACACTCGGGTTGTTGGTCAAAAAACTTGGACGTTTCCTTAAGAAAAAGAATAATTTCAACAGAAATAGATCAAGAGACTCTAAGGATGCTCAACCAAGGAACAAGACCAATAAAGACAACATCATATGTCATGGGTGTGGAAAGCTGGGCCATTATAGATCAAATTGTCCAACCAACTCAAAGAAGTCCGAAGGTGACAAGTCCAAGCCCAATCAATCTAAAGGAAAAAGGGCATATATAGTGTGGGATGAACCGAAAAATCAATCTTCAACTAGTTCGTCGGAAGATGAAGAACTTGCTAACCTTTGCTTGATGACCAAGTTTGATGAAGAAGCATCTTCAAGCATGAAATCAAGTGATAACGCAAATGACGTAGATTATCTTTCCGATGCTAGTTCTAATTCTAATTCTCCCTCCTTCAATGAACTTTATAATGTGTATGTGGAAATGCATAAAGAGTTGAAGAAATTAGCAAAAATAAATGTTGAAAGAAAGAATTTCATTTTGAAGCAACAAGAAAAAATTTTGGAATTACAAAACTCTCTTGAGGAGCTAAAGCTTCAAAATGAAACCCTTGAACTCATTTATGCAAATTCCACATGCAATTGTGATTTGAAAACAAATGACATCTCTACTTGTGATAATTGCAAATCTCTTGAAAAAGAAGTTTTTAATTTGAATGATAGAATTGCAAGGCTCACAAGAGGAGACACTTGCTTGGATCATTTGCTTTCTAATCAAAGGAATAATAGTAATAGAACCGGACTTGGGTATACCAAACCCAAAAATCGCAATTTTCGCAAAGTTGGTACATTCTCTAAAATTGATTTTTCAAAAACTCCAACTTGTCATTATTGTGGTATTTTTGGGCATACTACAAATAAATGCAATATTAAGAAATTTGGTATACCAAGTGGAAAGTATGTATGGATTGTGAAGGGGATTACACCCCAAACTAACATCAAAGGACCCAAGATAACTTGGGTACCTAAGTCAAGTAAATGACATTGTTTTGTAGATGTGCCTTCGAACAAAGGAGTGTAGATGGTACTTGGATAGTGGATGTTCGAGGCATATGACGGGAGACAAAACGCACTTCATCGAACTTACTACAAAAGGTGGTGGTCATGTCACCTATGGCGACAACAACAAAGGCAAAATTCTAGGAGTGGGTAAGATTGGTAACGTATCTAACCTTATCATTGAAAATGTCCTATTTGTAGAAGGCTTAGAACACAACTTGCTTAGTATAAGCCAACTATGTGATATGGGCAACAATGTGACCTTTACTTCGGAATTTTGTTTTATCAAAAGTTGTTTAGATGATAGTGTTAAGTTCGTAGGTCGTCGTTCTAATAACACCTATTTAATTGATTTGGATGAGATAACTTCATTATTTTCAACATGTTTTAAATCTTTTGATGATGAAGTTCGTTTTTGGCATCGTCGCATTGCTCATGTAAATGTGAATCAATTAAATAAACTACTACGCAAGGACTTAGTGATTGGCTTACCTAAACTTAATTTTAAACTTGATAGTGTTTGTGACTCATGTCAAAAATGCAAGCAAGTTAAAAAATCTTTTAAACCTAAAAATGTGGTAAGCACAACAAAGCCATTGGAGTTAATCCAGATGGATTTGTTTGGCCCATCACAAGTTCGGAGTTTAGGTGGCAATTACTACGGCTTTGTTATGGTAGATGACTTTACTCGATTCACATGGACTTTGTTTTTATCCGCCAAAAGCGACACTTCTAAAAGTTTTAAAAAGTTTGCCAAGCTCATCCAAAATCAATTAAGTTTGAAAATAGTGTCTATTAGAAGTGATCACGGAGGTGAGTTCGAAAATTCAAAGTTTGATGCGTTTTGTGAAAAGTTTGGTATAAATCATCAATTTTCAGCCCCTAGGACTCCGGAGCAAAACGGAGTTGTAGAAAGGAAAAATCGAGTCTTAGAGGAACTTGCACGTACTATGCTTAAGGAATCTAGAGTTCCCTCTTACTTTTGGGCTAATGCAGTTAATACCGCGTGTTATGTCATTAATAAGGTTCTTATTCGTCCGCATTTGAATAAAACACCTTATGAGTTGTTAAAAGGGCGAAAGCCAAATATCTCTTATTTTCATGTGTTTGGTTGTAAGGTGTTTATTTTAAATAATGGTAAGAATCCGGTCGGCAAGTTTGACTCAAAAGCCGACGAAGGTATTATCATTGGATATTCAACTCATAGCAAGGCTTATCGTATTTTTAATAAAAGAACCTTAACCGTTGAAGAATCAGTTCATGTCGTGTTTGATGAATCTCCGAAAGGAGAGTGTGTTGTTTCTGGTGATGATGAGAATGTAGGTACATTTATGGATCATGAGAAGCCAACACAACAACAAATAGTAGAGAACCAAGTTGAGAATGGAGAAATGCAAGCACATGAGAAGGACTTAGCACAAGAGTCGCACATGAGAAGAACTTCTTAAAAGGTTTGGCATGGAGTCGTGCAAGGAAGCGCCTACTCCAATGAGCGTCACATGTTACTTAGACAAGGATGACATCAGAAAACCCGTAGAGGTAAAAAAGTATCGTGGTATGATAGGTAGTTTATTATACTTAACTGCTTCTCGTCCTGATATTATGTTTAGTGTGTGCATGTGTGCTCGTTTTCAAGCCAATCCAAAAGAATCACATTTAACTGCGGTTAAGAGGATTATGAAATATTTGAAAGGTACAACCAATACCGGATTATGGTATCCTAGAGATGCTCTTTTAAATTTAATAGGCTATTCGGATTCTGATTTTGCGGGTTGTAAAGTTGAAAGAAAAAGTACAAGTGGAACATGCCATTTAATTGGAAGTTCTCTTGTATCATGGTTTTCAAAAAAGCAAAATTGTGTAGCTTTATCAACCGCGGAAGCCGAATATATTGCGGCCGGAAGTTGTTGTGCTCAAATCCTTTGGATGAAGCAACAACTTTCGGATTTTGGTTTAAACATGTCAAAAATTCCCATTAAATGTGACAATACATCCGCAATCAATTTAACTAAAAACCCGGTATTGCACTCAAGGACAAAACATATTGAAATAAGGCATCACTTTCTAAGGGATCATGTTTAAAAAGGTGATTGTGTTATTGAGTTTGTTCAAACTTCAGATCAATTAGCTGACATTTTTACAAAACCTTTACCAAGAGATACTTTCTATCGTATTAGAAGGGAACTTGACATTTTTGATGAATCAACTATTAGCTAATTGTATTTGAAATTATTTTAGTTCATCACCTTAAGCCTATTTCATTATGCTTTGTTTTTTGAGTTGTTGTAATTTGAAAAACCTTTCATGATTCTCTATATTAGTAGTTATGTGTGTGTTTTTCTATGATATGTTTGCTTGTGTAAATGTGTATGCTAAATGCTAAATGTCTATATGTGTTTGTGTGTATAACAAAATATTTTTCAAAATTTCAAAAATTTGAGTTTTGTGCACATTAATCGATTAACAGTCATTCATTAATCGATTAATTTTTAAACCTCTTTCGCACTTAATCGATTAATGAAGCTTTTACTCGATTAATTTTTAAACCTCTTTCGCACTTAATCGATTAATGAAGCTTTTACTCGATTAATTTTAAAACTACTTTCGGTCTTAATCGATTAAGGACTTCGCTAATCGATTAAGGATTAAACTGCTTTCTGTCTTAATCGATTAAAGGACTTCACTAATCGATTAAGGGTATCTGACACGGAATTATAAAAGCACGTTTTCTGCACAGTTGCTCATTTTTCCTCTTTTCTTTCTCTCTCTTCTCCGAATTCTCTCCTCTTTTCTCTCATTCGAAGAACACTATAATGATCATATGGGCTATTGTAATCCGTTTTTTCACCCAATTTCTTCTCATAAATCTTCTTCCTAACATCTAATTCACCAGAAATTCCATCAATTTCAACCCAAAAACTCCAAAATCCGTTTTCCCCCAAATTCCAGAAACCCAAACCCTAAAATTCGAAACCATAACCTTCTCTCTCCTTGGAAATGGCCTCCTCCTCTTCTGATCTGACTCCTCCTCCACGTAAGAAGCGTCCACTACATAAGGATCGCAACAATAAGTGGTTCTCTCAAGCGGAACGTGAAGAACGTGCACCAAAGTTCGATAACAGAACTTTTGGAGTCATTCGGTACCTCAATTTTGCATGGTTAAGGAAGGAAAGGTTTGGTTTTCATGATCTTCTTATTTCTCAGAATCTTAAGAAGTTTTTGGAATTTAACACTCACTATTACCCTAAGCTTGTTAGGCAATTTTTTGCAAATTTTACTAAAATTGATGGGGTTTATCAAAGCCAAGTGAGGGGTCATCATTTTGTTGTTAATCCTAATGATATGAAACTTTTGTTTGGTTTGGAAAATGAGGGTACATTTTTTGGTGATGATGACTCTGTGGAACTTAATGTTGATCCTGCTACTGTTTATCAAGATGCTGTTAGACCTGGTAAAAATTGGGACAAGGGTACTAAAAAGGTTTCACTGCTGCATGATGAAGATAGAGTTTTATTATATATCATTGCTTATTGTTTAATTCCTAAAGGGTCTCAAAACTATGCACAAGTCCAGGAGGACGACTTGACACTGTTTTATGGCATTAAGCATAATGTTAAGATAAATTGGAATAGGATAGTTTTGGCTAGGATGCTCACTGCTATGATGCTCACTGCTGCACAATCTGCATCTACTCAATATCTCCCATATCCTATGCATGTGACAAAACTTCTTAGGCATTATGGTGTGCCAATTCCGGATGGTGAACATTGTGAAAAAGATCCGGAGGGTAAATTGTGCTTGAATATTCATCATATAAATCATATGAGGATTGGTTTTCATAAGCCTATAAGGACTTGGTTGTGGAACTCCCAGATTAAAGCATTAGCGTAGGCTGCCCAACCAGTTCCTCCTGCTCCTCAAGCTGCACAAGCTGCTCCGCCTGTTGTTGATCCAATGGACACGGATCTAGGGGTCAATGTCGAAGATTTCATTGATTTTGACAACTTAGAGGCACCCTTTGATGCTCAAGATGCACATACTTCTCTTATTCAGCACATAGATGATCGGCTTGATGCTACGGAACAAAGGATTGATATTCAGAATCGTGCAATGGATCAACGCCTTATGGATCACTTCTCTAGCCTCTTTACCCACCATCCACCCAACCCTTAGCCCACAATGATTTTATGATGTTTTTCACTATTTTGCTGCACTTTTAAAATTCTCTGATGCTGACTTTTACTGCCTTTTCTCATGGTTTTGGTACTTAGTTGTATGGCTGGACTGTTTTAGACTATTTTATTTTGGCTATGGTTGAACTCTATAGGGTCTGTGTATGGCCTTAGTTTTTATTTTTGATTATGTTTTGCTGCTGCATTCTGGTATTTTACTGTGACATTTGCTGTTTGGACAGGTATTATGTGTATTTTGCACTATTTTGGACCATGCTATTATGGACTTTTGTGTGGTATATGTTATGGTCTCGGTTATGGCCAATTTATATAGTATTTTACTGCATATTACTGTCCTTATATAGTGTTTATTCATATATATATAAATTTGTCTAGTACTTACCTCTCACTTTTGGCAAAAGCTCCTTTCTAAATTCAATACTTTTTAATGATGCCAAAAGGGGGAGAAATGTTTGTTGATGTTGTTCTTTGTAGGTTAAGTTTTTAGATATTATTCCTAAGTGTGTTACATATAGGGGGAGTATTTAAAAACTTGGTGCTTTATTGTGAAAAGGGTTTGTCATCATCAAAAAGGGGGAGTTTGTAGATTTGTGATGTTTTGATGCTAACAAACTAAAGCCAAGCAACAACATTCAACAACAAGGAAAGCACCACTCATGGAAATTAGATTAAGTTTTATTTTATTCTTAATCAATTGTAATATCTTAATTTTCCATTTCATGAGAGTGGGTGGTAGCTTAGGAATCTCAATTAGGTTTTTAATATTGTTTGATTAATAGTGAAGAAAATCTATCTTGATAGAAAATAGCTCTAATTAAAGTGTTGATCAAAGTACATTTGAAAAGCTTTATTTTTAATCCCTTTTTACAGTGGTTAATCGATTAGCACGATAGGATTAATCGATTAACACGTTAAAACTGTACAACACTGATTATGTTAACAAAGGTTAATCGATTAGTGATTTATACGTTAATCGATTAGCACGAGTTAACACAGGTTAATCGATTAGTGGTTGTTCATTAATCGATTAATTACTGTTGTATCAGAAAAATAATATTTTGTTTAAAAGCTTTTAATTTCTACTTTGACAAGGTTACACACACTTTCATATTTTTTTCTATAGAGAATCATACTTTCATAATCTTTCAAGAGCTATTACTATTTCCAAATTGTTCTATCAAGATTCAACAATCTTTCAATCTTCTTCACTTTCAATCATTCAATATTCTAAGATTCATTGAGATTCTAGTTTTTAGTTTTAGTACTTTGTGTTGGAGCAATCCACAACAAGAGGTTGTTACAATCAAGCTTTCAACAACAAGTGAAGAATTCACAATTTGAAGTCTTTGAAGCATCTCAAAGCAAGTGGAAAGGAATTGATTGGAGAGCATCCTTCAAAAATTCAAGAGGACAAGATACAAGATTCAATTGGGTAGATTTTCAAAGAGTTTGGTACTCTCTTTGAAGGGGTTAAGATAGGAGAGCTAGAGTGAGCTGCATCTTTAACCATTGTAATCTAACAATTGTGTATCTAGTAGAAACTCTCTATCTTTGATAGAGGGGACTGGATGTAGCTCTCAAGTGGTAGAGAGTGAACCAGGATAAAATCTTGTCTTCTTTGCTTTTCTTTCTTCAAGCTTTCATTAACCAAGAACAATCAATTGATTAGGTTTATTCTGGGGCTTTTCATTTCCTAATTAATCAACCTAAAATTGACTTGGTAAATTTACTTAGCTTTGTTAATTCATTCATAAATCATTTGTTAGAGCATCATTGAATTGCAATTTCCATTGGATCTCGAATAAGATTGTTTTTCAGTAAAATTGTTTTTCTCTCGAATTAATCGATTAAGTGATTAATTAATCGATTAGTTTTTAAGTATCATTCGGTATTAATCGAGTAACGTCTTAGTTAATCGATTAGTACAAGAGTGAGCTTCGGTATTAATCGATTAATATTGAAGTTAATCGATTAAACTATATTTTTTGTTAGAAAATTTGTTTTCTCAAATCCATTCTCTTTAGCAATCGAAATATTTGTATTGAGGCTTCAAAATACTATTCACCCCCCCTCTAGTCTATTTTGAGCCGCTTGTTGGTTTCCAACAATGAGTAATTGGAATTGTGTATGTGAATGCACTTATTTATGCCTTATTATTGTTATTAAGTGTATTCTTTGATTTAAATTCAAATGACTCAGCTCACCTCTTTGTTGTTGATTTTAGGTACACATGACGAGGAGCTTCCCGCTGTTCCCTCTGCCGAGGACACTTACACTCCCCCTAATGGAGTGTAATGTTTGCAGCATGTTATTAGCATCATATAGTTGCATATGTTGTATTTCCTTTTGATGTAAATTTTGTAATGATAAAATGATGGTTGTGAAGGATATTTAAATATCCTCCCTTTTGATAAACTTTACTTTTATCACAAACACTTTTGATAAGACCAAACATTCTATGGACTTTGACTCTTAAATAGTTTGTAATGATGCTATACTTAAATGATTATGAATATATGTGTGGATGTATATTTAAATTGTTCCAGTTCTGACAGGTTTAAATGTTATTTTGGGGAAAAATCCATATTTTAAACAGAACCTTGCAAAATTTTTCTAGGAAATTTTAAGTAATTGCATTAAAATAAAATAAATCAAGAGTAGGTGTTACATTTTATGGTATCAGAGCAGTGGTTGCATTCCTCGGCTGTGGAATATGAATTTTTCTACTCCTAAAGTGTTGCTCAACATGAGAGTGACATAAAAGTAGATTAGCAAATAGTTAGATGTTAAGTATTTAGTTAATTAATTATAGTTTATAAATTTAATTAGCGGTAGTGATTCTTACTAATCACACCTTAATTTTAGACTTAGAATATGGCGGCTCGAAATAATCGAGTTCTCGAGAGAATTTCTGATGTTCTGGAGAACCTCTCTCTCGAGGTAACGCTAACCAGGCTAATGCTTTGGAGAATGTAGTCCAAGCAAGTGCTAATCAAGACAATCATGCCAACCAGCAGCAGGCTGAAACTCATGGAATAACTGACTTTAAATAGATAGACCCTCCCAGGTTTGAAGGTGGTTTTCATCTTGTAGGAGCTCAGAAATGGTTGCAGGAACTAGAGAAGATCTTTCGGTCCATGCCTTGCACGGACGCGGAAAAGATTGCCTTCTCTACTTTCATGCTCTTTGGAGATGCAGAGTCTTGGTGGGAGGACATCAGACACTTTTTGGAGGCTAAAGCAAGACAGATTACATGGGAGCTCTTTAAGGAAAGATTTCTGGAGAAATATTTCCCTGAAGATGTTAGGCGCAAGAAGGAGATTGAATTCCTGAAGTTAAAACAGGGATCAATGATAGTTGGTGAATATGCTTCCAAATTAAAGGAACTCATCAAGTTCTCTCCCTATTATCAGCACCATCCAGATGAAAGATCTAAATGTATCAAGTTTGAGAATGGTCTCCGCCTCGAGATCAAGGTAGCTTTTGGTTATCAAGGCATCCGTAGCTTCCCTCAACTGGTGAATATGTGTCACACATATGAGGATGATTTGAGGTCTAAGGAGGCAAGTGAAAGGAGTGCAAGAGCAGTGCAAAAGGCTTATGGGCCTATAAGGGACAAGGGTAAGGGACCCTCTCTTCAAAGGAATCATCCTTACCCAAATCCTAAGACCAAAGATGACAAAGCTAAAGGAGCTGTTGGAAGGGGTGTACCTGCTTCTGCTACACCTTTCCCACAATGTCAGCATTGTGGCAAGTTTCATAGAGGCACCTGCTGGAGGATTTTGTATCCAGGACAACCAGGTCCATGTGCCATATGTAAGCAGTTTGGACATCTTACAGCAAATTGTCCACACCCAGCACCTAAGAAGGACATGAATGTGGTGCAACCAGGAGGAGCTGGGGGCATCAGGCCTACTTCTTATGGCAGATTTTATACCCTTAGTGGTATGGAATCTGAGAATTCTGAGGAGCTCATAAAAGGTACTTGTTATCTTAATGGAATATCTTGTAAAGTGTTGTTTGATTGTGGAGCAACTCATTCATTCATATCTTTGGATTATATTGTGTTCAAAGACTGAAACTCCATACCGTAGATATTCCTTATAAGCTTGTAGTTTCAACCCCTACTAACCCTTCAGTCTCTACCTCAAAAATGTGTCCCAATTGTAACCTAAAAGTCCTAGACTACACTTTCCAAATTAACCTTATATATGTCTACCCTTAACCCAATTAGACATCATCCTAGGAATGGATTGGATGTCGAATAACCACATTATAATAGATTGCCACAAAAAGACCATTATCTTCAACCACCCTAAAGAACCAAACCTAGAACTAGCTACCACAGAAGCTGAAAAAGAACCCTCTCTCCACCAAATTCCCATTGTGAATGAGTTTCCAGAAGTATTTCCTAATGAAGTCCCCGGTTTACCACTAGTGCAAGAAGTGGAATTCAACATTAATTTGGTGCCAGGAATCGGACCAATTTCCTTAGCTCCACATAGAATGGCTCCAGTTAAGTTAGTTGAGTTGAAGAAGCAATTGGAGGATATGTTAGCTAAGAAGTTTAATTTATAAGGCCGACGAGTGTCTCACCCTGGGGTGCTCCAGTTCTCTTTGTTAAAAAGAAGGATGGAAGCCTCAGGTTATGTGTGGACTACAGGCAGTTGAATAAAGTGACAATCAAGAATAAATATCCTCTCCCACGCATCGATGATTTAATGGACCAATTACATGGTGCAGCAGTGTTCTCCAAGATCGATCTTCGATCTGGATATCACCAAATCAGATTCAAAGAAGAGGATATTCCAAAGACTGCTTTTAGATCATGGTATGACCATTATGAATATGTGGTGATGTCGTTTGGTCTAACCAACGCCCCCAGCAGTTTTTATGGACTATATGAACAGGATTTTCCGACCTTACTTGAATTCCTTTGTAGTAGTCTTCATTGACGATATTCTTATGTACTCAAAGGACTCCAATGAGTATCGAGAACATCTCAGAATAGTCCTAAGAACTCTAAAAGAGAACAAGTTATATGCCAAGTTTGCCAAGTGTGAATTCTAGCTTGAGAAAGTCAATTCTTAGGCTATGTGATCACCAAAGAAGGAATTGCAGTGGACCCTGCAAAGGTTGAGATCGTGTTGCAGTGGGAGCGGCCTAAAAGTGTTACGGAGATCAGGAGCTTTCTTGGATTGGCAGGCTATTATAGGAGATTCATCAAGGACTTCTCAAAAATAGCTTTGCCTTTGACGAAGTTGACAAGGAAGGAGACACCTTTTGAATGGACTTCAAGATGTAAGCAGAGTTTCTTGGAGCTCAAACACAATGTATATCGAAGAAGCAGAGAAGAATAAAGAAGATCAGGTTGAGAAGTGTGCTAAAATTACTGCCGCCTTGAAGCAGTGTATGGATTCTCATTATGATTACTACGAACCCATTCTGAGAGCCGAGAAGGCGGCAGAGAAGCAAGCCATCGAGGAATTGGAGAAAGAAAAAGAAGCGCAGGAGCAGCAGGCTGAGGTGATTGTGCCCAATGATGGGACGACTTCTGGTTCTAAGGATGAAAAGTGAGATTGAATTTTTATACTAAGTTACTAGTACTGTATTAGTTTGATTTAATTTATAGGCATAATAGAGCCTATTGAAAATTGTGACTGATAAGAGAGAGGGTTTTATGGGTAATTGTATTGGATTGGATATATTTATTTTGCCTTAGTTTTGGATATATTGTAATAGAATTTGTAGTATTTAGTTTTGGAGAATTTTAGAATTTGTAGTGGAATTTAGTAGAATTTGTAGTTGTATTGAAATTATTGGATATATTTTGCCTTTTGGATTCATTTGTTTTAAAATTTTAGTTTTGGTAGTCAAGGCAAAGAATGCAGGTCACTAGATATAAATTATAAAAATTGCAAAAATAAAATAAAATTTCCACATTCCGCATCTGTTATTTACATATAACTGATGCGGAAAGTAAAAAAAATAAAATTCCACATTCCGCATTTGTTATTTATATATAAATGATGCAGAAAGTAAAAACAAATCCACATTCAGTTATAAATACTTTCCGCATCAGTTATATAACTGATGCAGAAAGTTCTGACCTTTCGCATCTGTTTTGAAAAGTGATGCGAAAAATCATAACTATCCACATCTCCCACAAGGACATCTGTTCCGAAACAGATGCGAAATGTCTTTTTTAACAAATGCGAAATATCTGATCTGCAGTAGTGAGTAAAGCATAATTCGGAGGGATTCCATGGAGGCGCTCAAATGGAGAGACATTACCCAAAACCGAGGAAGGGGGACGATTAATGACAAAAACAGCAGTAAGGGCTGCTTCTCCCCAAACTCATTCAGGGCATGAGGAAGAAAAAAGCGTGGCTCGGACAGTGTCAAGTATGTGGCGATGCTTTCTTTCACCATGACCATTCTGTTGGGATGTCTTGGGACAAGAGAACTCAGAAATTGTGCCTTGTGTAGCAAGAAAGTTGAGGAGCTTTGAATCTCGATATTCGGAGGCATTATCTCGACGGAAAGTCTAGATGCATTTAGAGAATTGAGTGTGGATCATTGTTGCAAAGTTAATATATATATGAGGAAGTTCAGATCTATTTTTTAGCATGTATATCCAGGTAAAACGAGAGAAATCATCGATGAAAATAACAAAGTATCGGTTTCCACCCATCATGGTAGGGGTTGGTGCCGGTCCGATCCCCAAATATCTAAGTGCACAAGATCAAAAGGAGAAGTAACAGCAGAAATGTTGTGATCAAACGGTAATGCAGTTTGTTTGGTTGTTTGACAAGCAGTACAATCGAGTATTTCCTCTTTGATAGAACCTAATTTTCCTTGAGATATAAGAGGGTGCAACTTGCCAATAGATGTGTGACTCTCCTTGATGACCCGACACTTTATCGTTAGTTGGAAGCTTGATTTATTTAACTGTCACTCGACCATATATCGCATATGTCGTCCATGTTGTCAGTCAATTCATGTCCGCCCCTCGGACCACCCACTATGCTGCTGTTCTTCGCATTATTTGATACATTAAGGGTACTCTCTTTCATGGTCTTCACTTCTCAGCCGATTCTCCTTTGATACTTCGTGCTTACTCTGATGTTGATTGGGGTGGTAATCCCACTGATCGTCATTCTATTACTGGTTTTTGTTTCTTCCTAGGTGACTCACTCATTTCTTGGCGTAGTAAGAGACAAGAACTTGTTGTTCGTTCTAGCACTGAGGCAGAATATCGCGCCTTGGCCGATACCACCACTGAGATCCTCTGGATTCGTTGGCTTCTATGGGATCTTGGTTTCCCCCAGAAATCTCTCCTATTAAGCTTTATTGTGATAATAATAGTGTCATTCAAATTGTTCACAATGATGTATTCCATGAACGCACTAAACATACTGAGATCGATTGTCAAGTCACTCGTCAACACATTGTTCGGGGTACTTTTCATCTTGTCCCTATTACCACTATCGACCAGCCAGCTGACTTAGCTTTTTCACCAAAGCTCTCCATCCTGGTCGTTTCCATATTTTAGTTTCCAAACTCAAGTTGGTTTCATCCTTTCCTACTTGAGTTTGAGAGGATGTTAGAATATATATATATATATATTTATTTAATATAATTGTATAGGGACTTTTTGGTACTTTCTCTTACTTGTATATATGTGTTTTCTCAATGTAATCTTAATAAGACATTCAATATACACATTTTCCATTTTTCTCTGCTTTCTATTTCTCACAACCTTGTGATATTCTAGAGTACTCTTATATTTGGTAATTTATGCAACTTCTTTGTGAATCTGAAAAAAAAAAAGTGTTTGAGAAGAAAGAGAGGAGAAGATATATATAGAGTGAAAGGCGAAAAGAAGAGGAATAAAATAGGTGTGAGCAATATAGAAAATCAAATATGAAGTGATTACTTATAAAAGTGTGAATATATATATATATATATATATATATATATTTAAAAGCAGTTGATACTTGATAGCAGGTATTATATATCAATATGATATGATAGAGATATTTTTGAAAGAAATGTGCAAATATTGTAAAAGACTAGATGTGAGTAAGACAATTATATGGAGGTAATAAAATCTCTTTTGGTATTAATATAGGACAAATGCTAAATGATACTTGTTAAGAAATTAATTATAGTGAGAAATCATTAAAAATATAATATTTATGTTTTTGAAAAATAAAGTAATAGAAAATTATGATATTTTGTCATGCATCCACATTTAAGAAGCATATAACTTGTTTGCAAGACCATTAATATAGTTAAGATTTGCTATTCATTGTTGTAGAAAAATGATACTTTTATATTAAAAGTTAATTTTATAAATTTACAGTATCCATTTTACACTTTTACTAGTTGTTTAAAGGTACTAAATAGATACACAGGGATAATTATGGGCGTTATCAGTAGTATACACAGGGATACCAATCTTGAAAAACCAGAATGCGACATGAAACCAACGGCAATAAAGTCCATAATAAATATTTCCTTTATTGGATATTTCTGTATACAGTTTGAACACCAGAAATTACTTAGGGGTAAATGTCATTCAATTCACACGCACTCTCTATATCTATTATTATTAGTTTGTCTAGAGAAACACAACCTCTAACTCAGAAAATCCAGACTTTTTAATTAGACATGGAAATCAAAGTCAAATCCAAACAAATTGATATGAACATTTGATGGGGCAAGCTGATTCCCACATAAGACCCAATTGCTTTCAGGCAATTACAATTACATATATATACTACTAATTCCCAAGAAAAAAAGTTGATATATGTTACTACTAATTAAAACACCATCATCAAAAAAACCACTATATGGAAATTAATCAACATCATGCTTTTTATAAGAGCATGTTGTGCTTCTTATGGCGTTGGGGAAGAAAATCAATAGATCTTAATTAACTTGGGAGTTTGAGGAATATCCTATGTGACACATAACAACACACCACCAATGCAACACATAACTCAGCATCAATCAGAATTCAAAACATTGGGGAATCCGAAGGGGAAGAATTCACTAGATTAAGAATGCTATTCCAGTAGTTCTTGTTATCTTCATAGAAATCACCACCACTGCCTCTGCCACCGGAGTTAGAATCTCCTCCACCCTCGGACAAACTCCGGTCGTCGCAGGAGTTCGTATTAAGCAAAAGACTGGTGAACCCTTCTTCAGCAATGGTATTATGATGATCTCCATGATCATTAGTCCTTAGAGACTCATCCTCATGTGAACCCCACGTGGCAGTAGCACCTTCCATGGACATTGTTGTAAACTCATGCAAACCACACGTGAAAGTAGTGATCGAATTCTCCAAGATGCCATGATGATCTTTGTATTCTCCCAGATTTGTTGAGCTTTCATAACCTTTCCACTCTTGGTCACCACCCTCTTCTTTCACTGATGAACCTGAACTCCCCACAAACTCAATCATAGGCATTGTGCTTTCACCTAAAATCCCACCACCACTAGTAGTAGTTGTTGTCATAATTGGTGGTGCATTCTCAGAGAAAGATAAAGTAGAAGTAGGTGATTCAAGGTCCCCAACTCCACCACCACCACCACCATTACTCGCTTCATTTGATTTCAACCACCCTCCATTATTCCAAGCCTTAAGTACATCAAGTGAACGTGAAGAAGCTATAGGAACTTGTGTTGTTGTGGTTGTTGTTGTTGTTGTTGGTAGTGGTGGTGCTTCTTGCTTATTAATATTATTATTATTATTATTATTATTATTGAGAACTGAAGTTGAAGGTGAAGATGAAGATGCAAACGTGGAACCACCACTTCCAAGCTGGTGCTGCAGCGAGTGATGAGACCTTAGTTTTGATTCCCTAACAAGCCTTGCTTCAGCTTCAAGACGAGCACTCTCCCACTGAGCCATGTGGCTTAGATTAGCGGCGGTTTTGGATTGACCGTCGCTAGAGAGAAGGGCATCATTCTTAGGCTTGTGTGTGACAGGGTCAATTCCCATTTTGGTTAGCCTTTTCTTCAGATGAGTGTTCCAATAGTTCTTTATCTCATTATCTGTTCTCTTTGGCAAGTGTGTTGCTATTGCCGACCACCTGAGTAGAAGACAAACACAAACATAATACAGACACACCACTAAGCCAATGCAAACCCTAGGAAAATCCATCAACTACTAAAAACGTTTCTTTCTACTTTAAAAAATAAAATAATATTAATACCCCAAAATGCAAGCTAAATCAAGAAAGAAAAGAAGTATATGCTATGTCTAAGAGAGGATGATTTTAAAATTAAGGTTCGCAATTGCAACTGAGGTCACAATGTTTATTATTTTAGTAATTTAAACAATTGTATCATAATCCAAATTGTCATTGCATCGATCAATTGCATTTTAAAAAAAAAAAAAAAAATATGCTGCAATTTAGTAATTAATGTAATTGTAACTGCATCCATAATTTAAAAACCTACTCCGAGAGCATTAGATTCCACATGCATGAGGATTGTTTTTTAAAATTTTTAGTGGCAGAAAACCCTTTTGCAATAAAAGATCCACCTTGAATAAACTTAGATGTCAGGGAGTAAATTTAAGGAAATGGCAGAAAGGCAGAATTCATTAAAAATTGTTTGTTGATGATGGGGTTTGAATAGTTGATTGAAGAAATTGAGAGGCCGTTGCATTTAAGGCGTACTGTGCGTGCAGCAAAGGGAGTTGGAAAAGATCAAGAAAGAAAATTATACTGTAGCTCCAACTTGTAAAATGAATGATTCAGAGTAATAAAGTATGCTATGTAAGAATAAGAATAAAATATCAATTTGTGGTCTCAAAACAGTAGCATAATTCTTTTCATTTGTGTTGAAACAGAATTTTATTTTTTAAATAATGGAAAATATTTGTGTATAAAAAAATTGCAATGTTCACACATTTTCAAAAAAAAATAAAATAAAATCATATCAAATCCATGATGGGTTTTTTGACTTCTGATACAATTGTACTAGGAACAAAATGATCACGAGAAGATCTATGAAATGAAATAAATCATATGAACGCAGCCAGTGAACATCCAACAGCAAAAACTTTCTGGCAAAATAAGTGTATGTACACTCTATGTTACAGTGTAAAAGAATCTTAGTATATAGTTACTATTAAACATTAATGGATGACTTTATTATAATAAGGAATTAAGGTTATACCAAACCTGTTCCCTAAGAGAGCATGGAGTTGAATAATGGTTTGCTCTTCTTGCAAACTAAACTTTCCTCTCTTAATATCAGGCCTAAGATAATTGGTCCATCTCAATCTGCAGCTCTTGCCACACCTCTGAAGTCCTATGTAGAAAAAAGAGTTTCAATTTACATTTACAAGTTACAATAGTGAATTGAATTCAATAAAGTACTAAACTACACTTCAAATATATACACTATATCATTGTTTAATGTTAACAACATAGTATATATTAGCATAAAATTAGTACCAGCTTTTGAAGGCAAAGCACGCCAGCTTCCATGGCCATGTTCTTCAATGTAAGCTAAGAGCTTTTGATCTTCCTCAGGCGTCCATGGACCTTTCTTTAACCCTACCTTGTCACAGCACGGTGATCGTCCCATTTGTGAAGTGGAACACTACTACTAAAGACTGTAGTACCTTTTCACTATTATTTATATTAACACAAAGAAGAGAGAAGAAAAAGCTTTGCAAGGGAGTGAAAGATAGAGAGGGACATGGACTCGTAAATGAAGTGATGGGCAGGGAAGAAAGGTCAGCGGCATAAATGGGATAAATAAGCTAATAAAATAAATTTAATTAATAACATTGTAGCATATGTATAGACTATAAATACAATAGTACCCTTCACTTTCAAACTAATTTCTCTATGGTGGTATATTGCTTAGTGGATATGCAATTTACATTAGGTCCCCTTAGTTAAAGTAGTTGAAAAGCTAATTTGAAAATTGAAAAACTAGAACCTACAGCTTATGACTAATCATCTACCTGATTGAATTGAAAGTATTTAGTAATAATACTACGTTGATTAACTAAATAATAAATATAAATGATTTAAAAAGTATAAGTTTTTTTTTTAATGTTAAAAAGCGTAAGCTATAATTTGTTATGAAAATATAAATTATTTTATCACTTTATTAAATCAGATATAAGCTATACGTTATTTTCATAAAAAAAAAATAATAATAAGCTATGCGTTATTCTTAAATTTTAAAAAAATAAAATAAAATCTAACCAACAAGGGTATACTCTTATTTAAAAAAAAGAAAAAGAAAAGGTATCCTCACGTGATAGAAAGATAAAATGGCTGAGATGAAGAATTGAAGATCGAGAGGTTCTATTGTCATTTCATATTTCTACGGTAGAATTTTTAACCCTATCTATAAGAATGAGCTACCGAGTTAGAGCCATAACTTTAAGTGATACGTCACCAAGTATTTATGGCATATATAGCTAGGGCCGGTTTTAAATCATTCATCATATGGGTCCATCCAGTTTTTTCTTTTATTTTAGAGATTAATGGATATGTATCTATGATGTAAAGTTTTTTACAACATCAGTTCATTATCCATCATTCGTTTGTATTACTTTAATCTATAAGTGAACGACTATACACAGATGAAAAGTGGATAATACACTGATGGTATCAAAAATCTTTGCACTATCAATACATTCTTCATTTTCTCTTTATTTTATCCGTCAATATCATTGAGAATATATTTATTTTCTTTTTGGAGCCTGAGGAAGAACACAACTAAATTTAAGAAAAGGTATCAAGTCAGGCTTGGCTTCAGTAATCTCAGCTAGAATTCACTTAAATGGTCCTTCAATAAAATGTGAACTGTGTTAAACACCAAGTTTTTTTATTAAATAATTATTACCAAGTTTTCGACCTTTCGGAAAAAATTAAGAAAAAAAAAACAAGTTTCTACCGGACCTTATAATAGTAAAAGGCCTCCTTACTTTTATATGTCATGATAATTCTTAAAAAATTGAGAAGACATTCATGTAAAGATTCTCAATCATCGAAGACTTAAAATTTGATTATGAATTCAATAGATATTGTAATAATCTTAAAAAAAAAAATTTAACTTTTGATGAATACTTTGATTTTGGTGATTTTTATATACTTTTAGAATCAAAGATAGTACTCTTTGTCTCTTGATATAAGTATTAGGTAGTAGGTTTTACTTGTTTTATAAATATAAGCACTTATCTTAATTTTTAATGACATTAATTATTTCTTTTCTATAAACATCTTTGTTCAGTCAACATTTTTTAGAGTCTCAATGATAATTATAAGGATAATTTTAAAAATATACCAATATTATCATTTTCAATATCACTAAAAATATTAATTAACTATCTTAATGCACGCTTATATTTAAGTATGGAGAGAGTATTCATTATACCAAGCTAGCTACATGAGGCCAAAAACAACTCGCTGGGAGAGCCAGCCATGCAGCTCGCTCCGGATTAGTCTCAAGGGCTACGTGGTATTAAGGGTGCTCTTGAGGATACCGGTGGTTCCGCAAGGAATACGGACCCAAAAAAAAAAAGCTAGCTACATGAGGCCAAAAAGTTTTTCATCGGTTAAACTTTTTTAAAATCTTTTTCGAGTTCAACTAAATTATACTCCCTCCGTCATTTATTATAAGACTCTTTTGGGAGATTTTTTGTCCATTAAGAAAGTTGATTAATTTAGTTAATTGTATTGGAAATGTGAATTTTTGATATGTATTTTCAAAATTATCCCTATTAATATTGTTTGGAATCTAAAAAGTGTTACATAAATAATGGTGTTTGTGGAAAAAAGTAATTAATGATCATTGGAAATTGGTATAGGATCACAAAGAGAGTAGTAATTACAATTCTAATTAGGTTTTCGCTAACGAGTGTCTTAAGATTACTTTTAAAGTAATCGATAAAAAGTATTACCTCCTTCCCTAATTATAAGGTCATCTTGGGAGATTTCACGTCCATTAAGAAAGTGAAATAATTTAGTTAATTGTATTGGAAATGTGAACTTTTGATATGTATTTTCAAAATTACCCCTATTAATATTATTGGGAATCTAAAAAGTGTTAAATAAATATGGGCGTTTGTGGAAAAAAAAATAATTAATGCTTATTGAAAATTGGTAAAGGACCTTATAAATAGGGACAAAATAAAAGTGTTAAAAGAACCTTATAATTAGGGACGGAGGGAGTAATATTTATTGAAAACATATACATAAAATTTATTAATGTATTAAATACAAGATTTTACTTCTTTAGATCCCTTGATGAGTATCCTAATAACATTTATTGGCATTTTCCTTATAATTATACTCTTTTTAATTGGTTTTATCTATAAGTCGTTGTATAGAAAATTTTTTCTCTATTTATAAATTATTTTGTATTTTCTAAAGAGCATTTATAATAACTATTTATTTATTTATCCTTTGTTTATTCATGCAAAACAATTTTTTTTTTGTTTACATGGGAGGTCTGGGACTAGAACCCATGACCTGGAGAGGAGGAAATCCTAAGTGTCCCTGCAGCCACCAACTGAGATGTCTTACGCGGACATGCAAAACAATACATTTATGAAATTTTCATTACAATTTAAAAGGGTAAAACTTTAATGTTAAAATATATTTTCAAAGTTTAAAAAATATAACTATATTTTTATCTTTGCAATGCAATTAAATATGGCATGCAATAAAGACCATAGGGAGTAATTTGGAGAAAGGAGATCGAGTAAATGATCACTGTATTTATTGGGAAGTACTTTTTTTTTCTTATTCTGTTAGCTAGAATAAAAATAGTACTACAAAAAAAATATAAAGAAAGTACTCTTATATCTTAAATATTAGAAAAAAAAATTAATTTCACATATATTAAGAAAGTTAGTTAAGTACATTCAATTTTTAAATTTATAAAAAAAAATAATACTCTTTCCATCTCTAAATATAAGACCCATTTGGGGAATTTCCCATCCATTAAAAAAGTGTAATAATTTAGTTAATTATATTGGAAATGTGAACTTTTGATATGTAATTTCAAAATTACCCCTATTAATATTATTGGGAATCTAAAAAGTGTTAAATAAATAAGAGTGTTTGTGGAAAAAAGTAATTAATGATCGTTGAAAATTGGTAAAGAGTCTTATAAATATAAACAAAACAAAAGTGTCAAAAGGGTCTTATATTTAGGGACGGAGGGAGTAGTAAATTACTTTAAAAAATTTGCATTGAGAAAAAATAAAAATTAAATGATACAACAACTTTATGTGAATATTTTTGTATTGATTGTATTGAGAATAAAAAATTAGCTACTCTCTCCAATCTCATAAAAAAAATACTGTATTCAAATTTCCACTTATCAAGGAAATTGGATGAGTGCATTTGATTTTCTCAAATTCATAAAAAAAAATATGGCTACTTTAAAAAAATTATATTAGGAATTAAACAAAAATAATTGAGACAACCACTTTACAATAATATTTTAAAAATAATTGTATTGAAAAAAAATATAATGAATTTTTTTCTCATATTTGAAACCAAAATAATTATACTTTGTTTTTAATATTAGATATATTAAAGAAAGTAACCTTTACTTATATTTAAAACTACTAATTGTTTTTTATATATATATTTGAGTTTGGGGGAATAAGTAAAAATAATATCACCCTATGTATTAAAAAATACTGCACCTCCGGGGTCCCCCTCCCCTGAAAATAACCTCTTCATTGGGCAACACACTTTTATTTGAATTTTTCACTCCTGTGAAGGTTTGACCCAAGGTTCACTTATACATCATCTAGTGTTTCTATATAAGTTAACGAGTGTCTTAATAATATTATTTAAAAATTATAAAATAAATAAATTGATGTTGAAAAATTAAATTTAATATTTCTTAATATATTGAATAAATATATTTTTTTTTAAATAAAGATGTTTTTTTTTCTTTCAAGACATTGTTTGATTTTTCAAACTAGTGCCCCAACATTTCCCAGCTCGATAATAGGGCTGATCTAACTTATTCAATGTTTTTTTTAGCTCTTGGACAAAATTGTATTAAATTAACAGACGAAGAATTTTACCATCCGCAATATTTTTTCGGATCCTATTTATAAGTTATATATATTAAAATAACTTTGGTCTTGTTTATGAGTCATTTTGTATTTTTTAGAAAGTATTTATTGTTATTTTTTTCTCATTTGATTTTTGTTCATTAATGAGTAATAATACATTTGTGAAATTTTCAATGTAAATTAGGATAATAAAATTGTAATATTAATGTATCTTTTTTAAGTTTTACTCCTCTACGTGTGTGATATGATTAATTATGACCTATAATTAGAACCGGAGGAATGTTCTATATGTAAAATTCTTTTGAGTCTTTTATTTTTGATTATATTTATAAGAGTTCGTTTCAATTTTCAATAACATTTAATTATTTATTTTTACAAATACTATTATTTATTTGACACTTTTTAAAGTTTCAATAATAATTTTAAAGATACTTTTGAAAAAATATATCAAAATTTCTTATTTCTAATACACTAATAAATTTAATTACTTTCCTTAATAAAAATGAAAAGTCACAGAAAGATCTTACGTATAAAATCTAAGAAATTATCTCACACATAATTGTCTCTCACAAAATATAGTGCTCCTTCTAGTCCTAAACACGTATAGGCCATTCTTAGAGATTTTTTTATTCAAAAACTTTTATTCATTTTCTAACAATATTAATTATTATTTTTTTTCACAAATACCTTTATTTATTCAAAAAAATTTAAATTTCGATAAAAATCACATCGATAATTTTGAAAAAGTTATTAAACACTCTCACCATTCCTAAATGATTGACGTTTAAGATTATAGCGTATGAATTAAGAAATATATTTAATATGTTTTTTTAGTAAATCAATTTTTATTTTACCATTTTCGTCTTTTATCTCTTGTAATAATTGGTCATTCTTATTACTTATTATCCTTCCTTTTAATTAGATGATGATAGAGTTGTAAAAATTGTAATTGATTTTGAATTGAATTTTTAAAGCGATAATTATTTAAGAAAAAAATCATTTTGCTAAAGTAACCATTAATATTTAACAACGGATGAAATATTATTATTTTTAATATCACTGATAGTATTAACTAAATTTTTTAAATTTAGTGTATTTTTTCGTATTGGCTTATATTAATATCAGGAAGAAGTATCAGTCAAGAATTCTGCCAGCAACCAGAGCACTCCATTAGTGGTCAGCTACAGCTTCCCAAGAAAACAGAGAATAGATAAACCAGAGTCCATTAGTGGTCTTACATTTCTGATTTGTTTGAGGTTACTGCAATGCCCTCATCCTGCTAAAAAGATGATGCATAGCCGTTCTCATCATAATATCTACTGTCATTGCATTAATTTGAATTCATGTACAAGGTCCAACACGTAGATGGTTACATGAGTATCTAATTAAATATCCATAAATATTGATCTAGCATTCGGATTAGGCTGATACAGTATGAGGCAGAAGTATAGTACTTTTCTTAGATACTTGTAATTTCAATAAATTTTACAGATTTTAACTGAATATTAAAATGCATTAGGAAAATAACACATTCAGATACAAACCCATACAGACACTGGTGCGCGTGCACTCAGTCAGGGATGGTTCTTATTATCCCCAATGGTTAGCATTTGTCTTGTTTATATCTTGCTAATCATCATGACATAATAATCATAACTCTAATCCGGATTACAATTTAAAACCTTAAATACAGACTATACATAAGACTATACATAACGGGAGAAAAACCCACATTGAACATTTTTTTACTCGTTTGTGAAATATACAAGTGGAATTTAATCATATATAAAACCTTGTACTCTCTTAGGTTTTAATAATAAATAATAAGATTTACTTAACTTCATATTTTAGAGTTTTCAACCTTTAGGGCTCTTAGCTCTTATAGAGTAGGAGATGCGTTTCGCCAGGGCAAAACTTTGATAAATCCTGAAGGTAATTATAGTCATCCCTTGAGGATAATGGAATAATCCTTCTAAAACTAAGGAATGCTAGCAAAAAGTAAGGTGGAGCACTAGATCATAGATACTTAAACCACCACATGGGCGAAGGGACAAATAGTATATATATTCCTTAAGCTAAGTCCAGGTGGCAAAAAAGGACTAACAGGACAGTTAGGGCTGAGACACATATCTTCCCTGATTTTTTGCTATATGTAGAAGTGATATGACCCCTTTCAATTAGGTTATACATTGATAGTACATTATATAGTTCTAGTGCACACACATACTTGACTCCTACATAAAACCTAGGTATATGAGTTACTTTACTGCCTGGTCCAAACCCTTAAAATCCATAGCAATTTGAAGGAGAACCCTCTCTCCTTTGTCACCGTTATTACCTAGGATCACTCTAAAGGTTTTGCTGGAACAATTAGAGCCCGTCGTTGGGATGAGGTAAAACGTTTTCCCGGCCACCATCACCAACTACATCCAAGAATACCAAATCTACACATAAGGAAAATTTAGACGTACATGCACTATCCGAAAACCAAGAGATGAGGAGACAAATTGATGAGGTTCATATGGAAAACGATGAACATCAATGAGAGGACAACAAAAATCAAGAGGATTCCGAAGGAGCGACAAGAAAAAGAAACTCATCAAGAACATCATTCTTTAGATCTGTAATGAGAGCTAAATTCCTGGAGAACCTCAAGTTACTGCAAATTGACAAATATGACGGAACAACAGATCCTTAGGAACATCTTACCATCTTTAATGTAGGGTTAACCGATTTGGACCTCACCGGACCAATGTGAGTCGTTCCTCTTAGGACAAACGTCCCAACGGTTCGAAGGCTTCTCGCCCATTACTCGGACTAGCTATGACAGACATGGTCTCCAACCGACCGTAAAACTGGGTCGATCTCGAGTAAGTCCCCAGTAGGCCAATAAGATAGGGTTGCTCGGTACTCGATCCTGTGCTCGGATCCGAAACCACCCCCTCATCTTGCACACGGCTTAGACATGAGAACGGTACATGCTGAGCTGTCCAGGCTCTGGTACACAATGTTACGTTGTCTATCCTCTAGAAAGCCACAGATATTTACCAGATATTTACAGAGTCTAATGTCAGCATGGTAACCCTAACGGACCTCAATACAGGCCCACTCCCGCACACCCCTATAAAAGACATAATCATGCCTTGGGGTCAGGTAGGTTTTTCTCATCCCTATGTTGACACTCTGCACACACTTTTGTTGACAGAGGGAGAACCTGAGTATTCCAACTGAAAATTCAGAAACATTCCATAGCCGTCACACATAAACCTTTGATCTCACTCAGATCTCAGGACCACAAGTCATTGGTCTTGAGGTCCCCTAGGTCAGGGAAGTTTTCCTATTTTTCTGATCCACTACATTGGCGCCGTCTGTGGGAATCCGTAAACTTCGATTCCCATCCACCGCTAGAAGATGACAAAACATGATCAAAACGTCAACAACGCTCACGTTCAACGTTCTCCCAAACAGCATCAGGACCCAGGTGTGCCTGGAGTCTTCACGATCGCTGGGGGTCTCGCTAGTGGAGGCGAGAAACGCGTTAGACGTAGGCCGTATATTGGCCAGATCCACAGCTAAAAGGCCTCAAAGAGGGTTAAGCGGGAGGCCGCCACCCCACTTAGCTTCGACGATAGTGATTACGGTAGCATCCTGAGAGACCATGATGACCCCGTGGTCATCACCGCCGCGGTAGGTAACTACTCAGTCCGACAGATGCTGGTGGACCAAGGCAGTTCAACGGATGTGATATTCAAACCTCTGCTGAAGTCTCTAGGCTTGAAAAGGACAGATCTATCCCCAGTGTGGGGGCCTCTGGTAGGGTTTGCAAGGGACACAAATTGTTCCCTTGGTTTGGATCTGCTTGCCTGTAAGTATGGGAACAGGATCATCTGCTCAAACGCAGATGGTCAACTTCCTCGTGGTCGACTGCCCCTCATCATACAACGGTATTCTGGGCAGACCATGCATACATGTTTTCGGGGCAGTAGTTTCCACCATACACCTAGCCATGAAATTTGTTGGCGTCGATGGACAGGTAGTCACGATTCGAGCCGACCAGGCAGAGGTTCGAAAGTACTACAACTCAAGTTTGGGGAAGAGGAAGGTAGAAGAGCCTTTACAGCTCGAGAAGCCCCGGCTCGGTAAGGGCAGAGTCAACCTTACCGACCTAGACGTTGGCAGCGAAGAGGACGAAACTCGTCCTGCCCCCAAAGAGGAATGGAAGTATGTTCTAATACATGATAATCCAGAGCATCGAATCAAGCTCGGTGCGGGACTTCCCCAACCCATCATGGAGGAGTTGGCGAGCCTCCTCCACACCAATAAAGAATTGTTCGCTTCGACGTCCGCAGACATGCCAAGGATAGATCCAAACTTCATTTGCCACCGATTAAGCGTGTACCCAGACACAAAACCAATGGTCCAAAAAAGGAGACAAGTAGGTGGCGAGAAAGTCGTTGCGATCGAAGAAAAAGTGGTCGAACTTGAGGATGCAGGGTTCATCCGAGAAATCAATTATATTGACTGGCTAGCCAACACAATACTAGTCAAGAAGTCGAACAGGAAGTGGCGAATGTGTGTAGACTATACCGATCTCATCAAGGTATGTCTTAAAGACTAGCAGGCACTTCCCCTCATTGACAAATTAGTAGATAACTCGGCGGGACACCAGCTCCTATCATTCCTTGACGCATATTCAGGTTAAAACCAGATCCCGATGTACCCCCCGGACCAAGAACAAACAGCCTTTATCACGAAAAAGGTCACTTACTGCTACAACGTCATGCCCTTTGGCCTCAAAAATGCAGGCGCAACCTACCAAAGGATGATGAACAAAGTGTTCGATGGGCTCATCGGTGACAAGATGGCAGTCTATGTGGATGACATGATTGCAAAATCGAAGAAAAAAGAAAATCATCCACAGGACTTGGCCACCATCTTGGATCGGGTCAAGCAGCACAATATGCGTCTCAACCCCGAGAAATGCACTTTTGGGGTACTGGCGGGCTCATTCCTCGGATTCATGCTCACTGAAAGGGGAATTGAAGCGAACCAGGAGAAGTGTCAAGCAATCTTGGACATGAAGAGCCCCGCCGATGTGAAGCAAGTGCAACAGCTCATCGGAAGGGTGGCTGCACTATCAAGGTTCCTATCTCAATCAGCTAGGAAAGCCCTTCATTGGTATCAACTCCTTAGGAAGAATAAGGAGTTTTAGTGGGATGAACGATGCGAAACCGCCTTCATCGAACTTAAGGAGTATCTATCAGCACCCCTAGTACTGACGAGCCCGGAAGAAGGAGAGATTCTTTACCTATACCTCTCAGTGGGTGACCATGCTGTAAGCTCGGTGTTGGTAAAAGAATTGGGGAAAACGGAGTCACTCATTTACTTTGTCAGTAAAGCGTTCCAAGGTCCTGAAACCAGATACTCCAAGTTAGAGAATGTGGCTTTCTGCCTAATAATCACAGCAAGGAGGCTGAGACAATACTTCCAGAGCCACAAGATCGTGGTCAGAACTGACCAGCCAATAAGACAAGTGTTGGAAAAGCCCGACCTTGTGGGAAGAATGGTCTCTTGGTCGATTGAGCTGTCCGAGTTCGACCTAGCGTACAAACCTTGGAGGGTGATAAAATCACAGGTCTTAGAAGACTTTGTCGTCGAGTTTACCGAACCTTCTACAGGATCGAACTCCCGATGTTGAACCCCGTATGTTGACGGGTCCAGAAATTTGAAAGGTGAAGGGGCGAGGATTATTCTGGAAAACGAGGAAGGAGTCAGCTTAGAGTATTCACTCAATTTCAAATTCCCCACATCCAATAACCAGGCCGAGTATGAAGCTGTTCTCGCAGGGATGAGGCTCGCCAAGGAAATGGGAGCCACCACAATACCGGATTTTTTCAGATTCACAGCTGGTGGTCTCTTAGGTCAAAGGAGAGTACCAAGCCAAGGAATCTATCCTTCAGAAGTACCTGGACAGGGTTAGGTTCCTAGCTATAGAGTTTTCACACTTCGAGATCACTCATATCCCTCGAGAATCCAACAGCCGAGCAGATATACTCTCCAAGCTCGCTAGAGGGTAGTGAATCTCTATCAAGTGCATGATTATATTATATTTTGAGTATTCACTTAACCTAAGATCAATAGGTGGCTTAAAGGTTTGAAAGGAAAGGTTTAGTTTTGAGAAAACAAGTTTTTAATTGAATTTAGCAGTGGCTAATCGATTAATGGGTTAGGTTAATCGATTAACACACATGTTACAGTGGTTAATCGATTAAGCCATATGTTAACCGATCAACACCTGCAAAACTGGTTTTTAAAATACGTTTTTAACTTCTCAAAATCAATTTTTAATGATCTTAACTTTTGGGTATTCTATATAAACCTTTTCCTAACCTTTGTGAATTATTAGAACAATCTAACATCATTTTCATATCAATTTTACAAAGATCAAGCCACACTATTCTCTCTCACTTTTTCATAGATCAAAGCTTTCAACTTTTACATTCTTTGATCAAGAATCTTTGAATCTCATGTGTTGATATTTTCATACTTCTTGAAAGAGATTCATAGGATTGTTATTGTTTTCTATTTGGTTGTAATCATTGCAAGGAGGCAAACATTCTACAACACAAGGAAGCCTTGGTGGTTGTTCCTCAAGCAAAAGAAGTATTGAAGTCTTGTTGCATTAACAAGCATTTGGAAGCCATGGTGTGAGGTATCATCAAGCAATTTGGAAGTCTTGTTGTGTGACAAGCAAATTGGAAGACTTGTTGTGGGGATATCAACAAGCAAGGGAAGAGGTTAGATTAGATTCAATAGGGTTGCAAGACAAGAGTGTGGTATCTCTTGGAGGCTATCAAGAAGGGAGTCTTGAGAGGCATTTGCTTGTAATTTGAGAACTCTAATTCCTCATAGTGAAAATCTCTCTTGGTTGAAGAGGGGACTGGATGTAGCTCACGGTGGTTGTGAGTGAACCAGGATAAATCTCTACGCAGTATCTCTATTCCCTTATCTTTTACATTCTTGTCATTTTCAATATTGTTCTTGGTTGAAAACCTAGAAAAGATTGATTTTTCATAAGTGATTGAATAAAATCTTAATTGTGCAAATTGATTTGGGAAAATCATTTTCATAAGCTAGGTAATCAATAAGAATATTGGTGTTAATCAATTCCGCTTTATCTCTGATCTTACGTGTTAATTGTTTGATTTTCGTATTCGATTGAAAAGTGATTTTTCAGTTTTAACAGTGATTAATCGATTAACTGGAGGTGTTAATCGATTAACCAAAAGCAAGCTTTCAGGCACTAATCGATTAGTTGGTCAGCTTAATCGATTAACTTGTGTTTTTCAAGGTTTAATCGATTAATCAACTTGCTTAATCGATTAAGGGCTGAAACTTTGTGTAAAAATCATTCATTTTAATTGTTTCGATTCGTTTCTTTCGAAAATCTTTCAAGGTTTATCTAACACCTATTCAACCCCCCCCCCCCTTCTAGGTGTTCTCCTAGTGTCTCCTAGTTATTTCACCCACCGATTGTAGTTCTTACAATTGGTATCAGAGCTCGGTCGAAAGACACGAGCATAGAGCTTTTTCGTTAAGATCCTTGAGGAAACTACAATGGGTTCTACGAATCCCTTTGGTGGTGAAGGTGCTTCGATAAGTCGCCCTCCTATGTTTGGTGGAGAGGGTTATGCTTATTGGAAAGTTAGAATGAGAATTTTTATAGAAGCCATAGACATGAACATTTGGGAAGCCATTGAGAATGGTCCTCATATTCCCTCATCTCAAGTAGAAGGTGTATCTCAACTAATCTCCAAAGATAAGTGGACAGATAATGATAAAAAGAAAATTCAATATGATTTAAAAGCTAAGAATATCATCACCTCCGCTCTATCTTATGATGAGTTCTTTAAAGTCTCCCAATGTCTTAATGCCAAACAAATGTGGGACACCTTGCAAGTCACACATGAAGGCACTAGTGAAGTTAGGTGTGCTAGATTAAATTCTTTGATGCATGAATATGAATTTTTTCGTATGTTGCCTAATGAATCTATATGTATTATGCAAAAACGTTTTACTCATATTATTAATCATCTCATTGCTCTTGGAAAAACTTTCATGAATTGTGAACTTGTTAACAAAGTTTTAAGATGTCTAAGTAGGGAATGGCAACCTAAGGTTACCGCAATTGTTGAATCAAAGGACTTGGACACCATGGACTTAGCAACACTTTTCGGAAAGCTTCAAGAACATGAAATGGAGCTTGGACGTTTGCATATGCATGAAGAGTCGGATAAGAACAAAGAAAGAAAAGGAATTGCTCTCAAAGCCAAAAGTTCATATAAAAAGGAAGAGAGTTCCGATAGTGATGATAATGAAGATTCCGATTCAGACATTGATGAAGAGGATATGAAACTTCTACTAAGAAATTTTAGCAAGCTTCTAAGGAGAAAAGGAAGGTTGAACAAAGACAAAAGTAAAGAGAAGAATCCCCCAGACTACAAGACCAAGACAACAAAAGAAGGAGTGGTTTTCCATGAATGCGGAAAACCCGGTCATCTCAAGTACTCGTGCTCTAAGTATCTCAAGAAGAAGGAGAAAGAAAAGAAAAATTCAAAGCATAAGAAGGCATACATTGTTTGGGATGATGAAGAGGAAAAGAAAAACACATCAAGTAGTTCTTCGGATGATGAAGAAGTCGCTACACTCAATTTGATAGCTCTAGTAGATGAAGAAGAAAGTTCAAGTGATGAATCATGTGAACAAAGCGCGGATAGCGATGTAAGTGAAACTAAATCCGAAATTTCTTCCAAATATGAAATTTTATATAATGCTTATGAAGAAATGCATGAACATCTCAAGAAACTAGCTTTGAAAAACATTGAAAGAAAGAAGCTCATTTTGAAACATCAACAAGAGATTTTAGAACTTCAAAAACAAGTTGATGAGCTTAATCTTCAAAATGAAACTCTTGATCTCATATATGCTAGTTCTTCTTGTGATTGTGCTAGTAGATTGAATATTGTGGTTGATTGTGAGAATTGCAAGTTGCTTAAAGATGAAAATGCAATTTTGAAAAATAAGCTTGCAAGTTTCACAAGTGGTGATATTAAATTGCACACATTGTTAAATTTTCAAAGAGAAAATTCAAACAAGTTTGGTTTGGGTTATACTAATGCTAAGAGTAAGTCTCATAGAAATGTTGTCGATTTTTCTAAAGTTGATTTTTCAAATGCACCAACATGTTTCTATTGCGGCACTCATGGACATACTTCAAATGTGTGTTATATTAAAGTGCATGGTATACCTAAAGGAAATTTTGTTTGGGTTAAGAAGGGTGGAAGTCCCTTAACTAACAAAAATGGATCCAAGACAATTTGGATACCAAAAAGCAAAGCATGATTGAAGAGCAAAAATGACTTACAAGTGTTACTCATTTATTTGCATCTTCAAGTCTCAAGAGAATGTCCTACAAATTGGTACAATTGATATTGTTGGATTTTTACAATTGATATTACTTCTACAAAGTTCAATTGGTATCATTGTGTGATCATTAGATGATTATCATGCTATTGTGGTTATTGTGATATTTCTTTACACTTGATATCTTACTTTGTTAAGTGATATGATGATTTTTTAGTTACAATTGGTATCATATTTCATTGTCATATTTCTTTCCAATTGTTGTCACATTTCAAAGTATAGTTCTTTAGTCTTCATTTGGTATCATTGATTATTTGGTATCAATGTTGTGAAGAAATGAATGTTGATTTCTCTATTTTGGCTTAGAATTTTATATTACAATCAGTATATATTATTTTTTGATAATGCCAAAAGGGGGAGAAAAGGTTGTTTTTGTTGTTTCTATATAGGTTGAGCAAAGTTGTTGAAGATAGGGGGAGAATCAAGCTTAACTCAAATGGATTTCAAATGTCAAAAGAAGATAGGGGGAGAATCAAGCTTAACTCAAATGGATTTCAAATGTCAAAAGCATTTATTGAGGGGGAGCAAGAGTCTCACCAAAGTATCAAATGATTCAAGCATCAACAACTTCAAACAAATTCGAAAGGTGTATGTCATTTTCAAAAAGGGGGAGATTGTTAGATCCAGTGAGAATGTTTTGATAATGACAAAGGTTTTGAACAAAGCTACAAGTGTTTTGAAGTTCATAAAACAACAACAAACAACAAATGATGAAGAGAGAGCAAGCTCATGAAGATTCAATTTGTATTTAAATTGTAATATCTTTAGTTTGAGTCTTTTATTTTAATGAGTTTGGGTAGAGACGTAGAGTCATTAGAGGGTAGTGAATCTCTATCAAGTGCATGATTATATTATATTTTGAGTATTCACTTAACCTAAGATCAATAGGTGGCTTAAAGGTTTGAAAGGAAAGGTTTAGTTTTGAGAAAACAAGTTTTTAATTGAATTTAGCAGTGGCTAATCGATTAATGGGTTAGGTTAATCGATTAACACACATGTTACAGTGGTTAATCGATTAAGCCATGTGTTAATCGATTAACACCTGAAAAACTGGTTTTTAAAATACGTTTTTAACTTCTCAAAATCAGTTTTTAATGATCCTAACTTTTGGGTATTCTATATAAACCTTTTCCTAACCTTTGTGAATTATTAGAACAATCTAACATCATTTTCATATCAATTTTACAAAGATCAAGCCACACTATTCTCTCTCACTTTTTCATAGATCAAAGCTTTCAACTTTTACATTCTTTGATCAAGAATCTTTGAATCTCATGTGTTGATATTTTCATACTTCTTGAAAGAGATTCATAGGATTGTTATTGTTTTCTATTTGGTTGTAATCATTGCAAGGAGGCAAACATTCTACAACACAAGGAAGCCTTGGTGGTTGTTCATCAAGCAAAAGAAGTATTGAAGTCTTGTTGCGTTAACAAGCATTTGGAAGCCTTGGTGTGAGGTATCATCAAGCAATTTGGAAGTCTTGTTGTGTGACAAGCAAATTGGAAGACTTGTTGTGGGGATATCAACAAGCAAGGGAAGAGGTTAGATTAGATTCAATAGGGTTGCAAGACAAGAGTGTGGTATCTCTTGGAGGCTATCAAGAAGGGAGTCTTGAGAGACATTTGCTTGTAATTTGAGAACTCTAATTCCTCATAGTGAAGAATCTCTCTTGGTTGAAGAGGGGACTGGATGTAGCTCACGGTGGTTGTGAGTGAACCAGGATAAATCTCTGTGCAATATCTTTATTCCCTTATCTTTTACATTCTTGTCATTTTCAATATTGTTCTTGGTTGAAAACCTAGAAAAGATTGATTTTTCATAAGTGATTGAATAGAATCTTAATTGTGCAAATTGATTTGGGAAAATCATTTTCATAAGCTAGGTAATCAATAAGAATATTGGTGTTAATCAATTCCGCTTTATCTCTGATCTTACGTGTTAATTGATTGATTTTCGTATTCGATTGAAAAGTGATTTTTCAGTTTTAACAGTGATTAATCGATTAACTGGAGGTGTTAATCGATTAACCAAAAGCAAGCTTCCAGGCACTAATCGATTAGTTGGTCAGCTTAATCGACTAACTTGTGTTTTTCAAGGTTTAATCGATTAATCAACTTGCTTAATCGATTAAGGGCTGAAACTTTGTGTAAAAATCATACGTTTTAATTGTTTCGATTCGTTTCTTTCGAAAATCTTTCAAGGTTTATCTAACACTTATTCAACCCCCCCTTCTAGGTGTTCTCCTAGTGTCTCCTAGTTATTTCACCCACCGATTGTAGTTCTTACAAAATACTTCCTCCGGTCTTATATAAAAGCCCCATTTGAAGACATTTTTTGTCCTTAATGTAAGTTAATCTTTCGATTTTCAATGACATTAATTATTTCTTTTCTACCAACACACATACTTACTCAACACTTTTTACAGTTTCAATAATAATTCGGGTAATTTTAAAAAAGTGTACCAAATATTTACGTTTTAAATATTACTAACAATACTAACTAACTTTATCAAACAATGTGTTTTTTAGCCGAAGGTATAAGACCAAAGGAAATAGTAACCAAAGTTATAAATGTTGCGTTAACTTTATTTTATAAAAATAAACTTAAATCGGGACAAATTTTATTTTCTATAAAAACACTTTAAAATTTATAGAGGTTGTAATTAATTATCTTCTCCATGCCAAAAAGATGGTAAAATTTTGAAAAATGAAAAGAAATGTACAGAGTAAGAGATTAAGGCTTTTTTTTTAACAAACCAATGGATTATCTACCTAATCACATTGTATAATATAGTGTACAATTTTGAAGGATTTTTATTTATGGTTGTAATTTTAATTTGAGTTTAATATATGTGCAATGACAGTAAAAAAAAATTTTACATTGTCAATACATCATCCACTATCCATATGCATTACTTTTATTTGTAAGTCAACCATTGCTAACCCATCAATGATAGATGATATATTGACAGTGTAAAAAATCTTTACACTGTTAGTTCATATACTATTTTCTTTTTTAATTTTGGACAATGTTTTTATAAATTCTTTTATAATCTTTTTGGAGTGGAAGGAGTATTTAATAGTGTTGTTTTTAATACCTCATCCGTTTTTGTACATAAGATTTTTTTGGTAGATTTTATGGTAATTAATAAAATTGCTTAATTTAGTTAATGATATATATTGAAAATATGAATAATGTATTTTCAAAATTACCCCTACTAATATTATTGATAATCTAGAAAAGTGTTTAATGAATAAGTGTATTTATGAAAAGAAATATAATTCATTGTCATAAAATGGAAAAAGCTTTGTTGGTAGATGCAAAGTCTACTTAGTGATCTCTACGACTCGGAGGGGATTAGTCTTCGACTATTGGCTGAATGATACCCTTAATGAAAAAAATTACAGTATAAAGGATCCTATACAGAGTATTGTTTTCAAATTTTGGAGCTAGATACATACACTTGAGTGATTGACACTAGCTAGCTAGTAATAATTGAGAATGAACAATCCCAATTTATCCAGGATTCTATTCTCCTTGAAATTCACTTAAGCTCTTATTAAGGAAAAAGTAAAAGACCTAGATAAACCAACTTGGCATCCTGAGGAGTGATTATGGCTTTGAACACTTAAATCATAAGTTACTCAGATCAGAAACTAGAGCTGCCAAAAAAGGTGGGCACTTTATAGTGGTGAGTGTGAATAAGGTGATTCCACGAAGAACTTTTATAACTTTTATAGCAATTGAACTGTGAGGGGGATTTTGGTAATTTTTTTGGGAGCACAGGCAATTTATGAGGGTGGGGCTCTATAAGGTTGCGGATGAGAATCTTAAACGATTTGGTGCATGAGAAGACAAAAGAAGGGTCCCGTGATGAAAAGGGGCTAAAATAGAAAACTTAAATGTGCGTGTTGTACGTGGAAACAATTTATTTTTATTTTTATTTTTTGTATATACTTGTACTACCTCTGTTCAAGTGTTCTGTAACCAAAAAATATTTCATTTTATAAATGTGACTTTTTAAAAAATTTATGCATTATTTATGACTATTTTTATTTTTTATGTTTATTTTGGCCTTGTAAATTTAATACTAGTAATAATTAAGAAAATAGTACTTGTAGTTTGTTATTATTATTATTACAAGAAAATAATAGTGGAAAGCAAATAGATAAAATATAAATTAATTTAATACAAATAATTATATTAAATACAATGACATGTATGATATTTTAACATAATCAACGTATACTTACTCTGTGAAATGCCTGCTTACGTATTATTAGGTAGAAAGGGCTATTTTGCAATTTTTTTTAAACTTTAACTCTATCATAGTTTATACTGGCAGCTTAGGTTTTACAAATAGGACTTACAAATGGAACAGGAGGAAGTATTCACGATGATCGTCTTTTGCACTTGATAGTTTATACTAGCTACACATTTTTTATTCATTTAAAGATTAAGATTTTTTTTTTTTAATTTTTAAATTTCTAATTATTTTTAAGTTAAATTTTTGTATTTTTGCGAAATGATCCTTCACGAATCATGGATGACATATAAGTATCGATAACTAGGTACTAATTATATTAAACTAGTAATTTTACCCATGTATCCCACGGGTTTAAATTTTTTTTTAAAAAAAAATTGATTATAGATTTTGGAAATATGTAATTTTAAATAATAAGTTAATATGAACTTTTTATAAAAATGATTTACATGTGTTTAGAAATGAATAGTCATAAACATTAACCTTTGAATCTAGTTTCAGCTACCAACTTTTTCATTAATAAAAATTAACTAATAATAATGTATCAACTATGCGATTTCTAATTTTAATTAACAACATAATTTACTATATTAAAACAAAAATCCAACTCATTTTGATTTTTGTTTTATTTAATTCATCATTCCAAATGCATTTTGTTAGTAATTCGTTTTGCAAGTTCAAATGCAGCTATTTTTTTTACCATATATATCATCATCATCATTGTTATTATTATTACATCTGTCCCAAAATATAAGACATATTTTCACACTTTTAATTAATTCGTGTTTATAAGATTCGAACTTTCAAATTACTTGCTTGTATTAGAACTTCATAATTGTAAATAAGTATATTGTCTAAAGTATAAAATAACACATCATTATTTTTCACAATTTAAATTGCAACATATTGTATAAATTTTTGGATTTTTTTTAAATTTGAATTCATGACTGAGTAAATATTTGATTGTATTAAGCTAAATCATTATACCAAATTATAGCTCATCTTTAATACTTATATATCCGTTTTTTCCGTTGTACCCAAAATTTATTATTCATAATGATGTTCTGTTTAAATGTTTAATACCAATTTGCCTATATTATGACTTGTTTGTATTAGAATTTTTGAAATTACAACATTATATTCGTTTTTTTTTGCTGGTTAATTATCATATGACGGGTGGTACGGTTAGGCATTATATATTTTTTATGTCAATATTTGATTCAAATTATTTCCTTTTGAAAAGAACATTAATAACCCGTGCAAATTGTAATAATATTGAAATGCAAATTGTATGTTTGTAGGCAATTTTTATATTTATGTGTAATCCAAATTGTACTAATAAAAATTTACTAAAAATAACTTAAGATAAATATTTATTCCCGTGCGATGCACGGACAAACAAATTTGGAGGGAAAAACAAAGATGAATGAGGGAAAATGAAAATGACAAAAATGCCCATATTTTCTTATATGTCATCCATTAGCACATATTTTCTTCGGTCTCTAATATAATAAAAACAAGACATATTTATCTTGGTTTCAAATATAAGAAAAAGTTAACTAACTTTCTATTTCCAGTACAACTATTCCTACACTATTCTTATAAAATAGTGATTTCATTTCATTTTTGTTTCATTCCCAATACTACTTCTTTAAAGTAGCAATATTTTTTATGAATTTAAAAAAATTAAATACATTCAACTAACTTTATTAATAATTGTGATTTCGGTTACTTTTTCTTATAATAGATCATAGACCTATATTCATCAATTATTGGTCACCTTATTATAGATCATCTTATTATAGGTAACATATATTCTTAATCTTATATGTAATATTTTTTTAGGATTTTTTACTTTCATTCATCAAAGAAGATAGCTAAATTTGTTAGTAACATTGAAAATGTGAAAATTTGATACGTATAATTTTTTTAAAACTACCCCTATAATTATTATTAAGACTCTAAAAAATGTTGAGTTAACGGAGATGTTTCTGAAAATAGGTAATTAAATGCTACTCCCTCCGATCTTATATGTAAGACCTTTTTGAGAAAATTTAAGTCTACCAAGAAAGTGGATAAATGTTATTTGTGGTATTAGAAATGTAAACATTTAATATACATTTTCAAGACTGCCTCTATAATTATTATTGAGATTTTAAATAGTATTGATTTAATAGAAGTATTTTCGGAAAGAAATAATTAAATATTATTAAAAATATGAATAAAGTCTAACAAATAAAACCAATTTTTTGTTCATAATAAAATTTTACATATAGGATAGGAGAGAGTATTAGAAATGAAAATAAAATCTTATAAATAAAAAAAATTAAAACCCCTTAAAATATATAAGACCATAGGAAGTACCTTTATGATACTAGTATCTTTTAACAACAATTGATATAATAGTATGGAAATTACATAAATGAAATCTCATATAAATACTTCTTCCGTCTCATAAGTTATGTTTATTAGCCATTTTATTTTGTCCCATAAATTATGTTCATTTAGAAATTCAATACTCATTTATGTTTCTTTTTCCAAACATACTCTTATTTATTATATTATCTTTTTCACAACTCATTTCTCAATCTTTCTTCAAAATAATCTTTATAAATTTATTATTACACTCTTTCCTATTATTAAATGGGGTAATTTAGTCAAAATATATTAAATTCTTAAATCATTTACTTATTTCTTAATCTATGTACAAAATCTAAATCAACTTAACTTATTATGAGATAGAGGAAGTATTATGTTTTAGTGATTTTTTTATTGATAATCTTAGAGAATGATTAATAAGGAATTAAACAAAGAAGTGTGTTTGTTGGTGATTAAGGAATTAAAGAAAGAAGTGTTTTATAGCTAAGCTAAAAAAAAATTGTGAGTATTTAGGGATTCATTACTTTCTTAGCCCTATAAATTACGGATTCATTTTAAATAGGAGTATTCAAATCATATAGGAGTAACTATTGTACGGGTGACTTTTAAATTTAAAAAAAAAAAAAAAAAAAAAAAAAAAGAAAAACTATTGTACGTTGGGTGTGCTATGAAATGGTCTCATGGATCCAAGTCTCATATTGGCTGTAGGAAGGACAATGGGGACAGCTCCTTAAATTTTCTTTGATCACTGCCAGCTCTCTAGCATCGTAATGGTCCAGCACAGTCTTAATGATCCTATTAAATGAGTGCCCATTACACTTGTCAAAGTGATACAAGTCCCACGTGGTTGACATTTGACAGCAGAGATGAAAATCAAGCATGGATAAATAAATTCTACAAATATCACATATACAATGTTTTTACTATCCCATTCCATATCTTATGGTTTTTATTTTAATTTTTTACCTGAGAGTATTCTATGACCGACAACCAGAGACTAATCCCTATTGAGGCGGAGAGATCATCAAAGTGGGTACAATATCTCCCAATAAAACATTTTTCATACTCACGGCAAAAGTCGAACCTTTAACATCATGCTTAAGAAACCAACTATGTACCAACTATGCTGAACTTTTTTGGAATATCTTTTGGTTTTTAGATTTGTATACACATATTATGAAAATATTAGTTAGTGTAATATAAGTTTTATATGTGTTTTGTCTAAAATACATTTATATTATTTAATTCTTATTAAAAATCGTAGTAATATTTCATTTTTGTTAGGAATAATATCCACTAATAAATGTATAGTGGTTTAAGAATGAGATAGAAGATAAAAATAGAATTAATGAGGAATGAAAAATGATTTAATGAAAAATTAAAATTGAAAAAAAAATTATATATTAAAATTGTAAACAAATAAAAGATATGAAATGAAAAAAAAATCTAAAAAGCAAAAGAAAAAAATGTGAAATGAAGAGATCAGAGAAGCATTTAACCACAAGCATTCAAGTTCTCAAGAGAGTACAATATAAAAAAAATGACACTTATTACGTAAATTTAAATGGAGAAAAAATTTATTAAAAAATGTAGTTTTTTTTTTAATTTTTCTAGAAAAAATGATTTGGGATTTATGATGTTTTTTTTTAGAAATTTTAATATGTGTTTTTAGAACACTTGTTAGCAAAATTATAAAAAAAAAAAAAAAGAAAACTCTCCTTGTTGTATAAGTTATGTAGCTTTGACTTGTCTTATTTATTATGTAGTTTCAAAAACTCAATATTCCATCCGGTTTTCAATATAACAAAAAAAAAACTAAATTATCTGTATTAAGGTGATTAGTTGATAGATTTTTTGTCCATCTTTATAAGTTGTTTAGAATATTTAGGTAACATTTAAGAGTTTATTCCAAATACACTCTTCATAATTTCATATGGATGACAGGGTAATAATTACAATAAAAATAAATAAATAAAGTAATACAATTTTAAGGCTTATTTATGTTTTAGTCCCTGAAAGTTGGAGGTGTTTTGATTTTAGTCCCTATAAGCTTTTTTGACCTTGACTAATCCTTAATTATTTTGAAAATTTGGTTTTAGTTCATGCCGCGTTAGGAAAAATCCGTTAACTGCCGATGTGGTTAAGGAAATGTCACAACATACATGTGTGCAAGTATTGCATACTATCGGTATGATGACGTGCATGATCTGAACCCGCAGGAGCAAAAAGACCAAAGCCCAATTCACAAACACATTTGGGTTGGGCTTTGACCGGCCTTTTGCTCATGCGGATCCAAATCATCCATGTTATCCTACTGGTGGCACGCGGTACTTGCAAAAGTGTATGTCAATGTGGCGTTCCATTAGCCACATCAGTCATTAACAAATTTTTTTAACGGCAGGGACTAAAACCAAATTTTCAAAAAAAATTAAGGATGAGTCAAAGTCAAAAAAACTTTTAGGACCAAAATCAAAATACTCCAAAATTTTAGGGACTAAAAACATAAATAAGTCAAGTTTTAAATATATGTAACTTTGAAATGACAACATATTTTTTTTGACAAATTTGAGAATAATAATTATTTTTTTAATCTTTGTAAATTAAGTAAAAGTGATTTATAATAAGAAATCGGGAGAGTATTATTTTATCCCATCCAACAACTACCTTTGAATTCGGTCAAGATTTCAACGTTACTTTTTTATTTTACTATAAGTGTAACATTACTACATTACTTAAGTACTACAAACATATTGAGAAACCTTTGTTACCTTTTACTTTTATTTTTGAGTAATTGGTCAGATTCATCCTGCTGACTTTGTAAGCGTTGGTCAAGTTAGTCTCTGATTTTCAAAATAGCAATTCAGTCCTTAAGATAGGAGAACGTTGATCAAATTAGCCCCTGCCATCACTATCGTAAAGATGTATTTGTTTTAAAGTGTGATAAAGACAGAGACGTATGTGAATTAAAATGCTATCTCAGAGACTAAAATGCTATTCGATAAAGTCAGAGACTAACTTGACCGACTCGTTAAGGACCAATCTGACTAATTACTCTTTTATTTTTAGTTAATCTACCATTGCCAGTGGTCGCAAGGTGACAGGGTGTATCATTTCAGGGAGATAGAGTTGAACCAAGCAATTTTTACAAAGCACATGCACCAGCAATGGTTAGATTAAAAAAAAAAAAAAAACCCAACAATGGTTAGTGATCATAAAATAAATATGTGAAAAGAAATGGGAATAATCAATGTAATTATATATTACAAGAAATATGGCTAATTTCCATTGTTATTTTTTTGAGGCTATTGATTTTGGCTATTTGTTTTGCTGATTGAGTTTTTAGTGATCAATCTTGGCGGATTGCTCGAATCTTTCATCGAGGAGGGAGTTTTATAGTGTTTCTATTTGTGCTTGTCATTGGATTTTATGTTGTTAAGATTCTTCTTCTGGTTTAGTTTTTTTTTATAGAGGTTTTGTGTTTTATCGTAGACTCTTGTTGTTAGGAGTTTTTAATGTTTTGCTTGGTGGGTTTTGGTGGTTTATTTTCTTCATTCTGATCTTAAGAGGTTGTTCTTAATGATTTTTTAATCTAATAATATTATTTTGCTTTAAAAAATAGAATTTAATTGGTATACATTGATAATGTAAAAATTTTACACAATCAATACATTCTTTACTACTCATTTATATTATTTTTATTTAAAAGTCAATTGTCCTAAACGCATGAATGTGCATAATCTACTTTCTCATAAAAAAATCATTTTAAAAAAAAAGCTTCAATAAATTCTTGTGGGTATACATCAATTATGATTTTTTCTTTTTAACCAAAAATTTGGTATGACCATAGAACCTATTTCATGAGCACAAAGCTAAAGTGGAAGTAGCATTAAATCATGAAAAATCATAAAGTCGGTACTTTAGCAGGATAGATGAAGGGATCGTTTATCAACGTTAACAAACAGTACTAACGTACAAGAGGAAAAAACAAGCTATCAATTTCAATAATTTATGAATGTGATTTCAATGCAAAAGGAAAAATCAAGCTTCATTACACTACCGTATGTAGGGGTCAATTAGGCAGGAAAAATAGCTTTGGTGGGTCGTGAATTCATTGAATGACCGATCAAAGAAAATTAAAATAATACTCTTATTTCTTATGCTAGGTTGGTTAGGATGTATGCGTGAGTATTATTTTGTCATAACTCACATCATAGCATCATGTCATTAACAAAGAGGTCTTTTTCATAAGAGAAATTTTCCCCCAACAATATCATTATGAGTGCCTCATCTGGTGACACCGACTTTTGAGGGTTTTTAAGCTTAAACATGAGTAGGTTAGAGCTTTTATCATTTTCGTGATCATGAGCATGATTATCTACTTATTGTGTTCCTAAAATTCGTAGTAGAAGCGTTGAAAAGCCAATGCATGCATTCAACATATGGAAAATGATTTCATATATTGTTGAAAATCTACATGCTAGGTTCAACTATAAAAGCTACGGGTGTGTCCTGAAATATGTTTCCTGATGAGGGAGCTCCTTTTTTTCAATGTCACCTGCAATATTGTTTATTACATATAAATCTTTCTTTATAAGTGTTTAGTTTATACTAATCAATAAGAAAAGGAATCAGTGAAACTCATCACCCATGTCATTGCCAAGGAATTGAATTAAAATGAAATAGATTTTACACACGAGAACATGATTTATACTACATAATAATATTGTCTAATCCTTGTAAACTACTGGTGGTATAATTTTGTTTTTTTTTTTTTTCAAAACGAATGATTCATCTAAGGCGTGCAATTTTGTAGCAATGAATATTTGTGGGTTCGTTGCTAAACAATGGAGCCGATTCTGATAGTATATTAAAATAATGCTATTTGGATCAGGATTTTCTGTCCCAAATCATGTTCCAAACCCTGTTCTCAGTCAATCATATCCATTAAATATTACAAAAATGTCATAACAATTACAAAGTTATTTTTCATAATGAGATGTAATTAATTAGAGACAGGGTTGAGAACAGGATTTGAAACAAAAAAATCTGGTTCTGATCTAGATCTAACTCCACCTTAAGAACTATCTCATAAAAAGATAACCTTCTAAAGTCATTATTATTGACTTATATTCTTAACAAGATAACGACTTCAATACTTTATCCATCTTCTATAATATATTTACGGGTTATAATACTCGCACAATAATCCTCCTCCTGAGCTATATATAACGATCCCTTATAAGTTCATCCCAATGATCATTCTAGGTTCGTCGAATCTTAAGAGTAAAATAGATGTGTATTTATAACCATTATGATGCCTCAAAATAGGAAAACTTTCAATTGAGAGTTGCATCAATGTGGATAATAAATGATTTCCCTGCCTATGGGATGTTGTTTGGGTAAAGTACAACTGAAAAATTAGCTTGTCCAGTATACATGTAAAAAACAAAACCTTTCATATTAAAAAATGGTTTAAAAACCCCTGATTTGATTGTTATCGTAAATTTCTACATCACAAATTCACAATCATCCTTTCAAAAGAAACAAGAATGCATTTTACAGAAATAGAACTGAGAAATCCATGTCTCCTCCTAGGTTAAATTGTGACCAAGTATGACAAAAGGTTTGTAAGTTCCCAAAGATTACTGAAGTAGTTCCATGCAATATTGCAGGATATGGAATTGACCATAATTGGATTAAAACAAGCATATTTTGGGATTTGCCATATGGAAAGATAATGCATTAAGGCATAATCTTGATGTTATGCACATGAATATCTTTTACAATATCTTTCATACTATCATGAATATATAACAAAGAAAAAACTAAGGACAAAAATAATGTACGACTAGACTTAGCAAAGTATAGTCATCAAAAGGAGTTATGCTTGAACAAAAAATTTTAATGGGAAGTACATAAAACCCAAAGCCAATTCAAGTTCTATTTTAATGAAAGTGCCCAGAGATTATTCCTCCAACAGTTAAATGGATGAATTCAACACATAAAAAATTTTATGCGATGAAAAGTCCTGATTTGTTTGATATTAGCACAACGGCAACGAATTATCCACAAAGCAAGGGCAATTTCTCCCACTCCATCTTCCTTAAAAGGGTATCACATCATGACATCTTCACGTATGATATAGCATTGGAAATAGGCAAGAGACATCCTCAACAACCAATTTCGTAACTATTCCCTCCATCTCTAAATATCAAGTCTCATTGGGGGATTTCACGTCCATTAAGAAAGTGGAATAATTTAGTTAATTGTATTGAAAATGTGAACTTTCGATATATAATTTCAAAATTACCCTTATTAATATTATTGGGAATCTAAAAAATGTTAAATAAATAGGGGTGTTGTGGAAAAAAGTAATTAATGATCATTGAAAAATTGATATGAGGCTTTAATAAAAATGTCTAAGAGAGCTTTATATTTAGGAACGGGGGAAGTATAATGAATGATAATAAACTCATATTTATTATGAAAGATATACTAATATCTTAACAGAATAAATCATAATAATAAATTGGGAGATTTAACGAGTAGCTTCTAAGAAATCCTAACATATACTCCTTCCGGCTCGAATTATAAGCAACAAAAAACATAATTCTCTTGGTTTAAAATATAAACAAAATTAACTAATTTTATTAAATTTTGGTTCATTCTCAATACCACTTTCCTAAAACATCTTTAGAAAAAAATTGTGATCTTATATAATTTTTGTTTCATTTCTAATACTATTTTCCTAAAATACCTCTAATTTTTATAAATTTGATAAAATTAAATACAATCAACTAACCTCATTAATAAGCGTAAAAATAGTTAAATTTGTTTATAATTCGAGCCGGAGGGAGTAATGGTTACCAAAGGCTATAAATATCAAGAAACCTAGGACACTCACGATAATTAGTTCTTATCTTCCCCAAGAACTACATTAAACTTGACTTTGTTATTAATTGGGATACATAAGACCTCGGTCACCCATTTCGGACCCCTCACTAAAAGAGCTTATTTGATTCCCTAAGATTTTGTTGACGAAAACAAAACACAGGTGATATTAAAAAAAAAAAACAGACTTTTCATCTCATCTTCTAAAGAGTGGTGGATTTTATTCTGATTTATTTATCAGATTACAAAAATTAAACTAATAATTGATCTGGTTATTTAATTTTTTTCCAGCATATAATTGATCTGGTTTAAATACCAAAAAAAAAAAAGATTGTGTGACTTGAACGAAATTTATAGTTTGAATACATTTTTTGAACATACGGGCTTAGCCAGCTGGAATGGGCAAGGGTTAAGATTTTTGTGGCCTTTTTAACATATGGGCCTTTTGAACCCAAGTAGGCCGGCCTACTTTAATAGTTGTGCACACTGGGTAATAAAAAAAATATCTAAAAATGAGGCTTTTGCCACCCCACTTGAGACTAGGGACATCCCTTATTTTGTTATTTACAATTTTAACCTTTTTTTTCATAACCTTGGGATCATAAGGTATACTTTACTACAGGAAAAAAAAAATTTTGGTCATGAGATACCTCACTGTAAAAAAAAAATAAAAAAATTCTGGTTGCTAGTTACAAATATCATCGTTAATACATACACGCGACTCTAGTCCCATTACACTTCTCTTTGTTTGAAGTCTCCCATGTCTCCTCCTTTAATATCTCCATGCTCCCAAAAATGCCGCACCACATAAATTCTAGTTCAGCTTTACACAAGTTTAGATACTAGCATTTTAAGTACCCGCTCCGCCCGCCACAAACCCGACCTGCATCTCCATGATAGCTTCTATTTTTCTTTTTAAGTTAAAATTTGTTTGATATACGTAGGTCCCTGTTTATAAACTATATGTCTGCAGCTTCTACTTTATACTTCTTAACACCCCCTTAACACTCACCTCAAGCTAGAAGCTTACTATAAGCTTGTTATGATAGGAAGCCAAGGCTCAATAAAAAAAGGAGAATGAAAAACTAGACCAATCAATTAATGAACTTGAGCAACAAACAAGTTCCTTTTTGCATGCAGATATAACTTCAGTTTGAGTGCTATGCAATACATGTAAGGATGTATTCACTTGGGGCATTTTTTAAGTTTGTCCAGAACCAGAAGAAGTAAAATATCTTATATATAATGCCAAAACATGCATGCTCTAAAAGTAAACATGGTATCATGATTTTAGTGGTTAACTTCACAGATCTTTTCTTTTGAACTTGTACATTACAAATCATATAGTCCTTGGGAAGTTTGGATTTTCGCTCAAGTGTTGTTCTCTTCTTTTTGTTTGATATCCTTTGAATTTAGCTGTTTGTTCTCTTCTATAATGTTTAAAACAGTGAATGAAATATCATGTCTTGAAAGAATGTGAATGTTCAAACTCAAGCATGTCCTCTCCTTTTTACCAATTGTTTCTTTGGGGTATAGTAGTTCAACTGTACTGATACATCTATCCTGTTATAATATTTACAGAAAGTTGAGCCTCAATTTTTTGGAGGGGATTCAAATTCTGCTAATGAAGGGGAAATCATTGAAGCTCTGATGCAAACTCATGATGTAACATTAAGTAATCTTCGTTCACACTTGACAAAGTTACAGGTAATTTTACCTAGTCATTAATATTAGTTATCAATATTATTTGTTTGCATACTAGATTTCTGTTAATTACTATATTTGTTGTTGCGGTGTGTGTTATTTTTATCCATGTAATTTTTTTTTTACACCAACCGGTACCCGGATCTGGTTTATCCAGAATTCGACTCTTTCGGTCCGACCCAACTGAGCTCGCACTAAGTGGTAGGGGTCTCCCATTGGAGTTGTTCCATACCCAAGACTCGAACTCGAAACCAGTTGCTTAAGGGAACAAGTGAACTACCGCTTGACCAACACGAGTTGTTTTTTATCCATGTAACTTACAACAATGTTTGGCTCTATGGTAATGTGTAGCCTCTTTTTTTGTTCGCTTAACAATGCTAAAAAAAGAAAATGACGAAAGGAGGAAACATTGTTTTTTCAATTAATGTCACTGACCTGTTAGTGCTTACTATAATATATGCTGGAGGTGCGACATTTTTGGGAGCATGGTGATATTAAAGGAGGAGACAGGGAAGACTTAAAATAGATAGAAGTGTGTAATGGCTGACTAGAGCAGTGTCTATATATGTATTAACAGTGATATTTGTTTTGGTGGTGAGCTATCACTCGATCGTGAGTTGATAACTTGTGACCCCAACTTATTTTTTGGGTAGTGAGGTATATTTTACAAGCGAAATTTTTTTTATAGAGTAAGATATATCTCACAACTCCGACGTTATGTAAAAAAATTAAAGTTAAAATTGTAAACAATAAAATAAGTTGGGTATTCCTAGTTCCAAGTGGGATGGCGAAAACTCTAGTCAAAATCTAATTTTTGAAAAACAAAAATGATAGATAAACTTACAAGATCAACTTATAAATAAGTCTGCATCAAAGTGACATTTGTCACAAAATAATACATTGCTCACTTATGATTGGTTATCCGCACTTTCTTATAATTCAAGCTTATTTATAAATTGACTTATATATTTATATATCTTTAATTTGCTCTTTCATAAATCATTGTTTCATATTTTGTCTGTTATAGCTATGGACCAAACACACTCACTTCTGCATGCGTGGTCTAATTATTACTCCCTCCGGTCCTATTTATAAAACTCTTTTGAGATTTTTCACTTTCATCATGGAAAGTGGATAAATTTGTTAGTGACATTGGAAATGAGAAAAATTTGATATACTTTTTCAAAACTACCCCTATAATTATTATTGGAACTCTAAAAAGTGTTTAGTTAATAGGAGTGTTTGTGGAAATAAGTAATTAAATGATATTGAAAATTGAAAAAGGATCTTATAAATAGGACCAAAATAAAAACCTCAAAATGTCTTATAAATAGTACCGGAGGGAGTAATTCATTGCAAGAGTTGCTCTCAAAACCCAAAGCAGAACAAAACGATCCCATCATATTTTGTTTGTTGACGTGGGTGAGAATTAATTATTTTTTTCCACAAACGCCCATATTTATTTAACACTTTTTAGATTCCCAATAATATTAATAGGGGTAATTTTGAAAATACATATCAAAAGTTCACATTTCCAATACAATTAACTAAATTATTCCACTTCTTAATGGACGTGAAATCTCCCAAAAAGACCTTATAATTAAGTACGGATGTAGTATAATGTATAGGACGATCTTTCTTTTATAACTCAACACACGTTTAATATATCAATTTTATTATTTTCCATATTTTTAACGTGGTATCAAACTCATGGTATCCACGTTAAATAGAGCTTCAACTCTCGATTCTCGTCCTAGAGGACTTTCTCATTGTTCTTCCTTTTTCTTGATTTTCCTTTACTATATGCAATTGTATCACTCTTTACTATTCCTGTTCATTATTCTCCACTCCGGTGCTTTTGTTCCTTGGTTTTGTGCCAACTTTTCATTTTTACATTTCCTATCATATTTTCTTTTTCATGGCCTCTTGCTAGATCTAGCCAGAGTCACCCACAGGGCTCAGTTATGAAATCGAACGCTGCTGCCGCCTCACCCCATCATAAAGTTAAAAAGCCGAAGCTTCGTGGCCTTCTCGTCGTCGCTTGCTGCTCCTTCCCATGTGCATGGAGTGGAATGGGTTAGGTCAACTCGTTCCATTCGGTCCGACCCAAGTCCATAGCCCAGCCCAGCCTAGATCTGTTAGACTGTTACCGCTGGTGACCTGGTCCAGCAACTCGGTTCAACCAATGAACCGATCCAACTAGAATTTTGACCGAACCATCCTTGAGGTTTTTGGACCCGTTCTTCCAGTCAATTTTTGCTAATTCTGCCCCGATGATTCAGTTTTGGCTCTTTTGTCGAAGAAGTCCATGTAGTTTGGTCACCTTCGTTGCCTTTTGATCAGTTCCGCCTAATCCCCAATGTTGCCTTCGATCAATTCTGCCTGATCCTAGAGTTATCTTCGTGTGATTCCATCCCAGATGCCGTAAGATCCCTTCCCGGATGCAGTTTGGTTGTATGGTTTACTCTTGGTTGTATGGTTTACTCATTCCTGTTCAGATGCAATATGGTTCCATCCCTGATGCAGTTTGACCGTTTTCAGCTTTGGTTTGCAAACTCAAATTGGTCTTCGTCCACTTGAATTTGAGGGGGATGTTAGAATTAGAATATATATTATGTAATTATTAGGATACTAGCTCTCACCCCGTGCAATGCACAGGTTATTGATAATTTAATTTTTTGTGTTTAATATTTTAAAGTAAAGAATGTTTTTATTTTAAAGTAAGGATTATTATTACACAACAATAAAAAAAATTTATACAAAAAGGCAGAGACTTAAATCAAACCCTATACTTAAAAAATTAATTTAAATGAGTTTGTTGAGAAATATTGTATTTTCTTGTATAAATAAAATGTAACACTTTTTATCTGATAATTTTTTTTTATTTTTAATATTATATTTGTTTATTGTTAAAAAGTAACACTTTTTATCTGATAACTTTTTATTATGATATGATGATTAACTGGAGTGGAATCAAAATTAAACTTTTTTTTATATTTTTTTGTTCGATGGTATTATGAGTTATTTAAGGATAAATCAAAACATTTCCTATTTTATGGGACATGATAATTTAGTATTATTTATTACTCCCTCCGTCCCTTAATATAGGGCACCATTTTGGTAGAATTGGTGTCCCTTTTAATAAGTCGTTTTAGAATATCTAGGTAGAATTAAAGAGTTTATTCCAAATACACCCCTCATAATTGCATAGGGGTGATAGGGTAATAATTGCAACAGAGAGAGAAATGAATAGAGTTGTAAAGTTTTAAATATGGGTAACATTGCAATGACAATATATTTTTTGATAAATTTGAGAGTAATAATTACTTTTCTTAATTTGCGTGAATTAGGTAAGAGTGACTTATACTAAGGGACAAAATGAGTATAAATTATCTTCTTTTTAATATGATTATCACATTTATTATTATTATTATTATTATTATTATTCATATTTAAATATTTTGATATTTTTCATCGTTTATCTTATCTCAAGTTAATCATAAGATTTGATCCTAAAAAATCTTTATCCTAATTGTTCTAATCATCTTGAATTTTTTATTCAATTAATTTGGAATATATGTACCTTTGCTTTTAATCTGTTACAATTTTTTTTAGAGATTATAACAACTAAAGTATTTATCCATTGTAAACTTTTTACAAAATGATAATCATTATATTTAATCATATATCCATATTATTTGTAATGTTTGAAAAAATCTATACTTTATTAGTATTTATTTTGTTTTACTTTTAAAAAAAATATTGAAATATTCTCAATTTTGATATTGCAATATATTTTTTGGTTTAAAAATTGTCTCAGGTAAAATTAAAAAATGAGCTCATAATAATAAATAATATAAAATTATGTAAAAAAAATTTGTCATTTTTATAAGATAATCTACCTTTATTATATATTTTATTATAATTATCATTTAAATTTTAAATATATATTTTTTTTCTAGTTTAGTTTTAGAGTTGACGTGCTGTGCCAAATATTAAGGAAAGTTTGTAAGCTACGATGTATACTTCAAACCCATCAACCTATGCAGATTTATGATCTCTCCATGGATTACGTGAAAATTTCTAGATGAGACATGCAAATTCTTTTTCTTATATGTTTATTTTATAAGTATTGAATCTATCTCCTATTTGTAATTTGTGGATAGCATCAAAAAATTTTATTCCCGAATATCCTGACCAAATAAACCCTAAGTTTTTTTTATAGATTAATCCCTATGTTTTTTAATATAACATTTTTTATATTAATTATTATTTTTTCATAATTATTGTGATAAAAAACAAATAAATTTATCTCGATAATACATTTAGATAAAGTGGTTACAGAAAAAGTAGGAAGAGATTTAGATTGAATTTAGCTCTTTTTATCTTTGAGTCTGTAGTTTGTATTTTTTTTTAATGTTGTTGTTATCTTTTAATATACATTTAGATAATGAGATTTAGATTGAATTTAACTGTTTTTATCTTTGGGTATGTAGTTTGTATCTTTTTTTTTTAATGTTGTTGTTATCTTTTAATATACATTTAAATAATTTTCTTTTAATATTGTTGTTGTTCATCTAGTTCCTTGCCTTTTCAAATATTATTTTAAAAATAATGAATTACCCTAATCATGTTGACAATTTGGGGTTGGAATATACTTCTATGTGTTTATGCACCCCAATGTTACACTATCTTTATGATATTCAAATATAAATTCAGAAACTTACTTGTATTTTGATCTATTACAATAAATAAAATTTATTTTGATATGTTACAATAAATAAAATAAAAAAAATTAATTATAAAAGAAATTGCCTCATTGACACAAAGGAAATAAAAATCAAAAACAGAATTACTTCTCTGAATGCTGTTGAAAGGGCAATTGGCCTTCATTCTAAGGCTGCTTCTGGAGTTGTTTGATGATATATACTGTTATTTGATGCAAGTGGTTTTTCTTTTCCCTAAATTCCTATTTCTTTACGTTTGAAAAAAAGTAATTTTGGCAAAAGTTATTGCCGGAGAAGCTGAAAAATATTGCTTATAAATAAGTTGAATTTCAGCTTAGGGTTCCAAGTGACTTTTAATAAAACTAAAAAAAATTAGTTAACATTTTTAATGATTTTAATTAATAATATTGATATATTTTTTTAAAATTATTTCCATAATTACCATTCGGACTATAAAAAATATTGAGTAAATAAATTTATTTCTGCAAAAGAAATAATTAATATAAAAATGAAATAAAGATTTGTAAAAAATAGTAAGACAAAATTTAAAACTAATAGTAATACTTATATTTAAAAGTATACTAAAGAAAAAGTTTAAAAAAAAAGCTGTAAAAAAGTATCCGACACATAGCAATCATCCGTGACTTCCCTAATTCCTAGTCGAAGGGTCTCTTTAACAATAAAAAAAAGAGGAGAATAATGAAGATAGTGACTTTCATGACTTGAGAAATCACCATATTTATAGTTTGAAATATGTGATAACTAAAAAGATATTTGAGTTTATCATGAATTCAAGCATCATCTTTTTGGGTTTATCGATCTTTTGAGGATAATGATTTTTTTTAACAAAATGAGGATAATGATTCCACATATTCCACATATAGATAATTTATTTAATTTTAAATTATAATTTTGATTAAAGACGACGTTATCTACCTACAAATGCTCTGGTGCGAGCATTTCTTAAACGAACAAACGTGGAGCCTCGAAAATTTCTCCGACAAACATGATACCTCGAAAAGGGATGTTTTTATATAAGTATAGTAGATTTAGTTAAGGTTGTTTTAGTCTTTATTATTATGTACTTGTCCTATATATAGGATCTTTCTCTTGTAACTCAACAGACATTCAATATATCAAGTTTATTATTTTCCATATTTCTAACATCTTTATAAACTATTATGCTATGTGCTAGGAGGTCATCTTCCATCCTATTTCTCATCCTTGTCTTATATTATTTTGGTAGTTGAAAAATATGTTTATATTGTAACTGTAAAAACTGACAGCTTACTTCGCCTTATCTCAACTCTTCCCGTTTATATCAAATACCTATATTATAACAACATTTTATTCTTGATGCTCGTCTTATCTCAACATTGATACGTACGTTTAGGGTATGGAGTATAAACTATATGATATTAATTATATTATCATGTCACCAATATGCCTAATTTATACACTTCTGAGAGTTTAATATCTATAACCAAATTGAAGGAGACAAAGATGGAAAGGACTAAGATGTTACTGTCCATTTAGATATTTGGGTTACTTAATTATTATTGCTTCTTGTTATGATATTTTATAATTGGGGAACCTAATTTAATACTAAAAATATGTACATTGGCTAAGAGCAGCAGCTCCCACAACCGCACTCTGGGTTATCGTTATCCATTACTTTGATCATCTTCTAGCTTTTGTTTACTTAATCACTCTTGATGACACATGTAATTCAATTTGTTTTAGACTGTCTTCTGCAGGTTAATGTATGTTTTGCTAGTTTGGCTTTCGTGATATAGAGTGAAGTTCTAATGCGTCTTGTTTAAAGTTTAACAATATATAACATTCCATAACTTTTTTCAACATAATTTAGCTTAAAGAGGTTGGATTCATAGGATAATTAGAGAGAATCAAGTGTTGTTGGCTCATTTGTTGCAATCGAGTTTGGTTATATTGGAAAATTTTCAAGGTATACTCGGAACTGATAGGTCCCGCAAGCGCACGAGTTATCGTAATAATTAAAAAGTATTGTATTTTCGTAGGGATTTTGTTGTTAAATATTAACAAATTATAAACTCTAATTATCCAAAACTGAATTAGTCGAAAAATTATACTCTCTCCGTCTCATTATCTTGGTAAAAAATGCATAAAAATTTGTCTCATATTAAAGTAAAAAAATAAATGAAAAATCTTAAAGATTGTATATTTTTATCAATAATTGATAAGTAATTAAGGAAAACATATTTCAAGACTTTTTTGGAGACAATGTTGCAATATGTATTAATTGTCATGATATGAAAATTTGTATAATATCAATTTGTAATTAGTGAGTGAATCATGCATTATATTAAGGAGATAATCTTTTATTTTTGTTGACTTGTTTGACTTTTACCAAGATAATGGGACGGAGGGAGTAAATAAAAATAAAAGATTGATTTTTGAGAAAAATAAAATAATATAAATCTAAAAGATTGGATTGAGATTTGGATTGGAAAATTTTCAAGGATTAGTTTCACCACATATCCGCATTGACAATCTTTAGTGATATCTCTTTTATTTAGCTAGATTTATTTTTAGGGTGAATTATCCTAATTTAGAATACTAGTTCCTTTTAAAATCTTAGCAACGTACTTAATGGAGCCTAATTCCACTTTTGTGGTAATTAGGATACATTAAATCCATTAATTTTCTATGATAATTAAGTGAATTCCCTTAGGAATTAAACCTACTTTCGTGATTTATGTTCCTAGGTTTAATTTTGTATTTTCTAATATTAAGGTTCACCTTTTGGTACTTCCCGTATTATCTGGGATTATGCAATTATGTAGCTCTACACAACCGCAAGCATTAAGTACACCAAAATCAAATAAAAATAGTTTCTAACATAAATAAAAGGTAAAATATCAAAACCTCATGTCAATGCCTCCATGGGTTAATCCTAATCCTTAGAAAAAAGGGAATTACTCACTACTCATGTTCATGATACAAACCAAAAAAATAAGAATAAGGCATAATAGAATAGAAATAACGAAAAGATGAGAGGAGGATAATTTCTTCTATCTTCAATCGCCTTCTAGTTTTTCCTTTGAGAGAGATGTGTTGTGTCACCTTCAATCCTTATTTTTTAATTTAATATCTTCTAATTTGTTATCTTCTATCTTCTAATAAATCTAATCTACAAGGGTTTCTATCCTTTTAAAGTTAGGCAATTAGTCCCCAACCCCCAAATTTATCCACCAAACTCCATTTTAATTGTGAAATGTCCATTATATCCTTCTCCATTCAAAAAAAAAAAAAAGAAAAAAAACCCAAACCCCAACCACCTTTTCAACTTCTTCCAAACCCCAAACCCCTTTCTATCTAACCCTCTCTAACTCCTTCCATATCCGGCTTACAAAACCCTTTCATTGGAAGACACAAGTGAAAACACACATTTTATATGTAAATGAGCTCCAGTGGCCTCTCTCTGCTTTTTGTTGAATGTAACATTCATCTCCTTTACGGTTTTTTTTTTCCGTTACTGTTAATATTCCGATTAACCAGTGTCAGAATTTATTTAAATTCCGACATGGGTATATCGGAAAAAAATGTAACATTCATTTAACTAATATAACTGTCACTTTTCCGAGAGAATGATTTCGGAAACTGCTAAAATTCCGATACATTTCTATCAGAAATGTTAACTTAATCAATTTGAAATTACCAGTAGGAAACGTAGCTCGCTGTAACAATTTTCCGACATACTAAATTTAGAATTTATTAAATTTCCGACATACTTAATTCAGAATTTATTAAAATTCCGATACATTTCTATCAGAAATATTAACTTAATCAATTTGAAATTACCAATAGGAAACGTAGCCCGCTGTAACAATTTTCCGACATACTAAATTCAGAATTTATTAAATTTCCGACATACTTAATTCAGAATTTATGAAAATTACGATACATTTCTATCAGAAATATTAACTTAATCAATTTGAAATTACCAATAGGAAACGTAGCTCGTTATAACAATTTTCCGACATACTAAATTCAGAATTTACTAAATTTGGTGAATAAGTTTGGGGTTTGGGGACTAATTGCCTTAAAGTTATATGCTACTTTTTCCAAAATTGGGCCCAAATTAATTAAAAAGGCCCAATAACTTATCTTCCTTCCCAAAGGTCCAAATCTTTTCTTCAATGCAATTGCTCCCAAAAACTCTTTACAATTTTGTCATTGATAAATTCTTTACTTTCCAAAACTCCAAAGCTCCAAAATTATAACCTGCACATCAAAAACACTAAAAACTTTTTCCAAATGAAATATGAACAAAATGCATGCTAAATTAAAATAAAATACCTAGAGAAATATTAAAATAAATACAAACAAATAGGAAAATAATATGCATGCTACGCACACATCAAGAACTAGACGTAGCTTCAAGGTAAAGTAAACAAGGATAAATTTGGTTTTAAAAATAAGATTCAACAAGTGACAAATGAGTGCAAATTTGAAAACAAGTAGTAGATATTTATGAATTATTCAAATAAGACAATATAATTTAGAGCAAAATAATCTTTGAGTTGTGTCTATTATTTAAGAACAAATGGAGTAGTGGAGTACTACAACTAAATTGGAAGAATTTTTTATGATGTGGTTATATATTCCTTGCGACTGTTTGGTGTAAGAAATAGGAGATGGAATAAGAATTATAATTCTTAGAACCAATTCCTTATAATTAGAATATAACCTACTTAAATCATTGTAAATTCTTAGTCTCCACCTTAAGAATTGTACTTCCAAAACTAGAGGTGCTTTTGAAGCACATTGAGGTACAAAACAAGAAAAACAACACAAATATCATCATTGTCGTCGTCTCCAACACCACCTACTCTCCATAATTGCCACCTCTACCACCTCTACATTGTTCTTAGCCACCACTAAAACACTGATACGATCTTCATTACCACCTTGTCGCCTCCAGTGACATTGCATATGGTGCAACCGACACCACCTCGCCAAAGAGTTCTTATCACTCAATCGTCATCGTCGCGCCACTACCTTAATATAATCATTATCACTATGGTCACCACATTTTTCTCTTTGCCACGACCACACTGCCATCGTCGCCACTACATTCCCTCCCATTAAACACTTTCTTATTTATTTTTTGAGACAATTAGCACTAACATACAATTCGTGTTTAGTGGTGAACTCTCTTGCTTACAGGGTACAAACTTTTCTTCTCCACCTTATAACTCTTTGCTTCACCTCAGATTTTTCATCCATTAATTTCAAACTCTTCCGTAATAGGTATTTGTAGTAAATTTTAAATTAAACATTGCTTTTAATTTACAATACACACAAACTTATTGCGATATATGATTAATGGCTCATTTTGGGTAATATTATTTTTTCTATTCTATTCATTTAATTAGGCTGGCAACAAAAACTGTTGAATATGTACCTTGTGATGAGGGACATTTTAACCATTTCTTTTACATGTTTAACACTAATGCAAGACTTGATGTTCATGTACAAGTTTTGCATTTCATACCTATCAAAAAATAAAATCAATTAATTTGTTTTGTGTTATATATAATTTCTCATGCTTAAATACCAAATTGGTCCCTATAAATATTGACTTTTTTTAAATTAGTCCAAACATTTATTTATTTATTTATATTTTGGTTTTAGTCCCTCATTTTCTTTTCTACTATTTTGGTTTTGGTCCTTACCGTTAACTTTGGATGAATAATACTGAAATGGGTTAACGAAATAGGGACCGGAACCAAAACGAAATTGAAAAGCAGAGACCGAGATCAAAACCAAAACAAATTAGAAAAACCTTCGCAGTGAAAATACGAGGATCATAATAAAAAATACATTTGCATTATCCTAAGTCGTACTTGATGACAGGGACCAAAACCAAAACATAATGAAAAATTAGGGACTAAAACAAAAAAAAAAAATGTAGTGACTAATTTCAAAGATATCAATATTTATATGGACCAATTTAATATTTAAGCTTTTTTTATATTTAATGGTTTCTTATAACATTGCAAGTTTAATTTGCTCACTTAAATCTTCATAATGTAATTTTACAAGTATGATTATATATGGTCAATTTTGTATTTACATGGACATATATAACTATTTACTGTGATAGGTTGCAAAGTATAGTCAATATTTCATTCTTTAGAAGCAGCTAGACCTAAGAAAAAAATATGAAATTCAGGTATATGTTAGGTGAATGTGGCCAAGACAACCAAAGATGTTCTACTCAGCAATTTCAAATTGTAGTATTTTTTACTTGGTATGATTAATTTCGTCTATAGTTGTAGTTGCTGATTTTGTCTTCTACTTATATTAAGCTTTTTAAATTTATTATATTCTATTTTATTTGAATAGGTTATTTATCGTTGGTTGAAGTTAATTGGCCTCAAATAACTTTTGTAGAATAATATCTTATGTGTGGCATAATTTTGTACACAATATTCAAATTATTTTATCATCCAACGCAACAATTTTATTTGAAAATAGAACTTACTTTATTCTATGTGAGGTGTAACACCCTCACTTTTAATCAGTTAATTTTAGATTTATTAAAAACGGTACTTGAAAATTTCGACGAAAATCCGGCAAAGTTTCCCCTATTTTTCGTACTTTCCCAAAATTTCTTGTTTGTACTACCTGTTCAAACCAGAGTAATTTTAAAGCATAAAACGTAATAATACTACAACCGGTTTAATCCTAACGCCCGATTAATACAAGTTCAGGGCATATACTAATACATATTTTAAATTTCTAAAATAACATTTATAATATAAACTATAGTCCGCTCATGACAACATTACACTCCTGCTCGGCCTGCACTGGTGTAAGCTCTGCTCCTGTACCTATAGGAAAAATAGGAAAAAAGGTAGCATTATACAGAACTTAGGAGATAACCTCTAAGAAAACATAGTAAATAAACTGGGCCTACATTATTATTGACGCACAACAAACATACCATTTTCATACATTCAATCACCTTTATTTTATTTTAACTTCTTTTACTTTTCTTATTTGTATTGTCGCATTTAATTCACTTTACTGCCCTTTTATTCTCACGTTTATTTTCATTCTTAGTTCTCTATTTATTTTATCTCATTCTTTCTTTTGTTCTCTTTCTTTTCTTTCTTTTGTTTTCTTTCTTTTCTTTGTTCTCTTTTGGCTTAAATACTATTTTGGTCCTTTATCTTATATCTAGGTTTCAATTTGGTCCTCTAGTTATTAAAAAACTCAATTTAGTCCTCTATTTTTATAAAGTTTGTCAATGTTGTCCTTCTGTCATAACATCGTTAGAATTAATCAGAATATTCCAGATTCTCACCGGAGATTCCTTCAAACAGTGCATGCGTTGGCGACGGATCTTGCAACAGATTTTGCGACGAATTAGCGACGAATTTTTTTAAAATATAATAAAAAATTTGAAAAAATAATAAAAAATTCATATTTTTAAAAAAAAAATTGTAAAATATTTTTTAAAAAATTCTGCAATTTATTTTTTTTAATATTTTAAATATTTTTAAAAAACATTAAAAATTTTCAGAAAAATTTTAAATAATCAATAAAATATTTTTAAAAATTCATGAAAATTTTATTTTTGGTTTTTTAATATTCTAAAAATTAATAGAAAATTCGTAAAAATAATAAAAAAATCATAAAAATTATTTTTTAAAATAAAGCTGTGAAAAAAAAGAAATTTTTTTAATGATTTTTATGAAAATAAAAACGAAAGTCGTTTTAAAATATTTTACTGATTATTTAAAACTTTTCTGAAAATTTATTATTTTTTAAAAATATTTAAAATATTAAAAATTGCAGAATTTTTTAAAAAATATTTAACCGTTTTTAAAAAAATATGATTTTTTTATTATTTTTCGAATTTTTATATTATTTTTTAAAAAAATCCGCCGCTAATTCGTAGCAAAATCCGTCGCAAAATCCGTGGCAAAATCCGTCGCCAACGCATGCACTGTTTGAAGGAATCTCCGGTGAGAATCTGGAATATTCCGATAAATTCTAACGGTGTTATTACGGAATGACAACATTGATAAACTTCATAAAAATAGAGGACTAAATTGACTCTTTTAATAGTTAGAGGATCAAATTGAAACCTAGATATAAGATAAAGGACCAAAACAGTATTTAAGCCTTCTCTTTTCTTTATGACTGAGTCCAACAGACCATCAGTCGTTCTCTTTTCTTTATGACTGAGTCCAACAGACCATCAGTCGTTCTCTTTTCTTATGACTGAGTTCAACAGACCATCAATCGTTCTCTTTCTTTCTTTTCTCTTTAAGTCTATTCTTTCTTTGTTCATTAAGTCTTTTTCTTTCCTTTCTTATTAAATCTTTTCTTTCTTTTCTTACTTATTCTTTTTCTCATTTTAATTTCTCTTAATTATTCTTTTCTCTCATTCTTTTCATTAATAACTTATTAACATTTTCATATTGACACTTAAGGGTTAGCAAACAATTCAAACATTCATAATTAAACACACATTTGCAATCATGTTCTTTTTTTCCTTACTTATTATAATCTATTCTTACTACTTAAGGTCGTCCAACTAATCTAAGTCAATTCACAAACACTTATTTTTATTCATTGTTTCTTATAATTTTATTTCACTAATTATGTTTATTCTCTTAGCTCTAAGTTATTCCCACCATTATTCATTCAGTCATTCACTCACATACATGCACAACATCTTAATTCATCCATTTATTTGTAATATTCCCTCCGGCTCGAATTATAAGCAAAATTAACTAAATTTGTGCTTATTAAGGAGGTTAGTTGATTGTATTTAATTTTCTCAAATTTATAAAAGAATAGAGGTATTTTAAGAAAGTTGCATTGGAAATGAAACAAAAATTAAATAAAATAACAATTTTCAAAGAATATTTTAGGAAAGTTGCATTGAGAATGAAATAAAATTTAAGATAGTTGGTTAATTTTGCTTATATTTTAAACCAAGAGGAATGTGTTTTTTGTTGCTTATATTTCAAGCCAGAGGGAGTATTTATTAATTTACTATATCCTATGTTCATTTTCAAAACCCAATCCTCACATACACTTCATACAAATCATCATTCAACATACTGTAACATCCCTAATTTTAATCCCCCTCGTCGAAGGATATATTTTTATATTTTCCTTGATTTGGACATACCAATATTAAATTACTTCCCAAAAAATATCAATTACCAACCCTATGATTTATCCTATGTGAAAAATAGACTTTCTATTCTTTACTTTGATATTTATAAAGATACAATATTAGATAAATCTATGTTACTTCCTATTTTCCAATTAATTTCTATTCTTTATAGTTTCCCAATGAGTTTGTATGATTCTTAAATTCTATTAATATTTATTTGACTTAAAAAAAATAATTAAATAAAAAGTATAATGGATAAATAATTTATTAAGTGTGTATGTGTGTGGTGTTGCTGAGGAAACCTAATCCCACCCTTCTTCTTCTTGTTTCCGCCGCCACTCCTCCCCCCCATAGTCTCCTTCTCCCGGCTTCTCTCCTTTGGTTCCCTTTCTCTCTCACCGCCACCCAGCAATCGCCGCCGCCACTCGCCTCGGCCACCAAGCACCCTCGCAAAGCTCTCTCTCTTCTCCCTCAAGCTCGCGCCAGAAACGGAAGAGGAGAAGTAAGCCGCCGCCTTCAACACTGCGACGGTCGAGGAAGCCACCGTCTTCAACGCTGCAACGGTCGAAGCTACGATCACCGTTCCTCTCTCCCCTCATCGCGAAGCCATCAACCAAGTCGTGACTCTCTCCTCAGACCGAACTGAACCGGCGTGTGGGGTTCTGCTCGTCGTGCACCGCCGCCGCCATGGCAGCACCCTTCTCTCTCCTTGGTCGCTCGCGTCTCTTTCCCCTAAACCCAGCCACCACGAAGCCAACGCCGACCTTATCCCTTTGTTTCTCATCACTGTGGCTGTGGAGACCTCGTGAATTGCGAGCCGGTCTCCGCATTCTCCTCTTTGGGTTGGCTATGGTGGTTGCGACTTCAACCGAACCGTCACCGGCAAAGGCGTCGCCTAATTCTTGTTGCTGCAGTGTTAACGGTTCAAGCGGGTATCAACCGGTTCGGACCCATTCGCTTTAAATTGGAGCTAGGAGGAGCTATTTAATCGAGCTAATTCCCGCTGCTGCTTCAAAAGTTGATTTGTGGGTAAATCCCTAATACCTTTTTAACTGTTCTATATTGTGTTTTAATAATAGTACTAATAATAATAGTATTGGTAATAATTACTTAGTATTAAATTGTTTTGGAAATTAAACCGTATTAAAGTTTATATTGATTTTAATCATACTGCTATTGATGATGATTTTAATTGGTTACTTTGATTTGTAATAACGTCGAATTAAACGTTATGCCGAATGATTAGTTTTAAAAGTATTTTGTTAAATGTGTTAGGTTCCTAAGTAATCGAGTTGAAGTTTAGTTGGGTTGGATTGTCCCTAAACTAAACAATACACCGGTTAATTAGAAACATGATGTATCGGCATACGTTAAGTCAGGTTAATACTTTGGACTTTAAATTCAAATTGAAAGGGAGTGTAGTTATTTGGACTTAGAAAACGTGATTTTAACTTATTCTTGCACAAAGAATGCTCTCTTTCAGTTTTGAATTTATAGCGTCAAGTATCATAAACATTCGACTTTTCGAATAGTGATTAAAGCTAGGTGATTTTTAATTATTTTTGATAAACATGTAATTTTGATAGTTAAAGTGTTTTCGATACTAGCATTTATTTTCAGAAGATGAAGTTAAAGATACTTGACCCTAACGTATTTTAATGCTTATGTTAGTTTGAAAGATAATCTCTTTCCAATGAGAAACTATACTATTTTATGGAAGGGGCAATAGTCCTAATTTCTTTTGACTATGATTTATGAATTTTAATTAAATGTTTTCGAAACTAACTTATTTCAGTTTTCAAGTTAAAGTCCCTCTTTCGTAAAACTCATGATATTGATTATTATTTAATTTGTTTGACCCGGTTAGACGACGAAGGATTTTAGGATCAACGCCAGTGAAAGCAATGAATCGCTCTGCGTTTGGGCAACATTATACGAAAAGAATCAGGTCTAAGGAAACGCAAGGTAAGGAGTGAGTATTACCTTATCTTAGGGATAAGTTTCTAGTATGTATATAATGTTTGCTGAGAGTTTGTTGCTAGTTTTAGGATTTTGCACATTGGGATAACTGATAAAGCTGATAATTTGAACTTAGAAAATAAGTAAATAAATTAAGGGAAATAATTTGGGATGTGAATTTATTGATGATGAGGTTATGTACTTGTATGTGCTGATATTCGCTTGATGATGATGTTATGTACTTCTATGTGCTAAAGGTGCTGATATTTGCTAGATGATGAAATGATTGTTAAGAATAATAATTTGATTAAGGACCCAGAAAAGTGTGAAAGTAAGTGATAAATAATTGATGATAAAAGAGGAAGATAATTGAAGAAATATCAAGATTGAGAGAAGTAACTAATAAAAAGAATATTATTTTGTGTGGAATCCGACTGCGAAGTGGCGCGAATCGGATAGTCCACGATAAAGAGTAAAAGATTATTTTGGCGTGGAATCCGACTGCGAAGTGGCGCGAATCGGATAGTCCACGAACGATAGAGGGGTAATTCCTTGTGGCCGACTGCGAGAGTACGCGAATCGGGTTTCGACTGCGAGTGGCGCGAATCGGATATACCACGACAGAGGAATTACCTAGTGCTCATTGTGGCCGACTGCGAGTGTACGCGAATCGTTTTCCGACTGCGAGTGGCGCGAATCGGATATACCACGATAGAGGAGTACGACTCAACCTCTTGCGTCCGACTGCGATGTGCGCGAATCGGACAGTATGCATGAGGGATGTTGTTGTCAAAATTGTTAAGAATGAAAAAGAATAAAAGAAATATAAAACGCCAGATAGTGCTTGAAAAAGAATTAAGTGTGTTGTGATAAAACTGTAAAAGAATCAAAATATGAGAGGAGAAAAGATATGAGAATGTTTAATGAATGAAAATGGGTTTATTTGTAAATGAATATGATATGACTTGACTTTAATTTGTGCGTATATGCATTACTTGAAATAAGTATGTTTGGCTTAGTCGGTTATTATGTCATATCAGAAACTGCTATTCCTATTTTATGTGTAATGCTCATCTCCTTACCATTTTTCCAGGTACCGAGATTTGAGCTTACACGATTATTGGCCGAGCAGGTGCACACTCCACTCCGTGGAGTGTGAGTGGAGTGTGAGTTAGTTATAGGGGATTATAGGTTATTTAATTGTAATTAATTTATTTTAATTTGATGCTATGTGGGGTGCGATGTAGCACCGATTTATGATTATGTGTTGTTGATAGTCCTGCTAGCTCTGTATTTTATAAATGAATATGTTTATCAGGTTGCAGGAAAAATATAAATTTTGGAAAAGTCCGAAAATAAAACGAAACTCTGTCCGTTTGACGGGAGATTTTTAATAATTAAAAAGGAAATTTTAACTTCATTATTTTGAATAATGGGTAGTTAAGGGTAGAAAAGTGCAGGTGTTGCACATACAAGTGGTCCCATTGTCCTCATTTTCTTACTTAACCTATTATTAACATTTATATTTTAATTCCACACATTACAAACAATCATCATACAATGCATATATTCACAACATTCGAGTGGGTTCATTTTCTATAACTTCATTCTTAACTTATTGTCAGCCTCAACTACCCTATTGTTTATTCTCATAACTAACATTTTCTATTCCTAGTTATCACTATAAACAACCTAGAAGTCATGTCATAAATAGAGGTAATACAAGCCTCTTACCTTAACCAACAAAGAGAGAGAAGGGAGCACCAAACCCTAGCCTTAAAGCTTCAAAATTAGAACCGGGAGAACTGAGTGTGACGGTGAGGGCAAGAGCGGCTAGGAGAAAAATAAGGGAGTGTAGATGGGTCCTCTTCCTTCTCTTGAAAGAGAAAGAAAACCTAGAGAGAGAGAGAGACATTAACACTTTATTTAAACCAAAGAAATAGCAAGGATTAGTGATGATGATAATGGGTTCGTGTAAAAAGAGGGAAGAAAAGAAGGACACTTCCTCCCACTTACCTTGAGCTTGTTAGAGATGGTGGAGCTAAAAGAGAGAGATAGCCATGGAGAGAGACACCCAAAGAGAGAGAAAGCTTGTATGTTAATGGTGGGAATGAAGGTAGTGATGATGGGGATGATGATTATTGGCCACAAAAGCTTGAGACCCTAAGGTCTCTTGGTCATGGAATGACAGTTCTTGGAGGAAGGAGGAGAAATGAACGAATTTGGGATGAAATGGGGGCTTGATTCCCTTTTATTTTTTCCATTCTGATGCGTGTTAATCGATATGGTTAATCGATTAACCAGTGTATTTTATTTTTACAAGCTATCAGGGGTTAATCGATTAAGTAGCTTAGTTCTTCATTCCCATGCACTTCAAAGTGCCATATCTCCTTCGTTACCTGTCGGATCATGCTCAAATTTGAAATCAAGCTTCCTTAAATACTAACCTTGATATCCAACGGTGGAATTTGTGTTTAGAGATGTAATATTTTATTTTGAATTTCCTAATATGGTGTATTTAAAACACCGAAAACGCTGGTTCTAATATTCGTCTTCCCATCATTCAACGTCTTATTCTTTGCTAAAGCTATCAAACTACTTCATAGCCCTAAAATAATCCTAATCCATCACCTTAACTACTCTTGAACATAATTATCATTCATCCAATCCTCTCATTATTTTGTTTATTCTTGGGATTAAAATTCGAGATGTTACATGAGGATTCAAGTATATCTGGAGTGATTTCCAAGTGATCTCAAATCACAGAACACAAGCTTTAATTTGGTGCATAGTTTGCTGGGGTTTGAGTATCAAATCACAGAACACGAATCAGAGAAAGTGAATGACAGATTACACGATTTTTCTGAGTTCTTCGGTGTTTGCTCCTAAGTTTCATGAGCATACTCCATCCTTGATTTAAATTTATCAACTCTAATGTGTCATTATCAATCCCCAACAGTGCCAGGGTGATTTTTATGGTGATTTGTGGTGAAAATCGTGGTTAATTCTCAGCCTTTCGTTCTTAAACCGACTTACTTTGGCTGTTTAGACTCGTGGTAATCGATTACCATGATTTGGTAATCGATTATCTAGTGTAAAACAGTCTGGTTACTAGGGCAAAATTTTGCAAAATAATTAGTTTTTCATTTTCTATTCATTTTTCCAATGCCAATTTCACTAATACCAATCCTTAAGCATGCATATTTCATCCCAACATACTTAATATAAATTTTCCCATATACAGAGTATAATTCACACAATCATTCATATAAGATATTTTATATTTAACTAATATAATATTTATAATTTCAAGGGTTAAATTCCAGTGGGCGTTTCAGGGTTGATGATTGGTTGAATTTTTAAACAAAATATTAAAATCATGTTCTCTTATTTTGTTGACTTTTAAAAATATTGTTATCTTTTTAGGACGGAAGAAGTATAATATAAAGTGTTATGCTTAAAAATTAGAATAAAAATAAAATTTAATTTCGACATCGAATAAACAAAGCCAATGGAACAAATAATTTGTTGTTAAAGCTAAATGTACAAATTTACACAAAATTTAAGCATATTTCTATTAGTAAATCAAAAATAGCTGGCTAGCTAGATAATCCGTTCAAAATTTACCTCAAAAAGCTTAATTTTCTCAATTCTTCGTTTCAATATTTTTATTTGTCGAGGAGTTTTTTTCTGAAGGATTTGATATCACAAGTATGACATAGGAATTGATTAGTGATGAATAGGTTATATATTTTCTATAATAAACATCAATTAAATGTCTCCAACTAAAAACATTAATTACATTTACTTTAATTTGTTGTCATAATATCACCAACTAAGTTTGTGTTTCCCTTTTAAATGGAGAAAAAGTCACAACTTAATTACCATTTGATTTTTTTCTATAATTAAATTCATATATTTAATTTATTTACCTTTTTTTTAGACATTGAAATTGAATTTTGTTATTAATGGGTGTTTTAGTTTTTGTTTAAGTGTTTTTTTTTTTATAAATAAAAAATTTTATTATCAACGAACAAATGCAAACAACAAAACTGAGAATCCTTAAGCCCAAAACCATCTTCTAGGAAGCGTTCAAAAGGCCAAAGGATTCAAAAAATAACAAATGTGCAGTACAAAAAAAATCTAGCATAAGCAACTAAATTTCTTGCAAAATTCTGTTGACCAATATTCGGTTTGGCCACATCCTAAAATCATGAAAATATAAGGAAGTCCTAAGTGCGAGCTTCTTCTTAAGAATGACAAAAACTTGGTAAGGCCTTAATGAAATGCGTTTGAAAGCTCGTCTGTTTCTCTCCAGCCACACATGATAGACGATAGCAGTCATTGCTGAATAAACTAGTTGTCTTCGTTTTTTATGCTTGAAGCTGTACAGGAGCCAACGACACCAAGTATCAAACCGAAAGCTATTGAGATTCAAGTAGCACTTGTTTTTGAATTCTCCTACATTTACCCACTTGTTTTTTTCTTTTTTTTTTTTCCTTTCAAAAATTTGTTTATTTTAATATAGTGTCACGTGGCATACTTCATAAAACTTCATATATATTTTTAACTTTTGTTGGGAGATAGAACTTCATTTTTGCAGAAGAGCTCTTTAGAATGATTATTGGTTTCACTGATATAATATAAGTGCTGATTCGTGATAGATTGACATTACATTTTCTATAATAGATCTCAATTCGATTTTTTAAAATTAATTTGTTCTAAAAAAATTAAAATTTCCTTGATTTTCATAATCTGATATCGTTGATGTAACACCCCTAATTTTCGTCTCCCAAATAACCAAGAAATTAATTATAACAATTATTTTATAATTGATTTATATTAGTTTTGAAGGTTTTAGTTTTTTTACATTATGTGTTTTTATATATAAAAATATGAGATATATTTTTATATGGTTATTTTGTACAAAAATAGGAATATTGTAATTTAGTCCTTGGGTTGAGACCTAATTCCAATATTAGAAAGGTTTTTGAAGAAAGAGTAATTAAATTATTAATTTTTGAAGTTTTATCAGTATGTAACCGGTTAGAATGACTCTGTAACTGGTTACACGATGAACTCAGAAAACGGGGTTAGTGCGTTTGATGAGTAATCACGCGTTTTAACCCAGAATTCGCCACGAAATCATCTTAATCTTAGTGGGGAAAGACGTGTCAACATGCATGGAGCTCTGATTTTGCTATATATAGCCTTGTGTTGATGAATTGAAACCCAATTTTGCTCTTGAATTGCTGAAGCTCTGTTTTAGGGTTCCATAGTTGTTTTGTTCGATTCTCAGTCTGTGTTGAGAGTTAGAAAACGAGTGATACACTGTTACAAAGCTCACATCAAGGGCTTTGTATTGATATAAAGTTTGTGAGTTAAGGGTGAGGGAGCAAGGAGAAATCAATCTGAGAAGGTTGGAGTTAGAGTATGTCAACACTGGTTTTTCAGTTCTAGGAAGCTAAGTTTGAATTCGATTTTGGTATGCTCCTGCTATCCCTTGGTCCCAAATCTTTCCTAATCTCTTTAGCATGTTGCAGAGATTAAGTCCTAACTATTTTCCCCAATTTTGATGCATGTTTTCTATGTCAAATTCTCTGATTTTGGGGACCCACCGAAATTGTGTTGCATGTCCAGCAGAGAAGGGGAATTAGTGGACTTTGGTGTTCAAACTCATTTCTTTGTGAAGTCTTTGTTCTCAATCGATCTAGAGATAAGGGAGAAGCTTACTATTTTCTAGAGTGAGGATAAATGTGTTTGGTAAATAGGATGAGTCACCAAGAGACTCTAAGGGCATAGATTGAATTAGTTTTATGGCTTGGAGGCCAACTTAGCTCATTTATGGTTTTTGAGCAATTATAATATGATGCATGCAAGCTATTGTGATGACAATTTCATGACTTATTTGGATATTATGTGAATTGATGCATTAAGTTGTGAAATATGTGATTTATGCACTTTTGGTGTATGATGATTTTGCATGCATGAATTTGTGATATGTTTAAGTGTTTAAACATGTGTAATTTAAGGTATTAAACTTTGGGTAATGATGAAACTAGGTTAGATTTGAGTACAATTGAAAATGGTGCTGAAAAATCAGTTTTAGTATGCTTTGCTGCATAATCTAACCGGTTAGAGCCTGTCTGTAACCGGTTAGAACCTGACAAAAATGAAAATATACAATTTTAGTTTTGTTAAGAAATTCTCACCATTTTTAATTGATACTTAAGGTCTATTACTACTGTTATTCCCCTGTGATTGTTGGATATGGATTCCAAACTTGATAATTGGTTTATACCTTAAAGTGAATGACAAATTCAATTGAAAATTGTGAAGTTATATGCAATTTGATGCTCATAATGTTAATGGATGCAAGATGAATGTGTTTCAGTGGGTAAACACATTAATATTAAGGTATTGTAACTCTGTGTATGGTTGAAATTGGTTAGATTTGAGTATTGGAAAGAATGGTATGCAAAACCTCACTTTTCAGTGTATTTTATGTATAATCTAACCGGTTAGTCTGAAGCTGTAACCGGTTAGATACTGTCAGTTTTCAAAAGAAAAAGGTTTCTGAAATTGGCTAAGTATTCATACCATTTGTACTCAAGTTTAAGCTAGAATTTCATATAAAAACCAATCTAAAAATATGTGATTGAGCATTGTTTGGTTTAGATTGGAGGTGATGAGTTAATACCTTAATATTTAATGATAATTTCAAGAGGAAATTATGCATAAATGAAATTGGATTATGACTTAGATCTTTTGAATGATAATATGGGTTGAACTTGAGGTATTCTGTTATGCTAAGACCCTGTTGTTGGATTGAGTAGAGAATTCAAGAAAAAATTCTTTGAAAATCAGTGGTTTCAAGTTCAGGTCTGTAATTCTAACCGGTTAGTACCTGAAACTTAAAAATGAAAGTTAAGCTTTTGAGTAATGATTGTTAATACTAATGATTATATTCTCTCAATCCAGGTCTATGAGCATATGTTTAACTTAAATTCAAGGATGAATTTTATGAGTAAGGTTATACCTCAAGATATCATTCAAAAGTTGTGTTTTTCTAAGTCATAATAATGGAATTAATGGAAAGACCAACCTTAATAATTATGTGTGCAATCATGCATAGTGAAAGGTGATGAAATAGGTTGGCAAAGATTGTTTGTCATGTTCTGGGAACATGAGGAGGGTACTCTGGGAGTACCAAATTAATGCAACCTACTTGATGACACATTCTGGGAATGTGGCCAGTGTCTGGGACCTGGTTTCTTTGATGTGTTCTGGGAACACATTGGTGTGCAACCTACTTGATGACACATTCTGGGAATGTGGCCAGTGTCTGGGACATGGTTTCTTTGATGCGTTCTGGGAATGTGATGCACACTCTGGGAGTGGTGCTTATTTATATTCCAAGTATGGTTTGCTATACGTTCTGGGAACGTGATACACACTCTGGGAGTGGTGCTTATTTATATTCCAAGTATGGTTTGCTATACGTTCTGGGAACGTATGTTAGTGTTCTGGGAACACATTGGTGTATTGGATGGACGTCCGAAATTGATTAGTATTGGAGGTCTCAGGATTGTGAGATAGAAAGCATGCATCATGCCACCTGCATTGAAAGACTTATTATAATTAACCGGGTGTGCTCATATGGTTATGCATCCTGATTTGCTACATGATTACTTGTGTATGTTAATTTTATTCTCATTTGATTATGCGAATATGTATCGCTAACCCCCATGCCCTTATTAGGTGGTGATCGTATATTTAGCTTGCACAAAAGTCGAAGAAGGGAGATGTCCCTTAGGTGCATGCAGAGTATAGATAGTGTGGGTTGGGAACCCTTTGTGCAGATATCGAGGATCCGACCAGATGGATGTTTGGACAGAGGACCAGTGACCAGCTCTATAACATCTCTATTTTTAATAGTATTTATATGATACACATTTTGAAAGAGGTATCATAAGATAAATTTAGTTTCATAATGATACTTATTTGGTACCGATGGACTTGTTACACTTGATATACTTTGAGAGTATAATATGATTATTTTACTATGTTTCCGCAAACTCTGATTTTATTAGTTAAATTCAGTATTAGACAAATTTTTGTAAAAAGGAACTTTCAAATGAAAGGGAAATTTTTATTGTCAGATCTTTTTCCAACAATGTCAAGTCCAAGAAATCATAAACTTATTACTTTTCTTATAAAGTAAGATGATATAAAAGGAGTGTTACAGTTGACTAAGATTTTTTTTCTTTTTAAATATTATTGAGAAAAATTCATTACCTAATTACCATTTGATTTTTTTAAATTCATTTCTTCCTATTCAAAATTTCAAATTTATTTGTTTACTACCAAATGCATAACAACGATATCAATTCTTTTCATTTTCTTTATTTAGACATTCAAATTGAATTTGGTAATTAATGGATCATTTAATTTTCCTTTAATTTGTTTAGGATTCTAGTGAAAAGAAATTAAAAGAGATACTTAAATATTACTTGCATAAATAATTTACCAAAATATCTTAATATGTGTCGTAAGGTACACAATAAAAAAATTGGAAAAAATATATAAGATGGAATCATGGAGAAAAAAGCATCATATATTTTTTAATAAAATAATTCTGCAACTTATTATTCAAACCAACAGTAACAGATTACATGCTGCAAAATATATATATATATATATATATATATATATATATATATATATATATATCAATTATAATTGTAGCAAACAACAAACTTTTCGCTATTGTCAACCCTATCGTACCTACATACATTATTTCTTTGTATGCTCCAGTTGCAATTTAAGTCTTTGCAATTATCTTTATCCCTTTTGTCATCATAAATATCAAAATAGTGTACTTTACCCTCCCATGTGAAGCTGCAGAAAAATAATGTATCAGAGATAAAGTGAGTTACAAATTGAAACTTGTATTCTTGATTGAGGTTGAGAAAATGAACACCAAGGTCATCTTCTTTGGATTTGCAATGAACAGCTAAACGAGCCTTAGGGGCATATATCTCATTTTTAATGTAAACATGTGTGTAACCAAAAGGTCTTACAGACCGCCCCTTACTTGTACCCACAAAAGAGACAAGTAAAAGCATAAGGAATAAGAAGGCATGACGGCTTGATGGAACCATCACTGTTGTTGTTGTTGTTATTATTATTATTATTATTATTATTATTATTAAGTTTTGGTGTGAATAGTGACTATATTGGAGCCTATTTATAAAGAAAACTAGTTTTAAACATGTGGCATGCACGAGCCGTTTAAATAAATATTTATCAACTAGATTTGACTCTTATTCATCCTCATAATGAATGTTGACTTGACTTTATATACATACTATAATTTTTTTCCTACAAAATACATGACATTTTAGTTAATAGCTACAATATGACATAAATGATACAAACAAAATGATATTACAGTATTTGTAACAAAATGCTAACATCAAACTCATAAAATTCTGACATATTAGTGTTATATTATCAAATTGCTATATGATTTAACTTTGGACTTTTCATATTTTTCACTATAACGGTTAAGACCAACAGACCCGTAAGACTCATGCATCACCATTACATTATCATATATTTTTAAAACCCAGATTCGTTTCAATGATGTTAATTAAACACTTCCTATAGTCCTATACGTAAGCCCCCTTTAAAAAAAAATCTTGATCATTAATGAAAGTTCTCTTTTCAACTTCTAGTGACATTAATTATTTCTTTATCACAAAGACCTTTATTTATTAATACTTAATAAAATCACAATAATAATTATAGGGGTAGTTTTGAAAAATTATATCAAATTTTTATATTTACAATAATACTAATAATACTAATTAATTTTCTTAAAAGGAGTGTGTTTTGGTCAAAGGGACTTATGTAAGGTCTTATAATTTTTAAATAAATAAATAAAATAAAATATTTTTATAAATATTATTGTTATGTTGAATGAAATATTAATTTTTCTGATTTTTAGTCAAAAGACTCGAGTCTTTGGGGAAAGACTCGAGTATTATAACTAGCAGTTAGGAAATTTGAATTTTTGTCGTTGGAAGACTCGAGTCTTCTGGGAAAGACTCGAGTAGATCGAGCTGGTGCTGTGTGTGTATAAGTCGGTTTTCATTTGAATTTCGCACCAAAACGCGTTTTCTCTTGGTTCCAAGCACAGAGTTGGACTTTACTTCGAAAGAGGGTAATCTTAAACTATAAATAGGTGTTTGGGGAAGCCACAAACTCATCCAAATCAATCAAACCTGAATTTCTGTCAAATTTTCTCTGTTTTGTGGTGCTGACTTTGATCACTTCGTTCTCCCTCAATTCTCACCCATTCCCTCTGAAACCAAAACACAAATTGAAGTTCTAATTCCAATCTTGAATTAGAACCATGAATCACTCGAAATAACCTCATGTAGAGCAAGTTCTTGGCATCCAAAGTGAAGCATTCAAAGCTGTGAAAAATAGAGCAACATTCAGTTTCAAACACCCTTCTTTCTCGAATCGGTTTGGTAAATCCAGGAACCCTTTTGATTCCAAACTTGTTTCTGATTAAAGCTGACATTTCCTAGTTGCTTAAGCTAACTTATTTCATGGCTTATTCGTGGTGCAATTGATTGTCAAAGTCAGCTAGTGCAACTGTTTTTGCACAGGTCCAGAAACGAAATCTTGATTCAACCCCTTTTCTCTTAGATCAATCCTTTCTTTAGCTTCATTGAGGTAAGGGAGGAGTTATCTTAATACTAGAATGGGTAATTTCAAGCTGGAAATGTATGAACCATTAAAGGTTCAAAGAGGGATGTAACTTGAACTGGGATCCTGACTTGGAGGTCAAAAACCCATGGTTTTAATGTTCAAACAAGTTTAAATGAACCTAATGATGCTCGCTGGATTGTGTTTTGAACTTAAAGTCAAGTGGAAATGAAATTCATAATTTAAAATGGATATTTTTCAAGTTTGTAAGAAATCTGTGATTTGATGTTGTTTTATGTTATTTCCGACCCTATCTGGACTCCTTCGTCGTGGTGTTTATCGATGATATTCTTATCTATTCAAAGAGTCTCGAGGAGCACGCTAATCATCTGAAGATCGTTTTGGAAACGTTGAAGGAAAAGAAGTTATATGCTAAGCTGGCCAAGTGTGAATTTTGGCTTGAGAAAGTCAATTTCTTGGGGCATGTAATTTCAAAGGACGGTGTTGCTGTGGATCCAGCTAAGGTGGAAACGGTTTTGCAATGGGAAAGGCCGAAGACAGTTACTGAAGTTAGGAGTTTCCTTGGATTAGCCAGATATTATAGGAAGTTCATCGAAGGTTTTTCCAAGTTGGCTCTTCCGTTAACCCGGAAAGAGCAACCGTTTCTCTGGGATGAGAAGTGCGAAGTTAGTTTCCAAACATTGAAGGACAAGTTAACATCATCTCCAGTGTTAACTCTACCCGATCCCCGGAAGGGCTTTGATGTCTATTGTGATGCATCTAGACAAGGTTTGGGTTGTGTCTTGATGCAAGAAGGGAAGGTCATCACTTATGCGTCTCGACAGCTGAAAGTGCATGAAGAAAACTACCCTATTCACGATTTAGAGTTGGCTGCCATTGTCTTTGCTTTGAAGATTTGGAGACATTACCTGTACGGTAATACGTTTCAAGTATTCAGTGACCACAAAATTTTGAAGTATCTCTTCGACCAGAAGGAACTGAATATGAGACAACGTAGGTGGATGGAATTCTTGAAGGGTTATGACTTCGAATTGCACTACCACCTAGGCAAAGCCAATGTTGTAGCAGACGCTTTGAGTAGGAAGATGTTGCACGTAAGTTCGATGATGGTGAAGGAAGCTCAGTTAATTGAAGAATTCCGAAACTTGAATTTGGCAGTTCAGTGTAAGCCTGAATGCATCAAGCTAGGAATGCTTCAAGTAACCAATGAATTCCCTACTCAAATAAGGGATTTGCATAAAATAGATGGAGAATTGTTAGAGAAGAAAAGATTGGGGCTGGAAGGTGTGGAGCCTGACTTTCAAGTTGGAGCTGATGATATTCTAAGGTTTTGGGATCGTGTGTGTATCCCAGCTAATCAGGAGTGGAGAAGAGCATTTTTGGATGAGGCCCACAAGAGCAAGTTAAGTATGCATCCTGGATCAACGAAGATGTACCAAGATTTGAAGAAGATGTTTTGGTGGCCAGGACTGAAGAAGGATGTTGCATCTTATGTTGCATCTTGCCTTGTTTGCCAGAAGGCAAAGATTGAACATAAGAAGCCAGGAGGAGAATTGCAACCTTTGAGTATACCAGAATGGAAGTGGGATGGAATAGCGATGGACTTTGTGTGTGGTTTTCCGAGAACCAGAGAAGGTTTCGATGCGATTTGGGTTGTGGTTGATCGATTAACCAAGTCGGCTCATTTCATCCCCATCAACATGCAGTTTCCGTTGGAGAAGCTTGCTAGATTGTACATCAAGGAAGTCATTCGGCTGCATGGAGTGCCGTCAAGCATCATATCGGATCGTGATCCTCGTTTTGTGTCTCGTTTCTGGCAGAGTTTGCATCAGGCTTTGGGGACGCAACTAAGGATGAGTTCGGCTTATCACCCGCAGACGGTTGGTCAGTCGGAGAGGACGATTCAATCCCTTGAGGATCTGCTTCGAGCATGTGTTTTGGAGCATCAAGAGAGTTGGGATCGGTTGTTGCCGCTTGTGGAGTTCACCTACAACAATAGTTTTCACGCGGATAACTATTTTAAATGTCACTCATCAATGTTAAATCCTGAATGTTTTAAACGCAATTGAGTTTTTCAATAGAGCATTATATCATCACATTATTATTTTCACTCTTTCTAACTTATTTTGCAGAAATTTCGAGTAATTGCGTATGCCTTAGTTACTGTGGTAGACCGACCCTCGGTCTACCTTAAAGTACCCCAGGCCGACCAGAATACTCGTTCTGCAGGTCACACCTCCTCTGGCCGACCAGAATACACATTCTGACAGGTCATTACCCCTCGGGCCGAGCGTACGACATAGGACCCGCTCTAGCATCTCCGGACCGAGCGCAGGGACCTCTCCCCTTAAAAAGTCCAAGCTAAGGGCGCGTGAGCCTAGCTCGCTAACCGGATAAGGCCAACCGCTAATAGGATGAGGATGAATGACTCATCCTTTATCCTGTAAAGGGACACGTCAGCCCTACTGGACCTCCGTACAGGCCCATAGGGTACAACACCACTCCCCCTATAAATAGCTGTCTCCAGCTAGGGGCTCAGGTACGTTCTCTCTCTCCCTAATGGCACAACTGCACACACTGTGATTAGGGAAACCCTAGTTGTCCCAACTGGACCTCTAGTATACCTAGATAATTATACACTAACTTCAGTCTATCCGCTAGTTCTTGGGTCTCTATATACCTTAGAGCTAGGGGAGCATCTGATACACCGTGTCCCAGACACGACATTTGGCGCCGTCTGTGGGAAACCATAAACTGCTATTCCCACCCCAAAATGGTAGAGACGCGAGGAAACGCCGCATCGCGTGGCGCAAACCGCCAAGCAGGGCGAAACCGTCAGAGTTTGCAAGAAGGCAATGGCGACAACGGCAGAGATCTCGAAGGGAGAAACCCTCCACATCCCAGCATGCCATCAGTAAGACAAATTCCAGCCCGGAGCCACCACTCCATTCCAGCTCGCATGCATAGTGGTCCTTATACCGTCCATTCCAGGCAAACAAACCCTGAAAACCCAAACCCTCTTAACCCCAATCATGCACAAAACCATGGATCAGGCCGATCCATCGACGCCCGTGTTTCTGGAGGTGATAGGGATTACTCCCGTGGTCAAAGGGAGAGCCAGTTGGAAGAAATCATTAAGCAACAAGCTAAGATCCTGGAACAGCAGGGAAAGGCCATCGCCGACCTCCAACAGCTCCATATGCAGGCGGTGGCCGGAGGGGCGTTAGCAATAACCCCAGCAACTCAACTGATCCCCCACCCAACCACCACTCTACCTCCACCACCCCCCATAAACCCAACCCTAGAGGACACATATGAAACCGACCACACTGCTCACCCTGGCCATCCCTTCACTCCGAGAATCATGGCATACGAGACACCCTCAGCCTTTCTCGGCCCAACGAGTGTTTCCAAGTATAAAGGGTTAACCGACCCTTTGGAGCATATCTTGTCTTTTGAAGGAGCTATGAACTTTTACGACGGTGGAGACATGATGAAATGCAGAGCTTTTTCCATGACTCTACAACCACCCGTCTTAAGATGGTACTCAGCCTTGCCCAGGAACTCTGTTAACTCCTGGGCAGAAATGAAGAGAGTTTTTCTGAACAGGTACACTGCTAGTTGCGTCCAGCCGAAGTCCGACCACGCACTAGCAGGCGTTATGCAGCAACCCGAAGAGCCTTTACGGGAATATCTCTCACGCTTCCATTCGGAGGCAGGGACCGTTCCTAACTTAGAACCAAGCTTTGCAGTCTTTCTCTTCACTCAGGGTCTTCGAAACGGAGATTTCAAAAACTCACTAGTGGGCAAACCGCCGAGGGATATGGCGGAGCTGAGACATTGTTCTACTAAGTTCATAAACTTAGAAGAATTCAGCAAATGGCAAAGAAACAGAGATAGAGGCGAGCGAGGAGAGCCATCCTCCCAGGGAAGATCAAGAAAAGACGAGAGAAGAGATGACAGAAGGGATGACCGAAGAGAGGATCAAAGGAGAGGACCCCGAGGGGAGAGGAGATTTGGACCTCCCCGAGGGAAATTCGAGCAATAAACCCCTCTCACAGTTCCAATAAGCCAAATTCTGCAGGAAACAATGCAGACTGACCTCCGAGCAATAGAAAGACCACCCCCTTGAAGAGAAGTCAGCGACAGGATCGCTCCAAATTTTGCTCGTATCATGGTGGGTATGGGCACACTACAGATGAATGCACTTGGCTCAGGGATGTGATCGAGCAGTTAATCAGGGACGGCAAGTTACAACAGTATGTCAGGGAAGCACTTGACCGACATACTCGAAGAAGAACTCCATCCCCAGACAGGAATGGCCGGTCGTCAACCAGGCAGGCCGATCAAAACACCAACCAACAACAACCCACCAATCAGCAGAGAGTGGCCATGGTAGAGGTAGCCACGACGGATCAATCCCCGCAAAACCTGCGAGTCAACACCATTGCTGGAGGTTTTGCGGGAGGAGGAGAGAAACGGTCCGACAGAAAGAAATACATCAATCAAGTCCTTGCAGTTCACAACCATCCAATCCGAAAGAGAGCCACAAAAAGTATTCCCATTTGCTTTTCTGATGATGATCTTGAAGGGGTGATCCCGGGTCATAACGACCCTATGGTCATCACTGCATTGATCGGTAACTATGAGGTTGCCAGGGTATTCGTCGATCAGGGTAGCTCGGCAGATATCATGTTCCTGAACCTTTTTGAAGCACTGAAATTAAAAACCTCGGACCTGACCCCTTTCGAGGGAAAGCTGATCAGCTTTACTGGAGATGCAGTGGTTCCCAAAGGACATATCCAGCTGCCAGTGACCCTTGGGAACCACCCCTTGGCAGGACATGCTTGCAGGCCTTCGGCGCGGTCGTTTCAACTGTCCATCTGGCTATGAAGTTTGAAGGCACTGACAGGACTGTAGTTACCATCCGAGCCGAGCAGGAGAAGGCTCGACTGTGTTACAATGCCAGTTTGGCAAAGATCAAGATTCCAGAAGAAATTCAGCCAAAGTTAAGTTTGAACAAGGGAAGTGTACTCTTGAAGGACCTAGATGTTAGGTCCGATTTGGATGATTCAAGACCGACCCCTGAAGGAGAGTGGGAGTTCATTGTTTTAGATGAAAAACTACCAGACAGAAGAGTGAAACTAGGAACCAACCTTTCAGAAGAAATACGAGCAGAAATGCTCGAGCTTTTAAAGAAGAACAAAGATCTTTTCGCTTGGACCTCGGTAGACATGCCGGGGATTGATCCGAACTTGATCTGTCATCGGCTCAGCGTTCATCCGACCGCCAAACCGGTCGCCCAAAAGAAGAGAAGGGTTGGCACCGAAAAGGCTGCAGTGATAGAGGAGAAGGTATCCGAGCTCCTTTCCGCCGGGTTCATAAGGGAGGTTAGCTACTCGGAGTGGCTATCCAACACCGTTCTGGTCAAGAAATCGAACGGGAAGTGGCGCATGTGCGTCGACTATACCGATTTGAACAAAGCATGCCCAAAGGACCAGTACCCCCTCCCCATCATCGACAAACTAGTGGACAACTCATCTGGCTACCAACTCCTATCTTTCATGGATGCATACTCGGGATATAATCAAATCCCGATGTACCCTCCTGATCAGGAGAAAACGGCCTTCATCACTGAAAGGGCAACTTACTGCTACACGGTAATGCCTTTCGGGTTGAAAAACGCTGGCGCAACCTACCAGCGTATGATGAACAAGGTCTTCTCGGGAATGATCGGACCTACTCTCGAGGTGTACATTGATGATATGATAACAAAGAGTAAGAAGAAGGAGGACCATCCTCGGGACCTCGTGGCTATTTTGGGTAGAATCAGAAAATTCAACATGCGCCTGAACCCCGATAAGTGTACCTTTGGGGTCCCAGCCGGGGCCTTTTTAGGTTTCATGCTCATGGAGAGGGGTATCGAGGCCAACCCGGAGAAATGTCAAGCTATTCTGAACATGCACAGCCCATCTAATGTCAAAGAAGTTCAAAGGCTAACTGGTCGGATGGCAGCCCTCTCCAGATTTCTCCCTCAAGTAGCCAAGAAAGCTTTACCATGGTACCAATTACTCAGAAAAAACAAGAATTTTCATTGGAACGACTCTTGTGAACAAGCGTTTACAGAGCTCTAGCAATACCTCTCGGCCCCTCCCGTCCTCACCAGTCCTCGGGAAGGGGAAACTTTGTTTTTGTATTTGTCCGTAAGTGAAACATCTGTTAGCTCGGTCTTGGTCAGAGACGACTCAGGAACCGAGCGTCCCATCTACTTTGTCAGCAAGGCCCTCCAAGGGCCTGAGATAAGATATTCCAAAATTGAAAAACTCGCCTTTGCTTTGGTGGTTGCTGCTAGGAGGCTCCGGCAGTACTTTCAGAACCACCCCATAGTACTCAGAACAACTCAGCCGATCAGGCAGGTTCTCAACCGACCTGACTTGGCTGGAAGGATGGTCTCGTGGTCTGTTGAACTATCAGAGTTCGACATCACCTACGAGCCAAGGAAAACTCTCAAGTCCCAGATTTTGACAGATTTTGTTTCAGAGCTATCAGATTCTACTTATTTCAACCCCTCCCAACCATGGAAAATTTATGTTGATGGCTCCAGCCACAATAAGGGGGCAGGAGCAGGGATAATCCTTGAAAACGCAGCAGGCATTTGTGTTGAGTACTCCCTCAAGTTCGACTTCCCCACCTCGAACAACCAAACAGAATACGAGGCGGTGATAGCCGGCTTGCGAATGGCCCATCAAATGGGGGCGTTAGAAATTGAAGTTTTCAGTGATTCCCAGCTAGTTGTATCTCAAGTCAAAGGTGAGTTCCAAGCCAAAGAACCAATCCTTCAGAAATATCTAGAACAAGTCAAAACTCTCACAGATCTTTTCCCCCAATTCTGTAAGATCCATGAAGAATGTTTTGATAAATGCCAAAAGGTTTTGAACAAGCTACAAAAGGTTTTGAACAAGCTACAAATGTGTTGATCAAGTTCAATCTCAACAAGCAACAACAAACATCAAGTGATGAAGAGAGAGCAAGCTCATGAAGACTTAGTTTGGTAGTTTGTGTTTTAATGTTTTATCTTTTGCCTCACAAGTCTTTTAGTTTATGAGTTTGGGTAGAGTTTATTAGAGGGTAGTGAATCTCTTTTGATTGCATGATTATATCATATTTTGAGTATTCACTTTGTCTAAAATCAATAGGTGGCTTAAAGGTTTTAAAGAAAAGGTTTAGTTTTTGAGAAAACAAGTTTTTAGTGATTTTTATGCTGATTACTCGAGTAACACATATTTCACTCCAGTAAAATTTATCAAGCTTGCGGCTTACTCGAGTAACACTCATTTCACTCGAGTAAAATGTTTTCAGCTTTCGGCTTACTCGAGTAACACTCATTTCACTCGAGTAACTTGATCAGATATGGTTTTTTAAATACGTTTTTCACTTCTCAAAAGCCATTCTAAGTGTTCCTATTTGTTTCAACCACCGAGTGTAGTTTTCAACAATTGGTATCAGAGCTCGGTCGAAAGACACGAGCATAGAGCTTTTTCGTTAAGATCCTTGAGAAACTACAATGGGTTCTACGAATCCTTTTGGTGGTGAAGGTGCTCCAACTTTTGGGTATTCTATATAAACCTTTTCCTAATCATTTCTATAAATTAGAATCAACTAGAATCATTTTGATACACAATTTTACAAAGAATCAAAGCCACACTATTCTCTCTCACTCTCTCAAGATCAAAGCTCTCATTTTCATATTCTTTGATCAAGAACCTTGAATCTCTCATGTTGATATTTCATAGCTTTTGAAAGAGATTCATAGGATTGTTATTGTTTTTCAATTTGGTTGTAATCTTTGCAAGAAGCAAGCTATCTACAACATTGGAAGCCTTGATTTTAGCAAGTTTCATTGGAAGCCTTGGTGAGGCATTTCATCAAGCACTTGGAAGCCTTGTTGAAGAACAAGCATTTGGAAGTCTTGTGAGTGAAGCAAGCAATTGGAAGTCTTGTTGTGGGGTATCGGCAAGCAAGAGAAGAGGTTAGATTAGATATCAATAGGGTTACAAGGCAAGGGTGTGGTATCTCTTGTAGGCTAGCAAGAAGGAAGTCTTGTGAGGCATTTACTTGTAATTTGAGAAACTCTAATTCCTCATAGTGAAGAATCTCTCTTGGTTGAAGAGGGGACTGGATGTAGCTTTCAAGTGGATGAAAGTGAACCAGGATAAATCACTGTGTCGTATCTCTAAACTCTCTACTCTTTACAATTCTTGTTATTAATTGTGTTCTTGATTGAAAACCTAGAAAAAGTGATTTTTCATAATTGATTGAATTGAATCTTAATTGTGCAAAATTGATAAAGGGAAAATCATTTTCATAGCCTAGGTGAATCAATAAGAATATTGGTGTTGATTGTTTCCGCTTAATCTCTGATCATATAATATTTGTTAATTGATTGATTTTCATTGGTTTTAATCGTTTAGATTTGTTTCTTGCGAAAATCTTTCAAAGTTTCTATAACACCTATTCAACCCCCCTTCTAGGTGTTCTCCTAGTGTATCCTAGTTGTTTCACCCACCGATTGTAGTTTTCTAACAAATTCTCTATCACCCACATCCCTAGGTCTTCTAACAGCCGAGCAGATATCCTGTCAAAGCTCGCCAGTACTAAAGGACCCGAGAACAACAAAACCCTAGTCCAAGAAACTGTTCACCAGCCGAGTGTTATCTTAGCTATATCTTTGACCACCAGCTGGATGGACCCCATTAAGCAGTATCTCCAGTTCCAAATCCTACCTACCGACCCCTCCCAAGGAAAGAAGATAGTCAGGAAAGCGGCTCAATACACCATGGTCGGCGACATTTTGTACAAACGGGGAATAGACTCCCCAACGCTAAGGTGTCTGGACCGAGCGGAAGCTGATCTGGTACTGGCCGAGGTTCATGAAGGAATCTCGAGCCACCATGTGGGTGCGAAGGCATTGGCTCGCAAAGTGCTCCGAGCGGGCTACTACTGGCCTACACTCCTCAGCGACGCCTCGGAACATGTTAAAAAATGCGAATCCTGTCAGCTTCATGGAAAGATTTTTCAACGCCCCCCAACGGAGCTACACTCGATGATTGCACCATGGCCCTTCTATCAGTGGGGCATGGACATCATAGGAAAATTCAAAACAGCTCTGGGGCAGCTAAATTTTGTGGTGGTCGCGGTTGATTATTTCACAAAGTGGATTGAGGCCGAGGCATTGGCTACAATCTCTTCCGCCAAGATTCAGAAGTTCTTTCTCAGACAAGTCATCACCCGTTTCGGTGTCCCACACACCCTGGTCATCGACAACGGTACCCAATTCACTACTAAGGTTTTCCAGGAACTTGTCAACCACTTCCATATCACCCACCACTTCTCATCAGTCGAGCATCCACAAACCAACGGGCAGACTGAAGCTGCGAATAAAACCATCATTGACGGTTTGAAGAAAAGATTGTTGGATGCCGAGGGTTCATGGGCTGACCTCCTTCCCGAGGTATTATGGTCAATCAGAACGACCATACACACCTCAACAGGAGAAACCCCATTCCGACTGACCTACGATTGTGAGGCTTTGCTACCTATTGAAACTCGGATCCCTACCTTTCGTATATCCGAGCGACCAATAGAAGTAAACGAACATTTGCTAAAGGAAGAGCTAACCCTCAGCGAGGAAATCCGATCTCTAGCCTCAGACTGAGAGAAAAAAGCTAAGAAAAGGCAGTCCCGAGAGTACAACAAATGGGTGGTTCCGAGGAGTTTTGCTGTGGGAGACCTGGTCCTTAGACGAGCTGACATTGGACTGAAAAATTCAAGAGAAGGGAAGTTGGCAAGGAACTGGGAAGGTCCCTACCGAGTGATCTCAAAGACAGGCTCGGGGGCCTACAGACTCGAAACACTAACCAACCAACAGTTGAACAACTCCTGGAACGCCACCAAGCTCAAACCCTACTATAGCTAAGCGGGAGTCACAACACTGTCTGCAAAGATGAAATTTTATCATTTAAAATTCCTGTCATTTATCTTTAGCATGCTCTTAGTTATCCTTTTTTGTATTTGACTCCTGTTTACAAACGGATCAAGGAAATTCAATGAAGTTTTTTTCGTTTCAATTATCTCTCATACTCTCTTACTGTTAACGTACTATCCATTTCCCCTCGTCTCGCCACCGAGGCGAACTTGGGTGTTTATACATGACCTTCTAACAAGGACATATAAACTAACAATTGCAAGTACTTTAATAAGATGCCCGGCCAAAAACTAAAAACAGTTTCGTAGTGCCGAGGACTGAGGATCCCACCTAGGCCATAGGTCGGAGATTCGAAATCTAAACAACAGTTTATAACGAGATAAAACACAATTTAGATCATGAAGAACAGAATAAGATTCACTTCTTACAGAGCAATGTTGCAAAAGGAAATCTAAACAAGTTCAAATTACAAAATTACACAGCAAAATACAGCAAAATACATCTCAAAAGAGTTAATCCTCGTCTTCGGACAAGGCAATGGATGACCCATCAAAATCTTCTTCGCTTTGCTCCATCTCCAGGGGGTTCGGCAGGTTGGGTGCTGATAAATCCACTTCAGCATCATCACGATAATCGATCATCCGATCACCATCAACCCCATAGTATGGGCTAGCCCCAACCACTCGGATTCCAGGGTTCAAGAGCATTAACTGTTTCACAGCATTCACAAAAGAGTCAACAGCACCATGATCCCAGTTGAAGTGGTTCTTGCAAGCCAGCACCTTATGCTTCAAAGCCTTTCGACGATTTTTGATCAGCTCCTTCTGAGCTTCGGCCAGTTCCCCTTGTAACCTAGTCACTTCCGCCTCCGAACTCGTCAAACGACCAGCAACACCTTCCAGCTCATTAACCCTTTGACAAGCTTCAGTCAGCTTCGCTTGGGCCGCCTGCAGCAACCTTCCTTTCTCAGCATCCTTTCCAACCGTATCCTCCAGGGCCTTTTGAGCAGTCTCTCAAGATCTCTCAGAAGCGTCAAATCTTTTTTGAAGCTCGGCGTTTGCTTCTGTTAGAGCTCGGAGATTTGCCTTACTTTCCTTAACTTGACTTTGCAGATTTTTAGTTTCAGCAGCAGCAACCTTCCTCTTCTCTTTCTCAGCCGACGAGAGGGTGGCACTGATGTCTTCAGCATTTTTGCTTAAATGAAACATATAACTGGCAGCCCTCAGCATGTTTCGGCCCAAAAGGTCACAATGGCACCTTAAGGTGCTTGCCGTCTGATCCGATAGCCTTTTTTCATCGTTTGGCGTATAAACCAAGCCGACGAATTTCTCATTTAGCTTCCTAGCCCAAACACTCTCCTCGTCCGGGTCAGACATATCGAACCACAGATTGGTCCTTTGAAGGTCGGCAACCTTCGTCTTCACCACCTCCACAGCCTTGCCTTTGCCTTTATCCAACTTAGCCCTTTTGGCAACAGGCACCCGATCTTCTTCATCCTCCTTTTCTTCCACTTGCACCAACGGGATTCCAGTAGCTATTTCCCCCCACTTAGTCGGTCCAGGTCGAACAACCTGCACCACCTCGACCTCGAAGGGACAAGTTTCGGCAACAGTCACCGAGCGAGTGGCTTCCGAGGACATGTCTCCACTCCGAGAACCAGTTGACCCAGCAGCCGCCTTTGCTTTAGCAAGCTCCTTTATACGAGCAACAACCTTGTTTTCCTTAGCCATTTTTTCTGCAAAACCAAGAATCCAAGTGTTAAAAAAAAATATATGTACCAAGCTCGGCTTTTATAAGCTCTTGGGGAAAAAGAATGATCTTCCTGATATCTACTGGACCATTCCGCCTAAGATAGGAAAAGAAGGTATCACAAGTGATCTTCTCGGCTGCCGATAGCTCGGACTCATATTGATACTGGTAAAGTTTGGGGTTGCGGTTAAAAAATCTGATATTGATAGCTAGTTCTTGGGTCTCTATATACCTTAGAGCTAGGGGAGCATCTGATACACCGTGTCCCAGACACGACAGTTACTAAACAGAATGATATATATTTTTTTCACGCAATAGTTATCATATTTTTAATAGTTGTTTGACAAAACTTTGTTCGACAATTGTTTTCAACATTTTTTATGTGGTATATTGTATATCCCATTTAATTTACTTCTTTCAATTCATTTTAGACACTTATATATTTAGGAATAAATTTGTTATGCTAAAAAAACACTTAAAGTATAACGGAAGTGACTAAATGACTTTTCAGAGCTTTAGATAGATTTCAATTAGAAGCAAAAAGCGGTTTGTTTCGTCAATTTATATGCTCTGCACATACAAGACCTGTTTGATGGAAAAAATAATTTTGGGTCTGTTTGGTTTTCTAAAACTAAGGCATACCTGTTATGTGATATGTTTTAACCTAAGGCTTAGTGTCTATTTATCGTGATAATGAGATTTCTATAATAACCAAAGAATACTTATTTATTTTTGGCTGATTAATCAAATTGTTCTTCAATTCGTGATCCTTTATTTTATTATAGTAACCATTTTGAAATCGTACTTATTAAGAAACACTTTAAAGTCAATTTTTTTGTCAATATCATTTGGATTTGTCCTCTTTTTTCATTATTGGAATTGGGAAATGAATGTGAGTATCGCTATACTGATTAGTAATATAATCTTTCTATTATCGTGCCTGTTGATCTGCAATTCTATTATCGTGTATATTTTGTCGTAAAAAGTTTTTTGTCATAAATTGATTGATATATTTGTAATTTGTAAATCGGTATTTTTATCGTCATGTTATATGTTAAAGATGAAAAAAAAAACGATAGAAATACCGATTTATTTAATATATCATTTTATGACAAATAACTTTTTACAACAAAAACACGACAATGAGAATGCGGATCAACAGGCACGAGAGTGATAACAGGGAAGACATTTATTGAGTTATTTACACGAAAATGAACATCTTTAACATATAAATAACATTCATAAAAACCAATTTTTCAATATATCATTTTACTATAAACAACTCTTTACGACAAAAACACGACAATGAGAATGCGGGACGATAGGCACGGATGACACACTAGTATTAATTAAAAAAACATCATACTAAAGTGACTGACACTCTATATGTTTTTCACCTTTTGTGCCATCAAATTTTAAAGATACATAATTGGCTTTTCCTTAGCAAAGTTCAATTTCAAAGACAACGATATAGCAAAATCTTATGCTAGGATTTAGTTAGTTTAGAATTATCAAATTTTATATGTAAGGAGCTTTTGAAATAACCTATAAATATTTTATTATAGCAGATAAGAACGACATATTTGTAAATTCAACAAGGGTTGTATAATTTTGATGAAGACAAATAGTGTGAAGATTCAACAACAACAAACTCAAGTTTATTATTTCTCGCGTTGCTGTAATTTTATTATTTATGCTTTTGAGTGTGGGTGGTAGACTTGCGTCGTTAGCTCAAGTTAATATGGTATATTTAGTATGAAATTTAGTTGAGTTAAATACCTGAAAAAGACTAGAAAGAGATTGGTATCATAACAAAATTGAAAAACCAATTATTTTAAGTATATAGCAGTAACTACTTGATTAGTGGATTAGTTCATGGACTAATCGAGTAGTCAGCTTAAAATGAAAAATTAATTTTATAAGGAAGCACGGACTAATCGAGTAGTGCTTCAACTACTCGATTAGTACAAGTTTTCATCAACATCTAGTCAGCTCTAAAATATGACTGTTTGAGAGGTAATCAAGATCCAAATTTGATCAGCTTCATTGACTTGCGCTCTTCCTGATTTTTAGGGGTTTTTGGAGCCTATAATTTGATGCCTCATCAAACTCTCAACATACACAAGCTGATACAATAAAATCTCGTTTTATTCATTCCTACCTTTCTCTAAGTCTCAGCTCTAGCTCAATTAGTTTACATATTGTTATATTCCAAATTAATTGAGTTAGTATTGGAGCAATATCCTTGTTATTCTCGCTGATTATTGAATAAAGGAAGGAGCTCTTGAAGGTTTCAAGGAGCTCTCTGTGGAAGTGTTGAAGAGGTTCTTCAACCAACAAAATCAAATAGAAATTGGGGTAGATTTCAAGAGTTTGATACACTCTTGAAAGGGTTAGGATTAATTGAGTGAGGTTCTCTATTAATTCTATTTGTATCCAATTAATTTGATTTTGAGTAAAAAGCTTCCTAAAGTTTTAGGGAGGACTGGATGTAGCTCTCAAGGTTTGAGAGTGAACCAGTATAAAATTGCTTGTGTCATCTTTTTATTGCTTTCCTTAATTTCTGCATTTAAGTTTGTTTTCGTTGAACCTTAAGTTAGCCAATTTATTTGCTGCTGTTTGTGTAATTTCTTGGCTTCCTGTGAAGCTCTCTACTTTCTATGTCTGCAATTGCTCGTACTACTCGATTAGTTGGAGTGCTAATCGAGTAGCTCAAGTGTTTTTGGATAGATCACTGAATTTTATTAATAACAGTAAGCTTATTTATTGCTAATTTCAATTATATTCGAAAAATTGATATTATTGCTTCCATTTACTATTCACCCTCCTCTTGTAAATTATTAGGCCGCTTGTTGGTTTTTCAACAGTATCAAAATAAAGTTATGAAGGCCTATTATTTCTTTCATATCACCACATTTATGCTAAAGTTTCACCATTTTCAAAGCCTGCATTTTTTAAAATTTATTTTAATGAAAATTCAACCTCAATTTTTGTCGGTGCGTAACTTTTCACCACAAAATAGATGTAGATATGATTACCTAGTTATACAAAAAGACAAGATCACCGGATATTCCACCTTTTTAAAAGATTTACTAGATTGGTCGGTGTGTAACTTTTCACCACGAAATACGTGTAGATAAGATTACCTAGTGATACAAAAAGATAAGATCACCAGATATTCCATCTTTATAAAAATTTACAAGATTTTTCTCATATTTATTTTTGTAACGTAACCTGAGTTTATGAGATTTGTTGTAGTAAGACGTGAGGCTCTCGCTCGTGACATTTGCCAACATTTTATTATCGACATGAATTTTTTCATACATTATGTCCTTGTTACTTTTTTTTATATTGAGCAATAGGCTATTATATTTTACATTTTTATGCTTGAACAAATAATAACATGAGAACATTTTTTATTATATTAGAACTTACACCATTTTATTATATTTGAACAGGATTTCTTTTGGTAATAATAAGGGTGTTCTCCAATCTACAGCTAAAGACTAATCTATTTTAAAGTGTAATGATCATCAAAGTGAGTTTTATCTATATCAACAAAGATTTTTTCATGCAACGGCAGAAATTAAATTCTTGAGATCATGTTTAAGGAATTAAATATATTTGACTCTTCCCATGTCTACTAAAATATTATACATTATGTATGATGCATAATGTAAAAACTTCACACTAATGTTGCTTCAAAATCAAACACTTAAATCATCTAAATCTCATGTAAAAAAAGAGTTAACAAACACTTTGGTTTATGAAAGTGTAGCCATCAATCACTTTAGTTCTTGAAAGATTGAAAAGACACGTTCAATCCTTGAAAGCGTTTACCGTCAATCAGTTTAGTCCCTCCATCAAGAAAGGTCAACAAACGGTTTAATAGCACTAATGTTGCACATATGTTATATGCCATGTGGGCATGGCTATGTACGCGTGCTACTAATATATGAGTTTATAGTCGCTTTAATCCATAAGAGTGTAGCCATTGATCACTTTAGTCCCTGAAAGATTGAAATTACACGTTTAGTCTCGGAAAATATTTACCAATTGGTCAATTACGGAAACAATGTTAATAGTGCTGATCTGGCACGTAATATGCAACGTGGGCACAATTACGTGCAACACACATGGCACCAATAAGCCTCTTGCCATTTGTTCTCATCGATATGACACATGACAACATGCAATGTGACACATGGCAGAAATATTTTACCCAAAAAAGTCACATTTTTGTGTTAGGGGTGGATGTCGAACTCACAATAAAGTGATGAATATAAAAACTACTTTGTCACCCAAGTGGATTAGCCTAGTGGAAATTGGCTGGGCGCTTAGGGACTTCAGGGTCAAAGGCTCGAGTCATAGTGAGGCAACAATTCCTGGGGAGGATTCATACCGTTGAGTCAAAGACTCACACAATTCGCGGATCTGAGGTGGATTAGTTGGGCCATAAAAAATGTGAAGCTCAGACACCACCTAGTTTCGACAAAAAAAACATAAAAAATACTTTGTCACCAAGCTACATAGAACATTACATTATAGTGTGCAAATTATAATATTTACATTTGATGTAAAACATGTTTTAATAACTAAAGTGAATAATATCATTAACTAATTAATATAAGATATTAAATATTCAATTTTACCAACATGGGTTGGGACGAGTGGTAAGCGGCTCGGTCTCGCTTAAGCAAGGTCTCGAGTTCGAGTCCTTGTGAATGCAGAAAATTCATGTTGGGAGACTCACCTGCCATAGCCATGCACGCGACCCGGGTCGGATGCTATCATTTACTTAAGTTCTTCAAATATCTTTTATATAAAATGTAAATATAATAATTTGTACCCTTTATTGTAATGTGCTATGTAGTTTAAAGGCAATGTATTTTTCATATTTACCCACCTTTCACACAAAGAGGTGATTATTTTGGGTGAAATTTTTGTACCACATCGTCTTACCATACTATGCCACTATGTATATTCGTACCATGTGTGTTACACTTAGTCGTGCCACATCAAATGGGAGAGGAATTTAAACCACAACAATAGTGCATCAAATAACGTTCTCTAATGGATAGAAACAGCGATCTCAAACAACTCTCAAATCTTAAAAAATTGATACGTGACCACGTAAACTATACCCACTTCTCCCATCAAAGTTGTTAACATCGTTACTTGACCTTTTTTTTGCAAAGGGACCTAATTGATTGACGACAAACAGTTTTAGTGACTAAATATGTGATTTCAGTCTCTGAAGGGATTAAGGTGCAGTGGCTACATTATCATGCAGCAAAACAATTATTACCTTTAACTAGTGCCACGTGTGTGACATGTAGTCATGTCCATGTGACATATAACATGCCAAATCAATGATGTTAATATTGTTAGTTGACATTTTTAGATGGAGGAACATAATTTATTGACGACAAACATTTTCAGTAACTAAATGTGTAATTTCAATATCTCAGGTACTAAATTGATAGATGACTTATGGCTATATTATCAATGATCAAAATGACTACTAATTTTTTTTTAAAAGGAAAAAGAAAAACTAATATTTGAGGGAATCTTCCTTGAAAAAAGATGAACAAGTTATTCTACTAATTCTACTAATATGATAAAGGTAAAAGTTGTTAGTAGACATAATAAAATATGTGAGAGAATTAGAAAACTAGTGATAGATATTTTCTTAATTATTTAAAAACTGGCAATATAATTTGGAGCAAAATAAGTTTCAGAAAGAGACTATTTTTTTGGTCCAAATACATTGCGGAATCACCGGTATTCCCAAGAGGACCCTTAATACCAGGGAGCCCTTGAGACTAATCCGGAGCGAGCTGTGTGGCTGGCTCTCCCAGTGGGATGTTTTTAGTGGGAATCGAACCAGGGGCTACTAGCACCCTTGTCCCATTCCCAAGATTTCAGTTGGAGCCTTACACCAACTGAACAAAACCTCGTTGGTGGAAAGAGACTATTTTTTAAGAAAGAAAGGAATAATAGAATTTAATTGGGAGAACCATAAATTTGATTGGAAAGAGACTATTTCGAATGATAAATTTTGAAATTACAGTTCAATTTGAATTTTAAATCCAATTTTTTTTATTTTAAATAGGTTAAGAATCATTAATTCAATAATTTAGGAGCAACCTATATATGGAAGCCTACATGCAAACTTATATACAAAATTTTGACACTTGTTATTTTTTAAATTAAAAAAATAAAATAAAAGAATATAAAATATAAATGTCACAATCTTGTGTGCAAGTAGGTCTCTCTAAGTAGGTCTCTAAATCATTTTTCATAATTTAGTTGTGAAGTGAATTAGACGCAAAATTATAATTTTAAATTTTTAACAATATCGATCACAGCAATTAACTACAAATAGGCCCAATTTAATTTCTAGTAAAACACCTATTTCCTATATATATTCTAGTAATGTATAAAAGGAAAAAAAAAAGTCAAACTATATATTTACATGTAACAATAATAATATCAAAGGCTATATTTTCTTTTTTCTTAAACCACATAGCAGCAGCAACATCCTTGAACCTTCTTATTCCTTAGACATTCCACTTGTAGCCATTGTTCACGTTGTTCACATGCGGTGCCAAATAAGCAGATGAACATCCCTGATTCCCAAAAGATGGTGGAATCATTGCATTGTTGTACATCACAGTGGTGATGTCAGCATCAAAGTCACTTTCCTCAGCAGCTTTTTGATTATTATTATTATTGTTCTGCATTTTGCTTGATCCATGATCATCAATCAGCATGCCCATCATGGACTGATCTTGGTTCATGAAATAACCACCACCACCACCACCACCTGAGTAGTGTGGATGATTCCCAACTTGGTTTGCAAGTTGTGCAGATAATGGGTTGCACATAGTAGGAGGAGGGGTAAGGGTAGTGTTGGCAAAAGCCCGTGAAGCATATGAATGTGCCAACATAGGAGTTTCCATGCTATCAACAGTGACATCTTGTGCCTTCATATCCTCAGTTTGATTTGGACCAGAAAAGGTGGTCACATATGATGACTCTCCAACTGGATTATTCATTGTTTCAGCTTTGTATGGAGCAGGAGCAGGAGCAGGAGGAGGAAAAGGAAAAGGAATAGAAGGATATTAATATTCTATCACCGGAGAGTTTGTTTCAAACCCTGCAGCAAGCACCCTTCTTCCACATGAACTCTTCTTCTGAAAAACTCTGCATATGGCCCACTCTTCCTGAAAGAAAATCAAAACATGCATACAACCATGTTAACAAATAATATGCAAATAAAATGTATTATCTAAGTGAATTTCCACATTTTGAAAGACTAAAGTGTCCCATTTAAAAAATATGAGAGAGCAAAATAAAACTTCATTCTTAACATAAATGTCAGTCACAATGAGAAAAATATGAGTAACAAAAATTTAGCATATGGATAACCAAGAGGTATAACAAATTTAGGATGGAGCTAGAAATCTAGAATATTATATTCTTGTTAAGGTTGATAAAGAATATTTCAATTTTGAAAAGGATCCAGAACAAAGAACAAACTTTACTTCTGCATTAATGATGGGACAAAAGGTGGTGAAGTTCGCAGATCTAAGGTGGATTAGTTGGGCCATAAAAAATGTGAAGCCCAGATACCACCTGGTTTCGACCAAAAAATATAAAAAATACTTTGTCACCAAGCTACATAGAACATTACATTATAGTGTGGAAATTATAATATTTACATTTGATGTAAAACATGTTTTAAGAACTAAAGTGAATAATATCATTAACTAATTAATATAAGATATTAAATATTCAATTTTAATAATCAATAAATGAATAATATTCTTAAAATAATTAATATAAGATATTAAATAATCAATTTATATATGATATTAAATATTCAATTTTAATAATCAATAAATGAATAATATTATTAAAATAATTAATATAAGATATTAAATATTCAATTTTAATAATCAATAGTTTATTTGAAACGCAATTAACAGAATATAAATAAACTATACATTATAAAAATCGAATGTTTATTATCTTATATTAAATATTTAATGCTATTATTTACTTAAATTCTTCAAACATCTTTTATATAAAATGTAAATATAATAATTTGTACCCTTTATTGCAATGTGCTATGTAGTTTAAAGGCAATGTATTTTTCATATTTACCCACCTTTCACACAAAGAGGTGATTATTTTGGGTGAAATTTTTGTACCACATGTTACCATACTATGCCACTGTGTATACTGGTACCACGTGCGTTACACATAGTCGTGCCACATCATATGGAAGAGGAATTTAAACCACAACAATAGTGCATCAAATAATGTTTTCTAATGGATAAAAAAGCGACCTCAAACTCTCAAACCTTAAAAAATTAATACGTGACCACGTAAACCATACCCACTTCTCCCATCAAAGTTGTTGACATCGTTACTTGAACTTTTTTTTGCGAAGGGACCTAATTGATTGACGACAAACACTTTTAGTGACTAAATATGTGATTTGAATCTCTGAAGGGATTAAGGTGCAGTGGCTACACTATCATGCAGCAAAGCAATTATTACCTTTAACTAGTGCCACGCGTGTGACATGCCAAATCAATGATGTTAATATTATTAGTTGACATTTTTAGATGAAGGAACTTAATTTATTGACGACAAACACTTTCAAGAACTAAATGTGTAATTTCAATATCTCAGGTACTAAAGTGATGGATGGCTTATGGCTATATTATCAAGGATCAAAATGACTACTGTTATGAAACGTATGAAAAATAAGGAAGAAGAGAAGAAGAGAAGAAACAATATATTGTGATATATTCAGTGTGTATTTTATATCATAGTTGAGTCCTATTTATAGGGAGATAGGAAACCCTAATATGGAGTGGTATCAATTAAATATAAACACAATCCACCCTAATATGGAATGAGATCAACTAAATATAAACATAATCCAATAGATAGTCATCCACTAATTATATAGATATGAATTGATTATTACACTCCCTCTTGGATGACTATTACAAAAATATGTCTCATTAAAAACTTTACTAAAAAAAATACATAATTTTGATACGCAAATGAATACTGCCTCATTAAAAACCTTACCAGGAAAACCCAATGGGATAAAACCGTGGTTAAGGGAAAAAGAGTGCAGTGCGTATTTATTGCTCCCCCTCATGTGAACAAATATCTTTGAAACGACGAAGACCAATCTTCTGTATTAGTTGCTGGAATGTTGTAGTTGGTAAAGACTTTGTAAAAAGATCTGCTAAATTCTCGCTTGAACGAACTTGTTGAACACTTATGTCACCATTCTTCTGTAGGTCATGAGCATAAATTTTTTTTGGTGAAATATGTTTTGTTCTATCTCCTTTAATGTATCCTTCTTTCAATTGGGCAATACATGCAGCATTATCTTCATATAGAATGGTCAGATTCATTTTTCCAAATAATATACCACAATTTTGTTGTATGTGTTGAATTACAGATCTTAGCCAAACACATTCTCGACTTGCTTCATGTAACGCTAAAATTTCCGCATGATTAGACGAAGTGGCAGTAATCGTTTGTTTCATAGATCGCCATGAAATAGCTGTGCCACCGCATGTAAATACATAACCGGTTTGTGATCGACCATTATGAGGGTCAGATAGATAACCTGCATCGGCATAACCGATAAGGTCTGATTTAGTCATGTTTGAGTAAAACAAACCCATATCCATTGTACCTTTAAGGTAACGGAGTATATGCTTAACTCCATTCCAGTGCCTCCTTGTAGGTGAAGAGCTATGTCTTGCCAATAAATTAACAGAAAATGATATATCTGGTCGTGTGTGACTAGAAAGGTACATTAATGCCCCAATCGCACTAAGATATGGTACTTCAGGACCAAGTAGTTCTTCATCTTCTTCTTTAGGTCTAAAAGGATCTTTATTCACATCAAGTGACCTTACAACCATTGGACTACATAATGGATGTGATTTGTCCATGTAGAATCGCTTAAGAACCTTTGCAGTATAGGTTTCTTGATGTACCAAAATTCCATTATTTAAATATTACACTTGTAAACCAAGACAAAACTTTGTTCTTCCCAGATACTTCATCTCAAATTCTTTCTTCAAGCAATTTACAGCTTTTGGAAGCTCGTTAGGAGTTCCAATAATATTCAAATCATCAACGTAAACAGCAATTATAGCAAATTCATTGCCACACCTTTTAAAAAAAATACATGGACAAATTGGGTCATTTTTTATTCCTTCCTTGATTAAATATTCACTTAAGCGATTATACCACATGCGTCCAGATTGCTTTAATCCATAAAGGCTTTTATTCAATTTAATTGAGTAACCTTCTCGAGAATTTGAATTATATACTTCTGGTAAATTAAATCCTTTAGGAAGTTTCATATAAATGTCATTTTCAAGAGAGCCATATAGATAGGCTGTAACGACATCCATTAGACGCAAATCGAGCCCTTCACGTACTGCCAGGCTAATTAAGTATCGAAAAGTACTTGCATCCACCACAGGAGAATATGTCTCCTCAAAATCAATGCCAGGTCTTTGCAAAAAACCTTGGGCAACTAATCTTGCTTTATATCTCATAATTTCTCCTTTCTCATTTCACTTGCGCACAAAAACCCATTTGTATCCAACTGGCTTTTCGCCTTTAGGTGTATGGATTACAGGTCCAAATACTTGTCGCTTTTCAAGCGTCTTCAATTCTGCCTCAATTGCGTCTTTCCATTTTGGCCAATCATTTCTTTATCTACATTCCTTAATAGACTTTGGTTCATGATCCTCATCATTTATAATTTCAAGCGCTATATTATATGCAAAAATATCATAGACGTCGATTTCATTTCGGTTCCATTGAATTCCATTCATGACAAAATTTATTGAGATCTCTTTGTTTTCATAATTTTCAGGTACCTGAGTTTCTTCTGGAATTGAACTATTAATTATGTCTGAAGGCTCTTCAAGAGCCATTATATCCTCGAATTGACCATCTTCTTTCTTAGCTCCTTTTCGTTTTCGAGGATTTTTATCTTTGGAGCCGATGGGTCTGCCACGCTTCAGACGTGCCTCAGACTCATTTGCAATTGTATTTTGTCCAACAGGGACATCAATTTTTATTGGAGCATTAGCAGCTGGAATATGTGACTTAGTCACTCTTTTTAGGTCAGTGAATGCATCTGGCAATTGGTTAGCTAAGTTTTGCAAATGAATTATCTTTTGAACTTCAAGTTCACATTGTTTTGTACGAGGATCAAGATAAGATAATGATAATTCTTTCCAAATAATTTCTTTTTCCGGCTGCTTATTTTCTCCCCCTAATGTTGGGAAAACATATTCATCAAAATGACAATCGGCAAATCGAGCCGTGAATAAATTTCCCGTTGTTGGTTCGAGATATTTTATTATGGATGAAGATTCATATCCAACATATATTCCCAACCTTCTTTGAGGTCTCATCTTAGTGCGTTGTGGTGGAGCAATAGGAACATATACCGCACATCCGAAAATTCTTAGATGGGAAATATTAGGTTCCTGACCAAAAACCATATGTAAAGGGGATGATTTGTTAAAACTTGTTGGCCTGATGCGAATTAGTGCTGCAGCATGCAAAATTGCATGTCCCCAAGCAGTTATTGGAAGTTTTGATCTCATAAGTAATGGCCTTGCAATTATTTGTAGTCGTTTAATAAGTGCTTCCGCAAGTCCATTTTGTGTATGAACATGTGCTACGGGATGTTCAACATCAATGCCAATAGACATGCAAAAATCATTAAAAGTTTGGGACGTAAATTCACCAGCATTGTCAAGGCGTATTTTTTTAATTGGATAATCAGGAAAATGTGCTCTTGTGAAAAACTACAATCGGTGGGTGAAATAACTAGGAGACACTAGGAGAACACCTAGAAGGGGGGATTGAATAGGTGCTAGAGAAACCTTGAAAGATTTTCGAAAGAAACAAATCGAAACGATTAAAACAAATGATTTTTTACAAAATTCTCAACCTTTAATCGATTAAACAAATCTGTTAATCGATTAACACTTCAAAAAACACTTAGTTAATCGATTAATGAAACTGGTTAATCGATTAATGCCGAAAGCTTGATTTTATTTAATCGATTAATGAAACTGGTTAATCAATTAATGCCGAAAGCTTGATTTTGGTCAATCGATTAACACCTTCAGTTAATCGATTAATCACTGTTAAAACTGAAAAATCACTGTTAAAACTGAAAAATCACTTTTCAATCAAATACGAAAATCAATCAATTAACACATAAGATCAGAGATAAAGCGGAATTGATTAACACCAATATTGATTACCTAGGTTATAAAAATGATATTCCCCAAATCAATTTGCACAATTAAGATTCAATTCAATCAATTATGAAAATAAATCTTTTCTAGGTTTTCAACCAAGAACAATATTGAAATGACTTGAATGTAAAGAGTTAAGAGTTTAGAGATACGACACAGTGATTTATCCTGGTTCACTTTCATCCACTTGAAAACTACATCCAGTCCCCTCTTCAACCAAGAGAGATTCTTCACTATGAGGAATTAGAGTTCTCAAATTACAAGTAAATGCCTCTCAAGACTCCCTTCTTGATAGCCTACAAGAGATACTTCACACCCTTGCCTTGTAACCCTATTGAATCTAATCTAACCTCTTCTCTTGCTTGTCGATATCCCCACAACAAGTCTTCCACTTTGCTTTGAGATGCTTCAAAGACTTCCAAATGCTTGATGATACCTCACGCCAAGGCTTCCAATTGCTTGTTAACACAACAAGACTTCCAAGATGACTTTGCTTGATGAACAACCACCAATTCTTCCTTTGTTGTAGATAGCTTTCCTTCTTTGCAATGATTACAACCAAATTAAAAACAATAACAATCCTATGAATCTCTTTCAAAAGCTATGAAAATATCAACATAAGAGATTCAAAGACTTTTGATCAAAGAATGTAAAAATGAGAACTTTGATCTTGAGAAAGTGAAAGAGAATAGTGTGGCTTGATCTTTGTAAAATTGATGTAAAAATGAAGTTCTAATCATTCACAAAGGTTAGGAAAAGGTTTATATAGAATACCCAAAAGATAGGAAACAATAGAATTTGATTTTGCCATGAAAAGCTTATTTTAAAAACTGATTCTGCACGTGTTAATCGATTAACACAATGCCTAATCGATTAACAAAGGCCTTAATCGATTAACACTTTTGGTTAATCGATTAACCACTGTTGAAATCAATTAAAAATTTGTTTTCTCAAAACTAAGCCTTTTCTTTCAAACCTTTAAGCCACCTATTGATTTTAGGTTTAGTGAATACTCAAAATATAATATAATCATGCACTTGATAGAGATTCACTACCCTCTAATGACTCTACCCAAACTCATCAAATAAAAGACTTAATCTAAAGATATTACAATAAAACACAAACTAAGTCTTCATGAGCTTTCTCTCTCTTCATCACTTTGTTGAGTGTTGTTTGCTTGTTGAGCTTGAACTTGATCAACATAATTGTAGCTTGTTTAAAACCTTTTGCTATTTATCAAAACATTCTCACTGGATCTAACAGCTCTAAGTCTAATTAGTTGAGCAAGTAATATCGCAAATGCATGGTTACGAATTGATAATAAACATACATGTGACCATTTAGTTGATGCATCAATTAAAACCATGAAATATCTAAATGGTCCACATGATGGGTCTATTGGCCCACATATATAACCTTGTATACGTTCCAAAAATGTTAGTGATTCATACTCAATTTTTTCAGGTGATGGTCAAATGATCAACTTCCCCTGGTAACAAGCAACACATGAAAGACAATTAGTTTGAAGAATATTTTGGTTCTTCATTTGGTGTCCACAAGAATTTTGAATTATTTTTCGCATCATAATAGATCCGGGATGGCCTAACCGGTCATGCCAAACAATGAACTTATTATTATCCACAAACTTTTGGTTTGCGACATGATGTATCTCAATTGTTCTAATGTATGTGTAGTACAAACTAGAGGAAAAAGTAGGCAACTTTCTACTATGCATTTCTTATTTGAAATCACTTTTGTGATATAAAGGAATTCAATACCTCCTTGATTCGTTGTCTCTATGTGATATCCATTTTGACGAATATCCTTGAAACTTAATAAGTTTCTTTGAGACTTAGTAGAGAGTAATGCATTATTGATACACAATTTTGTTCCTCCAGTTAGTATTATATTTGCTCTTTCGGAGCCTTCAATTATATTTGTACTACCAGATATTGTATTAACATTTGCTTCTTGCATTACTAGGTAGGAGAAATATTTTTTATCCTTGAGAATTGTGTGAGTTGTTCCACTATCGGCAAGACACATTTCTTTATTTGAAGAACGTAAAGGGATACTCATTCTTACTACGATACAAAGAAAATAGATAATTAATATGAATTCTTAAAAATGAAATGGTAATACTTGAAAATAAAAACTTTATTGCTTCATTAGAGAAAGGAAAACACATTCTAGACCTAAATACTTTATTGGAAATTAAAAAGGGAAAAACAAAAAATAAACTAAACAAAAATAAACTAAAACCAATAACATCTAATTAAATTTTGGCAGTTCCATCTCCAGATAGAAAATCAAAATTTTCATTTGGATCAGTAAAGAAATCCGAAACATCTAGAGAGGTGGTATTCATATGGTTGTAATCAGGATTGTCTTCTTCAAAAGCAAAATTTGTTTCTATATTTTTCCCTTTTTTCTTGATTGATTCTTGGTAAGGCTTGACAAGATGTTCAGTTGTACGACATACACGAGCCCAATGGCCTTTGATACCACAACGATCACATTTCTTTTCATTATTTTTGCTAATTTGAGCACCTTTTTCATTATTTTCACCCCTTTTCCATGTGTGTTTCGAATAACCACCACGATTATGTCTACCTTGTTTATATCCACGACCACGACTAGGTCCATATCCACTATAACCGTTTCCACGACCATGATAACTACCGCGGCCATGACCACGACCACGAGTTTGTGCATGGGAATTGTGGTTGTGTGTTGCTACATTCGCTTCAGGGAATGGAGCGGTGCCCGTTGCATGGGATTCATGATTTTTCAGTAACAACTCATTATTTTGTTCATTTTCACGATATTGCTGTTGAAGGAGCAATTGTTTTGCATGAAATGTGGATAATGTTTTTCCTAACATATCATAATAAGTGATTTTTTTCTCCACATAATTCCATCTGAGATGTAATTCTGAACATGGTTGAGTTATACTCACTTATAGTTTTGAAATTTTAATCATAACGGGCCTTAGGCAAAATTACAGTTTTTTGATGATCATAGCGCTCTTAATAAGTGGATCTTTAACAGTGAGATATTCTGTTTTCAACCCTTCACGGAGGTGATGTCGTAAGAAAATCATAGCCTTAGCCTTATCTTGGTTAGATGCCTTATTACCCTCTTTTATTGTTTCTCCAAGACCTTTTGCATCTAAATGAATTTCAGCATCTAAAACCCATGACAAATAATTCTTGCCAGTGATATCAAGGGCAAAAAATTCAAGATTTGCAAGGTTTGACATATTGATTCTATAATAAATAAGGAAAATAAATAAATTAGATAACATCCAAAAATATTCTTTACAATAAATAAATTAGATCACATCCAAAAATATTATTTTCAATTGCATAAAAAAAAACACCGAGAAGTTTGGTAATTGCATTTTTTTTACAATGCAGAGATAAATTTATTTGCAGAGATAAACTTCTCGGTTCCTTTACAATGATTTTTTTTTCATAAAGCATATACATACAACATTTTTTTTTCTCGGTTCCTTTGCATATACATACAGTTTTTTTTTTTTTTTCACGGCTGCATATATCATTCTTCAACTTCTTTATTGTATGTATATGCATGGGTCACGGCTGAATATGTACAGTTTTTTTTTTTTTTTTTTTAAGGAAAGCAGGTGTGGGATGCAGTAAAATAAGCAACAATCATATGCAGACATATGCATTTGTTCTGCTTTGAATTAATGAATAGAATAGTCAAGTTTCTGTTACAATGACCACTTGGGCATCTTGCCACCCTAAATAGGGTATGAGTGCATCACATACATGTGTGCTTTGGCGCTTATCTGCCGTTTTTTTTTTTTTTTTTTTTGGATCTTTAGATCGTGGCCAAGTACTTTTTCAGTACTTTTCTTCACGGCTTAATTTATACAGCGCGTGTTTTTTTTTCTTCACGGCAAATCGTGTATTGCTTCCGTGGTGGCTTAATTTATACGATCGTTTTTTTTTTGGGATTAATATATTATATATCAAAAGGGGAGAAAATAAATAAATAAACATTAATAAAAAAAAAATTTACCTTGCTTTTGATGAATTAGCTTCAACACCTTTTGGAACATAACAAAGAACGATCGTGTTGATAACGTGTTATGAAACGTATGAAAAATAAGGAAGAAGAGAAGAAACAATATATTGTGATATATTCCGTGTGTATTTTACATCATAGTTGAGTTCTATTTATAGGGAGATAGGAAACCCTAATATGGAGTGGTATCAACTAAATATAAAAACAATCCACCCTAATATGGAGTGGTATCAACTAAATATAAACATAATCCACCCTAATATGGAGTGGTATCAACTAAATATAAACATAATCCAATAAATAGTCATCCACTAATTAGATAGATATGAATTGTTTATAACAACTACTAATTTTTTTTTAAAAGGAAAAAGAAAAACTAATATTTGAGGGAAACTTCCTTGAAAAAAAGATGAACAAGTTATTCTACTAATTCTACTAATATGATAAAGGTAAAAGTTGTTAGTAGATATAATAAAATATGTGAGAGAATTAGAAAACTAGTAATAGATATTTTCTTAATTATTTAAAAATTGGCAATATAATTTGGAGCAAAATAAGTTTTGGAAAGAGACTACAGTATTTTTTAAGAAAGAAAGGAATAATAGAATTTAATTGGGAGAACCATAAATTTGATTGGAAAGAGACTATTTCGAATGATAAATTTTGAAATTACAGTTCACAATTTGAATTTTAAATCCAATGTTGTTTGATTTTAAATAGGTTAAGAATCATCAATTTAATAATTTAGGAGCAACCTATATATGGAAGCCTACATGCAAACCTATATACAAAATTTTGACACTTGTTATTTTTTAAATTAAAAAAATAAAATAAAAGAATATAAAATATAAATGTCACAATCTTGTGTGCAAGTAGGTCTCTCTAAGTAGGTCTCTAAATCATTTTTCATAATTTAGTTGTGAAGTGAATTAGACGCAAAATTATAATTTTAAATTTTTAACAATATCGATCACAGCAATTAAGTACAAATAGGCCCAATTTAATTTCTAGTAAAACACCTATTTCCTATATATTCTAGTAATATATAAAAGGAAAAAAAAGTCAAACTATATATTTACATGTAACAATAATAATATCAAAGGCTATATTTTCTTTTTTCTTAAACCACATAGCAGCAGCAGCATCCTTGAACCTTCTTATTCCTTAGACATTCCACTTGTAGCCATTGTTCACATTGTTCACATGTGGTGTCAAATAAGCAGATGAACATCCCTGATTCCCAAAAGATGGTGGAATCATTGCATTGTTGTACATCACAGTGGTGATGTCAACATCAAAGTCACTTTCCTCAACAGCTTTTTGATTATTATTATTATTGTTCTGCATTTTGCTTGATCCATGATCATCAATCAGCATGCTCATCATGGACTGATCTTGGTTCATGAAATAACCACCACCACCACCTGGATAGTGTGGATGATTCCCAACTTGGTTTGCAAGTTGTGCAGATAATGGGTTGCACATAGTAGGAGGAGAAGGAGGAGGGGTAAGGGTAGTGTTGGCAAAAGCCCATGAAGCATATGAATGTGCCAACATAGGAGTTTCCATGCTATCAACAGTGACATCTTGTGCCTTCATATCCTCAGTTTGATTTGGACCAGAAAAGGTGGTCACATATGATGACTCTCCAACTGCATTATTCATTGTTTCAGCTTTGTATGGAGCAGGAGCAGGTGGAGGAAAAGGAAAAGGAATAGGAGGATATTCTATCACTGGAGAGTTTGTTTCAAACCCTGCAGCAACCACCCTTCTTCCACATGAACTCTTCTTCTGAAAAACTCTGCAGATGGCCCACTCTTCCTGAAAGAAAATCAAAACATGCATACAACCATGTTAACAAATAATATTCAAATAAAATGTATTATCTGTAACTAAACTTGAATTACACATTGGTTAACAACTTAATCTTAATTACTAATTTAAAATAGATGTTAGTCATAATGAGAAAAATGTGAGTAGCAAATATTTAGCATATGGATAACCAAGAGGTATAACAAATTTAGAATGGAGCTAGAAATCTAGAATATTCTTGTTAAGGTTGATAAAGAATATTTCAATTTTGAAAAGGATCCAAAAACAAAGAACAAACTTTACCTCCGCATTAATTTAAAAAAAAAAAAAGAAAAAAGAGATAGAGAGAAAAAGAACAAACTTTACCTTGGAGGTTTTAGCAAGATTATTCATTGAATTTGGACCCTCCAATCTGTATTCATGCATGACCCAGTTAGTTTTTTCACCCTTTGGAGCTCTTCCTTTGTAGAAAACCAGAGTTTTCTTCATTCCAATCAGTGTCTTCCCTTGCATTATATCTTTGTCTTTCCCTGTGGCCTTCCAGTAGCCAGCAATAGTGGCCCTATTAGTCCTGTGACCAGTTGGGTATTTCTTGTCCCTCACACAGAAAAAATACCACTCTCTTTCTCCAATTTTTGCAATCCCTACATTGAACAAAAATAAAATTAATTTAATATATATATATATAAGCATTAGATTTTAATAATTTTAATATAATAAAAACAATCAAAAAGTGACTCACTAGGCAAATCCCATGGTTCACACTTATTAAGATCAACCTCTCCAATGGCTCTAGCACTGAAGTTGTTGTCAAGAACCTTTTCAGAAAGGTAGTAAATTATGAGCTCTTCATCTGTTGGATGGAACCTAAAACCCGGTGGCAATTCGAACACCTGACCTTCATGCATGTATCTGGTAACGTTTGCCATTGCTTCACTGAAAATTTCTCTGTTCCATTAAATAAACAAGTTAACACAAACACCAAAAAAAAAAAAAAAAAAAAATTGGACAAAACCATCAATAACAATTGTAACTCTAACAACAAGAAAAAACAACTCTCAAATAATGCTTGACAAAGGAATATATCAAAAAAACTAAACAAAACATAATCCCGCATGAAAGATTATGATTGTTTAATGGTTTTCTGAACTTGAACATTAACCCAACCAGTTAAAATGATAGGACAGATATATTCTAAGAATATATGCACTGTGTAACTAAAGGTAGGGAAGAAAAGAAATGATTGGACAAAAGGTGGTGAAGTACCTGAGGATGTTGTTATGAAAAGACTGTGTCATGAGAAGCACAAGGTCCTTAAATACTGAAAATTTTCATATTTTTTTATAAATTTTATTTTTATTTATTTTAATTTTTAATTTTTTAGTTTTTTTTATTTTTCTAGATACAGAGAACCGTGGCTTGTATAACAATTGTGGGGTGTTTCATGCTTTCAGCACAGTGTCTTTTTTTTTACTTTGTGAGATAAGTTTCAACTTGAACTTGACTAGAAACACCTCACCAAGTTAGCAAGCACGTAACTGTTAATGGCACCTCCTTCTCTCTATATGTTATCCCTTTGCAGTAGTAGAGTAATAGTTATTATCTCATTTCTTTCACCTTTGTTATCATACATTAACAATGAATCAATTATTGGTTAGCAAAATAAATGATCATCTCATATTATCTTATAAAAAAAATAATATATATTTCATACACCATTGATCATCTATCCATGGTTGTTTCTTAAGTAAGTCTTTTGAGTTCAATGGTGATAGTAGATGTAGGCAAAAAATGTGAAGTGAGAATAATGTCATTGTAGGGTTGGTAATTTAAATTAGTTAATAGATTAATAATTTACTTTTTACTTCAAAAATGAATTGCTAGCCAATTAATTGATAACTTGCCTTTTTTTTTAGATGAAAAATATTTTGACCAGAGAGGTTGTACTTTAATCTCATTGTGGGTAATTCATTGATTATAAAATGATAGACACTTGTGGGTCACACCGGAAAAAAAAACCATTTAATTTTGCACAATATCCGCAAAGTTGTAGGTTTTTTTTTTTTTTTTTTAAAGGTAACTTACTCAGAAAAATGATAAATTAACAAAAATATCATACTTATTTAAATCCGATTTGTTTCGCTTTTAGTTTTACGTCATGAACAAAAATAATATGTCCTTTTTGAACTTTTTGACCTTAATAGTCTTATTTGAAGGGCACCGTTCCGCGTGGCAATTTACATAGAGTAGCTAGATATGCATGTCACTTGACAAGAGTGATTACTTATAACATTGACACTTGTTATCTTCTTAAAGATCCCCTCAAACTAGTCGTAAATATAAAAGTATATTTAAATAAATTAAAAAGAGAAAATACAACCGGAGATTAGTTGATACTCTATATATTTTTCACCTTTTTTCTCACCAATTTCCAAGATTCATAATTAACATTAGCTTAATAATGATCCATATAGAGGTGTTGATTGAGAAAAAATTCATCCTAGGGTTTGGTTGATTAATTCGGAGTCATCATATTTTATCACTTAGAGGCATTTGGAATAGCTTATAGAAAGCTCATGATCATTTGGACTAATAGAAATAAATACTTATGAAAATAGCTGATTATAGTTTGTCTATATGTTATTTTTAACTTGCATCAATAAACTTAAGAAGGAAACTAAAGTAAATAAGCTCTTCGTAGCTTATTTACAAAAAGTTGATTGAATAAACACTATATATACTCCCTCCATCCCATTATCGTGATAAAAAAAAATGCTAAAAACTTTATTTCATATTAAAGTAAAAAAATAAATGAAAAATTTTAAAAATTGTATATTGTATCGATGATTGATAAGTAAGAAAAACATATTTAAAGATTTTTTTTTAGACAATATTGTAATATGTATTAATTGTAATGATATGAAAATTTATATAATATCAATTTGTAATTAATTAATGAATCATACATTATATTAAATGAATATTATCTTATTTTTATTAACTTGTTTGACTTTTTAATAGGACTGAAGGAGTAATAAGTATGGCAACAACGAGTTTATTGATGAAACAAACTTATCAAAATAGATTTTGACATTCCGGTTAGTTTTTTTAGCTTATTTTTATATGCTCATTTTTTGTCAAACCGAAAGAGACTCTCTTGTTCGAGCCGTCAACATCCACACTATGGTGGGGTTAGCTTCCTGACTTGAATTTAGTTTCTTTTTCTTTCTTATACTAGAAAAAATAATGTGAAATGTAACTTTTTTATTATTTATTTATTTTTTTTATAATATTTTTTATTATTTATTTTATTTTTGGTAAAAGGATAAGATCACCAGATAATTAACCTCTTTATGATTTGCAAGAGGTTTCGCAAATTATTGCAACAGAACATGAAATTTTTGTGACATAAACCATTATTTTATTGTCGGTTGGTGATTTTTTAGTTTATTGAGTAACGCGTCATAATGCTTTACATCCTTATACCTAAATAATAAACGTGAGGCATTACTTTTTTTTTTTCCTTTTTTATTATTTATTTTATTCTTGGTAAGAAGATAGGATCGCCAGGTACTTAATCTTGGGAGTTACTAACATGCAATCTTCTCATCAACCAATAGCAAGTTGTCACTTAATTCACTTGTGTCATGTCATCATCTCAAGTAGTCCAATGTAATTTTTTGCAATTTGGTCCAACTTAAAAAGTAAATTACAATTTTAGTCCTTTGTATCTATTGATAAATTATAAGTTTTAATTTTAAAAAATATAATTTAAAAAAAAATCAAAGTAGCTTCTGGAGTGCTGGTGGTTCGTCTTCTTCCCCACCACCACCACCACCACCACCACCGGCCACCATCACCTCCGATCCAAATGCCCCAGACGTCGTCCGCCAATCCCTTCTAGGTAGTAGTGCTTATATTTTCGATACTAAAGGGATTGGCGGACGACGTCTGAGGCATTTGGATCGGAGGTGATGGTGGTCGGTGGTGGGGAAGAAGACGAACCACCAGCACTCCAGAAGCTACTTTGATTTTTTTTTTAAAATTATATTTTTTAAAATTAAAACTTATAATTTATCAATAGGTACAAAGGACTAAAATTGTAATTTACTTTTTAAGTAGGACCAAATTGCAAAAAATTACATTTGACTACTTGAGATGATGACATGGCACAAGTGAATTAAGTGGCAACTTGCTATTGGTTGATGAGAAGATTGCATGCCAACAATCTAAAATTGGATTGCATGTTAGAAAAATCCTTTAATCTTTTTAAAGGCCTGCAAGAAGTTTTGCAAATAATTGTAACTGAACCTACGGTTTGACAATTTGTCTTTGTCTAACACAGGTTCTTTGTGACATACACTCAAATTTTATTGTCGGTGTGTAATTTTCCATACACCAAGCATTTACTTATTATGTTTTACTTTTTTATACTTGATTAAATATCACGCGACATTACTTTTTTATTATTTATATATCATAATTTTTTAATATTTAAAATTTTAAAAAATTTCTCATTAGCTTCACACACAATCTTGTTCAAATTTGTAATGGACCAGGCGTTTGGTCGATCCAAGTCCAAATAACTGCTAATCTCTAACTTCTTGACCGATAAGAATCCGAGTAGATGTCCATGATTCAAGTCGAAACGACTTGCCTTTTGTCGAGCAAAAACGGAAGCGCCAAATGGGCCCCAAGAGACTCGACAATCGAGAGCTCGAACACATAACCCACAAAATATATCTCTTGTAATATTTATAAGATACCTTCTTAGATGTAATAGGCCCTTGTCACTCTGTGATTTCTGCCCTTCCTATAACATCAATTGACCATCGTTAACCGGATAGCTAAAACTGCTTAGTGATGCAGACTATACTTCATATTCCCCTCCTCTTATTTGTCCAATGTTACAAAGGTTAGCCCAACCCAAACCAATTAGGTCCAACAACAAAACCACAGCTTCCCTTAGTTATAACTACTATTCTATAAAGGGGGATAAGTACATTCTCTAAACCTTAATTTGAACTTGTACACACTTTATTGACTCGAGGGAACGTAGGTAATCTAACGAGGTATTCCATATCAAAGATCCTACATCAAAATCCAACAATCTAACTACATTGCCTTTAGGCCCCCTCCTGGTCCTTAGACCACGACTAGTTTTGGAACACTTCATAGGAGCCATTTTGTAAGTACTAATCCCACCTCCACAAGGTGAACAATAAACCCACAAACCCCAATGACTTATTATGCAATCAAGTCCAAGTCAATAGGCATGCCAAAGGGAGAAATAGTCCCAAGGACCGAACTATGGAGGAGGAGGGCGCGATCCTGATAACCATTTGAACGATTCCCATTGAAGCAATTCTAAAAGAGGAGGCTTCTTCCTAGCATGATGTAAGGCCTCCTTGCCACCCTGCTTCCGTCAAAAATGGGTAATGAAAGGAAGAATGCGGATGAAGAAGTCCCCTCTTATTCAAGATGGTCTAATAAGGATGACCCTTCGATCAAAGACATAGCTTATTCAATGTTTCCTCACATATCTACATCACTTGACCAAACGAGGTAGAAAACAACTTTTTAAGATCAATTGAGGCATTCACAATGGCCAGAATTGGCAACCTGCATGTCAAAACGAGGCCCCTCACAAGATCCTTATGTTTGTAGTTGAACCTGTGTAGATCAGACAAAGGTCCCTATTAAGGAAAAAGGTCCTAGTTAAAGATTTTTAGTCTAGCAAGAGTGGGCTCTTGGTCTTGCGTATCCGTTCAAACTAGGGTTCTAGGGATTGATTTGGGTATGATATATAGCGTTTTTGAGCAATAATTGACTCCCTTTTACTATGGATTTGATTTATTTCTTGAGTAAATATTAGGTTTTTGTTATGTTTTTAGGAAATTTAGGTAAATTAGAATCCTTGAATGTTTTGATCAGTTTTGGGTTGGATTTAAGGTATTTGAAGCTTAATTTGATGATTGATGCTTTGGAATGGAAAAGAGCTTTGAAGACCTGGAGATTGAAGCTAGAATAGAGAGAAATGGTGTTCTTATAGGTGGCCCAAGATGGGGTTTAAATGTCAAGAGCTGGGATGCAAAAAGCCAGAATTGAATGAAGAAAAACTCAGCCAAACTCAGGGAGTCTCACGCCCAGGCGTGAGAAATGCCACACCTGGGCGCGTGGTGCACGTAGAAGAGGAGCTGAAGGAATTTTGGTCCCACGCCTAGGCGTGGGTATGTGGCGCCTGGGCGCTTGGACCTGCGAGTTGGGCCTATCTATTTCACTTTTGAAGATTCTGATAGATTTTAGATTGATTCGTTTTAGGATTAGCTTTTTCTATATATTCTAGGACTTAACATTAGGTTAGGCAACTTTTAGAGAAAGAGGGAGATTACATATTTTGCACTTCATTGAAAAAGAAGATTTTTAGGTAATTCCTTATTGTCTTTGATAGGGTATTCTATTCTATTTCTTCTATTTTATTCTTTTATAATGTGTAACTAAAACCCTTTGTAGTTAGGAACATGGTGGATTTGTATTGATAAGTTTATTTAATTTATGAATTAATGTTTTTCATTCAAACCTATTGTTTGGTTGTGTTTTAATTCCAATTCATGAAATTGACCACTTTATGTTTTGTTTTGAATCTCTAATCCAACAAGAGGGATCTGAGGGTTAGAATAGGTCGTTCTTCCAAACATTATAACCACCTAGTGTGTAGGGATACAGCTAGGGCTTATATGACTTTAATATTCCAGTGTTCTTAATTGTGGTTATTCATATGCGAAAATCGCTTAAGGGATTAAGGGTTCTCATATTGAATAGGAAACGTAAATTCGCGGAGGGATCTGGTTTTTACTACCTCTGGAATGTCATGGGTTTAATGGAAAATAGAGATTCATTATTAATAAATAAGTCTTGCAATGAAACTAGTTCCTAACGCCTTTCTCTATCTGTCTCACAAACCCTATTTTTAACTAGTTTATTTTTAATGGTTTGTTTATTTTACTTTAAATAGTAAAAACTTATAAATTTCTCTTTTAATTACACCTTTAGTGAGAATTATTTGGAAACAACTCACAATCCCCGAGTGGAATGATAATTAACTTACTCTTTATTACTTGTGATCTAGCATACTTGTTAGTATCTCCAACAAGTTTTTGGCGCCGTTGCCGGGGATTGGAATTCGATTCCAATTAATTTTTGGTACTTAGGAGTAATTAAATAGGAAATTTAATTTTATCTCAATTATTTTATCTTAATTGTTCCTTTTTCTTTATTAACAGGTGTTCCTTAACCCTTTATGCATTTGCGTTCTGCAGGTGGTAAAGGAATTATTTTGTTCGATCCTGAGATTGAGAAGAGTTCAAGAACTAGGAAGAGACACGTCCGTTTACAAAGGAAAGAACAGAAGGATAAGATGACTGAGAGAGCTGAAAGAGGTGCTGAGAGAACTGAAAGAGAGGCTGAGCAAGCAACGCCTCCACCCAGAAGAATGACACTGGCTGACTATACAATTGTTGATCCAAACATATGCACATCTAGCATAGTCAGGCCACCCATCACTGCTGAATCCTTTGAAATTGATCCATAATATATCCATTTAATCAAGCAGGATCAGTTTAGTGGAGCGTCACATCAAGATCCAACCGATCACATAGCCAACTTCTTGGGTATGTTGGATTTCTTCAAAATCCAAGGTGCTTCAGAGGAGGCCATCAGGAAGAGGATGTTTCCTTTATCTTTGAAGGAAAAGGCGTACAACTGGGTTCGTAATCAGCCACCTGGAAGTCTTTCCTCTTGGGAAGCACTTGTTAGAAAATTTATTGACAAGTTCCTTGCAGCTGGAAAGTAAGCTAAGCTTCGGCAAGATGTAAGTTCCTTTGTTCAGGAGGATAATGAGCCACTACATGAAGCTTGGAAGCGTTACAATCAGATGCTTAAGAAGCGTCACACTCATGCTATGCCAGCCTGGTTGCAGATCCGTTTGTTCTTTGACGGATTGACGATGTCCAATAAGGGAATGGTTGATGCAGCAGCTGGTGGGGCATTATTGATTAAGAAGACGGTGGAAGAGGCCAGCGATATTCTGAAGACAATGTCTTATAACAGCAACCAAGCCCTGAGTGAGAGGAGCATCCTGAGGAATTCTGACCTGGGCTCCACTCAATTTCAGACACTTCTCTAGCAAAATAGGGAGATGCAGCAACATATATCTGCATTAGCAAAATACATGGGACAGACTCATTTGACAGTTGCAAACAACTTGGTCTGCGATTTTTGTGGGGGGAATCACCGCAATGGTGAGTGCTCACCTGATGTTGGGAAGAGCTCAGAGACTATTGAAAAGCAAGCCAATTATGTGAGTGGTGGAGGTCAACAAAGGAACAATCTGTTTTCCAACACTTACAATTCGGGTTACAGAAAACACCCGAATTTTTCATGGAATAGTCCGGCTCTAAATCCGCCTCAGCCACAAAAACAGACTTGGGAGATAGCAGTGGATAGATTGGCTACTACAACCAACAACTTCATAGATGAGACTAGGGCGAGCTTCGCCAATCAGAGGGCTAGCATAATAAATTTGGAGGTGCAAGTGGGGCAGATTTCAAAGCAAATATCAAAGATATTGTCAAGAACTTTTCCTGGTGACACTATCAACAATCCAAAGGAGAGATGCAATGCCATAACTCTTCGTGGAGGCAAATCATATGAGGAGCCAAAGATGAAGAGTACTGGAGCTGAAGATGGAAAGAAGGAGGAGTTGAAGAAGCCAATTGACAAGGACACATCTGAGGAGAACAAGAAGCAGGATTCACCTGGAAATCAGGCTAAGGCCTAAGCACAACCAACACCAACCAAGGTGCCTTTTCCTCAAAGGCTTAAGAAGGAAGAACACAAGAAGGAGTTCTCAAGGTTCATGGAGGTGCTTAAGAAGCTTCAGATAAACATTCCGTTTGCTGAAGCTCTTGAACAGATGCCAGCTTATGCTCGATTCATGAAGGACTTGCTTACAAAGAAGAGGAAGAATCCAGTGGAGGAGACTGTGATGCTAACTCAGGAGTGCAGCACTATTCTTCAGAAGAAGCTGCCAAATAAAATGAAGGACCCAGGGAGCTTTAATCTTTCATTCAATATAGGCAAGGATTATCAAGTTAAGGCTCTCCGTGACTTAGGAACTAGTGTTAATATTATGCCTTTGTCTTTATTCAATGATCTGGGTATTGGGGAGGCTAAGCCTATAGAGGCTATGCTTTAGTTAGTTGACAAGTCTGTCCTCCGCACTTATGATTTGGTGGAGGATGTGTTGGTCAAGGTGCATGATTTTATTCTTCTAGTTGATTTTATGGTGCTTGATATTGAGGAGGATGATCATATTCCTCTAATTTTTGGGAGACCATTTTTGGTCACAGCTGGAGTTGTAATTGATGTGCCTAGAGGAGAGGTAATACTTCGTGTGAATGAGGAGCAAAGTATAATACAAATTTTTGAAAAACCCCTCACTCACTGCGGAGTACTTTGCCCCGTTAATGGGTGTCCAGACGAGAGAAAGTGATAATGATAATGTTGAGAGCAAGGTTTCTACCTTGTGGGGGTATTTGGCTACCCCTTGATCCTTGAATAAATGACAAACGTCAGGCTCGGGATGTTAAACAAGCGATATTGGGAGGCAGCCCAGGGTTTGAAAGTAGTTCCCTTTAGTTTTTAGGTAGTTATTATTTTTATTTTGCGTGAATGATTTTTTTTTTTGTGTTTTAAGTTTCCCTTTTTATTATATAAAAAAAAGTGAAAATTGAAATTCAAGTCTGATGTCCACACCCAGTCATGGAGGGGGTCGAATGGTCCAGTTTGGGGGTCAAAGTGCTAAAAATTGGAAAAAAAAAGAGTGGCTCACAGGTTGATCTGCGCCTAGTCGCAGGATGGGGCACGCGCGCGCAGCGTTAATAGCCACGCCTGGGGGGGGGGTTCAACCTTATTTGTTCATAATTTCCCAATTCCTCTCAACCCCACCAAGAACCCTAACCCCTAAATTCATAAATCCATCAATTTCAACTCAATTCCTCCATCAAATCTCTTAATTTCTTCAAGTTCTAAGTGTTTTTCTCCATGTGGTGGTGCACATTGTGCATGCAAGAGTTGTTTCTCCTCTCTTCTTCAAATTTGGTTTCTCTCTCTAGGGTGTGAAGGTGCACGAATTTTGTTTGGTTTAAAGGGTGAGAACACTCAATCTCTCTTCTCTACTTTACTCTGGACTGGTTTAGATTAGTTTGGGGGGTTGAGAGTTAGTGTTTGTGATTTTGTTACTTTTATAGTGCGCACCAAGTGTTCGATAAATTGTCTGAGAGAACCAAAATGACAAAGGGGAAGAGGGAAGCTGAAGGTAGCACTGCTAGGAAGGGTAAGACCTTTGAACATTCCAAAGCCTCTGATTTTTATGACAAAAAGATGACCAAAAGAGGTATAGTGCCTAAAACCTCCATGCTTTATTTGCCTGAGGGGACTTTGGGTAGACAAGTTGTAGGAGTGAGAGACATTGAATAGGTTAGGGAGTGCTTGCAACAGAACCATTGGGTAGATTGGGTTGGAGAGACTGATGAGTACTTCAGCAGGCCGTTGGTTTGGGAATTTTATGCCAACGCCTGGTGGAGGGCTCAGGATCCAGATGCCCCGAGGGTGAGTTATGTTAGAGGTCGGGAGGTGCCATATGATGTGGAGACTATCCGCCGGGTTATGATGTTACCAGAGTATCCACCTGAGGCTGACCCAGCTTTGTTTTATGGCGGAGTCTCTATGATGACAATTCCTACCCCCTAGACACTTTAAAAAGGACTTTATTTATTGAGGGTAGAGATTGGAATAGAAATGCAGAGGGCCAAGTTAGATATGTATATCAGAAGAACTTGATAGGTCCTGCCAGGTTTTGGGTGAAGTTTGTACTCCACAATTTGGTACCCGCCTCTCATATACCGAGATTCAGCCTAGTGTGTGTCGGCTGGTGTATGCGTTGAATGAGGGTATAGTAGTGGACGCTGGGTTCATTATTTCTGCGAAGATGCACCAGTTCGCAACCATGGAGACTAGTTATGTGGGTTTCCCGTGGGTAATCCACAAGCTTTAAACACATTTCGGTGTGTATTTTGCTGAGGATTTCTGAGACCTGAAAAGGTCTCCACGAATGTTGATGTCGACTTGGGAGAATTACATGGAGATGACTCGGAAAGCCGCTCAGGAGGGGAGAGCACCACCACCACCACAAGCCCAGCCACAGTAGTTTCCACCACCTCAGTGCCAGATAAGGGGGTAGGTCCCTCTATACCACCGGTTCAGCAACAAGCCAACCTCTAAGTTTGGGGGAGTAGACAAAATAAATTGATTTTTCATACTTGAATTGTTTCCCCATATTTTTGCGTTGGTTTGTGTCTTGGTGTAACGGTAGATGATTATTCGAGACATAAGACTAGTGACCGTTCTTAATTTCATATGATATACTTGATCTAGGCATGGATTCATTGAGTTTAGGCGCTACACTGATTGGATTGAGTTGTAATTTTTGTTGAGAACTGATTATTTTTATAAACTGTTTTGGAACAAGTTATTAGTGAACTGACTATTAGCCTGTGAGATTTTTGAGCCTATACACTTGACAGGGTATGTGATTTATATTAATTTTGATTGAGACCCCTATTTCTTTCATGAGTGTGTTCACTTTGATTTTGTGTTCTAGAACTTGACCGGTGACCATTTTGAGATTGATAATTGATTGCATGCATTAAGATGATTAAGGCACTTAGGATTGTGTTTTTGTGGCCTTCAGATGATTTGAACTGATTATATATTCCCTTAGTTGCCCATTTTGAGCCTTATTGAGATATTATGATTTTTCTTTGGTACCCTGCATTGATTGTATTATTTTTTGTGAGTACCTTAGAAATTTTGAATGAGCAATTGAGAGGAATGACACAAGAAAAGTGAAAATTGGTAAAAAGTGTTATGAGTTCTTTTTTTCTTCCAAGAAAAAATAATGAAAAGGAAGAGAATAGAAGGAAAAAATTGAAAAGTAAAGAAGAATAAAATGTTCTTGATGTGAGTGTGAGTCTTTATTGTATTCATTGCTCATTCATGATTTTTGAGGGAAATTTGTTTTGCATTTTAGCCTTAGTTTTATCCCTTCTTTCTTTTATCCTACCTTACACTTGTAGCCATGACCTAATTACAACCAAAATTAATACCTTTTGATTTTTGCATGTATTCAATAATTTCAATGGAGATTTTGGTCTATGGTCAAGCATATGGTAACACGTTGTCATTGGATGAACTTTTGAGTGAATTGTTATAACCCTTGATACACATGAGAGATATACACAGAGAGGTTGAGGGTGTTCACTAGTTCTTGGTTCTTTTGGAGTTTGTTTCTCTAAGCAGTTTTTGATGGAAGTTATTACCTGTGAAGAAAAGTGTAAGAGTTATGAGTCTGGCGTTTTAGATTAGGTGTGTACATATTGGTTTAAGAAAAGGTTTTGTGTTCTGGAATCTTTACTTTACTTTTGCTTGGGACATGCAAAATGCTAAGTTTGGGGAAGTGATTTGGGTTTTGATATATAGTGTTTTTGAGTAATAATTGACTCCCTTTTACTATGGATTTGGTTTATTTCTTGAGTAAATATTAGGTTTTTGTTATGTTTTTAGGAAAGTTAGGTAAATTAGAATCCTTGAACGTTTTGATTCGTTTTGGGTTGGATTTCAGGTATTTGAAGCTTAATTTGATGATTGATGCTTTGGAATGGAAAAGAGCTTTGAAGACCTGGAGATTGAAGCTAGAATAGAGAGAAATGGTGTTCTTATAGGTGGCCCAAGATGGGGTTTAAATGTCAAGAGTTAGGGTGCAAAAAGCCAGAATTGAATGAAGAAAAACTCAGTCAAACTCAGGGAGTCTCACGCCCAGGCGTGAAGAATGCCACGCCTGGGCGTGTGGTGCACGTAGAAGAGGAGCTGGAGGAATTTTGGTCCCACGCCTAGGCGTGGGTATGTGGCGCTTGGGCGCTTGGACTTGCGAGTTGGGCCTATCTATTTCACTTTTGAGGATTCTGATAGATTTTAGATTGATTTGTTTTAGGATTAGCTTTTTCTATATATTCTAGGACTTAGCATTAGGTTAGGCAGCTTTTAGAGAAAGAGGGAGATTACATATTTTGTACTTCATTGAATAAGAAGAGTTTTAGGTAATTCCTTATTGTCTATGATAGGGTATCCTATTTTATTCTTTCATATTGTGTAACTAAAACCCTTTGTAGTTAGGAACATGGTGGATTTGTATTGATGAGTTTATTTAATTTATGAATTAATGTTTTTCATTCAAACCTATTGTTTGGTTGTGTTTTAATTCCACTTCATGAAATTGGCTACTTTATGTTTTGTTTTGAATCTCTAATCCAACAAGAGGGATTAGAGGGTTAGAATAGGTCGTTCTTTCAAACATTATAACCACCTAGTGTGTAGGGATAAAACTAGGGCTTATATGACTTTAATATTCCAGTGTTCTTAATTGTGGTTATTCATTTGTCAAAATCGCTTAAGGGATTAAGGGTTCTCATATTGAATAAGAAACGTAAATTCACAGAGGGATCTGATTTTTACTACCTCTGGAATGTCGTGGGTTTAATGGAAAATAGAGATTCATAATTAATAAATAAGTCTTACAATGAAACTAGTTCCTAACGCCTGTGTCTATCTGTCCCACAAACCCTTAGAGATGGAAGGAGATTACTCAAGGTGTATGGATGTTGGTGAGTGATTATGTGATGGTTTGTGGTGGAAAAGATGAAGAAAATACGAATGATTTAGAGAGATTGAGAGAGGGTTTCGAACTTTCTAGAGAGAGGGGAGGAAAGAACTTGTGAAAATGATCCAAAACTCATATTTTTATAGAACTTCGAGGGAGGTAATCGATTACCTTGTGAGGTAATCGATTACTTCACTTAAAAATGCCCAGAATTCCCTAGAATTTTCTAGAAACTTGCAAATTTTTCAGAAGGTAACCGATTACTTTATTAATGTAATCGATTACTTGCTCCCTGTCTTAAAGATAATCGATTACCTCTTTTGGTAATCGATTACTTCATTGAATTTTCCTTTTTAATGCTTTCTATTGATCCTTGACGCTTCTCTAGGCTTAAATTTAGGTCCTAGTTTACCATACGGTGATTTCTAACACGTTTCTATTATTGTTAATGCATTTAGGAGGTTACACCAATCATTTGTCTAAGAATATATATATTATCAAGTTAAGAAAATCAGGTCATTACAATAGTAGCCTCAGAAACCAGTCTTAATTTTTGGACTCTTTGACACACGATCACTCCCAGAATTTGGGAAGAAAACTTAGAGTATTGGCTAAGATTTCTTCTATGTTATGAGGACTATGATAGTAACCAAGAATCAAGGCTTATCTTTCCCTGTGCTAGGTAAACAAAAGAGGCAAAGTAGTGAGGTTGATAAAATTGTTTCAGGTTTTGGATTTGTTTTAGGGAAGGATTTCAACAATGCTTGGCACAATTTTCACAACTTGAGACAAAGGACTTGGAATCCAGATTGTAATTGAACTTCATAATGCCTATTGCATTGAGTTTTGATGATGACAAATATCAAATGATCATATGCATGAGGTATGTCAAAATGAATCATATGCATAAGCTATGACTATGATATGTGCTTAATTGATAAAATGTTAGTTTATAATGAATCATATATGATATGATGTGCTTAATTGATGAAATGATTATGTCATGCATAATGAATCATATATGTTATGAGATTGGACTAACCATGCTCTTCAAGCATAAGTTATTCTTTGTAGAGCAGTGTGACAATCATAAAGAGAATGACAAGATGACTCAAGATATTGGAAGATTAAGAAGAACATTATAAGGTTAAAGTTCATAAAAAAAAGTCCAAGGATTATGTCCTCAAAGGAATCAAGTGCCAAGAACTTGAATCAATCCATCTTTAGGACAATCAATGTAAGACACTATATCCTAGAACTCAAGCTATGATTTTAAACCAAGTATTATGGAGAAGAATAAGTTCAAAAATGTTTTAAAAATTGTTTTCTAGCATTCTTGCGTGCATAAATGTTTTAAAACTATGGTTTAACTTTCTAGGTCATGAAAACAAGTTTTACAAGTTTTAGCATGAAGTAATTGATTACTTGGGGAAGATAATCGATTACTTTTGCAGCATCATATAAAATACAGAGATCTTGGAATCGATTACTTGAACTTGGTGAATCGGTTACTTTTGTGAGAGAGTAATAGATTACTTTGGTCAAATAATCCATTACTTTTGTAACATCATACAAAATCTAGAGGGTTTGGAATCGATTACTTGAACTTGGTAAAACGATTACTTTTGTGAGAGAGTAATTCATTACTTGGTCAAATAATCGATTAATTTTACTACATTATAAAAAATCTAGAGAATATGGAATCGATTACTTGAACTTGGTGAATCGATTACTTTTGTGAGAGATTAATTCATTACTTGGTCAAATAATCGGTTATTTTACTGCACCATACAAATCCAGAGAGACATGAACCGATAACTTTGAAAGCTGTAATCGATTACTTTAATTAAAAAAATCGATTACCTTGAGAAAGTAATTTATTAGTTTTTTGAAAAAAATTCAAAAACAACTATAAATCAATTTCATTAATTGCTGGATTGTTTGTTGATTTTCCTCTGATCATATTTTCAAATTAAAATAGTGCAGATCAAATTTTTTCATAAAAAAATCATCTCTTCTACAACATAACTATTATTTTCATTGACATCCAAAAGATAAACAAGTCAATTATCAAACATTGTGGATAGATTATTGATGGATTATTAGCAATTATAGAAGATCATTGATTATCTCCTTAGAGATAAGATTACATGAAGATCGTTATTAGAGATAGAAGATTTATCAAATAAATACATCAGGTCAATCTGTCATCCTGATTCTACAAATACCAGCCTCAAGCAGGAGGCTGAACACACATCTAATGCACGGTGGTAGTTGCATCCGACCCCACCATGAACGTTCAACAACCAGACGAAGACTACTACCAAACAGTACTGAGAGTCTAAACCTCAGGATCCGAAATGGTGTGCCAAGTTCATTCATAAAAGAGACACGAGATCGCAAACGACCTCCCTAAGAGTAGAGGGGCATATCACCAACTACTCTTAGGGACAACTTTAAGCCGTCTTACTCTCCCTTTATGCACTGTATCTATGTGCCCGGAAGAACTACGTAGTCTTGATCCCCATAACACTGTTCGAATGGGTACGTAGAACCATGAGCTCACTTTTGTCAGCCTAAAAATCCTTAACAAGGACGACACACTCAAAAACAAAACTACAATTAGGATTTCAAAAAATGAAAGGATTATTTTGAAAACCTGATCCTTGATCTTTTTAATCAGAAAATCGAGCACCGGTAAATTATAAAATAATCTATGTAATAAACACAATTGATCCAGAGTCTTTTTCTGATTTTTCAAAAAAGTAATTTATTCATGATAAAAGTAATCAATATATCATGTAAAAGCAATCGATTCAAAACTCTCTAAATAATTGTATGGTGCAACAAAGTAATCGATTCATTTAAATAAAAGTAATCAATATATCATGTAAAAGCAATCGATTAAAAACTCTCTAAATAATTGTATGGTGCAACAAAATAATCGATTCATTCCTAGAGTAATTGACTAATTTTGGGAAAAGTAACATACTACACTATAACGTGTAATTGTTGCAAGACTTTCTAAAATTTGTATGATGCAACAAAGTAATCGATTCACTCTCAAAAGTAATTGATTAATTCATGCTCATTTTCATTAAAACGTATTTCCTCGTTCCAGACAACCAAGAAATTTATCAGAAACCTTTGCTGCATTTACAATTGATTTATTAACAGTTTTTAACAATTACTTCTCCATATTCTAGGATTCTAAAAACTAGTTTGAGTTTTAGGTATATGGTGTCTTACATGTGATTGTCCTATATGAAATCAAGAACTTGATCTCCTTCTCAAAGTTTTGTTTGTTGTCATCAAAACTTCAGAATACATTATATCTTAACATATAATCGTGCCAAGCTTTTCAAGGGAGAATAAAGCAAGTGTCTTTAGATGCAATGCTCTAAGGGTGTACATCTCTGCTGGCTACCTCCTTTCATAGTTTTTTTCTATTTGATGTAAGTTGAGATGCAAACGATAATACTGCTCATGTTTTAGCTAGAAATGCTAAATGTCTTCCTATGAGTGAATAGAGAACTTCAACTCCTATTGTAATCCAGTCAGCTTTTGCCGACCTCTTATCATGTTAACGAAATGCACTACCTTTACCCTAAAAAAATCAATTGAGCATGAGAATTTGCCTTGCCACTCAAGTACAATTTGTGCTGTTGCATAATTCTCGTTGGAGTATGTATACATTCTTGGTACAAATTTCGCCAACCATAAATGCATGTTCTTAGCCAATTGTAACTAACTTGAAAAGTTAATTACCTATTCAATGGCTTTCAAAATGTTTACCCCTCTTCCTAATCGTTTTTTTTTTTTAAACTTTTTGGGGTTCTTGTTAAAAGTTCATTAAGATCCTAGACTCTAGTTTGCTGCGCTGATTCTTAAAAATTTTAAATTATTAAGTAATAAAGTTTTATATTTTAATAAGGATTATGGAGAGCATAGTTTCTGGTGTTTAAACTCGAGTATTCACACTTAATATATCGTTATCCTATCTATTAAACTCAATTTCAAGGACATAAATTTTTTAAGGAATTTGAAGTATTCAATACAAAAGAGAGGTTTTATACCTTATTTTAAGTTGTAGATAGATATTTAATTGGATGCTGGTGGATTCAAACCAACTACATGTTGGTCGAAAGAAATGCCTCTAACCTATAGGACAATTGTCGAACCAGCATAAAGTTTGTTTTTGTTATGTTCCATACTTTCATATCATAATTGCATATCATATAGACTAAAGTCAATAAAAATTTTCGACACGAATAAGTCGGTTTAAATATGCATTAAAACATGTAGTAGTAAGACAATAAACTTTGAACACAAATTATATCCGTGTCTTTTAGCACGACACAATCATGGTTCGAATACAAACCAATACGACTATATTTTAATAATACATATTTTTATTGTTGTTTTCATTGATTAAATATGTAAATATTTCATATTTTAATTGAATTATTATTAATAAATTTTTTATGAATAGGGGCACTAAAAATTTTTTCGTCCTAGGACCTAAAATAGGCTAGGACAGGAACGGTTCATGTTGTATCACCCGGCTATATTTTTAAGAAAAGAAATGTAGTATTCTACTTCCAAATGGATCAATGAATTAATAATTTAAAATTTTATATATAATTTATTAACCACCATCTATCTATCATAACCTACAACCGTTGACTTGCAAAGAAAGACTTTTACATATAAGTTTCTAAGATTAGTGCTAATAACCTAAACACCGGCAATATCATCAAAAGAAGTTCAGATCCCCTTTGAAGAGGGTGAACAAAAAAGAGGAAGAGAATAGAGCGAGTGACTAAAAGAGAATGAAGCAGAACATAATTGCTCTTCTGATTGGATCAGTTGGTGCAACGCTAACCTTATGTGCCTACTCACAAACCTTCATATCACCAGGTCAAAGCATCACACTTGGCCTCCTTGTCCTTATGTTAGGCTTGCTTGTAGAAGGTCTGATTTTTTCTAATCATACCCCTTAACTTTATTTGTGTAATTGGAATGATTTATTAGTTATTTTTATTTCTGGGGATTTTTTTTTTTTGAACATTTTCTTGTTTTTCTTCCAAAATTTAATAATAAATCTTAGCCTGTGAAGGATTGAAAGGAAAAATAATGTATTTTTTTTAATTGTCGTATGTTTTTCTGTCTATTGCACGCATGTATGTGTAAAATCTAGCCTGTGAAGGACTGAAAGGATAAATAATGTAATTTTTTTAATTGCCACATATTTTTCTGTCTATAGCTCGCACGTATGTGTAAAATCTATTGAGAATTCTTAAGTTTTCTATGTGCCCTCTTAAACAGCTAAAATATATTTTAACGGATATTCGAAATTGTTTATTTACCTTTACTATTCACTAATCATAGTTTTAAATTTCACTTAAAAAAATCATGGTTTTAAATTTTAATTTTTATGTTATAAAATTATCATTAATTAATGGGTTGTGTATCATGGAAGTTATATGTATATATATGCATGTGTGTGTTTATCTAATTAATTACTTTTGGCTATGCCAAAGTAAATAATTTTGTTTTTAGCCACCAGTCCCGTGATTACGCCATGGAATTTACAAAGCAAAATTTAGGGTATAGAAAAATAAATAATATTATTTGAATATTTATATTTAACATTCAAATTAAGTATTATTTTGAATAAAAATATAAAAAATAATAAAATAAATAAATTGAAAAATTTATTATATTTTATCTAATTAAAATGATAAATATTAAATTTAAATACTTGATATAAATGTTAGATATTAAAAAATGTCACAAAGAGAATAGACCCTTCTCCATGTGAAAGCATTGATTGTTGTTGATAGGACAACAATGGAGAAACAGTTAACATTAAATTTATGTCCGGTCATAACTGCATAAAGTTGATAGAGGCATAGCAGGTTTTATTTCTAAAAATAAACCCCCAGTTTTCGTCAATAATTTTGAAAGAATTCTATTTGTTTTTTCTTTCCTACGTAAAATTTGTTTATACTCCGCCAAAGATTACAAGAATTTCTATGTACAATAACATTCAAAATTAATATCTGGATATAATATATGTTTATTTTATATGAAGAAATAATTACTTTTGAATATAAAACAAAAAGATTTTACATTCAGATATCAATCTTGGATATTCATATAACACATTTCTACTATGTATTTGTATATACAAGGCTTGATTGCATTTTTGGTACTTTATTTATTTTTAAGATTCACTTTGGTCCTTTATTATTTTTTTTAATAATTTTTGTCCTTTATTTTTTTAAAAAAAGATTCAGTTTGTTCCTTTCGTTAAAAAATGTTAAAGTACACCAGAATATTCTGAAATATTCCGTGGCCTCACTAGATTCTGAAACGTTGTCGGAAACATTGCCGGAAACGTCGCCGGAAACCGCCATCTTTCTCTCTCTTCTTCTGCTGATTCTCTCTCTTTCTCCTCTTTTTTTTCTTCTTCTTCTTCTCTTTCTTCCTTCTCTCCTCTCTCCTTCATCTTCTTCATGTGCAACATGGTTTCCAAGTTCAGCAGCCTTGACATCTTCAATAGACATGTGCAGCATTGTTTTCTCTAAGGCTTGTGAATTGTTTATTGAGGAACTAGTTAGAAGGTCATGGAACATGACCATCCAAGGCCAGAGGAGAACCTTGCATAAAGAGGATGTGACATCTACTGTTATTGCCATGTGTTGTTATTCCTCCCCTGTAAATACTAATCTTCTCCCAAGCAGGTTGAGCCATATCGAAGAAGAGAAGGTGCAGTGACAGAGAGAGAAAGGGGCGGTGGTCATTGGCGACAATAGAGAGAAGGGTCTGTATGAAGAAGAAGGAGAGATTTGGACTATAAGCTGGAATTAAATGACATATTCCGGCATGATTTCCAGATTCTGACGAGGGGAGGGAATGTTTCGGAATATTCTGATGTATCTAACTTTTTTTTTAACGGAAGGACCAAACTGAATCTTTTTTAAAAAATAAAGGACCAAAGTGAATCTTGAAAATAAGATAAAGGACCAAAAATGCAATTAAGCCTATATTTTCCCCCTTAAAGAATAATGAGTTTTGATCCTAGTTTCTAAATTTTTTCCTTTAGATTTTGGTTTTTCTCTTTTTCGAAATTTTCGTTTTAATCTCTAGTGACATGGCTAATATCAACATGTAACATGTTTTATATTAATTGCTAATGTGACCAACTGTGATATTGACACATCATCGATAAGGACTAAAACCAAAATTTTAGAAAATAGAAGGATCAAAACCCAAAAAAAAAATACAGACACTGAAATCAAAACTCACTACATTTTCGAGGACCAAAGACATATTTAAACCTAAAACAATTGAAGGGTTGAGATTCTTCACTTTGTTTTTCCCATGTGAATTTATCACCGGAGATAATAGCCAATACTAATTGGAGGGTATCCCTTCCCCAATATAGGTAACTCAGTTGGGCTTGGTCAAGATTGGGTTGTTCTAGATAAACATGGATAAATTTTGGTGAAAAAACATGAGTTTTAATTTTTGGCCCCATTTATACATGAAAAAGACCAAAACACCGGCAACATTAAATTGTAACACCCACCAGAATTAATCCTCAAATTTATTTCATAAATATGTAGTTAGAATATAAATGAAATAAATTATGAGTTATTACAATTGGTATTTTGAAGTATTTTAGGGGCAAAATAGTCCTTATGGCTTATAAATATTCGGTGAACCTGGTCATTGTAGTCCCGTTCAGCCTAGAGATCACTCGAGGCTTCTTGACGTTCACTGTCCTTACCCTTCCCTATTGAAATCACCACTTGAAGGGACTCCGACCTCCAAGCATACGGTATCTTCCCTCTCCACTACTTTACTCTCAACTCGGAGTTAGGACAGAGTATTTTAAGTCTTAAAGTCTTTTAAAAAGATTTTGGTTCATTAATGGTACTCCTAAATTTGGTCGACCCATTCTAAGCCTAACATCTAATAGGTCTTGACCTCTAAGGGATTAACTAACACAAGCACCTCCATAGCACAATGGATTCCAAACTGAGCTCGTAACCACTATAACATCCCCAATTTTATTGATGAATATGAAGTAATAGAAATATAGAATTTTGTTTTATATGAATTATTGTTTATGTTTTGGAAAGTATTGAAGTTATATATTTGAGCATTGTTTGGTTTATGTTTATAATTTTGAGTGAAATAGAAAAATTATAATAAAATATTTATAGCATTAAACATAAATTCCATCGTTGGATGTGAAGATAAGGGTGTTAGGAAGCTCACCTCCAAATTCGAGTAAGATCCAACGGTTAAAGAATAAGATATGACATTTTTAATGAAATCAGTTTTAATGGCAAAACTGTTACAAAAGATGCGCCCAGGCGCACAGACTGCGTTTTTACTGTTAAAACAGAGAGATTTTCCCTCGGGTGCAGGATTTGCGCACCCACGTGCGCGGACTAATGCATCAGACTTTTTCAGGGCACGAACCCGGGCCCAGGTGGGAGCGCCCCTATATAAGGGGTTCAGCCACAAATTAGGGCGTAAATTGGACCCTCTTCCTCCTAAATTTGATATTCTCTCTCTCTTTCCCCTCAAATCTTTCATAAAACTCAAATTAAATCCACAAAATCATCAATAAAACACCAATCCCAACACACATACACCCTTAATCCTTTCTTAATCTCTCAAGTTTTCACTCACTATTTCAATCATAATCTCCTCTTCCTACATCAAAAACCTAGGTTCCCAAATCATAGAATTTTTATTCAATCAACAAGGGGTAGAAGAGCTAGAGCATAAGGATACAAGGAAAATGGAGAGAAAGGAAAAACTAGTAGAAATCCAAAAGAGGATGAAAGCTTTCTCTCTCTAACCCTATCCCTCTCCTCCAACCTAGGTAAGAGGGGAGATATTTGCATAAATTAGGGAAATGAATCAATGATATATGATAATAGTAGTGAGAATATAATGATATGCATGTTTGGTTGATGAATTTGATTATTGATTTTTTTATTTCATTTCTTTAGATTTTATATGAATATGTTAGTGAAAATATGTTATTAATGATGTGATGGACTGACCCTAGGGCCGTGATCTAAAGGCCATGCCCCACACTCACAGCATTAACTGGCCGAGATCGAGTTGGGGCTCACAGGCCGAACAGAGTGACACGAACTAGCCCAACCCCCTCCGTCTCGGACGTCTAAGGTGACACGTGCAAGATGAGACCGCGCCGACTCGCTGGGCCTTATCCACTTACAGCTCACGCCCCTCATAAGCTCATGACAGTCTGGCTCTACTGGGCCTCAACCAGTCCATTAGGGCAACCAGCTCTCCCCTATAAGTAGTACAGAGCCACCAGGGGCACAGGTACATCCTCTTACCCTAATTGACACTCTCACACACCAGAGTGATTAGGGCTACCCAAATATTTTCCTAGATATTTGGGGAAACCACTGAAATCCCAGATAAAACCCTAGATTGAGCCTTCCCCTCAAGGTATCTCCCCTAACCTTGAGGACCTCTCTCGTCTAGGACATCACATTGGCGCCGTCTGTGGGGAAGAATAAAATAACACCCCCACCTGCAAACTACTATGGTTGAACCAGCGGAACAGATACCCCCAAGGAGGAGGAGAGGACGTCCACGAACGAGGAGAGAAGAGCAATTTCCGACCAGAGATTTGCGTCTCCAACTCGAGGCTAACAGGACTGCACACTCACCTCCTCCACCACCGCCCCCACCTCCTCCTCCTCCACCCCCACCCTCACCTTCTCCTCCAGCCCCACCCTCACCTTCTCCTCTGCCACCACCACCACCACCAGAGTTGACTCATACACACAGTGGACCGTACACCATCGACTCCAGGAAGACTTCACCCCTGCGCAGACATGATGGCCAGCCTCCACACCAACAGGGAGGAGAAGGAGGTCGGCGCGTGGAAACAAGCTCTCAAGTTGCTGAAAACAACACCGAACAGCACCGCCGCCATGGCGAACGTGCCCATTCCGTCAGCCACTCACACCGTTCTCACTCTCGCCACACGTCGTCCTGTCATCGTGACGACGAGATCATAGCTATGATGAGACAACAGATAAGGATAATGGAACAGCAAGGACAAGCCATTGCAGACCTTCAGCACTTAACAATGGAGCATTTGGCTGAACGAGCACCAATAGTGACTCCAGCCCAAAACGTACCTCCAACACAACAACCTCAGACTTTGGCACGTTTGGCTGAACGAGGTCCACCATTCCCTCCAGCTCAAAATGAACTTCCACCTCAGTAAACTGTAACACCACAAATCTTCACAACACCAAGAACCGACATAACCCAACTACCAGCTCCACCCCCTCGGGACGAGCATAACGAGCCAAACCAAGAAGATTCACACCCAGGACACCCCTTCACCCCATATATCATGTCGTTTGAAACCCCCCAAGGCTATCTCGGGCCCAGCAACATTCCGAGGTACAATGGCCTCACAGACCCACATGAGCATATCCTCTCTTTTGAAGGTGCAATGAACTTCTATGGAGGAGGTGATAGAATGAAATGCCGAGCATTTTCCATGAACCTTCAAGCTCCTGTGTTACGCTGGTATTCATCACTGCCGAGGAACTCCATCAACTCGTGGGCTGAGATGAAACGTGTTTTTCTCTACATGTATACCACTAGTTGTATTCAGCCCAAGTTGGACTGTACGCTAGCAACGGTAACCCAAAAACCTGAGGAATCGCTCCGTGATTATCTCTCTCGGTTTCACAACGAGTCCAGCTCGGTGCCCAATCTTGAATCAGGAGTGGCCGTTTTGCTTTTTACTCAAGGTTTAGCACCAGGAGATTTTAGGAACTCCTTAATCGGGAAGCCACCCCGAAACATGGCTGAGCTCCGGCAGCGGTCAAACAAGTACATCAACTTAGAGGAGTTCAACAAAGGTCAGTCAAGCAGAATGGCTCGAGGACGACCAGGCTCTATGAATGATTTCCTTAAAAACCGAGTCCCAAGGTCGAACAGAGAGGATCGAGGAAACCAGAGGAGAGGTGATCAAGATGGCCGACGCAACCCGATCACCAAATATGAAACCTACACTCCTCTGACTGTACCGAGATCCCAAGTTTGGAGAGAGACAATGCAAACAGAGCTCCGTTATGTCCAACGACCACCATACTTAAAAAACCAAAAAAAGGTGCGAGACAGATCCAAGTATTGTGACTTTCACTCAGGATACGGCCACACAATCGACCAGTGTATGTGGCTCCGAGATATAATTGAGGACCTGGTCAGACAAGGTAAGTTGCAACAATATGTGAGAGAAGCAATGGCAAAGAACAAAAGAAGGTTACCCACCCCCGACAAGGGAAAAAGAAGGGGAGACCCAACTCTCGAGAAAAAGACAGAGGCACCACAAAGGGTGAACATGGTGGTCGTGGATGAGATGGAAAAGTCTCAAAAAAAACCTCAGAGCAGAAACGATCTCGGGGGGATTTGCTGGCGAAGGAGAACATAGAGCAGACAGAAAAAGGTATGTCAATCAAGTTTTAGCAATCCACCAACCCCCTATACAGAAAAAATCGTCCCGGAACATTCCCATCAGTTTCACCGACCAAGATTTGGAGGAAGTCATCCCAGAACACAACGACCCAATGGTGATAACAGCTATGATCGGTAATTTTGAAGTTGCAAGGGTTTTTGTGGATCAGGGAAACTCCGACGACATTCTCTTTCTCCATACCTTCAGAGCGCTGAAATTAGGACTTGATGATCTCGTCCCTTTCGAGGGCAATTTGATAAGCTTTACCAGAGATGCAGTTCGGCCAATGGGCTCAATACAGTTACCCATGACTCTGGGCCAACAACCATCGGCCCAAACCAAGATTATCAAATTCCTAGTAGTCGAGTGCCCTTCAGCGTACAACGCTATCCTCGGAAGGACTTGCCTTCAAGCCTTCAGAGCCGTGGTTTCAACGGTTCATCTCGCCATGAAGTTCGTCGGTTCCGACGACACAGTTGTGACAATAAGAGCCAAGCAGGACAAAGCAAGATTATGTTACAATGCCAGCCTCGACAAAATAAAAAGAAAAGAAGAGGAGGAGAGACCACTCAGTTCAGTAACTTCCAAAGGAAGGGTGCTTCTCACCGAGCTAGATGTTCGAGCCGAGCAGGATGATCTCAGACCTCTTCCACAAGGGGAGTGGGAGTCGGTCCCCATCTCGAGACATATCCGACTCGCACAGTCAAGATAGGATCTGACCTTCCCTCACAAGTCAGAACCGAGATCATCAACCTACTCAGAAAAAACAAAGACCTATTTGCATGGGCCTCCACCGAAATGCCAGGAATTGACCCAAACTTCATATGTCATAAACTCAGTCTGGATTCGAAAGCCAAGCCAGTGGCACAGAAAAAACAGAGAGTAAGTGCAGAGAAGTCAAGAGCCATACAGGAAAAAGTGGCCGAGTTATTGGAAGCTGGTTTTATCAGGAAGTCCAATGGAAAATGGCGCATATGCGTTAACTACACCGACCTCAGCAAGGCTTGCCCCAAGGACCAGTATCCACTCCCAGTGATCGACCAACTTGCAGACAACTCGCCTGGTTACTAACTGCTATCATTCATGGATGCCTACTCCGGATACAACCAGATACCGATGTTCCCTCCTGACCAGGAAAAAACAGCCTTTATTACCGAGTAGGCAACATACTGTTATACAGTTATGCCTTTCAAACTAAAGAACGCTGGTGCAACATACCAAAGGATGATGAACAAGGTCTTTGATGGGATCATCGGGCCGATCATGGAAGTCTACATCGACGACATGATTGTGAAAAGCCAACTCAAGCAAGATCATGTCAAAAGTTTGGAAACAGTCTTAGATAGAGTGAGGAAACATAACAAGAGATTAAACCCAGAAAAATGCACGTATGGGGTACCTGCAGGGGCCTTTCTCGGCTTCATGCTTACCGAAAGAGGCATTGAAGCGAATTCGGACAAGTGCAGGGCTGTTCAAGAAAAGAGAAGTCCATCAGACATTAGAGGTGTTCAACAGTTGGCGGGGCGGACAGCGGCGCTATCCCGGTTCTTACCCCAAGCCGCCAGGAAAGCACTCCCTTGGTATCAATTGCTCAAAAAAGATGTTGAGTTCAACTGGGACGAGAAATGCGAAGTCGCGTTTTCAGCCTTGAAAGAATACCTCTCCTCCCCACCAGTTCTATCCAGTCCGAAGGAAGGAGAGACACTCTACCTATACCTGTCAGTCAGCGAGCTTGCCCTCAGCTCAAACCTTGTCAGAGAAGAATAAAAAACCGACTTACCAGTGTATTTGGTAAGCAGGGCCTTACAAGGACCCGAACTCAGATACTCGAAGATCGAAAAGTTTGCTTTCTGTTTAATCCTGGCTACCAGAAGACTCATACAGTATTTTCAAGGTTACCCCATCGTGGTTCGAACAGCGCAGCCGATTAGACAGGTACTCCAAAAACCAGACATAGCAGGAAAAATGATGTCCTGGTCAGTAAAGCTCTCTGAATTCGACATCTCTTTTGAACCGAGGAAAGCTATTAAGTCCCAAGCGTTGGCTGATTTTGTGTCTGAGTTTACTGAGTTACCCCATTACACGAACTCGACCTCTTGGGTGATATACGTGAACGGTTCCAGTAACAAGAAAGGAGCTTGGGCAGGAGTGATTCTGGAAAATGCTGAAGGAGTAAGTATTGAATGTTCCCTGAAGTTTGAGTTCACCACATCAAACAATCAGGCAGAATATGAAGCTATTCTCGCTGGGTTACGCATGGCAAAGGAGTTGGGGGTCGCCGAGGTGCAGGTCCTCAGTGATTCACAGTTAATAGTTTTACAGGTTACGGGAGAGTATCAAGCCAAGGAGCCAATCTTGCAAAAGTACCTGGAAAAATTTAAACTGATGGCCCAAGGATTTTCAAAGTTTTCTATCTCCCATATCCCGAGATGCTCTAACAACAGAGCGGATATTCTGTCAAAACTTGCAAGTACCAAAGGATCAGGAAATAACAAGAGTGTGATCCAAGAGGAGATCCAGGGGCCGAGTGTGGTGTTAGCCGTATCCCTGACTTCAGACTGGATGCAGCCGATTTGTTCCTACCTTCGGCACGGACAACTCCCCTCGAAACCCGCACAAGCAAAAAAGTTGGTCAAAAAAGCTTCTCAGTATGTGCTACTTGAAGGCATACTGTACAGAAGGGGAGTAGCTTCACCTTTACTCCGCTTCTTGACCGTGTGATCGAGGCCGTACCCGATACAAATAAAAACAGTTTAAGTATAGTACTAGGAAGTGACTCCTAGGTCGTCTCCCAAGGAATATCTTATCAAGCAAAAGGTCGAACACATAGTATGCATAGAAAACAGGGGGTTTTTTTTTTGTATTGAATATTGAATAATTGAAATCAAAACAGAATTAAATCAAAACGAAGAAACAGATAAGGAAAAGCGGATAAACCCCTTTGGCTCGCGTTCACAACTCTATCATCGGTCACAAAAGATCAATTTCTTTCCTCTTCACTGTCCAACTCGTGAGAATTAAATACTAAGCGAAAATTCAATTCTCACCCCAAAACCCAAACCTCTAATTAAGCATTAAAAGCCAAAGCATGGAGTTTTTACGAGTTTGCATAAATTAAGCATTCATACACATGGATTATCTCTATAGAATGGAACTAAGCGAACCATAACATATCAATAAGCATGAAAACAGTGAATAAAAACGAAATAGCATTAAGAATAAAACCTCAAGAGTATGTGATACATTACCAAAGGGATTTAACCTAAGAGTTTAGCCTTCCATGAAGAAAAATACCAAAAACGTGTAGAAAAGGGAAGAGAGAGAAACCCTAGCAGCCACCACAAGCTTGGAGAGCAAAACTAATCCTTCTCTATGAGAGAGAATGTAAAAAAACGTGGAATGATAGATGGCTCCCAGGGTTTACACGAATTTTGCTTTTTAAATCACAAAACGGGCCTAAATCATGGGCCCAAATCCTAAGGAAAGCTTATCTCTAAATTAAATCTAAAAATATCTTATAGATAAAATCTAAATCTTAAAAGATATAACTAAATCTCAACTAATCCTAAAGATAGATTACAATCTTCACTTCATCATATATCTTCTCTTCCAACATTAAATCTTCATTCCCAAAATGTCCAAAAAGCCCTTGTGCCAAATATGACCTGAAAATAGAAATAGAATTAATTAGGCTAAATAATCCCAAATTAAACAATATTCAGAATAGTAGTCCAATAAACTCTAAATCACTAAATCAAGCTAAACAATGTCAAATAGGCAACAAGTATCAATAATAGGAGTAAAATAATGCAAGGAAAAATGGGAAATAAAATGCTCATCAAATACCCCCACACTTATCCTTTTGCACTCCTGGGCAAAACTAAGAAATAGGACTGAGAAGATCAATATGCACCAAAGTGAATCATGCAACAAGATTACTACAGCTAATGAATGCAAACCTAAGAGATTACATACTTCACAATGAATTCTAGGAAATGCAAAGAAATGGGCAAAATCGAGCACACGAAGAAAATAAGGACCAAAGAATCAAGGCATTCATGAACATCATCCAATTATTTCAAATATGCAAAGAAAACCAATGACATCAAGAGGGTAGTCACAAAGATGATAGAAACTCACAAGGATCACTCAATAGTGTTTACACTCAAGTGTTTAAGGTTAATCAGTGTTTACACTCAAGGCACATCATGAAAAACAAACACAACCATAGGCTTGACAAGCCTCTAACATCAACAATCAACACACATGCACATTAAGATCAAAAGGTCTTTTCAGGGTTGTAATGGGGCCAAGGACAAGGTAGGATAAAAATATGGGAAATGTAGCTAAAACCCAGGGAATAGAGGAGCAATGGGGAACAAGTAAAAAAAATAAGCACAATCTACCCCAGAATGAAATGGTAAACATAACAACAAGCTCTAATTCCAATCCTCCATGCCTCAATCAACCTTTTATTCCATTTTTTTTTCTTCTTCTTCTTTCTTTTTTTTTCAATTGCATTACATTGCAGAACTTCATGAACGAAAGAAAAGAAGAAACAATAAAAATGGCATAATGATATAAAGCCATAATTACATCACCGACCATAGAGGCAAAACCCAGAACTCACAAGAGATGAAGAACAAAGCACCCTCGCTTACTTAATACCCATTCCCAAAACAATTCCAAAGCTCCAACATTCCCTAAGGTTAGGACAATCATGGTTTTTCAGTCATAGGCTTGTAATGAGCTAAAGAACAAAGAAAAGGGATATAAAGGCTCAAAGGGGCTATCAAAGGATAAATTCATTCAAGGTAGGCTCATATGGCTAGTGGCTTATTCAAGAAAAAACAATGCCTAAATCATTTCAAAATGTGCATGGGAATATCAAGTATCAACAAGTGTCAAGTCAAGTTCTAGAGTGCAAGTAATCCAGAGTGCAGTCACACATGAAAGAAAAATTAGGTGGCATATATAGCAATCCACCCACAATTAAGGCTCAAATCCTCACAAAAGGGACAATTCTATCACAGTGTTACCACCTCTTAATTATCAAAAGCAACTTTACACACAGAAATGCATGAATTCAGACACAAGATACCAAGACTCTACTAAAATGAAGCAAAAACATGCAAGAAAATGCCCAAAACTTAGCAAAACCTAAAAAATCAAAGCAAAAATATGCAACCTAAACTACTCTCCCCCCCCCCCACACTTAAATTACACATTGTCCTCAATGTAAAACAAATAGTAGAATCAGACAGATATAGACAAGTGGAATAAAAGTAGTAAAGAAGGAGAAAAGAAGACTCCCTAAATCATGGTGGGTCAAAAATGGGGTCGACCAATGAGGCTTCCTCCACAGGTGCATCATCCAAAGTAGGAGAGGTTAGGAAAGGCTTGAGTCGGTGGCCATTGACTTTGAAGCTCTTGTCTGTGGACTCACTCTTGATCTCCACAGTGCCATAAGGAAACACCTGGGTGACTACAAACGGTCCAATCCATTTAGAGCGGAGCTTTCCACTCATGATTCCAAGCCTAGAGTTGTAGAGCAACACTTTTTGATCAACCAAGAACTCCTTTCTGCAAATTGAGCTATCATGGAGCTTCTTGGTCTTCTCTTTGTAGAACTTGGAATTCTCATAGGCCTCCAAACGGATCTCATCTAGCTCACTCAACTGCAGCTTCCTCTCCTCACCCGCTTGATCAAGAGCTAAGTTACATTGCTTCACAGACCAATATGCACGGTGCTCTATCTCCACATGCAGGTGGCATGCCTTACCAAAAACAACCCGATAAGGTGACATCCCTATGGGTGCCTTGTAAGCAGTCCGATGGGCCCATAGAGCATCCTCTAATCGTGTGCTCCAATCCTTTCTATTAGGCTTCACCATCTTCTCCAAAATCCGCTTGATCTCTCTGTTTGAAATCTCAGCTTGCCCATTGGTTTGGGGGTGATATGGTGTAGAAACTTTGTGCACAACCCCATACTTCTTGAGCAAAGCTTGCATGGATCTATTGCAGAAGTGTGTGCCTTGATCACTGACTATGGCTCTAGGTATGCCAAACCTGCAAAGGATATTAGTCCTGACAAAATCTACAACAACCTGAGCATCATTAGTCCTGGTGGCCTTAGCTTCCACCCATTTGGATACATAATCCACAGCAAGTAAGATATAATAAAAACCAAAAGAAACAGGAAAGGGGCCCATGAAATCTATACCCCGGACATCAAACACCTCACAGAACAACATAGGTTGTTGCGGCATCTGTTGCCTCCAAGGTAGGGTGTCTCCTGCCCTTTGACATTGCTCACATGAGCTGCAGATTTTGCTTGCATCCTTGAAGATGGTAGGCCAATAAAATCCAGAATCCAGCACCTTTCGTGCTGTCCTTTGAGTGCCAAGGTGGCCTCCAACTGGTGAAGCATGGCAAAATTGGAGAACCGATTGGATCTCCTGGTCAACCCTTTGGGAGAGAACTGCTCCCAAAGCATAATTCGAGGCATCAGTCATGAGCTCAAATGGGAGGGTCCAATCAGGTGGTTGGATGATGGGAGTGGTGGTGAGTGTTCTCTTTAACTCATCAAATGCTTTCTTGCATTGGTCTCCAAACTCAAATGCGGTATCCTTTCGAAGCAAGTTGGATAGTGGAAGGGCTATCTTGCTAAAGTTCTGAATAAACCTACGATAGAAACCTGCATGGCCAAGAAAAGAACGCACCTCTCGCACGCAAGAGGGGTAAGGCAAATGTGATATTACATGCAGCTTAGCAGGGTCAACCTCTATGCCCTTATGCGAAATAATGTGCCCTAAGACTATGCCTTGTTCTACCATAAAATGACATTTTTCAAAATTCAAGACAAGGTTAGTCTCAATGCACCTATTAAGCACCTTAGACAAACTATCAAGACATGCATCAAAAGAGGAACCATATACACTAAAATCATCCATGAAGACCTCTATGCAATGCTCAAGTAAGTCATTAAAAATACTCATCATACATCTTTGAAAAGTGCCAGGAGCATTGCATAGGCCAAAAGGCATCTTCCTATAAGCAAATGTACCAAAAGGACAGGTAAATGTAGTCTTATGTTGGTCCTCTGGTGTAATACAGATTTGGAAATAACCAGAGAAACCATCTAAGAAGCAATAGTGAGATTTACCTGCCAGGCGCTCCAACATCTGATCAATGAAGGGAAGAGGAAAGTGATCCTTGCGGGTCGCCTGGTTGAGCTTCCTATAATCAATGCAGACTCTCCAACTGTTCTGCACTCTAGTGGGAATCAGCTCATCCTTCTCATTTTTGACAACTGTCACCCCAGACTTCTTGGGAACTACTTGAACCGGGCTTACCCAAGTGCTGTCTGAAATGGGGTAGATAATGCCAGCTTGCAGCAGCTTGGTGACCTCTTTCTTCACCACATCAAGAATCTGGGGGTTCAACCGTCTCTGGGGTTGTCTCACTGGTTTAGCCCCATCCTCCAATAAAATCCGATGCATGCACATGGAGGGGCTAATACCAGGTATGTCTGCCAAAGTCCATCCTATTGCCCTTTTGTTCGCTCTAATCACATCCAGCAGCTGCTTCTCTTGATCAACAGAAAGGGAGGTAGAGATGATCACTGGAAGTTTCTGCTCAGCCTCCAAGTAAGCATATTTGAGATAAGGAGGAAGGGGCTTCAGGTCCAATAAAGGTGCCTGCATCACAGATGGAACTAAAGGAGCAGCAGAATTGGATTCTGCCGCCTGCACCTGAACAAGTGAATTAGACTCATGCAAAACAGAAATGGGGTTAGCATGATCTGAATCTATATCATATGAATCAACAGATGCAGTAGCAGAATTTAAAAACTGGTCAATTTCAATGCATGCAGTGCACATTTCGGAATCAGAACATGCATAACAAGTAAATGAGCTAGTGAAAGATGGAAAATCATAATCATGCAAAAAGTCTAGAACATGCTCATCAATCAGATCATCAATCAAGTCAACATGAAAAACAGAGTGGTCATCAGAAAAATGTTTCATAGCATCAAAAATATTGAATCGAACCACACTATCATCAAATTCCATGGAAAGTGTACCTGCATGCACATCTATCTTGGTTCGGGCTGTTTTCAAAAATGGTCTCCCTAATATGATAGGGACAGCACTACGAGAGGTGTCCTCTTCCATATCAAGAATATAAAAATCAGCAGGAAAGATAAGCTCTTCAACCCGAACCAGGACATCCTCTATCAAACCTGCGGGGTAGGCAGTAGATCTATTTGCCAAGTGAATAACCACACCCGTAGGTTGAAGGGGTCCAAGTGAAAGAGACTTGAAAACAGACATAGGCATAACATTAATATATGCTCCTAAATCTAGCAAAGCATTCTCAAATTTAGTATTACCTATGATACAAGGCACAGAGAAAGTTCCAGGATCCTTACACTTTTCAGGAATATGAGGGACGGGTTTACCTATAAGAGCAGAGACATTTCTTCCCATGCTGATCCTCTCATTGCCCTTGAGCTTCCGTTTGTGTGTGCATAGATCCTTCAAGAACTTTGCATACCTTGGAATCTGCTTGATTGCATCAAGAAGGGGTATGTTGACTTCCACCTTCCTGAATGTGTCAAGTATCTCTTTGTCAATCTCTTCCATTTTCTTGCTTTGAGTCACCCCCCTTGGTGGGAAAGGAAGAGGAATGGGGGGTGGTTGTTGGGCAGCAGCAGGTGTTGTGCTTGTGGAAGGCTGAGCTGGATGGGATTTTCTGGTACTTGTGTGCTCACTCTCCTCGACCATTTGGCTCTTCTTGTTGGTTGAAACTAGACCATCTTTGTTGAGGTCAGATTCTGGTGTGGGTGTGACAATCTGCTTCCCTGACCTTAGACTAATAGCACTCACATTCTGGTTTGGATTGATCACTGTTTGGGATGACAACTTGTTAGAATTCTGAGATTGCATAGTGTTGATTGCTGTTGCCATCTGTCCCATCTGATTGGTCAAAGATTGAATGGAGGCCTCTTGTCTTTGAATGGATGCTCTAGTTTCCTGTTGGAATTGGAGATTTTGCATGGTCATCTGTTTCATCAGCTCTTCCAATGAAGGCTGCTGCTCAGTACTAGGAGTTGGTGGTGCAGAATTAGCCTGTTGTTGTCTCTGTTGCTGGACTGGAGGAGGTACATATGATGGTCTAGAATTGTTCTGAAATTGAACCTGTGAAGGTTGCTGCTGATCAGATCATCTCAGGTTGGGATGGTTCCTCCAACCAGGGTTGTATCTGTTGGTAGAGAGATCAAAGTTCTGTGGCTGCTGATTTCTACTGTTGAAGATGTTGGCGGCATATGCCTTAGGTTGGTCAGCACCAGTCGTGGGCTGCTGCTGCACAGAAGGGCATGCATCTGTGGGGTGCTCAGCGGATGTGCATATGCCACATAATCTAGCAGGCAGGGACAACTTCTTCTGGTCGATGGCCAATTGAGTGACCAAAGTTGTAAGTGAATCTATCTTCTGTTCAAGCTTCTCAACCTTACCAGAACTTGTGCCAACATCATTCACTCCTCTCACTATGATTGCATCGCTGTTGCCCCTTGCATGGAATTGTTGACAATTGGAAGCCATCTTCTCAATCTTGACTCTGGCTTCTAAAGGTGTCATGTCTCCTAGGGCACCACCACTTGCAGCATCAAGCATGTTTCTCTCCATGAGGTTGAGACCTTCATAGAAATATTGAATAAGCAACTGCTCTGAGATCTGATGGTGGGGGCAGCTCGCACACAATCTCTTGAATCTCTCCCAATACTCATAGAGACTTTCTCCACTTTGTTGCCTGATTCCTGATATATCCTTTCGGATTGCTGTTGTTCTGCATGCAGGGAAGAATTTCTCCAAAAATGCCCTCTTCAGGTCATCCCAGACTGTGATAGAACCAGGGGCCAGATCGTACAACCAATCCTTGGCTAGCCCCTCTAGGGAGTGTGGGAATGCCTTAAGACAAACATGATCCTCTTGCACATCATGTGGTTTCATAGTAGCACAGACAATATGGAACTGCTTGAGATGTTTATGAGGATCCTCACCTGCAAGACCATTAAACTTGGGCAACAAATGAATTAGTCCAGACCTTAGCTCATACGGGTCATCGGGATACTGGATGCACAAATCTTCAATAGTGAAATCAGGTGCAGCCAGCTCCCTCAATGTCCTCTCACGTGGTGGAGGTTGAGCCATATTTTCAGAATAATCAGAATAAGAATCAGAATTTATAGGAATAGAAGAAAAAGAAGCAGACTCACTATGTAAAGACTCAATAGACTCACTACCTATGGACTGGTTCCTATTTTGTCTAACTAGTCTGTGATAAGTTCTATCAATTTCAGGGTTATATGGATGCAAGTAGCTTGGGTTGCCCCTAGTCATGTACTGAACAGAACACCATGTAGCATAGCAAACTGTCACTAATATACATGACCAAAATAGGCAACAAATTTTTTTTATTTTTTAAAATTTTTTTATTTATTTTTTTCAGCACCCTAAAATCATGAAAACATACCACAAAAAGTTTGAGGACAAAATTCAAAAGGGAACCAAGTCAAACAATTAAATCAGAGACCAAAAACTAAGAAAATAAAACTTGTAAAATAAAAAAGAAATAGTAAAACGTCTTTTTTAGGATCCAGACGAAGGAGTTTTTTGACGAAGTGAGAAAAATCAGATTATTCAGAAAATTCCCTTCGATTTGATATAAAATTCGTCAAATTCCAAGTTACGGGTCAAAAGTTGCGACGATTTGAAGAAAGTGCCGCTAAAACTTAGAAAATTTTTCTGGAACTCACAACCAGTGATGATCTGAGTGATCGTGGTGCCTCAAAACCTTTTTATATGATAAAAGTAGTGTGGATATAAATTTTCGTGCAAAAATTCCACCCACAACTATGTGAACTAGCAACCACAGAATCAATCAAATACACTAATTGCAACAAAATAGCAAAACAGCAAACAGTGCAACTTCAACCGGTTATCAGAATTGACAACTAGACCCAAAATCAGACACGACACACTATAATAACTATACTAACTACGACACTAACTAACTACTAATGACCTTTGGCAAGAACCGATATTCCCCGGCAACGGCGCCAAATTTTGATCGAGGCCGTACCCGATACAAATAAAAACAGTTTAAGTATAGTACTAGGAAGTGACTCCTTGGTCGTCTCCCAAGGAATATCTTATCAAGCAAAAGGTCGAACACATAGTATGCATAGAAAACAGGGGGGGTTTTTTTTCGTATTGAATATTGAATAATTGAAATCAAAACAGAATTAAATCAAAACGAAGAAACAAATAAGGAAAAGCGGATAAACCCCTTTGGCTCGCGTTCACAACTCTATCATCGGTCACAAAAGATCAATTTCTTTCCTCTTCACTGTCCAACTCGTGAGAATTAAATACTAAGCAAAAATTCAATTCTCACCCCAAAACCCAAACCTCTAATTAAGCATTAAAAGCCAAAGCATGGAGTTTTTACGAGTTTGCATAAATTAAGCATTCATACACATGGATTATCTCTATAGAATGGAACTAAGCGAACCATAACATATCAATAAGCATGAAAACAGTGAATAAAAACGAAATAGCATTAAGAATAAAACCTCAAGAGTATGTGATACATTACCAAAGGGATTTAACCTAAGAGTTTAGCCTTCCATGAAGAAAAATACCAAAAACGTGTAGAAAAGGGAAGAGAGAGAAACCCTAGCAGCCACCACAAGCTTGGAGAGCAAAACTAAGCCTTCTCTATGAGAGAGAATGTAAAAAAACGTGGAATGATAGATGGCTCCCAGGGTTTACACGAATTTTGCTTTTTAAATCACAAAACGGGCCTAAATCATGGGCCCAAATCCTAAGGAAAGCTTATCTCTAAATTAAATCTAAAAATATCTTATAGATAAAATCTAAATCTTAAAAGATATAACTAAATCTCAACTAATCCTAAAGATAGATTACAATCTTCACTTCATCATATATCTTCTCTTCCAACATTAAATCTTCATTCCCAAAATGTCCAAAAAGCCCTTGTGCCAAATATGACCTGAAAATAGAAATAGAATTAATTAGGCTAAATAATCCCAAATTAAACAATATTCAGAATAGTAGTCCAATAAAATCTAAATCACTAAATCAAGCTAAACAATGTCAAATAGGCAACAAGTATCAATAATAGGAGTAAAATAATGCAAGGAAAAATGGGAAATAAAATGCTCATCACCGTGGAAGAGGCCGAAGAAGTTCTGAAGGGAGTCCATGGCGGAATCGCAAGTCACCACATGGGAGGAAAATCATTGGTAAGGAAAATTCTAAGGGTTGGTTACTTTTGGCCGACATTAGTAGCCGATTCCGTCGATCATGTCCGCAAATGCACACAATGCCAATTCTACAGTGATCCGTATCACCGACCTCCAGAAGAACTTCACTCACTCGCTGCACCATGGCCGTTCTACATGTGGGGTATGGACATTATCGGCAAATTCCCTACAGCCCCAGGTCAGCTCAAATTTGTTGTAATTGCGGTAGACTACTTTACAAAATGGATGAAGGCCGAAACACTAGCAACAATCACATGAGCAAGAGTTCAAAAATTCTTCATCAAACAGGTTGTCTCTCAGTTTGGGATCCCTCACACCCTTGTCACTAACAACGGGACCCCGTTCGCCGCAAACACTTTCCAAACCCTTGCCGAAGATCTCCAAATATCTCACCTATTCTCCTCAGTCGAGCATCCACAAACCAATGGGCAGGCCGAAGTGGCAAACAAAGCAATCGTGGATGGTTTAAAGAAAAGACTGTTAGAGGCAAAAGGATCATGGGCTAAGTTACTTCCTGAGGTTCTTTGGTCGCTGCGTACGACCATGCAAACCTCAACAGGAGAAACTCCCTTTAGGCTGACCTACGGCTTTGACGCCGTCATCCCCATTGAACGGAAGATCCCAACCTTCCGCATGAGAGAGAGATCCGAAGAAATGAATGAAGCTCTGTTAAAAGATGATCTCGTCTTGAGTGAGGAGATCCGAGAAGCAGCATTAACCTGAGAAAGAAAAGCAAAGGAAAGACAAGCCAAGCAATATAACCAAAAAGTATCACCGAGGTCATTTGAGGTCGGGGACTTGGTTCTTCGACGGGCCGACATAGGACTTAAGAATGCTCGGGAAGGCAAGTTTGCTCGCAACTGGGAAGGGCCGTACAGGGTTGTATCAAAGACTGGATCTAGTGCCTACAGGCTTGAAACCCTCGGCGGAGCTGAGTTGAACGACACTTGGAATGCTGCCAAGCTCAAAACCTACTTTAGCTAGTTTACTCGTAACATCTCCCCTCTACTGTTTAGGAAAATATTTTACTCATCATGTTTAAGTTTCTAAGTTATCTTTGCTGTTTTTTCTTTTAGTTTCTCCAAAATGCAATGTACTGACATTTTCCACCGAGTTAATAGTACACACTTGTTGTTCACAATTGGTGCAATAATTTAATACATGCATACGTACTAGCCTTTCATTTAGAATTAGCAAACTGAATTGAAGCATGGCAATTTATATACAGTCCCTCTTTTCAGGGGAAGGCTTATGAATTTTTACTAAAGTACAGAGGGGCACCCAACCACAGGTACACCAAAATATGAAATACACAACGTGGCCTATAAGTTGGGCGACGAGGATACCCACCCTATCGCATTCCCTCATATACAGCCCCTCTTATCAGAGGAAGGCTTATAAGTCTCAAGTTTACAAGTCTCATATTAATCAAAATGAAGTCGTCCAAACTCTCTCACGAATGGATAACAAGATTCATCACTACAGCAAATCTAAGTTAAAGGCTTAAATAACCAACAACTACACGCAACAAGTTAGAACAAAAAGAACTTGCATTTAAATTACTAAGAAGTTATAAAAGGAAACAAGTGTATGTAAGAACACTTGCATAAAAATGCAACAGGTTTAACCAAATAAACTTGCATTAAAATTCCACGATGTTATAGACCAAACAAAGGTTAAGAGTACCGAAAACAAAGAAATGTTATACAAGAACAGGAAAATACAAATGACAAGTTCAAAGAGCTACCCAGCATAAGGGACTTACGCCTAGTCTTCCACGTCGGACAGCACCACAGACTTAAGATCAAAATCAATCTCGTCTTTCTCGGCCAGAAGATCGGGGAGTTCTCTGAGTTCTGGTCAACTTCGGCCATATCCTGGAAGAAGTCCACCAACTGGCCATCCACGATGCCGAAGGTTGGGCTAGCATCGACGACCTGCAACCGGAGGTTGGAGTTGAGAAAATTCACCTGTTGGATGGCATTGGCAAAAAGTTGATCTCCGACCTTTTCCAGGCCGAAACACGCTTGTTCGACTGCTATCTTGTGCTTTAGGGCTTGAGCTGCCCTCTTCTTCAGCTTCTCCCTCAATAACCCCACCTCGGCCTCAGCTTTGGCGAGTGCCTCTTCATGAACCTTGCAAAGCTCCTCAATCCGCCGGTTGGCTTCGGCCTCAACATCAGCAACCTTCTTCCTCTCGGCCTCCAGAGCCTTCTCCAGGTTGGCCGCTCTCCCCTTCAGCTCTTGTCTCTCCCTCTTCTGCTGAGAAGAGAATCCAGCCTCAGCATCCTTGGCGTTCTCGGCCACCATATCCAGCAAGGTGGTCGAGCGTTTAAGATGAGCAGACAGCTCCTCAGCAGTCTTCCTCCAGTTCTCGGCAGACATAGATCCCAAATCCCCGAGGACGGTAATCGTGGTGGTACGCACAGCCGTAGACCCCTTAGAGACTTCAGGATTTCCAATAGGAAGGTCAACAATTTGGAGCTCGGTCTCCCGAGGTGCATCCTCGGTCCCAGGAGGAGGAGGAATGATAACACTTGGCGGAGGAGTGGAAGGCGTAGCATCAGCCGTGTCCCGCTTCCGTTTATTCTGTACAAGTGCCGCCATCATCGCCCCAGAACAGCTTGTCATTTCTTCTTCGGTACTAGCTGTGTCTTCGGACGCACTTTCGGAAGGAAGCAATCTCGACCTTGTTCTCCTCGCATACTGAAAGTCTGGCATGTCGGCCGCTGCTATCTTACCAATACTTATCTACAAGAGAAAATAATAAAGTTTTGAGCAGAAAAAAACATGATACCAATTTCCCCAGCCACCATCTCATCTGGAAGGTTGACTATTCGGCGAATCTCAAACTGAACCCTCATACGAGCTATAAATTCCTCGTAGAAATGCCCCGCAGTCTCTTTCTCGGCTGCAGATAACCCGGTCGAGGTCCAATATTTCGGGATCTCATGTCGAGTAAAAAACTCCTGACTCCAGCACAAAGGAAATTTCGGACCATCCTCTATTCGGAACCATGGCCGCCCTCGGCCAACATATTGATACTTAAAGAATTTTGGTTTAAAAGACTTCCAAGAGTCAGAATACTTTGCGAACAAACCATGGTGGGCCCGAGTTTTGACTGACACCCAGAGCCGTCCAGATTTCCTCGCTTCTTTAACTGTGACATGCGGATTGAACAACCACAGGAATACCCTTGTCATGCACACCAATCATTTAGCACGATAATACTTCTGGAACGCACGTAAGAAACCCCACAAGTTCGGGTGCAATTGTGTCGGAGCAACGCCGAGAGCATTTAAGGTTTGAATCTCCATCTCGGTGAAGGTCATCCGAACCCCCAAAGTGCCCACCAGTTCACTATACATGAAAAAGGAGTTATCATTTGTCCGAGAACATACTCGGTCATCAACAGAGCAAGGGAGAACTCGGTATGAGGTACTGGTCTCGCCCCCTGGGCAGGACAACAGGAGTTGCCGCGTTGGGTTCACGCTTTCCTCGGTCATCATTCTTGATTGGGTCCCGAGTACCTCAGCATCCATCCACACATAATTATCAGCATCTGGAGGAGCTGGGTAGGATTCCGGGTTCGTAACCACCCTCTGTGGTGCCATTCCTAGACCTTAGAAAGAGGAGGGGAGCTCAGTGTAGTTTTTAGGGACCTAAACATTAACCTCGTCGTATGCCAACAAGGAAAACACCTACCCCCCTCAACCCTCAATCCTGCTCCCCAGAACCTTTTCTCCTCCTCAGCCTTCCTTATTCGCTCAAAATCGGCCCTATCCTCCCCGGTCGCGACCTCGACAAGGACGTACTGCCTAATGTTCTCTCTCTTCTCGGCTAAACTCTGAGGGTAGCAGACCTCAACAGGGTCCACACCCTCCAAAACCTTCTCATACTTTCTTATGTAAATACTATGGGGATGAGGATAAGCAACAATTTCTACCGACGAGGAGGAGGAAGAGGAGGACGAATCACTATCGTCATCATCATCATCACTACTGGTACTCAATACCACCATCCCCGCCCACTTCCTAAACCATTCCCTGCTCATCTTGGGAGGAAAGACCCAGAAACTAAAAAACCAAAGGACAAACAAGGTCAAAGCCCATAAATCCCAAGAGCAGAGAAGGCGAAGGCAAAAGAAAAAGGAATAGAAAAGGGCAAAGTACAGAAAAGTTGAAACCCCCAAAAACCAAATGGAGAAAAAGTGAGAAACAAAGATGAAAACGAATAAACGAAACAAACCCCAGAAATGCCTAAAACACAAAAACCCAATGAAGAGGAACGGACAAAAGCAAGAGTATATGCAAATTCAGAAAGCAAATGAGAAATGATAAAGAACAAAGGAAATACCTAGGAGAAACTCTGAATGGAAAGCAGTGGATGTTGGAAGAATAAGCAAGGGCACGAACGATCCGGGGGAAGAAGAAGGAATGAGGCAGTTTTCTTTGTATCAGAAGAAATTAAAACGGTTAAGAGCGAAAATGGGAAAACAGAAGTGAAGGAGGAACAAAAGGGTTTAAATAGGGAACTTTCCCTCTCATTTCAAATAAATGGGTCAGGTCCAGCAGACAAGCCCAAAAGAAAAGACCAATCGAAATTGGGGACGTGTCAACAAAGGAACAGTCTGGCACATCTCGAGCAGCACAACAATAATGACAAGACGTTGGGACAAGCACGCACAGACACGCGTCATAAATAAGGAAAGCAAACGTCAGTCGGGGCAGGTGAAAGGACAGCCATCACTCTTACTCAGTCAAACGAAAGGACAACACGGCCAGCTGGCCACCACGTCCACCTTGGTACTCCCCTTACTGCTCAACTCGGGTAGAGACTCATAAAGTCTTGCCGAGTTGGGGGGGCTTATGTGATGGATTGACCCTAGGGCCGAGATCTAAAGGCCATGCCCCACACTCACAACATTAACTGACCGAGATCGAGTTGGGGCTCACAGGCCGAACAGAGTGACACGGACTAGCCCAACCCCCTCCATCTTGGACGTCTAAGGCGACACATACAGGATGAGACCGCGCCGACTCGCTTGGCCTTATCCACTTACAGCTCACGCCCCTCATAAGCTCATGACAGGCTGGCTCTACTGGGCCTCAACCAGCCCATTAGGGCAACCAGCTCTCCCTTATAAGTAGTACAGAGCCACCAGGGGCACAGGTACGTCCTCTTACCCTAATTGACACTCTCACACACCAGAGTGATTAGGGCTACCCAGATATTTTCCTAGATATTTGGGGAAACCACTGAAATCCCAGATAAAACCCTAGATTGAGCCTTCTCCTCAAGGTATCTCCCTTAACCTTGAGGACCTCTCTCGTCTAGGACATCACAAATGATATGTGAATGATTTATAATTATTGTGATTATTTCAATTGTTAAATCATGATATTAGTGTTATTATTTAATAATTAAATGGTCTTTATATGTATTAAGTATTGAATGATGCACTTTAGGTTAGAAGATTCCCTTAATTGGTATTATTTTACAAATAATGGAAACTTGAAAGTCAATTAAAATGAAGTAGAAACACGTTAATTACGAAATTGTGGTGGACGTTAGGATCTGGAAAATACATGACGTGAAGATTCTATGAACTAAATGATGATTCGTGAAGGTTCATAGAATTGACGGACGAGAGTGGTATAGTGACTAGATTGTGTTATTAAAACAATAGCGGAAAACTATTATAGAAGGACTTTGATTTACTAGAGGGCCGGAAATAGTACTGTGTCGGGGATTGGTCCTGTGCACACTATAATAGTTTTATCAGTCACTCAGACACTTCTTGACTAGTCGAGGGTGGTCCCTACTTGAGCCAATTCCGGTAAAACGGCCCGAGTTGTACGAAGGACAAATTGCGTGAAGTACTGTGCAAGCATAGGTTGAGGGACACTTACTCCTAGTTTGGTCTTTTCTAGGAGTGGAGGGCGATGTGAGGAAAAATGGAAAATGGAATGCAGCAATATCTGCAATGGAAAGAAAACAAATGGTATGCATTAATATCTGCATTGGTAAAGAAAAGGAAAAAGGGAAAAGAAAGAAAAGAAGGAAATGGAAGGATATAATAAATTCAATAATTGGATTCAAATGGTTATTTACAAATAAGGAAAATTTTGAGAATTTAGATATATTATTTATGGATATAATCTTTATATAGATTCCATGTTTATGCATTATGTTCCAATATTATTGATATTATGGGAATGAATAATATGCACATTCTTATATTTTATTATTGATATTATATATTTTATTTAATTTATGAATAAATATCTCACCCTCTTAAGTTGTTATTTTAGATATGCTAAAGGAAGTATCATTATATTTTTCATGCCGAGGAAAAATATACTCTCACCGATAGAGTATAAAGTTGTTTATTGTGATCTTGGAATCACATCTACGTTGCAACCATCTCTAAAATCATATTTTCTAAATAATGTTATGATATAATGATTATAGTTTAGAATTGTATTGTTAGATGTGTTTAGAATTATTAATCATCTATTTTTATTTTTATTTTTTTTAAAGTCTGAACACTATTTGAATTGTGTATCTTGAATAAATTGTGCAAATATGCAAATATTTTGATAAGGAAAATATCAATATTTCAAAGGAAACTCTGTCAAAATTTTTCCAAAATTTTGCTATTTATACATCTTAAAACGTGTTTAAAAAGTAGGATGTTACAACTACGACGTTCCATTCAGGTGGCCACCATAACTTAATAATCAAGCATGTCACCGTGATAGTGCGATCAAGGGATAACATTATAAACCTCAGGTTCTATACCAACGTCTTGTACTGAAAGGCCTTACACATTTACACCCACCAGGGGGTCCACAAAATTAACCAATGCCTTAAACCATAAAGCCTTTTAACCAATTCCTAAAATTTATACGACATAAAATCATATGAATAAATTGTCTTCCAATAACAAGGTATAACATATATAAGCCAGACATGCTATCATCAGGCAGTTAATAATATATAAACATCATAATAAAATAAAGTCAACGTCATAATAATAAGATAGCACATAACAGATAACATATATTATCACAAGGGGATCCGTATTTTCATATGAACGGCTTATTCACACACGTACTATTGTCATCATATTACTCACCCTTGAGACCCCTAGTTTTTTGAGATGATATGGAATGTTCTAACATTACCCTATACACCACCATGTTTTAGGAAAGCTTCTCTCTCACCTTGATTATCTTCAAGCAGTTTTTCCTTTATCGTCATGCGTTCTTGTAGCTCGTTCGCTACACGATCCTTTATCCTCGAAAGATAACATGATAAACAATATTAATATCTAATCTAACATTTACTTCGATTAACTACATGCTTATACAGAAAATTTGTAAGTACAAGACTATCTTAAAACAAAAGTTCTCTTATAAACACATCACACTTAAGAACTTAGAAAAATTTCTTTTCATACCATAAAATCATTTTCACAAAATATAACTTTAAGACTTATTTAAATGATTGTAAACAAACCAAAAACATTTTTATTTTCACAAACATCATACTAAAAACCTTATATAACAACTGCCAAGTCAAAGCCACATTCGCTTAGTGAAATAGGCATACTACACATAAATATGACTTAATTAAATCATTGGGACAACAACATAAACTCAACTCAAAACAAACAAGCCTACACATATAAAGGTCTTGAATCAAGATTGATTGAAGTTTTAGAGCAAAAATTTCAAGTACATAATTCAAGTTACATAATAAAGGGTTGGATCAATGAGATTTAGTTACATAGGCATGCAGTGTCAACAGTGAGAGAATTGGGCAGAACAGAGCTCTGAGGCTATTCGAGGGTATAAATTTGGAATTGAAATCCTCTAAAGCGAGTGACGTGGTTGCCTTGTTGGAGGGTCAGCATATATTATGGGCTGCTGTCACTAAGGAAGGTCCTACTCATGACAAGGATAATGTGGCTAAGTCTGTAAATGAGGATGTGGTGGGTAATCCTGACCATAATGCTAGGTAGAGGTGTGCTCCCTTACATTATTATTTATTATTTTTATTGTTTTTTAGCGTGATTTAATAATTTTTCATATTGTTTGTTGTTATATGTTTAGGAAGTGAAATCCATGATGTGGTGAAAGGTCTGCTTCCTTATAATAATAATAATAATAATAATAATAATAATAATAATAATAATAATAATAATAATAATAATAATAATAATAATATCTTATCTGTTTAAATGTGGTTTACTATTTTTTTTAATTTGTTATAATCAGTCGTCCAAGGTTTATTGTTGCCTTCATGGTGACCAATGACCAAAGAAAGAAGCATTCCTCTTCCAACATCTTTATTCATGCAGGACTGTTCATTTTGGAGTCGGGAAATTGACAGTTCCAGGATTGGCATCCAGGCGACACCCGTCATATCTCCTCCGGGAATCTATACTAACACGTTAAGTGATATACTTACCTTTAAGAGGAATCTGGTTGAGAAAAAGACAGGAAAGGTATGAATTATTGATAATACATTGTTTTTTGTTATTATTGATATATTTCTCTTATTTATAATTTGTAGTTTATTTGTCTTCCAGGAAATGCGTGATTTTTTAAAGATAGAGTGACAGATCGAAATTGGATTCGAGCGGTTGTTAAAGCCGCAGACTATGTGGGCACTATCTCTTTGATAAAATACAAAATACATGCACAATTGTGTCATTGATAATTGTGTTTACTCCTCAAACGAGTTTGAAGAAATTTTTATTGACAACAATGAGAGTGATCGAAGCTGATGGATAAGTTAAGTGTCAGTGTTTTGCTGTATTTGTAACATTTTTTTGCCTAGGTGTTTTTTCACTGGGCTTGCTATACTCTTTTTCCCTTGTATTGAATTTTCCCTAAGGTTTTTTTCTTACAAGGTTTTTAAGGAGGTAAAGGCCCTTTCAAGAGGTATTTAGAGGGGGGTTTCATTAAGGTTGTATTGCTAGGTAGGTTGGTGTGGAGGTGTGATTTGTATGTGTAACAACTATTATGATTGCTTCACAAATGTGTGAAGGTTTATTTTGTATTTTGGTGTTTGGTAAACTTGCAAGCATAGGTAAACCCTTAATAGAAGGGTGGGGCCTCGTGTACTTTGATGCCCATTTGCCTTTTTTAATGAATTTCTTAGTTTGTTGTTAAAAAAAATATGAAATATTTGCTGACAAATGTTTTTCTGAAATTATTTTTTCAACAATCAATTCCTCATACGAAGAATTGAGGATGATTGTGAGGTATGTTGTCATATATTTAGAGGTAAATTATTAAATTCCATTATAACTTTGAATAATTAATTTAAAATTATGCTTTCAGGCATTATCTTTGACAAAAAATATGCGTATACAGTATGCTAATTTAAACCAAGACATTCATAATATAAAAGAATTTGCCAATTGGATACTGAATGTTGGATGTTGGTAATGGTACTGCTGGAAGTATTAATGATGGAGAGACGGATATAGAAATCCTACAATAATTACTTATCAAACAATTTGATGATACTATATTATCAATAGTTGATTCAACATATCCTACCTGATGAATAATTACACGAACAAATATTACTCACAAGAAAAAGCCATATTTTGTCCAAGTATTTTGTCCAACATTACGTATGGTAAAGAAGATTGATTTCAAGATGACAAAAATCCCTGCTGAAGAAAGAATTTATTACAGTTCAAATAGTATTTGTCCAATTTAAAGATAACAACAATGAATGCAACATTTGAATCAATTGGAAATTTTGAGTGATTTGACAAGTTCAGAATTACTATATCCTGAGTTCAAACTGAAACTTTTAGTGTTTATTATATTCCAAATAAACATTGACCAATCACAATCACAAAGCTATGTAATGGGATTAGATTAATGTTGAGCAGGTTGAACACCTATGTCATTGAAGCATAGGTAATGACAGGGACAAAATCTGGTGAGAAAGTCTTCATTATTTGATAGTCATGGTCCCGTCACGAAGTAAATGGCATGTAAGACAATTTCCAATTACTTATTGTTATGCAATAACTGTTAATAACAGCCAAGGACAATTTCTTTGACCAATGTTATACTATATCTGGCAAATCCAGTTTTAACTCATGGTTAATTGTATGTTGCTATCGAGTTCAGCACAAATGTGGTTTAACATGAAGTTTTCCAAAAACTGCACCATAATTTTCAGTAACTATTATTATTTATATGTACATTATATTATTGTTTTATATTAATTTGTTAATATCAATTATGTGACCTTTATATTAGTTCACTTGTAAAATATTACTGGTTAATTAGTAACTATTATTGTTTAATTTAATTAGTGTAACATTTTAACTCTGAGCAATGATTTATTCAATGTTTACTTTCTCATATTGACAAAAAAGCAATTAAATTTTTCGATATTATTGAATAATAACATATGAATTGGTGGAAAAGATAAAATTATATGGTTAAAATGAAAGACTAATATGTGGTGTGTGTCCTTCTTTGAATGGCAAACAAATGCAATTCAAAGGATTCTATCTTATCGCCTTTACATCTGGGGAGTCTTAGTTTTGTGTTTTAGCTATAAAATATTTTAGCACCATTGGTCACAGTTTATGTGGGGGTTGGCTGGTTTGTTGGATGTTATCTTACATGTAAAATTCATGTAGACGCATAATTGTTGCATGCATCCCCTATCTTGTACTTGGATTTCTGTTATATTTCTGTTTCGGTTAGCGCTTTGCATTCTGTACTCTTTTTGTGAGGACTATTATACTTCTTCACTTTTTGATTGAAGTTTTTTATCTTATAAAAAAAATTCTTGAATATTATTAAAATTAAAATATATATATATATATATATATATATTTTCGGGTTCAATCCTTGCAAAAATCTAAATTTAAAGTTATTGACGATATCAATTACTTCTTTTTCTATAAATTCTACCTAGACTATCATGAATTTAATTATATATTTTTTTTAATGCTAAATTGAATCTATTTAATTTTTTGAACTATTTGATTTTAAATAACAAATACAATTATTGATATATATCGTGCATTGAACTAATCATAATATTTCAAAAATATTATTAATAAATAATGATATAATTAAAAATATTCATATAACCCGTGCATTGCACGAGTTAAAAACTAGTTTTCAATTTGGAAGGAGGTTCGTTCTCTTCTCCTTCTTCTCTAAGCTATTCTCTTGAATTTGCGATTATATAATTATGTGTGATGTTGAATTTTCTCCATCTTTACTTGTTTGTGTTATCTGAGATTAGCGGTTACTTTTAGACTTTAGTTATTTTAGTTTGATATTGAATTTTCTACAATTATGTTAGTTTAGGTTCGTTCTTTTCTCTTTCTATGCTTTGCGATGCTATAATTTGATTTTTCAGGTTCATTCTCTTCTTTTTCTTCTCTAAGCATCTTCTCTTGAATTGGCGATTATGTAATTATGTGTGATGTTGAATTTTCTCCATCTCTACTTGTTTTTGTTATCTGAGATTAGCAGTTACTTTTAGACTTTAGTTATTTTAGTTTGATATTGAATTTTCTCCGGTTATGTTAGTTTAGGTTCGTTCTCTTCTCTTTCTATGCTTTGCGATGCTATAATTTGATTTTTCAGGTTCATTCTCTTCTTCTTCTTCTCTAAGCATCTTCTCTTGAATTGGCGATTATGTAATTATGTGTGATGTTGAATTTTCTCCATCTATGCTTGTTGTTTGTGCTATTTGAGATTAGCAGTTACTTTTAGACTTTAGTTATTTTAGTTTGATATTGAATTTTCTCCAATTACGTTAGTTTAGGTTCGTTCTCTTCTGTTTCTATGCTTTGCAATGCTATAATTTGATTTTTCAGGTTCATTCTATTCTTCTTCTTCTCTAAGCATCTTCTCTTGAATTGGCGATTATATAATTATGTGTGATGTTGAATTTTCTCCATCTCTACTTGTCTGTGTTATCTTATTTTAGCAGTTACTTTTAGACTTTATTTATTTTAGTTTGATATTGAATTTTCTCCGATTATGTTAGTTTAGGTTTGTTCTCTTCTCTTTCTATGCTATTTTCCACATATTCTGAATTTGCGATGCTATAATTTGATTTTTCGATATTTTCTCTCACCTTTTCTATTTTCTCTCATCTTTTCTCGTTTGTGTGATATTATGTTAGTTTTTTTGAAGTTTTAGGGTTTATGCGATTGTGTCTATAATTTCCAGTTCATTATCGTAATTCGGTTATTTTTTCTGTGTTAAGTCATGGCGGAAGGCAAAGAAGCCATGTGTGAAGAGTTGCGAAACAAGAGAAAGGACTTCATGCAAAGAAAGAAGGAAATTCTTTTTAAAAAAGTTAAAATAACGAATGAGAAGATCCTCCTTTTGAAATTGGAGGAATCAATGGCTGATCTAGAAGAAGCCATAGACGAAGCGAGAATCATGGAGCAGCGGCAGATTACATAGGTTTGAGGTTTTTTTTTATTTTTATTAATTTTTTTTTTCAAATTTATGTATTATGCCTAAATAAAATTGCGCTTGTCTTTACAGGGTCTTGAATCAAGATTGATTCAAGGTTTAGAGTAAAAATTTCAAATACATAATTCAAGTGACATAATAAAGGGTTGGATCGATGAGATTCAGTTACAGGGGCATGCAGTGGCAGCGATAAGAATTGGGCAGAACACAGCACTACTCGAGGATATAAAATGTTATTTTTTTTAATATTTATTTTTTTAAAAATTTCTGTATTATACCTGTTAACTGCGCTTGTCTTGATAGGGTCATGAATCAAGATTGATTCAAGTTTTAGAACAAAAATTTCAAGTACGTGACATAATAAAGGGTTGGATCCATGATATTCAGTTACAGGGGCATGCAGTGTTAATAGTGAGAATTGGGCAGACAGAGCTTTGAGGCTACTCGAGGGTCAGGGTATGTTATGGGCTACTGTCACTAACGAAGGTCCTACTCATTACAAGGATAATGTGGCTAAGTCTGTGAATGAGGATGTGGTGGGTAGTGGAGCTCCTGACCCTGATGCTTTTTTTTTTTTTGAACAGCAAACAAAACATAACATTAAATAAAAAAAGGAGCACAAGGGATACCCCATTCCCATTTAGTTTACAGTTGATTCAAACATTCAAGAGGATTTAACAACCAATTTCCATAAGAGTAAATACCAGAATTGTTATGTGCCTTGAAAAGAGTCCAAAATTGAACATTTATCTGCTCCACGACTTCCTGAATTCCGGCATCTTCATCTTCAAATATTAATTTGTTTCTTGACTTCCAAATGTTCCAAAGAATCACAAACCAAAAATTATTCCACCATGTTTTAGCCTTCTTATGTAAGATAAGTAGCCCCACATGTTGTAAATAATTCATTTTCCCTTCTTATGCAAAGATAGATTGAGATTAAATTGTGCATAGCAACATTGCCAAATTGCATATACTTTTGGACAAAGAAATAGCATGTGCTCAGTGTCCTCATCATGAATTCCACACCTTGGGCAAGTAGAGTTTTCGTCCTGAATTATTTGTCTTTTCTTCAAATCTAATCTTGATGCCACTCCATTTTCCAAAGCTCTCCATGCAAAGCACGCCAATGTTGAGGGTGCTGAATTTTTCCAAAATTCTCTGTAGAAGTTTCCAACCACATTGTTACTTTCATTCATTCTGTAATAATGCATGGGCGCTCTTCACAGTGTATTGTCCTTGTTTTTCATGCTTCCATCTCCATTCGTCTTTGGCATTTTGCCGTGCTTTCTTTAATTCCAATTACCTGCATAAATTTTCAAAGTCCTGTGTTTACCAAGAATGCAAATTTCTTCTCCAAACTAAGTTCCAAACCCATTCCCCCTCACACCACTCCCCCATGCTTGATATAACACCATCTTATGGATAGATAATTGAAACAGCATAGGGAATAAGATTTTAAATTTTTCCTCCCCTACCCCGACATCCTCCCAGAACATAACATCTCTGCCCTCCCCTAATTCTAACTTTAGCCCTCTAGCAAACCACTTTCCTCTCTCATTCTCCTTATCCACTCTTCCTATCCCTTTCCACCACCCCGACCCCTTAGAGTAGAGAAAATAGACAACTCTCCCTCTATGCATCCTCTGTAAATTTTTTCTCCATATTTAAACCTTAACACCCTCACCCAAAGAGACTTTTTTCATTAATTAACCTCCATTTCCATTCCAATTAGAGCTAAATTGAAAACTTCCATATCTCTAACTCCTAATCCTCCCTGCATTTTTTATTTACACACTGTACTCCACCTAATCTCCAGCATACCTTGTTTCTCTCACCCTCTCCACCCCACATAAAACGCCTTTGTAATTTTTTAATATCATCAACAACACATTTCCATTTTCCAATTAGAGCTAAATTGAAAACTTCAATATCTCTAACTCCTAATCCTCCCTGCATTTTTGATTTACACACTGTACTCCACCTAATCTCCAGCATACCTTGTTTCTCTCACCCTCTCCACCCCACATAAAACGCCTTTGTAATTTTTTAATATCATCAACAACACATTTAGGAGCAAAAAACATAGAAAAATAGTACAAAGGAAGAGAAGATAATACCGACTTGTAGGGTCACACGTCCACCAAATGAGAGCTGTTTCCGCCTCCAGGATGAGAGTTTGAGACGCAGAGATTCAATAATGGGTCTCCAAGAAGATGCTGTAAAAGGGCTTATACCCATGCTAAGATAGCTCCCTTACATTATTATTTATGTTGTTCTTATTTTTTAAGTGTGATTTAGTAATTTTTCATGTTGTTTGTTGTTATATGTTTAGGAAGTGAAATCCCACGAAGAAACTGATGTAGTGAAAGGTCTGCCACTTGAGAAAACTTTGAAAGTGGTGCTGATGTCCTTAATGCTAGGGAAGCCATTTTAATGGTGATTGCCATATTATAATAATAATAATAATAATAATAATAATAATAATAAATTTTTTATTATTATTATTATTATTATTATCATCTACTATACATATTTAAAAACATCCCTTTTCGAGACACCACGTTTGTTGGAAAAATTTTCGAGGCACCAAGTTTTGTTCGTTTAAGGAATACTCGCACCAGAGCATTTGTAGGTAGATAATATCGTATTTAATCAAAATTATAATTTAAAATTAAATAAATTATCTATATGTGGAATATGTTGAATCATTATCCTCATTTTGTTAAAAAAAAATCATTATCCTCAAAAAGATCGATAAACACAAAGAGATGATGCTTGAGCATTATCTGTATGTGAAATCATTATCTTTAGTTTGTTGAAAAAAGAAGTAATCATTATCCTAAAAAAAATATTTAAAATAAATCACTATATATAGCATGATCTCACATTCATTCTTTACCTTTGTTTCACCTTCAGATATCTCTACTTCCAAAAATTCTCTAATTTTATTATTTCGTATTTTATGTTCCTGATTATTTATTTCTTGGTCTTTCAATGTCAAGAGAGCGCCTGCAAATATCATATATTGCGGCGAAGGATAGACAGTGAAACCAAGCTTGGACTTCTTGCCATAATCCACGGAAAGCCTTTTCAGGATAAGGGAACCAAGGCTTGAACCAGTTTTTTTTATAATTAATTTTTTTTATTTTATTTATTGTAACATATCGAAATAAATTTTATTTATTGTAATAGATCAAAATAAAAGTAAGTCTCTGGATTTATAAGATTTTTTTTATTATTAATGAATAAAAAACATGCATGCAGTCATGATGCATCATCATGATGATTAGTATCATGTGAGTATGCGTGTAACATCATGTCATGTTGTGTTGAAGATCAAATTAATCGTACTCGGGTTTGGTTGTTGACTGGGCCCACGTCGAATGCACTATCTTGGCTGCAAAACAATCCCTAATGCTCCTATATTCAAATATGCATAGACATACACCGATACTTGCATAAATGAATTTGATTAAATAACCATCTACGCATTTTTTTATTTGTTCACTGCTGCTACAATATTCTCTCCGTCCCTACAGAGCCAATTAGAAGGAAAAGGCGTGTCAAATTTAATAGGACCCAAATTCATTTTATGAAAATAACACTCAACCAGAGGTATCAAATAAATTGAAGACAATAAGAAATAACACGATAATGATAACATAAGGCAAGGAACTAGATGAACAACAACAACATCAAAAAAACAACAATAACATTATCTAAATGTATATTAAAAGATAACAACAACATTAAAAAAAGATATCTTCCTACTTTTTCTGTAACCACTTTATCTAAATGTATTATCGAGATAAATAATAATTAATATAAAAAGTGTTATATTAAAAAACTGAGGGATTAATCTATAAAAAAAAACATAGGGATTATTTGGTTAGGATATTCGAGAATAAAAAATTTTGATGTTATCCACAAATTACAAAAAGAAGATAGATTCAATACTTATAAAAAATATAAGAAAAAGAATTTGCATGTCTCATCTAGAAATTTCCACGTAATCCATGGAGAGATCATAAATCTGTATAGGTTGATGGGTTTGGAGTATACATCTTAGCTCACAAACTTCCCTTATTTAAAATTTAAATGATAATTATAATAAAAAATATAATAAAGGTAGATTATCTTATAAAAATGAAAAAAAAGTTTTACATAATTTTATATTATTTATTACTATGAGCTCATTTTTTAATTTTACCTGAAACAACTTTTAAACCAAATAATATTTTATCAGTATTGCAATATCGAAATTAAGAATATTCCAATATTTTTTTTAAAGTAAAAAAAATTAAATACTAATAAAGTATAGATTTTTTCAAACATTACAAATAATATGGATATGTGATTGAATATAATGATTATCATTTTTTAAAAAGTTTGCAATGGATAAATACTTTAGTTGTTATAATCTCTAAAATAAAACTGTAACAGATTAAAAACAAAGGTACATACATTTCAAAAATTGAAAAAAAAATTAATTCAAGATGATTAGAACAATTAAGATAAAGATTTTTTAGGATCAAATCTTATGATTAATTTGAGATAAGATAAACGATGAAAAATATCAAAATATTTAAATATGAATAATAATAATAATAATAATAATAATAATAATAAATGTGACGGTCATATTAAAAAGATGATAATTTATATTCAAAAAATACTAAATTATCATGTCCCATGAAATAGGAAATATTTTGATTTATCCTTAAATATACTCATAATACCATCAAACAAAAAATTATTTAAAAATAGTTTAATTTTGATTTCACTCCAATTAATCATAATATCATAATAAACGTAATAATGATATATAAAAAATGTTACTTCATCGATCAACTAAATAAGAAATACCTTAATTTAATACTCATCTATACATAAATAAATATAATATTAAAAATATAAAAAAAGAGCAGTCATTATATTCTTTATAAAATGCAATGTGTTAATTAATCAAGACAGTTAAGAATAACAAGTTCAATGTCGTATTCATGTCCTATGAAATACGGAATATTCTAATTTATCCTTAAATTTACTTATAATACCACCAAACAAAAAAGATGAAAATATTTAAATATGATTTACTTTTGATTCTTTAAAATAAAGTTGATAATCATATAAAAATTTTAATTTATCTATTAAATAAATAAGGAAGATATCAGATAAAAAGTGTTACTTTTTATTTATACTAGAAAGTACAATATTTCTCTGCAAACTTATTTAAATTAATTTTTTCTAAGTGTAGTGTTTGATTTAAGTCTCTGCCTTTTTGTATAATTTTTTTTATTATTGTGTAATAATAATCTTTACTTTAAAATAAAAACAATTTTTACTTTAAAATATTTAATATAAAAAATAAAATTTTCAATAACCCGTGCATTGCACGGGTGAGAGCTAGTTATTATATGTTTAAATGTGGTTCACTGAATTTTTTTTTTTTTTTAATTTTGTTATAATCAGTCGTTCAAGGTTTTTTGTTGCCTTCATGTAACCAAAGAAGCATTACTCTTTATTCATGCAGGACTGTTCATATTGGAGTCAGGAAATTGACAGTTCCAGGATTGGCACCCAGCTAACACCCGTCATATTTCCTCCGGTAATCTATATTGACACGTTGAGTGATGTACTTACCTTTAAGAGGAATCTCGTTGAGAAAAAGACAGGAAATGTATGAATTATTGATCATACATTGTTTTTGTTATTATTGATATATTTCTCTTTTATTTATAATTTGTAGTTTATTTGTCTTATAGGAAATGCATGATTTTTTTAACAGATATATCTCTTTCTCATTAACAACAACGAGTGATCCAAGATATGGAGTCGGCACTTCAACATCGGGCCGGTAATTTTTTTTGGGTTTGGCTAAACTTCTTGTAAGTTTTACTACGTGTTTAGATGGTAACTGATATTGGACTTTGAATAAGACAACTTTAATGTAAGGTTCATGCACAGGCATTACGTTTTGGTTTCATCTGTTCACACTATCATAATCTTTGCATAATGTCATTTCCTTTCTTCATAGCATTCTGCTTTAAGTGGATCTCATAAGAGCAAGAGCTGTTTTTTTCTTTTGGAAAAGGATTTTTTTCAATTGTTAAAAAGTGAAAAAAAAAAGTTTTATTTTAGTATTTTTCTTTAAAATCGTTTTAAATTATCATAAAAGAATAGTTGTAAATAGATATTAACATGAGCTCAATTTCTAAAAACAAATCATAAAAATAAATTGTCACAAATTTGAAAAAAAAAATAGTCACATAGTATTTGTCACTGTACAACAATTAATGGTAGATAGATGTTAAGGATTTGGAATTCTTATAACTAATTAATTTAAGCATTAGTTGAAAGTCTAGTTCATTCCATTTAATTTTAAAAAAAAAAAAGTTCATTCCATTTTGTGCAAAATTAAATTTGTCCTTATTCTTCTAAATAAATGTGGTAAAAAATTAATTTACTCATAAATAAAAGTAAACAGGGTTTTTCTATTCTATGCATCAGTGCATAGGATAATCAAGCTTAAAAAAGTAAATTTTTCTTGGAAAAAGTTACAATTAATTAACTAAAATATAATTATTTATTTTTTCAATAAAAGTTTACTTTTTATGTTCCATTAACCTATGCATGGGATACATAGGTTAAAAAAACCGTTGTTGTTGTTGTTGTTATTATTATTATTATTATTATTATTATTATTATTATTATTATTATTATTGTAGTAGTATACTAGTATTAATTCATAAGCAAGAGTTCATGGAAGAGAGAGGGTCCCGAATATTGAATGGTGGGTGTAAAACCGAAAGGATCTTCTGAGGCTGAGGATTGATGATGGATGATGGTTGTTTCTGTTGTTGTTGAGGAACGATCAATCCTGAATCTTCTTTATAATAATAATAATAACTTGAAGCAGCAAGTGGTAAGAGTACCCTAAGGACATTTGTTAACATTTTCTTTTACGAAATGATGATATACTTACAGATTTCCAGTCAACAAATTACAAAATGGGTGATAGCATTCATCGTTTATCAATCATGATAAATAAGCTTAAAAATTACGATCATGTTTACATTAATTGCGTATAATAACTAGAAGATAATGCCAATGATGGTGACGACGATCAAGATACAGTTGCTAATAAAACTGTTTTTTCTCTACAAATTACATATTTATAATTAAAACATTACACTCAGTTATTTAATTGTATCATTTATTGTTTTAAATTTTAGCCTACATTTTGAAATTGCATTTGACCCCGGCCATCTTAAGATAGATCTACAATAACTACAAAAGAAATGTCTGTTTTAACCAAATTTTATTCATGATAACATTAATCAATAATATTAAATTTTGAGCAAGATTGTCATTGGAGGGTAAATGATACTTGCGATTTAGATTAAAAATAATTAATCAATAAAATGATTTTACAAAAGTCATACTTGTCAACACATATATATACTAATACTGTACTTATATATATATATATATATATATATATATATAATACTCCCTCCAGCTCAAATTATATGAAAAACAAATTAATTTTGCGCTTATTAAGGAGGTTAGTTTATTGTAATTAATTTTCTCAAATTTATAAAAGAAGAGAGGTATTTTAGGAAAGTTATATTGGGAATGAAACAAAAATTAAATAAAATAACAATTTTCTAGGAAAGTTTTAAAAAAGTGACATTGAGAATAAAATAAAATCTAAGTTAATTAGTTAGTTTTGCTTATATTTTAAACCAAAAGAAATATGTTTTTTGTTGCTTATATTTCAAGCCGGAGGGTGTAAGAATTATGATATATCCTCGTATAAAATTGATATTGGATATCATTTCTGATTTAATGATTAATACAAATACTGAATAATATGAACATATAGCTAGTTATCCTGAAATCAAAAAATAGAGAAAATAGTTAAAATTTGCATAAGAAAACTACCTAAGCAAATTTTAAAAAATAATCATTAAATCATTGTTTTTAACATGTGACATTTGTTAATGGAGAAAATTAACAGAAATGATAAATTTGTTAGATCGCAACAACTTAGGGACTTATATGAAAAAAAAATAAGAAACTGATTTTTAACCTAAAAATAATTTTAGGAATAAGCTAAATAGTTTTGGATAATAGTATGAGACTAGAGAAATTAAGGTCAAGATGATTTGCAAACATATATTAATTTTAATTAATAATGTATATGAAATAACAAATTGTTTATCTTAATATTCATGCACATGTATGTTGTGTTTGACATTGGCATCTCAAAAGCATTTAAAAAAAATGATATTTAGACAAATATTTTTATGCACCAGAATCTTTTTCATCGGTGATACATGCGGTATAAAAAAGAATGTAGGGTTCGATTCGATCTTTAGCCTAGCCTCCTTTCACTTTCTCATTTGCCAAGTCTACAATTACCTCTTCCTAACCAAAACATTAAATAACCAATAATAATAATAATATTAATAATAATAATAATAATAATAATAATAATAATAATAATAAGAAGAAGAAGAAGAGTGATCAGTGATAAATCCTAAAACATTCAACCCTGGGATCGGAGGTGTCAACTGTCAACATAGCAGATGATTAATAGGATCCTCAGCAGAAAACCCTTTCTATTATTCTACATCTACATCTATATTTGAGTCCAAAACTTGTAGCACCATAAACACAATGCCTCAATTTGGTTTATATACAAAACAGGAAGAACAATTCCCTGGCCTCTACTTGGCTCTTCTTTCCTCTATAGATGTCAGCCACTATCCTATTCCCAACATGATCTAATCAACAGCTATTGCAAGAAAGGTTCAACAAAATTTATGAAATCTTTGGAACAACTAGTAATATTGCAGTTATTGATGATAACTACCTGCACACCAAATATGAAACCCCAAAAGTTAAGGTCCAGGAAGAGGAAGCAAGAATACACATATTATAGTAATTAGAACAGGAACGATTCATAGAATTAAGTGATGCTTCACATGCAACTATGTAAAATAAAAAAGAGTGAAATATCACATAATCCTGTTGCAACTTTCCCTAGAAGTTCATCTTTGAATCTCCCCTTATCCTCTTCCTTATTTTCATACATTCAGCTACATATATATTAATTCATAAGAAGTTATAGTACATAGGTTTCATTGCATCACTTAAATCATGAGAGATTAGACCTTCAACTAATTTGCAATGCTCAAGTAATAAGCATTACAAGATTCACAAGCTAAACCCAATGTAGATTTCTTATTCAAGTACGTTGCTTGCAGACAGCATGGCACCAAGGTGCCCAGCACACTCACTGAACAGAGATTTCGATGCTCTTTGTTCTCTTTGAACTTTGAGAAGCCAATTCCTCACTCCTAGTTCATACCCTTTTCACACAAACTACCATGCATGTTCAACTACTGGAATATTCAATCAAGGAATGGAAACCCTAGGTCATGCAAAACATCAATCTCACTTAAATCACTCATTTTCTTCAAATTTAGGAAAACATCAGAGTTATCATGATTTCTTAGTCAGTACAGAGGAAATCCCCCAACTAATAGTCAACGAATCAAAGACAAGAAACCAATAACTAAGCCAAGGTATTTTGATTTGTTGTACGTCTATCTTCACACACATCAGCCCAACTCAAGATCCAAGTGACATAACTAGATAAACCAGATAGGCAATCCACTATACTAACATGATAGACTATAGTTAATCTTTCTAATGTACCAAAAGCTACGTCTAATCTAACTAAGATAATTTGCAGTTAAACATACAGAAACCTAGCTACTATTAAAGCATAGAAGAGGGTTATAGCTTGTAGCTTAAGTTTAGATATATTTTTCCTGTCAGCGGAGACAGTTACAACTGTTTCACAGCTGTCATTTCTGATAGCTCATTCCTAGCAATACCCCTTTTGTTACTCTTCTCTTTCTCTGGTAATTATTCACTTAATGAAAAATGTAGTTTCAGTTAGTTTCTATTCTTTAGTTCCCTCTGATTTTTTTATATGGTATCAGTTATCATCGGTGAAATCACTTCTCCAGGAGTAAAAATATGATCTCACTGATTCACTCATCCTACTATTCTATGTGACAATGCCTTCTCTCTATCAGACAGTCAATGTTCTTACAAAGCCCCATCCATCTACCCGTTTTGCGGAGTTGAGGTCTAAGCTTTTGATCAACATGATTTGGTGGCACCACCTTTGGTTTGGGGAGGGAGGGGGGCAGAAGAGGGTAATAGCTTGTAAGTTTGGATGTACTCAGCAGAGGCGGTCAAACATATTATCTAGCTTTCTTTTATTATCTGGTCAAATTCCTAGAAGAATTACTCAACAAATATGTTAACTATAACTCCACACCTTTTAAAGATCAATCAATTATCATATTGTTAAAGAATAGAGCTATTAGCATTAGCTGGTCAAATATCCTACACTTTCAGAAGAGGATCTAAAAGAACCTATCAAAGCACTTACAAAATATTAGGATCTAAAAAACAATTCATAGTCAGGAGCTAAAAAATAGGCAGGAATCATTTCAACTAATATAACAGGAAAAACAAAATTGCACAGAAAATGAATAACTAGACTATGTCAACAATTATAAACCTCAAAAAGAATTAAAGAAACTAGAGGTCAGGGAGGACAAAAAGAGCCAGATGGTTTTATTTACTTTTTATAGGAAGTGACTTGATATACTTATAATGGGAAAAACAAAAGTGCACAGAAAAGGAATACCAGACTATGACAACAATTATAAACCTCGAAAAGAGCAATTAAAGAAATTAGACGTCAAGGGAGGACACAAAGAGACAGTTGATTTTATTTACTTTTTACAGGAACTGACTTGATATACTTATTAATACAGGCATGTCAAATAATGCAGATAACTTTGCTCTTAGCAAAGATGCAAAACTTTCTAACGAGAATTAAAGGAAACATTATGGGTTGCAGAATGAGCTAACTTGATAAGTTCTAGGAATGCAAATACGGGTTTAAAAAAGTTACTTTCAAATCAGAAACCTGACGCTGTCTTGTAATTATGTTTTATCCCGGGCCATTTTGATTTTTGACTCCCCATTTTAGAATCATAAGTTTACCTTCCAGTTCTATAACCTACACTACTACCCTACAAATCAATTAGACAGTTCATCACCTCCTAAACAATATTGATCCCCTCCAGCAAACACTCCCCCAACAAAATTCCCAACCTAAAGGCTATAAATAAAAGGAAAGAAACACTAGAAGACATTTTGCATGATGACACTGACTACCTGTCAAGGTTGGTTTGAGTGTTTGACACGGGGTGAAAATTTCAGTGATCAGTAGTTCAATTGTACAGAAAACAAGTTGAATTTAACAACCCTAGTACTTTTCAATTAGAGTTTATGAGCTACACCGATAAGCAAATGGAAGAATAAAGAACTTGCCACCATAACCAGCTAGGGGCCTTTCACATAGATGGTGAAGGTATTAAAACACTTGGATAATAAGAAAACTGAAGTCTTGAAATAAAAGACAGATGTTGGGCATTCAATACACAATGAAATAAAATAAACACATCAATGAAGAAGGTATACACATCCAGAGTGACTTACTTGTTTAATTTACAAAGCGACTGTGGCCTTGAATATCCTAATTCCTTTTTTACATTTTTTAATTCTGGTTGACCTTCACTTTTTTCAGATTTTGGTTTCCCATTATTCCTTGATTCTGGCTTCCAATTAGCTTTGATAAGAGATTGGCCCAATAAGTCAGCAATATTTACTTCAGCTCTCTTAACATATGGAAAAGTCTCCTTGTCAAAGTGGTTTGACAACCACATATACATCGATAAAACCTGATGCCTAGTCTCAAGGTCTAGAAGTTCTGCATCATTCTTAGCAGAACCCCTTGGCATGCCCATAGCTATATTGACAGGGACCTTCTGACCGAACATTGCAGCAAATCTATGTAAGTGGTACATAGCTTTAGGGTCTCTAATATTAACTGGGGCAAAACAGAAGTTAAAACGATCTTCTAGAGATAATCCCGGTATCCTCTCCAACATATTGACAATTTTCTTGATGTGATCAAGTCGACATAGGAAATATGACCCATCCAAACGACAATTTTCCCCAAATTTTTCTAGTAACGGGCTGAATGTCATATCAGGAAGTTGCCCGGCAAACAATTCAACCTGCTCACAAAATGGGAAAAGGCCTACCTTCTTAACATCATCAAAAGGTTGCTTCAAGCACTCAATCAAGTAATCCAAATCATCTAAATGCAAGGTAGTAGTAAGTCCATCAGGATAAAGGCATCCTCTTCGACCGGCTCTTCCTGCAATTTGCTTAACCTGTGATGCCGGAACAGGAACAATCTTGTCACCATTGCATTTCGAAAGGCTATAAAAAATCACCCTTCTAATGTTGAGGTTCAGGCCCATTCCCCGAGTCAAAGTGGGTCGCGGAAAGTATGAAATTTTGACGCTGAAGCGTGGGGGTGGTTAAAGAGAAAAGCTTTGAAGGTGGAAAGGGTTCTCTTGCGGGAGAAGAAGTAGAAGATGGAGCCTCTTGCCACTGAAAATTGAAGAACCGAGGGAAGATTGAATTCAGAAAATGAAAGGGGGGAAATTAGAAATTTGGGTTATTACAGGCTTAATAACAATTTTTTTTTTCTTTTTATCTTATTTTCAAGATTCATTTTGGTTCACTTTTTTTTTTTTGGTTTACATGGGAGGTCTGGGACTAGAACCCATGACCTGGGGGAGGGGGAAATCCTAAGTGTCCCTGCAGCCACCAACTGGGCTGTCTTACGCGACTCATTTTGGTTCACTTTGAAAAAATATAGATTCACTTTCATCTTTAATCTTTATTTTGACATATTTTGGTAATTTATCTTTTTTTCAAAAAATTGAATATGGTCCTTCCATAATAATAATGTTAATTTTACTCATAATATTCACACTTATTACATTCCGTTGTTAGAGCTTAACAAATATTTTTATGGCTCTATCTCGATAGAGCTTTTAATGTCATTTCTATATATATCTATCAACCATATCGCGAGCTAAATTGCTCCAACGTTTGCGAAGCAGTACAAATGTTTATATTCTTATTGGGTGGTGGCCTGAAATATTTTTAAATTATAGCCAACATTTGTCATTTTTCGATTATAAGTACGAATATTTTGATAAAACAAATATTGCTATGATAAAAGGACTAAATTGATTTTTTTTGAAAAAAAATAAAAGATCAAAATAAGTAAAAAAAAATTAAGGACCAAAGTGAATTAAGCCATATATACAACATAGCTCATGATACAAAACCGCTCAAATTCTGCCTGGTATAGCTGGTGTTAAACGTTAGGCGTGGAAAGTACAAAGTTTATGTTGCTCAAATTTTTTTTTTGGATGAACCAGGGTATCTACCCGCGCAACTGGGTGTCTAATCCCTCGCACCACGGTCGGACCCTTTCGGGGGCGATGCTCCCAGTAAAGCTTGCTCCATTCACATGCGCCTCGGGTACGACTCGAACCCGCGACCACATGCTTAAAGGACACAAGCCCCTTCCACTTGTGCCAGCGTTGCTCAATTTTCTTTCATGGTGTTATTGGTTCTTAAATTTGAATATTGAACCTTGTGTAAGTGTTATAAAATCAACAGTAATTGGTTTTATAGAAACAAAAACGAAAATGTGTCAAAATAGGTAGTGACGGTATAATGTCTTCTATGGTGAACCTCGATTAAATTATTTATTTTAACTAGGAAAATTACCCGTGCGATGCACGAGTCTTAAATTTTGCTATCCTTCCTTTTTTTTTAAGGGCTTTCCATTTGTTCAAACATTAAACATTAATTTTATTTACATGTGATTGAATAAATTGAAATGATAAATTGAAAGAAAAGTTTTCATGATCAACATATTATAAAAAAAGAAATATTGAGAAGAAATATTGTTTCTTCAACACAATATTGAAAAGAAATATTATTATACACACACATTTACAGTTATTTGGGCATTAAAGGAATAATTTAAAGCAACAAAAGAGGATTCGTGTCCGCATCCATAATTGGGTAAAAATGACAACAGCGTGCATGTTACAACTTACAACAACTTTTGTGAGACAACTTGAAGCATTTTGATACCCAAAAAAAATAATAATAATTGAAATCATCAAGGTAATATGTTTAATCAAAAATTTAAATGATAAATTGGAAGGAAGGCTTTCATATCAACATATTATAAAAAAATAAATATTGAGAAGAAATATTGTGTTAAAGATCAACGCAATATTGAAAAGAATTTAACTTACTTCTTCACATTCTTTGATTTTCTTTTGTGCACCATCAAGTCTTAAGTCCTTGTATTAAGAAATGTTTGAGCAAAATTTAAACACTTAAAAATACCAAAAAAAAATGAAAAAGCTTTCTAGCTACCAATTAAAAAAAATAATACTAACCGTTCATATGCTTAATGTTTATGACAAATAAGGAAATAAAATATACTTAATAAGGAAATAATTTCAGTTGAAATGAAGGCTTTTCACCAATTTAAAAAAAATAAAAAAAAAATACTAACTGTTCATATGCTCAAACAACCAAGGTTTCCTTCTTTATACGTTTTTTTTTTTTGCAAGTGGCATTTTGATACCAAAAATAAAAAAAAAATCTCATTGAAAGACGAAAGGCCGGTAACAAATAAGCTTTAAATAGAAAACAAAATGACCAAGCATTTATATATATGCAGATTGTAGAGGCCTAGAGGGGCAGGAAATGTACGATGGTGCACATAGTAGCTTTGATAAAATAAAAAATTTGCATAATAATCTGATGGACTACCTTGTAAGTTTGGTCACCAAAGAAATGAATTTCATTGAAATCATGAAGGTAATATGTTTAAACAAAAATTTAAATGATAAATTGAAAGGAAGTCTTTCATGATCAACATATTATAAAAAAAAGAAATATTGAGAAGAAATATTGTGTTAAAGATCAACGCAATATTGAAAAGAATTTCACTTACTTCTTCACATTCTTTGATCTTCTTTTGTGCACCATCAAGTCTCAAGTCTCTGTATTAAGAAATGTTTGAGCAAAATTCAAACACTTAAAAATACAAAAAAAAAATGGAAAAAATACTAATTGAAAGGAAGACTTTCTACCCATTAAGAAAAAAAAATAGCTTAATGTAACCTTGTCACTTTTCAAGCTTTCCATGACTATCAATTGTAAGCGGTCAGAATAGCATTTGTTGCATCGCAATTGAAAGGAAATAATGAAAAATACTAACTGTTTCAATTGTAAGGAGTCATAAAATGAAAGGAAAATGAAAAGATTAAAAATATATGGACGGATGTGATTTACTTGCAATGGATGACTAGGATTAGAATGAAATTTAGGAGGGATATGAACGGATGTGATTTATTTGCAATGGATGGCTAGGATTAGAAACAAATTTGGAGGGAAAAACTATCATGGAGGGAAAGTAAAAAATACCCCTCAACTTCACCTATTTAATTTTAATATATGTTGATTAGGGCGGGATAGCAAATGTATGATTTGAAGTCGGATTTCAAAAGAGAATAATGATTTTTTTATGTACACCAACCGGTACCCAAATTTGGTTTATCCAGAATCTAACTTATCTGGTTCAACCCAACTGAGCTCGCACTAAGTGGTAGGGATCTCCCAGCGGGGTTGCTCGATACCCAAGGCTCGAACTCGAAACTGATTGGTTAAGGGATCAAGTGAGTTATCACTTGATCAACCCCACGTTGGTGAATAATGATATATTGGAACCTTTTGAAAACTTAAAAAAAATAGAACAAAGAGAAGTAGGAAAGGTCATATTATATATATATATATATATATATATATATATATATATATATATATATATATATATATACTTACTTACTTAGGCCATAAGATGGGGCTAGAAAATGTTTATTTTCCTTGCTACACATATGCAATATCCCTAATACTTGGTCACTACCCGTACGAAAATGAAATGACCCAGAAAATTAATTTTTGTGCTATCTACTATTCACAACCAAACAAAGGAGGCAAGGGAGCAATGACTAAGTTTGAATTGACAGAGATACCAACAAATGTGATAACTAAAGAATACATAGCAACTACTTAGGAAGAATATATGTTATTATGCTTTTATAGGTGCTAATGACCTTCATTTTAGTAATGAAAAATTCAAATATATAGTAATTTTTCTCAACAGAGTAAACCCATATCCCCTTAGCTGGGTAAGGATATAAAGCAGTGCAAAATGGAAATGCTTGTAAAATGTTACCCTATACTTATTTTTGAAATTGTTTTTTTACACCAACCGGTATCCGGATCTGACTTACCCAGAATCTGACTCATCCGGTCCGACCCAACTGAGCTCGCACTAAGCGGTAGGGGTCTCCCAGCGGGGATTGCTCCATACCCAAGGCTCGAACTCGAAACCAGTTGGCTAAGAGCCAAATGAGCTACCACTTAACCAACCCCACGTTGGTACTTATTTTTGAAATATTTGGCAATAGTTGGCCTCATCTTTAAGCATTGATACAATGTACAAGCCCCGGGAAAATGAATGTTGATACCTGCAAAATTCAACAAATTAAATAAAAAACCAACGTGAAATCAAACCTAAAAACTTTTTAGCTGCTTCAATTCAGTACATATGTTTACTTTTTTCTTTTTTTTTATACAACTTACTTTTTAATTAATGATTAAAAGACTTTTTTTAATCCTAGGTACTATAGGTAGACAAGATGGACAAGGATTACCTGAGCATGTTCCAAAGTATGTCTCTACCTTACAAAATTTAAAAAATTGAAAAATAACTTCTAGTTGTTATGACATTTTTATAATATTTGATGAAATCTGATTGGTTGAAAACACTGAAACAAGAAATTTGGGGACAAAGGATTCTCATCCGAATCAGATGATAAATGGTTATATGAAATAGGTGTGGAAAGAGATGTGTAATGCTTATCAAATTCATTAATTTATATATGTTATGTCATAATGTTATCACTTCACCTAGTATATGCACATCAATGAATCTCACCTTGATCATGTGATTCAACAATGCATGTCTGCCATATATCATCAAAAATCTAGCATGAGAAAGTGAGGCCTTTATGTAGCCAAAGACGACTTGCCGGCATATGAGCATCGGTACATCATGATGATAACATGATCGGCAAAAGCTTGCCGGCAAGTCATCCTTGGCTGCATTACATGACCTCATTCCCACATGCAAGAAAATTAGATGAAAAATTTTGAATTACCATAAGCAGCAATATTCTGCACCAATATCAAATTGTTACAGAAAACAAGGTACACAATCAAATCTAATTTGTGTAAGTGTTTAACCAATCAAATAGAACACATCACTGACTGCGATGCAGATAACTTTTTAATTTTTCCCAAATGAGCAGGACAACATTCCCTATTAGAATAAGGAGAAAAGACCCTTCTGTTTGATAATAATAACTAACAAGCATGGATTCTAATAAGGGGTGGCTCTGAGTTAACTGGTAGAGAAGAAAAAGCGGATTGGACTTGAAGACCATTCTTGGCAGGGAAATAGACGAATGGGTTTGGAGCATATAGAGCTTTTGATTAGCTTATATATATAAATAAATTGCTTATACTACTTGGTATGGCAAGTTGAATTGCCAACCCAATAACATCATTAATGGTGCTAGCGTTTCCTGCAGAGGGGGCAGCCCTATAACTGTTCAATTGTTGTCCTTTATCTAAAGGGAAATGTGAAAAATATGAGTAATCTGGAGCATTCTTATTGCTGGATGTGACTTTGCAAGGGTGAAGAAACCAAGAAATTTGAAAAATATGCTAAGGGCAGTTTTTGTTGGTCAAATTCATTCAGCTCTTAAGTCTTAATTAGTTAACTAAATTACCATATTTTTTCTTATGCTAATAAGAGCTCACATATTAATCGGAGCAATTTTTTTACCCACTTTTTATATCTACCAATTTGCTTAGTGTATATGTCAAGGGTTTATTTGGAAGCTAATATAGGATAAAAGCAAGATATGATAAAAAGTGAAATAACATGATAAGAAAAAAGTAGTATAAGCTCTTAACATTACCAATGTCTAATTTGCACCAAATAACTCGCTGAATAATGAAAAAAAAAATACCAAATAAAGACATATCATTTTTAAAATAATATATATGTTAATAATGACAAATCTACCATTCTCTTAGAATTACATAAATAATACATGGATTTTTCTAATGTATGCCATCCCGGTAGCACATGTTAAACATAGTTTAAGAAGTTAGTTTTATGGAAAAACTCAAAATGTCACAGCCAAAATTATTTGACAAACCATTTTTTTTTATAATAAATTAACTTTTTTAAATATTATCAACATGTCAACATTTTCTTTTAATTTGGTTAACAAGTATTTGGTCAATATGGAATTGGAGGAAGAATGTTGTTTTTGGCAATGAGGAATTAACATCGACCGAGGTGATGGAAAGGATGAGGACTATATCTTGACTTTGGATAAAAGAAAACCAAAATAAGGTGTGCATGTAATTTTTTGAGTGGTTTACAAATCCTTGCAATTGCTGCTTAATATCATATTGTTGCTAAGTTCTTGGATTCAAGGCGGCTGGAGGCAGGAAATGTACTGTTCTGGTATTGATTCTTCGGTTGTGTGGGTGATTTGTAATTCCCCCGTGTTTTTTTATTTGCTTCTTTTGGTCTGCTGTATAATGGGGTTCCTGTATAATGTATTTTAAGGCATACATTAGAAAAACGCACGTACCCACACTATTGCCTTGGTAGATCTGTCACTAATAAGGGTGGTAGTTGTGTGGTGTTGAAGGCAATGGTGTGGTGGTGGTAAGGTTGACTGTTGTAATGAGGGTAATAATGATGGTAGTGTGGTGAGAGTGATAATGGTGCTGTGGTGTTAGGGGTGGTAGTGGTATTTAACTTTGAGAGGCAGCAAAAGTAGGGCAATGCTTCCATGAGGCATTTTCTATTTTTCTCCAATGATCACGTAATGCTTTCTTTGACCTTTTGGGAAATTACAAATTCACCCCTTTACAACTCCACCTCACATCCTCTCCTCTCCTCTCCACTCTTGCCATGTCCACTAACACCACCGAAACCGGAATCGGAACCACCACGAATCAGCACCACCATCATTCCAACCATCTCACCTCCACCTAGAGTTGTCAAAACGGGCTATAGGGTCGGGTTTGGGTCGGCCCGCTTCAGGATCAGGCCAAATCGAACTCGGACCAAAAAATTCGGTTGTAAATTGAGTATCCTAGTACTTATGAAACCCAAACCCATCCTAACTCCTAAGCGAGCTTCGGGTCCTGTGCGGGTCGGCCCGCATAATCTTTTTTTTATAAATAATTTGTACAATTCAACCACTTCACATGTATAATTTAGCATACCAAAAAATTTTCTACAATTCAACCACTCCACATACATAGTTTAACATACCGAAAATTTCTAGAGTTCCTATATATTTATTTATTTATTTATAAATTTCAACCGTCCAAAATTCTATATTTCTTTTTTTTTTAATTTCTACTGTTCCTATTTATTTTTTTTAACACTGAAAATTAATAGTTTACAAAAATATCAGCACATGAGTACAAGAAAATTGGATTCCCTCATCCAACCACATTCAGACAACATGTTTCGGTTCAAATTTTATTTTTTTATTTGGAGGTTGATTGGTTCAATATTTGCAAGTTATATATATATATATATATATATATATATATATATATAACACACATGTATATAAAATAAATTTTCAAGTTGTGCATTATTTATTAGTTGTTGTATTTTTTTCCCATTCTGTACTATATACTCGTAGGGACTGAAATGTTATGACTGATGTCACTAACAATTTATATATTTTCTTTCAAAATAATTAATGAATAAACTTCATTTATTTTTTACATATGTTTATTTAAACAATAATAAGTTTTTTTTTTCTTTTATAATGAACACATGCATATGTAAAGTTAAGAAAATGTGAATTTTTTTTCTCTCTTGCCTTGTCAAATTTAAAAAATTCAAATTTATCAAAAAAATATGTTGTCATTCCAAAGTAATTATTACTCTATCACTCATATGCAATTATGAAGGGTGTATTTAGAATAAACTCTTTAATACTACCTAGATTTTCTAAAATGACTTATAAAAAGGAACACTAATTCCACCAAAATAGTGGCCCATAATAAGAGAGGGAGGGAGTATTAATACTCCCTCTGTCCCTAATTATAAGGTCCTCTTAACACTTTTATTTTGTCTCTATTTATAAGGCCCTTTACCAATTTTCAATGAGTATTAATTATTTTTTTTCACAAACACCCCTATTTATTTAACACTTTTTAGATTTCCAATAATATTAATAGGGGTAATTTTGAAAATACATATCAAAAGTTCACATTTCCAATACAATTAACTAAATTATTTCACTTTCTTAATGGACATGAAATCTTTCAAGAGGGCCTTATAATTAGGAACGGAGGTAATATATAAATAGAAAAATTAATTTCCTACATTGTATATGAAAAAAAAAGGCTTTGTTGATATAGTCAAACCCGACTATGATGCTCTTGATGTGTTTCAAAAAGGGGGTCAACGTGGTACTTCAACTGTGTAACCAAGAATCTCTCATAAATACTGGAGCTTTATTAGATGCATCCCCACGCACCCTCATCACCCTAGTTCGAGTAGCTTCTGGGATCACCTCTTAGAGTCATTTAAGAGACGGGCTACTAGACTATGTTCAATGAACAGCAGCTATCTCACTCGGACTGAACTACTCCCTCTTAACAAATTTAAAAAGTTAAAAAATTAAAAAAACATATAATTAATGATTTGCCTAACATATTAACTAATTATCAAAAAATTAATTTAATAAAAAAAAATTTATTAACCAATTACAATTCAAAGTTTTCAATTTCTAAACTTTTCATTAATAACTTTAACTTAGTTTGTGACAAAAAAATTCGTCGTTCTTCGCCGTCCTTGATAGATGTAGGGAGTATTTATTTGAGTTGGAAAATGCCTTGTCATTTGTGTTAGGTAGATCTAATTTACTGCTCTCGGCCATAAAGAAAAAACAGCTTAAATGCTCTGGCAAACAGGTGAAGTTTGACTCTTAAAAAAGCTTAAAATCCCACAACTCTCGCTTCATAATTTGCGTTAAAATATTTATATTTACTAGTTTTGTATACATGTGATTGACGTGTTTGTATATGATTGGATTGCAAACAAAGAGAGGAAGCACTCCAGAAGTTTTAGTTAGTTAGACATCGCTTTACAAACACATTTGTGTAAGGTTGTCAGTTTCTTACGTAGCATTGGTTGCTTTTCACCTCTGAAATTATTCTAGCTTCTTATTAGCAGAATATAATCTTTATGCAAGGTTTACTGTAGTGATATCACTTCAATTACTTGACAGCAAAAAAATTGTTACTTATGAAAGTTTATCATATACCCATCTACGTTCTTATTTAAAAGTGAAGCATTAACACCAACTTAAGAAAATTGTAATTTGTGTATTGAATCGGTAAAGCTCCCATTAAAATATGACTAAATTGTAATTTGTGTATTGAATCGGTAAAGCTCCATTAAAATATGACTTCGAAATTCAAACACTTGACCTCACAAGAACTACAAGGGATACTACAACACATTCACTCTCACCAACCATTTTTAGATGGTTTTAAACATTGTAGTAATTGACACTGTACATTTATTTAAAGTTTTCTTACCTTTAGCACGTGGGAATGTGGGATAAGGAATAAGCAACCAAAAAGTGATAGATTTAAGGAGAAGCTACTCCATCCGGTTCGAAATATAACCAAAACTAATTAAATTTATGCTTATTAAGGATGTTAGTTGATTGTATTTAATTTTCTCAAATTTATAAAAAGAATAGAGAGATTTTAGGAAAGTTGCATTGGGAATGAAACAAAAATTAAATAAGATAACAATTTTCTAGGGATGTTTTAGGAAAGTGGCATTGAGAATGAAATAAAATTTAAGAAGGTTGGTTAATTTTGCTTATATTTTAAATCAATAGAAGTATGTTTTTTGTTCTTATATTTCAAGCCGGAGGGAGCAACTTGTAAAATTTAGAAGTTGCAACTTCATTATTTCAAGAAAATACATATGTTTTCTTATGCTAATAAAGGGCTGGTGTTTAAAAATAGAAAAGTTAAAAAGGACGAAACTGAAAAATGAAAATAATTTAGAAGACCAAAACATAAATTTTGCCTTAAATTCAGTATGGAATATTTGATTGGGGCATCTGCTAGTCTCATCCTGGATACAAGCCAGAAATCATCTAGGCGCTCATATGTGACATTTTTATCCAACTACCTGGATAGGTGCGATACACCAAACAACCAAGAATATTGGTTCCTTGCTACAGGGTCATTGTTTTGAGACAAGTAGTTGAGGAAAGTAACATTGGTGCAAGACTAGGTGGCATGCCATCGTGCAGGGGCCACTGGATCACCTGATGAGAGTATATATCAGAAGACTTAAATTAATGACCTCATCGGGTTATCCAATGGCCCCACACGAACTTACACTCTTTTGAAGCAAGCGGATTTGGATCCTCTAACATAATGTTAAGAGTAACATTGGTATCAAAACCACTAAAATCCAAAATAAAACCAAGATTTCTTGTTTCTGATTTTAGTGGTTTTATACCTATGTTACCCTAACATTAAGTTAGGGAATCTATTTCCGAAGCGAGCTTATGGCGAACAAACCGTTCAGGCAAAAACATATATATATTTAGTTTCTACTAAGCACTACGAAAATTACAAAAAATAATAATAATTCAATGCAACTAAATGTTAAATAAGCTCAGAAAAACCATTCAGTGCATCAATAATTTTGTGGGAAAATCAGCAATGGGACGAGCAACTAAAGTAGATGTCATATTTCTGAATCACCAAAGTCACCTGCTGAAGCATTGCCTTCCTTAACCTAGTCAGCTGACTATGAGCTTTAATAGTACAGTTAAATAGCATAAACCACGAACCACTTTCATACCTTTGACTGAAAGGTGTAGTGGTGTAAAGTTCTCAACAATATCCAAATGCATGAATTTTTAAGAGTGGATTGAGGGACTTTCAAACTCCTGTGGCATTGGTGACTTTGACAAATCTGATCTGTTAGATGGAAGATCAGATGCCTTAAATTCAAAACACTATCCGGAATCTAAGCCATCTAATTTTCACCCAATGACAGATTTATCAAAGTCGCTAAAGTTCCACGTCTTCAAAGTAACTCAATCATTCCCTGAATTTTAGGGTCAAATTATGAAATACCTTTACCTGCTTATGGTGATATGGACAAACAGTGGCACCTGCAATACAGATGACACCAAAACTCCACCAAATCTTGATGTTTAAAGTCAAGAGAATAACATGAAATTTAGATACTGCATATGATAGTGATAGTTAAGTATTATAATAATAAAACCCAAAAGCAATAATGCAATACAAGTATACAACTGCCGGATCATCACAGCTACATGGTATTTTTAGTTTTGAAAACAAATGAACCAGAATAATTAAAAGCAGAAACAAGGCAAGCCAGCTTTATAGGTTCTTGGGAGCATAAGTTCTCAAGCATGGGAATTAAGGTAAAATGGACATGGCCAATTTCAATAGTCTCCACATAAGTTTGGTCCTCTAAGTAGAAGCATCAAGGTAGGCCATAAAGGTTGTCAAACCCAGGTTTCATCTGGTCTTCTGGTTTAGGCAGTAGGAGGCAGGCTGCGGGCTTCATAGATCTCAGCTGTTTGGATGGGAAGGGAAAGGGGACAAAGGGAAAACAAGAGCATCAGAATTCTAAACGGGGCACTGGTCAGGTTAAGATATCAATCTCTTATATACTAATGTGAATGAATAACGGCTTATATTATAGGAAGTTGCCAGATAAAATACGAATGAGTTTATGAAATTTTTAATTTACCTGCAGCGCAGCCATAAAGTTTAGTAAGCATGGTTTCTCCTCCTAGAAACACCATTCTGACTAGACAACCTGGCAACAGATACTAAATATCAGAACCAATGAATTTAGGAACACTTTGGAATAAAATAACCATAAGAGTGGTCTCTTCACAACATGGCCAGGAAAAAAAAAAGGAAAACTAGGAACATAAAATAACTTGATTCAGGAAAACATTTTCAGTATAAGATTTATAGAAAACATTTCCAGGTAACAGTATTTTCTTAGAAGCCAAGTTAAATGGGGGAAAAAACTGTCTAAACAGAGGTCCTCACATAATCTTCTAGAGTTCTAATTTTATTTCTCTTAAAAAGGAAGCATTTCCTTTAGGATTGTAAATTGCAACAGTTGACCAGATATTTTTTCAGTTGACTGATACACTAAACATAGTAAAGCATTTTTCTGCCAAACATTTCTCTTTTCCAAACAAACATAAGATCATCCAAAAACATTTGCCAGAAATAGTATGACCTCTATAAAACGAACGCACCCATAAACAGCACAAATCAAAACGATTAGCTTTGAAGTTAAAAGAGGTCTCAGAACACTAGTAACAAATAGAGATCATAGTAGCACTCAATCTAAATGCCAAGCCTTTTCAGTCTTAAAAGGTCAAAGTGGTAGAAAAAGTCAGACATGAGGAAAGATTGGTTACCCAGCAGTACTGGACCGTCCCAGAGAATAACTTCCATAAGCCCCATAAGGACCGCTACCACCAAGCTACAGATATATGGAACAATATTACAAACATTGAATCAGAAATAATTAATTTGAAGAACTCAATCACCTGCAAATATTCTAAAGAACACTGGTGGCTATAGAGAAGTACCTGTGAACCTCCATAGCTTCCATAAGGATCACCAGCGGCCAAATCACTTGAGCCTCCATACCCACTTGAATACGAATGTCCGCGTGCATGTCTTTTACCATCTCTACTGTCATAGCTTAGAACATCCGGTCCATCTCCTGGAACAGGAAGATATGGCACAACTGGAAGGGGTGCAGAGAGAGTACCCTCCCTATCAAAGAGATTCGCTCTCAGTCGTGTGAGTACATGGACAAGAGCATCCCTGGCAACATCGAGGTCTCCAGAAATCTAATCAGAAAGGGAGGGGGAGGGGCAACATTACAGGACAGGACGTTAGGAATGTTTAGAACAAAAAGAAGACAAGATAACCTATGGAGAACATGAAAATACCCTAACCTGCACCATTTCATCATCATCAGATGCAATTTTTGGAAGATTTTCCTTAGAGAGAATGCGAATGTTTGCTTTTGTGAGCCTCCTCATCTCAGTTATGATAGATCCTCCTTTACCAATAAGGCACCCAATTCGTGAGGTTGACACCAACAGCCGGGTAGTGAAGGAGATGATTCCAGAGTCTCTTTCAACTTTCTCACTGCATCGGGGTTGCAAACGCACAGCTGCTTCTATTGTTGGAGAGAAACTCTCTTCAAAGAACTGTAAAGCACAAATTATCCATTTAGTTCACGTGACCATGGTTGATAGTCCAATACATATAACAAATGAAAAATGGTCCAACGGATGATAAATACTTCACCTCTTTTGTAGAAATGGTTATTAAGCATTCATCTCCTTCTTTTGCTGAACTGTCAACTTTGATTGTTGCCCTAGTATCCTGCCTAATTTGATTTATTATCATACCACCTTTTCCAATCACACCTCCAATGTTTCCAATTGGACAGACCAATTGAACTGAAAAGTCCCTTGAAGATCCTTCATCCCTTGGAGCTGAGTACAAGGACCGTGGTGGCCAGTCTCCAGTGTCACCTTTATATCCCCCATAACCACCCATAATAGGAGTTATCCCCACAATTGGAGGACCTGCAGCTGGACCCATGAATGAACCACCAGGAGGGTATACACCAGGAACAGCAGAGGTAAGCAGATGCTGAGATCGTGAAGGGTTATCATGAAGCCGAGATGCAATTTGATACAGGGCCTTCTTCACAACTGCAGCATCCCCAGAAATCTGGAGTTTTACAAACCAATAGAAAGACATTTATATAAGCATATGAAATAAATTTCAACTGAGATAAAAATACTGATGTACAAAATGTGTCAAGTGCAACTACTACATGTATAATAAATACAACAAAAATCAGGCCATCTTCATAACAAGTAACAATGACAGAAAGATACATGCCTAATTATGAAAACAATCGGAGAGAGTTGTAAATTTAATTTAAAAAATAACAAAGAATGCAAATACTTAGAAAACCCCATTCAGTTTACCTGCACAAGTTCATCAGAACCCAAGGCACATGAAGGCAAATGGTCATCCTTAAGTATGCGAATCTGGGCCCCAGTGTCACTTCGGATGTTCTGAACTATCTGCCCACCCTTTCCAATTATACAACCAATCTGATCAGAAGGTACTAGCAGCTTAGCAACAACTTGTTGACCTCCTTCATCGTCATCCCGATCACTATGCAAGTCTTCAGCAACCACTCTGTCATGGATCTTGAAAAGAGCATCCTGAGCAGGTGAGACATAGTCGCCACTGTCATTGACAGCATTAGTCTCATCACTGGCGCTGTAGATAGTGATAACACGCTCATCACACCCTGGCACTGACTCACCAATCCTAACCTTGGATTTAGTGTCTACCCTCAGCTGTTTGACAATCTCGCCTCCCCTACCAATAACACTGCCAATCTTTCGGGAAGGGCACAGATAACGGTACACGGTATCTTCGGAATCAATCACAAACTGCTCTCTATCACCACCTGAATTCCTCCTTTTATTTCCTCTATGCTCATAGTCAGAATGAGAGTGTGGGCGCTTACCATGATTACTCCTTTGGCCAGCCATCACGGCAAATCCTACTCAATCCAATTAACAGATTTTGGAAAAAGCTAGATACCCTGCAAATTTCACAAATTTCGTCATAAAAGATTGAATAAGACATTAAAAAACATAACTTTAATATTTCAATCATATTCAACAATATGAACACAACCGTTAATCTATTATTAAACCATAAATTTCAAATCAAAAAGGATTAAATAGAGGTATGGAGGAAATGCTAACATAATTTCACATATGAAGCAGAATAGTAATTTTCCACGCCAAAAGAATAAATATATCATAGAAATTAGATCCATCCCTACAAATGTGACATAGACAAAGGTGATTCTTTTTAGAGCTTTGGGAAGTAAAAAAAATAGTTTCTCAAGACAACCTTAATTTCAACTTTTACCCAAATAATCACACTTTTTTCTCATTAAAAAAACAGCTTTTAAACAAACGAACCCTAACAATAGAATCAATAATCGATTCAGAAAGCAACAATTGACAATAGAAACACATAAATCAATCACATCTAATAACAAGATCCAAATTCAACAGGCTCGATCCCCTCGATCATCGAAAAAATTGAATTAGGGATTCATAAAAAAAAAACAATTAATAATAATAATAAAGAGATATCAAAATAAAATTAAAAAAAAAAAGAACCTATGGTGTACGGAACTAGAAGTGTTAGATGAAGAGAATGAAAGAAGAAAAAGGGGGTTTATAATACTGATGAGATCTGGTTTGAGGAGATGCTTACCGTGGAACGAAGGAAGAGAAGTCGTCGTTGAAGATGGAATGTGTGTGAATCTATCTATGGATCTGATTTGGAAAACAAATTTATTAGAGTTGGGCTTTGCCATACACACTCGACCCACCCTCACCCTCCCAACTTCATTTAGGGTATGTTTCACAAAACTAAATTATATTATATCAAAATCAAAATCAAATTTAAAAGATCAATCTAAAAATTTTGTTTTTAAATTAGAAACACCATGTGTTTTAAAAATTGGAAAAAGTAGTGATGATACTACTACACAAACTAATAAAGTATGTTTTTTTTATGTATATGTAATGAATCTTGATTTTAGTCCTTATATTTTTTTTCTTTAAACTTTGGTTTTTCTATTTTTTGAAATTTTGATTCTAGTCTATATAAATGATATGTCAACATCATAGTTGATCACTATATCAATTAATGTTATGCATGTCATGTGTCAATATTAATCACGTTAACACTACGAAAATAGAAGAATCAAAAACAAAGAAAAAAAATTGAAATCAACACTCTTAATATTTATAGGGACTAAAAGCATATTTAAAGCTTAGTAAAATATTGAAAATCTCAAACATAAACATTTATACCATAAGAAACTATTCGAAAATTGTTACTTTTTTTTAACGTACTATTTGAAAATTCAATCAAAAGTTTAAGGGTAATTCATCCCCCTAAACAAAAAACCAAAAAAGAATTTGTACACATTCGCTAGGAGTTAGCATGTGATTTTTTTTCCAATACACGAACCCTCCAACATATGTTTAAAGGAAGGTCAACTAAATAAATGAGAGGTCAAAAAATGAACTCCCAACTTTAAGAAACTTACAATAAAATAAATATGGTTTATTGGGCCTAAGCCGGGCAATAGTTTCTTTCTCTCTTTTTTAGCAGCAACAAGAAAAAAAAAGTATCCAAATTAAATAACAAAATAAAATGGAAATTAGTTGTGGCCTGTGCAAACATTTGCTCCAAAAGCAGATTTTATATTTTTGCTTTTGTTGGACCTCGGTGGATGTACACAAGGTAAAAATGGAAATACACAAAATGGAAGGAAAAAAAGAAGAAAAGCTGCAAATTGCAAGGATTCTACTCAGAAAACACAAAAGGTAAACGCATTATACTTGATACATTACAAATTGAAATTGGGACACAGAATTCTTATAGGTTGCAACTAAAAAAAGATAATAGGGAAAGATATCTATCAGATAGCAAGGTATTTTCACCCAGTACAAATGTAGCTTAACCATAGTAAGGTCGATGACCAGGAGGTGCAGCACCTGTGACTGGGCTTGTTTGCGCAAGAGGCGAGGAACCCAGAACCGGAGGTGAAGGACCACCGGGCTGTAAATTTACATTCGGTGGAACCCCAAGCTGAGTGACTCCCATAGAACTTGCATTATGAACAATGGCGTTGCTTTGAGCATGAGGTGAGGGAGCTGTGGCATAAGCTGGAATTGGAGGACCTCTGTAAGTTTGACCAGGATAAGATTCCGGTGTCGACACATAACTCGGTCTAAATGCCTGCTGGCTTGGATCCCATGATGGCATTTGTCCTCCAGGTACTTGAGCCTGTAAAGCAGGGGAACTAACAGGGTAAATAGGACCTGCCTGAGGGTTCTGCCAACATGTTGCAGGAACTTGGGTTGCAAGAAGACTAAGATCTGGGACTGTGTAGTCTCTACTTTTGTCACTGAAAGCCTGAAACCAAAACAATTACATTTATTTATATGATAGACAAATTAGATTCAGATGTAATTATCTTTTAACAAAAAACTCAAAAAAGGTCAATCAAGTGTTGAGAAGCATACACTTAAGAACCATTTCTGATCAAGAAAATGTCCACATTGCTTCTAAGAATATCCTTAATCCCCCCCTTTTCTCATATTCTTCCCTCATGAACATTAACTTAATATATTTTTCTATACCTTTACATTGAGATCAGTATGACGAGAGTATGTTAGATGAAGCTTACAATAGCCACCATCATATATGCAATGCCCCTCCAAAGCTTCTCTGGCAGCGGATGCAATTGTGACATCTGCAAGAAAAGATACACAAAAACAAGCGATTTGTCAAGCAAAGGATACATGATTATAATAGATAAACGAATTGACAATTAATTATAAATTAAAACAAGGTCTACGTATCTATGATCTTTACAATATATTGTGGAATAAAATCATCATCTAAGTCAGGTGACAATCTTAAGAGTAATTTCCTATTCGTTATGTTTCTTGATTTATTTCCTTACTAGATTAAGGTTAGGAGTACAGTATTTAATAGAAACTCCAGTATTAACAGGGTTTAGTGCTTTACAATATCACATATGTGATTGGCGCCAATATTCTTATTATTGTAAGCATTGATTTTCTCTCTCTTCATCCTTCCCTACCAAAACCATACAATTTCAACAAGAGAAACAAATAAAAGATGCAAAGAGAAGATAACAATAAATCCTCCTAACACCAAATAAATAACACAATCCAGCAAGTCAAAGAAGCTGAATAATACTACAAAACCATCCAATCTCTCTCAACGCCACTTCCTCAAAACAACCATAAGCAGAACTCCCTTGTAGAAGAGAACATAATTTAACTCGTAATTAGAGTGAAGTACCATAACTAATTTCATCAATTAGCAAGAACCCACCATCCACATTCAATATTTGAGCAAAAGGAAAATCAACATGCCATTGCATGAACATGAAGCACATGAGGAACCACCAATGACAATAAAAACTAATTATATAAGGAAGAAAATATGCACACATACGTTTGAAATGCACAGTAAAAATGAAGACAACAAATTCAAGAATGACATCCAAATAGAACTAATTACCAGGGTACTGAATTAGTGCTTGAGTTTGACCATTCTTTTCAAATATAGCAATTTTCTGCACAGTTCCAAATGCAGAGAACACCTGTAATAGGTATGCCAGCAACATTAAGTAAATATCACCTTTTAATTTGCACATTTATTACGAAATACAATGTCTCACCGTGTGAAGAACATCTACAGTGACAGCATACTGCATATTTTCAATTGATGCCAAAAGCACATTACTCTCAGGTTCTTTCCTCTTCCCATCTGGACCTATAGCAGGCTGTAGAGCATAATTGTTAGCACCTACTGAATGATGCAAAACATACATCATTGAAGAAAAAATATAGCAAAATACCTGTAGTGCCCCATCAATAGCTGTATGATTAACAGGAAGCATAGGATTTGTGTAGTCCCTGCAAAGTCAGAAACAAAAAAAGTAATTAACAATATTAAGCAAGCATTGACGAAGGACTAGTATCTGAGAACATGTTGATTAGTACAACCATGGTTCACATAAAATGACTTAACATTTCACCGTTAACATATCAAATCAGTTTAGCATAAATGTCCTCCAAGCAATAAGAATAATCTAGAAATTTGAACATGTGGATTTAGAGGATCGGTAGTTGCAGATGTTTCATTTCTTATTTCTTTTTCCTGCCATCTAGAATGTAACTTGTTTTGTGAAACATGAACATAAACCTGGAACCTCCATAGAAGGGGAAAACAGTATCACCTGACATTTATTTTCTACAAAAAGATAGTAATTGCAAGAATCATGCCATCATGACAAGTGGGGATCTTGGAAAAATCAACCTCAAATGAAAGATATGCTAGGAGGGGGAACGGGAAGCGTTCTGCTTCCAATTGACTAATTAAATTAACAAAACTTAACACTGTGCCTTCAACTAATATTTGATAAATGGACAATAATGTTATACAAGACAGTTGTGCATTGTTGACTTCAAATTTTTGTCTAAAGATAAAGATCAAGGAGATATATGCATTGAGAATGACAAAATATAGCTAGTATAAACTCTCTAATATGATTAAAATAATAACCACAGGCAAAAAATTTAACTGTGCAATCAATTTCTATAACAGGAGAATGATAATTTCATGGTAAATGACAACAAATTCATCTAAAAAGCTGTAAAATGATCAAGAAAATTACTAAGTGACCATCACAAAACAACTGTGTTCTAACTTCTATGTCTCCGAGCTCCGACTACCAAGCTTCAATAACCCCAAGAGGATAAAATGCACATATATTAATTAGAAAACAAGAGAACGGCGTGTTAACTTGAATGCAAGGGCTTTCAAAATTTTTCGGAGGACTCAAACAAATACCAATATAAACACATCAGAGGAATAATATATGATAGTTTCTCTTGCATCCCCATCAGCACCTGCTGCGATTAGATTGGAATTTGATATTGAGATCTCTATGTGCTGAGTATGAAATGCGCAAGTTACAAGAACCAACATGCTCTGGGAGCAAGTATCTGGACATAAAAGCAAAAGCAAGTCAGCAATTGTAGGATTTCATCACCTTATATAATAACGAAGACTGAAAAAGAAAGGAGAAAACCTAAAAGCACAACTTGCCTAGGTATGCTTCGTCCATCCAGTGCTTCCCTAGCTGAAGCAGCAGTCTCAGCATCAGTGTACTGAATCAGAGCCTGCCACAAAATAAAACATTCATACTGACAATGACACATTGAAAGAACAAAAAGAAGTGCAAATCACTAATTTACTAACCTGGAAACCTGCAGTCTTCTCAAATGTAGCAATTTTGTGTACAAAACCAAATGCAGAAAACACCTAAATAAAGAGCAAATGTTATTCGTCTGTGCAGTGTGTCAAGTCAATGTTTTGTTCAAATTGATTCAGTGGCCTGAAGAGGGCTATGTTCGTATTTATACTTACTAAGAACAGTAGAAAACCACCCATTTTTAATTTTTTCTGCATTTCATATCTTTCTCCAGCATTAATGCATTGCTATGCTTGAACTTAAATTAAAAAGAAACAGAAATTGATTTAGAGAATAAGTTGCTTGCCAATGATATTAAAAGTTTAAAAACATAATTCAGAGAAGTCCATGTGTTTGCATCCCATAGCTCAGCCCTACCTACTTACAAAATTGAAGCATCCAAGTTCATAAAACATCTTAAACGATCTAAAGATAGATATATGAGAATAGAGAAATTTATAAATCACTTACATAACTTCATATGTTTTCATATGAAACATACTTATATGTCACAATCAAATTCTTGAATTAGAAGCTTTTGTTGCATTTGTTTCAAGACTAACCCTAGTTTAATTGAGAATCTATGGTCAAGCCTTTTTTCTAGAATGTTATTAAACAGTTTCATGTCACATATAAGCCCGAAAACATGTATCAAAAGAAAATTAACAAATAAAACCAATCCACAAACACATTTGGGTTGGGCTTCGGCTCTTTTGCTCATGCGGGTTCCAATCATCACGTCATCCTACCGGTGGCATGCAATACTTGCACATGTGTATGCTGATGTGGCATTCCGTTAGCCACATTAGCAATTAACGGATTTTTCCAAACAGTAGGAACTAGGAACTAAAATCAAATTTTCAAAACAATTAAGGATGAGTCAAGGTCAAAAAAAACTTCTAGGACCAAAACCAAAACACCCCCAATTTTCAGGGACTAAAGACATAAATAAGCCTCTATATATACATATATATATATATATATATATATTATCTTTACACAAAAAAAAAAGTAGCACAATACATATTAACCCATACTTTGAGCTCGTAACCTCACACAACCAAATCAAATAGTCAAGTCAGTAGCATTTACCAAGTGGATAACATCAATGCTCACATCTCCAGCTTCCACACCTTCGATGGTTACCAGCAAGACATTTCCGGGGACATCTCCAGGGCTTTTATTGTTGACAATTTCATGTCTATTAGAATATTGAATGTAAACTGTTTTGCCTCGAACCTGAGCAGGCTCCGAAGATGAAGCATAATATGAAACCATTGAAATGGCTTGATTCAGATCAGCCTGGTAAAGCATTTATACTTGAGAGCTTAGAATCATGAATTGGAAAATCACAAAAGGGTGAAAATCACAAAGGACCAGATACATGTGTTATCAAATATAAGAAACCATTTGCTGCAGGCCAAGAATATAGTTTATATTTTGGGCCATCTATTATTATTTTTCTTCATCAGTGGTTCAGCATATCCTCAAACATTGATCAAATGTCATCCATGTAAAATTCTAATGAAGGAAAAAAAATATATAAAAGAAGTAAAGAACATGCAGGAAAGCCACTATACTATAATGACAAGTAGCAGAAACAAATAAACATGTTTTTCAATGTGAACTTTATTAATTCGCTTGAATTAGACATGGCTATGAAATCATGAATTGATTCCTGATTTGAAAGGCCTACCTTCCAATCATAAATTGAAATATATCATGAACCGTAAGATTTGTGTTCAATTAAGATATTTATTTTAAGATAAAATTGTTAAAAACTATTGTTAAATATAGAATTATTTCTTTATTTCTTTTTTTTTTCATGTTCATCAATTATTGAGACTTTTCCATAATTTTTCCTGGTCCCAAACCGATTTAATTTGTTTCAACCGCTCTTCAGTTTCTCTCTTCTCTGCGCTGACCATCTTAGATCTACAGATCTTAGTTGTGTTTCACCTCCCGCCAACCCCCCAGCCGAGGCTCATCATCACCGAAACATCCATGCACCCACATGCCCCGATCACTGGTCCACTGGTCCACTGGTTCAACCATCTGGGCAGCACCTGCAATGTGTCCATGACCCTTTTACAAGCCATCTTCTCATAATTATCTGCCTCGGTTTCATCCACGCAGAGACCATTTGGCACCTAGCCCTTCAAGATTTGTATCAATAAAGGCGAAATACAATCGAGATTCCAGCTATTCCCCAATTCAGAGCTTAGAAAGCATGAATCAACATTCTGTGTAAAAATTTCTCTATAGATAAATTCATTTTAGGAATCTAGTCTCTTCCATACCTAGGAAGCATGGATACACAATTACACACTGATATCAGATACACTTAGGATGCCGTGTTAAATACTCCATACATATCATCAGATACTTCCTAACTATGTTGCATCCTATAATTTTCACATTTTTTTTTAAATTTTGCCAATTCAAATGAAGTATCACAAGATATTAAGATAAGAGCTTGACAAACACTATATTTAATTGTGACAAAATGATTAATGTTGAAAATAGAAAACCTTTTTATCACCAGTTGGTTTCACGAGAAAACAACATTCACTCATTCACCCATGTCCTTATATGTACGTATGAGCACACATGAAAGGTGCTTGACAACCTAACCTGCCAATGTGACACATGTTCACTATGAAGCCTCTTAAGCCAACCAGCAAAATGCCATAGATGCCGGTTAAGTGCATCATAAGGAAATAAAGTTGCACCGGGTCGCTTTAGGCTTAGTGATAAGAGCTCAATCCAATTACAAGATTATGGGTCGTTTAAGCTTTCTTCACAAGAAAAGTGATTACTTTGATATAAAAAATCACTTATGACACTTGCCCATTTCTTTGGTTGGGCTTCTACAAAAAAGTAAAAGCCACAGAAAAGCTGGAATTCAGCTTTTTCTACAAGCAATATTTTCCACATCTCAAAAAAATCACTGTCGCCAAAACCACTTTTGCAGAATAACTTTTTTTAAGCTTAAACAATTGACTATATATATATATATATATATATATATATATATATATATATATATATGAAGAGGGATCCGTTTACACCAAGTTAAATTACACCAATTCTTACACCGCATATTAAGTCTTAATTGCATTTGCAAGACTCATTCCACAACTTGAGCCTATGACTCCTTGTCACATGGCAACAACTTTAACCTTTGTGCCAAGGCTCTCCTTCACAGACACACACGCGTGTATCTGAGTTGTCAATCCTAGTGGGATCCCAAGCTTTCCCCGACAAAGAGCATGGCTTGGATGCAATTCTGGCTGATCTCCCAGTTCACCATCTAAGCTATCTCGATCCACTGCCTCAGTTTTGATGCAGTATCCCACCGCAAAAGGAATAACAGGGTGAAATCCATGTCTATCGCTCATTCTTAAACCGTTTTCTCATATGTTTTCGGACTCAATCGTCTTCTCGCCTCCACCCCCAATCCTAATTCTTAAACCAAAGCCTCGTAGTAGCTTTCACACCATTCGACCAAAACACTGCTCTCACCATTCTCTCGGCTTTCACTTTCCATTCATTCTTCAACCCCAGTATCGTCTAAGTTGTAGCCACGGCATATCATATCATATCATATCAGCCTCAGGCACCATCATCCCATCCACACCGCCATCTCAGTTATATTGTTATCGGTAAGCAAAGTACCACTTTGCGCCACGTGTCATTTACTCATTTTCCTTTCAGTGCAGGCTAATTTGTAGGTCAATATATCATTTTTCATTTTTCATTTTAATATCGGTTGATATTCCTATCTATCAGAACTGAATTTCTCTCAAATTACCAATAATCATCAAATACGTGGATAAAACCCTAACATAATAATAATAATAATTCGAATCCAGAACCACCAGATTAAAAAAAAAATAAAAAAGAAAAAAGAAATTAAAAAAAAGATAGATGAGAGAGAGAGAGATTAAGAGCATACGAATTCAACGAAAGCCTGATTGCGATTGGTGCCGACATTGCACTTGGTGTTGACGATCTTGCCGAAGGGGTTACAGAGCTCAACGAGCTCATCATCGGTGCACTCCCAGGGAAGGTTACGAAGATGGAGCACCTTTGACGGCGTTTGTGTGTAACGGAACTGGTGCTGGGTAGAGGTAGACATTGTTATATGCAGATTCCGATGTTGAATCCGACGCCGTTAGTGGAAGAGAATAGTGATTGTATTGTATTGTATGGTATGAGAGATGGGGAAAGACACACACATCACCGCAAATCATACATCTGGGGCTGCTTTTTTTTAATCCTCGTGATTTTTATTTTTTTTTTTAATTTTAAACCCCGTGAAGTTTTTATTTATTTTTTTAAACTCAGGTTATTCTCTAATCCAACATTAATTTTGTTCAGTAGAAAAAATATTTGGTATTCTTTTTACATTATCAATGGATTATCCATCATCCATATCATGGTTGTTGATTTTTGGTTAAAAATAATACAAATAAGAGTAAAGACCCAATTTGGTCCCTGACGAATTTCGACAGGACTAATTTGGTCCTTGATAAATTATAAACCAAAATTAATCTCTAACGATTTTAAAACAAGGACTATTTAGTCCCTCCATTAAAGGTGTTACATAGTCGCTTCGTTAAACAAACAACGTCGTTAATATTAAAAGAAAAATAAAATAAAAAACCAAACGCCAACCAAAACGTGTGGCTGTGGTTAGATAAGAAAAACGATGTCGTTTGGTTAAATCTAAAACGACTTCGTTTTGTGTGGGCGGCAATGCAAATCGTTCACATACCCAGAGTTAATAAGGAAAGATTAAAACTCAAACTTACTTAAGAAGGAAACTTTCAGAGATTGAGAGGGAAGAGAATGTCGAAAACACGTTAAGGTTTGAGTGAAGAAGTGAAATCGGAGGCATTGTTGAACGAAAGGTTTTGCTGGAGGACTTAACTATAGAAGGAGAGAACCGCGAAATCGGAGGCATTTTAGAAAAGGTAAGTTTTTTTCATCATTGATGTTTATTATAGGGTTTGCTTGCATGTCTATAACGAGTTATCCCTCTGTATTTGTTTATTATGCCATCTTTTATGTTTTCTTTTCTTATGTTGATGTTTATAGGGTTTAGGAGATGGTATTGTGTAGCCTCTGTATTTTCTTTTCTTTTCTTATGTTGATGTTTATAGGGTTAATGTTGTATTTTGTTTAAACCGTTCACATACCCTCTGTATTTTTATTTTTATTTTTTGTAGATGTTTGAGTATGTCATCTTTGTGTATCATCACGGTGGAGTTTTTAGGAGAGATGATGATGGGGTGGTCCAATATGTTAATGGCAGCATAGATAGCTTGCCACTAGTGGACATTGATTTAGTTAACTTGAAGGACATGAAGACTATGTTTAGGGAATTCGGTTATGAAGAAGATGAGTTGAAAGTTATGTACTGGCAGACACCTAGAGAGAGTGACTTGGAAGTAGGTTTGAACGCTCTTAAAGGGGATGTAGATATTAACAACATGTGTGATGCAGTGTTACCAATGAATAAGGATAATGATAAGGAGGAGAATGGAGGTAAGGGTAAGGGTAAGTGTAAGGGTGGTAAGGGTAAGAAGGCAAACAAGCAAGAAGATAAGAAGATGCATATATATTTTCAGCATCCAACTGATGAAGATAGTGACAGTGAGGACGATTCTTGTTATGAGGTTGATAGTGCAGAGGAAATTGTGAGTTTAAGTGATGATAATGATGATGTGATTGAGGTGACAGACCCTCATATTCCAAAGAAGAAAAGACCTCCAAGGAAAAATGGCCAAGAATTTGAAGCAAATGTAACAGATGACCATGCTGATGCTGAAAAAACAGTGACTCCAAAGAAGAAATCGGTAGGACCAGTTGTTGACAAGGATGGATATGAGAGTGTAGCATCATTTGAGAATGGATATCAGTCAAATGAAGAGAATCTGCATACCTCTACTAATGATGAAAGAAATGTGAAGGAAGTCATCCCAAGTTTTAATGAGAGTGCTCCATTTGGTAATGTGTAGCTTGAGGTGGCCATGGAATTCAAAAGCTTGGTTGTCTTTAAGCAAGCAGTAAAAGATTTCAACATTAACCTTGGAAGACAAGTCAAGTTTAAGAAGAATGATATCTTAAGGTGCAGGGCAGTGTGTTATGAAGCTCAATGCAAGTGGCTAGCTTTCTGCTCCTGAAATAGTAGGCTGAACACCTTTTAACTTAAAACATACAGAGGAGAGCATAAATGTTGTAGGACTTTTGAAAACTGTAATGCCTCTAGAGATTGGGTGGCTAAGACGTTACAGGCTAGGTTAATGACTCAACCTGAAATGAAAAAGGAGGCACGCCAAAAATTACATGAAAGAGGATTTCTTAATCCATTTAGATAACAAGAAAGTAACAAGGGCATTGCGGCAAGCAAAAGAGGTAGTTGAGGGGACAAAGAAAGAGCAGTATAAGAAATTACGGGATTACCTCCATGAAGTGCATAGATTCAATCCTGGCTCGAAGGCATCAATGGAAGTCATCCCAATCCCACAAGCACCACCTATATTCCATAGGCTTTTCATTTTCCTTTATGCTTGTGTGAAAGGTTTCAAAGCTGGGTGCAGGCCTTTCATAGGCTTAGATGGTTGTTTCATGAAAGGGTATTATGTGGTCAACTCCTCTCTTCTGTAGCACAAGACTGTAATAAGCAGTTTTATGTAATTGCTTCTGGTGTGGTGAATACAGTTTTTCTTACTTAAGGACCAATTTGGTTCTTTTTCAATTTTTTTAGGGACGTAATTGGTTTTAAATATTTCTTTAGGGATGTAATTTGTTTTCTTTTTCTTTCAACTTGAAGATGACATGTCATTTTTCTTGGGTCCACCAGCAGTCAGACCCCCTCCGATAAGACCACCTACAACAACACCGACCTCTGCACCAGCTGCATTCACTTCAACATCATTGTCTTCAACACTAGGGAATATAACATCTTCATCTTCACCAGCTGTGGGAAGGCCACCAGCGTCAGGCCACCTATTTCAGTTTATGTCAACTCCTGGTTATAGGTCTTCATCCAGCAAAAGTGGCTAAATAGGAATTTATTACTTTTGTACTTAATAGGGGGCTTTTGTACTTATTTTGGTGTTGTGCTATGACCCCCGTTGGGATACTCTATTTTAAATTATCATGTTGTCTACTAGGTACTAAAAACTCATGTTGTGCTTCTGATGAATGGGTCACTTTTTGGTGTCAACTTGACCCCTTTGACATTAATTTTTGGGTGTTTTATATATGGATTATATATGTAAGTTTTGAACCAAAACATGTGGTTATTATGAAGTAAAAGAATGATCTTTACGAATGTCTCCAAATTGACATTGTGTCCAAAACAAGTGATTTTCATTAAATAACAACAGACAATTACAAAAAAGTCAACATCAACATATAACATTTCACAATCCTTTACTTAAAAACACAAACAACAACAATTACAACCAAGCTTATTAACAAAGCCACTACAACAAATCTTTTGCCTTCACAAACACCTTTTCCATTACCACCCTTCATCTTAATCTTCATCTTCATTTCTTTCAACTCCAATTGAATCTCCTTTATTTGCAATTGCATTTCCTTCAACTTTGACTGAATTAGATTAACCTCCCAGTTGTGTTCCATCTGTAATACCCGCGATTTTTCATATTTGCATAAATTATATTTTCATGATTTAAAATATTATTATATTCCTTTTCGTTGGAAGGTGGATGAATTTACTAAAGTTTTGCGATTTATGAGGAACTCTGATTTTAATATTATTAAGTTATTTTATAAAGGAAGTTACTAAAATGTTAAGTTGTTAGATTCAGTTTTTGGATTTTGATTTGAAAAGTTGATTTTATTTACGTCAACAATGGGTTTTAATTTATCTGTTTATTTGATGATTTATTTAATTATTGATTTAATTGATTTCGTTGTTTTGACTTTTAAGGGCATTACGTTTTCACATGAGATTTAAATGAAATGTTGTTACAGTCAAAATGAATTGTATAAAATATAGAGTTTTATTGTTATAGGGAAAGTTTAATTTTTATAATTTAAGAAAGATTATTATTTTGGGGATTTAATATATAAAGCTTTGTTATTGTGTTTTGTAAATTTATTAAAGCATGATTTTAATGCATCCTATAAGAATTTAAAGAAATTTTCATTTTTCCCCATGCGTATTTATTTTCACGGTTTGGAAATAATTAAGGAAGAAGAAAAGTTTTTTGAAAAATAAACCTCAAGTAGTTACAATGCCCATTTTATTACCACCCTAATTACTCTATTGGTATTTTAATTAAAAACAAATGAGACCCTATTATTTTGGGTAAGAAAACCGTGCCCCTCTAGTTCTTTCTCTCTTTTATTTTATTTTATGTATGAGTGTGTGTATGTCTTGGTTTAAAAAAAATAAAAAAATGAAAAGGGTACCCCAATCTTGTTTCATTTTCAGTTCTCTCCCCAAAAAAAGAAAACAGAGGAACATGAAATTTCTCATTTTTCTTCTCTTCTCAAACAGTAAAGCAAAAACAGTCCCATGTACTCCCTCCTATCACACGCCCCATCTCCATAGTAACATCCATTTTTCTTCTTCCCCATGAGCAGAGAAGGAAGATCCTAAACATACAGTAAGAAATTATTTCCCTTTTCCCCATTTTAATTGCATAAATCAAATACCCATTTCTTTTTATTACTGTACTCATTCAATCAAGGAGAAAGCAAAATCAAAAAACTCATTCCCAAAAGAGGAAGAGAAATCGTGGCAGCCAAGAGGAGGAGAAGGAGGAACCCCAAAACTTGTCAATTTCGTTTTGATCTAAAGAGGTATTTTCATTACCCAATTTATTTCCTTTGTATTTTTACTGATTTGAAAGGAATGGTTACTGTTAAGTTGGGTTTTCAAATTGCATGAGTTGATTTAATTGAGTTTTTATCATTGCATGTAAAGATCCAAATAGGGTAATGATTTCTAATCCATTTTAATTTATTTCTTTTGTATTTTATTAATTTGAAATTGGATCATGATTAAAGCTTGGATTTTTTTTAATTGCATGTGTTATATATGTAGGTGTTGTTGCTGTACAAAATGATTTAATTTGGGTTTTTGTTAAAAAGTCATAATTTTTGCAAACGACAAGTCTTTAGTGTTGCATGTCCATATTATAAATAGTAGGAGTTGAGATTTTTGTTGCATGTTTGATTTGAACAAGTACTCGGGCCTAAAGTTGATATTTTTGTGAACATTAGTTTATGGTGTTCATGCATGTGGGTATTTCGGTTTAGACAAGTATAAATCATTATTTTTATGAGATTGGTATTAGTTAGTAATGAGTTTTTAATATAAAATTGATTTTTCCTATTTTGGGAGTTTTGGCCGAATTGGCCATAGAGAAGGGAAACGACTCTAAAATGTGTTTTAAGCTTTGATTTTTGGTTTTGTTGAAAAGAGTGTGTGTTAGAACTTTTATTTTGTGTTGCATGTTAATAATTTTGTTTGCATGATTTTCGGGTGTTAAGGAAAAATTGTTTTTATTTGGGTTTTCATGAACTTTGGTTTTGTTAAAGGTAAAAGTGTTAAGTGTGTATTGGATTTGATGAACTTGTAGTAATGATAAAATATAAAGTATTAGGAACATTGTGAATTAGTGTGTTAAATTATGAGAAAAACCAAAAGACTTGATTTTCCTAATTAAATAGATGTTAATTTAATGGAGTTGTCCAAAAATGTGTTAATAATTTGATTAGATTGGATTTCAAAATTCATTTTAAACATCGAACCTTGTTCTTATTTCTAAGCGTGAAAAAGTTGTATAATTATGCCTTGGTTTGTGATGTGGCCGAATGGTTAGAGAAAGAAGAAAATATTACTTTGGTTTTGATTTCAAGTACGCTAACTGATAATTGGTTTTTGAGTTTTTGGCAAAATCCTAAAGTGTTAAGGAATAAGTATGCTTGATGGAAGTTTGTTGTTTGATTTTCATGTTTCATACAATTCATTTGATTTGTCTTGGTTAGATTGCTTTACAAAGCTCATTTGTTAATTTGGTTCCTAAGTTTGAGAAGAATTAGTTGCTTTGATAGTTTTGTTTTTCGCCTATGCTTTAGATTGAAAAAAAGTTTTAAAATTTGTTTCAGAGTGTTGGTCTTTTACTTTGATTGGAAATGACTTGTGTGGGAACCTAAATTTGGTGTTGTATGCAATGACTTTATTGTGTGATTTTTGGGATTTAACGAAGAATGACTTTGCTTGGTTTTGTGAACTCATTAGAAGGAGAGCCCTAATGATTCTGGTTTTTGTTAAAAATGAAAAAGAAAAGTTAAATGATTTTGTGAAGATAGTGTTTTAATTGTCTATAAAGCTAAAGAGAATGAGTTGTTCAAAAGTTTGTTGAAAACTTTATTGGATTTGATTTCAAAGCATGTTCTAAAAGATAGAATCTCGTTCTTATTATTAAGTGTGGAAAATTATATAACTATGCATTGTTTTGTGATTTGACCGAATTTATAAAGAGGAAAGAAAGGATTATTTTGGTTTCGATTTTGATTTTTGATGGCTTAATTAATTTGGAGTTTTTTAATTTATATGTTCATGTCCAATTTGTTTGGTTTGTTTTGGGCTAAATTACTTTATAATGTTTATTTGCTAATGCAGTCCCTAAGTTTGAAAAAGATTAATTGTTTTGAAGATGTCCTATTGAGCTGTTTTGTGTTGAATTATAACTTTATGTGATACTGAGAGTTAAGGAAAAACAAATTTTTGGACACATATAAAGGGGAGGCCGTGAGCCCCCTTTTAATTGAAGGCAAAGTTTTGGTTTTTGACATTTCACAGTATGTTGATTGGTGCAAAGAGTTTTAGATTTGCCATTTCTACGTAATCGTTTTAAAAATAGAAATATATCGTTGTTATAACTTGATGCGATTTGAAATGATAGAGAGCTTGATTTCTTGAATTAAAATGAGGTGATTTTGATGTTCCTCTTATTAGACTTGGAGATTTTACAGTTGTTACTCTTTTATTGAATTGACTAAGGTTTGTAAATTAATGTGTTTGAAAAAATCAAATTTTTCATGGAGAAAGAAGAAGAGGCCAAATTGGCCAAGTCACAATGAACTAAATGAAATTTTGTTTAAGCGTCTTGGTTTAGTATTTGAAAAGTATTTTGAAATGATTTACACTTTAGTGTCAATTGTATTTGATTCTTGAACTATTCTTTGTGAAATGAACAACTTTGGACAAGCATGAAATGACTTTCAAAAGGAATATCTGAAAGAGGTACATGCTGTCTAAGATTTGCACTTTTGAGAAATGATAGTTTAAAGTTATGCTTAGGTACATGAGACTTAAGAATTTTGAGTGATAAGACTTATGTGAGATTTTGACTCAATTATGATGCTGCCCAAGAATGATACAAAGTATTTTTGGGTATTTGAAAAATGTGGTTTGTTGATAGGTGAAAAGATTTTTGAAAACTTAATTGATATAATAAGTGTTTGAATTGATTCTATAAAAGAATACGTATTTTAATTTAATGTTGTCCCGAAGTTGCATTTTTGTAAATATTAGTTCAAAGCAATGACCCTATGCCTAAGACTCATGAGTTTCTAAGTGACGTAACATGTTTTCGGTGTGATTTGATTTATTGTTTAAAAAGTATTTTTGGTTTATAATAAAGATGTTGTTCAAGCAGTGTATTGTCTAAAAGGTTAATGTGGTTACGTGATTGTGAAGAGAAGTTAAGTTTTTGAGAAAGTACTTTGTTTGTGTTTTGAAATAACTTTGATTGTTCTAAAATGATGATTTTTTATTATGCCTAAATGTTGTCCCAAAAATGTTGTCCCGAAATTTGTTTATGTGACTTGATACTTGAACTTATTTTGTGTATATGTTTATATTTGATTTTTGAGAAGGAGATAAAAAAATAAAGTTTGGGTTGGATTTTTGAATAGGAAAGTATTTTGTAACATGTATTGGTATCTGTATAAAGCTTTTGGACTTTTGATGTTAGATATAGTTAATTTCAAGTGATGAGAACTCTTAAAGTTTTGTGAAATTATTTAAAGAACTTTGAGTTAATTTGATGAAGTTAAAAGATTGATTTTCTATATGTAAACAGTGTTGTCCAGATTTTGTTAATTGTATATAAAGAGTTTGAAAGTGAGTTTTGATGTTTGAACACTTAAGGATTTTCAGGCGATATATATAGAAAAGGTTTGAACGAATTTCGCGACAGTTAAAGCTGTTTTCGAATTCTTCAAGATGATTTCAGCGTTACGTCCAGTATAAGTATTGTTTATTTTATTTGGATATTGGCAATGTGCCTCATGTTATTTGACGTTTGTAGCAGAAAAGATTTGACGTATTAATGTTTTTCCTCGGCGTATTGCTTTAGTTTGTCAGCGTAAGGTTTGCCCGCAAGTTTTAGAACAAAATCAGAAAAGCTTAAATTGTTTTAGTTTGGTTTTAAGTGAGTTTTTGTTTACGTGAATTAAGGATTTAGCTCTTGACGTTTTTGCAAAACGAGTTTTTAAATGATTTTTATGACTCCGCAAATGTTTTAGAATTATTCAAAGCATTTCCGAACACAGGTAAAGAAATAGTAAATTATTTGTATAAGTCGTCTTGAAGCATTTACGTGGATGGCCTTGGGTGTGGTATATTTAATTGCACAGTAATAATTTTATGTGATTTCTTAATTTAAGGAGGAAGAATGGAAAAGGATAAAAATGTTGATGGTGGCTTTGACTTGTTGGACTGCAAGGGTTGCAAGCTCCTACAGGTGAGAGAGAAGCCTTTCCTTTAGACGCCGTGATAATTAGGTAATTTGTTTTAATGTTCTAGACCATCTCAAAGGTCGGAATGTAGGGATCTGAAAGAGTCGGTCGTACAGTGGCAATTGTATGAGTGTGAGTGCCACTTATACGAAAGGCTGGACCCTTCTTACGTCATGATTGAATTTCAAATTGTAATGAGATATTATGATGCTATGATGATAATATTTGTTATGCATGTATGCCTGTTGAGTCTTTATCTGAAATTGAAAATATTTCTGTTATATATTACGCTGCTCTGTTTGACGAAGAATGATGATAAGAGTATATGTGGTTGATTGATGGCAAGAGCTTGAGGAATTAATTAAATGAAAGTGGAAAGGTACAGAAAATATTTTTGGAAAAATGATGAGATGTTGTGAATATTATGGAAAGGGTGAACGTGAACCTCCCTGATGTGCACCAAGGTGGATTTTGTTCTGAGCTTGCGCTGGCCACGTGGCATTATGCCCGTGTGTCCGAGCCTTGATGCGTTAAGCAAGGTATTATTGGAAAATATTTATGTGAGAGAATTATTTAGAGGTCGAGACTCACTGAAGGGATGGACAAGGGTGACTCGACCAAAATCTTAGGAATAACAATAATAATACCTTAAGATGTTAATAAGACATTTTAAAAGATATTGAATAACATGGCGAGTTGAGTGTGAAGTAGTGGAGAGGAAGATACCCTGCTTATCTGCGGATATTCAGGAGTGTGATTGTGATAGGGGAGGGTGATGACGGTGAAACATCAAGAAACCTAGATTATTGTTCTAGGTGGAACTAAGCTATAAGTGATCGGGACTTAAGACCCAAGGGATCGTAGTACGTTCCACATTGCAAACTAGAATAATACTGTCGCCCCCTTGATTAAATTTGAAACGGTGAGAGGGAACCTGAACGAGGCTGACAGTCGAATGGTTTAAAGTATTGATTGTCATGATGGTCGTCCCGTACGGTTGTGGCCTTGACATACATCGTGTGATTTTCTCGGTTGTTCGACCTGCATGGGTTAAGGTTCTTGTACGTCCCGTTTAGGTTCGGATGGATTGGAGGAGATGTAAGTGTGCTAACAAAACTCACAATGACAATTCCCTAAATTCCCCTCATTAATGAATCCGATATAATAAGACTTAATAAGAGAAAAAGAGTTCATAATATAACGAAGTTGAGATTTTAATAATGGAGGAAGGAGACAGTAAAATATTGAAGTCATGAGCAAATTAATAAGAAGAGATAATTATGAAAAGAATGAGGTGAAATAAAGTGTTGTGATGGGGCAAGATGTGCCTGTGAAAGTAAAAGAGATTGAGGATGTTGTTATCAAGCGAAAGTTGAATATTGTAATGAGTAAGAATGGAAAATGTCTAAGAGAATGTGGAAGGAATTCCAGTATTATGCATTTTGAATCGTTGTGTTGTATCTGCTTAATTGTTTAATTGCCTAATATAAATCTACATAGTCGACATCTCAATGTCTGGAATGCTTACTCTCTCCATCTCGCTATGTTTTCCTGCATGTATAAAATGGTAATTATAGCCGAAGAATTGGGAATGGTGCTACGGATGTGAAGTCAAAGATTGTACCTGAGGAGTCTCCTGTAGACGAGTCGGAGTCAATGACCGAGGACAGCTCTAGTCTTTATTGGTAGTCCTTATTTTGTTATGTACTGTATCCTGCTTATGTGCACTAGATTGATATTGCTAGGACCATTGTATCCCCCGTTTTTATGAGTAACTATTTTGGAAATTTATGAACTGTCATTCATTTCAAATGAACAATGTTTCGTGAAAATAGAGTAAGAGTTCCAAAGCGCGGTGTTGGTAACATTTCGGTTTGGAACTTGACAGGTGACGTGCGACATGTCAATTATATTTTTAATTTGAATAGTTAAACTGAAATGTTTTTGTATTAGCAGCTTCATGTCCATGTCACTGATGAAAAAAATTGACTCATATTTTTCACTATTTTATTTAAAGTAAAATAAATACTCAAGTTATAAATCGGGGTGTTACACCATCACTTTCCCATCTTCAACCTCATAGTTCTGAAGTACCCTTTCTTCTCATTCATTGACCCAAAAGAAAAATGAGCAATGTGGCTTTCTCCTGGACCAATTTCAGAAACTTGATTGAGTTGAAAATTAGAGTAAAAAAATAGGAGTAATTTAACACAAATGTTTACCTTGTAGTATGAGCAACCATAGCATTGTCTGTTAGGGTTCTGAGTCGTTTTTGAAGTGTATATGCCACTTTCAATCTTGCATTCACACTTTGGACGTGGAAATTTGGTAACCACGCCACTACCACCGCCTCAGACACTGGAAGAAGAGGAATACCAACCCCATCTCGCCTGGACCTAGCACCTCCGCCACCGCCGTAGCTTCTCATCACAAGCAACCAGCCACGGGTTTGGGCTTTGGGTTTAGAAGTTATGATTGGGGGAGATTCAATTAGAGATCTAGGGTTTATATTTGGGGGAGATTGAACGACATCGTTTTGCCCCAATTAACGGTGACGTGGAACAACGTTGTTTGGTTAACGGAGCGGCTATGTAACGCCACTAACAGAGGGACTAAATAGTCCTGTTTTTAAAATCATTAGGGACTCATTTGGGTTTATCATTTATCAGGGACCAAATTGGTACTGTCAGAATTCGTTAGGGACCAAATTGGGTCTTCACTCTACAAATAAAAAATAGATAATGAACCAATAGCGTAAAAAACTTTACCTTATCCGTTAATACATATTAATCTCTTTTTCGTATTCATATCAAGAATTGCATGTCTTATATCATATTTGAAAAAGAAACACAGTTATCTATCAAATAACAATTGTGCTTGTCTTTGTTGACAAATCCCGAGGAATTTAGGTAAAACAAATTGTGGGACCAATGTGTACTTTTTAAGAGGTAATCATGCTAACTCTTTGGGGTGGAAATTTTGATTAAACATGATTCAAATGTGAATCTTTGTTTAATGGGAATTCGGTATGTCAATGTTCGACCTGAACTTTTGAATGTGTGATAAGTGTCTACCTAAAAATAAAAGAAAAGTTCATATAGCTTTTCTGGTGTAACACGTCAGGACCTTCAAATTAGGTTTCATATGTGAAATATCAAACAATAACATCTTCAATGTTACCGATAACATCACATTTAAAGATGGTTCGTTACCAATCAACACTTTACCCTATGAATGACCTTTGCACGTCATAGAGATGTTGGGAGGTTTGATATGCTCGATCCAATCAGTTGGAATCCCCTGATAAATAAAAGTGAGGTAATTATCTTTTACAACATCAGCTATTATCCCATTGAACTGATCTAGTTTAATTGTTTGTGGCACATGGGCCTCATTCACCACTTTCATCAAAACATTTCTGTGAGATTCTGAACTTATAAGGAGTAACAACATTGATATTCTTGTTGACATTCAAATCAACTGGTCTACCACCTTATTTAAATTGGGATTGATTTGTTTGAGGAATTCACCCACTTCTTCAGCGGACACCCTTTGTTTCTCATGTCATTCATCAACCGGTTTTCCATTTTTCAATCCTTTTACCCATTTCAGAGTTTTTCTTAGGAATTACTTTGGTAGGCACCTTTTCAACAACTTTTTTTGGCCTCACCCTTTGAAGATTCAAGAACATCTTCCTTGTTTCTTCTAGAGGAGGTACCATACAACTTCTAGTCATTCCAGCCACACTAGTTACGTTGGTTACTTCTAAAATTATCTCATTCCCTTTTGGATGGACAAGTTTGGCATATTTCCACAAAACTACTTGTGAGTTTGAATGGGGTAAAGGAGTTGGACTTTGTACCGATGATGCCTCACATCTTTCGAAGCAAGGCTCATTGAGGATCGATTAGTAAATTAGTATCATCTTGGGTTGCAATAATCTCTCCTATTTCTAGCTTTTTGTAAATTTGAATAAAGCTCAAACCCATTAGCTTTTGAACCATGATTCTAACCTCAACACAAACCTAAATGAAGTGATCATCATATCCACGAAAGATGCAATATCCCTATTTCACTTCGTGAACTTTTATCCATTTTATCGCTTCGATTAAATATGCATGGATCATCTTTCGGAATATAACTTACATTTAACTTCTCATATTTTCCTTTCCCATTGAGTTAAGATTTCCTCAGATTCTTCTTCCATCATGTTCAAGCTATGATGTTGAGGATTATCATTCATATTAGGAGCGACAATTTTGAAGCTTGACAAACTTTGATCGACCAAATATTGCACTTTTAACTTTAAAGTCAAGAAATTGTTTAACCATGTTCCTCAATTCCCGTGTGAAACTCTTAGTATTTCTTCATATTTTGTTTTATAGTAAACAAAAACGATGAAAATGTGTTTGACTTAAGCAATTTTTCTAAAATTTTATAATTTTTAAATAATAAATATTTATTTGACCATGCTATATTAATAAATAACTTATAAGTTTTGAATAAATTACACTCACATTTTGTTAGGTTTCATGAATTACACATATTCCCCCCTATTTTGGGATTGGGGCCCATTGAAATCTAACGAGGTAAGGGAATGGATAGGGCAATAAGAAAGGATAATAGCTCACTTTTAGAGGTTTGAACTCGAACACTCATACAACATATCTCGTGGCTTACCAACAATTAAAAAATGCATTTTGCTTAAATATTTAAGAGAAGTTTTCTCAAAATAAACTATAGATAATAACATTAGATTTAATTATATTCATGTGAATAAATTATTGAATTCATTTTTAAACAATACAAAGAATTAAAACAACTTTTTATTTCAAATTTCTAAAAAAAAATATATTTTTACAATGAATAATTTTATGATTAAAAAATTGAAACTCAACCAATAAGTGGTGGATTTCGTTGGTGCATGCATTTTTTCCCCTTAAATAGAGACTTGTATTTTAATTTTTTGAATAGATAAAATCCCACTTGAAAAAGCTAATTTCCTTCATTGTATTATAGATTTTCTTGGATTGATCATCATTGAGGATACCTATGATTAGAGGATTGCTTCTATAAAAAAACACATATTATTTAGATCAAAATAAATTATTAAAATTGCACATTCGTATATAAATGAGTGACCAAAAATATATTTAAGCATATGTATATATATATATCTATCTATATGTGTGTGTATGATTATTAATTTCTTCATGTGTAATTTTAAGCTACTCTATTTATAATAATTGGATAACAATAATAATATATATTATAATTACATTCGTCATCAAATTATAAGGAGATAAAAGCAATTTAAAATAGTTATAGTTTCTTTCCTTCTGCTTTTTTCTTCTCAACCAGAGGCAATGACTATTATAATTTCATCTCTCCTTTTTTGTTTTTTTTTTTGAACAAAGGGGTATATCTCTTTTTTTTTCTCAGCCTAACAAAGCATTAAGTCTTATAAATCTTTATTATATGTATTGTTAGAAACCAACAAGCAGCCTAACAATCTACTAGAAGGGGGTGAATAGTAGTTTGAAGCACTAGTACCGATTTTTCGGATTTATTGAAAGTTGTTTTTTTATGCTTGTTGATTTTATGAAAATGCCGAGTTAATGCCGAGCAGATGCTGATAATCGATTGTCTAAGCCGACAATAGATTATCTGAGCTGCTACACACATAAATCGGTTTTAGTAGTGTGAACTTAGCGAGCACAAAATAACGAACAGAGGTTCGGTTTGCCGACTAAATGCTCGGAAATATGCAAATACAGTAAAGAGTAGATAATGCAGAAAGCTGTAAAGAGAGAGACACATAAAATTTTATACCGGTTCACTCTCACCCACTTGAGAGCTACGTCCAGTCCCCCTTAAAACCTTTAAGGAGCTTTTACTCAAATCAATTTAAATGGTTACACAAGGATTTACAAGAGAACATCTCTAAACATATCCCTGTCACAGAGTGTACCAAACTCTTGACCACTACCCCAAATAAATTGATGGCTGAAGAACCTCTTCAGCACTTTACACCACCGAAGTTTCTTGAAACCTTCAAGAACAACTTCGTCTCAACAAGTTACAGAGATGATAGAAAGAGGATGGCTCCAACTCGAGAACTCAACAGAATATGATTTGAAAGTTTGTGTATCAGTTGTGTTATCGATTAAGAAAAAGGATTTCACAGAGAAGATGAAACTTAGATTTCGAATGAGAAAGTTTTATTTCTCTGCGTTCTCAGAAAATTTTATTGTTGCTGTTGTGTATCTTGTTCTCTCTTGTTATGGTCTCTAACCTTTCTGGAGAAAGAGAGCTTTTGCTTTTATACTGAACCCAGCACCCAACAGAGGAAAGATATTTTTGTGACACAACTGTCCTTCCAATGGATATTCCAAATATTATCCATTTTGCAATAACGTTCTTATCCACGAATGTCCTTTGCAAAGAATGATATCAGATGCTTCCAATTCTCAGCAACGTACAGTGACAACTATTGTCCTTTCCAAATTTGATCCCTTTTTCAAATTTGAAAATCAAGTTTGGCGGCATTCATGACAACTGAATGTTGAAGACGAGGAACAATTAATCCGAGCTTGTCATCCGTTCGAGCTAGGGAACTTGATTTCTTAAGCAGCAGAGAGCTAAGACAGAACTGAGCTTGAACCGGGCTGAAGAACTGAGCTTGACGATGCTTGCACTGAAATTGACCAAGTTAACCGAGCTTGACCTTGACCTTTGACTTCCGAGCTGTGGCCGAGCTTTGCACTCTGACTTGAGTTTAACTCTTTGGCCGAGCATGTGCATTCTGGCTTGAGTGACCTTGAAGTCCGAGTTTTGGCCGAGCTTCTCATTTTATCTTAAGTTTGACTCTAAGCCGAGCTCTGGCCGAGATTTACACACTAGCTAGAATACGAAGTTGAGATCTGAGCTCTAGCCGAGCAATGCAAACTATCTTGAAAATGATCTTTACATTCGAGTAAAGGATGAGCTGAACTGATGTGATACCGAGCTTGAGCTAAACTGATGTGATTTGTTGTGATGCCGAGCTTGACAACTTCACCGAGCTTGGAGACTTGAGAGATTAAACTTCTTGATGAACAGTGTTGCCGAGCTCGACATCAGTTCGAGCTTGACAATGTCACCGAGCTTTGGGACTTGAGTGAGTAATCTTCTTGATGAGCAATGTTGCCGAGCTTGACAACGTCACCAAGCTTGGGTAACTTGAGTCGAGCTTGATGACTTTGAACTTGGCATCTGTTCTTGGCATCTGTGTTCGAGCTTTAAGTCGAGCTTAATGATTGTTTGCATTAGGCATACTTGAGCCAAGCTTGATGATAGGCCGAGCTTCTTCTCGGCTGGCTGAGTCAACTACATTGGCTGAGCATCTTCGAGCTTCTGACTTGCTGCTGGTTCAACTACAATTCTTCAAAGCAACTGCTGAGCATCTTCCAAACATCTTCTGAGCATCATCCGAACTGAGCTTTTGTTTGACCTTGATATCTTGGATTATGCTACATGATTGACTGAGCAAATTCAGAACGTCTTCCGAAACTTGCACCCGAGCAACTGCCGAGCTTGAACTCGATACATATGTCCGAGCATATTCCGAGCTTGGACCTGAACTGCTGACTTGCTACTGGTAGCCGAGCATGAGCCGAGCTGAGCATCAAAGACCGAAATCAACACACGAAACTGGTTCACCAACGACCGAGACCCGATATTCTTCATACGCTGATTCATTTGACTTCATCAAAGCCTTGGCCGAGAACCGATCATTTGACTTGAACCGATCATTTGACTTCATCAAAATCTCTTTGATTCAACGTGTATAACTAGAAATCAAGCTCGTGCGTTGAAGATTAAGCATTGCTCCTTGCCTCCTTCCTTGATTTAGCTTGTATAATGATTTCATTTGTAGCCACGATACCATTAAATATGAATCTTGATCCAACAAACGCAAATTGACGATCCGAAACGATTGAACATATTACCTTTTTCAATCTTTCTACTAACAACTTTGACACAATTTTATTAATGTAATCAACTAGAGATATTGGTCTATAATAACCAAGACCTACCCTTGCAGGCTATCTCTTTTTGGGATTAGTGCAACAAAAGAGATATTAGAACCTTGGAGAAATCTATCATTAGCATATAAGTCATCCACCATCCCTATTATATCATTTTTCAACTTAGACCAGAATTGCTTAATAAAAGTAAAATTGTAGTCATCCAATTTCGGGTTCGTGTCCCCTTTACAATCCCAAATAACTCCTTTTATTTCTTCCTCTTCAAATCTTGCTAAATAGGGGTGTAAGTGATCCAGCCTCAGATTATGAGACCGCTTGGATCGAATTAGACAAGTTCGAAAAATAGAGTTCGGTATGATCTCGTGGTTCGGTTCGATCTCAAAATTTCCAAACCATTGCTATATGGTCCGGTTCACAGCCTCAATATTTGAGATCGTTAAAACCGGACCGGAACTTAAAATTTAAAACAAAAACACTGTATGTACTCTCAGCGCTGCTCTCTGTAACCCAGTTGGACCTTCAAGGCTTCAACGGTCACTTTCTAAACCTACTCGTTTCTCAGCGCCGCTCTCTTCTTCTCCTCTCCCACTCATTTTTCTTCTTCTCTCTCCCAGCGCCGTTCCCTCGCCGCTCGCGTCTCCCTGTACCACCGTCTCTCTTCCTTTCCAGGTACCGCCGGCGCCCAGCATTCTCGTCCCGCTGGAGGCTTCGAGACCGAAATCATGTATACATAGATTCATTTCAGGTAACCGATTAATTTTCCCCTTTGATTTCATCTCTTGATATTTTCGATTCTGTTTGTCAGCTGGGTTCTTAGATGCATGCATAGATGCTTTGAAGGTTGTTGTTGTTTTATTCGATGCGTTTTCACTTAATTTTTTATTTTTCTCTCATATTTCTGTTTGGTTACTCATGGATTATCCTCATAATTTGTGTGTTTGTCAGTATGGAAATAATGTGTGTGCTCACTACTTAGTATTTAACAATGTGCTAAATAGACCGGACAGGAACGGTCTGGTCTTTGTACATAAAATATATCAGGATCGAATTAGATTGAATCATGATAATTTAATTGGTCAGGTCCTTAATATCCATCAAAGACCGGACCGGACCATTATACCTCTAAATTGTCATATATTGCTTCAGTGATGTGTTTAAAACTACCCAACTTTCCATTTGATATTTGTTTAGACTGTAAGAGTAAATTAGAATGAAATTGAATCTACATAGGAATATGCCATCTTGTTAAAAAAACATGTATTATGTAATTGGACCAATTGCTGCTAACAAAACACATAAAGTAGAATGAATTTTAATGTCATTTATATGGTTAACTATAATGTAGGAGATTAAATGGAGAAGTACGAGAAGCTAGAGAAGGTTGGAGAAGGAACATATGGAAAAGTGTACAAGGCAAAGGAGAAGGCCACGGGACAGGTTGTTGCATTGAAGAAGACGCGTTTGGAGATGGACGAGGAAGGTATCCCTCCAACAGCTCTGCGCGAAGTGTCCCTCCTTCAGTTGCTATCCCAGTCCATCTACATTGTTCGCCTACTCTCCGTTGAGCACATCCACAAAGTCCCCAAGGCCTCAGCACCCTCTGCTCAAGCCAAGCCCCTTCTCTACCTTGTGTTTGAGTACCTTGACACTGACCTCAAGAAGTTCATTGACTCTCACCGCAAGGGCCCCAACCCAAGGCCACTTCCCCCATCCCTTATTCAGAGTTTCCTCTTTCAGCTTTGCAAAGGGGTTTCCCACTGCCATAGCCATGGTGTTCTCCACCGTGATCTCAAGCCACAGAATCTCCTTCTCGACCAGCAGAAAGGGATACTCAAGATCGCTGACCTTGGTCTTGGACGAGCCTTCACTGTCCCTCTCAAGAGTTATACTCATGAGATTGTCACCCTTTGGTACAGGGCACCTGAAGTTCTGTTGGGATCTAGTCATTACTCCACTGGGGTTGACACGTGGTCTGTTGGATGCATCTTTGGTTCGTATATCAGTAAAATCATTTCTTTTCCTTTTTTTAGTAAAAAATAATTTTACATCTCTGCCACTCGGTGTTTGTCCAGCAGTTTTACTATTTAGTTGCAAGTAGTTTACTTTGCTAACTGAATTTGATTTTGCAGCAGCTTTGTTTCCAGGGCATTCTTAGTTGCAAATAGTTTGCTTGTTTATGTAGCTTTTGCTAACTGAATTTGATTTTGCAGCTGAAATGGCAAGAAGGCAAGCTTTGTTTCCTGGGGATTCTGAGTTCCAGCAGCTCCTTAACATATTCAAGTATGACTATCACTTTTCTAGAATCATTCTACTGACATGTTATTTAACTTTTAGGTTAAAAGCATGTAGCTATCCACCACAATGCAATTTTGGTGCTTATTTGCTTTACCTGCCATGTTAAGAATAAAATAAACCTCACCATTTATTTCAAACTTTCATGTGCATATTACTTTTATTGGTAGATTTGTGATATTTCTCTTCACCTCCACATATATTCTCCCACTCATTTATGGTACTGGCTTCATTTTCTAATTTGATCCTGCAAGGGTTCTGGGAACACCAACTGAGGAGCAATGGCCTGGAGTTACGTCTCTGCGTGATTGGCATGTCTACCCACGGTGGGAACCTCAGAACTTGGCAAGGGCTGTGCCTTCCTTAGGACCTGATGGAGTAGACCTTCTCACGGTTAGTATTCCTCTCTAACTGAATGCTGTTGGCTTGCAAATTCATAAGCCTTTTCGACAACAAGTTCATATAAATACCAATGTTTTTAGAAGAGAAATTTGCAGTCTGAAATGCATCATCAACCAAACCATTGACCATTGAATTTGATGATGCCATTCTGTAGTTTGTTTTGCCACATTATGGGACTATCTTATGGACTTTTGAAAAGGCGAGTCTTATGTTTTTATGTGTAAACAACTTATGGTACTTCTTTTAGCTGAGAGTAACAACACCAACTGCTAAAGACTAACAAAATTGAGTTTATTGGACTTAAAAACTGAATTTTCATCAGAGGACCAGACTTCAAAATCAAAGGGGCTGGACTGGACTTGAATAAGGCATGTCACATAGGAGTTCTGTTTCATTTCTGCTGAATGTATCTTTTCCTTGCTTAATCAGTAAACAGGATGTTAATCACACAATGATGCATTGTAGAATAGCATATGCTATGAAAGTTAACTGAAATAGTTTTGAAGTATCGATATGAAATGATATAATACAGATTTTGGGAAATTTGACTAGGGTATGCACCATGCCCCCTTCACTTTCTCTATGTTCAATAATGAATTCTGTTTAAAACTTTTCCACTAAACTTTGAGGGAGTAACTGACTAACTGTATGCGATTCTTCCCCTTGCAGAAAATGCTGAAGTATAATCCTTCTGAGAGAATCTCTGCCAAGGCAGCACTTGATCATCCCTACTTTGACAGTCTAGATAAGTGTCAATTTTGATGATGACTAATCCAAAGGTTGATTGTGGAGTCTCTACTCTCTCTAGTCAACGAAAATTAATTCATGGCATGGAGTGTAAGGATTTGTCAAACTGATGTTATGTAATATTTTGTCATCATCTTGTTGATATGAACCGTTTAGAAGAATATTCTACAACTCTTTTAAATACTGTACGTGATGCCTATCCTTTGGGAAGTGTGACCTCTGTAGTCCCTGTAGAACCCTTTGTAGAACTTAATGCACCTGGTTTGTGGCTATGTTACGAATCGTGTCATGCATAATATTTTCTTATTTTAGATTGGTTGTCAAAGATACCAATTTAGTAGATGGGTTTATGGTTGTCATTAGCCACTTTATTTTCTGTGTGTAATTTGATAGTAGATATAATATCAATGCCTACATGTGGTTCTGTTCTGATTATTATGGTCTATTTCCCTTCATTTTAGAGATGTCACTACTCATTTATATCCCACTCTTCCAAGTAGTGTGCTTGGTGAATTGAGTAACTCTTCAATTTCAAGCACCTAAAGAGAGATATCATAACCTATTATTACTTTCAAGTGGTCATATTTTCGTTTAGCCATTGCAATGTGTTATTACCAATGCTGTTTCAATTCAATCCTTGTGAATGTTGTTTATGAACTGAAGCAGCATATGCACAATACTTTAGTTACAAAATCCTTGTCAATCCTTGTAAACTATGTTCATGAACTTAAATTACCCTGCCTGGACTAGTGGATTATGTTCATCAACGGAAGCTGCATATATAGTTTCCTTTCTTTATTTTAACACTATTACAACATCTGACATTCAAGAGTATTTGAGTCCATTTACAATTCAAACCCTTCTTTGGTCCACAATTGGAAGTTTCAAATACAATAATACCAAAAAAAGAAAAAAGAAAAAAAACTTAATATGTGACATTCTTATGATACTGTTTTTTTAAGAGGTAGTCATAGTTATCTGTATATGGTCTAAACAAATAAAAAACTGCAAGATTTTGCTCACTTGATTATTCTTGCTTTGTAGAGTTATATCCTTCATCCATTTTCAAATGAAATTGCATGGCTCTCCTGCAAATCCCACTTTAGACTGTTTGGTATCATATATCACCCTTTGGTTCCTTTGCTGAAAATTCCCAACAATGCCAATTTCAGATTCATCAGAAAGACTTGCAAGTGCCAGACAAACTTGTGAAGCATCCTCTTTTACCATATAGAGTATGCCAGTTACATCCACATTCAGCTTAGCATTGCCCTCAAAATACATCGTTATAGTTGGTATGCTTACTTCCTCATGCCCAGTGAGATTAAAACAGGTATCCAAAAGTGAAAACCCCGGCGCAGAAGGGAAACCAGAAAACTGTTTTAAGAACTCTGCCTTCAAAGCCTTGTATACAGATGGAGCCAGTCTTGAGATCACTGTCCCAGAATCGATTAGTATCCCACCATTGCCAAAGCTTAGAGTTTGGAGAGCCACGCCACCCACATCTATGCCGGTGAGATTGAGTATGTAAAAGTTTGATAGCTGAGGGTTAGGAACCATATTAGTGTAAGCAATTGGAGTAACATTTTTGAAAACAGAGGATTCATTTCCCATAACCAATGAACCAGAAGCTCCACCTTCTGGTAAACAATATGAAAAAACTCCTCCAAATGTTGCACTAGTTTGGGATATCATTGATAGGTAACTTCTTCCCAAGCCCATAAGGCCAGAAACACCTCCAAATAGACCTTTGTTGTTCCTACCACAACCAAATACAAAACTACTCACTGAAATACCTCCAAATGTAAGGTGTTCAAGTCCTAGTTCACCATTAGTATAGGACCCATCTCCATAGTTAACAACATAGTTACAAGTTGATGAGTTACTTCCACCACATGTTCCAGTATTTCCTGTAACAGATTGAAGAGATTGGCAGGTTGTTGAATTGCACAGAATGGATTGATAGGAAGATGAGGTTGAAGGCTTGAATATAGGTCCTTGTTGATTGTAACACGACATGCAAGGCTCACATTGGACCCAAGTTAAGTCACTTCCGGTGTCAACTATCACAGTCATATTCTTACTACTCAACCCTATATTCACAATGTAGTTTAGAGTTTGCAAGTTTATACCAGAAGTTAGTGGAACCTGGGTTTCTGAAGCTTCTAAAATATGGCTAGAGACCACTTTTCTAATCCTGTTTTGCATTGAAAGAACACGAAGATCGTCTAATATTATCTGTTTCCGAAGCCTTCTGTTCCAATCAATTTTATTTTTTGAGCAGTGACCTCTGTCCTTCATTTCTAGTATTACAGCACCTTTCTCCTGCCCTGAGAATTCATATTAATAACTGATAAAACAATAGAGGATTTAAATCATAATTTTAAGCACACAATTTACTAATAGTAGAAAACATAATGCCGTCTAAAGATATATCTCAGAAATTTTGATTAAACAACTTAAGTAAGTATGTATTCGGCAAGATCACATAAGAACTTATAAGTGATAATCTTCCTAGAAGCTCTTTTATATAAGCTTATTGAAATAAGCTAAATAGAGCTTATGGGATTTGAAGTGCTCTTAGCTTGCCTCTTCCAGAACACCTATATAGGCACTTCTATGATAAGATAAAGTCACATATATAAACTCTATTAGTTCTTCAAACACTCTCAAAAACCAAGACATGCTTTGCCAAAGTCAACTAGTCTCTCCAATAAGATTTTGACCAATGATGGTGTTCTTCTTTTAAGAAAAAAAAAAAGAAATCAATCTTAGATTCTAACAGTAAAAAGGAAAGTGGTTTTGACAAAATAATAAGGAGATCCCAAAGTGAATATATAAATATGATAAAGCTTAGAAAACTTAGTCTAGAAACTTTTTTTTATGCTAAACTCACTTGATACTGGGAGGATGCAACTTCTGGTACCAAGTTGTTGTTTCCTCTGCCACATTTGAACATTGAACACTTTCTTCTCTTCAAAAGAGTGAACAATATTTTCAATGATGATGAGGTAAAGAGAAACAAGGAACAAAAAAAATGGCAATATAGTTGTTGCCTTCACCATTGTAAGAATAAAGAAAAACTTGGAAGGAGTGATCCAAGGAGCTAAGGAAGCAAAGAGAGAAGAAACACAGAGAGAGTTTAAGGGTTAATGAATGGTAATGAAGGAGATTCTTGGGTGATGGATTTTGGCATGAGAACAAAAGATGAAGGGTTGGCCTTTGGACAATTAGACCCCACTTGTGCATGAGAAAATTATTGGGGTTTCACGTGCATATATAGAGAAAAGAAAACAAAGTGCTCAGTGTTTTTATGTTTGTTGTTCGGTTGTGTAGTGGGTTTCAAAGTTTGAAATATCTCCTTAGGATCTTTATTGCTATTTGTTAAGTTGTTTCTCTTAAGTGCTTACATGATTAATGAAAAGATAACTAGACCCCAACCCCACGGGAGAAGTATGAAATCGAAAAAATATTTAGTAAAGTTACAATTAATATTAGTTGTGTCAGAATTAAGAATATGGTCAATTACTTGTGTTAGGAAGCATATAGTAAAAAAAATTCAAATTCAAATTCAAATAATAAAAACATGTACATAAAAAGAGCACAGAAAATTCAAAGCATATTTTTTTAATATATTAGATTTATTAAAATATAAAAAAAATAAAAATAAAAAAAACTGAAGCACCAAAAACCGGTACATGATAGAAGCACAATTGTTTTATATTTCACTTGTTTGGACCAATACCTGTGTTAGGAAGTATATGATAAAAAAATAATAAGTACAAAGAGTGTAAGTGTAAAATATCATAGCTTGGTAATTGTACCTAAAAAGAACATAGAAACCCAAAGCATATTTTTTTAATATATTAGATTTATTAAAATAAAAAATAAAAAAAGAGTCGAAACACCAAAAACCGGTGCATGGTAGAAGCACCCTTGTTTTATATTTTACTTGTTTGGACTATTACATGTGTCAGGAAGCATATAATAAAAAAAATTCAAATCCAAATAACAAAAACATGTACACAAAAAGAACACAGAAAACACAGAGCATAATTTTTTATATATATTAGATTTATTAAAAAAAATAAAAAAAAGAGTTGGAGCAAAAAAAATTGGTGCATGGTAGAAGCACCCTTGTTTTATATTTTACTTGTTTGGACTATCACTTGTGTCAGAAAGCATATAATAAAAAAAGTTCAAATCTAAATAACAATAACATGTACGTAAAAATAACATAGAAAACTCAAAGCATATTTTTTTAATATATTAGATTTATTAAAATAAAAAAAAAGTCGGAGCACGAAAAACCGTTGCATGGTAAAACCATCATTGTGCTATTTGGGCGGAGTAGTCAAAATAGGAGGGAATAGTTTGGAAAAAAAAAAGAAAGAAAGGGTGAGGAAATGGGCGGGATTTTTTTTTTATACATAAAAAAAGGTGAGGGATAAGAGGGATTAAAAAAAACGAAGTGGGCGGAATGAGCAGGAATTCGGGAGTGGGTGATGAAAAATAGGGATAATTTATATATAGATAGAAAACATGTAGTAAAAGAGATAAAAATAGTAAAAAAAAAGTTTAAATTTTAAAATGTCCATGATCTCTTTGAATGGTGATGCTATTGGTGTTCCTTGTTTGAATATACCGGCACCTTTTTTTTTAAAAAAAAAATTATTACATTAATTAAAAAAATATGTTTTGGGTTTTGTGTTTTTTCATATGCATGTTATTGGTTTATTTAAGTTTTTGGTCCCCGAAAGTTGACAGTGTTTTGGTTTTAGTCCCTATCTTTTTATTTGACCGGTCCTAGTCCTTAAAAGTTCAAAAAAATTTGGTTTTGGTCCTTGCCGTTAAATTTTGTCGTTAATGCTGACGTGACAAACGAAATTTAAAAAAATAATTAAATTTATAAAAAAAATAATAAAAAAATAAAAAAAAATTATTTAAGTTTTTGGTCCCCAAAAGTTGACCGTGTTTCGGTTTTAGTCCCTATATCTTTATTTGATCGGTCCTAGTCCTTAAAAGTTCAAAAAAATTTGGTTTTGGTCTCTGCCGTTAAATTTTGCCATTCATGCTAACATGACAAACAGAATTTAAAAAAAAAAAACCCCAAAACTCGTACCCAACCCCACCCACCCCACCCACCCCACCCACCCTTCCCTCTTCCTCTCTCTCTGTCCCTCAATCACTTGGCTCTCTCCCTCCCTCACGCCCTCCATCACGCCACATTAATTTTTTAATTTTTTTTTATAAGCTTAATTATTTATTTTATTTTTTTAAATTCCGTTTGCTATGTCAGTATTAACGGCAAAATTTAACGACAAGGATGAAAACCAATTTTTTTTTTAATTTTTAAGGACTAGGACCGGTCAAATAAAAAAATAAGGACTAATAAAGAAGGTTAAAGCAGAGACCAAAATCAAAACAGAACGAAAAGCGAGAACAAAATCAAAACGAAATGTAAAAATAAGAATCAAAATGAAATGCACAAATATTATTTTTCATCCATGTTTAATTTGCCACCAGAGATAAAACCAGAATAAAATGTAACCCAAAAAAGTATGAGAATAAGGTTCCTCCTCATATCAGGAGAGAACTTATATCCTCAATCCAGTTATAGTGTGCCATTTGTCCTTTTTTTTAACTTATTGAAATTAAAAAAAAAAAAAGCCTCTGTCCACAGCCTTCTTCATCTGTCTCTAGTCCCAACCTTCTTCTGCAAACCCTTGCTGCCAAACACCACCGCCACCCAACTTCTTCTTCCTTATTCGTCGCTCCGCCACCAAACACCAACTGCCGCACATCATCTCTTCTTTGCCCAACCCACCCAAACTAGCAGCCCCTCCCATTCACAGCCAAGCTACCCTCCTTCTTCCCCTTCACTTTTTTCTCTTTAATGCTGCTTAAGGATGAGAATAATTGTTGGGTAGCAGAAGATTGAGGCTTGATAGATAAGCTTTTGTTTGGGTAATATAAAACAAAGAAATAATGTAGAAACTCACTTGTATGTCACGGATTAAAAGTAGTGTGACAAGGGATCTAGAGTCAGCTTGCATTGTTAAATCCTCTACCGATTCATTGGCCAAAATCAATATGCATAGAAAAATACATCAAAAATCCCAACAGAGAAAAGAGATAATATATGAGGGGCGGTGGTTCATATTTGGTGGCAGGGGGACGAATAAGGAAGAAGAAGGGCGGTGTTTGGTGGCGGTGGTGTGTGGCAGCGGGCAGAAGAAGGGGGGATGGGGATGGACGAAGAAGGGGGCTGCTGTGAGAATAAGCATTTTTCTTATTTTTATTTTTTTTAATAAGTTAAAAAAGGACAAATGGCACACTATAATTGGATTGAGGATATAAGTTCTCTTATGATATGAGGAGAAACATTATTCTTAAAAAGTATAAAGATTAATTTTAAAAAGGTCATTTATATGATACTCCCTCCGTTCGTAATTATAAGGTCATCTTAACACTTTTATTTTATCCCTATTTATAAGGTTATTCACCAATTTTCAATGAGCATTAATTATTTTTTCCACAAACACCCTTATTTATTTAACACTTTTAGATTTCCAATAATATTAATAGGGGTAATTTTGAAAATACATATTAAAAGTTCACATTTTCAATACAATTCACTAAATTATTCCGAAATCTCCCGAGAGGACCTTATAATTAGGGACAAAGATAGTATTAAAAAAAAAGACTATGGACTAAAAAGGAAAGAAAGTTATCATTGGATATAAAAGTTATTGCTAATTTTTTTTTTTCGAAACTAGGTGATGTCTGGGCTTAACATTTTTTGTGATCCAATTAATGAATCGTGAACCGTACTTTTGATCTTGAAGTTCTTAAACACTCAGTCAATTTCTATTAGACCAATCAACTTGCGCCGCTAATATTTCATTTTTGTGGAGATGCAAAATCAATTATTTTATACGAGGACCAAAATCATATTAATTTATGTCACAAATTATTAAACCATAAACAAAAATAAACCTTTCCGTAAGAGTTAAGAACTGGTCGATATGTCCAACAATTTTCGTGTTCCCAACAATTGATTCTACCAAAACCCTAAATTTACAACGACAATAAGGTCAATATCTCATCATCCTTTTTTTTTCCCTTTCAATTTCCTTTCATCGTTTCTAATTTTGTGCTCTCTCATAATCTTTTTGGTTCACATCAGATCTACGTCAAAAACAAAAACAAAAAAAAAAAAGAAAAAAAAAGAAGGGAGTTTTTGCCAATTGAGAGAGTAATTGCTAATTTGTCGTCATATTTAATTTTTTTTTTTCAATTTTTAATTACCATATATCCACAAAAATATCCTGGTTTAGGATAGTAATTAGTAATGACTATGTTGTTGTTGTTGTTGTTGTTGTTCTTATTCTTATTATTATTATTATTATTATTATTATTATTATTATTATTATTATTATTATTTGTACTTTCCACTGAAATTATGTTCAAGTGTACTAGTGATTGGGTAGAATAAACTGGTAAGAGGTTGTTCTAGCTTAATCAAAAGTGTCTCACAAGCCTTAGGATTGCGGCTGCATTGAAAATTTGGTAGGGAGAGCTTTGCCGCTCTTTTGTTCTGCCCGGCTTGAGTCTGGATTAATCGTCGCCTCTTATGGGATTCGACTTTCCGGATATCGATTATTTATGCAAAGAAAAAAGATATGGACAAAAGTTCTTTGTTTTCCAAGTACATGGGGCATAGGCCTTAGTTATTCTTTAGCTTGTTAGTGCTGATAGATTGCTTGAGTTGGATTTGTAGAAGATTGCTAGGATTAGGTTCCGTGTTATTTGTATAGCTTGTTGCCATTGTAATTCAGCTAACATGTTGATTATATGTCCAGATTTGGTCAATCGAATCTGGTTGGTAGGACCTCAATTTTGGAGAGTTCATTTCATGTCTGAATCAGAGGTTCAGCCTCCTACTGCCGTTGGTATGTCATTCGAGATTTACTCATGTTTCATTTTTTTCGTCTGCATATTCTGCTATTCATTTTTGATGTCATAATGTTAATGGTTTTGATCGTTTTGTCCTTTCATATCTAGTGGTTTGTAAGATATCGAAGCGGAATTGTTGGAAGGTGTTTTTATTTTCTGAGTGGTCCGATTACTCTTATTTAGCTAGTATTTCTTTGTACATTCTCTCCCTTTTTTGTATTCTTGTTGCTGTGACTTAGAAAATAGAGAAAGTCATGTGGGATTTCCTTTGGTCGTGACTGAGTGTTACTAGACGAGACGGCCTTGTTAATTGGGAGGTTTGTTGTAAACTGAAGAAGAAAGATTGTGGGGGTGGGGGGTGTAAGTTAGTGTCCAAGAATGTTGCTGTGAGGCTTTTGGCGATTTCCTACACAACTGTTGTCTTGGCATCAAGTCATTTGAAGTGAGTATTGGTTTGCATCCAAATGGCTGGGATACCAACTCGGTGAGAGGAGACCTCCTTTTAACTCTATCTTGTCCTTGAAGTTGGGCAATGACTATTGAATGTTAGGAAGGTATTTGGTTGCTCTTGCATGATAGAGAGGTCAATAAGTTAGACTCTCTTTTGGTTTTAATTGACTCTATTAATCTTCTATTCCTTGCTCAAGGTCTTGGATTCTTGATTCCTCAGTAGTGTTAACTTGTAAATCCTTTTCAGTTCTTGACTCATTCTCACAATAAAAACTGATTATTTTATTTTGGATAAACAGAAAGCTCCGTCAAAGTCTTCAGTTTTGTATGGAATGTTGATTTTAATAGGATTAACGTTGTCAACATGCTCTAGAAGCACAAACCCCATTTGCATCCTGATATGTTTGTAATGTACGGTTGAGATTCCAAACTGGGCCTCATATTTTTTGCATTGCACGACAGAGAAATTTCTTGGGAATAGATTGTTTGGGATCTTTGAACTGCCCTATAGATTTGCATAATTTTCTCCTTACCAAATATAGAGATTTTGGCTCTCGCAAATATGCCAAAATTTTGCAGTAATGCTTTGCTTTTACTATTCTTTGGTGTTTACAGTTGGAAGGGAATGGTGGACTTTTCAGTGACTCTTCTTCCCTAGATTTCGTTTGGGATAGGGTTACTATTTTGGCATCCCTTTGGTGCTCTGCCCATGGGTTTTTTAGTGGTGTTTATTTGTTAGATATGAATCTTTTCCTCTTCCTTTTTATTTTTATCTTCTCATCTAATAATATGTTTTCTATTACCAACAATTCCAATGGTCCGGACTTGCGATTGGAAATTGTTGTTGAAAATTATGCTATGTTAGATTCTGTTTCAAACAATCTAATTGTTTATTTTTTACTTATATACTACATTAAACTCTACTGATCTTTAAAAACTTGGGAACACATTATTCTGGAAAAGATCAGTATATACATGCATTTTTTCTTTGGGTTGAACTTGGTTATACTAGTTCTTAAGTCTTGATTAATTCTCTCTTTTCTTTGTTGTAGTTGCTGATGTTCTATTGTGGAAGCAGTGGCATGTTTCCCTGGGTACCATTGTTGTTGCAACAGTAGCCTGGTTCCTTTTCGAGTGGACAGATTTACCATTTTTAACAATTTGTTCAGATGTTTTGCTGATTTTGATAGTTCTATGGTTTTTGCTTGCTAACTATGCTGCCTTTAGAAATAAGTATGACTAATTATCCTTCTTTTATGTTTTCATGTTTTTCATCATCTTTAAAGTTAACAATAAGTTATTGGGGATCCTTTTGTTTTTAAACAGACAACCACCAAGAATACCTGAGCTAGTAGTGTCAGAGGAGATGGTAAATAATGTAGCAGCATCATTTCGAGTCAAAATCAATAATGTGCTCCTTATTGCCCATGACATCACTATTGGCAAGGACTTCAGAATTTTTTTCAAGGTTAGTTTTGCTCCAAGTTACTGCATTTTAGGATTTCTTTTGTCGATATATTTTGGTTGAAAAGAAAACTAGATTGATTGTGACATTGTCTAAAAGGAATGGCTTGTTGAATTTAACGAGGATGATTATAAAACTGGATCACAATTGAGCTAGAGAATGAACTGCTTATTGGTAGAACTAGTAGACCAAGAAGCTATTAGAACAACAGGAAAATACAACTCTCCTACTCTATGTATTTGAGAGTACTGGACTTTGCTCTCCTTTCTTTCTTCCAATCAATCAATGGCCTCACTCACTACCTCCAACTGATTTATAACTACCTCTGGCTGTCAAATTACTGTCTATATAGCTTTCCAATCTGCATAGTTACCTCTGTTAATGGCTGTTAGGGCCCTACTCCTGTACCCTCCTTATCCTTCCTAATATAGACTCTCCTAATTGGAGGTCTGGTATCAGATGACATGTAGTTTGGAATGCGCTGTTATGAAGCATGTTAGCTACTAGTACCTTGAAGCTGCAAACTTTGAGCTATGCCTACAAATTCATCATGATTTTCAACAATATATGTGGGCTTGTTCTGTCATGACGGCATGGTTTAAAAAAAAGAAGCTAAATGGTAAAAATATGTTTTAGTGAAATGACTCACAAAAGTAGAAAAGTGGAAGAATTTTGCTGTTTTTCATTAGTTCCGTTTTCCTTTTCAACCTTGCTTTTCCCCTCTCCAACCATGATTAGTTATTGGCATTTGTGATAGCTTATGTACAAAAACTTTAGTACGGAAGAACGTTGCTGTTTCTGGGCTACTCTTACGTCCTAAGTTTTTATTTTGCCATAACAGCAATTTTTGCATTTAGATAAAGCAGTTTTTATCAATATTGTGAATATGATTTGATGGAAAATGAACAGAGGTAATGCAGCCAGTGTCTATTTGTTACTCGACAGGTGGTGGTTGGTCTGTGGCTATTGTCTGTCATCGGCAGTGTCTTCTCATTCTTCACACTCGCATATATTGGTATGGTTGCATCATAAATCTGTTTTTTAAAGGCAGTTTGTTATGTCTCTAATTGAGACCCTCCTTTCTCGTTAGTGTGTTATAAATTCTGTACTAAATCATTTTTAGGTGTTTCGATTGAACCTTTTGGCTTTCCTTTCACTCCCTTCTGATAGGAATCCAGATGACATGCTTGAGAGGAGGGGCCCAATGATAGATCATTTAAGTCATGGGCCCAAGGTGTGGTACGTATATTCTAGAAAAGGAAAAAGGGGGATGAGAAATGCGTCTGCTGATGTGGAGGACCGAGAAACTCATGCGTGAGGGAAAAGTTGGTTGGTTAAGGGATAGTGAATTTCTGTTATTTAGAGGGGTGTGCCATGTGAGTGGGGGTATCTTTTGTAATGAGTAATGAAATGATTGGATAGAGAAATTCTCTTTCTCTATTGGAGCTGTGCTCTGTGGGTAGCAGTAAATACTTTTCTGCTGCATTTTCTATCCTTCTTATTCTCTGATTCCATTACTCTTTCTGCACGTTTTACTTCCTTATTTTGCCTTTTTGCATACATCATTTTTTGGTTGGTAACAAATTGGTCCGACCTGCCGGATCTCAGTAGGGACAGCAAGGGTGAAGGGGACCAGCTGACAGAGTAGGGAATTTTTGGATGCCACCTAAGAAGAAAGACGGAAAGAACGATCACATGGAGGCTCGACTTACCAACGTAGAACAGGAGATCAGTGTTATCAAGGAGACCATGAGCGTGGCGCATCAGAAGATCGAGGAGAAGTTGGAGAGGCTCCTTCAGTCCATTTCCAGAGAAGAACACCCATCTTCCATGGTTGATGAGGAGGAGGCTGAGGGTGATGGCAGCCACCATCTCCGGTCTAACGCCAGAATTCCTAAGAAGGAGAAGTCGACAACCGCTGGGCCACTGAAGCAACTCGGAGGAGAGGCACTGGAGGAGTTCCGTCAGTGTGTGAAAAAAGTGGAGTTTCCCATGTTTGATGGAGAGGATCCGGCGGGGTGGATCTCACTCGCTGAGATCTATTTTCGAGTCCAAGAGACTCACCTAGAGGCCAAGGTCAGTTTGGCTCAGCTGTGTATGGAGGGGCCAACCATCCATTTCTTCAATTCCTTGTTGGGAGAGGATGAGGAGATGACATGGGAACAGTTGAAGCGAGAGTTGATGGACAGATATGGAGGTTTAGGAGAGGGGGATGTGTTTGAGCAGCTAGCTTCACTGCGCCAGGATAGAGGAGTAGACGAGTACATCAAGCAATTTGAGAAGTTAACGGCTCAAGTGAAGAGGTTGCCAGATGATCAGTACTTTGGGTACTTTGTGCATGGGTTGAAGGAAAACATTCGTGGGAGAATACGTTCTTTGAGAGCTCTTGGGCCTCTCCCCAGATCTCGCATGTTGAACCTGGCCAGAGCAATTGAAGCTGAGTTTCAAGGATACCGTCCTGGTTGGGTCCTCACGGGGAGAAAGGAGGTGAAGACAGGAAATGGGCCACAATTCCCCAACATGCCCAATTCGGGTTTGTCTCAAAAAAACCAAGGAGGTACTGACTGGGCCCAAACTCGTGGGGGAAGGGAAGTAGTTGGAGGTGGAGGGTTTGGGCCTTCTTCACACTCTAGGCCCACTAAGAACACCGAAGGGGATTCAGGGTTCAGCCCTAGGAGTAGTATGCCACGGGATAGAGGGGTGAGACATCTCTCTTCTCATGAGATCGCTGAGAGAAGAAGGAAAGGGCTCTGTTTCAAGTTTGGAGGGAAATATCACCCCATGCATCAGTGTCCCGACCACCAGTTGCGAGTGATGGTCTTAGATGATGGGGATGCGCTTGAGGAGGAAGTTGTTCATGCTGCCACTGAATTGGAAGAGGAGGAAAAAGTCGATGGAGAGTGTAGTGTGCTCGATTTGGGAAGTTTGGAGACAAAGGAGGGCCAACAATTTCAAACGTTAAAGCTCAGAGCATTCATAAAAGGGGTCCCGGTGCTCGTGTTAGTGGACAGTGGAGCCACACACAACTTCATTTCGAGGAAGTTGGTTCAAGCGATGGGATGGCCACTTGTTGAGACAAAGGGAATGAGCATTAAGCTGGGAGATGGGAGCCGGACGGTGGCTAGAGGGAAATGTGAGAATTTGGAGGTCAACTTGGGAAGCTTGGAGGTGACTATTGATGCTCACTTATTTGATTTGGGAGACATCGATGCTGTTTTAGGAATGTCATGGCTGTCCACTATGGGTGAAATGGTGGTTGATTGGGGGAAGAAGATCATGAGGGTAAGGAGCACTGATGGATGGGTGGAGCTGCAGGGAGAAGATCCAGGGTCTCACATAGCATTCCAAAGTTTATTTGTGGGAAGGTATACTTGGATTGAAGGCCGGTTTATGTCTACTAACCTCAATTTGCCTAGTGGGACACCTATGCAGCAGCAGTTGGAGCAACTCGAAAAGCTGTTACAGCAGTACCAAGCTGTGTTCCATGAACCAACAGGGCTACCTCTGCAGCGAAGTAAGGCGCATGCGATAGTTTTGAAGGAAGGGGAGGGACCTGTGAATGTGCGGCCTTATCGGTGTCCTCATCATCACAAGGATGAGATTAAGAAACAGGTCAAAGAGATGTTACATATGGGGATAATCAGACCCAGCCAAAGCCCTTTTTCCAGTCCGGTGATCCTGATCAAGAAGAAAGATGATACATGGAGAATGTGTGTCGATTACCGAGCATTGAACAAGGTTACTGTTCCTGACAAGTTTCCGATACCGGTGATTGATGAATTGCTAGATGAAGTTCATGGGGCAGTTTATTTTTCCAAGCTTGACCTCAAATCGGGCTACCATCAGGTGCGTATGCGGGAAGAGGATGTGCCCAAAACAACATTTAGGACTCATGAAGGCCATTACGAATACCTTGTAATGCCTTTTGGGTTAATGAATGCTCCCTCCACTTTTCAAGCACTGATGAATGATGTTTTCCGTGACAATTTGAGGAAAGGGGTGTTGGTTTTTTTTGATGATATTTTGATCTACAGTGGCAGTTGGGCAGAGCATATACAACATCTGAGTTCGGTCCTGCAGCGACTTGAACAACATCAATTGGTGGCCAACAAAAAGAAATGTCAATTTGCTCAATTGTCAATAGAGTATTTGGGGCACTTGGTTTCGGCAAAGGGGGTAGCCATGGATCCGGGAAAGATTGAGAGTATCCAGCAGTGGCCCATTCCTAAAAATGTCAAAGGAGTGCGTGGATTCCTAGGTTTGACGGGATATTACCGGAAATTCATCCGAGATTATGGGAAAATAGCAAAGCCTTTGACTGAGCTGACCAAGAAAGATGGGTTTTTATGGGGTCCTGCGGCGCAGGCTGCTTTTGATCAACTGAAGAAAGCAATGATAGAAGCACCGGTGTTAGCGCTCCCTGATTTCAACAAGCAGTTTTTGATTGAGTGTGATGCATCAGGAGGAGGGATCGGGGCCATACTCACACAACAGGGCAGACCCATAGCTTATTTCAGCAGGGCCCTGAGTGATCGGAATCTCTCCAAATCTGCATATGAGAAGGAGTTGATGGCCGTGGTATTAGCAATTCAACATTGGAGGCCCTACTTGTTAGGAAGGCATTTCACAGTCAGTACAGACCAGAAGAGTCTCAAACAGCTAATGCAACAACGAATTTCTACCATGGACCAACAGAATTGGATGGCCAAGCTGTTGGGGTATCGTTTTGACATTGTGTACAGACCTGGAGTGAGTAATAGGGGAGCCGACGCTTTATCAAGAATGCATGAAGCTGAGGGGTTGTTGTGTTCGATACGATCAGGTCCTGTATGGGAAGATAGTAATGCCACCATTGAGGAGGTGCATAGGGACCCCAAACTAAAAAAAATTATAGAAGAATTGGTTGCAGGTAATAATGTGAATCAGGGATTTTCTTATGTCCAAGGAGTGCTGTATTATGAGGGGCGCATGGTTATTTCTTCCGAATCTCAGTGGATTCCCCAGTTATTAGAAGAGTATCATGCCACTGCCCAAGGAGGTCATTCGGGATTTTACAGAACCTACAGGCGTATTGCAGCCAATTTGTATTGGATTGGGATGACAAAGAGGATCCAGGACTATGTGCAGCATTGTGATGTTTGTTAGCGACAGAAGTATATGGCCACTACTCCGGGGGGTTTATTGCAGCCCCTACCTATTCCTCAGCAGATATGGGATGAAGTTTCGATGGATTTTGTTACGGGTCTTCCCAAAGATCGTGGGTATGAAGCTATTCTCGTGGTAGTGGATAGATTATCCTAGTACGGACATTTTATTCTTCTCAAACACCCGTACAGCAAAAACTGTGGCAGAGATGTTTGCCAAAGAGGTGATTTGGTTGCATGGCATCCCACAAGCCATAATCAGTGACAGGGATCCTATTTTTGTGAGCCATTTTTGGAAAGAGGTGTTCCGTTTGCAAGGCACACAATTGAAGATGAGCACGGCGTACCACCCGCAAACGGACGGGCAAACCGAAGTTGTCAATCGTTGCATTGAAACCTACTTACGTTGTTTCATCACAGATCAGCCCAAAACTTGGGTGAATTGGTTGCATTGGGCTGAATATTGGTATAACGCCACCTTCCACCAATCGACAGGGACCACACCGTTCGAAGCAGTATATGGTCGCAAGCCACCTGTTCTTACACGATTTTTGAAGGGAGAAACCTTGGTGGAGGCAGTACAGCAAGAATTGGTTGACAGAGATGAGGCGTTACGTCAACTGAAGCAGCACTTAGTTCGTGCACAGGACCGTATGAAGGGTCAAGCAGATGGGCACAGACAGGAACGAAGTTTTGAGGTACGAGAGTGGGTTTTCCTGAAATTGCGCCCACATAGACAAGCTTCAGTGGCTACCAGGGTTAATCCGAAATTGGCAGCAAGATTTTATGGCCCTTTCGAAGTCTTGGGACGTGTGGGAGCAGTGGCTTATAGGCTCAAATTACCACTCACTTCGAAGATTCACCCGGTGTTTCATGTGTCGCTGTTAAAGAAAGCTGTGGGTAATTATGCTGTGGAGGCAGAGTTGCCTGAGGGCATTGAAGGGGAGCAGAGTACTGAATTCGAACCTACTGCAGTGTTAGCAACAAGACAAGTGCGGAAGGGAGGGGATGAAGTTGAACAAGTGTTGATTCAGTGGAAGGGTCAAACTCCTGAGAATGCTACTTGGGAAGACAAGGAGATGATCCTGAGTCAGTTTCCAGCATTCAGTCTTGAGGACAAGACTGTTGTTTTAGGAGGAGGCAATGATAGGAATCCAGATGACATGCTTGAGAGGAGGGGCCCAATGATAGATCATTTAAGTCATGGGCCCAAGGTGTGGTACGTATATTCTAGAAAAGGAAAAAGGGGGATGAGAAATGCGTCTGTTGATGTGGAGGACAGAGAAACTCATGCGTGAGGAAAAAGTTGGTTGGTTAAGGGATAGTGAATTTCTGTTATTTAGAGGGGTGTGTCATGTGAGTGGGGGCATCTTTTGTAATGAGTAATGAAATGATTGGATAGAGAAATTCTCTTTCTCTATTGGAGCTGTGCTCTGTGGGTAGCAGTAAATACTTTTCTGCTGCATTTTCTATCCTTCTTATTCTCTGATTCCATTACTCTTTCTGCACGTTTTACTTCCTTATTTTGCCTTTTTGCATACATCATTTTTTGGTTTGTAACACCTTCTTCTATTGTTTGGTTTTTGGTGGGTGGTGATGGTGGTTATTTGCATCCAACTCTGCGTTGTAATTATTCTCAAACTTTATGAGCATGCGCATGGTTTTCATTTACTTCATTGGATGTTTACACATGATTATGCGCTTTCAAATTAGGTTGCACTTGCATGTCATGTCGCTAATCCTAATTGGCATCTTAATCTGATACGTTCTGTGAAGAGTCATTTTGACAACTAATATTCGTCAAATCTTTCCAGTCTCAACTCAAGTTGGGATTTAGATACAAAATTACAAGCTCCTCACCCTTTGTATATCTTTTCATTAACATTTCTCCCATTTTAATGGTGACAGGAACCCTCATGATGATTACTATCCCTGCGTTGTACAGAAAATATGGAAATTACATAGATAAATGTTGTGGAGTTATACACCACCAATTTTCAAAACATTACAGAATAGTGGATGAAAATGTTTTCAACAGACTGCCCCGTAATGTATCCAAGGACAAAGACTCTTGATTCTCAAGGTATTCCAACATATGCTTTTGTGTAGTCGAGTTTGACTATTTCATCACATTTCCATGTGTTCCGAGTTCTGCCACCATTTCGCCACATACGCATGGGAGAATTTTGTAGTTCGGGTGTTGCTCGAATCAAATGGAAGCTCTTTTGATTCATGAGCTTGGAAGTTGAGAATTTTCTTGCAAGCTTGTATTATATTAGTTTGGGGATTTTAGAGCCAGATCTTTCTCAACATTGTTCAAGTTTGTTGAAAAAATTTATACAGGTTTTACTGATAACAAACAGGTGACTGTTGGCAAAAGTGAACATTAGAATATATTGTAATTAGTCTTTTATTATTTTTTGTTTTGTGTCTTACTTTTAATGTTGTGCTTCTCACCTTGCTCAAAAAAAAAAAAAAAAAAAAAAAGTTGTGCTTCTCACCTTCATTTGCTATGTTCAGTAGTGGAGTGGATTCTCTCTTTAATTTTTCAGTAACAGGGTCATGACCAAAGATCCCAAATGGAGCCTTCAGTTTATGACAGGACTCTAACGTGGTCTGTATTTATCTTTTCCCCCCACAAGAAGTTTTGAAAACTCATGATTTATTCCATGCTGAAATTTATTCAGTGTTAGCAAGACCATTGTATAATTATTTGATTAGATATAGGCACCTCATCTTGCGCAGAGTAGGGCAAATTTCCACTTTGTAGTGACATAATTCATTATTAATTTTAAAGTTACTTATTGATTATGTAAATTAGGTTTTTTTAATGTGTGCTTTATGGAATATGTTAAAAGTACTAGAGAATGTAAATTCTTACGGGGAAAATTAAAAACATCACATTTCAAGGTATATTAAATTAATAAAGAAATAACTAATTTTCTCATATAAGTTTACTATTTCAAATATTCTTAACATGTGCCTTAGTGCACAAATAAAAAAAAAAGAAATTAGAAAAATGGGTATAAATTATATTTACAATAATCTGAAGTGAAGGGTTGCTTAGGATTTTCACTCTACTCACAAGGTAGGTTTGGACAAGTTGAATTGTTATTATTTTAATGGGTTTGGGGGCATGGGGCGGCTTAAGCTAAGCATAAATTTGCACTCGTGTGAATGTCAAGCCTACTTGACACTCTAAAAAAGCCTTAAATTCTTTCAAAAAATTTGATCATGTGTAAATTCATTTCTCATTATTCAATAGCCTAGACGAGCATATATATATTAAACTTCTAGACGAGCATAATTAAAAGTTAGTTTAGTTTGCTTTTGTATTTATGGCGATAAATTTAAGATTGACATGTTATGTGTAGAATTCTTGAGTCTACTTATCAATATAAGTTCAGTTAATTAGTTGAATAATTGGCTCAATCATTTTAACCAGGAGGGCATTGTCTATATTATTAGCACAAGACTCTGCTTAAACTTCCATGGGAGGAAGCTTACAGGTTTTTACATTATCAGCACATCATCCACATTTGTGAATTTATTATTATTGACTTTTAAGTAAAAGTAATGCAAATGAATAGTAAATAATATACCAACAATGAAAAACTTTACACCATAAATGCATACTAAATAAACTCCATCATATAATTCTATCAAGTGCATCACCTCATATCATAATGACACAAGATTTTCTCATTAATTCAAACATAAGAGGCACTGTAATGGTCGATATAAACTCTCTGTCAAAGATTTGATTCTTGAGAATGACACTTGTTGAGATCGACCGCTAAGCACTCCAAAAGAGAATAGTTTCTTGTTTATAAGGAAAAAACGGCCAACATCTCCATAACTGAATACCATGCTTGGTTGTTGTGGCATTACATAGATTATTACAGCCCCCCCCCCCCCCCCCCCCCCCCCCCATTACCTTTTTTGACATTTACTAGATCCTAATACTCAGCTCAATATCTCTAGACCTTTACAACCTCATGCACAATAAAACAGATTCCATGATATTTCCAGGTTTATTACACTGAATGGTGTGTAGATTCTGAAAGGTAAAGGGTTACATTCTGAAAGAAAGATAACAAAGCAGAAGTTCAATTTGAACTTTGATTCTTATTTACATACATCTAAGATCTTGAAAAGCAGATACACTATGTCTCATTATTGCACACACAAACTTGTATATATACATGAACTAAGAAAACCATCTGAATGAAAGGGGATAATGTAAAATTGTCTAGCCGCCACCACCTTCTGCAAAGAGAAGGTTTCCTTTTCCTTGAAGCAAATGCAAGAAGAACCATCTTCTGATCTTCTATTTGCTGACAAGGAGAACCAACTCTCACAACAACAAAAAAAGTCCGGTGAACCGATGTGTCTTTACAATTCATAACTTCCTCAAGAACAGTAAAATGCTGCCATGTCAGTGCTCTCATTTGCTGCACTCAAGAAACAATTACAAATTTAAATGCTACCAGGCTATGAGGACTCATGAAAGTTAATTGACCTAGAGAATGCTGCTGGATTGGCCTGCAAGACTGGTGAGCTTTGAGTTACATGATTTTTTTCATCGCCCCTTGAAGGGAATGCTTTAAAGAGTCCTCCTCTAGAAAATGAGTCTGAATTATCATTTTCAATCCCAAGAGTTGTCCACATCGAACTTTTTGCTGCTTCTCCTAGGTCATCAATCCTCAATGTTTTCGGAACCCAAAGGCTTTTTTCTTTGTTATTTCCTTTACTATGTTCATCCCCATCCCCATCCCCATCCCCTTCTGCTGCATCATTTGGTTTGACCATGTTTTCTTCCCTCGAATGTTTTCCCAAGGTTGGGGAGTTAGGACCAGAGTTAGTGGCTGTAACTGTACTATTTGGTGATGGTGATTGGGCTAGCCATGGGATGCTCATGTTCCATGCACCTGGCACAGTACAACCCCAATAAGGTGCTGCAGGATAGAATTGCATGGCATATCCTGGTGGGAAAAAGGCAGTTGGTGGTACAGGAGGGCTCCACTGTGCTGGATTCCATGGGAAAGGCCAAGGGGCACCATGGAAATACGGGACTTGAGGTGGGAAGCCCTGAAAATTCTGCATAACATGTTCTTGAGACTTATCAATGGTTGAACCTTCTTCTATTGGCTTTGTTGACGTGACAGAAGATTTATCACAATTATCATTCACTTTATCTCCAGCAGCATAAGGAACAAGAACTCTTGATTCTTCTGATCTATTAAATCCATTTATCGGGCTATTGTTCACTGTTTTATCAGCAAGGTTCAAAACAGATGACATTGATTCACACAAGGGTGTATCAGACCCAAATGTAAGGACTGTGCCATTGCAGTTCAAGGAAGGATGGCGGACACCATTTGGCAAATCCGACTGAGGACTCTGGAATGCTGCTTCAGGGACGGTTATCTGACGATAGTGAGAAGTAGAGCTCTTGTTCTTCCGGCGACCAGCACCAACAGGCACATTCCTCATGGACCCACCAGCAGTCCAGTATCTCTGGCAATTCTTGCAGAAATGGCGTGGTTGGTTGACATTGTAATTGTTGAAGTAGCAGAACTTGGTGTCCATGCTATTACATCGGGGACATGGCAGTATTTTGTCTGGCTTTTTCAGCGTCTTTTCTTGTGAATTCTCACCCTCTTCTTCTTCAGTCCTTGAAGTTTTCAATGTTGTAGCAGTAGCCTCCTTCTCTGAGGAGGGGGTAACAGAATCTTCACCTGATCTTGTGGCAGTGTCTAGATTGGTGACATCTTCTGATGATTGGGTAACATCTTCCTTCTTATCCTCAGTAGGTTTCTCTCCCACTGTGTCCTGAATTCATAAAAACGCTTACTGAGTATGTAGCTCTAAACTAAAAATTTAGTATAAGGTTGTACGGAATACATATACAGTATGAAAAGGAAAGCTCAAGCATATATATAATTATATATATTTATATATAGATGTTAGATTTCTGCCTTACTGATATTTATCCAAGCCAAACAAAACAAGTATAAAAGCAACACTTATGCTTCAGATTCTTTAACCGAAAACAAACTTTCAAAAATAGAAAATATAGTAATAAAGTTTACAACACTGCACAGGAAACTGTCATTATAAGAAACAAAATTTCAGTAGCATATAACTGAAAGTGTAAGAGGTTGTTAGGTTTGTTTTCTATTTTTATTTTTGTTCTAAGTTGATATTTTTCATTAAAAATTACAAAATCATAGATTGTTTTCATTACTTTTCCAGTTTTTAAGATTTTGTTAAGGAAATGTTGAAAACAAGGAAATGCTATTTTCACCATTTTCGTCAAAAAGTTTTAAAAGTAAGAAACAAAATGGAAACGAGGAAGTATTTTTGTAATTATTAATAAAAAACATATAAACCGAAAATGAAAACAGAAAACAAACTAAACACCCTCTAATTTTTCCATTACTTATTTACAATCCAAAGTGCGACTTCAACTGTCAAAATACCAAATTGATGATTCCTCTGCAAACATGTTAACGCAGTATTTCCTCAAAAGGTTGAGGTTTAAAAATACAACCACCCAACTCTGGCACACTGGGTGCCTAAACCTATAGGACAAGAGTTACAAGCATAAATTAAACCCAATCAAAGAGGAGATAATTGAATTTCTTGAAGAACCATGAGTAGAGTAGCCATAACTCATTATTCTTCTCTTCCAGTTACAAGAGAGAACGTCAAATATGAATCGGCAAGAAGGCAAGGTTAACTGTGGTTATGCACAAAATCTTGAACTAACAAGAAAACCAAATCAGAAAGTATAGCAAATTGTGGTCAAAAGCTTTAGATGGCAGTTCTCAATTCTGCTCTTTCTGGATTTGGCAAAACCTATATATATCTCAAAAGTCAAATAGAAAACAAAAAGCACTTTTCAGTTTTCACAAGCAAACTGCCACAAACTAAGAAAATGACACATAAGAATCCTTAAAGGTGACCAATTCTAGTTGGAAAGGTTAGATAATTTTTTTTTTTTTTAAAAAAAAAAAAGGCAATATTAGATTAGTTTTTATAGCTGTCCATGTTAAAAACACTAATAAGGAATTCATAGAGATCTCACAAGTAGCCTGCATCCAAGAACCAACAAGTACATGTATAGATAAGCAAGATAAATTTTCCCAAATTATTCGATTATTAGGTTCATCCAACGGGCACGAGTAAGGATTTTCGGGTGTAAATGAAATTTCCGAAAAACTAATTGCTCAAACAATGCTGAAAGAAACCACTGCAATTTCAAAAAGTGGCACACTAAGAAATTAGCTGAAAACTTAATCCATCACAAAAATATAACTCTTTCAAGCCATCAAAACTCAAGCAACAGCAAATCAAACACACTTTTAAACAACTTAATAAAAAAAAAAATTGTAAATTTGAAATAAACCCATCAAAAAGCATCCCAAATTGAACAAACACCAAATCCCCAACTGAACTTTAAACACTTCCAAATCAAACAAATAAATAAATAAAAACAAAAACAAAAAATCAAGCTACCCAGCAAGTCAACAGAATCTCCAATGCAATAATCCACAAAACTAACACCAACCCACTAAATATTTTTGCATTTCAGAAAATGGGTCATTCTCAAAATCAAAAATTTCTTTACCTTCTCAATCTCATGCTCTTCTCCTTCTTCTTCTTCCTCTTCTTCTTCTCCATTTGAACAGTTGATAGAAGAAGCAGCCTGATTCTGATCATCACCAGAAGACAAAGCCGGTGCTTTGATAGAGTCACCGGATCCGGCAGGCATCTCCGGCACCGGAATCGTCTTCCCGAAGAGCTTGATCGCCGGGTCTTTTGCTTCCGACATATCTGGTTTTTTTTCCTCCTCTTTTTTTCTCTTTTTTGAGGATAAAACCTTAAAACCTGTGTTTTTTGTTTTTGTTTTTTTTTATTTATTTATTATTATTTATGAGTGAAAAGGTGTAGAGAGAGAAAGAAAGAGTGACACGTGGGAAGAGTGTGGTGGTGTTGTGGTTGATTGTGCGTTTTTTTGTTGATACGCTCTTACTGAAAAAGATGGGGAGGTTGCTACATCAGATGCAACAATGATTTTGAGCCACAAGTTGTTTTGTGGCATTGAAAAGATCTTTCTTTTTCTTTTTTCTTTTTCCTCCTTTTCACTCTCTTGCTTTTGACAACTCATAGTTGATGACAAGTTGCAATTCCACAATCTTTCTCAATCCAAGTCAGCATTTTTGGCATCCTCAACTTCTCTATGCATTTTTTTTTAATAATCCTTTATCAATAGTTGAAGGTTATTTACTTTAGGATAATGCTAACCAATATTCTTAGGATATTTGTTAAAAAGTCAAAAATGGTAAAAAAAAAAAAACTCATGAAAAATATAATTTTTGGTGTTTCCAAAAAAAAAAAACTTAACAATGCTTTGATGACATTTGTTAGTTATACCCTTTACTTTTTTTTGGTTCATGATCGGAGTGTCCACCGCCGATCGCAGCGACTAATCTCCTCGCTGGCTTGTAGGCACCTCTAATGGGTGGGACAGCTGATCCCGAGATTTAACGCAGCTGCATGCACAAAACATGATTCGAACACCTGACCTTGCTTAACCGTGGATCAATCCCTACCACTGAAACACACGCTCGGGATTTTATATCCTTTACTTTAAAGAGTTGTAATAATTATCAAAATGAATTTGATTTTTAAAAAGGACAAAAAGATGGTCATCAAACAAATTGAGCTTATGATTTTTTCTATCAAATCCTCTTATATAATATCTTTTAATTTGTTGAAATTGTCGCAATTGTTAAAGATTGATGGAGGCATAGAAAATTCATAGAGAAAATAAATTTTTGCAGAGCTCATTATGGGTAACAGAAAATCTATACTCAAAACAATTATAAGTAAACTTCTTTGAGAGTGAAAATATTTATGATTAAGTTCGAGTATGAAAGGTGTCTTTTGCCCAAAGGTTATGTGGGCGAGGATTTCATTCAATGGGTATGTAAGCCATGGATGGATGCGTTGGTAGTAAACCAAAATCCACTGGGGAATATTTGAAGCCAATTTGGAAAGTTCGAGGGAGGTTTGAAATATTGGACATTAGTTATGGCTTTTTATGGTTAAGTGCAATCATGTGGAAGATGCCAGAGGATATTCTCTCTTACTTGAAATATAAGCAGCAAATATATATCTTTCTTGATTTAAAATATAAGCAAAATTAACTAACTTTCTTAAATTTTAATTTAGAGCTTTACTTTTTGAGCCCCTTTGTTTACTCATCGGTCCCCATTTTTTCCGCCTTATATAAGGCGATAATGCATTTTTCCGCCTTATACAAGGCGGTAGTGTAAATTATCGGTTTTTTCCGCCTCTTTCTAGGCGGAAAAATGGTAATTTTGCACGTCCGCTTTGTATAAGGCGGAAAAAATATGATAATTTTACACTACCGCCTTGTATGAGGCGGAAAAATGTACTTCCGCCTTATGTAAGGCGGAAAAAATGGGGGTCAGTGAGTAAACAAAGGGGTTCAAAAAGTAAAACTCTTAATTTATTCCCAATGTCACTTTCCTAAAATATTCCTAGAAAATTGTTATCTTATTTAATTTTTGTTTCATTCCCAATGCAACTTTCCCAAAATACCTCTATTTTTTTACTCCCTTCGTTCCTTTTTATCTATCATATTTCAAAAAAAACACGCCCCTTAAGAAAATCAATCATTACTTAGATTTTCAATACATTAATTATGTTTTTTTCCCATTATACCCTTTCTCTTTCTATAATTATTAATTTTTCTCCACTATTTACGTAAACCAAGACTTATTAAATAGGGGCAAACATGGAAAATAGCATTTATTACACTCTTGAATTTCTCAATATGACAGATAAAAAGAAACAAAATAACTCTCCAAAAAATGACACTTAAAAAGGAACGGAGGGAGTATAAATTTGATAAAATTAATTACAATCAACTAACTAGGGGTGTAAGTGGTCCGGTCTCGGACCGCGAGACCAGTCGGATCGGACCGGAACGAAAAATATGGTCCGATCTGGTCTCATGGTCCGGTCTGGTCTTTAAATTGTTGGATCGTTTTACTGTGGTCCGGTCCACGATCTCACAATTTTTCAGACCGCGAAGACCGGACCGGACCGGTAGTTGAAATATTAAAAAAAAGAAAACACAACACTTGTAACTTACTCCATGTATATACAATTAATTAAAAATTAACTTACTCCACCATTGAAATATGCTGCATTTTCTCACTGTTTCCGTACCGAGGCAGGTGCTGCTGACGCTGCTTCAAGGTAACTGATTATATACCTCATTTGTTTCTTTCATGTTCCAGCGTTATTGATTGGCCATGGATTTGAATCCTTAATACTAACAGTTAACCTTTAGCAGAGAGGAACCCTTATGGGCCTGAAAGCCCAGTTTCAAAATTTAAAAAAAAAATGAGCTTGAACATTTATGGTCTAAATGGACCGGACTGGATCGTAACGGTCCGGTCCGGTCTTTACATATGAGAAACATCGGGATCGAACCGGACCACAATAATTTAATCGATCTGGTTCCTAAAGTTCATTAAAGATCGGATCGGACCGGATCGTTACACCCCTACAACTAACCTCCTTAATAAGCGTAAATTTAGTTAGTTTTGCTTATATTTTGAGCCGGAGGAAGTAATTAACAAAACTTTTAGGTAATCAGAGGATGGCAAATCTTCACCACCAACAAGCTTGACTCCTCTAGAATTAGTGCAATAACAATCATAGTGAGATTAATGATTAGGTTCATGATTATCTAGATTCTTTGGAGAAGAAGCACGGTGATTGGTTAGTTGTTGAAAAGATGAAGAAAAATGCTAAAACAGTGTTAAGTTAGAAAAATCAAACAGTTCTAATAAAGGTAAATCCAACAATTCTTATATGAGTAAACTATCACTTTGGTCCTGAATTTACGCAGCATTTTCATTTTAATTCTTGAAATTAGCAAAACTGCTTTTAGGTCCCTGACTTTGTAAAAAGTCATCCACATTAGTCTCTGCCCCTAACCCCCGTCAACAGACGTTAACGGAGTGATAACGTGGTTGACTGAGGACCTTAAATGACGTCGTTTTTGCGTTCTCATAACATTTATAACAGAGTAAACTGTCTCGTTAATCCTATCAGCTGCATCAGTGTCATGTTTAGCTGCATCAATCCCATGTTTTGAAGTTGAACACTTCAAAATATGCACACTTCAAAACATGACACTGATGCAGCTGAACATGGGGCTGGTACAATTGAACATAACACTGGTGCAGCTGATGGGAACGTAAAAACGACGTCGTTTAAGGCCTCCAGTCAGCTACGTCATCACTCTGTTAACGTCCGTTGACGGGAGTTAAGGGCAGGGACTAACGTGAATGATTTTTTACAAAGTCAAGGACCTAAGAGCATTTTTGTTAATTTAAGGGATTAAAGTGAAAGTACCACGTAAATTCAGTGACCAAAGTAACAATTTACTGATTCTTTTATTGTTCTATCTAATATAGAAAACATGGGTTGTTGTACTAAAAGCAAGTCTCTTTTCGTCCCAAATCTTTTGACTTTACAACCCCAACAAAGTAGAGTAAATGGGTCAAGAAGATAACCCTCAACAATTATATTTTTTCTTTAATAGGTAAAGTTTTTGAAGATAAGAAGGAAAGGGAATGGGAAAATTGTGCAATGGGAAAATTGTGCAATTACGAGGGTTCGAATCTAGATGCTCACATTTTATGTTACACACCTCTACCAAGTCAAGCTACTTATTGCCATTCTCCAAAAAAAAAAAGTCAAGCTACTTATCGGGGACCAACAACAATATTACTCCCTCCGGTCCTTATTATAAGGTATACTTAACCGAATTACACATACCAAGGAAAGTGGTTGGTTTTATGAATTCTATGAGAATATATTGTAACATTACAATTTTATCCCCTTAACTTTTCTTGGAAAATTCGCACTCATCAATGAACAACAAAAAACACATAAATAGTCAAAACATTTAATAAGGGCAAAAAAGAGAAAAATCAATAAATGATGCATAGAAAATATAAAGTGGCTTATAATTAGGATCAAGAAAACTTTCTAGAATGTGACCTATATATAGGACCGGAGGGAGTAATATCATAATAACAATGATATTAAAGTCGTTAAAGAAAAAATCTCCTAATCACCAAATCATGCAACCGCCCAAATTTGCCTCACACGTGAAAAATCAACTCTTCTCCAATAACGAGACACAAAAATAGCCTATAGCATTACTTCTTTTGCTAAACCAATCACGTTACTTGTGCACAATAATACAGAGAAGAGTAGCAATGAACAAATTATATGAAATCCAATCACAAAACCAAAATGAATATTTAATGGGTCTATATAAGCAAAAAATGTTTTATAAACGATGAGGATGCTGATGAAATTAAAAATCTAGACCTTATTACTAAAGATTGCTATGGGTCAAGTATTGTAATAGGTCCCCGCATATGAAGCTTAAATACTCCAAAAAAGAAAAGTATCGGTGTCGTACTCGTATGCAATATTGATACGCATATATACTTTTTGGTACGTGTTCCAAAAGTATTTTCAAATTTTTTTTTTATTTTTTTAATTATTTTTCATAAAAACATGGTCATGATACTTCTCCAATAATTTTTCGATACTTCTCTAATATTTTTCTATCACGGTTAAGATATAACCAATTTTTTTATATCATCTTTTTAAATATAATCCATAAATCTCAAAACTAACTCATATTTTATTATCTCAGACTCACAATTTCCCCTTCCTCTTGAAATTTCCTTAAATTTCTCTCTTGTTTATACAAGAAAGCCCCATGACAATAGGTATATGGTTTCTATTACGAATGATATAAACTATGTCACAAGTATCTTATATATAATTATTGTGGACTAATGACAAATGAAAGAAATTTAAATGCACTCAACTAAAATCTTTAATAAGTATAGAGTTAACGTTTTTTCTTCTTCTTATAATCGAGATTAGAGGGAATATAATGTTGGGCCACTTATAGTCATCTGACTTTCCAAACTTCACATTCCAAAGGCCTAGTCCTAAGTATGAGGATGATGTGTTAAAATATGAAATCTTACATCGGTTGAATTTATGAGTGATGAATCATGTATAGTAATTTTGGCATCCCACTCCTATGAGTTAGCCATTGGTGTGAAGTTAGATCCTACAGTTGAATAGAAACTCTCACATAAAATGTAATGTTCAAATTGGTTCATCGTCCACCTCACTTATGACAAATTAGGGTGAGAACAGGTAGGCCAAATCAGGCCTTGACCAAAAAAAAATGACACGTGTTTCAAACTTAACGCTCAAACTTGATCTATTGGTCAAACATAGGCCAAAATTTTAGGCTTGACCAAACCTATTTTAAAAGAGTAATATGTCAAGTTGGTTCCTGACTTTGTGGACATTGATCAAATTAGCCCCTGAGATTAACGAATGTCGTGGCCGGGGTCCCGGGTCACCCTCGGGGCCTCGCCTACGAGTGGGGGTCGATTGACCCAATATGGAGTCGTCATCGCATTTTGTTGCAAAAACGCGGAAAAGTAATAATTAATTAAAAAAGATAAAACATTGGTCTCGAGCTAGATAAATTCCGAGTTCGGGAGTCGGTTACGAGCCGGAGAATGTATTAGCACCCTGTTCGCCCATTCGAAAATGGTACCTTTGATTGATTTTAATTAAAAGACCTAAATAATTGGTTTGCCAAAAAAAATTTGTTTTTTATTGTTGTGAATGGTACCTTGGTCCTACGTACCCTCATAAAATGAGGAACTAAGACTACGTAATTCTGATTAAATTAATGTTTTTATTTTTATTTTTTTCTAAAAAAACGGAGTTGATGCGAAGAGGAAAATACACAATGCCTCACATTTAGACGAGGAAAAACGAGTTTTCCAAAACGCATGTTAATTCTTAATTAATAAAATTTATTTAATTACTATTTTAAAAGGAATTATGTAATACTTATTTTTTAGTGTGGAGAGGAAGTCCTAAAGATCTCACCATTAAACCAATTTGGATGAGAAAAATCGACTTACCAAAACACAAATAACAAGTAAACTAATAAATAACTTATTTTTTATGAACCAACTTGTTTATACAAAAAATATTAGTATTCAAATTACTCACACGATAACCACATATTAACGTTGTGGGACACTGAATTTCTTGTATTTAAATTATATAACTACTTCCAACTACAACTATCCCTACATGTCATATATACTGAAACTTCGTTAACCAAAAGAAATTAATAAAAATAAAAAATCTCAGATTGAAAGCAAAAGAACAGTGCATCGAGTAAAGTTTTAGTTTCAATAACCTTATGATCAACAATCAAAAATTAAGTCATACCACAAAATCTCAGATTGAAAACAAAAGCGTATGATAGGCTATTGTTTCTCAAATTGCTTCAGATATGATATGCATTCTTACCACAAAAATTAAGTCATACCCATAACCTCATAATCATGAGACAAACAACATTATAATCCTCAAACAATTGCAGTCCAAGTACAATATTGAGAATAAATGAAATTGAAAATATTAAATAGATAAAAAACACACAAGATGAGGACCTATTTGTTGTTGGTTATTGCCCTTCTCCGCTGGTGTGGCTGCCTCCGGTTCCTTTTCTCCTTTTTTCTATTTTTTTATTTCGTTCTCTTTTTTATTTTCGTTCTCTTTTTTTCGTTCGTCCCTCTCTGGTTCACCCTCCTCTCTTGTTGCTGTTGCTTCCTCTTTTTTATAGGCCTCCAATTAATGCACAAGGTGAAAATTGAGAAGGAGAGAACCAGATTTCACGCAGGGAACCGAGGAGAAGAGAAAAAAAATGTGATTCTCCTTCACTGCTGATGCGGATTCCTCATGAAAAGAGTGAGAGGATCACGAGTTCCTCGTGATATGAGATAGGGGGAACACAAATTGATTGGAAAATCACAAATTGATTCGTGATTAGGAAAGGAAGAAGAAAAACGGCTGCTTGCTGCTTGCTGCACGTTGAAATGAATGGGGAAGGGGAAATTTAGGGGCCCAAACCCCTTTTCCCTTTTTTTTTTTTTTTGGAAATAAGCCCTTCTCCCTTTAATTTTTTTTTTAAAAAACAAACCTTTTTATTTTTTATTTAAAACCTTTTTTTTAAAATTCCTTTTTTTTAAATAACCCAAAAAAAACTCAATACACAAGAATAAAACAAACTTTTTATTTTTTTCTTACTATTTATTCAATTATAAAAATTCGAGAATAAAAAAAAATTTAATCAACCAAAATTTTTACAAAATAATATTTTGACCCCGGACAAAATTGGGTGGCTACATCGAAATTCCAAATTAATCCCCGAGGTAGGAACATGTCAGTCATATTAGTTCCTGACGTTAGTGGTCCATAAAGCCAAGGACTAATTTGATCGTTTGCGACAATCTCATAGACTAATTTGACCGATACTGAACGGTCTTTGTTTATTTTTATGCCAAAACGACGTCGTTTTGACCATTCCGTTAGTCCATGTTAAGGACCATTGGTAGTCATTAACGTCAGGGACAATTTGCAATTTCGAAAATCTCAGGGACTAAATCGATCAATGCCTACAAAGTAAGGGACCAATTTGACATATTACTCTATTTAAAACCAGGCTTGGCCTAAAAGCCTATTAAAAAAACATATCATACAATATAGCTTTTAAGTAAGCTTTCGTGTTTAAATAAATTAATAGCCTCATTTGTAAATAGCACCACTATGCACTCCTATTAATGTAGGAGGCATACAAAAGATTAGAAATTATAATTTTGTTTTTAAATATAATGATATACTTATTAAAATATTATTTAAAGATTAAATATACAGAGTTAATGGTCTATTTGGTTTCCCAAAAATACATGGGAAATCAACTTAGTCACCCGAAAATTTTGGGAATCAAAAATGTCCCCCAAAGATTAAAGTGGCATCTCGTTAGTCCGGACGTCCACTTATGTTACTTCTGCCTTGATGGAATCCTACGTGTCATGTTAATTAGACATATGACATCTCATTAATTTGTTTGATTAAACATAAATTAAACACGCATCCCATTTAAAGTAATTATAGACAAAACCCACAACAAATATACATGTCTCTTCATCTTCATTACTTCACTATTCCTCACTCCTCTTCCAAACCCATAACTAGCTGAAGTTGTGACCAGAGACCAGAGGGAAAGATGACGAGAACTGAAGCTGAGATGTTGCAAGGGAAGATCGACGTGACCTTAGGTAAGGGTTTTGGTCCAGAATATTTGAAATCTTCTTTGATTAGTTCGGAACGTAACTCATTAGTTTATTACCTACGATTTTTTATGGAAACCCTTATCCCAATATTGTATACAAATATTCTATTTTTGGGATATGGAAAAGTTAGGGTTTTTGATGCACACCATGGTGCGAATATTATTGTATATGAATATTCTATTTTTAGGATGAGGAAAACTTTGGGTTTTTGGTGCAAACTGTGGTCCCAATATTGTATATGAATATTCTATTTTTGGGATGAGGAAAAGTTAGGGTTTTTGATGCGAATTGTGGTCCCTGCTTCTGGTTTTGGTTTTATTTTTTATATTTTTTTGGACCCCATTAAGATTCCAATTAATGTTTGTCATGTGTTTCGTAGGATGTCTTGCTATTTGTCATCGGTATTGCATCATAGTGGGAGGTTTCAATTTGAGGGGGAATCTCGTGTTAGGTACATAGATGAGGAGGAAGATGTGTGGGATGAGTTTGATTTGGATTTTTTTTAATCTCGCGTTAGCATAACAAATTTGCGAAAACAACACAATGGGTTAGATTATTGGCAATGCTTTTACTATGTACTTGATGTGGATGAGTTGAGTTCTTGTTTGAGGTGATGAGTTGGAGTTAGAATCAGAAGAAGAACCTAAACTCGAAACCCAAACAGAGGCCTAAAATGAAGGCCAACCTGAAACAAAATCCCAACTTGACCCAATCTCTCTTTCCTGTGCAACACCTCTACCCAACCCAAACCCAAACAATTCTTGCCCTACTAAACTTGCATTTGCAGATGATGCAGGCTAATCTAGAAATGATGGTGTTGATAGGTCTTTTAACCTGCAACTGCAGGTGATGCAGGCCAATCTGGAAATTATGGTGTTGTTGAGCCTGCTGAACCTACATGGCCAAAAAGGATAAGGTCAGATAGTAGGTTGAATGCAAGTTTAATTAAGAGAAGGAACCGATCACCAGTCAGGTCGCATGAGGATAGTTCATCTAGAGAGGAGCTAAATAAAGTAGTATTTTATCATCCTCCCCCTATTCATAATGCTCAAGAAGAAGTTGGGTATATAACAGATGAGTTGGTATCTGATTCCAGCTCATCAAGATCTGATGAAGGGTTTGACCAAGAAGTGAACCCTAAGTTTAACCTGAATGCAAAGTTTGGTCATGTGGTGTTGCAGTTAGGAATGGAGTTTCCAAACTTGGAGACTTTTAAAGAGGCTATGAAGGACTATCAAATACAATGTGGTAGGGAGATAACATTTGTTAAAAATGATAGGAGAAGGGTGAGGGGAACTTGTAAAGATGAATGTCCCTAGGAGATTTACTACAATAAAGACCAAAAGACAAACACATTTATGATAAATACATTTAGAGATAAACACACATGCTCAAGGACTTTAAATAACAAACTTACCAAATGTGACTAGATTGTTGAGAAGTTAGTTGATAAGCTGAGAGCACATCCTAGCATGTATGTAGTGGCTGCATATGAGCACATGAAGAAAAAGTATAGCATACAGTTGACTGATATAACAACATATAGAGCTTTGCAATAGACTAGGCAGCTAGTGGAGGGTACTAAAATTGAACAGTATGCCAAGCTGAGAAACTATGCACATCAGCTCATAAGAACAAGTGAGTGGTCAAATGTTATTCTAATGATGGATAGGCCTACATTGAACATCATGCCCACATTCCAAAGGTTCTATGTATGTCTAGATGCTGTGAAGACTGGATTTAGGACAGGATTTAGGCCACTGATTGGCATGGATTGTTGTCATTTGAAGGCCTAGGAATTCCGAACAAATCCATGAAGGCTCTATCAATTCTGTCACCGATCATCTTCTCTAATTTGGCTTGGGAAGACGGTGCCGAGTTCACACTCTAGTTTGGCCTTTCCTAAGTCCTTCCTTCTCCATCTTGGAAGGAGATTACTAATCTTGATCGGGTTCTTCTACCTCGAGGAGCAACGAGTTCCTTTAGCAGAGGTATGGGGACATCAGTAGTCACAAACTCTATGGCTCCATCCTGAGAATCGTTCTCGTTTTGTTGTTCTCTGGCATTAAGCCCCATTGTTGAGGGGTTTGTTGGGGCCGCCGGGTTGGCTTGACTCAGAGCGGGGTTGATTGAGACTAACCCTTGATTGTCTGCTCCTGGTTGGTTGTTTGTTGTTGGGTCAACTGACTTCGGGTGTTGGTCTCCCATCTAGATCTTGCGTTTCGTGGAATTAGTAGTTTGTGGTTCCCCACAGTTGGCACCAATGTTCAGTCCAAATCAGACAAAAGTCCCTTGTTAAGAACAAGTGTCATTGTTAAGGATTTTTAGTCAAACAAGAGTGAACTCTCGATCCTATGTACCCATTTAAACTTTGTTCTAGGGATCAAGAATACGTAGTTCTGTTAGATACGTATAAACAGTGCATCCGATGGAGAACGAGAGGATTAGTGTCGCCCCTAAGAGTAGCTAGCGATATCCCCCCTACTCTTAAGAGAACTGTATGGTCAAAGAACTCCTTCAAATATGGGCAAGCTCACTGCTAATGGCAGTAAACTTGAATTGGTTGACGAAACTTCGTGATGGAGTTGAATGCAACTGCCACCTTCTTCTGAGCAACAAGAGTATGATATTCTTACTACTATATTTTTCTCTAAAGGGTGTTGATGGTTCTCTCTAGTGTATGAGCATACTATGTGTTTGTTGTGCTAGATGATGCGTATAGTAATGAACTATTGGGTGTGTATTGGATGTCTTAACCCCTTGCATGAGGCTGGTATTTATAGGACCAGGAAGATTTCCTAGTTTAATGTATTCTCTTGGTAAATCTTCTATATATGAGAATAATCTTCGTGTGATTTTATCTCCAGAGAGACAATTGATAAATTACTATAATTGCAGATAATCCAGTGAAAAGTTGTCATTAATCTTCTATAATGTTTCTTATCTTCTAGAGATTGAATTCACAAATAAGTCTCGTGACTTATCCTCAGATCAGGGCTTCTTTTGAACTAAATCGAATTATTCTGGGCTTACGGCCTTACGTTGTAGGTCATCTAAGCTCGGTCCACATTGTTAGGATCCTACCACATGTCACAGTAGATCATCTAAGGATCCTTTCCTAGGGTAGGTGTCATTAACTCGTGACAGGACAAGAATAGTATGTCATTCTAAGTGTCATGTAAACAAAATGTTTCTAAGTGGTTATATTATGCTCTTAACTTATTGCATAGTTGTTTATTTCATGAAGCGTTATTATGGTGGTCAGCTACTGGCTTGATGTTCACAAGATGAAAATAATTAATTCTATGTCATAGCTTATGTTGTAGTTGAAATAGAAAACAAAGGTAATTTTGTGTTCATTTGTTCATTTGCTAACTTAGCTATTTATATTGCAATATTCTAACTTTTATTCTGAATTTGTTCATGTTATGGTAGATTCACAGACTTGGTTTCTGAATTTGCTCGTCAATGATGTTGGTGACCCTTATGCACATGGATATGAGTTCATTATAGACAAGCAAAAGGTATGCACAATTACTGTTTTCAGTTTAGTTTATGTTGGTTATTTCAATACTGTTTTGAGTTCAGTTGATGTTGGTTATTTCACTACTGTTTTGAGTTCAATTGATTAACGCATTTGTTTTGGTAGGGACTTGAAGCTGCAATGGATGAGGTTGTTCCAAGCGCGCCTCGTAGATGGTGTGCAAGCATATATGGGCCAATTTCACCAATAATTGGAGTGGCTTAGAGTTAAAGAACCTTTTTTGGGCATGTCCAAAGGCAACAACTCCCAAACAATTTGATGATACCATGGTGGAGATCAGGATCATAAATATAGCTGCTCATGAGTTCTTTTTAAGAACTCCTGCAGGTCAGTGGTCCTGAGCTCATTACAACACAGGAACCAAGAACATGAGTCTTCTAAATAATATGTGTGAGCAATTCAATGGTAAAATAGTGAATTTTATGTCCAAACCAATCTTGAGAGGAGATTAGGTTTTACGTAATGAAAAAGATGAACAAGCATAGTAATGCTGTGAAGAATTACCAATGACTAATATGTCCTCAAGCACAAAAAAGACTAGAGGTAGCTAAGAGAGAAAGCTTCCACTGGGAACCTGAATGGTCAGGTGACCCAAGTAGGATTAGATTTGAAATAAAAGGCCACCATGGCAATGTTGATGTAGACTTGAATGGTAGGAAGTGTACCTGTAGGCTTTAGGAACTGCGTGTAATCCCATGCAAGCATGCATGTACTGCCATAGTATATGCTCACCACTCACTGGGTTGCAAAGAGCTAGAGTTATTCCTTTATAGCCCCATTTAGGCCCACCTCCATGTAGGCCTCCTCATATCAGGCCTACAATGCCTGTTGCGTTACCTAAACAATGGCCTTCATCTATATGTCAAGAGAGATACAAAGCTCATGCAAGACCATTTAAAGGCATCCCACCCTACATGGTTCCTGGTTATTACCCAATCACTACCTCAAGGTCTCCTCAGCCAACTGCACCTGTATTAGGCCCACAACTCCAGCACAAAATCAAAGACCTGCTCATAATTCATGACCCAAAGCACCTGCACATAATGCAATACCAACAACAAGAAAATCATCAAAACTTGCATCAGGAGGTGCACCATTTCAAGCACCAAGAGTTGCAGCAAGAACTATTACCAATGTCCAAGTTTCTGCACCTAATCCTACAAATCATGCACCATTGGTTGCACTAAAGCCAATAGCAAGGGCTTCCTCCTCTGTAGAGAATACTTTGAGAGCAACATCACCACTAACTAGAAGTAGGTACAAGGATATGCTGGAGAAGAGCAAAGGGAAGTAGAAGATGAAGAACCACTTTTAGTACCCATGTTTTGTATATTGGAATTTTTTTTTTTGTTATGAATCATTTATGTAATAGAACATCAATTCAGTTGTTAGCATTGTTTGGTCAATTGATGCCTTATGTGTAAGGCTAGCTTAACTTAGTTCTACTTTGTTTTACTGTTGTAATGACTTATTGTGTTTCAGATTATGAACCATTATTATGCAATGTTATTTATGAACCACTCCACTTGCACCAACTTGCTCTATTTCATCACTGTTTGTGTTTCAGATTATGTTACTTACTTATCCTTTTACAAGTTGTTTCATTACTTGGTTATTCATTACTTCATTTTTTTTAAAACTATTAATAGAAGCAATAAATAAAATCAAAAGAGAAAGTCAAATGGCCAAACTAGTCAAAACTTCTTCTTTTTTCAATCATCAACAAGATGAGATACATTACATGCTTTCCTTCTTCTTCAATAGGCAATACCGCACACTATTACACTACTATGCTTTCAACCACATTCAACCAAAACCAACATAAAACTATTAATACAATACATGTAACCTTAAGCTTGTACACTTCATTTTGGTACAATGTCATCTTTTTCTTCATTTTCTTCAGCTTTTTCTAAGACTAGTTGTGCCAAAGACTCACTCATTGTTGAGCTTGGTTGTGTGTACTTATCATTCACCCATTCAAAAAGTCCACAAGCAACAACCTTGTTTGAGTATAGAGGGCATCTTAGGAACCTTCAGTTAGGGTTTGTGCTTGTATTTGACATGAAAAGAACAATCTTCTTTCCACATGGACAATATACAATGCGTTTCCTTTCTGCATTTTTAGCTACCAATGAACTATAATGGTGTGAGTTGCAGCATGAAATTTGTGACATGGTGAGCTTTTGAGAAGTTGGAGAAGTTCTCCCAAGCACCAGAAATGCTTAAACGATTTGGGGGAAATGCATAAATGAAGAAGAAGAGAGACATTAGGGTTTCAATCCCGATCTTTCATTCCCTTTATAGTGGTCTTATCTTTTGACCACATTGGCTAGCCATATGTCTAATTAACGTGACACTTAGGATTCTATCACGATAGAAGTAATAAAAGTGGACGCCAGGACTAACATGATGTCTTTAATCTTTGAGGAGTTTTTTTTTATTTCCAAAATCTTTCGAGGACTAAGTTGACGCTCCGTGTATCTTTAGGGACCAAATAAACCATTAACACTCTCTCTCTCTATATATATATATTATAATATTGAGAGTGAATGTCCAATTTGGTCCCTCAAATTTTTCGATCGGGACACTTTAGTCCCTCAAGAATTATAATTTACTTTTAGTCCCTAAAGAATTTAAAAAATAATTCTTTAGTCCCTGTTTTCATTCCGTTAACTATTGTCACTGTTTCAAGAAGCACCAGGGACATTTACTGGGAGACCATTAGCACTTGGAAATGAAATGTTACAGTTTATGCCAATAGTGATAGTAGTTAACGGAATGAAAATAGATACTAAAGAGATATTTTTTAAATTTTTTAGGGACGAAAAGTGAATTATAATTCTTGAGGGACTAAAGTGTCACAGTCGAAAAATTTGAGAGACCAAATTGGGTCTTCACTCTAATATTAAATAAGCAAGGTTTTATATTTTTTTTTTTAGGTTTTGAGCATGACCTTTTTAACTGTAAAGGCCTTTTAAAAAACATTAGTTTAGTCATTTTGTTAAACAAATCAAGCTGAATTGGGCATTAAATAGAATAGATTATAGTCTCAAGTGAGTCGGTCCGTTCTTACTTCTTTAACCAACCCACTATTAGAGTAACATTTTTCACAATCTCTAAATTTTGAACAGTCTTTTTTTTTTATTATTATTATTATAAAAATTAATAAAAAGGTAAACTAAAAATAAATTTTTTCTTCTAAATATAAGAAACTATTATTTTTTGTATTTTCTTGAAATGTATAAAAAGATTAGTGACTTTGATTTTGGGCTCGTTTGAGACTATGATAGAATAAAGACATGATAAAATATAGAGCATGACCTTATTTATCAAAACGGCTTATATATAGGACCAAATGGAGTATGCTTTTAGAATCTCAATACTTATTTATACTTCTTTTTTCAAGTATAACCTTAATTATCACATCCTCTTTTTGAACTCACTACTCATTTCTCCATCTCTTTTAAATATAGTTTTCATACAATTATTATTACTTTATCTCCAATTATTAAATGGGGATAATATAGTCTAAATATTCCAAATTTTTACATAATTTATTCATTTCTTAATCTATATACAATGACTAAAATAACATAACTTACGAGACGAGAGAGTAGAATGCGTTAAAAAAAATCAATAATAGAGTAATTAGTTAATAATAGAAATTCTAGTTTAGTGAAATATTCTTAATGATACAATAATATGTAATTGGTGCACATCAAAAAACAAGATAATATATACAAAAATGATTTATATCTTATAAAATCAACTTATAAATAAATTTATTTGATTAAAAAATGACATGTATTATAATGTGATATTTTACTTACGAAATTAATGGGTATGCACAGACGATGCAATGTTTTTAACATCATTAATCCATCATCCACCATTCATTTGTATTACTTAAATTAAAAGTCAACAATCATAAACGGATGAATGATGGATGATGCACTGATGATGTAAAAAACACTCTTGATGCATTCTCCATTTTCTCTTTACTTTGTTGTTGATTATTTTTTAAAAAAATTACTATTATGGAAATTTTTTTAAAATCTAAACTTATTTTTATATATCATCGCTCCTATAAATAGTTAATACTAATACAATACTCCGTCCATTCAGTATTTTTTTTTTCAGTTTTATTTTTTTATTTCATATTTTTATAGTTTTAGTTTTTCAAGACATAAAAATAGAGTAGTTTTTTCAATTTTAATTTTATTCAATCATTTATATCACTTCTTGGTAATTATACTTTTTCTCTTCTCTCTCATCTTCAAATTATCATATATTAACTAATGAACATATTTTTTAATAAAAATTAACGGTTTTGATATACGTACTCAGCCCTTAAAGCCAAGTTTAAGCATTTAATACATTTTTGTTTTAATCAATTAACAACAATATTTTAGGTAATATTAATTAGTAATTATTACATGTATCATTTTATTGATTAAAAAATATTTATCATTTATTTATTGCCTTAACTCTTTCATTTCCATATTTTTAGTCCTCCCCCCCCCCCTCTCTCTATATGTATAAGGCTTATTTATGGTTATAGTTCCTCAAAGTTGGGAGTGTTTTGATTTTGGTCCCTGGAAGTTTTTTTTTTTTTACCTTGACTCATCCTTAATTGTTTTAAAAATTTGCTTTTAGTCTCTGACTTTAGGAAAAATTCGTTAATTACTGATGTGGTTAACGAAACGCCACATCAGCATACACGTGTGCAAATGTAGCATGTCGCGGTACGATGACGTGCATGATCCTGATCCGCAGGAGCAAAAAGGCCAAAGTCCAAACCAAAACACATTTTGGTTGGGCTTTGGCCCTTTTGCTGCTACGGGTCTGGATCATCCACGTCATCCTACCGGGACATGCAACATTTGCACACTTGTATGCTGATGTGGCGTTCCGTTAACCACATCAGCAATTAACGAATTTTTCCTAATGACAAGGTCTAAAACCAAATTTCCAAAACAATTAAGGATTAGTCAAGGTCAAAAAAAATTCCAGAGACCAAAATCAAAACACTCTCAAGAACTAAAACCATAAATAAGTCTATATATAAATATTAACAAGTGTTCATATATATATATATATATATATATATATATATATTGAAATAATTTAAACATCACTGTCTTATAAAAAAAATTATACACCATAATTATGTCATAGAAATTGTCATTTTGTGTATCAACGCTATATGAAATCATGGAGAGACAAAGAAAAATAGGAAGGCCAACGCTTATTTGTTCACCTTTTGGCTCTTCTTTAAATTCTTTTATTTTGTTCCAAATATTATATATCACAGTTTTATCTAAATAAAAGAGGCATGAAAAAACTAAAAGATAAGTACAAAAAACACATTCATAAGAAGCTTAGCTTGTAGAAAACAAAGTAGAGATGACATACCAAAAATATGGAAATGGGAAAGTTAAAACAATAAAATAATGCTAAATATTTTTTAATCAATAAAATAATGCGTGTAATAAATACTAATTATTATCACCTAAAATATTATTATTAATTGATGAAAACAAAAAAGTATTGAATGCATGCTTAAACTTGATCCTAAAGGCTGATTGTATCAAAACCGAAAATACTATTAAAATTTTCAATAAAAATTAAATAAAGATATTTTGAAAAAAAAAACACATATAAAACTTATAATATTCAATATATAATTAGTACATTTTAAACAACTTTAAACTACTAAAGATACATAAGGGAGGGAGTAGTACATTGATCAATTACTATTAAATTCTATTTTTTTAAAATGCTAATTAACAAGTGTTTTTAGAACATTTGTTAAGAAATTAAATAGGATAAAAGTTTATTGGACAATACTACCTCCGTCCCTAATTATAAGGCCCTCTTGGGAGATTTCACGTCCATTAAGAAAGTGGAATAATTTAGTTAATTGTATTGGAAATGTAAACTTTTGATATGTATTTTCAAAATTACCCCTATTAATATTATTGGGAATCTAAAAAGTGTTAAATAAATAGGGGTGTTTGTGGAAAAAAAAATAATTAATGCTCATTGAAAATTGGTAAAATGCCTTATAAATACGGACAAAATAAAAGTGTTAAGGGGATCTTATAATTAGGGACGGAGGGAGTATAATTTTTTATATTTTTTCAAGAAGAAAAATTAAAATTTGTGATATTTTTTGCATTCTTACAAACCTTGGCAAATGGCCTTTGTAAAACCTTCTTTTTTTTTTTTAATTTTATACTATGGACTGACTTTGTTAAACTTACAAGTAATAATGAATTAGTATTATTTACTATAGATCGATTACCACTAAGACTAGCTAACACTGTCTTTTACCGAAAATACATGCCCACCCGCAGAATTGGACTATTGGAGTCTAGCCAACCTTGAAAAGATTTCATATTCAAGCACTATAATAGCCATTAGAACATTTTTCTTCCATTTTTCCAATCCTCATGTCAAATCTTGACTTTATATCGAAAATTCCACCTATAACTAATGACAAAAGGTTCATTATTCAAAGTTGAACTTTTCAATTAAGTATAGTGTCACCGTTGATATATATTTCCTCTATTTTAGTTTATACTCCCTTTATTTCATTATGTTTGACCTTTTAGGTCTAGATACACAGATTAAGAATGTGTTAATTATTGTAAGTATTATGTATAGTTTGTCTAAAATGCCCATATTTAATCCTTATTGAAAATTGTAGTGGTATTTAATTTTTATTAGTAAGTATATCCAACTGTTCATTAATTAATGTATAATGGTTTAGAGATGAGAGAAATGGTAAAAGTAGAATTAATGAGAAGTAAGATTAATGATTGAGTGAAATGTTAAAATTAGAAAAAAAAAATGTTTATATATTGAAAATGTAAAAGGCCAAAAAATATAAAATAGAAAAAAAGGCTAAAAGACCAAACATAATGAAACAGAGGGAGTATGTCATTTTAGGAATTTCATATAGATTAGAACAATAATATAATTTTTTAATTTGTGAAGAAAAATTTAGATAATTTTAGGGAAAACTGCTCGTTTGGTCCCCTAAGTTATTTTTTTGGCTTTTTTAAGCGTCAGTTCCCTAAACTTAGGGGGTATTTTGGATTTAGTCCCTAAACTTTTTTTTGTTGGATCTAGTCCCTTAAATTATCACTGTTTTGGATCTGGTCCTTCCGTTAAGCATTACTTCACTCCGTCAGTGTCTACCAATGATATGTTGACACGTGTCACCAAGTTGGAATTTTTTTTTTAAATTCGAATTTTTTTCTTTAAAATAAAAAAATGAAACAAACATTAAAATAAAACAAAAAGAGGGCTGTTGAAACGTTTTACTCCCACTTGTGTCTCAATCTCTCACTTCTGTTGGTCCACCACGCTCTCACTCTCTCAGAAAGGCTCTACCACACTCTCACTCTCTCATTTTCTCTATCATGATCACACTGTCTATCACCATCGAAGAGCTTCTGTTGCGCGTGGGAAAGCAAGACGGTGTGACACACGCAAGAAGCTGCGCCACACGCTACGGAGCTGCGACACACGCAAGAAGCTGCTCGAGTCTTGGTTGTTTCGTTAGGTTCGAGTCTTTGGTAAGTGTTGAATATTATAGTCTTGTTCTTTTGCTTCGTCGCGAAGGGGGCACCATAAAATATTCTTCAATGTCTCTTCTTTTCATCTCGGGGGACCATAAAAGAGATTCTTCATCTCTTATTATGAATAGTTTAAGGTGTAGTATGGTATACCTGTCGCCATTGAACCATAGTGCTTCTTCTCTTTTTTTGCATGTGTTACATGTGTTTCTATTTTTGGCTTTTATTTTTCTATTTTTCAGAGATTAGGGTTCATACGGTTCGTTTTTGGGGATTTTATGAAATTAGGGTTTAGTAACGAAATTAAAGTGGGGCTATTACGTAATTAGGGTTCAATTGGGGTTTTTATGAAATTAGGGTTTGGTAACGAAATTAAATTGGGGCTATTACGAAATTAGGATTCATCTAGGGGTTTTATTAAATTAAGGTTTGGTAACGAAATTAAATTGGGGCTTTTACGAAATTAAGGTTAATTTGGGGGTTTTATTAAATTAGGGTTCATTTTGGGGTTTTATTAAATTATCCTGTCATTTGGGGGTTTCCTCTGTTTTATTAAATTATCCTGTCATTTGGGGGTTTTACAAAGTTGAGTCATCCACCACATTAAGTTGTTTTCAATTTAAGCACTCAAAAGTTGCAACAACAATTAATGAGTGTATGATATATGTAGGTGCATGTAACGGACCAATTTTTATGCTTTAAATTATTAAGTCTAGTCAACCTGTTTCATGCTTTGATAAGTTATAAATTGCGGAGACAAAACTTAATCAATAGATTCCTCTTAAGACCAAAACTTAAACCAGTGTTGTGGTAGAAAGTGAAAACATCACAAGGCTATGATTAAAAGAGAGTGATGATGTTGTTAAAAGATGCTCTTACTTTCTGTGCAATTTGTCACTGCAACTTTACAGTGCGCATGGAATATGCATAAGTGTAACATATACCATATGGACTCATAAGTCATATCACTGTTTAGTGAATGTACTAATATGCATAATTGTGATTTTTTTTCTTCTTTAATTGCTGCTAAAGTTTGGGCGTTGGAATGAGCAATTTTTTTACTTTAACTGCTGTTGTCATACTGCTGCTACTTAAATTACTTATATTGTACTCTAGTGCTTATGCTCTACCCTTAGATAATTCTGCTGCTGCTGATGCTTATTTTATGAGACTTGACTTATTCAAGTATTTACTGTTGCAGAAATGAGCTTCATTGCAGTGTACCAAGTTGGGGGATCCTTTCTGCGTGATCCTGATCTTAGATACAAGGGTGGAGAAGTACATGCGCTGAAGAATATAGACCCAGATCTGTGGTCTTACTTTGATGCGGTAGCAGCTGTCAAAGATATGGGGTATCCAAGTGATTGTAAATTATGGTGGAGTTCTACTGATGGGGCAGTTGGAAGTGAGTTGCAGCTGATGACATTGGATGTTCATGCTATGGAAATGGCAACCCATGCTTTGAAGTATAGAGTTAAAGTGCACATATATATGTCACATATGGAGAGGAAAGTGTGATTCAGCAAGATGTTGGGAGTATCTGTTGCAATTCTGTGGATGATATACTAGAGAAGTTAAGTGGACCTGCGGTGGACAAAGAAAATCCAATTGTGGTAGATGTCAACAAGGAAGGAGAGCATCAAGAGGATCATCTGATTGAAACTAGTATGATTCCAGATAATGAGAGGGATCATGATAGGGATGACATCATTGGATTAGAAGACATCACACAAGTAGAGCAACAAGGTGAACATGAAAGGGAAGATGATATGGATGTGATAGTTGATTTCATTCAGCAGAAAGAAGAAGCAGAAGATTACGACCCATCTGATAAAGATTATGAAGAAGAGGATGGTTGTGACAGTGAAAGTCTAGATGATGTTATGTTTGATGACAGTGAAGAAGAGAGAGATCTAGGGCTAGAAAATGAGTTAGAGGATGATGGGCCGCAAGAAGAAGAACAAGTGCAACCTCCACCAACTGATGCTAGGAAGAAAAAGAAGAAGACGAGTGAAACTGGACCTACAAGATTCAGTCCTCGGCTTAGGAAGAAGAAATTTGGTACTGATTCTCAGCCCAATAACATTGATGATGATCGATTTGAAGAGGATTATGATAGTGATCAGTTATATAGTGACATGGATTCTGATGGTGATGAGGGGCGAGTGCGGAGATTTCCTCTGTCTAATCCAGCATCTCTGAATAAGGATTTCAAGTGGTCGGTTGGGCTAGAGTTCACTTCTCCGGCTGTCTTTAAGCAAGCTATTTTAGAACATTGTGTTCTAAATGGCAAATGTGTAAAGTTTGTGAAAAATGATAAGAATAGGGTGAGAGTGAAGTGCAAATCTATTGTGGGTTTTTAGCATATGTGGCCAGAGTTGGTGAAAGTCACACTTTTAGGATGAAAACACTTTAGTCCAAACATAGATGTGGGAGGGTATTTGATAACACAAATGCAAATACTAATTGGGTGACAAAGGTTGTTCTTGACAAGATCGGCGTGATAACCATGACTACAAAGTCAAGGAGATTATGGATGACATCCGAAGGACTTATGCCTGTGGTATTACAGCTTGGAGGGCATTAAGGGCAAGACAGATAGCTAAGGGTATATCAGAAGGAGATGTTGCTAAACAATACACATTGTTATGGAGATATAGTGTAGAACTGAGAAGGGCAAGTCCAGGAAACACTTGCAAGCTTGAGTTAATTAGGCCAGATCCCACCATGCTGCCTTGATTTCGAAATTATTATCTATGTCTTGAAGGTTGCATAAAGGGGTTCATAGCTGAATGCAGGCCATTCATTGGTGTGGATGACTGTCATCTCAAAACAAATTATAGGTGGCAGTTACTAATTGCTGTTGGTCAAGACCCGAATGACCAGTATTTTCCGCTGGCTTTTGGAGTGGTGGAGACAAAGTCTAAGGCAACTTGGAGGTTGTTTTTACAGCTACTTCTAGAAGACATTGGAGATGTTAGAAGCAATAGATGGGTTTTCATGTCTGACAAGCAGAAGTTAAATAGTGTTTGTAATTAAAAGTCATATTTAGTAGGACACAACAACAAATCATGCCCAATGAGGAAGGTAATTCCATTGTCATTTACTGTGTCTTTTACAGTTTATTTCTAGACATGTGAGTCTTTTTAATTTGTGTCTTATTATACCTATTTGGCAGAGAATATTGGAGACCCTAAGGCCAACTGAGTCTCAAGGTGCTATAAATGCTGCTGCTGAGTCTCAGCATGCTGCACCTGCTGTTGCCGAACCTGCTGCTGCTGAACCACCCGCTGAATCTGCTGCTGTTTTCAAACCTGCTGCTGCTAACCGTCAACGTAAGGAAATGAAGATTAGTGTAATATATTTATATATTTGTGCATTATTTATATTAGTGTAATATATTTATGAATGTTTCATATATTCACACATATTTAGAGGAGGAAATCCAAAGTAAAATGTAAGCCAAAGGGACAATCACAACCTATTGATTATCGCACTTTTATTGACATTGATACTGCAAACTTTCATTCACAACCATTTACAAGGGTATTAAAACAATTTCATTTATGCTCCAATTTATTCCTTCATAATATTCTGGATGTTGTCTGGGATGTATTTATTTTGATAATGTGACACTATTTTGATAGAGCAAGTGTAAGAGAGGAGGTGGAATTTCATTATCACCTACTGCTGTCAATAAGATGAAAAATGTAAGATGTAACTGCATGCTTTTTCTTATTTTTAATACTGATATTTGTATACTGATTTTACTTTAATTATTATCCTGTCAGGACAAAGTTGTTTACAAAGGCTCCACATCTAGGAAGCCTTCACCTGATGAACACCAATCAATGACACCAATGAATCCTGCTGAGCTTGCAATATATTGGTCTGAGTTGGTGAAGGAAGTTGATATCACAACAAATGGGCTAATGGAAGCACGTGAGAAAAGATCAAAAGAAGGAGATGGGAACAAGAAAGGAGACAAGAAGGGAAGAAAGAAATGAAGACCTTATAATTAGCCATCACTATTTTGAGGACTTGAGCATTAAAATTCTATTTTGACTGTTTTGAAGACTTTAGGATCATTCACTGTTTTGACTTGTTTAGGACCTTACAATGATTCCCTGTTTTGGCTGTAATTATGGTGTGCATATAAAACACGACACTAACTTGTTTTGGGATCAAATTATGGTGTGCTTATGACACACCTTTCTTAATTATGTATCAATGTATTTCTTGACATTGTATGAAATTTCACTATCTTTGAACAAAATTGTGTGCTTATGATACACCTTTCTTAGCCAGAAACTGTAGCTATTGTAGAAACTATATTTGAGCACATCTTTGAAAATTGTGTGCAATGGCAGGAAGTATAGCTATCTTAACCATAAACTATATCTATTGCAGGAACTATATTTGAACACGTCCTTGAAAATATTGAGTGAAATGGCAGAAAGTATAGCTATTGAAAAGCTGTGATTATGTTTGTCTTGTGATACACTAAACACAATACATTATACTGGGGTGTATTTAAGTGCAAATGGATTATGAATTTCATCAAACAAACACCATATGCACAAAACCATAATAAATTACCAATGAAAGTTAGTACATCATGATATTATTACTAGATAACTGACCATCATGAACAGCTTACAATACAAAATCAAAAACTACTTGTGAAATCACTACCTACTTCATAGTAACTACCCTCTACAATGGCATTAGATACAACTAACACATACCCACTACTTGTGAAAATCACTACTTCTTCAGGGTAACTACCCACCACAATGGCATTCCATTGTATTACCAACTAACACATACCCCACCAATGCACCTAGTGCTAAAAATAAAATGACCATGAAAAATTGAGACTTCTTTCTCTCAACATAAAACTTCTTCTGCAACCTAACAATCTTCTTCTTCTGGTCACCTTCATTTACTTTCTCTTCACAAATTACTTGATTATTTTCATTGCTCATTGGTGACTTGTTTTCTCCAAGTTTGATTAACATCATTTGTTTGGCCAATTCATATTCCCATTCAAAAAGATGGCATGTTCTTTTCTCATCCTGTCAACAAAACATATGAAACATACATCAATTCCATAATAGTTATTCCAAAAACCCTAAGCTCTAATTAACTGACATTTAAAGATCCAAAAAACCATAAATTCAAAATTCTAATTAACACAAAACCATAACTCTAAATTGCAATTTCATATTCGAACCCTAACTGGAAAATCCATGAGAAAAATAACGAAACCCTAATTTCATGTGTTGAATGGATGAAAAAACTTACCTTGGACTTAGGGTACCTCCAAAAACGTCTTCCATAGTTTTCATTGGTATGAGCCATGTACAGCTTCAAGGGACGACAAACACAAAAGAGATCCTTCAAACTAAGTCCATTGTTATGAGAACTTGAACTCGCAGAGAAGGTGCTTATGCTGGCTGTTAATTAAAATTCGAAGAGGAATGGAAGAAATGAGAGGAAAATAGGGAAGAAATGAGAGAATAAATGGTTGAAAGAGGAGAGAAGGCACATCAGAGAAGAAGAAGTAGATAAGAAGAAGACGAAATGTACAATTGAAGAAGAAAAAGAAGAAAAAATGATCGATTGGAATTGAAGCACGTGGTTTTAAACCACTTTTTTGTTTTATTTTAATGTCTTTTTATTTTTTTATTTTAAAGAAAAAAATTCGAATTAAAAATAAAAATTTGCAACTTGGTGACACTTGTCAACATATCATTGGTAGACATTGACGAAGTGAAGTAATGCTTAACGGAAGGACCAGATCCAAAACAGTGATAACTTAAGGGACTAGATTCAACAAAAAAAAAAGTTTAGGGACTAAATCCAAAACACCCCCTAAGTTTAGGGACCTAGCGCTTAAAAAAGCCTATTTTTTTTGTTCCAATCTGGTCCCCTAAGTCATTTTCGTTTGAAAGTGGTCCCCTAACTCATGTAACGTTATCACCAATTGTCCTTTCCGTCCATGAACGAACTCCCTATTGCGTTCACAATCAACGACAATGTTGCAATTCGTTCTCTCTCAGTAAATGCCCTAGCAACCCTTTGTTTTCCCTCCAAAGTTTAGTGTTTTTCTCTCTTAACTTAGAATGACTTCTCATGGAAGAAAGGAGAAGATGAAGTGAGTGACTTCAAGTACCAAAACGGCATCGTTTCACTCCACCATTTTAAACATTTAACGTGGTAAAAGGGAGGGTACACATGGATCACCCACGTTGGGCACTTTGGCTGCCACGTCAACTTAAATAGACGATGTTAGGAGCTAATGAACGGAAATGACTAACGATGCTAACGTTACATGAGCTAGGGGGCCACTTTCAAACGAAAATGACTAAGGGGACAAGATTGGAACAAATAAATAACTTAGGGGACCATACGAATAGTTTTGCCATAATTTTACTATAATATCCTTACACTACATTAATTATCACTCATTTCACATATTTCAACATATTAAATGCAATGTTAAGTTGGAAAAAATTAATTAATATACCCTCAAAATTTCTAAAACGATAAGTAATTTGGAATGAATTAAAAAGGTTAAAGTAACAAATAAAATGGAATAAAAGGAGTATAAGATTATGAAATTGACTTGCACATTAAATATGAAAGTTAGTTAATGTTATTAATGATATTGTAATAGATAACAAACATTTGATATACTTTAGCAAAATTACCCTATAATAATTATTATTGAAATTTTAAAAAATGTTGAGTAAATAGAAATGTTTGTGAAAAAAAGTAATTAATGTCATTGAAAATTAAACAACGTACTTATTAAATCAAGCGTGTTTGTACATAACAATTTTCTAAAAGCAGAGTGAAGCAAATCACTCGATCTAGAAGGGGAGGCTTGGACGAAGCTCTCAGTGGTTGGAGAGTGAATCAAGATATATCGGCGTATCGAATCTTCTGTCCCTTCTCTTATTTACTCTTTTGATTAATCATGTATTTGTGATTTTCAAATTGTGTTGAAAATTGTGTGAATATTTCTTTGATCTTTAAATATGTGTTTTGAGTGCATTAGAAGTGTCTCAAGAACCATTTAATTGATCATTTAAATAGTTGGAATTGATTGTGAATCAAGAAATGATTTTTCTTAAAAGATTTTCTATCAGGTAATTGTTTATGTTAACCAATTAACTAGTTAAGACAACCAATTATTTATGTGTAAATTATGATCATTTAACCAGTTACAACCAATTACTTAATTCACACCTTTTTGAGCGAAATTGAAAATAACAAAAGTCACCGCTACACCTATTTGTTGGAAGATGCAATTTCCTTTTGATACAGACCAAATTATCGATATTGATCCATATTTTGTTAATGTCAAAAATCAAAAGTTTGAATCCTAGCAAACAACCTAATGAAAAAGGTGGATAACACAATTAATTCACCATCCAAAATGAGTACCGAACATTTTATAGAATCCATTACATGGCATCTGGGAAAATATTTTTCTTTTAGAGCACAAGCCTTAAGGGAATCTTAATCCTTTTTTAATCGCCATCAGTGCCTGGCAAGAAGGTTTTTATTGAAAGCTTCAAAATTTATAAAACTCAAACCTCCCTCACGTTTGGGCTTTGAAAGGGCTTTCCAACTTATTTAGTTAATTTTTTGGTGGTCTACATACATCACCACTCAAAGGAGGCGAGTAATCATGCTATCAATTTTCTTGCACAAGATCTTAGGAAGACTGAAACAACTCATCACATATGCTAGGATTGCTTGAGCTTCAGTTCACTATCATGCAAAAGCATATGTAGAAGCGTCAGTTTGTGGCGGTGTAGGTATAGGTTGTGGTGTTATATTAAGAGATCAGTATGGTGAGGCTTTGATAGCTACGACTCACTTTATCCCTGGTCAGTTAGAACCTTCGATGACTGAAGTGGTGGCCCGGCAATTGATATGGCATTGCATCTAGGTTTCTCATCTATCCATTTTGAGACCAATTGTCTCTCTACCCAACAAGCTTGCCACTTAATCTCTCACAGTGCATCATAATAGAACGAAATCATCCAAGAATGCAAGCTAAAGTGTGCTCACTTTGATGAATCCAAAATTTCTTGTATTAGTAGAAATTATAATAAGGTGGTTCATCATTTAGCTACCAATACTTTTCCTGTCAATGATTTTCTAATTCTCAACATATGTGTAAAAAATATTGGGTGGAGATCAACTAAGAATTAGGGGGTCAAAAAATGAATTTCCTCGTTTCTATATTGTTGCAAAGAGAGGTTAATACAAGCCCATCATCTGTAATATGCCCAAAAAAAATATGAGTGCTGGATTTGAACCCCACTTTTTAGCCACAAACCCCATTTATTTTGTGAAATCCAAAATTACTCTCTTGCTTTTTCGACAAGTATCTCTCGGAATATATTTCCGATAGCCTCAAGTCGAAAATTAATCATATTATATCAATATATTTTTCCGAGAGGATAATCTTGGAAAAATTTTCTAATACCTTTGAGTTGGAAAAAAATTAAAAATTATGGGCATTTTGAAATTTTCACCAATTAAATAGGGTTTATGTATAAAAAAAACGAGGTTCAGAATCCGACACTCAAAAACTATTCCTTGAAGAATGCATACTCTTGTTTTCTTTTGAGTTGGTGAATTGGTGCGTATGAGCTTTTATTGGGTAGTATTATAATACAGTGGTTTTGATTTGTTAAGAAATATTTTCTTTTATTATAAAGCACGGTTTAGCACATAAGGATTGTGTTCTTTTTTATTTTTTTAATTGTGTCTCTTAGATTTAATCGATAATCGATAAGCTAGTAACATGATTCAATAAATATAAATTCAAAAAATTTGTAGCTTTTAAAATGGAAATTTGTGTCTTTTGAAAGTTGGTTTTCAGGATCAAGTAACTTTAAAAAAAACTAATCTAACATTCAATAATTCATTTATCAATTATACCTTCTAAATTTTTTTAAAATTATATTAAGGATCTTGCTAACAAATGTTCTATATTAATTACCCCAAACACATTAATTATATCAATTGCTTAGTAGAATTTTCCAAGAGTAGCATCATAACTACTGAAATCCCACATCATATGTTTTACATAAACAAACATTCTATATATACTTGCCTGTGACCTAAGCCTAAGTAAATAGGCCACAGGCATACGGCCCAATAGTTTCCGGGATGTTGTTGGGCTTAATTGGCCAAATTTTGGACTTGGCCCAATTTCTTATTTCTCATGTCATCATTTATTTGTCACATAAGCACTTAATGGAAAAACACTAACGTTAGGACCAAAATCATATTATATAAGGATCAAAACTAAAAAATTCTCAACTTTCAGGAATTAAAATCATAAATAAGTCTTATTTTATTATGAAGCATGATTTAGTACATAAGGATTGTGTTTTATTTTATTTTATTTTATTTTAATTGTGTCTCTTAGACTTAGTGGATAAGCTAGACAGCTAGTAACCCGGTTCAATAAATATAAATTGAAAAAAATTTGTAGCTTTTAAAAAAGAAATTTATATCTTTTGAAAGTTAATTTTCATATCAAGTAACTTTCAAAAAACTAATATAGGATTCAATAATTTATTTATTAATTATACTTTCTAAAAATTTTCAAAATTATATTAATTACCCTAAACATGGAAACCTACTGATGGGAACAAAAAGAAATAAACCTAATAATTCAAATTGTTTAAATTTTTCAACCATTTTAAAATAATTTAGTTCCCTATTTTTATTACTTGGATTTTTGTAAATAAATTAATAATTAACTTTTTAATTAAATGTGTATTTAATTAATTATTAATTAAAAATTAATATTTTTATTATCAATTAATTAATCATGTAATTAATAAATAAATAAATGGAATAAATTGAAATAATAAATAAAAATAATATAATGTTACATGTCTTTTTAAGTTATTTATTTTTTTGGTGTGCAACTTTTTAAGTTATTTAGTAATAACTTTTAGCTATTTTCACAACTTGTTTTGCCATATAACTCAATTTCAAACAATTAGTTAATTGGCTATAAACTCAAAACTTAGCTACAAGCTCACAATTCTCACTGGCTTCACAAATCACAATGATAAAGTAGTTTTGTTGAACATACTCTTATTTTGTTAGATAAATGTTTTTATTAGAAGAAAAAGAAAAAAAATTACTCAGCTACCAGATTTTTGATAATCGTCAATATTAATTATTCAATATTTATGCCTATTGATATATGATATATGATAAAAAAAAATGATACACTTTATAAAATACTTTTTATGTTTCAATTTATATGTGGTTTTAGAAGTTTCACATAGATCAAGAAAGTCATATAATATTTCAAATTTCAAGAAAAGTATAAAACAATTTTACTATATTATCCTCACACTACATTAATTATCACACATTTAAGATATTTCAATATGTTTAAAACCAATATTAAAGTTGGAAAAAATTAAATAGTGCATCCTTGAATTCCTAAAACGACAAATAATTTGATATAAGTTAAAAATACTAAAACATCATATAAATTGGAACTTAGAGAGTAACAATTGATACTGTCTTTATAAGGGCAACCACAACAAATTAAAATAAAAATAAATAAATATTAATATTATTGTTTAAATAATAGTAAATAATAATATTCTTTAATATAAATTTTTCATATTTTATTCATAAATATATTGTATATTACGAAAAAATTAATGGATATATTAAATACATATGAATATATATATATATATATATATATATATATATATATATTCAAATAGGAATATATAACAAAAAGCTTTTAAAAAATAGATATGTAAAAAACATAGAGCTATTGAAATTATTATTGTAATTCATTTTTTCTTATAAAAATGGTTGTGGAACATTTTTAAACACATAATTGGATATTTAATATTTAAATATGATTTGAATACAAATATAGTTTTTAGAAATTTATAATTATTGATATGATAAATAAATATTTGAGACTATTTTTAGAAATAGTAGTTCATTAACATTATTGAAATTAAATTTCAAAAACATTATTAAAATAAAATCGAGTTTAAAAGTGTATGATGATGTAATGTCTAGATATAAATGCAGTGAACTTTAACTGTTGTGGTGGAAAATATGGAAAAATCTGAAGTTGAGTCTAACAACAGGATAATAGTATAATGTGTAAGAGTATGATATTAAGACTATGTTGTGAATGTCTTTACATTATTTTTTTTTTTTAAAAAAAAAAGAAAATCTTGATATTCAAAAATAACATTTTATTCATACTATTTCTAAATTAATTGACCTGACTATTTAGAGACGAATATCATCGGACAATAAAAGTGAATACATTTGATCGTATCTTTTGCTTACATTTGTTTATTGTTTTGACTTGCATTAAATTTTTAATTTTCTGTATTAGGGGAATTTCATAATAAATCCTTTTTTACTTGGATCCACCTATCTTATGTTTTTGATTTGTTTAAAAAACCCTAAATGAGATCTTAAAAATAAAAAAGAAATAAAAAATGAAAAAATTTAAAAAATGTTTTCTCAGATTTGAATCGAAGATTATCAATTATAATTTATACTAGTATATTAATAATAAGCATGCAAAACATTTTTTAAACTCTTTTCAATTTTTTTATTTTTATAAACCTTATTAAACACATATTCTCATTTATCCATTCACTTCGATGATCTCTACGCTTTAGAGGGAATTAATCTTCAGCTATCGACTGAAAGGTACGTTTGATACACACAAGAAGAAAACTTCATTTTATGTATATTTTTATGAGAGATTAATCCATTTTGATTTTTTTTTTTAAATATCTCAATTGATTCTAAAAAATATATTGCTTTCATATATGAAAACTCGAATTTTGATTTTTTACCATATTGGGAGATTTTGATTTATCTAATTAGATCAACTTTTTATGATATTTTTTATTTATTTATGACAAATATTAATAAGTTTCTTAATTCAAATAAAGTAAAAAAATTATACGCAGGATTTTTTATTAGTAAAATGCATAGCAAATATTTTGAAAATACTTTTCGAGCTAACGAGTATTCTTAGGGTATTAGTTAAGCTACTAAACATAATTAAATGGTGTTTACAAATACTCCCTCCGGTCTTTTAAAAAAAAAAATCTCATTCATGGTCTTAAATATAAGTAAAAATTAACCAACTTTGTATTCACAATACAATCATTCTTAAAATATCTTTACAAAATGGTTGTAACCCTGAATTTTTGTTTCATTCCCAATGCAAGTTTCCCAATTTTTCTATGAATTTGAGAAAATTAAATGTACTCAATTAACTTTCTTTAATAACTGCGAAATTAGTTTTTTTTGCTTAAAAACAATACCAGAGGAAGTAATTTTTTTTTTATATTTTCAAAAAATAAAATATGATAAACTTATAATTAATTTTTTTTATAATAAGCTTAACGACTACTCCCTCTGTCTCCAAAAAGTTAGTAAATTTTTGAAAATTTAACAAAAATAAAGGAACATCCAAATTAATCAATTATCAAAGCAAGTATTCAATGCATGCGTTCTTAATTAACCAATCATAAAATATACAATGCAATTTCAATTTTTTTATTAACTATTTTAACTTTAATTTGGAACAAAATTTTCTATGTTTTTTACTGTCGGTATATTTCTTAAGTGAGTAATAACACTCGTTAGCGAGACTATTATTCCGCAAGGAAGGAAGAAGAAAGAGAGCTTCGTATAACTTTTACCGTCATACGTTCCATTACATGATGCTCTTTTCAATATAAGAGGCAGGCCACCACATCCTTTGTTACCAAAACAAAATATATATACATAAAATTCAGTGTTCTCATTTCATTTTTTTTTTTTTTTTTGATGATATTGATAATGATAATGAAGCAGTGAATGAAATGATGACTCTTCTTTCTTCCTTCTCTTCTCTGCTTCTTCCTCTTCCTCTTCCTCTTCACCCTTTCTAACCTTCTTAGCCGTCCTAAAACCCAATTTTCTAATCCAAACACAGTCCTAAATCCATTTTCTTCATTCACTTTGGATCATCACATATTCAATTTCATTCCGTTAAAAAAAAAAAAAAAAGCTTTTTTCTTGTGTGTTAATTTTGATTCATCTGGGCACCGACTAAACAATCTTAGATCTTCTGGATCACTTCAAAGTTCTTATCTTTTTCGATTTTGGTGAGGTGGGTCGATCCTATTTTGATCTAATTTTACTGATTTTGATCTGAAAATAAAAAAAATTGAATTTTGAAGCAAAAAAAATTCAGGGTTTTTCTCTGTTTGTGAAATGGTATATTTCCATAGCTCAATCTCTCTCTGCAACAAATCCGTTGACCAAATTCCAGCTATGGCGAATTCGATTTGTTCTTCGGATTTGGTTTCGAAATCAAGGAACCGAAAGTCACCAACTTGTTCATCATCATCATCAATTTCCCTTCAGATTCCACCCTGCGATCGATCTCGATCGGCTATGGTTGATGTTGTGATTTTCATTGCTGTTATCTTTGCAATTGGGTTCTTGTTTTTTCCATCAATTGAGATTTTGATCACAGGGTCTATCAAGATTGGAAAGGTGGTTTTTTGTGTGGTTAAAGAGGAGTTCGAGGTTGCGCCTTCGATCTATATATCGATATTACTCAGTGTTACTTGTGCTGCATTGGCAACATGGGGTGTTGTTGTTTGCACTAGTAGGAAGTGTGGGAATCCAAATTGCAAGGGTCTTAAGAAAGCCGCGGAGTTCGATATTCAATTGGAGACTGAGGATTGCGTGAAGAACTCGGCGAATTCGATGGCTAAAGATGGCGGTGTTGGTGTCGTTGTTAAGAAGGGGTTGTTCGAATTGCCGCGCGATCATCACAGGGAACTCGAAGCTGAACTCAAGAAGATGGCACCGGTTAATGGAAGAGCTGTGCTTGTGCTGAGAGCAAGGTGTGGTTGTTCTGTTGGTAGGTTAGAAGTTCCGGGACCGAGGAAGCATAATCGAAAGATCAAAAAGTAGTTCGAGTATTATGATTTATAGGCAGGAATTAAGGAAGGGTGGACTGAAAGTTTATTTGAATCAATATAGAATTATGTGTACTAGACTAGTAGTGCTAGTAGTCCTAATGGTATAGGAGTGGTTTCTATGATCATTCATTCTATTAGGATCTTGGATGTTTTTAAATAAGCCCCCTTTGGCAATAAGTTTGTAAGGAACTATGAGTCATATCATACACAGTTCAGTTGGTTATACTTTGGAATATAACAAAACAGTTAATTTGAATTTACTTTATTATTCAAGGTTTTTAGTTCTTATTATAAGTTTATTGTTTCTCCTGGTTATTGTTATGTCATGTTTTTGTGAATTGAGATTGTCCAGGATTTGGATTGCGATGTTGTTATAAGCTGCAGGCTTACAACAATGGAGTAAGTTTGTTGTTCTTTTCTTATGAGCATATATCTGAATTTTGTCAACAGTGCTGTGATGTTATATCTGAATCAAGTTGCAATGTTATGTTGTATTTTTTGTGATAATTGCTCAGGATTTAAGTTGGAATGTTACTATGACTCACAGAGTTACGTCAATAGTTGTTGTTCTGTTCTTGTGAACACGCATATGTACCTTGTCAAGTTTCAATCTTAAAGAAGTCATGCAAAACTTTTAACATTTTTCATTAAGGTTTTGTTTGCGAATCGGTTTTGACGGAGGAGGAAGGGAAAGGGAAGGCATGGGAGCCCTCTCACGAGTGTATTTCATGGTTCCCAAGCCTTCCCTCTTCATCTATTCCCCTCCAAAAACCAACTAGCAAACAACCCCCACAGCTTAACATTTTGTGCTGTTACTTGATTCTACATTTAAACGGTGATTTAAATTTTCTCCTTTAACTGTGTGAATTGTTTCAATGCATGGGTTGTCATTGTAGGCAGACTCTTCTAGGAGAGGTTGCCTGGGGTGTTAGCCATGGAGTGGATTGTACAGGTACAGGATATGCTTTTATCCAGGTATCTATAAACTCTGGTTTTCTGTTTGAATACTTTGTGAGAAAATTGATTTCTCGTGTTGAGAGAACAATCGGATTATGGCTTTGATTGATTATTGATTATTGTTTTCTTTTTCTTGATGCCTCCTTCTCATATGGAATAATTACTTGATTTGAGTAGCATGCTTTGCAAGCTAACTATTAGAATAAGCTAACTTTTTGAATAATAGTAATAATAAAACTGTATTATTTTCCAATTTGTTTCCTCTTATTCTGCTTGAATTTTGTTGTGGTAATCTGAACATGCTTGATGTTTCATTGTCAATCTGAATACTCTGAACCTGTCTCACTTGTATAAACCAGCAGATTGCATAGAAATCGTCTTGTTTCAATGCCAATTTCATATGCTATTTTCTCAAGCTTCTCGAATAAGCTTTTAGAAATAAGCTATTTTCATATGTTTAAATAAGCTTTTCTAAATGTCCCCTTAGTCTGTAACTTGTTTGAATGGTCTTATCTTCTGGTTTTAAGTTATTCCATGAAAAGTCTTCTTCCTATTTCTGCTGTTTTTCAATTGCACTGTGTATATATACCAGAAGGGAGTACCCCCTATGTTAAATTTGTTCAACTTCATCAGTGACAGGTTAAGACTTCTTTTAGAACAATTTTAACTTACTCTTGGTCTTGGACTCATCACACTTCATTTCATAATCTAATCTTCCAACCTTTATATAACTGCAGTATGTCACATTTTGTATGGTCTGGATGCATTATTACACCCTAAAAGCATATTATGATTCACCCTTCTTATACACGTTAATTTCTAGTAATTATATTTGTTTGAATAAAACTTAGGGTTCTTTGGGTTCTTATGGTGTTGTTTTTCAATAAAACAAAATGATATATGTATTATTTCATCATAACTAAAATAAAACAACATAAAACAAGTTTTGAAGTGTTATGTTTTGTTGGAGATCAGCCCAAACACACTGTTGATTAGGTGTTACCTAACCTGCTAGTACTTCATGGCTTTGAAAACTAAAGGGTGTCCCTACCATAATGCTGTGTGACCTACTACCACTTTTTACACTGTCCAAGGTTGTAATAAAGGGGTCATGGATGGACTGAATGTTTCAGTGATTGATATTGATCAATTTACCAAGCTTCAAGTCATTTCAAATCACTTAATTCCCCTTTTTTTGGGGTAATTTTCTTCTATAAAGTTCTATATGATATTTGAATATCTGAACTTTGCCTTAAATGGTGTAGTTTCTTTTTACCGCTGGCATATGGATAGAATAGGCATTTGGCAATTTCCTCTAAACTTTGACTTTGAGTACCTAACTCGGCTCACTTGTACTTGCTGCCCCAGTGTGTGTGCGCGCGGTAAGGGTGAGCGTAGGGCGGGTTGGGATAAATTAGACTAATCTCTTATCCGTTCTTAAATGTTAATTGGGTCAACTTTTGAGCTGAATCCATTTCTTATTTGGAAGGGACATGAGAGATAGATCCGAATAGAGACAGGTCAAGATAGGGAGTCGGGTTGTTCCGAGACAAAAATATAAGCAAAAATTTATAAAAATATAAATTTATTCTCGAGACAAATATGTTAAAAATTGATGTGATATAACAAGTTATCCATCTCAAAGTTTTTTTTTTAATTTATCATATTGTTAAAATGATATTTAAAATTTAAATTTGTGATTGTAATGATTGTTGACTAGACTATCTCATCGTTATGTTCATTTTACATAGTTTAAGTATTTTGCACAGCTTAAAAAGCGAAAGCATAAAAAAAACCTTCTATTTAAAGAGACAAAAATGGATACTAGCAAATACCTACCTCACTATGAATTACCACTTACATCAATTATATTTTAATATATCACTAGTACAAATATCTTGGATAAAATACTCACATTAAATTATATAGTAAAGAAATATAGGGAATATTGTGTTTCATGTTTAAAATTGTGCTTATTTCAATTATTTTTATGACATAAAACTTTATACAAAAACAATTTAGTGAAGAATAATATAACCTTGGTATGCATAAGAGAATGGGTCGGGTGATCCGGAAGTAAATCCGTACATGGCACCTCTTGTATTGGGTCTATCTTTTTTTGTCCATGTTTGTCCTTTTGTGTGAATCGTGCCGAATCAAACCTGATCCGAAGTCATTAGGGCAAAAAAGGTTTATGGGACGGATCAAGTTTCGCTCATTCCAGTATTTGGGGACAAATAAAAGGAGGGGGATTAACATAATAACGGGATCGGAGTTTTCCCTCTCAAATTAATTTTTTGCAGGGTTGTCTCAAACATTTCGCGGGCTCTGCGCGAAAATATACTGGGAGGCCCCACTGAAAAGAAAAAGGTAAAATAATTTTAAAAAATTATTTCTTATAAATAATCATTGTATACAAAATGTTTTATTATATAACTTCTCAACTCATTTTCACAAGTCTTGTTCTTTTATAAACCCAATATATAATTAATGCTATTTTTCCAAACACACCCTTATTTATTATCCTCTCCTTTTCACTTCCAATATCTTTCTCTCTCTCTCTTCAATTATGATTATATAAGGGCATTATAATCCAAAAATAACAAATTTTTACATCATTTAACTATTTCTTAAAACTCGTGCACAACCTTAAAACATACTCTATTACATATGAAACGGAGGGAGTAATGTTTACTCATTACTCGTAAAGGCAATTGTACTAACCTAATAATGGCGCGTATTTTTAAAATTATTTTACAATATTTGAAATGATGAACTTTTTTGGTGCAAATATGAAATGATGGATTAATTTTAAGATTGTGATAAAGTTATTGAATTAAATTAAGAGAAAATGGATGGTGTACGAACAGTGTAAAGGTTTTCGATATAGATGATACATGATCCATAATTCATATATTATTAAATGTTGACTTTTGATCAAAAGTAAAACATATAAATGATAGATGATGGATTAACAATGTAAAAAAATTTACATCATCAATATATATTTATTAAATTCTAAAATTACCCCCTCTGTTTCAGTTTATCTGTTACTTTAGTTTTTTTAATTTATTCCAAATTTTTTGTCACTTTAAGTGTATTAATTAATTTTTTTCAACTTTAATCTTGCATTTAACATGTTGAAATATATGAAATGAATTATAATTAATGCAGGGTGAATATATTATACTCTCTTCATCCCACAAGGATGATTAAAAAATTCAAAAGTAAAAAAATTAACGAGACATGCATTTAATGATTTGTCTAGTACATCAACCAATTATTAAACAACTACTCCCTCCGTCCCACAAGGATAGTTAAAAAATTCAAAAATCAAAAAATTAAGGAGACATGCATTTAATGGTTTGTCTAATACATCAACCAATTATTAAACAACTAATTTAATGCATTTTGCATGGATCAACCAATCACAATTCAAAGTTTACAATTTCTAAATTTTTCATTAATTATTTTAACTATAGTTTGGGACAAAATTTTAGTCATTTTTTACCATCCTTGTGGGACGGAGGAAGTAATTTAATGCATTTTGCATAGATCAACCAATCACAATTCAAAGTTTACAATTTCTAAATTTTTCATTAATTATTTTAACTATAATTTGAGACAAAAAATTTAGTCATTTTTTATCATCCTTGTGGGACGTACGGAGTAGTAAATTTATTTAATATTTCTTTTGAAAATTGATGTATTAAATAATTTTTTTAATTCGCGTGAAACTCTTAAAACATACTCCATTCGATCTATTATTAAGCAAAAATAACTAATTTCACATCTATTAAGGAAGTTAGTTGAGTGTATTTAATTTTCTCAAATTCATAAAAAAAATACTCCCCCCGTTCCTATTTATCTGTCATATTTAAAACAAAACACACTCTTTGAAAAATCTAATCATTACTCTGATTTCTAATTCATTAATTATTTTTTTCTCACTATGTCCTTTCTCTCTATAATCATTAATTTTTCTCCACTACTTACATAAACCAAGACATATTAAATATGGGCAAACACTGAAAATATTATTTATTACACTCTTGAAATCCTCAATACAACAGATAAAAAAAACAAAAAATCTCTCCAAAAAATGACAGATAATAAAGAATTGAGTGAGTATACTACTCCCTTCGGTCTTGTTTATTACTCCCTCTAGTCTTATACATAGGGCACATTCTAGAAGAAATATTTGGTTCTATATATAGGGCACTTTATATTTTTTATGCATCATTAATTGTTTTTTCTCTTTTTTGCCCTTATTAAATGCTTTGACTAACTATGTTTTTTTGTTTGTTAATGAATGTGAACTTTCCAAGTGAAGTGAAGTGGAGGGGTAAAATTGTAATGTTACAATATATTCTCATAAAATTCACAAAAATAATCACTTTCTTTGGTCCGGGGAATACAGTTAAGTATGTCCTATATATAGGACCGGAGGTTGTAGCAAAAATAACTACCGGCACAGGTATTAAGAAAGTTAGTTGAGTACATTTAATTTTTTCAAATTCATAGAACAATTGATTACTTTAGGAAACTTGCATTGGGAATGAAACAAAAACTAAATGTTATAACCACTTTGTATGGATATTTGAAGAATGGTTGTATTGAGAATAGAAAGTTGATTAATTTTTGCTTATATTTAAGACCATTAATGAGATATGTTTTTTTTGCTTATAAATGAGATCGGAGGAGTCTTACATTAGGAATGAAATAAAAATTTAATGACTTAACCATATTATGAAAATATTTTAGGAATAATTGTATTGGAAATAGAAAATTAGTTAATTTTTACTTATATTAATGGAGTGTCCTTTTTTACTTATAAATGATACAGGAGAGAGTATATAGATTGAAAGGTACTTCCTCCGGCTCGAATTATAAGCAAAACTAACTAAATTTATGCTTATTAAGGAGGTTAGTTGATTATATTTAATTTTCTCAAATTTATAAAAAAATAGAGGGATTTTAGGAAAGTTGCATTGAGAATGAAACAAAAATTAAATAAGATAATAATTTTCTAGTGATGTTTTAGGAAAGTGACATTGGGAATGAAATAAAATTTAAGAATGTTGGTTAATTTTGCTTATATTTTAAATCAATAAAAATATAGTTTTTTGTTGCTTATATTTCAAGTAGGAGGAAGCAAGTAGTAATCAACAATGTTTGATAAGTAAAGGGTGACATTTGACATTTTGACTTGCGGGGTGAGGCTGATAAGAAGTCTTACTAAGGAAGGAAAGAAAAGAATGAACAAGGAGCAGAACACGTTGCGGTCTGTGGGGATTTAAAGTCATGCACTTGTAACTCATGAGGAAGAATAAGTTTGGGGTTTTAATTCCCAATGAACTAGGATGAGTAACTTCAGGGTGCGGAAAAACTAGGTCCCTTGAAATTTAAATAAGGATGGCAATTGGACTTTTTTTATTTTTATTTTTTTAAATTTTAACATATATTTTGTCCGGTCTCAATTTGAAGCAAAAATAATATATTCATGCTCTCTTCGGTATTTAATATAAGAAAATTCAGGCATATTTTTCTTGGTCTCTAATATAAGAAAAAGTTAACTAACTTTTTATTCTTAATACAATCATTCCTAAAATGTTTCTAGAAAATAGTGATCTCATTTATTTTTTTTTCACTCTCAATGCAACTTTCCTAAAGTAGCAATATTTTTTATGATTTTGAGAAAATTAAATACATTCAACTAACTTTCTTAATATGTGTGATTTCGGTTATTTTTTTCTTATAATACGGACCAAAGGGAGTACCTATTAAAAAAAGTTAGTTGATTGTATTTAATTTTCTCAAATTCATAAAAAATAGTCTACTCCATTTTAGTAAATTTACATTGGAAATGAAACAAAAATTAAATGACTCAACCACATTGTAAGGATATTTTAGGAATGATTGTATCGGAATAGAAAATTAGTTAATTTTTGCTTATATTAGTTGAATGTCTTTTTTTTGCTTATAAATGAGACCGAAGAGAGTACTCCCTCCGTCCCTTATTATAGGACTCTTTTGGTTATTTTTACGTCCATCAAGATTGATAAATTTAATACTAAACTTGATATATTGTTCTAAAAATAGCCTTTTACCAATTATTACTCCCTCAGTTTCTTATTATATGTCCTTTTTTGGAAAGAATTTTTGTTTCCTTTTATCTATCCTTTTGAGAATTTCAAGAGTATAATAAATATTTTCCATATTTGCCCTTATTAATATGTTTTGGTTTATGTAAGTAGTGAAAAAATAATAATTATAGAAAGAAAAAGGGTACAGTGGGAAAAAACATAGTTAATGTATTGAAAATATGACAGATAAATATTAACGAAGGGAGTAACACATAATAAATTTTTTGACTTTTCAATACTTACTTTAATTCTTACTTTACCTCCACCACTTATAACATTAAATCTACAAGGTTTGCAAAATTTTTACACTTTTCAATAAAATTTTATTTATATCTTCTTACTAAAACTTAGAGTATTACGATTAAATGTCAAGGGTAATTCTGGAAAAATTTACTCCCTCCGGTCCTATTTATAAGACCCTTTTGAGATTTTTATTTTGGTCCTATTTATAAGATCCCTTTTCAATTTTCAATAGCATTTAATTACTTCTTTCCACAAACACCCCTATAAAGTCAACACTTTTTAGAGTTCCAATAATAATTATAGGGGTAGTTTTGGAAAAGTATATCAAATTTTCACATTTCCAATGTCACTAACAAATTTATCCATTCTCCTTGATGGGTGTGAAAAACCCCTAAAGGGTCTTATAAATAGGACCGGAGGAAGTAGAAGATGGTTTTATATTTATGACCAAATTTTTTTACTCAAAGGGGTCTTATAATAAGGGACGGAGGGAATAACATTTCTATTAACTATGAGCGAAACAATTAAAAATGATATAGAAATAAATGCTTTATCAAAAGATATGATTTATGATAAACCTTTATAACATTGTTTGATCCATGTACCCGATCTTATTTAGTGGGAAAAAGAATTGATTGTTGTAGCTGTATAGCATCTTTATTAAGAAAAGGAAAGAGAAGCTACATCATTTTGAATGAGTTCCAACAAGTAAGAAGGAAACTCATCACACCATAAATAGGTTTTTGAAATAAAAAAAGCAGTGGCAGCAAGCTTGTCCTCTACTCTATTACACTAGTATATTAATCCCAGATCTCTTATGTAAAAAAAAAAAAAAAATACTAGTATATTAGTCTCTCCTTTTTATATGCAGTATTCATAAAGTTTTTGTCTCATGTTTTTTTTTTTGTCCATGATCGGAGTGTCCACCATCGATCGCAATGACTAATCTCTTCGCTGGCTTGTAAGCACCTTAAATGGGTGGGACAGCTTGCCCCGAGATTTAACGCTGTTGCATGCATATGCACAATACAGGATTCGAACACTTGACCTTGCTTAAGCATGGATCAATCTCTACCACTGAACCACACGCTCGGAATTTTTTTGTCCCATGTTTCATATTTATTGTTCTTTTACAAAACCAAATACATAATTATCCAAAATTATTTTAAATAATTTTCCGAAAATAAAAAATATTTACCCAAAGCTAAGCCCTCGGTAATGTAGTGCAACAATGATTTAATTTTTTTTTATAAAAAAATAATTAATATATACTCCAAAATTATGAAAACATACTAATTATGCTAATTAATAAAAAGCTAATGAAATTCTAAATACAAGGTAACAAAATATTTTAACGATATTTTTTTTTTAATGAAACAAAGAGGCTCGAGCCCAGAAAAGACAAATGGTAAACTAAACTCCTCTATGAAACATAGTTCTATCTGCTAAAAGAGGCGGAAATTGCTTTTTGGCCCTCATGTTAGATTTTTTGGCCCCCATTTTATATTTTCGTGGACCAAAATACCTTAAGGTTTTTAAAGTTTTCGGTAATACCCAACCGGAATCATTTCGGTTTACCTGAACCAGAATAAATTTAGCCCCCATTTCGGTTTCGATTGAGCCAGTTGCGCATAAAAAGCTATTCGGAATAATTCCGACTATGTAGAACCAGAAGAAATTCGGTTATCCAAAACCAGAATTAGTTCGGTTAAGTAAAACAGGAATCTGTCCGGTTAAGCCAAACCGGAATAAATTTAGACCCCATTCCGGTTTTGATTGAGCCAGATGAGCGTACAGAATTGTCAGAATCATTTCAACCAGACCAAACCGGAAGACATTCGGTTATTTAAAACCGAAAGAGGTTCAGTTCAATAAAACCGGAATAGTTTTAGACCCCTTTGGATTTTGTGTGAGCCATTCGAGTTATCTATTGCTGTCGGAATGTTTCCGACTTTACCAAACCGAAAGGAGTTCGGTTCTTTCGAACCGGAAAAATTTCGGTTCGACTGAATCGGAACGAATAAAAATTTAGAGGATGTTTTCGTCCACGCAAATTACAAATGAGGGCCAAAAATGGAAGTGAGGGCCGAAAAACAATTTCCAAAAGAGGCACCCTAAGGAAGCTAGGAACAGCATCAAAAGTCTTGAAATCCCATTGCATATGATACGCATATTTTAAGAGCATATCTACCCGTGAACGAAAAATTCGTTCTTAAATGGACCCCATACATTATTTTATTATTCTTCACACTTTTCTATATGTTATGAACCTCTACCATTTTTACTTTCCATCCATGAACCTACTTTTCGTTCATAAGTGGGTCTCACTACCTACCCTACACTCTTAATATTTTATAATAAATATAATCACCATCAACTAACCATATTTTTTACCGTAAAAAAAACTAACTTCATTTTAAATTTTCTTAACACATATTTACTCAAAATATTTTTTTGCACATATTCGTATACAGATTTATTAGAATATGTCAATTTTGAATATAGTTTTTACTTAATATAGTTTTTTTTAGAGCCGAGAGTAAAAAAAAAATTAATCCAAATCATTAAAACTAGTGCATACCAGTGAAAAAGAATACACATAGAATATTTTTGAATTGACTACATTTGAAAACAAGAAAAAAAAATTTTAACCTCTGTCAGAGAGCACAGATTAAAAAAAAATTAAATTCGAATAACAAAAAAAATATATACATGTGAAAAGAAAAATACATAGGATGTTGCATAGATGATGATGCTGCGGTGGATGAGTGAGCATACCAGACAAGATCGGATTAGAAATGAGTATATTCGAGAAAAAATAGGGGTTGCTCCTATTGTTGAAAAAATGGTTGAATCTCGTCTTAGGTGGTTTGAGCATGTGTGGAGGAGACCTAGGAGGGTAGACCAAATGGAGGGTACTACAAGGGCTAGAGGAAGAGGAAGACCTAGAAAAACTATAGGCGAAACAATTGAGAAGGATATGGCAATCAATGCCTTATCCAAAGACATGATTTATGATAGACCTTTATGACGTCATTTGATCCATGTAGCCGACCCCACCTAGTGGGACAAAGGCTTAGTTGTTGTTGTTGTACATTCGAAATGAAAAAAAAGAGAATTATGCATTTTTTATTACTCTTTCTCTCTCCTTCTCTGCCATGAACGTGTCGCTAGTTAGGTAACCAATTCTGAAAATGGGACGAACATGAATATGCTCCACCGATTATGAACGAGAAAGGACGTTCATAGAGCAATGAACGAACGACTTTTTAAGCCGCGGAAGATGCTCTAACTATACTAAATACCCAAATGTAATCCAATATCCAAACAACCTACGAAAGTAACTAAACATATGAAATATTATTACATAAATCATATGTTTTAATCATTATAACCATCTTAATCATCATCGTCATCTTAGCCCAAGTTCTGGTCAAGGCTCGCTGTATAATCCTCCTGCAATTCAGAATTAATACACAAGTAAAACCTATGCTAAAGATAAGTACAGAAACAATCATATTTTGTTACATACAAAAAATATCTCTTGTGCTCAACTCAAGGTTTATCTTTTAGAACCTATCTCATTTAGTTGGCACATGTCAATTTCTCTGTGAAAAAATAATTATGAGACAGAGACAGTGAAGTCTTACTAAAAATTTGTGGCTATTTTTTCCAATACACCCCTGTTTATCACTCTCTTTTCCACTTCCAATATATTTCTCTCTTTTCAATAATGATTATATAGGAGTATTATAATCAAAATATCCCAAATTCTTACATCACTCAACCATTTCTTAAAACCGCATTGACGCAAACCCCAGTTGGAAAGCTATATATGGATAGCCCACCTGAAAGCAATTGCCTCACCCATTGATGGTTCAAGAATATATATATCAGGAAGAAAATGTGTTACTGCTACCAGTGGAAGACCTCATGGTCTCTAAAAATGACACCAAGCCCCGTTCCAATGCCTTTGCGGTTAGACACTTCAAAATTAGTCTTTGCTTCAAAAGTTGTTGGAGGTTTCCATTACACTTCTCTACCTTGGGAAACAATGGTTGCTGTTTGATTCACCACCTTGATTGAGTTTGCTCTCTGTAAACATGTTCAACAGTTAAGAGACTTTTTATTAAAAACCCAATCATTCCTCCGTTGCCAAATTGTCCAGGTGATATTAAAAAGCTCGCAAATGATCTCCTTGTTCTTTATGTTCAGCATCTGTTGGATCCAACTAATAAAGGGTATACCTTGGTTCTCCATCATTCTCATAGACAACCCTAATGCAAACCAGATTCTTGGCACCTCACCACATAGCCAAAATGCATGCTTGATAACCAATCAATAATTAGCAAGTGACACATGTCACTTTCTTTATGATGTAAGCTTATTTGTAGGTTAATTTTATAGATTGATGAATCATTTTTCTTAAGTATATCACCATTGATGATATTGGATTTAACAAAATTTTAATTTGATCACATTATCTAGTTAATCTTGATACATCCAATCAGTAGCCGCCATAATAACACTCTTAGTGCACACCAAAAACAAATGGCATAGAACAAGAAACATAAGGAAAGGTGAAAGATAGTTTATCTTCTATAAAGGGTTCCTTTTCATTTTTCTCATCACTCAAACACACAATGTTAGCCAACGAACAAGAAAGTGTCTAAGCACTTCATTTTATTTTAACTCCAGTTAGCTACATCTGGCATGTGCAAGAAACACCACATAACAACGGTTTTGCATAAACCTTATTTTACTGGACAAAAACGTGGCTTCCAGGATCAGGACTCATCATGAAGATTGTAACATTAACTAATTGAAGAAAAAATTTCAGAAATATCTACGTACAATTAACTTGCTCGATTATCGTGACTCTAAAATCACTCAGCATGAGCACTCCATATTTGATCAATCTAGTTAGATGCAGTAGATGCCAATAACTCACCATTGGTATTTAGCAGCAACAAGGACCTCCTCATATTGTTGAGCAGCATTGTCCCAACTAAGATCTTGTGTCATACCTCGCCTTTGAAGCCCTTCCCAGCTCTTCTTATACTCCCTATAGGTCAATAAGCAGTTCCCTAATGCATGTATTAACTTATGAGCTTCTGCGCTATCGAATGTCCACCCAAGTCCTGACTCGTTAAACGGATCAAAAGACTTCACGGTATCTCTCAGTCCACCGACAGCATGTACGACCGGAACCGTTCCGTAATTCATGGCATACAGTTGATTCAGTCCACATGGCTCAAATCTTGATGGCATGAGTAATATGTCTGAACCTGCAGTAATTCTGTGAGCCATCTTCACCGAAAAGCCAACCCATCCCCTCACTTTGTCATGGTGTTGGTTTTCAAATTGCCTAAGCATCTGTTCTAGGTCCGGTCTTCCAGTTCCTAACATTATTAGTTGCACATCCTGGCCCATCATCCAAGGAATTGCTTCAGCTATGAGGTCAACACCTTTCTGTTGATCCAACCTTCCAATGAAAGCGATTATAGGAAAATCCGAACGGATAGGCAAACCAAGCTCCTTTTGCAAGGCCGCTTTACATTGACGCTTGCCACTATGTAGTGTCTCGAGGGAATAGTTGGTGTAGCCATCTGATGTCAAGTGAACATCAAACTGGGGGTTCCAATCTTTGTTGTCAATTCCATTCACAATTCCCTTCATTTTCCAGTCATTATCGTTTATGATCCCATGCAAACCCCAACCACCTTCAGAAGTTTTAAGCTCCCATGCATATCCGTGGCTAACTGTGACAATTCGGTCTGTGGTCTTTAAACCAGCTGCGAAGATATTGAAGTGTTCACCTCCAATGGGATCATATAATTTGAAAAGATCTATGTAGTTTTCAGGTAAATCCAAATACTTGAAATCATCAACCGGTCCACGACCCTGTAAGGAAAGTAGGTTTGGTGAGTAATCCTTCTTTATATAAGAAAAAATGCAATAGCATTATAAACTCCAATCATTAAAAAAATGAAATATTTTTTGATGATCTGGCTCAACTTACACCTGCGTTTATTTGTGTATGCATATTGATGATCTCGCTTTATTTGTGTAATGTGGTCAGGCGTAAATTCACAATATGCATTTCTTTCTCATTCAGTTAAGCAAGTGGACCAGATGTGCTAAATAAAATAATATACACACACACACACACACACACACATGTAGAAGCTTAGTTATTTATTGTATTCGACACTGAATTAACTACATTAAAATCATTGTATCTAGATACAGAATGAACCTGGTGAGCTATGTTATGAATCACAAGAATGGATCTTGTGTACTTCATCAAACCCTGGTCACGATAATATGCCTTCAGGTACACTGGCAGCAATGCAGTATGCCAATCATTTGCTATGAAGACCAAATTTCCATCTCCATAGCAAACACCACCACATGGAACATGCCAAGGAACCTGAAAATAATTAACTCCATTTATTCATATTGAAATTATAAAAATATATGGATCTAATAAAGAATGCATCTGCCAGAATGACTTTTGACAGTTAATAAAAATGATTTTGATAAACCATGTTAACCAGTCTGCTGTATGATAATAATCCTATTAACATGCTTTTCAAAAGCATCCCATTTTCCATGCCGTATCATTTCCTCTTGGTAAGAACTTCACAGCATTTACACGAGGAGGCTCAAGTAATTCTATAGGCACGTCATATATTTCCCAATTTCCAGTCTATTATACTGCATCACATGCAAACTTGAATATAAATGATTAATAGATAATATAATATCATTAAGAGAAATTCAAATCAGTTGTCTCCAACACGTAAAGATGGAGATGCCTCAGGTCGCAATAGGAAGCTTAGAATTGGCAAGTATGTCTATGCTTTCACATGATGGAACCAGAGCTGAAGGTAGATAGATTGCCTTGAGCAAATTTAATACTAGTGATTTACTATTTTCACCATTGTCACTCTATTTAATGCAAGCTAATGTGATTTCAAGTTGACTGAGACAGACTATTTATGTTCCGCACTCTGGTATACAGACATATTTGTTTCAAAATATTTCTTTTACAAAAATAGCAGAAGCAGTTTGCCAAGACTCTCCATTACACTAATTGTAATGCCTGGATATCCCTATATTTGATTTAGTCACAAAATCATTTAGTTCATGTACCTCAACAGCTGCCTTGCAAAATAGCACCATGCGTTTTAGAATATCCTGTTCCATCAAGCGAAATGCAAGAGTCAGAAGGCTAAGTAATAATGATATCACAAAACTAGTTATAGGTAACTAAGCAGTCTTCAGCATGTACCAATGCAAGATAATTTTCTAGGATAACTAAAATCAAAGCAGCTCAACATTTTGGTCATTCCTCTTATAATCAATTTGCCAACCGAGGAAACTGGTAGTTCACAAAATAAGATTGTTCCGTCTTTTTTCCCCTTAAAAAGATGTTGGGGGATGTCCTAGTTCATATAAAAAAATGGAAGTACTTAACTATCCTGGATCTTCTAATTGAGCGAGATCAAGAATTCTCACTATTTACTAGACTCATGGCCAATGATTCTCAACAAAATAGACAATTACCATTCGGTTTCCGCCATATATGTTATTCTCTAGATGGCGAAATATTGGACTGTCGATAAAAACAAAGTCAACACCATCAATATAGGTCTGGAAATACATTACTTCCATGTCCTGTAAAGTGAAATATTGGAGATTACAACACCAAGACATTACTGATTCAATTGATTCAAAGAATTATTATAACTGATTATGAATAGAGTAGCTGCTGCACACCTGACCGTCTACTTTGTACCTTTTCCGTACTCCAGCATCTTGTGGTTCAGCATAATTACCATACCGAGGTGCCACAACCTAAGAAGGAAAAGAAAGAAATAAGAAAATGGATTATTAAGAGAAAAGTAACCTGAGAATCATTGAAGTATCTAATAATAAGCTGATGAGTCATGTTGTCATGTTTTAATCCACATTAAGTGTAAGTGAGGAATAGAGAGAGGCTAATCAATTTAAAGGGAAGTTAAGATACAATGCTACATTCCAAAGCTATGGAGTATATGGTCAGGGAATCTTTCAAAGCCATATCTTGCATTTATGTGAGAAGTAACAGAACAGAAGACCAAGAACAAACTAGGATTCAGGTTAAAACTACATGCTCTACTAATATATGCTAAATTTGATTAAAAATGGTATTTGACTTATGTCCTCAACAGACGTGAGACTTTGACACCTAACAATAAGCAAAGAAGGAATTGATGATCAAGACCCAAAAGAAAGTAGGAAAAATACATTTCATCACCCAGTTAAAAGGATTGTGTTTTGTGGTTCTTCATTGAGCAAGGAGGGAACTAAGGCCTTAAGGGAATAAATATGTTACCATGACTCTATGTCCACGCCGAGCCAAAGCCTTTGGTAATGACCCAGCAACATCTCCAAGTCCACCTATTAGTTCAGGTATAAATCCGTAAGTTACATAAAAATAAAACAGCTTGCACAAAAGCACAACCAAATATCAAGAAATTGGTCTGACAATGAGAAAAAGTGGGATAGTTCTATGGACTTGTTCTATGGAAGTAGTTGCTGCATGTGAATGCTTATGAATGGGTATTTCTGCCACATTTTACTCCTCCGATTCACAATGTTTTTCATGTTTCTCAATTGAAGAAACACATTGGTGATGCAACTAGTTCAACCATTCTACCAAGTCACATTACTGATGTACCTGATGCAAGGGAACCAGAGGCTATTTTGGATAGAACATTTGTCAAAAAGAGGGGACATGCAGTAACCAAGGTCCTAGTGAAGTGGAAGAACCAATGCACTGAAGATGCAACCGGGGAGTATTACTATGATCTTTTGAAGAAGTTTCCACATTTTTGTAATCCTTGAGATCAAGGATTTGCTGAAGGAGGGGAAATTGTTAGAAAAGCAAATTTTAGAAGTTAGTTAGGAGTTAGTTATAGCCAAATTAGTTATCTGTTGAAGCTGTTGACAGCTAACAGTTGGTTATTAGTTCTATAAATTGTTGCTTGGGCATAAAGCAACTCATCTTGTGAAATCATTTGTAAATTTCCTCTCTGTATTCTAATTCTACATCAATAGTATCTCGAGACTCTTTCTCTATAGAGTTCCCGGCACTCGAGGTTCTTCAAGTTCATAGAAGCCACTGGAATTTCTTAGTTTCATTAGCTATTGTATCAGCTAGTGTCATAATTGAATAACAAGGATTTCAATGAAAAATATATAAATTCAAAAGAAATCACACAAAAAAATTCCAGTCTTTTAATCAAAATTTGAAACAACCCTGTCAAAAGTGAAGGGACCAGATTACATCTAAAATGGGATTTCTTTTTAATTTATATGCCCCCTTTTTTGGTAACTGAGATTCAATTCTTAACCCTACAATAACCAAAATGGTATAAGCATGGTAGGGTATTTTCTCAATGCAAGTTTAGTTCAAATAGTGAATTGCTAGAAAAATTATCCAATTGTCCATCTTCATGGACTTACTTTGTGAAACTATTAAATATTTGAGCGTTATCTTAATGTGGCCAATTTGGATTTGTCATGGTGGAGCTCAGCATTCAGCAACATACATTCATCAACAAAAACTTTCTTTAGATTTCTTTTTTTTTTTTTTTTTGCTAAATAGAACAGAAATTTCATTAAAAAAGAAGAGGATTACAGAGTTAGGAGGATAAGATATTCTCCACCATAGAAATGACGTCAAATTACCTGTTTTTGACCAGGGAGCACATTCCGCGGCAACCAATATAATATTCATCACATTGGCCCCAGCCAATGGTGGGGGTTTTTCACCTTCATTCTCAATTTTGTAGGCTTCATTAGTGACCACCATTGTACTTGAATCACTCAAACCTTTCTGATTTTCAACCTTTAGTCTGGCAGTTTCTGTGCTATATGTAAGGAAGTTTGGCAAAGCACCTGGTTTAACAGTCTCGTATCTCTTGTTTTTCAATTGTTCATTGAAATATAGCCTAGCTGAAGCCGTTTCAGCAGGTGAGAATTCATCAACTTCCACCTCGCCTTCGTCAAAACCTCGACTAATGCCTACAGATGGAGCATCTAGTATCTCCTCTTCACTATAATGGACATCATCGCTTAAAACAATGCCACCACTTTGGTTTTCAACAGCATTGCCTCTGCTGATGGCAACTTTCTGTGGAGTTGAGCCACTTGACAGAGATTTTTCACCGTGTTCATTAGAAATACTGTCCCCTTCTGATTCAGGAATGATGTCACTATTTATAGAAGAAACCAGTTTCTTTCTCTCAGCAATCTTCAATAGACAATAAAGCCAAATAAGATCACTACATGAATGCTTATAATAACTACTAGTGTTAAGAAAGCATAAAAGAAGAGACCAAATGAAGTACGCTGACACAAATATAATTGTGCCTTGTATCACCAACTACATTATCATAATGAGGAAACTTTAGAGCTTCATATCCCTTGAACCCACAAATAATTCCTTAACTATGACCTTATACTAAAGTTCGGAGTCAGAGCAGTGGTTTATATATGAACAGTTATTGAGTCTTAACATTGCCAAAAAAATAAATAAGTTTTCCAATAGCTTACTCATCCCACATGTGCTCACACACGGCACATTTTATGAGAATTTGATTGAGTTTGCACTTTGCAACAACAGGACATCACAAACGCAACAAACTAGCAATGAAATGATAAAGGTGCTACAGCTATTTCATTTACAAAACTGATTAAATGCTCCAGAAACTTTCGATAAATTTTGGGAAGTTAATCAGAGTAAATGAATACCCAGCTTATTCAATTCAAATAACTAAGCCTCATTTAGATATTCTGTTTATTGTTCACTATGCAATTGAATCTCTGTTAATCAACTTAAAGAAGTGTGCCTCTTATTATCAGTAGTAATACCATCCTGCACACAGTTATTATGATAAACAGTACAGAAAGAAAACAAGAGACCAAGAACTAATGAAAATTCTAATATTTGAGTTGCATGCATGAATTTTTAGTTTCACATAAGAAAATAATAACAAAATAACTCTTCAAAGCCTCCCATTCTATTTTGCCATTCAGTTAACTTTGAATTTGAGCTATCTATTGCAATTGCATATTTTTTTTTTATTTTTTTTTTAAAAAGTCCTCTAAAACGAGCTAGCCTCTAAAATAAGAAAGTATAGGTGCACCAATCAATCCTTAATTTAATAAAGTGCAACATGATCCTTAATTTTATTATAAAACAACACATTTTACTATATTACAATTTATTCAATCCGAGTACCAAACACTACCTAATTAGATCCTTAATTTCTTACTTTAAAGACATTATTATAGCATTAGTGATTACCTTTACTCTCTTCAAAGCTTTAGCCAGCAATCAGTTAAAGAACAAGTATACTAATTAGCCATTGCTTTACTCTACTTAGTACTAACTTTTCCAATAGTAAGAAAAAAACGATTCCTCTTTTCCTTTATATTTTGCAATATAAAGTCCTAATTTTCCAAATTCCACAAAATCAATAAAAAAAAAAAAAAAAAACCTTTTCTGTGCTCAACTTAAACAACAACTTTAACAAAAACAAAAAGATTTTCCTCAATCAATACCTGTTGAAGAAGATCCTTTTGCAAAGCAAGGACCTTTTTGGTCTTTTCAATAGTGACATTAAGCGCATCATCATCATCATCATCATTATCCTCATTAATTGCCCGTAAACTCTTACCTACTGCTCTTATGTTATGCCTCCTCCTACATCTATAGTGCAATATACCACCACCCCTTATGGTTTCTGAATGCTCAAAAGATAAAGCATTTATGGTCCTATATTTTAATGGAAATTTGAGGGAACCATGATGATGGTGATTGTGATGATGATTGTGAAGAAGTAATATCACTTTGGTGTCAGCATTTGTTTCCACAGGAAAGGGAAAAGAAGCCATTTTTGCCATAAAAGTGGAATAAAAAAAAAAGTGCTTTTTCCTTTCTTCTTCCAATGAGAGGTGAAAAGGAGAAAGACCCAGATGGTGAAATTGAGTGATGAACAATACCCAGGTGGGGATTTTGATAAAAAGGAGTGAAGAAAAAAGGGTGATCGTGTGAATCAAAAGGTGGGGGGATTTCTTTGGGGGTGGAAATAGGAAATAATAGAATGGGATGTGGAAAATTGGATGAGGATTGTTGAGAAGAGAGACAGACAGTGTTACTGAGTCTGAGAAGTGAGAAGTGATGACAACAGTAATAAAGGAGTTTATGGATCAGAAGTTAAGGTAGCCACTAATTTGAAGGTGAATAGCAAAATATAGAGGTAAGTTATTTCTTAGTTTTGATTTTGTGTCTTAATTTTTATTTGTTTCAAATAAGTTATGTAGTTACTGTTGTTTAATAAATAAGTCATTTTCGTTAATTTTTTTATTGAGTGACATGTTTGTGACATGTTTCACTTAACTAACAGTTTCACGTATTAAAAAAATAGTTTATTGATTTTTTAAATTTTTTTTTATGATGACATGTGTCGCTTAGTGAAAAAATTAACGGAAATGACTGACTTGTTAAATGACAACAATTTCAAGACTTATTTGAAACGAAAAAAAGTTAAGGGACAAAATCGCTACTAAAAAGTAAGTTAAGAGACCAATCTAATAATTTTGCCAAATATTTATTAAACGTTTTTATTGCATTTGTAGTATAAAAGGTTACACTGTAGTAAAGTTACTCCCCTCCCATACTTTTTATTAGAGCTATCAAAAATGGGCTAAGCCCGATAAATGGCCCATTTAAACTGACATAAGTATGGGCTGAGTTAGGGGAATTCTAGCCCAAATTTTCTTTGGCCCAACCCAACTCAGCCCGACAATTTATTAGCCCGACATGGGCCAACTCGTTTGGGATGGGCTGGCCCGAATTTAAATTTTTATTAATATGTTATAATATTTTACCATTAAATAGGACTGAACAATAATAAAATTAAGATGAGATAAAACATTTTGCCTTTTTATTTATTATTTTCATAATTAATAATGACATCATAATCAAAAGAAAGTATTATAAAATTTTAATTTGGCTATGATTAATTATTATTTTTCATGGAAATGAAATAAATATTGGCCCATGGGCCAACCCAACCCACTAGTTTGCCCGACCAGCCCGAAAAACTAGTGGGTTGGGCTGGTTCGAAATAAAATGGGACAGCCCAGCCTAACCCGAAAAAACTGCTGACCCTAATGGGCCGGGCCAGCCCGAATTGACAGTTCTACTTTTTATTAAAGGTACTGAATATATATTGTATGGATACCCGTATAGGAGTATTTTTTTTTATACTTGTAAATAATATGTTAAGATGTATTTTGCGTATGGGTCATATTAATTATATAATTTTTTTTAATTTCTATTTCAATATTATAATCAATATTTTGTTTTTGTATTTTGACTTATTTTAAATATTAACTTCTAATTCTAAGGTACTCGTATTCTATTTTAATGCATATCTTATTTATATTAATTTATTTATAAAATTTGAATTTATGTTGCCATATTAGTAACCCAATTTTTTTAAAAATATCGTATCATGTATCTAGCATTGTACCTGTATTTAATATTGTACCCATATTAATCCAAGATAGTAGCTTTTTAGATAAATGGATTTTAAGAAAATTAAGGCTTAAACAGTTAAACCTACTTCTTCAAGTACTCGTTCAACCTATTCCTAATTTTGAGGAAGAAACTGTTGTGACTTGTGACTGATTTAGGAAAACTCAAATCCAAACCCATTTTAAAAAAATGGAAGGGGGACAAATCTGAAATTGTAAACACTCCTCTTGCCCCGTACCAAAACCCATTGATGTAAAATTTAAATAATTTACTTTTTTTTTATTATCTTAATAATTTACTTTACAAGACAGCTCACGTGCAACATGTATTTGTGAGTAGGACATTATTTGATACCTTTCCATCTTTATAACCGAGTTGTAAACTTTTGGTTATTTAATAGGCATTAGGGGTGTTTAAAACCGAACCGATTCAATTAAAAATCGCAAATCGGTCAAAAAAATCGAAAATAAAAAAATCGCATTATTGGTTTTTTTGGACTCATTTTCTCAAAACTGATCGATTGGTACGATTTTTGGTTTCAGTTGAAAAACCGATCCGGTTCAAACCGAACCGATCTTTGCCTATGTGCACATGAAACGTGGCGTTTTGTCATGTAAAACCCTCACAATTAATTACCATAATTACTATTAATTATATTGAGTTAAAACATGATTTGAAAATTTCTAAATAAAATGTGACAATCTCCTCTGTTTATCGGACTTTCCCAAAATATTTTCTTTTTATAAACCTGCCAATCCAGAATATAATAAATCATAAACTTAAATTTACATTACATCCTGCACATACTATTGTCTGGTTACAAAATAATACAAGTTGCGAGCTCTAGAATTTAAACTACATTATTTACGCAGATCTTTATTATCATTCACTCATGACTAGTTTGCACTTCACGAGGTGGAGTGTGCCCCTGCTCGACCAAGACTCGTGCAAACTCCTTCTGTACCTGTAATAAAATAACAAGAAGGGTAACATTACACAGAACTTAAGAAATAACTTCTAAGAAGTCATAGTAATAACTAAGCCTAACATTATTCTTAACACACAACAAACATAGACAATCATTCAATCTCATTTATTCTCTTTTTAACTTCCTTACTTTTCTTTCCTTATGATTAACTTTTCTTACTTAGATTCCAGCATTTAATTCTCTTTACTTTTTCTCTTATTCTTGCATTTCTTTTCATTCTTAATCCTCTTTTCATTTATTCTCATCCTTACATTTGTTCTCTTATCCCTGGAGCACATGGGTCGTCCAGGTGTGTTTAATTATCATTCTGTTTTATCTCATTCTTACATTTCTTTTCTTTCCTTTCCTTTTTATCAATTATCCTCAAAGCACATGGGCCATCTGTGTTATCTTTTAATTATTCCCGGAGTACATGGGTCGTCAGGGTTGTGTTTTATTACTCTCAGAGCACATGGGCCGTCCGAGTTGCGCTATTAATCCCCATAGAAAATGGGCAATCCGGGTTGCGCTTCGACAGAGTGACACGGACCGTCCGCCGATATTACTCTCTCTTATATCTTTAAGTCTTATTTTTGTTTCCTTGTTCTTTTTCTCTTATTACTTTATCCCCCAGAGCGCATGGGCCGTCTGGGTTGTGTTTTTTTATCCTCGAAGCACATGGGTCGTCCGAGTTATCTTTTAATTATCCCCGAAGCACATGAGCCGTCTGAGTTGGGTTTTATTACTCTTCTCTTTCTTCTTAAATCTTATTTCCATTTCTTTACTTACTTATTCTTTTCTCACTTTTGATTTTAGCTCTCTTTCCTTTTTGTTATTACTTGTCTTTACTTTTATTTCACTCTACTTATTTATCTTACCTCATCCTTTTCTTTTTCTTTCTTTTCTTATTACTTGTAGCTTATTATCACTTTCATATTATCACTTAAGTGTTAGCAAAAAAATCATACAATTCATAATACACATACAAACACAATCATTGCCATATTATCGATTCTTACATTCTCTTCTTTCATCTTACTTATTAACTAGGTTCTCATTCTTGCTTAACATTCTATATTAACCTTCATAAATGCTAATTCTCTCAATTCCACTTTAATTGGTTCACTTATGCCTAAGGCCTTTCGACTAATCACAACATATTAGCGGTTTCATTTCCGTTATTCTTATATTCAGTTTATTTTCTCTATATCCTTATACTTTCCTCATTCATTGTCCATCATTTAACATTTTCATGATAGTCACACATATCACAAACATCATCATAAACACATATATCCATAAACATATTAAAAGTGAATTTTCTTCTAATACTCTATTTATATCAATATTTACTATCCTAAGGTTCCTTAATATATATATACACACACACACACACACATAAACTTTTCTAATCTTAGCTACCACTATAAGCATCCTAGAATTCATCCCCTAAGCAAAGGTAATTCTCCCTCCTTACCTAGAATCCTAGCAATAGAAACAATATCACGTTCATGTCCGCGCCTTACTCGAGGGTAAGGGACAACAATAGATCTAAACAGGGACACACATTAAAACTAATTATAACATTAAAAATATATACATATACATATATATATATATATAATCAATTAAATTCATTTTTGTCAAAATAATAAATATATATCATTATACAATAAAAATATATCATTTTTCCCCAAAACATCTCTTTATTTGAAAATATAAGGATAATAAAAATATTGATGGATCATCGAATAAATTACATAGATGGGTAGAAGGAGTTGAGTAGGTTATTTACCTAAGAAGGATTTCAGATTTGTTTTATTTTATTTTCTGTCCCCGAGTTCCAGCAGTACCTCGACGACCTGCATTCTTGAGTTTATTAATTTTATTCTGTTTTCTATCCCTAAGTTTTGGCAGTTACCCGACCTCCACCCTCGGATTTTTTATTTTATTTTATTTTCTGTCCCCGAGTTATGGAAGTACCTCGACATACGTCCTCAGATTTATTTATTTTGGTTGTTTTTCCAAGGCTCGACAATACTCAAACCTAATTTAGTTGTTCTTTCAATATCCGACTCCCTTCTCAGCAAAATTGGTGTCCACTTCTTTACTCGTTACTTATCTTGATAGCATGCATCCAAACTTCAGTTCAACTATCTAATAAGCAACAAGTAAAGAGGGGCAACTGTTGACACCCAATTTTGTCCGAAGTCAAAAAGTATTTTCATGAACAATTCTTTTATTTTAATTTTGCTTTATATGAAAAGAAAAAAATATTTCATTTTTGTATTTAAAATAAAATAAAAAATCATTGTATTTGGAAAAAAAAGGAAAGAAAATGGGCAGAAAAGGTCCTCAAACAAAAAAGGAGACCAAAAAAAAAAGGTTGAAAAACGTGGTTGAACTTCTCCTCTCGTCCTCTTTCTTTCTCGCCATAGCAATAGCAGCTGCATGAGCATTTTATTTCCCATTATTCCTTGCATTATTTTACTCCTATTATTGATACTTGTTGCCTATTTGACATTGTTTAGCTTGATTTAGTGATTTAGAGTTTATTGGACTAATATTCTGAATATTGTTTAATTTGGGATTATTTAGCCTAATTAATTCTATTTCTATTTTCAGGTCATATTTGGCTCAAGGGCTTTTTGGACATTTTGGGAATGAAGATTTAATGTTGGAAGAGAAGATATATGATGAAGTGAAGATTGTAATCTATCTTTAGGATTAGTTGAGATTTAGTTATATCTTTTAAGATTTAGATTTTATCTATAAGATATTTTTTAGATTTAATTTAGAGATTAAGCTTTCCTTAGGATTTGGGCCCATGATTTAGGCCCGTTTTGTGATTTAAAAAGCCAAATTCGTGTAAACCCTTGAGAGATCTTCCATTCACGTTTTTTACATTCTCTCTCTTAGAGAAGGCTTAGTTTTGCTCTCCAAGCTTGTGGTGGCTGCTAGGGTTTCTCTCTCTTCCTTTTTTTCTACACGTTTTTGACTTATTTCATCATGGAAGGCTAAACTCTTAGGTTAAATCCCTTTGGTAATGTATCACATACTCTTGAGGTTTTATTCTTAATGCTATTTCATTTTTATTCACTGTTTTCATGCTTATTGATATGTTATGGTTCGCTTAGTTCCATTCTATAGAGATAATCCATGTGTATGAATGCTTAATTTATGCAAACTCGTAAAAACTCCATGCTTTGGCTTTTAATGCTTAATTAGAGGTTTGGGTTTTGGGGTGAGAATTGAATTTTCGCTTAGTATTTAATTCTCACGAGTTGGACAGTGAAGGTGAAAGAAATTGATCTTTTGTGACCGATGATAGAGTTGTGAACGCGAGCCAAAGGGGTTTATCCGCTTTTCCTTATCTGTTTCTTCGTTTTGATTTAATTCTGTTTTGATTTCAATTATTCAATATTCAATACAAAAAAAAACCCCCTGTTTTCTATGCATACTATGTGTTCGACCTTTTGCTTGATAAGATATTCCTTGGGAGACGACCTAGGAGTCACTTCCTAGTACTATACTTAAACTGTTTTTAGTTGTATCGGGTACGGCCTCGATCAAATTTGGCGCCGTTGCCGGGGATTATCGGTTCTTGCCAAAGGTCATTAGTAGTTAGTTAGTGTCGTAGTTAGTATAGTTATTATAGTGTGTCGTGTCTGATTTAGGGTCTAGTAGTCAATTCTGATAACCGGTTGAAGTTGCACTGTTTGCTGTTTTGCTATTTTGTTGCAATTAGTGTATTTGATTGATTCTGTGGTTGCTAGTTCACATAGTTGTGGGTGGAATTTTTGCACGAAAATTTATATCCACACTACTTTTATCATATAAAAAGGTTTTGAGGCACCACGATCACTCAGATCATCACTGGTTGTGAGTTCCAGAAAAATTTTTCAAGTTTTAGCAGCACTTTCTTCAAATCGTCGCAACTTTTGACCCGTAACTCGGAATTTGACGAATTTTATATCAAATCGAAGGGAATTTTCTGAATAATCTGATTTTTCTGACAAAAACTCCTTCGTCTGGATCCTGAAAAAGCCGTTTTACTATTTCTTTTTTATTTTACAAGTTTTATTTTCTTAGTTTTTGGTCTCTGATTTAATTGTTTGACTTGGTTCCCTTTTGAATTTTGTCCTCAAACTTTTTGTGGTATGTTTTCATGATTTTAGGGTGCTGAAAAAAATAAAGAAAAAATTTTAAAAAATAAAAAAATTTTGTTGCCTATTTTGGTCATGTATATTAGTGACAGTTTGCTATGCTTAATGGTGTTCTGTTCAGTACATGACTAGGGGCAACCCAAGCTACTTTCATCCATATAACCCTGAAATTGATAGAACTTATCACAAACTAGTTAGACAAAATAGGAACCAGTCCATAGGTAGTGAGTCTATTGAGTCTTTACATAGTGAGTCTGCTTCTTTTTCTTCTATTCCTATAAATTCTGATTCTTATTCTGATTATTCTGAAAATATGGCTCAACCTCCACCACGTGAGAGGACATTGAGGGAGCTGGCTGCACCTGATTTCACTATTGAAGATTTGTGCATCCAGTATCCCGATGACCCGTATGAGCTAAGGTCTGGACTAATTCATTTGTTGCCCAAGTTTAATGGTCTTGCAGGTGAGGATCCTCATAAACATCTCAAGCAGTTCCATATTGTCTGTGCTACTATGGAACCACATGATGTGCAAGAGGATCATGTTTATCTTAAGGCATTCCCACACTCCCTAGAGGAGCTAGCCAAGGATTAGTTGTACGATCTGGCCCCTGGTTCTATCACAGTCTGGGATGACCTGAAGAGGGCATTTTTGGAGAAATTCTTCCCTGCATGCAGAACAACAGCAATCCGAAAGGATATCTCAGGCATCAGGCAACAAAGTGGAGAAAGTCTCTGAGTATTGGGAGAGATTCAAGAGACTGTGTGCGAGCTGCCCCCACCATCAGATCTCAGAGCAGCTGCTTATTCAATATTTCTATGAAGGTCTCAACCTCATGGAGAGAAACATGCTTGATGCTGCAAGTGGTGGTGCCCTAGGAGACATGACACCTTTAGAAGCCAGAGTCAAGATTGAGAAGATGGCTTCCAATTGTCAACAATTCCATGCAAGGGGCAACAGCGATGCAATCATAGTGAGAGGAGTGAATGATGTTGGCACAAGTTCTGGTAAGGTTGAGAAGCTTGAACAGAAGATAGATTCACTTACAACTTTGGTCACTCAATTGGCCATCAACCAGAAGAAGTTGTCTCTGCCTGCTAGATTATGTGGCATATGCACATCCGCTGAGCACCCCACAGATGCATGCCCTTCTGTGCAGCAGCAACCCACGACTGGTGCTGACCAACCTGAGGCATATGCCGCCAACATCTTCAACAGTAGAAATCAACAGCCACAGAACTTTGATCTCTCTACCAATAGATACAACCCTGGTTGGAGGAACCATCCCAACCTGAGATGGTCTGATCAACAACAACCTTCACAGGTTCAATTTCAGAACAATTATAGACCACCATATGTACCTCCTCCAGTCCAGCAATAGAGACAACAACAGGCTAATTCTGCACCACCAGCTCCTAGTACTGAGCAGCAGCCTTCATTGGAAGAGCTGATGAAACAGATGACCATGCAAAATCTCCAATTCCAACAGGAAACTAGAGCATCCATTCAAAGACAAGAGGCCTCCATTCAATCTTTGACCAATCAGATGGGACAGATGGCAACAGCAATCAACACTATGCAATCTCAGAATTCTAACAAGTTGCCATCCCAAACAGTGATCAATCCAAACCAGAATGTGAATGCCATTAGTCTAAGGTCAGGGAAGCAGATTGTCACACCCACACCAGAATCTGACCTCAATAAAGATGATCTAGTTTCAACCAACAAGAAGAGTCAAATGGTCGAGGAGAGTGAGCACACAAGTACCAGAAAATCCCATCCAGCTCAGCCTTCCACAAGCACAACACCTGCTGCTGCCCAACAACCACCCCCCATTCCTCTTCCTTTCCCACCAAGGGGGTGACTCAAAGCAAGAAAATGGAAGAGATTGACAAAGAGATACTTGACACATTCAGGAAGGTGGAAGTCAACATACCCCTTCTTGATGCAATCAAGCAGATTCCAAGGTATGCAAAGTTCTTGAAGGATCTATGCACACACAAACGGAAGCTCAAGGGCAATGAAAGGATCAACATGGGAAGAAATGTCTCTGCTCTTATAGGTAAACCCGTCCCTCATATTCCTGAAAAGTGTAAGGATCCTGGAACTTTCTCTGTGCCTTGTATCATAGGTAATACTAAATTTGAGAATGCTTTGCTAGATTTAGGAGCATCTATTAATGTTATGCCTATGTCTGTTTTCAAGTCTCTTTCACTTGGACCCCTTCAACCTACGGGTGTGGTTATTCACTTGGCAAATAGATCTACTGCCTACCCTGCAGGTTTGATAGAGGATGTCCTGGTTCGGGTTGAAGAGCTTATCTTTCCTGCTGATTTTTATATTCTTGATATGGAAGAGGACACCTCTCGTAGTGCTGTCCCTATCATATTAGGGAGACCATTTTTGAAAACAGCCCGAACCAAGATAGATGTGCATGCAGGTACACTTTCCATGGAATTTGATGACAGTGTGGTTCGATTCAATATTTTTGATGCTATGAAACATTTTTCTGATGACCACTCTGTTTTTCATGTTGACTTTATTGATGATCTGATTGATGAGCATGTTCTAGACTTTTTGCATGATTATGATTTGCCATCTTTCACTAGCTCATTTACTTGTTCTGCATGTTCTGATTCCGAAATGTGCACTGCATGCATTGAAATTGACCAGTTTTTAAATTCTGCTACTGCATCTGTTGATTCATATGATATAGATTCAGATCATGCTAACCCTAACCCCATTTCTGTTTTACATGAGTCTAATTCACTTGTTCAGGTGCAGGCGGCAGAATCCAATTCTGCTGCTCCTTTAGTTCCATCTGTGATGCAGGCACCTTTATTGGACCTGAAGCCCCTTCCTCCTCATCTCAAATATGCTTACTTGGAGGCTGAGCAGAAACTTCCAGTGATCATCTCTACCTCCCTTTCTGTTGATCAAGAGAAGAAGCTGCTGGATGTGATTAGAGCAAACAAAAGGGCAATAGGATGGACTTTGGCAGACATACCTGGTATTAGCCCCTCCATGTGCATGCATCGGATTTTATTGGAGGATGGGGCTAAACCAGTGAGACAACCCCAGAGACGGTTGAACCCCCAGATTCTTGATGTGGTGAAGAAAGAGGTCACCAAGCTGCTGCAAGCTGGCATTATCTACCCCATTTCAGACAGCACTTGGGTAAGCCCGGTTCAAGTAGTTCCCAAGAAGTCTGGGGTGACAGTTGTCAAAAATGAGAAGGATGAGCTGATTCCCACTAGAGTGCAGAATAGTTGGAGAGTCTGCATTGATTATAGGAAGCTCAACCAGGCGACCCGCAAGGATCACTTTCCTCTTCCCTTCATTGATCAGATGTTGGAGCGCCTGGCAGGTAAATCTCACTATTGCTTCTTAGATGGTTTCTCTGGTTATTTCCAAATCTGTATTGCACCAGAGGACCAACATAAGACCACATTTACCTGTCCTTTTGGTACATTTGCTTATAGGAAGATGCCTTTTGGCCTATGCAATGCTCCTGGCACTTTTCAAAGATGTATGATGAGTATTTTTAATGACTTACTTGAGCATTGCATAGAGGTCTTCATGGATGATTTTAGTGTATATGGTTCCTCTTTTGATGCATGTCTTGATAGTTTGTCTAAGGTGCTTAATAGGTGCATTGAGACTAACCTTGTCTTGAATTTTGAAAAATGTCATTTTATGGTAGAACAAGACATAGTCTTAGGGCACATTATTTCGCATAAGGGCATAGAGGTTGACCCTGCTAAGCTGCATGTAATATCACATTTGCCTTACTCCTCTTGCGTGCGAGAGGTGCGTTCTTTTCTTGGCCATGCAGGTTTCTATCGCAGGTTTATTCAGAACTTTAGCAAGATAGCCCTTCCACTATCCAACTTGCTTCAAAAGGATACCGCATTTGAGTTTGGAGACCAATGCAAGAAAGCATTTGATGAGCTAAAGAGAGCACTCACCACCACTCCCATCATCCAACCACCTGACTGGACTCTCCCATTTGAGCTCATGACCGATGCCTCGAATTATGCTTTGGGAGCAGTTCTCTCCCAAAGGGTTGGTAAGCTGTCTCATGTGATTTATTATGCATCTAGGACTTTAGATTCAGCACAAGTTAATTACACCACAACTGAAAAAGAGTTGTTAGCCATTGTCTTTGCACTTGATAAGTTTAGATCATATCTATTAGGTTCTAAGGTTGTGGTGTATACTGATCATGCTGCTCTGAAGTATCTTTTGAAAAAGACAGATTCCAAACCTAGGTTGATTAGATGGATGTTGCTCCTCCAGGAGTTTGATCTTGAGATTCAGGATCGGAGTGGTGCACATAACCTTGTCGCAGACCACTTGAGTAGAATAGAGAGAGAGGAGGATGCATTTCCTATCCGGGATGACTTCCCGGATGAGCAGCTTTTAGTTTTGCATGTTTCACATCCCCCTCCCCTTATTCCTTGGTTTGCTGATATTGTAAATTATATAGTTGCATCTGTTTTTCCACCCTTGGCATCCAAAGCTCAAAGAGACAAATTGAAGAGCGATGTCAAGTATTATGTATGGGATGACCCCTATTTGTGGCGTTTTTGCAGTGATCAGGTCATTCGCAGGTGCATTCCAGACCAGGAGATCCAATCGATTCTCCAATTTTGCCATGCTTCACCAGTTGGAGGCCACCTTGGCACTCAAAGGACAGCACGAAAGGTGCTGGATTCTGGATTTTATTTTCCTACCATCTTCAAGGATGCAAGCAAAATCTGCAGCTCATGTGAGCAATGTCAAAGGGCAGGAGGCACCCTATCTTGGAGGCAACAGATGCCGCAACAACCTATGTTGTTCTGTGAGGTGTTTGATGTCTGGGGTATAGATTTCATGGGCCCCTTTCCTGTTTCTTTTGGTTTTTATTATATCTTACTTGCTGTGGATTATGTATCCAAATGGGTGGAAGCTAAGGCCACCAGGACTAATGATGCTCAGGTTGTTGTAGATTTTGTCAGGACTAATATCCTTTGCAGGTTTGGCATACCTAGAGCCATAGTCAGTGATCAAGGCACACATTTCTGCAATAGATCCATGCAATCTTTGCTCAAGAAGTATGGGGTTGTGCACAAAGTTTCTACACCATATCACCCCCAAACCAATGGGCAAGCTGAGATTTCAAACAGAGAGATCAAGCGGATTTTGGAGAAGATGGTGAAGCCTAATAGAAAGGATTGGAGCACACGATTGGAGGATGCTCTATGGGCCCATCGGACTACTTACAAGGCACCCATAGGGATGTCACCTTATCGGGTTGTTTTTGGTAAGGCATGCCACCTGCCTGTGGAGATAGAGCACCGTGCATATTGGGCTGTGAAGCAATGTAACTTAGCTCTTGATCAAGCGGGTGAGGAGAGGAAGCTGCAGTTGAGTGAGCTAGATGAGATCCGTTTGGAGGCCTATGAGAACTCCGAGTTCTACAAAGAGAAGACCAAGAAGCTCCATGATAGCTCAATTTGCATAAAGGAGTTCTTGGTTGGTCAAAAAGTGTTGCTCTACAACTCTAGGCTTGGAATCATGAGTGGAAAGCTCCGCTCTAAATGGATTGGACCGTTTGTAGTCACCCAGGTGTTTCCTTATGGCATTGTGGAGATCAAGAGTGAGTCCACAGACAAGAGCTTCAAAGTCAATGGCCACCGACTCAAGCCTTTCCTAACTACCCTTTCTTTGGATGATGCACCTGTGGAGGAAGCCTCATTGGTCGACCCCATTTTTGACCCACCATGATTTAGGGAGTCTTCTTTTCTCCTTCTTTACTACTTTTATTCCACTTGTCTATATCTGTCTGATTCTGCTATTTGTTCCATTGAGGACAATGTGTGATTTAAGTGTGGGGGGGGGGGGGGGGGGAGAGTAGTTTAGGTTGCATATTTTTTCTTTGATTTTTTAGGTTTTGCTAAGTTTTGGGCATTTTCTTGCATGTTTTTGCTTCATTTTAGTAGAGTCTTGGTATCTTGTGTCTGAATTCATGCATTTCTGTGTGTAAAGTTGCTTTTGATAATTAAGAGGTGGTAACACTGTGATAGAATTGTCCCTTTTGTGAGGATTTGAGCCTTAATTGTGGGTGGATTGCTATATATGCCACCTAATTTTTCTTTCATGTGTGATTGCACTCTGGATTACTTGCACTCTAGAACTTGACTTGACTCTTGTTGATACTTGATATTCCCATGCACATTTTGAAATGATTTAGGCATTGTTTTTTTTTCTTGAATAAGCCACTAGCCATATGAGCCTACCTTGAATGAATTTATCCTTTGATAGCCCCTTTGAGCCTTTATATCCCTTTTCTTTGTTCTTTAGCTCATTACAAGCCTATGACTGAAAAACCATGATTGTCCTAACCTTAGGGAATGTTGGAGCTTTGGAATTGTTTTGGGAATGGGTATTAAGTAAGCGAGGGTGCTTTGTTCTTCATCTCTTGTGAGTTCTGGGTTTTGCCTCTATGGTCGGTGAAGTAATTATGGCTTTATCTCATTGGAATTAGAGGTTGTTGTTATGTTTATCATTTCATTTTGGGGTGGATTGTGCTTATTTTTTTTACTTGTTCCCCATTGCTCCTCTATTCCCTGGGTTTTAGCTACATTTCCCATATTTTTATCCTACCTTGTCCTTGGCCCCATTACAACCCTGAAAAGACCTTTTGATCTTAATGTGCATGTGTGTTGATTGTTGATGTTAGAGGCTTGTCAAGCCTATGGTTGTGTTTGTTTTTCATGATGTGCCTTGAGTGTAAACACTGATTAACCTTAAACACTTGAGTGTAAACACTATTGAGTGATCCTTGTGAGTTTCTACCATCTTTGTGACTACCCTCTTGATGTCATTGGTTTTCTTTGCATATTTGAAATAATTGGATGATGTTCATGAATGCCTTGATTCTTTGGTCCTTATTTTCTTCGTGTGCTCGAGTTTGCCCATTTCTTTGCATTTCCTAGAATTCATTGTGAAGTATGTAATCTCTTAGGTTTGCATTAATTAGTTTTAGTAATCTTGTTACATGATTCACTTTGGTGCATATTGATTTTCTCAGTCCTAATTCTTAGTTTTGCCCAGGAGTGCAAAAGGATAAGTGTGGGGGTATTTGATGAGCATTTTATTTCCCATTATTCCTTGCATTATTTTACTCCTATTATTGATACTTGTTGCCTATTTGACATTGTTTAGCTTGATTTAGTGATTTAGAGTTTATTGGACTAATATTCTGAATATTGTTTAATTTGGGATTATTTAGCCTAATTAATTCTATTTCTATTTTCAGGTCATATTTGGCTCAAGGGCTTTTTGGACATTTTGGGAATGAAGATTTAATGTTGGAAGAGAAGATATATGATGAAGTGAAGATTGTAATCTATCTTTAGGATTAGTTGAGATTTAGTTATATCTTTTAAGATTTAGATTTTATCTATAAGATATTTTTTAGATTTAATTTAGAGATTAAGATTTCCTTAGGATTTGGGCCCATGATTTAGGCCCGTTTTGTGATTTAAAAAGCCAAATTCGTGTAAACCCTTGAGAGACCTTCCATTCACGTTTTTTACATTCTCTCTCTTAGAGAAGGCTTAGTTTTGCTCTCCAAGCTTGTGGTGGCTGCTAGGGTTTCTCTCTCTTCCTTTTTTTCTACACGTTTTTGACTTATTTCATCATGGAAGGCTAAACTCTTAGGTTAAATCCCTTTGGTAATGTATCACATACTCTTGAGGTTTTATTCTTAATGCTATTTCGTTTTTATTCACTGTTTTCATGCTTATTGATATGTTATGGTTCGCTTAGTTCCATTCTATAGAGATAATCCATGTGTATGAATGCTTAATTTATGCAAACTCGTAAAAACTCCATGCTTTGGCTTTTAATGCTTAATTAGAGGTTTGGGTTTTGGGGTGAGAATTGAATTTTCGCTTAGTATTTAATTCTCACGAGTTGGACAGTGAAGAGGAAAGAAATTGATCTTTTGTGACCGATGATAGAGTTGTGAACGCGAGCCAAAGGGGTTTATCCGCTTTTCCTTATCTGTTTCTTCGTTTTGATTTAATTCTGTTTTGATTTCAATTATTCAATATTCAATACAAAAAAAACCCCCCTGTTTTCTATGCATACTATGTGTTCGACCTTTTGCTTGATAAGATATTCCTTGGGAGACGACCTAGGAGTCACTTCCTAGTACTATACTTAAACTGTTTTTATTTGTATCGGGTACGGCCTCGATCAAATATGCAACGGAAAAATAATATAACATTTAAAAACATTATGCGGAAGCGGTTAAAATAATAATAATAATAATAATAATTACAATAACCAAGATTGCACGTAAAAATAAATAATTGAACAAGTATTAAAACGATTATACACAAACTTTAAATATTGTAAATATGTGTGAATACAATAAAATGAATAAGAATAAAAATGATAACGTGCAACAAATAATTAAATTAATATTTCAATAAAATAACAGTTACGTTAGGAAAGAGATAATAATAACAATAGGGAAATATTTGCAACGATAACAAATAAACATGCACTAACAGTAAATAAAGAAGAGTAAAGATAAAGAGATTGCACCAGTGATTTTTATATAGGTTCAGCCTTCCCGGTGAGTCCCACAAACCGATGGGTTCCGAAAAGGCCTACATCCAGTCCCTCAGCAATGTGCCTCGGTATTTGTTGTTATTACGTAAACTGAAGTTCGAACCCAATTACACCCAGAGCGTCCCGCACACTACTCGGTTCGACCTTTCGCTAGGGACCTCAAAATGCACACAAGGGTTCCTCACCCGTAACACTTAGTGGAAGCCACACCCTCACACTAAGGACGCCTCTCTCTTGACTCTAACGTAGCCTTACTACTAGGTGCTCCACCATTCGTAGAGGTTCACTACTTAAGAAAAACAACAGGGTGACTCACCCTAAACCAGAAGGTGTCACATCTTTAATCCTAGGGAATCACTCCTTAACAACTATGACTATTACAATATGAATGCGATTAATAACCGCAAATAATAGCACTCTCAAATAGTGAGGATAAACAACTTGAAGGTCTTTAATGGCAATACTAACATGACTCACTTACGCTTAGGCCAGTACTCGGAGAATATGGAGAAGAAGAAGATTAGAACGTTAAAAACAGTTTCTCTCAAAAATAGGATTTTTGGAAGAATGAGGAGAGTTGTTTGTTTTTGAAAAATAAAAGGAATATATAATTGAAAAACAAATCCTATCATTCTTTTCAAATTCGAATTAAGGGTCAGAATAAAAATCAAAACAAATCAGGAAATAATTCAAGTTAATTCAGTCTGTAATGAATTTGAAAAAATTCAAATAAGTAATCAATTACTGGGATGAGTAATCGATTATTTTACCTAAAATAATTGATTATCCAATTTTCAATAATCGATTTGCTTCTCTTTGGCATATGTATGATCCAACTAAAATAATCGATTATTCTGACCAATAATGGATTACTTTGTCCCAAGTAATCGATTACAACCTTTTCAAGTAATCGATTTCAAAGTCTCTGTCACATTTTATGATGCAACATTTCAAATCGATTATTTGAGCAAAGTAATCGATTACTCTGACCAAAAAGTAATTGATTAGCCAAGATTAAATACTCGATTATTACGAGCTCTTTGGTTTTTATATAATGCAGCAGAAGTAATCGATTATTGTAACGCAATAATCGATTACTTTGACTTACACCTGTAAAAATCAAAGTTCAAAAACCAGAAAACTTAGGTCCCATTCGGGGTGGTTGCCAGTTTTTTGTTTTTGGTTTCAAAATTGTATTTTCAAAATAAAACCTATTCGGCAAAATTTGAGCTGAAATGGTTTTTTACTCATTTTCAGAACAATTTCACCTCTATTCTCAAAACAACAAATAATGGTTCATAATTTCAGTTTTGAGTTGCGAACTTATACCACCTCATATTTTGTGTTACTCAACCACCACCACCATCATCATTGCTATTCCCACTACCATAACCGCTGCTATCATTGTTACCACCATGACTGCCACTCAACTAACACCATTGTGACGATCTAAACCCCAACCACCACCGTGACCACCACAACCACCCTAACCACTACTGTCCCTGATGATAACCACCACCTTATAACCACTGCAACCGCCACCACATCCTCAACTACTATCATTGCCCCTTCTTGTACTACCATAATCACCACTCAGATCACCACCACCACAGTGACCACCCCGACCACCATTACCCTCGCATGACCATCACAACCATCATTACCAACTCAACCACCACCATCCCTCAATGACACCACCACCACCACCACCACCTCCACGTCCACCCCGACTATCACCTTTCATCACCATCACCATCACCACCACAAACACATTCTCACCCCCGTCCCCTACCATCTCTCCCTCTACCAACACCACAAAAATTACCATTCTATACTGCAACCACTATAACAACAACCACAACCTCCAACTAATAATGACGACAACCACATGGAAGTTGTTATTAAATAATGGTAATAATAGACAAGATGGTGGTGTATATGGTGATGCATAAAATAGTAGGAGCGCTATAAAAATTATAAGTTTGGAAATAATTTTGAAAACTTAAAACCAAAAAACTTTGAAACAAACATTATAAAAATGGAAACTAGTTTTGATTTTTTAAAATTTTAAAACTCAAAACTAAAAACCACCCCGAACAGGACCTTAGCCAGAGGTTTTCAAAAGTATTTTCAGAGAATATAACATCAAAACCAATTTTAACAAAATACTTTTTGAAAAAGTCTTCTCCAAGTTTTAAGTATGGCCTAAAGACAAAAGTTAAACATTACTTATACCTTACAATAATTTCCTAATGAATATGGAGAGGGAAATCTCGAAGTCCTTGCTTGACTCTTGCTTGAAACTTGACTTTGTTTGATACTTGCTTGACATTAGCAAAACTTCAACTTTATTTCCACGTTGACTTCTAATAACACTCCCCTATTCTACAATACAAGGGTTAAAGCACTTTGCATATATATATATATATATATATATATATATATATATATATGTCTCCCCCTTACATATTACCTTTACGAATATAACAATAGTCATGCAGACATAATAGATAGGGTTAATACAAGCAGTCATACAGACATTCATTCTCCCCCTAAATTGATGCACATAAATGTAAATAATACATACTTTTCTTGGCATTAACTAGAGTCTCCAATATCTTGCAAAAGGGTGTCTCCAATGCCCAAGTTAGTTAAGAATAAAGTAATTTATAATGGATGATGAAAATACACAAATTCAAGCGTGAGCAAGATAAAGGTACAACAAACAACATGATTTGTTATCATAAAAAATATGCTCCAAGCATAGGGGTGTCGAATCAAAGAGATTTTGATGATAACAAATGTCGTTTCTCGGTGCTCGGCCACTGTTCCAAACAGCTCGGTTCATGTTCGACTTCCTAAAGCTCATCGGCAGTTTGTGTTCAAGCTCGAAAGTCGCTAGGTCATGAGCAGCGTCTTCGGAGTTTAGGAACAAGCTCAACAGCTTTCAGGTGCAAGTTTGAACTAAAGAAGAGTCATCGACAAGACTGTTACTCGGATATGCTCATCATATCAAAAACCGAGCTTATGCTCGGATTCAGAAGCCAAGTTATGTCGCTCGGTTCAAAGCACTTCATTGGAAACTAAAGACTTGCTCTGATCAACAACTTGCTCGACCTAGCAAATTGCTCGGATCAAGTTACTGCTTGGCTCAGAAATTTGCTCAAGATCAGAATTGCTCGGATCTCAAGTTGGTTTAGTCGAACTTTGCAAAGCTCGGTTCTCGAACTCCAGTTCAAGGTTGATCATCATGCCCGGCCAAGCTTCTTCATTAATCTTCAACCCAAGTTCAGACTTTGAGCTAGGCACAAGCTCGGCACATCAGAGCTCTTGATCTCAAAGCATAGTTGCTCGACAACAGGACAGCTCAACAACGTTGCTCGACATCAGATCGGTTCTGGATATGTTACTCGGTATCAGACCAGCTCGGTAATGTTGCTCGACATCAATCAACTCAGTTAAGTTGCTCGGCCATCTCACCCTCAAAGCTCAAAAGAAGTCAAGCTCGGCTTTACTATTCATCATCTTCAACAAATCAACAGCACTCTTCGACTCCACTCAACTTCGGTCTTAAACCTTTTTAAAATTATTTTAAGTGTTGGGTAGGTGTCTTAAGATTAAACTCACGTGCTTTCCTAAGTTTAAAATTCAAATTGATTTTAACCAATTGTTAAAGTGGGAATGACCAATTACACTGTGATTTAACGTGTAATTATTTCCGTTGGAACGAAAACAACCTATGATTATCGTAGGTCCTCTTTCTCTCTCTTTTCTCAAGAGATTAGAGAGAGAGAGAGAGAGTATAAAAGAGGTTCCTCTCCAATGGAAACGAATACACGAAATTTGCAAGCAAAAACTGAATTTTTAATCTTCTCTCCCAAATCACAACGGTCATTATTTTCTGCAAAAACAGAGAGTGAAAAACTTTCATACTTGAAACTTTGTTTCAATCCTCTCTGACATTCTCACTAACCGATTACTCACTTGAATTCCGAACTTTCAAAATAAAAAATCAGTGAGTGTTTAGATTGGAGCCAACCTCTTTTTATCTCTGTACTTTGTTTTCGAAGCTGGTTCTTGTTGGCCAAGAAGCTTCGATTGTGCATTGCTGAATGTGGGCTACAGCAGAATCAATATCAAATTGGGGTAGTGTTCGAGAGTTTGGTACACTCTCAAACGGGATAGGTTTATAGTGTGTCTATTGTAAATCCTGGGTATAGTGTTGGTCACTTGTAAAACCCGTGTATCCAATTTGATTTGATTAATTGAAAATCTCTCTAAGGTTGTAGAGAGGACTAGACGTAGCTCTCAAGTGGGTGAGAGTGAACCAGTATAAAAACTCTGGTGTCTCTTTTATTTTCGTGCTTGCTGCATTTCTGACCTTTGCATTTTTCGATTTCTGGTTTGGTGCTACTTTGAATTCAACCAAGCAGTTGATCGGCAAATCCGAGCTCATTGCCTTGGGTTCTTGCTCGTCACGTTTTAAGTTGTAAAAACCGAGTTACAGTGTGCAACAGCTCGGTTAATAACTTAACCACTTCGTTAATCGATTTGGTTATTCGATTAACCGGCGTCTGCTCGGCAGAAGCTCGGCATTTCTATCAAACCGACGAACAAAAATTCAAGTGTTTTCAACGAATTCGAAAAATCAATATACTTGCTTCAATATCCTATTCACCCCCCTCTACTCGATTGTTAGCCCCTTGCTGGTTTCCAACAAGGGGAATTTCATATTTCCACATTCTCCTTCTTTTTGATGATGACAAATCATTATAGAAAAAAATGAGATAAATATCACAAGCCAACATATAAGCAAACATTCATATTTTTCTGTTCAATATTTTCTTCCCCTATTTGACATCAATAAAAAAAGTTATGTGATACAAAAAAAAGTTTCTTCCCAATACACAATAAAAAATAGCATGATATCAAAACGGAGTAGAAACACAAAACATGTTTTTAATGCAAATTTTAAAGTAATATTTTTCTTCCCCTTTCTAAAAGAAGTTTTCAAAACAAGCATAACATAAATGGAGATAAAAAAGAATGCATCACCAAAACATGTAAATGCTCACAATATAAAGCATCATCAAAACTTCATTATAAACTTATATACTAAGTCCTATATGCCATGACAAAAATAAATTATTCAATTCAATTCATTTAAGCACATTTTGTCATGTACAACATATATATATATATATATATATCACAAATACAAGTATCATAAGATGATAATACAAAATTTAGGAGCACTGATACGTATTGTAGGTGACGTTTTTCCATGTAATAGAGATTTTTTGTGCACTTGTGGGGTTCTTCCATTAAGTCTCTCATTATTGAATAGTTTGATGAGAGCTCCACTTGTGTACAAGATGTCGCATTTCCCTTAAGTAAGATCATGTCCCTCTTTGGTATCCTTTCATTTAAGTCCTTGGTGCATACATTCTTAGTGAGAATTCAATGACTAGGCACTAGTAGCGATACCTGCAAAACTATTTAATTAAGAGCATACTCTTGGTATCCAACACTATTGGATCCTTAGTGATTAGTTGCACCTCTTCACGAATATCAATGATATTGTAAAAAAAAATATGAATTTGCAGTTAATCACAAAAGCAATAATATCATGCTCATGTAGGAAATTTATGACACAGCAAGCATGATCATACATATATATGCATGTCCCTATGATCAATAAATATCTAATGCACCAAGACGTGACGACATCAACATATAAAGAGTATAATAATGTGATAAATAAGATTTATTGGAATTAGTTTTAGGTTCCTTGGGATTTTTTTTGGAACCCATTGCATTTTATTTCTCATGTTAAATTCTTTGATAGCACAAATGAGAAAGATGCCCTAAATGACTACAATAATTACAAATAATTGGTATGGATGAGGATTTGACTTTTTCAAAATTATTTCTAAGAAAGTTGGAATTTTTCTCCTCACATTGAAAAAATTTTGTTGTCAAAAACTTTACTTGATATTTGAGTATCAATATCATTTTTAATTTCACTTTCAAGTAAAGAATTTGAACAAATAGATTTTTCAATTTCATCATATTAAATAAAGACATCCTCAACTTATTTTTCAAGATACATGCACTTTTCATAAATAGTCGAGGAGTTATTTTCTAATGACATCTTTTTATCAAAAATATTTTCATTTTTCAAAATATCAATTTCATTTTCAATGAGAGATAATTTTTGTAAAGAGTCCAACTTTTTATTTTCCAAAGAAATCAGATCATCATATAACTCATTAAATGCAAATTGTAGTCTATTACTAAGGGAGCTATTTGAGGTTACCTCGAAGTCCTCGTGAGTCACGTAATCAGATGATTCATTTTCATTCTCCATTGACTCCTTTGATTCCTCCAAGGTTTTAAATGCCCTTACTAAATCACATGTAGAGCTATACTCCCCACTCTTTCGGCTTCATCAGTTTAGTCTCCTTCCAGGGAGTTAGTTATAACACGTTCAATATTTATACATTCATGCTCAAAGATATCATTAGTAGTATTGGCAATTAGGGCCAATGGGTGGGCATGGGCCGGGCCATTGCGGGCTTTGCATTTTTGCGGGCGGGCATGGGCGGCCCTAATTGAGTTTAGGGCGAAAAATCTAGGCCCTGCCCGCCCATGTTTTTTGCGGGTGGGCATGCGGGCCGCCCAACTTTTTTTCCTTTCTTTAAAAAAAAAACGCTGCAAAAAGATTGGCTGAGAAATGTGGAGTCAAGGACGGTACCTTTAAGAAAATTCGGTACTTCAGATCCAGCATTAACATCACTAATTCGTTACTTAATGCATGATTCTTCTGAATAGGTGTCTGGCGACAGTTTTATTGTTGATTCTGGTACTACCTTACCTGGAGTGCTTATCTATTCCTCTCTCTGAGTATAACATTGTATACATTGTGGACTAACCATAATTGAGATTGTAATAATGATTTTAGCCAATGGAATGTATTCTTGGTTTGGAGGGAATGTATTTTTAGCTTTTGGGCCACTTGGTCCAATTTCCTTTTTTTTTTATAACAATGCCCGCGGGCGGCCTATGGGCGGCCCTAAAATGCCTGCAAATTTTGCGGGCGGCCCTGCCCAACCCTAAAATTTTTATGGGCTAAAAAATCAAGCCCTGCCCGCAAATTTTGCGGGCGGGCTGCGCGGGCCCGTAGGCGGCGGCCCTAATTGCCAATGCTAATCATTAGTAACATAATATGCATTCAGTGAATCTCAAATATCTTTGGCACTTAAACAATTCTTAATCCTAGCATATGCATCATCATTTAAAGCATTTATCAAAATATGCATTGCTTAAATATTCAATGAATTTTTTTTTTGTCAAACTCATTTAAAACATGTTTTGTCTTTGAAGAATAACCATTAAGAACAATTAGCCATAAACAGATGCTAATGGATTGTAAAAATATTTTTATTCTAGCATTCCAATAAAAAAAATTTTACTATAAAAAAATGGTGGTTCATCAAATGCAAAGCCCTCCATTTTAAAATAAAAAAAAGTCCCAATGATACCAATTTCCAAGGATCTTTTAACTCGGGCTGTTAAGCCTTTATAAAGAGCACGAAACTCTAATATCAATTGTTGGAATTAGCAGCGATATCACCCAAGAAGGGGGTGATTTCGGTGTTTACAAAAACATATTGTCAAATATTGATTTTAAATCTTTTTCATTGAATCAAATATAATTTGCAGCGGAAAACTAATATAACGTTGAAAACGATTATGCGAAAACGGTTAAAATAATAAGGCTAAATTACTCATTTGGTCTCTTACCTTATTTTTCAATTTCACATTGGTCCCTTACCTTTTTTTGGTTTCATATTGGTCCCTTATGTTTCTTTTCACTGTCAATTTGGTTCCAGAATCACTATTCATCCTACGTGTCAAAATCATATTGGGCCACGTATATATTGTCGGAGAGAAAGTGACACGTGTCCATAACATATTGGTCCACATAGGATGAACAGTGATTCTGGGACCAAATTGACAGCAAAAATAAACATAAAGGACCAATATGAAACCAAAAAAAGGTAATTAATAGACCAATTTGAAATTGAAAAATAAGGTAAGGGACCAAATGAGTAGTTTAGCCAAATAATAATTACAATAACCATGGTTGCACGTAAAAAAAATTAATTCAACAAGTATTAAAACGATTACGCGCTGTTGGAAACCAACAATCGACCTAACAATCTACTAGGGGGGGGGGGGGGTTGAATAGTAGTTGGAAGAGATAGTACCAATTTTTCGGATAAAACTGAAGTCGGTCGGATAATGCTTGCTGTTAAAATGAAAATGCTGACTTTGGTCCGAGCAGATTCTGATAATCGGTTATCTAAGCCGACCATCGATTATCCGAGATGCGCCACACAAAGATCAGATTTGCAGCGGAAAAGAGCTAGCACTATCCGAGCAAAATATAGAGTATAGAAAAGCCGATTAAATGCTCGGTCAAAAACTGAAAGCAGTAAAGAAGAGAGAGACAACCAATTTTATACTGGTTCACTCACAACCACTGTGAGCTACGTCTAGTCCCCCTAAAACCTTTAGGGAGCCTTTAATAAAAATCAATTCAATCGGTTACAAACAGGATTTACAAGAGAACCTCTCTAAACCTAACCCTTCCAAGAGTGTACCAAACTATAGAAATCTACGCCAACTTGAACTGATTGCCGAAGAACCTCTTCGGACTTCACAGATCTTGAAACCTTCAAGATGCCTTGAAACCTTCAAGGACTTTTGCCAAAGAACCTCCTTGGACTTTTGCTCAGGAACCTCCTAAGACTTCAAATCACCTAAGAACCTCTTAGGCGAGTTTGGAAACCTTCCAAGACTTTCACCTCTTGAGAACCTCTCAAGACTTGAAAATCAGATTGAATGAATAGAGATGACTCCAACCCGAAACTCAAGTGTGTATGATTCTTAAAGTTTGATGAATAGATGAGTGTACGGTTGTATGTTTGAGAAAGGATTTTTGCAGAGACCGATTTGAAGCTTAGATTCAAAATATAACAGTTTCTCTCTCTAGCTCTATCGTTCTCTGTTCTACTTTTTTCTTCTTTTCTTTCTTATGCTTCACTGTGTATTGCTCTGCTCTGTTCTTGTATGTTTGGAGAAGAAAAACCAGTCCTTTTATAATGATTCCAACATACAATAGGTATGAGAGAGGGGAAAAAATCTTGGGACACGCCTTGTCCTTTCCAACGGATATATGAGACATTTTCTGCAATTTACTGCAACGTTAAGATCTGTTCCTTTTTCAGAGAATAGTACCAGCCTCTTCCACTTCTCAGCAACGTTCCAAATCAGTCCCTTTCCAATTTGAAATTCAAACTTGGTGACAGATAGGCACTGTGAGATAAAAACAAAATTGTCAGCCAGGAAAAGTACTGTAAAACCAGTATAGAGATGAAGAGGTGCGAGCAGCGTCGTACTGCTGATTGTTGAAGAAGATGAACAGTGTTGCCGAGCTTGACGACTGTTCGAGCTTGGCATGTGTTCGAACTTGGGGACTTGAGTGACGGATCTGAGCTGAGCTTGGCCTACTGTTTTTCTCTAAGCGATAGCGGATCTGAGCTGAGTTGGCTGAGCTGATCTTTTGGCCGACTGTTTTGCTCTGAGCGATAGCTCGGATTGAACACTTCTGAATACGCCTGAGCATAAGCTGATTTACTCCGACCTCATCAACACACCAATCCGATCTTTAGCCTTCCGAGCAAGGTGCCGAGACCAATGTGAACACACCGAGCAATGATGCCGAGCACAATGTGAACACCGAGCTCATCTCGGAATTTTGACTCTTTTCATCCCAGTGATCGGATTCCTTTGTCTCCGTCGATGACCGAGATCCACGATCAATGCTTCAATGAAGACCGAGATCCGAGATCACACGCCAAGATGATTTGATTGACTTGGACGAGATACAAGATACTTCATAGCATTCTGAGCTGATATGTCAATAGCATTCCGAGCTGATTTGTCAATAGCATTCTGAGCTGATTTGACAATATCCCTGGCCGAGAACCGAGCTCATCAAAGTAATTGGCAGACCGAGCATATTGAGCTGATTCATTCGGCTTCATCAACGTCTGAGAACCGAGCATCATAAGACCAATGAGCTTATTCATTTGTCTTCATCAAAACCTTGGCCGAGAACCGATCTCATGATCTATTTGTCTTCATAAAAACCTCTTTGATTTAACACGCGCAAACCTTAAATATTATAAATATGCGTGGATACAATAAAATGAATAAGAATAAAAACAATAACATGCAACAAATAATTAAATTAATATTTCAATAAAATAACAATTATGTTGCGAAAGAGATAATAATAGCAATAGGGAAATATTCGCAACAATAACAAATAAACATGCACTAACAATAAATAAGGATGGTAGGGATAAGAGATTACCAGCAATTTTTATATTGGTTCAGCCTCCCCAATCAGTCCTACAAACCGATGCGTTCCGAAAAGGCCTATGTCAAGTCCCTCAGCAACGTGCCTCGGTATTTGTTGTTATTACGTAAATTGAAGTTTGACCCAAATTACACCCAGAGCGTCCCGCACACTACTCGATTCAACCTTTCGTTAGGGACCTCAAAATGCACACAAGGATTCGTCACCCTTAACACTTAGAGGATGTCACATCCTCAAATTAGGGACTTCTCTCCATAAACTCTAAGGTAGCCTCACTGCTAGTCGCCCCACTGTTCGTAGAGGTCCATTACCTAAGAACAACAACAGGGCACCTCACCTTCAACCAGAAGGTGTCACACTTTCAATCCTAGGGAGCCACTCTATATCAACTACGACTATTACATTATGAATACGATTAATAACAACGAATAAATAATAGCACTTTCAATAATGCAAATAAACAACTTAAAGGTCTCTAATGGAAATAGTAATATGACTCACTTAAGCTTAGGCCAATATATACTCAAAGAATATGGAGAAAAAGAAGATTAGTATGTGAAAAACAATTTCTCTCAAAAATAGGTTTTTTGGAAGAAGGAGTAGAGTTGTTTGTTTTTGAAAAATAAAAGAAATATATAATTGAAAAACAAATCCCATCGGCCATTTCAAATTCGAATTAAGAATCAGAATAAAGTCAAAACAAATTAGGAAATAATTCAAATTGATTCTGAAATGAATTTGAAAAATTCAAATAAGTAATTACTGGGATGAGTAATATATTATTTTAGGTAAAATAGTTTATTATCCCATTTTCAATAATCGATTCTCTTCTTTCTAGCATCTACATGTATGATGCAGATAAAATAATTGATTATTCTGACCAGTAATCGATTACTTTGTCCCAAGTAATCGATTCCAAAGCCTCTGTCACATTGTATGATGCAACATTTCAAATCCACTATTTGAGCAAAGTAATCGATTAGCCAGGATCAAATACTCGATTACAAGCTTTCTGTTTTTTATTTGATTTAGTAGAAGTAATCAATTATAGTAACACAATAATCAATTACTTTGATTTAATCTTGTAAAAATCAAAGTTTGGACCAGAAAACTTAGCCAGAAGTTTTCAAAAGTATTTTAAGAGAATATAACATGAAAAGCAATTTTCACAAAATATTTTTTGAAAAAGTCTTCTCCAAGTCCTATGTATAACATAAAGACAAAAGTGAAGCAATTACTTTTTACCGTACAATAATTTCCTAATGAATATGGAGAGGTAACATCTTGAATCCCTTGCTTAAAACTTAACTTTGTTTGATCCTTGTTTGACATTATCAAAACTTCAACATACTTCCACGTTAACTTCTAACAGATTCGAATTTGGTTTGAAAAATTTCTCTTCTCCCTCAACTTCCATTCGTAATTTTTAATTTGGACAAAGATTAAAGGGTTTGGAACTCTATAAATAAACCAAGAAGATGGTAACCAGGGGAGACACAAACAAAAAAAAAAGTGAAAATGCTAAGAAAAATAAAGAAGAAAAACATGAAGGCGAAGTGAGAGGATCGAAGGATAACAACAAATCAGAAAGAAAAACAGCAGAGGGGACCAAAGTCAACATTGAAGATGCAGAAGCGAACTAAAGAGGTCAAATTCTAAAATGCTAACTTACATTTTTGGAACTGATTTAAATAGTGTCTTTCTTATGGTATAAATTTATCTTTTTATATCTTTTTTTTTAAAAATTTATGTTGATTAGTGCCTCTAAATCATATTTAAATCTTTACCAGTGATGATAGCTTTTGGTTATTTAAGCCTGATTTGGATTTTAATCCACCGTTCCATTTTATTTATCTTCACTTTATACTCCCTCCGTCCTATTATCTTGGTAAAAAAATGCAAAAATTTTTGTCCCATATTAAAGAAAAAATCAATGAAAATCTTAAAGATTGTATATTGTATCGATGATTGATAAGTAAATAAGGAAAACACATTTAAAGATTTTTTTGGAGGCAATATTGCAATATGTATTGATTGTAATGATATAAAAATTTGTGTAATATCAATTTGTAATTAATGAATGAATCATGAATTATACTAAATAGATATTCTCTTTTTTTCATTGACTTGATTGACTTTTACCAAGATAATGAGACGGATGGAGTATTTAATTTATATTGTAATTGATTTATGACTCTTTAATTTATTGGTATGATTTAATTATCAATGTAAAGGTCGTTTTGTGTTTTTTTAGTCTGTTGTGGTAATGCCATGTTATTGTTGTTGATTATCAAAACGAATGATAGAACAATAATAACAATGTTCAGTTCAAAATTGAACAATAACATTCGTTTAATAACCGTATTTCGTTTTCATATTTAAAATTTTTAGAAAAATAATAAGAAATAAATATGGTTATTATTTTTCTATCATTTGTTTTGATAATCAACAACAATAACATGGCATAATCGCAATAAACTAAAAAAATAACAAACCAACTTTTACAATGATAATTAACCAAAAGCTATCATTACTGGCAAAGATTTAAATATGATTTAGAGGCAGTCATCAACATAAAATAAAAAGATAAATATAAAGAGATAAATTTATACCATATAAAAGACACTACTAAAATCAGTTCCAAAAATGTATGTTAGCATTTTAGAATTTTACCTCTAGTTCGCTTCTGCATCTTCGATAATGACTTTGGTCCCCTCTGCTCTTTTTCTTTCTGGTTCGTTGCTATCCCGCATCAATCCCCTCTTTCCACCTTCAGTCTCTCTCTCTCCCCGTCGCCTTCGTGTTTTTCTTCTTTATTTTTCTCTGTATTTTCGCTTTTTTTTTTGTCTCCGCTGGTTACCCTCTTCTTTGTTTTTTTATAAGGTTCCAACCCTTTAATTTTTGTCTGAAAATTACAAATGGGAATTAGAGGAGAAAATAAATTTCAAACCAAATTCGAATCCCATTTGATTATGAACGGAATTTGGGTTTGGATTCAAGAATCAATTAGGAATTGAATGTTTCTGGGAGATTGGAAATGGAATGGGGGTGACTAGGGTTTAGAAGGGGATTTGCGGCTAGGGCTAGGACTTGAGAATTAGGGTTGATTTGGGGAAGAAAAACAAACAGCTGCTACTGCTGTTGCGGCGAGAAAGAAAGAGAACGGAGGGAGGGGTTTAAATAGGTTTTTCAACCCATTTTGGGCCAAACGGCCTAACGTCCCCTTTTTTATTTTTTTGGGCCTCCTTTTTTGTTTCAGGACCTTTTTTGCCCCTTTTTTTCCAAATATAATAATAATTTTTTTAAATACAAAAATGAATTTTTTTTTATAATTATATATATATATATTAATATAATAAAGAGAGAGATAGTGCAATTCAACAATTTGAATGGACTCTTGGAACATTTCATATTTGTTTCAAAAACGAAGAATTAGTTTTGTTAGTAAAACCAAAACAACCTATGCAAATTAGTTTTAAAAAAACCGTGAGTATGTTTTCAACCTTTCATAAAAAAGGTCAATTTATTTATTTAATTTTCGCAAATCATTTTTATTAAAAGCGTGAATCAGTTCTATACTAAAAAAATTCAAATTATTTAAGTTTTTTTAAAATCATTTTATCAAATAATTAATCAGTGGTATAGCTGCAGCCTATGGGACAAAAAAATATCATAACCTGGTGTATTCAAATCTTGGTAATTTGTTTCTCCTTTCCCTAAAAAAATTCATAATCCTCTTCACAAAAAATAAATTTTTAAATATAATGTATAATATATAACATGGTTATTTCAATCAATAAATTATCCAAAAAAAATTGGTATTAGAACATTTTTATTATTCTAAAGCATAAACCAGAGAAGCAAGGGACAAGGGGAAGTACCGCACTTGGTCCTGTACCAAATTTTAAGGCTTGGAAATTGGAACTCGGATTTGATCCTGGGCGCCACCATTCGGTGGTTTGTTGGTGGATTATATATCTCCATAAAAATATTTCGCCTATAAAAAAAAGTCAGAAAACAACCACAATAAGGGAATTATAAATAATCCAAGTTTTAAAACAAACTAATTAAAAACAAGATTTTAAAAGGATTATTGTAAAAATAAGTGGAAGATGTAATTAACACCGATTTCATTACTACTCGTACCCGATTTTTATAATTTTTTACAATTGTTTATCAATATTATCCTTGTATTAATACTTACACTCATATATATAATACTTACACCCTAATCCTATTATTTGCACCCATAATCCTAAAAACCTAATACTTAACCAATTTTTACTACTCACACCCACCACCTTTAACCTCTCATCCTCAACCCACATAATCATCTTCAACCTCTCATCCTTGTCACTCAATTCCACGAAAATTAATTAGTGTTCATAACTCGTTCATAATTCAAAACAAATGTAGTCAATAATGTTACCATTCATTCAAACATTCAAGGTTGAAAAATAACTCAAAGTCAGCATAAAAGGAGCATGAAAACGTGAAAACTAGAAACAAAAGGAGACAGTCAGGAGATACATAAGTGAAAATTAGAAACAAAAGGAGACAGTCGGGATATCACTTTATAATCACTAAATGCAGCACAATGATGCACCACAACTCAGACTAAGAAAATTTTTTTGCACTGAAATAGCACAATGTACGATAATTAATTTTCATGGAAATGGGTGAGAAGGATGAGAGGTTGAAGATGATTATACGGGTAGAGGATGAGAGGTTGAAGATGATGGGTGTGAGTAGTGAAAATTGGCTAAATATTGGATTTTTAGGAATATTAATGCAAATAATAGGATTAGGGTGTGAGTATTAAATATATGAGTATAAGTATTAATATGAGAGTAATATTGATAAGTAAGTGCAAAAAATTATGAAAACCAGGTGCGAATAATATAATAATAAAACGAGTGTTAATAACATCTTCCACGATAGTTACATAGATAATAATAAAAAAATGATAAGTAGATAGAACTTATTTGTTTTAAATTTATTAATTTACTTTTTATTTAATTTTGAATTTCTTAAGATTATCATCAACTTTCTTTAAAAAATAAATTGAATATCATAAACTTTTGGCCGTTGGGAATGGATATGAAAAACAATGCTTGAATGTTTCAATTCATTTACATTAGATTTATTAATTTTTATTTTTTAGTGTCTCAAAATAAAAAAATATCGTCAATGAATAGATGAGACATGTGAATTAGTTTTAGATGAATATTGTTAGAAATCTCAAATCACATGTTTCATTTATTTTAGTATGATTTAAATATTTTTTTATTATTCCTCTTTTTGTCAATTGGTTTTAAAATAAAACTTTAACATGATATCAAATCAAAACTTCAACTTCTCTTTTGTTCTCATGGGTCAATAGATGCTCTCTCGTTATGGGTAAAACACGATAATTCACGTGATCCTATAGACTTTTGCGGAGGGGTCGTATTGGAACTTTAAAGTCCCTCATCGCTTACCTCATTATACGTAGTATGGTATAAATACATTTTGGGTAGTCGTCTCATTACCAATTTTTCTTCTTTTTTTATTCAAATACAACAATGAATTTTTGTTTTCTTTTTAAATAAAAAATTGTACTCCCTCCGTTCCTTATTATCTGTCCGTTTTTGGAGAGATTTTTTGTTTCTTTTTCTGTCCTATTGAGAATTTCAAGAGTGTAATAAATGTTATCTTCCATGTTTACCCCTATTTAATAAGTCTTGGTTTACGTAAGTAGTGGAGAAAAATTAATGATTATAGAAAGAGAAAGGGTATAGTAAGAAAAAACATAATTAATGTATTGTAAATCTAAGTAATGATTGAATTTCTTAAAGGGTGTGTTTTGTTTGAAATAGGACAGATAAATAGGAACGGAGGGAGTGTTTTTTTTCTTTTTATATAAAAAATATTAATATAAAAGAATTGTTCATAGAAATAATTTTTGACTTCGGACAAAATTGGGTCTCAACAGTTGCCCCTCTTTACGTGTTGCTTATTAAATAGCAAACTAACTGGAGTTTGGATGTTATCAAGATAAGTGACGCGTAAAGAAGGGGACACCAATTTTGCTGAGAAGGGAGTCAGACTTTGAAAAAACAACTAGCTAAACTAGGTCGAAATATTGCTGAGCCTTGGAAAAGCAACTAAAATAAATAAATCTGAGGCGTAAGTCGGGGTATTTTTGGAACTTGGGGACAAAAAATAAGATAAATAAATCTGATGACGCAGGTTGGGGTACTATTTGAACTCGGGGGCAAAAAAAAATCCACAGGTCAAGGTACTGTCAGAAGTCGGTGATAAAAAATAAATAAAATAATCTGAGGACACGGGTAGGGGTAGTGCTAGAACTTGGGGACAGAAAACAGAATAAATTAAATAAATCCGAGGACTCAGGTTTGGGTACTACCGAAACTCGGGAACAAAAAATAAAATAAAATAAAATTGAGGACACAAGTCAGGGTATTGCCGAATCTCGGTAACATAAAACAAAATAAAATAAATCTGAGGACGTAGATCGGGGTACTATAAGAACTCGGGAATAGAAAATAAAATAAAATAAAATAAATCTGAGGACGCAAGTCGGGGTACTGCTCGTGAATAGAAAATAAAATAAAATAAATGCAAGGATGCAGGTCGGGGTTCTGCAAGAACTAAGGGATAGAAAATAAAATAAATAAATCTAAGTACGCAGGTCGGAGTACTGCCGGAACTCGAGAACATAAAATAAAATAAAATAAACCTGAGGATGCAGGTTGGGGTACTTCCGGAACTTGAGGACGGAAAATAAAATAAATAAATCTAAGGATGCAGATCGGGATACTACCGAAACTCAAAATAAATAAATCTGAGGACGCAGATCACGATACTTCAAGAACTCAGGAAAGAGAATAAAATAAATTTAAGGCAATCTTGTAAGGTGGACTTGAACAGAAAGAGGAGGGTAATGCAATTGAAAGCTTTTGTGAATGCGATGGATGCACCATGTTTTTTTTCTTTTGTAGATTTGAATAATGAGAATAGGTCATGATGAAAAGCAATGAGTAAAAAATTGCATATGATTTATGATCAAAGTATTTAATGGAATGACAAAGTGGGATACAATAATGTATTTAGAGTGTGTTTTTGAATGTTTAAATGCGACGATGTTTTGATGGGCGATGCATGTTTATCACGTTTACTTATTGAAATTTGTGTTTTGGAGAATGAGAATGCATATGAATTTTAATTTGGTTTTTCTTTTATATGATTCATGAACAAAGCATTTTAAATGTAATGCAATGGAATGACGTAATGAGATACTATAGCGTTCTTGAATGATATGATGGGGTATAAAGATGCATTGTGAGAATGTCATTGAATGTAATGATGTTTTTTTTTCAAGAATTTTAAGTCATTGGTGTAATGAAATATTATGACCTTGAAGGTATGCATGGGTTTGGCGTATGAATGAAATATGATGTAAGGTTATGTATAATGGATGGTGCAAATGATGTTTTTTTATTCAATTTTTTCTAATTTCTTTCCGGGGTATGCAAGATGTACGATGCATATGAGTTGAATGCAATGGATTGGGGCACAAGCTTGCAACTTCCTTTTTTATTACACACACACACACACACATATATATATATATATATATATATATATATATATTTCAACCATTGTGGACTCGATCGAAACGGGATTCTATATTGAATAAGCTTGTTGATTGATGACTTGTTTGTTTGATTAACTCCTTAGCTTGCACTTATTCCATTTGGAAAGGTACAAGATCAAATTAGCCCTAGTTTCTTCATAAAAATACCTTCACTAGTAATATTCATATTTCAAGAGATAATGATATTCATCCCATATGGAGTGACCCACCGTTTCAAAGTTGACCAAAACTTTATGAATGCTATCAATTCATTCTGATACCTCATATTGGTAATGAAGGCTAAATCGCTCCCAAATAGGATCTTATGGATTCTAAGGGCACTGCATCATGCATTCTGATCATCATATTCGTGTGTTCATTATTCATAAAATAATTTATTTTTTTTAAAAAAGAATTCTTCTTTCAATAACTCTAGTTTTCATCACAATTGCTTGCAAACACCCTTACCAAACCAGACTTAGAACCAGGACTATGACAGATGTGAGTGAACGCATTAGAAAACTTCAATCGATGTGCTCCAAATGAAGGAACAAATGACCAAGATGAGCTAGTCAATCAAGAAGATGAACAAGATTTGTCAAATGCTAGAACTGATGATGAAGGGTAACAATGAGAGGGGATGAACGACCCATCACAATTCGTAGAAGTTTAACCCATATTTTGTCAGAATACAAGTGGGAGGTATGAACATCTAGAGGGGGTGAATAGGTGTTGAGATCGCCTTGAACAATTTTCACTTTAAACAAATAGAGAATGTTGAAAACTGAGTTGTAATTGGTTGTTGTTCAGTATGTTACCGATTACAGACTCTTGTAGCAGGTTACGACACTAACCAAAGGCGAAAATGCAATTGATTCAAGAAATCACTTTTTGCCAAAAATCTTTCTATAACCAGTTTAGAATAAACAACCCAATTATGTTTGGAAGTCAATTTACTCAGAAATCAATCAAAGACAATGTTTCTTATATAATTTGAAGCGAAATCGTTATTTCTAGGTTTTTCGGTAAAAGCAATGAAAAACGCTGAAATTAAAAAGAGCTACATCCAGTCCCATCTCGTGGCGAAAGAGATTTTCTTCACTATGAAATAGAGGAACCGTTTTTGTACAATACACACCTTCAAGATCACCTCACTTGCAAAGCCCATTTCAAGATTTACCTCCCTCTTGATGCACAAACCTAGATTTTCTATTTCCACAGCAAATCAACCACTAGAAAGATATATACCCCACTTTCTAGAACCACAAGGAGATACCTCGCCCCTTTGATCAACCTTCAATTTTGGTGATACCCCACACCAAGAACCTAAAACTTCAATTTGTTGTTGATGAGTTTTTCACTTCAATTGCATAATAAACAACACTTATAACCTCTGTAAAAATGGAATATCAAACAATGAAATGATGAACACAATGAATTTTGAGATTTCAAGTTGCAAGAATTGAGAAGAAGATTGAAAGGTTTGCTGTTTTGATCTTTTAGAACAGAGAGAATTGTGTGGCTCTTGTTTCTAGGTTTAGAATGTGTGAAAATGAATTATGACACGTCATTAAGTGTAAAGGAGTGATTATATTGAAGAGCCATAAGAGATAAGTTAACAAATTACTTATTTTCTAACTGTCATAGCAGTATGTAACCGGTTACAGCCTCTTGTAACCGGTTACAGCCTCTTGTAACCGATTACTATAACCAGTTATCGACTAATGACCAAGTTAGTGAATTCAGCCAATAACTCTTGTATAAGTTTAATGCTTCAATATATCACTTATTTAAACCTTAGACAAATATTTAAGCCACTTATTAATGCATTTTAAAAATGTTTAAAAATAGTTTTGAAAATTATGCATAAATTAAAACCACTTAAGGACCTAAATAAAAATAAAATAAAAGTAATCGATTACAACCTTTTCAAGTAATCGATTCTAAAGTCTCTATCACATTGTATGATGCAACATTTCAAATAGATTATTTGAGCAAAGTAATCGATTACTCTGACCAAAAAGTAATCGATTAGCCAGGACCAAATACTCGATTACAAGCTCTCTGATTTTTATTTGATGCAGTAGAAGTAATCAATTATAACAATAATCGATTACTTTGATTTAATATTGTAAAAATAAAGTTCAGATACCAGAAAACTTAGCCAAAGGTTTTCAAAATTATTTTCAGAGAATATAACATGAAAACCGATTTTCACAAAATATTTTTTCAAAAAGTCTTCTCCAAGTCCTATGTATGGTCTAAAGATAAAAGTGAAATAATTACTTTTACCCTACAATAATTTCCTAATAAATATGGAGAGGGAACATTTTGATGTCCTTTCTTGACTCTTGCTTGAAACTTGACTTTGTTTGATCCTTGTTTGGCATTATAAAAACTTCGACGTACTTCCGCGCTGACTTCTAACAGATTCGAATTTGGTTTGAAATTTATCTTCTCCCTCAACTTCCATTCGTAATTTTTAATTTGGACAAAGATTAAAGGGTTTTGAACTCTATAAATAAACCAAGAAGATGGTAACCAGGGGAGACACAAAAAAAAAGTGAAAATACTAAGAAAAATAAAGAAGAAAAACACGAAGGCAGAGTGAGAGGAAGAGACTGAAGGTGGAGGGAAGGGATCGAAGGGGGATAGCAACGAACCAGAAAGAAAAAGAGCAGAGGGGACCAAAGTCAGAATCGAAGATGCAGAAGCGGACTAAAGAGGTAAAATTCTAAAATGCTAACATACATCTTTGGAACTGATTTTAGTAGTGTCTTTCATATGGTATAAATTTATCTCTTTATATTTATTTTTTTATTTTATGTCGATGAGTGCCTCTAAATCATATTTTAAATCATTGTCAGTTAGGCTTTTGGTTATTTGAGCCTTCGTTTTGATAATCAATAACAATAACATGGCATTACCACAATAAACTAAAAAAACACAAATAACATGGCATTACCACAACAGACTAAAATAACTAGCAATGATTTAAATATGATTTAGAGGCACTCATTGACATAAAATAAAGAGATAAATATAAAGAGATAAATTTATACCATATGAAAGACACTACTAAAATCAGTTCCAAAGATGTATGTTAGCATTTTAGAATTTTACCTCTCTAGTCCGCTTCTGCATCTTCGATTCTGACTTTGGTCCTCTCTGCTCTTTTTCTTTCTGGTTCATTGCTATCCCCCTTCGATCACCTCTTTCCACCTTCACTCTCTCTCTCTCTCTCTCTCTCCCTCCGCCTTCGTGTTTTTCTTCTTTATTTTTCTCTCTTTTTTCGTTTTTTTTTTCTCCGCTGGTTACTGTCTTCTTTGTTTTTTTATAGGGTTCCAACCCTTTAATCTTTGTACGAAAATTACGAATGAAAATCGATGAAGAAAATAAATTTAAAACCAAATTTCGAATCCCATTTGATTATGAACTGATTTTGGGTTGGGATTCAAGAATCAATTAAGAATTAAATGATTCTGGGAGATTGGGAATGGAATGGGGGCGGCTAGGGTTTAGAAGGGGATTTGCAGCTGGGGCTAGGACTTGAGAGTTAGGGTTTATTTGGGGAAGAGAAACAAATAGTTGTTATGCTGTTGCGGCGAGAAAGAAAGAGGAAGGAAGGGGGGTTTAAATAGGTTTTTCAACCCATTTTGGGCCAAACGGCCCAACGCCCCCTTTTTTATTTTTTTGGCCTCCTTTTTTGTTTAAGGACCTTTTCTCTTTTTTTCAAATACAATAATGATTTTTTTTTCATTTTTAAATACAAAAATGAATTATATATATATATATATATAAAAAATAAAAAGAGAGATAGTACAATTCAACCATTTGAACGGACTCTTGGAACATTTCATATTTGTTTCAAAAACGAAGAATTAGTTTTGTTAGTAAAACTAAAACAACCTATGCAAATTAGTTTTAAAAAAACCGTGAATCTATTTTCAACCTTCCATAAAAAAAAGTCAATTTATTTATTTAATTTTCACAAATCATTTTTATTAAAAGCGTGAATCAGTTCTATACTAAAAAAATTCAAACTATTTAAAAAAAGCTTTTTTAAAATCATTTTATCAATTAATTAATCTGTGGTAGAGCTGCATCCCGTGGGACAAAAAAATATCATGACCTGGTGTATTCAAATCTCATAATTGGTTTCTCCTTTCCCTAAAAAATTCATAACCCTCTTCACAAAAAATAAAATTTTCAAGTAATAATATAATGTATAATATATAACATGGTTATTTCAATCAATAAATTATCCAAAAAAAATTGGTATTGGATGTAAAAATTTTATTATTCTAAAGCATAAGCCAAAGAAGCAGGGGACAAGTGGCGTACCGTACTTGGTCATGTACCAAATTTTAATATTTGGGAATTGGAAGTCCGGTTTAATCCTAGGCGCCACCATTCGGTGGTTTGTTGGTGGATTATCTCCATAAAAAAAAATTCGCCGTTTAAAAAAAGTCAGAAAAGCACCACAATAAGGGAATTATAAATAATCCAAGTTTTAAAATAAACTAATTAAAAACATGATTTTAAAATGATTATTGTAAACATAGGTTGTATTAATACTTACAGTCATATATCTAATACTTAAAACCTAATACTTAGCCAATTTTTACTACTCACACCCACCACCTTCAACCTCTCATCCTCAACCCACATAATCTTCAATCTCTCATCTTTGTCACTCAATTCCATGAAAATTAAGTAGTGTTCATAACTCGTTCATAATTCAAAACAAATGTAGTCAAATGTTACCATTCATTCAACATTCAAGGCCGAAATTAGAAACTAAAGGAGACAACCAGGAGATCAGTTTATAATCACTAAATGCAGCACAACGATGCACCACAACTCTAGACTAAGAATATGTTTTCGCACTGAAAAAGCACAATGTACAATAATTAATTTTCATGGAATTGGGTGAGAGGGATGAGAGATTGAAGCTGATTTTCATGGTGTTTGTTGCCTTAGTTTTAACTACATGAACTACATAATATATAAGTCGATCAGTAAATAATTTAGGCAGGACTTTGAAACAGATTGCATAATATACAAGTAGAGCAGACTCCGTGGAAGTGAATATCTGTCCTTGAATCAGGGAATTGATTGGAACACCATTTTGATATTGGCATTGCTTGAACAATATTCGGATGACCATGACGAACGGCTGATCGGAACCTCAGTTGATCATTATTGGAGCTGTTTAAATTTGGTGCTTGACCAAATTGACGAGTTCCGGAAGAAGGCGACCCATACACATTCTGACCAGCACGATTGTTCAATCCGGTTGGGAAGGATCCGAAAGCATTGTTATGATGAAATTGTTCAGAACCACTCAATGTTTGAAAACTTCCAACACCACTCAAAGAGCCCATTCTCAAATTGGATGGATTTGCATTGCTTGAGGCTGCCATCTTATCAGGGAAATTTTTGAGTTTAAGTATATAATTCTGCATAAATGTGATAAACCAGTAAGATAGGTTCCCTAATGAAAAAGGCTTATTATATTAACCTAAAGCATAAAGGATTAGAAAGAAAAATAAATACCTGGAGATGGCTGGCCACATTCTCCCTTGTAAGATTTTCAACATTCATCAACTCAAGAATTTTTCTTGATACAACCTCTGCTATCAAAATAACATTATCATGAGATACACACTAAAGCACATTGATTCAGTAAAGAAAGACTTCATGGCATGGCATAAAACAAAACACAGTGATGATCATGGCATGATAGTTTCCCCCAATGGAAATTTTTACGATAAGGAAAAGTGATCAATTAAGTGAAGTCTACATAATAACTGAAAAGATTTTTTCATATCATAATATTTTGAACATTAGATAGCTATCTTGTACCCAAATATCATAGAAAAGCTTGCTAAATTATTTAATTAAAAAAAAAAGAAAAAAAGAAAAGAAACAACAATCAGTTAAACTCTTAAAGCAATTAATAAAGAAGTTTCTGATATTTGTACATCAATCTATGAACATGGTATTAAATATTGCACATAGAGATAAGTGTTTACTATGTCAAACATATTTAAAACTTGATACACAAGTAACAGAACTGAATACAAAAACTATTGTAACAATTGTTTCTTGTGCAATAATGTAGACAGAGTGAAGAACTTACCATCACTAATGATTAATTGATTAACAGCAAGAACAAACTTGTGGTGCAACTCCCTCGACCAAACAACTTCTGCTTTCTTCTTATGGATTGGTGATGAGTCAACATCACCTTCATGACTATTCTCATGCTTCTCCTCCTCATCATCATCTTCTTGAACCTTCCTTTTCTTGGTCTGATTTCCACTTTGTTCCAAATTCCCTGTTGCTGCAACGTTGTCATAACTATTCTCATGCAACTCATTCATCTTTGCCAAAGAAAGAAAGAAAGAAAGAAAATACAGGATTTTTCTTTTAAGTAAAGAAGTCTTTTCACAGAGAAAAGTGATTAAAAAAACTGGGTATTTTTTGTTAATTCGGCTAAGACTTATGCTTAGATGTGAGTGTTGAATGAGAAAGACAGAACCTTGAAGTCTCAAACAAACAAAATAAATAAATAAATATATACACACGCACACACGTATATAATGAATGTGGCTAATTGTGTTGCTTTACAGTCATGCATTGCTTTGCTACAACCATTGATTTATTATTATTATTATCCAAAAATAACGGTTGGGATTAAAAGGTAAATTAAAAATAAGATAAAAATAAACAAATTGGAATGATAAATTTATCCTTCTTCTTCTTCTTCTTTATATCACTCACTTCTTCTCCTACCTCACTGCTGAACGAACAACTGTCACTCATAGAAGAAGATTAGGAGGAAGAAGCATTTAAGAGCATTGTATGTGGGGGGTAGCAGTAACTACCAAAAGTGAAAATTGATTTCCTAGTCAATTACTTGAGTGTATAACACGTTTTTGGGGTTTTTTACTTCCATCAAGTGACATTGAAAATATGAAAATTTGATATACTTTTTCAAAACTACCCCTATAATTATCATTAGAACTCTAAAAAGTGTTGACTTTATAGGGGTGTTACATGAAAAAAAAAAGTAATTAAATGTTTTTGAAAATTGGAAAGGGGTATTATAAATATGACCAAAATAAAAACCCCAAAAGAGTCTTATAAATAGGATCGGGTGGAGTATTAGTAAGAAAATTAGTCCCCAAACCCCGTTTTTAACTCCAAATCCCGTTTTGTCTGATGGAGTTCTGTTGGAATATTTTCCGATACCCCAAAAAAGTAATCAATTATAACAATAATCGATTTCGTTGATTTAATCTTGTAAAAATCGAAATTCAGAAACCAGAAAACTTAGCCAAAGGTTTTCAAAATTATTTTCAGAGAATATAACATGAAAACCAATTTTCACAAAATATTTTTTCAAAAAGTCTTCTCCAAGTCCTATGTATGGTCTAAAGATAAAAGTGAAACAATTACTTTTACCTTACAATAATTTCCTAATAAATATGGAGAGGGAACATCTTGAAGTCCTCGCTTGACTCTTGCTTGAAACTTGACTTTGTTTGATCCTTGTTTAACATTATAAAAACTTCAACGTACTTCCACGCTAACTTCTAACAGATTCGAATTTGGTTTGAAATTTATCTTCTCCCTTAACTTCCATTCGTAATTTTTAATTTGGACAAAGATTAAAGGGTTTTGAACTCTATAAATAAACCAAGAAGATGGTAACCAGGGAGACACAAAAAAAAAGTGAAAATGCTAAGAAAAATAAAGAAGAAAAACACGAAGGCAGAGTGAGAGGAAGAGATTGAAGGTGGAGGGAGGGGATTGAAGGGGAATAGCAACGAACCAAAAAGAAAAAGAGCAGAGGAGACCAAAGTCAGCATTGAAGATGCAGAAGCAAACTAAAGAGGTCAAATTCTAAAATGCTAACATACATTTTTGGAACTGATTTTAGTAGTGTCTTTCTTATGGTATAAATTTATCTTTTTATATCTTTCTCTTTATTTTATGTTGATTAGTGCCTCTAAATCATATTTAAATCATTGCCAGTGATGATAGCTTTTGGTTATTTATGCCTGATATGGATTTTAATCCACTGTTCCATCTTATTTATCTTCAATTTATATTTGTATTGTAATTAATTGATGACTCTGTAGTTTATTGGTATGATTTAATTATCAGTGTAAAAGTTGTTTTGTGTTTTTTTAGTCTGTTGTGGTAATGTTATTGTTATTGATTATCAAAACGAATGATAAAACAATAATAATCATATTCATGACAAGCTCAAAAAACCAAAACCTCGCATAACTGGCAATGATTTAAATATGATTTAGAGGCACTCTTCGACATAAAATAAAGATATAAATATATACCATATGAAAGACACTACTAAAATCAGTTCCAAAGATGTATGTTAGCATTTTAGAATTTTACCTCTCTAGTCTGCTTCTGCATCTTCGATTCTGACTTTGGTCCCCTCTGCTCTTTTTCTTCCTGGTTCGTTGCTATCCTCCTTCGATCACCTCTTTCCACCTTCAGTCTCTCTCTCTGCATTCGTGTTTTTCTTCTTTATTTTTCTCTGTATTTTCGTTGTTTTTTCTCCGCTGGTTACCGTCTTCTTTGTTTTTTTATAGGGTTCCAACCCTTTAATCTTTGTACGAAAATTAAGAATGAAAATCGAGGAAGAAAATAAATATCAAACCAAATTTCGAATCTCATTTGATTACGAACTGATTTTGGGTTGGGATTCAAGAATCAATTAGGAATTAAATGATTCTGGGAGATTGGGAATGGAATGGGGGCGGCTAGGGTTTAGAAGGGGATTTGCGGCTGGGGCTAGGACTTGAGAATTAGGGTTGATTTGGGAAAGAGAAACAAATAGCTGTTACTGCTGTTGCGGCGAGAAAGAAAGAGGAAGAAGGGGGGCTTTAAATAAGTTTCTCAACCCATTTTGGGCCAAACGGCCCAACGCCCCCTTTTTTATTTTTTTGGGCCTCCTTTTTTGTTTAAGGACCTTTTTTGCTCCTTTTTTTTTCAAATACAATAATGAATTTTTTTCTTTTTAAATACAAAGATGAATATATATATATATATATATATATATATAAAATAAAGAGAGAGATAGTGCAATTCAACCATTTGAACGAACTCTTGGAACATTTCATATTTGTCTCAAAAATGAAGAATTAGTTTTGTTAGTAAAACCAAAACAACCTATGCAAATTAGTTTTAAAAAAAACCGTGAATCTATTTTCAACCTTTCATAAAAAAAAGTCAATTTATTTATTTAATTTTCACAAATCATTTTTATTAAAAGCGTGAATGAGTGTTCGCGTAAGACAGCCCAGTTGGTGGCTGCAGGGACACTTAAGATTTCCCCCTCCCTAGGTCATGGGTTCTAGTCCCAGACCTCCCATGTAAACAAAAAAAAAAGCGTGAATCAGTTCTATACTAAAAAAGTTCAAACTCTTTAAAAAAAAGCTTTTTTAAAATCATTTTATCAATTAATTAATATGTGGTAGAGCTGCATCCTGTGGGACAAAAAAATATCATGACCTGATGTAATCAAATATCGATAATTGGTTTCTCCTTTCCCTAAATAATTCGTAATCCTCTTCACAAAAAATAAATTTTTTCAAGTAATAATATAATGTATAATATATAACATGGTTATTTCAATCAATAAATTATCCAAAAAAAATTGGTATTGGATGTAAAATTTTTATTATTCTAAAGCATAAGCCAGAGAAGCATGGGACAAGTGGGCGTACCGCACTTGGTCATGTACCAAATTTTAATACTTGGGAATTGGAAGTCCGGTTTAATCCTGGGCGCACCATTCGGTGATTTGTTGGTGGATTATTTCCATAAAAAAATTTCGCCTATAAAAAAAGTCAGAAAAGCACCACAATAAGGGAATTATAAATAATCTAAGTTTTAAAATAAACTTGTAACATCTCGAATTTTGGCCTTTAGTAAAATTATAATAATTAAAATAATAATAATAATAATATTTTACTTATTATATTTTATCAAGTTTAATTTCAGGATTTAGAAGATATATTTAAAGTTGAATTTGGGTACTTTTTATTTATCAATAGATGTCTGCAGGGGCCGATAATTTTATTATTTTTAACTCGTTAGGAATAAAAGAAAAATACAATATTATCCCATGTAAATGTAGGTTATTTTTAGAGTCATCAAATTTTTATTTAGAGTCTAAAACACATACACACATTAACCCACAGAAGAGAGCAAAACATAAAATAATATATTTTTCCTAATTAACTACCCAGAGCCCAGCCCAACCCGTGAAAAAAATAAAAAAGAAAAGTCGAGGATTACGAAGAAGAAACGAAAAAGGAAGGGAAGAGAAAACTAAAAAAAAAAAACAAAAGGGAATTGAGTAAGGGAGTGCACGTGAAAGAGGAAGGCTAAAAAATAAAAAAAAAAACAAAAGAAGAACAGAGAAGGAGGATTATCATGGAATAGAAAGGATTTGGGAATTGGGAATCATCATCACAAACAAGCTCTTGGACTTAGGGATAAAGGGGGTATCTCTTATATTTGGGAATTGGGTTTTTAATAGAGTATAGGTATGGTTAAGGATAGGGTAGTGTTAGATTAAAAATCCGTAGGGTAATTGTCATTGAGATAAATTGATTATTTGATTAATTTCTTTGATGAATATGAATTGGGTATTTTATTTGTAAATTTCTATGATGAATATAAATTGGGTATCTTGTTGATTATTTGATGAATATTCATAAATAAATAAACAAAATTGATTACTGGATGATTATTCATGTGCCTCGAGTATTCATATATATTATTCGGTAGAAGAAAAAGTTATGAATTGAGTAATTGTATTGATTATTTTTATTGATTATTGGATGATATCTAGTTGGTATTTGATTACGGAGTGAAAAATATAAAATTGGTTATGAATTGATTAATTGTGTTGATTACTTTTATTGATTATTGGATGATATCTAGTTGGTATTTGATTACAGAGTGAAAGATATAAAATTGGTTATGAATTGATTATTTTTAGTGATTATTGGATGACATATGGTTGGTATTTAATTATGGAGTAAAAATTTGGCCGCTGCATGTTAGCGTGAATCAAATATGTTTGAAGTGAATTGGACTGGATTGTCAATTGAATAAATGAATTGAACATAAGGCAGCAGCTGTTGATCGCGTGTGGGGTATCCGTACCCATTAGGTGCCCTGTTAGGACAGAGTCTATTTTAAGGAATAGACTCGAATTTCCAATATGTGAAGTCCTCACCCAGGTAAGTAAATCCCATAGATCCAAAGTCTCGTTAGGTGTTTGGAACCCGCGCGAGATCAATAGCTGCCTGGTAAATCGATAAAATAAATAATGAAATATGTAAGAAAGCACGAAAGAAAAGAATAAAGAAAAGGCCCTAATGAGCTAATGGTCTATGCGGTAAGAAAATCCTGGGTGAAGGTAAGAAATCCTATTGGGTGAAGACACCATCCTAACAGGTGCATACAAAAATACCTAATGTGGTACATTATAAGAAAAGACAAGAAAGAAAAGAAATGAATAAAAGAAAGAGGAAAGATGAGAAAAACTAAGAAAGTTGAATAAGAAAGAAAATAATTTTGAAGGAAATGCCACATATTATGATTGTGAATGATGCATGTCTGTGTTGTGAAATGCTTGAATATGATTATGATTGTGCATGACTTAATCGTATGTATGCTTATTAAAAATGTAGTTCCTGAGTATTTGGTATACTCACCCTTTAACATTTTTTACAGGTATCCAGTTAGATGTGGTGTCGGTCGAGCAGGAAAGCTCTCCCTCACGGGGAGAGTAGTTGTTATGATATTTTTGGTTAAAAAAAACTTGGAATCATCTCGAGTCGGTTTAAAGACTTATGACTATGTTTATTTTCCTAGCTTGTTACGTAACTATGGGTATTTGATGATAGACGTATGTTTTTGAAATAAAACGGTAACCATAACTAGACAAACAGACTAAGGTGGCACATTTTGATTATATGTCTATTTAGACCTAGGAAAAAGTCATTATTATTATTATTCTGGCTGCCTGGATTATTTATTTGTTAATTGCAGGTGTTAGGAAAATGTGGAATGTCCCAAAAATAGAGGAAACTCTGTCGGATTTTCCAAAACTCTAAATGAATTAAAATCAGTCTTGTACATAATTAAGTAAAGAAATTTAAAAAAAAAATGTCATGTGCACTCTATTTTCCGGAAAAGTAAATAAAAAGATAAATAATTTATTATATATATAAAAGTTAAATTTGTTAGCGCTATAACTCTGATAAACGAATTAAATTTAAAACTAACTTAGTAAAAAGATATAATTTAATGAAATAGATAGTAAATAAAAATAGGGTGTCACATTTATGGTATCAGAGCAGTTGTCCTCGGCCAAGGAGTTTCGAATGACTCCTTTAGTTTCTCACAAAGCGAGAAACCCTTAAGTGTCAGTTTATAGTTATTATTTCTAGGATAACTGTAGGATTGTTTAATTATCTTATATAATGACTAAATGTTTATTCAGGATGGCTCGTCGACAAAACGACAACGACCGTCTTGCTGCGATCCTCGAGAATCTGGTTCAAGCAAACCAGAATCAAGGAGCGCAGATTGCTGCTGCTGTTGCAGCTGCCGTGGCAGCTATGCACCCCTTGGCGCCAACCCCAGCTGAAGTGGATTGGTTAGCTAGATTCAGAAAGAATTACCCACCGAAGTTCGGGGGGGGGGGGGGGTCATAACCCTGATGGAGCACATAAATGGCTCCAGGAAGTGGAGAAAATCTTCTGCTCTTTACAACCGCCACAGGGGGATCGGGTCCGTTTAGCAGAGTTCATGTTAGCAGGTGAAGCTGAATGTTGGTGGGAACAGCAACGTCGGGGATTCGAAGCACAGAACGAGGATGTGGACTGGGGAATGTTCAGAACTCGCTTCCTGGGGAAGTATTTTCCCGATGATGTGCGACGAGAGAAGGAGATTGCATTCCTTCAATTGGCACAAGGAAACCTCAGCGTCAGGGAGTATGCGACGCAGTTCGAGGACTTGATCCGATACTCGGGCAGTTACCGAGACGCTGATGGGAGAACCAAATGCATCAAGTTTGAGTCTGGCCTCCGTCCAGAGATTAAGATGATGTTTGAGTATCAGAATATAGCAAACTTGGCACAATTGGTGAATATGTCATGTACCTTTGAGAAGAGCCTGAAGCATAAGCTAGCTGATGATAAGATCAAGGCAGTGCAGAGATCAGGGGGTCCTAGCAAGGGCAAGGAGACACAGACTAGATTCAGTCCTTACTCAGGTGGTAATAAAAGGATGATTACTCCTTCCAAGGTCAGTTCGACAGGTAACATATCAGGTCCCATCTCTCAGTGCCAGCATTGTGGCAGGAGGCATTCCGAGGAGTGTTGGTTCAAGGATCAGGAAAGGAAACCAAATGCTTGTTTCTCTTGCGGACAGACTGGACATTTCTTCTACCAATGCCCACAGAGGAATGTGAAGAAGGAAGTGAATACTGCTAGAGCACAACCGGCCAAGGGAAAGCAGCCAGTTCAGAAGGGCAAAGTTTACACTATGGATGGTGAAGAGGTTGAGGAAGCAGATGAGCTCATTCGAGGTAGAGGCACTTTAAATAATGTTCATTGTCAGATCTTATTTGATTGTGGGGCAACCCACTTGTTTATCTCCTTAGCTTGTATGAAAAGGATAGGGTTGGCACCGGTGGAGATGTCGTACAAACTTGCGGTATCGGCGCCTACAAGCACTTCAGTGACCACATCTCTAGTGTGCACAGATTGTTCCTTGAAAGTACTTGGGCGAGAGTTTGTCATTAACCTAATAAGCTTGCCACTGAAAGGATTGGATGTTATCCTCGGCATGGATTGGATGGCGAGCAACAGGGTTATAATTGACTGTCATAAAAAGGCAGTTATATTTCACACCCCGAACCTAGCAGCCATGGAGATTGAGATAGAGCAGGACGTGAAAAACATTCCGGTGGTTCAGGAATTCCTTGAAGTGTTCCCTGATGATATTCCTAGATTACTGCCACATCTGGAAGTAGAATTCGGCATTGATTTGGTTCTCGGTGTAGGACCAATATCCATTGCTCCTTATCGGATGGCGACAACAGTATTAGCCGAACTGAAGAAGCAGCTAGAAGAGTTACTTGAGAAAAAGTTCATTCGATCGAGTGTGTCACCATGGGGAGCGCCAGTGCTATTTGTGAAAAAAGAAGGACGGGAGTTTTCGTATGTGCATCGACTACAGGCAGTTGAATGAAGTGACGATCAAGAACAAATATCCGCTTCCTAGAATCGACGATTTATTGGATCAATTGAGGGGAGCTTCAGTATTCTCTAAGATCGACCTCCGATCCGGCTATCACCAGATCCGCCTCCGAGAGGCCGACGTTCCCAAAACAACATTCCGCACCCGCTATGGGCTTTTTGAGTATGTTGTTATGCCCTTCGGCCTGACGAATGCACCTGCAATATTCATGGATTACATAAATCGCATTTTTCGGCCTTATTTGGATTCATTCGTCGTGGTTTTCATTGACGACATTCTAATTTATTCCAAGAGCCCTAGTGAGCACGTCGAGCATTTGAGAACGGTGTTGCAGATTCTCAAAGAAAAGCAGCTTTATGCCAAACTTTCGAAGTGCAGTTTCTGGTTGAGTGAAGTTTATTTCTTGGGCCATGTGATTTCTGAACAAGGAGTGGTCGTTGATCCTTCTAAGGTGGAAGCAGTGTTTAAGTGGGAGAGACCCACAACGGTGACCGAAATCCGCAGTTTCTTAGGCATGGCGGGTTACTATCGGCGATTCATAGAAGGATTCTCCTAGTTAGCACTTCCGCTAACCAAGTTGATTAGAAAGGATGCACCCTATCAGTGGACACCCCAATTGAGAAAAGTTTCGAGGAATTGAAGAAGAGACTGACTAGCTCACTTGTTCTGATTTTGCCGGATCTGACTCAATCTTTCGACGTGTATTGTGATGCTTCGAAACAAGGACTAGGTTGTGTCTTAATGCAACAAAGGAAAGTTGTGGCCTATGCATCTAGACAACTCCGGCAACACGAACAAAACTATCCTACACATGATCTCGAATTAGCAGCTGTAGTATTTGCACTGAAGATCTGGAGGCATTATCTATACGACACTCAATTCGAGGTTTTCAGCGATCATAAGAGCCTTAAATATCTCTTTGATCAGAAAGAGCTGAACATGAGACAACGAAGGTGGATGGAGTTTTTGAAGGACTATGACTTTCATCTTCAATATCATCCAGGCAAGGCTAATGCAGTGGCCGATGCTCTAAGTCGTTAGACTCTACATGTGAGCAATCTAATGGTCAAGGAGATGCAACTGATGCAAGAGTTTAGCAATCTCAACTTGGGTGTTCAAATGAAAGAAAACAGCGTTGTAGGGTTAACCAATAATAAATCCTACCGCTACAGGATAAGCATGAGCTCTCTAGTACAGGATAAGGGTGAATAACTCATCCTTCTTATCCTCTAAGAGCCACGTCAGCCCTACTGGGCCGAACAGGCCCATAAGGCACCACAACACAACTTCCCCTATAAGTATCGCCATGCTATAGGGGCTAAGGTATGTTCTCTCATCCCTACTCTCAAGAACTACGTGTGGCTTGATCCCCTTATCACTGGGGGTACGTAGGACCGGGGTCACCCTCGTCAGCTGCAACAACCACAAACACACATCGTGGTGGATCTATTTCTCAGATCCACTACATTGGCGCCGTCTGTGGGGACCGTTAAACTCGGATTCCCATCCACAATTACAAAAAAAAACCAAAAAAAAAACCACAATTACAACAACGTGTGTTCAAGAGTTCTCAGGGTGGCAGTGATACTGTTGTTGTCTAAGGCGCTCTCACGATGCCAACGAGTACTGAACAGAGTCTCAGCATCATCACCGTCAACACAATCGCACCGGAATGCATAGCGGTGTTGTTTTGCTCGGTGGTAGCTTCTATGGCGTCACCTTTCGTTCGGTGCAATTACCTTAGTACATCGCAGCTGTTACCGCCTCTATAGTTCCTCGTCACCGGTCGGTGTCGTTCCCCCTCCACCCTCCTTCTGGCACCACAGCAAAGACAGCATCTGATCAGCCACCGCGAACTGCATCCCACAACGCGTCTCATCTCCTTCTTCCTTTTGCTTCTATTTGTGAGGAAGATCGACGATGCTTGTTGCTGAGTCCATCGCCGCCGGCGGTCGACCTCCATGGTGCCACGGATCGCAAGAAGAAGGAAAACCGCGACCTTGATAATCTCAGATCGCAAGAGGAGGAAGGAACCGCGACGCTTCTGCCACCCCCGGTCTACCGTCGCAGCTATTTCCGCCACCACTGTCCTCTTCTTCCTTCTTCTTAAATGAAACCATGACGACATCCATCTCTCGACCGCCGCCGCATCGATTCATGCCTCAAAGTTGGGTTCGGTCGCAAGGCCATCGGCGGTCCTGGTTCTTCTTGCCGTCTCCTGTCCTTCTCGCCGCCCCCGGCGATGGCAATCTCCAGTTCCCGTTCAACGCCGCTGCACAAGTAGCATTGACACGCAGCAGCAAAGATGCTGCATGAGGGTTCCAACCCTAATGGGCTGTTGGCCCATTCCACAAAAAAAAAGGCCAATGGCCCAATATAAAAAAAATAAAAAAAAGTACAGCAGCCCAATTTATAAAAAAAAGGGAGGAATGGACTATCAGCACTCATTTGGCCCAACTGGACGAATTCTTGACAAGGCATTTTTAGGGATATCAACAACGGGCCCAACAACTCAGCAACTTACTTCTAAATCAGGGAAGCTACTCTTTCTAATTTTTAATAATTACACAAATATTTTATTGACTCACGTGACTATTAGTTAACAGCAAAAATATTACACTTTTGCTAATTAATGTCATTACATGTCATTTACTACTTTTATAGCAATATTATATATTCTATAAATTGCCAATATTTTTATTTAATGGTCATAAATTGTCAATCTTGAACTCCAATAACTAATTAATTATTGTTTTCATACATACATACGAGGTACATGGTCTGAGCTATTAGACCACCCATTTCAAAATTCTTATTAATGGACATATTATTTTCCAAGCACCATGGGACATATTATTTTCCAAGCACCATGAATACAATCATGTCAATCTATTCGGAACATGGTGATAACGGCAAAGATCCTCGCGCCAAATTTCCTTCTTTGATCTCGTCCCCGAGTATAAAGAGCCTCGTGCTCGGTTCCCCACTTCGAATACAGGTGTCAACTGCGTGCGGACCCTCGACAGCGTCCCCCTATTGGTATCTCATACATTCAGAATAGCGGAAGCCATGCACTACCTCGGGTTCATAAGACCATTACGGAAACCTCGCACCATGTTCCCTACTTAAGTCAACTGCTCGACGGTTCCTCACCTCAGCGAATCAGGGCCCAAATTAATTTAAAGAAAATGAAGGTCAGACCTCGATGCTCAACAAAAGCTCATTTGAAAAGGATTGGTAGAAGGCTTCAAACCGACATTCCTCACCTCACTGAATCAGGGAAGGAATTCTCATTCCAATATTATTCTTTTATTTATTTAGCACCTTACGTGATTATTTGCACACATGCTGATATTAACTCAGCTGACACAATATTTCTGAAATGTGCTTTTAATACTTAATTCCTTATAATTTCGATACATGTCACTTATTTCGTACTCATGATTTTTTATACATGCTGATACGTAGCATATTGTTAGCCAAATCTCTTTGCTGCTGATTGTTTTTAAATGTCTGTCTTTTCTGTCGTGATAGGATAATAATATTTGATATACATTGCCTTTCGAATAGCTCATTAGGCAGTTTCCGACAGTTGTGCATTGTCGTTTTTCATGGATAAGCTTTCATCACTTGACTTGTTGTCATTAAACGCTTTGACATATTTATAAATGTCCTTCAATTACAATTATTGCACATAATATACCTAAAATTATGCGTCTTTTCATGGGCAATCCTTTCTATTTGCACGATATTTAACTATTGTCTTTTCAGTCATGATATTATTATATTATTACGTGTGATATTACTAAATCATACTACCTCTATACCGATATTATACATCGTATCTTTGCCAATAATTGTCATTATTGTTGTTTGATTGCTATAAATTGTCAATTTAACGACGATTACCAATTACTAATTTTGTTTACATATGCGAGGTACGAGTATGATAGCCAACTTCTCTAAAAGGCCCATTTCGAGTAGTGATCTTTTTAAACAAAGCCCATTCCGAGCTTCAGATCGCCAAAAGATATCCTCAAAATTAATTGGTGCTAAACTGCTCAGTCACTATTGGCGTTTAATATTAGTGTCTTCAACGTGCCAAAGCCTGCCACATCCTCGTACCCTCTGCCATGACACCCTTGCCTCTCACGGTTACTTACAGCCAAAAGACACCCTTGTTAACATCCCTCCTCGGGATCCAGCGTTGCTCACATGAGTGCTACACAGTGATTCGCCCATAACGGCGTACGGGGGTTTTGGAAGAAAAAGGGTAAGGAATACCGGCTAACCACACATTCTAGTGATAGAAGAAGAAAGGCCTCAATGCCAAAAGGATGCTAGGCATATCAACATTATTCAGAAATAGTCTAACTACGAAGACTAACAGGGAAGGATCTTTCTCATTACCCCATTAATATTATTTCAATTTCATGGTTTAATTGTCATATTCATTATTATTGAATCACTCACCACATGACATGTGTTATCTTAGATAATAATCGTAATTAACAGTGAACTAATTCATACTTCGCTAATTAATGTCATTACATATCATCTATTACTTGATATTCTAATCGTTATTTTTATACATCATAAAAAGGTACAAACAAAACGATCGAATCTGCCGAGCATGATGACCTATGATTAATTCGAGTCCGAGTATGACGACCCAACTTAATTCAAGCCTTCACACCGGTTGCCGATCAATTTTTCCTTGGTTTGCGCACCATCGCGACCTTACCTATTTGGTAGAACGATCCGCAGTGCCAACACCCAGTGATCTAAGTCGGATCCCAGCATATCCGAGGAACCACACTGCTAATTCCACACCCACAACTCGCAAATATTCAGCCTTCGCTCAGCGTTCGCCTACACAAATCTGAATCTGACAGTCTCTCAAAGAGGCTAGGATGAACACGATCTAATTGGCGGAAAACGACTATCACACATTAAAGGACTTCTTAACTCGGCACAAGCCTCTTCAGGCTTTAGCGAGAAAGGGGGTTGGTTATGCAATGGAGTAAAGGTTTGCTTCAAATTTATTATTATGATCGATCAGCTTGCCTTCGCCCTAATTACTCGGATTCAAGAGGGGTTCAACAATTGAAGTTGACTAAACAGTTACGACAAGGGAAACGGTCGTCCTTGGATTCTCTACCTGTTCTTGCTTCCTCGGCTTCATTCTTTCCCTTCTCGACATCCTCGCCCGCTTCATCAGCTCGATAAACTTTCGATGACTTCCACTCGAGTGACCTTATTCGGCCATGAAGCTTACTGCTCGGCGGGTAGAATGGATTCCGACTCTTTAAAATAATCCGAGAAGAATTGTAAAGCCCTGAGCAGCAAATGCTCCGGTTATATTTGGGTGCCTTCGCACCACATCTTTAGAACCTATCACCGAGCTTTCGGACCTTTACCGAGTCCGAGGCCCACTTTGATCCCGAACGTTTCACAGACCTTATGAACTCGACACAAGCCTTTTCAGGCTTTACCGAGTAGGGGACTAGTATGTGATGAGGCGTATACATCGTGACATTGGCCGACCTTGAATACTGGTATTATGTGATGCATAAGTTACTCGTGATCAAATGTCGTGCCAAAGAGGACCACCACGTCCCATGAGGCACCAAATTGATCATTTACCGTCCTCATTAAGGACATATGTTAAACTCACTCACTTAAGATCATGTTCTTACGCACTTGCCCACGATCTCGGTTAGCCGGCCAGATCGGCGAGGCTACAAGTGAAAACGAGGATTGCGACCCGATAGCTTGGCTTAGCCTCTCGGCTCAAAGCCTCTCGGCTCATATCTGGCCCAATACATCGCGGATCGAGGAATACACCTCGGCTAAGGTTGTCATTCCGACAAGCAATCCCTCGTAAACGTTACGGTCCAATTGGTGATAATCTTGGCACACTTCGAACTTCAAATAACAGTTTGAGTCGTGCCAGCATACATTGGCACAAGCCTTTCGGCTTTCACCATGGCAAGTGCATAAAAGGATGTCTCCTTAAATATGACGTGACTTTTAAAACAATAGTCCAATTCGACTTTGACTACACTCATAACTTCATCACCCTCATCCCGGAGCACCCCTAAATCCATTCTGGAACTCCCCCCGCGGGAACTCGGTTCGAGATGTTCCTCACCGAGCTTGCACACGGTTCGAGATGAGCCTCACCGAGCTTGTACTCGGTTCGAGATGTTCCTCACCAAGCTTGCACTCGGTTCGAGATGAGCCTCACCGAGCTTGCACACGGTTCGAGATGAGCCTCACCGAGCTTGTGCTCGGTTCGAGATGAGCCTCACCGAGCTTGTACTCGGTTCGAGATGTTCCTCACCGAGCTTGTACTCGGTTCGAGATGTTCCTCACCGAGCTTGCACTCGGTTCGAGATGAGCCTCACCGAGCTTGCACACGGTTCGAGATGAGCCACACCGAGCTTGTGCTCGGTTCGAGATGAGCCTCACCGAGCTTGCCTCACCGAGCTTGCCTCACCGAGCTTGCCTCACCGAGCTTGTGGTGGATCCCCCCGCGGGAACTCGGTTCGAGATCGGGGTACTCGTTCAGTTTCATCATCCGAGCACAAAAGAGCACTATCAGCCATCCGCAACACTCTTCCGAGCGGAAGACCACGCCTGCAAACAATGTTTTATGTTACCACCAACTCTCAGAAGCTCAGCACAGGCTCTTCTCGAGCCTATACGAGCTTGGGGGGCTTGTAGGGTTAACCAATAATAAATCCTACCGCTACAGGATAAGCATGAGCTCTCTAGTACAGGATAAGGGTGAATAACTCATCCTTCTTATCCTCTAAGAGCCACGTCAGCCCTACTGGGCCGAACAGGCCCATAAGGCACCACAACACAACTTCCCCTATAAGTATCGCCATGCTATAGGGGCCAAGGTATGTTCTCTCATCCCTACTCTCAAGAACTACGTGTGGCTTGATCCCCTTATCACTGGGGTACGTAGGACCGGGGTCACCCTCGTCAGCTGCAACAACCACAAACACACATCGTGGTGGATCTATTTCTCAGATCCACTACAAGCGTTGTCCTGGAAATGTTGCAAGTGACAAATGAGTTCGTCGAATTGATTAGGGAAAGACAAGCAGACGACGAAGAGTTGCAAAAGAACTTGGAAAGAATGATTGATGAAGTAGAGCCTGAATTCAAGAAAGGCACTGATGGCATTATTCGTTTCAGAAATCGGGTTTGCATTCCTATGGACTTCGAAGTAAGGAGAATGGTCCTAGAGGAAGCCCACAAAACTAAACTAAGTCTTCATCCAGGTAAACCATATCAATTATACATCAATTAATCCAATAAATATTCCTATACTCAATTATCGAAATTTAACAATAAGTCAACCAATCTATACAGGTACAACTAAGATGTACCAAGATTTGAAAAAGGACGTAGCCGACTTCGTGTCTCGGTGCTTAGTTTGTCAAAAGGCTAAGATCGAGCACCAGAAGTTGGGAGGTTTGTTGAGATCTTTGGAGATACCGGAATGGAAATGGGATAGCATATCTATGGATTTCATTTCCGGTTTACCAAGAACCGCTACAGGTTGTGAAGCTATATGGGTTGTAGTAGATCGACTCACGAAGTGTTCCCATTTTATCCCTGTGAAGATGAAATACAAAATGGAGAAGCTAACACAGTTGTACATCCGTGACATAGTCAGATTACATGGAATTCCTACCAGCATTGTATCTGACCGTGATCCAAGGTTCCTATCCCGATTTTGGCAGAGTCTCCAGCAGGACATAGGTACTAAGTTGAGATTTAGTACAACTTATCACCCCAGACAGATGGGCAGACAGAGCGTACTATCCAATCTTTAGAAGATCTGTTGAGGACGTGTGTACTTGAGCATGCAGGTAGTTGGGAGTAGCTCTTACCACTAATTGAATTTACCTACAACAACAGCTTCCATTCTAGCATCGGGATGGCACCGTTTGAGGCACTCTATGGTAGAAAATGCCGAACTCCACTCTGTTGGTTTCAGATGGGTGAGAATCTGTTACTTGGTCCTGATATTGTCCGAGAGACCACAAAGAAGATCACTATGATCAAGAACAAAATGAGAGCCTCACAAGATCGCCAGAAAAGCTACGTAGATGAGCGTAGGAGACCCTTGGAGTTTGATGAGGGTGCTCATATTTTCCTAAGAGTAACACCTACAAAGGGCATTGGTCGGGCACTCAAGTCAAGAAAATTGACTCCTGGATTTATTGGTCCTTACCAGATATTGGAGAAAGTTGGACCACTAGCCTACCGCATTGCACTACCTCCGCATTTGGCGAATCTTCATGACGTATTCCACGTTTCTCAGCTTCGGAAATACATTCATGACCCCTCACATGTGATTGAATTGGATGATGTGCCAATGAAGGAGAATCTGACGTTTGAGGTGCAACCTGTCCGAATTGAAGATCGTCAGATTAAACAGCTTAGGGGCAAGGGAATTCCATTGGTGAAGGTAATATGGCATAGAAACAATGTGGAGGAGGCGACATGGGAACTGGAAGACAAGATGAGGGAGTCGCATCCACAGTTGTTCAGTACCGACTGAATTTCGAGGACGAAATCCTGGTAAGTGGGAGAGAATTGTAACGTCCCGAATTTTGGCCTTTAGTAAAATTATAATAATTAAAATAATAATAATAATAATATTTTACTTATTATATTTTATCAAGCTTAATTTCAGGATTTAGAAGATATATTTAAAGTTGAATTTGGGTACTTTTTATTTATCAATAGATGTCTGTAGGGACTGGTAATTTTATTATTTTTAACTCGTTAGGAATAAAAGAAAAATACAATATTATCCCATGTAAATGTAGGTTATTTTTAGAGTCATCAAATTTTTATTTAGAGTCTAAAACACATACACACATTAACACACATTATTTAGAGTCTTTTCTTCTTTTGTTTTTTTTTGGCAAAACTATTTGTTTGGTCCCTTAAGTTATTTATTAGTTCTAAAGTGGTCCCTTAAGTTTTTTTTTTGTTCTAAAGTGGTCCCTCAAGTTTTAATAAGTTATCACCATTAGTCCTTCCGTCAATTTTTCCGTTATCTTCTCCCTCTGGTCATCTTCTCCGGCGAGCTTCATATTTTTCGGTGAAAATTCCGGCCACACCTAATTTTTTTTTATTTCTCTCTCCTCCTTCTCCTGCACTCCGCCTCATCCTCCTCCTTTTTCTTCCTCTTCTGCATTGCAATGATGCAGGTTTTAGCTTGGGCTGTGGTATCAGCAGGTGTAGCAGTTGCAACAGTAACAGATTTAGAATTCAATTTATTTGGTGCTATAATTGCAGTTGTATGGATAATCCCAAGTGCCATAAATAAGATCCTATGGTTTACATTACAACAGCAAGGCAACTGGACAACCCTGGGGTGAGTACTTGTAGTTACTACTACTACCCTATTTGTCCCTGAACATGCTTATGCTACTCACACATGGAAGCAGATCCTCTCAATTTTTATTTTTTAAAAAAAACTCATTTAAAATTGAAATGTATTACTATATGTTAAAATACTATTGAAATGTATTACTTGGTGTAGAAGAGGAAGAAAAAGGAGGAGGATGAGGAGCGGTGAAGGAGGAGGAGGAGGAGGAGAGAGAAATAAAAAAAATTAGGTGTGACCGGAATTTTCGCCGGAAAATATGAGGCTCGCTGGAGAAGATGACCGGAGGGAGAAGATAACAGAAAAATTGACGGAAGGACTAACGGTGATAACTTATTAAAACTTGAGGGACCACTTTAGAACAAAAAAAAACTTAAGGGACCACTTTAGAACTAATAAATAACTTAAGGGACCAAACGAGTAGTTTTGCCAAAAAAAAAAACAAAAGAAGAACAGAGAAGGAGGATTATCATGGAATAGAAAGGAATTGGGAATTGGGAATCATCATCACAAGCAAGCTCTTGGACTTAGGAATAGGGAATTCTCTTCTCCTCTACTTAATCAAGGTAAAGGGGGGTATCCCTTATATTTGGGAATTGGGTTTTTAATAGAGTATAGGTATGGCTAAGGATAAGGTAGTGTTAGATTAATAACCCGTAGGGTAATTGTCATTGAGATAAATTGATTATTTGATTAATTTCTTTGATGAATATGAATTGGGTATTTTATTTGTAAATTTCATTGATGAATATGAATTGGGTATCTTGTTGATTATTTGATGAATATTCATAAACATATAAAAAAAATTGATTACTGGATGATTATTCATGTGCCTCGAGTATTCATATATGATGAATATTCATATATATTATTCGGTAAAAAAAAATGGTTATGAATTGATTAATTGTATTGATTATTTTTATTGATTATCGGATGATATCTAGTTGGTATTTGATTACAGAGTGAAAAATATAAAATTGGTTATGAATTGATTAATTGTGTTGATTACTTTTATTGATTATTTGATGATATCTAGTTGGTATTTGATTACAGAGTGAAAGATATAAAATTGGTTATGAATTGATTATTTGTATTGATTATTTTTAGTGATTATTGAATGACATATGGTTGGTATTTAATTATGGAGTAAAAATTTGACTGCTGCATGTTAGCGTGAATCAAATATGTTTGAACTGAACTGGACTGTCACTGGAATAAATGAATTGAACATAAGGCAACAGCTATTGATCGCGTGTCGGGTATCCGTACCCATTAGGTGCCCTGTTAGGACAGAGTCTATTTTAAGGAATAGACTCGAATTCCCAATAGGTGAAGTCCTCACCCAGGTAAGTAAATCCCATAGATCCAAAGTCTCGTTAGGTGTTTGGAACCCGCGCGAGATCAATAGCTGCTTAGTAAATCGATAAAATAAATAATGAAACATGTAAGAAAGCACGAAAGAAAAGAACAAAGAAAAGACCCTAATGATCTAATGGTCTATGCGGTAAGAAAATCCTGGGTGAAGGTAAGAAATACTATTGGGTGAAGACACCATCCTAACAGGTGCATACAAAAATACCTAATGGTACATTATAAGAAAAGACAAGAAAGAAAAGAAATGAATAAAGGAAAGATGAAAGATGAGAAAAACTAAGAAGGCTGAAAAAGAAAGTTAAGAAAATAATTTTGAAGGAAATGCCACATATTATGATTGTGAATGATGCATGTCTGTGTTGTGAAATACTTGAATATGATTATGATTGTGCATGACTTAATCGTATGTATGCCTGTTAAAAATGTAGTTCCTGAGTATTTGGTATACTCACCCTTTAGCATTTTTTACAGGTACCTAGTTAGATGTGGTGCCGGCCGAGCAGGAAAGCTCTCCCCCACAGAGAGAGTAGTTGTTATGATCTTTTTGGTTAAAAAAAACTTGGAATCATCTCGAGTCGGTTTAAAGACTTATGACTATGTTTATTTTCCTAGCTTGTTACGTAACTATGGGTATTTGATGATAGACGTATGTTTTGGAATTAAAACGGTAACCATAACTAGACAAACAGACTAAGGTGGCACGTTTTGATTATATGTCTATTTAGACCTAGGAAAAAGTCATTATTATTATTATTCTGGCTGTCTGGGTTATTTATTTGTTATTTGCAGGTGTTAGGAAAGTGTGGAAAGTCCTGAAAACTGAGAAAACTCTGTCGGATTTTCCAAAACTCTAAATGAATTAAAATCCGTCTTGAACATAATTAAGTAAAAAAAAAAAGATGTCATGTGCACTCTATTTTTCGGAAAAGTAAATAAAAAGATAATTAATTTATTATATATATAAAAGTTAAATTTATTAGCGCTATAACTCTGATATACGAATTAAATTTGAATTTAACTTAGTACAAGGATATAATTTAATGAAATAGATAATAAATAAAAATAGGGTGTCGTCACAAAACTAATTAAAAACATGATTTTAAAATGATTATTGTAAAAATAGGTTGTATTAATACTTACACTCATATACCTAATACTTACATCCTAATCCTATTATTTCCACCCATAATCCTAAAAACCTAATAGTTAGCCAATTTTTACTATTCACACCCACCACCTTCAACCTCTCATCCTCAACCCACGTAATCATCTTCAATCTCTTATCCTTGTCACTCAATTCCATGAAAATTAAGTAGTATTCATAACTCGTTCGTAATTCAAAACAAATGTAGTCAAATGTTACCATTCATTCAATATTCAAGGCCGAAAAATAACCCAAAGTCAGCATAAAAGGAGCATCAAAACGTGAAAATTAGAAACTAAAGGAGACAACCAGGAGATGCTTAAGTGAAAATTAGAAACAAAAGGAGACAACTGGGAGATCAGTTTATAATCACTAAATGCAGCACAATGATGTACCACAACTCAGACTAATATGTTTTCGCACTGAAACAGCACAATGTACAATAATTAATTTTCATGGAATTGGGTGAGAAGGATGAGAGATTGAAGCTGATTTTCATGGTGTTGTTGCCTTAGTTTTAACTACACGAATTACATAATATATAAGTCGATCAGTAAATAATCTAGGCAGGACTTTGAAACAGATTGCATAAACATACATGTTAAAAAGCCATGTGCGAAAGTGTAAGACTTTTAAGGATTTTTGATACTGAAAAACAAATATATAACTTTCTATTACCTCCACGGTTCCACCATGTCATAGTCAACTTGATTTAATGAATCTATAAACGATTCAATCAATCAAGGCAAGGCAAGAAAAAACAAATGACAAATGTTGTAATGATTTCTAAACAGAAGCTAAGATCAGACATATAAATAGGTGAAATAATCAGTCATTACTCATTAGTGAAGGTTCAGGTTGGCTTTGACTGCAGCTGCATCGTGTGGAATAACTGTAAGACAGCCTGCATCTGCCTGTCCTGCTGCACCAACTTCTCCCTGAACTTGCGATGCTCGTCTCTAGTGGCGGCTATCTCCTTTCTCAGCTCCTCAGAGATGCAACTGGAAGAAGCAGCGACTAATTCTTCCAGTGACCTCACATTATTAGCAACACATGTACAACTCTTTTGAGACTTCTGATGATTTATGTTATGCACCTGCTGTGGTTTCAATGAGTTCCCTACATTGAATTCCATGATCCCATCATGCTTCATTTGCCCAGGATCACAAAAATGGAAGTGTTGGTTTCTATTGAAGGTTGGGTTTGTTGAAGTTTGGCATTCTGGCCCAACAGCACCATTCATAGGAGTCAAAGAGTTTACTGAGCTACAAATGGCATTTGAATAATTACTTGCAACCTTAGGAGCACAAGTAGAGCAGACTCCGTGGGAGTGAATATCCTTAGGGAATTGATTGGAACACCATTTTGATATTGGCATTGCTTGAAGGATATTCGGATGACCATGACGAACGGCTGATCGGAACCTCAGTTGATCATTATTGGAGCTGTTTAAATTTGGTGCTTGACCAAATTGACGAGTTCCAGAAGAAGGCGACCCATACACATTCTGACCAGCACGATTGTTCAATCCGGTTGGGAAGGATCCGAAAGCATTGTTATGATGAAATTGTTCAGAACCACTCAATGTTTGAAAACTTCCAACACCACTCAAAGAGCCCATTCCCAAATTGGATGGATTTGCATTGCTTGAGGCTGCCATCTTATTAGGGAGATTTTTGAGTTTAAGTATATAATTCTGCATATAAATGTAATAAACCAGTAAGGTAGGTTCCCTAAAGAAAAAGGCTTATTATATTAAACTAAACCATAAGGATTAGAAAGAAAAATAAAATACCTGGAGATGGCTGGCCACATTCTCCCTTGTAAGATTTTCAACATTCATCAACTCAAGAATTTTTCTTGATACAACCTCTGCTATCAAAATAACATTATCATGAGATACACACTAAAGCACATTGATTCAGTAAAGAAAGACTTCATGGCATGGCATAAAACAAAAACACAGTGATGATCATGGCATGATAGTTTCCCCCAATGGAAATTTTTACGATAAGGAAAAGTGATCAATTAAGTGAAGTCTACATAATAACCGAAAAGATTTTTTCATATCATAGTATTTTGAACATTAGATAGCTATCTTGTACCCAAATATCATAGAAAAGCTTGCTAAATTATTTAATTAAAAAAAAAAGAAAAAGAAAAGAAACAACAATCAGTTAAACTCTTAAAGCAATTAATAAAGAAGTTTCTGATATTTGTACATCAATCTATGAACATGGTATTAAATATTGCACATAGAGATAAGTGTTTACTATGTCAAACATATTAAACTATATTTGATACACAAGTAACAGAACTGAATACAAAAACTATAATTCTTGTGCATTAATGTAGACAGAGTGAAGAACTTACCATCACTAATGATTAATTGATTAACAGCAAGAACAAACTTGTGGTGCAACTCCATCGACCAAACAACTTCTGCTTTCTTCTTATGGATTGGTGATGAGTCAACATCACCTTCATGACTATTCTCATGCTTCTCCTCCTCATCATCATCTTCTTGAACCTTCCTTTTCTTGGTCTGATTTCCACTTTGTTCCAAATTCCCTGTTGCTGCAACGTTGTCATAACTATTCTCATGCAACTCATTCATCTTTGCCAAAGAAAGAAAGAAAGAAAGAAAATACAGGATTTTTCTTTTAAGTAAAGAAGTCTTTTCACAGAGAAAAGTGATTAAAAAAACTGGGTATTTTTTGTTAATTCGGCTAAGACTTATGCTTAGATGTGAGTGTTGAATGAGAAAGACAGAACCTTGAAGTCTCAAACAAACAAAATAAATAAATAAATATATACACACGCACACACGTATATAATGAATGTGGCTAATTGTGTTGCTTTACAGTCATGCATTGCTTTGCTACAACCATTGATTTATTATTATTATTATCCAAAAATAACGGTTGGGATTAAAAGGTAAATTAAAAATAAGATAAAAATAAACAAATTGGAATGATAAATTTATCCTTCTTCTTCTTCTTCTTTATATCACTCACTTCTTCTCCTACCTCACTGCTGAACGAACAACTGTCACTCATAGAAGAAGATTAGGAGGAAGAAGCATTTAAGAGCATTGTATGTGGGGGGTAGCAGTAACTACCAAAAGTGAAAATTGATTTCCTAGTCAATTACTTGAGTGTATAACACGTTTTTGGGGTTTTTTACTTCCATCAAGTGACATTGAAAATATGAAAATTTGATATACTTTTTCAAAACTACCCCTATAATTATCATTAGAACTCTAAAAAGTGTTGACTTTATAGGGGTGTTACATGAAAAAAAAAGTAATTAAATGTTTTTGAAAATTGGAAAGGGGTATTATAAATATGACCAAAATAAAAACCCCAAAAGAGTCTTATAAATAGGATCGGGTGGAGTATTAGTAAGAAAATTAGTCCCCAAACCCCGTTTTTAACTCCAAATCCCGTTTTGTCTGATGGAGTTCTGTTGGAATATTTTCCGATACCCCAAAAAAGTAATCAATTATAACAATAATCGATTTCGTTGATTTAATCTTGTAAAAATCGAAATTCAGAAACCAGAAAACTTAGCCAAAGGTTTTCAAAATTATTTTCAGAGAATATAACATGAAAACCAATTTTCACAAAATATTTTTTCAAAAAGTCTTCTCCAAGTCCTATGTATGGTCTAAAGATAAAAGTGAAACAATTACTTTTACCTTACAATAATTTCCTAATAAATATGGAGAGGGAACATCTTGAAGTCCTCGCTTGACTCTTGCTTGAAACTTGACTTTGTTTGATCCTTGTTTAACATTATAAAAACTTCAACGTACTTCCACGCTAACTTCTAACAGATTCGAATTTGGTTTGAAATTTATCTTCTCCCTTAACTTCCATTCGTAATTTTTAATTTGGACAAAGATTAAAGGGTTTTGAACTCTATAAATAAACCAAGAAGATGGTAACCAGGGAGACACAAAAAAAAAGTGAAAATGCTAAGAAAAATAAAGAAGAAAAACACGAAGGCAGAGTGAGAGGAAGAGATTGAAGGTGGAGGGAGGGGATTGAAGGGGAATAGCAACGAACCAAAAAGAAAAAGAGCAGAGGAGACCAAAGTCAGCATTGAAGATGCAGAAGCAAACTAAAGAGGTCAAATTCTAAAATGCTAACATACATTTTTGGAACTGATTTTAGTAGTGTCTTTCTTATGGTATAAATTTATCTTTTTATATCTTTCTCTTTATTTTATGTTGATTAGTGCCTCTAAATCATATTTAAATCATTGCCAGTGATGATAGCTTTTGGTTATTTATGCCTGATATGGATTTTAATCCACTGTTCCATCTTATTTATCTTCAATTTATATTTGTATTGTAATTAATTGATGACTCTGTAGTTTATTGGTATGATTTAATTATCAGTGTAAAAGTTGTTTTGTGTTTTTTTAGTCTGTTGTGGTAATGTTATTGTTATTGATTATCAAAACGAATGATAAAACAATAATAATCATATTCATGACAAGCTCAAAAAACCAAAACCTCGCATAACTGGCAATGATTTAAATATGATTTAGAGGCACTCTTCGACATAAAATAAAGATATAAATATATACCATATGAAAGACACTACTAAAATCAGTTCCAAAGATGTATGTTAGCATTTTAGAATTTTACCTCTCTAGTCTGCTTCTGCATCTTCGATTCTGACTTTGGTCCCCTCTGCTCTTTTTCTTCCTGGTTCGTTGCTATCCTCCTTCGATCACCTCTTTCCACCTTCAGTCTCTCTCTCTGCATTCGTGTTTTTCTTCTTTATTTTTCTCTGTATTTTCGTTGTTTTTTCTCCGCTGGTTACCGTCTTCTTTGTTTTTTTATAGGGTTCCAACCCTTTAATCTTTGTACGAAAATTAAGAATGAAAATCGAGGAAGAAAATAAATATCAAACCAAATTTCGAATCTCATTTGATTACGAACTGATTTTGGGTTGGGATTCAAGAATCAATTAGGAATTAAATGATTCTGGGAGATTGGGAATGGAATGGGGGCGGCTAGGGTTTAGAAGGGGATTTGCGGCTGGGGCTAGGACTTGAGAATTAGGGTTGATTTGGGAAAGAGAAACAAATAGCTGTTACTGCTGTTGCGGCGAGAAAGAAAGAGGAAGAAGGGGGGCTTTAAATAAGTTTCTCAACCCATTTTGGGCCAAACGGCCCAACGCCCCCTTTTTTATTTTTTTGGGCCTCCTTTTTTGTTTAAGGACCTTTTTTGCTCCTTTTTTTTTCAAATACAATAATGAATTTTTTTCTTTTTAAATACAAAGATGAATATATATATATATATATATATATATATAAAATAAAGAGAGAGATAGTGCAATTCAACCATTTGAACGAACTCTTGGAACATTTCATATTTGTCTCAAAAATGAAGAATTAGTTTTGTTAGTAAAACCAAAACAACCTATGCAAATTAGTTTTAAAAAAAACCGTGAATCTATTTTCAACCTTTCATAAAAAAAAGTCAATTTATTTATTTAATTTTCACAAATCATTTTTATTAAAAGCGTGAATGAGTGTTCGCGTAAGACAGCCCAGTTGGTGGCTGCAGGGACACTTAAGATTTCCCCCTCCCTAGGTCATGGGTTCTAGTCCCAGACCTCCCATGTAAACAAAAAAAAAAGCGTGAATCAGTTCTATACTAAAAAAGTTCAAACTCTTTAAAAAAAAGCTTTTTTAAAATCATTTTATCAATTAATTAATATGTGGTAGAGCTGCATCCTGTGGGACAAAAAAATATCATGACCTGATGTAATCAAATATCGATAATTGGTTTCTCCTTTCCCTAAATAATTCGTAATCCTCTTCACAAAAAATAAATTTTTTCAAGTAATAATATAATGTATAATATATAACATGGTTATTTCAATCAATAAATTATCCAAAAAAAATTGGTATTGGATGTAAAATTTTTATTATTCTAAAGCATAAGCCAGAGAAGCATGGGACAAGTGGGCGTACCGCACTTGGTCATGTACCAAATTTTAATACTTGGGAATTGGAAGTCCGGTTTAATCCTGGGCGCACCATTCGGTGATTTGTTGGTGGATTATTTCCATAAAAAAATTTCGCCTATAAAAAAAGTCAGAAAAGCACCACAATAAGGGAATTATAAATAATCTAAGTTTTAAAATAAACTTGTAACATCTCGAATTTTGGCCTTTAGTAAAATTATAATAATTAAAATAATAATAATAATAATATTTTACTTATTATATTTTATCAAGTTTAATTTCAGGATTTAGAAGATATATTTAAAGTTGAATTTGGGTACTTTTTATTTATCAATAGATGTCTGCAGGGGCCGATAATTTTATTATTTTTAACTCGTTAGGAATAAAAGAAAAATACAATATTATCCCATGTAAATGTAGGTTATTTTTAGAGTCATCAAATTTTTATTTAGAGTCTAAAACACATACACACATTAACCCACAGAAGAGAGCAAAACATAAAATAATATATTTTTCCTAATTAACTACCCAGAGCCCAGCCCAACCCGTGAAAAAAATAAAAAAGAAAAGTCGAGGATTACGAAGAAGAAACGAAAAAGGAAGGGAAGAGAAAACTAAAAAAAAAAAACAAAAGGGAATTGAGTAAGGGAGTGCACGTGAAAGAGGAAGGCTAAAAAATAAAAAAAAAAACAAAAGAAGAACAGAGAAGGAGGATTATCATGGAATAGAAAGGATTTGGGAATTGGGAATCATCATCACAAACAAGCTCTTGGACTTAGGGATAAAGGGGGTATCTCTTATATTTGGGAATTGGGTTTTTAATAGAGTATAGGTATGGTTAAGGATAGGGTAGTGTTAGATTAAAAATCCGTAGGGTAATTGTCATTGAGATAAATTGATTATTTGATTAATTTCTTTGATGAATATGAATTGGGTATTTTATTTGTAAATTTCTATGATGAATATAAATTGGGTATCTTGTTGATTATTTGATGAATATTCATAAATAAATAAACAAAATTGATTACTGGATGATTATTCATGTGCCTCGAGTATTCATATATATTATTCGGTAGAAGAAAAAGTTATGAATTGAGTAATTGTATTGATTATTTTTATTGATTATTGGATGATATCTAGTTGGTATTTGATTACGGAGTGAAAAATATAAAATTGGTTATGAATTGATTAATTGTGTTGATTACTTTTATTGATTATTGGATGATATCTAGTTGGTATTTGATTACAGAGTGAAAGATATAAAATTGGTTATGAATTGATTATTTTTAGTGATTATTGGATGACATATGGTTGGTATTTAATTATGGAGTAAAAATTTGGCCGCTGCATGTTAGCGTGAATCAAATATGTTTGAAGTGAATTGGACTGGATTGTCAATTGAATAAATGAATTGAACATAAGGCAGCAGCTGTTGATCGCGTGTGGGGTATCCGTACCCATTAGGTGCCCTGTTAGGACAGAGTCTATTTTAAGGAATAGACTCGAATTTCCAATATGTGAAGTCCTCACCCAGGTAAGTAAATCCCATAGATCCAAAGTCTCGTTAGGTGTTTGGAACCCGCGCGAGATCAATAGCTGCCTGGTAAATCGATAAAATAAATAATGAAATATGTAAGAAAGCACGAAAGAAAAGAATAAAGAAAATGCCCTAATGAGCTAATGGTCTATGCGGTAAGAAAATCCTGGGTGAAGGTAAGAAATCCTATTGGGTGAAGACACCATCCTAACAGGTGCATACAAAAATACCTAATGTGGTACATTATAAGAAAAGACAAGAAAGAAAAGAAATGAATAAAAGAAAGAGGAAAGATGAGAAAAACTAAGAAAGTTGAATAAGAAAGAAAATAATTTTGAAGGAAATGCCACATATTATGATTGTGAATGATGCATGTCTGTGTTGTGAAATGCTTGAATATGATTATGATTGTGCATGACTTAATCGTATGTATGCTTATTAAAAATGTAGTTCCTGAGTATTTGGTATACTCACCCTTTAACATTTTTTACAGGTATCCAGTTAGATGTGGTGTCGGTCGAGCAGGAAAGCTCTCCCTCACGGGGAGAGTAGTTGTTATGATATTTTTGGTTAAAAAAAACTTGGAATCATCTCGAGTCGGTTTAAAGACTTATGACTATGTTTATTTTCCTAGCTTGTTACGTAACTATGGGTATTTGATGATAGACGTATGTTTTTGAAATAAAACGGTAACCATAACTAGACAAACAGACTAAGGTGGCACATTTTGATTATATGTCTATTTAGACCTAGGAAAAAGTCATTATTATTATTATTCTGGCTGCCTGGATTATTTATTTGTTAATTGCAGGTGTTAGGAAAATGTGGAATGTCCCAAAAATAGAGGAAACTCTGTCGGATTTTCCAAAACTCTAAATGAATTAAAATCAGTCTTGTACATAATTAAGTAAAGAAATTTAAAAAAAAAATGTCATGTGCACTCTATTTTCCGGAAAAGTAAATAAAAAGATAAATAATTTATTATATATATAAAAGTTAAATTTGTTAGTGCTATAACTCTGATAAACGAATTAAATTTAAAACTAACTTAGTAAAAAGATATAATTTAATGAAATAGATAGTAAATAAAAATAGGGTGTCACATTTATGGTATCAGAGCAGTTGTCCTCGGCCAAGGAGTTTCGAATGACTCCTTTAGTTTCTCACAAAGCGAGAAACCCTTAAGTGTCAGTTTATAGTTATTATTTCTAGGATAACTGTAGGATTGTTTAATTATCTTATATAATGACTAAATGTTTATTCAGGATGGCTCGTCGACAAAACGACAACGACCGTCTTGCTGCGATCCTCGAGAATCTGGTTCAAGCAAACCAGAATCAAGGAGCGCAGATTGCTGCTGCTGTTGCAGCTGCCGTGGCAGCTATGCACCCCTTGGCGCCAACCCCAGCTGAAGTGGATTGGTTAGCTAGATTCAGAAAGAATTACCCACCGAAGTTCGGGGGGGGGGGGGGGGTCATAACCCTGATGGAGCACATAAATGGCTCCAGGAAGTGGAGAAAATCTTCTGCTCTTTACAACCGCCACAGGGGGATCGGGTCCGTTTAGCAGAGTTCATGTTAGCAGGTGAAGCTGAATGTTGGTGGGAACAGCAACGTCGGGGATTCGAAGCACAGAACGAGGATGTGGACTGGGGAATGTTCAGAACTCGCTTCCTGGGGAAGTATTTTCCCGATGATGTGCGACGAGAGAAGGAGATTGCATTCCTTCAATTGGCACAAGGAAACCTCAGCGTCGGGGAGTATGCGACGCAGTTCGAGGACTTGATCCGATACTCGGGCAGTTACCGAGACGCTGATGGGAGAACCAAATGCATCAAGTTTGAGTCTGGCCTCCGTCCAGAGATTAAGATGATGTTTGAGTATCAGAATATAGCAAACTTGGCACAATTGGTGAATATGTCATGTACCTTTGAGAAGAGCCTGAAGCATAAGCTAGCTGATGATAAGATCAAGGCAGTGCAGAGATCAGGGGGTCCTAGCAAGGGCAAGGAGACACAGACTAGATTCAGTCCTTACTCAGGTGGTAATAAAAGGATGATTACTCCTTCCAAGGTCAGTTCGACAGGTAACATATCAGGTCCCATCTCTCAGTGCCAGCATTGTGGCAGGAGGCATTCCGAGGAGTGTTGGTTCAAGGATCAGGAAAGGAAACCAAATGCTTGTTTCTCTTGCGGACAGACTGGACATTTCTTCTACCAATGCCCACAGAGGAATGTGAAGAAGGAAGTGAATACTGCTAGAGCACAACCGGCCAAGGGAAAGCAGCCAGTTCAGAAGGGCAAAGTTTACACTATGGATGGTGAAGAGGTTGAGGAAGCAGATGAGCTCATTCGAGGTAGAGGCACTTTAAATAATGTTCATTGTCAGATCTTATTTGATTGTGGGGCAACCCACTTGTTTATCTCCTTAGCTTGTATGAAAAGGATAGGGTTGGCACCGGTGGAGATGTCGTACAAACTTGCGGTATCGGCGCCTACAAGCACTTCAGTGACCACATCTCTAGTGTGCACAGATTGTTCCTTGAAAGTACTTGGGCGAGAGTTTGTCATTAACCTAATAAGCTTGCCACTGAAAGGATTGGATGTTATCCTCGGCATGGATTGGATGGCGAGCAACAGGGTTATAATTGACTGTCATAAAAAGGCAGTTATATTTCACACCCCGAACCTAGCAGCCATGGAGATTGAGATAGAGCAGGACGTGAAAAACATTCCGGTGGTTCAGGAATTCCTTGAAGTGTTCCCTGATGATATTCCTAGATTACTGCCACATCTGGAAGTAGAATTCGGCATTGATTTGGTTCTCGGTGTAGGACCAATATCCATTGCTCCTTATCGGATGGCGACAACAGTATTAGCCGAACTGAAGAAGCAGCTAGAAGAGTTACTTGAGAAAAAGTTCATTCGATCGAGTGTGTCACCATGGGGAGCGCCAGTGCTATTTGTGAAAAAAGAAGGACGGGAGTTTTCGTATGTGCATCGACTACAGGCAGTTGAATGAAGTGACGATCAAGAACAAATATCCGCTTCCTAGAATCGACGATTTATTGGATCAATTGAGGGGAGCTTCAGTATTCTCTAAGATCGACCTCCGATCCGGCTATCACCAGATCCGCCTCCGAGAGGCCGACGTTCCCAAAACAACATTCCGCACCCGCTATGGGCTTTTTGAGTATGTTGTTATGCCCTTCGGCCTGACAAATGCACCTGCAATATTCATGGATTACATAAATCGCATTTTTCGGCCTTATTTGGATTCATTCGTCGTGGTTTTCATTGACGACATTCTAATTTATTCCAAGAGCCCTAGTGAGCACGTCGAGCATTTGAGAACGGTGTTGCAGATTCTCAAAGAAAAGCAGCTTTATGCCAAACTTTCGAAGTGCAGTTTCTGGTTGAGTGAAGTTTATTTCTTGGGCCATGTGATTTCTGAACAAGGAGTGGTCGTTGATCCTTCTAAGGTGGAAGCAGTGTTTAAGTGGGAGAGACCCACAACGGTGACCGAAATCCGCAGTTTCTTAGGCATGGCGGGTTACTATCGGCGATTCATAGAAGGATTCTCCTAGTTAGCACTTCCGCTAACCAAGTTGATTAGAAAGGATGCACCCTATCAGTGGACACCCCAATTGAGAAAAGTTTCGAGGAATTGAAGAAGAGACTGACTAGCTCACTTGTTCTGATTTTGCCGGATCTGACTCAATCTTTCGACGTGTATTGTGATGCTTCGAAACAAGGACTAGGTTGTGTCTTAATGCAACAAAGGAAAGTTGTGGCCTATGCATCTAGACAACTCCGGCAACACGAACAAAACTATCCTACACATGATCTCGAATTAGCAGCTGTAGTATTTGCACTGAAGATCTGGAGGCATTATCTATACGACACTCAATTCGAGGTTTTCAGCGATCATAAGAGCCTTAAATATCTCTTTGATCAGAAAGAGCTGAACATGAGACAACGAAGGTGGATGGAGTTTTTGAAGGACTATGACTTTCATCTTCAATATCATCCAGGCAAGGCTAATGCAGTGGCCGATGCTCTAAGTCGTTAGACTCTACATGTGAGCAATCTAATGGTCAAGGAGATGCAACTGATGCAAGAGTTTAGCAATCTCAACTTGGGTGTTCAAATGAAAGAAAACAGCGTTGTAGGGTTAACCAATAATAAATCCTACCGCTACAGGATAAGCATGAGCTCTCTAGTACAGGATAAGGGTGAATAACTCATCCTTCTTATCCTCTAAGAGCCACGTCAGCCCTACTGGGCCGAACAGGCCCATAAGGCACCACAACACAACTTCCCCTATAAGTATCGCCATGCTATAGGGGCTAAGGTATGTTCTCTCATCCCTACTCTCAAGAACTACGTGTGGCTTGATCCCCTTATCACTGGGGGTACGTAGGACCGGGGTCACCCTCGTCAGCTGCAACAACCACAAACACACATCGTGGTGGATCTATTTCTCAGATCCACTACATTGGCGCCGTCTGTGGGGACCGTTAAACTCGGATTCCCATCCACAATTACAAAAAAAAACCAAAAAAAAAACCACAATTACAACAACGTGTGTTCAAGAGTTCTCAGGGTGGCAGTGATACTGTTGTTGTCTAAGGCGCTCTCACGATGCCAACGAGTACTGAACAGAGTCTCAGCATCATCACCGTCAACACAATCGCACCGGAATGCATAGCGGTGTTGTTTTGCTCGGTGGTAGCTTCTATGGCGTCACCTTTCGTTCGGTGCAATTACCTTAGTACATCGCAGCTGTTACCGCCTCTATAGTTCCTCGTCACCGGTCGGTGTCGTTCCCCCTCCACCCTCCTTCTGGCACCACAGCAAAGACAGCATCTGATCAGCCACCGCGAACTGCATCCCACAACGCGTCTCATCTCCTTCTTCCTTTTGCTTCTATTTGTGAGGAAGATCGACGATGCTTGTTGCTGAGTCCATCGCCGCCGGCGGTCGACCTCCATGGTGCCACGGATCGCAAGAAGAAGGAAAACCGCGACCTTGATAATCTCAGATCGCAAGAGGAGGAAGGAACCGCGACGCTTCTGCCACCCCCGGTCTACCGTCGCAGCTATTTCCGCCACCACTGTCCTCTTCTTCCTTCTTCTTAAATGAAACCATGACGACATCCATCTCTCGACCGCCGCCGCATCGATTCATGCCTCAAAGTTGGGTTCGGTCGCAAGGCCATCGGCGGTCCTGGTTCTTCTTGCCGTCTCCTGTCCTTCTCGCCGCCCCCGGCGATGGCAATCTCCAGTTCCCGTTCAACGCCGCTGCACAAGTAGCATTGACACGCAGCAGCAAAGATGCTGCATGAGGGTTCCAACCCTAATGGGCTGTTGGCCCATTCCACAAAAAAAAAGGCCAATGGCCCAATATAAAAAAAATAAAAAAAAGTACAGCAGCCCAATTTATAAAAAAAAGGGAGGAATGGACTATCAGCACTCATTTGGCCCAACTGGACGAATTCTTGACAAGGCATTTTTAGGGATATCAACAACGGGCCCAACAACTCAGCAACTTACTTCTAAATCAGGGAAGCTACTCTTTCTAATTTTTAATAATTACACAAATATTTTATTGACTCACGTGACTATTAGTTAACAGCAAAAATATTACACTTTTGCTAATTAATGTCATTACATGTCATTTACTACTTTTATAGCAATATTATATATTCTATAAATTGCCAATATTTTTATTTAATGGTCATAAATTGTCAATCTTGAACTCCAATAACTAATTAATTATTGTTTTCATACATACATACGAGGTACATGGTCTGAGCTATTAGACCACCCATTTCAAAATTCTTATTAATGGACATATTATTTTCCAAGCACCATGGGACATATTATTTTCCAAGCACCATGAATACAATCATGTCAATCTATTCGGAACATGGTGATAACGGCAAAGATCCTCGCGCCAAATTTCCTTCTTTGATCTCGTCCCCGAGTATAAAGAGCCTCGTGCTCGGTTCCCCACTTCGAATACAGGTGTCAACTGCGTGCGGACCCTCGACAGCGTCCCCCTATTGGTATCTCATACATTCAGAATAGCGGAAGCCATGCACTACCTCGGGTTCATAAGACCATTACGGAAACCTCGCACCATGTTCCCTACTTAAGTCAACTGCTCGACGGTTCCTCACCTCAGCGAATCAGGGCCCAAATTAATTTAAAGAAAATGAAGGTCAGACCTCGATGCTCAACAAAAGCTCATTTGAAAAGGATTGGTAGAAGGCTTCAAACCGACATTCCTCACCTCACTGAATCAGGGAAGGAATTCTCATTCCAATATTATTCTTTTATTTATTTAGCACCTTACGTGATTATTTGCACACATGCTGATATTAACTCAGCTGACACAATATTTCTGAAATGTGCTTTTAATACTTAATTCCTTATAATTTCGATACATGTCACTTATTTCGTACTCATGATTTTTTATACATGCTGATACGTAGCATATTGTTAGCCAAATCTCTTTGCTGCTGATTGTTTTTAAATGTCTGTCTTTTCTGTCGTGATAGGATAATAATATTTGATATACATTGCCTTTCGAATAGCTCATTAGGCAGTTTCCGACAGTTGTGCATTGTCGTTTTTCATGGATAAGCTTTCATCACTTGACTTGTTGTCATTAAACGCTTTGACATATTTATAAATGTCCTTCAATTACAATTATTGCACATAATATACCTAAAATTATGCGTCTTTTCATGGGCAATCCTTTCTATTTGCACGATATTTAACTATTGTCTTTTCAGTCATGATATTATTATATTATTACGTGTGATATTACTAAATCATACTACCTCTATACCGATATTATACATCGTATCTTTGCCAATAATTGTCATTATTGTTGTTTGATTGCTATAAATTGTCAATTTAACGACGATTACCAATTACTAATTTTGTTTACATATGCGAGGTACGAGTATGATAGCCAACTTCTCTAAAAGGCCCATTTCGAGTAGTGATCTTTTTAAACAAAGCCCATTCCGAGCTTCAGATCGCCAAAAGATATCCTCAAAATTAATTGGTGCTAAACTGCTCAGTCACTATTGGCGTTTAATATTAGTGTCTTCAACGTGCCAAAGCCTGCCACATCCTCGTACCCTCTGCCATGACACCCTTGCCTCTCACGGTTACTTACAGCCAAAAGACACCCTTGTTAACATCCCTCCTCGGGATCCAGCGTTGCTCACATGAGTGCTACACAGTGATTCGCCCATAACGGCGTACGGGGGTTTTGGAAGAAAAAGGGTAAGGAATACCGGCTAACCACACATTCTAGTGATAGAAGAAGAAAGGCCTCAATGCCAAAAGGATGCTAGGCATATCAACATTATTCAGAAATAGTCTAACTACGAAGACTAACAGGGAAGGATCTTTCTCATTACCCCATTAATATTATTTCAATTTCATGGTTTAATTGTCATATTCATTATTATTGAATCACTCACCACATGACATGTGTTATCTTAGATAATAATCGTAATTAACAGTGAACTAATTCATACTTCGCTAATTAATGTCATTACATATCATCTATTACTTGATATTCTAATCGTTATTTTTATACATCATAAAAAGGTACAAACAAAACGATCGAATCTGCCGAGCATGATGACCTATGATTAATTCGAGTCCGAGTATGACGACCCAACTTAATTCAAGCCTTCACACCGGTTGCCGATCAATTTTTCCTTGGTTTGCGCACCATCGCGACCTTACCTATTTGGTAGAACGATCCGCAGTGCCAACACCCAGTGATCTAAGTCGGATCCCAGCATATCCGAGGAACCACACTGCTAATTCCACACCCACAACTCGCAAATATTCAGCCTTCGCTCAGCGTTCGCCTACACAAATCTGAATCCGACAGTCTCTCAAAGAGGCTAGGATGAACACGATCTAATTGGCGGAAAACGACTATCACACATTAAAGGACTTCTTAACTCGGCACAAGCCTCTTCAGGCTTTAGCGAGAAAGGGGGTTGGTTATGCAATGGAGTAAAGGTTTGCTTCAAATTTATTATTATGATCGATCAGCTTGCCTTCGCCCTAATTACTCGGATTCAAGAGGGGTTCAACAATTGAAGTTGACTAAACAGTTACGACAAGGGAAACGGTCGTCCTTGGATTCTCTACCTGTTCTTGCTTCCTCGGCTTCATTCTTTCCCTTCTCGACATCCTCGCCCGCTTCATCAGCTCGATAAACTTTTGATGACTTCCACTCGAGTGACCTTATTCGGCCATGAAGCTTACTGCTCGGCGGGTAGAATGGATTCCGACTCTTTAAAATAATCCGAGAAGAATTGTAAAGCCCTGAGCAGCAAATGCTCCGGTTATATTTGGGTGCCTTCGCACCACATCTTTAGAACCTATCACCGAGCTTTCGGACCTTTACCGAGTCCGAGGCCCACTTTGATCCCGAACGTTTCACAGACCTTATGAACTCGACACAAGCCTTTTCAGGCTTTACCGAGTAGGGGACTAGTATGTGATGAGGCGTATACATCGTGACATTGGCCGACCTTGAATACTGGTATTATGTGATGCATAAGTTACTCGTGATCAAATGTCGTGCCAAAGAGGACCACCACGTCCCATGAGGCACCAAATTGATCATTTACCGTCCTCATTAAGGACATATGTTAAACTCACTCACTTAAGATCATGTTCTTACGCACTTGCCCACGATCTCGGTTAGCCGGCCAGATCGGCGAGGCTACAAGTGAAAACGAGGATTGCGACCCGATAGCTTGGCTTAGCCTCTCGGCTCAAAGCCTCTCGGCTCATATCTGGCCCAATACATCGCGGATCGAGGAATACACCTCGGCTAAGGTTGTCATTCCGACAAGCAATCCCTCGTAAACGTTACGGTCCAATTGGTGATAATCTTGGCACACTTCGAACTTCAAATAACAGTTTGAGTCGTGCCAGCATACATTGGCACAAGCCTTTCGGCTTTCACCATGGCAAGTGCATAAAAGGATGTCTCCTTAAAAATGACGTGACTTTTAAAACAATAGTCCAATTCGACTTTGACTACACTCATAACTTCATCACCCTCATCCCGGAGCACCCCTAAATCCATTCTGGAACTCCCCCCGCGGGAACTCGGTTCGAGATGTTCCTCACCGAGCTTGCACACGGTTCGAGATGAGCCTCACCGAGCTTGTACTCGGTTCGAGATGTTCCTCACCAAGCTTGCACTCGGTTCGAGATGAGCCTCACCGAGCTTGCACACGGTTCGAGATGAGCCTCACCGAGCTTGTGCTCGGTTCGAGATGAGCCTCACCGAGCTTGTACTCGGTTCGAGATGTTCCTCACCGAGCTTGCACTCGGTTCGAGATGAGCCTCACCGAGCTTGCACACGGTTCGAGATGAGCCACACCGAGCTTGTGCTCGGTTCGAGATGAGCCTCACCGAGCTTGCCTCACCGAGCTTGCCTCACCGAGCTTGCCTCACCGAGCTTGTGGTGGATCCCCCCGCGGGAACTCGGTTCGAGATCGGGGTACTCGTTCAGTTTCATCATCCGAGCACAAAAGAGCACTATCAGCCATCCGCAACACTCTTCCGAGCGGAAGACCACGCCTGCAAACAATGTTTTATGTTACCACCAACTCTCAGAAGCTCAGCACAGGCTCTTCTCGAGCCTATACGAGCTTGGGGGGCTTGTAGGGTTAACCAATAATAAATCCTACCGCTACAGGATAAGCATGAGCTCTCTAGTACAGGATAAGGGTGAATAACTCATCCTTCTTATCCTCTAAGAGCCACGTCAGCCCTACTGGGCCGAACAGGCCCATAAGGCACCACAACACAACTTCCCCTATAAGTATCGCCATGCTATAGGGGCCAAGGTATGTTCTCTCATCCCTACTCTCAAGAACTACGTGTGGCTTGATCCCCTTATCACTGGGGTACGTAGGACCGGGGTCACCCTCGTCAGCTGCAACAACCACAAACACACATCGTGGTGGATCTATTTCTCAGATCCACTACAAGCGTTGTCCTGGAAATGTTGCAAGTGACAAATGAGTTCGTCGAATTGATTAGGGAAAGACAAGCAGACGACGAAGAGTTGCAAAAGAACTTGGAAAGAATGATTGATGAAGTAGAGCCTGAATTCAAGAAAGGCACTGATGGCATTATTCGTTTCAGAAATCGGGTTTGCATTCCTATGGACTTCGAAGTAAGGAGAATGGTCCTAGAGGAAGCCCACAAAACTAAACTAAGTCTTCATCCAGGTAAACCATATCAATTATACATCAATTAATCCAATAAATATTCCTATACTCAATTATCGAAATTTAACAATAAGTCAACCAATCTATACAGGTACAACTAAGATGTACCAAGATTTGAAAAAGGACGTAGCCGACTTCGTGTCTCGGTGCTTAGTTTGTCAAAAGGCTAAGATCGAGCACCAGAAGTCGGGAGGTTTGTTGAGATCTTTGGAGATACCGGAATGGAAATGGGATAGCATATCTATGGATTTCATTTCCGGTTTACCAAGAACCGCTACAGGTTGGGAAGCTATATGGGTTGTAGTAGATCGACTCACGAAGTGTTCCCATTTTATCCCTGTGAAGATGAAATACAAAATGGAGAAGCTAACACAGTTGTACATCCGTGACATAGTCAGATTACATGGAATTCCTACCAGCATTGTATCTGACCGTGATCCAAGGTTCCTATCCCGATTTTGGCAGAGTCTCCAGCAGGACATAGGTACTAAGTTGAGATTTAGTACAACTTATCACCCCAGACAGATGGGCAGACAGAGCGTACTATCCAATCTTTAGAAGATCTGTTGAGGACGTGTGTACTTGAGCATGCAGGTAGTTGGGAGTAGCTCTTACCACTAATTGAATTTACCTACAACAACAGCTTCCATTCTAGCATCGGGATGGCACCGTTTGAGGCACTCTATGGTAGAAAATGCCGAACTCCACTCTGTTGGTTTCAGATGGGTGAGAATCTGTTACTTGGTCCTGATATTGTCCGAGAGACCACAAAGAAGATCACTATGATCAAGAACAAAATGAGAGCCTCACAAGATCGCCAGAAAAGCTACGTAGATGAGCGTAGGAGACCCTTGGAGTTTGATGAGGGTGCTCATATTTTCCTAAGAGTAACACCTACAAAGGGCATTGGTCGGGCACTCAAGTCAAGAAAATTGACTCCTGGATTTATTGGTCCTTACCAGATATTGGAGAAAGTTGGACCACTAGCCTACCGCATTGCACTACCTCCGCATTTGGCGAATCTTCATGACGTATTCCACGTTTCTCAGCTTCGGAAATACATTCATGACCCCTCACATGTGATTGAATTGGATGATGTGCCAATGAAGGAGAATCTGACGTTTGAGGTGCAACCTGTCCGAATTGAAGATCGTCAGATTAAACAGCTTAGGGGCAAGGGAATTCCATTGGTGAAGGTAATATGGCATAGAAACAATGTGGAGGAGGCGACATGGGAACTGGAAGACAAGATGAGGGAGTCGCATCCACAGTTGTTCAGTACCGACTGAATTTCGAGGACGAAATCCTGGTAAGTGGGAGAGAATTGTAACGTCCCGAATTTTGGCCTTTAGTAAAATTATAATAATTAAAATAATAATAATAATAATATTTTACTTATTATATTTTATCAAGCTTAATTTCAGGATTTAGAAGATATATTTAAAGTTGAATTTGGGTACTTTTTATTTATCAATAGATGTCTGTAGGGACTGGTAATTTTATTATTTTTAACTCGTTAGGAATAAAAGAAAAATACAATATTATCCCATGTAAATGTAGGTTATTTTTAGAGTCATCAAATTTTTATTTAGAGTCTAAAACACATACACACATTAACACACATTATTTAGAGTCTTTTCTTCTTTTGTTTTTTTTTGGCAAAACTATTTGTTTGGTCCCTTAAGTTATTTATTAGTTCTAAAGTGGTCCCTTAAGTTTTTTTTTTGTTCTAAAGTGGTCCCTCAAGTTTTAATAAGTTATCACCATTAGTCCTTCCGTCAATTTTTCCGTTATCTTCTCCCTCTGGTCATCTTCTCCGGCGAGCTTCATATTTTTCGGTGAAAATTCCGGCCACACCTAATTTTTTTTTATTTCTCTCTCCTCCTTCTCCTGCACTCCGCCTCATCCTCCTCCTTTTTCTTCCTCTTCTGCATTGCAATGATGCAGGTTTTAGCTTGGGCTGTGGTATCAGCAGGTGTAGCAGTTGCAACAGTAACAGATTTAGAATTCAATTTATTTGGTGCTATAATTGCAGTTGTATGGATAATCCCAAGTGCCATAAATAAGATCCTATGGTTTACATTACAACAGCAAGGCAACTGGACAACCCTGGGGTGAGTACTTGTAGTTACTACTACTACCCTATTTGTCCCTGAACATGCTTATGCTACTCACACATGGAAGCAGATCCTCTCAATTTTTATTTTTTAAAAAAAACTCATTTAAAATTGAAATGTATTACTATATGTTAAAATACTATTGAAATGTATTACTTGGTGTAGAAGAGGAAGAAAAAGGAGGAGGATGAGGAGCGGTGAAGGAGGAGGAGGAGGAGGAGAGAGAAATAAAAAAAATTAGGTGTGACCGGAATTTTCGCCGGAAAATATGAGGCTCGCTGGAGAAGATGACCGGAGGGAGAAGATAACAGAAAAATTGACGGAAGGACTAACGGTGATAACTTATTAAAACTTGAGGGACCACTTTAGAACAAAAAAAAACTTAAGGGACCACTTTAGAACTAATAAATAACTTAAGGGACCAAACGAGTAGTTTTGCCAAAAAAAAAAACAAAAGAAGAACAGAGAAGGAGGATTATCATGGAATAGAAAGGAATTGGGAATTGGGAATCATCATCACAAGCAAGCTCTTGGACTTAGGAATAGGGAATTCTCTTCTCCTCTACTTAATCAAGGTAAAGGGGGGTATCCCTTATATTTGGGAATTGGGTTTTTAATAGAGTATAGGTATGGCTAAGGATAAGGTAGTGTTAGATTAATAACCCGTAGGGTAATTGTCATTGAGATAAATTGATTATTTGATTAATTTCTTTGATGAATATGAATTGGGTATTTTATTTGTAAATTTCATTGATGAATATGAATTGGGTATCTTGTTGATTATTTGATGAATATTCATAAACATATAAAAAAAATTGATTACTGGATGATTATTCATGTGCCTCGAGTATTCATATATGATGAATATTCATATATATTATTCGGTAAAAAAAAATGGTTATGAATTGATTAATTGTATTGATTATTTTTATTGATTATCGGATGATATCTAGTTGGTATTTGATTACAGAGTGAAAAATATAAAATTGGTTATGAATTGATTAATTGTGTTGATTACTTTTATTGATTATTTGATGATATCTAGTTGGTATTTGATTACAGAGTGAAAGATATAAAATTGGTTATGAATTGATTATTTGTATTGATTATTTTTAGTGATTATTGAATGACATATGGTTGGTATTTAATTATGGAGTAAAAATTTGACTGCTGCATGTTAGCGTGAATCAAATATGTTTGAACTGAACTGGACTGTCACTGGAATAAATGAATTGAACATAAGGCAACAGCTATTGATCGCGTGTCGGGTATCCGTACCCATTAGGTGCCCTGTTAGGACAGAGTCTATTTTAAGGAATAGACTCGAATTCCCAATAGGTGAAGTCCTCACCCAGGTAAGTAAATCCCATAGATCCAAAGTCTCGTTAGGTGTTTGGAACCCGCGCGAGATCAATAGCTGCTTAGTAAATCGATAAAATAAATAATGAAACATGTAAGAAAGCACGAAAGAAAAGAACAAAGAAAAGACCCTAATGATCTAATGGTCTATGCGGTAAGAAAATCCTGGGTGAAGGTAAGAAATACTATTGGGTGAAGACACCATCCTAACAGGTGCATACAAAAATACCTAATGGTACATTATAAGAAAAGACAAGAAAGAAAAGAAATGAATAAAGGAAAGATGAAAGATGAGAAAAACTAAGAAGGCTGAAAAAGAAAGTTAAGAAAATAATTTTGAAGGAAATGCCACATATTATGATTGTGAATGATGCATGTCTGTGTTGTGAAATACTTGAATATGATTATGATTGTGCATGACTTAATCGTATGTATGCCTGTTAAAAATGTAGTTCCTGAGTATTTGGTATACTCACCCTTTAGCATTTTTTACAGGTACCTAGTTAGATGTGGTGCCGGCCGAGCAGGAAAGCTCTCCCCCACAGAGAGAGTAGTTGTTATGATCTTTTTGGTTAAAAAAAACTTGGAATCATCTCGAGTCGGTTTAAAGACTTATGACTATGTTTATTTTCCTAGCTTGTTACGTAACTATGGGTATTTGATGATAGACGTATGTTTTGGAATTAAAACGGTAACCATAACTAGACAAACAGACTAAGGTGGCACGTTTTGATTATATGTCTATTTAGACCTAGGAAAAAGTCATTATTATTATTATTCTGGCTGTCTGGGTTATTTATTTGTTATTTGCAGGTGTTAGGAAAGTGTGGAAAGTCCTGAAAACTGAGAAAACTCTGTCGGATTTTCCAAAACTCTAAATGAATTAAAATCCGTCTTGAACATAATTAAGTAAAAAAAAAAAGATGTCATGTGCACTCTATTTTTCGGAAAAGTAAATAAAAAGATAATTAATTTATTATATATATAAAAGTTAAATTTATTAGCGCTATAACTCTGATATACGAATTAAATTTGAATTTAACTTAGTACAAGGATATAATTTAATGAAATAGATAATAAATAAAAATAGGGTGTCGTCACAAAACTAATTAAAAACATGATTTTAAAATGATTATTGTAAAAATAGGTTGTATTAATACTTACACTCATATACCTAATACTTACATCCTAATCCTATTATTTCCACCCATAATCCTAAAAACCTAATAGTTAGTCAATTTTTACTATTCACACCCACCACCTTCAACCTCTCATCCTCAACCCACGTAATCATCTTCAATCTCTTATCCTTGTCACTCAATTCCATGAAAATTAAGTAGTATTCATAACTCGTTCGTAATTCAAAACAAATGTAGTCAAATGTTACCATTCATTCAATATTCAAGGCCGAAAAATAACCCAAAGTCAGCATAAAAGGAGCATCAAAACGTGAAAATTAGAAACTAAAGGAGACAACCAGGAGATGCTTAAGTGAAAATTAGAAACAAAAGGAGACAACTGGGAGATCAGTTTATAATCACTAAATGCAGCACAATGATGTACCACAACTCAGACTAATATGTTTTCGCACTGAAACAGCACAATGTACAATAATTAATTTTCATGGAATTGGGTGAGAAGGATGAGAGATTGAAGCTGATTTTCATGGTGTTGTTGCCTTAGTTTTAACTACACGAATTACATAATATATAAGTCGATCAGTAAATAATCTAGGCAGGACTTTGAAACAGATTGCATAAACATACATGTTAAAAAGCCATGTGCGAAAGTGTAAGACTTTTAAGGATTTTTGATACTGAAAAACAAATATATAACTTTCTATTACCTCCACGGTTCCACCATGTCATAGTCAACTTGATTTAATGAATCTATAAACGATTCAATCAATCAAGGCAAGGCAAGAAAAAACAAATGACAAATGTTGTAATGATTTCTAAACAGAAGCTAAGATCAGACATATAAATAGGTGAAATAATCAGTCATTACTCATTAGTGAAGGTTCAGGTTGGCTTTGACTGCAGCTGCATCGTGTGGAATAACTGTAAGACAGCCTGCATCTGCCTGTCCTGCTGCACCAACTTCTCCCTGAACTTGCGATGCTCGTCTCTAGTGGCGGCTATCTCCTTTCTCAGCTCCTCAGAGATGCAACTGGAAGAAGCAGCGACTAATTCTTCCAGTGACCTCACATTATTAGCAACACATGTACAACTCTTTTGAGACTTCTGATGATTTATGTTATGCACCTGCTGTGGTTTCAATGAGTTCCCTACATTGAATTCCATGATCCCATCATGCTTCATTTGCCCAGGATCACAAAAATGGAAGTGTTGGTTTCTATTGAAGGTTGGGTTTGTTGAAGTTTGGCATTCTGGCCCAACAGCACCATTCATAGGAGTCAAAGAGTTTACTGAGCTACAAATGGCATTTGAATAATTACTTGCAACCTTAGGAGCACAAGTAGAGCAGACTCCGTGGGAGTGAATATCCTTAGGGAATTGATTGGAACACCATTTTGATATTGGCATTGCTTGAAGGATATTCGGATGACCATGACGAACGGCTGATCGGAACCTCAGTTGATCATTATTGGAGCTGTTTAAATTTGGTGCTTGACCAAATTGACGAGTTCCAGAAGAAGGCGACCCATACACATTCTGACCAGCACGATTGTTCAATCCGGTTGGGAAGGATCCGAAAGCATTGTTATGATGAAATTGTTCAGAACCACTCAATGTTTGAAAACTTCCAACACCACTCAAAGAGCCCATTCCCAAATTGGATGGATTTGCATTGCTTGAGGCTGCCATCTTATTAGGGAGATTTTTGAGTTTAAGTATATAATTCTGCATATAAATGTAATAAACCAGTAAGGTAGGTTCCCTAAAGAAAAAGGCTTATTATATTAAACTAAACCATAAGGATTAGAAAGAAAAATAAAATACCTGGAGATGGCTGGCCACATTCTCCCTTGTAAGATTTTCAACATTCATCAACTCAAGAATTTTTCTTGATACAACCTCTGCTATCAAAATAACATTATCATGAGATACACACTAAAGCACATTGATTCAGTAAAGAAAGACTTCATGGCATGGCATAAAACAAAAACACAGTGATGATCATGGCATGATAGTTTCCCCCAATGGAAATTTTTACGATAAGGAAAAGTGATCAATTAAGTGAAGTCTACATAATAACCGAAAAGATTTTTTCATATCATAGTATTTTGAACATTAGATAGCTATCTTGTACCCAAATATCATAGAAAAGCTTGCTAAATTATTTAATTAAAAAAAAAAGAAAAAGAAAAGAAACAACAATCAGTTAAACTCTTAAAGCAATTAATAAAGAAGTTTCTGATATTTGTACATCAATCTATGAACATGGTATTAAATATTGCACATAGAGATAAGTGTTTACTATGTCAAACATATTAAACTATATTTGATACACAAGTAACAGAACTGAATACAAAAACTATAATTCTTGTGCATTAATGTAGACAGAGTGAAGAACTTACCATCACTAATGATTAATTGATTAACAGCAAGAACAAACTTGTGGTGCAACTCCATCGACCAAACAACTTCTGCTTTCTTCTTATGGATTGGTGATGAGTCAACATCACCTTCATGACTATTCTCATGCTTCTCCTCCTCATCATCATCTTCTTGAACCTTCCTTTTCTTGGTCTGATTTCCACTTTGTTCCAAATTCCCTGTTGCTGCAACGTTGTCATAACTATTCTCATGCAACTCATTCATCTTTGCCAAAGAAAGAAAGAAAGAAAAAACAGGATTTTTCTTTTAAGAAAAGAAGTCTTTTCACAGAGAAAAGTGATTAAAAAAACTGGGTATATTTTGTTAATGCGGCTAAGACTTATGCTTGGATGTGAGTGTTGAATGAGAAAGACAGAACCTTGAAGTCTCCAACAAACAAAATAAATAAATAAATATATACACACACGTATATAATGAATGTGGCTAATTGTGTTGCTTTACAGTCATGCATTGCTTTGCTACAACCATTGATTCATTATTATTATTATTATTATCCAAAAATAACGGTTGGGATTAAAAGTTAAATTAAAAATAAGATAAAAATAAACAAATTGGAATGATAAATTTATCCTTCTTCTTCTTCTTCTCTATATCACTCACTTCTGCTCCAACCTCACTGCTAAACGAACAACTGTCACTCATAGAAGAAGATTAAGAGGAAGAAGCATTTAAGAGCATTGTATGTGGGGGGTAGCAGTAACTACCAAAAGTGAAAATTGATTTCCTAGTCAATTACTTGCGTGTATAAGACGTTTTTGGGGTTTTTCACTCCCATCAAGTGACATTAAGTGACATTGAAAATGTGAAAATTTGATATACTTTTTCAAAATGATCCATATAATTATCATTGAAACTCTAAAAAGTGTTGATTTTATATGGGTGTTACTTGAAAAAAAAAAGTAATTAAATGTTATTAAAAATTGGAAAGTGGTCTTATAAATATGACCAAAATAAAAACCCCAAAAGGGTCTTTTAAATAGGATCGGATGGAGTATTAAGTAAGAAAATTAGTCCCCAAACCCCGTTTTTAACTTCAAATCCTGTTTTATCTTTTTTTTTTTTTTTGATGAAATCTCCTGTTTTATAATTTGAAAACTTCAAATCCTGTTTTATCTGATGGGGTTCTGTTGGAATATTTTTCGATACATCAAAAAAGTAATCAATTATAACAATAATCGATTACGTTGATTTAATCTTGTAAAAATCGAAATTCAGAAACCAGAAAACTTAGCCAAAGGTTTTCAAAATTATTTTCCAGAGAATATAACATGAAAACCAATTTTCACAAAATATTTTTTTTTTCAAAAAGTCTTCTCCAAGTCTTACGTATGGTCTAAAGATAAAAGTGAAACAATTACATTTACCTTACAATAATTTCCTAATAAATATGCAGAGGGAACATCTTGAAGTCCTTGCTTAACTCTTGCTTGAAACTTGACTTTGTTTGATCCTTGTTTGGCATTATAAAAATTTCAACGTACTTCCAAGCTGACTTCTAACAGATTCGAATTTGGTTTGAAATTTATCTTCTCCCTTAACTTCCATTCGTAATTTTTAATTTGGACAAAGATTAAAGGGTTTTGAACTCTATAAATAAACCAAGAAGATGATAACCAGGGGAGACAAAAAAAAAGTGAAAATACTAAGAAAAATAAAGAATAAAAACACGAAGGCAGAGTGAGAGGAAGAGACTGACGATGGAGGGAGGGGATTGAAGGGGGATAGCAACGAACCAAAAAGAAAAAGAGCAGAGGGGACCAAAGTCAGCATTGAAGATACAGAAGTGAACTAAAGAGGTCAAATTCTAAAATGCTAATATACATTTTTGGAACTGATTTTAGTAGTGTATTTCTTATGGTATAAATTTATCTTTTTATATCTTTCTCTTTATTTTATGTTGATTAGTGCCTCTAAATCATATTTAAATCATTGCCATTGATGATAGCTTTTGGTTATTTATGCCTGATATGGATTTTAATCCACTGTTCCATCTTATTTATCTTCAATTTATATTTCTATTGTAATTGATTGATGACTCTGTAGTTTATTGGTATGATTTAATTATCAGTGTAAAAGTTGTTTTGTGTTTTTTTAGTCTGTTGTGGTAATGCCATGTTATTGTTATTTATTATCAAAACGAATGATAGAACAATAATAATCATATTCATGACAAGCTCAAATAACCAAAAGCTATCATAACTGGCAATGATTTAAATATGATTTAGAGGCACTCATCGACATAAAATAAAGAGATAAATATAAAGAGATAAATTTATACCATATGAAAGACACTACTAAAATCAGTTCCAAAGATGTATGTTAGCATTTTAGAATTTTACCTCTCTAGTCCGCTTCTGCATCTTCGATTCTGACTTTGGTCCCCTCTGCTCTTTTTCTTCCTGGTTCGTTGCTATCCCCCTACGATCACCTCTTTCCACCTTTAGTCTCTCTCTCTCTCTCTCCCTCCATCCCTCTCTTCGCCTTCGTATTTTTCTTCTTTATTTTTCTCTGTATTTTCGTTTTTTTTCTCCGCTGGTTACCGTCTTCTTTGCTTTTTTATAGGGTTCCAACCCTTTAATCTTTGTACGAAAATTACGAATGAAAATCGAGGAAGAAAATAAATTTCAAACCAAATTTCGAATCTCATTTGATTATGAACTGATTTTGGGTTGGGATTCAAGAATCAATTAGGAATTAAATGATTCTGGGAGATTGGGAATGGAATGGGGGCGGCTAGGGTTTAGAAGGGGATTTGCGGCTGGGGCTAGGACTTGAGAATTAGGGTTATTTGGGGAAGAGAAACAAATAGCAGTTACTGCTGTTGCGGCGAGAAAGAAAGAGGAAGGAAGGGGGGTTTAAATAAGTTTTTCAACCCATTTTGGGCCAAACGGCCCAACGCCCCCTTTTTTATTTTTTTTGGGCCTCCTTTTTTGTTTAAGGACCTTTTCTGCCTTTTTTTTTCAAATACAATAATGAATTTTTTTATTTTTAAATAAAAAAATGAATTATATATATATATAATAATAAAGAGAGAGATAGGGCAATTCAACCATTTGAACGGACTCTTGGAACATTTCATATTTGTTTCAAAAACAAAGAATTAATTTTGTTAGTAAAACCAAAACAACCTAAGCAAATTAGTTTAGAAAAAAACCTTGAATCTATTTTCAACCTTTCATAAAAAAAGGTCAATTTATTTATTTAATTTTCACAAATCATTTTTATTAAAAGCGTGAATTAGTTCTATACTCAAAAAAATCAAACTATTTAAAAAAAGCTTTTTTAAAATCATTTTATCAATTAATTAATTTGTGGTAGAGTGTGGGACAAAAAAAAATATCATGACATGGTCTATTCAAATCTCGATAATTGGTTTTTCAGATTGGGTTTAGTCAGAATGTTTTCCCGACACCCCAAATCGGAAAATGCATTTTTTTGATTACCCCCTATTGAAAAATACATTTTTAAACTCGGAAAATACATAATGCATTTCTTCGACTTCGGAGTATCGGAAAATGCATTTTTTCGACACGGGAGTGTCCATAAACATTCTAATTGAACCTATGGTAAAAAATGGGGTTTGGGGACTAATATTCCTAGTTTTTTACCTCCTTTTAGTGCTTCACCCCCACCCCCACCCCAAAAAAAAAATTAATATTTTCTCAAAATATCCTCATGCGCATGTATATATATATATATATATATATATATATATATTTATTGCTTTTTCACACTTTATATACTAATAAAATTGTAGTGTATCTTAGTATACATAGGCTGAAAGATAACATACTAGTTTTAAAATTACATATATGTTAACCTCTTGGAATACTAATATTTTGTACTTAATAGATTGACATATATATGTATTTTTTTTTACATACGTAATGTACCAGCGTATTGTAATTTTTGAACATACGACTCACTTGGGGAGAAGTATAACAACAATTTGGTTTGTCTCACCGCATGACAATCGGAAGGATAGGAAGAGCAAGTAGAATGTAGTATGAAGGAGATATAAGGCATGCCACCATCTGTATTTGATACCAATGGAGTTGTCAAATAACATGCTGCAGGGCAAGGTGAAGCTAGCCACCAGGCGAGTAGTGAGAAGCCATAGAAATGGAGGGATGATGCTACCATAGTGCCCCACCGGAGGATGACTTAGAACAATTATTGTTGTACAAGTTTACATGAATTATAAGATTTTAAAATAGGAGTACTAACACGGTGCATGACTAGATCATCTAAATTCTCCCATTATATAATTTTAATGTCCTAATTGTTGTTTACAGTGTATGGACTATTGAATTCAAAGTGATGCTGCGTCCTGTGCATTTTGGGTTTAATGTGAAAGTCCCCAAAATAGATAAGTCCTGCACTTTGGATTTAATGTGAATTTATCTTTTATTCCATGTAAATTTTTAATTTTTAAATTTTTTTAAGAGAATAAAGTTCCTCCTGGTGCAAGGAGAAAACTTCTCTCCTCATACCCACTTAAATTGTGACACCTGCTATATTTTTGTTTTTATTTTTTTTAATTCTAAAAATTAAGAAAGCTACTCACTGTTCATCTTCTTCATCATCATTACCCGTCAGCCACAGTTGCCTTTCTTCATTAAAAAGTAGGAACAGATCTCAAAAAAGAAAGAAAAAGAAACAGATTAAATTCTTCTTCCTCATCATCGTTAAAAAGCAGGAACAGATTAAAAAAAATTGAAAAAACAAAGAAAAAGAAGAAATTGTCCACCGCCCCATCGCAGAAACGGCAGGAACAGTTAGAAAGCAAGCAGAAACAGCGCACAGGATAACGCACAATAACAAATTGTCCACCGCCCCATTGACCGTTAGGCTAATAAGTAATAATGCATAGGGAGAACTTGTCCATGGTGAGAACTTGTCCGCCACCGTCCACCGGGTGGTCTGCAATTGTGACTTTGCCAATGGAGCATCTTGGCACAGCAAATGTCGAAGAGAAGAAAGAAGGGGGTTGAGAAATAAGAATTACAATTTTATTTTAATATTATAATTTAATTATAAAACTGAGTTTATGTTTTATTTTTTTCTATTTTTGTTTTGTCTATCACTTTGAAGCTTGGTTCTTAATAGCGAAGAAAAAGAATTGCTTGCATATGGCTAGACAGATGTGGTTGGACAAGTAAGGATGATGATGAACAGTGCAGTGATTTCTTAATTTTTAGAATTAAAAAAAATAAAAACAAAAATATGACATGTGTCACAATTTAAGTGGGTATGAGGAGATAAATTCTCTCCTTACATCATGAGGAACTTTATTCTCTTTTTTTAATCCCTAACTTCGTATGACTAACATCTGTTAAAATCATGTTGACGCTATTCATCCAATGACCAAGAGTGTGTTTGGTTTTACGGTTGCAGAACATGGTACCGTGAAAGCTCCACCCTTGGAGCTTCTGCAGGATGCGCGTTTGCCTCTGGGAAATGCCAAACCAAACAAGCCAGAAGTTCAAGCTGATGGACGCACTTCATATAGGCGTAGCAGCTCGAACAAGTGGTGCATGCTCAAACACATAACAAAGTTCTGCAACATCTCATCCATGCACAACTTCTCAGTTCCAACTGTTGCAAAACTTTGTCATGCGTTTGAGTTCTGCAACATCTCAGTCCATGCACGCCTTACACGGAAACACTCACATTTACCTGCACCCAGCAAGTTTTTCATTTTTTTTTGTGAATGTTTGATTTTGGTTATAATATGAAACAACACCCAGAAAGTTGTCCATGCTTTCAATGACAACCACATGTTTCTGACCCAAGAAAAACCAGTTTTCAACCGGATAGATGCAAAAGACATGATTTCCTGCAAAAAGGAATAAACAATGAGGATATCGTTATGGATATTCAATAATTATGATATCCTCATTCAATAAAGATAGATCTAAAACTTGCATACATGCTACAACATTAGGATGAGCACACCAAACTTGTTACATTTACCCCTAATCCAAAGAGAAGATCTTAGCTTTAACGAATCAAAAGTTTCAGACACATCAACCTCATCACCGCCAAAATAAAATAGCTTGGTTTCAGGACAATCAAGTTGAAGGCCGGAAAATACCAGAGAGATTGGAGAAGAAGGGAAAATAGGCAGGTGGTGCAAAGGGGACTTAAACATGAGATGAGAGAGGAGGGAACTGAAGTGTTAAGGGTCATGACGGGAGTTGAAAGCAGGAGAGATGAGCTTTAATTATTTTCAAAAATGATTCTTTTAAATGGTTGCTTGAATAGAAGGTAGCAGATAAGATGGATGAGAGATCGTCCAATTATACAGTAAGTGTTGAAAAGTTGTAGGAAGTGTGTTCCCAACACTCCTCTACTTTTAAGTTTTAATACATGACACAACAGCTTCATACATAATACATTCACTCACTAAGGATAAATGGGGTTTATAAGCCATGGAAGGATAGAGAGGTTAAGTTAATAAGGTTTGTCTCTCCTCTCTTCCTCATATCAAGAATTTGGCTACTTAATCCCTCAAGAATGTTCAGAAGTCACATAATTCGCGGTACGTACCAATACGTGGTACGGGTACGGGTACGCGGTACGTGACTTCCTTAAGAATGCGGTACGTTGGGGGTATACTTAATCGGTACGTACAGCATAAAATTGGTAAAGAGCCTTATAAATAGAGACAAAATAAAAGTGTCAAGAGGGCCTTATAATTAGGGACGAAGGATGTATATTTGATGTCATACATTCACTGATTATATTTATATATATTTTGAATTAGCACACATACACTTACACGAAGAAGACCAAAAATTAAAGCACCAACACTCTAGCCAATACTAACCCACCAACACTGTAATCAATAAAAAAAAACATTAAAGCGCCAAGCCCAAACCCAATTCAAAGTGATAAGACCGAAACTCCATCCGCACCACACACTTTACTCCCTTGTTCAACTTCCACATCCACCACGGTATCTTCTTCTTTTTTTCTTATCTTCTCCTTTCTTCCTTTTTATTCTTCTTCTTCTTCCTTCTTCCTTCTCCCAAAAATCGATCTTTTCCTTTCTTCCTTTTCCTGATCTTCTCCTCCTTTCTTCCTTTTTCTCCCTTTTTCTCCCTTCTTCTCATTTTCTCCTTTCTTTCTCTCTTGTTTGTAATTCGCTGCTTCCATGGTATTCTGTCAATAACCGAACCACCGCGAATTGGTACGAACGAACCAATTCGCAATTCGATGATGAAATGAACGAATTATGTGACTCTGGAATGTTCACATGCACATCTATTTTTTTCCAGTTCTAGACACTTCCACAGAACTTTTGTTTTCTTTTGAAGAAACCAAACCCATTTGGAAGTCTAAAGCTCCTCCTAAGGCTAATGCTCCTTTTGTTTCGACTGCTGTTCTTAACAAGATTAACACCAATGATATGTTCCAAAAGCACGAACCCTCTGGCTGCTTTATATCCAAATATGTGCATAATGAGTGGTTCAAAATCTGACTTTGTTGGTAGAGGCAAAACTCACTTCGGTGATCTCTACGGCTCGGAGGGAATTAGTCTTCGACTGTGGGCTGGAGGATACCCTTGGTGTACAAAAAAAAATCTGAAAGTGAGCCTCATCTTTTCTTACACTACTTGAGGCAAATGTTCTTTGGAATAGATTGTTTGCACTCTTCCCTACATGCAAAGTTCAGAGGTTTTGGCTCTTGTAAGGATGGCAAAATTCTACGGCAGTGCTCTGTTTGTGCAGTCCTTTGGTAGTTTGTTGTGACTTATCGTTTTGTTATTATACAATAGAAATAAATAAATAAATAACAAAAATAATAAAAGATTAAGAAAAAAAAGAGGAAGGGGGTCTATAACTTAAAGGTTTTATTTGGTTGCACGAAAGAAAATGAGAATTGAGAAACAAGGAAGAGAGAAATAAAAGAAAAAGATTTTGGTGAGAAAATGAGTAGATTTTATGTTTGTTTGGTATGAGAGAAAATGTGAAGAAAAATGAGAGAAAATGTTTGATATAAGACAAAATAGTTAATATAAAAAAAATAAAAAAGGAACAGAGCCGTGTGGTTGCAAGTTTACTCATTTCCTTATTTTCTTCCCATTCTCTCGCCACAAAAGAGAAAAAAAAAATTTTGGGTCTCACCCTCTTTTCTCTTCTCCCTCATTTTCTACCCCCAACCAAATAAGGAAAAACATATGTTTTCTCTCAATTTTCTCCTCCCCCAATTTCTCTTCCCCAAAATCCCTCAAACCAAACAAACTCAAAAAGAAGGGGGTCTTCAACATTAAAAAAAAAATAAGATAAAAGAAAGTAAAAGAAAAAAAAAAGCAAAACCGTAAGCCCACCCCCACCCGTGTAGTTGCATCAAATAGAAAAAGAAAAAGAAACCTATCTTCTCTGGTGCTGCAAAAGAAATGGGTGCCGCCACCCTAAACTAATAAATTCTCAAATCCTCATCCTTCTCCAATTGTTAAAACTTGTGAGTGAGATTTTACAATTGTGGATTTCTCGGATTCAAGGTAAATTTTCTAAATCTTATCATATTTATTTTATTATGTTTATTATTTGATAGTTTGCTATAGACCCTAAACTCTATGAATTGAGAACTGTAAATTACAGCATAAACTTGGTTTTGTTAGTTTAGTCATATAAGGTGGGCCATATAGTCAATGAGTTTAGTGAGCATTTTGCATATTATAAAAGATAATGAAATAAGGGTGTAGGACAAATTTTGAGAGGTTGTTGGTTTATTAATGTTCATTGTGTAAATATTCTAAGCATGTCTATCATGATCAGATCCAATTGGTGGTTCTGTGTCACTCGCTTCTCCCGAAGTTGCTGGAGAACAGTTGGGTTGATTCTCCATTTCTGTGAGTGGATAATTTACTTAGCAACATATTTTTTACGGTTATATTTCTTATACACATATATATATATATATATGAAAATATATGAAATATATATATGTATTTTTTCGGTGATATGATTTATAGATTTAAATTATGATTTTTTTTACTTTTATATGGCTTATATGAGAATGTATAATGAGCTTCTTATTGGTATACCGTTTTGTCGTGACGAAGAGATAATACAATTATACTGTTTGTCGTGACGAAGAGATAATACGAATATATAGTTTGTCGTGACTAAGAGATAATACGACCATACCGTTCGTCTCCACGAAGAGATAATGTGACCTAGGTGTGTACATGGAAAATTTTTGAAATAGCCTTCTTGTTAAATTTATGCATGGTTTCACATATGGCAATATACATTATTTTTTTTATTAAGGTTTGAGTTATATTTCTCTGGATCAGCAGAAAATTTATATACTTTTAGCTAATTACTTAGCTATTATTCACTTAAGTTTATCACCCATGCAAGTATATGTTTTTGTTTTGTATGCTTTGTACATTATGCCCTCATTGAGTCTGTGTGACTCACCCTCTCCTTTCCCTACAGATTCGCAGGACGTTGAGTAGTGGGATCTTGGGAGTTGCTATTCTACCTAGATCTTGTTGTTTGTTTCTCTTTTTGGTAGGCCTCCATGGTTTTGGGTGGCTATTTCGTTACACTCCAGAAATTTTCCTTTTGCAGCTATAGGAAGTAGGAATGTTTCGTATTATTATTTTTAAAAAAATAAAATAAATGAACATTCACCTGAATGTGATATGTTCTTGATAGATTGTTTGGGCTGTTATTTTAGACTATCATACTGAAGTTACTGTTGTTGGAAGGGAATGTTGGATATTCAACATTATTCTTTTTATTTCATGGTTGATTGCCTTCTTGAACATAATAATAATAATAATAACGATGTTGGTCTAGATATTCTTTCTTTTAGGCTTGCCAGGCTAAGTTAGTGTTGTTTTGAGTCCTAGCTTGTGCGTCGGTCACGGCCTGGGAAAGGGTCGTGACATTTGGTCTATTTGGATAGAAAGGAACAATAAAATTTTCAATGATTCCTTTTTGCCAATTGGATTATGTCTAAGATAGAGTTAATTTAACTCTAGTTCAAAATCCAATCAAGAGCTTCAGTTTTAGTGGTGTTCATATGGTGTAGATATGCAGCAGAGAGATTAAAATAGATTAAACATGTTGAAGCAACATATCATTATTTATTACTAGGTTTAAGTAGGAGGCTGCTTCAACTTGCACTCTCGAACCACAGGTCCCCCCACCTCGGGATGCCTATCTGTTATAGACCGCATCCTTCATACCGGCATATCGGTAAGATGCCTTAGTGGCCCAATCCCATTCATACCGGCATATTGGTAAAAGGCCTATTTGGCCTAATCCACTCATACTGGCATACCAACACACCAGCATACCGGTATCATCCCCCAACGATCTGATGTCCACTATTGGACCGTTATACCGGTAAGACGTCATCTGCACGTGTCAGGGAATCCAAGGAACCGTTTTACCTTTGAGCATTGGATCCTGCAAGTTATGATACCCGCCATTACGCTCTGCCGTTAACACGAACTTCACCTGTCTCATGATGGAAACAATCAACACCAATAATGCAGGTATACCTATATAAGTCTGGTAAGACAAGAAGGTATGGATCTTACTGGCTTACACATACATACACAACACCCAAGTAAACGACCAGAGTGTGGGTATCTTGGTATTCAAGGTGTCCTCCTTACGTCTGATATTAACAGGTAGAATTGATGCATACTTAGCCGGATAGTCTAAGTCCAATAATTCTACGATGGAACATTGGCGACCATAGTGGGAGCGAGAAACCTATTCCCACCACCTTTTGAGAGATCATGGAAAACCAGTCATATGAAGAACGGGCAGAACCCAGTCATCATAGTGTGATTGAAGTGAGAAACCATCTAAGTGGAGGACAAACGTCTTCACGTCAGAAAGACTTAAGAGAGCAATTAAGTGAAGGAAGAAGGCGAGCTGAAGCTGAGCATTCAAGACAAGAAGGTCCTTCTCGTCATGATCGAGAGAAATCGCGACAGAGGGCCCCCACTAGAGGAGGAAGCCCTTCGCATTCCTGTCATGAGAGTGGGGGATCATCTGGCGGACGTTCACAAAAGAAAGCAAGTCCGGAGGCAGAGTTGACTCGTTTGCGTAGACGGTTGGATGCGCAAGATAAACTGATGAGAGAGTTGAGGAAAGGAATACCACAATCCCCTCAAGGTAAAGGGAACGAGGTCGAATGAGTTGAACAACCTGAAGAAAAAGATCACCCATTTTTAGAATAAGTCCTTCGTGAGATTATGAATGCAGAATTGATGGAAGTAGACAGACCACCTCCATTGAGGAGACCCCAGACCAAGGAAAATCAACATAAAAGGTGTAGTTGGCATGGTAGCTATGGGCATACTGATGATGAATGCGTCCAACTCAAAGACGCCTTAGAAATGCTAATAAGGAGAGAAAGGTTGAACCGTTACACACAATCCTTCAGAGGAGGTCCCGATGAGCGTACCCGAAGAAGGAAAACAAGGAGTCCAGTCAGAACGAGAACTCGAATGCCTCCAAAGAGGAGTAGAACCCCTATACGTGCTCCAACCAGGAACTCTCCGGTTAAAAAGGAAGAATCCGGTATCCAATGTTAAATACACCACTTATTTGACTAGCCATCAGATAAGAAGTGAAATGGGTAAGAGGATGTTCTTATGAACACCACCCATGTATTTAGTATGATCCCTATTAGTTCTGATTATGAAAGGCTAATAAGTTAAATGGAGAACCATTCGCTGACTAGAATAGGACTTCCATGGATCAACAATTGTATGGATACACAAAGACAAATAAAAGGAAACACTTGGCATGATTCATTGATTGGAAAGAGTTAAAATTCAAAATTTATGACCAGTTTCGAAAAGACAAAACCAACGTCTCGAAACCATGATACCGGTATGACCAATGCACCTCGGAAATAGAAGCTCTGGATAGGAATGGGAGAACGGAAGACTTAATGAAGACACTTAGAACTCATGGCTCACATTCATGAACCCTGACTTGGGGGGCTACTGTTATGGACCACATCCTTCATACCGGCATATCGGTAAGAGGCCTTAGTGACCCAATCCCATTCATACTGGCATACCGGTAAGAGGCCTTCGTGGCCCAATCCCATTCATACAGGCATACCGGTAAGAGGCCTATTTGGCCCAATCCACTCATACCGGCATACCTACACACCAGCATACCGGTATCATCCCCCAACGATCTGATGTCCACTATTGGACTGTTATACTGGTAAGACTTCAGCTGCACGTGTCAGGGAATCCAAGGAACCGTTTTACCTTTGAGCATTGGATCTTGCACGTTATGATACCCGACATTACGCTCTGCCGTTAACAGGAACTTCACCTGTCTCATGATGGCAACAATCAACACCAATAATGCAGGTATGCCTATATAAGCCTGGTAAGACAAGAAGATATGGATCTTACTAGCTTACACATACATACACAACACCCAAGTAAACGACCAGAGTGTGGGTATCTTGATATTCAAGGTGCCCTCCTTACGTCTGATATCAACAGGTAGAATTGCTGCATACTTAGCCGGATAGTCTAAGTCCAATAATTCTACGACAGAACACTATCCCACACATGAGCTTGAAAAGTTTGACAAGTAGAAGCCGCAACGGCTCTTGCGTCAAAGGTGATGTAATACGTAGTACCAGACGTAGCTGTTGTCGTAGTTTTGACAATGTTTTCGAACACATAATTTGCACCCTAAATAAACATAACAATGATCAAGTTCAAGTTCATCGAATGAACAAAGGAACAATAGAAGAAAAAAAAAGTAGCTAACCGGGTTATCAGAATGGAACATGTCCAAGGTAAGATTGCATAAGCGAATAAGACGAGGGCGAATAGAATCGGTTATGAGATAGGGAGCAACACCGCCACATAAGTTTGACTTTGGCGGAGGGTCGATAGCATCGGGGCTGTAAGTATGTAAACATAATCCATTCAATCACACTTAAGAAACAGGAATATTACCATAATAATAATAATAATAATAATAATAATAATAAGCAGAAGCAGCAAAATGAAATGGTGGAAAATATGTACATACACTAAGTTTCCGAGAGCGCTCGATATTATTAGCCAGTTCCTAGTCGAAGCACCCAAGCTTTGGCTCCTCTTCTTCTTCTTCTTCTTGTTGATGAATGAAAGATGGGATACTAAAAGGAGGATTGAAGGGATCAACCTTGCCTTGAAGACTGTCGGAGAGAGGGGTTGCAATACTTAAAGAGCTCTTCGATGACCACGGCGTCTCTGGCATGGTTGTCAAATTCGCGAGTTAACTCGTAAACTCGTACGAGTTTACGATCCTATCCATAGAATCGAGTCAACTCGCATGCAAACTCGCTTCCCACTAAACTCGGGTAAACTCGGGTAAACTCGTGCAAACTCGGGTAAACACCAGTGGCCTTACGGATACTTGAATTTTCTTGAGATTTTACTTCTCAAAACAAAATTTCCACCGTCGGATGTCAAGATAAACGAGTTAGGAAGCGTATATAAAAATTTGAGCACGATCCAACGGTTAACAAAGAAGATACTGATCGATCTTTGAACGATATTTTCACTAAAATAACACTATAACCACTATTTTTACTTAACTAACAACTTAAATCATAAAACCATCATATTGGTTGTTGCTAAGTTGGTTTGCTAATATTATTTATTGGGTTCTTATATGCTATAGCAACATTTAAATATTTATGTTTAATTTTTAGAGTAAAAACTATGAAATGGAAGCTATGAAAGTTATCTATATGTTAATTTTAAAATAAGTGGACTCGAGGTAAACTCGTACGAGTTCACGAGTCGAGTTCACGAGTCGAGTTCACGAGTCGAGTTTACCTCGTCCTCACGAGTTTACGTAAACTCGCGAGTTTGACAACCTTGGTCTCTGGTAATGATTGGAACCACCTCATTTGCTATTTCGGGTCATCACTTTCCGTTGGCTTTGATGTTAACCACTCACGACATTTGCTCAGCAGCGTCTCAACAACGAGATCATCCATCATCACGCAGATTAGATTAGATTGACAGAACCCAAAAAAAACCTAGTTCCACCAAGATGAAAGATATATATATATATACACACACACGGATATACCGAACTCGGCCTTATCCCATGCAAGGCACGGGTTATTAAATTTTTAAATTTTTTTATATTAAACTAGCTCTCATCCCGTGCAATGCACGGGTTATTGATATTTTAATTTTTTATATTAAATACTTTAAATTAAACATTATTATTATTATTATTATTATTATTATAAAGGAAAGATTATTATTAAACAACAACAAAAAATAATTATACAAAAAGGTAGGAGTTCAAACCAAACCCTATACTTTAAAAAATTAATCTAAATTATCTTGTTGATAAATTTTGTACTTCCTCATATGAATAGTTGATAAATTTTGTACTTGAATAAAAAATGTAACACTTTTTATATGAGATATTCCTTATTTATTTTATGGACAAATTGACATTTGTATATATGATTATCAAATTTATTATGATAAATAAATATTAAATCAGAATTGAACATGATCTTTTTTTATATTTATGTGATGGAGGGTTTTTTTTTACAATTAGTATTTTTTTTTAAAAAAATGATTATCACATTTGTTGTTATTAATCATAATTAAATATTTTCATCTTTTTAATCAATTATCTTATTTCAAGTTAATAATAAGATTGAATCTGAAAAATCTTTATCTTATTTCAAGCTAAATATTTTTATTATTTTTTATGATTATCTTTATCTTATTGGATCTTAATTTTTATTTTCTTTTTTTTTAACACTTTTCATCATATCTTAATATTAAAAAATGGAGACATATGTCAACAACAAAGATGGGCTCTTAGTTTATTTTTTTTAAATAAGCCTAATCTCTATATATCTAAACAAAAATGGGATAACGTAAGAATATGGTAGAAAAATAAAGTTTTATTGGAATTTATATATATACTCACATTTCTACATAATAAGTAGTAATATCTATCTTAAAATTATAAATATGGAGAATATAAATCTTAGTAACGATGTGAGTGACTAAGCATAAATTTAGTTTATCAACATAATTTTTATTTTTTTTACATTTTATTTTTAAAATTATTAATTGATTTCAGATTAATGATCCATATCATATGAGGAAAAAATAATGGTTTAGAGTATACAGTACTACATTTTATTTTTAAAATTATGGTTTAGAATATACAGTACTACTCCCTCCGATCCTTGTTATAGGGCATACTTAACCGAATTACACATACCAAGGAAAGTGGTTGGTTTTATGAATTCTATGAGAATATATTGTAACATTACAACTTTACCCCCTTAACTTTTCTTGGAAAATTCGCACTCATTAATGAACAACAAAAAACAAATAGATAGTCAAAGCATTTAATAAGAGCAAAAATGAGAAAAATCAATAAATGATGCATAGAAAATATAAAGTGACTTATAATTAGGACCAAGAAAACTTTCTAGAATGTGACCTATATATAGGACCGGAGGGAGTATTATTGTTAAAAAATTTGGTTTGTTATTAATAGTTTTAATTTTCTTGTTACAATAAAAAAAAATTTACATCAAACATAAAATCAAATTCTATTTTTATATAGGATGATTTTTATCTATTACAATAGACAAAATATATTATAGAAGGAAAATCAAATCCTATTATTATATAGGATTATTACATTTGGTTTGTTATTAATAGTTTTAATTCTCTTGTCACAATAAAAAACCAAAAACTAAAAAATATTTACATCAAACATAAAATCAAATCATATTTTTATATAGGATGATTTTTATCTATAACAATAGACAAAATATATTATTAAAAAAAATCAACTCCTATTATTATATTGACGCAATATAATAAATCAAATCTTATTATTATAAATGAAGTCTTCTTAAATTAAACTTGAATCTATCAAGAAAATGAAATTGTAGGATTGGGTATATCGGCCGCCGTCACACGCCATCTTCCACTATCCCTGGTCCTATCCCTTGTCCGCTGTATCGGGATCCGCATATATAGTGCATGGTATCAGGATACGCATAAGATAGTGCGTGTATTCGCCAGGATGAAAGGCGTTTACTCCCAGTTGTTTTCCTTGACTTAGATTTAATTATGATTTTCGGATGAAGGGTTGTGAAGATATTGCATCCACTGGTCCGTTGTATCGTGGATATGAATTGGATCCAAATGAAGAGAGTGACATTAGAGCTCATGCATCATGCCATATAAAGATAAGATAATATGATTGTAAATAATGGGATGAGCACGTAAATTGCATTATCTTGGATGATTATGTGTGTATGCTTATCCATGATTAATCAATTAATTATCCCCTTATGCGATATGACAAGTGACTTACTCCCATCTACCATATTTGGTGGTAGGTACGAGTAGCCGATAAAGTCAGTTCACCCTTCAAGCCAGAGACTCAAACGGAAAAGGAAAAGATTCATTTATTCATTTACTAGATTTGATCCATTGTAACACCGTAATGATGTACTTTAAAAAGGAAAATTTTATTCACTAATCTTGAATAAATGGAATTTTTATTCTTCCGCTGCAATATTTTCTAATAAATTATTTTATTTCCTTTATAAAAGATTAAGGAGGTGAGAATAAGAAAGCAAATACAAAGATACAACAAAAAGGCATATACATAAACAGCTCAAAGTTATTCTGCAACCATAGGTTCTGCTTCAAAAGAGATCCCAGTCAACATTTACCTGTAACTTCTTTCGTCTATCGAGAGATGGAATTTTTCCGTCTCTCGGTAGATGGAAATTTTTCGTCTCATTAGGGATGGAAAAAATAACACATAAAAGGGCATTTTTGTCCCCGAAAAATTGAAATGGGACAAAATCTCACTTTTGGGGACCAAAAATCAAAACTCTTTTTGAAAAAGCAAAAGTGGGATGAGAAAGGGCCCTTATTGGGCTTAATAAAGTCATCTTGGAGCATTTATGCAAGGGAATTGCTTTTTGGCCCCCGCGATTGACTTTTTGGCCCCATGTAAACATTTCCGGCTCTATGCAACCGGAAAGAATTTCCGGTTTTGCTCAACTGGAATAATTCCGGTATCGAGGAACCGGAAGATTTCCGTTATCGCTGAACCGGAAACCTTCCGGTAATGTAGAACCGGAAAGGTAAAAAAGGTGATATACCCATATTTTCCCTCAAAGATTATGGAGCAACCACCCAATAGGGAGGGCAATCTAGAGATATCAATTTTTTTTACCTTTCCGGTTCTGCATTACCGGAAGGTTTCTGGTTCAGCAAATACCGGAATGGGGTCTGAATTTATTCCGGTTGAGCATAACCGGAAATTGTTTTCGGTTACATAGAACCGGAAATATTAACTTGGGGGGCAAAAAGTCTAACGCGGGGGCCAAAAAGCAACTCCGTGCTCGTGGGCTCTTTGGGAGTGTGGGTAACGGGAGGGTTTGACATTTGTAATAGGTGGGGTGTTGGGATTTAGAGGGATGTGTTGGTTGTGTGGGCAGATAGGTGGTAGGCCATGGGTGGTTGTAAAATCTGTAGAGAATTGGTTGAGTAGGTTTTGTAAGTTTGAAGGTAGATGTTGTCTGGTTGTATTAGTATTGTCTAGTGAGTGGAATGATGGGGAAGGGGGGTTAGTGCGTAGTGTAATGAGAAAAAAAGCAGAAAGGCGTGCCTGTGAGGGTGAGTCAAGTATTAAGGTGGTCAGAAGAAGTGTCACCTTATATTTTGGTTGTGAGATGCACATTTTGGTATATCCATTTGTACGAACTTAAGGTGTCACCCTTCATATAGAAAGCTACCATACTCAATCAAGACAATGTTGAATGTATTGTTCAGCTTGAAAAAACCAATTTAAGGGGTCTGTGCAATCGAAAGGAGCCTACTGTAATTTTAGTGGTTTAAGTGTGGGCGGCCCCGCATTTTGGGTGGGCTAGAAGGTGAGGTTAAGGCGTATAAAATGCTATAGACTAGAAGGGTCGTGTAAGGGAGAGGGAATAGTGTGAGGGGGAGAGGATGAAGATGGTTGGGCAGTAGCTGAGATGGAGGTTACCTTATCATTTGAACCAGAAATTGCAGCCAAAAAAGCTTTATGCGTCTCATTTTGCTGGTTCATTTATAATTGCTCTTTAAAAATGTTAACATTTTTTTATTAATAATTTTATGAAAAATAGTTTGATTTTTTTAAAAAAAAATTATCAAAGTGAGTTAGATTCTTACAATAAAGCAATAGAAGTCGAGTATTTAATTCAGTCCAACCGGAGAAACAGCAAGAGAAATTTCTATGATATTGGATAACATATTACTAGTAAATGAAAAGGTAAATGAAGAGAAAATACTTGGTTAATTCTTATCCATTCATGATGAGTATAGTCCGCCCTCTATCGGCAACACGCTAAAAAAGGATCGACATAACATACTGGACATTCATAAAGGGAAACTGAAAAAGCTACTAGGTAAAATTAGTGCAAATGAATATGGGAGTTAGTCTACAAATCCCCCCTTTATCCCCCAAACCCCACTTTTATAATTAATATCAAAACTACCCTCCATTCAAAAACCCTATTATACTCCCTCCTTATTTCATTTCACAAACCCCACACCCCACCCCACAGTTCAACTCCCTCCACTCCCTCATTCACGTTTCCTCCCCTCCTTTCTTCTTCCACCGTACATTCCCTCCCTCCTTCAGTTTGTTCGAGATCGCTGCCTCCGCCACCGCCGCCTCCACCGGTACGCACGTTCTTCTTCCCTCATTCATTACCCTTTTGTCTTCTCTATGGGTTTTGTTTTGTTTTTTCTTTTTTCTTTAGGTTTTGTTAAGTTTTTTTTTGTTTAGTTTTTGTTTAGTTTTTCTTTTTTGTTTAGGTTTTAGGTTTTCTTTTGTTGTTTGGTTTAGGTTTTCTTCTCTGTGGGTTTGATTTAGGTTATGTTTGAAATCGCCATTGTTTGTTTTGGAGCTCTGCTGTCACTGCAACTTTCCGACACGGGGGTGTCGGAAAAATGTAAAATTCCGACTCTTTCATGTCGGAATTTAATCAGTGTTTGTTTTATAAATTGTTTGGCATTGTTATATTTAATATTTTGAGTTTTGATGCTTAAATTATAAAAACATAATTTTTGGTCTCAATGTTTGAAGTCTCCTATTATTCATAACTTACACATAATTTTTGGTCTCAATGTTTGAGGAGGTCATGGCATTATTACCGGATGATGTTTATGAGGAGGTCATGGCATTATGTACCAGAGCTATCACCGAAGATGTTCCTCGTACGCAATCCAGAAGACGAGGTGGTCGGGTTCCTAGGGGTAGCAGGGCCGAGCAGCAAGAAAAGGCGAAGAATGAAGCAAGGGGTCAAGGGAGACGTGTCCGGGGAAGAAGAAACTGAGAAGAAATTGTTGCTTTTGAATCAATATAGTTGGTCATTTTGTAATAGCTTTTGAACTTTTTGGTGGTATCGATCAATGTGTTTGTTAGCTTTTGAACTTGTGTTAGTATTTGGTTTTTGTTATTTGTAATAGCTTTTAAGCTTAGGTATTGAACATGTGGATTAAGGTTTGTTTTTGAACATGGATTAAGGTTACGTGAATTAAAGAATTAAATGTTTTTGCAATGACTTTGTGTCAATATATCAGCATAACTGTCATGTTATATAGCAATTGGTAAATGTTTTTGCAATGAGTGTGTCAAAAAGGTGAGATCTAATGGATTTTTTTGATAAATTCGAGAACAGGGTATCAGAATAAATTACAATTCCGAGAAATACATATCATAATTTTTAAAAATTTTGGATTTATCATTTCGGAGAAAAATATCTGTCACTAAATTCTAGGAACTGATATTTTTCTGAGACGATTGTATCAGAATTTTAATAAATTCTGAATTTAACCTATCGGAAATGTAATAAATTCTGAATTTATTGTCTCGAAAAAGTGTTACAGTATTCTACGTTTCATTTGGGTGATATCAAATTGATTAAGTTGATATTTCTGATATACCCGTGTCGGAATTTATAAAATTTATGACACTGGTTAATCGGAATATGTATAGTAACGTAAAAAAAACGTAAAGAAGATGAATGTTACCTTCAACAAAGAGCAGAGAGAGACCACTGGAGCTCCTTTACGAATAAAATGAGTGTTTTTACTTGTGTCTTCCAATGAAAGGGGTTAGAGAGGGTTAGATGAAAGGGTTTGTGAAAGTGGAAGATGGAAGAGGTTTGCATGGGCTTATGGGGTTTTGCTTGGGTGGAAGAAGGTGAAAAGGTGGCTGGGGTTTGGGGTTTATTTCTCTTTTTTTTTTTTTAATGGTGAAGGGTAGTTTGGACATTGCACCATTAAAATGGGGTTTGGTGGGGTTTGTAGACTATCTCCCAATGAATATAGGATGTCCCATACAAAAGTTCTTCCTTCAGATTGGAGGTCCAACCATTCTTTGGGCTTGAGGCCCACCACATCAGTGTCCTTTCTTTTCTGCAGACACAAACATCAAGGAGTTTTGGAATACAAACCCTATCTTTTATCCTCAAACCCCATTTTTATTTTAAAATAACCAAATTATCCAAGGATTCTTCTTCTTCCTTCACCCTCTTTTTCACGACAGTACCAACAGTTCTAAAGAGGAAAAAAATATGCAGCAGTAAAACCAATTACAACTTTCATGAAAAAATACTTAGAACATCAACCAAAGAAATACAAAGTATACTTTGTGAAGACAAAACAACAATGTTCCAAGTTTAGTAAAGCAAAACAAAACAACTCCCTTGAAACCAATTAATGCTCCACCCAAACTTTAGTAACGCCAATTCAATGAAGCACCGATACGCCATTTTTTGTGCCGCACCGGTGTCGGACACATGTCGGACACGGATTTGTCACCGACACGGCCGACACCGTGTCCCGTACGTATCATCGACGTTTCACGTTGCAGCGCCACAAATTTTTGACCGACATGACACCGACACCGGCGGAACACGGGAACCCCCTTTTTTTAAAAATCTCAAAAATTCAAAGCTTTCCTTGGAACTAAAAAAATGAATCAACCTTTCCCCTACCCTTTTCTATGGAACCGAACCGACCACACTATGATTTAAAAGAGAGTAAAACAGCAGAGATAAAAAAAATCGAAGAAGAAAGAAAAACCAAAGATCAGAAGAACCGAAGAAGGGAGAGTGAAGGAAAACCGAAGATCACTGAAGAACCGAAGAAGAAGGAAAACAGAAGGCAAACCATACTGCCATTCAATTGCTAAGGCACCGTCATTCACTGAAGAACCGGAGAGGTTAGTTTTTTATTCTTTGAGTGAAGAACTGAGTGAATGTACCAGTGAGATATTATATTGTATTATACTAGTACTTGCCAGTGATAATATAAAAAAATCGGAAGATCCAGTGATCCACGCAAGATATTATATTGTACAGTAGTATTTTCTTTTCTTTTTATTTATTTATTTATTTTTCCCAAAACAGTACACAATGAAAGATGTTATATATTATATCTTGAGTAGTATACTTGTATCTTGCGTTTAGTATCTTGCATGTAGACTATAGTGAGATATTATATTGCATATCCTATTATATTGTATTATATAATATAAAAAAGAAAGAGGTTTGCTTGAGAAAAAAAAGGGGTGCTCTGATATTATGATAAGGATTTGAGTTTTATTGCTATCTATATTTAATTTTTTTATTATAATATATTAAATTATAATTTTTATTATATAACGTGTCCTAGTCGTGTCGTGTCCTAATTTTTTAAAATTTGTCGTATCGCCGTACCCGTATCGTGTCGTGTCCGTGTCGCCGTATCGTATCGGTGCTTCTTTGAATGCCATATGCTAAGTAAGGTATCCTAATAGCACCTACAACCAAAATTCAACCCCTTCAAGGAGAAAAAACGTAAACCCTCACCTGAGGCAGCAAAAAAAAAATACGTATCATTACTGCCAATTGTAAAACTACACGAATTGAAAGCAACAATGAAAACAAAAATTGCTTCAGAACCTCGCTCCAATTCCTATGCCACATTGGAATCACTTAAAAGCTCATCAGTATTGCCAAAGAAACCAAAGCATAATGCAAGAATCATTAAAAAGGGGTGGGTACTGCTGCAAAAGGAACTAAATCGAGATCCAAGAAAGAATAAGGGTTTTTTTTAGTGATTTGGGGGTTGGAGAATATGAAAAGAGGTTAGTGAAAATTGACAGAGAGAGAAAGGGTGGAGAAAATCGAAAAAAGGGTGAGAAGGGTAAGGACAAAAGAGGAAGAAAGAGATTTACAGGGGTAGTAGAAGCATGGCTAGTGACACATGAGAACAAAAAACAATGGAGGAGGAGAAAGAAAGAGATGAGATGGGGCTCAAGGGTATTTTTGGATTTGCATTAAAACATGGGGTTTAAGGATAAAAAGTGGGGTGTATTTTCCTGGACTCAACATCAAGACCTATTGCAACCTACAACCTCCAAGTTACCACTTCAAGACCTATTGCTTCCTCCACCAAAAACTGACCAAGATGTGGATGTACTCCGCATCAATCCTGCAATATCCTACGTTTGCAAACTTCATGCCGTGGGAATTCCGCACCAACCAATACAATCTTTTGTTTACCATCAACATAGCGTGTTGCACACCCTACAATCAACATAGCATGTTTGCTTCCTCTTTGAAATGCTGTAACATTTGTTGGTTCAGAGTAAATTTCATGCTGAAAAAAAAAAACGACAAAGCATTAGTTTAAAGGTAGAAAAAAAAACTCTAGCATCAATACTTGAAAATAAAAATTTATCCATACTGGTTCTAAATTTTCCAATTCTTCAGTCCAATGCACTACTGCAACAACCGATGAACGGGTATCCAATGTTCAATCTCATTGCTTCAGGTGTATATAACTATGAATACCTACATTATACTATACCAAAAATAATGATAACAATTTGAGAAATAACAGTTTGAAAAACCCAACAGAAAAGCCCATATATACATATTTGCACTTTCCAAACAGGTGAATTGATGTGGAAGATATTTACAAGTATTTATCAAGTAGGAGGGAATTATACCAACGGTGGTCTGATGGGAGAGACTTATTGGATCCTTCCTACATGGGGGTACACACTATCTAGCTCAACTCCATGCTGCCTCATCCACTCGAATGCAAGAGTTATAGGTCTTCCAGTAATCATAGATGTCCTGCGGCGAGAATTGTACCGATTTTCCAAAGAGAAAATGCACAACCGCTTCTAAGGCAGCACAGGAAGCAAATGCTAAACAAGAACCTGTCAATAAAATCACACACTTAAATAGAATGTATGTTTCAAATGGAGAATATATAAAAAAAACAAAGGTTCAATCAATTTTGTAACATTACAATTTTACCCTCTCAATTTTTCTTGAAAAACATAGATAATTAACACAATTATTAAGGGCAAAAAAACAATAATATATGGAAAATACAAAGTGACTTATTATTAAAACAAAAAAAATCTAAAATGTTCTAGAACATGATCTACAATAAGAACAAAAAGAAATAACATCCTAATCAAGGTTGTTCAAAATCGCGCATCAACGCGTGGAAGGTAGGATTCTACGCTTTTCATGGCTGGACGTGTACAGGCGCGGTTGGAAAAGCGCATCTGAGGCGGCGCGGTGTGAAGCGCAGGCGCGACGCGTGGAAGCGCTGCGCGTTCTGCGTTGTGGAGAAGATGACCCCTTTTCTGGGTTTTGACCCGGTTTCCGGCCCAACCCTAATTTAACACCCTTTTTTTTCTTTCTCTGTGTTACTTTTACTTCTAATTTAAAGACTGAAAACATGGAAACATAAAAACAGAAAAACATTCTTCTTCTTCTCTTCTTCTCCCATAAAAACGTACAGCAAACTTCTCTTCTTCCACATTCTTCTTCTCCACGTCTATTGACCCTATTGACTACTATGATTATGGAGTGCACAATTTGCTTGATTAGATGTTTAAGATATTAGGAGTCTAGGACTATTTACTAAATTGATCTTTTGATTTGATAATATATATTTATATGACCTTATTATATGTGTGTATTTTTTTAATATAATTTTGCATTTTGGTAAAAACTGCGCTTCATGTTACGCTTTACTGCTTCTATGATCCTGCCTCCTCTTCCTTAGTCAAGCTTAAATCTACTCTTTAACAACCTTGATCCTAATCACATTCCAATACACAGTAGATAATACATTTTTGTGTTTATAAAATAAAGGGCGCTAACAAAGCCATCATTGGTTCAAATTTGTTATATGGAAGGGTCAGCTATACACTGGTTCAAAAGAAATGATAATAAATGACTCACCTGCTTACAATTGATCTCGCACGATACCCAAATGGTTTCCCTCTATCCATGGATTAGATAGTATCATCTCACCAAACTAGAGCATAGGAAATAAAACAAAACAAATTAAAATACATCCAAAACTAGAAAGCTGAAAATAGAAAATTTTTTACCTTCAAAAATAGTCAAAACAATACCTCCATAACACTGTTGATGTAAGAACTACAATCGGTGGGTGAAATAACTAGGAGACACTAGGAGAACACCTAGAAGGGGGGTTGAATAGGTGTTAGAGAAACCTTGAAAGATTTTCGAAAGAAACAAATCGAAACAATTAAAACAAAATGTTATTTACAAAAAATGTACTGATTAATCGATTAACTTCAGTACTAATCGATTAATGCCGAAGCTTACTTTCAAACTAATCAATTAACTAAGTCGTTACTCGATTAATGCCGAAAGCAACTTAAAAATTAATCGATTAACAATCAACTTAATCGATTAATCTGAACAGTATCTGATGAAAAATCAGTTTTAATCAAATACGAAAATCAATCAATTAACACATATGATCAGAGATAAAGCGGAATTAATTAACACCAATATTCTTATTGATTACCTAGGTTATGAAAATGATTTTCCCAAATCAATTTGCACAATTAAGATTCAATTCAATCAATTATGAAAATAAATCTTTTCTAGGTTTTCAACCAAGAACAAATATTGAAATGACTTGAATGTAAAGAGTTAAGAGTTTAGAGATACTGCACCGTGATTTATCCTGGTTCACTTTCATCCACTTGAAAGCTACATCCAGTCCCCTCTTAAACCAAGAGAGATTCTTCACTATGAGGAATTAGAGTTCTCAAATAACAAGTAAATGCCTGTCAAGACTCCCTTCTTGATAGCCTACAAGAGATACCACACCCTTGCCTTGCAATCCTATTGAATCTAATCTAACCTCTTCTCTTGCTTGTTGATATCCCCACAACAAGTCTTCCAATTGCTTTGAGATGCTTCAAAGACTTCCACTTGCTTGATGATGCCTCACACCAAGACTTCCAATTGCTTGTTTGCTTGATCCACAACCAAGACTTCCTTTGTTGTAGATAGCTTGCCTTCTTTGCAATGATTACAACTCAAATGAAAACAATAACAATCCTATGAATCTCCTTCAATAGCTATGAAAATGTCAACATAAGAGATTCAAAGATTCTTGATCAAAGAATTTAAAAGTTAAAAGCTTTGATCTATGAAAGTGAGAGAGAATAGAGTGGCTTGATTCTTTGTAAAATGAATATCAAAATGTTGTATTATGTGTTCTAATCTATTCACAAAGGTTAGGAAAAATTTTATATAGAATACCCAAAAGTTAGAAAACAATAGAATTTGATTTTGCCTTGAAAAGCTTATTTTAAAAACTGATTCTGCACTGTTAATCGATTAACACATGGCTTAATCGATTAACCACTGTAACATGTGTGTTAATCGATTAACCCTAACACATTAATCGATTAGTCACGGCTAAATTCAATTAAAAACTTGTTTTCTCAAAACTAAACCTTTTCTTTCAAACCTTTAAGCCACCTATTGATTTTAGGTTAAGTGAATACTCAAATTATGATATAATCATGATCTTGATAGAGATTCACTACCCTCTATATACTCTACCCAAACTCATTAAAATAAAAGACTTGAAAGGCTAAAGATAATACAATAAAACACAAACTAAGTCTTCATGAGCTTGCTCTCTCTTCATCATTTGTTGAGTGTTGTTTGCTTGTTGAGCTTCTTCAAACCTTGAGCTTGATAAAACCATTTGTAGCTTGTTCAAAACCTTTGTCAACCTTTGTCATTATCAAAACCTTCTCACTGGATCTAACAGTTGAGTGTTGAGGCGTTGGGTGAGTAAAACAAATGCTACTATCCCGTCCTAAATGAAAAGCCTAATGCATCATTAAATAATGCACATATTAAGTTCCCAGCATCTCACAGTTATCTTTTCCAAATCTCTTTGTATAAGAAATAACAGTATAAGAAATAGCAGCCAACCATAACCTATGTTGCACAGGTTCGGGTACCAGGTACGGGGATACGACATTTTTGTAAAAACTAGAGTACGCAGCCAACCATAACCTATGTTGCACAGGTTCTAGAGTACGCCCGTACTCTAGTTTTTACAAAAATGTCAATATCTTTCCTTGCACTTATATATCCAAGATTCGCGGGTTTTTCAACACATTGTAACATTATAAACATCTTTTCTTTTTCATTACTTGATTTAACATTATCATATTATCCTCATCAGCATCATTATATATAATTTCATAATTTCCATTGCCTCACTTAATTTCCACCATGGATTAAACATACCAAAATTTCACAAAATTCCAACATAAATATTATCATATAAAATATTCATCATGCATAAATAATAAAGCAACTCATAGCATCATAGCATATTCACATAGATAACATCTTGTATCATAAAGTGCGTGGTCCTAGTTCCCATCGTATTCGTGGCTACGCACAAACAATTGTCACGATACTACTGACTCAAAGACCAGTAGGTTCCGATCTTTGAGATGATACAGAATATTATACCTAAATACCACAGTGTCTTCGAGTTTCTTGTCACTACATCCAATTAAACGTTGTCGTTGTGTCATTGATGGCACCGTGTTTGATTCAGTGAAACTCAGCCTCCAGAAGGAAGTGAGCTTCCATGAGTAGCTTAATTCTCGCTTTCTTTTTCTGCAAAGTCTGATTCTTATTATTATGATTATCGAGCAAGCAAGTAAGAATGAAACAACAAGGCTTATAATCAAAGATAGAGACCAAGATGAGTCCATGTTTCAAGGAGGAAGAGGAGGAGGATTAAAGGGATCAACGACAACAGCTACCGTTACTACGAAGTTTGCAATACTTGAATTTAGAACCATTGGCTTCATCATCATCACTGACACAGACTGACACACTTAAACGCAGGACGCAGCTGTTTAGATTAGATTAGGGAAAGATAACCTTAGATTATACGAGGAGTAGATACCATGTCTGAATAATCGAGTTGGGCCTAAGGCCTGGCCCGTTAGTCCACAAACCCTGTTTTTAACTCCAAATCCCGTTTTGCCTGATGGGGTTCTGTTGGAATATTTTTCAATACCCCGAATCGGAAAAATACATTTTTCGACTTTAAAAATAAATTTTTTTAATAAAAGAGTAATCTATTTTCCGACTCAAGGGTATCGGAAAATATTCCGGCAGAACCCCATAAAAAAAAGAAGAAGAAGAAGAGAGATTTGGGGCTAAAAATGGGTTTGGGGACTAACATTCAATTAGTAAAGGCCATACAAGCATATACAACCTTTAGGATGTTGTTTCCAAAGTCAATTTTAGTAAAGGCCATACGGGTATTAGACCTTTGATAATCATGAATCCCTTCCGCAACTGACCCATAATATAATGTTAGCCACAAAAAGTCTCTTACAAATTAAAAAGGGAGTGAGGGCAGAACGGTAAAAAAATTAAAACAATAAAGATAAAAAGGTTTTTTACATATCAAAAGAAGAAAAATTAAGACCAACAAGGCCTAGCACAGTTGATAGATAACTGAGTTCCTTAACTATGATGTCAGAAGTTCGATCCTAAAGGATACCCTTGATGCATTAAAAAAAAAGGAAAAATTAAGAGTGTTACACCGTCCAACATTTAAGAAATGCTGGGCTATAGAAGCTCCCTATGAACAGATTAATCTTCACATAAAAACATATCTTTAACTCAAACTTGTTTTCAAGCGATACGCTTTGTCCGTTTGGTTAGTTCTAGTGGTTCGAGTAATCGAGTAAAGGCCTTACGTCTATCAAAAAATGAAACCTTGATTGGTTGGAATAAAAATATAAAAAACATGATTTTTTTTAAAGGTAGAGAAAGAGAAGTTTGGACCAAAAGAGAGCTATGAAATTTGAGGGTGATGGTGACAATGGGATTCAGAATTAGAGGAAAAATATGAAAAGAGGTAATTTTGGAATAAAACTAAAAATTGGAATTTGAAAATAATTTGTAGTATTAAATTCCATAACTCTTTGGGATATACTATAAGTACTTAACGAGGGCCGACAGTGAAGATCGATGTCCAACCAAGTTCAAGGCCGCCACAAGCAAATGAAAAAGGAATAGAAATGACTAAACTGTCACTTTCGTCCCTGACTTTGTCACGACCTCTCACTTTAGTCCCTAACATTACAAAAATCTCACTTTAGTCCACGACTTTGAAAAAATGTCCTCACGTTAGTCCCTCGTTAACTTAGACGTTTGCTGCTGTCAACGGAAATCCTATGTGGCAGTTAACAGACCCTAAAACATGTCGTTTTATTGCACAGGGACTAAAGTGAAAAAAATGCACATCCCACGTGGACTTTGTTTCAGGGACTAAAGTGAAAAAGTTAGAAACCTGGTGGACCTTGGCGCTAAATTTTCCCTCCCTCCGCTGAAGCCCTTAGCTAAGCTTGTCAAAGAAGCTTTATGTGACTCTTCATTGCTCAGTGTAATAACATAACTCATTACATTAAACCTATCCATTACTCACCATAACTCACCATCAAACATCATTATTCTTGTCTGAGCTCCCAACCCTCTCCATTATCCACGCTCACAACTTCCTTCCATAACCCTTGATTCTCATCTCTCGTAGCTTCCAACACGAGACCCCATCCCCATTGTCGTGCGTGAGTTGCAGCTGTGAAGAAAACCCCAATCCCATCTCCATTGGAAGCTTCTATAACCCTGTTTAGGTATGTGAAAACCTAAATCCCATCACTCTCATTGTAGTTGTATGATTGTAGTGTTGCTTTTGGTTATTGTTGTTGCTGCATGGCTATTAGCACATATTGTTGCATGTGTACATATTGTTGAATCTGTATTTGTTGATGTTGGATCTGGTGTCGTGGTCCCTTGCCCCTGTCCCTGTTCCTTTTATATTCATTTGCCCATTTTATAATAATTTCCCCATTTTGGTACTGTTAGTTGAAGTTGTGGGTCCCACTGTTGTCTTTAATGATATATTAATGACATTTTTGTTTCATTGTAGGATGATCTGGCTTAAGTTTCATCATGGGGGTGCATTTGCTAAGGATGAGGATGGTAAAACTTTCTACACCTCTGATTTGGTTGATGACTGGCCTGATTGGGTTGATGAGGATGTAATTGATGTATTCTCATTGAGGGATTTCTCTAAGATGCTTGGTTATGAGGAGATAAGTGACGTGAAGTGGCTAGTGCCTAATGAAGACTTTGATGTGGGGTTAAGGTCATTGAAAGTTGACCAGGACCTGCTGGACATGTCTGATGCAGCAAAGGGTAACAATGGGGTGGCACATATATATTATGTGCATGCTGTTTCTGGTTGTGCTAACAAGGGTGAGTCAGGTGAGCAGGCTGTTGCATTTGATAGGGAAGCTGATGAAGACTATGTCTCTATTATCCATGACTTGATTCGAAGGCAGTTGGAAGAAAAAGAGGGAACTGGTGACAATGATGCATCTAACCACCCTGTTGTAGATGGAGGTCAATCTGAATCCATTCAAGGGACTGATTGTCAGAGTGAGGTTAGGAAGAGTGGTGATTCAGAGGGAAAAAACAAGTGTGATTCACCTGCTAGACTGAAGTTGGGTGTTCTGAAAAGAAGAGCTTTGGAGGTTAGAGCAAAGAAGAAGGAGGATGAAGCAAAGAAGAAGATGAAGGTTGAGGCTGAGGCAAAGAGGAAGGAGGAGGAAGCAAAGAAGAAGATGGAGGCTGAGGCTGAGGCTGAGGCAAAGAGGAAGGAGGAGGAAGCAAAGAAGAAGATGGATGCTGAGAGAAAGAGGAAGGAGAATGAAGCAAAGAAGCTGAAATCTGAGGCAGAGAGAAAGAGGAAGTTGGAGGAAACAAAGAAGGTTGACATTGCACCACCTAGGAAGGGGATGAATACTGTAAAAGGAAAGGGTGGGGCAAAATTGAAGAAGAAGCAGAAACAAGTGGATGTGGAGGCTGATTCAGAGGCTACTAGGAAACAGAATGAAGAAAAAAGAAAGGCTGAGGCAGAATTAAAAAAGCAGCAGCAAGAAATGGATGCTTTTGCTCTGGCTGAATTGAAGAGGTTGGTTGCAGAGAAGCAAAAGACACCTGCCTTTAACAAGAGTGAGGTTCAAAAGAAGAAGGCTGAAGGAGTTCAAATCAGAAAGGATGTTGCAAAGGGGAAACAACCTATGGAGAGGAAGGCAGTGGAGAATGCTGAGTTAAAGAAGAGAGAGGATTCTAGAAGGGGGAAACAACCTATGGAGGAGAGTGAGAGTTCCACTGATGATGAGGATGACACTGAGAGTGACAGTGATTATGCCATAGATGAAGCTGAATTGATGTCTGACAGTGAAGAAGGAAGTCAAGGTGATGAGGCTGAAGGGCATATGGTATTATATCAGGCACCAAGTACTTATGAGCCAAGGGGTGAGAATTCATGGATTTCAGAGGAGCTACACACTCCAGGAAACAGTGATGATGATGCTGAATCAAAAGAAAAGTTTCCTCAGTTCAATAAAATTCAGCATTTGGGAATGTCAACATAAGCTTGGGCATGGAGTTTGCAACCATTGCTAGCCTCAAGAATGCTGTGAAGGACTACAATATAAGCTTGGGGAAGGATGTGTATTGGGTGAAGAATGACAAGGTAAGGGCAAGGGCAAAGTGTAGGCAAGAGACTTGCAAATGGGAGATCTACTGCGCATTTAGCAATGTCACCAACAGCTTCCAAGTGAAGACATTTGATAGTGAACATAGCTGCTGCAGGGTTTTCAAAAATGGACAGGCAAATCAAGAATGGGTGACAAACAAGCTGATAGGGAAGCTGCAAAAACACCCTGAAATGAAATGTCCAGAAGCTATGGATTACTTTAAAAGGAAGTTTGGAGTTCTCTTGGATGACACAAAGGTTTACAGGTCAATGGCCAGGGCAAGGAAGGTGGTTGAAGGAAATGAGATTGAACAGTATGGCAAGTTATGGGATTACTGCCATGAGTTGATTGCATCTAATCCAGGGTCCACTGTTAAAATGGACACAATACCCATGCCAACTGGAAATCCACAATTTCACAGGCTGCATATTAGCTTGGGTGGGATGAAGAGTGGATTCAAGGCAGGATGTAGACCACTGATTGGATTAGATGGTGCTTTTTTGAAGGGATATTATGGAGGTCAGCTGCTGACTGCTATTGGTCAAGATGCCAATAACCACATATGGGTTATTGCTTATGCCTTGGTGGATGTTGAGAACAAGGACAACTGGAAATGGTTCTTAGAGCACCTGCACCTTGACCTTGGCTACTACAAGGAGCATGGATGGAACTTCATATCTGACATGCAGAAGGTAATTTGACTTAACTCACAGTTCATTTGATGATTTAGGGACTAATATGATAATTTATATAATATCTTAGGGACTAAACTGACAGAATAAATGCATATCTTAGGGGCTAATATGAAAATTTTAATGATAACTTAAGGACTAAACTGACAGAATGAAATGAATATCTGTGAATTAATTTTAATGTATGAAGGACTGATTTGTAATTTTACTGCTACCTTTGTAGGGTTTGATTCCTGCATTGCAGGAAGTTATGCCAGGTGTCCATCACAGACTATGTGCATGGTACTTATGGCAAAACTTCTCAAAGCAATGGAAAGACAAGGAGCTGAGAGGCATCTTTTGGGAGTGTGCAAGGTCAACTACAGAAAAGCAATTCAAAGACAACATGAGGCTGATGAAGAGCAAAAATGAGAAAGCATGGGCTTATTTGGATAAGTGGAGGAAGCTACACCCCAGCACCACCTAGACAAAAGCTGAGTTCAGTGAATGGCCCAAAGTGGACAACATATGCAACAACAACTATGAAGTATTTAATTCTAAGATTCTGTCAGCAAGGGGGAAGCCAGTTCTGACTATGCTTGAGGAGATAAGATGCTACATCATGATGACCATAGCAGATCATAAGAAGAGCTTGTGTGGATTCCAAGGTGTGTTACCCCCTAGGCAGCAAAGCAGATTGGAAAAGGAGAAAAGGGAAAGCAACAAGTGGAAACCTCAATGGGCAGGTAATTGATTAATCAGTTTTGGTAAATAATATCTGATTTTTGCGTTTGTGTGGGATTCATAAGTGATTTTTGCTTTTTCTGATTTTTTTCATATCTGATTTGTTGCTTTTGTGATGATTTTTGGTTGTATAATAAGGTGATGATGAAGGACTGAAATTTCAAGTAGAATTTGGTAGAACTAAGGATGTTTGTGTGGATTTGGGAGCAAAGACTTGTACTTGTCGTTTCTGGCAATTGACTGGTATTAATTCTGACTCTTGTTGCTGATTAGATGAAATTTTTTTGTTTAATTATTTTCTGAATATGAAAATTTATGAATGTGTTAGGTATGCCTTGCATGCATGCTGTAGCTGCAATAGCCCACAGGGGTGAAAAGCCTGAAGACTATTGTCATCATTGAATAACAATGTCTGCTTTTCACTCAACTTATGAGCATTACCTCCTTCCGGTTCGAGGGGAGCAATACTGGGAGGAGAGTGGAAATCTGGCACCTATCCCACCACCAATGAAGAGGAAACCAGGGAGACCTAAAAAGCAGAGGAGAAAAGGTGGAAAAGACGGAAAGGAGGAAAAACTGAAGAATCCAGAAAAATTGAAAAGGACCCTAAGGGAGTGAACCTGCTCATTCTGTGGTGGCAAGAATCACAACAAGCTTGGCTGTGCTGAATTCAAAAAACAGAAGATGGAAGAAGAAATAGCAAGGGCAGCTGAGGAAGCAAAGAAGGCTGCTGCTGATGCTAATGCTAATTCAGCATCTAATCCTGTTGATGCATCACAGCAACATGGTGCTGATGTGATTGATGCATCACAGTCTCAGCCACCAATAGATGACAGTTCCTCTCAGCCACCTGCCCCAAATCAGAAACCTCAAACCATCAAGAGGTCTCAGTTAAGAGTAAGGTCCAATTTAGCAGCAGCCCCAGCACCAACTGCACCAGCTCCAGCACCACGTGCACTAGCTCCAGCACCAGCACCAATGTCAGCACCAGCACCAGCACCAATGATCTTCATACCCACACCAGGTTACAAAGGAGGCATACCTTCATGTACACCACCTGCTGCACCACCACCTAAGGGACCTCCTCTGCCATGAATGAAGTTTATATATTTTAGTCTTTTATATCCCTCTTTTGGCTGGACTTATGTAAAGGGTTATATCCCTCTTTTGGCTGCACTTTATGTGAAGGGTTATATCCCTCTCTTTTTTTGGGTATAGTTAGGGTTATATCCCTCTTTTGACTTGTGTAATCACTATTTTGGTACTTTTGCATTGTGTGGTGGTGATTACTTAAGACAAAATGTATGGGCAAATTGGATATCATTAATATAATATGGTTCTCATTTAATGATTACATCTATTGTCATATAAATGTATCAGCTGTTGTGCTTGTTGTCCTGTGTTGTGTATGTTTGTGTTTAGCTTTGTAACACTTGGTTACCATGTCTTCTGAATTTCTCTAACATAGGGACATAACTGATTATTTTTAATCAACTCAGGGACTAGAATGAAAAGTATATATGATAGTCAGGGATTAAAATGAAATATTTTAATATAAATGAGGGACTACATTGAAATACATAGGGGAACACAATTCATTGTTTCCATGAACATAATGACATTGCTGATAAACACCTATCCAAAAGTACATCAACACCTAATGCTGCTTTAGAACACTACTTTCCTAAACACACCATTCCTCACATAATGTTACAGATAAACATCATAACTACCAACCCACCCAAGCAACATTTCAAAGTCTTCAGCTCAGCCTCTAATCTTACTATCTTCACTGTCAAATTCAGCTTCCACTCTTCATATACATGACTGCTCACAGCTTCAGTACCCTTGGTTTCCACAGTTTGTTCCAATATCTCCTCTTCATCAACCCAGCAAAAAAAGGCACAATATTCACCATTCTACAAGAAACACATATATACACAATGTGTTATTACAAAATCCTCTTTAGTAAAATACAAAAATAGACAATGACTTTTTTTCCAATACCCACCTTGTAATTTGGACATCCATGGAATAGTCTTCCAGGATTCAGAGCAGTTTTCGACCTTCTTACAACAGTTTTCAATCCACAGTAGCAACGAATGGGACTCTCATGGTGCCTCATACGTGACTTCTGAAATTTGGAGGATGAGCTCTCATTCCACGCACTATTACCACCCATGGAGGTTATTTAATTAATGAATCAAACTGGAGTAGCTAACAATACCAGAAAAGGGGCAATTTAGGGTTTTGCAGAGGACAAAGGGGGCAATGTGGGTGTTTCGTTTTTGGAAGTGAAATGCGTAATTGATGGTGGGATTTAGGATTTCGTTCTCTATGTTGTGTAATTTCGACCTGGGATTAATGATTTCATAAGGAATGAATAATGCTTGAAATTTGATTTGGGAATTAGGGTTCTGTATATTAAAGGAGGAAGATGACCGTTGGAAGAGGAAGGAGACCGTTATTTGCAAGTCCACGTGGGATGTGCATTTTTTTCACTTTAGTCCCTGTGCAATAAAACGACGTCGTTTTGAGGTCTGTTAACTGCCACATAGGATTTCCGTTGACAGCAACAAACGTCTAAGTTAACAAGGGACTAACGTGAGGACATTTTTTCAAAGTCGTGAACTAAAGTGAGATTTTTGTAATGTTAAGGACTAAAGTGAGAGGTCGTGACAAAGTCAGGGACGAAAGTGACAGTTTAGTCGAATAGAAATACCCCATGTATATGACATTGTGTAGAACGTGATCTACAGCATTTATAGTACTTACGTACTAATACTATAACCTCCCTCTAAGCAACTAGGTACATGCCAGTTCTAATCCTTCTCATTTGGTTGACATCCAAAAATTGTCCATGGACCTTGTACTCTTAAAAATATAGGGTGTTGTTAAGTAATTGAAAAAAGTTAAGTGTATATATTGGGAAACAAAAAATACTGCTTAATATATTAAATGCATAATTTCTCAACATAAATCTACCCTTTTCATAATTGCATATCCCGGACCTAAGGGCTGAGGTTGAGACATTTAACATGTCCTGAAATGCGTCATTTCGGTGTCATTTCAAGTTACAACTATTGGGAAGAAATGTATGTAACAATGAACGCACGATTTCTAAAAAGATCAAAAGGGTCTATATATGTGTCCTAGTTTCCAGAATGGTGCACTCACTGGTGAACACAGAATAATGATGAAACCAATGAGGTCTGTTTACCATGCAATGCATGCCACCAAGCACCCAAAACAAGGGGAGCAAAATATGTATCTCATCGGCACAAGAATGAAGCAGATTGTGCCATTCTAAAAGGCGCTGCGCCCTCTCTTTACACTTGAAATGTTCACCAGTGTTTCAGTACTTTTTTTTAACACAGTATCTAATTCAACCATCAAGCCTCTCGAAGAAGTAAAGATATCCCATGTCCTTTGGAGGATTAATGGATGCCCCAACCTTGTTGTCATTAAAAATAACCCATCTGCCATCTTTTAAGATGTGAGCAAGATAGTGACCGCAATGCGTTGAGGTACCGATGTGGCTAATGATTCCAATAAGTCGGTATTCTGTGGAAAGCCAAAAACAAAGAAAAAAATCATCGATATCAAAGCTGCTCATAAAAAACAGAAGTACTGATACATATGATACAGATTTGTTGATACAGGAAAAAAAATCATAAAATAATTGAAAAATATCCAAACAAAAAAAAAAGGCATGTGAGAAGTATGTAATATGATCCGACTATCAGTACTACGTACATAATCAAACAGTAAAGTAACTAAGATGTAAAAAGTAAGTAGCTTACTTCCTCCTCCGTCAGGTAAGTCAGCGCCACTTGAAGCAGATGTGGTGTTTGATGAGGTAGCATCCATGCTAGAAACTGATGCATCGGGATTGCTGAATATCCAGTCTGTTGCTTTCTCAATGTCACCATTCTACAACCCAAATATTTCCACTTAGCCAGACTCAGACATTTCAGTAAAATTTAACCTAATCCCAGTCTAAAGAAAATGGGTAAAATATTAAACAAGGGAATTACCGATGCCTTCAGTGCCTTCCGAGCAACATCTTCTTGAAATCCAAATGAAATCAGTGTGTCAACTTTTGACTGGTCAACACTCTCAGAGCCCTGCCCTTGTGAAATAGGAGCGTCGATATCTAAGGATTAAAAAAATACCCATCATCATCTCACGTATTAAGGGGCAAATGGGACCTAAAAGGACTTGTTTCATATGATAAAGAACGATAATAGAAACATACCAGGATCATCCATGTGAGACAGTAACCAATTCATGGCCTCCTCTACACCAGCATTCGAGGTATTTATTACAGCTTTCTGACAATGAATATGGTTAAAGCCCATGGAAACCAGCTGCGAGACAATTTCTTCATTGACCCAAGGTGTATTTGATTCCTCCTCAGGTACTAAGACAAATAAAAATTGGCAAAGACAATAGCACAATTTCAGCTTTACTCGGGCTAAAATAGTAATAGGTTTTATATAACTAAAATAGGCTCAAGTCCATGAGACAATAATAGTTGCAAATACTGATGAGAAGCGCACTTTGTCAGTTAACTGAAAATAGCCTCACAAAATAGGATTGTTAGCAGTGCTCTTTGTTGTATACTCGATATCTATTCATTAATATAAGAAACTAAGTTCAGTTGCAAAAAAATTCTAAGGGCCTGTTTGGTTTAACCATTTTCTGTTTTTTTTCAATGAAGACAGAAAATGGACTTCAAAACATGTTTTGTTGCATTTTAGACATTTTTCTTGAAATGAGCTCAAATCTGAAAACAATGGAAAGTTGTTTTCACTATTTTCCGAAATGGATGGTGGCACTTTCATAATTTCAATTACATCTCATGTTTTCTTTCTTATTTAATACTAATAACATACATGTTCCCAAATTCATGAAAAGTGAAAATGAAAATGATTTTCTGAGAATGAAAGCTGAAAACATTTCCTCAAACCGATTGAAAGTTTATGTGGAGTCACAAGTAAAGGAAAATAATATTACCAACGTAAGCCACTAAGTTTATAAACTTGACCTCTAGATATCATACAAATTCCACTTAGAGATAGCAGAGGGACCTTAAACATTACAAAAAAATTTACATAGACTGACAAAGTAAGTTAGTTTTGACTCAGTTTTATCCTTTGGATTTCTTTGAACCAAATTATTTGTTTTCCTCTATTTGAATCTCCATTATCTCCTGAAAAAATAAAACTTACCCCCATCTGGTAACAGCTCTTCCCCAAGTTGATGACCTTTGCTACGCATATGACTAATATCAATAATATCAGGAACATCGATATACACATCTGAAATAAGAAAGGTTCTCAGTAAGATATAGAAAAAAATAAGTATATTTAAAAATATAGCAGTTCATAGAGTAAAAATGACGAAATAGTGCACAAAATGTACCTAGCTTTTTGGGTACCCATCCCGCCTCCATAACAAATTTCCTCATGTGTAACACCAGGTAATCGGGGAATGAGGTCAGACCAGCCGTCCTACAGATTAAATAATGTTTCAGCAACAATATGATTGTCAATGCTTCAGTGATGAGAACATCATTCAATTAACTTAGCAAAGCAACACCTAACAATGACATTAACACTCCTTTAAAAAAAAAAATTCAACGACATTAATACCTTATCTAACTCATGTCAAATACAAACTAACATGCATGGCAAACTGCTGTAATTTAACATAATTTAGAAAATTCAGAATGCTTACTTCACAGCTGTTGTCTTTGTTTTCAAGGTAGTGCTGTAAAAATCATGTATCTCCTCAGGAGCTGAGAAGTTTGCAAGGCAAGCTTCTAAAGGCACCCTTGGACGAACAATATCATCACCAGACCTATCAAAATAAATAAGATCAGTAGAGCCTGGGTATGCAAATAAAGAAAATAGTCAGATTCCTTAACATCTGAACTTACACTTCCTTTCCTTCAGAAAGTTTCTCTGCTTTCAGTTTGTGAAAGGATTCCAATTCTTCTGAAATTTCTCAAAAAAAAATATAATCATTAGATAGAAGACCTAAGGTTTCTCAGTTGAGCCAAGGTTGGTATCTCGAAAACACACCTTTGTTAGTTGCTTCATGCAATGGTATATTGAGAGAAAGAATGTAGTCATTCCTTCTATTATATGCAACTTTTCCAGATGAACACAGGATGCGATCTTCAATACCAAACTTGAAACTCCTCGCAGGATCCAGTTCACTTTTCCCACCATTAGCACGTTCAACTTGGTCAATAAAATGAAGGAAAAATTCTAAAGCATCCTAACATGAAGTTGGAATCAAATGGTTAGAAGATCGCAAATCACATTTCAAAGCCTAAAATCTTATGATTTGATAAATAAAATGCTTGATAGAGATTACGTGAAAAAGGACATATACAACAACAACAACTAAGCCTTTGTCCCACTAGGTGGGGTCGGCTACATGGATCAAACGACGCCATAAAGGCCTATCATAAATCATATCTTTTGATAAGGCATTGATTGTCATATCCTTCTTAATTGTTTCACCTATAGTTTTTCTAGGTCTTCCTCTTCCTCTAGCCCTTATTGTGAAAAAGGACATATATAACATTGAAATAAATAAATATCAAATAACTAACGACATGATTCCAGATTCAATTGGTATTTTCTCTATACCTTTTATAAGCGCGGCTCCAGACTAAGATTCATATAAATAAACATAAATATATTTACATACATTCTTAAGCTTATAGTTACAATTTCAAGTGAATTTATTAGCATGAAAGACAAATCAACTATCAAATGAAATAATGTCTAACTATTCATGTTCAGAAAATAAAAAGTTACTAAACATACCTGTTGCCGCATAGATGAAAATTCAGGATGGCTAGCAGCAATTACAGCTTTAAACATACGAGGGGGTATCCCTTCTTGTTTCTAATGTTTGAAGACAGGCAAAACAGAAAAAATGAGCAAAAACAAACTCATCAAAATAAGAAACAATATAATGAAATAGATTAGAAGTTGAGAACATTTAACAACATGAATCTTTTACTTTTAAATTGATACTCCATCTAAAACCCATGGGAACATGTACAGCTCATTCCGATCAAAGCTCATTTAAAAAACTAGAACATTCATTTCCGAAACTAGAAAAAAAATATTGTGCGCGGAGGAACCAGATCAATTAAAAACTTAAAAGTATAACAGAGGAAGTAGGCTACGAATTTTGGTCAACAAAGGGTTAGAAAGCTTACATCAGTCAGAGTTGAAGAAGCAACAGTTGCATTTTCATCATTCTGGATGATAGCAGGTAACATAAAATTAAAAATAATGAAGGCCCCAAAGAAGTTTCCAAGAGAAATGTGCTGATACAAGTACATACCTCAGATGCTGGAATAGAATATTTACCAGACAGTAGACCGTGTGCCAGTTTTGTCCTGAAGTAAATTGAAGCCATTATTATATTTCTCTTTTGAGGATTTTATCGGTGGAAGGAAAATGTTTTGATGTTCCTCATTTTTATCTACAACTTATTCTTTTATGGAGGAAACAGAATGCTCTACTAGAAAATTCTAAGTACTGGTAAAGATATATACAGTATTATTTACAATAGCCACCAATAGCATCTAGTTTATAACTAAAGTTGAGTAGTAGATTATAACAAAAGATCCACACATGCAGAGCACATACACTATAAAAAAATACAAGCTAATAGCATAACATGACTAATAAAAAAAACACCAGTAGGATTCTTGTAAATTTAAACAATCTAGTTACTTACAACTGCATATTCAGGTCCACAGTTGGATCAGCGGGAGCCGCCTCAAATGCCTTCTTTAAATTTTGGTTTATATAGTACCTAGGATACAATCATAACAGAAACTGAAGCACAAACTGAAAACAGGGATGAGACAGTTTGCAAGACAATTAGAGACATGAACAGACCTTGAAGAGAAGGATCGTGTTGAAAACACAACTTGCATAGTTGCTGCCAAGTAACAACTGAAAGAAAGAAAAATGATGATGCAAAAAACCATGAAACAAGTACATTATAACAAGCAGAAATCAACAGGGATCAACTCTACCTGTTTCCAAGATTGACCAATCCGGTATATCCAGGTCCAAAAATTGGTTCCACTTCCTGTCCACTTTCTTGGATTCGGTTCCAATCAAAATTGGTATTTCGATCAAGTTCTCTTTCAGCAGTCGTCAATTCAGTCTGAAATAAGAATATAAAAGATTTATATTACACTATCTAGTTAACGGTAAACATACACTTATACAAGTATGTTACAAAGTAATATGCCAATATTACATGATTAAGCATGCATCAATATATATGTCACATTATCCCAGTCCTTTTAATTAACAATGAACGATCACCAATTATCAACTCAACTCTAACATCTCAAACTCGGAAGGAGAGATGTTGATATCCGGATCTCATTGTTTGAATGTGATACAGCAAAAATAACAGTACGAAAAAATTGCAGAGACCAAATACCCATACTCCCCCTCAAATTTATAGGTATTAATGCTTTCCCCATCCCAAATACTCCCTCCGGTCCCTAATATAAGCACCAATTGACCAATTTCACTTCCTTTAAAAAAAATTAGTTAATATTGTTAGTGGTATTGAAAATGTAAATATTTGGTATACTTTTTCCAAAGTACCCCTATAATTATTATTTGAAATCTAAAAAGTGTTGAGTAAATAGGGGTGTTTGTGGAAAAGAAGGAATTAATGCTATTGGAAATTGGAAATGGGGCTTATATTAAGGACCAAAAAAAAGTCTTCAAAAGGGGCTTATATATAGGACCGGAGGGAGTAGCAATTAGCAAGTAAGGCTCAGATGGAACCATTATTAAAAAAAAAAAGTGATTCAGAAAAAAGAAAATAAAGCATGTAATCATATACAAGTACAGTACAACAATGCATGACTTTATTCATCAAGATGCCTGTATATGGACATTATGGCTAACACATAAAACATCATCTATTCAAATGAAAAAAGTGTAATGCATGTCTTTTCAAATGAACAGCAAGTCTTGAATTACTCCAAACAAATGTATTTCCATTTCAAAAGTAACACATGAAGTCTGTATCATAAGTTATTATCCTATCTTGTGAAGACAGACAGTTCGATAACTGATAGTATTACTGCAAGCAGCTATAAAGTCAACAGGTGTGAGGTCAGAGATGCCAAGTACTAGTACTTGATTAAAACTATCAATTCAAGATGAAGAATTAACCTTTTGAAGTGATGAGAAGTCAATGCCAAAAAATGCCAGATGTTGTGCTAAAAGTGGGTCCAAGACACTATCATCCTCTGGATAGGAGTAAACATCTGAACTTCCACAATACATTATCCGTTGTTAGCACACAATGAAAAAATAAATAAATTCAGCATAGACTTCACAGTACATATTGTAACTTACATGGTTTAAAATGATTTATTCAGGCTCAAAAATACCAGTGCCACCACTGGGTCTAAAGAACAAACTTTAAAGCTTGATTGACATAATGATTTGTATAACCTTACTTCTTCAACATACCATTGCAAAACTAACAAGTTGGCATCTAGCATTCAAAGTAAACACTTCTTTCTTTAAGAAAATTGAACTACATAAAATCACATTATTTAATCTGGGACAAGCAAACATACACAAATAAAAATAGAGTTCCTTAAAATTGTAAAAAAATCAGGATTCCAAGCCTTAAATTACTTCAAAATGGTTCCATTATCCTTTATGCTAACTAACTAACTAGGTTTATGTTCCCTAAAACTTCATAATTGCATCCTCTATTTCATTAGGCCTTGCTCTGCTAATCTGCTATTAGCATTACAATATTCAAGTTGAAATTCAGAGTACTTTTTATCATTATTTGAAGCCCACTACAACAGTAGGCAAATAACAGTTTAACATAATTGCATGATTAATTGAATGGACCAGTATAAACTAAAAATAACAAACAAACTCGTCACCCAGAAAAAATCATATAGACCTCATAGTAACCCTTCATTATTACAAGTAGACCATTGCCACTCATAAAAAGGTAAGAATGCCAAAACTCAATATAATGCAAGAAGCATCACCTGCTGATTCAATATCAGCGGTGATAGTCCCGAGCTTTACAGCAAGAGGGTAGCCTGTTTTTTTATAATGTTCAACAGCATGGTTGTTTCCACCACTTCCATCCCAATTTTTCCTCCCACAAAGGATCACTCCATCAGTCAGATTTAGCCAAAGATTGTCCGTCTTGTCACACTGAGAACATTTCCACCCAGATGGTGGAATAACAACACCATTGTCAATCTGCTGTAAATTCACTGCATAGGCACTAACTTGTTTCGTATCTGCAGTCCAAGCTGCAACTTGCTCTTTCCTTTCAGCACCCTCAGCTAGTAAGATAGCATCAGCAGCCAACCGTACCTGAAACTCATCTTTAGCATGCAACCTCTCCTCAAAACAAAAACAGGGGAGGGGAGATAAACAAAGCAATAATCATAATAAATAGAGGGAAACTAGTACCTTCTCTGGCAATTCCACTGAAGGGAATGGAAGAGATACATAGTCAGGTAAAATAACTATATTACGAGTTTCTTCATATTCAGTGTCATTGTTATCAAATCCACCATCAACACCTACAAATTAATAAGTAAAACTGTGTCATCAAGAAAAGAAAAACTGATTGTTAAATAAACAGCCAATATGATGACTCCACAACCCAATGCCTAGAATATCATAGACAAGAGCTATATCTCACTTAGACCATAGTGAAATACATGAAACAAACACACTCAGAAGTTAAGTAGCAACTGAAGCAAGGCACAGACATGAACAAAAACAACCAAGCCTCTTCCCACTAGGTAAGGTTGGTGACATGGATCAAACAGCATCATAATGTTCTACTGTAAATCATGAATATTAACAAACCATTGACAGCCAAATCCTTCAAAACGGTTTCCTTTTTTCTTTGTCTCCCTTTGTCTCTAGCGTTTGAGCTACCCACCATCTAATCTATCTACTAAGAGGGGCATCTGCAGGGTCTTCTGCATACATGCCCAAACCAGATAATGCAAGATTTTACCATCTTTTCTACAATAGATGCTACTCCAACTTTCTGTCTAATGTTCTATCGTAAAGAATGTCTATAGACAAACCATTCACATTTAAATCGTTCTAAATGGTTTCCATCAAGTTTTTCTTGGTCTCCCTCTGGCTGTAGCAATTGAGCTACCTCCATCTAATCTACTCTCATTGCTAAGGGCATCTACAAGGCTTCTCCATACATGCCCAATTCACATAGCATGATTCTACCATCTTTTCTATATAGATACTACCCCAATTTCCTGCCTAATGCAATCATTCCGAATCTTGTCATCCAACCCAACCCCAATACCCATTGATATCTAAGTCCTTCTAAATGGTTTCCCTCAAGTTTTATTCTTGGCCTCCCTTTGCCAGTTGCGATTAAGCTTCCCTCCATCTAAATCTACTCTCATTACAAGGGCAGCCTACAAGTCTTCTAAATACAGGCCCAATTCACCTAAGGCAAGATTCTACCATCTTTTCTACCATATATGATACCCCAATTTTCTAACTAATGCATTCATGCCTAGTCTTATCTTGTCTCGTGCAGTCCACTCATCCAACACAATCCAGAACCCAAAAAAGAAAAGATTTAATTACATGGACAAACATATGACATACCTATGGCCAAGAGAGTTGGTTTCTTCAAAGGCCTGTCTTCCGGTTTTAACTTCTTAGTCTGCTTTATATGCAAATAAACCGGATTACCAGTCTTCTCGAAATTCCAACCAACACATTCCTTCCCAAAAGCAAGGAAAGTGAACATGTCTATGAACAATCCACCTTCTGACCTCTGCAAAAAATTCATCAAGAAAACCCCATTTACATAATAAATATCTAAGCATTAACAGCATGCATCAATTCAATTCAATTCAATATAACATAACTAGCTTACAGTTAACAAGAAGAGATTAATGGGTAATGCCCTGACGGTGTAAAGTTCAGTCCATTATCCACCAATCATTTGTATTACTTTAATCTAAAAGTCAACAACCATACACGGATGAAGGGTCGATGATGCACTGGTAGTGTAAAAAATCAGTGCATTCTCCATTTTCTCTAAAAAGAATGCTAAAAAAATCGAAATTTTTCCAAATTCCCAATTCACACAAATATATGTTAAGCTCAAAATCTTAAAACTAATAGCTAAACAATCACAACAACATGCATCATCAATTCAATGTACAGTGTGAAGCTAGCTCTACACAAAAAACTTAACTTACTTCTAATTAAAAATAATGCTAAAAAAAATTGATTTTTCGTTTCCAAATAGCCATTTACATAAATATCTATGCTAAGCTAGGAATCTTGTGAAAATCAGAAAAAGGTTAAAATTTGAAGTGAAAAATAAAAAAGGGGGAAAATGGAGGAGGGGGAGGAGAATTGAATTACGGGAGTTTCGAAAGATAAGCAGCATTCTTGCTTGTAGATGCGATTGGTGGGTTCAGGAATCCGAACGCGAGAGAGATTTGATCGAAGCAAATCCATGGGGTCCAATTCCATCATTGCCGAAACCCTAAGCAAAGGACAAAAGAGGGGTTTTGGTTTTCAGAGTATGAGAGTGTGAGAGAGAGAAGAAGAAGAAGAAAGAAGAAAGAGGTTTTAGTTTTGAGGCGTTGCGAACGGCAACTTATGCGAACCAAAAATCGTGCGGTGGATATTGATCGATACACCAATCAAAACAAATGGAAGGACAAGATTAAAAACGTGCACCCTTGCACCTACCCATACAAGGCGAAAGCAATAGTTATTAAGGCCCATTTGGAAGAGCTTATTTTAAGTTTAATTTGGATTATCTTATACAATAAGTATTTATTAAAGTGTTTGGAAAATCTTATAAAAATGGCTCATGGCAAAATATAAACTCTACTTATAATATTTTGATAAGCCCATATAGCAAGCTTATGCATTTGAGCTTAATTAAAAAAGGTCCGGTCTTCGAACCATGTTAAAGATGTTTCTTGTATATTTATTTTTTTCCTTATATACAAAACGAACCCTCGTTAGCATTTCCTTGTCACGAATACAGAAGGGCTTTATCCCCCTGCCTTCCTACTATCCTTCGACTTCACCCGCTCCGTTAGTTACATCTCCCTCTGCTCGGTGGCCGCCTTTCATCATTCTCGCTGTCACCCACCGCTTGTTCGCATCTGCTACTATTCTGCTTCAAGGTGAAAATTTATGTTTCTATTGCTACAAATTGTATTTAGTATTTCCAATTGTACACTTTCTAATTTCATCCTATCTAGTTGTATCATTTGTCAACGAAAAACTGACAAGGAATAATAGGGATTTGTTTGGCCTCTTTTTTATGATTCTTTTAGTTTGTGAATTTTTTTTTAATTCTTATACTCCCTGATTTGTTTTGTTATGTACTATCCAGAGACTCATGTTGTAGTTATTAAGAAATGAAAGTTGAGAATAAAAGGTGGGAGGAGGATCAGTGATATTTGGACATATTTTAAACTAGGTGTTAATGTGTATTTTTATGGTCTATCTCTGTTTTTTTTATCTTAATTTAGAGTTGTTGGTATCAATGTAATATGGAATTGATTGGTTAGATTGTGGTAGGGGTGTTTTTTTTTCTGTTTTTCTGTCTTGTTGTTATGAATTTTGGTAGAGGTTCTTGTAAGTTTGATGGGCTTATGAAATTTAACAATATAAGTCTCAATAACATCAAGTCCACCATCTTTGGATTTCTGAATAAGGTCGGTCACATCTGCTCTTTGGATTTTGCTCCAGAATTTTAAGTGCAATGAATAGAACCAAAGGTAGGTGGTCATATCAAAGAATTAAGAGAGAAGATTAACTGATTCAACAATGGTTGAATCTAGAAGAAAAGTAGAGTTACTTGAGAGAGAAGAGAAAAGAAGATTCTAGAGAAGAAGAAGAGAAGAATAAAATTGAATTTCTGTAATTCTCATTAACCTCTATTCTAACTATTACATTGGCATTTATATAGTTACTTAGAAAGTAAAAAATGATTGTTGTAATGATTAGTTGGCAATAGCAAGTTAGTGTAACAAACTTAGTTAGTTAGTTAAATAAGTATCCTATTGTTGATGCGTTGATCCTTCATTCACTGGTTTAATACCCCCCCCCCTAAGCTGGTGGTGAGTACAAATCGAGCAAGCCCAACTTGGAGCCATAACCGATGAAGAGTTTCGGACTTAGTGCCTTCATAAAGATATCAGAAAGTTGAAGCTCAGTAGGAATATGAAGTAACTTGAGAAGACCAGAATTAGCCTTTTCCCTAACAATGTGGCAATCGATTTCAATATGCTTGGTTCGTTCATGATACATAGGGTTAGCAGCAATATATAATGCAACTTGGTTATCACAGTAAAGCACAGCAGGTGATTGAAACTTGATTTGAAAATCGTGTAATAGGTAAGTTAACCACTGGACTTCATGAACAGCATAAGCCATGGTTCTGTATTCTGCTTCACAAGAACTTCGAGACACTGTTTTCTGCCTTTTAGATTTCCATGAGATGGGAGAATTGCCAAGATACATACAATAACCACTCACAGATCTACGAGTATCACGACATGATGCCCAATCACTGTTAGTGTAGCCTTTGATATGAGTTGTAGAATCCACTGGAAAGAATAATCCAAGTGAGGGACAACCTTTGAGGAATCTCAGAATTCTAATAGCAGCTGCATAGTGAGTGTCAGTGGGTTGATGCATAAACTAAGCTAAGTTCTGAACTGCAAAAGTGATGTCAGGACGGTCTTCCAATCAAACGTATGTAGGGAGATGGATCAGGAAGCACAGTGCTAGAACTAGCACTCAGATGAACTGAATTGTCAATTGGAGTATTGATAGGCTTACAACCCAATAGTCCAGCATCTTGGATCAACTCCAAAGCATATTTTATTTGATTCATGGCACTTCCCTTCTTGTTTCTAGCAATTTCAAAACCAAGGAAGGACCTTAGTTCACCAAGATCCTTGATTTTGAAGGCAGAATCAAGTGCTTGTTTGATAGCAACAATCTCATCCAGATCAGGTCTAGTAAGAAGAATATCATCCACATATACAAGTAAGGCAGTAAAACTTGTATTGGTGGATTTAATGAATAGAGAATGATCATGAAGGGATTGCTTATAGCCTACAGCAATGAGAAATGTGGATAATCGTGCAAACCACTATCTGTTGGCTTGCTTATGGCATCAACATGATTTTTGGGCTAAAGTAGCATCCACTGCATGTTACTTGGTGAACTGTTCTCCACACTCGGCACTAAACTTCAAAGTTCCAGATGAAATTTGGTCAAGTAATCTTGTTGATTATTCTAATTTAAGAAATCTGGGATGTCCTGCATATGCACATGTAAATGATGGCAAACTAGATCCAAGAGCTGTTGAGTGCATATTTCTTGGTTATGCATCTGAATCTAAGGGATATCGTTTATGGTATCCTAAGTCATGAAAATTAATTCTTAGTAGAGACATGACTTTTAATGAGGATGCATTATTATCTTCTACAAAACAATCTTTTGTGTCTTCTCCTACTAATGCAAGTGATTTGCAGGGTACTAGCGAGAAGGTGGAGTTAGAAATGAAGTCTACCACTCCTGATGTTGATGTTTCATCTTCCTCAACTCATGAGCCTAGCATTGTAGATCATGATGATAACTATAATCCTAATAATATCATTTCTCCTATTCAGTCGCAACAAGACGATTATTCTATTGCCCAAGACAGAACTAGAAGACAAATCATAAAGTCAGCCAAATACAGAGATGGCGATAATTTAATTGCTTATGCATTATCTGTTGCATAATAGGTAAATGATGGTGTTGATTCTTCAAAGTGGCTACTGGCAATGAATGAAGAAAGACGGTATTCCTGATGTTGAAGACCCTAGATGCAAAGCACAATTAGTGGTTAAAGGCTTTAGTCAAAATGAAGGTATTGACTTTAATGAGATTTTCTCTCCTATTGTTTGTCATACTTTCATTCGTGTTTTTCTCGCTTTTGTTGCTTTGTTTGATTTGGAATTAGAGCAACTTGATGTCAAGTCAACTTTTCTACATGGAGAGCTAGAAGAAAAAATTCATATGGAGCATCATGAGGGATTTATTGTTCTTGGTAATGAGCAACTTGTTTGTCGATTGAGGAAATCTTTATATGGCCTTAAGCAAGCTTCTCGACAGTGGTACAATAGGTTTGACTCCTTTATGATTGGACAAGGTTATTCTAGGAGCCAATATGATTATTGTATTTACTTCCAAAAATTTCCAGATGTTTCTTTTATATACTTGTTATTTTATATTGATGATATGTTGATTGCATCATGTGACAAGTCTTTGATCAGGAAATTGAAAACTCAACTCAACAATGAGTTTGATATGAAAGAATTATGTGCAACTAAGTAAATTCTTGGTATGGAGATTCACAGGGATCATCGAGTTGGTAAACTCTTTTTATCTCAAAAGAAATATATTTAGAGAGTGCTTGACAGTTTTAATATGGGTGATTGCAAACCTTTTTCTACTTTGCTTGTTGCACATTTCAAATTATCTTCAGACCTTAGCCCATAGGCAAAATAAGAGATGAAGCGTATGTCACACGTTCCTTATGCTAGCCCATAGACTATCGTGCAGTTCGCAGTCTTATGTATGCTATGGTGTGCATTAGGCCTAATTTAGCATATGTCATTAGAACTGTCAGTCGGTATATGCATAATGCAGAGAAGGATCATTGGAGTGCTGTAAAATGGATTTTTCGATATCTTAAAGGTACTTCCGATATTGGCTTGGTATTTCGCAAAACGAAAGCTGCAACTAACGATGTTATTGGTTATGTTGATTCAAATTATGGTGACGATCTTGACAGAATAAGATCTCTTTCCGATTACATCTGTACTCTCTACAACAGTGTTATTAGTAGGAAAGTTATGCTTTAGTTCATTGCTTACAACTGAAGTGGAATGTATTTCAACAACAAAGGGTGTTAAGGAAGCTTTTTGGCTTCGAGGTTTGGTAAATGAATTTGGACTAACACAAAATGCTCTTATTGTGTTTTATGATAGCCAGAATGTTATTCATTTGACCAAAAATAGTCGGTATCACAATAAGACTAAACATATTGATGTAAGGCGTCACTTTATCCGAGATATTGTCACTGTTGGTAAAGTTGTGGTTGAAAAGATCCATACATCCGAGAATCTAGCATATATGCTTACTAAGCCACTTACGAATACCAAGTTCCAACATTGCTTGGACTTGGTTGGTCTTTACCTAACCTGACTGCCCTTCAGGGCTTTACTAGAGATGAACAATTTTTTGAATTGGTGGAGATTGTGAAGTCAAAGATAAGATTTGAGAGGCTAAAAAATTCAACATATCCACCTCCAAATCCATCGCCTGAAAAAATATGATACTCTTGCATGTGTCATTGCTTCAATGTCAAAATGGCTACACAGATTCTTGAATTTTCATCTGCATAGTTGCTTTGCTTTTGGCTATAAATTGAGCATCAGTGCATCTCTTCATAACAACAATACACACAACAAAATTATACTTGTGTATTTTAGTTTCATAAAATATAAGTGTTATATTTTATATTTTCGGTTTTTTGTCTCTTTGAGAATAGTGAGAATTTAAGGCTTATTCAGTTCCATTTGAGAGAGTATTTTGTGAGAGAAATTTTTTTCTTCTTTTATCCTCATCATTATAAGGGGATTTGTTGTACTCTCATTTTTCATAGTAAAATTGCTCTTGATCGCCGTTGATTTTTTATTCTCTACATTGAAGAGGTTTTTTTCCACGTAAATTTTGTGTGTTTATCTTGTTTTATTTTTATTTCTATTTGATTCCCAATTGATTCGATCCTTTTCGCTTCTGCATTGCACTACTACCCTAATAATGACTCTCCATTGTGGAAATCCACAGTAGCTCTTTGTGACTATTTTATGAGTTGTGTCTATATTTTTTTTGGTAATTGTAGAACAACCCTTTTCTGAAAGGATCATTGATTGGAAGAGGATTTTTCTTTGGAATTGCTTGGTTGGAACTTGGAAGCATTGGGTTGTTAGTCCATTTTTTTCATGGTGGGAAGTGATATGCTATGGACCTGGAGCGACAAAAGGCTCTTTGAGAATAACTTTGTTATGCCCCTCCACCTTCATGAGCTTGCTTATTCCAAGGCTCTCCATATTCATGAAATAATTTGCCACTTGGACACTCATTTTTTCATTAGCAAAAAGACTACTTTGGTTGGACATTCCCACCATTTCAGGGGATTAAACTAAACATTGACGGTGCCATTAAAGGCAACTTAGGTGATGGTGTTTGTGGGGACTTGTTGCGTGATAGCTTTGGTTCTTGCCTATATGGCTTTGCTTTCCATATTGGAATGTATTCTTGTTACTTCGTGTTGGGTTTTGCTTGAAATATTCTATTTTAGCAAGTCCCACATTGCCTGGGATTGGAATGAAGGAAGGAAGCCAAGGCTATATATATTGGGCTTAAGTTCCTTGTTTTAACTTGTCCCAATTAGAAACACTTTAAGTTTATATCTTACTTTGTTTTCTCTTCTTATATTTAGAGAGTATTGAGAGATGTAGTTTAGATATTGCAAGGCTTTGGAGAGTGGGTGTATTGGGATCAAGGGGAGAGTAGTCCATGTGTTGCAAAAATTTTCACATAGTATTATTTTCTGGTTGTTTTTGGGCAACGACCGTGGTTGTTTTCTCCGGTTTCGGAGTTTTTTCCACGTTAAATCCTTGTGTGGTGATTGTTCTATTTTCTTATTTTATTTTTCTGTTCCTGACAAGGTTTTAGGAAAATGTATTTTTCCCAACAACTGGTATCAAGAGTTTAGGTTCGATGTCAAGTTTTCCTAGTGCCGTGAAGTTTGACATAGAGAAATTTGATGGAAGGATAAATTTTGGCTTGTGACAAATTCAAGTCAAGGACATGTTGATGCAATCAAGATTACACAAGGTGGTTTTGTCCTCATGGCATTACCGCAATGTCATGGAGAAGGATGAATTCATGCTAGCGGTTCCATAATTGCACACGGGCATTGGTTGACATGGATGCAAGCTGTGTGACACGGACATTGGTTGTTGATGCAAGGTGTGACATGCATTGGCATTGGTTGACATTGATGCAAGATGTGTGGTGGGTGATGTCGGTCGCTGAGGAACTTCCGGAGATGACGATTGTGGAGGTTGCATCATAAACTTTTCAGCATGGTTTCGACATGTGCAGCATAATGGCGGTTAGACTCTTTATGGTGGAGTATGATAGTTCTTTTGAGATATGATTGTCGGTTTAGGCAATGAAGACAGAAATGCGTATATTTCAATCAAGGTGGAGTTTGTTGGGTTTTGCTTGAAATATTCTATTTTAGCAAGTCCCACATTGTCTGGGATTGAAATGAAAGAAGGAAGCCAAGACTATATATTGGGCTTAAGTTCCTTGTTTTAACTTGTCCCCGTTAAAAACACTTTAAGTTTATATCTAACTTTGTTTTCTCTTCTTATACTTAGAGAGTATTGAGAGATGTGGCTTTGGAGAGTGGGTGTATTGGTATCAAGGGAGAGTAGTCTATGTGTTGTAAAAATTTTCACATAGTATTATTTTTTGGTTGTCTTTGGACAACGACCGTGGTTGTTTTCTCCGGTTTCGAAATTTTTTCCACGTTAAATCCTTGTATGGTGATTGTTCTATTTTCTTATCTTATTTCTCTGTTCCTGACAAGGTTTTAGGAAAATGTATTTTTCCTAACACTTCGCTGAGCTATGGAGCATGCTCAAAGACATCCAACTTGATTGGGATCTAGGTTATAAACATGTTATTGTTATGGGAATTCATTTTTTTATCCCAATTTACTTTGCTGATCCCCCTTACACATACGCTCCCCAACGTATATATAAAGGTGGGTCAACAAATAAAAGGGGGTCAAAAACATATTGGGCACTTGTATATGTAAGGTACTATTGGATACGTATTGGGTACGTATCATGTTTGTTATTATTTTAATTTTAAGTTGGATACATGTATTGTCGTATTGGTTACACATATCATGTATGTTTGACTGCATTTTGAATATGCATTATTGCAAAACTATGTCATATTTACTTGAGAATTTTTGTATCTTCTCTTTCTTTTTTCTTGCATTTACACCATGATTTTAAATTTAACTTACATAATTAGGATTTCGTTTTTATGTCTCAATAGAATTTAAAACATCAACTTTCCATCCGAAAACACTTTATTATACGTCAGTATGAATATTATTTGTTCGTATATTTTTTATTTATATTTATTTTTAAATTTTGAATTTGAAATACTGTACTCATACCCTAATTTTTTAAAAAATGAAATATTACAGGACCCATGTTTGGTACCATACCCTATCAATACATCATACTTGTGGAATCTGATTCCGCTTCAGTTATTGATCTTATGATCAATAATTCCACTTATAGTTGCAAGTTGTTGCGTTGATCGACTAGCAAATTGGAGTTTAATAAAGGTTTTTGGTTTACCTGTGCTTTCTAGTCCTCCTGACGAGCTTTCTAAGCTTGTTTTTTATGATTTATCTGGGATTTCTTTACCCCATATAATCCTGTTTTCATCCCAATAATATGGGCACAGCCTGCCATTCATATAATGATTTTTTTAACCTCAGTCTTTAAGACTAAGGATTAGAAGCTTTATAAAACATTTTTGTATTGAAAATTTAAACATTTAAGACTTGAAACTTAATAAATTTATGTTTATAATACTTTTTTTTACTGTTTTTTAACCTCTTATCCTCAGCCCTAAAAGCTGAGTTTAAGCAAACCCTTCATATAATAATAATAATAATAATAATAATAATAATAATAATAATAATAATAATAATAATAATAATAATAATAATAAATCAATAACTCATTGATGTAATCTCTTCCAAGTTGATCATTGGTCCCAGCTTTTACACACCGAAGAAATCAAAAGACAAGTCAACAGACCAGAATCAAGAGACAACACATCAACGGATAATACTAATTAAGTATATCTTGCATTTATCAATGAAAGATTAGATACAATAATAACATGTTTTGGGTACAATTACTTAATTACATGCTAGGCTAACTTGATAAGCATTCTCCAATCTAACGTAATAAAGAAGATAATACTAATTACATATATCTTGCATTTACCAGTGAAAAATAAGTTACAATAGCAACTTTTTCAGGGTACAATTATATGCAAGACCAAACTTGGCAAGTGTTCTCCAATTTAACAGAAATAAGCACACCAACATCAAGCAGCCTTTTGGCATACGACAAAACTCCCTGGATTGATAGTAATGCTCTTTGTGCAATTATCAGTTTTATAAATCCCAACAAGTCGATCAGCCAATTCAAACATATTGTTCCTGAGGCTGCAAGAGGAATAAACATACCATGGTAAGTGCTAGACAAATTAAGCAGCAGTTCTGCTAAAAATAATCTGGGGACGGATATACTCTTCAAGCACCAAACCTACCTAATGATTATGAATTGTGCATCTTTGGTCCTGTCTTTCACATAATGCCCAACGATAGATACATTCTTGAAGTCTGCCAAAACATATTATAGCTCATGGAGTTAAGAGTTTAGTGCAAAACTACATAGCAATTACAATAAAAGATTTAGCTATAAGGTTTGTAGCAAATACCCAGGGCAGCATCAATTTCATCCATTACATAAAGCGGGGTTGGCTTGTAATGATGAAGAGCAAATACAAGAGCCAATGAGCTAAGAGTCTGCAACATAAAAAAGAAAACATAGAGCTCAATTTTCATGGAGAAAAAAAATCAGTGTTCAAGAAAGCATGTTTAAGATTGCTTTATAGAAAAATAAAATGATTAAGCAAAGGCTGTATCAAGCTTTTACAGGCTCCAAACAGAATAAAATACTTGCTCCTGCAAAATGATTTTTAATGCATGAATTGAAGCCAAATAATAGGAAACGCTAACAAAATATAAAACAGTGATAACCTTTTCGCCACCAGATAAATTTGCTATATTTTTCCAGCTTTTCTTTGGTGGTCTGACACTGAACACAACACCTTCAGAGAAAGGATCCAAAGAATCCACGAGCTCAAGCTCAGCATCACCTCCAAGGGTAATCATCTGCAAATTATAATAGGTAATACTTGTTAATGAAATTTTAGGGATTAGATGCAGAGGGAACACAATTTGTATTTACCAATAAGATTCTGAATACGTGGAATCAAAACAGTGATAAACACCTCTATTCATACTGAGCTACAACTACAAAAACAAAAAAACTACTTTACTTTGGGGAGAGAGAAAGTGGTGGGAGAGTAAGAGAGATAACAATTCCCATACCTGGTACATTTCCTTTAACTTTAAAGATATGGCATTGAATCCTTCCATAAACTCATCCAATCTGAAATGACACGTTCAGCTCATATTTGGTTAGAAAGCAAATGGAGAGTTAAATTAAATGATAAAAACAAAAAAACAGAATGCAGACCTCTTCTTTCTTAATTCATCATAATGCTTCTTTATATCATCCCGCTCCTGAGTTACTGTATTAAGTTCTTCAACTCGCTCATTGTACAATGATACCTTGTTTCGATATCTAACAATCATAAGAATATTTATCAGAGCAACATCAAAAAGGAAAGAAAATCAGGGTAACAAACTGGAAATAGTCATACTCTGCAATTGAATCAAGATTTGGATTCATCTCCTTCAGTTGTGCTTCAAGCAATGTGACCATTTCAAGGGCCCTTTTCAGGTCACAAGCAGCATTAAGATGTTCATCGGCCAATGTAGCCTGCAGCTTTTCATGATCCACTAAATCTACTTGAATTCTGCAACCAATTTTCAACCACGTGAGAAACTTGAGAATGATAAACACTAATCCCCAGACAGGTATCAAGAAGACATACTGCTCAAGATGCTTGCTAATAGCAGATTGCAACTCTTCAAGCCTTTTCTTGTAACCTTTCCCCTTCATCTCCAGTTCTTTCAATGCTTTTTTCATGTCTTTTAATTTGAAGTCAACATCAACCTGCAAAATCATGATTATGATGAGTAAACCTGAGTATTAAGTCATATACAGAAGAAACACAAAAAAAAATACCTCAGTTGCACGCAATTCATCCACTGCTTTTTTCATCTTATCATACTCAGATTTTGCTTCACCCAAGACAACGCTATGTTTGTCGATCAACTACACAGTAAAAGAAAATAGATTACACACAGTATACAACAACAAAACAACCAGCATGCCTTGTATACCACTCTCCTTTTTTAATACATTGCATTGCGTATGCAAAATTTTACATAACCAAAAAACAGATAAGATAAGAAAAAGAACCTCTTGTGTTTTCTTATAATTCTCTTGAACAACAAATGCTTTCTGTTCTATATCTTTGAAGATGGCTTTCATCTTTTCCTTCTCCTCAGCAAGCCGTTCTTTTTCCTTCTTTGACTCCTCAATTCCCTTAGTCAACTTTTTCATCATCTTTTGTCCTGTCTCTATTTGTACCTTGTGCCTGTTAATCTCTGAGTTGTTCTTATCAATATCCTAGCAAACACGAACAATTAGTATAGACCCAGTATCAATATTGATCTGAAAATTATTATTATCCTTAGTATTCAAGATGCTTACAGCCTGAATTTTCTTGACCTTTGACTTCTGAGATTTTAATTTTTCACCCCCAGCGTTTTCTATATTTTTCTGAAGCTCCAAAGCCTGAACATAGTAAAGACAAGCAAAATGAAGTTAAAAAGTGATATAAACTTTGTTTTCAACATACAGTCACCTCAATTAATAAAAATAAATGCAAGATCTGTCAGCCAACCCTCAGCCTGTAAATGAACTAGAAGATAAAGAAGTTCCCAGCCAACCTTTGCCTTCAGTTGTTTAGACCCTTCAGTAAGTCTATTAATTTCCCTTTCTTCAGCAGAAATGATATTCTTCAGTTCTTTCAATCTATCAAGCTCATCCTCCTGCGGCTTTGATGCAGCTTCAAGAGAATTGAGTTGTTTTTCAATATAACTATGTTGTGAGTTCAAACTATCAACCTGTGGAGGGAAGGGAAAATTAATAAAACAACAATATCCAGCACCAGCAACTCCAAGATAAGCTCCTTTTCAGGACTAAGCATTACCTCCTTCTGGCTTTTAGCTAACTCCATTTCCAAAGCAGCAACAGCTTTTTCAGAGGCCTGGTATTGTTTGACAGCATCTGCAATTCTACGGCGTATGTTATTCAATTTATCAGTCAATCCAGACAATTCCTTCTCAGCATTTGAAACAGTTTCCACAGACACACTGGCAGCTCGAATAGATGTCCCCATCTTCCCACCACGGGGCTTACCACCCCCGCCACTCATTGTGCCAGATTTTTCAAAGAGCGCACCATCAAGAGTAACAACACGCCGAAACTCATTGTTTCCACCATATGCTATACGTGTAGCCTAAAATTTGCAGGAGTGGAAAAGGTTGTTAATCAATAGTTTCCTTCACGGAAATGAAAAGATACAAATTTGCTGTATAAAACTTAGGTTTTATATTTTTGCTGAGTAAATGGCAATTATATTTAGCATCGTGAGTTTAATTATAGTGTAATGATTAATGATCCTGAGCGTTTATCATCAAAACAGAGTTTTCTTCTACGAAAGTGCAACTGACCTGGTCAAGATCCTTGGCAACAACTGTGTTTCTAAGTGCTGCAAAGAAAGCAAGCTTCATTCTTTCATCTTTAACTTTAACTAAATCGAAAAGGCGTGGAACCCCCTCTGGTGTGCTCACAGTCTTTTTCAACATTGGAAGAAGATCAATTTGCTTCTCCTGAATAAAGAAAGAAAATGACAGCCCAATTATATTTATCAAATACACTTGACTTTCAAATATTATCAGTATACCAAAAACAATACAAAACAAATTAAATCATCGATCAATGATCAATGATCAATGAGAAGTTGTATCCATTAGAGAGTATCCTTTCTATAAACTGAATAAGAAGCCACCTTGCTCTCACTCCAGTAATAGGTTTAAAATGGCTCCTAGGAGAAGACATCCTTCTAAAAAGCTATATAAAAAGCAACACGTTATTCCACAAACTGTCAGAGACAACTATTCCAAAAACTTAATCTATTAGATGGTTTATAAGTAACCAATATCAAGGACCAACTCACCTATTAGTTAAAAGTTATTCTGGCTAAGAAACTATTTGATATCTCTAATAACAACTTTTATTTTGCCTAGTCAAGTATTCATAGATCTAGATCATTTAATATGTTAATCCAACATGCCCGTCAACATCTGAATCCTCACTTCGAATTGTGAAACAATTCTTCTACTTCAAAATTGATTCAACTCTGTTGCTAAGCTATAATGAGGAGATTGAAGTAAAAATAAAAACCATGAAAGTAGTGTTGAAGTATTACAATGTGGCCAACACAATTAAGTGGAGTTAGAAATGAGTCAAATCAAATGAGTGTAAAATCTTAAACTATCGAATAGAAGCTAAGCAATGAATTCAGTCATGTTTATACAAATCCAAGGGGACTAATCCAGAAATTAAAGAGAGAAGATATAGTTATGCTATTAAAAATATTGAACAGCCATGCAAAAGCCAAAAATATAAATTGGATTAGAAAAGATACCAATATCATGAAAGTAGCAACACCAAGATTCTCCCTACGAAGTAGCTCAACGCATGCTTGTGCTGCATTTGTTGTTTCCACAACAATATAATCAAGTCCAGAACATGCTGTTGAAATTGCAACATCGTACTTTGCTGCCATCGTCAATTTTAAGTTAATATATCAACACAGTGATCACACACAAAACAAAGGGTGATAAATAAAGATAAACAAATTTTATAATAGATAATTTAAATCATTCTATTGAGCAAAATAACCGAAAGAAAAGTTTGGAACATGTTAAACTAGAAACAATGAACTGGGAAGTAACCTCAGATTTAATTTCCCATGAATTAAACAAGTATTCAGTATACAAACTTTTGTGTTGGGTCTATTTCATGATGGATAGGGTCAAGGTCATCATAGCATAGAATAATATTGCTAAAACTAGAAAGAGCACTTCTGTAAAGAGATGATATTTTTTCTCATGGGGCAGAAAATAGGTCTGATATTGATTCTCAATTTACTTTCTAGGGAGTTGGAATGTTGAATATTTGATAATGGATATATGCTAGTAATTATGTAAAATTATTAGAATAAGCTTATTAAATACATATTATGTTTAAGGTAGGTAAACTCTGACAAGTTTAGGAGTCAGCACTGCTCCCCCTCCATGAGTTTATTCAAACTAACAAATAAGAACCAAATAAGGAATAGACCGAAAGCAAAGCTAACATTTCGCCAGTAGTTAATCACTTCAACTATAATATAATAAGATTTGACCCATTACAAAGCCTATTTTATATTTATTACATAAAATGAATCAGATTTGTTCTTGAAAATTTCTAGTTCTAACATAAATTTATAAGATTAAACATAATTATGACCATCCAAAACCAGTTTTTTTAACACTTTACACAGCATAAAAATTGTACTTAAAACATTGAAGAGCACTGTAAGCAAACGAAACTGCAAAGTCTGCAACTGAAAAGCCTCACCATCAATAGCACCTAAATCACCCATGCGGCCATATATTCCTTCTATTTGTTTGGTCTCCTTAGCTTTCAAGATTGCTTTTAGAACTGATCCCTGACTCTTCTCAGAATCCAGAACAGATTTCAGTTCTGCAACCTTCTGTCTGGCACCTTGTTCAAGAGGAATCAGCGCATCTTGTTCTTTGGTACAGTCCTGCAAAAAGACCAATCTTCACCTAATGCTTATGGACAAAGTCATAAAACTGTTTCAGAAATGAATGTAAGGATAAATTGCTAACCTTTTCAACTTGGTGAGCTTCGGATGCTTCAGACTTGCTCTTTTCAATATCACTCTTAATTTGAGAAATGCTGGCAGTTTTTGATTTGATTGTTTCTGATATGCTTTTCATCTGCTTTTGAGCATCCTTAAAAGCTTCACAAGCAGCTTCATGCTGAAAAAAATTTGACCGTCATTTCTATCCTACTATTAAACAGCCTCTCTTGAAAATATAAATGTACACTACTCTACATGTATCATTATATAGTATAAATAATAACTGTCACCACCCTCAACAATGAATCCCAGGCACACATGCCAGAAAGAAAAAAGTAAAATTTTATTATAAGTGAATAGGAAACTTTGGTTAGTGTTACAGTTTCTGTTTTATCCCAGTGAAAAGTTTAGCCTCCTCTGTGCTTCATTGCATACAAGGGGGAAGTGTGATAGCCGGAAGGATTTAACATTCTATTTATGACTGTACTTAGTCTCAGAAAGGGAAGTAGTGAGAAGTAGGGGTAGCCATGCAAACATCCATAAAATGCATAATCAGAAATGTAAACAACAAATGGACATAAATTTTCTTGGGCAATCTCACAACAGATATGAAACCTAAATTCTAATCCAGTAGCAAAAGGGAATATTAATTTGATAGCATGGAGAGTGAACCACTCCACAGAATCAAAATTTTTAACACACTACTAGAAATTAAGAGACTGGGGTTCATATCACAAAATGTATGAAATGTGATATTAAAGATATAAAGCAAAATTGCAAAGACCGAAAGTATGAACCATAAAATAGTTAAAAATTTATGACAGGCATAAGCTTCCACACAAAATAGCTTTCAGATAAATTCGGAGATTACCTACAACTATCATAAATTCTGAATGTGGTATATATGGATTCACTAAGATTTAATTGCATATATGGAGAAAATGTTGAGTCCAAAGACTAAATTACCATCATTCAATCTGAGACTAAGAGTAAGAGTAGTTAAAACAAGAGACATCATTCTCACCTTTTCATTTAGAAGCTTATTTTCATTACATGCAACATCAAGTTTTCCCTTGTGCTCGATCAATTGTTTTTCCCAAGGTTCAAGCTCAGCTCGAACTTTAGAAAGCTCAGAGCGATATTTTTCAGTTTCAACTGCATAGCCATCAATACCAATCAGTTTCACAGGCTTAGAAAAAAGAAAAACAAATGCTAGAAGCAAGCTAACTAACTGCAATAGAACATAGAATATCAGCTAAACAAACAGAGAACACTCTCCAACACCATAAAGACCTAAAAATCCGCAAAATATATCAAGGACAATGACAATCAGAAAAAAATAATTTAGACTAAGGCACAATTATATACATTATACAGTTGACTCCAGCAAGGAGGAAAAAGCAAAACATACTCGTGCATCCTTATGAAGCGACACCAATAACATATTTAAATCATTATCTTGTTACTATAATCAAACACAACAATTTTGTTTACTAAACCTAGAGTAGCAGAAATCCATGACCACCGGCTAACTATAATAAGACTTAGAGACCTAACTAACCAAGCATTATAATAGTAAAAAGAGTAAACAAATGCTGCAAGGAAGCATGCTTAACAATTGAAAAACCCAAACGAAGCTCATACTAAAGTTTTAACAAATTTGATTAAAAGCACCTTCCGGTATATTTAAATGAAAAAAGACAAGGCTCCACCTTTGGATATCTCGGTGATCTCTTCTAACAACTTCTCCTCATCGATCAATAATTTTTGCAGTTTTGGAATATTGTCCTCAAATTTTGGTATCAGATCAGTTGAGTCCTCACCCTCCTTTACAAGGGCTTCAATTTTTTTTGAATCCTGTAATAAGAACAAATGGATAACATACAACATACATGTATACTTTCAACCATAATGAGTTATTCCTTCCCCCTACCTTTTCGACTTTTTCCTCCAGCTTCTTGATCTTCTGACTCAAATGCTTATAATCTTCCTGGTACTTGACATCCTGCCTCTCAAACTCCTTGAACTCTTCCTTACACTTCCTCATGTCATTTTCTAGCTCCTATATCATGAAAATGAAAGGGAAATTCGACTATGTTACTAACTCATGTGGTAGAATGCACTGCAATGTCATCATGCAAGCAAACTGATATCAACTTCTAGATCAGTGTAATGCAAACCTCTTGTCTTTTCATGTAGTTGCTGTGCGTAGTTTCAAGATCCTTCAGAGTTTGTTTATTTTCTTTAATTTTATCCCTGGAACAAGATATCACCAAGTTCTCCTTGAGGCAAACATAACAAATGCAAAAAATTGAGACAGATAAATTACCAGATCAAATCTAAATTCACCTTTCAGCCTTGAGATTTTCTTCTAGGGTAGAAACATTTTCTTGCACCTCATCCATTTTTCCACCAGTATCATCAAGAGCCAACCTTGTAGCCTTCTCTCGCCATTTCAAAAGAGATAACTCTTTCAACATGTATGCTTCTGCTTCATTCTTTACATCCTGTTGCAAAACAACTGTTAGATGTTGACCAAGTATCAAATGTTTTATAAGCCACAAATATACATGCCTCCAGGCTGTCTCTTTCTTTCTCAGATAGCTTAACCATTTGTACCACCCCAGATCTTCTCTCATTCAGGGATTCTAACCTAAAATATCAACAATATCATTTCACACATTAGAAACTCTTATAATTGAAATCTAAGTAGTTGCTTAAAAAAAATCACTAGAAAAACATGTAAATTATATCCTGCAGGCAGCAGTATAACTCAAAGAATATTTACAATAAATGAAACGATAAATATTCAATAACAATCAAATAAAACCCAATCACACAACAACAGCCACGAGTAAGTATATATGGTATGTGGTAAACTGCTTGAATCAAAATGGAGAAAGAGTGCTCACTGTTTATGTGATTCATCAATCATTTCAACATATTTGTTGGTACCGATGATGTCCTCAAGATATTCTAAAAAACCTTCATCATGAGGTCCTTGAGCTTTTGGTTTCATAAGTGAAATCTGCTCAACTTCACCCTGAGGACAGAAAAAAAGTACAAACATGAAAAGAGATAGATAGGAAACTCCTTTTAAAAAAAAAAAAGGGTGGGGTGGGGATCTAAAAAGCACTATACTACAAATACCCAACCTGAAGGATCAGAAACCTGTTGTTGTCGAGGTCAACACCCTTCCCTTTCAGTTTCTTGGTAACTTCAGTAAAGTTACTCAAACGATCATTAATGTAATACTTAGATGAATTATCCCTGAAAGCCACCCTGGTAATCATGAAATCACTCCCTGGAATAGCCTCATAGGCTCCATCTTCCTGCAAGCATTTTGCAAGTTTATTCTTTTATTAAGCTAAGATGGGAACTAAATAATAAAAGGGTCATGAAACCACTACACTTAAAACTCTTTAGTCACAGTACCATAAAAATAAACACTTAAAAATGAACTCATAAATTAAGAAACCATAGAAAAATTAGAAAAAATATGAATAACAATAAAGTCAACTCTAATATTGTAAGTAAACTAATAATAGTAATTATGCCAAACTGTTAAATAAGTAAATGTGAAATGTGCCAATGCACTCAAATGTTAACTGTGTCTTATAGGTGTGCCATAAGTAAAATTTGAATATTGCATAATTATACCTGTACTTAGTGGAATATAAATAGATGAAAAAAAGTCCCCAATGCAAAAATGAGTAAATTTTGATACACCATTAAGCTGTAAGCAAGTTTTGAAGTACTCCCTCCAATTCATATGTATTGTTCTTTTCGGGTGGGGCTCCTAAGAGGGTTAAGAGCATCATTAACTGGACTTAATTTCTGATGCAGATTCATTAATTTAGATGTAATGATCTCAACCCTTCATCATATATTCGTTTTTTTTTTTCCAAATATCCACCCGCGCAACTGGGTAACTAATCTTTCGACATTGTCAAGTCCTTCCGGGAATAGTCTCCCAACGAGCCTCTTACATTTGCATCGAACCCCCAACCACTAGCTTAAGTAGCAACAAATCTACCATCTGTGCTAGCCTCCACTGATTCCTCATATTACGCAACACTCTAAAGTTCAAGAATCTCGCTCACACCAGAAACATTTTACACCGACAACGCATTAAAATTAAACATTCATAATTTTTTTTCCCAACAAAAAAAATTCAGGAAAAGTTACCGAATCAACAATCTCCTGGAAATGAACACAAACCCCAGCACTATCCAAATTCTGGTGATTAGTCGAATTATGAATAAGTTCAGACACTTTATTCAATCGCATCTGCAAGTACCAAAAAAAAACCTTTAAAAAAAAAGAACATTCCAGAACAAATAAAACGAACATTCTAGAAACCATTTCACCTGCTTCGCTCGCTTTCCGAAGACGAACAGCATCGCGTCAATAACATTGCTCTTTCCGCTCCCGTTAGGTCCAACCACAGCGGAAAAACTCTGAAAACGCAGCGTTTTACGTAGAACATAAAAGAAGCGAAAACGAAAAGGGAAAGAGTGAGAAGATAATTAACCTTGTGGAAGGGACCGACGCGTTGTTCGCCAGCGTAGGATTTGAAATTGCGCATCACCATTTCCTTGATGAAGAGCCTGGGGCTAGTGGATCGTCCTCCTCCTCCTCCTCCTCGAGCTGAGTCGGACTCGGTCACGGTAGATGCGAACTCGGGTTCCATTGAGTGAGTGAGTGAGATAGGAATCGTTCGAGTTCGGAGTCTGAACTGAGTTTGAAGTTTTTGAATTGAATTCAACTGAGACGAAATGGTGGATGAAATTTTGAAGCGTTGGAGTGAAAAGGTTGAGAAGAGCGTGAGGCGGGAAATGAATGTTTCTTGGGATTTTCAAATTTGTAATGGGCTTTGATGATGGGCTTTCAGCCCATAACATTTGCCTTACAAGTACACCTACTTTTTTTTAATTCCAATTTTATCCTTTAAAAAAGAGTTTTACTTTTTGGCTCCCATTGTCGAAATTTTGGTCCCTATTTCGTATTTTCATCGACAAAATTGCCCTCGGTGCATTTTAAAAGTTCGTTTGTCAAGAGACGAAAATATTCCGTTCACAATGAGACGGAAATATTTCGTGCGGAATGAGACTGAAATATTCCGTGAGGTATGAGACGGAAACACATAAAATGTGTTTTCCGTCTAGGATGATACGGAATATACCTTGGCTGTTCGTGAAAGAATTGTTTGTTTGCTTCTCACTCATTGGAATACCTTGGCTTATGTTTGTTTGCTTTTTGTTACTAATATGCATGCTTTCTAGTCACTTGATTCGCATGTATGCTTCCTTACACAGATTCAGCTAACACTTTTTCTGATTTTTGATAGATAAATTCATGAGTAAAAACCATGTTGAAGCAAACACCTAACATAAATCAAAGGACAAAAGGCTTCATGGTAAAGCAAGGTTTTAAAATAGTTATTTTGGTAGTTCTGCCATCTGGTTGCTTTACCAACTCAATGAGATGCGAAAAGAAATCGAAGATGCATGAGAACTTGTTAGAAGATGAAGGACATAGTGAAGGTGAAAAGGGAGGTGTAAGAAAAATATAAGATGAAGAGGTGGAAAATTCACAAAAGATTAGAACAAAAAAAGCAGCAGAAAAAAATCATAGAACCAAGGGAAGGTATTTTCCCTAGAATTGATGCAAAACCAAAAATGCAGATAATTTATGTGTATTCTTCCGTCTCATGGTAGATGAAAAACACAAAATTACGGAATATTTCCGTCTCATTGTGAACAGAATATTTTCGTCTCTTGGCAGACGAAAATTTAAAACGCACTGAGGGCAATTTTTTCATGAAAATACGAAATGAGGGGCCAAAATTTCGACAATGGGGGCCAAAAAGTAAAACTCTTTAAAAAACTGGGTACATAATGAGTTAGGGGTGAGCAAGACCCAGCCCAACCCGTGAATCTCACCTTACCCGATGGGTTCGAATTGGGTTAAACTCATACAACACAACAACAGAGGACAAACCCGTTTAAAAAAGGACAGGTCCAGAAACAAGACAGGTACGGGTTTGTTGCCGGGTTACCCAACCCATTTCGTCCCTTCTTTCTTCAACTTTGTAATTGTTTTCTTTATGGTTGGTCTTGGTCGAAAGCTTTTGTTCCTAGATAAAGTTTTATATTCGGGCTAATAGTGAATGAATGTAATTTTCTAAATTTTTTTTTATAGACAAAGTATTTTTGATTTTGTTTACGAAGACATGGAAAGGGGATTTAAATCCATCAAATGGTGGCGCGCTTAGGATCGAACCCGAGACTTCTAACTCCCAAGCCTTTTAAGGCTTGGTACATGTCCATGTGGGCTACACCGACTTGTCTTTCTGAATTCTTTTCGATGTTAATTTTTAGTGATACTCTATGTTAAATAGAAATTGAATGTGTTATAATTGCTCAAATCAGTTTTTCTCAACTATTTCTATTACTGCTTAAACTTTTCATAAAATGGAATGTGTTATTGTTACAAACATTATAAAAAAATGAACAATTATACTAATTTATCCTCAAAATCCTATTTAATTAATTATGTATGTTTCTTTAATTTTTGTGTTGCATCTTTGTAATAGGGTATATCATAAAATAATTCTTTTTTGAGGTTAGACAAACAAATATTAAGAACTTTGATCTTAGACAAACATATATATCTTGAGCTTCATTCATGCTCATTTTTCTTTTTTACAAACTTTAAATGAAACGATAAAAATAATGAGAGAAACATTTTTAAAATTTTTTTTATGCTAATCATCATTGTGTCAAGTCACCCTAACCCGTACTTATTCGGATCCGTCCTTACCTTGTCCCGTTCTAATTAGGAACGGGTTCGGGTTCAAAAATTGACCTGAGCAATATTTAGGGACGAGTAAAGGACAAGCCAAACCCGTCCCTTGCTCACCCCTAAAATGAGTCGTGACCTATAAATCGCGACCAACTAATTAAAAATACAGATCATGACTATTCACTAAAAAAAATACAGGATTGTGAGTATATCATACGACAAAAAATTGAAAATTATGAGAAGGTTGTGAGGTATACGGTGTAACAGATTGTTAGATATTCCGATCCATTTAGCTAATACCTTTATGTGATTTCTTAGATGTATCATTTGTCTAGATTTAATCTCTCAAAAATCTGCTCATCCAATTTGTTTATTCATGTATGCAGCCATCTTTTTATTTTTATCTAGAATGGTTCTGAACGTAAAGTCATCTCTAGTACAAATATTGCATTCAGTGGACTTGATAATAAGCATTCATCTTTATACAAGGTGATTGCTGATGATACCTATACCATCATTATATTCAGGAGAAACCTACGTTTTACATGATTGTGTCGCATATCAGTGGGCCAAATACTACTTGAAATTATATAGCTAACTTGATATAAGCTATTCCATGTGATCTTGTACTCGATTATGTTTAGTAATGTTGCCTTTTCTTTGATCTAGGTGAAGAGGAAGAAAACACATGCCGCTAAGGAGGGTATGGTAATGAGATATTCCAGTGATAATTTTTCAAATTTTTTTTCTCGATATCTCATGACTCGGTTTTTTTTAAAGTGTATTACGTCAAAACCCGTATTTTTAATTATTTGGTCATGATTTATGATGTATGTGTAACGTACATAGTTTTTCTTATTAGTTTGTATTTATTTTAATATATATTCATACATTTTATAATAATTTAGCATGAATTTTATTCATATTTCACTTTAATTTGAAAGGTTTTTTGTACTTTTGATGTGTAGATTAATTATTTTGAGCTTTGAAGCTTTGGAAAACTCAAGGAATAAATCATTGAAGAATACTAGAAGCGTTTGGAAACAAGGAGAAGAAGCAACAATAGAGTTTTATTAATGTATTGTTGGGCCTATTTTTCTATTTTGGCCCAATACTTAGAGGAAAGAAAAGTTATAAAAGGAGGAAGATAGAAACCCTAGTGATAGAATACATACTAGATTTAGAGTAGTAGTAGAATTTAGAATTAGAATTAGGATTACAATTTATCACAGACAAACAAATTAGAAAATAAAGATTCAAGGTGACACAATTTTTTCTAAGAAGAACTAGAAGGCGTTTGAACAAGGAAGAAATTCTTCTCATTCATCTTTTGGTTATTTCAATCTTTTATGTTTTATTCCCTTTTTTTTTTGGTATCATGAATATGATTGAGTAGTTTTCCGTTTTTAAGGATTAGGATTAGCCCATGAGGGCATTGACATGAAATTTTGATTGTTTTCTCTTATTAATATTTGATTATTTTAGATTTAATTATGTTGTTCTAAATGCATATGATTTTGTCGGATCCCACTATTGCATGATCATGGATGTTAGGGGAAGAACTGAAAGGTGAACGTTAATGTCTGACATACATAATTAAACTTGAGATTTTAGATTATGAAAGGAGTTCTAATATTTGAGATGGTTCAATGAATGTCAAAAAACTTAATGGATTTGATGTGTCATAATTATCACGAAAGTAGGAGTTAGGAATCATTGGATACGTTGATAAGATTCTGAAAGGAACTAGTATTCTACAACAGGATAATTCACCTTCAAAATTAGGGGTGTAAGTGATCCGAGACCGCGAGACCGCTCGGACCGGACCGAACCGGACTGAAAAATGCAGTCCGGTCTGGTCTCACGGTCCGGTCCACGGTCTTAGATATTCTTAGACCGTTGGGACCAGACCGAACCGATAGGCTTAATAATTAAAAAAAAAACTACATATAGTAACTACTCACTAACCCTAATCAGCCCTCTCACACAACACATGACACAACAGGTACAACCTCACTCTCACTTGCTTTCGCCTCCCTCTCTCTCACACAGCAGCCGCCGCCGCCCTTCCTCTTTCCTCCATCACTCGCCGCCGCCCTTCCTTTTCCCTCCATCACTCGTCGCCCTCCGTTCTCCCTTCGGTTCTCTCTCTCTCACACAGCAGCAGCCGCCGCCCTTCCTCTTCCCTCCATCACTCATCGTCCTCCGTTCTCCCTTCGGTTCTCTCTCTATCGTCATGCTCCGCCGCTTCGTTCTCTCTCTCTCGTCATGCTCGTCGCAGCTTCGTTCTCTCTCGTCATGTTCACCGCCGCCACGGGTTCTTCTGGGTTGTGTTGCCCTGTGTTGTTCCGCCGCTTCTTGTTCTCTCTCTTTGTGTTGCCTTGGTTTCTCTCTCTCTGTGTTGTTCTTCTTGTTCCGCCGCTTCTTGTTCTCTCTCCCTGTGTTGTGTTCAATTAGGTTTCTTCTGGGTGCAATTAGGTTTCTTCTGGGTTTAATTAGGTTTTTTATGGGTTCAATTCGGTTTTACTGCCTTGGTTTAGTTTAGCATTTTAAATTTTAATTTAATGGTCTAAATAGACCGGACCGAATCGGTACGGACCGATACGGTCCGGTCTGGTCTTTATACATAAAACACATCAAGACCGGACCGAACCGGACCGTGTTAATTTGATTGGTCAGGTCTCCAATGTCCGTCAAAGACCGGACCGGACCGGACCGTTACACCCCTATTCAAAATAAATCTAATTTGATAAGAGAGATTTCTTTATTTGATTGTCAATGCTGATATGTGGTCAAACTAATCCTTCGAAGATTCATTTCATATTTAAGTTCAATCCTTTAGATTTATTTTATTTTACCTTTCTCAAATTCAATCTTTTATTTTATTTTTATATCGCTAATATATTGGTTTAGATAATCTATACTTATAATTTGTTGGTACTTAACAAAAAAAAATCTTTGTGGAGACGATACTTTTTTACTACTTGACATAACCCGTGCGCTTGCAGGGCTATCAAGGTTTTGGCGTCGTTGCTGGGGATTTTGTTTTTGTTAATATTGATTGTTATTATAAGTTGATTAGACTAAACATTTTTTTTAGTTTCTATTTTTTTAAAAAAGATCTAGTATGGAAGACGGTGGACCAAGATGGACACCTAACATGAGTATTGAAGAATATCATAAATCTTTTTGTGAATATTTTACTCCACCACCATGTATTGCACCATCATCTTATGTTGAGACAACCTTTATTCATGGAGTTAGCTTGGCAATAATACATGCAAAAATGGGATGAATGAGAAGAAGAGCGGTATTGGAATTCTCCTTGGGAATATCCTACTCCATATCATTGTGCACAGCTGGTTGTTGATGAGCTTTCTTATGTGAATTTTTATTTATATCTTCTAAAACCTAAGAAGTCCAATTTGGAGATCATGCTTGAGAATTTCATAATATCTCAAGAAAAGGTGAGTAATGAATTTAGAGTCATGTTTGATTCTCAAAAGGCAAGTGAAGAATGGGAAGAATCTATGAGGAAATCAAATTTCCCAATTGACACCTTAGCCACTAGCAACATGATGCTAGAGGCTTCAATTGAACGACAAGATAGTTTCTCTATAAGAGATCTCAACACATTTTCAACTTACACCGAGACTAAAGAGACAACTGAAGGTAATCAGGATGAATTGATTGAAGAGTTCCCAATGCAAGACATAAGTGATGAAGCAAGCAAAAAGTAGATAATAGAGGAGCCATGTCAAACAAACACTGTGAATGATGTGAGTGAGGAGGTGATCCAAAAAGTGCATGATGTGAGTGAGGAGGTAACCCAAAAAGAAGAAGAATTTTTATTGGAGTTTGCCTATGTCGGCCTTTGTGTAAGGTAAGTAAAAAATTTGGAGTTAGACACATGTATTGGTTTACATGCATGTGTCGACATTTCAAAGTTGGTTTTTCGCAGTTGTCTATCTTTCTCCTTTGTGAAGCAATCGGTTTTTGAGTTTGGATAATTGCCTAAGTACACTAAGATTCCATCACTAGTGATGAACGCTTCAAGGATTGCTCGCAAAGTCAAGCTTCCTAAGCATCACAAGAATTCTATGCATGACAATACATTGGATGATGTCACTATTATTTCTTTCGACCCTGGAGGAATTAAATTAGAGTTCATATCAATTCTCCAAGGTGGTCTATGCTTCAAACAATGGGACGCAGGAGGAATCAGTTGTTGTATTACGTTTGTCACTTGGCCCTTATGCCATAAGATATGAGATCCAGGTGGAAGCTCTATAGGTCAAGTTTAGGACCTTATATAAGCGCTTCTTGGGTGGCAACCCAAGTTTTAAACCGTGTTTGAATTAAATTTTGTTAATTTTTAGAATTTAAATATGTTTTATTACTGGGGTTTCGTCTTTTTTTTTTAGGTTTGCTAATGGTTAAAGAAATTGATTTGTGAAGAATATGAAGCAATTTGAAAAAAGCATGGGGAAGTCACAAGACATACCCTGGTCATGATTTTTTTAAAATTCTGGACAAAAAAGAATTTTAGAAAAAAAAAACCACCCTACCAAGGCCATGGCGTGGCACCTGTCACGCTCGGGGTCCGTCCCACCTCGCTGTCCACTATACTCTGTGACGAGGGTATGTCCATGTTTTGTGGCCACTTGAACGTGATTTTTCAAGTGTTGACCGCTTATCCAAACACATCATTAGTAGATTTGGTTTGATAATAAAAATTGAAGTTTCATTATTGATGTAAATTTCTTGGCAATAAAATGAAAATTACTTGAATCCCGACGTTAATATCTTTCATCCATTGTTGTTATAACTTTGTGAATTCCAAGTGTTCGATAAATTCCTTGAGTCCAAAAAGTATAAGAAATATTGCACTTGTTTAATTCTTAGTTCATTTGTTACCATGCTAAAGACAGTAGAGCTACCTTACAATCAAATAATGTTAAATAATAGTTCAATTTGCAAGATGATATTTGTTTTATAACTACACATGATCAAGTATTCTTCCATGTTAGTGTCATAAGCCATCTTGTTATGGAATATTAACCACAATTCTGAGAAGCCACACATGAAAATAAGGAATTTTCTTTTGTCTCAAATAACAAAAATATTAGAAGTCTGATGGTGATCTCTAACCAAATCTTCTAATTATGAAGATTTATAACCATTTTATTGCAGTCATACCACAAATTCCATATACATGAATTCAATATATTTATTTAAAAAGAATATAACCTAAAATTACATCAATACAAATATTAATTTGTTTGTGTATGATCACATTTTTCTCAAAATTTATTGTAATAATGACACCATTCTCTAAGCTAGGGTAGAGTAACTTGTCAAATCATTCTCTTTTTAAAAAAACTTGTGCATATTGTTCAAAATTGTGTTTTTTCACACATGTTTTTGAAGTATTGTTGTACGGATTATAATTTGTCATCACACTGTCGTGGTAATTATAATTTGTCGTGTAATGATTTGTCATTACAATGTTTTTAAAACACAATCGTGACAAAATAGTTCGTTGATCAAAATTTGGCGTGTAACGATTTGTTGTTACTTTGTCAATAAAACTTTATCTTGACAAAAATGTTCTTTAATTAAGCAAAATTTTGTCATGTAACAAGTTATCGTTATAGTTTCAGTCAAAACATCATGACGACAAAATTGTTAGTCAATAAAAAATTTAGAAACTGCTATACTAAGTACATTTTCCTATTTCGTACATTTTATTTGATTTAGAACAAATACTTACCTTTAAGATTTTATTGTAGTGAGTTCAACAGTCGACCCTAATTTTAGAGTGAGAGGTTCTGCCTTCTCTCTAGATTTCTTAGTTTACCTCCTCTTCTATTTGCTTTCTTTTGTTTTTCTTGCTTTATCAAAGAGAGATAGCAATAGAAGGGAGGGAGATTAGTCTCTCTTTCTCCCTCGCCTTCATCTTGAGGGTGTGTAGTTTTCAGCCTCAGTTTTTTTGGGTTTCACTCTTTCCTTTGTGCAAGTTTTGTTATATAAATAAGAGTTATTCTTAAGTTGTTTTGGGTGTTTTTATTTTGGGGAGGTCTGTGCTTTTTGTTAGCTTCCAGATCTGATGGTCATCCTCTTTTTTCAAATAATTGGAAGAATGATAGCAGAGACAACTCTTCACTTGCAGACTTCTGACTTGACTTTTGTCCAGCGGCTCCATCTCTACAAATTTGAAATTCCTTGTCGTCGAAATGTGCTTAGTTCCAGCATTGATGAGATTGTTATCTTGAAGATAAAGGCTATTGACTCTCATGTTAGAGACCGATTTTGGAAGAGGTTGATGACACATGTCCAAAGGGAAGATGTTGTTGGTGCGGAGTACCTTGCTTTTCTTAACGTTATTTGTGTGGAAACTGTGTATGTTGTTCGGTTAACGTTGGTTTTGCTTGTACTACCTTCTTCTATTGTATGAAATAATATTTTCCCTTAAAAAAAATATTTTATTGTAAATTGACATAGCTTAATAATGCTTATTTGAATAAATATGCTTAATCACATATATAGGTACTTAATTGACAAGTGGGTGTAGCTCACATGGTCATGTACCAAATTTTAAGGCTTGGGAGTTTGAGGTCCTGTTTAACATGAGATTTCATTCGACGCGGGTCGAACTGAGGATGAGTGTGTGGGGTGTGGGTATCGACTGGTTATGTGGTAATCTCATAACGGACTTGACTTTTTTTTTTTGTTTTTGGGTTTATCTTGGCGAATAAGTAAAGGGCTTGCGAATCGTAAATTGACGAAGAACGTAAATCGACAAGTATGAACAGAAACACAGAATGGTAAATGTAAAGTAGTAAATGCTAGAATTAAATGCGATAATTTAAACGTGCGATGAAACCGTAAAGGCGGAATTTAAAGTTGTGAGAAAGTAAAGTGTTGGAATTGGAAACGGAAAAGCAAAAGATTGCATTGAATTGATAAAGTTCTGGAATGGAAAAAAGGGTTATGACAAAGGCATTTTTTCCGTCAATCTGCTTCGGTGAGATATGTAGGATGATTACCGATGTGCCAGATTACAAACAAATGATTACATATTTATAGCCCTAAAAATTAACTACCCTTACACTACTTTTTTGGGCACGTTCTGCATAACCGCAGCAGACACGTTCTAAATAACTACCTACTAAGTGACTACCCCATGATGCGGCTTCTTCGCTTGCTTCCAATTCGTCATGTCTTCGGTAGTCTTTCGATGGGAGTCCTTCAACAAGCATCTTCCCACAACTGAAATAATGCAACTTATAACCCATGGGGTTTTTGCTAAGTCTTTTCGTGGTTTCGTCGAAGTGACATTCTCCTGTTTCCTGGGCCTTTACGATGTCTGTCGACATCAAGCTCCTTCGACACTATGTTGTACACGGTGTCGGCCTCTAATTGATTTAATCCCCCTAGTCGATATTGGTGACATGGTTTCTGGTTACGACTGTGTTTCGCCCACCAATAATCTAACCAGAGGACTCGTCGAAGACTCTTCTTCGGGAATTGTCCTTACGAGACTTTTCTTTTCCCTCGTTACAGGGAAAGATACCCAAAGTCCTACCTAGAAAAGGTGTCAACTTAGGGCTATGGAAGACTACTAGTTACCACACAGGCTCACGTATCAAACTGAGTGTGCCCTTCTATCCAGGCCTTTTACATTAGCTTAAAACGCAAGAGGTGGTCCCTATGTAATCTCACATGTTTAATCTTTCACCATCAATAGGTAAAAGTGGGTATTCGGGGCAAAGATTTTGACATTGTTCCTCTCTCTTCCGAATCACTCTAATCTCACATGTTTAATCTCTGAGTGATTTCTCTTTTCTTTTCTTTCGAACAACTTTTTTTTATTTCCAGAAATCATAAGGTTGCCCTATCATCTCCTTCATTCACATTCTTATGGCCTTGTGATATTTGGAAGTGACGTATTTATAGCCATGAGAAGGTGCATTTAATGCTGATGTGACTGTTTCCTTGTTTCCAATGGAGTATCACAATCATTTACTGTTACTCTGACCTCCTCGCACTAGTAGAAAAAATGGATTTTACATCAGCTAATTAACATCTATTTTTGAAAATAGATGTAAAATCAAAATGCGGTGGCAAACTTGTAAATAAGTATATGAGGAAAAACTTTCCGCATCAGTTTTTTTATAACTGATGCGGAAAGTCATGGTTTCTTGAACTTTCCGCATCAGTTTTTCGTTAACTGATGCAGAATGTCTTGTTTTTCCTACTTTCCGCATCAGGTTTAAATAAGTGATGCGGAATGTCAATGCGGTGGCAAACTTGTAAATTAAAGAAATTTAACTAATAAACTTTCCGCATCTATTTTTTTATAACTGATGCGGAAACCCTTATTTTCTTGCTCTTTTCGCATTAGTTAATGGTTAACTGATGCGAAATGTTTTTTTTTCCTACTTTCCGCATCTCTTTTTGTTTAATAAGTGATGCCGAAAGCCTTTAGGTTTAAGGCTCGAGTTCTTCATCTCCTTGCTTGTTCAGTCTTTAAGAGTCCCACAATCCTTCTTCTTCTTCTTCGATCTACTTCTTCTTCGAAGACTGCTCATGCCGCCGCCACCACGACACACCGCCAACACCACGACACGCCGCCACCGCCAACAGTAGGTTAGTTTGTTCTCTTCGCAGATTCTGGTTTTTTTTTCTTCACTTCGTTCTCTTCTCTTCTTTGTGCTCACTGCCTCCTTCTTCTTCTTCTCACCGCCATAGCCGTCGCCTTTCGTCGGTGCCATCATCCCCTTTGTTGTTGCTGTCGCCATCGCCGTCCTCTCCCTCTCCCTTCTCAAAGTCGATCTCCCTCTCTCTTTGTTGAAGGTAACAGTTTCCTTTTCATATCTCTCTCTCGCTCGTTGAAGGTGAGTTTTCTAAATCTCTAATTCCTATTTGCATTTATGCAGAACCGTAGTTGTTCTCTCAATCGTTGGAAGGTGAGTATTCTGAATCCCTAATTCCTTTTGCATTTTTTTAACCCTAATTCCATTTTTGCATAATCCTAATTTTCTCATTTGTTCTGAATCCCTAATTTTTGTATGGAATTTCGATTTTTTTAACTGATGTATAAAGTTACTGAACTTGATTTCAAGTGAGAAGGGGTTCAAATGCAGCAAAGATATATAGTTTGGCATTCGATTTGAAGCTCAGTGGTTAGTATTGATTATGAATACTTATAAATTATGGATTTGACTTGAAATTTCCTTTCTCCATTCTCACTTGAACTCCATAATCCCTTAGGTTCCACTTTGCATGTGTTGGATTGTTGTTGTTGAAGCTTGTGTATCAACTATGGTGAGCTCAATTCCATTTTTAATCATGTCCTCAAGTTCTGGAAATCCATTAGGGTTCAGGTCTATGAGGGTTACATCATTAGAGAGGGATAATTCGAGTTTTTTCTTGTCTGTGAGAAATGAAAATGATAATGAAGAAAGAAAGAGTGTTGTGAGACACACAAGGTTTATGAACTGTTTTCTTCAATGCCACTTTCTGAACTATTGGAATTTCTTTGCCATCTTGTGAGTTTATTTGGCAATGAAGTATATATTGTTTGTGATTCTGAAGAATTTTCTGTTTTGTGTTATGTTTTGCCTAAATAGGAACTGAATCAAGGTCTTGTTGCCATCGTAGGGCGAAATTCTACCATTAGACCATTGATACATTTATCTTTATTGGCAGTTTCTTTTAGTTGACCTACGATGTCATGGCGATTCAGCATCAATCAAGAAGAGAGGTCCTCATACTGTTCAATCCGCTGCTCTGGATGTTTTGAAACTGGTCCGCGTTCTTTATCATGTATCATCATCATATTTATATAGAGATCATGCTGTAGAATGGGAAAACGGGTCTATAAATCCTAATTTTATATTTGTATTTGAATCTGAGTTCTACAAGATGGAATATCCACTGCTTGGCCATTTGGGTTCCACTTGGCAACTACTGCGCCATCCTGACCCCTCTTTTGTCTTTCATGATTTATGATCTCCATATAGTTTCGGTGAACTCCCCAATTACTTTCTTCGATTAGTTATCAGCTTTACTGGTTTAGTTGCCTTGATTTTTAGTTGCAATAGATTATACTTCTTTTAGGGGTATGAGTGTTTTCTTTTAAGGAATAGATTGTACCTCTTTGATCTTCTGGATTTGTTAGGGAACTAAGAATGACACCTCGTGTGTTAGTTGGTCATAGTTTTGGAGGAAAAGGTTAGTTACTGGACATTTTTAACTTATTTCTTATGTACTACTATTTCTTTTAGAGGCTACCTTTATAATCATTTTTACAAGATTGTTTTATTTCCTCAGTTGCTTTGAGTACGGTGGACCAAGCTGCAAAACCTCTTGCTCGGCCAGTGAAAGTAAGCCCAAGTTTCATTATTGTTTGCTTGCGCTGAACTATATTTAGATTAGCTCTATGTATTATATTATTCATGAAAATGTGATGATGGAAAAAGTTAATTTTCAGATAGGATTAAATGCAAGAGAAAACGCATATTATGTGGTTCTCATTAAATTCAATTAAGGATCTATTCCCTGGTCCCTATTATCTGAGGTGGAGACTGTTCGCTTTAAGTTATTTCTCTGCATGTGTATCGTATTATGGATTAAGGAATTATTAAAAAAGTATATTCATTCATCTATGGATTCCATTCAGTATAAATTGAATTTTGACTATTTTTTGAATCCCATTCACATATGTTACTTAAGGGACCTTAAAAAACTGAACTAAATGACAGGTTTAGCATATAAAAAAACTCGAAGGGAGGAAAAGTTGAAGTTGACAAGGATTGTGATTATATTTTCTCTTTTTTCGTGTATAATGTATGAGTGCCTCTCAGTTATTGTATACTTGCCTCTATACTATTTTAAGGTATGGTCTCTAGATGCAACCATCATATTTGATGCAACCATTCTCCTTCGAAACATTGCCTTTTTAATTTTGGCCTATATGTTATAGCCATCATGTAATTTATAAAATAGTATTTGCTTATACAATTCGTTTCTGTATTTGTTGATCTTCTCGCTAAACTGTGCGTTCCAATGTCTGCATGTTTTTGTTATCTATGCATTTCAGTTTCTACAATTTGTCTCTGCTTCTTGTTCATTCTGATATACCAATCGGTTTCTGCTTCATTTCTGTGATTTGTACAGTTATGATCTGAAATAAGGCTTGCTTCCATGATCTTATTAGCTGCTGAAATGGTACTCCTGTGATTTGACTTCATATTTTTTTGTTTGCTTTTTTTGTTAACAGGTTGCCCTTTTTACTTTCCTTTTGCTTGTGCTGTTATTCACAAGAATTAAGAATAAAATCATATATAATATGCTGACTATTGGTTTGTGAAATTGGATGTGTGAAGATGGTATTCTTAAAACATAAACCTATTTCTTGTGTCACTTTGATTTGAAGGAAAAAAATTAAGTATTTGAATTAGCCTCTTATGGTTATGTGATTTGTAATCTGTTTACAATTTAGTTGATTTGTTCCAAGCTTAGTTGATTTGTTTACATTTTCTCATAAATTTTACTTTTGTTGCAGGATGTTCATTGGCATGTCGAAAAGGATGGAACTGCTCAAGTTATAGTTAGTAGTATAGCTAATTTTCCTGCCAATTTCAGTACCTACAAGTAGTTAGTTTAGTGTAGAAGCTAACTTATCAAGTGTTTATTTTATTTGTAGTTTGTATTAAATTACTTAGGATATTTTGCCTTTTGGAATCATTTGTATTATAACACTATTTTTTGGTATTAAATGTGGATTCATTTGTATTATGAGTTTTATTATAAGCTTATTTTGCCTTTTGGATCCATTAATGAAGGTCATCAATAAATAAAAAAAAAATAAAAATCCTCCCATGTAAACCAAAAAAAAAATTAAAAAAAAATTCAACTTTTCCACATCTGTTTTTTATAAAAAAAACAGATGCGGAAAGTGGACATTTCGCATCTGTTTTATCGTAAAATAGATGCGGAAAGTGGACATTCCGCATCTTTTTTTTAAAAACAGATGCGGAATGTCCACTTTCCGCATCTGTTTGGGTTCGTAAGTGATGTGGAAAGTAACTTTCCGCATCAATTATGGAACTTTTCGCATCTGTTTTTAAAAGTGATGCGGAAAGTCCAACCTTCCACATCTGTTTTTAGAAGTGATGCGGAAAGCCGTTACTTTTAACATCTCCCACATTTATATCATTTCTAAAACAGATGTGGAATGCGAAAAAAAACAGATGTTAAATGCCCGATTTCCAGTAGTGTCGGTTTCCATGTTAATACCCTTTCGACACCGGCATCATTATGAATCTTCTGTTTGTCGACATACGTTCATGTCCTTCGAAGTCACTTTTAAACAATTCGCCTAAGTACACTTCCGTCGACATCACTTATATATTTGACACTCTTCTGCCTGTCGATACACGTTCATGTCCCTCGAAGTCACTTTTAAGCGATTTGCCTAAGTACACTTCCGTCGACATCACTTATGCATTTGACATTCTCTCTTTCTGTCGATTTTTGACTTCTAGTCAACAGGTCCTGGGTTCAATCATGAGCAGGTCCTGGGTTCAATCATGAGCATCACCATTTGGTGGTTTGTTGATGGATATAATTTTGAGTTAATAGTCACATAGGTCCCTAAAGATACCCATGGAACCAGTTAGGTCCCTGAAAGATTTGTGGAATAATCTCTTAAAGCCCCAAAGATCATTTTGAAATCAGTTTAGTCCTCCATCCAATTTCGTCAGGAGGGACCTAACGAAATCCTACTTGGCACGTTAAATGCTTTGTTGGCCCCAATGCCATGTTGGACTATTAAGAAGGTGCCACGTTTGGGCCAACAAAGCATTTAACGTGTCACGTAGGATTCCGTTAGGTCCCTTATAGTGGGCTAACATAATGCCAAATTGATCTTTGGAGGTTTAAGAGATTCCACAAATCTTTCAGGGATTTCAAAATGATTTTTGGGGGTTTAAGAGATTCCACAAATCTTTCAGGGACCTAACTGATTCCACGGGTATCTTTCGGGGACCTATGTGATTATTAACTCTTTAATTTTACTTCCATGTTCCCATAAAAAAAACATAGGTACTTTAATTTTTTATTAGTTTTGCCAATAATTTTCTTTTTACTTCCATCGACAATACTACTACTAAGAATAATTAGTAATCAATTAATTCAATCTCTATAAAAAAATCATTTTATTTACATAAAATAATATATTAAAGTAAAGAAACATATATGCGATGGCACACCTCTAAAATCAAGAACTTTGGCTCTGTTGGTAACCCTATTTTCCTATCATCAAATATGGACTTTCACTCCTTCTTTCTATCTTCAAGTTATAATATCGCTTTAAATTATTGAATTTTTCATAAAGATAGTCTTACAAGTAGTACATAAAAAATTATCAGTAGTTAATATTTACTAAAAAAAAATAAAACACTAATCCATAGAAAAAATGAAGATAAGAACCCCCGAACAATTAACGAACCCAGAATTTGATGTCACCTTGCCACATACTTCAACACGTGGAAGCAAATCATCATATGATGAAAAAAAAATTCACATAAATGATATCATAAATTTGGAAACGGTGGATGGAGTTTCCTCTTTTAATGACAAAACCATCATGTTTGTATTGGTGTGAAGCCAAGCCTTAAAGGCTGATGCATAACCAACCAAGAAGAGTATGAGGTAATGGCCTAATAAAGGAGTGCTAATAAGGCCAAAAACAACCTTCACTATGTGGCAACGACTTGCAATATGCATCTGCATCCCTTTGCTACATATATATATATATATATAGCTTTTATACTAATGGCAACCTACACCTACCGATGACAAATGGAACTCTAGCATGACTAAATAAATCATAAATCATATTAGAGTGAGGTTCGTGTTAATCTCGTTTTCACAAAATCTGTTGTTATATAAGAATGTGCCTACTCTAGTTATAAGCACAACAAGTTCAAAGGGCAAAGAAAGAGTTATAACAACAACTCAGGTATATATTTTGCCTCCTCTATACCTTCTTCATTATTAAAGGTTTTTCTATATTAGTTGTATTTGAGTGTTATATTAATATTAATTTGGTCAACATCACTTCTGGTAGTGGTAGTCTTTTATCCCACTTGCCTAAATAGTCTTTTCTTAATTATTTCTCTATTTATCATATTATCATCTTTGATTTGTTGATTTAATATTTTGCATCATTGATTATCATGAAGATATATCTAGACGAGGGATTTTAATCCTCCGTTTTCTCTTATCTCATGTTTTCCCTTATGTATATTTGACAAGACTCTCTTGGAGTATCAATGTCACACGTTTTTTACTTGTTGTTATATCTTGCCTCACACTTCCAGTTACCATGTTTATATCTATTTATGCCAAAATCAATTTCAATGGAGCATGCATGTACGCAAAGGAAATTTTTTTTTTCTCTAATGACATGAGAGTAAAGCAAAAGAGAAGAAAAATAGGAGATCTAAAATCTATGAAGTATGACTTGATTTGTAGCTTTACTTTTATTCATTCTTGATTTATAATATTTATGAAACAGTTTGTTTCTTTGGTTATTAGTTAAAAGAACAAAATAAAATCACTTCAAGAAAGGTTTGTATACCTTTTTTTTACGTGCCCAAGTGTTTTTTTTCTTTCGAGCACTTGGGCTTTTCTCCTATTTGTTTATTTTTTTTTTTGGTTTACATGAGAGGTCTGAGACTAGAACCCATGACCTGAGGGAGGGGGAAATCCTAAGTGTCCTTGCAGCCACCAACTGGGCTGTTTTACACAGACTATTTGTTTATTTTTTAGATTCTTGCTTGTAACATATTGAAGATGAAAAAGATCTTATCGGCTTCTGCAGCTTATTCTAAAACTGCATCCTTTTTAAGCTATGTTTTTGCAACCACTATAAAATTATTGTCTTTTTTGTTATTGTTTCTTGAAAACCATGGCTTCTTTTTTCTTTTTCTTCCTTTTTTTCTTTGTTCTATTATTATATATTTGATTCATGTATGTACAAACATGATGAAGATCTTAAACATGTTTTTATCATGATTTGTTTTCATAACGGTTGTTATGCTTTGTAAATTGCTTTGTGTGAAATTAATTTATTCTATTCAACTTATACTTTTTGTTAACATTTGAATAGAAATATCTATTATTTTCTTTCTAAATTTATAACAATATTTCAAATTTGTTTTGCTATATTGTTGAAAAAATATAAAAGAAAGCAAGTTGAACATACAAGGATGCCATTATCTTCCCACCCATATGCATTATCATTCTATACGTTGCTGTAAATATCTATATAACCATGAGAGCTATCTTGATTATGGTAAGCCTCGGATCCCTACTTACCTAAATTTTTGTACATACCTAAAAATTTTTGTACATAAAAAAAAGATTAATTAGATTATACTCCATCCGTTTCATAATTTAATTAAGTCTTTCTAGGTAATTTATTTTGTTCCACAATATAAGTCTTTCTACAAAATAAATGCAATATTAATTATGTTTTTTTTAATAATTTTGCCCATACTTAGTATACAAAGATAATGAATGAGGAATTAATTATAGCAAGATAATAAAGGGTAAAACAGATATAAACACAAATTTAATACTAATACACATATTATTTATATTCGTTAATCTATGTGTCACACCTTTAAAAGACTTATATTGTGAAACTGGATGAAGTAATAAATTTTTATTAAAAATATTTAAATTTATTAAGAAAAACAATGTAATAAAAATGGTGTATTTTTAATGTTATTAATTTGAGTCAAGCCTTCAAATTTAATGTGATGTAGCATTAATACCCAAATATACATTGGTATCGCGAGATTATACGTGCTTGTCTTTTGCTTAATCTTCTTATTACTTTCGTCAGGTAAGCAAAATGCACCTTTATATTTTAGTGGAAGATAAATAACCATTTTATTTATTTATTAACCTATGATTATATAAATTTAGGAACCTTCTAATTAGAAAAAAATTATTGCCTAAAATTATTCATCATCATATTTCCTCTTTCAAGAATTAATTATGAGTTATGATTGTCTATTATTTTTTTATTTGAACATTTAAGATAAAATCTGTGGAGTATTTTCCATTCTTTAATTTCAATTTCTTTTGATATACTTAATGAATGGTTAAATATATAGCTTTTCCCTTGGGACAAAATTATACTTTTCAAAAATTTGTATTACGAAAATACAGTGAAATATCATGCAACAATTTTAATTTAAAAAATACTTTATATAATATTATATTATATTCATGTAATAAAGATTAATTGCATTATATATGTAACTGATAATTAAAAAAATTGAATTATTCAATCTCTAAGATCAACCTAGTTAATAGAGCTGTGGGACATTAAGCTAAGCACCTAGGTTGAAACTCAAGTGATTGTACTATTTTCCTTCCCCTTTAAAAGAAAAAACTTTGCGTATAAAAGTAAAGTTATTGAGTTTTTTAATTAAAGAATAAAAAATAAACTTTGAATTTCTTAAAATGTTTTTATAAATAAAATAATAAAAATGGAAAAAATATGGGCTGCTCATGATTTATTAATATAATAATATTATAAAAACATAGAGAAACATCATTTAAAGTGAATTTGCTTTAACACTTCAGAAAAAAAATAGCGTGAACTTGCTTTGAAGGAAGATAAAACGACCACCGACTATTATATAAATATTAAAAAAATCATAAACTCAATTCATATATTGTTAACTTAACTAGTAAAAAATTTAAATTAGAGTTTAATTTTGACGCGTTATTAGTTTAAAGTTTTTTATGCTATTCTAGATGATTTCTCGTTGTTTTCTTTGTGTGTGAAATGGATGGCTTTTATTCAACAGTACAACTTGAAACATTAGATGAACTAGAGAAAAGTGAAATATCTTTTTTGATATGACAATATCTTATTAGTAAATGATATATAAAGCTTTTATACTATTAATATTATTTTAAATATATTCTTAAAGTCAAATGTGTGAAATGTTCCTTATGTATACAAGTTCACCTCAATAACTTATTCTTGTTTATATGGTTATATTATCCATGTATGCTTGAGACAAGGTTGACAACATGGGAGCTCATGTCATTGATATGTGTCTCGATCAACAACTTGTAACATCCCATAGTCAAGAATCTTCTTCATCAACTACCTTAATGCCCATTACTAATTCAACAGATGTGTCCAGTGCTGCCATGAACATTGAAGGAGGTAAGGGTCTCACAATCGACATGAATAAAAATGGCAAGAAACCGAACGAAGAAGTTGAAGAAATGGCTGAATGCCGAATTTGTAAAGATGAAGATCTATTGACTAAATTTGAGGCACCTTGCCATTGTGATGGCTCCATAAAGGTACGTAGTGTAACTTTATAATGAGTGGCTTATTTTCATTTGATTTTTACTCTATTATGTATGCGTATATGATATTGTTTGAAGAATTATGCTTATATATACTATCAAGTTGTACAACTAACATCAAAAACTTTCTTCAAAGAAAAGAAAAGGGAAATAATAAGAAAGAAAAATTGTGGGCTCTTCTTTATTTCAAATCTTAAAAAAGAGGAATGTGCCAATTTTTTATGCACAAAATTATGTGATAACTTAGTCGAGAAGACACACCTAACTCAAGGTCGTCTAGGACCCATGAAAAAGGGGCCGAAAAATAAAAAATAATAGCACTAATTTTATTTATAGGCAAAGTTTTGACGGGGAAAAGGATGAAAAATTATGCGTTGCCAAGGTTCGAACCTTAATACTTACACTATATTTGCACTAATCTTAACCTTAAATTTTCAATGGACAATAATAATTGGAAAAAAAAGTATTTCAAATCCTCACAATTTGTATAAATTTTCAATTTTTGTTCAAATTTTTGGGCAAAACTTCCAAATGGTTTTATTTTATTATAAATTAAGAACCCACATTTTAGTTTTGCACTCAAAATTTGCTTTAGACTCTCATTTTTATTCAAACTTTGTTGTAAAAATTTTGCTTATTTAGTGTTTTTTTGACAAAATAAGGGCCCTAATTATATATTGTTGTTTGCACAAACGGGGTTGGCCTAACTATGGATTAGTCCTCTACTTTAGTAATATGGTGGGAGGATACCTGCTGGCGAAACAAAAATGCATTAATATTTGAGATTGAATAAAAATATGTTTTTTCTATGTATTTCTTTTTAAAATAAATTTTGATTCATAATTCACTATGTCTCAAAATAAAATTCTATTAAAAATAGGAAGCCTGTAATTTAAATATTTTTAGAGCTGAGTGCTTGAAATAACTAAATATATATGAATATACACACATAAATATTCAAAAAGTCAAGCAATTTTAATAATATCTACAATAACATTGTTTTAATTGGATTTGCTCATGAGAAATATCTATTTTTTCATGAGAAATGCCTTAAATTTGCTCATTTTTATCCTTTTTTTTTTTGTACTTTAGTATGCTCACAGGAGTTGCATTCAAGAATGGTGCGACGTAAGAGGTCATATCATATGTGAGATATGCCAAAAGGTATATATCTATTGCTTCCTTGTAATATTAGTTATGTTATTTTATCTTTAATTTCATCCTTAAAGGTTTTTTTTTTACACCTAAATTGCACACAAAAGAGGAATACATATTTTTTGATTCCATGTAAACCATAGGTGCAACTTTTTTTTCCCCAACTTTTCATTTAGTTGGAATATATTAGTTTGTTTAATTACTTGTCCGTGGACCGAATAAAATTGACATGCAATGTTATTATTTTTGTTGTGAAAATTAAATTCAGAAAATGAATTAAATTTTACTTGATATTTTTTGTAGGCTTAAATATCAAAAATGGTCCTTATAATTGTTGCTCATTTTGAAATTAGTCCCTATAAAAAAATTTCTTTGGTTTTGGTCCTTGACATTATTTATTGTTTTGGTTTTGGTCCTTGACATTATTTATTGTTTTTGTTTTAGTCCCCCATATTTAAATTGGATGGAAATCACTGACGTGGCCTACCAGAATGGTGGTCAAGATGCTGTTGCTACTGGGAATGGTGGTCAAGAGGTTGTTGCTACTGGAAACGAGTAACCATCTGCACAACTTGCACAGTCTTGTAGAAAGAGGGCTAGATCAACTGATAAAGCCCTCTTTCTACATGACTGTGCATGATGTGTAGACGGATGATCATTCATAGTAGTAGCAGCCTCTTGACCACCATTCTCAGCAGCAGCAGCCTCTTGACCACCATTCCGTTAGGTCATGTTAACGATTTTCATCCAATTTAAATGCGGGGACTAAAACCAAAACAATAAATAATGTTAGGGACCAAAACCAAAGAAAATTTTTTATAGGGACCAATTTCAAAATGAGCAACAATTATAGGGACCATTTTGGTATTTAAGCCTTTTTTGTATTATTGTTTGTGTGAAGATAATATTTTATAATGATCTGCCTTTATGCTAAGGAAAAGTCAAAATAATGCTTCTCTTTTTCTGCTTTGGATGTGCATAGCCCTATCAACCCAATTATACTGCGGCGAATCCTCCACCTTGTGATTATGATCCCAGAGAAATTGTATATCTGAGGTAAGTTCTTAATCTCTTATTAGTTTTTTTTAGAAGAAAAAATCTTATTACCACAATGCCAAAAATTAATCTCTTATTAGTTGTAAATTACATACATGACCAAATTGTATCAACTAAAATTTAATGTTGTTAATTATGATATATAAATTCCTCTCTTTTTTTTAGGTTTTTTTTTCAGGGATAACCAAAAAAAAAAAAAATTCCTCTCTTTTTTAAACACAAATAAATCTTAAAACTTTAACTAATGATTGGATCTCGGTAAATATTAGCGTTTTTGAGATAATACAAAGTGATGCAAATGTTACCATAGTTGAAATTCTAACGGCAATAATCACTTTAGAGGCATTTGGTTTATTTATTTTATACTACCATAAATACCACTTTTAAACTTTTGTGAATTTTGCTTCACAAAAGAAAACAAAAACGAAAGTAAAAATATTATTTTTTAATTATGGATAAAATTAAGTCAACTAATTTAAAATAAAATGGCGCTTGATTACAGTGGTTTTTTGTTTTCTATTTTTATGTTTAAATTCATAATTACAAAGGTAGGTGTCTCGTTATGAATAAAAACACGTACAACGTGAAAATTAATATAATATAAAACAAACATAATTGTTTTGTCATTTTATTTATATACAAAACATTTAATTATTCAGTTTGATTATATATAAGAAAAAAACCATAAGCAAAAGTCGAAGTTGATTTATAAAATAAATATTGAGCTTACTATCACAAACATCACGTTGGTTGTGCTACTTCGATGCTGAATTTTACTATCTCTTCTTGCAGCGAAGAAACTTGGACTATTCCTTTCACAAATCGAGAGATTCTTAGTCCTCTACGCCTATTAGAGATTGCTCAATATCAAGTGTCACGATCCTTCAATACCTCCTTTAACTTACGGAAACCCACCGTAGGCATGCTATTTGGAACAACACTCACCATTGTAAGCTTAACACTTAGGCTTTGTTATATTTATTTTATTAAGACAATATTAGAGTGTTAAAAGGTATACATTATTATACGAGTTTATGTCTTCAATCACTCTAAAAGGAAAATTGCCATAATTTAATTAAACTCACGAGTATAAGCCAACAAAAAGAACTAGTTCTTTGCATAAGTTTCATAATTTGTATGAAGTCTAGTTTATATCAAACTTTCAATAGGTCATGGAATTTCATATCATCATATTTTAAATTAAAATGCTTTGCCTAACGAATCCATTGCAGCTACTTTTTGTGCTACTGATAAGGGATCTCTATAGCTATAAGGCGGCTGAAGGGGATACTCTGGATAAAGCTTCACACATTTTCTTTTGTGTAAGTGTGAATGGCCATTGCTTCTGTCCTCTAACTTGTGTTATAAATTATTTGTATATTTTATTTGATATCTCTAACTTTCATAGAATCAATATTCTTTATGATAATTATATATGGAAATGGCTTCACAGGTTATGCTCATGATCTTTGTGCCATTGTATGTTGTGTCGGGGTGTTTTGAGTGCTCGTAAGTTTCTTTTCATACATGTTAATCAATCTTGTTTCACTACTCTACATTAAAGCCTTGAATTTATTGTATCTAATACGATTAATTTCTTTAATACTCTTGCAATTTAGAAATAATCGAGAACACCATACCTCGAGGGATCGCGCTGAATAATTTTTCAATCTGGTTCTGTTTTCTTATAATGGCATCATTAGAAATTGAGGGTTGCAAGTTGTGGAGGTCACCAAGTAATTGCAGAAGTGGGAGAGCAAACTAATATCTTAAGTAGTTAATCATAATGAACAATTCCCTCTATGCTTGTACATCATGTATATAAAGCATTAATAAGTACGTGTGTTTCCTATTGTATTAGGTAAATTAAATGGGAATCTTAATTTCAGTTTGATGTATGTTAAACTTATATATTATGTAAATATATAGTTTCGATCCGGTCATAAGATTAAGCGTCCTATTTTCGATCATAGTCCATCAACGACTTATAAGCTCGTTTAGGAGGGTATAAAAGTAACTATGATGACCTTCAATATTAAGACATCGGACAAAGGTCACATAGAAGCTCGTTTGAATCTGGGCTACTCAGATAATTATGGCAATATTCACGTAAAGAGACCTAACCCAAAAGTGAATCTCATCATGATAATGGTCCAACTAATGATAATAAATTCAAGATTATCTATAGATACAAAGGATCAACGTCATCAAAAAGAAGAGAAAATCAAGGGAGAATTATGCAAACAAAGAACTACATTGTCTTGAGTTCCAGGAGTTAAAGCTCACTAGGTATGTAGGACCGAGAGTTTCCTCTCTTTAGGAGGAAGACTGATTAACAAATTTCATAATAAATACAAAGAGACAAAGTTGGTGAAATTCCCCATCAAAGCAAACAAAAGCAGCTTGGAGTCTCCAACATTGGAAATAAGTTGATCAAGTGCTTTGGATGTCATTTTCCCCATAATGACCCCTTAATCATCATTGCAAGGATCGCTAATAAGACTGATAGGAAGACCCTAGTAGAAAGGGGGATCTTGACAAACATAATCATGTACCAAACATTCCAAAAACTTGGTTTAGAAGCCTACATACACTACTAGAAAAAACACATCTACAATTGGTCATTTTGGATTTTTAAAATCGGCCGCGGAGTTGATATTAAAAGGTCTGAGATTAAAAACTGAGACTTTTAAAATTGATCGTATGATAGATTTTAGTTTTTAAAATCGGTCATACGACCGATTTAAAAAATACTTTCAAAATTCGGTCACTAAAACGAAAGATTTTGAAAGTTATGAATCTTTACAATTGGTCGTGATATTGATCGAGTTAAAAAAGATACTTTTAAAATCGGTCGTTTCAAGTCCAGAACATGCTGTTGAAATTGCAACATCGTACTTTGCTGCCATCGTCAATTTTTAAGTTAATATATAAACACACCGATCACACACACAAAAAAAAAATAAGGTGAAAATAAAAATAAAAATAATGAAATTTTATAGTACATAATTTAAACCGTTCTATTGAGCAAAATAACCAAAAGAAAAGTTTGGAATATGTTAAACTATAAACAATGAACTTAGAAGCAAGCTTGGATTTAATTTTCCATGAATTAAACAGGAACTCAGCATACAAACTTTTGTGTTGGGTCTATTTCTTGATGGATAGGGTCAAGGTGATCAAAGCATAGAATGATATTTGCTAAAACTAGAAAGAGCGCTGCTGTAAAGAGATGATATTTTTTCTCATGGGGCAGAAAATAGGTCTGATATTGATTCTCAATTTATACTTTCTAGGGAGTTGGAATGTTGAATATTGATAGTGGATATATGCTAGTAATTATGTTTAATTACTAGAATAAGTTTATTAAATACATATTATTTTTTTTAGAAAATTAGTCCCTAAACCCCATAATTATCCACCAAACCTCAAATTTTTTAAAAATACCTAAACTACCCTTCTTTCAAATACATCCATTATACTCCCTCCAATTTTCCCAAACCCCACACCCACACCCGTTGAACTCCCTCCCTCCTTCAGTCCCTCCTTCAATCCCTCTTTCAACTTCCAAGCACACCCACACCGAAGAGCAACTCCATCAACCGGCGTTCGTATTCTTCATCACCGGCGTTTTTCACGTTGCTTCCGCTTCCGCCGCCACCACCGCCGCCTACCGAAGGTATGATCTTTCTTCTTCATCATCGTTTTTCTTCTCCGTTTTATCTTCTTCTATGTTTTTCTCTATTGTTTTGTTTATTTGATTTAGGTTTTGTTTAGGTTTGGTTTAGGTTTTGTTATTAGGGTTTTGTTCCTTTTTATTTATTGTTGTTTTAGGGTTTATTCTTGATGTTGCTGTGTTGCTCTTCCTTTCCGCCATTAACGTAGTTGAAGTTCTGCCTTTTCTGCAAATTTCCGACACGAGGGTGTCGGAAATTAATAAAATTCCGAATATGATATATCAGAAATTAATAAGTGGTTGTTATTTTTATGTTTAATATTTTTGAGTTTTGGTGCTTAGAATATGAGAACATAATTTTGCTCTATCAATGTTTGAATATTGTTTTTATTGATAACTTATACCTTTTTTAATTGGGATGAAATTTCAGATATGGCTAGAACGAAACGTACAGCTGAAACCGTGCAAGCAGAAGAAGAAGAAGAACAACGTAGAGCAGCAGAAGAACAACATAAAGCAGCAGGGGAACAATTGCTGAAAGGGAGACGACCACCCACTGCATCATACAGGAGGGAAAAGAAGGCTGAAAGTAAAATTGGTTCATCATCACAAGCGGCACCGGTACCGCAACCTCAAGTGCATTCATCTTCTCAAGCGGAACCGCAACCTCAACCCACTGATATGGAAGCACCGAAACCACAAGCACCGGAACCGCAACCTCAAGCACCGGAATCGCAACCTCAACCCACTGATATGAGAACATCACATGCATCATCACCTCCGGAACCTCAACCACCACTACCACCTCCCGCATCACATACATATTCACCTCAACCACCCATTGATATGGAGGCATCACATACATCACCGCCCACATCACATCAATCACATCCACCACCACCACCACCACCTCAAGCCACAGCTGCTTCTTCAATGAAGATGTTCCTTGTATGCAATCCAGAAGAAGACAAGGTGGTGGTCGGGTTCCCAGAGGTCAAGAGGTGTGTCCGAGGAAGAAGAAATTGAGAAGGAATATGGATTTGTAATAGCTTTTGAACTTCTTAGTATTGGATCAATGTTGGTTGGATTTTGAACTTCTTAGTATAGGAATTGTTATTTGTTTTGGTCATTTGAATAGCTATTAATGAATTCTGAATTATTTGAATCAATGAATTAAGTTTTCAATGTCAATTTACTTTGTTGCAAATGATTAAGTTAAGGTAGAAATTTGAAATTTGATGTAGCAACAGGGTTTCAACATAGTAGAAATTTGATGCTTTGCTCATTTGCTGCAATGACATTAGCACATTATTCAGAATTGATAAATTCCGAGACACATAATTCTGAATTTAGTATATCGAAAAAAGTTACAGAAAGAGACGTTTTCATATGGTTTTTTCAAATTATTCAAGTATAATTTTCCGAGACACATATTTCACAATTTAAAAATTTTCTGAAACATGTATTTCGAAATTTAATTAAATTCTGAATTTAGTATATTGGAAAAAAGGTTACAGAGAGAGACGTTTTCAGATTGTTTTTTCAAGTTATTTAAGTATACAATTCCGAGAAACATATTTCAGAATTTAAAAATTTTCTGAAACATGTATTTCAGAATTTAAGTAAATTCTGAATTTAGTATATTGGAAAAAGGTTACAGAGAGAGACGTTTTCATATGGTTTTTTTTCAAATTATTTAAGTATACAATTCCGAGAAACATATTTCAGAATTTAACAGAAACATGTATTTCGGAATTTAAATAAATTCTGAATTTAGTAATTAGGAAAAAAGGATACAGAGAGAGACATTTTCATATGGTTTTTTCAAATTATTTAAGTATACAATTTCGAGAAACATATTTCAGAATTTAACAATTTTCTGAAACATGTATTTCAGAATTTAAATAAATTCTGAATTTAGTAATTCGGAAAAAAGGTTACAGAGAGAGACGTTTTCATATGGTTTTTTCAAATTATTTAAGTATACAATTCCGAGAAACATATTTCAGAATTTAACAATTTTCTGAAACATGTATTTCGGAATTTAATTAAATTCTGAATTTAGTAATTCGGAAAATTGCTTACGGTGAGTGCCACGTTTCCAATTAGACATTTCATAATCATTTCAATTTATCGTTTCCGGCAATAAATAACAAAATTCCATAATTATCCAAAACTAGAACAAGACTATCCAAAATTGCAAAATTATACAAAATTATATAAGTTATCCAAAAATCCATAATTTTTCATAACTGTCCAAAACTATTCCAAAACCACTGTTTCAACTTCTGAAGGTTACATTGGTTTTGGTAAAAAAGGCCTATAAGCAAGCAGACGATCGGCAATGACAACTTCCCAAGCTCCTGCACCCTCGGAAAAATGAGTTCGCCATAGTTGATACACCAGAGGCAAGGGTGATCCATCATGTAGTTTGACCTGTTATCATTAAAATTAAATAATTAGCATTAACATAATAAACCGAAACAAAATGTACTAATTTATGAATACCTGAACAAAATGATTTTTAAGAACATTGCGCCCAACTGCCCAAACACGTATATTCGCACCAGGTGCGGTGTTGTGTGGGAGAAACGTGATGCATTCACCAATTGTTTGGCTAGGTATAGAAACAAATACCACATTGTATCTTGAGGCGACGATGTCCCCCATATCCGGCAGGAGCAACCACTTGTCCATTCCAACAGAACCAGCAGGTGCATGTAGACTATCCAGCCTAGATTCATACTCTTTGATTCCGCCCAAAAGGGAAATATAGAGGTCTCGATGATCTTTCATTTCGTTTATCAAATCTAACCGGATTAAGTTGTGGTGGTCTTCCTTTCCGAAACGGTGTAGCGATATTGAACGGAAGCCACAATTGTCATCCCCAACAACATCATGCACCGAATCGATATACAGTTCCCAAATAACATGTGGTTCAAACCCATGTGAGTTACGAGTACGCTTCCGAGATTGTGACTGTGAAGGTTGGCAACTCTTTTCACCTTTCTTCTTAGATTTCTTCAATGATCTCTTGTTTGAAACTTGTGAACTTTGTGTGTTCTTAAAATTCTGCGAAGATTGGGAAGGTTGGTAGCCTTCTCTTAGTTGTTCAGTCAATGAATCATTCAACTGTTTCTCCATATGCTCAAAGTAAGACGGCTCACGCTTAGTGGAACTATCTTTGGCACTCTTGGCACTCTTGCGCCCCTTTGTTGAGACCGGAACCTTTGGTGGCTGAAGGTTGGTCGTATCGGGCTTGACAACCTCGCGGAACTTATCAAGAAGCCTCTTCTTCACATCGGAGTTGGACTCGTTGTACATATTGTTAAACTCTTCCCAAAGCCTTTGTCGATTTGTAGTATGTCCACACTTCCCATTCTCATCTCCATTATCCTCTGCCTTAATCTTAACATCCATTGACAAAGATTGCCAAAAAGAATGAACAGAACTTAGAGGAATGGGTTGTCCCAACTTTTTGTATTTTGCAATCTCGCATCTACATGGCAACCCGTGTGTCGTTCTGTTCTTACAATCACAAACATGTTCATCATTAATGTTCCCAATACCCTTTGCCTGATTATAGATAAGTGACAAACCCTCCCTTGAGATGTTATACAACAAATCTTTGAACAACGGAGTATTGACCCTGTGCTCCACCCTCATTTTGCTCTCTTCAAATGAAGCAAGAATAGCGATGTGCTGAGTAGTGACCGATCGTTGGATACATTCAAACAAGTAGCTATGTCACCTTTGTTGTCAGCTAACATTCTCTTGAATGTAGAATGGGCACCTTCCACCCTGTTACATTAATAGACGTAAATAAACGCAATGGAATATGCGAACACGTACGTATTAGTATATTAAATTACAAATAAATATACCTGTTTGTTGTGGTGTTACCGATATGCATATGTTGGTCAATCCAAGCATCCACAAATCTCTCCTTCCTAGTTAAGTATGTGTCTTTGACGTAGTTCACGAACTCACCGCTTTCATCATCACATCTTTGTACAAATATATCAACACAATCTTGGTAATTTTCCTTGAACCTACAGTGGACAACATTTTCAATACCTTCCATTATAATTGCCTCCTTGTCAAGGTCTTCATAATACTCCTTGCATCTTCCTCTGACATTACACTTTATATGGTATTGGCACAATAAGTGTGCTGCATCAGGAAACACAGTTTCTACAGCTTCAACCAGTGCACCATCCATGTCTGTGACTGACTTTTGGATAATCACTAGGCCTTTGAATCAAATTTTGCACCTTCTCTAAGGCCCACACATAATTTTCGTTTTTCTCATCGGACGTGAAACAAAAGGTAACTGTAAATGTCTTCCACGTTGATGTCTGCCCAACAATCTCAATCAAAGGCATCTTGTACCTGTTAGTTTTGTATGTGCTATCTATGCACAATACAATATTGAAATTGCGCAGCAATTGCATGGAAGTTGGGTGCGCAAAGAACATATTCTCCACTACATTGCCTTCAAAAGTGGTATGTCAAGTATCATAACCTTCGTCAGTTAATAACTTCATTAGATGTTGCATCTCTGTTCTAGGCAGTCGAACATTCAATTGATAACGCTTTCGTGCGTTGTAAATATGCCGAATAGTGGATGCATTATCCGGATGTTGCTCCTTCAACGTTATCATAGTCCTATTTGCTTTCACACCACTTTTTGTTAGCTCTTGAACAAAAGCTTTTTCCTCAGGTTTAAGAGAACCAGCATTCCCATGTCATAAAAGTGAATCAAAGGGAAGATGATTGTGTTTTCCACATTTTACCTCTAGTGCCCATGGTCCCTCTTTTACAGTCGGCTTAGCATAAATGCTAAAGGGACAATTGGATTTCTTCGATCCGGTTATGTTCTTCCCTTTAGATCTCTTATCCGGCACAAATACGCTCACCCTTTCACAAGTCAACACAACCCTCTCTCTTTTTCCCGAATCGGACCTTGAAATTTTCAAAACAAATCCTTGTTCCTTTCCAACCATCTTAACATAATTCACCAACTCCTCACACGACACAAAGGGTTTATCATGGTAAAATGCATATCCGTAATCGGGAAAGCCAACAACTTGTATTTGAAGATTACTGAATATGTCTTCATCCATTGCTTGATTATGCTAACTACAATAAATCATTGTGAACTAATGAGAATATTTTCAAATATGCATTTATGCTGACTAAATTAACATCAAAAAATAAAAAAAATGCAATACTAAAGATTCTGAAATAAGCAATAAACTACATTTTTATCAAATTTCATATAAATTCAGACGTATTCTAATCAGAAAACACTTGAAAATTATTTAGTAATAAATTCCGAAATACCCGTGTCGGAATTTACTAAAATTCCGACACTGGTTAGTCGGAATTTTAACAGTTACGTAAAAAAATAAAAAAACCGTAGAAGAGATGATTTTACCTTCAACAACACCAATAGAGAACCCACTGGAGCTTCCTTTACGAATAGATAACCAAATGAAGTGGTTTGTAGGTAGAATATGGTAGGGTTATGAAAAGGTAAGAGAAAAGTTAGAAGAAGAGAGAAAGGGGTTTGTAAAATTATGGGATATGGAAGGGGTTTGCATGGGGTTATGGGGTTTTGCTTGGGGTGGAAGAAGGTGAAGAGGTGGCTGGGGTTTGGGGTTTGTTTCCTTTTTTTAATGGAGAAGGGTATAATGGACATTTCACAATTAAAATGGGATTTGGTGGATAAATTTGGGGTTTGGGGACTAATTGCCTTTTTTTAAGGTAGTTAAACTCTGACAAGTTTAGGAGTCAGCACTGCCACCCCTCCGTGAGTTTATTCAAACTAACAAGTACCAAATAAGGAATAGGACGAAAGCAAAGCTAACATTTTGGCATAGTTAAGCACTTCAAAACCAGTTATAAGAAGTTTTGGTCCATTACAAAGCCTATTTTATACTTTATAGTACTAACATAAATTTATAAGATTAAACATGATTATGACCATCCAAAACCAGTTTTTTTTTAATACTTTACGCAGCATAAAAATTGTACTTGAAAACTTTGAAGAGCATTGTAAGCAAACGAAACTGCGAAGTCTGCAACTGACAAATCTCACCATCAATAACACCTAAATCACCCTTGCGGCCATATATTCCTTCTATTTGTTTGGTCTCCTTAGCTTTCAAGATTGCTTTTAAAACTGATCCCTGACTCTTCTCAGAATCCAGAACAGATTTAAGTTCTACAACCTTCTGTCTGGCACCTTGTTCAAGAGGAATCAGCGCATCTTGTTCTTTGGTACAATCCTGCAAAAAGGCCATTATTCACCTTATGCTTATGGATAAATTCATAAAACAGTTTCAGAAATGAATGTAAGGATAAATTGCCAACCTTTTCAACTTGGTGAGCTTCAGATGCTTCAGATTTGCTCTTTTCAATATCACTCTTAATTTGAGAAATGCTAGCAGTTATCGATTTGATTTTTTCTGATATGCTTTTCATCTGCTTTTGAGCATCATTAAAAGCTTCATGCTGAAAAAAAAATATGACTGTCACTACTCACTTCTATCCTACTACTAAACAACCTCTCTCAAAAATATAAATGTACACTACCCTGCGAAATAGTATAAATAACCAACTGTCACCACCCTCAACAATGAATCCCAAGCACACATGCCAGAAAGAAAAAGTACATTTTTATTGTAAGTGATTAGGAAACTTTGGTTAGTGTTACAGTTTCTGTTTTATCCCAGTGAAAAGTTTAGCCCCCCCTGTGCTTCAATTCATACAAGGGGGTAGTGTGATAGCTGGAAGGATTTAACATTCTATTTATAACATTCTATTTAACATTCTAGTATCTGAAAAGGAAGTAGTGAGAAGTTGGGGTAGTCATGCAAACATCCATAAAATGCATAACCAGACACGTAAACAACAAATGGACAAATTTTTTTGGGCAATCTCACAACAGGTATGAAACCTAACTCCTAATCCAGTAGCAAAAGGGAATGTGTAAGGATTTCAGGCCCAATTTCCCTCACCCCTTCTGATACTATTACTGCTGAAGTAGAAACCTTGCTACAATTGATGTTCCACAATGCCCAAATGATTCCTGCCCCACACGTGAGGAAAGACCTAGAAGGGTTTCTCACCCACCACAACACCTGGCTGATTTTGTGGTGCCACACCGCAGTAACCGTAAGAAAGGAAAATTTGTTACGAAGAAATGATTAGGAAGGAATCTAAATATTCTATGTATTTTGTCTTTTTCTTACATGTAAGGCGGTTAGCCATTGTAGGGTATTTTATATACCACATTTGTTAATGAAAAGGGTAACAGAGGATTTACCCAGTGAATACTTTTCTCTCTGCATTATTTTCTTCCTATACTTTAACCTGTCATTTCTGCTCATTCTTCTGTCAAGTACCTTTCATTGGTGCTTTTCATTGTACCTACTCTCCTCCTATGGCGGCTCCCTTCTCACCAACCGAGGAATTTGCTAAGTTAAATAAATAACTTGAGCAAATTCTTTTATCCCAAGCCAACTTTGCCAATACCCTTCATGATATTTCACAGCGCACATCACTCCTGGAATCCAAACCCACCATAGCTTCTCCTTCACACACCTCTCCACGTCCCATCAAATTTGACCTCCCCACATTCGATGGTTCAAATGCTCTAGGCTGGATCTTTAAAGTAACCCAGTTCTTTTAGTACCATCAAACCCCCCCAGATCACAAAATTCAGATCTCATCCTTCTAACTTGAGGGTGCTTCTTTATCATGGTTCCAGTGGATGTTTAATAACGGGTTACTCACTTCGTGGGAGTCATTTCTCCGTGCCTTAGAACTGGGATTTGCTCCCTCTAAGTTTGAGGATCCCATCGCTACCATCTGCAAACTATCACAGACACAGAGCCTACACGATTACCTCACCGAGTTTGAGACACTTGCAAATCGCATCTCCAATTTTCCTTCCAGTTTCTACCTAAGCTGCTTTCTCTCAGGTCTTAAACCCCATCTTCATCGTGAGGTGGTAGCCTTACAACCCGTCGATCTACCTCATGCTATCACCCTGGCCAAGCTTCATGAGGATAAATCTCGCCCCCCACCCACTACCCCAACCCGTTTCTTCCGTCCACCTCCACCTCCAAACCCCACAGTCCCACCAGCACCCAAACCTTTACCACCCTTATTACCCACACCACCCACCAAACTCCCCATCAAAAGGCTCACAGAGGCTAAAATGCAGGCTCGCAGGGACAAGAATCTTTGCTTCAACTATGACGAGCGTTATACAAGTGGTCATCGTTGTAAACCACAATTCCTCCTTCTCACGTCGTTTGACACCGACGACCCTCCTGAGGAATTTCTCACCATTGATAGTGTTTCGGAAGAGCAACCAGAACAAGAAGCTGGGTTGATCAGCCTTCATGCTTTCTCAGGGCAGTGGTCCCCACGCACTTTCCGGGTCACGGGTGCAATTAACGGGTTTCGTGTTCAAATTTTGGTGGATAGTGGAGCAACCCACAATTTCATTCAAACCCGTGTGGCCCAATTTCTCCAGTTGCCTCTCCAGCCCACTCCAAGTTTACTCAATGTAATGGTTGGAAATGGTGATTTTTTACCTTGTTCTAATTTTTGCCCAAATATTACCTTACACTTGGCCCATCAACAATTTCCTATTGACTTATATCCACTAGAGCTTTCTAGTACTGATATTGTTCTTGGGGTGCATTGGTTGTCACTTATCAGCCCTTATGTCATGGATTACAATGGCCTTTTTATGAGGTTTATGTGGAACAACACTCTTGTGGAGTTACAAGGTGATGCTGGCCCAAACCCGTCTCTTATCTCAGCCCATCAGCTTAAAAGACTACAATCCACTAACCATGTAGAGGCCCTATTCCAATTAACCTTGGAACCTTCTTCCCCTTTTTCCCTTCCCTCCACACTCAATACTGAACCACCCGCACCTACCTCTGATATTCCCTCCACTGACCACCCTCAACTTCAACAACTCATTACCAAATACAAATCCCTTTTCTTTACTCCTACCTCCCTACCTCCTTCATGCCTCACTGACCACTCTATCAACCTCATGCCTAACTCACCTCCTATCTCAGTACGCCCCTACCGTTATCCTCATTTCCAGAAAAAAGAGATTGAAACTCAGGTACAGAAGATGCTGAATTTTGGTTTTATTGTACCCAGTAATAGTCCATTCTCTTCCCCAGTCCTCCTCGTTAAGAAGAAGGACGACACCTGGCGTTTTTGCGTGGATTACCGCGCTCTAAATGTCATTACTGTCAAGGACAAGTTCCCCATCCCAACCGTGGACGAACTTCTTGATGAACTGGGAGATGCCTCATGGTTTTCCAAGCTCGATCTCCTTTCTGGGTTTCATCAGATCCTTATGGTGCCTTCTGATGCTAGTAAAACAGCCTTTCGCACCCACAATGGTCATTTCGAGTTTCGGGTCATGCCCTTCAGGCTCTGTAATGCCCCATCCACATTCCAGGCAACGATGAATGATCTCTTCAGGCCTCATTTACGAAAATTCATCATTGTTTTCTTCGATGATATACTGGTATATAGCCCTTCCTTATACTCCCATGTTATACATCTTGAGACTGCTTTTCAAATCCTCTGTTCCAATCATTTTAAGCTTAAAGGCAGCAAATGTCACATAGGAAGACGCTCAATCCAGTATTTGGGTCATATAGTTTCCCACCAAAAGGTTCAACCTGACCCTGAGAAACTCATTGCGATACGCAATTGGCCAATTCCCTCCTCCGTCAAATCCTTGCCTGGATTTCTGGGATTTATAGGATTTTATTGAAGATTTGCCCCTGGCTATGCATCTGTGGCTCGGCCTATTACCGATCTCCTCAAAAAGGATGACTTCAATTGGAATGATAATGCTCAACAGTCCTTTGATAGACTGAAACACATATTACTCCAAGAGCCTGTGTTGGCCATTCCCAATTTTGATGCTACTTTTGTGCTCCAAACTGATGCCTCGGGCTTGGGCATGGGTGCGGTTTTATCCCAGAGCCGTCATCCTGTGGCGTATTTCAACAAACAGTTTTGCCCCAAACTCCGCAACTCTTCTACTTACATCAGGGAATTGTGTGCTATCACTTCAGCAATTCAGAAATGGTGCCAATATTTGCTTGGTTGCCACTTCATCATACAAACGGACCAGCGTTCAATCAAGGAACTCGTGCTCCAAACGGTCCTTACTCCCGAACAATAGAAATATCTCTTTAAATTACTTGGGTATGATTTTGAAATTCAATACTGCCCAGGTAAGTCTAATATCGCTGCTGATGCCTTATCGATTCCGCAATTGGATTTCATGGATGCCCTGAAACTGTCTCTCGACACCAATACAGAATGCCAAGAATTGAAACAGAATATTACTGCTAAATCGGAGGATTTCCCTGATTTTGCTATACATAAGGACCTCATCACCTAAAAAGATAAGTTGTGGTTACCTTCCTCCTGTCCATTTATTCCACTGCTACTCCATGAGTTTCATTCCACTCCGTTAGCTGGCCATACCGGTGTGACTCGTACCCTCAGCAGGCTTCTTGCCAGTTTCTATTGGAAATCAATTCGCAAGGATGTTCACGAGTATGTCACCAAGTGTTCTATATGTCAACAAACGAAGATACCCACACAACGCGGCCCAGGTTTATTACAGCCCATTCCTTCACCTACTCGCTGCTAGTCTGATCTTTCTCTTGATTTCATCGTGGGCCTTCCTCCATACAAGGGTTTTACCACCATCCTTCTTGTGGTTGATAGATTTTCTAAAGCGGCTCATTTTGGCCTGCTGCCACGCTCATTCACGGCATTAAGTGTGGCTGAACTATTTATGCAGATGGTATGTAAACACCACAGATTGCCTCAGAGTCTCATTTCAGATCGCGACCCCATTTTTTTGAGTCAATTTTGGCGCGAACTCTTCCGTTTGAGTGGTACTAAGCTCCGAATGTCTACTGCTTATCACCCTCAAACGGATGGGCAAACTGAGGTCGTTAACAAGGTGTTACAGCAGTACTTACGTTGCTTTGTGCATCACAAAAGTTCTACTTGGGGGAAATTCCTTCCTTGGGTTGAGTGGAGTTTTAACTCTTCAGTAAACTCCTCCACTGGTTATGCTCCCTTTGAGGTCATGTATGGGTTTTCGCCACCTACTATTCCTTCTTTCTCCCCTGATACTACCTAAAATGCTGCTGTCCAATATGAGTTGTCAACTAGGGAGGAAATCCTTCGCAAACTGAGTTCTTACCTCAAGAAGGCACAAGAAACTATGAAATTCTGGGCCGATTCCTCACGTCAAGATCTTCAATTCGATATTGGTGATTGGGTTTATTTTTGTCTTCGACCTCAGCGTCAAAAATCTATCATGAACACGTCTTCTGGGAAGCTGCAGAAACGTTATTTTGGTCCTTTCCAAATCACCAGCAAAATTGGAGCTGTTGCCAATGAATTAGCTCTTCCACCTGAGGCCAAAATACATAATGTTTTTCATGTTTCCTTGCTGCGCCCACACAAAGGGTCATTTCCCTCTGCTCCTCTTAGCTTGCCTTCTGACATCCAGGACAATCAACCTCTCTCGGAGCCCTTAGCTATTATTGATTGGAAGTGGGAAAATTCTTTTTCCCCTGCCATTATTTCGGTCCTGGTGCAGTGGAAAGGTATTCCTCTTGAAGAGGCTAGTTGGGAACCATGGACTGATTCCAGGGATCAGTTCCACCTTGAGGACAAGGTGTTCCTCGAACCAGGAGGGGATGTAAGGATTTCAGGCCCAATTTCCCTCACCCCTTCTGATACTATTACTATTGAAGTAGAAACCCCTGCTACAATTGATGTTCCACAAGGCCTAAATGATTCCTGCCCCACACGTGAGGAAAGACCTAGAAGGGTTTCTCACCCACCCCAACACCTGCTGATTTTGTGGTGCCACACCCTAGTAACCGTAAGAAAGGAAAAGTTGTTACGAAGAAATGATTAGGAAGGAATCTAAATATTCTATGTATTTTGTCTTTTTCTTACATGTAAGGCGGTTAGCCATTGTAGGGTATTTTATATACCACGTTTGTTAATGAAAAGGGTAACAGAGGATTTACCCAGTGAATACTTTTCTCTCTGCATTATTTTCTTCCTATACTTTAACATGTCATTTTTGCTCATTCTACTATCAAATACCTTTCAGAATGTTAATTTGATAGCATGGAGAATGAACCCGTCCACGGAATCAAAATTTTTAACACACTTCAAGAAATTAAGAGATTGAGGTTCATGTATGAAATGTGATATTAAAAATATAAAAACAAAATTTCAAAGACCGAAAGTATGAACCATAATAAAGGTAAAAATTTACAAGCATAAGCTTCAACATCAGAATAGCTTTCGGATAAATTCAGAGATTACCTACGACTATGGTAAATTCTGAATGTGGTATATACAGATTCCCGAAGATTTAATAGCATATATGGAGAAAATGTTGAGTCCGAAGACTAAATTACCATCATTCAAGGTGAGACCAAGAGTAAGAGTAGTTAAAACAAGAGACATCAATCTCACCTTTTCATTTAGAAGTTTATTTTCATTACATGCATGCAACATCAAGTTTTCCCTTGTGCTCGATCATTTGTTTTTCCCAAGGTTCAAGCTCAGCTCGAACTTTAGAAAGCTCAGAGCGATGTCTTTCAGTTTCAACTGCATAGCCATCACCCATCAATACAAATCAGTTTCACATGCTTAGAAAAAAAAAACAAATGCTAGAAGCAAGCTAACTACCTGCAACAGAACATAGAATATCAGCTTCATTTACGTACATGGTATATGGTATATAATAAAACATTCTCCAACACGGCAACACCATAACGACCTCAATATCAGCAAAATATATCAAGGACAATGACAATCAGAAAAAGAATTTGGACTAAGACACAATTATATACATTATACAGTTTTTTCCAACAAGGATGAAAAAGCAACGCAAACTCGTACATCCTTATGAAGCGACACCAATAACATATTTAAATCATTATCATGTTACTATAATCATACACAACAACTTTGTTTACTAAACTAAGAGTAGCAGAAATCCATGACCACCGGCTAGCTATAAGAATTAGGGACCTAACTAACCAAGCATCATAATTGTAAAAAGAGTAAACAAATACTGCAAGGAAGCATGCTTAACAATTGAAAAGCCCAAACGAAGCTCATACAACAAGTTTTAACAAATTTGATTAAAAGCACCTTCCCGTATACTTAAATGAAAAAAGACAAGGCTTCACCTTTGGATATCTCGGTGATCTTTTCTAACAACTTCTCCTCATCGGTCAATAATTTTTGCAGTTTTGGGATATTGTCCTCTAATTTTGGTAATAGATCAGTTGACTCCTCACCCTCCTTTACAAGGGCTTCAATTTTTTTGGAAATCCTGTAATAAGAACAATTGGATAACATGCAACATACATGTATACTTTCGACCGTGATGAGTTATTGCTTCCCCTTACCTTTTCCACTTTTTCCTCCAGCTTCTTAATCAGAATCAAATGCTTATAATCTTCCTGGTACTTGACATCCTGCCTCTCATACTCCTTAAACTCTTCCTTACACTTCCTCATGTCATTTTCTAGCTCCTATATCATGAAAATGAGAGGAAAATTTGACTATGTTAGTAACTCGTGGTAGAATGCACTGCAATGTCATCATGCAAGCAAACTGATATCCACTTCTAGATCAGTGTAATGCAAACCTCTTGTCTTTTCATGTAGTTGTTGTGTGTAATTTCAAGATCCTTCAGAGTTTGTTTATTTTCTTTAATTTTATCCCTGGAACAAGATATCACCATGTTCTTCTTGAGACAATCATAACACAAATGCAAAAAATTGAGACAAAGAAATCACCAGTTCAAATCTAAATTCACCTTTCAGCCTTGAGATTTTCTTCTAGGGTAGAATCATTCCCTTGCACCTCATCCATTTTCCCACGAGTATCATCAAGAGCCAACCTTGTAGCCTTCTCTCGCCATTTCAAGAGAGATAACTCTTTCAACATGTATGCTTCTGCTTCATTCTTTACATCCTGTGGCAAAACAACTGTTAGATGTTGACCACGTATCAAATGTTTCATAAGCCACAAATATACATGCCTCCAGGCTGTCTCTTTCTTTCTCGGATAGCTTAATCATTTGTACCACCCCAGATCTTCTCTCATTCAGGGATTCTAACCTAAAATATCAAAAATATCATTTCACACATTAGAAACTCTTTTATAATTGAAATCTATGTAGTTGCTTAAAGAAATCACTAGAAAAGCATGTAAATAATATCAAGCAGGCAACAGTATAACTCAAAGAATATTTACAATGAATAAAATGATAAATATTCAATAACAATCAAATAAAACCCAATCACATAACATCAGCCATGAGCAAGTATATATTATATGTAGTAAACTACTTGAATCAAAATGGAGAAAGAGTGCTCACTGTTTATGTGATTCATCAATCTTTTCAACATATTTGTTGGTACCGATGATGTCCTCCAGATATTGAGCTTTTGGTTTCATAAGTGAAATCTGCTCAACTTCACCCTGAGGAAAAAAAAAGAGGTACAAACATGAAAAGAGATAGATAGGAAATTCCTTTTTAGGGGAAAAGGGGGTGGGGGTGGGAAGATCACCATGCTAGTATACTACAAATCCCCAACCTGAAGGATCAGAAACCTGTTGTTGTCCAGGTCAACACCCTTCCCTTTCAGTTTCTGGGTAACTTCAGTAAAGTTACTCAATCGATCATTAATGTAATACTTCGATGAATTATCCCTGAAAGCCACCCTGGTAATCACAAAATCACTCCCTGGAATAGCCTCATAGGCTCCATCTTCCTGCAACCATTTTGCAAGTTTATTCTTTTATTAAGCTAAGATAGGAATTCAATAATAAAAGGGCACAAAACCACTGCACTTAAAACTCTTTAGTCACAGTGCCATAAAGGTAAGCACTTAAAAATGATCTCCTAAATTAAGAAACCATAGAAAATTAGAAAAAAAAATACAGAATCAACATTAAAGTCAACTCTAATATTGTAAGTAAACAAATAATATCAATTATGTGAAACTGTTAACTAAGTAAAATGTGAAATGTGCCAATGCACGTCAAATGTTAACTGTGTCTTATAGGTGTGCCATAAGTACTTAGTGGAATATATATAGATGAAAAATATCCACAATGCATAAATGATTTTAATTTTGATACAACATTAGGCCATAAGCCACATATGTAAGTTTTGAAGTACTCTCTCTGATTCATATGTACTACTATTTTGGGTGGGGGATCCTAAGAGGGGTTAAGTTAAGTGCATTATTAACTGGGCTTAATTTCTGATGTAGATTCATTATTTTAGCTGTAATGATCTCAACCCTTCATCATATTCATTAATTCCTCATATTACGCAACACTCTAAAGTGCAAGGATCACACTCGGACGCGGTAGTTGCAATCTCGGGTTCCATTTCAGTGAGTCAGTGAGTGAGGCTCACACCATTTGAGCAATAAGCCCAAATGGAATGTTCAGCTTGGTACTAAAACAGAATATCTGTTGTTTATGTTTAACGATATTCTACTTGATTATTAAGTCTTTTTGAACTTTGTGCAGGTTGAGATTGTGATAGGACTCGAGGAGGAATTAGGCTTTGGTGTGGAAGAAGAAAGTGCTCTGAGCATCACCACCGTTCAAGAAGCTGCTGATATGAATGTTAAGCTTTTTGAAACCAAGTCTCAAACTAGCACACAGATAGTGATTCGGAGTTTTGTGTTAGTTTCATCTAATAAGAGTAAAAGATTTAATCTTATCTTCAGTAATTTAAGTTTGATTGTTCAAGTAACCACTAGCTATTTTTCTGATTGTACTTGGATGACAATAATAAGTAGCATTCATAGAGATGCTCAAGCACAGGGCAGAATGGTGGGAGACCTCTCCTACATGCTTCCAAAATTCATTCAGGTCAACATCATCATTATAATTGCTTTGAATTTTGAAGTAATTAATTCAAATTATGCATGTTTTAAATCTGGTGTTACTGTTGTTGACTTTGAAACCGTTCTTGAAATATATAGTTGATTCTTTTCTTTCTGAGACCAGCAGGTGAAATTCAAGTATATGGTTTACATTCAGGCACTGAAAGTAAAATATGAGCAGGTATTTTCATCTTGTGCTTTTACCCACTTGGCTTCTGTGCCTAGTCACATTAGATTTGAGCTTTACAAGCTTGCTTGCTTGTAGTGTTTGGATAGCGATAGGACAAAAGATCCTGTTAATTTAGTGGACCTATCCAATGGAGTTGCTGCAAGTTATTCGTAGTCAAGGTAGACTTATATTTTGTTAGTTCAATTTTTTGAAGTCCATATACTGTGAAGTAATGTGTTCATCTTGATTTTCAGTTCTAAGTCTCGTGGTTTGGTTGACTATGACGATAAAGATTATAAGCCACTGATAGGCTGAAAGAGTAGGTTTAGGGAATGGGGAGAATGACACAATGCTAAAGAGATAAAACGAGAAGAAAAAGATTACTCAAAAAAACAAACTTTCTTTCTTGAGGCTGCTCAAACATAAGAGGTAGCTTAAATACATAGAGAACCCTAAAAACCATGATAAAGACGTACTGGGCCAAGCCCAAATAAAACTACAATAGTTCATCAAATAAAAGCCTAACTCATGTAATATAATCTTTCCACCATACGGGCCTCTTCTTCAATCTGGGCATTCCATCATTGCCTTCCTCTTCAAGGGGACCCTTGTCCTCAAGGGTGGAATCAATAAGGAGCTGGTCAGTGGTGTGGGCTGAAGAACCCGGCCCAATGGAAATAGATGAAGGTGTAGTATTGGATGGCAACCCTAGAATAGGAGTCGTTGGAGCCTTGGGAGTTGTAACATGGGTAGGAACCCACGTGTTGGTGTCTTCGAGAACTAGCTGGCTATCACGTGAAAGTAAATGTGCTTTAGTACTTGGTGTTGAGAACTCTTCAGAAACATCAGAAGCATTGGTACTTAGCATTTGGACTTTCTCATTTTTCTCTCTACCATTCATCTTTCTTTTTCTTTGCAAGTCATTCTCTCCACTGTCTTCTGAACCATCTTTAGTCTCTATTCCCTTGAAGCTTCGAACTTCCTTCTTTCGCTGGAGAGCAACACGCAGATCGCGGGGCTCAGCTTGGTGCGCATGTCCCGGTGGTGCCGTCAGTGAGGATGGTGAAGCCCGTTCACTCTCTGTGGTACGCACGGCTACGGGTGTGGAGGCCGAGGGAGGTAGCGGCTCAAACGCCTCGCTTGGGTTGCCAAAGAAACGACGGAGGAGACTAACATGAAAAACCGAGTGGATGTGAGCGGAGGCTGGTAGATCTAAGCGGTAAGCCACTGGACCCACGCATTCCAGAACCTTGTATGGCCCAAAGTATCACCGTGAGAGCTTCTGTGAAGGGCGGTGGTGAAGTGAAGACTGGCGGTGGGGTTGCAGCTTCAACAAAACCCAGTCTCCAATATCAAAGGTAATATCAGACCTCTTTGCATCTGTCTGTGCTTTCATTCTTTGCTTGGCTCTGCTTAAATGAAATTTGAGATCTGCCAATAAGCTCTGTCTATGCTGTAGTGTAGAGTCCAGATCTGGGATAGAGGAAGTGCTTGGAAGGTAGTCTTTGATTGACGGTGGCGAACGACCGTAGAGTGCTGTAAAGGGGGACATGCCAATGGAGGAGTGATGCGAGGTGTTGAACCAGTACTCAGCTAAGTGAAGAAACCTGAACCAAGTGTGTGGGTTCTCACTAGTGAAGCATCAAAGGTATGTTTCTAGACACCTATTTACTACCTCTGTTTGGCCATGTGTTTCTGGGTGATAAGAAGAGCTGAACTTTAACTGTGTTCCCTGGAGACGAAACATTTCTTTCCAGAAGTGACTAAGAAAAACTTTGTCCCTATCGGAAATGATGGAACGAGGAATACCATGCAGGCGAACTATATCAGTGACAAACCTTGCCGCCAGTTGCTCAGCCTAAAATTTGGAAGGAAGGGCAATGAAGTGGGAATACTTTGTGAGACGGTCCACAATAACCCATACAACAGTGTGACCGAAAGATGAAGGTAAACCCACTATAAAATCCATAGAGATATCTTGCCATACCTTTGCTGGAGTAGGAAGTGGTTGTAACATGCCTTGTTTTTTTTGGGAGGTACTTGCTGGTCTGACAGACACGACAAGAGGAGACAAAGGCCTTGGCTTGGGTGTATAATCCTGGCCAATAACAACAAGAAGCAAGCCTTGCAAGGGTCGGCTTGAGGCCGGAGTGACCTGCAACTGGGGAAGAGTGGAACTCTGATAGGATGGAAGCACGCAGATCTGGCAGACCAGGTATAAACAACCTGTTTTTGTAGTATAGTACCCCATTTGAGAACTGAAAAAATTCTTTCATCTGATCATTTGTTTCAGTGCGTTGTATGAGCGCACGACCCTCGTCTGTGGTGTAGTAGCTGATAAGAGTATCCAACACATCTGGAAGAGGGGAGGAAATTGCTGCAAGGAGAGGTGTGTTGTCTGAATAGCAACGAGACAGAGCATCTGCAACTCGGTTAGTTTTTTCAGCTCTATAAATTATTTCATAACTGAACCCAATTAACTTTGTAGCCCATTTTTGCTGTTCTGGTGTATGGAAAGTTTGGGTCATTAAGTGCTTGAGACTTTGCTGGTCAGTTAGTATTTTGAAATGTCTCCCTAATAAGTATTGTCTCCATTTCTTGACAGCCCCTGTCACAGCAAACATTTCCCTAACATAAGCGGAGGCCGCTTGCATCCGGGGTGATAATTTCTTGCTGAAGTATGCTAGGGGATGTCCATCTTGAGAAAGTACTGCACCGATTGCCAAGCCTGAAGCATTAGTTTCCACTGCAGAAATTTTGGTAAAATCTGGTAGTTTGAGGACAGGAGCTGTTATCATTGCTTCTTGTAATGTTGTAAAGGCCTTTTGAGCCACCTCGGACCATGTAAAATTATCGGATTTCAGCAGGTCGGTGAGAGGAGAGGCTATAGCAACATAATCCTTGACAAACTTGCGATAAAAACCGGTAAGGCCTAAAAAACTGCAGAGTTGTGTGAGGGAACGGGGGGTTGGCCAGTTAGCCATAGGTTGGATCTTTTCGGGATCTGGTTTGACAACCCCTGCTGAAATAATATGTCCTAGATAGCTAACAGAAGTGACACCAAAAATACACTTAGAAAGTTTAGCATAGGTTAGATGCTAATAAGGACAACACAACTGAAAGATGCTGCAAATGATCATCTAGGGTACAGCTAAAAATTAAAATATCATCGAAAAAAACTAAAACAAACCGACGAAGGTGAGGTCGAAGCATGTCATTCATTGCTGCCTGAAAAGAAGAGGGTGCATTAGTAAGTCTGAATGGCATAACCAAGAACTCATAATGTCCATCAAAAGTGCGAAATGCAGTTTTATGTGTGTCTTCCGGATGAACCCGAATTTGATGATAACCAGAACGCAAATCGATTTTTGAAAAAATAGTAGCATTTCCTAATTCATCCAATAATTCATCTATTGTAGGCATTGGAAACCGATCTTTAATTGTAATTGCATTTAATGCACGGTAATCCACACAAAAACGCCACGTGCCGTCTTTTTTTTGAACTAATAAAACTGGTGAAGAAAAAGGACTTGTGCTAGGAGTAACTATTCCTTCTCTTATCATCTCTTTCAGCATTGTTGTCATGGTTTCTTTTTGGGAATGTGGGTATCGGTAAGGCTTAGCATTAATAGGTGGGGAGTTGGGTAGGAGTGGAATGTGATGGTCATGTGGCCTTTGGGGGGGTAAACCAGTGGGTTTGTCAAAAACAGTAGGAAATGTGTCTAAAATAGATTGAATTTGGGGAGGGGGCTTGGGTGGGTCTTGGGGCGTGGAAATTGGGCTGGGCTGCTGTAATGTGAGAAAAGTAATGGTATGTAAGGAGGCTATGGCATCAGTATGAATTAAACGTGAGAGTTGGTGAAAAGAAGAAGGGGTAATGGGAAATTGATTACCAACAAGAGTAATGGTGTTGTCCCCAATGCTGAATTGCATGGATGGGATTGCAAAATCTGAAATAATGGGCCCAAGTGACCTTAACCAATCAATACCCAAAACAACATCAGCACCTTCAATAGGAAGTAAGTAAAAAGGGATATGAAACATGTGGTCTTGCAAGACAATAGGGGTATTATCACATAGGCCACTGCAGAAAATGTGGGCACCATTTCCTACCATGACAGGAAATTTGGGGGTCTCAATAATAGGCAATTGTAAATGATTGGCTACCCTAGGCTGAATAACATTGTGAGAGCTGCCAGTATCAATTAAAACTGTAACAGGGTAACCAAAAATTGTACCACGAAACTTAAGGGTTTTAGGGGATAAATTACCCTCTAAAGCTTGATCTGAGAGTTGGAAATGCATGATATCATGATCATGGGTGGTAGGGGGCGTGGAAGAGGCCACTTCAGCAAACTCTTGGGCCTCCAAAGTGATGAATTCATCTTGCATTGATGGGTTTGGGCTGGGGTCATCAGTAAGTAAGAGTAGAAACTGTTTGGGCTTACACTTGTGGCCAGCAATAAATTTTTCATCACAATTATAACACAACCCTTGTGCCCTCCGCTCTTGTATTTGGGCGGTAGTTAATTTACGTATTGGTAGGATAGTGCGGGGTGGAAGGGTAGGTTGTTGTGTAGGAGGGGGTGGTGGAGGAGGAAAACGGGTGAATTTGGGTTTAGAGTCTTTAATCTTGGCCTCTACGAGTTTAGCTAGGCCCACCGCTTGTGAGAGAGAATTTGGCTTGGTAATAGATAACTCGCGGCGAATGTCGGGATTAAGACCGGATAAAAAACAGTTCAGCAAATTTTCTGGACTTAAACCTGTGATTCTGTTGGATAATTTCTCAAACGCCGCTTGATAATCCATGACGGAGCCGGTTTGGCGAAGTTTAAACAGCTCCGCTTGGTGATTCTCATAGGAAGATGGGCTAAATCGACTTTCTAAGGCAGTAGTAAAATTATGCCAATCTGAAAGTTGGTGGGTTTGATACATCCATTTGTACCAGCTCAAAGCATCCCCTTTCATATAAAATGCTGCCATATTAAGTCTTTGGTCCAGAGGAACTTGGTAGAATTGAAAATATTGTTCAACTTGAAAAATCCAATCCATAGGTTCTGTACCATCAAAGGGTAATAATTGGAGTTTAGGGGTGCGTGCAGTGGGGGGTTGGTTGGAGTGGGGATGAGTGAATGTAGGGGTAGGGTAGGGGGAGTTTGTATTCTGAGGGGTATAAAGATGGGGTGGGAAGAGATTTCCCACGAAGGGAGGTGTGGCTGTGAAGGTAGGGGATATAAAATTAGTGTGGGGTAAGTTATATACGGGTATTGTGGAAGTTGAGGTGTTGGAGAATGGGTTATGGGCTATATTAAATGGAATTGTGGGGGTAGGAGTTGTAGAGATGGGAAAGGATACTGTAGGGGAGGGGTTAGGATTAGAGGGTGGGGTAGGTGGTGGCGTTTGAAGTAAGGGAGGGGGACGTTGAGCAATAGGGTTAGGGTTTAATGAAGAGGACAAATAAGGATTAGGGGTAAAAGGGGAATGGACAATACCTTCAGTGAGTAAGGGATTAGAGTGTGTGGCAGCTCCCTCTTGAGGTGTCATCATAGCTAGCTGGGTTTGTAAATGTAAGGCAGCTATCTGGTCCATGTAGTGCTGCACTGCTAAGTGTCTGGTGTCAACAGTATGTTGCAGCCTTGAATATCTGTTGTCCAGTAGGTGCTGTTGGTTTTCTAGTTGAGTTTGCATTTGACCAAGCTGGGCTGTAAGTTGTTGCACAGCCAAGTCGGTGCTGCTTTGGGGGTTTGTGGATGCTGGTGTTTCTAACTCCGGTGGTGTGGGAGGATTGAGGTGTGCCATGAAAGCACCAAAATGATAGGCTGAAAGAGTATGTTCAGGGAATGGGGAGAATGACACAATGCTAAAGAGATAAAACGAGAAGAAAAAGATTACTCAAAAAAACAAACTTTCTTTCTTAAGGCTGCTCAAACATAAGAGGTAGCTTAAATACATAGAGAACCCTAAAAACCATGATAAAGACGTACTGGGTCAAGCCCAAATAAAACTACAATAGTTCATCAAATAAAAGCCTAACTCATGTAATATAATCTTTCCACCATACGGGCCTCTTCTTCAATCTGGGCATTCCATCAGCCACCACCAATGGAGTCTCAAGCAGAAAAGGAAATTGCGTGCCTTCAAAGGATAAGGATCTCGAACTTGTGAAGTAATCAGATATATATCCATAGCTTAGGATAACATGATGATCTTGATAACATGATCATGATCATGGAGATCATTTTAATCAATTATGAAGAGCTTATTGATGCCATAAATTTTTGCGTTCAATCATGCAGAGCTTGCTGTTGCTACTGATTATTTCAAATCCGGTAAGAATTATGTATTATCTGAATGCCAACTTTTCTATGCTGGATTTCGGCTTTCAGTTGTTAAATGATAAAAATTAATTACTAGTTGTTGGATACTACTGCTCAGTTTCATTTATATATCTTTACCTGAATCAATTTTATGCAAATGTTTGATCAAATAAGTCAAGTAATGAGATAACTGGGGGCTTATATGATCATGGAACTTATTATTAGGAGAATTATTAAGATAATGTTTTGGGATTAAAAAAAACACTTCTCTTATCCTTTTGCATGCACGTAGACGTAGTTAAAGGACCGGGCTTTTTTTTTTAAACAGGTATGAGATGTGCTAACTAACAATGAAGTAATAATCATAGTTGCTTCAGCTCCAAAGAGGTCTGTGGCTTCCAGAATGATAGTAAAGCGCGCTGTTGAAGCATCCTTCTAAATCAACATATTCATATTTCAACCAAGGTAAATTACATTTGCCTTTGGACTCCCCTTTATTTCTGGATATTCATTTTATTAACTGTGTTTCTTTAGCTTTCACAAGCTTTGCTGCACATTACTCTACTACCAGAATTTATGACGTGCCTCATCTATTTATTGACTTCTTTGAATGTTTTATTTTTTTTTAATGGAAATTTGCTCATGTTATTATAGATGGAAATATAAGAACAATTTCGTTAGGGGTTTTAGGTTTGAGATAGGAACATTGCTTCTGTATAAGTATTTTTGAGTGGTGGGGAGTTAAACAATTTGAAGATGCCTTCACTTCTGTTTCTTAATAAAGCAAGGAAGCTATTTTAGTTATTGTGATTATGTATATGTGTGGTTCCTAGATGATCCTGTCTAGTTAAGGCTGGTTCTTGTATGTGCATGGCAATTTATATCATTTAGATTTTTAAAGCACTATATGAATAGTGTTACCTGGTAATTGCATTAACATTTATTCACATGCATGTATATTGTTTTAATTTTATGCAAAGACATGTAGCTTCTTTGAATATGGTCCATAGCCAATAATTCTGCATTAACTTTTATAATCTTGGGGCAAATCCATTATGCAAATTTCATCATCCAATTAGAAATTAATGATGATGCAATCTGGTTCTTGATTTTTAGTCCTTCTTCACTTATGGCATGGTGACAAGTGGGACTGACAATAATATTATGTTGTAATGATGTGTTATAATGATGTAAATGATTTTGATGGATAAACTTGTTGAATTGACCGAGAATACTTTGTCCATGAATTTGCTTTATATTTATATGGTTCCATTTATATTTTTGTGAGTAGAGCAACTATATTGTTAGCGTAATTTTTCACTTCATTGTTTAGTCATTATATAACTTTTTGCATCGTAAAATCAATTAAATATTGCTATATTTTGTTTTGCAGTTACATGTTGCATATGATCGAATGTTTATTTTTTGAAACGAAGCCGAAGTTTTATAGGGCATATGTGATAGATATGAAAGGGATTTTTGCATATGTATTGAACTTTTAATTTTTTTCTCTTTTTTTTTATATTATGGAGAATTGTAATTTCTTTATATGGGAGGTTCGCTTTTGGATGTTGAAAAAAAAAAGTATGCCAAGTATCTATCAACTGTATTGACATTATATATATATATATATATCACAATTTTCATGTGTTTGCCATTATTTGTATTAGATATTGCTATCAGTATTTTTTTTAAGATTTTATTTATAGATTTTATTCATATTATGTGTTTTTTCCCATTTTTTTTCTCTGTTTAATCTAAAGCACAAACATAAAAACCTTAATCTCTTTTTTTTTTAGAACTAAAAACTTAATCTCTTAAAATACTTACATGCATGCGACATAATCACCATAAATGAGTCCATTTTCATGAAACTAAAACTCTATCCTACTTATACATACTTGGCCGAATTACACATCAATAAAAAGGTCAATTTTTTTTATCACAAATCAACATGCAATCATCATTGATTCAAACAAAAATTAACCTCCTTATTTCCTATACAAAACCCAAAAAAAAAGAAAAAAGGCCAACACAAAAATGATTTTAACTTAATTTGTCAATAAAAATCGAAAACAAACTTTAAGTATAAGAGATCATCATGCATGTATATAAAAATCAAAGATTAAGATTCATCATCATCATTTATGAAGTTTTAGCACTTAACAAAATTCATCTCGCTAATTTTTTTTATCCATGAACCGAAAAAGAAGAACAAAATAAATTTATGGAATAAGGAGGTTAACCTCCCTAAAAATCAATATATATTTAGAACATACTCTATTCGGCTTGAAATATAAGCAAAAAAAACATCATTCTCTTGGTTTAAAATATAAGCAAAACTAACCAACTTTTTAAATTTTATTTCATTCCCAATGTTGCTTTCCTAAAATATCCCTACAAAATTGTTATCTTATTTAATTTTTGTTTCATTCCCAATGGAACTTTTCTAAAATACCTCTATTCTTTTATAAATTTGAGAAAATTAAATACAATTAACTTACCTCCTTAATAAGCGTAAGATTAGTTATATTTGCTTATAATTTGAGCCGGAGGGAGTATATTATCTTTTTCAAAAATGATTTAGAGACCTACTTAGGTAGACCTACATGCAAACCTACACATTAAGATTGTGACACTTGTCTTTATTTTTTTTTTAAATTAAAAAATAACAAATGTCAAAATCTTAACGTGTAGGTTTGTATGTAGGCCTCTCTAATTAGGTCTCCCAATCACAACTCTCTTTTTTTAATCCATGAACCGAAAAAGAAGGATAAAATAAATTGATTTTTTTTATCCATGCACTGATGCACGGGTAGATACCACTATAAATATATGCGCGCTCAAAGTAATTTCCAAATTGGAAAGTAAGTTCTTCTTCTCCTCCCGCTATTTTCTATCTTCTTTTGAATTTCTATAATCAATTACAGTATGAAATTCAATTACATTTAGTTATTTGTCATGATTTCCCATATTGATCATTGAGATTAGCGAATACATTTTAATTTTCTCTTATTTTGATTATGCTAGTTTTTCGGAGTTTACGTTTAGTTATTTGTCATGATTTCCCATATTGATAGGAGAGATTAGCGATTACATTTGAATTCTCTCTTACTTCGATTATGGAGTTTATGTTTAGTTATTTGTCATTATTTCGGATATTGATAGATGACATTAGCAATTACAAATGAATTTTCTCTTACTACGATTATGCTAGTTCTTTGTAGTTGTAGATTTATGCTATTTTCCTTTGAAGTTTGGCGATCATGTTAGTATTGATGATTGTTTTTTGTAACTTATTTCCAGTGTCATAGTTCCTTTTTAAGTTTGAATTTATGGCAATTTTGTTTTTTGGATCTTATCTCTTCCTGTTCATAATCCTATAGTTTTGTTTGGTATCATGCGATTACTGTGTTTTGGAACTTACATTATTGTAATTCTATTCTTATTATTGCTGTTACTGTTTTTTGGAATTTATTTTAAGTTCATGAATCTAATTTTGTTGTTGTTTTCAAGTTATGGAGGAATTAGAGTTGCACATCAAGCGCAAGGATCTCATGAAAAGAAAGAAAGAAAGATATGCTCTCAAGTAAAGTTGAACATTGAACTATTGAAGCAAAAATTTGTTATTCTAGAACTCGAGGAGGATATTACTGATAGAGGGAGGAATTGATGATGCGAGGATGATGGAGCATCGCAAACTCACAAACAGCTCGATAAAGGTGTGTGTTTTTTTTTTAAAAAAAATATTCTGTATTTTTATGTTGTAAATAACACTTTATCTCCTTGTCTTAACAAACTCTCGAGCAATTACTGATAGAGATAGCAAAACTGGAAAGAAAAATTCAATATGCAAAATCAGATAATTTGATATTGTATGAAAATATTGTTTTATAGGGGTGTACAGTAGCAAAAGCGCTGAAGAATGCTTTAAATATACTAGCTGAAATCAAAGTGGAATTGACATCCTCTAAAGCGAGTGATGTTATAAAAGTGTTACAAAAAGAAGGCATGCTGAGGCCTACTCTGTGCCTATGACATCTCCTTAGTACTATTTCTTATGGCTCCTCTACGATAGGTTCATTATGAATAACAGGTTCATTTATTTGTTGCTTCTCTAAATTATCATATGATTATTATATGGTGCAACAATTAGAGGAACATTAATAATTGAGTTTGAGGAACGAGCTACAGGACTTGTACTCTAACTTCCTTAATTTCCATATTTCGCGGACAAGACGTACTCCCATCTTGTGGATGTGTACTCCCACTAATAATTTCATTATTTTCAATGAACCTAGCATTTCCAGTTTCAACAATTCTCAAACTATGGTTAGGACAATAAAATCTATACCCTTTCGACTTTTCTGCATAGCCAATAAAATAACCACTAATTGTTCTTGCATCCAATTTCTTTTCTTGTGGATTATAAACCCTTACTTCTGTCGGGCAACCCCAACCCCAAACATGCAGGTGCCTTAAGCTAGGTTTCCTACCGATCCACATTTCAAAAGGTAAAATGGTTTTATTTTAGTACTTTTTTTAAAATCGTTGTAAATTCTTGAAAATAAAAAATAGTTGTAAATAGATAATATCATGAGTTCAATTTCTAAAAAATCATAAAAATAAATTGTCACAAATTTGAAAACAAATTAGTCACATAGTATTTGTTAATGTACAATTAATCCTTCTTTATATATAAAAAGGTGTTCCAACTGAGGCTCCAAAATCACTCTCAGCAAAATGGAGCCTCCTAATTAAAAGTTGGTGAATTATCAACTCTAAGGTTGCCACATGTCATTCAAATAGTGTTAACAGTTCTTCATATCGACCATCAACTTCTAGTAACCACCCCTCACCCTCTCTATTACCCATTTATTTTCTTTCATTCTCTGCTACTTTTATTTTCTCTTTTATTTTTCCTTTTCCTATTCACCATTGGTCTCTCTATTTTCTCCTTTAGAACACAGATGTCCCCTAGAACCCCAACTCAGTTTTAGAGCCATCACATTCTCAGCCCAAAGCTCCCTTGCCTTCGCATTCTCGGTCACTATTTGAATGCTCTTTCATGTGGAAAGTTGGTTCATGGTTTGGCAATCAATATTAGTATCCAAGGGTCATCCATATATGTTGATAATGTACTCATGGATATGTATGCCATTTGCTGTGATACCATGCGTGATGCATGCCAGAACCCTTTTTGATGATATTGTGACCAAAAATGTTGTTTTTGGACTATGATAACTGGCTATACTCAGAGAGAAAATGCATATGCTGGTCTTCGCGTTTTCCATCACTGTACCCAGCTTCTATTAATTTTCCGTCAATTTGCATTTTTATCATCATCCTTTTCAATCATCATTCCTATTTTCCATTTTTTTTTGAAAAATTATTACATATGTCATTTGAATATTTTATCGTAAGTCATCAATTCTCATGCATTTTTTATTGAAATTTGAAGCATAGAAATGTTGAGATATGTTGTTAGAAAGGAGATGGTAGTATAAGAAAGAATTTTTTTAAAAGCGTATAAGAAAGAATTGATTTATACAAATGTAGGCTAATTTTAACTATTTATTTATATTGAAGACTGAAGTTGTTATATCTGTCTAAAATCATTCAAGGCAGAAAATTTGAAGAGTAGTATATATTTTTTATTGAAAGCCTAATTGGTGCTTTTTTTGTTTGTGATAGTATGGCCTATCGGATCAAGTTTATGTTAGAAAACTTTATAAATGAAATCAGTTATAAGATACTGAATCATTCTTGTCAAATCAATGAGAGAATCTAGAAGCGGAGGCGTACCTGAATCCATAGCGAAGATTGAGACTTTCAGCACTTGTGGGTTCTTGATCTTCCAAGTCTTGATGCATTGCTATGCCCAAATGAGATAATACTCTCTCTTGTCTGATTGATGGAATGTCAGAAAAGAAATTACAACATCTCACTTGGGGACCATACCCCTTATATATGGTAGTTCACATAACCTTTCGCGAAGGGTTGAGATTTATTGAACTATTCTTATTTCTATTTCGGCCGATCAACAATATAAAAATAAGACTGGTATCTACAATATAAATACCATACTAAATTAGATGTTATGTATAGCCTAATACCTTAAACATTTAAATGATCACTTTACATAGGCTAACTATTTAGATAGCGTATATAATACATGATTAATTATATATGTTGTACCACTTATTAGATAAATATCCAACAATCTCCCACTTGGGACACATATACATCACCGTAGAATCATGCATAATATATAACTTATGAGCTCAGAAAACCGCTATCTTTATCAAAACAAACATCTCTAACAATCTGGTCCATCTATCATATTAACATAGGATCAAAGTGATCTTTGTTACACTTATATCGTAACTAGACCCTCAATGGTCACGTATATTGATACAATCGACGACATAGATCAAGTATGAAATTGTAGCATGGAAATTACATATAATAAAGTGATCTAAATATGCCTATTTCCAACTAGTCCTACTTTATTCTTTATTGAGATCATAATAAATAATTTCAGGAGTGAAAATCAAACATATATAAAATAACTTTAGTTCACTGAAGGTACTCATGAGTATGTATACAAATAATTAAACAAATAAATAAAACATGTAACTACAAACTCCCACTAGACTAGAATATCATCTAATGATACAACACCCATATGAGCTATATGCTCGCGAAGAACCTTAGGTGGTAAACCTTTAGTTAGTGGATCCACTACCATGGAGTTTGCACCAATGTGTTCTATAGCTATCTGACCACTCCGTACTCTTTCCTTTACGATCAGGAACTTAATGTCTATGTGCTTTAACTTTGACGAGCTCCTATTGTTGTTGGAATATAACACTGCTGACTTATTATCACAAAACAACTTCAATGGTCTTTCAATACCATCTAATATTCACAGCCCAGTGACAAAATTTCTCAGCCATATGCAATGATTGGACGCCTCATAACATGCTATATACTCTGCTGCCATAGTAGAAGAAGCAATTGTAAGAACTACAATCGATGGGTGAAATAACTAGGAGACAGTAGGAGAACACCTAGAAGGGGGGGTTGAATAGATGTTAGAGAAACCTTGAAAGATTTTCGAAAGAAACAAATCGAAACGATTAAAACAAAATGATTTTTACAAAAATATACTGATTAATCGATTAATTTCAGTGTTAATCGATTAATGCCGAAGCTTACTTTCAAACTAATCGATTAACTAAGTCGTTACTCGATTAATGCCGAAAGCAACTTAAAAACTAATCGATTAACAATCAACTTAATCGATTAATCTGAACAGTATCTGATGAAAATTCAGTTTTAATCAAATACGAAAATCAATCGATTAACACTTATGATCAGAGATAAAGCGGAATTGATTAACACCAATATTCTTATTGATTACCTAGGTTATGAAAATGATTTTCCCCAAATCAATTTGCACAATTAAGATTCAATTCAATTAATTATGAAAATCAATCTTTTCTAGGTTTTCAACCAAGAACAATATTGAAATGACTTGAATGTAAAAAGTTAAGAGTTTAGAGATACTGCATAGTGATTTATCCTGGTTCACTTTCATCCACTTGAAAGCTACATCCAGTCCTCTCTTCAACCAAGAGAGATTCTTCACTATGAGGAATTAGAGTTCTCAAATTACAAGTAAATGCCTCTCAAGACTCCCTTCTTGATAGCCTACAAGAGATACCACACCCTTGCCTTGCAATCCTATTGAATCTAATCTAACCTCTTCTCTTGCTTGTTGATATCCCCACAGCAAGTCTTCCAATTGCTTTGAGATGCTTCAAAGACTTCCACTTGCTTGATGATGCCTCACACCAAGACTTCCAATTGCTTATTAACACAACAAGACTTCCAAGATAACTTTTGCTTGATGAACAACCACCAAGTCTTCCTTGTGTTGTAGATAGCTTGCCTTCTTTGCAATGATTACAACTCAAATGAAAACAATAACAATCCTATGAATCTCTTTCAATAGCTATGAAAATATCAACATAAGAGATTCAAAGATACTTGATCAAAGAATGTAAAAGTTAAAAGCCTTGATCTATGAAAGTGAGAGAGAATAGAGTGGCTTGATTCTTTGTAAAATAAATATTAAAAATGATGTATATTGTGTTCTAATCTATTCACAAAGGTTAGGAAAAAGTTTATATAGAATACCCAAAAGTTAGAAAACAATAGAAAAATGATTTTGCCTTGAAAAGCTTATTTAAAAACTGATTCTGCACGTGTTAATCGATTAACACATGGCTTAATTGATTAACCACTGTAACATTGGTGTTAATCGATTAACCCTAACACATTAATCGATTAGTCACTGTTAAATTCAATTAAAAACTTGTTTTCTCAAAACTAAACCTTTTCTTTCAAACCTTTAAGCCACCTATTGATTTTAGGTTAAGTGAATACTCAAATTATGATATAATCATGACTTTGATAGAGATTCACTACCCTCTAATGACTCTACCCAAACTCATTAAAATAAAAGACTTGAGAGGCTAAAGATATTACAATAAAACACAAACTAAGTCTTCATGAGCTTGCTCTCTCTTCATCAATGTTGAGTGTTGATTGTTTGTTGAACTTCTTCAAACTTTAAGCTTGATCAAACCATTTGTAGCTTGTTCAAAACCTTTGTCATTATCAAAACCTTCTCACTGGATCTAACAATCTCTCCCTTTTTGAAAATGACAAACCATGTTTTGAATTTGTTTGAAGTTGTTGATGCTTGAACCATTTGATCACTTGGTGAGATTCTTTCTCCCCCTCAATAAATGCTTTTGACATTTGAAATCGAATTGAGATAAGCTTGATTCTCCAATAAGCTTGATTCTCCCCCTATCTTCTACAACTTTGCTCAACCTATATAGAAACAAACAAAACAACCTCTTCTCCCCCTTTTGGCATTATCAAAAAGTAATATATACCAATTGAAATATAAAATTCTAAGCCAAAATAAGAGATAGTCAATGATCATTTCTTCACAACATTGATACCAATTGTATTTAATTAATCAAGTAATCAATGATACCAAATGTAAAACTAAAGATCTATACTTTGAAATGTGATACCAATTGGAGAGAAATATAACAATGAAACATAATACCAATTGTAACTAGAAAGTCATCATATCACTTAACAAAGTAAGATATCAATTGTAAAGAAATATCACAATAATCACAATAGCATGATAAACATCTAACGATCACATAATGATACCAATTGAGATTATAAAGAAGTAATACCAATTGTAAAAACAGTACCAATTGTGAAAATCCAACAATATCAATTGTACCAATTTGTAGGACTTCTTTTGAGAATTGAAGAAGCAAATCAAAGAATAACACTTGTAGGTTCTTTGCTCTTCAATCACACCTACAAAACAATCATGCTTTGCCTTTTGGTATCCAAATAGTTTTGGATCCATTTTTGTTAGTTAAGGGATTTTCACCCTTCTTAACCCAAACAAAATTTCCTTTAGGTAAACCATGCACTTTAATATAACACACATTTGAAGTATGTCCATGAGTGCCACAATAGAAACATGTTGGTGCATTTGAAAAATCAACTTTAGAAAAATCAACAACATTTCTATGAGACTTACTCTTAGCATTAGTATAACCCAAACCAAACTTGTTTGAATTTTCTCTTTGAAAATTTAACAATGTGCGCAATCTAATATCACAAGTGGTGAAACTTGCAAGCTTATTTTTCAAAATAGCATTTTCATCTTTAAGTAACTTGCAATTCTCACAATCAACCACAATATTCAATCTACCAACACAATCACAAGAAGAACTAGCATATATAAGATCAAGAGTTTCATTTTGAAGATTAAGCTCATCAACTTGTTTTTGAAGTTCTAAAATCTCTTGTTGATGTTTCAAAATGATCTTCTTCCTTTCAATGTTTTTCAAAGCTAGTTTCTTAATATGTTCATGCATTTCTTCATAAGCATTATATAAAATTTCATATTTGGAAGAAATTTCAGATTTAGTTTCACTTACATCGCTTTCGTCGCTTTGTTCACTTGATTCATCATTTGAACTTTCCTCTTCATCTACTAGAGCTATCAAGATGAGACAAGCGACTTCTTCATCATCCGAAGAACTATTTATGTGCTTTTCTTGTCTTCTTCATCATCACTATTCCAAACTATGTATGCCCTTTTGAGTTTTGCATTTTTCTTCTCTTTTTCCTTCTTCTTGAGATACTTAGAGCATGCATACTTGAGATGGTCGGGCTTTCCACATTCCTGGCAAACTACTCCTTCTTTTGTTGTCTTGGTCTTGTAGTGTGGGGGATTCTTCTCTTTACTTTTGTCTTTGTTCAACCTTCCTTTTCTCCTTAGAAGCTTGCTAAAATTTCTTAGTAGAAGTTTCATCTCTTCTTCATCAATGTCCGAATCGGAATCTTCATTATAATTACTATCGAAACTCTCTTCTTCATCAATGACCTTTGAGCTTTAAGAGCGATTCCTTTTCTTTCTTTGTTCTTGTCCGATTCTTCATGCAAATGCAAACGTTCAAGCTCCATTTCATGTTCTTGAAGCTTTCCAAATAGTGTTGCTAAGTCCATGGTGTCCTAGTCCTTTGATTCAACAATTGCGGTAACCTTAGGTTGCCATTCCCTACTTAGACATCTTAAAACTTTGTTAACAAGTTCACAATTCATGAAAGTTTTTCCAAGAGCAATGAGATGATTAATAATATGAGTAAAACGCTTTTGCATAAGACATATAGATTCATTAGGCAACATACGAAACAATTCATATTCATGCATCAAAGAATTTAATCTAGCACGCCTAACTTCACTAGTGCCTTCATGTGTGACTTGCAAGGTGTCCCACATTTCTTTGGCATTAAAAAATTAGGAGACTCTAAAGAACTCATCATAAGATAGAGCGGAGGTGATGATATTCTTTGCTTTTAAATCATATTGAATTTTCCTTTTATCATCATCGGTCCACTTATCTTTGGGGGTTAGTGTAGATACACCTTCTACTTCTTTTGAGGGAATATGAGGACCATTCTCAATGGCTTCCCAAATGTTCATATCTATGGCTTCTATAAAAATTTTCATTCTAACTTTCCAATAAGCATAACCCTCTCCACCAAACATAGGAGGGCGGCTAATTGAAGCACCTTCACCACCAAAAGGATTCGTAGAACCCATTGTAGTTTCCTTAAGGATCTTAACGAAAAAGCTCTATGCTCGTGTCTTTCGACCGAGCTCTGATACCAATTGTAAGAACTACAATCGATGGATGAAATAACTAGGAGACACTAGGAGAACACCTAGAAGGGGGGGTTGAATAGGTGTTAGAGAAACCTTGAAAGATTTTCGAAAGAAACAAATCGAAACGATTAAAACAAAATGATTTTTACAAAAATATACTGATTAATCGATTAATTTCAGTATTAATCGATTAATGCCGAAGCTTACTTTCAAACTAATCGATTAACTAAGTCGTTACTCGATTAATGTCGAAAGCAACTTAAAAACTAATCGATTAATCTGAACAGTATCTGATGAAAATTCAGTTTTAATCAAATACGAAAATCAATCAATTAACACATATGATCAGAGATAAAGCGGAATTGATTAACACCAATATTCTTATTGATTACCTAGGTTATGAAAATGATTTTCCCCAAATCAATTTGCACAATTAAGATTCAATTCAATCAATTATGAAAATCAATCTTTTCTAGGTTTTCAACCAAGAACAATATTGAAATGACTTGAATGTAAAGAGTTAAGAGTTTAGAGATACTGCACAGTGATTTATCCTGGTTCACTTTCATCCACTTGAAAGCTACATCCAGTCCCCTCTTCAACCAAGAGAGATTCTTCACTATGAGGAATTAGAGTTCTCAAATTACAAGTAAATGCCTCTCAAGACTCCCTTCTTGATAGCCTACAAGAGATACCACACCCTTGCCTTGCAATCCTATTGAATCTAATCTAACCTCTTCTCTTGCTTGTTGATATCCCCACAACAAGTCTTCCAATTGATTTGAGATGCTTCAAAGATTTCCACTTGATTGATGATGCCTCACACCAAGACTTCCAATTGCTTGTTAACACAACAAGACTTCCAAGATAACTTTTGCTTGATGAACAACCACCAAGTCTTCCTTGTGTTGTAGATAGCTTGCCTTCTTTGCAATGATTACAACTCAAATGAAAACAATAACAATCCTATGAATCTCTTTCAATAGCTATGAAAATATCAACATAAGAGATTCAAAGATACTTGATCAAAGAATGTAAAAGTTAAAAGCCTTGATCTATGAAAGTGAGAGAGAATAGAGTGGCTTGATTCTTTGTAAAATGAATATTAAAAATGATGTATATTGTGTTCTAATCTATTCACAAAGGTTAGGAAAAAGTTTATATAGAATACCCAAAAGTTAGAAAACAATAGAAAAATGATTTTGCCTTGAAAAGCTTATTTAAAAACTGATTCTGCACGTGTTAATCGATTAACACATGGCTTAATCGATTAACCAATGTAACATTGGTGTTAATCGATTAACCCTAACACATTAATCGATTAGTCACTGCTAAATTCAATTAAAAACTTATTTTCTCAAAACTAAACCTTTTCTTTCAAACCTTTAAGCCACCTATTGATTTTAGGTTAAGTGAATACTCAAATTATGATATAATCATGACCTTGATAGAGATTCACTACCCTCTAATGACTCTACCCAAACTCATTAAAATAAAAGACTTGAGAGACTAAAGATATTACAATAAAACACAAACTAAGTCTTCATGAGCTTGCTCTCTCTTCATCAATGTTGAGTGTTGATTGTTTGTTGAACTTCTTCAAACTTTAAGCTTGACCAAACCATTTGTAGCTTGTTCAAAACCTTTGTCATTATCAAAACCTTCTCACTGGATCTAACAGCAATGAGTCTTTGCTTTTCACTCTTCTATGAAATAGCTCCTCCAGACAGTAAATATACATAGCTAGATGTGGATCTTCGACTATCTTGACATCCAGCAAAATCAGAATCAGAATACCCAATGATCTCTAATTGATCTGATCTTCTATACGTGAGCATATAATTCTTTGTTTTTTGTAAATACCGCATAACCCGTTTGGCTGCTATCCAATGATCCATCCCCGGATTGCTTAAATATCTGCCAAGAACTCCAACAATGTATGCAATATCTGAACGCGTACACACTTGAGCATACATCAAACTCCCTACAGCCGAAGCATAAGGAATCTTTTCCTTCTCTTTCATTTCAAAATCATTTTTGGGGCACTGATTAAGACTAAATTTGTCTCCCTTAGCAACAAGAGTGTCACCTGGTTTACAATCTTTCATGCCGAATCTCTTAAGGATTGTTTCAATATAGCTCTTTTGCGATAATCCTAGAATACCTCGAGAACGATCACGATGTATTTGAATTCCTAATACAAAAGAGGCATCTCCAAGATCTTTCATTTCAAATTTCTTTGATAGAAGTCTCTTGGTTTCATGCAGTAAACCTGTGTCCTTACTAGCAAGCAATATATCATCGACATATAGAACCAGGAAAATGTGTTTACTCCCACTAAATTTATGGTATATACAATCATCAACTAAATTTGCCTCAAAACCAAATGAGGTAACAACATCATGAAATTTGTGATACCATTGACGGGAAGCCTGCTTAAGCTCATAGATGGATTTCGTTAGTTTACAAACCATATTCTTTGCATCTCCAATAACAAAGTTTTATGGTTGTACCATATATATTGTTTCATCAATGTCACCATTGAGAAATGCAGTCTTTACATCCATCTGATGTAGCTCAAGATCAAAATGAGCCACAAGTGCCATTACAATCCTAAATGAGTCTTTTGAAGATACCGAAGAGAAAGTCTCTTTATAGTCAATGCCTTTCTTTTGAGTATATACTTTTCCAACAAGACGAGCCTTATATCTTTCCACATTACCCTTTGAATCCTTCTTGGTTTTATATATCCATTTACAACCAATAGGCTTCTCACCTTTAGGTAAAGGGACAAGATCCCAAACATCATTGTCTTTCATGGACTTAATCTCTTCATTCATGGCATCAACCCACTTTTTAGAATTAGAACTTTGCATAGCTTGATGGAAGTTAATTGGATCTTTTTCCATCATTCCAATGTCATCCTCATGTTCTTGAAGAAAAACAACATAATTATCTGAAATTGCATTTCTTCTCTCTCTAGTAGATCTTCTTAATGGCATTTGTTCTTGAGGTTGTTGAGCTTGTTCTTCGGGAACAATAACTTGATTTTGAATAGGGACCTCATCAACATTGTCTTGTTCTAGATTTATTGGAACAATGTCGGAATTAGAAACTTGGTCATTATTAATAACAACTGTAGGAAGAGAAACAAATTCCTCTTCAAAAACAATGTTTCTAACCCTATCTCCCCCCCTCAAACTCAACATCCTCAAGAAAACGAGCATTCCCTGTCTCAAAAAAGGACCTATTTGTGGGATCATAAAACTTGTAACCCCTTGACCTTTCAGAAAACCCAACAAAGTAGCAGGTGATTTTTCTTGAGTCCAATTTCTTTTCATTCGGCCTATATGGCCTTGCCTTAGCTGGACAACCCCAAATGTGAAAATGTTTTAAACTAGGCTTTTTACCAGTCCATAATTCATAAGGGGTTTTTGCCACTGCTTTAGTTGGGACTCTGTTAAGTATATAAGCTGCAGTCTTTAATGCTTCTCCCCAGAGGGATTCTGGTAAGGTAGAATGACTAATCATACTCCTTACCATGTCTTTAATTAAGTGTCCTGTTTCGTCTCTCGGAAACACCATTTGTAACATCCCGTTATTTCTAATACCTCTAGCAAAATAATTAAATGATTTAATATGATGTTTTCAATATTTGAGTCTCAGAATAAAATTCTGATTTCATCATTATATTTGAAATATGTTTCCTAATCGAAATAAGTATAAATTTGTTATCATACGTTTTCCAAAAATAAAGTAGTACTTTTATTTAGTTTAATTAACATTTTGACAGGGAGCTCAAGTGGCAAGCCTTAGAGGCATTTTTATAAATAGTTTCTTCAGAAAAATATGTTTAACTTAATATTTTGAGCGTCCCCGTAAATTTTCATAGTGTTCGGAGGCTGTTTTATTTTTAACTTCTGGACTGGTTTAATATATTACCGGTTTAAGTTATATATAATAATCTTCTACTTCAAAATTTTAAATATAATATGTTATCAATTTTAATATTAAATATTATATATTATCAAGTTTAATATCAAGATTTATAAAATATATTTATTTTTGAATTTCGATAATTTTTCTTACGCAATAGCTATCCGGAGGGACCGGAAACTTTATTATTTTTCAATCAGTTTTGAGTAATTCAAAATAGAATATTGTTTTACTTAAACGTATTTTATTTTTAGTATCATCCAACTTTTAGCTATAATCCAAAATACTTACACACATTAATCCACAAGTAAAAACAAAATATTAAAATATAAATATTTCCCTAACTTTGCCTAAGCCCAGCCGCTCATTTAAAAAAAAAAATTGAATTGTGTGGCCTTAAAGGCCTTACGAGAAAGAAGAGCAAATATCAGGAGTAGTTGAGAGAGAAACAGAAGAAAGAAGAGAGGGCGACACAGAGAGCCAAATTCTTTGGTTTTTCCAACTTTTCGCTCCAATAATTCAAAATTCAACCGTCTAATCTCAAATACTTCTTAAGTATATAATCTCTTCAATTCCCTCTATCCGTGTACCTAATTTATTCGACGATCTGTCAATATTTTATTATTCCTATATTTTCAAATAAAGAGATGTTTTAGGAAAAAGTGATATATTTTTATTGTATAATGATATATATTTATTATTTTGACAAAAATGAATTTATTTGATACATATATTTTAATGTTATAATTAGTTTTAACATATGTCCCTATTTAGATCCAACACGTTGTTATTGACCTTGACCCTGGAGCAAGTTGCGGATGTAAACATGACTCTGTCATTATTGCTAGGATTTCCAGGTAAGGGGAGTCTCTTTTCCACAATTTGAGTTAGGGATAGTTATAGTTTATAATAGAATTTGGGTTTAATAGTTAGATTGGGTTGTGGGCAGTAAACAAATAGTTGATTAGAGTTAATTGGGGTGATTGTTATATTTTTGGTTGATTTTGTTAAATTATTGATAATATTTATATTGATTCTTTTTGTATATTATTAAAGTAGGAAGTGAAGAACCTAGGGAGTTGATTTATTTTGAGCACCCTGAGACATACCTGAGTATGTCGACTAATTGTTGATATTTGATGGTTACTATTTGTATTTTCAAATAAGTGTCAGTGTGGGTGACTTTTGATTTTTGATGGTTTAATAGGATAATATCAAAGGAAAATGAGAATGATGATTGATGATTGATAGTGTGGTTGTTATTTTTTCCAAATTACGTTGAACTCTAGGATTATAGAATGATAATGAAAATATTGTGATGATGTTTCAAAAGATTAAGGGCAAATTAAGTGGATGAGCCATGTCTTGTAAGACGTTGTCCGGGTTGTGGGACTGTACGCATTGACTGGTGTGAATTAAGGTCGTGTAAGACATTGTCCGGGTTGTGGGACTGTACGCATCGACTGGTTTGACTGTACACATTGACTGATTTGATTTGAGGATCGTGTAAGACGTTGTCCAGGTTGTGGGACTGTACGCATCGACTGATTTGACCTGATGTCTTGTAAGACGTCGTCCGGGTTGTGGGACTGTGCGCATAGACTTGTGCGATCCAGATCTTGTAAGACGTTGTCCGGGTTGTGGGACTGTACGCATAGATCGCGTAAGACGCACATGGTGCGCAGCTGTAAGACGTTGTCCGGGTTGTGGGACTGTACGCAATGATGGATCCACGTGAATAATTTCCAAAAGTTATGAGAAACTCAAAGAGTATGTGTTGGAAACCAACAAGCGGGCTAAGCAAATACTAGAGGGGGGGTGAATAGTATTTTGAAGCACTAATACCAAATATTTCGATTGGTAATTGAAGAATGGAGCTAAGACTGAATTTTCTGGAATCAGACACAAAAGACTCAAGTCTTTTGTGAAATACTCGAGTTTTTCAGTGATGAACAACTCGAGTCTTTTCTGAAATACTCGAGTTTTTCCTATCAGATAGCAGAAAAACCAGAAACGAAAATTCAGCAATTTTAACTCAAATTAATTCAATATTAAACAGGAACTTATCCAACAGAATAGCAAGCAATCTAAATAACTTTTAAACACAAAGATTCCTTGAACTTGCTACCTAATTGTATAAATCCTAATTGATTGAAATGACTTAAGTCTATTGAGCTAGAAAGTAGATTAAAAGCAATAAACCAACACTCAAACAATTTTATCCTGGTTCACTCCAACAATGAGCTACATCCAGTCCTCCTAATCACTTAGGAGTTTCTACTAATAATCAAATTGTTAGAAATTACAAAGGATTGATTGAGAATGGCCTCACTCAACCTAACTCTTTCAAGAGTGTACCAAACTCTTGATTTCTACCCCAATTTGATTCCGGTGATTGAAGAACTCTTCACAAAGCTTCCTTGAACTCCCTTCAAGAAACTCCACCGGGCTAGGAACCTCCTAGTCTTGTGCTTGAGAACCTCTCAAGACTTCCAACACCCTAAGCCACTTAGGGTTTGCTTGGGAACAATCCAAGACTTTGAATAATCAAGCTTTTTGTATGTGTATTACTAATCTCACAATGGATTAGCACAAATAAGCACAGCTCAATGTAAGAATTGAGGCCTAAAACTCAACTTGGAATAAAATGACAATATGAGTGAGAAGTTGAGCTTTGAAGAGGAAATTATGAAAGCTTGAATCAATATGATCTTGTTGTCTTGTTTGTTCTTGCACAAATTCAAAGAGAAATTTTACAATAAGGTTCTGAATTGCTCTCTTAGGTTGGATGAGACTCAAATGCCCTCCATTGAGTTTTTGAGTCTCTCCAACGTTCATTTTTGCTGACTGGACAAAAATACTCGAGTCTTTTGGTAAATACTCGAGTCTTTTTGGTCGGTCACGAGTGAATTGGTGCACGAACAAGACTAACGGTCATATTTGCTGACCTGGCACAAATACTCGAGTTTTTCTATAAATACTCAAGTATATACTCGAGTCTTTATCAAAATAATCGAGTATTTTGATCAGATATGGGAAAAATTATTTTTCAATTTTATTTTTCCTCACAAGTATTAATTTTTGGTCAATCTCAACTTAATAAACATATAAAAATTTATTCCTAGAAGAGACTAACTATTTCTACCCACTCTCAACCACTCTCAACATAAATTAGAAATTTACAATTAATATTTGATTGAGAATGATTGGGCACTTGTCTTCTTTTCTTGACTTCTTGTTGATGTTGATGTTGCAGTATCTTCAAGGCATGATTTGCTAATTATTTTGTCATCATCAAAACATAATCCACATAATTAGGAGCATTGAATTCACAGTATGAAAAGAGAAAAGAAAAGTTTAAAATAATGAAAAAAGATGAAAAAGATGCAAGTTTGAAAATAATGGAATGCTTGAGGCAAAGTGTTGATGTTTGATAAAAGAAAGTTGTTATTATTGTGAATTTGTTGAATTTGGAAGTGATTACGTGTAGGAAATTTGGCATATGAATGTGGTGATTTTGTTGGTCCATGATCTGATTTGATTATTATACTTGATTTCCTGTTATGAATTATATACTATCTTTTGATTCACTGTGATGCGAAAAGGTCTCACCCTTAGTGGTTATCATTTTAGGTGAATGCTAAGGAGCTCAAGATTAGATTGTCGCAGCAGAAGAATGGAAAGAAGGGAACTCCATATTGTATTCTCATATATTATAATTGGAATGCCCAAACCATTTGTAAATTTGTTTTATGAATAGTAAATTGTTAATGCTCCTTATTTGGATTACAAACTTTTAATGTTACTATTTGTAAAAAAAAATATTTGGGTGTTACACCATTCATGCTAGGGCTACCTGGCATAGTGTATTGCGGGACGATACCACGTTCCTCTAGAAATTTAGCGAAAGGTCCTGGACGTTGTTCACCTGATCCATCATATCTTCCATAGTATTCACCACCACGGTCAGATCTGACAGCTTTAATCCTTTTGTTAAGTTGATTTTCAACTTCAGCTTTAAATTATTTGAATACGTCCAAAGATTGAGATTTCTCATCTATAAATAGAATGAAATATTGTTGACCATTCCAAGAGGCTGTAGGGAACGGTCCACAAATATTAATATCAGTGTGAATAAGTTCTAAGACGTCTGTACTCCTGTAGGCTTTTGGTCTCCTTTTGTTTGTTAGTTTCCCCTTTATGCACTCAATACAAACTTGAAAGTTTGTTAAGTCAATGGGATCAAGAATTCCGTCTAACATAAGCCTTTCTATTCTTTGTTTAGAAATATGACCTAATCGCTTATGCCATAATGAAGCGGGACTCTCATTTGTTAACTTGCGTTTTGTGCCACGTGAACTTATATGCAAGGATTCATTAGATGAAGAAATAGTGTCAAGCAAATATATGTTATCATAAAAAGATAAAGAAAGAACCAGTACCAACTATATTTGAATCTAGACACAAATTAAACTTATTATTTCCAAATGAACAAGAATAACCAAATTTGTCCAACATAGGAATAGAAGCCAAATTACGTCTAAATGACGGTACAATATATGTCTCTTTCAAATACAAATTATAATCAGTATTTAATAATAACCTAAATGTTCATATTGCTTCAACTTCAACGTCAACTGTTTTGCCATCGCTGCTTACGTAGATGTATCTTTCAGCATCAATTGACATCCGACAACTTAGACAACTCTGCATGGACACACTTACGTGAGTAGTAGCACCGGAATCTATCCACCAAGTGTGCTGGGCATAGAAAATAATAATATTACTGTTGCCTTATCACAATAAAATCTTTCGCATGCCCATATCTTTGTTCGAGAAAACATCTCTGAGCTTAGCAATGGACAGTGCCACCTTGGGCACCTATTCGAGTCCTCTCAGATTTCCTCAGGGAATCTTTTTTGATACTTTAAGTGATGTACTGCACTACCAAGACATAAGGGGAAAAACATATTAGAAAAGGTATGATGAATTATTGATAATATACATTGGTTTTGTTTGTTAGTGTTGATTCTATTATTTATAATTTGTTGTTTTTGTCTTCTAGGATTTCAAAAGAGCTTTTGGTAAGAGTTTCAAGCGCAAAGTCACAAATCGCATTTGGATCAAAGATGTTGTTTCAGCCGCACATTTTGTTGGCTCTTACAGTTTCAGGGAAGCATCAAGCAATTTGAGGTTGAAGACGGAATATACTCTACAGAAGAGTTTGAAGCAATTTTCACAAGCAGTGAGTGTTGAAGACTCTGAAATCCCCACTACATCATACCGCTACTAAATTTGGATAAGCTTTCTTGTAATTTTCATGTTAGGTGTTTGACCTCTGACTTAAAGTTTAATGTTGCTGTCCACAGTATTATTGCAGAATATCATTTCATCTTACGAGAGGTGTTTTTATTTTTCTTTTGCAAAAGGATTTTTTTCAATTGTTAGTTTTATTTTAGTACTTTTTTTAAAATCGTTGTAAATTCTTGAAAATAAAAAATAGTTGTAAATAGATAACATCATGAGTTCAATTTCTGAAAAAATCATAAAAAATAAATTGTCACAAATTTGAAAACAAATTAGTCATATAGTATTTGTTAATGTACAATTAATCCTTTTTTATATATAAAAAGGTGTCCCAACTGAGGCTCCAAAATCACTCTATGCAAAATGGAGCCTCACTATTTGAATGCTCTTTCATGTGGGAAGTTGGTTCATGGTTCGGCAATCAATATTAGTATCCAAGGGTCATGCATATATGTTGATAATGTACTCATGGATATGTATGCCATTTGCTGTGATACCATGCGTGATGCATGCCAGAACCGTTTTTGATGATACTGTGACCAAAAATGTTGTTTTTGGACTATGATAACTGGCTATACTCAAAGAGAAAATGCATATGCTGGTCTTCGCGTTTTCCACCACTGTACCCGGCTTCTTATAATTTTCCGTCAATTTGCATTTTTATCATCATCCTTTTCAATCATCATTCCTATTTTCCATTTTTTTTTTGAAAAATTATTACATATGTCATTTGAATTTTTTATCGTAAGTTATCAATTCTCATGCATTTTTTATTAAAATTTGAAGCATAGAAATGTTGAGATATGTTGTTAGAAAGGAGATGGTAGTATAAGAAAGAGTTTTTTTAAAAGCGTATAAGAAAGAATTGATTTATACAAATGTTGGCTAATTTTAACTATTTATTTATATTGAAGACTGAAGTTGTTATATCTATCTAAAATCATTCAAGGTAGAAAATTTGAAGAGTAGTATATATTTTTTATTGAAAGCCTAATTGGTGTTTTTTTTGTTTGTGATAGTATGACCTATCGGAACAAGTTTATGCTTAATGATTTGAGGTTCAAATAAAGAATATGTAAATCCCAATTTAAGTGGATTCTACCTCAGTGTAAGGCTGTAAGCCTTACTTCTATTACTATTTTTCATAGCATTGAAACTTATTTGCATAGGAGCTTTCATAAATTCTCAAATAAAATTTTAGACCCTGAAACGATTTATGCATGATAATGATAATGGTAATAGAATCATAAATGAAACCAACTTAGTTAGTTTCCTGCCGTCGGTTTGCCTCTAAAAAATAAAAAATATATTTGATGAGTGTTAAAGAAAATGATTGTATTGATTTGCTTTTATGGGTTATGCTACGCTTTTATTGGATTTTTCATTGTGATTTTGGTAGGAATTGCAAATTAGTCTTAGATCTTGGTTGATCTTAGACTTTTTAAATTTTGCATATTCTTAGTTGCTAATTGAAAGATTAGTTTCAATACCATTTTGGAATGCGAGAATATGACTAAAGGTCGTATCTAATAATCCCTATATACATCAATAAACAATGCTTATCTGGGATAGTAGAACATAACATAACAACTTCTTGGAAGAGTAAAATCGGTAACATGTTGACTACGGTATTTTTATAAATTTTGTTTAAGTAGTTTGTTACACAAACACGTACCAACTTGCAATCCTAACAAATGAAATCCAATTGTCATCTTAATACACATTCATGATGTGACAACTATTAATGGAATCCAATCTATGGTCTTGATGAAAATTGATTGTTCAAAAAAGTACCTCCTGAAAAAACTAAATAATTTATGCAATAACTACTTTTTTTTTTAAAGATTTATAACTAACTGTTTTGTCCATGAGTAGAAAGCCATGCATATTGTAACATCTCAAATTTTAATCTCAAATATAATTAGAATAATAACGAGATTGAAATAATAGTAATAATAATAACAAGGTTAAATGAGTGTTAAAAAAAAGATCTTTTAGTGTTAAAAACTTATAATAATAGAAAATTAAGAATAATGTAATTAATTGATTTAATATTATGATGTTTTCAATATTTGAGTCTCGGAATAAAATTTCGATTTCATCATTATGTTTGAAATATGTTTCCTAATCGAAATAAGTATAAATTTGTTATCATACGTTTTCCAAAAATAAAGTAGTACTTTTATTTAGTTTAATTAACATTTTGACAGGGAGCTCAAGTGACAAGCCTTAGAGGCATTTTTATAAATAGTTTCTTCAGAAAAATATGTTTAACTTAATATTTTGAGTGTCCCTGTAAATTTTCATAATGTTCGGAGACTGTTTTATTTTTAACTTCTGGACTGGTTTAATATATTACCGGTTTAAGTTATATATAATAATCTTCTACTTCAAAATTCTAAATATTATATATTATCAAGTTTAATATCAAGATTTAGAAAAATATATTTACTTTTGAACTTCGATAATTTTTCTTACGCAATAGTTATCCGGAGGGACCGGTAACTTTATTATTTTTCAATCAGTTTTGAGTAATTCAAAATACAATATTGTTTTACCTAAACATATTTTATTTTTAGTATCATCCAACTTTTGGTTATAATCTAAAATACTTACACACATTGACCCACAAATGAGAACAAAATATAAAATATATATTTATTTCCTAATCTACCCGTAGCCACCCACCCCAAACCCATTAGTACTGAATTGAAATGAAAGAAAGAATAGATCAACGAGAGAGAGAGAAAGAAAGTCGGGAGCAGAGAGAAAGAGGGAGCGAACAGAGAGAAGGAAACTTTGTTTCCTTTCAACTTCCCGATCCAATAACTCAAGATCCAACCGTCCAATCTTAAATCTTTCTTAGGTATATAACCTCCTCAACCCCCTCTATTCATCCATGTAATTTATTCGACGATCCATAAACATTTTTACCATCACTATATTTTCAAATAAAGAGATATTTTGGGAAAAAGTGATATATTTTTATTGTATTATGATATATATTTATTATTTTGACAAAAATGAATTTATTTGATATATATATATATATAATACACTTTTAAGGTTATAATTTGTTTTAACTTGTGTCCCTGTTTAGTTCCCGTACGTTATTGTTGACCCTGACCTTCGAATAAAGCTCGGACGTGAACGTGATATTGTTCCTTTTGTCAGGACTCTCAGGTAAGAGGGTGGTATTACCTTAGCTTAGGAAATAGGTTCTCTTTTGTTATAGTGATGACTAGGGATAGTGGGATAGGTAGGAAATAAAACCTTAGGGTAGATAATATTTATCATAAAAGAATTAGTTAGTAAGAAGAGAAGGTATGTAATGTAATAGAATGAGGATAACTGAAAACGAATAGAACCCTATGAAATAGGATAAAAGAATAAGAGAGGAAACTTAGAATGGAAAATGAAACTAAATAAGAAATTAGGATGTGCAAGATGGTTATTTGTTATTGTTGTTGATAGAATATAAATGTAGTATGTTTAGGAATTGTTGTGAATTAGTTATAAATAAAGATGATGGATAACATTGGAAAGAATATAGAGATAACTCTGCTAAGCTAAATGGTAATTGTAATTGAGAATGAAAATAAAGAAAATGAAACTACTAAGATGTTTGTGATGGGAAATGATTGATGTCAATGGAGTATTTTCAATAAAAGAAGGAAAAACCCATTTTTAATATGTTAATGAATATATGTAATTGATGATGATGGTTGCGATTAGTTGAAAGGCCTTAGGTATAAAAGAATCAATTTAAGCGGAATCGAGGGAATTAGAATTTATAGAGATTAATATAATATGTTAAGCAAGAATGAGAGCCTATTTGATAAGTAAGAAGATAGAATAAAATATAAGGATCGATAATATGGAAATGATTGTGTTTGTATGGGTATTATGGATTGTATGATTTGTTTGTTAATCCCTTAAGTGAGACTATAAAAATGATAACCAGTTATCAGTGACAGAAAAGAGAGAAGAATACAATTAATAGAAGCTAAAGAAGAGTAAATTAAAATGAACGTACTATGTATCCCTACGGGGAAGATGTACAATAGAGAAAAGAAAGACAAATAGAAAGTAAATGTTCTATGTATCCCCTATGGGGAAGATAAACAAAAGATAAAAGAAATGTACTATGTATCCATGGAGGGGGAAGATGTACAAAAAGGCAAAGAAAACGTTCTATGTATTCCCGGAGGGGAAGATGAACGAGAGATCAACGTAAACGTTCTATGTATTCCTACGGGGAAGATGAACGAGAGATAAAAGTAAACGTTCTATGTATCCCTACGGAGAAGATGAACGAGAGATAAAAGTATGCGTTCTATGTATCCCTACGGGGAAGATGAACGAGAAATAAAAGTAAACGTTCTATGTATCCCTACGGAGAAGATGAGCGAAAGATAAAACGAACGTACTATGTATCCCTACGGGGAAGATGTACAAAAGAGAAAAGAAAGAGAAAGAGCTAAGAAAGAAGTAAAGAAGAAAAGTAAAATAGTTAAGAGAATAAGTAAATGAGAACGATAGTAAGAAAATGTTTAGGATTGTTATATTATTAATATAGATGTTAGGCTTAGTTGATCGCTATGCATTTTAGAAACCACTTTTCTAAGTTCTGTGTAATGCTGCCCTTCTTGCTATATTTTTACAGGTACAGAAGCGGAGCTTACACCAGTTGCAGGCCGAGCAGGGTACACTCCACCACGTGGAGTGTTGAGTCGTCATGAGAGGATTATATATTATGTTAAGAACGTTATTTTGAGAAATTAAAATATGTAGTAGCTATATGCCCTGAAGCTTGTATTAATCGGGCGTTAGGATTTAATCTGACTGTAATATCATTGTGTTTTATGTTTTTAAATTATTCTGGTCTGGACAGGTTAAACATGAATTTTTGGAAAATCCGGTAAATAGAGGAAACTCTATCGGATTTTCGTAAGAATTCTTATAAGTTAGTAGGTTTTTAAAATGAAATTTTCAAGTACCGTTTTTAATAAAACTTAAATTAACTAATTAAATGTGAGGGTGTTACACGTATAGTATAATGCCTTATGATTACTCAAATTCAAAAAATAATATTTAACATGAGTTTTATTAAGCTATCCAATATAACTTTAGTCTTTTTTAAATCTTTTAAAAAAAATTCCAGAAAATATGAATGTAGGATGATACATTTTAGATACGCAAATTCATATCATAAAAAATGATAATTAGGAATGTACCTAAAAATAGTTCAACTTATGCAAATACTTTCATTTTGAGTATAATAATGTGAATCATCAAATATATCATTTACCTAACTTTACCTTTTAGAAATGCTTTTACTTTTTAATGGTTCATATAATTATTGCAAGCGTTTTTTTTTTTTGTTTTTTTGATTTCAATGAAAAGAGATTCTCACAAGAAAGGGACATTAATTGAATGCAAAGGGAATAATATATATATATATATATATATATATATATATATATATATTATGTTAGTATGTTTTCACAAACTTGATCATTTGAATTTCATCAAATAATTTTATGTTGACAAATTAGTTGATACTAATTCAATTCAAAAACATAAAATTATTTACAATTAGCAAGCAAACAAATGTCCCGTGCATAAAACTAGTTGTAGATAGATGTTAAGGATTTGGAATTCTTATAACTAATTAATTTAAGCATTAGTTGAAAGTCTAGTCCATTCCATTTAATTTCCAAAAAAAGAAAAAAGAAAAAGTTCATTCCATTTTGTGCAAAATTAAATTTGTCCGTATTCTTATAAATAAATGTGGTAAAAAATTAATTTACTCATAAAATGAAAGAAAAAAATCAAAAGGGACGGTGGTTGTTTCTTAGAAAAAGAAGGCTCCTCCCTTCCGGATGTAGACAAACAAGGGGAAGGGAGTGAAGAGGCAATGCTGATGATTGAGATGATGTTTTTATAATTATTATGATTGTAGTAGTATTAACTTAGAAGCAAGAGTTCATGGAAGAGAGAGATGATGATTGAGATAACGAATATTTTTTATTATTACTAGCACCTATGCCTGTGCGATGCACGGGCCGATAACGTTATGACAGATTTTTACAAATAAGCATGGCAGTTTTTATCAGTTTTTTTATGAACTGATGTGTTAAAACATGATGATGGATGGTGGTTTTTCCAATTGTTATTGTAATTTAGTGTAAGTTTAGGGGTATTTTAGTCCTAAAAAATTAGATAAACTCTCTGAAAAAGAGAGTTTCCTTTATTATAGGACATTTACTTTTTGGTCCCCATCATTTACTCACCAGCCCCCATTTTATTCCGCCTTATACAAGGTGGAAGTGCAAATTTTCACTTTTCTGACTAACAAAAGGCGGAAACATTCCGACTGCCAAGAGTCGGAAAGTGAAAATTCGCACTTCCACCTTGTATAAGGCGAAATAAAATGGGGGTTGTTGAATAAATGGTGGGGACCAAAAAGTAATGGTCTAGACCCGCAATTTTTCCCAATTTATTTTAATATTTTATTTTATTTAAGTCGCATTTATTTTAAGAATAATTTAATAATAATTGTCTTCGGTTGATTTTTAGTATATATATATATAGCGGTAATATATATATATGTATAATAATTATAATTTTGTGTAATAAATTAGAAAAAAATTATTTTCAGCGTGAGATTTTATTTCTGGATATTTAATAAATATTTTTAATTGTATTAAAATAATTTTAACTAAGGTTTTGACAGAAAAGTGAATTTTTGGGTTATAGAGTTATAACTTCAAAAATTTATATCTTTTTAACCGTAAGTTCGAAAAATATGAATTTTATACGAAAACGATCGTATCGAAATGTAGTATTTTAATATGTAAAATAAAATTGTTATTTTGACATTTACGAAAAAGTACTGTACGGTAGGTAGAAAAACGAATTTTTCTGTTTTTAACTAAGAAAAATTATTTTGGAGCATAAAATAATTAATTGGACTATAAAATATTTTATTTGGTATATTAAAATATTTATATTGATGCTGGATGGCTGCACCGTCCATATCTAAGTTTTTTTTCTAATTATTTTCTGATTTGATTAAAATAAGAGTTTAATAGGATTGGTTAATTTGGGAGGCAAAATTCAAATGAACCAATGAGAAAAATTTCTTTTCTTTTTTCTTCTCCCCACCGTCCAGAAATAAGAGAGGAAAGAGGAGAATTTCTGAAAATTGGTCCTAAGTTATTAACACATGGTTTTTGGCAAAATCCTATTAATTACTAGTCTTGGTTCCAAGTAAAGCATTAAGATGATGACTCACTTATGACTAAGGGGGGCTGAATTTCCTAGAGGATTTGGAGGGTATATGCTGCATTTTTTCACCTATAAATAAGACCTCTTACCCCTCATTTTTTTCACACACAAATTCTTGATAGTTTGACAAAAAGAAAAGAAAATCCTAAGAGAAAATAGAGAGAGAGGGACGAGTTTGGCTATAGGAAGAAGGGAAGAATTGCTTTGTCACTTGAAGTTTTTCTTTTAGCTTAAGGAGTAGAGGTAACCCAAAATCACTTACACATTTAATCTCTTTTAATTTATTAGTCTTTTGTTTCTATTATTGAATAAAATCTCTAAATTCTTCTATGGTAAAGAAATAGCTAAAGTTCTAATTTTTTTTATTGTAATAAATTTATTATTGAATGTGTGATATTGTTCTTGAGTCATATGAATTAAGGATGAGAAAAGGGACACAAAAATGGTGTTTAAAGAGATTTATCTCCCTTTTTCTCTAATTCTTAAGATGGCTGAAAATTTTGATGATTATAAGTAATTAATTTTCTGGGTCTATTTTATTTCTAATACTATATGGATTATAGAGAATTTTGTATAATTTAAATGGGTTTTGATTCTTTGTCTTTGAATTGTTTTTGTTTCTTTGTGTTAAGGAATAATGATAAATAAGTGAATAACAATGGAAAAATATAATTTTCTTGTATATGTATAAATATATAGGCCGTAACATATAAATATTAGGAAGAGTTGATGGTTGATTTGTGTATTTTTAATATATGAATTGTATTGTTGTTTAATAAGATAAAAGAGAATGGAAATGAATAAGAAGATTAAGATGGATTTTTATTTTTTCATATTTTTTTTTCTGGACCGTATATATATATATATATATATATATTGTATAGTAATTGTTGTTATTTCATGTGTATTTGAGTTATAGTTAAGTCCCTAAAAAGAATGAAAACAAATGAGTGTTTTTCCTTAAAGTAAAAATGAAATGAAAATGATTTGTGAAAAAGGAACTAAAAATAATTTTTGGGAAATAAAATAATTCTGGAAAATTTTATGAAGGCCAAAATTTATAAATTATTTTGAGTATAAGTTGCAAATGTTTTAGGGTGTTTTTGTTTGATGTGGTTAGATGTTTATTAGTATGAATGTGCAATTGAATTTTATGCAAATAATCAATTCTGGAAAATCAATTTTAATTCTGGAAAAATAGTATTAAATATAATACCTCAAGTGATTATTTTATGAGTATTAGTTGTATTTAAATTATAGGTGTAAGAGTAGTATAGAAAAGAAGAGGAAAAATAGATGTTTTAGATGCATTAAAATGATTGTATAAAAATAATAAGTTGCCGTCCAGAATTTATAAATAATGAAAAAGTAATGTTTTATAAAAAATAATAGTGTTTTAAAGTCTTTGGCATGAGTAGGAATTGTGTATAATTGTTTTGGATTGTTTTACTTAAACTTCTTGAACTAATGCAACTTTTACTGTGGTTGTACAACAGATGCAATTATTTTATTTAGCTTAATTTTGATCATTTTATTATAGTAGAAGTTGTAATAAGAATTTAGGAAAAAACGATATGTGTTTTTGACTTTCTGTTTAAGAGAAAATGAATTTTTAAGCTTGAGTATGCATGCTGTCCAAAAAAAATGTGAAATGTGTGGTATTTATGTTATGACTTGTTCTTGAATGATTAAATATGTAAATTTCATGCTAATCTTGTAGTATAAGTGTTTACTATTAAGAGTGGATTTTAAAAGTAATTTTAGAATACATATAAGTAAGGTTGTATATGTGTTTGAATGAAATGTTGTTTGTACTTGTATGAAAATGTGAAGAATGATTGAAGGATGTTCTTGAAAAAGAAATATTGATTTGATATTTGATTTTAAAGGTTTTTAAAAGGTTTTCAGAAATGAGTTATTTTCTAAGTATTTACATGATTCCAAAATTTCAAGGACTTTGAGAAATTAATGTTTTCAAAGGTTATATTTGGTTAATTACTTTTAAGTTAGTGTGAATATTTATAAAAGTTATTTTGTAAAAATGATTGATTTAAAAGGTTTGCAATTGGGGACGAATAGCGAGACCGAAAGTCAAGCCCACGTTAATCCTTCGCATCAAGGTGAGAGAGTAGCAACTTTTAGACATAATGGCACCATGGTAATCATTAGAACGATTTCGACCATCTCAAAAGTCGGAATCCGGGTTACGTGTCAAGATACGAGACGACAATTGAGTGTAGGATGTTTAGTCGTCTTTCGCTGAGACAGTAACTCTATTTTATTATTTAATGTAGGCTTAAATATGAAAATGGTCCCTATAAATATTGACTTTTTTGAAATTGGTCCCTGTAAAAATTTTCTTTTGGTTTTGGTCCCTACATTTATAAAATATTTTGGTTTTGGTCCCTCCTGTTATATGTGGACGAAAAATGCCAAAAATGTAATATATTATATTCTATGACCTATTAAGGATGATATTCTTGTATTAATCTCAAGGGTAAACAGACAACTTACATTAAATAAAAAAACCAGTTCAAAAACCATGATATTAGAGGGACCAAAACCAATTGAATCTAAATAATAGAGGGACCAAAACAAACTACCAACATAATTATGGGGACCAAAATTTAATATGAGGGACCAAAACCAAAACGTTTTGTAAGTGCAGGGACCAAAATCAAAAGAAAATTTTTACAAGAACCAATTTCAAAGAAGTCAATATTTACAGGGACCATTTTCATATTTAAGCCTTTAATGTATTTGTGATTATATTATATTATGCTTGTATGAGTATATAAGAAATGTTGTTAAATGATTCTGAGAATGATGATGGATATGTTGTAAATGTTTTAAAAGAATCGTATAATCGAGAAATGTTGGAGTTGATGAGAAATGATAATTATGGGAATGTGGAAGGATCCTATGAGCAAGTTGTGATACGCTTGAAAGAAATACGAAATGATTAAGTCTTGAAAATATGCGAAAATGATGCTTATGTACAGTGATGGTGCATCGTGGCACAATGACTTTGTAATTATTCCCCTTTGAGTGACTAATCACGTGAATGAGTGTGCCGTGATTACGTCTTGTGGATCCCACTGTACGATGATGAAGTTTTGCTGTGGTCCCTTAGAGGTCGAGGCCCGTTAGAAGTACGGCCTAGAATGGATCGACCAAACTTAGGATTAAGAAAAGATTCTAAAGAACTAAAAAGACTTAAAAGACTTTAGGACCCAATCCCTTCTGACTACGTTGAGAGTGGAGTAATGGAGAGGAAAGATACCATATACTTGGAGGTCAGGCATCCCTTCGAGTGGCGATTGCGATAGGGGAGGGAAATGACGGTGATTCGTCAAGAAGCCTAAGAGCACTTCCCTAGGTGGGACGATGCTACAATGATCAAGGGCACCTGCTGGTCGTTGGTCGTAGAGAGGACTACAACGCGAACTAGGGATAGAGCTGTCGCCCCCTTGAGCAAATCCTAGATGGTGGAGAGGGAATCCGAATGGGACTAGAAGCCATCGTTTTTATGAACTTATGAATTGATACTTGATTTTATTTTGCTGGCCAACTGGCATGGTTTCAGCTGGTACGTACCCTTTGGCTTCGATGTCAGCATGGTTAGGACTCATGTGCATCCCATCTGCTTTCCGAACTAGGACGAGGTTGGATATTGAAGGAGGAGATGTAGCGTGTGTGCTAATTTGCCTTTAACCCGATAGCTTCCTTCACTAATAATTTGATAATAGTGAAAGACTTGTGGAAAATTATAGATGGAATTCTTGAGTAATGATAATCATGATAAAGATGTATGATTCAAGGATTATAAGAATAATGTGATAAAGAAATAAGGATATTATGCTTGTGTTAGTTCTAATGCGACCCATGGATTAAGCCCATGCCGTCGACGCTTTGCCCGTCTGGTAGCTAACTCTCTATATTTTTCTGTATGTTCTTGTCTCTGTTTATGGTAAATAAATTAGATGGCGGACCAAGTGATTCAGCTGGAAATGTCTCCTTTAATGGGGGACAATGGCATAGGACCGCAAATGGTTGGATCTGGGAGGGACCATCAAGACTCATTTTTACTGATCGATATCACGCTCTACGTGGAGTGGCTAGCGACCGTGTACAAGTGCGTTTCATCTTGAGGGATCTGATGCCGGGTGGACCTTGGGCTTTTCATAATGCTCCGCCCGCTGATCAGAACATCGGTGAGGAAGAGGACCCAGAAGAGGAAGAGGACCCAGAAGAGGAAGAAGACCCAGAGGAAGACCCTGATGAGGATGCGCACGATGACGAGTAGCTTAGCTCTTAGTAGTAGTGATCTTTTGTTTTGAGTCTTGGATAACGGACCCTTTGATTATCATTATGTAACCCCAATGGAAGTTTTTATCATTTCGCTATTTGGTATTTTGGGATAATGGCTGTTAAGCCTAAACAATTTCTATGATGTTTATTTTGGAATTAATATAATGATGATTTTATTCCGCATTTTTAAATATTGAGTTCTGGAACGGAAATGTATCGTGGCACTTCACTTTGGAAAATAGAATGGAGTTTGAAAGACGAGGGAAAACCTTTTTATGAAACAAAGTTACTGATAGAAGTTAAGTTGAGAAAACATTTTTAGAAACTAAGTTAGTTATGTAACCTTTTCGAAAACTAAGTTGAAAAATATTTTTGAAAATATAGTTGACATGAAAACCTCTTCTCCAAATTCTGATCGCTTGTAATGTTTATATATAAAAAAAATGGCGCAAATTTTTAGGGAAAATTCTATTTCCAAATTGGGGTGTTACATATTATAGTAGAGATAGAGATAGAGATGGTGCAGTTATCATAAGGATGCAGTTATTTCTTTAATAACCACTCATACCCAAGGGGCATTTTGGGTATAAAAAAAATGGACAAACTTTTTTGTTAGTTAAGCAAACCATGTTTGCTTTATTATAATAAAAGATAAAAGATAAAAGATGATTGTAGTATTATACTAGTATCTATATTTATACATACTACAAATGAAAAGAAGCTTCAAATCGTTACCACTGCTCATTTCCACGTGGAATTTTTCATACAATTTACCTTTTTTTTTCTCCCGTTTTTCTCCTTCTTCTTCTTTCTGTTTATAGCAACTAGCATGCCGACAGGCACTGGAGTGTCGACGCTCCGCATTCCTATTGTTGTGTTTTTATTTCCGTTTATAGCAATATGTTGATTTTTTTATCACCAAATTAAATCATAATCTTAATTTACAATTATATCCCTTATGTTTCGTATATTTGAGAGCGAGGGGCAATATTATTTCCGTATCATTTTGCGTTCACACTTTGATTGTGTATTATATATATAATAATTAAATAATAAATTGATGGAAATTGTTTAGTATTCTCCTTTTTTAGTAAAAAGTAATATATATATATATATATATATATTAGTTAATAAAATTATAAATATGCATTTATTATTAAAATTATACAGTAGGTAGGAGTCAATCAATGAAAACAAATACCTACGTCACACTTGAGATGTAGGTAGAGAAATTATAATTTTTTTTATGGAAATTGTTTGTATTGTTTATTATTAAAAAAAACTTTCATATATATTTATAAAAGCAAATACATACCTCACATATGAGACGTAGGTACATAAATATTTTAATTATTAAATATTAATAAAAACTATTACTTATTAAAATTATTGATAATATTATTAATAAAAAATATGCACTTGTCAAAAAAGTAAAAAATTGATATATGTTGAAAAAAATACCTACGCATAGTTGTGACGTAGGTAGAGAATTTTTTGTTTATGGAAAATGTTTCTATTGTTTATTTTTAATAAAAAGTTTCATATATATATCTATATATATATATATATCTATAATATATATTTAGAGATTAGATTGTGCATTATTTCTAAAAATGGTTCTTGTGTTACGAATTTTTTCTATCAAAATTGTGTATATTTTTCCCGTATATTTTATTTTTATTTATTTAATTGGGTAATAGATATTTTTATTTTTAATAAATTTGTTTGATAAAATTAAATATAATAATTAACTTTTTTTTACTAGTAATAAATATGATTATAGTTATTTTTCTTATAGTAGTACTGTATATTCTAAACCAAAAGGTGTACCGTATTGTATTCCATAAAGGCTAAACATTTAAAAAAAATCCATGAATGTAATATTCTCAGTATCAGTGCACTTAGACCCACTTATACGTATTAAAGGCATTCATTCAATGTTAATTAGGCATATTTCGCCCTTTCTTAGTCCCATTTATTTTCACTATTTTCCAGTAAAGTCACCAGAGTTATTACTGAGTGATTTGGGCGAGAATTTAGTATTAATGTGTATGATAAGTCACCAGTGTTACTGGTGAGTGATTTAGGCAAATATCAGTTATTTGGGCGGGATTTAAACATTCGGGTGTATGATACCCATTTGTATTGATAATAAAGAGTACTCCCTCCGGTCCTATTTATAAGTCACATTTTAGAAGGATTCTTTGTTCCTATTTATAAGTCACTTTGTATTTTCTAGGAGACATTTATTGCTATTTTCTCTTATTTGCCCTTTGTTCATTAATGTGAAGTAATACATTGTGAAATTCTCAATGCAAGTTAAGAGGGTAAGATTGTAATGTTGAAGTATTTTTTTAAAGTTTCAAGAAACCTAACAAAGAATTATTTTCTAAAATGGTTAAATATGCCCTATAAATAGGACCAGAGGGAGTATTGATTAGCAAAGTCATGAGCGTAATTAATGACTGGTTTTAGGCGGGAATTAGACATAAGAGTGTATGATACCAATCTGGATTTATAAATAGTAATATTGATAATATTCCCTCTGTCCATGAATATAAGACCATCTTGACACTTTTATTTTGTCCATATTTATAAGACCCTTTACCAATTTTCAATGAGCATTAATTACTTTTTTTCACAAATATCCCTATTTAATAATAATAATAATAATAATAATAATAATAATAATAATAATAATAATAATAATAATAATAATAATAATAATAATAATAATAACTTGAAGCAACAAGTGTTAAGGGTACCCTAACAGCATTTGTTAGCTTTTTTTTACGAAATGGTGATATGCTTGCATATTTCCAGGCTACAAATTACAAAATGAGTGTTGATAGAAAACAATTGGAAATTGAGATTAAAAAAACAATAATACAAAGAAATCATAGCAAATGTTGTCTCAGAGACCTAGGCCTTCTTATACTCCCTCCGGTCCTTATTATAAGCCCATTTGACTAGTTTTCACATCCTTTAAGAAAGTTAGTTGATATTGTTAGTGGTATTGGAAATCTAAATGTTTGGTATAGTTTTTCAAAATTACCCCTATAATTATTATTGGAAATCTAAAAAGTGTTGAGTAAATAGGGGTGTTTGTGGAAAAAAAGTAATTAATTCCATTGAAAATGAGGTTTATATTAAGGACCAAAGAAAAGTCTTCTAAATAGGCTTATATATAGGACCGGAGGGAGTATAACAGTACACAGGGTTTTCCCGGAGTCTCCTCCTTCAACCTTTAACAAATGATAAATAATCTTTGAATGAATAGTCTAACCCCACACCACATATTTAAACATGATAGTATAACTATCAAACAATAACCACTCATAACTTCCTAACCACTACATTAACCGCTCATAACTACCTAATACATTTAATTTAATTAATTTAATATAAATATCTAAGAGCTTATATTCCTATCAATGCCTCCCAGTACATAAACAGCCTTGTCTTTAAGGCTGATTGAGGAAACCATAGCCCTTTGTTAACCATTGCTTGGGTTTGGGTACAATAATTCAGCCACCTCAAACTCTTCCTCTTCAATCCCTTCGTCGTCTTCCTCAAAAATCAGTAGTCTCAGCTTTCATTCTGGACACATATGGAGTGGTCCAAATGGTTGGCCACATTGAAAGCAACGACCCTCTATTCTCCTTTCATATTCTTGATAAGGCAAGTGTCGGGTTCCCCTGTTTCTGAATTCATAAGTTTAGGCAGTTTGGGCACCAGAATCCCAATTGGAAGTAACATTGATCTCCCTGGATTTTGCAATCCGTGAAGGGTTAGACTGTGATTCCGAAATTTTAGGCTGATTTGAATTTCCTGGTTTATATCCTGAATTTGAAGTTCCTTCAGACCCAAAAAAATTAATCCAAGAACTGTCACTTTTGAATTTCTCTCTCACTACTCCTTTAAGATCAGATTGCACAAAATTAGTAACAGAATTCTTTGTTCCTTTATTAGAAACAATGCCCATTCTTTCCCCAAACAATTCATCCTCAATTAAACGGGCTAAGTGAATCGCCTTGGGTACATTTTGTGGGTCATGTGTTCTAACCTTCAATCTGATCACATCACTCAATCCATTCATGAAGAATCCCAAGGCAAGAGCTTCTTGTATCTTTGGTAATTGTGCTAGCATCATCTCGAATTGTTGGACAAATTCTTCTACACAACCAGTTTGCTTTAAGGCTGCTAACTGCTCATAAGGATTCCCCGCACCACCATTAGAAAACCTTTTAAACAATTATTCCTTCAAAATGTCCCAAGACATGTTAGGCATCCTTTTTTTGAGATATCTGAACCAATTTACAGCAGATCCATCCATGCACACAAATAACAAAGAAACTTTATCTTCTGGTTTGGTGTTTTGAATTTCAAAAAACTTTTCTGTCTTGGCCACCCAATTGATGGGATCAGAACCTTCAAAATTGAGCATTTCAATTTATTTTAAAGCCTTGCTAAATCAGCAACATCACAAGTTCTTGGGCTAACAATGGTGAATACTCCATCAAAAAGAGCTATCTGCAGTTACTTGGTGAGCAAGGCACTGTATTCTGGCACAAAACCGTATGGAATCCAGCTTCCATACCTAAGCATTGCTTCATTTTTTTGTTTGGCTGTGCACGACAGATTAAAAACTAGAGCCAATATGATCTCATTTGATGATAGTGATCGATCCTACTTGTGTGCTTTGTAATGATAACTTTGAGGATCAGAATCATCTTTTCTTTGATTGTGTTTGGAGCAGAGAACTTGTAGAACTTTTGAGTAATTGGTTTGGATTGCATCATTGGCGCTTTAAATTTCAAAACTGCTTGCATTGGTTGTGCTTTGGCTTGAAGGACAAGAAACGAAAACAAGCTGCGATAGCTATTTCGGCAGGCGCTTTATATCATATAGGGATGGAAAGAAATCGAAGAATCTTTGTTGGAAGGACTATGCTACCAAGTCAAGTGTTTAATCTACTAAAGAAAGATCTTGTTATTAGATTTAATGTTTATTTTACTAATCTTAAGTGCGTAGGGAATAATGTAATAGTCAATAGACTTCTAGCTGAACTTTGATTATTTTGATTTTATTTATGTTTGCCTACTCTTTAAACCCTACATAGTAGGTGGGAAAGAGTTTGGTGAATATATGTTTTGATGTAAAATTTTGTTTTTGTTGGTAATGAAATTTTTTTCTTTTACCAATAAAAAGAAAAAAGCCTTGCTAAGCACATCTGGAATTTCTTCATAATTTCTTTGTTTTCAGTGATGTCGTTCTCCCTTCTGGTGGAACTCTCCTCTTCTTCATTGTTCTTTCCCATTATCTTCCTAATTTCGGATAGGATGCTCTCCTTTAAGTTAATCTCTAAATCAGTCATCTTCTCCTCAATGTTAGCCAATCTCTCCCCCATTCCTTCAATCTTTTCCTCCAACAAATCAACTCTGTCGACACTTTTGCCATGATTAACACACGATTTTGCTGGTCTCACGAATCTCCTCCTTTTGGATTCGTCTAGTTGGACCAATTGATAGAAAACAAGTGGAAATTGAGATTAAAAAGACAATAATACAAAGAAATTACAGCAAATGTTGTCCCAGAAACCTAGGCCTCCTAATACAACAGTACACAGAGTTTCCCCTAACAAAGAGTCTCCTCCTTCAATCTTTAACAAATACCAAATCTTTTAAAGAATAGTCTAACTCCCACACCACATATTTAAACCCAATAGTATAACTATCAAACAATAACTACTTATAACTTCCTAACCACTGCATTAACTACTCAAAACTACCTAATACATTTACTACATAAGTTTAATTAATTTAATTAATTTAATATAATTATCTAAGAGCTTATATTTCTATGAGGTGATTGCATTCATATTTTATCAATCATGATAGGTAAAGCTTAAAAATTACAATCATGTTTATATGTATTGCGGATAATAACCAGAAGATGATGTGGCACAGAATGCAAAGGGGGTAACCTCTCAAAGAGAGAACACTCAAAATGAGCTATATTCTTATACTTCAACTTATGTTTATAACTTACAATAAGGTCCTTATTTATAGCATTCAGAAACAAAGTAAAAACAAAACAGTAAACAAAACAAGGGGAGCAGTTGGCTGGCATTGTTGACTTGGTGGTGGTCGTGCTGCCATATTTGAAAGAAAAGAAAGAATGTGGTAGCTGGCTTTGTTGAAAAAAAAAACAGAGAGGATAGAGGACTTCTAGATCATTCTCCCGGGGTTGAAAAAAACTCATCCTCGAGTTTAAGAGTTTTGTATTTTGAATTTCTATTCTCAATCCTTGCTCTTACTGGTTCATGAAGAGTTGTTTTCTTTGTGCTGTGGTTGGATTCACCTGGTGGCAGGGGAGCTAATTTGACTTTGATCTCATCCTTAGTGAAGGAGTACGTGTTAGCATACCCATCATACTGGGTTCGTCTATCATACTGCCATGGTCTTCCTAAAAGGAGGTGGCAGACATCCATGGGAATGACATCACACCAAACTTCATCTTGGTATTTTTGCCCAATTGAAAATGATACAAGGCATTTTTTGGATACCTTAATTTCACTTTCCTTACTTAGCCATTGCACTTTGTAAGGTTGTGGATGAATTTGGGTTGGAAACTTGAGCTTGTCCACCATATAGTTGGAAACCACATTTTCACAGCTTCCACTATCTATGATGACGTCACATGTTTTACCTTGAGAAGTGCATCGAGTGTGGAAGATGTCGTGTCTCAACCATGGTTCTTCATTTGTTGTAGCAGTGTGTAGACTTCGCATGATCATGAGTAATTCTCCTTGGTCAGGGGGTGTCTCTTCTTCGTCATACACAGGTGCTGCAACTTCTTCTTTGGATTCATTAGCAGGAAGCTCGTATGCTTCTCCTTCAATGATGGTGATGATTTGACGGTTCGGGCAGTCTGATACAATGTGTCCAAATCCTTGACATTTAAAACATTGAAGGTTTGTTTTGGATTTGGAGGGACCTGAAAGGATGTCTCCGATGGGCTTTGGGACTTGGGTTCTGTTTGATGAATATGGATGGGAGGTTGGTGTTTGTGCTTTTTGGGTGTAGAAAGGATCTTTGGAGAAAGCGGGTTGTACCTCTTTGGAAAGTTGTTTTTCTATTCTAACAGAAAGACATATTACATCCTCCAAATTCCAATATTGTTGTAGTTGGACTGGATGAGCAATGTCTGCGTTTAGCCCTCCAAGGTATCGGGCTATCGTCTGTTCTTCTTTTTCTTGAATGTCACATTTCATCATGAGCTTTTCAAACTCTCTAGTATATTCCTCCACAGAAAGTGATCTTTGTCGCAAGTTGTGAAGCTGAATAAAATTATCTTGGTAGTAATGGTGAGGTAAAAACTTACGAGTTAATTCTCGACGCATCTTTTCCCAAGACTTGATCTTGCTCTTGCCTTCACGCTCACGCTTCCTTTTGAGATTTTCCCACCATATGGATGCGTGTTTTTTAAGCTTTATGGCGACAATCTTGACCTTGTGTGTATTTGGGACTTCTTTTAGCTCGAATACTCGCTCCACAGTTTGTAGCCAATCTACGAACTCATTGGGTTGGAGTTGTCCTTCAAAATCAGGAATATCCACCTTAATATTGTCTTTCCAGAATTTTTGTCGTAGTGGCAAATGACTAGAACTGGTGGTGGAGTCACTGGAATCGGAGTCTCCATCTAATCGTCTTCCTTGATTTTCGAGCTTTGCTTGTTGATTCCAAACAGTGGCTTGGAGTTGTTGGACAAGTCTCCTTAACTCATCCACTTCATTGTCAAAGTTATTTCTTCTTAGAGGCATTTTGATGTATTGAGGATGCTTAGAGAAAGGTGGTAGTTAGATTGAGTTGGAAAGGGAACTGATTGGTTGTTTGGAATGCGGAGGGTAAAATAGTAATTTGGTGAACTAGGGGTAAAATGGTAATTTTATGGGTCAAGGGTATGATGGTAATTTTATTGGACCTAGGGGTATTCTGTAATTTGTGGGTATAAGGGTATTTTGGTAATTTCGGGTTCAGGGGTATTTTTGGAATTGTAGGGGTCAGGGGTATGTTGGTAGTTATGTATAAACTGAGGAGCATAAAAGTAATTACAGCACTGATTGCAATTTTGTAATTATGGATAATGGCAATTTTGTGATTATAAAAAGAATTGAAGGGCAAAACCGTACTTTCATGGTTGTGGTGTTAGCAAGAGGATGCCACGGGAATTCCGGCGGTGTTTCGTTCAGGCACCTGCGGTGGTTCTCGGCGGACGAGACTTTTTATCCCAAGGTTTTGGGACTTTCTGAACACTTCTACGGGGTCGGTTTTTGACGAAAAGGCTTGTAAAGTGGGTTTTCGAAGGGAATCCGAATTGGCACCAATGGAGAACACTCACAAACACTCTTTTTCACAAACCTAAGGGCGTAGGAAGCTTTGGAAACCTTGCTCTGATTACCAATATGGCACAAAATGCAAAGGGGTAACCTCTCAAAGAGAGAACACTCAAAATGAGCTATATTCTTATACTTCAACTTATGTTTATAGCTTACAATAAGATCCTTATTTATAGCATTCAGGAACAAAGTAAAAACAAAACAGTAAACAAAACAAGGGGAGCAGTTTGCTGACATTGCTGACTTGGTGGTGGCTGCGCTGCCATATTTGAAAGAAAAGAGAGAAGGTGGTAGCTAGCATTGTGTGGTAGCTGGCTTTTTAAAAAAAAAAAGAGAGGACAGAGGATTTGTAGTTACTAATATGCTCTTTCCCTATTTGCCTCAAATAGCATTAAAAATTCTTGATATCCACCCTCAACTTCCAATAACCACCCATCACCCTTTCTATTACTCATTTATTTTCTTTCATTCTCTGTCACTTTTATTTTCTCTTTTTTTCTTTTCTTTTCCTATCAAACAGGAAAGGCGCAAGGAAGGAAACGTCAAAAACATACAAAATTGGAATTATGAAGGCGTTGGGAACATGGGAAATTTGTTTCTTTCAACATGTGAATATGTGTGTGGCAATTGGTTTCTCTCTCGACCCCTTTTTTAAACTATTAATTTTAACCTCTCCCTGTTCATTGCAGTTTTTCTATTCACTATTCTTCAATTCTATCTTTTAAATTTATTATCAATTTTATTATTATTGGTCCTTTTGTTTACAGGTAAAAGGCGATTGTTACACTAACATTTAAAATCTATATTCAAGTGTATTTTGTTTACTAATTTAATCTCAAATTCAATTATTTGTTTTGTTTTATCTAAGGAAATAATATTTAGAATTTACTATCAATTTAATAGCAGTCCAATTGGGCTTTCTCATTCACCCAATGGGCTATCAATACTTAGAATTTATTTTCTCTTTATATATAAAAATGTATCACAATGGAGCTTTCTCATTCACCCATTTTGAAATGTTGCATCCTCATTAAAAGTTGGGCTTTTCAACTCAAAGAAGGCATCCACTTGTCATTTTTTTTTTAAATTTAAAATTTGAAAATCAAATTATAAGCAAGTTACACTTTTAAGTTACAAGATGCAAGTTAAACTTTTTTTCATTATTTCCCATTCAGAAACAAAACCTCTCCATAATTAGGACCATTGCATAATAGCTGTTAGTGTGAGTTACTTCTCCATAATTAGCATATCAATTGAACAACTAGACTACTGCACCAAATTCACTCTGGTTTGCTTCTCTTCTCTCTCTTTTCTTCCAGTTTATTTTCAAGGCAGCAACATCTTTCATTGAAGGATTAGCTAAAGCCATCACCTCTTGTGAGAAATGAAACTTTTCTTTTTCATTATTGTTCTTTGCTTTTAAATTTTCATCATCATCTTCATCATTATCATTATTATTTTATTTGTTAGTTATTAAAGATTTGATTTTACAGATGCTTCGTGAAGTACTTTGAGAAATGCAGAGAGATAATTGGCGCTATGATAATGAAGGATTGGCAGACGGGTTGACCTAGAATTATAAAAAAAAAGAGCAATCAAGAAATTTTTTTGTAGGTAATTAAAATATAGACAAAAGAATTGGTAGGTCATTTATAATACTATATTAAAATGAAACATTCATGCATTGTACATCATACCTTCCAAAAAAAGTGCATTGTACATCATATGTTGCATTATTTATATTGTTGATAATACACTATTAATTTAGTATTTTCACTTATACTTTTACTGTTATTTACATTAAAAATGAAAACTAAACATTACTGTAATGTTTAAACAGACCCAAGATCGGACAGACCCGTGAAATGCACGGGCAAAAAACTAGAGAATAGTGACTTTTAAAGCCTCCACATTAAAAGTTAGAGAATAGTGACTTTTGAAGCTATCCACTTGTCCCAAATTCAAATTTAAATTTTGAAAAGCAAGTTAGAAGTTGCAATCATTTTCTGTTTAATAACGACAAGTCATTATAACTGTTCCAATAACAAAAAATGCATCAACAATTTTTCTCTTTTTCTAATCATCTTATATTTATTATTTTCACTCATTTAAGTTTATGAAATATACTCTGTTGCTAAATCTCCTTCTCTTGCTATACGATTCTTTATCTCTGTATGTTCTTTTACTATCTTTGTACCTTCAATTTTGGCCACATACTCTTCATGCTCAATTTGAGAGGATGAAAGCTATTTGGGTGATCTTTGAGATGATTGATATTATTTGGGTGCTGATTTGTGTGGTCATTTAACTTGATTCTTCTTTGGAATTAGAAGCCGTCACTCACTCTTCTTATGTCATTTTCTTCTTATGATGCTATATATGTTGTGAGGTGAAGGCTAAGTTACACCGGATTTTGTTTTGGTGGATACACGCACCATCCTTATTTACATGTCATAACAGGTATAGCAGGTTATACATCATTTATTATTGTAATCTTTAATTTTTTGAAATGATGATTCATTATTCATTATTGTAATCTTTAAAGATTTTAGGAGCTTTTACTTGTTTTTAATTGTTAAATTATTTTTTTACTTACATCATAAATTTAAAAAATAATGAATTTTTTACTGATATTTTTATTGAAATACACGATAATTTAATGAAATTGGGATTTATAATTTTTTTAAAATACGTAATTAAAAAAACTTATACATAAATAATTAAAAAATATAATATGAGAAGGATGATTTTTCAATTGACACAAATTAACAAAGTATTATATATTATTGTAAAAAAAAATACACTTATGTGCTTTGTAGAAATATGTTAATTATAAAAATTTATGATTTTTTAAAAATAAATAATTATAAAAAAATAACATAGATAATTAAAAAAATAGTATAATATAAGAAAGATCATTTTTCAGTTGGAAGAAATTAACATAATATAACATATTATTGTAGACAAAAGTACCCTTATATGTTTTGTAAAAATATGTTAATTATTAAAATTTATAATTTTTTTAAAAATAAATAATAATTAAAAAAACTTATAACATAGATAATTAAAAATGAAATAAGCAGAAGGTGATTTTTTAGTTTGAACAAATTAGCCTAGTATAACATATTACTATAGACAAAAATGCCCTTATGTAATTTGTATAAATATGTTAATTATAAAAATTTATGATTTATAAAAATAAATAATTATAAAAAAAACCTTATATCATAGATAATTAAAAAATGTAATATGAGAAAAGTGATTTTTCAGTTGGAACAAATCAACACTTTGTAGCATTTTTTAAAAAAAAAATTACCTTTATGTCTTTTCTAGAAATATATTTACCCATTAATAACATTATTCATAAATATTTATATTCAAATATTAAAGTTAATTAATAAAATTATATATAATGCATTGAAAATTGTATGCTGTAGATTGACGATCACATCTAAGAATTATGATTTTGGATATGGATGACAATAAAACCCACATCCACGGTACCCACATCTAAGAATTATGCTCTAATTGGGTTTGGAGAAACCCGAAACTAAAATTTGCTTTAAAAAAAGATTGCGAGGGGGGGGGGGGGAGAGTCTGGGATTGTAAGTGCTTGCCCCGCCTCCGCTTCCAAACCCACACTAAAATAAAAAATTAAATAATTTTCATTATAATAATAGTTAAATAGTGAAGTCAAACTAACATATTTGTCAAAAACCATGATTTAATTTGCAATATTTTAGATATTTTTAAAATTTGACGTTTATTATTATATTTTATTTGAATTGTAATGTATATTATATATGATTTTTGTTTAATAAAATAAAATATAATTTTAAAAATAATTGGATGGATTACCAGCGCGTTTTCTCGAACTCGATGGATGTGTTTGGGTTTCACCTTTTCATACCCGCTCTACTTAAACCCGCACCCAAATCAGATATGCTCTTAATGGGTGCGACGTTGGTATCACCACAAGAAATGCAGCTGTTTGTGGTGGAATATTTGCGGCGGTTCTGTTAATCGTCGTCGGTGCTTAATTTTAAACCTCGAATTTGTGGCGGTTTTATAACCCTCGTAAGTTTCACGCTCACACGTACACTCCGCACGTACCCTTGTTTCTCACTCCCTTCTCACGCTTCTCACTCTCACTCTCCCTTCTCACTCTCGAGCTCCTTCTCACTCTCAAACTCTCCCTTCTCTGCCTTCTCTGCCTTCTCACTCTCAAACTCTCAAACGCTGTTCGAGTTCATAACGTTGTTCGAGTTCAATCTCACAAGGATCGAGTTCATAATGTTGTTCGAGTTCATAACGCTGTTCGAGTTCAATCTCACAAGGATCGGTGAGTTCCATTCTCAATCTCTCACTCCAGCTTTTAATTTTAGGGTTTCGAATTTTGATTTCTCTGTTTCTATACTTTTTTGTTTGCATTTTTGAGTTCTAGGGTTTCAAAATTGATTCAATCGCTGGTTATAGGTCCTATATTATAATATGTTAATTATATTCTAAATTTGTAAAACGATGATAATTTCTATTGCTATGACTATATTGATGGGAGTGATTGCTATTAGTAGTGATTGCTATTAGTAGTTTACAATAACATTTCCTAAAGACTTGGACATCTTACGCCCATGTGCATCATGAATCATGGGATGCAAATAAATTTGCATAGGGTTATCAGAAGATCATTGATCTAAAGTTCTTAGGCATCATCTATAATTGAAGGGATTAATATCAGACTCTGTTTTTTTAATTAGACTGATATAACAATCTTACAGGTCAGGATAAAATCCACTTACTATTCGCTATATATATTAGAGTAATGTATTATTATTATTATTTTAAATGATATGCAACAGAATAGTCATATTGAATTGCAAGCTTGCTATCTGATCTTGCAAGTGGCCAGTTCCACTTTCCCCAGCTAGATGTTAAATTGTTATTGACTTGGCTGTTAGGATGCCTTTTGCCTCTTGAATAAATTTTGGTCCATAGATGTCCACTTAATTACCTTCAGAGGACCAATTAATATAGAAACCTGTTCACATTCATCACTGTTTGCAGTCCTTCAACACCTCATGCCTTCATTATTTAACTTCAGAAGTTCTCACCAACTGTATGTACAATCTTGGGGTGTGTTTATCCTTGAAATTTTTAATGAAAGAATTCTTTCAAATAGTTTTCTTTTGAAAATTAAAGGATCAGAGATACCAAGATAGAACATTACTACAACTTTGCGTCTCTCTTTTCCTTGTACCAATCAGAACCTTGGTTTACGGATAATTGCCTTTTTTTTGTTTTATTCTGATTGTTTTGATGGCATAGTGTTAACAGCAAAAAGAGTTGGAGCAACTGCAGCTGTTGGCTGTTGCTCACATTGTTGAATGTTGGCAAGTAAAAAGCTCTTGCTCATTGTATTTTAGAATAATTCTAAACATGAAAGATAAGTAACAAACAATGTTAAAAAGGGTCCTCATCATGATGAATTGATTATGTCACTGATTAAAACAAACAAACAAAATAGTCTCTCTGATCCTTTAATTTTTTTATGATTTTTTTTAATTGAACCTGCAGATAATTGATGAGAAGTCACTTATCAAGAAATACCAACATGAGATTCAATGACTAAATTGCTATTTTTATTTTTATTTCGAGAGTCAAACAATATACTATTTTTTTTATTATTATACCATCTGAGTTCTGTTTTTGATTGATTTCGCCCTTGGCATGCTCTTGTTTGCAATGCTTGAACACTGATCAGATTCACATAGAGCAATCTCATTTGTAGCGATAAACTAATGACACTGTGATTTGTGAGTTGTGTTATCATTAATCTTCTTTGTTTACTCCATTTGATTTTAACCTGCATCATGCTAAATTAATTGTGATTTGAAATAATTTTCAAATTCAAATTCAGGTAGTTTGATCTAATTTTAGTCCCCTGTATAATAACATGCTTGTTTCTTTTTTGCTGACCATACATATACATTCAAATTGAAGCTAATGGTGATGGATGAAAGGACTATGAATACTATCTTGTGCTTTGATTTTTTTTGTTTGGTATATATTGGCAAAACCCGCCCCAAACCTAGCCCATTGGCATGCCTAATTTTGAAATGTTGAGTCTTCACATAAGTTCACGTTAAGAGTCATAGTCTATTAAATTAATCTGTCATGTGAATGATACATGGATCATCATTTAAGTGCGTGTTTGATATAACTGAAAAAATTATATTATGATTATTTTCATTTGTAACTATAATCTATTAAGCTTATAACATGTTAAAATTATAATTTTTTTATATTTGGATATGTTAGCTGAATATTAATTTAAGCTAATCTATTTTATTTAGATATTGTAAAGAAGATAATTTTTACGAGTAAATTAAAAAATGGGTATGAAGTTAGTTATTGCTATTCGAGTGATAAAGGTAGAATAAAAAAATCACACATATCTCAAAAAGTAGTCTTATAAAAATAATCTACAGAACCTATGAAGTAGATGTCGAATTTTGATTATTTTTTCAAGAACATATTCTAAAATTACTTTTTTAGTGTAGGTTTAATAATCCAATACACTGAAAATAAAAAATAAATCGTAAGACACACAATGACAAAATAACATTGGTATAAGTAAATTATTTAATTTACACCCTCAAAAATCAGGATAATCCTAGTTAATTGATTTACATTCCCTATGTTAGAGATACTTCAATAAAAAAAATAAATTGATCTACACTTTCATAAATTAATATTTCAGATATAATTTAGTGAAATTAGAAGTTTTTGATTTTTTTAAAAATAAATCATTTTAAAAACTTATAGTATAGATGATAATTAAAAAAAATAATATATAGATAATTTTATTTATTACTTATTAATAAAAAAATCTTTAAATGCAAACAATATATAAGTTCATTAATGAGGTTTATATTTGGAAATTCATTAAGTTGATACATGTTACTTATCCAACAGGTTACATGTAAACCCAATCATTAAATTAACACATGGTGTACTTAAACACCAAATATATTTGGTGTTTTTTAGCCAAAAACATGTTGTGAAGGATTTCATTCTATCCAGTTTTTTAGAGGGCCACAAAAATATGTCAACAGGCAAGGTTGTTGTATTTTTTTGTCATTATTGACTTTTTTTTAAAACCAATTTGTATTTTTATTATCATCTTTTTCAATCTTCATTCCTACTTTTCATATTTTTGTTGGAAAATTATTACATTTGTCATTTGCATGTTTTAGCGTAAGTCATCAATTCTCATATATATTTGTTTCACTTTTTTTCCTGTAAACTTTTGAGGCATTACTATGTAATTATCCTAATCTTCTTTATTGAAATTTGAAGCATAAAACTATTGAGATATGTTATTAGAAAGGAGATAGCAGTATAAGATTTTTTTTAAAGCTTATAAGTAAGAATCGATTTATAATAATTTAAGGTAATTCTAACCATTTATTTGTATTGAAGAATGAAGATTGAAGTGTTATATCTCTCTAGAATCATTCACAGAAGAAAATTTGAAGAGTAGTATATATCTATAATCTATGATCTTTATCTTCTTCTTCTTCTTCTATCTATATCTATAGATAAAGCCTGAGGCTTTTGGTGTCCACTCCTGTAACATCCTGACTCTCTAACCTTAATTTATTTATTATAATGAAAATAGAGAATAATTTTTCGCAAATAAATTTCAAAACTTTATTATTCAATTGCGGAAGCAAATCAACAGAACTTGTCCAAAAACAAGACACAATAGTTTAACTAATTTATTTTATAAGCAAATAGACTCTGAGCTACTTAAGACACTAATCGTAACCCAGAGCATGGTTCTTCAAACTCCATCCTTTGGAAAGGGAATCCCAAATCCCTCGCCAACGCTACTCTTCCCTTTGGAAGACAGGACCTTTGTTACCTACAAGGGCAACAAGGGAGTAAGTCATAGTTAATCACGTTAAAACGAATAATAAATAACAGAGGCTAAAAACAACTAACACAAGTATTCAAGTAGTAACAATTTACAAATGCATATACACATGTCAAACCTTTTTATCCATGCAATTGATCTTTATTGTTAATGACATGATGCATGCTGACCTCAACAATTTTCCGGGGCATCACAGTTTGGAGGTGGTAGGACTTACGAGCTTCGCTCTGCACTCATGACTTACGAGCTTCGCTCTGCATAGGACTTACGGGCTTAGCCCTGCACTCACGACTTACGGGTTCCCATCTCCCGGCGTTGTAGGACTCACAGGCTTAGCCTTGCACTCACGACTTATAGGCTTCATCCGCCCAGCGTTAATAGTATAAAAGGGAAAGTCCTCGCAAACTGGAGCAACAAATGCATGTATGCAAACATAATTTATTACCAATCCTTCTTATCACATTCATTATCATTTCCATCAAGGACATGATCCATCATCTATCTTTCCATTCATTAATCTCATCCTTAACAATTCCTTTCATCTTTCTTTTAGCTGGTGCTGTTGTTTTCATAGAAAAATCCATCAGCCACTTTGTGATGGTTTTAGAATTAGTGGTTAATAATCCATCGGGGCCTAGCCTCCTATTGGCGGATATTTATTGCAACGACCCCATTGGGACTCCCTTCGAAAATATCAACCAAGTGGGTAAAGACTTCCACTGGGACATGGGAAAATAATCAACCAAATGGGTGTACGCACTTCCATTGGGACATCCTGTTCGAATATGTCGACCACTGAATAAAATTCCAGTAGGACTCATCCAGGATAAAAATCAACCAATGGGAATTAAGTAAACTTATACATTTATCCATTGGGACTCCTGTCCGAATATATCAACCACTGGAGGAAATTCCAGTAGGACTTTTTCAGGATAATAATCGACCAATGGAAAAACGTATAAGAATTAGGTATTTAATATTCTCAAGAAAGATAAGTGTTTTCTTCAGTTTTGGTCAAAATACACGAGTATTTTACAAAATACTCGAGTGTTCTTCATTTTTTTTTCAGAATACTTGAAGTCCTTGAAGAAAAACTCGAGTTGTTCTTCATTTTCCCAGAATACTCGAGTGTTTCTCAAAAGACTCGAGTGTTTTTACTGCAATAGCACCAGTTTCTGTATTTTAAGCACCAATTCGAATTCCATGCATTGTTTTTCCATTCTTATGCAAAACAAAGGCATAAACACATATGAGGAATATGTTAGAACACATAAACAAGTACATAATAACATAAATCAACATCAATCACAGAATTAACACAAACTTGGAAAATAGCCATTTCAAGATATGAAATTCATTTCCACTCGGTTTTAACTTCGAAAATCAATCCAGTGAGCATCATTAGGTTCAATTAAACTTGTTTGAACATAAAAACAATGAGTTCCTGACCTCCAAGTCAGTTTCCTAATTCAAACTCTATTGCCCATGAACCTCCTATTGGTTCCTATGGATTTAGCTTGTTAAATACCATTCTAGTGATTAGGTAACTTCCCCTTTACCTTAATGAAGCTAAAGGAACGATTGGTTGTGGAAGAAAAGGTCTGAAACGGATTTTGAGCTTCAAAGCTCAATTCTGAACTTGTGCAAAAACTGTTGCACCGGCTGACTTTAGCTACAAATTACATCATGAATAAGCCATGAAAAATAACGAATCAAGTTAGCTTAAGCAACTAGGAAGTACTAACTTTAATTAGAAACAAGTTTGGAATCAAGAGGGTTCCTGAGTTTACCAAACCAATTCAAGAAAGATAGGTAGTTGAAGCTGTTTGTGCTCTGTTTTCAGTTTTGAGTGGCTAACTTTGGAGGCTTATAACTTTTTCTACAGAGACTCAAATTTCGTGGTTCTTGTTGCTATTTCAAGATTGGAAATAGAACTAGAAGTGTGTTTTGGTTGCACTCAATTTCATGGTTTGAGGAGGGAGAATCGAGAGCTTAAAGTTAGCACCAGAAAACAGAGGAAATGTGAATATAAATCCGGGTTAGGAGGATTTGAATGAGTTTGGGACTTCCCCAAGCCTCTATTTATAGCCTAAGGTTACCCTCCTATGAAGTAAGGTCTAGCTCTCTGCTTGGAACCTCGAGAAAACGCGTTTTGGTGCGAGTTTTGAATCAAAATCGACTTATAGGTTCAACACCACTGCTCGAAATACTCGAGTATTTTCCCTAGTACTCGAGTCTTTTTCAGCACATCAGAGAACACTCGAGTCTTCCATGAAAGACTCGAGTCTTTCGGCTCAAAATTCAAATTTTTCAAACAGTTAAAGATTATACTCGAGTCTTTCCCAAAACACTCGAGTACTTTAACCTAATTTCATAAAATTCATTATTTTATTTAATATAATAACATTATTATTTTAAATACTTTAATATTTACTTATTTATGAAAATATAGGGCCTTACATCCTCCCCCACTTGAACAGAATTTCGTCCTCGAAATTCGATTTGGAAAACAAAAACTTACTCAGACCGATACGGGTATTCTTCCTTCATCTGTCTTCCTAGCTCCCAAACGATGACATTAACATTACCACATTCTCATGCGACCCTTACTAACGAAATTTCCTTTCCTCGCAATCGCTTAATTTTCCTATCTTTAATCCGAACGGAACCATTTTCGAGTGTTGGATTTTCTTGCAAGGGTATATCGATGGGTTCGATAGGTGAACTCTCCCCCACTTGGAATCAGCATAGCAGAGTTCTATTTGCTCCTAACCTTAAGGCAGACACTATTGCAAACAATCTGGGTGGATGCCAAAAGACGAGGGGTTATCCAAACGGGATCAATCCTAAGCACGAGGTTAATGGTAAACTTAATCTTACGGTAAGGGTGAAATAGAGAATTGGACTCGAGATAAAAATGACGTCTAACTTGGTTTCTTCTTCTATAGACATGGGAGGTGTGCTTAGGTATTCTTTGAGCGTGGCTTATATAGATTTAGGTTTCGATAGGGAGGATAAACCTATTACGACAATCTATGATATTCCATCTACTCTTTGGATCATATCTCAAGCTTTCCATGTTGACTAAGGTGATTTTATCGAATATTGCTATTTTACGAACAGGCTTACTATGCAGCTACTAATGAATTGATTGGGGTGAACACATCTAGGTTACTTAGCAAAAATTGAGGCCTGAGATTTCAAATTTCAAATAGTTAGCATATTCTAAGCAAAGAAAACATAGGATTTCAAAATCAACATAGTTCTACAAGGAAATGATTCAAAAGGCAACTAGCTTATGCTAAATCCAAACAACGGTTGCGGTTCAAGAGGCAACTAACTTATTCTAAACCCTCTGACGGATTGGCTTCGCTTCCCATCATCGTAAAAACTTTGACATTTGTGTTGGGTTTGGGTATCGCACCGCCTTCGTTCTTATTCTTTTCGGGACAGTATGGGAAGATGTGTCCTTGTTTTCCACAATTGAAGCAGGTTTTAGGTTGCGCAGTCCAACAAAATCTCCCACCATGGAACTTGTGGCACTTATCACATTTTGATAAGCTACCTTCCGTTGGTTTCTCCTCACTCTTTTTCCCTTGTCCGTTCTTATCGTAGGGACTCTTGTTGTGGTCATTATGGTGATGGTTGTTCTTTTCGCGATTACAGTGGGGACCATAATTTTGTTGACTTTGCTGCTGTCGCTCATACACCATCTTTGCCTTGAGGTCATCTTCGGTGATACGACAACGTTGCACCAAAGTTGCGAAGTGTCGGATGCATTGTCCACTTACGAATGGCTTAATATCCGGCCTTAAACCATTCTCAAAACGAACACACTTAGCATTCTCGTCAGGGCGAAGAGTGAAGTATGGAGAGTACTTCATCAGCTCCTCAAACTTCGCAGCATATTCTCCAACAGTCATGGTTCCCTGTTTCAGCTCCAGGAATTCGATCTCCTTCTTGTTTCTTATATCCTCAGGGAAAAACTTCTCATAAAATTTCTCCACGAAAACACCCCAAGTAATCTGTTTGTTCTCATGCTCTAAGGCTTGTTTCGTATATTTCCACCAGTTGTCTGCGGGACCTACCAGGACATACGCAGCGTAAGTAACTTTCTGTTCCTCATCACATGGAATTGTCTGAAATATCTTTTCCAGCTCCTGAATCCAGATTTGCGCCTCCTCAGGGTTAGCTCCACCGTGGAACTTTGGAGGGTCGCACTTCCTAAAATCAGCTAGTCCCTTGAACTCGGACGGACCAGCAACTTGCCTATTAGCCAGATGTTCCAAGATTGCAGCGATACGATCGAGGGATTCGTCGGTATGACGAGCGTTTCTTGAGGCCATTACTACGTCATGCGATTCATCAAAGATAACAATTATTTTTAAAACAAAATATTATATTCATATATCATATCCTACTGACTAAATTCTAATCTACCCATAACTCAATTCAGAGTTATCACAGCTTATATCATGTGTGGCCATATTCCATAGGCCAAGAGTTTGAACCATTGCTCTGATACCATTTATTTATTATAATGAAAATAGAGAATAATTTTTCGCAAATAAATTTCAAAACTTTATTATTCAATTGCAGAAGCAAATCAACAGAACTTGTCCAAAAACAAGACACAATAGTTCAACTAATTTATTTTATAAGCAAATAGACTCTGAGCTACTTAAGACACTAATCGTAACCCAGAGCATGGTTCTTCAAACTCCATCCTTTGGAAAGGGAATCCCAAATCCCTCGCCAACGCTACTCTTCCCTTTGGAAGACAGGACCTTTGTTACCTACAAGGGCAACAAGGGAGTAAGTCATAGCTAATCACGTTAAAACGAATAATAAATAACATAGGCTAAAAACAACAAACACAAGTATTCAAGTAGTAACAATTTACAAATGCATATACACATGTCAAACCTTTTTATCCATGCAATTGATCTTTATTGTTAATGACATGATGCATGCTGACCTCAACAATTTCCCGGGGCATCACAGTTTGGAGGTGGTAGGACTTACGAGCTTCGCTCTGCACTCATGACTTACGAGCTTCGCTCTGCATAGGACTTACGGGCTTAGCCCTGCACTCACGACTTACGGGTTCCCATCTCCCGGCGTTGTAGGACTCACAGGCTTAGCCTTGCACTCACGACTTATAGGCTTCATCCGCCCAGCGTTAATAGTATAAAAGGGAAAGTCCTCGCAAACTGGAGCAACAAATGCATGTATGCAAACATAATTTATTACCAATCCTTCTTATCACATTCATTATCATTTCCATCAAGGACATGATCCATCATCTATCTTTCCATTCATTAATCTCATCCTTAACAATTCCTTTCATCTTTCTTTTAGCTGGTGCTGTTGTTTTCATAGAAAAATCCATCAGCCACTTTGTGATGGTTTTAGAATTAGTGGTTAATAATCCGTCAGGGCCTAGCCTCCTATTGGCGGATAATTATTGCAACGACCCCATTGGGACTCCCTTCGAAAATATCAACCAAGTGGGTAAAGACTTCCACTGGGACATGGGAAAATAATCAACCAAATGGGTGTACGCACTTCCATTGGGACATCCTGTCCGAATATGTCGACCACTGAATAAAATTCCAGTAGGACTCATCCAGGATAAAAATCAACCAATGGGAATTAAGTAAACTTATACATTTACCCATTGGGACTCCTGTCCGAATATATCAACCACTGGAGGAAATTCCAGTAGGACTCTTTCAGGATAATAATCGACCAATGGAAAAAGTATAAGAATTAGGTATTTAATATTCTCAAGAAAGATAAGTGTTTTCTTCAGTTTTGGTCAAAATACTCGAGTGTTCTTCATTTTTTTTTTCAGAATACTTGAAGTCCTTGAAGAAAAACTCGAGTTGCTCTTCATTTTCCCAGAATACTCGAGTGTTTCTCAAAAGACTCGAGTGTTTTTACTGCAACAGCACCAGTTTCTGTATTTTAAGCACCAATTCGAATTCCATGCATTGTTTTTCCATTCTTATGCAAAACAGAGGCATAAACACATATGAGGAATATGTTAGAACACATAAACAAGTACATAATATCATAAATCAACATCAATCACAGAATTAACACAAACTTGGAAAATAACCATTTCAAGATATGAAATTCATTTCCACTCGGTTTTAACTTCGAAAATCAATCCAGCGAGCATCATTAGGTTCAATTAAACTTGTTTGAACATAAAAACAATGAGTTCCTGAACTCCAAGTCAGTTTCCTAATTCAAACTCTATTGCCCGTGAACCTCCTATTGGTTCCTATGGATTTAGCTTGTTAAATACCATTCTAGTGATTAGGTAACTTCCCCTTTACCTTAATGAAGCTAAACGAACGATTGGTTGTGGAAGAAAAGGTCTGAAACGGATTTTGAGCTTCAAAGCTCAATTCTGAACTTGTGCAAAAGCTGTTGCACCGACTGACTTTAGCTACAAATTACATCATGAATAAGCCATGAAAAATAACGAACCAAGTTAGCTTAAGCAACTAGGAAGTACAAACTTTAATTAGAAACAAGTTTGGAATCAAGAGGGTTCCTGAGTTTACCAAACCAATTCAAGAAAGATAGGTAGTTGAAGCTGTTTGTGCTCTGTTTTCAGTTTTGAGTGGCTAACTTTGGAGGCTTATAACTTTTTTTACAGAGACTCAAATTTCGTGGTTCTTGTTGCTATTTCAAGATTGGAAATAGAACTAGAAGTGTGTTTTGGTTGCACTCAATTTCATGGTTTGAGGAGGGAGAATCGAGAGCTTAAAGTTAGCACCAGAAAACAGAGAAAATATGAATATAAATCCGGGTTAGGAGGATTTGAATGAGTTTGGGACTTCCCCAAGCCTCTATTTATAGCCTAAGGTTGCCCTCCTATGAAGTAAGGTCCAGCTCTCTGCTTGGAACCTCGAGAAAACACGTTTTGGTGCGAGTTTTGAATCAAAACCGACTTATAGGTTCAGCACCACTACTCGAAATACTCGAGTATTTTCCCTAGTACTCGAGTCTTTTTCAGCACATCAGAGAACACTCGAGTCTTCCATGAAAGACTCGAGTCTTTCGGCTCAAAATTCAAATTTTTCAAACAGCTAAAGATTATACTCGAGTCTTTCCCAAAACACTCGAGTACTTTAACCTAATTTCATAAAATTCATTATTTTATTTAATATAATAACATTATTATTTTAAATACTTTAATATTTACTTATTTATGAAAATATAGGGCCTTACAACTCCAATGTTTAAAACCAACTATAAAAATTTGAATATAAATTTCATGCAAAAAACCAATTAACTTCTCAAATAAGAAACCTACCTTAAACTAAAATAAAACCAACTTACATATTAAAAACAAACTTAAAACTACATAAACCAACTCAAAAATTTAAAACTAACTTAAACTACAAAACCAATTTCTAATTCCTTATTAACCCACAAAAACCAAAACCAAGGAGAAACAATTAGTTGTTTCATAATTATTACCCTATCTCAACAATCCATTATCACTTTATATGTTTTTTTATCCTTTCTTCTTTCTATTTTATTCTTACAGTTTTCATAATCAGTTTCTTCATACGGTATTCTTCCTTCCTTTTTTCTATCTATTTGATTCTTACGGTTCCCAGAGTCAGTTTCTTATTCAGATATTCTTCTTCATCTTCGTGATTATGTTGTACAACTTTAAAATTATTCTATTGCGATCAAGTTTTACATTCTCACTAAAGCATGAATTTTTGAATTTTCCCTTTCCTCCAAGTACCAAAATGTTGTCTTCAATGTATTAAAATTTGAATATTCATTCCTTAAATTTTTTTACATAATTATCCTGCTATAAGGTACATCACCTGTAAGAATTAAGTTTTCTAAAATTTATTCTCATAGTTAACCAAAAAATAAAATAAAATGTATTCTCATATAAGTAATAGCTATTGTTAATGTATACCATAATCAAAATGATAGGTATCTATTCCTGTTATACAATGAATTAGTTGCTTACGTAAATATATGTATATAATATTTCAAAAGATTCTATATTTATGTTATTTCATCAATACTTAAAACCTATTAGTATCACTTTAGATTTTTGAAATCTCACCCTTAAGAATTTATGTCAATTAACTTCTTATAATTTTCATGTTTAATGTTCAAGTTGCAGTTTTTTAGTTAACCTATGTGCTTTACCTAACAATTTTATTAAACAACTACATTACATTTATAACACAAATTCTAAGTAATACAATTTCTTAACGCATATGCAAAATTAAAACATGAATGTGATCTACATTTAAAATTGTGATGTGACTTATATATGAATTTACAGTAAACAAATACAAATTGACCTTAAATTCATTTTGAGCATGAAAACATGTTCTACAATTTACAACACAATTGGAAAGTAAAATGTATTATTTCTTACAACTATTAATCATACTTTATTGCTATAAATTGTCCAATGTTAATAACGACATATATATAAACACACTCAATATCAACACTACGACATCAAAAAATAAAATAAAATAAAAAGATTTAGAATTTATCTGATGAAAATGTCTTAAACCAATATTCAACAACAAAGTTGAAGAAGCAGGGGAAAAGAGTTAATAGATAATCTTACATACCCTTACATTCAGTTCTATTTTTTGTGCATGGTTCAATAATGTTACTTATTAAGGATTTTGAATAATTTTCCTTGGATTGGATTTGACTATTTATTTCGATTCTGCAAAATGGTTTTTCAATTAGAATTGACTTATAAGTATCTCATATTAGTACAAGTTTCTTTAGGTTTTTTAATTTTTCTTCTATTATTATAACTACACTAATAAAATAAAAACCAATTTGATATGACAAATTTAATACACAATCATTACTAATTAACTTTTGAAAGAAAACCAAGTATCACCAAATTTGGTCATAACGACAGCATGAAAAATGAAAAATATCAACACAACTTAAGAAAAAAGATTTAACTTATGAAAATTTTTCAAACAGTCAATTACAAAGTCTAAGACACGTACAAACCCATGCACTGCATGGGCTAAAAACTAGTAAATATATAATTACTTTCATACCCCTCATCATCTTCATCTCCTAGGTGATAACTTTAGTTCCCCACCGGAATGGGTGTCAAAAAAATTGGTTCGGTTGAACCGAACCGAAACTGAACTGAACCAACTTAAAGGAACTGGTTTTAGCATTTTATAAAAAACTGAACTAAACTTTTGTTTTTGTTTACATGGGAGGTCTGGGACTAAAACTCATGACTTGGAGAAGGGAAAAATTTTAAGTTTCTTTGCAGCCACCAACTGAACTGTCTTACGCAGACTGAACTGAACCAATTTTAAATGAACCTTATAACCAAATGAAGTAATTTGGATATCCAGTCCAGTCTAAACACATTCACAGATCACAGACTCTATCGATCTCTCAAGTCTCAACTCTCACTCGAAAATCTCACTCTCTCAGTATCTCACTCTATCGATATCCGTCTCAATCCATCGATCTCTGTCTCTCTAACTCTATCGAATCGCAAATCGCTGAAGACTCAGTCTATTGAATCGCAAATCTCCGTCTCTCTCATTCGCGAAATCCCAAATCGTAAATCGCATGTGTCTTCTCTGCGAGGTAGTAATATTTTTCTTCCCCAATTTACAAACCCTAATTTGTTAAATCTGAGCCTAATCTCTTCGATTACCCAGGCATTGGGTAGCTGATTTGATTTGGAGTTGAAGAAGAACACGTAAGAACGAGCACTCTGTGACTCTTGTTGTTCTTGTTGAAAATAAGTCAGATTGATATGGTTCTTGTTGTGTTTAATTGTTTATTAATTATAATCATCATGGATCTCAATTTTCAATCTTTACAATAACTTAGTCGTTGTAGGCCATATATGCATTTGCATGTAACTAATAAGCTGCAATTTTGCCATTTTGTGTCTGACCGCATTATTTTCTTGAGGATGGTTCTCTTGGACGGAAGTATTCATGGTGTTTCTAATGCATTTTGAGCAACTCAAGGTTGTAAAAATAAGTAATACATCATTTCTATAACCAACATTTATCTCGGTTAGCTTTTGCAAGTATCTTTTGTTGGAACTGAGATTTGGTAATTGATGCTCATTATTGAGGTTTTGACTTGCAATACTTTATGTGCTGGTTTAGTTTTCTGCGATTCCCCCTTTCATTTTCTGATTGTGTATTTATCTACACTCTTGAAATTGCTATTTCTTTTGTTCTCAGTTTTAAAACTATTGTGAAATGATGAATATTTCATATTTTCATCAGTTCTTTTTTAGAAGTTTGAAATTAGGGAATAACAAGCTGAGCATTGGCGCAATGGTTAGATAGTTTTTTTTTTGTGTAAACCAGGGACCACAGGTTCAACTCCTATCGACATGTTTTTTGTATCTGGGTTTATGCTAAGTATATCATCCCTTCCAAAACCACATTAGGTAGGAGGCTAGATGCATCTCCCATGTGGGTTAATGCCTAAGTAAATCTTCCCTTGGCAAACCCTGTTTGGTAAGTAGACTTGGTGCAACAATAAGGCTGTGTTGACATGGAGGTTAGGGATTTGAAACTATTTAATCATTAATTGCGATTTATTTTTAGGTTCAGCAATTTGCATTACCCTCTACCCCTTTATATCTTTACTTGTGTCTTGGTTTGGTTATGTGGCAAAGAGAAGGTGCTCTTAGTGAGTTCTTGGTCAATGTAACCATTAAAGGCCTTTCTTGTTTCTATAGTCTCAAGTTGCCTTTTTACTCTTGAATCAGTCAAGTAATTTGTTTTTTCCTTTCCTAATTCATTTTTTAGTTTATTTTTTTGTAAGGATTTTAATGTTAGTTTCCAATCTCTTGTTAGTGTTCCACATCGTTTTTTACAGATTTTTAAGCTTTCGAAATGTGACATTGTTTGGCAGTCAATTTTGTATAATGGTAAAGAGTCATTTTACTTCTTGTTTAAGCTTGAGAAATAGCTTCTTTCATGTTTTTGTTTCCTTTCATTTTTCTGCTTGTATTAGCTAGTGATCCTGTAGTGAGGTCTTCATATAATGAGAGGAATGTATGATATTAAATAATCACAGCCATTCATTTTGACTTTCACCTCTAAGCAAGAGTTAGTTTGCTTGCAGATTTTAAATTCCATATGTTCTTTTGCACTTGTACTTCGGTGCAGATTTTAAATTCATTTTGAATCACTTATTTTAGTTTGATTCTGTGCAAGGCTGATTATCTAATATAAAACAATTCTCACAGTTTGCCTTTATCTGCGCTTTCTTCATTCAATTTCCTTAATCACTATACTTCGTTTATCACGATTGCCCTCCTAGAAATTTTTATGTAAAATGATGATAATGTTACTGCTGAAAAGTTCTTGTTATTGTGGATTAATTGTGTAGTTATCTTATGTTGGTTGCTATCTGTTATCAGTTGGCATTTAATTTGCTTAAGTGCTTTGCTTGGTGTTTGGTTGCTGTTACTGTAGTGCAATTTCAGAAGTAGGATTTGGATGGGTTTTTATGTGAATTGAAATTCTGAATTGGGAAAATTTCCTGTTTTTGATGTGATCTGAAGGATGAGTTTGAAAATTTCCCAACTCCGTATAACAAAAACTGTATGTCTATAGATTGAAACTTATTTATGCTTCTTTGGAAAACAAAAAGTCAGATTTTTTTCACAACATGGAAGGCCTTGCTCCCTGTTCTGATTTAAGTGTACCAAGATTACATGTTCTATCCAGTCATAATAATAATTCAGGAAAATGCAACTGTTAGGGACCATTTCCACCATGACAGTATAAAATGTGTCTTCTTAGTTCTTTTAAAATTCATAGGGATTCTTATCTAATGGACGTAATGGTATCTATAGCAACTACTTCATTCTGTTTTGTAATAATGATGATGGGATTGGGGTTTTCTAGTAGGATCAACTATACTCTTTTTCCTTTGCTATGAATTTTCCCATTGGGTTTTTTTTCTGGCAAAGGTTTTAAGGAGGTAGGGGTTCTGGAAGGATGTATTTGGTGTAAGTTCTCATAAATCTTGTAAAGTAGGGTAGGTGGTGTGGGTGTTTCCTTTTGTATCTATAGCAACTACTTCTGCTTCACAATAATGTGAAGCTTATTTTTGTAATTTGGTGGTGGTCAACTTTGAGCACATGATTGGGTACCTGTTGGCAAACCCTTCATGGGGCCTCCTTTGTGTGCTATGATGCTTGGTTGTTCTTTTTTTTTTTTTTATGAAATTTTCTTTGTTTGCTATTAAAAAAAAAGTAATTATGTTATTTTGTTATCATTTTTTGTTAAGGTATGGCGGAAAGCAAGGGGGCCTTGTGTGAAGAGCTACGAAATAAACGGAAGGCCTTTATCCAGAAAAAGAAGGATATCTTAGCAAAAAAAATTGAGTTACTGAATGATAAGATTGTCCTTTTGAACTTGGAGGAGACAATTAATGATTTGAAAGAAGACATCGAGGACATGAAAATGATGCAGCAGCAGAGTTCAGATAGTTCAATAAAGGTTTGAGTGTTTTTTTTTTTTAAATATTTTTTATTATTTATTTTTCTGCCTAAATAAACATTGTAAATACATTTTGTTTATTTTAATAGGTTGAGGCTGTTTCAGACGCACGAAGAATGAAGACTATTTTTTGGAAAGTGAGGCTGCACAATATATAGTTAATTTTCTGCATTTGAGGAACTACATTTAAATTAAACTGTTATGATGGTCATAATGTCATGAGGGAACGTAAATTGCATAACTTCCGAAATGTAAATCGCATGTCCAATAATCTTATAGCAGGGTCTAGGTGAAAATTAAAAACAGTGCTGTAACCATTTGAGTATAACTTATGTTCTTTTTATTTAATAAATCTCTTTTTTGCTAATAAAAAATAGGTTCTTGAGCCTAAATTGATCGAAGTTTTGAAGGAGGAATCTCAAATGCACAATTCAATCAATATGCACAGTTCGGTTTAGAACTCTATATCCTAACCCTGACTTAGGACTCGATCCGTTTTGCCGTGAAACCTATTCGAGTGTTGGGATACATGCAGATGTTGGCGACATTGAAGACTAGTTCAAATAAAAAATTTGTGGAAATTCTTTTCCTTGATGTGGATTACCAAATGTAGCATAGTGCCATATTAGATATTAAGAAGACCGGTCTTAGTCACGTTGGGTGTAATAATATCTACCTTATATTTGTGCATGATTTTTGTTTGAAGAGATATATGTAATACATGTTGGGTGTAATAATTCCTTGGATATTTAGTTTATATAAGATGCCAAATTTAAATTTAATACAAAAATTCAATTATTGAAGTATACTACTAACAAATTTATTCCCTCTTTTAGCAAGTTATCATGGATTCGTTTGGTGGATAGGATAACAATATAGGATAATATATCATATTATGTTACTATCAAGAGTTTAATGAACCAACACTATAGGATAGTATTATTTTGTTGGACCATACTATATTGTCTCCCTAGTATATTTACGTCACCAACTCATCAATGTCACCGTTATCTAGTATACACCAAACACTGGATAGAATGAAATGACGATATATGGCAGCTGTTATTTTCACCACTGCCTGGGCATTTTGGCAGAGAAGAAATTTACGGCTTTTTCAGAACATGAGGCAAGGATGTGAACATGTCTTTGAGAAGGCAAGCTCAGGAGTTTTGCAACCAGAAGATACCCCTAAGCCTCAAGTGACAGATTGTACAACACAATGGAAGCCACCTAGAGTTAATCCATACAAGATAAATTTCGATGCAGCTATTCACCAAAAGAAGGGAACAGGTATGGGAATCATCATTAGAGATGAACACGGAAAACCAATTGCAGCAGCCACAAAGTTTATGCCTGAAGTTTTCTCACCAGCTCATGCTGAAGCTCTTGGGTTAAGATGGGCTATGGAACTTGCAAGTGATTTGTGCCTAACAAAAGTCTGATTGTATCCATATTTTGAATGTTCGGAATTCAAGAGGTGATGAAGCCCATGCTTATTTCCATGAGATTATTGCAGACTGTAAAGAGATGCATAACCTCTTCCTATCATGTAGCATCATGCACACAATAATGCAGTGGCAGACTACCTTGCAAAGCTAGCTTTTTCTTTCAAAGATATGTATTGGCTAGAGGAAGTTCCTCCAACTCTTATTCCTCTATTAAACTCTGATGTAAATGAGTTTAATTAAATAAAATGCATATCTTAACTTTTAAAAAAACTTCTAATATATTTTGATTCAAAAATGACCTTTTTTTCCCGAAACTCATTGGATCTTTTAAAATGTTATTACTATTATTAAGAAATAGGAAGTGCTGGTTTAAATGCGTTGATGTCATTCTTTCAATATTGGAAACACAATAAAAATTCAACAAAAAGTAACATGCTTGCCATTGTCTTTCCAAGTAAGGAAAATGGAAAATACTAAACAGTAACTTTAGAACATTAGTTAATGAAATAAAAGAAGTAATTTTATAATGAAAAATATTGAATTTAAAATATCAAAAACTAATGATATCAAATTTCCAATACACATTTTTTCTTAATGCATTTTTTAATCAATATTTTTAAGATTCCATTTAGCAAGATTAAAAAAAAAAAATTTGATGATAACAAATTGACCTCACTCTTGAGAACTAGAAATGAAATATGTTGGTGTCAAATGTTATTTTGAAACACTTTGTGGATAACTTTGTATATGTGAAATTTTTTGAAGCTGAAACAGGTTTTAATTGTCATCACATGACCTTTTTTTTTTTTTATAACTCAATTGACCTTATATAATTAATCTATTATTATTATTATTATTATTATTATCTAGGAAGTCATAGCTTAAATGCGTTGATGCCATTCATTCAATATTGGAAACAAATAATTTGACCAAAAAAATAGTACTAATAACATGCTTGCCATTGTCCTTGCAAGTGAAGAAAATTGATGATAACAAAGAACTAGAAATTTCATAATGATAGCAATAATATTAGCCACACTATCATTCCACACTCAAAAGACAAAAATAGCCTTAAGTAGTGGCATTATGAGGACCCCACATACTCACTAGTAAAGCATCCTCCATACTTCAACATAAACATAGTACATTTAGAGACACCAAAAAGGGAAACTATTCGGTTAGAACATAGAAGGGAACAAAGAAGGGAAATGAATTATTACTATATAGAAGCTATATCTCTGTTTTAATTTGATGGAGCCATAAGCTTAAGGGCACTTGGGACCTCCTTGCTGGGTCTTCCAGTTGTTGTAGCAAGGGCACACAGCTTTGTTCCCATAATACCCCGGGGGCACACACAGGCATTTCCTGCAGCACTTCTGGCAGAAAAACATGCAGGGCTTGTGGTACTGGGTCTGGCTACACCTCCTCGTGCATTGTGAAGGGCATTCTGGTCATATCACACATTCCGAAAAAAGAGACAAATCAAAGACAGTTAAAGTCAAAGACTAGGAAAAAGCAGCAGCTTTTACCGGAACAAATTTGACCACAGTCAAAGTAAATTGGACTTCCAGAGACCGAGCAAACCGTATGGTCAAATGGTCAAAATGAGAAAACCTCAAAACCAGCAATTACTTTTTTGGGTTAGTGTCTTAAGAATTTAAAATTACATGAAGTTATTTTTTTTTAATCTTAATGAAGGCATGAAGCATATTAAAATAACAAAATTTGATGGAAAAACGTAAAATATCATATCAAGTATTAAATAAACCATTTTTCAAATTTACAAATTATTTACATAAAATGTACCACATGTGCATTAAAATATACATTAGAAAAACTCAAATTACATATCATGTTTCCCAAAGTGTGTTATTAATTAGAATTTGTCAAACATAACATTTAATTATTTAATACTATTAAAACCAAATAATTTTAATTTATATTTATTTGTCTAATCGCACTGAACAACATATAAAATGTGATCTCTCAAAATTGTTCCTTGATCAATCCGAACTTTTTTCAAAATCTTCCTTTATTGGTTTTATTATACCGAGATTAATTAAAAAATATAAATAAATAACTTTTAAAATAATAAGAGTAAAGACCCACTTTGGTCCCTGTCGATTTTGCACAATACCAATTTGGTCCCTGACAACTCATAATACCACATTTAGTCTCTAAAAAGAATTTCCATACCAATTTGGTCCCTCAACTTTTTTCCATACCAATTTCGTCCAATATTTTCTTCCATACCAACTTGGTCCCTTAATTTTAAGGATCAAGTTGAGGGACCAAATTCAGGCCCGGTCTTGGCATGTTATAGGCCCGGGGCGAAATTTTTTTTTGGGCCCCTTAAACTATAAAAAACTTATAAATAAATAAAATTTTAAAAATAAAGTTTGAATAAAATTTCTATTAATCTTTATAATATAGTTAAGTATGACTCATAATAAAAATGGAAAAAATAAAATAAAATTTGCATTCAACGTGATCAAAGTAAAAAGGACAATATATAATTAAAAAAAATGTCGATGGTGGGACAGGAGGAATTATAAATCTCGCTAACCAACTGGCCTAGGTATCATTTATGTTAAATAATTCTAACTTTCTATATATATATATATATATAAAATTTTTTGGGGCCCCTAAAAGTCATGGGCCCAGGGCGGGCGCCCTTATTGCCCTGCCCCTGGGCCGGGCCTGACCAAATTGGTATGGAAATTTTTTTTTGAAGGACTAAATGTGATATTATGAATTGTCAGGGACCAAATTGGTATTGTGCAAAATCGACAGGGACCAAAGTGGGTTTTCACTCGAATAATAAATATATACATAATTTAGTTTCAATATATATATATATATATATATATATATATATATAATTTCAAAAGAAATTTAGTTATTTTTTTGATAATCTTAAACCAGTATCCAAGGATAGATTTAAAAAAAAAAACGTCTTGCTCTTGGGTGAAATTGAGGTATGACTCATTAACATAATAGATCCATACATTGTAGCATGTTTAATCTGCTTAATAATAGTTAAACAGAGTATTAATATAGGTATTGAGCTAACTCATTCCTTTATGTTGCTACCATTTTTTCCATGTTCAAGATCTCTAAGTAATTTTCAACATAAAGCACAAGGAGGGAGTAAAGAACAACCAAAACAATAATGGCATAAATATAAGGAACTTCACTTACGGTAGCTCTTGAGACTGCCGGGTCCAAATTTACTCTGAAAATTAAACACATTTAAGCAGCACAAGTTAGCAACCCACCAGCATTTTACAAATAAAACCTCATTTTGATTGTTGAGAAATGAAAGTAACACATTATTTTCAATACCCTTCATTTTTTTAACATAGATCCACTTTTTATATAGTGGATCTCCCACACCAATAATATGAACATTGTGAATAGAGTGCTAAAAATAGTGTTACTAGCATTCCACCCCCAAAAGAGAGAGAAGAGAATGAAGAAGAAAGAGGAGAAGAGAGGTAGTTTTGGTTATACTATACCTTGTCACTATAGTGGTGGCCTCCATGTCCATGAGATGCCATGACCTGAAAAAAAAATGAGAACCTTAGCTTAGAAAACCTCACCAATATTCAGAACATATTTTAAAAAGTGTGCCTTTTGTATAAAAGACTAACCACTGTTTGAAGCATGGAAATGGCAACAAGGGCCAAAATCAGAACAGCAAAGAACTTATTAGCCATAGTCATTGTTGCAAGCAGACTCAAAAACCCCCTTCTCTATCTATTTAGCAAAATCTTATGTATGTAAAGGACCAAAGTGAACAACAACTAAAGGGAATCAGAGAAGAGAAGGGGGGGTTTGTGGTGGGAGCATGCATAGAGAGAGTGCAGGGGCATTTATAGAACTTTGGTGGGGGTGGAATTAATTTATCCGCAAGAATTGTTATCATTATTACTGGGTGTGAACACTCCCATAGAGTTGTCTGTGATACCAACAACAAGCATTATGAGTTATGACACATGTGCAGCTTTAAAATTAAGGAAATTTTACCACCAAAGTTCTGATATATGATTGAGTTCCTTAAACATGATGTCAGGGATTTGATTTTTGACGTGGGTATAGAAAAGACATTGTTGGTAGAGACAAAACACATTTTGATGATCTCTATGTCTTAGAAGAATTATTTTCAACTAGAGAATACCCTTAATGAAAAAAAAAATTGTGTGAGACTAAACTCTCATTTTGCAAGAAAGTATAGAATTAGATGAGCAATAATCTCAAATACATCCAAGTCTTTCCTAATGTATTAATTCTTTTATTAAGATAGTGAAATTTGAAAAATCAAGAAAAATAAAAAAATATATTTTAATGCATTATTTACCAAATTATTAAATTACCAAAATAATAATTTAATAAATATTTGCTTGATTAATCGATTATAGAATATAATATATAATTTTAATTTTTTTATTTGCTATTATAAATTTAATTTAAGACAATTTTTTTTACTAATTTTAGAGAACAAAGTAATAAGTTTATTTATACATATACATTTAAAATTAATAGATATTTCCACTTAAAAAAATTAATAGATATTTAGATGTATTTATGATTATTATTTGAATTGTACAATATTTTTCTTTTCTCATACACGATCCGGTGCCTAAGCAATAATTCGTCCCAAATGTATTTTTTATTATATACACGTTAATTCAAAGATGAACCAAAGATTTGGAGCATATACAATTATATATTACTCCCTACATCCCATAATCGAAGCACTAAATAATGGAGATGTTTTGATAATTTTTATAAGTATTTGATCCATTTTATTTGCTATATTATTTTTTTTTCAAATACAACAATCTTATATTTAGTCAATAAAATATTTAATAGAAAATTTTACCACATTATCTTTCTCCATTTAAAAAGTCCCTTCACTTAGTAGCTTTACACATAACTATGCCACAATAATTAATGACAAATTAAAAAATTCTATCTTTAATTTTGAACATATTTTTTGCTATTATCAACTATAATTAACTTTTTATCTTTAATTTATGTCAAAAACACCTTTAATGGATTATATATAAGGATGGAAGGAGTATAAATTTGAACCATATTCTTCTTCTGCCACACGATTTGATTTTATCATATTTTCAAAGAATTAGAATTCGTTGATATCATATGTAAATCTTAACTTAGACTTTTAAATAAATTTTTATAGATTATATAATTATCCACCCAACCATTGAATTATATCATATATATTATTATAATAATTATACATACCAAATTTTAGATCATTTGAAAATTTATAGTTATACAATCTAATAATGCATATTTATTTATATTTCAAATAATTTATTATGTGTTCAAATAGAGTGATACAACGAAATATCAATTAATTTGTATATTTGATGAAAATTTGTAAATTTGATATATTTGATTAAAACTTTGAGCTCAATGGTTATTAGATTGATTAATTTCATAATCTATAAAAGAACTACTTGAATATGTAAGTGTCCAAAACTTATACATAATATCAACCATTCTAACTCATTCTGAAAATATGTGAACATGAAAAGAAGATGAACAAGTATATAAGAAATAAAATAAATATAATGAATTGAAAAGATATTCAAAACTTGATTGAAAAAATGGACAGGACTCTGCTATGACGGTGATGCAAAGCAAAGCATATGATAAGAAATTATTGCGTAGATTTAAGATAGACTTTTATTATTAGAAAACTTTTTCAGTTATGTCAAGTTACTTGGTTATATTGTAGAGAATGGCAAATTGCTGCTATTAAAAACTGCCTAGCAGAGAAAAAAAGGAAACGGGTTGTTGGCTTCTTAATGTAAAATTTAATGTATTCTGTTTGTAAACAGTTATAGGATATAGATGGTTCTACCACACCTTTCTACCACCACTGCAAAGTCGTGTGTGATCATTGTAATAGTTGTTTTTTTTCCAGTATAATTTTAATTTAGTCAAAAACAAAAACAACTTGTATTTAAAATTGTCGCTTTTTGTAAAATTCACATTCGATACTGATATGTCCTAGAATATTTGGTACTTGAACTAAGCGGTCAAGCATCCAAGTCTTCTACCTATTGCTTTCAGACTGATGACACCCTGATTATCAGGATATCAGCTTTATTGTCGTTTGCTTAGGTATGGTGTGTGTTTGTGTGAGAATGAAGGATGCTTACCTGATTACCTCCTGTTCCTTATATAGGCCTCCATCTTTACCGTTAAGTTTCCTTCCCGTTAATGGGATTTACCGGATTCCCCTTAATGGCAAGTGGTTTATGACGGGTGTAATAATGGAGGTATCCCATGCTAAACGGGTAACTCGGCTTTATTGCTGTCATCATTGTCATATGGAATCCGAGGATACTCTACCTTACTGCATTCTCTGCTGAGTAACCGCTATACTGGTATCACGAGACAAGGGAATCCTATGTTTTTCTGTGCTTATCAATTAGAAGGCTTCCTTTTGTCAATTCGGTTAAAAAGGAGATTTGGGCCCTTATTGGGCCTCATTTACCGGTAAACCGGTTTCAAGGGGTATTGGGCTCTTAGAAAGACTTTCATGCCAATAAACCGATTTGTTGGAGACTTGGGCCCTTAAAGGGCCTTTTAGACTGGTAATCCGACTTCACGAGGTCTAGGAATCTTATTGGGCCCCTTTAGACCGGTAAACCGATTTCATGAAGCCTAAGACCCATATTGGACCTCTATTACCGGTAACCTGGTTTACTGAAGTATAATTATAAACCCGGCCCATAACAGATACTTTTATACATGTTAGGAAAATATTAACCATTTATGTTAGGATAGAAAAGCCAACCACTAAGGAAACTTTCTTCCATCAACCAATTGAAGAATCACATGCATAACTGATTTTTTTTTAATTAAGTGAATCCTCTAACCAATCGTCGAAGACTAATCCCTTTCGAGGCTGAGAGATTATCGAAGTGGGTACAATCTCTCCCAACAAAGCCTTTTCCATACCCACGCCAGAAGTCGAACCCCTGACATCATATTTAAGAAACTCAGCTATCTATCAACTGATTTTTTTTTTAACTATATACCTAACTGATTTTGATAACACATTTTGACTCAAAATTTTAAAATATTAAATTTAGAAAAAAATAGTTTATGCATTGACAATGTAAAAGCACATCATTCATGAATTTAAGGTTATTAATTATTAACAGAAAAATATTACAAATAAATGATGAAAAATAATATTTACTGATAGTGTAAAAAACATTATACTATCAATGCATATCGTTAAAGTCAATGTCATCTCAAGTTTAGAGTGGGTGAAAATTCTCCTGCATGTGACCTACCAAAAGTCGACTAGATTTTCATATAATTTGATGGTATCAACCCAAAACAATCTATTCCCCGAATCCAAATTCATTGAGTAATGTTAGTGGTATTAAAAATATAAATATTTGATATACTCTTTTAAAACTATTTTTATGATTTTTATTGGGGTTTTAAAAAGTGTTGAGTAAATAAGTGTGTATGTTATGGAAAGAAGTAAATAATGTTATTGAAAATTAGAATAAGATCTTATAAATAGAAATAAAAAATTTACAAATGAATCTTATATTAAAAGACAAAAAATTAAAGAAATACCTTTTATCTCTACTATTAAACTCCTCGATTCAATATCAAAAGTTTCCCATGTCAAACACTAATTAAATTTCAATGTAAGTTAGATGGGAAAATCATTCGAATGAAAAGTGAAAGTTTGTTGCTCTTTTTTTTTTAGAGGAAAATATGTTATTCATGTTGGAATTAATGACATTCTCGTTTTAATCTGAGCAGATAAGCAGTTTGATCCGAGCAACTGAGTGCATTGGTGAAGAGCTTGAACCGAGCAGCTAAGCGTGAATCAGTTTTAAACTGAGTGTAAGCCGAGCTTGAACTAGACAAAGATTTGTTCTCGCTTAAAGCTTAAGTCGAGATTAAGTCGGCTGCTTTACTGTGAGCTCGTCACCTAGTCCAGAATGATCTAGCTGAGCATTTTTCGAGCTTAAGTTGACCGCTTTGTTGTGAGCGCGTCACCTAGCCTTGAGTGAACCAACTGAGCTTGGTCTACCCAAGCTTAAACTTTTAACCGATCTTGAGCTCGATTTCTGTTAGCTCGTAAACCAGCCGAGCTTGGTCTACCCAAGCTTAAGCATTTAACCGATCTTGAGCTCGGTTTTATGACTGTTTGAATCTGACTGTTGTATCCTTTATGAGACTTTATTTGACAGTTTCGATTAGGCTTTAATAGAAATTTATTAGCCTTAATTTCTTGTTTGGTGGGTGGTCTTAAATCTAAAGCTATATAAGTTTGTTCCATCCTTATGGGTTAAAGACACACGATAATTATTCCCTTCTTCCTCCTCTGTTTTCCTCTTCTCTTCTTCTTTTTCTGAAAAACGACCTTACTAAGTGAGATTCCAAGCAAGTTTTCTGCCTCGAGTGCACGAGTTAGAAAACTGTTGTGCTAACCTTGGGAACAAGAACTAGTCTGAGTAGTTGCACCTCGGCTACCTAGAAATCTTGTTTTTAAGGCAGTGGCTTTTACCACGACACAACTTCCATCAAATTGTTCAATTTTTCCAACAATCCATTCCATAGCAGAAAATAGTACAAGTAGATCCAATAGTACAACACATATTTTCCATACAATAAAGATTGCTAAAAAAGACTAGGTACTCATCCATAACAGCAAACTCCCTATGGATCAGGATCATCATCAACATCCAACTTCGAACTCTAAAAATAGATTCAACAGCCTTTGTTTCCAAGATAACTATCTCATCGATGCCGGAAGTAAGCACAGTTCGGCGACAAAGAATCTCAGATCTGAGTAGGCAGAGCCATTGGACAGAGGAGAAGACAGAGATCTGGAAGGGAAAAGCTGTCCCGAATATCAGTCTTCTAGTAATTAGAGAAGATAGGAAGGTCATTAGATCTGGACAAACAAAAACCTTCCCACACTCAAACACACAAAAACAAAACTCATATGAAACTGGGACAAGAAAACCACACCACTTTCACAAAGGCAAGATTATGTAACCCAGATATAACTGGGAGAAAAAAAAACCCACACACCAACCAAAGGAAGAGGAGGGAGAGATCTCCCTCCCCTTCTACCGCTATCACAGAAGAGAGGAAAACGGAAAAGAGAAGGGGACTGAGGAAGAGGAGAGAAGGCAGCCGCCAAGAAGAGAGAAGGCAGCCGCGATCTAAAAGTTTGTTGCTTTAAAATGAGCTTGGTGTTGCATTTTAACCAAAATTCGTTAGGATAATTAGTTCATCGGTCAAACTACTTATATATTATTTATTGACCATGTCGTGTTCAATCAGAACAGTTGTCCTTGTTAAAGATTTTTGGTCTGATAAGAGTGATTCAAACTAAGGTTCTAGTGATCAAGATTACGTAGTTCTATCAGGCACGTTGAAATAGTGCATAAATGGAGAGTAAGACGACTTTGAACTGTCCTTAAGAGTATTTGATAATATGCCCCGTACTCTTAGAAAGGCCATTTGTGATAAATTAAGTAAATAAGGGTGTTGTGGAAAGAAGTAAATAATGTTATTGAAAATTAGAATGATATATTATAAATAGAAAAAAAAATTACAAATGAATCTTATATTAAAAGACAAAAAAAAAATTATAAATGAATCTTATATTAAAAGACAAAAAAAAAAAAAATTAAAGAAATACCATTCATCTTTACTATAAAACTCCTCGATTCAGTATCAAAAGTTTCCCATGTCAAACACTAATTAAATTTCAGTGTAAGTTAGATGGGGAAATCATTCGAATGAAAAGTGAAAGTTTGCTGCTTTAAAATGAGCTTGGTGTTACATTTTAACCAAAATTCGTTAGGATAATTAGTTCATCGGTCAAACTACTTATATATTATTTATTGACCATGTTCTGTTCAATTATAACAGGCGTCCTTGTTAAAGATTTTTGGTCTGATAAGAGTCATTCGAACCAAGGTTTTGGTAATCAAAACTATGTAGTTCTATCAGGCACGTTGCAATAGTGCATAAATGGAGAATAAGACGGCTTTGAACTGTCTCTAAGAGTATTGATAATATGCCCCCTACTCTTAGGAAGGTCATTTGCAATATAGTACCTCCTATATGAATGAAGTGGCACACCACTTCGAATCCTGAGGTTAAGACTATAAGTACTGTTTGGCAATGGCCTTTGTATGGTTGTCAAACCTTCGTGGTGGGGTCGAATGCAACTACCACCATAAGCGACAACATGAGTTTGATTCTCTCATTGCTAAATATCTCTCTCTGGGGAGTATTTGAGTATTCTTTCCACACAGTTTATCAGATTGATGATGTATTACGAATGTACTGATGGAATTGTGTGTATTGGATGTGATCTCCAGCCCCTGCTTGAGGCTGTTATTTATAAAGTTAATTAGGATGAATAGCTTGACTTGATGTGTTTTTTCTTGAAAAATCTTCTATCTTTGAGAATAAACTTCGTGTTACCTTATCTCTAAGGAGATAAACAATAATCTTCTACAATTGTTGATAATCCATTGGTAATCTACCAACAAAATTTTTATAATTGAGTTGTTTATCTTTTGGAGATTCTCCTCGGGAGGAAGTATCATGAATTATCCATAGATCATATCCGTATCTGAACTCAAACGAACTAGTCTGAACCTTAAGTCATTTGTCTAAGGTCGTCTATGCTCGGTTTATATCTTTAAGCTCTTACTGTAAGTCGTAGTGAATCTTCTGGAGATCATCAGATAAGGTAGGTGTTCTTAGTTTGCGACAAGTCCGGAACAAACCCATTTGAAAAATATCCTATCAATTTAAAACTCACACTCACAATATGAGACTCCGACACTCGAATTTTCAACATTCTCCCTCTCAAGTGCGACTGGAAGGCCTGACCCTCAGTGAGGGCAATAGGGAGACCCTTATGGCCCTAAGAATTTTAGATGCCAATTTTATTTTAATGGTTCCACCTTTAGAAAAAAAAATAGCATAATTCTCTTGTTAGTTTCGTTGCAAACTAAGGGACTTCTCAAATCTGCACTAGTTCGACCTCATTGATTTTATTTTGATTTTGATATGATGAGATCTAAACCTTTTAGGGGATTTGTAGCAATTCATAGAATTAGCCCATAAACTTCTATAACCCGTGTGAGGATGCATTAGTAATATTTTAGAGAAGTCTCAATCTCATAAAAAAAAAATACCATTTTTTTAAATTTAAAATTTATAAGTTGTTATTTTTAAAATCGGTGCATGGAATTTCCGATAAAGAGAAATCACAAATAATACCATTAACTTTAACTTGGAATTTCTTAACTGTAAAGCCTCTTGTGGCATATTGGATTAGAAAGTTCATGATAGAAGGTTAAGATTAATAGAGATTAAAATAATTATTAGGTCTATTTGGAGAAAAAGAATAGGATAAGTATTTGTTTAATAATTAAATAGGTCTTATTATTATTATTATTATTATTATTAGTATTATTCTAGAATGTTCTTAGGGTATTATGATTATGACAAGTGTATGGTCATTAAGACTTTTAGGGTTTGAGTATTTACTATATAAGGAATGTATCCTCTCTCATTTTAATCAATGAAAAATGAATTAAGTCTTTTTGTTATTCTTTGTTATTTTTCTTCTTATCTGCTTATTCTCTCTTGATAGGATTTTTCTTCCTATCAGTTAAAAAAAAAAATAATAATATTGGATTAGAAACCATGCAGCATCAAACCTTTTAGGTTGGTGCAGTCATCAGACACCTTCTTCCATCCTTTTTTAAGTTCCTCGTTTTATTTAATCCATTTTACATGATTTTGAAATAAATTTCCCAAAAATGAAAATAATAACAAAGTAGTGGCCAATCTATTAGGCCTACAATCCGCAAAAGACTGACCGAGTTAGTAGCAAATTAATAACAAAAGTGATGCATAAATTTACAAAATTAACTTACAAATAGATTTACATCATAAAAGAAGTGATATATGTCATTGGTTAAGTAGGCTAAGACTAATCCCTGCCAAGGGGTAGAGATCACCGAAGTTAGTTTTTCTTCTACCAACAAAGTCTTTTCCATAACTCCTGACATAATAGTTAAGAAACTCAGCTATCTGCCAATTGTGCTGAGTATTGTTGGTGCCTGAAATTTTATTATATTCTATACCAAACCGGTATATAAATTTTTCAGAAACTTAATTTTACATTAAAGACGACAACATACATTTTAAATTTTCATGAACTTATTTAATGAATTTTTTTTAATAAATCATGTGGGTATCACTTGTATCTTTAAAAAATCTATTAACATTTTTTTCTCTGTAAATTTCACTTTAAATCAGGATAGGTTGATGGCCTTCATCTATTTTATTCAAGGGATTCTTTCCCAAAAATAATGTTTTTTTTTTAAAGAAAAAGAGAATATATCAAAAGACGATACAAGAACTATGTACGCAAAGGGATCTTGACATGTATAACAAAGGAAGGTCAAATCTCCAAAAAGGTAACCTTATACACTTCATTAAATAATAGATCTACCGTCAAGTTTTTTTTTTTTTTTTTCACCATGTCCAAAATAATAAGATGAAGAAATTATTGATGATTTGAGAAATAAAATTGTCCCACTTCAAGTGTGATTTTTGTGATGTGACCATCGACCTAAGTAGGAGTAATTGTTATTGGGATACTTTTTCTTTTTAAGTGGCCATGCTTCTAAATTGAACAAATAAATATTTCCATATACTTGTTTAATAAAATGGACATAACTTCTAAAAATAGATACATTGCTATATATTCACTTGACCTATAACCTCATTTTAAAGATCCATTTTTCTAATTGTCAATTTCAAAAAGATTTAATTATGTGTTTATTCCTTAAACTTTAGAATCATTTTGTCACATGCTTTTCTGTTTTTTTTTCAAAGTCTGATTTTTTGAAGTTATTTATGAGTTTGTCATATATTCTTAATACCAATTTCGGCCAAATCTTGCTGACATATCACATCGGAATTATAGTCAGATCCAAGAGGTTCGTCATATAGTGCCAGTTGGCGAAGATTTTTTTCATTAAAAAATTTAATATTTTTATATTTTTAACTTTTAAGAAAAGAAAAAAAGAATTTGAGAGATGTCATCTTTGTCCATGTGACACCACTTGACTAACCTCTTTCATTTGACTAAGATTTCGGTGTAACATGTCAGCACAATTTGGCCAGAATTGATGCTATTTATAGAGAAATTGGGTTGACATGCATCAAGACACATAGCTTCCACTACGATTATAGGTGATTTCATGGCGATTTTGGGTTTAAATCGCGTGATTACTCATCAAACGCACTAACCCAAAGTTTCGGCAACAGCGACTAACCGGTTACAGAAATTATTAACCGGTTAGTGACTGACAAATTTCAAAAATTCGTATTTTATTCATTTTCCCTCCAACAACCTTTCTAATATTGCAATTAGGTCCCAAAACAAGGACTAAACTACAAAACCTACTTTTTCACATAAAATATCCTAATAAAAATACTTCTCATATTTTTATTTAACCACACATAATTTTTATCAAAATGAAAAATATTAAAAGCGAAACAAATTATATATAAAAAATTATATATAAAAAATTATATAATATTATTCTAATCGGGGATTAAAATTAGGGATGTTACATTTCTCCCTCACTTACAAGAATTTCATCCCCGAAATTCAATCGTACTAAAACAACTCGAGGTACTCTCAACGCATCCTATCCTCGAGTTCTCAAGTCGTTTCAAACACATCGTCTCACTTCCAAACGACCCTAACTAACATAATTTCATTTCCTCTAAGCTGCTTTATCCTTCGATCTTACGGGACCAGTTTCGAACGTGAGATTCTCCTTGAGTGGTAGAATATCAGGTTGGATCTGGATCACTTTTCAGGATCATGAATGTACTTCCGAAGTTGCGAAACATGGAACACATCGTGAAGGTTCGAAAGAAAAGGGGTAGAGCGATTTGGTAAGCAACTTGGCCAACTCGCTTAAGGATTTGATAGGGTCCAATGAATCTAGGAGAAAGCTTCTTCGGCTTGAGTGCTCGTCCAATTCCCTTTGTTGGTACTACCTTAAGAAACACATGATCGCCTTCTTGAAATTCCAAGGGATTCCTTCTTCGATCTGCGTGACTTTTTTGACGACTCTGGGCAACTTTCATTTTATCTTGAATCATTTTGATCTTCTCTATTGTTTCTTGAACAATGTCAGGACCAATGATCGAGTTCTCCCCCACTTGGAACCAACATAGTGGGGTTTGACAGTTTCTTCCATACAACACTTCAAATGGTGCCATTCCAATACTAGCATGGTAGCTGTTGTTGTATGTGAATTCCACTAATGGCAACAACTGCTCCCAACTCTCTTGATATTATAGGACACAAGCCCTTAGAAGATCTTCCAATGACTGAATGGTTCTCTCTGACTGTTCATCAGTCTGGGGATGATACGCCGAACTCAATTATCTTAACTTAGTTCCTATAGCTTGATGCAAGCTTTGCCAGAATCTTGAAGTAAAACTTGGGTCACGATCAGAGATGATGCTTGAAGGTATGCCATGCAGACGGACGACTTCTTTGATATAAAGTCGAGTCAACTTGTCTAATGAGTAACGCATATTCACAGGAATGAAATGGGCTGACTTGGACAATCTATCTATGATTACCCAAATAGCTTCATGACCGGACAAAGTTCTAGGAAATCCAGACACAAAGTCCATAGAGATGTTGTCCCACTTCCATTGAGGAATATCCAAGGGTTGCAGTTCTCCACCCGGTTTCTTATGCTCAATCTTTGCCTTTTGACAAGTCAGACAAGATGCGACATAAGAAGCTACATCCTTCTTCAACCCCGACCACCAAAATAACTTCTTTAGGTCTTAGTACATCTTAGTTGACCCCGGATGAATACTCATCTTGCTTTTATGTGCTTCATCTAAAATCACCCTTCTTAACTGTGAGTCAGTTGAAATGCAAATTCTTCCTCGAAAACGAAGAATTCCATCTATTCCAACTTGAAATTCTGGTTCTTTTCCTTCAACCGCCAGTCTCTTTTTCTCTTGAAGCTCCATGTCTCTTCGTTGCATCTCACCAATATGAGTTAAGAACTCACTCGTGATGTGCAACATTCCCAATTTAATACTCCTTTCTTTTACTTGCATTGCCAAACTCAAATCTCTGAATTCTTCAATTAGTGCGATCTCTCTGACCATCATGGCTTTCACATGCAGAGTCTTTCAACTTAAAACATTTGCCACAACATTCGCCTTGCCGGGATGATAATGAAGTTCGAAATCATAATCCTTTAAGAACTTCATCCAACGACGTTGCCACATATTGAGTTCTTTATGATCAAAGAGATACTTCAAACTCTTATGATCACTGAACACTTGGAAGGTGGTTCCATACAAATAGTGTCTCCAAATTTTTAGAGCAGACACTATTGCAGCCAATTCCAAGTCATGAGTAGGATAATTCTCTTCATGCGTCTTCAACTAGCTCGACGCATACGCAACTACTTTACCTTATTGCATTAATACGCATCCTAACCCTTGTTTTGACACCTCACAAAATACATCAAAACTTTTCTGAGGATCAGGTAGTATTAGCACAGGGGATGATGTCAATCTTTCTTTCATGATCTGGAAATTATCCTCACACTTCTTGTCCCAGATGAAAGATTGTTCTTTTCTAGTTAATCGCGTCATAGGTAGAGCGATCTTCAAGAATCCTTCAAAGAACCTTTTATAGTATCCAGCTAAACCCAAGAAACTACGAACCTCGGTAACTGACTTGGGTCTTTCCCATTTCAACACAACATCAACCTTAGCTGGGTCCACTGAAATTCCTTCTTTTGTAATTATATGCCCTAAGAAATTAACTTTCTCCAACCAAAATTCACACTTCAAAAGTTTGGCATATAATTGTTTCTCCTTCAACACTTCTAGCACTAGTTGAAGGTGAATTGCATGTTCTTCCGGATTCTTTGAGTAGATTAGTATGTCATCTATGAATACCACTATGAAAGAATCCAGATAGGGTCTAAAGATTCTATTCATGTAGTCCATGAATATAGAAGGAGCATTGGCTAATCCAAACGACATCACTACATATTCATAATGTCCGTGACGGGATCTAAACGCAGTTTTTGGAATATCCGCTTCTCTAACTCGAATATGATGATAGGCTGATCTTAGATCGATTTTTGAGAATACTGCAACTCCTCGAACATGATCCATTAGATCATCAATTCTTGGCAATGGATACTTGTTCTTGATGGTAACCTTATTCAACTGCCGGTAATCCACACACATTCTCATACTTCCATCTTTCTTCTTCATAAACAATACCAAAGCTCGCTAAGGAGAAACACTTGGTCTGATGAGTTGCTTTTGCAATAAATCCTCTACTTTCTTCTTCAGCTCTGCCGCTTCGTTCTGGAGGTGCCATTTGATAGGGTGCAATGGAAATAGGGCCTGTTCCGGGAATTAATTCGATACCAAACTCGATTTCACGCTTGGGCGGCAATCCCGGTACCTTGTCAGGAAAGACATCAGGAAAATCTCTAACTACAGGGATGTCTTCAATCTTCACCTCCTTCTCAGCATTTGTAGAGAACAAGCATACATACCCTTCGGTTTCAGGACGCAAAGATTGCAAGTCTTTATATATAATGATTTTTCTATTACGATCAATGATCACTTGGTTTTTAGACATCCAGTCTAGGGATGGCAATGGGTCCGGGTGGGTCCGAGTAATGGGGTACCCGGACTCGGACCCGTTCATAAATTACTGGACCCGGACCCAACCGAACCCGCGCGGGTACCGACTGCATAATGGGTAGGCGGGTCTTCGGGTGCCTAGATGGGTTTTGCGGGTACTCGTTAGCAATTTTTTTTAAAGAAAAAAATTATTTTTTAAATTAATTTCTATGTTTTTTTGATAGACCGAGGGATCCTTAATACATCATTACACACTTTACTTAATATTAATCCCTACCAACATTAAACACTCGCAGACATCAAAGAAATTCTCTCGTTAAACACAATGTAAGATCCATGAAGAATGTTTTGATAAATGCCAAAAGGTTTTGAACAAGCTACAAGTGTGTTGATCAAGTTCAAGCTCAACAAGCAACAACAAACATCAAGTTATGAAGAGAGAGCCAACTCATGAAGACTTAGTTTGGTAGTTTATGTTTTAATGTTTTATCTTTTGCCTCACAAGTCTTTTAGTTTATGAGTTTGGGTAGAGTTTATTAGAGGGTAGTGAATCTCTTTTGATTGCATGATTATATCATATTTTGAGTATTCACTTTGCCTAAAATCAATAGGTGGCTTAAAGGTTTGAAAGAAAAGGTTTAGTTTTTGAGAAAACAAGTTTTAAGTGATTTTTAATGTTAATAATCGATTAACAGATTTTGATAATTGATTAACAGTGTATTTTGAACTGATAATCGATTAACAAACTTTTGATAATCGATTATCTGCACTTTTACTCGAGTAAAACCTTTTTCACTCGAGTGAAATTTATGCAGCTTTCGTATTACTCGAGTAACACTCATTTCACTCGAGTAACTTGATCAGATATGGTTTTTTAAATACGTTTTTCACTTCTCAAAAGCCATTCTAAGTGCTCCAACTTTTGGGTATTCTATATAAACCTTTTCCTAATCATTTCTATCAACTAGAATCATTTTAATACACAATTTTACAAAGAATCAAAGCCACACTATTCTCTCTCACTCTCTCAAGATCAAAGCTCTCATTTTTACATTCTTTGATCAAGAACCTTGAATCTCTCATGTTGATATTTCATAGCTTTTGAAAGAGATTCATAGGATTGTTTTTGTTTTCTATTGAGTTGTAATCATTGCAAGAGGCAAACATTCTACAACAAAGGAAGCCTTGATTTTGTGAATCAAGCAAGTTTAGTTGAAAGTCTTGAAGAAGCATTTCATCAAGCATTTGGAAGGCACTTTGAAGAATCTCAAAGTACTTGGAAGTCTTGTGAGTGAAGCAAGCAGAGAAGACTTGTTGTGGGGTTATCAACAAGCAAGTAGAGGTTAGATTAGATATCAATAGGGTTACAAGGCAAGGGTGTGGTATCTCTTGTAGGCTAGCAAGAAGGAAGTCTTGTGAGGCATTTACTTGTAATTTGAGAAACTCTAATTCCTCATAGTGAAGAATCTCTCTTGGTTGAAGAGGGGACTGGAGTAGCTTTCAAGTGGATGAAAGTGAACCAGGATAAATCACTGTGTCGTATCTCTAAACTCTCTACTCTTTACAATTCTTGTTATTAATTGTGTTCTTGATTGAAAACCTAGAAAAAGTGATTTTTCATAATTGATTAAATTGAATCTTTATTGTGCAAAATTGATTTTGGGAAAATCATTTTCATAACTAGGTTAATCAATAAGAATATTGGTGTTGATTGTTTCCGCTTAATCTCTGATCATATAATATTTGTTAATTGATTGATTTTCATTGGTTTTAATCGTTTAGATTTATTTCTTGCGAAAATCTTTCAAAGTTTCTTTAACACCTATTCAACCCCCCTTCTAGGTGTTCTCCTAGTGTTCCTATTTGTTTCACACACCGAGTGTAGTTTTCCAACAATTGGTATCAGAGCTCGGTCGAAAGACACGAGCATAGAGCTTTTTCGTTAAAGATCCTAAGGAAACTACAATGGGTTCTACGAATCCTTTTGGTGGTGAAGGTGCTTCAATTAATCGCCCTCCTATGTTTGGTGGAGAGGGTTATGGTTATTGGAAAATTAGGATGAGAATCTTTATAGAAGCTATAGATGTGAACATTTGGGAAGCCATTGAAAATGGTCCTTATATTCCCTCAAAAGATGTAGAAGGTGTGCTTACACTAACTCCCAAAGATAAGTGGACCTATGATGATAAAAGGAAAATTCAATATGATTTAAAAGCAAAGAATATCATCACCTCCGCTCTATCTTATGATGAGTTCTTTAGAGTCTCCCAATGTAAAGATGCCAAAGATATGTGGGACACCTTGCAAGTCACACATGAAGGCACTAGTGAAGTTAGGCGTGCTAGATTAAATTCTTTGATGCATGAATATGAATTGTTTCGTATGTTGCCTAATGAATCTATATGTTTTATGCAAAAACGTTTTACTCATATTGTTAATCATCTCATTGCTCTTGGTAAAACTTTCGTGAATTGTGAACTTGTTAACAAAGTTTTAAGATGTCTAAGTAGGGAATGGCAACCCAAGGTTACCGCAATAGTTGAATCAAAGGACTTGGACACCATGGACTTAGCAACACTTTTCGGAAAGCTACAAGAACATGAAATGGAGCTTGGACGTTTGCAAATGCATGAAGAGTCGGATAAGTACAAAGAGAGAAAAGGAATTGCTCTTAAAGCTCAAAAGTCATATAAAAAGGAAGAGAGTTCCGATGATGATGATAATGAAGATTCCGTTTCGGATATTGATGAAGAGGAGATGAAGCTTCTACTAAGAAAGTTCAATAAAATTCTAAGGAGAAAAGGAAGGTTGAACAAGGACAAAAGTAAAGAGAAGAATTCCCCACACTACAAGACAAAGACTTCAAAAGAAGGAATAGTTTGCCATGAATATGGAAAGCCCGGTCATCTCAAGTACTCATGCTCTAAGTATTTCAAGAAGAAGGAGAAAGAAAAGAAAACTAAAAGGGCATACATAGTTTGGAATAGTGATGATGAACAAGACAAGAAAAGCACAACTAGTAGTTCTTCGGATGATGAACATGCCGCTTGTCTCAACTTGATAGCTCAAGTACATGAAGAGGAAAGCTCAAATGATGAATCAAGTGAGCAAAGTGACGAAAGCGATGTAAGTCTTACTAAATCCGAAATTTCTTCAAATTATGAAATGTTATATAATGCTTATGAAGAAATGCATGAATATCTCAAGAAATTAGCTAAGAAAAATATTGATAGGAAGAAGCTCATTGAGGAACATCAACAAAAGATTTTAGATCTTCAAAAGCAAGTTGATGACCTTAAGTTAGACAATGAGACTTTGCATCTTATCATTGATAATTCTACTTGTGATTGTGCTAGTAGATTGAATATTGTGGTTGATTGTGAGAATTGCAAGTTGCTTAAGGATGAAAATGCTATTTTGAAAAATAAGCTTGCAAGTTTCACAAATGGTGATATTAGATTGCGAACATTGTTAAATTTTCAAAGAGAAAATTCAAACAAGTTTGGTTTGGGTTATACTAATGCTAAGAGTAAATCTCATAGAAATGTTGTTGATTTTTCAAAAGTTGATTTTTCAAATGCACCAACATGTTTCTATTGTGGTACTCATGGACATACTTCAAATGTGTGTTATATTAAAGTGCATGGTATACCTAAAGGAGATTTTGTTTGGGTGAAAAAGGGTGAAAGTCCCTACACTAACAAAAATGGATCCAAAACCATTTGGATACCAAAAAGCAAAGCATGATTGTTTTTGTAGGTATGATTGAAGAGCAAAAGGACTTTCATGTGATATTCATTCATTTGCTACTTCAATTGGTATCAAGGAGAAAATTCTACAAATTGGTGTTATTCTATTCATGCTTTGGTTATATTTCTTCTATTTTGGCTTAGATCTTATTTCAATTGGTATATATTTCTTTTTGATAATGCCAAAGGGGGAGAAATATGATGTTTTTGAAACAAAGGGAGAAATTTTTTTAAATGGTATGTTTGGAGAAAGGTTTGTTTTGTTGTTTTTATATAGGTTGAGCAAAGTTGTTGGAGATAGGGGGAGAATCAAGCTTTCTCAATTGGATTTCAAATGTCAAAAGCATTAATTGAGGGGGAGCAAGAGTCTCACCAAGTGATCAAATGGTTCAAGCATCAACAACTTCAATGAACTTCAAACGATTTCAAAACATGTTTGTCATTTTCAAAAAGGGGGAGATTGTAAGATCCATGAAGAATGTTTTGATAAATGCCAAAAGGTTTTGAACAAGCTACAAGTGTGTTGATCAAGTTCAAGCTCAACAAGCAACAACAAACATCAAGTTATGAAGAGAGAGCCAACTCATGAAGACTTAGTTTGGTAGTTTATGTTTTAATGTTTTATCTTTTGCCTCACAAGTCTTTTAGTTTATGAGTTTGGGTAGAGTTTATTAGAGGGTAGTGAATCTCTTTTGATTGCATGATTATATCATATTTTGAGTATTCACTTTGCCTAAAATCAATAGGTGGCTTAAAGGTTTGAAAGAAAAGGTTTAGTTTTTGAGAAAACAAGTTTTAAGTGATTTTTAATGTTAATAATCGATTAACAGATTTTGATAATTGATTAACAGTGTATTTTGAACTGATAATCGATTAACAAACTTTTGATAATCGATTATCTGCACTTTTACTCGAGTAAAACCTTTTTCACTCGAGTGAAATTTATGCAGCTTTCGTATTACTCGAGTAACACTCATTTCACTCGAGTAACTTGATCAGATATGGTTTTTTAAATACGTTTTTCACTTCTCAAAAGCCATTCTAAGTGCTCCAACTTTTGGGTATTCTATATAAACCTTTTCCTAATCATTTCTATCAACTAGAATCATTTTAATACACAATTTTACAAAGAATCAAAGCCACACTATTCTCTCTCACTCTCTCAAGATCAAAGCTCTCATTTTTATATTCTTTGATCAAGAACCTTGAATCTCTCATGTTGATATTTCATAGCTTTTGAAAGAGATTCATAGGATTGTTTTTGTTTTCTATTGAGTTGTAATCATTGCAAGAGGCAAACATTCTACAACAAAGGAAGCCTTGATTTTGTGAATCAAGCAAGTTTAGTTGAAAGTCTTGAAGAAGCATTTCATCAAGCATTTGGAAGGCACTTTGAAGAATCTCAAAGTACTTGGAAGTCTTGTGAGTGAAGCAAGCAGAGAAGACTTGTTGTGGGGTTATCAACAAGCAAGTAGAGGTTAGATTAGATATCAATAGGGTTACAAGGCAAGGGTGTGGTATCTCTTGTAGGCTAGCAAGAAGGAAGTCTTGTGAGGCATTTACTTGTAATTTGAGAAACTCTAATTCCTCATAGTGAAGAATCTCTCTTGGTTGAAGAGGGGACTGGAGTAGCTTTCAAGTGGATGAAAGTGAACCAGGATAAATCACTGTGTCGTATCTCTAAACTCTCTACTCTTTACAATTCTTGTTATTAATTGTGTTCTTGATTGAAAACCTAGAAAAAGTGATTTTTCATAATTGATTAAATTGAATCTTTATTGTGCAAAATTGATTTTGGGAAAATCATTTTCATAACTAGGTTAATCAATAAGAATATTGGTGTTGATTGTTTCCGCTTAATCTCTGATCATATAATATTTGTTAATTGATTGATTTTCATTGGTTTTAATCGTTTAGATTTATTTCTTGCGAAAATCTTTCAAAGTTTCTTTAACACCTATTCAACCCCCCTTCTAGGTGTTCTCCTAGTGTTCCTATTTGTTTCACACACCGAGTGTAGTTTTCCAACACACAAGCATACTAAAATTTTATATATATATATATATATATATAATGCATATATGTAAATATGGACGATTCTGGGTACCCACGGGTCTGGATATCTCAGACCCGGGCCCAGACCCGTTCAAAGCGGGTACCCAGACGGTTCCATTCTTTGGACCCATGGGTCTCTTTTTAGGACCAATACCCGGACCCGTTGCAGGTATTACCCGTGGGTACCCGCGAGTCTGAGTCCAATTGCCATCCCTAATCTAGTCCATCCCCAAGATGACATCTAATTGTGATAAAGGCAAACAGATGAGATCTACTTTGGTTATACGGTCTAATACCTTGATTGAACAGTTGAGACAAGCTTCTGAGCTAACTACGATAGGGTTGGTAGGGGTAGATACCTCAAGTTTATAGGGTGTATTGGTTATGGTTAAATCTAGTCGATTAACATGCTCATATGAAACAAATGAATGCGTTGCTCTAGAATCAAGTAAAATTTGGCAAGGTTGATCATTTAAAAGAAAATTACCTTAAACAAGATTTTCGGACTGGTTGGCTTCAACTCCACTGAGGGTAAAAACGCTTCCATAGCTAGTGGGTTTATTTCCTGAATTCCTAAACTCTACTTTCTTTGGTTCCTTGTAGTGTCGAGAAATGTGACCGGGCTTTCCACAGTTGAAACAAGTAAGGGTCTTCAAAGTCCAACAAGTTGATCACGAATGATGATGCTTGCACTTGTCACACCAAGGGACTGAACCTTTAGTTTCTGCTTCATTCTTGCCCTTTCCCCTTTGAGGATAAGGTCGTTTTCCACGATGATCCTTTCCTTTATGGCGTTGAGGCCCGAAACCTTGTTGATTCCTCTTGGCTTGCATAAACTCCTCTTCTGCTTTCTTATCTTCTTCATATACTCTGCACTTATTCACCAGTATTGGGAAACTTTGAATATCTTGATATCCGAAAGTAGACTTCAAATCAGGCCTCAATCCGTCTTCAAACGTAATACACTTTGAACGCTCATCAGGGTTATGATGATAATATGGATAATACTAACTTAGTTCGTTCTTCAAACTTAGCAGCATACTCTCCTACAGTCATGTCCCCTTGAGTTAATTTAAGAAACTCAATTTCTTTCTTTCTCCTTACATCTTCTGGAAAATACCTTTCGAAGAACTTCTCCACAAAGGTATTCCAAGTACAACCAAAAGCTGAGCCGTATGACTCCACCAATCCTCAGCTTCATCAACCAAAACATAAGTAGCAAAAGTCACCTTTTGACTATCACTGCAATTCATCATTCTGAAAATCTTTTCTAATTCTTGAATCCACTTTTGTGCTTCATCAAGATGATGACCTCCTCTGAACTTGGGTGGATCACATTGACGAAATTTCGAGATACCTTGAAATTCAACCGGAGCAGCATTACGTTGTGGTTGAGGCTCTACAGGACGTTGTTGCATATTCTTGAAAAACATTGATATTCGATCCAATGCTTCAGCGATACGAGTATTATTCCTAGCAGCCATAGTACACTTGCGTGCGAACTGAGTTAAACTAAAGCCTTAAGACTAAATACAAACATTCAGACAGACACGCGCTAATGGTTAGTATGTAAGGACATACTCCAAGGCCGAGAGTCAGGACCTTTGCTTTGATACCATAAATGTAACGACCCATATTAATTAATGTACTTTATCATATTTGCAAATAGATAATTGGTTTTCAAATCGTCGGATTACGTAATAATTATGAAAACATGAGAAAATTTAAACCAAAACTATTTACAAAAGTACTAGTATCATCACAGTTTTCAAAGAGAGTAATTGTTCCTTACATAAGACTTAAACGACCTGAAAAGTGTTCATGAAACATAACACAAAAGCTATACAGACTCTAAGCTATCTACTACGTACATATACTATATATATATATATATATATATATATATATAGACAACTCAGAGCATAGGTCCTCCAACTCCAAAGATGAAATGCATAGTTTCGCCTTCCATTATAATACACATCACGGGAGTACGAAACCTACGAGGTTGTACACGGGTCAAGGTATCGCGGTGGCGGAAGTCAACGTCAGCCCGTCCCACAAAAATAGCCCGACGATCCTCAAGCTCCCAAATACCACTACGCATCGGGTAAAGCTCCATGCAAGACATGAGATGTGCCATCACCTAACAAACAAATAAGGGCAGGGGAATAAACAAACACAAGTAGACAAGTAGCAATTAATATCACGTAAACACATTTTTCTAACCAAACAATAATTATTATACAATAACGTATGCTCTCTAATGCATGTGCAATGCAAATGCTCAATGCATTCTTCTCGGTGATATTCCACGAATATCATGCACTTAGCAATTTACGTTTATCGAGAACGTACCAAACGATTCCATTTACGTTATAACGAAAAGTACCAAAACGCTTCATTACGTTTGACGACAACGTACGAAACAATTCTAAGTGAGAAAAAGCAACTGGGAGTAAATGTCTTTCACCCATGTATGTCATCACAACTCCATTGTGTATCCACTCAGGGACTTAGACCATACAAAAGACCGTTCTCCGCAGTCAAGATATACACCTAGAGATTGATAGGATTATCATAGTTAATGCAGAATTATCCCGGGCCAAGTCTACAGAAACTCGCCCATCACAGGACCATTCTACCCACGACTAACCCCCACGGTCAAATTGACGTATCACCGTTATGGACCTAATCTCTGCGTATTCGCATTTCGATTTATCAAAACCGAATGTGTCTTTTCCCACCGGCCTATCTTAACCTCTTAACACCATGCATGAATGCAAGTAATATTTAACATTAGGCCAATGCATTAATTAATGATCCATTCTCCAAAAGCTGGAAATAAAAATAGTTTAATCAGTTTAAGAAACACATTTTTTTACAACTTTTTCAGTGACTTACCGGTTAGTGAACCCGCTAATCGGTTAGATACTGCAGAATTGCAGTTCTGAAATTGCTTTTAAACATCAACTTAATGACCATTAAACTATCATCAAAGACACTCCTTAATCAGAGAATAAATAGGTATATTCCAACATGTTACAACATATAATCATCATCAACTTGGCATGTTTAACATATAACTCATCAAATATGCACATAAACACATATTGCTCACTTTAACATGGCAAAATCACATGCAAGGCCAAAAGACTTAATTCCAGACTTCCTTTAGCTCATATTTAGTTAATTAAACTTGCTCCAATTGGTATATTCCCATTTCAAGTTATCTTGCCCTTGAGCTTGTAAAGCTCATCTACATTCCGAACCCATTAATTATCATTCTAGCGAAATGAATAACTTCTCTCTTATCTTAGAGTAGTGTTTGATGAGGGTTATCGCTGATTCTCCAAGAAATTCCACAGAGATCACAAGCTCTGCCCTCAGCCAACATAGGTTCGAAAGGGTTCAAAAACCAGAGATTTAGAGATATGAAAGAGGCATAAAAATTGGAGAAAATGATTAGAATTTTTTCTTTGCAACATGCACTAAAGAACTAAACAGATTTGAGACCAAGAGATTACATGTGCTTACCACAATCAAGGTTCAAAGTAGGCCTCATGAATTCCGGAACAGATTTGATAGACTTGGAACACCAACTTTGCAGGTTGATTTCTCCCAGCTTAGGAACTCTCAACTCACGATTTTGGTATCAATGTGAAGCTTGAAGATTAAGCTTCATAATGGTGTATCACTCGTGTATTGTGGTTTGGTGTTGAATGAGAACGAGAAGGACGAACACAGGGTCAAGAAAACAGAGCACCAACACTTCAATGAGGCAAATGAATCAAAAATTCGTCCAATTGATGCTATTTATAGAGAAATTGGGTTAACATGCATGACGACACGCAACTTCCACTATGATTACAGGTGATTTCGTAGCGATTTTGGGTTTAAGTCGCGTGATTACTCATCAAACGCACTAACCCTAAGTTTCTACAACAGCGACTAACCGGTTAGTGTAACACCTAATATTTTTACCCTTAGAACCCCGCTATTAAATATGTGAATTTGAAATTTCTTTTTAATTTAATAAAAATCACCCGTCAAACGGACGGAGTTTTATTTGTTTTTCGGACTAATCCAAAATTCAACCTGTTATAAACAATTTCAAGTAAACCACCAATAGCCAGCAGGGCTTCAGAATATATATGTAAATCATATCAAGGCCCAACGGGCTCCAAATATATTAGAGTGCATCAAATAATCAGAGTATTAGCAGAAATACTAAGTTTGAGTATCAAAACTAAAACTTATAACTTTATTAAAACAAAATATCCTAAGCCTCACTCAACTATATATATATATATAATAAGTTTACATCAAAATAATGTAAGAGGCTTAGATCCCTAGTTCACTCTAAAACCCATAATAACCCTACTCTCCCTGTAAGGGAAAGTACTCCTGCTCGGCCGGGGGCTGTGCCAGCTCAATCTCTGTACCTGAAAAATGTTAAGGGAGTGAACATTGCACATGAAATAGAAAGCAGTCTCTAATTAGACATAACAACCCACTAGGTCAAACACAACTAGCAAATAAAGCATATCATCACATATAGCGCACCATACACATTTCACTATTTCCATAGTCATTATTTATTCCACATTTCCATTTACATTATTTCATTCATATTCCATTTCCTTTACTTTTCATTTCATTCTTAAGATGTATCTCATACCATTGTACTTCACCTCCACACTGGAAGGTACCTCATACAACTTAGCCTGTGGGTACTTCACCTCCACACCGGAAGGTACCTCATACTTTTCCTTATTTAAATTATGTGTCCCTCAAGTCAGAGGTCAACACTCCAATATTTTATTTCATTCGGTGTCCCTCAGGTCAGAGGTCAACACACAATAATTTTAATTCATCTTGTGTCTCTCAGGTCAGTGGTCAAAACCCATTCACTTTATTTTATTTTGTGTCCCTCAGGTCAGAGGTCAACACTCATTCACTTTATTTTATTTTGTGTCCCTCAGGTCAGAGTTCAACACTTATTCATTTTAATTCATTTTGGTGTCCCTCAGGTCAGAGGTCAACACACAATCACGTTAATTCATTTTATTTCATTTCGTGTCCCTCAGGTCAGAGGCCAACACATTATCATCATTCTCAAAGTAAAAAATTCATCACAATTTAAGGAATGTCACCTCAAAACAGAGGCCAACATATATACTACATTCTCAATATTCGACGCCTCAATTCAGAGGCCAAGAATTATTCACTTTCTTGTTCAGTCAATCATAACACATTTAATCACAACCACACACAATCAACACCTAATCATTCATGTAATTCCCTTATTCATTTCCTTTCTCAACTATCACAATCATACCAAGTAGTATTCTCTTTTATAGCCAACATTTAGATTGCCCTTCGTTTTAATTTACATATATCACCTTTTACTTTTTGTTTACCCATAATCATTTTACTTCCATTTCCTATATTCACAAGTTCAATTCATAAGCCATGACCTTTGTTCACGATTGATAATATTTAACATTTATACTCATTTAGCATTTAGATACAAATATGCACAGTTATACAAATTTAGCATTAGGGAGCACATATGCACAACCAACTCATACTTGTCACATAATTAACATCATCATTTCACATTTAATTTACATGTAATTATTTTATTCCCATTTCCACCTTTATGCATATTTAAAACTTAGTGTACAAATAGATTCGACCAAAACATACATATTATCACCTTCTCAAAGTTGTGCTTTAACACCACATACAATCATTTCCATTCCATTTTCTTCCCATATCAATTTACTCCATAACACATTACAGATATTTGCAATAGCAGTCAATTGTCATTTAACACAAACTTTACAAATAAAATCAATAATCATGGAAATCATGTATGGCAACTTCACTATCATATTACCCAAATCCTCTTGTACTTCATTATAATCATTATCCAAGTTTCATTTACCAAATAATTCATTCTCATATCATTGGGTTTCCTTTTCCTAGTCTTTACATCCAACATCATACATATTTAATTAGTTAGAATTTTATATTCAATAACCTAGGGTTTTAAAGTCTAATTTTCTCCCCTAACACATAACCCTAACAAATCATTATATACTAACTAGAACTCACTCCCTAGAACAAGGCAAAACCCACCCCCTTACCTCAAACACTTGGAGATAAGGTGATTTTACTTGCCCTAAGCTTGAGAGTCTTTCCACCCAATGAGTTATGATCCAGGGAAGAGGGAGAAACCTAATATAAGAGCCATAACATGAAGAGTTAGCATATAGGCCATAGTTTCTTGCCAAACCTCAAGAAAATATGAAACTTCCATGGCCTAGAGTTGAAAACCACCATGAAAGGGATGAGAGAGAAGGGAACTCGAATTAGAGAGAGAAAGAAGGAATCCATGGCATTAAACACTTACTTGAAGTGAAGAAGGAAGAGATTTGTTGATGGAATGAAGAAATCCCACTTGCTCTTGGTGGATTTGATGATGGAGAATGAACCCTAGGGGAGAGAGGAAGAGTGGTTCGAACATAGAGAGGAAAACACATGTGGTTCTCTTTTATTTTTTTTCAACAGCAGCCCGTGTTAATCGATTAACAGGCCAGTTAATCGATTAACCCAGTGCAATTTAGCCAAAGATCAGCATCTAGTCTTACTCGATTAGTTTTTTGTACACTTTCTGGCCCTAATCGATTAACAAGGAGGTTAATCGATTAATTATTGCACCACATTCAGGCACTAATCGATTAACCAATGAGTTAATCGATTAACCTGCAGAAACTTGCATTATTCAGAACTTTGACACACCATAACTTCTTCGTTACCCGTTGGATCTTCCTCAAATTTTAAAGCAAGCTTCCTCACCTACCCTACTTCATATCCAACGGTGGAATTTATGTTTTGAGCTATGAATCTTGTATTTTAAATCTTCCTAAAGTTCTATGCTTAAAGCTCCCCTTTTACACTCTTACTTACCCAATTTCTCACTTGATATCACCACTTCTTCTACTCTAAATCTATCACAATATAGATTATACTAGGAATTGGATTTTGGGATGTTACAGTTAGTGACTGACAAAATTTCAAAAATTTGTATTTTATTCATTTTCCCTCCAACAACCTTTCAAATATTGCAATTAGGTCCCAAAACAAGGACTAAACTGCAAAACTTACTTTTTTCACATAAAATATCCTAATAAAAATACTTCTCATATTTTTATTCAACCACACATAATTTTTATCAAAATGAAAAATATTAAAAGCAAAACAAATTATATATAATAAATTATATAATATTATTTTAATCGGGGATTAAAATTAGGGATGTTACAGCGATGGCTCAAGACCGGCTTGGATACGGCTCAAGATCGGCTCGGGTACAAGTCACTTTTCTTTTTCTTCATACTGCATCATATTGATATAGGCTTTCTCATTTTTTCATTATTTCCCTTATTACTTGTTGGAAAAATAGATGTGTTGATCAATTATTTAGCTGCGTCGTGGTATGAAGGCCACTGTCTAGAAAGCGATTTCTGATAGACCCCTGATACAATCTGGTTTCGGATTGCTCCCCAAGGTTAACACAACATACTCTTGGACTTGTGCTCTCAAGACGAAGAGTATGAAGTTGACACAATACAATTGCTCAGAATTATTCTATAAACTTATTATTTTTCTCCTACTAAGGCCAACTCAATCTTATGCTTATATAGAGTATCTCTCATAACTATTGAGTTTTTAGCGGTTGGAGTTTTTATTGCTCAATGAATAACCATTTATAACGTTTGCAAATTATTTGGGTATGATATATAGTGATTATTAACTCCCTTTTGCTATGTATTTGGCTTGTTTCTTGAGTAAATATTAGGTTTTTGTTATGTTTTTAGGAAAGTTAGGTAATTAAGAATCCTAGAACGTTTTGATCCATTTTGGGTTTGATTACATGTATTTGAAGCTTTATTTGATGATTTATGCTTTGGAATGGAAAAGAGCTTTGAAGACCTGGAGATTGAAGCTAGAATGGAGAGAAATGGTATTCTTAAGTGAGGCCCAAGATGGGGTTTATATTAAATGTTAAGAGCTGGGGTGCAAAAAGCCAGAATTAATTGAAGAAAAACTCAGCCAAACTCAGGGAAGTCCATGCCCAGGCGCGTGCGAAGTACCTGCACGAAGGAAGAGCTGAGGAATTTTTTGACCCACGCCTGCGCGCTTGTTTGACGAGTTGGGCCTATCTATTTCGTTTTTGAGGATTCTGATAGAATTTAGTTTGATTTGTTTTAGGATTAGTTTTTCTTATATATTCTAGGACTTAGCATTAGGTTAGACAACTTTAGAGAAAGAGGGAGATTGCATATTCTGCACTTCATTGGAAGAAGAGTTTAAGTAATTCCTTATTGCCTATGATAGAGTATCCTATTTTGTTTCTTCTACTTTATTCTTTTATAATGTGTAACTAAAACCCTTTTTGTAGTTAGGAACATGGTGGATTTGTATGGATGAGTTTATATAATTATTGAATTAATGTTTTTCATTCAAACCTATTGTTTGGTTGTGTTTTAATTCCAATTCATGAAATTGGCCCCTTTATGTTTTGTTTTGAATCTCTAATCCAACAAGAGGGATATGAGGGTTAGAATAGGTCGTTCTTCCAAACTTTATAACCGCCTAGTGTGTAGGGATACAACTAGGGCTTATATGACTTATATGTTCCAGTGTGCTTAATTAATGGTTATTTGTATGTCAAAATCACTTAAGGGATTAAGGGTTCTCATATGAATAAGAAACGTAAATTCACAAAGGGATCTGGTTTTTACTACCTCTGGAATGTCGTGGGTTTAATGGAAAATAGAGATTCATAATTAATAAATAAGTCTTGCAATGAAACTAGTTCATAATACCTTTCTCTATCTGTCTCACAAACCCTATTTTTAATTGGTCTATTTATTTAGTTGGTTTGTTTATTTTATAAAAAGCTTTTAGATTTCTCTTTTAATTACGCCTTTGGTAAGAATTATTTGGAAACAACTCACAATGCCCGAGTGGAACGATAATTTACTTATTCTTTATTACTTGTAATCTAATATATTTGCTAATATCTCCAACAACAAACCAAATGATATAATAAATGCATATAAATATATTGCACGTTTCAACATATTAAATATTTTATAAAAATATTACCACATTACTTTCTCATTTCAGTGAAAACCTAGTCTCAACCACTCTAAATCAATTGCCTCCCCTTGTTCTTCATTGATGTGGTTCTGTTGCCTGTTGCACTACTGTCGCCTACGACCAGAGCTTCCTCGCCCAGCCCTCCCTTTGCGGCCAAAGCTTCCTTACCCCCCTTCTCCATTAGTAATTGAGTTCTCCCATGCTCTGTCTTACAAAGATTTTTTTTTCTTTTCCTCTGTTATGATTATTTGTTCATTTGTTTATTTCCGTCACTTATGAGTTATGAGTTGGGATTGAATGATTTAGAGTAATAAAACTGGTTAAGGTACTCGTATTGTTTGTTGATTTTTTTTTTACATAAGTTTTCGATAAAATATTTAAACTAGTTTAGGAGTTCAGTTTTTTTTCCTTGTATTATGTACTGTTTTAGTTGTTACAAAGTATCAACATTACTGGTTTTTTTTTTAAATTTATTTTCTATTAATTAAATTTTTATATATAAAAACGTACCTGTATCCTCATTTTTAAGAAAATACCATATCTCGTACCCTTCATACTCCTTGTGAGGGTCAGGTAAGATTAACACTGGCGAAGATGTTAACCTTTCCTTAAGCATCAGAAAACTCTTCTCACACTTCTCATCCCATATAAATGGTTGATCCTTCCGAGTCAGCTTGGCGAGGGGTAGTGCGATCTTTGAAAATCCCTCAATGAATCTTCTATAATAACCAGCCAGTCCTAAGAAACTTCGAACTTCAGTGACTGTCTTCGGTAGAACCCACTACAGAATCGATTCAACTTTAGCTGGGTCAACTGCTATGCCACCTTCCGAAATCACATGCCCTAAAAACTGAACTTCCTTCAACCAAAACTCACACTTAGAGATTTTGGCGTAAAGTTGCTTCTCCTTCAAAATCTTCAGTACTATTCGAAGATGTTCGGCATGCTCTTCCGGATTTTTAGAATATATCAGGATATCATCAATGAAAACTACCATGAATGAATCCAGATATGGTCTAAAAATCCGATTCATATAGTCCATAAAAATGGCTGGTGCATTTGTCAATCCGAACGACATTATACCATACTAATAATGTCCGTATCGAGATCGGAATGCAATCTTATGGATATCTTCCTCCTTGATTCTGATCTGATGATACCCAGATCTCATATCAATCTTGGAAAACACTGAAGCTCCTCTTACTTGATCCATGAGATCATCAATCCTTGGCAAAGGATACTTGTTCTTTATGGTCACCTTATTCAACTGTCTATAATCTACACACATTCTAAGGCTTTCATCCTTCTTCTTGACAAACAACACCGGAGCGCCCCATGGAGATACACTTGGTCTAATAAGTTGTTTCTGCAGCAGCTCCTCTATCTGTTTCTTCAATTCGACCATCTCGGGTGGTGCCATTCTATAAGGAGCAATAGAAATGGGAACAGTTCCTGGAATCAACTCGATTCCAAACTCAATCTCCCTCTTGGGTGGTAATCCCGACATTTCCTCGGGAAATACTTCAAGAAATTCTCAAACAATCGGAATCTCCTTCACAGACTTTTTTCCTTCCTCCGGTTCAACAGCAGAGATACTTTTCTGGGATCGATTCCTTGAATAAAATTGCCTTCTTATCATAGTCAATAACCACATGGTTACTAATCATCCAGTCCATGCCCAAAATCACATCCAATTGGGACAAAGGTAAGCAGATCAAATCTAACTGGGAGACTCGGTCTAATACCTTAATTCTACAATTAAGGCACACCTTTGAAGCGATCACGGGAGAATTAGTAGGGGTTTCTACCCTAAGACAATAAGGAGATTCAGACACAGACAATTTCAAACAATTCACACATTCAAAGGAAACAAATGAATGAGTGGCTCCTGAATCGAATAAAATTCTACAAGGTTGGTCATTGAGCAAATAAGTACCTTGCACGAGTCCCGGAGTCTGATTCGCTTCAGCACCACTAAGGGTGAAAACTCGACCTTGGGTCACTGGCTTGTCCACAAATCCTCTTGGAGTGTTCTTAGGTGGTTCTTTGCAATCACGAGAAAAATGACCAGGTTTCCCGCAGTTAAAACATCCACTGTGAGACCAACAGAATCTTCCGAAGTGATGACGCTTGCACTTCTCACAATAAGGAGCATTATTGTAAGAGGTGTTTCGATCACCAGACATCTTGCCCTTTCCACGATTCTTATGGAAATAAGGACCTTTGTGACGGTGGTCATGCCCCTTCCGCCTCTGCGGTCCATATCCCTGATGCTCCTTCTTTCCTTCCACCATCTGGACTGTTTCCGCCTTTTTATCATCCACATACATTCTACACATATCAACCAGCATAGGAAAACTTTGAATCTTTTGATAACTGAACACTGACTTTAATTCAGGTCTCAGTCCTCCTTCAAACTTGATACACTTACTTCTTTCATCAGGATTCATCTGATAGTAAGGAGAATATTTCATCAATTCTTCAAATTTCGCAGCATATTCACCCACACTCATGCTGCCTTGTTTGAGTTGTAGAAACTCCACCTCTTTCTTTCTCCTTAAGTCATCAGGAAAATATTTCTTGAGAAATTCCTCCATGAATACTTCCCAAGTTACTTCTCTTCCTTCATGAGCCAGTAACTGGGCAGTATGATTCCACCAATGTTCCGCTTCGCCTTCCAGCATGAAAACAGCATAAACTATTTTCTGCCCATCGGAGTATTCCAAAGTTCTAAAGATCTTGTCCATTTCCAAGATCACTTATTAGCTTCTTCCGGCCTAAACCCACCAGTAAACTTCGAGGGATTACAGCTCCTGAAATCCGACAAAGTTTTGGCCTCCGTAGCTGCTACACTCACTGGAGGTGGATTAACAGGCTGAGGTTGATGTTGCTGATGTTGATTCTGCTGCATACTCTCTAACACCGCAGTGATCCTTTCCAACAGATCGTTCGTATGATTTCTATAACGCGATGCCATAGTGAGCCTGCACTATGGACCTAGGTCGTTAAAGATCTGTCTAAACCATCGAAATCTATCTAGTTCTATTCTAAACAAACATTAATAGAACTAAGCTATATGAAATAAATCAAATAGCTAAGAGACTTTACCCAACTGTAGCATCTTCTGGCAGATTATGCTTGAGAGGATCAAGAATCAGGACCATTATGCTCTGATACCATAAAAGTGTAACACTCTCTTCTTTAATCCAAAATATAGTCTCTATTATATAATATACATATGGACTTGCGTTCGTTGGAGAAGTAATGAAAACTCTTTCTTTACTATACAATAGATGAAAATAACTTGTGATAGAATGAGTTGGGTTTTCATTTTTCAATTATTAAAACTTCCCAAATCATCATAAAATCTTTATCATTAGAATCAAGCCACATGATTATCAGAGTAAGCGGAATTTGTATAAAATAGTGACCTTGATTTGATAATCCACATTCTAAGTCATTTATATCAAGATATATATATATAACCATATGATCACATAAAAGTACCAACATGTGTCAAGGTCAGAGTAGGGGTAGCAGAAGTTTACAAAATACAAGTCCATAACATGAAACTAAAAGAAAAGACCACCTCACCGAGATCTCTCAAAAATATATACAGTATATGTATAGAGAAAAATATAAAATCCCAGCAGTGGTCCGATGATCCTCCTCCATAGCATAAGTCTCCAGCAGCTGCTCCACATGTCCCACATCCCAATCATATATACTATGCATCACCTGGTGGATCCCCAACTCCCCACTGGCTCCCAGTGGAGTGCTCGACTGGCTCGCCCTCACTCTCAGCCTCCTCAGGATCCTCCTCAACCTCGTCCGACTGAGTGGGTGCCCTACCACTGGGCACTGGGTCAGTCGAAGGAGTCCCATGAACCGGACTCATCGGACTAGGTATAGGAGTCTCCTCACGAATCACTCGGGAAGCAGAGGGGTGAGATCTAGTAGCAGCTCTAAAACGAAAGGAATGAAAACGACGAGCTGGTCGAGTCGGGGGTGGTCCATGATAAGTATAAAAAGGGGGTACATGCAAGGTATAGATAATGGGGATGCGGAACCTACGAGGACGGACACGAGCCAAAGGGTTAGGGTGATATAGAGTCACCTCTACCTCACCCTCAAACGTGGCTCTATGGTCCTCGTAGTACCACACTCCACTAGGGAGTGGGCGCAACTCGATGCAAGCTAGATAGCGAGCCATCACCTACAATGGGCATAAGGGGTAAGCAATATAATTCACATAATTGAATAAGAGTAAATAGAGCAAGTAACATTCACAAGTACCAAGTATTCAGATGCATAGACAAATGAGCAAGCATGATTCATTTATAATAATTCCATTATTTATGTGTCATGATGCATGCTCCCAATTTCCATCGTTTATTGAACGTTCAATCCAGTAATTCGTATACATGACCAACATGTATTGTGAAACTGCTCGGATAGTGTGCACACAATGTCACCAAGACGTAACAGCATCCCACAATGCTGCCCACATTACCATAATGTGTCATCGAGCCAGTTACCACCGAATTAATTGTCCTTTTCCTTTCTCCATGCATGTATGCACATAAAATTTGTCCATTATGATTAACCAATAATCTTATTATGTGCAACCAATATTATTCCATCAGTGAATTACAATGTTGTTAATAATCCTCCCATTCTTTTATTGGAACATGATATTTTCCCCATAAGCATAGTTGATTCAATTGAAATTACTTTAGGTATGCTAAAAAGAAAATTACTTTTCTGTCCCTGGACAAAAGACTCGAGTGAACTTTCCTGGACTCGAGTGAATCATACTTTTTCAAAAGTACTCGAGTGATTCATGAATACTCGAGTGTTCTTCGTTTTCCAGAAATTCATTTTCAGGTTTCATCAAAATACTCGAGTGTTCTTCATGAATACTCGAGTGTTCCTCGGATTTATCAAAATACTCGAGTGTTCTTCATGAGTACTCGAGTGTTCTTCATTTTCTAGAAATCCATATTCCAAATTTGGTCGAAACACTCGAGTATCATCCCCAATACTCGAGTGTTTTCAGACAGATAACACTGTAAATTGCGTTTTAACATACCATTTCCAATTATAGCCAATTCAAGTTAAAACCAAGGATCAACAGAGCTCACATTACACATATTAAACACGTTCCAATATAGAATTAACAACATATTACACTGAATCACAGAATAACATCAATTATGCATAAAGTCCATTTTTCCACAACTCAATATACCAAATCCAATTCTAGGCACATTTAGCAAGAGAATAACTATGGTACAGCTTGCATGTAACATAATAAACTTGTCCAACACAAAATTTGAACACAGAGAGGCCTCCAAGCCTTGATCCTATTTCCAACTATGCCCATAGAGTCTTTTGTTGACTCTTAACCTAAATTCACATGATTTAAACTTATTCTAGTGCATTAATAGCTTCACCCTTACCTCTAGGTCGTGAACCAACACATAGTTTGCAGAGAAATTGGCTGGAAATGCTAAACCCCAAAAATCCAAAATCCTAGCTCCAAGTAAGCTCCAGACTTCAAGAACTTGGTTTGGCAGCAACTATCCCTCTTCTTTCGATCCTTGATTCTTCTTCCATACAACCCCTCAACTCACGAATCTTATGTCTTTGTGAAGCTCGAAACGTGAGCTTCACAATGGTGTATCACACTCAATCTAACTCAGCAACGTTCGAGTAATCAAAGCACGAAATTGGAAACCCTAAGTTGCTATCTCCAGGGAAATTCAACCAAAATCCTCCACTTTCTTCAACCAAGAGCTTAAATACACACTTCTAGTGATCATGCAGCTCGCCACGATGCTCATTAACGTGTCCCTGAGGTGTTTTCGTGTCAACGAAACAGAATCGTCGAGTGTTGACTCATCAAACGGACTCACGAGTTCTCCACTGACTCGATTACTCGAGTGATTCCAGGAATACTCGAGTATTTTTGCCAAATTTTCAAAAATATTTATTTTAATGCCCTTCCCTCCAAGACCTTCCTAATATTGCTTCTAGGTCCTCCTTCAGGGATTAATATGTAAAAACTTTATTTTTTATATATGATATTTTTAGCAAAATATTTTTCCACCTAATATGAGTACCAACACTAACACATAATTAATCTAAATTAATTATGAAGTAAATAATTATGATTAAAGAAAAATAATTATGAAATATCCTTTCATAATCAAAATTTTCATTACATCAGGGGATGAAAATTTGGGGTGTTACACTACTCCCCCACTTAACAGGAATTTCGTCCCCGAAATTCAGCTTACATAAATAACTCAGGATAATCCTTACGCATTCTATCTCTAGTTCCCAAGTCGTTTCATACACATTTCCACTTTGCCACACGACTTTGACTAACGGGATCTCCTTTCCTCTAAGCTGTTTGGTCCTTCTATCTTCAAGTTTAACTGGGCCAGCCTTAAAGGTTAGGTTTTCTCGTAGGGTTAAGTCATTCGGACGAATCTGAAGAATCGTGGTTGGATTATGCACGAACTTTTTCAATTGAGACACATGAAAAACATTGTGCAGGTTGGCTAAAGATGGTGGGAGAGCTATTTGATAAGCTACCGGTCCTACTCGCTTAAGGATTTGGTAGGGACCTATAAACTTCGGTGAAAGCTTCTGAGGTTTCAACGCTCTACTCACACCCTTCAGCGGTATAATCCTGAGAAACACATGGTTGCCTTCTGCAAACTCTAAAGGTCTTATTCTCCGATCAGCATAACTTTTCTGACGACTATCAGCAACCCTGATCTTTTCTTGAATCATTATGATCTTTTCAGTTGCCTGTTGCACCACATTCGGACCAAGATGTAAATTCTCCCCCACTTGAAACCAACGTAGCGGGTTTGGCACTTTCTTCCATACAATGCCTCGAACGGTGCCATACCGATACTTGCATGATATCCATTGTTGTATGTGAATTCTGCGAGTGCTAGAATCTGATCCCAACTTCCTCGTTCTTCCAACACACAAGCTCGCAAAATGTCTTCCAAAGTTTGAATGGTCCTTTTGGTCTGCCCATCTGTCTGGGGGTGATATGCTGAACTCATCCTAAGCCTAGTCCCCAGAGCTTGATGCAGGCTTGACCAAAATCTAGACATGAACCTCGGATCACGATCAGAAATAATACTGGTTGGCACTCCATGCAATCGTACCACTTCTCGGATATAAAGTTGGGTAAGCTTTTCCAAAGAATAGCGCATATTCACCAGAATGAAGTGCGCCGACTTAGTCAGACGGTCCACAATTACCCAGATTGCATCATGGTTTGCAACTGTCTTTGGCAATCCAGTCACAAAATCCATGGAAATACTATCCCACTTCCAACGTGGAATATCCAGGGGTTGCAACATTCCTCCCGGTTTCTGATGTTCCACCTTAACTTTTTGATAGATGAAACATGACGCTACATAATCCGCAACGTCCTTCTTAAGGCCCGACCACCAAAACATGCCTTTCAAATCCCGGTACATCTTTGTCGATCCCGGGTGAATGCTCATCTGACTCTTATGTGCCTCATCCAAAATTAATCTTCTAATCTCCGAGTTCTTCGGTATGCAAATTCTCGTTTTGAAACGAAGAATTCCATCCGGCCCTTCTGAGAAATTTGGCTCTTTTCCTTCTCTCATCAACTTCCTCTTTTCTATTAATTCTTCATCTTCATGTTGCAATTCTCGAATTCGAACCAAGAGTTCACTAGAAATTTGCAACATACCCATCTTAATATGGCTTGGTTCCACTTGCATCACTAAACTTAAATCCCAAAATTCTTCAATCAAAGCTGCCTCTTTAATCATCATGGAACTTGCATAAATCGCTTTACGGCTCAAAGCGTCTGCTACAACATTAGCCTTACCGGGATGGTAATGAAGCTCAAAGTCGTAGTCCTTTAAAAATTCCATCCACCGACGCTGCCTCATATTTAACTCCTTCTGATCAAACAAATACTTCAAATTCTTATGGTCACTAAACACTCGGAACGTAGTACCATAGAGATAATGCCTCCATATTTTCAGTGCAAAAACTATTGCAGCGAGTTCCAAATCATGTGTGGGATAATTCACCTCGTGAACTTTCAATTGACGAGATGCATACGCCACGACCTTTCCTTCTTGCATTAGTACACTCCCAAGACCTTGTCCTAATGCATCACAATACACTTTATACTCCTTGTGAGGGTCAGGTAAGATTAACACTGGCGAAGATGTTAACCTTTCCTTAAGCATCAGAAAACTCTTCTCACACTTCTCATCCCATATAAATGGTTGATCCTTCCGAGTCAGCTTGGTGAGGGGTAGTGCGATCTTTGAAAATCCCTCAATGAATCTTCTATAATAACCAGCCAGTCCTAAGAAACTTCGAACTTCAGTGACTGTCTTCGGTAGAACCCAATGCAGAATCGATTCAACTTTAGCTGGGTCAACTGCTATGCCACCTTCCGAAATCACATGCCCTAAAAACTGAACTTCCTTCAACCAAAACTCACACTTAGAGATTTTGGCGTAAAGTTGCTTCTCCTTCAAAATCTTCAGTACTATCCGAAGATGTTCGGCATGCTCTTCCGGATTTTTAGAATATATCAGGATATCATCAATGAAAACTACCATGAATGAATCCAGATATGGTCTAAAAATCCGATTCATATAGTCCATAAAAATGGCTGGTGCATTTGTCAATCCGAACGGCATTACAACATACTCATAATGTCCGTATCGAGATCGGAATGCAATCTTATGGATATCTTCCTCCTTGATTCTGATCTGATGATACCCAGATCTCATATCAATCTTGGAAAACACTGAAGCTCCTCTTACTTGATCCATGAGATCATCAATCCTTGGCAAAGGACACTTGTTCTTTATGGTCACCTTATTCAACTGTCTATAATCTACACACATTCTAAGGCTTTCATCCTTCTTCTTGACAAACAACACCGGAGCGCCCCATGGAGATACACTTGGTCTAATAAGTTGTTTCTGCAGCAGCTCCTCTATCTGTTTCTTCAATTCGACCATCTCGGGTGGTGCCATTCTATAAGGAGCAATAGAAATGGGACCAGTTCCTGGAATCAACTCGATTCCAAACTCAATCTCCCTCTTGGGTGGTAATCCCGACATTTCCTCGGGAAATACTTCAAGAAATTCTCAAACAATCGGAATCTCCTTCACAGACTTTTTTCCTTCCTCCGGTTCAACAGCAGAGACAAAGCAGAGATACTTTTCTGGGATCGATTCCTTGAATAAAATTGCCTTCTTATCATATTCAATAACCACATGGTTACTAATCATCCAGTCCATGCCCAAAATCACATCCAATTGGGACAAAGGTAAGCAGATCAAATCTAACTGGGAGACTCGGTCTAATACCTTAATTCTACAATTAAGGCACACCTTTGAAGCGATCACGGGAGAATTAGTAGGGGTTTCTACCCTAAGACAATAAGGTGATTCCGACACAGACAATTTCAAACAATTCACACATTCAAAGGAAACAAATGAATGAGTGGCTCCTGAATCGAATAAAATTCTACAAGGTTGGTCATTGAGCAAATAAGTACCTTGCACGAGTCCCGGAGTCTGATTCGCTTCAGCACCACTAAGGGTGAAAACTCGACCTTGGGTCACTGGCTTGTCCACAAATCCTCTTGGAGTGTTCTTAGGTGGTTCTTTGCAATCACGAGAAAAATGACCAGGTTTCCCGCAGTTAAAACATCCACTGTGAGACCAACAGAATCTTCCGAAGTGATGATGCTTGCACTTCTCACAATAAGGAGCATTATTGTAAGAGGTGTTTCGATCACCAGACATCTTGCCCTTTCCACGATTCTTATGGAAATAAGGACCTTTGTGACGGTGGTCATGCCCCTTCCGCCTCTGCAGTCCATATCCCTGATGCTCATTCTTTCCTTCCACCATCTGGACTGTTTTCGCCTTTTTATCATCCTCATATATTCTACACATATCAACCAGCATAGGAAAACTTTGAATCTTTTGATAACTGAACACTGACTTTAATTCAGGTCTCAGTCCTCCTTCAAACTTGATACACTTACTTCTTTCATCAGGATTCATCTGATAGTAAGGAGAATATTTCATCAATTCTTCAAATTTCGCAGCATATTCGCCCACACTCATGCTGCCTTGTTTGAGTTGTAGAAACTCCACCTCTTTCTTTCTCCTTAAGTCATCAGGAAAATATTTCTTGAGAAATTCCTCCATGAATACTTCCCAAGTTACTTCTCTTCCTTCATGAGCCAGTAACTGGGCAGTATGATTCCACCAATGTTCCGCTTCGCCTTCCAGCATGAAAACAGCATAAACTATTTTCTGCCCATCGGAGTATTCCAAAGTTCTAAAGATTTTGTCCATTTCCAAGATCACTTATTAGCTTCTTCCGGCCTAAACCCACCAGTAAACTTCGAGGGATTACAGCTCCTGAAATCCGACAAAGTTTTGGCCTCCGTAGCTGCTACACTCACTGGAGGTGGATTAACAGGCTGAGGTTGATGTTGCTGATGTTGATTCTGCTGCATACTCTCTAACACCGCAGTGATCCTTTCCAACAGATCGTTCGTATGATTTCTATAACGCGATGCCATAGTGAGCCTGCACTATGGACCTAGGTCGTTAAAGATCTGTCTAAACCATCGAAATCTATCTAGTTCTATTCTAAACAAACATTAATAGAACTAAGCTATATGAAATAAATCAAATAGCTAAGAGACTTTACCCAGCTGTAGCATCTTCTGGCAGATTATGCTTGAGAGGATCAAGAATCAGGACCATTATGCTCTGATACCATAAAAGTGTAACACTCTCTTCTTTAATCCAAAATATAGTCTCTATTATATAATATACATATGGACTTGCGTTCGTTGGAGAAGTAATGAAAACTCTTTCTTTACTATACAATAGATGAAAATAACTTGTGATAGAATGAGTTGGGTTTTCATTTTTCAATTATTAAAACTTCCCAAATCATCATAAAATCTTTATCATTAGAATCAAGCCACATGATTATCAGAGTAAGCGGAATTTGTATAAAATAGTGACCTTGATTTGATAATCCACATTCTAAGTCATTTATATCAAGATATATATATATATATAACCATATGATCACATAAAAGTACCAACATGTGTCAAGGTCAGAGTAGGGGTAGCAGAAGTTTACAAAATACAAGTCCATAACATGAAACTAAAAGAAAAGACCACCTCACTGAGATCTCTCAAAAATATATACAGTATATGTATAGAGAAAAATATAAAATCCCAGCAGTGGTCCGATGATCCTCCTCCATAGCGTAAGTCTCCAGAGTCTCCAGCAGCTGCTCCACATGTCCCACATCCCAATCATATATACTATGCATCACCTGGTGGATCCCCAACTCCCCACTGGCTCCCAGTGGAGTGCTCGACTGGCTCGCCCTCACTCTCAGCCTCCTCAGGATCCTCCTCAAACTCGTCCGACTGAGTGGGTGCCCTACCACTGGGCACTGGGTCAGTCGAAGGAGTCCCATGAACCGGACTCATTGGACTAGGTATAGGAGTCTCCTCACGAATCACTCGGGAAGCAGAGGGGTGAGATCTAGTAGCAGCTCTAAAACGAAAGGAATGAAAACGACGAGCTGGTCGAGTCGGGGGTGATCCATGATAAGTATAAAAAGGGGGTACATGCAAGGTATAGATAATGGGGATGCGGAACCTACGAGGACGGACACGAGCCAAAGGGTTAGGGTGATATAGAGTCACCTCTACCTCACCCTCAAACGTGGCTCTATGGTCCTCGTAGTACCACACTCCACTAGGGAGTGGGCGCAACTCGATGCAAGCTAGATAGCGAGCCATCACCTACAATGGGCATAAGGGGTAAGCAATATAATTCACATAATCGAATAAGAGTAAATAGAGCAAGTAACATTCACAAGTACCAAGTATTCAGATGCATAGACAAATGAGCAAGCATGATTCATTTATAATAATTCCATTATTTATGTGTCATGATGCATGCTCCCCATTTCCATCGTTTATTGAGCGTTCAATCCAGTAATTCGTATACATGACCAACATGTATTGTGAAACTGCTCGGATAGTATGCACACAATGTCACCAAGACGTAACAGCATCCCACAATGCTGCCCACATTACCATAATGTGTCATCGAGCCAGTTACCACCGAATTAATTGTCCTTTTCCTTTCTCCATGCATGTATGCACATAAAATTTGTCCATTAAGATTAACCAATAATGTTATTATGTGCAACCAATATTATTCCATCAGTGAATTACAATGTTGTTAATAATCCTCCCATTCTTTTATTGGAACATGATATTTTCCCCATAAGCATAGTTGATTCAATTGGAATTACTTTAGGTATGCTAAAAAGAAAATTACTTTTCTGTCCCTGGACAAAAGACTCGAGTGAACTTTCCTGGACTCGAGTGAATCATACTTTTTCAAAAGTACTCGAGTGATTCATGAATACTCGAGTGTTCTTCGTTTTCCAGAAATTCATTTTCAGGTTTCATCAAAATACTCGAGTGTTCTTCATGAATACTCGAGTGTTCCTCGGATTTATCAAAATACTCGAGTGTTCTTCATGAGTACTCGAGTGTTCTTCATTTTCTAGAAATCCATATTCCAAATTTGGTCGAAACACTCGAGTATCATCCCCAATACTCGAGTGTTTTCAGACAGATAACACTGTAAATTGCGTTTTAACATACCATTTCCAATTATAGCCAATTCCAGTTAAAACCAAGGATCAACAGAGCTCACATTACACATATTAAACACGTTCCAATATAGAATTAACAACATATTACACTGAATCACAGAATAACATCAATTATGCATAAAGTCCATTTTTCCACAACTCAATATACCAAATCCAATTCTAGGCACATTTAGCAAGAGAATAACTATGGTACAGCTTGCATGTAACATAATAAACTTGTCCAACACAAAATTTGAACACAGAGAGGCCTCCAAGCCTTGATCCTATTTCCAACTATGCCCATAGAGTCTTTTGTTGACTCTTAACCTAAATTCACATGATTTAAACTTATTCTAGTGCATTAATAGCTTCACCCTTACCTCTAGGTCGTGAACCAACACATAGTTTGCAGAGAAATTGGCTGGAAATGCTAAACCCCAAAAATCCAAAATCCTAGCTCCAAGTAAGCTCCAGACTTCAAGAACTTGGTTTGGCAGCAACTATCCCTTTTCTTTCAATCCTTGATTCTTCTTCCACACAACCCCTCAACTCACGAATCTTATGTCTTTGTGAAGCTCGAAACGTGAGCTTCACAATGGTGTATCACACTCAATCTAACTCTCAGCAACGTTCGAGTAATCAAAGCACGAAATTGGAAACCCTAAGTTGCTATCTCCAGGGAAATTCAACCAAAATCCTCCACTTTCTTCAACCAAGAGCTTAAATACACACTTCTAGTGATCATGCAGCTCGCCACGATGCTCATTAACGTGTCCCTAAGGTGTTTTCGTGTCAACGAAACAGAATCGTCGAGTGTTGACTCATCAAACGCACTCACGAGTTCTCCACTGACTCGATTACTCGAGCGATTCCAGGAATACTCGAGTATTTTTGCCAAATTTTCAAAAATATTTATTTTAATGCCCTTCCCTCCAAGACCTTCCTAATATTGCTTCTAGGTCCTTCATCAGGGATTAATATGTAAAAACTTTATTTTTATATATGATATTTTTCGCAAAATATTTTTCCACCTCATATGAGTACCAACACTAACACATAATTAATCTAAATTAATTATGAAGTAAATAATTATGATTAAAGAAAAATAATTATGAAATATCCTTTCATAATCAAAATTTTCATTACATCAGGGGATGAAAATTTGGGGTGTTACAGTATAGCTTACTGAAATAGAGTTGTTTGGCAAAACAAGTTATGCAACTAATTTAAACATGTTAAATAATGACTGAAAAGTACATAACATTATATTGGATATTCCTATAGCCACGCATTTAACTATTTCACATCAATTGCTCATATCAATATTGAGTAAACACATTCCACATCGACCCTAAATTAGGACATTTTCCAGAAAAATAATTGGGGGTTAAGATACCTCAGTTGATCCCGCAAAGATATTGTTCACTAAGTTGAAGAGTATGTTGAATAATAATTAGCATTGGTATTCATGTTTCAACGACGATGATACTACACTAATAGCTTATATAGAAAGGCTTATGCTTCATTTACATTGGTATAAATGAATGAATACAAATATATAACACTCGTGATAATTATTGGTAGAATGAAAGATAGAAAAAAGATATTTCAATCCACTTGTTAGGTATTACTACACTTTATATTAAAACAAAAAATATCCGTTCAAAAAAAAAACAAAAATATCCTAAACAAATTATAAACATCACCATAAAAAAAATCTAATCTAAACACAAATATGTACGCAAATATTGAATAAAATGATTCTAGGTTTTTGGATTTTTGAGGGATAAATAATAATATAATTTAGTGAAAAAAAAGGCAAAAATTGAGATATGATTTATTGAAAGTTCTTATTTTTTTTAATAAAAGCTATTCAATGTAGCTTTTTAAAAGCCAGCTTTCAAAAGCTATAAGCTTCCTTTTTAAAAGCTAGAAGTTTTTATTTATTTTCTGTTCACCAAACAATTTAGCTTCCTTTTTTAAAGCTAGAAGTTTTTATTTATTTTCTGTTCACCAAACAATTTTAAAAACTACCAGATAAACTTTAAACATGTCTTACCAATTGATTTGGGCTCAATAAATGATGTTTTTGGATGATAATTTACCCTCTTTCTTAGTGATTTTGGCTTGTTTCTCAAGTAATTGTAGGAAAAGATTGAGTTTTTATCTATTAACGATTTGGAATGAGATCCTTTTGGATTTTGTACCTTTTTGGTCTTAATTTCAGGTTTTGGAGCAATAATTTGATGAATTGGAGCTGAAGGAAAAAAGGAACAAGCCTTGAAACTATGAAATTGGAGCAAAGAAGGACAAAATGTTGAATTTAGCACGCGTGCGCTCAAGCGCGGGTTTCATGCGCCCAAGTGCGTGTGGTCAACTGGCCAATAAATGGGGTGCAAATGGCTAATTCTCTCAGGTAGATACACGCTCAAGCGCAAGTCAGGGAGCGCTCAAGCGTGTATGGGGTCAGTCAGCTTAAAAAGGGGGTCAAATATTCAATTCGTGAGCAGAATGAGCAGGCGTGCTCAAGCGCGGATCCGTGCGCTCAAGCGTGCGGCGTCAGATTAAAGATAATAATTTTATCTTTTCAGCAATAGATAGGGATTTAGTTTTAAACAGTTTTAAATAGGGATTTTTAGGTTTTCTGAGTTAGTTATCATAATTTTAGAGAGAGGCATAGTGAGAGAGCTTTTGGAGGCAAGTTGAAGGATTGCACTTTGTGATTGGAGATTCGGGTAATTCCATATCTCTCATCATGATTTTCATTATTTTTCTTTCTTCTTCTCTAATTATGTGTAACTAAACTCCTTTTTGGGAACATGTGGATTTGTATGGAACCTATATAGTTTTTGTTTAATGAATTGATGTTTTTCCATTTAAGTATTGTGTTTGATTATGTTCTTATTTGATTATCATGAATTTGACGTCGTTTATGATTTGGTAATTCTAATTGAATAGGAATATTGAATTAGGATTTAGACCTTTAATCAAACAATTCAATTGCATAGGGATATATTTATGTCTATGAATTGGGTAACTATTTAATAATTTTGCTTGAACAACAATTATTAGATTAGGATTTAAGGCTCTACTTAAGGAATTAAGAGAGATTAAATTACTAAGAAACAAAGTTGATCTAAGGAATTAGGCTGCTTTTACCTTTGCAAAATTGGTTCAATACTTAGGAAATTCATTGATTCTTAAACAATTGCTAGAGTAACCTACAATGAAACATGTGCCCAAGTTTTCCCAAATCTTTTCACAACCACGCTTTTAATTTGCGTTTTTATTTTACAATTTAATTTAGTTTAAAAGTTTTCAAGTCAATTGAATCATCCTTTGAATTTCATTTAATAACTACATTTAGGTGAGAATTGTTTTAATCGATTTTAGTCTTCGTTGGGAACGATACTCTATTTATCATTATATTACTTGTATGATCTGATATACTTGCCAGAATCCCAACAAGTTTTTGGCGTCGTTGCCGGGGACTAAAATTAAATTTTAATAATTTTTGGTACTTTTTAGTAGTTATTTAGTGGAATCATTATGTAACATGGCTTATTCTCATGATGACATAGAATTTATCAAATTTATTTTGTCATCACCTACTCCATCCTGTTTTGCACAGAATATTTTTGATGAGATTAAAGTTTTTGATGGTCTTTTCGAGGAGGTGGTACAAAAATTTTCTATTACGGAAGATCAAAGTGCTTTCCTTTCTAAACCCATAGAAAAAGAAGAAATTGTGCATGATGAGATTGAGGAAGTGAAACAAGATAAATTGAATAATGGGATGAGTCTAGGGATTGAATTAGGGTCCACTTTGCATGATGAATTTTCTGCTCTTGCTAAATGTATTGGATTGCATGAATATGTGGAACCCTCAAAATTTTTTCCTTCAATTTACCCCTTAATTTTTTATGACTTCCCTGATGATCATGATGATGATAAGCCATTGTTCTCCTTTTTAGAGCCTGAAAAGGCAAACTTGCTAAGCCATGGAGTTTACACTTTCATAGACTCTATGCATGATGAAAAAGACAAGCACCATGTGATGATGCTTGGAGTGAAAAATGCACCATTTGACCCGGGAGGGTTTAAAACTATTTATAAACATTTGCTCCAACACCATCCGTGCATATTTCCATGGGATCAAGGAATAACTTGTTATTGCTGCATAACATGGAAGTTGTGCTATAGGATTTGGGATCCTGGTGGATTCTCTTTAGTTTTGTAGTAGTGTAGGATTTAAATTTTTAATTAGGAGATTGAATAAAGAGTTTAGATTTTTCTATATGTAACTGCTAATGGGGTGCTTCCAGCACTATTTTTAGTTGTTCATGTGACACAGGTGAATAAGTTTGGGGGAGTCTCCTCCATAGTGCATCAAGAGAGAATGTTGTGCTACAAAGGGAAGTCTCTAACTCCTTGCTTTTGTTTTTAGTTTTTAATTTTTATTTTGTAGTTTAAGTTAGATTTGTTTGCTTGAGGACAAGCCACATTCTAAGTTTGTGGGAGGGTAACAAAATAAAAATTTCTGAACCTAATTTCTCCCTTAGCTTTGTGTTGGATGGTGTCCTGGCATGAGTAGGCACTAATTCTAGGTGTTAGATTTGTTCCCTTGATAGGTGTAAATGCTTGATTGTGATTTCCGACTTGTTTTACCCAGATACTAATTGGATTTAGCTTTGAAAATTTTTGGAAATTAGTTGTTTGGCAAACTTGTTGTGAATGATTGATTAGTGAATTGTCCTTAACCAGTGAGATTTTGAGCCTATACACTTGAAGGAGTAATGCTTAATGAAATTGTGATGAAACTCCTATTTCTTTCATGAGTGTTGTTCGCTTTGATTGTTTGTTCTAGAACTTGACTTGTGACCTTTTCAAAATTGACAATTGATTGCATGCGTGAACATGATTAAGGCACTTAGGTTTGTGTTTTTGTGGCCTTCAACATATTTTGAGACATAATGATCCCTTAGTTGCCCACTTTGAGCCTTTGCGATTTAATGATTTTCTTTGGTACCCTACATAAATTGAATTATTCTTGTGAAGTACCTTTGAAATTGTGAATGAGCAATTAAGTGGAATGTTAGAAATTGGTGAAAGTGTAAGTGCTGAAAATTTGATGTTTCTATTTCTCTTCTAAAAAAAAAGAGCAACATATGTGCTTTAAAAAAATATATGAAAAGAAGAGAATAGAAATAGAAAAAGGAAAAGAAAGAAAAGGAAAAATTAAGTGAATTGAGTTGTGATTGTGTAATTATTTCATTGCTCATTTCATAATTTAAAAGGGAAGTGTTGTGATTTCATTGTTTAAGCCCTTTGTTTATCCTTTTATTCTTTATCCCACCTATCACTTTTAGCCATGGCCCCATATAACCCAATAAAGACCTTATGATTTGTGCATGCTGTCAATAAATTCAGTGGAGATATAGATCTATAGTCAAGCTTATGGTAACATACTTTCATTGATTTGAACTTGAGTGAATTGATAAATATGACCTATACGCATGAGATATGTTGAGAGGTTGTGTGATCACTAATCTTTTGCTCACTTTGAGTTTGTTTTTCAACTGGTTTTCATTGAGGTGATTTGCTAGTGAAGAGGAGTATCTTGGGTAGATGAGTTGGAATTTATGGCTAGGTTGCTATGTCTTGAGGGGAGAATCTTATGCTGTGAATTTTTGTTTTACTTTTGCCTGGGACATGCAAAATGCTAAGTTTGGGGGAGTGATTTGGGCTCAATAAATGATGTTTTTGGATGATAATTTACCCTCTTTCTTAGTGATTTTGGCTTGTTTCTCAAGTAAATGTAGGAAAAGATTGAGTTTTTATCTATTAACGATTTGGAATGAGATCCTTTTGGATTTTGTACCTTTTTGGTCTTAATTTCAGGTTTTGGAGCAATAATTTGATGAATTGGAGCTGAAGGAAAAAAGAAACAAGCCTTGAAACTATGAAATTGGAGCAAAGAAGGACAAAATGGTGAATTTAGCACACGTGCGCTCAAGCGCGGGTTTCATGCGCCCAAGCGCGTGTGGTCAACTGGCCAATAAATGGGGTGCAAATGGCTAATTCTCTCAGGCAGATACACGCTCAAGCGCAAGTCAGGGAGCGCTCAAGCGTGTATGGGGTCAGTCAGCTTAAAAAGGGGGTCAAATATTCAATTCGTGAGCAGAATGAGCAGGCGTGCTCAAGCGCGGATCCGTGCGCTCAAGCGTGCGGCGTCAGATTAAAGATAATAATTTTATCTTTTCAGCAATAGATAGGGATTTAGTTTTAAACAGTTTTAAATAGGGATTTTTAGGTTTTCTGAGTTAGTTATCATAATTTTAGAGAGAGGCATAGTGAGAGAGCTTTTGGAGGCAAGTTGAAGGATTGCACTTTGTGATTGGAGATTCGGGTAATTCCATATCTCTCATCATGATTTTCATTATTTTTCTTTCTTCTTCTCTAATTATGTGTAACTAAACTCCTTTTTGGGAACATGTGGATTTGTATAGAACCTATATAGTTTTTGTTTAATGAATTGATGTTTTTCCATTTAAGTATTGTGTTTGATTATGTTCTTATTTGATTATCATGAATTTGACGTCGTTTATGATTTGGTAATTCTAATTGAATAGGAATATTGAATTAGGATTTAGACCTTTAATCAAACAATTCAATTGCATAGGGATATATTTATGTCTATGAATTGGGTAACTATTTAATAATTTTACTTGAACAACAATTATTAGATTAGGATTTAAGGCTCTACTTAAGGAAGTAAGAGAGATTAAATTACTAAGAAACAAAGTTGATCTAAGGAATTAGGCTGCTTTTACCTTTGCAAAATTGGTTCAATACTTAGGAAATTCATTGATTCGTTAACAATTGCTAGAGGAACCTACAATGAAACATGTGCCCAAGTTTTCCCAAATCTTTTCACAACCACGCTTTTAATTTGCGTTTTTATTTTACAATTTAATTTAGTTTAAAAGTTTTCAAGTCAATTGAATCATCCTTTGAATTTCATTTAATAACTACATTTAGGTGAGAATTGTTTTAATCGATTTTAGTCTTCGTTGGGAACGATACTCTATTTATCATTATATTACTTGTATGATCTGGTATAGTTGCCAGAATCCCAACACCAATACAGCCAAAATATTTTTATTGTAAGATGTAACTTCGAAGGAATTGAAACGATGAGGTTGGACTCATCCTTGTTCCCTACATTCCTATATTGGTTAAAAAAAACAAAAAGAAAATTTAAAATTAAAATTCAACAGAATAGAAAAATTATACAAATTAAATAAATAAGTCTTAAATATAAAAAAACCTTGAATACTCTCGCATATATTATGTCAAATTTATGAAGTTGAAATAACGAAAAATTTCTCCCTAGAGTCCGCGTAAGACAGCTTAGTTGGTCGCTGCAGGGACACTTAGGATTTCCCCCTCCCCAGGTAATGGGTTCTAGTCCCAGACCTCCCATATAAAAAAAAAAATCTCCCTGGATAAACTACACTTATGGCGAATTTGTTAATTGTCGGTGAGTGAGTGTAGAGGTTGAAGATTGCTATGTAAAGAAGGATAAAAGGGTTTATGTGGGTGTGGAAGTTGGATGTAATAAGTGAAAGTATAAGGAAAAATGAAAAAAAGTGTAACATTGGGGATAAGCATATTTAGGGTAAAGAGTATAGAAATTAAAGAAAAAAAAAAGGGGGATGTGAGTAGTATAGTGTTAAAGCATCCACATCGATGTGCCTAATGTTTGTCCATAAAAGATAGGACTGCCCAATTTTTTCTTTTTATGGTGTGAGAAAAGTGGTTATATCTTTATTTAGAGTGAAAGAACACTTTGGTCCCTCAAGTTTTTTGACAGGGACATTTTAGTCCCTCAAGAAATTTAATTCATTTTTAGTTCCCAAAATTTTCTAAAAGTACCAATTTAGTCCCTGGCCTATTTCCGTTAGCCACTTCGTTGGGGGACTAAATTGGTACTTTTGGAAAATATGAGGGACTAAATTGATACTTTTGGAAGACATGGGGGAGTAAAAATGAATTAAATTTCTTGAGGGACTAAAGTGTCCCCGTCGAAAAACTTGAGGGATCAAAGTGTCTCTTCACTCCTTTATTTATTGTTTGTTCATGTTTAAGGACAAATGGGAGACAAGGAAGAGAGAGAAACAACAACAACAACCAATAATATTAAGAGAATGAAGTAGTGTGTGAGATTCATTTTATGGACAAAAGTTTGTTAATGGATAAAAAGAAAATATGAAATTTGCCCTTAAAGTATAAAAAATGTGAAGAATAATACCATAATAATTATAAGTGTGGTTTATTTAGGGACAAATTCCACGGATGTGGATGCTCTCGGTAATAAGAAAATCTCCCTTAATAAAATAATATAAAGTGAAATTATATACTATAATAAAGTCGAAATATTTTCCCTTAAAGATCTCTAAAATGAAAATAAATTGTTAATCTTAGCAAAGAATACGATAAAAGTTCCTCCTCGCAACAGTGCATTTTCCCAGCAAAACACTCGCCTAATTTATTTATTTTTTTATTTTTGTTAAAAAGATTAAGTAAAGAAGGAGACGGAGGTTGTAATGTACGGAGTAGTATATGGCAATGAGCATGTGGCAGGGGCTCCACCAGTTTGACAAAAGTGCGAAGAGTGCATTTTCCCAGCAACACTCGTAAAACTGAAATGCAGCACCAACCTCAGTTATTGACTTTGCTATCCGCTGCCTGGGATCCTTAGATAGTTAGATGTGAACTAGTAACAAACTAGCCATATTTGTATATAAATATGATAAATTTATTTATTCTATCTCATATCAGGAAGTGGTATGTCAAAATGGGAAATCTCAGGGCCCGTACCACTAATAATTCAATTTTCATTGCAATCAAATCAAGGTACAGATGATAATAATCAAGTAGGCTTAATTATGTCACAAGTCCCTGAAGTTTGAGGTACTTTTGTCAGATATCCTTATTTTTTTTCCAATATCTGACTCCCCGAAGTTACTTATGAGTTTGTCATATATCCCTACTACCAATTTTGCCCAATTTTGCCGACATATAACATCGGAATCCTGATCAAGTGCAGGAGGTTGACCACGTGACCAACCTCCGACGTCTGATTAGGATTCCGATGTTATATGTCGGCAAAATTGAGCAGAATATGTAGTAGGGGTATATGACAAACTCAGAAGTAACTTCGGGGAGTCAGATATTAGAAAAAAAAAAGAATAAGGGTATCTGACAAAAGTATCTCAAACTTCAGGGACATGTGACATAATTAAGCCTAATCAAGTACACAAAATTACGCAATCAACTAGTCAAATCAACCGGTGAAGGCTAGCACAGGTGGTAAGCGATCTGTTACTACTTAAGCAAGTGGTTGGGAGTTCGATCCCCGACTCTTGGGAATGTAAGAGGTCTCCTTGAAAGACTAGCTCCCGAAAAGATCCGACAATGTTGAAAGGATTAGTCACCAAATTAAACGGATGGATACCTTGAGAAACAAAAAAAAACTAGCCAAATCATCAAGCTAAAAACTTACGATCGATGGAGGATTAAACCTTCCATGTGCCAATTTTTTTGAATATCCAAGTATCAAGTGAACATGAGAGCTGGTAGGTTATCGAATACATATACTAGGATATATTTTTGTGTTGGTGTACTTGATAGGAGTGATGACTCTAGTCCTATATATGCAGATAAAAAGAGGAGAATATGTTCATTGTGAGTTATTTGATGTTTAATCGACAGTGATTATGGTTGACAAGAATTAAAAAAAAAATGAGAGTGTAGCTTTTGCCACTCCCGTCTAGACGCTAGACACCCCACAAAATAATTTATAGCAAAATTCATTTTGCAGATATACTATTTTTCAATTACAATAACGTAATAGTCTCTCTGTTTCAATTTAACTATTGTTTTAAAAATTATACACAGATTAAGAAAGTCATTTAATATTTTAATTTTCAAGAGAATTATTAGATAAATTTACTTTATTATCCTCACTGTACATTAATTATCACTCATTTTACATATTTCAATATATTAAATGCAAGGTTAAAGTTGAAAAAAATCAATTAACATACTCTCAAATTCCTAAAGCAACAAATAATTTAGAACAAATTAAAAATGCTAAAATAAATTAACTTTAAGTAAGAAATTACTCATTTTTCTATGTAAGAAATTTCTACATATAAACATATCTCTCATAGCAGGCTGATAACATGACATGATATTGTAAACGTTTCACGTGGTCCCTTGTACTTTGTCTCCACCAGCGGTCCCTTGCATCCTGAACGTAGATTTTGGCTTCAAAACTAATTAACTGTTGGATGTAGTTACCGGTTAACTTTCAAATTGGTTGAAATACATAGAACTATAGAAGTGTTTCTCATAATAGTACCAACCGTGGCTTCAAAACAAATACATAGAATAGCTCCAGCAAAACTTTTTTAACTGATTTTAATTTTTTAAATAGGAAAAAAGTTTAAATCAAATGTTTAATAATATTTAATATTAAAATTAAATAAAATAAATAATTGTAATAAATTTATATTTTTAATAATAATATTTATAAATAACATTTACAGATGAATAAATTAAATTTTTACCAATATTATTAAAATATTAATAAAATATTATTAAATAACAATTATTTAATAAATATTATGAAAGAAAAGTTTATTTAAAATGGTGAGGTTCACTTGGTTAAGTTTCTTAAGTAGTGAGGTTCACTTGTCTAAGTAACTTAAGTAGCGGGGTTCACTTGTTTAAATGGTGGGGTTCACTTCTTTAACTTGTTTAAATGGCGGGGTTCACTTGGTTAAGTTTATTAAATAGTAGGGTTCACTTGATTAAGTATATTATATGGTGGGGTTCACTTGTTTAAATGTTGGGGTTCACTTGATTAAGTACCTTAAATAGTGGGGTTCATTTCTTTAACCTGTTTAAATGGTGAGGTTCACTTGATTAAGTTTCTTAAGTAGTGGGGTTAACTGATTAATTGTGAAATAAAAATTAAGTTACTTTATAAAGGTATTGTAGAAATAAAAATTAAGTAGTGAGGTTCCCCTTTTCTTTCAAAGACACAGGACAACCACAGCTTAAGCATGGCTGTCGCAAACAAAGTAACAAACTGAAGTGTGTGGTTAAATGAAATCACTTGCTCCATCCAGTCCTATTTATAAGACCCTTTTGAGGTTTTTCACTTCCACCAAGGAGAGTGGATAAATTGGTCAGTGACATTGGAAAAGTGAAAATATGATATACTTTTTCAAAACTACCCCTATAATTATTATTGGAATTCTAAAAAGTGTTGACTTTATAGGAGTGTTAGTGGAAAGAAGTGATTAAATGTTACTCCCTCCGATCCTTATTATTGGGCATACTTAACCGAATAACACATACCAAAGAAAGTGATTATTTTTATGAATTCTATGAGAATATATTGTAATATTACAATTTTACCCTCTCAACTTATTTTGGAAAATTCACACTCATTAATGAACAAGAAAAAACAAATACACAGTCAAAACATTTAATAAGGGCAAAAAAGATAAAAAACAATAAATGATGCATAGGAAATATAAAGTGACTTATAAAAAGGACCAAGAAAACCTTCTAGAATGTGACCTATAATAAGGACCGAAGGGAGTATTGAAAATTGAAAAGGGATCTTATATTGTGAAATAAAAATTAAGTTACTTTAAGTAGTGGGATCTTATATTGTGAAATAAAAATTACATATCAAAAGTTCACATTTGCAATACAATTAATTAAATTATTTCACTTTCTTAATGGACGTGAAATTCCTCAAAGAGACTTTATATTTAGGGACGGAGGGAGTATCACTTTTGGTTTTGGATTTTCCAAATCATTTCGAGTTCCTAAAGCTCCTTCTAAAGTTTGCAGGAAAATCCGCTGAATGTCAAACTTGAATGGCTTTGGATTAATCATTTCGAGTTCCTAAAGCTCCTATTGCAATTTGGTCCTCCAACCAAAGAAATTCAGAACCCACACGTGGCAGCCAAACGTATTTACCACTGGTGGTACTGTATTAACACGGGACCATGAGAAAAGCGTTCCATGATATCCAAAGCAAATAAAATTCACCAGGCAAGTTTTCTAAATTCTCTAGCTGGCTAAATATGGTGAGGCAAGTGATAGCTAATGTGATTCCTGCCTTCAAAAGCTGTGAATCACATTCATCAAATAGATCACACAATGCATGAAATGAGCTTCAACTTGATATTTTTGCAGAGTTCCAACATAAATTAGGGATCAGCATAATATTCAACAGTGGCAATATTTAGTAAGAGCATGTGCAACTGCATCCCACATGTAATAAGACACAGAAACAGTAGCGGTGGTAGCCTAGCCTATCTCCTCTAGTAATACTAGTAATAGCGTATTTGCACCCCTGAATTATAAGCAAAAGTCACACTAGAAGAGGTTTATATGATTGCGGTTTATGGCTTTGTGCAGTTTTCAGTATTTTAAAATATGCAAGTGGACCAAACATCCCTCGTCCAATTTGCAAGATTAATAAAATTGCATGTTGGAAGTTATGTGTTGTCTGCCTCATAATATGTTGTATGGTTTAGATATCTGTTTGGTTACTTCTTTTATTGTTAATTGATTTTAAGATGAAATCTTAATATAATATTAGAATCAGAGTCCAATTTCTGACCTGATCTGACAAACTGTGATATGGTTTAAATCGATTAAAAAAATAAAAAAAATCAAAATCGATTTTATAAAAACTACTAACCGTTCTAATCCGACGAAAACTAAATCTCTCATTTTAATTTAGTACTCTAATCAAATCGAATTGAATCACAAATAATTTTAAATTTGGATCGAATTACATTTTTTTAAAACTTATAAATTTCACAGCTCAAAGAAAGTATATAGGTATAGATAGATCTGACCCATCCTTTGAACTCGTCATGGCACAATGATTTTGGATCGGGTCTGATTCGTCATAATTATAATAAAAGGAACAAATTAAATAAAGACAAAAAGGGACATACCAGATGCAAGAGGTTACGGGTTCGGGTATACCTCGGATCACTCGACCCGTCGTCCTCTCATTTATATCAAGGTTACGTTCTATAATATTGTTTTTCACTCATTTGCTTTTGTCTAAAATTTTATGTCATAACAAGAATAATAGTTGAAATGAGGACAACTTCAAACATGAAATATCTCCTATATTTCTTTACCATATAGTTATTAATATAATGCAAGTATCTTGTCTAAGATCTTTATGTTAGTGATATATTAAAATTATCAAAATGTTAAATCATAATGTGGTAGCTACTTGCAAGCCAAGTATTCATCATTGTTTCGTTTGAATAACAAAGTCTCTTGATGTTCACCATTTAAGTTATACAAAATACTTATATCATCAACATATATTAAAATAGGTGAAGTTGAGGGGTATTTTTTACTTTCCCTCCATGATAGTTTTTCCCTCCAAATTTGTTTCTAATCCTAGCCATCCATTGCAAATAAATCACATCCGTTCATATCCCTCCTAAATTTCATTCTAATCCTAGTCATCCATTGCAAGTAAATCACATTCGTCCATATATTTTTAATCTTTTCATTTTCCTTTCATTTTATGACTGCTTACAATTGAAACAGTTAGTATTTTTCATTATTTCCTTTCAATGTGCGATGCAACAAATGCTATTCTGACCGCTTACAATTGATAGTCATGGAAAGCTTAAAAAGTGACAAGGTTACATTAAGCATATGAACAATTAGTATTTTTTTTAATTGGTAGAAAGCCTTCCTTTCAATTAGTACTTTTTCCATTTTTTTTTTGGGTATTTTTAAGTGTTTGAATTTTGCTCAAACATTTCTTAATAAAGAGACTTGAGACTTGATGGTGCACAAAAGAAGATCAAAGAATGTGAAAAAGTAAGTGAAATTCTTTTCAATATTGCGTTGATCTTTAACACAATATTTCTTTTTTTATAATATATTGATCATGAAAGCCTTCCTTTCAATTTATCATTTAAATTTTTGTTTAAACATATTACCTTGATGATTTCAATGAAATTCACTTCTTTGGTGACCAAACTTACAAGGTAGTCCATCAGATTATTATGCAAATTTTTTATTTTATCAAAGCTACTATGTGCACCATCGTACATTTCCTGTCCCTCTAGGCCTCTACAATCTGCATACATATATAAATGTTTGGTCATTTTGTTTTCTATTTAAAGCTTATTTGTTACCGGCCTTTCGTCTTTCAATGAGAATTTTTTTTTTAATTTTTGGTATCAAAATGCCACTTGCAAAAAAGAAACGTATAAAGAAGGAAACCTTGGTTGTTTGAGCATGTGAATAGTTAGTATTTTTTTTTATTTTTTATTTTTTAAATTGGTGGAAAGCCTTCATTTCAACTGAAATTATTTCCTTATTAAGTATATTTTATTTCCTTATTTGTCATAAACATTAAGCATATGGGCAGTTAGTATTATTTTTTTTAATTGGTAGTTAGAAAGCTTTTTCATTTTTTTTTTTGGTATTTTTAAGTGTTTGAATTTTGCTCAAACATTTCTTAATACAGGGACTTAAGACTTGATGGTGCACAAAAGAAGATCAAAGAATGTGAAGAAGTAAGTTAAATTCTTTTCAATATTGCGTTGATCTTTAACACAATATTTCTTCTCAATATTTATTTTTTTTATAATATGTTGATCATGAAAGTCTTCCTTCCAATTTATCATTTAAATTTTTGATTAAACATATTACCTTAGCTTGATGATTTCAATTATTATTATTATTTTTTTTTTGGTTTCAAAATGCTTCAAGTTGACTCACAAAAGTTGTTGTAAGTTGTAACATGCAAGCTGTTGGCATTTTTACCCAATTCTGGATGCTGACACGAATCCTCTTTCTTGCTTTAAATTATTCCTTTAATACCCAAATAACTGTAAACGTGTGTGTATAATAATATTTCTTTTCAATATTGTGTTGATCTTTAACACAATATTTCTTCTCAATATTTCTTTTTTTATAATATGTTGATCATGAAAGTCTTCCTTTCAATTTATCATTTCAATTTATTCAATCACATGTAAATAAAATTAATATTTAATGTTTGAACAAATGGAAAACCCTTCAAAAAAAAGGGAAGGATAGCAAAATTTAAGACCCGTGCATCGCACGGGCAATTTTCCTAGTATTGATAAGTAGGTGTAGCTCACATAGTCATGTACGAGTCTTAAGGCTTAGAAGTTGGAAGTTACGGGTTCGATCTTGGGTGTCACCACTTGGTGGATTTCATTTCCCTTCACCTCTATCCCCATAAAAAAAAATTGCCTATAAAAAGAAACTTATATTGTAGGAGTAATTATAAGCATAATGACGAGAGAGTCTAGTCAAAATTTTGTATTGAAGTACTTATTGCATCATATCAATTTTCGTCTGAAGAATAAATTTGTATTTTTATAAATATTTTACTTATATTTTTGTCTCATGTCAATCCGACCCGTCCTAATTTGAACCCATCTTAATTTATTATATCGGGCCTTTGGCAAATCTCCTCATTGAAGATGGGACCTTAGTAGTTCTATGATGCTTGGTTGACCTTTGCTAATAATATTTTCTCTTTGTTTGCTGTTAAAAACAATTTATATCGGTCTTTACTATGTCACTTCCTACTTAGGGACAGACTCAAATTTAAAAATTGACTCGATCAACATTAAGGACGGATCAACGACAAATTTAATCCATCCCAAACTCATCCTACGCTCACCCTTAAGTATAGAGGTACATAGTGATTTAGGCTCCCATTTGAGTAAGGTATAAACCAAATTCTTACAAAATGACCAATCATAGTGGATTAACCTTCAAATACCAATGGATAAAAATTATATTCATTTTGTATCAAAAAGTTAATAAAATTTTAAAAAGTTAACAAAAAATAAAAAAATTAGTTTTAATGTATTGTCTATCAAACTAACTAATTATTAAAATAATAATTTAAAGCATATTTTCACAATTAACTAATTATGAAAATATAATATATTATTTATATTTTTTTTATTATTATCTCAATTTTAATTATGAGATGGAGGGAGTATATGCAAGTGTATTTGGTTATTTAGCTAGCGAATTGAATGTGTTTGGTGAATTGATATTCGAAGATACAGGACATTACGGAAAGTAGTACTAAAGGTAGATGCACACCAAGTGCGGTGCTCATGTTCTTTCACGTGGGTTTCCACAAATCTGCACATGGGGGACCAACACATCTGAAGCACCATCATGATTCATGTCTCATACCTGCAAAAAATATCTCTTATCCTCTCTTTGCTTTTAGATTGGAGATTAGTAATGAGGATTAATTAATCATTATCAACTACTTACATACACATCTCATGAGATCAATATCCTTTCCCATGTGACAATAGCTTGCCATTCACATCATTCATTTATTCCCAACCTTCTTTAGGAATATTATTTCTTAGATTCATAGATTACATATTTTGTTGGAAGGGAATTGCACAACAAAATAATATAGTAAGGGTTTCTCATTCAATTCTCCATCACTTGCCTGCGGAAGATGTAAGATTATTTTAAATATCAAAACCATCTTCACTTGAGAAAAAATGAATTTCATGCAATAAATTGGTTCCCCAAAATTTATCGTGTTTTTTTATCACTGAAAATTTAAGCATAACCAATTAATCCTTCAAAATTCAAAAGGTGAAATACGTTAATTGACAAGTTTTAAAAAAAAAAATATTCGAGAGTATTAAGGCATCAGCGCAATGTGAAAGTGAAAATGATCGAATCAATTGAAAATTATAGATAAATAAAATAAATTGAACAAGATGAACATACAAGATTTACGGGAAAAAACCTCTTAAACGTAGAAAGTAAAGAAATCACGACGATCAAGAGCAATTTCTGCTATGAAAAATGAGAGTACAGCAAATCCTCTTATAGTGATGAGGATAAAAGATGAAAAATTTTCTCTCACCCAATACTCTCTCAAATGGAACCGAACGAGCATAAAATTCTCAATTAAACAAAAACTGAGAATATAAAATATAACATTTGTGTTTTATGAAATTAAAATACACAAGCTATATTGTTTGGGATGTGTATATTTGGCACAAGTGATGCTCTGATGAAGCAATGCCTCACGTTCCCTATTATAGCCAAAAGCAAGGAACTGTTGAATGCAAAAAATTCATTGGATAGTGCAACAATGATTGACATTGTTTGCTTGACACAAGCAAACAAGCGAGGAAGAAAGGGAACGAAACAAGCTTTTATTCAAAAGTTGGCATTGAAAGTTGAATTTGAGCCACTATTGTATCTTTGACTCAACAATCTCCACCTTGTCTCGAATTCAACAAGTTGCTTATCACTAGTAAAGTCCCGAAGGGCAATCAAGTGCTATAGAGGTCAATCAAGTCTAAGCAATGTTGGAACTTGGTATTTAGAAATGGCTTAGTAAGCACATCTGTTGGATGCTCGGATGTATGGATATTTTTAAACACAACTTCACCAAAAGTTACAATATCTCAGATAAAGTGATGCTTTACATCAATATAATATGTTTGGTCTTGTCGTGATACCGACTATTTTTGGTAAAATGAATAGCACTTTGAGTATCACAAAACACGATAAGAACATCCTGTGTTAGATCGAGTTCATTCACCAAACCTCGAAGCCAAATAACCTCCTTTGCAATTTAGTCCTTTGTTGCACTATCTACGACTGAAGCAGAATATAGGGTATCAGCGCAATGCGGATACGAAAATGATCGAATCAGTTGAGAATTAAAGAGAAGTAAAATAAAATAAGCAAGATGAGAACTCAAGATTTACGTTGAAAAAATCTCTCAAATGTAGAGATATAAAAACCACGCAATCACGAGTAGTTTTCATTATGAAAAAGGAGAGTACAACAAATCCTCTTAGAGTAGTGATGAGGATAAAAGAAGAAAAAATTCTCTCACAAAATACTCTCTCAAATGAAACCGAATGAGCTTAAAATTCTCAATATTTTTAAAGAAACAAAAACTGAGAATATAAAATATAACACTTGTGTTTTATGAAGCTAAAATACACAAGCTATATCGTATGAAATGTGTATATTTTGCACAAGTGATGATCTGATGAAGCAATGCCTCACGTTCCCTTTTATAGCCACAAGTGAGGAACTGTTAAATGAAAAAAGTTCATTGGACGGTGCAACAATGTTTGACATTGTTTGCTTGACACATACAAGTGAGGAAGAAATAAAATGAAACAAGCTTTTATTCAAAGGTTGGTACTGAATTTGAGCCATTGTTGTATCTTTGACTTAACAGAGAGACTAACATATCTTATGTTTTGAATATGAGCATCAATTTGTATTATTAATCTTCAATGACTAAAGTAGTATTAGAAACAATTTTGACAAAGCAATTTGGGTTTTCAGTTAATAAATAAAGAGTTTTGGCTTTTTGTCGTCATGTTTTAGTTTTTGGTCTCCATTAATTTCTGAAAAATACCAAAAAATTCCCATTTTCTTCATTCTCTCAAATTAACCCACTAATACTCACCCTTAAAACTCTTCAATTCATTCACTCGTTATCCACAACCCACCCATTCATATACATTCACTCTCTAAGCTCCAATTTTGTCTGAGTATTTCAATTCAAATTCTAACACACAACCCAGTGAGAGATTTGAGAGGACGATTGAGAGATCGAGTTGAAGAAAATAAGAGCATTATTTTGAGATTTTTTGAAATAAAATGGGGTTAAAAAAAACAGAGGCGCTACCAACTAAGAGTAAATAAATAGACAAGTAATTTTGTCAACCTTCATCGACACATAGCCACCTCACAACTAACTTGAAAGTTAAAATACCCCTTTACCAAAATACTCATCCCACACCCCATCACACCAACTCTCATACTCTCACTCTCATTTTTCAACTCTAATATTCACACTCTCCTTCACCTAGTTGTCACTCTCAAGTATAATAACTCTCACTTACCCTTTCTCTCATTTGTTTTTTTACTTGGAACAATAAAAATTCATGGTGAAGAAATTGTCTAATTTCATGTTTTTCATTTCCTCCCTTCTGCACCCATTATTCATATCCCTCACAACTCAGTCACACCCTTTTATCTTCCTTCATAAGTCACTCATCCCATTACACCACATTATCTCTTGCTTTATTTTACTTGAGTGCAAAAAAAAAAAAAACTATCGTGAATTTTTTGAAAAATCCTTCGAAAGTGTCTCTAGTCACGACCAAGAAAATATTTGTATGGTTGTGACTACAATCACTACTAAAGGATTTTACAAAATTTGAACGATAATGAGGACACCACCGCGAACTTTTGTTGTTCAGGTAAAAAAAAGCACGAGAGAAGAGGGTGGCTGACTTATGAGCCAATGAGGAATGGAGTAGGGAAGGAAAGAGAGATACAAAATTAGACAATTCGTACCATGCATGGTAGTAATTGTACTGTAGAGTTTTGCTTGTTTAGGTCATGAATGTAATCACGATTCAACATTATGCAAAAAAAAAAAGGAGTGCATGGTGTGTGATGTGATGACGATGAGTGAATGAAGTAAGAATAATAAATGTGTTGTGCAAGTAATGGATGAGTGGGGTATGAATGACGGGTGTAGTGAACGAGTTGAGAGATGAGTAAATGGTGTGAATGAGGTAAAATGCACAGTAGAAGGGAGATGTATTTTAGAAAAATTTTGTAGGATACTAATGTCTTTATGTGGATGACAAAAATATTTCTTAAAATAAAAATACATATTGAGTCTTGGAACTTGAATCCCAGATTTTATCCTAGAACCTCATTTTTAATAGAAAAAGGCAAAAGTGCCTTTTTTAAAAAAATTTATGGATTTTGAACCCTAAGATTTATCCTTGAACCCCACTCAATTTTCCCTCCAAACAAACACTAACCTTTTCATGTTCCATCTAACACCATAAACCCCACACAAACTTCCCTTTCTAATTTTGGCACTCAAAACCTTTCACACTCACAACTTTTCACCTTCTTAAATTTTCTATCATTGCAGCATATTCAACACTTGAAGGTATGTTTCCCTTGTTTGGTGTATTTGTGGTGCTTTGTAACCTTGTCCTTTAAGGTACGTTTCCCTTTTTTTCTCTATTCGATTCGTTTTCGACGAACCAGTGTAAGAAAAAAAATTTGACACAAGAGTGTCGGAAATATCTTTTAAAATTATGTAGATTTCTTTCAGACACATAGGTCTCGAAAAGAAGTTAACCAAATTTGTAGTTTTCATTTCTGACAACTAGGTGTCGGAAACAATATAAATATATTCAGGAGATATTTTTTCATTTAAAATTATTAATTAGATATATATATATATATATATTTTAATTATTTTAGCAATTATGGATCATACCAGTGGTACGCTTGGTTCTTGCCATCTCTGCAATTATAACAACAATAATGTAAGATATAATCAAAATGGAAATATAAGTTTCTGTCAACAAAATTCTGAGACCAACCCGTCGAAAATGTTTTTTTGAAAAATTTCTGAGAACCCCGAATAGGAAAAGAAGATTTCCGAGACTGGATCGTCGGAAATCATTATAGGAAACACGTTTCATTTTCTTCCTTGACAAAACCCTAAATGTTCCATATCACACTTTCCTAACCTACCCTAATTCAGATAAAATCCAACATAACCTATCACTATAGTTGTTAAACCCTAAAAAAGCCTAACATTAACCATAAAACAAAGGGCAAAAGAGAAAGAGTAACAAACCTTAAACAGTGGAGATGAGGGTTGCGACTGGAGCGGTGGCTTGTGACTTGTGGGGCTGATCGATGGTGTGGTTGGGCATTAGGAGTTGAGAAATGTGAAATGAGAATTGAGAGATGAAAAGTGGGGTTTGAAATGAAGGAGTTGGGAATTGGAAGAAGAAAGGTGAGATTTTGAAAAATGGGGTTTGATAAAGCGAGATTTTGAAATGGTGAAAATTTGAAATGTAAAGGATATTTATGGAATTAAAAAAATGAGGTTCCAAAATAAAACCTGAGGTTCAAATTCCAGGCTCATACAGATTTTACTTAATGGGTTCTAGTTTTTTAACCCCCCTAGTTAATTAGTTAACCCCCTTATTTAAAGAAAAATCTTATAATAACCTTACAAACTTCTAATAATCCCAAAATACCCCCTCTTATTCCATCCTTATCCCTCCCCTTCTTCTACTCATTTTCAAATTTGAAATTCAAATCTCATCTCCTTCCTCTCTTACCTTTCCACATTCTTCATTCTTCATATCATATCTTCACTTTTAGCACACCATTCAAATTCATATCTTTCAAATTCATTATCATTCTTCTCAGCAGTGCAGGCACAACCGCAACACACCTCCATTCTTGTCAGCAGTTCCTGCTCAAGCACACCGCAGCACACCTCCACCGCACTACTCCTCCACCGCAGGCACAATCGCAGGCCAAACCGCAGGTCATTGAGGTTTCCTTCTAATCCTTCTCATGCTTTCCTTCCCTTCTGCAACTGTTTTTTTTTTTGGTTTTTTGCTTAAAATTGTAGAATGTTGTTAGAAATCATGAGTTATTGGTTAATAGTTATAGGTTTTTGTTGTTTAATGTTTAGGGTTGTTTATTGCAAGTTTTTTTTGAGTTTGTAAATGATTTATAGGTTTGAGTTTGTAAAAATCGTGTCTGCTATTTCAGTTTCGAATCTGCCATTGTTTAGGGATAGCTCGTTTAGGGCTCAGCGAGGGTGTTAAATTTATGGAATTTTAACACCCTCGTTGCGGGTGCAGCGAGAGAACAAAACTTTAACTTTTATACTCTCGCTGCACCCCCAGCGAGGGTGTTAAATTTCTGGAATTTCAACACCCTCGCTGAGGGTGCAACGAGAGTATAAAAGTTAAAGTTTTGTTATCTAGCTGCACCCTCAACGAGGGTGTTATATTTCCAGAGGTTGTGGAGTTGATGACTACATTGCTTGGCATGGGCCATGTGGAGGCTACGAAAGAGGCGTTGGACATCAAAAGTGGTGCAATAAGGTTTAGCACACTGAAGGATGTGTACACCAGAGCAGTTAGGAGCCGGCGATTTGATATTGCGGCTAGGTGTTATCTCCTTTACTTGGTGGGTAGTACATTGTTCGCAGATAAGACGAGCAATTATATTGGGTGCCACCTGCTGCAGGCCTTGGAGGACCTCGTCATGGTTGATCAATACGCATGGGGTGCTAGTGCACTAGCGTATTTATATGACCACTTGTCCTTCGCCAGCAAGGCGAATAAGGTCTCTTTGGCCGGCTACATGTCTTTGCTGCAGGTAAACAAATATAAATTCATTATGTTTCTTTAAAAAATATTCATCATGTTTATTTAAATTCATTATGTTTCTTTAATTTCATTATGTTTATTTTTATTAATATTTAAAATAATTAATTGATGGTCTATTTGAATGTGAGAATCTTCCAATGACCATGAATTGCCGTCAAAGGAATAGGTTGACCACTATTCCTGTATCTATCAACCTCGCATGCACATGGTAAGCCATGTGTGATTCTCAGCTTGCAATCACAATTGCCACACTCATCAAACTTCTCCAGTCTGGTGACAATAATGCTCAATGCTTCCCTTGACACGTAATAATGTAAATTCCGGAAAAACGGAATATTCACCCTGTGCTCCAATCCTGTGAGGCTTTTCTGAAAAGAATCAATAATGAGAGTGTGTTGACATGTCAACATCTTTTGCATAGCTGTTAAACACGTTCATAGATCCCCGTTGCTATTTGCCAACATTCTCTTCAACGTCGAGTGAGCACCTTCCACCCTAAAAATGATGAAATTTAAATGTATTATAATATGCAAAGAAACATGCCAAATCAATACAAGAATCCAAATGAAGTAAAAAAACTTACCGGTTTGTTGTAGTATTGCCAAGATTCATATGCTTACTTGTCCATGCATCAACAAATTTTTCCTTCTGTTTGGCCAAGTAAGTCCGATTCACATAATCAAGTAGACCAATCGCCTTCAAACACAGATTCTGAAATCGAGTGAATGAAGCTTCATAGTCATCCTCATCCTTGAAATGGACTACCTTGGCCCAAACATTCTGAAGTAACGAAACATCAGCAGCATCACGAACATAATTCCTCATATGTGTTGTCATGTTCTTCTTAATGTGATATTGACACAATAAATGCGCTGAAGTTGGAAAAATGGTCTGGATTGCTTTCACCAATGCACCTTCAAAATCAGAGACAATCACCTTGGACATGGCATCATCATCTTTCAACGATCTCTTCACTTGTTCTAATGCCCATAAGAAGCTTGGATACTGCTCCGCCTCCATGTAAGAAAATGCAACGGTAAATGACTTCTCGCTAGATGTTTGCCCAACCACCTCAAGTAAATGTCGTTTGTATCTGTTAGTCTTGTAGGTGTTGTCTACGATGATCACAATGTTAAACAAATTAAAAAGAGTAACAGATTTTGGATCAGCCCAAAAAATTTGCTTCACAATATCCGTGGACTCGTCCTTTCTGTACCAGGTGTCATAACCATCCTCCCTCAAAGTCTTCAAAAGATGTCGCATCTGTGTTCTCGGACGCCTGACCGCTCTTCTCCATTTATTGCGGATATTGTAAAATTGCATCAATGTAGTGAAATTATTTGGGTTTTCCTCCTTCAATGTGGCCAATATGTATCTTGGCTTCACTCCATTCTTTGTCATAGTGATGATCTTTTCATACTCTTCAGGTGTAGGTCTTCCGGGGAATGAGTGTCCAATGAATGATTCACACTTATCGTGGTTATGGGACCCACAAGATACCCTTACCCTCCACCCTCAGAGTGACGAATATGGTCTATCATGCACCTTGAAAAGGACAATTGCTCTTCTTTGTGTCGGTGACATACTCCAACTTCTCCTTTTTTGGTTTGTATATGCCAATTCTTTCACAGCAAAGTGTAATCCTATTTTTCTGGCCGACTCCTCCTTTATCAGACCTAAGGATCCTTAGAACATGTCACTGTGAATATGCAACTTCACAAACCCATTTCACCAGAGCTTCACAGTCGGGGAAAACCATGCCAGTCTCAAACACACTAGTCAAATCTGGATATTCGACATCTTCATCATCCGCCGATACACTATGATTCATCTCGGCATCGTTGTTGTCTTGCATGATTAAGCTACAAACACAAATAGAAGTTAAAATTAAAAAAAAAATAAACAATAAAATTAAAAGTTAATAACCCTCGCTGACCCCTCAGCGAGTGTTATAAAATCAAAATTTTATAACACTCGCTGATCCCCCTAAACACTCGCTGAGGGGTCAGCGAGCTTATCTTTTTGTTTGGCTCGCTTACCCTCAAGCGAGCCACCCTGCGATAGTGAAAAAAAAAACCTAACAGCATGTCTATGTCTAACTTAACATTAACCACTTCATACCTCTAATACTTCAAATATCAAGCTAAAAGATCAACTTTATGGTTATAGAATTACCTTGATGAATGTATATGGATTGCTTGCAACTGAAGAAAGGTGGAGGAGAAAAGGGGTTTTGGGTTGATGAAGAGTGGAAGAGGCTGCTGGAGAGTTAACGTGACAAAAAAGAGAAGGAAGAAGAAAAAATAGGTTTGCATGCATGGGGAAAGGAGGGGCATTTTGGGTAGTTTACTTTATAGTAAGGTTAGTAGGGTCTTTAAAAAAAAAGAGGGTTAACTAATTAACGGGGGGTCAAAAAACTAATTCCCTTACTTAATAAAGACCTAATGTAGCCAGTGCAAAGCCCAAGTCCATTAACATCTTGGATCATGACCCAAGAAAACATCATCAATCCAATCCTTAGTGTCAAAGATGGGACCAATTGTCTTTTGAACCATCAGTTTCTCCGGACTATTGACATTTGACAACAATAATGTTGAAAACTCATCGGTCTGATATCTCAATGAACTAATGATATTTCAATTAATGCATGCCTGCATCATGATTATCAAAAGATGAAAATCTTCATGAGTTTGGAAAATAATTAGTTTCAATTGAGTGGTTTCTTCATTTTTAACCTTTTTTTTAATCAATTTTGCCTCGTATACTCAAAAGAGAGTTTATATATCCTTCTCCCAAATTACTTTACAAATTTTCCTTTAAAATAAATGACAATGTGTGGCTCCTAAATTATGACGTTATTAACTAGAAAAGTACCTTAGCTTCTTGTACACATGTCAACTGCATGCGCAATTTAGATGAGGTTAATACTGATTTGTTAAAAGAATATTTCATCTCATCTTATTCATAGGCTTCATCCTAAAAGATTTTTTATTTTATATACAGTTTAATACTCCCTCTGGTCCTATTTATAGGGCATACTTAACCATATCACACAGACCAAGGAGAGTAGTTAGATTTCTTGAAACTTTAAAAAAATACTTCAACATTACAATCTTACCCTCTTAACTTGCATTGGGAATTTCACAATGTATTACTTCACATTAATGGACGAAGGGCAAATAAGAGAAAATAACAATAAATGTCTCCTAGAAAATACAAAGTGACTTATAAATAGGATCAAAGAATCCTTCTAGAATGTGACTTATAATTAAATAGGACCGGAGGGAGTAGTATTTAATTTTTTCTTCTTCTTGAATTATCCCTATTAACCCATAAAAACTCATACATCAAGTAAAAGAGGGCAATTAAGAGTGTAAAGTAGTTTATTTATTTTTAAACCAAGGAATTAATTAACTTTAATTTTTCGCCTGGATTTGTGCGATTTAGTTAAGTGTCGCGTCCGGGATGTTCAGTGTGCTCGAGATCTTGACCCGCGAATTGTTTTAATTGAGGAGTCACCATCACATTTTGTTTTTGAGGACAAAATGAGAAAAAATCTTTTGATCTTTATTAAGGCGTAATCTTTTTTCCGAATCTTCTTAATTCAAGAGTTGGTTACAAATTGAGAAATATATTAGTAACCCGTTTGTTCGTTCGAAAAAGGTATACTTCTTGATTGGCTTCAATTAATAAACCTGCTTATTTGATTTGCATTTTTTTATTTTTAAGGTTTCCCCTGATCCTATGTATCCTCATAAAATGAAGAGTCAATGCTCCAAAGATCTGATAGAATTTTTTTAAAAAAAATATTTTACATGGAGAGGAAGTATGAAAGATCTTGTCACAAAGAGAAAAATCAATTTGCCAAAAACACATATTATTCAAAGGGGTAATTAACAAAATCATTTTAATAAATTTTTTATTTTAAAAGAATATATTTTCTCAATTGCAAAGAGAAAAAGTGACTCCCCAAAAATGCAATTATGATGTTTTTTTTATTTAAAGTTTTTGACAAATTATTTATCAAAATTGAAGTATAAATTTTTTGATGATTTGGTATTTGGAAAAATGTTTTTTTTTAATTTTTTACATCATTAATGGATTTTTGAAAAGATTTTTATTTTTTATATTTTTATGGGTTCATGAATAAAAGAAATTCAAATTCTTTTTTTGTTTTTTGAATTTTTTATGACAATTTATTCATGAAAATAAAAGTTTAATCTTTAGATTTTTTTATCAAACTTTTCTAGATATAGGCAAGAAACATAAAAGTTTTCGTCGGGGTATCGAAAAATAAAAAAATACACTTATGATAAACCCCAATCGAAATTATATTTCGACTCACCAATGTCGGAAGTATAAATTTTTATAATTATGACAACTAAATATAGGAAATGAAATTGTGAAATTTATTTTCTTGTCCTTTCCGAACTTTCAATGTCAGAAAGATTAAAATAGCTAAGTTGTTTGTCTAAACTTTTGCCTTTACTATATAGCTAAACATGAAATCTCTGTATATGAATCTGTAGTGTTGTTATAAAGCATTTAAATGGATGAACTTGCTTAGCAAAAAGAAATGACCAGAAAGAAAATTCCCTATTTTGCTTTCTGCAATGAAGTTGTGGAGCTTTTAAGGATTGATTGGTATTAAAAAATTGAAAGCTATCATGCAGTTGAATGGTGATGCTATATGGAAAAAGAATTGAAAGTAATCTGTGATCAAGGATCATAAGAACTTGAACTAATAACAGTCGAAACATATATATGATATGGATGTGTCAGAAGTGTTTTTTTTTTAGATCCCGAAATCAAAAATTATTTAATGTTGAGAGTATTTTAGTATTTTTAATGATAAAAGCGAACCAAAAATCCGATTATGGACAAAAATTAAAACTCTATCTTTTTGTTTCTGGAAAATGAGTGAATTGGGCTTTTCATTGTACCCATCAATTTTACACTTACGGACTATTAGGAGCAGTGGCTTATTCAAGGACACTTCCTGTGTTAACAAGAAGTAAGAGGACATATCGGGGCTTGGTTCAGTTGGTGTAAGACACCAACTGAAAATCCTGGAAATGGGACAAGGGTGCTAGTAGCCCCAGGTTTGATTCTCACTAAAAACATCTCGCTGGGAGAGTCAGCCACGCAGCTCGCTCCGGATTAGTCTTAAGGATTCCCTGATATTAAGGGTACTTTTGGGGATACCGATGATTCCGCAAGGAATTCGGAGAAAAAAAAAAGTAAGAGGGCATTTGCTGTGCTAGCACTATATATTGGATTTGTTATATCAATTGATCCACAAGCGCATGGGCCGTTCCAAGTAATCAAACATGGGAGTTCACTTCTGTGACCCTCTCATTTATTTGTTGGCCTCTTTACACATATGTCAGTCAGTAAGATATATACCTAGGGGGCGAATTGAACTAAAAATTATACATAAACTAACCTCTCAAAGTATCTATAAAGAGAGATCAACAAAGTAAATGGAGATAAAAAATAATTCAAACTAAAGTATAGTTTCTACATGGATAGGAGTCGACCAGTGGACCACTCCATTTCCAATAATTAACAAACAAATGATTTTTTTCAAGTACAATTGATACATGAATTTCCAAAGCATATTGTTAGATGCCTGATTCTGGTTATCCATATGGAAATCTTTTGATTAATTGAGAGATAAAAAATTTCACTTATATAATCTCTATACATTGAAATGGGTTAATTTTTGAGTGTTTTGTGGTTGTTTGGTCTCAGAACTTATGAATTTATGAAATAATTTAAAAATATGTTTAATATTATATTAGATGAAAAATGTTACTCTTACACTTTGTATAGGTGCACGAAATGTAGTGAAAAATGATATAGAAAAAGAATAAAAAAAAATGATTAATGGTTTGATGTGATAGGAATAAAGAGAAAGAAACAAAAATAAGGTGTAAACTATTATTAATGAAATTTTGCTTATAAAAAAAATATGTAAATGATAATGTAAGAGGAAAAGTTGTAAGAATATCATTACACATATCTGATTGAGATACAAATTGTCATTTGCTGAAACATTTAAGGCAAAAAATGAAACATGTATTATTGAAAAGGCTTATAACTTTTTAAAAAGTTACATAAATTACCTTTCCGAGAGTTGGTTTTCACAGGTTGCATTATTCATTTTCAAAACTTACAATCTCAATTTTTTTTTAATCACAAAACAACTTCATAAACTTTTTAACAAAGTCGATAAGATATAATTTATCAAATAAAATATAAGCGTGAAACATGCACAAGCCACCCTTAAAATGTACCACTAAAGACGTCTCTTCGTAAAAGGTTTATCGAAGAAATTTGTTTCAAAGTTAAAGAAAATTAGTAAGCTTAAATAAAATGCATAATTAAATGAAAATCGTAAAAAATAAACCAAAAAGTATTTACAATTTTACACCACATCAATTGTGAAAAAATGTGGAGTCATCGGGATTAAAACAATGTTTAACAAAGAGCTGGTAAAATTAGACGATCGACCTGACTCGAGTCTGCTCGATAAATATATTTGATTTATACTTTTAAAATCTGATTCGAATGGATTATGGGCCTTTTGGCTCACTTTAATAAAGTTTGAAAATGCTGGGCTCTAGGTTGAGCCGCTCGTACTATATATTAACCTGGCAGATCTTATTGAAAAAGTAGCCTATTACCAAGCTAACATAGATGATTTTTTTGGTCGAATTATAGCTAGGCCTTTTGTAGTCTGATTCGATCATGGCCCAAGCCTTTATGTGGATCGGCCTAGAATGTGAGGCGAGCTGACCCAAACTTTAATGGCTAGTCTGAATTGCTATATCTAATCTAACACAATTTATAAATAATTAAGTTTCTTAAGTATGATATAAGGATTTGATTCATGTTGTATACTCCCTCCTATCCTATGTGTAAGACCCGTTTGGGATTTTTTAGTTCCATAAAAAAATGTAGTTAAATTTATTAGTGACATTGAAAATATGAAAATTTGATATACTTTTTCAAAACTACCCCTTATAATTATTATTAAGATTCTAAAAAATGTTGAGTAAATAAAAGTCTTTGTGAAAAGAAGTAATTAAATACTATTAAAAATTGAAATGAGATTTTATAAATAAGATCAAACTAAAAATCTCAAAAAACTCTTATATATAAGATCAAAGAAAATATATAATAATAAAAATAAAATCTACTTCAATGTTTATAAGTTTTTTATTTTTTATTTTTTTTATGGTTTGCACCCTGGTATCCGGCCCACTGGACCAACTAATCCAGCTTGAGAGGGATCCAGGGTTAAGGTTTTATTTCCCTCTCAAAGTTCTTGCGGGAGATCGAACCGTGCTCCGCCCTACTAAGTTTATAAGTTTGAAAATTAATTAATTTTCGACCGTACCAAAAAACTTTGCCCAAAAGTTTAGGATTTACATAGCACAACTACAAATACATTGAGACCGAAGCATAGTTAGTATAGGTCTCTAACTTTGACCCCAAAAGACAAGCATCAATAGATCCACTGATTTTTCCATTCTTATGTCGACAGGATATATAATGCATATAGGTGAAAATATTTCTTCCTGAAGATACAAAGTAAAGAGAAAAGGATTTATTTTTTCGTTGTTGTATCCTCTTTTCTGCGCTGTCATGATTATTGGTTGATAATTCACAAGGGTGTTGTTATATAGGAGGAGAGAATAATTCAGCCGGTTGATTAAGGCACAACACTCATAGTGTCATCTTTTAATAAGCAACCTCTGCATTATTGATTGGGAGCAAAGGAATAATATTGACAGTTGTGGAAGTGACATAACCACCTAGCACATGAATAAGCAGGCAAGTAGTTGATATAGCTTAATCCGTGGTTCTAGGTTTGAGTTTTTCATAAGGACCCGCAATCGGGAAGATCAGACCATTTAAAAAGTTTCGTGTCCAGAATTCTCTATTATTAAAATAAAATATGTTGAAATAAAATTTTAAAATGATAATTTTACGAGTCTTGTAATTGATAAATTTTTTCATTTATCTTATCTTATATAATATAGGACTTCAATTCACACTTGAATATCAAACACTTTTAATATACAGTTTCATCTAATATAAAAAAAATTCTTGTTATCCATAATTATCTTACGAAATTTGAGTTGGATTAACTCACATGAATGATGAAAGTAATCTAGATAAAAATAAAATTGGTGGAAGTGACATTACACTGTATGTTTATGACATTTTACAATTGCTGGCTTATGAGTATTAATTGAGTACTTTTCTTAGTTGATTGAAGACCTTTCGCAAGACTATGAATCCGAGGCATTTGTTTTCACTAACCGTTGCCCTGGCCAAATAAGGCATGTAGGGTCAGAGGAGCACTTGCAGTGCTTCCTCCTCACACTAATATAGCTGTAATCTTTCTTGCACAATTGTCATTTTGAGATGGTCTTAATTCCAACTTTCTGAAACTTGGACAGTTGATAAGGACTAGTAAGTAAATATGTCAGAGACCATAATAAGGATGCTTGAACTGTTACAATGTGCTTCAGCCCAGCCTACCATTTCGTGGACCTCTTTGAATAGACTACTTAGAAATCATGGGCCACCCAATTCCACAACCTTACCTTTCAATTGCCTCACTTTTATTCACACTTGATTTCTTTTTTATACAATATAATTCACACTTGATTTAATTTGTTCTTTTTCACTTATTGGTATTAGGGGAAGATTTTGAAAATATTTATTGTTAGGTGCTAAAGTGGTAATGATGTTTGATGTAACTATATGTCATTTTTACACTTGAATTTACTTGTGTCGCTTTGTTATAGTTTTAAGAACATGAAAAATGCCACCATAGTAGTTGGATGTATGTATAGGCTCATAGACACTTAGGTATATATACATAAGAGAATTTGAATGCTTGTTCGTGAGTATGGAAGAGAGTGAAATGCCACATGATGATAGAGAGGCAAAATTCACATGCTACATTGTAAATTTGTAATTAATAGGGGGAAGGGGGTGATTAAGTTAAAAGGAATAAGAACCATGAGTCTTGTTATTATTTTGAGCAAATTGGAAGAACATACGTTTTATTGTTTGATGATATATTGACCAGCAATGTTGTCAAATTGACTCAATGGGAATTGTTGGATTTGTCTGAGTTCACATCCTTTCCATTTCTTCAGTATTAGAGATGCTTTAATAAAACGGACAAGGTAAAAACGAAAAGGATCTCCACCCAATTTGTGTACATATTTAGCTAGGGGTGTAAGTGATCCGGTCTCGGACCGCGAGATCGGTCGGATCGGACCGGACCAGACCGAAAAATATCGTCTGGTCTGATCTCGTGGTCCTGTCTGGTCTAAAAATCTCTAGATTGTTCTGCTGTGGTCCAGTTCGCGGTCTCACAGATTTTGGAATCGCAAAGATCGGACCGAACCGATGGTTCTAATATTATAAAAAAAAAAAAAACACACACACACATGCAGCCTCATAGCCACTCAAATCTCAAACCCTCAAGTGTCAGCCTCACTTCTCACATCTCAAACTCTCCCTCACTCACAACCACCAAACCCTAGCAACAACCCTCCCTCTGTTCTCATCTTCGCCCTCCACCTCCCTCCGTTCTCGCTCATCCTCCGTTCGATCTTGCTCGATCTCCTTTCGTTCGCTCGATCTCCGTTCTCGCTCGATGCTTCGATCCTGTTCTCCATCTGCTCTGCCATTGTTCTCCATCTGCTCCGTCGTCTCTCTCTCTCTCTCTCTCTCCCTCACGGTCACGGTCCCTCACGGAGTCACGGTCACGGTCCCTCACTCTGACGCTTCGATTTCTCTCTCCCTCAGCCACCTCCCTCCGCTCGCCACCGCCGCTCTACTCTTCTCCACCACCAAAGGCATCAAGCACCCCTTCTTCTTCTCCTCTCATTCGATCTCCACCGCCAAAACAACAAGCATCCCTTCTTCTTCACCATGGAGGGAGCAAATCGGATCTTCACCATGGAGGGAGTAATTTTTTTTGTTTTAATTTTGTTAATTTTTTTATTTGTAAATCATTTGCAGATCTATTTAATTTTTTTTGTTGTAAATTTTGTTTATTTTTTCTTCAATAAGTGGCTGTCTTTTGTTGCTGTTGCTGGGTTTATTTCTTGAATCATTGTTGCAGTTTATTTGTTATTATAGCCGTTGTGATTCTCTCTCTTCATCCTCATTTTTTTTATTATTTTTTCACTACCTTTATCATGTTACGAACGTGGTGAATTAAATTTTCCCATTGTTACTATATCAAGATTAAGGTTTTGCAATAGTTTTTCAAGTCACACTTAGATGCCCGCTGCATCTATTAATGCATGGACAGGAAGAAGTTAGGAAAATTTAGAGGTCTCAGTGAAAAAGAAAAAAAAAAGGTGTTTTATTAATTTTTTATTATTATGGTCTAAATAGATCGGACCGGACCAAGACGAAGCGGTTCGGTCTGGTCTTTGCATGTGGAAAACTTCTGGACTGGACCGGACCGGACCACAGTAATTTAAACGGTCTGGTCCCTAAAGTTCACTAAAGACCGGACCAGATCGTTACACCCCTACATTTAGCAATCCTTCTCTCATGCCCCTACAACACATTATATATCGGCTTAATTACGTCACAAGTCCCTGAAGTTTGGGGTATTTTTGCCAAATACCATTATTCTTTTTTTTTCGTGTTTGACTCCCCGATGTTACTTCTAGATTTGTCATATATCCCCATTATCAATTCTGATCAATTTTGTTGACATGTAACATCGGAATCCTGGTTAGACGCAATAGGTTGGTCATATGATGTCGCATGATGTCACACGGACGAAGACGACCTCTCTTTTCAATCTTTTTTTTTTAATTTTTTTTCTTTAACTAAAAATATAAAAATAGAGTAAAGTATCACTTTGGTCCCTCATGTTTTTTGGAAGGGACATTTTAGTCCCTCAAAATATAGAAATTCACTTTTAGTCCTTGAAGATTTTTTTATGGGACGCTTAAGTCCCTCAAAACTTTTTCATGGGACACTTAAGTCCGCAGTTGAGGCAGTTGGCGAAGTGGACGGAAAGACTTAAGTGTCCATAAAAATATCTTCAAGGACTAAAGTGGTACTTCACATTAAGTTTTTTAGTTTTTTAATTAAAAATAAAACGGGATCTTCACTCACGTGACACCACGTGCCTAACCTCCTGTGTCTGACTAAGATTCCAATGTTACATGTCAGCAAAATTGGCTAGAATTAGTAGTAGAGGTGTATGATAAACCTATAAGTAATTTCGGGGAGTCAAACATTGAAAAAAAAAAGAATAAGGGTATCTGATAAAAGTATCCCAAATTTCAAAGACTTATGACATAATTAAGCATTCCATACATATACATACATACATACATACATATATATATATATATATGCATGCATGCTCCAGGTTTTGCTTGCCCCATTCTTTAGAAAATAAAATTCTACCTTTTTTAACAACAAATTGGTGTATTTCAGAGCGTACATGATGCACTTTTGGATCTTGGGTGGTGTATCTCCTGTATACTCACCTTTTCATAAATTTTATTGTTGATAAAAAAATATATATAAGTCTTGGTCCAATATTGAACATACACTTGGTATAATAAATTTTATTATCAGAACGAGGTTGTAAGTTTGATTTGGGATGTGTTAGATTTACTAGAAAACTCATTGATTTCATAGAATAAAAAATATGTGTTATTTACAAGTGGAGGCTAGCACAGATGGTAAAAAATCTGTTGCTACTTAAGCAAGTGGTTGGGGGTTCGATCCCCGACTCTTGAAAATGTAAGAGGCCTCGCTGGGAGACTAACCCTCGAAAGGATTCGACAATGTCGAAAGGATCAGTCACCCAATTGCGCCGGTGGATACCTTCGAAAAAAATATGTTCTATTTCATAATATAGATCACTATGTCCCTTTTTAATAAGCAAAATTTTATTAAAAAAACAAACTTAGTTATAACGTCAAGTTGGAAACTCATCTCATCTATCTAATACTAACAAGTAGGTATTATTTAAGGAAGTTAAATACTCTCTCTATTCCATAAAGATGGTAAAAAATTACCAAAGTTTTTGTCCAAAACTAAAGTTAAAGTAATTAATAAAAAAATTTAGAAATTCTAAAATTTGAATTATGATTAATTGATCAATGCAAAGTGCATTAAATTAATTGTTTGATAATTGATTAATATGTTGGACAAATCATTAAATACATGTGTCCTTAAATTTGTGGCTTTTGCAATTTTTTACTATACTTGTAGGATGAAGGGAGTAAAAAATGATAAATTTTGGACTACGAGAACTAGTAGATCATGCTAATCAATATCCTAAGAATATTGATTAAAGAATAAAAAAGAATTTTTTGTTGAAAATCTAAGTCAACTAATTCTCGAGGTTTAAAATTCATCATTTTTCGATATAAAATCACACGTTTTACTTTCTTAAACAATACCTTACTTAATAAGGGTTTGATAATCAGTAGTGCTTTAAAGATATATTGGTTAAAAAATACACTATAGAAAAATTTATATTGAAAATATAAATTCATTAGTTCTCGAAATATGAAAGGGCATTACTAACAAGTGCCCTTGTTAGCTCGATTGGTACTCTCAGTCTGAAAATAAATTTATATTAAGAATCTAATAACTTCACTAAATTATATTGAGAACCATATATGCTCCAAATCAACCATTTCAAGGAACAATGGTAAATTGATTGGTGCTTTGAGCTATTGGTGAATCCAAGACGAAAACATTAATTAGGAAGGCAGAACATGAAGAGTAGGATCGCATCGCACCAATGAGTTGATGGTGGTTAGGGTTCGTGGTGGTTAAGGAAGTGGTCGAGAGATTGAGTGGGAAAGGGAGGTTGATATGATGGTGGCTTCGGCGTTGTTGTTGGCAACTGAGAGAGCCACGGTGCGACACTGCCACTACCTATGTTTCACATACAAGTATACGATACTGATATCAGATACGGGTACGTGAATAAGGTACGTTATTTTCTAAAAAAATTAAAGTATGGGTACAATATTATAAATTCAATATCAAAATATAAATATAAAAAATATACAAACAAATAATATTGACAATAATAAAGTATGGGTACAGTATTAAAGTATCGCAATACTTAAAATTTATTGATGAGATATAAGGGCGATATACTGATTATGTAAGTTAAATTTAAAATCATAGTGTGAATGTAAGAAAAAAAAAAGAGAAAATACAGAAGTTCTCAAGCAAATATTAAATGATGCATATTCTATGTAGTCAGACATCCTGATATGTGTACCTAGTACGACAGTACGTATACCAAACTTAAAATTAAAATAATAATAAATCGATACGTGTCAAAAAATACCATAGTGTATTGGTACCCAATATATATCGATACGGATACATTTTAAAGTACTCATTTTTTAGAGACCACCACTGATACTCTATAATTATTTTAAAAAAAAAAAAAACAGTAAACTGCCTTCATTGTCATAAATGAGTTTATTTATTTTTCACAATTATAATACTGATATCCATGTAGAGACGGTTCATAACAAAACCAGCTTTAAAAGTTTGGTTTTTAAGAATGCCAATAAAATCAATCGCTCTATTAATTAATAACAATATAACCAATGAGGTCAATTTCTTAAAGGAACCATTCTTAAAATATCGTTTTTAATCCCTATTTTATATTAGAGTAGAATGAGAAAAATAATTATAAGTGCATATTACTCCGCGTTTCAAGAATCTAATAAAATAACTGTATTTTCAAATAATTTTTATTATATTTAGTTTCTTAATAAATATACTATGAGTATTTTTTAATATTTGCCAATATTAAAATATTAAAGATTGCGATTTTTTTTAATTCTGGTTCAAAAAAACCAATGATAAGAGACTAAATAAAGAAAAGAAGTTTTCATGGCCGGGAAAATTAAATATTAAGGACTTTGGTTGTAATGAAATTATATTTTTATGTGCGTAAGACAGTCCAGTTGGTGGCTGCAGGGACATTTAGGATTTCCCCCTCCCCAGGTCATGGGTTCTAGTCCCAGACCTCCCATGTAAACAAAAAAAATTATATTTTTATGGCAAGTTTACCAATTTTTAATATCTTATCTCCGATCTTTAAGATCGAGGTTATAAAAATTCTAAATATTAAATCAAATAACCAAAAATAAATTGTATTTGTTAACCAAAAACACGAAAGATATTACAGTAATACACAATTACAACGCTATGTTTTATGACACCTCTTATGGCTTTACATAAGTTATGGACTTAATTTAAATAAGGTCTTGGCCGGAGATGGTTTAGTTCTAAGGTTTGATCTTTTTCACTGCTCTTTTTTTAACCAGCCATAGGCTTTTGAGTTCATCAAATGTATGAGTCGAGTATCCTGGTGCTCCCATTAATTAAACTTTTTCCTTTTCCTTCGAAAAAAAGCCAACGTGAGATTCTTTAATTCCATGCGTACACCTTAGGTGCTTGGCAACGTATCTCGTTTTGATTGGCTTGTTGCATGTGCTATAACATCCTACTTTAATATTACTCTTAATTATCTTTAGTTAATTGAGTACTTAAATTTTTTTTCTTAAAACTCTTTAACTTTTAAAAGTCATCCGTAACATCGGACGAAGTTTTCTTTGTCTTATGGACATTCCAAAATATTACTTTTCCTGTAAAACCTGTAATCAATTGTTTACATCAACAACAGAAGCCAGCAAGGCATAACATACTATAGTGCAAAATAATGCCAAATATTTACATCAGAGTTTTGCAGCAATATTAACAAGTTTTGGAATAGTTTGCACTTCCCAAAATATAATACTCCTTTCCCATGAGGAGTGGTCTTGGCTAATCTCCAAAAGCAATTCTTTACAATTCATTTACAAAAACCAGCATCATACTCAAACCCAAAAATAACCAAGACAAGCTATAAGTTCTATACTACAACTATCTACTCTCCTTGAGAGGGAGAGTACCCCTGCTCGGCCGAGGATTGTGCTAGCTTGGGCTCAGTACCTGTATAAAAACAGTAAGGAGTGAGCATTACACATAACTTAGAAAAACAGTTTCTAATGAGACATAGGGACATACTAAGCCATTCACAATAAATCAAGTAATTCACATTATCACATTCACAATCAAGTCACGCTCATACAAGCACAAACATTCCATTAGTTTTCTTTCTCATTCTCTCCCTTTTTCTCACTTATTCCTTACTTAACCCTTTTCACATTTTACATGTCTTTTAGGGTCTTGTGTGTGTTCATCATTGCGCACAATTCCATGTGCGTCTTACAGTTGCACACGAGCATCGTGTGTGTCTTACACAATCATTGCACGTAAATCCTTACGCGTCTTACTTGACCAGACATACACAGTGAACATATTATTCTGCACCACTAGGATTTGATGCACCTGCTAGGGCGTTTGTCACCCATTAGGAATTTTGGCATCCATTAGGCATCACCCGTTAGGTCCATTCTTATTACTTCACTCATTCTTATTTTATTCTTCCATATTCAATTCATTTTCTTTAGTTCAATTTCACATTCACATCTCTTTTATTTAGTAGCGAATTGATCCATTGGGTACACCAGCGCCGAATGGGGCGTTTGAACCTAATGGGGCATTTGGCACCTAGCAGGGCATCTAGTGAGTCAGTGTCCCCTAATGGTCAATTCAGCAGCACTTTCCTTTAACTTTAAATTATAATTCTTTCTTTTGTTTGTGTAATTATTCATCAAACACATTCATCATTCAATATCCATTTATCAAACTCAACATCATTAACTTATACTATTTCCCTAACTTATTTCATCACTTATTAAGTTCACACTTCATTCATATATACATACATCTCACTTAATCATTCAAACAAACATGACAAATATCACACACACAAATATCCACAAGCATTAATATGGGTTCATTTCCTTCATTTTTATACTCTAGTTATTATCTATATCAACTATCCTAAGGTTCAATATCATAAACTATCCACATATCCTTAGCAATCACTATGAACAAACTAGAAACTATTTCCTAGGTCATGGTAACACTCACTCCTTACCTCAAATGTGGAGAGAGATAAGGAAACCTTCAAAACCCTAGATTTTACTCTTGCCCTAGCTCCTTAGAACTTGAACTTGTGGAACTTCCTTTACACCCTTAACAAAGCTCCTATCAAGTGATTGAAACTTTTGTCTAGGAAGGAGAGTGAGATTGAGAAAGAGTGCTTGCTTCTACTTAATCTTGAGATGGAGAAAGCATGAGGGAGATGAGCTCCATGGCCATGGTGTTGAGAGAGAAAGTTTCAAGAGCTAAGGATATGAGGGAGGATGGCGTGTGTTGTTGATGATGATGGGGAAATAAAGCTTTGTCTTGTGATGGTGATGGAGAAGGCGTGTGGTGGTGTTGGGTGGTGGTGATGTTCTTGGTTCTTGACCTAGGTTTTGATGTTGATGATGGAGATGAAGTTGGGTGAGCTCTTGTTTTTCTTTGGAGAAGAAGAAGAATGAAGAAGAAATGAATGAATGAATGAATGAATGAATGAATGAATGAATGAATGCTCTTGTTTTATGAAGGAATGAGTTTTTTTTTGGCATGTGTTGGAGATGAGTGGTTGGGAGTGAATGGCTTCTCTGAGAAGCTTTGCAATGTGTGGTGGTGAGGAGAAGCTTCTCCAAGAAGCTTGGAGTGTGTGGTCCCCAATAACTCTATTTTTTTTTTCATGTCTGACGTTCTGGTAATCGATTACCTATACTTCCTTAATTTTCTTAATTATTTGGTGCATCACATGAAGCAAGTAATCGATTACCTCCTTTAACTCAATTCTAGGGTTTCTCACAGACTGATAGTAATCGATTACCTCTCCAATGTAATGGATTACCCTACTTAGTTTTCATATATTGATGGCTTCTAACTCTAAGACATTCCTCTTAACTCCTACATACACTTTGTAACACCCCAAATTTTTAGTCCCTGATTAATAAAATTGTAATTATGAAAGTTTATTCATAATGATTTCTTTTATTTAAATTTATTTATTTTATATTTTATTTTGATTAAATATATGTTTATGTGTGTGCTGATGTTAAATGAAAAGATATGAAAAAATATTTTGATATTTAATAATATGTAAAAATAGGGTTTTTTGCATATTAGTATCTGTTTTAGGACCTAGAAGCAATATTAGAAAGATTTTGGAGGTAAAGGAATTAAAATAATTATTTTTCAAAATTGAGCCAAAATACTTGAGTATTTCAGCCAAGACTCGAGTATTCTGGTCAGTGTTACACGAGTTAGTGCGTTTGGTGAGTCATCACTCAGCGAATCCCTCGAGTTGACACGAAGCCCACTCAACCAAGCCTCCCTGATGCCGTGTCATTGTGCATGATCAACGACTCCATGTATTTAAGCTGATTGTTGACGAAAATTAAACCATTTTCTTGATTTGCTCTGAAAATTCGAAGGTTAGGGTTCCTGAGTTCGTCCTCTTCGTATTCTTTTGTTTCTGAGAGTTGTTGAGAGTATTATACACCATTGTAAAGCTCACATCACGAGCTTTACAAAGACATAAAAATTGTGAGTTAAGAGTTCATGTAGAGGAAGAATCGAAGCTCGAAAGAGAGGGTGTTATTTGCTGTCAAACTTGGAAATTGAAGTCTGGAGCTTACTTCAAGCTCTGATTTTGGTAAGTTCATGAACCCTACGACCCTCAAATCTATTCCTACCTTTAGTTTATGTTGCAGAGAATAAGTCCTAACCACTTTCCCCAATTTTTAAAATGATTTTTCATGTTAAAATCTCTAGCCTTTGGACCTTGTTCAACTCTGTCAACATGCAAAGGATTTTGTGGGTTTTGGAGTTCCAATCAATTTCTCTTCAATTTTCTCGTTGATTCACGACCTAGAGGTAAGGGTGAAGCTATACATTCACTATAATAAGTTTAATTTGTTGAATTTATGTGGAGAGTCACCATGAGACTCTATGGGCATAGATTGAAATAGGTTTAAGGCTTGGAGACCTCTCTGAGTTAAAACTTTGTTTTGAGCAAGTTTATTATGTTGCATGTGAGCTGTATGCAAGTTGTTTTCATGCCAAAAGTGTTTGGAATTGAATTTGGTATGTTAAGTTGCTCAAAATGTGATTTTATGCATAATTGATGCTTAGTTTTGATTCAGTGTAATTTGATGTAATTTCTGTGTTGGAACATGTTTATTATGCATAATTATAACTTTGTTGATCATTGGTTTTGATTAAATTTGTCTAGAATGGAAAATGGTATGTTAAAATTCAATTTTCAGTGTTTACTGTCAGCCAAGACTCGAGTATTTGGCTCGAGACTCGAGTATTATCTGATGCACCAGTGCGTCTGATAGCACCAACACTCGAGTATCTGAGTCGTGTAACACCCCAAAATTTTAATTCATGATTAATGAAATGTTAATTATAAAGTTTATTTATAATTAATTATTTCTATTTTAATCTTTGATTAAAATTTATGTTTATGTTATTAGTAAATGTGTGAATGTGATTTGGAAATTATATTTATGTGAAAATAAGCATTTTGCACATTAGTCCCTGTTTTGGGACCTAGAAGTAATTTAGGAAAGGTTTTGGAGGGAAAGAAAATAAAATAATTATTTTTCAAAATTTTCCCAAAAGACTCGAGTCTTGCAGAAAAGACTCGAGTGGATTGAACAGTGTTGCACGAGTTAGTGCGTTTTGGTGATTTACCACCAACGATTCTCCGCCGTTGACACGAAAACACCCTCCAAACATGTCTAAGGCCATCGTGTCGAGCTGCATGAACGTTTTATCTCCCTATATAAGCCATGGTTGACGAATCAACCAACCCATTTGCTCAAATTGTGAAGAACTCAAGCATTAGGGTTCCTAAATCGTTCCATTCGATTCTACTTCTTAGTTAAGAGTTGAACTACAAATTATACACCAATACAAAGCTCACATCTCGAGATTTGTATAGACACCAAAATCGTGAGTAGAAAGTTTGTGTGTTGGAAGATTCGAAGCTCGAAAGTGGAAGCTTGTTTGCTGTCAACAGTTTCTGGAGCTTACTTTGATCTTCAATTTTGGTAAGCACTTGCGTCCATTCAACCCCAAATTCGTTTTAGATTCTAGTTTATGTTGCAGAGAATGTATTCTAACCGAAACCCCTAATTCTCTTTCATGATTACCCATTCAAAAACTCTAATTTTGGACCTCTTCTCACACAGTCCTGCATGTTGATGGCTGAAGTGGTTTTTGGTGTTGTGGAGTTTTTCTTCCCAAAATTTCTGTTGAGTCACGTCTGAGAGGTAAGGGAAAGCTTTTTTATTCACTATATAGAGTTTAAATTACATGAATTTGATTAGAGAGCCACCAAGAGGCTCTAAGGGCTTAGTTTAAATAGGGAAATTGGTTTGGAGACCAACTTGTGCTCTAAAGTTGTTTTGAGCAAGTTTCATATGATGCATGCAAGCTGTTTTGAACTTAAATTCACAAGTTTATTGAGTATTTTGCAATTTAGCATGTTGAGTTGTGAATTTTCCAAGTTTATGCATAATCCTCGGAATCTCTGCAATTTCTGTAATTGGAAGTGTTCTAAGTGTTTGAACATGTTTATTATATGTTATATGAACTCTGTTGATCATTGGATTTGATTAGAAATGGTTAGAACTGCAAATGGTATGTTAAAACCAGATTATCAGTCTGTACTGTCTGTTAAGACTCGAGTACATGGTCGATACTCGAGTATTTCGTGACGCACCAGTGCACCTTTTTGCACCAACACTCGAGTATCAGGTCCAGGACTCGAGTATTGACTGATGCAACAAGAGTATTTTATGATGAACCACTCGAGTAATGCATGAATCACTCGAGTTTTCTGGGTTGATGAACGACTCGAGTTTTTCATGGACTACTCGAGTATTTATAGAAAATCTGAAACTTGACTTTTCCAAAAAAGCATGAACTACTCGAGTATTATAAAGAACACTCGAGTCTTTTTGTCCAGAAACTTAGAAATGCCATTTTAATTCTGAATCATTTTGTTAATATCTAAGTGATAATAATCCAAGTGATCTGGGACTTAAAAGTAATTGATTGATGATGGTATGAAATTATTGGATTAATAATGTGAGATATTATTAATTGAGATATACCAATCAATTCTTTTAAATCAAGAAATTGCATTCACCTTGGAGTTCGAATGGTAGATCGTTTTTCATGTTATGATAACATGAGGAGGGCCTCTGGGAGTGCCAATTGACGGCTTGCTTGATGACACATTATGGTGGACGATGTGGCCAGCGAGAGTAATATGCTGATGATATGGTTATTCCGCTAAGACGACGGGACGTTGCTCGAGGAGCACGTTATGTACCATTTCCAAGCTTGTCGTGTACATTCTAGGGTGAATGTACGAATGTTGTACACCTAGGAGTACAACACACTATTGAGTGCTGATACGAAGTAAAGGATGGACGTCAGAGAGTGACATAGATTGTTGGAGTTAGGATTGAGAGCTAGACTCATACATCATGCCACTCATTTGATCGAAAGTTGATAAATGAAAATAAGTGTGAGCATTCTACTTGCATCAAATATTTGTTAAGTGCTAATTGTGATTGTTGATTATTGCTGCATACATTCACATTCATATTGTACATTTATTTATGCTCTATTTATTATGTGTATAAAATTGCTTATCTCTGTGCCCTTGTAGGTGATGTCACGTTTCATCGCTTGCATCGAGATCCGATCACTTCCTAGTGGCATATGGATCTACGAGGATCACCGAGCGGTATTTGAGGGTGAGGTAGAGATTACCTTCTATCACCCTAACCCGCTGATTCGGTTTTGTCCTTGTAGGTTTAGGATCCCCATCATATACACTATGCATGTACCACCCTTTTACACTTACCATGGACCACCTCCCACAGGACCAGCTCGCTCATATCACAACTTTCGATTCCGACCTACCCGCTCACACCCTTTTACTTCTAGAGTCGTTCGAGAGGAGACTCCCCCATCTGATCCGAGGAGTCCTATTAGGTTCACGCCTTAACCAAACCCTGTACCCAGTGGTAGGGTACCCACTCCTTCGGATGAGATCGAGGAGGACCCTGTCGAGGACGAGAGCGGAGGCGAGCCTGTCATGCATTTCACCGGGAGTTAGTGGAGGGACGATGATCCTTAGGTATGTGCATAGGGTAGATGATGAGGATCAGGGATCCGGTGTGATTGCTGCTTTGGAGGAGATGCTGCTGCTGATCATTGATGATGACTACTGTTGCTAATAGGAGACTTCTACTACTACTACTGCTGCTGCTTATGTTCCATGACCAGCTTCAGAGTCTTTATTTTTGATATGTAGATATTGTATATATAGCTTTTGAGAACTCTGGAGCGATGATCTATTTTGATGTCATATATATGTATACAGCTTTATGGACTTGTATTGGGGGTTGGAGACTTTTCTTGGACTATGTACCTCATGACTTATATATATATATATATATATATATTTATATAATATATATATATATATATATATATATCAAACTTATGTTTATATTACAACATGTTATATATAGTCCTATTATTTTCGCTTACTCTGATAATGTTTTTAAAAGAGTTTGGATGCGATGTTTTAAAATGGTATCAATTCCGCAAAATGAAATAATGGATGACATCACTTAAGTTTTCATAATGTAAATACTTTATTTAAAAGTTGATGCTATCCAGATTATGAAATGTGTTCCTTGTAAAAGAAAACGCCGAATTCAATATTTAAGTGATACTAAATCTAATCTCCAAAGCTCCCATATTTTGGTTTGTGCACCCGCTTCTCTTAGAAAATGAAAAGGAAAAATTTTGACCTTATATTTTCTATCTTTAAACAAGTCCATATCTATTCGAGTAATTGTTAATTTATTACTTTATTTCCTAGTATTATAATGAGGGTGTCACACCAAATGGTATCAGAGCGGCTCCTCTCCCAGTACGGTGTGGTTCGGGGACGAACCAGGCAGATGCTGGTGGGCTGGGCTGATGAGGGCGGGGAGTGATCGCCGGTGCAAAGAGGCACGGACAAGGAGCGGCTCCTGACAGGCTTCTAAGGGAGGGGTATGTAACATCCCTCATTTTTATAAAGAGGAAATATAAATAAAATATTAGTTTTAATAAATAAATTTCATGAATAAGAATATTTTATGAAAAGAGTTCATTGGAAAATGAATTATCATTTAAGAAAATGAGATTTTAGTAAAATATCATGTAAAAATTGGACTGTATCTCTTTCATTAACCGTTGGATCATGCTCAAATTTTTTGACAAGGTTTATAGTGATTTTATCTTGACATCCAACAGTGGAAATTCTGTTTTGAGGAGTAAATCTTTTTATATTAATTTTTCAGTACAATAGTGAATTTCTGAATTTTAGCAGTGACTAACCGGTTAGTAAAACCAGTAACCGGTTAGTGCGTCTGCATCTGCATAAAATTAAGGCGGTTTGAGCTGGAAATCACGAAGCTTCTTCGTGGTTAAGCCTTCCCAGGACGCGTGGAACCCTAATGGAAGGTCAGGGATGCATGTAGGGCTGAGGGAAGGATGGGTGTCCTTGGTGATGACTCACCCTTCCTTCCATCATCATGTTCTTGATTTATAATTAGGGGTTTAGGGTTTCAATTCTTGATTCAGTTTCCTCTGCGTTTCTTGTGCCCAAACTCTGTCAAAATCCCTTATAAAATTCGTGTATACAACTTGCCTTGAGTTGTTGCACATCAATCTTGTGAGTTTTGAGTGTAAGAGCTTGTAAATCAAAGGTGTTTTTGTTGCACTTGTTGTTGTTTTATGGTGTGGTTGTTGCTACTGTGTTGGCTACTGCTAGCTGTTGTTCTAGGAGTCTTAAAGCTTGTCAAGGTGCTGTCCAAATCGCCCAAGGTATGGGAGAAGTCATTCATATTGCTAGGATTATAGATTGTGGAATTTGATGTGTGTATGCTATGAGTGTTGGATCAAGACATGGTTGCTTGGTTTGGTGATCAAGACAACCACTTGGTCACTATTTTTAATAACCTGAAATTAAGGCTTAATTGAAAGAGGAAGTTGCTATGTTATTTGATGAGAATCATAGGGTTTATGTTAAGTTGTATATGCTGAAAATTAATAAGAGAAATGCTTGATTGATCACTTAATTAATTGAATTGATGCATATGAATTGTGTTAGCAAGTGAAATAAGTCTTGTAACAAGTGAAGAAAGATGTGTTTGTTGATACTCAAGTCTGGTTGAAAGTTAATTATGAGTATGGAATGGGTTTGCACATGTTAAAGTGCAGTTTGTTCTCAGGACCTGCATAATCTAACCGGTTAGTGGGCAATTCTAACCGGTTAGAACATGAGAAAAAGGGGAAAAATAGCTAATTAAGTTTATTATGATTAACTTCCATAACTTGGAATCACTCTATGTTCATATGAACATGTTGAATGTAATTTATGATGATACTTTAATGGTATTATTGAATTGATTAATAAGCTAATCATGAATCATGAAGAGTTCATTGGTTACACATCTTATTTGAGTTAGAATACTTTCTCTTTGGATTTGAAAGTAGTGCTTAATATTTGGAACTTGAGAAGGTTTAGCATAAGTTCAAGTTATAAGTGTGTGATAGGATTTATGTCATATTTAAAGAGTTAAGTGAATAGAGTGTTAATGCCTTTGGTCTATGATTGGAACTCAATATAATAACATGCAGGGATGAACCTTAAGTTGTCTTAAGGAAAGAAATGAATCTAGAATTGGTTTGAGTTGTAAAAGAAACTTGTTCTGTTCTCAGACTGCATAATCTAACCGGTTAGGAGTCAGTCTAACCGGTTAGAGCCTGATAGCATGCATTTGTTGTTCAGGTTTAGTTTGGGAATCAATAAGGGTTGGTATAGCCTAGGTTTAAACTAGCGATTTAACTAATAACTTGTAGTAAGTAAATTAAGGAGTGATGATAATTATTACGAATTGGTAAGCTTTCACTTAGGACCATGTTAATGAACTCAAAGTTTATAAAGTATGTTTTAATATGATAAAGTCTTGTTATAAATAAGTTTTGTTATAACATTAGAGTCATGTTCTGACCTTATGGAATTTGATGCTGATATAACAGGAAATGATTTGATGTTTAACTAGACTTTGTCTTTGCCTTAGCCTCAATGCTTTGAGGTTGTTTTAAGCTTAAGCTATTAGAGTCATAGTTCATTGTTAATATAATTGAATCATATTATAATTATGCCTTAGGTGCTGCATGAACTTAGAAGTGATGACTTGGAGGTTTGACTTGTTTAGAAATGGAATTAAACTGGTTTGCTTTCAGGTCTGCTGTCTCTAACCGGTTAGGGAGCCTCTGTAACCGGTTAGGACCTGAAAGAAGAAAACAAGTATTTTCTTTTCTTATAATCCTTAAGTTTTAATTAATTATCATTTCTTGTTTCTAAATGAGTTAATTACAATGCTAATGAGTTAAGGAGGATTAAATCATTAATTATATAATTCAAAAGAACAAGAATTACCTCGGAACTCTAGCATTGTTTTTATAAATGATTAAAGACTCATGTTTTGGTTATAAGGATTAGATTAATGGTTGAGTCTGCTGGATGTATATGACTAATGGATCATAATTCAAATTGAGATGTTGAACAAAGACTTAATGAAGCATGGCTTGAAGTACGATATATTGGCATATATAGGGTTGTTGTCATTTTTTCCTGACATATGCAAAGATTGACCAACGAGTGTCACCCCACTATTTTTCACTTCACTCTTATCATCTTGTTGTTTGGTGTAGAAGGTGTACCCATTAATTCGATAACCAGTGTAAGCAAGAACATTGACACTATGACCTTTGGTTAACCACCTTAATCTTTCTGAAATTGAATCAAGATTTGCAACCAACTCTTCAAAACCCAAATCTCTTAGCCAACTTATAAAGGTTCGACTGTGTTCTTTCACTATCCATTGTTCATTTTTCTTTGGGTTTGACTTTTAATCATATCCTTCTGCCTTTCAACATATGGCTCAACCTCATCGAAATTGTGTAGAACATATAAATGTGCTTTCTCCAATTTAGTCCTTGATATGGTCACTATTTTATTTCCGATAATTCCTTCCCTTTCTTTCATTCCCATGTGACAAGACTTTGGAACCCCTATGGAATCAATGTTGTGCAGATATTGGTTATAAAAGTCAATAGCTTCTTCAACAATATACCGCTCAGCTATACACCCCTCTGGCCTTGATTTGTTTTTCACGTACCCTTTTAATACCTTCATAGAACATTTAATTGGGTACATCCATCTCTTGTAAGTTGATGGCCCACAAAGTCTTGTCTCTCTTTCTAAATGAATGGTTAGACGAACCATTATGTCAATGAAAGAAGGTGGAAAATACATGTCAAGATCACACAAAATCACAACAATTTCTCTTTGTAATGTCGTCAACTTCCCAGGGTCAATCACTTTGCTGCAAATCGCCTTGAAAAGGTGACATAGTTTAGTTATGGTCTTTTGCACTTTTTTGGGCAAAATGGATCTTATAGCTATTGGTACCATGTGCTCCATGATAATGTGACAATCATGAGACTTTGGACCCTTTAACTTGAGGTCTTTCATGCAAACAAGGTTCTTAATGTTTGAAGAGTACCCCTCTGGAACTTTTGCCTTATGAAGCCTCTCACAAAAGACAATTTTCCCTTTTCTGGATATAGTATGGGCAGCAGGAGGTAGATATGTACACTTCCCCCTTTTAAAAGGTCGCAATTATTTTCTTAAACCCATTCTAATCAAGTCCAATCTCGCATCAATCCCAACTTTAGTCTTTCCTAGAATGTTGAGTAATGTACCGATGAAACTTTCAAAGACATTCTTCTCAATATGCATCACATCAAGGAAATGTCTGTATCAAAACATTGAGTATCTAGTTTCACCACTGTTATAGGGCTTCAATTTGTACTATTTGCATTAATGAGAGTGCTTCTATGTTGTTACTCCATTGTTATTCTTATCGGTGTAATTTGGTTAGTCACCCTGTTGGTTTTTAGTAGAGGTACCTTATGAATGGTGGGGCACTTAGTAGTTAGGCCACCTTAGAGCCTAGGGAGAGGTTTCCCTAGTGTTAGGGTGTGGCATCCTTTATGTATTACGGTGATGAACCCTTGTGTGTGAATGAGGACCCTAACGAAAGATCGAACCGAGTAGTGTGTGTGGCGCTTTGGATGTATTGGGGTTTGATACTTCTGAGTGATTAATAACATCAAATCCTAAGCACGTTGCGTAGGGATTCGATGTAGGCCTTTTCGGCACCAAACGTGTACGTGAGACTCATCGAGGAGGCTGAACTAGGATAAATCCTCGGTTTGCTTTTGCTATTATTCTCCGTGTATCTCGGGCTCCAGCGAGCTTCCATATGACCATTGTCCAATGTCACTAGGTCGGAGATCATTTCCCTTATTGTATACTCTTCTGACAGGCTTATAAGTCGTTCATAGACAACAATTCGAAATGAGACCCTTAGTCTTGTAAGTGGACCAGAACACAGACATTGATCTTACAGAGATCAATTTTATCAAAAAGCATCTTGAGCATCTATTCAAAATCAAGGATTTGGGACCTTTAAAATATTTCCTTGGACTTGAAATTGCCAAAAGCTCTACTGGAATCACACTCAGTCAAAGAAAATATGCTCTTGATCTCTTATATGGCACTAGTTTCTTCTCTTTCAAGCTAGTTCGTACTCCAATGGTTAAAGCCATGAAACTCCACAATGATGATCATGATCTTTATTCTGATCCTTGTGCATACAGAAGATTGGTTGTGAGAGTTTTGTATCTCACAAACACTAGACTTGACATCAGCTATGTTGTCCAGCAAGTAAGCCAGTTCATGGTTGCATCTACAAGTGATCATTACAAGGCACTTCAAAGAGTTCTTAGATGCATTAAAGGGACTCCTCTAGTCAATATCTCTTTTACTCCTCCTTCTCTATCATGTGATTGAAGGCCTTCAGTGATTTAGATTGAGCTGCTTGTGTTGATTCCAAGAAGTATGTTTTTGGTTATTGTGTATTCTTGAGTGATTCATTGATTTCTTGGAAATCTAAGAAACCAACTTTTGTTTCTAGATCATCCTCTGAAGCTAAATACAGAGTGTTAGCCTCTATATCCTATGAAATTCAATGGTTGACATACTGATTGGGTGCTTTTGCAATGCCATATGTCTCTCCCGCTTTATTGTCTTGTGACATTGATTTTGTTCAATATATAGCAACTAATTATGTGTTTCACGAACGCACAAAACATATTTACATTAATTTTCATGTCACAAGAGAGAGATTACAAGTTCAGTTATTTCATCTTTCCTATTCCAACTGCTGAGCAGCCTATAGACTTGTTTGCTAATTAAGGCACTTGACCCTACACCCTTTGGTTATTACTTGGGTGATTAACATCCACTCCAACAATTGTAGCTTATGAATTTAGTTAATTAATATAGCACATGGCTATTAGTTTAGTTTCTGTATGTAGCAAGCACTAGAACCGGTCTATTACTAGTTGGTTTTCAAGCAAAATAGTTAGTTAGGCTAACTTTCCATTCAGGACTAGCTTGTCTTGCACGCTTGTAGTCCACCAGCTAATTATTTTGTATATGTAAGCCAAATTGGCTTCAATTATTCAATGAGAAATGAACTTCATCTTACACTTGAGTTGTTTTATAGAGAAATGGGCTTAGAACCCATTATTTCCCTTATTTCAATATCAAAGGCCCTTTCACTGTCCTCGGATCTCTCTGGGCCATACACATAGATCGGGTGACTTAGATTGAAAAGCATGGTTTCTAAGTCCTACCATATGCACAGCGATCCTTGAGATTTAGATTGAGATTACCCTACCCAAGTTAGGCTGGCACTGTTATTAATAGTAATAGTAGGGCATACAAGCCAGGTAGAAAGATCACACAATCGTTAATGTTGGTTGTTGCTTGACATTTACTCTTTCTATATCAATTGAGGGAGACCAAAAGTGGTATAATAAAATATATAGCCAAAGTCCTATATAGTGGGTCAAATTTAACATCAGATATACTGCATGTTTTTCTGCCTTTCTTTCTTTAAGCCAGGGAAAAAAAATTCAGGCTGTATTTTGGATTAGATTCCTTAGAAAACGGTTATAATTTGAGGCCGGAAAAATGAACAAAAGTTTGAGAAATATTAAATAGGCTTATTTAAGTTTTTGGTCATTGAAAATTGATCGAGTTATGGTTTTAGTCCTTATTTTTTTATTTGACTTTTTAGTTTTGGTCCCTGCTGTTTAGGGATCCACTGTTAATTGATGACATGGTTAATGAAGTCAGCATGCCATGTGTATTTTTTTAAAAGTGAAAAGTTCCTGAAATTTGACCGAATTTTGGTTTTAGTTCTTATTATTATTATTATTATTTTACCGGTAAAGGTCCTTAAAAGTTTAAAATTTTTGGTTTTGTCTCTGTCATTAGTAAAATATTGTTAATTGCTAATATGACTAACGTATTGCCACATCAGCATGCCATGTGTTTGAATAATAATGAGTTCTTGTCACGTTGACAGATGACATGTAAGAACAATAAGCATGTAATAACGGTATAGAATAAGATATGATTTCTATTATGTATTTGGTTTATTATATAAACAGACAGGGCGAAAGACTAAAAATTATAATATTTTAGTTCATCTGAAATCTCACGTCGAAATATTTAGGCAAAAATTATGTTATATACTTGTATGATGACTCTGGATTTGTTTAAGTTATTATTGGGCTTGTGTAAGTTGGGCAATCTTGGGCCAACCGTGGTTATAATTTTGCTTGCCTTACTATATTATCCATGTCATTTGCCAACGTGGCAACAACTCGTTATTGTGCAAACACATGGCATGTTCATGTGGCAGTCCGTTAGCCATGTCAGCAATTAACGATATTTTACTAACACTGAGAACAAAACAAAAAATTTTAAACTTTCAAGGACCTTGACCAGTAAAAAAAAACACAGATAGGGACTAAAACTAAAATTCGGTCAACTTTCAGGAATTTTTTACTTTAAAAAAAAAAGACACGACATGCTGACGTGTCACTAGCCGCGTTATCAATTAACGATGGATCCTTAACGGCAGGGACCAAAACAAAAAAATTTAAACTTCTAAGAATCAAGACTGGTCAAATAAAGAGATATGGACTAAAATCAAAATCGGTCAACTGTTAGGAACCTTTTACTTAAAATTTAAGAAAAAAAAAGACACATGGCATGCTGACGTGGAACTCTGTTAGTCACGTCATCAATTAAGGTGGATTTCTAATGGCAATGACCAAAACTAAAAAATTTAAACTTTTAAGGATTAAGACCGGTCAAATAAAAAACGATTTACTTTCGGGACAAAAACTAAACTGAGTTTAATATGTGTACTGACGATGTAAAGTTTTTTACACTGTCGGTACATCATCCACCGCTCATTTGCATTACTTTTATTTATAAGTCAATAACCATATACGCTTAGATGGTGGATGATGTGCTGACAGTGTAAAAAACCTTTACACTGTCAATGTATGAACTATTTTCTCTAACTCTATTTCCATTTGCTTAATAAGATAAATAATAAGTGAAAAAATAATTAATTACTCTAAAAAAAGTAAATAATAAAATAGGTAAAAACAAGTATTGACTAACTAAAAAAATTAAATATACATTTTAATATACACATTACATTTTTAAACGATAATTATAAAATAACAAAAGTAGTACATAAAAACATGCTCCTCTGGTGAATCACAACATACTCAAGGTCAAGGAGATCAAACTCCTATTCTATATTAGGTATATGTTAAATGTGTCTTTGGTTTTCGAGATATCCACCGATTCGATACATTAACTAATCTTTCGAATACGCTTTAACCTTTTTAACATTTTAAATATGTCTATATATGTATAGAGAGAGGACAAGATTATTATTCCCAACGATTTTAACTTTATAGAAAAACGTCAAATTCGATTTTTCAAAGTATAAGAAAATCAAATTACTTTTTTAAAAAATATATATCATCAAATAAATGTATGAAAATTTATAATAATATTCATATTGATTTTTTTATAAACTTATTTGATCATCATGTAGATCTTGCAAGGACCAAAATTTGCATTATCCGATAAATATTTAAACATTTGATGACTTCTTTTGTGATATTTTTTTGGATGACTAATAATTAGATGATTACAATATCTTTTTAAGTTTAATATGACATTTTAATGGACTTACTAATGTTTTTAAGGTTAGCCAATTAATGAGGAATCAGCTCAAAACCAAAAATGTTGTGATCCGAGTTCGAATTCCGTGCCAAAATAAGAATTTTGTTAATGGATATTTTTTAAGTCTCATTGATCTAGAAGGCTCCCTCTACTAATAATTTTTTCAATCCAACTCACCCAAACTTTTTCTTTAAAGAAAATACATTTCACTCACATATAACCTTTCCTCATCTCATGTCTTAAGAAAAAGAAGAGTAAATATCCAAATTCATCTTATGAAAATCTATGCATTGACCTTTTTTTTTTAACGTTCTATGCATTGAATTTACTTTTGAGAAATGAATTTAAAAAAATAAAAATAAAAATTGATCCTTAAGAATCTTCAATGTTGGTTGGTCTTAGCAAAACAAATTTAATTTTGGGTCTCATGAATAATATATATCTATATATATCTATATATATATATATAGATATATATTTGTTTTCTTCGCTCCTGTCGAGTAATAAATGCTATCAATATTATTATAAATATAATTTTTTTTTGTGTACACCAACCGGTATCCAGATCTGGTTTATCCATAATCCGACTCATCCGGTCCAACCCAACTGAGCTCGCACTAAGCGGTAGGGGTCTCCCTGCGGGGATTGCTCCATACCCAAGGCTCGAACTCGTGACTAGTTGGTTAAGGGACCAAGTGAGCTACCACTTGACCAACCCCAGTTGGTTATTATAAATATAATTTGAAGGCTTAAATCTATGTATAAAAAATATCTATAAAAATTAAAATGTGTGCTATAATATGATATCATCGAATTAGCAGTAAATCAATAATATTGCATTCTGCCAATTCCATTTTAAACGTTTTTTAACATTGAATTGCGAGTAAAAATATTTGATAATCAATAGTAAAAATATTTCGAAACAGTGGCAGTAGTTAACGGAATGAAAACATGGATTAAAGTGGTATTTTTTAAATTTTTTAGGGACTAAAAGTGAATTACAATTCTTGAGGGATTAAATAAAGTGTTCCAGTCCGAAAATTTGAGAGACCAAATTGGGTCTTCCCTCTAAAAAAAAAAGTACAGTATATATGTTCTTTGCAATATATATGTTCTTTTTGGTTGAAAAAATTAAACGGGCCAGCATCAATTTCTTTTTTTTGGTTGAAAAAAAAAACATAACGTACTTAATGAATATCAAAATCCATAACAAATATATATACTTTTGGTTAAGTTTAATTTTGGCACTTGGGCTTTTTCACTTTGGGCTTGTTTGCAAGATTACAAAGTTTTTTCATTATTGCCCGCGGGTCGCCCGTTTCCCGAACAAAAGTGGCCGCAATTTTTACGGGCGGGCAGGCCATGCTCTAATTAAAAGTTGGGCTAAAAAATCATGCCCTGTCAGCAATTTTTGTGAGCGGGCTGGGCGAGCCTGCGGGCCGAAGCCTTAGTTGCCAATACTGTTAATTACCTTACATGATGATTTTCAGAAGACCAATTGCGACTTACAGTAAAGACTTAAATGCATAAACCAAACTTGAACCACCTACAATGAAGGACTTAGAGTCCGGACTAGTTCGAAGTTGGACGTGATCAGAAACCCCGGCTATGGAGAAGGCCTTGAGGGCGACTACCAAAACATTTTTTTAATAGTACTTTTACTCTTGAAAATTATTTAATAGTTGTATGTTTTTTCTTCCTTTCAATTATTAATGGTTCTAAACATAATATCTCGATTTATCTTTTCCATTTGCTCACTTGACTTACAAATAGCTAAGCTAATGAAATTTACTGATGCAACCCAACATGAAAAGGGGTTTTATATTTCATTGGCTTATGTATGGTTTTTGTTCCTAAAAGTTCAACGTGTTTTGGTTTTAGTCCCTAAAAGTTATTTTGAACGGGACTAGTCCTTAATTTTTCAAATATTTTGGTTTTGATCCACTCCATTATGAAAAAACTATTATTTGCTGATGTGGCTAGCGGAACATCATATCAGCAGTCACGTAGTGTGAGGTGATGCCAAATAAATGATATAACGTGAATGATACAATTCCACAGACACAAAATGGTCTCATACGCAAAATGGTCACATACGCAGAATTTTGAGTTTATGGACTTGAATCATACATGTCACAATACTTATTTGGCACTATCTCACACCACGTAGCTGTTGATGTGGGTTTCCGTTAACCACGTCAACAAATAATTGATTTTTTCTAACGGATGGGACCAAACCAAAATGTTTGAAAAATTAAGGACTAGTCCCGGTCAAAATAACTTTTGGGGACTAAAACTAAAACACGCTGAACTTTTAGGGACCAAAACCATAAATAAGCCTATTTTATTTAAGCCCTATTTTGTTTAATAACTATTTTTATTATTATTGATTGTTGTCATTGTTTTAATTGATTAAATGCATAAATACTACATGTTTTAATTAATTTATTTTTTTTATAAAGGCTTAATTATGTTTTTAGTCTTTGAATTTTAGGGTTCTTTGTCACATGCAGTCATTTCGCATCTATTTTAATACACATTTCGTATCTGTTTTGAAACAGGAGATGTGGAAAGTTCTGATTTTTCGTATCACTTTAACAGATGCGAAAGATTAGAACTTTCTGCATTACTTTTTTCAAAACATATGCGAAAGATTAGAACTTTCCGCACCAGTTAAAATTAAAATAGATGCAGAATGTATACTTTCCACATTTGTTATAAAATAACATATGTGAAATGTCCGTATGTAAAATAAAAAATATATATATCCCTGGTTGGAATATTTCAAATATATATATATATATATATATATATATATATATATATATATATTGTCAAAACTTCCAAGCCATACACCAATTCAAGACACCATCAATATGAAATTACAACCCCAATTTCAATCTCAACTCAACATCATTCAAATCAATTATAATAAGAAATAGTACTAATGCAATTAGTAGCTTGGACAAAGAAAAACTCAAATATTACAATTAAAGTCATCATTACACATTGCACTACTTTCCTATCTAAATTTTAAGAAACACTACCAAGTCAATACACAAACTTAATATGTGAACATAGCTAATAACAGGCTTGAATATTAGTTTTCCTTCCTATTAGTAAGTGCTACTTCCTCTAATGAAAGTCTATACACTAGATCTCACCCTTTTGACTCTCAAAATTATGCTGGAGTTTTCCCACAGTTAGATCCCACAACTGCAAAATTCAACATAAGATTAGTATATTTAAAACGAATGAAAAAACTGTTACATATAACAACAACTTGACATATAGAAAACAATCATGAGCGTTATGAAACTAAGCATTATGCACTACAATCACTGATCGACAAGATAAAACATAATTTCACTCACCCTTAAGCAAGATAAAAAATAAAAAGAGTAGGATAACAAATCCAAAGAGCAGAAATGCTCAACAACCTGCATAAACCAGAAATGAATCAATTTCTCTTTACACTATGACAAGGCCAAAGCCAAGTACAGAATCTCACTTCCAATCATGAGAAGTTATTTCTAGATTTATATCTTAACACAAACCTGGCTAAGCAGCAGAGATAGACAAAGAAAACATAAAACAAAACTCACCATTAAGAGGTGACGTATCTTTTTCCCACGGACTCCCCAATTTCTTTCTCAAACGTGACCATAGACAAATCTTTTAAACTTCTAATCATGTATGTAGTAATGACATTTTCAAGACTCTCTCTGTAATCGTGTCAATAAAAAAACACAGCTTTAATCACCATTCACCTCAATCATAACATTGAAAAAGTTTTAAGAAAAGAAAGGACCACAAGGAAAAAAACAAGATGGACTTGTTATACCCTCCAATATAAGTCAATATAAGAAAGGCCTTTCGAAATCCCAATTCTCCTAATGCCTCCATAGCTTGGATAATCCCTTTTTCTTCCTCTAGTTCATCAATTAAATTTGCTGAACATCCTTGTTGCTATGCAGCTGGAGAGTGAGTAGTGCCAAAACTAACTGTACCTTCAAAAATCAATGATAAAAAAGAGAAATCTCAGACATGATCCCAACAAATCATCAATGGTACCAAAGGTCAATATTAGTGGCGCGGCAGTACCTTGCTATTACATTATTCTTTTTATACTACTTTATAGCAAAGGGGTTTTTACACGGCCTATAGTAACATATTCAAAATGCTTCATGCTCCAAAATTCTTCAATGTACATGGTACATAGACAAAATCAGATTCATAAGTTCCTACATTTATTCCTACATCAGAACCAAAATTCTTTAATATTTAGTCATTCAAATACACATATTAAGGAAGTTGCTATTAGCATTGCCTTTCTTATGCCTCTTCAAACTAACACATTAAGGAAGTTTCAATTAAAAGGACTGCAAATAGATTTTAATCAACAATAGATAAAATACTCTCATGGCTCACCAAGTAATTCAAAAAAAATGAGAGAGCCTGACATAAAAGAAAATCAGTACTAACCGGAAAATCCAACTGCTTAAGGAGTACTGCAGCCTCAGCTCTCACTTGTAGTGATTCAGAGTCTGAAAATAGCTTCCCTTAGTCTGACAAAAAATGTCAAATACTCAAATCATAATGATAAGCTTTATTGAAACCTAATAGAGCTTCAGATATTATTAATTCAGCATAATTTTACAGATTTTAAAGTTTACTTCAATTTTTGAAATTTAGTTTTAATCAAGTTTGTAAAATGGGGGGTTGGGTTTCAAAAACGTTTATGTGTGGAATATAGCAGCCCTGGGGAATCAAGCATGGCATCTAGCGAGTAACAAGAACTCTCTATGGCTCAGATAGATTAATGCGGTTTACTTAAAACGGGTTAGATTTCAAGATGTACAACCTTCCCAAGCCAATAATTGGCACTGGAAACAAATTCTTAAAGCAAGGAACAAGCTCAACAATCTATTTGCTAACCTAATTGCAAATCAGTAGCAGTATTCGATTAAGGAAGGGTATGAGTACCTTATTGGAGATCTGCAAGTTTTCCACCATCATCGTGTTATCTGGAATCCAGTGAGCATCTCAAAACACAACTTCATCTTCTGGTTGTTGGCTCATGACAGCTTGAGGACGAAGGACAACCTCCCCTTCTTACAAGCTTCGCCGTTGTGTGAGCTGTGTGCAGGAGTGGAAGAAACTAGCAGCCACTTGTTCTTCGATTGTACTTGGAGTCGTCAGCTGCTTGAGGAAGCTGGGAACTGGATTGGTGTGGATGTCCCCCATTATAAATTCCCCAATTGGTTGCGTTGGTTACATCATGGGTTCAGAAACAAGCAAAGACGTCAGGTGCTCACGGCGGTGTTTGCGGGCTGTGTCTATGGGGTGTGGATGGAGAGGAACCGGCGAATTTTCCGACATCAATATCTGTTGCCTCATCAAGTTTTTGCTCTACTTCAGAATGAATTAGCTACTAAAATTTGTTGGTATTTTAGAAATAATAAGACTAGAAATAATGGGCCTCTTAGTCTGCTTATTAGTAAAATAAAGGTAATGGCCTAATTGGTTTGGGCTTTTCATTCTTTGGGATCAACTGGGCTTTAGAACCCTTCCTAGAAGGTGGCTAGGGTCCTGATGATTGCCTTTTATGTGTACTTATTTGTTCGTTGGTAATGCCTTTTTTTCTTTACCAAAAAAAAAAAAGTTTGTAAAATGGATTAGATAGATAGGATAGGATAGGCTAATGGTGTTCAATTTTATTTTCAGTAACTAAATAAGATAGCAAACAGCTAACTACACAACAAAGGCCTAATACCATATTATGACTTACTTCCTTCTTGTAGAAGCATATACAATTTTGACTCATAGTGAAGCTGTGGATGCTTGGTTTTCACAGATTCATGAAAAAATTTGGGTGCCAAGAGCTAATGGTTAAGAATTGAAAAGAAACAATATCATGAGCAGATTGATATCATTAACCAGAACAAAAAAAAACTCAAAACAAAGCAAAAGAAATAATATGATGAACAACAGAATATAATCAGAAGGTTAAAATGTGAGTGAACCAAAGTGTGCGTCAATATAGCCTTTCACACATCACTTCAATCCATATAGAGATCTCATTGATTGCTTGTAAACTGTAAGTACTGCTCCAACTATTATCCAAAAGTTACCAGTAAGAGGGTAACAAAGGATGTCATTTCCTCTCATACTTTCATACAAAAAAAACAAACAAAGCTTTCAAGTATAATAATGTAGTAGTTCACTTCTAAATAATGATTGTCCACACAAAAAGGAATGGATACCCTGGGCCACGACATTACTCACCAATTCCAAGATGAGTGTTGACACTTGCGTACCAAGCTGTGCCTGTAAGGTTCTGATGGGCCAAAAGCCCGTAATAGGAGAAAGCCAAAATGGTTGTCAGATTTTATTTGAATGTTAATTAATTTTATCCTTTAGTGAGAGCCCTTATTGGGCCTAGTTCTTATTTTCAGCCCTTTTCAGTAATTTTAGGTTTCCTAATGTATTAAAGGATGCTTTACGTTGTTGAATGAATCAAGAAAGAAGTATTTTGTTTTTCATTGCCTTCCTTTATCTCTTGTAACTCCTCTTCCTATTTCAGTCTATCATTTGGTGCTTTCATGTCGCAACCTGATCCTCCCCCACCACCGGAGTTTACCACTACCCCACCCCCAACCCCACCTGCCACAGAACACGCTGTACAACAACTCACAGCACAACTTGGAGCCATGCAAACCTAGTTGGAGAACCAGTAGCACATTTTGGATAGCAGATATGCAAGGCTGCAGCATAGAGTAGACACAAGACACCTTGTTGTCCAACACTACATGGATCAAATTGCTACTCTCCACCTACAAACCCAGCTTGCTATGATGGGAACACAAGAAGGTAACACTACTCCAAACCCTAATTTTTTTGCGTATGGTTCCTCTCTACCCTTTACACCGAACATCCACTTTATTTCCCAAACCTCTACGATACACCCTTCCCCTATCCTACCAAACCCTTCACCTTCTCCTTCTTACATCCCACAACAAACCCCAAACCCTAACCCTAACCCTACACTTACTACCATTGTTACAGCCACACCCCTCCTTAACCCAATCCCACCCCTTTCCTCTATTCCTTATCCTCACGCCCCATATACTCCTACTTTTCCCCACTCTCAAACAACTTTTCATACCCCACAACCCTCTTTATATACTTCCTAGCAATTTAACATACCCTACCCATCACCCACTTTTACCCAATCAACCCTAAATCAACCCCTTACAGCAATAGCCCCTAAACTACATCTATTACCCTTTGATGGTACTGAACCCCTTGACTGGATTTTTCAAGCAGAACAATATTTCCAATTTTACCAAGTTCCAATGGACCAAAGGCTAAATATGGCAACTTTCTACATGAAAGGGGATGCCCTAAGCTGGTATAAATGGCTTTTTCAAACTAATCAGCTTTCTAATTGGCATAATTTCACTACTGCATTAGAAAGCAAATTTGGGCCTTCTACCTATGAAAACCACCAAGCTGAACTTTTTAAGCTAAGACAAATGGGCTCTGTTACCGATTACCAAGCTGCATTTGAGAAATTTTCTAACAGAGTTACTGGACTTTCTCAAGAAAACCTCCTTAATTGCTTCTTATTTGGCCTAAACCAAGATATCCGTCATGAACTCACTATCACTAAACCACCATCACTTAACCACGCCATTGGATTAGCAAAACTTATAGAAGCCAAATTAAAAGACTCCCGCCCCCGTTTCCCCCGTTTTCCACCACCCCCTCCCCCACCTACACAACAACCTACCCTTCCACCCCGCAATATACTACCCATCCGCAAACTTACTACAGCCCAAATGCAAGAACGCAGGCACAAGGGTTATGTTATAATTGTGATGAGAAATTCATTGCAGGTCATAAATGCAAGCCCAAACTATTCCTACTTTTACTGGTGGACGATACTAGCCCAAACCCTTCTACCCAAGATGAATTCATCACACTAGAGCCCTAAGAATATGCTGAACTGGACAACATTACACCCACCACCCAAGCTGATTACCCCGTGCACTTCTAACTTTCAGACCAAGCATTGGAAGGACATATTTCCCCAAAAACTCTCAAATTTCATGGTTCTATTTTTGGGCATCGAGTCACGGTACTCATAGATACAGGCAGTTCACATAATGTTCTCCAACCTAGAATCGCTAACTTTCTTCACTTGCCTATCACTACAACCCCCCAATTTCCAGTCATGGTGGGAAATGGTGCTCACATATTTTGTAGTGGACGTTGTGATAACACCCCCATTGTTCTGCAAAACCATACCTTTCACATCCCTTTCTACCTACTACCAATTAAGGTTGCAGATGTCGTATTGGGCATTGAGTGGTTACGCACTCTTGGGCCCATTATTTCAGATTTTGCTGTTCCTTCCATGCAGTTCAGCATAGGTGATAGCACTATTACTCTAAATGGCAGCACCCAAAACCCCCTTTCCCAATCCACCTTCCACCAACTCACGAGGCTAATACAAACAAATGCCATAGCCTCCCTACATACTATTCAATTTCTCCCACCAGCCCAAACCTCTCCTATAAACATCCAAGACTCTACCACCCAACTTACCCCAGCAATCAAATCCACACTAGACAAATTCCCTAACATTTTTACCAAACCCACCGGCCTTCCCCCCACAAGACCACATGACCACCACATACCCTTACTACCCAACTCTTCCCCCATCAAAGCCAAACCTTACAATTACCCCCACTCCCACAAAGAAACCATGACCACTATGTTACAAGAGATGATTAATGAAGGCATTGTTAAACCTAGTACTAGTCCATTTTCTTCACCAGTTTTATTAGTTCAAAAAAAAGATGGCAGTTGGCGATTCTGCGTGGATTATCGCGCCTTAAACGCCATAACAGTAAAAGATTGTTTTCCGATGCCTACAATGGATGAACTACTGGACAAATTACATGCAGCTACTATTTTTTCAAAAATTGATTTGCGTTCAGGGTATCATCAAATTCGGGTCCACCCCCAAGACACTCATAAGACCGCGTTTCGAACGTTTGATGGGCACTATGAGTTTCTCGTAATGTCGTTAGGCCTCATTAATGCTCCCTCCTCATTTCAAGCAGCCATGAATGATCTCCTCCGGCCTCATCTATGCCGGTTTGTCTTAGTTTTTTTCGATGATATTTTAGTCTATAGTTCTTGTTTAGATGATCATTTACAACACCTACAGGTTGTGTTATCCCTATTAGCCTCTAATCAATTTTATGCTAAACTTTCTAAGTGTATTTTTGGTGTTACTTCAGTTAGCTACCTAGGTCATATCATTTCCGCAGGTGTTGTAAGTCCAGATCCTGAAAAAATCCAAGCTATGGTGGAATGGTCTCCACCTCGATCTCTCACTCAACTCCGCAGTTTTTTGGGCCTCACCGGATTTTATCGCAAATTTGTAAAAAATTACGCCGCTCTCGCCTCTCATCTCACCGACCTACTAAAACATAATGCTTTTACATGGACCGAGGAGGCTCAACTGGCCTTTACAAATTTACAAAAAGCAATGGTAAGCACTTCTGTTCTCAAACTGTCGGACTTCTCCAAGATCTTTGAGGTTTAAACTGATGCTTCCGGTGTCGCAATTGGGGCTGTTTTGTCTCAAGCGGGTCACCCTTTGGCATACTTCAACAAAAAAATGTCACCTCGCAAGCAATCTGCATCCGCTTATGTTAGGGAAATGTTCACAGTAACTGAAGCTGTAAAAAAATGGAGGCAATACTTAATAGGGAAACAATTCAAAATTCTAACAGACCAATAGAGTTTAAAGAACTTGATGACTCAAGCCCTTCACACACCCGAACAACAAAAATGGGCAACAAAACTGATTGGATTCAACTATGAAATAGTGTACAAACCAGGAAAAACTAACCGGGTTGCAGATGCTCTCTCACGTTGCCATGTTGAAGAGGATCCCATCTTTGTTGCACTGTCCTCTCCTCTGTCGCAAGTGCTTACCCAACTTCTCAACTTTTACACGACAACAGAGGGACAACAATTCATGAACAACATAGTAACAAGTGAGAATCAGCAAAAACAAGTTTCATTTTTCTAATGGACTATTGTACTTCAAGGATAGACTATTTATACCTGACTTGCCCGGGCTGCGAGAGTCCATTATTTCTGAGTTCCATTCAACTCCTCTTGATGGCCACTCTGGTTTGAAACCCACACTTGCGAGACTTGCTTCTTTTTGCTACTGGCCTGGCCTATATACACAAACAAAAACTTTCATCTTATCTTGCAATATATGCCAAACTCACAAATATTTGCCTAAAAAATGGCAGGGTTTGCTACAACCCCTGCCAACACCAGCAAGAGTATGGGAGGATATATCAATGGACTTTATTCTAGCATTACCTTCATCCCATGGTCACACTGTTATCTGGGTGGTTGTTGATCGCCTAACCAAGTACTCCCATTTTGTGGCTCTTCCTTCCAAATTCTCTGCCGAACAACTTGCTGGCCGTTTTGTGGCATTACCTTCATCCCATGGTCACACTGTTATCTACACTTAGCAGAATACTGGTTTAACACTTCTCACCACTCCTCCACCGGCATGTCACAATTTGAAGCGCTATATGGCCGACCCCCTCCTTCACTGAAAGATTATGCACCTGGAAGCACTATGATACCAAACCTTGACACCACACTGCAAAAGAGACAAGCTTTACTATCAGATTTGAAAGCACAAACTTCAACCTCACCGCCAAACTTCACTGTTCAACCGCCCCTCTCACATGCTGTCACGTCGTTACTACGGCCCTTACAAGGTGGTTCAACGCATTGGAGCGGTTGCTTACCGCCTTGACCTTCCAGCATCTTCTCGGATCCACAATGTCTTTCACGTGGGTCTCCTCCGTCGTTTCCATGGCAAACCTTCAGCAACTTTCACACCACTCCCCATTACCACCACCGACTCAATCACCGCTGTGGCCACTGAGACCCAACACGGTGACGGGCATGAGCACACCGTACTTCGTATACCTTCTATGGAGATCGAAGGTTCCATGGGCGAAAGGACAGTGAGGGAAACCAAAAATATAAGGGGAAAGAGGCACCAAAGTAACAGGTTTTGGTCCTCTGCAAGGGTTAACAAGGGAACAAAGGTTCAAGAAGAAGAAAGAAACACTTTTGGGGTTGAAGAGTTTGAGAGCTCTTTGCCTTCTCTGAGAGAAAATGAAATGAAAGGCTTGAGTACACCTAGAGACAAGAGTTCTAAGTCTTTCCAAAGTACTAAACAAGAGCTGTTTTCAAAGTCCCAAAGTGATAAATTGTTTGCTCCATCACGTGGCCTGCTGTCCCTTGAGAACCGCACCGAATGGGACTCTTCAATGTCCACGCGTGTCAAGCCTCCAATGGCTCCAACCCTAGGTTTTTCTCCTCAAGTCCCTGCTGCTATCAACTCAGACGGGCTGGGTTATTTAGCCCAATCCTCTCAGCAGCCAACTCTCCCTTTCACCCTTGAGGACAAGGGTCTGCTTGAAGGGGAGGGCAATGATGGGCCAAAAGCCCGTAATAGGAGAAAGCCAAAATGGTTGTCAGATTTTATTTGAATGTCAATTAATTTTATCCTTTAGTGAGAGCCCTTATTGGGCCTAGTTCTTATTTTCAGCCCTTTTCAGTAATTTTAGGTTTCCTAATGTATTAAAGGATGCTTTACGTTGTGGAATGAATCAAGAAAGAAGTATTTTGTTTTTCATTGACTTCCTTCATCTCTTGTAACTCCTCTCCCTTACCTCTTCTTCCTATTTCAGTTTATCAGGTTCTTGTTCTCCTTATGCCAAAAAGAAAATGATGATCAAAATATAATAAAAGAAATCGGAATTTTACTAGAACTAAGAAATACTACTATAACAAAAACTAAGGTGAATCTTTATATAGAATTTGGCATCAGAATGAGAAAACAGACACAATGCAAAAGAGACCTGAAGCAAGTCATAGATGACAGGTTATAATAGATTTATCTAAATTATGAGGTTAAAGATACAGTTTGTATTAGATACGAGTTCAAATTTGTGTGCAACATACAGAGGAAACGCGAGGAGAGTATAATGGCGGTTTAAATAACCTCCACAAAAAAATTTCCACTAATGACAATATTTGTTGTAGTGAATGCATATACAGTAGACATGCATACAAACAAATACTAGTTCATTACTATAAATCTTGTGAAACCACAAAATTTAGCCAACAATCAATCATAACTAGACAATTCTTAGTCTTAACCTGAATCCAAGGACTTTGAGAGGCTGCAAAGCATGAAATGCATTGGCAAAAGCAATCAGAATCTGCAACATATGAAGTTGAATTTGTTAAACAAGCATAATTGTCTTAACATTATTATGTGCTGGTAGGGAGAATGAAAAGTGCAAGCAAACAAAATCAGAACATGTAACCAAAACAACAAACATCTCAATCACCAAAGGTTAAACAGCTCAAACTCAAATAATTCTTATATCTAACACAGTTGAGTATACCGCGTATTACTAACACATTATTTTGCATATCTTGCTCAAGATCCATCACACATCACCCAGCAACATTTTGTTGCAGCTAGTGACCTTCAGTTTCTAGCACCTTTTATGTCATATGCACCTCATTGTCCAAAGCTCGAGAGGAAACCAAAGTTTAAAATCTTTTTTTTTGCGGCTAAACTACTCATTTGGTCCCTTATCTTATTTTTCAATTTCAAATTGGTCCCTTACCTTTTTTTGGCTTCGTATTGGTCCCTTATGTTTCTTTTCGCTGTCAATTTGGTCCCAGAATCACTGTTTATCCTATGTGGACCAATATGTTATGGACACGTGTCACTTTCTCTCTCCAACAATATATACGTGGACCAATAAGATTTTGATTCGTAGGATGGATAGTGATTCTGGGACCAAATTGACAGTGAAAAGAAACATAAGGGACCAATATGAAACCAAAAAAAGGTTAGGGACCAATTTGAAATTGAAAAATAAGGTAAGGGACCAAATAAGTAATTTAGCCTTTTTTTTGCAATTTCATTGAAGGACATAATAGCAAATTATACAACATAAACTCAAAACTAATCTCAAATTTCAAAGCCAAATTACCTTAGGATGAGCGGCGACGGACGCGATGCCGAGGCAGTGGTCGATGTTGGTTCGCTCCAGGACAAGGTCGTCGGACCTCTACAGCCTCACGATCTCTTCAAGGGAACTGGTGAGGAGGAGAGGTGGTCGGGTGGCGGCTGTTTCGACATTTTAACAAACACATAATAGGCTATAAATATCAAAATCTATTCCATCAATTACTAAAAATGATAGTTTTGAGCTTCAAGCTACTAACAAGTCCATTAACTCATAATCGAAATTGTAGCAGAGAAATAAAGTGATAAAAAGCAAGTCCAAAAACAAAAGGATTGCTTGAGAATGGAGGTCGCTGGACAGAAATCTGTTAGGATTGGCAGCACTCACCCAAGAGGGGGGTGAATTGGGTTTTTAAGAATTCATTTAATATTTTTGAAATTAATCAGTTTTCAATAACAACAAGTAATATACGCAGCGAAAAACACAATTAAATCTATAAGAGCGATTGAGCGGAAGCTAATATTGAAAATAATAACTTAATACGCGCGAAACAAATTAAATCAAAACTATGTAACGATTACACACTTATTAAATTAAAATCATTTAAAATACCTTACTATGAAAATAATTATTTTGATCGAAAACACAATGTGACAAAGAACATGAAAAATAACAACAACGATAATTAAAAAGATAAGGGAAGAGAAAAATTCACCGTTGATTTTATATTGGTTTAGCCTTTCCAGCGAAAGGCCTATGTCCAGTCCCCAAACGACCTGCTTGAGCTTTTATTCACTAATCAAAACAAGGACAAACAGCCCCAATTACAAACAAGAACGTCCCACACACTACTAGGAACCACCGTTCGCTAGGAACATCAAAACACAACAATAGGTAGCCACTACCTAGAACCTAAGGTAGTCTTTCTACTAGGTGCCCCATCGTTCATCTAGACTCTACCCCAGATACAAGGGTTCCTCACCCTACGAACGTGTCACACGTTCACACCAAGGGAACCACTCCCTAACATTAAGGGTGACACTTTTCCTTACAATGATATGGTTTGAGAAGAAATAGAACACTAACAATTTGTGCACTCTAGATAGTGCTGATACAACAATAAGAACACTATATAAATGAATATCTTAGGCTCTCAAGGATTTTGTTATTTTTCAGAACAGAGAAGAAGAAGATGTGTTGGAAGTCAAGCTGGTTGGAAGGCATGCTTCAAACTCTCTATGGACTTCAAAGTAATGCAAATATATGTTTTGATGATAACAAGCCAACTCAAGTTCAAGCTCACAAGTGCAAGTCAAGTCTCAAGTTTGAAGACTCAAGCAAGCATAGAATAGAAACCTTCTCTTTAGATCAAATGTAAGGTAATGAAGTTTTTGTTTCTTTAAAGAGTTACAAAGCCAATAAGTTTTTCATTTTAGAGAGGAGAAGAAAAATATGTTTTTGCATGAAAAAGTGTTGTCTGCATTTAACCTTAGTAAAAATTCTTGATGTTACAAAACTCTGTATATTTGTATGTGTGCAAAAGAGAGTAATCAATTATTTGCTAAAGTAATCGATTAACTTTGTTGCATCATAGAAAAATCAGAGAAGCTGTAATCGGTTAATTGAATTTTGTTAATCAGTTACTTTCTTATGAAAGTAATCGATTACATAGGTCAAGTAATCGATTATATTTGTTGCATCACATATTTTTCAGAGGCTTTGTAATCGATTACAAGTCTGGTAGTAATCGATTACATGATGTTGCATCATATGCAAAACAGAGGCTTAATAATCGATTAACTCCTCAGTGTAATCGATTATCATAGTTGCATCATATAATGAACAGGAGTGATGTAATCGATTAACTATTCTTAGCCTAATCGATTACATGTTTTTCAAATGTATTTAAGAATTTCTATTTTTGTAGAAGTAATCGATTATTCCTTCTATGTAATCGATTATTTCTTGATTTTCTGAAAAACGTGTCAGAATCATTTTTATTATTTCCTGATTTGTTTTTATATAAAAGATTCTGATATATTTTATAAAATTCGAAAATGATTTTAATTTTGAATTATTTCCTTTTTGGTTTTAAGAATCAAATCTTTATTTTATTTCGAAAATCGTTTTGATTTTATTTTGATTTTAAAACTTATTACAAATCTTTTATTATTCTATTTTGATTTTATTCAAAATCCTTTTTGATTCAAAATAGTTTTCTTTTTTAAAAGGCTCACTCCAACATTCAGAACAAAAATTTTTACATTCATTCTTTTCGATCTGCACGTTTCTCTCTTCTTCTCTAAGAGTTCTGCTTTTCATCGTTCATATTTTGTAAAGAACAAATCCTTATTGGCTGAGTGACTTCTAGAGAAACTTATTCTTCATTATCATAAGAGCATATTGTAGAATCCGTGTTGTAAGAACACAAGAAACTATTGTAATCACTTTCAGTGAAATCGTTCTAAACCTTAGTGGTTAGGGAGAGAATCCCTTAGTGGACGTTTGATACGTCGTAGGGCGAGGAACCCTGTTGTGTGTTTGAGGCCCCTAGCGAACGGAGGTTCCTAGTAGTGTGCGGGGTGCTCTTGGTTGTAATAGGGTGCGGCTCTATTGCTTGGTTATAAGAACTCTCAGGCGGGTCGCTTGGGGACTGGACTAGGCCTTTCGACGGGAAGGCTGAACCAGTATAAAAATCACCGGTGCAAGCTTTTCTATCCCTCTCTCTTTTACTTTCCGCATATTTATTCTTTTACGTTTCCGCGCTACTCAATTATTATATTATTCCTATCGTTTTCGTGATCCATTACGAACGTTTAATCTCTCCATCTCAAATCAATTTTTATTTGATACGAATTTTTCAATACATAATAAAACTCGATTCACCCCCCCTCTCGAGATTTTGAGGCCAAAACCAACAATTGGCATCAGAGCTAGTCTCTTGTGTTAAGACTTAACCGTCTTAAGAGTATGGCTTCAAACTCTCTGTTTGGAGGTGAAGGGAGTTCTATTAACCGTCCTCCCATGTTTGATGGGGTAGGGTACGCGTATTGGAAAGCCCGTATGAAAATTTTTATTCAAGGAGTAGGATTAAAAGTTTTGGATGTTGTTGTTAATGGTCCCTATGTTCCTACCTATGTGGTTAATGGTAACACCGTCGAAAAGCCTATGGCTGAGTGGACGGAGGAGGAGGAACGTAGAGTCCAATACGACTTGAAAGCGAAAAATATTATAACATCTGCTTTGAGCTATGATGAGTTTTTCAGGATTTCAACATGCGAGACAACACAACAAATGTGGGATACACTTGAAGTCACGCATGAAGGAACAACAGAAGTAAAGAGGTCAAGGATCAATACGTTGACTGGTGAATATGAGCTATTCAGGATGAAAGATGGAGAATCAATTCAAGAGATCCAAAAACGCTTCACAATGATCGTAAATCAATTGACAACATTGGGGAAGAAATTCACCAATGAGGATCTCATCAACAAAGTTCTAAGGTGTTTGGGAAGAGATTGGCAACCCAAGGTGACGGCAATCGCCGAATCAAGAAATCTCTCAACAATGACGCTGGCAACTCTGTTTGGAAAATTACAAGAACACGAAAGTGAACTAAAGAGGTTGGCTCAGCATGAAGAAGAGAACAAGAAGGTTAAAAGCTTGGCATTCAAGGCTGAAACACCTGCACCAGATAGTGACTCGGACAAAGAATTGCTGAATGATGAACACATGGGTCTTTTGGTGAAGAAGTTCGGGAAATTTCCGAGGAAGAAAAATTTCAACAGAAGAGACAACAATAAAAGTGGAGGCTCAACCATCACATGTCATGAGTGTGGCAAGCCTGGTCACATTAGAGCAGACTGCAATCAATTGAAAAAGAAAGAGAATTCAGAAAAGGGCACCTCAAGTTCAAAGAAGGGAAAGCAAGCATACCTGGCGTGACTGGACAATGATGGAAGTTCGGATGAGGATTCAGACGAACAAGAGGAGACCGCTAACCTATGCTTGATGGCTCACGACAATGAGGTATCTACTGAACTTAACTTTTCTTATGATGAATTACAAGAAGCATTTGAAGAGTTACATAAAGAGCATATCAGAATGGTTGTTTGTCATCATCAAAAGGGGGGAGTGTTGGAAGTCAAGCTGGTTGGAAGGCATGCTTCAAACTCTCTATGGACTTCAAAGTAATGCAAATATATGTTTTGATGATAACAAGCCAACTCAAGTTCAAGCTCACAAGTGCAAGTCAAGTCTCAAGATTGAAGACTCAAGCAAGCATAGAATAGAAACCTTCTCTTTAGATCAAATGTAAGGTAATGAAGTTTTTGTTTCTTTAAAGAGTTACAAAGCCAATAAGTTTTTCATTTTAGAGAGGAGAAGAAAAACGTGTGTTTTGCATGAAAAAGTGTTGTCTGCATTTAACCTTAGTAAAAATTCTTGATGTTACAAAACTCTGTATATTTGTATGTGTGCAAAAGAGAGTAATCGATTATTTGCTAAAGTAATCGATTAACTTTGTTGCATCATAGAAAAATCAGAGAAGCTGTAATCGGTTAATTGAATTTTGTTAATCAGTTACTTTCTTATGAAAGTAATCGATTACATAGGTCAAGTAATCGATCATATTTGTTGCATCACATATTTTTCAGAGGCTTTGTAATCGATTACAAGTATGGTAGTAATCGATTACATGATGTTGCATCATATGCAAAACAGAGGCTTAATAATCGATTAACTCCTCAGTGTAATCGATTATCATAGTTGCATCATATAATGAACAGGAGTGATGTAATCGATTAACTATTCTTAGCCTAATCGATTACATGTTTTTCAAATGTATTTAAGAATTTCTATTTTTGTAGAAGTAATCGATTATTCCTTCTATGTAATCGATTATTTCTTGATTTTCTGAAAAACGTGTCAGAATCATTTTTATTATTTCCTGATTTGTTTTTATATAAAAGATTCTGATATATTTTATAAAATTCGAAAATGATTTTAATTTTGAATTATTTCCTTTTTGGTTTTAAGAATCAAATCATTATTTTATTTCGAAAATCGTTTTGATTTTATTTTGATTTTAAAACTTATTACAAATCTTTTATTATTCTATTTTGATTTTATTCAAAATCCTTTTTGATTCAAAATAGTTTTCTTTTTTAAAAGGCTCACTCCAACATTCAGAACGAAAAATTTTGACATTCATTCTTTTCCATCTGCACGTTTCTCTCTTCTTCTTCTTCTCTAAGAGTTCTGCTTTTCATCGTTCATATTTTGTAAAGAACAAATCCTTATTAGCTGAGTGACTTCTAGAGAAACTTATTCTTCATTATCATAAGAGCATATTGTAGAATCCGTGTTGTGAGAACACAAGAATCTATTGTAATCACTTTTAGTGAAATCGTTCTAAACCTTAGTGGTTAGGGAGAGAATCCCTTAGTGGACGTTTGATACGTCGTAGGGCGAGGAACCCTGCTGTGTGTTTGAGGCCCCTAGCGAACGGAGGTTCCTAGTAGTGTGCGGGGTGCTCTTTGTTGTAATAGGGTGCGGCTCTATTGCTTGGTTATAAGAACTCTCAGGCGGGTCGCTTGGGGACTGGACTAGGCCTTTCGACGGGAAGGCTGAACCAGTATAAAAATCACCGGTGCAAGCTTTTCTATCCCTCTCTCTTTTACTTTCCGCATATTTATTCTTTTACGTTTTCGCGCTACTCAATTATTATATTATTCCTATCGTTTTCGCGATCCATTACGAACGTTTAATCTCTCCATCTCAAATCAATTTTTATTTGGTACGAATTTTTCAATACATAATAAAACTCGATTCACCCCCCATCTCGAGATTTTGAGGCCAAAACCAACAAGATGAACTCTAAAAATTTGACTTTTTTTTTAAAATTAGGATTAGAGAGAGTGTAGAGCATTTTTGTTTTCAAAAATGGAGAAGAAGACTTTTTTTAAAACAGAAACGAAATCAACCCAGAAAGGAAATAAATCATTTTCTGAATCAGATTGATTGTTTCACGATTTTCAAAATAAATGAGGAGGTAATCGATTACTTGCCAGGGTAATCGATTATCTGCTTTCTGTGAAAAGCAGATAATTCAAAATTTGAAAAGGTAATTGATTATCCTGCAGAAATAATCGATCATCTGCTCATTAAAAACATACAATGTATCAGACCTGAAGGTAATCGATTATTCACAGAGAAGTAATCGATTATCGTCTTTCTGATCTCTCAGGTTACATGAAATAAAGAAAGTAATCGATTATCTCAGAAAGTAATCGATTACTTTCCCTTAAAAACAGTTTTTCTAAATAGGTTTTCGCTAAAGATTTTTCAAAAAGATTTTCAGAAAACATGGTCTTCTCCTACAGTTTTCATAAAAACACTTTCTTTTCCAAGTTCTTAAAATATGAATCCTTGAGTACCTAGACATCATTGATTTACATAAGGTCATAAGGAATAGGCACAAAAAGCACAAGACCTACTAGCAATACAAGCACATCATCATCATCCAAAGCTTAACCTGTCATTTGGTATTGTCATCATCAAAACATCATGGGAGAACATGAACTTTAACACTTCCCCTTTTTGATGATGACAAACACTTCCTGCAAAACAAAGATTAGAGCACAAATAATATGTATAACATAAATAATAAACTTGATGATTGCTCATAAGCTCCCCCCGAACTTTAGAAATGTTGCTCCCCTGAAAACCATATTGCTCTCCCCCTTTTGGCAACATCAAAAAAGGGTTAACTTATCGAAAAATAAACAACATAACCCATGACTAAGAATAATTATAAAGCATTAAGTCAACTAGTCACAAGCATGCAAATCCGAGAAGTTATAAACTAGAGCATATCAAAATAGAAACCAAGGTTATGAAGCTTGGGGTTAGCAAAACATAAACAAAAGTTCAAGAAGCATAAGAAGTAAAGTCTCCACAAGCTATGCATTATGTGATCCCCCAAAGCCACTTCCATCCCTATTCTGGTGGCGCAGGTCATGAATGTCTTGGCGCATCACTCCCATATCCATGTTCAGATTCTCAAGAACAGTGGTGACTGTAGCAAGATTGTTGTCAACAAATTCCATGTGCACCTGGGATCTTCTAATGTGATCATCGGATCGCTACATGTAACCACGGACATCATCCATGAAAGCTTTCATATATGGAGGCACATGATCTTGAGGAAAGATAGTTTGCAGAGGAGGAAGATTTGGATCGTGAGCAGGAGCCTCTGATCTTCTTCATCATTGAGATCATCTGCAAAATCTCTCCGTCTCCGACGAGTAGCAAACGGTCTCAAACCCTCATCTTCATACAGACGCCAACCCATGTTCACAACAAATGATTTGTTGATGCACATGTCAGAAGAAACTGTTGTTTTGACTTCAACATTCAATGAGACACGAAAACGGTGTAGAATCTTGGTGATCATTGTGGCGTTAGGTAGGCGAGTTAACTTTAGCTTAGTGTCTTGATCAATTGATCGCCTAACCTTAGCAGCAGTCTCCTTCATGTGGTACAACACATACCATCCCCAGTTAATTGGTTTGCCATGAGAAAGTGCCTAGAAGATGATAAAATCAGTGTCCATCACACGAAAATAATTTCCCGAACTCGGGATCAAGCATCTATTCAGAATATAGTGCAACAACTGGTATTGGAACTTGAGATTACCAAAGGTGATTACCTTGCCAGGGTCATTATTCAGAAATTCCTCCTTAGCGACATCTTTGCTGTACTCATCACCCCACAGATTGTTCGGACCATGACCAGTGAAGTTAACACCATCAGTCAGAAGTTGTGTAATTTCAGCTCATAAGTCCAAATTGATTGAGATCTTCTTACCCTTTACCTCTGAATAAAGAATTTTACTATCATCATTCCATCGGAGGTTGGTGTAGAAGACTTTAATTAGATCTTCACTGAAGTTACCACCATTAAAGCAGAAGGGAAGGGGATTATTTTCTCTGAGGACAACAACCGGAGGCAAATCACACTCATCATCATCAAAGTCCTCATTATCAATGAATCTGGGTGAGATAACTGTGCATGTAGCAAAGTACTTTTCAAAGTCGACTATTTGAGCAGGAGATGTGAACCAACGCCTATATTGAGCAAGAGTTGCAGGCTATGGCATGACAGGAGGTGGAGCAGAAGGACCAGCACCATCTCGATTTTTACGAGATGAACTCTCAGAACGAACAACAGGAGGTGAGGGCTCATCATCCTCTAAGTCAACAATTTGCACTCTTTTCCTTGGCCTTCTACTTGCCATGATCACAATTCAGAAATAAATAATGAACCAAGCAACCAGAGACTGAATCTCCCAAACTTGACGCAACCAGCAGATTATCAACTAAACAGAACTTGCACAACTCGAATAAATACTCAGCACATATAACACAAATTAGTCAAATTATCCAGATATCACAGAGTCAACAGGGCAATGCTACTATCAATACCAGTTTGTATGATGTACACATGCTACTAAACCCATAACATCATCATATCATCTTTAAGTTCAATAGACGTATATATCATATCAAATGAAGTAACAGTGCTAGGACTAGTGAAGAAGATGAAGCACAAACCTACCTGAACTGCTGTGAACCGAGAACAATTCTGTTGAACCACAGGAGAGATCGAACTGAACCAACTGAACCAATATACACTGAACCTGTCTGAACCACAACTGAACCGGATCCTTTCTTGAACCAGTGAACCGAAGAGAATGAGCCAATGAACCAGAGATACCCTTGCAAACTTGTGTTGAACCAGGTGAACTGGTTTGAAGGCTAGGGTTTGAGATATGGTGAAAAGGTTGAAGGTTTTGGTTGAGAGAGGTTTGGTATGGTGAAGAAGTGGTGGTTTATGGTGGTTGAGAGGTGAAAGTCTAATGGATAGAGGAGAGAGAGAAAGGGACGAGTTTTAGAGAGAGGAGAAGGAAGAGATGAAGATTTGGAGAGGTAATGTGATGATTGAAGGTTGAATGGTGATGATTTGCGAAGCTTGGAGGAATGGTGGCTATGGAGGTTTGATGTATGGAGGAAGAAGAAGAAGAGGTTGAAGAAGAAGGGAGAAGGAGGGAGAAAAGGGACGGCTAGGTCAAGGGGATTCAGCCATGTGGTCAACATGGGTCAGCAAGGCCCACTTGGCCCAAACAAAATTGCACGGTTTTCTCTTTTTTTATAACTGATGCAGGTAATCGATTACTTACAGGAGGTAATCGATTACTTCCACTCTGAGTTCCAGACTTGTACACAAAATCAACAGGTAATCGATTACTGTCCGGGGTAATCGATTACTTCACCCAAAACTTGCCAAACTGCTTCAAATATGATCTGAATGATTTCTTATGAACAAAGCAGACTTATTTTGATGGTCTTAGGGATACACAAGGGATGCATAGCTTGAGAGTTGCTTACCCGATGCGGATAATTCCTACAAATCAAATTTTCAGGCTATCTCCAAAGCTCAAGTTAGTAATTTTTCAAAGCGGATTAGCTAGAGCCATTGAGAAACTTGATATTAAGCCTAAGATAATAGGAGGTAATATTAAATATCATGCAAGCCCTATAAAACTATGAATTTTAACAAGTCACACATAGCATGCATTTAAATTCCAACTCAATCAAATCACGTATGCATTAAATCTCATATTATGAATGAAATGCACAACTATTCCAAGGTTTGAAAATCTTGTGACAAAAATATTTTAAAAAAAACCCCGAGCGTGTGGTTCAGTGGTAGGGATTGATCCACGCTTAAGCAAGGTATGGTGTTCGAATCCTGCCTTGTGCATGCAGCAACGTTAAATCTCGGGTCCAGTTGTCCCACCCATTAGAGGTGCCTACAAGCCAGCGAGGAGATTAGTCACTGCGATCGGCAGTGGACACTCCGGTCATGGACCAAAAACAAATTTCAAAAACAAATATTTTACTCACACATGATTGAGTTTCAAAAAGGATAAAACTTGGAATAATCTAAGTACACTCTTGAATAATCAATGTTATAAAAGGTGGATGACTTATTTACCTCAGACCTGTTGAACCATGATGACCTGCCCTTATCCATTGCTTCTTTTTTTGATTTTTCACCATAGTGAATTTGCCATTTCTTCTTGAAAAAGCTTTGGTCCTTGAAGGCTTGTTCCTCCTTTGGTCAACCCATCTTGCTTTGGACATTCTGTGAATCACTCCGAAAGTTTTTTCTTTCTTATTTTCTCTTGGTTCTTCCTTGGGTAAATGATTCTGCATATTCCCTTTACAAGGAGAACCTTTTGGTACCCATCTCATTTTGGGTTCATGGGGGTTAGTCTTGGTTTCCTTAGAAACCTTTGGAACCCATTTCATTTTATTTCTCATAGAATAGTTTTTCCTATATAAGCACAATGAGAAATATGACCCGAACATCCACAATAATTACAGATAATGGGTTTGAGTGATGATTTGCCTTTTTCAAAATAGTTTTTACACAACTTAGTGCTTCTGTCCTCATATTGAATATCACACTTGTCAACTTTCTTACTTGATTTTTGGATATCTACATTATTATCAATTTTATCAAGTAAAGAGTTGGAACAAAAGGATTTTTCAATACTACTAGACTTAAAAGGTGCAACCTCAACATGTTTTTCAAAGAATATGCAATTTTCACAATTAGTTGAGGTGTTATTATCTAAAAATGTACTGTTCAAATCATCGCTCAAATCATTACTTACACTTCGCAGATTATGGGTATGAGAGCTAATTAAAGTTACCTCGTGAGGAGTGAACGAGTGTAATTCAGTTTCTTTATCCGAAGAACTTGACTCCATGTATGTTTCCATAAAAGTTCCAAATATGCTTTCTAGGTCATCATCATCACTTGATGAGTTGCTCCTCATGCTTTTGGTATCATCATTAAAAGTTTCATCATAGGAGTTGGTAATTTCAGGCTTAGTGACTTTTTCGTGCTGATGTGACTCTTCTTTCCTGTGGACACTAACACTTTCAAGTAGATCATTAGTAGCATAGTGTGTTTTTAAGGTATCCCAAATACTTTTAGCATCAACACAATCCTTGATTCTAGCATATGCATCGTCATTTAAGACTTTTCTTAAAATGCGTATAGCTTGAATATTCTGAAGATGCAAGGCAAGGCATTCAATTGTGTTTTGATGAAGACAAGTCACAAGTCAATATGACAATCCTACAACAACAATTTATCACGGACTAGTTTTATCACTTTCTCATATATGTGTATTGTAATTGTTTTATTATTTTCTTATATGAGTGTGGGTGGTAGAATTAGGATTAGAAATCTCAATTGAAATTAAAGAATTGATTATGTTTAGAATTGAGATTGCATTGATAGAGAAAAATGGCTCAAGATCTTTTTTAAATAAATAGGTGAAAAATGATTTTTAAAAGAAAAGGCTTTTAGCAGTGTTTAATCGAGTATGAGTCAGATTAATCGAGTAGTACTCGATTAAGAAATCGTTTACTCGAGTAAAACTATTATAGCTGAAAGTTTAAAAGGCTTTCATTTTAATTTTGGAAAGGGTTACGAACCTTATTTTTCATACAGCATTTTTCACACATTCTTACAACTTTCTTGAGCAAAAACTCTCTGATTTTACATACTCTCTATCATGTTCATTTGAATCTCAATTTACAAACACAATTCATTCTTTTGGTTTCAATTTAGAGATTCATAGTTCTTTGAACATTTCTAGTTGAATTCATTTGTAACAAAGGGTTACACATTCAAGATTCAACAACAAGATTCAATTGTGACAAATTGAAGAAGAAAGAAGGTTGGAGCACTACCTTGGAGCAATCGGGGATTTCATTGCTTGAAGCTCATTCGAATCAAAAGCGACTTTTGATTGAGGAAGAACGAAGATTGAAATAAAGATTGGGTAGAGTTAATTGAATTGGTACTTCAATTAACAAAGGGTTAGGATCGAGTGTAAGAGAGGATTCTAACATTGGTGTATACTAATCTTTCATTTCATAGTGTAGCAAATCACCCAATCCAGAGAGGGTGGACTGGATGTAGCTCATCGTTTATGAGTGAACCAGGCTAAAATCACCGTGTTCTTCGTTCTTGAGCTTTTCATATTTTCATTATTAAAATCGATCAAAACGTAAAATCAATTTAGAATTAGAATTGGGGCTTTCAATTACGCAATCATTATTATTTCATTAATTGATTTGTAATTGATTCTCTGTGTTTTGATTTCTTGATTCATTGATTTTCGTTGAAGAATCGTTTTGAATTGAATTCTGATTTTCTGTGATTTAACAGTGGTTAATCGAGTAATACTCGATTAAGTAAAAATCAACTTTCAGGAATACTCGAGTAAGTTGCAGGTTACTCGAGTAGATCAGTTAAAATTGACTAAATTGAACTGTTTTTGATTCCTTTTCGAAAATCGTACATCGTGGTTTAACCATTCTATTCACCCCCCCTCTAGAAGGTTATTTTACTCGCTTGTTGGTTTCCAACAAGTGGTATTAGAGCTCGGTCGAATAAACCGAGTTTAAAGACTTTTTCGAAAAAATCCATTGGAAACCATGGGCTCTCAAAACCCTTTTGGAGGAGAAGGTGCTGCTATAAATCGTCCCCCACTATTTGGAGGTGAGGGATATGCTTACTGGAAAGTAAGGATGAAAATTTTTATACAAGCTATTGATGTTGAGATTTGGAAAGCAATCGAAAAAGGTCCACACATTCCCTATACCCTAGTCGAAGATGTTCAAATGTTAACTCCCGAGGAGAAGTGGACGGAGGATGATAAAAAGAAAATTCAACTTGATTACAAAGCTAAGAATATCATCACCTTCGCTTTGTCCTATGACGAGTTCTTTAGGGTCTCCCAATGCGCTAGTGCAATGGAAATGTGGGACACTTTACAAGTGACTCACGAGGGAACTAGTGAAGTTAGACGAGCTAGATTGAATATCTTGATGCGTGAATATGAGTTATTTCAAATGTTGCCTAATGAAAATATTAATGATATGCAAAAGAGATTTACTCATTTTATTAATCACTTGCTTGCTCTTGGTAAGGCTTTCTTACCGGGAGAACTTACTAACAAAGTTTTGAGATGTTTGGATAGGAATTGGCAACCTAAGGTGACCGCCATAATTGAATCCAAAAATTTGGATACCATGGATCTAGCTACATTGTTTGGTAAGTTGCAAGAGCATGAGATGGAGCTCGGACGCCTAAATTCAAATGAAGAATCTGACAAGAAGAAAAAGGGTATCGCATTGAAGGTTTCATCAAAAATGGTTGATACTCAAAATGACTCTTCACAAGATGAAGATTCGGATTCCGACTTGGATGATGAGTCACTTGCATTCATGGTCAAGAACTTCAAAAAGTTTCTTAAGAAGAAAGGAAACACAAGAAGATTCAATTCAAAGGAAAGCAAGGAAACTCCACAAAGGTCAAAAACCCCTAGAGACAAGATAATATGTCATACATGTGGGAAAGCGGGTCACATCAAATATCATTGTCCTCAAAAGCCTAAAAAATCCGATAGTGATAAGAAGAGGTCCAACAATCACAAGGCTAAGAAAGCCTACATTGTTTGGGATGAACCCGAAGATGAGACTAATTCAAGTGCTTCGGATGAGGAAGTATCGGCGAACTTGTGTTTAATGGCTAAGGACGACATTGAAGCTTCCTCTAGTGATACGTCTCTTGAGCAATCAAGCTCAAAGGAGGTACATTCTAAAACCAACTCTGATATGGATTCCGATAGTGAATCTTGCTCTTCCCCTTCATATGATGCACTTTATAATGCCTATGTTGATATGCATGCCGAACTTAAAAAATTAGCTAAAATCAACATAGAGGCTAAGAAAGCCATTTTGAAGTACAATGAAAAGATTAAAGAAATGAAAACACATATTGATGAACTTGTACTTCAAAATGAGACTTTAGAACTCATTTACTCTAATGCATCATGTGATCATTGTGTTTCTAATGCTGTGATTTCCGATTGTGAAAGGTGCAAGACTTATGAAAATGAATTACATGATTTGAAAGAAAAACTTGCTACCTTTACAAAAGGAAAAAGGAATTTAAATGATTTGCTCTCTAGTCAACGAGACAATACAAATAGAACCGGTTTGGGATACATCAAACCAAAGAAGAAGTCTTATAGAAAAGTTGGAAATTTTTCAAAGGTGAATTTTTCTAGAAAACCAACATGTTTCTATTGTGGCATCTTTGGTCATACTTCAAAATTTTGCAATATCAAAAATTATGGTGTTCCCAATAAGGAATTTATTTGGATTATTAAGGGACAAAAACCGGAAATTAACCCACAAGGACCCAAAATTGTTTGGGTACCTAAGTCTTCCACTTAATTTGTTTTTGTAGGTGTGCCTTCGAACGAGAGATGATCGTTGGTATTTGGACAGTGGTTGTTCAAGGCACATGACGGGAGACAAGAGACATCATCATCATGTTTTTGAGATTTTGAGATTTAAAAATCATCATGATTCTTATGGCCTTGGTTATGAGTGTTTTCTATTGTGATTATATTGATATAATGAATTGGTGTTATGCTTATTTGCTTATTTGATTAGTTGTTACTTGTGCAAAATGTGTCCATACATTGCTTATGATGTGAATATATGTTTTGGATATGTATACCATGAGTTGTGTATCAAAAACTGCATTAAAACTGCATTTTTTAAATAATTTAATCGATTACAGTGTTCTTTACTCGAGTATGTAAAAATAATCTTTCTGGAATACTCGATTAAATTGCAGTATACTCGATTAAGTGTCATTTTTACACATGCTCTACTCGATTAAGTTGCAGTTTACTCGATTAATACTCGATTAAACGACTATTTACTCGAGTAGATAGTGCAAAAACTGACAGATATTAAACACGTTTTCTGCTTTTTTTGTTTATTCTTCTCTCTCAAAAACACGAACTTCTTTTCTTTTCCACACGGTTTCTTCAAATTTCACTCACTTTTTATTTGATTTCTTTCAATTTCCTTCAATATTCTTCATCCCTCTTTCATTCTACATCTCTCATATCATCAATTTCACACTTCATCACTCAATTTCAAAAACCCCCAAATTCCAAAAACCCTAAGAGCATCTATGGCACCTCCATCCACTTCCACTGGACGATGCAAGAAGCAAAGAGTAAACTTGGATTTGGATTCTCAATACTATTCTAAGGAGGTTCGCAAGCAAAGGGAAGCCAGATTTTTGCGAAGGGATTTTGGACACATTAGCTTCATGAATGTGAAGTGGCTCTTACATCAAAGGTTTGAGTGTTCTAATCTTTTTGTTGAACAAGGCTTGCAAAAGTTTCTAGGTTTTCATTGTGATATCTATCCTAGATTAGTCAGAAAATTTTATGCAAACCTTAAGTATGATGAAGGATGGTATAGGTCAGTGGTTAAAGGGAAATTACTGAAAATTACTCCACAGGACTTGCATGACTTGTTTGGTTTGAGTATGGAAGGCACGTTCTTTAATGATCCGAATAGTGAAATTTTGAATGACTGTGATGTTTCTACTGTGTTTTCTCAATCTGTGCGGGCTGGTTTTACATGGTCAAAGGGTACTAAACATGCAGGGATTATGACTCCGGACAGCAGGCTTTTATTGTATGTTATTTCATATATTTTGATGCCCAAAACTAACCAGAATTATGCTCAAGCGAATAATGATGAAATGCGTCTTTTTTATGCATTGAGAGAGCATATTCCTATCAATTGGTCTAAGGTTGTGCTTGATAGGATGGTTATAGCTGCTGGTTCTGTTGGTTCAGCCACTCTTCCTTACTCTATGATTGTGACAAAACTTTTGCAACATTATGGTGTGGAAGTTGATGATGAAGAGGAAGAGACACCAATTACTGAACAACATTGCATCAATTCTGCATTATTGCATGTTTTAGGCCTAGATGAGTATCCCACTGATAAGAATTGGATGTGGAAAGTTGACATTCAGAAAATAGAGGCACAGAAGAAAGCTGAGGAGGAAATGGCTAGGCAAATGGGTGCTGGTCCTTCTAACGCACCACCGGATCCTACATTCAATGTTGATGATTTCATGAATGTTCCTCCAGCTGGTCAAGAGCAATCTCACCCTCCGCCACATGCTGGTTTTGATTATCGTGCTCTTCATGATAGCCTCTCAGGACAAATTGATGAGCGCTTTGCACAAATGGAGCAAAGGCAATATGCTATTGAGGAGCGTCAACAGCGGTTGATTCAGCAAGGCTTTGACAATTTGGCTATTCGTCAGCAGGCTATGGAGGATCGCTTTTTCGGTGCTCTTGGGAGAATGTTTCCACAACCTCCACCACCACATCAGTGATATCATGCATTGCATTCTATTGTGTTGCATCTTATCTTTAGTTTTATCATGTTTTGTTTATTATGTCTCAGACTTTGGTTTATGGGTTATGTTTCTCTGGTTTATGGTTTATTTGGTTCGTTGTCAAGTCCGGTTTGTGGACTTCGTTTTTATGTTTCGAACTATGTTTGTTTTATGTGTGTTTGGGTACTGGATTATGGTTTATGGCACTTCTTATGTGGTTTAAGTGCTTGTGGTTTATATCCTTACATATTTTTTTATATAGTTTGAAATATGGTTATTGTGTGTTTCTAATTCTCACCTTTGGCAAGGTTTATTATTATATTTTGATTAATGCCAAAAGGGGGAGAAAGGTTGGAATTGTTGTTTTTGTAGGTTGATTACACTTTTCCTAAGTGTGCATACATTTAGGGGGAGTATGGAGATATTGTTTGTCATTCATCAAAAAGGGGGAGATTGAAGATGCAAGGCAAGGCATTCAACTGTGTTTTGATGAAGACAAGTCACAAGTCAATATGGCAATCCTACAACAACAATTTATCACGGACTAGTTTTATCACTTTCTCATATATGTGTATTGTAATTGTTTTATTATTTTCTTATATGAGTGTGGGTGGTAGAATTAGGATTAGAAATCTCAATTGAAATTAAAGAATTGATTATGTTTAGAATTGAGATTGCATTGATAGAGAAAAATGGCTCAAGATCTTTTTTAAATAAATAGGTGAAAAATGATTTTTAAAAGAAAAGGCTTTTAGCAGTGTTTAATCGAGTATGAGTCAGATTAATCGAGTAGTACTCGATTAAGAAATCGTTTACTCGAGTAAAACTGTTATAGCTGAAAGTTTAAAAGGCTTTCATTTTAATTTTGGAAAGGGTTACGAACCTTATTTTTCATACAGCATTTTTCACACATTCTTACAACTTTCTTGAGCAAAAACTCTCTGATTTTACATACTCTCTATCATGTTCATTTGAATCTCAATTTACAAACACAATTCATTCTTTTGGTTTCAATTTAGAGATTCATAGTTCTTTGAACATTTCTAGTTGAATTCATTTGTAACAAAGGGTTACACATTCAAGATTCAACAACAAGATTCAATTGTGACAAATTGAAGAAGAAAGAAGGTTGGAGCACTACCTTGGAGCAATCGGGGATTTCATTGCTTGAAGCTCATTCGAATCAAAAGCGACTTTTGATTGAGGAAGAACGAAGATTGAAATAAAGATTGGGTAGAGTTAATTGAATTGGTACTTCAATTAACAAAGGGTTAGGATCGAGTGTAAGAGAGGATTCTAACATTGGTGTATACTAATCTTTCATTTCATAGTGTAGCAAATCACCCAATCCAGAGAGGGTGGACTGGATGTAGCTCATCGTTTATGAGTGAACCAGGCTAAAATCACCGTGTTCTTCGTTCTTGAGCTTTTTCATATTTTCATTATTAAAATCGATCAAAACGTAAAATCAATTTAGAATTAGAATTGGGGCTTTCAATTACGCAATCGTTATTATTTCATTAATTGATTCTCTGTGTTTTGATTTCTTGATTCATTGATTTTCGTTGAAGAATCGTTTTGAATTGAATTCTGATTTTCTGTGATTTAACAGTGGTTAATCGAGTAATACTCGATTAAGTAAAAATCAACTTTCAGGAATACTCGAGTAAGTTGCAGGTTACTCGAGTAGATCAGTTAAAATTGACTAAATTGAACTGTTTTTGATTCCTTTTCGAAAATCGTACATCGTGGTTTAACCATTCTATTCACCCCCCCTCTAGAAGGTTATTTTACTCGCTTGTTGGTTTTCAACATATTCAAGGCAAAAGATTTTTTTATCAAATTCATTTAAAACACATTTTGGTTTTAAATCAAAGCCATGAAGCACAATATTCCATAAATGAAAATTAATATATTGCATAAAAATTTTCATTCTAGCACTCCAATAGAGATAATTTTTCCCATCGAACATTGGTGAATCATCAAATGTAGAACCCTCCATTAAAAATTAAAAAAAAATCAAATATCCCAATGCTGCCAATTTACAAAGGATCTTTACACTCAAGCTATTAAGCCTTCTACCAAAGCATGAAACTCTGATACGAATTGTTAGGATTGACAGCAGTCACCCAAGAGGGGGGTGAATTGGGTTTTTAAGAATTCATTTAATACTTTGGAAATTAATCGCTTTTCAATAATAACAATTAATATACGCAGCGAAAAACACAATTAAATCGATAAAGAGAGATTGAGCAGAAGTTAATATTGAAAATAATAACTTAATACGCGCGAAACAAATTAAATCAAAACTATGAAACTGTTACGCGCTTATTAAATTAAAATCATTTAAAATACCTTACTATGAAAATAATTATTTTGATCCAAAACATAATGCGACGAAGAACATGAACAATAACAACAACGATAATTAAAAAGATAAGGGAAGAGAAAAATGCACCGTTTATTTTATATTGGTTCAGTCTTTCCAGCGAAAGGCCTATGTCCAGTCCCCAAGCGACCCGCTTGAGCTTTTCTTCACTAATCAAAACAAGGACAAACAACCGATTACAAACAAGAGTGTCCCGCACACTACTAGGAACCATCGTTCGCTAGGGACCTCAAAACACAACACTGGGTAGCCACTACCTAGAACCTAAGGTAGTCTTTCTACTAGGTGTCCCACCGTTCGTCTAGGTTCTACCCCAGATACAAGGGTTCCTCACCCTAAGAACGTGCCACACGTTCACACTAAGGGATCCACTCCCTTAACACTAAGGGTCATACTTTCCCTTACAATGATATGGTTTGAGAAGAAATAGAACACTAACAATTTGTGCACTCTAGATAGTGATGATACAACAATAAGAACACTATATCAATGAATATCTTAGGCTCTCAAGGATTTTGTTATTTTTCAGAACAGAGAAGAAGAAGATGAACTCTCAAAATTTGATTTTTTGAAAATTAGGATTAGAGAGAGTGTACAGCATTTTTCTTTTCAAAAATGGAGAAAAAAACTATTTTAAAAACAGAAACGAAATCAACCCAGAAAGGAAATAAATCATTTTCTGAATTAGATTGATTGTTTCACGATTTTCAAAATAAATAAGGAGGTAATTGATTACTTGGCCAGGGTAATCGATTATCTGCTTTCTGTGAGAAACAGATAATTCAAAATATGAAAAGGTAATCGATTATCCTGCAAAAATAATTGATTATTTGCTCATTAAAAATATACAATGTATCAGACCTGAAGGTAATCGATTATTCACAGAGAAGTAATCGATTATCGTCTTTCTGATCTCTCAGGTTACATGAAATAAAGGAAGTAATTGATTATCTCAGAAAGTAATTGATTACTTTCACTTAAAAACAGTTTTTCTAAATAGATTTGTAACCAGAGGTTTTTGCAAAATATTTTTCAAAATGATTTTCATAAAACATGGTCTTCTCCTACAATTTTCATAAAAACACTTTCTTTTCCAAGTTCTTAAAATATGAATCCTTGAGTACCTAGACATCATTGATTTACATAAGGTCCTAAGGAATAGACACAAAAAGCACAAGTGTAACAGCCCAATTTTCGTAAGCCAAAAAAAAAATATTTACTTTTACTTATCAAAGTTACAAAAATTGAGGCCAGATTTTTTTTTTTTTTTGTAAAACATCGTTGACATGTTTTGAAAACATTATTGAAAAGTCCTTGGTGTTCTTAACACCCTTTTAGAAAACCGAGTTGTTACTAAAACTGATCTTTACTCACTTAGGTTTCCAAAACATTTGTTAGGAAAACGTTTAGGTTTCATATGGAAATAGTTCTTTGCATTCCACCAAAAGAAATCATTAGACATTTCTCATGAAGATGTAAAAAGTCGGGCATGCATTAGAATAAGTTAAGTTACATAAAGGGATCATTACTCAGGTAATCCTTCACACACACACCTACTACAATCTAGAACAACCATGCTAATCTTGAGCCACCCTATTGAAGGCAATCGGGTGGAGGTCCTTCTTCTTCTTGGATTCCCTTGTTGCCTTTAAAGAAGATGTCGTTCCTATTGCTGTCCCAGCAGTATTGTTGGACTCTAACTTCTCTCCGTCTCTGATGGTATAATTCCACTGTTTCTCGTATCGTGCCTTCTCTTTGTGGTTCTTATACCCTCGCACAGTGACTTGCCTCAAGTGAGGCCCCAGATCAGCTCCACTCAGTTGATGTTCCGGGTCGGGTATCACAATCTGAGTATGGCCAGTCCATACCCAGCCGCTTGGGGTACGCTTCCAACCCCTTCCATACTTACTCCAAGTAGTGATGTCCATGCAGCACTCCATCTGCCCGTTGAAATACCAGCAACACCGATATGCCAACGAACAGGAGAGAGTAAGCGTTCCGAACGACGGGTCGTCGACGGTGCGGAATTACGGTAGGCAAGATAGAAGAACAACACACACATAATAAAACACACAAGCACACCACAATCAAGCATGTAATCACAATATTAACAGTCTTATCATCATCATTCTTTTATTTTATTACCTTCTCAAACTTAATGTCTTTCCTCATATACATTCTTTCTTTCTCAACCCTTTTCCTTCTCATACTCATAATTTCCTCTCACACAATATCACTAGATACTCATTTCGTTCTCGGCTATCACACACGTCTACATCTCCTCGGTCATCCATCCAACCTAGTCGAAAGCAAACAGGAGTACAGGACCTTTACCACGCAGGCACGACAGCTGTCACAACACATAAATGGTCCCAGACCAGGAGGATCTCGTCCTCAAATCATTTCAATAATAACAAGGCTCACTGTCCGCGCAGTGGCAAACACAATGCCCCGTTCCAGTCCCTCTCACTGTTCTCGATTTGCAATCTAGGGGGTGACAGTATGTTTCTAGTGGGCCCGCAGAACTTGCCACGGCATTAGACCCAGTCCCCGCCACGTTAGTGCGCCACTTGTGGAGTTCGTTCTGCCTAGAAACATACTCTAGACTTCTTGATGTTTCACCGTCGTCGTCCTCCCCTAATGCAATCTCGTCCTAAGTATCCGCAGATACTTATCGTTTCTTCCTCTCCACTACTTCGCACTCTCATACCTCACCGCGTATGTCTTTTAAGTCTTTTATCTTTTTTAATTATCCTAAGGTCGGCCCGTCCTTCGTACAACCCTTCAACGAGTCCCGACCACTAACTTTGCACGAACTTTCTCTCAACATCTCTCACATAGCGCAGAGCTGGGATCACATCACCATTTCCAATCTCAATTCTCAAACTTTCCCATCATACTCCATTTCTCACCATCATCTCATTCCAACATCTCTTTTCATGACAATCCTTTCACAACTTTCTCACAACACCATTTCATAAACTTTCGCAAATCTCTTTTGACAAGCCTTTTCCAAAAATCCCTCTTTTCAAACCTCTTTCCAAGAATTTCCTTTCACAAACTTTTCTCAAAACTTTCTTTTCATAGTTCTTTCACAAAAATTGATTTTCACAAATCTTTTCAAAAGTTCCTCTTCAAAAATCTTCTCAAAACTGCTATTCGAAAACCTTTTCAAAAATCTCTTTCTAAAAGCTTTTCCAAAAATAGTTTCTATAATATTTTTCTCAAAAACCTCTTTTTAAAACATTTTCAAAAGAATTTCTTTTCAAAAACCTTTTTCAAAGCCGCTTTTCAAAAACCTTTTCAAGAATCACCTTTTTGCTGAGCGCTAATGGAGGAGCAAGCTCAACTCAACACTAGTCCCAGACTAAAACCAAAACAAAGGAGCCCAACTCCATTCAATTCACACCAACAATCAACATCACTCTTCCCAGCTCTGGCTTGTACTCAACATTAGCATTCATTCTTTCCCCAATATCAATTTTCTCTTTCTTTTCCAACACATATTTCAATTCCAATCATTATTCCTCTTTCATTATGTCTTTACTTTACAACCTTATTTATTTCGCTTATATTTTCAGGATGTAGCAGACGTCCATCAGCATATCACTTATTTTCACTAACAGCAATAACATAAGACATAATTAAATAAACATATAAAAGCATGCTATCATTCACACAAACATCACACAACAAGGTGGTCTTCGTCACCTTCGTATAAGTGGCCACACAATCAAACAATTGCCATTATACTACTGACTCCGAACCACTTGGTTCCGATCTTTGAGATGATACGGAACGTCCTACTAAATCACCTAACTACCACAGTGTCTTAGGAAAGCTTCTCTCTCACCTGAGGTCCAGCAATGAAATGCGTATCGTCCCTTCGAGTCCTTGTGCTGCCGGCTGCCAACTGCCCCCAATCTCTTTCTATATCATTCCTCATATTAAATAGAACAGTTTACGTTATTAACTTATTAGAGAAAATCTTTCCTTAATTTAATACTTGTCTTTTCTTTTGTTGAGAAAACTTTTGAAAATATAACCAAAATCAACTATCACTTGAAAACTTAGCTTTATATCATATGAAAACGTTTTTAAACACAAAAAGCAAATCCAAGTAATTCTTGACAGCAAACATAGTTTTTACAAAATCATTATATTAAGACTCTAAAATATTGTAAAAACACTTCTACTTGAAATACCTTTTTAACTTAAAATTATCATTTTACAAACCCATGTTTTTATGATAAAACAATTTTGGACAGCCATGAATACAGTTTAAAAATCTCAAGTAAATCAAATCAATTTTTCTCAAAAGTTAATTTAATACACAACTGTAATATAATTCTAAGCAAACCATACCACATACGATTAACAAACAACACTTAGGCACACAATTATTAATAAATCAAATTGGGTCAGTTTCAAACCAACATATTTATATTACTATACACATTTTATTCATGCAGTTAAACTCCCTAAACCGAATCAAATCAAAGAAAATAAATCAAACATCACAATTCAAATTACAGGAATCAATTTATTTTATTTTAGGCATTTGGATTCTATTTTCTTTTAATCTCACCCTAATAAACACACGCACATGTATATTCATTCAAGCACAACAATCAGTTAATTCAATTCATTCATTCCTACACAAAGAACCGATTTGAAAATACATCATAACCTTAAACAATTCACTTTAGCACCATTCCTTAAAACACATTCATTTAATTTCTTTCAAGTTATTTCATTGGAAAAGAGATCCTAGTCTAGCTATCATGAATAGGCCGAATATCATCATGGCATGCACAAAGAACATGATGTTGGAAGTCAAGCTGGTTGGACGGCATGCTTCAAACTCTCTATGGACTTCAAAGTAATGCAAATATATGTTTTGATGATAACAAGCCAACTCAAGTTCAAGCTCACAAGTGCAAGTCAAGTCTCAAGTTTGAAGACTCAAGCAAGCATAGAATAGAAACCTTCTCTTTAGATCAAATGTAAGGTAATGAAGTTTTTTGTTTCTTTGAAGAGTTACAAAGCCAATAAGTTTTTCATTTTAGAGAGGAGAAGAAAAACGTGTTTTTGCATGAAAAAGTGTTTTCTGCATTTAACCTTAGTAAAAAATCTTGATGTTACAAAACTCTGTATATTTGTATGTGTGCAAAAGAGAGTAATCGATTATTTGCTAAAGTAATCGATTAACTTTGTTGCATCATAGAAAAATCAGAGAAGCTGTAATCGGTTAATTGAATTTTGTTAATCAGTTACTTTCTTATGAAAGTAATCGATTACATAGGTCAAGTAATCGATTATATTTGTTGCATCACATATTTTTCAGAGGCTTTGTAATCGATTACAAGTCTGGTAGTAATCGATTACATGATGTTGCATCATATGCAAAACAGAGGCTTAATAATCGATTAACTCCTCAGTGTAATCGATTATCATAGTTGCATCATATAATGAACAGGAGTGATCTAATCGATTAACTATTCTTAGCCTAATCGATTACATGTTTTTCAAATGTATTTAATAATTTCTATTTTTGTAGAAGTAATCGATTATTTCTTCTATGTAATCGATTATTTCTTGATTTTCTGAAAAACGTGTCAGAATCATTTTTATTATTTCCTGATTTGTTTTTATATAAAAGATTCTGATATATTTTATAAAATTCGAAAATGATTTTAATTTTGAATTATTTCCTTTTTGGTTTTAAGAATCAAATCTTTATTTTATTTCGAAAATCGTTTTGGTTTTATTTTGATTTTAAAACTTATTACAAATCTTTTATTATTCTATTTTGATTTTATTCAAAATCCTTTTTGATTCAAAATAGTTTTCTTTTTTAAAAGGCTCACTCCAACATTCAGAACGAAAAATTTTGACATTCATTCTTTTCGATCTGCACGTTTCTCTCTTCTTCTTCTTCTCTAAGAGTTCTGCTTTTCATCGTTCATATTTTGTAAAGAACAAATCCTTATTGGCTGAGTGACTTCTAGAGAAACTTATTCTTCATTATCATAAGAGCATATTGTAGAATCCGTGTTGTGAGAACACAAGAATCTATTGTAATCACTTTTAGTGAAATCGTTCTAAACCTTAGTGGTTAGGGAGAGAATCCCTTAGTGGACGTTTGATACGTCGTAGGGCGAGGAACCCTGCTGTGTGTTTGAGGCCCCTAGCGAACGGAGGTTCCTAGTAGTGTGCGGGGTGCTCTTGGTTGTAATAGAGTGCGGCTCTATTGCTTGGTTATAAGAACTCTCAGGCGGGTCGCTTGGGGACTGGACTAGGCCTTTCGACGGGAAGGCTGAACCAGTATAAAAATCACCGGTGCAAGCTTTTCTATCCCTCTCTCTTTTACTTTCCGCATATTTATTCTTTTACGTTTTCGCGCTACTCAATTATTATATTATTCCTATCGTTTTCGCGATCCATTACGAACGTTTAATCTCTCCATCTCAAATCAATTTTTATTTGGTACGAATTTTTCAATACATAATAAAACTCGATTCACCCCCCCCCCCCTCTCGAGATTTTGAGGCCAAAACCAACAATTGGCATCAGAGCTAGTCTCTTGTGTTAAGACTTAACCGTCTCAAGAGTATGGCTTCAAACTCTCTGTTTGGAGGTGAAGGGAGTTCTATTAACCGTCCTCCCATGTTTGATGGGGTAGGGTACGCGTATTGGAAAGCCCGTATGAAAATTTTTATTCAAGGAGTAGGATTAAAAGTTTGGGATGCTGTTGTTAATGGTCCCTATGTTCCTACCTATGTGGTTAATGGTAACACCGTCGAAAAGCCTATGGCTGAGTGGACGGAGGAGGAGGAACGTAGAGTCCAATACGACTTGAAAGCGAAAAATATTATAACATCTGCTTTGAGCTATGATGAGTTTTTCAGGATTTCAACATGCGAGACAGCACAACAAATGTGGGATACACTTGAAGTCACACATGAAGGAACAACGGAATTAAAGAGGTCAAGGATCAATACGTTGACTGGTGAATATGAGCTATTCAGGATGAAAGATAGAGAATCAATTCAAGAGATCCAAAAACGCTTCACAATGATCGTAAATCAATTGACAACATTGGGGAAGAAATTCACCAATGAGGATCTCATCAACAAAGTTCTAAGGTGTTTGGGAAGAGATTGGCAACCCAAGGTGACGGCAATCGCCGAATCAAGAAATCTCTCAACAATGACGCTGGCAACTCTGTTTGGAAAATTACAAGAACACGAAAGTGAACTAAAGAGGTTGGCTCAGCATGAAGAAGAGAACAAGAAGGTTAAAAGCTTGGCATTCAAGGCTGAAACACCTGCACCAGATAGTGACTCGGACAAAGAATTGCTGAATGATGAACACATGAGTCTTTTGGTGAAGAAGTTCGGGAAATTTCTGAGGAAGAAAAATTTCAACAGAAGAGACAACAATAAAAGTGGAGGCTCAACCATCACATGTCATGAATGTGGCAAGCCTGGTCACATTAGAGCAGACTGCTATCAATTGAAAAAGAAAGAGAATTCAGAAAAGGGCACCTCAAGTTCAAAGAAGGGAAAGCAAGCATACTTGGCATGGCTGGACAATGATGGAAGTTCGGATGAGGATTCAGACGAACAAGAGGAGACCGCTAACCTATGCTTGATGGCTCACGACAATGAGGTATCTACTGAACTTAACTTTTCTTATGATGAATTACAAGAAGCATTTGAAGAGTTACATGAGGAATCGATGAGGTTATCCTTATTGGTTTCACTAGAAAATAAAAATTCAGCTTCCATTTTAGAAAAGAATAAAGAGCTTACTAAAGAAAATGATTTTTTGAAAAAGCAAAATAAGGAGCTGAATTTGACTTTAAAAAATTCTTCAAACACTTCGTGTAATGACATTAAACTTAAAGGTAGTTCTTCTTCTTGTAAATTCTGCAAGGACCTGGTTAAAGAAGTTGAAGATTTAAAAGAAACCCTTGCTAAATTTACAAAAGGTAGAAATACTTTAAATTTAATGTTAGGTAGGAAAAAATGTTTCTTTAATAGAGCGGGTTTAGGATATCAACCCGGTAGGCATCAAAAGAAACTAAGTACCATTTTTGTCCCTGCCAGTAATCATAAGAAACCTCTTATTATATGTCATATTTGTGGTAAAAAGGGCCATGGTGCACATGAATGCATACACCGAAAAGTGAAGTTTGTTAAACCGAACAATGAAGCTAGAAGGTGGCATGACTTAAACTATGGCTATACTAACACTCAAGGACCCAAAAAGATATGGGTACCTAAAAAGAAACCTTGAATTTTTGCTTGTAGGTTACTCCGGAAGGAAGGAAGTCTTGGTGGTATTTGGACAGCGGATGCTCAAAACATATGACTGGAGATAAATCTAAATTTTCGCATCTCGTGCCTAAGGACCAAGGACATGTGACCTTCGGAGATAACAACCAAGGAAAGATCATCGGAATCGGTAAAATTGGTACACCTCCTAACCCTTGCATTGAAAATGTATTAAATGTTGAGGGCCTAGAGCACAATTTGCTAAGCATTAGTCAATTGTGTGATAAGGGCAATAGGGTTATTTTTGATTCTGATAGATGTACTATCGAGGAAAAAATTGATAATCTTCCTAAGCTAATTGCTCGCAGGCTAAACAATGTTTATGTTATTGATTTTGATTCAATTCCCTCAAATGATGCGAAATTTTTATTATCTAAAGAGGATGAATCGTGGCTGTGGCATCCTAGAATAGGTCACATCCACATGGCTCATTTAAATAAAATTTCTTCTAAAAACTTAGTAGTTGGTTTGCCAAAGCAAAATTTTTCTTTTTCCGAAAAATGTGATCCTTGTTCAAAATCAAAACTCACAAGGGCCAATTTTCCTTCTAAAAACCTTGTTTCAACTCAAAGGCCTTTGGAACTTTTACATATGGATCTTTTTGGACCGTGTCAAACTAAAAGCTTTGGTGGCAACTATTATTGCTTAGTTATTGTGGATGACTATTCTAGGTATACATGGACGCTTTTTATTACTCATAAAAATGACGCATTTCATGAATTTAAAAAGCTAGCCAAGATTATTCAAAACCAATTGCATTTGAGCATTGCATCCATTAAAACTGATCATGGTGGAGAATTTGAAAATCATCTTTTTGAAAAGTTTTGCGAAAAACATGGAGTTAAGCATTATTTTTCCGCTCCAAGGACTCTAGAGCAAAATGGAGTTGTGGAGAGGATAAATCGTTCATTAAAAGAGCTTTCTAGAACAATGCTTAATGACATGAATTTGTCTGCATATTTTTGGGCCGATGCAGTTAGTACAGCATGTTATGTTATGAACCGTGTTTTGATTAGGCCTATTTTAAAGAAAACCCCTTATGAGCTGTACAAAGGGAGAAAACCAAATATTTCCCATCTTCGAGTTTTTGGATGTAAATGTTTTGTGCATAATAATGGTAAAGAAAATCTAGGAAGTTTTGAGGCTAGAGCTTATGAGGGTATATTCCTTGGATATTCTGCTTCGAGCAAAGCTTATAGGATATACAATAAATCTCGTAATACTATTGAAGAATCTATTCATGTATCATTTGACGAATCCGATCCCAGAAGGTTGGGAAAGGTATCTGTTAATGACATTTCAGGTATTCTTGGAGATTTATTCATTGATGAGGATGAGGAGCCAAATGCCAAAAGGAAGGAGCATTCTGAATGTAACACCCCAAAATTTTAATCCCCGATTAATGAAATGTTAATTATAATTTAATTATAATTAATAGTCTCCAAATTAATCCTTGATTAAAATATGTGTGTATATAATTAGCTTGCATGTGAGAAATTATTTAATAAATAATTTAAATGCCTAAAATGTATATTTTGCATATTAGTCCCTGGGTTGGGACCTAGAAGCAATTATAGGAAAGGTTTTGGAGAGAAAGTAAATAAAATAATTATTTTTCAAAATCTGGGCGAATTACTCGAGTATTACTCAGAATACTCGAGTAATCTGGGTCAAACTGCACGAGTTAGTGCGTTTGATGAGTCACAGCCAACGATTCCTTTCGTTGACACGAAAACGTCTTCAAGCCACCTCCATGGCAGTCGTGTCGCGACGCATGATGCCTCTCTATGCCTATAAAAGCTCATCTTCAACCCTTAGCCAAGAATTTTGCTTAACTTTGTTGAAATTGAAGAAGTTAGGGTTTCTGAGTTGTGAGCTTCGATTCTCTTTCTCTACATTGATTTGAAACACAAACCAAACACGAATACAAAGCTTACATCTTGAGCTTTGTATAGAGAGTGAAAACGTGAGATTTGAGTGAGTAAGCTAAGAGAATTGAAGAATTGAAGTGAAGCTGTTCTTGCTCGAGTTGGTGACTGGAGCTTACTTTGATCATCGATTTCGGTAAGCTCGTGAATCCCTGAGTCTCAAACTTAATTCCTTTAGTTAGTTCATGTTGCATAGAGTTAATAAATCTAATTTTCCCCAATTTAAATCTCTGTTCCATGTACAAACCAATTCCATTTTGGTATGGTACTCAAAATGCTCTGCTCATGGTTCTTGAAGTTGGTCTGAGGAGTTTGGAGTCTCTTTCTTGCCAAGTTTCGTTTGGAAAACATCTGAGAGGTAAGGGGAAGTAATTATATTCACTAGATAGAGTTTGAAATCCATTAAATGTGTTAGAGAGCCACCAAGAGGCTCTAAGGGCTTAGATTCTATAGGAACTTTGGTTTGGAGACCAATCCATGCTCTAAATCTGTATTGAGCAAGTTTGTTATCATGTATGTGAACCTGAATGAGCTTTGTTTCATGAAGATTATGCTTATTGTGTGATTTGAGGTATTGAGTTGTTAAAATGCCTTTTTGTGCATAATCAATGATTTCTCTGTCAATTCTGTGCTTTGAATTGAAATAAGTGTTGTAACATGTTTGATTAATGATATGTTAACTCTGTTGATCCCTGAAATGGACTTAAATTGAGTAGAAATGAAAATGGCATGTTAAAACCAGTTTTCAATACTGTCAGCTGCGAAACACTCGAGTAAATGGCAAAGTACTCGAGTGAATCGTGTTCAAAATAAAGTAAATTTCATAAGAACACTCGAGTATTTTGTTTTTCCTACTCGAGTATCGGGCATGAACTGAGAATTGTTATAGGTCAAACACTCGAGTCATTCAAAGTCACTCGAGTATTCTGGAAAAGTCCAAGAACACTCGAGTAACTCATGAACTACTCGAGTAAATTATTGAAAGTAAAACCCAAATCCTCAGAAAGACATGAACACTCGAGTAAGCTTAAGAACACTCGAGTAATCTGGAAAATCTCCAGAACACTCGAGTATTCTGAACTTTACTCGAGTAAAATGCCCAGAATCTGAAAACATCATTTTCAATTCTAACTTAATTAATTAAGGAATTATTAAAGGTAATTCAAGGGATCAAGACTTAGAGAAATTGATCAATACAATTCGATCGTTTGGTGACGATCCTTTTTGATAAAAATTAAGCCTAGGTGGCTAGTAAAGTATTAATCAATTTCCCCTAAGTCTAAAATGCATTCATTCTGGAGTTTGGATGGTAGGACGTATTCATGTTCGATAAACATGAGGAGGGCCTCTGGGAGTGCCAATACGCTTGCTTGATGACACGTCGTTGACGTGGTCGGCTTTGTGGATGCCGATATGGATATATCGTTTGGATGACGATCCGTTTGGATGACGGGATATGCTCGGATGGCATGGATACCAAGCTTGTCGTGTACATTCTAGGTGAATGTACGAATTGTTGTATACCTAGGAATACAACGCACTGTGGAGTGCTGGGTTGTCAGGGATGGACGTCAGAAAGTGACTTAGAAAATGTGGAGATAAGTTGAGAGTTAAAGTCATGCATCATGTCATTCACCTAATGCAATTGATATACCTGAACTAAGTGTGAACATCCTATTTGCATCTGATACTTGCTAGATGCTAATTGTGATTGTTATTAATTGATGCATTATTATCTTTCATATGTTGCATGATTTATTCTCTATTGATTATGTGAGTAGAATTGCTTACCCCTATGCCCTTGTAGGTGATGTCTCGCTACATTGCTTGCATCGAGATCCGGCCACTTCCTAGTGGCGTATGGATCTATGAGGACCATCGCGCGGTGTATGAGGGGGAGGTAGAGTTCACATTCTACCACCCTAATCCGCTGATGCGATTCCGTCCTCGTAGGTTTAGGATTCCCATCATATACACTATGCATGTACCCCCGTTTTATACTTATCATGGACCACCTCCCATGCGACCAACTCGCTCTTACCATAGCTTTCGTTTTCAACCTACCCGCTCTCACCTTTTTTCTTCGAGAGTCGTCCGCGAGGAGACTCCCCTATCTGATCCGAGGAGCCCAGTCAGGGTTTCACCATCACCTGACCCGGTACCCAGTGGTCGGGTACACTCTCCTTCGGATGAGATCGAGGAGGATCCGGTGGAGGACGAGACTGGGAGCGAGCCTGTCGTGCATTCTACTGGGAGTGACTGGAGGGACGACGATCCCTAGGTACATGTATATGGTGTATGGTGTGGATATGAGGATCCGGTGTGTGGAGGAGATGTGCTGCTGCTACTGTGATGATGATGCTACTACCTTATTACCTATGTTTTTGGGAGACTACTGCTGCTACTACTACTGCATCTGATGCTGATGGATCTACATGACTATCCCTGGGGTTGTATTTTGGTTATATATATAGTGTACATATGTTTTACTCTAGGGTTATATTATCATGGTAATGTAGATCTGTTTATATGGACTTGTTATATTTTGGAACTTGGTGACTTATCTCATGGACTATGTATCTATGACTCTTTCATATATATGAAAATCTATGTTTATATGATATCGGTTGCATAGTCCAGTAATTTCCGCTTACTCTGATTTAACTTATAAAAGAGCTCGGCTATAAGTATTAATTGACGGTATCAGTTTTATTGAACAAAGTATGGGTAGCTTCAATTGATTGTAAAATGTAAAGAAATTTCTAAAGAACGAATGTTATCCTGTTTGAGAAAAGGTTTTAGAAATCGCCGAACTCGATACAAGTGTTTTAAAGGATTTTAGAAATTATTCTCCAAGAGTTCCATTTGATGAATTGTGCACCCACAATAAAGAAAATTTTATTTACCATATTTTCTTAGCGCACAAGTCCATATATTATCCAATAGAAAGTATAATTACTATATTATATTTGGGTAATCCGGAAGGGTGTCACACTTAGTGGTATCAGAGCAAAAGTCAGATCCTGTGGTAGTAGAAGTGGTTCCAGAAAGGTAGCCATCAACATCAAGCAGGTATCTCCAAAGCGCTTATTACCTTGAATGTTGTTATTTTGATTGTTAAAGGTTTGAATACCTTGAATTGTTTGTACCTTGTCTCTTTTGAGTACAAGACGCAATTGATTGTAGATCTGATAAGCTTAGGATAGAGCCTTAGGATATGTGGTGTAATGGAAGTTTCTCTAGTTCAACATATGTGACCGTAAGCCCATAGCGCAGGTCTAATATGGCAACTAGAAACCAATATCACACCAACGCGATGTTGGAGCGAATCACCACGGTATTGGAAGCTATGCAAAGGCAGTCTCAGCAACCATCTCAACCGGCTAATCCGCCTCATCAGTGTAATATGGGAAACACTGAGGCGAAGACTCTGGCTGATTTTAGAAGTTGTAACCCGCCAAAGTTTGAAGGAGGATTTAAACCGGAAGAGGCCAACAAATGGATTCACACTATGGACAAGATTTTGAGAACGTTGGAATGTTCGGATGCTCAGAAGGTGGCATATGCAACCTATATGCTGGAGAATGAGGCTGAGAACTGGTGGAATCACACCATGCAGCTTTTACAATATAAGGAAGGGAGATAAGTTGGGGAGTATTTATGGAGAAGTTTCTCCAGAAATATTTTCCTGAAGATCTGAGAAGGAAAAAGGAGGTGGAGTTCCTGCAGTTGAAGCAAGGGAACATGAGTGTGGGCGAGTACGCGGCAAAGTTTGAAGAGCTGATGAAGTACTCTCCATATTACCAGAACAACCCAGACGAGAGGAGCAAGTGCATCAAGTTTGAAGGTGGATTGAGGCCAAAGTTGAAGTCAATTTTCAGCTATCAGCGGATTCAAAGTTTCCCTGCATTGGTAGATATGTGTAGGATGTATGAAGATGATACCAAGGCTGAGGAGGTTCAAGTTGTGGAAAAGAAGGACAATCAAGGATATGGACCACAGAGACGAAAAGGTTTCAATAATAGAGGTAAAGGTCCATATGATCGCAGAGGGAAAGGCAAGGGTAAAGTTGGTGGTTCTGAGGGAAGAAATTATCGGAGCGAAGCTCCATTCTGCGACAAGTGCAAACGCAACCATTATGGTCGTGTTTGCTGGGGAACAAGTGGATGTTTCAATTGTGGAAAGCCGGGGCATTTTGCGAGAGATTGAAAGGAGCCAGCCAAGGCCAATTCAAGAGGAGTTGCAGATAGACCGGTGACTCAAGGAAGGGTCTTCACCCTTAGTGGTGTGGAAGCGAATCGATCCTCTGATCTGGTGCAAGGTAAATACTTGCTTAATGGTCAGTTTTGCCATGTTTTGTTTGACTCCGGTGCAACGCATTCATTTGTTTCATATGAATGTGTAAACCGCTTAGGCTTGATTGTGTCTGAAATGCCTTATGTTCTTAAGGTAGAAACCCCTACCAATGCTCCTGTAATTGTTTCTAGAGCATGTCTTAACTGTTGTATAGAAGTGTTAGGACAAACCTCTAAAGTAGATTTGATCTGCTTACCCTTAGTACAATTGGATGTGATCTTGGGAATGGACTGGTTAAGTCAAAACCAAGTGATCATTGATTGTGATAGAAGACTCGTGACCTATAGAAACCCAAAACCCTCTGGTTACATATGTCTGTTCAACACCGAGGTGGGAGAAAGTGGTCCGAGGATGGAAGAGATCCCTGTTGTCAGAGATTTCCCAGAAGTTTTTGCTGACGAGATTCCTGGTTTGCCACCAAGAAGAGAGATAGAATTTGGCATCGATCTCGTTCCGGGAGCTGGTCCCATTTCTATCGCTCCCTATAGAATGGCACCACCGGAAATGGAGGAAATGAAGAAGCAAATTGAGGAGTTGCTGCAGAAACAGATGATTCGACCAAGCGTGTCATCTTGGGGTGCTCCTGTCTTATTCGTCAAGAAGAAAGATGGTAGCATGAGGATGTGCATCGACTACCGACAACTTAATAAGGTCACCATCAAGAACAAGTATCCGTTGCCACGAATAGATGACCTTATGGATCAAGTGCGTGGGGCTTCAGTATTTTCCAAGATTGATTTGAGGTCGGGGTACCATCAGATCAGAATTAGAGAAGAGGATATTTCTAAGACTGCATTTCGATCTCGATACGGACATTATGAGTATGTTGTGATGCCGTTCGGATTGACTAATGCACCAGATATCTTCATGGACTACATGAATCGAATCTTTAGACCTTATTTAGATTCATTCGTGGTTGTGTTCATTGATGATATTCTGATCTACTCTAAGAGCCCGGAGGAGCATGCTGAACACTTGAAGATAGTGTTAAGCATCTTGAAGGAGAAGCAGTTGTACGCCAAACTTACAAAGTGTGAGTTCTGGCTGAAGGAGATTAAATTTTTGGGGCATGTGATTTCAGATAAAGGGATAGCAGTTGATCCAACGAAAGTAAGTTCGGTTTTGCAATGGGAGCAACCAAAGTCGGCCACGGAAGTCAGAAGTTTTCTTGGTTTGGCTGGGTATTATAGAAGGTTCATCGAAGGTTTCTCGAAGATTGCACTGCCTCTGACGAAGTTGACAAGGAAAGATCAACCGTTCTTATGGGATAAGAAGTGTGAGAGAAGTTTTCGGGAGTTGAAGGAAAGGTTGACATCGTCTCCTGTATTGGTGTTGCCCGATACACAGAAGAGTTTCGATGTGTATTGTGACGCGTCGAAACAAGGTCTTGGGTGTGTCTTGATGCAAGATGGGCAAGTTGTCGCTTACGCTTCGAGACAGCTAAAAGTTCATGAGATGAACTATCCAACTCATGATCTGGAGTTGGCAGCTGTGGTGTTTGCCTTAAAGATTTGGAGGCACTATCTCTATGGCACTACGTTCCGGGTGTTTAGTGACCATAAGAGTTTAAAGTACCTCTTTGATCAAAAGGAGTTGAATATGAGGCAACGCCGATGGATGGAGTTTTTGAAGGATTATGAGTTTGAGCTCCATTACCATCCTGGGAAGGCTAAAGTTGTGGCGGACGCATTGAGTAGAAAGGCAATGAATATCAGTGCAATGATGGTTAGAGAAGCTGCACTGATAGAGGAGTTTCGGGATTTAAATTTGACGATGCAAGTGGAGCCGACGAGTATCAAGTTGGGGATGTTGCAAATTGCTAATGAATTCCTGCAAAGGATTCGAGAATTGCAACACAAGGATGAGAAACTTATGGAGAAGAAGAGGTTAATGCAAGAAGGTAAGGAGTTAGAATTCCAAGAAGGGAAGGATGGAATCCTGCGTTTTAGAATGAGGATTTGTATTCCGGATAATTTGGAAGTAAGGAGAATGATTCTGGATGAAGCGCATAAGAGCAAGATGAGTATGCATCCGGGAGCCACCAAGATGTATCAGGATTTGAAGAAATTATTTTGGTGGCCGGGACTGAAGAAGGACGTAGCTGAGTATGTGGCGTGCTGTTTGGTGTGTCAAAAGGCGAAGGTAGAACACCAGGAGGAGAGTTGCTTTCTTTAGAAGTTCCTGTATGGAAGTGGGATAGCATCTCGATGGATTTTGTGTCGGGATTGCCAAGGACGTCTACTGGTCATGATGCAATCTGGGTGATCGTGGATCGGTTGACCAAGTCAGCGCATTTCATTCCAGTGAATATGCGCTACTCATTGGAAAAGCTCACTCAGTTGTATATCAAGGAAGTTGTTCGTCTTCATGGGATACCATCAAGTATTGTGTCTGATCGCGATCCAAGGTTCACGTCGAAGTTCTGGCAAGATCTACACAGAACCTTGGGTTCAAGATTGAAGTTAAGCTCTACATACCACCCTCAGACTGATGGTCAGACGGAAAGAACTATTCAGTCATTGGAAGACATTCTGCGAGCTTGTGCACTGGAAGAACAAGGGAATTGGGAGAAAATGTTGCCACTCGTGGAATTCACTTACAACAATAGTTATCACACGAGTATTGGAATGGCACCATTTGAAGCTCTGTATGGAAAAAAGTGTCAGACGCCGTTATGCTGGTTTCAAGTGGGGGAGAATTCTCTGATTGGACCAGATATTGTGCAAGAGACCACGGAACAGATCAAAATGATACAAGAGAAGATGAGGGCAGCTCAGAGTAGGCAGAAAAGCTATGCTGATAGAAGGAGAAAAACCTTAGAGTTTGCTGAAGGAGACCACATGTTCATTAGAATAATACCAACCAAAGGTGTTAGTAGAGCCTTAAAAACCCAGAAACTATCGCCTAAGTTTATTGGTCCCTATCAAATTCTCAAAAGAATCGGTCCAATAGCTTATCAATTAGCTTTGCCTCCGTCATTAGCTAACCTCCATAATGTATTCCATGTGTCTCAATTGAAGAAATATGTCCATGATCCCACCATTGTCCTTAGAATCCAACCGGATGACTTAGAAATTCATGAGAACCTAACCTTCAAAGTTGTGCCAGTTCGCATCGAAGATCGGAGAATCAAGCAGCTGAGAGGGAAGGATATTCATCTGGTCAAAGTTGTCTGGGTTTGTGGAGATGTAATAGAATCCTCTTGGGAGTTAGAGAATAAGATGCGTCAGGATTATCCTGACTTGTTTGTATGAGTTGAATTTCGGGGACGAAATTCCTTGTAAGTGGGGGAGTAGTGTAACACCCCAAAATTTTAATTCCCGATTAATGAAATGTTAATTATAATTTAATTATAATTAATAGTCTCCAAATTAATCCTTGATTAAAATATGTGTGTATATAATTAGCTTGCATGTGAGAAATTATTTAATAAATAATTTAAATGCCTAAAATGTATATTTTGCATATTAGTCCCTGGGTTGGGACCTAGAAGCAATTATAGGAAAGGTTTTGGAGAGAAAGTAAATAAAATAACTATTTTTCAAAATCTGGGCGAATTACTCGAGTATTACTCAGAATACTCGAGTAATCTGGGTCAAACTGCACGAGTTAGTGCGTTTGATGAGTCACAGCCAACGATTCCTTTCGTTGACACGAAAACGTCTTCAAGCCACCTCCATGGCAGTCGTGTCGCGACGCATGATGCCTCTCTATGCCTATAAAAGCTCATCTTCAACCCTTAGCCAAGAATTTTGCTTAACTTTGTTGAAATTGAAGAAGTTAGGGTTTCTGAGTTGTGAGCTTCGATTCTCTTTCTCTACATTGATTTGAAACACAAACCAAACACGAATACAAAGCTTACATCTTGAGCTTTGTATAGAGAGTGAAAACGTGAGATTTGAGTGAGTAAGCTAAGAGAATTGAAGCATTGAAGTGAAGCTGTTCTTGCTCGAGTTGGTGTCTGGAGCTTACTTTGATCATCGATTTCGGTAAGCTCGTGAATCCCAGAGTCTCAAACTTAATTCCTTTAGTTAGTTCATGTTGCATATAGTTAATAAATCTAATTTTCCCCAATTTAAATCTCTGTTCCATGTACAAACCAATTCCATTTTGGTATGGTACTCAAAATGCTCTGCTCATGGTTCTTGAAGTTGGTCTGAGGAGTTTGGAGTCTCTTTCTTGCCAAGTTTCGTTTGGAAAACATCTGAGAGGTAAGGGGAAGTAATTATATTCACTAGATAGAGTTTGAAATCCATTAAATGTGTTAGAGAGCCACCAAGAGGCTCTAAGGGCTTAGATTCTATAGGAACTATGGTTTGGAGACCAATCCATGCTCTAAATCTGTATTGAGCAAGTTTGTTATCATGTATGTGAACCTGAATGAGCTTTGTTTCATGAAGATTATGCTTATTGTGTGATTTGAGGTATTGAGTTGTTAAAATGCCTTTTTGTGCATAATTAATGATTTCTCTATCAATTCTGTGTTTTGAATTGAAATAAGTGTTGTAACATGTTTGATTAATGATATGTTAACTCTGTTGATCCCTGAAATGGACTTAAATTGAGTAGAAATGAAAATGGCATGTTAAAACCAGTTTTCAATACTGTCAGCTGCGAAACACTCGAGTAAATGGCAAAGTACTCGAGTGAATCGTGTTCAAAATAAAGTAAATTTCATAAGAACACTCGAGTATTTTGTTTTTCCTACTCGAGTATCGGGCATGAACTGAGAATTGTTATAGGTCAAACACTCGAGTCATTCAAAGTCACTCGAGTATTCTGGAAAAGTCCAAGAACACTCGAGTAACTCATGAACTACTCGAGTAAATTATTGAAAGTAAAACCCAAATCCTCAGAAAGACATGAACACTCGAGTAAGCTTAAGAACACTCGAGTAATCTGGAAAATCTCCAGAACACTCGAGTATTCTGAACTTTACTCGAGTAAAATGCCCAGAATTTGAAAACATCATTTTCAATTCTAACTTAATTAATTAAGGAATTATTAAAGGTAATTCAAGGGATCAAGACTTAGAGAAATTGATCAATACAATTCGATCGTTTGGTGACGATCCTTTTTGATAAAAATTAAGCCTAGGTGGCTAGTAAAGTATTAATCAATTTCCCCTAAGTCTAAAATGCCTTCATTCTGGAGTTTGGATGGTAGGACGTATTCATGTTCGATAAACATGAGGAGGGCCTCTGGGAGTGCCAATACGCTTGCTTGATGACACGTCGTTGACGTGGTCGGCTTTGTGGATGCCGATATGGATATATCGTTTGGATGACGATCCGTTTGGATGACGGGATATGCTCGGGTGGCATGGATACCAAGCTTGTCGTGTACATTCTAGGTGAATGTACGAATTGTTGTATACCTAGGAATACAACGCACTGTGGAGTGCTGGGTTGTCAGGGATGGACGTCAGAAAATGACTTAGAAAATGTGGAGATAAGTTGAGAGTTAAAGTCATGCATCATGTCATTCACCTAATGCAATTGATATACCTGAACTAAGTGTGAACATCCTATGTGCATCTGATACTTGCTAGATGCTAATTGTGATTGTTATTAATTGATGCATTATTATCTTTCATATGTTGCATGATTTATTCTCTATTGATTATGTGAGTAGAATTGCTTACCCCTATGCCCTTGTAGGTGATGTCTCGCTACATTGCTTGCATCGAGATCCGGCCACTTCCTAGTGGCGTATGGATCTATGAGGACCATCGCGCGGTGTATGAGGGGGAGGTAGAGTTCACATTCTACCACCCTAATCCGCTGATGCGATTCCGTCCTCGTAGGTTTAGGATTCCCATCATATACACTATGCATGTACCCCCGTTTTATACTTATCATGGACCACCTCCCATGCGACCAGCTCGCTCTTACCATAGCTTTCGTTTTCAACCTACCCGCTCTCACCTTTTTTCTTCGAGAGTCGTCCGCGAGGAGACTCCCCTATCTGATCCGAGGAGCCCAGTCAGGGTTTCACCATCACCTGACCCGGTACCCAGTGGTAGGGTACACTCTCCTTCGGATGAGATCGAGGAGGATCCGGTGGAGGACGAGAGTGGGAGCGAGCCTGTCGTGCATTCTACTGGGAGTGACTGGAGGGACGACGATCCCTAGGTACATGTATATGGTGTATGGTGTGGATATGAGGATCCGGTGTGTGGAGGAGATGTGCTGCTGCTACTGTGATGATGATGCTACTACCTTATTACCTATGTTTTTGGGAGACTACTGCTGCTACTACTACTGCATCTGATGCTGATGGATCTACATGACTATCCCTGGGGTTGTATTTTGGTTATATATATAGTGTACATATGTTTTACTCTAGGGTTATAATATCATGGTAATGTAGATCTGTTTATATGGACTTGTTATATTTTGGAACTTGGTGACTTATCTCATGGACTATGTATCTATGACTCTTTCATATATATGAAAATCTATGTTTATATGATATCGGTTGCATAGTCCAGTAATTTCCGCTTACTCTGATTTAACTTATAAAAGAGCTCGGCTATAAGTATTAATTGACGGTATCAGTTTTATTGAACAAAGTATGGGTAGCTTCAATTGATTGGAAAATGTAAAGAAATTTCTAAAGAACGAATGTTATCCTGTTTGAGAAAAGGTTTTAGAAATCGCCGAACTCGATACAAGTGTTTTAAAGGATTTTATAAATTATTCTCCAAGAGTTCCATTTGATGAATTGTGCACCCACAATAAAGAAAATTTTATTTACCATATTTTCTTAGCGCACAAGTCCATATATTATCCAATAGAAAGTATAATTACTATATTATATTTGGGTAATCCGGAAGGGTGTCACACCGAAAGCAATGGAAATTCAGTTGAAAATGTTGAGGAGAAAAATCAAGAACAATCCATGGAACTCAACGCTGATTTGCCTAAGGAATGGAGAACATCAAGGCACCATCCTATAGATCAGATTATCGGGGATATCTCAAAAGGTGTAAGTACTCGCAACTCTATTAGCAATCTGTGTAACTTCTTTGCATTTGTTTCTCAAGTACAGCCAAAGAATTATTCTGAGGCTATGGTTGATGAGCATTGGCTTTTGGCAATGCAAGAAGAATTAAACCAGTTCGAAAGAAATCAGGTGTGGGAACTTGTTCCTAGGCCTGAATCTCATCCGATTATTGGAACTAAGTGGATTTATAAAAATAAACTTGATGAGGCTGGTTTAATTGTTCGAAACAAATCTTGGCTAGTTGCACAAGGTTACAATCAGGAAGAGGGGATAGATTATGAGGAAACATTTGCCCATGTTGCTAGGTTGGAAGCCATAAGACTGCTATTAGCATTTGCATGTATTCTAGATTTTAAATTATATCAAATGGACGTAAAGAGTGCCTTTCTTAATGGTTTTATAAATGAAGAAGTTTATGTGTGTCAACCTCCTGGCTTTGAAAGTTATGAACACCCTGATTATGTTTATAAATTGAAAAAGGCTTTGTACGGTCTAAAACAAGCTCCTAGAGCGTGGTACGACCGTCTTAGCAAATTTTTGTTGGAAAATAACTTTGAAAGAGGGAAGGTTGATAACACACTTTTTATCAAAAAGAAAGGAAAGGACATTCTTTTAGTTCAGATTTATGTAGATGATATTATATTCGGTGCTACTAATGAAATCCTTTGCAAGGAATTTTCTAGTATGATGCAGGAAGAGTTCGAAATGTCTATGATGGGCGAGCTGAACTTTTTCCTGGGATTACAAATAAAGCAAGCGAAGGACGGAATCTTTATTAGTCAAACCAAATACTGCAAAGAATTACTGAGAAGATTTGGCATGGATAAGGCCAAGGCAGTAGCGACACCGATAAGCACATCATGTTACTTGGACAAAGACGAAGAAGGTAAATCCGTAGAAATTACAAAGTATCGAGGTATTATCGGATCCCTTCTATATTTAACGGCAAGTAGGCCGGATATCATGTTTAGTGTGTGTCTTTGTGCTCGGTTCCAGTCGAATCCAAAAGAAACGCACATGGTTGCTGCCAAGCGAATAATGAAATACTTGTCTGGCACAACTGATATGGGTTTATGGTACCCCAAAGGTTCTTCGTGTAATCTTTTTGGGTATTCTGATTCTGACTTTGCTGGTTGCAAAGTAGATAGAAAAAGCACTAGCGGCACTTGTCATCTTCTTGGCAATTCATTGGTATCATGGGCTAGTAAGAAACAGTCTAGTGTTGCCCTATCTACAGCTGAGGCTGAATATGTAGCCGCGGGTAGTTGTTGCGCTCAGATTTTATGGTTAAAACAGCAACTTCTAGACTTTGGTGTAAGTCTAGATCACATTCCTATTAAATGTGATAATACCAGTGCTATTTCTATTACCAAAAACCCAGTGCAACATTCTCGCACGAAGCATATAGAGATTCGACACCGTTTTATTCGTGATCATATTCAGAAGGGTGATTGCATTATTGAGTATGTTGATACTTCGCGACAGTTGGCTGATATCTTTACGAAACCACTTCCAAAAGAAAATTTCTTTTTCATTCGTAGAGAAATTGGTTTAACTTCTGCCTCTCACCTCTTTTGAATATGTGATTATGTTTATCTCTCATGTTATTATTGATGCATCTTCTTAGTGTTTCAGGGGAGATTGCACATCTTTTTGATGATTACAAAAGGGGGGAGAGAGATTCTGATATATTGGCTAGTTTATTTGGCTAATACATTCAGGGGGAGATACTCTGGAAGGATGCTTGTTTCAAAAATGATGATTTTTTTTAAGCATTCATACTGGGGGAGAAAAATTAATCCTTTATATTTCCTGTATTTAGTGATTCTAAGGAAGGTTTTATTATTATATACCTATTTCTGCTTGTATAACACTTGTGATGCAGATAATAAAGAGCATATCAGAATGGTTGTTTGTCATCATCAAAAAGGGGGAGTGTTGGAAGTCAAGCTGGTTGGAAGGCATGCTTCAAACTCTCTATGGACTTCAAAGTAATGCAAATATATGTTTTGATGATAACAAGCCAACTCAAGTTCAAGCTCACAAGTGCAAGTCAAGTCTCAAGTTTGAAGACTCAAGCAAGCATAGAATAGAAACCTTCTCTTTAGATCAAATGTAAGGTAATGAAGTTTTTTGTTTCTTTAAAGAGTTACAAAGCCAATAAGTTTTTCATTTTAGAGAGGAGAAGAAAAACGTGTTTTTGCATGAAAAAGTGTTTTCTGCATTTAACCTTAGTAAAAATTATTGATGTTACAAACCTCTGTATATTGGTATGTGTGCAAAAGAGAGTAACCGATTATTTGCTAAAGTAATCGATTAACTTTGTTGCATCATAGAAAAATCAGAGAAGCTGTAATCGGTTAATTGAATTTTGTTAATCAGTTACTTTCTTATGAAAGTAATCGATTACATAGGTCAAGTAATCGATTATATTTGTTGCATCACATATTTTTCAGAGGCTTTGTAATCGATTACAAGTCTGGTAGTAATCGATTACATGATGTTGCATCATATGCAAAACAGAGGCTTGATAATCGATTAACTCCTCAGTGTAATCGATTATCATAGTTGCATCATATAATGAACAGGAGTGATGTAATCGATTAACTATTCTTAGCCTAATCGATTACATGTTTTTCAAATGTATTTAAGAATTTCTATTTTTGTAGAAGTAATCGATTATTTCTTCTATGTAATCAATTATTTCTTGATTTTCTGAAAAACGTGTCAGAATCATTTTTTTTATTTCCTGATTTGTTTTTATATAAAAGATTCTGATATATTTTATAAAATTCGAAAATGATTTTAATTTTGAATTATTTCCTTTTTGGTTTTAAGAATCAAATCTTTATTTTATTTCGAAAATCGTTTTGATTTTATTTTGATTTTAAAACTTATTACAAATCTTTTATTATTCTATTTTGATTTTATTCAAAATCCTTTTTGATTCAAAATAGTTTTCTTTTTTAAAAGGCTCACTCCAACATTCAGAACGAAAAATTTTGACATTCATTCTTTTCGATCTGCACGTTTCTCTCTTCTTCTCTAAGAGTTCTGCTTTTCATCGTTCATATTTTGTAAAGAACAAATCCTTATTGGCTGAGTGACTTCTAGAGAAACTTATTCTTCATTATCATAAGAGCATATTGTAGAATCTGTGTTGTGAGAACACAAGAATCTATTGTAATCACTTTCAGTGAAATCGTTCTAAACCTTAGTGGTTAGGGAGAGAATCCCTTAGTGGACGTTTGATACGTCGTAGGGCGAGGAACCCTGCTGTGTGTTTGAGGCCCCTAGCGAACGGAGGTTCCTAGTAGTGTGCGGGGTGCTCTTGGTTGTAATAGGGTGCGGCTCTATTGCTTGGTTATAAGAACTCTCAGGCGGGTCGCTTGGGGACTGGACTAGGCCTTTCGACAGGAAGGCTGAACCAGTATAAAAATCACCGGTACAAGCTTTTCTATCCCTCTCTCTTTTACTTTCCACATATTTATTCTTTTACGTTTCCGCGCTACTCAATTATTATATTATTCCTATCGTTTTCGCGATCCATTACGAACGTTTAATCTCTCCATCTCAAATCAATTTTTATTTGGTACGAATTTTTCAATACATAATAAAACTCGATTCACCCCCCCCCCCCCTCTTGAGATTTTGAGGCCAAAACCAACACATGAATCAAGGCAAAGATCATTTTCTAAAATCTTGTTTCCTTATTTTCTTTATAAAAACCGTGAGCTTCCACAAGAAAATTCAGCAAGCAAAATTCTAATAATAAAATAACTCAAAAATTATGTCAAAGCCTTTAACTTTTAGAAATCACATGCATGCACCTAAAAATCTCTAGGTGAACAATTTTCAATATGCATGTAAACAAAATGATGATCTTGTATGATTTCCTAATCTACCTAGACTTGGCCGAATGGAGACATGCAAGAAGGCAAAGTTTTATAATGCAATCATCTAAATTCATAGATCATATCATGCAAGACTCAAGGCATCCTCTTATTTTCAAACTACCAACCAAATTATCATCATCACATACTCACATCACATCTTGATTCAAATTAAAATTATTTTTAAAGTTTGTTAAGCTTAATTTCCTTTGAAAACCGTGACATGCATATAGGAAATCAAGACTTCACACTCAATTTAGACATACACAATTCAAACTTCATGTTTTCTCAAAATTAACCATAGATCAAGACATGCAAAAGAAGATCAAGGCAAAATATAAACTTAAACTCAAACCTTCATGCAAACCGTGAAAAATAAGCTAGAAATTAATTTTTTCTAAACATGAAATTACTTAGATCAAATTAAAAACATCAAGACCTATTTCTTCTACTCATGGCCGAATCCTTTAGTCCTTGATTTGGTGATTTACAAGTTCATTCATTCATAGAAATCCAAGATCAAAGTATAAAGAGAACATGCAAAGAAGAATAAGGATTATAAGACCACAAAATCAACATGTATGAGGAAATCCATACAATTTATGAACTTAAAACACGATTTCAAGTAAAACCGTGATGAAGAAAATTCACAAGCAAGAGACCAAAACTTTTTCACATCAACATTCATGATCAAGGCATAAAAATAACATGCAAGACACTTAAACCTCAATGATCACCAAAAATAATTACATGCATCACAAAATTAAATCAAAGTCCATTAAAAGTCCTTTTACAACACAAAACGGTTCAATCAAGACTCCTTCTACCTTAATTCCTAACTTAAATTCTTCAAATCTCTTTCCTCCTTCTCTTGGGTTTGCCTCGGTCTCTTTCTTCTTCTAGGGTTAAAGGGGGTTTTCTTCTTGATATTTGATGAAGAAAATGGTTGAGGAAGGAATTGAAGAAGTTTGGGTTAAGAGCTTTAGGATTTTCACTCTTCTTCTTCTCTTCTCCTCACGCGATCTCACTCTTTCTTTCTATGAGTCTCAAGAGTTTGATGGTACTCTTAAGAGCAAGTGTGTTGGTGTTTGTTGTGGAGGTGAAAAATGAATCCAAACCAACACTCCTCACACGGTTTTAAGAGTAAGGCAAGGGTGTGGAAATTTCCTTTTTCTAGCCTTGGTTCAATGTGGAAGCTTAAGGGCAAATTGGTCTAGGCATATTGTTGCATGGGAGGGGTCCTATCGCGGGAGACAAGGGTGAAGGAAAAGTCTTCCCTAGGCTTCATGACTCACCTCTCCTACTCTCTTCCTATTTTTCTATTTAATTTTAATTTTCTTAATGCATAAGGAAATTGCCCCTTCTTGGTCTTTCTAGTCCTAGCGTGGCTGAACCACACACACACACACACACGCACATATGATTTTATTTTCATCACACATAGCATAGACTCATGCATACACTTAACACACATATGAGCATCACACAATTGACATCTTTAGGGAATCATATCCATACGACATACACACATATATATAAATTCACACATTCATGCATCACACCTTACTCATGCACATTCTATACATTTACACGTGCATTATATTCTTTCCCCATAATTAAATCCTCATATAGTCCTAAGCATGCATACCAAAACCGTACATACACCAAAATAAATCACAAACATTTTATAAAAACATCAAGCATATAAATTTTTTCAAAAACTTAGTTTCTAAACTTTAGATATCACTTTAGAAAATCATTTCTCTAAAAATCATTCATTATCTTGAAAACGTGAATTTTAGAAAAATCACTTAGGAAAACACTCTTTCAAAACACTTTTCTCAATATAATTTCTTTAGTGTTTTAAATTAATATGAGGAATTTACGGGGTGTTACAACAAGACCTACTAGCAATACAAGAACATCACCATCATCCATAGCTTAACCTGTCATTTGGTATTGTCATCATCAAAACTTCATGGGAGAACATGAACTTCAACAAAATCATATAACACCACAACATGAATCAAATGCAATTATGTAAGCCAAGGACAGAACATGTTTTTAATTCAGAAACAGCACCCAAAGAAAAAAGGAACCACATTTAATTGAAACTAAAATCAGTCAAACAAATTAAACTTCTCTGCACATCTAATTTAACTTCAAGCCTTTGGGTAAATCAAAAGGGGAGTGAATTAAATAAAGTCTCATAAAGTGAACAATTTAAGGATTTTTAACAAAAACAAGGATATAATTTCAGGACAGAATAGAAGATAAAAAAGTTCATTGAATCAATACTTAGTATAAACCAATAGAAGAGAAATGTTGAAGAAGCATAAACATTGCCAAATGAGATAAAAATTACAAAACATCATATTCCCTAAGATTACAGATAAAATAAAAAAAATTAAGTATTTCTCTAACCAAACTAAAAGAAAAAACTAATAATTTTGAAAGAAAAAAACTCCCAAAGGGTGTGTTGTTCTTCACGTATCCTTCTAACACTTAAGCTTAGATAGACACTTACGAAATTGGCTCAAAATTGACACTTTCAAATCCTAACCCTAAGATTTGAATCTGAATTCAAAAAAAAAAATCATACAAACAAATCATTTAAGGTTTACTTAAACTAATATAGTCAATCCCAAAATAAAAAGAAAACCCCCCAATCTTCAAACTCTAAGTCGAGAGAGAAGAAAAGCAAACTAATAACCTAAAAAGGAACACAAGAAAGAAAAGGAAGAGGATGAAAATCGTACTTCGGGCCCATTTGTCAGGTGGAGAGAGACGAGCGTGTGAGTTGTGGAGAGAGAGACGAGCATGTGAACGGTGGAGGGAGGGAGAGAGAGAGAAAGAGAAAGACGAGTGTGTGAGTGGTAGAGAGTGACGGGACACGGAGGTGCGGTGGAGATAGAGGGTGACGCGTTGAAGAGAGAGGGTGGGGTCGCCGCCACCGCAACCGTTGTTCTCTATCTTCTCTACAATGGAGCGGATCTAAAATCGAAGAAGGACGCGAGTTTGGGCTCATCTCTGACAGCTTGAGGGCGAGGTCAATGGAGATCTCTGATGGTGGAGATGAGGGCATGAGGTGGAGAGATGAGGGGTTGAGGGCGACAAAGAGGAATGTGGGAGATGAGGGCACGAGGTGGAGAGATAAGGTTGTGGATGAAGAGTTAGGGTTAAAGAATTTTAAAATTCAATTATTTATGGGTATGCCACCGTGTTTTTCCTTTCCGCATCACTTGATAGTAAAACAGATGCGAAAAGAGTTTTCCGCATCAGTTAACCAATAACTGATGCGAAAAATGCAAAAAAAAAAAGATATTTCACATTAGTTAACCAAAAAAAGATGTGAAAAGTGCAAGAAATTAGGTGTTTCCGCATTAGTTATAAAAAATTGATGCGAAAAACTGACATCCTGCCTCTGTTATAACTAAAACTGATGCAGAAATTTTTTCCTCTAAAATATATTTACAAATTTGTCACCGCATTTTATTTTTACATCAGTGTTTTAAAACAGATGTTAAATAGCCGATGTAAAATCCATATTTTCTACGAGTGTTTTTTCAATGCCCAACTCCTCAAAATTACTTCTGGGCTGATGAGCCTTCAAAGTGGAGTTGGACACAACAGCCACCTTCTTTCTTGGGCAGCAAGGGAAAGACCCTACTGCTTCTGCAACTAACTCTCAAGGAGAGCAATAGAAACGTTCTCTGTCAAGGACAGAACGTTGTTTCTCTGTCCCTATAAAATGTATATGGGGTAGAGCGTAGATACAATGTATGCATGGTGTTTCTCAGTGTATTGGTTGAGTATGTTGTTATTCTCAGCCCCTTGCAGGGGGTGGTATTTATAGGACCATGGAGGTTTCCTAATATGATGTATTCTCCTGACGAGTCTTTCTATTCCAGTGAGGCATCTTCCCGTGATCTTCTCTTTCATGGAGATAAACGATGATCTTTTATTCTTCTGGATAATCTTGGGATAATATGGCATTTATCCTTTATAAAGCACTCTAGTCTTCTGGAGATTGAGTTCTATGAATAAGTCTTATATATATATGGCCTCATTCGTCATTAGGGCTTTATCCGAGCTCTTCGATGAACTTTCCGAGGTCAGGGTCTTTTATTAGGGATGATTCGGGATTGAAACAGTATATCGAGGTCCTTTCAGGGAACATAATAAGTCTTCTAGGGTCTTTCTGTAGGGTAAGTATTCTTAGTTGATGACAGGTCTGCAACAACTTATTAAAATTGCTTAAAGAAAAAGAAAACAATCAAAAATCAAAATTTATTCTTCTCTTAAAAATATTACGTAAAAAATTCAATTTTTAATATATTTATCCTTTATAAGTGTTATAAAAGCACTTATTAACTTATAAATGGTGAAGGTCAACATAGATGATAAAAGATTTATTACTACTACTTTTAAGAAGGAAAAAAAAACAAATGGTTATGGGTTTCACCCAAAACTCTTGCTTCTTCCGGCTTGAATTATAAGTAAAAATAACTAATTTTACGCTTATTAAGGAGACTAGTTGATTGTATTTAATTTTCTAAAATTTATAAAGAATAGAGGTATTTTAGAAAAGTTGCATTGAGAATGAAATAAAAATTAAATAAGATAGCATTTTTCTAGGAATGTTTTAGGAAAGTAGCATCGAGAATGAAATAAAATTTAAGAAAATTAGTTAATTTTGCTTATATTTTAAACCAAGAAAAATATGTTTTGTTTTGTTTATATTCAAGTCGGACAGAGTACCATGTAAATGTAAAAGACCAATTAATAAATACTATCTTCGGCTTGAAAAAATAAATAAATAAATACTCCCTCCGTTCTATATTATCTGTCACATTAGCATTTTTAATTTGTTCCAAATTATTTGTCGCTTTAGGAAATCGATGATGTATTAATTGATTTTTTTCCAACAGTAAAGTTATAGTATAATAATTCTCTTGAAAATTGAAATATTAAATGACTTTCTTAATCTGTGTGAATTTCTAAAGTGACAGTTAAATTGGAACGGAGGGAGTACTTCTTTTGGTTTAAAATATAAGTAAAACTAACCAATTTTTTTAAATGTTACTTCATTCCCAATGCAATTTTCCTAAAACATTCCTAAAAAATTGTTGCTATTTTATTTAATTTTTGTTTCATTCCCAATGCAATTTTCCTAAAATACCTCTATTTTTTTATAAATTTTAGAAAATTAAATACAATCAACTAACATCTTTAATAAGTGTAAAATTAATTGTTTATAATTTGAATAGGAGGGAGTAAGCCTATAAAATCAATTTACAAATGGGCATACATCATAAGAAAGTGACAAGTGTCACTTGTTAAACAATTAATAGTAAATAAATGATACTTATATTTTCTTTTATCACATAAATCTATTTGTAAATTGATTTTGTTGGTGCATGAATATTTTGAATGTAAAAGACCCAATTGCGTGGATGGATTAGTGGCGAATAAGCTAAAAACATTTACTCGTGTTATTTGTCAATAGATAGAGCCGGTGGGGAGGGGATTTCACCGCAGCAGGAAGTTGTGAATTTTGGCGGAACTAAAATTTCATAGGTTGTTTCCGGTAGTATCGTTAGTTTCAATGCAACCGTTGGTTACACATTATCCGATGATTAAACCTCAGCTTCTCCATGATTGGCTTGCTCACGTCACCCCATAAAAACACACAAAATCCTGCTTAACCTCTCCCTTTGTAAGAGTGAAAAAAAAAAAAAAACTTTTTCTTTTTGAACTTCACTTTTTATTCATTGGCCCACATCACATGAAACAAGTCGAAAGATTTTTTCCGGTTGAAATAAGGAGGAAATAAAATAAAACATTTTTTGCCTTATGCAAGTCGTATTATCTTCTGTCTTTTCAAAGTCGTAAATAAAATAAAGTATTCCGCCTCTCATCAGGCGGAAAACATTAAACTTTGTTATAATACCAAAATTGTCCCTCCATTCATTCACGTACAAAACAACAAAAAGAAGGGAGGTGAAAGGTTTACGGAGGGGCATTTCTGGGATTTCAACACTTTTATTGTTCCGCTCCTTAAAAGTCGGATGTATTTTCGCTTTTAAGTAGTCGATAATTCTTCCGCCCTATGCAAATTGGTAGTTTATCCGATTTGTTTCAGGCGGTGGGGTCAATGAGTAAAGGGTGGAGTTCAAAAAGAAAAAGTAAAAAAAAATTGCTTGACTTGAGTCCTAAAATTGAGAATAAGATATTTAAAAGTGATAATAAAGTTTTAGAAATTCAAATTCATAATCTTTTAAACATTTGAAATTTACTTTTTCAATGAACATAACTTATTTTAGTCTTTTATTCTCAATTTTAAAGGTTGAGGTTAAGAAAATTCTATAAAAAATAATCCTCTCTCCTATTCCACATGAAATTGATTTGAATATGCAATAAAGAAGTTAGTTAATATAGTTTGAGGTATTGAAATTGATAATAATATTTGGTATATTTTTTTTTAAAAAAAATTAGTCATATATAATTATTAGGATTCTAAAAATTATTGAGTAAAGATAGGTGTTTGTGAAAAAGAACTACTCGTTTTGTCTTTAAATATAGTAAGCAATAGTTAGTCATTTGGTCTTACTCAACACTTTTTATAAGCTCATATTCCAATTTTTAATGACATTAATTACTTCTTTTTCGCAAATACCTTTATATACTCAACACTTTTTAGAGTTTCAATAATAATTATATCGATAATTTTGAAAAAATATACCAAACATTATCAATTTCAATGTTACTAAAAATATTAACTAACTTATTTAATCCTAATAAAAAACAAGTCTAAGTACTTTTATTTAAAGACACATGAAATAATTAATATTATTGAAAATTAGATAAAATACTATAAAAATTATCAACACATTTCCATTATCCAAAGCTTATATAAAGGAAGAGAAAATGGGTAATGCACCGACAGTGTAAAGTTTTTTACACCATCAGTGCATCATCCACCATTCATCCGTTTATGGTTGTTGACTTTTAAATTAAAGTAATCCAAATGAATGGTGGATGATGGACTGATGGTGTAAAAAACTTTACACCGTCAATGCATACCCATTAATCTCATAGAGGAATGAAGGGAGTAAAAATTAGGATCTTATTAATAAGAAGTATAAGGCTATTTCTTAAGATCGATTGCTGCAAGTAAAAAAAAAATCATATCTCAAAGTTATTTCTTCTATATGAGAATAAAAAAATTACATTTTCTCATAACTTTTTACCTCATTTGATTTTTTAACAAGTATCCTAAGTATGTTCTTTAGCATTTGCCAATAATGTGTAGGAAAGGTAGAATTATTACTCCCTCTACTCTCTATTATATACTCCTATATATATATATAAACCAATTTCACATTTATTAAAAAACTACTCTTTTTTATCTAAATATAAGCATTATTTAGGATAGACTTTTATATGGATTAAGAAAGTTAGTTAATATTGTTAGTGGTATTGAAAATGATAATATTTGATATATTTTCTCAAAATTTCTCTTATAATTATCATTGAGATTATAAAAAATGTTGATTAGATAAAGATATTTGTGAAAAATAAATAATTTATGTCATTAGAAATTGAGATAGGAGCTTATATTTCGAGACAAGAGAACCTCATTATTTAATTCTTATATTTAGAGACAGAGAGAATAATTGAGTGCATTTAATTTTTTCAAATTCATAAAAAATAAATTTATTTTCGGAATGTTATATTGAAAATAAAATAAAAATTAAACAAGAGAACTACTTTTAAAAAAAATATAGAAATATTTTTGGGAATATTTCTTTTGAAAACAGAAAGTTAGTAAATTTTTTTTTATAGATTGTTGTATTAAAAATATGAGGGACTACTTTTCAATATAAAAATGTTATAGAATGGTAAAGTTTTTAAATATTTTAAGAAGATTTAAATATTTTGTAGAATGTTAAAGTATTTAAATATTTTAAGAAGAGTTAAATATTTTATACGACGCTAAAGTTTTTTTTATTCATTTTAATAATAATATTTAAAAAATAAAAAATGTTAAATATATCTACAAAATAATACATTTAAAATATTAGAAATTTTATTTTTTTAATATTAATTTAACAATTTATTTTACTTATACATTACTCTCTCTGTTTCGTTATGTTTGACATTTTAACTTTTTTTTTGTTTCATATTGTTTGACATTTTACATTTTCAATACATTAACATTTTTTTTTCAATTTTAACTTTTCATTCAATCATTTCTCTCACTCCTCATTAATTCTATTTTTATCATTTCTCTCATATCTAAATCACTATACATTAATTAATGAACACACCTACTAATAAAATTAAATATTACTACAATTTTTAATAAAGATTAAATATGGATATTTTGGATAAACTATACGTAATACTTACAATAATTAGCATTTTTTTAATTTATGTGTTCAAAAATCTATAAGGCTAAACGTAATGAAACGAGGAAGGAATTATCTAAAAATAATGAATATCAAAATCCAAATAAATTGAAGAGTTGAAATAAAGAAAAACTGTAGTCTTTGAATCTGTTTGCTCATTTTTTTACCCTCCTTTTCTGTTCATTGATTTGCCATCTACCATCACCGTACCTGTCCATTGCTCTAAACTCAGTGCCCTCTTACAACACTCCTCCTCCGTAACGCTCATATTTTCCCCCTTTGTTTAATAAATTTAATTAACTCATTAATGTTTCCAATTCATTTATTATTATTTTTATTGCCAATTCATTAATTTTTGTATTTCATTTATTGTTTTTTTATTCTTGCTTTATTAATTTTTGACTTTGTTGATCTTCAAAAGCAAGCACTCACGCTAACTCACATGTGATGCCACGTGGTTCTCGTTTAACACGTGTCGTGTGGCTTAGGACCCATCTTACGTCCTTAATTACAATTACTTTGACATAGCTTGACTGTTCCTTTGGACTGTAATATTCCATAATTAAAGAGGGCATTTCGGTCAGAACAATAAATAATACGAAAAAAAAAACACCACCCTTGTTTCACGGTATATTTTGACTTGCATGGTGGATACGACGCCGTTTTGAGCTACGGTTTCGTTTCAGTGTCCGGAAATTCTCTGGTGCCGACAAGGACAGCTTTAAATTTTTGGAAGAAAGGTTTGTGTGACAAATAGTAATAATTACGTAAAATGCCACCCCTTTTTTCATGAAGTTTTTAATGCTTCCAATTCATAAACGTAAGGGTTGTTTAGGAAAAAGTAGGAAAGTGAAATATACGTAAGCATGTAAATAAAACGATAAAAGAAGGGCAGAGTTGGAGGTGGGTTTTGCAACTTTGCATCGCATTGCCATATTATATATATTATTCACTTATTTGTATTGATAGATTTTAATATAAAGTAGGGTACTCAGTAATTAGAAAAAAAGAAAAATAATTGCTTTCCCTAAAATAAGCTTCAATGATTTAACTGAGGAAGCTGTCCTTGATTGGCAGGTTGACAAATTAAGATGTGTTACAGTGTGGGCTCAGAACTTTGCAGGCCATTCCAACTCCATGCTACAAATCACTCTCTTCCTGGTCATCTCGTTATCATTACTTTACCTTATAAATAAATACCTTCAAAATATTATTATTTATTAATATTAAGTTGATATGATATTATTATTACTAGTAAGGAGTAAGGACTAAGGAGTAGTCTGTAGCAGCAGTAGTAAATAAATTGTTGAGTAGTATGCGGGAGGAGGGTATATTTATTACTCACATCTAACCCCCATGTAGGGTCAACAACTTAACCATAGATTAGAACCAGGGTTAAAAAAACAAGTGGTTAAGAAGGCTCAACCACATAACCAAGATTTTTATTATCAACAGTCCCTCAATTCTTCATTACCTACACCCTCTCTTCTCCCAAACTCTTCCTTCTCCCTTTTTCCCCCCTTCCCTTCTCCTTTTCTCAAAGAAACAAACTTTATATTATATTGTTCATTTTATTTTAGTTTCTAAAATTTCTCCACCAAAGCTCTCTCTATGACCTAATTTTCATTTTCCTTAGCAATCCCAAACAAAATTATAATTTTTTTTTTTTTTTTTTATGATGGACATAATCACTACTACAGGCACTTGTACTCCAGCAAAATCTCCAGAACCCGAATCCGAAACACCGACCCGGATCCAACAACCGATTAACAACAACGCGGCTGTTACTGTTAAGCCTATATCTTTCTCCAACGGCGTTTTAAAGCGTCATCCCCCTCACGGCCACCACCACAACCACCACCACCACCACCATCACCACCAGGTTATAAGCCCCACAGCCACCGTGGCGGCGGCAACAACAACGGCGGTTGCTTACAAAGAATGCTTGAAGAATCACGCCGCCAGCTTGGGCGGCCACGCGGTCGACGGCTGCGGCGAGTTCATGCCGTCTCCAAACGCCACCGCCGGCGACCCCGCGTCAATCAAATGCGCCGCGTGCGGCTGCCACCGTAACTTCCACCGCCGGGAACCAGAAGATCCTCCAATCCCAACCACAACACATGTCATCGAGTACCAGCCGCACCACCGCCATCACCCTCCCCCGCCGCCGTTGCCGCCGTTCCAACCGCCACCCTCACGAAGCCCCAATTCAGCTTCCCCGCCGCCGATCTCATCTTCCTACTACCCCTCCGCCCCGCACATGCTCATCGCCCTGTCCTCCGGCGCCGGACTCTCTGTCCCGCCGGAGAGCACCGCCGCGCCGGCGAACCACCCTTCGGGTATCGGTGCGATTTCTGCAGCTTCGCCAAGGAAGCGGTTTCGGACAAAGTTTAGCCAAGAGCAGAAGGAGAAGATGCACGAGTTCGCTGAGCGCGTGGGGTGGAAGATGCAGAAGAGAGATGAGGATTTGGTTATGGAGTTTTGCAATGAGGTTGGTGTTGATAGAGGTGTTCTCAAAGTTTGGATGCATAACAATAAGAACACCTTTGGGAAGAAAGATGCTTCTACTAATAATAACAATGCTATTGTTGCACCAAACGGTGTCGTTTTGGGGAGTGGTAGTGGTGGTGGGAATAATAATGTTCTTGTTCTTGAGCAGGGGCATAATGGTAATAACAATGGTGCTAAAGAAAGTGGTGATCGGTATGAGGAGAATAATGATGATAGTGGTGGTGGTGGTGGTGGTAATGTTGGGAGTGGAACTAATGGGTCTTCTTCTTCATCTTGATCAAGCTACGCTAAGAGAGAAAGTGAGCGAGTGAAGGAAGAAAGAGAGAGAGAGAAAATAATGATATGTTTAGATAGAGTAATTAAGATTAAGAGTCTGTTAATTTAGTTGTCTCTTTAATTCTTCTCTTTTTTTTTTTTTTCATTTAACTGTTTAGTTTTTGTTAATTAATGAGAATGAGAATGAGAATGATCATCGTCGTCACCTTCTTAAGGATATTTAACATGTTGGCAGAGAGATTTTAATTGATGATATAATATATCCTGAGGGAACTTATCTTTAATTTCTTGGTTCATAGCTTCATTCTCTCTTCTAGTAGCTGCTTATGAACATTCTGTTTTATTGATCATAGATAATTAGTATTAATTCCTACTTTTTCTTTAATTATTCCTGTTTTTGTATGCATTCTATTTCTGTGCTCCTTGCTTAGTATTATGACTTTAGGTTAATGCATGTTTTAAATCATAATTTTGGTTATGTTATGTTTATTGCTAAAATGGTACTGCTAATTATCATGGGAAATGTGGCCGACATGTCCATAATTGTGGTTGTAATGAAATTGTGGAGAATATCAAAATTACAATATTATGGTCTCAAATTGTTTTGGTAATGGATTTGCTTAAGAGGGTTTGAGTGAATGTATTATTTGTTTGGTGTTTGGTTTATTCTATCGTTGTGAAGGAGATAGAAAAAGAAAAGCATACTGCACTTTTTCTCTTTCTCAGGTCAGACATGGAATAATAATAATAATAATAAAAATAATTATTTGTTCTTCATATCTTGTGTCCGAGAGATAGAGGCAGAAAGTGTTGCTACGTAGATTATAGAAGGTATTAAGGGCGGTTCGTGAATAAGGTAATGTATGATGGAGTATTATTATTCTATATTCTTATGGTCCTGTGCAGCTTTGCCGCTATGCTCTCTAATATTCTAATAAGATTAACCAAAGAAAGCATATGAACAAATCATATTCTATTAGATTGTGGATGTAAGATTTTGGTAATATAAACACGTATCGGATAAGTTGATGATGATGTGGCTAATGATTACAAAACAAACTTTATTATCCTTTTAATTATTCTACCTAATCAAGCATGCAGTCATCTTCCAAATAAATACGCATTAAAAAGCCTTTGCTCAATATTCTGTATTCTGTAGTTGCGTTTGAGCTTTGGGGGGATCCTAATCCAATTTTTTAAGATAATCGCTTTTCATAGTATTTAATATAAAGTAGCTATAATACTAGTATATAATAATCCAATTGAATGTGTTCTAGTCTTATAGGGAAATGGTCGTACCCTCTTTCCGTTTAAGGGAAATAGATCACTTTATTATTAGTTAAAGCGATCTTTGATAAAGTATTTATATTGAAATAGCAAAGATGACGGTAGAGATTAGAAACTAGAGAGAGAACCAAGTACAGAGAGTTTTGTCCACCACCCCCTACATTATGGGTTATTGGGTGGGTTTTGTTTTTGGTCACTCTCTTTATTTAATTTATTAATTACTTTGGGGTCCACTACTCAGTTTTGTTTTGGTTTTTAGTTATTGATGAAGTAAGTAATCTTGTTTTGTTAGGGGGTGTGAGGGGCCCTTAGGTACTGCCCATGGTGCTCCTAACCACCAAGGCATGGGCTGATACTTGGTCCTTAATAGCCCCTTAAAAATAGGGATATTTTGTGCAGTTGATGAATATTTTTGTCAATTCCCCCCACTAAATACAATAGTAATCCACTGTGGGAATTTGGTCACCTTTCCCATCTTTGATTCCATATGCATTGTACAGGACATGTGTTAATGATCTTTGCATTTCTATTTACTTTATAGAAAAGTTTTATTTTTGAGGGCATATGTGCTGTACTGTTAACAACTAGCACTTGAATTCTGGGTCCGATTTCTTCATCTTGAAGTGCATCCAAATGAAGATAGCTTGCTGGGTTTCTTCATTAGAAGTCTGTTAACCTGAAACCAAAACAAATAATAATTAAATCCTTTAAAAAATAACTAATGATTATATATTATTTATTTTTAATTTTATTTGTCGATAAAATTATAAAAATGGTTTTTTTTAATGTTGGATTAAAGGATTTTAATTTTTTTTAATCTTTTATTCCCTCCGTCCCATAATTTTATGAATTTTTTGAAGATTTTTTTTGTCCTATAAGTCATGATCATTTAGAAATCCAAGACTCATTTATAATTTTTTTTCCAAACATACCCTTATTTATTGCATTCTCTTTTTCATCACTCATTTTTTCATCTCTCTTCAATACCATCTTCATACATTTATTATTCTCTCTCTTTTTATTAAATGGAGTAATTTAGTCAAATTATACCAAATTGTAACATCAGTTATTTACTCATTTCTTAATATGTGTGAAATTTCTAAAAGATCATAACTTATGAGACGGGAGAGTATATTTTTAAAAAACAAGAAAAAAATAGGCATGTAAAAGACTATAAGGGAATACTTATAGCAATCATATAATTATGGGTGAGATTTGGATGATGCTTTCCAATGCAAGAAATTATTGGATGATATGAATATTTATCCGAATACGAATAAATACATATATTTTTATCCAATAATTTCTTCTCAAATGCTTATTTATATTATTTTTTTTTATCAATCATAAATTTTTAAAATAAAAAACTAAAATATGCTTGATAACATCCCTCAACAATATAGTTTAAAATATAGTTGTATAAAAAAAAATAGTTTAAAATATAGTTTGAATAGCATTGGAGTGTTAGCAACCTCCCTCAACAATATATAAGTAAAAATAACTTCAAAATCTTAAAAAAAAACTTGAGAATCATTATTATATATTTTTCTATGTCCTATTATTATATACATATATTCTTAAAAAAAGAAACTTGACAATCATTAATATATATTTTTCTATGTACTATTATATATATATATATATATTCAATACTACATTGAATCTATTATATTACGAAATATATTTATTTTTTATGTGCAATTAAATATATGAAATATATTTTGTTTTCATTATCAACTATCTAATCTTATTAAATTATTAGATATAAATTTTTAGAATTCAAATAATTTAAACGCACATCATTAAAAAAAACTTATTTTATGCTTGGGAGTGTGGAGAACGATGAAATTGAAAGGAACAAGATAAAATGAAAATGGAAGAGAAGTCACATTCCTTTTGTTAGGATTTTCCATTTCATTGATGATTGTATAACAATTTTATTTTATTTTTGTTAGAGAGAGCGGGGGAGTGAGGAAAAATTTGGGACTTTTTTTACACTTTGTATGGTAGAGAAGAAAATGGGTGGAAAGAGAATGGAAAGAGAGATTTTATAGAGAAAACTTCATTTTCTCTTTTTTGATTTAAGAGAGAAAATGGAGAGAAGAGAAAAGTAACTATGGGGCCTACCAAAAAAGTTTTCTCTCCAAAAGTGAAGAGATTTTGGAGAGAAAAGGAAAATGTGATATATTTAGACATAAAAATAAGGAAAACTCAAAAGGAAAAAAATTTTCTTCTCATTTTCTCTCCAATCAAACAAAATGAATGAAAACTCAATTTTTCTATCTTCCCCGTTTCTTCACATTTTCTCTCATACTAAACAACCACAAAATCTACTCATTTTCTCATCATAATCTCTTTCCTCCATTTCTCTCTTCCCATTTTCTTTCGTGGAACCAAACAATGGTTCACACAAGTGCAAATGATGCACAATGTTTCATCTAATGGTTGGCATACAAAACAGTGATGGATGGCTTAGATTGAAGATTGGTAATAATTAACCAATGTAACTGCATTTGGAAGCCCGCACAAGAGAAGCCAAAGTTCATCTTCCTCATTCTCTCACCTCTCTATGGTCACCCTCAACTTCCACCCATGCTCCTTGAGCACCGCCCCCCCCCCCCCCCCCCCAAACACTGCTTCTCAAAATATGGCACCATTGCAACGAAAACCTCTGTTGTTACTTCTTTAGCACAACTGCACCTCAATGATTCTTGAACGCACTTTTGTTCTCTTCGTTCTTCACAATATTTACATGTTAATGATCATTTAAAGCATAAGCCTAACCTACTTCAATGCTTATTAGCATACTAAAGTATTATACAATGAGACTTTCAGGTAGGTTAGCGGTCTAAGTTGCCTACTTGAAATAAGCCTTTAAAAGTAGATCAGCATACATGTAATAGGTCACAAAAGGTTGAAGTATGTGATCCTAAATTTCATATAATCATATTATGAGTCTATGAAAAAACTTGTCGTATTATAAGACTCTTAAATAATCCAATAGACCTATAGGCCGACAAACACTACACCAAAATTAAGGATTAACAATGTCAATTTTGGTCTTTCAACAACGAATTTTGGGCATTATCAAAGTCATTGTTGTTAAAAAAACGATAACGCAATAAAATGGTGTTGTTGAAACAAAACCGTTGACAACACCATCTTGATATGACATTGTTGAAACGAAGATATTGACAACACAGTTTGTGAATGGCGCAATTAAAATTAATGAATTGACAACACCGTTTTTAATATGGCATTGTTGATACAAATATACTAACAACACCTTTTTCAAACTGCGCTGTTACAAATAATATACTAACAACCCATTTTTAAAATTGCGTTGTTGAAACAAAAACATTAACAACACTCTCTTAAAATGATATTGTCTTTTGTTTTTTTTTTTAAATTTTTAATTTTGCTTTTTATGAAAACGTCATCTTAAAAAGGTGTTGTCTTTTCTTCTGTTTTGTTTTTTTTTTTCTTCATATTTTCATTACTCCTTAAATTTATTAATTAAATGATATTGATTTCTTTTGGTTTTTTTTCATATTTTCGTTATTCCTTAAATTTATTAATTAAATGATATTGAAATAAGATTATACGCTAGCTAGAGAATATAAACAATTTATAAAATAACGCAAGTCTATGTTACTAAAATTAAAAAACACAAAATAATTATAAATATTCTTGTCAAATAACGTAATTTTACTACTTGTTCAATGTTAGACATCATTCAAAATCATAAACATGGAAAACGAAATTACTAGTGATCAAAAGTTATATCTAGCTCCACTTCAATCGAGTACCAGAACCTACAATTATCATACAACTTAACAAAAATATTATCATCGATATTTGTTCAACTTGCAATCCTTGATGACAAATCAATTGATTCCTTTTTCCAATTCCACCAATCATAGTAGAAACCTACAATTACATTATGAAACCACGTCAAACAAAAAAAAACCGTTATGCATATATATATATATATATATATATATGTATGATATAACAAGACAATGTGCGAAATAAGAACATAAAGTGAAACATAAAGCAACAAATTATATATTATTCAATATTTTGAGCTTCTGTTATTAATTTCCATAACAAGAAGAGGTTATTCATAACAATAAGATAATTTACCTATTACGTTTTAGCAACATAATTAACCACATATCGAGCCCACTCTTCCACAAGTTCAGCTAGCATACATTGAGGATATTTGGTTCTGCCTTTGAAGTCACATACCGTACCTTTAATCTTTGGATCTTGATTGCTTTGTTGGATGATTTCTTTCATGAAGTGCATCACATAATATCCACAATCATCATTATTGTCTTGCTTGGGGCAATAAAAAAACCAAAAAAGATAAAAGTGTAAAACTCATCATAACATGAATATAATGTACAAATAATTATTTAAAATACTATAAATATACCTTTAATTGAACCCAACCAAAACCGGTGGATTTCGGCATCTCTAGAGTGGAGCGGTAGATCGTTAAACCTCTAACAAAATAAAAAAAACTTCATATAAGTACATAATTTTTATTATCAAACATGTTGAAAATATATTAACCTCATATACGTACTCATTAAATATTTCCACCATATTAGGATAATTTTTTGGTTTGCCATGCAAAGGATATAAATAATATATCTTTTATTCAGTACGGTTAATCACAATCAACACCCAGTGTCGCCTACAAAAGTTTCATGATCATTTAGTAAACACAAATTTGTTTGTGCAAATTAAATACACAAATTCATTATATTATCGTAAATTACGTTTACTAATATAAAAAATGACTCACCCAACATTATAAGGTGCTAAAAACATCTTTATCTCATTGTATGTGCTGAGAGTATCACCTATGTATTTAGAGTTGTCATCATCTGATGTCTCTTCAGATGTTCTTTGCTAGGATAAGAACATGATTGTCTTTGCCTCTTTACGATAATACAAGTACAAGAACCTGGAATGCATATATATACGCATGGATAACCAATAATATATGTACTATCATTAATGTTCAAATAAAATACATGAAAACATAAAGTTTAGTGAGATAAAGTACCTGATATATATATGCATATGACAGAGGATTCTAACCATTCATGATTAAGAATGTCCTTAATTTGTCTTACACCAATGAATTCTTCAGTGTCAAGCCCGAATATACGCTTTTCCATGATGGTCGAGTAGTCATGATCGTTCTTTTTTTTTTTTTTTCTAAAATTAGCTTTAGAATATTGCAAAATTGTCCCTCACCAATGGTACACTTCGACTCTTTGTCAGACACTTGGAATTTTTCATGTACCTGATGCTCTGGTGTTCCTTTTTCCTTTTTTGAAGAAGTAATTAACTCCTTTGCAGGTTGCAACCTTTTTCCACCACCAATGGGTCTCTTGGGCACCTAAAATATACTCCCTCCGGTCCTATATGTAGGACATACTTAACCATATTCCTCGGACCAAGAAAAGTAGTTAGTTTTATGAATTCTATGAGAACATATTGTAACATTACAATTTTACCCTCTCAACTTTTCTTGAAAAATTCACACTCATTAATGAACAACAAAAAACACATGCATTTAATAAGGACAAAAAAGAGAAAAAACAATAAATGATGCATAGAAAATACAAAATGTCTTATATATAGGACCAAAGATTGCTTCTAGAATATGTCCTATATATAGGACCGGAGGGAGTAATAATTAAGCCACTTAGTGATAAACTACTAATGAAAATTTGTGTTTTAAGATTTTTCAAGTACCTCAGATTCATTTTTTTTGTTTTCTCTTTATTGGAGATGTAACTGATCCCCTTGTATGTTCTGATCCTTCATTTTGTATAGGTTTTTGAGGTATCTGAAATTTGAGAGTTTAGAATTAAAGTCATTTAATTAATGATTAATTAAATAGTGAAGAAATGTTCATTAGAAATATAAACAATAATTGCATATACCTTAGCATCTACAAAAACTTGTTGGGTCGGCCATGCAACAAAGGTGCCTGTAACATCATTTATTTTTGATATATCATCCTCAATAGGGTATCGACAAGGGTGTATTACCAATTAACTGAACGTCAATGGTAACCTTCACATGGTTCTCATGTAATGGAGAATTGTGTAGCATAGCACCCTGTAAGTTATGCACCTTCCCCAAAGCAACCAATTGCTTCATTTGAGTATCCAAATATAACTTGCATGGACTAATACCCTAAGTTGTAAAATAAGAAATTAATAAATTCATTAATGTATCTATGTTCTAACAGTTGATGAAGTGAAATGATATATTAATAAATTGACATATACCTCTGGCATGTTGTGAGTTGCAATGCAAATGTGCAACTATCTTTCACGCTAGGATCTGCGCAAGATATATTAGGTTGGTTCTCAACTTGCTCCTTATTTTGGTCCTCATCTTGATCTTTTTTTTGCTCCTCATCTTGATCCTTACTTTCGTCCTCATTTTGATCATTAGTAGTTGGTTCATACAGTTACATAATACCCACATTTTCATTTGTCCAAGCCAGCAGATATAGTGCATATACAGATCCTTATGAGGTTAATATGCTATATTCTTTTTTGTGGTTGTATTTCCTATTTTTATAGTGCTAGGGAAGGTTCATTAATTATTATAATGTTTTGCTGACTTGGTCCCCATGCATGACTTTCTCAAAGGTTCACTCAGACAGTAACAGACCTATAATGGTTTTATGTAGTTTGGATCAATTTCATTAAAACTTCTTTGTTATTGTTTTCTCCATTCCTTGTGTGACTAGTTTATTTCCTTTAATTGCTTTATACGGTGGAAGGAAAGTCAAAAGAGGATAGTGGTTGTTGTATCAAATAAAAACCATAAAACATGTTCTTACATAGAACAAAAAAAACCATAAATTCCCAAATTCACTTCTATAATTATAAAATAGCAACGAAAAAAATAGAACATAGAGACTTGGCTCTTATTGTACACAAGTAGAACACCACAGCAGCGAAAAAGGCAACTGAAGGAGCGATGCCCACACGACAGCAACAGCAGCGGCAACGCACGAGACAGTAGCAGCGGCAACACCACACTACAGCAGCAGCAACAACGAGCATCAGTGACGATTGGAGATAGACAGCGGTGGCACGACAGCGGTGGCAGTAGTGACAACTGCGATCGATGGAGAGCAGTAGTGACTGTTGGTTTTTGTATGAGCACGTACATTTGAGAGGGAAGAGAGAAAGAAAAGGTTATGTATCATGGAAATAGAAAGACAACACTAATTAGGTTTTATTTGAATTTTTTTATTTGGGCTTAAAAAATTATAAAAAAATATGGTGAGCGTGGGAGTGGGGAAAAACAATGACAATGCCGTTTTAAAATAGCGTTGTGAAATGTGACAAAAAAAAAGACAACGCATTATGAGGATGGCGTTGTTATTTTTGAAAAAAAAAAGGCGTAAAAAAATGACGGTGCCATTATATAATGGAGTTGTGAAAATGTGAAAAAAAAAACAACAACAACACATTATGAGGATGACGTTGTCATATTTGAAAAAAAGACAGCCACGTTTTAATATGCCGTTGTCTTATAAGAAAGTGCGAAAATTAACAGCTCCCAACAAATATAGCGTTGTCATTTTACGTTAAAGACAACACTAAATAAACATAACGTTGTTAATAATTAAGCGTGATTTTTTCACAACTCTTTTAACGAAGACTTTGTTGAATGAGCGTTGTTAATATGTGTAACACCCTCACATTAATTAGTTAAATTATAGGTTTTAAATAAAATTAGAGTTTAAAAATTTCTTTTTAATTTAATTATTTATGATGATTCTTAGGAAAATCCGGCAGAGTTTCCTCTGTTTTTCGGACTTTCCCAAAATTTCTTCTTAAAACCTGTCAGTCCAGAAATATTTAAAAACATAAACTACAATAGTTTAATAGTCATAACAGATCCTAACGCCCGATCAGTTCAAGTCACAAGGCATACGTCTATTCCATATTATAAGTTACAAAAATATATGTCCTCTTATAATAATCAATATACATTCCACGTAGTGGAATGAAGATCCTGCTCGGCCATGTCCTATGTAAGCTTCACTTCAGTACCTGCAAAATATAGCAAGAAGGGTAGCATTACACAGAACTTAAAAAGATAAATTCTACAAGAGGCATAGCAATAAACTAAGCCTACCCTATAATTAATATCCGTTACTCATAAATATCCATACAATTATTTTTCTTTTAGTTCTTCACTTATTCTCACTTTCTTTTAATTTGTAATTTGCTATTCAGTTTACCTCATTCCATCATTTGTTTCCATTCTTAGTTCTCTAATTATTTCTACTTTCTCTTTTCTTTTCTTTTTCTTCTTCTCTTCCTTTTCTTTTTACTTTATCTCTTTCTTTTTCCTTTCTTTATCTTTATCTTTATCTTTTTCATTTTTCACATTTATCATTTGGCCACAGGGTCACCACGACCAACCTGCACCATTTATCATTCATTATATTTCGGCCACAGGGTCACCACGACCAACCTGCACCATTTATCTTTTATTATTATTCCGCCACAGGGTCACCACGACCAACCTGAACCATTTATCTTTTATTATTATTCGGCCACAGGGTCACCACGACCAACCTGCACCATTTATCTTTTTTTATTATTCGGCCACAGGGTCACCACGACCAACCTGCACCATTTATCTTTTTTTATTATTCGGCCACAGGGTCACCACGACCAACCTGCACCATTTACCCTTTTAGTTTTATCAGGCCACAGGGTCACCACGACCAACCTGCGTCGTTTACCATTTATTATCTTTCTCATCACTAATTCATCTTAGCCTTTTCTCTTTACTTTTAGTTCCTTAGTTCCCTTTAATTCTTTTAGTCTCTTGACCCTTCTTTTATCTTTTTCTATTTAAGTGTTTCTCTTTAATAATGTTATTCTCACTTTTAATTAACTCTTAGCTTGGTCATACATTCTAATTTTAACTCTCATTACTAGCTATTAGTTATCTCCTTGTTTCCCTTATCTCATATTTTCATTTACTTATTATCCTTTTCCATTACTCTATTTAATTAATTACCCTTTTTTAACTTAGCTCCATTCCCCTATCATTTTACAACATTTTATCTAACTTTCCTAACAAAGTACTCTCTCTTTACTTTAGCATCCTTTCATTAATTTCTTTTACCGTTTATCTATTTTCCTTTATTTCTAATTCACTATTTTGTTTCTGTTCCCATATTCGACTCCGCACATATTCCTTATTCCACATTCTAATCCCTCTTTTATCCCATTTAAATCTTCACCTACTATTTTACTTATTATCTTTCAGCTTATTAGTTCTACTCTTTCTACCTATTACATTTACCCTTTTATTCTTTTACTCCCAAGTTTAGTTGGTTTATCCTTAAATTCTCTCTTGTGTTACTGTGTATACTTTTATACATTTTCGTCCATTATTAACCAATTTAATATCCTAATACGCTCATCCATTCCGGACCTTATCCTACACGTACATATTCTATTCCCTATGGGGTGATTTCCATTAATAATTCTAAGTACTTCATTTATGTCAGTGGGGACTACTCTAAGATTCATTAACATATTACCCTATTCTTAGTCACCACTATAGCATCCTAGAATTTACTTCTCAAGTAGAGGTAATACGACCCTTCTTACCTCGGTTGACGAAAGTAAAGGGATAACCTCAACTTCGGAGAGGGAGCGGCGATCCGTGAAGCGTTAGCGACCCGGGGTGATGAACGGGTCGATGACGGTCGACGCCGGTGCTAGCACGATCGCGGCTGGTCCTAGGCAAGGGCTTCAAGCTTCCGTGTACTCGACAAAAGCCCGGCACGGTCACGAGTCGGTAACGACGCCGGTGTTTCTCTCAAGAGAGAGAAAGGAAAGGGTGACCCGAGGAGGAGGAGAGGGAGGCTATGGCAGGGAGAGAGAGGCGTTGGTGGTGGTGCGGCTCGTGGTGGCCGTTCGTGGTGGCCGGAGAGAGAAACGACGGTGGGGGGGTGGAGAGAGAGAGAGAGAAATCGATTGTGAGGGAAAGAGAGATAAGGGAGCCAAGAGGGAGGAGAGAGAAAGCGGATCTATGGGGAGGAGGAAGGACCACAGTGGCGGCGGCCTTGGGTGGTGGCAGCTGAAGGTGGGTGTGGTGGAGAGCGCAGGAGGAAGGAGGGAAAGACGGGAGAGGGAGAGAACCAAGGGAGAGAAGAGAGAGGTAGAGGTGGATCTACGGAGAGGAGGGAGGGCCACGGAGGATGGATGTGTTGGGCGGCACCGACGGTGGCCGGAGGAGGGAGAGAGAGAGAGAGAAGGAGGGGTTGTGAATGAGGGTTTGGGGGGGTGGCTGGCGCTGCATTTAATGGATCTGGTGCTGCAGGATCGTGGATATCGATATCCACCTATGGATATCGATGTCCAACATCGATGTCCCTATGTTGGATATAGATATCCAATGTTAAAAATGACAGCACATTTCGCAATTCAAATGGTCATAACTTCTTCGTTAACCGTTGGATCTTGCTCAAATTTGGAGATAAGCTCCCTAGTGATTCCAACTTCACATCCAACTGTGGGAATTGTGTTTTGAGTCCTAAATCTTTTATTTTAATTTCTTATCCTATTTATGGTTTTATTATTATTGTTATCCTTTCCTAATGCTAAAACACTTCTTTTAAATAACTATTTTTAGTTTATTATCATTATTTCCTTTATTCTAACTATTATTTACTTATTCGTCTTTGGGTTTAAAATTTGGGATGTTACAATATGTGATTATGTTGTAGTGAAATTTTAATATATGTATATAAAAAACTACTCCCTCGTTTCAAAAGTAGTGTTTTTTAAGGGTTTGCATGAGTTTTAAGAAATGGTTAAATGATGTAAGAATTTGGGTTTTTTTTTACTATAATGCCCCATTATAATCATTATTAAAGAGAAAGAAAGATATTAGTAGTGAAAAAGAGAGTATAATAAATAGGGGTGTATAGAGAAAAATAACATTAATTGTGTATTGAGTTTTGTAAAACAACAATACATTTGAAACATGAGACAAAAGCTCTATGAACACTACGTATGAAACGGAAGGAGTAATATAATTATAATATTAAATTATACTGCCAGTCTATTAGGCTTTTAAGATACCAATGAGACTTGATTCAGTTGGTGTAAGGCCCCAACTGAAATATTGGGAATGAGACACGGGTGCTAGTAGCCCCGGGTTCGATTCCCACTAAAAACATCTCGCTGGGAGAGTCAGCCACGCAGCTCGCTCCGGATTAGTCTCAAGGGCTCCCTGGTATTAAGGATGCTCTTGGGGATACCGGTGGTTCCGCAAGGAATACGGACAAAAAAAATGTAGGCTTTTAAGATGGCTTAAGCCTAGCTTATTTAAGCTAAATAAGCCTTTTAAAAAGTATAGGTCTAACCTATTGTTTGTTAAAAAAACTTTTCTAGTCTATCATAGGTTTAGTAATAAGGCCATGTGCAGTTGATAGATAATTGAGTTCCTTAAGCATAATGTTAGGGGTTCGATCCCTGCCGTGGATATGGAAAAGACTTTGTTGGTAGAGGCAAAATCCACTTTGATGATCTCTACGACTCGAAGGGAATTAATCTTCGACTATCTGCTAGAGGATACGCTTAGTGCAAAAAAAAAAATAATAATGATAATAAAAATATAGAGCCATATCAAAGGAATCAATCAAATAGGGAGGAGTGTTTAAACTGAATATTTGGATTTGTTTCAAACATACATAAGACTTGTTTAACAAAAAAACATGTAAAGTCATGAGCTCATGACTAGATATTTAGTATGTTTATGTTAAAATAATTTCACAATATTTAAAACCTAATCATCAATAAATTATTAAAAAAAACTCATGTATTGCAAGGCTCAAAACTAGTGAAGAATAATAATAATAATATTTATAATTATAATTATAATTAATTATAATTATAATTATAATTATATAATTATTATATAATTATAATTATATAATTATAATTATAATTATAATTATAATAATAATTATTATTATTATTATTATTTTCTATAAATTTAAGGCTAGAGTATTCAACAAATTTGAACGAAAATTTCTGATGGTACAGCTACAATTTTTTCGATTGTAGATCGTGAATGTTTGGTTAAGATGGTGATTATTTGTTTTAGCTTATTTTTCGAAAATAATTATAATCTAATGTATTTGTTAATAATGCAGATTATAATTTTAGTTTATATTTTTGGAAAAATAATCAAAATCTATAAACTCTCTCATAGCAGTTGGAGATTTTTTTCGAAAAATTATTTTTATAGATTCATGTAATTTTCCTATTCTACCCTTGTCACTCCATCACATTAACTATCCACTTATCACATCATACCCTTTCTTGTAATTTAGTCCGTAAAAATAATCTTCTTTACATTATCCAAACAAAACAAATTAACTTAAATTTATTTTTCAGCTAAGATACCGATTATAATTTTAACAGATTATAAGATTATAATCACAAAAATAAAATAAAAATTCATAATCTCATTTATCAGTTATACCATATACGCGCATTAAGTATCTTTCATGCAATAACATGTACACGAGACAGCCACAATTATAGATAGACAATTTGGTTTAAATGCGATTATTACCTAAAATTCTCCCGTAAAACCAACGATAGGATTGAAAGTACAGAAATATTCTTTCCCAATTCTCCTGTCTTTATCCATAATTCCATGGTAATCTTTGCATCTTCAAGTTGGTCAATAAGACAATTAACATTCCCTTAGAATTTAAAGCAAAAATGTTTTCATTTCAACGCCACACACGAGTATCTGTCTATATAAAGTATATTTGGAAATTCATTTCGGAACATTATAATTAAATAGTGGAATGAAGTGTCAATTGATTTTTCATTTAAAAAAAAATTGATTCTAATAGTTGCTCTAAGAATATTGATTAAGAAATACATTAAAATAAAACTTGTATTAAAAATTTAAATTTACTAGTTATTGAAATTTAAAATTCAATATTTCTTAAAATAAAATTATCTTTTTCCTTCCTTACATAATGTACTAAATATACTTAAAAATAATTTTCTTAGTTTTAGCCCTAAATATTGAGGTTAAGGTACTCACAATAATATCTATCTATGTAAGGACGGAGCCATGGTTTGATTAGCGTTAGTCATGATTACTTAAACATTTGAAACTCGTTGAAGTAGTTTTAAATTTTTTTTTCATAGCACCTCTCATTAATTCTTTTATTCTGATTTATTTCTACTTTTTGTGATTTTTTTGGCTTGATATCTTGCATTTAATATCTCAGCCCCTTTTGAGATTGAAATCTAGCTTCATCCCTGTATTGGTTTATCTTTCATATATCTTTTTACTCTAAAAACCGGTGGTGATACTTTAATATATAAAATAAATAATTTAAACACAAATCATCATACTATCGACCCACTTTTAATAATCATAAAATATAAAAAGTCAATTGCGTCCCTGAACTTGTAATAGTCATCAACTTTGTTGTTGTAAACTAAATTAAGCTAACTATTTCCCAAAACAAATGCAAACTATAATAATCTATAAATACACAGTTGTGGAGACTAATTTGTTCATTTCCAAATTCTGCATATAGAAACATCCTTATCATATGATAATTCTTTCTTTAGCAAAGCATACATTGCTTTTGATCGAGGATTAAGAAGATAAGCATATATATGGTGCAGTGCACATATCTTAATAATGTACGGTTGCTTAATGTGGGAGTTAACTTCTATTTTGGGGGGTCAATAAAGCTGAGGTTAACCAAAACATGACATAGTAGTGTTGATGGGCAACTTTCTGTCCCTACCAAAAAACTACACTATAGTTAGATGATGTGACCTCCTGAATTGCATGATTAGATAGATGAACTTTTTTCTTCCATGTCCTAACTTCTAAACTATATTATAATATTATAATTCATTTGTGGTATGGTTCTAATTTCTATATCTGGTGGTTCTCCCATGGACGATAGACATCCATGTAGTCCTGTTCTATTCGAACGTGAGTGCACGTTATATATTATCAGCACGTGCCCAAACAGTGTTTTTTTGAAGTTTGAAATATGTACAGTACTATCATTATTTTATGAAGTTACGCACGGATTAGAGTATGCTATTCACTTTTTTAAAACTGTCTTGCTAACCAATGTTTTAAGGACATTGTTTAAGAAGCACTTTAAAAGAAAACATGCATTAAAAATTTAAGTTTATTAATCTTCGATATTTTAAATTCAACATTTTTCAAGATAAAACTATCCCTTTTGATTCCTTAAATAATGCCCAAAGGACACTTTTTAGCATTTTTTTTTAAAAAAAATATGATCTCTATTGTTCTTAATACAAGCTTATTATTTTAAAGAAACTTACTACAATTATAGAACTTCATTGATATTATTAGTATTAGAATTATAATATTAAGCATAATTTTTTAAAGGTTTATTTAAGTTTTTAGTCCCTGAACTTAGATTTTTATAAATTGATCTTTGAACATTTTCTTCGATGCTTTGGGTTCTTGAAGTTTGCTCAAATTTTGAAAATGGACCTTTTGTCACTGTTTCGGACCGCTTTGTGCGATAAACAATAATTAGTAAAAAGATAATGGGTTCGTAAACTTAGTGAAGCTTTAGGCTTTCATTATATTGAAATGAGATACAGAGAGGTGTGTACAAAGGAATGACTCCCACGTTTGTGGTACTTTTACAGGAGGAGGAGTGTGCGCTTTGGCTTTACACCCCCTTTTGTACTGCTAATCTTAAGTTTCAGAGAAAGCTTCCATTCCTTTTTTCTCATTGTACGATCTCTGTGTTTAGTGGTTATTGCTATGTGTTGTTCTCCGTGTGTTGGAGTTGCCGAAGTTGTTCTTGTTGTTGTTGTTATGGTGGTTGCTGGAGGTGTGCACTCTCTGGCTTACCTCCTTCTTTGTATCTCTCTCTCGTGTTCTATCTCTTGCTTCTCTTTGATGTTCCTTCTCTGAGACTTAGAGAAGAGAGCTGGTGTTTCATGTGTTTATTGTGTTGTTTTCCTCCGTTGAGTTCCTCTTTTTCCTCTTGTTCGTGTCCTCCCTCTAAGTTGCAGAGGAGAGAACCTTGTGTTTTGTTATTGTCGCTCTGGTGTCTTGCTTCTCTCCCTCTCTGTTCGTCGTCCCCTTGGAAGGAGAAGAACCTCCTATTTATAATGGTGCTTTAGACCAGTGGTCATTGGTTGCTCACCTTTTGTTCGCTGGGTAATAGCACTTTGCATCATGTGCTCAGGGCATCTTCTCAGTAGCTTTGTCTTTTTTATCATTTTGGGCATTGGCATTCAATGGCTGCAGGGAGGAGCTGTGCAAGTCATGCCATTCTTGGCTTTGCCTTGGGAGTGGCCAAGTGAGGTAAGCAAAGATTCTCTCTTGGCTTCCTACACAAGCCGTTGAAGTCTTAGGAGGTTGGGTTGCCTTTGTTTGTATGTGTGTGCGCCTTCCGCAAGCTTCATTCCCTGTTCACTCTCATTTATCATGACTTTCTCCCCAAGTTTCCATGACACCTGGGGCGCTTTGGGAGGACATGTTGTGCTCACTGTCATCAGTACGTCTTGCTCTTTCTCCTGGGCACATCATCAGAATGTGTCGCCTTGATGACTGTCGCTTTGGGCACGTGACGCTCTGGGCAGCTCTTGATGTTTCCACGCCCTTCTCAGTGTTCTTTTACTGTTTTGTTTTGTCTGATGATTTTTTGGGCCTTTATACAAATTAGGCTTTGCAATTTGGGCCCCTAAATATTCAGGTATCAACAATTGCCCCCTTTGCAGTGAGAAGGGAAGGATTTCCTTTTCAGTGCAAATCCTACTTTGTTTCCCCTCTCTCCTGTTTCTCCTTTTCCTTCTTTCCGTTCCACTCATTCTTCGCTCTTGTCTTCTTTGTTCTGAGTTCCCTTGATCCGAGGTGTGCTTTCATGTAAGGGTCACTACCACAGGTGGGTGGCAAGAATGGATTGAGGACGTATTTCAGAAAAATGCATCCTTAAGGGAGCATCAAAGTTAGACAGGGGCATGCGCTTTCAGATGTCGCTCTTGGACCTGCACACTTTCTTCTCTCTTTTTCCCCTTTGAGGTTGAACTGAGGGGACGCCTTCTGACTGCATGACATGGGGTAGAGCGTCGCCTTTGGGACTGAACAGAGATACTTCATACTGCTACTACTGGGCAAGGTGTCGCCCTTTGTACTGGACTGAGGGCGCCTTTAGTGCGCGCTTTCGTTGTGAGCCTTCGGTGCGCGCTTTCGTTGTGCGCCTTCGGTGTGCGCTTTTGTTGTGCGCCTTCGTTGTGCGCCTTCGGTGCACGCTTTCGTTGTGCGCCTTCGTTGTGCGCCTTCGGTGCGCGCTTTCGTTGTGCGCCTTCGTTGTGCGCCTTCGGTTCGCGCTTTCGTTGTGCGCCTTCGACCACTGATGGATAGTGACTCCCATTTCTCTTTGGTTTCTTCTCTGATGTATTATTGATTAATTACTCTTTACTGTTGTTGCTCTTATCGCTCTTGCGGTGGAGTTATTATTCTGGGGAGCGACGTACGCTTCTCGGAGGTCGCTCTGGGACTTTCGCAATTTATTCTCCTTTTCTTCTAGAGAGTTGCTACAGACTCTGTTCACTTCACTGTTGCTGTTCCTGTTGCTTCTGTTCATTAGTTTTGAGATGCCAAGGAGGAGTAGAGCGGTTGTCGCTGCTGGGCAGAGGGATGCGCTCTCTCTTGTGTCGCTCCTGTGAGGAAACAAGGTGAAGAATGCTTCTCTGGTTCGTTTTTCCGTTCTTCTCTTGATACTATGAAGAACTTGTGTTCTTCTATGTTGGTTCATTGCTCTTGTGAGCTTGTTGAGCTAATCGAGTGCGCTTCGGTGCTTGATTTGGCAGCAACTTCTCCTTCTTCGCCTTTTCTAAGTGTTTTCTCACTCATTGCCTCTCTCATATTCCTTTTGGGTACAAGTGGCTCTAGTGGTCGTTCCTCGGCGTCGCCTTCGCCTCAGATTTCTAAAGGTGTCCATACTCCAGTCAGTTCTCCAACAATTCCATCCACCCTTGGTGGTGAGGGCTCCTTGGACTTCCGCCGTCATCCTTTTGTTAGTGGGGGCGTTGCCCCCTCTGTTTCTTCTGAATCTGCTGTTGGTGAGGATACTGATCCTTTGATGCCCCCTGTTGGCACTTTTAAGGGCGTTTCTATTATTTCCAAGGGCGCTCTTGCTGATGCTTCTTCAGATGTTGCTGTGAATGATGCTGATATCATTATAAGTGAAGGTGTTCCTGTTGACACTGTTTTTGATGACTTGGACGCTGAAACGGACACTCTTGCCCCCAAGGAAAACCAAGTTGATGTTGCTGTGGAGGTTCCCATTGAGGATCATGCTGTTCATGAGAGCGATACTGGCTTCGCTCCTCTTGATGAAGGGAATACAGGTTCTGCAAATATAGCTGAAGTTTCAAAGGTATTGTGAGCTCTTCTGAAGGGCGTCCCGTGCATGAGACTCCTTCCATTCGGCTTCCTTCTGTCAAAATTGCACAAGTTGTTGCTTCTCCAGCTTCTTCTTCAGTTTGTGAGTGTTCCTTTTACCATGCATCAATTTGGGTTTCCTTCACATTTAACATCAATCTTCACATATTTAATTAATTTGTAAATTTTGTCGCTTTTCTCGCTTGTTTTTTTTTCCTTTGCTCTTTTTCTGCTTTGCTGCGGCATTTTCCGCCAAGTCTCGTGGCTCTCTTGATGCGGAGGAGCAGTCTATGCTTGACTCGTTTCTTCTTGCCCATCCTGACTTGGTGCCACTAGGTGCTTCGTTCCCTCGCTTTTTCAGGGAGTCCGCTGCGCATACCATGGTGCAAGTGCTGGGTTTGGTGAGCTCTGTTGATGTTGACGCCTTGCCGTGGGAGGACAAGGTGGAGCTCTTGGACTGCCTCCATTCTATCAGGTTTCAACACTATTCTGGTACTTGGCTTGATGATACCATTGATAGATTGGAGAAACTGCGGCCTCCTTTTGATGCCGCTGGCTTGGCTGAAACCAAGCGTACTTTGTAAGAGCGTTGTACTGCTTTGGCTACTCGTTCAAAGGAACTCTCAGCCCATCTTTGCACAAGTGACTTCTGAATGCTCTTTTTAGTGTTTGATAGTTGCTGTTAGGCTATGTTGCTTTTGGACTTGTATTTCAGAATTTGTTTTGCTGAACTTCTTGAAGTTGTACTTATTTGCGGTGGTGTGCTCTTCAGGCTTAGACTCTGCTTTTGTATGCCTGCTGCCACCTTGACAATGTTTATGCACATCTCAGCTTTGCTTCACGTGTCTTCGTTTGTCTTGCTTCTTAGGCTTGTATTTAAGTTGTACACTTTTGGCTCTTGTGCGCTCTTGTCGGCTTTGTCGCTTTGGCGCCATTGTAATTTGAACTCTGTCTTGTGAACGTAGCTTTATAATTGCTTGTTACTGCGTGCTTGTTTCTGCTCTTGTACACTCTTCCCAGTTTTGGTGCTTTTTCTTGATAGCGCACATCTCTTCTTTTTCTTTTTCTCTCTTTTTTTTTACAACAAAGGCCCTTATGTCATTGGGTGCCCAAGGAAGGTTTTCTTTTCTTCCTCCCCTCTCCACTTTTTATTTTTTGGAGCGCGCTCTGGGCGCTTCAAACTTGCTTGCAGATTTCAATGGCCCCTCATGTCATTGGTGCCAGATTTTCTTCAAGGTGCGCATTGGGCACATTTCTCTTCTTTTTTTTTTGAACAATGGCCCCTCATGTCATCGGTGCCAAATTTTTCTTCAACGTGCGCATTGGGCACATTTCTTTTTTTTTTTTGAACAGTGGCCCCTCATGTCATTGGTGCCAAATTTTTCTTCAACGTGCGCATTGGGCACGCCTTAAAGATTTTGCCACTTTGGGCTTTTCTCTTTTTTTTTCAGTTGCCGCTTTGGGCTTTTCTTTTTCAGTTGCCGCTTTTGAGCTTTTATAAACTAACGGATCGCCTTGGATCTTGCGTTAGCCAACCTCTTTTACAGATTTTTCCGCCCACGTTTAAGACTAGCGCCCTTGTTTCCCGGGACCTTTTCTAGTCTCGCGATATGGCGTACTTCCCCCGCGTCTGTCCCGGAAATTCTTTCAGGAGGTCTATCCGGGTACCGCGATAAGGCGCTTGTGCCCGCGGTACGGTCCAACACTGTTCTTTCTTTTCTTTTTCTTTTTCTTCTTTTTTTTTTTTTGAAGTGTTGAACCTCGCATTCTGGCATTATTGACCCTGTTTGAGGGGTTTTGATACAGCGATACCTCATGTCATCAGTATCATTTGAGCTCTTTCCGGGGACACCTCATGTCATCAGTGTCGCTTCAAGCTTTAGCATTGTACCTTGCTTCTGATTGATTGCTTAGCTCTGATTGCTTGTGCTTCGTAACACCTCTTGTTGTTGGTGCTACTTTTCTTTATGCTTTTCTTGATATCATCAATTTGTAAGCACTTGGATTTCTATATTGTTCTGGCTTCTTGACTTTGTGCTCGTGCTCATTTCCGCATGGTCTGTTTTGACGCATGAATGAGCTCAGATGTGCCTTACTTCAGAGGCTTGTTATTATTATAGACTTCTTCGTTTTACTTGTGTCGGGATGCTTTGGCTTGTTTGTGAAAGCAGACTGGAATGAATTCCTGATTTTGCGTTGGTAGTTCTTCAATCATCAGGTAAACCGAGCTTGCCTTGGTTATGTTATGTTTGGAACGGTTTTGGGTCAGTCACTTGTACGCTTTCTAGCTTGATTTTATCTTGCACCTTGCCCTTGCATCTGATTCAACGCTTCAGTGTTTAAGTATGCCTTTGAGTAACATACTTTTCAGGATCTTGTACTCGCATTGGTCATTATGAAGCTTGCATTCGCCCTCATGTTGCATGCACGCCTTTTCATGTACGCCTTGCAATTGTACGCCTTGCAATTGTACGCCTTTGCAATTGTACGCCTTGCAGGTGTACGCCTTTACAATTGTACGCCTTGAAGTCGTACGCTTTTTGAGTTTTGTTATGACCTTTTTACTTTTCATCTTGTCTTGCTGTTGCGCTCAGATATCTGCATTGATTTTCTTTTAACTTTCTGGCTTGTTATCTTTTGCACGCTTTTGCTTTGAAGTTGCCTTGGTCTTTCCGGTTTGAATTCTTTGTCAGCTTTTGATCGCAGCTTCTGATGCACCTTCGCTCTCTAGGTTTTGGTTTGTTATTAGCAACTTTCTGTTTGCATTTTCTCCAGGATTTCTAGTACCGTTTCTTTTCTGATGCGCCTTGGATTTCATCTTTTTGCTTCGCATGAGGTTTTTGATTCAACTTTGCTTTCCTCGCCTTTGCTTGTTCCGCCTTTCATCTTGTCAATTAGTTTATACTAAATGCATGATTACTTCTGTTTCCAAGGCTGACATGCGCCCTGCCGCCATGACTCTGTGTTCGCCTTCTGGTTCTGGATTTCATGCGTCTTACTAACAACTTCAGGGTTCGCCTTCTGGTGTGATTTCATTCTTTATCTTTGCTTGATTTTGTTTGTTTGATTTTCACTGATCTTTTCTATTTGTGTCGTGTTGCTTTCTCTTGAAACTTTGCTCTTGTTTCATTATTCGTTGTTTGATACTTCACTTTTGATCGCCTTCTCACTGGGTGAGAGTGCTTTTCTATTCTGGATAGCTCAGGTGCTTCTTGTTCTCAGTGGAGGAAGCGGTCCTCCCATGACATTGAGTATCTTAGCAAAACATGGAAAATCATGGCCTAAGGGCATACTTAGGACTTCCTGAATGTGTGGAAGATATCAATTATTGTTCCTACACAAACAATTTTCATTTTGATTATATATTTTTTTTTTGCTATACATGTTTGTTTCACTAGTCGTCTCTAGTAAATTATGTACGAGATCATGCATCATTGTGTATCACTGCCAAGATCATGTTTTCATGTAACGCTTTTCTAAAGCATGCCTTCTCAACATTTAAATCATACAACTTAAACAGAAAACATTGCTCTCACATGATGAAACTTATGAAAGATAGTTTCTTTACATCATGCCTTGGTTGAGCCAAGACAAATTAACAAGATCATGACAAGAATGACTAGCATGATACACTGATTTTAGTTCTACAACAAACATTCAAATGTACAGAGTTATCTAATTACTGCTTTTCTAGTCAAATACTTGACACATATCAGAGCGACAACATTCATGATTGCGATCATACATATGCAATTCTCAGCCATGGCAAACTTAGAGTCAGACCATCTCCATAACATATCATAACAATGTTATTCTAGACAAAGTAAAATTAAATCATTGTTATCAAGATAATCTCTACGTAGAGCATGATATCACGTGAAAAGCCTATTAGGACATAGATGCACAAAATGAGCATATAATAACTATATTTTCTTAACTATACATACAACAACTGATACGTGATTGGATACATTTTTCATTTGGTCATGATTCACATCTATTATAATTAAATTCATGAAAAAGGCATACTAGCATGTGCACTGAGTTAAGAGTTATATGTACTTAGCTTATGAAGCATTTTTCCATGTAGACTCTAGTTGCGCCTTTGCTCCTGAGTTTCTACTTTCTGTATTGTGGCGCCTTCGTCAGTAAGAGCGTACTTTGTGTACGCCTTCGTCAGTGAGAGCGTACTTTGTGTACGCCTTCGTCAGGGAGAGCGTACTTTGTGTACGCCTTCGTCAGTGAGAGCGTACTTTCGCCCTTTCGGTTGTGTGATCGCCTTCTGGTCGCCTTCTGTGAGCATGCCTTCTGGGAAGATCGCTCTATGAGGAGCTCCTTCCAGGGAGCTCACCTTTTGGGGAGAAGACCGCCTTTCAAGAAGGTCGCCTTTGGGAAACGCTTCTTCAGTCGGATAATGTTGATCACAGTGAGTGCCTTCAATAGCCGTCCTTGGAGCGGCGCTTCTAGAAGCATTTCCTTCACTGTGTGGACCATAACTTTCTTGATCTGTTGGATCTGAAGCTCAGCTCCTAGAATCTGCTCCCGTTCTGCGGCTTGCAAGACCGGATGCTGCGTTTTGAATGGCAACTACGGGTAGCGCCTTCGGAGCGGCATCTCCCACAGGCACCTGGTGCACAACGTGAGTCTCATTTCCTTCAAGGTTGGAAGCCATAGCTTCCCCAGTGGAGTCGCCAATTGTTTCGGACCGCTTTGTGCGATAAACAGTAATTAGTAAAAAGATAATGGGTTCGTAAACTTAGTGAAGCTTTAGGCTTTCATTATATTGAAATGAGATACAGAGAGGTGTGTACAAAGGAATGGCTCCCACGTTTGTGGTACTTTTATAGGAGGAGGAGTGTGCGCTTTGGCTTTACACCCTCTTTTGTACTGCTAATCTTAAGTTTCAGAGAAAGCTTCCATTCCTTTTTTCTCATTGTACGATCTCTGTGTTTAGTGGTTATTGCTATGTGTTGTTCTCCGTGTGTTGGAGTTGCCGAAGTTGTTCTTGTTGTTGTTGTTATGGTGGTTGCTGGAGGTGTGCGCTCTCTGGCTTACCTCCTTCTTTGTATCTCTCTCTCGTGTTCTATCTCTTGCTTCTCTTTGATGTTCCTTCTCTGAGACTTAGAGAAGAGAGCTGGTGTTTCATGTGTTTATTGTGTTGTTTTCCTCCGTTGAGTTCCTCTTTTTCCTCTTGTTCGTGTCCTCCCTCTAAGTTGTAGAGGAGAGAACCTTGTGTTTTGTTATTGTCGCTCTGGTGTCTTGCTTCTCTCCCTCTCTGTCCGTCGTCCCCTTGGAAGGAGAAGAACCTCCTATTTATAATGGTGCTTTAGACCAGTGGTCACTGGTTGCTCACCTTTTGTTCGCTGGGTAATAGCACTTTGCATCATGTGCTCAGGGCATCTTCTCAGTAGCTTTGTCTTCTTTATCATTTTGGGCATTGGCATTCAATGGCTGCAGGGAGGAGCTGTGCAAGTCATGCCATTCTTGGCTTTGCCTTGGGAGTGGCCAAGTGAGGTAAGCAAAGATTCTCTCTTGGCTTCCTACACAAGCCGTTGAAGTCTTAGGAGGTTGGGTTGCCTTTGTTTGTATGTGTGTGCGCCTTCCGCAAGCTTCATTCCCTGTTCGCTCTCATTTATCATGACTTTCTCCCCAAGTTTCCATGACACCTGGGGCGCTTTGGGAGGACATGTTGTGCTCACTGTCATCAGTACGTCTTGCTCTTTCTCCTGGGCACATCATCAGAATGTGTCGCCTTGATGACTGTCGCTTTGGGCACGTGACGCTCTGGGAAGCTCTTGATGTTTCCACGCCCTTCTCAGTGTTCTTTTACTGTTTCGTTTTGTTTGATGATTTTTTGGGCCTTTATACGAATTAGGCTTTGCAATTTGGGCCCCTAAATATTCAGGTATCAACAGTCACTTTAATGATGATATGACCTGCAATATATCATATGTCCTATTCACCACGTCAATAAGGTAATATTCCACGTGATGCCACGTGAATTTTTTAAATTAAAAAAAATCAACTTTATATAAAATATTAATTAAAAATCATTTTTAAAATAAAATCAAACTTTTTAATTATTTTTAAAATAAATGATTTTTTAATTAAAAAATTATGTGGTGCCACATGACGCTACGTAGCTCGTCCATTGTCAATGTGACGAAAGTGATGTAGTATATCGTAGGTCATATCATCATTTAAGTGACAAAATGACCATTTTCAAAAATTTAACAAAGTTGAAGAACCCAAAGTATCGAAAAAAGTTCAAGAACAAATTCTAGAAGAACACCTAAGTTCATCAAGGATTAAAAACTTAAATAAACTTTTTTTAAAATACTATTATATTATATATTATTGAAATTTTGACAAATATTACAACAAAAACAACAATCAAGTCTTTGTTTTACTAGGTGATATTGACTATATGTATCAAACGATGTCATAAAAATCTATAAAAATAACCTTATAACATGTTTGATCTATATCATTAAAATTCAATAAAATTTTACTTGATTGTCAATTGCCTAAAATAACCTTCGCCTTTTATGTGAACTTAAAACCACTTATATAGCATAAGCACAACATAAAAAAGATGTAAGAAAGTTTGAAATTCTCAAAATAATTGTGAATATTTTCTTTTATTTTTATTTTCATTTGACCTATTTTTTGTTTGTTGTACCTTCTTTCTTGAATATGCATTTACGTAACGAAGGTAATTCAGAGAAACTATTGTTTGATCTCAATGCAAGATTGACCACACAGCAAGAAGATTATGGAACTAAGCACAAAAAGAAAGAAGAGAAGAAGCAATGTAGAAAGAACTAGAAAGGACACTTGCAGACTATTCTAGTATCATTCCGAATAAATGCACCACAAGCATATAGTTCGGCCTGCTGTGGTAGCTCACCAATTAGATATCAAGGCTACCTTATAATATTGATACAACAGAATCAATTCAGTGGAAGTATGCAAGAGGACCTGAATGACCATATATATCACCAATTTTCTATGTATCCTGGACTTCTTCAAAGTCTAGGGTGCTTTTGATGAAGTCATCTGGCTAAGGCTATTCCCACTCTATATGAGAGACAAAGCAAGAAGTTGGCTCCAATCTTAACCACAGGGGAACATATATAACTACATGGGATGACTTAGTTCGGAAATTCAAAGACAAGCACTTCTTGTGAAGCAAGTGAACTTGGCAATTATTTTGATGAAGACAAAAGCAAAAGTCAACAAACAACAACAAAAACAAGACTCGAGCATCGTTTAAATAGGACATAATCTTTAATGATTATTTACGGTCAGAAGAAAATTAAAGAGAGAGAGAACACACAGAATTGGTCACGCAGTTCGGCCAATTGTGCCTACGTCTGCGACTATAGAGCAGCTATAGTTCCGTATTATTTCTTGTGCTAATTAGGGTTACAGAGTACAAGCATATATAGTAGAAAACAGATTACATTAAGGCCCATAACCCGTATAGTCTAGATGATTGCTTAGGTATAGTCTAGGTTGGGTAGTGAATTGAATCTCAATTAATTAAATTTTAATAATCATGAATTTATTCATTACATAACCAATCTTTCGAGAATGATACATATGATTTTACAAATATTTTAAAAAACTTATATTTTTTTATATATAAGTCAAGTTACATTTGAAACGGTTAAGTAAATAACAAAGTTTCATTTCAATAATCAGTTACCTGAAGGCTTTAACCGGTTATTGAATGAAATCTTGCACAGTATTGATATTTGATTAACCAGTTAACAGGTTAACATAATGTAAAAAGGCTAATAACTGTTATTTTTGTTAACCCATTAATACAATAGTTAAATGCCAAAATCAGTTCGTTATTGTAACTAACTTCTTAACCAACTTGACATATAAAAACTCATTGTTAAAGGGTACTTTTAAGGAAGAAAGAAATAATTTTCATATTTTCATATCACAAAAACCCTTAGCCATTATCTTGAAGAGAATCAAAAGAAAATTCTCGTATTAATTCATCTCTTTCATTCTTGATCTCGATTGTCATAATTATTCAAGTGCATTCATTAAGATTCAAGATTCAAGTTCTTTCAATAGAGTTGTTTACTACATTCAAGGTCTTCATTCAAAGTCAACACAAAAGATTAGAGATTGCGGTGTGAGGCATCACCAATAGATCAAAAGTATATTAAGGGTGGGGTATCTCCTATGCAAGAAAAGCTAGGAAGTTAGATATCTTCTTAGTAATAGAGAGTGAGCCATCTTTCTAATTGTAATTCATGAGGGTTTTTAGAAGAATTGTGAGAGGTATAACAACGGTGAGGGATCTTTTGAGAGGCTTGTCAAGTGAGGTAGTTTGGAAGCGTGCTTTTACAAACAATTTTCAAAAAACATAATGAAACAAATCTCCCAATATAGAAGAGGAGTCCTAGACGTAACTCTCGGTGGTTGAAAGTGAACCAGGATATATTGTCGTATCGAATCTTGTATCCCTTCTCTTCTTTATGCTTTTGATTACATATAATTGCATAATTCTTTATATTTGTTGTAAATCTTGTGTATGTTGTTTTGATCTTTGATTTGTGATTTAATTGATTTATAATTGTGTTAAAAATCATTTAATTGAATATCTAATTGGTTGGAATTGATTGTGATTCTAAGAACGATTTTCTTGAAATATTAAGTTTCAGGTTAATTGGTTCAAGAGAAGTTAATTGAAATCTTAACCAGTTAAGATAGTACACTTTTTAGTCACTTAACCAGTTAACTACCAATTAAGTAACCAATTAAATCCTAACTAACTTTCACATTTTTTACCAGATTATTCAAAAATCCTAAAAAGCCGCCATCATGCATAGTCATCCCCTCTCTAAGTGTGTTTAAAGCCCGTGGTATCTAACGAGGGGTATGATAGCTTAGTTAAATAGACTTGAGCTCAATCGCTTTATTCGTGCGATATCAGAAAATACACAATGAGCTCTATGTGGTGAAGGTTCTTCCATCAATCGCCCTTCAATTTTCAGTTGCTAATAGAGAACTCAAAAAAATCAAGAGGAATGTTTCAAGTACCTTCCAATCAAGGACACATTCACCTCTTTAAATGGACAAACCAAGGAGCATAGGGCTGCCACAATGAAACAAAGCTAAGAAGTGACATAATTGTTAGAATTGGCCTCAAACTTCGAAAAAGGAGGTGAATCGAGTTTTATTAATTTATTAGAAATTTAGCGCAAATGATTGTTAAAAATAATTTTACGCGGAGTTTAGTTAAATGTACGCAATGCATGTATTCAATAATATCATAGAAGCGCAGAAATGATAATATTAAAAATTGAATAAACACGATAAATTGAACGTTGCGGAAAAGATAAAGAGTAGGGGAAGAGAGAAACACAAACCAAAATTTTTATGTTGGTTCAACCTTCCTAGTGAGTCCCACACAACCAATGAGTTCTGAAAAGTCCTACGTCCAGTCCCTTAGCAACGCGCCGCAGTATTTGTTGTTATTGGGTAATTTGATGTTTAACCCCAAATACATCCGGAGCGTAAAATTAGCACTCTCAAAAGTGCCGATATGCATGTTAAAGGTCTCTAATGGCAATAACAATAAGAACTCAAGTATTGTAATACTTGCAATTTTTTATATTTTAATATATTGATATTTGAGAATTTATGATTGGACATTTCTTTTCGAATTTCTATAAATATATTATTTGATTTATATTTATGAGTGAAAATACTTATTTGAAAATGTGAAATTTGTTTTATAATGATAAATATTTAATTTTGTGTTTTAAAGGAAATTTGTTATTTAAAACTTTTGAAATTTAAATTCTCAAAAGCTAATTAAAGTGGCTCAATTTTCTAAGAAAGGGTGACCAATGCATGTAGGGCACCCTAACCAACTTATTTAATATTAAATTAACTCTTTTGTCTCTAAAGTAATGACTTTGACTTTTCTAATGAAAATAAAGGTGATGTATTCATAATATATTTTGGTGAATTATGGTTTTTGTGATTTATTGATTTAAAAGATTTATTTAACTTTGAAAATTCATAACTTTTGATTGGTAAATCAGAACCAAACGAATTTACAGTCAAAACGGTCGTATTGAAATGTAAAATTTATTTTTGTAAAGTTTGGTATTTAATTATGATGTCACGAAATTTTAATATTTTTGGGGAAATTATAATGTTTCCATTATTTAAATAAATTGGAAAATGATTTTGTAATGTTATTTACTGTATTGGGAAAAATATATTATTTTCTACTGTATTAGTGTTACAGGGTTTTGGAGTATTTGTTTTATGCATTTTGAATTTTAAATTGTTAGAGATGTAACTATGAGTGCACAAGACCCTAGGGTATCCTAATTAAATGCAACCTATCCTTTAAGTACCCTATTTAAGACCCATAATTAATTACCCTATCCTAAGTGAATTTTTGGCCAATGCTTGGCTTTGTTTTCTATCCATTCACTCTTCCGAATATTACCCCACTTAAATCTACCTAAACTTTACTAAATTACGACAAATGAACCAAAGTAAAAATTGTAAAGTCCCACCCCATTGTTAAAGGACAAAACTGTGAGGGAGTAAGAGAATGAGGGAGACTCTTGAAATTTTTTTCACCCCACTTTTTAATCCATTACACCCCGTTCTTACCCCAAATATAAATACCCCTAAACCCCCACCCACTCACACTTTACTCAAAGACTTAAACTTAGAAAATTAGAAGGAGATAGAAAGGAGAAGAAGGGTGTAGCCGTGGGAACCCAAGAGGAGAGGAAGGAGGAGCTCTTTGATTTTTCTAACCATTTTCTTCCTTCATTTAGGTAACCATTCTCAAGACTTGTTTTCTTTTCTCCTTCGCTTTTCATTTTCGGTTTTTGTTTGAGCATTTATGGAGATTTTGTTGATTTGGTTCAAATGGGTTTATGCATGTTGGATTTTAGTGTTCCTCTTTAATTTCTAAGTCCTAATATACATAGATTTAAGCTTGAAAATTTGAAATGGACATGCATGAGGTCCATACTATTTTTCTATGTATTTTTACACAAATAATTTTATTTTCTTTGGATGATTCGGTTTAAGCTTTGAGATGGTAAAAATAAAAATTTGTTTTATGAAAATCTTGGATGCATGTTGGATTTGTCAAATTATTTGCAAAAATCTACTCTATTTTCTTGGTATGAATTTCGGTTCCTATATAAATATTTGCATTAGGTTAGCTTGTTTTTATATTGTGTTGAATCTCAAATTAATAAGCATAAATCTATAAAACATGATATTTCTTCTCTTGGTAGTCATGTATGCGTGTTTCGGTTGTGTGTGTATCTCTCTCTCTCTCTCTCTATATATATATATATATATATATATATATATATATATGAGACTAGGTTGTGGATGCATGCTGATGATGTGTTCTTGTTGTGGATTTTCAATTGATTTTGGGTTTTTAGGGAAAGGTTATTTGATAAAGAATGAGTTTTTAAAGTTGAAAATGTTTTTCCTTTATTTTGTTACTTGGACCGAATGGGTCCATGAAGAAAACAAATATTTGGACTTGATTTCTAAACATTGATTTGTGTTACTATAATAAATAATAAAGTTGACTTTTCAAATTAGGAGAATATTTCTTTTATTTATTTAAAGAGGGGACCGAATGTATGTGTGTATGTACGAAGAAGAAAAAGACAAATTTTTGGAACCAAGTTATGTAAGGAATGTTGTTTACTAATTGATTTGTTTGATTTCTTGATTGGAATGCGATGCATATTGTGATTTCTTATGTGATATTATGTGTTTGGAGTGTGATTAGGACCATGCAGGGGCTGTATGTTGAAGATTAATGTGGCATGAATTTATGTCTTTATGCTGAATTTTTGAGAATGCATTGTTTTACTTGTAGGAGGTTTTGGTAAATGATAGTTATACTAGTTGGATTTCCTTAAAATTTTAGTATGTTAGCTCTTTATGGCATTTAAGTATGATCTGGAAATTTTGAGCTGAATTGGTCTTGTTTTAGTATTTTTAATGAATTTTGTTTGTTAAGAGCTCTTTGAGAAAACTTGTGTTTTTTGATGCAAGAGGTTTTGACAAATGGCACTTGCACATGTCCAATGATGTTCAAATTGGTCACTGTTTTGATTAAGTCAATAGGAGGTTCTCTGAATTTTTGTATGATTTTTAGAATTGTTTTACTAATTTTACAAGAATTATCTTTGTGAAAACGATTTTGGATAGACGAATTTTTCAGGATAAAGAGGAACAGAGTTTTCAAACTTATAGAACTCTAAATGGCTTGAAATTTTTATGGTAGGACCCTGCACATGTCGTGTGTTTGTATTTAAAATTTGAGGTGATTTGGAGTTGGTTTCATATTTTTTCTAATTACAAACAGAATGCAACAGAACTCAGTTTTCGCGGAATCGGAGAAAGTTTTAATTAGAAAAACGTGACTTAGACAACTACAAATAATCTGAAATTTTTATGAGATGATCTTTGATGTGGGTAGATGTCCTTTACCAAATTTCATGCAATTAGAAGTTGGTTTTCTATTTATAATAATTGCATTTTGGTCTCAGACCAGCAACAGGACTGACTTGATTTTAACGACAAAACTAAATATAAAGCTAAGTTCTGAATGTCCGAATGATTTGAAAATTTTATATGTTGAACTTGGATATATATTTTCGTGTTCTGCAAATTTTAGAACTGAAAACTTTTGATTTGATATGATTTTTGATTTTATATTTTGTGTTTTTCTCGAGTTTAATCTAACCCTCTATTGGACACTTTTGATAAGTATGAACCTTTGTGCATTTTTCATGCCTTGGCTGAACCTTATGTGATGATTGTGATAGTTTGGTGTGCCTAAATGAATATTGTTTGAAGTTGTGTTTAAGTTAAGTGAAAATAAATTTGAGTTAATTGTTTACGGTTGAGTTTCGGTTTAAGTATTTGGTTTTAAGGTTAGGTTAATTTGTTTTATGTGCTACATGTTAATTAATTGATGATGTGTTTACTTGGCTTGTATCAGTTGGTGTGTTAAATGAAACGAAAGAAAATGAATTATTTAGTTAAGTTAAAGTGTTGTGTTTAATTTCGTAATTAGCTTTGAAAACTAATTGATTTTGAAATACTTTAGTTTGGATTTAATTGGAAAATGTTAAACTTGTTAGTTGTTGTAATCATTCATTTCATGGTGTTAAGTTTGAAAAATGAATTGTTTTAAGTAAGTATTTTATAGCAAAGTATCCTATGAATCGGAGCATGATTTTACAGTGTTTTCGGATTTTCGAAAAAATGATTTTGGGACTTACTTCTTTTCTGTCCAGAATCTATTTGAATTGTATTTCAAATCTAAAAATGTTTTCAGGTGTTTAAAAGTTTGGGTTTTGGATATTATAAGAGATAGTGAAAGCTAACTTGAAAAATGAAAGTTTTTCGGTGTTTTCGGGTTTGAGTTAGCTACTGTCCGAGACGGACTAGAAACTCATGATTTTGAAGTATTTAAAGTATAGTTAAGAGTCGGATTTGATTTAAGAAAGTACTGACGTTTTACGTTACCCGACAAGGAATGAAATGAGTTTTCGGAAAAATGTTTTGATACTAAGTGTGATAGTTATTTAGATAGATTTGTGATGTTAGTGCTTGTTGTTTAGTACAAGGGATTTATAAGTCAAGAGATTGGAGCAGCTGACGGCTGGGAGGACCCACGACGCTTTCAGACGAGTTCTTGCTGGCATTTGAGGTGAGAGATGGGCTTCCCTAAGACACTGTGGTATTTAGGTAAAATGTTAAGACGTTCCTGATCATCTCAAAGATTGGAACCTAGTGGTCTCTGGGTTAGTAGTATAGTGACAATCGTTGTGTGTGTATGGCCACGTATACGAAGGAGACTAGGACCACGTATCAATGTATGATTCTATTGATGTGAATATGCCTTGATGATACCATGATATGTCTTTATTTAATTATGCATGATGAATATTTTATCTGATAATGATTATGGATGATATCCTGAGAGACATCTGTTACGTCTTGATTAAGAAAGCGTTGTTAAAAGGATGATGTTAATTATGGAAAAGAATTACAGTTAAGATATGAAAGTAAAAGCTTGTGAAAATATAAAAGATACAAGAGAAAAGTAAAAGTTCTTATCAAGTAAGTTATGCTTCAAAAGACACGGATGTGAAAGTGATTTGGATTCAATTGGTGTGGATGATTCAAGTCTGTGTAAGATTGTGCTCCCTGATGTGCACGGTTGTTGTGATGTGCTTTCCAGGTTGAGGATAGATTGTGCTCCCTGATGTGCACAGTTCTTGTGACGTGCTTTCCGGGTTGAGGATGGTGCTGGCCGCGTGAGCTTTATGCCATGGTTTCGAGCCCTCAGTTGTGATGGCAATGTAATGATGTGGACATTAATTATGCGAATAATTTAATTAGAGGTCGAGGTTCACTGAAGGGATGGACAAGAGTGAATCGGCCAACACTTAGGATTAATAAAACATTATTAAAACATTAAAAGACATTGACCAATGCGGTGAGTCGAGTGTGAAGTAGTGGAGAGGAAGATACCCCGTTTATCTGCGGATACTCAGGTGAGCGATTGTGATAGCGGAGGGTGATGACGGTGATACGTAAAGAAACCTAGAGTGCTTTTCTAGGCAGAACTAGTCTATATGTGATCGGGGCTTAAGACCCATGGGATAGTAGCGTGTTCTGCACCGCGAACTAGAAAAGTACTATCGCCCCCTTGATCAATTTCGAAACGGTGAGAGGGAACCCGAACGAGGCTAGTTGTCGAATGGTATTTGGGCCCCAATGATATTGATGATGAATTTATGAAATGATGTGATTATGTTATGATGATGATGATGATTTATCGACAGTTGGACCTGCATGGTTAAGGTTCTTGTACGTCCCGTTTGCATCTGATTAGGCTTTGGAGGATTGGAGGAGATGTATGTGTGCTAACCAAGTCCACGATGACGATTCCTTATCCCCTTGTCATTGATGGATGCGATTCAATAAAACTTAAGAAAAGTTTAAGAATGCTGAAAACACTTATAAGTATAAATTTGGGAAATATATAGATATTGATAATGAGAATGAGAGTGGCCAAGTGGTGAGAATACTATGAATGATGCCAAGGAAAAAGAAATGGTTATGGCAATGGTGTTGAAAAGAGAATGGAAAGCTTGAGAATTATGAGTTGATGATTATGATGATAATGTAAACTATGATGTGTATTTTATCTGTTGCTATGATATTGTTGTTTTTATGTCTTGATGTTTTGCCTACTGTAATTCCGCCCCGTCGACGATGATTCGTTCGGGATCGCTCTCTCTCTCCATCTTCCCTTTTTCCCTGTGGACTTCGGTGATGATGTCCACAGATGTCAGAGTAAGTAGATTCCCTTATGGTGACTCTCCTAGTGGTGGCTTAAGGAGAAAAGCTCGAGATGGAGCTTTGAAGGAGAAGAAAGCTAAGTGTCGTTCGAGGAATTCATGCGGATGTCGAGGAGCAACCGAAATCAGAAGGAGATCCGTAGATTAGGACATTCAATTTATGGTGCCTAAGTATGTACGGTACCTTCTTGAGGTCGCTAAGATAGTATTTCTCTACCATGATGTAACTTGTTTTATCATGAGATATGTTTTGAGAACTAATACCCTGATGGACTTGATATGATTACCCACGATGTTTCTGAACCGTTGTTTATTTGGGTGAATAAAATATTTTATTGCATTGAAGAGAAGGAGTTTCAAAGCGCGATGTTGGTAACATCTCGGTTTGGAACTTGACGGATGACGTGTGACATGACAGTTGACTTTTGTGATGCAAATATTGAAATTAAATTGTTTTGTGAAAATAGCTCCATGTCCATGTCATCGATGTAAAAAAAATTCCTAGATTTTTACTAAATAAAATATATTCAAGTTACTAAATCGGGGTGTTACAAGTATAGGCCAAAACTCAGATTTTTATGGATGGAAAGGAGGAGAAAAGCTTGATCTGAGTGTAAGAACTTGGAGAGAATAATAAGATTTCCAAAACATAGTTGTATTTTTAAAACCAAAGAGAATATGTAATGAAAACACAAATTAATCATCAGAATTCGTATACGGTAAAAGATCAAACTGAATCAAAAACAAATCAGGAAATAGTTCTGATTGATTCTGAAACGAATTTCAAAATAATTCAAAAAATAATCGCTTACTTGGTTATGGTAATCAATTATTTTAATTAAAGTAATCGATTACACCATTTCTAGTAGTCGATTAGCTCCTCTTTGTCATTTGTATGATGCAACAAAAATAATTGATTATTTGGACCAGTAATCGAGTAATCAATTCTAGAGTCTCTGTCACTTTGTATGATGCAACATTTCTTTTTTTTGTTTCCCAAGGTATCCACCCCTTCAACTAGGTGACTAATCCTTTCTAAATTGTCGGGCCCTTTCGGGGGCTAGTCTCCCAGCGAGGCCTCTTACGTTCGCAAGAGCCGAGGATAGAACCCCCAACCACTTGTTTAAGTAGCAACAGATCTCTTACCATCTGTGCTAGCCTCTACTAGTTATGATACAACATTTCTAATCTATTATTTTGAGAAAAGTAATCGATTATTCTTATCCATAAGTAATCGATTAGCCAGTATCATTACAACAAAATAAACTAAAATCTTCTCCCCTTTGGCTACATAAAAATTGAGAAGAGACACATCTTTCATAAGGTCCTGCATACAATAGATTATATCTCAATAGATATATAACAATGAAAATAATGGGCAATGCATATACAGTCATTCATTCAATGCAAGATGCAGTAGTTAAGCCAAATTCTCTTCTAATAAAAAAGAAATTTTCCTTAGGAAGAGGTTTTGTAAAAATATCGGCTAGCTGTTTTGTTGTATCCACATACTCAATCACAAAGTCACCTTTTTGGACATGATCACGAATAAAGTGGTGACGAATCTCAATGTGTTTCATGCGTGAATGTTGCATTAGGTTTTGGTAATATTGATTTGGCCTCAGCCATGGATAGGGCTACACTAGCATGTTTCTTACTAACCCACGACACTAATGAATTACCTAAGAAATGACAAGTGTCGTTGGTGCTTTTCCTATGGACTCTAGACCCAACAAAGGCAGAATCATAATACCCAACATGGCTACAAGTGGAACCTTTGTGATTATTTTGGATTAGCTTGGAATTGTGACACATGCATACACTAAACATAATAGTCGGCCGCTTTTATAAAGGGAACAAAATAATTTATTAGAAATTGTAGTGACGGAAGAGTAAAAGTTCCCTTTATTCAAGATTAGTGGATAAAATTTTTTTCTTTAAAGTACATCATTTTGGTGTTACAACGGATCAAATCCAGTAAATAAATCAATGAATCTCTTCCTTTTCGCTTGAGTCTCTGGCTTGACAGGTGGACTAACTTTATTTGCTACTTTTACCTACCACCAAAAATGGTAGATGGGAGTAAATCACTTGTCATATCGCATAAGCAGATAATTAATTGAGTAATCATAGACAAACATATACTCATAATCATCATGATGCATTTCACATGCTCAATCCTTGATTTACAATCATATTATCTTATCTTTATGTGGCATGATGAATGTCTATCTAGAATCATATCCCGGGGCATCACAGTTTGGAGGAAAATCGATCCTCATGAGCTTCCTCCGCTCGACCTCTCTAAGTCTTCCTCCGCTCAACGTTCACGACTTACCGGCTTCCTCCGCCCCACGTAACTAGTATAAAAGTCTCAACAAACTGGAGCAAATCTCACTCAATGCATGTATGCAAGTATGGTTCATTACCAATCTTTATCATTAACTCATTTGTCATTATTCCATCATCATCATGATATCATTATCTCACCATCCGCAACTCCTCGTGCGGATGCAAATAATTTATCATTTCACTTTTCATTAATATTCGATTCCATATCATTCCATAACTATTCTTTCAATTCAATTCAAGAATCATTCCTCATCACAACCATCATATAAAATGGCCAATCATTCATAATTATACCTCTCAAAGCCAATAAAGGGGTTTGGTTAAGGCTAAGTGTAATAAAAATTGATATTTTCCAATTCAGGGGTCAAGATAATCGATTACCATAAGGTGATAATCGATTATCACATGTAAATTGAATTTTAATGAAAAGTTTTAGCCTGATAATCGATTACCTAACCTTGGTCTAACCTTGGTAATCGATTATCCTGCATCAAATTGCACACTGAATTGGGTTTTGACATACCAATCTTTGATACACTTAATTTTAACCAAAATCAACATTCAACAGAATTCAAATACATTTAAATACAAATGTTAACATGTTCATATCATCATATAATCATCAATACATCAATCAGTTTTCAAGAATTGCATATTATGCATAAATCACAACTTGACATATCAAATTCAATTTCACTGAAAATAGCCAAGTTTCAGCATTCTATTAGCTCATATTCATCATTTTAAACATTCTCAAGTCAAAGTTTTACAAAGAACCATGGGTTGTCTTGCTCTCCAAATCAAGCAACCTTGTCATGGTTTATTCATTTCTTTTTTCACACATGATCAATCAAACATACGTCAATAATTATCCTAGCGATATGAATGAGATCTCCCATACCTATTTGAAGTTATTGAATGGGTTTGAGGTTGAAATTTGACAAAAGTTACTGCAAATCCAAGCTTGGAGCATCAACATAACAACTTTGGCAGTCTAACTTTGTTGGAGTTTTTCATCAAGAACATGCCAAGGAAAATCGTAAAAGAGGGTTAAAACTTAAACTAAGATATGAGAGCTTTAAAGAAGCTATAAATGTCAACAATTGGTTGTACAGATTGGCTGTACCAAGCTTGCAAAGTGAGCTTGATGAAACTGAAATCTGAAATTCAACATAGTTTTGGCAAAGTTTGGCCTCAAATATCTCTTTGGTCCGACCATAAAAATATATGAAACAAATTGTTAATCCTTCTTTGCCATGAGGACAATGAATAGAAACAAGTAGGTAAGGAGGGTGACAGAGCTTACCATACGAAGTCAAAGAACAAGGCTCCAGAGTTCTGAAATTCCAGAATTTCAATCTCAAACACCCAACTTTGCAGGAGTATAACTCCTTCCACACTCCACCAAATTGCACAAACTTGATCTTTAATTGAAGAGGGTTCAACAAGCTTTAATTTGGTATATGATTTGTAAGGATTTGAGACTTGGATCACAGAGAACGAATCAAGGGAAGTTCATAGCAGAAAACTCATTTTTGGAGAACTCTAAGTGTTTGTTAATGAGTTTGGAGGCAGTATAAGACTTAAATTTATGAAATAACCCTCCCTTAAGTGTCATTATCAATCTAGAACAGTGCTAGGTTGATATTTTACACGAATTTGTGGTTAAAATGGTGTAAATCCTCAGCCAAACGTGTTAAACCGCCATACTGTTTGGCTCAGCAGAGTCGTGGTAATAGTTTACCACGATCTGGTAATCGATTACCAGACTTAAATCTGGTCAAATATGAATGTAAGACCCGAGCTATTGAGGGCGGGGAGTGATCGCCGGTGCAAGAGGCACATACAAGGATCGGCTCCTGGCAGACTTCTAAGGGAGGGGTACATGAATGAACTGGCACACCGGAATGAGAGGGTGATCCTGAGACTGTGTAGGAATGGGACTACATAGTACAGGAAGGCTTAAATGAATTAATTGGTACTACCCATATCAACAAGATGCATATTCTTTTCGGTAGCCCATCACTTAAGAACTCCATAGTTAAGCGTGCTTGACTTAGAGTAATTCTGGGACGGGTGACCTCAGGGAAGTTTTCCTGGGAAGCGTGCGAGTGAGGACAAAGCACGCTGAAAAGACCCGTGTTGGTATGGGGGGATAGTCGCAATCCATTTGCCTACCAGGGATTTTACACGGCCTACTTGCCATAAGATAGATAAGTGAACCTATCATACCTCCTGGGAAGTTTTCCTGGGAAGCGTGCGAGTGAGGACAAAGCACGCTGAAAAGACCCGTGTTGGTATGAGGGGGATAGGCGCAATCCATTTGTCTGCCAGGGATGTTACACGGCCTACTTGCCATAAGATAGAGAAGTGAACCTATCATACCTCTAAAGCTTGCAAGATCAATAGGTTTACCTTCCTCAACCTTATCAAGATAGCATGAAATGCTCATTGGTGTTGCGACTGCTTTGGCCTTATCCATGCCAAATATTGTCAGTAATTCCTTGCAGTATTTTGTTTGACTCACAAATATGCCATCCTTTGCTTTTTTTTATTTGAAGTCCTAGGAAGAAGTTAAGCTCGTCCGTCATAGACATCTCGAACTCTTCGTGCATAATACTCAAAAATTCCTTGCAAATGGGTTCATTAGTAGCATCGAAAATAATGTCATCAACATAAATTTGGACTAAAAGAATGTCATTTCCTTTTCTTTTAATCAAAAGTGTAGAGTCAACTTTCCCCCTTTCAAAATTCTTTTCTAATAAAAATTTGCCCAGGCGCTCATGCCATGCTCTAGGAGCTTGTTTGAGTCCATAAAGAGCTTTTTCCAATTTAAAAACATGTTTGGGAAATTCAAAACTTTCAAAACCATATGGTTGGTAGACATACACTTCTTCATTTATAAAATTGTTTAGGGCAAACACTCTTTACATCCATTTGATACAATTTAAAATTTAAGGTGCATGCAAAGGCTAGTAACATCCTAATGGCTTCCAACCTAGATACAAGGGCAAAAGTCTCATCAAAGTTTATCCCCTCTTCTTAGTTGTAGCCTTTTGCAACCAACATAGCTTTGTTTCGAACAATTATACCAGACTCATCAACTTTATTTCTAAAAACCCATTTTGTTCCAATGACCTGATGAGTACTGGGTCTGGGCACAAGTTCCCAAATCTGGTTTCTTTCGAACTGGTTTAATTCTTCTTGCATAGCTAGTAACAAATGTTCATCAATTTAAGCCTCAAAAACATATTTAAGCTTCACTTGAGAAACAAAGGCCATATGATTGCAAAAAATTCTAAGTGAGTTTAGAGCAGTTACCCCTTTATTGATATCACCTATGATTTGATTGATGGGATGATTCCTTGAGGTTTTCCATTTCTTTGGAAGATCCGAGTTAAGCTCCATAGAATTTTTTTGTTGCTCCTCTTTGTGTACACTTGCCTTTGGTACTTCTTGTATTTCCTTATCATCTTCCTTATTTTGTCCATGACCATCCTCTAGATAAAGGTTTCCAAGAATACCTACAACATCATCAACAGATACTTTTCCCAGCTTTCTGGGATTAGACTAATCAAAGGAAACATGCACAGATTCTTCAATTGTATTATGATTTTTATTGAACACCCTATAAGCTTTGCTCAAGGTAGAGTATCCAAGAAATATACTCACATCAACTCTAGCATTAAAACTCCCTAGATTGTCCCTCCTATTATTATGCACAAAACATTTACATCCAAAGACATGAAAATGAGATATATTTGGTTTTCTCGCTTAAAAAGTTCATAGGGGATTTTCTTTAAAATGGGCCTAATCAAAACAAGGTTTTTAACATAACAAGCAATATTAACTGTATCAGCCCAAAAATAAGATGGTAAATTCATGTCATCAAGCATAGTTCTAAAAAGTTCTTTTAAAAATCGATTTCTTCACTACCCCATTCTGTTTCGGGGTCCTAGAGCTGAAAAATAATGCATAATGCCATGTTTTTCACAAATGTTTTCAAAAAGTTAATTTTCAAATTCACCACCATGATCAAGTGGATGCAATTTTCAAATTCATTTGATTTTGGACAATCTTTGCTAGCCTTTTGAATTCATGAAACGCATCATTTTTATGAGTGATAAATAATATTCATGTATACCTAGAATAGTCATCCACAATCATAAGAGCATAGTAATTGGTACCAAGGCCTTTTACTTGACTAGGTCCAAAAATATCAATGTGTAAAAGTTCCAAGGGTCTTTTAGTTGAACTTAAATCTTTATGAGGAAAATGGACCCTTAAAGCACTTCTACTACTAGTAACTACATCATAATTCATATCTGAGCCCATCTCATGGATAAATTATTGCATGGTCCAAGACCATGTGGTCCTCCTAGCCAATAATAATATGAATTGTGACTATAATTGCTAGGTGGCATGTTGTTATTGGTCCGTACCATGTCGTATCGGACCATGCTTCATGCCCTACTCTAGGTAAGTTACACTAAGGCTCTCCAATTCTGACTTAAAAGACTAATGATTTTGAAAGCTCCATTTGTCAGTAACTTTCTGCATTACTAAAAATTCCATTTTGAAAGCTTCATCTATCACTATGCTTCTCCTATTTAGCATTCTTAAGAAGGGGAGCAGCATCATAGAAACCAATATTCTTCTTCTCACTATTTGCTGCAAATGGATCATTGCAGCTTTGCAACATTTTCAGGACTTCCTTCATGGAAGGCCTATTAGCTGGCAGTGTTGTTGTGCACATGACCCCTAGTTTGAAAACACTGCACATTTAATCCATGTAACAAGCTTCCTTAATTTCTTCATCCAGAACATCTTCTATATTGATTTGTAACTGAATGTTCCGCCACGCCCATTCTGCAAGAGATGAGTATTCATCTCCTTGGTTAGCTTCTTTTCCGGTTGTCAGTTCCAATAGAACAACTCCAAAGCTATACATATCTATCTTCTCGTTCACTCTTATTGTTTGAGCATATTCTGCAATTAATTCAAATATGATACCAAAAAACGTAAGACAAATTTGATATTGAAAAATAAGATAACGAACCAAATGAGTAGTTTAATCTTTTAGATTTCACCACGTTCACGTAGTTGATCTTCAATGATTTAATTTGCATACGGGGAAAAAAATTACTTTAGCTATAAATATATGTCAATTTCTAACACGCATAGTAAAGTTGCAAGGTTTTGATACCTTGCATATGTGATCCAATAAAATTTTGACAGATGTATTCATTTACCACATCAATTAAAAATGTTTATTTACAAATTATTCTTCCATTTTTTATTTACAAATTATTCTTTCATTTTTTATTTACAAATGCTTCTTCTTCCTCCTTCATTCTCTCGCTCCCTCTCTCCTTCCCTCTCCTCCATAACCACCAACCGCCGCCTCCCCAGCAACACCCAACTTGCCACCGTCCCCAGCCTTCTCCCTTCTCCATTGCCTTTTCTCCACACCGCCACCGCCACCGTAACTTCTTCACCATCCCTCCTCCCCCACTACTCACCAAACCCGTAGCCACCTTTAACCACATAGCCATCTTCACCACTTCTCCCTTCCTCCATCCTGACCCCAGTTCCTTCGTCCCTTCGCCTCGACCCCAACGCCGCCACCTCCTCTCTCCACCGCACTCTCCTTCTCCCTTAACCCAACCACCACCAAACGACCGTCCGGTTCAACCAGCCATTGCCCCACCAACTCATAAACCCTCCTTCCTCATTCAACCCCTCTGCACAAAATAGAGCTTTTGCCATCTTTTTCCTAGAGAAAATCTTTTTGCCATTGTTGATGCGCTATTATATGGCTGAAATAACAATCAATACCCATATACTTTTGCCATTATTTTTAATATGCTTTTTACAATATTTCATCATCTAATTTTGCCGAAGAGACTTGAATTGTTGGTGGCTTAAGAGATCATTAGTCAAAGAGTCCAATTCGTAACAAATTATTAACATCTATGATTTGCATTTATTCTGGAAAACCGGAATTAAGAAAACTGAAAATAAGCTCAAAATCAATCAAAGCTTCTAAAACGATTTCTAGCCCACAAAAATGAGAGGCGAAACAATGGCGGCGATAATGGTGGAGGTGTATGATGCCGCTGCTGTCGAAGGTGGAAGGGAAGAGGAATCCTAGCCAATAAAAGACTTTGCTGCTGCTGCTGCTAAAGAGTAAAAAATGGATTGTCCTAAAATTGATAAGGCTTAATTATGTCAGAAGTCCCTGAAGTTTGGGGTATTTTTGTCAGATACCTTATTCTTTTTTTTTCTAATGTCTGACTCCCTGAAATTACTTCTGGGTTTGTCATATATCCCTACTACCAATTCTGGACAATTTTGTTGACATGTAACCTCATAATCCTAGTTAGACGCAGCTAGTTGGGCATGCGGTACCGCGTGATGTCATATGGGCAAAGACAACATCTCTCTTCAATCATTTTTTTTCTTTTTTATTTAACTAAAAATATAAAAATATTAAGTTTTTTAGTTTTTAATTTTTTTTTAAAAAAAATGGGATCTTCGCCCACGTGGCACCATGTGCCTAACTAGCTGCGTCTGATTAGGATTCCGATGTTACATGTCAGCAAAATTGGTCAGAATTGGTAGTAGGGGTATATGACAAACCCAAAAGTAAACTTCGGGGAGTCAAACATTGAAAAAAAAGAATAAGGGTATCTGACAAAAATACCCAAAACTTCAGGAACCTATGACATAATTAAGCCAATTAATAATGTTTGACTAACGATGACTATAATGCAATAAAAAAGTATTTACAATTTAAAAAATAAAAAAAATGATGTGGCATTAATATACGATTTGTCATTTAATTATTGGACAACACATGTATGGTATTGAAACCTAAGATGTCAAAGTAATGCCCATCAAGATATATAGTTTTTCATTTGAGTAATATGTCATATTAGTCCCTGACTTTGTAAGTGTAGGTCAAGTTAGTCCCTGACTTTATCGAAATAGCAATTTAGTCCCTGAGGTAGGAGAACGTCGATCAAGTTAGTCCCTGCCCTCATTATCGCAGGGATGTATTTGCTTTAAAATGGGATAAAGATAGGTACGTATGTGAATTAAAATGAAATCTCAGGGACTAAATTGCTATTTTGATAAAATCAGAACCTAACTTGACCAATGCTTACAAAGTCAGAGACTAATCTGACATATTACTCTTTTTCATTTAGACTAAACGGTCTTCAACTTCAAGGAAAAAAAATGGGATCTTCGAAAATCTTTATTAAGAACATTATGCGAAGAAGGGCCGGGATAAATAGTCTACAGTCACATTCACACAGTCACACACATAACCTGGCACAAAATTCCTATGTATTAATGTATCATGCCTCTGGCATTCATCATTCCTCTTTTCTCCACGGCACTGCACTGCACAGGTACGTTGAGGCAAACCTTTTCTTCCGGAATCTTTGGGTTACGTTGTTTCTAACAATTCTGGGTACAAATTGTTGGCTGATCCAGGGCTAATGTTTCTTTACAAATCCAAACCATTTATTATAAATAAACATATATAAAATTTAAATACGAAATATTCAATAAATTATTTGGATGTGTTTGGATTCAATGGTCATGGAATGTCGTAAAATTTATCGATGTGCTTTAATCATGCTTCCTTTAAACAACATAGTCCATTCTTCCTGTTAATAAGTTGTTGTAAACTAAAAAAGAATATAAGAAAAAGAACGATGTAAACCGGATACAGGAAGGGAATAAGGGGAAAAAAATTGGTTCGTTCATTTATATATGCATAATAAGGCAATAAGCTTTCCTAAAATCCCTTTTCTTTTTTATTTTTTTTAAAAAGGATGTGCATAAGTTAAAATAAATAATTAGTAACATAAATAGATGATATTAATCTTATAGCACTTTTAAAATTCCAAAAGTTAGTTTGAAATTATGAAACCCAACAGACAATCATATAATATTGAAAAATTCACAATAAAAGTGTATATACTACTATGATTTATTATAATAATTTCAAACATATTAAAATATAGTTAAATATTCTCACTTCTTAGGGCCGATATTAAATGCGCTGAAAATTTTCAATGTTTATATATTTCATTTTACTAAAAAAAATATATATTTTTAGATGTTTTTCGTGAATTAGAGATGACAATTATTGGACCCAAATTTAGTGAGTATTCCCAAAACTTGCCCATAATAAGAATGAGATTTATTCTGTAAATGAGAAAGGGTGTGGAGATGAGTAATTTCCCATAAAAATTCTGCAGGGGTTGATGCAGAGATGGGTATTATACTACCCAACCCTTTCCATATTCGTATATATATAATCATTAATTTTTTTTCTCGAAAGAAGATCATAGAAGATGTTAGAAATTAATAAGTTAATATGGTAATATCAACAAAATCCTTATTTCTTAATACATCATTAATTGATAATATACTTGTATATTCAACATAATACTTAAAGCTATGGCTTAATTATGGTTTTGGTCCCTATAAGTTGACCTCGTTTTGAATTTAATCCTTAAATCTTTTTTTGACCTTGAACGGTCTTTAAATCTTTTTAAATTTTGTTTTTAGTCCTTAAATCTTTTTTTGACCTTGAATGGTCCTTAAATCTTTTTAAATTTTGTTTTTAGTCCTTCTGTTTGTCTTCTTCCGTCATTCGCTGACATGGCAAACAGTGTGCCATGTCACCCCTTACATTGACTGCCAACGATGCATCTGATGTGGACCTCCTACTCATGTGAGCAGGAACGAAGCATTAACCGATCATGAACCGAGCAGGAATCAAGCATTAACCGAGCATGACTTGCCAAACCGAGGGGAGATATCGACCGAGCACGATGAACTGAGCACGAACCAAGCTATGCTGTTACCAATTGCATCGTACTCGGTCGATATCTCATGCACGGTTAATGCTCGGCTCATACTCGGTTCATGCTCAATTCCTGATCACATGAGTGGGAGGTCCACATCAGAAGCATCGTTGGCAGTCAATATAAGGGCTGACATGACACACCGTTTGCCATGTCAGCAGATGAGGGAAGAAGACAAACAGAAGGACTAAAAACAAAATTTAAAAAGATTTAAGGACCATTCAAGGTCAAAAAAAGATTTAAGGACTAAAAACAAATTTTAAAAAGATTTAAGGACCATTCAAAGTCAAAAAAAGATTTAAGGACTAAATTCAAAACGAGGTCAACTTATAGGGACCAAAACCATAAATTTACATATCTACTTTTAAGATAGAAATAACAACATCTCCCATTATCCAATTTACAATCCATTAAAAAATTGTTTGATTTTACGAACATTCAATTTTTTATGTCATATTTTGGAAGTTTAAAAAAATAATTATGAATAGTACAAGGGTTAGTCTAGTATGTCATAAGAAGAAATTTATGTTCAATTTGTTAAAATAAAATATTTTGGAATGATTATATTGGATTTGAAGATAACGAAGTATGAGTGTGGATATATGGTTACTCATGATATATAGGAACGGGTATGGATAATTTTTTAAAAAATGGGTATAAAAATAGATATTCTAGTACCTTACCTATTGCTATTCTTATTGCAAACATTTAAAAATAAATAAATATATATACTTTCTCCGATTCTTATTATAAATTTTTTACCAATTTTTACACCCTTTAAGAAAGTTATTTAATATTGTTAGTGACTTTGTGGTATTGAAAATATAAATATTTGTTATACTTTTTCAAAAAATACCCTTATAATTATTATAAGAAATCTAAAAAATGTTGAATAAATAGGGATGTTTGTGAATTTTTTTTATTGCCATTAAAAGTTGAAAATAAAACTTATATTAAAGAAAAAAATCTTCAAAATAACTCATATATAGGATCGGATGAATTATATAAATTGTATGCCTAACGTAAAAACTTCCTACACAATAATTTCCCTTAATAATTTCAATGTCAGTGTTGAAACAAATTTAATGACCATTCGGTATGGTATGGGATAAGGCTGGCGAAGTTGCGAGGGTCAACGCAGGAGGAAAAGTCTGAGCACACAAAACAAGGAATTTGACTTAATTTATGTACTTTCTCCCGTCAAAGAAAACTACTCCATCCATTTCAAATTATAAGCAACAAAAAAACATATTTATCTTGGTTTAAAATATAAGTAAAATTAACTAACTTTATTAAATTTTGTTTCATTCACAATGTCATTTGCCTAAAACATCTCTAGAAAATTGTAGTCTTATTAATTTTTGTTTCATTCTCAATGCTACTTTCCTAAAATACTTCTATTTTTTATAAATTTGAGAAAATTAAATACAATCAACTAACCTCCTTAATAAGCGTAAAAGTAGTTGAATTTGCTTATAATTCGAGCCGGAGGGAGTAACTTGTTACACATTAAGAAAGTTATTAGTTAAGTGTATTTAATTTTTTTCAAATTTATAAAAAAATAGATTACTTTAGTATATTTATAATGAAAATGAAACAAAAATTAAATGATTGTATTAAGAATAAAAAGTTAGTTAATTTTTACTTATATTTAAGATCATTAATGAGATGATTTTTCATGTTTATAAATGAGATCAGAGGGAGTACTTCAAATTTTAGGGTTTGATTCACTTAAAAAAATAAGATTTAAAAAGTGGTAAATTTTTTTTAAACTAAGTTCACTATTTTTAATATACTAGTAAGTTTTGTCAGCGTAAGTCAGCTCTTGGTAGTTGTAGGGACACCTAGGTAGCTTAGACCCTCAGGTCCTGGGTTCTAGTCCCAGGTACCTTCTTTGTAATAAAAAAAATATACTAGTAAGCTTTCCCGTGCGATGCGCGGGTGGTATAATTGAAGATATTACCGTCGGGTGAAAAATTGCATTTGACAAAATATGAGTAATTAAAATATCTTGAATTTGTAATGTATAATATCAAATTACTACTTAGTAATTAAATTATGTATAGACAATGTCTAGTTTATGTTTTATATCATGTAAATTAAATTTATTATTTGTTTTGAATTGTGTAAAAATAAACTTTACAATCATAGAAGACAACAATTTTGAGTTTTATATGTATTTTATATGAAAGAGTTGTTGCAACTAATATTAATGCCGTGTTGACATGTTTGGTACATAGTTTATATTTTGGAGCAATAGTTTCTATTTGATAAGATTAGTGGTTTGTTGTAAATTCTCCAAACAAAGTACAATTCACATGATAATGTATTTAAATATTCAAACTGAACAGTGCTAAATGGATATTACTTTAATAATTATTATTACTAATATTGCCTATACATACATTATAATTTGTGAAGATTTGAATCGGAATATTAAAAGCTTAGCCCGCTGATGGAAATATTGTAAAATTTTTTGAAGATTTGAAACAAAGTATTAATATTTATTAAATTTATATAGCTATGAATCTATAATTTTTTTTGGAACATATATTTTTCTAAAGATTACATACTGCAAAAAGAGGTTTTTAATGCAAGGCATAAAATAAAATACTTTAAAAAGTATTAAGAGGAATAATGACATGAAATATACAGCAAGTGTTTTATTTTTACATAAAATATGGACATATATAAAATTATCATTAACATTATATATAGCTAATTTGCAAAACAGAAATCTACCTATGTACCTGCTTATCAATGAGTACCATGTTAATATTAGTGACCTTGCCCCTTTGACTTACATCCCAACATCTACAAATTCTTGCTTGAAAAGGTTTGATGTCTCTGCCAATTTTGAGCTCAGATATCTTGCAATATTGCATTTTGAAATATATATTGTTTAGATGAATTGAAATGAGTATGTTATAATATAAATTATTTGATGAATGATTAGAATGTGTTAATTTTGAACACTGGACTTTTCTGGTAAGAATATTCATGTAAGAAATCATCTCTTTTATGTAATTATTGATTATGAAGTTTTGCACATTACACACCTTAATGCAGAAATCAATAAATAAAAGTAAGTAATTCATACTTCGGTATCTAAACTTTTAAAGATGAAAAATGTAAAATTAAAGATGATAGTGAGAACAAAATGAATTAGAATCAGTGTTGAAAATGTTAGAAGAATAGAAACCTGATTTAAATTTGGAGAACTGATTATTCACTAGTGTTAATCCTTGGTAATCCCTTGTCCCTTATTGAAGAATGAAAGAAAAAAGGGAATAAACTAATAAATGGAAGCAAATCATGGCATTTTGAAATGGTTAGTAATTAACATTGATTAGGAAAACATTAGAATGATAATATGCATTTGGCAAACAAATGGGCATAATGAATTGAATTAATATTTATTGACTACTTCCTTGTTTGAAAAACTTTATCTTTTGCTCTTGCCATAATTGACATGGTAATATGAACACCATGAATCTAATTACAATTATCAATTTTGTCATTAAAAAAATTAACCAATAATTTATCAACTATTTGATCTCTAATTTTAATTAAGAATCTAATTTTTTATATAAAAAAAAGATCCAACTCATTTTTATTGGAAACCCAGCAAGCGGCCTAACAATCTACTAGAGGGGGATGAATAGTAGTTGGAATATATAATACCAATTTTTCGGATAAGATTGAAATCGGTCGGATTATTCTAGTAGTTTTAAAATGAAAGACTGACTTTGGGCCGAGCAGTATCTGATAATCGGTTATTTAGATTGACCACCGATTATCCGAGCTGCGCCACTCAAAGATCAGGTTTGCAGCGGAAATTTGCTAAACAAAGCCGAGTTAAACATAGCCAACTAAATGCTTGGCAAAAACTGAAAGCGGTAAAGAGAATATGAGGCACCGAGATTTTATACTGGTTCACTGACAACCACGGTGAGCTACGTCCAGTCCCCATGAACCTCAGGAAGCCTTTAATAATATCAAATTGATAGAAATTACAAGCGATCAATTAACCCACCAAGAGAGTACCAAACTCTTGGCTTCTACCTAATTTAACAAACTTCCGTAGAACGTCCTCGGACTTTAACAAGTCTTGAAACCTTCAAGACACCTTGAAACCTTCAAGGATTTTCACCAAAGAACCTCTTTGGATTTATGCTTAGGAACCTCCTAAGACTTTACAAAAACACCTAAGAACCTCTTAGATGTCTTGGAAACCTTCCAAGACTTTCACTTGCTTGATAACCTCTCCAGACTTTACAAACAGATTGAATGAGTGATGATGATGGCTCCAACCCGAAACTCAAGTGTGTTTGATTCTGAAAGTTTGATGAACAAAAGAGTTTTCGGTTAAGTGTTTGAGAAAGGAATTTTGTAGAGAACGATTTGAGACTTGGGTTCTAAATATAACAGTTTTACTCTCCAACTCTTATCGCTCTCTTTTCTGCGTTTTGTATCTCTAAGAATGGCTATGAAATTTTTGCTCTTGTTCCTTCTCTGCTATTCTCTTTTTCTTTTTTCTTCTGATGAAAAGAACCATGCCTTTTATAGAGATGTCCAACATACATGATGTAGGAGAGAGAGTGGAAAATATCTTGGACACATATGTCCTTTGCAACGTATATACTGGACAATTTTTGCACTATTCAAAGATACATTTGTCCTTTGTCCAGCCGTTTCCTCTTCTTTGTAACGTTCTGAATTTGTCTCTCTTGCATTGCTGATTTGAATTTTCAATTTTGAAATGTTAAGGATGGTGAGAGATGGGTGCTGAGAGATAAGGGCAAAATTGCCAGCTATGCACAGTACTATAATACCAGTACAAAGACGAAGAGGTGCATGCGGCGTACTGCTGAAGGATGAAGAAGATAAATAGTGATGTCGAGCCTGACAATGAGTTCGAGCTTGACATCTCTCCGAGCTTGGGAACTTGAGTAATTAATCTTCTCTGAGCTGACCAAGCTAATCTTTCGGCTGACTTCCTCAAGCCGAGCATGGGGACTTGAGTGATAGATCTTATCTGAGCTGAGCTGATCTGATGTGATGCCGAGCTTGACAACTAGTTCGAGCTTGACATCTCTCCGAACACGCCTGAGCTTAAGCTGAGCTGCTTTGAGGTGAACAGTGTTGCCGAGCTTGACGAAAGTTCGAGCTTGATATCTTCACTGAGCTTGGGGACTTGAGTGATTAATCTTCTCGGCTGACCGAGTCTGCTTTGAGCGATAGCTCGGATTGATCACTTTTGAGTACGCCTGAGCTAAAGCTGATTTTCTCCGACTTCATTAATTCGATTCTTAGCTTTCCAAACAAGATGCCGAGAGCGTGCCGAGCTGATTTGCCTTTGCCTTTGATACCGAGCTGATTCACTTGGTTTTACTAAAACCTTGGTCGAGAACCGAGCGCATGATATATTTGTCGTCATCAAACCAACGAGCTTGTTCATTTTTCTTCATCAAAAACTTTGATTCAACCATTTTTATTTGTTTTTATTAAATTCATCATTTGAAATGCATATGGTTAGGCCCCGTTCGGGGTGGTTTTATATTTTGAGTTTTAAAATTTTAAAAAACTAAAACTAGTTTCCAGTTTTATAATGTCGGTTTCAAATTTTTTGGTTTTCAGTTTTCAAAATTAATTTCAAATTTATAATTTTTATAGTGCTCCTACAATGTTATACACCATTATCTTGTATACTACCAAAATAATTTAATAACAACTTCCACGTGGTTGTTGTTATTACTAGTTGAAGGCGGTGGTCATTGTTATAGTGTTTGCACTTTCGAGTAGTAACTTTTGTGGTGTTGGTTGAAGGAGAGATGGTGGGGGAGGGGGGTGAGGATGTGGTGATGGTGTTAAAAGGCGATAGTTGCGATGGACATGGAGGTGGTGGTGGTGGTTGAGGTGGTAATGATGTTGCGATGGTGGTGGTGGTCATGCGAGAGCGATGGTGATTGGGATGGTCAATATGGTGGTGGTCCGAGTGGTGATGATGGTTGTTGGGTGGTGGTTGTCCGAATAGTGATGATGGTGGTACAAGGAGGGACAATGGTAGCAGGCCAGTGAGAATGTAGTTATGGTTGGGGTGGCTATAAGGGTTAGGGTGGTGGTTGGGGTTTAGACGGTTACAATGGTGTTAGTTGGATGACAGTCATGGTGGTAGCAGTGACCATAATGGTTATGGTAGTGGGAGTAGTGATGATGACGATGGTGGTGGTGGTTGAATGGATGAATGATGATGGTGGTGGTGATTGAATGATGCAAAAGATGATGAGGTGATATAAGTTTGCAATTCAAAACTGAAATTATGAAACATTATTTGTTGTTTTGAAAATAGAGGTAAAATTGTTCTGAAAATGAGTAAAAAATCAATTCAGCTCAAATTTTGCAAACATGTTTTGTTTTGAAAATACATTTTGGAAACCAAAAACAAGAAACTGACAACCACCCCGAACGGGGCTTTAGTAATTCGTTTTACAAGTCCAAATGCAACTATTATTTACCATATTTAAATTGATGTATACTTTTTTTGTTGAATTAATGACGGAGTAAATATTAGATTGTATTATGCTAAACCATTTTACCAAATTATAGCTCACCTTTAATATTTATATATCCATTTTTTTCAAAATTTATTCTTCATAATAATGCTCTTTTTTTTTTGTGTACACCAAGGGTATCCCCCAGCCGACAGCCGAAGACTAATTCCCTCCGAGGCGTAGAGATCACCGAAATGGGTTTTGCCTCTATCAACAAAGTCTTTTCCATGCCCACGGCAGAGATCGAACCCCTGACATCATGCTTAAGGAACCCAGCTATCTACCAACTATGCTGGGCTTTGTTGGTTAATGATGCTCTTTTTAAATGATTGATACTAATTTGCCCATATAAGAACTTGTTTGTATTATAACTTTTGAAGTCACAACATTATATTTGTTTTTTTTGGCTGGTTAATTCTCATATGAGGGGTCATTTAGGCATTATATATATATATGTGTGTGTGTGTGTGCCAATATTCAATTCAAATTTTTTCTTGTTTTTTCGGTTTTTCTGTTTTACCAATTTATAAGACCAGTTACCAATTTTTAAATATAAATAATTCTTTTCTACAAATACCCCTATTTATTTAACATTATTTAAATTCTCAATAAAATTGATAGGGGTAAGTTGGAAAATATATATTAAATGTTCACATTTTCAATATCATTAATTAAATTAACCCATTTTTATAACGTACATAAAATTTGTCCATGGGAGCTTATATATACGGATGAATGGAGTATTACTTATTATTATTTTGATTTTAATTATTAATATTCTTATTAGTCACAAGAAATTAGTTTTAGTATTAGTATTTGTATTATTATTATTATTATTATATTTTTAATATTTATAATTATAATATTTATAGAGGAGGGATCAGTTTACACCAGTGTAATTTGAGTTAAGTTACACTTAATCCTAGCCATCAATTTTACATTGATCCTATCAATGGTTTAGATTAAATATTTTGTCTTCCCTAATTTTTCTCTTTTCCTTTTTTTTTAAACTTTCTCTTTGTCATATTTTTATTCTATATCTTTTTAATTTAATTTTCATTCTTTTAAATTCTCTCACCCCCCGCACTATCTCTTCTTTTATTCTCACTCTCTCTTCTGCATCTGAGGATAAAATACGTACCAAAAAAGTTTATATAAAATACGATAAACACAATAATTCAATAATGGAAATCAAACATTTAAAGAAATAGTTAGAGTAGTTAGATTTAGAACCTTTTCTGGCTTTACTTGAAAAAAATTGGAAATGGTAAATACAAAACCTCTTGGACTTTGAACATCACTAAGTCCGCATGAACCTAAGAAAGAAAAACCAACATATTCATAACTAAAATTCAGAAATCCAACTTTTAAAAAAAATTAATATACAATTTCATAATCAAAATCTTTTTTATTCTCTTCGAAACCTCCTCTATTTCTAGGCTGCTTGCTTGGTCTTTTACTTTGCATAATCAATCAAAAATTAAAGATACAAAAAATAAAAAACAAAATACATGCTTAACTAACAAAATGATATATGCATAGCTCTTTTAAATTACAATACAATAACTATATGAATTATCGAAAACCAAATTACTTTCCATTATCAATAAAAAATTAAAGCTACAAAAATAAAAAACAAAATACATACTTAACTGAGAAAATGATATTTGTATAGCTCTTTTAAATTACAAAATTAGAACTATATGGTGTAGTGATGCATAGTATTGCATAGTAAAAATCCCATCATTATGACAATAATTTATCATATGAATACTATAACACAAAAAAAGGGGGGTAGGACGAGATACTATATGAAGTATGATTATTTCTTTAACATATTTGACGGTAATAAAAAAAGGACGTGATACAACACCTTATATATGTGGTCTAATATGTGTTTGTCTTTTTTTTTTTCATTTTTATTCCTTTGCAAATAAAGAGACTTTGATAGCATAACAGAAAAAGATAGAATGAATGAAAGGAAATGAAGAGATTTTACCTTAATAGATATGAACGGATGTGATTTATTATTACATTCGTAATTGGATGGTTGAGATTAAGAGAGAAATTGGGAGGGAAAGTATAATTAGCAATAGGATTAAGGAGGGAAATCATGACTACCCCTCAACTTCTCCTATTTTATAATATGTTGATATGTTGATTAAATATTTAGTTTTTTAATATAACAATACCTTTTATAACTTTTTATCATTAGTTCTAAGAGTTAAGGTTAAAAATATCATTAATTTTAAAAGGCTAAATTATGTACTTGGTTCTTTACTTTATTTTTCAATTTCAAATTGGTCCCTTATGATTTTTTTTATCCTATATATTGGTCTCTCATGTTTCTTTTTGCTACCAAATTGGGCCTTATAAGTCATTGTTCATCCTATGTGTCAATATCATATTGGTCCACATTTTGTAATGTTGGAGAGAGAAATGACACTTGTGCATATATTATTGATCCACAAAGAATGAACAATGATTCAGTGACCAAAATGATAACGAAAAGAAGCTTGAGAGACCAATGTGATACCAAAGTAATCTAAAGGATCAATTTAAAATTAAAAAATAAAGTAATTGACCAAATATGTATTTTAGCGTATACTCCCTCGATTATTAACTATAAGTATTTAGAAGTGATTTTCACTTGTTTAAAAATTTGTTAATATACTAGTTAATAACATTAAAATTTATATTCCCTCCGATCTTTATTAATTGTCTTTTTTTAGAAATTTATGTTTTACGTAAGTAACAGAGAAAAATTAATGATTATAAGGAGAGAAAGGGTATAGTGGGAAAAAATATAATTAATGTATTGAAAATCTAAATAATGATTACATTTTTTAAATAGTGTGTTTTGTATATTTGAAATATTATAGATAAATAAGAACGGAGGGAGTAAAATTTATTATTTTTTTTTTATAATTATCTCTATAATTAATAATGGAATTCTAAAAACTGTTAAGTACATAAAAATATTTGTGAAAAAGAAATAATTAAGATCATTAAAAATTGGACTAAATAATTATAAAAATGAGAAAAAACATTGTTATTATTTAACACTTATATTTAGAGATAAAGAAGGTACCCATCAAATAAATTTCAAAGGAGCTAATAGTTATGTATCTCATTCCAATATTATATGTAAAATAGGACTACCGTATCTTTTTGTTTTATTTTAGTTGTCACTTTAGCATTTTTAATTTATTTTAAATTATTTGTCTATTTAGAAATTTAAAGGTGTTTTAATTTATTTTTCCAATTTTAATTTTATATTTAATATGTTGAAATATGTAAAATAAGTAATAATTAATATAATATAAATATATTATAGTAAAATTATCTGATATTTCTCTTTAAATTGAAGCATTAAATGTTTTTCCTAATTCGTATGAAATTTCTAAAACTATAAATAAATACATTTGTTAAAAACGAGCATTTTTTTTATAATATAATTAAATGTAGTACGAGGAGATGTATAGTAATCCGGAATTACAATCAATATTAGTCCCTTTATTTCATATGCAGTATGTTTTAAGGTTATGCACATAATTTAAGAAATAGTTAAATAATGTAAGAATTTGGTGTATTTCGATTATAAAACGCCTATATAATCATTATTGAAGTGAGAGAAAAATATTGAAAGTGAAAAATAAAATGTACTCCCTCCGGTCCTATTTATAAGACCCTTTTGGGGTTTTTCACTCCCACCAAGGAGAGTGGATAAATTTGTTAGTGGCATTGGAAATGTGAAAATTTGATATACTTTTTCAAACTACCCCTATAATTATTATTGGAACTCTAAAAAGTGTTGACTTTATAGGGGTGTTAGTGGAAAGAATTAATTAAATGTTATTGAAAATTGGAAAGGGGTCTTATAAATAGGACCAAAATAAAAACCTCAAAAGGGTCTTATAAATAGGACCGGAGGAAGTAATAAATATGAATGTGTTGTAAAAGTGCATACATATGAAACATGAGAGCTAACAACTGTTCATTCAGTTGGTGAGGATTGAATCCAGGGTTTCGAGAGATCCGGGTTTGAATCCCACCAATGTGAGATCGATGTTGTTGGGTATATGTAAGTACCTTTGTAAGCGTTTTTTGAGATCGGAGGCCTGCCTCGGTCCTGGTGAGGCTCCATAACCAAACTCACCTAAACTTTTATTCATAAAAAAAAACATGGGACAAAAATTCTACAAAGATTACATTGAACAGAGGGAATATTATGGTTTATGGGCAACTTATCCTCTATGGCGGCTAAAGAAGATAAATATACATTATTTTTAAATTCTATGTTCGGTTTGCAATGTAAGAAAAAAGTGTTTTTTTGGTATTATAATGATGATAAAAATTGACAAAAAAATTTATCTCAAAAGTAAAGTTAATATGATTGGCTGATTAATGTCAAATGCATTAAATTAGTTATTTATAATTGATTGATGTGTTAGATAAACCGTTAACGACATGTATCTTTAATATGTTGACTTTTGTAGTTTTTTTTTCTATACTTGTGGGACAAATGGGTTATTTTTTTTTTTAAAATATAAGAAAAAATTAACTAACTTTCTTAAATTTTGTATTTCATTATCAATGTTACTTTCCTGAAACATCTCTGAAAAGTAGTTATTATCTCATCTAATTTTTGTTTATTATTGATGCTACTTTTCTATAATATCTTTAATTTTTTTATAAATTTAAGAAAATAAAATACAATTAACTAATCTATTTAATAAACATAATTTTAATTTTTTTTCTTATATTGTATATTGGAGGGAGTAATTTTTTGTATGAGTTGCTAAACGTACTCATGGCACACATTAAGGAAAAAAAAAGGAATCCTTTGACAAAATGTTGATTTGAGTATTCGGAATGAAAAAAAAAAAAAAAAAAAGAAATAATACTTGCTAGATTTACTTGCTTAAATGAGTTTTTTACCTAATTCAAATTTCAAATTAGTTGGAGTTAAATATGATTTTCAGATACTATAGGTCGAGAAAAAGAAAATTAATCTGTGTTAAGTTAATTCTTAACACCATTATGTCCTTTGTTTTTGTCTTTCCTCCTCCATGTAGAGTTTATTCCTGTTTTGCAATCGGCATCATATATTCTTGATAATGAAACTTTAAATAAACGAAGGTCTGTATCTAATGCATCTGAAATAAAACAATCAAGCTTAATTTTTTGACAAGTACGTACTAATTTTCTCGTTCTATGCTATTACTAATTTCATTCCTAGTGGAAGAAAAGAAAAAGGTGACGGGTTAAAAATTCATAGCACAAAAGCTAAACATGTTACAAGGTGTCGTGTGTTATTTGCCTTATTAAACTAATTTTCCTCAAGTGCAATCCCATCTGGTGGAGTTTATGACCTTGTACTAGGCTGTGCCAGAACTGGGGTTTGCATTAGAACATGCCCCATGTGCTAAAATTTAAGGAGTGCTGGCAATTTTCCAAAAAAGAACCATTTCAATTTTCCCGGGGAACCTAGCTAAAAGATAAAAATATTAGCAGAATTGGTATACTAATCTCAAACCTTTAGGGTCTAAAAGGTCTGTGTGGCCAAAGTTACAATATGGGTAGGCTGTTCTCATTGGATTCTCATGTCCCTCACCAATTAGTACCTTGCTTTGCGTCATTATGCGGCCTTTACTAGAGAATGCACCATATCTAGTGGCTTGGATTCTCTTTTAACCTCATCTATGTGTGGTTGGGTAGATTACTAAAGAGTAATGATAGATAGAATTTAGTATATAAATTAACTTATAAATAAATATATATAATAAGAAAAATAAAAATAGAAAGTAATACGTGTGCCGAAGTAACATTCGTCGTTTATTAATAAATTAATACAATAAATGAAGTATCATTTTGCGACATCTTATTTTCCTTGTATGTGGTGTATATTTATTTGTTAATGAATTTATTAGTAGTCATGTGTATAAGTATTTTATTATTAAATTATATATGTAGCATTGAGTCATTTATCAGTGGAGGCTGACACGAATGGATGTGATTTATGTTTCTTAAACATGTGGTCATGGGTTCAATCCCTGACTCATGCGAATGAAGAGTGCCTTGCTGAGAACTTTACTCTTGAAAGAGTCCAATAGATATGCAACGGATTAGCCACGCCACCCAGTTGCGCGGGTGGATATCCTGAGTTAAAAAAAAAAAAAAAATCATTGAGTCATTTTCAAGTATGCTCCCGGATTCATATTTTACCTGCTAGCCTGTTTATTTTATTCACTAGAACTAGAAAAAGAATCGCTACTACTTAATAATATATAGCTTACCAAGAAGATACTGACTTTCAAATCCTAGGAATGAAGCAAGACTTAAAAATTATGGTGGTCGATTCTGTAACCCTCCTTTAGTTTATTTAATTTTCATGTGTGCCCTTCATGCCGGAACAGAACTGTTGAATTGCCCCTCGGTCCCACCACCAACCCCCTAAGAATTCCTGCACTAAATACTTACCTAACATCCCCTTTGATTGTTGAGATTGCTTATTAATTTAGCAAAAATTTCTATCATTAGGTTTAGGAAGGTTTGTGGCTTGTTGTTTACTTTCTCTAAAGTGCAATTTACCTAATGTGGTTTAATTTAGGAAGAGTTTAACCTTTTTTTATTTAATTTTTAAGGTGAATAAAAAAGAAAAAGAACATAAAAGGGATTTATAAAGAAAATAAATTGACTAAAGAAAGTAGTACTTAATTAAGCAAAGCAACAAGACGGGAATGGACCAGTTAATGCAAGTCAATAAATTATATATGGACCACACACTTATTTACAGCATATAAAGATTAAGGCACTGCTATTGTGGTGGTCCATCATATTTTTGATGTCTTATCTCGACAATCTCCATCTTTAATATTCTCATGTGTATTAGCTCGTCTTTTCACCTTAGAAAAACGGTTGTTTTGGCTCTATGCTAAAATGCTGCTCACAGCTTGCACATATTTCAGATGTAGATTGGCATAATTCTACTTCTAATTATACATCACAGAATATTTCTCTTTATTTACCTACAGCATATACGGGAATTGATAAAGGGTCTCTCGAGCCCCCAAAAAACCGGTCTTAATTTTTTTTTTCTAATTTTGTATCAAAATAATACTCCCTCCCGTCTTATTTATAAGACCCTTTTGGGGTCTTTCACTCCCATCAAGGAAAGTAGTTAAAATTGTTAGTTGCACTGGAAATGTGAAAATTTGATATATTTTTTCAAAATTATCCATATAATTATCATTCGCACTCTAAAAAGTGTTTACTTAATAAGGATGTTTGTGGAAAGATATAATTAAATGATATTGAAAATTGAAAAAATGTCTTATAAATAGGACCAAAATAAAAACCCCAAAATGATTTTATAAATAGGGTAAGAGAGAGTAAATAAGGAAATTGCTAAAGTACTTTTAAGGTTTGTGTTGGATTTTCATCCTTATCCACTACAATTAAAGTCATCATTTATTTTTTTTTTATACATTAAAGTCATCATTTATGATATTTAAAAAATATCACGATCGAAAATATATGAAATATTATTTATTACTACTCACGACATTTTTGTGTGTGTCACGTAAAGTATTTAAAAGCTTTTATTTTCTTAAATATTTTTATCTAACATAGAAGAACATTTTTTTTAATTTAACTGAATATTAAAAATATTGTTAAATATATTATTGCTGACATTTAACAAAATTTGTATATATTTTTGATAACATTATAAAATGTAATTTTGGTAATATTACATTTGGTAACATTTTAATAAGGTTGTTAAAAAAATGTTATTAAATAGAATTTTGGTAAATATTTAAAAATAGAGTTAATAGTCATGTAGGTCCCCGAAAGATATCCGTGAAATCAGTTAGGTCCCCGAAAGATTTGTGAAATCTCTTAACTTCCTCAAAGATCAATGTGACGTCAAATTAGTCCCCCCATCAAATTTCGTCAGGAGGGACCTAACGAAATCCTACGTGGCACATTAAATGATTTGTTGGCCCCAATGCCATATTTGACTATTAAGAAAGTTTCACGCTTGGGCCAACAAAACGTTAAACGTGCCACGTAAGATTTCGTTAGGTCTCTTATGGGGGACTAACGTGATGCCAAATTGATCTTTTGGGGTTTAAGAGATGCCACAAATATTTCAGGGACTTAACTGATTCCAAAATGATCTTTGAGGGGTTTAAGAGATTCTACAAATCTTTCAAGGAACTAATTGATTCCATAAACATCTTTCGAGGACTTATGTGACTATTAACTCTTAAAAATATTATTAGCTTCGTTTCAAAAACAAAGCGATATTTTAAGAAAAAATTTGAAATATAATTTAAAATCTTTTTATCCCTATATTATTAACAATAACAAATTATATTCATTCAATTGAGTACAAGTAAAACTTCATCAAAATACAAACCATCAAATTTAAAGACACCCACATGACACAAAATATGACTGGCAAAATACTTATTTTGACAGTAAAATTAGAGGCATTAGGTATCAATACATCATAAATAGGAAATCCTAACATATCCCTCACAATATATATTTGCTTGTTTCAATATGCTCATTCCCATTCCAAAGATACAGCAAATTTGTAACGACCCAACTATTTAACCCATGATTACTTATAAATAAAGTAGAGAAAATTTTTCGCCAAAAATAAGTTTATAACTTTATCATTTCAAAAAGCGGAAGCAACTTATACATAATATCCTTACCAAATAAGGCATAGAAGCTTTACAACTTTATAATACAATAGTCTAAACTATAAGTAAACAAAATAGACTTCGAGCTACTTAATATATTAATAGTAACCCAGAGCATGGTTCTTCAAACTCCATCATTGGAAAGGGAATTTCGCATCCCTTGCCATCACTATTCTTCCCCTTGGAAGACAGAACCTCCATTACCTACAAGGGCAACAAGGGAGTAAGTCATAGCTAATCACGTTAAATCGAATGATAAAGAACATTGGCTAAAAACAACAAACACAAGTATTCAAATAGTAACAATTTTCACCAAGCATATACATATGTCAAACCATTTTGATTCAAACATTATTCTTGTTCTTTAATGGCATGATGTATGTCTATCTAGAATCCTTTCCCGGGGCATCACAGCTTGGAGGAAAATGGTCCTCGTGAGCTTCCTCCGCTCGACCTTTCGCGACTTACAGGCTTCCTCCGCCCAACGTAACTAGTATTAATACCTCAACAAGCTGGAGCAAAACAAATGCATGAATGCAAACAAAATCTATTACCAATTCTTATCTTTTAATTCATCATCATCGTTCATCTCATTTCCATTTAGGACATAGTCCATGCTTCACATTTCATTCTTTCATTCCATTTCCCTTAACCTTTCTTTTAGCTGATGCTGATGCTTTCAGAAAAAGGCCATCAGCGGCATAGCCACTTTGGGATGGGTTTAATCATTTCCATTTAACAGTTTCAGGAAAAGTCCATCAGCGGCCTAGCCACTTTGTGATGGTTTTAGGAATAGTATCGAATTATTTCATTTATAGTCCATCGGAGCATAGCCTCCTATTGATGGTTAATTGCAACGACCCCATTGGGACTCCTATAGTAAAATATCAACCAAGTGAATAAAACTTTCACTGGGACATCTATAGGATCAATATCGACCAAATGGATGTACGCATTTCCGTTGGGACTCCTGTAGGGAAAACATCAACCACTGAATAAAATTCCAGTAGGACACCTCCAGGATAGTTATCAACCAACGGGATTTAGATATTAAGCATAGTGATGTTTAGTGATTCAAGGGATTAGACGAGTTAATTTCTGAAATTTTGAAAGAATAAGAGATTTATGAAGTTTTTCTCAAAATACTCGAGTACTTGAAGAAATACTCGAGTCGTTCATCACTTCCCAGAATACTCGAGTCTTTCTCAAAATACTCGAGTCTTTTTGCTGCAACAGCACCAGTTTTTTGCATTTTATGCACCAAATCGTGACTTTTACACTTTTACTTCAATTCTGCACCAAACAGAAGTTATTCCACAAGCAATAAACATGTTGCACATATCAATTAACATCAAATTAACAGAAAATATAATCAAATCACAGGATTACATAAAACATAGAAAATATCCATTTTAACATATCAATTTCATTTCTACTTGATTTTAAGTTCGTAAATCAATCTAGTGAGCTTTCTTAGGTCCAATTAAACTTGTTTGAACACAAAAACCATGAGTCTCTGGCCTCCAAGTCAGATTCCCATTTCAAACTTACATTGCCCATGAACCTCATATGGTTCCTATGAATTTAGCTTATTGATTATCATTCTAGCGATTAGGTAACTTCTCCCATACCTTAGAGAAGCTAAACAAATGATTGGTTGAAGGAAAAAGAGACTGGATCAAGGTTGGTGATTCTGCACTGGTGCACAAATAGTTGCACTAGCTGACTTTGGCCATTAAATTCACCACGATTAAGGCATGAAAAAGAATGAAATAAGTTAGCTTAAGCAACTAGGGAGTGCTAACTTTAATCAGAAATGAATTTGGAATCGAGAGGGTTCCTGAATTTACTAGACCAATTCAAGAAAGAGAGGTTGATGGTGCTGTTTGATGCTCTGTTTTCACAGCTTAGAGTATGCAACTTTGGAAGCCTATATCTTGATCTACAGGAAGTCAATTTGAGTGGTTCTTGGTTCTAATTCAAGATTGGAATTAGAACTCGAATAGTGCTTTGGTTTCACTGGATTTGGGTGAGTGAGGAGGGAGAATCGAAGGCTCAAAGAGAGCACCAGAAAACTGAGAATAATGAGAGTGGAAATTCGGGTTTGGGAGTTTTGAATGAGTTTCTAGCTTCCCAAATCACTTATTTATAACTTAGGATTACCCTCCTATGAAGTAAGGTCCAGCTCTATGCTTGTAACTAGATGAAACGGGCTGTTGGTTCCAATTTGGGTTGAAACCGACTTTTATTTTTTTTGCAGAACTGCACGAAATACTCGAGCATTACTAGAAATACTCGAGTATTCTGACTAAAATTTCAAATTTTCCTAACAGCTAGTTACGATACTCAAGTCTTCCCACCAATACTCTAGTCTTTTGACTAAAAATCAGAAAAATTAATATTTTATTCAATTAAAATAGTTTATTTTATTATTTATTTTATTTACTTTATTTATTTTAAAAATGTTGGACCTTACAAAATTAGCACATGATGTCTGCACTATAACTTGCATTGAGTTGTCCTAAGATTGTTAGTCAAACTTCCTCAATATGGACTTATCGTAAGATTCATGTGTATATGTTCACGACAGATTAAAAACTAAGGCCAAATTGGCTAGGTTCATGCAAACCGATCCAGTTTGTGTGCTTTGCAATAATGCTATTGAAATTAGGGACCATTTGTTTTTTGAGTGTATTTGGAGCAAGTAGCTATTGGAATTATGTGCTTTATGGATTTGTCTTGATGTGTGGAGATTTAAATTTCACAATTGGCTCAAATGGCTTCGGTTTGGTTTCCATGACAAAACCAGGAGCAGGATTGTAACTGCTACTATGGCAGTAGTGTTGTACCATGTGTGGCAGGAAAGGAATCAAAGGATCTTTGTACTCAAGTCCTTGCAACCGAATGAAGTCTTTGTTCTATTGAGGAAAGATCTAGCTAGGAGACTAATGCTTGTTTTTAGCAATTTTAGAGTTCATAATCATTCCACTGTCATAGCTAGAATCATGAATGTGGTTTAATTTTCATATTTTATACACTTTCAACCCTACATAGTAGGTGGGGAGGTGTATTAAATATTGATAGACTGGAGATATACATTTTTGACTGTGGTAATGAATTTTTTCTTTTACCAAAAAAAAAGATTCATGTGTATATGAAGCTAAGTTTTTGTGAGGAAAACATTGTGATGAAGACAAGTATTCCCAAAGAAGAAAAAGCAACATAGTACTAGAGCTATTAACGTTTCAAAGAAAAGATAAAGAGAAGAAGAAGGCAAATTTTACAAGAAGAGAGGATCAACTAGTAACATTCTGCATTTTAATAGATTAATTTTCGAGAATTTTTGATTGGGTAGTTATTTTTTAAATTTGTATAAATTTGTTATTTGATTTAAATTACGACTGAAATTAATTATTTGGAATTTGTTATAATGGTGGATTATTTTATTTTGATTTGAGTTTTGAAAGAATTATTATTTATTAATTTATTTGATTACATAACTTTGAAAATTCATAACTTTTGATCTGTAAATTCGAATTTGACAAGTTTACAGTCAAAACGATCGTATTAAAAAGTAGAATTTATTTTAGTACTGTTTGGTATTTATGTTTCTGCACATGAAATTTTTATTATTTTGAGGAATATTATAATGTTTTATTTTAGTAAATTTAATCATGATTTTCAAAGTGGAATTTACTGTATTGGAAAACATAATATTTTCTACTAAGATAGTGTACTGTACGATTTTAAAGAGTATATTTTGTGCATTTTGAATTTTAAATTGTAGACATAAAGTTATGAGTGCACAAAACCCTAGGGTAACCCAATCAAATATACCTACCATAATTAATACATAGTTACCCTACTAGTACCCTATGAAGACAAAGCATTTATTACCCAATTGATTATGTCTCCCACTAAGTAAGTTGTCATAAAGCCTAAACTAATCAAAATTGCAAACAAGCCCCTAATGACCCTTGAAAAATTTGAACCCCTCTTTTTAGGTCATGCACCCCAATTTGACTCCCCTATAAATACATACCCCATGCCCTTAAGACCCCATTTGCTTCATGATACTTAAAACAAAAAAAAAAAAGAAGGAGAGGTGAGAAGAAGAAGAAGAAACCGTGGGGGAGGAAGAGGAAGAAGGAGGAGGGAAATTCATTTTCTAGCCCATTTTCTTTAATTCCTCTTAGGTATGGTCTTGTTGCTTCTTGTTCTTGTTCTTTTCTTCTTTATTTTCGGTTATCCATCAAGTTCTTCAAGGAGGATTTTGTTGTTTTATGAGTAAAGCCTCATGCATGTGTGTTTTTCTTTCTTTTTATGATTTTCTATACTTGATTATATGTGTATTTAAGCTCATAATCAAAAAAATGGACATGTTGATGCACACGGTTTTTGGTTCCTTTTATTTTAAATAATTTTGGATCTTTGATTTGTGTTTTTATACTTGATTGTGAGTTGATATACTTTGTTCATGAGTTATTAGTTGTTGATTTTCACAAATTTTTCCTATTTCCCTCTTGCATGTCACGACCTAGGGTTTGAAATTGGGGAAAAGGAAATTGTTTTCTCATGCATGTAATTGATCAATGATTCTTGCTATTTATTTGTTATATTTTTCGGTTTCTAAGAGGGAATGCATGAATAAATGGATTTGCTTTGATTTGTTGTTCTTGAGGTGCCACGGTTTTTACCTCTTTAATACTTAAGATGATTTTTGTTTTTCTTTTGGACATTGGATTCTTAATCTTGAAAGTATTATGAGTACATTGAGTTGTGTTACAAGAAGTTTTTGGTTTTCTTCATTAGGCCATTCGGCCAAAACAAAATAATAAAGGGAATGAGTTTTGTTTTTGATGCTGTTGAATCAAAGATTTTGATGATGATGGGGAGATTGCTGATTTTGATGATGTCAAATACTCCATGTGCTTGGCTCTCGGCCAAGGTGCTATCGAAGCCAAATGGATTAGTTTAGAAGCATCTTTGTCATATGCCGAGGCAAATGAATCAGCAATGAAGTATCAATCAGCTCACCATTGTCAAGCCAATTGGATCCGACCAGTTGCCGACCCGTTCTATATAGAAGTCAAGACTTAAGCGTACTCGGAAGTGATCAATCCGAGTTATCGTTTAAAGGACATCAGTCGGTCAGAGCTCAACTCAGTCTGAGATCAAGGGCAGTCATCGAGGGATCAGCTCGGCAAAGGAAAATCAGATTTTACCTCTCAAAGTTCCCATGCTCGAGTAATTGAGGAATTTGCTCGGACTATGCTGAATGAGTCTCAAGTACCTCACTATTTCTGGGCGGACGCAGTTAACACTGCTTGTCATGTTTTGAACCGAGTGCTTACTCGGCCCATCTTAAAGAAAATGCCCTATGAGCTTTACAAGGGTAGAAAGCCTAACATATCTTATTTTCATGCCTTTGGATGCAAAGTTTTTATTCTAAATAATGGAAAAGATCATCTTGGAAAATTTCATTCAAAAGCCGATGAAGGTATATTTTTAGGCTATTCTGCTCGGAGTAAAGCTTACCGAGTGTTCAATAAACACACTTCCACTATGGAAGAATCTATACATGTGGTATTTGATGAGTCTCCGAAAGGGGATACCTTGAGTTGTATAAAAAGTGCAGGACTAAATGGCAACTCTTTGAACAAGCATCATGATGATGAGCCAATCATAGTTGAAAAAGAAACTCATCATGACGACGCTGTAATACCTGATGTTGAAGCTCCGAGGGATGACCTCCCTCTAGCTTGGAAAACAAGCAAGAACCATCCAATCGAGAATGTGCTCGGAGATATATCAAAGGGAGTTCTAACTCGTTGGTCTATACAAAACTTTTGCAATGTCGTCTCTTTTGTTTCTCAAATTGAACCTGATTATGTTAGTAAAGCGATTGAGGATGAACATTGGGTCATTGCTATGCAAGATGAGCTAAATCAATTCATCAGAAATGATGTTTGGGAATTAGTTCCTCGGCCTGATGATCATTCTATAATCGACACAAAATGGATCTTTAGAAATAAAATGGACGAATCAGGGATAATTATAAGAAACAAAGCAAGATTAGTTGCTCAAGGCTACAACCAAGAGGAAGGTATCGATTATGACAAGACCTTTGCTCCGGTTGCTCGGCTTGAAGCAATCCGAATATTGCTTGCTTTTGCATCTATCATGAATTTCACCCTGTATCAAATGGATGTCAAAAGTTCTTTCTTAAACGGATTTATAAATGAAGAAGTATATGTGAAACAACCTCCTGGTTTTGAAAGTCATGAATTTCCAAATCATGTTTACAAACTTAAAAAGGCTCTATATGGTCTGAAACAAGCTCCGAGAGCTTGGTATGATCGGCTGAGCTCTTTTCTTTTAGAACAAGGCTTTGAAAGAGGGAAGGTTGACACTACCTTATTCATTTTAAAATCTAACAAAGACATTTTATTAGTTCATATTTATGTTGATGATATAATTTTCAGTGCTACTAATGTGCCTTTGTGTAAGAAATTTTCAGCACTAATGAAAAGTGAATTCGAGATGTCAATGATGGGAGAGCTTACGTTCTTCCTTGGTCTTCAAATCAAGCAAGCCGAAGGAGGCATCTTTTCTCATCAAGGAAAATACTGTAAAAAGCTCCTTAGGAAATTCGGCATGGACAATTGCAAGACTGCAGCAACACCAATGAGAACCTCCTGCTACCTTGACAAGGATGAGTCAGGTAAATCCGTAGATGTAAGAAAATATAGAGGCATGATAGGAAGTCTTCTATATTTAACTGCATCCCGGCCCGACATTATGTTTAGCGTCTGTATGTGTGCTCGGTTTCAAGCTAATCCGAAAGAATCTCATCTCATTGTTGTTAAGCGAATTTTTAAATACTTAAAAGGAACTGAGAACACTGGTTTGTGGTATCCTAAGGATGCAAATCTTAGCTTGATTGGTTACTCGAACTCAGACTTCGCAGGATGCAAGCTTGATCAAAAAAGCATTAGTGGGACTTGCCATCTTTTGGGAAGTTCTCTAGTGTCGTGGTTTTCTAAATAGCAAGCTTGTGTCGCTCTTTCTATCGCAGAAGCCGAGTACATCGCAGCCGGAAGTTGCTGTGCTCAAATCCTTTGGATGAAACAGCAACTCTCGGACTTCGGTGTGATATTGGATCACATTCCTATCAAATGTGACAATACAAGTGCAATCAATCTAACTAAGAACCCAGTGTATCACTCTCGAACGAAACACATTGAAATAAGACACCATTTCTTGCGCGATCATGTTCAAAAAGGTGACTGTGTTATAGAATTTGTTAGCACTGAAAATCAATTAGCCGATGTTTTTAAAAAAACCCCTGCCGAGAGAAACTTTGTATCATATTCGGAGGGAGTTAGGCATTTTGGATGAATCAAGTATAAGCTAATTGCTGCTCAGTGTCTATAAATTTGCTCGGTCACCAGGAAACAGTGTCATAGGTCAATGATAGTCTCGGTCGAATTCTTTTTTGTTCATATTTTTAATCTGCTCGGATAGCTTGTTTAATGACCGTATAAAGAATTTTCGTCAACTCTTTTCTGGAGGGAACTCGAATTTTTTTATACATTACCTTCAGGGGGAGTGAGGCAAACATGTTATATTTATCATATTCTTTTGGCAATATGCTTAAATTTTCGGCTCCTTTTTGATCATGCCAAAAGGGGGAGAAAGGTAGTTGTTGTTTTTGTTGTTTCAGGGGAGAAAGGCAGTTTCAGTTATATTTCCAAAAGGGGGAGATTGTTATTTGTTTGATGCCCATCAATGAGAGAAAGGAATTCTGCACTGAAAAGAAAGATAATGCTCGGCCATATATCTAGAGAAAGAGAAGAATAGCTGATTTCAGGGGGAGTATTCTTCAAACATATTCTTCGTCATAGTATACAAAATCAACAAGCATTTGTCATCATCAAAAAGGGGGAGATTGTTGAATCAAAGATTTTGATGATGATGGGGAGATTGTTTATTTTGATGATGTCAAATACTCCATATGCTTGGTTCTCGACCAAGGTGCTGTCGAAGCCAAATGGATTAGTTTAGAAGCATCTTTGTCATATGCCGAGGCAAATGAATCAGCAATGAAGTATCAATCAGCTCACCATTGTCAAGCCAATTGGATCCGACCAGTTGCCGACCCGTTCGATATAGAAGTCAAGACTTAAGCGTACTCGGAAGTGATCAATCCGAGTTATCGTTTAAAGGACATCAGTCGGTCAGAGCTCAACTCAGTCTGAGATCAAGGGCAGTCATCGAGGGATCAGCTCGGCAAAGGAAAATCAGATTTTATCTCTCAAAGTTCCCATGCTCGAATAGATGCCAAGCTCGAACTATCGTCAGGCTCGACAACACTGTTCATCGTCTTCAACCTTTGGCAGTACATCCCGCATGCACCTTATTAATTATGTACCAGTAGCATAGTACTGTACGTGGCTGAAATTTTTTTCCTCTTCTCAACAGCACCCAACTGTCATCAAGCTTCAAATTTCAAAATTGGAAAGAGACAGTTTTGGACTGTTCTGAAAAAGCAAAGACAAACCAGAACTTGCAGAAAAATGGCAGAAAATGTTGGGTATATCCGTTGGAATATCAAGGCATATCACAAAAGATATTTTTCCTCTCTTTCCTAACCCTACGTGGTTGCTTCACTATAAAAGGAGAGTCTTAGCTTCTCCAAAAACAGAAGAGACATAGAGAAAGAAAAGAACAGAGAACAAGAGCCAAAAACTTTCACATTCATTCTCTAGAAAACACAAGTGGCAAGAACGCAGAAAAGAGAACCTTGAGAGTTTGAGTGCAAATCTTTCATACTCATATACCAAGTCTCAAATCGTTTCTCTACAAACTTAAATCCTTTCTCAAACTCTTAACCGAAATCTGTTTTGTTTATTAAACCTTCAGAATCATATACACTTGAGTTTCGGGTTGGAGCCATCATCTTCACTCAACCATTTCTTCAAAATCTTGAGTTGTTCTCAAGCACGGTGAAAATCTTGGAAGGTTTCCATGTTCGTTCAAGAAGTTCTTGGCGATTGAACTCTTAGGAGGTTCCTGAGAAAAAATTCAAGGAGGTTCTTTGGTGAAAATCCTTGAAGGTTTCAAGGCTGTTAAGTCCGACGTATGCTCGGCATTTGTATCAATAGGTAGAAGCCAAGAGTTTGGTACTCTCTTGGTGGGTTTAATTGATCCCGTGTAATCTCTATCTATTTGATTTTATTTAAAAGCTCCTTAAAGGTTTTAAGGGGGACTGGACGTAGCTCACCGTGTTGGTGAGTGAACCAGGATAAATCTCGGCGTCTCATTTTCTTTACTGTTTTACTGCTTTTATTTTCTCTCTGAGCTTTTGGTCGAACTGTTTTAACTCAAACTTAACGCTCGGATAGTGCTAGAAAATTTTCGTTGCGAACCTGATCCTTTGAGTGTGCAGCTCAGATAATCGGTGCTCAATCTAGAAACCGATTATCAAGAACTGCTCGGCCCAAAGTCAGTATTTTTACTCTGAAATACTAGCTTTATCTGACCGATTTCAATACATCACGAAAAATTGGTATTATTGCTTCCAACTACTATTCACCCCCCTCTAGTAGATTGTTACGCCATTTCCTCGGTTTCCAACGTGTATTTTAACAGATGCATGTTAGATTTTTGTGTTCCTCATTGATTTTTAGGCCCTAAGGTATAAGGACTTGAGTTTACAAAATTAAAATGAACATGCATAAATTTTTGAAGTCCATACGGCTTTTAATGGACTTTTGTTCCAAGTATTTTGATTTCGTTTGAAGATTTGTTTTGTGTTTAAAGTAAAGGATCAAACTTTGATTTTTATTGATTTTAAAATATATGTTTATGTGTTGTGTTATTGTGTAAAGGTTCCTCATTCTCCTTCTCTATGATTCGGCCAAGATGAAAAAAGAGGAGAATGAAATTGATTTTTGATGTTTAATTAATTTTAAGCCCTAATCTTTAATTTTTAAGTGCATGCATGTGAGAATCTAAGTTTAAAATGAACAAAAAGGATATGCATGATGTTTTGGGGTCTATACGGTTTTTCTATTGGTTATTTGTCTAAATGATTTTTATTTTGATGCCTTGAGTGATGTTTAAAAAGAAGGGATGAAAAATGGATTTGTAGAGTATGTTTGGGTATTGATTAATGGGTGTAAAGATCCCTAAATTTTTCTAAGTATAATTCGGCCAAAGTAGATTAAAAAAGGGAAAATAAATTGATTTGATTATACATGTTGCATTTGAGTTGAAATGGGATTATTTCCATGCCTTATAATTTGGTTTGTAAAGAAAATGAGTGATATGATTGATTGATTTTGTGTTGATTATGTATGTGTGTACTATACGGTTTTGTGTATGAAAATGCTTAAATTTATAAATTGATTGTGCTCTTTGGTTATTTGATTAAGCGCATTATAAAGGCTTGAATGAACATGGTTAATTGAATTGAAATAAGTTTGATGATTGGTAAGAAATTGAATTAGGAATGGAAGCATGGAAAGGAATCAACTTAGTTTGAAAAGTGATTGTTTTTATGAGCTAAATTTTGTTGGCTGAAAAATTGTGGTCTTGTTGCATGATATTATGTGCTTGAAGTGAGAAATAAAAATCACCTAGGGGCTGCATATTTGAGAATGATATAAAAAACGCAAAAGTGAACCTATGCTGAAATTTTGATTGTATTGTTTTAACTTGAATAAGGTTTTGAGAAATGATAGTTGTGCTAATCCGAATTCCTTGATAATTTTAAATGTTGTTCTTGGGATGATTTAAATGAATTATGGAAAGTTTGAAAGGATTTGAAAGTGTTTTGATATTTTTAAAAGAATTTTTGTTTGATGATGAAAGTTTAAGAAAATTGTGTTTTCAAGGGCAAAAGGTTTGAGTGAAAAATGTTTCCTCAAGTTCAATAACCATAAAACTTGGTCACTGATTTGGTGATGCTAAATTTAGTGCTTATGAATTTTTATATGATTTTTGGGAATGGTTTGCTAAATGTATTGGAGTTATTTGTGTGAAAACGATTTCGGAAAAATAAGTTTTTCGGCTTAAAACCAAACAGAGTTTTTGAACTTAAATTGCTTCAAATGACTTAAAATTTTTATAGAAGTTTCTTTAACATGTCTTGAAGTTCTATGTAAAATTTTAAGATATTTGGAGTTGAATTAATAATTTTTCTAAGTGCAAAACAGTGAACCATTAGGTTCAGATTTTTCAGACTTAATTGCAGAATTAATTGAAAAAGTATAACTTAAACAATTCCAAATAATCTGAAATTTTTATGAGATGTTTTTAACTGTATAAGGAAGGTTTGTACCAATTTTCATGGAATTCGGAGTTGAATTACTATCTTTAATTGTTGCATTTTGTCCTCAGGTTAGCAACAGTACCGTTTGGATTTTTATGTAAAATTTGATTTGAAACTCAAGTAAAGATGGTCCAAATGACTTGAAAATTTTATATGTTGGACTTTGATATATGTTCATGCGTTCTGTAAATTTTGGGATTTAAATGAATTGATTTGATATGGTTTTAGTTATGTCTTTCTTATTTTTTCCGTAATTGAACTAATGCTCAATTTGATAATTTTTGGATATATGTGAACTTTGTGCATTTTGTGACTTGGCTGGACTTTGTGTGGTAATTGTGATGTCTTTAAAATGATTACATGATCATTGCTTGAAGGAGTGTTTGGACTAGGTATAAGTGATATTGCAAGTTCATTTCTTGAAGCGTGTTTCGAATTAAGAATTTAACTCTTGAGTTAGGACAATTTGTTTTATATGACTGAATGTTAATTGATGTGATGCATGCTAGTTGAACTTTGTGTTTATTTATCTTGGTTTGTTTATATGAATAAAAAATGAAAAGAAAATAAGCTAATTTGTTTAAGTGTTGTGTTTGACTTTGCACCATTCTTTTAAGTGGAAAATAAAGAGTGTTTTGGGTTGCTGCCCTACTTAACTTCATCAGGTTATGTGTGAAAAACAAATTGCTTTGAGTGTTTATTTTAAGCAAAGAATTAAAGGGATTTAAAATACGATTTTTCGGTGTTTTCGGATTTTGCGAAAAAGTGATTTCGAGTTCGTTTCTCCGCTGTCCAACGTTGATTTTATTTGCATATTACTTCTAAAAATTTTTGCAATCAATTTAAAGTTTGAAGTTTTTAATGGTATTTGATTTAGAGAAAATTTGATTGAAAAAGTAGAATTTTTCGATGTTTTCGGGTTTGAATCGTGGCTGTCCAGAACGGACCAGAAACTACGGAATTTGTTTTAAAGTATTTTCTTAATTAATTTAGAATGATTTTGAGGTATTTAAAGTATATTCAAAAGTTGGATTTGATTTGAGAAAGCAAAAGTTTTCTTTTGTGATTTCCCGATAAGAATTTAAAATGCGTTTTCAAAAAGTGAATTGATATTAAGCATGATTGGTGATTAGATAGCTTTATATTAATTGTGTGTCTTGTTTATTCAAGGATTTGTAAGTTAGGAAATTGGAGCAGCTGAAAGTCGGGAGAACCCGCAGCAGTTTTTGGACAAGCATTGCTGAATTAAGGTGAGAGAGGGGCTTCCCCCAGACACTGTGGTATTTAGGTAAATATTAAGACGTTCCGTATCACCTCAAAGATCGGAACTTAGTGGTCTCTGGTTCAGTAGTATCGTGGCAAATTGTTTGTGTGTATGGCCACGTATACGAAGGGGACTAGGACCACGCACCTTATGATGCATGATGTTGATAATGTGAATATGTCATGATGATATGAATTGTTTTTATTCTTATGCATGATGAATATTTTATATATGGTGATGTTAATGTTTGGAACCATATGAAATGTATGAATGATGGAAATTAAGTGAGGAAATGGAAATTATGAAAAGTAATAATGATGCTGATGAGAATAATGCGATGGTATTTGATTAAGTGATGAAAAGAAAGATGCTTTGAATAATGACGCGACGTGTTGAGAAACTCTAGAAATGGTGGAAATAAAAGTGCAAGGAAAGAAATGATAAGACCCGTATGTTCGGAACCCGAGATGCGTACGTGACGAGCAGCGAAGGAACTAGCGTAATGTGTACCTGTTCGAGGAACTCTCAAGGTATACGATTGACGTAACGTGTTTTCTGGGTTGAGGAGCTCCCCGACGTGATCAATGATCGTGACAACTTCGGAACATTGAGGAAGCATTAACGAGGAAAATTCGATTAGAGGTTGAGGTTCACCGAAGGGATGAACAAGGGTGACTCATCCGAACTTAGGATTAAATAAAATATTAATAAAACTTTAAAAGACATTGAATAATGCGGTGAGTTGAGTGTAAAGTAGTGGAGAGGAAGATACCCTGTTTATTTGCGGATGCTCAAGTGAGTGATTGTGATAGGGGAGGGTGATGACGGTGAAATGTCAAGTAACCTAGAGTGTTTTTCTAGTCAGAACGAGTCTATAAGTGATCGGGGATTAATACCCAAGGGATCGTAGCATGTTCTGTACCCAGAACTAGAAAGGTATTCTCGGCTGTTCGACCTGCGTGGGTTAAGGTTCATGTACTCTTGTTTGCTTCCGACTATGCTTGGGAGGATTGGAGGAGATGTATGTGTGCTAACTAAACTCCTCGATGACATTTCTTTAATTTCCCCTGTCATCGCTGGATGCGCTTTGATAAGACTTAATAAAGTAAGATGAATTTATTAAAAAGATCTCTGGAATAAGAGATTAAAATACCGCATGAATTGTTGAGAAAGGAAAGTGGAAAAGGTCAAGTGGCAAGAAAGTATGGATAAGACTAAGGACGTGACGTTGTTATGATTATAAAATGTGACGTGGCCTGGTGAAATAAGTAATGAAAGAAATGAATGTGAAGAGAGAGAGAAGGGCACGAATGAAAGTATCTCTGTATAGTGACGTTGATGTTGGTGATGATGATAAGGTGAATTATGTTGTGTATTGTGTTGTCTGATATACCTGATGTGTGTTTGCCTCAATATTGTACCTTCTGTAATTCCACCTGTCGACGAGAAATCGTTTGGGATCGCTCACTCTGTCTTCTACCCCATTTCTTTTGCTGGTATTATATACCATGCATCGCAAATGGTGTATAGCATCAAGATCCTTGTGAGCCCATTGGATGATGGAAGTTGGGACTTGACTCCGGTTGGCTGGAGATGGAGTGGACCCATCTGTGTGGAGGTCACTGATCCACTGTTCACGCTTGAGGGATTGGAAATGCAGGACATGATGAGTAGGTTCGTGCTGACAGATCAAGAGTTTACAATGAACCCATCGTTTCCCGATGACGATGAAGAAATATTTGAAGACGCAGAGGAGTCGTACGAGTTGGCAGGAGTGCCCGGTGATGGTGGTGTCCCATATTATAGGATTTTAATTACTCCCTCCGGTCCCTATTATAAGCACCGTTTGACCAATTTCACTCCCTTTAAGAAAGTTAGTTAATATTGTTAGTGGTATTAAGAATGTAAATATTTGGTATACTTTTTCAAAAGTACCCCTATAATTATTATTGGAAATCTAAAAAGTGTTGAGTAAATAAGGGTGTTTGTGGAAAATAAGTAATTAATGCTATTGGAAATTGGAAATGGGGCTTATATTAAGGACAAAAAAAAAGTCTTCAAAGTGTGCTTATATATAGGACCGGAGGGAGTAAGTTTTAATAATGTAATGCAATATCTTGAGATGTACCTGAAAGGAATGACTCTACCTTGATGTAATCGTTTTATGGAACAACATGTTTTAGAATTTTTATTACTCTAATAAAAGTGATCGGATTTGAAAGTACTATTTGTAAAACGAAATATTTTATGAAAATGGAAGAAAGAGTTTCAAAGCGTGATGTTGGTAACATCTCGATTTGGAACTTGATGTGTGATGTGGGACATGAATGATCTGTTTTTTTAAAAGGATGTTTTAAAGAGAAAATGTTTTTATGAGAATGAACACATGTCCTTGTTACCAATGCAAAAAAAAAAAAATCCCAGATTTTTCACTAAATAAAAATATATTCAAGTTCATTAAATCGGGGTGTTACCCAACTAATCTCTAGACAAGCAAGCAAGGAATCAAAGTTTCATAGAGTTATTTCATATTTTGCTTTGAGTCTTTAGTTTGCTGGGTAGAGTTAGTTTTTGGTAGTGAATCTCAATTAATTATTTTTGATCAAATTAATTTTGAGTTTCATTAAACCAACTTATTAAAATATGTTGATGCATGTTTTTCAAAATGTTTTAAATATTTTAAAATGCACCAATAAGTGGCTAAATATTTTTTAATTAAGGTTTGAAAAAATTGGTTTTAAAGGTTAAAGTTTTGAAAATATTTTTTTCTAAATTAGAAAACAAAACTATTCAAAACTTACAGTGACTAACCGGTTAGTCATACCCAGTAACCGGTTAGTGACTGTTAAGTTTGTTAAAAATTCAGTTTTGTGTTTTCATTTTTTATGGGTATCCTATATATACCTTTCTTACACCTTAATGAAGTGACATAATCATTCATATACGTTTTACATTCAGAAAAACAAGCCACACACTCTCTCTTAGATTTGAAAAGATCAAAAGCTTTATTTTACATCTTGTTACTATCTTTTCTACAAACACAAGAATCTCATAATCAACTTGTTCATTATTATATTGATTGAGATTCATTAGGTTCAGATTTTCTGTATTTCTATGGTGTAATCTTTGCATTTGAGGAAAATTAGTCTACAACAAATTGAAGAAGATAAAGTCTTGATGTGTGGTATCATCAAGCAAATTTTAGAAGTCTTGGTTGAGGAATCATCAAAAAATTGAAGAAGTCTTAGTGGTGAGGGATCCACATAGCAAGAGGGTAGAATTAGAAGATCAAGGAAGGTTTCATAACAAGAGTGAGGTATCTCTTGGAGGCTATCAAGTGAGGAATCTTGAGAGACTTAGCTTGTAATCAAGGATCTTTAATTCTAGTGAAGAAACTCTCTCTATTGTGATAGAGGGGACTGGATGTAGCTCTCAAGTGGATGAGAGTGAACCAACATAAATCTCTGTGTCGTATCTATATCCTTCATCTCTTTAATTTATGCATTATTCATAGTTCTTGCATGAAAACCTAGAAAAGTGATTATCGAATTAATTGAATCAATTAGATAGTAATTGTACAAATTAATTTGGGGAAAATCTTTTTAAAACATCTGAGTAATTGTTTTACATCTTGGTTTGAAGTGATTCCGCGTTTACTCTGAGTTCTTGAATTGATTTGTCAATTTTACACAACTCTGTTTCAGGAATTAACCTGTTAGTGGGTTGAGTAACCGATTAGTCACTGTTACTTTGGTTAAAGAATTTTTGTTTTAACCACGTTTTGTTTTTGCTTTGCGAAAATCTTTCAAGGTTGTCTGAACACCTATTCAACCCCCCTTCTAGGTGTTCTCCCGTGTTCATACTATACCACTTGTATTCCAACAAGTGGTATCAGAGCTTTGGTCGGTCAAAATAAAAGTTTAAATGCTTTTACCGAAAAAGATCCTTTTTGGTTTACAATGGATAGCATGAGTGTAACACCCCAAAATTTAAATCTCCGATTAGAAATTATAATTATATGTAATTATGTTAATAATTATAAAAAGTATAACGTAATTATAATATGATTGTGATAATTAGAATGTAATTATTTAAAATTAAATAAGTGGAAATGTGAAATTAATTAAGAAATAATTAGAGGAAATTATTTCATTAATTAAAATATTTTATTTTATGAAAATAAAAGAAGTATTTAAAAGGAATTAAGAAAAAAAGGAAATAAAATAAAATATGCTAAGATTTTTCCAGAACTGTACGAACTAACCGGTTAATGCGTTAAGTAACCGGTTAGTGCACTCAGCAGAAATAGAACTGAGGCAGTTCTGAACATGAGTTGAGAAGAGGAAGACGTTTTTTACCTCAAAAACAGCCACCTTGGCCTGAAAACACGTCTAGTCACTGATTAGAATGAGTGGTGATGAGTGTTGGTGACTTAAACCAAGTTTAAGCCACTCAATTTCACTCTCAACACTTCATATATGCAAAATCTGAACCCTTCACTTGTGTTGTTTCGTTTTCCACTATCTGAACCAGCAACACATACAAATCTTATATGAAATTGAAGCTCTCTGAACCCACTTTAAATAGAAACAAACCCCATCTAATTTCGTGTACCAGAAAGAAGTATATAAGCCTCACAATTTGACTCTGTTGATGTTGGAAAATAGAGCACAAACTAGTTTCTGGAGCCATCTTTGTTGAATTCGTGTGGTAAGCTCGGGCTCTCTTTTGAACCCAAACTTATTTCAATCTCAAGTTCATGTATCCTAGTTTGAGTCCCAATCCTTATTCACGAATTTATTTAGCTTTTTCTTGTTGAAAAACTCTGATTAACATACCCTGTTGAAACTGAAAAACAGAGTTGCAGTTGAGGTGTGGCTTTATCCCAAAACGTGTCAATCTTTTTCCTTTGCTTTCAAATCAGTCTCTAAAGCTTCAATAGGTAAGGGAGAAGATATTCATTTGCTAGAATGATTATTAAATGGCCTGGAATGTAGAAGAGCTTTACAAGCTCAAGGGCAATAGGTTTTGAATTGGGACTTTGGCTTGGAGGCCATGATAGGTTATAAAACTAATTTGAGCATGTTATATTAACTTAATATGAGTTAAAGAAACTGAAAATTTGGCTTAAGAGGCTTTGGAAATGATTTTGATATATTGAATGTCAAATATGGGATTATATGCATACTTGATGATTTGTATATGTATCTCATGAAATTGGTGATTATAATTAATTTGAACATGTTTAAATATGCCTAAATATGTTCTGTGAATGATTGATAAGGATTGAAAATGAAAGGTTTTTCAATTGATTCATAAAACTAACATTTCAGCACTGTTACCGCATGTTCTAACTGGTTACTACATGTTCTAACCGGTTAGATGTTGTAACATTAAAAAAAATGTTCTAACCGGTTAGATGTTGTAACATTAAAAAAAGGGAAATTTGAATTAAATAATGTAGTGACTAACTGGTTACTGGACTTTCTAACCGGTTAGATACTGTATAAAATATGAAAAGTGTATTTTCTTAAATCTAAAATTTTACTAATGTTTTTAATTAATTTTTGTAAGTTTAAAAATTTATTTTTGTCATTAAAAATGTTATTTTTAAGGTCTCTTTCGTTTAGCATCAATTCAATACCAAGTAAAGAATTTAAAGTCAATCCTAATACATTGATGATTGTGATTGAAATCATGCATGGTGTTGAGGAGTTAATATAGGATAGTAGGAAAAGACACATTCGATTTGATTAAATCGGTATGAGAATACGCAGAGATTAGGTTTATGACAGTGATACGTCAAATAACTGTGAGAATTAATTATAGGTAAAATGGTCCTATGATGAGTGAGTTCTGCAGACTCGACTCGGGATAATTTTACAATGACTGTAATTAATTCTGTAGATCTCTAGGGGTATTTCGTGACTGCGGAGGACAGTCTTTAGTATAATTTACACAGGAGTTGTAATTTGTATACTTGGTGAAAAGACGTTTACTCCCAGTTGTTTTTCCTACGTAGTATGTATCGTTGGTACATTGTTGTCAAACGTTTGTGGAGCGTTTTGGTACATTTTAGTTAAAACGTAAATTGGATCATTTGGTACATTTTCGATAAAACATAAATTGAATCATTGAGGGCGTTATCGATAAACATGAATTGCCAAGTGCATGATATTCGTAGAATATCACAGAGAAGATTGCATTGAGCATTCGCATTGCATTGCATTGCATTGCACATGCATTAGAAAACATACATAATTTCTTGATATTTCTTGATAACAATTATTGATTGATTAACTGAGTTTGCTTATATGCTTATGTGACTTTAATTGCTACTTGACTATTTGTGTTTGTTTATTCCTAGTTCATTTAATTATTCATTTGTACGTGAATGACACTGTCTTACTCCCTTTGCCCTAATTGTTTGTTAGGTTATGGCTCAGAACCCAATCCATGTGGGGATAAGGATACTCCCTGATGAGGAGTGGCACTGGGCGGGGCGTCGCATTGTTCTGGAAAGGGAGGTGGAGATTTCTATATACCACCTGAACCCACTTCCTCAATTGCGTCCCCTCCGATTAAGGATTCCCATAGTTTGCACCAAACATTTCCCACCTATCCCATGGGAATAATGATAGAGAGTGCCCTGTTCATGTTTTGAGTTGTGATGGACAGCTCTGAGTTACACTTTTTGTATATGTATAAATGCACTAATGATAATTAGTTAACTCGGAGCTACGAGGCAGTATAATCTTTTTGAAAAGATAATGTAACATGATGTACATTATATCAAACTCTTTTATGTGGTATATAAAAGAAGCAGTTATGTAGTAAATTCCGGTTTAAATTATTTCCTATTTTTATCCACCATCATAAAACATCAACACTTTTCCATTAAAACACACTAATCATATGCATTTAACATAATATCATTTCAGTAACGACTCAGGTCGTTACACTTTATAGTATCAGAGCAATGGTCCCGACTCTTGGCTTTGGAGTATGGCCTTACATACTAACCACTAGAGTATGTTAGTATTAGAGTGTGTTTAGTCTTAAGATTGATTGTTGACTCAGTTCATAGTGCAGGTTACTATGGCTGCTAGAAACAATAATCAAATTGTTGAAGCATTAGATCGAATCTCGAGAGTATTCGAGAATATGCAATAGCGCCCTGAAGGACAACAACCACCTAGAAACCCTGTTCCAGTTGAATTTCAAGGCATTTTGGAATTTCGTCAATGCGATCCGCAAAAGTTTGGAGGATGACATCACCCGGATGAGGCTCAAAAGTGGATTCGTGATTTGGAAAATATTTTTCGGACCATGAATTGCACTGATAATCAGAGGGTGACTTTTGCCACCTATGTGCTGACAGATGAAGCTGAGGATTGGTGGAATCATACTGCTCAACTCTTAGCTGCTGAAGGAAGAGCTATGACTTGGAATACTTTCGTAGAGAAATTCTTCGAAAGGTATTTCCCCGAGGATGTAAGGAGGAAGAAGGAAATTGAATTTCTTAATTTGACTCAAGGGGACATGACAGTGGGAGAGTATGCTACAAAGTTTGAGGAACTGAGCAAGTATTCTCCATACTATCATCACAACCCCGACGAGCGTTCGAAGTGCATTAAGTTTGAGGATGGGTTGCGACCTGATTTGAAGTCTACCATCGGGTATCAAAATATTCAAAGTTTTCCAGCCTTGGTGAACCAATGCAGAGTATATGAAGAAGTTAAGAAAATTGAAGAGGATTTTATGCGAGCTAAGAGAAATCAACAAGGATATGGACCGTAGCGTCATAAGGGTAAGAACAAACATGGTAAAGGAGAACCTTACCATCAGAAGAATAAAGGTAAAGCCGAAGCAGGAGTCAAGAACCCAGCTCCTCTATGTGACAAGTGCAAGAGGCAACATTTTGGAACAACATACTGGACTCCTACTTGCTACAATTGTGGAAAGCTGGTCATATTTCTCGTTATTGCAAGGAACCAAGGAAGGTGGAATCTGGGAATGCAGAAAAGAAGCCAACCAGCTTTGGGAGAGTCTTTACTCTCATTGGTGTTGAAGCTAGCCAATCTGAAAACCTTGTTCAAGGTAACTTTCTCCTAAATGGCCAACCTTGTAACTTTTTGTTTGATTCTGGAGCCACACATTCATTTGTTTCATATGATTATGCTAATCGATTGAAATTGACCATAATTAATACCTCCTATAAGCTTGAAGTGTCTACTCTTACCAACCCGGTAGTCATTATCTCTAAAGCCTGTTTGAATTGCACCGTCCAGGTGTTAGACTGAATAATCAAAGTAGACCTTATTTGTTTGCCTCTATGACAATTATTAGATGTTATCTTGGGAATGGACTGGATGTCTAAGAACCAGGTGCTCATTGACCGTGATAGAAAAACCATTACCTATCGTGATGCGATAACCGAGGGATGCATCAAGTTAGCCTGTGCGAAGATAGAGAAGGAAGTGAAGATTGAAGATGTTCCTGTGGTAAGGGTTTTTCCTGAAATCTTTCCAGAAGAAGTTCCAGGTTTGCTGCCTAAGCGCGAAATTGAGTTTAGCATCGAGTTAATTCCTGGAACTGGTCCTATCTCAATTGCACCTTATCGAATGGCGCCACCAGAGATGGCTGAGTTAAAGAAGCAAATAGAAGAGTTGTTGCATAAGCAATTCATTAGACCGAGTGTTTCCTCTTGGGGTGCATCGGTATTTTTTGTTAAGAAGAAAGATGGAAGCATGAGGATGTGCGTGGATTATCGGCAATTAAACAAGGTCATAGTTAAGTATAAGTATCCATTGCCGAGAATCGACGATTTAATGGACCAAGTTCGAGGAGCCGCAATCTTCTCTAAAATCGATCTGTGGTCGGGGTACCATCAGATTCGAGTCCGAGAAGAGGATATTCCCGAGATGGCATTCTGGTCCCGATATGGTCACTACGAGTATGTAGTGATGCCGTTTGGATTAACCAATGCCCTTGCAGTGTTTATGGATTATATGAATAGAGTCTTCCGACCTTATGTCGATTCTTTTGTAGTGATATTCATTGATGATATACTAATCTACTCAAAGAATCCAGAAGAACATGCAATTCACCTTCAAATGGCGTTAGAAGTGTTGAAGGAAAAACAATTATATGCCAAATTCTCGAAGTGTTGAAGGAAATTCAAGAAGATGAACAGTGTTGCCGAGCTTGACATCTGTTCGAGCTAGGCATCTGTTCGAGCTTGGGGACTTGAGTGACAAATCTGATCTTAGTTGGCCGAGCTGATCTTTCGCCGATTGCTTTGCACTGAGAGCGAGAGCTTGGATTGATCACTTTCGAGCACACCTGAGCTTAAGTTGAGTTGCTCCGACTTCATCAACACAATAATCTGATCTTTAGCCTTCCGAGCGTGAACACCGAGCGCAACTAGGAATTTTGACTTCGACATCACAGTGATCGGATTCATTTGTCTCCGTCGATGGCCGAGATCAGAGATCAACACACTGAGCTAATTTGATTGATTTGACCGAGATCCGAGATACTTCGTAGCATACCGAGCTGATATATTTGTCTTCATCAAAACCTTGGCCGAGAACCGAGCGCATGAAATATTTGTCATCATCAAAACCTTTGATTTAACACATCCAAACATCCATATATATATATATATATATATATAAATATACACAAGCAAAGGAGACAACATATTAACATTAAATGTGGTGATAAAATTGAGAGAAAATAAACTGACTAAAATAGAAACACACACACACAAATAAAGGAGACAACACATTAAAATTATTAAATGTGGTTAAAAAAAGTGAGAGAAAAAACTAAAATAAAAAAAAATTATTACTTCATCCAACCATCCATCTATATATATAAAAGTAAAAAGGCTACATATTAACTTTAAATGTGATGAAAAAAGTGAGAGAAAAATAAAAATTGTATACTTCCAATATAATTAAGCAAGAAATTATCAATACATATTGGAAACTTCACCTAAAAAGTCTTAATGAAAATATTTAACTAGAATTAAAAAAATCATCACTCCATCCAACCATCTCTCTCTCTCTCTTTCTATATATATATATATATATATATATATATATAAAATTTTTAATCAAACAAAATAGATTAAAAAAACATTAGGATAATACAAACATGTCAAATAAAAATGAGAGAAAAATTAGAGGAAAAATAATAATTAAAAAAATAGATAAAAAAATAAGTCTAATAAAAATATATATTTTTAAATCATATTTTATAAAAAAAATATCAATATATGCGAAATTTCAACTAATATTTAAAGTATTATTCCCTTATTTGGATTCTTTACTGCACCTATAAATTAAAGACTGCATTTACAAAATAAATACTACTACCTCCGTCCCTAAATATAAAGTCCTCTTGACTCTTTTATTTGTCCCTATTTATAAAGCTTCATACCAATTTTCAATGATCATTAATTACTTTTTTCCAGAAACACCCCTATTTATTTAACACTTTTTTGATTCCCAATAATATTAATAGGGGTAATTTTGAAATTACATATCAAAAGTTCACATTTTCAATTCAATTAACTACATTATTCCACTTTCTTAATGGACGTGAAATCCCCAAAGAGGCTTTATATTTAGGGACGGAGGGAGTATTACTTATTTAGTGTCAAAACCTACAATCGGGGAGGCTCCAATGCAACCATCGAGGAGTCACATTGCTTCAGGGTCATGGGAAGTGTGAGAAGGCATCAATAAATGAGACACCACATCTTGAACCAAAATATTAAGGCAATGGTTCTATGGATCTTACAACTTATAAACCCTTTTAATCATCCCATCCTATTCAATGTGGGACTTCAATTCACACTTGAATATCCAATAATCTCCCCCTTAGAGCCTGAATTCCCACACACTTATCGGTCAGCCCTCCTTATCCACCATGTCCTACTCGGATCATCGGCCCTAATACCACTGTCAAGACCTGCAACCGAGGGACTCCAAGCATCATGGAGTCCCATTGATCCATGTTCATGGGAATTGGGAGAAGCCATCAATACGTGAGACACCATATCTTAAACAAAAACCTTAAGAAAAAATGGTTCTATGGGTCTTGTAACTTATAAACCCTCTTAGTCATTCAATCGTATCCAATGTAGATTTCAAATCACACTTGAATACCCAACAATTGTTGTTGGATATCCTAGTGAGTAATGCATCGAGTTTTGATGATGACAAATATAAATGATCCATTCTATGTGCTTAATGTAACATCCCAAATTTAATTCCAAGTATAATCTATGTTGGGATGGTCTTAGGGTAGAAGAAATGGAGATATAAGTTAGAATTTAGCCAAAAATACATGTAGAACTAGGTTTAAAACATAGAACCTTAGGAAATTTAAAATAAAAGATTGGCAACTCTAAGCAAAAATTCCACCATTGGATGTGAAGATTAGTATGTAGGGAAGCTTGCTTAAAAATTTGAGGAAGATCCAACGGGTAAAAAAGAAGTTATGGCCTTTCAAAGTCTGGATACTGCAAAATTGTGCAGCTTAATCGCCTCTTAATCGCCTCTTAATCGATTAAGCTGCAATTTAATCGATTAAGAGCTGCTGCTGATGAAAAAAATAAAAGCAAAACACACGCTCTTTCTTTCCCAAATTCGTTTCTCTCTTCCTCTCTCCCCTAGGGTTTCATTCTCCATCATCAAATCCACCAAGAACAAGTGGGATTTCTTCATTCCGTCAACAAATCTCTTCCTTCTTCAATTCAAGTAAGTGTTTAATGCCATGGATTTCCTCTTTTCTCTCTCTAAATTCGTTTTCCCTTTCTTTCTCTTGTCTTCCATGGTGGTTTTCAACTCTAGGCCATGGAAGCTTCACATTTTCTTGAGTTTTGGCAAGAGGCTATGGCATAAATGCTAACTGTTCTTGTTATGGTTATTATATTAGGTTCCTCCCTCTTCCTTTGGATTCTAACTTAATTGGTGGCAAGGCTTTCAAGCTTGGAGCAAGCAAAATCACCTTATCTCCAAGTGTTTGAGGTAAGGGGGTGAGTTTTGCCTTGTTCTAGGGAGTGGGTTCTAGTTAGTATATAATGCTTGTTAGGGTTATGTGTTAGGGGAGAAAATTAGATTATAAAACCCTAGGTTATTGAATATAAAATTCTAACTAATTAAATATGTATGATGTTGAACGTAAAGACTAGGAAAAGAGAACCCCGTGATATGAAAATGAATTATTTGACAATTGAAACTTAGATAGTGATTACAAAGAAGGGCAAGAGGAATTGGGTAAATGATAGTGAAGTTGGCATAAATGAATTCTATGATTATTGATTTTAATTTTGAAGCTTTGCATTAAATGATAATTGACTTCTATTGCAAATATGTGTATGTGTTATGGAATAAATTAATATAAGAAGAATCTGGAATGGAAATGATTATATGTTGTGTAAAAGCAAAATTATGACAAGATGATAATATGTATGTTTTGGTGGAATATATTTGTACACTAATTGCTAAATGTGCATAAAGGTGGAAATGAGAAACAAATAATTAAATGTAAAATTAAATGTGAAATGATGATGTTAATTATGTGACGAAATGTTTAAAATGAGTATGTGATGTATGGATAAGGTTGACCACCAAGTGGTAAAATGACTAATAATTATGAGTATAAGGCATGACCAATGAGCATGAGAAAATGTGATTAATGGTACTGTGTATGCTTAGTTAATAACATGATGGCTATTTGGAAAGATTTGATGATGGAAATAGAAATTGAATGTGGATATCGTATGAATGAGAAAATGTATGTGTTATAATGGTTTGTGTAAGAAGATGAAAGTATGATTTGGCCTCTGATGTGAGAAAATGTGTAATGAATTGTTGATAATGAAAATGATGTTTTAGTATAACTTATGTGGTGGTATGAGGTACCTTCCGATGTGGAGGTGAAGTACCACCAGGCCAAATTGTATGAGGTACCTTCCGGTGTGGAGGTGAAGTACAATGGTATGATGTACCTTCCGGTGTGGAGGTGAAGTACCCATAGGCCAAGTGTATGAGGTACCTACCTGCGTGGAGGTGAAGTACGATAGTGTGTTGACCTCTGACCTGAGGGACACAAGATGAATAAAATGTTTAAGTGTTGACCTCTGACCTGAGGGACACAAAATGAATTAAAATGATTGAGTGTTGACCTCTGACCTGAGGGACACCGGATGAATTAAAATGAAAGTGTGTGTTGACCTCTAACCTGAAGGGCACGAAAGGAAATAAAATGAATGGGTGTTGACCTCTGACCTGAGGGACACCAAATGAATTAAAGTTAATGGGTGTTGACCTCTGACCTGAGGGACACCGGATGAAATGTGTATTGGTGTGTTGACCTCTGACCTGAGAGACACACCGTGAATTAAGAAATTGGAGCGTTGACCTCTGACCTGAGGGACACATAATTTAAATAAAGAAAAGTATGAGGGCCTCTGTGTTGAGGTAATAAATGTGTTGAATGAAAATTTGTACATTGGCCTCTGATTTGAGGTGATGTACAGAAATAAAGTAAGTATGTGAAAAGAATAAAAAGTAAAGGAAACGGATGTTGAAATGAATAATGAAAATGGATGTTGAAAAGAATAATGAAAATGGATATTTGGAATGAATAATGAGTATGGAAATAATGAAATGAGTATGGTGTGCAATATGTGAATATATGCTTATTTGTTAATTGTGTTTGACCTAGTGGGTTGTTATGTTTAGTTAGAAACTGCTTTCTATTTCATGTGCAATGCTCACTCCCTTAACATTTTTCAGGTACGGAGATTGAGTTGGCACAGCTCCCGGCCGAGCAGGAGTACTTTCCCTTACAGGGAGAGTAGGGTTGTTATTGGGGATTAGAGTATATTATAGACCTAAGCCTCCTACTTTATTTTGATGTAAATTTAATATATATATATATATATATATATATATATATATATATATTTGAGTGAGGCTTAGGACACTTTGTTTTGAGAAGTTATTATGTTTTGGTTTTTGATATTCAAACTTAGCATTTCCGCTCATACTCTGATATACTTGAGCCCATAGGGCCTTGATATGACTTATATATATAATCTAAAGCCCTGCTGGCTATTGGTTGTTTAATTAAAATTGTTTACCATAGGTTGAATTTTGGAATAGTCCGAAAAACAAACAAAACTTCGTCCGTTTGACGGTTGATTTTCATAAATCAAAAAGGAATTTTCAAGTCCGTATTTTATCATGAGGGGAAATTAAGGGTAAAAATCCTAGGTGTTACACTTAATTGATATCATTCACAATGGATGTCATATTAAGAGAGTAGACTAACCATGTTTTTCAAAGTTCAAATTATTATTTGTAGAGCAATGAGACAATCATAAGAAGATGACTCAAGTTATTGGAAAATTAAGAAGAATAACAGAAGTTTGGAGTTCATCAAAAAGTCCAAGGAATATGTCCTCAAAGAAATCAAGTGCCAAGCACCTGCATGAATTTGTCTTCAGGACATTCGATGTAAAGCACTATATTTTAGAATTCAAGCTATGTTTTTAAGCGAAGTATTACGGAGAAGTAAATGTGAAAACTCTTTTTAAAATTGTTAATCGAGTAACTAAAAATGCATAAAATCTTTTTCTAATCAAATTTTTAACTCTATGGAATGTGAAAATATGTTTTCATGAAAATTAGTATGAAGTAATCGATTACTCTTGTGTGAATCGATTGCTTTGTTGCATTATACAAAATCTAGAGAGTTTTGAATCGATTATTGAAGGTAGTGTAATCGATTACTTTGTTGCATCATACAATTATCAAGGGAGTTTGGAATCAGATCAATTACTTTTTCCTCATGAATCAGTTACTTTTATTTGAAATAATTGATTACTTTTTTCACTAATCGATTACTTTTTTTTTTGAAAAATGAAAATAACGACTCTTGATCAATTGTATATTTGTACTAAGATTATTTTTTGATTTTCTATGCTCGATTTTTTTGATTAAAAACAGACAAGGATTAACTTTTTGAAAAAAAAAAGTCACTCACTCTCATTTTCACAATCTTATTTTCCTAGTTTTTCAAAGAGTGAGAGAACACCAATTTTGATCTCCTCTTCTCCATACTAACACTCTCAAAATGTTTGAGTTTCTAGTGACATTCCAGTCATTAGAGCTTCAATTTTTTTATCTGCAAGAATTAGAGTGCTTCTATATAGTTACATATTTCTTATCATTATTATTGTAATAAGGTAAGGCACCCTATTGAGCGTGATTGAGATTCCTTATGAACAGTGGGGCACTTGGTAGTTTGGAATTAATGGAGAGGCATTCCTAATGAAAGAAGGTGTGATACTTTCATTATATTGTAATAGGGTAATGCATCTTATTGTATGTGCTTGAGGTCCCTTACGAAAGGTAGAACCGAGTAGTTTGTCAGGCGCTGTGGGATTGTATTAGGGTTTCGAACTTCTATGGATAAATACAACAAATCCGAAGCACATTGCTGAAGCTTGGACATAAGCCTTTTCGAAACCTAAAAGTGAATGTGGAACTCATTTGGGAGGCCGAACTATGATAAAAATCCTTGGTTTACATTTTTTCTATCCCTTAACACTTTAATTTCTGCTAAGATTAATTTTATTGTTTTATTATCATTTCCTTTAAACATTCAATTTATATCTATTGATTCAAGCAGGTGCTAACGTTTTCAATCTTAATTATTATTTTAGTTTCATGCATAATTGTTTTCATAAGTATTGCTCTGCAACATATATTGTTAGAAGTTTTTGAAAACAATTTAAATTTAATAATTTATGAAATTTTTATAAACACCCAATTCATCCCTTTTGACTGAAAATCTTCACATATAAATATATTAAAAAAAAGGCAATGTGGCTACTACCAAGTAACTTACCAGTTTTGGGGTGTAAAAATAACGTAAAGTTCGAATATATTTATTAAAAAAATACATGAAAGATATCATTCCATGAAATTCTAATTCTAATTAATATATATATTAATTTCTCATATTATAAGTAATCCCGCATAATAACAATATAATTTAAATTATTTTTTTTGTAGAAGAAAAAAATCTTATTACCACAGCACAATAAAAAACTCATACAAAGAAAAAGCATTACTAAACTCCTTCCCACCTTCCAGGAAGGGTTCAAGAGAACACAAGCAAAGCCAAACCAATTAGGATCAAGCCACCTTCTAGGAAGGGTTCAAAGATCCTAAAAGGCTAAAAATGATTAAGTTCTAAACAAATCCTATTGACAAGCGTCTTATTCGACCAATGTCTAAAATTAGGGATAAAAAAATCAATTCTACTAGCTAATTCCCTCTTGATAGTCTTGAAAATGCTATCCATTGATCTACTCGAATCATGGAAAGTCCGCAGGTTTCTCTCATGCCAAATTTGGTATATGACTGCTGCCCAAAGTGCTACAACACTGCTTCTTCTATTTTTCTCCTTAAATGCATACTTAATCCATCTGGTCCAATTGCAAAATTTGAAACGGACTTGATCAATGCCAAACCATAAGGTGCACATAGACAGCAATTGATGGCTCCAAGCACAGTCAAAGAAAAGGTGCTCCTTAGTTTCCTTACCTGCATAACAAAGGCAGCAATGATTTGGAGTTGTGATCCAAATCATCCTGTCAAGAGTTTGAATGCGACCATGAATCAGTAACCAGAATATGAATCGATGCTTTGGAACAGAAACTCTATTCCAGATGATGTGATGTAATGGAAAAATAGTGTGATTCCCTAGTAAGAATCTGTAACCAGAACTGATACTATAATCACCATTAGGCCCTTCAATCCAGTGATCACCTTGAAAACCTGATCTTAGCTTGTCTCTTACTTTTAAGAGTTGTTTCCAATGCCAATTCTGACCATTCGAATCACTGCAACTCCAGAAACTCTGCTCCTTTAGGTAGATAACATGGATCCATTTGACCCATAAGCAATCCTTTTTTGCTGCAATAAACCAAACATGCTTGCCCAAAGATGCAATATTCCAGATGCCACTATTTTTCAAATTAAGACCTCCAAATTTCCTTGGTCTACAAACTATGTCCCAAGCCACTTTTTCTTTGTAATGGCCAGATTCATTCACTCCCTACAGAAAGCTTCTGCAGCATTTGTCAATTTCTGTTATCACAGATTTAGGAAGGATATAGCAAGATGCCCAGTTAACATGTAAATTCATCAAGACAGAGTTGATTAAACATAATCGTCCCTGATATGAAATATTTCTGGACTTCCAACAATTGATTCTAGCTGTTACTCTTTGAATTAAAGATTGACATGTAGATCTATTCCACTTCCTAGTCATGAGAGGTACACCTACATACCTGCAAGGAAAGGTCCCAACCTTAAAGCCTGTCATGTATAAGAGATTCTGTTTCATCTCCATTGTGATGTCAGCCATGAACAGAGAAGACTTATCTTGATTTGCTTCCAAACCAGACCACTCTGAGAACTGTTTGAAAGCTCTCCAAATGATTCTAATGCTAGCAGGGTGTGCTTTAAAAAACACCATAAGATCATCAACAAAAGCAACATTAATGAGCCTTAACTCTTTACACATAGGATGGAATCTAAAGTTCCTATCTCTTGCTGCATTCTGTAGATTCCTAGTAAGGATTTCCATAGCCAAAACAAAGATTAAAGGTGAGACAGGGTCACCTTGTCTAATCCCTCTAGAGCTCAAAAATCTGTCCCCTTTCCTTCCATTGAGCACAATGCTAAAAGACACAGAAGCAATACAAGCCATAATCCACTTAGTGAATTTGGTTGGAAACCTTAGAGCATGCAGCATATCCTCTATAAAGTCCCAACCTAAGGTGTCATATGCTTTCCTGAGATCAATCTTCATCATTCATCTTGGTGAAACTCTCCTCCTTCCATAGAGTCTAATAAGATCTTGAGTAATCAAAATGTTATGGAGAATGCATCTATCTTTCACAAAAGCACCTTGATTACTTTGAACTAGAGTAGGCAGCACACTACTTAATCTGTTACAAAGTAATTTTGTTATGCATTTATAAATAGTGTTGCAGCAAGCAATATGCCTAAATTCAGAAACAAAATAAGGAGATTCAATTTTAGGGACCATGACTAAGAGTAGAGTGTGGTTAACTTCCCTGAGAAGGTGGCCTGAATGAAAAAATTGCTTAATTGCATAGCAGCAGTCAGGACCCACTATATCCCATGCAGCAGTAAAAAACCCTGAGCCAAAGCCATCAGGTCCAGGGGCCTTATCCTGGTGTATTGAAAACATAGCATCATTTATCTCATCATCAAAGAAAGGTTTAATAAGATTCAATTACTGATCTGCTGAAAGCACATTCCCTTCTCCAATAATATCAGGATTAATAACAGTTCTTTGTTGTCTTTTCTGAAACAGGTTCTGATAATAATTCATGAAAGCTTGGTGAATATCATCCTGGAAGGATATATCCATTCCCTGATCAGTCTGTAGCCTTAATATTCTATTATGATATTGCCTTTGCTTAATTGAATTATGAAGTAGCTTAGAATTTTCATCTCCATCCTTCAACCATAGCAGTTTAGCCTTTTGTCTCAAGAATGCCATAGCATCTTTCTTAACTGTAACATATCTCTTAGATAGGTCCCTTTCAGCTAACTGTAATTGCTGATCAGAAGGATTTAGCAGAAGTTCATTCTGAACCTTGTCCAATTGACTCTTCAAAGCCAATTCTTGTTCATCAATCCTGGCATAGTATTTTCTGTTAAGATCAGATAGATGTTTCTGCAGCTTCTGAAGCTTCCTGCAAACCTGATACATGCCAGATCCCTCCACATTCTCTGCCCAACTGTCTTGAACCACAGACTTGAAGTCTTTGTGAGCACACCACATATTAAAGAACTTAAACCCTGTCCCCTTGGATATCTGCTTCTGATCCCAATCCACAAGAATGGGGCAGTGATCTGAAATACCTGGGTTGAGAAATTCAGTTTCAGCAAAAGGCCACATATTACACCACAGGTTGTTCACCAAAGCTCTATCTAATTTACAGATAACTCTGCTATTTCCAATATGCTTATTTGACCAAGTATGGAAATGACCTTTGTATCTCATATCCATAAGATCACAGTTAGCTACACACTCCCTAAAATCCACTAACTGGCTTGGCTCCACAGGGTTACCACCACACTTTTAATTCTCATTCAGACAAGTGTTAAAGTCACCTATTATTAACCAAGGCAAATCAGTATAAGGCTGCACACCAGATAGAACATTCCAAAGCTCCTTCCTATCCTGAGCATCATTTGATGCATACACCACTGTTACATAAAAACTCTGCTTGGATTGCTTCGAAGAGACAAAGCAATGTAAATATTGGCAAGACCTAGCAATAAGCATAACATCAAAGTTATCCTTCTTCCAAATGACCCAAATTCGCCCAATGGAACAAACATCAAGATTATCAAGAGAGCCCCAACCAGGAGCAATTTTACTTCTAACCTGCTGAAACACATTCAATCTCAGCTTATTTTCTAGAATGCCTAAGAAACCAATTCTATATTTATTATACAAATCCACAACCTCTTGTTGCTTCTGAGGGTTATTTAACCCCCTTACATTCCAGACTGGTAATCTATCCATGGGAATGATGCTTTGAGGACTCACCTCTCAGCAACTCTTCCTGCTTGCACTGAGCCTTGCTCCTAGTTACCACAGGAATCCACTCACCCTCTTCTGTCACTTCAGTCTGAGTTTCCTTTTGCTTTGAACCTGATAAAACACTAGGCATTGTTGTGACTCCTCATGACTTCCCACCTTCACTACATTCTCCTTCTGAATTGTATCTGTTGCTGCATCCAATATTGCTTTGGCTGCCTCCTTTGCTGTATCAACATTCTCAGTAGGGATTATGTCATTGTTCAGATCCTGTTGGGTTTTCAAGGCTCCCACCACTTTATCAATATCCTCTTGTGATGGTCTATTTTTAACTACCCATTGCTTCTTAGTACTTTTTTTGCACATTTTTAAGTCATGTCCATAATAGGAGCATGTAGCACACTGAACAGGCTTCCACTCATAGCATACCTTCTGATTAATCACCACTCTCCTTTCATCTTAAAAAAAATCTCATCAGGAAGTATAGAAGGGTTAACCTCCACCAGAATCCTTGCATAGTTGATTCTGTTCCTGTCCTTTGTTACTTGATATACCATGATGGGATTACCAATCAAACTAGCAATCTTCCCTAGTGAGGTTGCTCCCCAATATTTCAGATTCAAATTAGGAAGTTGAATCCATACCGAAACACGATCCAAGAAATCCCTTGTAACGGGCTTTCCAGTCCAAGGAGACAATATCATAGGTTTTTTTTATCAAAATGAAATATGCCAATGTCAAGAACTGAATTTCTCGATTCAACCGAATTGAACCTAACAATGAAAGTACCATCCTGATTCGTCAAAACCTTGTCCACTCCATACTGTCCCCATACCTTCCTTATATAACCATTAATCACAGAGTAGGGTGGTTTTGCTCCTAGCACATAACAGACTAGGGCATTTTGCCAATAACTCACCTCATCAGCAATATCATCATTCACAATCATTCCAATTGCTATTCCTTCTTTCAATTCAGGCTGAAAAAATTGTAATTTTTCTCCCGCATTCCGTAGCTTGGTAATGTCGAAGTTATCCCAAACATTAGATTTAACTCTCAGAGGCTGGTCACTCTCAACCGTATCAGGTCCATTCATAGGACTCCCCTCACCAGACACCATCATTGGGTCCGCCATGGTTGGTACCTCTATGTCAGAGGTCTTTCCAGCCTTAGCCCTAATCTTCTCACGTAAAGCATCTATCTTTTGCATCCATTAAGCGGCTTGCTTAGGGCTCAAGTTTTCTATATCCTCGAGATCGTCCTCATCCAGATGTGACATTCCATTCTTTGATGGTGTGATAGTCTCAATCGTTGGCTCATTGATGTTGGTTTTAGACGAAGATAACGGTGACTTTGGAGGCCTTCCTCTCTTTTTGGGCATTCCGGCAACGACGGTGGCAGCGACCTAACAAGGCCACTGCCACGAGAAGAGAGAAAAGTCAACGGAAGTCAAAACCTTGTATAATATAATTTAAATTGTTATTAGGTAGTTTGCCCAAAAATACATAAATAAATTTGGTACATTTTAATATTTTTTTTGCTCTATTTACCTTACTTATATGAAAATAAGCAAAAACAAAAACACACTTTTCTTTTTCTTTTTTTTTTTTGGTTTACATGGGAGGTCTGGGATTAGAACTCATGACCTGGGGGAGGGGGAAATCCTAAGTGTCTCTGCAGCCACCAACTGGGCTGTCTTACGCGGACAAAAACACACTTTATCATTAAACAAAATTAATGCAATAAATTATTTAAACATGTATAATTTTAATTATAATCTGTAAAATTATAGGTATATTTAAAAAAATTACCCTTTTTAAAATTAATTTGTTAGTAATTTTGTTTTTGCATAAATATAAATTAAGATAATAAATTGAATAATAAAATCCCCATCCCACATTTTAATTCTATTCATTTTCACACCGTTTTATTATCAATTGCATATATAAATTTTTGGACATTGACGTTGTTAGAAGAATTTGTGCAATATCAATTTAATTATTGTATTGAGTTTTGCATATTTAAATGAAAAAAAAAATTCAATGAACTTTTCACATATTTAAATTTATTAAGTTTGAAATAAAAAAAAATTCATTATAACTATTATATTGTATATTTAATTATATTACCAACGAGCTGTTGGTGCAGTGGTGTCAGGGGCTGTACTTGGTAGGGCGAATCACGGTTCGATCCCCGCAACAACGTTGGGAGAGGAATAAAACCTTAACCCCGGGACCCCCTCGAACTGGATTAGTTGGCCCAATGGGCCGGATACCAGGGTGCAAACCAAAAAAATTAGTAGTATATCAGATTGGTTCTTGACTTTTAGGCATTGATCAATTTAATCCCTGAAATTTTCAAAATTTCAAATTGATCCCTATGATAGGAACACTACGTCAATCATATTAGTCCCTGACGTTAATGACCATCAGTCTTCCTTAACGTGGACTAATGGAATGGTCAAAACGACGTCGTTTTGGCAAAAAAAACAAAAACAAAGACTATTAAGTATTGGTCGAATTAGTCCCTAGGATTGTCGAAACCAATCAAATTAGTCCATAATATTATGGACCATTAACGTCAGAGACTAATATGACTGATGTGTACTTATCTCAAGGACTAATTTGTCATTTTGATAATCTCATGGACTAATTTGACCGGTACCTACAAAGTTAGGGACCAATCTGACTAATCATTCATATTTAAACTATATATTTAATCTGTGCAACGTACATGCGTGATATCTAGTAATATGGAATTTTTAAAAGCCATTTATCAAAAAAGAATTTTTAAAAGCCAAAATAAACATGCACCAAATTAGATAATGACTACAAATTCCATAATCAATGTATGCGTTACTAATTAGTCTAAGGATTTTGAAAAGCTAAACTAAACATGCATCAAGTCAAGTGACCTAACTTCTAATTCAAGTAGACTAGCTAGCACGGTATTCAAACAACCATCTAGTGATCATAAAGTTGAAATCATAGGAGATGGTGCGAGTTCTGTGTCCCAAGCAAAAATTTTCTCTTGGGGTATATTTGATGAATATTCAGATAGGAAAAGTGATGAAAAATCTTATGGATCTTGCAAAAAAAGAAAATTAAATTGAGTTTAGCTACGCTGAAGATAATAACACAGGGAGAGTGCAGCTATGAAGTGTGTCTAATCTGAATGAGTAGAGCAGTTATGGACTTGATGGCATATGAAAACAAGGAAGAAAGAGCCCATTTGTCTAACCTAATAAGGAATACCATTATGCTTCCTGTTGCTATTCACATGCTACCCACTTTGACAAGATTCATTAGGGACCATACCCATGTGACATTGTATCCCAGGCCCATAAGGTTCCATTAATTGGGGTTCTCAAGTACTTTCTTGAGTCTTGAGAGAACCTTAACCCCTTACCTTCTAACTCCTAAGAGAACCTTGTAAAGGCAGCTACCTTCTTTTATTGATCCTTCCATTATGTTAGATAGGTTAAAATATTGAAAAATGTTTTTGCCAATGGAAGAATCTTTTTAATTAGTAAGTGGAACGTTATTGACCCAAAAAACCTTTGGGTTTGATATTTCGGCATTTCCATGTATATGATCTTTTATTGACCGGGAACCTTTAAATCTTTATCTATGAATTAGACCTCGCTTATTATATACATTCTTATAACCAAATAAATGTAAATCAGAATTTTCTTTTGATTTCGTTGCTAGTGCAAAGAGTAATGCTGTGTAACGTGGAGTGCTCCACCCTAACAAAATACAGTATTCACCTGCAAGCAAGATGTTAAAGAGAGAAATAATACATTGCCAGGTATTCTTCATCAATTGCCTGTTTGTTTGTTAAACACGTTTCACTTAGCAGCTTTTTGGGTGGGGACAATCATGTGCAGTGTAGTAAGTCTATGCCTGAAATTTCATACATGATGACCAGTATTCAGGTAAATTATCATCCTATATATAACCTATGACATGTTATGAATTGATGAGTAACTCAATAATTTCACCTCTTGATGAACTTAATAAATTTGGTTTATGAAATAAATGATTGAACTTAAAATAAAAATTGAGTTCGATAAATTAATGAGCGGTTCACGAATTGTCTCTGATCTACACACATATAATTTGAATCATACACGAAATAAGTTTATGATACTAATTGTTAGGATTCTAACTATGTGTGACATCTGCATAAAAGAAGTTCCGCATTAGATAATAATTAATAAATTAATGGATCTAATTTTTTGACCCCTCCACTACCCCTCCAAATAAAATATCCACTATTATCCAAAATACATTTCATCTACTTTCTCCAACTTTCACCTGTTCTCTTCCTCCATTTCTTTATCGAAAATGTTAGTCCCACATATGTTTGGGACATCTATACGGGACACCATATGTATAGAATAGAATACATGTAGTATTTTAATAGCTGAAAAGTCAAAAATGCCGTCACTAACCTAAAACCTCTCACCCTGCCTAACACGAAACTCACTCACTCTCCTTCTCTGTCATCACTCTCCCTTCTCACAAGTCGCACCATCACTCCCCTTCGACGTCGTCCGAAGCTCGAAGCCTCACCTTAAACCTCTCACCCTGCCCCACTCTCCTTCTGTGTCGTCATTCTCCTTCTCACAAGTCGCACCATCACTGTCCTTCTCCGCCGTCCGAAGCTCGAAGCTCGAAGCCTCCTTCGTCGTCCGTGCAGCAAGCAGCATTCCTTCTCCGCCGCCATTGACCCCTTCTTCTATTAACCCCTCACACTGAGAGCCGCACCTCACCTTCTCTCTCCTCAGATCTCGCCTTCTCTCTGACGTTATTGTCACCGACCGACTTTGGATCTATCACTGTGTCATGTTCATCTCCCTCTATCTCATTCTCTCTATCACCTTATTTTAGTTGATTTTGATATGTATTGAGTGGGTGTTTTTTGTGTATTGTGCCTCTATGTCATCTTTTTTGTGACCTTGGTTTAATAATGACATTTGAATGGATTTTGAGTGGATGACACAGATAGGACTAGTGGATTAGTATATTTTTTGAATTTCATCTGAATGGGAATGAACTTGGTTGTATAGGATGGTGGAAAAAGAGGGATTTTAGTTGAAAAATGTTGGTATTGAGCTGATAAATGTTTGTTACCACCTTGTTGGTACTGATTCAGCAAAATGTTACATTATTAGTATGAAATTTGGGAATTATAATGTCTGTAACGTTTTGAAAAATGTTGGTATTAAGCTGATAAATGTTTGTTACCCCTTGTATTATGTTGGTACCATGATCGTGAATGTTGGTACTTTTCAGAAAATGTTACATTATTAGTAATGTCCTGAAATCTTTGTACGACATTAGTATCGATATTTTGTTAGTTATGTTGCTAGCTACTTGGTTGATTGAAAGTCATAAATGCAGAGCCAAACATGTGACACATCATTATTTGAGTTATTTGTTCATGGTTAGTGTGTTAATTTTGTTTTTAGATTTCAAATTGTTTGGAAGTCATGAAATTTATGATTTCTTTTAACCTGTAGGCTGGAGTTACAGCTGATATGGATGCTTTCAGGAATGGTCAACACATTCCATGGCATGATGTGCCTGAAACTATACCTCTTGGTGAATTTGATCATGACATTACTAAGTGCAAACTGGTATGAGGTTGAGTTTGGAAATATTTCGTTAATGGGTAATAATTTTAATGAATTTGATATTGATATTGATATCAAGTTTTAAAAAATGCTGCAGATATTTGCACCCGTTTTGTATGATGGTCATTGGTGGTGTTACGCACTGTATCCGTTGAACAAAAAATTGTTTATCTCTGATTCATTGGGTCATGATCATAAAAGTCGAGCTGATGTGAACTCCTTGGTGGTCGGTATTAATATTACAATTTATTATCTTTTCTATTTATTAATTTCATTAGTTAAAGTGTTTAGCTCTTATTTGAATCTTTGGTTTGTTTATATTAGAAGTTGAGATTTGTAGAGTTGTTACAAATATTGACTTCTAAGAGGAGAGTGAAACTAGAAATGATAGCAGTGAAGTTACCGCAGCAAATGAATATGTAAGTATGCTTCATTCGTAATATGTTTAATGATTGACATATATATATGTGGTAAACTTTAAATATTAATCATATTTATTATGTTGGTTATGTGGTTTATATTACTGTAGACATGATTGCGGCATTTATGTGATCTTATATATGCAAATGTGGGCCCTGAGAAGAAATATGATAAAAGCCTTACCATGCCTTCTTGGTCCAAGGTATGCCTTTACAATCTTCTATATTAATTCCTTGCATACTAAATTCAAACTTTATGCACTTGCTGAATGATTATTACTCTTTTAGAAGCAACTGCTAAACGTGAGGCATAGGTTACTTTGCGGCTGGGTTATGGATCCTGATAACGAGCGCAAAGATGTTATCCTCGCCAAAGCGCTTCCCAAGAAAAAAACACGATGATTTGTAGTTTTGTACATTAAATATTAGATTATGTATTATGTATTATATTGTATTCGAAATGGTTGAAACAGTAGGAATATTGGTTGTAAAACAGGTTTACGATATTGGTTACTTGTACCACAGCGGTATAATGTATGAAACACCTTCTGAAAAATGTTGGTATTGATCTGATAAATGTTTGTTACCCCTTTGTATTATGTCGGTACCATGATCGTGATTGTTGGTACTGTTTCAGCAAAAAGTTCCATTTTTGGTTAAGTCCTAAAATCTTTGCATCACAAGTGTAGAATGTATATAATTTGGGGATTATCATCCTTGCACTGATCTGAAAAATGTTGGTATTAGAGTGATAAATGTTGGTTATCCCCTTGTATTATGTTGGTACCGTGAAGGTGAATGTTGGTACTTTTTCAGAAAATGTCATGTTATTAGTAATTTCTTGAAATCTTTGAATCACAGGTGTAGAATGTATATAATTTGGGGATTATCAGGCCTTCATCGATCTGAAAAATGTTGATATTAGAGTGATAAATGTTGGTTATCCCCTTGTGTTATGTTGGTACCGTGAAGGTGAACTTGGTACTTTTTCAGAAAATGTCAGCCATTAGTAATTTCTTGAAATCTTTGCATCACGGGTGTAGATTGTATATAATTTGGGGATTATCATGCCTGCACTGATCTGAAAAATGTTGGTATTAGCCTGATAAATGTTGGTTACCCCTTTGTATTATATTGGTACCGTGATCGTGAATGTTGGTATTTTTTCAGAAAACTTGAAAAATTGACCATCACAATTTCGCTTAAGCGAAAATGACAGAGTTCATCACTGTCGGATTTTCGCTTAAGCAAAAAAGACCCACCCTGATGTGATTCATCTATGCTTAATGTTGGTATTAGACTGATAAATGTTGGTTACCACCTTGTATTATGTTGGTACCGTGATCGGGAATGTTGGTACTTTTTCAGAAAATGTTACGTTATTAATAATTTCCTGAAATCTTTGCATCACAGGTGTAGAGTACATCAAACTGGGGGATTATAATGCCTACACCTTACTGAAAAATGTTAGTACTTTCCTGATAAATGTTGGTTACCCCCTTCTATTATGTTGGTACCATGATTGTGAATGTTGGGACTTTTTCAGCAACATTTTATATTATTAGTATTCCTGAAATCTTTGCATCACATGTTGGTAAATTGCTATAACAGTTAGGAAATAATGTTGCATATACAACAGATTTTCATTTATTAAGTACATTTTCATGGCATGTTATGTGCATATATTAGGGCCACACATATATACATTTACAAAAGAAATTCCTAGATGTGTCCAACCGCATCTTCAACAAGAGCCCGAAAAGTCTTGTTAATCCTCACCCCTGCATCATCATTAATTTGGATTGTTCTCTGCATATGCATACTTATGTTCTTGTTATTTCTAAACTTTCCAGCCTTTGTAGGACTAAATTCATGATTGTGCTCTAGGTCAACTATTTTCAAGTACCATAGACCATCTTCTTCCAGCTTTGTCATAATCTTAGCAGGACACCCTTTTGCTTTGATAGGAACTGTCTTCAATGTGCTCGGTATTGAAGATACATGACTACCTTCATGAGAACATGCTATAATCATGTAATATACAATTTCATCCTTGCTTTTTCTCGAAGTTGTAATTTTCCATCCAAAACTCACCCTAGAAGCAAATTCTGAATAGAAGGTCTTCAACTCTTCTATTGATGAAAAGCACATCCCAGACTTAGGCTTCCACCTCAAGCAATCATCGTTCTCACCATCAATATCAATTTCAATAGCATTAGTTGTCTCCACATTGTTAATATTCTCAATTGAAACTGATTCTTTGTAACTTGAACTACCATCCTACATACTAAATATCACAAACTTTAACGCTTTAGGAAACGTTACAAACACATTTCATATGATACCAACAAATGACACACTACTACCCAACATTTTTTCCATAGTTACAAACAATGATGAGGACATTATTTTCCATACTTACACATTAGTTAGCACATTTCCCTCATACTAAAACTTGTTTCAGCCTCAAAGTCCCTTAATTTGACAAAATTGAGTTTTAAATATTCAATACCCTAACCTAACATTTTATTTGGAAAAAATCAAACATCACTACCATTAACAATCAAACTAAAGAATAAAATAACTATACAAAAACATATCAATAAAGAAATTAAAAAAATTTTAGTGTCTTACCTCATTCATTATACACTGACAAGTTTGACAATAGAGAAGCTTCATAAGAGGAGGGAATGACGAAGAGTGGGTGAGCCTTGACAAGATGAGAAAATGAAACTTCAGAAGGGGAGAAAACCAGGAAGCTTGACAAGAGTGAATTAAAAACAACAGTGGGTCATGCTACACAGAAGAAACAAGCTTTTGGAGGAGACTAGATTGAGTGGGTGATGATGGAGGGAAAGAGATGAAGCTTCATACTTCATTCTTGATGCTTCATCCTTCAAGAACACACAACAAAAGGATGGAAAGAATGGATGTTGGAGAGAACCATGGACGGATGATGGTTGCTACCGTGTTGGAGGGAAAGGAAGTGAAGGGACGAACCTGCGTGTGGAGGGAGGAAGCTGACTCAAGTAGCGTTCTTTTTATTTTAATTGCACTTTGTTTGTAATAAAAAAAGAATAAACAAACTAAAGTGCCCTATGTATGTATTATCTATTACATACGGTGTGTGTAAAGATGTGGGATCCAGATGTTCCAATAACAGAATTGCAAGGCGTACTTGATAGAAAACACCCCGACAACCCTTGTAAAGTGTACAGGTCCTAAACTAGTTAGGCTTAATTATGTCCAGGTCCCTGAAGTTTGGGGTACTTTTGTTAGATACCCTTATTCTTATTTTTCAATGTCTGACTCCCTGAAGTTACTTCTGGGTTTGTCATATACCCCTACTATCAATTCTGGCCAATTTTGCTGACATGTAACATCGGAATCCTGGTCAGATACAGGAGGTTGGTCGTATGGTGCCGCGTGATGTCACATGGGCGCAAACGACCTCTCTCTTAAATCTTTTTTTTTTATTTAACTAAAAATATAAAAATATTAAGTTTTTTAGTTTTTTAATTTAAAGAAAAAAAAGATCTTCGCCCACGGAGCACCATGTGCCTAACCTTGTCCATCTTATCAGGATTTCGATATTACATGTCAGCAAAATTAGCCAGAATTGGTAGTAGGGGTATATGACAAATCCAGAAGAAACTTCGGGGAGTCAGACATTGAAAAAATAAGAATAAGGGTATCTGGCAAAAGTACCCCAAACTTCAGGGACTTGTGACATAATTAAGCCAACTAGTTATAACATTAATTTGTTGGGTTGCATGTTACTAAGAAATGCTTGTGATGTATGCAATGTTGGGTTCTGGTGAAGAAATATAGAAGTAGCATCAAAGATCAAAGATCGAAGATATATGCATGACAAGGAAAGTGTTATGGATGTTATTGATCTTCATATCCTTTTCTTTTTCTTGGATTGTTATGCTTGAAGTGTTATGAGATTTGGAACATTGTACATATATGTTATCGTCTTACTGATGACTCATCTAATCTACATGCAATGGTGTTGTAAAAATTATCGTCATGCTTTGACATAAGGGTATGTAGTAGGAGCAAATAAAATACCCCAATGTTCCTACTGAACCGTATGGACTTTTTTTCCCAGTACGCCATGGGCTCGTGTACACATTAAATTTTGAAAAATCGCGGACATTGAGGGCTTGGCGTATTGGGAAAAAAAACCATACGCTTCACTAATGGCGTATAGGTGTGCTTTATTTTTTTTTTCTATTATGTACATACACTATTTATGTTGAAGCATAACAATAATTTTGAAAAAAAAAGAGCATGTTGGATGTTGATTGGTTTTAGTTTGCAGTGGTCGGAATTGTCTTCTACCTTGAACCACACCTTATCCACTGCCTATCATGTTAGAACCAATATATGAAACCCGAGGTCAACAGCGGTTGATATTGGTGGTCACACAAAGTGACGTCATGGGAAACCTTAGAGGTGGTGGAGCAAGGTGGTTGGGGTTTTATTTAAACTTTGATTTAATGAAGGAATAGTAATTACTTCTAGTGATTAATAAAATTTTAAAAAAATGAAGGAATAGTTCAGAGTAATTGAGGATATGAAGGAAGATGGTAAATGGAGATAATAAAGTTTGTTTTCAGTAAGAGGTATTTTAGGAAAAAAAAAAAGGGTGTCAAGTGTCAAAATGGGGTCATATAATTAAATCCTTAAATTAAAGTATATATAAGTGATAAGTCCCATAATTCTAATGTTTTAAGGTTTGACATCAAGATGTGGTGTCAAACCTACTTATTTTGCACTTAACTTAAGTCCATTATTTTAAATATCTCATTCCATTTGGCTCTCCGATCTCTAACAAATGGTATGAGAGCCTACGACTCTATCGGGATGAGTATTGTTGTTGATGGTTGTTGCTAAACCCTTCCAAATAATACTGAAGCTATGCGGAGTGTTCGTTGACAACAACAACAGTACACATATATAAAGAAACTCTTGTGAAATTGACACCGCGAAATATTTGAAAAGGTTTCCTCTCAAGAGGGTGTGACAATATGTTAAAGACTCGCTTGAAGGGATATTGTTATGATGTCAAGTGTGAGTTGTGTGACATAAAGAAGTCAAACATTGGATAATAATGGATAAGTTGAAGTGTATATAAATGATAAGCTTTATTGCCTTCCTCTCAAAAGGGTATGACAATATGTTAAACAATCACACTTGAGGGGAGATTATTAGGAATGTCGAAGTGGGAGTTGTGTGACTTAAAGAAGTCCAATATTGGATAGCAATGGACAAGTTGAAGTGTATATAAGTGATAAGACTTATTGCCTTAACATTTTAGGTCAAGATGTGGTGTCAAACCCACTTATGTGTTACTTCACACAAGTTCATTATTTCATATCTCCCATGTAGGAGACTAAGCTCTTATTGACATCGTCAAATACTTGAAAAGGTTTTCGATTAAGGAGGAGTGACCCTATAACAAGGACTAGCACTTGAGAGGGAGACAGTTAAGATTCCACGTATGAGTGGTGTGTGGGTAAAAGACGATAATAATTGATAAGTAAAGTATATATAGTGATAACACCCGTAGACCCAATGCCTTAAAGTTTTAAGTCAATATACCATGGCTAGCCCACTTATGTGTTAGTTCGCTTAACCTATTGTATCAAATCTTTAGTTATTTTAGTCTCCCCAGTTCCTCGCATTAGTTAATGAGTCGAGTCGCAAAACAAGTATATTTAAATTGACATGTTTTGAGTTTTGGTGCAATTGGTTCTTGCTAACGAGTTGAATCAAACAATTCATGAACTTAACTCGAGTCGAATTTTAGTTCAAAAATAGTTAATATCGAACTCGAGTCGAGTTTCGAGCAGAACAAATCATTATGAATTGTTGAGTCAAATTCGACCCGAGACTACTCATTTTCAAGCATACTATAATCACTAATAAATTTAAGGAATTTATTTACAACAACAACAATAATTTTTTAAAAAAGTGACCAACGTGAGTTAGGAGATAATTGGGTTCCTTATACCTTATGTGAGAGAGGATAGTCTCCATGCCTAAAAAAAATACTTTATTTCCATGTTGAATTTGAAAAATCATTGATGTAGTAAAAAAAAAGCAGCATGAAGGTAAGGGGGTTAGATTATATTCGTTGCCCAAAAAGAAGGCTTCGGCCCTAATAAGTATTTTAGTCTTAAAACAAAGAGCGACATATTTTGTAAAATTACTTAGTCTTTTTTAATATGGTTGTTCTGAGTTCCTAAAATTACTTAACTTTTGAAAAAAGTCATTTCATCCAATTTCGTCAGCTAAGTGATGATGTGGCTCATGACAGGCTACGTCACCCTCATCACATCAACAAGCAAAGTGCCACGTATAGCCACATGTCTTTTTTTACATTAATTTTCTGTTAAAAATTCAAAATATTTTTTATTTAAAGGTTTGTATTTCTAGCGTTGGGATTGAAATCCCTAATTTCTTTTCTTCTTCTTCACGTATCTCTTCTATTGATGTGGGGTGAAATTAAAACAACCAATCAAAGTGTTGTGCCTATTGAATTAAGCTCAATACGCTGCACTGCTAAGCCTTCAAATCCACTACTTTTATTTTGGTTGTTGCATTTCTTCTTCTTTATCTACTCGCCTGCTTCTTTCGTGATGCATGGGTTTTGTGAATAAGGATGAAAGGTTTTTGGAATTGAGGAAGGAGGATACGAGGTCGAGAGATGAAAAAGTATATGGACCACTTTAAAAAAAATCAAGTAATATATCAGATTGGTCACTGACTTTGTAGCTGTCGGTCAATTTCGTCCCTAAGATTTGCGAAATAGCAATTTAGTCCCCGTGATATGATGACGTCGAACGTTAGTCCCTGCCATTTGGGTCTGTCACTGTGCCATTACAGAAAGCATATACATGCACAATAACGTCGTTTTGGCCACACTGTCACCTTCCAACGTATCTCCTCGGCCTTAACGGTCATATTTCATATCCAACGGCTATAACTTAATCATTCTAACCCAACGACTCAAAGACGATTAAGTTATAGTCGTTGGATATGAAATATGACCGATATGGCTCAGGAAAAACGTTGGAAGGTGACAGCATGGCCAAAACGACGTCGTTTTGGCCACCATTATTGTCCACGTATTCTTTTTGTAACGGCACAGTGATAGACTCAAACGCCAGGACTAATTAACTTGCTTGACGTCCTTCTATCTCAGGGACTAAATTGCTATTTCGCAAATCTCAAGGACGAAATTGATCGGCGGCAACAAAGTCAGGGGCCAATCTGACATATTACTCAAATGAAATCCTAAGTTCAGGGACTTAAAACCTGAATAAGCTAAAAAAAATCAAGATCCAATTTGACCCAAGTTTTTAAAGTACAACTTTAGTCCTTAAATATTTAAAATGGGTCTCGTTAGTTACCAAAGTTTTTGCAATGTACCAATTTATTCCATAAGATGACATACTTTAGGGATTAGCATGACCTACTTCAAAAAATTTGCATGGACTAAAATATATTTTACAAACTGCTAAGACTAAATTGGTTTAACGCAATTTTTTTTGGTATCAAAGCGGATCTTCATTCCAGATAATAATAATGGGTGTAGAGGGTGTAAATATTGTATGGACTACTATACTTATTTAGAGTTTGAAATTACTATTGAAGATTGAAATTTTAGTTATCATGTATGAAGGTTCTCATGAAATTGGGATCATATTTCAATGACCTATTTCATGAAATTATAAGTTAACTAACTTGCGACATTCTCTACAGTGTCTTTAATGCACACTGATTGTAAAAGTCACTATCATCGCTATCACCACCATTACATTGCCATTGCCACTGTCTCCTTGCAATTACCATCAATTTTGCCACCATGACCACAACTTGCATCATTGATGCCACTACCATTACCACCACCTACACTTTTATTCTGCCAACATCATCATTGTTGTCACCACCACCACCAACCTCTTATCATCATCACCATGATCACCATCATTGTCATTGCTACTGCCACCACCTTCCATCACCATCACCATTACCACTCTATGTCATTATTATTAACCTACCACCCCCTTGCTGTCACCGAAACCCTGTCATTGACTCCACCATCGTCATCAATTAATATTGTTGCTACCACTATGTTATCGTCATTGTCATCGCTACCCAAACAACCACTACATCCCACCATTGTAACCATCACCACCACCACCCTTAACAATGTCTTGGCCACCACCACAACCTATCCACTATTGTTGTTGCCATCGTTACCCTTCAACCACTGTGAACGCCACCATTGGCAACTTTAAAAAACTAAACTTCAAATTGTAATTTTGCGCTCTAATTATGTGGACATCTAAACCTAAAATCTATGAATTTAAACCAATTTCAATTTTGGAATTACAACTCCAGAATGTAAATCTAATTTCGTGCACCAAATAGATACATATGTTTTTATTCTTCTCTCCTAGTAAGGTATTGCTAAACCTTCATTCTGTTGTTATATCTACGGGTATTTAAGTTCTTTTGACATTTAAAATATTATACTATCATAAAATCACTTAAATCTCCTATTTATTCATAGAATCAAAAGAAGAAATGACTTGGAGCATAAATGAGGAAAAAGATTAGAAAAGGGACAAAAATAGATAAAATGGAATATAATTGAAGAAGCTAACATTTGTACCGAAATATGAGACACGATCGTGCCATTATCACATGACCATGTCAAAATTAGGTCAAACGGCGACGTAGCGGTTCTATAGGAGTAGAGTTGTAAAAAATGGGTTGGCCCGACAAAAGCATGGTTGGGCCATGGAAAAATCTAGCCCGAAGTTTTTTGGGCTAGCCCAGCCCAGCCCGACAATTCATTAGCCCGACACGGGCCAGACCGAAATGGGTTGGGCCAGCTCGTTTGACCCGAACTTAGATTTTTTTAATACTCCCTCCGTCCCTAATTATAAGACCCTTTTGACACTTTTATTTTGTCCCTATTTATAAGACCCTTTACCAAATTTCAATGAGCATTAATTACTTTTTTCCAAAAACACCTTTATTTATTTAATACTTTTTAAATTCCCAATAATATTAATAGGGTTAATTTTGAAAATACATATCAAAAGTTCACATTTCCAATACAATTAACTAAATTATTCCACTTTCTTAATGGACGTGAAATCTTCCAAAGGGGTCTTATAAAGAGCATGTTAAAACACTTTGCTATTGAATAGGATTGAACAATAATAAAATTAAGATGAGATAGGGCTTTTTGTCTTTTCATTTATTATTTTATAATTAATAATGACATCCTAATCAGAAAATGTTACTCCCTTTGGTCTTTATTATAAGCACTTTTTTGTGAGAGAAAGTTGGCTTATAATAAAGACCGATAGGAGTATAAAATTTTAGTTTGGTTATAATTAATTATTATTTTTATCGGAAAAGAAAAAATTATTGGTTCATGGGCCAGCCCAACCTAGCCCGAAAAACTAGTGAGCCAGGCTAGTGAAATATTGACCCAATATATAAATAGGTCGGCCCAACCCAACTCGAAAATTAGTGGCCCTAATGGGTCTGGACCAGCCCAGCTCAAATTGACAGCTCTATGTAGGAGACATTGTTGTGCCACTTCATGTGCAAGTGGGTGACACGAGCGTAGAAACTTAAAAATCTATAAATAGACACCTCCAAAAAGACACCTTTTTGACACATTTGGACACCTTTGGACATGTTTGGACACTAGTCTTCTCAAAAAACTTTGTGACACCGAGAAGAGGGATACGCTACCGCACAAGGTTGTATGCAGTAGGCTATTAGGAGTATAGTAGGAGTATAGTAGAGATTATTGTACACAACTTTCATTTTAATTTTTTTACTTTGTTCTAAGATGTGTTCTATTATGCTTTATTTATATATGTATTTCAAGTTTAACTTATTTTCATTGGAGAGCCTTGAGGTATTTCTTATCGCATAAAAGGATAACAAGGGGATGTAAGGTGTTTATGAACTCTAGTACTCCTACTCTAATTTCTAAACTCGTATGCATATTTTTTTTTGGTTTAATTAAGTTTTTGGTCCCTGAACTTAGGGGGTGTATTGGAATTAGTCCCTATTCTTTTTTTTTTGTTGGATTTGGTCCCTAAACTTTAACTCCGTTTGGATCAGGTCCTTCCGTCCAACACCGTCAGTTAGTCGATGACATGTCACACACTGACTTGCCAGCACAGTACAGTCCACCACATGTTCGTTGACACGTGGCTCCACCCGGAAACTTTTTTAATTATTTTAACTAAAATTTAGCCATTTTTTACCATCCTTGTGAGACAGAAAGATATTCTGATTGTGAGACGGAAAAATTAAAATCAGAAAATCAACGAACGTGTCACAAGGTCTCACAAGGATGGTAAAAAATGGCTAAATTTTAGTTAAAATAATTAAAAAAAATTCCAGGTGGAGCCACGTGTCAACGAACGTGTGGTGGACTGTACTGTGTTGGCAAGTCAGTATGTGACACGTCATCGACTAACTGACGGTGTTGGACGGAAGGACCTGATCCAAACGGAGTTAAAGTTTAGGAACTAAATCCAACAAAAAAAAAGGATAGGGACTAATTCTAAAACACCCCTTAAGTTCAGGGACCAAAAACTTAATTAAACCTTTTTTTTTCTCTTAAAATTATCAAGTGGGGCCCATACCTTTTAGGGCTGCTCGAATATGCAATGTGCAAGAGACTCAAAATGCATGTAAGCTTTTCTCTATATTGATCCACAGGGCATATCAAGTATGAAAGTAAGGAAAGGCATTAATCTTCCCCAACCTGCCCAAGTCGCGGTCTTAATCAAACTGGCCTATAATAATTCTCATTACTTGTTTTTCTATGCCATGGTAGCATTTGCTTTAATTTGGAAGGATTGTGAAACAAGGTTATAGTCGCTAGTAGGGGTGTAATGGGTCGGGTCAGGTTGAGTTTTGAGGAGATTTAGCACCCAACCCAACCAAAGTAAATTGGGTTGGGTTGGGTTGTGCTCTATTTGACTGTCAAAACCGACCCAATTGGTTGGATAATCGGATATGTGTTCTAATTTCCATAAAATAAAATAAATAAAAAAATCAAAATAAATATAAAAATAAAATAAAAAAATCACATAAACAATAATTAAATTTATTTTTTGATTGTGAACCAATTTATTCATAAACAAAGAGTATTAAAAGCATTTCCTTCAACATTAATAGATTAACAATAACTATATTAATAAAAAATAAATAAATAAATAATATATATTTAAATATGCGGGCTGGATCAAGTTGGGTTGAGTTTTAATAAACTCATGACTCAACTCGTGCTTGATTGGGTTGCCTTTTAAAAGAATCAACCCAACCCGTCAAATATGGGTGTAAGGTAGGGTTAATCGGATTCGCGGGTGAAAATTGATCCGTTTACACTCTACTGGCCAGTAGTTGGAAACCATGTATGTTGCCTTAATCAACACACTATATCGACTTTAGTTTAGTTGTGATTGAATATATGAACAGTACCTTAAAATGAGAAAACCTTGTTGCACGGAGCTGCCTCGTTTCATAGGATATTGCGTAACAGTAAGATAAGTATGACTAGTACCTTAAAGTGAATAAATTATATAGAACACACTATTACCTTGTTTTACTATATTATTTTTTTTTTATATTAATGGTATCCCCGGCCGACAGCCGAAGACTAATCCCTTATGAGGTGTAGAGATCATTGAAGTGAGTTTTGCCTCTACCAACAAAGTCTTTTCCATGCTCACAGCAGGAATCGAACCCTTGACATCATGCTTAAGGAACTCAGCTATCTACCAAATGTAATCGAATCCTTGACATCATGCTGCTTAAGGAACTCAGCTATCTACCAAATGTGTTGGACTTTATTGGTTTTTTACTATATTATTTTAGAGGGGTCGTGAATTATAAATTTTATTTTGTGAACAATAATAGCATTGTGACAATAATAGCGGTGAAGTCGGAAGTCCAGTGTTATGTCATTTCCACTACTTCACTCTTATTACTACTTGCTTCTTCGAGTGTCCCTAGAGAGATACCATCTATGGTGAAATGACGTAATATTCGCAATTCTTTTATTTTAACAAATTGATTTTTGAGAATTTATGATTGGGCATTTCTTTTCTAATTTATATAAATATATTATTTGATTAATATTTATGAGTGAAAAAATACTTATTTGAAAATGTGGAATTTGTCTTATAGTGATAAATATTTAATTTTGTGTTTTGAAGAAAATTTGTTATTTAAAGCTTTTAAAATTTAAATTCTCAAAGGCTAATTAAAGTGGCTCAATTTTCTAAGAAAGGATGACCAATGCATGTAGGGCACCCTAACCAACTCATTTAATGATAAATTAACTCTTTTATCTTTAAAGCAATGTTTTTGGCTTTTCCCAAAGTAAATAAAGGTGATGAATTTATAATAGATTTTGGTGAGTTACTATTTTGTGATTTATTAATTTAAAGGATTTATTTAACTTTGAAAATTCATAACTTTTGACTGGTAAATCCGAACCAAACGAATTTATAGTCAAAACGATCCTATTGAAATGTAGAATTTATTTTTGTAAAGTTTGGTATTTAATTATGCCGTTCATGAAAATTTTATATTTTAGATAAATTATAATGTTTTTATTATTTAAGTAAATTGAAAAATGATTTTTAAATGTTATTTATTGTATTGGAAAAATATTATTTTCTACATTCTGCTGGTGTTATACGGTTTTGATTAATTATTTATGCCTTTCAAATTTTAAATTGATAGACATATATTAATGAGTGCACAAAATCCTAGGGTATCCTAATTAAATGTAACATATCCTTTGAATAGCCTATTCAAGACCCATAATTAATTACCCTATCCAAAGTAGATTTTTGACCAATGCATGTCTTTGCCTTGTATCCATTCACTCTTCTCAATAACACCCCACCTAAACCTACCTAAACCTTACTATGCTAACACAAAAAAAAAAAATTAAGTAAAAATGCAAAGTCCCACCCCATTTGGGAAGCCCAAAACCGTGAGGGAGTGAGGAAATATGAGGGAGACTTTTGACATATTTTAATCCCACTTTTTAGTTCATGTACCCCATTTTGGTATCCCATTATAAATAACCCCATCCCCATTCATTCCCACCTTTGTTCTTGCCATTCTTAAGAGAGAGAAAAAAATTAGAGAGAGAGAGGAGAGAGAACGAGGAAGGAGCCGTGGGTACCAAAGGAGGAGAGGGAGGAGCTCTTTGAAAATTTCTACCCATTTTTCATTCTTAATTTAGGTAAGCATATTCAATCTTGGTTTCCTTTCTCTTTCCCCTTTCATTTTCGGTTCTCATGAGCTTACATGGAGATTTTATTCATTTGATTCAAATGGGTTTATGCATGTTGAATTTTAGTGTTTCTCTTTAATTTCTAAGTCCTAATGTACATAGATTTAAGCTTGAAAATTTGAAATGGACATACATGTATGTATGAGGTCCATACAGTTTTATGTTTATTTTTGCACAAATGATTTTATTTTCTCTAATATATTTCGATTATGCATGTTCTTGGGAGAAATAAAATTGATTTTTGGTGGTTATTTCTTGATGCATGTTTATTTGTCACATTAGTTAGCAAAATCTATTCTATTTTTCTTTTATGTAATTCGGTTCCTATATATATGTGTGTGTGTGAAATAGATTAGTTTGTTTTTATGCTGGCTGGATGCATGTTAATAATATGCTCTTATTGTTTTTTATGGTAGAACTAATAATCTTCATTCCAACTTGCAAAAATAACTCATACAATCTAGCTATTCAAATCTCCACACCTACTATGTAGGGTTTGAGATTAAACACTAGGAAAAATTAAATCAATTTATTGGATCTCATAAAGAATCCTATTAACTAAAACTTTATTAGACCAATTCCTAAAACTAGGACAAATTAAAGCTATTCTATGAGCCAACTCCCACTACAAAAAAACGGGTTAAAAATGGCAGTTATAATTGTATTAAAACGGCGGTTTTAACTGCCATAATTCGCTTCAATGGCGGGTCGGCACCCGCCATATTTCATTCCGCCATTCGGTATAAAATGGCAGTGCGGAACCAACATTCGCTAAACTGACGCAATCAAGCAGTTTAAAACGGCGGTTTATTTTATGAATAAAATGGCGGTTCAAACTGCCGTAATTTTAAAAGTTAAACTATTTTTTGCGCTTAAATAATGACAGTTAGGACTGCCATAATTTTCTCCTTTAATAATGGCGGCTGTAACTGCCGTAATTTCCTAAGAAACATTATGGCAGGTGTGACTGCCGTAATTTACATGGTATATTCTCCAGGTACATTATGACAGTTTTAACAGCCATAATTTTCTCACTTTTTCTTTGTGTCCACATTTTTTTTACTGTTTTATTTTTTTTATATTTTTAAAATTATTAATTTTTTAATATTAATCATTATTAATTTTTTAATATATAATGCCAATTTTCTCTGTACATAATGGCAATTGTTTGCCTTTTGATTTTATAATATATAAAGATTATGCAATTTAAGTAAGTAATAATATAAGGTTAAAAAAAAAAGAAGTAATAATATATAAACATTCATTAGTTACACCCGTAAATGATCTTGAACATATGAGATCAATTCAACTCCAAAATTGTAACAAGGTCTCACACATAAGTACATCCAAGTAATTATAAATTCATAATAACGATCTTCAAGACAATTCCCAAAAAAAAAACATCATTCTTGGTTCACAAAATGAATGCCTTGATTCAAAAAACTAAAACCACATTCTAGATATTGTAACAAGGACTCTAGCGATCCAATGATTCATGATGAGTATTGCTTGCATTAGATGATCTTCTTGTAGCATTAGGAGATGGAGCCCCACTTCCTCCGTTTGGTGCCTACAAGAGCAAATATCATCACATTTCAATTTTCACAATACATTATATTAGTTGACAGCAAAATAACAACACCAAAATAAGAAAACTCGAGTGAAATTGAGCAAAACATCAAAATAACAACAGCAAAACATCATCAAAACAAAGCAATAAAATAATATCAACAAAACTCCATATCATGATATTGTGCAATGAAGTTCTTGTAATAAATTCCTTTATTCATTTTGTAAATCCATGCACTTAATTGTTCCCAATCAAACAAAGTTCTTCTACACCTTAAGATTCACTCCCACTCTACTCCTCTCCACTCCTCCATCTGACTCACCACGCCCCATTTATCTAAGGCTACAAAAAATGTAAAACAAACACAAACACCAATACTTAACTAAAGTAAAACAAAAAAAAATAACAGCATAACATCATCAAAATAACAATAGCATAACATCATCAAAACAAAGCAAAACAGAAGTAAGAATGAAATAAAAGCAGAAGAACCAAGCTATCAACAGATAGAAATAAGATGAACATCAACAGGATGAACATCAGCAGTATTTCTTATGTTCTAACCATTCTATCTCAATCAAGTTTGCAAAGTGAAATTAAGAGCGTTATACCTGTTGTGTAAAATTAGCAAATACACCAGCCAACTCTTCAGGAATGTTTCCTCCTTCTTTCACAGTAACATAGTTTAACAAAGCTTTTAATGCTGTTTCCTTATTTTGTTGCCATGGTTGAGATGGTGTGTTAGATCCATTAGATAAATTGAAGTTCATGCCATTAAGTCTTGTTCTCTTATGCTTGAATGCTACAGTAGGAACTACTCCCATACCCATTCCTCGAGCATAACCAGGGTGTTCTTTTCCAGTTACCACACCAACAGGGTCAGTCGAAGAAATTTCAGAGAAAGCTTCCGGGTTTTCCCTTATAATTTCATCAATTTTATCCTATATGAAAAATCAAAAAATATTACCATTACAAAATAGTATGAAAAACAAGGTAATGTTCAAAGAGAAATATAACCAATTTACCCCTTTCTCTTGAGCTTCCTCATTTACATAGTTTCCATCCACATACTTGTGAGTTATTTTCCACATCGGGCCTCGACCATAAGTATTTCCCGTATCTATCTTCTGAAATTGTCAACAAACAAATATAGAAATATAATAAGCCAAAGATGCACAATAGGTAAATCATTCATTCACCAAATTAAAGATAAATTGTTGATATACCAAATCATGTCTCCTCCCTGGCAAACTCTTGGCACCACAAGTATGAGGAATAGTTTGTTTCTGTCTATTCAATCGATTTCTCTCACAAAGGGCCTATGAATGAGAGAATTGTGTATAAGCATTGTGTATCATTATCTAAAGCCAATGTTGTGCAACATGTAAATGTAATAATTAGTTATAAGGAAATAAGTATTCAATGTATAAGAATTGTGTACCACTGTCTCAGGTTTCATGCGATAGTGCACATATAATGCCCATTGGTCTTGGGTTACACCGTCTGGAACATTATTGATAATTTCACCTCTACTAAGTGTTGGGTCATAATGATCATTGTACAACTTGAGCCTAAACTCTTTCCATTTTTTGGAGATGGATTGTTCCACATATCTCTTTGCAAGCATCTCATCAATATTGAAAAAGAATCGACCCTTAAATTTTTTTAATAAAAGACAGCATATCAGAACAATATTGCAGGTTTGTCTAAAAAAAAAACCTGAAATAGAACATATTCTCAGCAAAACAAGTTTTGAACCATATAAACAAGATAAAAAGTAATAATGTGATATTAAGCAGAGCATTATACCTTTAGAACATTCCACTGACTGTCAAAGTAACCGTCAGGCATATCCGGCCACTTATCAAAACTAATGGGAAAAAGAGTAGTGTTTGTTGCAAGTTGTCCACACACTCCTGCTAAAAGGCCAGCTGCCTCACCAATAGGTGAAAAATAGTCATCAAACTCCACTATAACCCGTGTCCCAGGAGGTAAATTATGGATGTCCTTAACCTTGACATTCATTTTTTTAACATGTTGCTCCCCATCTATGAAGAATAAAATCAAGTAAAATATTACATTCAGGAACATATAAATAAAAAGAAAAGAAACACTACTTCATTGATATATATATATATGTATACGTACCTATAGTATCCACCGACCAATAATGGGTGGATACACGACCCTTTCTACGTCTAGTAGAAGTCTCAGCCTCAGTCTCAGCCTCCTCATGTGTAGGCTGTGATGGAACCTGGCTAAATGGCTCTGAGAATGCAGGATCAACAGATGGAGAATGTGGTGACAATTGAGGTGGACTAACTTGTGGTGGATCATGTGAAGAGCTCCCAGCAACTGGTGATGCTTTTGGTGGATGCTTTTGCCCATTCTCTCTTTTTTCTTTTTCTATCTAAATTCTAAAAACCATTTGATTCAACAAAGTACTAGTTGAGTAATGTAAAAGTGTAAAACTTGCGAAGTCTGTACAGTACACAAAGCCTAGACCGTCACTTTCCTTGCTCATCAATTAGTTTGAACATCAATTCAAAGTCAAACTAACACTAATTAAACTAACAATAATTTAAAATTAAACCATAAACCCTATTGGGCGTTTTCAGCTTTCCCAAAAATCAAACCCAAAACATGGAAAAAAACAAAAAAGAGCACACAGATAGAAAGTGCAGAGAGTAATTAGAGAGAAAGGGGTTACTAACCTCATGCAAAGAGCTGAGAGTAGGAGAGAAGCTTAGCTACTAACACCTTCAAAATAAAATTAAATAAACATTAACAAATAATGAGAACTAAAAGGTTGGACCATCAAATTTAAAAAAAAACAAAAAAACAAGCGGAACCGTGAAAGGAAATCAGATTTATTGGACGATGGTACAACACATGTAGAACCCCCAACACTAACATCATGTTTGGAAACACAGACTCTGAGATTGATTTATAATTGAAATCCTTTATTTGGAAATTTATAAAATAGAATTTGTTCAGATTTAGAAATCATGGTTACTGTCTACCAAAAAAAAGAAATCATGGTTACTTTAGATATGTACATATAGAAACTCGCTCAAACTTGGTCATATTTGAGTGCAATTGATTTCTAATCAAACCAAGTCTAACTTCATTCAAAAGAAATCAAATCAAGTCAACTTTACTGTTTAAGGATTCCAATTTCCGAATAGATTTTAAGCAATTCCAAAGAATATATATATTCCCCTAAAATTCAACATAATTTCCATTCATTTGAAGTCTCCTGTTGTTTTACAGTCCCATTACTCCTCAAAAAGCATTGAATCATATAACAGTCCATATTGCAACAAACATTTAAGAGCTGCCAAATTCACAGCTTAGCAAATAGTAACAAGATACTTTCCACAACATCAAATTCAGAAAATGAAAATAGTAATTAAAGGAAGCTGGAACCTAAACCCAAACATATCCTTCTTAAACAATATGAAATGCAGAATTACATGGTTGAATCACTCAATACATGCACTCATGTGATATCATACCATATTCATAACACATCATATAAAAGCTAACTGAACTCAACATAAATAAAAAAGTCAACAAGACAATAATGAGTTTTACCTGATTAGAAGAAATTAAGATGGATTAACTAATTAATGAATAAATGAGTTTTTAGAGAAGCTGTCTTCATTTAAATATTTTTGTGTTGAGCATGATTATTTCTTATGACGATACATGTGATTCAAACTAAAATCTCAAAGATGACAATGGTCAAGTGAAGAAGTATACCTTCTTTAAGATAATTATTAGTATAACAATAACAACGAGAATAATGGAAAAGCTAATGATTTGGTAGAACTTAACAATCTTTTTAGTCCTTTGACCAGACCTTAAACAAGTCTCGTGCACTGAAAAAGTTCAATCCAGACAATTAAAACACTCTTCTTCACTTCACCTTTTTGATGTACACACTATGGAGTACTATACTAGTACTGCTACAATACTATACACAAGCATTTTTTTTCTCTTTATAGACTTTGCTATGTGGGTATGGCACTTGCACCAAAAGCCACAACTATTTTTTTTGTTCGCCCCGCGTGCATTTTGCAACGTTCTGCTATTCTTTTCTTTTTTTTTTATAAAAGATTAAAAAGGAAAAGAAGAAAAAAACTAAACAACTAAAAAAAAGGTCTCTAATTCACGTACACGACCCTTTCTTTGTCACCCACCGCTATGGACCCAACCGACCGACCGGCCACCACTACAATCAACGCACACTAGACTCTCCCTTTTATTGGCTGGCTGCGAAACGACACCATTCACATACCTTCATTAATTAAATTTTTTTCTCATTTTCATAGCACTACTTTTTGGTGAATGAAATGAAATATTTTCAAAATTGCAAGGACTCTAAATATTTGAATACCAAATTCTTATCCAACAAAGCACAGAGAGGTCTAAAAAAGAAACTAGAAAATAAAAAGTTACTGGAAAAAAAAACTTTTAGGCTAAAAAACATTTCAAGCAATCACTCACTAATGAATCACAGCATCCTTACAAAGAAAAATTAAGCAACTTTCTGATTTTCCTTCTAACTTCTACATAACATGCAATCACATAGTATTATGCATACACAAAGTTGTGAAATAGTTGGTATTAGAAGAAAATAGCAGGTGCCAGTGCCAGTACAGTAGCACTAGCTAAGGAAACAACATGTGTTGATGTGTAGCATACATACCACATACCTTCAAAATCCAAATTGACTTATGACAGTATTGTTGGAGGAAGGATCGAGATTTTCGAATGATACGGGATCACCAATAATTGTCAAATCCAAACTATCACGGAATACCAGTACGGCATTTTCAGTACGGTATTTTACTTATACTTAAATGAAACTTCACTCAACTCATCTCCGTTAGCTACTTATGACGGGGAATTTAGAACTAAAACAAATATAAATATAAATAATAATAATAATAATAACCAAATAAAATACTACTAATATATAAATAAACCAAATCTATGAAATACAATGAAGAAAAAGAAACATTACTTCGAAAACCCAGTCCAGAATCGAAGAGGAAGAAGAAGAATCGAACCCAACCGCACCACTCACCGTGAATCGAAGAAGATCGAACCTAGCCGCACCACTCACCGTGAATCGAAGAAGATCGAACCTAGCCGCACCACTCGCTGTGAATCGAAGAAGACGAACAGCCGCACCACTAGCTGAAGAAGAATCGCAGCCGCACCACTCGCTGTGAATCGATCGTGATTTGGGTTTTAGAGAAGAGAGCTCGTTGTGAGTGAGGGTGCAGTGTATTTTGTTTCAGAGGGAAGAAATGAAGTGAGTGAAATTTTAGAGGGAAGTGGGCCGAAAAGAGGGAGGGAAATTTTGGGCTTAATGGTTGTTTTAAGGGCCAGAATTTTCATACAACTTCCATTTTATGTATGTATAAAACGGCGGTTCAAAAACAACCATTTTTAAACGCATAAAATGGCTGGTTTTATATAACTGCCATTTTAAAATTGCCATTTTTTACCCTTTTTTGTAGTGTCCTTCTTAATCAAGCTGAAAAGTTGGTCTGGTCTCTTCGATTGATGCATGAAATGTCTCCTATTACGCTCCATCCAAGTATGATAGACACATGCTGCAATGATGCATACACAAACTTCCCCCTCGATTTGTCCTTGAAAGCAAATCGCATCTACCTGCACCAATTGTCAAACCTATAGCACCAATGATCTAAGCAACACCAAGCACAAATAATCTCTAAAAGCTCACGGCTCCATGTACAAGAGAAGAACAGGTGATCCCGCGATTCCATGGAGCTGTTGCACAGATTGCAATCAGGATGAATTTATGCTCTTATTGTTGATGTACAATTTATTTGATGCATGCATGTTTAGATCTTTGGTTTTTATGGAAAGGTTATTTGAAAAATAATGAGTTGAGTTGAAAGTATTTTCTTTCCTTATTTTGGTTGCTTGGACTGAATGGGTCATTGAAAAATAAATATTTGAACTTTGATTTCTAAACATTGATTGGTGTTAGTGTTATAAATAATAAAGTTGCATTTTTAAGTTAAGAAAAGATTTCTTTTAATTATTTAAAAGGAGAACCGAATATGTGTATGTATGTGTCTTAAAAAATTAATTTTATTTTGATGCATATGATAAGTATTTGCATGTTATGATGTGTTTAGAGTATGATTAGAACCATGTAGGGGCTGTTTATTGAGAATTCATAAAGAATATGTTTATATGTCATGATGCTGAATTTTTGAGAATGTGTTGTTTTACTTGTAGGAAGTTTTAGTAAATAGAAGTTATACTAATTGGATTGCCCTAGAAATTTATTATGTTTCTCTTTATGGTATTTGAGTATGATTTTGAATTGGTTTGGACTTGTTTTGATATTTTAAATGAATTTTTGTCTGTCAGGGACTGTTTAGAGTATGATTAGGTTGATTTGTTCTATGTGCTACATGGTAATTGATTGATTATGTGTTTACTTGATTTGGAATATTTGTATGTTAAAGGAAGTGAAAGAAAGTGAGTTATTTGGTTAGTTAAAGTATTGTGTTTGATTATGTAATTAGCTTTTGAAAGTTAATTGATTTTGGAGAGGTTTTTTTTTTTATTTAATTGAAAATGTTGGAATCTTTAGTTGCTGTCCTTGATTCATTTCATGGTGTTAAGTTTGAAAACTGTTTTGTTTTAAGTTTTGATTTTATAGCAAAGTATTATATGAACCCAAGTATGAGTTTACGGTGTTTTCAGATTTCGAGAAAGTGATTTTGGGACTTGTCTCATTGCTGTCCAGAATTGATCTAAGTTTTTTTTTCAATTTTAAAAATGTGTTTAAGTGGTTTAAAGCTTGAGTTTTAATGGTACTTGATTTAAGAAAAAGTTGGATTGAGAGAGTAAAGTTTTTCGGTGTTTTCGGGTTTAAAGGAGCTACTATTCGAGACAGACTAGCAACTAATCTGATATTTAAATGTATTTTATTGATTGTTTTCTAATGATTTTGATGTATTTAAAGTATAGTAAAAAATGGATTTGATTTAAGAAAGTAATGACGTTTTATGATTACCCGACAAGAAATGAAATGAGTTTTTGGAAAAATGTTTTGATACTAAGTGTGATAGTTATTTAGATAGGCTTGTAATGTTAGTATGTTTTGTTTAAGACAAGGGATTTATAAGTTAGGAGATTGGAAAAGCTGACAGTCGGGAGGACCCGCGACCATTTCGGACAAGTATCTGCTGGCGTTAGAGGTGAAAGAGGGGGCTTCCCTAAGACACCGTGGTATTTAGGTAAAATGTTCAGACGTTTCTGATGATCTCAAAGATCGGAACATAGTGGTCTCTGGGATAGTAGTATAGTGGCAATTGTGTGTGTGTATGTGTGGCCACTTATACGAAGGATACGAGGACCACGTATTATTATCTGATGATGTTTGATGTGACTATGCCATGATAACATGAACTGTCTTTATTTAATTATGCATGATGAATATTTTATCCGATAATGATTATGGATGATATTTGAGAGACGTCTGTTACGTCTTGATTAAGAAAGCTTTGTTAAAAGAATGATGTAATAGTGGAAAAGAATTATGATTAAGAGATGTAAGTATAAGTTGGTGAAAATATAAAGGATACAAGAGAAAAGTAAAAGTCCTTGTCAAATAAGTTATGCTTCAAAAAGACACTGAGGTGAAAATGATTTGGATTCAAATGATGCGGATGTTTGAACTTGTGAAAGATTGTGCTCCCTGATGTGCACGGTTGTTGGGACGTGCTTGCCAGGTTGAGGATAGAATGAACTCCCTGATGTGCACTGTTGTTGTGATGTGCTTTCCAGGTTGAGGATCGTGCTGGCCGCATGAGCTTTATGTCGTGGTTTCGAGTCCTCAACTGTGATGATTATGTGTGAACGGGAAAGTGATTATGTGAATGAGTTAATTAGAGGTCGAGGTTCACCGAAAGGATGGACAAGAGTGAATCGACCAACACTTAGAATTAATAAAACACTAAAAGACATTGACTAATGCGGTGAGTTGAGTGTGAAGTAGTGGAGAGAAAGATACCATGTTTATCTGCGGATACTCAGGTGAGCGATTATGATAGGGGAGGGTGATGACGATGATACGTTAAGAAAACTAGAGTGCTTTTCTAGGCGAAACTAGTCTATATGTGATCGGGCTTAAGACCCAGAGGATCGTAGCGTGTTCTGCACCGCGAACTAGAAGTACTTTCGCCCCCTTGATCAATTTCGAAACGGTGAAAGGGAACCTGAACGAGGCTGGCTATCGAATGGCATTGGGCCCCGATTGATATTGATGATGAATTATGAAATGATGAGATTATGTAATGATGTTATGATTATGATGATTTCTCGGCAGTTGGACCTGCGTGGTTAAGGTTCCTGTACGTCCCGTTTGCTTCTGTTTAGGCTCGGGAGGATTGGAGGAGATGTATGTGTGCTAACCAAGTCTACGATGACGTTTCCTTATCCCCTTTTAATCGGTGGATGCGTTTCCTTGTTAGGCTAAGCTCTCTAGTACAGGATAAGGAAGAATGACTCATCCTTCTTATCCTCTAAGAGCCACGTCAGCCCTACTGGGCCAAACAGGCCCATAAGGTACCACCATATCACTCTCCCCCCATAAAGACACCCCTTCCACAAGGGCTAAGGAACGTTCTCTCTAATCCTAAGAACTACGTGTGGCTTGATCCCCTTATCACTGGGGGTATGTAGGACCGGGGTCACCCTCATCAGTTGCAACAACCCCAAACACACATCGTGGTGTATCCCTAACAATGGATCATCACATTGGCGCCGTTTGTGGGGATCGACAAACTTCGATTCCCACCCACTTTCCAAAAAAAAAAGAGAAAAAATAACAACAATGGAGTGTTGATGCCATGGTGGAAGAAGGGTGCCTCCTTCGTTGGCACTGCTTGCTGGTGCTGTATGAAGCTAGGAACCGGTGCTCGACTGGAGCGGCGGTGCTGTTCGCAGATGCTGCGCCTCCTTCATCGGCACCTCCTCGTGACCCGGTGCTCAACTCGAACACCGACACCGACGCTGGTACCAGCGCATAAACCACGAACCAGTTTCATGGGTGTTGTTCTTGTTCCATGAGGGAACACCTTCTTCAAGGTCCCTTCTTCTTCTTCTTTGAACACCATTTTCTCGGGGCCGCCGCCGCCAAGCGTGATGTTACTGCCGGCGTTACTACTACTGGTGTTGTTTGAAGAGGAGTAGTTTCTGCCATTTAATGGTGTTGTTCGAAGAGGAGCAATTATTGTATGAACCAGGAAGATGAGCATCACCATGGTTCCCTTCTTCGGTCTCTTGGTGGTAGGGGTCCACAGTTTTGACGCGCCGCCACCACCATCCTCTTCTGCTCCCACGCTCTCTCCGCCTCTGGCTGGCTCGAATCTGCATCGCCGCCACCGTCGGTGTACCAGGGCGTTGATGACGATGACACCGTGGCGGTGCTATGTCAAAAGCAGCAGCAAGCCTCTCCTCGCCTCCTTTGCCGGGGCTTGCATCGAAGCGGGGAAGACGAAGGGAGCGGCGCTGATCCCTGAACCGCTGCCCCCATGGATGTTCTAAACTCACTCCGAGAAAGAAGGGAAGGAACTCAAAGAGGAGGAAGATCCACCGTCGCGACGACTATTGCCCCACCCATGCTAGCCGCCGCTGCAAATTGTGACACTCGCCGTCAACGTCGTCGCCTGTGTGAAGTCGGCGACCCTCCCTTGCCGCCCCGTGCTAGCCGCCACCACTGCATTTAGCTGTAGCCATGTGGAGCGCAACACTCATGCTACATTAGGGTTTCAACCCTAGCGGGCCACAAGGCCCAATTCAAAAAAAAAGTCTGGGCTGACAAGAAAAAAGAGAAAAGAGAAGAAAAAAGAAAAAAGAAAAGAGGAAAAATCTGGGCTGAAGCCCAACACTCAAAAAAAAAAGAAAAAAGAGAAAAAGATGGTGGTGTCGAGGTGGCCATCGATGTTGTGGTTTGCTGTTCTCACCGCAGTGGAGGCCGAAACCGTGGCTGGATGGAAAAGAGGAAGAACCCACTTGTATCTGCAGGTCGCGAATCGAGGTTGAAGGTGGTGTCGCCTTCCCTCTTCGCGCAAGAGCGATTCGCGGAACTTCGATCGATCACATCGCAGATCTGTTTCGATTCTCGCAAGATGGTGGCGGCGAGGTGGAGCGAGTCCTTTTCGTTTCTTTGTTTCTGATGTTTATGACGTTGCGACGGCATGACGAGGTGGAGCGCGATTATCTTCTCCTTCTCCTTGTTCGGAGCCACGATTGGTTTGCATCGCCGCCATCGCCGGGGTATCGGGGCACGAAAGATGATGACGGAGATGCCGTCGACGCCATCACCATGGAGGCCGCGAGCATCATCCCTCCTCTCCACTGCCGCTGCACATCGCAGCCCCACAAGAAGAAACTGCCGCCGTCATTGCATAGGGTAAATCAGATCCCACCATGCACAACACAAGGGAATGACCTAATGGGCCAGGGCGCAAGTTGTGTTACAAAAAAAAAAGGAGGAAGAAGAAGAAGAAAGAAATAGAGAAGGCAAACAAAACTTAACACCAAGCAAGCCCAACAAAGGTGTCTGAGCTACCGAAGAACCCATGTTCGGCGAATGCAATGATGTTGCTCTACCCGGAACCCAGTGATGAGGGCGAGGACATCCGTGCCGAGTTTCTCTCTTTGAGCTCGTATTTTGAGCATTGAGAAGCACGCATTCGGCTCCCGTTTCGGATACATGTGCCGACTACGGCGGACCGTCCACAGCGTCCCCCCTTCGGCATCTCACACATTCGGAATGTCAGGAACCACACACTACTCTGCCCTCCTCGGATTTAGAAGACGATTGCGGAAACATTGCACTTGATTCCCCGTGCCTGAAATCACACTAATTCGAGGAAAAGGCCCTCAATGTCGAACAAAGCCCATATTAGAAGACTTCAAACCGACAACCCTCAATTTCACATTCCTCTCCTCAACCTGAAATTCCTCACGTCAAATCAGGGAAGGAATTCTCGTTATCTTGTTATCTTTCTATTTATTTAGCATTCTACGTGATTACTTCACACACATGCTTATATTAGTTTACCTGATGCAATATTTTGGATATGTGCTTTTAATACTTAAATCCTTATAATTCCTTTACATGTCACTTATTATTTGATATTCTCCATGCTGATACGTAATGTATTGTTGAGCAAATCTTCTTGCTGCTGAATGCCCTTAAATCTCTGTCTCTTCTGTTGTGACAGGATAATATTTCTTTATGTATATCGCCTGTTGAGTGACATACATTAGTTTACGACAATCACGCATTGTCATTGTTCATGAATTAATGCTTTCATCTGGTATGTTGCTATTAAATGCTCTGACATGTTGATAAATGTCATTCATTATAACTATTGCCTATGATAAACCTGAAATCATGCATCTTTTTGCAATCCTATCTCGTTGTATGGTATTTAATTAGTTGTCGCTATCATGCAATTCATGTTGTTTTTATTTCGGCATTTTATACTCGCTTGCCAGCAATCTCCCTTTGTTGTTATTTAATTATCATAGATTGTCAAATTAACGACGATCACTGATTACTAATCTTTTACATGTAATGTAAGGTTCAACAAAATGATTGTCGGACTTATCGAAAAGGAAGGCCGAGATGCTAAGATCGTTTCCATTTTGACAAGGCCGCATAACTGACCGAGCAGGGAGTCCGAGCAACTTAGATCCTCTTTAGTATTAACAGGACCGTCACGGCTTCATGATTGAGAACAGTTCAAAAGGGCATATATTATTTTAGTTCATACTCATTTCTGACCTGGGAAACTTTCTAAATTAATTACACGACTTATCGGAAAGGGAGGCCGAGCAGCTAGGATCCTCTTTAATTTATGTTTATATCTGACCTGGGAGATTTTCTAATTCAATTATCCCGAGAATCACTCAGGCCAATAGCCGGAGCACGATGGCTGAAACTGCTCCGAGCTCACGAACGCGACCCTACCTTTGTGGTAGAACGGTTTGCCGTGCCACCGACTTACATACATACACCTACATGCCTTTCTAATCGGACATGCCATCCCGTTAGAACTCGGTGATTTATATACAGCTCCTTTTCAGGAATGCTTATAAATCATCCCAGTACGTAGAGAAGCCCGACTACACAGAGCTCTCCCGACAGAGCCTAGACAGTCACGGACCGAAGGACACGACCTTGGCTCAGGTTCCAGTGATTCGAGTTCTCGCATACAAGTCGGACTAGCTTTCACACATGAGTACGTACTAGCCTTTCCGTTTGGACTAGCCACCCAAGCGGAACTCGACAATTCTTTCAGTACAAAGGAGCACCCGACTCCACAGGACCAACCCACGAGTCCTAACATAGTCGGGGGACGAAGACCCCACCTCGACACAGGTGCAGGGTCCAAGCTATCCTTACCGCATTCAACTAAACGCTCGACGGATCAAAAATCTCTTCCTCCTTCTCAGCAAGGGGGTCAGTCGAGTTGTCGGTCGAGAGATCAACCTCGGCCTTGTTGTTGTTGTAGTCCACCAGCTTGGCGTTCTCCAACCTCTTCGACACAGCCTCCACGGCCTTGCGAGCTTCTTCCCGGCCTTTCTTAAGCTCGGTCACCTTCTCCCTCAACTCATTCCTCTCACACTCCAGATCCGAGCACTGCTTATTCCTGGCCTTTCTCGAGTTCGGTCACTTTCTCGGCTCAAGCAGCTTCATAATTGCCACGGAGCTCCCTCGTTCAATCCGAGAACCAAAACCTAGTATCTTAAAGTTGAGATGGTCATCAAGTATTCGCTCCCTCGTCTCGCGCGGTGGTTCTACTGCCATATAGCTGCTTCTTCTATCAGAACAATATAGATCAGAATACATCCTGAAGACAATTAGGTTACTCTGTCCATGTCGACTTTCTTCCTTGCAAGCTCAGCTTCGTGCTAGCCTTTCATCCTGTTCCATCACGGAATTATTCGGACACCCAATTCTTACAGTTGGATGTGCATAAATTGCCACAGTTCTTGGAGACCTCGGTCATCATTCCATCTGATGTTTCCATGGAAGGCACTCCTGTTCTCAGATCAAAGGTTTTGAAAAGAAAAAGGGAGAGGCACTCCCAACAACTCAGAGAATAGTCAGCCCGACGTGAGAAGACGACAAGCTTGTTCAGTGTGAAGAATGGGTCCGACACCGCAATAATGGCTCAAGTGCTTCAAATTAACACCCCACATTCTTCTCGTCGAATCAGGGAACTAATCTTTTCCTTATTCTCATAGAAATATAAATCCTTTCCTGCTTATTACATTTATGTTTGAGATCTTAGTCATGCATATTAGCTTCTATTTGAGATAGTTGTAATTATTGCCCATGAGTGGTACACATAGTCGCTATATTCATGCTACGAGTATCATGATACCTGCCTGTTGTCTGAATATGACTCACATTTTACGAAGAGAATGCATCACTTTTGTCAAATAACATAGTTATATCCCATTTCTAATTTTATATTATAATTCCTATCTCTGTATATATGATGAAAGGTACAATTATGGAGATACAAGCAGCTCAGGATCTCTAAAAGAGCCTCCCACCAGTCATCCACCCTTATTTTGTGACAATTGAGAAGATCTTGCTTTATTCAGCACTCATGTATTTATCGTACACCTATAACTTCATCGCTCTTGCCCAAAACCTCCCCAGATCAGCTCAGTCTCTTCCTTGATCTTGGCTATGTTGAAGATGGTCTCACTTTTTGCCATCTCGGCTTCATTCTTTACCTTCTCGGCATCCTCGCTGTATTTCTTTTTGCCATCCAAGCTTTAAATCCACATTTAACATTGAGCATCTCCATTCTTATGAACTCGGCACAAGCCTCTTCAGGCTTTGCCGAGTGGGGGGCTGGTGACGCAAGGGAACAGATATGAAGGCTACATAGGCCGACTTATAGACCGACACCAGATGACGTCCGATATAGTCGCCTTGCCTGTAAGGGATGTTACAATGTTTCCAAATTCGGCATTCAACCCTCTTATCAAGGACTTACTTTAATCCATTCATTCTCTTCAGATCATGTTCCTAAGCACTTGCCCACGATCTCACGGTTGTCTGGCCAGATCGGTGAGGCCACAGGTGGAAACAGGAATCGCTACCCGATAACTCGACCATCGGTCGAGTACATCGCGGATCGAGGAATACACCTCGACTAGGCCGTCATTCCGATAGCATCCCCGGTGAACATAATGATCCAATTTATGATATCACTCTCGGTGCACCTCGATGAGAGAGGTGTAAGAATCTCCTATCGGGTTACTCTTTTAGGGTCATTATCCGAGCACGAAGAACGCTATCGACCATCCCCAATACTCTTCCGAATAAAAGGCCTCAGCTTGCAAGCAGTTTTCTATGCCATCACCAACCCTCGGAAAAGGATATCTGATCAGACCAATGGAGAAAGAATCTCATCTCGGAACAGAGTCCCTACGACTCTTCCTGAGCTGGGGGGCTTTGTAGTGGACTTGACCTCGGACCAACCCTTAAGAGGCTCCGCCGACCACGCACCGCCATCAAGGCACCTCGGCCACCACGTACCGAGTATACCACGAGCGTCTCGCCTTATCAATCTCGGACCAGGAAGGGCCTCCAATGTCGAGGACCTGAGCATCGAGCCCGAATAGACCTTATGACTCAAAGGATAAGGATAAGCTCTCTAGTACAGGATAAGGATGAATGACTCATCCTTCTTATCCTCTAAGAGTCACGTCAGCCCTACTGGGCCAAACAGGCCCATAAGGTACCACCATACCACTATCCCCCTATAAAGACACCCCTTCCAAAAGGGCTAAGGTACGTTCTCTCTAACCCTAAGAACTACGTGCGGCTTGATCCCCTTATCACTGGGGGTACGTAGGACCGAGGTCACCCTCGTCAGCTGCAACAACCCCAAACACACATCGTGGTGTATCTCTAACAATGGATCATCACATAACTTAATAAAAAAAGTTTAAGAATGCTGAAAAGACTTATAAGTTATAAGCTTGAGAATTATGAATAAGTGACGATGATCATGATAATGTAAATGCATTGCATATCTTATATGTTGTTGTGATATTATTGTTTGTAAGTCTTGATGTTTTTCCTATTGTAATTCCACCCCGTCGATAATGATTCGTTCGGGTTGCTCAGTCTCTCGTCTATTTCTATCTTTCTCCTGGTATTCGATGCCGCATATTTAAGATGGTGTATAGCATAGAGGTATCCATGCACCCCTTGGGAGATGGTGAGTGAGAGTTCACTCCTGACGGTTGGAGATGGCGTGGATATATCTGCCTGGAGGTTAGCGACCCACCGTTCACTCTGAATGGCACGGATTTGGGTGACATGATGAACAGGCTTGTGCTATGGGATCAAGAGTACACGATGAGTTTTGTGCTACCCGCTGATGATGGGAGATTTGCAGTTTAGGTTTTGTCGTTATGATTTGAGTATGTATTGTACCTTCTTGAGGTCGCTAAGATAGTATTGCTCAACGACGATGTAACTTGCTTATTTATGTGATATGTAGCATTGGCAAAACGGGCTTAGGCCCTCCCACAATTTTTTGTGCGCAGGGCACAAGATTTGGCAAAAAAAATCATGCTCGCCCGCCCCGCCCGTTATTTTTCGCAGGCGGGCCCGCCGGGCTTGAATATTAAAAAATAAAATTAAACTACCTTAATGGCACACACCGTTTGCGGGCGATTACCGCCCACCCTTTTTTTAAAAAATTTTGTACTAAAATAAAGAAGAAAATATTAATTATTTTTTTTTAAACCACGTGCCGCCCTGTCCGCACTTAAGGTGGGCAGGGTCTGAAAATTAGGCCCTAAATATTTTACGTGTAACATCCTCAATTTAAAATGCTTAATATAATGTGAATTATGCAAGTTATTGTATTAAGTTGAGATGGATTTATGAGAATTAGACAATTAAGAGCTAGAATTTAGCATAGAAATCATAGCCAAGTGGGTATAGGATGTAAGGAAAAGGTTTTAGAGTTAGAAACTATGAAAAGATGGAAAAACAACAAAGTAATCGATTACTGGTGGTGAGTTAATCGATTACTGAGTCTCTGCTGAAAACACCAAAATTGTTGCATCAAGTTGTAATCGATTACTTTATGGCCAAGTAATCGATTATGAGGCCTCAGGTTGGAAGTCATAAAAATGTTGCATTATTGAAGCGTTAATCGATTACCTGGCCAAGGTAATCGATTATTATCTGGGTCTGTACAAAAAAAAAATAAAAGGGGTTGTACGTGTGGCGCTCTCCAACCACACAAAGGGAATCTTATTTTAGGGCTTTAATTCTCCACCACATATTTTCCTCCCTTGCAAACAAATAAAACAACACTCTTTCCCCTTCTCATTCATTTTCCTCCATCATCAACACTCTCTCTCTCTTCTTCTCTCCTCCCCCATACGAGTTCCCCCTTCTTCCATCAAGGCCAAGTGGAGTTCTTCTTCCCTTGCAAGCTCATCAAGCCTTTAGCAAGCTTCATAGGTAAAACTTACTTCTCCTTTCTCTCTCTATGTGCTCCATACGAATTCTCTCTCCCTTTTTCCTCTCATAAAAATCGAACCCGACTCCCTTGGGTTTCCATACTCTCATGTTCTTTCTTTGTTTCATGGCTCAAAGGAGATCAAGTTCTCACTTTCCTCCACTCACTTCTCTTGGGAGCTCTTTGTGAGGCACAAAAGGATCTAGGGCTAAGGCTAGCTTTTGGTTAAGGTTCATCCCACTCTCTCCTTGATTTAAGGTAAGGGGGTGTGTGTTACCTTGTTTTAGGGACTAGTTTCTAGCTAGTGCATAGTGATGTGCTAAGGTTATGTGTTTAGAGTTAGGATAGGAACTTTAGGAAATAATGAAAATTTAAATTATTATGATTATGTCATGTATGAACCCTAAATGTAAATGTTCAATATAATTGTAAGAGTGTGCATAAATATTGATAGACATTAGTTATGAATGACTAATTGTGATACATGAATGAATATGGATAGGTATTAATTGATGTAGATGACTAAATGAATTGTATGTATTTTGTTAGCTATGCTTGGTTGTTATATTTGATTGAAAAGGATTATAAAGTTAATTTGGAAAAGTATAATTTTAAATAAATTAAAAAGGAATGGATGATTGAATTGATCATTGGGACATTGGGACACTAGGTGTTCCTGCTAGGTGTACAAACGCCCCATCAGGGCCAAACGCCCCATCAGGCTAAAATGCCCCATTAGGTACAAATGCCCCGTTAGGAGTCAATGTACCCAAATGATCAATTCAACGAAAACTAAAAGAATGGAAAATGTGAAAAAGACTAAAGTATGAGTATAAGATTATATGTATTAGTCCTAACGGGTGAGGCCTAGTGGGTGAAAGTCCTGATGGGTGTAAAAGTCCCTAATGGGTGTACAAATGCCCTAGCAGGAGCAATCAATTCCTAGTGGTACAAGTATATGGAAATGAATGAGTGGATGAAACAAAGATTAATGAAAAGTTGAATTGTAATTGTATAAAGAGAAAGAAAATGAATATTGAATTTGCATGAGTATGCCATGGGATGATTGAATGAACCTATATTTGCTAAATGGCTAAGTGTGTGTGACTTGGTGGGTTATTATGTCTACTTAGAAACTGCTTCCTACTTCATGTGTAATGCTCACCTTCTTACTATTTTTACAGGTACTGAGATTGAGCTTGCACAACCCCTGGCCGAGCAGGTGCACTCTCCCTGTAGGAGAGTAGTTTATGGGAGATTAGGGGTTTTAGTATAGTCCTGGGTGATATTAGGGATATATATATATATATATATATATATATATATATATTCTATGTTTTGTATATGAAATGCAAAGTATCATTTTTGGGTTATGTGGTGATGTAGATTGTTATTACACTGTTGATGTCTAGCCCTGTTGGCTCTGAATGAAATGAATATATACATATATTAGAATTGCACAGGTTTCAGGAAATAAAAGTTTTGGTTTACTCAATAAACAAAGGAAGCTCTGTCCCATTTGACAGAGATTTTAGAAATAAAATAGTTTTAAAAAAGAAATTTTCAAGCTACTATTTTGTATTATGGGGTATTCAAGGGTAATTAATTATAGGGTGTTACATTACGGGCGGGCACAGGCTGAGTGCGGGCGCGGGCCATGCCTGTCCGCCTCCCGTTTTGCCAATGCTAGTGATATGTTTTGAGAACCACTTGCCCTAATGGATTTTATATGATCAGTCATGAAGCTTACGAACCATTGTTCATTTGGGTGAATAAAATATTTTATGGCATTGGAGAGAAAGAGTTTCAAAGCGCGATGTTGGTAACATCTCAATTTGAAACTTGGTGGATGATGTGTGACATGACAGCTAAAATTTTGTGATGTAAATATTGAAACTAAATTGTTTTGTGAAAATAAATCCATGTCCATGTCATCAGTGTTTTAAATAAAATTCCCATTTTTTTACTAAATATAAATATTTTCAAGTTACTAAATTGAGGTGTTACAAATGACGTTGGAAATGATCCTGGATAACTATGTTTTAGGCTCCTGAAAATGTGTGAATTATGATTTCAGTTCTTTTATTTTAGAGTTAATAGTCACATAGATCCTCGAAAGATACTTACGGAATCAACTAGGTCCCTGAAAGATTTGTGGAATCTCTTAAAATCCTCAAAGATCAATGTGGCATCACGTTAGTCCCCCCATCCAATTTCGTCAGGAGGGACGATGGACCTAACGGATTCCTACGTGACACGTTAAATGCTTTGTTGGCCTCAATGTCATGTTGGACTATTAAGAAGGTGCCACGTTTGGGCCAACAAAACATTTAACATAACACATAAGATTCTGTTAGGTCCCTCATGGGGGGATTAACGTGATGGCAAATTGATCTTTGGTGGGTTTAAGATATTCCACAAATCTTTCAGGGATCTAACTGATTCCAAAATGATCTTTGGGGGTTTAAGAGATTCTACAAATCTTTCAGGGATCTAACTGATTCCACAAATATCTTTCGAGGACCTATGTGACTATTAACTCTTTATTTTATTTTTCTTCTATTTTTAGGAATTTTGGTTTTAGTTCCTAGTAATGATGTGACTAATAACATCGGTATGTGACATGTGTCATATTAATTGCTAATGTGGCCAATTATGATGCTGATCGACAAGTCATTGACAAAAACTAAAACCAAACATTCAATAGATAGAAGAACAAAAAAAATAAAAGGAACCGAAATCAAAACACGTTACGATAATAGGGACGAAAAACATATCTGACCCATAATAAAACATTTATAATATTATAGTCACTACACGTTCAAAATTTTAGGCCAGAAAAATTCTATTATTATGTTTAGCACTTCTATCTATGTAAAAAAAATGTTGCTCAAAGTGTGATATTTTAGTCCTTAAGCACGGTTGGGGCTCGATTACTAGCTTTTTATATGCAGCATCTTTAAATTGTTTCATCACCAATTTTGCCCAATAAAAATAAGGGTATTTCTATCATGCAATCCAAAATTGGATGGTTGCTATGCAACCTTTTCTTAAACCAATAAGAAGTTGTCACCTATGCCATGTCATTATTTGAAGTAGTTAAAATTAGTTTTTTGCAATTTAGTCCAACATAAAAAGTAAATTAAAAATTTAGTCTTTTGTACCTATAGACAAATTATAACTTTTAATTTTAAATTTAGTCACTTGCAGTAAGCCTTTTTACACAAGTGACTAATTTTAACTACTTTTAATTTTTTTATAAAATTAAAAGTTATAATTTGTCTATAGGTACAAAGGACTAAATTTTTAATTTACTTTTTATGTTGGACTAAATTGCAAAAACCTAATTTTAACTAGGTTTAAGCAAAGGTTGCATAACAACCATCCAATTTTGGATTGCATGATAGTAACTCCCTAAAAATAATTATAATTCTGCATGACATTAGTCACCGTGTTTATAGCAGTGAATACCCTAGTTTGAAATACCTTTAAAAAATTGTGATATTTTAGTTGTTCATGGTCCCAACTAAAGTGTTAAAATTACAATCCATATAAACCATGAATTATTAAATACAAATACATGAAAGTTTACTCTTTTATATATTGGAGGCACACATTAGAAAATCACTATCATTATTATTAGACTTTTTCTAATATGTGTAATATGGTTCATTTAAAAAACTCATAATGGTTAACTTTGAATAGACTTTTTCTAATATGTGTAATATGGTTCATTTAAAAAAACTCATAATGGTTAACTTTGAATCCGAAAGTGATACTTTTATAAAATTTATGTACATAAATAACATCAATTCCCGACACAAATCTTATTCATTGTGAATTTATTAACATGTGCCCAAGGCCATCTATCCATTGTCTTTAGGATCATAGTTATGGTTCCATAAGTACAAAGTCAATCTTTAAACACTAAAAACATAGACTTTAATAGATTAAATGGATCATCTTCAAAGTGAATTTTACATTTTTAGATTTCATGTCCATTCTTCTTGATCAATATAGAAAAACCCATGTTACCACTAAAAAAATGAGTTTTAACTTTTGGTCCATGTGGTTGAATTTTTTTGTCCCATTTACTCGCAACAAAAATCAAAATACCCTTGATGTTAAATAGTTTATGATTTTGAGGTGTCGAAAACAATAAAAAGAAAACACTTTCCACACACCTTCATTGGAAATATGTTCCAACTCACTAATGTCGGAAGTGCAAATTTTTACATTTCCAACACTAATGAGTCGGAAGTGAAAATTTGAAAGAGAATGGTAGTTCAAGAATGCCATTAGTTTGACTGAAAATGCTCATCATTAAACGTACACAGGAAATGCCTCAAATAAAATTCGATCTTCAAAGGCTTGCTCAGTGGCGCATTGCATTCCCATAACCATATGAGGCCTGCGAGATCCATAATCATTCGTATGCTTGAGAAAGTTGCAGCACTAAGAGAGTTGTTTAGAACCAAAGCAGGGACCTGCACCTCTGGTCCTATTGTAATAGCAAAAGAGCCTCATATTGTGAAGAAGGAGGATAATAAGAGTTAAGTTTTTTCAGTAGAAAAATAGCACTTCCGAGACCGGGAGCTCGGAAACAAAAAAAAAAAACAAATTTCAACTTCAAACACTGATTTGTCGGAAGCGTAAAAATTTGCACTTCCGATATTAGTGAGTTGGAACATATTTTCGACATTAGTGAGTTTTTTTTTTTTTTTGACAAGGGTATGTTAAAAGTATATTTTTTTTTGTTTCTGACATTCTGAAGTCGAAAACTATTTAACGCTAAGGGTATTTTAGTCTTTTTCACGAATAAATGGGGGCTAAAAATTCAACCACAGGAACAAATTTTTTTTAAAAATATTGGCTGGTTAGAAAAAAAGGTTGGAGCCCAATTATGGTGCACATTGCAACAAATCCCGCAATGCTAGAGGCGGGTCCTTTTTAATTTTATGTTTTATTTAGAGGGAATGTGATGCAAATAAATCTTACTTATTTTTGAAATATACAAATCCCAAAACTTATTAATGTTGAACAACAAATTAATTTTTGAAATATTAAATATACAAATCTCATATCCATTATATTATATTATATATTACGTTTACCAACGAGCTGTTGGTGCAGTGGTGCCAGGGGCTGCACTTGGTAGGGCCAACCACGGTTCGATCCCCCGCAACAACGTTGGGAGAGGAATAAAACCTTAACCCCGGAACCCCCCTCGAACTGGATTAGTCGGCCCAGTGGGCCGGATACCAGGGTGCAAACCAAAAAAAAAAAAATTATATATTACGTTTCAACTTTCAATCATGAAATTGGCTTGAAAAGCTTAATATATAGGTTACGTCGACATCCATGCAGGTAGAAAAAGAAAAATGTCATTGATTAGAAAATAGGAGACATCATCAAATCAAAGTAATCTTGTTTAAGGGCAACGTTCTTGCTTCATCAAATTAGGCTAATCATTCAATGTTATTAAAAATTAATATTTACTAATCACTAATACTAAAGCAAGTAAGAAAGGATAGACAAAACATCATCCTATTTATTTCCTCAATATGAATCTGTAACTGTCCACTGAAGATTGTGCTTTATTTGAATTGAGAATATTTGAAGACCTAATTGAACATGTAAATCATACACGGGCTAACCCCTTGGGTTTTTTCTTTTTTAATAATCAAAATTTCATTGCGGAGTACCACATTGCTTTCAATGAAACTATAGCCTATTGCAAAGCAAAGTTTTATTTATTCAATTTTTCACCGTTATTATTATCTCCTGATGAATTTACTGAGATGCATAGACAGAAGAGTTATCTTCTTCCTACCAGAGCGATAAAAAATTGTTTACAATAAATCGATGAAAATATAAAAATAATAGAAACAAATACCTCCTATCTCGCTCTATGGGAACAAGGGGAGCATATGGGGCGTAGTCATCATCGATGGCCTCCTCGTGAGAATTGTTGAGTAGGGGTTTGAGAAAGAGAAACATACTATATATCTGTGTGTATTTATGAGTTGGTAATGAAGCGATAAAAGATTGAGTGACTTGTTGTGTTAGCATGTGTTTGGTGTAGACCCGACACAGTTATTTTTTTTTATGTTTTTTCTTTTTAATATGTATACTCTCTCTTTTAAGTGGCTTAATTCATTAATTACAAAATGGTTCAAGTTAATATAGCTAATTAATTCAACTAATTCTCATGAATTATTTATATCTTTAAAAATTTTGTTTTGATTCTATTTATAAGATGATACTCTAATTTTTAATATTTAATTACATCATCCTGGAAGATCCCTATATAGCATCGCAACATCGCGACACTGCCACTGCACCGATGTAGCACCGCCATCACACTAACGCGCCACCTTTTTCATTGGCCATTGCCACTGCATCACCACCACATTCACTAGCTAATGGCCAGATTTCAATAAGTTAAAATTTCATTAATAATAAAGAAGTACAAGTTTTTGAGATATTACATTGACATTTTTAAATGGAACTTTTACAATTATATTGGAAAACTAGTACAACATAACATAATTAGTCCTCTTCTTTATTTGATCCTTGGTTGATTCAACTCCTTTAATTTCTTTCCTAGAAAATGTAAAAACCATTTAGTCTTCTCTAGTTCTTCAATGATTACACTACAAGAAAAACCCTTTATTTCAACGACAATTTGCAACGACTTTTTGCAATAGGTGTCTTAAGCAACGACTTTTTACAAGAAAAACAGGTGTTTTGCAACGACTTAAAAATGTCGTTGCAAAAAACATGTGTTTTGCAATGACTTCAAAATGTCGTTGCAAAAAAATGTCTTAAGCAACTATGTATTAATGTCGTTGCAAAAACGTTTGTTTTATGCAACGACATTTTTAAGTCGTTGCAAAACATTTATTTTCTGCAACGACTAGTCGTTGCCAAAGAAGCTAAATAACATTTTTTAAAGAAAAAAATTAACACGGCCTTTAATATGTTGTACATAGAAATTCTCAAACAAATTTTATTAGATGACTAGAGAACCCTTTAATACATTGTGCAAAGAGAAGTCTTCAAAGAAAAGCAGAAGAAAGAGAAAACCCTAAGCAGCGCCGTTGCCAACGCGGTCCTCCTCTCCTCCTCTTCCTCTTTCTCTTCCACCATCTCACACGTCAATCCATCACCGTTCATCCCCACCACCTATAGCCCAATCGTTTTCTCACACAAAGCCTACCTCGACGCCTCCTCTGTACCCTCTTCGCTCTTCCCCTAAGATTCGCGACCACCGCCGCTGCGTCTTTAGCCGTTCCAATTAACCATCGTACTCGATCTCTCTGCCAACATCAAACACCGAACATCGTTGCTTCTCCAACACACTCTTTATCCTCTCTCTCAATTTCTCCTGTTATTCTCTCACAAACCTAAAACCGAAAACATAGAAAACCGCCACCTTCATTCGAAGCAGAGAGAAAACAGAGAGAAAAATAAAGGGAAAACCCTCATTCGTGAAGTAGCAAAGGGGTTCTATTCGGTGAGTTTGATTTCACTCTTCATTCTTTTTTATTTGGGGTTCTATTTGATTCCGTCCTTATTCTCTTTTGATTTAGGGTTCTATTCGATTTGGGGTTCTGTTTGATTGGGGTTTGATTTCACTCTTATTTTGGGTTCTTTTGATCGTATCGTCATTGCTATGACTTGCTGTGTTGATTTTTTTCCTTCAGCTTCTAGTTCTTGTGTTGGCCACAAATATTTTGGGTTCCCAGTTGAGCTTTTTCCTTTAGCTTCTAGTCCTCCCAGAAAAAAAAGCAGCAGCCAATGCGGTCAAATATCTGCTATAGAGATTGATTTGCTTAACAACTACTACTCACAAATCTGGGAAAAGGTATTTTATTTTTGGCTCTTTTAGGTACACTTGAATTGCCCTCTAGTGTTGCATGACATTCTTTTTTTCTTTTTCTCCGCATGTTTTGCTTCAACTTCAGAAAATTCGTTAGGTTGTGCTTTTGTAATTTCTAGGCTGATCCTTAGTCTTTTTATGTCATGAATCAACTTGTTATTAAGCGAAGGCACATAAGGCCTTTTATCTCTATCGCGTCTCTTCACACGAATCCTTTTTGGGCTTGAAGCGTGGTCAATTCAGTAAATTCGCTTGCCCATCTTTATCATATGTTGAAACTTGAAATTCAACTTTTTATTAGGCAAAATAGTGGTCGACAGCTTTTTATTTGGTTTTAAATCAGTAGAATTATAGAAAAAGAAATTATATGTTGTAAAGTAGAAGTGCCTCTTGACTGGAAGTGCCTCTTGTCTGTCAGTCACATGTTTTATTCATTCATTTATTAACTTCTGTATGGAAAATGTTTGCTAGGAATATGTATCATGAAAACCTTGTGCCTATTCAATTATGCAAATATGTATATAGGTGTAGGCATTTCGCTCTTGGCAATGCCATTGTTCTTTGGTCTAATTGGCTATGTTTTAGAATTATATTTGTGTTAAGTAGTCCACTAAATTTATTACTCTTTTTTATTTTTTTTGTACATATATTTTATGTACTATTGCCATTTTGGTACATAACTTGGTGTAGGATGCAGATATCAAAGAAGGTAAAGAACAACTTGAATTAAATTGTGGTCTGGACAGTAGCTAATTCGGTTTGATATCAGCAAATTGTGGATGATTAAGTCTTGTGTTAGATTAATTTAGGATAGATGTCATATCAGTTATCAGTGTAGGTGAAACTTTAGTTTTAGGGTGTAGCGCTTTTGTTATTTGTTGCTGCTGCATTGTTATGGTTGTAGCAGGGATAAATTTGCATCCCATGGAACTTATGTTCCATTTGTTGGCAGATGTCTTAGAGGCCTAATTTATGGTTTGATTTTTGAATTCGTTTTTGCAGCCAAGCAAGAGTTGATTAAAGATTTCACTCCTCCTTTTGTAAGTGATCTTATCCTTGGTTTAATGATTTATTGAAACATTCAAGTTCTTTAATTTTTTTTAAGAGTTAGATCTTTGAACTTTTAAATCTTTGTTTTGTATGTTGTCCAAGTCTCTGCACCCTTGCAATGGAATTATTATCAATTCTATTGCAAGTTTTAGTATGGTCAGGTTTAGAGCTTTAGAATTTTCTCTGCTATGTTTATTTGTCTCTCTCTCTCTCTCTATATATATATATATTAACCATAACTTGAGTGGTTATTGGATTATGGTTCTTTTGGGGTGCATGGAAAATTAACAAAATTTTGACGGGACATCAATTTCAGGTGGTGAGCGTACAAAGAATCAAGCAATGATGGATAATTGGTGTTACTTGAGGAGGTGGAGTAGAGTACAAAGGATATTAGAGATTTTGTATTTTATTTTGTATGTCTTTTTTTTTTGGATTTATTTTGTATGTTCTTATGTTGTACCTTTTAAGAAACACAACTTACAATAATTGGATGAGTTTTTATCAAATGTATGTTATAAATTTAGTAGTTGTATAACCCTATTAAAAATATTTCAGAATTTGAAGCACAAAAAAGATTTCTTTCGTCAAATATTTTTTTAGAACTAAAAAAGGCTATTGCAACGACAATTTTGTTGTTTCAAAAGTAAAATGTGTTTTGCAACGACAATGTCATTGCAGAAGCCAAAGGTGTTTTGCAACGACATTATCACCGTTACATAGCTCTGTCGGCCTTGTTTAGCAACGACATCTCTTATGTATGTCGTTGCTGAAAATCGTTCTTTATAACAACGATGAAAGTCGCTGCTATACCTTTTTGCAACGGCGTTACCAGCAACGACTACATTTTTTGGAATGACTTTTGGTTTTTAGCAACGACTTTTGTCGTTGCAATAAAGGGTTTTTCTTGTAGTGTTAGGTGCATCCCCTAAATGTAGAGACCCAAAACGGAATTGAAGAAGGTATCATGAGGAGGAGATTATTACTAAAACATGATTTTTATTATTTAAATAAAATAAAATCTTATTTCTTTTGATACTTACCATTTTCCTATATGCTATATTTTATTATTTGATAGTCATCATAGTTCTTTTTTTTTTAAAATAAAAAAGGCAATTCTCGTTTTGCATTTTTATTTTTATTTTTTTCGCAACTTATTTCTCTCCGGGGTATTTATTCCGAATCTGGATCCTCTCCGATATTGGAGGGTCCAGTCCATGACAAGATTATGACATGTGGCGAAGGTATAAATCAATGGCTAAGAATTTTAAAAGAAAACAAATTAAATTTTTAATAAAACAAATAAAAAACCAAATTCAATCTTCTTTTTAGCAACAACACATCATTGTCGTCGATGTCAGGCTGGCATGATCGCCACCCCTCACCTCTCTGTTCCTCTCTTCTTTGAACCCTCATTCTCGTCGTTTATATTCCGTCGTCATCACCTGACACTTCCCCGCAGTGCCAGCCACATGGGACCACATCAGTTGTCGTGCCTCTGTTACTCTCACCTTTTCCTCTTCTAACCCTCCTTTTATTCCTCTCCATTTTATTGTTGTCACCCCTCTCTGCCCTGCCGTGTTGCCCAGATGGTTCCACACCGACTCGTTGCGCCCCTCGTGCCTTTGTTTCTCCCTCCTAAAATTGTAAACTAATTTCATTTGGTAGGAGTTAAACACTCTTCTCTTAATAAAATAAATTTGGAGATGCAAATATATAGAAGTATTGTTTGTGCTCAATTCACACTTTTTTGTGTTATGTTTTTCATTCAAAGAACAGTGGGTGATGTATATCAATAGTTTTTAGGGTTGCGATACTTGGAAATCTAGAAGACAATAAAGTAATAGCATGAGCAAGTGGAACTCTTATGACAGTCTACAATTGTTGCTATTTGTTCTATAGTTGATCTTAAGTAATTTTTTATGGCTATTCTTGCAACTTCAAATGAAAGGCAGTAAAGCAATAGGAGTGACAAAGGCAATTTCTCAATTTTATTATTTAGTTAAAAATGAAACTATATTTCATTTTAAACCCTAGCCATATATTTTTAATTTGCCACATGTCAGAATCCTGATAAATGGAATGGACTCTCTAGTCTCCTCTCCAATTAGAGGATCCGAACTCATTTATTCCTCCTCGCATCCTCGATTGTTGAAGGCGCAGTTGTTGGATCCATCTCCTCCTCCTCCTCCTCTACTGGATCCACCTCTAGATGCTGCTGCATTTCCACCTCGATTTCGGTTGGTGGTGGTGCGGTAGCATTCTACCAGAGGCAGTAAACAGTGAAGTATGCTACCAAAGTGGGGTCACCATTACCGGTGCCATGATTTTGGTGGAGGCAAGGATTTAGGTGCTTGGGTTGGTGGAAAGGGGTGGAGGGGAATGGAGTAGTGGTGGGGAGAAGGGGAGGAGGAATGTGGAAGGAAGGCCATTAGGGAGACTGAAGAGGAGGGTTGATGGAGTTGAGCAGGGATTGAGAATGAAGAGAATAAAGGAGAATGTAGGGGAATAAAGGCTATATATAATGGAGACTGCTATAAAGTCATTGTATCATGGACTCTCGGTGTATCCAACTGAAGGATTACCAAGCTGGATTCAGTATCATCATATATGAATATGGTACTAAGAGAAAAAGATATGAACAAAAATTTGCATTGAAGTTTCCAGCAAATGGTTAAACCCAAATTAATTGCTTTTGTCAAAAATTGAAGTTAAGGTCATTGTAGCAAAAGAGGTACTAATACCTTATGAAGATGAGTCATCTTGCTTCGCTGAACCGGTCACCAGAGATGATGTATTATCCACTTCAGCCTTGCCTTTTTGTTTCTCTTCATCTATGGCTTCCACGAAATCAAATAATTCGGTGGTTTATTAATCACATAATCATATGTGTGTGTATATACATATATATATATACAAGGACGTAGGATTGTTGGAGTATATAACTTGTATATATATAACAATAGCAGGAATTTACATAACATTATTTGTTGCCTTGGAGGTTGTCATTTGTAAAATGATAGTAGTGGAGGTTCACAGTTCGACTACCCTCTCTGGCACCTTTTTAAATTAAATTGTAATAATAGTTGTTTTTTCTTTTAAAAAATCAAAATTTGTTAAGAGTAAAAAAAGTACCACCAAGATTTTAACTTGGTGTTCCAGACATATATATGGTGTTACACACCAACATGGTAAACCATTTCTTGTTTAATTTAATGCAAATTAATAGTTCAAATAGTCAAAATTTTCTCGTGAATGAGTTGAGACTGAGTTGAGCAGCGAGAACTATATAATGATATTGAGTTGATTACAAAATTTTCTTGGGAATTATTTATATCTTTAAATATTTTGTTTTGATTCTATTTATAATATGATACTCCGATTTATTAATAACATTTAATTACACCATCCTTGAAGATCCATATTTAGCATCACACCGCCGCAGCACTACCTCTACACCGATGCAGCACCGCCATTGCACTTGCACGCCACCGTCACCACACTGATGCAATGTGTTTGATGTTATTAAAAATTAACAAATTGCTTTTCAAGAATTTCATGCATCATAATTTTAAACTATAATCAAACCAAAATAATACAACAACAACAACTATAACTACAATGAACGGTGAAGAAGTAAAATAACATTAATTTCTAATATACATTAAAAAAAATACATGCAAATAAAAATAAATAAAAATCTTGCGCATAGAGCGGGATCATAGCTAGTATGTGTGTGTGTGTGTATATATATATATATATATATATATATAATATATATATATATATATATATATAGCATACCTTCCTGCCCTCGCTCAACCTAACACAACTTCGTTCTCAACTGTCAACAACACCCCTGCTAACAAGGCATGACCCTGCAACCACTTCCCTACACCAATACTCTCCACCAACATAACCTCTCCGTAGTTACTCCCCACCACCACCACATTCTACCCTTTCTTGATACCATATTGTCATTTTCATCACATGCTGAAAAGAACAATCATGGAATTTACAACCACAATCATTAATTATAGAGAAATTAAAATAAAAGAGAAGCATGCAAAGGGCTATGAGCCCATGATAAAATAATAAAGTTGCAACTGTAAGAGAAAAAATTGAACGTTTATAACCCAAATTATCCTCATTTATTTGTTGTCAGCCACTAACACATTTGTTTGTCACTCATTGTCAAGATGCATTGGTTACATGCCATCGTGTGCTGGCATAGGCCTTCTTCCTCTTATTGATCTATACAAAGTGCTTGACTACCAAGATGGACACCGTCTAATTTATTATACTCAATACTTATACTAGCTTGTTTGCATACAAAACATGAAAATAAATATAGTATTCAGAAATATTTTTGCTATAAAAGTGCTATTCTTCCTCGATTGGTGGTGGCGCAGTTGCTGGATGCTCTTCCTCCTCCTCTCCTTGATCCTCCTCCTCCTCATTTGTTGGATCCACCTCCAGCGGTTGCTGCATTTCCACCTTCATTTCGGTTGGTGGTGGCGTGGAGGCATATCGCTAGAGACGATAAACGATGAAATATGCTACAATGATGATAACAGTGACGGTAATATAATACCCCAATGGAGTGGGGTCACCGTCATTGTTATCGTGGTTTTGGTGGAGGCTGGGATTACTGATTAGGGTGGTGGGGAGGAGGGGATGAGGAATGTGGAGGGGAGTTGTGGTGTGAAGTGGAATGTGGACGGAAGACCATTGATGGAGTTAAGCTGGTCTGGGAGATAATGAAGGATAGTTTGATGTGGTTGAGGGTATGGTTGCATTTTCAAGTTGCTATTATGGCAAGTTGGGATAAGGCGGATAGAAGTTTGGACGGTGTGGTTTGGGGTGGGTGAAGTTCCAGGGATTTGGGTTATGGTTGAAAGGATGGATTAGCTGAGGAGGGATTTTCTCTCTTTCACTCTATGTGTAGTGGTGACTCAAAACGAATTTGAATTGTTCATTTTATCCAAAAAAAAGAGATGAAGGGGACATATATATATATATATATATATATATATATATAATGGAGAGGGAAAAAAAAGAAGTGCTACTTATAACGAAAATTTTCTCTACGAATGAAGGGGATATATTTGATATATGGAGAGAGAAAATGATAGGTAGCACGAAATGAAATTCGTAGAGATCTAAAACTGAATGGTGATTGGTTACTGGTTTAAATCATACTTCTAGGTTGTACTTGGTTGTATCGTGGACTCTCTCTCTCTCTCTCTTTGTGAAGCAAATTGAAGGATTACAAAGCCTGATTCACTATCATATATATTGTAAGAGAAGAAGATTTGGACAAAAATTTGCACTGAAGAATGCAGCAAATGGTTAAACCCAAATTAATTGATTTTGTTATAAATTGAAGTTAAGGTCATTGTAGCAAAAGAAGTACCAATCCTTATGAAGATGAATCATCTTGCTTCTCTGAACTAGTCAGCAAATTTGATGTATTTTCCACTTTAGCCTTGCCTTTTTATTTCTCTTTGTCTATGACTTCAACGAAATCAAATAATTTGGAGGTATATTAATCACATAATCATATGTATATACAGGGCCGTAGGATTGTTGGAGTATATAACTTATATATATATATATATATATAACAATAGCGCAAATTATCGTTACATTGTTTGTTATCTTGGTGGTTGGCATTTGTAAATTGATAGAGGAGGTTCACAGTTTGACTCCCCACTCTGGCATCTTTTTAAATTGTAATAATAGTTGTTTTTTTTATTAAATATCAAAATTTGTTAAGAGTAAAAAAGTACCACAAAGATTCGAATTTGGTGTTCCAAACTTATAAATGGTGTTACACACCAAACATGGTAAACCATTTCTTGTTTAATTTAATGCAAATTCATGATTCAAATAGTCAGAATTTTCTTTTGAATGAGTTGAGACAGAGTTGATAAGGGAGAATGAAACCTATATAATGAGATTGAGTTGATTACAAAATGATTCAAGTTAATAAAGCTAATTAATTCAACTAATGCTCGTGAATTATTTATATCTTTAAAAAATTTTGTATTGAATCTATTTATAAGATGATACTCCGATTTTTAATAACATTTAATTACATCATCCTTGAATATCCCTATTTAGCATCGCACCACCGTGGCACTGCCACTGCACCAACGCAGCACCGCCATCTCATTAACATGCCACATCCATCGCACTGTGCAATTTGTTTGATATTATTAAAAATTATTAACAAATTGCTTTTCAAGAATTTCATGCATCACAATTTTATACTATAATCAAACCAAAATAATACAACAACATCTATAATTGCAATTAACGATGGAGAAGTAAAATAATATTAATTTTTAATATATATTTAAAAAAAACATACATGCAAATAAAAATAAATAAAAATTTTGGGCATAGCACGGTATGCACATAACATATTCTTGTACTCCTTTGCTGCCTTGCCCTTATATGCTTCTTAATCATTTTTAGGATTATCGGTATGATATTGAATAGGTAATTGAAATCCCTAAAATTCATGTCTTAATCCCTTAATTCAAAGTAATTCTTGTTCCCCTGCATATTTAACTAGTTAAGCATTCAATTAACCAGCTAAATTAGTGTAAAATCCACTTTTTGGGCAATTTGTTTAATGTTAACCTATTAAAGGAGACAATGACCTTTTAACAATGTGTAATTTCACCCATTTTTGCCTTATTTCTATCATGATAATCGGTTATGATCATCAGATAACCGGTATCCTGACAGAACAACACATAAATCCAGTTTTTTATTCATGTATTTCAATTCGAATTTAGTTCCAATGATTCTTGGAAGTCTCAAGGCCATTCATACATAAATCACATGTCTTTCATGATACTTTTTTATCACAAATTCCCAATGATTTAGTGTATGCATGTAACATAACATGCCTTATACTCTAAGTCATCTCCTTTAATCTTTACACTTAATAACTTTAATTGTTCATTCTTATTAGGGACTCATTTCATTATAAAATCACTGTATCTTAGACTTGGTATCACAATATTTATGCATCATTAGTATCAATCATATAATCATACAAGAATCAACCATATACTTACACAAGAATCACATATCTAGTACTACTAATTTTGGTTATTCATTAATCATGTTAATCACATTCTCAACTATCAAGATATATATATATATATATATATATATATATATATATATATATATTATTTTTATAACTATATTATCCTTCAATTCATTTTGTAACACCCCGATTTAGAACTTGAAATATTCTTTTACTTTAAACTATATATCAAAAATATGAGTCAAATTTTTTTTTTACATCGGTGACATGGACATACAATTGCTGTTAAAAAAAACTTTTCATTCAATAAAAATATGTCGTATGTCACACGTCACCTTTCAAGTTCCAAACCAAAATGTTACCAACACCGCGCTTTGGAACTCTGACTCTATTTTCATAAATCATTGTTCACTTAAAAATAATTATCAGTTCATAAGTTTCCAAAACTCGTTACGCATCATAACATGTTACACTGTAGTTTCAACAATATCACCTAGTGCTCATAAGTGGGTCGCAAAACAAAACAAAGACTACCACTAATGACTAAGGCAGTCCTCAACTGCCGACTCCGACTCAACCTCAGGAGACTCCACGGAAACGAATCATGATTCCACTTCTTCACCGAACGCTCCTATATCATCTAGTTCTTCATTTTCTAACAATGAAGAATCAACACATATCTCAGTAGACAACGAACCACCTCCGTAGCACATGCCCAATCCTTCACTTGTATTTACCACATATATATAAGAAGGGAGAATACAGAATAGAGAGAGTAAACATTACAGACAAATAATTGTCGACCGTATGGAATTACATTAGGCAATCAATAAATAAACACAACATTCATCACAACAAATTAATTAAGGTTTATTTCCCTTATTAATTATCATCACCATTCTCATTAACCACAATCCCAACTTCACTTTCGTATTAACATCATCATCCATTCTCTCTTAGGGACATTTCTTGCCAACCATAACGACATTAATCTCAAGTCCTTTACTTTTCATTATCTAGTATTATTTTCATGCCTGAAAGAGCACCAAGGCCACACCGTTTCACTATTCCTTTTCCAACATTAAACATCATAAACTTTATTATATTCTTAAACATTTCTTATTAAGTCTTATTGGATCGCATCCATCGATGACAGGGGATAAGAAAACGTCATCATGAAATTAGTTAGCACACAATTACATCTCCTCCAATCCTCCCGAGCCTAAACGGAAGCAAATGGGACGTACAGGAACCTTAACCCACGCAGGTTGAACTGCCGAGAAATCATTATAAACATAAACATTATATCATCATGTCATTTCACAATTTCTCATAAATCTCGTTGAGGCCCAATACCATTCGACAGCCCACCTCGTTCAGGTTTCCTCTCACCGTTTCGAATTGATCAAGGGGGCGACAGTACTATTCTAGTCTGCGTGTGGAACACGCTACAATCCCCTGGGTATTAATCCCCGATCACATATAGACTAGTTCCACCTAGAATAGCACTCTAGGTTTCTTGACGTATCACTGTCATCACTACTTTACACTCAACTCAACGCATTAGTCAATGTCTTCTAATGTTTTATTAATGTTTTACTAACCTAAAGGTTTGGTCGATTCACTCTTGTTCATCCCTTCAGTGAACCTCGACCTCTAATTAAATTATTCACATCATCACATTACCATCACAACTGAGGGCTCAAAACCACGGCATAAAGCTCAAGCGGCAAGCACCATCCTCAACCTGGAAAGCACGTCACAACAATCGTGCACATCAAAGAGTTCAATCTTTAACAGGCTCAATTCTTAATCACATTCAATAAACTTGCACCTCAATCTCTTATCTCATAACTCTTTTCTTTTCCAATCATTTTTATCTTTCACACTTAGCCATGCTTCACAAAGACTCATCATTATTTTCTTTGATTCCTTGCAGATCACATCATTATGTTATTTATTACAGTAATTCTAGTGAAGACGTGGCAAACGTCTCTCAGCAAAAATAAATCTACTTTCAAAATAAAATTCCAGTAACCATTTAATAACAAGTAAGATTATCATGGCATCACATTACATACTTCACATTTCAATAAACATTCACTAACAAAGGGATCCAGCCCTTCGTATCAATGGCCATACACACGCAAGCAAGAGCAACTATACGACTGACTCTTATATCCCTGCGTTCCGACTTTTATGATGGTCAGGAACAATTTAACAGATTACCTAATCACCACGGCGTCTTAAGGAAAATTTCTCTCTCACCTGTAACACCCCAAAATTTTAATCCTGGATTAATAAAAGTTAATTATAAATTTTATTTATAATTAATTATTATTCTAAATTCCTGATTAAATTAGGTATCTAATTATTGCAAATAGTGGAAAATAATTTACAATTATTTTCTATGCAAAAATTAGATTTTTGCATATTAATCCTTGCTGTAGGACCTAAGTGCAATATTAGAAAGATTTTGGAGGGAAGAAGGAATAAAATAATCATTTTTCAAATTTTAGTCGAAATACTCGAGTATTTCATCCGATACTCGAGTATTCTGGGTAGTGTTGCTCGAGTTAGTGCGTTTGATGAATCATCAACGCGTTAATCCCCGAGCTCGACACGAAATCACTTCAGGAACACCTCAAGGATATCGTGGCGAGCTGCATGCTATAGGGAATCTTCTATTTAAGGCAATCAACACGAGTTTGAACTCTTGTTGATGAAATTGTGAGGTTTAGGGTTCCGAATTCGTTTTCGACGATTCTCATTCGTTCTTGAGTGTTAGGTTGAGTGTGATACACCATTACAAAGCTTGAATCTTGATCTTTGTAAAGACACTAAGCTTGTGAGCTGAGAGTTCGTGTACTAAGAGGATCGAAGCTCGAAAGTTGAAGCCATTTTCTGGAAAACAATTCGGGTAGCTTACTTTGGAGTTTGATTTTGGTAAGCTCTTGAACTTTTGAGGCTTCAATTTCGTTTCATTCTCTTATGCATGTTGCAGAGAACAATTTCTAATTTTTTTCCCAATTATTTTACATGATTTGATGATCAAAATCTTTGGTTTTATGACCTCACTCAAAATGGTGTTGCTGTCAAATGGATTTTGGGGAAACTAGCTTGGAGGTTGAATTTCTATCAAGTTTCAGTTTCTACACGATATAGAGGTAAGTGGGAAGCTATAAATTCACTAGAATAAGGATGTATTTCATGAATTTGTGTATGAAGCCACCATGAGGCTTAAAGGGCATAGTTTGAAATAGGATATTGGCTTGGAGGCCATTCTGGGTGTTGAAACTTGTTGGAGCATGTTTGATATGTTGCATGAAAGCTAAATGCAAGTTATTTTTGTGTTAAAGATGCTCAGAATTGAAATTGACATGTTGAGTTGTTGAAATATGATTTTTATGCATAATGAATGCTCAGTTTTGATTCAGTGTAATTTGATGTAATTTATGTGTTGGAACATGTTTAATATACTTAAACTTAACTCTGTTGAATGCTGGTTTTGGTTAAAATTGGTTAGAATTGAATTTGGTATGTGAAAACTCAGTTTCAGTACTGTCATGGAATACTCGAGTCTTTGGCTCGATACTCGAGTATTTCGTGGTGCACCAGTGCGTCTGGTAGCACCAGTACTCGAGTGTTTGAACTGAGACTAGAGTATTGTCTGACGCACCAATTTGAAATTGTGATGAACTAATCGAGTCTTGCATGAACTACTCGAGTATTCTGGAATGATGAACTACTCGAGTAATTCATGAACTACTCGAGTATTTCTGGAAAATCTGAAATTGTACTTTTCAGAAAACGTATGAACTACTCGAGTCTTTTGGTAAGATACTCGAGTATTTTTAGTCAGAACACTTGAATTTCATTTTTAAATCTAACCAAGTTATTTTAACCCAAATTATTAATTTTTAATTTGATTAATCATGTTCCAAGAAATTAATGAGACTATAAGATTACATCAATTACTTTGAATACTTGTGAATAAATTATTCCATGTTGGATATACATTAAGATTAAAGAAGATTTAATCTTAAATGGAATATGTCAATGCATTCATGCATGGTGTTGGGGATACGTCGTTATTTCTGTCATGTTCAAGGATTACTGCTTGCTTGACCCCACTTCAAGGTTGACATTGTGAGTCTTATGTCTAGATGACTATGTAATACAAGTGATAGTTTACGTTTTGGCGACGTGACGTTCACTAGATAGAGTGACGTTGTTTATCACTTTCAAGCAAGTACGCCATACGTTTGATAACGTATTTTTGGAACATGAGGAGGGCTTCTGGGAGTACCAAAAGTTACTGCTTGCTCGACCCCACTTCAAGGTTGACGTTGTGGGTCTTATGTCTAGATGACTATGTAATACAATGATAGTTTTACGTTTTGGCGACGTGACGATCACTAGATAAAGTGACGTTGTTTATCACTTCGAGCAAGTACGGCATACGTTTGATAACGTATTATTTTTGTATGCTGGGAATACAAAGAAGTTATGGAAGGACGTCCATTTGAGAGATTAGTTGGAGAATTTTAGTAAAGTGAGATATCATGCATCATATCATCATTGATTTAATTATGTGATTAAATTTGGTAAGATTATAAAATGTTAATTGCTCACTTTGCATATTTATTGCTCAGCCTTATTTGATTATGTGTATGTATATGCTTACCTCTGTGCCCTTGTTAGGTGATTGCACGTTACCTAGCATGCGTAGAGATCAGGCCCATCCCTAGCGGGATATGGACGTATGAGGAGCACCGAGCGACATTTGAGGGTGAGGTGGAGTTCACACTCTTCCACCCTAACCCCCTCGTTCGGGTGCGCCCTCATAGATTTAGGGTACCTATTATATATACTATGCACATCCCGACTAATGTATATTTATAGAAATTGGTTATGTTGTTTGTTATCTGCTTTGTGATTCTAGACTCTGAAGTTTGTCATATTCCTTCTGCATAACAATTGCTTTGTTGGTCCTGGGCAAGGAATTTACTAGTATAATATTCGGGTTGTGGAAGCTAAGAATTTATAGTTGATGTTGTTTGCTTGGCATCATTTTAATGTGGTAATAAGTCCAATAACCAATTTTTTCATGTTTTGGTTATTAAAAAGGTAATGGCTCCTATAATAACCGAACTGATTCTATTTGTTGGGTACCATTTGTGATTTGAAAATTTTCTGATTCTAATCTTTCAAGCCAGTAAACTGATTTAGAAAAAGGTTACATGTGTTCAAGATTGGCATAATGGAAAACGCGTGACTGTGATTCTTACATTATTTTGGGTGTTGCATCATGAGATACATGTCTTTTAGTTCATACACCTAACACCTGTCATATGGTTAATAGAGCTTGCTGAAATAAATCTTGTGGTGAAGAGTAGTAGCAGAAACTGAAAATGATGGCTTAATAACTGATTATGTAATTTCTTGCTAGTAATATCACTTGCTTTTGTTATTTCTTGGTCTGCATACAATTTAACTCTCTTGTCTTTCAATAATGAATCAAATATTTGTTAAGCCTTAGTGATGTCAAAAGTGTACATTTTCTTGTTTATGTAATTCAAATAATTTCTGAATAGCCTTTACAGGTTTCAAGGCTTGACACACATAAGGCGAGCCTCTCTATAATTTAGCCATGTTAACTTCATATTCTTCTAAATTCAAATTCTCCTCTTCATTGTTGAATTCACGTTTCTTGAGAACCAATCTTGTCTTTTGTTTTTCTCCTCTCTAAGCTGTTCAATTAGCCTAACTCTTACAGTTAATACTCTTAAGTCAACTAAAGGCAAAATAGCCAATCTTTCACGAATAAAATAAGCTTGGCCATCGGCATCTATTTTTACAACCTTAAATGTAGGAATAGGCATGTAACACCTACTTTTCATTTGTCTAAACCTCGAGAAATAATTGTTGATGTTCTCAATGGGTTGTTTCCTAACATTAAATAACTTGAACAAGCTTATTTTCAATTCACCTCTAAAGAAATGATTATAAAAACTTCCTTGTAATTAAGCTCGTGAGTGAATTGAATTAGGTCTCAATGTGGAGAACCATGAAAATGTGTTCTTAGTCGTGAGAGAACTAAGGAATAATTTCATTTTTAAGGCCTTGTTTAAGGCCAACTCCCTAATATGTATTAGGTATCTAGCCACATTTTCCATTGTTGATTCCTTCTACTCGCTACAGAACTTCAACAATTTAGGTATGCTACATGGAACTTCAAGACATTATACCCAAGCAGCCAAGGGTGAAGCAAAATATGGTTGGTTAGCAAAACCTACATTCAACCCTAAATGATTGGGTGCTTGTTCGACAATACGATTAATCCCCGCCCCAAATTAAGCTCCTTGGTTATCTTGCAGTCTATAAAAGGCATTGTTGCTATGTTGGCATATGCCCCTAAAAGCTTCATTTGTCTCATACTTTATGTTTGTTGTGGGTTGCTACCTAGACCTGGCTGGTATTGATGGCATTAGGTTTGCAAAGGATCGACATTCTTGTTTGGCCCTTGATGCAAAGTAGAACCAAAGCCTTGGTTTTGCCCATTATGAAGTAGTGTATGATTAATTGTAACATCCTTGGCAAGCAAATAGATTGATGACTATCCCCACATATCAACACGTATCTTTTCAGCGTGCTTTGTCCTCACTAACACGCTTCCCAGGGAAACTTCGAGGAGGTCATCCATTGCAGAATTACTCTAAGTCAAGCATGCTTAACTGTGGAGTTCTTATGTGATGGGCTACCGAAAAGAAAATGCATCTTGTTGACAGGGGTAGTACAATCAATTCATTTAAGCCTTCCTGTACTATGTAGTCCCATTCTTACACAGTCTCAGGATCACCCTCTCATTTCTGGTGTGTCGGTTCTTCATGTAACCCTCCCTTAAAAGTCTTCCAGAAGCTGCTCTTTGTCCGTGCCTCTTGCACCGGCGATCACTCCCTGCCCTCGTCAGCCCGAGTCTTACATGCCCACCAGCTTTCGCCTAGTTCGGCCACACCGTACTGGTAGAGGAGCCGCTTTGATACCATTTGTAACGTCCTTGGCAGGCAAATAGATTGTGACTGTCCCCACATATCAACACGGGTCTTTTTCAGCATGCTTTGTCCTCACTCGCACGCTTTCCAGGGAAGCTTCCCAGCAGGTCACCCATCCCATAATTGCTCCAAGTCAAGCATGCTTAACTGTGGAGTTCTTATGTGATGGGCTACTGAAAAGAAGATGCATCTTGTTGATAAGGGTAGTTCAATCAATTCATTTAAGTCTTCCTGTACTATGTAGTCCCATTCCTACACGGTCTCAAGATCAGCCTCTCATTTCGGTGAGTTGGTTCATTCATATATCCCTCCCTTAAAAGGCTGCCAAGAGCCGCTCCTTGTCCGTACCTCTTGCACCGGTGATCACTCCCTGTCTTCGTCAACCCGGGTATTATTTCAATTAATTACCTTAGAATTACTCTGGGACCAACCTCAATAGCCAAATGATTCATACCTAACCATTATATAGACCTATTAATAATTTGGGCATTGTTATTTGTACTTTGAGCAAGAAGGTTTATTATTAAGTCTAATTGTTGTATTAATATGCCTATCATTTCCCTGATTCTTTTATAGTTTGCCAAGTTCACACTTGTTATGTTCCCTCTAAAACTAAGTTTTTCTTGCCCCATGATAGATCGGTTACCAATTCTAAGAACTTTCACAACTTGTGTGTAGCATTAGCAATTAGGGCCTAAGCCCGTGGGCTCGCCCAGCCCGCCCACAAAAAATGCGAGTGTGACTTGATTTTTTAGCCCAATTTTTAATTAGGGCTAAGCCGACCCGCCCGTAAAAATTGCGTGCAATAGACTGCTCGCGAACAATAAAAAAAGTGTAATAGGAGGCCCAAAAAAGCGTAGACCATGACCATCCTTTGAAATGGCCAAAAAACCTCAACACCTTCACCATATATATAACCAAACCAGAACCCTTCTTCTTGGATTATTACCATCAGTTTTGGTTGGCCAACTTATGTGAAAACCTTCATTAGTCATTATTCCTCCCTTCAAAGGTTCAACCAAAAAGGAACTCACATCTTTAATGAACTTTTAAGACAATTGCAGAAGTCAATATTATGATCTATGAAGGACCTCGATTTTCATTGTTTTATGCTATTTTTTACGTCATTTTTACTTTTTTTGAATTTTGATGTAAAAAAATGAACGACCCGCATGCCTGCTCGCAAAAAAAAAAAAAAAACGTGGGCAGGTAAGGCATGAATTTACTATCCTAAATATCAAAATGGGTTGCTCGACCCGCTTGTAAAAATTGCGTACGCTTGCGCCTTGGGCACGACCATGCTTGTCCATTGGTTCTAATTGTCAATGTTACTTGTGTGTTAGTGGACATGATATAAGTTGGTAACCTTAGGCGATGATGTCGATACAAGATTTTCCAATATTGGGATATCATGGAAACTAGAATACGAATTAATAACGAATGGAAAAGTGACAAAACCGAACAAATAATTTACCTTTTCATCATTCATGAAGGAAGATTGAGGTGAGATTGAATAATGGGATAATTAGTTCAAAATTCTTGATGGACGTGTCCCAAAATTTCCTGGATATTTTCTTTTCGGTGCCTCAAATTTTAGTTAACATACGTATACGTACATGCGATGATTTATTTCGAACGAAATCATAACAATGACATGTTTATGGAATGTCTGCCTCTAAATGCTTTCAAAGCATCGCCATAAAAAGTGTGAGCAATTATAGATTCGAAACCAAGATAATGCTTAAGCGTCCCGATACATGGGTTGTGGAGGTTGGGTCAATTCTTGTGTGTTGTTGATTGGCTCAACCATCCCTAAAACTTAGGCCGATTGAGTAAACAAATTAAACTTTTTTATTGAACATCTTGATTATATATATATATATATATATATATATATATATATATATATATATGGTCATTTTAAAGAATATACTTAATCGAATTATATATATCAAAGGAAGTAGTAGTTAGTTTCATAAATTCTATTTTTGACATTATTACAATTTTTATCCTCTCAACTCTTTATAGAAAATTTACACTTATTAATAAAAAAACATAAATAGTCAAAATATTTAATAAGGTAAAAAAAAGAACAATAAATGATTCATGAGAAATATAAAATAACTTGTAATTAGAATAAAAAAAAACCTTCTAGAATGTGACCTATAAGTAGTTTGTTAGCCTACGGTCTATGCTTCCGTTGGTATCTATAATCATGCACCTCCTCACATAACCATCAACAATAATCACTAAAATACCTCCAATAATAATCCAATATGTTATAAACCTTAACACACACACACACATATATATATATATATATATATATATTTATTTATTTATTTATTTATACTTTTTTTTTATCAACAACATGTATATATGTGCATCTGCGCTATAAACCTTAAAAAAATTGTTATAAAGTGATCGTTGGTTAAAGTTATGTTCTTGCAAGATTTTATGTTTTAATTATCGCACAACATGTAAATTATTTATAGTCTCAACTCTTAGTAGCTACAAAAAATTACTCTATATATAGTTAAATATCATGACGGGTTAACCGTTTGAGCATTCCTTCTTTCCCCTTCTGAATACAAATGAAACTTTTTCACATTGAAACTATTATATGGAAATTAAAGTCACTCTAAACTCTAAAGTACACCGAGAGTGAGTACGAGTTTATTCACCTTTATCTAGCAAAAGTGGCATCATAATCTCAACCCGCTCTAGATAATTAAGGGATAAAAGATAAATATATTGTTACTTGCTCTTTTTATACTCAATTTTAAATTAGAAAAGACTCCGATCTTACAATTTTTCAAATGAATTCGAAATTTAACCTATATTGTTGGGATTGTCACAACATGATCATCACGAAACCCAACACCACACCACATCGTCTTATTTTTAATTTAACCAACTGAATAATTTGTTCTATGGAAGTTAGAATTTTATTGAAATCAAACATGAAAATGATAATGGACATGACCTTTATTCCTACCTTCAACTTAACAAAAGAATCCATTTAGTTTAGAGAGCTCCTTCTTTCGGAAACATAAAATGGAGCAAGACACCTTTAGCCATATGTTTCATAAATGTTAGCATGCTCTGGATGACTTATATGCTAAGATATTTTTTTCTGGAATAGACATATACCTGATTCAATGTTAACGTTTACCTGAAAGTTTGTTCCCTTCCATGGTCTAATGCCTAACATCTCCAATTTTGCTATCAGCAACTCACATGGAAATTCTCTATGCATACAAAAGGTGGTACTTGCTATCTTTTTTTATGAAAGCTTAGCTATAGGGCACAAGAAGTGTCTTCCAAATATCTCCCCTTTGCACATTCTGCATGTTAATTTTAGTTAGAAGCCACTAGTTGAACAGCTCAAAAGACTGGTGTTTGTGACTTTCAGTTTCCCACTACAATATGAAATTTGTCTATCAGCATATGCAAAGGTATGTAGTACCCTTCTAATTAATTAACCTCATTTGGTCTTTACTACTCTTTAGTTTTCTTCTATATATATACTTGTATTAGTGATTTAAGTGCATTTAGAGTTTAACCAAATATATGGGACTACTTGATACATATTGTAGTAACATATATATACCTAGGCCTAGGTAGCTCATAGATATGTGTTTTTGTTACTCTTTATTTTTGATTAATATTCTAGAGTAATCAATTGCATTGACCAATCACTAGAGAAATAACACTCATACTTAATGCTTTCTTATCTTTGTCTCCCTCTAATTTCAGTTTGAGCTTGTCTAAAATCAACTTTTAATGAGTATATAGTTAATGAAAGTTAGTTCTTTATTACAACAACCAGCATGATTAGACATGTGGACCGTTAATGCAATTCAAAGGTGATATCTCCAACGACACCAGCTAGTGGATTGGAGGTTTTTAGTGATTGTTTTGGAACTTATACCATAATAACCAGTCGTCAGTCAGTGCCCTTTAAGCTTGTGAAGAGATAATGAAAAAGATGAGGAAATTGTGGTTAGCATTATAGAGTTTAATTTCTTTTTATTAATTAGATTATATATATAATAAGGTCCAAATATTTTATATTTGGAAATGGTTATAATTGTGATTTTTTTAACACAATTGTTATACACGACACAATGCACAACACTTCTGAAACTAGCATGCATGATATAGTAAAAAGTGGTATATTAAATTCAGGAACCCTGTATCTTGATCATAAGTGAGAAAAGTCTAATTGAGTCACGGCAATACTAAAATAGAAAAAAGAGGAAAAAATAGACACACAAGGCAAAGCAAAGTGGGGTTCGGTACATAGTTTTAAGCCTCAAAAGATAACATGTGGAATGGAATCAAAATCAGCTAACCATAACCAATTCACTCATCATATTTCAAACTTACACAACCAGGCAAACAAAGTCAAAAATTAAAATTAAAAAAATAATAAAAAAAGGAACAATGGTAAAGTAAATTTTGAAAAAAATAAAATCACTAAAGAGGACTATGTTAATCAAGAAATTCAGAAGAGAAAAATTAAGTTCTTCACTAAATAATTTGCACTCCTGATCACAAATCAAAATCAAAATCGAAACCAACTTCGAAATACCTTCCCTTTTCACCCTTTACAAGCATCAACCATGAAAACATACATTACTCTAGAACATAAAGAGTTCTAGAAAATTAAACAACTCCAATAATACTATATCTTAATTAAAGTCTCACTTAACAAGCAAAAGCAAGTAAGTTCACAGAATTAATATATCACACATAATTTTTTGAAGAATATATTACTCATCAAGTGCCAGAGGAGGTTGGTGAAGAGCATTCAGACACTGCTTCAGTCTCAACCTCTCTTTTGTGGAAGTTTCTGTGGCAACCACAAGCAGCACAAGTGAGAGCAGCACTTGTACCTTCATCACCACTCGCCATGAACTCCCTGCAACCATCCACAGCATATCCTCCAACATTAGCAGCATGATTCTTTTGGCACTCTCCATATTTCACACTCCTAACACTTCTTGCAGGCTCCTCTGACCTTCTCACCACCACTTGACGCTTCCTCATGTTACCAAACTCTTCAAAACCCTGCAAAAAAAAATAAATATGTTGAAAATTTTGTAAGCGGTTTGGTGAATTAAATCAAAAAATAGAATAGAAAGAAATCATGATGATGAGAGAGAGGCGGATGGAGGGAGAGAGAGAAGGTACACCTTACTTTGTGATGCATACTCAGCCCTAGCCCTAGAATGTATATTTATAAAAGGTAAACCTAATGTCCAGATATTTTATTTTAAACTAACCAACAACACCACTAACTTTTTATTTTTTTTAATATGATATTAGAAGTTTGCGTATAAATTATGTGCTGATAAATGTATAGCTTATTCTGATAATCCCATTAAATGATTGTTGACCAAAAGATACAATAGGTGAAATATATATATATATATATATATCATTAATACTGAGTAGGAACAACTAATGATTAATTATCTTTTTTAACTTATGTAATATTTCATCGTGTCAAAGTTAATTCATAGGTTTTCCTTACTTGGAAACCTTAGAATTAATGTTGAAAATAATTTACACTGCATTTGGTTAAACAATTCCAATAGTTAGGTAGGTTCTATTACATCATCATCCGAGCATTCAAATTTAAATCATTAATAAAAGTGTGAAATAAAACATTTTGTAAAACTGTTGTCAGTCTTTTGTATTTCTTACTCTCTCTAACAAGTTGGGATCAAGGATGACAATATCTTATTAATAAAAAATCTTACTAACAAGCTTGTATTTAATAAAAATAAAACTAGTTCACCTCATTTTTTCCTTTTATATCCCTATTTTTAAGGGTTTGTTTGATTTGGATTTTATGGCTGGGCATAACTCATAAGAGTCTAAAATAAAATAAATATGTATGAGAAAATTTTGAAGTATTAAATTTGTATATTTTTTTATATAAAGTTACTCTTTTAAAATCTTAATAATAAACCTTTATGAGTTAAGATTTTTTTTTTTTTTTTTGCATCAAGGATATCCTCCAACCGATAGCCGAAAACTAATTACTTCCAAGACATAAAGATCATCGAAATGAGTTTTGTCTCCACCAACAAAACATTTTTTTTTTATTTGAAAAATCCTTGATATTATTGGTAGGAATTAACAATAAATGCCTATTTATTTATTTCATTTGACCTCACTTGGTTTAGTAAAACTACAAATATTACTCCTTTAATTTTTTTTACATCACTCCTAATTTATATGTATTCAATACACTGGAGTCCTTTTTTTTTTTTTTTTTTTTGCACCAAGAAAAATACACCGGCGTCCTTGCCTCAAGAGAAGTAAATGTAATTTTTCATAGAGCTATGAAGGATGATAAGCGTAATAAAGCTAAACCTCATGAGATATCAATGTAATTTACTCTTAAAAAAAATGTGATCGTAATCTTCGAGTTCCCTAAACACACTATTTAATGTATCGTTAGTAAATTAAAAATATTGATTTTCTTTATGTATTCATTATTCTTTCATAAAGATTTTCCTTTTTGATTCTTCTTGATTCTTCTTTAATCAATGTCCAGAAAGGAACACTATTCCATTTTATACCAACTCCATCATATATATTTTTTTTATTCTTGCCAGGATATGTATTTCTCACCTTTTGGACATGGGATTTTTTTAAGGAACTTAACATTGGCTTCTGAACTTGTACAATACCAAATGGGGTCTTACTTCACCAGATAATCTACTTAAATGATGACAATGTACTTTAATTAAATCTCTGGTCTATTAACCTAATTAAATGTTTATCATCAGGTAACCTTGAAAAACAAATTAATGCAAAATGATTCCCATATATATAAGTCATTTAATGAAAAACCCTTAATAGTGATGGGTTTCATTTGGAATGACCAGCTAAGCCAGATTTAAGCCTCATACGTACCGTGGCCCCTAACTTGATAGTAAAAGGCAATTTTGTGGGGTGCTCTGATACAATGCCAATAGCATTTGTCTACAGCTCTTGACCTAAAAACGTGAGCATGATAGATAAGCTTTGCCAAACCTGTACGACAATTTCACAATGATTCTTTTGTTTGCATGTAGATGTAGCTTTATAAGATCCGTCGTTACATGTTTAGGCGAAGAACTTTCATATATTGATCAATCATTAAAAAAGAATGGTGTTGGAAAATTGGGTTGGTTATCGGTTTAATTTGATACTCTATAATAGCATGCCAGAAGCTAGCTATGATATGCGTGGTGTGTTTTTATTTGAGTTCGTGTTATACATATTTTGGATCATTCGGATCCGGCCCAATTTTTTTTTGTACATTAATCTTTTTTTACTATTCGTTAAATATAATAAAAGAATTTGCTAAACTGCAATTATTAGATGTAAAAAAGAAAAAGAAAAGAAAAATAGACATTGAAAACAGAACATGTACATAACTTCTTAAAGTCTTAAATGTTTAATTTTCAATATATAAATGTTTTACTGTTTAGTTTCTTATCATCGTTTCTAAAAAGTTTATAATAAAGGGTTTGTTTAACATAAATTGTTGGTGTTGAGGATAACAATTAAGAAAAGGAAAAATAGATATTAAAAACAAATTAATTACTACTTAAAATTTTAAATGTTTAAGTTTTCACACCGAAAAATGCTTTATTTAGCCTCTCTAAATAAATTTTAGGTTCTTGAAAATCAGTGTATTTTGTCTCTAAACATTTTTCTTTCTAATGGTCTGGATACTCGCATTTGTTGGACATTTGTATTAGTCCTGAATCAACTTCTTACCATTAATTAGTTTTTAACAAAAAAATACACATAAGTCAAGCCACATCGTCATACTACATGACGCCATGTGTAAATTAATAGAAAAAATATTTTATTTTTAATTTTTTTTTAAAATGCAAATAAATTTAACTTTTAAATTATTTTATTATAATACTAATTAATTAAATTCTTTTATTTTAAATATTAATACAAATCAAGATAAATCCAAGAACCAAATTTTTTTTTTAAAAAAAAATAAAAAATTCTCGCCCAAGATTTCACCTTCTAAATCTCCCTCCTCCTCCACACACTCACCATCCGATGGGACCCTTGGAATGGGAATAAACTCCGGAGTCTGAGCCATATTCACCCTACGAGATGACATCGAAGTGGGAGGCCTTTCAAGTACAACTTGATAACTGGAGGGCTGAAGAGGATTCCTTCAGAGCCTTGTTGGTCTTTTAACGATTGATGGGGGTTGCGGTGATGCCTGTCTATAGGTAAAAGCTTGGAGCACATGCTGGACGAATATCATTGGTATCCTTATTCACCTCGGGCGCAATCCAGATGTTGGATTTAGATGTTAAAGGATTATCTCGACATCTCCTTCGAATGTGGCCCCTCCCCCTAACAAGTGGACGAATCTCCATGCAATTCATATTCTTGGCCATTGTTATCACCTAACACACAATTACGGGTAGAGAGCAAGTCATTGTTATATCGCTATATAGATAGATAATTAATTGAATTAAAAGTTCGCAAGCACATATAATTCATGTAAATAATAATGAATGAACATATCCAATTTCATAACACAATAATATTATAATCTTGTAATTATGGCATGATGCATGCAGTATTCTAATCTCTACCCCATTATACACATCTCTTCTTCATTATCAATCATATTCTCAAATTAAGAAAACCGAGAGTTAACGACTTGCACCCAAATATGCCATTACAACCCTTTGTAAATTCATTTAGGATAAGGCCATACCAAGAACCGTCCTCAATCAGTCATAACATGCCAAGGAGACCGATATAATATATTACAGATAATGTAGAACTGTCCCAAGCGAGATCGGTCAGCCCATTCTACCCATAATAATTCCCAAGGGTTATTTGACAAATCACTACGATAAACCTAATCTCCATAACATTTTCAATCATGCTTATCAAAATCTTTAATTTGTTTTTTCCCATTTCCATATCATAACACCTATATCACCATGCATGAATGTATAGCTTTTTTCATTTGAACTTCAATGGAATAATTATAAGTAAATTCATTATTCTATTTGAAATTAAGCAAAGTTCTTATTTAATAATAACCACAACTTATCATTAATAATTATTATATTTTATAAAAAGTTATTATGTATATCCAAGGTAAGAATTTATGCAGCTTTTAGGTCGATATATAATCGGTTAAGGTTTGGATGTAACCGATTACAGTAGTTAAAATTGAACCTAATGTACAAATGCATTCGATAACCGGTTACCATCCTTCTCTAACCGGTGATATTGAAATGGCTTAATTATGTCACAAGTCCCTAAAGTTTAGGGTACTTTAGTCAGATACCCTTATTCTTTTTTTTTTTCAATGTTTGACTCCTCGAAGTTACTTATGGGTTTGTCATATACCTCTACTACCAATTCTAGTCAATTTTGCTGACATGTAACATCGGAATCCTGTTCAGACGCAGGAGTTTAAGCACCTGGTGCCCCATGGACGAAGATCCTTTTTTCCAAAACTTTAAAAAACTTAAAAACTTTATATTTTTATATTTTTAGTTAAATAAAAAAATAAATTAAAGAATTGAAGAGAGAGATCGTCTTTGCCAGTGTGACATCACGGGGCACCACATGACCAACCTTCTGCGTCTGATTAGGATTCTGATGTTACATGTAATCAAAATTGGTCAGAATTGTATGACAAACCCAGAAATAACTTCGGAGAGTCAGACATTGAAAAAAAAAAGTATAAGGGTATCTGGCAAATGTATCCCAAACTTCAGGGACTTGTGACATAATTAAGCCTATTGAAACTTCAACATTTAAAACCTTGGATTACAATTTCAACTCTTTATAAAATCAAAATCTAGCATTCTTGAGACTTTATTCAATACATAATAAGCATGTTCAACACCAAACTAAGTATAGATAGCACAATTTCAAGTAGGATTTTCAAATAATCATTTACATATAATCATAGTCACCTAAGTCATATAATCATGTACCAATTTCAGGAATTAAGCTCAGTATCCACAATCACAGCCTAGTCCAGTCTATATTCAGTATTTGAAACATTTTTAATATCAATTTTAGTATAAGAAGCAAGTATTCAATTTGGAATTTCATATAATCACTTATGCACATTCATAATTACTTAATTCATATAGACATGTATATATACATTTCAGAAGATGAGCTTAACCCCTACGGTCTCATTTTAATTTCAGTTTATATTCAGCTTTTAGAACATATTAGAGCCTGATTCATTACTGGACAAACCTCTAAGCCATAAATCTAATTCAATTTCATTCACATAGTTTTCCTTCAGTTAATGCAAGCTCTCTACACTTTTAGTCAACTAACTATCATCCTAGCAATATAATTAAGTCCTCCCATGCCTTTTGAAGAGGATTAAAGTCAGAAAGTAAGAGAAATTTCCAGAATCACCACTGGGCTTGAACTCACACCAGGAACAGAGATAGACTCAACCACCAAACTTCATCAGAAAATTTCAGCAAGAATATGCAATGGAAATTCATGTATTTTGGTTAGAATCAAACATAGGCTATCCCATGTTGATATTAGAAACAAATTTAAGGAAAAAGGATCGAGTATCCTTACCAAGATTCAGCCACCAACCTAGCTCCCTGAATTGAAATAGAGTTTTGGAACTACTTTGTGTGTGTTTTGTCAAGAGGATTTCAACAAGAATAGTGGACCAAATTTTATGAAACTCGTACAAACACTCAAGTCAAATGTATTGCACTGTTTTGTGTATGGTTCAGCTTGATTTGTGTGGAGAAAATGCTGAAGAACAATGCCTATTTATAGTTGTATGCTTGATGGTTGCTAGAAGTTAGAAGGTTTTGATGATAACAAATAACAAGATTCAAGAATCAAAGTGCATTCAAGCTCAAGGCTCAAGCTCTCAAGCAAATAGATTAGTATAGTTTTGCCCATAGGAATCTTTGTAAGGTAATGAAGTTATTTTTCCAAGTTCATAAGGCCAAAATTATTTTCAATTTAAGGAGAAGAAAAGAACTTTTGTGAAAAATGTTTTTAAGTTTGATTTTCACTTTAAAATGTTTTTGAAAACATATGGTTACATACTCTGCTTTAGAAAATCATTTTACAAAAATAAGCAGAAGTAATCGATTACCTCTGGATAATCGATTACCTGTCTCACAGAGAGCTGATAATCGATTACCTTGTTTTAATAATCGATTACCATGTCTCTAAGTTGTGACCTGAGAGTTATAAATAGAAATAATCAATTACTTGTTCTAATAATCGATTACCTGTCTCACAGAGAGCTGATAATCGATTACCTTGTTTTATATAATCGATTACTTTCTTAAAAATTAATTTAACTGTTTTCACTGAGAAGAGATAATCGATTACCTCTTTAAAGTAATCGATTACTTTTAAGTTTTCTTGAAATCCGTGTCAAAATCAATCTTAAATGTTTCCAGATTTGTTTTTACTTAATTGATTTCTGATTTATTTTCAAAATTCGAATTTAAATATATTTTTGAAATAATTCCTTTTTGGTTTAAGATTCATATCTTTGATTTTATTCTTTAAATCTTTTTTATTTGTTTTTGACTTCAAAATTAACTTTATTTATTTGTTTTTCAAAATCAATTCAAGAATCCTATTTGTTATGGACCGGATTTAGGAAAATACTTCAGTAAACCGGTTTATCGGCTATAAAGGCCCCTTTAAGGGACTTGAACGTCATAAAACCGGTTTACCGGATTTGGAGGTCTTATAAGGGCCCATGCTCATATTGAATCAGTTTCTCAACATAAAAGGCTCTTTAATTAGTAGTCCAGTAACCCTTGAAACCGGATTACCGGTATAAGAGGCCCATTAGTGGCCCAAATCCTCTATTCCTCCAAATTGGCGAAGAAGAAGACTTCTCGTTGACTGACATAGGATTCCTTACCTCGCAAAACCGGTATAACGGTTACTCAGAAGACAAGGTCATTAAGTCCGAATTTCTTGGATTCCAGTATCATGATAAGCAGCAACTCTCCAATTATGACCCCTTTACTCCTGCCATTATCACTTGCCGTTAGCAGTAATTCGGTCACTCCATTGATGAGGAGGGAAACCCAACGGTAAGGATATCAGCTTATATAAGCAGGCAGAGGGTAACCAGGTATGCATCCTTCAATCTCACACAAACACACACACACACCACCCCCCAAACTAAGAACGACAATAGAGCTGGTATCCTGGAAATCAGGGTGCCTATCTGCAGTCTGAAAGCAAACCGTAGAATACTGGACACTTGACCGCTTAGTTCAAGTACCAGACGTTCTACAACAGAACATTGGCGACTACAGTGGGAGCGGCAAACTAATTCCCACCACTTTTGTGAAAGAGATGGATAACCGGTCACAGGGAGAACGTGCTGAACCCAGCCACCACAGTGCGCTGGAATTAAGAAAAAACCCGAGCGGAGAACAAACACCTTCTCGTCAGAAGGACCTCAGGAAACGATTAAGCGAAGGAAGAAGACGGGCAGAGCAAGAGCGTTCGAGACAAGAGGAACCTTCTCATCATGAACAGGAGAAATCGCGACAGAGGCCCCCCACCAGAGGAGGAAGCCCTTCGCATTCCCGACATGAGAGTAAGGGGTCATCTGGTGGGTGCTCGCAGAGGAAAGCAAGCGTGGAGACAGAGCTGGCTCGTTTGAGCAAGCGGTTAGATGAGCAGGACAAGTTGCTGAAAGAGTTGAGGAAAGGAAAATCCCAATCAGGCGTTGGCAAAGGAAATGAGGTGGAGCTGGTTGAAGAACCTGAAGAAAAAGACCACCCGTTTTCTGAAAGCATAATGGCTTTCCCCATGCCTGAAAATCTCAAAGCTCCAGCCAATGTAGATCCATATTTTGGGAACTCAGATCCATAGGAACATATTGACAGTTTTCTGGTGGTAATGTCCTGTCAGGGGGCTAAAGATGCGTATAAGTGTCGCATTTTTCCCTTGACCCTGAAGAAAGCGGCGTTACGATGGTATTCAAAGCTGGAACCCAACTCTATCAAATGTTGGAAGGATTTGGCAGCCAAGTTTCTGGGTCATTTCACCACCAGTAAGGCACAACCGAAATATGAACATCACCTGTCTCAGATTAAGCAAGGAAAAGACGAATCACTAAGGGACTTCCTCACTCGATTCAATTCAGAATATTTGTCTACCAGTGACATTGAAACCTCTGTGGCACTTCACTTGCTGAAAAACCTAGTGAATTTGCTGATCATTTGGTAATGCACAAGATTAGAACCATGGATGAAGTCATGAAAAGGGCAGAGAAGTACATCAATCTTGAGGAATACCAGAGGGCCCAGGATAATTACGTCCCTGGAGGATTTGGTAAGGAGAAGGAGGCTGGGAGAGGAGATTCAGGATAAAAAATCCTTGGAATGCAGCTAGACTTCGAATCTACTACAATTGAAAATCCCCTTCTGAGTGGATTGACAAGAGAAAGCAGTTTTTAGGATATTTCAATTCCAATAAGGCCTTTTGAGCCACTGTTGTCTTTAGTCAGTGTGAATGCTTTCTCGGTTATAAAGATTTGATGCTATAATAAACAAGAATTTCAGTTGGCATTTGTTGAGTTCTTTTTATCGCCATTAAACCGAACTAACGGTTTAGAAGTGCAATATAAAACATAGTTTACATAAACCGATTAAACGGTTTAACGTCGTTTAACTCCACAAAACCGGTTTAACGGTTTAGTAGTGTAGTTCGGACATTTAATACAATGACAAACCGGTTTAACGGTTTGGACTTGTGAGGAAACATCAGTCTAAACTCACAAAATCAACGCTCAAAAGTCCAACTTCGAGGGGATTTTCCAATCCTATGGAAATTAATAAGACCAACTTAAAGTACACCACCTATTTGGCTAGCCACCTTGTAGGGAGTGAAATGGGTAAGAGGATGTCCTAAAAATCAATAAGAGACACCACCCATGTACTGATGGTAAGACTACTGTTAGACTTCTTTCGGAGTCTAATAAGGTTAAAAGGAATTTCCTTCGCTGGCTAGAAGAGAAATTACCAAATGTCTACCAAGTATGGGCACAAATTGAATACCAGACTTGAGCACGTTTAAATAAAGGCAATACTTCTTCATTCATAAAGAAGAGAAGAAAGTTCATTTCTGAGAAATAATGCTTGCATAAATCCAGAAAATTTGAATGACATGTACGTGGAGAAACCGGTATACCGGAAATACTGCAAATTATCCAAATAAGGACACGTTTACCGGTTTAGCGGCAAGGTTCTTCAAGAACCCAAGTCCTTTCCCGTTTACCGGTATACCAGCTTTATGAGGCTTCAAAGAAAGTCGAAACCAATGTAAACCGGTTTACCGGTTTGTCCCTTTAATGCGCAAGTATTGCAAAGCCCTATTTGAGGCCAAGTAAATCGATGTCAGATATTGAGACCCTCCAAAAAAAATAGTAAATCTGCTTACCAAAAAATCAAGAGAGCATAAAAATACCGCGTTGAACCGGTTAACCGGTTAGCCGAAGTATCGGAGCATCTGTCTTAAATCCTTCAGTAATGCGAAAAGAGAAGAGGTCCATCAGGACCCAGCCTTTTTTGACGGACTTAAACCGGCAAAGAGGTACATTTAGAGGAATTACCGGTGTAAAGATATGAGGCTCGAACGCTTCACAAAACCGGTTAAGCTTCTAATAGAGCTACTTCTCATGAAAACAAAAAAAACCAAGGTTCATAATTATAAACCATGGTCTGGGGGGCAACTGTTATGGACCGGATTTAGGAAAATACTTCAGTAAACCGGTTTATCGGCTATAAAGGCCCCTTTAAGGGACTTGAACGTCATAAAACCGGTTTACCGGATTTGGAGGTCTTATAAGGGCCCATGCTCATATTGAATCAGTTTCTCAACATAAAAGGCTCTTTAGTAGTCCAGTAACCCTTGAAACCGGATTACCGGTATAAGAGGCCCATTAGTGGCCCAAATCCTCTATTCCTCCAAATTGGCGAAGAAGAAGACTTCTCGTTGACTGACATAGGATTCCTTACCTCGCAAAACCGGTATAACGGTTACTCAGAAGACAAGGTCATTAAGTCCGAATTTTTTGGATTCCAGTATCATGATAAGCAGCAACTCTCCAATTATGACCCCTTTACTCCTGCCATTATCACTTTCCGTTAGCAGTAATTCGGCCACTCCATTGATGAGGAGGGAAACCCAACGGTAAGGATATCAGCTTATATAAGCAGGCAGAGGGTAACCAGGTATGCATCCTTCAATCTCACACAAACACACACACACACAACCCCCCAAACTAAGAACGACAATAGAGCTGGTATCCTGGAAATCATGGTGCCTATCTGCAGTCTGAAAGCAAACCGTAGAATACTGGACACTTGACCGCTTAGTTCAAGTACCAGACGTTCTACAAGAGAACACTATTTTTCTTTTCTGATCATTCATTCACGTTCTTATCTTTTTCTCTTTTCCTTGAACACGTTCTTCATCGTTCATATTATTTCTTGAAGAGAAAACCTTTTCGGCCTTAACACTTTTGAATTAAACTTCATTGCTATAGTGCTTACTTGTTGTATCCGTGTTATTTAGAACACATACAATAAATGGTATCACTCTCATATTCATCATATTCAAACCATAGTTGTAGGGATTGGATCCCTTAGTGGAACGTGTGGCACGTTCTTAGGATGAGGAACCCTTGTATGAATTTTTGAGGTCCCTAGCGAACAGAGGTTCCTAGTAGTGTGTGGGGCGCTCTTGGTTGTAATTAGGTGTGACTCAATTTCACGATTATAAAACACTCAAGCGGGTCACTTGGGGACTAGACGTAGTTCTTTCGCTGGAAAGACTGAACCAGTATAAAAATTGGTTTATGTGTTCCTCTTCCCTTATCTCTTTATTTTTCTGCATTATTTTTCATTTATTTCGTTTCCGCGCTACTCTATTTCATTTAATATATATTGCTTCAATACCAACGAGGCTTGGTTCAGTTGGTGTAAGACCCCAACTGAAATCTTGGGAATGGGACACGGGTGCTAGTAGCCCCGGGTTCGATTCCCACTAAAAACATCTCGCTGGGAGAGTCAGCCATGCAGCTCGCTCCGGATTAGTCTCAAGGGCTCCCTGGTATTAAGGGTGCTCTTGGGGATATCGGTGGTTCCGCAAGGAATACGGACCAAAAAAAATATATATATATTGCTTCAATCGCCTTCGCTCAAATATTTAATCTCTCCACAAAAACGATTTTTGTAACATTCGAGTCATTTTCAATAAAATTAATAAAACTCGATTCACCACCCTCTCTCTCGAGGTTTGAGGCCGATCCTAACAGAAGGAGGTGAAGAAGGTGAAAAATCAAGGGAATTACCCTCCTCTTGCGCGCCAACACAGCTTGATGATTCAACCCTTGGCAAGTAAAAGGTGGCAAGAGCTGGTTAAATTCGAGAATTTTCCATCCAATTTATGTTGAAAACACTAAATCAGTGTTTCTGAATCCATTTTAACCGGTTATCGGGCTCTTGTAACCGGTTAAATCACTTAAAAATTCAAAAACTTATATTTTATTCATTTCCCTCCTGAATACTTTATTATTATTGTTAGAACTGTAAAATTACTAAAATGCCCGTACTAAGTCAAAAATTAATTTTTTTTAAATACTTTACATTTTCATTAATTAATTTCCAAATATATTTATTTACAACATTTAGAAATTAATTTTAGTGGGTGTTACATCACCTAAATGACAATGTTTCAATCAAAATCAATAACTAAAAATTGAATTAACATATATGTGACAAAAAAAATGAACAAATTAAAGAGAATGCACCTAGTGATATTCCTAGTTTCAAACGGAAACTCGATCTGAATTATCAGCACTTATCATCCATGGACATGTTGGATGTCATTGGATCTTCATTCTTTTATCACTTGTAGGTCTAAATGCATATTAGTGAAGAATTCGAAAAGGAAGTTAAAATCGGAGTCACGCTTCGAATTCAGTTCAAATATGTGGAAAACTTAGATTTTGTGGAGATTTGAGGAATTTTTTCTTCATTTCAATCCAACCATGGCGCTTTCAGATTCTTAGTTACGAGAAGAAAAGATTGCTATTTTTTTAATTTCATCTTGATTGATTAAAAAGGAAGGTTAGAAAGGGTGGAGAAGAGGAAGACAAGAAACAGAGGAGAAAGAAAGAAGAAGTCCTCATTTATTTTTTATTTTACATTATTATTTCTTTAATTTTATTTAATTTTATTAATATTTTTTCATTTTTTATTTTTAACTTTAATTAATTAAAATAATTTTCATCAAGGATCAATGAGAGATTGACACATGTCTAGATGTTAGCCATTTCAGCATTGCCAATGGGCAATGTGATGGAAGGATGAAATTGACTACATATTGAAAGTTTAGGAAACTAAATTGGAAAAATTAATAGCTTATAAAAAAATTGGAAAAATTAATAGAAATGTGACTAAATTCGCCAAATTGATTAAATTGGGAGACCAAAAAGTGCAATTAAACCTTATTGTTTTGGATTTCTTGATTTTTCTTCATTCAACATGGCTCATCAACATAATATTTTCCCTTTATGATATTAAACGACTAGGAGTATTTTGTTGGTTTCTTATATAGGTCACTGCATGGGTACACTATCTAATTTTAATAGAGTAAAACGTCATATTGGTCCTCCTAAGACACTGGCCATCAAGTTAGTCCTCCAAATAAAATGACCAACAAATGAATCCTTGAAAGTTTAAACGGTCATAGTCATTGATCCTAATGTTCAAGATCCTACTCATCCACCTTTTCTTGATCTTCCTCCATGGGTAAGAAATCCTCCTACTTACCTTCGTGATTATCATTGTTTTTCTGCTATATATATGCTCTTTCAACATGAGACTCAAACCTACAAAGAGACATCTACTGATCCTTATTGATAACAAGCCATGCAAGCCGAATCACAAGCTTTAGAGAGCACTAATGCATAAGAACATGTAGATCCTCCTTATGGCATAAATCTAATGGGTTCACTACAGCATTTTTGGTCTTAGACCACGCTCGAAAACCGTGGTTAAAAGCCAAAAAACCGTGGCCCAAAGTTTACACCACAGTTTTATGTGCGTAGTACCTTCTGCCGTGGGCTATTCGAATAGGCTACGGTTTTTTATCTTCGACCACGATTATAAAAAACCGTGGCCTAATATATTGGAAGAAGCCACGGTTTTCCCACAATTCTTTAGGCCACGATTTTCAAAATTGTCAAGAAGCCACGGTTTTGTGCTTGTTGTTGTAAGTTAAGGTCACAGTTATCATATCCAATTTTAGACCACCGTTTTTCATACCCACTTTTAAGCCACGGTATTTTACCTGTGGTCACACATTATTTAAGCCACTGTTTTCTACATGTGGCCACACATTAAAGCTACATTTAAGCCACAGTTTTCTTATAGTAGACCAAAGTTCTGTATATAGTAGACCACAGTTTCTTATAAATATATATATATATATATATATATTGGGTAAACCGTAAACACAAGCCATATTTTCATGTGTTTTCTTCAATCTTGGTTTAATATATATGTTATTATGTTGAAGTCCCAGCTATCTAATTAAGAATTAGACATTAAATAGCATTAATAGAAACTCTATATATAGATGTTGAACAAAATAAATTATTTATGTACTCATTACAGGCATCAATAACCAAACTAATCAAAAGTTTACAACTCATAAGCATCTAACACACCTATGAATCTAAGACTAGCACTGTTCCATGACAGTTAAACAAAATACCTAGTAGCATACAATCTTTTAACATTACAGATTTCACCCCTAATTCTATGACAAACGCTACTCAAACTCATGTGCAAGATACTTAAATTGGTCTAAAATGTGGATGCCTTTGTACTGACAAATTGCCCGAGCCACTTTGCTACAGAAACCTGTACAAAAAAAAAAGAAAAAAAGGATAAAGGAAAAGAATCAAAATTATTCTGATATATGCAGAATCAATTTTAAATTATATAAATAAATTACTAGCCACACAAGCAAAGCAAATGAAATAAGTGACATTTTTTTAAGCAATCATTCTTATCAATGCGTGAATTAAAGAGAAAATAATAAGATGCAGTTGAAAAAAGTCATTACTATACATTAGTACTTTTCGTGACTGATACTCTTATAACTAATCCGAAATGTTCTCAAGAATGTTCACTTAAACCAGACAAACCAGTGATCTGGAGGACCATAATATTGCAAATAGACCAAGTAGAAAAGAAAGATTAAAAAGGATACAGTTTTGGAGGTTTATATAATGCTTGGTTACCTCTAAAATTTGATTAGCATTATCAACAACTCCTCAAACTCTGCTCATATCAATGCTATATTTTGAACTAATAGACATCACTTGTTTATCATTCAAGTTGGCCACAATTGCAGCATCAAATTCTGAAAATGCAGTCTTGTAAAGCAGTTAAAATTCATTAGTAATCTCATGTAATTCAAGGGACAAAGAAAATAGGCATATGTAGATTGTACAGCAACAAATGCACATTCCAAAGAGATCTTCACCATTAGTTCCCAACACACTTGAATAAATTTTAAACAAATTAAGAACTTAAGTCTAGGATGAAGATCTTCCAAAAGCATGTAGTTTTTGATACCCAATGGAGGCGCACAAGTGTAATTTTGTTAGCATAACCACAACACCTGTATAACTATTCTTGTGCCACTTTTTCAAGAAAATAAAATTTAACAAACATTTGAATCAAATAACTTTAAAATTTATTTTCTAGATCAATAACACAGGAGTTGACACATAATTCAAGTGATGTTATCCCAATTATGCTTATAAGTGCTTTTGAGTAGAATCCAACCTGAAGTCTTGGCGTTTTTTCAAGATTGAGGCCCAATTAGATCCAACTTGAGCACCTCTTAAAACTGAAAGTTCAAACAAAATAATTATCTCCTGTGTATGCAATTGGATTCAAAACTGGAGTTTTCAAGTTTAACAACAAACTAATTGCAAAAGTAGATAAAATGAGATTATGAGAACACTAGATTGCAACTGAAATACCTTTTGGAATAGCTCTCCTCTCATCGTTACAATAAAGAAAATCAGCGAGCCAAGCAAATACAAGAATAACAACTGGCTGCAGGGAATTAAAAGTGCCAATTAAACACTAAAAATCCAACCACAACCAGCAAATGGATCATCATCATCTCAACCAAAAGGAAAAGATGAATCTGATCAATTACCTCAAGAAAATGCACAAGTCCCTGAAGCAACACAACCACCATGAACAGAAGCTCCACCAGCTCAAGCAGGACCAACAGAGGAACCCTGAAAAGAAACACCCCAACATGAACAGCCACAACCAGAGGAAACACTAGCACCTACTGAGAAAAATAATACAAGCAGCACTTCAGGAACCAAAGATGTAGGAGGGGGTCATGTGATACAACAACATCATCCACCTAACTATGGAAACAGAATTGGTTCTTACTAGGGCTATATTGAGCATAACAATACTAATAAATATCAAAATGGACCAATATTTCTACATGAGCCACCTCAACCAGTGTATGTGACCTAGATTCTTATCTTATGGGTGTCTAAATGAAGAATTGATACTGGACTCTTGGCAAAAGAAAAAAAGCACACAAGTAGTTATTTCACTAAAATCTTAACTTCTATTATTCTCATGGTTTTCTTATTTCAAAACTTAGCTTTTGAAGATTCAAAGGTAATCCCAGAAACAGAACAAGCTCAAGTAGAATGCTAGTATTAATTTTATGAATTCCTTGTTTAACATGAGGATTCCAATCCTTGTTAAGTATAAGTAGTACATTCGTGTAAAAAGCCCATGGACCATAATTTCACCTATCTAAGTTTTGATAATGTCTTGAATGAATTGAATAACATATGCAAAGAATTTCTAAAACGCAAATAAGCTTGACCATAATACAAATAAACTGAACCACAACACCAATAAACTAAACAAAACAACAAATTAACTAAACAATAACATTTAAATAACTAAACAATTAAACTAATAAACTAAAATGGTACATGAATGAAACAAAGTAAAACCTTCATGTGCTTATAGTTCAAGACCCAGTATTGTAATTGTGAGTTGTGCACCAGCCAATGGGTATGCTTTTGGATTCACTGCATCTTCTGTCTGCAACAACACAGCACAAATCAAAACCAACATTCATCAAATGAATTTCAATTTGAAGAAAAGAATAGAACTTTAGCCTGAATTCAGAGTACCCAACAACACCAATTTAAAAGAGAATGAAAGAAAAGAGATTGAGAGAGAGGGAAAAAGTTAGAGGCTGTGGGGTTTAACAGAGAGAGGGATTCGGTGAGTTTAATAGAGAGAAACAGATGAAGGATTACACTTAACATGTCCCAATTTGTAGTGGTCGTAGACCATGGTGGATAGAGGCGGCGAGGGTTGGGAAGGGAACTGACTGGATGAGGAGCTTGCGAATGAGGAGTGAACGTCGAGTACGTAAACGTCGAGTACGTAAGGAAAGAGTTCTGAGGCGAGGGAGAGAAGAAGGTCTTTGGCTTCACAGAGGGAGGAGGTTTTGACGTTGAGGTCACCGTGGTTGTTGGCGGCGGCGGTGAGGTGAGAGAGGGTTTGGACTCTGGTTGAAGGAGGATCGAAGTGCCATGGAATAAGTTTGTGTTAGGGTTTTGAAAGAGGGAAAAATGGGGATGGAAGTAACATAACCGATGGGATGATGATAAATATTCTGGTGTTAAGGAGGATGAGAATGATAGAGGATGAGAATGATATGAATGTCTAAGGTATCAAGAATGAGAATTTGAGATGATGCTGCTGAGTTGTGGAATAGGATGGAAGGAGCGAGAGAGGGAGTGAAATTTAAGTGTCAGCCTTTCTTTTTTTTTTTTTTTATTATAATAGTCTTTCTTTATCTATGGCCATAGTTTTACATAATCAAATAAGCTAATTTTTTAGTACATGTAACCACGGTTTCAGTATCAAATTTATATACCACGATTCACAAACCGTAGTGTACTATTTCTCCTAAATACCGTGGTCCATTTAGTCTCTAACCACGGTTTAAAATTTAATACCATATACCACATTTATATAACTGTGGTCTAAAATAATTTGTTTCAAAACCGTGGTCTAAAAAAAAATAGGCCACGGTTGCCTTCTTTTTTGTCTGAAAAATGGAAAATATATATAATATTGACAACATTTGTAAAACCGTGGTTTATTTGTTGTTCTGGCCACGGTTTTTCAAGAATAGAAAAAAAGGTGTGGTCTAAGGCCAAAAATGTTGTAGTGGTTGTAAATGGGTTTTCAAAGTTAAGACTTGTTTTGTTGGGAGCTACAAAGCGTATTGACTGCCAAAGGCTTCACACTAGAGTATGGCATTGATTTCAAGGAAACATTAACTCATGTCGCCAGCCTCACTTCTCTTCGTACTCTTCTTGCTATTTCTACCACACAAAAAATGGCCTATTAATCAGATGGATGTCAAGAATACCTTTCTTAATGGTGATTTGGATGCTGAAGTCTATATGCGGCCTTCTCTTGGCTACTCTCGTCCTCGCACAAGGTGTGATGTATTTGAAGAAGTCTTTATGACCTAAAACAAGCTTCTCAATTTTTGGTTTACCAAGTTTCACTTCACTATTTCCCAACTTGGGTTCACTTTTCAGTCCTTATGACCATGCCCTCTTTCTTTGTCGAATAGGTCATGATATTGTTATGCTTCTTTTATATGTTGATGACATGATAATTATAGATGATGTTTTTGATGGTATCTTTGATCTCAACTCTCAAGCAATTTTTGATGTTGGGATTTACAAGAGGGCTCTACACACACCTAGAGGGAGGGGGGTGAACAGGTGTAGTGGCTACTTTGTTCAATTTTCGCTTGCAATCAAAGATATGCGCGTTAGTATCAATATACTTGATTGTTGTTTAACTGTTACCTGGTTAATGCACCGTTTTACCAGTTGACCTCAGACTTAATTGGTGGCAGAACCAAGTAGCCTAAGAGTAATTGATTCAAAAAACGATTCTTTTCAAAATCTTTTTTTTTTGCACAACCAGTATACTAACTTAACAAAAATCAATATTAGATACTAAACAAGTTCTAAAACACTTGAAAAGATTGTTCTTGATTGGTTCTTGAATCGAATGTGTTAAAGAATGATTTTTCACAAAATAATTGAAATAAGGATAAAGTAAAGGAGATTAGGGAAAGAAATACAACATATTGATTTATACTAGTTCACTCTCAACCTCACGAGAGCTATATCCAGTCCTCCCCTTCCAATTTAGGAGATTTGCTTCACTATGAATTAAGAACAATTGTCTTGTACAAACATGCTTCAAGATACCTCACTTGAACGCTTAACAAATGATCCCTCACCCTTCCTTTGCACCTCCTTCAATCTTCTAAATTCCCTTGTGAATCTCAAACTTGAAAGATACCTCATTCTCAAGCACTAAGAAGATACCTAACTTCCTAGATTTCTCTACTTTGCTGAGAGGATGCCTCACCCCTTAGACTTCTTCTTCACTAGGTGAGACCTCACATCTAAGAGGCCTTTGATCTATTGGTGATACCTCACACCTCAATCTTTATGAAGATTTATTGCTTCTTGATGAACACTGTTAATGTGTAGTGAACAACTCAAATTAAAGCACCTGAATCTTTGAGTCTTGAATCTCATAGACCAATGAATGCAATGCACTTGAAAAATGATGAGTTATTGAGATCAAGAATGAGAGAGATAAAATGAATATGAAAATTCTCTTTTGATTCTCTTCAAAATAATGGCTATGGGTTTCTGTTTTTTTCTCTTATGAAAAGTCTCTTAAAAGTACCCTTTTATAATGAGTTTTTTATGTCAAGTCAGTTAAGGAGTTTGTCGAAGTTTCAAACTGATTTTTGGCTTTAACTGTCAGTTTTACCTGGTTAAATATAACCCTTACCTGGTTTACAGGTTTTTATGTTACAACAGTTCTTGGCCTTGTAAAACTGACTTAACCAGTTAACAATGAGGCTTAATCGGTTAACAATGAGGTCACCCATCCCTTAAGTATAAAATTATTAAGTATATATACAAGTGGATGGTTTGTTATTTGATTAGGATTTCGTTAACTTAATAATTATAAATTAAATGAACAATAGAGTATTAGTAACAAGGTAATTAGAACTTCAATTGAAAAGTATACGAGAGGATTTCACCAAACTAAGTCTTTTGTACTCTAGTGATTTAGTGATTATAATTCAATTTACAATATTTTGATGCAAGAGGAACCACAAGATTAGCAGTACACACATAGCCTCACATCTCTCTCATGTGTATGATAGGTTAAAAATATTTCACTCAGGTTCATCAATGAAAATGCATTACCATAAGCTTGACCATAGACCCAAATCTCCACTGAAATTATTGAATACATGCAAAAATCAAAAGGTCTTTTATAAGGTTGTTACGTGGCCATGGCTAAAGATGTTTGGTGGGGTATAAGAAACAAAGGATTATGAACAAAGGGCTTAAATAATATGTAATCACTCAACATCCCTTTAACATATGAATGGAGCATTGGTTCTTTATAACAAATATCAACTCCAAAATTCAATTATCCTTCTTTTTTTTTTCATTTTCATACTCTCTGTTCTCTTCTCGTTTTCATTCATTATTTTATTTTTTTTTATTTTGGAAGAGAAATAGAGACAACATTTTCGAAGCTCAATAACAACACTTTCACATCTTTTCTTTATTTTGAATCAACACCCTTCCAATTGCATCATTCACATTTCAGAGGTTCCAAAAATAATATATCATTATGAAAAGGGTACCAAAGAAATCATAATATTCATTAGGCTCAAAGTGGGAAATTAAGGGAAAATGTTCATCAAAATTGTTGAAGGCCAGAAAAAAATACTCCTATGTGCCTTTATCATATTAATGCGAACAATTATCAATCTCAAAATGGTCACAGGTCAAGTTATAGAATACAAAATCAAAGTGAACATCACTCACGAAAGAAATAGGGGTTTAAAATATTCAATGTGTATATCCCTTTAAAGGCGCAAATCTCACTCGGTAAAGACAATCCACTGATCAATTATTCCAACAAATATTTGCAAAACTAACCAACCTCTATAAAGTATTCTACTCATTAAAATTCAGTCATAAACACAAGAATTAATTAACTTTCATAACTAGATATCTACACTATCAACAAAAAGGTGATTCCTAACCTAAATGCAATTGCGTACCATTATCAGGACAAACTCAATACAAGTAAGGGGAATAGACATAGTCACAAAAAAAATTCCAAATTTTCCAAAAATTTTCAATCAATTTGTTACCCCCAAACCTAGAGTTTTGCTTGTCCCCGAGCAAATAGTAACTAAAAAAAAATGAATAACAAATATGAACTTCCCTATTAAAGCGCAACATTAAATTGAGTGAACACCCCCAAACCTAAATCCTGTCAAGGTCTCAAAATTAGGGAATAATCTCACACAGTCATGCAATAAAATAAACATACAATAAAGAAAACTAATACTACAAAATATCCATCAGTGTCAACTCAGCAGCAACCATCCAGTGATGAACACTTACCGTAAGGAAGAGAATATACCACAATAATCAGACCCACGCTTCACAGCCAAGAACAATGATGAGATTGAAGAGAAAATTGAAGAACTTAAGTGGATTAGAATGGAATTTGATGGATATGGGGTTAGGGTTACGAGGGAGGAATGGAGAAGAAGTGAAAAGAATGGTGTTTTGGTGCTGTTCGTGGCATTTTATTTTTTTTAGGCTTATTCAACATTTTAATCTCTAAACTTAGGTGCTCTTTTGGAATTGGTCCGTAAATTTTTTTTTGGATGTTTTAGGTTCTTGAACTTTGTTTAATTTTTGGAAATGGTCCTTTCGTCGCTTAAGTAGTGATATGATTGAGAATATGTCACGTCACCTTTACCAAATCTATAGGTAACGTCCTAGATCATGATACATGAATTTTTTAAATTAAAAAATTCAAATTTATTAAAAATAATTAAAAATTGTATTTTTTTAAAAAGAAAATCGAATCTTTTAATAAATTTTAAAATAAATTAATTTTTAAATAAAAAATAATGATGTGTCTTGTGGCTCTACATGACACGTCACTCGTCGATACCGTGAGAGTCAAGTGACATATCGTTGGCTATATCATCACTTAAGTGAAGAAAGGACCATTTCCAAAAATTAAACAAAGTTCAGGGACCTAAAACAACGAAAAAAATGTTTAAGGACCAATTTTAAAAGAGCATATAAGTTCAAGGACTAAAATGTTAAATAAACTTTTTTTTAATTTTCAGATCAGGTCGCGCCTGAAACAAATCTCGAATTAAAATTTACACCCCATTTTAATTGCTAAACCCCATACACGCTTGAGCACGACCCCCATGCGCTTGAGCGTGACACTGATGAATTTTTTTTAATATATAAATGCAAAATTGTTGGACTCTCTAGCAAGTGTACTAGATCGTACACAAATAATGCAGTAGAAGTAAAATTATAGTCTCACAAGGATTGCAAATTGTTCAACTATTTTCACCTAATTCAGAGTAGTTTAAAGTCAAATTTATTAACTAAAATTGCTTTTTAAATCTGATTTGGGATTAAAATAAAAAATAAAATAAATAGTGAAAATTAAAAAGAATTAAGTTGCAGTGGAAGAAAAGTGGTTAGGAACTTAGTTTCATTGCATCGTTTATTAATTCTGAATTATTGTTTTTCCTTTAAATCAAGAACAAATTCCTAAATTAGCAATTACTAGATTCCTTTTGTGTAATTACTGTTTATTATCCAATTTGATAACTCTAATCCCTTAAGAAATTAAATCATCGAATAACCTTAATTAAAAAAACAGTGAATTTATGAAAAGTTGCATAGGAATCCAAAAGTATTCCTACAAGTTGGATAGTTATACCATTTGATTGCAGGGCCTATTCTAAATCCTAATTTTCCAATTTAAGAATTACATATCCAAAACATAAATTAATCAGGTTCATGCATAACAATTAAAACACAACCAAACGCTTGATTTAAAACTGGAAAAACACTAATTCATAAATTAAAATAAACTATCCATGCAAATCCACCATGTTCCTAACACAAGGGTTTTAGTTACACATAATAGAAGGAAGAAACAAAGCAATAAAAGTGGAATTCATTCCTAAATTACCACTAAAACTGATCTGAAATCTTCAAGCTTCAATGGGTTCCTCCTTCAAATGCCTCCAAAGTGTGTAATCTCCCTTCTACCAAAGCTGCTAACCTAGTCTCTAATCCTAGTATAAATAATAATACACAAAATCCTAAGAGAATCCTTCGAAAACACTCTGAAATTGGCCCAATTGGGCCTGATCGGGTGTCGCGCGCCTGGGCGCACCAGGCTTCACGCTTGGGCGCGCCAGGTCTGATAAGTTATGTTTAGCGGGGCACGCGTGGGTCTGCACACCTGGGCGTGTAGTGCCTCTTTTGATTCTGTTTCGCTCCGTTATTGCCCCATTTTCAAGGTCTTCTTATGCTCTTTCCAGCTCCATAATTATTTTCTCCAATTAAGCTCCAAAAGTATCTGAAACATACCCAAAATGAATCAAAATGTTCAAAGGACTCTACTTCTAATAAAAATCCTAACCTTAATAAAAGCAACCTATATTTACAAGAGAAACAAGCCAAATCCATAGTAAATTAAAAGAAGTGAAATTAAGCTCAAAAGCATCATATATTAGACCCAAATCAAAAAACACTCCAAAATCAATCATGCATAAAATAAATAAATAAATAAAAACAACTAAAGGGAAAAATTACCACTGGGTTGCCTTCCAGAAGCGCTTGTTTAACATCATTAGCTTGACGTCTGATCCCCTTAAGGGTTATTCCAAGCGAACAGTGGTGGTGACTTTTTCTATGTCACCACCCAGATAAAATTTCAGCCTCTGTCCATCGACAGTGAATTGCCTTCCTGTGCCAGCTTCTGCAATCTCTAATCCTCCATAAGGCTTCACTTCTTTCACAACAAACGGTCCAAACCACTTTGACTTCAACTTCCCAAGGAACAATAGCAATCTGGAATTGAATAATAGAACTGATTGCCCTGGTTGAAATTGTCTTTTGATGATCTTCTTGTCATGATATGCTTTGGCCTTTGCTTTTTATAGCTTCGAGGTCTCATACGCATTATTGCGCATTTCTTCCAATTCATGCAGCTGTACTTTTCTCTTCTCACTTGCTGCACTAAGATCCATGTTAAAGAAATTCAATAGTGACACCCTAATAACAACCCAAGTAATTAATACAATAGAAATGCTATTACTTGAGAATATATGGACTTGTTTAATATTAGAAAATACTGGATTCAAATTTTTATCCTACTTTTTATTTTCTAAAGAGTTGGGTGCACAAACCAAAACATAGGATATTTGGAGAATAATTTACGTATTACTTTTAAAATCGAATCCGACATTTACTTTACTCAAAAACTAGTTTAGCAAATCTTAGATAGCATTCTCTTTGAAAATAGAATGTATTATATTTCATATAAAGGAACTTAAGAAATGCCATCCAGTTTTTCATCTAAACAACTAATACCATTTCAAAATGTCATAGCCGAATTCCTTTTAAATTAATATCAGAGTAAGCGGAAATAACAAGACTATATAATAAGCAGAGATATAAACATAGATTTGGTATATATATATATATATATTTATATCTATCAAAACCATCAAGTACATAGTCCATAGAGATGTCTCCAAACTCCCAACACAAGTCCATAAGGCTTTATATATATATATGTATATGTACATCAAAAATAGACCATAACAAGAGTTTTCAAAAGGAGTATCCACAATATATACATATCAAAATATAAAACTCTAAAGCTGGTCTTCATAGCACTGGCAGCAGCAGTAGTAGTAGTAGAAGTCTCCAAGAAGTAGCAACAGTCATCATCCAACATCATCAGTAGCAAATCTCCTCCACAGCATCCATCACACCGGATCCCTGATCCTCATCATCTACCTTATGCACATACCTAGGGATCATCGTCCCTCCACTTTCTCCCGACGGGCTCGCCTCCGCTCTCGTCTTCGACAGGTTCCTCCTCGATCTCATTTGAAGGAGTAGGTACCCTACCACTGGGTACAGGGTCTGGTGAAGACGTGACCCTAATAGGACTCCTTGGAACAGATGAGGGAGTCTCCTCTCGAATGACTCTAAAAGTAAAAGGGTGTGAGCGGGTAGGTCGGAATTGAAAACTGTGATTTGAGCGAGCTGGTCGTGTGGGAGGTGGTCCATGGAAAGTGTAAAAAGGTGGTACGTGCATAGTGTATATGATGGGAGTCCTAAACCTACGAGGACGGAACCGAATCAGTGGGTTAGGGTGATAAAAGCCCTCATACACCTCTCGGAGTTTCTTGTAGATCCATATGCCACTAAGAAGTGGGCGGATCTCGATGCAAGCGATGTAACGTGACATCACCTACAAGGGCATAGGGGTAAGCAATTCTATACACATAATGGATAGAGCATAAATGTTTAAACAACATAATTATGCACAGATGACCTCAAATCAATTAACAGCCACAGTTAACACTTAATGCAAATAAGATGTTCACAATCATTTTTAATATCAAACCTTAACTTAATTAAGGATATGTGGCATGATACATGAAATTCTTCATTTTCTGAGATTCTCCATCTAAATATCCTCACAGACGTCCATCCATAACAATAGTGTATTCCCAGAATACAACAAATACATTATCATAACGTATGGCGTACTAGCTCGGAAGTGATAAAAACGTCACACTATCTGGTGAACGTCACGTCGCCAAAACGTAAACCTATCACTTCTCAAAATACAACGGGAGTGATAAACAACGTCACCACATCTGATGAACGTCACGTCGCCAAAACGTAAACCTTATCACTAGTGATACACAACAGAGGTGATAAACAATGTCACCATGTCTGATGAATGTCACGTCGCCAAAACGTAAACCTTATCACTTGTGTACATCACACCGTTGAAACATAAAATCAAAAGTATATCACATACTGCCCACATCGTCCACCTTAATATGTCATCGAGCTAGCAGTAACATTTAGCATTCCCAAAGGTCCTTCACATGTTATCATAACATGATAAACGATCTAACATCCGAACTCCAGAATGAATGCAATTTTTTAACTTAAAAGAATTGATTGGTATATCTCAATATATAACGTGCCACCCGAGCAACGTCCTGTCATCCAAACGGAATAACCATATCATCAATCAATTTCTTTTAAGTCTTAGATCACTTGGATTATTATCATTTAAGTATTAACAGAATGATTCAGAATTAAAAATGGTATTTTTAAGTTTCTGGGCAGAAATACTCGAGTGTTCTTCAGAATACTCGAGTGATTCTTCAGTCTTTCCAAATTACTCGAGTAATTCATGGCTACTCGAGTGGTTCATGCTTTCCAGAAAAGTCAGATTTTAGATCTTAATAAAATACTCGATTAGTTCATGAATACTCGAGTGGTTCATGCATTACTTGAGTGGTTCATCAGAAAGTACTCTTGTTACTTCAGTTAATACTTGAGTTCTGGACCTGATACTCGAGTGTTGGAGCAAAAAGACACACTGTTTTATCACAAAATACTCGAGTGCCAAGCCAAATACTCGAGTCTTTTCATACAGAACAGACTGAAAACTTAGTTTATCATACCAGTTTCAATTCTAACCATTACCAATCCAATCCAATGATCAACAGAGTTCACATAACATATAATAAACATGTTCAAGCACTTAGAACACATCAGATTATAGATTTCACAGAGATTCACAAGATTATGCATAGAACATGAAAATTCACAACTCAACATACTAAATTGCAATACACTCAAAAAACTTGTGAATTTAAGTTCAAGACAGTTTGCATGTATCATATGGGACTTGCTCAAAACAACTTTAGAGCACAAGTTGGTCTCCAAACCAATTTCCCTATTCAATCTAAGCCCTTAGAGCCTCTTGGTGGCTCTCTAATCAAATTCATGCAATTTAAACTCTATCTAGTGAATAGAAAGCTTTCCCCTTACCTCTCCGACGTGAATCAACAGAGGCTTTGCAAAGAAAAGCACCACAACACCAGAAACCACTTCAAGCACCAACATGCAGAGCAGTTCGAGTAGAGCACCAAAATTGAATTGGTTGACATAGAAGACAGAGATAACACTTGGAGAAATTAGTATTTCTAAACTCTATGCAACACATACTAATTATAGAAATCAATTTGAGACTCAGAAGATGCATGAGCTTACCACAATCAGTGATCAAAGTAAGCTCCAGAACCAACTTGACAGCACCCAAGCTCCAACTTTCGAGATCCAATTCTTCCACCACACACACTCTCAGCTCACGATTTTGATCTCTATACAAAGCTCGTGATGTGAGCTTTGTATTGGTGTATGATTTGTGGTTCGAATCAACACTGAGAAGGAGAATCGAACAAAAGAAATTGAAAACCCTAATACATGCACAACTCACAAATTCAACCAAATGGAGCTGAAATCTTCAACCAAGAGGCTTTTATAGCAACCTCAGAGGTCCATGCATGTCGACACGAAGACGAAGACGTGTTGATGGTGGTGGTTTCGTGTCAAACGACGGTGACTCGTTGGTGATGACTCACCAAACGCACTAACTCGTGCAACACTGACCAGAATACTCGAGTCTTTTCAGAAATACTCGAGTATTTTGGTCAAATTTTTAAAAATAATTATTTTATTTTCTTTCCCTTCAAAACCTTTTTAAAATTACTTCTAGGTCCCAAAACAGGGACTAATGTGCAAAATACTGATTCTCGCATAAACATTATTATCAATTCATATTCACACGTTTACCAATGACATATACATAGATTTTAATCGAAGATTAAAATAAAAAAATAATTAATTATAAATAAGCTTTATATTTAACATATTATTAATCAGGGGTTAAAAATCTGGGATATTACATTTTTCCCCACTTAAAAGGAATTTCGTCCCCGAAATTCTTTCTTTAAAGATTCTATAATTTCCAAAATTACACAAAAGGTTGTTCTGGTGTTATATATTTTCAAAATATAATTAGAGAGAACCCTTTCCCACTTTAAAGGAATTTTCTTATACTTTTTCAAAGTCTCTGTCCCAAAATATTTCACAAAATATTTCAAATGAAATTTTTTTCAAATAAAACTGTTTTTGAAGAAAAAACTTTTTCGCTGCACACTCTGATCACTCGAGCACGAGTAAGGAAATATTCGTATGACTTCATTTCTTAAGAGTTGTAAACGTTAGGGTGATCGGTCATAATATTTAAACTATCAGTAATAAAATCATCCCTCTCAGATATAATCTTTCTTAAGAAAGACTATACGATTTACCTTTAAGTTAGATGAACTCAAAGATAAGAAACATTATCGTCACTATCAGACTTAGTCAGATAGCCAAGTTCTAGAGAAACTTCCGTTGGGAGACAAATACTTGTCCTCTCCCGGTGATTGTTATTCTCTCTAGTCTTAACTGATCTTTCTCTTTCTGTAGCGCCCAAAGATATTTATCACATCCAACTGTGATAAGGGTTTTGACCACATAAATTCAAGTTAAAGGCCTGCTCAGATTTTCAGATTACAGAACGATTTAATTAACGCAATCGAAAACATTTGACTACGTTAATTCAGATCGGCGAAGGAATAACTCAGACTACCTATATCCGAATCTAACTCGCATCCTAGCAGGATGGAAAACTCTTCCACTCTTGATTTGCTGGTTGACCATTCCCTTCTTGCATTTCTCCTTCAAGCAATCCGGCGAATAAGACTTAATTTTCTTGTGACCGAAATCAAATATCCCTTTCAGTATATCACTACTCAGTCCATGATGATGCGCCTCACCTTCTCACCTTAAAGTTGACAAATGATTTCTTTCCATCGGCTTTTCAGTTACTTTCATGCAATTGAGATTTCTTTAATCCCTTATGCATGAAATTCTGGTCCCCATAGTTAATTCACTTATCCCCTTTTTACTCTTATACTGGTCTCAAACATTTGTTTTTATAATCTTCCTGTGCTTTCCCCATCGTCCTTACCAATTCTACACATGCTTACTAATGTCAGGAAATCCCTTATTCCTCAATAGTTGATCACTGGTTTGAAATTCGGACATCATTCCTTTCGAACTCCGCATATTTGAACCTTCCATCAAAATTGAAATGAAACATACTTCCTCAATCTTTTGAACTTGACAACGTCTTCCCCGAGATTCATATTACCCTACCTTATTTACAACAATTCAATCTCCTTTCTAATTTTCAAAGACTTCATCCTTGAGTAATTCCCAAGTGACATGCCAATCCTTTGCTTCCAATATCAGATTTACATAGTTCTACTATGTCTTAGCTTCTCCACTCAGCATATAAGTGGTATAACCTTTACTCCTCCATTTTGCTTAATTCCATAATTAACCTTCAATTTCCAAATCATATGGAATCCAAATTCTTGTCCTTAAAATGTCCTCTATGGAACTTAGGTTTCTTCCCTTTCGAAATCAATCTCTTATTTGTCCTTAGCTCTTCAGTTCTTTGTTGCAATTCACGAATTCGAATTAGGAATTCTATTGTGATTTGCAACCTTCCCTTCTTACTTCTCATCGGTCTACTTGTATCATCACACTCGAATCTATTAGACTCCTTAAAACCACTTCCTTAATCCCCATAGAGCTCACATGAATTGCCTTTTGGTCCATTGTAATTGCTTCCTCATTTGCTTCGTCACAACGACGACAGAGTCTCCAATCATGAGCCTTTAAAATTCTGTCCGTCGGCGTTGTCCCTTGTTCAACTCCTTCTAATTGAACAATTACTTCGACTCTCCATGATCATTAACACTTCAAGCGTAGTGGCACGGGGAAAGACCTCAAGACCTGAGAGCAACCATGATCGTTGCAAAGCTCAAGTCATGCATCGAGTGAATCACCTTGTGTGTATTCAATCACTTTGATGCATACACATCTACCTTCCTTTCTTATGACTACCTCCTTCCAAGTCCTGGCCTCGACACATGAAAATGCACTTCAATACTTTTGCATGAATCGAGTAGGAGTAACACAGGAGGGAATGTTAACCTTCCCTTCAATGACTGAAAATTCTTGTTGTTCTTCTTATTCCATATAAAAGGCCACTCCTTCTGGGTTACCTTGGTTAAAGATATTTGACTTTAGAAAGTCCACTTAAGCACCCACAATAGTATTCAATCAATCCCTTCCCAAAATCACATCCATATGTGATAAAGGATGATAGATCAAATTTAACTTAGTGTCGCGATCAAATATCTCGACACTATAATCTAAACAGACTTTAGAAACAAATTTGGGTAATTTCATAGGGTCTCTAATTTTAAAACAATTAGGTGAATCCGACTTCAACCTATTCACACATTTACAATAAACAAAAGAATGGGTAACTCCCGAATCGAACACAATCATGCAAAGTTGGTTTTGAAGTAAATGGTTACCTTGAACGAGATCAGGAGATTGGTTAACTTCTACTTTATTCAGGGTAAACACTTTGCCTTGAGTCATTGGTTTGCTAGCAAGTCCGATGTGGTTACTTTTCACAGATTCTCTGCAGTAACGTGCAATATGATCCTGCTTTCCACAGTTGAAGCAATTACTTGTAGCCCAGCAGATTCTTCCATAATGATAATGCTTACACTTCTCACAGTAAGGAGAATTACTGCGAGACTTTACCTCATCCTTAACTTCAACTCTTCCTTTGCCTCGGTTCTGATCAAAATATGGACCCTTATTCCGATGATCAAATCTTTTCTTTCTTTGTGGTCCATAACTCTGCTGGTTATTCTTTGCCTGATAAGCTAATACCTCAGCCTTCTTGTCATCCTCATACATCTGACACATATCTACCAACGTAGGAAAACTTTGAATCTTCTGATAACTAAAAACAGATTTCAGTTTAGGTCTCAAACCACCTTCAAACTTGATGCACTTGCTCCTCTCATCGGGATTGTTTTGATAGTATGGAGAATACTTCATCAGTTCCTCGAACTTAGCTGCGTACTCACCCACACTCATGTCTCCTTGCTTTAATTGCAGGAACTCAACTTCCTTCTTCCTTCTTAAGTCTTCTGGGAAGTATTTATTGAGAAACTTCTCCATAAACACACCCCAGTTAATATCCCTTCCTTCATAGTGTAGGAGCTGAACTGTGTGATTCCACCAGTTCTCAGCCTCGTCTTCTAACATATAAACTGCATATGCCACCTTCTGAGCCTCAGTGCAGTCTAATGTTCTGAAGATCTTATCCATAGTATGAATCCACTTATTAGCCTCCTCAGGCCTAAATCCTCCTTCGAACTTTGGTGGATTACAACTCCTAAAATCTGCCAAACTCTTAGCTTCTGAATTACCAACATTACATTGATGAGGTGGATTAACTAGTTGTGGTGGTTGCTGAGATTGTTGTTGTTCCCATTGCTGCATAGACTCCAACACAGCGGTGATTCTCTCTAATATCGCGTCGGTATGATTTTGGTTTCTAGTCGTCATAATAGACCTGCGCTATGGCCTTATGGTCACATATGATGGTCTAAAGAAATATTCATCACACAACCTATACTAAGGCTATAACAATAGCTTCAAACAATGCATTCAATTTTGTATCTATTGCACAATTCGAGCAAGATACTAGCATTCAAAACAATAAATATGCCCTGCGGATACCTGTTTGATGTTGATGACTACCTTTCTGGAACTACTTCCACTACTACAGGATCTGACTTTTGCTCTGATATCACTCAGTGTGACACCCTCATAATAACCCAAGTAATTAATACAATAGAAACGCTATTACTTGAGAATATATGGACTTGTTTAATATTAGAAAATACTGGATTCAAATTTTTATCCTACTTTTTATTTTCTAAAGAGTTGGGTGCACAAACCAAAACATAGGATATTTGGAGAATAATTTACGTATTACTTTTAAAATCGAATCCGACATTTACTTTACTCAAAAACTAGTTTAGCAAATCTTAGATAGCATTCTCTTTGAAAATAGAATGTATTATATTTCATATAAAGGAACTTAAGAAATGCCATCCAGTTTTTCATCTAAACAACTAATACCATTTCAAAATGTCATAGCCGAATTCCTTTTAAATTAATATCAGAGTAAGCGGAAATAACAGGACTATATAATAAGCAGAGATATAAACATAGATTTGGTATATATATATATATATATATATATATATATATATATTTATATCTATCAAAACCATCAAGTACATAGTCCATAGAGATGTCTCCAAACTCCCAACACAAGTCCATAAGGCTTTATATATATATATATATATATATATATATGTATATGTACATCAAAAATAGACCATAACAAGAGTTTTCAAAAGGAGTATCCACAATATATACATATCAAAATATAAAACTCTAAAGCTGGTCTTCATAGCACTCGCAGCAACAGCAGTAGTAGTAGAAGTCTCCAAGAAGTAGCAACAGTCATCATCCAACATCATCAGTAGCAAATCTCCTCCACAGCATCCATCACACTGGATCCCTGATCCTCATCATCTACCTTATGCACATACCTAGGGATCATCGTCCCTCCACTGACTCCCGACAGGCTCGCCTCCGCTCTCGTCTTCGACAGGATCCTCCTCGATCTCATTTGAAGGAGTAGGTACCCTACCACTGGGTACAGGGTCTGGTGAAGACGTGACCCTAATAGGACTCCTTGGAACAGATGAGGGAGTCTCCTCTGGGATGACTCTAAAAGTAAAAGGGTGTGAGCGAGTAGGTTGGAATTGAAAACTGTGATTTGAGCGAGGTGGTCGTGTGGGAGGTGGTCCATGGAAAGTGTAAAAAGGTTGTACGTGCATAGTGTATATGATGGGAGTCCTAAACCTACGAGGATGGAACCGAATCAGTGGGTTAGGGTGATAAAAGCCCTCATACACCTCTCGGAGTTCCTCGTAGATCCATATGCCACTAAGAAGTGGGCGGATCTCGATGCAAGCGATGTAACGTGACATCACCTACAAGGGCATAGGGGTAAGCAATTCTATACACATAATGGATAGAGCATAAATGTTTAAACAACATAATTATGCACAGATGACCTCAAATCAATTAACAGCCACAGTTAACACTTAATGCAAATAAGATGTTCACAATCATTTTTAATATCAAACCTTAACTTAATTAAGGATATGTGGCATGATACATGAAATTCTTCATTTTCTGAGATTCTCCATCTAAATATCCTCACAGACGTCCATCCATAACAATAGTGTATTCCCAGAATACAACAAATACGTTATCATAATGTATGGCGTACTAGCTCGGAAGTGATAAAAACGTCACACTATCTGGTGAACGTCACGTCGCCAAAACGTAAACCTATCACTTCTCAAAATACAACGGGAGTGATAAACAACGTCACCACATCTGATGAACGTCACGTCGCCAAAACGTAAACCTTATCACTAGTGATACACAAAGAGGTGATAAACAACGTCACCATGTCTGATGAACGTCACGTCGCCAAAACGTAAACCTTATCACTTGTGTACATCACACCGTTGAAACATAAAATCAAAAGTATATCACATACTGCCCACATCATCCACCTTAATGTGTCATCGAGCTAGCAGCAACATTTAGCATTCCCAAAGGTCCTCCACATGTTATCATAACATGATAAATGATCTAACATCCGAACTCCAGAATGAATGCAATTTCTTAACTTAAAAGAATTGATTGGTATATCTCAATATATAACGTGCCACCCGAGCAACATCCCGTCATCCAAACGGAATAACCATATCATCAATTTCTTTTAAGTCTTAGATCACTTGGATTATTATCATTTAAGTATTAACAGAATGATTCAGAATTAAAAATGGTATTTTTAAGTTTCTGGGCAGAAATACTCGAGTGTTCTTCAGAATACTCGAGTGATTCTTCAGTCTTTCTAGATTACTCGAGTAGTTCATGGCTACTCGAGTGGTTCATGCTTTCAAGAAAAGTCAGATTTCAGATCTTAATAAAATACTCGATTAGTTCATGAATACTCGAGTGTTCTTCATCATTTCCAGAATACTCGAGTGGTTCATGCATTACTCGAGTGGTTCATCAGAAAGTAATCTTGTTACTTCAGTCAATACTCGAGTTCTGGACCTGATACTCGAGTGTTGGAGCAAAAAGACACACTGTTTTATCACAAAATACTCGAGTGCCAAGCCAAATACTCGAGTCTTTTCATACAGAACAGACTGAAAACTTGGTTTTAACATACCATTTTCAATTCTAACCATTTCCAATCCAATCCAATGATCAACAGAGTTCACATAACATATAATAAACATGTTCAAGCACATAGAACACATCAAATTATAGATTTCACAGAGATTCACAAGATTATGCATAGAACATGAAAATTCACAACTCAACATACTAAATTGCAATACACTCAATAAACTTGTGAATTTAAGTTCAAGACAGTTTGCATGTATCATATGGGACTTGTTCAAAACAACTTTAGAGCACAAGTTGGTCTCCAAACAAATTTCCCTATTCAATCTAAGCCCTTAGAGCCTCTCGGTGGCTCTCTAATCAAATTCATGCAATTTAAACTCTATCTAGTGAATAGAAAGCTTTCCCCTTACCTCTCTGACGTGAATCAACAAAAGCTTTGCAAAGAAAAGCACCACAACACCAGAAACCACTTCAAGCACCAACATGCAGAGCAGTTCGAGTAGAGCACCAAAATTGAATTGGTTGACATAGAAGACAGAGATAACAATTGAGGAAATTAGTATTTATAAACTCTATGCAACACATACTAACTATAGAAATCAATTTGAGACTCAGAAGATGCATGAGCTTACCACAATCAGTGATCAAAGTAAGCTCCAGAACCAACTTGACAGCACCCAAGCTCCAACTTTCGAGATCCAATTCTTCCACTACACACACTCTCAGCTCACAATTTTGATCTCTATACAAAGCTCGTGATGTGAGCTTTGTATTGGTGTATGATTTGTGGTTCGAATCAACACTGAGAAGGAGAATCGAACAAAAGAAATTGAAAACCCTAATACATGCACAACTCACAAATTCAACCAAATGGAGCTGAAATATTCAACCAAGAGGCTTTTATAGCAACCTCAGAGGTCCATGTATGTCGACACGAAGACGAAGACGTGTAGATGGTGGTGGTTTCGTGTCAAACGGCGGTGACTCGTTGGTGATAACTCACCAAACGCACTAACTCATGCAACACTGACCAGAATACTCGAGTCTTTTCAGAAATACTCGAGTATTTTGGTCAAATTTTGAAAAATAATTATTTTATTTTCTTTCCCTTCAAAACCTTTTTAAAATTACTTCTAGGTCCCAAAACAGGGACTATTGTGCAAAATACTGATTCTCGCATAAACATTATTATCAATTCATATTCACACGTTTACCAATGACATATACATAGATTTTAATCAAAGATTAAAATAAAAAAATAATTAATTATAAATAAGCTTTATATTTAACATATTATTAATCAGGGGTTAAAAATCTGGGATGTTACATCGCTTAGGGACTGGACTAGGCCTTTCTACGGGAAGGCTGAACCAGTATAAAATTCCTGGTGCAAGCTTTTCTTTCCCTATCTCTTTACTTTCCGCATATTTTATTTATTTTACGTTTCCGCGCTACTCAATTTTTATATTTCAATCGATTTCGCTCTCCTTCTCAAACGTCTAATCTCTCCAACGTGAAACATTTTTTAATCGTAAGGGATTTCACAATAATTTAATAAAACTCGATTCACCCCCCTCTCGAGATTTTGAGGCCAAACCCAACACAAGGTGCTGCTGATGACCATAGGTTTTTACCTTCACCGAAAAGAAATACATACTTCAAGTGTGAAGGTAGAATCTTGAATTCCATTTTCTGGTCTTCAGCCTTGAGATCTAGTGGCAACTTTTCAATCTGAGCCTCTTGTGATGGAAGCTCTTTTGCAGCTTCTATTCCTTGAGGCATTCATCAATTTCTTTCTCCTCTTCTTCATTCATATCATCACATGCATCAATCAAGCCCTTTTCTAATGGGCTTGCCTTGAATAATTGCTTCCTTGCTGAAAGAAAGACCTCATCAATAATATCCATCTGGTAGCACTGTTGCTTGTCCTTTGGATGTTGGATTGCTTCAAACACATTAAAGTTGATCTCATCATCTTGAACCCTCATTTTCAATCTGCCATCATCAACATCTATTATAACTTTGGCAGTCTTCATAAATTGTCTTCCAAGGATGAGTGGTAGTTCTGCATCTTCTTCACAACAAAATCCACAGGAAATACAAACTTATCAACTTTCACCAGTACATCTTTAGCAATACCGTAAGGGAACTTCAATGACATGTCCGCCAACTGCAATGTCATATTGATTGAGCGAATCTCCAGATTACCAATTCTCTTAAGCACGGCCAAGGCATCAAATTGATACTAACCCTTAAATCAAGTAGCGCCTTTCCCACTGGCAAGGTACCAATGGTGACCAGAATGGTGAAACTATCAGGATCTTAAGATTTATAAGGCATAGCCTTCTGAATAATTGCACTACATCTTGCTTCGAGTTCCACTGTTTCCTCTGAGAATTTTCTTTTCTTGGTGATGAGCTCTTTCATAACTTTTACATAAATTGGCATTTGCTCCATTGCTTCCATGAAAGGAATGTTGATTTGTAGCCGCTTAAAGATGTCCATGAATCTTGTGTACTGCCTCTCTGTGTCTTTCCTTGAAGAATTCTTGGGGTAAGTTAGATTCTTCAATTGGGGCAAACTATCACTCTTTTTTTTCTCCCATGCTCACCTTTTTTTACACTCTTTTTCTTTTTTCTTTTTCAGGCTCACTTTTCTCACTCTCTTTTTGTTTTTCTTTCTCACCCCCTCATCATACAAATTATCCCCAATTCCCTTACCAATCTCCTTACCGCTTCTTGTGGTGATAGACTTGCAGTGCTCCTTTGGGTTGGTTTGAGTATTGGCTGAGAAGTGGCTCTGATTCTGATTTTGCTTAGCCAACTGTTACGCCAGTTTCCCCACTTGAGTCTCCAAGTTTCTGATTGAAGCATCAGTGTTCTTCTGGTTTGCCAAGGAAGTTTGCATATACTTCTCTAGAGTATCCTCTATCTTTGATGTTCTATCTGGAGTAGGAGAATATTTGGGCTGAAACAGATGTTGCTGTTGAAACTGTTGTTGGTAAAGTGGTTGTGGTTGAAATTGCTGTTGAGGAAATTGTGGTGGAAAGGGAAACTGTTGTTGGAAAGGAGGTTGTCTATTAGAAGAACCTTCTTGCTTCCACCCAAAATTCTGATTCTGATTAGCCTTCCATCCTTGTTGAGAATTAGCAGAAGGGGCATTGTTGGAGAAATTCCCCTATTTGCCTTGGTTGTTGACATATTGAACCTCTTGTTGTTGAGTAGTCCTTGGTTGAGAACAATTGCTAGATGGATGGTTGCCTCCACAAAAATCACATTTAAGAACTTGTGGTGCTACCTTATTAGAATTTAATGCGTTTAACTGCTCAGGGAGCTTTGACATCTGCTTTGTAAGAGCCTCTATTTGTTGAGTAAGAATCTTATTCTGTGCTAAACGTGCATCAACAGCAGTCAGATCCAATACCCCTTTCTTTTGAACTAAACTCCTATTGTGTTGAGCCTGCCGATCTGTAATAGATAGTGAATTAATAATCAAAGTGGCACGTTCAACATCAGCAGACATAATTGTTCCTCCAGCTGCAGCATCCACTAGCATCTTAGTATCAGGCCTCAGACCATTGCAAAAGATATTCAATTGGAAAACATGCATCTTCGAAACCATGGTTTGGACACTTTCTAAGGAAAGACTTGTATCTCTCCCATGCTGAATAGAATGACTCATCTGGTCCTTCTCTGAATGATGAAATGACTGACTTGGCACTGATGAATCTGGTTGGTGGTAAGAACTGAATCAGGAACTTCTCCTCAACATCATCCCAAGTTGTCAAGTTGTGATGTGGATGATAACTCAGCCAATCCTTTGCTTCCCCAATTAAGGAAAAGGGAAACAATTTCCGAAAAGCTGCTTCCTGTTCTTCTTCAGAAAAGCCCATTGTTCTACACAACTCATACAAAGTGGATAGATGTTTATAAGGGTCTTCAGAATCTAACCAGCAAATGGCCTTGAACTGACCAAATTGAGATAATGCCCTTTGATTTCAACACCCTTATGAGCTTGTGGAATGACAGTACTTGAGAAGTGTTTAGGTCCTTGCCCTTGATGCATATAATGATCACCGAGGGTTCTTCTAGGAGGAGGAGGAGGAGGGGGACCTGCCTCTTCCATTCGGATTTGCTTCTTCTGCCATTTTCGGATCAAATTCTGAAACTATTTCAAATTGTTGATCAAGTGAACTTGCACCTTCTTGCTGAGATCTTTGCTTCCTTTCTTTTGCTCTTTTTTTGTTCTCCTTCGTTGTCTTCTCGATTTCTTGGTCAAATTCCAAATTATCTTAATTCACCTGGCCTCGCAATAACATAAATCGCAAAACACTATAGCAAAGATCAAAACAGGTCAAGTACAGAGTTAACGCTAAAACACTTGCTCAATAAATTAATTTTCAAAAATAAATAGAAATGATGCAATTCCCCAGCAACGACGCCAAAAATTTGTTGTGTATTCCAATTAAACACCAGACACAACTTGTATATAGTAGAAGTGAGTATCGATCCACAAGGAATTGGTGATTTCTATTAATTCTCTAATAATCAATTTAATTAAGCATGTGCAAAAAGTACGTGATTCTAAACTAATTTGTAAATTAGAGTAACTTTGAAACTAATGAAAATAACTTGAATTAAATAAAAACAGTAAAACGGTGATTGAATAAATGGAGAAAACGGGGATTGAACCTTACCGATCGCACTCGTTGGCAATTCAGTGATAAGTACTATTAGTCACTAAACAATTATTGATGTAATGCACTAAATTCATTTATATTAAATTCATTGCATATAAAATTCTAAGGTAATTCCCTTGAATGTCAATTTCATGCACAATCAAAAGAATACCCAACATTAAAACCAAGCATTAAAAGCAATTGATCTATTATTATCTATTTCTAGCATAACAATAAACCAAGTATTTCTATTCAAATCAAGTTTAAAACCCTACTTTCCAGTCAAAGCCAAAAACCTAGATTAAGCAAATATTTGATCAAATAATTGCATAATATATAGATGAATAAAAATACGATTACATCACCGAATACACATGAGTTTGATGGTGTGTTCAATCCCAAAAGGAGAATTAGCTACTCATAGAGTCCATAATACCAAAGAGATACATGAGAATTGTGAGTTTGATGGTGTGTTCAATCCCAAAAGGAGAATTAGCTACTCATAGAGTCCATAATACCAAAGAGATACATGAGAATTGATGAATAAGAAAAAGGAATAATGTTTCTCTCTCTAAGAATGTTGTGCTATGGTTTCTAACTTTCTAAGTGTTACTAATCCTAAGGATTGGAGATTTATAAATAATAAATTACAAGATTAAATCTCTTATATCCAACTGGAAATTCATATTTTATCTATTATATCTAATTGAGATAAAGATAGATCCTAATCTAGAAAGGAGTCTTCAAATGTAATCTTCTATCTCTAATCTTCTATTTTTATCTCTAATTTTCTATCTTCTATCTCTAATCTTCTAATTCAATTATGCTTCATGAAGGATTCTGAAAATTCAATCTTCTAACAATTTCTGGTCTCGCCACGCGCTTGGGCGCATGTGCCACCCTTGGGCGCATAGACCTCACGCTCGGGCGTGCTTGGATACTAAATTTTCCTTTTTCTTCATCTTCTTGATTCTTTTTTATTTTCTTTTCTTCTTTCCTCCTTTAATCATCAAAACTCATCTGAAATCACATAGAAATACCCAGAGTAATGATATTGACACTAATCCTAAAAACAACCTAAAATTTACTAATTTGCAAAGGAAATCAAACAAAAACTAAGTTAAAAAGGTATAAAATCCATTAGACTACAATCAATTTAACATGCATTATATGGATCGAAATTTAGTCAAAAGGACATAAATACTTTTTTTTCAAATAGAGGTGAAATTTTGTTAAACAACTTTTGTTTTGAAAATACTATTTTGAAACCAAAAATCAATTAAAAAATTAGTAATCATTCCAAACATGACCTTTATTCTTCAAGAGTCCTGGAATTTGAATCCTATGTTTTAACTAGCTAGGAACCTCATTTTTTTTAAATTCCAGAAATATCCATTATTTTTTAAAATCCCATCCCAACTTTTCAAACCCTACTTTTCAAAATCCACATTTCTTCTTCCACTTCTCATTTCGAACTCACCCTAACCCCACTTTTCATCTTCACTTTTCATTTCATCTCCCATTTTTCATTTTCTATTTCTCAAATCCCAACACCCAACGCTGGAAAGGTTTTTTTCTTGTGTGTTTAGCAACTGTGTAGGTTTTTTATGTTAGGTTTTATCTAAATTAGAGTAGGTTAGGAATGTGTAGAATGGAACATTTAGGGTTTCGACAAAAAAGAAAAAAGAAACGCATTTTTGAAATGATTTCCGATGATCCAATTTTGGAAATAATAATTACTACAAAAAATTCAAATTGGAGCCCGACTTTTTCATTTCATGTTCATATCAAATCACATCATAACATGAGGAAATATAATTCAAAAACAACAAGTAATTTAATGCATATGATCACATAATATTTTACGTGAGTAGCAACTTTTTTTCCCTTTAAATTGATATGTAAGATGCTTTTCGAGTTTTATCAGATGAGTTTATAAGGCTATTTATTCTCATATTTTGAGTTCATTGGTTAACTCTATCTCTTTATTGTAAAAACAATGTACGATAGGAAGTTAATTAAATAATATATGTGATTATATAAAATAAAATATTGAGTTTAGGTTTACGTGTTGAAAACATGATTTCAAACTAGGCCATCAACATTTTTTGGAATCCTGAATATGGTAATGGCTAGATCTTTTTTCGGCTCAATCACCAACTCCCTTATCTTTATAATTATTAATGGGGCAAACTCTGAACAATATACATTTTGTTTTTAGGATTAAATATCAAAATGGTTTTTATAAATATTAATCTTATTGAAATTAGTCTTTGTATAAAAAAGATTGGCTTTTGGTCCCTAGTTTTACATTCTATTTTGGTTTTGGTCTTTGATGGCAAATATGGATAGAAAACTCTACTTTCACATTTCATTTTGGTCCCTACTTTTACAATTAGATTTGGTTTTGATCCCTACTTTAACCTTCATCGTTAGTCTAAGTCACCATTTTCCGTCCATATTTGGCACCATGAACCAAAACCAAAACGGAATGTAAAAGTAGCGACCAAAACCCAAAATAAAAATTTGTAAGGACTAATTTCAAAGAAGTCAATATTTATAGGGACCATTTTGATATTTAAATCTTTTTTATATGTAACGGCAGGGACCATTTTGATATTTAAGTCTTTTTTATATGTAACGGCATAGCAAACCCAATCAATTTATAATCTATTAACACTAGTCACCACCTATAATGGGCCAAAAAAGGTTAAGACACACGTTATGATTCCGATACTAATTAGGGTTAAAAATATTCAAGCTCAAAATAGATTACCAAATAATAGATAAACACAAATACATTTTAAAATAAATCACATTATTAATAATTTTTGTTAAAACTAAATATCACAATTCATCTTAACCCACAAGAGTTATTAAATAATGTCAACATATATTACACTATTTATAATACCAAATTGAGGTGGGTGGGGGGGGGGGGGCACCAAGAGACCAAACTATGATTGATAAAGCTTTTGCGAAAACAAAAAACAAAACAAAAGGGAAAAAAAAACTAGTTAAGACTTTGAATCATTTATCAATTTCCACCTTTAGGAGGGAAAGTCTGTTCATATTCATGCTCAACTGGTTGAAAGGTTGAAAGAATCAATTTTTTTTAACCTATGCACCTCATGTATAGGATAAGAGAACATTAATTATAAAATTGTATTGGAAAACTAAATAATTATTTTTTAATTTATTTAAGCATATCAATTTAAATAATTATTATTTAAGTTTATTTAAGTATTTATTTAAGTATACCAAATTGAGGTGGGGGGGCACCAAGAGACCAAACTATGATTGATAAAGCTTTTGCGAAAACAAAAAACAAAACAAAAGGGAAAAAAAACTAGTTAAGACTTTGATGAATCATTTATCAATTTCCACCTTTAGGAGGGAAAGTCTGTTCATATTCACGCTCAACTGGTTGAAAGGTTGAAAGAATCGATTTTTTTTAACCTATGCATCTCATGTATAGGATAAGAGAACATTAATGATAAAATTGTATTGGAAAACTAAATAATTATTTTTTAATTTATTTAAGTATATCAATTTCCAAAAAATATTTTCTTTTTAAGATTTCATTAAACGTAACTGTGCATAAGGTGCATAAGATAAAAAGACTAAAGAAATATATGAATTTTTTACCGATGTTAATTCAGAGAATTTAATCGAGGATATTCCAAATATTGATTAATGTGGAACAATGCCACTATTGATAATACTCCCTCGATTCCTGTATATCATACCCTTTTGAAACTTTTATTTTTTTTCCTATTTATAAGATCTTATATCAATTTTTAATGATACTTCTTTAATTTCCACACACATTCTTATTTACTTAACAGTTTTTAGATTCTCAATACTATTTTTTTCAGATAAGGCAAATTTTATTAAAAAGAAGAGGAAAAATCAGGAGTATAAGGAATACACCCAGCTCCGGAAAGAAACAAGACACAAAGAAAATGAACAATATATGAATAGTATAGATTCTAAATACTATTAATTGGGTAGTTTTGAAAATACATATCAAATGTTCACGTTTCCAATACTATTAATTAAATTAACCAACTTTCTTAATAAAAGTAAAATATACCAAAATGATCTTATACATAGGACGGAGGTAGAAAATCCAAACATATGGATGGGAAATTACAATAACTTCATATGTTATATGCGGCATAATCATGTGTGTAGTTATTGAATTTTAGGGTTATTTTGTTATAGGCCCTTGTTCTTTTTTTTTAATGTTTTTTTTATCATTATTTCTGGATTTTCCATATACCCCTGCTACCATTTCCGACTAAATTTTGGTGACATATAACATTGAAACTTTAGTCAGATGCAAGAGTTTAATCATGTGGTGCCATGTGGGTGAAGATCTCTCCTTTTTTTAAATTAAAAACGCTAAAAAATTAATATTTTTATTTTTATTTTTTTATAAGCAAAGATGTATTATTCATGAGTACAAGTTGTACCCATGCCCCAAGCAGGGAAAGCTAAGTCAATAACCCATCAGAAATACAGTTTAATGGACTCATAAACCAATCTGAAAATAGAATAAACTTACCAAAAAAGCAGAGCACCAAACCTAAGATCATACCTTAATCTCATCCATAAATTTTACCATATCAAAAGACACATTCTGAAAGAACATAACATTTCTAGCTAACCAAATACTCCAGCAAACAACCAACTACAAGCTTGTACCAAACTGCTTAGTGAATTTAGTGAAATGGTCATAGATGAATTGTTCATGAACCTTGTCAATCTCAAAACAAAAATTGTATGCCAAATCTGAATAGCGATAGAGCAATTAATGAATAAATGCTCATCTACTAGAGAGAAAAATGCGCAAGGATCAAAGAATTGAAGACCTCTTTTAGCAAGATTATCAAGCGTTGGCAACCTATTAAGGAGCAACTGCAAGCCGAAAGCGTGAAGTCTCGTAAGAGTTTTAGCTGTTCAAATAAGTTTCAGGCCATCACATACAATAGACAATATGACACCATTAGGAAGAGAGTGTAACCATAAATAGGTTGATTTGCAGGAAAAATATTTTTATATTTTTAGTTTAGAAAAAAAGATTGGAGTTAAAGATCGTCTTTTCCCGCGTGACATTTTATGACCAACCTCCTGCATCTGACTAGGATTTAGGTGAGACACGTCAGCATAATTTGGTCGGATCGGAATTGGAAATAGGGACATATGACAAAGCGGAGGTAATTTTAGGGAGTCAAATATAAAATAAAATAAAAAGAAAATCTGTGACAAAACGACCAAAAATTCAAGGACTTCTGACATATTTAAGGCTTTATATACCAATTATTATTACAACAACGAGTAGTTCAGATGGACTTGAGCAATACTCAAACGAACATGTGTTTAATTTATAAGTGGCAACTTCTAAATTGTATTTTGCATTTTAGAAACTTAGTTTAAAAAAAAAGGTTTTAAATATGTTTTTGGATTACGTAAATATAGAGAGTTTTGATTTCAATTCATGTATTTTTTCTTTGATTTGGATTAATTTTTTTTTTTTTTTGAAATTTTTGTTTTAGCCATTATTGATAACGTGATTAATACCGACAAGTGACATATGTCATGTTAATTATAAACTTTACCAGTTATAATATTGAAACATTATCAACAGATAGTAATAAAACCAAAATTTCTAAAAGTAAAAGGATAAAAACAAAAAAAAAATCTTAAACTTAAATCAAAACTATGTACATTTATAAAAATAAAACATATTTAAACCTAAAATAAACATCTAAACTGCCCTACCAACAAAGAAAAAAAAAGGAAAAAAAAAGGCATCTAAGCTAGATACAGCAAATTAAAGAATCCAGATTTCTATGATGCTGCCTATGGAGCTTTTGTTATTTCTACCACTTTTATTTTTCTTCCAAGAATTGTATGATAGGACTCTTCCATGATGCTGCCTGTGGAACTTTTGTTACTTCTACCACTTTTTTTTTTTTTTTGTGTTGTTTTTGTTTTCATAAAGAGGTAGCTGGTGATGTTTCTGCTGCTGGGTTTTGGTTGTTGGGTACTGTTTGTTTTTTCCCTGCAGCTGGCTTATATTTGAGGTTTTATGTTTTGTGTATTTTTTTGAAAGGAAGTGTTATGGACCACGTAAACGGAACCGGTATGCCGGATTCAGATACCGGATTGAGTCCATGAGAGGTCCACTAGGTCTGGATTCGGATGCCAGATTGAGTCCTTGAGAGGCCCAACGAGGCCGGATTCAGATACCGGATTAAGGCCATGAGAGGTCCACTAGGTCTGGATTCATATACCGGATTGAGTCCTTGAGAGGCCCAACGAGGTCGGATTCAGATACCGGAATGAGGCCCGAGAGGTCCACTAAGGCCGGATTCAGATACCGGATTGGGACCTTGAGAGGCCCAACAAGGCCGGATTCAGATACCGGATTGGGACCTTGAGAGGCCCAACCAAGCCGGATTCAGATACCGGATTGAGGCCATCAGAGACCCAATCAAACCGGATTCGCATGCGGAATAGTATCCTAAGCAATCTTAGTGACCGGATTCAGATACGGATATGGGGATGAGTCTTGGACATTTGATGACCTCATTACCATTATGCTGGTATGAATTCGAACACGTGCCTTAAGGAATCCGAAGAATTCCGTTATCCTCACCAGCATAGGATTCCGTTTGTCTTAATACCCGCATTATGCCAGAGCCGTTTGGAGACAACCTCACCCGCCACATGAAAGCGGCAATCAACGTCATTTATGCTGGTATATATGCCTATATAATACCTAGTAAGGCAAGCAGGTATGTGCGGACTGAACTCACACAAACACACACCACCCCCCAAATTAGAACGACAAGAGAGTGTGTATCTTGGTATTCAAGGTGCTCACTTCACGTCTGACATCAAAAGTGGGATTGCCGAACTCTTGGCCGGATTGTCCAAGAACTGTAATCCTACAACAGAACATTGGCGACCACAGTGGGAGCGAGAAACTTATTCCCACCACCTTTTGAAGAAGTCCATGGCAAACCAGTCACAAGGAGAATGCGCTGAACCCAGTCACCACAGCGTGGTGGAACTGAGAAACAATCCAAGTGGAGAGCGAGCACCTTCTCGTCAGAAGGACCTGAGGGAACGGTTGAGTGAAGGGAGAAGACGGGCAGAATACGAGAATTCGAGACAAGAGGGGCCTTCCCATCATGAACAGGAGAAATCGCGACAGAGGCCCCCCACTAGAGGAGGAGGCCCTTCGCATTTCCGTCATGAGAGTAAAGGGTCATCTGGTGGAGGTTCACAGAAGAAAGCAAGCCTTGAGATAGAATTGGCTCGTCTGCATAGACGATTGGATGAGCAAGATAAACTGCTGAAAGAATTGAGGAAAGGAACATCTCAATCTGGTATAGGGAAAGTGAATGAGGTCAGATTGGTTGAGGAGCCTGAAGAAAAAGACCACTCGTTTTCTGAAAGCATAATGGCTTTCCCCATGCTTGAAAATCTCAAAGCTCCAGCCAATGTAGATCCTTATTTTGGGAATTCAGACCCGCAGGAACACATAGACAGTTTTCTCGTTGCAATGTCATGCCAAGGGGCTAAGGATGCGTATAAGTGCCGCACTTTCCCCTTGACTCTGAAAAAAGCAGCTTTGCGTTGGTATTCAAAATTGGAACCTGATTCAGTCACAAGATGGAAGGATTTGGCGGCTAAATTCCTGGGGCATTTCACGACAAGCAAAGCACAACCAAAGTCCGAGCATCATTTATCCCAAATCAAGCAGGAAAAGGGAGAGTCATTGAGAGACTTTCTCATTCGCTTTAATACAGAGTATTTGTCTATCAGTGACATAGAGGCTTCGGTGGCCCTTCATCTCTTGATGCGTGCTCTGAGACCAGGAAATTTTAGAGACTATTTGGTGATGCACAAGATCAAAACTATGGACGAGGTGATGGAAAGGGCTTAAAAATACATCAATTTAGAGGAGTACCAGAAAGCTCAGGATACTTTTGCCAAGAAAGTCTTATAGACCACTGTCGTATTTTTAGTTTGCTTCTGTTTTGAAAAAAGGTCATGTGGACCATTGTCTCGTCCAAGTTAAGGTAGTTTCCATTTTATTAATAAGAATCGTGAAAATTCCATGAGTAGCAGGGTTAATAGAAAAGCCGAATTAAGTGTTATACCCCCATGAGTTGGTCATCCCAAACCGGTTTCCTTCAATCAAAGACCCCATGAGTGAGTCTAATCTTTTTCAGAACCAAAGAGTGCCTCATATCTGCATCAGGAATTCGACACCTCGGTCTAAAACATGAGTTGTTAATACCATGAATTCGGCAAAACGGTCAAAAAATCCAAATCCGGACATAAGAATTCAGTATCCAAAGCTAAATACACCACTTATTTGACTAGCCATCAGATAAGGAGAGAAATGGGTAGAAGATGTTTTTGTATAAAAATGAACACCACCCATGTATCTAGTATGGTCCCTGTTAGTCTTGAATGTAAAAGACTAATAAGTTAAATGGAAAACCATTCGCTGGCTAGAATAGGATTTCCATGGATCAACAATAGTATGGATACACAAAGACAAAACCAGTATCTCGAAGCCATGATAACGGTATGTCCAATGTACCTAGGAAATAACTTAGGGATTGAAGAGTGGAAGACTTGATGAATCCACTTAGAACTCATTTCTCACATTCATGAACCATGACTTGGGGGGCTACTGTTATGGACCACGTAAACGGAACCGGTATGCCGGATTCAGATACCGGATTGAGGCCATGAGAGGTCCACTAGGTCTGGATTCGGATACCAGATTGAGTCCTTGAGAGGCCCAACGAGGCCGAATTCAGATACCGGATTAAGGCCATGAGAGGTCCACTAAGGCCGGATTCAGATACCGGATTGGGACCTTGAGAGGCCCAACAAGGCCAGATTCAGATACCGGATTGGGACCTTAAGAGGCCCAACCAAGTCGGATTCAGATACCGGATTGAGGCCATCAGAGACCCAATCAAACCGGATTCGCATGCGGAATAGTATCCTAAGCAATCTTAGAGACCGGATTCAGATACGGATATGGGGATGAGTCTTGGACATTTGACCTCATTACCGTTATGCTGGTATGAATTCGAAAACGTGCCTTAAGGAATCCGAAGAATTCCGTTATCCTCACCAGCATAGGATTCCGTTCCTCTTAATACCCGCATTATGCTAGAGCCGTTTGGAGACAACCTCACCCGCCAAATGAAAGCGGCAATCAACGTCATTTATGTTGGATGCCTATATAATACCTAGTAAGGCAAGCAGGTATGTGCGGACTGAACTCACACAAACACACACACCACCCCCCAAATTAGAACGACAAGAGAGTGTGTATCTTGATATTCAAGGTGCTCACTTCACGTCTGACATCAAAAGTGGGATTGCCGAACTCTTGGCCAGATTGTCCAAGAACTGTAATCCTACGACAGAACATTGGCGACCACAGTGGGAGCGAGAAACTTATTCCCACCATGCTTTTGTAAGAGATTAATGTTAAGAGATTTTGTAAGAATAGTGGGATTTCATCATGCTTTTATGTTGTAGTGTTGACGTTTAATTTGGAACCTGGCCTTTTGATTCTTTTACTTTGTACGGTAAGATTTTAATATCTTAGTATGTCTCATGTGATGTACATGTGACATGTATTGATTGTGTTTAGTAAATAAATAATTAAATATTAATGGGCTTAATCATAATTAGATATAAGGGAGGTTGTTTCTGAAGGCTCATTAGCTTGATGAAAGCTAATGGATAATAGTTAGGGTTTTTACCTATTTATAAGAAACAGATCCTGTTCCTGGCCATAAGGTATTTTTTCTCTCCCCATCACAAAACGGCTAAACAAACAGCATAGAAAAGAATAGCATAGGAAGCAAAGGAATAGAAACGTGTTTCGTGGCTTTTGATCAAAAGGCGTTTGGAGAACTCTTTTTCAACTCTAGCAATGGATAGAGGTTAGTAATTGTATTCCTTATTGTCTCTATAATATGTGAAAGTCATGTAATTTCAAGATCCTTATTATTGTAGTTGTAACGAATAAATTAAACTACAACTTATATGTGGTATCAGAGCCACATTAAGAAATTAATGACTTTCCAATTAAGATTTAGGATATTTGGATTGAGTCCTAATTATGGTGTTTAGGGAATGAATTTTTTGCATAAATCCAAATTATGAAATTTGGGAACTTTGAACCCTAATTATGAAATTTAGGGCTTTGTTTCAGTATGAATCCTTATTATGAATTTTAGACTTTTACGCTTCCGCATTATTGTTAAATGAAATATTAGGATTATTTGAAACTTGATTGTTTATCGATTTGTTTTACCCATCAAAGTTTTTTCAATTGAGTATAATGTATACCCAGTGTTTCAATTATATATTTTTAAAGTTCATTAAGTTTTTCTAATTGGGGTAAAACTATTAATTGATATATGTGAAAAGCATTAGATATTGCTTTCATCACTATTTATGATTTGTTTTACTGTATAAAAGCACATTACAGTGATAACGAATAATTATATATTCCTTTTGCATAATAATAATATATATAACAATTCCAGTATGTCATGGAAAATTTACGTTTATATATATATATATATATATATATATATATATATATTTGGGATTAATATGAGTTTTTTATTAGCAAAAGAAATTTTTGAGTTGACATTGCTTGATTTGATATTAGTGTATGATGATCTGATCATCATTAAAGTTGTCAAATCATAAAGATATTAAATCTGATTGTATAATTTTATTATAATAATGAATTTGATTTGAAGTTAATTGTATGTTGATTTTGTTAATCACCAAAGTGATCAAATCAGTAAGTAAATTAATTTCAAACCATATGATGATTTTTCAATTACTTATAAATTTGATGCTATATGAATGACATAATGGTTTGATGTTCTATGAGTATATTGTAGTTCATTGTTATAAGACATTTATGGATCGCCCAAAGGTTTGATTAGTTGTTCTTATAATTAATGGGCATGACTGTAGGCAATATGTTTGTGCTATTGGTTTATTTATACATCCAAAGACAATAGATAATATTAATTGGTACATATATCATTGCCAATTATTGATTATTAATTTTATTAGCATCATTATGTTTGAATGTCGTGTACTAATGTGTAACCCAAAGGAGAGCGTTAGTGTACATTAATTGTTTAAGTAACATGTACCTTATGTCTCAAAACATTTATGTTATGTAGTACATGTTCTTAATTTTCTGCATTCTCATGACTTGTATGTGTCAGTGTTATTTGTTAAACTTTCTGACTAGAGTTTGCAAGTCTTTCTCATCTGTTAGAGAAAATATTGTTGCTATTAATGGTGTTAGCAACAATAAAGATAAAGTTTATTATAAAATCTGAGTAATTTTTGAGAAAGATTTGACAAACACTTATGTTATGTTCATGAGGATAAGTGTTGCAGATAACATTAAGATAATTCTCTCATAAAAAATTGAAAGTAATTAAAAAAAATTAAGTGAATTTTGTGAGAGTGCCTAATTTTTTTTTGAGTATTTTTCTAGGACATTAATGAGTACCCTAACCCCATAAAGCTTGGTGATTTGTGTACTATTTATGAACGTATAATTAAAACGAAAATTATTGCAGCAAGATTTAAGTTTGAGTCCTTAAGAATAGTTGTGGATGAGAAATTCTTATTATAGTTTATCCTCGCTCATTACCAATTGAGTGTTACTTGTTTTTGAATGAGTTATAACGCCATGAAAGATAATGGGTTGTGCAGTAAATTGCACAATATCTTAGTTTAAGAGGAAACTAGACTTAAGACTATAAGAAATCTCTTTATCCAACCTTTAAGGACATTAAGGAGCTGAAAATAAATGTGCGAAGAAACATGATAAGGGCAAAGGGTCACTTGGAATTAATGAGGCATATGTGAAAATTCATATGAAAGAACCTCATTATCATAAATGTCATTTTGTGAAAAAATGTTGAATTCAGAAGAAGTACATAAAATGAAAATCTTGATTCTATAAAAGATAAGTTTAAAGCTTATGTATGTTTGAGTCAAACTTAATCAAAGATCCACATAAAATTTGGTGGATTGATCCTGGATTAATCGAAACATGTTTCTAGCATAATGAATTTTTTTTAATCCATACCATAAACTCACATGTAAAGTTCGTGTTTGTGGGAATAAAGTGAAGGTTCTAGTAGAACTTGTTAGGATTTAATGTTTAATCCTTGACATTGGGCATCACCTAGACTCATTGGAGACCTTTTAGGTACCTAGTTTTTCTAGGAATTTGGTTTATTATCTAGGATTGATGTTACTAGATACTCTTTTATGTTTGGTTATGGATGTTTCAATTTATTTAAGTATATTCATCACATTGGTATTTGTATCTTTGTGATAGTTATATAAATTGAATTTTAAATGATTTTTTGCTAACTCGTGGCATAAGTGTTTGGGTCATAAATCCAAGGAAAGAATGGAAAGCTTTATAAGGAACAAAGTCTTTCTAGATTTGGATTTTATTGTCCTAATTATTTGTGTATATTGTATTAAAGGAAAGAAAACCAAACACGCAAAAAGAAAGGAGCCACAAGAAGTACCCAGCTTCTTGAAAATGTATTCGTCTAAACTTGTGGACCTCTAATGTTAACTTTCTTTTAGAAAGAAAAAGGTATGTCATCATCTTTATTGATAACTATTCATGTTATAACGTTATATGTCTACTAGTATCGTGAGAAATCTAAAGTAGAGGATGCCTTGAAAATTTACTTGAACAAAGTATAAAGTTAATTAGACATATAGGTGAATGTTGTCAGGTATGACAGAGATGATAACTTCCATAAAAGAAGAAATTAAAATGGGTAACATCCATAATTGTTTGTTAAACTTCTCAAGAAATAAGTTATTTGTGTGTAATACACAATGCCAGTTACACTGCAACAAAATGATGTATATATGGCATAATAGAACACTAATGATTTTGGTTAGGGGTATGATAGTTAGTATTTATCCGCAATGCTGAATGTATGTCTTGAAATTGCCATTTGTCTATTGAACAGGGTTCCTAGTAAGACAGTGCAACAGACAATTTTAAACCGTGTGCTAATAGGATACCCAATTTAAGGCACCCGCATATTTGCGGTTGTCGGGCAGAAACAAGGATTGCAATACGCAATATAAGAAAATGGATATAAAACATCAGTGAGCATTTCACTGATTATCCAAATAAATCAAAAGGTATAGACCTTATTGTTCTAACCATAGTACAAGAATTATTCAAACTGAGAATGACAGGTTCATTGAGAATGGTGAAATTTGTGGGAGTATAGTTCCACATAATGTGGAAATTAACGGAGTTAGGGTGCAAGTTTCTGTAATTTGTTCTTCTACCTCAACAATAATTGTTTCTTTTATTGTTGAATACTATAACAATAAAGTACGAAAACATTTAAATTAATTCACTATTCATCATTATTTTATTGTAGAAGAACCATGAGAAATAGTATTAAAAAAATTGCTATTTCGAACGTTTGAGTGGTTTATCTACAAGAATATGGATTTTTGACTTAGTCATTAATGATAATAATGTGTTGTTTTCACATGCCGTAAGTTGTGATAATACTGATAAATAGTTAGATGTCATGAAAGTATTAATAACTATTAAATTTTTTTTGGGACCTTGTAGAATTGCCTAAAGGTTGCACAAGAGTTTAGGGGTAAGTGAGTCTTTTAGACCAAATATAACTCTGGTGACAACCTTGAACGTTACAAGTCCAAATTTGTTATGAAGGATTTCCCTCACGATGTTGACATTAACTATAAAGATTTATTCAGCATTATCATCATGACACATGTAGTCCGTAATGATTTGGAACTGCAGTAGAAGAATGTGAAAACAACCTTATTAATTTTATAGGAGGATGTTTAAATGGATGACCCACTGATGTGGTTCTCAATTGAAAAGAATGAACACATAATGTACATAATTGAGGAAATTAATATACAAATTTAAACAAATGTCCCACCAATAGTATCGAAAAGAAAGTCAATGATACTATTGTTTCTTTTAGATTTAAGGAAGCACAATTAACTTGTGTAAGTATCTGAAGGTCAGTGGGAGTGAGTTTATTATGTTGATTTTGCATGTTATTATATCTTGCTTGCAACTTATTATCTTAGTCTTTTACACTAGACTAAGAAGTTTTTCTAGTAACTTTGAATAGAAGATATAGGTGAGTCGAGCCATGTGATTAGAAAATGAATATTCTAGAACATGTCACATGAATTGTTAAGCTTATCTTAGAAAGCATATATCATTAAAGTACTAGAATGATTTAGAATGAATAAAATTTACATTAAGGAAGTATTAACTATATTCATAAAGTCTTGAGGTATTAGCATGGAACGAATAAATACATGCTTACTTCTGTAATGAATGATCACATTGAGATGATCAGAATGTTGAATTTGTAGCAAGTTTTGAGGTTACAATTCAAACTAATTGACTGCAAAATTTTATTTCGGGGCTTAGAACCGTCGACAATATTGCTTAGCCGCTGAAAACGTATTGTGGTGTTTTGCAGCAATGACACGTACTAAAAAGGTGTTAAAAGTATGTGAATGAAGTACTTTGTCTTTAAAGAATGAGATCAGAAACAAAGATTGTCAATAGAGCATGTTAGCACCAATCTTATGATTGCTAATCCCTTGAAAGAAGGGTTATTGCCTAAACATTTATTGAACATTTTGAAAGTACAGGTATTACTGTCATTAAGTAAAATTGAATTTGATGTTGACATCCTTATGTATGATGTAATTGACACTCTGAGCTGAGCTCATTTATGATATGTTTGTTATGTTTCTGATTACCTGTTTTCTAGAACGGCATGCATTATTGTATTAGAGTAAGGTAAACAGGTATTGTATTAAAAAAAGACATTATGGACCAATTATGTATTTCCCAATTATAGATCGTGTTAAGGAAAAGACTATTTTGTGGTACATGGAAGGAACTATGTCGAACAAATGATGTACAACCGCCATGACCCGAATTAGTTCCTATCTTTAATCATGATTAATAGAGCATCTAAGTATAAAATGATTTAGCAATGTAAATGCGCATTAATTGTTTATTTAATTATTTTGTTTATTAGACCATAATGTTGAATTGTGTCACATGAGCCAAGTGGGAGAAGGTAAGATTTTAATATCTTAGTATGTCTCATGTGATGTGCATGTGACATGTATTGATGTGTGTTTAGTAAATAAATAATTAAATATTAATGGGTTTAATCATAATTAGATATAAGGGAGGTTGTTTCTGAAGGCCCATTAGCTTGATGGAAGCTAATGGATAATAGTTTTACCTATTTATAGGAAACAGGTCTGCTCCTGGCCATAAGGTATTCTTTTCTCTCCCCATCACAAAACAGCTAAACAAACAGCATAGAAAAGAATAGCATAGGAGGTAAAGGAATAGAAACGTGTTTCGTGGCTTTTGATCAAAGGGCGTTTCGAGAACTCTTTTTCAACTCTAGCAATGGATAGAGGTTAGTACTCGTATTCCTTATTGTCTCTATAATATGTGAAAGTCATGTAATTTCAAGATCCTTATTATTGTAGTTGTAACGAATAAATTAAACTACAACTTATATGTACGACATTTCCTTAAGTATACTGTATTTTGTTACCAACTTGGGTTGAGACAACTAATAAGCGGTTCGGTCTCGCTTAAATATGGTCTCGGGTTCGATTCCTTGTGGATGCATAAAATTCATGTTGGGAGACTCACTTGTCACAGCCAGACATGCAACTCGGGTCGAATCCAAATATACCTATGTAGTTTATATTTTGTATTTTTGGACTTTGGAATAAAATCTTCCTAATAAGAAAATATTAAGGGTCCAATTTTCTTTACGAAGCAAAAGCCCAAATTCATCCATAGATTGAGACTGAAAAACAAATTCCAGGAGTGAAATAATTGAAAGTCATATAACCTAGACTTAATACTAGTCAATTTAGAGCCCATTTAGCTATAGTTTATTTTTCATAAAATGAAACTTTTTTATATAAAAATTACTTGACATTATATTTTTGTTTGGTTGGACTTTATTAAAATTATTTCTTTGTTAAGATGAGTGCTATAATTTAGCTGTTTTTTCTTCAGCGTCTCGTAAAGACAAATGTGCCAAAAACGTTGTAAAGAATATTTTTTAGGTCTCCTAAATAAAGGAGCCCTTAAATGTGAAATGTCAATAAATTAAACAGTGCAGGACTGCAGCTTAAATATATATGACAAAATGGATAGTGCATTGACAATGTATAAGTTTTTTATATCATCATTGTATCATCTATTATTTATGTGCTTATGGTTGTTGACTTTCAGTTAAAAATGATACAAATAAATGGTGGATGAGTGACTATTGGTGTAAAAAAAACTTAACACCGTTTGCGAACACCCATTAATCTCTATATATATTTGATTACCATGAATCCAGAATAATTTAATTGCATGTGTGTGTTTGATCGTTTTTATAAAACTATGATGGATGTTTTAACATTTTTGCTTAGAGTATAATTGGTTTCTTCGTACTTATCATTTCCACACCCAACAAAAAGAGATTATGATCTATCTTGGGCATATTATTCTAGCTGCATGCTTCAAGTCAAAATAAGAATGTAATATAGTAAGACAAAAGTTCCTAATGTTTTAACTGCCTCTGGAATTTGCTTAGGTAATGTTGGTACGTGATATTGATAGAAGACTAAAAGTAAAAGGACTTCCTTTTTCCTTTAGCTTTTTTTCTCTCGCCATGTGAGAACATTGTTCTTCAAACAGCCTCGTAGGTGCTAATGTGCTTAAATTAAAGAAAAGTAGTGCCCCACATCTCCATCACTCCATCTCTTTTTTTGATGACACAAGGATGCAAAAGGTGGTCTGGTCGTTAAACTTATACTCCCTCCGACTCTAATTATAAGCAACAAAAAACATCATTCTCTTGGTTTAAAATATAAGCAAAATCAACTAATTTTATTAAATGTTGTTTCATTCCCAATGCCACTTTCCTAAAACATCTCTAGAAAATTGTAATCTTAATTAATTTTTGTTTCATTCTCAATACTACTTTCCTAAAATACCTCTATTTTTTATAAATTTGAGAAAATTAAATACAATCAACTAACTTCCTTAATAAGCGTAAAAGTGGTTGGATTTGTTTATAATTCGAGCCGGAGGGAGTAGGTTATAAGTATGGGGGTTTAACTTTAATTAACACAAGACTAAAGATATATGTCAAACGAAAAAGCAGCTCCAATGTTTAACAACCGTTTTTTGGTTGTCTATACTCTTTTACCAATATCACAAGCGTATCTCCAAGAGCACCTTTAATACCAAGGAATTTTTGATACTAATGATGCATGAAATTGCGTTCCTATGCCTCTCCCAGCAAGATGTATTAACCGAGAATCGAACCTGAAACTTCTTAGTCTCAAACCTCATTCCCAATGCAAGTTTTCAAGTTGGTCGGATTGCACCACTTGATACAACCTCGTTCGTTCTTATCAATAACCACTTTACTATTGTAGGATATAAATTATGAAAATTGCATCATACTTTAACATTTTTTTAGGGTCCTATTGCTAAGGCACTTGTTAAGGATACTAAAAGTGGAAAAAATTCATAAATCCAAAGCATTTACTTTCTCGAGAATACAAAAAAGTACATTTTTCCATAATTTTTAATCACATTTAATCTCTTAACAAGTGCTCTAAAAACATTCTTTAACATTTTCTTTTTTTTATACCTTGAACCCCACCCGACCAAAATATGATAGATATGGACATCACACACAATCCTTCGGGATTGATAAGCCCTTAACCTTGTCAAGAGATGTTACTCATCTCACAACTCAACTCTTCTTACTTTCATTCACGAATTATTGGAGTGCATTTTATAGGCTTACTATGCATCATGAGCAGCCACATAATAACAGTTATGACGATGAGCCATAATTCTCACAATTAAACACTTAAAACAATGACAAAGGAAAACCAAAAGACTTGTAAGCCTTTACATACACGAGTTCGCCTTATATTTCCCCTCTTTATGAGCTACTCCCTCCGTATCATTATGTTTGGTCTTTTGATTTTTATTATATATATATATATATATATATATTGTTTGGCTTTTTACATTTTCAATACATACATCAACATATTTTTTCTTTTTCTAATTTTAACCTTTCATTCAATCATTTCTCTTACTCCTCATTAATTCTACTTTTATCATCTCTATTATCTCTAAATCACCATACATTAATTAATTGACATACTTACTAATAAAAATTAAATACTACTACAATTTTCAATAAGGATTAAATAGAGGCATTTTGGACAAACTATACATAATACTTACAATAATTAACATTTTTTAATCTGTGTGTCCATGTCTAAAAGGCTAAACATAATGAAACAGATGGAATAATTAAACTACTCAATAAGCATAATTGAATGAATGATTTGATGATGGTCTTCCATTGGCATCCAAGAGTCTTCATTCTTATTTTACTATATAAGATGGTGTGTGACTTCTGGCTTCCAGCCTTGGCTGAATCGACGAAGATGGTCTTCCTTAATTGTAACTCTTCATTTGATTGCATTTGAGAGGCTTATTTAATGAGGAGATGAACGTCCGTCTTGCCTCTTGGGTGGCTTCATTCATAATCCATCTTAGTGGTCATTATAAACTCTTGATAAGGAGTTTATTATTTGTTTCATCATCCCAAGTTTCTTTATTAAAGACATGTCTCTTTCAGAATGGCACCTTACAGAGCAAATCCCTTAATTTTTTTCAATCTTTAGGTGATTTCAATGCTCTTGAGCTCCTTTCTCTCTTAGGATTGTTTTTGAGTTCACCAGGGTAGCACTTGAGTTTGCTATCAATTCCTCCGTCTTGAAGAGGATTTGTCTTCAAATTATTAGAGTTTGACAAACAAAGAAACTCCAATCAGTTGAAAATAGAAAACTTGGAGAAACATTCACTTACCCTTCAAGTAAATGAACATGCACTTTATTGAATCTACTCATGTGTACTAGACAAGGACGTATTGTTATCTACTACTTGTGCTCATTCTCACCCCTGCTAGGGTCAAATATAACAAAACCATCATTCAGAACTTTACAATTGTTGGATGCTAATGACAACTTTAAAACAACTTTAGCAATGACCCATGCACAGGCTTATCACTAGCTAGATGAAACCAAAGAACTAAAAATACTAGTCCTACACAAATGCAAAGATGCATGACCTAACATATGATTACATGGATCTTGATTAGACTCAAGAAAAAGACTTAAGCTAACTAGAAAATAATGAAAATTCCTATCAAAATATGTTTGCCCCAAAGAAACATGCACACTAGCTAGTTTATATGGTCATAGGGCGTTGCATATGAGTAAACTTATCAAAACCATTATGCATTGTCAATGCAGACCCCAAACTGACATCTATGCACTTGAAGTGCTCTCTTGATTTGGCCATATGTGCTCATACTCCCCTTAGAAATTCTCAAAGCTTCTTGCTCAATAATTGGGGTATTGATGAGTGTACCTATTAGTACTTCATCCTTGGCAGCCTGAAAATCCAAGCAAACAATATTATGCAAGATATTAGAGTTAGAAAGATTAGAAGCTTAGAGTCAGGTTGATATTGAAAATTTATATTTTAAATGTTTAAATGATAATTTAACATTATATACTTACATGTTGTCATGTTATATTATATGTTGTATAGTTGATGCTTTTTAGAAATAAGATCGATGGAGAGCTTGGTACACTTAAAGCTAAAATTGTTAGAAAATATTGAATGATCGATGATGACTGTGTCGTGGTAAAAGCCACTACCTTAAAAACAAGATTTCCAGGTAGCCGAGGTGCAAACTACTATGGTTCTTGTTCCCAAGGTTAGCACAACAGTTTTCTAACTCGTGCACTCGAGGCAGAAAACTTGGAATCTCACTCAGTAAGGTCGTTTTTTTCAGAAAAAGAAAGAAAAGAGGAAAAATTAGAAATGGAGAAAGGGAATGATTAGCGTATATATATCGAACCCAGAAGGATGGAACATACTTATATAGCTTTAGGTTAAAACCACCCATCAGACAAGAAATTAAGGCTAATGAATTTCTATTAAAGCCTAATCGAAACTAACAAATAAAGGCTCATAAAGAATGCAACGGTTAGATTCAAACAGACATAAAACTGAGCTCACGATCGGTTAAATGCTTAAGCTTGGGTAGACCAAGCTCGGCTGGTTTACGAGCTAACAGAAAACGCTCGGCTAGATCACTCTCGGCTAGATCACTCTTGGCTAGGTCACTCTCGGCTAGGTGACGAGCTCACAGCAAAGCGGCCGACTTAAGCTTGACTAAAGCTTTAAGCAAAAATGCTCGGCAAATGCTCGGCTAGATCACTCTAAGCTAGGTGACGAGCTCACAGCAAAGCGGCCGACTTAAGCTTGACTAAAGCTTTAAGCTAAGTGAAATGCTCGGCTAGATCACTCTAAGCTAGGTGACGAGCTTACAGCAAAGCGGCCGACTTAAGCTCGACTAAAACTTTAAGCTCGGCTAAAGCTTTACGCGAAAAGTAATCTTCGTCTAGTTCAAGCTCGGCTTACACTCGGTTAAAAACCGATTCACGCTTAACTGCTCGGTTTAAGCTCTTCACGAATGCACTCAGTTGCTCGGTTCAAGCTGCTTATATGCTCGGATTAAAACGAGAATGTCATTAATTCCAACAAAAATATGTTGATCTAGAATGAATCCAGGTAAAATACAATTTCACATTTTTTTTACACAACTGTATTTAAATTTTCTTTTTATTCAAATAATAACTTGTTCATTTTGTTTGTTCATTTGAAAAGTTGAATGGTGGATGATATTTGGCTCAAGCGCACCTCAACTCAAATGTGTGGCAATTAAAGTTCTTAGCCAAACAACTTCAGCCACAAAATTGTGAAAGAAACTGGAACACATTCAACTATATACATACAAAAAAAGGAATAGGCTCACGTTCAACAGATTGCATAAACTTGTTTACACGCAATATAATATGAAATTGAAAATGCGACATGAAATGAGAAGAAGTCAATAAGAAATTGAGTCAAGTTTCGACCTATTAATCTTGACTACATATTTCAAGAAGATGATTCGTTGTCTGAATGGATAGAAGAAAGGGAAAATCCCACATTGGACGAAGCACAAAATGCAGAGTAGTTACCTATAATTGATACCGATGATGAGAATGAAAATATATATGGAAATGGGTGATGATGTTGGTTCCTATGCAAATAGTGGTGGTTTAAGCCCACCAAGTGACAGAGGCAGCAATGGTACAGTGGTGGTAATGTAGGGGCTGAAGACAGTGAAGACGAAGATGAGAGAAGTCAAAATGATCCGTATAAGGAGATGCCATATCACAGGCGTGATGGAAACTTGATTGTTGATTTCACAACTATGCTGGATATGGTTCCTTCTGGTTCATTTGGTGGAAGTAGAGGAGGCGAGTCACAATCTAGAAGAGGAAAAAAGAAACAAGATGTAACATTAGAAGATTCTTCATCTTCTAATTTTGCACAAAGTTTTAGTGACTTTAACCTTGATAAAACATCTCAATGTCATACGTCAAGGGTATAATCCAGTGCGTCCAGCATATTATCCATATGCTTATTATACTCATACTCAATATGTAACTGATCAAGCTCCACCTTACCTGCCATCATCAGTAGATTATCAAGATCAACAATCAAGTGGTGTATTTTTTTTATTATGTCTTTGGGTCGGCAAGGTGTTTCACAAGGTCATAGTCAGGATGATATTGGAGGTTATGATTTTCCTCGCCATTCTACCATGTGTTAAAAGTTTTAATGTGAGTTTTTCTTATTTAATATTGTACTTTATGCTCTTTTTTAATATTTTTGAAGTGACAATTTTTTATTTATTTCAACTAAAAAACTTTGATACACTTATAATTTTGGCTTAATTATGTCATAAGTTCCTAAAGTTTAAGGTACTTTTTCCAGATACCCTTATTCTTTTTTTTCACTGTTTATACACTCAAACTTATCTTCGGTTTGCTATTTGCCCCTATGACGGATTTTGGCCAGTTTTTGCAATGTCAATGCCCTCAAACTTATCTTCGGTTTTCTATATGCCCTTGTGACAGATTTCGACCAATTTTTTATATTTGCTCCGACATGTGGACCATTGTGGTCCTAGTCACCCCCATCATAAGTTTTCATCTTCAACCTTCTCCAACCACCAAAGCTCTAACCACCATATTGTCTCCCTCAAATAAGCAAATGACCCCTCCCCCCCCCCCCCCCCCGCGTGTGAATGTTCTGCTAAGAGGACTTGTTCTTCCGTTTGAAGGCATCGAACCAGACAAAGGTGAGAGAGTTGACGTGGCTCGAGTCGGGTGAGATAGGGAACCAGGTTTCAACGAGGCATGGAAATTTGAAGTAGGAAAAACGGAAGAGGTCGTGACGGGAGGGGAGGGGTGGCGCTCGATGTTGGAGGGGAGCTGCTTTAGGGTTTCAAGATCATCTTCGAGGTTTTGGTGGTAGTGTTCGTATGGTGGTGAGAGCTGATGGGGTGAGATATGGTGGCAGAGACAATATATGCTGGAAGGAGCTCTGGTGGTAGGAGAAAGGTTGAAAATGAAGAGCACTGATGGGGTGACTAGGACCACGGTGGTCCACGTGTGCAAAAACTAGTCGGAATCCGTCACAGGGGCAGATAGTAAACCGAAGATAAGTTTGAGGGCATAAACATTGTAAAAACTAGTCGGAATCCATCATATGGAAAATAGCAAACCAGAGATAACTTTGAGGGCATAAACATTGAAAAAAAATAAGGATATCTGACAAAAGTACCTCAAACTTCAGGAACTTATGACATAATTAAGCCATTTAAAAATACTAATTGTCACCTTTTATCTTGCTTTCTTTTTGTAGGGATATCATATCTCCTCTGGATCATGTCATCATAGCAGCTTTGCTTCTAAGATATTTGATGACATTGAAAATTGGGAAAAAGAATTGTATTATTCTAAGTGAAGATCATTCACTTTTGTTGAAGTGAAGTGAAATATTATAGTATCGTATGTTATTTAGAATTTATATATTTATGAATTTCTTACTTCCTTCTTAGCAAAATTATTTTTTATTAGAAAACTATTCAAAATTATTAATAAACAAATATTATAAATATAGCAATAGTTATATTTTTTTTAGTGAAGTACCACTTTGGTTCCTCATTTTTTTTAGATGAGACACTTAAGTCCCTCAAAATGTGGAATTCACTTTTAGTCCCTGAGGATTTTTTTATGAGACACTTAAGTCTCTCCGTCCAATAGTTGGCGAAGTGGACGGAGGGACTTAAGTGTTCCATAAAAAAATATTCAAGAATTAAAAATGAATTTCCACATTTTAAGTGACTAAAGTGTCTCATCTAAAAAAATGAGGGATCAAAGTGGTTCTTCACTCTTCTTTTTTATTATTTTTTTAAAATTTTGTGACCAATGTCACCATCCGATCACAATTTAAAGGCTTAATTATGGTTTTGGTCCCTATAAGTTGAGGTCGTTTTGAAAATAGTCCTTAAATCTTTTTTTGACCTTGATTGGTCCTTAAAAGTTTCATAAATTTGGTTTTGGTCCTTCTGTTAGTCTTCCTCTGTTAGATGCTGACGTGGCAAACGGCAGGGCCACGTCAGTCCACACCTGGCTTCCAACGCAGCACCTTAATTATGGTTTTGGTCCCTATAAGTTGAGATCGTTTTGAAAATAGTCCTTAAATCTTTTTTTGACCTTGATTGGTCCTTAAAAGTTTCATAAATTTGGTTTTGGTCATTCTGTTAGTCTTCCTCTGTTAGATGCTGACGTGGCAAACGGCAGGGCCACATCAGCCTACACCTGGCTTCCAACGCAACACCTGATGTGGCTGCTCCCCATGTGCCTCCCACGTGACCTCCTTTATATGTAGGGTTGAGCACACCCATCTTCTTCTACCCTAGATCGCCGCCGAGTGAGTGAGTGGAAGGAATAGAAAGCTTGCTGCAACAATGACGTCGAAACCAAGCACCACGAAGGGAGGTAAGTCTGATAGCGTGAGAAGCTGCAAGTCTCGTGCATCCGGATCCGTGACAACATCGAGGAAGACAGTGTGTGGCCGTGGTGCAATGGCTATTTTGATGACCTCTCATATCTCTCAGAATCCAGATAGGAAGTTCTGGAGATGCCCGAATTGAAAGGTTTGAAGTCTAACTCTTCACCACGTGATAATATTCAACAAGCATTTACATATCCAATAATCCAACCACACAGGGTTCAAAAAATAATAAGCCAAAATAAACAAGTTCTATTCAATTCAAAACATAAGTGTTATGTCTTCAATCTTTCTTCTTTGACTTGTCATTTCTACCTTGTTGACTTTTTGATTCTCCCTTTTTGAGTGCATTTATCCTTTCCCTTTCTCCAACCCTTGCAATTTGGGCATCTCCAGAACTTCCTATCTGGATTCTGAGAGCTATGAGAGGTCGTCAAAATAGCCATTGCACCACAGCCACACACTGTCTTCCTCGATGTTGTCACGGATCCGGATGCACGAGACTTGCAGCTTCTCACGCTATCAAACTTACCTCCCTTTGTGGTGCTTGGTTTCGACGCCATTGTTGCAGCAAGCTTTCTATTTCTTCCACTCACTCACTCGGCGGCGATCTAGGGTAGAAGAAGATGGGTGTGCTCAACCCTACATATAAAGGAGGTCACGTGGGAGGCACATGGGGAGCAGCCACATCAGGTGCTGCGTTGGAAGCCAGGTGTGGGCTGACGTGGCCCTGCTGTTTGCCACGTCAGCATCTAACAGAGGAAGACTAACAGAAGGACCAAAACCAAATTTATGAAACTTTTAAGGACCAATCAAGGTCAAAAAAAGATTTAAGGACTATTTTCAAAACGACCTCAACTTATAGGGACCAAAACCATAATTAAGGTGCTGCGTTGGAAGCCAGGTGTGGGGTGACGTGGCCCTGCCGTTTGCCACGTCAGCATCTAACAGAGGAAGACTAACAGAAGGACCAAAACCAAATTTATGAAACTTTTAAGGACCAATCAAGGTCAAAAAAATATTTAAGGACTATTTTCAAAACGACCTCAACTTATAGGGACCAAAACCATAATTAAGCCTAAAACACCGACTCTAAGTAGAAAGTATCGTTCTACTTTATTTCATTTGTACTCGTCGTAGCAAATGCATTGCTTCTGTGACTTGCAAGCTCATTTTCACTTCTAATTATACTAAACATAACATTTCAGCTTCATTGAAACCAGCATTTGATTTAGTACATTGAAATCCTGGTGAGCCCCTGTCGGTTCGAACCACCAGGTCACAGGTTTACACTTTAATTAACTCCTTGTCATATCATTTCAAAAAAGGTATGAAACAATGCAAATAATTGCAACTATGCCGAAATTATGTTTTGTATTCCTTGTACTTCTTCACCGTTAGAATGAAATTTTATCTTATCCCAAAAAAATTGCAATTACGTGAAACAGTTTCTAGTCCAACTCTCACGTAATAACCGGTTTTTAATAAGAGCAATTCATATTTACATCCAGAATTATATCTGCATATACATCTGTTTATCTTATATGCAATTAAATATAACATTTTGTTTTTAATAAAAGCTTAAATATCACGGGTTTGTGGCAGCCCACGATTCTTACATTACTGTCTAAGTGTCCTTGTCCGGTAAGTCTGCTATGTCATTCTGAATATCTATCGCTCTGAACATAAGGGATTGACACAGGCCGGTGATGTTGTTAATCAGAAATATGAGAATAGGATAAGTTGTAAATCCATATCAAATCACAATAAGTAGTTGCTTAACCGAATTTTCTATCAGAGAAGTGCACGTTATTGTGTTTTCCAATATCAGAACGTGCTCCATAATCAATATATATTACCTTTTGGCTCTACAGTACCATGCTAAAAAACAAACGTAACATACCCAACAGTCACATGCAACAATATAAAGTAACTTTCAATAATTTAATAATAAAAATCAGTCAGCATGTGTTTCAAAGAGGGGTATCGTTGTTTCAGCTGGTAATTCACTGTCTAATTCAAAGATAGATATGTATAAGAAATTGCCAATTTCCTAATATGGTTTCTCCTCACTTACGTATGAACAAAATGCATAAAATAAACTAGGAAAATCTACATGTGACATGAAATTGGTTACTAGGTCGCTACAGCTATTACCTCGATCTACTTTATATATAATAATCTCTCATTCAGCAACCAAGTTCCAACCACCGCAATGCATGCAACTAACAACACTACTCTTTGGCTCTTCCCACTCAAAATCTCCGTTTTGGCTAAGCAAAAACTAAGGAATCCATATTAGGAAGTGACTAATGCAAAATACCAACCCCATCAAGATAGACATAAGAAAAACCAAATTAAAATAACTCTCATTAACGTTGTTTTCAGGTTAGAGCAATAAAAGAGGGTCATTGTTCAATGTAAGCTAAGGTCTCCTTCAAATATTTTTTTACTTATTTGCCTTAACACATTATTGCTTCGTTCATCAGTTCTCTCTTTTTCTATTCTAACACTTCTTGAAAATCATGCTTTCTTAGAGAGATTAATGAAACCGTTTCGGTTTTATGGACACTAGGCGTTATTGCACGTTTAATGTGTGATCTTCTCTTGATGACTACTATAAAATGGTTTAGCAAAATGTTGTCACTATGTCAAGTTAACCTATAGAGGTGTCTGTGTGTATGTGTTGCAGTGCAAAGTGCAAAGTATTTTATTATTATTATTATATACCTAATGGAAGGATCCTCACGAGTAAGAAAAGGTGCATGGAGTAAGTCGGAAGATGACCGTTTGAAAGCATGTGTGGAAAAATATGGGGAAGGAAAATGGCACCTAGTTCCTAATCGAGCAGGTACTACTGCTTTCATGATAATATTAATAATGGTCAATTGGTCATTAATTGTTAAGATCTCATCAAAATTAAAAGATATTTTGTTGAGAAAAAAACACAATTTTTATGTACTTTTTTTTTATCAACACAATTTTTATGTACTTTTTTTTTATCAACACAATTTTTATGTACAAGTATAAAAAAAAATTAAAAAAAAATAGCACAATATTTTGTGTTCTCTCTACCCTTATTTCCTTTAGTGATGACTGTTGAGGCGTTGTTTTCCCTGGTAGTATGGACGCTAGTATGATTCAGGCAAGGATATAATATTATGTGATGCAAAAATAATAAATGGAGAATAATAACGGATAGATCCAACTACTTATTTTGTATGAATTTCATGTTTTAAAAAAAGGAGTTACTAACCTTAAATATAAATTTGGATGGTCGCTATGCAACCTTTTGTTAGACTCATAATAATTTGTCATCTAATACATGTATGTCATGTCATTACTTAAAGCAGAATGTTGAGAATGTATGTGAAGAAGAAGGAGGAGGAACAATTCTAGCAAAATTGAAACAACTTTAATTTTTTTTAAGTAAATTTTTTGAAAAGTAAAAGTTATAATTTGTGTTAAGGTACAAAGGACTAAATTAAAATAATCTAGTTTTTATGTTAGACTAAATTGCAAAAATCAATTTTGACTACTTTAAGCAATGACATGACATACATGCATTAGGTGACAAATTCTTATTAGTCTAATAAAAAGTTGCATAGCAACCATCCAACTTTAGATTGCATGTTAGAAATATTCTTTAAAAAATTGTAGTTCAATTAAGTTAATAGTTTGTTATGAGTTAAAATTATTTTATTTAAAAAAAAACAAAATCTTAACTTTACAGTTGAATAATTAATCAACATCTTTTATTCCATAATTTGTGTCATTTTATGTGGTACTCATTCTCATTAATCCAAAAAATATTAAATTAATAAATATTTAATTCAAAATTAATATTCTTTTCAATGAAAATGAGTAACACAAATTATATATAGGACAAAAAATGTGTCATTTAATAATAAATAAACATTAAATTAAATGTTGTTCAAAATATAACAACTTTTAAATATATGAAATAGACAAAAAATTGAAGAGAAGAAAATATTAAGTATCTTAAATCTTAATTCGTTTGATATTCATTTACTTTTTTTTACCAAAATGAATCCATTCCCGACTTCCCCGTATAATTCAGTCATCATCCATAATAATGCTAGCAATTGGCATGGGCAATATTAATTATTTTTAACAATATTATAAAGACAAATGCATATCAGAAACTAATTTTAATACATTTAAAAAAAAAGACTAATTTTAATATCTAAAATTTGTTGTACTAGGTCCTGTTTCCTAATCATCTGTCTAAAGATCTTGTGAGAGTCTTACCAACTTGGCTCAAACTAATCGAGATTTAGTGTTTTTACAGGGTATCAAAAGTTTCAGACTTAAAATCATACCTACCTGTTAGTAGTGAAGAAGACCGTGGACAAAAATTTAAGCACTCTAATTTAATTTACTTATATAGTTATATTAGTATTTTTATATTCACTCTTTCGTCTTTTTCATACATGAGAACTATAAGTACAAGAGTATTATATGCATATAAGCATGGTATCTCTTGATGATTATAATAAAAATGAACTGAACCAAGAAATATGTATTATATTTGGAGACAGAGAGTATAATAAGGAGTGTGAATAAATATTTTGAACACTCAACACTCAATAGTATCTTTCTAATAACATACACTTATATCTTTTCTTTTCAGGCTTGAATAGATGCCGCAAAAGTTGTAGACTTCGATGGTTGAATTATCTTAATCCAAATATCAACCGTGGGGACTTCTCTGAGGAAGAAGTTGAATTGATGAAAAGATTGCATAGACTTCTGGGAAATAGGTCATATTACTATTTGACTATGTGCATACTCTTTTCGGTTCGAATTATAAAAAAAAAAAAATTTTATGCTTATTAAAGAAGTTAATTAATTGAATTTAACTTTTTTCACATTTATAAAAAATAGAGGTATTTTAGGAATGTATTATTGGAAATGAAACAAAAATTAAATAAGATAACAATTTTCTAGGAATGTTTCAAGGAAATAACATTGAGAATGAAACAAAATTTAAAAAAATTAGTTAATTTTATTCATATTTTAAACTAGAGTGAAGACCCAATTTGGTCCCTCAAGTTTTCCGACTGAGACACTTTAATCCCTCAAGAATTATAATTCACTTTTAGTCCCTAAAGAATTTAAAAAATACCACTTTAGTCCTTGTTTTCATTCCGTTAGCTATTGTCACTGTTGACATAAATTGTAACATTTCATTCCCCGGTGCTAATGACCTCCCACTAAATGTCCCTGGTGCTTCTAGAAACAGTGACAGTAGTTAACATAATGAAAACAGAGACTAAATGATGTTTTTTAAATTCTTTGAATTATAACTCTTGAGGGATTGTCTCAATCGAAAAACTTGAGGAACCAAATTGGCCTTCACTCTTTAAACTAAGAAAAATATATATTTTATTTAACTTATATTTTCAAACCAACCAAAGGGAGTATTATTTATTTAGTTTTTCTGATCATATAGGTAATGTATAGTTGTCTCTAGTAAGTTGCTTGGTTAATATATAGAGCAGTGAGATATATAATATAAATATATGAGTTAGATGATTGTTATATAATTTTTATTCTTCTCATCATAAACTTTACCTATTAATATATATATATATATATATATATATATATATATATATATTTTGACACACACAATAATAAATTTAGGCAAAAGTGCTAGTGATTTCATCTCCTCCATCAAGTTATTTTCAGATTTCAACTTTGTTATAATTTTTTTTTCAAATGGATTTTTAAATCCATTTTTATAGTACAATTAAAGAAAAAAGTTATAAATGTGTTTCGTATATATTTTCAATTTAACTCACTGATACTATGATTATAAATTTTGGTTGAGAATTGCGAAAGTTGTGAGAGAAAAAAAACTTTTACGACCAAATTGAAACGATTATAACTTTTAGGACAAAATTGAAATGCGAAAATAACTCAAAGGACGAAATCACTAATTACTATAAGCTTGTATATATTGGAAAGGTAAATACTTAAAAAAATTTGAAAAAATGCATTTACATGATTTTTTTTTAGAAGAAAAAGCTTCATTAGCACAATCACATTGTAAACCAACACCTAAAGACCAACTTGTTAATATTGCGGCCTTCTATAAAAGGTTCAATAAAAAAAACAACTTGTCTAATTGTCTAACTTACATGCATTTTGCATAATAGGAAAGCGATACAAAAATTTTATAATTATTTCCCTTTTAGCTAAATCAAACATTTGAGCAGATTGGTTCTCCCTTATTTGAAATTTCCTTTTATTTCTCTCCATTCATACTTGAAACAACATCCGCATAAATGACCCAAACCATTCTCTTTCGGATCTTGTTTCTACTAAAGGCATGAAGTTCCCAACCTAACCAAAATCTGAAGTCTTGTTGCCAAGAGTCTAAGCTAATAATCCACTTGCTTAATTTCTCCAATAAAGCAGCAACCCATTCACACGAAAAGAACAAATGATTCCTTGATTCAGGAAAACAACCACAAAGACAACAAATAGGATCAACAGTCATATACTTGCTTAGCCTATCAGTTGTTTGAAGCCTGTTATGAAGCATTAACTAGAGGATAAAACAATGCTTTGGAATATTGTCTCTATTCCAAACCATTTTGCTATATGTGAATTCAGCTTTATCCCCCCCCCCCCCCCCCTTTGCAACCAGTGATAGCCATATGCAATTGTGTAGATTATTCCATGCTTAGCAATTTTCCATTTTTCATCCTCCCAACTAGAAGCAAAAAAATTCCTAATTTTAATGATTTTCCTCCAATGCCATCCTACATCATGCTTGATCTCATACTGCCAGAAATCACTTCCTTTTAGATAAATGCTATTGATCCATTTCATCCAAAGGGAGTCTTTTTTGGCTGCTATATTTCAAACTTTTTTACCAATAGCTACTTCATTCCATAACAAACAATTTTGAATATTAAGGCCACCACGTATCCTTTTTCTGCAAACGGAATCGCATCTTACAAGGGTTGTGTATTTCTTATTCTACTTATCTGACCATGGAAAACTTCTATAGTGTGTGTGTAAACACTGGGGATTTTGGGTATACTCTCTAGTGCTCTGTAATACTACATTTGTAGTAGTAGAGGGTATCACTGGAATACACTATATTGGGTACCTCTTGATAAAAGAGTGTAGATAGGATATTGTAATTATCCTTATATATATAGTGGATTATTTTCGGAGATTGTCCCGTGGTTTTCCCGTACTGGGTTTCCACGTTAATTTTGGTGTGCAATTTATTTATTTATTTTGTTGGTGTGAATAGTGACAAGTGTATCTCGCAGTCAAGTACTATTCACGTGCTTTATTTTTCTATCACTTTCCACAAAGTTTTAAGTACGCTTCCGCTCACATCCATAAAGTGCCCAAGACACTTGGGGTGTATTCAACTCTGACTTCCTAACAAGTGGTATCAGAGCCACTTGTTTATCAAATTTAAGATGTCGGTACCAAAATTTGATGTGGAGAAGTTTGATGGATCCAACGACTTCAGTTTATGGAAGCTGAAGATGAAGGCATTGCTAGACCAGCAAGGTCTCATCAAAGGCGTTGGAAGGCGAGGACAAATTGCCTGCAACATTATCTGCTGATAAAAAGGAGGAGATGATGGCTAAAATATGGAGCACAATACAACTAAGTCTAACAGACAGTGTATTGCGAGAAGTTATGAGCGAGACAACTGCACATTCACTATGGAAGGCCTTAGAGGAAAATTACTTTGTAAAGACCTTGCCAAACCAACTTTATCAAAGAAAGCGATTGTACACATTCAAACACTCAGGAGAAAAATCAATGCGAGACCACCTTGATGACTTCAATCAAATAATGGCAGATGTACAAGCTGCTGGAATAAAAGTTGAAGATATAGATCAAGCTGTGATCTTGTTGACTTCGTTACCTCCGTCCTACGATACTTTTTGTGACACCATATTGTATGGTAACTCCACAATTATAGTCAAATACGTCAAAGAGCCGTTGATGACGAAGGAGCATCAGAAATCAGCCTCCGGATCAAGTGCTGAAAATCCTGCAGACGGATTGTTCGTGGCGAGAGGGCGCAGTCAAGAAAAAGGAACGGGAAGCAAAAGTGGTAAGAGATCCAAGTATAAAGGTCACAAGACTCTAAAGTGCTTTCATTGTCACCAAGCAGGGCATATTAGAAGAAATTGTCCTGAGAGAAAGAAACCAGGAAGTTCTGCCAACGTAATAGTTGAGAGTTTTGAAGGTAGTGATGCCGAGTTTGCTTTCATCGTTTCCACTTCTAACTTAATTAAAGAGTGGATCTTGGATTCCGGTGCATCTTTTCACATGACAGCCAATAGACAATTTCTCTCCTTGTATCAAAAGCGAGAAGGGAAGGTCAGGTTGGGAGACAAGAGAGTCATTGCTGTTGTAGGTGAAGGAGAGGTGCGAGTTAGATTGGATGATGGTACTGAGAGGACATTCCAAGCTTGGCATGTACCAGAGCTGGGGAGAAACCTGATCTCATGTAGTGCTCTAGTCAATTAGGGATACAAGTTCTCAAAAGAAGGTAATTTCTTGAAGATTACCAAAGGTGCGATGGTGGTGATGAAAGGAAAGCTGCAAGGAGGATCTATTTATTGCTTGGGAGCACAGTCATTGGAACTGCTGTTGTCTCTTCCCATGAAAGATCAAATGATGATGCTACTAGATTGTGGCACATGCGACTTGGTCACATGAGTGAGAGAAGGATGGCCATACTTGCTGGAAGAGGACTACTGAAAATCTTGAAGAGCTGCAAGCTTGGATTATGTGAAAATTGTGTATTTTGAAAACAGAAACGAGTGAAGTTTAGTCCTGCTAAACACAGCAGCAAGGGGATATTGGAGTATGTTCACTCAGATGTGTGGGGTCCTGCCCCTGTTAACTCATTGGGTGGAACTCATTATTTCTCACTCTGATCGATGATTATTCTAGGAAGGTATGGATTTATTTCCTGAGACAAAAAGATGAAGTGTTCAAGAAATTCAAGCAGTGGAAAGCCATGGTCGAGAAGCAAATTGGGCGATCAGTCAAGAGACTGAGAACTGACAATGGCGGAGAATTCTGCAGCAAGGAGTTTAAGGAGTTCTGCAAAAAGACATGTATAGTGAGGCACTATACTGTACCTGGAACACCACAGCAAAATGGAGTTGCAGAACGGATGAACAGAACACTTCTGGAGCGTGCACGTTGCATGCGAATTAACGCTGCACTTCCCAAATCATTTCGGGTTGAGGCAGTCAATACAGCTGTATATCTGGTTAACAGATCTCCATCAACTGCAATTAATCTGAAGATTCCACAAGAGGTATGGTCCGGTCGACCTGTAAACTATTCTGATTTAAAGATATTTGGTTGTCCTGCATATGCCCATGTGAGAGATGGTAAACTTGAGGCGAGGGCAAGAAGGTGTATATTTCTAGGGTATGCACGAGGGGTGAAAAGGGTACAAACTGTGGTGTACATAAAAGTCATGTTCACACAAGATCATTGTTAGCAGAGATGTCACATTTGAAGAGGCGGCAATGATAAATTAGAAGCAGGAATCTTGCAGAGATCAGGCAGAAATAGATCATAGTGCTGAGAAACAAGTGGAGCTAGAGATTGACATTGGGAAGATGAAGGAAGAAGAAGATTTAACACAGCCGAGTACTTCAGGTACTATTCAACCTGAAATAGAACAACTAAATGAATCTGACAACGCTAATGCTGATGAAAAAACCAGAGAAGAACCTTACAATATTGCTACCGGTAGAGAAAGGAGGTTGATTTAGAAACATGTGAGATATCGGAATTCTGCTTCCTATGCAATTGACTTATCAGATGCAGATCCTATAGCATTTGCTTTGGCTTTAGAAGATGATACAGTAGGAGATGAACCGTCTACCTACCATGATGCAGTAAACAGTCAAGAGTCAGAGAAGTGGCTAATAGCAATGAATGAGGAGATTGAGTCTCTTCATAAAAATCAGACATGGGAGCTAGTACAACTTCCAAAGGTGAAAAGAACCATCGGTTGCAAATGCGTCTTCAAAAGGAAAGAAGGAATCTCGGGCATTGAACCTCCTAGGTTCAAAGCCAGACTGGTAGCAAAGGGCTATACTCAGAAGGAGGGTGTGGACTTCCATGAAGTATTCTCTCCTGTGGTAAAGCATAGCTCTATTCGGATCCTATTAGCTATTGTAAGCACGTTTGATTTGGAGCTGGGACAACTTGATGTGAAGACGACGTTCTTACATGGTGAGCTAGAGGAGCATATTTACATGAGTCAACCGGAGGGGTTCGTTGTTCCTGACAAGAAAGACCATGTATGCTTGTTAAAGAAATCATTATATGGCTTGAAGCAATCCCCGAGGCAATGGTACAAGAAGTTTGATGCATTTATGATTGGTAGTGGCTATGATAGAAACCAATATGATAATTGCATATACTCTAAAAGGCTTCCGGATGGTTCAAGGATTTATCTGTTGTTATATATGGATGACATGCCAATAGCAACAAGTAGCAAAGCTGAAATTAGCATGTTGAAAGCTCAGTTAGGAACTGAATTTGAGATGAATGACTTGGGTGCAGCAAAGAAGATTCTTGGGATGGAAATTCCTAAGGAGAGACAACGCGGCAGGTTGTGCTTGTCGCAACAAAATTATGAATTGAAGGTGCTACAACGTTTCAATATGGAGCAATTCAAACCAATTGGTACTCCTTTAGCTGTGCATTTCAAGTTGTCGTCAAATGAGTGTCCGAAAATTGAGGAGGAGGTGGAGCATATGGCTCGTGTACCTTACTCCAGTGCAGTCGGAAGTCTCATATATGCCATGGTGTGCACCAGGCCAGATATTTCACATGAAGTGAGTGTAGTAAGCAGATTCATGAACAACCCAGGAAAGACACATTAGGAAGCTGTAAGATGGATCATGCGATACTTGAAATCTTCCACCGATGTTTGTTTGGTGTTTGATGGTAAACAAGATCAAGGAGTTGTGGGCTATGTAGATTCGGATTATGCAGGCGATAGAGATAAAAGGAGGTCATTCTTAGGTTTCATTTTTACAATCTTTGGATGTCCTATTAGTTGGAAAGCGACATTACAACAGACAGTTGCATTGTCAACTACCGAAGCTGAGTATATGGCATTGATCGAGGCTGTGAAAGAAAGCATATGGGTGCAACGTCTTTTGGATAGTCTTGGGTTTACTCAACAAGTACCAGTATTACATTGTGATAGTCAAAGTGCTATTCACATGGCTAAGAACCCGGTCTATCATGAAAGGACAAAGCACATTGATGTTAGACTTAACTTTGTCAAAGAAAGTGTCAGTAATGGCACTGTTATAATTCAGAAGATACCCACAGCTGAGAGCCCAGCAGATATGATGACGAAATCGTTGTCGATTGATAAGTTCAAACATTGTTTAAACTTAATCAATATTTGCAGAGGTTGAAGGCACGTGATTATGGAATACAAGTCAAACCGCCATTTCCCAATAAACCATTTCTTTTTTCACATCAATCTTTCCAATAGCTATTCCTTCCTTCATTTTAGGTGGATAATACGGAAGTTTGCTACTTGCATTCCTTAGCTTAGTGATGTTAAACTGGTCCCACACTGATATGTATCCCTTTTGGATACCACCATTAGCAATATTCATCTCTATTTCTTCTTTATCCTCCAAGTCTACTTGATCAGCCCAAGATTTCCTTGATTTCTCTTTCATCCTTTTACAATGCTCTCCATTTGAGAGATTAGAGCAACCGTTTGTTCCTTGTCCATTTTTTAACTAAGATTCCCCTCTTACAACACCTTTAATTTTCATAATACTTAGATCTAGGTCCAGCCTCTCTCTTGAAGTGTTTTGAACCAAACTTGAGCTTTCATTATCCTTATCAACTAGTTCAACTTTCAAGTTCGACGTCGTAATCACCTTTGGCGGAGTTCTGCCATTTCTTCCTCTCTGTTTGTCCATACGTCAATGTACAGTGGCAAAAAGATATCGTGCGTTGAGAGAGCAAAGGGAAAGTTCATTAGGCATGAATCTTTTCATTTACGTGATCTTAATATAAACTTATCTTTGTTTTCTTCTTTAACCATTACTAGGGGCAGTGGATAATAAAATTGTTACTCCCTCAGGTCCTATTTATAGGGCACATTCTAAAAGAATTCTTTGGTCCTATTTATTTTTGCATTTATTGCTATTTTCTCTTATTTGTCCTTTATCCATTAATGTGAAATAATACATTATGAAATTCTCAATACAAGATAAGAGGGTAAAATTGTAATGTTAATGTATTCTTTTTAAAGTTTCAAGAAACTAAACTACCTTCCTTGGTTCGTGATATGGATAAGTATGCCCTATAAATATGACCAGAGGGAGTATTTGTATATCACATTACTATATTCCAATACTAATTGTCTACTTACACAAGACTTTACCCAAAAGTCACTGGTTTCATTTAAAAATAAATTTTAGTTAGCAGTTTGAATTATCAACTTGCTATTTTTTGGAATGTTTTATCTCAATGTTTTGAAAACCGGACCAGTTATTGAACCGGTCAAGGTACTGGTTCAAGGTTCAATGGTTGGACCGTGATGGAACCGTGGTCCAATGGTCTTAAAGTACGTGTGTGTATAATTATATAATAACATTATAATAAACTAACATTCTAAAACTAAATAGTAAAACTTAAATACATCATCAAATAATGAAAGTACTCATGATTTCATAATATTAAAATATCAAAATTCAATAGTATCCAAAATTGTTGAGTCTAACAATATGAATTAAAATGTTTAATACCACTATTATAGTACTTATTATAGTATTATATTTCCGATATAAAAAATTATTGCAAAAAAAAAATAGTGCTATTATAATTAGTGTTATAAGTAATAAAATATCATACTATTATGGTATTACATTTCCAATATAAAAAAAAAATATTAAAAAAAGCCCAATTTTTTGTTGGATTTGGAAGGCCAAATCGATTTTGACCGGTTTTGGCGGTTTAATACCGATTCAGCCGGTTCAATTCCAGTTTTTTGCAAAGCGGTTTCTGATCAATTCCGAACCGACACCTCCATCGGTTCATCGATTTTTCGGTCGAACCGGCTGATCCGGTCCGATTTTCAAAACCATGGTTTTATCTAACCATCACCTCGACTTAAGAGTTATTTTCGGTAGTCACAACTATGCCTTGGGAATATCTCATTAAATGCAAACAAAACGTTAAAATAAAAAATTAGTAGCCTTTAATGAATAAATAATGGTTTGGAAAAGTACTAGTTCTACAACTTATTTTTACACCAAAATTTTTAGCGTTACACCTTTTCTTAGATAATGCAGTCATCTAAAGATACATTTCCCTCCTTTCTTTTACCAATTGGATAAAATGTATACTATGTAGATATTTTTTTTTTATAAAAAATGTAAAAATAGTATAGTTTTATTCGATAAGTTATAGCTTCATACTATTATATATCATTCCTATCACATCACTTAATTTTTAGTTTCAAATAAGAAAAATGGTTATTATTATAACTTATTTTTCTCTTTCTGTTTTTTCATCCAAATAAGTATACTCTACATATAATATAATTAAAAAAATATGCATATATCATTTTTCTTTGTACATGTAGATGGACACTCATTGCTGGAAGACTTCCTGGAAGAACTTCTAACGACGTGAAAAACTTTTGGAATACTTATATGCGTAAGAAGGTATCCTCCAAAACAGAAGATATTAATGAAAGATCAAATAAAAGAGTCATGGAACATGTTGTGATAAAGCCTCAACCTCGAAGAATCTCAAGAACATCACCTTTATTGTTGCACAGGCAAGATCAAGGTGAGGACAAACAATGTACTATCAGTCAAGCATGTCCAGAAAATGACACATTCTGGTTGGGAGAGGAAGACTTGATACTCTTAAAAGATCTGAATTGGGAGTTCATTGTCGAAAAGAATTGAAAAATTTGTTGTAGAATCAATGATTTAAATATTGGTCGTAATAAATGTGGACACTTTGTGTTTACCAGAGTTGCAAACTATTATAAAAAAAAATGTGGTCACAATTTCGACAACGATTTAGAATAGCCTTAGCTGTAAGAGCTTCACAAGAAGCAATTATGCTTATGTAGTGTGATATTGTGTTTGTTATTAGTGTAAAATAATTTAGAAATTATAATAATATAATGTGATTCTTCTATATGTGATGGAGGTTCATGGAAGGCGGAAAAGCCATTAATTTTACACTTCCGCCTCTCAAGAGGCGGAAGAAAATGGGGTTCAAGAGTAATGGGTGAGGGCTGAAAAGTAACTCTCTTTAGATTTAGTCAATAAGCTACTAATCTCGTTCGGTGAACACAAATTAGAAGGAGCTTATAACTTTTAATTTAAAAAAGGAGCTTGTAGCTTTTGAAAGCTAGATTTTAGAAAGCTACTTGAAGCAGCTTTCAAGAAACTAAACTACCTTTCAATAATTCATATACCAATTATACTCTCAAACAAATTTTAAAATTATTTATTTTTCTGGTTGATTTTATTAGTATCATTTATATTGCATACGTATTGTACTTTAACAATGAAATGAGTAATATTGCATATGGAATCAATTAATCAAGTAATATTGGATATGTCTTCTATTACTATGTTGTACTATTATTAAATTATCAAGTAATTTTTATTATCTAGAGTTTTGTGATCAAATTAAAATATACCAATGATAATTTAATTTTTAATTAGTTATTAATTATAATTTAAAATTTTTGTTATAATAAATTAATTACCTACATAATTAATAAATAAATAAAATAAACTAATTTAATTCATTATAATTTAATCATTTCTATATTTTATTAATTAATTAATCAACTATCTATTTAATAAATAAAGGAAAAATATAAATATAAATAATATAAATAATATAATGTAGTATGTCCTTTTTGGTCATTTAATAAATTTCAGCTACACCAAAAGCTAGTTTTGCTGAACAACACTGTAACAGCCCGCTTTTCGGAAACCAGGAATAATTGACTTTAACTTAGTGAAGTGGCGTAAATGAGGCCAATTTTTTTTTTTTTGAAACATATTGAAATGGTAATATTAGGTGTAACCCCCTTTACTGAAAATCGGATTATTACTAAAATCGTTCATCACATAAAACTTTCATCTTTATAAAGCATCATAACATTTTCTCAAAAGACTACATGGTTTATTCTTGCATCAAAATTATAATGACACCAAAGTATCATGCACATATTTATGGGAAACAAGACACATTTTCATAAAATAATTCCTTGTTGAAAAATTTCATCATTTTACTAAAAGAATCCCGAACACATAATTATTTTCCAAAATCCAACTTAAAAATCCATAACTTAATCCCACAAAAGATCATTCATTTAAAATCATTTACCATTTTGAAAACGTGACTTAAGAAATTTATTTAAGAAAATTATTCTTTTCAAAACACTTTTATCAAAATAAATCTCTTTAGTATTTTAAATTAATACGAGGAATTTGCGGGGTGTTACATTCTCCCCAACTTAAAGATTTCTCGTCCCCGAGAAATACGTTGCGGATTGGGCAGCAGGGTACAAAATTCTCACATCGCCTCAACTTTCATAAGAATACTTTCCTCTGATTTCGTGTTCGTATTTCCTTTTCATTGGTCTAGTTCGCCTTGTCGTGTTCCTCGTTTGTTGCTTTCAGATGAAGAAATCGTACTCACACAATCGTTCGCGTGTCATTTTGGGTTAAGTCTAACGGACTAACCGAAGAAGATGCCGCTCCCTTAGCCGGTCCTTGCCACAGAAAGTCCAACCATAGGTACGGACTTAAGGGGAAATCAAACAAACAATCATAATTCGTCTCCGAAAGTAAGGATTTTACCTAAAAATCCTTAGTCATTTGCTACCCTCTATCTAATCTGTCTCTCCTATAACTATCTTTCTAACTCTAGGGTTTGCATCTATCATTCCTCTAGCGTAAGAAAATTCTATTACCATCTAAGCTTTACTTAAAATCTCCTCTAAAGGCCGAGAACATGCACCTCTTCCCCTACTTGTGACTCCCCAACTTGGATTCGGCTTATAACTATCTCACGGTGATCTCTCAACCTAACGTAACTCAATCTACTTTTCCTTCCGTAATCACTCGAACTCTAATTATTTAGGTGACTATAATACTTCTAGTCCCACTAATTAAGTCAGAAGGTCTTAAATAGAATCGGTAAGGTCACAGTGCGATAAGGGTTCATGAAGGGAAAGGGCTTCGAATCCGGTCGACAAGGTTTTGTTGAAGCAGTTCAACAAATACGGGGATTGGGAAACGACAACCTACATCCTCAGAGGTGATAACTATCCCTGTTTAAGGGTACGCTAAGTTTAATCAATTCCAAGTCTAGCAATCACTAATGAAACATCAGGGGTTTAGAGTCTTAATTGCAGGACCTATTCATGGTCTACTCTTATAGGACTAAAAGGTCTCTTAAACTAATATGGTCGGTGCTATGCTACACACTAGTTCATGTCCCAAGAGACAGAAGCTTATCCTTCTATTCCTATTCCAATACTAGCAAGCACACAGAGTCACACACAGGCAAAGCATGTAAGCCCATGCTTAAGGCCACTAAGGATTACCATAGCTCTGATACCATTCTGTAACAGCCCGCTTTTCGGAAACCAGGAATAATTGACTTTAACTTAGTGAAGTGGCGAAAATGAGGCCATTTTTTTTTTGAAACATATTGAAATGGTAATATTAGGTGTAACCCCCTTTACTGAAAATCGGATTATTACTAAAATCGTTCATCACATAAAACTTTCATCTTTATAAAGCATCATAACATTTTCTCAAAAGACTACATGGTTTATTCTTGCATCAAAATTATAATGACACCAAAGTATCATGCACATATTTATGGGAAACAAGACACATTTTCATAAAATAATTCCTTGTTGAAAAATTTCATCATTTTACTAAAAGAATCCCGAACACATAATTATTTTCCAAAATCCAACTTAAAAATCCATAACTTAATCCCACAAAAGATCATTCATTTAAAATCATTTACCATTTTGAAAACGTGACTTAAGAAATTTATTCTTTTCAAAACACTTTTATCAAAATAAATCTCTTTAGTATTTTAAATTAATACGAGGAATTTGCGGGGTGTTACATTCTCCCCAACTTAAAGATTTCTCGTCCCCGAGAAATACGTTGCGGATTGGGCAGCAGGGTACAAAATTCTCACATCGCCTCAACTTTCATAAGAATACTTTCCTCTGACTTCGTGTTCGTATTTCCTTTTCACTGGTCGAGTTCGCCTTGTCGTGTTCCTCGTTTGTTGCTTTCAGATGAAGAAATCGTACTCACACAATTGTTCGCGTGTCATTTTGGGTTAAGTCTAACGGACTAACCGAAAAAGATGCCGCTCCCTTAGCCGGTCCTTGCCACAGAAAGTCCAACCATAGGTACGGACTTAAGGGGAAATCAAACAAACAATCATCATTCGTCTCCGAAAGTAAGGATTTTACCTAAAAATCCTTAGTCATTTGCTATCCTCTATCTAATCCGTCTCTCCTATAACTATCTTTCTAACTCTAGGGTTTGCATCTATCATTCCTCTAGCGTAAGAAAATTCTATTACCATCTAAGCTTTACTTAAAATCTCCTCTAAAGGCCGAGAACATGCACCTCTTCCCCTACTTGTGACTCCCCAACTTGGATTCGGCTTATAACTATCTCACGGTGATCTCTCAGCCTAACCTAACTCAATCTACTTTTCCTTCCGTAATCACTCGAACTCTAATTATTTAGGTGACTATAATACTTCTAGTCCCACTAATTAAGTCAGAAGGTCTTAAATAGAATCGGTAAGGTCACAGTGCGATAAGGGTTCATGAAGGGAAAGGGCTTCGAATCCGATCGACAAGAAGGTTTTGTTGAAGCAGTTCAACAAATACGGGGATTGGGAAACGGCAACCTACATCCTCAGAGGTGATAACTATCCCTGTTTAAGGGTACGCTAAGTTTAATCAATTCCAAGTCTAGCAATCACTAATGAAACATCAGGGGTTTAGAGTCTTAAATGCAGGACCTATTCATGGTCTACTCTTATAGAACTAAAAGGTCTCTTAAACTAATATGGTCGGTGCTATGCTACACACTAGTTCATGTCCCAAGAGACAGAAGCTTATCCTTCTATTCCTATTCCAATACTAGCAAGCACACAGAGTCACACACAGGCAAAGCATGTAAGCCCATGCTTAAGGCCACTAAGGATTACCATAGCTCTGATACCATTCTGTAACAGCCCGCTTTTCGGAAACCAGGAATAATTGACTTTAACTTAGTGAAGTGGCGAAAATGAGGCCAAATTTTTTTTTTTGAAACATATTGAAATGGTAATATTAGGTGTAACCCCCTTTACTGAAAATCGGATTATTACTAAAATCGTTCATCACATAAAACTTTCATCTTTATAAAGCATCATAACATTTTCTCAAAAGACTACATGGTTTATTCTTGCATCAAAATTATAATGACACCAAAGTATCATGCACATATTTATGGGAAACAAGACACATTTTCATAAAATAATTCCTTGTTGAAAAATTTCATCATTTTACTAAAAGAATCCCGAACACATAATTATTTTCCAAAATCCAACTTAAAAATCCATAACTTAATCCCACAAAAGATCATACTTTTAAAATCATTTACCATTTTGAAAACGTGACTTAAGAAATTTATTTAAGAAAATAATTCTTTTCAAAACACTTTTATCAAAATAAATCTCTCACAGCTACATGCTCAGAGCTCGCTATCTTAATAGCTCTCACATTTACAAATTAAAAACTCATAGCTACAAGCTAGTTTTGCCGAACAGACCCTAAGTCATAACGAGTAAATAAAAAAGAAAATTCATATCGAATAAATTTATATTATGTCAAGAGTGAAGTCTTTTGTCACCTTACTCATCACCCACAATTCTTTTTTATTTTCTAACTTGGTGTTATAAAAGACCTTCCCTTAAAAAAAAGAACCTTTCCCCTTCTCAATCTAAAAACTACACCGCACCCCTCACATACCCTTTATACTTATCATCTAAATCATTACTACCTCAAATCCCAAAACCCTCACAATGAATCGCTCATACAAAGTTTAAAGACATAGGTTTATTGATTTCGTGACCCTCATCTACGATGAACAAATGCGTGAGCAACAAGGTATGTGCAAGATGTTGTTCATGATTTCTTTTTTTAACTTCAACTTGGGGTCGTGAGGTATTTTCCTCACTACCTGAAAAAAAAATGTTTAGGTGCTTGTACAAAATACATGGGCAGTGAGGTATACATCACGACCTAGTTTTTTAGTGTAATTTTTAAAATTAAACTTCCATCACAAATTATGACTATGTTATGTGTTAATGTTATTCTAGATTGTATTTTTCATAATAAGGTCATGATTTGTGATAGAAGTGCAATTTTATAAGGTTGTAAGGCATACCTCATGACCTCAACATGACTTAAAAAGAAAAAAGAAATCATAAACAACACTTTGCATGTATCTTGTTACTCACACATTTGTTCATTGTGGATGAGAGTCTCAACTTCAATAGACGATGTTTGTCTTCAAGCTTCGTATGAGTTATTGGTTTTGAGTATTTTGAGGTTTGAGGTAGTAATGATTTAGAGGATAAGTATGAAGTGTATGTGATGGAGGGAGGTGTAGTTTTAAGAATGAGAAAGGGAAAGGTTTTATTTTTGAAGGGAATATTGTCTTTTTAAGGGTAAGTTAGGAAATAAAAAGAATGTGGAGTGTGTTGACTATGAGTGGGGTGGCAAAAGCCCCACTCATTTTTAAAGGGAATAACAAACATAATGTATACGTAAGGATCCTACATCCTTACACAAATTAGCCCACGACATGAGTAGCCTAATGCATACATAGGACTAGCGTCAAGATGCTTTCTTCATCTTGCATCATTATTGTTAACATTTTAGAGTTATGCTTCGTAAACAACTCCCTTTTAATTTATACATTAGTTACCCCCAACCTAAATGTCAAAAATCCAAAACCATATCTTTTTAGTAACTATGTAATCTACTCTAAACTCAAAACATTTTGTTGCCTTTGTTTTCTCCATCTTAAACTGTACATTGAAAACAAACTAGAATAGTGTTTTGAGTCAATCATGCATTTCTCTTTGATATAGTCTTAAAGTGGTTAAATTGATTATCATTTTAAAACTCAGAAAATCGGTACTTTATTCTATCCCTATATCTATTTTTTATCCTTTATTAGAGCCTCAAAGCCTATTATAAATGCCATTAATAAACTTATGATGAGATTCATTCGGGGTGGATCGGGGTTGAGGGCACAAGAAAAACTCATTGGGAAAAATAGGAAGAGGTGTATAATTCCAAAGAGAATGGTGGCTAGGAATTAAGGACATCAAACCTTTCAATCTAGTGTTTTTAAGAAAGTGGAGTGGAGAATGTTGTAAGAAAAGAACGCATAATGGTGCAAGGTGTTAGTAGTATAAAAATATAGGGAGAGGGTGTTGTGGAATGTGGAAGTATCAAAATTTGAAATTTTTGGAAGGGATCTGCGGTGAAGAGGGATAAAGGACCTTAACATAGAGAGAAAGGGACTAGATGAAAGTTGGTTTATAGGTAAAGTAGGGAGGAAATTGGGGAAAGGAAGGGAGATTATATTCTATTTTGGGAGGATAAATGCATGGGTGAGTGATCTAAAATTAAAATATTTATTGAGTGCGGCTTTTGCCACCCCACTCCACACTTTCGACACCCCACATATTAATTTATTTCCAAAATTACCCTTAATAAAAAAATATGATGTTTTTTTATTCCTCTTTCATCTTTTCCAGTCCACCTTTTTTTCGTTTCTCATATTCACACACCCCACTTTCATTAAGAAAACACAAACCTTGAATCTCTTCTCTCGTGCCAGTGGGCTGTTTGAATATGAGCTTCTCTTCCATAGGTTTGTTTCAAATTTCACCCATCAAGATAGAGTAGATAGACACCAGAGTTTTGCTTGTCGTAGATGGCTCTCTGGATGCTGAATTTATCAATGATGGTTCAATTTGAGGCTGTGGGTTTCAATGGTCTGCCTCAACCACCTTAGTCTCCCAAGTCATTGCCTCGTCTCTCGCTCACAAAGTCGTCTTGGGTTGTGAGAACGGGGTCTAATGTTCGGAAGAAAAGGAGAAAGAAGCCAGATCCACATCGTGTGGTCTGTTAGGGGAGTGGAAGAGATGATTGCCACCAGTGCTAGGGTTTTTTATTCTGATGAAAAAAGTCATAGTTTTTTTCTTCTTTGGTGTTAGTTAATTCAAGATCATAGGGAATGTCATGCTACAACAGCTTGACTTGTCATTTTTGAGTAATTTTGTGTTTAATGGATAACCTCCATTAATAGATTGTTCCTATACTTTCTTCCCCGTGCTTTTAAATTAAATTAATAAATTAAAGTGTGCAAATAAGATATGCATTTGCGGAAAGAAGAAGATTTGGCATCGTTAGTTGAAGCAGTGCATTGAGCATTATAGATTGTTTTTTTTATCTTTTTTGAGTAGAGTGAGGTGTGTGAATATGAGAAAAAGAAGAAGATGAAGTGAAAGAGATGATGGAGAAATAAGTAAAATATTAATTTTTTTATCAAAGGTAATTTTAGAAATAAATTAATAAGTGGGGTGTATAAAGTCTAGAGTGGGGTGTCAAAAGTCTCACTCATATTTATTTTATAGATTATATTTGCTCTCTTCTAACAAGATAGTGAAAGTGAGTAATGTAACGATGTACTTTTTACAAAATAAATAAAATGTAAATTATTTCGTTTGGTGTATTATTCTCTTAATTTCTTAAGTGTTAAGAAATAACAATAATGAATAAATTTAATTACTTAAATGTCAAGAAAAGGAATTGAATAATAAAAATCAAAATTTGTGATTCCTTAGGTATTAAGGAAAGCAATTAAAATAATTAAAAATAGAAAACATATAATTAAACATGTGATTTTGTTGTCAAAATCCTTCAATAATCGGTTACAAAAGGTGTATAACAGGTTATCTAGTGAAATTTGAAACATTTTGGGCACATAACATGTATATAACTGGTTAACCTGTCATTGAGCCGGTTAAGACAAGGTAATCTGCCCTGAAAATGAGCCCAATAAAGGGTTAAGTGGCTTACTTAACCGGTTAAAGTATGACAATTTAGGCCAAATTAAAGGCGATGGAAGGAAAAAATTTAAGATTTTTTCTCCCCAAAGTCGATCTGACCCCTTTATAAATACCCTAGGCACGATTTTGGGGATCATTTTTCAATTCCACACTTCTATCTAAGCTCACATACTCGAAACTCTTCCAAAACCTTTCTAAAAGTTTTCAAAGACTTCCAAAACCCATAAAACTAAGTTGAAGCTCTATTCTTGGAGGAAAATCAGCAGCAATGGAGGCTTAAAGATTAAGAAAAGTGTGGATTGATGACCTAGGAAGAGAGTTAGGAGCAAGGCTTGTCATTTTCCTTCCATCAAGGTAAAGGAGGTGAAATTTCTTTTAGAATAGGAATTAGTATTTGATTAGTGTGAATTAAGTGATTGCTTAATATGATTAACTAAACTCTAACACTATGAATGAATATAGATGCTAGAAGAATCATAGTGAATTTTATGAAGGAAATGAACATGAATGAATGACACTGTATGAATATGGATTAGATATGGACTCATTAGTATAAGTTAAAAGTTGAAATTGCACAAGAAATGCCATTCGATGAAGCTAGTAATGTGTAATCGGAATTTTGCTTTGAGTATGTTAATATGTTTGAAATGTTATTGTATCCTTGCTTGGATGATTATGTTTTGGCATGAAATGCATGAAATTCGAGAGTCAGTATAGATTTAACACTATCCTAGGATGTTGGAAGTGGATTAGTAATTGGATCAAAGATTTGGAACTAAAGATGTGCACCAAGACTGCATTGTTAACCGGCTATGTGATAAGCTTAACCGATTGCACAGTGTAATTTTGCACAGATCTAGCTACTGAAATACAGGGTTAACCGGTTAAGTCAATGACCCAACCAATTAACTATGCATTATTTATGCAGATTTGACAGCAAACAAGTATGAAACCAAGAGACCAACTACTAATCCAATTCCAATTGCTAAAGGACCTATGGTAGTGTTATACAAAGGGAAAACACTCTTAATTGGACTTGGGAATAAAAGAATGGAAAATAAAGGATTGATTGTATGCATACTAAAAGTATGCAAGGAAAATGGAAAATGTAATTGAATGAAATAGTCCAAGTTTAATCAAGAGTGAAGTATATCATGCATCATAATGATGATATAAGGGAGGACGGTAAGGATATGGGAAAGACATGATGTTATGGTTCTTTGAACCGAAATTGAGAGTGATATGGTTACTAGGTTGTGCTAATGAAACAATCGCGGGAATTGTTAGTGGGTAGAACCCTGATCCACTAGAGGACCCGATTAGCTACCTGTGTCGGGGATCAGTTCTGCAGTAACCACAACAATTCTATCAGTATCCCACACACTTCATGACTAGTTGAGGGTGGTCCCGGCTAGAGGTAAACTAGGGAGTGCATCTCGAGTTGTACTTAGATTTGAGAGTGATCAAGTACTGAGGCAAGCGTTGGTTGCGAGATGCTTACTCCCGCTTTGGTCTTTCCCAGGAGTGGACGATGATGTGAGGAAATGGATTGAGAATGGAATGAGAATCTTGATTAGAGAATAAATTAAAATAGAAATCCAATAATTGGATTCAAAGAAAAGAAATCCATATTTGAGAATTGAAAAGCATAGAATCCAGAGAATGGATTCGGATAGAAATGGGATCCAATGATCGGATAGTCTTGAGAGACGAGCAAGCATTCATGTGCATATATTGGGTTTGAGCATGCATCATACACACATGAATGATTCTTGATTATGGTTGTTTATGATTGTCATGCTTGTTATGATTAATTATATGCTAATTATATTCATATCCTATTTCTTCTTCTTTGAGTAAATATCTCACTCCCTTGTTTTTCCGTTTTAGGTACTAGAAGTGTCTTTTCACTTCACGAGGCCAAGGAGAGCCATACCTCTCGTACTAAAGGAGTATGAGAGTTAGTCCATTATGGACTAAATGTTTGGATGATTATGTATTGTGCCATTGGCTTTCAGCTAGGTAGTTAGTATTATATGTGTGTGTGTTTGTATGTGTGTGTGTGTTTTGGATAGTACGAATAGACTTTATGTAATAGGCCTGGTGTCAAATCTGTTGAATATGTAATGTACTTTATTTTGGATAATAATAAATAAAAATATTACTATGTTTTGATTGTGGACTTAACTAATAACTAAAATTTTTAAAAATCCAGCTTTTTCACAACATAATTAACAATTAAAATAATAATTAACAATAATAACTTAAGGAGATAATAAGGGGTTTTACAAGTGACATGGGGTGTGGGTACCTGGAGTTGGGTGTAGGAGATAAAAAATAGGAGGAGACACTATTTGAAGATTCTTGCAGGTTAGTTCCAAGAATGACATCAAAGAAGGATGACAATGACAAATGGACTTGGAAACTTGCCAAGATGGAACCTACTCAGTTAGCAACGCTTATAACATAATATGATATAACAATGGAATGAAGACAACAAGGACAAAATCTGCTACAAAAAAATTAGGTCAAACAAAGCTCCAACAAAAATGTCGGGACTTTGTAGAGTCCTTTGTTTTTGGTAAATAGTCATCCAGGTCTAATCCCTACGACCCCCTTGTGGGGAGACATCCCAACAAATTAAACGCTAGAAGGCGCGAGATAATACAACAAGAAACAAACACAACATGCATATTCTTTGACAAAGAGGAGGAGACAACAAACAACTTTTCTTTCACTTGTGAAATTTCATACATTTTATGCCTAAAATTATGCAGTAAGTTCAATTAGAATCTACCATTACATATGGAAGATAAAGCACATTATTTGGCACATTGTGGAATGATACAAATAAAGAAAGGTCAAAGGAAAGCATGGAATATAATTTGGTTTATTCACTATTGACAAATAAAAAAATATCATTTTTGAGGAAGAACCAATTGTTATAGATGAAATAAAAACATTAACATTAACATTAATTGTTATAGATGAATGTATCAAGTAATGTTGTAAATAAATTGTTTTATATTTCGGTTGAGTACTTCTTGTACTCGACAATATTAAAACTCAAAAGCTATATGACTCTCGTCTTGTTCGACTTGGAGTTATCTCAAGTAATAAGAAAGTTTGAGGATAAACATTCAAGATTTTTTATTGTAAATCATCAATGTTTAAAAAATGTTTATTTTTTCCCCTTATTATTATTATTTTATTTTTTTTTGCATTTTACTCTATTATTAATTTTTATTTCAAACCTAAATTTTAAATTTATTTCATTAAAATTCATCTTCATCACCACTATAAGTATTACTTAACTAAATATCAATTCATGTTCATTACTCACCAACAATAAGTGATTGCTTTTGTGTTGTTGCACGTTTTTATCCCAAGCCATCAAATTTAAACATAAGATTAAATTCATGGAGGAGCATTTATGACATCATCATGATATCTCATAGTGGAAGAAAAAATGTAAATTACCATATAAATAAAATAAGACTTCATCGACATCGAGGCCACAGAGAAACCAATTCTTTCAAATCTTGTTGCATAAAAAAAATAAAATAAAGAACTATATGAATCAAACTGAATCAAGGGATGAAAGAGCCAGAGAAGATGAGTTTACTATTGACTCCAATCATGATCATGTCTTGTCCACACTATTTATTTGAAATAAAAACAAAAGAAATGAACAAAAAAGAAAAATATTGTAGTGAGATTTCAACATAAGGTAAATCTTAGCCAAACCTAGAGAAAACATTGAATTACATCAACTAATATTTAGTTTTCGATTTTAAAACATTAACATTAATATTAAGAGTAATTCATTAAATGTCATGGTAAGGCCACATTTCTACTCCTCTGGCCTTATTTTTGAATTAAATAATAGAATCTAGGGAAGTTAATTCAACAACTTCTATAGGAGTTCAAAATTGAATAATATACAATGAATACATCAATGGAACACTTACGAAAAATATTATATTATGGCAACAATAAGAAGTATTGAATATTGTGCTGTTGGTGGAAAACAATCATCAAAGGGTAGGTGCAAATAGGGTGTAGGGGGTGAGAAGAAAAATTAGAGCTAGGGATTGATGGGTTTGCCATTTAAAAACATTTAAGATTATATGTTTATTATATTATAATTTATCTTAATTATCCATTTAAATTAATAATAAATTAACAAAAATTTGGGACTATCTAATCTCCAAGAAACTTTAGAAGTACATTAGAATTCTTAATTCAATTTATAGAAAATATTTTCTAATTCTCATACATGCATGTCACATCAAACACAATTCCCAATACTACTTTCTTTATTTCCTCTCACTTACCTCACATCCAAGCAAAACATTCATCCTTTCTTGTGGGGACCAATAAATGTCAATGTTTCCATATCATATTTTCCTTTCACCAAATTGCCCCACCTCCCCAACTTTCTCCAAACTCCCCTTCTTAATCATTTATCTCAATTCCCCGACAAACTATATTTAAAGCTCTTCATGGTTCAAATCATATTTTTCTCACCAACCAATCCCACCAACTCCCAAATTACCACAAACATTGACTTCTTAGTCCACTTCTTTATCCTCATCTTACCTCACAAACATCAACATAATCATGAACATTTTATTTTCACTTCCCTCATTTATTGCAACATCCAACTCATATATTATCTCACTATTTGGCCCAACAAGCATCTCCATCCAATCCATCAATATCTAATCCATGCTCAGTAAAATATGTCACTTTCTCCTCAAACCTTTCATTATACCTATTTTTCAAACCAAAAATCTTGACCCTACATTAATTAAAATATTTCTCAATCTACCCATGATTTACATAGTTGTACATTCCATCTCATATACACCGTGCTACAACAAAACCACACATATCTTATCCACTCTCACCCATAGCCTCTTCTCAGTTTTTGTTCTGTCTAGATCAGACAGAGGTCCCCATTAAGGTTCTTATGAAGGAATTTTTAGTTTGACAAGAGTGAACTTGGTCCTACATACCCGTTCAAACTAAAGTTCTAGGGATCAATACTGAATTGCTCTCACTAAGAGTGTGTATATTGATGAGTATTGAATGATTTGTGTGTAACTTGTATTATACGTTGTGTAGGATGCCTTGTTAGAATTGGCCTCAAACCTCGAGGACGGGAAGGGTGAATCATGTTTTATTAATTTTTTTTAAATTAGCGCGAATGAGTAGTTATTAAAAATATTTTTGACATTGGCTTAGAATAAAGTGATGAATATTGCGAGTGTACTATAATTAACAAGTAGCGTGGAAACGTGAAGTATAAAAACAATTATCGCAGCATAAATAATAACGATAAAATAAAAGGATTGGGATAGAGAGAATGGAACAAGAGATTCTTTTACTTGTTCAGCTTGTCTAATGAAAGGCCTATGTCTAGTGCCTAAACGACCCGCTTGAGATTTGGTATTACCAATATGAAAAGAACACCCCTCATACAACCAGAGCACCCACCATACTACTCTGTCCCACTTTTCCTTAGGGGCCTCAACAATACTCACAAGCTTCACAATCTAAAGAGAATGCCACACCGTCATCCTAGGAAGACACTCCCTAATCACTATGGTTCACACGATTATAATATGAAGAATAGTAATGTGAAGCACTCTCAAAATAGTGTAGAATAATCAAGTTGAAGCTTTTCTAATGGCAAGATAGTATATGCACTTAGACTTAGGCCAAACTCAGATTATAGAAAAGGAGAAGAAGAAGAATAACATGAAAAGCATTCTTTGAGTGTTAGGATTTGGAGAAGTGAGAATGAGTGATTAATTTTTTAAAATCAAAGGAATATATGTTTGAAAAAAAATCCCATAAGCTAGAAATAAAAGCTGTAACACCCTGACTTAATTATACTCTAATTACCCCGATTCGATTTAGTGATTTAAAAATTTCTTTTAAAACTCTTTAGTCACTTATAAAAATCTCCGTAAAATCGGACGAAGTTTACTTTGTATTATGGGCTTTTCCAAAATATATTTTTCCTGTTTGACCTACATTAAAACTTCCATCTAATCAACAGTAGGCCAACAGGGCCAAAATATATCATAGTTTATTCTTTACATCATTTCCAAAATTATGAGTAAATCGTTGGAGTATTTTTAGCTCCATAAAAGATAATATTAATTTACACCAAAAGTTCTCAAAATGAAACCCAGGACCCATCTAAGTTCCTAACCAAAAATAGCCACACTCCACGGAGTAGAGTGCGCTCCTACTCGGCCAAGACTCGTGTAAACTCCTTCTGTACCTCTAATAAAAATAGCAAGAAGGGTAGCATTACACGAAACTTAGGAAATAACTTCTAAGAAGTCATAGTAATAACTAAGCCTAACCTTATCACTAACACATAGCAAACATATCATTTTAATGCATTCGATCACATTTATCTTCTCTTAACTTCTTTTACTTTTCTTTTCTTACATTTAACTTTTCTTTCTTGGCTTTCAGCTTTTCTTTCTCTTTACTCTTACGCCTCTTTTCATTCTTATTTCTTTTGGTAATTTGTCTCATTCTGCAATTTATCTCATTCTTTTCTATGATCTCTTTCTTTTATAATTTTTCTCATCTTTCTCTTGTTACGGTTTTGTGAACCCACCACTGCGCTCCCTCGGCGAGGCGTCTTACCGCTGCGTACGCCCACATGTCGTACGGCTTACGCAACCAATGCGCTCCTCTTGGGCGTCTTCTATGGCCTGGCATCCACAAAAACCCTCAGGCCACAGGGTCTCACAACCAACCTGTGTCGTTCATCTGTTCTTATTTACTTGGCCACAGGGTCTCACAACCAACCTGCACCATTTATCTTTTTATTATTTGGCCACAGGGTCTCACAACCAACCTGCACCATTTATCTTTTATTATTTGGCCACAAGGTCTCACAACCAACCTGTTCCATTTATCTTTTTATTATTTGGCCACAAGGTCTCACAACCAACCTGCGCCATTTATCTTTTTTATTATTTGGTCACAGGGTCTCACAACCAACATGCGCCATTTATCTTTTTATTATTTGGCCACAGGGTCTCACAACCAACCTGTGCCGTTTATCTTTTATTATTTGGCCACAAGGTCTCACAACCAACTTGCGCCATTTATCTTTTTATTATTTGGCCGTCTCACAACCAACCTACGCCATTTATTCATAGTTCATTTAATTCTCTTTTCTCTTGTTTATCTTTTTTTTCTCTTTTCTTTATCTTCTCATAATTCAAGTAGCTCATTTAATACTTTATCTCTATTCCTTATTCTTTGTTTTCGTTGGTATGCAATCACTTTCAATTATATTTTCTTTTCTCGCTTTTCATTCTTTATCTATTAGTTTCAACACTCTTAGTTTTTTTTGCTCGGTTTCGCTTCTTTCTTTGTTACATATCCTTGATCTCCTATAGTTTCTATCAATTATTCTTTTCTCTCGTTCCTTTTGTTAGCAGCTTAGTATCACTTTCGTTTTATCCCATTGTGGGTTAACAAACAATCCAAGCACTCACAATAAACACGCATTCACAATAATTTCCCTAGTGAACATTCTTCCATCTCCTTTTATCTCCTTAGTTATTAGCTTAGCTCCTATTCTTACTTACCTCTCCTATCATCGTTCTAATTCCTTTGGTATTATTTTCATTTTTATTCATACACTCATCACATACACAAACATGCCCTTTTTATCCCTTAATTCATGGTGCTCCTTAACTTAATATATCTTAGGTTCATTTTAAAATCCAATTCCCCATATACTTCACACACTTAATACGAATCAAGCATCATATCACACATCATGAACATAATCATAAAATACATATATTCACAATATTCAAGTGGATCCATGTTCGTTATTTTCATTCTTAACTTTTTGTCAATCTCAACTACCCTATTGTTTATTCTCATAACGGGTCTTTTCTATTCCTAGCCATCACTATATACAACCTAGAAATCACGTTCTAAATAAAGGTAATACAACCCTCTTACCTTAACCTTGTAGAGAGGGAAGGGAGTACCAAACCCTAACCCTAACCCTTACCTTTAAATATTTAAAATTGGAACCGTGGGTGCCGAGGGTGGTGATGAAGGAGAGCAACTAAGAGACGGTAATAATGTGGTGTTGATGGTCTTCCTCCTTTCTTAAGTTGGAGAGAGAACCAAGAGAGAGAGAAAGAGCTATTACCCTCTTCAAGAAGCAAAAGAGATAATAAATGTTAGGAATGATGATGATCTCATGTATGGAAGGAGGAGAAAAGGAAAGAAATTGATCAACTCACTTTGCTCTTGTAGAAGATGAGGAGAGAGAGACAAGAGAGAAAGATGGTGATGGAGCTTGATGAAGATGCTTTCGTGACAATAGGGAGGGAGAGGAAAGAAGTTTATGATGGTCCTTGGTGCTTGGAGTGATGGAAATCAAGAATGGGTGTCGAACCCTAACTCATGGCCATGGCTTGAGAGAGGAAAATTGAGAGATTGAAGGAAGGATTGAGTATTTAAATGTGATGGGGATTGATTTTTAGGGGTTTGATTGGGATTTATTTGATGATCCAAACAAGGCTTCTAAGTCCATTGTGTCCAAGTCCTTTGATTCAATTATAGTGGTAACCTTCGGCTGTCATTCCCTGCTTAGACATCTCAACACTTTGTTAATAAATTCACAATTCATAAAAGTTTTTCCAAGAGCAATAAGATGATTAATAATATGAGTAAAACGTTTTTGCATAGCACATATAGATTCATTAGGCAACATACGAAACAATTCATATTCATGCATTAGCACGCCTAACTTAATTAGTGCCTTCATGTGTGACTTGCAAGCTGTCCCACATTTCTTTGGCATTTTGACATTGGGAAACCCTAAAGAACTCATCATAAGATATAGCTGAAGTGATGATGTTTTTAGCTTTTAAATCATATTGAATTTTCTTTTTATCATCATCGGTCCACTTATCTTTGGGAATGAGTTGAGATGCACCTTCTACTTGTTTTGAGGAATATGAGGAGCATTCTCAATGGCTTCCCAAATGTTCACATCTATTGCTTCAATAAAGATTCTCATTCTAACCTTCCAATAAGCATAACCCTCACCACTAAACATAGGAGGGCGATTTCTTGAAGCTCCTTCACCACCAAAGGGATTTATAGAACCCATTGTAGTTTCCTCAAGGATCTTTATGAAAAAGCTCTATTCTCGTGTCTTTCGACCGAGCTCTGATACCAATTGCAGGAACTACAATCGGTGGAGGTATGAACTAAAGAACATTAGGAGAACACCTAGAATGGGGGGTTGAATAAGTGTTAAAAAAACCTTGAAAGATTTTCAAACAAAACAAATTGAAACAAATAAAACGAATTATTTTTCACTAAAATTTAAGCTCTTAATCGATTAGGCTAGAGATTAATCGATAACACCTGATAAGTGAACCTTGGTTGATCGATTAATACACCAGTTAATCGATTAATCACTGTATAACAGAAAAAAATCGCTTTTCAATCAAAACCGAAAATCAATCAAATATCATAGAATGTCAGAGATAGCGCAGAATTGATTAACACAAAGATTGTTAATGATTACCTAAATTATGAAAAAAGGTTTTCCCCAAATCAATTTGAACTATTAAAACCTAATTCATTCAATTATATGAAAATCAATCTTTTTTCTAGATAGGTTTTCAATCAAGAACAATATGAAAATGCAGAAACTAAAAGAAATAAGTAAGAGATAGTGTACAGAGATTTTATACTGGTTCACTCTCAACCACCGAGAGCTACATCCAGTCCCCTCTTCCACAAGAGAGATTTCTTCACTAAGGAATTAGAGTTCTCAAATTACAAGCGATTGCCTCTCAAGATACCCCACTTGATAGCCTCTAAGAGATACCCCACTCTTGTCTTGCAACCCTATTGAATCTCTAATCTAACCTCTTTCTTGCTTGATGATACCCCACACCAAGTCTTCCACAATTGCTTGTTGATACCTCACAACAAGACTTCCACAATCTTCTTTGTTTGCTTGATGAACAACAACACCAAGACTTCTTGTTGTAGAAATATTTGCCTCAATGCAAATATTACAACTCAATGAATAAAAAAATAAACCTATTGAATCTCCTTCAAGAACAATGAACTATTAGAAATTGAGATCCAAAAGTTTCTTGATCAAAGATATGAAAATAAGAACTTTGATCTTTGTAAAAGTGAGAGAGAATGTTGAGAGAATAGTGTGGCTTTAATATTTTCTAAAATGATGTAAAAATGAAGTAACTTTTTCATAATGATTACGAAAAGGTTATATAGAATACCCAAAAGGTTTAGAAAATATTATAATTGATTTTTCCAATAAAAAAGTTGTTTTAAAAAGCTGAAAAACACATGTTAATCGATTAGATCTTCAGGTAATCAATTACCCACTGTCTGATTTATGGTAATCGATTAACAGTGTGACTTAATCGATTTGTGGCTGACACAAATGTTATGTTAATCAATTAGCATTATCATTAATCGACTAACTACTGTAAAAATCAATTAAAAACTTGTTTTCTCAAATTTAAACCTTTTCTAAAATACTTTGAAGCCACCTATTGATTTTGTTTAAGTGAAATAATCAAGATATAATATGATCATGCACTTGATAGAGATTCACTACCCTCTAATAACTCTACCCAAACTCTAAGACTCAAAACAAAAGATATAAAACAATATACACATTGAATCTATGAGCTTGCTCTCTCTTCATCATAGTTGCTTTTGTTCTTTGACATTTGGTTGAGCTTGTTCAAGATTGAGCTTCTTCAAAACATTGTCATTATCAAAACCATGCACTTGCACAAAAGGTCTAACAAAATTAGTCCCTGAGATTGTCGAAATCAGTCAAATTAGTCCCTGACTTTATGAACAATTAACGTCAGGGACTAATATGACTAATGTGTTCCTATCTCAAGGGCTAATTTAGAATTTCAATAATCTCAGGGATTAATTTGACCGATGCCCACAAAGTCAGGGACCAATCTGACATATTACTCAAATGGAAAAACATTTCTAGTACCATCTATATACCAACAAGCTAAGAAACTAGGATGGATATAGTAATAGGAAACAATTTCCTAAAACTTTATAAACCATTTATACACGAAAATAAATGGATAAAATTAAGGCTTAATTATGTCACAGGTCCCTGAAGTTTGGGGTACTTTTGCCAAATACCCTTATTCTTTTTTTTTCAGTGTCTAACTCCTCGAAGTTACTTATGAGTTTATCATATATGTAACACCCCGCAAATTCCTCGTATTAATTTAAAATACTAAAGAGATTTATTTTGAGAAAAATGTTTTGGAAGAGCATTTTTCTTAAATGGTTTTCATAATACACATTTTAAGGTGATGAATGAGTTTAAAGAAATGGTAAATTTTAAATAAGAGTTATTTTATGAGAAGGTGATTTGTTTTCTGTACTTATGTGATTGGTTGACTCATGTTTGATATATGATGGTGTCAATGTGATTTCTTGAAAATGTTTGAAGTATTATGTAAACTTGGTAACTATATGATTAAGAAACAAAAATATAATGCATGTATGTATGTATATGAATAGGATTATGTGAAATTTAATTAATAAAAGAACATGATTATATATGCATGTGTATATATGTGTAACGTGTAAGAGTGTGTGCATGAGTATGTGTATGAGAATGTATGTGTGTATGCATAAATATATGAGTGTGCCGTGCATGTATGTGTGTGTAGAGAAAGCCTAGAAATTTCTTTAAGTGCTAGCCAAGTAGCTAAGTGGTAACTAAGTCCTAACCAAACCCTAACCAAATAATGGAGACCCTAAGGAGAATCAAAAAGTCTTAAAACCTAAGTGACCCCTAAACACCTAGTGTTCCCTACATTGTCTCCTTGGCAAATGTTAACCTCCACCCATGCAAGTTTATGGAGAACCGAATTTACCCCTCCCTCAAAAGCTCTTGGCCGAATTATTTCAAGGGCAAGAAGGGAATTACTCGTATGCCTTTTTAAGCCTAAAGCCATAGTTCATTTCCAACTTTTTCTTCACAATTCCATTCTAAACCAAACACTTTTCTAAAGAGTATCAACAAACTCTTAGAGAGAGACTTAGAGAGAGAGAGAAACCGTGAGCTCAAGAGGAGAAGAAGAAGAAGATCAAACCCAAAAGCCTTAGGATTCCTTGAAGATCAAGTGAAGGTGGTTGAAGATCTTCTCTTTTTCTTTGGCTTGTTCGAAGATCATAGGGTATTAGAAGTAGTTTTCGTTTTCCAAGTCTTGTAAGGTTATTTGTTGTTGCATGTTCAATTTTCTTTTAGATCTATGTTTGTATGTAATTGTTTAGCTTTGATCTTGAGTTTCAAGAGCCACATAAATTTGTAGAACCTTAAATCATGGACTCTACCATTCGGCCATGTCTAGAAAATTAGGTTGTGATGATTTTTATTTTCTTTTGGGTTCATGCATGTTAGTTTGAGGTTTGTTAAAGATGATCTAAGTGGTTTGAATGCTTTGATTTTAACTTTGATTTTTCTAAGCCTTGATCTTTGGTTTTCTTTTCAAAAAGGCTTTGATCTATTGTTTTAACCTTGAAAAAGATATTATTCTTGCCTTGATTTTCCATAACTTGGATCTTGAAGTCTTGCATGTGATTCTTTTACTCAAAAAGTTTTGCTCCTTGGTTTGCATGTCACGGTTTTGATGAGAAACAAAGGAAAACAACTTTTTCAAAATGATTTTTACTTTGATCTAAATCTATGTTTGTTTCAAAGCTAAAGATTTAAGTTCTTCCTCTTGATTTTGTTAATTGGTTTTGGTCAAGCTTTGAAAATCAAAGAGATCATGGGTGTTTTCATGAAAAGTTCCTTGCATGTGTTTCTTTTTGATTTACATGATTTTTAAAGTGCATGCAAAAGAAAAGTGAAAATGAAAATGTGTTTGAAGTGACAAAAGAGGTTACGGTTTTAAAAAAAAAGAAGGGAGTGGTATTTTTCTAAAACCATGTGTTTGAAAGTGCAAGTTTTTGATTTAGTATTTTAAGGTTTTTGCATGTAGAAAAGTGCATCAAAGACTTTGTTTTTCCTATGATCATGATTCGGCCTATACTAGGTTAAATAGGCTAGATTCTTTTTGCATGTGATTGTCTCATTGAAATGATTATGTTTTGTGACTTTGTTTTAAGAAAAATTTATTTAAATTGTGTTGTGGATATTTGATTTCATTCGGTTTTAATTAGAGCTAAGGGAAATAAATAAATAGATTGAATGATTTTGGGAAAAACATTGTGTTTAAAATGAACATATGCGTGAGTATGTGTGTTCGGGTAAGATTAAAAGGGAGAATAAACAATTTTGTTGCATGAAAAAGAATGTAGAATTTAAGTGTTTAAAAATAAATCAAGTTAATTTAGGTGTTTTAAATTTGTAATGTTTGACTTGTTTTCTTTGATCTCATTCGGCTATATAGTTTAAATAAGTCTAGAAAATCTAGTTGCATGAAAATAAATTTACATAGTGATTGCTGAAAAGAATTAAATTGTTGCACTGAGTTATATCCTTGGCTTAATTCGGTTTGTGAGTATATGTGTGACTAAGTGTTTGTGTTTTATGAAAATGTTTAAGAAAATAATTAAGTGAATAAGTTTTGATTTATAACTAAATTAAATGATTGATTAATTGCTTGTATGCCTTAATCCATTTATGTGTTGTTGTGGTTGTGGTTGTGTGCTAACTGATGTTTGAAAAATGATTGAGTATGTAATTGACCTTGAGATAATTTGGTTTTAAGAAAGTTCCATTCGATTTATTTGAGGTTTTCAAATAGTGTTTATGACTGTCCGAAGTGTTTTGTGATAAAGATTTGAGTTTTAAAGTGTGGATTTTGAATTAAAGAGTCATTTAAAGCAAAAAGTGTTTTTACTATGTTTTCAAATCTTTAGTAAAGTGATTTTATGGAATAATCCTTTGCTGTCCAAAATTATTTTCTAACTTTGAAATTGTGTTCAAATGATTTACAATAGAATTTTCAAGTGATATTTGATTTAAGAAAAACCCGGATTGAAAACGGGGCATTTTTCGGTGTTTTCGAACATGTTTATGGTGCTGTCCAAATCGGCCCAGCAACCAAACCAAAAGATTTAAACTATTTTATTAAATGTTTTCAAATGATTTTAAAATAATTAAAGTGCTAGAAAATATGAGGATTGTTTTGAAAAAACAATAGTGTTTTAAGTCTTTTCTTAGAAGCAGACAATAACGTAAGTGTATTTTATTTAGTAAAAGGAAATCTTAAAGACAAGGGATTGGGGCAGCCGACAACAAAACAGATTCGAGGAGACGGTACGCATTACATTGTTGGACCTCAAGTGAGAGAGAAGCTTTCCTAAGACACCGTGGTAGTTAGGTGATATATTAGGACGTTCCGTATCATCTCAAAGATCGGAACTAAGTGGTTCGGAGTCAGTAGTATAAGTGGCAACTGTTTGTGTTGTGTGGCCACTTATACGAAGGTGACAAAGGCCACATCGCCATTGTAGGATGAGTGTGTGATTGATAGTATTCCTTTATGTCTTTATTTCATTATGCCTGATAATATCTATTGTTGTTAGTTAATATGAGTAATATGCTAATGGACATCTGTATGTCCTGAATAAGAAAAGGAAAATAAAATGAATGAGTAGTGAAGGCAAGGAATTTGAAAGTCAAGCTATAAGTATGAGGAAAGAATAATGATAAGGCAGATTTGAAAAGAAAGAAAAAGATAAGATGGATTAGAAAAGAGAAAGAGTTGAGATTGGGGAAAGAATGAAATGATAATGTTGAGAACGAGCCAGAGCTGGGGAAAGTGATGTTGATTATGAGAATGAGATGTGATTTGAGCGGAGCTGGGCTCCTTTTGTTTTTGGTTTTAGTCTGGGACTAGTGTTGAGTTGAGCTTGCTCCTCCATTAACGCTCAGCAAAGTTGTAATTTTTGAAAGGGGTTTTTGAAAAGCGGTTTTTGAAAAGGTTTTTGAAAAGAGATCTTCGGAAAAAAAATTTTGAAAAGAAATCTTGTGGAGAATGGTGAAAAGAAATTTCGGAAAAGGTTTTCAAAACGAGATTTTTGAGAAAGGTTATGTAACAATATTTCCAAAGGAGCTTTCCAAAAGAATCTTTTTGAAAAAGTTTTGTGAAACAATCTTTTTGAAAAGTTTTGTGAAAACATATTTTTGAGAAAAGTTTTTGGGAAACAATCCTTTGATAAAATTTTTGAAAGGAGATTTTGAGAAGATGTAAAACTAGATTTTTGGAGAAAATTTACAAGAGGGAACCTCATGAAATAGTTTATGAAAGAATATTTTGTGGAAGTTTATGAAAGGGTGTTTTGAGATAGTTTTTGAAAAGATTGTTTTGAGAAAAGATTTTGAAATGAGATGATTGTGAGAAATGGAGAATGTTGAGAAAGTTTGAGAAAAGAGATTTGAGATTGTAGTGTGATCCCAGCTCTGTGCTATGTGAGAAATGATGAGAGAAAGATTGTGCCAAGTTAGTGGCCGGGACTCATTGAAGGGATGCACGAAGGATGGGTCGACCTTAGGTTAATTAAAAGATAAAAGACTTTAAAAGACATACGCGGTGAGGTATGAGAGTGCGAAGTAGTGGAGAGGAAGAAACCATAAGTATCTGCAGATACTTAGGAGGAGATTGCATTAGGGGAGGACGATGACGGTGAAACGTCAAGAAGTCTAGAATATGTTTCTAGGCAGAACAAACTCCACATGTGGCGTACTAACGTGGTAGGGACTGGGTCTAATGTCGTGGTAAGTTCTGCGGGCCCACTAGAAACATACTGTCGCCCCCTAGATTGCAAATCTAGAACAGTGAGAGGGACTGGAGTGGGGCATCTTGTTTGCCACTGTGAGACAGTGTGCCATGTATATGAATTGATATGATTATGATTTGAGGCTGAGACCTCCTGGTCTGGGACCATTTGAGTTTGAGACAGCTGTCGTTCCCGCACGGTAAAGGTCCTGTACTCCTGTTTGCTTCCGACTAGGTTGGATGGATGACCGAGGAGATGTAGACGTGTGTGATAGCCGAGAATGAAATGAATACATTGATGAGATCTTAAAATTCCCCTATCATTAAAGATGGTGAATTGATAAGTCTGGAAGAAAAGTGAAGTAAAGTTACAAAATGAAAAAGAGAGAGAAAAAGAAAGAATGTTTACAAGAAGTAAAGTAAGTTGATATGATAATGACAGACAATGATAATAAAAGTGTTGATAAGATACTTGATTACTGTGTGTTTGTATTGTATGTTTGTGTGGTCCTATTATGTTGCCTATCGTAATCCCACACCGTCGACGATTCGTCGTTCGGATCGCTTACTCTCTCCTGTTCTTTGGCATATCGGTGCTGCTGATATTTCAACGGGCAGATGGAGTATCAGATGGACGTCACTACCTGGAGTAAGTATGGAAGAGGATGGAAGCGCACCCCCGACGGCTGGAAATGGATCGGCTACACCCAGATCGTGATTCCCGATCCGGAGCATCAACTGAGCGGAGCAAATCTGGAGCCGCACTTGGGCCAAGTCACGGTCCGAGGATACAAGAACTACGCAGAGAAGTTTCGATACGAGACCCGGAGGAATTCTTCCCTTCTCGATGGAGCGGAGCGGGAATCCATTAGCAACGAGGGGACAACGACAAGAAGGGCATCATCCTCGAGAGCGAGAAGATGGAGTAAGAAGAAGGAAGAACTTCACCCGATCGCCTTCAATAGGATAGTCTCAGAATAGTGTGGGGTTAGCTTAGGTTGTGGTGAGTGTTTGTGTTAAGGATTACCTAAGCGATGATCTATTGATGTACTTCAAGTATTCTGAAGCATTCCCTACGTTTTAAGGAATGTAAGAACCCAACTTTGTGGGAGATGTTTAGGTCCTTTTAAGGTTATGAAAAAGAACTACTTGTGTTGTAACCAAACTGTTCTCCTACCATACGTTTTTGAAACACCAAATAAGTAAGTAATTGTTTTAGTAACAACTCGGTTTTCGAAAAAGGGTGTTGAGAACACCAAGGACTTTTCAATCACATCAACAATGTTTTACACAAAAAAAAATTTGGCCTCATTTTTACAACTTTAACAAGTAAAAGCTAATTATTTTGGTTTACGAAAATCGGGCTGTTACAATATACCCCTACTACCAATTCTAGCCAATTTTGCTGACATGTAACATCGGAATCACGATTAGATCTTCGCCCACGAGGCACCACATGACCAACCTCCTGCGTCTGACTAGGATTCCGATATTACATGTCAGCAAAATTGGTCAAAATTAATAATAAGGGTATATGACAAATCCAGAAGTAACTTCGGGGAGTCAGACATTGAAAAATAAAGAATAAGAGTATTTGGCAAAAGTACCCCAAACTTTAGGTACTTGTGACATAATTAAGCAAAAAATCAATAACAAAAACATGGAATAAGTAAAAATAAGATTAAAGGGGGGTCCCATGGTTGAAATAACAGTAAAACCAATAATTTACACTCGAAGAGATAGGCCAGAATTTGTAAAACTCATAAAAGAACATCTAGACCAAAGAATAATCAGAAAATCAACCTCATAACATAGTAGTTCAACATTCTTTGTAGAAAAAAGAATTTGAGAAAAAGAGAGGAAAAGAAAGAATGGTAATTAATTATAAAAAAATTAATGTAGCAATTGAAGATGAAGCTTACTATTTACCTAGAAAAGATGAACTTATCGAAAAAAAAATAAGAGGAATGAAATATTTCTCCACACTAGACTGTAAAAGCGTATTCTTACAATTAAGAATAGATAAAGAAATCAAACCATTAACTCCTTTCTCATGTCCTCAAGGACAATATGAATGGAATGTTTTACCTTTTGGTATGAAACAATCCGTTGGAATATTTCAAAGATTTGTGGATGGAAATCTCAAAGACCTAAAAAGTATATGTAGTGTTTGTGTATATGATATAAACATTTTTGCAAAAATACTAGATGAATGCTATAATATAACCTTAGCTGTTAAAGAAAGATGTAAAGAAAGGAGAATGGTTCTTTCTAAGAAAAAAAACTGTGATTGGCAAAACCAGTATAAAATTCTTAGGATTATAAATTGAAGAAGGAAAAATAAGATTTCAAGACAATATTTCTATAAAAGAAAATTAAAGATTTCCCTTAAAAAATTAATAATAAAAAACACTTACAAAGGTTCTTAGGAATTTTAACATACGATGAAGGATATATTTCGATATTAGCATAAATTAGAAAACCATTACAAGCAAAATTAAAAAAGGATGTCATATGAAATTCGACAAATTCTGATACAAAATATATTGACACAATTAGAAGAAAATGTAACAATCTATCATCATAATATTATCCTTCTGATAAAAACAGAATAATTATTATATTGAAACAAATGCTTCTGATTATCATTAGGGTGGAGTCTTAAAGGCAAACAATGGTAAATCTGAATTAATATGCCAATATAAATACTTATGGAAGGTTTAAAAAACATGAAATTAATTATCATATTTATGAAAATGGAAGTATTAGCATTAATTAACACTATTAAAAAGTTTAGAATTTATCTCTTGCCTAATATGTTTATTGCAAGAACATATTCTAGTTATGTCAAGTCCTTCAAAGACATCAATGTAACACCCCAATTTGGAACTTAGAATTGTAGTAAAAATTCGTGCCATTTTTTTTAAAGGCATTAATAACAAAACATTTTTTACTTATACTTTATTCCAAAATATTTTCATTATCAGTAATCATGATTTAGACTTAATGAAACTTGATTCAAAAAATAACCATGATACAATTCCTTTTCCAAACTGAGGTATTACTAACACATTTCAAAAACTCATTTTCTTACAGCCAGATTTATTCAATGGTTAATTTGCGGAAAACCTTTTATTACGTTACTAAACTTGATAAATAACCCAAAAGGAAACTTCTTTCATTCATTTAAAAATGATCCTTCATTACAATGGGGTTACATCAGGATAGAGTAATCATGTCCTACCTATCCTAAGATGGAATACAAAAGAGACTACACTATCAACAAAAAGTGCATTTCATTCAGGAGATCCTCCTTCGTGGTACTCCTCATTCCACATATCCTGAACTCCGAGTGTTAGAAGTCAAGCCTTCCCAAGGACTTCAAGTGATATTCAAAGTTTTGATGATTACAAACAAAGTCAAACAAAGTCAATCAAGCTCACAAGTCAAGCTATCAAGGTTCAAGCAAATGAAGGCTGAAGTTGTGTCTTTCCCTTTTCCCCTAGAAAACAATGTAAGGTAATGGATATAGTTACGTAAGTATAAAGGCCATAACTTAACTTAATGGAGAAGAATGTTTTTCTAAGTAAGGAGAAGGAAAAGTGTTTTACAAAGGTTTTTCATAAAATTGTTTTAACTTAGTTTCTGTGGAAATAGATGATGAAACAAACTCTGGATGTTTTTTTTTTCTAAGTCATGAAATTCTATTTTTTACAAGTGCAAGAAGGGATAATCGATTACCTTCTCAACGTAATCGATTACTTTTGTTGCATCATAGAAAAACCAGAGTGCTTGTAATCGAGTATTTGAAAATGGCTAATCAGTTACTTTTTGAAAGAGAAGTAATCGATTACCTACTTCTAGCAATCGATTAGAATTGTTGCATCATATATTTTTCAGAGACACAGTAATCGATTACCTGTTCCTAAGTAATCGATTACCTGCTTTTAAATGTTGCATCACATATTTTTCCAGGGGCTCTGTAATCGATTATCTTGCCCTGAATAATCGATTACTTGTTTTGGTTTTAAAGGTGATAATCGATTACCTTAGGAAAGTAATCGATTACTTTAAATGATTTTTTGAAAAACGTGTCAGAATCATTTTGATTTGTTTCCTGATTTGTTTTTACTTAATTGATTCTGATTTGATTTCAAAATTCGAAATTGATTTTGTTTTTGAAATATTTACTTATTTGTTTTAAAAATCAAATCCTTGGTTTAAGTTTTTAAATCTTTGTGATTTGGCTTTTGAATTTAAAACTTGTTTTAAATATGGTGTTATAAGATTTCAAAAAGGTTTTAAGGCTCTCTCTCTCATTTTTTTTACGTTAACTTTCTTCTTCTCCTATTCTTCAAAAAAGCTTTTTCTCATTCTATCTTTTTGAAAAGAAGAAAAGGGTTGGCCTAGTACTTATTTTGTTATATCCATTGCCCTAGAACTCATATTGTTGTATCTGTGTTGCTTAGAACACTTTATTGTTAGAGTGGCCTTATCTTGTTGTATCAGCACTAAGAAGAGTGCATTATATTGGTTGTACCCAATCTCATATCATAACCCGTTGTTGTAAGGGGTGTGTAACCCTTAGAGACTAGGGAGTGAATCTCTTAGTGTGAACGTGCTGCGTTCGTGGTTGCAGGGTGAGGAACCCTGTTCTGTATTGGGTAGTGCTAGACGAACGGTGGGGCACCTAGTAGTTAGGCTATCTGGTTGTTGTTGAGGTCCCTAGCGAAAGGAGGTTCCTAGTAGCTTGCGGGGCGCTCTGGTTGTATTCGGGGACGCGAGGCGTCTTTGGGATATTAGTGAAAAGCTCAAGCGGGTCGCTTGGGGACTGGAGTAGGCTGCTTTGCCGAACCAGGATAAAATCTCCGGTGCAATCTCTTCTATCCCTTATCTCTTTTATATTCCATTGTTGTTATTGTTGCTTGTGTTTATCGTTGCTATATTTTTTCTTCGTGCATCATATCAACTACTTTCATAATAATTAATTTAAATGATTTTAAATTAATTAGCGTGATCACGTTTTCGGTGGTATCGTTTTAATTGATCCGCGCGTATTAGTTTTTCTATTATTATCAATATTATCTTCCGCGTGTGCATAATCATTTTCGTTGTTATATTTATTTGTTGCGCATCAAAACGATTATTTTCATAATAATCTATTTTAAAAGGGTTTTAAAATAATAAGCGTGGTAACAGTTTTCGTTGTTCTTGTTTTAATTCGTATCCACACATATTAGTTTTCATAATAGTATTAATATTATTCGCTTCTGCGCAATCTCTTTCATCAATATATTGTTTTCCGCTGCAAAATCTCTTTAAGTTTATTGAAAACATTTTAAAGCAAATATTTTCCAATGTTTTCATAAACACCCAATTCACCCCCCTCTTGGGTGTTGGCTGTCAATCCTATCAATAATTCTAACACCGAGTACTTCTATCAACTGTCCATATCCAAAGACCCATCTTGACTCCGCTTTCCACCACTTGTAGGCATTTAAACACATGCACCCAACATTTTCTATTTCTGAAAAATGTGATCCATGTCAAAAATCAAAACTCACAAGGGTACCTTTTCCTCCTAAAAATCTTGTTTCAACTCAAAGACCCTTGGAACTTTTACATATGGATCTTTTTTGGACTGTGTCAAACAAAAAGCTTTGGTGAAAACTATTATTGTTTGGTGATTATGGATGACTATTCTAGGTATACATGGACATTATTTATTGCTCATAAAAATGATGCATTCCATGAATTCAAAAAGTTAGCAAAGGTTGTTCAAAACCAAATGCATTTGAGCATTGCATCCATTAAGACTGATCATAGCGATGAATTTGAAAATAGATTTTTCGAAAAGTTTTGCGAAAAACATGGCATCAAGCATTATTTTTCAGCTCCAAGGACTCCTGAGCAAAATAGGGTCGTGGAGAGGAAAAATAGATCTTTAAAAGAACTTTCTCGAACCATGCTTAATGACATGAATTTATTGACATATTTTTGGGCTGATGCTATTAATACTGCTTGCTATGTTATGAACCGTGTTTTGATAAGGCCCATTTTAAAGAAAACCCCCTTGTGAGCTTTTTAAGGGGAGAAAGCCAAATATATCCCATTTGAAAGTCTTTGGATGTAAATGTTTTGTGCATAATAATGGTAAAGACAATCTAGGGGTTTTGATGCTAGAGCTGATGAGGGTATTTTTCTTGGTTATTCTGCATCGAGCAAACCTTATAGGATTTACTATAAAACTCGTAATACAATTGAAGAATCTATTCATGTATCATTTGATGAATCTGATCAATGACTGTTAATGACATTTCAGGTATTCTTGGAAACCTATATGTTGATGAGGATCATGAACCATTATATTCCTAGAAGAAAAGACGGAATCCCAAGGAGATGTAAGGACAAATGAGAACAATGAGGATCAAGTACAACCTCGAGGAGATTCCTCCGAGCTTAATTCAGACTTACCTAATGAACGGAAAACATCTCGACACCATCCGATCGATCAAGTAATAGGTGGTATCTCAAAAGGTGTAAGTACTCGTAATTCTCTTAGTAACTTTTGTAATCATATGGCTTGTGTTTCTCAAGTGGAGCCAAAGAATATTTCTGAGGCTTTGGTTGATGAACATTGGCTGCTAGCTATGCAAGAAGAATTAAACCAGTTCGAAAGAAACCAAGCTTGGAAACTTGTTCCTAGGCAAATTCTCATCAAATTATTGGAACTAAATGGATTTTTAAAAACAAACTTGATGAGACTGGAATAATTGTTCGAAACAAAGCTAGGCTGATTGCACAAGGCTACAACCAACAAGAGGGGATAGATTATGATAAAACATTTGCCCCTGTTGCTAAGTTGGAAGCCATTAGGTTGCTTTTGGCTTTTGCATGAACTTTAAATTTCAAATTATATCAAATGGACGTAAAGAGTGCCTTTTTGAATGGTTTTATAAATGAAGAAGTGTATGTTAGCCAACCCCCAGGTTTTGAAAATTTTGAACATCCTGATTATGTTTTTAAATTGAAAAAGGCTTTTTATGGTCTCAAACAAGCTTCTAGAGCATAGTATGAGCGATTGAGGAAATTTTTGTTAGAAAAGGATTTTGAAAGGAGCAAGGTTGACAACACGCTTTTTTATCAAAAAGAAAGAAAAGGACATTCTTTTAGTTCAAATTTATGTTGATGATATTATTTTCGGTGCTACTAATGAAACCCTTTGCAAGGATTTTTCGAGTATGATGCAGGAAGAGTTCGAGAAGTCTATGATGGGCGAACTCAACTTCTTCCTTGGACTTCAATTTAAACAAGCAAAGGATGGATTTTTCATAAGCCAAACCAAGTACTGCAAAGAGCTATTGAAAAGATTTGGCATGAATAAGGCCAAGGCAGTGGCAACACCCATGAGCACCTCATGCTATCTAGACAAAAATGAAGAAGGTAAACCCGTTGAACTTACAAAGTATAGAGGTATGATCGGTTCCCTTCTTTATTTAATGGCAAGTAGGCCGAATATCGTGTTTAGTGTATGCATGTGTGAACGATTTCAAGCGAATCCAAAAGAAACGCACCTGGTTGTTGTCAAAAGGATAATGAAATATTTATCTGGCACAACTAATATGGGTTTATGGTATCCCAAAGGTTCCACTTGTAACATTGTTGGGTATTACGATTCTGACTTTGCTGGGTGCAAAGTAGATAAGAAAAGCATGAGCGGCACATGTGTCACATCTTAGGTAATTCATTAGTTTCATGGGCTAGCAAGAAACAGTCTAGTGTAGTCCTATCCACAGCTGAGGCTGAATATGTTGTTGCGGGTAGCTGTTGTGCACAAATCTTATGGTTAAAACAGCAACTCCTAGACTTTGGTGTAAGTCTAGATCACATTCCCATAAAATGTTATAACACTAGTGCAATTAATATTACAAAAAACCCTGTGCAACACTCACGCACAAAGCACATTGAGATTCGTCATCATTTTATTCGTGATCACATTGCTAAAAGTGATTGTGTGATTGAGTATGTGGACACCACATAGCAGTTAGCTGATATTTTCACGAAACCGCTTCCGAAAGAAAGCTTCTTTTTTATTCATGGAGAACTCGGCTTAACTTGCGCATCACTTGTTGAATGATTGTGTGTCATGCATATTTACTCCCTTGTTATTAATAATGTATCTATTCAATGTTTCAGGAAGTATAATGCAAAGTTTCAGGCACCTGCAGCAGTCTTCCCTCCATTTTGATGTTGACAAAGGGGGAGAAGATTCTGAGATGTTGAGCTATTATTTTTTATTATTCTAACCATATCTGCAGGGGGAGTTTATCATTTGAATATTTTTGCCTGCTAGTTCAATTTATTTTCCTAGTTGGGTTAGCGTTTTGATTATATTTGCTATATATATTTGCTTGCTTAACGCTTTTGATGCAGATATTTAGAATGAGTTTGTCATCATCAAAAAGGGGGAGTGTTGGATGTCAAGCTTTTCCAAGGACATAAAGATTTATGCTAGAAGATTTATAGAAGGTTTTGATGATAACAAATAAGTTGCAAACAAGCTCCTTCAGACTGTGCTTCAAGATTATCAAGCACAAGGCTCAAGCTCAAGCAAATGAAGTTTAGTATAGCTTTGCCCATAGGAAAGTTTTTCAGGCAATGAAATCTTTATTCCAAGTGTTTATGGCCAAAGGTTATGTTTCAATCTAAGGAGAAGAAAAGAGTTTTTTAGAAAAGAAAATTTGTTTTAAGTTAGTTTTACAGTTTTTAAGTTAAAAATGTTTTTTTAAAACCTCTGGTTACATACTCTGCTTTAGAAAATCATTTTTATGAAAATAAGCAGAAGTAATCGATTACCTCCACTGAATAATCGATTACCTTGCTCTTGAGTTGTGACCTGAGAATTCAGAGAAGTAATAATCGATTACTTATGATGGGATAATTGATTATTACATGTCTGTAGCTTTTAAGTTATTTTAAAGATGTAATAATTGATTACCTTGTTTTTCTAATCGATTACCTTTCCTGACAGGAAGTAGATAATCGAATCGATTATTTACTTAAAAAGTTGATTTTACTATTTTCACAAGTAAGAGATAATCAATTCCTTTTAAGATTTTTTGAAATTCGTCTCACAATCAATTTTAAATGTTTCCAGATTTGTTTTTACTTAATTAATTCTGATTTATTTCGAAAATTCGAATTTAAATATATTTTTGAAATAATTCATTTTTTGTTTTGAGAATCAAATCTTTGTTTTATTTTTTAAATTTCTTTGATTTGATTTTGATTTTAAAAATAAGTTTTATTTATTTGATTTCAGAAAATCATTCTCTAAGCTCTACAATCCTATTTTTTCTTCTCTGATTCACGCTCTTCTTTTTCTCTTTTCCTTGAACAAGTTCTTCACTTTTCATATTTTTCTTTAAAGAGAAAAACCTTCTTTTGGCCTTAATACTTGTGAATTGACTTCAATACCATAGTGCTATATTGTTGTATCAGTGTTATTCAGAAGACATCAAATTGTATCACTTTCATTATCAATCAAACCATAGTTGTAGGGAGTGGCTTCCTAAGTGAGAAGGATTGGATCCTTTGTAGGGTGAGGAGTCCCTGTTGTGAATTCAATGCTCCTAATTAGGTGGATTATGTTTTGATGATGACAAAATAATTAACAAATCATGCCTTGAAGATATTGCAACATCAACATCAACAAGAAGTCAAGAAAAGAAGACAAGTGCCCAATCATTCTCAATCTAATATTAATTGTAAATTTCTAATTTATGTTGAGAGTGGGTAGAAATAGTTAGTCTCTTCTAGGAATAAATTATTATATGTTTATTAAGTTGAGATTGACCAAAAATTAATACTTGAGAGGAAAAATAAAATTGAAAAATAATTTTTCCCATATCTGATCAAAATACTCGAGTATTTTTATAAAGACTCGAGTATATACTCGAGTATTTATAGAAAAACTCGAGTGTTTGTGCCAGGTCAGCAAATATGACCGTTAGTCTGGTTCGTGCACCAATTCACTCGTGACCGACCAAAAAGACTCGAGTATTTACCAAAAGACTCGAGTATTTTTGTCCAGTCAGCAAAAATGAACGTTGGAGAGACTCAAAAACCCGATTGAGGGCATTTGAGTCTCATCCAACCCAAGAGAGCAATTTAGAACCTGATTGTAAAATTTCTCTTTGAATTTGTGCAAGAACAAACAAGACAACAAGATCATATTGATTCAAGCTTTCTTAATTTCCTCTTCTCAAGTGTTAATTCCCAAAAAGCTCAACTTCTCACTCATATTGTCATTTTATTCCAAGTTGAGTTTTAGGCCTCAATTCTTACATTGAGCTGTGCTTATTTGTGCTAATCCATTGTGAGATTAGTAATACACATACAAAAAGCTTGATTATTCAAAGTCTTGGATTGTTCCCAAGCAAACCCTAAGTGGCTTAGGGTGTTGGAAGTCTTGAGAGGTTCTCAAGCACAAGACTAGGAGGTTCCTAGCCCGGTGGAGTTTCTTGAAGGGAGTTCAAGGAAGCTTTGTGAAGAGTTCTTCAATCACCGGAATCAAATTGGGGTAGAAATCAAGAGTTTGGTACACTCTTGAAAGGGTTAGGTTGAGTGAGGCCATTCTCAAGCAATCCTTTGTAATTTCTAACAATTTGATTATTAGTAGAAACTCCTAAGTGATTAGGAGGACTGGATGTAGCTCATTGTTGGAGTGAACCAGGATAAAATTGCTTGAGTGTTGGTTTATTGCTTTTAATCTACTTTCTAGCTCAATAGACTTAAGTCATTTCAATCAATTAGGATTTATACAATTAGGTAGCAAGTTCAAGGAATCTTTGTGTTTAAAAGTTATTTAGATTGCTTGCTATTCTGTTGGATAAGTTCCTGTTTATTATTGAATTGATTTGAGTTAAATTGCTGAATTTTCGTTTCTGGTTTTTCTGCTATCTGATAGGAAAAACTCGAGTATTTCAGAAAAGACTCGAGTTGTTCATCACTGAAAAACTCGAGTATTTCACAAAAGACTCGAGTCTTTTGTGTCTGATTCCAGAAAATTCAGTCTTAGCTCCATTCTTCAATTATCAATCCAAATATTTGGTATTAGTGCTTCAAAATACTATTCAACCCCCCTCTAGTATTTGCTTAGCCCGCTTGTTGGTTTCCAACAAGTGGTATCAGAGCTCGGTCGAAAGATCGAGTGTAACAACTTTTTCGAAAAAGATCCTTTTGGAAACTTAATGGGCTCTAGCAATAACTTTGGTGGAGAAGGAGCTTCAATAAACCGTCCTCCACTATTTAACGGTGAAGGATATGTTTATTGGAAAACTCGCATGAAAGTTTTTATTGAAGCAATTGATATGGATATTTGGGATGCAATTGAAAATGGTCCTTTCATTCCCAAAAAGAAAATAAATGATGAAATTGTTGAAATTCCAAGGAGTAGTTGGAATGATGATGAAAAGAGAAAAGTCTCATTTGTTTTAAAAGCTAAAAACATCATCTTTTCGGCTCTATCCCATGATGAATTTTATAGAGTTTCCCAATGTAAATCGGCAAAAGAAATGTGGGATACTTTGCAAGTCACACATGAGGGAACAAGTGAGGTTAGAGATGCAAGATTGAATTCTCTAACTCACGAATATGAATTGTTCCACATGTTGCCAAATGAAACCATTAGTGACTTGCAAAAGCGATTCTCTCACATTGTTAATCATTTGATTTCCTTGGGAAAAGTATTTCGCAATGGTGAAACTACTAACAAAATTCTAAGATGTCTTGATAGGAGTTGGCAACCCAAGGTAACCGCCATCAAGGAATCAAGAGACATAAATAGCATGGACTTAGCCACTTTGTTTGGCAAACTCCAAGAGCATGAGATGGAGCTTACAAGACTTGGGATGCATGAGGAATCGGACAAAAAGAAAAAGAGCATAGCACTCAAAGCTTCAACCAAAGCTACAAAAGAAGTTGAAGAATGCTCTACAAGTGGAGATTCCGATGGTGAACCAAATCAAGAAGAATTTGGGATGTTTGTGAAAAGATTCAACAAATTCTTCAAAGGGAAGAAAGGTGGATCTTCATCCAATTTCAAGAGAACCAAAGACTCCAAACAAAGAGAAAAGAGTACCAATGATGGAGTTAAGTGTCATGAATGTGGTGGGGTTGGTCACATAAGAATGGAATGTGCCACATTCTTGAAGAAGAATGACAAGAAGACCCAAGAGACCAAAGGGAAGCGTGCATACATTGTTTGGGATGCACTGGAGAAGAGCAATGAATCGTCTTCAAGTAGCTCCGGTGATGAAAATGCAAACCTTTGTCTCATGGCCAAGAACAATCATGAGTCCTCATCAAGAGCTAATCATGGCATGAGTGAAAGTGATGATGAGGTAACCTCTAGCTCTTCTTGTTCATCTTCAAACTCCATTTCATATGATGATTTGCAAGAAGCCTACAATGAAATGTTAATTCAATTTAAAAGGCTTGCTAAAATTAATAAGGAAAAAGGAAAGAAAATTTTGGAGTTTCAACATGAAATTGATGAATTTCAAAAATCTATAAATGAGTTGAAACTTCAAAATGAATCCTTGGAACTTATTAATTCTAGTCATCAAAGTGATTGTGCAAATCATGAGGAAATTATTACTTCATGTGAGAGATGTGATGAACTTGAAAAAGAAGTGAAAGAGTTGAAAAACAAACTCACAATCTCACATAGTGATAGAAACCTCAACCGGTTGTTGAACTCTCAAAGACATAATCACAACAAAACCGGTTTAGGATATGTTCATAAAAAGGACAAAAAGTACAAGGTGGTTGGAACATTTTCTAAGAAAAACTCATCAAAGAGACCAACTTGTACTTATTGTGGAAAAGTTGGACATATCAACATTGAGTGCCATATTAAGAAGTTTGAAATGAATAAGGGCACTTATATGTGGATTAAGAAGGGAGAAAGTCCCAACACTAACCCTAAGGGACCCAACATTGTTTGGGTACCCAAAGTGAACAAGTGATTTCATTTTGTAGGTGTGTCTTCGAACGGGAAAACAATTGTGGTATCTTGATAGTGGATGTTCGAAGCACATGACGGGAGATAAGCGGCACTTCATTGAGCTTACTCCAAAGGAAAAGGGTTATGTCACTTATGGGGACAACAACAAAGGCAAAATCCTTGGTATTGGTAAAATCGGAAACTCTTCAAACTTGATTATTCATAATGTGCTCTATGTTCAAGGATTAGAACATAATCTCTTGAGCATAAGCCAATTATGTGATATTGGCAATCATGTAATTTTTACCTCTACCCATTGCCTCATTAAAAGTGACAAAGATGAATCAATCAAATTTGTTGGTAGAAGGTCAAATAATACTTACTTAGTTGATTTGAACAAAGTCACTTCTTTGGTCTCTACTTGTTTAGTGAGCAAAGAAAATGACACTTGGTTATGGCATCGTAGGACCGCTCATATAAATGTAAACCAATTGAAGAAAATTCAATCTAAAGATCTAGTAGTTGGTTTACCAAAGCTAAATTTTTCTATTGAAGGTGTTTGTTCCCCTTGCAAGAAATGTAAACAAACTAAAAACACCTTTGGATCAAAAATGGTTATGTCCACATCAAGGCCATTAGAAATGCTTCATATGGACTTGTTTGGACCATCACAAATAAAAAGCTTTGGTGGCAACTATTATGCATTGGTGATTGTTGATGACTTCTCTAGGTTTACTTGGACTTTATTTTTAACTACTAAGAGTGAGACCTACAAATCTTTTAAACATCATGTCAAACTTTTGCAAAACCAAGTAAATCAAAAAGTAATTATTATTCGTACCGATCATGGTGGTGAATTCGAAAACCACAAATTTGATAGATTTTGTGCAAAAAATGGTATTGAGCATCAATTCTCCGCACCAAGGACTCCGGAACAAAACGGAGTGGTAGAGCGGAAAAATAGGGTGCTAGAGGAACTTGCTAGAACCATGTTAAATGATTCTCAAGTACCTCAATATTTTTGGGCCGATGCCGTCAATACGGCTTGTTATGTTTTAAATCGTATTTTGATAAGGCCCTCTTTGGATAAAATCCCCTATGAACTTTACAAGGGAAGAAAGCCAAATATATCTCATTTTCATGTCTTCGGATGCCAAGTTTTTGTTTTAAATAATGGAAAAGAACACATTGGCAAGTTTGATTCCAAATCCGATGAAGGCATATTTTTAGGCTATTCTTCTCATAGTAAAGCTTATAGAATTTTCAATAAAAGAACTTTAACTATTGAGGAATCAATTCATGTGGTTTTTAATGAGTCTTCAAAAGAAGATAGTGTTTTATGTGATGCTAGTGAAGATGGCATAGTCTTTTCAAAAGAAGAAAAAGAGAGAGAGAATTCAAAAGTTGATGAAGGAGAAGTAAGGGAAGAACTTCCTCCAACTTGGAAATCGGTCAAGGCTCATCCTATAGACAAAGTCATAGGAGATATGTCAAAGGGAGTACTTACTCGTAGGTCTATTCAAAACATTTGCCACTATGTCTCATTTGTTTCTCAAATTGAACCCGATTCAATTAAAAAGGCCATTGAGGATGATCATTGGGTTCTTGCTATGCAAGAAGAATTAAACCAATTTGAAAGAAATGAAGTTTGGGATCTAGTCCCTAAACCCGATGATCATACCATAATTGGTACTAAATGGATTTATAGAAACAAACTTGATGAATCCGGGTTGATTATAAGAAACAAAGCTAGACTAGTAGCTCAAGGGTACAACCAAGAGGAAGATATCGATTATGATGAGACCTTTGCTCCGGTTGCACGTCTTGAAGCAATCCGAATTTTACTTGCTTATGCTTCAATCATGAAATTCACTTTATATCAAATGGATGTTAAAAGTGCTTTCTTGAATGGGTTTATAAATGAAGAAGTGTATGTCAAACAACCCCCCGGTTTTGAAAATAGTGAATTTCCAAACCATGTTTATAAATTGAAAAAGGCACTCTATGGATTGAAACAAGCTCCTAGAGCTTGGTATGATCGATTGAGTTCCTTTCTATTAGAAAACAAGTTTCAAAGAGGGAAGGTTGATAATACATTATTTATTTATAAAACCAAGGATGACATTTTGTTAGTACAAATCTATGTTGATGATATCATTTTCGGTGCTACTAACGTGTCTCTTTGTAGAAAGTTTTCAAATTTGATGAAAAATGAATTTGAAATGTCAATGATGGGAGAACTCAAGTTCTTCCTAGGCTTACAAATAAAGCAAGTCAAGGAGGGGATATTTGTGCATCAAGGGAAATATTGCAAAGAGCTCCTTGAAAAATTCGGATTGGACAAGTGCAAGGAAGCCTACACTCCAATGAGCACATCATGCTACCTAGACAAGGATGAACAAGGTACACCGGTTGATGTTAGTAAGTATAGGGGTATGATAGGTAGTCTCCTATATCTCACTGCATCTAGACCGGATATTATGTTTAGTGTATGCATGTGTGCTAGATTTCAAGCTAATCCTAAAGAATCTCACCTATCCGCAGTTAAACATATATTTAAGTATCTAAAAGGAACAATTAACACTGGTTTATGGTATCCTGCTGATGCCAATCTTAGTCTAGTTGGTTACTCGGATTCCGACTTCGCCGGATGCAAGCTTGATCGCAAAAGCACCAGTGGTACTTGCCATTTCTTGGGAAGTTCATTGGTGTCATGGTTTTCTAAAAAGCAAGCTTGTGTCGCTCTTTCTACCGCCGAAGCGGAATATATCGCAACCGGTAGTTGTTGTGCTCAACTGTTATGGATGAAACAACAATTATCAGATTTTGGTTTGAAACTTGAAAATATTCCGATTAGATGCGATAACACGAGTGCAATCAATTTGACTAAGAATTCGGTGTATCACTCAAGAACTAAACACATTGAAATAAGACATCATTTTTTAAGAGATCATGTACAAAAGGGTGATTGCACAATTGAATTTGTTAGTACCACAAATCAATTAGCCGACATTTTTACAAAACCTCTACCAAGGGACACCTTTTATCATATTAGGAGAGAACTTGGTATTTTAGATGAAGCTAATATAGGCTAATTGCATTGTGTGTCATTTTTGGAAAATCACCATATTAGTCTTACTCTAATGTGTTACTGATTCTTAGTTAAATTGTCCTTGATGATATTTGAAATTGTATATGTTAATTGTGTGTGATTCTGTACTGTATTCCAAGTTGGTAATGAAGCATTTGTGTTTGATTTGTGTTTGGTCTTTTAAAACTGAGTTTTTACTTTCTGTTTTGTCAAAATACTCGAGTTTTTCCAAAAACACTCGAGTATTTTAATTCAAAATTAAATCAGTTTTAAATTGAAAAAGTTTTTAATCAGGGTCTGAGAAAAATACTCGAGTGTTTCTCAAAACACTCGAGTCTTTATTAAAATACTCGAGTTTTTTTCGAAACACTCGAGTCTTTCGAAACCCCCATTTTTTTGAACTTTCAGACCAAACTCGAGTATTTTCCAAAAACTCGAGTATTTTGCGTTTTCCTGAAATTTGAACTTTCGGACCAAACTCGAGTTTTTCACTTTTTACTCGAGTTTTCTGGGGAAATCTGGGCTGAGTCACGATCGACTCGAGTATATTTTCAAAAACTCGAGTATATCCTAAAGAACAACTCGAGTATTTATGAATATACTCGAGTATTTTGAACTGTTTATATATACTCTCAGACTCGAGTTTTTGCGACCCTCTTCTCTCTCGGTTTTCTCATATCTCTCTCCTCAAAACTCAGATTTTCCTCAAAGTTTTGTCAAATCTTACTAGTTTTTCATCCTCTAAACTCTTCTCTCGGTTTTATTCTCCTCCAGATGCTCCAGCTCCTTCGATGTTTTGATGATGTTGACCTTTGGATTTTATCTTAGTTTTCATTCTGTTTTTATCATGTTGGTCTTTGTTACATTTTCTGTATTTTGAGAACTTGGTGTTTTGAGACTTTGGGTTTATTATTGCACCTTTGATTTGGACCTTTTATGATGTTTTTATGTTAATGAATTTGGTCTTCATTATGATGTTTGTGCAAAGCTTCAGGGGGAGCTCTTTATCGTTATTATATCTCCGTTTTATTTGCATAGTTGGTTATGGGGTTTTCCGATTATGCACCTCTCCTCCCTTGATCTTTTTCCTAAATTGTTACATCTTTTTTGGCGTATGACAAAAAGGGGGAGAGATATTATACACTTGTCTTGATATTGTTGCACCTAAAATTCTCTAATTATGGTATATACTCTGATAATTGTTAAATACTCTAATACCATAGGCTTGGTGCTAAAATTAATTTGTCATAACATCTTGCACAAGCTGAATTTTTAGATAGGTGAAAAGTATCATATAGTGAGGGGGAGTTGCATTTTCAAGTGGATTCAAGCTCAACAAATGGTACAAGTGTTAATTATTTTTGTCATCACCAAAAAGGGGGAGATTGTGAATTCAATGCTCCTAATTAGGTGGATTATGTTTTGATGATGACAAAATAATTAACAAATCATGCCTTGAAGATATTGCAACATCAACATCAACAAGAAGTCAAGAAAAGAAGACAAGTGCCCAATCATTCTCAATCAAATATTAATTGTAAATTTCTAATTTATGTTGAGAGTGGGTAGAAATAGTTAGTCTCTTCTAGGAATAAATTTTTATATGTTTATTAAGTTGAGATTGACCAAAAATTAATACTTGAGAGGAAAAATAAAATTGAAAAATAATTTTTCCCATATCTGATCAAAATACTCGAGTATTTTTATAAAGACTCGAGTATATACTCGAGTATTTATAGAAAAACTCGAGTGTTTGTGCCAGGTCAGCAAATATGACCGTTAGTCTGGTTCGTGCACCAATTCACTCGTGACCGACCAAAAAGACTCGAGTATTTACCAAAAGACTCGAGTATTTTTGTCCAGTCAGCAAAAATGAACGTTGGAGAGACTCAAAAACCCGATTGAGGGCATTTGAGTCTCATCCAACCCAAGAGAGCAATTTAGAACCTGATTGTAAAATTTCTCTTTGAATTTGTGCAAGAACAAACAAGACAACAAGATCATATTGATTCAAGATTTCTTAATTTCCTCTTCTCAAGTGTTAATTCCCAAAAAGCTCAACTTCTCACTCATATTGTCATTTTATTCCAAGTTGAGTTTTAGGCCTCAATTCTTACATTGAGCTGTGCTTATTTGTGCTAATCCATTGTGAGATTAGTAATACACATACAGAAAGCTTGATTATTCAAAGTCTTGGATTGTTCCCAAGCAAACCCTAAGTGGCTTAGGGTGTTGGAAGTCTTGAGAGGTTCTCAAGCACAAGACTAGGAGGTTCCTAGCCCGGTGGAGTTTCTTGAAGAGAGTTCAAGGAAGCTTTGTGAAGAGTTCTTCAATCACCGGAATCAAATTGGGGTAGAAATCAAGAGTTTGGTACACTCTTGAAAGGGTTAGGTTGAGTGAGGCCATTCTCAAGCAATCCTTTGTAATTTCTAACAATTTGATTATTAGTAGAAACTCCTAAGTGATTAGGAGGACTGGATGTAGCTCATTGTTGGAGTGAACCAGGATAAAATTGCTTGAGTGTTGGTTTATTGCTTTTAATCTACTTTCTAGCTCAATAGACTTAAGTCATTTCAATCAATTAGGATTTATACAATTAGGTAGCAAGTTCAAGGAATCTTTGTGTTTAAAAGTTATTTAGATTGCTTGCTATTCTGTTGGATAAGTTCCTGTTTATTATTGAATTGATTTGAGTTAAATTGCTGAATTTTCGTTTCTGGTTTTTCTGCTATCTGATAGGAAAAACTCGAGTATTTCAGAAAAGACTCGAGTTTTTCATCACTGAAAAACTCGAGTATTTCACAAAAGACTCGAGTCTTTTGTGTCTGATTCCAGAAAATTCAGTCTTAGCTCCATTCTTCAATTATCAATCCAAATATTTGGTATTAGTGCTTCAAAATACTATTCACCCCCCTCTAGTATTTGCTTAGCCCGCTTGTTGGTTTCCAACACCTGTGTGATTTCTCTGAGGTCCCTAGCGAACAGAGGTCCCTAATAGTGTGCGGGACGCTCTTAGTTGTAATTGGGTGCGGCTCAATTCAAGTTTATAAAATTCTCAAGCGGGTCGCTTGGGGACTGGACGTAGGTCTTTCGCTGGAAAGACTGAACCGGTATAAAATTGGTTTGCGTGTTCTTCTTCCCTTATCTCTTTATTTTTCCGCATTATTTCGTTTAAATTTGTTTCCGCTCAACTCTATTTATTTTTATATATATTGCTTCGCCTTCTCGCTCAAAAATTCAATCTCTCCATAAAACTATTTTTTATAACATTCGAGTAATTTTCAATAAATTAATAAAACTCGATTCATCCCCTTCTCGAGATTTGAGGCCAATCCTAACAAAGATGGCAACAATTCCTTGAATGGTATCAGTTTGAAATAGAACTGATCAAAGGAGATAAAATTATACAACAAACTCCTTAACTGATTGTTAAATGATGTGTCAAATAGGCTAATTAGACCTTATGTTTTGGAAGACTAACCCAAAATATTACCACAAGATTAACCAGGCCTCACCAAAATACATCTCACTTGTATTATTGTAGGGGACATGGAGAAAGAAATGGAGATTAAAACTATGGAAATACAAATTTCAGAAAAAGATGGAGGTAAAGAAAATACAAATGGATATTCAAATCCTCAAGCAAAAGATAGAACTAGTCCAAAAGAAAAAAGGAGATCAACCAAGGGAAAGTAAGAATCAAGTTCCTGAAAAATTAAAACAAGTCACCACTCAAGCTCAAAAAACTCATGTTTATGTGGTTTATAATGGAGATTAAAAAAAAGGAATTTATGAAAGCATTGATGTGGAAAAACATCCCCTCAACACAAAATACAAAAGATGTAGTTCCTTTGAAAAAGCAAAGGAAGAACTAGAAAACTTCACAGAACTTATCAGTTTGAGTTCTCAAACTATAATGATTAAAGAAATAAAACTAATAAGAGATTAAATGAGTATATAAAATGAAGGTTCCCATGACCAAAATTGAACAAAGAAAAGAAAGAAAACCAAATTGGGATAAATATTATGAGTTATTCCAAGAGACTTTTGGATGTCAAAAACAAAAGTATGCTTGTCAATCCTGGTATATGATTTGGAGAACAAAAACATGACAAAAATGGTAACTCTTCCTGGATACAATCTATTAAAATTGTGGCATGCTATTAAATATGGATTAATTTAATTAATATATCTTTTGGAGACCACAAAGAGATAGAATAATTTCTTGAAAATATTAAAGTAGCTATCAAACTATGGAAGGACAGAAAAACCTAAAATAAAAATACTTTCATCAAGATTCTCAATTGTTATTGCCATTTCGAGGATCAAATATTTATCATATTAAATCAAAAACCTACATTTAACTAGGTTTAATTTTTCAAATGGAACATCTCCACTAGCTAACTGATGAAGCAAAAGATTTGCAACTTATTGGCTGGATCATGAAGTGCATCACCACTGCCTCCTATAGCATAGTGATAAATGGCATCAAAGGGTCTAGGTTTCATGGTTCAAGAGGAGTAAGACAGGGAGATCCTCTATCTCCCCTTATTTTTGTCTTGGCCATGGAAACCTTGACTAGACAGTTTCAGCATGCAGCCTTTGCTAGGAACTTCAAATTTCACCCCCAATGTAAGGAGCTTAAACTAATTAATGTTGCTCTTGTTGATGACTTGATGGTATTCTCCAAGGCTCATCTAGATAGTGTTAGAGTCATTTGGCATGCATTTCAGGAATTCTCTGCATATTCTGGTTTGCAAGCTAATCAGGAAAAATCCTCTTTATTTATGGCTGGTATTCAGAGGAATGTTCAACAGGCTCTTATTGATATCACTGGTTTTAGGACTGGCCAGTTTCTTTGTAGATATCTTGGTGTTCCTCTCATGTGTAAAAAATGGAATCAGGCAACTTGTGCTAATTTGGTTCAGAAGATGACAGCCAGATTGAATACTTGGAGGACAAGGAACCTTTCCTTCCAGGGCAGACTTTGTGTCATTAACTCAGTACTCATGAATATTCATGTTTATTGGGCTTCTATTTTCATCCTCCCAAGAGCAGTTATTAATGAGATTGATAAGTTGTGTAGAGCTTACCTTTGGGGAAAAAATGAGCAGGGCAATTTCAGAGCTAAAGTGGTTTGGCAGACAGTTTGCTTACCTAAGAAATATGGGGGTCTTAATGTTAAAAATTCTGCCATGTGGAATGTTGCAGCCTTAGGCAAGCAAATCTGGTGGATAGCTTCTAAAAAGGACTGTCTCTGGGTGAAATGGGTGCATTCCATCTACATCAAAGATCAAGATTTTTGGCATTGTTCTGCTTCACAGAACCAGAATTGGCATTGGAAGCAACTCCTTAAAGTCCGAGACACTCTCAGATCTGGTTTTATTGGTGATACTTGGATGACAGGCAAGAATAATGGGTCCTATGACATTGCTTCAGGTTATAGGTTTCTATCTGGACATCATGAGGCCTTTCTTTTACATAAAATAGTGTGGAACAGTTTATCTATACCAAAGCATAAGTTTATTTTTTGGCTCCTTATTCATGGTAAACTATCATCTCTTGACAGAATGCCTTGGTTGATGACTCCCAATCATTGCTGCTTATGCCTTGCTGCTCAAGAAACTCAGCATCATCTGTTCTTTGAGTGTGCCTGGGCTCGTGAGTTGCTGAATTTGTGCTGCACCTAGATAGGCCTGGACAATTTCCATTACAGATTTCATAATTGGACTAGATGGATGCAATTTGCTTTTAAGGACAAGAATCGCAGGAAGGTTATTGTAACACCCCAAAATTTTAATCCCCGATTAATGAAATGTTAATTATAATTTAATTATAATTAATAGTTTCTATATCAATCGGGGATTAAAATTTTGGGGTGTTACACTAAGCTAGTCATATAAATACATATTTTAATCAAGGATTAATATAGAAACTATTAATTATAATTAAATTATAATTAACATTTCATTAATCGGGGATTAAAATTTTGGGGTGTTACAGTTATCATAACTCTTTGGGCTTCCATGATCTATCAGGTCTGGCATGAGAGGAACATCAGAACTTTTTCCAACACAAGCAGACAGCATTTTTAGATTGATTAAACGGCAGCTAGCTATATATTAGAATTGATTCTTTGTGCACTTTGTTTAGATGTTGGTCGAATAAGGCACTAGTTCAAAGGATATGTATTGAACTTTAATTTTTTAGCCTATAGGATATTGGAACCCTTCTTAGAAGGTGGCTAGTATCCTATGGGTTTGGACTACATTTACTGCTTGAACCCTTCATAGAAGGTGGCAAGTGAGTAATGGTAGGACCTAGTTTTGTATTCTTTATTTGTGCTATGGTAATAAGATTTCTTTTTACCAAAAAAAAATCTGGAAAAAATTTACAAAGATACCAAGATTAAGGAAGGTAATTTTAATTTTTGTTCTCTTGTTCTCTGCTCATTTGTTTATTAATTTATTGTTGTTTAATACTCTCACCGTCCCTATATATAAGATTCCTTTGGGTGATTTCACGTCCATTATAAAAGTTGATTAATTTAGTTAATTGTATTGAAAATGTGAATTTTTGATATGTATTTTTAAAATTACTTTTATTAATATTATTAGAATTATAAAAAGTGTTAAATAAATAGGGGTGTTTGTGAAAAAAAATAATTAATAATCATTGAAAATTGGTATGAGATCTTATAAACAGAGACAAAATAAGAGTGACAAAAGGGTCATGTAATTAGGGACGGAAGGGGTAGTTTCTTTTATTCGATTGAAATTCGTATTAAACGTTGTGAATTAAATATACGACTCAGTAGTCAGTATATGTCTTTTTTTTTTTTTTTGGAAATCATTTACTCCTCCTCTTAATGTATGTGTGTGGTTGTGCCTGTTGAGTTTATGTGCCTTTTCGTTAAAGCTTGTCTTTTTTTGTCACCATTGTTAATGGCGGACTCGGAGGTTTTCTGAGCCAAAACCAGTCCAGCTCGGAGTGAGCATTAATCGCGTGGGATTCTCCAAGTGCGAGAGAAAGACGAGAAGATGGGATTGGGGGTAAGATGGCGAGAACGACAGCGGTGGTGACGGGGTTGGGGTTGAAGAAGATGATATTATTGTTTTTGTGTTTTTAATTTTTTATCTTACAATCTAAACTATCGTTAAAAGTTTAAGGGTATGTTTGGGAGTTTTCAGGGGGTGGAATGAAAAGGGAATGGTATCCATTCCTTTCCTTTTCCTTGGCTATCCCCTAATTTGGGGTGTAAAGATTATAGGTGTCTTAAATGAAAAAGTTCCATTCCATTTCATTAAGTTAACACTTTCAAACAATGGAAACAACATTTTTTTCCCTTTCCATCCCCTTCACTCCCTCCCATCCAAACATAGCCTAAGGCTAGGGAGGGATAATTCGGTATTTTGTGTAGATGCGTCCAGATAAATGATCAATGAAGAAGCATCACGTGATATTTAATGGATTGATTAACGGAATGATGGATGAAGGGATTAACATGATATCATTTTGATAATTTATTGGTTGCAAAAATATTTTGGGAACTAAGTAAATGCTAGAGGTATCTTTGGGGACCTTTGTAATTGTTTTTTTAATTAGTTTTCTTAACATCAGCCCTTAAGGTTGAGGATAAACACCCAAAAGTGATTGAGATTTCTTGAAAATGATGCATAGAATAAATCAAAGGACTTATGTTTTTATTTTTTCAAAACATCTTAACCACTTTAGGATGCTTATCCTTGACCAGGGTTGAGGTAAAGAAAACCCATTTTTAATTTATGTCCTTTACATAAAAATTGAAAAATATTTAGTGATATAATCTTAATGGTGGTGGGAAAAATACTTAGAGTGATAAGAATAATGATTATTTTTTTTATGATAGAATAATGATTATTAATAGAGAGATAAATATTAAATATGAAAAACAAAATAAATAGTTTATACGAGTTAATTGTATTAATTAGCTTTATTAATTTGTGATTTTATATATGTATGAAAAAATGAAATTTAAATAGATGGAGTACCCATAAAATGATTATAATGGGATGGTGATGTTAAATTGCAGTTGTAATCGCGATAAAATAAATTCTTCCTTCGTCTTATAAGTTAAGTAATTTAAGGTAATATACATAGATTAAAAAATGATTAAATTATGTAAGAATTTCGTATATTTGACTAAAGTATCCACATCTAATAATTAACGAGAGAGTAATAATAAATGTATGAAGACTATATTTATGAGGTATGAAAAAAGAAATAATGGTAAAAAAAGCGAAATAAACAAGGATATGCTTATAAATAAAAGTTTAAATGATTATTTGATTTCTAAATTTACATAATATATAAAATAAGACAAAATGATCAAAACTACAAATTTATGAGACAGAAAATATCATATTAAACATGCGTCAAATTTAAGCATATCAGTCCTATAGGGAAAAAAAACTAAAGCATAAATTAGAAGGAATAAAATATATAAAAAAAATGCTAATTTTATCCTTAAACTAACTTAAAATATTGGATTCGTATTGAAAATAAAGAGTTTAAAACTTTGAACAACATTCGATTTAAATTTTTAATTCAATTCAAATTTTATACAATCTTTTATTTTTATATTTTAAGATTGAGGTTAAAAAAATTCATGAAATAAATATATATTAAACTCCATCATGACCTACAAGCTTGGTCAACCCAAAAGTAACACTCATAGCTAGCCACCCACCAATCAACACTCTCAAAGATGACTTCATAAATGGTGCATTCCCTAATATAGCACCAATCCCTCCAAAAACCAACAAGGCAAGGCTCACAACACCCACCACAACCCCCAACCTCATCATGTAGTCTTCAACAAAAGCTGCACCGAGCAGCGGCACCACCGCGCCGATGCCGAAGGCAAGCGCCGATGCCACGGCGGCATGAAAAGGGTTTGGCAACTTCTCTTTCTTGCTCTCGTTTCCCTCCCTTTTCATCTGAGCATATTCAATATCGTACTGTGAATAAACCGAAACAAACTCTCCAATTCCCATACTCAAAGCCCCAGCTATCAACCCTGCAACCCCAGTTAAGATCATGATCTTAGTGTCCTTTTGAACGGCTCCAACACCCATCATAAGGGATGCCGTGGAGAGCAATCCATCATTAGCACCCAAAACAGCTGCTCTAAGCCACTGTGCCCTTTTGGCATAGTCAAAAACATTGACCTCTTTCTCCTCATCACTTAATCCACCCACAAATATGATAAGGTTGTTGCCTTCTTCGTTGTTGTTGGAGTTTGTAAGAGAATCTAGGAAAGGTTCTTGAATATGTCCCATGGACGCAATTGTATGTGTCTAATTAAAGGAAAAGTTAAAAAGAAAGGACATTTGAGTGTGGTGGGCACACTACTGCCTCGGTATTAGGCTATTTATAAGTACAACAATGTAATATTCCCTCTATTTCTATTTATCTATTTATTTTAAACAAAACAAATTCTTTAAAAACTAAAATTATTATTTAAATTTTCAACAAATTAATTATGTTTTTTGTAGTATATTATTTCTATTTCTATTTATCTATTTATTTTAAACAAAACAAATTCTTTAAAAACTAAAATTATTATTTAAATTTTCAACAAATTAATTATGTTTTTTGTAGTATATTATTTCTTTTACTATAATCATTCATTTTTCTCCATTATTTACATGAATCAAAACTTATTAAATAGAGACATAGAAAATAATATTCATTGCAAATTTAAAATCCTTAAAATAACAAACAAAAAGAAACAATTTTTTTTAAATGACAGATAATAAGGGACGGAAGTAGTACAACTTTAGTTATGATGGAAAAAATATCAGGTGGTCCTCACAATTTTTTTTTGTTACTTAATTTCTTTTTTTGTCAAATTAAAATTGTTAAAGTTTTTCTTCTATCCATCTTTACCTGATGCAATTTCATTTTAGTCAAGAGCGTCTAAAATATAGTAAAAATAGCTTTCACGATTTTATTTTAAAGGCAGCAATGTTGACACTTGACAAAACAAAAAATTATAGAAAAAATAGAAACAAATATCGTTCCAAATTTTAAATTCAATTTCAATTAGTTTTTAATCATAAGATAAATACGAGTCTCCAATAGAAATATATTTTTAAGTGTAAAGAGCTAATTAATTTGGTACCTTATAGTAATTTTTCGCATGTAACAATGATTAAAAGTCAAGCCAGCCCTCATAGATTTCAAATGAGGGTTAAAAGTATCCTTTTTAGTATCTTTCCATACAAATTTTTAGACACTTTAGTTTTTTAAAGACTATTTTAACAAATGTTTAAGAGTTTTTTAAGATCAATTTGGATTTTATATTTTTTAGAGACCAAATTGGTGGTAAAAATATTTGAGGGATTAAAACAAATCTTTTCTCTGTTTTTAAATGGAGTTGTTGAAAAATTACTTTTGCCGTGCTACGATTCAAATGTTATTTTTGCCGTGCAACATTGTTTTGCTTGTCTAAAAAAAAAAAGTTATTTGGATGATTTGGCAGCAAAATAAAAATCATATTTTATCTTTGATAATGGTCACTTTGATTTATGTGACTGCTTGGTTTGATTAAGATGCACACGTGGTCCTCGATCATTTGATGTTTTAGAAAAAAAAATGTTTTAGGAAAAAGAAAAAAAGTTTGTATGGTAATGTGGTACGATGGGTTTCGGTATTGTAGAAAATTCAATCAATAAAATTATGTCAAATTCAAAAATGCTATTTTATCTTATTGTTGTTTGGTCTTCTTTACTTTATCTTATGAATATAATTAGAATATTAATGATTACTCCATATGATTTCGCATCACTCTTCATCTTCCTCACACAAAAACTTCATAACCAAAACCTTTAATCACAGCCCATCATCACCCTCTTCTAAAACCCATCAACCACAGTTACAATCTCTTGTTTTTATTCTCATTAAAATACTTGAAGATCTCAAGTATATGGACAGCTATAACATCGCCAAGGATCTCATACATCAGAATCGAATATTCAATAATGGGTGTTTCAATGTTGTAATCAATTACTTAGTGTTAGTGATGGAAAAAAAAAATTACTAATAAAATTTGTGAAACTGAAGAGTAGAGGCTTAATAAACCACCTAGATTCATAGGCATTCACAACATTTCACTCATGAATTTCATTTTTTATTTTTGACTTTTGTAAGCTTTGCTGTAGAACAAAGGCTTAATAAACCCTCGGGAATCATATTCATCAGGTTAGGAAAAAGCTGAAAAACTAACTTTGTGAATCTGATATGTAGTAGTGATCAATGGGTTGCAAAAGAGGGTGACGATGGGTAATGGTCGGAGGTTTTGTTTATGAAGTTTTTGTGTGAGGAAGATGATGAGTGGTGAGAATTCTATTGAGTGATTATTGTTATTCTAATTCCACCCATTGGAAAGGGTAATTTTTTATTTCATTTAAATTGATTTTTTATATTTAATAAATCAAATATAAACTTAATTAGAGTAGTGAGGACCAAATGGCAATAAATCAAAATATCATTTTTTAACAACGAACATAATGACATGGTATCACATATGGTGTGACACATTTTTATTAATTGGCTTTTCTATGGTTAAAAAAACCCACTATTTTACAATAGTACGTAAGAAATTCTTAAAAAAATTGGTAAAAATATCTGTCTATATATATATAGACCATCCTTTCAAGTATATATCCTATATCCTCAACAATTGTGCCAGAATCTTAAGGAATATCAGTGATTTAAAACTTTATATTTTTTCATTAAGAGTATTCTTCAGCAGATACGATAGTCGAAGACTAATTTCTTCTGAGAGGCAAAGATTACTATCAAAGTGGGTTTTGTCACTATCAACAAATCATATTTGATACCCACGACAGAGATCAAACCTCTAACATCATGATTAAAAAACTCAACTATCTACCAATCGTGTTAAACCTTGTTGGTGAAAACTTTCCCATTTAATTAAACATTCTCATGGATTTGGATCTCATTCTTATAACTCATAAGTTTTAGCCATTGAAAATTTTATATTTCAAATTAAATTTGGATTAGAAGTAATTTAATAGTTGAAAAAATTTAGTTAAAGTGAATTACACAAAAACTAAATCACATAATAAAAAAGTTAACTACTACTGCACTTGGCCTATCGGCTGCGTCAGAATACTTCTCCAATAGCTTACGTTCTATTGCTAAAAGGTAAAAACCAAATATAGTTAAAGACTGCAATTTAATCCTTCTTAGTGGGAGTAGTAATCATCATGTGCCAACCCACGGTAGATTTAACCTAACTCGTGTTACCAGACTTATACCATCTCAGCTAACGTTCAAAAAATTACCCTAAATGGCTAAACCATAGTAAAGTAGTACCTGCTTAGCTTAATCTAATCTGTTAGTGGACATTATTTGTACTATGGCTGCTATGGTAGATGAAGGTCAAAATCCCAGTTGTGTAGAGAAGTAATTCATTTCTTTTTTCTATTTGAATTTTTATTTTTTTTTATATAATTAATGTTTATTTGAAATGTTTTGGCATCGTTATCGGCTTATTATTTGATTCTTTTACCAGAGTCTGACCTTCTGTCGTCTAGTGGGCTTCCATTTAATTTAACTATGAAAAATCATTATCTCTAATGTTTTTGTCCACAGGTTCTGTCCTTTTCAACAATATAAGACACATGAAATTGCCTGATAGCTTGGTGGTCTTGACATGGTTAATATCACCACTAACGCATTGGGTGCATACTTGGTGCCCTGTCAAAATGAAATTGCACCTATTACTCCGCGACGAGTTCCAATTTCGGACATGATCGAGTTTTATCGATGCAGCTATTACTCTTAATTCAGCCAAAATAAGTTTCGTATTGACTCATAATACTTCATTATATTGTGAGTTCAGATCATATTTTTGATACTAGGATCTCATTAGCGGTAATGTACAGAGAATAGATGATTACTTTCTTATACCAATGGAATACTGACACATGTCTCCACAACGAACGCAATTCACATTGCATTGTCACTAACACATTCAGGGCCGATCTTGACATTTTCGATCAGGCCCTAAGCGAAATGAAAATAAGAGGCTCCTTTTTATAAAAACTTTCGAATTTCAATTAAATTTTCTATAATATAAAATATTATCGATATTCACAAATTTACGTCATTAAATGCAATCAACAAAATTATGTAGGCTTTAAATATAATACCTTAATAACAAAATGGATACCCAGAAGTAGATTATCCTCAATGACTTGCCTGAATCCTAATGCTGAACTAAATAAAAAAAAATGTTATTTACCATGTGGTGAGCGATCCTAATGTGATTTTACAAGTTTGTCTACTAGTTTTTTTTTTCCTCTTTCACATCCAGAAAAATAATTTTTGAGCACTATCTTAGAAAACAGAAAAACTAAACTAGAAAGTGATTAATAACACCTAACACTTGAGGATTCAGGATTGGGAGATGGAGAATCAATTACAAATGACATAATACAAAGCAAAATGAACATGTCAAAAGCAAACAAGGGAGATAAACAACTGCACAATCACAAAAAAAATAAATTATTTAAGATACAATATTACAATTAAAAAATTAATTTATGTATAGGTATAGGTATTAAAAAAAAATAATTTATAGGTATTAAAAAAAATTTTGAGACCCCTAATTCTCTGGGCTTGGACCTAGGCTCCACTTGCCCCCCAATAACGCCGGCCCCGGATACATTGGGCATATTATTCCTTCATCCTTTTATTTTTTTTTTTTAAGGTTCAATCCATTTCATTAAATTCTAAATACAGGTGATGGGATGAAGGATTATTGTGTGATAGGAAGTTGTAACGGCTGCACATGATTTTTTTAGCTGTAAAAGGATTCTTAAAAACCATTAAATTGTCAGGAAATTTTCAACAATGCAGTACCAAATTCAAGAGATTTTTTTTTAAGCATCTCAAACCTTATCTTGCTCATGGAGCTAGATATTTTGTGAACGTTGAGTGCCAGGGGAAGTATTCAATGTTTTTTTTTTTACACCGCTCAAGGCATTTTGGTTAGTTATAGAAGTGATTTTTTTTCTTTGAGAAGTATAGAAGTGAATTTATTGTGAATGTGAAGTGAAAAATACAAATATACACTCCTTTTGTATTTAAATATAAGTGTTTTGTCCAATTCGGACAGAGCCCTTAAATCGGGGACAGTGTCTCTTGTATAGGACAAAGGTCCTTGAAAAGGATAATTAATCTGACAAGAGTGGGCTCTTGGTCCTATGTACCCATTTGAACTAGATTCTGGGGGTCAAGACTACGTATAGTTCTATCAGACATGCGTAAGCGAGCAATGAATAAAAAGGGGAATGGCAAGACTGATCAGAGCTGCCCTTAAGAGTAATTGAGGGTTATGTCTCTTACTTTTGGGGAGATCTGTATGGTCAAAACTCTCCTTCGATCAAGTGGTATGGCTTACTGCAAAGGGCAACCTTCTTGGGCAGCAAGGGAACACCTTACTGCTTCTATAGCTGCTCTCAGGGAGAGCTATTGCAACGTCATCTTTCCAGGGTGGAACGTGATCTCTTTGTACCTATATGGAGTATATAGAGCACAGATGTGTATAAGGATTTCTCAGTGTATGAGTGGAGTATTGGATGCTTCGATATCTTGGATGTGGACGATGCCATAGCTCCTTGCATGGGACTGATATTAATAAGACTAGGGAAGTTCCTTAGTCAGATGTATTCTCTTGGAGAATCTTCTATATATGAGAGGGGTCTTAATGTGATCTTATCTTCAATGGAGATAGGCAGTGATCTTCTATTATTCTAGATAATTTGGAGATAATCAGTAGTCAATCCCTTATAAAGTTTCTTTATCTTCTAAAGATTGAGTTGTGCGAATAAGTCTTATTCTTCTGCCTGGACTTCATCCGAGCTCGTTGTCTTCTGCCAAGAGTGATCCAAGTTCGGACCACCTTGTCAAGGTCCTTTAGTAGGTCACAATAGGTCTCTTAGGATCCTTTCATAGGATAAGTGTCCTTAACCGGTGATAGGCCCGGAACAACAAGTATTTAAGTTGGACTTTTATGTAGATTAAGGAAGTTAATTAATATTGTTAGTGGTATTGGAAATGATAATATTTTGCATATATTTTTTAAAACTACCTGATTTGGGTCCAATATATGATGCTTTGAGCATGATTTAGACTCCCTTTTATTATGAATTCGGCTTGTTTCTCTTGTAAATTTAGGACTTTTTGTATAGTTTTTAGGAAGTTAGGTAATTTATAATCCTTTGAACGTTTTGATCCGTTTTGTGTATGTTTCAGGTACTTTCGGAGCTTAATTGAAGAAAATAATTATGGAGCTGAAAATAGGATGAAAGGATCTTGAAAATGGCGCAAGAACGGAGCGAAACAGAATCGGAGCAGGGCTGGCACGCCCAGGCGCCCAAGCCTCTACGCCCAGGCGTGCAGCCCCCGGTCAGCATGCATCAGATCAGTTCTGTGCACCCAGGCGTGAGGTCCTGGGCGCCCAGGCGCACGATGTTCGAGAAAGCCCAATTGGGCTGATTTCTGATCAGTTTTGCTTCCTATCAATTAGGATTAGTTTTAGACTTTAAATATAGGTTTTTCAATTAGGTTTTGTAGACTTTTCAGAGCCAAATAAGAGATTAGAAAAAAATTAGGATTAAAGAAGAGAGGATGTTCTGCAATGAGAGCAAGGAGGCAAGGCACAATGATTGAAGATTGAAAGATTGAAGATCTCTTGGGAGTAATCTGATTATTGTCTATGATTATTAGTTTTTTCCATTCCTTGTTTTTCTTCTTCCAATATGTATAACTGAATCTCTTGTTAGGAATAGGGTGAATTTGTATGAATCTTAATTTGGCTGTTTATTTATGAATTAATGTTTTTCATTTTAAATCAATTGTTTGGCTGCGTTTTAATTACAATTCATAGAATTGATCACTTTATGTTTTGCTTTGGTAATCTGAACCTTAATTGGAAAATTAGGATTAAGATTAGGTCTTTCAACCAAACAATATAATTATTCAATTTGTAGAAATACTTTTAGGTAATTGTATAACTCTTATAAATTAAAACTCACTTAAGGGATTAAGGGGTAGTTGTTGATTTATTGGAAAACATATTTTCATAATTAATAACCTGATCCTACAATGAAACCAAGTCCCTAACCTTTTCCATATTTGCTTCTAAATCCTTTTTAGTTTCTGAATAGTTTCATTCCTTTAATTCTACACTCCTATTTCTAAACTCAAAACCCATACAAGTTATACATAGTAATCGCAATTAGGTGAAAGAAATTAGAAACAATTTGCAATCCCCTGTGGAACGATAATTTACTTACTCTTTATTACTTATGCGATCGGTACACTAGCCAAATTGCCAACAAGTTTTTGACGCCGTTGCCGGGGATTGAAATTCGATTCTAATTTTTTCCGATACTTTTTTGTAATTACTTGTGTAACTTGTCCCTTTTCATGTATAACTATAGTTTTAATAATGATTTTGATTGTGATAGATTTATTTCGGATCCCTATTCTCCATACTATTATGCATAAAACATAAGTGATAGGAAAACTTCATTAGAAATAGCTTTAGAGAAATTAGAAGCTACAGCTAATAAAATTTTTTATGTGGAGCCAATTCTTGTAGAGAAAGCTCCATGGGAAATAGCTTTAGAGAAATGTGCTCAAAACACTAAAGATTTTGTTGAACAAGTTAGAAACGATGGTCAAATCTTAAGTGCAAGTAGAAAGAATCTTCAAATGCAAGTTGAACACATGTTAAAGCAATTAGAAAAAGAGTCACAAGCATCACCAATAATTTTTGGCTCTCTTCAAAAAGAGGAAAAAGTGGTGGTGATGGATGTGACCAATGATGAAACCCCTATGGAGGAGCAATTAGAAGAAAATATGCATAATAAGTTTGAGGAAGAGGACCGAAATAAAACTTTAGAAGGTTTGAATATGGTATAAAAATTTGATCCACCCTTGCATGATGAATTTCTAGCAATTGAAAATTTGGTCAAATCTATTGCATGCTTGGATGACTCAAAATTTTTCTATTATATTCAACCTCTGTGCTTTCATGTAAAATCTAAAAATCAATTTAAATCATTGTTAAACAATAGGGAGCTTGGAAAGGTAGTTTTCCTAATTCATGGAATTAACACTTTCATGAATGGGAAAAGAAATAACTTGTCTGAGATGATGCAAGGAGTAAGGAATGCAACTTTTGATCCTGGTGGGATTGATCTTATGTTTGAAACTTCCTTACTCCACCATCATCCAAGGGTTGTCTTATGGGATGTGGGAATAACTTGTTATGGCTGCATCACATGGGATTTAACCTATAGAATTTGGGATCCTGGTGGATTCTTTGTAATTATGTAGTAGTGTAGGTTTTAATTTTTTTTAGTTAGTTAGTGAATAAAGAGTTGGAACTTTCTATGTAACTGCTAATGAGGTGCTTCTAGCACTATTTTTAGTTGTTCATGTGACACAGGTGAATAAGTTTGGGGGGTTTCCTCCATGGTGCATCAAGAGAGAATGTTGTGCTACAAAGAGAAGTTTCTAACTCCTTGCTTTAGTTTTAATTTTTATTTTGTAGTTTAGGTTAGACTAGTTTGCTTGAGGACAAGCCAACCTCTAAGTTTGGGGGAGTGGACAAAATAAAAATTAATTTTTCAGACTTGAATTGTCCTCCCATATTTGGTGTTGGTTTGTGTCTTGGGTAGAAGTAGATGATTATTCTAGTCTTAGGACTATTTTTCTGATTATATATGTAAATACTTGATTTAGGATGATGACTCATTGATTGTATGACACGTTTTGGGTTGAGTTTTAAGTTTTGTTGAGAACTGTTTTGGAATAAGTTATTAGTGAACTGACTATTAGCCTGTGAGATTTTTGAGCCTAATGAAGGGGTGTGTGATTTTATTGATTATTCTGTTTTTGAAATCCCTATTTCTTTCATGAGTGTGTTCACTTTGACTTTGGGTTCTAGAAGTTGACCGGTGACCATTTTGAGATTGATAATTGAGTGCATGCATTAAGATGATTAAGGCACCTAGGATTATTTTTCTGGCCTTCAATAGATTTTTGATAAACATTATCCCTTAGTGGCCCACTTTGAGCTTATTGATATATGATTTCTTTGGTACCCTTTTCATAAATGTTATATATTTTTGGTATCCTTTGAAATGTGAATGGTGCAATTGGGAATATGTTGATTTAGAAAGTGTTGAGCTGAATGTATCAATTGTGATATCTATTTCTCTTCCGAAATAAAAAAAATATAATGAAAAAGAGAAGAGAATAGAGAGAATGAGAATGAAAAAGAATGAAGGAGAATTAAATATTGGAGTTGATATTTGTTATAAAACCAGTGCTCCATTCATATGTTAAAGGGATGTTGTTTGATTACATATCTTTAGCCCTTTGTAATAATCATTTCTTTCTTTTATCCCACCTTTCATCTTTAGCCATGGCCACGTTACAACCAAAATTAAGACCTTTTGATTTTTGCATGCATTCAATAATTTCAGTGGAGATTTGGGTTTATGGTCAAGCATATGGTAACACATTGTCATTGAATGAACTTGAGTGAATATTTATAAAACCCTTGATACACATGAGAGATACACACATTGAGGTTGAGAGTGTTCACTAGTTCTGGTTCTTTTGGAGTTTGTTTTTCTAACCAGTTTTTGATGAAGTTAATGCTTGTGAATAAAAGTGTCTGAGTCATGAGTCGGAAGTCTTAGATTAGATGTTTCCATATTAACTTAGAAAATTGGTTGTGTGTTCTAGAGTTTTTATTGTACTTTTCCCTGGGACATGCAAAATACTAAGTTTGGGGGAGTGATTTGGTCCAATATATGATGTTTTGAGCATGATTTAGACTCCCTTTTACTATGGATTTGGCTTGTTTCTCTTTGAAATTTAGGACTTTTGGTATAGTTTTTAGGAAGTTAGGTAATTTAGAATCCTTTGAATGTTTTGATCCGTTTTGTGTATGTTTCAGGTACTTTCGGAGCTTAATTGAAGAAAATAATTATGGAGCTGAAAAGAGGATGAAAGGATCTTGAAAATGACGTAAGAACGGAGCGAAACGGAGTCGGAGTAGGGCTGGTAGCCCAGGCGCCCCCAAGCCTCTATGCCCAGGCGCGCAGCCCCCGATCAGCATGCATCAGATCAGTCCTAGGCGCCCAGGCGTGAGGTCCTGGGCACCCAGGCGCGCGATGTTCGAGAAATATAGGTTTAGACTTTAAATATAGGTTTTTCCATTAGGTTTTGTAGACTTTTCAGAGCCAAATAAGATATTAGAAAAAAATTGGGATTAGAGAAGAGAGGCTGTTCTGCAATTGAGAGCAAGGAGGCATGGCACAAGGATTGAAGATTGGAAGATTGAAGATCTCTTGGGGTAATCTGATTATTGTCTATGATTATTAGTTTTTCCCATTCCTTGTTTTTCTTCTTGCAATATGTATAACTGAACCTCTTGTTAGGAATAGGATGAATTTGTATGGATCTTAATTTGGCTGTTTATTTATGAATTAATGTTTTTCCTTTTAAATCAATTGTTTGGCTGCGTTTTAATTACAATTCATAGAATTAATTACTTTATGTTTTGCTTTGGTAATCTAAACCTTAATTGAAAAATTAGGATTAAGATTAGGCATTTCAACCAAACAATATAATTATTCAATTTGTAGGAATACTTTGGGTAATTGTATAACTCTTATAAATTAGAACTCACTTAAGGGATTAAGGGGTAGTTGTTGATTTATTGGAAAACATATTTTCATAATTAATAACCTGATCCTACAATGAAACCAAGTTCCTAACCTTTTCCATATTTGCTTCTAAAACCTTTTTAGTTTCTGAATTGTTTCATTCCTTTAATTCTACACTCCTATTTCTAAACTCAAAACCCATACAAGTTATACATAGTAATCGCAATTAGGTGAAAGAACTACCCTTATAATTATCATTATTGAGGCTCTAACAAATGTTGAATAAATATAAATGTTTGTGAAAAAGTAATAATTAATGTCATTGAAAATTGGAATATGTAATTATTAAAAGAGACAAGAATATAACACTATCTAGTTTTTATATTTAGAGATAGAGATCAGGGAGTATATATATAAAGATAGAGAGCATGAGAAACAAGAATCATAAAATGACAAATCTCTCTAACTTTAAATTCGATTTGAATCCTTTTTTTTAATGAATACTCCTCCGATATTTATTATGTGAAAGAGTAATCAAAATCTTATTTATTAAAAAAGTTGATTGAGCGTATTTAATTTTTTTTTCAAATTCATAAAAAATATAGCTACATTAAGAAAGTTGCATGAGGAATGAAACAAAAATTACTTTCTAAGAATATTTTAGAAATATTTCTCCAGGAAAAAGAAAGTTAGTTAACTTTTTTTGTTATATTATAGACTAAGATAAATAACTAGTCTTGTTCTTTTTTATATACTCCCTCCGTCCCATAAATTAAGTCTTTTTAGCAATTTAGTTTTGTCTCATAAGTAAAGTTCATGCATTTAGAAATCCAATACTCATTATACTTCTTTTTCCAAGCATACCCCTATTTATTATATCATCTTTTTCACCACCTATTTCTTCATATATCTTCGGTATAATCTTCATACATTTATTATTACTCTCTCTTATTATTAAATAAGGGTATTTTAATCTAAATATATCAAATTCTTACATCATTTACTCATTTCTTAATCTACGTAAAATTTCTAAAAAGACTTACCATAACTTAGAGGACAAAGGGAGTGTATATTAGAGACGGAAGGATAAGAAAGAAAAATAAAACAACAACAAATTCAAAGCATCACTCGATTAGTGTCATTCAAATTCAATATCTAGTGTCCTACGAGGCCGACGTGATAGCTAGAGACCTAAAAGTACAAACATTTGAAATGCACAAGACCAACTATACATCAAATTTAATCCAAGTTTCAAGGAAGTAACAACACTTTGTATTTATCACCATATTGTGTTCGATATGTATCGCATTCAATATCCGACATATATCTATTTTAGACATTTATAACCATTTATTGTGATATTTTATATATTTTTTGTCATATCGTTATGTTCCGTGTCGTGTCATATCCTTATCCCGTGTCGCGCCAATGCTTCCTTGCCAAGTTCCAGTGCTTACCAATATCTCGACATGCTTAGCAAAACAATTATGTTGATAACTACTATGTAATATAATAGTGTGTTGACTAGAAGTCAAATTTCGACAAGTGGAAAGAATGTCGAATGCATAAGTGATGTCGACGGAAGTGTACTTAGGTGACTTGCCTAAAAGTGACTTCGAAGGATGTGCACGTGTATCGACAGGATAGGAAATGTCGACAATATAAGTGATGTCGACGGAATTGTACTTAAGCAAACTGCTTAAAAGTGACTTCGAAGGACATGAACATATGTCGGCAAATGGAGGTGTTATAATGAGGATGTGTCGAAAGAGTATTAACATGGAAACCAAGGAGGTCAGAGTAGTAATGATGATGCAATGGGAACAAGAGAACGGTCACATCAACATTTAATGCACATCCTCATGGCTATAAATACGTCACTTCCAACGTCCAAAGGGCCAAAAGTGTGTAAATGGCAGAAACGATGGACCAACCTTATGATTTCTGGAAAGACGATAAGTTGTTCGAAGGAGTGAAGAAGAAGAGTCTCATAGAGATAAAACAAGTGAGATTAAAGGGATTCGGAAGAGAGAGGAACAATTTCAAAATCTTTACTCCGGATCCCCACTTTTCCCTCTTTATGGTGAAAGATTAAACACGTGAGATTACAAAGGGATCACCTCTTGTATTTCGAGATGAGATGAAAAACCTAGATGAAGGGCATACTCAAACTGAGATACTAGTTTAGTTGATACCTAGGAGTCTTCCGTAACTCAAAGTTGAAACCTTTTCCCAGGAAAAGCTTTGAGTATCTTTCCGTTTAAAGAGGGAAAAGAAAAGTCCTTTATGGATAATCCCTCAGGAGAGATTGCAACATGATCACTAGCTAGATGATGGCCAAAAAATATGGCCAAGTCAGTAATTATGTCACCAAAATCGACTAGGGAATTGATTCAATTAGAGGCCGACACCTTGTCGAATGGAGCATGGTGTCGACAGGGATCCTAAAAGCCCAACAGGCAAGAGGATGTCACTTCGACAAAGTTGGCAAAGGACTTGTGTAAAATCCCAAGAGTTTCAAATTGGCTTTATTTCAGTTGTGGGAAGATGCTTGTCGAAGAAGAATTATCGAAGACTACCGAAGGCACGTGGCAAAAGGAGAACAAACGAAGAAAGTGCATCGTGGGTAGTTATTTCGTGGGTAGTTACTTAGTTAGGAGTTATGCAGAACGTTCCCAATAATATAGTGTAAGGGTAGTTGATTTCCAGGACTATAAATAGGTAATTACTTGTTTGTAATCAGGGTTGGCACATTGGTAATCATCCTAACATCTCACCGCAAGCAGATTAACGGAGAAAATGCCATTGTAATAACCACTTTACATTCCCAGCACTTTACAAATTCAATTGCAATCTTTTCGTTTTCCTTTACCTTTCTAGCACATTTAAATTATGTCTTTACGTTTCCAGCATCTTTAAATTCTCGCATTTTTTACTGCTTTAAACCTTTACATTCGTGCACTTTACCGCTTTTCCCTTTATGTTTGTGTCGATTTACTTTTTGTCAGTTACGTTTTCCCAAGTCCATTTACATACCTGCCCAAATAAAACCAAAAAGACCAAAAATAGCTCAATCTCAACACAAGATCACCATTTAATCAGTCGAATTCTGCAATCGCTTGATACCTTCATTCCCATTTTCGACTCATGTTCGTCCTAATTGGCAAACTGGCACGCCCCACATCGAATTCCTTTTCACGAGCATGAACATAGTGTTAAATGATTTATGCAATGATGAAGAAGTAGCACGAAAATTTGCTTTAAAAAACTTGAATTCAGAAATATTGATCTGTTATATATGTGTATTACAAATTTAGTTGATGTTTTGTACAGAGATTATGAAGATTACTGGAAAACGTGTGTGTCTCTCTCTCTGTATATATGTATATATATATATATATATATATATATATATATATATATATTTGGCTACTCATAAGTTAAATTAATATTTCCTCCATTTCACAAGAGTGATAAAAATTAGCAAAATTTTTTGTCCCAAACTATAGTTAAAGTTATCAATAAAAAGTTTAGAAATTGTAAATTTTGAATTGTGATGGATTGATCAATGTAAAATGCATTAAATTATAGATTGATGTCTTAGACTAATCATTAAATGCATGTTCTCTTAATTTTTTGATTGTTTCAATTTATTATTATACTTGTGAAACGAATGGAATGAAAAAAAAAACATTTCTTTTCTCAGCAAGTATCCCCTCGTCATTTGGATTAAGTATTAATCACCTTCAGGATATTATAGTTTCTCTTCCCATTAATGTTGATACTTCCTTCATTTCAATTTATCAATCACTTTAATTTTTTTAAAATTATTTGTTGCTTTAGGAATTCCGTTATATATTTATTAATTTTTCCTAACTTTAATCTTGCATTTAATATGTCGAAATATATGAGAATAATATACTAAAATTAACTAATATTTTTCTTTAAAATTGAAGCATTAAATAACTTACTTAATCAGTGTGAAAATCCTAAAACAACGGTTAAATTGAAACGAAGGGTGTATCAAAGATCGAATCTTAACATTCAGTATCTGATCTTACTTTGCTAAATAACTAGAATTATTATTATTTTTTTAAATATTTGATATTTTTAGTTTATTATCTTGAGTTGGGCCCGTTCCCTCTATATTTGTTGTTAGGCTCAGACAAGAATCCATGAAAATAAAACTGGGCCAAGTTCAGGAATAGATAGCTATAATATATGGGGATCTAGTTTTTTTTTTTTTCTCAAATTATTTTTTGATCTCCTAAATACAATTTTTTTTTTCCAAAATTTTTTTTTTGGGTTTTACGTTATGTATGTCAAAATGATAGTGTACGAGTTTTAAAATTTTAAGATATGCTAATTCTTTGAAATACCGATATTTTTGTTTAATACCCTTATTTTTTATTTGACAATGATATACTCCCTCCGTCCCTATATATAAGACCATTTTGGAAGATTTTATGTTAATTAAGAAAGTTAATTAATTTAGTTAATTGTATTAAAAATGTGAATATTTAATATGTATTTTCAAAACTACCCATATTAAGTGTTGAGAATTTAAAAGTTTTAAGAAAATAGGGGTGTTTGTGGAAAGAAGTAATTAATTGTCATTAAAAATTTGTACATGATCTTATAAATAAGGATAAAATAAAAGTCACAAAAAGATCTTATATATAAGGATGAAGGAAGTAAATCTTATTAAAAAAAAGACAAGTACAAGAGGTACCCAATCAAAAACATAAAGTATCTCAAATTACACCATTATTTAAGAGTTCTGAAATATAATCCCGCTTTTTATCCACAAACTCCACTACTTTAAGTGTGAATTTTTAAAATTATCCTCGTAATTTTTCCGGCAGGTACCTCTAGAAATTTTTTTACTGGTATCTCTTGAAAAAATGTGTTGGTAGTTGAATAAATATATTTAGAAGCAGTGTTACTTTGGCAACAACCAACAATTCTTTTTTAGAGGTACATGTCGAAAAAATTCTTCGAGAGATACATGTCAAAAAAATTACAAAAATATTTTTAAATTTCAAAAATTAAATGAAATTTGGGAAAAAAAACAGAGTTTAAATTTCAAAAATCTTATTTAATACACTCAATTGGGCTCAAAAGCCATTTTGCTAAGGAAAATATATCTCCATCAAACTTTGCTCTAAACAAGTTCTATACTCGTAAATTTATGATTTCTATTACTCTCTCAACTATGACATATTCATCTTGAAATATATACTCATTTCTTGATGTTTATAGAGTCAAAATTATTACATACCTTACTTGTAACATTTTGAATTTTTTATGTAATTAATAAAGATATAAGTTTTGTATTTTGCGTTAGTTTAGTAAGTTCTTTAATATTAAGAAATATTAAAAAAAATTAACTTGCAAATAATAAACAATAGGATTTCTTAGGCGTTAAAAATAGGATTAAAATGATCTTGCAATGGAGTCTGTACCTCGTAACCGGTCTGTAACCGATTACAGGAATGAGATTTTGGCATATTTAAGGTGGTTGGAGGAGAAAAATTGAGAATTTTTTAGGTTTTTCCCCTCAATGGTGGTGCAATGAGTATATAAAGGGAGAAGGGCTCGAATTTTGGCCTCCTATGCCATTTTCAACACTCCCCAATGCCTCACATACACACACAAAACTCTATTCCCAACTCAAACCCTTCATCCACCTCTCAAACTTAAGGAATTCGGTTTTGCCATAAAAACTAAATAAGAATGGATACTGAACATTAAGAAAGGGGATAGAAGTTAGGGAAAACATCTAGTAGAGTAAAGCTTACTTTCAATCCACCCTATTTAGTCAATCATATTTTCATAACTATTTCAAAATTTATTAAATATATTATCAAATTAGAAGTGTTCGATAAAACTAATTAATTAATTAACTAACTCCTAAGTGTAAAATGGCTCGTAAGCTAATGGCTTACAAGACATAAATCACTTCAAATGTGTAGCAAAAGATTGCTAGGTACAATACGCAGAAACTTAATTATAGTAAAGGAATTGAACAAATTGAATGAATTCAGGGAATGTATTAGTTGTATTATTAATGGCAATATAGTGTTGCACTTGTAGAGAGGTACAAGATAAGAAGTACAGAAGGGAGATGAGAGTACAAGAAGAAAGAGATGAGAGAAATGAGCAATGCAACACTACACAATGACTTGATTCATCCTGAGAAAGCTACATAAATGTGAGTGCACTAACGGCCTTACACGTAATCCTTCAAATGAATATTCTCTACCTTGTTTTTGTCCCCTCTACGAGGGTGCATGATGCCATGAGGGTCTTCCACGTCTCTTCCTTGGCTAACAGTTTTTGTCTTCTTCTGCTGCCTCATGATTGCCTCCTTTTCTGAATCTTCTGTGGGACTTGGTAGCTGCTGATCACGAATTTCCCCATTTGGCCAATGTGGGCTCTATGACTTGTTCCCCTCATTATTCCATTTAGCATATTCTTGAGCTGGGGAATGTGGGACTGTAACATTACCTCCCCCATTAAAAACAACCTTGTCCTCAAGGTTGAAGTGAGGATAGGACTATTCCATGGTCAATCTATTTTCCCAAGACGCCTCTTCTGGTTGCTGCCCTTTCCATTGCACTAGCACTTGAGGAATTTCAATGCCCTTCTTCATAATAGTTATGTTTTGTAGGATAGCCTCTGGTTGTAGTTGTAGCCCTTGTTCATCAATCAATAAGAGAAGAGGAGTATGAGAGATAACTTCATCCCCTTTTGGAGATTTTAATTGTGAGACATGAAATACAAGATGTATTTTAGCCTCCTCAGGTAGCAACAACTTTTATGCCATATAACCAATCTTTTGTATTATAGGGAAGGGACCAAAATACTTCATGCTCAGTTTCTGGTTCTTTCGTGATGCCACAAAATGTTGCCTATATGGCTGCAATTTCACCCAAACCTTGTCTCCCACATCAAAGCTCACATTCATTCTGTGCTTGTCTACTTGCTTATTCATGTGTTGTTGAGCTTATTGCAAATTGTTCCTGAGTTTGCCAAGCAAAATATCTCTGGATTGTAACAATTGTTGCACTGCTGGATTATCACTATCAGTAGGTTGGTATTTAGTCAGTGTGGGTGGAAGTCTGCCATAAACAGCTTGGAATGGAGTCATGCCTAAACTGTTATGAAATGAAGTATTATATCGATACTCAGCCCACGATAGATAGCTTAACCATTCCTTAGGATTCTGACTAGAGAAGCATCTTAAGTACATTTCAAGATACTTGTTTAAGGCTTCTATTTGACCATCTGTTTAAGGATGGTAAGAAGAAGACATGGCCAGAGTAGTACCTTGCAGTTTGAACAAATGCGGCCAGAATTTACTGGTGAAAGCTTTGTCTCCATCAGAGACAATCGTTTTCGGAATCCCATGTAACTTGGCAATGTGATTGGTGAATGTTTCAGCAACCTGTAATGCAGTGTAGTCAACTTTCAAGGGTTGGAAATGACCATATTTAGACAGCCTGTCTATTACCACCAAAATAACTGAATAGCCTTTAACCACAGGTAAACCAATAATGAAATCCATTGCTATGTCTTCCCAGATTTGAGAAGGAATGGGCAGTGGTTGTAATAATCCAGAAGGTTGAGTGTTGGTGTGTTTGGCTTGTTGACAAATAGTACAATGCTGGATATACTTCATAATGTCTTGCATCATTTTTGGCCAATAAAACTCAGCCTTGATTCTGGCTCCAGTCCTAGCGATTCCTGAATGCCCACCAATGGGTGAGCTGTGATATTCCTATAGAATCAGTTGAATTAAGTTGGATGCAGTAGGAATTAACAATCTTCCTTTCCAATAATGTAGTCCATCTCTGCTGGTCATGTGTGTAGTAGAAGATTCATTCATCAAACATTTCTGAATCTCAGGCTGCCATTGTTTGTCATGAGCCAATTCATTCTTTAATTGCTGCAAGAAAGTAGGACTAGTCTCAGACCAAGCCAAGTAGAAAGACCTTGACAAGGCATCAGCTGGTATATTATCTTTTCCTAGTTTGTACTCAATCTTGAAATCAAAACCAAGAAATTTGTGCAGCCAGTTCTATTGCTCAGGGGTTTGAATAGTTTGATCTATCAGATGCCTCAAACTTTTATGATCTTTCCTAATAATGAATTTTTGTCCCAGCAGATAATGTCTAAACTTAGCCAAGGCTTCAGTGATAACAAATAACTCCCTAGAATAAGCTGACTGCTTTTGCATTCTAGGTTCTAACTTCTTGGAGAAGTAGGCAATTGGATGTTTACCTTGGCTTAAAATAGCCCCAATGCCAATACCTAAAGAATAAGTTTAAAAAATGAAGGGCTATGAGAAGTCAGGTAAAGATAGTACTGGTGCTGACGTGTTGTAGTTACTGCTTTTCTTAGTTTATAGAATGCATCAGAGGCCGGAGTTGACCACTTGAAGGCATCTTTCTTTAGTAACTCAGTTAATGGTTCAACAATATTGGCATAGTTCTTGATGAACCTTCTATAGTAGCCAGTGATTCCTAAAAAACCTCTTAGTTGTTTGATGGTCTTAGGTTCTGGCCAAGCTAGGATTGCTTCAACTTTTCCACAATCCATTGTGACCCCTTGCTCTGATACAGTGTGGCCTAAATAATCCACTTGTGTTGCACCAAAGACACATTTGGATAGTTTAGCAAATACGGAGTGATTTTGTAGTGTTTGTAAAACCACTTCCAAATCCTGTAAATGATTAGACCATGTAGCACTGTAAATTAGAATGTCATCAAAGAAAACTAAAACACATTTTCTTAACAGAAATTGGAAAACATTGTTCATCAATTGCTGAAAAAGAAGCAGGTGCATTAGTTAGACCAAATGGCATCACAAGCCATTCATAGTACCCTTGATGAGTGCGAAATGCTATCTTGTGTCTGTCCTCAGGCTTGACCAGTATCTGGTGGTAACCAGATCTCAAATCCAGTTTTGAGAAGAACTTGGCTCCATGCAACTTATCCAATAATTTATCCACTGTAAGCATGAGGAAAATATCCTTCACTGTAATGTTGTTTAAAGCTCTATAGTCTGTACAAAATCACCATGATCCATCCTTCTTTTTGACTAGAAGGATAGGAGATGAAAAAGGACTTGTACTTGGCTGGATGATGCCTTCTTGAAGCATCTGTTGCACCATTTCCTCAATCACTGCTTTCTGACTATGAGCATACCTATATGGTCACACTTTTACGGGATTGCTTCCAACTATCAGAGGGATTGCATGTTCCTGTTCCCTTGGAGGGGGCCGGTAAGCTTGATGGCTTATGGAATACCTTCTTGTAGGTGTGTAATAGTAAGGCAATTTCAGGATCTGTATTTGAAGGAAATTCTGAGAACACATTCTTCTTGCAGTCAGGACTTTGAAGCTACACAGTGAAACATTCTGCTACAGCATCGGTGTTGTGGAGCCTTCGGATATGATGATATGGAGCTTGTTGAGGCAAGGAAGGTGTATCACCTTGCAGGGTCACAAATTTACCATCTAGCATGAATTTGAACTGTAAGGCACTGTAGTCTGCCACATGAGGGCCTAAGATTGAAAGCCATGCTGCTCCCAAAATCACATCAGCTCCTGCCACACTAAGGAGATAAACATGACAGTGTAGAAGATGCCCTTGCAACTCAATTGCCAAATCAGGAATCAGACCCTCTGCAGTCATGGAATGGCCATTTCCTACCATAACTTTAAACTGAGGTGCAGGTTAGATTGTTAAGTTTTAAAAATGAGCTATTCTTGGTTGAAGGAAGTTATCTGAGCTTCCACTATCCAAGAGTATTTTCACAGGGTAACCTCTAATTTTTCCATTGAATCTTATGGTGCCTAGACCATTATTTCCTTTCAGAGCATTAAAGGATAAGTGGTGGTCTTGGTTATCAGAAATATCAGACATGACTGGCTGTTCAGTGTCAGTAGTAGGCTCAGGTTCTATGGCTTCTTCTTCTATTTGGTGTATCATATTGTGCCTATTTGGACATCTATGTTGAGGTGTAAATTTCTCATCACAAGTGTAGTAAAGACCTTTTTCTCTTCTAACTTGCATTTCTGTTTGGGTCATTTTTTTGATGGGATTAGGTGTGGTTATTTGGTTAGGTGGTCTAGTGTGTGGTGTGTTGCGATTCTGGCAAGTATACCAGATCGTACAAGTAATAGAGTGAAAGTAGAGTATCGTTCCCAACGAGGATTGAAATTGATTCTAATAATTCTCACCTAATTGTAGTTACTAAGTGAAATTTGAATTGAGATTTAATTGATTTGGAAATTGTTGATTAAAATAAATAAAAATAACGAAAATAAAAGATGGTTGTGAAACGATTGGGGGTACGGCTTGGTACGTGGTTTCATTGCAGGTTCCAATAGTAATTATTTATGAATCAATGTTATTCCTAAGTTCCGAATTTGTTTTGCAAAAATAGGAAACGTCTAATGTCTTAGAACGTTTCCGTATTTTAGAGATTAATCTCTCAATGATGTCTCAAGGGAGCCTTAAAACCTAACCCTTAAGTAAGTTCAATCAAAACTTGTAAAATTATTCAATTCATAAGAAATATGTCTATCCCTATGCAATTGAATTGTTTGATTATTGGCCTTATTCTAATCCAATATGTCTATTGTTAATTAGAACCACTAGATCACAATCGACGTCAAAATTATGATAATCAATTAAAACATAATCAAACACAAAACCTTAATGGAAAAACATCAATTCATTGAATAAAAACTATATAGGTTCCATGCAAATTCACCACATCCCTAACAAGGAGTTTAGTTACACATCATAAGAGAAGAAGAAGAAAAGAGAATAATGAAAACCATGACAAGATACATAGAATTATCGCTAATCTCCAATCACAAAGTACAAATTCTCCACGCTTGCCTCCAAAAGCTCTCACAAAATATCTCTCTAAACTCTTCGTCACTCCTTCGTCTCTCTTAGAAAACCTAATTCTATCCTATAAAAAGGCCAAAAACGAATTCTAAAACAAATCCTATCTAAAATCTCTAAAAGATAAGAATTGAGCTGCTGATTTCTGCGACACTCGCCTGGGCGAGAATTGGGCTCGCCTGGGCGAGTTTTAGACTGTGAAGACCCCAAGATTTTTAGACAATTGACCCCACTCGCCTGGGCGAGAATAAGGCTCGCCTGGGCGAGTCTGTGCTTTTTTTCACTGCTCAGCACTGCTTTGCTCCAAACTCGTGATTCCAAGGCTTGCTTTTTCCCTTCCTTTCCATAAATCATCAAATTAAGACTCCAATACCTGAAATTCAGACTACACAATGCCTTGATTCATCATGAGAAAGCTACATAAAAGTGAGTGCACTAACGGCCTCTCACGTAATCCTTCAAACGAATATTCTCTGCCTTCTTTTTGTCCCCTCTACGAGGGTGCTATGCCATAAGGGCTTTCCACGTGTCTTCCTTGGCTAACATTTTTTGTCTCCTTCTGCTGCCTCATGATTGCCTCCTTTTCCGAATCTTCTGTGGGACTTGGTAGCCGTTGATCACAAATTTTTCCATTTGGCCAACGTGGGCTCTGCGACTTGTTCCCCTCATTATTCCATTTAGCATATTCTTGAGCTTGGCAATGTGGGACTGTAACAAAATGGCATATTCAAAATAATTAGGTATGTAGCATAAAGTCGCGGTCAAGTAATCCATTTATTTTTTGTTGGTCAAGTAATCCAATCAACTGATGTGTATTCTCCTCGATCTTATATCTTGCCAAGCACTAAAGCACACATCTTTTATTCTTACCAGCATATTTATCGACACACTTTTTTTTTTGAAACTGAAGACATTTTATAAAGGCTTACAACGAGCCAAACAAAAAGGCAGGGGGGAATTAAACCAAACCCTGTCTTCAGAACCATACTTCACCCAATTAGCAAGAAGGTGAGAAGCTACATTGCCTTTCCTATTAACAAAGGAGAAACGACAATTAACAAAATTACAAGCTAGGCGCCTAATACAATCTTTGATGGATCCCAGCTCAGAACGATCTTCTTTTGGAACAAGCAAGGAATCGATCAAAATTTTGCAATCAGTTTCAATAATAACACTAGGCCACCCATTCAAAGAAGCACATTGCATACCAAAGAGTAGTGCTTTAGCTTCCTGAATTGTTGAAGATCCCTGGTATATGTCTTTTGTTCCACCACATAAGAGAACATACCCTTCACTGTCACGAACCACAAAACCAGCTCCGCACCGCCCTGAACTCGTGTCACAAGCTGCATCAGTGTTCACTTTGACAAAACCCATCTCTGGAGGGACCCAAGAAGGAAGAGGGGGATGACTTTTATTGGCTGGATTCTCATTTTTCTGATTAATACGCCCCAGGAAGACCAGAAAGCTACTGTTGAGGCTAAAATAGCTTGCCAATTATGATCCTTTTTCTGAAAAATTGCAGCATTTCGAGCTTGCCAAATAAACCAACAAACCGCAATCATCCAATCAACATCTGCAGCAGAACAAATCGTGGTTACATACTCAAACCAGTCAATGCAATTATAATTAAGAGACTTCTTTACCACCCCCTCCAACTCCAGATTCTTCCAAAGCTGATGCACAGATTCACATTCAAAAAGAATATGAGCCTCCGTTTCCGCTCTTTTAGAACACAAATGACACACAGGGTGAAGAGGAATCTTCTTTCGGCACAGATTAGTTTTAGTTGGCAGGATACCCTTCAGGACTCTCCACCAAAACAGTTTGAATTTCGTAGGAAGCTTCAAACTCCAAATTCGATTCAAAACTGTTCTCTGGTTACCATTCAGCACTGAAGAACAACCACTAGAGCTTTCCTCCCTCCAAGACATCTCCACTTTGTAGGCACTTTTTACAGAAAACTTCCCATCACTACTAAAATGCCATAATAATGTATCAGTATTATCCTTATCAAATAAAGGAATACCAACTATGCACTCCAAATCAGTATCACAGAAAAGCTCCTGCAATCTGTTCACATTCCAGCTAACACCATCAAGATTAATAAGATCAGCAACCATGAGATCCAGATTCTTGTCACCCTTAGTAAAAGTCGGTTTGAAACTCCACGGGCGAGGTATCCAAGGAGACTGCCAAACAGAAATACTCTTCCCGTTACCCACTCTCCACCTAACTCCTTTTCTAAGCACCTCAATTCCTTCAACAATACTACGCCAAGTATAACTAGGATTATGACCAATTTTAGCATTGAGAAAATCACAGATAGGAAAATACCTGGCTTTAAGCACCCTACACACCAGAGAATTGGGATTGATCAATAAATTCCAACCCTGTTTGGCAAGCAAAGCTAAGTTGAAAACCTCTAAATCTCTGAATCCGAGACCTCCTTTACCCTTCGCTACGCACATTTTCTTTCAACTTAGCCAATGAACTTTCTGCTCCTCATCGGAAGACCCCCACCAGAACTTGTTGAACATCCCAGACAACCGGTTGCATAAGGTCGTGGGCAACTTAAAGACATTCATTGCATAAGCCGGGATGGCTTGAGCAACCGCTTTTATAAGAATTTCTTTTCCAGCAATTGACAAGAATTTTTCTTTCCACCCCTGGATTCTCTTCCACACCCGATCAACAATGCTCTGAAAAGAAGAATTCTTCGCTCTACCAAGATGGGTCGGAAGCCCCAAGTAGGATTTTGAGAAAGCTTGAGTAGAAATCCCCAACTTCCCCATAATAGAAGCTCTGATCGAATCACCACAATTGGGACTAAACATGATAGAGGATTTGTCGAAATTTATTACCTGCCCCGACGCCATGCTATACCAATTTATAATATCCTGCAACACCGAAGCTTCCTCCACAGTAGCCTTCGTGAAAATAAGACTATCATCTGTGAAAAACAGATGTGAAACCGAAGGACCAGATCTCAATGCTCTTGCCCCATGAATCTTTTTATCAATCTCAACTTTTTGAAGCAAACTAGAGAAGGCTTGAGCAACAATAAGGAAGAGATACGGAGATAAAGGGTCCCCTTGTCTCAGCCCACGCTTCAGTTTAAAATGCCCAAATTGCTTCCCGTTGAGAATAATTGAGAAGGAAACGGATTTGACACATTTCATAACCAAATCAATCCACTGATCCGGGAAACCAAGCTTCAAGAGCATACTTTCAAGGAAACACCACTCCACCCTGTCGTAAGCTTTGCTCATATCCAGTTTTAAAGCCATATACCCCTGTTTGCCTGTTCTCCGGTTTTTAATCATGTGTGTCATTTCATAAGCTACCAAGATATTATCTGTGATGTGTCTACCAGGGACGAACACACTTTGAGTCTCTGAAATAATACTTGGAAGAATGGCTTTTAATATATTAGCAAGCATTTTAGAAATAATTTTGTAGATGACATTACACAAGCTTATCGGTCTAAACTGAGTCATATTATCAGGCTCTTTAATTTTAGGAATCAGAGCTATATGAGTGTAATTTAATTCATCTAAAAAATTACCTCCATTCAGGAACTTGAGGATACTTTGCGTCACATCAAGACCCACTACATGCCAATAGTTCTGGTAGAAGAATGGAGGAAACCCATCCGGACCGGGGGACTTCGTTGGGAACATCTGAAATATTGCTTTCTTAACCTCCTCGCTGGAAAAAGGTCTCAACAAACTATCATTCATCTCTGGGGTAACAGCCACCTCAATTGAATCGATAACCTCAGGCACCATTTGGGGATTAGCCGAATCAAACAAATTTTCGAAATAACTCACAGCGATAGCCCCCATACCTTCCTCCTCAGTAATTTCAGCTCCTACATTATTCTTTAACCTCTTCACCGTGTTCTTCCTTCTCCGTTCAGAAGCTCTTTTGTGGAAGAACTTCGTATTTTGATCCCCCTCTTTGAGCCAATGAACCTTTGATCTTTGCTTCCATTTTTTCTCTTCCAGATCCAGGAGCTCATTCATACTGGTAACAATTTTTTGTCTTTCCTCCATAGCTTCGGGTAGCTCCCAGTTTGAATCAAGCTTCCTCAATCTCTCTTCTAAGCTTTTTATTTCGTGGGGAATAGAAGGAATTGATTTCCTGCTCAATTCCTTAAGCTTTAGAGCTGTCTGCTCTAATTTTCCACATGTGCTGCTCAACGAAATGGGCCCTAGGCCCAAACCCCATGACTCCTTAATCTTTTCTTCACACTCACCGAAATTGGCCCAACCAGTCTCAAAGAAAAATCTCTTGTCTCCAGCCTCCTTTTTACTCCTGTTACCAGTATTTTTCACCCTTAGCATAATGGGACTATGATCAGAAATAGAAGAGGATAGATGTTGGACTTCATACAAGAACCGAGAAACCCAGGCATTGTTTGCAAAAAATCTATCTAGCCTCTCAAAAACAGATTTATTAGTCCAAGTAAACTTATTTCCACTGTACCCCAAATCAACAAGAGCACAATTATCCACTGCATCCCGAAAACTCTGAATCTGGCTTGGAATCCTTGGTCTGCCACCCATTTTCTCATACTGGTACAAAATTTCATTGAAATCTCCCCCTACAACCCACGGAAGATCAAACTGATCATGCAACAAATTCAACAGGGACCAAGATTGATTTCTTTGGGAAGCTATAGGGTGACCGTAGAAACCAGAAAACCTCTAGTCGCCAACAGAACTATCAGATACAAGAACATCAATATGCCCTTTGGAATAGGTTTGAAGGGAGATCTGAACCTCATCTTTCCAAAGAAAAGCAAGGCCGCCGCCCCTTGTTTCGCCACAATCCACCGATATCATATTAGGGAAATTACACCGATTCTTCAGAACATTAACCTCTCTATTAAAAAGCCTAGTCTCCGAGAGAAAGACTAGTTTGGGAAGATGAAGCCTTATTAACACCAATAAGGCCTGAACTGCTCGAGGACTTCCCAATCCCCGGCAGTTCCAACAAAGAATATTCATTGCGCTCGGCGGGACTGGCATCCAGTCCTCGCCGCTTCCAATTCATCACCAACTTCATGGCTCATCAGTTTCAGTTTTTGAGGCCCTCCCTATCCGTTTTTACTGCAACCAGTATCCTCTCCTGTCTGACAAACTTCCTTCCTTTTCTGTCCCGAATTCGGACTAGTAGCAGAAGAACCACCAACTACTCTCCTTGCTAACTTCTTCCAACCTACCCTCCTTTCTCCACCCTTCATACTATTTTCATTTAGAGCCCTAACATTCGTCCCCTCTCCTGCTGGTTCCAATAGGACAGGTGCTTTAAGGCTACTATTCACCTCTCCTCCACTATCATCCTCTTTCTCTAACAGATATTCCTTTTTCCATCCCTGACTAGGCTCTCCCACGACCCTGATGGGTTATTTTTAGAACGAAGGAGGTTCGGAATCAAATCATCAGGATCTCTCACCCCATCATACTTCCTCACATCTCCACCTTGCCTCTTACTTGTAAGAAAGCCTGCATTAGATGACACACGCATAAAATCCCCATACTGTTTCTGACCTTCTACAGATGGTACTTCACAATCTTTTTCACCATGGCCAATGATGCCACAATTATAACAGAAAGCCCCCAAACACTCATATTTCAGCCAAAACCAGCGCTTCCTCTCATTGACTCCCATCGAAAGAAAAAGACCCCTTCGCAGTGGTTTGGTAATGTCGATGCGGACTCTTATCCCGAGATATGAACCCCAGGCTATTCCGTCCTCAACCGTATCTACATCAATCACCCCTCCGATCATATCACCAATAGTTTCACCGATTTTCCTCGTCATACAACCGATCGGAAGATCGTAAACCCTGACCCAGAAAACCACATAAGAAAAGTCTAAGTCAGACAGACTTGCAGTGGGATCATACTCCTAGAAAGCTATCATGTTTCGATCAAAAGCCCATGGCGATCCCTCTACAACTTTTTTCTTGTCCTTCATGTTGCAGAATTTGAAAACAAACGTGTTCTCTCCCAACGGACGGATTAGAACTGTCCATTGGAGACGCCAAACCCTCCTTAACACATCAGCAAAACCTGTAACATTCACCGGCTTCGCCATGAGAACCTTCCCTATTAAGGTTAGATCATCATCTCCCCCATCCAGGTCCTTCTCACGGTCGACTAAAACTCCTTCACTTTCCTCTTCCGTTAAACTCAGTCTACTCCACAAAGCCTCAAGGTCATCCTCCATTGAAGAGAGACGGATCTTACACACGTAAGACTGATCACGTACTTGGAAAAACCCCTCCGCTAGAACCCTAGAAAAGTAACCCTAGCAGAGCGGCTGTGACGTGTTTTATAATATCTATATTTACCAACACACTTAAACTAGTGTTATTAATTTAAGCTTCCACTATATACTAAAAAATGTCATAGAAATCATAGTGCAGCTTACCATTTTCTGCAATAACTTACCGACAGAAATCTAACCTAGGAGGAAAGGCTACAATGTCACCATCTATCGCCCATTCTTTCAATTACAATGTCAATCAATAATGAAAATGATAACTTCGGTACCATTATTGAACTTATCCTTTTCCTAATTGAGAGGCTAAGATATTATTGAACTCTCGATTTGGATTAACTTGTTTGGTTTCATCATTTTGAATTGGTCAGGAGCTAATTAATGCACCTCTCAAGATCAAATCCAATAGAAAGTCTTTCAAATGATAAAGACCTGTCGCAAGTTAACAATCTCAAACAAATAATTTACAAATTAAAGTTAGGGTCTGTTTGTTTATTAGGTTTGAAAATGTGGTTATATAAAAGTGATGTTGATAAAAGTGATTTTTGTTGAAACAAAAAATCTATTTCTCAAAATGGTGAAATTCCAACTTCTGCTTGTTTGTAAAGGACCAACCAAACAAAGTCATAAATTATTTTTATCAACAAAATAATTTTCTTTTTTAATTTGAAAAAAATAATTTTAAGCAAACGGGTCTTAAAGTCCCGACTTATAATTACTGGCTATTATTAGATGGTTTTGATTTCTTTTAATTTGTTCAATTAATAACAGCATATCCATGATTTAACAAGTAGTTAGTAAAATCATAACCAGAAGGCAATAACTTGGCTCTCATTTTTCCATTAATTAGTCTATATATTTAAGATTGAATTCTATGTATGTACTATCATTTATAATACTTTATACTCTCTCTGTTCTTATATATAAGATCATTTTCATATAATTCATATTTATTAAGAAAGTTAGTTAATTTAGTTAATGATATTGGAAATATGAACATTTGACACTCCCTCCGTCCCACAAGAATGGTTAAAAATGGTTAAATTTTTTGCCCCAAACTATAGTTAAAATAATTAATGAAAATGTTAGAAATTGGAAACTTTGAATTGTGATTGGTTGATCCATGCAAAATGCATTAAATTAGTTGTTTGATAATTGGTTGATGTGTTAGGCACACCATTAAATACATGTCTCCTTAATTTTTGACTTTTGAATTTTTTAACTATTCTTGTGGGACCAAGGGAGTATGTATTTTTAAAACTACCTGTATTAAAAATTTAAAAAGTACTATTAAATAAATATGAGAATTCATGGAAAGAAGTAATTAATTATCATTGAAAATATATATAAGATCTTATAAATAGGGACAAAATAAAAATGTCAAAAAGTTTATTATCTACGAACATAGATGGTAATAAAAAGGTTACGAATATTTCTCACCTATATATATTAGGGGTGTAACGGTCTGGTTCGGTCCGGTCTTTACTGGACTTTAGGGACCAGACCGATTAAATTAATGTGGTCCGGTCCGGTCCGGTCCGAAGGTTTTTCACATGCAAAGACCGGACCGGACCATAACGGTCCAGACCGTTTCGGTCCGGTCTATTTAGACCATCTTAGATTAGATTCTAAAAATAACTAAAAATTTAATTAAAATATCAAAAAAAGTAAAAATTACCAAGGAAAAACTGAGAACTGAGATTATGTAGTATTATAATTTCCAGATCTTAAGGCCTAAGGCTAACAATACATAATCCCCAGGTGAACATTGCATCATTTGCATCATTTTTTTCAATTAATGGAAAGATGAGAACTGAAACTAAAAGAAAGTAGACAAACCACTGAACCAGTCGCTGAGGTAGTTGCAAGCGGAGGCAGTCTCACTGAGGTGCTTGAGAACTGGAGCGACAGCGACAACAGCGGTTGGCGACGGTGAGCAACGACTTCGCGCGACGGTGAGCAACAACGAGTGGAAGAAGAACAGCCACTTCGACATCGATGGCGACTTCGACGACACAGTGACTTCGACAGCGAAATAACATACACGCACGCACAGATCTGGGACGGCGGAGCGAGGAAGAGAGACGACTGAGCGAGGGAGAGCTGTGACCTGCGACGGCAGCGAGACGGCTTCTCCAGAGACGGAGGCTGCGACGACTTCTCCAGCGATCGGAGGGCAGTGACTGACATGCGGAGGGAGAACGAAGGCACACGAAGCCGGAGGCACGATGGAGAAGGAGAACAGAGGCATCGAGATCGGAGAGAGAATTTGAGAGAACCGGAGGGTAGAATGGAGGTGAGAGAACCGGAGGGGAGAGAGGGAACCGGCGGCTGTGTGAGGGTGTGTGGTTGTATATACTCAATTAGGGTTGGAAACTTGAATTATGAAGTGCCATTTGCTTCACTGTGTGTGTTTTAATTTTTTTTTTATAAATATTTGAACCATCGGTCCGGTCCGGTCTTTGCGGTCTGAAAATTTGCTCGACCATGGACCGTGTTGGAAGTCAAGCTGGTTGGAAGGAATGTTTCAAACTCTCTATGGACTTCAAAGGAATACAATTATATGTTTTGATGATAACAAACCAACTCAAGTTCAAGCTCACAAGTGCAAGCCTAGAAGATTGAAGACTCAAGCAAGCATAGAATAGAAGCCTTATCTTTAGATCAAATGTAAGGTAATGAAGTTCTGTTTCTTTAAGTAGTTACAAAGCCAATAAGTTTTTCATTTTAGAGAGAAGAAGAAAAACGTGTTTTTGCATGAAAAATGTATTTTCTGCATTTAACCTTAGTAAAATAATTGATGTTACAAAACTCTGTATATTTATATGTGTGCAAGAGGGAGTAATCGATTATTTGCTAAAGTAATCGATTAACTTTGTTGCATCATAGAAAAATCAGAGAGGTTGTAATCGATTAAGTGATTTGTGCTAATCAGTTACTTTCTTATGGAAGTAATCGATTACATTGGTCAGGTAATCGATTATAATTGTTGCATCATATATTTTTCAGAGGCTTTGTAATCGATTACAAGGTTTGTAGTAATCGATTACACGATGTTGCATCATATGCAAACCAGAGGCTTAGTAATCGATTAACTCCTCAGTGTAATCGATTATTATAGTTGCATCACATAATGAACAGGAGTGATGTAATCGATTAACTATTCTTAGCCTAATCGATTACATGTTTTTCAAATGTTTTAAGAATTTCTATTTTTGTAGAAGTAATCGATTATTGCTTCTATGTAATCGATTATTTCTTGATTTATTGAAAAACGTGTCAGAATCATTTTTATTATTTCCTGATTTGTTTTTATATAAAAGATTCTGATATATTTTATTTTATTTCGAAAATGAATTTAAATTTGAATTATTTCCTTTTTGGTTTTAAGAATCAAATTTTTTATTATTTCGAAAATCGTTTTGATTTTATTTTGATTTTAAAACTTATTACAAATCTTTTATTATTCTGATTTGATTTGTTTTACTTAATTCAAAATTACTTTTCTTTTTAAAAGAGGTTCACTCCAACACGTTAAAGAAGAATTTTTTGATCAGAACATTTTTTCATTCACGTTGCACGTTTCTTCTTCATCTTCTTCTCTAGACTTGTGCTTTTCATTGTTCATACTTTTTGAAGAACAAACTCTTATTGGCTGAGTAACATCTAGAGAACCACTACTTCACTATCATAGAGCTTATTGTTGTATCTGTGTTTTGAGAACACACAAAGCTATTGTAATCGTAATCGCATTCATTCTAAACCTTAGTGATTAGGGAGAGTATCCCTTAGTGGACGTTGTGATACGTCGTACGGCGAGGAACCCTGCTGTGTGATTGAGACCCCTAGCGAACGGAGGTTCCTAGTAGTGTGCGGAGTGCTCTTGGTTGTAATAGGGTGCGGCTCTATTGCTTGGTTATAAGAACTCTCAGGCGGGTCGCTTGGGGACTGGACTAGGCCTTTCGACGGGAAGGCTGAACCAGTATAAAATCACCGGTGCAAGCTTTTCTAACCCTTATCTTTTACTTTCCGCATATTTACTTTATTTACGTTTCCGCGCTACTCGATTATATTTTTCTAACGTTTTCGCGATCCATAACAACGCTTAATCTCTCCGTCTTAAAACTATTTTTTAATTTGGTACGAATTTTTCAATACATAATAAAACTCGATTCACCCCCCCTCTCGAGATTTTGAGGCCAAAACCAACAGACCGGACCATACAAGAACAGTCCAAAAATTTTGAGACCGAACCGGACTGCGAGACCAGACCGAACCGCATTTTTCGGTCTGGTCCGGTCCGATCTGACCGGTCTCGCGGTCTCGGACCGGACCGCTTACACCCCTAATATATATAATAGCTATAAATGTGTTGGAATTGTTTAATTACTCCCTCCATTCCAACTTAAGCAACATTTTAGCACTTTAAACTTATTTTAAATATTTGTTGTTTTGCGTAGTAAAAATGAATTAATTATTTTTTTCAATTCCATCCCTGCTTTTATAGTTTTCAAACATATGAAATAAATGATATAGTTATGATATTATTATTAGAAAATGACATGTAAAGTGTTTTAAAAAATTGACACATTTAATAGTTTTCTTAATTTATATGCAAAATCTTAAACGACAATTAAAATGGAATGGGTGAAGTATTGAAAAGATGAAAGGTCTATATACAATACTATTAAAAATAGATGAATTTACATACTCATTGCTTGATCAAAGTTAGTGAATTTTCATGATGGATACACATGATAAATGACCTACTACTACATACCTAAGCGAATTGGGTGTTTCGGTGAAGCAGGCGCATGGTAGAAAAATTTTTATTTGAAGTTTCACCTTTTTTCTATTTCATATATTGGGTTGTGCCTTTTTTTTTTTCTCTTGAATTATTTGTTGAAAGGTAGGTTTTTTATTTGGGGGTCGTGATATTTTTTAATATGAAAATGTAGTGTGAATTTAAAAAAAAACATCAAAAGTTTAATAATTTAAAATCAATTTAATATATAAGTATAGTTATGAATTTAAATAGGTATAATGATTTAAATCAATTTACAGAAGTGCAATTTGTAACACCGTGAATTTTATAAAGAGAGTAAAATTAATGAATATCTTTAAAAATATTGTAGCAAAAAACATCATTCCCTTTATTGAAAAATGATGAATAAAATTTTCGTTTTTAAAATACATCATATTTCGGAGTTATAATAGAATCAAATATGATAAATATTATGTAGATATTCCTTTCTTCCGCTTGAGCGTCTGGTTTGATAGATTGCTTCCATATGAAGCAGACATTTCTCGAAACCCATACTTCAGAAACCTAACAAACAGTATGGGCGGGATAGGAAGTAAGTCATTGTCATATTACATGATCAGATTAGTAATCGAATTAATGAAAGTCGACAATCACAAGTATCATATTATAATGCTCATGATTCATGAAAGCAAGTGTATTATCATTCATAACCATTATCTCATTTTCTGCATGCAATGTTAGAGTCTATTTCTTTTACAAAAGGATTCATATGTACGACCTTTACCTTTCACAAATGTCTTGGTTGTACAAGGGCATCAACGTACTATTGGGCTATTGGCTATGACGCTTACAAATACATTCCTTCGTATCTGCAACAGGTCTCATACCACACGAGACACGTCATACCGGGATATCAACATGGATATATTATTGCTTATAGATAGAGTTCTATCTACAACAAGTATTTTCCCACAAGACACAGTATATCTGGATCTATGGTTATACCGCTTACGAATAGCGTCCTATCCCCTATAGGTAGGCCTCTTCCCACAAGACACAGTATAACCGAGATTCTTTTATCTATCGCTTACGAATAGCGTCCTATCCCGAACAGGTCTCTTCCCCAGAAGACACGATAAGATCAGGATTATAATATATAGGAGAAATTGCACTCACCTCCCCTGAGGTTTGCACTAATGACACAAACACCCCCTCTAGTTTGAAAAATGACACTCACCTCCCCTCCTTAGCAATCAGCATTGCACTTACACCCCCTCTTGTAATAATGGTTAGTTTATCAACGTAAATGTTATACTTAGAATTGAAAAATACTTTTATACCCTCAAGGAACGCCTCAAACAAATTTTAACTGTATTTGATTCATTTTTTTTATTTACAATAATAATATGATAATTTTTTTACAAAAAAACATAATAACTTTTTATGATAATTTTTTTTTTACTAAAACACATTCTTGTATACAAATTTTATTCAAATGAATTTTGAATAATGCAGAATACCTAACATCAATATTGGTATAAAAACTCTATATAAAAATTGAATTTGTTATATCCATATTCAAATATCAAAGGAGCAACAAAAAAAAATTAAAACCTATTATATCATATTATATCCATAATGAGCTTATATTCACTATAGCCTATGATTCACCATGAAGCATTAAAAAAATATTGGCTATAATAAGCATGTTAGCCCCACAAATAATTCCCTAACGTATATCCTTTCTAAATCCCACTACTTGGCACAATTTTTGGTTGCCTCATATTGGCTTCTAGTAGTAACTTGGTTAGTCATTACATTTTCTTGTAAAAAAATTAATTTTATCATATTATTTTAAAGGAAAAATGCACCAAATACACTTGAAATTTGTATGAAATATCGATACCTTGAGGGTATAAAAGTCTTTTTCAATCATAAGAATAACATTTTCGTTGATAGACTAACCATTTATTACAAGAGTGGGTGTAAGTGCAAAGTTGATTGCTAAGGAGGGAGATGAGTGTCATTTTTCAAACTAGAGGGGGTGTCTGTCATTAGGGCAAACCTCAGGAGAGGCGAATGCAGTTTCCCCTAATATATCGCTTACGAATAGCATCCTATCCGCAACAAGGCCTTTGCCACAAGACACAGTATACCGAGATTACTCATCATTCTCATGTACGTCCCTTGCAACCATTATACATTAAAATTGATTTCATTTGTCTTACTATAAGAATTCTTTCGTACTCAACACTAATGTCACTTCATGCATATATGATCCTCTATCTTTACTACTTAGTATCAACTCTATCATCATTTCATTCTTTTCCTTTTCATTATATTCTTTGTTCATAACATGTGGTCACATTATGAGTAAGCTATAGGTAGTTTAGTTAATCAGAGTTGAAATCCTAATAACTATGTAACACTCTTCTAATAATTATCCTTATTTAATTTAGGACCAGAAAATTTTTCTTTTTAAACCTGTTAAACATTTGAATTAATACTATTCAGAGTGCCAGCAAAACATGTTATATATTCATAGCATCATAAAGTGCTCCAACATCAAAGTTATATCCATCAAATATACATAACCAAAATAAACTACTGCATCATTATCTCAAAATATAAGACCCAGTACATGATCCTGTGTCCAACTACTAAGACCCACTCTCCCTGTGAGGAAGAGTGAACCTGCTGTTGGAAGTCAAGCTAGTGTTGGAAGACATGCTTCAAACTCTCTTATGGACTTCAAGTATAATTCAAGATGTTGTTTTGATGATAACAAGCCAACCCAAGTTCAAGCTCACAAGTGTCATCCATATTCAAGATTGAAGATTCAAGCAAGGCATAGATTAGAAACCTTCTCCTTAGATCATTTGTAAGGTAATGGAGTTCTATTTCTTTAAGAGTTACAAAAGCCAATAAGTTTTTCATTTTAAAGAGAGAAGAAGAAAAATGTGTTTTTCATGAAAAAGTGTTTTCTGCATTAATCTTTGTGAAAATACTTGATGTTACAAAACTCTGTATATTTTTATGTGTGCAAGAGAGAGTAATCGATTACCTTCTCAAAATAATCGATTAACTTTGTTGCATCATAGAAAAATCAGAGAGGTTGTAATCGATTAAATGAATCTTGTTAATCAATTACTTTCTTATGGGAGTAATCGATTACCTGGCTCAAGTAATCGATTATAATTGTTGCATCATATATTTTTCAGAGGCTTAGTAATCGATTACAGGCTCTGTAGTAATCGATTACATGATGTTACATCATATGCATATTAGAGGCTCAGTAATTGATTAATTGGTTAAGTGTAATCGATTAAATGTGTTGCATCATACATTGAACAAGAGTGGTGTAATCGATTAACTATTATTGGTCTAATCGATTATATGGTTTTCAAATGAATTTAAGAATTTCTATTTTTGAAGGAATAATCGATTACCTTCAGAAAGTAATCGATTACTTCAAGGTTTATTGAAAAACGTGTTAGAATCATTCTGATTATTTTCTGATTTGTTTTTATATAAAATATTCTGATTTATTTTACAAAATTCGAAAATGATTTTAAATTTGAATTATTTCCTTTTTAGTTTTAAGAATCAAATCTTTATTTTATTTTGTAAATAATTTTGATTTTAGAACTTATTTCAAATCTTATTTTATTTTGTTTTGATTTTGTTTTACTTATTCTAAATCTTTTTTATTCTAAAAGGTTTTTCTATTTTTAAATAAAAGGATTTCACTCCAACATTCAGAGATTGAATTTTTCATTCATTCATTCATTCATCTTTTTCTGATCATCACGTTTTCTCTCTTCTTCTTTCTCTAATCTTCTGGTTTTCACGTTCATATTTTTGAAGAACGAAACCTTGTTGGCTTAGTATCTCCAAAAGAGAAAGTACTACATTATCATAGAGCTTATTGTAGAATCTGTGTTTTGAGAACACATTATACTTGTTGTAATCACTCACATAAATTGTTCTAAACCTTAGTGGTAGGGAGAGAATCCCGTAGTTGAACGTTGAGGCGTTCGTAGGGTGAGGAACCCTGCCGTGCGATTTGAGGCCCCTAGCGAACGGAGGTTCCTAGTAGTGTGCGGGGTGCTCTTGGTTGTAATAGGGTGCTGCTCTATTGCTGGTTATAAGAACTCTCAGGTGGGTCGCTTGGGGACTGGACTAGGCCTTTCGACGGGAAGACTGAACCAGTATAAAATTCACCGCTGCAAGCTTTTCTATCCCTATCTCTTTTTATTTCCGCATATTTCAATTTTTACGTTTCCGCGCTACTCGAATTATTTTATCTATCGTTTTCGCGATCCGTTTCAAACGCTTAATCTCTCCGCCTCCAAACAATTTTTTAATTTGTAACGGATTTTACAATACATTAATAAAACTCAATTCACCCCCCCCCCCCTCTCGAGATTTTGAGGCCAAAACCAACAATTGGCATCAGAGCTAGTCTCTTGTGTTAAGACTTAACCGTCTCAAGAGTATGGCTTCAATCTCTCTGTTTGGTGGTGAAGGGAGTTCTATTAACCGTCCTCCCATGTTTGATGGGGTAGGGTACGCGTTTTGGAAAGCCCGTATGAAAATTTTTATTCAAGGAGTCGGATTAAAAGTTTGGGTTGCCGTCGTAAATGGTCCCTATGTTCCTACCTATGTGGTTAATGGTAACACCGTCGAAAAGCCTATGGCTGAATGGACGGAGGAGGAGGAACATAGAGTCCAGTACGACCTGAAAGCGAAAAATATTATAACATCTGCTTTGAGCTATGATGAGTTTTTCAGGATATCAACATGCGAGACAACACAACAAATGTGGGATACGCTGGAAGTCACGAATGAAGGTACGACTGAAGTGAAGAGATCAAGAATCAACACGCTGACTGGTGAATATGAGTTATTCAGAATGAAAGATGGAGAATCGATTCAAGAGATCCAAAAATGCTTCACAATGATTGTAAATCAGCTGACGACATTGGGGAAGAAATTCACCAATGAGGATCTCATCAACAAAGTTCTAAGGTGTTTGGGAAGAGAATGGCAACCCAAAGTGACGATGATTGCTGAATCAAGAAACCTTTCAACTATGACGCTGGCAACTCTCTTTGGGAAGTTACAAGAGCACGAAAGTGAATTAAAAAGATTGGTTCAACACGAAGAAGAGAACAAGAAGGTCAAAAGTTTAGCATTCAAGGCTGAAGCACCAGCAACAGAAAGTGACTCGGACAAAGAATTGTTAAATGATGAACACATGGGTCTGTTGATCAAAAAGTTCGGAAAATTTCTGAGGAAGAAAAACTTCAATAGAAGAGACAACAACAAGAGTGGAGGCTCAACCATTACATGTCATGAGTGTGGCAAGCCTGGTCACATCAGAGCAGACTGCTACCAGCTGAAAAAGAAAGAGAATTCAGAAAAAGGCACCTCAAATTCAAAGAAAGGGAAGCAAGCATATTTGGCTTGGCTAGACAATGAAGGAAGTTCGGACGAGGATTCAGACGAACAAGAGGATACCGCCAACATATGCTTAATGGCTCACTGAGATGAGGTAACTTCTGAACTAAATTTTTCTTATGATGAATTACAAGAGGCCTTTGAAGAATTGCATGAGGAATCGATGAGGTTATCCTTATTGGTTTCTCTAGAAAATTAAAAATTCAGCTTCTCTTTTAGAAAAGAATAAAAACCTTATTAAAGAAAATGAATTTTTGAAAAATCAAAATAAGGAGCTGAATTTGACTTTGAAAAATTCTTTAAATACCTCGAGTAATGACGTTAAATTTAAAGCTAGTTCTTCTTCTTGTAAATTCTACAAGGACCTTGTTAAAGAAGTTGAGGATTTGAAAGAAACCCTTGCAAAATTTACGAAAGGTAGAAAGTAATTTAATGCTCGGGAGACAAAAATGTTTCTTTAATAGAGCGGGTTTAGGATATCAACCCGGTAGGCATCAAAAGAAATTAAGTACCATTTTTGTCCCTGCTAGTAATCATAAGAAACCTTTAATTATTTGTCATATTTGTGGTAAAAAGGGTCATGGTGCACATGAATGCATACACCGAAAAGTGAAGTTCGTTAAACCGAACAATGAAACTAGAAGGTGGCATGATTTAAACTATGGCTATACTAACGCTCAAGGACCCAAAAAGATATGGGTACCTAAAAAGAAACCTTGAATTCTTTGCTTGTAGGTTACTCCGGAAGAAAGAAAATCGTGGTGGTACTTGGACAGCGGATGCTCAAAACATATGACTGGAGATAAATCTAAATTCTCGCATCTCGTGCCAAAGGACCAAGGACATGTGACTTTCGGAGATAACAATCAAGGAAAGATTCTCGGAGTCGGTAAAATTGGTACACCTCCTAACCCTTGCATTGAAAATGTCTTACATCTTGAGGGCCTAAAACACAATCTGCTAAGTATTAGTCAGTTGTGTGATAAGGGCAATAGGGTTATTTTTGATTCTGATAGATGTATTATCGAGGGTAAAATTGATAACCTTATTAAGCTAATTGCTCGCAGGATAAACAATGTTTATGTTATTAATTTTAACTCAATACCCTCAAATGATGCAAAATGTTTATTAAGTAAAGAGGATGAATCGTGGCTATGGCATCGTAGAATAGGTCACATCCACATGGCTCATTTAAATAAAATTTCTTCTAAAAACTTAGTAGTTGGCTGCCAAAGCAAAAATTTTCTATTTCTTAAAAATGTGATCATTGTTCTAAATAAAAACTCACAAGGGCATCTTTTTCTTCTAAAAATCTTGTTTCAACTCAAAGGCCCTTGGAACTTTTACATATGGATCTTTTTGGACCGTGTCAAACGAAAAGCTTTGGTGGCAACTATTATTGTTTAGTTGTGGTGGATGACTATTCTAGGTATACATGGACGCTTTTTATTACTCATAAAAATGATGCATTTCATGAATTTAAAAAGTTAGCCAAGATTGTTCAAAACCAATTGCATTTGAGCATTGCATCCATTAAAACTGACCATGGTGGAGAATTTGAAAATCATCTATTTGAAAATTTTTGCGAAAAACATGGAATTAAGCATTATTTTTCAGCTCCAAGAACTCCTGAGCAAAACGGGGTTGTGGAGAGGAAAAATCGTTCATTAAAAGAGCTTTCAAGAACAATGCTTAATGACATGAATTTGGCTGCATATTTTTGGGCCGATGCAGTGAGTACAGCTTGTTATGTTATGAACCGTGTTTTAATAAGGCCTATTTTAAAGAAAACCCCCTATGAGCTGTACAAGGGGAGAAAACCAAATATTTCTCATTTTCGTGTTTTTGGATGTAAATGTTTTGTGCATAATAATGTAGAGAAAATCTAGGAAGTTTTGAGGCTAGAGCTGATGAGGGCATATTCCTTGGATATTCTGTTTCGAGCAAAGCATATAGGATTTACAATAAATCTCGTAATACTATTGAAGAATCTATTCATGTATAATTTGACAAATCCGATCCCAGAAAGTTGGGAAATGTATCTGTTAATGACATTTCAGGTATTCTTGAAGATTTATTCATTGATGAGGATGAGGAGCAAAATGCTAAAAGAAATGATCATTCCGAAAGCAGTGAAAAATCAGTTGAGGAGAAAAATCTAGAACAATCCATGGAGCTCAACGCTGATTTGCCTAAGGAATGGAGAACATCGAGGCACCTTGTACTAGGCATATAGAGATTCGACACCATTTTATACGTGATCATATTCAAAAGGGTGATTGTATTATTGAGTATGTTGATACTTCGCGGGAGTTGGCTGATATCTTTACGAAACCGCTTCCAAAAGAAAATTTCTTTTTCATTCGTAGAGAAATTGGTTTAACTTCTGCCTCTCACCTCTTTTGAGTATGTGATTATGTTTATCTCTCTTGTTATTATTGATGCGTCTTTCTCAGTGTTTCAGGGGGAGATAGCACTTCTTTTTGATGATTACAAAAGGGGGAGAGATATTCTGATATTTTGATTGATACATACAGGGGGAGAGATACTTTGAAGATGCAAATTTTCTGAAGTGATATATTTTATTTATGCATCTATCCAGGGGGAGATGATATGATTGATTATATTCCTTGTGATTTTTGTTCTAAGGAAGGATATTGGTATATATATATATATGTGTGTTTTTGCTTGTATAACACTTATGATGCAGATAGTAAAGAGCATATCAGAATCGTTGTTTGTCATCATCAAAAAGGGGGAGTGTTGGAAGTCAAGCTAGTGTTGGAAGGCATGCTTCAAACTCTCTTATGGACTTCAAGTATAATTCAAGATGTTGTTTTGATGATAACAAGCCAACCCAAGTTCAAGCTCACAAGTGTCATCCATATTCAAGATTAAAGATTCAAGCAAGGCATAGATTAGAAACCTTCTCCTTAGATCATTTGTAAGGTAATGGAGTTCTATTTCTTTAAGAGTTACAAAAGGCAACAAGTTTTTCAATTTAAAGAGAGAAGAAGAAAAATGTGTTTTTCATGAAAAAGTGTTTTCTGCATTAATCTTTGTGAAAATACTTGATGTTACAAAACTCTGTATATTTTTATGTGTGCAAGAGAGAGTAATCGATTACCTTCTCAAAATAATCGATTAACTTTGTTGCATCATAGAAAAATCAGAGAGGTTGTAATCGATTAAATGAATCTTGTTAATCAATTACTTTCTTATGGGAGTAATTGATTACCTGGCTCAAGTAATCGATTATAATTGTTGCATCATATATTTTTCAGAGGCTTAGTAATCGATTACAGGTTCTGTAGTAATCGATTACATGATGTTGCATCATATGCATATCAGAGGCTCTGTAATCGATTAATTGGTTAAGTGTAATCGATTAAATGAGTTGCATCATAGATTGAACAGGAGTGGTGTAATCGATTAACTCTTATTGGTCTAATCGATTACATGGTTTTCAAATGAATTTAAGAATTTCTATTTTTGAAGGAATAATCGATTACCTTCAGAAAGTAATCAATTACTTCAAGTTTTATTGAAAAACGTGTCAGAATCATTTTGATTTTTTCCTGATTTGTTTTTATATAAAAGATTCTGATTTATTTTACAAAATTCAAAAATGATTTTAAATTTTAATTATTTCCTTTTTAGTTTTAAGAATCAAATCTTTATTTTATTTTGTAAATCATTTTGATTTAGTTTTGATTTTAAAACTTATTTCAAATCTTATTTTATTTTGTTTTGATTTTGTTTTACTTATTCTAAATCTTTTTTATTCTAAAAGGTTTTTCTATTTTTAAATAAAAGGATTTCACTCCAACATTCAGAGATTGAATTTTTCATTCATTCATTCATCTTTTTCTGATCATCACGTTTTCTCTCTTCTTCCTTCTCTAATCTTCTGGTTTTCACGTTCATATTTTTGAATAACAAAACCTTATTGGCTTAGTATCTCCAAAAGAGAAAGTACTACATTATCATAGAGCTTATTGTAGAATATGTGTTTTGAGAACACATTATACTTGTTGTAATCACTCACATAAATTGTTCTAAACCTTAGTGGTAGGGAGAGAATCCCGTAGTTGAAAGTTGAGGCGTTCGTAGGGTGAGGAACCCTGCTGTGTGATTTGAGGCTCCTAGCGAACGGAGGTTCCTAGTAGTGTGCGGGGTGCTCTTGGTTGTAATAGGGTGCGCCTCTATTACTGGTTATAAGAACTCTCAGGCGGGTCGCTTGAGGACTGGATTAGGCCTTTCGACGGGAAGGTTGAACCAGTATAAAATTCACCGGTGCAAGCTTTTCTATCCTTATCTCTTTTTATTTCCGCATATTTCAATTTTTACGTTTCCGCGCTACTCGAATTATTTTATCTATCGTTTTCGCGATCCGTTTCAAACGCTTAATCTCTCCGTCTCCAAACAATTTTTTAATTTGTAACTGTTTTTACAATACATTAATAAAACTCGATTCACCCCCCCTCTCGAGATTTTGAGGCCAAAACCAACACCTGGTAAGTCGGGGGACGTGCATGCTCGGACTCAGTACCTGAAAAATGGTAAGGAGGTGAGCATTACACAAAACTTAGGGAAGCAGTTTCTAATATGACATAAAAAGATACCAAGTCAAACACAATTAATCAAGCATGAACATAATCATATAATTCAACCTGCAACATGCATCAAACACAGTCATAATTATATATTCAATTCCTACCTATCTTTTTCTATTCTCTTGCCTTCTACTTTCCCTTACCTATTCCCTTTCCCTTTTATTCTCACTTGTAATCTTTTATCATGTCTTAAGTTCCCTTTTACTTTACCTTTTTATCATGTCTTAACTTCTCTTTGCTTTGCCCTTTTCTCTTTTCCTTTTATTCACATTTTTCATATCTTTTAGGGAAGCATACACCTCGTGTACTTCATGCATAAACCCCGTGCACATCATCCCCATTTAATCTTTTAGGAAGCATACACCCCGTGTACGTCATGCAAACACCCCGTCCACATCATCCCCCATTTATTCTTTTAGGAAGCATACACCCCGTGTACGCCATGCATACACCCCGTGCACATCATCCCCCATTTACTATTTCAGGAAGCATACACCCCGTGTACGTCATGCATACACCCCGTGCACATCATCCCCCATTTATTATTTTAGGAAGCATACACCCCGTGTACGTCATGCATACACCCCGTGCACATCATCCCCTTTACCATTTCACTTGCCCTCTTATTATAGTCTATATCCTTTATTTTCATCCCCTTTTATTCTTTTAGGAAGCATACACCCCGTGTACGTCATGCATACACCCCGTGCACATCATCCCCTTTTATTCTTTTACTTTTGTTTATTCACTCTTGACTTCTCTCTTCTCACTCCCCTTTTCACCATTTCATTTGCCCTCTTATTATAGTCTCCGTCTACTTATTATTATTCTTCATTAATTTATTCCCTAGCATTTACACATCTCTCAAGCTCGCTCTCTTACGGTCGATACACATATTATTCATACAATATCAAACATGTATAAAACAGCTATCACATTCCACACATTTGTTCAGGCTTAGCAAACATACACATATTCACAGTTAGTTTAATGGGTTCTTTTTATTTACTTTTGTTCTCCAATAATAATCTTTATCCACTATCCTATGGTTCAATATCCTAATCTGACATCCATTCTTAGTACTCACTATGAGCACACTAGAAACCCAAACCTAAGCTAGGGTAACACCCACTCCTTTCCTCAAGAGTGTCAAGAGAGATAAGGGAACCTTGAACCTTGAATTTCCTTTGTGCCCTAGTTCCGTAAAGCGTCCACTGAGGAGCTGCCGACTTGCTTCGGTGAGGAGGGTTCGACCCATGTGATGATAGGGAGTGGTAGTGGTGCTCTTTGTTCTTGGCCGAGGAGATGGGGTGAGAGAGAAACGTGAATGATGATGATGATGGTTCTGTGAATGAGAGTGAAAGAAGACAAACTCTCGGGTTTTTAGGGTCTAGAGAGAGAAGAGAGTTGATGGAGAAGATCGAAGAAGTACGAAGAGGAGGGAATGAGTGAACTGTTGGTTGCTAATCTTGCTTTTATTTGCCTGTGGAAATAAACATGTGGTCTTGGTGAGAAGCTTCCCTTGGAAGTTTTGGGAATATGTGGCTATAAATTAATGGCTTCTTGAGGAAGCCACAAACAATGATTTGAAAAGGACAAACAGTGATTTGAAAAGGACGTGCGTACGATTTGGGCGCGGATAACGATGTGCGAGTCATTTGTTTTAGCGTAGGTGTTCGGCTCTAGCTCGGTGTGTTATGAATCCGACCAGATCATGGTCGATGCTCGTAACTGAGTGCTAACTAGTCGGTGCATGGTCGAATAGATCGGACTGGAGTTCTGGGGACTGTGTTAGGATCTCGGTGCTCGGGTTCTGGGAAGCACCCTCTTGGAATAAGACAGTAAAGTGAAACGCTCGGCGCGTGGAGGCCTAGATATTTTGCCGTCGGTGCAAGATCGGTTTAGCCTCTCCAACGAAATGCTAGGCACATGGAGGCCGAGATGCTTGACGTCGATGCGAAGTTGGTGCTCGGATCCCTGGAAGCACCTGCTTGGAATGAGATAGGTAACTCGAAATGCTTGGAGCACGAGGGCCTAAATACTCTAATACAAGGTTGGCTTAGTCTCTTGATGGTTGGCCGATAGAAGGCCGAACTTATAGTTGGTTAATACAACGCGACTTGCTGGGGTCAGCTGTATTTGGCTAAGACAGGTGCGTATAATCGTCCGTCGCGAATCGTCTCTATATGGTCGGCTACTCACTACCAAGGGTTGTCTAACGAGACGAGGTCGGTTCTCACGAGCTCAGTTCTATCTGTTCGGTTCGGAAACATGTCCTCTACATAAGTCCTCTTAGCTCGGTACGATGATTCGAGCTCATCCCTAGTTAACGGGGTAACCTAACAGTCTGATATTCGTTTCTCGGCTTATGACCCTGGTCGTCGCCTTTTGGTAGGCTGAGATGGGATAGGTCGGACCGAGGTCTAATCTACTATGCTTAAACCCTCTTATTCTTTTCTAAGGCTTCCTAACTACTTCACGAAATCCCACCTCACTCTTTTGATTATCCCCAGATCTAATTTGTATTTTAATTGAACTAAGCATGGAATGAAATTCGGGATGTTACAAACTACCTCTTTAACATTATTTTACTTCATTATTTTCCCTACTCGTTCTTAAATATATATCATCTATTACTTTTAATAAACCAATTTAATAATGAAAATGACTGATAATCGAATATCTTCTAGTGATAATCGATTATCTGTCAAATAAACCTTTGACAATATTCAGAATTGACCCCGATAACTGGTTATTCTCCTTGATAACTGATTATCAAAGGCAAATAATACTACAAGTTTCTACACACGATAAGTAGTTAATCGTGAGGGTTAATCATTCTCTTTGGAATTTCCAAATCTAGCTTGACTTCTATCATACCCAAGCCTTTGTATCTATCATTGTAAGTTAGTATCACATACATACTAAATCACAAGTTATTATATAAACGTCAATTAAGCACATATTACATAACCGAAAGTTTACATGCATATCAATGCTAATCACTAATCCACTCTCAATTTTAACATCAATATAGAATATAATTCATCATTCATCATATCATATTAATCTCAGAATTTAGGCAACACACTGTCATGGATTATCTTGACCTCCAAGTCAAGTAATCTTGTCATGACATACAAAGTAATTCCCATGAGTTCATGATAGCTTGCACTACACTTTGAAGTCATCAATTACCATCCTAGTGATATGATTAACTTCTCTTATACCTGATTTAGAATACTGGAATATTGGAATCAAAATTAAGACTGGACTTAGAGCCAAAACAGCAACAATCACAACAAAACATAATTAAGTTTTGAGCTACTATGGCACGAGAATTCAACACTGTTTTGTAAGGAAATTACAAAGGGTTTATTAGAACCTAATGTATGCCATTAGAGCTTGTTGAGGAAATTAAACCAAAATATAGGAGTTTTGTTACGGTTTGCTTACCAAAAATCAACAACAAACCTTGGCAGCACAAGACTGCAACAACCACACATTCAAGAACTAGTCCAGGTTTTTTGTTTCTTCGACACACAACCATTAAATGATTTTGAAAGGAAAGCATAGAGAACTGGCTAAGATTCGTTCTATGCTGTGAGAACTGGGATTATGGCTTTAATTGAGGGGCTTATCTTTCGTTGACCTTGCCAAACGAAAAGGGAAAAGTAGGGGTGTAACACCCACTAATTTTAAATAAATAAAATAATATCTTGAATAAAATAAATTATATTTATATTATGATTTTTGGGAGAAAAACAAATTTTAATAAAATTTTTAGAGGATTAAAATATACTATCCTTGAATAAAATATTTTTGGAGGGAAGTGGAAAATAATATAATTATGTATTTAGAAAGTAAATGAAATAAATTATCTTTTGATCATAATTGGTATTTTGATGTTCTAAGTGCAAAATAGTCATTTTGCATCCTTATATATTTAATTAGTATTTTGGTGGGAAGAGATTATAATTTTATATTTTCAATTTTTGAATTTTTAACTGATATAACAGTTAACATATTGGTTAACCGATTATTGTAGTTAAATCTGTTGAATCAAAGAGATTTTGACGATGACAAATGATTTTGATTCAAAGAGATTGTTGAGGATGACAAATGTCGTTGCTCGGTTATCGGCCAAGACTTGATGAAGCCAAACAACAATGAAGTATCCTGGAAATTAAATCAGCTCGACATGCTCTGTTGATCTCGGATCTAGGCTTTCAGTTTGCATCAGCGCATTTTCAATTGAAGCTGAGCAGAAGCTCGGGTCAATTCATTTCGGCGCAAATTGATGTCTCGCTCAGATTTCAGCCTTGAAGGATTCAAATGAATTTCGCTCGGATCTCGGCCTTTGATGAAATCAAATGGAATAGACCAGAAGCGCTCGGACCTGATCAATCCGAGCTCTTACTCTCATTGCAAAATAGTCGGCGAAAGATCATCTCAGCCATCTCGGCGAAGCTTCCGAATCCCGAACTATCGTCATGTCAGCGACAGGACAACTCAGTTAAGTTGCTCGGCTATCTTACCCTCAAAGCTCAGTCGAAGTCAAGCTCGGCTTTAGTGTTCATCATCTTCAACGAATCAACAACACTCTTCGACTCCACTCAACTTCGGTCTTCTACCCTTTTAAATTTATTTTAAGTGTTGGTTAGGTGTCTTAGGTTTTAACTCACGTGCTTTTCTAAGTCTAAAATTCAAATTGAGTTTAGCCAATGGTTAAAGCGGGAATGACTAAAGTACACTGTGATTTGACATAATTATTTCCATTGGAACGTAAAAAACCTACGTTTTTCGTAGGTCCTCCTTCTCTCTCTTCTCTCAGAGAACAGAGAGGGAGTATATAAGAGTTTCCTCTCCGACAGAAATAGACACATGAAACTTGAAAGCTAAACTAAAATTTTCAATCTTCTCTCCCAAATCACAACGGTCTTTATTTTTTCTGAAAAACAGAGAGTGAAAAACATTCACACTTGAAACCTTATTTCAATCCTCTCTGACATTCCCACTAAACCGTTGACTCACTTGAATTCTGAACTTTCAAAATAAAAATTAGTGAGTGTTTAGATTGGAGCCAACCTCATCTCATCTCTATACTCTGTTTTCGAAGCGGGTTCTTGTTGGTCAAGAAGCTTCGGTTGTGCAGTGCTGAACGTGGGCTTCAGCAGAATCAACATCAAATTGGGGTAGTGTTTGAGAGTTTGGTACACTCTCGAATGGGATAGGTTTGTAGTGGGTCTACTGTAAATCCTGGGGTATAGTGTGGGTCACTTGTGTAAATCCTGTGTAACCAATTTGATTTGATTAATTGAAAATCTCTCTAAGGTTGTAGAGAGGATTGGACGTAGCGTTCAAGTGGGTGAGAGTGAACCAGTATAAAAACTCTGGTGTCTCCTTTTATTTTCATGCTTGCTGGATATCTGTTCTTTAATTTTCTTATTCTGATTTGGTGTTGTTTTAAATTTCTACCGAGCAGTTGATTGGCTAATTCGTGCTCACTGCCTTGGGTTTTTGCTCGTCACTTTTTAAGTTGTAAAAACCAAGCTACTTGTGTGCAACAGCTTGGTTAATAACTTAACCACTTCATTTATTGAATTGGTTAATCGATTAACCAGCGTCTGCTCGGCAGCTGCTCGACATTCCTATCAAACAGACGAACAAAGAGTCAAGTGTTTTTCAACGATTTTGAAAAACCAATATACTTGATTCAATCTCCTATTCACCCCCTCTACTCGATTGTTAGCCCCTTGTTGGTTTCCAACAAAATCTACCCAGGTTTGTGCAAATATTGACCCGATAACCGATTAACAGCCTAAGATAACCAGTTATTTCTTCAATCTTATCCAAAAATAGGGCGGTGATGATAGAAAACACATGGTTCTCTTCGATTTTAACACCTTTTATTTCCTTCTTAATAAATGAACAAGTACCTAGGTGAGTCATGGGGGTGTGGCGTCACTCTCATATCAATTCTTCTTCCTTAAGTAATCTGATTCATCATTTCTTCTTCCTTGAGATTTCTCTAGAATTTTCCACCCCAACCTTATCTTTTGATGATTATCTTCTAGCCTTTGGTGACTAAGCTGATGTGGTGGCCAAATTGAATGAGTTCCTTCTCTTTTAAGGAAACTCACCATCTCCTCAACCTTCCCGGTAAATAGGTGAACTCCTCTTCTATTTTTCCTCACATCCAAGCTAAGATAAAATTCCTTGAACAAACACTTTTGAGAGTCATGTGTTTAACTCTCATTGAATTGCCACACTTATACACCTCAAATTCATTCTGAATTAGTGGTGAATTCCAAGTTCAAAGGTTGTCTCTGTTCTACTTCGTTTTTGCTATTTTGTTGCTGTATAGAAGCTTGTGAGGGCTGCGATTCTGAGCTAGGGTCTCTTCAATCTTTTTTTAAAGGAAACCAGGTACGGGAGATTTCATTCATATCACTAGGATAATGATTGATAGCTGTAAGTTATAGTTCAAGCAACTTGTAGTGTCCTTGAACACTATATGTCCTTAACCCTCTGAGCCCTCAAGATTATGGTAATCAGGAGTTCAAGAGAAGGTCAAGTATCTATGTATGACCTTATGGTTTTTCTGCAGTTCCAGTTGGGAAAAGCAGGGTTTCCCCCGTCAACAAGTGTGTGCAGAGTGTCAACTTAGGGATGAGAGTACGTACCTGAAACCCTAGCTGTTGTGAGCTATTTATAGGGTTTGGAGGAAGTTGATGTGGGCCGTATGGGCCTCGTATCAAGGTGAGCTGAACCGGGATTCTGTGAGGAAATATAGGAGATTTATTCCCTTAGAATCCGGATAGGATCAGCTCACGATCCCATGTAGAGGCTGTTGCGAGATTCTAGGAGAAACATGCGGAAGAGATAGGAAGCCTTGGTGAGACTGAGTCAACCTACCAGCCGACGTTATGTCTCGGTTCTAGAATCCCGAGTCGATGGAGTGAAGACCGTTGTTGAGGCTCGGTCCCATCAAGTCCGAGCCTGGTCTTTTCGTATGCTCGGAATGAACGTGTCCGAGCGTGAGACGTTTGTGTTAAGTAAACCGAGGGAAAGGTCCTTAGAAAATCCTTTACATAGGACTGTAGTTTTTATACGGTCGGCAGACCCTACAAGCCCCCCAGCTCGTAAGACTTTGAAAAGTCTGTGACGAGGTAATGAGCGCTTAGGATAGACCTTTCCGCATGCCTCGTGACAACTGTAATCGTGCCGACTGCTTCGAGGTCACGTTTTGGGTTCTCGAGATACGACGCGTTTCCTTGTAAGTTGTGCCAAATCATTGCGTTTTTGAATTTTGAAATTACCTGTTAAAGGCGCCACGTCTCGCCCAGCGAGTGGTTGCATGGGTCGATGGGCTTTCGGCCCAAATACATCACACGGATGGAAACTGTACGGTTTCCTTCATTAGTTCAAAACTCAACCTCTCACTATCCTTTATTCATTTCTTACTCCCGAATCTTCTCAGTGAATCCCATCATTCTCTCTTAAATCTCCTTCCCACAATCTTTGCCTTCAAATCGGGAACCTTCTCTCATCATCCTCTGTAGCAACTGAAGGCAGGTAAATTCCTCTACTCTTCCTGTTTCATTCTTACGATTTCGTCTTTTTGCAAAGGGGGTTCTGGGTTTTGCAGGGATTTTTTGGGTTGCGTTTCTGGGTTTTTGTTTAGGGAAGGTAGCGTTTAGGATTCCTTATCTGTAAACGATGAGAGGATGGAGAGGTTTGAGGAAAGTTTATCATGAACTCTGTAGGAGATTAGGGGAAGAACCTTCTAGTGATAGTGATTTGGGGTCGTCAAGTTCTTCTGAGTTTTCTGGTAATGAGGGAGATTCTGTGTTTTCTGGGAATGAGGGAGACTTTGAAATTGATGATTCTATACCCACTTCTACTCCCCCCATAAATTAGGGATTCACTGAGTTAAAACCGTTGACTGTAGAATACCCCTCGAATTCTGCAGATGAGAGTAAGTGGTTGGTAGCTTATAGATTTGCCGAACGTCGAGCCCAGGTTAGGCTCAGTCCTGACCATGATACCGAGGAAGAAATTTTAGGAAGCTCAACTAGAGAGGTGGCAAAAAGTCCAGGGCTCGGCCTTAAATTTAAAACGAAAACGCGTGCTGTAAAAAATCCTAACGCCGAGCCTTTTACTTTTTCCCCAGATATGGTGGAACGCAGGTGTGTGACCAATCCTGAAGAATATCCTCTGCCGCCTAATCATGCGCAGTACGATGCTGTTTTTGATCGGGAAGTACTGGGGACGAGACCTTCATTGTTAACAACAAATAGTCTTAATCATCTCCGGCCGATATTGACACCTCCGAGAGCCGATGGAAATACCTCAGATTTCGTATTAAGACCTTTGGGAATCGACGATCGGATTTGCTTCGAAGTGCCGGAAAATCGTCAATATTTTTACTTCTATGAAGAAGTAGTAACTAAAGTCGGTATCCGCTTGCCCTTCTCCACCTTCGAGGTCGAAGTCCTCACTCATTTAGGAATAGCCCCCAGCCAATTGCATCCAAGTGGGTGGGCTTTCGTCCGAGCCTTTCAACAATTCTGCGATGTTGAAAACTTGGTCGCGACGGTACGGTCCTTCTTTTGGTTATATGCTCCCCAAGTAAATAAGTTTGGTGATTCCAAGGGTCTTTGGGTGTCCCTAAAGGCTCGGAGGGGACATGCCCTTTTCGCGAAGGTGACAGACTCTTGGAAATCTTTCAAACCTCTCTTCTTCCAATACGAGTATACTGGGGCTGAAGTATGTTGGTTCGTGGAACAGGTTGAAGAAGATGGAGTGATGAAGGTCGTGCCTCGGTTTCCATTGGGTTGGACGACTAACATTTATAACCGAGATACTCAGGCTCCGAGCTTCCTTGGAGATACTCAGGCTCCGAGCTTCCTTGGAGAAGATGAGCGCGAAAGCGCTCAAGCATAAGAAAGCAGCTAAGGAGAATCTGTTCAATTGGGACCATGCAATTGAAGATTCTTTCTACAATACTGCCGAGCAACTCCGTGTTCTGAATCCCGGGCTCGTGACCAAGGCCGCTGACCCTAATTTTGCTGTGAAAAAAGGTCAAATTGTTGGCCCGAGTGGAGTTCCCATAGATCTGAACAACTCCGACCTTCCTGACCATTTGGCCGAAGATTCCGAAGGGGAAGGAACCGAGGATGCCGAAGGTGAAGAAGAAGAAGAAGACACATTCAATGCTAACATCATTGTATTGTTCGATTTAGAATAGTTTGATCATTCTCTTTTTTTTTATTCTTTTCTTTTTCATTTTGTGATCGCCCCAGTAGTGGGTTTTTGTAACTGCCCCGGTAGTGGGTTTGAACTTTTTCTATGCTTCTTTGCTCGAATTATTATGAACGTTTATAGTATTCGCAGTCGAATGTTTGCTTCTTTTTATACTTTGTGTTAAGGATTCAAGTGTCAAGACCTCGGAACTCCAGCGCTTTAGCCGAGATGGGTTCCTCTATCCGCGATGTAAAATGATTTTAATAAACCATGTTTGAATCGGGAGTCTCAGTAGAATACTTGACGAGTTATAAGCTCTTGTTTGAGCTGTTTATAATCGTTCGCGTCATACACGGTGGCTAATCGAATATGAGGAAAAGTACGTAATACAATGAATCCAATAACAGTCTTTTTATTAATCAGAAGCAGAAAGTACAATGGGCTCGGAGTTCCACCGAGCGTACACCATCATTAAACAGTAATAAACAAATCTAACAATTCTAAAAAGAATAAATAAAGCATGAAATTATGAAACTATGGAAGAAAGATTCTAACTGTAATATCCTTTGAGCTTCGCCGCATTCCATGAATTATTGATAGGAGCTCCCGAGAGAGTTTCAAGTTTATAGGCTCCCGTCCCACTTTTGAAGGTGACTCGGTATGGTCCTTCCCAGCTTTGGGCCAGTTTTCCATCCTTAGCATTCTTAAGACCAATATCGGCCCTTCTTAGGACAAGGTCACCCACCTCGAACTCTCTGGGGTTAACCGAGCGATTATATTCCTTCGCCTGCATCCTTTTAGCGTGCTTTTCTCGTTCGGCGGCCAAATCTCTTACCTCCTCCGACAAAACAAGATCCTCGCAGAGCAAAGTGTTGTTGATGGGGTTTGGCTGCTGCATAGCTCGGAAAGAAGGGATAATTTTCTCAATGGGGATGACTGCGTCGCAGCCATAAGTGAGCCGATAGGGCGTTTCTCCTGTTGAAGTTTGGATGGTGGTGCGATACGACCAAAGTACCTCGTGCAAGTTTTCCACCCAATTTCCTTTTGCTCCTTCAAGTCTCCTCTTGATTCCCTGAATGATGGACCTGTTCACTGATTCCACCTGACCGTTGGTTTGAGGGTGTTCCACCGAGGAGGAGTAGTGTTTAACCCCCAATGCACTGACCAAATCTTGGAACGCCCTTGCTGCAAACTGGGTTCCGTTGTCGGTCACCAATATCTGTGGCACCCCGAATCGAGCCACAACTTGCCTTTCAAAAAACTTTTGCACCTTTGCCGAGGATATGGTTGCCAAAGGCTCGGCCTTAACCCACTTTGTAAAATAGTCTATGGCCACGATCACCCACTTCAACTGTCCTGGTGCGGTTGGGAACTGCCCAATCAAATCCATTCCCCATTGGTAAAAGGGATAGGGAGATGAAAGAGAATGAAGTTCCTCGGCTGGTTTTTGATAAACGTCACTGTGAAATTGGCATTTATCACACCTTTTCACGTGGTCTATCGCATCTTGTTGAAGGGTAGGCCAGTAGTACCCTGCCCTTAGGACTTTTCTAGCCAGTGACTTCCCTCCAATGTGGTGGCTGCCTATTCCTCCATGAACTTCTTCTAGTGCCAGCTTTGCTTCGGCGGGGTCGAGACACCTGAGCATTGGACCGTTGACCCCTCGGCGAAAGAGTACTCCCTCAGCCAGTGCAAATTGAGATGCCTTCTTGAGAAGTTTCCTAGCTTCCACCAAGTCGGTCGACAAGGTCCCTTGTTCCAAATAGCTTGCAATTGGGCTAATCCAGCTTGAAACTAGTGATATGGAGAGGACAACGCTAGGTCCATGCACCATTTCCTGAATTAAACTCTTGTTGTTTTCAGAGTTTTTTGTTGAGGCGAGTTTGGAAAGAATATCCGCTCGGCTATTGCTTTCCCTCGGTATGTGACAGATTTCGACTTTCACAAATTCGGATGACAAGAATCTTACTTTTTCCAAGTATTTTTGAAGGATTGGCTCCTTCGCCTGATATTCACCCTTGACCTGTGAAACCACCAATTGAGAGTCGCTGAGAATTTTCACCTCTCGGGCTCCCACTTCTTTTGCCATCCTCAATCCTGCCAAAACAGCTTCATACTCCGCCTGATTGTTGGATGTTGAAAATCCGAACTTCAAGGAGTATTCAAGGGTGACTCCCTCGGAGTTCTCCAGAATTATTCCTGCTCCTGCTCCCATCTTATTACTCGATCCATCCACATAGATGTTCCAATCCGAGTTTGAGCTTGTCAATGGCTCAGTGAACTCGGTAAGGAAATCAGCCAAGGCCTAAGACTTCATCGCCTTTCTCGGTTCAAAAGTTATTTCAAACTCAGAAAGCTCGATAGCCCAAGTTACCATCCTCCCAGCCAAATCAGGTTTCTGCAATATTTGTCGGATCGGTTGAGCCGTTCTGACCGTGATGCGGTGGCTGTGGAAATATTGGCGCAATCACCTGGCAGTTATTACTAAGCAGAAGGCTAATTTCTCCACTTTTTGATATCTGATTTCTGGTCCCTGGAGAGCTCGACTCACAAAATAAATCGGAGACTCTTTACCTGATTCCTCACGGACCAAAACCGAACTAACCACAGAATCTCCAACCGACAAATAAAGGAAAAGAGTTTCGCCATGGCTCGGACTAGACAGAATGGGAGGCGATGCCAAATAATGTTTAAGGTCAGTAAAGGCCTTTTCACATTCTTCATCCCATTCAAACATCTTCTCCTTCTCTTTCCTCAGCAGCTTGTACCATGGAAGGGCCTTTCTAGCTGACTAAGATAGAAACCTTGAAAGAGCTGCGACCCGACCTGTTAGCTGCTGAACCCCTTTGATGTTCGAGGGACTTTTCATCTCCAAAATGGCTCTGCACTTGTCCGGATTTGCCTCTATTCCATGCTCTGTAAGCATAAACCCGAGGAATGATCCTGCCTGAACTCCGAATGTGCATTTTTCCTGGTTCAGCCTCATATCAAACTGTCTCACCATTCCTAAGATTTCTTTCAAGTCTTTTGCATGATCTTCCTCTTTTAAACTTTTCGCAATCATATCGTCTATATAAACTTCCATTCTCGGCCCAATCAGAGGACCAAAAACCTTGTTCGTCATGCGCTGGTAAGTTGCCCCAGCGTTTTTCAATCCGAACGGCATAACATTATAGCAATAAGTAGCGTTTTCTGTGATAAACGAGGTTTTTACCTGGTCCGGGGGATACATTGGGATCTGATTGTATCCCGAGTAAGCATCCATAAAGGACAACCTTTGATAGCCAGCCGAACTATCCACCAATTTATCGATGCATGGTAGTGGGTACTGATCCTTCGGGCATACCTTGTTCAGATCTGTGTAGTCCACGCACATCCTCCATTTCCCGTTGGACTTCTTGACTAGCACAGGATTGGCCAACCAATCAGTGTATACCACCTCTCTAATAAATCTAGCTTCCAAAAGCTCAGCTACCTTCTCTTCAGTCGCTTGCGCTTTCTCGGTTCCGACCCTTCTCTTCTTCTGACATACTGGCTTGGCGCCAGGATATACACTCAACTTGTGGCAGATGAAGTTAGGATCGATTCCCGGCATGTCTGCCGAGGTCCATGCAAACAAATCCTTGTTTTCAATTAGAAGTTCAGTAAGCTCTTTTTCTAGCTTCTCCGACAGGCCAACCCCGATCTTGACGCAGCGAGATGGCTCGGGACCGAGGATTACTTTTTTAAAGTCCCCTTGCAGAGTTGGTCGGGTTTCATCCTCTTCTCTGACGTCAAGATCGGCCAAGTTGACGCTTCCTTTGTTCAATGGTTCCTTCATAATTTTCTCATCATCTAGTTTCAGCTTTGCCAAACTGATGTTATAGCATTTTTGGGCCAACTCCTGATCAGACCATACTGTTACTACCTTGTCATCCGACCCCGGAAACTTCATGGCCAAATGTATTGTCGAAACGACGGCACCGAAAGATTGGAGTGCTGTTCTTCCGAAGATAGCGTTATAGGCCGAGGGAGCCTGGACAACGAGCCACTTCACCATTTCGGTTCGGGCAGAAGGTGGTTCACCCATTGTCACTGGGAGGTGGATATGGCCTAATGGAACGATTGAGTGTCCCGTGAAGCCAATCAAGCTTCCCTCGAATGGAGTAAGATCCGACCTTTTTAACTTCAATTTCTCGAACAGATCAAGGAACATGATGTCCGCCGAACTCCCTTGATCGACGAGAATTCTTCTTACTTCATAGTTGCCAATCCGAGCTGTGACGACCATTGGATCATTATGGTCTTGCAGGATGTCTTCAAAGTCTTCATCACTAAAACTGATTACAACATTCTTCTTTCTCGATTTCTGAATCGGTCGGCTTGCCACCGAAAGAACTTGCCCCACGTACTTCTTGCGGTCACACTTCTTTTCCCCACCACCAGCAAATCCTCTAGCAATAGTACCGATAAGGAAGTCATTTGCTCTCTCGGATTGTTGTATTGGGGCTCCGCTTGCAGGTGGTGAAGGACTTTTATTCCTCTTCTGCTCGGTTTTGGGAGGCGAGGGGCTCTTCCTTCTAGAACGCTTGCGCAAGGCTTCCCCGATGTAATGCTGAAGCTTGCCATCTCTTACCATATCTTCAATTAGATCTTTCGGTTGGATACATTGGTCGGTGGTATGCCCCCATCCACCATGGTGATCGCAATACTTCGATTTATCCTTTTGGGTCGCCTTTCTTAAGGCTGGTGGCCGAGTGATGTTGCGCATTTCAGTATGCATGGTCTCACGAAGGATTTGACTCCTCGGGACCGTTAATTGAGTGTATTCCTCGTACCTGCCTTTGGGAGGCAGTTTATCACCTCTTTCTTGTTCCCTCTTGTCTTTCCTTCCTCTTTCCCGAAAACGATCATTCTGACGAGCCTCGTTTTGGCGAGGCCGTTGCTCCTGTCGTCCTTCGGTACCCCTTGCCGCAGTGCTTATCCTTCGGAACTCCTCTAGATTGACATATTTCCTAGACCTTTCTCTAAGTTCTGCCATGTTATGAGGTGGTTCCCCGATCAAACAATCTTTGAAATCTCCGTCCAACAATCCCTGAGTGAGTAGGAGAACGGATACCCCCGACTGTAAACCAGATATGCCGCTGGCCTCTTGCTGATACCGAGCCAGGTAGTCGCGTAAAGACTCGCCAGGTCTTTGTGCGACTCCAGCTAAAGAATGATCCGATTTGGGCTGTGACATGCTCGCTGTATATCGATTGAGGAAAACCCTCCGAAGCTCGGCCCAAGAACTGATGGAATTTGCCGGTAGGGAGTTGAACCATCTCAGCGGCGCCGGGCCTAGCGTCATTGAGAAAGCTCGGCATTTCATTTCATCTTCTCCTCCATAAAACATCATAGAAGACTCATAAGATGCAATGTGATCCATCGGATCAATCGTCCCATTACAGCGAGAGACGTTCTGATGGCCCATGAAAGCTTGTGGAGTCCGAAATGCCATGATTGCGGCTGTGAACGGGTGCCCCGGATGCGGTTCAGCAGCAGCAGGTTCAACAACCTCATTCGAAGTAAGGGGTGGAGGCAAGGGAAGGTTACTTGGGTTACCAAGAGCCATGCGAGTGCCTTGCTCGGCAAGCCTAGCCATGCTTTGCTGCTGTAAAGTAGCGATAGCTTGGTTTTGCTTTTCGATTAATGAAGTTTGAGTCCTCAGAATTTCCATAATTGACTCTTCTCTTCTCCTGGCAGAAGAGGTCGTCATGTAAGATCTTCCCTGAGACTCGGAACGTTCACCGCCCTGAAGTGTTCCGAAGCGTCCTCTAGTAAATTGTGGTACTCCCCTAAACAAGGGTATTTCCCTATCAGACCGTTTGGTTCGGGAGTTTCCTCGAACATGACGTTCAGCTCGTCGCTCCTCCCCAGTTCGGGATCCAGCAGGGGCTCTTCTAGATGGGTGTGGTCCAGAATCCGCAGTGTCACGCCATTCCGACACATGGCCATCAGAAACACGACGTGGCTGAGATCGTCGTTCATGGCCCTCCACAGCCGGAACGACGACGGCTTGCGGTTGGACCTGAGGAACAGCTGGATCAGCAGGGTGGACAACTGGAGGAACTTGGGGGAGCAAGTCTATCCCTAACATTCCTGCCAGCAGCATTCCTAGGTCCGGCGTTCTTTGGTGGTCTTCCTCTAAGACGACGGCGGAGATCACCTCCTCCTTGGTTGTCATCGTTGTTGTTTGCCATTTCTTGCAGTGAGCGGTGGGAATACTGGTTATTCATCTCCCCACAGACGGCGCCAATGTAGTGTCCTTGAACACTATATGTCCTTAACCCTCTGAGCCCTCAAGATTATGGTAATCAGGAGTTCAAGAGAAGGTCAAGTATCTATGTATGACCTTATGGTTTTTCTGCAGTTCCAGTTGGGAAAAGCAGGGTTTCCCCCGTCAACAAGTGTGTGCAGAGTGTCAACTTAGGGATGAGAGTACGTACCTGAAACCCTAGCTGTTGTGAGCTATTTATAGGGTTTGGAGGAAGTTGATGTGGGTCGTATGGGCCTCGTATCAAGGTGAGCTGAACCGGGATTCTGTGAGGAAATATAGGAGATTTATTCCCTTAGAATCCGGATAGGATCAGCTCACGATCCCATGTAGAGGCTGTTGCGAGATTCTAGGAGAAACATGCGGAAGAGATAGGAAGCCTTGGTGAGACTGAGTCAACCTACCAGCCGACGTTATGTCTCGGTTCTAGAATCCCGAGCCGATGGAGTGAAGACCGTTGTTGAGGCTCGGTCCCATCATGTCAGAGCCTGGTATTTTCGTATGCTCGGAATGAACGTGTCCGAGCGTGGGACGTTTGTGTTAAGTAAACCGAGGGAAAGGTCCTTAGAAAATCCTTTACATAGGACTGTAGTTTTTATACGGTCGGCAGACCCTACACAACTATAAGCTTAAGGGAAGCTAATTGAGAAATCATGACTTGGTCAAATGACTTGGAGGTCCTAACAACCAAAGATTGATTTATGTGCATGTTATAAATACTGAAGATTGAATTAAGTATAAAACGGATTTGTAGAAGCTTAATTCAGAAATTAGTATGTTAGATCATTGAAATGAAAGGTTATGCTTAAATGCTAAGTTTTATACTGTTTGCTCATTTCGTGCCTATATGCTACCTGTAACAAGTATGATTACATGTGTTTGATTTTATGTGTTAATTGTTAAAAGATAATTGGGGTTAATGGAAGTAATTGAAGTTGAAAACAATGGAATATGACCTCAGGTCCTGATCGGTTAACCTCCCGATTATTGAGCCTTTTCCTGTACATTTTCAAGTAATTTTACACCATTTAATCGGTCAACTGGATAGGTTAATCGATTAACCAAGTTTAAATTTACATAAATTGATTCTGAATGAGTGGATAACCGATTACCAGGGTTTGGTAATCGATTATCAAGACATGAAACTTGAGAAAAAGGAATATTTACAATTTAAATTTTTGGTTTTATTTTATAAATTGATAATTAATATATCTTATAGGAATAATGGTAATGATCATGCATCATACATGAAGTTTTGGTAATTGTGGGAAAAGATACATGGCGGTTCAGGAAACCGAAGTGGAAATGGAAGGTTGTTGGGGATCGGATTCTTGTGGGTAAGACGATCCTATGATGGGCTGGTTTAGCTAACCTCGCTCGGGAAAGTCTTGGGAAACTACAATAATTCTATCTTCAAGTCACCCACTTGGGATAGCGAAGGATAGTTCTTAGTTTGGCCTAATCCAGGTTGGATTCACCATGGGCGCAAGGCTCGTTGGTGGCATACGTGAAAGTGAGACACTTGCTCCTGATTGCTTTTCCCTTAAGTGTTGAGATTGAGGATGTATTGATGGAAGGTGAATGGAAATCATTGTGTGATCGAGCATGCATTGCATACATACATACATACATACACACACACACACACATATATATAAGATAATTGTTTGAACAAGACACTTGCTTATGCATGCATCATTATGCTATTCGTGTTTGTTTACTTATAGTTATGCAATCACTAATTTGATCATATGGTATGAAAATGACTTACTCTCATTTCCCTAAATGTGTGTTAGGTGATGATGGAGTTAATCCTACCTCTGGAATAGATGGGACTAAAGTTGCTCCCCATTAGGAGTAAAGTATTAACAGAGTTAGTAGCCTAGAATGAGAATGACGCAACGTCATTCGAATCCTTGCCATAAGGATTAGAGTTATTAGAGAATATTGCTTTGTGTGTGACATGGAGTTTTATAGTATACTAGGGCTTTATTCTATCTTTTGTAAATGTACTAATATATAAAACTTTTCTTTTGGATAGATAATGTTACAAATATGTTTACTGCTATTATAGTTTCAAAAGGTTTTAATTGTTTAACCATTTAAATGGAATTTCACACAATCTACCAACCATTTATTTAATATTTTGGGATCGGAAATTGAGGCGTTACTGGGGGTATTGCTAAGAGTATTTCAAATTATGGATTATTTCAAAAAGGAATTTAACGAGGTTTAGATATAAATCAGGGTACAACTTGTGTTAGATCTCAAGGCAATATGTATACGGGATATCAAAGTGTTTTCTTAGGGTTTTATGCAGAGAGAGAGAGAGATTGAAGAGGGATTTATGTCAAGGCGATATTTATAGGCAATAGTCTAGACATGAATAAGGTTTCTTCATAAGAAGGACACCATAAGAAAACAATACTGCAGCAGCAGACTTGCCTCAAGCAAGCAGCTGTTCATCAACTAAGAAGCATGAGGTGGCATTCAAGAAAAACCCCACGCGTTTTAGTCATCATCGCCTTATATCTTCATAAGATTTTGCAAAGATAACCGGTTACTGAGCAGAGTAATCAGTTATCGAGCCTTAATTTACACAGAATTGGGAAATTTTACTAACGATAACCGATTATCGAGTAAAAATCTCAAATATAACAATATAATATATTTTAAAACTATAAGCTCCCAATCATAATCAAATATTTTATACTTAACATTTGGAATTAAAATATTTATTAATAAAATATATTTATCTTTCAAAATGATATATTTTATTTAAAAAATTCTTATCTTAATTTAATATGTAATACTTTATGAAAATTGAGGGATGTTACAATTGACACTAGTGTTAATTTATGTTGGGTGGATGCTTTAGAAAAGTAATCGAGAATTTAAAAGTTAAACTAAGTGAAAAAAACACTTTATAAATATATTTTAGGAATGATTGTGTGATCAATATAGTTCAAACATTCGTACTTAGTCAATATTTTTTAGAATCCCAATAAAAGCATCCCCTCTGGTCTTTATTATAGGTCACCTTCAAAAAGATTTTCTTGGTCCTAATTTTAAGTCACTTTTTTATATTTCCAATGCATCATTTATTGTTTTTTTTTATTTTTTGCCCATATTAAATGCTTTGACTATTTATGTTTTTTTTATTGTTCATTAATGAGTGTGGATTTTTCAAGAAAAGTTTAGAGGGTAAAATTGTAACGTTACAATATATTATTATAGAATTCATGAAACTAACTACTTTCTTTGCTATGTGTAATTCGATTAAATATGTCACGTAATAAAGATCGAAGGGAATAATGTATTATATATACATAGTCAACACTTTTTAAAGTTCAAAACTTCCAATAAATAATGTAGGAGCATTCTTGTAATACTTCTAACATCCTTACCTAATCAATACCTTTTAGAGTAATAATAATAATAATAATAATAATCATAATAATAATAATAATAATGTGTTTATTACTACATTCATACTTAATTAACACTTTTAATTAGAGTTTTAATAACGGTGTATGAGCTTTTTTTAAAGGAGTAAATAACATATACACTAACAGTGTAAAGATTTTTTACACTCTCAACATATTATCCACCGTTGATTGTTAGCTTTGGTTGACTTATATTTCGGATCTTTTTATTGTAAAAGATGTAATTACACGGAGATTATTGGGTTCGTAAACTTGATGAAATTATGGCCTCGAAGGCGTACGAGTATTACAGGTATTACAAGTGAAGGAACACCGCTACTTATTATTTTAACTATGGTAGGGTGCGCCTTTGGTGGTAGGGACGCCTTTTGCAGCAGAGATTGGGATTGATACTTGTGGAAGGTTAGCTATGGTGGTGAGCCATATCACTGGTGCAGTAGTTGCAATGGTGAAGTGACTTTGTAGTGGAAGTTGAGAGGGTGAGCGCTCTCAGTACTCGCTTCACTCTTCTCACGTCTTTCACTATGTTTTCTCCAGTGTTCTTTCTCTGAAGCTTAGAGAAGAGAACTATGTGTTTTGTGTGAACTGTTTGATGTTGTCTCAGTGTGTTGCTCTTGTCGTGTTTTTTCTTGTTGTTCTGCTGGTTGATAGTGGCACCCTTATATAGTGCTCCTTTTATCCACTGTACATTACCTTTTTCCTTTTATCCATTCGTCCACGCAGCTTTTCCTTCTTTGTTGTTGCCCTCTTCCTTCTTTATCAGGTGCCAGTTTGTCCTTTTGCCATTTCAAGCTTTCCATTAATGGCTGGGGAAGGAAGGCATACAAGGCATGCCATTTCCGTCTCTCTCTTGGGAAGGGTCTAGGTGAGGTGAGCAAAGATTCCCTCTAGCTTCCTGTGCAAGCTGCACGTGTTATGGGGAGTTGGGGTAGCCCTTTGTCTGCTTGTGTGCTTTCTGGGAGTGGGGTACTCCTTCGTGTGCAAACATATGCCCCTGGTGCGCCCTTCTCCGTTTTTACTCTTTTTCCGTCGTTCCTTGATTTAGCTCGTGTATATGGCATGCTTAATGGATTTGGGCCTGAATATGTTTTTGGGCCTTACAGTTGGGTTGTCATATTTCTTGGGTATCAACAATAGCCCCCTTTGCAATGAAAAGGGGAGGAACTTCCCTTTTTGATGCAAATCTTGTTTTGTCTCTCTACTTTTCCCTCCTACTGGTGCTTCCTTCCACGTGTGTACAGGGGAGGTTATTAACCATTAGTCCATGTAGTTTCACTTTTCCCCACGTTCTCCCACTTCCTCACTCCACTGCTCTTTTCAAACTAAAACTCTTAAGTTACCTCACTCCAACCATTCTCCTCCATTCGTTCTCTCTCCTTTTAGGTTCTGATAACAATATAACTTCCCTTTCTCCTTTTTCTCTTTCATTGAAAACCCATCTTCTTCTCCTTCCTTCGTTTCTGTCTTTTCTCTAACCCATCTTCTTCTCTTCACACGATGACAAGATCTGAGGCTCCTTGTGGCTCCGGAGAAGAAAGGTCTTCTGCTTCTGACGAGGAAAGCCAAATGCAGGAGGAAGCCACTGGAGAGCATGTTCCTCAGTCTCTCTCATTTTGCTTTCTGGATATTCTCCATTCGCCACGTTCTGATCCAGTGGAACCAGGGCACCGCTGTAACACCCCGATTTCGGCAACTTGAAAACATTATCTCTTTAGTAAAAATTTGGGAAATTTTTTTTTTTTAAAGGTGACATGTGCATGAGAACCTTTGTGTTCAAAACATTTCTGCGACTTAAATGTAATAAAATACTTTCTCATGTCACATATCACAAGTCAAGTTCCAAACCGAGATGTTACTTAACATCACGCTTTGTAACTTAGCTTCACTAATCTCTTTTGGGAAAACATTTTCACAGCTTGTTTCATAAAAACTTTTTCCTTAAAAACCATAATCAATAAAATACCAAGTGGGGTTCAGAATGATATGACAATGTAACCAAATAGTTGCAAGGGAGTACAGTACTCGAAGGGGATTACCTATTGCTAATCTTGATTCCTAATCTTCCTCGCTGAAATCCATTGCCGAATCCGCATCGAGACGAAGGTACAGACTCTACTACCGGGACGACCATCTACCCGTTGCAATATCGGAGTAACCTGAAGTACAACATGGTAGGAGAGATGGTCAGTAATCCAGAAGTACAACATGACCAGACAGAATACTACCGACTTCGTATAAAAGAATGCTCAAAATAAAAATGCAATAACCACTACTCATGCTATGCACATGACGAATATATTCACATAAACACATAGGAAACACTTATAACAAAACACATCATAACATAAAAATTTCTTAACTCATCACAATATACATTATCACACTTGGCATCACCAGCCTTCGAACTTTTCAGTCTTATCATCAGCTTTCTCAACACCCAAGTCCTTTCACAATCTTTCTCAACCTTTTCATAATCAATTATACTTTCTCTCTTAGAATCGAATCTTTCACAATTCTTCATACATTCTTTATACTTTATAATTTTTTTCTCGTTCTTAAGTGATCGAGGCCGTACCTGATACAAATAAAAACAGTTTAAGTATAGTACTAGGAAGTGACTCCTAGGTCGTCTCCCAAGGAATATCTTATCAAGCAAAAGGTCGAACACATAGTATGCATACAAAACAGGGGGGTTTTTTTTGTATTGAATATTGAATAATTGAAATCAAAACAGAATTAAATCAAAACGAAGAAACAGATAAGGAAAAGCGGATAAACCCCTTTGGCTCGCGTTCACAACTCTATCATCGGTCACAAAAGATCAATTTCTTTCCTCTTCACTGTCCAACTCGTGAGAATTAAATACTAAGCGAAAATTCAATTCTCACCCCAAAACCCAAACCTCTAATTAAGCATTAAAAGCCAAAGCATGGAGTTTTTACGAGTTTGCATAAATTAAGCATTCATACACATGGATTATCTCTATATAATGGAACTAAGCGAACCATAACATATCAATAAGCATGAAAACAGTGAATAAAAACGAAATAGCATTAAGAACAAAACCTCAAGAGTATGTGATACATTACCAAAGGGATTTAACCTAAGAGTTTAGCCTTCCATGAAGAAAAATACCAAAAAACGTGTAGAAAGGGGAAGAGAGAGAAACCCTAGCAGCCTCCACAAGCTTGGAGAGCAAAACTAAGCCTTCTCTATGAGAGAGAATGTAAAAAACGTGAATGGAAGCTCTCTCCAGGTTTACACGAATTTGGCTTTTTAAATCACAAAACGGGCCTAAATCATGGGCCCAAATCCTAAGGAAAGCTTATCTCTAAATTAAATCTAAAAATATCTTATAGATAAAATCTAAATCTTAAAAGATATAACTAAATCTCAACTAATCCTAAAGATAGATTACAATCTTCACTTCATCATATATCTTCTCTTCCAACATTAAATCTTCATTCCCAAAATGTCCAAAAAGCCCTTGTGCCAAATATGACCTGAAAATAGAAATAGAATAAATTAGGCTAAATAATCCCAAATTAAACAATATTCAGAATATTAGTCCAATAAACTCTAAATCACTAAATCAAGCTAAACAATGTCAAATAGGCAACAAGTATCAATAATAGGAGTAAAATAATGCAAGGAAAAATGGGAAATAAAATGCTCATCAAATACCCCCACACTTATCCTTTTGCACTCCTGGGCAAAACTAAGAATTAGGACTGAGAAGATCAATATGCACCAAAGTGAATCATGCAACAAGATTACTACAACTAATGAATGCAAACCTAAGAGATTACATACTTCACAATGAATTCTAGAAAATGCAAAGAAATGGGAAAAATCGAGCACATGAAGAAAATAAGGACCAAAGAATCAAGGCATCCATGAACATCATCCAATTATTTCAAATATGCAAAGAAAACCAATGACATCAAGAGGGTAGTCACAAAGATGATAGAAACTCACAAGGATCACTCAATAGTGTTTACACTCAAGTGTTTAAGGTTAATCAGTGTTTACACTCAAGGCACATCATGAAAAACAAACACAACCATAAGCTTGACAAGCCTCTAACATGAACAATCAATACACATGCACATTAAGATCAAAAGGTCTTTTCAGGGTTGTAATGGGGCCAAGGACAAGGTAGGATAAAAATATGGGAAATGTAGCTAAAACCCAGGGAATAGAGGAGCAATGGGGAACAAGTAAAAAAATAAGCACAATCCACCCCAGAATGAAATGGTAAACATAACAACAACCTCTAATTCCAATCCTCCATGCCTCAATCAACCTTTTATTCCATTTTTTTTTCTTCTTTCTTTTTTTTTTCATCATTCATTTTTTCAATTTTTTTTTCATTGCAGAACTTCATGAACGAAAGGAAAGAAGAAACAACAAAAATGGCATAATGAGATAAAGCCATAATTACATCACCGACCATAGAGGCAAAACCCAGAACTCACAAGAGATGAAGAACAAAGCACCCTCGCTTACTTAATACCCATTCCCAAAACAATTCCAAAGCTCCAACATTCCCTAAGGTTAGGACAATCATGGTTTTTCAGTCATAGGCTTGTAATGAGCTAAAGAACAAAGAAAAGGGATATAAAGGCTCAAAGGGGCTATCAAAGGATAAATTCATTCAAGGTAGGCTCATATGGCTAGTGGCTTATTCAAGAAAAAAATAATGCCTAAATCATTTCAAAATGTGCATGTGAATATCAAGTATCAACAAGAGTCAAGTCAAGTTCTATAGTGCAAGTAATCCAGAGTGTAATCACACATGAAAGAAAAATTAGGTGGCATATATAGCAATCCACCCACAATTAAGGCTCAAATCCTCACAAAAGGGACAATTCTATCACAGTGTTACCACCTCTTAATTATCAAAAGCAACTTTACACACAGAAATGCATGAATTCAGACACAAGATACCAAGACTCTACTAAAATGAAGCAAAAACATGCAAGAAAATGCCCAAAACTTAGCAAAACCTAAAAAATCAAAGCAAAAATATGCAACCTAAACTACTCTCCCCCCTCACTTAAATCACACATTGTCCTCAATGTAAAACAAATAGCAGAATCAGACAGATATAGACAAGTGGAATAAAAGTAGTAAAGAAGGAGAAAAGAAGACTCCCTAAATCATGGTGGGTCAAAAATGGGGTCGACCAATGAGGCTTCCTCCACAGGTGCATCATCCAAAGTAGGAGAGGTTAGGAAAGGCTTGAGTCGGTGACCATTGACTTTGAAGCTCTTGTCTGTGGACTCACTCTTGATCTCCACAGTGCCATAAGGAAACACCTGGGTGACTACAAACGGTCCAATCCATTTAGAGCGGAGCTTTCCACTCATGAGTCCAAGCCTAGAGTTGTAGAGCAACACTTTTTGACCAACCAAGAACTCCTTTCTGCAAATTGAGCTATCATGGAGCTTCTTGGTCTTCTCTTTGTAGAACTTGGAATTCTCATAGGCCTTCAAACGGATCTCATCTAGCTCACTCAACTGCAGCTTCCTCTCCTTACCCGCTTGATCAAGAGCTAAGTTGCATTGCTTCACGGCCCAATATGCACGGTGCTCTATCTCCACGGGCAGGTGGCATGCCTTACCAAAAACAACCCGATAAGGTGACATCCCTATGGGTGCCTTGTAAGCAGTCCGATGGGCCCATAAAGCATCCTCCAATCGTGTGCTCCAATCCTTTCTATTAGGCTTCACCATCTTCTCCAAAATCCGCTTGATCTCTCTGTTTGAAATCTCAGCTTGCCCATTGGTTTGGGGGTGATATGGTGTAGAAACTTTGTGCACAACCCCATACTTCTTGAGCAAAGATTGCATGGATCTATTGCAGAAGTGTGTGCCTTGATCACTGACTATGGCTCTAGGTATGCCAAACCTGCAAAGGATATTAGTCCTGACAAAATCTACAACAACCTGAGCATCATTAGTCCTGGTGGCCTTAGCTTCCACCCATTTGGATACATAATCCACAGCAAGTAAGATATAATAAAAACCAAAAGAAACAGGAAAGGGGCCCATGAAATCTATACCCCAGACATCAAACACCTCACAGAACAACATAGGTTGTTGCGGCATCTGTTTCCTCCAAGATAGGGTGCCTCCTGCCCTTTGACATTGCTCACATGAGCTGCAGACTTTGCTTGCATCCTTGAAGATGGTAGGCCAATAAAATCCAGAATCCAGCACCTTTCGTGTTGTCCTTTAAGTGCCAAGGTGGCCTCCAACTGGTGAAGCATGGCAAAATTGGAGAACCGATTGGATCTCCTGGTCTAGAATGCACCTGCGAATGACCTGATCACTGCAAAAACGCCACAAATAGGGGTCATCCCATACATAATACTTGGCATCGCTCTTCAATTTGTCTCTTTGAGCTTTGGATGCCAAGGGTGGAAAAACAGATGCAACTATATAATTTACAATATCAGCAAACCAAGGAATAAGGGGAGGGGGATGTGAAACATGCAAAACTAAAAGCTGCTCATCCGGGAAGTCATCCCGGATAGGAAATGCATCTTCCTCTCTCTCTATTCTGCTCAAGTGGTCTGCGACAAGGTTATGTGCACCACTCCGATCCTGAATCTCAAGATCAAACTCCTGGAGGAGCAACATCCATCTAATCAACCTAGGTTTGGAATCTGTCTTTTTCAAAAGATACTTCAGAGCAGCATGATCAGTATACACCACAACCTTAGAACCTAATAGATATGATCTAAACTTATCAAGTGCAAAGACAATGGCTAACAGCTCTTTTTCAGTTGTGGTGTAATTAACTTGTGCTGAATCTAAAGTCCTAGATGCATAATAAATCACATGAGAAATCTTACCAACCCTTTGGGAGAGAACTGCTCCCAAAGCATAATTCGAGGCATCGGTCATGAGCTCAAATGGGAGAGTCCAGTCAGGTGGTTGGATGATGGGAGTGGTGGTGAGTGCTCTCTTTAGCTCATCAAATGCCTTCTTGCATTGGTCTCCAAACTCAAATGTGGTATCCTTTTGAAGCAAGTTGGATAGTGGAAGGGCTATCTTGCTAAAGTTCTGAATAAACCTGCGATAGAAACCTGCATGGCCAAGAAAAGAACGCACCTCTCGCACGCAAGAGGGGTAAGGCAAATGTGATATTACATGCAGCTTAGCAGGGTCAACCTCTATGCCCTTATGCGAAATAATGTGCCCTAAGACTATGCCTTGTTCTACCATAAAATGACATTTTTCAAAATTCAAGACAAGGTTAGTCTCAATGCACCTATTAAGCACCTTAGACAAACTATCAAGACATGCATCAAAAGAGGAACCATATACACTAAAATCATCCATGAAGACCTCTATGCAATGCTCAAGTAAGTCATTAAAAATACTCATCATACATCTTTGAAAAGTGCAGGAGCATTGCATAGGCCAAAAGGCATCTTCCTATAAGCAAATGTACCAAAAGGACAGGTAAATGTGGTCTTATATTGGTCCTCTGGTGCAATACAGATTTGGAAATAACCAGAGAAACCATCTAAGAAGCAATAGTGAGATTTACCTGCCAGGCGCTCCAACATCTGATCAATGAAGGGAAGAGGAAAGTGATCCTTGCGGGTCGCCTGGTTGAGCTTCCTATAATCAATGCAGACTCTCCAACTGTTCTGCACTCTAGTGGGAATCAGCTCATTCTTCTCATTTTTGACAACTGTCACCCCAGACTTCTTGGGAACTACTTGAACCGGGCTTACCCAAGTGCTGTCTGAAATGGGGTAGATAATGCCAGCTTGCAGCAGCTTGGTGACCTCTTTCTTCACCACATCAAGAATCTGGGGGTTCAACCGTCTCTGGGGTTGTCTCACTGGTTTAGCCCCATCCTCCAATAAAATCCGATGCATGCACATGGAGGGGCTAATACCAGGTATGTCTGCCAAAGTCCATCCTATTGCCTTTTTGTTTGCTCTAATCACATCCAGCAGTTGCTTCTCTTGATCAACAGAAAGGGAGGTAGAGATGATCACTGGAAGTTTCTGCTCAGCCTCCAAGTAAGCATATTTGAGATGAGGAGGAAGGGGCTTCAGGTCCAATAAAGGTGCCTGCATAATAGATGGAACTAAAGGAGCAGCAGAATTGGATTCTGCCGCCTGCACCTGAACAAGTGAATTAGACTCATGCAAAACAGAAATGGGGTTAGCATGATCTGAATCTATCTCATATGAATCAACAGATGCAGTAGCAGAATTTAAAAACTGGTCAATTTCAATGCATGCAGTGCACATTTCGGAATCAGAACATGCAGAACAAGTAAATGAGCTAGTGAAAGATGGCAAATCATAATCATGCAAAAAGTCTAGAACATGCTCATCAATCAGATCATCAATCAAGTCAACATGAAAAACAGAGTGGTCATCAGAAAAATGTTTCATAGCATCAAAAATATTGAATCGAACCACACTGTCATCAAATTCCATGGAAAGTGTACCTGCATGCACATCTATCTTGGTTCGGGCTGTTTTCAAAAATGGTCTCCCTAATATGATAGGGACAGCACTACGAGAGGTGTCCTCTTCCATATCAAGAATATAAAAATCAGCAGGAAAGATAAGCTCTTCAACCCGAACCAGGACATCCTCTATCAAACCTGCAGGGTAGGCAGTAGATCTATTTGCCAAGTGAATAACCACACCCGTAGGTTGAAGGGGTCCAAGTGAAAGAGACTTGAAAACAGACATAGGCATAACATTAATAGATGCTCCTAAATCTAGCAAAGCATTCTCAAATTTAGTATTACCTATGATACAAGGCACAGAGAAAGTTCCACGATCCTTACACTTTTCAGGAATATGAGGGACGGGTTTACCTATAAGAGCAGAGACATTTCTTCCCATGTTGATCCTCTCATTTCCCTTGAGCTTCCGTTTGTGTGTGCATAGATCCTTCAAGAACTTTGCATACCTTGGAATCTGCTTGATTGCATCAAGAAGGGGTATGTTGACTTCCACCTTCCTGAATGTGTCAAGTATCTCTTTGTCAATCTTTTCCATTTTCTTGCTTTGAGTCACCCCCCTTGGTGGGAAAGGAAGAGGAATGGGGGGTGGTTGTTGGGCAGCAGCAGGTGTTGTGCTTGTGGAAGGCTGAGCTGGAGCGGATTTTCTGGTACTTGTGTGCTCACTCTCCTCGACCATTTGGCTCTTCTTGTTGGTTGAAACTAGATCATCTTTGTTGAGGTCAGATTCTGGTGTGGGTGTGACAATCTGCTTCCCTGACCTTAGACTAATGGCATTCACATTCTGGTTTGGATTGATCACTGTTTGGGATGGCAACTTGTTAGAATTCTGAGATTGCATAGTGTTGATTGCTGTTGCCATCTGTCCCATCTGATTGGTCAAAGATTGAATGGAGGCCTCTTGTCTTTGAATGGATGCTCTAGTTTCCTGTTGGAATTGGAGATTTTGCATGGTCATCTATTTCATCAGCTCTTCCAATGAAGGCTGCTGCTCAGTAGTAGGAGCTGGTGGTGCAGAATTAGCCTGTTGTTGTCTCTGTTGCTGGACTGGAGGAGGTACATATGGTGGTCTAGAACTGTTCTGAAATTGAACCTGTGAAGGTTGCTGCTCAGACCATCTCAGGTTGGGATGGTTCCTCCAACCAGGGTTGTATCTATTGGTAGAGAGATCAAAGTTCTGTGGCTGCTGGTTTCTACTGTTGAAGATGTTGGCGGCATATGCCTCAGGTTGGTCAGCACCAGTCGTGGGCTGCTGCTGCTGCACAGAAGGGCATGCATCTGTGGGGTGCTCAGCGGATGTGCATATGCCACATAATCTAGCAGGCAGAGACAACTTCTTCTGGTTGATGGCCAATTGAGTGACCAAAGTTGTAAGTGAATCTATCTTCTGTTCAAGCTTCTCAACCTTACCAGAACTTGTGCCAACATCATTCACTCCTCTCACTATGATTGCATCGATGTTGCCCCTTGCATGGAATTGTTGACAATTGGAAGCCATCTTCTCAATCTTGACTCTGGCTTCTAAAGGTGTCATGTCTCCTAGGGCACCACCACTGGCAGCATCAAGCATGTTTCTCTCCATGAGGTTGAGACCTTCATAGAAATATTGAATAAGCAACTGCTCTGAGATCTTATGGTGGGGGCAGCTCGCACACAGTCTCTTGAATCTCTCCCAATACTCGTAGAGACTTTATCCACTTTGTTGCCTGATGCCTGATATATCCTTTCGGATTGCTGTTGTTCTGCATGCAGGGAAGAATTTCTCCAAAAATGCCCTCTTCAGGTCATCCCAGACTGTGATAGAACCAGGGGCCAGATCGTACAACCAATCCTTGGCTAGCCCTTCTAGGGAGTGTGGGAATGCCTTAAGACAAACATGATCCTCTTGCACATCATGTGGTTTCATAGTAGCACAGACAATATGGAACTGCTTGAGATGTTTATGAGGATCCTCACCTGCAAGACCATTAAACTTGGGCAACAAATGAATTAGTCCAGACCTTAGCTCATACGGGTCATCGGGATACTGGATGCACAAATCTTCAATAGTGAAATCAGGTGCAGCCAGCTCCCTCAATGTCCTCTCACGTGGTGGAGGTTGAGCCATATTTTCAGAATAATCAGAATAAGAATCAGAATTTATAGGAATAGAAGAAAAAGAAGCAGACTCACTATGTAAAGACTCAATAGACTCACTACCTATGGACTGGTTCCTATTTTGTCTAACTAGTCTGTGATAAGTTCTATCAATTTCAGGGTTATATGGATGCAAGTAGCTTGGGTTGCCCCTAGGCATGTACTGAACAGAACACCATGAAGCATAGCAAACTGTCACTAATATACATGACCAAAATAGGCAACAAAATTTTTTATTTATTTTTTTCAGCACCCTAAAATCATGAAAACATACCACAAAAAATTTGAGGACAAAATTCAAAAGGGAACCAAGTCAAACAATTAAATCAGAGACCAAAAACTAAGAAAATAAAACTTGTAAAATAAAAAAGAAATAGTAAAACGGCTTTTTCAGGATCCAGACGAAGGAATTTTCTCACAAAGTGAGAAAAATCAGATTATTCAGAAAATTCCCTTCGATTTGATATAAAATTCGTCAAATTCTGAGTTACGGGTCAAAAGTTGCGACGATTTGAAGAAAGTGCTGCTAAAACTTGGAAAATTTTTCTGGAACTCACAACCAGTGGTGATCTGAGTGATCGTGGTGCCTCAAAACCTTTTTATATGATAAAAGTAGTGTGGATATAAATTTTCGTGCAAAAATTCCACCCACAACTATGTGAACTAGCAACCACAGAATCAATCAAATACACTAATTGCAACAAAATAGCAAAACAGCAAACAGTGCAACTTCAACCGGTTATCAGAATTGACTACTAGACCCTAAATCAGACACGGCACACTATAATAAATATACTAACTACGACACTAACTAACTACTAATGACCTTTGGCAAGAACCGATACTCCCCGGCAACGGCGCCAAATTTGATCGAGGTCGTATCCGATACAAATAAAAACAGTTTAAGTATAGTACTAGGAAGTGACTCCTAGGTCGTCTCCCAAGGAATATCTTATCAAGCAAAAGGTCGAACACATAGTATGCATAGAAAACAGGGGGGTTTTTTTGTATTTAATATTGAATAATTGAAATCAAAACAGAATTAAATCAAAACGAAGAAACAAATAAGGAAAAGCGGATAAACCCCTTTGGCTCGCGTTCACAACTCTATCATCGGTCACAAAAGATCAATTTCTTTCCTCTTCACTGTCCAACTCGTGAGAATTAAATACTAAGCGAAAATTCAATTCTCACCCCAAAACCCAAACCTCTAATTAAACATTAAAAGCCAAAGCATGGAGTTTTTACGAGTTTGCATAAATTAAGCATTCATACACATGGATTATCTCTATATAATGGAACTAAGCGAACCATAACATATCAATAAGCATGAAAACAGTGAATAAAAACGAAATAGCATTAAGAACAAAACCTCAAGAGTATGTGATACATTACCAAAGGGATTTAACCTAAGAGTTTAGCCTTCCATGAAGAAAAATACCAAAAAACGTGTAGAAAGGGGAAGAGAGAGAAACCCTAGCAGCCTCCACAAGCTTGGAGAGCAAAACTAAGCCTTCTCTATGAGAGAATGTAAAAAACGTGAATGGAAGCTCTCTCCAGGTTTACACGAATTTGGCTTTTTAAATCACAAAACGGGCCTAAATCATGGGCCCAAATCCTAAGGAAAGCTTATCTCTAAATTAAATCTAAAAATATCTTATAGATAAAATCTAAATCTTAAAAGATATAACTAAATCTCAACTAATCCTAAAGATAGATTACAATCTTCACTTCATCATATATCTTCTCTTCCAACATTAAATCTTCATTCCCAAAATGTCCAAAAAGCCCTTGTGCCAAATATGACCTGAAAATAGAAATAGAATTAATTAGGCTAAATAATCCCAAATTAAACAATATTCAGAATATTAGTCCAATAAACTCTAAATCACTAAATCAAGCTAAACAATGTCAAATAGGCAACAAGTATCAATAATAGGAGTAAAATAATGCAAGGAAAAATGGGAAATAAAATGCTCATCATTAAGTCTTATCAAACGGTTCGCTCAATGATGAGGGGGAAACATCATTGAACTTGCACACACGTCTACATCTCCTCGGTCATCCACCCAACCTAGTCGGAAGCAAACAGGAGTACAGGACCTTTACCACGCGGGCACGACAGCTGTCACACAAACAAATGGTCCCAGACCAGGAGGCCCTGCCTCAAATCATAATCACAATTCACATTATAACAATGCACGCTCTCAGCGGCAATCACAAATGCCCCGTTCCAGTCCCTCTCACTGTTCTCGAATTGCCATAGGGGGCAGCAGTACTAATTCTAGTTGATCGTGCAGAACTTACCACGGCATAGGACCGATCTGCCCGTACCACATATGGAATTCATTCCGCCTAGAATAGCACTCAAGGCTTCTTGACGTATCACCGTCTTTACCCTCCTCTATTGCAATCACAACCCGAATATCCGCAGATACTCCGGGGTATCTTCCTCTCCACTACTTCGATATGACACTCATACCTCACCGCGTATATAAATGTCTTCTAATTCTTTTAAAGTTTTATGCTTTAATTAAACGACTTAATCCTAACAGTCGGCTCGTCCTTGGTGCATCCCTTCAACGAAGCCCGACCACTAATCGCAATCTGTCCCCCCTAAAATCTCAATGGCCCTCGGCCTCAAATCACTTTCTCATAAACTCATGCTCAACATCATTCTCATCATATTTCTCTTTAACATCATCAGTATCTCTTCCTCGTCTTTCCCAAAACATCTTTTCGCAAAACTTTTTCGAAAACATGATTTCACACAAAAACTTTCTCTTTCTCAACACATTTTCAGAAACCTCATCTCATAAATCCTTTCACAAAACTTCTTCAAAAGTAATGTTTCCAAAAACTTTCAAATATATTATTTTCGCAAAAACTTTTCAAAAATCTCTTTTCAAAAACCTTTTTCAAAAATCACATTTTTGGGTGAGTGTTAATGGAGGAGCAAGCTCAACTCAACACTAAGCTTCTTCCCAAAAACTTGAACGAGGAATCACATCACCATTCAAACCACATCTCATTTCCACAACCACTTTCTCTTTCAAATATCAACTCCAATCACATCTCTTTTCATCCTCTTTCTCATTCATTCATATTTTCTTACTTTTACAATTCATTCCTATCATCAACTCATTTCTTCCACAATCTTATTCGCGTTAAGTTTTATTTCTCTCTCAATCGTATCTCTTAAATTTCAAATCTCATTCTTTCTCGTACTTCTTATTTCCTCATACAACCTTTTCCAAATAGAACAAGATACACACTACAGAATAATTCACAGAGAAATCCAACACATAACAAAGTAAACCATGCATCATATTTAACAAAACAGGAAAGCATCTAACACATATCTGCATCACGTATGATAATGCAGCATGTAACATATTAGACTCGATGTACTCAGTTTAGAACTGAGTCTACGCATCACGATGACCTAGGCCTACTGCATCTCTCACCTCACTCTCCAGCTTCTGAAATCGTCGCGGGTCCTTCCCAACAAGTCGGCCGTTCCGCTTCTCGACTCGTACGCACCTTGTTCTAAATAGACGACACTCACGTCATAAATCTATCTAAATAATCGTCCTACTCATTATCTAAACGCGTTTTCGAAAACTCTTTTTATCTCTCATCGAAAAATCGTAAAACATTGAAACTTTTTCAAACCAAATCTTTCTTAATTTAATTACCACTTAAAACTTAACTTTAAACCAACCAAGTAAATTTTTGGGATTGAAAAACAATTTAAATAAGATTTGGACAGCAATTATACTAGTCCACAAATTACTTTTCAGAAAACCCGAAAACACCGAAAAATCATATTTTAGTTCATATAATACTTTGTTATAAAATAAAAGTTTAAATGATTTATTTTTCAAACTTAACATTGTGAAATGAATTAAGGGCAGCAACCACTAAGTTCAAGGTTCTTCAATTAAATCAAAGCTAAACTATTTCAAAACCAATTACTTTTCTAACCAATTACAAAATCAAACACAATACTTTGATTAAATAATTCATTGAAGCATGACCTAAACATGTTATCAAACAATCACTCATTCAATCATATCAAGACATCATGATTATCATGCAAGGCAGCCAAGGTCATATCATAAAGCATAGAATTTATATTCATCAAAACCTTCAAATAAAGTCTTAGTGGGATTACAAATAAAACACAAAAGGTAAAATCCAAAACTAAATCAAAAAAATTCATTTAATCTTAAAAATTTCCAGAACATACACATACATGCCAAAGTTCATCATATAAAAATTTCAAGTCATTTAAACAATCCTAAGCTAGGTTTCAAATCAAATTTCACATTAAAGACAAAACGGTACTGTTGCTGGACTGAGACAAAAACGTCATGACTAAAAATAGTTCTTCAACTTCAATTTGCATAAAAATTGGTCTAAATCTTCCTTATACAGTCAAGACTGTCTCATAAAATTTCAGAATATTTGGAGTTGTGCAAGTCATACTTTTCCAATTTAATTTGTCACTAAGTCCAGAAAATCTGAACCAAGTGGTTCACTGTTTTGCATTCAGTAAAAATATCAATTCAACTCCACATCTCTTCAAATTTTACAGAGAACATCTAAAGAGGTTCAGGGAGCTACCATAAAAATTTCAAGCAATTTCAAGCAGCAAAAGTTTGAAAATTATGTTTCTCTTTAAACTGAAAAACTTATTTTCTCAAAATGGTTTTCATAAAGTTGGTTCTCTTAAAAATAGGAAATTAATTCCAAAAATCATTCAAAAATTCAGAGAGGTTCACTTTAACATAATTAAGTCAGGGACGAAATTTCAGAATTTTTGAACATACACAATCATCATATATCAAGGTCTAATTCACATATAATCACAATTTCAGCATACACTTTATTCAATAACTTTGTTCATTCATTCATTTTCATGAAAATCAAAAATGCACTCATACATACCAATCAACACAAAAATCAATCCATCACTTGTTTTTCTTTTTGAAAACCAAATTAATATTTTATGAAAACAATTTTCTTTAATTTAAGTGTAACATGCATCAATCATCAAGATAGAAATCAAGCCCCTTTTAAACTAAGAATCCATAATCAAATTAAACTAACCTAGATCTTGACATGCACATACTTAAAATCAATAGATCTCAAGGAAAATCATACATGTATCAACATTTAACAACCAAAATCAAGAATTTAAGAGGAAAATCAAACTAATCTTAAAACATACTCTTTATCACTAGATCATCACATGCATGTACTAAATACTTCAAATAAAAATTCTTTTCTAAAATTCCATGCCAACACCGAAACACACATAAGAAAAATAAATTCATTTTATCAAAATTTTCATGCTTTAAGTTAAACTTTCCTAAAAATGATTTCCTTTTCATGCACACAAAACCAAATCAAACAAGAAAACAAGATCATTATCTCAAAAAAATTTTAAAAAACCGAATCACCCTTTAAATCTTTTTGCATGTTCATTTTTCATTTTAAGACTTCAATCTTTAATTATTACTCTTTGAAAAACATAGATCAACAATAAAAACTAACATGCAAGAACAAATCAACACATATAACCGAAAATAAAATGATGAAGAAGAAAGAACATCAAACATAGAGTTTTAACAAATTACAAATTATTTTTAAGTCTTTAGAGTCCATGATCAAAAGAGAACAACACATAAGTTCATCCTTAAAGTCATAAAATTTGACATGCAAGAAGAAAAGAAATAAGGATTTATAAACTAAGAAGGAAAACTAAGCTATTACAAAATCTTCTTTCTTGATATTCAATTCCTACCATGAAAAGGGTTGGTCTCTAGTCTTCTAGTACTTAGATCTCCAAAGGACAAGCTAAATCTAGCATGGGTTTTCTTCTTCCTCCTTCTCCCATGCTCACGGTTCTCTCTCTTTTTGTTTTTATTTTATTTTTTGTATATGTGTCTCTCAAGAGCTAGTGTTGCTCTTGGAGACTTAGTGTTTGTGGTGGAAGTGTGAAAGGAAAATGAGATGGAAGAATGAATGAATGAATGAACCGAAGGAAAGAAGGGAGTGAAAGAATGGATGGAAAGAATGAAGGAAATGAAGGTGGGATTAGAAACAAGAGGTAATGGACTTGGTCATCAAGTCAAGGCTTCATAAGCCTCCACCTACACCCCCCTCCATACGTGGCACACATGCACACACCACACCTATATCTTCTACATGCACACACACACAAATGTCTTACAATTTTATTTTATTTTATTTATTTATTTATTTTATCACATTATAATTATTAATTCATAGGATAATGCACTTAAGAAATCACACTTACACAATTATTCACACAAGGTAATTAACTTTAAGAAATTATACACATTCACATATAGGCATATATTTATTAATCAATCACACAAGCACACACACTTAATCATAAAAATAATTAACCTAATCAAACATACATATTATCACTTTTTCCTTTAAATAATAAACTGTACTTATTGGTTTCACTTATAGCCCTTATTTCATTTTCTAAAATCATAATTTAATATATTAAAGAAAATCCCAAAAGGAAAAATTTATTAAAAATCAAAAACCATTTTTCATGATTTATTTCTTTAAAATTCGTCCTTTTTCACACTGAAAAACAATTTTCGCAAACCAACCCAGAAAATTATGAAAGATATATTTTTGAAAACTACATTTCGATACGATCGTTTTGATATAAAGATCATAAAAATCGGAGTTACGGTTAAAAAGTTATGGATTTTCTAAGTTAGTCAATCTTTCAAAGTCTATAAGGAAAATTTATTTTCACAAATCATCATCAATAAAAATCATTTCTCATTAAAAATCATTTTTACTTACTTCATAAAAATGTTTATTCGTCAAAACTTCATAAAATCAACACCTTAATTCGAAATCGAATAAAATACTCGTTGAAAACTTTTTGTAAAACCGTATCGTAAAACTTTTCTTTAATCAAATTTTATTTAGCCTAGTCGGAAAAACGCGGGATGTTACAACCGCCGTTGGGCGCCCGGGGCGCGCGCTAAGCTCCCTTTCCCACAGCCCCCGAAGTCCGGCAGCCTCTTCTCAGGTCAGCCATCGAAGGCTCTAGTGGTCCCGGAGAGCGCAGCACACTTATGCTCCAAGCCCTCTTACTCCAAAGAACATTGCAAATTGGGTCCCTTTCTTTTGCGCTCTCGCCTTGCTTGCTCAGAGTTCCCTTGGGTTGACCTTCGCTTTCATGTCAGAGTCACTTCTACGAGTGGATGGGAAGAATGGGTGGATTACGTTTTCCAACGGGATCCTCCCTTCGTGGAAATTTTGAAACAAGTGGGAATCGTTGATGCCGTGAAGGCGTCTCCTCGCTTGGGCGTGAACAAGAGGGTAAAGGACCTGCACATGTTAGTTCAGCGCTGGTGCTCAGCGACTCATACATTTCTTACTTCTTGGGGGGAATTTACCCCAACTTTAGAAGACGTTGTTGTTCTGTTGAAATTGCCTTCGTTTGGGGACATTGATCTTGATCTCTCCAGTGTGGATGAGAGCATTATTGGGTTGGCCAAAGAACTCAAAAATGCCTCTGTTGCTAGCGCTAAGTATTCCAAGGATTTGCTCTAGCAAAGGCGCGCTTCTTATGCTGATGGGTCTTCCTCAAGGAGGGTGCGGGGTATAGGGAACCTTGTCCCTCAAGACCAGAAAGTGAGTCAACGGTCCTCTCTCAAGTATACTTTTGCGAATTGGGTACGCTACTTCTTCGGTGACTTCTATGATGACAAGTTTGTGAGTGGTCCTGTCACTGATCAGCGCCTCAAGAGAGCCGCCTTCGTCGCCTTTTGGCTTAGCAGATATGTATTTCCTAGACCTCCTTGGGAATCAATGAGTTCCTCTATTTTCATCTTTGCATGCATGCTCGCTGAAGGTATTCGTCTGCCTCTTTCTTTACTCTATTTGGGTGGTCTTGATGCTCGCCTTGACCAAATATCAGGACAGATGAAGAATTCTTTTGGTCGTTTTCCTGTCAATTGCTATGCTGATTTGTCTTTTCTACAATGCTTTTTATTTGAGTGTTTTCCTTCGTATGGCCCGGTCAGATTCCTTCCTGAGATTGCTTCTGACGCCAATGTTGATGCCTTGGAACCACGTTCGTGGTGCTGGTATTTGGGGAAGCCAAGGCGTCACCTTGCACAGATCATTGATCACGAGAAGAGCTTCGTTTTCAGGCCTTATCTAGGTGACTTCCTTCTTGGTGGAGAGAAGTTGCATCCTTTGTATCAGGAGGATGCCTTGAGTCTCCAGAATGATCTTGCTGCGAGAACTGAGGGTGTATTTGATTTGTGGAAATTAATCTTGACTGGGCGCTTCCTACCGGGTTTTGCAACTATAAGTGCGCATGGCGGGGCTCTTTGGCCCTTTGTCTACAGGCCAGATCGCGTTGCCAGGCAGTTCGGGCGTGACCAGCCCCCTTGCCCTCTTTTCTTGGACTCTGTTGATGTGGAAACTTCTTTCCGGCCCGCACTCTTCGGCTCGACGCCTTCTTCTGTTCCGATAGTTCACATCCCTTCTCTTCATGCCGGCGAGGTTCTGCGTACTTGGTTGACCTCTCACAGCGACATACTTCAACACTTGCAAAGCTTCGAGAGTACCCCGAGCACCGTCACCATTCCTCTGGTCCCCATAGTGCACAACGATCCTTACTCTTCTACTTCCACAAAGAAGACCATCAGCAAAGGTACGCTCTACTCTTGTTATATGCAGCTCACCTTATCTGCTTCTTTTCTCTTGCTTTCTGCGTTTTTTACTTATCATTCGTGTCTCTTGTTGCATTTTTTTTTGTAGTTGAAAAGGAACCTCCAGCACCCCGTAAGCGCAAGGCTCCCGCGACTCCTTCTTCTAGTGCCTCTGCCCCAAAGAAAGGTAACACCAAACCTCCCTCTTCAGTCCCCCTATCTCTAAATCTCCCTTACAGGCCAAAGGGAAAGCTGCTGCCACTTCTTCAAAAGGCAAAAGCTCTACTCCTGCTCCTTCTGCTCCTTCACAGCGCTCTAACCGTCTCCGCGCCCAGGCAGTTCCTTCTACTCCTTCTTCTCCAGGCTGTTACTTGTTTTCAAACAATTCTCTTTGGTCTCTTGCTTCTTTCTTCTCCTTTTACCTTTTACCCACAACTCCCTTTCACATGTTCATTTTTCTTTACCAACTTTATTTTCTTTGATGAGTTTGCTGCTCACCATTTGCTTGATTGTTCCTCTTTTGTAAGTTCATCTAAGGCGGGTGGTAAGCCTTCCCCCGCGCTTTCTTCCTGAGACTCCCAGAATGTTCAAGCTCCTTCAGGGTCTCCTTTTGTCCCTTCCTTTATTGCCCAAGAGGCCCCTTCACTTTGATGAAGGTCTAATATATGATGTTTTAAGGCTTAATTTCACTTCCTTTTGCTATGGTTTTGGCTTGTTTCTCTTGTAAATATAGGTATTTTTTATTAGTTTTAAATATTTTAAGTTTATTAGAATCCTTTGAACGTTTTGATCCGTTTTGGGTATGTTTCAGGTGTTTCGGAGCTTTATTTGGAGAAAATATTATTGGAGCTAAGAAGAGCATAAGAAGACCTTGAAAATGGCACAAGAACGGAGAGACGGAGTCGAAAGTTACTGAGCACGCCCAGGCGCGGGAATGGCGCGCCCAGGCGCGCGTTCAGCGGTGTTGATACTTCAATATTTGGTAGCCTAAATTTCAAGGCCCAAATCATGTGAAGGCCCAGGAGTCGTCAAACAAAAATAAAACAATAAAAGACACCGAAAAGGCGTGCAAGCTCCAAGAGTTTCCCAAAGCGACACGTGCCCAAGGCGATAGTCTTCAAGGCGACACATCCCGACGAGGCACCCAGGAGAAAGAGCGAGACGTACTGGTGGCAGCAGGTACAACGTGGTCTCCCAAAGCGTCCCAGGCGTCACGGAAACCCGGGGAGAAGATCACAATAAGCGGAGGCGAACGGGAAGTGGAGCTTGCGGAAGGCGCACACATGTCCAGGCAAAGGCAACGCAACTGCCTAAGACTCCAACGACTTGCAGGGGGAGCCATGAGGGAATCTTTTAGCTATCCAAGACAAAGCTAGGAGTAGTAAGACTTGAGTCCCTCTCCTTCCCTGTAATCATCAATGCCAAAGCCAAGAACGGTAAAGAAGACAAAGCTGCTGAAAAGATACCCTGAGCACATGATGAAAAGGCTATTAACCAGCGGACAAGGGTAAATAACCAATGACCATCAGTCCAAGGCACCATCATAAATAGGGGATACTTCTCCTTCTTAAAGGGGGGGGGGGGAAGAACACGGGGAAAAAGGCAATACATCAGAGCGACAATCATAATACACACAAAAACACAAGTTTCTCTCCTCTGCAACCTGGAGGAAGAACGTGGATAAGGAGAAAGGAGAAATCCAACTGAAGAAGATGACTGAGTGAACACATAAAGCACTAGCTCTTCTCCCGAGTTTCAAGAAGGAATACCGAAAAGAAGTAGGGGACAGAATACGAAGGAAAGAGACAAACAGAAAAGGATAAGCCGAAGGGTGCACGCCTCCAGCGACCACCAGCAGAACCAGAACAAGGGCGAGCAGAACGTCCGCGACATAACAATTCGCAATGTTCACAACGCAGAGAGTACGAAAGAAGAGGAAAAGAAATGGAAGCTTCCTATTGTTCCTAAGTTTAGCAATATAAAGGAGAGTGTAAAGCCAAAGCGCACAGTCCTCCACCTGTAAAAGTACCACAAATGTGGAAGCCATTTCCTTGTATCCACCTCTCTGTATCTCATTTCAATATAATGAAAGCCTAAAGCTTCACTAAGCTTACGAACCCATTATCTCTTTTGTTAACCATTCATTATCGCACAAAGCGATCCGAAACAAGCGGTAATCAGAGGGCACCAGATATAGCGCGCCCAGGCGTGCTGGTCTGCACGCCCAGGCGCGCATAGTGCGTGAAAGTGACACTGTTCGGTATTTTGATCATAACTTGAGCTACGCTTATCCAAATGAGGCGATGTAGGTATCATTTTAAAGCTAAGGAAAAGATCTACAACTTTTCCAGAAATAGTCTTGCTCAAATTCGTCCATCTTGGGGGTCAAAATCAGTGCCGAAGTTGCTGTCAGACACAAATACGGGATTTAGAAGGATTTTAATAATAAATTTTATTTGTAGATAAGATTCTTAGAGATTAGATTATTATAATAGGTTATTATCATATCAATTCAATTAGGAATAGTTTTAGACTTTAAATATAGGTTTTTCCTTTAGGTTTTGTAGATTTTTTCAGAGTCAAATAAGATATTAGAATAAAATTAGGATTAGAGAAGAGAGGCTGTTATGCAATTGAGAGCAAGGAGGCAAGGCACAAGGATTGAAGATAAACATTGATGGAGGGATCCACTTGATGATTAAAGATCTCTTGGGGGTAAATTGATTATTGTCTATAATTATTAGTTTATTCCATTCCTTCTTCTTCTTCTAAATATGTATAATTGAACATCTTGTTAGGAATAAGGTTGATTTGTATGGATCTTAATTTGGCTATTTATTCATGAATTAATGTTTTTCCTTTCAAATCAATTGTTTGGTTGTGTTTTAATTACAATTCATAGAATTGATCACTCTATGTTTTGCTTTGGAAAATTAGGATTAAGATTAGGCCTTTCAACCAAACAATATAATTATTCAATTCGTAGGAATACTTTTGGGTAATTGTATAACTCTTATAAATTAGAACTCACTTAAGGGATTAAGGGGTAAAGTTTATTAAGAAACATAATTGTTGGAGGGATCTAGCTTTTATTGTTTCTGGGGTGTTTGATTTATTGGAAAACATATGCTCATAATTAATAACCTGATCCTACAATGAAACCAAGTTCCTAACCTTTTCCATATTTGCTTCTAAATAATTTTTAGTTTCTGAATTGTTTCACTCTTTCTATTCTACATTCTTATCTCTAAACTCTAAACCCATACAAGTTATACTGTTCACTCTCTAGCAAGTATACTAGATCGGATAGTAATATAGTCAATAAGACCAGATATCGTTCCACTCGGGGATTGCAAATTGTTCAACTAATTTTCACCAAAGAGTAGTTAAAAGCAAAATCTATAAGTTTCTAACTAATTAATTAAGATTGATTTCAAATAAAAATAAAAAATAAATTAAAAACAGAAAATAAATAGAAGTTGTTAGCAATTTGAGAAAGATGTTAGGAACATGGTTACATTGTAGGCGTTGTTTATTTATCATGAATCTCTGTTTTTCCTAAATCATGAACAAATTCCTAAATTGGTAACTATTAGATCCCACTTGTATAATTACCGTTTCTTATTTAATTCGATAATCCTTAATTCCTTAAGAGATTAAACCATTGAATAATCTTAATTAAGAACAGGGAATTAATCATGTTATATAATTACCCAACTATATCCCTACTTGTTGAATAACTATATTGTTTGAAGGCATGGCCTATTCTAATTCCTAATCTCTCAATTGAAGAATTAGAAATCCAAAACATAGATTAATTACTTCTATGCATAACAATAAAAACACCATCAAACACATGATTTAGAATATGAAAAACATCAATTCATGAAATCAATAAAATAATCCATACAAATTCACCAATTCCTAACAAAGGGTTTTAGTTACATATCATGAAAATAAGAACAAAAGCAATAGAAGAATGCATGATTACCATGGAAAAGCCTTGGATCTTCCAATCCTTGATCTTCTCCTCTTCTAAAACTCTCTAAAATTATGTAATCTCCCTATCTCTCCCTCTAATGACTGCTAATGGCTGCCTAACCTAATTCTAAAACGTATATTTAAAAGATAAAACTAATCCTAATTGAATTGGAGCAAAACTGATCCGGAAGTGGCCCAATTGGGCTTTCTCGTATCTGACAGCAACTTTGGCCCTGATTTTGACCCCAGAGATAGACGAATTTGAGCAAGGCTATTTCGGGCAAAGTTGTAGATCTTTTCATTAGCTTTAAAATGATACCAAGCTCGCCTTTTTTGGATAAGCGTAGCTACAGTTATGGCCAAAATACCAAACAACGCCACTTTCACGCGGTGAGCGCGCTTGGGCGCCCAGGGCTGCGCGCCCAGGCGTGCCAGGTCTGTACTGGGTGCATTTTTTTGCTGCATGCACGCCTGGGCGTGGGGGGCTCCGCACCTGGGCGTGCGGGACTCATTCCGGCTCCATTTTGCTTCGTTCTTGCGCCATTTTCAAGGTCTTTTCATCCACTTTCATGCGCCATATTTATTTTCTTCATTTAAGCTCCGAAAGTACCTCAAACATACCCAAAACGGCTCAAAACGTTCAAAGGATTCTAAATTACCTAACTTTCTAAAAACTTTACAAAAATTCCTAAATTTACAAGAGAAACAAGCCAAAATCATAGCAAAAGGAAGTCAAATTAAGCTCTAAAACATCATATATTAGACCTTCATCACACCCCTAAACTTAGCTTTTTGCATGTCCTAGGCAAAAGTAAAACAAAAATTCATAAACACAAGACTACCTTCTAAATCAAAATGTACAGCACCTAATTTAAGACTTCGACTCATCAACACAGCCACATATTTATACAAGCTATTCACATATCAAAACTTGGTTAAAGAAAAAAAACCAATCAGAACTCAGAACTAGTGAACACTCTCAACCTCTCAGTGTATATCTCTCATGTGTATCAAGGGTATTAACAATTCACTCAAGTTCATAAAATAGTATAGTGTTACCATATGCTTGACCATAGACTCAAATCTCCACTGAAATTGTTGAAAACATGCACAAATCAAAAGGTCTTTATTTTGGTTGTAATGAGACCATGGCTAAAAGTGTCAGGTGGGATAAAAGAAAGAAAGGATAAAACAAAGGGCTAAAATGCAAAACAAATTTCCCTCTAAAAATTATGAATGAGCAATGAATACTATGAGATCTCACACTCAAATCACAACTATTTCAAACTTCTTCTTTTTTTCACTATTCTTCCTTCTATTCTCTTCCTTTCTCATTTATTTCTTTTTCAATTTTTTTTTCTTGGAAGAGAAATAGAACTCATAACACTTATCACCAATTACTTTCACTTTTTCTTATTCATTCCTCTCAATTGCTCATTCAAAAATTTCCAAGGTACTCACAAAGAATATTTCAATAAATGCATGGTACCAAAGAAAAATCATAATATTATTAGGCTCAAAATGGGCAACTAAGGGAACATTATCAATACAAAACAGTTGAAGGCCACAAAAACACATCCTAAGTGCCTTAATCATCTTAATGCATGCAATCAATTATCAATCTCAAAATGGTCACCGGTCAAGTTCTAGAACACAAAACTAAAGAGAACACTCTCATGGAAGAAATAGGGGTCTCACATCAAAATATTTCAGTAAATCATACCCCATCAATTAGGCTCAAAATCTCACAGGCTAAAGTCAGTTCACTAATCTCAAGTTCTGAAAAACTTTGTCAAAATAACCAAATTTCAAAAATATTTACAGCTCAACAAATAAATAACATGAATCAATGAGTACAATCCTAAACTAAGTATATACACCTATAATTAGAAATATAATCCTAAGTCTAGAATAATTACAAAACCTCTACCTAAGACACAAACCAACACAAAAAATGGGAGAAAAATTCAGATCTGAAAATTTTTTTATTTTGTCCACTCCCCCAAACTTAGAGGTTGGCTTGTCCTCAAGAAAACTAAACTAAACTAAAACTACAAAATAAAAAAAAAATTACATGGAATAAATTTGGAACACTTATTACTTGCATCTGAAAAACCAGCACTAACAAAAGTGAGAAAACATTCCCCCAAACTTAATATGAGTCATGAAAAACAAGTGCCCAAAAAATAGCACCTCTAATGGGGAAAATATTAACTCCTATATGTTACTCAAAATATAGCTTGATACAATTAACAAATAATCCAAATAAATATTCAAGCAATAAAACTAAAAAAAAAAATCCTAGAAAGGAATTACATATTTTTGTTGCACAGGTACAGGGACTGGTCTGGTAGAGAAAAGGGTATAAAATAGATCAATAAATAATAATTCCCCCATTTTCTGGGTTTTTCCACCCAGTGCGTGCCCAGGCGTGCAGAGCTGCGCGCCCAGGCGCGCCAGGTCTGTACCTGAAGCCCTTTTTTTTTAAAAAAAATATAAATAAATAAAAAATTAACCTACACTAATTTCCTAAAAACTACTAAACTAAGGGAATGCTACCTAAACATTGGGTTACGTCCCAACTAGTGCTTGTTTAACGTCACGAGCCTGACGGGTCACCTCTTTTCAGAGGTTAGGGTGGTTGCCAAGATCCCTTCAAGGGTGGCACCTTGCTTTTCAATTTCTTTCTAACACTCTCTCCATTCGAGTGCTGAATGCACATGAGAGGAGCAAAGTTCTCCGCGGTGATTGGTGGTTTTTCAAAAATTTTAATTATAGTTTTGTCACCATTCACTCGAAGAATTACTTCTCCCCTAGGCACATCAATCACTGCCCCTATTGTGGCCAAGAATGGCCTTCCAAAAATTAGAGGAATATTTTCATCCTCTTCTATATCTAAAACCATGAAATCTAAGGGCATGATAAAATCTTTCACCTTAACCAGAATATCTTCCACCACTCCATATGGGCGGAGGGTGGTTTTATCAGCTAACTGAAGTACTGTCGGGGTAGGCTTAATCTCTCCTAAGTTCAATGATTCACAAATACACAAAGGCATAATGTTAACACTAGATCCTAAGTCACATAGAGCCTTACCTGAGTACTCCTTGCCTATGCTAATTGGAAGAGTGAAGCTACCTGGGTCCTTCAGCTTTGGTGGAAGGTTGGATTTGATGATGTTGCTGCACTTCTCTGCTATCAGGAACGTCTCATCAGTGAGCATCCTCTTCTTCTTTGTCAGCAACTCCTTCATGAATCTCGCATACATAGGCATTTGTGAGAGAGCCTCTGCAAACGGGATGTTGATCTCCACCTTCCGTAGCATCTCCAAGAACTTGGAGAATTGCTTCTGGTCGTCCTCTTTCTTCAACCATTGAGGATAAGGAATCCTCGGAGGTAGTGGTACTGGTTTGGATGTGCTTTTTTCTTTCTCGAGATCTGCAGGTGGATCCTGCGTCTGTTGCCTTGCATTTGAGCCTCTTCCACTTGGTTGCTTTGGCCCCTCATCCTTCTTTTCAAGCTCAGTTGCATCACCCTTCTTCTGTGGCTCCTCATACGACTTGCCACTTCGAAGGGTTACCGCCATGCATCGCTCCTTGTAGTTGGTTGCAATCTCTGATATCTGATTGTTTATTTGAGTCAATTGCACCTCCAAGTTGCGAATGCTGACTTCCTGATTGGCGAAATTCGCCCTTGCTTCTTCCATGAATGTATTTGTTGTGGTAGCCTTTGCTTCAAGTGCTTTCTCCCAACCTTGCTTATGTGGCTGTGATGGATTGGGTATTGAGCTGGACCATGAGCTGTGAGACTGATTTGTTGGCCTTGGATTGCAGATGTTGGGGTACGTATTTCTTTTAGGTACTCCATCACCCACAAACTTGGCCTGTTCCTCAATGGTTGCCGAACCCTTACTGACTTCAAATACACAATCATCATTCTGGTGACTTCCTCCACAAAAGTCGCACTTCAGAGTTCTTGTTGCAGCTGACATAGTGATCTGGCTTATCTGCTTCGTTAATGCAGCCATTTGATGCTGCATTTGCTTGTTCTGCTCGATTAAGATCTTGACTTGACTTGAATCCAGATCATTGCTCTTCAGGATGCTCTGCTCCACCTGGGTCCTCAATCCTTGACTACTGCTGAATGCCATATTTGCAATAACTTCCTTGGCCTCTTCAACGGTCTTCTTCATTAGCGATCCACCAGCTGCTACATCAACCATACTCTGATTGAATCGGTTGAGCCCATTATAAAACAGTTGAATTTGCTTCTAGTCTTGCATATATATTGGGCATCTCCTCAGTAGCTAGTTGTAACGCTGCCAAGCTTCATGCAACGGCTCGTTGTCCTCTTGCATGAAAGAATGAACATCCTGCCTCAGCTTCGCTTGCTTCCCAGTTGGAAGAAACTTATCCATGAATTTGGAGACAAGTACTTTCCAACTGGACAAACTTCCTGGTGCCTGGTTGTTCACCCAAGTTAACGCCTCGCCCCTCAGTGAGAGAGCGAACATCCTCATTCTGATGGCCTCGTCCGTAGCACCCTCGATCTTGAAGAAGTCGAGCATGCCCAGGAAGTTGGCGATATGGTCCCTGGGGTCTTGATTCGGCGCACCACTGAACTGATCCTTCATGATGAGGTGGATATATTTTGGATCAATTGCGAATGCAGTTGCAGTGATGACTGGCCGGACTATGCTGGAAGCAAAGAGGTCTGGGTCCACTGTTCCATACTCCGCCAAAGTCTTCCTAGGAGGAGGAGGCGGAGAGGAACTGTGAGATCCTCCTCCTCCAGCCATATTCAATGTTGGTCTTTCCACTCTTCTAGTGCTGAATTTTTCTCCTCTTTGCACTTAAATTTATAAAAATTCCTGCACCAAACAAAAACAAGAGAAAAATTACGCAGCACCTGTTGAGACAAGAAACTAACTAAAAATAATAAAGTTCACCTAAAACTACTACTAAGTACCGAAAATTAATTGAAACGAATTTCAATCCCCGGCAACGGCTCCAAAATCTTATTCACTCTCTAGCAAGTATACTAGATCGGATAGTAATATAGTCAATAAGACCAGATATCGTTCCACTCGGGGATTGCAAATTGTTCAACAACTAATTTTCACCAAAGAGTAGATAAAAGCAAAATCTATAAGTTTCTAACTAATTAATTAAGATTGATTTCAAATAAAAATAAAAAATAAATTAAAAACAGAAAAAAATAGAAGTTGTTAGCAATTTGAGAAAGATGTTAGGAACATGGTTTCATTGTAGGCGCTGTTTATTTATCATGAATCTCTATTTTTCCTAAATCATGAACAAATTCCTAAATTGGTAACTATTAGATCCCACTTGTATAATTACCGTTTCTTATTCAATTCGATAATCCTTAATTCCTTAAGAGATTAAACCATTGAATAATCTTAATTAAGAACAGGGAATTAATCATGTTATATAATTACCCAATTATATCCCTACTTGTTGAATAACTATATTGTTTGAAGGCATGACCTATTCTAATTCCTAATCTCTCAATTGAAGAATTAGAAATCCAAAACATAGATTAATTACTTCTATGCATAACAATAAAAACACCATCAAACACATGATTTAGAATATGAAAAACATCAATTCATGAATTCAATAAACTAATCCATACAAATTCACCAATTCCTAACAAAGGGTTTTAGTTACACATCATGAAAATAAGAACAAAAGCAATAGAAGAATGCATGATTACCATGGAAAAGCCTTGGATCTTCCAATCCTTGATCTTCTCCTCTTCTAAAACTCTCTAAAATTGTGTAATCTCCCTATCTCTCCCTCTAATGACTGCTAATGGCTGCCTAACCTAATTCTAAAACGTATATTTAAAAGATAAAACTAATCCTAATTGAATTGGAGCAAAACTGATCCGGAAGTGGCCCAATTGGACTTTCTCGTATCTGATAGCAACTTCGGCCCTGATTTTGACCACAGAGATGGACGAATTTGAGCAAGGCTATATCAAGAAAAGTTGTAGATATTTTCATTATCTTTAAAATGATACCAAGATCGCCTTATTTGGATAAGCGTAGCTCAAGTTATGGCCAAAATACCGAACAGCGCCACTTTCACGCGGTGAGCGCGCCTGGGCGCCCAGGGCTACGCGCCCAAGCATGCCAGGTCTGTACTGGGTGCATTTTTTCGCTGCATGCACGCCTGGGCGTGGGGTGCTCCGCGCCTGGGCGTGCTGGACTCATTCCGGCTCCGTTTTGCTTCGTTCTTGAGCCATTTTCGAGGTCTTTTCATCCACTTTCATGCTCCATATTTATTTTCTTCATTTAAGCTCCAAAAGTACCTGAAACATACCCAAAACGGCTCAAAATGTTCAAAGGATTCTAAATTACCTAACTTTCTAAAAACTATACAAAAATTCCTAAATTTACAAGAGAAACAAGCCAAAATCATAGCAAAAGGAAGTCAAATTAAGCTCTAAAACATCATATATTAGACCTTCATCATATACATAGTAATCACACTTAGGTGAAAGAAATTAGAAACAATTTGCAATCCCCGAGTGGAACGATAATTTTACTTACTCTTTATTACTTGTGCGATCGGTACACTTGCCGTATTGCCAACAAGTTTTTGGCGCCATTGTCGGGGACTGAAATTCTATTCTAATTTTTTGGTACTTATTTGTAATTATTTGTGTAACTTGTCCCTTTTCATGTATAACTATAGTTTTAATAATGATTCTGATTGTGAAAGATTTATTTCGGATCCCTATTCTCCAAACTATTATGCACAAAACATAACTTATAGGAAAACTTCATTAGAAATAGCTTTAGAGAAATTAGAAGCTACAGCTAATAAAGAATTTTATGTGGAGCCAATTCTCGTGGAGAAAGCTCCATGGGAAATAGCTTTAGAGAAATGTGCTCAAAACGCTAAAGAATTTATTGAAGAATTTAGAACCTATTACCCGATTCAAGGTTCCAATTCAAGGGACCTTGAAATCAAAGTTGAACACATTTCAAAGCCATTAGATGAAGAGTCACAAGCATCACCAACAATTTTTGACTCTCTTCAAAGAGAGAAAAAAGTGGTGGTGATGGATGTGACCAATGATGAAACCCCTTTGGATGAGCAAATTGAGAAAAATGTGCATAATAAGTTTGAGGAAAAGGACCGAAATAAAACTATAGAAGGTTTGAATATGGTAGAAAATTTGATCCACCCTTGCATGAAGAATTTCTTGCACTAAAAAATTTGGTTAAATCTATTGCATACTTGGATGACTCAAAATTTTTCCATTATATTCAACCTTTGTGCTTTCATGAAAATTCTAAAAATCAATCTAAATCATTGTTGAACAATAGGGAGCCTGAAAAGGTAGTTTTCCTAATTCATGGAATTAACACTTTCATGAATGGGAAAAGAAATAACTTGTATGAGATGATGCATGGAGTAAGGAATGCACCTTTTGACCCTGGTCGGATTGAGCTTATTTTTGAAACTTACTTACTCCACCATCATCCAAAAGTTGTCCCATGGGATGTGGGGATAACTTGTTATGGCTGCATCACATGGGATTTGACCTATAGAATTTGGGATCCTGGTGGATTCTTTGTAATTATGTAGTAGTGTAGGTTTTGTTTTTTTTTAATTATTTAGTGAATAAAGAGTTTAGAGCTTTTTCTATGTAACTACTAATGAGGTGCTTCCAGCACTATTTTTAGTTGTTCATGTGACACAGGTGAACAAGTTTGGGGGAGTCACCTCCATGGTGCATCAAGAGAGAATGTTGTGCTACAAAGGGAAGTTTCTAACTCCTTACTTTTGTTTTTAATTTTTTATTTTTTAGTATAGGTTAGATTAGTTTGCTTGAGGACAAGCCAACCTTTAAGTTTGGGGGAGTGGATACAAAATAAAATTTTTTTCAGATCTGAATTTTTTCTCCCATTTTTGGTGTTGGTTTGTGTCTTAGGTAGAGGTTTTTAAATTATTCTAGACTTAGGATTATTTTTCTGATGATAGGTGTATATACTTAGTTTAGGATTACACTCATTGATTCATGTAAAAAATTCACTATTTTCAAAACCGGGGGGTTGTTTGACATACACTTCTTCATTTATAAACCCATTCAAGAAAGCACTTTTAACATCCATTTGATATAAAGTGAATTTCATGATTGAAGCAAAAGCAAGTAAAATTCGGATAGCTTCAAGGTGTGCAACCGGAGCAAAGGTCTCATCATAATCGATACCTTCCTCTTGGTTGTACCCTTGAGCTACTAGTCTAGCTTTGTTTCTTATAATCAACCCGGATTCATCAAGTTTGTATCTATAAATCCATTTAGTACCAATTATGGTATGATCATCGGGTTTAGGGACTAAATCCCAAACTTCATTTCTTTCAAATTGGTTTAATTCTTCTTGCATAGCAAGAACCCAATGATCATCCTCAATGGCCTTTTTAATTGAATCGGGTTCAATTTGAGAAACAAAGGAGACATAGTGGCAAATGTTTTGAATAGACCTACGAGTTAGTACTCCCTTTGACATATCTCCTATGACATTGTCTATAGGATGAGCCTTGACCGATTTCCAAGTTGGAGGAAGTTCTTCCCTAACTTCTCCTTCATCAACTTTTGATATCTCTCTCTCTTTTTCTTCTTTTGAAAAATCAATGCCATTTTCACTAACATCACATAAAACACTATCTTCTTTCGAAGACTCATTAAAAACAACATGAATTGATTCCTCAATAGTTAAAGTTCTTTTGTTGAAAATTCTATAAGCTTTACTATGAGAAGAATAGCCTAAAAATATGCCTTCATCGGATTTGGAATCAAACTTGCCAAGATGTTCATTTCCATTATTTAAAACAAAAACTTGGCATCCGAAGACATGAAAATGAGATATATTTGGCTTTCTTCCCTTGTAAAGTTCATAGGGGGTTTTATCCAAAGAGGGCCTTATCAAAATAAGATTTAAAACATAACAAGCCGTATTGACGAAATCGGCCCAAAAATATTGAGGTACTTGAGAATCATTTAACATGGTTCTAACAAGTTCCTCTAGCACCCTATTTTTCCGCTCTACCACTCCGTTTTGTTCCGGAGTTCTTGGTGCGGAGAATTGGTGCTCAATACCATTTTTAGCACAAAATCTATCAAATTTGTGGTTTCCAAATTCTCCACCATGATCGGTACGAATAATAATTACTTTTTGATTTACTTGGTTTTGCAAAAGTTTGACATGATGTTTAAAAGATTTGTAGGTCTCACTCTTAGTAGTTAAAAATAGAGTCCATGTAAATCTAGAGAAGTCATCAACAATCACCAATGCATAATAGTTGCCACCAAAGCTTTTTACTTGTGATGGTCCAAACAAGTCCATATGAAGCATTTCTAATGGCCTTGATGTGGACATCACCATTTTTGATCCATAGGTGTTTTTGGTTTGTTTACATTTCTTGAAAGGAGAACAAACACCTTCAATAGAAAAATTTAGCTTTGGTAAACCAACTACTAGATCTTTAGATTGTATTTTCTTCAATTGGTTTACATTTATATGAGCGGTCCTACGATGCCATAACCAAGTGTCATTTTCTTTGCTCACTAAACAAGTAGATACCAAAGAAGTGACTTTGTTCAAATCAACTAAGTAAGTATTATTTGACCTTCTACCAACAAATTTGATTGATTCATCTTTGTCACTTTTAATGAGGCAATGGGTAGAGGTAAAAACTACATGATTACCAATATCACATAATTGGCTTATGCTCAAGAGATTATGTTCTAATCCTTGAACATAGAGCACATTATCAATAATCAAGTTTGAAGTGTTTCCGATTTTACCAATACCAAGGATTTTGCCTTTGTTGTTGTCCCCATAAGTGACATAACCCTTTTCCTTTGGAGTAAGCTCAATGAAGTGCCGCTTATCTCCCGTCATGTGCTTCGAACAACCACTATCTAGATACCACAATTGTTTTCCCGTTTGAAGGCACACCTACAAAATGAAATCACTTGTTCATTTTGGGTACCCAAACAATGTTGGGTCCCTTAGGGTTAGTGTTGGGACTTTCTCCCTTCTTAATCCACATATAAGTGCCCTTTTTCATTTCAAACTTCTTAATATGGCACTCAATGTTGATATGTCCAACTTTTCCACAATAAGTACAAGTTGGTTTCTTTGATAAGTTTTTCTTAGAAAATGTTCCAACCACTTTGTACTTTTTGTCCTTCTTATGAACATATCCTAAACCGGTTTTGTTGTGATTATGTCTTTGAGAGTTCAACAACCGGTTGAGGTTTCTATCACTATGTGAGATTGTGAGTTTGTTTTTCAACTCTTTCACTTCTTTTTCAAGTTCATCACATCTCTCACATGGAGTGATAATCTCTTCATGATTTGCACAATCACTTTGATGACTAGAATTAATAAGTTCCAAGGATTCATTTTGAAGTTTCAACTCATTTATAGATTTTTTCAATTCATCAATTTCTTGTTGAAACTCCAAAATTTTCTTTCCTTTTTCCTTATTAATTTTAGCAAGCCTTCTAAATTGAATTAACATTTCATTGTAGGCTTCTTGCAAATCATCATAATAAATGGAGTTTGAAGAGGAACAAGAAGAGCTAAAGGTTACCTCGTCATCACTTTCACCCATGTCATGATTAGCTCTTGATGAGGACTCATGATTGTTCTTGGCCATGAGACAAAGGTTTGCATTTTCATCACCGGAACTACTTGAAGATGATTCATTGATCTTCTCCGGTGCATCCCAAACAATGTATGCACGCTTCCCCTTGGTCTCTTGGGTCTTCTTGTCATTCTTCTTCAAGAATGTGGAACATTCCATTCTTATGTGACCAACCCCACCACATTCATGACACTTAACTCCATCATTGGTACTCTTTTCTCTTTGTTTGGAGTCTTTGGTTCTCTTGAATTTGGATGAAGAGCCACCTTTCTTCCCTTTGAAGAATTTGTTGAATCTTTTCACAAACATCCCAAATTCTTCTTGATTTGGTTCACCATCGGAGTCTTCACTTGTAGAGCATTCTTCAACTTCTTTTGTAGCTTTGGTTGAAGCTTTGAGTGCTATGCCCTTTTTCTTTTTGTCCGATTCCTCATGCATCCCAAGTCTTGTAAGTTCCATCTCATGCTCTTGGAGTTTGCCAAATAAAGTGGCTAAGTCCATGCTATTTATGTCTTTTGATTCCTTGATGGCGGTTACCTTGGATTGCCAACTCCTATCAAGACATCTTAGAATTTTGTTAGTAGTTTCACCATTGCGAAATACTTTTCCCAAGGAAATCAAATGATTAACTATGTGAGAGAATCGCTTTTGCAAGTCACTAATGGTTTCATTTGGCAACATGTGGAACAATTCATATTCGTGAGTTAGAGAATTCAATCTTGCCTCTCTTACTTCACTTGTTCCCTCATTTGTGACTTGCAAAGTGTCCCACATTTCCTTTGCCGATTTACTTTTGGAAACTCTATAAAATTCATCATGGGATAGAGCCGAAAAGATGATGTTTTTAGCTTTTAAATCAAATGAGACTTTCCTTTTTTCATCATCATTCCAACTACTCCTTGGAATTTCAACAATTTCTTCATTAATTTTCTTTTTGGGAATAAAAGGACCATTTTCAATTGCATCCCAAATATCTATATCAATTGCTTCAATAAAAACTTTCATGCGAGTTTTCCAATAAACATATCCTTCAGCATTAAATAGTGGAGGACGGTTTATTGAAGCTCCTTCTCCACCAAAGTTATTGCTAGAGCCCATTTAGTTTCCAAAAGGATCTTTTTCGAAAAAGTGGTTACACTCGATCTTTCGACCGAGCTCTGATACCACTTGTTGGAAACCAACAAGCGGGCTAAGCAAATACTAGAGGGGGGGGTGAATAGTATTTTGAAGAACTAATACCAAATATCTAGAATGATAATTGAAGAATGGAGCTAAGACTGAATTTTCTGGAATCAGACACGAAATACTCGAGTCTTTTGTGAAATACTCGAGTTTTTCAGGATGAACAACTCGAATCTTTCTAAATATACTCGAGTTTTTCTTGACAGATAGCAGTAAAACCAGAAACGAAAATCCAGCAATTTAGCTCAAATCAATTCAATACTAAACCGGAACTTATCCAACAGATTAGCAAATAATCTAAATAAACTTTTAACACCAAGATTCCTTGAACTTGCTACCTAATTGTTTAAATCCTAATAGTTTGAAATGACTTAATTTGATTGAGCTAGAAAGAGATTAAAAGCAATAAACCAACACTCAAGCAATTTTATCCTGGTTCACTCCAACAATGAGCTACATCCAGTCCTCCTAATCACTTAGGAGTTTCTACTAATAATCAAATTGTTAGAAATTACAAGGATTGCTTGAGAATGGCCTCACTCAACCTAACCCTTCAAGAGTGTACCAAACTCTTGATTTCTACCCCAATTTGATTCCGGTGATTGAAGAACTCTTCAAAAGCTTCCTTGAACTCCCTTCAAGAAACTCCACCGGGCTAGGAACCTCCTAGTCTTGTGCTTGAGAACCTCTCAAGACTCCAACACCCTAAGCCACTTAGGGTTTGCTTGGGAACAATCCAAGACTTTGAATAATCAAGCTTTTTGTATGTGTATTACTAATCTGACAATGGATTAGCACAAATAAGCACAGCTCAATATAAGAATTGAGGTCTAAAACTCAACTTGGAATAAAATGACAATATGAGTGAGAAGTTAAGCTTTTTGGGAATTAACACTTGAGAAGAGGAAATTAAGAAAGCTTGAATCAATATGATCTTGTTGTCTTGTTTGTTCTTGCACAAATTCAAAGAGAAATTTTACAATTAGGTTCTGAAATGCTCTCTTGGGTTGGATGAGACTCAAATGCCCTCAATTGGGTTTTTGAGTCTCTCCAACGTTCATTTTTGCTGACTGGACAAAAATACTCGAGTCTTTTATGAAATACTCGAGTCTTTTTGATCAGTCACGAGTGATTTGGTGCACGAACAAGACTAACGGTCATATTTGCTGAACTGGCACAAATACTCGAGTGTTTTACATAATACTCGAGTATATACTCGAGTCTTTCTCAAAATACTCGAGTATTTTGATCAGACATGAGAAAAATTAATTTTCAATTTTATTTTTCTTCTCAAGTATTAATTTTAGTTAATCTCAACCTAATAGTCATATAAAATTTTATTCCTAGAAGAGACTAACTATTTCTACCCACTCTCAACCACTCTCAACATAAATTAGGAATTTACAATTAATATTTGATTGAGAATGATTGGGCACTTGTCTTCTTTTCTTGACTTGTTGTTGTTGTTGATGTTGCAATGTCTTCAAGGCTTGATTGTTAATTACTTTGTCATCATCAAAATATAATCCACATAATTAGGAGCATTGAATTTACACGGTGACCATTTTGAGATTGATAATTGATTGCATGCATGAAAATGATTAAGGCATTTAGGATGGTGTTTTTGTAGCCTTCAGAGATTTTTGTGGATTTGTTTTCCCTTAGTTTCTCATTTTGAGGCTGATATTATGATTTTTCTTTGGTACCCTGCATTTATTGAAATATTTTTGTGAGTACCTTAGGAATTTTGAATGAGCAATTGAGAGAGGGACATTTCAAAACTATGAAATTGTGAAAGTGTGTATTGAGTTACTCTTCTTCCAAAAGAAAAGAGAAAATAAAAATTGAGAAAAAGTGAAAATTAATGAATGAAAAGAGAAGAGAAATCTGTTTGGAAGAAGTAGTAGAGTAAAATTGAAAAAGAAGAAGTTTGAAATAATTGTGATTTGAGTGTGAGTCCTCATAGTATTCATTTCTCATTCATAATTTTTAGAGGGAAATTTGTTTGATTACATATTTTTAGCCCTTAGTTTCATCCCTTCTTTCTTTTATCCCACCTTAACACTTTTAACCATGGCCACGTTACAACCAAAATAAAGACCTTTTGATTTGTGCATGTTTTTAATAATTTCAATGCAGATTTGAGTCTATGGTCAAGCTTATGGTAACGTTTAACTATTGTATGAACTTGAGTGAATTGTTATAACCCTTGATACACATGAGAGATATACACTGAGAGGTTGAGAGTGTTCACTTGTTCTGAGTTCTGATTGATTTTGTTTCTTTAACCAGGTTTTGATATATGAATAGCTTGTGTAAATATGTGGCTGTGTTGATGAGTCGAAGTCTTAGATTAAGTGTTATACATTTTGATTTAGAAGGTAGTCTTGTGTTTATAAATTTTTATTTTACTTTTGCCTGGGACATGCAAAATGCTAAGTTTGGGGGTGTGATGAAGGTCTAATATATGATGTTTTAAGGCTTAATTTCACTTCCTTTTTCTATGGTTTTGGCTTTTTTCTCTTGTAAATATAGGTATTTTGTATTAGTTTTAGGAATTTTTAGTTTATTAGAATCCTTTGAACGTTTTGATCCGTTTTGGGTATTTTTCAAGTGTTTCGGAGTTTTATTTGGAGAAAATATTATTGGAGCTAAGAAAAGCATAAGAAGACCTTGAAAATGGCACAAGAACGGAAAGAAACGGAGTCGAAAGTTACTGAGCACACCCAGGCGCGGGAATGGCGCGCCCAGGCGCGCGTGCAGCTCACCTTATCTGCTTCTTTTCTCTTGCTTTCTGCGTTTTTTACTTATCATTCGTGTCTCTTGTTGCATTTTTTTTTTGTAGTTGAAAAGGAACCTCCAGCACCCCGTAAGCGCAAGGCTCCCGCGACTCCTTCTTCTAGTGCCTCTGCCCCAAAGAAAGGTAACACCAAACCTCCCTCTTCCAGTCCCCCTGTCTCTAAATCTCCCTTACAGGCCAAAGGGAAAGCTTCTGCCACTTCTTCAAAAGGAAAAAGCTCTACTCCTGCTCCTTCTGCTCCTTCACGGCGCTCTAACTGTCTTCGCGCCCAAGCAGTTCCTTCTACTCCTTCTTCTCCAGGTTGTTACTTGTTTTCAAACAATTCTCTTTGGCCTCTTGCTTCTTTCTTCTCCTTTTACCTTTTACCCACAACTCCCTTTCACATGTTCATTTTTCTTTACTAACTTTATTTTCTTTGATGAGTTTGCTGCTCACCATTTGCTTGATTGTTCCTCTTTTGTAGGTTCATCTAAGGCGGGTGGTAAGCCTTCCCCCGCGCTTTCTTCCCGAGCCTCCCAGAATGTTCAAGCTCCTTCAGGGTCTCCTTCTGTCCCTTCCTTTATTGCCCAAGATGCCCCTTCACTTTGATGAAGGTCTAATATATGATGTTTTAAGGCTTAATTTCACTTCCTTTTGCTATGGTTTTGGCTTGTTTCTCTTGTAAATATAGGTATTTTGTATTAGTTTTAGGAATTTTTAGTTTATTAGAATCCTTTGAACGTTTTGATTCGTTTTGGGTATGTTTCAGGTGTTTCGGAGCTTTATTTGGAGAAAATATTATTGGAGCTAAGAAGAGCATAAGAAGACCTTGAAAATGGCACAAGAACGGAGAGAAACGGAGTCGAAAGTTACTGAGCACGCCCAGACGCGGGAATGGCGCTCCCAAGCGCGCGTGCAGCGGTAATCAGAGGGCATCAGATGTAGCGCGCCCAGGCGTGCTGGTCTGCACGCCCAGGCGCGCATAGTGCGTGAAAGTGACGTTGTTCGGTATTTTGATCATAACATGAGATACGCTTATCCAAATGAGGCGAACTAGATATCATTTTAAAGCTAAGGAAAAGATCTACAACATTTCTAGAAATAGCCTTGTTCAAATTCGTCCATCTTTGGGGTCAAAATTAGTGCCGAAGTTTCTGTCAGACACAAATACGGGATTTAGAAGGATTTTAATAATAAATTCTATTTGTAGATAAGATTCTTAAAGATTAGATTATTCTAATAGGATATTATCATATCAATTCAATTAGGATTAGTTTTAGACTTTAAATATAGGTTTTTCCTTTAGGTTTTGTAGATTTTTCAGAGCCAAATAAGATATTAGAATAAAATTAGGATTAGAGAAGAGAGGTTGTTATGCAATTGAGAGCAAGGAGACAAGGCACAAGGATTGAAGATCAACATTGATGGAGGGATCCACTTGATGATTAAAGATCTCTTGGGGGTAAATTGATTATTGTCTATAATTATTAGTTTATTCCATTCCTTCTTCTTCTTCTTCTAAATATGTATAATTGAACCTCTTGTTAGGAATAAGGTTGATTTGTATGGATCTTAATTTGGCTATTTATTCATGAATTAATGTTTTTCCTTTCAAATCAATTGCTTGGTTGTGTTTTAATTACAATTCATAGAATTGATCACTTTATGTTTTGCTTTGGTAATCTGAACCTTAATTGGAAAATTAGGATTAAGATTAGGCCTTTCAACCAAACAATATAATTATTCAATTCGTAGGAATACTTTTGGGTAATTGTATAACTCTTATAAATTAGAACTCACTTAAGGGATTAAGGGGTAAAGTTTATTAAGAAACATAATTGCTGGAGGGATCTAGCTTTTATTGTTTCTGGGGTTTTTGATTTATTGGAAAACATATGTTCATAATTAATAACCTGATCCTACAATGAAACCAAGTTCCTAACCTTTTCCATATTTGCTTCTAAATACTTTTTAGTTTCTGAATTGTTTCACTCTTTCTATTCTACATTCCTATCTCTAAACTCTAAACCCATACAAGTTATACATAGTAATCGCACTTAGGTGAAAGAAATTAGAAACAATTTGCAATCCCCGAGTGGAACGATAATTTTACTTACTCTTTATTACTTGTGCAATCGGTACACTTGCCGTATTGCCAACACACTTTCTTTCAAAGCTGCTACCGCACAAGGGGGGGCCGCTCCCACTGGTTTTGCCACCTACGTCCCTTTCAAATATTCTTTATCAGTCCCTTGAATGTGCAACCGCTCATGACCATTCCGGCTTCTGACTCTCCAATTAATGTGGATCCTGTTCTAGTGGAGGAGAGCGATCCTTCAGTTGATCCAGTGTCTCCCGCTCTTGAGGATGCTTCTGCTGAGCCCCCGGTTTTGGACAAAGGGCGGATCGATGCCGTCGATCCCATTGCTGAAGGTACTACTGATCCTGGTGTCGAAATGGTCACTGAGGACAATGTCGGCTCCACTACTCCCAAAGACGAGGATCCTGTGGCCGAAGATGCTGTTATGCAAGATGCTGCTCCTGCTGCTGAAGCAGCTGCTGATACTGTTGCTGAAAAGAGTGCGGCTCCTACTACAGAACCTCCTGCGGAAGACGAGGGGAGTTCAAGTTCTAACTCCATGGGAACGTCTTCAGAGAAAGGTCAAAAGGAGACCGTTGTCGAGACTCCCTCTTCATGTAAGCGGCGCTTCTCCTCATATATTTTTTTTATTGACACATTTTTTTTGTTTCTTATTGCTTTATCTGGTTTATGCTTGTTTGTTTTGTAGCCTTCTTGTCTATTTGTTCTCCTGATGCTGCGGATGAGGCTAATATGGCGCTTATCAATTCCTTCATGGAAGCACATCCCGGATTGCAACCACCTAGTGATTTGCTTCCACGCATCTTCAAGGAGAATGGTACACACTCTGTTGAAGCTAGTCAAGTTCATCTTCTCCTGTAATGTTGACGCCTTAGCATGGGAAGACAAGGCCTTGTTGTTGGATTGCTTGCGCTCCTTGGAACTTCTCCATTATTTTGGCCCTTGGTTGGACACTGCCATTGCGGTGATAGAGCGGCAACGCCCTCCCTTCGATATTCATGCGGTTGAGGAGCAAGAGAAAACTTTGTTGGAAAGGCGTGCTTCAGTTACAGCTCTTGTGCAGGAACTTTCCTCTAAGCTGGCGGACGCCAATTCTGAGTCGTCTGGCATCAATGGTGAACTTGACAAGATTGCTGCCAACAAGAAGGCTTATGAAGATGCCTGCAAGTCCGTCGCTTTGAGCACCCTTTTTTAGGACATTATTTTATGCTTAAGACGTGCTTTATCATGTTGCTTCGATGTTATCCCCTTCCCTTTGGAACTTCTATTAGGTTGAACTTTGAATTTGCCTTGCTGCTTCTTTGGATCTGCACCTTCATGCTTTCAGGACTCCTTTATATGCTAAACATGTTTGCTTAATTTCATTTTGGCCAGTGTACGCCCTTTGTTTAAAATTTGCTGTTTGTTGCATATTGGCTCTTTTCTGTTTCTGTGCGCCCTTTGTCCTTCAGATTGTTGGACTTGCAATTTTCTTTTTTCTTGTGGCAATTTTATGCACAAATCACTTTCAGTAGTGGCCCCTCATGTTATTGGTGCCAAAGATTTATCTTCAGATGTGACAATTTTATGCACAAGTTATTTTCAGTAGTGGCCCCTCATGTCATCGGTGCCAAAGATTCATCTTCAGATGTGGCAATTTTATGCACAAGTTATTTTCAGTAGTGGCCCCTCATGCCATCGGTGCCAAAGATTCATCTTCATAGTGCGCTTTGGGCACGTTATTCATTCATGACATCATAACTAAAAAAAGGTTGCGCTTTAGGCATATCATCCTTTGTTAGCCAACCTCTTTTTCCTGCAGATTTTTCGCCCGCGTTTAAAGACTAGCGCCCTTGTCCCCAGGGACCTTTTCTAGCCTCGCGATATGGCGTACTTCCCCCGCGTTTGATCCCGGAAATTTGTTTTCAGAGAGGTCTATCCGGGTGCCGCGATAAGGCGCTTTGTGCCCGCGGTACGATCCAACTACCCTCAATGTTGTGTTTATTGCTACAACTTTCTCATAAAATATCTTAGGCGTTGGATCTCGCGATTGGCATTTTGGCTCTTTCACTTGAGAGCGCTCTTCTACAGATTTCACGTTTCTTCAGGGGAGCACCTTCCTCTCCCCTGTCATATATTTCTTTTCTTCTTTTCTCTCTTTTTTTTTTCTTTTTTTTTTGTAAGACAAACCTCTTCAATGTCTAAAACAAGATACTCTGAGAGACGCTTTTGGTCATGGGAAAAGAGAGTTCAAAACATTTTCATTAACTTTGCAGGATGGAATACATGTTTCTTTTCCAAAAGAAGGTCACAAAATGAAATCAGAATAATGCTTTTCTTTTCCCAGCAAACTAAGCATAATACTTCTTAATATATTTGAAATTTAAAGGTCCTACTTTTCTTTGGGTATTTGGGTCAAGCAAAAGACAATACCCATTAGGATGCGCTTCCTGCACGATGTATGGCCCCTCCCATTTGGGCGTCCACTTGCTGGTGTGAACATTTCGCATGACCGCCTCTGTCGCCTTTAGAACAAGCTCGCCCTCGGCAAACATTCGTGGCCTCATCACCTTTTCGTACGATAGCATGACACGCCTTTGGTGCTTGAGTAGTTCCTCATGCGCTTTGTCCCTGGCGCCTTCTAACACCATCAACCAGTTTTGTGAACCTTCTTCATTCTGTGCTATCATTCTGGCAGAGGGAACCATTATTTCTGAAGGCAATGTCGCTTCCGCTCCATAAACCAGGGAGAACGGTGTTGCTTTCGTTGAGCCATGCCTGGTGACATGGTACGCCCAAAGGGCGAGCGGCAAATACTCACTCCACTCAGTGGGTGTGTCCTCCAGTGTTTTGGCTAGGATCTTGACGAGGATTTTGTTAGTGGACTCTGCTTGGCCGTTGGATTGAGGGTAGTATGGAGTGGACCTGTGATGTGTTATCCCACATTCCTCCAGGACTTGTTCTACTTTCTTGTTGACGAAGTGGGTTCCATTGTTTGACACTATTCTCCTTGGCAGTCCAAAGCGGCATATGATGTGCTCTTTGATAAATTGCACAGTGGTGTCCGCGTTCGCCTTCTTGCACGCCGCCGCCTTAACCCACTTGGTGGAGTGTTCTGTTACTGCAAGGATCCACTTCTTTCCCTTGGATGGTGGGTCAATTGGACCAACGAAGTCCATTGCCCACGTGTGGAATGGATAAGGCGAACTGAGTCCTTTCATGGCTAGAGCGGGCATGAATCTTGTTGTCATGCTTCTTGCACCGTACACACTTCTTGGTGAAATTGAAAGCGTCCTCTTTCATGTTTGGCCAGTAATAGCCAATCATTAACAATTCATTCCAGAGTGTCTTTCCCCCTTGATGCCTTCCACAATATCCCCTGTGCACTTCTTCCATGACCTTAACTTGGTCTTCTTTGCCAATACTGTTAGTTCCATGATGAACATGATGAATGTTTTGATAATGACAAAGTGTTTTTGAACAAGCTACAAGTGTTGATCAAGTTTCAAGCTCAACAAGCAACAACAAACATCAAATGAAGAAGAGAGAAAGCAAGCTCATGAAGACCTAAGTTTGAGTGTATTTGTATTTCTTTTATCTTTTGCCTCTCAAGCTTCATAGGTTTTTTATTTGGGTAGATTATTATAGAGGGTAGTGAATCTCATTCATAAGTCATGATTAAATCATAATTTGAGTTTTCACTTAATCTAGAATCAATAGGTGGCTTAAAGGTTTTAAAGGAAAGGTTGGATTTTGAGAAAACAAGTTTTGAACATGTACAGTACCAACTTAATCGATTAAGTGATAACTTAATCGAGTACTACTCGAGTACACGACTTGCTTAATCGATTAAGTACTGCTGAACTGATTTTTAAAATACGTTTTTCACTTCTCAAAATCAGTTTTCAAGTGCTACAACTTTTGGGTATTCTATATAAACCTTTTCCTATTATTTGTGAAAGTTAAGAATCATTTTCATACAAGTTTTACAAAGAATCAAGCCACTCTATTCTCTCTCATTTTCTAAAGATCAAAGCTTTCATATTTTCATATTCTTTGATCAAGAACCTTTGAATCTCTTATGGTGAATTGTCATAACTCTTGATTGAGATTCATAGGATTATTTTGTGTTTTCTATTGTGTTGTAATCTTTGCAAGAAGGCAAGCCACTACAACAAACAAGAAGTCTTGGTGTGTCGATTTTATCATCAAGCAAGTGCATTCTTATTGAAGAAGAAGAAGAAGTCTTGGTTGTGAATCAAGCAAGTGAAGCCTTGGTGTGTGGATTATCATCAAGCAATTGAAGACTTGTTGTGTCGATTATCAACAAGGGGTAGAGGTTAGATTAGAGAGAAGATCAATAGGATTACAAGGCAAGGGTGTCGGTTATCTCTTGTAGGCTAGCAAGAAGGGAGTCTTGTGAGGCAATCACTTGTAATTTGAGAACTCTAATTCCTCATAGTGAAGAATCTCTCTTGGTTGAAGAGGGGACTGGATGTAGCTTTCAAGTGGATGAAAGTGAACCAGGATAAATCACTGTGTCGTATCTCTAAACTCTTACTCTTTATATTCAAGTCATTTGATTGCGTTCTTGATTGAAAACCTAGAAAGATTGATTTTCATAATTGATTGAATTGAATCTTTAATTGTTCAAATTGATAAAGGGAAAATCATTTTCATAACTAGGTTAATCAATAAGAATATAGGTGTTAATCATTTCCGCTGAATCTCTGATCTTGCATGTGAATTGATTGATTTTCGTATTCGAATGAAAATTGATTTTTCTGTTTTCTGTCATATTTAATCGATTAAGTTCAAGCTTAATCGAGTACTACTCGAGTACACGACTTGCTTAATCGATTAAGTACTGTAGAATTTGTAAAAATCATTTGTTTTGATTGTTTAGATTTGTTTCGTTTGAAAATCTTTCAAGGCAGCTTCAACACCTATTCAACCCCCCCTTCTAGGTGTATTCCTAGGGTTCCTAAGTCTCTCCAACCACCAATTGCGATTTCCTCAAATACATCTAAGGGTGCCTCCTGTGAAGTTCCTTCTGAATAGCTCACCTTTCTCCAAGAAGTAGCGCTCAGACCTCTTTTTTACCCTTTCTGCCTCCATGTGGTCTTCTGGAAGGATGCCGCTTTCCAAATATTCTTATAAAGGCCTGGCCCAATCTTCCTCTACCAAATGAATCTCAAGTTCATCCTTGGTGTCTTGGCACTGGCTGCACGCCTTCTGGAGTGAGTCACATTGTGTTTTCATGCCAGGCCAGAACACCCCTACCCTTTACATCTTTCTGTACAAACCAGGGTCCACCTTTCCACTTATGCTATCATGTAGTCTTGTCATCTTCTGGACCCCTTCTTCTTCACCGACACACTTCATGAGCAAGCCATCAGCGCTTCTTTTGTACAATGCTCCTTTTAGGAGGCAAAAATCTCTAGCCGCCTTTGTTTTCATCTTGCTGTGGAGTTCCTCCATGATTGGAGTTCTCCAATCTCCCCTTGCCTGGCTTTCCTATACACCATTTTGGATTCTGGGTTGGTACGCTTTCCTGAAGTGTACCAGATGCTCACCTTCCGCCATGACTACTTTGCTTCCTAAAGTGGCCAGAGCATCTGCCTTTCTATTTTCTCCTCTTGGCACATGCTCAAGGGACTCTATTTTGAATTTGGCCAGTGCTTGCTGTGCCCTTTCCCTGCATAACGCCAGAGACATCTCCTTTAAACCGTACTCGCCCTTTAGTTGCTTTACCACCAGATTTGAGTCTCCTTTGATAATGATTCTCTGAATCCCCAGCTCTTCTTCCATATCAAGCCCTAGCAGTAGAGCTTCATACTTAGCCTCATTGTTGGTGCATTGGAACTCCAGTTGGAAAGCAAAATCCAGTTCTTCTCCCCTTTCATTTGACAATGTGACTCTGGCCCCGCCTTTGGGTGATGAAGGCGTGCCGTCAAACATTAGTGTCCATACTTCAGGTCTTTCACAGATGTTGACAGGCTCGGCATTTTCATCTTCTCCTTGTGTCGCACAAATAGACATCAGATTCGCCAAAGCTTGACTCTTTAGTGCAGTAGGCGTCACTAAAACTATTTCATATTCTGTTAAAGTGAGCGCCCACTTGCTTATCCTTCCTGTGAGGACAGCGCCCTGCAACAAATACTTGACTCTTGCCGCCTTGCTTACCACATGAATGGTGTGTTCTTGGAAGTAGTGGCGATACTTCTGGGAAGCATACACCAAATCCAAACAATGCTTTTCCTAAGCGAAGTATCTGGTTTCTGCTCCTTTCAACATGCTGCTCCAGTAGGCAACGGGACGCTCCGCACCTTCAATTTCTTGCGCAAAGAGTCCACTTACTGCTGTTTGAGTCACGGCCATGTATACTCTGAGTGACACTCCCTTTTGTGGTGGTATCATCACTGGAGGGGACGCTAAGGCTTTCTTGATTTTGTCAAAGGCGTCCTAGTGTGCCTTCTCCCACTCGAAGGTCTCCCTTCCCTTAAGGAGCCCCCTCATGGGTCCCATCAATTCTCCCAAGGCGGGTATGAATCTGCGGATGTATCCAAGCTTGCCCATCATCTGCTGCAATTCTTTCTCGGTACGGGGCGCTCTCATTTCCCTTACCGCTTTGACCTTCCTTGCATCAGCTAAGACACCTTCTTTGTGGACCTTGAAACCCAGGAAATCTCCAGAGGAAACTCCGAATTTGCATTTAAGAGGGTTCATCCTTAACTTGTATCTTTTGCACCTGATGAAGACAGCTTTCAAATGTTCCAAGTTTTGCTCCTTCTTTCTTGACTTGACTACTATGTCATCAACGTAGTCCTCCACTGTGTCATGCATCATATCATGAAAGATTGTTGTCATCGCCCTCTGGTATGTCGCTCCGGCATTCTTGAGCCCAAACGACATAACCACATAGAAGAAGTTACCCACTGGTGTTCTGAAGGAGGTCTTTTCTTCATCCCCCTCTGCCATTCTTATCTGGTTGTAACCACTGAATCCATCCATGAAATAAAAGCGCTCATGCTTTGCCGTTGCGTCCACCATACTGTCAATGTGCGGCAATGGAAAGTCATCTTTGGGGAACGCTCTGTTTAGGTCCCTGAAGTCCACACAACACCTGATCTGTCCATTCTTTTTCTTCACAGGGACTGTTGGCCAACCAAGATGGGTGTTCTATGGGTTTGATGAAACGTGCCCTCAGCAGCTTCTCAACTTCATCCTTGATCGCCTTTTCAATTTCTGGACTGAACTTCCTAGATGGCTTCTTTACTGGTACGACATCAGCCTTCACTGCCAAGTTGTGTGTAACTAGTCTGGGGCTGAGTCCCGACATTTCTTCATATCCCCAAGCGAATACTTCTCGAAACTCCTTCAATAGGGCGACCAATTCTGCTTTCTTTGACTGAGTGGGTGAAGAGGCGATGAAGAATGGCATGTGCTCGCCTTCTTCACCCACGTTGACTTCCTCTAGCTGTTCTAGACCATCGGCTTCATTCCCTTGTTCCTGAGCGTGCATAACCTCCTCCTGCGAAACGAACTTTGCTTCCCCTCTTATGACGCTCATGAGGGTGGGGCTAGCCAAGTCTCTTAGCTTGGGCTTGGCTGGCCCCGCGAGTTCCTAGAGGATAGCCCACTAGACCCTCCATGAGGAAGGTACTGCTTCTGCAACTTGAGTCTGGTCCTTGATCCTGACCCTTGCGCGCCTTCTGGCTGACGAAGTCTCTTGAACACTAATACCCTCTTTTCGGGTTCTTCTGCTTTCTCTTTCCCTTTGATCTGTACTTTTGACTCTCTCTCTATCCCAGTAACCCCTGGAGGAGCCAGTTCATCAAATGCTAATGCATCAATCAGGTGTAGCTCTGATGCCTCAAAGGGTGCCTTTGTTGCTGGAATCTCAATGTCCTGCTCCCTGTACATGGACTTCACGCACTGATGTAATGTGGAAGGAACACACCTATGCAAGTGGATCCAAGGGCGTCCTAGCAAGATGTGGTAACTGGGGTCCCCATCCACAACGTGGAAGGTATTCAGTGTCTTGATAGGCCCTACCTCAAGGTTGATCACGATGCACGCTCTTGCCGTGACTAACCCCCCATTTAAGGTGCTCAGCGCAATCTCTGTTTTCTTGAGCCTTTCCTTCAGTATCCCCATCTTTTCAAAGATATAGGTGGGAATGACGTTTACCCCTGAACCATTGTCTATGAGGGCACGCCTCTCACGTACGCCTTCGATCACGGCCTCCACATACAACGGCCTGTTGTGACAAAATCCTTGGTGTGACTGTTGTGGCTCTATGAACATTACCGCCGAGGCGTGCGCCTTGGCCACCCTGGTCGCTTGTGCATATGCAGCGCTGGTATTACCACCCTTTCTTACTATCACATCTTCCAGAGCGTGCGCTGCCTTGTTTCTCACATCCGTCCCCAATCTTAACTGATCAAATAGAGTCCTAAACCCTCCGGTCTTTATGAGTCCCCTTCTCAGCTCTTCCTCTACTACCTCCTCTTCTTCAATTTCTTCCAAGAGGTCATCCCCACTAGACAGAATGACATTCACATCATGCCTAGGCAAAGGACGAACGCCCAGGCTCTCTTCTGCGTCGCCTTCTGGCAGCAACACCTTTCCGGCCGCCAACTGTTTCTGAAAGACCCCTCTGATGACATAGCAGTCCATGGTGTTGTGACTCTTCTGCCTATGCAATATACAGAACTCAGGGTCTTCATATTCCTGACGAGTTAGTGGACGCTTTTCTGCCCTCTCAGTGAGGATGCCTTCCTTTAGCTACTCCTCTACCAACTGATAAGTGATCTCTCTGGAGATTGGGAGTTTTGGTGGAGGTTCCTTCTTCTCATAGCTTCTTGGAGGCGGCATGGCCCTGTAACTCTTTTTTCTCCTGTCATCCACAGCATTTACATAGAAAGCGGCCTGCTCCTTAGTTCTCTTTCCTTGCTTTCTCATCGCCTCTGAGACATCAAGCGCCCTTCCCAGCAGATCAGAAAAAGTAGTGATCTTACTGAGCGCTAGGAATATCTGTGATCCATCTTCGATGCTTTTGATGCACCCATAAACTAGGTCCGCCTCGGGGAGGGTCTCTTTACAATGGAGCGCTCTGTCTCTGTACCGTTTGATGAAAGGCACTAGGCCTTCTCCTGCCCACTGTCTGACACGCCTAAGGTCCATAATGTGAATGGCGCCTTCTTCCTCCAGAAATTTGTTGCAAAATTCTACAGTCATTTCCTCCCAGGTGTGAATCGAGGCTGGTCGTAGTTTAGAATACCAAGTGAAGGCGCGCCCAGTGAGAGATTTTGAAAACTCCCTGAGTCTCAAACAGTGGTCTGCACTACAAATCCCCAGATCATCCACATAAGTCATTAGGTGCTCTCGTGCGCTTTCGGTTCCATCAAACTTTCGGAAAGCAGGGGGTGTATATCCTGGGGGATAACGATAGGCAACTACATCAGTAGTCAAAGAAGGGTTCAAGTCTATTACCAGATGGTTTCCTTCCTTGTGCGCCTGGAGGATGTGTTTTAGTTCTGCTTGTGTCACGGGGGCGTCCTCCATGCCGCCTTGTCCCCCATGTGCTTCATACTGAAACTCGCTTTCCAACCTCGCCCTTGTTTTTGCCAATTCTGCTTCCATGCGCACCTCCTCTTCTTCCCTTAGTTTTGCATTCAAGGACTCGTTCTCCTCTTTCGCCTTTGCAGACTGCGCCTTGTATTCCGCCACCATGTCAGCCAGCGCGCTCTGGTTGGCCATCAGGGAGTTGAGGATTGAAGCTGATATCACCACCTGAGTGTTTTGATCCCCTTCCACGTGAGGAATCTTGATATGGCTCAACCTCTCTCTCTCGTTGCTGGGCTCTTCCTCAGGGCGCTCTTGGTCATCATCTGGAGTGTCAGATGGAGAGTTGGCGTTGTCGCTCCCCTGGTTGGTTGGGCTGAAGTTTAGTCTCCTGACACCCACAGTAACTCCTGGGTTCACCAGTGCAGAGATCGGGGTCTGAGTCGGAGGGGTCGCCTTTGTTGTAGCAGCCCCGACAAACACCTTCTGGACGTTGCTATTTCCATTTCCTTCACTACTGGAAGCCATAACTTCCCCAACGGAGTCGCCAAATTGTTTCGGATCTTTTTATTGTAAAAGATGTAATTACACAGAGATTATTGGGTTCGTAAACTTAATGAAATTATGGCCTCGAAGGCATACGAGTATTACAGGTATTACAAGTGAAGGAACACCGCTACTTATTATTTTAACTATGGTAGGGTGCGCCTTTGGTGGTAAGGACGTCTTCTGCAGTAGAGATTGGGATTGATACTTGTGGAAGGTTAGCTATGGTGGTGAGCCATATAACTGGTGCAGTAGTTGCAATAGTGAAGTGACTTTGTAGTGGAAGTTGAGACGGTGAGCGCTCTCAGTACTCGCTTCACTCTTCTCACGTCTTTCACTATGTTTTCTCCAGTGTTCTTTCTCTGAAGCTTAGAGAAGAGAACTATGTGTTTTGTGTGAACTGTTTGATGTTGTCTCAGTGTGTTGCTCTTGTCGTGTTTTTTCTTGTTGTTCTGCTAGTTGATGGTGGCACCCTTATATAGTGCTCCTTTTATCCACTGGACATTACCTTTTTCCTTTTATCCATTGGTCCACACAGCTTTTCCTTCTTTGTTGCTGCCCTCTTCCTTCTTTATCAGGTGCCAATTTGTCCTTTTGCCATTTCAAGCTTTCCATTAATGGCTGGGGAAGAAAGGCATACAAGGCATGTCATTTCCGTCTCTCTCTTGGGAAGGGTCTAGGTGAGGTGAGCAAAGATTCCCTCTAGCTTCCTGTGCAAGCTGCACGTGTTATGGGGAGTTGGGGTAGCCCTTTGTCTACTTGTGTGCTTTCTGGGAGTGGGGTGCGTCTTCGTGTGCAAACATATGCCCCTGGTGCGCCCTTCTCCGTTGTTACTCTTTTTCCATAGTTCCTTGATTTAGCTCGTGTACATGGCATGCTTAATAGGTCTTTGTTTATATAAGTAATGTAGAAAAATTAATGATTACATATAGAAAAATAGAAAGGGTATAATGGAGAAAAATATAATTAATATATTCGAAATTTAGGTAATGATTCATTTCTTTTTTTTTTGTCGAAACCATGGTGTATGAGTTTCACATTTTTTGTGGCTCAACTAATCCATCTCGGATCCGCGAACTATGCGAGTCTTTGACTCAACGGTATGGATTCTCCTCATGATTAATTTCTTAAACGGTATGTTTTGTTTGATAAGTGTAGTACCGAATAAGGCAAGTGTCTTTTAGTTAATTTTCAATTGAATTTGCTATGTGTTCTCCTCTTGATGAATTTTATTTTAAAAAATAAATACTTCATCCATTTTTAATATAATTTTTTTAAGATTATGGCATATACATTAAATAATGTAATTAATATATTTATTTGTGTTAAATTTATATTTTTTTATCTTATTTTGCCCTTTATTGTTTTTTCTAAAATTAATTTGTCATTCAATATTTTTCCATTTTCATTAGGGGTGAAGTTGTAAAAATTATAATTAATTTTTCATAGATTTATATAAAAATTTATATTTCGAAAAAAAAATTCTAAAAAATTTACATTCAGAATCAAAAGAATTAATAAAAAAACTGAGGTTACATACTGTTAATTAAATAAGTTTTCTTGAAAAAAAATAAAATATAAAACTTTATTTGAGATTAAGCAGACCTTAATAAAATTGCAATCGAATGTTGAGGATTTTCAAAGCAATGATACAATAATAAACATTGTTTTTTTTTTTATAAATAATAATAAACATTGTTAGCTAGCAATCTATAGCGGTATAGCCTATAGGATAATATTAATTTATACATCTTGGACTTCTGTCTCAATGGTCATCACCTACGTCATCTTAAGGTTCAGAGTTTCATATGTTTAGCGAAAACACCGTTACACCTGACCTTGGCAAGCAAAATAGGAACAGTATGAACTAGCAAAATAGGAACCGGTACACCTAATTTCCCTAAACTACTATTTAAACATGAGCAAGAAAATAGAATTACATACAAAAATAATTTTCCATTAGTCTAAAGATTGGGATTCCACCAGCTGTCTAACACAAAATTTGGTCACCAAGTTCTTTAGAAGTTATGTTCCATCAGATTTTCTGTTGTATTCTTTGATCATGTGTTGGTATATTGCACCATAAACCTTGGGCAGAGGGAGCCCCCAATGGCCCATCATGTTTGTTTTTCCTCACATTTCATGTGCACATTTTTTAAATTTCTAGAAGCATGTTTTATGTTTATTGTTTTGCTATGAAACAGGTTGGATTTACTTTGACTTGAACAATATTGCTAAGGCTACTTTTGTAGAGGCAGAAAATAAATAGTACAGCCATGCATGTCCGATTTGATTTTCAACTATATTTATGTTTTTAGTTTCTAAAAGTTTAACATGTTTTAGTTTTAATTCCTAAAAGTTATTTTGATCGTAACTAATCCTTAAATTTTCAAATGTTTTGATTTTGGTTCCGCCGTTAGAAAGATATGTTATTTGTTAATGTGAGAAGCGGAACATCACATCAATAACCACGTGATGTGAGGTGAGGTGGAGTCTAATAGGTGATATGACGTAGATGATACAGACCCACGACGCAAAATAGTCTCATACGCAAAATGGTCTCATATTCAAAATTTTGCAATGTACTCTCACCCTCTGTAAAATATAGGTGATGATACATAAATTTCTGTTAACAGCAAAGAAGGGTGTACTCAAAGTTTAATGATATATTGAAAGGTCCCTTTAAAAAAACTTATTTATGTCACAAGTTTCTGAACTTTTGGGTACTTTTACTAAATACCTTTATTTTTTTTTCAATGTTTATGCCCTCAAACTTATTTCCGGTTTGCTATTTGCCCCTATGACGGATTCTGATCAGTTTTTGCAATGTTTATACCCTCAAACTTATCTTCGGTTTGCTATTTGCCCTTGTGACAAATTGCGCTCTGTTTTTGCAATGTTTATACCCTCAAACTTATCTTCGGTTTTCTATTTGCCCCTATGACGAATCCCAACCAGTTTTTGCACACGCGGACCACCATGGTCCTAGTCACCCCCACCAGAAATCTTCATCTTCAACCTTCTTCAACCACCAGAGCTCCAACCATATTGTCTCCCTTAAATAAGTAAATGACCCCGTCGCAGTGATAAATGCATGAAAAGCTTGTCGTTGCCCATCAACCGTGTTACGTTCGTACAACAATCCAATTTGACTATAAGCAGCGCCAATAGTGAACAACACAGAAGCCTTCTCAAGATGAATGTTTTGTTGAGATGACTTGTTCTTCAGTTTGAAGGCATCGAACCAAACGAAGGTGAGAGAGTTGATGTGCCTCAAGTCGGATGAGATAGGGAAATGAGCTTCAACGAGGCAGAAGAATTTGAAGTAGGACTGAAAGAGGTCATGACTGGAAGGGAGGGAGGGATCGGGGTAGCACTCGATGTCGGAGCGAAGCTGCTTTAGGGTTTGGAGATCGTCTTTGAGGTTTTGGCGGCAGTGGTGGTATAAAGGTGAGAGCTGACGGGTGAGGTATGGTGATGGAGATAGTATGGTGGTTGGAGAAAGATTGAAGATGAAAAGCTTTGGTGGGGTGACTAGGACCACGATGATCCGTGTGTGCAAAAACTGGTCTGAATTTGTCACAGGGGCAAATAGAAAACTGGATATAAGTTTGAGGGCATAAGCATGGCAAAAACTGGCCGGAATAAGTGACAGGGGCAAATAGCAAACAGGAGATAAGTTTGAGGGCATAAACATTGCAAAAATTGGCCAGATTAATTCCATCATAGGGGCAAATAGCAAACAGAGATATGTTTGAGGGCATAAACATTGAAAAAAAATAGGGTATTTGGCAAAAGTGTCCTAAACTTCAGGGACTTGTGACATAATTAAGCCTAAAAAAATACGATACATTATTAAGTTTCATTATATCATATTGTTAGGAATGGGGAGTCCAATCAAAGGAAGACATTTGAAATAATGAGTTTAAATGGAATAGTATATAAGTGGATTTGACACTATATCTTGATTCAAAATCTTAAAGCAATAATTCTATAGACCTTATCACTTATATATATACTTTAACTTATCTATTATTATATAATGTACGAATTCTTTTACCCACAACTCACACTTAAAAATTCCTAACAATGTCCCTTCAAATACTAGTCCTTAACAAATGATCACTCCCTCTTAAACCGAAATGTTCGAGTATATAACGATGTCAACAAGGGCTCAACCCGCTTTGGTCCGAGCCATTCCAAAAGCTTAATTCATACTAAAGAGAACAACCACCCAAGAGTATCATCCACAAAAAAAATCGCCCGGCCTCAACAATGTTTGTCCTAATCCAGCTTGACTGATATCACTTGTTAGGAATGAGAGAGCCCAATAGAAACGCTAGATTTGAAATAACGGATTTAAGTGAAATAGTATATAAGTGAATTTGACACTTCTTGACCCAAAACCTTAAGGTAATGGATTTATGGGTCTTATCACTTATATACACTTTAACCTATTATCCATTACTTCAATTTGATATCAAATATAAGCAAATAAAAACACTTCATTATGTGTCTCAAATATAAGAAAAAAATAATCAACTTTCTATTCCTAATAAAGTGATTCTCAATGTATCTATATAAAATGGTTGTATCATTTCTTTTTTATGTAATTCTCAATGTAAGTTTACTAAAATAGACTAATTTTTTAATGAATTTAATAAAATTAAATGCAATCAACAAATTTCTTTGATAAACATAAAATTATTATTTTTTATTTATATTCCTAACTAAAAAAATATTTTCCAACATGAAACTTCCTTTAACCATAACTTACACATGATAATTCTTAAGAGGAAAATGTTGTAATAAGCTCCCTAATAGTTCTATAACTCTGTTATATAAATATCTGTATTTGACATTTGCACGGGATATCTGACTTTTTTGACAAAAACTGATGGATCCTGCAGTTTCTCTTTCTTTTATAACCCACCAATTTTTATCCAAAAAGGCAGATGTCACCTAGAGATATCAAATACGAATGTCATTTAAACATTTTCCACGTTTCTATGTACTATATTAGAGGATGGTCTATGTTTTTTCCATGATCAATATTAAGCTAGAGAAAAGTAAATTTCTCTATTCGATAATCTCCCCAAATAAAATATTATAATTTGACCATATATAAATGGACGAATGAAAAGAAAGGGCACCTGCAATTGCCTTCGCCTGGCCCCGTCTGACTCCTCCACTAATGCATGGCTGGTTTACAAAAGCAACCACTGAAAAATGTGTGAGAAGCTTATTTTTTGAATTAATGGTATATCTATGAAGATCCATGTAAATGATTTTGTTAATTAAATGGAGTAGCTTGTACTTAATAAAATGAGAAAAGTAAAATATATGACCAGAAGAGTATTTGAGTCATGAGATGAATTGGGATGGGTTAATTTGCTTGTATTTGCTTTTATTTTTTATTAGTTGCTCGAATAATATATTTATGTAAAAAAAATATTATTATGATGGTTCTCTGTTTAGGTGTCTACCCAAACTACGAAAGATTAGTATATGTTTATCACGAAAAATATGCTTTTACTGTTTACCAAAAAAATATGATTTTACTGATTTAAAAAACGATGGTAAATTAATCTCTAGCTTATCAGGCCAATTTTTTTTGTCGCGTGTCTGATTATGGCAGTTGAGTCTCTCAACTTTTTTGCCTTCACAAGAAATCGAACTCGGAACCTTGCTTAAGCGAAACCGAACCGCTTACCACTCGTCTCAACCCATGTTGATGCTTATCCGGCCAATTAGCTAAAGAGCTCCACCAACCATGAGACATCTTATTATCTCTTTTTTTCTTTCATGTAAATTTAAAGTATTATATGGCATAGTGTTGAGCAACCATATGATAATAAAACGTAGTGCTGAATTGGATTTTTGAGAACCCGGATAGACCAAATTAACTTGGTGCCAAGATGGAATAAGTCTTGCCCTACATACCCTACCGATTAGCTAATTAAAGAGCTACACTCACAGTGAAAATTGGTCCGTGACAGAGCATAAGTGAGGTTACGGGTTGCCTAACAAAAGAATTGAACATGGAATAATTTGAACATTAACATTTGCTAGTCTTTTAAATCTTATCGTTATAATCATAGAATTCCTGTGGAACAAAATTTCCTTTTCATGAAGTATTATTATATGTCTTTTTCATCTAGTTACGTGTATGACATTGCAAGCTGTCATAGCAGTATATGTATCCACATGCAACACTAAATGCACAATGAGTTGGGCTCAGAAGGTCGTGCTTAGGAGGCACATGATTCTGTCGTTAAGAAGTTTGCTATAGTAGGCAACAAGAAAAAAGTGTTCAAGATTTTATCTTATTTTTCTTTTTCTTATTAGGGATGTATAAGTATGTGCACATATTCTAATATACGGTGCAAAAGATACATAGTATAGGAAAACCTAATCCCTTTATAGTCAAAAATAATAATGTGCTCGACTTTATTATGTTGCAGGATGCCATATCTCCAACTTAATGTCCAAATCATTTTAGTGGGACCAGAGCCAAATTGATTCGGTATTCAGAAAATACAATGTATGCAACTATAGTAACACAAGATGATCGAATAAACACATGAAGCTTATGCCATCCTTGATTTTTCTGCCTCTCGGCAAATAATCTAGCAACTTGCCAATAGATTCAATTAATATGTATCTAAAGTGCATTAAATTTTTTTTCCACCATGCGATTTTCATAGTTGATTGTCAAAAACTAATTCGTTCTAAAGTGTAAAGATTATCGAATTAAGTTTTGTCTATTTAATTTATAATGGTACATGTTATGAACTAGATGGCTACACTACAGCTTGGCCCACCAAATTTGCCAAATTGACCAACTATGTTCAACTAAAGTGCTACTAAATAATTGATGTTACCAAGTTGACCAAGCCTTCTACGCTTGCAAGGTTGACGAAGTTGGTTAATAGGTCAAACCCAATAATCGGCTAAATTGCTCATTTGATCCCTTACCTTATTTTTTGATTTCGATTTGGTCCCTTACCTTTATTTGATTCTAATTTGGTCCATTACCTTTCAAATCGTTAACACCATTAGTCTCAACCATTAGTCTTCTTTGTTGATTCGAAATCGTCTTCCTTCTACTCGATCCTAATGAATAACTAAGCTTCAACTCACATTTTTGTCTATTCAGTTTGTGTCCTAGAAGAGGAAACGTTTCCCTCCAAAAGGCTGTGAATGAGTTTCGGAAACACTCTCCGTCCCTCCCTTGACAAGACTTAGAGAAGAAGGTGAAACGTAGGCTCCAAAACGACAGCGTTTTGGGTCAATAATTATGTGGACACAGAAAGGGACACGTGTTTACAACACCGTATATAATTAATGGCCACATATGATTAAAATTGACAGTGTTAACAACAACTGACGATTGGGACTAACGGTGTTAACAATTTGAAAAATAAGGGACCAAATTGAAATAAAAAAATAAGGTAAGAGACCAAATGAGCAATTTATTAGCCCCCAATAATCCGGGATTGACTTGATCAAGTTTATCCGGATAACTACCCAACATAATAGCTTACTTTAACTGATAAACGAATTGGAGTAACTACAACTTCTAGGATTGTTTCTATCTTAACAACATGATAAGCACAATCATATCAAGACATTAAGGATAAGCCCATATTATCTATCTCGTTCTATATAACCAACATTGTCGTTCAAGTATGTTCAACTCGTTGAACATACACTCTTATATTAACTAGGCTTCTACGTAGCTTCATCACTCAACGTCATATATCAAACTTAGTTCACTCTTCATATTGAATGCTTGGACCGGAACAACTTGAATATATATTCTGGATATCTTGAACATTTAGTGTCTTGGATATCTCGACATTTCTGTACAAATTGATGTTAAAATATGAGGAAAATCTTTTCATTTACCTCATCCATTTCATATGTAAAATAGTTTAAAGTTATAGGTAAAGATTACGAAATGATTAAATGATGTAAGATTTCGGGTATTTTAATCCTTATGTAATCATTATTTATGATAGAGAAAAAAATTGAAGATGAACAAACAACTGTGATAAAAAATATAATTGACAAAACAATTAATTAAATAATTTTTTTATAGGTAGAGCTTTTGTTTTTTTTTTTACAGGAAATTAAATACACCAAATGATGGTGTCCAAAATTAAATTCGAAATTTTCAATTGCCAAACTTTTAAGACTTTCATGATTGTGTGGGCAACGCCCACTTGTCAACATGATTATATAATAAGTTTTTAAAACGACAATATATATGAAATAATATAAATAATATAGAAAAAACCTTCAACTATACTTATTCCATATAAAACGGATGGAGCAGCATATAAGTTATTTGGCCTCATAATTAATATATATATATATATATATATATATATATATATATTTATTTTTGTATGTATGTATTCTAAAATGGTCCCATGTTAGAAAGCTAGAAAGATTGTATAGTAGTATTTTTTTTCTTTGCCATAATGGAACAGCATGAATCTTGAGCGGGCTTAAGGTTTTATCCCATCCCTCGTTTTACGGTATGGATGCTACTTGCATAGCCAGAATAAATCTATAAAACAACCTGGAAAGAAAAAGTGAGCGAGAAAATGCACCAAAAAAACCATTTATGACCAACAGTTCTTACAATTATTATTGTCCATTAAAATGAGTGGAGGTAGGGGAAAGAGGAGCAAAGGGAGCCAAGAGTTCGTTTAAATGTTTCTTTTTTATTAATTTTTTACCTTTCCTATTATGTGATGATTATGTCATGAGGTTCTTATAGTTCATGAAACTTTATTTTATGAGATTACTAGCTGTATGTGATTGGAAAAAATCACATAAAGAGTTCACCCAAAAAAAAAATCACATAAAGATATTGGAAAGCCAAAAGACAAAATCTATGGGGTTGATATATACACATAAGATTTAGAAAAAATTCCCTTGGAAAGAAGAATTCTAGGCCATTTTTTCGCAGGAATTTGAAAAGATTATATTTATTAAACAAAACTCGAATCCATGCCGGTGATGAGCTTGTTTTCCCGTTCAATATAAAAAATTGAACTTCATAACAAGAATCTGTATGTATCATTTTCATAACTGAAATCAATTTCATTATCTCACCTGCTTTATTTATTAAATCAGTTTTATTTTAACAAGAGTTTTGTGGACATAAATGGAAGAGTTGTTACGTCTCATTTCATTTCATATACAGACTGGTGTTTAAGAATTGAGTTAGGATCCGTTGGCACCGGGTGTAAAATATGGTCACTTACACATTCACATAATTTTTTATATATTATGAAATTTGTTAATTCAACTGTTGAATTATATGTTATTATCAAGTAGATCAAATATACAAAATATCATAGAATATAAAAATTATTTGATATTTCATCTGATTATTATATCTTAACGGATAATACATTATTTAAAATACAAGTAAATATGCATTATTAGATTACATACCTATGAATCTCCGAATGATCTGAAACTTGGCATGTATGATCGTCATGATAATAACATATAATTCAGCGGTTGAATTGACAAATTTCATAATATATAAAAAATTGTGTATGTGAAGATGTAAGTGATTAAATTTTTAATCTAGTTTCAACGGATCTAACTCTTAATAATTACTCATTATGTTCTTAAGTATAAGCATATGAGTTGATTTTGCACGCGAGTTGAAAAAGTTAGTTAAAGTAATTAATTGTATTAAATTTGTTCATAATTAAAAATATATTTTCATATCTATTCTTAATTATTATGCTACATATCTTCACTTAATAATAGTTGGCTTAATTATGTCACAAGTCCCTGAAGTTTGAGGTACTTTTGCCAGATACCTTTATTTTTTTTTTTCCTGATGTCTGACTTCCCGAAGTTACTTCTGAGTTTGTCATATACCCCTACTACCAATTCTGGTCACTTTTGCCGACATGTAACATAGGAATCCCGATCAGACGTAGGAGGTTGGTCATGTGATGTCGAGTGATGTCACACGGACGAAGACGACCTCTCTCTTCAATTTTTTTTTATTTAACTAAAAATATAAAAAAAATGAAGTTTTTTAGTTTTTTAAATTTTTTTAAAAAAAGGATCTTCGACCACGGGGCACTAGGTGCTTAACCTCTTGCATCTGATCAGGATTCCGATGTTACATGTCAGCAAAATTGGTCAGAATTGGTAGTAGGGGTATATGACAAACTCAGAAGTAATTTCGGGGAGTCAGACATTGGAAAGAAAAGAATAAAGGTATCTGAAAAAAGTACCCTAAACCTCAGGGACTTATTACATAATTAAGCCATAATCTACTATCTATATATAAAAGGATCCCTTTTCGAGGCACCACGTTTGCCAGAGAAATTTTCGAGGCATCACGTTTGTCCCGTGAAACTTTCCTTGCACCAGAAAATTTGTAGGTAGATAATCATTATCTCTAATCAAAATTACAATTTAAAATTAAATAAATTATTTAAATTTATTTAATCATTATATGTTTGAAGGTAAATAACATTATCTCTAACCAAAATTACAATTTCAAATAAAATTAATTATTTAAATTTATATAATCATTATCTGTATGTTAAATCATTATCCTCAATTTGTTGAACAAATCAATATCCTCAACAAAAATATTTAAAAAATATTAAAAAAAATCACTATATATATATATAATAGGCTCTCCCATTCAATTTTTAAAGTTCTATCTAATTCTAAGAATTCTCTTCTCCAAATTCTTTCTTTTATTTTTATTTTTTCCCTCATTCCTCTACTTAAAGCTCTTAATTTTGATTTTTGAGTGTTTCATGAATTACTTATTAGATGATGCATATTTTGTTATACTTTTAATTGACTTTTGTTTATTACTTTACTTAGAGCTCTTAATTTTGATTTTTAAGTGTTTGATGAATTACTTATTAGATGGTGCATATTTTGTTATACTTTTAATTGACTTTTGCTTAATGTTAATTTCAGGAAGAATGACATCAGTGAGTTACTTCAAACAAGAGCATGACCTTGGTAAGTTGTTTTTTTTTTTAAATTTTGGTAAGTTGTTATACATACTTACTTTGATTATTCTTTGTTGAAAGAATATGCAAATAATTGATCTTTTTCTCTTTTCAAAGAATAGAAGGGCTAAGGTTTCTAGGATTAAGAGAAGAAATACCCTGGTCGTATTCCGGTGAGAAATAATTTTGGTGAGTCTTTTGCCTATTTGAAGAAACAATGTTTTTCGATTTATTTATGATTTTTTTTTCAGTTTTTGTCATGAGATAAGATAAACGATGAAAAAGATCAAAATATTTAAATATGAATAACAATAATAATAATAATAATAAATGTGATAATTATATTAAAAAAATAATAATGGTAAAACATATTAATTTATCCAACAAATAAATATTAGAAATATCTTATAATATTATCCAATAAAAGAATCAGAATGTTTAATTTTGTTTTAATTATATATAATTTTTCATATTAGATGTGATAATTATATTTAAAATATGCTAAATTATCATGTCTTATGCAATAGAAAATATTTTGATTTATCTTTAAATCTACTCATAATACCATGAAACAAAAAAATATAAAAAATTTTAATTTTCATTTCACTCTAATAATTAATCATAATATCATGATAAAACGTGTTAATTCATCGATCAATTAAATAAAGAATACATTAATTTAATACTCATCTATACATAGACAAATATAATATTAAATATATAAAAAAAAAGAGCCAACATTATATTCACAATAAAGTGCAATGTGTTAACCAAGATAATCAAAAATAACAATTTCAATGTCGTCTTCATGTTCTATGAAATAGTGGATATTCCATTTTATCCTTAAATTTTCTCATAAAACCATTAAACAAAAAAGATCAAAATATTTAATTCTGATTTGTTTTTAATTATCATAATAAAGTTGATAATCATATAAAAATATTAATTTATCTATTAAATAAATAAGGAATATCTAATTCTGATTTATTTTTGATTCATCATAATAAAGTTAATAATCATGTAAAAAATGTTAATTTATCTATTGAATAAATAAGGAAAATCTCAGATAAAAAAATGTTATTTTTTATTTATATAAGGAAGTACAAAATTTTTCAACAAGCTCATTTTTTATTGTTGTTTAATAATAATCTTTACTTTAAAATATTTAAATATTAATAATTCGTGCATTACACAGGATAAAAATAAAAAAGTTTAATTTTGATTTCACTCTAATTAATAAAACATGCTAATTATCGATCAACTAAATAAGGAATACATTAATTTAATATTGATCTATAAATAAAAAAGATATAATATTAAAAAACGAACTGTCATTATCTTCCAATGAATTCATGTCCAATGAAATAAGGGATATTATGATTTACCATCAAACAAAAAAAAATCAAAATAATAATAATATTTTTTTATTTATCATAATAAATAAAAAAGATATAATATTAAAAAACGAACTGTCATTATCTTCCAATGAATTCATGTCCAATGAAATAAGGGATATTATGATTTACCATCAAACAAAAAAAATCAAAATAATAATAATATTTTTTTATTTATCATAATAAAGTATATTGAATAATCCTTTTTTATAATTATTTTTGTTATTGTTTAATAATAATCTTTACTTTATAATGAAAATAATAATAATATTTAATTTAAAATATTTTATATAAAAAATTTAATATCAACAACCCGTGCATTACACGGGGTAAGAGCTAGTAGTTTTATAAAATTATTGAGTGAAGAGATGGATGTCGATATTATGTTTTTGACCTGTGGACTGAATAAGACAACGATCCAAGGAGGAGAAGGAGTTGTGGCTCTATTTATGTCGGAATCGAATTGCACAAACACGGAGAGAGGGAATGAGGGAGAGAGAGGGGTTTCAGTGGCTAAAACTAAGTTTTCGGAGAATTTGTATAAAAAAGGAAAGGAAGAATGGGTAAACCTCAATTTTCAACAAATATGAAGAAAAAATGAAAGGAAGAAAGGAGAATATTCAACTCAAATAACATAGTTATGACAAAAAGATTAAAATCTTCCTAACAAAAATTAAGGACCAAAATAAATAAATAAAAATATAAAAGAACAAAGTATGTAACAGTCCGATTTTCGTAAACCAAAAATAATTTACTTTTTCTTATGAAAGATGAAAAAAACGAGGCCAAAATTTTTTTTTTTGATTTAAATAAAGTATTCCACAATACAGAATCAAAACTTGGCTTAGTTACATAATTGGCACATAGCTTGGTAATCCTTGACTCAAAAACACAATTCACAAACTTAACCTAAACATTCTACTTTCGCTTCCTTCTGATGAAGACATCCGGATGGAAATCTCCTTCCTTCTTGCGCCCTCTCTTCACACCCGAAAATGAAATCGTCTCTATCGCTGCTCTGCGGTTGTCATTCCGCTCTATCTCGAGAGATGATCTCTACGCGGTACTCCGTCTGCCCGTTGAGACATCAGCAGCACCGACATGCCAACGAACAGGAGAGAGTAAGCGATCCGAACGACGCATCGTCGACGGTGTGGGATTACAGTAGGCAAGATATCAAGACCATACAAGCATACAACACACAACCAACATACCACACAACGATCAAGCACATCATTATTATCATTATTATTATTATTATTACTATTTTCCTTGTTTTACCCAAACTTATACACATTCCTTCTTTCTCAATTACTTTCTCAATCTCTCTTACAAATCTTTCACGTTCATAATTCAATTTCATTCCTGCCATCAACATTCCTGGGAACTTCAAACATACTATTATCAATCTTTTCATTACTTTTCAATTTTCCGTTTTAAGTCTTATCAAATCATAACCTTCGATGATTGGGGAAGAAATTATAATATCATCGAGGTACTCCCTTTGTCACCATCGTCTCACACGTCTACATCTCCTCGGTCATCCACCCAGCCTAGTCGGAAGCGAACAGGAGTACAGGACCTTTACCACGCGGGCACGACAGCTGTCTCACAACAAATGGTCCCAGACCAAGAGGCCCAGCCTCAAATCAATTCATATAATATCAAGGCTCACTGTCCACGCAGTGGCAAAACACAATGCCCCGTTCCAGTCCCTCTCCACTATTCTCGAAATGCCATAGGGGTGACAGCACTATTCTGGTCCCGGGTGCAGAACTTACCACGGTATTAGACCCAGTCTCCACCACGTTAGTGCACCACATGTGGAGTTCGTTCTGCCCAGAATAGTACTCAAGGCAACGTGACGTTTTACCGCCCGAGCCTACCCTATTGCATTCACAACCCGAATATCCCTGATATCCGGGGTACCTTCCTCTCCACTACTTCGCACTCTCATACCTCCCCGCGTTAATGTCTTTTAAAGTCTTTTATCTTTGTTAATTAACCTAAGGTCGGCCCATCCCTCGTGCATCCGTTTAATGAGTCCCGACCACTAACTTTGCACAATCTTTTCTCATCAGAGCACAGAGCTGGGTTCTCATCATCACACTTGCATTTCATTACACAGCTTGTCTCAACAATCTCATATCATCCTCTTTCTCAAGATCTCAACTCACCAAACTTTTACAAATTTTCTCAAAATCTTTTCAAAAATATCTTTTCACAAATTCTACCAAAAGTCTTGCTTCAAAAACTCTTTTCGAAAATTCTCATTTCCAAAAACCTTTTTAAAATTTATTTCCACAAACCTTTTCAAAAGCACCTTTCATAAACCTTTTCAAAAATCTTATTTCAAAACTTTTTTTTTTGAAAACATATTGTTTCAATGAGTACTAGTGGAGGAGCAAGCTCAACTCAACACCAGTCTCATTTTAACCATATCACAAAGGAGCCCAGCTCCACTCACATCATCTTTCATTTCATAATCAACACCCCATCACTTTCCCAGCTCTGGCTTAAGCTCATCCTCATCATCAAGTCTGTCCCCAATCTCAACACTTTATCTCCTTTCCAATAAATCACATATTCTTTATTTTTATTTCTTTCTCATTATGTCTTTACTTCACAATCTTATTTATTTCATTTCTATTTTCGGGACATAGCATATTATCCATGTTGATTCACAATATAATTATCATCATGCATAAATAAATAAATAAACACGCAAGCATGCTATTTCACACAACCATCACACAACAACAATGTGGTCTTCGTCTCCTTCGTATAAGTGGCCACACAGGGCAAACAATTACCACTTATACTACTGACTCCAACCACGTAGTCCCGATCTTTGAGATGATGCGGGACGTCCTAATAAATCACCTAAACACCACAGTGTCTTAGGATAGCTTCTCTCTCACCTGAGGTCCAACAATTAAATGCGTACGCTCTCCTCGGATCCTTGTCTCTGCCAGCTGCCCCAATCCCCCGTCTTTAAAATTCCTCGTACTAAATAAAATATGTTTACGTCATTAATTGGTATTAAGAAAATATTTTCTTAACTCATTTCACATTTCATTTCTTATCGGAATACTTGAAAATGTAATTATTTTCTCAAAACAGCTCTAATACTTTCTAGCACTTTAAATTCTTCAAAATCATTTGAAGTCATCATATAAAATAATTTAAATCATTTGATTTAGTTGCTGGTCCGTCTTGGACAGCACCAAAAACATGTTTGAAAGCACCGAAAAATGCACTGTTTTTAAATCCGGCTTTTCTTAAATCAATTACCACTTGAAAATCATACTTTAACTTTCATGAGTACCTTTTTAAAGTTAAGAAACAACTTTAAATAAGTCTGGACAGCAAAGGTTTATTTCATGAAATCATTTTAATAAAAATCCGAAAACATCTTAAAATACTTTTTACTTTAGACAATTCTTTAGTTCCAACTAATACTTTAAAACTGAAGTTTTTATCATAAAATAAATCTTGGACGGTCACTTAAATAAAATCCATCAACCAAATAAATCATATCACATAATTACTTAATCAAACAATTGATTATTTTCTAAGCATCTTCATTTTCATAAAACACAAACACTTTGACACACACAAATACTCACAAACCGAATGGAACTAAAGATACAAACCAAACACATTTATTTTCATGCAACTAAGTCTCCTAGGCTTATTGACACTACATGGCCGAGTAACATCAAAGAAACAAGTTAGAAATTACAAATCTAAATCACACAATCAACTTAATTTATTTCAAGCATCCAAATAAAATTTCATTTTCAATTGATTAACCCATCTTAGATACTCTTATTATACTAAACCGAATAGGATTTAAGAAAACGATTTTAGCATTTCAAATCAAACATAGCATTCTTTAAATTAAACATGATCATCATCAAAACACAAAATAAAGAAATTATTCCTTCCTTTTATATTGAAAAACCGTGAGCTTTCATGGAAAATTTACCACGCTTTAATTTATTTCCTTAACTTAAATCAATCCATTGAATCAAGCATCACACCACAAATCTTATTTCTCAAATCAACATGTACAATACAATCAATTCACCCCCCTTTTTCTTTAATTAAAACCGAATATAAAAATATTAATCACAACATTATCTTAAATAATTTAGCTTAACATAATCCCACAAAACATACTCATTTCTTTTTGGTCACTTCATGAAAAAGAGGCCTAGTCTAATTCCTATGTATAGATCGAATTTCATTATGACAAAACAAGATTCTTGGATTTATTTTTCAACATGCAAAGTTTAAGATTCATGGGTTTTGAATTATGCACTTCCTCACACAAAATTCTAAAAATATCTAAGCATAAAACCGAATCATGATCACCACACAAACCAAGTTTTTATTTTAATTTTCTTACATGAACTTTTTAGAAATTCTTGAATCATATAGAAATTAACATGCATGTTCTTAAGTCTTGTAAATCAAGTCATAAAATTATTCACCATAGTACAAATCAAAGATGAAAATCACTTTGGGTAAAAAGGACCAAAACCGTGACTTGAAAATGAAGGAAGGCTATATCTTTTTACTCAACACAACATGCATGTACCAAAAATCAACACAAGATCAAAGCTTTTTGTTTTGAAGATCACATGCATGACTTAAGATGAAACTTTTTCAAAGATCAAGACAAAATTAAAGACTTCTTCAAAAATAAATCAAAATCAAGCATAACCTCAGCTCAAATCAACTTTTATGAGCATAAAGTTAACATGCAAGGACTTAGAATAAATTTAAAAGCATCAAGATCTAATCTTCCATTCATGGCCGAATTACATAGTTCTTAGTTTAGTGTTTTATAAGTTCATTTACTCTTAAAAATTCAAGATCAAGGCACAAATAACACATGCATGTACATCAAACATCAAGATCATCATCAAACCTTTAGAGTTAGTTTGAAAAACTTTAAGATCTATCAAGAAAAGCCTTAACCGAAACATAAAGTCCTTAATTTAGTTTATTACAAGTTCATTTGATTCTTGAAATTCAAGATTGAAGCTTAAACATTACACATAACCATAGATCATCAACCATAGAACTAGACATGCAAGGAAGAAATGAAAATCAAATAGGCTTAGAAAAAAAATAAAAGCTACTCTAAACTTCTTGTGTTCTTCAAATCACCCACCCAATCAAAGTCTTCTAACTCTAAGTTCTTGGATCTTCAAGGAAGAGCTCTAGGTTTTGGTTTGATCTCTTCTCCTTCTTTTCTTCTTCCTTACGGTTCTCTCTCTCTTTCTCTCCATGGCTTTCTCTCTTTTTTTTTCTAAAGGTGTTGAGCTTGATGATACTCCAACACCAAGTGTATTTGTGTTGGTGTGAAAAGGAGATGGAAGAAGGGAAGAAAGGAACGTAGGAAAGAAGGAAATAGAAGAATGAGTGGGACTAATGAAATGAATGGAAAGGAAATAGGCTTAAGAGTGAAATATCTTCTCCCTTCTTTGGCCCTTAGTTTTTGGTCGACCAACACACCTTCTAGGAGGGGTAGTCTTTGGCATCCTTGGCTTCTACTTGGTCTCCAAGTTTCTTTGTTTTATTTTCTTTTTATTTTATTTTCCTTTCCACTTAGTCAACATGCAAATGCATCCTACACTTACACATACACCCACTCATACATGTGTCACTCACTCACATCTCACACATACCCTCTTCATGCACACACACCACCCAAGCCGTGGTAATCTCCCATGCAAACACAAGTCCTATAATTTTTTATCTCCTAATCACATTTTAATTACTAATTATGCAACATTACTTAGGAAATCACACTTATACCACCATTCACACAATTATACACATATAAGCACACTTTAATATATCATACATACATACATACACAAACCACATTATGCACACATTTATACACACATTCATATTCATTCACACACTTGATCAAGCATACACATTAACAATTAAACACAATTTCTTTAAATAATAAACTGAACTTATTGGTTGCACTTATGACCCTTATTTCATTTTCTAAAATCATATTTTAATATATTAAAGATATTCCCAAAAGGAAAAATTCATTTGAAGTCCTTAACTATTTTTACCAATTTATTCACTCAAAATTCGTCCTTTAAATACCTAAAAATAAATTTTTGCAAACCAACTCAGAAAATTATAAAAGTTACATTTTTGAAATTTACTTTTTAATACGATCGTTTTCATATAAGGATCATAAAATTCGGAGTTACGGTTGAAAAGATATGGATTTTTAAAGTTAACAAACCCAAAATTTCATTTTAAACAAAAATCTTTCTTTGATAAAATCACAATTTCTTTAAAACACCAAAAATGTCCAACACATAATCATTTCTTCAAAATTATTCACCACTTGAAATCATTAATTAAGAAATTTACTTCAATAAAACACTCTTTCAAAACTTTTTCTTCAAATAGATCTTTTAGTTGTTTAAAACAGTACGAGGAATTTGCGGGGTGTTACATTCTCCCCTACTTAAAGATTTCTCGTCCCCGAGAAATACGTTACGGATTGGGCGACAGAGTACAAGAATACTCGCATTATGGTGAGATCCGTAAGAACGTTCTCATTCTCGCTTCGTAGTCGAATTTCCTTTGCTGGCATAATTCACCTTGCAGCGCTCCTCGTTGGGTGCTTTCGGATGAAAAAGTTCCACTCGTACAATCACTGGCGTGCCGAATCTGGTCAAGTCCATCGGACTAACCGGAAGGGATATCGTCTTTTGACTAGTTGTCATTATAAAAAGTACAAACTTGGGTGCAGACCCAGGGAATATTAAACAATCATAAATTCAAGCATCTCCAAAGGTACCGGGTTTAACCTAAAACCCTCGGATACACACTACTTTCTATAACTTTAGATTCTCACTAACTCACAACAACTACTCCTTCCTCTAATTCTCCTTCTAACTCTAAGGTTTTCGTTTACTATTTCTCCGACTTAAGGGAAATTTTAGGGCAACTTTGGTTCTAATTCCTCAAAACAACTTTGTTTCCTTCATTAAAAAATGTCCTAAACATCAATCAAACCTATTACTTTCACCGTCTAAACTTCTGATTACGACATGAGACAATCCTAGTCCTCAGAATTTCCTTTGATGACTCGTAACATACACCTCTTTTCTTCCTTGTGGCTCCCCAACTTGGATCAAGCTTATCACTAAATTCACTATTCCGTTCTATTCTAATTCAGCTTCAACCACTAATCCATCCCTAATCATTCAAGCCCTAACTATCTGGGTAACTATTACATCCTCTAATCCACAACTCAAGCTAGCAAACCTTGGAAAAGATCGGTAAGGTTACGAATTAACAGTAAGGCTTGTGAAGAAAATTTGGACTTTTGCAGCGAGGACAGTCTTTGTTGAAGCAATTCAACAAACACAGGGATTCAGGAATATCATGGTATATCTTAAGGTAAATACTATTCTTATACAAAAGACATGCTAAGATCAAAATACTTAAGTCCATCAAGTACTAATAAAACATCAACGGTTAAGGGGTCTCAATCTTAGAATCTATTTGTCCTCTACTTAGTCTACTTCCTTCCAACTACAAAACCATCAGATTTCCCTAGACTAACACAGCAGGCACTAAAACAGAATCTCTCATCCTAGAAAGATGAGAACCTAGTCTTTTGCGCCTATCCTTACACTAGCAAACACACACAGAGTTACACAAACAAAGCATGTAAGCCCATGCTTAAGGCCACTAAGGATTACCATTGCTCTGATACCATTCTGTAACAGCCCGATTTTCGTAAACCAAAAATAATTTACTTTTTCTTATGAAAGATGCAAAAAAACGAGGCCAAAATTTTTTTTTGATTTAAATAAAGTATTCCACAATACAGAATCAAAACTTGGCTTAGTTACATAATTGGCACATAGCTTGGTAATCCTTGACTGAAAAACACAATTCACAAACTTAACCTAAACATTCTACTTTCGCTTCCTTCTGATGAAGACATCCGGATGGAAATCTCCTTCCTTCTTGCGCCCTCTCTTCACACCCGAAAATGAAATCGTCTCTACCGCTGCTCTGCGGTTGTCATTCCGCTCTATCTCGAGAGATGATCTCTACGCGGTACTCCGTCTGCCCATTGAGACATCAGCAGCACCGACATGCCAACGAACAGGAGAGAGTAAGCGATCCGAACGACGCATCGTCGACGGTGTGGGATTACAGTAGGCAAGATATCAAGACCATACAAGCATACAACACACAACCAACATACCACACAACGATCAAGCACATCATTATTATCATTATTATTATTATTACTATTTTCCTTGTTTTACCCAAACTTATACACATTCCTTCTTTCTCAATTACTTTCTCAATCTCTCTTACAAATCTTTCACGTTCATAATTCAATTTCATTCCTGCCATCAACATTCCTGGGAACTTCAAACATACTATTATCAATCTTTTCATTACTTTTCAATTTTCCGTTTTAAGTCTTATCAAATCATAACCTTCGATGATTGGGGAAGAAATTATAATATCATCGAGGTACTCCCTTTGTCACCATCGTCTCACACGTATACATCTCCTCGGTCATCCACCCAGCCTAGTCAGAAGCGAACAGGAGTACAGGACCTTTACCACGCGGGCACGACAGCTGTCTCACAACAAATGGTCCTAGACCAGGAGGCCCAGCCTCAAATCAATTCATATAATATCAAGGCTCACTGTCCACGCAGTGGCAAAACACAATGCCCCGTTCCAGTCCCTCTCCACTGTTCTCGAAATGCCATAGGGGTGACAGCACTATTCTGGTCCCGGGTGCAGAACTTACCACGGTATTAGACCCAGTCCCCACCACGTTAGTGCACCACATGTGGAGTTCGTTCTGCCCAGAATAGTACTCAAGGCAACGTGACGTTTTACCGACCGAGCCTACCCTATTGCATTCACAACCCGAATATCCCTGATATCTGGGGTACCTTCCTCTCCACTACTTCGCACTCTCATACCTCCCCGCGTTAATGTCTTTTAAAGTCTTTTATCTTTGTTAATTAACCTAAGGTCGGCCCATCCTCGTGCATCCGTGCAATGAGTCCCGACCACTAACTTTGCACAATCTTTTCTCATCAGAGCACAGAGCTGGGTTCTCATCATCACACTTGCATTCATTACACAGCTTGTCTCAACAATCTCATATCATCCTCTTTCTCAAGATCTCAACTCACCAAACTTTTACAAATTTTCTCAAAATCTTTTCAAAAATATCTTTTCACAAATTCTACCAAAAGTCTTGCTTCAAAAACTCTTTTCGAAAATTCTCATTTCCAAAAACCTTTTTAAAATTTCTTTCCACAAACCTTTTCAAAAGCGCCTTTCATAAACCTTTTCAAAAATCTTATTTCAAAACTTTTTTTTTGAAAACATATTGTTTCAATGAGTACTAGTGGAGGAGCAAGCTCAACTCAACACTAGTCTCATTTTAACCATATCACAAAGGAGCCCAGCTCCACTCACATCATCTTTTATTTCATAATCAACACCCCATCACTTTCCCAGCTCTGGCTTAAGCTCATCCTCATCATCAAGTCTGTCCCCAATCTCAACACTTTATCTCCTTTCCAATAAATCACATATTCTTTATTTTTATTTCTTTCTCATTATGTCTTTACTTCACAATCTTATTTATTTTTCTATTTTCGGGACATAGCATATTATCCATGTTGATTCACAATATAATTATCATCATGCATAAATAAATAAATAAACACGCAAGCATGCTATTTCACACAACCATCACACAACAACAATGTGGTCTTCGTCTCCTTCGTATAAGTGGCCACACAGGGCAAACAATTGCCACTTATACTACTGACTCCAACCACGTAGTCCCGATCTTTGAGATGATGCGGGACGTCCTAATAAATCACCTAAACACCACAGTGTCTTAGGATAGCTTCTCTCTCACCTGAGGTCCAGCAATTAAATGCGTACGCTCTCCTCGGATCCTTGTCTCTGCCAGCTGCCCCAATCCCTCGTCTGTAAAATTCCTCATACTAAATAAAATATGTTTACGTCATTAATTGGTATTAAGAAAATATTTTCTTAACTCATTTCACATTTCATTTCTTATCGGAATACTTGAAAATGTAATTATTTTCTCAAAACAGCTCTAATACTTTCTAGCACTTTAAATTCTTCAAAATCATTTGAAGTCATCATATAAAATAATTTAAATAATTTGATTTAGTTGCTGGTCCGTCTTGGACAGCACCTAAAACATGTTTGAAAGCACCGAAAAATGCACTGTTTTTAAATCCGGCTTTTCTTAAATCAATTACCACTTGAAAATCATACTTTAACTTTCATGAGTACCTTTTTAAAGTTAAGAAACAACTTTAAATAAGTCTGGACAGCAAAGGTTTATTTCATGAAATCATTTTAATAAAAATCCGAAAACATCTTAAAATACTTTTTACTTTAGACAATTCTTTAGTTCCAACTAATACTTTAAAACTGATGTTTTTATCATAAAATAAATCTTGGACAGTCACTTAAATAAAATCCATCAACCAAATAAATCATATCATATAATTACTTAATCAAACAATTGATTATTTTCTAAGCATCTTCATTTTCATAAAACACAAACACTTTGACACACACAAATACTCACAAACCGAATGGAACTAAAGATACAAACCAAACACATTTATTTTCATGCAACTAAGTCTCCTAGGCTTATTGACACTACATGGCCGTGTAACATCAAAGAAACAAGTTAGAAATTACAAATCTAAATCACACAATCAACTTAATTTATTTCAAGCATCCAAATAAAATTTCATTTTCAATTGATTAACCCATCTTAGATACTCTTATTATACTAAACCGAATAGGATTTAAGAAAACGATTTTAGAATTTCAAATCAAACATAGAATTCTTTAAATTAAACATGATCATCATCAAAACACAAAATAAAGAAATTATTCCTTCCTTTTATATTGAAAAACCGTGAGCTTTCATGGAAAATTTACCACGCTTTAATTTATTTCCTTAACTTAAATCAATCCATTGAATCAAGCATCACACCACAAATCTTATTTCTCAAATCAACATGTACAATACAATCAATTCACCCCCCTTTTTCTTTAATTAAAACCGAATATAAAAATATTAATCACAACATTATCTTAAATAATTTAGCTTAACATAATCCCACAAAACATACTCATTTCTTTTTGGTCACTTCATGAAAAAGAGGCCTAGTCTAATTCCTATGTATAGATCGAATTTCATTATGACAAAACAAGATTCTTGGATTTATTTTTCAACATGCAAAGTTTAAGATTCATGGGTTTTGAATTATGCACTTCCTCACACAAAATTCTAAAAATATCTAAGCATAAAACCGAATCATGATCACCACACAAACCAAGTTTTTATTTTAATTTTCTTACATGAACTTTTTAGAAATTCTTGAATCATATAGAAATTAACATGCATGTTCTTAAGTCTTGTAGATCAAGTCATAGAATTATTCACCATAGTACAAATCAAACATCAAGATCATCATCAAACCTTTAGAGTTAGTTTGAAAAACTTTAAGATCTATCAAGAAAAGCCTTAACCAAAACATAAAGTCCTTAATTTAGTTTATTACAAGTTCATTTGATTCTTGAAATTCAAGATTGAAGCTTAAACATTACACATAACCATAGATCATCAACCATAGAACTAGACATGCAAGGAAGAAATGAAAATCAAATAGGCTTAGAAAAAAAATAAAAGCTACTCTAAACTTCTTGTGTTCTTCAAATCACCCACCCAATCAAAGTCTTCTAACTCTAAGTTCTTGGATCTTCAAGGAAGAGCTCTAGGTTTTGGTTTGATCTCTTCTCCTTCTTTTCTTCTTCCTTACGGTTCTCTCTCTCTTTTTCTCCATGGCTTTCTCTCTTTTTTTTCTAAAGGTGTTGAGCTTGATGATACTCCAACACCAAGTGTATTTGTGTTGGTGTGAAAAGGAGATTGAAGAAGGGAAGAAAGGAACGTAGGAAAGAAGGAAATAGAAGAATGAGTGGGACTAATGAAATGAATGGAAAGGAAATAGGCTTAAGAGTGAAATATCTTCTCCCTTCTTTGGCCCTTAGTTTTTGGTCGACCAACACACCTTCTAGGAGGGGTAGTCTTTGGCATCCTAGGCTTCTACTTGGTCTCCAAGTTTCTTTGTTTTATTTTCTTTTTATTTTATTTTCCTTTCCACTTAGTCAACATGCAAATGCATCCTACACTAACACATACACCCACTCATACATGTGTCACTCACTCACATCTCACACATACCCTCTTCATGCACACACACCACCCAAGCCGTGGCAATCTCCCATGCAAACACATGTCCTATAATTTTTTATCTCCTAATCACATTTTAATTACTAATTATGCAACATTACTTAGGAAATCACACTTATACCACCATTCACACAATTATACACATATAAGCACACTTTAATATATCATACATACATACATACACAAACCACATTATGCAATCATTTATACCCACATTCATATTCATTGACACACTTGATCAAGCATACACATTAACAATTAAACACAATTTCTTTAAATAATAAACTGCACTTATTGGTTGCACTTATGGCCCTTATTTCATTTTCTAAAATCATATTTTAATATATTAAAGATATTCCCAAAAGGAAAAATTCATTTGAAGTCCTTAACTATTTTTACCAATTTATTCACTCAAAATTCGTCCTTTAAATACCTAAAAATAAATTTTTGCAAACCAACTCAGAAAATTATAAAATTTACATTTTTGAAATCTACTTTTTAATACGATCGTTTTCATATAGGGATCATAAAATTCGGAGTTACGGTTGAAAAGATATGAATTTTTAAAGTTAACAAACCCAAAATTTCATTTTAAACAAAAATCTTTCTTTGATAAAATCACAATTTCTTTAAAACACCAAAAATGTCCAACACATAATCATTTCTTCAAAATTATTCACCACTTGAAATCATTAATTAAGAAATTTACTTCAATAAAACACTCTTTCAAAACTTTTTCTTCAAATAGATCTTTTAGTTGTTTAAAACAGTACGAGGAATTTGCGGGGTGTTACAAAGTACATCAAAAAATATAAATAGAGAATTGAAAGTGCATTTTTTTGTTTGCACCCTGGTATCTGGTCCACTGGGCCAATTAATCTAGTTCGAGAGGGGTTTCAGTGTTAAGGTTTTATTCCTTTCCCAACGTTGTTGTGGATGATCGAACCGTGGTTCACCCTACCAAGTGCAGCCCTTGCCACCACTGCACCAACAGCTCGTTGGTAACCAAAAGTGCATTTAAGTAATAACTTAACAACAACACTAATTATGTAAACCCTCCACGTGATAATCAGTCATGCAGCTTATGATCTAAGAAGCATCGTGCTTTTTTTTTTTCGACTCCATATCTTGTTATTGAGTAAAGGCTCAAATTAGTTTCTGAAATTTTTTATACAATTGTTTCTAATCCCTAAATATTGGGTATTCAAGTATGATATGAAGTCCGACATTGGATAGGATGAGATGGGTGAGAAGATTTATAACTGACAAGACCCAAAGAACCATTGCATTAAGGTTTTGGTTCAAGATGTGTTGTCTCACTTATAAGTGGCTCCTCACTATTCCCATGATCCTGGAGCAATGTGACTCCCTGATGGTTGAAATCTCCCCGCCGGTTGAAGGTCCCGGCAATGGTATCAGAGCCGATGGTTCGACTGGGACATGGTGGATCAAGGGGGAGTGACCAGTAAGTGTGGGAATTCACACTTGAAGGAGGAGATTGTTGGGTATTCAAGTGTGAAATGAAGTCCTACATTGGATAGGATGAGATGGGTAAGAAAATTTATAAGTGGCAAGACCCATAATACCATGGGAAAAATACCTTTTCCTAAAACCTCGCTAGGAACAGAGAAATAAAATAAGAAAATAGAACAATCACCACACATGGATTTAACGTGGAAAAAACTCCAAAACTAGAGAAAACAACCACGGTCGTTGCCTAAAGACAATCAGAAAATAATACCATGTGAAATTTTTTACAACACATAGAGTACTCTTCCCTTGATCCCAATACACCCACACTCTCCAAAGCAAATACCCTCACTACTCCTCACAATATTCTAACCTAGAATATAAAAGAGGAAAAACAAAAGTTGGATACAAGCTTAAAGTGTTTTCCAACTAGGACAAGTTAAAACAAGGAACTTAAGCCCAATATATAGCCTTGGCTTCCTTCCTTCATTCCAATTCCAGGTAATGCGGGACTTGCTAAAATAGAATATTTCAAGCAAAACCCAACAAACTCCACCTTGATTGAAATATACACATTTCTTCCTTCATTGCCTAAACCGACAACCATAACTCAAAAGAACTATCATACTCCACCATAAAGAGTATACCCGCCATCATGCTTCACATGTCGAAACCATGCTGAAAAGTTTATGGTGCAGCCTCCATGATCGTCATCTCCGGAAGTTCCTCAGCGACCGACATGACCCACCACACACCTTGCATCAATGTCAACCAATGCTCAGGTCACACCTTGCATCAGCAACCAATGCCCGCGCCACATACCTTGCATTCATGTCAACCAATTCTCATGTTCAATTATGTAACCACTAGCATAATCTCATCCTTCTCCATGACATCGCGGTAATGCCATGAGGATAAACCACCTTTCTATTTCAGAAAAGATCATCCTCTTTATCAGTGATAGAGAGACTGTTTGCATCTGACCCAGAGCTCTTTTCTGATCTTGCTCCACCTGGACAATTTTTCTTCACATGCCCAAAGCTTCCACATTTTCAGCACATCTTCCCTGGTTCTTCTTCCAATAAGATCCACCTCTAGTGGCTAGCACTGAATCTGATGAAGTGTCATCCTGACTCATCATTCTTTTTTCTTCAGAAATAATCTTACCAACAACTTCTTCAAAATTCATAGTTTCCTTCCCATACATCAAAATAGGTTTGATATACCCATAGAAAGATGGAAGAGACCATATTAGCTTTAGCACCTTGTCCTCATCTTCAATCTTCCCATACAATTGAGAGCACTATGATGATCAAAGACCTTCATGCTATCATCCATGCGCAAATTGTGGAATTGCTCCTTCAGAAACAACCGATTTGAGATGTCATTTGCCTGATATAACCCTTCAAGTTTCTCCCAAAGCTCCTTGGCCGTTTTCATATAATGCACATTTGCAAGAACATTCTTGGTCAAACTAGACGAATAGCACTTGCTGCTCTCAAATCCATTTCCTCCCATTTGTCATCTTCCATACCGGAAACCTTCCTTGTTAACGCCTTGTGTAATCCTGATTGTATCAACACATCCTTGACTTGAATTTGCCATAAACCAAAATTTATTCTTCCATCAAATTTCTCTAAGTCAAACTTCAAGGCACTCAGAAAACATGACATTGAACCTAAGCTCTTGATACCAGTTGCTGGGAAAAATACCTTTTCCTAAAACCTTGCCAGGAACAGAGAATTAAAATAAGAAAAATAAAAAAATCACCACACAAGGATTTAACGTGGAAAAAACTCCAAAACTGGAGAAAACAACCATGGTCATTTCCTAAAGATAGCCATAAAATAAGACCATGTGAAAACTTTTACAACACATAGACTACTCTCCCCTTTATCCCAATACACCCACACTCTTCAAAGCAAATGCCCTCACTACTCCTCACAATATTCTAACCTAGAATATAAAAGAAGAAAAACAAAAGTTGGATACAAGCTTAAAGTGTTTTCCAACTGGGACAAGTTAAAACAAGGAACTTAAGCCCAATATATAGACTTGTCCTCCTTCCTTCATTCCAATTCCAAGCAATGTGGGACTTGCTAAAATAGAATATTTCTCCCCGGTTGTAGGTCCTGATAGTGGTATAGAGGCAATGGTTCGGATGGGACATGGTGGATCAAGGGGGAATGACTGGTAAGTGTGGGAATTCAAACTTGAAGGGAGAGATTGTTGGGTATTCAAGTGTGAGATGAAGTCCCACATTGGATAGGATGAGATGGGTGAGAAGATTTATAAGTGGCAAGACCCATAGAACCATTGCCTTAATGTTTTTGTTCAAGATATAGTGTCTCACTTATAAGTGGCTCCTCACTATTCCCATGACCCTGGAGCAATGTGACTCCCCGATGGTTGAAACCTCCCCGATTAAAGGTCCCGGCACTAAAAAATAGTATCATTTTATTCATTAAAATTTGTAAACATTGGACATGTTAGTTTTTTAACTTGTCAACCTCTGTGTACTTGACCTCATGGTTTTGCCTATGTAACTAAAAAATAAAAAAGTGTGATTAAATAAAAAAGTGAACCAAACCCGACTTAGTCCAGACAAACATGACTATATTTTCACTTTGGTCTCTGAATTTTCACTTAGCATCCACTTTCACCTCCTGCTCGAGTTCACTAAGCTGAAGTGGTTGAGGTTAAAGTAGCCACCGACGAAATAGTGTCTATGGCAGATTTGAACATGCCTAATACCGATAAAGAATCCACTCTTGCCTAAAGCCAGGTGAAAATGAATGGCAGTATGTGGTGGTAGTGAAATCACCTCCATGTAATTATCGTGTTCATCAAGACCTATTCCAACATGGACACCATCGTACATATGTCGATTCTCTATAAGCTCGGTTCGAGCTTGACAATGGACGACAGGGAACGCTGGTGGTGTGCATGCGGTGGTGACCTCAGTAGTTACAACAAGGCATGGTGGAGATCCGAGGTTGAAGGTGATGATTTTAAGCTCCTGTTTGTGTTTTTTGTTTTTATTTTTGGGTTTTGGTTTGAGGGACAGTTTTTTATGTTGATGATGATTTATGGGGTGAATTAAATTTCGTAGTTTTGTGTTTATTTTCTCTATTTGGATATGGGATGAGCATTGAGAGGTTGATGTGAAGGGATAGATAAGTTTTTTGATTATGATTGTGTGGGTTGTTGATGGTGCTGGAAATTGTGAAGACAAAGTCTCAATGAACAAAAGCAAATCTTTGCGTTTGGCGATGAGGGAAAGCAATTCTCTGCTTCTACTATCTATTATGTTCTATGTTTTTGGAGAAGGAGATGGAGGTGAGAGAATGGATATCGCAATATAACGGGTCACGTCAGCTTTTCGTTAACGAATGCGAATACCACCATAACCAAGGGACTAAACAGATTTTCCTTTTAATTTGGGAACCAAAGTGAACATTTTTGCAAATTCAAGTACCAAATTGATAGCTTAGTCAAATTTATTCTCATGGGAACAAATTTTTGCTAATCAACTAATAAGGTTGGTCGGCAATACCAAACCAAAACAACAATCTAGGGACTCATGGAAATAGGAGCATGACAAATCTGGTTACTACTCTTAAAAAAAGCTTAATGGGAGGGAGAGAGAGAGCATTTCCCAAAGTTTGAAATCTAATTTTGTATCAAAGTTTTAATATTTTTATTTCTTTCTTTAGTTAGCCAAAACGATGTTGTTTTGGCAATGTAACGAGCCACGCTAGGTTTCCGTTAATGAATGCGAACGACAACATAACCAAGGGACTAAACTAAGTAGCGATTAGTTGTGCGAACCAAAGTGAATGTTGAGTGCAAATATAAGGGCCAAAGTAACAGTTTAGTCAAATAAATTCCTTCTCCACACTGTGATCTACCTCCACACCCTCTCACTCCAACCCCCTGTTTAATCTAAGCTAGCCTTCCTGTTATTAGAAATCAGATACAACTTAAGGAATTTTTGTTTGAGACACTCATCGCACTCCCAAAGATCCTCCTTGTTCGGTCTTGATGAGACAGAGGTCCTCATGAAAGACATTTAGTCTGGCAAGAGGGGTCTCTTGGTCCTATGTACTCTTTCAAAATGTGTTATAGGGACTCAAGACTACGTAGTACTTGTGGGAATGTGGTATTGTGCATGAGAGGATTAATGACGACATTAGGAGCTATTCTTGGGAGAGTTCAACGATGAGCCCCCTCTCCAAGGAAGGTCATTTACCAGGCCTTTATCCCTTGTATGAATAGATTGGGCTTACCATATGGAACTTGAAACTGTGGCTCTCAGTACTGATGGCGATGGCCTTAAAGATACTGTGAGTACTTGATTTGGGTCTAATATATGATGTTTTTAAGCATTAATTAACTCCCTTTAATATGGATTTGGCTTGTTTCTTAAGTAAATTTAGGATTTTATTATGTATTTCGGAAAGTTTAGGTAATTTATAATCCTTGAACATTTTGATCTGTTTTGGGTTTGATTTCAGGAATTTGAAGTTTTATTTGATGATTTTTGCTTTGGAATGGAAAGGAGCTTTGAAGGCCATGAGATTGGGGCTGGAATGTAGAAAAATGTTGTTCATAACTGTTATCCACGACCAGGCGCGTGTTAGCCACGCCCAGGCGTGATGGGGCTCAAATGCCAGAAGTTGGGTGCAAGTGTCAGAAATCAATTCATCAAAAGTGCACCAGTTCAGGATCAGTCACGCCCAAGCGTGAGAAAGCCACGCCCAGGCGTGTGTGCCACGTGAAGAGTTAACCAACATCAGATGCCACGCCTAGGCGTGGGGAGTGGCGGGCCTGAGCGCACGTGTTGTGAGTTGGGCCTATCTACTTTGATTTTTGAGGATTATGATAGATTTTAAATAGATTTATTTAGGATTTATTTTAGATTTATTTTAGGATTATCTTTTTCTATACATACTAGGATTTAGCATTAGATTAGAGCAATTCAGAAACAATAGATATTATTGAATATAATTATGATTAGAGAAGAGTGGTTAGAAACATATCATTGAGAGCAAGGAGGCAAGGCAAGGATTGAAGATCAACATTGGAGGGATCCAATTGAATTTACACAGTGAGTGTGTACGTTGGAGGAATCCAATTGAAGGTTCGAAGATCTCTTGGGGTAAATTCATTATTGTCTATATTTATGAGTTCTTCCCTTAATTCTTGTATTTCTTCTCCCATTATGTGTAACTAAACCTCTTGTTAGGAATATGGTGTAATTGTATGGATTCTAAGTAGTTTATTAATTTATGTTTTGATGTTTTTCATTTAAATCTATTGTTTGGTTGTGTTTTAATTACAATTCATGAACTTGATCACTTTATGTTTTGCTTTGGATCTCTAGTTCAACTAGAGAAATCTGAGGATTAGAATAGGTCGTTCAATCAAACATTATAACCACCTAATGTGTAGACATACAATGAGGGCTTATATGACTTTAATATTCTAGTGTTCTTAATTAAAGGTTATTCAATCATTAATTGCTTAAGAATTAAGGGTTGTGATTAGGTAAGAAACGTAATTTCGCAGAGAAATCTAGTTTTTACTACCTCTGGAATGTCGTGGATTTAACGAAAAACGGAGATTCATAACTAGTAAATTAGGTCCTGCAATGAAACCTTGTTCCTAACCTTTTCCAAAATTGTTTCCCAATATCTTTATTTTCTATTTTCAATCTTATTTTATTTTTTATGAAATAAAATAAACCAAACTCAAGTTTCACATAGTAATTACGATTTGCCTAAGAATTATTAGAAACAATTTGCAATCCCCAATAGAACGATATTTTACTTACTCTTTATTAATTATGAAAATCTGTTTTCCAATAAATCAACAACTCCAGAAACAATAAAAGCTAGATCCCTCATGCCTATTACGTTTCTTACTTAACTTTACCCCTTAATCCCTTAAGTGAGTTTTAGTTTATAAAAGTTATACAATTACCCAAAAGTATTCCTACGAGTTGAATAATTATATTTTTTGGTTGAAAGGCCTGATCTAAATCCTAATCTTCCATTTAAGGTTCAGATTACCAAAGCAAAACATAAAGTGGCCAATTCTATGAATTGTAATTAAAACGCAGCCAAACAATTGATTTAAAAGGAAAAACATCAATTCATAAATAAATAGCCAAATTAAGATCCATACAAATCCACCCTATTCCTAACAAGAGATTTAGTTACACATATTGGAAGAAGAAATACTGTGAATTCAATGCTCCTAATTATGTGGATTATGTTTTGATGATGACAAAATAATTAACAAATCATGCCTTAAAGATATTGCAACATCAACATCAACAAGAAGTCAAGAAAAGAAGACAAGTGCCCAATCATTCTCAATCAAATATTAAGTGTAAATTTCTAATTTATGTTGAGAGTGGGTAGAAATAGTTAGTCTCTTCTAGGAATAAATTTTTATATGATTATTAAGTTGAAATTGACCAATATTAATACTTGAGAAGAAAAATAAAATTGAAAAATAATTTTTCCCATATCTGATCAAAATACTCGAGTATTTTGAGAAAGACTCGAGTATATACTCGAGTATTTATCGAAAAACTCGAGTATTTGTGCCAGGTCAGCAAATATGACCGTTAGTCTTGTTCGTGCACCAATTCACTCATGACCGACCAAAAAGACTCGAGTATTTTTGTCCAGTCAGCAAAAATGAACGTTGGAGAGACTCAAAAACTCAATTGAGGGCATTTGAGTCTCATCCAACCCCAAGAGAGTATTCTGAATCTCATTGTAAAATTGCTCTTTGAATTTGTGCAAGAACAAACAAGACAACAAGATCATAGTGTGTTCAAGCTTTTATAATTTCCTCTTATCAAGTGTTAATTCCCAAAAAGCTCAACTTCTCACTCATATTGTCATTTTATTCCAAGTTGAGTTTTAGGTCTCAATTCTTACATTGAGCTGTGCTTATTTGTGCTAATCCATTGTGAGATTAGTAATACACATACAAAAAGCTTGATTATTCAAAGTCTTGGATTGTTCCCAAGCAAACCCTAAGTGGCTTAGGGTGTTGGAAGTCTTGAGAGGTTTTCAAGCACAAGACTAGGAGGTTCCTAGCCCGGTGGAGTTTCTTGAAGGGAGTTCAAGGAAGCTTTGTGAAGAGTTCTTCAATCACCGGAATCAAATTGGGGTAGAAATCAAGAGTTTGGTACACTCTTGAAGGGTTAGGTTGAGTGAGGCCATTCTCAAGCAATCCTTTGTAATTTCTAACAATTTGATTATTAGTAGAAACTCCTAAGTGATTAGGAGGACTGGATGTAGCTCATTGTTGGAGTGAACCAGGATAAAATTGCTTGAGTGGTGGTTTATTGCTTTTAATCTACTTTCTAGCTCAATAGACTTAAGTCATTTCAATCAATTAGGATTTATACAATTAGGTAGCAAGTTCAAGGAATCTTTGTGTTAAAAGTTATTTAGTTTGCTTGTTATTCTGTTGGATAAGTTCCTGTTTATTATTGAATTGATTTGAGTTAAATTGCTGAATTTTCGTTTCTGGTTTTTCTGCTATCTGATAGGAAAAACTCGAGTATTTCAGAAAAGACTCGAGTTGTTCATCACTGAAAAACTCGAGTATTTCACAAAAGACTCGAGTCTTTTGTGTCTGATTCCATAATATTCAGTCTTAGCTCCATTCTTCAATTATCAATCCAAATATTTGGTATTAGTGCTTCAAAATACTATTCACCCCCCTCTAGTATTTGCTTAGCTCGCTTGTTGGTTTCCAACAAGTGGTATCAGAGCTCGGTCGAAAGATCGAGTGTAACAACTTTTTCGAAAAAGATCCTTTTGGAAACTTAATGGGCTCTAGCAATAACTTTGGTGGAGAAGGAGCTTCAATAAACCGTCCTCCACTATTTAATGGTGAAGGATATGTTTATTGGAAAACTCGTATGAAAGTTTTTATTGAAGCAATTGATATGGATATTTGGGATGCAATTGAAAATGGTCCTTTCATTCCCAAAAAGAAAATAAATGATGAAATTGTTGAAATTCCAAGGAGTAGTTGGAATGATGATGAAAAGAGAAAAGTCTCATTTGATTTAAAAGCTAAAAACATCATCTTTTCGGCTCTATCCCATGATGAATTTTATAGAGTTTCCCAATGTAAATCGGCAAAAGAAATGTGGGATACTTTGCAAGTCACACATGAGGGAACAAGTAAGGTTAGAGATGCAAGATTGAATTCTCTAACACACGAATATGAATTGTTCCACATGTTGCCAAATGAAACCATTAGTGACTTGCAAAAGCGATTCTCTCACATAGTTAATCATTTGATTTCCTTGGGAAAATTATTTCGCAATGGTGAAACTACTAATAAAATTCTAAGATGTCTTGATAGGAGTTGGCAACCCAAGGTAACCGCCATCAAGGAATCAAGAGACATAAATAGCATGGACTTAGCCACTTTGTTTGGCAAACTCCAAGAGCATGAGATGGAACTTACAAGACTTGGGATGCATGAGGAATCGGACAAAAAGAAAAAGGGCATAGCACTCAAAGCTTCAACTAAAGCTACAAAAGAAGTTGAAGAATGCTCTACAAGTGGAGATTCCGATGGTGAACCAAATCAAGAAGAATTTGGGATGTTTGTGAAAAGATTCAACAAATTTTTCAAAGGGAAGAAAGGTGGATCTTCATCCAATTTCAAGAGAACCAAAGACTCCAAACAAAGAGAAAAGAGTACCAATGATGGAGTTAAGTGTCATGAATGTGGTGGGGTTGGTCACATAAGAATGGAATGTGCCACATTCTTGAAGAAGAATGACAAGAAGACCCAAGAGACCAAAGGGAAGCGTGCATACATTGTTTGGGATGCACCGGAGAAGAGCAATGAATCATCTTCAAGTAGTTCCGGTGATGAAACTGCAAATCTTTGTCTCATGGCCAAGAACAATCACGAGTCCTCATCAAGAGCTAATCATGACATGGGTGAAAGTGATGATGAGGTAACCTCTAGCTCTTCTTGTTCCTCTTCAAACTCCATTTCCTATGATGATTTGCAAGAAGCCTACAATGAAATGTTAATTCAATTTAGAAGGCTTGCTAAAATCAATAAGGAAAAAGGAAAGAAAATTTTGGAGTTTCAACAAGAAATTGATGAATTGCAAAAATCTATAAATGAGTTGAAACTTCAAAATGAATCCTTGGAACTTATTAATTCTAGTCATCAAAGTGATTGTGCAAATCATGAGGAGATTATCACTCCATGTGAGAGATGTGATGAACTTGAAAAAGAAGTGAAAGAGTTGAAAAACAAACTCACAATCTCACATAGTGATAGAAACCTCAACCGGTTGTTGAACTCTCAAAGACATAATCACAACAAAACCGGTTTAGGATATGTTCATAAAAAGGACAAAAAGTACAAGGTGGTTGGAACATTTTCTAAGAAAAATTCATCAAAAAGACCAACTTGTACTTATTGTGGAAAAGTTGGACATATCAACATTGAGTGCCACATTAAGAAGTTTGAAATGAAAAAGGGCACTTATATGTGGATTAAGAAGGGAGAAAGTCCCAACACTAACCCTAAGGGACCCAACATTGTTTGGGTACCCAAAGTGAACAAGTGATTTCATTTTGTAGGTGTGTCTTCGAACGGGAAAACAATTGTGGTATCTTGATAGTGGATGTTCGAAGCACATGACGGGAGATAAGCGGCACTTCATTGAGCTTACTTCAAAGGAAAAGGGTTATGTCACTTATGGGGACAACAACAAAGGCAAAATCCTTGGTATTGATAAAATCGGAAACTCTTCAAACTTGATTATTGATAATGTGCTCTATGTTCAAGGATTAGAACATAATCTCTTGAGCATAATCCAATTATGTGATATTGGCAATCATGTAGTTTTTACCTCTATCCATTGCCTCATTAAAAGTGACAAAGATGAATCAATCAAATTTGTTGGTAGAAGGTCAAATAATACTTACTTAGTTGATTTGAACAAAGTCACTTCTTTGGTCTCTACTTGTTTAGTGAGCAAAGAAAATGACACTTGGTTATGGCATCGTAGGACCGCTCATATAAATGTAAACCAATTGAAGAAAATTCAATCTAAAGATCTAGTAGTTGGTTTACCAAAGCTAAATTTTTCTATTGAAGGTTTTTGTTCCCCTTGCAAGAAATGTAAACAAACTAAAAACACCTTTGGATCAAAAATGGTGATGTCCACATCAAGGCCATTAGAAATGCTTCATATGGACTTGTTTGGACCATCACAAGTAAAAAGCTTTGGTGGCAACTATTATGCATTGGTGATTGTGGATGACTTCTCTAGGTTTACTTGGACTTTATTTTTAACTACTAAGAGTGAGACCTACAAATGTTTTAAACATCATGTCAAACTTTTGCAAAACCAAGTAAATCAAAAAGTAATTATTATTCGTACCGATCATGGTGGTGAATTCGAAAACCACAAATTTGATAGATTTTGTGCTAAAATGGTATTGAGCACCAATTCTCCGCACCAAGGACTCCGGAACAAAACGGAGTGGTAGAGCGGAAAAATAGGGTGCTAGAGGAACTTGCTAGAACCATGTTAAATGAGTCTCAAGTACCTCAATATTTTTGGGCCGATGCCGTCAATACGGCTTGTTATGTTTTAAATCGTATTTTGATAAGGCCCTCTTTGGATAAAACCCCCTATGAACTTTACAAGTGAAGAAAGCCAAATATATCTCATTTTCATGTCTTCGGATGCCAAGTTTTTGTTTTAAATAATGGAAAAGAACACATTGGCAAGTTTGATTCCAAATCCGATGAAGGCATATTTTTAGGCTATTCTTCTCATAGTAAAACTTATAGAATTTTCAATAAAAGAACTTTAACTATTGAGGAATCAATTCATGTGGTTTTTAATGAGTCTTCGAAAGAAGATAGTGTTTTATGTGATACTAGTGAAGATGACATTGATTTTTCAAAAGAAGAAAAAGAGAGAGAGAAATCAAAAGTTGATGAAGGAGAAGTAAGGGAAGAACTTCCTCCAACTTGGAAATCGGTCAAGGCTCATCCTATAGACAATGTCATAGGAGATATGTCAAAGGGAGTACTTACTCGTAGGTCTATTCAAAACATTTGCCACTATGTCTCATTTGTTTCTCAAATTGAACCCGATTCAATTAAAAAGGCCATTGAGGATGATCATTGGGTTCTTGCTATGCAAGAAGAATTAAACCAATTTGAAAGAAATGAAGTTTGGGATCTAGTCCCTAAACCCGATGATCATACCATAATTGGTACTAAATGGATTTATAGAAACAAACTTGATGAATCTGGGTTGATTATAAGAAACAAAGCTAGACTAGTAGCTCAAGGGTACAACCAAGAGGAAGGTATCGATTATGATGAGACCTTTGCTCCGGTTGCACGTCTTGAAGCAATCCGAATTTTACTTGCTTATTCTTCAATCATGAAATTCACTTTATATCAAATGGATGTTAAAAGTGCTTTCTTTAATGGGTTTATAAATGAAGAAGTGTATGTCAAACAACCCCCTGGTTTTGAAAATAGTGAATTTCCAAACCATGTTTATAAATTGAAAAAGGCACTCTATGGATTGAAACAAGCTCCTAGAGCTTGGTATGATCGATTGAGTTCCTTTCTATTAGAAAACAAGTTTCAAAGAGGGAAGGTTGATAATATAGTATTTATTTATAAAACCAAGGATGACATTTTGTTAGTACAAATCTATGTTGATGATATCATTTTCGGTGCTACTAACGTGTCTCTTTGTAGAAAGTTTTCAAATTTGATGAAAAAGGAATTTGAAATGTCAATGATGGGAGAACTCAAGTTCTTCCTAGGCTTACAAATAAATCAAGTCAAGGAGGGGATATTTGTGCGTCAAGGGAAATATTGCAAAGAGCTCCTTGAGAAATTCGGATTGGACAAGTGCAAGGAAGCCTACACTCCAATGAGCACATCATGCTACCTAGACAAGGATGAACAAGGTACACCGGTTGATGTTAGTAAGTATAGGGGTATGATAGGTAGTCTCCTATATCTCACTGCATCTAGACCGGATATTATGTTTAGTGTATGCATGTGTGCTAGATTTCAAGCTAATCCTAAAGAATCTCACCTATCCGCAGTTAAACATATATTTAAGTATCTAAAAGGAACAATTAACACTGGTTTATGGTATCCTACTGATGCCACTCTTAGTTTAGTTGGTTACTCGGATTCCGACTTCGCGGGATGCAAGCTTGATCGCAAAAGCACCAGCGGTACTTGCCATTTCTTGGGAAGTTCATTGGTGTCATGGTTTTCTAAAAAGCAAGCTTGTGTCGCTCTTTCTACCGCCGAAGCGGAATATATCGCAGCCGGTAGTTGTTGTGCTCAACTGTTATGGATGAAACAACAATTATCGGATTTTGGTTTGAAACTTGAAAATATTCCGATTAGAGGCGATAACACGAGTGCAATCAATTTGACTAAGAATCTGGTGTATCACTTAAGAACTAAACACATTGAAATAAGACATCACTTTTTAAGAGATCATGTACAAAAGGGTGATTGCACAATTGAATTTGTTAGTACCACAAATCAATTAGCCGACATTTTTACAAAACCTCTACCAAGGGACACCTTTTATCATATTAGGAGAGAACTTGGTATTTTAGATGAAGCTAATATAGGCTAATTGCATTGTGTGTCATTTTTTTGAAAAATCACCATATTAGTCTTACTCTAATGTGATATTGATTCTTAGTTAAATTGTCCTTGATGATATTTGAAATTGTATGTGTTAATTGTGTGTGATTCTGTACTGTATTCCAAGTTGGTAGTGAAGCATTTGTGTTTGATTTGTGTTTGGTCTTTCAAAACTGTGTTTTTACTTTCTGTTCTGTCAAAATACTCGAGTTTTTCCAAAAATACTCGAGTATATTAATTCAAAATTAAATCAGTTTTAAATTGAAAAAGTTTTTAATCAGGGTCTGATAAAAATACTCGAGTGTTTTTCAAAAACACTCGAGTCTTTCGAAACCCCCAATTTTTGAACTTTCAGACCAAACTCGAGTATTTTCCAAACACTCGAGTATTTTGCGTTTTCCTGAAATTTGAACTTTCGGACCAAACTCGAGTTTTTAAGTTTTTACTCGAGTTTTCTGGGGAAATCTGGGCTGAGTCACGAACGACTCGAGTATATTCTCAAAAACTCGTGTATTTTTCAACGAACAACTCGAGTATTGTTGAATATACTCGAGTATTTTGGCGAGTTTATATATACTCCAGCCCCCACACACTCGAGTTTCACGAACCCCTTTCTCTTCTCTCTCGGTTTTCTCATATCTCTCTCCTCAAAACTCCGTTTTTACTCAAATTTTTGCCAAATCTTACTAGTTTTACATCCTCTAATCACTTTTCTACCATTATTTCAACGAATTTCAACACTTTTCAACCTCAAATCCGTCACCCCCTTTTCAAACCCTAACTTTCCAAAACTTCAATTTTCATCAATTCCTCTATGGCTTCATCATCTGGTAAAGGAAAGAGAGTTAGGATTGCCGAATCATCTTCTGATGAGGATATTCCGGAGTACTATCAAGAAGATGAATGCTTGGAACGGTTGGAAGGCTTTGCCACTAGGGAGTTCGGAGTTATCTCTTGGATCAACAGTGCATTCCTTGAAAGTAAGGGTTTCTCATTTGTTACTAACCTTAGGTATCAAAAACTTATTCAATTTCTGAAATTTAATGGCCCTATCTATCCTAGGTTAGTTAGAACCTTTTGTGCGAACCTTAGGCTACATAATGATGTCATAGAAACCATGGTTGAGGGTGTTAGATTCAAAATTAGCGCTAAGGACCTTTTTGTTGCTTTTGGGACTACACGACACGGGGACAATTCTTTAAAGGCAGATGCGGACGGAATTTTTCAAAGTTGTTTGCGCCCCGGTCGTGTATGGACCGAAGGAATTAAGCATTCCTCATATATGACTGTCCACACTAGGGTGTTGCACTATATACTATGCCATCAGTTAGTGCCTCAAACCTCACCCAATTATGCTAAGCCCACAAACAATGAACTTAGGCTTCTTAGTGCCATCCTGAACAATGAGAAGCTAAATTGGTCTCGCATAATTTTGGACCGAATGCTCCTTGCTGCAAAGTCTAAACACCCGAAAACCTTGCCTTATGCCATGCATGTTTGTTTCCTGTTGAGTTACTTCAAGGTGTCTATCACACGGAATGAAGAGAAAAAGACTCTTCATGTGAACCAGCACTGCCTCAACAAAGGCACCTTGAGTCATCAAGACATGGCATTTCATGCACCCTCTGGCCAATACTTGTACCGATCTGATATTGCTGAGATGGAGAGGGTTGCGAATGTTGCAGCTCGACAAGGGGTGGATGCCCAACAGATGGAAGAGGAAGCTGCAGCATTTGCGCAGGCTGAAGGAGGGAACCCTATTGAGGATCAGATTAATTTTGATGACTTTACTGGATCTCAATCTGGGTTTGATAACTTGGGTTGGAGAGACAATGTTATCACACGGCTGTACACTTTACATGGGAGGATGGACTCCCTTGTGCATGCTATGGATGCCCAGCGTGATGATTTTGTTAGCTTAGACACTAGGATGAGTGCAGAGTCTGCCATGTTTTATTCTCATTTGGATCAGCACTCGACCCAGATTAATGCCCGCCTGGACCAGCAGTCAGGGGAGATGCACCGCCGGTTTGATGAGATGATGGCGGCCTTCTCTCGGTTCTATCCTCCTCCAGATGATCCAGCTCCTTCCATGTTTTGATGCTGCTGCTTATGGATTTTCTATTTTAGTTTTCATTATGTTTTTCATCATGTTGATCTTGTTGCATTTTCTGTACTTTGAGAACTTGGTGTTTTGAGACTTTGGGTTTATTATTGCACCTTTTGATTTGGACCTTTTATGATGTTTTTATGTTAATGAATTTGGTTTTCGTTATGATGTTTGTGCAAAGCTTCAGGGGGAGCTCCTTATGTTTATTATTAAGTCTATTTTTTTTGCATAGTTGGTTATGGGGTTTTCCAATTATGCACCTCTCCTCCCTTGATATTTTTTTTTAAATTGTTACATCTTTTTGGCGTATGACAAAAAGGGGGAGAGATATTATACACTTGTCTTGATATTGTTGCACCTAAAATCTCTAATTATGGTATATACTCTGATAATTGTTAAATACTCGAATACCATAGGCTTGGTGCTAAAATTAAATTGTCATAACATCTTGCTCAAGCTGAATTTTTAGATAGGTGAAAAGTATCATATAGTGAGGGGGAATTGCATCTCCAAGTGGATCAAGCTCAACAAATGGATCAAGTGTTAATTATTTTGTCATCACCAAAAAGGGGGATATTGTGAATTCAATGCTCCTAATTATGTGAATTATGTTTTGATGATGACAAAATAATTAACAAATCATGCCTTGAAGATATTGCAACATCAACATCAACAAGAAGTCAAGAAAAGAAGACAAGTGCCCAATCATTCTCAATCAAATATTAAGTGTAAATTTCTAATTTATGTTGAGAGTGGTTGAGAGTGGGTAGAAATAGTTAGTCTCTTCTAGGAATAAATTTTTATATGATTATTAAGTTGAGATTGACCAAAATTAATACTTGAGAAGAAAAATAAAATTGAAAAATAATTTTTCCCATATCTAATCAAAATACTCGAGTATTTTGAGAAAGACTCGAGTATATACTCGAGTATTTATCGAAAAACTCGAGTATTTGTGCCAGGTCAGCAAATATGACCGTTAGTCTTGTTCGTGCATCAATTCACTCGTGACCGACCAAAAAGACTCGAGTATTTACCAAAAGACTCAAGTATTTTTGTCCAGTCAGCAAAAATGAACGTTGGAGAGACTCAAAAACTCAATTGAGGGCATTTGAGTCTCATCCAACCCCAAGAGAGTATTCTGAACCTCATTGTAAAATTGCTCTTTGAATTTGTGCAAGAACAAACAAGACAACAAGATCATAGTGTGTTCAAGCTTTTATAATTTCCTCTTATCAAGTGTTAATTCCCAAAAAGCTCAACTTCTCACTCATATTGTCATTTTATTCCAAGTTGAGTTTTAGGTCTCAATTCTTACATTGAGCTGTGCTTATTTGTGCTAATCCATTGTGAGATTAGTAATACACATACAAAAAGCTTGATTATTCAAAGTCTTGGATTGTTCCCAAGCAAACCCTAAGTGGCTTAGGGTGTTGGAAGTCTTAAGAGGTTCTCAAGCACAAGACTAGGAGGTTCCTAGCCCGGTGGAGTTTCTTGAAGGGAGTTCAAGGAAGCTTTGTGAAGAGTTCTTCAATCACCGGAATCAAATTGGGGTAGAAATCAAGAGTTTGGTACACTCTTGAAGGGTTAGGTTGAGTGAGGCCATTCTCAAGCAATCCTTTGTAATTTCTAACAATTTGATTATTAGTATAAACTCCTAAGTGATTAGGAGGACTGGATGTAGCTCATTGTTGGAGTGAACCAGGATAAAATTGCTTGAGTGGTGGTTTATTGCTTTTAATCTACTTTCTAGCTCAATAGACTTAAGTCATTTCAATCAATTAGGATTTATACAATTAGGTAGCAAGTTCAAGGAATCTTTGTGTTAAAAGTTATTTAGTTTGCTTGCTATTCTGTTGGATAAGTTCCTGTTTATTATTGAATTGATTTGAGTTAAATTGCTGAATTTTCGTTTCTGGTTTTTCTGCTATCTGATAGGAAAAACTCGAGTATTTCAGAAAAGACTCGAGTTGTTCATCACTGAAAAACTCGAGTATTTCACAAAAGACTCGAGTCTTTTGTGTCTGATTCCAGAAAATTCAGTCTTAGCTCCATTCTTCAATTATCAATCCAAATATTTGGTATTAGTGCTTCAAAATACTATTCACCCCCCTCTAGTATTTGCTTAGCCCGCTTGTTGGTTTCCAACAAATACAAGGAATGAGAAAAACACATAATCATAGACAATAATGAATTTACCCCCAAGAGATACTCAATCATCAAGTGGATTCCTCCAACAATATTGATCTTCAATCCATGTGCCTTGCCTCCTTGCTCTCAATTGCAAAACTAGCCTCTCTTCTCTAATCCTAAATTCTATTCTAATCTCTAATTGCCTCTGAAAAGTCTACAAAACATAATGGAAAAACCTATATTTAAAGTTTAAAACTAATCCTAATTGAATTAGAGCAAAACTTATTAGAAAGTGGCCCAATTGGGCCTAGACGACGTCCGCGCGCCTGGGAGCCTAGGGCCACACGCCTGGGCGCACAGATCTGGTCTGCTACTGATTACCAGGGGCTGCGCGCCTGGGTGTCCCAGCCTGGGCGCCTGAGCGTTCCAGCCCTGCTCCGACTCCGTTTCGCTCCGTTCTTGCGCCATTTTCAAGGTCCTTCCGTCCTCTTTTCAATTCCATAATTATTTTCCTCAATTAAGCTCCGAAAGTACCTGAAACAAACCCAAAATGGATCAAAACGTTTAAAGAATCCTAATCTAATAACAATTCCTAAAACTATACTAAAAATCCTAAGTTTGCAAGAGAAACAAACCAAATAATTAGCAAAAGGAATTGAAATTAATGCTCAAAATATCATATATTGGACCCAAATCATTGTTCACTAGTTCCTGGTTCTTTTGGAGTTTGTTTTTCTAACCAGATTTTGATGAAGTTATTGCTTGTGAAGAAAAGTGTATGAGTCATGAGTCTAGGGTCTTAGATTAGGAGGTATGCGGGTTGATTTAAGAAATGATCCTGTGTTTAGAATTTTTATTTTACTTTTGCCTGGGACATGCAAAATGCTAAGTTTGGGGGAGTGATTTGGGTCTAATATATGATGTTTTTAAGCATTAATTAACTCCCTTTTACTATGGATTTGGCTAGTTTCTTAAGTAAATTTAGGATTTTATTATGTATTTAGGAAATTTTAGGTAATTTAGAATCCTGGAACGTTTTGATCCGTTTTGGGTTTGATTTCAGGAATTTGAAGCTTTATTTGATGATTTATGGTTTGGAATGGAAAGGAGCTTTGAAGGCCATGAGATTGGAGCTGGAATGGAGAAAATTGTTGTTCATAGCTGTTGTCCATGACCAGGCGCGTGTTAGCCACGCCCAAGCGTGATGGGCTTCAAATACTAGAAGTTGGGTGCAAGTGTCAGAAATCAATTAATCAAAAGTGCACTAGTTCAAGATCAGTCACGCCCAGGCGTGAGGAAAGCCACGCCCAAGCGCGTGTGCCACGTGAAGAGTTAACCAGCATCAGATGCCACGCCTAGGCATGGAGAGTGGCGCGCCTGGGCGCGCGCGTGCTGTGAGTTGGGCCTATCTACTTTGGTTTTTGAGGATTCTTATAGATTTTAGATAGATTTATTTATAAATAGATTTATTTCTAGAATTATTTATAGATAGATTTATTTAGGATTTATTTTAGATTTATTTTAGGATTAGCTTTTTCTATATATACTAGGATTTAGCATTAGATTAGAGCAATTCAGATACAATAAAGATTATTGAATATAACTAGGATTAGAGAAGAAAGGTTAGAAACATATCATTGAGAGCAAGGAGGCAAGGCAAGGATTGAAGATCAACATTGGAGGGATCCAATTGAATTTACATAGTGAGTGTGTACGTTCGAGGAATCCAATTGAAGGTTTGAAGATCTCCAGGGGTAAATTCATTATTGTCTTTGATTATGAGTTCTTCCCTTAATTCTTGTATTTCTTCTCCCATTATGTGTAAATGAACCTCTTGTTAGGAATATGGTGTAATTGTATGGATTCTAAGTAGTTTATTAATTTATGTTTTGATGTTTTACATTTAAATCTATTGTTTGGTTGTGTTTTAATTACAATTCTTGAACCTGATCACTTTATGTTTTGCTTTGGATCTCAAGTTCAACAAGAGAAATCTGAGGATTAGAATACGTCGTTCAATCAAACATTATAACCACCTAATGTGTAGACATATAGTTAGGGCTTATATGACTTTAATATTCCAGTGTTCTTAATTAAAGGTTATTTAATCATTAATTGCTTAAGAATTAAGGGTTGTGATTAGGTAAGAAACGTAATTTCGCTGAGAAATCTGGTTTTCACTACCTCTGGAATGTCATGGATTTAATGAAAAACAGAGATTCATAACTATTAAATTAGGTCCTGCAATGAAACCATGTTCATAACCTTTTCCAAAATTGTTTCCCAATATCTTTATTTTCTGTTTTCAATCTTATTTTATTTTCTATTAAATAAAATAAACCAAACTCAAGTTTCGCATAGTAATTACGATTTGCCGAAGAATTATTAGAAACAATTTGCAATCCCCAATGGAACGATATTTTACTTACTCTTTATCACTTGTTGACCCGGTATACTTGCTGGTAGTTCCAACAATACTCTGAGTTGTGGTTGTGATCAACTTTCATCGCAAGGGTAGCAGGATGTTCAGTTATTTTCTATGATGGATTTCTCTTCACAGAGTATATGGTTGCATATTGTTTATACTCTATATGTATTAGGTTGCATTCGAGTATGTGTTCCCCTCTAATTTAGGATGGTATTTATAAGGACTTCATAGGGTGCTAGGCCTGATGTATTTCCCCTGATAAATCTTCTACTTGTGAGGATAATCTTCGAGTGATCTTATCTTATTAAAATAAGTTGTGATCCTCTATAATTATATATAATTTAGCATTTATACCCTTTAACTGAGTCTTATCTACTGGAGATTGACTTCGTGATTAAATCTCGTGATTTACTTATTGGTCATGCCTATTTTTGAGCTCTTTCAAGCTCGTTTCTCTTCTAAATCCTTAGATGTAGATCGATTGAGCTTGCTTCTTGCCCTAGGGTCTTTACCATGAGATGCATTAGATCGTTTCAGGGCCATCACTTGGGGTAGGCTTCCTTAACTCGCGACACAACCGAAACATAAGCCCCTAGGTCGTTTATCTAAAGTATTCTTTTAGCTGGGAGATGTTCTAAGTCCTGGATATCCCCAAGTCCAATGCTAAGATATGTGGCTTTTCCAAATTCACTCTTTGGTTTGAAACCATTTGTAATCTTCCATCTCTTTAATTCATGGCATAAAACTTTAATTCTTCCCACCGTAACTACATGCAAGCTACCAATAAGGATATGACATGTGTGCAACATGTTTTCTTGGAAGTTGATTAATAACTCACGTCTAATCATAGTGTCCTTGTGACAGTCGAAAAACAGACTTGGCACTTGTTTCCATGCTTATTCAATTTAGGTTTTAAACTTTCTTCCTTATTTAGAAATGTTTCACTCTTACTTTCTCTTGATTCATTATATTCTTTCTCATGCTCTTGTGAATTTTCTCAAACCTTTACTTGAACAAGGTTAACACATCTTCTTATCTTAATCTCATGTTGTGTTCTTGAAATTTTGTCTGACTCTAAATACTAATCCGGCTTCTTTGGTTCTACTGTTAGTGAGAGTGGAGAGATTTGTCCCAACAATCCTTGGTTTTCCACGGTTGAGTTGGTGGAGTCAAACCCTTCTTGTCCTAAATTCCTAACTTTGAATGGTCTCTTAGAGATTAAATATGTATTAACTAGAGACATTCTTGTGGGGTGTCGTTACTTTAGAACATTCCCTTCCTCTTCTTCACTGATAGGCACAATTAAATTTCGTAGAAGTTTAACAATTAAACCATAAAGTTGGAGAGATTTAAAATGGGTTCATAGGAGTGTGTTGTACGAAAAACCAATCATTAGCCAAACTTCTGAACTTCGTGATCTTCCTGTTAGAGACAAATCCTCTCGTCGCATTTTTCAATTTTAGCCCCCTTACCTAATGAGAGGGTATGCACAAGTCATGACCCCGATTCTTCCAACCCTCCTTTTATTATGTTATATTGATTTCTTTTTTCTTATTTGGGGCTAAGTTAACCTTTTGATCCCTTTGTTACCAACGTCTTGAGCTTCATTCATGTAGACCTTATCCAACTTTATTCGAATTCTAGGGAACTTCTAATGGCATTCCAAAGGTTTTTGAAAACTTGTCTCTTGAAACATAAGCCACATACCCTGGCTAAAAATAGCTCAAGCTCTTTTTTCCTTCACCATCACCGAGTTTCCACTTTTATTATTGAGTACGAACAATCTAAAATGATTTGGGCATTATTGACTCCAAGTAGCTCCTTTGTGATATTCTCCACCAATAATTTTGATAAGGGATTTAAACATGATTTTTTCGAGGTCTCCTCTAGAGACTCATTCGGTGTTGAACCTCTTTCTTATACCAGTTGGGTAAACAAAAGCTCCAACGTGAACTCTAACTTCTATGTGACTCCAGCTCTTGATCTTAACCCTTTGAGTGAATAATGCTTAGGGCCTCGATGGAGTAGGCCATTAATCATGGTCATATTGACGTCGAGACATGCATAGCCAAAGATGTTTTTTTTTCTTACATGATTGATTAGGTATTTGTTGTCCCCATTGGATTTTGTTAACTTTGATTTAATTTTGTTGATGTTGACTGTGCCTGCTTCTTTTTATTTTTCAGAGAAGATGACTTTGATTTAATTTCATTGATGTTGGCCATTCCTCCTTCTTTTTCTTTTTTCATAGAAGATAAGTAGTGCTTTAGATCATCTTCAATCTTTTGCTGCCAAAAAGGTTGGCAATGCCCCTACTTCTGATTCAAGGCTTAGAAGGAGGGCTCCTTTAAGGATCGTTGTAACACCCTAATTTAATAAAGAATAATTTCTCAAAAATAGTTGGTAGCGGAAATTTTTTTTTTTAGAAAATAACTCCAACATTTAGGGCGTACATTTGTACCATGTACAGTCTACATATACATTTCTTTCTTTTCGCCTTCTCCGTAGGAACGTACTTTGCCTTTTACATGTGGTTAGTACCTATAATGTGGGAAATACGGGGAGTATCTCACGAGCTTATAGACTAAGATTAGTTTATAATGTATTCATTTCCTTTCTGTTTACCATTCTCTTTTTCAAGTTCAATTAAGAGTGTTTGCCCTCTTGTAACACCATTATAGATCTTTGAGTTATTGGAATTGGATTAGTAATCACTTCCCTTATCGCTAGATTGATCTACTGTCATTTTGGATTTAGATCATGTGAATTTTTTTTTGGTTTTGCCATATGGACATTAGCCTATATTAAGATTTATTCAATTTCTTTATATGATTTATTCATTCATCATTCTATACATGTTTATTAAAATCATATTCCTCAACTCTACTTCATGTCCAATTTCATTGTAAGTCATTTCATGCTCGTTCATGCCATATCAAACAAAATCAATCACAACATCAAAATCAATTATCATGCAAACACATATCCATATTCATTCTAAGGGTTATAATCTAGCTAGTTATACTAATCATTCATTCATTTTTTTGTTCATATTTCTTATCATACTAATCAAATACTAATCTTGTTCTATAAGAAATGACTTATCCCTTACCTTAAGAGAAGAAAAGCAACCAAGTCTCAATCCTATGTTCCTTCCTCCACCTTGGATTCGACCTTTTCTTAGTCCTCAAGCCTTTTTATTGCTATTTTCATTACTAATGTGAAGTTTCAACTTGATGTTTATGGGGTTTTTGGAGGATTTAAGGTGTGTGAACTTGAGAGAGGGTAAGGGATTGTGTTATTTCCTCTCCAAGACACCCCTTCTCTATTTATAGGTCTTGGATGCCTAGTTTTGTTGGGAATTATTCTGGAATATTCCTTCTTCTTCCTTATTTCTAGGATTTTCTAAAAAATTCTTGGTTTTTCTTATTTACATGTTTTTCTAGAAAATTCTAGGTTTCTCTTATTTACATGTTTTTCTAGAAAATTCTTGGTTTATCTTATTTACATGTTTTTCTAGAAAATTCTTGGTTTTTCTTATTTGCACATTTTTTTAGAAAATATTAGGTTTTTATTATTTAATTTTATTTTCTTAATATTTAATTAATTACATTTATCTATTATTAATATTTTTTGTAGGGCTAACCACCACCCCCCGGTCGACCAAAGCCTCATGACATGTCCACACAGGACGACCCCCAAACAGTCAAGGGCACCTCGCCTACCATTCAAACCGACCATAACGAGTCGATACCCACGGGGTCATCTGCCAATCGTATACATCGAGCCACCCCTAAAAGGTGCTCTTGATCGGCCATCGTGACAAGAACTAGATCACTCAGCTCTCAGCCCATCATACGGGCCACGTGCCACGTGTCACCATCCTACGTACCACATAACGATCTAGACATGAGAAGGGTACATGCTGAGTTGTCCAGGTTCTAGAAGGACATCATATATTTTACAGATATTTTCACAGAACCTGACGTCAACATGGAAACCCTAAAGGGCCTCCAAACAGGCCCATATCCGTACACCCCTATAAAAGGCATAATACTACCTTGGGGTTAGGTAAGTTCTATCATCCCTAAGTTGACACTTTTGCACACACTGTTGACAAGGGGAGACCCTGGGTATCCCTACTGGATATTCAGATATTTCTATATGTGTCACATATTAATTGTTTGATTCTTCACTAATCCCAAAGGTCATAAAACATTGGTCCAAGGGCCATAAAGATCAAGAACATTTCCTTAATTAGAACCACTACATTGGTGTTGTGTGTAGGGATCTTGTTACTAACATTCCCACCCCATTTGAACATGGCAAGCTTCTACGAAAGTAATGACAGCAACTTGGACATCAATGAAGCCACCAGCCAGTGGCCAGACCACCCTCAGCACCCTAGCCACAGGGGTGCAGATACAGCGATTCACCCCCCAAACAGCATCAGGATGATGGTGGTAGTCGGAGGCCTTGCAAGTAGAGGAGAAAGACGTGCTAATCGAAAGTGATACATTGGCCAAATCCACAGCAAGTCTAGTCAGAGAAAGACTAGGCAGAAGAGCACCCCACTATGCTTCAATGGCAGTGATTTCCAAGGTATCCTAAAGGACCATGATGACCCGATGGTCATTACAGGAGGGATTGACAACTATACCGTAAAAAGGATGCTAGTGGACCAAGGCAATTCGGCTGATGTGGTATTCAGACTTATCTTCACAGCACTGGGTTTGAAGGAGTCAGACTTATCCCCTATGCAGGGACCCTTGATTGGGTTCACAGGAGACACGATCGTCCCCTTAGGACAAATCTGCTTGCCAGTGAGCATGGGAGCTGGACCCTCTGCCAGAACACAGATGGTCAAGTTCCTAGTGGTCGACTGCCCTTCAGCCTACAACGGCATCTTGGGTAGACTGTGCATACATGCTTTTGGAGCAATAGTCTCCACGATACACTTGGCAATTAAGTTTATTGGTACCGACAACCGGGTAGTCACTATCCGCGCAAACCAAGAAACCGCTCGGAAATGCTACAACACGAGCCTTAGAGCCAAAACGGCTAGAAAAGCCACGGCTCGAAAAAGGTAGTATCAACCTTACTGACTTGGATGTCCAAAACGAGGTGGACGAAACCCGGTCAATCCTAGAAGGCGACTGGGAGTATATAGAGCTGGATGACAACCCCGATCATTGAGCCAAAATCGGTTCAGGGCTCACACAGCCCATAAAAGAAGAGCTGGTACGGATCCTCCATGCCAACAAATGTTGGAAGTCAAGCTTTCCCAAAAGGACGTAAAGAGTTATGCTAGAAGATTTCTAGAAGAAGGTTTTGATGATAACAAACAAGATTCAAGCATCAAGTGCATTCAAGCTCAAGGCTCAAGCTCTCAAGCAAATAGTTTAAGTTTAGCTTTGCCCATAGGAATCTGTGTAAGGTAATGAAGTTATAATTTTCCAAGTTCATAAGGCCAAAGTTGTTTTTCAATTTGAGGAGAAGAAAAGAACTTTTGTGAAATCGTTTTCTGATAGATTTTCTGTTAAAAATGATTTTGAAAACCAATGGTTACATACTCTGCTTTAGAAAATCAATTTTATGAAAATAAGCAGAAGTAATCGATTACCTCTCCTGGATAATCGATTATTATGTTTCTGAGTTGTGACCTGGGGATTTTAATTAAAAATAATCGATTACTCGTTTTCACAATCGATTACCTTCCTCACAGGAAGTTGATAATCGATTATTTTGGTTTAATAATCGATTACTTTCTTAAATATGAATTTCACTATTTTTCACAGAAAGTAGATAATCGATTACCTCTGTAAAGTAATCGATTACCTTTAAGTTTTATTGAAATCCGTGCCAGAATCAATCTTAAATGTTTCCAGATTTGTTTTTACATAATTGATTCTGGTTTATTTTCAAAATTCGAATTTAAATATTATTTTAAATTATTTCCTTTTTGATTTAAGAATTAAATCTTTGATTTATTTTTTAAATCTCTTTGATACGTTTTTTATTTTAAAACTTATTTTATTTTATTTCTGAAATTCTTTTTGATTTGATTTTAATTTTCAAAATATCTTTATTTATTTGTTATTCAAAAAGCATTTGAAAAATCCTAGAATTTTACGATTCTCTTCTGATAAAAAAATTCACGTTCTTCTTCTTCTCTTCTCCTTGAACAAGTTCTTCATCGTTCATATTATTTTGTAAAGAGAAAACTGTTGGCCTTTATGCTTGTGAATTAAAACTTCATTATCATATTGCTTACTTGTTGCATCCATGTTATTAAGAACATAAGAAATTGTATCACTCTCATAATCATCATATTTCAAACCGTAGTTGTAGGGAGTGAATCTTCTAGAGGAACGTGTGGCACGTTCTTAGGGTGAGGAACCCTTGTGTGATTTTTGAGGTCCCTAGCGAACGGAGGTTCCTAGTAGTGTGAGGGGCGTTCTTGGTTGTAATTGGGTGCGGCTCAATTTCAAGGATATAAAAAGCTCAAGCAGTTCGCTTGGGGACTGAACGTAGGTCTTTCGCTGGAAAGACTGAACTAGTATAAAATTGGTTTGTGTGTTCCTCTTCCCTATCTCTTTATTTTTCCTCATTATTTTCGTTAAATTCGTTCCCGCTCTACTCTATTTATTTTTATATCCTTCTCTTCGCCTTCACGCTCAAATAATTAATCTCTCCATAAATCAATTTTTTAATGTTCGAGTAATTTCCAATAAATTTAATAAAACTCGATTCACCCCCCTCTCGATGTTTGAGGCTGATTCTAACAATTGGCATAAGAGCTAGTCTCTTGTGTTAAAGGACTTAACAGACTCAAGAGTGATGGCTTTAAACTCTCCGTTTTTGGTGGTGAAGGGAGTTCTATTAATGGGCCCCCCATGTTTGATGGTGTGGGGTATGCTTATTGGAAAGCGAGAATGAAAATTTTTATTCAAGGAATAGGATTAAAAGTTTGGGATGCTATCGTTAAGGGACCCTACGTTCCTACCTATGTGGTAAATGGAATCACCGTCAACAAACATATTGGTGAGTGGACGGAAGAGGAGGAACGGAGAGTCCAGTGTGACTTAAAAGCGAAAAACATAATAACATCTGCTGTGAGTTATGATGAGTTTTTCAGGATATCTACATGTGAGACAGCACAGGAAATGTGGGATACATTGGAAGTCATACATGAATGTACCAATGAAGTTAAAAGGTCGAGAATCAACACCTTGACTGGAGAGTACGAATTGTTCAGGATGAAGGAAGGAGAATCAGTGCAAGAAATTCAAAAGAGATTCATAATGATCGTTAATCAACTCGTAACATTGGGGAAGAAGTTCATTAATGAGGAGCTGATCAACAAAGTGTTGAGGTGCTTAGGGAGAGAATGGCAACCCAAAGTGACAGCAATTATGGAGTCAAGGAACCTTTCAACAATGACACTTGTAACCCTCTTCAGAAAGCTTCAGGAGCATGAAAGTGAACTTAAAAGATTAGCACAACACGAAGAGGAGAACAAAAAGGTGAAAGGTCTTGCGCTCAAAGCTGAAGCACCAACATCTAAAGGAGACTCCGACAAAGAATCCATCAATGATGAGCACATGGGACTATTGGTGAAAAGGTTTGGGAGATTTTTGAAAAATAAAAACAACTTCAATACTCCCATGAAGAAAGATGCAAACAAAAGTGGAGGTTCTTCTATCATATGTCATGAATGTGGCAAGCCCGGACACATCAGAGCGGATTGCATTCAATATCTGAAAAAGAAGAAGAACTCCAAAAGAAATGTATCAAGCTCAAGGAAAGGGAGGCAAGCTTACATTGCATGGCTGGACAATGAGGAGAGCTCAAATGAAGATTCAGACGAGCAAAACGAAACGGCCAACCTATGTCTCAAAATGAGGTATTTTATGAACTTGATATTGAACCTTCTTATAGTGAATTACAAGAGGCATTTGAGGAATTGCATGAGGAATCAATGAGGTTATCTTTATTGATTGCTCTAGAAAAGAAAAATTCAGCTTTAATTTTACAAAGAGTATTGAGTTATCTAAAGAAAATGAAATTTTGAAAAATAAAAACAAAGAGCTGAATTCCACTTTGAAAAATTCCTCAAACACCTCTAGTAATCAAATCAAAATTAAGGATAGTTCATCTTCTTGTAAGTTTTGCAAGGATTTAGTAAAAGAAAATGAGGATTTGAAAGACACACTTGCAAAATTTACAAAAGGAAGAAATACCTTAAATTTGACGCTAGGGAGACAAAAATGTTTCTTCAATAGAACAGGTTTAGGTTATCAACCTGGTAGACATCAAAAGAATTTAAGTACCATTTTTGTCTCTGCTAGCTCCTATAAGAAACCTCTTGTTATATGTCATTATTGTGGAAAGAAGGGTCATGGTGCACATGAGTGCAAACACCGAAAAGTTAAGTTCATTAAAAAGAACAATGATACTGTAAGGTGGCACAAAGGGCACTATGGTACCACTAACTCACCAGGACCCAAGAAGATATGGGTACGTAAAAATAAAACCTGAATTTGTTTTGTCGGTCACTCCGGAGGATAGAAAGTCTTGCTAGTACTTGGATAGTGGATGCTCTAAACACATGACTGGAGATAAATCCAAATTTTCATTTCTCACTCCCAAGGACCAAGGACACGTGACCTTCGGTGACAACAACAAAGGAAGGATACTTGGCATTGGTAAAGTAGGTACACTCCTTAACTCTTGCATTGAAAATGTATTACATGTTGAAGGCCTAAAGCATAGCTTGCTGAGTATCAGTCAGTTATGTGATAAGGGAAATAGGGTTATATTTGATTCTGAAAATTGTATTGTCGAGGGAAAAATTGATAATCTTATTACGCTTGTTGCTCGCAAGGTAAACAATATTTATTTAATTGATCTTAATTCAATTCCCTCAAATGATGCTAAATGTTTGTTAAGTAAAGAGGATGAATCTTGGCTATGACATCGTAGAATAGGTCACATCCACATGAACCATTTGAATAAATTGTCTTCTACAAACTTAGTAGTTGGTTTGACAAAGCAAAAATTTTTTATTTCTGAAAAATGTGATTCTTGTTCAAAATCAAAACTCACAAGGATATATTTTCCTCCTAAAAATCTTGTTTTAACTCAAAGACCCTTGGAACTTTTACATATGGATCTTTTTGGACCGTGTCAAACAAAGAGCTTTGGTGGCAACTATTGTTGTTTGGTAATTGTGGACGACTATTCTAGGCATACATGGACATTATTTATTAGTCATAAGAATGACGCATTTCATGAATTTAAAAAGCTAGCAAAGGTTGTTTAAAACCAAATGCATCTAAGCATTGCATCCATTAAGACTGATCATGGCGGTGAATTTGAAAATCGATTTTTCGAAAAGTGTTGCGAAAAACATGGCATTAAGCATTATTTTTCAGCTCCAAGAACTCCGGTGCAGAATGGGGTTGTGGAGAGGAAAAATAGATCTTTAAAAGAACTTTCTCAAACCATGATTAATGACATGAATTTAATGGCATATTTTTGGGCTAATGCTGTGAATTCTGCTTGTTATGTTATGAACCATGTTTTAATAAGGCACATTTTAAAGAAAACCCCCTATGGGTTGTTTAAGGGGAGAAAGCCAAATATGTCCCATTTGAAAGTATTTGGTTGTAAATGTTTTGTGCATAATAATGGTAGAGACAATCTAGGGAGTTTTGATGCTAGAGCTGATGAGGGTATTTTTCTTTGTTATTCTGCATCGAGCAAAGCTTATAGGATTTACAATAAATCTCGTAATACAATTGAAGAATCTATTCATGTATCATTTGATGAATCTGATCCCAGAAAGTTGGGAAAGGTATCTGTTAATGACATTTCAGGTATCCTTGGAAATCTATATCATGATGAGGATCTTGAACCATTCTTGAAAGAGAAGAAAGAATCCCAAAATAATGAAAGGACAAATGAAAACAATGAGGAACAAGCACAACCTCAACGAGATTCCACTGAGCCTAATTCAAACTTACCCAAGGAATGGAAAACATCACGACACCATCCGATCGATCAAGTAATAGGTGATATCTCAAAAGGTGTAAGTACTCGTAACTCTCTTAGTAAACTGTGTAATCATATGGCCTTCGTTTCTCAAGTGTAGCCTAAGAATATTTCTGAGGCTTCAATTGATGAACATTGGCTGCTAGCTATGCAAGAAGAATTAAACCAGTTCGAAAGAAACTAGGTTTGGGAACTTGTTCCTAGGCCTGATTCTCATCAAATTATTGGAACTAAATGGATTTTTAAAAACAAACTTGATGAGGTTGTTATAATCATTCGAAAAAAAGCTAGATTGGTTGCACAAGGCTACAACCAACAAGAGGGGATAGATTATGATAAAACTTTTGCCCCTGTTGCTAGGTTGGAAGCCATTAGGTTGCTATTAGTTTTTGCATGCGCTTCAAATTTCAAATTATATCAAATGGACATAAAAAGTGCCTTTCTGAATGGTTTTAAAACGAAGAAGTGTATGTTAGCCAACCCCCTGGTTTTGAAAAATTTTGAACATCCTGATAATGTTTTTAAATTGAAAAAAAAAAGCTCTTTATGGTCTCAAAGAAGCTCCTAGAGCATGCTATGAGCGTTTGAGCAAATTTTTATTAGAAAAGGATTTTGAAAGGGGGAAGGTTGACAAAATGCTTTTTATTAAAAAGAAAGGAAAGGACATTCTTTTAGTTCAAATTAATGTTGATGACATTATTTTCGGTGCTACTAATGAAACCCTTTGCAAGGAATTTTCAAGTATAATGCATGAAGAGTTCGAGATGTGTATGATGGGCGAACTAAATTTCTTCCTTGGATTACAAATCAAGCAAGCAAAGGATGGATTTTTCATAAGCCAAACAAAATAGCGCAAGGAGTTATTGAAAAGATTTGGCATGGAAAAGGCCAAGGCAGTAGCAACACCAATGAGCACCACATGCTATATAGACAAAGATGAAGGAGGTAAACCTGTTGAACTTACAAAATATAGAGGTATGATCGGTTCCCTTCTTTATTTAACGGCAATTAGGCTGGATATCATGTTTAGTGTACGCATGTGTGCACATTTTCAAGCGAATCCAAAAGATACTTGGTTTCTGTCAAAAGGATAATGAAATATTTATCCGACAAAACCGATATGGGTGTATGGTATCTAAAAAGGTTCCACTTGTAACCTTGTTGGGTATTCCGATTCTGATTTTGCTGGGTGTAAAATAGATAGGAAAATCACGATCAGCACTTGCCATCTTTTAGGCAGTTCTTAAGTGTCTTGGGCTAGTAAGAAGCAGTCTAGTGTAGCCCTATCTATAGCTGAGATTGAATATGTCGCTGCGGGTAGCTATTGTGCACAAATCTTATGGTTAAAACAACAACTCCTAGACTTTGGTGTAAGTCTAGATCACATTCCCATAAAATGTAATAACACTAGTGTAATTAACATTACCAAAAACCCAGTGCAACACTCACACACAAAGCACATAGAGATTCGTCATCATTTTATTCGTGATCATATTGCTAAAGATGATTGTGTGATTGAGTATGTAGACACCACTAAGCAGTTAGCTGATATCTTCACGAAACCACTTCCGAAAGTAAGGTTCTTTTATATTCGTGGAGAACTTGGCTTAACTTGAGCATCACTTGTCGAATGAATGTTTGTCATGCATGTTGGAACACAAGCGGGTAGTACTAATCCCTATAAAGGAGGTGAACAGGCGAAGAGTACGAATCTTCATCAATTAAAAATTTATCGCTTACTAAGGCCTTTAAAATAATCAGAGTAAAAACATATAAAACGCATATACTTAAATATATGAAAATTAAGCGCGCGGAATTGTAAAGAGATAATGAAAAAGAAGCGAACACAAGGATTTTATCCTGGTTCACATTAGTGTGTTAACGAACACTAATGCTGCATCCAGTCCTCCCTCTCTGAGATAGGAGATTTGCTTCACTATGAACATGAATAGGCAAGAAAATTATAATCCTTCTCTCCCTTAACATTTGAGCTCACTTCCCCTTAATGTTAAGCCAAAAATACCTTGCATGTTTTAGGTAACTTGGGTACCTAATTGATTAGCATTAGGATCAAACCCTCTCTTAATCCATGCAAATGAACCATTTGGGATACCTTTAAGTTTAATATTACAAGTATTTGAATTATGCCCAAAATTCCACAATAATGGCAAGTTGGTGTTTTAGAGTAATTGACATTTGAAAATGATACCAACTTGTTGTAAGTGCAGTTTTTTGGTTTTCGATATCCCAAACCAGTTTTATTTGTATTTCCTCTTTGATTGGCAATTAAATTTTTTAAGTGTATATCACCTTTAGTGAAACTTGCAAGCTTAGCTTTTAAATCTTGTATTTCCTTTTCAAATTGCTTGCAACTTACACATTCGGCGATAGGATTATCCTTTAGTTCACAATTACAGAAAGCATTTGAATAAATAAGATCAAGAGTCTCATTTTGGAGTTGAAGTTCATCAATAAATTTTTGCATTTCTAAAATTTTTGCTTCATGCTCCAAGATAATCCTCTTGCTTTCAATGTTTATTTTAGTTAGCTTCGTTAATTCCTTATACATTTCTACATAAGATTCATATAGTTCATTATAAGTTGAATTTTCAGAATCGGAGTCGGAGTCAGAATATGTTACCCGTTTGGAGTTCATTAGCTCAGATGATTCTATGCTTGATGAAGTTTCCTCATCAAACTTTCCCATTAAGCACAAGTGATTAACCAATTCCTCCTCATCTGAACTGCTAGCATCTTGCTTCTTTGAATTTTCGGGTAAATCCCATACAATATAAGCCTTCTTGGATTTGAATCCTCTGCTTTCCTTTTTGTCATTCTCTTTTCTCTTGAGATATGCAGCACATTCCATTTTCACATGACCTATATTACCACATTCGTGACATTGAAGTTTGTCCTTTGGAGACTTTCTTCTTGAAGTTCCTTCATTTTGAGTTCTTTGTTGTCTAATCTTAAGGAACTTGCTGAATTTACTAACTAAAAGCTCCATGGTCTCATCGTCGATATCGGAATCTGAATTTTCATCATTGGATAATTCTTCAAGAGTCTGCAGCATCTTGAATGAAATCCTATCCTTTTTGCACATGTCCGAATCTTCATGCAATTTTAGCCTTCCCAATTCCATTTCGTACTCTTGCAGTTTTACGAACAGAGTGGCTAGATCCATATCACTAAGATCCTTTGACTCCATTATTGTTGTAACCTTTGGCTACCACTGTCTGTCTAAACATCTCAAAACTTTGTGAATAATTTCACCATCAATAAAAGTTTTTCCAAGAGCAAGTAAATGATTTATAATATATGTAAACCGTTTTTGCATATTCGAAATTGGTTCATTGGGAAACATTCTAAAAAGTTCATATTCATGCAAGAGGGCATTTAATATATCCTTTTTGACTTCACTAGTACCCTCATGTGTCACTTGCAAAGTGTCCCATATCTCTTTTGCACTGGTACATTGAGACACCCTAAAGAATTCATCATACGAGAGAGAGGATGTGATGATGTTCTTTCCTTTCAAATCATAACTTACTTTTTTTATATCATCATCATTCCAACTCTTCTTGGGCTTTACAAGGACAGAGTCATTGACCTTATGTTGTGGTATAAAAGGACCATTTTCTATAGCATTCCAAATTTCTACATCTATTGCTTCAATGAAGATTTTCATCCTAACTTTCCAATAGGTATAACCTTCGCCAGAAAACATAAGGGGTGATTAATGGAAGAACCTTCACCACAGAAGGGATTACTAGAACCCATTGTTTACCAAACTAAGGATCGTACGGAAAAGCAGTTATGCTCGATCGTTTCCAACCGAGCTCTGATACCACTTGTTGGAAAACAAGCGGGTAGTACTAATCCCTATAAAGGAGGTGAATAGGCGAAGAGTACGAATCTTCACCAATTAAAAATTTATCGCTTACTAAGGCCTTTAAAATAATCAAAGTAAAAACATATAAAACGCATATACTTAAATATATGAAAATTAAGCGCGCAGAATTGTAAAGAGATAATGAAAGAGAAGCGAACACAAGGATTTTATCCTGGTTCACATTAGTGTGTTAACGAACACTAATGCTACATCCAGTCCTCCCTCTCTGAGATAGGATATTTGCTTCACTATGAACAAGAATTGTAAGTGCAAGTAATGTTTAAGAGAAAACCTTTCCCTTAGACTTGTCCCTCCAAAGAACCACTTTGGAACTTGTGTCTTCGCAAACAATTCCTCGAACCACAGCGAACCTTGTGCTTGAAGAAACCTTCTTCAATTCCACTTGAAACCTTCAAGTCTACTTGATGAAAACCTTTCACCAATTTGCGTTTGTCAAAGTCTTGTTGTTGGCACTTTACACCTCGTTGTGCCGATGAACAACTCCAATTAAGATCAATGGTACTTGCACCTTTCTTGTGTGGATTAGAAATTTACTTAAGAACACTTTAATACTGAATCAAAATCTAGAACAATGAGAATGAATGCAAGTGTATATCAAAGTGGGTATTTGAAAGTTTAAGATCAACACTTGAATAGTTCTTCAATTATGTGTGAAAATGTTGTTTAATCATGAAGATCACTCAATGATTCTGGAAAATATGTTTTTTTTAGAAAGTTCAGAGCAGATAGAGAGGTGTTGGAATGTTGTATTCTGGTTTTAAAACGTTTGGATATGTATATATAAAGGTTTGCACAGCAAACAGCTAGTTTTAGATAGTTTTAACTGTCATTATCCAGATACTTTTGAAAAGTATTCGGATACATCGTGTTTAAATTCAAAATTCTAACTGTTGTTTTAACGGGGTATTCGGATACTTTCAGATGTATCCGGATACTTTCAGTTCAAAATATCCAGAATCAACATTTTTACTTGTTAACACTTATAGTATTATATTTAAAACATTTTCTTCACTTCCAAAACACATTAATTTATTTGAAAAATATTTTCAAATTATTTTCTCAATATTTTTCTTATATTTCTAAAATCACATATTTTTCTTTTAATTTTGAATTTGAAAAGCACCCACTTTGATTTTACTTAGAATGCGAACCATTTTCTTTTAGATTATGATTAGTTTCATTCTAACTTAGATTCTATAATAATAAGAACTTAGGGGACTTAATAAAGAATAAAGAATACATTACATTGCATTAATCTCCACTTTATTCAGATGTTGAGTCTAATGTGATGTTCTTGACTTTTGCCTTGACTCGCACTTCGTAATCATCAAAACTACCTATGCTTAAGCATTTTCTCAACAATGCATATTTATTCCCTTGTTATTATTGATGTATCTATTCAGTGTTTCAGGGGGAGTAGAGTGTTATTGATAATATCCCAAGTTTTGCCCATGTCTTCCCTCCATTTTGATGTTGACAAAGGGGGAGATGATTCAAAGATAATGGGGAGAAGATCATGAGATTATTTTTTGAATTTTATATTATCTTAACCATCTCTGCAGGGGGAGTTTATCATTGGATTTATATTATTCCCTGTTTTTTCTATTGAATTTTCTAGTTGGGTATAAGTATTGGGTTATATTGCAATATATATTTGCTTGCTTAATGCTTATTATGCAGAGATAAGTCAGAATGAGTTTGTCATCATCAAAAAGGGGGAGTGTTGGAATTCAAGCTTTCCCAAAAGGACGTAAAGAGTTATGCTAGGAGATTTCTAGAAGAAGATTTTGATGATAACAAACAAGATTCAAGCATCAAGTGCATTCAAGCTCAAGGCTCAAGCTCTCAAGCAAATAGTTTAAGTTTTGCTTTGCCCATAGGAATCTGTGTAAGGTAATGAAATTATAATTTTCCAAGTTCATAAGGCCAAAGTTGTTTTTCAATTTGAGGAGAAGAAAAGAACTTTTGTGAAATCGTTTTCAGTTAGATTTTCTGTTAAAAATGATTTTGAAAACCTATGGTTACATACTCTGCTTTAGAAAATCAATTTTATGAAAATAAGCAGAAATAATCGATTACCTCTCCAGGATAATCGATTATTATGTTTCTGAGTTGTGACATGGGGATTTTAATTAAAAATAATCGATTACTCGTTTTCATAATCGATTACCTTCCTTACAAGGAGTTGATAATCAAAAACTTTGGTTTAATAAACAATTACTTTCTTAAAAATGAATTTCACTATTTTCACAGAAAATAGATAATTGATTATCTCTGTAAAGTAATCGATTACCTTTAAGTTTTATTGAAATCCGTGTCAGAATCAATCTTAAATGTTTCTAGATTTGTTTTTACATAATTAATCTCTCCATAAAACAATTTTTTAACGTTTGAGTAATTTCCAATAAATTTAATAAAACTCGATTCACCCCTCTCGAGGTTTGAGGTTGATTCTAACAACAAAGATTTGTTCGCATAGACGTCGGCAGAAATGTCAGGGATATATCCTAATTTCATTTATCACCGACTGAGCGTATATTCGGATGTCAAGCCGGTCGCGCAAAGAAGGAGACGAGTAGGGACCGAGAAGGCAGCCGCAATCGAGGAAAAGGTGGCTGAGCTCAAAGAGGCGGGGTTCATCCGCGAAATCAGCCATACCGACTGGCTGGCCAACATAGTATTAGTCAAGAAGCCGAGTGGAAAATGGCGAATGTGCGTAGATTAGGCTAATCTTAACAAGGTATGTCCTAAGGATCAATACCCACTTCCCATTATTGACAAATTGGCAGACAGCTCGGTCAGATACCAGTTGCTTTCCTTTATGGATGTATACTCCGGATACAACCAGAGCCCGATGTATCCCCCGTCTAGGAAAAAACAACTTTCATCATAAAAAAAGCTACCTTCTGTTACAGCGTCATGCCCTTTGGCCTCATGAACACAGGCGCGACTTACCAAAGGATGACGAATAAGGTTGTAGGATTAACTAAGGTAGGGTTAACCAAGATAGACCACCCCCTAGCGGACCAAAGCCTCATAACATGTCCACATAGGACGACGCCCAAATGGTCAAGAGCACCTTGCCTACCATTCAGACCGACCATAACAACTCGATACCTACGCGGTCGTCTGCCAACCGTATACATCGAGCCACCTCTAAATGGGGCTCTCGATCGGCCACCGAGACAAGAACGGGATCACTCGGCTCTCGGCCCATCATACGGGCTATGTGCCACCATCCTACGTCTCGCATAACGGTCTAGATATGAGAAGGGTACATGCTGAGTTGTCCAGGTTCTAGAAGGACATCATATATGTTACAAATATTTTCTCAGAACCTGACGTTATCATGGAAACCCTAAAGGGCCTCCAAACAGGCCCATATTCGTACACCCCTATAAAAGGCACCATACTGCCTTGGGGTCAGGTAAGTTCTCTCATCCCTAAGTTGACACTATTGCACACACTATTGACAAGGGGAGACCCTATGTATCCCTACTGGATATTCAGATATTTCTATATACGTCACATATTAATTGCTTGATTCTTCACTAATCCCAAAGGCCATAAAACACTGGTCCAAGGGCCATAAAGATCAAGAAAATTTCCTTATTTAGGACCACTACATTATTATTATTACTATTATTTCTTAACACTTAAGAAATAATTACCATATTTCCCTAATCATTCTCTAATGATGCTAAGTTAATAATTCTATGTTTTAAAATGAATAAATAAATATGGGGATTGTGACAAATAATGGAGAGAGAGAGAGAATGGGTTATGGGTAGAATGTGGATGGTAGTGGTTGGAAGGAGGTCACGGGTAGGAAATAAAGGTTTATGGGGGGTTTTGTGAACTTTTAGGTCACAAACTTTCTGGAGAACTATGACAGGGAGGCACGAAGATGGTGGGTTGTGGCATAGGGTGAATTGATGGAGTGTTCTTATCTCGAAAATGAAATGCTTTTGGGATCAACTTCGCGTTTGTCAAATTCAAAAATGTGAGATAGGTTGGTGTGTTGGAACATCGCCTCGATAATATTCTGAGCAAAACTGTGGAGTGTGCATAAAGAGGAGGTTCCTGGGTGGCAGGAGGGGAGGAGGACGAAGCTTGAACATAAGGTTTCTCATCACCGTATAGTGGAGAGTGTTGTGGCTAATGGTACGGTTAAAGAAAACCCTTGGGTTTGGCATCCGAAATTCTTCCTGGCTAAACAAAGATCTATAATGATTCCTTCTTGTGATATAAAGTTTAAGTTGGACGAGGAGATTCTACAATCAATGGCAAAATGCAAGGTTGGGACTGTCCATCCTGGTGTGGCGCATGAGGGACTTCTTTCTTTAGTTTTACCCTATTGATGGTGATTCGGTCCTCGTGTCAATGATTGAAGGTGAAGATATGGACACTATGCTAATAGATTGTCATGATCTTATCAATCATTGCTTTTGTGACTTCTGTGACTAAGGTCCAAATTTCAAACCCCATCTCGTAGTGTTGGCTTGCATGTTATGGGAATCCATCGCAAGCTTGGTTACCAAGTTTATTAAATAGTTGGTCTCTTGTTTCGGTTGTATGGTCCTATTGCATAGTTTAATGATAGAAAGAGAAAGATTAGATGTAGCTTTTGTTTTAGGTTGTTATGTCACTCTACAAACAATTCAAAGAAATATGAATGTAAAGGTGAATAATGTTCTAGTTGTTAAATAGCCAAAGTGTTTCTGTCACGACCATGGAGGTGGCATTGCAAAGAGGATAATCTAGAACTTGGTCTATATATCCGATCCTAGGCTGAAATCAAGGACAGTAATGATTCGTTTGTGAAGGCATCAAATTTGGAAGGTCAGGTACACATTATGGAATATCAAAATGTGAATCTCCTTGATTCGAAGGAGCAACAATTAGTGGGAAAGCTTAAGATAATTTTGTCTCCCCGTGTGCCTATTAGTGATTCTGTTGAAGATAAAGTGGGGAATCATTTTTAAAAAGGGTAAGAGGTGAGAGTCAAATTATGCATGACGGTAATTTAGATGAAGAGACGAAAATTTTTGAAGGGTCACATGGAGGTTTGGCTTTTTTTTGTTGTGGGTATCCTTTGAGAGAGGTGGCACACGTTATTTCTAAAAAGCATGTGTGCGGGGATAATTTAAATGATGAGACAAATACCTCGTGGTCCACCAATGCATCTTATTTCCTCGAAAATTGGTGTTCCATCATCTAAAGATCTTGATGAGTGGAATAAAATTGTTGGCCATGAAGAAAAACCCCTAAAAAGGATCTAAAGATCTTGACGAATGGAATAAAATTGCTGGCCGTAAAGATGAAGCACTTGATAGTTCAAAAGAGAAAGTCTTAAAAAGCCTGGATTAGTTGATGATTAAAGCTTTTGGTGTTGTTCCTTCTACTCTACCATGCAAGTTTGTTTATATGACACTATCAAGGAAACATAACAAGAGGAAACAACTACCACCTCCTCTTGCTATGGGTGGGAGGAATATGTTATTCAAATCAACTATGGCTTCTGAGATAAATGGAGGGATAAATAGGAATCATGGGAAGTTTGTTATAGGTGATAGGTCCTCTACAGTTTCATTTATCTCGCTTCATGGTTCTTGAGTAGAGAGAGAGAGGTTGATAGAGTTATTTGTGTGGGTGAGAAGATTGGTTTGCCACTGGACAGTGAGAGTGTTAAAGCCGACTTGCTTGCCATGGAATACAAAGACAAGAAAGCTCGGGAAGGAAGGAAAAAGAATGCATGTTGATATGTTAGTAGGCTCAGTTAATATTAGGGGTCTTTGTGGTATTCTTAAAAAGGAAAACATTCGCAGGTTAGTGTCTTCTTAAAGCCTGGATTTCATTGTTATACAAGAGTCAAAAATAGAATATGTTGATAAAAAGATTCGTTAATTCTTGAGGGGTTCAAAGGATTGTGATGGGAGCTATTCTTCCTCGATGGAAAGGTCAGGGTGGATGATTAACATCTGGAATAAAAATGCTTATGATTTTATTTTTGTTAGCTTCAGGTTCTTTGGGATTGTGGCAGAATAGACAACAAATTAATATTGTTAATGTTTATTCACCTTGTGCTCTCACTGATAAACAGAGACTTTGGGCTGAGCTTGTGCAAGCTAGAGGGATATTTTTTTTATGATGTTTAGTGTATTTTTGGAGACTTCAATGCTCTTTATAGTGCTTCGAAGCGTGTGCTTAATTGAAATATGGATCATCACATTGACATTCTTGAATTTAATACATTCATTCGCAACATGATATGTCTTTATTGAGAAGAAAATTCATTTATTATTGTCCTGATGGCATTGCGATGAGCAGGCTTGATAGGGGTGTTTTAGCTAGTTGGCTTGATGTCTAGGGATCTTAACTAGTGAAGCTTTCTTGCGGGATGTTTCTGATCAGTGTCTGCTAGCAATGAAAAAAGGTATTTTTGACTAGGACTATAAGCCTTTTAAATTTAATAATTGTTGGATGTCCGATTGTAGATTCATTGCCTTGGTTGAGCAAAAATGCCATTCTTATGTATCCAAGGCATGAAGGAATTTTTGTTTGTTTGAAAAATTAAAGAGATTAAATGGTTACTTAAAGGTTTGGAATAAAGAGGTATTTGGTTACTTGGACTCTAATATTTCTAATTTTACTAATGAGATCAATAAGCTGGACATGAAGGCCAATAACATAGGCCTCTCTTATTAAGTTGCTTCTAGAAAAGCGAAGAAAGCAAAACTTTGGAAGTATTTCAAAAACAATGGAAGCCTTGTTAGATAGAAATCCCGGTTGAAGTGGATTAGAGAAGGTGATGCTAATAATGGGTACTTTCATGCTTGCCTAGCTAAGAGAAGAAGGAGGAACACTTTGTGTGCTTTTTGGGATGGTTCAAGGTGGTTGGAAGATGCTTAGGATATTAAATGTGAAGTGCAAAGTTTTCTCCAGTAGTATTAAAATGAGGTCGAGGTTGGTAGACCATCCTTGGATAATGTTGATGACCCTCAGATTGATTTTATGGGTAACCAACAATTTTTCGCCCCTTTTTTTGCTCGAGAGTTAGAAGAGGTTATTTATGCTTGTGATGGGGATAAAAATCCAAGACCTAATGGGTTTAATTTTATAATTTTTAAAGCGTTTTGGTATCTTGTTAAAGATGATGTATGGGCTATGGTTGATGAGTTTTTTACACATGGTATGCTTACACGAGGAATTTTATCTTATTTTGTGGCTTTGATCCCTAAAGTTCCATGCCCGTAGATGATTAGTGATTATCAACCCATTTTTGTACTTGGCTCTCTGTATAAAATAGTTTCGAAACTTCTCACCGGTCTTTTTATATTGGTGATTGGCTCTATCATCTCCCAAAACTAGTTTGCCTTTATACCTAGAAGACCAATTATGAATTGTGTCTTGGTTTTCAATGATGTTGTTGATTCACGCAAAAAAAAACAAAACAAAACAAAAAAGCCACGTGTTACTAAAAAGGTTGACTTTCAGAAAACCTATGACTTTGTGAGTTGGACTTTTCGAGAATCCATGATGCGTAAAATGTGTTTTTACTGACAAATGGATTGATTAGGTTAGAACATGTACCTTCTCGAGTAGGTTATTTGCTCTTGTGAATGGTAGTAATTTAGACGAGGTATAGATTAGACGAGGTTTGAATCAGGGTGATCATCTATCTCCTTTTCTTTTCTTGATTATCAAGTCTATTAATGAGGAAAGTTATCGAGTGTGATCTTTTTTAGGGATATACAATTGGTTCTAGTGCAGTTGACGTCTCCTTGCTTTAGTATGTTGATGATATGATCATTGTGGGTGATGCGAATATGTCAAATATATGTGTCATGAAAGCAGTGTTAAGGTGCTTTGAGCTTGTTTTTGGTTTAAAGGTAAATCTTTTCAATAGTTGCCTTTATGAATTTCATGTGCTTGACTCCTTTATGGATGACGCTTCTTCTATCCTGAATTGTAACGTTGGTATATTTCCTTTCATCTATCTGGGGTTACATGTTGGGGCTAATGCTAGGCTGCTTAGCTGTTGTTAGAAACCAACAAGCGGTCTAACAATTTATTAGAGGGGGTGAATAGTAAATGGAGGTAGTGACACCAAATTCTCGAATGTAATTGAAATAGAGTTAAACCTGAAGCAAATAAGCAGAAAACACACGATCTAATCGATTATAAAAATTTTATAATCGATTAAAATGCAATACTATAATTGATTATGAAATTTTCTAATAGATTAGATCTTGATTAAATCAGAAAATAGCCAAGACAATGAACAACAAATACGAGTAGGTATATTGGAAATACAACAACAAAATATTGGCAGATAAGGAAGGCAGTAAAAGAGATAAACAAAGGGAATTTTTATACTGGTTCACTCTCAAACCTTGAGAGCTACGACCAGTCCTCCCTTCGGGATCGGGAGATTTGTTATTAATCAAATTGTTAGAATTACACATGATTACTTGAATGAACCTCACACAACCTAACCCTTCCAAGAGAGTACCAAACTCTTGGATTCTACCCCAATTTGATTTTCGGTGATCTATGCTCCCTTGAAACATTCAAGAAGCTCCACTGTGCGAAGAACCTCTCCCCCTTTTCTTAGAAACCTTCTAAGTCTTCAATGGCATAAAGGAAACTCCAAAGCACCCAAGCAAGCTCTTTGAAAACCTTTCAAGAACTCCTTGCAACAAGCTAGAGCAAATTGATAATGATTTTGAAACTTTACACGCAAAACCTAACTCAATCTGATTATGAATGAAAAGTATGAATGATTGATTAAGATTTAGACACTTGAGAGCGTTTTTGCAATTTTAAAATTGTTTATGCTTCTTGTCTTCAACCAAGATGTGAAGGATCAAGTGTGTAGGCAAGGAAATCAGAGATAGTCAAGAGAGAGCCTCTGATTTTATTGCCCCAACGTTCACCCACAAATTCCTCCATGAAATCAGCAAAAACGTGTTTCTTATTTTCTGTTCTCAAGTCGATCTAATCGATTAAAGGAGGACTTAATCGATTATACTAATCGATTACAATAATTCCTCTAATCGATTAGACTTCATACAATTTTGTAAAAATAATTTTTCTTGGTTTGATTTCTTTGATTATTTTTCTTTCTCTCAAGTGTAAATGGATAATTAACCTCAAATCAACCATGCATATTAATCAAACTAAATTATATTGAGGCTAATTCTAATCTACCACCCGCACTCAACTAAAATATAAAATTACATATTAAAGACCAATGAGTAAGAGTAGAGATTTCTTGATTTGATTGACTTCTTGTTCTTGATCCCTTGATATTGTTGTATGTAATCATCGAAACTTAAAGCATGAACTCTTGAGATTTTATAACTGTTGGCATCAAATAATTTCTATTTTTCAAAAGAGGTTAGTAGGTTGGATGGTAGGCATTTTTCTCTTGGAGGTTACATTACTTTAATTAATTTAGTTCTTTACAGCTTACCAACTTATTATCTATATTTCTTTAGAATGCCTAAGAAAGTCTTGCACATCCTCACCTCTATCCAAAGATATTTTTTTACGGAGAGCTAATTGTGAGAAAATAAAAATACTATGGATTAAATTTGAGCTTGTTTGTAAAGATAAAGTGGAGGGAGGGCTTGGAGTAAAAAAAAAAACTTTTTGTTTTTTCAATTTTGAATTATTGTCTAATGGAGATGGAGGCTGGTTAATAATGATAATTCACTTTGGACTAATGTACCGAAGGCTAAATAAAGAGAATTTGATCCTATTAATCTTAATGAAGTAATGAGTTGTAACTTCAACTTGTGTTCTACGTGGTGGAAATCATTATGTGGACTAGTGGCTCTTTTAATGATTGGTTTTATGGTTGCTTTATATTAGAAAAATTGGAATGGGTAATCTCACCAAATTTTGGGAAGATTGTTGGTTTGGTATGCACAACTTAAAGGAATTATTTCGTTGACTTTATTCTATCTATGTTGACCGTCTCAAAGTTGTGGCAGATGTTGGGGCATGGTCAAATTTGGTGTGGTAGTGCACTTAATATGGCGAAGATAATTGTTTAATCGGGAGAAAGAGCTTCTAGATGATGTTGATGTGTGATGTTAATTTAAAAAACATTGAGCCTGATAGTTGAAGATGGTCTCCAAATGATGCAAGGGCCTTTATTGTGAAGGACACAAACAGGTGGTTATTTCATAATTTTGCAAGCTAAATAGATCTTCTAGTGTCGGAAAACTAGAGTTTGTTCAAGGTTTTATGGAAGGCTAAAGCTCCTCACAAATTGGTGGCTTTTGCATAGACACATATGGTGTTTAAAATACATCTTTTGTTGTGGAAGAGTTGCTGGATTTTTTAAGAGTTAAGTCTTGGTGGTGGGTTAGAGATATTCCTGATAGTATTTTTTTTTAATAATGATTGGTGTTTGAACCCTTTACTTTGTCTTAGGGACCTCTCTTAACATTTATATAGCTTTTTTTGATGATTTAGACTACACCTTGTACTATATTAAGAGCACAAGAATTTAAACTTCATACATTATACACAAACTCCTTTTTTATTGTTAAATGACCGAAACACCTATAATTTCAAACCCCATCTTCCAAACTTTGACTTTCATCTTCTTCCTCTAACCATAAACCTCATAGCCACCGCCACCAACAAACCCTTAAATCCCAATATTGTGTCAAAAATTTATTAGTTATAATTAAACACCAAAAAGTAAAAAGAACATCAAAACTTTCAAAAATTCCCTAACCCTAACCCTAGCAGAGCGCCTACCTTTTGACCTCGGTGTCCCTCACCGCTGGCCTTATGACCAAGAAACGTGGCCGCCCTCCTGAGGCTAACCCTTCCACTCCACCCTCTTCTTCCGGCAAAGATCCTTCTGTGACTAGAGACAATAAGGAGCGAAACACAATTCCGTTTGACTTACTTGACTGTGAAGGTATTGAAACTTATGCGTTGGATGAACTTGATGATCAGCAAACGAAGGCATTGATCATGAACATTGAGCGTTTACGTGAGAAACTCAAAGGGAAGAAGCCTGATGATGTTCATGCAAACCCTACGAATGACAATGCTGGTGATGTTCATGCAAAACCTACGAATGAGAGTGCAGTAGACAATGACACAGTGCATGAGCCTAAAACGATAGAAAGAAGAGCATCAGTTTGGGATCGGTTTGATATAACAAGGTTGAGGAATTCTGGGGGCAAACTTTCTTATCATGCACCAACCATTAAAGAAGGAATTTCCATGGGAAAGATCGAAGAAAAAGATGTTGAGGATGAAGTAAAATTATGCACCAATGCTATTGTGTGTTATGTTCTTGGTGCCAAACCACCCTTTACAGTGATTAGTGGCTATCTTAAATGCGTTTGGGGTCAACATGGCATTGATAAAATCCTTATGAATAGTGATGGCACTATTATTGTTAGATTTAACACTCGGGATGCCTGAAACATGATTTTGGTAATTGAAGTCTTTCATTTTGATAGAAAGCCTCTAATTATTGCTCCCTGGACAAGTAGACCGGTGTGGAAAGGAAATATGGACAAGGTACCAATATGGATTCAATTGCATACTCTCAGTGTGAAATATTGGGGCATGCTTCTTTAAGAAAGATCTCAAGCTTCGTTGGCATTCCTATTATGGTAGATCGCATGACTCAGGAAAGGGAGAGAATTAATTATGCTAGAGTATTGGTGGAAGTTAATCCTAATACCTTACCAGATGAGGTTTTTTATGAGGATGAAAATGGCCATGTGCTTACTCAGGAGATCACCTATGAGTGGAAACCAGTATTTTGTGATCAGTGCAACTCCTATGGGCATGATAAAAAGATGTGTAGAAAAGGAACTAAACAGGTTTGGGTTGTCAAAAACAAGCCGACTCAGGAGGAGGTGCTTGAAGTTGTTCACTCAATCAAGCTTCATGAGGAAATTGTCAATGAAACAGTGCCAAAATAGAACTTAAATAATATCCAACTTCATTCCATTGTGAGGGAGGGTATTCAGAAGGAAAATGCAGTAGTTGTTGAGGATTCTGATGATCAGTGGCAGACAGTACAAAGAAAGAAGGATCATAGCAATAGAAGAGATAAGGAGTTGATTGTGAGATCAGCAGGGTCTCCATCTACCCCAACTAATGGATAGAATTACATGCTGGAATATAAGAGGGATCAACCACCCTCAGAAGCAGAAGGAAATAAAAAAGTAGATTGTTCAATATAATATTGGTTTGTTTGGTATTCTTGAAAATAAAATTAGGCCTTCTTCTTATGATCTGATTAAGGATAAGGTTGTACCTGGTTGGGGATCTGTGATTAATTTAGTTGAGCACCCTATTGGCAGAATTTGGGTTGTGTGGAGACAGGATATGTACAGAGTCAGAGTTATTAAGACTACAAGTCAATTGATTCACTGTTATATTCAACATATCAGTGATGCAATTGAGTTCTATATCACTTTTGTGTATGCGAGCAATGATGCAACAACAAGGATGGATTTATGGAATGATATATATGCCATTGGAAACAGTATGAATGCTCCTTGGCTAGTAATGGGAGATTTTAATTGCTGCCTGAATCACAATGAGAAAATTGGAGGGAATTATCTTGATCCTGGCCAGATTATTGATTTCAGAAATTGTGTGTATGACTGTCAACTCCAAGATATGAGATAAAGTGGATGCTTTTTCACTTGGTCTAATAAACAAGAAGGGGATGCTAGAATTTATAGCAAATTGGATAGGGCTATGATTAATTCTTGGTGGATGAATTCTTGGCCTGATGTTGAAGATGTTTTCATTAATGAAGGTATTTCTGATCACTCACCAGTTCTCATTGACTGGAAATCTCAAGTGAAGGTAAAATCTAGCTCTTTCAAGTTGTTTGACATGCTTATTCTTGATGAAAACTTCCTGCAAATTGTTAATGATAATTGGAATACTGTTGTAGAAGGGTTTGTTATGTTCAGGCTTATGAGAAAATTGCAGAATTTGCAGAAGCCTTTGAGAATTTTGAATGCAGCCAAGTTTGCCAACATTGACAAGAAGGAGATTGCTTACAGGGAGTCCCTTGATAGAGCTCAGAACCTCCTGGCCCAAGATCCCCTAAATATCCATTTGCAGAAATTGGAGAGGGAAGCTTATCATAATTATCAAAAGGTTTATGATGCATCTATTAGTTTTCTTAAACAGAAAGCTAAGGAAGCATGGTTGAAGGATGGTGACCAAAATTCAAAATACTTCTATTCAGTCATCAAGAAGAAGAGATACAGAAACAGAATCCTCAAAGTTTAGAATGATCAAGGGCATGTTTTCAACATCCAGGAAGATATTACTATGGTGTTTGAGAAGTACTACAAAGAAATGCTCACAGCTAGGAACACAAATTGGTGCATTTCAGATTATGACATTGAGCAGAGTAATGTGTTATTTGCTGCACAACAAATGAAAATGATTGCTCCAGTTACTGATGAGGAAACAAGGAGTAGCTTGATGTCTACGAATCCTGATAAATCTCCTTGTCTAGATGGATTTGGAGCTAGTTTCTATAAAAAAAATCTTGGCTGATTATTGCTCCTGATGTGTGTGTGTGCAGTGAAGGAACTCAAGTTTTTCTATAGGGAAAATGCTCAAAGAATTGAACCAGACTGCTCTTGTTCTTATCCCTAAGTCTGATTGTCCAAACCTGGTGAGTGATTATAGGCCTATTTCTTGTTGTAATACTATCTATAAAAGCATCTCTAAGATTCTTCCTAATAGATTACAAGCTATTCTTCCTGAGATTGTCCAAGATAATCAAACTGCTTTCATTAAGGGCAAAACCATTGCTCATAATATTTTGATCAGCCAAGAATTGTAAAGATTATATGGTAGGAAAGCTACTTCTCCTATATGCTTAATGAAAGTGAATATTAGAAAGGCTTATGATAGCCTTAGCTGGTGCTTCATTGAAAACTGTTTGCATGCTCTCAGATTTCCTCTGAAATTTATAAGGTGGGTTTTGAGTTGCATCACTACTGTTTCTTTCAATCTGACAATTAATGGTGCAAAATCAAGGAGTTTTAACAGCTCAAGAGGGTTGAGGCAAGGTGATCCAATATCTCCTTTATTGTTTGTCGTTGCCATGGAGAAGCTTACTAGGAAGCTGCAGGCTACTGCTGAAAATGCAGCATTCAGATACCATCCTCTTTGTAAATCTGCAAAGCTAGTGAACTTGGCCTTTGCTGATGACTTGATGATCTTCTGCAAAGCCAGTGAAAGTAGTGTGAATTTGGTCATGAATGTTTTTTCTGATTTTTCTGAGAGTTCAGGTTTATATGCCAATCACTGTAAATCTCAAATTTTTATGGATGGTCTTGATGAAACTAGCAAAACCAGAATTGAGAGCATCACTGGATTTTCTAGAGGTTGCTTCACTTTCAAATACTTAGGACTCCCTTTATCTGCTAGAAAATGGTCCAATGAAACCTGCAGTTATTTGGTGGACAGAATCACAAAAAGGCTGAACACTTGGACTACAAGAAACCTGTCTTATCAGGGTAGAGCTTAGCTAATTCACTCGATTCTGCTGTCCTTGCATGTGCATTGGGCATCAGTTTTCATTATCCCAAAAGGAGTGGTTAAAGAGATTGAAAGGAAATGCAGGGATTACTTGTGGGGCAAGAATAGTATTGGTAAAGCCAGAGCAGTCATATCCTAGGATAAGGTCTGTCTGCAGAAAAGATTTGGGGATCTTGGATTTCAGAATATTGAGCTGTGGAATATAGCTGCAGTAGGTAAGCAGGTTTGGCAATTAGCTTTGAAGAAAGACCAGTTGTGGATCAAGTGGATTAGTAATGTCTACTTGAAGAATGGTGACTTTTGGGATGCTCAACCAAACCAGAACTGCAGCTAGCACTGGAATCAGATTTTAAAGGCAAGGGACAGACTTAAGCATAGTTACTCTAATGGTTTTTGGCAAGGAAACCAAGAGTACTCTATTCAGAAAGGATATATGCTGATGCTTGGTCCTCGTGAACCTTTTCCTCTAGCTGATATGATTTGGAATGCAGCAGCTATTGCAAAACATAAACTTATTTTCTAGCTCACTGCTCATGATAGATTGAGAACTGAGGATTTCCTGACTCAATTTATGCAGCTAGATCCTGTTTGTGAGCTTTGCAGGAAGCATTGGAGACCCGTCATCACCTCTTCTTTGAGTGTGAATGGAGCAAGAAATTACTCGACTTGATTGGCAATTGGATCTGTTTGGATGTATGGAACTACAAGTTCACTAACTGGACAAAATGGTTGAGATTTGGATTCAAGAACAAGCAGAGAAGGCAGCTTATTCAGGCATCATTTGCAGCTGCTATTTACAATACATGGGCTGAAAGAAACTGCAAGCACTTCTTGGCTAAACAATTGCAACCGCAACAAGTCTTTATTCTAGTGAAGAAGGAGTTGGCTTATAGATTTATTAGCTATTTTAATGATTTATTATCTTGGCCTAATGTAATTTTGGTAGATAGAATTAAATTTGAATCGTAATGTTTTCTCTTTTGATTCAGGAATTTGATTCAACCCTACACAGTAGGTGGGGATCAAGTTTTTGAATTAGACTTTGTATTATATTTTTGCCTGTTGGAATGAAGTTTTTCTTCTACCAAAAAAAACACCATAAAGTTTCCCTTTAATTCAATGTTGTGTTTTTTTAACTTATCAAAATGTATTGAATGATTACATATATCTTTATTAATCCTTTGCAACTGAGGACTGCGATTCTAACTCTTGCTCTTGCCACAATTCTTATTGTCGCATTATCATATGTTGATTTGGTTCTCTACTACATTTAGGCTTAAGTTCTTCGAAAAAGCTCATAACTATGTGATACATCCTGTTACCTTTATTATGTAAGTATCATGTAGTATTATGCTAACTTGGAACTTCTATCCTTGTTAGCATGTAACACTTGATGTCATGTCGTAGATCTGAGTGTGGTGATACAGGAGGAGTGGTTGTGACAATGGCTATGAACGGTGGTTATGGTGATGATGGTAATGTGGAAATGGATGGTGGTGGATGAAATGTGGTTTCAAAGAATTTAGGAAAAAAAAAGAGAGAAAAGCAAAATGAGTAAGATTAATTTTGAAATAATCTAAAATTTTTACACAAATAGGGATTTGCAAAAATAAGGATGTCAATTTAACTTTCCGATGTTAAATTTATTTACAAGTTGCAAGGAATTTGAATGGTATCTTTCCAACTCTACAATTTAACTTTCAGCTATTGACTTCAATTCATTCTCCTCAATCCTGATCCCCATAAGACTATTCTTGTGAAAATTTATTTTCAATCTAGTGGCATTTCAGAATACTCTTCATTATCATCACATTCTCTCATGAATTCTCTCCAATCATCAGCGCACCAACTGTATCTTACAGATGTGATATCGTAGCCATTGAAAATGCCCTTGTCCACTACATTTCTCGTCAAACCATTCAAACCTTCAACTACAATTAAAAAAACAATATATATATATATATATATATATATATATATATATAATGGTGTCATGAGGTTTCCTTGTCTCGGTCCCTGCTTCATCATAAATTCATTTGTGAGATCAGCAGGGTCTCCATCTACCCCTCCTAATGGATAGAATTACATGCTGGAATATAAGAGGGATCAACCACCCTCAGAAGCAGAAGGAAATAAAAAAGTTGATTGTTCAATATAATATTGGTTTGTTTGGTATTCTTGAAAATAAAATTAGGCCTTCTTCTTATGATCTGATTAAGGATAAGGTTGTACCTGGTTGGGGATCTGTGATTAATTTAGTTGAGCACCCTATTGGCAGAATTTGGGTTGTGTGGAGACAGGATATGTTCAGAGTCAGAGTTATTAAGACTACAAGTCAATTAATTTACTGTTATATTCAACATATCAGTGTTGCAATTAGTTCTATATCACTTTTGTGTATGCGAGCAATGATGCAACAACAAGGATGGATTTATGGAATGATATATATGCCACTGGAAACAGTATGAATGTTCCTTGGCTAGTAATGGGAGATTTTAATTGCTGCCTGAATCACAATGAGAAAATTGGAGGGAATTATCTTGATCCTGGCCAAATTAATGATTTCAGAAATTGTGTGTATGACTGTCAACTCCAAGATATGAGATACAGTGGATCCTTTTTCACTTGGTCTAATAAACAAGAAGGGGATGCTAGAATTTATAGCAAACTGGATAGGGCTATGATTAATTCTTGGTGGATGAATTCTTGGCCTGATGTTGAAGATGTTTTCATTAATGAAGGTATTTCCGATCACTCAACAGTTCTCATTGACTGGAAATCTAAGGTGAAGGTAAAATCTAGCTCTTTCAAGTTGTTTGACATGCTTATTCTTGATGAAAACTTCCTGCAAATTGTTAATGATAATTGGAATACTGTTGTAGAAGGGTTTGCTATGTTCAGGCTTATGAGAAAATTGCAGAATTTGCAGAAGCCTTTGAGAATTTTGAATGCAGCCAAGTTTGCCAACATTGACAAGAAGGAGATTGCTTACAGGGAGTCCCTTGATAGAGCTCAGAACCTCCTGGCCCAATATCCCCTAAATATCCATTTGCAAAAATTGGAGAGGGAAGCTTATCATAATTATCAGAAGGTTTATGATGCATCTATTAGTTTTTTTCTTAAACAGAAAGCTAAGGAAGCATGGTTGAAGGATGGTGACCAAAATTCAAAATACTTCTATTCAGTCATCAAGCAGAAGAGATACAGAAACAGAATCCTCAAAGTTTAGAATGATCAAGGGCATGTTTTCAACATCCAGGAAGATATTACTATGGTGTTTGAGAAGTACTACAAAGAACTGCTCACAGCTAGGAACACAAATTGGTGCATTTCAGATTATGACATTGAGCAGGGTAATGTGTTATTTGCTGCACAACAAATGAAATTGATTGCTCCATTTACTGATGAGGAAACAAGGAGTAGCTTGATGTCTACGAATCCTGATAAATCTCCTTGTCCAGATGGATTTGGAGCTAGTTTCTATATAAAAAAATCTTGGCTAATTATTGCTCCTGATGTGTGTGTGCTGCAGTGAAGGAACTCAAGTTTTTCTATAGGGAAAATGCTCAGAGAATTGAACCAGACTGCTCTTGTTCTTATCCCTAAGTCTGATTGTCCAAACCTGGTGAGTGATTATAGGCCTATTTCTTGTTGTAATACTATCTATAAAAGCATCTCTAAGATTATGCCTAGCTAATAGATTACAAGCTATTCTTCCTGAGATTGTCCAAGATAATCAAACTGCTTTCGTTAAGGGCAAAACCATTGCTCACAATATTTTGATCAGCCAAGAATTGTTGAGATTATACGGTAGGAAAGCTACTTCTCCTATATGCTTAATGAAAGTGGATATTAGAAAGGCTTATGATAGCCTTAGTTGGTGCTTCATTGAAAACTGTTTGCATGCTCTCAGATTTCCTCTGAAATTTATAAGGTGGGTTATGAGTTGCATCACTACTTTTTCTTTCAATCTGATAATTAATGGTGCAAAATCAAGGAGTTTTAACAGCTCAAGAGGGTTGAGGCAAGGTGATCCAATATCTCCTTTATTGTTTGTCATTGCCATGGAGAAGCTTACTAGGAAGCTGCAGGCTACTGCTGAAAATGCAGCATTCAGATACCATCCTCTTTGTAAATCTGCAAAGCTAGTGAACATGGCCTTTGCTGATGACTTAATGATCTTCTGCAAATCCAGTGAAAGTAGTGTGAATTTGGTCATGAATGTTTTTTCTTATTTTTCTAAGAGTTCAGGTTTATATGCCAATCACTGTAAATCTCAAATTTTTCTGGATGGTCTTGATGAAACTAGCAAAACCAGAATTGAGAGCACCACTGGATTTTCTAGAGGTTGCTTCACTTTCAAATACTTAGGACTCCCTTTATCTGCTAGAGAATGGTCCAATGAAACCTGTAGTTATTTGGTGGACAGAATCACAAAAAGGCTGAATACTTGAACTACAAGAAACCTGTCTTATCAGGGTAGAGCTTAGCTAATTCACTCGATTCTGCTGTCCTTGCATGTGCATTGGGCATCAGTTTTCATTATCCCAAAAGGAGTGGTTAAAGAGATTGAAAGGAAATGCAGGGATTACTACTTGTGGGGCAAGAATAGTATTGGTAAAGCCAAAGCAGTCATAGCCTGGGATAAGGTCTGTCTACAGAAAAGATTTGGGGGTCTTGGATTTCAGAATATTGAGCTGTGGAATATAGCTGTAGTAGGTAAGCAGGTTTGGCAATTAGCTTTGAAGAAAGACCAGTTGTGGATCAAGTGGATTAGTAATGTCTACTTGAAGAATGGTGACTTTTGGGATGCTCAACCAAACCAGAACTGCAGCTAGCACTGGAATCAGATTTTAAAGGCAAGGGACAGACTTAAGCATAGTTACTCTAATGGTTTTTGGCAAGGAAACCAAGAGTACTCTATTCAGAAAGGATATATGCTGATGCTTGGTCCTCGTGAACCTTTTCCTCTAGCTGATATGATTTGGAATGCAGCAGCTATTGCAAAACATAAACTTATTTTCTGGCTCACTGCTCATGATAGATTGAGAACTGAGGATTTCTTGACTCAATTTATGCAGCTGGATCCTGTTTGTGAGCTTTGCAGGAAGCATTGGAGACCTGTGATCACCTCTTCTTTGAGTGTGAATGGAGCAAGAAATTACTCGACTTGATTGGCAATTGGATCTGTTTGGATGTATGGAACTACAAGTTCACTAACTGGACAAAATGGTTGAGATTTGGATTCAAGAACAAGCAGAGAGGGCAGCTTATTCAGGCATCATTTACAGCTGCTATTTAAAATACATGGGCTGAAAGAAACTGCAGGCACTTCTTGGCTAAACAATTGCAACCGCAACAAGTCTTTATTCTAGTGAAGAAGGAGTTGGCTTATAGATTTATTAGCTATTTTAATGATTTATTATCTTGGCCTAATGTAATTTTGGTAGATAGAATTAGAGCTGAATCGTAATGTTTTCTCTTTTGATTCAGGAATTTGATTCAACCCCACATAGTAGGTGGGGATCAAGTTTTTGAATTAGACTTTGTATTATATTTTTGCCTGTTGGAATGAAGTTTTTCTTCTACCAAAAAAAAACACCATAAAGTTTCCCTTTAATTCAATGTTGTGTTTTTTTAACTTATCAAAATGTATTGAATGATTACATGTATCTTTATTAATCCTTTGCAAATGAGGACTGCGATTCTAACTCTTGCTCTTGCCACAATTCTTATTGTCGCATTATCATATGTTGATTTGGTTCTCTACCACATTTAGGCTTAAGTTCTTCGAAAAAGCTCATAACTATGTGATACATCCTGTTACCTTTATTATGTAAGTATCATGTAGTATTATGCTAACTTGGAACTTCTATTTATGGCGCACCAATTTCCAACAGTGGCTGCACTGGCTGGCTCATGGATTTAATCACAAGAAAAGAAGAATGATTGTTGTGGCTGCCATGGCTGCATGTTTATATCATGTGTGGATGGAAAGGAACAAGCGCACGTTCACTGGGAAAACAAGATCACCGTCTCAAGTATTTAGATTAGTCAAGAAAGAAGTAGCTACTAGATGTTTTCTTTATTTTGGTTCTTTTAATGGCTTAGGTAATCATGTAATAGGTAATAGATTGCTAGCTGAATTATAATTTTAGTGATTAATTATTCTTTCAACCCTACATAGTAGGTGGGAAGGAGTAATTAATTACTTTAGGATTTGATGTATAATTTCGTTTTGTTTGGTTTAATGATTTTTTATTTTACCAAAAAAAAACTTGGAACTTCTATCCTTGTTAGCATGTAACACTTGATGTCATGTCGTAGATCTGAGTGTGGTGATACAGGAGGAGTGGTTGTGACAATGGCTATGAACGGTGGTTATGGTGATGATGGTAATGTGGAAGTGGATGGTGGTGGATGAAATGTGGTTTCAAAGAATTTAGGAAAAAAAAAAAGAGAGAAAAGCAAAATGAGTAAGATTAATTTTGAAATAATCTAAAATTTTTACACAAATAGGGATTTGCACAAATAGGGATGCCAATTTAACTTTCCGATGTTAAATTTAACCGATGTTAAATTTATTTACAAGTTGCAAGGAATTTGAATGGTATCTTTCCAACTCTACAATTTAACTTTCAGCTATTGACTTCAATTCATTCTCCTCAATCCTGATCCCCGTAAGACTATTCTTGTGAAAATTTATTTTCAATCTAGTGGCATTTCAGAATACTCTTCATTATCATCACATTCTCTCATGAATTTTCCCCAATCATCAGCACACCAACTGTATATTACAGATGTGATATCGTAGCCATTGAAAATGCCCTTGTCCACTACATTTCTCGTCAAACCATTCAAACCTTCAACTACAATTAAAAAAACAATATATATATATATATATATATATATATATATATATATATATATATATATAATGGTGTCCTGAGGTTTCCTTCTCTCGGTCCCTGCTTCATCATAAATTCATTTGCGGGGATTCCATCAACGAGAACCAAGATCGATGCAGATTCGAGAAAGCTCCTTGTCCATCGTTTCCACCTGCTATCAAAACTCAAACTCAATATCTCAAGCACATACAATAAAAAGTCTCAATTAACTGAATCATATGTTTTTTTTTCTTCAAGATCAACCTTCGGTTTATTAGTCCCTATTGCAACTTATTCGAAGGAAATCAAGAAATTAAAATGCAATTATTTTTTATTTTATTTTGATAAAAAAATTATTAGAGCAAGTGTATGAAAAGTCACAAATGTTGTGATTAGCAATAACAAACTATGATATTGTGACCAATTACCACACTATGGCATTAAAGTGACATGATGTTTTTTTTTTGCATAGGCAAAGTATTTTTATATTTTACGGAGATAGCGGAAAGGAATAAAATTATAAACATACAAAGTACAGTACTTATTTAAAAAAAAAAGACAATTTCATTTAATATTTTTGTTAATGTCTAAGTTACCCTTCATAAATGTATATTGGGAATTAAATATAAAGTAAATAAAAAAATGATTTCACGAGTATTCAGAAAAAAAATATGAATTAAATATAAAATATTTTAAACATGATGATATTGAATTGTATAAAATTAGTTAAATTTCCTTATATTTATAGCATATATATAATATACTGTATATACTATACAGTGTGTGTCTGTACGTCCCCTGCCTAATACATCAATATGAAAATTAGGTAGTTTTTGATCTTGAAATGAGAGTATGGACACTTAAACCAACTTTCAAATTTATCACATGCAAAGTTTAAGGTGTGGCCATGACTCAATAGTCTTGCACATCATTTGGTACCACATGACCGAAGTTCTATTATTAAGCTCTTTGGTTTCTTGCCATCGAGCTGCTTTAACTACAAAGCACAATGTTAGTGTGAAACTATAATCAACTTCAAAGCATATTCGGAAGAATGAAACAATCAAATCAACACCGAATAAATAAAGCGAAAAATTCATAGCATTAAACTTGTCATGAGAGACACAAATTATCCAGTGAGGGGTCTAATTGTGATATTGATGATATAATAATAATGTTAACATTTGACATATACACTTCTTCTAGCACCAAAGGGTTGAAAAGTGAAAACCAAAGTTATATGATTCTTGAATCAGACTCTTAAAGTGATCCTAGAACTAAGAAAAAAATAAAAAACAAAGTTCCATAGTCCCAAATGTCACATATTGAACCAATAATCTAAAACAAAGTGGCATGTCCTCCAGAAGATGTAATATCACTGCAGCTAATTTTAGTGTCATCTAGAAGCCATTTCTCAAGCAAAGAGAAGGGCATTTCTGCAATAGTACTACCAGGCTTGCTCTCATCTTGGAAAAGGGTACTTGCCTCAGGTGACAAAGATGGAGAAAATTCAGAATTTGAAGAGTAGTCCAAAGATTCATAACCAAACAAGGACTCAAATGTCTCAGACAATTCAACACTAGTTGTGTTTCCTTTTGCATCAAAACTTGGAGTTCCTTCACTAGAAGCAGTGTCATATCCAAAGTTGTTGAAGGAATTTTGAGTGCTCACAACTGAGTTGGACTTTGATGCGGCCTTATTATTTGGTGGATTCTTCATCCAACCCTTCAACAATCGAGCTATGTTATCAGCACTTGAAGCATAGCTTAGAGAAGGTGTTGTTGGTTTTATGGATCCAAGATCATTAGAAAGGTTATTATTGTTATTTGGTTCAGGCAATGAAAGGGTCTTGTTTGGTGAAAGAGCTTCAGTGAGTGCTTTTTTGGCCATGTGGATATCAGTTTGGAGCCTTCTTTCCCACTGGCCTCTAGGTATTGGCTTTGAAGCTGAATTATAAACATTTCCTAAGCTTCCTTCAGATCCTGCTTCCAATTTCTTGAGCCTCTTTTTCAAGTAGGTGTTCCAATAGTTCTTGATATCATTGTCTGTCCTTTGTGGAAGGTATGAAGCTATTGCAGCCCACCTATATCATAATCAATGCGCATCTAGTTTAGCATCTGAATTAATACATAAAATTGAACTTCCAAAAAAAAAAAAAAAGAATCCACTCTAAATAAAAGTTGGTATTAGAAAATTGTGTATTCGATATATTATTAGTAAAAGTTTTAAAGATGTGATTTTCATTAGAGTTTTTTTTTTTTTTTTTTGCTTCACATATAAAAAATATGAAATTTGCATTATATGGTGCTATGCTTACAAATTGAATAAAAGGTGTTTTTAATTAAGAGAAACTGAATTGAATTGATTTGTTTACCTGTTTCCTAAAAGAGCTTGAAGGTGGATTATCATCTTCTCCTCTTGTTCTGTGAAGTTACCTCTCTTGATTCCTGGCCTCAGGTAATTTGTCCATCTAAGTCTGCAACTCTTGCTGCACCTTGACAACCCTGAAAACCAGAAAAAATAAAATTACCATTTCAGATCAAAGGACTGACTAAAAAGAATCAAAATTTTAATTTCCAAATGATATATATGATCTAAAATAGACCCACAAAAAAGTACCATTTCAGATCAAAGGACTAAAAAGAATGAAAGTTTTCCTCATGATCTTAAAAGTACCCCTTTAAAAGAACAATATTATATTATAAAGTCACAAAATATACTAACCAGTATTGGTAGGAACAGCCCTCCAATTGCCAGGACCATGTTCCTGAATATAAGACACCAATATGATATCTTCTTCAGGAGTCCAAGGTCCTTTCTTCACACCCTCTTTATCACAACATGGTGGCCTTCCCATCTTTCCTTGCAGCTTTTCTTTCTCTCTTAGTACTAATTCACCTTAGCTTATAACTTTATAAGAACTTTATAATAATATACTATATGCTCCAGAAATTAAATAGTAAGTTTCTTTCTTCTCCTTTTATTTCTCTCCTTTTTCTTTCTTTCCTCTTACTTACTATGATAAGAGACAAAGGCTTAAAGGAAGACTTGGTGTGTATAAATAGTGATAAGGGAGTGTGTGAAGAGAGTAAGGGGAAGCCAAATAGTCAAAAGTTGACAGCAAGAAGCATTAACTATGAGGAGAGTAAGACGGCAAAAGTCAGCTCATCAACATACAAGAGAGTAATACTCCAATGCTTCTCTCTTCTCTCTTCTTTCTCTCTCTCTCTCTTTGTTGTGCCTCTCAAAACCGCGTGGTGCATTCAATGAGGCTGCACTGGGAAAGCTCAATTATCTGCTTTATTTTTAAAGACTCTATAATAGTAATAACCACAGTAGCCATTAATGTTAATGTGATAAAGGTGATGACTCTAGCAAACCCAAAGCTTCCACATTGCCACTATGTGTGCATGTGAATAGTAAGTGATCTTAATGAGCACACAGCCCTTTCTCTTTCAACTTATCTCTAACTTCATCAATCAATTTGTAAGCATTTTGATTGATTGACTTTTTTGATGTTTTTGAAGGAGACGCTTGTCTAACTTGCTAGTAGTAGGAGTAATTCTTAGTAGGTTAATTAACGTACCAGAATTCAAATCATGATTTAGAGAGTACTAAGAAAATACTCCATGTCTATGTAGTGTTTTGATACAAATCTTTACATAGTCAACCCCAACTTCCGAGGTTTGTGTTAAAAGAGTCAGTATTTATTCTTAGTTGAAGACTAACAATAATTAGCGATGATGGTTGAAAAATTAGTTGATGACGGAAAACTTAGAAGGTGAAAATTTAGGGTTGGAGATGAGCCGAACATGTTAAAATTAGTTTGAGATTTGATTTATTAAGTAGCTCAATGAGCTTGGTTTACGACAAGTTGGTGTAATTCATATGGTCATGTATCAAATTTTAAGGTTTGGAAGTTGGAAGTCCCGGATTCGATTATAGGCGACACTATTTGGTGGATTTAATTTCCCTTCCCTTGTCCCATAAAAGCAACTTTGCCAATCACAAAAATAAAACCTTGATTCATAAATCAAATGAACTAAATATGAATTCAAAATTGAGCATGTTAAATAAATGACATAAACTTTAGCCAAGTATAATTCGGCTCTTTTGATTATGAACCGACTCGATTTTTATATATATATTATTAAAAGGCAAATGATAAGTTAAGTAACCTAGTACAGTAAATAAATATTGGAAGGTGTAACTTATAAAATTTTTAAAAAAGAAGATAATATTGATTTATTATATTTTTTTATATTTAATTATTTTATCAAGTGTTTTAAGAACACTTATTAATAAAACCCATATTATAAATACTAGGAAAATTGCCCGTGCGATGCACAGGTCTTAAATTTTGCTATCCTTTATTTATTTTTTTTGAAGGGCTTTCCATTTGTTAAAACATTAAACATTAATTTTATTTACATGTGAATTTTTTTAGCGAACAATAAATCTATCATTTTTTGGAATTATATTTTATATGTTATTTTTTTTAATTATTACAAATTTACATTGAAATTTATTTTTTTATGATCAGACAAATTTATGTAATCAAATCGGAATACAATACTTATAATTAGATAAAAGGCGATAAAGATTTTGAAAAATATTTATAATATATGAAACAATCATGTATACTTTAAAAATAGTTATGAATAACTGTTATTATTTTTTTTCGTGTTTTTTTTGGGATAATTATATAATATAAAATTGGTATAATATATAATACACAAACTTCTATCTATATATTAAGCAAAATGTAAATATTTAAATATGTCTTTTGTCACACACTTATCATTATCAAGGAAAAATCATAGTTATTTGACACATGTTGAAGTGAAAAAATATATTTGTAATGACCAATAAAAACATGTTGAATTGAAAATTAAAAATGTAAATAAACAAAACAAAAACCAATTGTACTTCCAACTTCTAAAGTTTAGACACGGCTTAAGAACATCTATTTGGAAAGAACCATGAACAAACTTATATATGAGAAGCAAAATACTTAAAAGAGAAAAAGATCTTTATCCTTACATCACCAGCGAGAACACGTTAGTTGCCTCAAGCATTTTGAAGGCAGCCACCTTCATTAAATGTTTGTCTCCTTAATATTTTTTATTTTTGTGATTTTCTACCATCCTTGTGATCGGGAGTATTTCCTCAATCGTTAAATGGGACGAAAGCTGGGAGTATTCCCTCAATCCTAAATCTAAAATATTTATGAGAAATTTACATACATCATGAAGATAGGTTAATTTTGTTAGTAACATTGAAATTTAATATACTTATTTGAAACTATCTCTAAAGATATTATTGACATTTTAAAAGGTGCTGACTTAATTGAAATATTTTTTAAAAGAAGTTTTTTTTATAAGCGTTTTTTGGAAAAGGTAATTAAGTTTTATTAGAAATTGAAATGAGTTTATGCAAATTGGAAAAATAAAATTATAGATACAGATGAATAAATATATATGGATTAAATGATAATTTTTCACTTTAATATTTTGAATGAAACTTTTTAGTTGAAATTTCACACACATTGACAATTTCTTGCTAAATATTTTGGATATATATATTTTTATTAGACTTTTTTTACTATTTTTTTATCTATATTTTTTTTTTATATTTTTATTAGTCTTGTTTAATGATATTGTGTAGTGCATTACATATATATGTGTATATATATATATATATATATATATAGAAAATATTTTTTTAAAAAATAATTTGGAAGGGAAGTAAGATTAACCCTCAACTTCTCCTATTTTATAATATGTTGATGATTATGTTGATGATGACTATTATTAATTATCAATATTGTGTTTCTAAGAAAACATGATGGGCGGTTATGATTTAATCTAATAAAATATGATGGACGGCTAAGATTAAAAGATACAAAACACACACTTAATGATGGATTTATGAGAGAAATACACCATTAAGAGGGAAAATGAGTGTTTTAGGAGGGAAATTTTTTTTGTCCTTCTACTTCTCTAATTTTAATATATAATATTGATATAATATTGATTACTGAGTATCAAATATTTTAGACTGCTTAATTTTCTATGCTCCAAATTTTGAACTATTTCAAAGACTATAGAAATCAGTGTGAAAACTACAAACTCCTTTCGACTTGAAATATAAGCGATAAAAAACACATTTCATTTGATTTAAAATATAAGCAAAATAACTAATCTTCTTAAATTTTATTTCATTCTCAATGCTACTTTCCTAAAACATCCCTAGAAAATTGTTATCTTATTTAATTTTTGTTTCATTCCCAATGCAACATTCCTAAAATACCTCTATTATTTTATAGATTTGAGAAAATTAAAAAAATACTTTAACATTACAATTTTACCCTCTTATCTTGTATTGAGAATTTCATAATGTATTATTTCACATTAATGAATAAAGGGTAAATAAGATAAAATAGCAATAAATGCTTTCTAGAAAATGCAAAATGACTTATAAATAAGACCAAAAAATTCTTCTAGAATATGCCCTATAAATAAGACTAGAGGGAGTAATATAGAAGGGAAGTAAAAGTTGCTGTGACTTTAATTGGCCAATAACAATCTTTTATTGTTGAATAGTACAGTAGTAATTCAACTGGTGCACGTTTACCCCTGGTAATGGAATAGTAATTCATTTGAAATGGTGTAAAAAAAGTCAAAGATTAAAGGGTGTGGTTAACGTACTACGGAGTAATTAAATTACCAAATACTCCATTTCATTGTGTTTAGCCTTTTAAGCTTGGACACATAGAGTATAATTTATCCAAAATGCTCATATGTAATCCTTATTAAAAATTGTAATAATATTTAATTTTTATTTGTAAGTGTTTAAATTAATTAATGTATAATGATTTCGAGATGATAGAGATAATAAAAGTAAAATTAACGAGGAGCAAGATAAATGATTGAATGAAAGGTTAAAATTGAAAAAAAATATATTTATGTATTGAAAATGAAAAAGACCAAACAATATGAAACAGAAAAAAAAAGGCTAAAAGGTTAAACATAATGAAACGAAGGGAGTATTTTCTTTAGCTCTAAATATAAGCAGGGAAATGCTAACAAATGTCCTAAAAGCATTTGTTAAGTAATGAAGTATATTAAATAATTAAGTATTGGAAAGTGTAGCTTTTGGAGTTTTCGAGAGAGAGAAGATAATACTAATTTATTGTATTTTTTTTACCGTTAGTAACCTTAACAAGTGCCTAAGACCCATATAAGTATAGTGTGGGTTTTCATGGAAATTAAGACAGTTAATTAATATTATAAGTTTGGAAATTATAATATTTGATATATTTTTTAAAAGTATCTTATAATTATCATTGAGACTCTTAAAAGTGTTGATTAAATAAGAGTGTTTGTGAAAAACAAGTTATTAATGTCATTAAAAATTAGGATAGTTATTTATATTTAGAAACAAGAAAAACTCACTATCTAATTCTTATATTCAGAGGCAGATGAAATAGTATAATAAAAAGTTATTAAAAATTATATTTTTATTAAATTTTCGAGACATAAACTAATGTATATTTATAAGGAGTACTACACTTATCTCTATTATAAGAAAAAAATAATTTTATATTTATTAAAGAAATTAATCCCTCCATTCTTTATTAAATGTTCTTTTTTGGAGAAACTTTTTGTTTCTTTTTATCTGTCATTTCGAGGATTTCAAGAGTGTAATAAATGTTATTTTTCATGTTTGCCCTTATTTAATAGGTTTTGGTTTACGTAATTAGTGGAGAAAAATTAATTATTATAAAGAGATAAAGAGTGTAGTGGGAAAAAATATAATTAATGTATTGGAAATCTATGTAATGAATAGATTTCTTAAATGATATGTTTTGTTTGAAATAAAACAGATAAATGAGAAGAGATGAGTAGTTGATTGCATTTAATTTTCTAAAATTCATAAAAAATAAATATATTTTAAAAAAGTTGCATTGGAAGAGAAAAAAATCAAATAAGATAATCACTTTATAAAAAAAATTTAAAAATGATTTTATTAGGAATAAAAAGATAAATGTTGTTTTTTTCTTTAATATTAAAGATCGGTTGAAATAATTATTATTTACTAAATCATAGAAAAACCTTACTAGTAGTTACCAATACCATCATAAAAAAAAATATCCATGCACAATTTATAGGTCACTTTATAAAATGCTTTGATTATCTTTCATCCTAATTATAAGTTTTTTTATCCTATTTATATGTCACTTTATATTTTCTATGCATCATTTATTGATTTTTCTCTTTTTTGCCCTTATTAAATGCTTTGACTATCTTTGTGTTTTTTATTATTCATTGATGAGTGTGAATTTTCGAAGAAAAGTTGAGATGGTAAAATTGTAATGTTATAATATATTCTCATAGAATTCATAAAACTAACTATTTTTTTATGTGTAATTCAGTTAAGTATGCCCTGTAATAAAGATTGAATGGAGTATTAATTAATTCATCATGTGCTTGATATGTCAAGATGAGAATTGACCATGTCGGCTCATGTTGGTTTATGGCTTGACTTATTTAAGGTTTAGTTGAATAAGTTTGTTAAAAAAAAAAAAAGTTGGGTTTAAGTTTTAAAAAAACTCTATATATTTGAATAGATCGAACTCAAATTTTATAAAAGAAGCCTAAACTCATAAGACTTGCTTATTTAACATTATAAATATTTAATACAAGATTAAAGTAATATTTTACATGGTATTTATATAATATCATATTTGAAAATGGTTTTGTTTGATTTTTAGTAATTTAAGGCATAATGCTTATGATATTTATAAATGTTTATGTTTTGTCGGTTTTTAAATTTGAGGTTTGAAACCGTTTAACTTTGTGTTTGGTTTTATTTTTGTTGCTATGTTCGTTCTAAATTCTGATATAGTTTACATTTCATTTTTGTTGTTGTTTGTTTGTACCAAGAATAGAACCCTTGACTTGGTAGGAAGATTCTTAGACTTTGTCTAAGACCACCAAGCTAGAAGGTTCAATTGGTATAGTTTACATTTCATGTGATCATATTTCGCTATTACATAATTTAAAAGCATACAACCTTTTTATTTTTGTCTTCAACGGTGAAGGTTTTATTGAATAACAGGTGTTTTTAGTGGATTTTTAAAATAGGTCGAGATAATACTTAAAAGGCTTAATTATGTCACAAGTTCTTCAAGTTTGGGGTACTTTTGCCAGATATCCTTGTTCTTCTTTTTTCAATGTCTGACTCTCCGAAGTTACTTCTGGGTTTGTCATATACCCCTACTACAAATTCTGGTCAATTTTGCTGACATGTAACATCAAAATCTTGATCAGACGCATGAGGTTAAGCGCCTGGTGCCCCGTGGGCGAAGATCTTTTTTTTCCAAAACTTTAAAAAAACTAAAAAACTTAATATTTTTATATTTTTAGCTAAATAAAAAAAGAAATAAATCAATTGAATAGAGAGGTCGTCTTCGCCAGTGTGACATCACGCGGCACCATATGACCAATTTCCTGCGTCTGATTAGAATTCTGATGTTACATGTAATCAAAATTGGTCAGAATTGATAGTAGGGGTATATGACAAACCCAGAAGTAACTTCGAAGAGTCAGACATTGAAAAAAAAATATAAAAATATATCTGACAAAAGTACCCCAAACTTCAGGACCTGTGACATAATTAAGCCTACTTAAAATTTGGCTTATAACTAGCAGGTAGGTAAGGCTTGGGACACATGCCAGCATCTGACTTGGCCTAACCTATCCCCACCCATAATTACCAATTGACTTTTTCGAAGGCTTTTATGCCATTTTTTATAAGAATTTTACGATTTCTAAATAACATTTATTTTTAAATGCTTTTATTATTGCTATTTTTTTTATTGTTTAACTAGAAGCTAATTAGATAACCTAGATATTGATATATTAAATTAGAAGTTAATTTTTTTTATCATGGATCACTTCAATTTTAAAATAGGGTAAAATAATAATGTTGTAGCCTTTTTAATATATATATATATATATATATATATATATATATGAATGAGAAAACTACTTCTCTAGTCATTATTTATTTGTTTAAAGAAATTTATCAACTTTTTTTTTTCAAAAGTGGTTTCTCAAGTTTTATCATGTTATCAACATTAGTCCTTTCTTCAAATTTTTGTTAAATCCATTAAAATACTATTTGTTTTCTCTCTCGATTCTCTTCCACATCTTTTCTAACGAGGGATGTCCTTTTTTTTTTTTTTTTTGCAAAATCACCATTTTATTATGTAAAAGAAGTTCTTTTTTTTTTCTTTTTCTATCTACTCTTTCTTCCTCCAGAGTTATCTCTCAACACAATATCATGCCACATTTGTTTCTCTTCATCAACACGATTATCTTTTTCTTCTTTTTCCATCTTTTTCATGTACAACATCATCACCAACAACAACCATTTACACCCACTTCAATCTCTGCTTAGCTTATAAAAACATCTAAATTAATCATCTTTTTATACTTACACACATGTCTATTTATCTATCCTCTGATAATCTCAACTCGAAACCATTCTTTTTGAACCCTAGAAACTCAATCGTAGAAGATGAAGGAGAGGGGTAAAAGAGAATAAAAAAGTAGTACTCCCTTTGTCCCTTATCATAAAGTACCATTTTGGTAGATTTATTGTCCTTTTTTATAAGTCAGTTTAGAATATTTAGGTAACATTAAAAAGTTTATTCCAAATACACTCCTCATAATTTCATATGGGTATAGGGAAATAATTACAATAGAGAGAGATCAGAAATAAATAAATTTGTGAATTTTAAATAGGGGTAACTTTAGAATAACATATTTTGTGATAAATTTGAAAGTAATAATTACTTTTTTTAATCTACGTGAATTAGGTAAAACTGACTTATACTCCCTCCGTCCCATAAGTTATGTTCATATATGTTTTTCATTTTGTCTCATAAGTTATGTTCTTTTAGAAACTCAATACTCATTTATACTTCTTTTTTCAAGCATATCCCTATCTATTATACTCCCTCTGGTCCTATTTATAGGGCATACTTAACCATATCACACAGACCAAGGAGGGTAGTTGAGTTTCTTGAAACTTTAAAAAAATACTTCAACATTACAATCTTATCCTCTTAACTTGCATTGAGAATTTCACAATGTATTACTTCACATTAATGGGCAAAGGGCAAATAAGAGAAAATAGCAATAAATGCCTCCTAGAAAATACAAAGGGACTTCTAAATAGGACCAAAGAATCCTTCTAGAATGTGACTTATAAATAGGACCAGAGGGAGTATCATCTTTTTCACCACTCATCTCTATATCTCTTTTCAATACTCCCTCCGACCCTAAATATAAAGCCTCTTTGGGGGATTTCCATTAAGAAAGTGGAATAATTTAGTTAATTGTATTGGAAATGTGAACTTTTGATATGTAATTTCAAAATTACCCCTATTAATATTATTGGGAATCTAAAAAGTATTAAATAAATAGAGGTGTTTGTGGAAAAAAGTAATTAGTGATCATTGAAAATTGGTATGAGGCTTTATAAACAGGGACAAAACAAAAAGTGTCAAGATGACTTTATATTTAGGTACGGAGGTAGTATAATCTTCATATATTTATTATTAATCTCTCTCCTATTATTAAATGAGTGTATTTTAATCTAAACATATCAAATTCTTACTTCATTTACTCAAATCTTAATTTACGTGAAATTTCTAAAAGGACATAACAAATTATGGGACGAAGGAAATAATAAAGGACGAAGGGAATAATATTTTACTCCCTCCCGTCCTATTTATAAGACCCTTTTGGGGTTTTTATTTTGGTCCTATTTATAAGACCACTTTTCAATTTTCAATAGCATTTAATTACTTCTTTCCACAAACATCCCTATAAAGTCAACACTTTCTAGAATTCCAATAATAGTTATAGGGGTAGTTTTGAAAAAGTATATCAATTTTTCACATTTCCAATGTCACTAACAAATTTATCCACTTTTCTTGGTGGGAATGAAAAACGGATCTTATAAATAAGACTAGAGGGAGTAATAAATTTAACATACTCCGTAAAAGTTAGCAATATGACTAATGCATGGAAAGAACAATTATTTGACGAATCACATTAAAAAAATTTAAGAAATCACGTTGTAATAAATACTCTCTCTGTACCTATTTATCTGTCATATTTCAAACAAAACATACCCTTTAAGAAATCTAATTATTACTCAGATTTTCAATACTACATTAATTATGTTTTTTTTCCACTATACCCTTTCTCTTTCTATAATCATTAATTTTTTTCCACTACTTACATAAACCAATACATATTAAATAGGGACAAACATGAAAAATAACATTTATTACACTCTTGAAATCCTCAATACGATATATAAAAATAAACAAAAAATATCTCCAAAAAACGACAGATAATAAGAAATGAAGGGAGTAATTACTTTTGCCAAATTAATATTTTTTAATTATATTAAAAAAAATCTTGTTAAAATTTTTAGTATTGAAAAATTAATCATAGATGAGCATTATTCTATGTTTCGATAATAGAAAAAATCACATTTTTCTATAAACTTTCATTATCTTTATTTTTTAATTAACAAGTACCTTAGAACAATGGTTAACATTTGACATTTTGTCTAACATAAATTATAAAAAAAAATAAAAAATAAAAATCGGGAGTAATAAATATTTGTGCTAGTCACCACTTCGTACGTATAAGCTAGGCACTCTAGAGTCAATATCGAATTGGTGCATGGCCAATCAAAAGAGGAGACTGATCTGAGCTTCGTGGATGCAGCAGACCATGAACATAATGCATGGCCACAGATGGACATTGTAAACAATTATGGGTCATGCAATTTCGTGATAGAAACCAAATCCACCTCAAACTGTTTTCATATTGACAATATTCATAATAAATTACATGAATGACATTTGGGAGAGCAGGCACCCATACGAAGGCCCACTGCCTTTTATTGTGACAAAGAAAAATATGTTTTTTTTTTTTTAAAGAATTTTGGAGCCATTAATTAGTTTTGAACCTATTGAAAATGTCAATAGCCCAAATTTGCTCCTTTACTCATAAATTTGCCAATTTGAGGGTATTGGAGAGTTAGAATTTGTAACCTATATTTTTTTAATACTTTATTTTTGGATAAATTGGCGCATTTATTCTTACTAGACTTTATCGAAAAATACATTTTTTCAACTACACCATGTTAAAAAATATATTTTTCCTAATGAGGTCTAGTAAAAAAAAATGAAATAGAAAAGGCCAATAAAAGATGTAGAAGGGTTTATCATGTTGTTATATAATTATTGGTGATTATTGTAGGTGGCTATAATTTCTCTTTCCCGGTCGCGATAAAAAACTGTCTACAATATATATATAATATAACAACTTGTTTTTTTTCTTCTTTAAAAAACTTGAAGATGCATTCATGTCAAAGTTGTATATGCGTTATGCACAACCAATCCTAAACACAAGCAAAGGCAATGCATGTAAATCATTGCAAATGAAGGGCCATCTAATCCCGTGTATGTATTTTTTTTTTTTTGGCCTTGGTTTGAACTGTGATCTCTGTTATTGATAAATTGTAGGTTTAAGCTTGAAGGGCTTTTTAGATTTTGTTTTGGTCTTGTCGCAAGTTAGGGTTACCTACCTCACATAATAGCCCTTAAACAACCTTGGAACCCTTCAGAAGGACTAGATCCGAGCTCTTTCAACCTTCAACATTGGGTCATGTTTCGGTTTTGTCACAAGCTAAGGATACCTACCTAATGAAAGGACCCTTAAAAGACGTACGACGACCTCTAGTAGGACCTTGACAAAGATGGTTTGACCTCGGATCATCCTTGATAGAAAGCCTCATGCTTGGAAAGGTATTAACGAGCTTGGATGAATCCCTAACAGCGAATAAGCCACGAGATTTATTCGCAGAATACAATCTCTATAAGATAAGAAAACTTTATATGGGATTAATGACAGATTATCCTCGTATTATCAAGAATAATAAAAAAAATCATTGTTTATCTCCTTAAAGATAAGATCACACGAAGATCCCTCTCAAATGTAGAAGATTCATCAAAAGAATATATTAGACTAGGAAACCTGTCTGGTCCTATAAATATTAGTCCTATCCAAGGGGCTGAGGCATCCAAGAAACACACACAGAAGTAGCCAAACATACTCAGTGAATATACTCTAAACTATACGCATCGTATAACATTAGAGATACAACGTTCCACCCTCTATGGAGAATGTCTTCATTATCACTCCCTCATGAGTATCTTAACAAGTAGAAGGATCATAATCTTGCTGTCCCAAAGAAGGTGGTAGTTGCATTCAACCCCACCAAGAAGGGTCATCAGCCCAACGAAGCTCGTTGCCCGTAGCAACAGGCCTATACACACCTGAAGGAGAAATTGGACCATACAATCCTTCCCAAGAGTAAGGGACATAATCCTCAATTACTCTTAAGGGCAACACTGATCCGTCTGGTTCTCCACTTGATGCATAGCTTACGCGTGCCTGATAGAACTATGTAGTCTTAATCCCCAGAACCTAGTTCGAACGGGTACGTAGGACCAAGAGCCCACTATTGAAGACTAAATATCCTTCACGAGTTCCTTTGTCCTTAAAAAGGGACCTCTGTCTGACTTGGACAGAACAGGTCAGAAGCCAACGTTAGCTTGCTTGGGCTCGAAAAAGGCTTCGTCACCATGCGATCAATAAGACTTAATTATGATACGAATCTCCTTAAGATAGAGACGAACTTTGACTATAGTCTAAAATATGATATATTTTATTGATCTTATCCCTTCTTCATCTTAGTGTATGTTTGTTTCTAACGATTTTTGTGTTAGTTTCGTAGCTTTTGCGTGTTTAATTTTGCTTAATAAACTCCATCACCTAATTGATGTTTTGTCATGTTTTCACACGTTTTGAGACTTGAATTGAAGTATGATTGAGTTGGAGGCATTAGAAGATGAAAGGGGCCATGATGAAAATGAATAAAAAAAGGTGAAAAAGTCGAGTTTTGGGCCAGACGGGGCGCCGGGGCGCATGGCAGGTGGCACCCAGGCACCCAGAAACAATATGAATTGCCACCCCAACGCAGCCCTGGGGCGCTCAGGCACAAGCCTGTTGACAGCATCAGATATCTTCGCTTTTGTGCTGACTTTTGGTCTTTTTTGGCTATAAAACTCATGGCAACACCTAAAAATATCATTTTAGACATTAGGAACCAAGCTAGAACTCGGAGAAGAGAGGGAGAAGATAAAGGGGGAGTTATCATCCTTGAATAAAGGAATTCTAGAGGGGAGGATCTCCTTTGGATTTGACTCTATGTCTCTCATAGAGTTTGTTCTTTCCTTTTTCTTTTTCTTTTATATATATATATATATGTGTGTGTGTGTGTGTGTGTGTCTAGTTAATCCTTTGTTAGGGATGTGGTGGAATTGGATTGTAATTATGTGATTTATGATTTAGATTATGAATTAATTTATATATTTTGTTAATTGTTTGATTATGTTCTTCATGGATATGCATAGAAGTAGCAAATATGTGATTTGGGATTCAATCCCTCAATTGGGAAATTAGGGATTGAATTAGCCCTTTATCAAACATTATAATTTTACAACTCATAGGACTATGTTGGTGTTGATACTAGCAAGTGTACTAGATCACAAGTAATATAATGAAAGTAAATTATCGTTCCACTCGGGGATTGTGAGTTGTTTCCAAATAATTCTCACCAAAGGCGTAATATAATGAGAAATTTATAATTTTTTACTATTTAAAATAAAATAAACAAACCATTAAAAATAAACCAATTAAAAATAGGGTTTGTCAGATAGAGAAAGGTGTTGGTGTTGGGTCACCGGCAAGTGTACCGGGTCAACAAGTAATACAGTCAGTAAGACCAGTTATCGTCCCTCAGAGATTGCAAATTGTTCAATTAATTCTCACCAAAGAGTAGTTAAAAGCGAAATCTATAGGTTTGTAACTAATTAATCAAGATTTAATTGAAATAAAATAAAAACAGAAATTAATTAAAAGTTGTGAGCAATTTAAGAAAACGAGTTAGGAACGTGGTTTCATTGTAGGCGTTGTTTATTAATCATGAATCTCTGTTATTCCCTAAATCAAGAACAAATTCCTAAGGTAGTAATTACTAGATCCCTCTTGTACAATTACTATTTATTATTCAATTTGATAACCTTAATCCCTTAAGTGATTAAACTATTGAATAACCTTTATTAAAACAGTGGAATTTATGAAAAGTTATATAAAAGTCCAAAGGTATCCCTACGAGTTTAATAATTATATTGTTTGATTGAAGGCTTATTCTCATCCTTAATCTCCCAATTGAAGAATTAGAGATCCAAAACATAGATTAGTTACTTCCATGCTTAACAGTGAAAATACAATCAAACACTTGATTTAGAAACGGAAAAACAACAATTCATTAAATCAATAAACTAATTCATAAAAATCCACTAATTCCTAACACGAGGGTTTTAGTTACACATTAAGAAAATAAGAACAGAAACAATAGAAGAGTAATCCATAATCATAGACAATTAGGATTACCGTGAAGAGACCTTCAATCTTCCAATCTTCGATCTTCTCCTCCTCTAAAGCTCTCCAAAATCATGTAATCTCACTCTCTAAAAGCTGCTAACCTAGTCTCTAATCCTAGTTTAAATATATAATTACCAAACCTAAGAGAAATCCCATCAGAAATCAACAAAACAGGCCCGGTTGGGCCTGCACGGGGGTCGCGCACCTAGGCGCCCAGGCATGGCCACGCCAGGCTATGTTCTGGTGGCTTAACGTGGTGCGCGCGCCTAGGCGTGCGTCACCTGCTCCGGCTCTGTTTCGCTCCGTTCTTGTGCCATTTTCAAGGTCCTTTCGTCCCCTTTTCAGTTCCATATTTATTTTCTTCAATTAAGCTCCGAAAGTACCTGAAACATACCCAAAACGGATCAAAACTTTCAAAGGATCCTAATCTATTGAAAATTCCTAAAACTATACTAAAAGTCCTAAGTTTGCAAGAGAAACAAATCAAATTCTTAGTAAAAAGGAGTCTAATTCATGCTCAAAATATCATATATTGGACCCAAACCAGTTAGAAACTCAATTTCATTGCAAGACTTGTTTATTAATTATGAATCTCTATTTTTCATCAAATCCACGACATTCCAGAGGTTGTAAATACCAGATCCCTCTGTGAATTTACATTTCTTAGTCAATATGAGAACCCTTAATCCCTTAAGTGATTTTGACATATGAATAACCATTAATTAAGAACGCTGGAACATCAAAGTCATATAAGCCATAGCTGTATCCCTACACACTAGGTGGTTATAATGTTTGGAAGAACGACCTATTCTAACCCTCAAATCCCTCTTGTTGGATTAGAGATCCAAAACAACACATAAATTAGCTACTTTCATGAATTGGAATTAAAACACAACCAAACAATAGATTTGAATGAAAAACATCAATTCATAATTATATAAACTCATCCTTACAAATCCACCATGTTCCTAACTACAAAGGGTTTTAGTTACACATTATAAAAGAATAAATAGAAGAAACAGAATAGGATTCCATATCATATACAATAAGGAATTACATCTAACTCTCTCTTCCAATGAAGTGCAGAATATGCAATCTCCCTCTTTCTCTAAAAGCTACTAAACCTAATGCTAAGTCCTAGAATATATAAGAAAAACTAATCCTAAATCAAATCAAACTAAATTCTATCAGAATCCTCAAAAACAAAATAGATAAGTCCAACTCGTAGGCCCACGAGCCAGCCTCCCACGCCTGGGCATGGGACCAAAAACATGGCTCCTTCTTCTTTATGTGCACCACACGCCTAGGTGTGGCATTCCACAGGCCTGGGTGTGTGACTACCTAATTTGGCTGGGTTTTTCTTAATTGATTTCTGACTTTTTGCACCTTAGCTCTTGACATTTGAACCCCATCATGAGTAACATTTAAGAGCAGCATTTTTCTCCATTCAAGCTCCAATATCATGGTCTTTAAAGCTCCTTTCCATTCCAAAGCATAAATCATCAAATTAAGATTCAAATTCCTGAAATCAAACCCAAAACGGATCAAAACGTTCAAGGATTCTAAATTACCTAACTTTCCTAAAAACATAATAAAATCCTAATATTTACTCAAGAAACAAGCCAAAACCATATTAAAAGGGAGTTAATTAATGCTTAAAAATATCATATATTAGACCCAAATCAGACTACTTTTGAGAAATTATATAACATTTGTGATTCCAGTATTTTTAATCAAACGATTATTAGTTGAGGACTCGCTTAAGGATTAAGGGGTATAAACTAATGATACAAAATAAGTGTCTGAGGAATCAGTTCTTACTGCCTCTTGAATCGTTGTTAACATAATAGGAATTATATTCATAGTCTATGTAAATCACCGTTACTTCCAATGAAACCATGTCCCTAGCATTTTTTATCCACACAAACTCAACCGTTTATCTTTTTATTCTTTTGTTTCAAAATCAACAATTTTTATAATTCAATTACACTTGTTTAATTACAATAAGGTGATATTTTCCATAATACTAATCCTCATGGGTTCGACACTCTATTTACCACTTTATTACTTGTACGATCCAATATACTTTGGTGTCCCAACAAACTTTATGAAGATAAATGGTGGTTTTATCCCAATAATCTGGAGTTAATAGAAAGATATATTATTTATCCTTTATCGAAGAGAAGATCATTCTTAAATAGTAGGAGATAATTATAGGATTGTCTATTATAATAGATAATCCATTTTCCCCAAAGGTAAGATAAGATCACAGTAGATTATCCTCTGAAATAGAGGATTTTTCAGGGAAAACAGATCTCGTGAAGACTTTATAAATACCAGCCTCCATCAAAGGATAAAGACAACACCAGAATCAGTACAATCAACACACATCAAGTATACTGCCCAAGTGCAACCACCACACAAAATTTATACACGATATACACCTTACTCCCCAAAGAGATAATCTTAAGAGAAAGAAATATCACTGAACTCTCTGAGAGAGGGCTTATCACTGAACTCTCTCAGGAATACCTCGTACACTACCTTCATCTCTCCCATGCACTATATCTAGGTACCCATAAAAACTACGTAGTCTTGATCCCCATAACCTAGTTCGAACATGTACGTAGGACCAAGAGTTCCCTCTAGTTAGACTATATATCCTTAACAAGGACGTCTGTCTCATCTGGATAGAATGTCATCATTCTTATGCAGGATATCGCCATATCTTAATAGAAATAGAGAGATCTGAAGAGACACCCTCCAAAGGAATCCTAAAAATCCCCAAGGGGCTTTACGGGAAGGAACATAAACGCTCTAAGGATCATAAATCCCATCTTCCCCAATGATTTACGCCAACCTTGATTCCCATTTTTAATTGGGATACGTAGGATCACAGTCACCCATGTTAGGCTCTCTCTCATAAAAACCCATCTTATTTCTTAACTGAAACAATGACGCTGTATGTGGGAACGTAAATTACTAAGCCCACAACCAACTTCTACCATTTTATTTGTCCATTGTTATAATCATAACAACAATTATTTTCAAATTAGGCATAATAAATTAAATTTCCCTTCGCATATCAAAATTTGATTTCTGTTGAATATGTGAAATAAGCAAAATTTGTTACCAACATATAAGTTTTAAATTATTAGAATTCACAATTTACACTTCCATTCATATCGGCAACCTCCCAATAATTATTCAAATCCTAATTAATCCAAAGAGGCAACAAGAACATCACAGATGATACATCAAGTTTGCGTTCGACTTCGGCGATATTGGCAAACATGGTGAAAAAGGGTACAATCCATGAGTCACGGAATACGTATAAGGAATGACAAATATTTGCCCTAATCTGTGGCCAACAAACATGCCGCGACAAGAAATACTTCCTGGTAATGAAAGTTGTTGAAGTCATCGATGACCAATAAGAAACAAAAATAATGAAGCTCGAGATTGAGCTCTGGTCCGAACATATGTCCACAAGTGTGCATCAATATCATCAATTGATGGCCATGACAATTTCAGTTCGAATACAGCAAATCAACGCAGCTTCAACTGAACCACCAAACACCACTGATCTTTTAAAAAATCTATAGCGAGCACACAACCGCAAGAATTCGCATGGCATCAGCAACTTCACACAAGCAATCAAAAGACAACATCAAATGCATGTTGCTCGTGTCATCACCACAATCCCATGTTGGATAAGCGATACAAAACTCATGATGCAGTTGCGGTCAAGACAAAAATTAGTTCTAAGAGAGGAAAAGGGAGATGACACCCTCCGCTCTCAGTTCACATGATCTATAATCTCTGCAATAAAAGGCTTAAAGGAAGCTCCGTCTATTGAATCGGTGCCACGAACCATCATCCTAGGTCAGCTTAGAATCGCAAGCGACCTACCTAGCTAACATCATTTCAAACCACTAAAAAAATAGAGCACCGAGTTATGAGAAGTGCTTTGCACCAGGTCGTTTATGGCCATTACCAAGCTTATCCTTTGTTTTCTCACTAACCTATATCACCGTTTTAGTGCACAAGTACTAATGATGATAAGTAACACCGCCAACTCTCATTGCAGCAGCTCAACGCCAGTGGCGATAATGAGAGATAACTCTCGTTGTTGATGTATGTCGTCCAATCATCCCAGCATTGCTTCTTTCCATTGTTGCTGCGAATTGCACTGGCAAGATAATCACAAAACCTTGGGGTTCCAAACAGAATAGAGCCATCAGACCCAAAGGGGGGAGAAGAGATTAAGAAGAGATAACTGCGACTAAGATGATTTGACCCCTGATCAGGGAGTTACTCAAAGGAAAGAGTTGCCACTATGCCAATGGTGCTAATTGGTTAAGGGCCATATCATGAAGCATCCTAGAAGACCAATTTCCAAAAGCTTAAAAAAAATACTCTATCCGAGCTGTGCTAAAGGATCTGGATCCGAAGGACTCACATAACATTGAAGTCACTTGAACAAGAAGAACAACTTTTCTTCAAGTAGCCCAACAATAACTCAAAAGAAGAAATTGGACATTGAAGCCCAACTCGAGGAACAATAAAAAAAGTGGAGAACACCTAAAGATAAAAGAAGAGCAAAATACGCGAAGGAAGAATTCAAATCTCGGATCAGCACCAAGTAACAAGAAATTATTATAATCACTACACCATCAACCATGATGTCAATTGGTGGAACAAATAGCTCAACAATATCAAAAACAAAGAAGATATGGCTATTAAAAGAGTGGAGGAGAGGTCGAGATTGAAAAAATCCCTAATAAAGGCAAAGAGCTTCCCTCATCGAAAATAAAACTCAGGAAGTAGAAAGATTGCCATCAGGCTAGCTATTGGGACATAGACAAGTATACCGAGTCGTATAACTAATAAAGTGGTAAATAGAGTGTCGATCCCACGAGGATTAGTGTTATGACAATTATCACCTTAAAGTAGTTAAACTAGTGAAATTGTGTTAAAAAATATTTGTTTGGATTTTTGAAAGGAAAGTAAAAAATGGTTGAGTTTGGAATGGATGAAAGTGCTAGGGACATGGTTTCAATTGCAAGTAACGATGCTTTACTTTGATTGTGAATATCATTCTTATTATGTTAACAACGATTCCAGAGGTAGTAAGCACTTGATTTCTCAAGGTACCTACTTTGTATTATTAGTTTAGACCCCTTAATCCCTTAAGCGAATCCAAAACTAACAATCATTTGATTAAAAATACTGGAATCACAAATGTTATATAATTTTCCAAAAGTATTCATACGAGTTGTCAAATTATAATGTTTAATTATAGGGCTAATTCAATCCCTAATTTCCCAATTGAAGGATTGAATCTCAAGTCACGGATTAGCTACTTCTATGCATATCCATGAAGAACATGATCAAACAATTAACAAAACCAAGAGTTTATTCATAATCTAAATTGTAAATTACATAATTACAACCAAATCACCATATCCCTAACAAAAGTATTAAGTATACATAGATAATGAAAAGAAAAAGAAAAAGGAAGGAACAAACTCTATTGGAGACATAGAGTAGATTCCAAAGGCGATCCTCCCATCTAGAATTTCTTCCTTTGAGGATGAAACTTCCCCCTTGATCTTCTCCCTCTCTTATCTTTGTTCTAAGTGTTCTCTAATGTCTAGCATCTCATTTTTTATTATTTCCACGAGTTATATAAAGAAGGAAGGCTAAAAGACAACAGAAAAACGCAAAATATCTAATGCTGTCTTAGAGGTCGCACTTAAGCGCCCCCTATTTTCTTCATTATCGCTTACGAGAGGCCAAGCGTGCTCCTGGTTTTTCCTTAAGCGCCTATCTGGACTGCCTGGGCACAAAAATTGGCTGTTTGATACTAATTCACGCCTGGGCAAGAGGACTTGGCGCCCAAGCTCCCCGTCTGGACCAAAACTCATCGTTGTCGCCTTTTCGGTTTCCTTTTCGAGGATATAATTATCCTTTGATGTTCCTTTGTTCATGATCCTTACATTTAGGCCTCAAAAAACCTGAAATTATGACAATAAGGGATCTTTTAGGTGATGAACGTTATTTACAAACTAACCATTTAAAAAGCCAATAAAATATGTAAATTACTTAAGAAACAAGTAAAAAACTCAGTTGGGATAAACACCAAGGAAAAAAGGTTATAAATTGGACTATATACACTCCCCCAATTTTAGCATTTTGCATGTCCCAGGCAAATGTCAAACATAAAGAAACAAATTCAAAAGGTCGTCCAACCACTTTCAGAATGTATTTACAAAACTGGGGAAATTAATTCAAGCCTTTGCAATAACCTTCACGTCAAGGACATATTAATTCATTCAAAAATCAATTAGAAATGCAAATTTTGAAAATAATATATTGAATAGTAAAATAAACACACAATTCTCTCAATCTCTCTGTGTTCAACTCAAGTGTTTACACTCAGTTCACTCATGAACACATCGCTACTATAAGTTGGACGTTGTTCTCCTTCTCCACCACATTGATCATACACATGTACAAATCAGAAGGACTTTTTCAGGGTTGTAATGTTTGGGAAATTAAATGAAATTCAAATGTTTTGGGGTGAACAACCTAAGACTTAGAGGGATATTGAAAACTCCCTTTTTCATATATACATTTCACCCTTTATTTGCATTGTCATGTGTTTCCCCATTTTTTGGGGGATTTTTCACTTTCACAAGCACTTTCCTTTCAATTAGCTCACTTTTCCTTCACACTTTAAGAACATGGCACCTTTTTTGGTTGTGCCTTCTCTTTGAAACTTTGAGAGTTTGCAACAACTTTTCACACTTTTTAATTCCAATACCCCCTCCCTCCCCCATCTATTTGTTTCAAGGTTTTGATAATTACAAGCAGGATTCAACAAGACTCAAACAGCCAAGGTTCAAACAAGAGTCAAGCAATAATCTCAAGTAGAAATTAAACCTCTCCATATTTATTAGGAATTCATGTAAGGTAAAGGTAGTCCTTGCACGTTTATTTTAAGCCACTTTTAGATACAAGAGAAGAGTCTTTTAATCAAAAGTATTTATTGAAAACTGTTTTCATGCCATATACTTCAAAATACTTTTTAAAACCTTTGGCTAAATTATCTGGTTTATGAAAATTAATATTTACAAGTTTTTGCAAGATTAATCGATTACTTGATTGGATAATTGATTACTTCTGCAACATCATACAAAAACTAGAGAGCTCATAATCGACTACTTGATCCTACGTAATGTTGCATCATACCAAGTGACAGAGCCTCTGAAATCGATTACTTGAAAGGTTGTAATCGATTACTTGGGACAATATGTAATTGATTATTGATCCAAATAATCAATTATTTTTGTTGCATCATACATATGCTAGAGTGCAGCGAATAGATTACTAAAATTGGTGTTACCAATTACTTTACTTAAAATAATCAATTACCCATTCAAGTAATCGATTACTTTTTTGAATTTTTTCAAAATCGTTTCTGAATCAATTTGATTGATTCCTGATTTATCTCAAATTTATTTCTGATCCTATTTCGAATTTTAAAATGGCTGATCATAATTGTTTTATTTGATTCATTCACTTTTTGGCAAAAATCAATCAAACAAATTCTTTCAAGCTTATTTTTCTCTGAAGGTGTTTTTCACGTTCTTCAACTTCTCCTCCTCCATTCTCAAAGTGTTGGCCTAAGTCTAAGTACATATTACCTAGCCATTAGAAAATCTTCAAATTGTTTTATTTCCACTTTTGAGAGTGCTTCATTTGTTGTTATTAAATCCTATTATTTGTAATAGTCATAGTTATTAGGGAGTGACTCCCTAGGATTGAGGGTTTGGCATCCTTTGGTTGTTAGGGGTGAGGAACCCTTGTGTGAATTTAGAGATCCTTTGGACGTAGGCCTTTTCAGAACCCATCAGTTAAGTGGGACTCACCTGGTATGCTGAACCAGTGTAAAAATTTTGGTTTACATCTTTCTTCCCTTACTCTCTTTACATTCTCGTATCGTTTATTTTTACCGCAAATATTTTATTTCTTCTTTAACGTTTCCGCATCTCTAAGTTTTCAATATATTCGTTGTTCTATCACTTAGTGTTAATCAAACTCCAAAATATTCTTAATTACTGATCGTTCGAGTTAATTCTAATAAAATTTAATAAAAGTCGATTCACCACCTCCCCTTCTCCCAATGTTTGAGGTCAATTCTAACACTATAAGTTGTTCACAAATTAAGGCTTTTGAGGAGCAATGAAATAAAAAAGGATTATACACAATAGGCTTAAAAATGGCTAGCAAAGAACAAGTTATTTCGTTTATTTACTTTGGCTTAAAATGTGCTGAATGAACCAATGCCTAAATCATTTCTATGCATGTATGAGATTCTTAGCAATTTTGAAATCCCCGAAATTGATTAGAGAGAGTAATAATAAACATATGAAGACTATATGGATGCGAGATGGATAAATGATTGGTAAGAAAAAGAATGTAATAAATAAGGATATCCTTGGAAAAAGAAGTATAAATAAGTATTGAGTTTCTGAAAGTACATAACATATGAGAAAAGGTAAAATGACTAAAAGGACGTAACTTATGAGATGGAGGGACGGAGTATACTTTTTCAAAATTACTCTCATAATTATCATTAGGACTCTAAAAAGTGTTGAATAAATACGTGTGTTTATGATAAAAAAAAGTAATTAATGTTATTGAGAATTGAAAAAAATGACATAAATAAGACCAGAAAAAATTCCTAAAATATGCTTATATAAAAGAATGGAGGGGTTATTAATTGAAACTAATAATAAGTGCCATAAGGACTCTTTAAGAAATAAAAAGTATAGTACTCTGCAAGAAATGGCTATCGTAAAATGTTGTAATAATTAATAAATTGACAAGTGTTATATATATATTTTTCATAAAAAAAATTACTTTTTATTGATTCTGTATAAAATGCGCTTAAGATACTATTTAAAGCAAGATTTAATATTAAATATAATATATATATAAAACTTGATATCTAAGCCATGTAAGTCTTAAATGAATGATAGGATGCCATTAAGCTATTTATCAAGAGCTCTATGAATTCTATTAATGAAAATAAACTATTAATCAGCTTACTAATAGTAACATAAACTATCATTCAAAAACTCTGAGCGTGTGGTTCAGTGACAGGGATTGATCCATGCTTAAACAAGGTCAGGTATTCGAATATTGTCTTATGCATGCAACAGCGTTAAATCTCGGGGCCAGTTGTCCCACCCATTAGAGGTGCCTACAAGCCAGCGATGAGATTAGTCACTGCGGTCGGCGATGGACACTCTAGTCATGGACAAAAAAAAAACTATCATTCAAATATATATATATATATATATATATATATTAACATAAACTAGTCCTAATCATTTTATGAACTCTATAATATTTTAAAAAACTTAACTTATATGAAAAAAATTATTTGTTTAATATTTTGGGATGTAAAAAACTACTCGATTTGTCCCTTTATATATCTTGCTAAATAAAAAAGATAAAAAAATCTTGTCTCAAATTGAAGTAAAACCAATAACTCGAATCTCTTAAAAATATATATTATGTTTATCTTTTTGAAAGGAAAATATGTAATTCATTCCATAACAGAAAATAGTACAAGTAGATCCAACATTACAATAAAAAAGCACATATTTTCCATACAATAAAAATTGCTAAAAAAGACTAGATACTCAGCCATAACAGCAAACTCTCTGTGGATCAGGATCATCATCAACATCCAGCTTGGAACTCTAACAAGAGATTCAACAGCCTTTGTTTCCAAGATAACTATCTCATCAATGCCGGAAGTAAGCACAGTTCGGCGACAAAGAATCTCAAATCTGAGGAGGTAGAGCCACTGGACAAAGGAGAAGACAGAGATCTGGAAGGGAAAAGCTGTTCCGAATATCAGTCTTCTAGTTATTGGAGAAGATAGGAAGGTCATCAGATCTGGACAAACAAAAAGCCAGTCAAACACACAAAAACAAAACCCAGATGAAACTGGGACAAGAAAAACCGCACCACTTGCACAAAGGCAAGATTTATTTATTTAACCCAGATATAAATGGAAAAAAAAACCCACACATCAACCAAAGGAAGGGAGGGAGAATCAAGAGAGAGGAAAACGGAGAAGAGAAGAGGAGAAGACTGAGGAAGAGAGAAGGTCGAGCATCTCTCTCCTCAAATTAGGAGAGAGAATTTGTGTGATTGATTTTTGCCAAAAAAGTGAATGAATAAAATAAAACAATTAAATCTAGTAATCTATTCACATGGAATTAAATTTAAAATAGTTAGTCATCAATCAAAAAGATACAATCCCGTTGGAGTTGAATAGAAACATTACGGGTGGTTATTTACGCAAGAACAACTTTTTTTTTTTCCATTTAATCCACATGCTTTGTGGTCATATTAAATTTAAATTTAATTTAAAATTGTGTGTCCCCATCAAACCCACCATCTTACTATTTAATTTTAAATCAAATATAAAAAATCTAGATCATGGGTTGAATAGTGAACAGTATGAAAAAAAAAATGACCAGGATGAATATAACAACCCGGTTTCATGGTTACTGGGTAATGAATCTCTCGATAAACTCAAGATAAGAGAACTCAAAATTGAGAAGGAAAAAGAAAAACCCACCATTTAATAGCTGTTTCTGACCGCTTTGTACGATAAACAATAATTAAATGTTTAACAAGAGAGATAATGGGTTCATAAGCTTAGTGAAACTTTAAGCTTTCATTATATTGAAATGAGATACAGAGAGGAGAGTACAACGAATGGCTCCCACGTTTGTGGTACTTTTATAGGAGAGGGAAGTGTGCGCTTTGGCTTTACACTCCCTTTTGTACTGCTAATCTTAAGTTTCAGAGGAAACCTCCATTCCTTTTCTTTTCTTTTGTACGCTCTCTATGTTGCGGTTGCCGGTGACCGTTGTGTTTCGGGGGTTCTGCCCGCCCTTGTCCTGACTATGATGGTGGTTGTTGGAGATGTACGCTCTCTGGCTTTCCTCCTCTTTGGGCTTCTTCCCTTCTTGTCCCGTTTCTTGCTTCTCTTTGGCGCCCCCTTCTTAGAGGATGCTTCGAGGAGAGGGGTAGCGTTCCATGCGCTTCTTGTATTGTTCCCCTTCATGAAGTCCTCTCTTCCCCTAAGTCTCAGAGGAGAGAACCTTGTGTTTCGTGTATATTGTTATTGTTGTTCCGGTGTGTTGTTTCTTTTCCGTTTAGTTCCTCCCCTTCGGGTCCCCCCTCTCTTGAAGGAGAAGTATCTCCTATTTATTATGGTGCTTTGGACCGGTGGTCATTGGTTGCTCACCCTTCGTCTGCTGGGTAACAGCACCTTGCATCATGTGCTCAGAGCATCAATTCAGTGGTTTTGTCTTCTTTACCATTCTTGGCTTTGGTATTGATGATTACAGGGAAGTAGAGGGGCTCAAGTCTTACTACCTTCAGCTTCGTCTTGGGTAGCCAAAAGATTCCCTCTTGACTTCCTCTGCAAGCCGTTGGAGTCTTGGACGGTTGTGTCGCCTTCGTCTAGTCATGCGTGCGCCTCCCGCGGGTTTCTACTTCCTGCTCGCCCTCACTTATCACGACTTTTTACCCGAGTTCCCGTGCCGCCTGAGACGCTTTGAGACAACACGTTGCGTTTGCCGCCATCAGTACGCTTTACTCTTTCTCCCGGGCGCCTTATCAAAATGTGTCGCCTTGATGGTCGTCGCTTTGGGGCGCCTTGGGTAATTCTCCGGGTTTGCACGCCTTTCTCAGTATCTTTCATTGCTTTATTTTTTGTTTGACAATTCCTGGGCCTTCATATGATTTGGGCCTTATAATTTGGGCTACCGAATATTGAGGTATCAACAATTGCCCCCTTTGCAGTGAGAGGGGAAGAATTTCCTTCTCGGTGCAAATCCTATTTTTGCGTTTTTCTTGCTTGCTTCTCCTTTTCTCAGCTCTTCATTCCTTGCTTTTCGCCTCCTCTGTTATTTCTTCCGGTGTCGCCTTTGATTTTCTGGGCAAGGCGTGTAGTGGAAGACGCCTTCGTATCACGAGTATTTATCCCCATACTCCCCCTGGTTTATTAGTTGCTTGGTAGTTTCAGCTTTGAACTTTGCTGTTTAGTGGGGTCTTGTCAACGGGCTCTCTACTGGTGAGTCTTTTCGTTTTTCTTTCTCCTATTCTTCTGCTGCATTCCACGTGTCATCAGGGGGAGAAGGCAATGTCCTTCAGTCCCTAGCTCTTGCACGTTTCCCCACGTTCCCTCCTTTACTCATATTTTTCAAAACTTCCTCAAACTTTTCGGTTTTCTTCTTTACTTCCACTCGTTCTCTCTCTTCTCTGTGCCTGAAACTTCCCTCTTTCATCTTCTCAAGACCAAAAGCTTTCTACGTTACCTCTTTGTTCTTTGTTTTCTTGATCTCCGCTGTTTACCCTTCTCTTGCATTTGCTGTCACCATGTCGAAATCGAGAGCTGCTGCTCCTCCTGCGGTTGAAAACGCTTCCTCAAGCTCCGAGGAGGAGATTCAACTCCCTGGCCCCATCTCCTATTGCTTCATGCAACAGTTTCCCTGCCCTCGTTCCTATCCTGTTGAACCAGGCTATCGCCGTTGGGCTTCGGAGGTGAAGGCGAACTCGCCTTTTGGTCCCGACTCGGGCGATTTCATTGCTGGCTCGTCTTCCGAGGCCATGGTGGTTTCTGAGGAGACCGCCAAACTTATTTCTTCACCTTCCTATGACAAGGACCATTGTGCATTGGGTCCTTCATTGCTCCATTCCTGTCTTCGTCGCTCAGAGTTTCCTTGGGTGGATGTGAACTTCAACGTCCGCGTGGGCGGCACCAGTGGTTGGAAAGAATGGGTTGATCATGTTTTTGACACTGATACTGCTTTTGTGGCTATTTTAGAAAAAGTGGGTATTGCTGCCGCCGTCAAGGCATCTCCTCGGCTCGGCGCTAACCGCAAACCCGATGATCTGCTGATGTTAGTGCAGCGTTGGTGTTCCTCTACCCACACCTTCTTGACGTCATGGGGGGAGTTTACTCCAACACTTGAGGATGTGGTTATACTCCTTGGGCTTCCCTCTTTTGGAGACGAAGACTTTGATGTGGAAAACGTTGACGAACGTTTTTCTGAACTATCGGTGAAGTTGAAGGCTGCTTCGGCCCTCAGTGCCAAGTATTCTCGGGATCTCTTCAGGCGGAGGCGTGTTTCATACGCGAGGGGTTCCTCTTCTCAAAGGGTAAGGGGTACTGGGAACTTCGTTCCTAGGAGCCGAAGGGCGAACCAACGCTCCTCCCTTAAATACACATTTGCTAGTTGGGTCCGGTATTTCTTTGGTGATTTTCACGATGGCGAATTCCAGGCTGGGCCTGTCACAGATTCACGCCTCTGCCGTGCCGCCTTTGTTGCTTTTTGGCTAAGTAGGTACGTGTTTCCTGGACCTCCGTGGGAGTCTGTGAGCCCATGTGTCTTTCTTTTTGCTTGCCTCTTGGCAGAAGGTACACGCCTTCCTCTTGCTTCATTTTACTTAGGCGGTCTTTATGCTCGCCTGAATCAAGTGACGGTACAAATGCGCATTTCTCATGGGCGCTTTGTAGTCAATTCTTATATTGACTTGACTTTCCTTCAGTACTTCCTTTTTGAGCGTTTCCCTGATTATGGCCCCGTCAAACTTCCCCTTTCTACTGGTGCTGCTGGCTTGGAGCCTCGTTCCTGGTGTTGGACGAGAGGATTTCCAAGAGAACCCTTAGTTTCTCTTATTGATTCAGAGAACAAATTTTTGTTTCGCCCTTACTCGGACCTCCTGCATCCTCTTTATGATGAGGAAGCTTTTACCACAAGAAACAATGCCGCCACCCCCTCTGAGGGGATTTATGATCTATGGAAATTGATTTTATCAGTTCGTTGCTTGCCCGGTTTTGTTCCCTTAGACAGCAAGAGTGCTCACGGTGGAGCTCTTTGGCCTTGTGTTTACCGCCCTAATCGAGTGGCTAGACAATTTGGGCGTGATCAAGCCCCTTGTGTTCTTGATATTGAGCAGGCCCCGGTGGAAGACTTGGTCAAAGCACTCCTTTTTGGTGCAGCTCCTGAAATTTTTGATGTTGCCTATGCTTATGTTTCTCCCTCCCGTGCTGGAGGCGTTTTGTGTACTTGGCTCACTTCTCATGAAGCTTCTTCGGGATTTTGAAGCTTCTTCATCGCGTTCTACTCCTTCTTTGCTGCCCATAGTTCACAATGACCCTTATTTTTGCACCTCTATGAAGAAAGCTAAGGGTAAATATCTTGGTCATTTTCCGTTTTTGCCGCTTTCTTCTTTTTCTTGCTTTGCATTTAACTTTTACTTGGTTTTATTTTCAGCTGAGGGAGTTTCGCCCAGTCGCAGGGTTGCTGCGTCTCCCTCTGTTGCTCCCAGACGAAGCAAAAGGAAGACTCCCTCGCAAGGTCCCTCTGTTTCTAGATCTCCTGCTCAGGGTGGTAGTAGTGGCATCGCCACATCTCGCAAGAAGAGAAAAGCAATCGCAGCTGTTCCCACTCGCCGGTCTAGTCGTCTGCGCTCTTCTGGTATCCGTATTGCTCCTTCTTCTCCAGTTCATGTAGATTTAGTCCAGGATGAAGTTAACGAGACCAACTCGGATAATTCTTTCTTGTCTCATGGTGATTCCGCCGAAAGCGGCGGCGCTGGGGATCATTCTCCAGGTTTCGTTTCCTGCCTTTTGTTTTTCTCCAGCTTTTCACTTTGTTTTGCTTGGGCAATTTTTATAACATTGCTGATTCTCTTCTTCTTTTGAGTGCAGGTGATTCCGGTGGCCATTCATCAGCGTCGCTCTCATCCCAGTTTCCTGAGAACATTCCTATTATTCCACCTATTTCCGATCATGAAGACCCCATGGATTTCTTTCATCAATCTTCTACTGGTGGGGGTGTTGCCCCCTCTGCTCTTTTCGAATCCACCGCTAGTGAAGACTTTGATTCTTTGATGTCTCCTGTTAACATTTGTAGAAGTGTTCCTGTTTCTCCTAAGGGTGTGCCTTTAGAGGCCCCTTCAAGTGCTGCTGACATTATTTATGAACTTGTTTCTGATATTCCAAGATCTGGGAATATGTTTGGTGGGGTGGGTGCTGAAGTTGATGCCCCTGCCCCTTTAGAGAGTCGAACCGCTGCTGTTGCTGAGACCCCAGAGGCAACGCAGGTCTTGTTTCTTTGGCTGATAAGGGTAAGGCTCCTGCTGCGAGGGCAAGTCACGCCTCCGCTTCTCCAGGGTCTTCTTCAGTTTGTAAGTGTTTCTTTCTTTTCTTGAACTGAGTTGGACTTTTCTCTTCTTTTATATTCTTGTCTCATTATTTCTGCATGTATTGCTATGTGCTTTTGCAGCTCCATTTTCTGCAGATGATCAGGCTTTGATTGATTCATTCCTCCGTGCTCGCACTTCTTTGATACCTCCTCCAGCTTCGCTTCCTCGTCTTTTCAAAGAGTCTAGTTCCCGCACCTTGTTGCGGATGTTGCATTTGGTCCGTTCGGTTGATATAGATGATTTGCCGTGGGAGGACAAAGCTGAAATTCTGGATTGCTTGTACACGCTTCAGTTTCATCATTATTCTGGTGTTTGGCTTGAGAATGCCATTGCTGGCTTCGAGAGTTTGCGCCCTCCATTCGACGATGCTGAGTTGGCTGATGCTGAACGTGCCTTACAAGAACGCCGTGCTCCTTTGGTATCCCGCATCAAAGAGATTTCCTCCCAACTTGACCAAGCAACCGCTGAATTAGAGACTCTTGACCAGGAGATCAGCGATTTGGCTAACACGAAGTATTCTTATGAGGAAGTTTGCAGGGTCACTTCTTTGAATTCTCTCTTTATCCTTAAGACAATATTTTCGCTACATGTGCTGCTACTTTGACATTCTGCTTTTCTGACTATGGTTTCGGTTGTTGCTTCCTTTTGGCTTTGTAACTTGTGTGACTTTGTTCGAATTTAGCCTCTGCTGCTTTTACTGCTTTTGAACTTGTACTCTGGGATCTATGATGTCTTTTGCAAGCTTGGATTCTACTCTCCATGTTTATTGCATGCCTTGTCTTTGTCTTTTCATCTCTTTGTTCACCTTGCGCATGGGGCTTGCATTTGGATTATGCACTTTTGCTCTTGTGTGTTTTTGCTGGCTTTGTCGCTTTGGCGGTTGTGGCTTGAACTTCGCCTTGTAAACGTAGCTTTATAATTGCTTGTTACTGCACTTGTGCTTGTTTCTGTTTTTGTATGCTCTTCTCAGTTTCGATACCTTTTCTTCAAGCATTCTGATAGCACACATCTCTTCTTTTTCTTCTTTTCTTTTTTTTTTTTTGCTCTTTTCTCTCTCTTTTTTTTACAAGGGCCCTTATGTTTTGGGTACCCAAGGAAGGTTTTCTTCCTCCCCTCTCCACTTTTTTTTTGGAGCGCGCTTTGGGCGCTTCAAATTTGTTGCAGATTTTAATGGCCCCTCATGTCATTGGTGCCAAGATTTTTCTCAGGGTGCACGTTGGGCACGCTCTCTCTTTTTCTCTCTCTTTTTTTTTGAACAATGGCCCCTCATGTCATTGGTGCCAAGATTTTATCTCAGTGTGCACATTGGGCACGCTCTACAGATTTTGCCGCTTTGGGCTTTTCTTTGTCACTTTGGACTTTTCGGTTTGCCGCTTTGGGCCTTTTCTTTTCGATTGTTACTTTGGACTTTTCAGTTTGCCGCTTTGGGCCTTTATAAACTAACGGATCGCCTTGGATCTTGCGTTAGCCAACCTCTTTTACAGATTTTTGCGCCCGCGTTTAAGACTAGCGCCCTTGTTTCGCGGGACCTTTTCTAGTCTCGCGATATGGCGTACTTCGCCCGCGTCTGTCCCGGAAATTTTTCAGGAGGTCTATCCGGGTACCGCGATAAGGCGCTTGTGCCCGCGGTACGGTTCAACACTATTCCTTTTCTTTTCTTTTTTCTTCTTCTCTTCATTTTCTTTCTCTTTTTCTTCTTTTCTCTTTTTTTTTGAAGTGTTGAACCTCGCGTTCTGGCATTATTGACCCTGTTTGAGGGTTTTTAAATACAGCGATACCTCATGTCATCAGTATCATTTGAGCTCTTTCCGGGGACACCTCATGTCATCAGTGTCGCTTCGAGCTTTAGCATTGGCACCTCTTGTTATAGGCACTGCCCTGCTTCTGATTTGATTGCTTAACTCTGACTGCTTGTGTTTCGTAACACCTCTTTTCATGGGTGCTACTTTTCTTTTAGTTCTTCTTGCAATTATCAGTGTGCAGATGCTTGGATTTCTTGGTCGGCTTCGTACTTATGCTTGCTTTCGCATGATCTGCTTTGACGTATGGATAAACTCAGATGTGCCTTTACTTCAGAGGCCCGTTGTTATTATGGATTTCTTGGTTTCTCTTGCGTCAGGGTACTTTGACTCGCTTTATGAGAGCAGACTGGGATGAATCCAAGATTTTAGCTTGATAGTTGTTCAGTCATCAGGTAAACTGAGCTTGCCTTGGTTATGTTATGTTTGGAACAGTTTTGGGTCGGTCACTTGTACGCTTTCTAGCTTGCTTTTATCTTGCACCTTGCTCTTGCATCTGATTCAATGCTTCAGTGTTTAAGTATGCCTTTGAGTAACATACTTTTCAGGATCTTGTACTCGCACTGGTCATTACGAAACTTGCATTCGCCCTCATGCTGCATGTACGCCTTTTTATGTACGCCTTGCAATTGTACGCCTTTGCGATTGTGATCACATGCAGTCGCCTTTAAGGTTCGCTTTTGACTTTTGGCTGGCTTTTTGCTTGGAAATATCTTCTGCTTCATCCTTATTTACTCTTGGGTTTAGCTGTGTCAGCTTTTGCATATGTGCTTGCTCTTGCTCTTCATTTACTTCTCTTGCGCGCTTTTGCTTTGAAGTCACCTTCGTCTATCTGGTTTGAATTCATTGTCAGCTTTTGCTTTCAGCTTTCGATATAACTTGTTTTTAGATCTTTGGCTTGACATTAATAACATTATGTTTTTGGTTTACTTCAGAATTTCTAGCTTCAACATTGTTTATTTTCTCCTGATGCGCCTTGGATTTCATCTTTGCAGCTTCACATGAGGCTTTCTAATTCAACTTTGCTTTTCTCGCCTTTTCTTGTCCTAACTTCGTCATTCTATGTAGCGTATCTTTTTCAATAAGTTCATGCTAAATGCATAACTACTTCTGCTTGCAAGGTGGACATGCGCCGCCCTTCCACCATGACTTTGTGTTCGCCTTTTGGTTCCGGATTTCATTCTTTATCTTTGCTTGGTTTTGTTTGTCTGATTTTCACTGCTTATCTATTTGTGTTGGATTGCTTTCTCTTGAAACTTTTCTCTTGTTTAGTTATTCGCTATTTGATGCTTTACTTTTGATCGCCTTCTCACTGGGCGAGAGTGCTTTTCTATTCTAGATAGCTCGGGTGCTTCTTGTTCTCAGTGAAGGAAGCAGTCCTCCCGTGGCATTGATTATCTTAGCAAAACATGGAAAATCATGGCCTAAGGGCATACTTAAGACTTCCTGAATGTGTGGAAGATATCAATTATTGTTCCTACATAAACAATTTTCATTTTTCGGTTATTTTCATGCTATTCAAGCCCATTTTTTTTAGTTGTTTCTAGTAAATCATGTACAAGATCAATAATGCATTATCATGTATCATTGCCAAGATCATGTTTTCATGCAACGCTTTTCTAAAGCATGCCTTCTCAACATCTAAATCATACAGCTTACAACAGGAAACATTGTTTTTGCATGATGGAATTATGAAAAACAGTTTATTTACATCATGCCATGGTTGAGCCAAGAAAGGTTAACAAGATTATGGCAAGAACGACTAGTATGATATACTAATTTTGGTTCTCCAGCAAACATTCAAATGTACAGCGTTATCTAATTACTGCTTTTCTAGTCAAATACTTGACACATATCAGAGCGACAACGTTCACGGTTGTGATCACACATATGTAATTCTCAGCCGTGACATACATAGCCTAAAAATCAAACCATACACATATCATATCGTGTCATGTCAGAACAACGCTTATTCTAGACAGAGTAAAAATAAATCGTTCTTATCGGGATATTCTTAGACATGAAACTAACTACGTAGAGCATGATGTCATGTGAAAGCGATACTGCCAAAAGCATATTGAGACATAGATGCACAAAATGAGCATGTAGTAGATATATTTTCTTAACTATACGTACAGCAACTGGTACGTGATTGGGCACAACACATTTTTCATTTGGTCATGATTCATATATATTATAACTAAATTCATGAAAAAGGCATACTAGCATATTCACTGAGTCAAGAGTTATGTGTACTTAGCTTTTAGTGCAGCAAGTTTCCCATAAAACTTTCTGGTTGCGCCTTTCCTCCTGAGTTTCTACTTTCTGTAATGTGGCGCCTTCGCCAGTGAGAGCGTACTTTGCGTGACGCCTTCGTCAGTGGGAGCGTACTTTGGCTTTTTTGGGCCTGCGACCGCCTTTTGGAAAGCTAAATAGAGCGATCGTTGTCGTCCTTCGAAGCGTCGCTCCTTTGGACATTTGGGCTCGCAAAGACCTAGACCGCCTCTTGGACGAGTCTCGTCGCCCTCTGGAAAGTTTGTGTCAGAGCGAATCTGGTCGCCCTTTGTGAGCACGTCTTCTGGTGAGATCACCTTCCAAGGAGCGCCTTCCGGGGAGCTCGCCTTTTGGGGAGCAGACCGCCTTTCGAGAGGGTCGCCTTTGGGCTGAAAGACAACCCCCTTGCTGAAACGCTTCTTCAGTTGGAGACTGTTGACATTAGTGGAGCGCCTTCAAGAGCCATCTTTGAGTAGCGCTTCCAAGAGCGTTTCCTTCACTGTTTGGGGCCATAACTTCGCTGATCTGTTGGACCTGAAGCTCAGCCTCCCAGGATCTGCTCCCGTTCTACGTCTTGCAGGACTGGGTGTTGGGTCTTGGGCGGCAACTGCGGGTATCGCCTTCAGAGCGGCATTTCCCACAGGCGCTTGTTACACAACGTAAATCCCATTTCTTTCAAGGTTTGGAAGCCATAGCTTCCCCAGCGGAGTCGCCAATTGTTTCTGACCGCTTTGTGCGATAAACAATAATTAAATGTTTAACAAGAGAGATAATGGGTTCGTAAGCTTAGTGAAGCTTTAGGCTTTCATTATATTGAAATGAGATACAGAGAGGTGAGTACAAGGAATGGCTCCCACGTTTGTGGTACTTTTACAGGAGAGGGAAGTGTGCTCTTTGGCTTTACACTCCCTTTTGTACTGCTAATCTTAAGTTTCAGAGGAAGCCTCCATTCCTTTTCTTTTCTTTTGTACGCTCTCTATGTTGCGGTTGCCGGTGACCGTTGTGTTTCGGGGATTCTGCCCGCCCTTGTCCTGACTATGATGGTGGTTGTTGGAGATGTACGCTCTCTGGCTTTCCTCCTCTCTGGGCTTTTTCCCTTCTTGTCCCGTTTCTTGCTTCTCTTTGGCGCCCCCTTCTTAGAGGATGCTTCGAGGAGAGGGGTAGCGTTCCATGCGCTTCTTGTATTGTTCCCCTTCATGAAGTCCTCTCTTCCCCTAAGTCTCAGAGGAGAGAACCTTGTGTTTCGTGTATATTGTTATTGTTGTTCCGGTGTGTTGTTTCTTTTCCGTTTAGTTCCTCCCCTTCGGGCCCCCCCTCTCTTGAAGGAGAAGTATCTCCTATTTATAATGGTGCTTTGGACCAGTGGTCATTGGTTGCTCACCCTTCGTCTGCTGGGTAACAGCACCTTGCATCATGTGCTCAGAGCATCAATTCAGTGGTTTTGTCTTCTTTACCATTCTTGGCTTTGGTATTGATGATTACAGGGAAGTAGAGGGGCTCAAGTCTTACTACCTTCAGCTTCATCTTGGGTAGCCAAAAGATTCCCTCTTGACTTCCTCTGCAAGCCGTTGGAGTCTTGGACGGTTGTGTCGCCTTCGTCTAGTCATGTGTGCGCCTCCCGCGGGTTTCTACTTCCTTCTCGCCCTCACTTATCACGGCTTTTTACCCGAGTTCCCGTGCCGCCTGAGACGCTTTGAGACAACACGTTGCGTTTGCCGCCATCAGTACGCTTTACTCTTTCTCCCGGGCGCCTTATCAAAATGTGTCGCCTTGATGACCGTCGCTTTGGGGCGCCTTGGGTAATTCTCGGGGTTTGCACGCCTTTCTCAGTATCTTTCATTGCTTTATTTTTGGTTTGACAATTCTTGGGCCTTCATATGATTTGGGCCTTATAATTTGGGCTACCGAATATTGAGGTATCAACAATAGCAATAGCTTGAGGGTATAGAATCACAATGCAAATTCGTGGCCACCTTGGTGGCAAGATAATGTAATTATTATGAGAAATGATTGAGAGGTTTATATAGGAAAGTCTACATGTAAATTTATATATAAGATTTTGACATTTGCTCATTTTTAAATAAAAAATAAAATAAAATAACATAAATGAAGAGTGTGACAATTTTATGTGTAAACTTATGTATAGATTTCTTTAAATAGGTTTCTTAATCATTTTTCTATTATTATATTTATTTTTTAATCTATGCAAACCTCAATTCAGTATGCAAAATTCGGCAGTCTAATCGATTAGACAGTATAAGTTTTACCACCAAAATTTGAATTTTTACATTCTAATCGATTAGATCCTCTTCTAATCGATTAGCATGACTTTGAAAAGTGAAAATGCCAATTTTTATTATACCTAGCCTTAACCAAACCCTTTATGTGATGAAAACTGGACATTTATGCAATGATGAATATTTTATATGATGATTTTGATGATGAATGATTATCGATGTGAATCGATGATTATGAAATGAACTAAATATGAAAAATGAAACGATAAACTATTTGCATTCGCAGGAGGAGTTGCGGGTGATGAGATAGGACGTCGGGAAAGATACGCCGATTCTAAGAATTTGAAAGAGAATTCCTTGGATTGGACGAGAATGTGGAGAGGTTAAGACGGTGATTCGTCAATAACCACTGGGGATTATTATGGGTAAAACGGTCCTATGATGGGGGGTTCTGCAGACCTTTCCCGGGATAGTTTTGCTTAACTGTAATACATCCTATCGACCTCTAGGAACATATCTTGACTGCGGAGGATGGTCCTTTGGCGTGGTCCGACCCTGGGTCCGAGTATTCAGGGTACACACGAGAGTTGCGTGATTCAGCCTGGATGAGAGGCGTTTACTCCCAGTTGCTTTCCTTTGACTTAGAGATTTAGATTCGACCATAACTTTGGACGAAGGTTTGTGAAGATGTTGAATCCATTGGTCCCGAGTATCGTGGATATGTATTGGATCCAATGAGAGAAGGAGAATTATATGAGAGCTGTAACATCCCGAATTTAATTTCAAGATTTATTAGAATAACTCTTAGTGAAACTAATGGAAATCGTAAGAATAAGTTGGGGTTTAATGAGGGAAAAACATAACAGATTACAGTCATTCTACTAAGCAGTAGAAAGCCTTAGTGAAGAGTAAGAGAGTCCGAGTATAGTGGATCGGACCTCGGTCCGACCTAGCTCATTTTAATCGACCCCATCTTAACCGACGTATGCCGACAGCGAATACCAGACTATTAGGCTACCCCGTAAACTTGAGATGAGCTCAAATCACCTTACCGAGCTAGGAGGACGTATGTAGCGGATTGCTTCAGAGCCGACCAGTTAACACTGAGCTCTTAAGAACCGACCAGTTAGCACTGAGCTCTTAAGAACCGACCAGTTAGTGTTGGAAACCAACAAGCGGGCTTAGCAATTACTAGAGGGGGGTGAATAGTAATATGAATGCAACAGTGACTAATTTTCGGATGCAATTAAGGAATAATTGATTTTGTGCAGACTTTTCTGAAACAGGGCAAAAACACTCGAGTCATTTTCAGACTACTCGAGTAAAATAGCAAGAACACTCGAGTCTTCTGAAGAACACTCGAGTAAATCGTGCAGAGTGCAGCAAACAGTTTATGAGAAATTGGCACTATAAATCAATAGGAATAAAACCAGTCCAGAGCAGCTAAATAAAAGAGTAGTAAGCAATTAAATAAAGCTATAACAACTTAAAAACAACTTAATTGCTACGGAATTACTACTCAAATTAAAAAGCCCCTTTTGAGAAAACTTAGGTTTGGTTTTTACTTGAAAGTAAAGAAAGCAATAAAAAGAGGACACCACCAATTTTATACTGGTTCACTCCCTATTAAGAGAGCTAATCCAGTCCCCCTAAGAACCTTAGGAGTGTCTACTAAAATCAAATTGTTAGAAATATTACAAGGGATTATTGAGATGCCTCACTCAACCTAACCCTTCCAAGAGTGTACCAAACTCTTGAATTTCTACCCTTGAATTTGTTGATGAAGACTCCTTCTTCTCAAGATCCTTGAAACCTTCAAGAGCTCCACCAAGCTAAGAACCTCTTAGACTTTTGCTTGAGAACCTCTCAAGTCTTGAATGAACCTAAGACCCACTTAGGTACACTTGGTTACCAACCAAGATTTTGGAACAAGCTATATAAGTGTATGTGGAGAAATACAACAAATGATTTCTACAACAATTAAGCATAATCTCTAACTCTTTAGACAAAGAAATAACAATGAATGAATGGTTGAGCTAGAGAGAATTTTCACTTGAGAGAGAGAATGAGCAAAGAGAATGTTTTTTTTTGCTTGTGTCTTGTTAGTTCTTGTTCTTAAGTACAAAGGCAATAAGAATAGAATATATGGAAGAGGGAATGAGAGAGTGAAACAAAGTTAAAATCCCATTCTTGTCCTCTTCCAACGGTTAAAAATTTGCTGACAGGACCAAAATACTCGAGCCTTTTTGACTCTACTCGAGTCTTTTGCCCATCTTCTGATAGTGATGCCCTTGTACTTGAACTAACGATCATATCTCTGATTTGAAGCAAAATACTCGAGTCTTTATAATATTACTCGAGTCTCTTGACCAGAGTTACTCGAGTCTTTTTCAGATTACTCGAGTCTTTTGCCCAAAGATGATAAAAATTAAGTTTTTCTAAAATTATTTTCAATTCTCTTCTCAAGGGATAATTTTATGTAATCCCAACCTTTTCATGCATTAAAATTATTTATCCTAGGATGAGATTACTGTAAGTTCCATTATGAATGTTTTGATAATGACAAAGTGTTTTGAACAAGCTATCATGTGTTGATCAAGTTCAAGTTCAACAAGCAACAACAAACATCAAATGAAAAAGAGAGAAAGCAAGCTCATGAAGACTTAGTTTGAGTATAATTGTATTTGTTTTATATTTTGCCTCTCAAGCTTCATAGGTCTTTTATTTGATGAGTTTGGTTAGAGTATCTTAGAGGGTAGTTGATCTCTATCATAGTCATGATTAAATCATAATTTGAGTTTTCACTTAACCTAGAATCAATAGGTGGCTTAAAGGTTTTAAAGGAAAGGTTTAGTTTTGAGAAAATAAGTTTTAAACAAGTGCAATATCAGTTTACTCGATTAAGTATGGATTTACTCGAGTATTACTCGATTAAACTGAAATCTACTCGAGTAAACACTGCTGAACTGGTTTTTTAAAATACGATTTTCACTTCTCAAAATCAGTTTTTAAGTGCTATAACTTTTGGGTATTCTATATAAACCTATTCCTAACCTTTGTGATTAATAAGATCACTTTCATAATCAATTTTACAAGAATCAAGCCATTCTATTCTCTCTCAATTTCAAAGATCAAAGCTTTCATATTTTCATATTATTTGATCAAGAACCTTTGAATCTCTTATTGTGAATTGTCATAGCTATTGAATGAGATTCATAGGAGTGTCATTGTGTTTTCTATTGTGTTGTAATCTTTGCAAGAATGCAAGCCAACTACAACAACAAAGAAGTCTTGGTGTGTCGATTATCATCAAGCAAGTGCATTCTTATTGAAGAAGAAGAAGAAAGTCTTGGTTGTGAATCAAGCAAAGTGAAGCCTTGGTGTGTGGATTATCATCAAGCAATTGAAGACTTGTTGTGTCGATTATCAACAAGGGGTAGAGGTTAGATTAGAGAGAAGATCAATAGGATTACAAGGCAAGGGTGTGGTATCTCTTGTAGGCTAGCAAGAAGGGAGTCTTGTGAGGCACTTACTTGTAATTTGAGAACTCTAATTCCTCATAGTGAAGAATCTCTCTTGGTTGAAGAGGGGACTGGATGTAGCTTTCAAGCGGATGAAAGTGAACCAGGATAAATCACTGTGTCGTATCTCTAAACCCTTAACTCTTTACATTCAAGTCATTTAATTGTGTTCTTGGTTGAAAACCTAGAAAAGAGTGATTTTCATAATTGATTGAATTGAATCTTTATTGTTCAAATTGATAAAGGGAAAATCATTTTCATAACTAGGGTAATCAATAAGAATATAGGTGTTAATTGTTTTCGCTGAATCTCTGATCTTAAGTGTTAATTGATTGATTTTCGTATTCGATTGAAAAAGTGATTTTTCAGTTTCTGTCAGATCTACTCGAGTAAGAGAGAATTTAATCGAGTAATACTCGAGTAAATTTCAGAGTACTCGAGTAAACCTGAGAGTTTTTGCAAAAATCATTTGTTTTAATTGTTTCGATTTGTTTTGTTCAAAAATCTTTCAAGGTATCTTGTACACCTAATCAACCCCCCCTTCTAGGTGTATTCCTAGGGTTCCTTAGTCTCTCCAACCACCAATTGCGGTTTCTTCAATTACCTCCTAAGCTACCCACTCTCAATTATAGAAATAAAAATTACAATTAAAATAAAAGAGAGAATTACTTGCTAATGGTGCACTTGATCTTCTTGACTTGATGAGCTTGAATTCTTCCTTTAAATCCATGATCTAATTATATTGTCATCATCAAAACTATAACCATCTCATTGGAGACTTGATTCTACAATCTCCCCCTTTTTGATGATGACAAAATAATTAAACCGTTCCAGCATTTTTGAGAGTTCCCCCTCAATTTAGGAACCTATAAACCTGTCAATCCAGAGAATTCCAAGCACAGCATAATATCATAATAATCATAGCCAAGTGCACAATATAAATTTGGTATCAGAGCGAGAGCATTTATTATCAGAATAAAAAAAATGTGCTTGCTCTTCTCGTTCCTCTTTTCTCCCCCTTTTTGTCATAATCAAAAAGTATCATTTGGAAACGGCGGAGGAGAGAAGAAGGATACCAAAAAAAGAAACTCCCCCTAAATATTAGCAAGATAATAATCATGACTACTGGAGAATATAAAACATGAGAAAACCAAAAGAAAGTAGTGCATAAAATAGCATAAAAACATGACCAAAGTTTAAAACCAATATTCATCACACAAATACAGAGAAAACACCCACACCAGGGGTTACAGAAAACAACTAACTCCCATCATAAAACATAATGAAAAACTAAAGGTCCATGAAAAACATGACATAAAAAACTAGAGAAAGCTGAAATGCAGTGCAAAGTCCTCAATCCTCAAAACATGTCTGGTGCAGGAGGATCATCAGAAGGCGGTGGATAGAAGCGGCTGAATGCAGTCATCACCTCATCAAAACGAGCATTCATATGAGCCGAATGCTAGTCCAACCGAGAGTAGAGCAAGGATGACTGCACTCTCATCTATGTCTCGAGCCGTCCAAGGCTATCCTGCTGGTCGTACACTTGATGCTCAATCCTATCCAAACGACTGTCAAACTGATCAAGTCGAGTATCAAAGTGAATCCTGTACTCCTGAAAGGCAGGATTGCTGAAATCTATATGATCTACAGGATCATCTTCAGTAGCACCACCACTGGCAGCCTGGTCAAACTCAGCCTGCTCCTGAGCCAACTGCTCAGCATCCATACCTTGCTGAGCTGCTGCGTGCGCTTCTGCCCCCTGAGCTTCCATAGCTTGCACCTCATCCTTCCAATAATATTGACCACCATGAAGCCTCATACCCATCTGTCTAAGCAACCCATCATTAATCGCATGCAACTCCTCCTGAGGATCAAAGTACTCCTCATCTTGAGGGATGGGCACATTGAAGTGTTGGAGGAGTCTACCGATATGCATCGGATAGGGCAATTTCTGGGTAGATTTGGAGCTGCCGGCCTTCGCCATCCGAGAAAGTATGATAGTGGCCCAATTTAGCAAGTTATCATTCAGAATGGCATCCATGATCCTGAGCTCTAATTGGGTAGGCTTGGAGTAATTGGGAGAGGTCTGGGGTACTAATTGGTGAGATACTATGTAATGAAGGATGCGGTTGGGTGCAGTCATGGTAACGGCTTTCTTCTCATTTCCGGTGTATCTCATTTTCGGTGTATCTACGATCAGGGCGAAGCAAATTTCTAAAAATGGCATCAGTGTCAACAGTTTAAGAATTCGTCCCTGATCGTGACATACCAAAAACGATCTCTAGGTCCCTAGGGCGAATTTGAAATTGGATACCCTCTACAAAGGATTCATACCTAGAGTTATCAACATACCTAATATTTGCATAGAATTGTTGGACTAGCCTAATGTATACCGGACCATGAAATTCTATGAAAGGCATGAGTTTTTGATCTTTAAGTTTTTGAACAAAGAGAAATCCATTACCCTGAAGAAAACTCTCCGAAGTCCAACTCTGAACACCATAAGTGTGAGACACAAATAGAGCTTCCCTCCGAGCACACTCCTCTGCAGAAAAAGAAATCATCCTCCTCCGATGATGATGAAGAAGATGGAGGAGTAGGAGCCTTCCTTTGCTTCCTCGGGCGTTTTGGGCCTCTAGTTGAAGACATTTGCACAATTGGAAGAAAAAAAATTGATGATTTTTGAGTTTTTGGGAGTTAGGGTATGAAAAGGGGGTTTGGAATTAAGTGAAAAAGTGTGATTTGATGTGAAATAAAGGTCAAACAATGATGAGAAAGTGAATTAGAGTTAAAATATAGCAACAATTCGTGATGCAAACTGATTTTTGTAGAGAGAGATCGAGAGGACTCGAGTGAGAAGAAGAAAAGTTCGTGAAAAATGCAGGTGAAACACACTGCAACTGTATAAGAACTGCTCGATATACTCGAGTGTTTTGGAAAACACTCGAGTGTTCTAAGTAAAATAACTCGAGTCTTGAGGAAAGGACTCGAGTATTTTGCCTAGTCCGAGGGTTTCAATTTTCAGGTACTGAAATTTACTCGAGTGGTCTGAAAACCACTCGAGTGTTTTGAGTTACCAGAAACCATGCAAATTTGAAAACGCGAATCACTCGAGTATATTTGAAAGGACTCGAGTAAAATTAAAAAGAGACTCGAGTGAATTTAAAAAGACTCGAGTGAATTCGTCAGACATGCTCAAAAACTTTTTCTAATTAAAATTGATTTAAATTGGAATTAAAATACTCGAGTGAATTCGCAAATACTCGAGTGATTTTATCAGACAGACAGTTTTAAAACACATTTTGAACACATTTGCACAAAACTAGCACATTTAAAACCAACACAAACTTGGAATCAAAATCAATCACAATCAAAGTCATATATTTCACAACATCTCAAGGTTCAATTGTTCATCAAGCATCAATGCACATTTAATTAGACACACTTGGTGATTTTTCAACAAAACACAAATCAATTAGATAATGCTTGACTCATCTAAAATTTCAAGTTCCCTTCTTATGTGATAGAAGGTATCTCTTGGCAAAGGTTTTGTAAAAAAATCGGCTAATTGACTTGATGTGCTAACAAATTCAATAGTACAATCACCTTTTTGCACATGGTCTCTAAGAAAATGGTGTCTAATTTCAATATGCTTGGTCCTTGAATGATAAACCGGATTCTTAGTTAAGTTTATGGCACTCATATTATCGCATTTAATAGGAACACTTTCTAATTTTAAACCAAAATCCGATAGTTGTTGTTTCATCCATAAAAGTTGAGCACAACAACTTCTGGCGGCGATATATTCCGCTTCGGCGGTTGAAAGAGCAACGCAAGCTTGCTTTTTAGAAAACCATGACACTAATGAACTTCCCAATAAATGGCAAGTACCACTAGTGCTTTTACGATCAAGCTTGCATCCCGCAAAGTCGGAATCCGAGTAACCAACTAAACTAAGATTTGCATCACAAGGATACCATAATCCAGTATTTATTGTTCCTTTAAGATATTTAAATATATGTTTAACCGCGGATAGGTGTGATTCTTTAGGATTAGCTTGAAATCGAGCACACATGCAAACACTAAACATAATATACGGTCTAGATGCAGTGAGATATAGGAGACTACCTATCATGCCCCTATATTTACTAACATCAACCAGGTTACCTGAGTTATCCTTGTCTAGGTAGCATGATGTGCTCATTGGAGTGTAGGCTTCCTTGCATTTGTCCAATCCAAACATCTCAAGGAGCTCTTTGCAATATTTTCCTTGATGCACAAAAATCCCCTCCTTGATTTGCTTGATTTGGAGTCCTAGGAAGAACTTGAGCTCTCCCATCATTGACATCTCAAATTCCTTTTTCATCAAATTAGAAAACTTTCTACAAAGAAACTCGTTAGTGGCACCAAAGATAATATCATCAACATAAATTTGCACTAACAAGGTGTCTTCTTTAGTTCTATAAATGAATAGGGTATTATCAACTTTTCCCCTTTGAAAGTCATTTTCTAATAAAAAGGAACTTAATCGATCATACCAAGCTCTAGGAGCTTGTTTCAATCCATAAAGTGCCTTTTTCAATTTATAAACATGATTTGGAAATTCATGACTTTCAAAACTGGGAGGTTGCTTAACATACACCTCTTCATTTATAAAACCATTAAAGAAAGCACTCTTAACATCCATTTGATAAAGAGTGAATTTCATAATTGATGCAAAGGCAAGCAAAATTCGGATTGCCTCAAGTCGTGCAACCGGAGCAAAGGTTTCATCATAGTCGATACCTTCCTCTTGGTTGTACCCTTGAGCTACTAATTTTGCTTTGTTTCTTATAATCAATCCGGATTCATCAAGTTTATTTCTATATATCCATTTTGTGTCGATTATGGTATGATCATCGGGTTGAGGGACTAAGTCTCATACATCATTTCTAGTAAATTGATTTAACTCCTCTTGCATAGCCATAACCCAATGTTCATCCTTAATCGCCGTTTTAATGGAATCCGGTTCAATTTGAGAAACAAAAGAGACAAAATGACAAATATTAAGAATAGTCCTACGAGTTAATGCTCCCTTTGAAATGTCTCCTATGACATTGTCAATAGGATGAGCTTTTACCATTTTCCAAGCCGGAGCAAGTTCTTCTTTGACTTCTCCTTCATCTTTTAAAAACTCCTTCTTTTTTTCTTCTTTTGAAAACTCAAAACCTTCATCACAAACATCACTCAAAACACCATCTTATTTTGAAGACTCATTAAAAACAACATGAATAGATTCTTCAATAGTCATAGTTCTTTTGTTAAAAATTCTATATGCTTTACTATGTGAAGAATAGCCCAAAAATATTCCCTCATCGGATTTGGAGTCAAATTTTCCAAGATGATCTTTTCCATTGTTTAACACATAAACTTTGCATCCAAAAGCATGAAAGTGGGATATATTTGGTTTTCTTCCTTTGTAAAGCTCATAGGGGGTTTTCTTGAGCATGGGCCTAATTAAAATTCTATTCATGACATAGCATGCCGTATTAACGGCATCGGCCCAAAAATAATGAGGTACTTGAGAATTATTTAGCATGGTTCTTGTAAGTTCCTCTAGCACCCTATTTTTCCGCTCTACCACTCCATTTTGTTCCGGAGTTCTTGGTGCGGATTATTGATGCTCAATACCATGTTTATCACAAAATCTATCAAATTTGTAGTTTTCAAATTCACCACCATGGTCGGTTCTAATAGTAATCACTTTTTGGTTTACTTGGTTTTGCACAAGTTTAACATGACGTTTGAAAGATTTGTAGGTCTCACTCTTTGCACTTAAAAATAATGTCCATGTAAATCTAGAAAAGTCATCAACAATTACCAGGCCATAATAGTTGCCACCAAAGCTTTTTACTTGAGAAGGTCCAAACAAGTCCATATGAAGCATTTCTAATGGTCTTGTTGTGGACACATCATTTTTAGATCCAAAATGATTTTTGGTTTGTTTAAACTTCTTACAAGGAGTTCAATCACCTTCAATTTTAAAATTTAGCTTTGGTAAACCAACTACTAAGTCTTTGGATTGTAGTTTCTTTAATTGATTTACATTAATGTGAGCGGTCCTTATAACATCCCAAACTTTATTTGTATTGTAATTTATGTTATGATGGTCTTAGGGTAGAAGAAATGAGGGCATAAGTTAGAAACTTAGCCAATTGAGCATGCAACCTTAGGTTTGAAACATAAGAATTTAGGAAATTAGAATAACAAGATTGGTAGCTTAAAACATAAATTCCACCGTTGGATGTGAAGTAGGATATGTGAGGAAGCTTGCCTTAAAATTTGAGGAAGATCCAACGGGTAACGAAGAAGTTATGGCAATTCAAAGTTTGGGTACTGCAAAACTGAACAACTTAATCGATTAAAATGCAGCTTAATCGATTAAGGTCATAAAATGGAAAATGGCTTAATCGTCCACCTCTTAGTTCTTGAGAAACTCGAATTCTCTCTCTCCTAGGGCACCAAATCCTCCATTTTCATCAATCAATCCTCAAGAGGATCACTCCAAGTCCATCCCCAAGTCCTTCCTTGTTGCTCCAAGTAAGTGGCTGTTGATGTTGTTCTTCTCTTTCGCTCCTTAAGAATTCGAATTTCTCTCTCTCTTCCTCTCATGGAGCTTTAGGCATCAACATAGAGAAACCATGAAGGGGGGTCACGAATTTCCCTCAATATTGTGGGTAAAAGCTTAATGTTTGTCTCTTTATTTTATGGATTTTAGGTTCCTCCCTCTCTATTGAGTTGTGGCATCTTCTCAAGTATGCTCCAAGCACAAATTCTCCCTCTAATTCAAAGAGCTTGAGGTAACGAGTGGGTTATAGTGAGTATTACCTTACTCTGGGATTTAGTTCACAATATGTATATAATGGGTACTAAGAGTTATGTGTTAGTCTAGGTGGTTATACCATAGGGTAGTCAATAAGTAGAGTTTATGACTTAGGGAAAATAATTAGATGATGATATGTTTAATTTTAATAGTTGGTAGATAAACTTGTGACTTGGTGATGTTTATAATTTAAGTGCTTATTTTGTTGAATGAGTGAGCTATGGTATGATTAGAAACCAAGGCAAAGAATGGAAATCATATAGGAAGGGTAGTTGATAAATAGTATTTATGAATCAATGATAATGATGATGATAATGATAAAATGTTGAATTGTGCTAAATAAATTATGAGATGTAATGGTGATGAATTTAATAATATGTTGATTGGTTCTAATTAAACGATAAGATATGATTGTGGTGAGTTGATAATGTAAATGTGAACTGTGGTGATTGAGTTGAGTAATGTACTTGTCATAAAGTGTAAGTGGTTGAAAAGAGTAATGAAATGGTTGATATGAATAAGAGGAGATGTTATTATAGAAAATGAATATGAGAATGTTCCTGGACGCAGTAAGACGTGATCGCACATGAGTGCGAACGCTGTAGGTCGTGACCAGGGAAAGGAATGTAAATACACCCGGACGCAGTAAGACGTGACCGCGCATGGGTGCGGACGCTGTAGGTCGTGACCGGGGGAGAATAAAAATGTACTTGGATGCAGTAAGACGTGACTGCACATGAGTGTGGACGCAGTAGGTCGTGACCAGGGGATTAAGATGAAAGTAACACACCCGGACGCAGTAAGACGTGACCGTGCATGGGTGCGGACGCAGTAGGTCGTGACCGGGGGAGAATAAAAACATACCTGGACGCAGTAAGACGTGACCGTGCATGAGTACGGACGCAGTAGGTCGTGACCAGGGACAAAATGAAAAGAGATGTGATTATATTGGAAAAGCATAGACTAAAAGACTTGATAAAAGTGATGAGTAAGAACAAAGTGGAAATAATTGAATTGTAAAACCAATGGATATGTTGACCATGAATTGTGTTATGCAGAGTTTTATTATATTGTTATCGAATTGTTAAATGTGTTTGGCTTAGTATAGCATTATGTCATTATTGGAAACTGCTTCTCCATTTTATGTGTAATACTCACTCCTTACTATTTCCACAGGTACCGAGGCTGAGCTTACACATGACCAGGCCGAGCAGGATTACTCTCCCTGTGAGGGAGAGTAGGGTTGGGATTAGATGCATTCTTTTGACCTAAGCCTCTATATTATTTGATGTATATGTGCTGTATATGCTCTTTGTGAGAGGCTTAGGATAGTTTCTTTGGTGCATTTGCTTATGATTCATTTTTGGGCATAGTTGCGGATATGGTCTCTTGTTTTGCATACTTAGCACTGTTGCTGGCACTCTGACACTTTGACGTTGATGTTTCACACTTGAGCCCATGAGGCAACTATGTGATGCACTTATATCTATATTTGAGCCCTGCTGGCTACTGTTGATATTAGATAAATGTGTTTATCAGGTGGAAGATTTTGAAATGTCCGAAAAACAGACGAAACTCCGTCCGTTTGACGGTTGATTTTCATGAATTAAAAATGAATTTTTAAATCCGTATTTTTGATATAAAGGAAATTAAGGGTAAATAATATAGGGTGTTACATTTATGGTATCAGAGCAGTTTCCCTCGGCCATTGGAGTTATGAGCTACTCCAGTGATTACTCACCAAGCGAGTAATCGATAATTATAGTTTAGAGTCTAGAATATATTGATAGGATGTTTATACTGCTAATCATGCTATTAAGCATTAACTGTCGGCCTTATGCATGATTAAACAGAATGGCTGGTAGGCGGGTTAACAATGATGGGATCCGCGCTATTCTGGAACAACTGGTGCAGTTGCAACAGAACTAGGGGAATAACATAGCAGCAGCAGCAGCTGCAGCAGCATCAACAGCCACAGCAGCAGCAATGAATCCTCAGCCAGCAGCTCCAGTTGCTATCGATTGGTTGGCACGGTTCAGAAAGAATGATCCGATGAAGTTTGAAGGAGGGTTCAATCCCGATGGGGCACAACTTTGGTTGCAAGAGATCGAAAAGATCTTGAGTACCATGGCACCACCGGAGGAACAAAAGGTTCTGCTAGCACAATACATGTTGACTAGTGAAGCAGAACACTGGTGGCAACAGATGCGGAGGAGTTTGGAGGCGAGCAACCAGGCGATCACTTGGGGTTTGTTCAAGGACCGTTTCCTCAGCAAATACTTCCCTAAGGATGTTCGTAAAGAGAAGGAGATAGCCTTTCTGCAGCTCGTTCAAGGGAGCATGAGCGTCGGGGAGTATGCTGCTAGGTTTGAGGACTTGATCCGATATGCAGGGAGTTACAGAGATGCAGATGAAAGGACCAAGTGCATCAAGTTCGAGACCGGACTTCGTTCTGAAATCAAGATGGCTTTTGAGTATCAGAACATCGCCAACCTGTCTCAATTGATCAACATGACTAGTACTTATGAAAAGAGTAGGAAACAGCGGGCAGCTGAGAAAAGAAACAGAAATGTGTAGAAGATTGGAGGTCCTATTAGGGGCAAGATTTCGGTGCAGCGACCAGGTCCTTACTCCCAGCCTAGAACAGGCCCAGCAGTGAGTACCTACGGTCCTATTCCGACTTGTCCACATTGTGGTAAGCAGCATAGGGGAGATTGTTGGAGGTTGGACCAGAGCAAGGGTGGGATAGTTTGTTACAAGTGCGGTCAGCCGGGTCGCATCATGATGAATTGTCCCAGAAATGCAGTGAAGAAAGAGGTGAATGTGGCCAAGGTACAGAAAGCTGGTGACAATCGGGTAACTCAGAAGGGCAAGGTGTATACTCTGGACGGCGAGGAAGTTACAGAGGCAAATGAGCTGATTCGAGGTATTGGCCATATAAATGATGTTGCATGTGGCATTCTCTTTGATTGTGGAGCTACACACTCATTCATTTCTATCAATTGCATGAAAAGATTAAAGTTATCTGCTATTGAGATGCCTTTTAAATTGTCTGTGTCTACCCCTACAAATTCAGCTGTGGTTACATCTTTGATGTGCTTGGATTGCCTTCTTCGAGTATTAGAGCGGGAATTCAAAGTAAACTTGATATGTTTGCCCTTAACCAAGCTGGATATCATTCTAGGCATGGACTGGATGTCCCAGAACCGTGTCCTTCTTGATTGTAGCCAGAAGTCAGTAATTTTCTGTCAAGTTTTGGTTTGGGCATTAGATGATGAAGAAGCATCAGATATCGGTAGGCTCCCAGTGGTTTGTGAGTTTCCGGATGTTTTTCCAGCTGACATTCCCGGATTACCTCCAGCCAGAGAAGTGGAATTTGTCATTGATCTTATGCCTGGTGCCGGCCCGGTATCTAAAGCGCCTTACAGAATGGCCCCTCCAGAGTTGGAGGAGTTGAAGAGGCAGTTGGAGGAGCTGTTGGCAAAGGGTTTCATAAGACCGAGTGTTTCCCCGTGGGGAGCTCCTATCCTCTTTCTTAAAAAGAAGGATGGAAGTGTTCGCATGTGCACTGATTACCGTCAGTTGAATGCGGTGACGGTGAAGAATAAATATCCGCTCCCACGCATTGATGATTTGTTGGATCAGCTTAGGGGAGCCGCAGTTTTCTCAAAAATTGACCTCCGATCTGGATATCATCAAATCCGTATCCGAGAGGAGGACATTCCAAAAACTGCTTTTAGATCTCGGTATGGGCATTTTGAATATGTGGTGATGCCTTTCGGTCTGACGAATGCACCTGCTATCTTCATGGATTACATGAACAGGATCTTCAGGCCGTACTTGGACTCATTTGTCATTGTGTTCATTGATGACATTCTTATCTATTCCAGAAGCCAGAAGGAGCATGAAGAGCATTTGAGAACGGTGCTCCAAGTTCTCAAGGACAAGCATCTTTATGCCAAGTTTTCCAAGTGTAGTTTCTGGTTGAATGAAGTGCATTTTCTAGGGCATGTGATTTCTGAGAAGGGTGTGGCGGTTGACCCTTCTAAGGTGGAAGCGGTGCTTAAGTGGGAGAGACCTCAGTCCATCACAGAGATCAGAAGTTTCCTTGGTATGGCTGGGTATTACAGGAGGTTCATTGAGGGGTTTTCTAAACTAGCCCTTCCTTTGACTACTCTTACGCGGAAAGGTGTTCCGTTTGAATGGTCCCCAAAATGTGAAGAGAGCTTCCAAGAGTTGAAGAGGCGATTGACTAGTTCTCCAGTGTTGATTTTGCCGGATCCGACTCAATCCTTTGTAGTGTATTGTGATGCTTCAAAACAAGGGTTGGGTTGTGTGCTGATGTAGCAAGGGCAAGTCATAGCCTATGCATCCAGACAGTTGAGGCAGCATGAGCAGAACTATCCCACTCATGATCTTGAGTTGGCGGCTGTAGTTTTTGCTTTGAAAATCTGGAGACATTATCTATATGGCTCAAAGTTTGAAGTCTTTAGCGATCATAAAAGCCTTCGCTATCTCTTCGATCAAAAGGAGTTGAATATGAGACAGAGGAGGTGGATGGAGTTTCTGAAGGACTATGATTTCTATCTCCAGTATCATCCAGGAAAAGCAAATGTAGTGGCTGATGCATTAAGTCGCAAGACTTTGCATGTCAGCAATTTGATGGTGAAGGAGATGCAGTTAATCCAAGAGTTCAGTGACCTCAATTTGAACATGCAAGTGAAAGAGAAGAGCATTGTTCTAGAAATGTTGCAGGTTACTAATGACTTGATGAGTCTTATTAGAGAAAGACAAGCTGATGATGCAGAATTACAGAAGTTGTTGGAAGGGGCATCGGGAAATGAAGAGCCCGATTTTGTAAAGAGTTCAGATGGCATTATCCGATTTAGGGGTCGGATATGTGTTCCCATGGACTTCGAGATCAGAAGGGATATTCTGTGGGAAGCACATCGGACCAAAATGAATTTCCATCCTGGTGCAACAAAAATGTACCAAGATCTGAAAAGGATTTATTGGTGGCCAAAGTTGAAAACCGATGTAGCAGATCATGTATCTCATTGCCTTACTTGCCAGAAAGTTAAGATTGAGCATCAAAAGCCTGGTGGTCCGTTGCGATCACTTGAGGTCCCGGAGTGGAAATGGGATAGCATAGCTATGGACTTTGTAACGGGTCTACCTAGGACGGCTGCCGGATGTGATGCAGTTTGGGTGGTTGTGGACCGTCTCACAAAGTGTGCTCATTTCATTCAGATTCACAAGAAGTACACTCTGGAGAAGTTGACTCAGTTGTATATCAGGGACATAGTCAAGTTGCATGGTGTTCCTACCAGTATTGTATCCGATCGTGATCCGAGATTTCTGTCTAGATTTTGGCAGAGTCTTCAGGAGACATTGGGTACTAAGCTGAAATTTAGTACGGCTTACCATCCGCAGACAGACGGACAATCTGAGCGCACTATCCAGACACTGGAGGACTTGTTGAGAGCATGTGTTCTGGAGCAAACTGGTAGTTGGGAGCAGTTACTGCCGTTGATGGAGTTTACTTATAATAACAGTTTTCACTCCAGTATTGGCATGACACCATTTGAGGCTCTCTATGGTAGGAAGTGTAGGACGCCTCTGTGTTGGTTCCAAATAGGAGAGAATTTGTTGACAGGTCCTGATATTGTGAAAGAAACAACTGAGAGGATCACCATGATCAAGAACAAGATGAAAACTTCCCAGGATCGCCAGAAGAATTATGCTGACAGGCGAAGGAGACCCTTGGAGTTTGATGTTGGGGATCATGTGTTTTTGAGGGTGTCCCCGATCACAGGGATTGGTAGAGCCATTAGGTCCAAGAAGCTAACTCCTCGGTTTATTGGACCTTATGAGATCTTGAAGAATGTTGGTCCGGTAGCTTACAGAATTGCTATGCCCCCTCACTTAGCTAGGCTTCATGATGTATTCCATGTTTCCCAACTAAGGAAGTACATTCATGATCCTACTCATGTGGTCACACTGGATGATTTGCCTTTGAAGGAGAATTTGACTTTTGAAGTGTTACCAGTGAGGATTGAAGACAAGCAAGTAAGACAATTAAGAGGCAAGGAGATCAGCTTGGTAAAAGTCATTTGGAGCAGGAACAATGTGGAGGAGGCTACTTGGGATCTAGAAAGCAAGATCAGACAATCTCATCCACACTTGTTCGAGGACAACTGAATTTCGAGGACGAAATTCGGGTAAGTGGAAGAGAATTGTAACATCCCAAACTTTATTTGTATTGTAATTTATGTTATGATGGTCTTAGGGTAGAAGAAATGAGGGCATAAGTTAGAAACTTAGCCAATTGAGCATGCAACCTTAGGTTTAAAACATAGGAATTTAGGAAATTAGAATAACAAGATTGGTAGCTTAAAACATAAATTCCACCGTTGGATGTGAAGTAGGATATGTGAGGAAGCTTGACTTAAAATTTGAGGAAGATCCAACGGGTAACGAAGAAGTTATGGCCATTCAAAGTCTGGGTACTGCAAAACTGAACAGCTTAATCGATTAAACTGCAGCTTAATCGATTAAGGTCAGAAAATGGAAAATGGCTTAATCGATTAATAATCGATTAAAGGCTGTAGATGCTGAAAAAAAATAAAGGTGCGTCCACCTCTTAGTTCTTGAGAAACTCGAATTCTCTCTCTCCTAGGGCACCAAATCCTCCATTTTCATCAATCAATCCTCAAGAGGATCACTCCAAGTCCATCCCCAAGTCCTTCCTTGTTGCTCCAAGTAAGTGGTTGTTGATGTTGTTCTTCTCTTTCGCTCCTTAAGAATTCGAATTTCTCTCTCTCTTCCTCTCATGGAGCTTTAGGCATCAACATAGAGAAACCATGAAGGGGGGTCACGAATTTCCCTCAATATTGTGGGTAAAAGCTTAATGTTTGTCTCTTTATTTTATGGATTTTAGGTTCCTCCCTCTCTATTGAGTTGTGGCATCTTCTCAAGTATGCTCCAAGCACAAATTCTCCCTCTAATTCAAAGAGCTTGAGGTAACGAGTGGGTTATAGTGAGTATTACCTTACTCTGGGATTTAGTTCACAATATGTATATAATGGGTACTAAGAGTTATGTGTTAGTCTAGGTGGTTATACCATAGGGTAGTCAATAAGTAGAGTTTATGACTTAGGGAAAATAATTAGATGATGATATGTTTCATTTTAATAGTTGGTAGATAAACTTGTGACTTGGTGATGTTTATAATTTAAGTGCTTATTTTGTTGAATGAGTGAGCTATGGTATGATTAGAAACCAAGGCAAAGAATGGAAATCATATAGGAAGGGTAGTTGATAAATAGTATTTATGAATCAATGATAATGATGATGATAATGATAAAATGTTGAATTGTGCTAAATAAATTATGAGATGTAATGGTGATGAATTTAATAATATGTTGATTGGTGCTAATTAAACGATAAGATATGATTGTGGTGAGTTGATAATGTAAATGTGAACTGTGGTGATTGAGTTGAGTAATGTACTTGTCATAAAGTGTAAGTGGTTGAAAAGAGTAATGAAATGGTTGATATGAATAAGAGGAGATGTTATTATAGAAAATGAATATGAGAATGTTCCTGGACGCAGTAAGACGTGATCGCACATGAGTGCGAACGCTGTAGGTCGTGACCAGGGAAAGGAATGTAAATACACCCGGACGCAGTAAGACGTGACCGCGCATGGGTGCGGACGCTGTAGGTTGTGACCGGGGGAGAATAAAAATGTACCTGGACGGAGTAAGACGTGACTGCACATGAGTGCGGACGCAGTAGGTCGTGACCAGGGGATTAAGATGAAAGTAACACACCCGGACGCAGTAAGACGTGACCGTGCATGGGTGCGGACGCAGTAGGTCGTGACCGGGGGAGAATAAAAACATACCTGGACGCAGTAAGACGTGACCGTGCATGAGTACGGACGCAGTAGGTCGTGACCAGGGACAAAATGAAAAGAGATGTGATTATATTGGAAAAGCATAGACTAAAAGACTTGATAAAAGTGATGAGTAAGAACAAAGTGGAAATAATTGAATTGTAAAACCAATGGATATGTTGACCATGAATTGTGTTATGCAGAGTTTTATTATATTGTTATCGAATTGTTAAATGTGTTTGGCTTAGTATAGCATTATGTCATTATTGGAAACTGCTTCCCCATTTTATGTGTAATACTCACTCCTTACTATTTCCACAGGTACCGAGGCTGAGCTTACACATGACCAGGCCGAGCAGGATTACTCTCCCTCACAGGGAGAGTAGGGTTGGGATTAGATGCATTCTTTTGACCTAAGCCTCTATATTATTTGATGTATATGTGCTGTATATGCTCTTTGTGAGAGGCTTAGGATAGTTTCTTTGGTGCATTTGCTTATGATTCATTTTTGGGCATAGTTGCGGATATGCTCTCGTGTTTTGCATACTTAGCACTGTTGCTGGCACTCTGACACTTTGACGTTGATGTTTCACACTTGAGCCCATGGGGCAACTATGTGATGCACTTATATCTATATTTGAGCCATGCTGGCTACTGTTGATATTAGATTAATGTGTTTATCAGGTGGAAGATTTTGAAATGTCCGAAAAACAGACGAAACTCCGTCCGTTTGACGGTTGATTTTCATGAATTAAAAATGAATTTTTAAATCCGTATTTTTGATATAAAGGAAATTAAGGGTAAATAATATAGGGTGTTACAGTCCTACGGTGCCATAACCAAGTATCACTCTCATTTCTAACTAAACAAGTAGAAACCAAAGAGATGATATTGTTCAATTCAACCAAGTAAGTATTATTAGACCTTTTGCCAACAAATTTGATAGATTCATCTTTGTCACTTTTTATGAGACATTGAGTAGAGGTAAATAATACATGGTTACCAATATCACATAATTGACTAATGCTCAAAAGATTGTGTTCTAATCCTTGAACATAAAGAACATTATCAATAACCAAGTTGGAAGAATTACCGACTTTACCAATACCAAGAATTTTCCCTTTGTTGTTGTCTCCATAAGTGACAAATCCACCTTCTTGAGGAGTAAGCTCTATGAAGTTCCGCTTATCACCCGTCATGTGCCTTGAACATCCACTATCAAGATACCAAAGTTTCTTTTCCGTTCTAAGGCACACCTACAAGACAAAATTATTTGCTCATTTTGGGTACCCAAATTATGTTAGGTCCCTTTGGGTTAGCTTTGGGTGTTGCTCCCTTCTCAATCCAAACATAAGTGCCCTTTTGAATTTCAAAGTTCTTTATGTGGCACCTATTGTTTGTATGTCCAAACTTTCCACAATAGAAGCAAGTTGGTTTCTTTGTAAAATCAACTTTAGAAAATGAACCAACCACTTTATTGTTCTTTTTCTTGTGGACATAACCTAAACCGGTTATGTTTGAATTGTTTCTTTGTGAAATAAGTAACTGATCTAGGTTCCTATCACTATTGGAGAGTATGTTGAGTTTGTTTTTCAAATCCTTAACTTCATTTTCAAGCTCACAACACTTCTCACAATGTGTGATAGTTTCCTTAGGATTTGCACAATCACAAACATGACTAGAGTTAACAAGTTCTAAAGATGCATTTTGGAGTTTCAAGTCATTTATATATTTTTCTAATTCATTAATCTCTTTTTGATACTCCAAGATTTTCTTTCCTTTTTCTTTGTTGACTTTAGCAAGTTTTTCAAATTGTGTTAACATTTCATTATACTCATTTAGCAAATCATCATAAGGAATAGTGAAAGAGGAAGAGTTAGAATTTTGAGATGATACCTCATCCTCACTTTCACCATTGTCATTTGAGGCTTCATTGTCCTCCTAGCCATGAGACAAAGATTAGCAACTTCGTCATCCGAGCTACTTGATGAGGATTTTGCATCCTTCTCCGAAGCATCCAAAAAATGTAAGCTCTCTTGCCTTTGCCCTCTTGGGTCTTATTTTCACTCTTTCTCAAGTATGTGGGACATTCCATTTTGATATGTCCAATGCCTCCACATTCATGGCATTTTACTCCATCACTTGAGCTCTTGTTCTTTGATTTGTAATCCTTGGGTCTTTTATCTCTTGATCATGAACCACCCTTTTTACCCTTGAGGAATTTGTTGAATCTTTTTGCAAATAATCCAATTTCCTCCTCATTGAGTGCATGATCGGAGTTCTCACTTGTGGAGTCATCTTCAACCTCTTTTGAGACTTTGGTTGAGGCCTTGAGAGAGATGCTCTTCTTCTTTTTATCCAACTCCTCATGTGTGCTAAGTCTTGATAGCTCTATCTCATGTTCTTTGAGCTTCCCAAACAAGGTGGCCAAGTCCATAGTGTTCAAATCCTTAGACTCCTTGATGGCGGTCACCTTGGGTTGCCATTTTCTATCAAGACATCTCAAAACTTTGTGAGTAGTTTCACCATCACGAAATTGTTTTCCTAGAGAAATCAAGTGACTAATGATATGTGAAAATCTCTTTTGTAAGTCATCAATGGATTCATTAGGGAACACGTGAAATAATTCATATTCATGAGTCAAAGAATTTAATCTTGCATTTCTCACTTCACTTGTTCCTTCATGAGTGACTTCCAAAGTTTCCCACATTTCTTTAGCCGACTTGCATTGAGAAACTCGATAAAATTCATCATGGGACAAGGCGGAGAAGATGATGTTTTTAGCTTTCAAGTCAAAAGATACTTTCTTTTTATCATCATCACTCCAACTTCTCCTAGGAATTTCAACGACTTCTCCATTTATCATATGTCTAGGAATATATGGACCATCTTCTATTGCATCCCAAATATCGGTATCTATTGCTTCAATAAAAACTCTCATCCGGACCTTCCAATAAGCATACCCTTCACCATTGAAGAATGGAGGGCGGTTTATTGAAGAGGATCCTTCTTGGTGATTGCTAGAGCCCATAGTTTCCAAAGGATCTTTTCGAAAAAGCTTTTACGCTCGATCTTTCGACCGAGCTCTGATACCACTTGTTGGAAACCAACAAGCGGGCTTAGCAATTACTAGAGGGGGGTGAATAGTAATATGAATTCAACAGTGACTAATTTTCGGATACAATTAAGGAATAATTGATTTTGTGTAGACTTTTCTGAAATAGGGCAAAAACACTCGAGTCTTTTTCAGACTACTCGAGTAAAATAGCAAGAACACTCGAGTCTTCTGAAGAACACTCGAGTAAATCGTGCAGAGTGCAGAAAACAGTTTCTGAGAAATTGGCACTATAAATCAATAGGAATAAAACCAGTCTAGAGCAGCTAAATAAAAGAGTAGTAAGTAATTAAATAAAGCTATAACAACTTAAAAACAACTTAATTGCTGCGAAATTACTACTCAAATTAAAAAGCCCCTTTTGAGAAAACTTAGGTTTGGTTTTTACTTGAAAGTAAAGAAAGCAATAAAAAGAGGACACCACCAATTTTATACTGGTTCACTCCCTATTAAGAGAGCTAATCCAGTCCCCCTAAGAACCTTAGGAGTGTCTACTAAAATCAAATTGAAATATTACAAGGGATTATTGAGATGCCTCACTCAACCTAACCCTTCCAAGAGTGTACCAAACTCTTGAATTTCTACCCCAATTTGAATTTGGTGATGAAGACTCCTTCTTCTCAAGCTCCTTGAAACCTTCAAGAGATCCACCAAGCTAAGAACCTCTTAGACTTTTGCTTGAGAACCTCTCAAGTCTTGAATGAACCTAAGACCCACTTAGGTACACTTGGTTACCGACCAAGATTTAGGAACAAGCTATATAAGTGTATGTGGAGAAATACAACAAATGATTTCTACAACAATTAAGCACAATCTCTAACTCTTTAGACAAAGTAATAACAATGAATGAATGGTTGAGTTAGAGAGAATTTTCACTTGAGAGAGAGAATGAGCAAAGAGAATTTTTTTTGCTTGTGTCTTGTTAGTTCTTGTTCTTAAGTACAAAGGCAATAAGAATAGAATATATGGAAGAGGGAATGAGAGAATGAAACAAAGTTACAATCCCATTCTTGTCCTCTTCCAACGGTTAAAAAATTTGCTGACAGGACCAAAATACTCGAGTCTTTTTGACTCGACTCGAGTCTTTTGCCCATCTTCTGATAGTGATGCCCTTGTACTTGAACTAACGGTCATATCTCTGATTTGAAGCAAAATACTCGAGTCTTTTTAATATTACTCGAGTCTCTTGACCAGAGTTACTCAAGTCTTTTTCAGATTACTCGAGTCTTTTGCCCAGAGATGATAAAAATTAAGTTTTTCTAAAATTATTTTCAATTCTCTTCTCAAGGGATAATTTTATGTAATCCCAACCTTTTCATGCATTAAAATTATTTATCCTAGGATGAGATTACCTCCTAAGCTACCCACTCTCAATTATAGAAATAAAAATTACAATTAAAATAAAAGAGAGAATGACTAGCTAATGGTGCACTTGATCTTATTGACTTGATGAGCTTGAATTCTTCCTTTAAATCCATGATCTAATTATATTGTCATCATCAAAACTATAACCACCTCATTGGAGACTTGACTCTACAGTTAGTACTAAGCTCATGAGAATCGACCTCGTTTCGTTTGACAACCCTTGGCCGTAGCCAGCCGACCACATCGAGTCGCTTCGCGTGGACGGTCAAGCGCACGTACCTCGGCAATATCCCGTCGACCACAACAAGTTGCCTTGTGTCAACCGATTATAAGTTCGGCCTCTTATTGGCCAATCGAGATGCTACACCGGCCGACCATCGTGAGGCTGAACCGACCTCACATTGACGCCAGGGTATCTCGGCCTCCACGTGCCGAGCATTTTGATTTATCGGTCTCAGTCCGAGTAGGTGTCTACAGGGATCCGAGCACCAGCACCAAAACAAATAACTCTTACAGTGTTTTTCCTCGCCCAAGCGCACGTGTCAGAATGGGCAATTCCCAACCACACGTTATTGGCTTCCTCATGAAGCCATTAATTTTCCTCCACTCATTTGTTTCCTCTCATGCAAGTTACGAAACTAAAATAAAGCTACAACAACACAATATAATATCACATCACAACACATCATCTTCTCAATTCTCTCTCTTAGGGTTCAAGAACGAATCTTACTGTCATCACCAAAAACGTTAAGATCAAGAGCAAAGCATTATTAAATATCATCACCCTCAAGTCTTTACCATGTAAACAAGAGCAAGAATCATTCTTTCCTCTCACCCTGTCAACTTGTCACCCACTCTCTTTCATTCTCCATTGATTTTTGAAGTTCTTAAGCTATGGAGACTAGGGTTCGCTAATGCCTCAACAAGACCAAGTGAAGCCAAGTCCTCCTCATCCTTCTCAATCCCCTCTCGACAAAGTCTCTCTTCATCTCATTGTTGCTTGCTTGAGACACATCAAGAGGTTCAAGGGTTTAAGGATTTAAGAGCTAGGACACAAAGCAAAGCTAGGACTCAAAGATCTCTTTATCTCTCATCACCCTTGAGGTAAGGGGTGGGTATTACCCTATCTTAGGGATTGGTTTCTAGTATGCTCATAAGGCTTGCTAAGAGTTGGGTGTTAGGTTAGGATTTTGCACCTTAGGGTAGAAGATAGAACTGATAATTGGAACTAGGGAGTCAAGAAAGAAATTACAGTTGTGAAATTATTTGTGATGATGATATGTGATGGATATTGTTGTAACGTGGTCGAATGACAAATTAACTATGGACTTAGAAAGTGTAAATAAAGTGAATGAATAAATAATTGAATAGTTGAAGAGGTGAAAGAAATTCTTAAATGTGTTAGAGAAAAGTTAAACCAAGTTGATAACGGACTATGAATAAAGTGAATGTACAATAACCTCCTGCGACCAACTGCGATAAGACACGAATCGGATAGTATGCGAAGAGGAATGTACAATAACCTCCTGCGCCGACTGCGATAAGACGCGAATCGGATAGTACGCGAAGAGGAATATACAATAACCCCATGCGGCCGACTGCGATATGTCGTGAATCGTATAGTACGCGAAAATAAATGTACATTACCCACATGTCGCTGACTGCAATAAGGCGCGAATCTGATAGTACGCGAAAGGGAATGTACACTAACCTCTTGCGGCCGACTGCGATAAGACGCGAATTGGATAGTACGCGAAGAGGAATGTCCAATAACCTCCTGCGGCCGACTGCGATATATCGCGAATCGGATAGTACGCGAAGAGGAAAATACACAATAATTTCAATGGATATGAAAGATATAAACCGAAAGAAAGAAAAGACTGAAAGAGAGAAAGAGAAAATAAAGCGAGAATTTGAAAGAAGAAACTAGTAGAAAGAGAAAAGAAATAGAAACGATAAGAAAAATAATTGTTTTGATTGCAAGTGAGCATGGTATGGTTTGAGTATGTGAATATGTGAACTATTTGAAATAATTGTATTTGGCTTGGTTGGTTATTATGTCATATCAGAAACTGCTATTTCTACTTTATGTGTAATGCTCACTCCTTACCTTTTTTTCCCAGGTACTGAGTCCGAGCTAACACAGGTACTGGCCGAGCAGGAGTACAGGGAGAGTAGGGTTTATTTGGTAGTCAGACATGGAGATATGTCCTTGGCCCTTTTGATGGGATGATGTAGTTGAGTACGATTGTGTAAATATGTAAATATCTTTTTGGGATGGGCACAGGACAACTCCTTTGGGAAAAGGAGTATTTTGGGAAAAAAACATTTTCCGCAACTTGTTTATATTGCTGCTTTACTCTGATGTTTATATGTTGATGCTATGATGGTGTGCACGATGTTGCACTGATCTGTGTGGTATATGTTGATTTAGCCTTGCTGGCTTTTGATTATGTTCATGAACGTGTTTATCAGGTGAACAGGAAAACAATTAATTTTTGGAAAGTCAGAAAAACAAAGGAAACTCCATCCGTTTGACGGGAGATTTTTATAAGTTGAAAAAGAAATTTTAAATTCACTATTTTCGTAATGGGTATAAAAAGGTAGTTAAAAGTAAGGTGTTACAAGAGCTCATGCAACATGTCACATAAAGATAATATAATATGATTGTAAATAATGGATTGAGCATGTAAACTGCATTATGATGACTATGTGTATATGTTTGTCTATGATTATTCAATTAATTATCTGCTATGTTTGTCTATGATTATTCAATTAACTATCTGCTTATGCGATGTGACAAGTGATTTACTCTCATCTACCATTTTTGGTGGTAGGTATAAGTAGCATATAGAATCAGTCCACCTGTCAAGCTAGAGACTCAAGCGGAAAGGAAGAGATTCCTTGACTCATTTACTAGATTTGATCCGTTGTAACACCGAAATGATGTACTTTAAAGAAAAAAATTTATTCATTATCTTTCAATAAAGGGAATTTTTACTCTTTCGCCGAAACAATTTCTAATAAATTATTTTTATTCCCTTTATAAAAGATATGGGTGTTACAATTTCTATTTCGATCTATCAACAATATAGAAATAAGACTTTGGTATCTACCCATTATAAAATCCCTACCAAATGAGATGTCCTCACTCCCAATACATTAAACCTTAAAAGATTACTTTAATAGGACTAAATCTTTATGATAACATATAATACAAGATCAACGATATATGTAGGCTCACAAATTAGAAAAATATCTAACAATCTTCCACTTGAGCCACGTATATCGGTATACAGTCATGCATTATATAGTAATCTTATGAGCGCTCAAAATAACTATCTAAAGGTCATCTCTAACAATCTCGTCCATCAATCATATGAACATAAGGTCAAAGCGATTGTCGTTACATCTATATTATAACTATAAAAGATAAAAACTAGATATAAAGATAGAAATCATTTGGGAATAAGTAGTCTTACTTTTCTTAAAAAATTGTTCCTCCAAATTTGTCATTTATCTTGGCCGAACAAGCTGTGGATTTAGTTTTAACGTTTTGTGTAATAATTAGACCAAATTGGAACTTGAAGGAGACATACTATACTTCTAGTCAAGCTAGCTTTGGTTGAGACTTAGAATGTCCTTTCTTTGGGTTTGCAGGATGAAGGAAAAAAAACAACAAATTCTTATATTTTATATCCACATGGAGGGGGAAAAGGATCTCTCTGGGACCAAGCCACTCCACTCTGATCAATGCATATAGAGAATGAGATTAACATAGTCACATTCGAAATAGAAACTGAATAATAATTCTCTAAAACCAAATCTCATTTAGGAATATTATACATAAAGATTAAAGATATGTATGCCACATGGATTTTAATTACACTAATTCTTGAACAGTTAAAAGACTTTTTCTTTTGTTCACCAAAAAAAATACTTTTTCTTTTTTATGATTGGGTATTCATGAATACAAGCATAATAATTAATCCTTCAACTTCTATTTATATAAAATGTACAATTATCTCACATATATTTTTAAGTAAAATAAATTTTATTAGATTAAAAAGATTTTGAAAACAAGTCTCTAAAAAAAAAACAACCCACCAACAAACCTAAAAAAACAAAGATCAAACCAACAAAGCCCAACACAGTTGGTAGATAGCTGGGTTCCTTAAGCATAATGTTAGGGGTTCGATCCCTGCCGTGGGCATGGAAAAGGCTTTGTTGGTAGAGGCAAAACCCACTTCGGTGATCTCTACTCGTCGAAGGGGATTAGTCTTCGGCTGTCGACCGGGGAATACCTTGATGTAAAAAAAAAAAAAAAAAACAAAGATAAAAAACGAACCAAACACCACAAAACAAAAACAGAGAACCACCCAAAAATCCACAATAAAAGATAAATCCCAGCCCAAGAGTGAACACAGCTAATGTCATCTATATATCAACGTCCACTAGTAACCCGTGGAACACTTGTATGTATATATTGTAAATTTTGAATGACAATATAAACACGAAGCAATTATCATGACTCCATATCATGTCAGTTGTTTAGTCTATTTGTAAACGAAGTTGGTTTCAATGCTTCTTCCTACCAATCAACTTCCCATACATGACATAGGTTTCAACGGTGAAGTTTCCCTGCCTTGCAAAGTCACTGATGTATGCAACAAGTTATATTAATTTCTAAGTACATAAAATTTACACATAAAAACAAAAACTAAAGAACTGAACTTTCATTTCAACCCAATTATCCTTTTAAAATTTAATTTTGATTCTCGCACCAAAAAACCCGTCACATCAATACTATATAAAAGAAATTTTCTATCTGAATATACATGTATGTGTAATAGAAAATATCCTATCTATATTCATGGTGATTGTAATAATGCATTTGCACATTACTCAATCAATATTTACGTTGAAAACTCAATACATTATGCAAAGATTGTCATCATCATATTAAATTTTTGATTTAACTTTTTAACTCTTACGAATTTATTTTTGTAGTTTACAAAAAAATAGTTAACACTTATATAAACTCTCTTTTTTAAGTTCAATTAAACTCTAATAAAATTAATAAACTCTCGTTTACAATTCTAAATTTAGATCTTTATTTGATTTTAAAAAGTAATTTTTTTTTTCAAAATATTGTCTAATATTTAGGTTGTAACACCTATATCTTACAATATATAATAGACTTATTTTGTATTGTTGCACCCAACTGTAAAATGTAAATTAAATTATCTACTAAAAATCATATAACTACAGTTTGAGCAAATATTGAGTTATGATTATATTTTAAATTCTTTCACCTCCCCCCCCCCCCCCCCCCTCCTTTTTTTTTCTTTTCCAAGGTATCCACCCACATGAGTAGGTTGACTAATCCTTTCGGGAATACCCTCCCAACAAAGCCTCTTACAATCTCAAGAGTTAAAAATCGAATCCCTGATCACTTGTTTAAATAACAACAGCCCTAATTGCCAACTATGCTAGCATCCACTAATCTTTCACCCCTTTTAAACTAAGCAAAAACAAAACAAAATATTTGCCTAAAAAAAACCGCAATACACTAAGATTACCATTCTCATGAAAGTTTCCTCACTTACTGACTTAAATACACATCACCAAAACCCATTGAACAATGGTAGACAAAATCTTATTATTTACGGTATTATTTAAAAATTGATTTTCGTAACATCAGTTTTTAGGATCGACGATAAACTTTAAAAGTAAATAATTTTTTTTGGAAATGATGCATTTAAAAAAATTTAATTTTACTTTAATATATATATATATATATATATATATATATATATTTTATAGGATGTGTATCATTAGCCCTAAGAACTAAAACTAAGAAAACCCTTTAAAAATAAGGTTAATTAACCCATAAGTGGATATAACAAATAGGGAAATATAATTTTCAAACAAATAAAAAATTTAAGTTCTTTCTCTCCATTTCAAACTTGATTAATCTTTGATTCTCGGTCGGAAAATACATTTGGTTCAAAAAAAAAAAAGTTTTTTATATTCTCATATTTTTTTAGGCTTTTTAATCTCGGTCTTAGAGAAGGTGAAGATATCAAAATCATTAAAAATAACTTTTACTTAGATTTAGATATGTACAAAATCTGCTTGACATGCTAGTCGTAGCAGTCTATCATATTAGGGTTTACATCCATAACAAAAAGCTTAATAGACCTCTCAACTAATGGAAAATCCTATGATTCTAAGCAACCCAATATTTGGCTCCAACCCAAGTTGCTCACATGTTCTTTTCTTCCCTTAATTCTTTAAATCTCTCTTTGTTTCTTCCATGTGATATATATATTTTTACGTACATCCTAGTCTTTGCTGTTACAAGGTCCATTCTTTTCATGTCAAAATATTCAAAGTACAAATCAAAGTTTGCATGACCCTCTCCTCTGTTTTAGTTCCCCTGTTTTTTTCCTTCAAAAGCAATGAACTTATTCATAATTCATGGCTTGTTTATGAAACAAACGCACGTTGATGAAGTTTTCTTGAAAAACCCACTTTTTTTTGGTTGATCACAGGTTGTTGCAAACATTTTTTTATCAAAGGATGGTTCTTTTTTATGGGTATTTTTGGATTTTTGTCTCCAAGCTTGTGCAAATTCTGTTCTGGGTTTTCACCAGAATCTTCACAAGGTATTGATTTTATTTTTTTTCATCACCAGTTTAACTATTGTTAGTCCAAATATCTATTAGTCACTTATTTTATTCTTTTACTTTACTTTGTTTTTTCAGATGTTCTTCAAATCTTTGCCATGACATATCTGAATCTAACTATGACAATTCTGCTGCACTTGGTGAAAGTAATGATTCTACTCAACAAGAATGCAGTGAGATTGATCCTAATGGTTGTGAACCAGTAGCACAGTCCAAGGAGGATTTTTGTGGAACTGAGAATCTTGGAGTTCAAGAAAAGGAAACAAATGAATTGGTTTTCAAATTTCAGTATCAAACTTGGAATTATAGAGAAGAATTTAGTGGAAGAGATAGTGAAGTTTATGAATTTGAAGACACTGGTAAGGCTTCTTCAAAAACCTTAAAGTATGAGTTCTTATCAGGCAAGAGCTTCAGCCACTTCTTGGAGGAACCAGAAGTTTCAACTTTTTCTGTTAAGGAATTATATGTTCACTCCAAAGACTGCATAGTTGAAGAAAATGATTCTAATTTCTTATCAGAAGCAATGTTCATGCCAGAAAGAATAATAGTTGATGCAGAAGAGAAGCCCAAGGATGTGGAATCTATAGAAAAACCTGAAGAAGAAGATGATGAAGTAGAGAATCTGAACAACAATGTGTTTGTTAAAGAAACTTCAGCTGCAGGTGATTTTGTTTCTGAAGATGACTTCATTTGTTCAAGCATTGAGTTAGATTCTATCAGTTCTATTGGAGAAGGGTTTTTGTCAGACACGGACTTTGGAACCACTATTGAGCTTAACACTTTGAGAAACAATGAAGATGTAGGGTTAAAAGAAGAAGATTTGGAGTTTGGGAGGGTGAAAATATTAGAGAATTTTCCTGATAAAGATATAGATATAGATATGATAGGAGAGCTTAGAAAATTAGAAGAGTCTAGGCTGCAGAATTCAGAAGTGAACAACATTGAGAAGCTGAGAGAAAATTGTTTTCAACATAGGCATAGAATCAATTCTAAACTTGAGGAATCTGTGGAATCAAGTTCAATAGGTTTGGATCGTTCGGATTCTAACCAGTTTGATACACTATGGGAGCATCAATATCTAATAGAAGAGCTCAAGATGGAGCTGAAGAAGGTCAAAGCCACTGGTCTGCCTACTACCTTTGAGAATAATGAGTCACCAAGGATAATGAAGGAATTTAAGCCATGGAAAATTGAAGAACAATTCCATCATGGTTGTACCATAAACGAGCTTCCAAAATTCTACCGGAGTTACAGAGAACGAATGCGAAAATTTGATATATTGAATTACCAAAAGATGTATGCTTTAGGTCAGTAGTTTCTAACCATTACCTTAGTTTATTTATACTTTCTTCAGCAGTTTTCAGTTTTTTGTTTTGCTTCCTTCTTTCACTGTAAATGCTTCATATGTATTTTGTTAATAGAGTTTGTGTTTTAATTTATTAACAACTTCATCCAATTTACATTATCATCAATATCAACATTATCTGGGTCTGATACTTGGTCACTGGAAAGCATGAGTTTCCAAACACCTTGCAGTAGAGTGAATTATGATACAATTCTTTTTATTTAGAGTCTTAGATAGTATTTTTATAAACATGCAATTCAGTCTATTAATATAAAGAAGAGAGTTTGGATAAATGTAGATATGAGCAAATTGTCACATGCTTGGGTTTGAACTTTGAAGTTTCACACATAAATCTGATTCATCCCTAGCAGAATTCCATGAACCATGGATTTTTGTTGCATTTTGAGTGTGAGGACTCTTGTTCAAGTACAATCCTAATTCATGAGTAATAAACAGACAGATTTATATTCACATTAGTTACACCCTATTCTGTTTTATATAAGATAAATGTACATATCTAAAACACTGCGCAATAAATTTACACTTTTTCTTTGGCCTAACATTATAGAATGTTACTAAAGATGTTCTCATTGAATGTTATGATTATAGAATCTGAGTGACCATTGCATTATGCTTAGTTTTTAAGAATCCAATCATAATATCCTACTTTAAAATTCACACTGCAAATATAGGTTACCTGCAGTCAAAGGAATCACTGCAGTCGTTTTCAAGCGGCAAGAACTCTTCTCCAGCTATCAAATCCTTTCTTCCACACAGCTTTAGCTTTCGCAATTGTAGACGTAAAAAATCTGAATCTGATCCAATCAAAAAGTTCAGCAAAGAATTTTACAGTGACTTGGAAATGGTTTATGTGGGACAGTTGTGCCTTTCTTGGGAATTCCTTAGGTGGGAATATGAGAAGGCCTTGATGCTATGGGAATCTGACAAATATGGATTGCAAAGGTACAATGAAGTAGCAGGGGAGTTCCAACAATTTCAAGTACTGCTCCAAAGATTCATAGAGAATGAACCTTTCCAAGGTCCAAGGGTCGAAAACTATGCTAGGAACCGTTGCGTTATGTGCAATCTTCTTCAAGTCCCAGTCATAAGAGGTAAGAACTTTTAATATATTGTATGATTTTAAATTGCGAGAAATCGCAGCTATAATTATAGTCGTAATATGGTTGTGGAGACTACCAAAACCATATTCAACCCGTAAAGTGATTGTGAACCGCAAATTAAAACCTTGATATAATGTAAATTTTGTTAGTTCTATTCTAAATGGAATTAATTTGTGGTTTTATTGTATAACCCTTTTGAGCCTATGAGACAATGTAAAATTCATTTATAGACAAATGGTTTTTTATTTCAATAGAACTTTAATTGACTGCAGAGGACAATGCTAACCTTAATTCCAAAGATAACAAGAAGTTGACAGAAAAAGAGGTAGATAAAGATGCCATCACAAGTGAAAAGCTAGTAGAGATTTTGGAAGAATCATTAAGAACTATTTGGAGATTCATTAGTGCTGATAAAGATGCATCTAAAGGTCCAAGAGAAGTTGAAGCAGAGCTCCTAGACCCTGCAGATTCAGAACTTGTAGTAGAGATTCAAGCAGAACTTCAACAGGTAATTAATCATTTCCAAGGATAAAAATATCAACAACAAAAATATGTCATTTGCTTTGGTGAATCATACAATATTCTTAAAATATTTCCATATATCTTGATGGTATCTTAAAGTTAAAATAGCTTAGAGAATCTTATAAGATTTTTCAGGATGTAGTTCTCATTTATATTTCTTTATTTAATATGTATTAGGATTCCAGTATTCCACTATTAGTATAATGTTGTTTTTTTTTTTTTTTTGAAATGAGTATAATGTATTGTTACATGAGAAAATAGACAATGCATCGACAGTGTAAAGGTTTTTTACACTATCAGTGCATCATTCACCATTTATTATGTTTATGGTTGTTGACTTTTAGATAAAAGTAATTCAGACAAACGATGGATGATGAACCGATAATAGTATATGACCTAGCTATATTTTGACCTCTTATTTCATTAAAAGTAGAAGTTGGGCCAAACACCAAAATTTAAAAGCTTTACTAAATAAAAGAAGCTTATATATACATAGGAAAGCTTCGATCTCCTTCCAAAGCACGGAGCTTCTCTTAAATTTGACCCATCTTCAAATCCCACACACGACATTTTTATTACTTTCTTGACTTTCATTGTTTGCTATGTTTCACGTGAAAGAACTTTCACGTACACTCAATGGAGACAGCCCAACTCAGTTCACTATTTATTGAACATATTTCTTTGTTCCCCCCCCCCCCCCCCCCCCCCCCCCCCCCCCCTTCTTTTTTTTTTTTTGCCTTTTTTTCTGTTCACTCTCGCAAATGCTGAAAATTATTATTTTTTTATATTGAGAAACAAACAAAAGCCAAAATTGTATGATTAATTTAACATTTTTTTTTATTGCAAAAATTGCTTAATCTCAGAAAAATATTTTTTTTTAGGCTAATCTCAAAAAATATTTATATTTATCAAAATGGTAATGCTTTGAACATATTATTGGGATTTTAAAAAAATATTGAGTATATAAGGGCTTTGTGAAGAAAAAATAATTAAATGCCGTTAAAAATTAAAATATGATCTTATTTTGATTTTTTATTAATCGGAAGTATTTTTTTTTTGTTGCCCACCCGGTTCCCTAAGTACTACCTAGGTACATCCGGATCCGACCCGGGTCGCATGCCTGACTATGACAGACGAGTCTCCCAACATGAATTTTCTGCATTCACAAGGACTCGAACTCGAGACCTTGCTTAAGCGAGACCGAGCCGCTTACCACTCGTCCCAACCCATGTTGGTTAATCGGAAGTATTTAGGAATATAGTAAAAGTAAGTTTTTTAATTTAGCAAAAACATGAAACTATCAAATAGCTTACGGTTTAAAAAGGAGCTTTTGATTTTTATAATTAAAAAAAAATTAAAATTAAAAAGAATGAAACTGCTGAACAGCTTTAACATTTTTTTTTATTTTTTTTGGTGAACAAACAGCTTTAACTTTTATTGTTGAAGCTTTTAAGCCATAAAAATTAAAAAGGTCGGCCCAAAGGTACTCTACATATATAGCCTCATACAAATACTTTCAATACTAATAATCTAGGTTCATAGATTTGTCTCTGTGACTCTGTGTGTTTATTTGTAAGGTAGAAAATGAGAAATTATTGTGATTCTGAACCATGCAATAGTTTAAATATATATAAATAAAAGGGTTTTGTTGTTTAACAAATGTTTATGTATTTTGATTTGCAGAAAGAAAAGACACTAAGTGAGTTTTTGAAGAGTAGAAGTTGCATACTGAAAAAGTTCCAAAAGCATGAAGAAGATGAGACAAATCATTTCCTTTACTTTTTCGCCCAAGTGGATATGAAATTGGTTTGGAGAGTGTTGAACTTGTCGAGAATAAGCAGGGATCAACTAGGATGGTGTTCTAACAAATTAAACAAGATCAATTTTGTAAATAGAAGGATAATTATAGATCCATCATTATTACTTTTTCCTTGTTAAAATTGTTAATTGCTAGCTTTGATAATCGTCAATTTGCTAGCGATGTACACATATGCTGCTTCACATTTAGAAAGTTGTTGAGGAAATAGTGAAGTATTTTTTTTTCTACCAATTTAACTATGAACTTGTTGGTCCAATCTCTACCAGCTCCATTTTTGTAACAATCCTAGGAGGAATGGAATCAAAATCATGCAAAGTTCCATTTTAATGATCAATTAGAGTCAATTAAAGTTACATTCTTATATAATTTTCGAGAAATGATAAAAAGGCTTATATAGAAAGGTTTGTGCATCAACTTACACATAAAATTTTAACACTTATTACTTATATTCTTTAATTTTTATTTTTAATTTAAAAAGTGATAAATATCAAAATCTTTTATGTGTAAACTTATGTATATGTTTTTCCATTTATCATTTTTCATATATTTTTATTTAAAAGCAAAACTCGTCAACTTTGTACAAAGTGTGATTATATAGTTCCCAAAATAGAAAATTATTAATAATATTGTGTGGTCTGTTCCCAACTTCTTTTCTTTTAGTTTGTGTAATAGTGAGCTAAGTCTCTAATTGGACATACGTGTTGTTGGTTGTTAAAACGTAATATTCAAACTTTAATTATTTATACGAAGGGAAAAGGAATGTATATATCAATTTGGAGTGATTTTTATTACAAGAGCGAAAGACTTAAAATTGATAAGTTTAGTTGGTAAGGACCGAATCCACTTTCTTTGTTAAAATATATAAGAATATAATTTTTCATAAAAGAATCAACTTTCATAATATAAGATTATCCAAGTTAAACAGTTAGTGTCTCATTCGGTGAACACAAATTAAAAAAGAGCTTGTAATTTTTAAAAAAATGAACTTGTAGTTTCTAAAAGCTAGTTTTCAAGAATCTAAACTAGTTTTCAATAATTCATGTACCAATTATACTCTCTGTGGTAGACCTCTCGGTCTACCCTTAGCATACTCGGCCGACCAGATTATCCTATCTGATAGGTCACGCCTACCCAGGCCGAGCGATTGTCCTAGGACCCATCCTGGCACCTCAGGACCGACCACATGGGGCTTACCCCCCAAGGAGTCCGAGCTAGGAGCACGTGAGCCTAACTTGCCAACAGGGATAAGATTCTCCACTACAGGATAAGGATGAATGACTCATCCTACATCCTAAATGGGACACGTCAGCTACCTTGCTGGCCCTCCGTACAGGCCCACAAGGTACAATGTCACCCCTATAAATAGCTGTCTCCAGCAAGGGGCTCTGGTACGTTCTCTCTCTCCCTAATTGCACATTTGCACACACTGTGATTAGGGAAACCCTAGTTGTCCCAACTGGACCTCTAGCATACCTAAACAATCATACACTAACCTCAGTCCATCCACTAGTTCTTGGGTCTCTCCATACCTTTGAGCTATGGGTATATCTGATACACCGTGTCCTAGACACGACATTGGCGCCATCTGTGGGAACTGATAAACTGTTATCCCCACTCAAAAATGGTAAACCCACGTGGAAACACCGCAAACAGCTCGCGCGGCGCAAACCACCAGGCCGGAAGGAACCGCCAGAGACTGGAAGAAGGCAATGCTGACAATGGAAGAGATCTGGAAGGAAGAAATCCTCCCCACCAAAGCATGCCTTCGGTAAGACTTGAAATCCCATCCCGCAGCCACCACTCAGTACCAGCCCGAACTCACAGTGGTCCATACACCGTTCATTCTAGGCAAACAAACCCCAACCCCCCAAATCGTGTACCAAACCACGGCTCCGGCCGCTCCATCGAAGCCCGTGTCTCCGGAGAAGAAAGGGGACACTCCCAAGGCCGAAGGTAAACCCAGCTTGAAGAAATAATCAAACAACAAGCCCAAATGTTGGAGCAGCAGGGAAAGGCCATAGCAGAGCTCCAGCAGATCCACATGCAGGCGGTTGCTGCACGGGCAGTAGAAACAACCCCGGTAACCATACCAACCCAGGATCCTCAAGGCCCTATCGCCCTTCCCCCACCACCTCCAATAAATCCAGCCCTTCCTGCCAGTTATGAGACCGACGACAGCGCTCACCCTGGCCACCCCTTTACTCCGCGAACCATGGCTTATGAGACACCCTCTGCATTCCTCGGCCCCACTAGTGTGGCGAAGTATAACGGGTTAACCGACCCCTTGGAACATATTTTATCTTTTGAAGGTGCTATGAACTTTTATGATGGAGGAGACCTAATGAAGTGCCGAGCCTTTTCTATGACTCCGCAACCACCCGTTTTGAGGTACTACTCGGCCCTGCCTAGGAACTCTGTTAACTCCTGGGCAGAAATGACGAGAGTTTTCCTGAACAGATACACTGCTAGCTGCGTCCAGCCAAAGTCCGACCACGCACTAGCAGGCGTCATGCAACAACCCGAAGAACCCTTGAGAGAGTATCTATCCCGTTTCCATTCAGAGGCAGGATCCGTTCCAAACCTTGAACCGAGCTTCTCGATCTTCCTTTTCACTCAGGGACTTCGGAATGGAGACTTCAAAAACTCACTAGCGGGAAAACCGCCGAGGGATATGGCGGAGTTAAGACATCGTTCCACCAAATTCATAAATTTGGAGGAATTCAGCAAATGGCAGAAAAACAGGGAAAGAGGTGAGCGAGGGGAACCTTCCTCTCAGGGAAAACCAAGAAGAGATGACAGAAGGGAGGAACAAAGAAGAGGACCCAGAGGGGACAGAAGGTTCGGCGTTCCCCGAGCAAAATTCGAGCAGTACACTCCTCTCACGGTCCCAAGAAGTCAGATACTGCAGGAAACAATGCAAACCGACCTTCGAATGGTAGAGAGACCTCCCCCCTTAAAAAGAAGTCAGCGCCAAGACCGTTCCAAGTTTTGCTCGTATCATGGGGGATACGGGCATACTACAGACGAGTGCACCTGGCTAAGGGATGTCATCGAGCAACTAATAAGAGATGGGAAATTACAACAGTATGTCAGGGAGGCACTCAACCGACATGCTCGAAGAAGGACCCCCTCTCCGGACAGAAACATCCGACCTCCAACCAGAGAAACCAACCATAACACCAATCAGCAACCATCCGATCCACATAGAGTAGCCATGGTAGAAGTAACTACAGACCAATCCCCGCAAAACCTTAGAGTCAACACCATAGCAGGAGGTTTCGCGGGGGGAGGAGAAAAGAGATTCGACAGAAAAAAATACATCAATCAAGTGCTCGTCGTCCATGACCATCCAATCCGAAAAAGAACCACAAAAAGTGTACCCATCTGTTTCTCTGATGAAGATCTTGAAGGGATCATCCCGGGTCACAACGACCCAATGGTCATTACTGCCCTGGTAGGCAACTATGAGGTTGCCAGGATATTTGTCGACCAAGGCAGTTCGACAGACATCATGTTCTTGAACCTTTTTGAAGCCCTAAAGTTAAAGACCTCCGACCTAACCCCATTCGAGGGAAAGTTAATCAGCTTTACAGGAGACGCGGTGGTTCCCAAAGGACACATCCAACTACCGGTAACACTTAGGAACCACCCCTCGGCCAGGACCGAGATCATCAAGTTTCTCGTGGTCGACTGCCCCTCGGCATATAATGCCATCCTCGGCAGAACATACCTACAGGCTTTCGGTGCAGTCGTCTCGACCGTTCATCTGACCATGAAATTCGAAGGCTCTGACGGAACTGTTGTCGCTATCCGAGCCGAGCAGGAAAAAGCTAGATTGTGCTACAATGCTAGTTTAGCAAAGTTCAAAAGCCCTGAAGAAATTCAGCCAAAGTTATGTTTGAACAAAGGAAATGTACTTTTGACAGACTTGGATGTCAGATCCGAGTTGGATGATACAAGATCGACCCCACAAGGTGAGTGGGAGTTCATTGTGTTAGATGAAGAGCTCCCGAGCAGGAAAGTGAAGCTAGGAACCAACCTTTCAGAAAAAGTACGAGCAAAGATGCTTGAACTTTTAAAGAAAAACAAGGACCTTTTTGCATGGACCTCGGCTGATATGTCGGGGATTGATCCAAACCTAATTTGTCATCGTCTCAGCGTTCACCCGACCGCCAAGCCGGTCGCCCAGAAAAAGAGAAGGGTAGGCACAGAGAAAGCTGCAGTAATTGAGGAGAAAGTGGCCGAGCTCCTCTCTGCCGGATTCATCCGAGAGGTCAACTACTCCGAGTGGCTTTCAAACACAGTATTGGTCAAAAAATCAAACGGGAAGTGGCGCATGTGCGTCGACTACACCGACTTGAACAAAGCTTGCCCGAAAGACCAGTATCCCCTCCCCATTATTGAAAAACTAGTGGACAACTCAGCCGGCTACCAACTCCTCTCTTTTATGGATGCATACTCGGGGTACAACCAAATCCCGATGTACCCTCCTGATCAGGAGAAAACGGCCTTCATCACTGAAAGGGCTACTTACTGCTACACAGTAATGCCTTTCGGATTGAAAAACGCTGGCGCAACCTACCAGCAGATGATGAACAAGGTCTTCTCGGGTTTGATTGGTCCTACTCTTGAGGTGTACATAGATGATATGATAGCCAAGAGCAAGAAAAAGGAAGATCATCCCCAAGATTTAGAAGCCATATTGGACAGAATTAGAAGGTACAACATGCGCCTGAACCCCGATAAATGCACCTTCGGGGTTCAAGCTGGGCCTTTTTAGGCTTCATGCTCACAGAGAGGGGTATCGAGGCCAACCCAGAAAAATGCCAAGCTATTCTCAAGATTCCGTCTAATGTGAAGGAGGTCCAGAGGCTGACTGGTCGGATGGCAGCCCTCTCAAGATTCCTCCCTCAAGCAGCTAAAAAAGCCCTCCCGTGGTACCAACTTCTCAGAAAAAAAAACTTTTCATTAGAATGACTCTTGCGAACAAGCATTTGCTAAACTCAAGGAATACCTCTCGGCCCCTCCCATCCTCACAAGTCCTCGGGAGGGAGAAATTTTGTTTTTATACTTGTCTGTTAGTGAAACATCTGTTAGCTCGGCCCTGGTCAAGGACGACTCAGGTACCGAGCGACCCATCTACTTTGTCAGCAAAGCCCTCCAAGGACCCGAAATAAGATACTCCAAGATAGAGAAGCTCGCTTTTGCTCTGGTAATTGCTGCTAGGAGACTCCGGCAGTACTTTCAGAACCACCCCATTGTGGTCAAAACAACTCAGCCGATAAGGCAGGTGCTTCACCGACCTGACTTGGCGGGAAGGATGGTCTCTTGGTCCGTTGAGCTATCAGAGTTCGACGTCACCTACGAGCCGCGGAGAACTCTCAAGTCCCAAGTCTTGGCGGACTTCGTTTCAGAATTGTCAGACTTTAACCATCCCATCCAGCCCCAACCTTGGAAGATTTATGTTGATGGTTCCAGCCACAGTAAGGGGGCTGGGGCCGGAATAATCCTTGAAAACGCTGAGGGCCTCAGCGTAGAATATTCCCTCAAGTTTGAGTTCCCCACCTCAAACAACCAAGCAGAGTATGAGGCGGTGATAGCTGGCCTGCGGATGGCCCACCAAATGGGGGCTTCAGAAATCGAAGTTTTCAGCGATTCTCAGTTAGTTGTATCTCAAGTCAAAGGTGAGTTTCAAGCAAAAGAACCAATTCTCCAAAAATACCTAGAGCAAGTCAAAACCCTCTCAGATCTCTTCCCTCAATTTTCCATCACTCACATCCCTAGGTCCTCTAATGGGCGAGCTGATATTCTCTCCAACCTCGCTAGCACTAAAGGTCCTGAAAACAACAAAAGCCTAGTCCAAGAAACTGTCCACCAGCCGAGTGTTGTTCTGGCATTATCTCTGACCACCGATTGGATGGACCCCATCAAGCAATATCTTAAATTCCGAGTTCTACCAACCGACCCCACTCAAGGAAAAAAGATAGTCAAGCAAGCTGCTCAGTACGCCATGATTGATGACACTTTGTATAAACGGGGAATGGACTCCCCTATGCTGAAATGTCTGAACCCTGCTGAAGCCGATCTCGTGTTGGCCGAGGTTCACGGAGGAATCTCGAGCCACCATGTAGGTGCAAAAGCTCTAGCCCGTAAAGTACTCCGAGCAGGCTATTACTAGCCTACACTTCTGAGCGATGCCTCAGAACATGTCAAAAGATGCAAGTCCTGTCAGCTTCACTGAAAGATTTTCCAATGCCCCCCGACGGAGCTCCACTCAATGATCGCACCATGGCCCTTTTATCAGTGGGGCATGGACATCATAGGGAAATTCAAAACAGCTCCGGGCCAGCTGAAGTTTGTGGTGGTCGCAATTGATTATTTCACAAAATGGATCGAAGCCGAGGCTTTGGCTACAATCTCTTCAGCTAAAATCCAAAAATTCTTTCTTAGACAAGTCATCGCTCGCTTCGGTGTCCCACACACTCTGGTGACCGACAATGGCACACAATTCACAGCCAAGGTTTTTCAAGAGCTGGTCGATCACTTCCACATCACCCACCATTTCTCATCGGTCGAACACCCGCAGACGAACGGACAGGCAGAAGCAGCGAATAAAATCATCATTGATGGGAAGAAGAATAGATTGTATGAAGCCGAGGGATCATGGGCTAACCTCCTCCCCGAGGTATTATGGTCAATTCGAACGACCATTCACACCTCGACAGGAGAAACCACATTTCGACTAACATATGGTTGTGAGGCTGTGTTGCCTATTGAAACTCGGATTCCCACCTTCTGAGTGTCCGAACGTCCAATAGAAGTGAACGATGGTTTGTTAAAAGAAGAGTTAACTCTCAGCGAGGAGGTCCGATCTCTCGCATCTGATCGAGAGAAAAAAGCAAAAGAAAGGCAGTCCCGAGAATACAACAAGTGGGTGGTTCCAAGAAGCTTTACTGTAGGGGATCTGGTCCTCAGACGAGCCGACATCGGTTTGAAAAACTCAAAAGAAGGAAAGTTGGCAAGGAATTGGGAAGGCCCCTACAGGGTCATCTCAAAAACTGGCTCGGGGGCATACAGATTGGAGACACTAACAAAGCAGCAACTGAACAACTCCTGGAATGCTACCAAGCTTAGACCTTACTACAGCTAATTGAAACCCACCACAACTCTTGCAAAGTTTCAACCCTGATTTTAAAATTCTGTTGTTTAAATTCCATGTCATTTATTTCAGCATTTCTATGTTTATGTTACATTTGATTTCTATTGTTTGCAAGCAGATCAAAAAAGAGCTTAATGAAGATCTATCTTTTTCAGTCATTCATCTTGTCTTCTTACTGTTAACGTACTAACCATTTCCTCTCGATTCGCCACCAAGGCGAACTTGGGTGTTTATACACGTCCTTCCAATGGGGACTTATAAACTAACAATCACAAGTACTTTTAGTAGATGCCCGGCTAAAAACTTAAACAGTTTCTGTAAGCCGAGGACCGAGGATCCCACCTTGGCCAAAGGTAGGAGATCCGAAATCTAAATAACAGTTTACAACGAAATAAAGGACAGTACAAAATCTAGACGAAATTAAAACATCAACATTTCATAAGAAATTCAAAGGATAAGTAAAGCAATATTCTGTTCAAACCGATCATATTACAGCATTCAGTACTTCATCAAACAACGAAAATTAAAACACAATAGTAGCAAAAAGAAATGCATAAAAAGATCTAGTCTTCATCCTCGGAAAGTGCAATGGTCGACCCATCGAAATCAGCTTCATCTTCATTCTCCAAGTCCAAGGGGTTCGGGAGATTCGACACTGATAAGTCCACCTCCCTATCCTCGTGGGCATAGTCAATGATACGATCACCATCAACTCCAAAATTTGGACTTGCACCTACCACTCGGATCCCCGGATTCATAAGGGACAACTGTTTAACAGCATTCAAAAAAGAGTCATTCACTGCATGATCCCAATTGAAGTGATTCCGCTTGGCCGTAACCTTATATTTCAAAGCTTTCCGACGAGCCTTTATCAGCTCCCCCTGCAACCGACCCACCTCATTCTCAGAATTTGTTAACCGACCCTGCACACCCTCCAGCTCGGTAACTTTCTGCTGAGCTTTAGCCAGTTTCTCTTGAGCAATTTGCAGCAGCCTTCCCTTCTCGACCTCCCTTCCACCAACATCCTCCAAGGCCTTTTGAGCGGTCTCCCGAGCTCTTTCAGATGCTTCAAGTTTTCTCTGCAGGTCGGTGTTGGCCTCGGTCAGAGCTTGAAGATTTGCCTCATTCTCCTTAATCTGAGTTAACAGATTTTTTGCTTGATGGGCAGCAGCTCTCCTTTTCTCCTTCTCAGTGGCCGAAAGAGTTGCGCTGATATCTTCGGCATGCTTACTAAGGTGGAACATGTAGCTAGCAGCCCTTAGCATATTTCTGCCCAACAAATCACAGTGACATTTCAAAGTGGCAGTAGTGTTGTCCGACAATCTCTTATCATCATTAGGAGTATAAACCAAATCAACAAATTTCTCCTTCAGCTTCTGAGCCCAAACGGTCTCCTCCTCGAGATCCGAAACGTCAAACCATAAATTACCCCTCTGTAGTGGTTTCAGCAACTCAACAACTTTGCCTTTACCCTTATCTATCCTAGCTCTTTTGGACAAAGGCACTCGGTCCTCCTCCTCCTCCTCCACCCGAACAACGGGCCTCCCAGTAGCTACCTCCACCACACGAACAGATAGTAGTCGGACATCTTGCACCACTTCAACCTCAGGTGATGCCACCGCCACCGTAACTGATCGAGTCGCTTCCGAGGAAACGGCTCCGCCCGAAGAGCCGACCGCTTCAACTGTCCTTGACTTAGCAAGCTCCCTCATACGTTTAGCAGCCTTGTTCTCCCTAGCCATCTTAACTGCAAATCAAATATACAAAGGTTAAAAAAAAAAAGTATATACCAAGCTCGGCTTTCACAAGCTCTTGTGGAAAAATAATAATGTTCCTAATGTCAACTTGGCCATTTTCTTTAAGATAGCTGAAGAAGGTATCACATGTATGCCTCTCATCGCCGACAGTTCAGTTTCATAATGAAACTGGTAAAGCTTCGGGTGTCTGTTGAAAAAGTCAGGCGACCAAGATAGAGGAAACCGAGGGTGATCATCCTCCATAAACCAGCAGTTCCCCCTTCCGACAAATTGGTACTTGAAAAACAAAGGTTTAAAGGTTTTCCATGAATCAGTGTATTTAGCAAAGAGAGTATGGTCGTTGCGTGCCTTCAACGATACCCACAGTCTCTTGGTTGACCCTATCTCAAAAATGTTTACCTGTGGTATGTATAACCATAGGAACGCTCGGAGCGAGCATGTCAATCGGCGAGCCTCACAAAATTTTTGAAACGCTCGAACAATGCCCAACCACTAGGATGTAGTTGGGTGGGAGCTAGGCGCAGCCGCTGGAGCAGAGCTATCTCTAGATCAGAAAACGGCATTTTAACACCCAGCCTTATCACAACCTCCTCATACATGAAAAACTCCCTGCGGTTCCCTTCGATTGCTGTACATACTCGGTCATTGGCTGACGGAGGACTGATTGTGTAAGATGTCCCCGTTTCATCCGTAGAGCAAGGGAGTATGTTAGCTCGGATATGACTCAAATTGCTGTTGACTAAGGCTGACGGCGTACCGAGCACCTCCAAATCAACCCAATCATATGCTCCAGAGTTCGGAGGCACAGGAAATTCATGAGGATGTGTGACGCACCGTCGAACTATACCTGGGGAAAGGGAAGTCTCGGCGTCAGAATCTACAAAATCAAAATCTTTAAACAACCTAACCCTAGGTTTATTGGTCCTATAGCCGAGCCTACTGCATCTTCCCCTAACCTTTAAGGCTTTTCCCCAGAAGGGTTTTTCCCAAGTACGGTTCGAGGGGCGGCGGGCCACTTGGGCCCGCTCCTCCGCTACTTGATACTGTAACTTCCTACTCTCCTTTTCCTCAAAATTCTGGGGAAATTCCACCGATAACGGCATCTCCGCCATGGGATCCGCCATGCGATGGCGAAAAGGCGGTGGCAGGAAGTCTAGCACTTCCAAATCAGAAGAAGATGAAGATGAAGAAGAGGAAGAATCCTCAATATCGCCTAAACCCAAAATTTTTGACAATTCCTCATACCATGACCAGTTAACACCCATGATGAAAACTCAGGAAATTCAGAAAACCCAGAAAGAAATTCTAAACCCAACGAAAGCCAAGAACCCAGAACCTAAGGGATAAACAGTTCAAACGAAAGAAGAAAAAGATAGAAGCAAAAACCAAAGGTTCCAAGTCAAAATACCTGAAACTGTAGAAAGAAGACTGACACGAACTGATAGGTGCAATGAAGGGGAAGCAATAACCGTCAAAGAGGGCAGGACTGCAATGGCTTGAGAATGGTTGGAAGAAATCTGAGATCTTAAGAGAAAACGCAGGAACAGAGAGGGAAGATAGGAGGAAGAGTTTTGGAAGAAATGAGAAAAGAGAAGACTAAAGGGTAGTTAAACTCAAAAAGAAACTTCCCTCCCCACGTTTTTTGAAGTTATTGGGCCTGGCAACAGAGGCCCAAATCCAACATTGAGCCACTCAAAGAGACACGTGTCGCACAATCACTGGAGGGAAACATTTCAAAAACCCAAAGGGCACCATGCATAATAATGACACCTGACACAAGCAGCACGTGTCAATGAAAGGACATTCAAACGTCCTCTCAGTCAGTATAAGGGACAGCGAGGCACTTTGAGCTGTCCTGAACTCATCACCTCGCCCCGACCCTAACGCTCGGTTCCTTTAAAGGACACCGTCGAAGAATTATAAGCTCGGCTCAAGACTCAAAAAGTCTTACCGAGCTAGGGGGCTTATGTGGTAGACCGACCCTCGGTCTACCCTTAGCATACTCGGCCGACCAGATTATCCTATCTGATAGGTCATGCCTACCCAGGCCGAGCGATTGTCCTAGGACCCATCCTGGCACCTCAGGACCGACCACATGGGGCTTACCCCCCAAGGAGTCCGAGCTAGGAGCACGTGAGCCTAACTTGCCAACAGGGATAAGATTCTCCACTACAGGATAAGGATGAATGACTCATCCTACATCCTAAATGGGACACGTCAGCTGCCTTGCTGGCCCTCCGTACAGGCCCACAAGGTACAATGTCACCCCTATAAATAGCTGTCTCCAGCAAGGGGCTCTGGTACGTTCTCTCTCTTCCTAATTGCACATTTGCACACACTGTGATTAGGGAAACCCTAGTTGTCCCAACTGGACCTCTAGAATACCTAAACAATCATACACTAACCTCAGTCCATCCACTAGTTCTTGGGTCTCTCCATACCTTTGAGCTAGGGGTATATCTGATACACCGTGTCCTAGACACGACACTCTCTAACATTTTTTTTAAATTACAATAATTACCATAACCCAATTAATAGTAATTTAATTTTTAATTAAATGCATATTTAATTAATTATTAATTATAATTTAATACTTTTGTAATACTACTTCATTAATTAATTAATTAACTATATATTTAATAAATAAAGTAAAAATAATTTAAGTAATTGTAATTTAATAAGTTTTTTATATTACTAATAGTATTGGCAATTTGGGCCGATGCCCATGGGGTCCACCCGGCCGCCCTCCATTTTTTACGAGCAGGACATTGATTTTGTGCCCAATTTAAAAAAAATGTATGCCCTTCCTACCCATTTTTTTGCGGGCATTCTCGGGCGGGTAGCAGGCCGCCCACGGGCCGCCTATTATTTAATTTTTTTTAAAAAAAAATCAAACACGATAGTAAAACAATAACTCTACTAGCCAATTTTTTTTTTAAAAAAAAAAACATAAATGACCCAAAAGGCCTAAAGCAAGCCCAAAAAGTAAAAAAATTAACCTACTCCTAAACAAAGTCTCAAACACAGTCATACACACTCAGTCTTCAGTCGTCCTTCAGCTCTAGTCACATTTCAAGATCCTAAATTCCTAACTCAAAAATCAAAATTCAATCACATTTGATAGTTGTTGTGGGTCTCTTTTCATTTTTTAATTTTATTTAATTTAAATGGGCCGCCCACAAGCCCGCCCAGCCCTCCCAGGGCATGAATTTTTCGCCCAAAAAATTTAATGGGCGGGCGGGCATGCCCCCAAAAAACACGGGCATTCGCGGGCATGCGCCCATGCCTGCCCAAATTGCCATTGCTAATTACTAATAAATAAAGAACAAGAAAGAATAAATCTAAACTAGTTTTTTATATTACTAGTTTGTTCCTTTGACAAGGCTTTTATCATAAACTGAATTTAATCAAAACAATGTGAGTTCATCGATAAATAGGTAACTCTAATCATTTGCTTCATAATGATTGAAAAAAACTCAAATGATCAAAAAACCACTTGGTTTAATAAAAGAAAAAAAATTGCAAAAAGAAGAAAAGTAATAAAAGAAAGAATGTAAAGTAAAGGAAAATAAAAGACATGAAAGATAAATACTTAATTGAAATAGGAATGATAATTGCAATGACCGTCAATGCTCAAGCTTGCAAAACAAAGTAGGGGTGTAAGTGGTCCGGTCCCGGACCGCGAGACCGGTCAGATCGGACCGAAAAATACGATCCGGTCTGGTCTCGCGGTCTGGTCGGGTCTGAAAATATCTGGACCGATCTACCATTGGTCCGGTCCGTGATCTGGAAAATTTTTGGACCACCAAGACCAGACCGGACCGGACCGATAGCTGAAATATATATATAAAAAAAATAAAAATAAAAAACTCACACAACCTAAATTATTGTATGCTGTCCAGTGGGAAAAAAGGATGGAAATATTATGTTTGATGCTTAAAAGCCTAAATTATTGTATGTTGTCCAGGATATCCAGTGGGAAAAAAAAAAGAAACAGGTTATCCTGTGGAAAAAAAAAAGAAGAAAAAAACAGGTTTTTTATTTTTGTGGTATAAATAGACCGGACCGGACCGGACCGTTACACCCCTAAAACAAAGCATGTACTTCTTCAATAATAAGAAGCTCAAAAAATGTCAAGAATGGGATTCGAACCCATGCCCTTTCGGACCAGTACCTGAAACTGGCGCCTTAGACCAACTCGGCCATCTTGACTTTGTTGCCTTTATTTGATATAATAATTTAAATAAATGCAAATTTAAAGTTGCTTCTCTGTTTCGTATACCCCCAATGCAGTTTTAGTCATTTTGTATTTTTTCATATATTATATAGTTTTAGAAACTCAACATTCATTAATATTTTATTTTCATGCATACTTTTATTTATCATATTCATTTTTTCACCGCCACCCATTTTTCTATCTTTCTTCAATATAGTCTTTAACTATTTACACATTTATTATTTCTCTCTTTACAATTTAAGAGGGTACTTTAGTCAAAATATGTCAAATTCTTATAATCCCTCCATTTCTTAATTTTTGGCTCTTAAAGACGATGCACACATATTAAGAAAGTGTTGATTATTATAAGTTTTATATGTGTGTTCTATCCAAAATGCTCATATTTAATCTTTTCTTAATATGGTTTAAAATTCAAAGGAGGACTAATCTTATTGTTTCATGTGTAAATGCATTGAGAGAGATAACCATGCAATAAGAACGCACTACGTGACACTTGATGGAGGGGTTGATAGATTGATGGACGAAGGGACTAACGAAATGTTATTTTGATCTTTAAGGAACTTAATTAATTTCAAAAAAAAATTAGGGGACTAAGTTGATGCCAAATGTAATTTTGGGAAACCTAATAAACTATTAACTCATTATTAATTAATAATGTATAGTATAATTTCGGGATGAGAAAGGGGATGAAAGTATAATTAACGAGGAGTAGTAAAAAAAATAATTGAATGAACGAAATATTAAATTTGGAAAAAAGAATATGATTACGCCTTGAAATTATTTAAAAAAAACAAACAAACAAACAAAACAAAACAAAAGTTGTGGAATTTAAAAAAAAAAACTTAGCTTTTGGGCCTTTGCCCCATTTATTATTAAAAAAAAAAAAAAAAACCCTAAAAGTTAAGGAATATAAAAAGTACCATTTAATCATTCTAAATCTATCTACATAGCCTTAAACTACTGTAACTTATGAAAATAATGGAGTAATAATTTTAGCATATTATATAGACCATGCAGTAGTATTGGTTTCATACTTGACACTACTTTATACAAGGAAGATTCTATACGTGATGCTTCATGATCTATTTCTAATGTTCTTGTAATTTCATGGTAGGACCATTCCATTTATCAAATGCTATATACTTTTTTCACGTTCCCTCGTGCATATAACATCTTATTCACCACATATCTCAAATTTCCCTTGAGCCCAACTTGTATGAAATTTTGCAACCTCGTGTGAAAGCAAATAAAGTTGTCCTTTTTTGAGTTGTCTGCAGTGTTAAATTAATTCATACACGGAACATTTCACCACTCTCCAGATGTTCATCAGCTAATAGCAGTATTTATCTAAAACATTGAAAGCTAATTTTTTTTATTTATTTAATTTTTTATTATCAAGTGTGTACAGCCAAAGTAGAAGTCTATATTCTCCGCATAGCAATTTCATTGTGCTTTGTTTTAACTTTTAATAAACCTTTACGGCTATACTCTAAATAAAAAAATAATAATAATAATAAATAAATAAACAAATCCGATCCAAGAACCTTAATCCAATTTGTTAGAACCTTTCTACTTCTTTTCTTTCCGGACCCGACCCTCAACAAGTACAACATGTACGATCATCCAGAGTTCACGATAATCAAGATTCAAGGGTTCATTTTAAATAATTTTTTTTAATTAAATATACTCATTTTTTCTTTCGTTATTTTCATAAATCTTATATTATAATGGCTACTATATTACATTTCATAGTATCACTTTAGTGGTTACTTTATTAATTATTGTAAATTTTGTGAGATATTGTTGTTGGTTGATTTTATAATTGTGGACTAACGGGTATTGGTAGTATAGTATATTGTGAGATATTACTGTAAATGTTGTCAATATTATTTTAAATTTTAAATTTATTAATTAATATTTTGTTCAAATTTTGGTGTCACAATTTCAGATAATTTAGCACAAAAAAAGTTTAACATAATTAAAAGTTTTAGATAAATTCAAAGCCTTTACTTTTTTCTTTTTACTCTAGGTCTCAGATATATCATGATCATGTTCCTTTCTTAACGATAATGTAATAATTTCACAATTTTACTTTGAAACTTTCTACCTTATAGTGGACAAGATTTGTATTATTAGAAGGAAACAAGAAAAGTAGAGAAAGTAGAATAAAGAAAAATAGATAATAAATAAGTAAACAAAAGGAAAAGAAATAGAAATCGATCAATATTTCAACACTATACAACGTTTATAAGATACAAAACTATGTACAACTAGGCAAATAAATCAACCACTTATTACCAACCAAACCCCGGCCCCCCTTTTTTTTTTCTTTTTACAGGCAAATTCTGTTTTTCTTAGTGATACTGGCTTTTAGGTATATATGAACAATGAAACAGTAGCACCTGTACATTTACTAGTAAAATCAGTACCTATAGTATAGTATTGATTTTAGTAGTAAATATACTAATTGTAAAATGGAGTAATTACTAAGTATACATTGCCAGCTATTTCTAGTACTTGATAATGATATCAATTTGGCGAACAATCCAGATTATACGTATATTTAGGAGTAATACTTTGTCGACACTTTTTAAGTTTATAGTGTAAAATAATCATATTTTGCATTATAAATTTAAAAAGTGTTGTGAAAACATGGAGGGAAAATAGTTTATCTAATTAAGTGTAACATTTATTAGTGGCAAAGGTAGTGGACATGTCACTGGGGCAAGGGTGTGATTCCCATGAAAAAGTAGGCTTCCAATCATCATCTGGAGACAAATTGAAAGGGAACCCACTAATCTGCACTGGACTTAGGTTCTTCCTCCACCCATGGTCCTCTACTAATCCAGCCACAACAGTGCCCATGTTTGTTGTTCCTTGCATTTGCATATTATCCTGAGGTAGACTAATTGAGAAACCAGTAGTAGTAGTACTATTAATATAGTGCTGCTGATTTGGCTCTTCAAAACCTATGCTGTCAGGGTTGGTGGGCCCTGTGGCTGAATCAAGTGTGTAGAAGATATTATTGAAGCTATCATCAGCAACAAGGTCTACAATAACAGCATTTGAAACAGTAGGAATTTGTGATGATGATGAAGATTTGGAAACTGTGGTGATGATATTGTTACTACTAATGATTGGTTTATTGTAAGAGGGAATTTCTGCTGAAGCAGAGAAGTTGGTATTGGCATTAGAGACTTGGTGAATAATGGTTGATGATGCAATAGGTGTGGTGCAAGAAGAGATGTTATTGTTCTCTGAACTAAACTGATGATTGTTGTTGTTGTTGTTGAAGTTTGCACTACCCTGAGTGAGAATATCAGATACCATGCTTCCTGGTAACTGAGAGAACCAAGGTTGGGATAAAGCTTTCTGTGCCATGGACATTGAGGTGGTTTTCTTGAATATCCTACAGATTGCCCATAGATCCTGGAAAACACACATAGCTATTGGTTCAATACATCATGACTAATCAGAATTTGAATATTACATTTAGAGAATTTACCATCATATAATCATGTATCAGTAATATTATTTAAAAATTGATTAGTTCACAACTACTATCAAGTCTTTTTTTTTCCCTTCAAAAATAATGTATCAACACATTAGGAAGTCAATAATGTCTTTTGTAATTATGGTTTTAATAATTTTTTTTTTTTTTAAAAAAAAGACAAGAAAGAAGCACAATTTTTTTCTCTATTAGTTTTCTTACTCAAAAAACATAGATATAAGTTAGAAATACAAGTAACATTAATCAAGAGAATAACGGTCTAACATCCCTTTTTTCCATTCTACAATTTTTTTTATGAAGCATTTTTTTCATCATATAGTTGAAAACTAATCAATTTCGAAACATAAAGATTATTTAAGTGAGTTTTATTTATTTATTATTATTTTTTTGAACAAGTGAGTTTTATTTTTACTTGCTGAATTTTTTATATCTGTAACAAGTATCAAACTATTAGTAACATCATGTTTAAAGTATTCAGGGATCGGTAAACTATGTTGGAGTTGATGGTATTCTACACCTAGTTTAGAACTATTAAATATTAATCATCTATCAAATTTTGTATTTATAAATATTATAAAGTATAGAAATGAATAGGATGACTACCGAACATAACATGAGAATAATGATACTGTTAAGTAATAAATTTAAAGAATCCATTGAAAATGCATCAAGATGAAAACTATGGTTACACCCAATCTTTTATACTATTATTTTTTACTTTATCATAATCACCATCTTTGAAATTTACCTTTTTTTTTTTAGTTTGCATAATTTTAAACATTAGGGCTATGAATAAAAAGTTAAAAAGTAGAAAAAATGTATTGAGAAATTATATATGTTCATTATCTCATAAATATTACATATTTTTTTTAAAGGGAAAATATTACATATTTAATTTTTGTGATACAAATGTTCTTTTAGTATTTTATCTTCATCCATAAGAGTTAAAGGTTAAAAATATCAAATTTTAAATGATGTGTTGACACATCATTACTCAGTATCATAAGAAACATCATAACAAGTTAAATTCATATAAGAATTAAACTTAAATATTTAAGTGACAAAGATTAGTGCAATACATACACTTGCAGGGATGGTTTTGTCTGAGAATTTTTTGGGAGGTCCTGGCTCTGAAATGCAAGGTAGCCTAAACTCATGCATCATCCAATCAGTTTTCATCCCTTTGGCAGCTCTGCCTCTATAGAACACAAGGGACTTCTTCAATCCAATGCATTTTCCTTCTGATGAGTATATGGGCCTATCTGTTCCAGTGGCCTTCCAAAACCCAGCTCTTGTGACTCTATTGGGCCTTGCACTGTTCCTATATTTTCTGTCCCTTGGACAGTAGAAATACCATTCCTTTTCTCCAGTACTTGCCAGCTCTTCTTGTGTGGAAAAAAAAAGACCAAATAAATTAAATCAAAAAAATTTATCACTCTAAAAGAGGTGAATTTTGAGTTTTTGATTTTCTCAGAAAAGAAAGAAAATTTGGTTTCACTTCGATAATAAAACTGAATATTTACTTGTGTTTTTATATTCTTATATTTATTTATTTATTTTTCTCTCTTTCACATCATTTTACTCTCACCGAAACACTGTTATCTCTCATAGGATGCTGCTGGTTTTGCTGTACAAAAACCATTTCGCTTCGAATTCCTTTTGATTCAAATAAGATACATATAATATATATAATATCAAGTTAATTATACATACATCACCTCACATAACTTTTAAGACTTTTGTTATACATAAAAGCTGAGTTCAAAATTTTTAAAGATATAACAATATTATATTCATTCTTGATTAAGTATAAGTATACCAAGATATTAATCCTTTTTCCAACAACTTTAGCACTAGTAAATAAGTCACAATTAAATCATAAGTAAAACTTGAAATAAGAAAAGAAAGAAAGCTATAGAACATGAGTCACAATGAGTTCTTACTTGGAAGGTCCCAAGGATCATATTTGTAAATATCAACTTGCTTAATCAGCTCAATGGGAAGAGATTTTTGTTGGATTTTCCTCTTGAGATAGAAATCAACTAGCTCCTCATCCGTGGGGTGAAAACGAAAACCTGGCAACATCACATCATCAATCTTATCCAAGTCATTCCTCTCCTCCATGTTCTCTTTAATACTTCACCCTCTTCTTCTCTTTATGAATTTCTTGTCCAAAACCCGAGTGCAAAAAGATTGAAGAGAGCAATCAAACTTCAAGATGTTAATTCTTGCTCTTGTATAAATCTGTAAGAAGCTTAGCCTGGTAAGTATTAATATTAAAATATTTGACATTAATTAATTCACATGGCAACGATATTTCAACAAAAGCATATTGCAGTTTTCAAATTTTGTGAAACCAAACAAAACTCATGATTAACGTGTCGTTCTCCCATATATAATACATAATATAAGAGTCATGTTAACAAGCATTATATTTTTTTAACATTTTTCGTAATATACTGTATATTTGCTAGTAATATACTGTAATTTATAGCAAACAATAACTTGGAAGGAAAATGCTAACCAATTATATTATTGCGAAGCTAGTTGTAGTAAAAATTCATTGAAAATGTTGTTTGCGTTTGGTTTGCAAAAACGTTTCAAGTTTTCATTTTCAAAAACTATTAATAATTATAAATATGACATTGTGTTTACTTTATAATTTCTATTAATTACGAACGCGATCCCGTATTTTCATTTTGTTTCCTATTTTCAAATATTTATACAAAAGGTAATGAAAATAATTTTTGTGTATTTCTATCATGCAATCCAAAATTGAATGGCAACCTTATCTTAAACCAATAAGAAGTTGTCACCTATGCCATGTCATTATTTGAAGTAGTTAAAATTAGTTTTTTGCAATTTAGTCCAACATAAAAAAGTAAATTAAAAATTTAGTCCTTTGTACCTATAGACTTGTACCTATAGACAAATTATAACTTTTAATTTTAAATTTAGTCACTTACATTAAGCCTTTTTACACAAGTGACTAATTTTAACCACTTTTAATTTTTTTTAAAAAAAATTATAAGTTATAATTTGTCTATAGGTACAAAGGACTAAATTTTTAATTTACTTTTTATGTTGGACTAAATTGCAAAAAACTAATTTTAACTATTTCAAATAATGATATGGTATAGGTGGCAACTTCTTATTGGTTTAAGAAAAGGTTGCATAGCAACCATCCAATTTTGGATTGCATGGTAGTAACTCCCATAATTTTTTATTATTTCCATCGTTTTCTATTCAAAATTTTCAAAATATGAAATAAACAAAAACTGAAATGAAAATAAATACAAGATCATAATTATAATTATCAATAATTTTTTAAAATGAAAAAAGGAAATGTTTTAACAAACTAAACAAATCATACCTATTTATTTATCAGAAGGAAAAATTAAGAATTAAAATTTTTTTCATTTGTAAGAATCTTAGCAAGTATTCTTAACAAAATTCTAACTTAAAATATGATATGATAAACGTACTAGAATACGATATGAGAAGAAAAACAAAAACATTTTAATTCTACCCAAAGGAGTTAGTGAAAACAAAATAAAACGTTTAATTCCACTACAAGATGTGGAATCAAAGAGAAGACAATAGGACATCCCCTTATTTTCCTATATTCTATATATATGCACACAACAAACACATCTACCAAAAATTGTTGAGCAATTCAAATTTGCTTGTTAGTCCAAGATCATTATCTACCTGTCTCCCAAGAAGGTGTATGCTCCCGAAGCTTGTGCCTCCCTTGGTGGTAACAAGTGATGAGAAATGAGAAGAGATTGTGGTTATAAGAAGCTCCTTAGTGAACAGGTGCCAAGGAAGATGTCACTCAAGTCAAGGTTAGTAAACACATTTCAATGGATCTCTCTTACTTCCACACTTAGCATAATATATATTTGTTATGTGAATGACCAAAATAAGGATCAGATGAGACTACAGAATTAGAAGTCTTTTGGGGTTTTTATAATGTAGTTGTTATTCCAATTTTCACACTTGCTGATGCTCATAACCCTTTCCTTTTATCTTCAACAAATCAAAGACAAGGACAAAATGACAAGGCAAGCTTCCAACGTAATTATTCTTTCATTTTCTGTAATTAAATAATTCATATTTTTCAATTATTCCTTGTAAATCGTAGGATGGACCCACTTCTCAATATAATACTATTAATGTAGTAGTCAATTTGATTTATTCTCTGCCTCATTCTTTTGAGGGGCCCTTTGGGAAATTTAAATTTATCTTTTCTACCTAGTCGTGGATCCAAAATTCCTTTTCCTATTCCAATCTTTTCAATATCTACTATCCTCAAGTTGTGTGGCAAAAAAGAACAAGTGACCCCGTCATCAGTCTAAGCATCGATTAAAAATTAGTCCTTTTTTGAATGGTGATTAACATTAGTCTTAAAACTCTCTTCTAATGAATTATAAATTCTATAATGAGTTCATTCCCACTTAATTCTATAACTTGCTTGGAAACTGAGTATTTGAGCAAACAAAAAACTACTAGTAAACAACCATTTGACATCCAAAAAAGACATAAAAGAGGGCAAATTAAAAGAAATTAAGAAGCCAATTTTAAGTTAAACAATTATTACCATGTTCAACTATTATATTTAACCGAATATTAAATTCAATTTTAAAAAGGTATGTCAAGAAATATGTGCAAAATTAAGATAATTTTGACTAAAATGCCAGGATATAATTGCAATATCCTTATTCTACATCAATATTATTTCATTCATCAAGACTAAACTTAATGCTCTAGAAACTTTTTAACAAATTGCCGATATTCTTGTTTAATTATAATATTGAGTAAATGATCACTTTAGTCTATGAGATTAATGAAATAGTATTTTAGTCTCTGAGATTAAGAAAATAGTATTTTAGTTCCTGAGATTGCACAACGTCAATCACGTTATTCCTAAGATCGAACAATCTTCATGGCATATTAATGGTGATGCCGCATGGAAGTAAACTCAACCAAAACAATGTCATTTTGATTTTAATTGAAAAAAAAAAGTCATTATGTTTGTTGACTTTGTAACTCCTTTTTACTTTAATCCCTAACATTATATAAATGTCACTTCAGCCCTGACTTTGATAAGGATGATTCTCTGAAGAACATCGTCAATTTTTTATTCTTCTGTATTAGTCCATCATTTCGTGATTGTTGTGAAAAGATAAGTTAGAACATCATTCAAGTTTTTATATATTGAACTTCATTGCATTGTCATATATGCAGCTTCAGGTGTATGAAAAATCGTTAGTTGCATACTACTTGGGACACTTTGAAAATTAAAAGCATATTGTGTGTATGTCAGCGTGAATGTATAGAGGTGTTATTGTATCATATTTTAAGGTAGAATACATCTTCGTTATGTGGATTTCTATCCTCAAATGAGTTTTGGTTACAAAGTAAAAAATATTTGCTAGCTAATTAATGATGAATAAGCTTCAAAGTTATATCATTGTACTCCTCTGGTTCCTATATATAAGCGCCCTTAGAGTGGATTTGCGCGTAGATTAAGGAAGTTAGTTAATATTATTGTTAGTGGCATTGAAATTGATAACATTTGGTATACTTTTTCAAATTTATCCTTATAATTATCATTAGAACTCTAAAAAATGTTGAATAAATAAGGGTGTTTGTGGAAAAGAAATAATTAATGTTATTAAAAATTGGATCAATGCTTATAAAAAGGATCAATATACTCCCACTGTCTAGTGCTTATATATAGAAAAGAAGGAAGTAATTCGATTATATGTGTTCAACTAACCTAAATATTTTAAAGGGATGACGATAATGGTGCTTATTGATTATCTTCGTAGGCCGTGTGAATTGAACATGATCAACACATCCTTTATAATGTAAAGAGTTTCACAATTTCCAAAATAAAATTTGACAATTTTCACAATCTCATTATGTATTAAATGAAGTGATCAAAACCTATGTATTTGATAATGCAATGAAGTTCATCATAAAAACTTGATCAAAATTTTAGAAGTGAAACAAGTTTCTATGTTGAAATATAATGAAGAATGTTCAGATTTATCTTTTCACAAAAATCATCAGTAATAAACTAACAAACTAACAGAGAATAAAAAAAGTGGTAATGACCGTCGAAGAAACATCTTTGTCCACGTGGTAACTCTGTTAACATGTGATTATGACACTTCGCTCTAGGGACTATCGTGATTGACGTCGTGCAATCTTCAGGACTAGAATGTTTCCTTAATATTAGGAACCAAAATACATCACTGATTAGAGCAATCTCAGGAATCAAAGTACTTCCTCTTGTCCTATTTATAAGACTTTTTGGGGTTTTTATTTCGATCCTATTTATAAGATTTCATTTCATTTTTCAATAGCATTTAATCACTTCTTTCCACAAACACCCCTATTAACTCAACACATTTTAGAGTTCCAATAGTAATTATAAGGGTAGTTTTGAAAAAGTATATCAAATTTTCATATTTTCAATGTCACTAACAAATTTAATTACATTCCTTAATAGAAGTGAAAAATCTCAAAAGAGTCTTTTATATACAGGACAAGAGGGAGTACCTTTTTACTCATATAATATTCTATATAACTTTCTCCTCCTACCCAAAAATATTATTTGCCTGCCATAAAATAATTTAAAATATTAAAAAATACTCCATCTGTTCCATTTTGTTTGGTTTTTTAGGCTTTTTTTTTTTGTTCCATATTTTTTGTCCTTTTACAATTTCAATACATAAACATATTTTTCTTTCCAACTTTAACCCTTCACTCAATCATTTCCCTTACTCCTCATTAATTCTACTTTTATCATCTTTCTCATCTCTAAATCACTATACATTAATTAATGGACACACTTACTAATAAAAATTAAATATTACTACAATTTTCAATAAAGATTAAATAGGGGCATTTTAGACAAAGTACACATAAAACTTACAATAATAAACACTTTCTTAATTTATGTGTCCATACCTAAAAGGCCAAACAAAATGGAAGGGGGAGTATAAGCTAATGATGTGTCTTTATGAGAGTGGCTAAAAAATCTTTAGAAGCCACACTAAAGTCTTAAACAATAATCTTGAAATGAACGACTCATGTTAAGACTCATAACCACAATGCACTTAAAACTCAAATCTTAAACTATAACTTCAATTAAGATTATTTTAAGACTATGAATGCAATTTCCTAAAACACCACTTAATATTGTTTCAAGCCTCGGGATATTGATTCCCTTGTAACTTTTCCAAAGGCTCATAAAATGATAATAATAACAAAACTCTAAAAAATTTCTACATTTAAGGCTTTTTTTTTTTTAGAAAGGATTAGAAAGATACCTTACGATAGTTTGTTTTATCTTGATATTATTTTGAATTTGGTGAGTCAATAAAATTGGGTATAGTGTTATTTTGTTGACTATCATATCATGTTTGTAACACCCGCTGAAATTATTCCCGAAATGATAATAATAAAATATATATATATATATATAATTACGGTTATTTATTTTTATGTTTGAAATTTTACAAGTTTAGTAATTTAAAACTATTTAATTAAAAATATTAAGGGAACAATATTAGGAAAAAGAGAAATGAATTAAAAATAATTTTATGGCCTTTCAGCCAAAAGGACTCGAGTATAATTGGGACTTCTCGAGTCTTCTTTGGTGTTGCTGACCAGTTTGAGCTGGTGCACCAAAAAGACTCGAGTCCTGAGCCAAAGACTCGAATGGATCGAGCAGTGTGGCTGTGAGTATAAGTCGGTTTCAATTCAAAGTTTACACCAAAACACGTTTTCTCTTGGTTCCAAGCACAGAGCTGGACTTTACTTCGAAGGAGGATAATCTTAGACTATAAATAGGTGATTGGGGAAGCCACAAACACATTCAAATCACTCCAAACCCGAATCTCTGTCTAAATTTCTCTGTTTTGTGGTGTTGACTTTGATCTCTTCGTCCTCTCTCAACTCTCACCCATTCCCTCTGAAACCAAAACACGAATTGAAGTTCTAATTCCAATCTTGAATTAGAATCAAGAATCACTCAAAATAACCTCCTGTAGAGCAAGTTATAGGCAATCAAAGTTGAGCTTTCCAAGCTGCGAAAACATAGTACAACACAGCATCACCTAGCCTTCTTTCTTGAATTGGGTTGGTAAATCCAGGAACCCTCTTGATTCCAAATTCGTTTCTGATTAAAGATAGCATTCCCTAGTTGCTTAAGCTAACTTATTTCACTCTTTTCCATGTCTTATCCGTGGTGAAATTGATTGCCAAAGTTAGCAAGAACAAACTGTTTTGCACCAGTGCAAATTCAAGAGTCTTGATTCAGTCCCTTTCCTCTTCAACCAAACGTTTCTTTAGCTTCTCTAAGGTATGGGAGAAGTTACCTAATTGCTAGAATGATGATTAATAAGCTAAATTCATAGGAACCATTTGAGGTTCATGGGCAATGTAATTTGAAATGGGAATCTGACTTGGAGGTCAGAAACTCACGGTTTTTTTATTCAAACAAGTTTAATTGGACCTAAGGATACTCACTGGATTGATTTACAAACTTAAAATCAAGTAAAAATGAAATTCATATGTTAAAATGGACATTTTCAATGTTTTTATGCAATCTGTGATTTGATTCTATTTTCTGTTGATTTGATGTTAATTGTCATGTGTAACATGTTTATTTTATATATTATAACTGGTGTTTTGTGAAAAATTGAAGTAAAAGTGTAACAATCGCGAAATGGTGCTTAAAATGCAGAAAACGGGTGTTGTTGCTGCAAAAAGACTCGAGTGTTTCAAGAAAGACTCGAGTATTCTGGAAAGTGATGAACGACTCGAGTATTTCTTCAAGGACTCGAGTATTTTTGCATGAACCACTCGAGTAGTTTATGAACTATGAACTACTCGAGTATTCTGAGAAAACTTAATAAAACTCTTATTCTCTTAAATTTTCAGAAAGTAACTAGTTTAATCTCCTAAATAATAAATTATAAACACCACTATGAGGATTTCACCAAATGGCTTAACTTAAATTCCGTTTGGTTGATAATAACCCTGGAGGTGTCCTACTGGAATTTTATTCAGTGGTTGATGATTTCCCTACAGGAATCCCAACAGGATAACTTAATTCCAATTGGTTGATGATAATCCTGAAGGCGTCCTACTGGAATTTTATTCAGTGGTTGATGATTTCCCTACAGGAGTCCCAACGGAAGTTTTTACCCCCATTTGGTCGATAATTATCCTATAGGTGTCCCAGTGGAACTTTTATTCACTTGGTTGATGTCGATCCTATGGAAGTCCCAAATGGAGTGGTTGCTTTTACCATTAATAGGAGGCTATGCCCGATGGACTATAAATGAAATAATTAAACGCTATCTCTAAAACCATCACAGGTGGCTATGTCGCTGATGGCATTGTTTAAAAGATTATGGATAAAGCGATTCGAGAAAGATGGCTTTGCCTCCCTGTTCCAAAATGAAAGACCAGATGTAATAAATTGGCTATGATATGAAATTAATGGACTATATCCTGAGTTGATATCAATGATGATAATGAATTGATAAGAAGGATTGGTAATAGATTATGTTTGCACTCATGCATTGATTGCTCCAGTTTGCTAGGGTTTTCCCTGTTATACTAGTTACGCTGGGCGGAGGAAGCCTGTAAGTCGGATACGCCGGAAGATGGGAACCCGTAAGTCGCGAGTGTTGGGCTAAGCCCGTAAGTCCTATGCAGAGCAAGGCTCGTAAGTCATGAGTGCAGAGTGGAGGAAGCTCGTAAGTCCTACCCCCCTCCAAACTGTGATGCCCCGGGAAAAGATTCTAGATAGACATGCATCATGCCACTAATGATAAGATTAATGCTTGAGCTAAAATGGTTCGACATATGTATATGCATTTTATGTGAATTGTTATTACCTGTGTTTGTTGTTTTTAGCCAATGTTATTTATCATTTGTTTTACCGTAATTAGCTATGACTTACTCCCTTGTTGCCCTTGTAGGTAATGATGATCCGGTCTTCCAAGGGGAAGAATAGCACTGGCAAGGGATGTGGGATTCCCTTTCCAAATGATGGAGCTTTGAGAACCATGCTCTGGGTTACGATTAGTGTCTTAAGTAGCTCAGAGTCTAATTAGTCTATTTCCCTAGAAATATATCCGTTTGAACTATTGTGATATGTTGTGAGTAGTAAAACTTCTATGTTTGGTTTCATATCTTATGTTATATAAAAGTTGCTTCCGCAATTGCAATGTTAAAGTTTTGAAAATCATTTGCGAAAAATTATTTCCTATTTTTATTATAAATAAATCAAGGTTAGAAAGTTGGGTCGTTACACTTAGTGGTATCAGAGCAATGGTTCAAACTCCCGGCTAGAGCTGTCAAAACGGGCTGCCCGGCCCTGTTTGGGCCAGCCCGCTTCGGGTTCGGGCCCAAAAGCCCGGTTGTTAATTGAGTACAGAAATGCTAAGCCCAAACCCGCCCTAAGCGAGCCACGGGCTTGTGCGGGTCAGCCTGCATCCCTTTTTTTTAAATAATACCCCTGAATTTATATAAAAAAATAATAAAAAAATAAAAAAATAAGAGGAGAGAAGTGACTCATTAGTCATTATCACTTATTCACTAAGACAATTTCACTCTTTCAGTACAGTAGAAAACTATGTTGACATGTTAATGTGTTATACCGGAAAAAATTAACATGTATTATATTTATAAGTTATAACCCTGCGAAAAAATGCTAACAAATATAACCATAGCAGGCGCTATAGTGCTAATACTAAATTACTAATACTAAGTAGTAAGTACTAATACTAAATTACTAATGCTAAACAAAATTCATTCACCAATAAATCCAAAAGTTCATTAACCTGCTCAATAAAGTTCATTCACCAATAAATCTAAAAGTCCAAATTTTCAAGTTCACACCAAAACAATTCAAATGTCCATGACTACAAGTCCACAACAATAATAAGAACCATTCAACAAAGTTCATTAATAAATTATAAATGCAACAATAATAATCATCATATTAAACACAGCTTCCATGTCTCTCAGACTTCAATTTTCATTCAAAGATTTCCAATCTCCACAACGGATTCCAAGTTTTCATTATCAAGCTTAACATCTTCAACATAGATAGCTTCCCGTTCATCATCATCATTCTCATTGTCATAATCTAGCAAAAAAATATTGGAATTTGTTAATAACTTTTCAATCATAATAAAACAAGCAAGTACAATGAGATAGCAAAATTGATGATCAAACAACAATAAAACATTACCAACAAAACCATGCAACCAACTTCGTGTGCACAACAGAGCAAAAAAAACGAAGCAAAAAAAAATAAACAAACCAGAAAAAAATTAAACGAACTAGAAAAAAAAGCAAAGCAAAAGAAAATAAAAAACCAAAAAAACGAAGCAAAAAAAAATAAACAAACCAGAAAAAAATTAAACGAACTAGAAAAAAAAAAGCAAAGCAAAAGAAAATAAAAAACCAGAAAAAATGAAGGAAAAAAAAACAAACCTAGTGGTGTGGAGTCGTGGAGTCGTGGACTGTGGACCGTGGTGGTGGCACCGGACTCACGGTGGTGGTGCCTCGTGGGACTAGCTGGTCGTGCGATGGTGGTGTGGTGGTGTGGACGTGTGGTGCGGTGGTGGTGTGGTGGTGCGATGGTGGTGTGGTGGTTGAATAAGGGAGAAAGTGAGAGACCGAGAGAGATTTAGATTTTAGAGAGAGAAGAAAAGCAAAGGCTGCTGGTGGCTACTAGCTGGTGCTGGAGAGTGGAGTCTGGAGAAAGATTAGGTTTAGAGGACAATGGGTCAGTCAATAGTCATGGGTTTGGACTTTGGAGGACTGGGCCATTGGGGAACCGGGGAAGGAATTGGGAAAATTAAGTTTTTTTTATTTATTTATTAGGCTCGAATCCGGCCGGGCTTACTCGGCCCGAGCCCGGTTTTTTTAAAACCCGGCCGGACCGGGTTGAATAGCCCGGATTGCATAAATGCACCAAATTATGAAGCCCAAGCCCTATATATATATATATATATATATATATATATATTATTTTGTCTTAAATATAACTGTTATCTTTGATAAATAGCACAAAGTAGCAATGGCATCAAGGCACGCTCGTCATACCGACGAATCCTTAGACCGTATCGCTGCTATTTTGGAACACCTAACTAATAGACGCGATACTGGTCCGCCATCTGAGTTCAAAGGGCTAGCCGACTTTAGGAAGTGTGATCCTCCGAAATTCTATGGTAGAGCTAATCCTGAGGAGGCGCAAATCTGGATCCAAGAACTTGAAAAGATTTTTCAAACCATTTCGTGCTCTGAGGAGCAAAAAGTCACCTATGCTGCCTATGTATTGGTGGCACCCGCTGACAACTGGTGGAAATATACAAAGCAAACCTTAGAGCATGAACACCAGCAAATCACTTGGGAGGTCTTTGTGGAGAAGTTCTATGAGAAGTTTTTCCTTGAAGATGTGAGAAACAAGAAAGAAATTGAATTCCTGGAGCTAAAGCAAGGAGCCATGACCGTTGGGGAATATGCTGCTAAGTTTGAAGAGCTAATGAAGTATTCTCCATATTTCACTCTTCGCCCTAAAGAGCATTCCAAGTGTATTCGCTTTGAGAATGGTTTAAGGCCTGATATTAAGCCATTCGTAAGCGGACAGTGCATCAGACACTTTGCAACTTTGGTGCAACGCTGTCGTGTCACCGAAGATGACCTCAAAGCAAAGGCGGTGTATGAGAAACAACAGCGTAGTCAGCAGAGTTACGGTCCCCACCGTAATCGCAAAAAGAACCATCGTCACCATAGCGACCACAACAAGGGCCCTTACGATAAGCACAGACAAGGGAAAAAGAGTGAGGAGAAACTAACAGACGATAGTGTACCAAAGTGTAATAAATGCCACAAGTTCCATGGTGGAAGATTTTGTTGGACCTCGCAACCTAAAACCTGTTTCAACTGTGGAAAACAAGGACATATCTCTTCGTACTGTCCAGAAAGGAATAAAAACCAAGGTGGTGTGACACCCAAACCCAATACCAGTGTCAAATTTTTCACGATGACGGGAACCGAAGCTAGTCCGTCAGAGGATTTAGAATAAGTTAGTTGTCTTTTAAATCGTTGCCTTGTAGAATTATTTTGATCTTGAATCCCACCCCTGTTCTTCTTTGCTTGGAATATGCAAATTATTTGAAACTAGAAATCTCAGATCTCAAATTTTACTAAGTAACCTAGACGTGTCCACCCCAACCAATTCATTAGTAGTTACATGGCAAGCCTATTCGTAAAATAGCTATACTCGATAAAATCACCTTAGTTGACCTGAAAAGCTTAAGATGTGACCCTAGGAGTAAACGGAATGTCATACAGCTATAGATTACCATAGTAAGTTTATTCTTCTTATCAAGCCTAAATCTATATAGGCCACACCCAAAGGATACCTAAGCATGTCTTCCGTGTCTGTAGAAGAAGAAACCAAGTTAGAAACCATCCCTATAATCAGTGCATATCCCGAGGTCTTTTCCCAAAAGAGTGTTTAGTTTATTCCCTTATCGTAAAGTTGCGTGCACCATTGATTGTGTGCCTAGAATTGATCTCATTTCAATGACCCCTCATCAATCGTTGTCCATCAAAGTCGGTCGCAATGGTGTTTGCCTTAAGGTTAGGAGCGAATAGAATTCCGCTATGCTGATTCCAAGTGGGGGAGAGTACACTCATCATACCTGACGAGATACCTTTGCGAGAAAACCTGACGTTCAAAACCAGTCCCATCCGAATTGAAGATAGAAAAATTAAGCAGCTGCGAGGGAAGGAAATCCCATTAGTAAAAGTCGTGTGGGAGCGTGGTGGTGTTAGCAACATCACTGGGGAATTAGAAAGTCAAATAAAGGAAGAATATCCGTATCTGTTCGAGTAAGTTTTATTTTCCGAATCGAATTTCGGGGATGAAATTCCTTTTAAGTGAAGGAGGTTGTAACTCCCACTAGAATTATTCCCGAAATGATAAATAATAAGTTTGAGTTAATAGTCACATAGGTCCCCGAAAGATACCTTTGGAATCAGTTAGGTCCCTGAAAGGTTTGTGGAATCTCTTAAACCCCTCAAAGATCATGTTGGTGTCACATTAGTCCCCCCTTTCAATTTCGTCAGGATGGACCTGGCGTAATTCTACGTGGCATGTTAAATGCTTTGTCGGCACCAATGCGATGTTGGAATGTTAAGAAGGTGCCACGTTTGGGCCACCAAAACATTTAATGTGTCACATAGGATTCCGTTAGGTCCCTCATGGGGGGACTAATGTGATGTGAAATTGATCTTTGGGGGGTTTAAGAGATTCCACAAATCTTTCAGGGACCTAACTGATTCCAAAATGATTTTTGGGGGGTTTAAGAGATTCCACTAATCTTTCAGGGACCTAACTGATTCCATAGGTATCTTTCGGGGACCTATGTGGCTATTAACTCTAATAATATATATATATATATATATATATATATATATAATTATGGTTATTTATTTTTATGCTTGAAATTTTATAAGTTTAGTAATTTAAAACTATTTAATTAAAAATATTAAGGGAACAATATTAGGAAAAAGAGAAATGAATTAAAAATAATTTTTTGGCCTTTCAGTCAAAAAGACTCGAGTATAATTGGGACTACTCGAGTCTTCTTTGGTGTTGCTGACCAGTTTGAGCTGGTGCGCCAAAAAGACTCGAGTCCTGAGCCAAAGACTCGAGTGGATCGAACAGTGTGGCTGTGAGTATAAGTCGGTTTCAATTCAAAGTTTACACCAAAACGCGTTTTCTCTTGATTCCAAGCACAGAGCTGGACTTTACTTCGAAGGAGGATAATCTTAGACTATAAATAGGTGATTGGGGAAGCCACAAACACATTCAAATCACTCCAAACCCGAATCTCTGTCTAAATTTCTCTGTTTTGTGGTGCTGACTTTGATCACTTCGTCCTCTCTCAACTCTCACCCAATCCCTTTGAAACCAAAACACGAATTGAAGTTCTAATTCCAATCTTGAATTAGAACCAAGAATCACTCAAAATAACCTCCTATAGAGAAAGTTATAGGCAATCAAAGTTGGGCTTTCCAAGCTGCGAAAACAGAGTACAACACAGCATCACCTAGCCTTCTTTCTTGAATTGGGTTGGTAAATCCAGGAACCCTCTTGATTCCAAATTCATTTCTGATTAAAGTTAGTATTCCCTAGTTGCTTAAGCTAACTTATTTCATTCTTTTTCATGTCTTATCCATGGTGAAATTGATTGTCAAAGTTAGCAAGTACAAACTGTTTTGCACCAGTGCAAATTCAAGAGTCTTGATTCAGTCCTTTCCTCTTCAACCAATCGTTTCTTTAGCTTCTCTAAGGTATGGGAGAAGTTACCTAATTGCTAGAATGGTGATTAATAAGCTAAATTCATAGGAACCATTTGAGGTTCATGGGCAATGTAATTTGAAATAGGAATCTGACTTGGAGGTCAGAAACTCACTGGATTGATTTATGAATTTAAAATCAAGTAAAAATGAAATTCATATGTTAAAATGGACATTTTCAATGTTTTTATGCAATCTGTGATTTGATTCTATCTTCTGTTGATTTGATGTTAATTGTCATGTGTAACATGTTTATTTTATGTATTATAACTGGTGTTTTGTGCAGAATTGAAGTAAAAGTGTAACAATCACGAAATGGTGCTTAAAATGCAGAAAACTGGTGCTGTTGCAGCAAAAAGACTCGAGTGTTTCAAGAAAGACTCGAGTATTCTATAAAGTGATGAATGACTCTAGTATTTCTTCAAGGACTCAAGTATTTTTACATGAACCACTCGAGTAGTTCATGAACTACTCGAGTATTCTGAGAAAACTTCATAAAACTCTTATTCTCTTAAATTTTAAAAAATTAACTCGTTTAATCTCCCAAATAATAAATTCTAAACACCACTATGAGGATTTCACCTAGTGGCTTAACTTAAATTCCGTTTGGTTGATAATAACCTTGGAGGTGTCCTACTGGAATTTTATTCAGTGCTTGATGATTTCCCTACAGGAGTCCCAACGAAAGTTTTTACCCCCATTTGGTCGATAATTATCCTATAGGTGTCCCGGTGGAACTTTTATTTACTTGGTTGATGTCGATCCTATGAGAGTCCCAAATGGAGTGGTTGCTTTTACCATCAATAGGAGGCTATGCCCCGATGGACTATAAATGAAATAATTAAACGCTATCTCTAAAATCATCACAGGTGGCTATGCCGCTGATGGCATTGTTTAAAAGATTATGGATAAAGCGATTCGAGAAAGATGGCTTTGCCTCCCTGTTCCAAAATGAAAGACCAGATGTAATAAATTGGCTATGATATGAAATTAATGGACTATGTCCTGAGTTGATATCAATGATGATAATGAATTGATAAGAAGGATTGATTGGTAATAGATTATGTTTGCATTCATGCATTGATTGCTCCAGTTTGCGAGGGTTTTCCCTGTTATACTAGTTACGCTGGGCGGAGGAAGCCTGTAAGTCGGATACGCCGTGAGATGGGAACCCTTAAGTCGCGAGTGTAGGGCTAAGCCCGTAAGTCCTATGCAAAGCAAGGCTTGTAAGTCATGAGTGCAGAGCGGAGGAAGCTCGTAAGTCCTACCCCCTCCAAATTGTGATGCCCCGAGAAAAGATTCTAGATAGACATGCATCATGCCACTAATGATAAGATTAATGCTTGAGCTAAAATGGTTCGACATATGTATATGCATTTTATGTGAATTGTTATTACATGTGTTTGTTGTTTTTAGCCAATGTTATTTATCATTCGTTTTAACGTAATTAGCTATGACTTACTCCCTTGTTGCCTTTGTAGGTAATGATGATCCGGTCTTCCAAGGGGAAGAATAGCACTGGCAAGGGATGTGGGATTCCCTTTCCAAATGATGGAGCTTTGAGAACCATGCTCTGGGTTACGATTAGTGTCTTAAGTAGCTCAGAGTCTAATTAGTCTATTTCCCTAGAATATATCAGTTTGAACTATTGTGATATGTTGTGAGTATTAAAACTTCTATGTTTCGTTCCATATCTTATCTATATAATATTATATTACCGGTGATTCCCCCTATTTACTACTGCATCCTGCCCATTTGCTCCCTGGCGTGGTATCCACTGTCCATTTCCTCCTTCCTAACTTCTCCTCTCACAATAGCTGCCCAAATTTCCCCAATCTCCAATTGAAATTGAAAATTCCGCCCGCCCAAATTGCTCCGGTTTTTTTTTAAATAAATTTGATATATTAAAAGAAAATATGTTTTGCGTTTTTTTTTTTACTTTTTATGTACATGTTTTTGTTATTTGGATTTGAATTTTTTTATTATATATACTTCCTAACAAAGGTAATGGTCCAAACAAGTAAAATATAATACAAGGGTGTTTCTACCATGTACCAGTTTTTGGTGCTCCGGCTCTTTTTTTTTGTTTTATTTTAATAAGTCTAATATATTAAAAATAATATGCTTTGAGTTTTCTGTGTTCTTTTTAATTACATGTTTTTGTTATTTGAATCTGAATTTGAATTTTTTTTATTATATGCTTCCTAACACAGGAAATGGTCCAAACAAGTAAAATATAAAACAAAAGTGCTTCTACCATGTACCGGTTTTTGGTGCTCCAACTCTTTTTTTTTATTTAAATAAATCTAATATATAAAAAAATATATGCTTTGGGTTTTCTGTATTTTTTTATACTGCATGTTTTGTTATTTGAATTTGAATTTTTTTTTATTATATGCTTCCTGACACAGGTAATGGTCCAAACAAGTAAAATATAAATCAATGGTGCCCAAATCAATGGTCCAAACAAGTAATTTCCCCAATCTCCAATTGAAATTGAAAATTCCGCCCGCCCAAATTGCTCCGGCTTTTTTTTCTAAATAAATTTAATATATTAAAAAAAATATGTTTTGCGTTTTTTTTCTTTTTATGTACATGTTTTTGTTATTTGGATTTGAATTTTTTTATTATATATACTTCCTAACAAAGGTAATTGTCCAAACAAGTAAAATATAAAACAAGGGTGTTTGAGTGTTTCTACCATGTACCAGTTTTTGGTGCTCCGGCTCTTTTTTTTGTTTTATTTTAATAAATCTAATATATTAAAAATAATATGCTTTGAGTTTTCTGTGTTCTTTTTAATTACATGTTTTTGTTATTTGAATTTGAATTTTTTTATTATATGCTTCCTAACACAGGAAATGGTCCAAACAAGTAAAATATAAAACAAAGGTGCTTCTACCATGTACCGGTTTTTGGTGCTCCAACTCTTTTTTCTATTTGAATAAATCTAATATATTAAAAAATATATTATTTGGGTTTTCTGTATTTTTTTTTATACTTCATGTTTTTGTTATTTGAATTTGAATTTTTTTTATTATATGTTTCCTGACACAAATAATGGTCCAAACAAGTAAAATATAAATCAATGGTGCTTCTACCATGCACAGGTTTTTAAATAATAGGTACGATTACCAAGCTATGATATTTTACACTTATGTTCTATATTTTTTCAAATGACTTCATTTATAAATAAAGTTTAATACTTTAAAGATTTTTCACTTTACTATGTTATTTCTTTCATTTTTCTTGCTTTGAAGGATCAATTACTGAATAAATAGGAAGACTTAAATATTACATACAAGAATGTTAATCGACTCCAATTTATCGACTCTTTCGTAAATAATAATATTAATCGACTCCTTCCTAAACAATTTTTAAACAATAATGTTTACATTATTATACTTTATTTACACTTAAACATTATTCATATTAAAATTCTTCATAACTATTCAATAATAAATTAAAACTAATATCAATTGTAACTTTGTGAAATGTTTTATCGATATATTAAAACTAATATTAATTGCAACTTTATGAAATGTTTTATCGATTTCGTGTTTCTCCCGTGCATCGCACGAGGTTGGGGGCTAGTGTTATATAAAAGTTGCTTCCGCAATTGCAATGTTAAAGTTTTGAAAATCATTTGCGAAAATTATTTCCTATTTTTATTATAAATAAATCAAGGTTAGAAAGTTGGGTCGTTACAATGTTTACCTAATGTATTTTCTATCTTATAAAGGGAGTAGGTTTTTTTCTCTGATACCATCACACCTTAACACTATTATCTCAGCTTCATCACCACCTTATCATCAATATCATTGTTATCCGGTGTCAGACCCGGCCCAGGGATAGGACCATAGGATCAACTTTCTTGGGCCATGAAATTTAGGGGCTCAAAATAAAAATTAATTCCCTTTTAGTGTGTATATTTATGTTTTTTAATAAATTTCAATACTTTATTGCAGTCCAATTGGTCATTGCACTTTATTTTGAGCATTGAGGTTCAAATCTTATTGTTGGCCTTTTCATTTTTCCGGGCAATAAAAGTGAGTTTACTAATTCTACTGTTTTCTACCCAAATAACATAACCCCACTTTTATTAATATTTGTTTAAATAATCTCATTTTAAGTGTTTTTTTCCATAAAAATTTGTTTTTTTATAAGTGTTTTTTTAGAAAACCAATACAACATTAATTATTATTTTGACAATTTTATCATCACCTAATTATGAAAAGAGATAATAAGTAGGTATATAAAGTAAATATTATAAGAGTGATAAAGGAAAAATTAGGTAAACACCACATTAATTTAATTCAAAAAGATGCATTAACTATATATATTTTTTAATCCGAACGTTATATCCTAAAATAACAATTAAAGTGGAATGGATGAAATAGTTATGTTTGGGTATCACTAACACATGCACCAAATGCATAAAATATAAACAAACAATAATAATAAACATGTGTTGAAAATTTAAACAACCATTTTTTAATTCACTAAACATATCATTTTCTCATGAATATTAGCTTTTGAACATTTGTTTATCCTTTGAACCTAGTGCACTAATTAGAAAAGTTGATTATATATATATAGTATTTATATATATAATTATACTATTATATAATATTTTTATTTTTATTTCGACTCTTTTATAGCATTTTATTCAAACTCTGCCGCGAAAGCTTCTTAATTTTTAAACTTCTATCTCTAATCATGGAATTAATTATTGTTATAGCTCGTGTGAGTTTAAATGTATTTATAGTATTTTGGTAAAGTCCATATTTTAGGAAAACTGCTATTCAAACTTTGCTAGCTGTTAAATTTATTTTTTTTTACAAGTTTTTCAAATATTGCTAGCAAGTGTCCTAAAATTGGGGACCCCAATTTATTTTCTTATCTCGGATCTCTATTCAAAACATGTATTAATTAAATAATATGTTTGATAAAGTAAAGGGAAGTATGAAAAAAAATATTAAATATATAAATAAACCTATAAATATGCTCATAAAAAGAACATGCCCATCAATTTTGTATAAAAATTAGAGTGAAGGGACACTTTGGTCCTCAAGTTTTTCGACAGGGACACTTTAGTCCCTCAAGAAATTTAATTCATTTTTAGTCCTCATGTTTTCCAAAAGTACCAATTTAGTCCCTCAACGAAGTGGCTAACGGAAATAGGACGAGTACTAAATTGGTACTTTTGGAAAACTTTGGGGACTAAAAATGAATTAAATTTCTTGAGGGACTAAAGTGTCCCTGTCGAAAAATTTGAGGGACCAAAGTGTCCCTTCACTCTAAAAATTATAATAATAATAACCCCGAGCGTGTGGTTCAGTGGTAGGGATTGATCCACGCTTAAGCAAGGTCAGGTGTTCGAATCCTGCCTTCTGCATGCAGCAGCGTTAAATCTCGGGGCCAGCTGTCTCACCCATTAGAGGTGTCTACAAGCCAGCGAGGAGATTAGTCACTGCGGTCGGTGGTGTACAATCCGGTCATGGAAAAAAAAATTATAATAATAATAATAATAATAATAATAATAATAATAATAATAATAATAATAATAAAATTATCACGTGTCTAAGCTGCTAATACGTAGGAAGCCAGAATTCTAGATTCATTCCCTCACATTTCAACATTTGAAAAGGCCAATCTAAAAGCTTGCAACATTGTCATTGGTTTTATTACTTAAGAATCTACGTATGTACATGCATCCTCTGTGAATCTAGCCTCAGAAAAAGAAAACGTTGCAATTAGCTAGTGGATATCCTTTAATAGGGCACGGTTAACATACAAACCATGCAAAAGTTTGTACTTGTGCGAACTATGTATTTAATGGATATTAATTAAGGTTTAAAATGGACTATCAAGATTAGAAAGGTGTATCAATATACTAAATTTGGTGTGGAACATGAGAGACGTACAATACAATATTTTTGTTTAATAATATTTTTAATTATGTAAAACTCTTATACTCCATCCGTTCCTAATTATAAGACTCTTTTGACACTTTTATTTTGTCTCTAATCATAAGTACATATACCAATTTTCAATGATCATTAATTACTTTTTTTTTCACAAACATCCCTATTTATTTAACACTTTTTAAATTCTCAATAATATTAATATGGGTAATTTTGAAAATACATATAAAAAATTCACATTTCCAATACAATTAATTAAATTAATCAACTTTCTTAATAGACGTGAAATCTCCGAAAGAGGTCTTATAATTAGGGATGGAGGGAGTAATAATTACTAATATTTTTTGCAATTATTTATATAAGACTTTTGAAAATTTTATTTTTGTCATATTTACAAGATCTTATTTCATTTTTCAATGATCTTTATTTAATTATTTTTTTCACAGATATCTCTGTTTACTTAACTTTTTTTAAAGTTTCAATAATAATTGTAGAGGTATGTAGTTTTGAAAAAACATATTAAATGTTCATATTTCTAATGTCATTAACAAAATTAACCACATTTTTTCTCGTTGCATATACTATCTCTGTCCCTATATTTGAAACCCTTATGGGATTTTTATTTTGTCCCTATTTATAGGACTTTATACTAATTTTAATTGACAATTAATTACTTCTTTCCACAAACACACTGATTTACTTAAAACTTTTTAGTTTCTCAATACTATTAGTATGGGTAATTTGGAAAATACATATCAAATATTCACATTTCCAATAGAATTAACTAAATAAATCAACTTTCTTAATTGAAGTGAAATTTACCAAGAGGATCTTATATATACGGGCGGATGGAGTATAAATATATTTTTAAATTATATGTTTTTTTATAGTCTAAGTTTTTATCTTACGAATATCAAGATCGAATCCAGGATTTCCAACTCCCGATTAAGCTTTAAGACATGGTACATGATCATATGGCTGCATTTATTTCATTTTTCTTTCATTCTCAATGCAACTTTTCGAAAAAAGCTCTGTATTTTTTTTTATCAATTTAAGAAAATTAAATGCAATTTACTTATTTTCTTAATAAATGTGAAATTAGTTTTTATTTCCTTATAAAAAAATCAAAGTAGTTTACCAAGAGGGTCTTATACATAAGGGCTAGCTTACTAAATGCATACTACTTTGATTTTTTTATCTATCAAATTTATCTCTGAATCACTATTCATCATATATGTTAATATTATATTGATCCACATTTAATTTGCATCGTTGGTGAAAGAAATTAATAACACATGCGCACATCATATTAATCTACCTAGGATGAATATTGACACATGGATCGAATTAATAATGAAAAGAAATATGGGAAGCCAATATGATATAAAAAACATGAGAGATCAATTTAATAGAAAAAAATAAAATAAAAGATAGTGGTTTAGCTTTTTTATTTATTTTTTTTGTCTGTACTCTTTGGCGAGTATCACAGGTGTCCCCAAGAGCACCTTTAATACCAAGGAACTCTTAAGACTAATCCTGCACGAGGTCACGTTCCTATGCCTCTTCCAGCGGGATGTGTTAATCGGAAATCGAAACTGAGACTTCTTAGTCTCAGACCCTATTCCCAAGTTCTCAAGTTGGCAGGATCGCACCACCCTTCTTCCTCGTACTTTTTGTTTTCATTGGATTTCTTCAATATAATCAACAAAAGGATCAAAATAAGCAAAACTAATTTGAACTAAATATAAATTGCTTTTATATTATGATTTTGAAAAATGCTAACCAATACTTTTTAGGTATTGTTTAATGGAATAAAAATAGTTAGTTTACATTAGAAATGATGAGTTTCACTAACATATATATTTAACTTAGTTTTTTAACACTTATTTACCCAATTAATATCTTTTAACAAGTATCACCCACTAGGCCACCAATAAAACCGGTTTGTTTTTCTAATAATAAGGTGGATTCATGTTAGTAAATTTCATAATATATATATATATATATATATATATATATATATATATATATATGGGGTATAATTTATTCAAACTTTCAACGTTTTCAAATATTTGGGAAGTAATGGAAGGCGGCATAATAATTCCTAAATTTCTGATTCTTACCCTATTGCTTAAATGATAGGTTGCTGCATGCTGAAAATTCAACCCTTATCCGTTTCAACACACAGAGTCATTGTAAAGCAAATTTGACAGCGGCATAAAGCATCTATTGTTAATTATACCGTGTAAAATTAAGTTTCAATCAGAGTTACATCATCTCTTGCGTTCAAATAACCTAGTCTTTTAACCATAATAATGAAAAAATATTTCATGAATAGATTGAGCAACCAAAAACATGGGAACAGATGGCAAATTTCCAAACAACTTATACATTATTGAAAAAAAAAAAAGAAATATACCTTTATGCTTTTTTAGTATAATTTTCATCCATTATGGCTGTTAAAAAAAAAAAAATACTCCCTGCACCATCCACTAATCAAACAATTCCCTAATATTATATATGCCATGACTTTTTATGTACTAATTGTTATAAGGTGAAATATTTTTAATATATGACATGATTACGGTATAGGATGAATGACAATGCAAAATCTTTTTTCCCAAATGTTGCATTAGTTTTTTTATTTTAAATATTTGAGCTAGTGTCTCGTCACATAGTCATAGTCATTGGCTCATTGCTATATATGTGAGACTAATGATGTTCAAATATCATTGCAGTTATGGGCTCCCTGGTATTAAGGGTGCTCTTGGAGAAAAAAATCTAGAATCTGAAAATTTGTTAGGAAAAATTTTACAGCCCATAATGTCATACACGACTCGAATAAAATTGCTTCTCATAAATGATACATATCTTAAGAGAAAAAAAAATATTATGTTTATTAGAATATATATATATATATATATATATATATATATATATATATATATATACACTATACACTTATATAAAAATATCCCTTTTCGAAGCATCACGTCTGTCGGAGAAATTTTCGAGGTACCATGTTTGTTCGTTTAAGGAATACTCGCACCAGAACATTTGTAGGTAGGTAATATCGTCTTTAATCAACATTATAATTTAAAATAAATAAATTATTTGTTCAAAATTAAATAAATTATCTATACGTGGGATATATTGAATCATTATCCTCATTTTGTTAAAAAAAATCATTATCCTCAAAAAGATCGATAAACACAAAGAGATGATGCTTGAGCATTATTTGTATGTCCTCACTTTGTTGAAAAAAGAAGTAATCATTATCATAAAAAAATATTTAAAAAAAAATCACTATATATAACATGATTTCTCCTTCATTCTTTATCATTGTTTTACCTTCATATCTCTCTACTTTCGAGAATTCTCTAATTTTATTATTTCGTATTTTATGTTCCTAATTATTTATTTATTTCTTATTTTATACTTGATTTTTTTGTTGTGTGTTTGCGAAACAGGTTTGTGTTTCAGAAATTTAATATTACGTTCTTTTTTTTTTTTTTCCTTTTTCAATTAACTGTGATTTTCATGGAATCGGTGAAATAATTTACTGTTATTCATGAATTGCAATAATTGCAATATCAGTATAACAAAATATTCCAAATTGAGAATATATCAGTATATTAAAAATTTAATATTTAATATCGGTGATTATATTTTATCACTATTGCAATATCGAAATTGAGAATATTCCAATTTTTTTTAAAGTAAAACAAATTAAATACTCATAAATATAGATTTTTTCAAACATTACAAATAATATGAATATTTGATTAAATATAATGATTATCATTTTGAAAAAAGTTTGCAATGGATAAATACTTTAGTCGTTATAATATCTAAAAAAAACTGAAACAAATTAAAAACAAAGGTACATACATTTCAAAAATTGAAAAAAAAAATAATTCAAGATGATTAGAAAAATTAGGATAAAGATTTTTTAGGATTAAATCTTATGATTAATTTGAGATAAGATAAACGATGAAAAATATCAAAATATTTAAATATGAATAATAATAATAAATGTGATAATCATATTAAAAAGATGATAATTTATATTCAAAAAATACTAAATTATCATGTCCATGAAATATGAAATATTTTGATTTATCCTTAAATATACTCATAATACCATCAAACAAAAAAATATTAAAAAAAAGTTTAATTTTGATTCTACTCCAATTAATCATAATATCATAATAAACGTAATAATGATATATAAAAAGTGTTACTTCATCGATCAGCTAAATAAGAAATACATTAATTTAATATTCATCTATACATAAACAAATATAATATTAAAAATATAAAAAAAGAGCGGTCGTTATATTTCTTATAAAATGCAATGTGTTAATTAATCAAGACAGTCAAGAATAACAAGTTCAATGTCGTCTTTATGTCCTATGAAATACGGAATATTCTAATTTATCCTTAAATTTACTTATAATACCACCAAACAAAAAATATGAAAATATTTAAATATGATTTTACTTTTGATTCTTTAAAATAAAGTTGATAATCATATAAAAATTTTAATTTATCTATTAAATAAATAAGGAAGATATCAAATAAAAAATATTACTTTTTATTTATACAAGAAAGTACAATATTTTCAACAAACTCATTTAAATTATTTTTTTTAAGTGTAGTGTTTGATTTAAGTCTCTGCCTTTTTGTATATTTTTTTTTATTGTTGTGTAATAATAATCTTTACTTTAAAATAAAAACAATCTTTACTTTAAAATATTTAATATTAAAAATTAAATTATCAATAACCCGTGCATTGCACGGGGTGAGAGCTAGTATATATATATATATATATATATATATATATATATATATATATATATATATATATATATAACACACACCGCAACAAGTTGATCGGTTTGTATTTTTTTTTTTTTTTTTGAAAGGTAGGTTTGTAATTTTCAAAATGTAACCATTAACTTATTTTCGGTTTGTATTTTTTTTTTTTAAAGGTAGGTTTGTAATTTTAAAAATGTAACCATTAACTTATTTTCCTACGAATATAGTACTTTTTTCATTTCATTATCTTGGTAAAAGTTAGACTGATCAATAAAAATAAAGGAGTATCTTTTTAATATAATATATGATTCATTTTTTAATTATAAATTGACATACACAAATTTTCATATCATTAACATTAATACATGTTACACTAATCTTCCATAAACCTTCAAAGAATTGAAGAGAATAATAAGATTTTAAAGATTAATGGATCATCATATCTTTTTTTTGTAATTAAATGTATGTTTCTTTACTTACTCCAATCATGAATATAATATATCATCTTTTTATTATTTTTATCTTAATTTGGAACAAAACATTTTGCATTTTTTTACCAAAATAATGGGACGGAGGGAGTATTAATTAATTAATGGTAAGAATTTCGACTTTATTATATGCATTTAAAACTAGTATGCAATTAGGCATATGTATTGCCTTTTATTATAACATTTATGCAATTCTCTACGTCGAGAATTTTTGGTGACGTAGTTGAGGCTACTGATTAAACTGACTGGATGAAAGAATAATGGGATTAAATTGGTCCAACACAAAGTGATAAGATTCTTTAAGCATGATGTTAAGGGTTCGATTTTTATTGTGGATATAGAAAATGTTTTGTTAGTAAAAGCAAAATTCACTTCGATAATCTCGATGCTTCGAAGAAAATTAATTTTCGACTATCAGCCCAATAGCCCATCCTTATTTAAAGGGATAGTTTTTTTTTTTTTTTCCTAATTATAAACATTATTCATTATTGGATAGAGTTAACATGTTGAAACTGTTAATTACGACAACTGCTGTAATTACATCACGAAAATCATTATTTAAATAAAAAATAAATAGATTACATCCGTTAGCACTTTTTTATTGTTATCGTTTTTTTTTTTTTTTTGTTATCGATATCCGTTAGCACTTTGATGGCGAACGAAATGCCGACCGCATAAAAAAAAAAAATTAATCGATTAATTAAAATTAGTAAAATATACAGAAACAACAGTGATAAGTAATTATCTCCCTCAAAAAAAAAAAAAAAAAGTGATAAGTGATTATCAGTGCTACCATCATGATAATAGATATTGGAATATTCTTCGTATAAAACACTATCTATATTTCGCACGAAATTAATAGCTCCCAAAAATTGGTGTTTATGCATGCAGTGTTATTTCTTCTTTTCTTCTTCATTAGTTCATAGATCATGGTGTCAGGTTTTCATTTAATCATCGCCAAAACATTTAATTGACAAATATAAGCATTTTTTTATATGAGACAAATTTAAATTAAACGTTTTGGTTAGTAGTTTAATCAATTACTTATATATATATATATATATATATATTATATATGTGTGTGTGTGGATTTTGATATTCATGATTATCCTAAGAATAATGGTTAAGTATTTTAAAATATAAACTAAATCTTAGAAAATATAGTTTTTAATTATTACAAATCAAATTTTTAATTTTTTAACATGAACGTGACACCAACAAAACTCAACACGGTTGGTATATGACTGGATTCCTTAATCATTATGTCAAAGGTTCGATCCCTGTCGTGCCTACACTTCAAAGGGATTAGTCTTTGACTAAATGATACCCTTGATGTAAAAAAATTAAAAAAAAAACCACGAAAGTGACAATTTTAGAATCCTTGCATATATTACTAAAGTAGTTACGTTTTTTGAAATTAAAATAAATAAATAAATATATATATATATATATATATATATATATATATATATATATAAACACGAACATGACAATTTTAAAATTCTTGTATATATTACTAAAGCAGTTACCTTTTTTTAAATTTAAAATATATATATATATATTAATATTATAATTTTATTCTCTTAAATTGCATTAAAAAACAATGAAAAATTAGAAGGAAGATGCAATCGCCAAAATTAACATCTATTATCACAAATTTGACAAAAATTGAAGAGAAAATGAGAAAAAATATGAAACCTTAAATTCGAATCTTTGAAAACAATGAACACAAAAAAAATTGACTTCTTATATTATGATTCTAATTTTTATTGTTTTTTAAATATTCAATTTTATAAATTATAATTACCATTTTATGATTTTAATAATTTTCGATTTTTTTAAATCTTTTTGTTTTATTTTTTTCATAAAAAAATATGGTTTAAATGCATTTTTAGTTTCTCTAACTTTTTCAAATATGAGATTTTGGTCCCCCAATATTAAAAAGCCATTTTTATGAGATTTAGTTTTTGGTCATATGTTCACAATTTTTAACCCCATTTATTTTAAAAAATCCCAAATTGCCTTCATCTTCTTTAACTCACTCATTCATCTTTTCCAACCTCTTGTTAACCCATCCACTCACTTAATCATTATCTTAAACCTCTCACATTGGTTTACAGAGAATTTTATTCAACCTTATCCCAAATATTTTGCATATCATAGGGTTTTTTCAATTTTTTTATGATAATATTTTTATTATGGATTTCATAAATTTGCATTTCAAGACTTCTTTATCAGAATGCTTTTACTATTATATCCTGACATCCTGATATTTGAATATATTTGCTTATAAAATACATTTCGATGATCCTGGATTAGAATGTGTTGATTTAAAAAAAGCTTAATTAAGTTTTTAGTCCTTGAACTTTTTTTTCGATGTTTTTGGTCCTTGAACTTTGCCCAAATATTTGGAAATAATCCTTTTGTCAATTAAGTGATGATATGACCGATGACATGTCACGTCACTTTTGCAAAGGTAACATGTTATGTAATGTCACGTGACACTACATTTTTTATATTAAAAAAATCAATTATTTAAAAAAAATATTAAAAGGTTCGATTTTTTAAATATGTTTTTTATTTATTTTTAATAAATTTGATTTTTTTTTAACTTCGAAAATTCGTGTGGCATCACGTGACACGTGATCTTATCAACGTGACGAAGGTGGCGTGACATGTAATGTCGTCAGCCATATCATCATTCAATTAATGAAACGACTATTTTCAAAAATTTGAGCAAAGTTCAGGGATCCAATGCATCAAAAAAATTTAAAAGTCAATTCCAAAAGAATATATAAATTCAGGAAAAAAAACTTAAATAATGTGTTACTGCCTTCTAAATAGTGTGTTACTGCATATTCGAATCCTTAACATTATAAAAACAAAAACAAAACTTGATAATTGATACTCACTTGAGCCCAAACTTATTGATACCTATATTTTATTAAATTAAAAAATAAAAAAATTAATATGTTGCATGTCAGCTTTTTTTGGTAGAAGTAGTAGTCTTCATTCCAACAATGCAAAAATATATCACAATACAAACCTAAAATTCAAGTCCCCCCACCTACTATGTAGGGTTTGAGACCGAATCTAGGCCAAAACGAAAACAGAAAAAACTAAATTAAATCGCTTGTAATATTCTGTCTACTACTACCTTATTAGTCCACCTAACAAAATTAGGACAACATAAAGAAATCCTAAGAGCTATTTCATTCCTAAGAAGAACAAAAATCTGATCCGGGCATTTATGAACCTGAGTGAATTGACGACTATTTCTTTCAAGCCATGTATGATAAACACATGTCAACTTAGTATGAGTTAAAACAAAAGATAAACCAATAAGAGCATCCACACCGGTGTCCATAACCTTTGTCCATAAAGGTTATGGACAGTCCATAATTTTTTCAACCGGTGTGGAGAAAGTTCAAAATGTCCTTATATAGCTTTTGTCCATAACTATGGACACTACAAAAGCTGCAGATGAGAACGATGTGGAGGAAAGAGAAAAAACATGAACGGAAATTGGTGTGAATGAGCAACGGTCATGAACAAAAAAAATTGAACAACAACAACAACAACATCATCAACATCACAGAATCATCATCATCAACAGCCAAAGAGTTCAACAAAAATAAAATCAAAGAAATATAACATTAACCAGATTTAAAAAAAAATAAAAAAATAATTAAAACAACAAGAGATGAAGCTGAAGTTGTTGATCCATCATCATTGAAATTAAAAGAAATTTAAAAAATAAAATAACAAGAAATACATGAAATCCATTTTGCCTTCATCACTGATTTGGCTCGAATTTGTGTTGCATGCAACCAAATTTGTGAAGGAAGTGTTTTGGCTCATAGATCCGAATGGGAGAGTAGAAGAGAAATCCATGACTGAGGAAGGTAGATCTGTGGCAGTGAAGGGCGGTGAAGCTTGGTGGGCCGAGAAGAAGAGAAATCCATGATTGAGGAAGGTAGATCCGTGGCGGTGGAGGGCGGTGAAGTTTGGTGGGCCGAGATTGATGGTGGATTGACAGAGATAGTGGGTTGAGAGATTGAGTGAAGGTGATGATGGGTTGAGAGGTTGAAAGATTGAGTGAGAAAAGAGAAAGAGAGAGTGAAGCTGAGATAGAGAGAAGGGAGAGTGTCGATTGAGAGAAGGGAAAGGGAGAGAAGGGAGAGGGTCGATTGAGATTGAGAGAGAAGGGAAAGGGAGATAGTGTATCAATCAACAAATTTCAGCAAAAAAAAACAATCAATGAACAAAAAAAATTGAATGAAACGGTAATAAAAAAATGGTAATAATATTGATTCTTTGGTCTCTCTACATCTGATTATTTCTAAAAATATTAACGTTGCAAAATTGTAACGTTGCAAAATTGTAACGTTGCAAAATTTTTGTTATATATAGATATGTTATTTTCTTTGGTTCTTCACACCACAATTTCTCATTCTACCTTATTTCAATCAAATCTCCATCCAATTTCAATCAAATTATTTTCTATTTTTGCTATTCTAATGGATCCGACTCAAGTAGAATTAGAAGCTCTTAGACAATTGTTATCTAGTATGTCTAATGCATCAAACATTCAAAATTTTCATCCCTCGCCAAATTCTCAAAGTGCTCATGCACCATTTTATCCATATCCTCAAATTGGTCCACCCAACTCATATAACCCATTTTATCCAAGAAACCAAATGAACCCTCCAACTTCAAGTAATCAATTATTTCCATACCACTATCCAATGTACCCTCCACCAACACCAATCAACCCTACCACAAACATCAATTTCAATCTCATGACAAAGATCCGACAACACCTATGGGGTCGATTAATGAGTCTCAAGACCCACCATTTTTTTCTGAAGAAGGTTTGGAAACTATTAACCTTGATGAAGTAGAAGAAGAAAGGCTCAAATCAAAAGCAAAGAAGAGTCGAGAAAGATTTTCAGTGGAGGAGGATAAACTGCTTGTGGAATCATTTTTCAATGTTTCTGAAGATCCTATTGTTGGCATGGACCAAAAATCTCGGAGTTTTTGGGCAAGGATAACAACTCAATACAACAAGTTTCTCAACAACAACACAAAGCCTAAAAATCTGAATCAAATAAAAGCTCGCTACCATAGACTTCAAGGAATAACTTCCCCAGTTTGTTGGGTGTCACAAACATGTTGTGGACTCTAAGACAAGTGGTAGCAACAACGAAGATATAATGGAGAGAGCTATGACAATTTATCTTCAGGATCAAGGAGAGAAGTTCACGTCGGAGCATGTATGGTGATTAGTAAAAGATAAGCCGAGATGGTTTAATACAAGTGAAATCGGAGGCTCATCAAAAAGAACAAAGATCTCTGAAACTGGGGCATACACTTCTTCATCTAATCCGCCAACACCAAGCAGTGATGACAACCCGCAAACTCCATTTATGGAACGGCCAATTGGACAAAAAGCAGCGAAACGGAAGGGAAAATCAACAAAAGATGTAATATCTTCTGCCAAAGTAAATGCATTTAACCAATTTAGAGTTGAATTTTTGGAATTGGAGAAGAAAAAGATAGCTTTTGAGGAAGAAATGGAGAAGAAAAAGATGACTTTTGAGGAAGAAAAGGAGAAGAAAAAGATGGCATTAGAGGAAGAAATGTTGATGATCAATGAGTATGAGATACTATGCAAAGATACTTCAAGGATGACAGAGATACAAAAGCGGGCTCATGAAAGGATTTGCGAGGTTATCAGAAAAAGATTTGATCTTTGATATGAATTTTTTTAAAGTCTAAATGGATTCCATTATGTATTTTCTAGGTAGTTTTATTTTAAGCATTTGTATTTTTTTTATGTACTTTTATTCCATTATGAACTTTCTATGTAGTCTTATTCCATTATGAACTTTTTTTAGTGTAAGTGCATTCCATTAAAAAGTAGCCGTTGCAAAAGTAGTCGTTTCAAAAGTAGCCGTTGCAAGCATCCAATTTCCCTATAAGTATTAGTAACAATCTGAATGTATTCACAACACTCTTATTTGCACTCTTCTTCTATACAATAATTTTATTCTATACAATAATTTTATTTATCTTTTACTACTCGAAATGGATCCCACAAATTCATCCAAGTTCGAAATAATCATGAGAGTTGTTGACATGTTGTTTGATAGTAATGACGAAGAAGATAACATTCCCACCAACCGCAGAAGGAAAAGACCAAATATACAGAGAAATCGTGCAGAGGGGCAGGGGCATGCTCGATTGTTCAATGATTATTTCTCTGATCATCCAATATACACGGATGATCATTTTCGTCGCAGGTTCAGAATGCGTAAGAATGTCTTCATGAGAATTGTAGATGCCGTTACTGGGCATGACGAGTATTTCATATAGAAGTCTGATGCAACTGGTATGCTTGGTCATTCACCCCTACAAAAATGTACTAGTGCTATTAGAATGCTAGCATATGGAGCAAGTGTTGACAGTCTCGACGAGTATGTGAGAATGGCCGAGACCACATCATTGCAATGCCCCGACAAATTTACAAGGGTCGTGATCAATGTATTTGGTGGTACCTACTTAAGAAGGCCCAATGATGATGACATTCAGCGACTACTTCAAATCGGTAGCAATCGTGGCTTTCCAGGCATGTTAGGCAGCATTGATTGCATGCATTGGGAATGAAAGAATTGTCCAGTTGCATGGAAAGGACAATTTAGTCAAGGCGATCATGGAAATCCAACGGTGATGCTCGAAGCAGTTGCCTCAGCTGATTTATGGATATGGCATGTTTTTTTTGGAGTTGCGGGATCTAACAATGACATAAATGTATTGAACCGATCCAATGTCTTCAATGATGTTCTTACTGGTCAAGCACCTCAGGTAAATTTCACAGTCAATGAAACTCCTTACAATATGGGCTATTATCTTGCAGATGGTATATATCCTCCATGGGCTGTATTTGTGAAAAGTATCTCTATGCCACAAGGAGTTAAGAGAGAATTTTTTTTAAAAAAAAAACAAGAAAGCTTCAAGAAGGATATTGAACGAGCATTTGGAGTACTGCAACAACGATTTGCAGTCATACGTTATCCAACTCGACAGTGGCATTTAGAGCAATTATCTAATATAATATATGCATGCATCATATTGCATAACATGATTGTTGAAGATGAATGAAATACATATGCGGTTGGTAATTTTGGCGAGTATGCTGGTGACGTGGATAATCCGGAACTACCTAATGACGGTCATCATGTTTTTGGAGAGTACCTTCGTTTGAGATCTAATCTTCATGATAGGTCTGTTCATCAGCAACTTCAAGCCGATTTGATTGAACATGTTTGGAATCACTGCGATGACGTTGATGATGAAAATTGAACAATGTTTGATGTCACTTATTTTATATGTATTTGTTTGCTTTTTGTAATCTTTAATGTATTTTTATTTTATCTTTAGAAGTTAAGCAATGTATGGTGTGGTTTATTTTATGTCTTTCTTTGTTTTTCTTAATCATAATGTATTTTTATCTAATCTTTAATGTAATTTTTATCTTCTTATTTCTGAAAATTTTAATGCAATTTTTTTAATGCATTTTGAAGTTACGTTTATTATATTTCAATTTATTATTGTATTTATTTAAATTATTGTTTTTTTTTAAATTTAGTTTTTAAAAGTTACCCGTTAGAGAGTAAAGATTATTTTAAATTATAGTTAAGTTTTGGTGGGAAATATTTAGTTAGTTGGGTGATGGTTATTATTTATTGAAAAATATTAAAGTGTGGGGTAGTTCGTGGGATCCATTTTTAAGGATAAAAGTAGGTTCACGAGTGAAGAGAAAATATGGAATTTGTCCTTAATACATAAGAAAGGGTGAAGAATAATAAAATAATATGTGGGGTCCATTTAAGGACAAATTCATTGTCCATGAGAGTGGATGCTCTTTGGACAATTCCATAAGGACAAAAACTTGGTAATTTTTCTGAACCGGATGTCCATATTCACATCAATTTCACACATTCCTATTTCAAGATATTTAATGATTAATCATTTACATCATGCTAAAAAAAAAACTCAATTGTTATCAATTATTTTCTTCATAATATTTTACTGTACCAAAAATTAAAATGTTATATTGATCATCTAAAAATATAATGACCATCAAGTTAGTTCTCCAAATACAATAACCATAAAAAAAATTCCCCAAAGCTCAAATGACTATAGTGTAAATTTAATTCTTCAAAAACAATTATTTACAACCAAATAATTCTGAAGGGATGAATGTGACCGTCAAAATTTTCAAGGATTTAATTAGTATTCATTTTTTAAAAAAATTAAATTGTGACCACGATATTTTTGGAAAATCAGATTGACATATAAAAAAAGGTTCACCATGGACCTACACTTTCTTCATTTCTTGGGACGACCACTTTCTTAGTTTCTTATGCCACTTTTGTTACATTGCATGTGAATTCCACATAGTAAGAAAACTGCCAGATGCAGCTCTTATTGGCGTTTTGCGGTTTCCCATTGCATAGCTTTTAAAATGTACAAGTCTCTAAAGTAAATGTGCAACAGTGCAAGTATTAAAGTAAATAAACATGAAAAGATATATCCAATTTTAATTTAATCTAAAGTGCACTGCAATCTCACTTTATCTCTTAAATCTCATAATGTAAGACCTAAATTTTAGCTCTTGCAACTAAAATATGAAGTGTTTATATAAATCATTTTTCTTATATAAAATAGGCAAATTATAATTTTTTGAAAAGGAATTTATCAATATGAAAAATTAGGCAAATCATGTATATCACATATTACCTTTCTCTACATTACTACATAATAATACCCTGATGCACAAATAAATTTCTTCTCTCTCTCTCTTTTTTTTTTTTTTTTCCTTTTGTTTTGTTTTCTAGATCATTGTTCCTCAAGTTCTACAGGCACCTGCAACTTTTCACTACCCCTCTGAATCTGCAGGGTCACTTTATCTCCTACATTATAATCATCCAATGCTTTCAACAACTCTGCTTTGCCATTCACCTGGCAAGAAGCACCAATGTTATGAATTAAATGAAATCCATGTCTGCTTAACTTGGCAACTAGGAAGTACAGTGTGTGTAGGAGCAGTGTTTGAATTTTGTAGATCAATAGCATAAGAGGCATAGGAAACATAGATAAAGGTTACTGATACAAGAGTTTAATTGGTGACGGTGTAAAGGAGTTTCACACCAACATTCAATGATATTTAGACGAATCAATATCTCTTCTTATTAACTTTTTTTTTGTTAAACTATCCCTTACCTTATTTTTTGCTATCAAATTGATCCCTCAAATTTTTTTGTATCATATTGGTCCCTTGTGTTTCTTTTCGCTATCAATTTGGTTCATGAGTCTACATGGACCAATAAGATACGCACATGTGTCATTTCTCTCTCTAACGATGCAAATGTGAACCAATATAATATTAGCACCTAGGATGAATAATGACTTAGGGACCAAATTGATAGCGAAAATAAACATGAGACCAATATAATACCAAAAAAACATGAGGGACTAATTTGATAATGAAAAATAATGTAAGGGACCAAATGAGCAATTTAGCCAATTTTTTTTGGATTTTCTTAACCTAAGGGCTGAGGATAAACACCTTAATCTAGACTTATTTTCTTGAAAAAATAAAAATATAAAACCTTATCTCTCCTAAATACACTGTTTCTATAAAACTTAACTATTTTTGGACTCTTATCCTCAGCCCTTGTTAAGCAAACCCATTTTTTTTTATCAGCAAAAGAATCTTCATATTAAAATAAAAACACAAATGTCAAAATATTAGTGGTTGTTAGTGTAACATGAGTCTTTTTTTTTTTTTGGAAAATAGTCATATTTTTGTCTAAAGTCCCTCTAACTTTTTTCTGTCAAATTTAAAGGATCCTAATAAGTGTAAAATCTACATTTAATTCAGAAAATAAAATGAAGAGTTTTGGCCTTATTAAATAGTTAACAAAGTTTCTGCAAAAGAAGGCTCACAGGTTTATTGTCAACTGCAACAATGATATCTCCAAGGACTATGTTACCCGCAAAGCCCCTTGTAGTGGGATTTAGCCCAGCTTTGGCAGCAACACTGTTTGCTGGAACCTAAGGAACATAATTATTGCCATTTAGAAAATAATTTGGAAGCAATTATAAATGGAAAGTTTGATTAAGCATAGGAAAGATATGTACCTGAAGAACAAGTGCTCCATTTCGAACATTAAGTTGATTTGCAATCAAGTCCGGAGCAATATCCACATTCAATCCAGCTCTAACAACCTTAAATTCATGAACCATGGACTCAAATATCAGATATAATATATATATAGATCTTAAAACATTTGCCGCTAAAACCAAAAATTATATGCAAAACTGGAACACTAAAGATGTTTTTTCTCCTTTCCTTTTTCATAAACTTGCACTGAAACATCTTTTCTCTCTGTCAAATCTAGAAAGATAATACAATGTTTTTTATAAAACACAATCAAAATATAGTACCTAACACCAATAGGTAAGAAATATGTGTTTTTACACGGACGACTTACTTTTCCAAATTTAATCAGCTGAGGAACGATTCGAAGTACAGTTGAAGATGGAATGGCAAATCCTACACCAGCTGATGTTCCTGCATAACAAGAAAAAAGGGAACAAAAATAGAGCAAACAAAAATCAAGAACAGCAACGAGAACTTATGCACACTCCATTCCTCATGCAAAGAAAAGTGAATATATCAATCATGTAAGACATGCATCAATGTTCTGTAACATAGTATGGTTCATTAATTGTGATAGAAACAATGATGAAGAAACTTGCCTGTCTGAGTAAATATTGCAGTATTGATCCCAATTAGGTTTCCTTTCGAATCCAGAAGGGGACCTCCGCTATTACAGTCACAGGAAAAGTAATATATGCCAGCCACTAGTTAATACTCAATACCAACATGAAAAGAACAAAATTTTGAACTGTACCGAAACTCAAGGGATAAAAATGGTGAAGAAAAATGGAAAGGGGACTATTCCTAGTTCAGATATGGAAAGGAACATAGTTTAACCTGTTCCCTGGATTTATGGATGCATCAGTTTGAATACCACCACCAATTGTTACACCAGTTTGACTAAAGATGTCTCGGTTAAGTCCACTAATAACCCCGACTGTGAGGGTGTGATCAAAGCCAAATGGATTTCCAATTGCCAAACATTGCTGCCCAACTTTTAGAGACGAAGACTGCCCTACCTTGATAGGCCTTAAAAGATCTTCAGGGGCGTCTACCTGTGTTTGTAAAGGTACCAATATCTCATCATGTTTAATTTATAATCTGAAGGCCGTAGTAATAAAAGGGGTGATTTGCACACAGTTTTGGCAGTTCAATGAAATATTTCACATGACCTGATGTTGAGGGTGGTCTTCTATAATTTAGCATTTTAGCCAAATATTAATTCCCCACTACGCAACAACGTTGAAGAAGTATATACAGACAAACTCATCATTAAACTACTTTTTTTGGGTACATCATTATACTACTTTATAAACAAAGAAAGCAACTCCGAACCAGGATTATTTTAATGTGCAAGTAACATGAATAATAATCATTAGTACTACTTTATTAGCAAAGAAAGCAACTCTTAACCATGATTATTATAATGCACAGGTAACATGAATGAGCTCAAGAAAAAACAAAATAAAAAGATTTTTAAAGTTAAATTATGCGCTAGTAGTAGTTAAAGGAATAGATTATCGAAGTAAAGCTGGACAAAAAAAAAAAAAAAAAAAAAAAAACACAAAACATAATACAAGATCCGATATACCACCAGGAATCATAACAGCAGTAAAAAGTAACCCAACATGGACGTAAAATACTCCCCAAGGATTTGTATGTTATATGGAGAAACAGATTTATAGTTCAAGTAGATTGCTTAAGAAAAACAGAAAAGTACTTTAAAGAAAGAATAAGTTCACATGACATGCCTACTTGCCTAGGACATGCTTATGTAAAGGATCTGCAATCTATTATTCATCTGGGTCTCAACTCAAGAATATACTAAATCATCTACAACTAATATACAGAGTAAGCCCTTAACATACAAATATATAGAGGTTATACACATTCATAGTTTTTGAAAGCTAAAGAATCAATCAAACCATAATTTCAATAGCAAATAATGAAACAATTGATTGGGAATAATACATAAAGTAAAATAGAAATCATGCCTTCAAGATAGCAAGATCCTTTAAACGGTCAGCACCAATTAGTGTTCCTTCAAAATTCTTCTGTACCCTTTATAATAAAATGTGTTAGACGCACATACAATAATTAGGATTAGGTTTCAACAGCCTATATGCAAAGAACTAAAGTCTGCGAGAGCCTCACCCTTCTGCTGCTAGAATATTAACTCGTGCAACAACCTGACCAGAGCTTGGCATTCTTGACAGGGCATTGCCAATTACTGAACAATACAAGAATGTCACAGTAAGAAATCCTCACTTGACCTTAGAAGGTTAGCAGATAAACGATGATTGTGAAAATATTTATGTGCAAAATAATAAGTTCATAATGCAGAGTGCTCGACTAGAGAACAGTCAGTATGCTAGGCAAAGAGCAAAACAGAGCTGTAAATTCCAAAGAATAAGTTCAAAAAACGAGAGATGGAGAAAAATCAGAAGGTATTTAAAAGCCAAAAAATTTCAACAAAACATTATTATTTTACTGAGAATTCATATTATTCAAGTGAAACAATTTAATGAGACCAAATGCAGAGGAAGGGCCTGACCCACATAAGAAAAACCTTATGTCATAGCTCACTAAAATCTTTACTGAAGAGAACCAATGCTAGACGCATTATATCCACCTTTTGGAGATACAAAAAAGTAAATTCAGACTTAATATAATACTCCACTGATTCTCACCATGATAATTTGTCACAATGTGGCCCTCCTCATCCCAAACTACTCCAGAACCATTTCCTTCAGGAATCTGCCAGTAGAATACAAAAGCTAAGTACATTGTTTGATTTCTATACATAATAAAAATCCTATCATGCTTATGAGCAAGAGACATTATATGATAAATAAATTAGATGGTACAAGATATACCCTTAAAACAATTTAACATCAATGAAGTTACCTCAACCACACCAGTTACATTGAGTTGTGGACGCAACGTCACGTCAAAGATGTTAACAACGGAGTATGTGTTCCTTTCAAATAGTTGGACAATTCGCTCCTGCCAATACAAATGAATTGAAATAAGCTTCAAGGAATAGTGCTTGCTACAGAGGGATAAAGAAAATATGACAGCCACAATAGACAAAGGAGGAGCAACAGTTGAAAGCTGACCTCTGCCGGAAAGAGTGGCCCAGAAGAAAACGCAGTAGGGGTTACTTCTTCAAGTGTCACGGATGGATCTCCCAAAGCTAGGGCTGTACATTTACAGTTTATTGCATGATGAAAAAATTTGCTAGCAAATACTAATGAGGAGTTAAACTCAAGAATATAACAGTATGCATATCATGAAATAACAAAGAAAAGTAGAATACAGCTGCCAGAACTCTATTGCTACCATAGCTACATTTGATGTCATATTACACTTGTGAGCTCATTATGCCATTCTTTATTCACTGCTCCATGTAGCAAAATATGATTTAAAATCAAATACACCAAACTGAAGGTGAACTACCTGATCAGCATTTACAAAATGAAAATGATAACTTTTGAGCTATGTGTATAAATGCTTTAAGGGCTAAAAAAAAAAATTGGTCAATATTGTTTGTGACATTAGCGAGCATTAGTTAACGACAAACATAAGGGACTAACTTGACCGATTTGTACTCAAGCTAAATGCTTTTTCAATTATAATTAAAATATACTGACATTGAACATTCAATATGTTCAAATTCAAAAATCACGAACTTAACGACATACAATGAAACTATGTTGAACATAAAAAGCAGAACTGTGCGGACCTGACAAGTACCTTGAAGAAAGGAAACAGGAAAACACAGGCAAACTCGCCATTAACATACGTCGTGTCGGGGATAGCACAATTTTCCTCAGCATTGGAACATATTCCTGTGGTGGATCTTCAACAGTCCTTCATGTAAATAAATAATCAAATAAGAAATGTATTGCAACTCACTTAAGAAAAAAAGTAAGGGTCTTGTCCTAAGGAGAATTATTAAGGTTTCTATACTTAAAAAGATAATCATAAGTGCACATTGTTCTGTGTAGGGAATCTAAAAAAAATTTTGCATGAACTAAGGGCACTTGTTAGCTTTTACCAAAAAGTAAAACCAACTACGAAAATGCAATCTTATGATCAATATACACAAAGGCTTAAATTTTAGTTAATGTAACAAAAATTCACACTTCCAATTGCACTTTTTTTTTATTGAAAATCTTAGTTTGTTAGAACATTGGAGCTATATTATAATCAAATAAGCCTACATAAAAATAAAACAAAAAACTCCAACCAACATAAGAAAAAAGTAAAACCAACAATGAAAATTCAATCTTTTGATGATCAATGACACTGAAATCCACACACCCAATTGCACTGAAATCTTAGTTCCTAAGAAAATTGAAGATATACTCCCTCAGTTTCATATGTAGTGAGTTTTAAAGTTATGCACGAGTTTTAAGAAACGGTTAAATGATGTAAGAATTTGATATATTTCGATTATAATGCCCATGTATAATCATTATTGAAGAAAGAGAAAGATATTGGAAGTGAAAAAGATAATGTCATAAATAAGGGAATGTTGGACAAATAATATTAATTATCTATTAGATTTTGTAAAAGAACAATACATATGAAATATGAGACAAAAACACTATGAACACTATATATGAAAACGGAGGGAGTAATATATAATAGTAATAAAAAAAAACTTACATAAAAACAGTTCCAAAATGCAATCTTATTATGATCAATGACAAACACAAAGATTCAAACTTTGGCTAATATATCAAAAAATCCACATACCCAATTGAACATTTTTATAAAAATCTCAGTTTAAAACAGCATAGAAGCTAAAAAGCATGATGGGGTAGTAAGTAGTAACCTTGAAACGAAGAAGGGTTGAGGAGAAACGGCATCGTTTGGTGGCAAGTGTTGTTGTGAGTGAGAGTATAAGGAAGAGGTAATGAGCTCACGGCGGCTCAGAGCAGTGTTTGTTTGTGTAATCGGTGGCATTGGCAGTGACCATAAATTACAAGCTGATACTTGCATTTTTGTAATAATAATAATAATAATAATAATAATAATAATAATAATAAAATGGTGGGGTTGACTTGAATGAATAAAATGGAATGAGAAGTTAGGAGAGTGAAGAAAGAAAGAAAGAAATAAGAGAGATGAGGATTCTGAGACTGAGAGAGCTGAGGAGGATGGTGTGCTATACTGCTATGTCATATTCCTATACTGCCCCTCACACTCGGCTATGTTAATGTAAGGGTGAGAGAGAGCTCTGCCAATTCGTGTGTAAGTAAAAAAAAAAAATACTTGATTTTGTTTCTATTTATAAAAATTTTATTAATTTTTAACGATAATTAGTTACTTTTTTCACTAACATCAATATTTACTGAGTTCCAATAATATTTACATGTGACTAGTGGAGGCTGGCACAAGTGGAAGGGGCTTGTGTCCCTTAAGCATGTGGTCGCGGGTTCGAATCGTACCCGAGGCGCATGTGAATGGAGCAAGCCTTACTAGGAGTATCGCCCCCGAAAGGGCCCGACCGTGGTGCGAGGGATTAGTCACTCAGTTGCGCGGGTGGATACAATGGTTCATCCAAAAAAAATAATATTTATATGTACAAATTTGAAGAAACATATCAAATATTCATATTTTCAAGGACGTTAACTAAATTAATCAACTTTTTTAATGAACAGTAAATTCTATCAAAATTGTCTTATGGATGGGGAGAGTATGTATTTCATCTGATCTTATTTATAGGTCATATTTAACCATATCACACATATCAATAAAATGGCAGTTACATTTTTTGAAACTTAAAATAGAAAGCACCTTAATATTACAATTTTATCCTCTTAACTTATATTTGAAATTTCACAATGTATTGTTTTACATTAATGAAAAAAGACAAATAAGAGGAAACAACAATAAATGTCTCCTAAAAAATCCAAAATAAATTATAAATAGGACTAAAAAATTCTTTTAGAATGTGACTTATGAATAAAACTAGAAAAAATATATAAATAAATATATTTAATTGAAATTTTTTACAAGGAGAGATTTGTTTATACTCTAGTGCTATGAAGCATGCGTATTTTAAAATTGCTGACATAAATGTATCTGATATATATCGGTTATCGATACACGTACGGTATTTTTGGGTACGTACTGATTAATTATTATTTTAATTTTAAGTTTAATACATGTATCATCATATCGGGTACCAAATACACGTATTATATATGTCTAATTACACTTTGAATATTCATCATTTCAAAAATATGTCATATTTGCCTAAAAACTATTGAATTTTCTCTTTTATTTTTCATACATTCATACCATGATTTAAAATGTAATTAACATAATTAGTATCTCTTCCTTATATCTCAGTGAATTTTGAGCATCAATTTCTCGTCCGAAGACAATTTATCATACGTCGATATTAACATTATTTGTTTATATATTTTTTATTAGAAAAAGGTTCATCCTTATATAAGGGCAACCACAACATAGTCTTGAGAAAGTCTGGTGAAGAGTCTTAACTTAACATCAGATTTTCTACCGAACTCTCTCAAGACTATGTTATTCTTCAAAATTTGGTGGAAAATTTTAAGTTGAGTATGTAAATAAGATACTCAACTTAAGACTTTATTGGACCCTATTTTTTTCCTCTCATTTTACTTTATATCATCTTAATAATTATTAATAATAATAATAATAACTAAATAAACTAATAATAATAAGTAATAAATATTAATATTATTTTTCTTTTCTATCCTTAAAAACTATAGAGCAAAATCAGATAGACACATACGACCAATATACATTATATTCTACATTGATATTTTACATTATTTTTACTTCATAAGGAGGGTCTATCATTTTAAGAGTTTTACCTAAGTACAACATGTACAATTATAATACATGTAACAGATATAAAACATCATATTTTAAAAACTATTCCTTTACCATCACCACTCTTCCACTATGACCATGATTCCCATCGGGCTTACCTACATAGTATCACTAGTTATCCGAAGGTTATTTTATTGGATCCTCCTCTTCTCCATCGATCATGGGATCATTCCCCTGCACCACATACCCATTAGTTATCTCATGCATTCCGGGATAAGACCCCAACAGGGAGGCAAAACGTACCGAATGTGTAGGTTGTGAGGAAGAAGAGATCTCATTGGAGGATGAAGGAAAGGACGCTCTGCGACATGGGTAAGGTGTGGGTGGCCTTCGAGGTGCTCATGGTGGTGAGATAAGACAGAAGGTATGACCAGGTGGTGCATGCATGGTATAGATCATGGGGATCCGAGTACACCATGGTCTAACACGAGATTGAGGGTTTGAGTGAAGCAGTATCACTTCCACATCCCCTTCAACCGTGGCAGTGATATCCTATCTCCCAATCATTCGAGTGGAGATGTCTCATCTTCGCACATATGAGAATCCCACTTCCCATTACCTAACACAATAAGGGACAAAGAGTGAGTCAATGTCAATAAGCTTTATATAAACAAGTAATTAAGAAACTTAAAGTCTGCATACACATTTAACAATTATCAATATAATATGATGCATGCCACAATCAACATCTCAGCATTTCATATTTACTAATGTGATGCCATGATATCTTATAATCTCAACTCCCTCAATCCAATAATCATCACTTCTTCACGATTAAACATTTATCACATGTGCTCATAATCTATCAACCCTTCATATCACATATTTTCACAATCTTACCTGGAAAAAGCAATCGGGAGTAAATGTCTTGCTACCAATGCATGTCTTATGCCTTCAAGCCTAACACTAAACAAATCCCCTCTTGGGATAGGTCATGCCAAGAATCATTCTCCACCGGTCCTGGTATGTCGAAGGAATTGATAGAATATTATAGTTAATGCAAAATTATCCCAGACGAAGTTAGCTAGACCAACCCATCTTATTAGGATCGTCTCACCCATAATAATTCCCACGGTCATTGATGAATCACCGTCTAAGACCTAATTCCCCCTTTCATCCTCTAGTTCGGGTTCCCAACCCTCCGTGAATCTTTTCCGGTTGTTCATAATGTCCTCTTACACCATGTATGAATGCATGGACAACCTCACGATAATGCATTTAACTAAATATTATTAAAGAATTGACTTGGCATAGGGTTATTTAGGTAATTTTACAAAATTTTGACATGGTAACTGATTAATAAAAGTCTTAACTGATTAACTCGGTGTAAAAATCAACATTTTGAACATAAATTAACACAATAACCAATTATCCAGTTAGTCGGAAGCCAAATTCATCACTTTCTCATGTCAATTCTATAAGAATATCAATGCAACTTTACCATTTCATTCACAACTAGGAATTACATAAATGCAGCATCAATTTATGCATATAAACATACATGTTCATCATATAACAATCCATATTGTCAATTATCATAATATCACATAATCAAATATGCAATTAGATCCCATGTTTAAATATAACATGATTTAAGTTAACTTCCAAATTCTCTAATCATATTCTAACAAAATTCAAGCTTGTACTCAAGTCATCACTAATCATATTATCGTCGAAGACAAATGATCAAGTATGATGTTCAATTCAAATGTCTCTAAGCTTAGTAAAGCTTGACTACACTTTAAGCCCTTAATATACTTATTCTAGCCTCAAGAATAACTCATCCCTGTTGACACCCAATTTTGTCCAGGGTCCTAAATTACTGTTTTTTTATTTCATTTATTCCTTTCCTGAAAAAAAAATGTTTTTTATTTATTATCTTTATGTAGTAAAAAAAAAGAATGTTTATCTTTATCCCAAAGAAAATTGTTTATCTTATCTTTATCCCTTTCTTTTAAAAAAAATGTTTTATCTTTATAACTAAAAACAAAACGAAAAACACATGATGAAAACAAAAGTCAAAGAGAAGGGACAAACAGTAAAAAAGGGGGAGACAAGCAGCAAGAAAAATGAAAAGTGATTGTCTGAGGGGGTGTTATTTTGTTCCCTTTGTTTTTGTCAACTCTTTGGTTGCTATAAAAGGGTGGCTTTTGGTTTAGAAAGGGACGACGGGGGGAGGTGTCGAAACGTGAGAGAGAGAAAGAGGGCTGAGAAAGCTAATGAAAGAACGGAGTGAGAGTACTACTGAGAGTACTACTGAGTTATAAAAAAGAGAGAAAGAAAACGGGAGAGAGAAACCGTATAGCAGCAGAGGAAGAAAGAATTGAAGAAGAAAGAAGAAGACACGGAGGAAGCATTAGAATTTGGGTTGATTAGAGGCATTTGTAGCGTGCACCATCGTTTTCCAGGAGCAGAGAAGGTAAGTGCTTTTTAACCGTTCGATTCAGCTATTATACTAATATAACGGTCTGAAAACTGAGAGTGCACTGAAGGCTGTAGACCGTAGCACTCCGTACCATTCTTAAAAGATTCTAATGATCTTGTGTGTTAAGGCACAAATAAAATGATGGACTCTAAGTTAATAACCGTTGGATCTAAATCTCTAGAGATCTGATGGTAATAAAAAGGATGCACCGTAATAACATAGGACCTAGGGGTATGTGATAAAAGCATGTTTAATCTCAACCGTTCATTCAAATTAAAGGGTTTGATCTGGACCGTTGGATCTGGTCAAAAGGGACCTACAACCACCACATGCAACCAACCAGAGGACGCCACGTGGCGGCTTGTCCTCTACTCCTGTCCCCTCCTTTGACCGGTTCGGTCTGGACCGACCGGTCCGAACCAAACCGGTCCAGTCACTGTTTTTTTTAATAATAAAATAATAATAAAAATGATAAAAAATAATAACAATTGAAAATAATTATTTAAAAAAATATAAATATAAATAAATAAATAAAACCGTAATTTTTTTTTCTTATTTTTCAGTACCTTTTTTAAAATGTATTTCTTCCTATTTTCTTTGTATGTTTGTTTATTGTATTTACCAACATATTCGCAAAAATACAAAAAAAATAAAACTTTCACTTTTAAAAAAAAAGAGAGAGCAATTTGATTTTATTACCCATAAAAATGAAAAAAAAAATCATTTTTAAAAAAATATTAAAAACATCTAAAAAATTTAATCAAAAAAAGTTGATCTTCATATATAATAAATAACCAATAATTTGTCAAAAGGTTCAATTATCAAAAGAACTACGTAGCCTTGACTTCCCTATTGCATCAAGGGATACGTAGGAGCAGGCACACTCCTGTCAGGCACTAAAATAAAAAATATTTATTTATTTTTTTTCTCTTTCTTCAAATAGTTTAAGAATATTTGGAATTAAGACCGACGACGGAATACCCACGATTTGTTGAAGTATCGGTAAAATTGCGGTTTTCTTGAGGTGAGGACCATCTTTTAAATTTTTACCAGGAGTGCTGGTGAGATTTAAAAGATGCCAATAAAATCTTAATCCCAAAATAATTTTAAAACAACTATTAATTAAATATGCACATGGATAAAGCCGATGACGGAAAAATTGGAAGATGACTGGAGTGGCGGTTATGTAGAATCTATCCAATAGTCTTGAGGCATATTATCAAATTCGGCCATGAGTGATGGCTGGGTTTGAGTCCCAATTTTTAAAATAGCATAATCCTATATTCTTCGAATTATTCGGAAACCCATTTTTATTTAAAAGTATTTTAAAAACTTTGCCGACGACAGAAAAATTAGGAAATAACAGTGTTTACGGTTACGTAAAATTTTACCTAATGATCTTGAGACACATTTTTGATATTAGAGTTTAGCCATGAGTATTGGCCGGATCTAATTATCGAAAAGAAAAATAAATTATTAATTCAATATTTTCATATAATCAAAATCAGTGTGAATAATTTCATTTATCCTTAACCGTCATGACAATGGTGAACATGAAATACCCAAGAACAAACCATTTTGAAAATCATAATTTTGTTTAGAATTAAATTACTTGAATTTAGACCGACGACGGAATATTCACAATTTGCTGAAGTGTCGGTAAAATTGTGGTTTTCTTGAGGTGAGGACCATCTTTTAAATTCTTACCAGGAGTGCTGGTGGGATTCAAACGATGCCAATAAAATCTTAATTCTAAGATAATTCTTAGACAAAAAAGGAATTTTAAATTCATCATTGTTGTACAAAAAATGTTAAAGGATTTGATTTCATTCCATATAAAAATTGCTATTTAGCAATCCGTCTCTTTATCATAGTCATTTATCACTTTTGATAATATGCTGATAAAAATGGGACATATAAAATAAATAAAAAAAACTTTTTATATATGAAAGACCAAACCAAATTAATCAAGCACTTAATAAAGATCAAATAGGTACCGTTCTTTGAACGGGCGTGGTAGAGTGCTAATACCTTCCCTACTCGTAACCAACCCCCGAATCTAAACTCTGATAAGCAGACCACTCTTTTAGGTATCCAATTGCACCATTCCATTTTGTGGATAAATCAATTGGTGGCGACTCCATAAATCTTTCTATTTTTTAAATAAATCAATTCGCCACATGCAAATTTTATCTCTTTTTCGCGGCGCCCTCCGGGACGGTTGCGACAGCTGGCGACTCCGCTGGGGACTTTGAGGGTTAAGCCATAATTTTGTTCTTTATATAATTGCTTGTCTTTAAATGTTTCGTTTGGTTTTTCATGTGTATAAATGTGCATAGTGTTGCACAAGCCCTATACCCGGGCTCGATACCTTGTAGGTTAGATAGAGGGCGAAGTAGTGTGCCTTGAGAGACCTTCGGTCTCCGTTTAGGCCCATGAAAACCCCTCGCTCAAATTGAATCCTTTCCGCTTGTAGCCTATAATGGGTGAGGATTGGAGACCTTTTCTAACCAAAGTGTTGGTGACAGCAAGGGGCAATTTGGGGGCCTTTTCTTCCTATAGGAGTCATAAAACAATACCTCATGCATATTATAACACTCTAGAAACCACCAAGTGTCCTAGGCTTTCCTCTTAAGATAAGATAGCAAGCCCAAGTTATCCATTGTACTTTTGATCAAAGGTGCGATGCCTAGAATTAATAACTTGAAAATGATGAAATAAGGTTTTGACACGATTCCTCTTCACTCACTATCGAGAGATAAGGTACTTCCTTACCTCTTGAAAAAGCTGTAGGAATTGTATCATTTCCTTCTTTTTAATTAGTTTCAAATTTATTAATTCGGGGTTAATAAATAAAGTATTTGTTTTATGTATCTGTGTGTACTTCGTATATTTGTCTTTACTCACATACATTGCATATCATTCACATACATGGTCCTTTGTGTAATATTATTGTTAAATTTCAGACTACAATCTAAATTTCTTAACAAAAGACATGGATAAAAAGGGTTCATCTTCTCAGTCCGTGGTGGTAGAAGACAGATCAAGTGTCATACTCGAGTCAGAGACCATGCAACGAGAAAAAGGAGATTGCTTACTTGCTGGAGCTATTATTCCCTTGCTTGGTGTGGGAAAAATAGGCTTTGAACAGAATGACTTAACCGTGTTAAAACAAGTTTGGCAGGAAACAAAAAGATCTGAAGACTTTGCTCAAAGATATGGGTCGATTGCATTCTTGATCGAAGTCCAGCCCAACATTCCGATGTTAAAAGCGATGTTACATTTTTGGGATCCCTCTTATCGATGCTTCACTTTTCAAGAAAATGATATGGTTCCTACCACTGAAGAATATTACAAGCTGATAAATGTTAAATTGCCAACCAAGGAGAAAGTTTATTATCCTAATCAAAAGAAGGCTCCTAAGAGAATACTTTCGAAGATATTAGGCGTCCCGGCTTGTGAGATTCAGAGATACATGAAAGATAAAGAGAGTAGTTTGAATGCTGACTATCTCTTACACTTTATCAAGGAAAATATTGTTACAGATTCTGGGATAGTTGCTTTCGCCCTAGCCATTTATGGGCTGATATTGTTTCCAAGAGTAAAAGGACAGATTGACGGACAAGTGATCAAGTTATTTGAGCAGATTGAACATCAAGTAAATCCAGCCATGCCTATCTTGGCTGAAACAATCCTATCATTAAACTTTTGTCGACTTAACAAAAGAGGGAGATTCCGCGGATGCGCTCAATTGTTGACAATCCGGATGATCAGTCACCTTCCTATCCTTTAGTGCTTTAATTTTCCAAAAATCGGCTGGAGTTTGTATCGACCGGGATTTCATAATCCCGTGAAACAGTTTTGCAATACCGGGTGGCCTCTAGATTTTCCAAAGAAGAGTCAATGGATCAAATTTTTCATGGAATGGCAAGAGATAATCTGGATGGCTCCATGGATGTCCTATACCTATTCAATATATCGGTGTGGAGACATGCCTTGGGTTCCCCTCATTGGTCCGTGGGGAATTATCAGTTATGCTCCAGCCTTAGTACGAAGGCAGTTGGGATCTAAACAGTTTATCCCAATGACCCATGGTTTATCCGATTATGAAATTTTGTATGATGACAAGGATACAGTTCAAAAGGTTAAAGAGGCAATTGATGCATGGAAAATGGCTAGGTATGTGAAACAAGGGTCCTCCATGGGAACAACTACAAGATATCCATCATGGCCAGCTAACAGAGGAAGAGGCTTCACAGCTCCAGAAGTTGAAGGCCCTAACCTCCTTGAGCATAAATTCAGTGAACCAGTCGACTACACGGCAGAAGCCAAAGGACGATATGAAGCAGTGCATCAACAATTGAAGCTTAAAGAGGTCGAGGCTAACAAGGTCTTATCTGAAAAGGAAATATGGGTCCGTAACTTGCGAAGAGCAGATGAGGAGATAAATATTAAGAATGGAAGGTTAGCTAGGGTGGAACAAGAAAACCAAAGGTGGAGAGAAAAATGCTCAAATCTTGATACTGCACTCAAAGAAAAAGAGATACAGCTGTTGTCCCTCAATCAAACAAATGAAACGATGCATTCCCAATTATGTGCTTTGAAATCCAAATTGGAAACCAATCATGAGATGTTATGTCAACTAAGGGAGGAGAAAGCATCGATGGAGGCAGATAATGCATACTGGAATGATAGAAGCCGATATTTTGAAGGACAATATCAGGATCTCGTCGACAAATCTTGTGAGTTCCTCAATAACGTCCAAATGATGGTGAAAAAGGCAAAGAAAAGGGCAAGGGAAGCTGAAAAAGCCGAAGAAGAATTACCACCCGGCAAAGCGCGCTTATTTTTATCTACCATCCGAGAGGAATTGGAATATATTGGAAGATTTTATTAAAAAATGTAGCTAAAAACCTTTCTTCGTGTTTCTTGTTGGAAATTTGGTTATCAATAAATGATCTTTAGCAATAATTATTACTATTTTGGACCACAATCATTCATTCATGCATACATTAGTCTCTCATATTTTGTTTATTTCCTTTTAACAAATGGTCGTTTTCCAAAAAAATAAAAAAAAAACAGGCTATTGTATCACTATTGCTCCTACGCACCGTTACAACACCCGCTTGCAAGCAAAGAAGATGGCAGAAGCTGAGGTAATCATAGAGGATAAAACAGAATTGGAAGAACTCAAAGAAAAAGTCAACAAGATGATGGAACTAATCCTTGCAATGCAAAAACCTGGCAATCCTAATGGGAATACTGTAATCATTGGCCCAGATCCATAGGGCACTCCCCAACATCCACCAGGTTTTACCCCAACTGGTCACCATGGTCAACCCACCGCTGGATATAACTGGCCTCTATATGGACTTCCTCAAGGATATGTCCCACCATATGCTGAAGAGATGCATGCCACAGGGCCAGGCCACCATGCTGATTTAACCGACAACAATGAAGATCCTACTCATGTCACTCCTCAAGCTGGTACTCAAGGTCCCTCGAATAGACTTCAAGTTCACACTACTCCTACACCGCCTGGTGGTCCCTCCATCGTACCCAGCGTAGGGTTCACAAGGCAGGGGCACATTCCTATTGATGATACAAGGGGGAAAGAGAAGGAGAAATTGGAGCTGATAGAAGAAAGGTTGAAAGCAATCGAAGGCTCCAGCTACCCAGGATTAAAGGACGCTTTTGAAATGTGTTTAGTTCCAGGCGTAGTCCTTCCCCCAAAATTCAAAGTACCGGACTTTGAAAAGTACAATGGTACTACTTGTCCTATAGACCACTTGCACATGTATGCTCGTAAAATGTCTGCATGCCACAATGATGACAAGCTACTGATACATTGCTTTCAAGATAGTTTAACTGGGGCAGCGATGAGTTGGTATATTCGACTCGAAAAAAACAACATCAAGACCTTCAAGGACTTGGCAGATGCATTTGTCAAGTATTATAAATACAATGAAGATGCTGCACCCGACCGCACCCAACTTCAGAACATGTCTCAAAGGCCGGGGGAAAGTTTCAGAGAGTATACCCAAAGATGGAGAGCTGTAGCCGCTCAAGTCTTACCTCGCATAGAGGAAGATGAGCAGATCTCAATGTTCATTGATACCCTCCAAAACCCATACTATGATCGCATGATAAGTAGTACCACCACGAATTTCACAGATCTGAAGAAGGTAGGGGAACGAATTGACAGCGGACTAAAATATGGAAAGATCATAGTGGAACAGGCAACATCAAGCACTGGAAAGAAGCCTAATTTCGTGAAGAAGAAGGAAGGAGAAACTCATGCTGTAATCAGTGAAGAGAGGGGATACCAAAAATCAAACCACCACCCTAGAAGTCTATACACCCCTCGCCCACCTCAAACACGAGGCCAACCCGTTACCTATGGCCACTTCTCATACCGTACACCGAATCCCTTTTATTCTCGAGACCCTAACCAGTTGTACCATTTCCAACCCCCCCTAAATCCTAACTTCCCTCAACCAGTCATACATACGAATCAGCTATATACCCCTCCGCCAACTCCTAGCGTAAACCAAGCCTATGGATTTCGACCACCCACAAACACAAGCCAAACTCACAATCCCCGGCCAACATACAATACAAACCGAACCCGTACCTAAAACCCGCCAAATAATTACCAAAATCAGGACAGAAAAGTGGTGACTTTTGATCCCATCCCCATGTCATATACTGATCTCTTTGCATTCCTTCAAACAAAAGGTGTAGTTACCCTTATTCCCCGAAAAGTCCCTGAAACACCTGGCAAATGGTTTGATGCAAATGCAGCATGTGTTTACCATTCTGGAGTAATAGGTCATTCGATCGAGAATTGTAAAGCATTTAAATACAAGGTGCAAAGCCTGATCGATTCGAAATGGCTTGACTTCAAGCAAATGGTTCCTAATGTCTCTGGTAATCCTCTACCTAATCATGCAAATCAAGGGGTCAATGCTGTTGAAGAAGTCCAAGGGGAAGTATTCATAGACCGAGTGGATGACATCAAAACACCCTTGAGGTTTATATTCAGAGAAATGTGTAGGCAAGGGTTGATTGAAGTCTTGAGAAAGGAAGAACCTTGCAAAGGTTTGGAGGTGTGTGAAATACACGGCGAGGCAGGGCACGCTTTTGAAGAATGTGATGAGTTTAAACAATTGGTGCAAAAGCTGATGGATGCAAAATTGGTAATGATAGGAAGGAAGTCCAATACCAGCAAAATCAGCGCGATCGACAATTCGCATAATGATCCCAACACTCGTAGCATCCCAGTTGTGATCCCAAAATTTGAACCAGTATTGAATATTCCTGACGATGTGACCTTGTACCCATCTCACACTCGATGGATACCTCACTTCAGGAAAATCGAGCTAGTAGTGGCAAAGGTGCCTCGCCCATTTCCCTACAAGTTAGACAAATCCGTCCCTTGGAAGTATGAAACGTCGCTGAATGATACTCCCAATATGTCAGAAGAAGTTGACAACATTGCCGGAGTTGGGGGTGTCACCAGAAGTGGCAGAATATATAGCCCTGAGGAGTTTAGATCAAGTCCTTCGCACACTAAGAAAGGGAAGGAGCAGGTGTCTTGTCCTGTGGAAGATTTGGCTAAAAAGGGTCCCAATGGTCCGGAACTAGAACCAGAACCGGATTGCGAACTAAAAGGAGGGGTGACGAATGAGGAAGCATGCGAGTTTTCGAAGTTTATCAAACATAGTGAATACAAAGTGATCGATCAGTTGAATCGCACGCCCGCTAGTATCTCTTTGTTGTCATTATTGATGAACTCGGAACCTCACAGGGATGTGTTGTTGAAAGTATTAAAGGGAGCCCATGTCAATCACAATATCTCGGTGGAAAAGTTGGGTGGTATAGTGAACAATATTGTGGCAGGCAATTTCATCACCTACACTGATGACGAGATTCCTCCTGAGGGGACTGGTCATATACATGCTCTAAATATCTCAATGATGTATGGTGACTGCCAGATTGCTAAGGTGCTCATAGACAACGGCTCGTCATTAAATGTCATGACTAAAAGGACCTTTAATAGACTGCTGATTGACAAATCTATCTTGAAACCCAGCACTATGATCGTCAAAGCTTTCGATGGGTCAAGAAGAGAAGTTATGGGGGAAATTGAGCTACCAATGAAGATTGGGCCATGCACATTTCAAATATTGTTCCAAGTGATGGACATAAACCCGACTTATTGTTGTCTGTTGGGAAGACCATGGATTCACTCGAGCGGTGCTGTGCCTTCCTCGCTGCATCAGAAAGTGAAGTTTATCATAGACGGGAAACTCATCGTCATCTCTGGCGAAGAAGACATCCTAGTTACTATGTCGTCAAGCACTCCTTATGTTGATGCAGCTGAGGAAGCTCTTGAAACTTCTTTCCAAGCACTCGAAATAGCAAATACTACCTTCGTTAGGGAAGGAGTTCCTTTGTTGAATCCAAGACCCTCATCTGCTTCGCTCATGGTGGCAAGAATCATGGTAGGAAATGGGTATCATCCTGGGAGAGGGCTCGGAAAGTATGAACAAGGACCAGTGGGTATACCAACACTTCAGGATAACAAAGATCGTCTTGGGTTGGGTTACAAACCATCAAGAATTGACAAGGCAAGGATCATTGAAGAAATGAGGCAAAGGCGTATGGCTCGCTTGGGGCATTGTAAAGATGAGATTGAGAGAATTCTCATTCCACACATCAGTAAAAGCTTCAGCAGTGCAGGTTTTGACTTCATTGGGGATATTGCTACTATAGATGGTGATTATTCAGTTGACATGGATGATTTTGTGATCCAGCACCCCCCAGGCACTGTGCTCACCAATTGGGAGGAATTCGAGTTCTCACAGCTGTTGTGTTATGAAGACAAGTAATAATTGTGATCAAATCCATTAGCTTTTGGATTTATTCTTATTACGTAAACCAGTGTGTACTTTGCTTTCATGTTGTCAAAATAATTTTCATTGTTATAATGCATGCATTTCCTTTCTCTTGTGAACTCATCTCCTGTGTTTTCCTTTTCTCTTTTCATATTCACCCAAAAAAAAACAAAAACAAAAACACAAAAAATAATGATAAAATGAAATAACCAACAAAAATGATAACCAAAAAAAAGGAAACAAATACTAAATACACTCTATTACTCCCATAATGCAGATCTGACAACGAATTCATAAATAACGACCATGTTAGTAATCATTCATATAGCTTTGACCACCCTGTCAATCATACCGAAGAAGAAAGTGACGATGAGTGGGAAACACCTCCTGAGTTGCTGCGACTAGTCGAACAAGAATCCCGAGAGATCCAACCTCATGAAGAGCCCACTGAACTAGTCAATTTGGGGACAGAGAATGATAAAAAAGAGGTTAAAGTTGGGACAATTTTGAAGGGTAGCGAGCGAGAAAAGTTGATCCGGTTGTTACATGAATATAAAGATGTCTTCGCATGGACATACCGTGATATGCCTGGTCTTGATCGGAGCATAATCGAACACAAGCTGCCATTGAAGCCTGGGTGTCCACCTGTGAAACAGAAATTGAGGAGGATGAAAGCTGATTTGTCTTTAAAAGTGAAAGAGGAAATTCATAAATGGTTAGAAGCGGGGTTCATAACCGTGTCCAAGTATCCAGAATGGGTTGCCAATGTAGTTCCAGTGCCAAAGAAGGGTGGGAAGATCCGTGTTTGTGTTGATTATCGAGATTTGAATAGAGCTAGCCCAAAGGATGACTTTCTCATTCCTCACATAGACATCCTCGTTGACAATACCGCTAATCATGCACTTTTCTCCTTCATGGATGGTTATGTTGGGTATAATCAAATAAAGATGGCTGAGGAAGATATGGAAAAAACCACGTTCATTTCTTTGTGGGGAACCTTTTGTTACCAAGTCATGCCTTTCGGTTTGAAAAATGCTGGAGCGACATACCAGAGGGCAATGGTGACACTTTTCCATGATATGATGCATAAAGAAATCGAAGTGTATGTCGATGATATGATAGCCATATCCAAAACCGAAAAAGAACATGTTGGCAACCTGAAGAAGCTTTTTGAAAGGTTGCAAAAATATGATCTTAAACTAAATCCAGCAAAATGCAGCTTTGGAGTGAAGTCTGGGCGAGTATTAGGTTTCATCGTCAGTCAAAAGGGAATCGAAGTTGATCCTGAAAAGGCGAAAGCTATAGTTGAGATGCCTCCTCCCCAAACTGAGAAACAGGTGAGAGGCTTCTTGGGAAGATTGAACTACATCTCCCGATTCATCTCACAACTGACTGCGACTTATGAGCCGGTGTTTAAGCTACTCAGGAAGAATCAAACGGTTGAATGGAATGAGAACTGCTAGCAGGCATTCGAGAAGATAAAGCAATATTTGATGAATCCTCCAGTTTTGATGCCTCCGACGCCCGAAAAACCTCTGATAATGTATTTAACAGTCCTCGACGAGTCTATGGGATGTGTGTTGGGACAACATGATGAGTCAGGAAGAAAGGAGCAAGCTATTTACGACTTAAGTAAGAAATTCACTGATTGTGAAAGGAGGTATTCATTACTAGAGCGCACATGTTGTGCTTTGGCTTGGGCCGCTCGCCGACTAAGGCAGTACATGTTGAGCTATACTACCCGGTTGGTGTCTAAAATGGACCCGATTAAGTATATATTCGAGAAACCCGCCCTCACAGGAAGGATTGCTCGATGGCAAGTGTTGTTATCAGAATATGACATTGTGTACGTCAAGCAAAAGGCAATAAAAGGTAGCGCTTTCGCTGATTACTTGGCTAGCCAACCGGTAGAAGGATACGGTTCAATGCATCATGATTTCCTAGATGAAGATGTTATGGCTTTGTTCTCTGAGGATGAAACAGAGGAAGACAAATGGACATTAGTGTTTGATGGAGCTTCCAATGCATTAGGACACGAAGTTGGAGAAGTTCTGGTGTCCCCCGAAGGAAATTTCCTTCCTATCACCGCGAGACTATGCTTTGATTGCACTAATAATGTGGCTGAGTATGAAGCATGTGCCATTGGTATCCAGGCAGCAATCGACTCAAAAGCAAAGTTTTTGGAGGTATTTGGAGATTCAGCTCTAGTTATTCACCAATTAAGGGGTGAATGGGAAACTCGGGATGTCAAACGTATTCCTTATCGCAATCACATCCTTGGGCTGGCCGAGCAATTTGAGCAAATATCTTTCCATCACATACCAAGAGAGGACAATCAGCTAGCTGACGCTTTATCAACCCTATCCTCGATGTTTCAAGTGAGCGGAGACGACATTCCACTCATTAAGATGGAAAGTCAGAATAAGCCGGCGCACTGTCATGTCATAGAAGCAGAACCTGATGGAAAGCCTTGGTACCATGATATCAAAGAATTTATCAAGAACAAAGAGTATCCACCGGGGGCATCGGAAAATGACAAGAGAACTCTGAGGAGGTTAGCAATGAGCTTTTTCCTAAGCGGAGATGTGATTTATAAAAAGAATCATGACTTAGTGCTGTTAAGGTGTGTAGAAGCAAAAGAAGCGGAGCAGATAATCAAAGAAGTGCATGAAGGGTCATTTGGAACTCATGCAAATGGGCATGTCATGGCTAGGAAAATCTTGAGGGCTGGCTACTATTGGTTAACAATGGAAACTGATTGCTGTAATTTCGTGAAGAAATGCCACAAATGTCAAATCTACGCAGATAATATCAATACACCACCAACACCTTTGAACGTTATCTCTGCTCCTTGGCCTTTCTCTATGTGGGGAATGGATGTTATCGGGCCAAGTGAACCAAAAGCCTCGAACGGACACCGCTTCATCCTAGTTGCAATTGATTACTTTACCAAATGGGTAGAAGCAGCTTCCTATGCTAGTGTCACCAGGAAAGTGGTACTCAAATTCATCAAGAGAGAGTTGATTTGCAGATATGGGTTGCCAGGCCAAATCATCACTGATAATGCAACAAATTTAAATAACAAAATGATGACAGAAATGTGCGAAGAATTCAAGATCAAACACCACACTTCTTCCCCTTATCGGCCCAAGATGAATGGAGCAGTCGAAGCGGCAAATAAAAACATAAAGAGGATCGTACAGAAAATGGTAGTAACGTACAAAGACTGGCACGATATGCTCCCTTTTGCTTTACATGGATATCGCACCTCTGTTCGCACTTCCACAGGGGCAACTCCGTATTCATTGGTCTACGGAATGGAGGCGGTCCTTCCCATTGAAGTGGAGATCCCTTCCTTGAGAGTGATCCTAGAAGCAAATTTAGAAGAGGCTGAATGGGCCCAAACCCGTTTTGATCAATTAAACCTTATTGATGGGAAAAGGTTAAATGCTCTATGCCATGGGCAGTTGTACCAAAAAAGGATCATGAAGGCTAATGCGAAAAAGGTCAGACCCCGCCACTTCCAAGAGGGAGATTTAGTACTTAAAAAGATTCTGCCAGTCCAGAAGGATCATAGAGGGAAATGGACTCCAAATTACGAAGGTCCCTACATTGTGAAGAAGGCTTTCTCTGGAGGAGCTTTAATCCTAACTAGCATGGATGGGGAAGACTTACGTCTCTCTGTGAATTCAGACGCACTGAAGAAGTATTATGCCTGAGGTATAAAAAAAAAGAAAAAAAACTTCACTAGGTTGAAAACTCGAAAGGGCGGCCTAGCCAAAAACAAAAAAGCTCGCTAGGTTGAAAACCTGAAAGGGCGGCCTAGGCAAAAGTTAGAGCTACCTGCTAGGACGAAAACCCGAAAGGGCGACCTAGGCAAGGTTAAAAAAACAAAAAAAAAATAAATAAAAGCCTCAGGATAACATTGTGATACTCTTCCGGAAGAATTACATCAAACCGGGGCAGTTTTCTGATTGGTGGTACTAATGGGAGGTTAACACAGGGGCAATTTTTGCCAAGCTAAACACCACTCTATGGGAAGTCTTCAAATTAAACTGGGGCAGTTTTTTTGAAGTGTCACAAGCAATGTGATTTTGATCTTGATGTTATCTTCAAAATGGTTGACGAGTGTTCAAGTCTATGTGAAGGAGACTAACATGTTTCATTGTTAATGATCACTTTAAGAAATGCATTTTAGCCATTGGGCTATCGTCCTAAATAGTCAAATAAACTTGTACCGATCTCCATATGATAAGCTTTCTTTTTGTATCCCGAATCATGCATATTTTATATCTACCCTCATGCGTACATTTTATCAATGAATTTATATTGACATGTGAAAGCATTGTATTTTGGTAATTGTTATGATTTCTTCTAAAGGCGGTATGCACAAAAGCGGTGGGATACAATGAAGCTTGGCTGATTCAGCAAGACAACCCTGAAGGCTATCAAAATGGAAGAATGCAACAAAATGAGACGTATACTAATTGGTCAAAATTTATATGTCAATACTGTTCAAGCCGGTCATTTGTAATGGTGCAAAGGAGCAACAAGGCGACATAAAAATAGTCAACCAATGGTTTTCAAAAATCATCTTCATGTTTAATTTCGATGTTTCACACATCACCTCATTTGATGCGTGCATGACCATAGCTACATCCGCACAAAAAAAAACAGGTATTAGGTGATTTTGATGAGTACATTGCCCCATTCTTACATTTCATAGCATGATAGTTCATGATACTCACATTCATAATCATTCATGCATATGACATTCATATTGCATTCATTTACTCGAAATCAAATCATGAATTGGGTTGAACTCAAGTCAAACATTGTTGGGAGTAAGTCATTTTACTCTCCAACATATCAAATCTTCTCTTTCAAACTTGATCGCTGCTAAGAGCACAAGTTTGTCTCTAGACACCTTGTTTTATTCACCAAGTCTCGGCAGTACCCCGACCTGCATTCTTGGTATTCATCATTCCGAGCTCCGGCAGTACCCCGACCTGCGTTCTCGTTTTCCTTTTTTTATTATTCACCAAGTCTCGGCAGCACTCCGACCTGCATTCTTGGTATTCATTATTTCGAGTTCCAGCAGTACCCCGACCTGCGTTCCCGTTTTCCTTTATTGTTTTCCCAAGTCTCGGCAGTACCCCGACCTGCATTCTTGGTATTCATTATTACGAGTTCCGGCAGTACCCCGACCTGTGTCCTCGGTTTTAATTATTTTTCATTTTCTCTACCACGAGTTCCGACAGTACCCCGACCTGCATCCTCGTTTTAATTATTTTATTTTCTACACCACGAGTTCCGGCAGTACCCTGACCTGCGTCCTCGGTTTTGATTATTCTATTTTCGGTACCAGAGTTCCGGCAGTACCCCGACCTGCGTCCTCAGATTTTATTTTCAGCTCCCGAGTCCCAGCAATATCCGGATCAGCGACCTCAAATTTATTTATCTTCGTTTCTTTCTCCAAGGGTCAACTAAACTCTGAACAATTTTTGATGCACTTTTGAACAAAATTGGTGTCTACTTCTTTACTTGTTACTTATCTTGATAGCATACAAACTCCACTTTGTTTGCCATCTAATAAGCAACAAGTAAAGAGAGGCAACTGTTGACACCCAATTTTGTCCAGGGTCCTAAATTACTGTTTTTTATTTCATTTATTCCTTTCCTGAAAAAAAAATGTTTTTTATTTATTATCTTTATGTAGTAAAAAAAAGAATGTTTATCTTTATCCCAAAGAAAATTGTTTATCTTATCTCTATCCCTTTCTTTTAAAAAAATGTTTTATCTTTATCCCTAAAAAAAAAAAAAACACATGATGAAAACAAAAGTCAAAGAGAAGGGACAAACAGCTAAAAAAGGGGGAGACAAGCAGCAAGAAAAATGAAAAGTGATTGTCTGAGGGGGTGTTATTTTGTTTCCTTTGTTTTTGTCAACTCTTTGGTTGCTATAAAAGGGTGGCTTTTGGTTTAGAAAGGGACGACGGGGGGAGGTGTCGGAACGTGTGAGAGAGAAAGAGGGCTGAGAAAGCTAATGAAAGAACGGAGTGAGAGTACTACTGAGAGTACTACTGAGTTATAAAAAAGAGAGAAAAGACTAAAAAAAGAAGGAGCTTGTTTTCCTTTTTTTTTAATAAAAAAAAAGGAAAAGAAAAGAAGAAGAAGAAGAAAGAAAACGGGAGAGAGAAACCGTATAGCAGCAGAGGAAGAAAGAATTGAAGAAGAAAGAAGAAGACACGGAGGAAGCATTAGAATTTGGGTTGATTAGAGGCATTTCTAGCGTGCACCATCGTTTTCCAGGAGCAGAGAAGGTAAGTGTTTTTTAACCATTTGATTCAGCTATTATACTAATCTAACGGTCTGAAAACTGAGAGTGCACCGAAGGCTGTAGACCGTAGCACACCGTACCATTCTTAAAAGATTCTAATGATCTTGTGTGTTAAGGCACAAATAAAATGATGGACTCTAAGTTAATAACCGTTGGATCTAAATCTCTAGAGATCTGACGGATAATAAAAAGGATGCACCGTAATAACATAGGACCTAGGGGTATGTGATAAAAGCATGTTTAATCTCAACCGTTCATTTAAATTAAAGGTTTGATCTGAACCGTTGGATCTGGTCAAAAGGGACCTGCAGCCACCACATGCAACCAACCAGAGGACGCCACGTGGCGGCCTGTCCTCCACTCCTGTCCCCTCCTTTGACCGGTTTGGTCTGGACCGACCGGTCCGAACCGAACCGGTCCAGTCACTGTTTTTTTTAATAATAAAATAATAATAAAAATGATAAAAAATAATAACAACTGAAAATAATTATTTAAAAAAATAAAAATATAAATAAATAAATAAAACCATAATTTTTTTTCTTCTTTTTCAGTGCCTTTTTTAAAATGTATTTCTTCCTATTTTCTTTGTATGTTTGTTTATTGTATTTACCAACATATTCGCAAAAATACAAAAAAAATAAAACTTTCACTTTTAAAAAAAAAGAGAGAGCAATTTGATTTTATTACCCATAAAAATGAAAAAAAATCATTTTTAAAAAAATATTAAAAACATCTAAAAAATTTAATCAAAAAAAGTTGATCTTCATAAATAATAAATAACCAATAATTTGTCAAGAGGTTCAATTATCAAAAGAACTACGTAGCCTTGATTTCCCTATTGCATCAAGGGATACGTAGGAGCAGGCACACTCCTGTCAGGCACTAAAATAAAAAAAATTTATTTCTTTTTTTCTCTTTCTTCAAATAGTTTAAGAATATTTGGAATTAAGACCGACGACGGAATACCCACGATTTGCTGAAGTATCGGTAAAATTGCGGTTTTCTTGAGGTGAGGACCATCTTTTAAATTTTTAGTAGGAGTGCTGGTGAGATTTAAAAGATGCTAACAAAATCTTAATCCCAAAATAATTTTAAAACAACTATTAATTAAATATGCACATGGATAAAGCCGATGACGGAAAAATTGGAAGATGACTGGAGTGGCGGTTATGTAGAATCTATCCAATAGTCTTGAGGCATATTATCAGATTCGGCCATGAGTGATGGCTGGGTTTGAGTCCCAATTTTTAAAATAGCATAATCCTATATTCTTCGAATTATTCGGAAACACATTTTTATTTAAAAGTATTTTAAAAACTTTGCCGACGACAGAAAAATTAGGAAATGACCGTGGTTACGATTACGTAAAATTTTACCTAATGATCTTGAGGCACATTTTTGATATTAGAGTTTAGCCATGAGTATTGGCCGGATCTAATTATCGAAAAGAAAAATAAATTATTAATTCAATATTTTTATATTATCAAAATTAGTGTGAATAATTTCATTTATCCTTAACCGTCATGACAATGGTGAACATGAAATACCCAAGAACAAACCATTTTGAAAATCATAATTTTGTTTAGAATTAAATTACTTGAATTTAGACCGACGACGGAATATTCACAATTTGCTGAAGTGTCGGTAAAATTGTGGTTTTCTTGAGGTGAGGACCATCTTTTAAATTCTTACCAGGAGTGCTAGTGGGATTCAAATGATGCCAATAAAATCTTAATTCTAAGATAATTCTTAGACAAAAAAGGAATTTTAAATTCATCATTGTTGTACAAAAATGTTAAAGGATTTGATTTCATTCCATATAAAAATTGCTATTTAGCAACCCGTCTCTTTATCATAGTCATTTATCACTTTTGATAATATGCTGATAAAAATGGGACATATAAAATAAATAAAAAAAACTTTTTATATATGAAAGACCAAACCAAATTAATCAAGCACTTAATAAAGATCAAATAGGTACCGTTCTTTGAACGGGCGTGGTAGGGTTCTAATACCTTCCCTACTCGTAACCAACCCCCGAATCTAAACTCTGATACGCAGACCACTCTTTTAGGTGTCCAATTGCACCATTCCATTTTGTGGATAAATCAATTGGTGGCGACTCCATAAATCTTTCTATTTTTTAAATAAATCAATTCGCCACATGCAAATTTTATCTCTTTTTCGCGGCGCCCTCCGGGACGGTCGCGACAATCCCTTACTTGGAATTTGATCAAAAAGAATTGGAAAACTTAAACAGAGGAAAAGGAGCCAACTGGACAGCAACTTCCTACAACATAGGAGCTACTTTTCAAAGACTTTGATACTAAATTTTGGCATGGTTTTGAAATGAAAATGAAGGACACCAATTAAAACATGTACTATGCTATGAAATCTTTAACTAGAATCTGAATACAAGGCATAATATGAAGGAGCTGATCATGTTGTTAGTGCAAAGTGACCACATTGAAATTGTTGTTTTCTAAAAAAAAAAAATAGGAACAGATTTTGGACAACTTTAAATTTAAAATTCAACATGGTCGTGCAATGAAAATTTATGAAATTATGAAGAATCAAATCTACATTATGAGGACTAAGATTAGAGTCAAAATTGAGAGTGTTTGGTGCATTGAGCCTCTTAATGAAATGTACAAAGTGAGGCTCTTAGAACACTGATTGTTGTGACTGTTTGCAAAACTTGAACTTTGGGAATTTATGGGTAGAATTTTGAGAGAATTTCTTTGCTGTCAACACCGAGAGCAAGGTGCACTCATATGTAAGAGTGTGTGAGTGTTTGGAGTGTGGAATGGTGAAGAGAATGAGTTGAGGATTTCTCTATTTATAGGCCAAGTAAATGGATTGTCTAATCCCTTAAGTTGTTGAGTAATCCTACATGGGATAATGTTTTTCTGACTTACATGCTCAAATTAGAGCCATGCTGCAAGGCTAGGAGCATAGATGGATTGATTCACCATGAGATAGGAGCAAGGTGGCCTTGTTTTATATAGATGATTAGGTTTTTAGAGGCCTAGTCACCTTGATTCAGTGCAAAGTGGCTCTGCCCAGGGAATAATTCGAATTATCCTCAAAGTTTTGCCTTGAATTTTGCAATCTTAATGCTTAAGTTTGCAGGTTAATTGGTTAAAATGCAGAATTAACCGGTTATCGGGCTTAAATTTACACTGAAATTGGACAATTTAACATTGCTTTAATCGGTTAACACAACCAGTTAAACGGTTAGTAAAGTAACACCTCTGCAATTCTGGGCATAGCATACCACGATAATTGGTAAAACTTATATGTTATCTGGTTATCTCAGTTCAAAAATTCAAAAATTTAAAATATAATATTTTATTTTATTTCCATCAAAATATTAATTAAATATCTATAAGGCAACATGACTATTTTGCCCCTAAAATACTTCAAAATACCAATTGTAATAACTTATAATTTATTTCATTTATATTCTAAGTACATATTTATGAAAAAATTTGAGGATTAATTATAGTGGGTGTTACAATTTAATGCTGCGAGTGTTTTGGTCTTTTTCATGTATAAATGGGGCCAAAAATTAAAACTCATGTTTTTTCACCAAATTTTATCCATGTTTTTCTAGCATAACCCAATCATGACCCAGGCCCAACCGGGTTACCTGTATCACAATTTTCTTTATCTAGAACTAGAGGTGTCAAAATGGGCCGGATCGATGCGGGCCGGGCCGAAAAACCCAGGAAAAGTGCGAGCTTGAGTTCCAGAAATGTGGTCATAAATTGAACCCGAGCTTATTAGCCCGGTCTAGAGCCGGGCCAAAAAACCCAATCGCGGGCCGGGCCAAAAAACCTCGGGTAAAGTGCGGGTTTGGGCCGCATGCTAGGGAACACAACTTGCACCCGGGCTATTTGGCCCAGAATCATTTGGCCCGCACCCGGACGGGCCGGCCCGTTTTGACAGCTATATCTTGAACTTTGCTGCACAATTTTTTGACCAAACAGAGACAAAACATATTCTTAGTATTCCCTTGAGAAGGGAAAAACGAGATGATAAGCTAATCTGGAAACACACGATGGATGGCCTCTACTCAGTTAAAACAGGTTGCCATATTCTATTATCAGATCACATGAAGGAAAGCCCCTCATCCAGCAATGGACCTGACTAGATTTGGAAGCAAATATGGCAGCTAGATTGCATACCCTGTTGCAAAGATCTCATCTAGAGAGCAACACATAATATCCTCCGTGGGAAAAAAACTTGCAGAAGAAAGGTGTCAATATTAGCTCTCTTTGCCTTGTATGTGAAATGGAAATGGAATCGGTGACACATGCATTATTGTTATGTCAGGAGGTGAAAAGAATCTGGTTCTTGTCACCTTTGTGTATTCGAATCCAAGACACATGAAATGATGATTTTGCTCTCTGGTTCAGCGATTTAATTAGCAAAATAGATGATGAATCTGGTGCCAAAGTGTGTTAACTAATCTGGGCTATTTGGTGGAGGAGAAATGAGTTGGTTTTTAACAAAAGAAAGGTTGAAGCTATGCAGGTCTTTCGAAAGGCAGACTCAATAACAGTACAGGTAAACCAGCATGTAACTCAATAGGGAAACAATGAGACCCGCATTTTAATTACTTTACAGAGATAGTACAAGAGTGCAGAGAGTATGTGAACCTGTTTGAACTTTTTGCTCTATCTTTTGTCTCAAGAAGGTGCAACTCAGTGGCTGATGCTTTAGCAAAAATGTCTTTAAATTCAGGGAAATGTATTGGATAGAGGATATGCCTTGTTGGTATTATTCCTCTCATTGAACTTGATGTTATGCATTCCAATTAATAAAACTATTTCCCAGTTCAAAACAAAAAAAAAGTCAGCAGATCACGATTTTCTACCATAAACTTCAAAAGGGTAGGCTCGTAAAAAATACAAGCATTATGTGAGGAAGGCTTAAACTTACATGTTTGCCCTGATTGCCAATACTATCTTCGATGACAAATTCACGTGGGAAAAACAAAGTGAAGAATCTCAACCCTTCAATTTTTTTAGGCTTAAATATATTTTTATTCTCGAAAATGTAGTGAGTTTTGATTTCGGTGTCTGAATTTTATTTATTTTTTTGTTTGGGTCCTTCTATTTTATGAAATTTTGGGAAAAACATCATAATTGGTCACGTTACCAATTAATATAACACATGTTACATGCTGATATTAACCACGTCACTCGGGACTAAAACCAAAATATCGGAAAAGATAAAAATCAGAATTAGAAAAAAGGCTTATTTATGGTTTTAGTCCCTTAAAGTTGGAAGTGTTTTGATTTTGGTCTCTGGAAGTTTTTTTGACCTTGACTCATCCTCAATTGTTTTGAAAATTTGGTTTTAGCCCTTGTGATTAGGAAAAATTCGTTAATTGCTGATGTGGTTAACGGAACGTCACGTTATCATACACGCGTGCCAGTGTTGCATATCACCGGTAGGATGATGTGAATTGGGCTATGACCCTTTTGCTCCTGCGGGTCCGGATCATCCACGTCATCCTGCTGATAACATTTCATACTTGCACATATGTATGTTGATATGATGTTCCGTTAGCCACGTTAATAGTTAACGAATTTTTCTTAACAACAAGGACTAAAACCAAATTTTCAAAACAATTAAGGATGAGTCAAGATAAAAAAAATTTTGAGGAACTAAAATCAAAACACCTCCAACTTTCAGGGACTAAAGACATAAATAAGCGAAAAAAATATAGAAACTAGAATCAAAACTCATTATACGTTTAGGGGAAAAATATATTTAAACTTTTTTTAATTAAAAAAAAAATTCAACGGCCGGAGTTAAAATGACATCAAAACACTCACCTTCTTCCATTGTTTAGGGTTTAACCTTAACGAACCGCCATTCAATTTTCCCTCCATTCACTCTCCTTCTCTCTTCCCCCTTCACTCTCAATTTCCACTCACTTCTCTGCTATATTAAAAAAATATATATATAATAACCCTAATTTCTAATTTTCCCCCTTTCATTTTCTGAATTCAATCTTCCCTCGGTTCTTCGATTTTTAATGGCAAGAGGCTCCATCTTCTACTTCTTCTCCCGCAAGAGAACCCTTTCCACCTTCAAAGCTTTTCTCTTTAACCACCCCCACGCTTCAGCGTCAAAATTTCATACTTTCCGCGACCCCGTTCGACCCACTTTGTCTCGGGTCGGTTCCAGCTCCTTTTTCTACCAAAGTTCGAGTCTTTCCGGTGGCAGAATCCTTTCCCCGCGCCATTTTTCGGTTTCCGGAGGCGGTGATGAAAAGGGTGGCAGCAACGGCGTTGCAGAAACTGAAACGGATTATGATTTCGACGCGGATTTCGGTAAGAACATTGATTTTGAGCTTGGGAATGAGGTTAATTGTGATATAGCTGAAAAGGGGGTTGTTGAAAATGAGTGTAGGAGTTTATGCTTATCTAAGATGATTGGTTCTGTAGAAAGTTGTAATAGTAGGAGCATGGATGAATTAGAGAATAAGAGTGAGGAATGTGTGCAATATATGAATGTGGCATCACGTGATCCTGTTGAATTGTACCGTGAGCTTTGTGGTGTTGAGAAGGGTACGGAGCTAGAGAGATCCGAGAATGAATCGTTGCTTGAAGTGTTTGATTTCTTTGCCAAATCAGGGTGGGCTTCCAACCAGGCCCTTGCTATTTATATCGGCTTGTCGTTTTTCCCTACTGCCGCACACAAGTTCCGAAACTTTTTTAGGAGCAAATGCCCTGCTGACGTTGCCAAGTACTTGGTGTCACTCGGGCCGGGTGATGCAGCTGTGAAGTTTTTGTTTCCTATATTTGTTGAGTTTTGTTTGGAGAATTTCCCTGATGAGATCAAGAGGTTCCGCAGTTTGGTTGAGTCGGCTAACCTCACGCAGCCTCACACGTGGTTTCCGTTTGCTCGGGCTATGAAACGGAAGATAATTTATCACTGTGGGCCGACCAATAGTGGTAAAACTTATAATGCTCTACAGCGTTTTATGGAGGCGAAGAAGGGTATTTATTGTAGTCCGCTAAGGTTGTTGGCTATGGAAGTTTTCGACAAGGTTAATGCAAATGGTATTTATTGTAGTCTTTTAACTGGACAAGAAAAGAAACGTGTTCCATTTTCTAATCACGTTGCATGTACTGTAGAGATGGTTTCAACGCAGGAATTGTATGATGTGGCCATTATTGATGAGATTCAAATGATGGCTGATCCGTTTAGGGGGTATGCGTGGACAAGGGCACTCCTTGGTTTGATGGCTGATGAGATACATGTGTGTGGTGATCCTAGTGTTTTAGATATTGTTCGAAAAATCTGTCAAGACACAGGAGATGAGTTGTATGAGCAGCATTATGAGAGGTTCAAACCGTTGGTGGTTGAAGCAAAGACCTTGCTTGGAAATCTTCAGAATATACGATCTGGTGATTGTGTTGTTGCATTCTCAAGGAGAGAGATATTTGAGGTTAAGCTGGCAATTGAAAAACAGACAAAACACCGTTGTTGTGTGATATACGGTGCCCTACCACCGGAGACTCGTAGACAGCAAGCTACTTTGTTCAATGATCCAAATAATGAATATGATGTTTTAGTAGCTAGTGATGCCGTGGGAATGGGCCTGAACCTCAACATTAGAAGGGTAATTTTTAATAGCCTTTCGAAATACAATGGTGACAAGAGTGTTCCTGTTCCGGCATCACAGGTTAAGCAAATTGCAGGAAGAGCTGGTCGAAGAGGATGCCTTTATCCTGATGGACTTACTACTACCTTGCATTTAGATGATTTGGATTACTTGATTGAGTGCTTGAAGCAACCTTTTGATGATGTTAAGAAGGTAGGCCTTTTCCCTTTTTATGAGCAGGTTGAATTGTTTGCCGGACAACTTCCTGATATGACATTCAGCCACTTACTAGAAAAATTTGGGGAAAATTGCCGTTTGGATGGGTCATATTTCCTGTGTCGACATGATCACATCAAGAAAATTGCCAATATGTTGGAGAGGATACCGGGATTATCTCTAGAAGATCGTTTTAACTTCTGTTTTGCCCCTGTTAATGTTAGAGACCCTAAAGCTATGTACCACTTACACAGATTTGCATCAACGTTCAGTCAGAAGGTCCCTGTCAATATAGCTATGGGCATGCCAAGGGGTTCTGCTAAGAATGATGCAGAACTTCTAGACCTTGAGACTAGGCATCAGGTTTTATCCATGTATATGTGGTTGTCAAACCAATTTGACAAGGAGACTTTTCCGTATGTTAAGAGAGCTGAAGTAATGGCTTCAGACATTGCTGACTTATTGGGCCAATCTCTTATCAAAGCTAATTGGAAGCCAGAATCAAGGAATAAAGGGAAACCAAAAACTGAAAAAAGTGAAGGTCAACCAGAATTAAAAACTGTAAAAAAGGAATTAGGATATTCAAGGCCACAGTCGCTTTTTAAATTAAACAAGTAAGTCACTCTGGATGTGTATACCTTCTTCATCGAGGTGTTTATTTTATTTCATTATGTATTGAATGCCCAACATCTGTCTTTTATTTCAAGACTTCAGTTTTTCTATTATCCAAGTGTTTCAATACCTTCACTATCTATGTGAAAGGCCCCTAGCTGGTTATGGTGGCAAGTTCTTTATTCTTCCATTTGCTTATCAGTGTAGCTCATAAACTCTAATTGAAAAATACTAGGGTTGTTAAATTCAACTTGTTTTCTGTACAATTGAACTACTGTCCTGAAATTTTCACCCCGTGTCAAACACTCAAACCAACCTTGACTGGTGGTCAGTGTCATCATGCAAAATGTCTTCTAGTGTTTCTTTCCTTTTACTCTTGGCCTTTATATTGGGAATTTTTTTTGGGGAGTGTTTGCGGGAGGGGATCAATATTATTTAGGAGGTAAGTCTACTTGATTTGTAGGATAGTAGTCTAGGTTATAGAACTGGAAGGTAAACTTATGATTCTAAAATGGGGACTCAAAAATCAAAATGGCCCAGGATAAAAAAATAAGTACATGACAGCGTTAGGTTTCTGATTTGAAAGTAACTTTTTTAAACCTAGATTTGCATTCCTAAAACTTATCAAGTTAGCTCATTCTGCAACCTATAATGTTTCCTTTAATTCTTGTTAGAAAATTTTGCATCTTTGCTGAGAGAAATGTTATCTGCATTATTTGACATGCCTGTGATAAGTATATCAAGTCACTTCCTTTAAAAAGTAAATAAAACCAACTTGCTATTTGTGTCCTCCCTTGACGTCTAATTTCTTTAATTGCTCTTTTCGAGGTTTATAATTGTTGTCATACTCTGGTATTCCTTTTTTGTGCACTTTTGTTTTTCCCATTATAAGTATATCAAGTCACTTCCTATAAAAAGTAAATAAAACCATCTGGCTCTTTTTGTCCTCCCTGACCTCTTCTTTCTTTAATTCTTCTTTATTCCTTTTCTGTGCACTTTTGTTTTTCCTATTATATTAGTTGAAATGATGTCTCCTGCCTATCTTTTAGCTCCTGACTATGAATTGTTTTTTCTGTTATTCAGGAAACAGCATGACAATTCCTTACAATTTGATCATGCAAAGAAAGTAGCTTCGTAATATGATGACTTGTTGACTATGGAGGTAATTCTGATAATATATTCTTCTATTTGTAACGTCTCTCACGTCTGTAGGGGAGGAAGTGTTTGGATGTATTTTCTTGATTATAAGCTCTTTAAGCTTGCAAAACTTCAATGCCAATTTGATAGCCTGTTAGCACTGATAGGATTCTTCATCCCATTTAAGTTGTTTGTAGATTTAAGTGAAGTTAAGACTGATGTTGAACCTCTCTTTGAAATCTTAACATATTGAGTCTTTTCAAATCTTAGGTTAAACTGTTCCTTAGTGTCGTGATTCCCAGTTTCAATATTTGGGGTCTGGTCTTGCTTCTCTTAATTTCGTCCACTAGATGCATACCAGTTTTGGGAAGTGGTAGGATATATGATTGTAACTGAGATATCCATTTAGAAAAAGGAAAAAGGGATAGTTGTTATTGTGATACAATTCATGGCATGATACCTCATTTTGATTATTGAGGTGTTGAGAATATGACATGCATACAACAGAAGTTACAAATATGCATATCATGAATTTCACACTCTTAGATAACCAAATGAAGATAACTTACATGACAAAAATGGTGATCATTTGCTTCAAATCAAAATTCTTGCTTATTTATTATCATATTGTCGCATGGATTTCCACTATATTGAATTGAAAAATACATGATATGTCGAAATTAGTAAAACAGATTGTCTCAGGACTGAATCAAATAAATTTCATATTGTTAGTGACATTGAAATCTTACCAATATATTACATGAGGAGTTCTTTATTTATTATCAGTTGAATGTTGAGAGCTATTCTTATCACTCATTACTTAATCACTTTGAAGATGAAGTGATGAACACACCATACCAGCTTATAATTATAATATTTTGTAAGTGCTTCGATAGGTTATTTTAGATCATCTTACGAAGGTGTAGGATATTTGACCAGCTAATGCTAATAGATCTATTATATAACAATATGATAATTGATTGATCTTTAAAAAGTGTGGAGTTATAATTGACATGTTTGTTGAGCAATCCTTATAGGAATCTGACCCGATAATAAAAGAAAGTTAGACAATATGATTGACATCCAAACTTAAGATACAAGCTATTACCCTCTTCTACCCACCCTCCCTTCCCAAACCAAAGGTGGTGCCACCAAATTACGTTGATCAAAATCTTAGACCTCAACTTCGCAAAACATGTAGATGGATGGTTCTTTGTAAGAACATTGACAGTCTGACAGAGAGAAGGCATTGTCACATAGAATAGTAGGATGATTGGATGAGTCACTGAGATCATATTTTAACTCTTGGAGAAGTGATTTCACCGATGATAACTTTGATACTATATACAAAAATCAGAGAGAACTAAAGAATAGAAACTAAATGAAACTACATTTTTCATTAAGTGAATGATTACCAGAGAAAGGGAAGAGTAACAAAAGGGGTATTGCTGGGAATGAGCTGTCAGAAATGACAACTGTGAAACAGTCCTAACCGTGTCCGCTGTCAGGAAGAATACATCCAAATTTACGCTACAAGCTATAACCCTCCTATATACTTTAAATAGTAGCTAGGTTTCTGTATGTTTAACTGCAAAATATCTTAGTTAGATTAGACGTAGCTTTTGGTACATTAGAAAGATGAATTTTAATCCCAAACCCTACACTTTAGCCCCAACACCCATTTTAAAAGGAAAATTTCTAAAAAACCCTTCCTTCTCATTCTTCCCTCCAAACCCCATATTCCCTCATCTTCCCCTTCAAACCCCAAACCTCCTCATCTTCCTTTTCAAACCTCAAACCTTTTCATCTTTCATTCCAAGTAATTTTAGAAACTTCCCATATTAAAACCCCAAGGTTTGTTGAAAGTAACTAAAAAAATATGAAAGAGGTTGAAAATAACCTTTTTCTGTTTCTCTTTTTTTTTTTTCATCGATGTAGTTATTCCGACGAACCTGTGTCGGAATTTTTTTCCAACACGGATATGTCGGGATATTCAAAAACTACAAAAAAATTTAACTGTAAGTTGGTTCGTCGTAATAACTACATTGACGAAAAAAAGAGAAACAAAAAGCGGTGAGCCGGTGACAGCGGTAACGACGATAAATGAGTGAGAGATGGGTGAAAGTGAGTATGGGTTTAGGAGTGAGAGGGAGGTTGATGTAAGAAGAGTTGGAAGATGAAGGGAAAGTGGGGTTTGGGGTTTAGAGGGGAAAAATTTTGTTTTGAAGGTAAGGATAAAAATGGTATAAAATAAAAAATGGGGTTTGGGGACTAAAATTCTAGAAAGATTAACTATAGTCTATCATGTTGGTGTAGTGCCTACTTTCAGTGCCTACTCTCATATGGTGTGTAATTCTTTTCTTCGTGGCAGGAAGGGTTTTGATAATATTAAGATAATTTTTTATTTTAGGTTGTTTTGGGTCTGTACAGGGGTTTTACCAGTTTTGGTAGGGTGGTGGCTGTTTGTGTGATCTCTTTTGGTTTTCTTTTGTATTGATTGTGGATTCTATTTTTTCTCCTAGAAGTATACATTATACTTCTAGTGATTAATAAATTTTTGGCTTATCAAAAATATTAAAAATGTTGGTATAGTGGATTGCCTATCTGTTTTATCTTAGTTATGTCACTTGATCTTGAATTGGGCTGATGTGTGTGAACTAGACGTACAACAAATCAAAATGCTGGCTCAGTCATTGGTTTCTTGTCTTTGATTCTGACTATTAGTTGGGGGATTTCCTCTGTATCGACTAAGAAATCATGATAATTCTGATGTTTTCCTAAATTTGAAGAAAATGAGTGATTTAAGTGAGATTGATGCTTTTCATGACCTAGGGTTTCAATTCCTTGATTGAATATTCCAGTAGATGAACATGCATGGTAGTTTGTGTGAAAAGGGTATGAACTAGGAGTGAGGAATTGGCTTCTCACAATTCAAAGAAAACAAAGTGCATCGATAAGGAAGAGAATAAGGGAAGATACAAACCCAATGCACCTTGGCGCCATGCTGTCTGCAAGCAACGTACTTAAATAAGAAATCTACATTGGGTTTAGCTTGTGAATCTCGTAATACTTACTACTTGAGCATCCCAAATTAGTTGAAGGTCTAATCTATCATGATTTAAGTGATGCAATGAAACCTATGTACTGTAACTTCTTATGAATTAATATATATGTGCGGCTGAATGTATGAAACTAAAGAAGAGAATAAGGGAAGATTCAAAGATGAACTTCTAGGGGAAAGTTACAACAGGATTATGTGATATTTCAATTTTTTTTTTTTTTTTTTTTTTTTTTTTACATATTTGCATGTGAAGCATCACTTTATTTCTATGAATCATTCCTGTTCTAATTACTATAATCTGTGTATTCTTGCTTCCTCTACCTGGACCTTAACTTTTGGGGTTTTCATATTTGGTGTGCAGGTAGCTATCATCAATAACTGCAATAGCTGTTGATTAGATCATAAATTTTGTTGAACCAAAGATTTCATAAATTTTGTTGAACCTTTCTTGCAATAGCTGTTGATTAGATCATGTTGGGAATGAAGGATAGTGACTGACATCTATAGAGGAGAGGAAAGCCAAGTAGGGCCAGGGCATTGTTCTTCCTGTTTTGTATATAAACCAAATTGAGGCATTGTTGTTATGGTGCTACAAGTGTTAAGTTTTGTACTCAAATATAGATGAAGATGTAGAATAATAGAAAGGGTCTTCTGCTGAGGATCCTATTAATCCTCTTCTATATTGACAGTTGACACCTCTGATCCCAGGGTTGAATGTTTTAGGCTTCATCACTCTTTTTTCTTTTTTCTTTTTTTTTTAAATATATTTTATTTAATGTTTTGGTTACGAAGAGCAATTGTAGACTTGACAAATGAGGAAGTGAAAGGAGGCTAGGCTAAAGATCGAATCAAACCCTACGTTCTTTTTTATATCGCATTCATCACTGATGAAAAAGATTCTGGCACATAAAAATATGTCTAAATATCATTTTTTTTAAATGCTTTTGAGATGCCAATGTTAAACATTAAAATAAACAATTTGTTATTACATATACATTATTAATTAATCTTTTTTGTAGTATAAAAATTTGTTCCAATAGAAGCTCTACAATCTTCCATTTTAAAATGCAGCCTCCTCATTAAAAGTTGATAAATCCTGAAATGTGGACACATCCACGTGTCTCGCTCTCTTAAATAATAACAGTTTCTTCCTGAAATGTGGACATATCTACGTCTCTCTCTCAAATAATAACTGTCATTGCAGTTTCTAAAAAGATAAAAGTTTAGCACCAAAACTCATCTCTTCTCTAATTATTGTTCATTGAGCAGTTTCTTTTCTCCCACACCTCACCGACACCGGAACTCTCCCTTCTCTAATCATCGTCCATTTACCAGTTTTGATTTTTCCCATATCTCCTATCCTCTCTTAATGTGAAACAGGTTGAGGAAATCCTTCTCACTATGATTTATTATTACACCTGCCTGCCATGGTTCAAGATGGTTTGAATCAAGTTTTGTTTAAAGAGAGTGAATTATTGAAAGATCCTAAGAAAGTTCATCACCTACTAATGCTACATCAATGGGCTTCCCGATTCTCTTTGCCAGGATCTTTCCAAACAAAAATTTGCACTTTGTCCACTCATCTACAGCCTTCACTGATTGTCCCAAGCAAGTAAACAGACACTATTTCAATTTTATTATATATAGTTATATGTTGTTCTATCTCTTTGATTAAAAAGATGTTAGTTTAAAAAACAAAGGGCCGGATTTCAGGGTGACTTTTGCTTTAACACTGATAAGAATTTAGATTTAACACTGATAACTATTTAGATTAAAAAGATTTAACACATACAATGATAAGAATTCAGATAGAAAATTATATCATTGGGTGAGACAAAAGATATAATATCTTTAATGACAAAAGTATTTCAGGTACAAAATTTTATTGAAAGCAAAATTTCTATGTTGTTTAGTTTGGACTGTGTTTTTATACTTATAAATTTTGGAATGTTAAAGTATTGTTAGCCTTTGTGCTGTTTCTTATTTTGCTGATTTTTTGTTTGAAGGATTATAGTTTGTTTTCTATTATTTGGAATGTTAAATAATGTTTTCTATTATTTTTTGATTTCATGATAACTACCTATATGTTCATATTATTTAGTATTTGTATTAATCATATATCAGAAATGATATCCAATATCAATTTTTTGGGATGTAGGCCGATTTTATATGAGGATATATCATAATTCTTATTATATATATATATATATATATATATATATAAGTATAGTATTAGGGCATCCACAACAGCGTCTTAAGTTAAAAGTCACCAGACTTTGACACAACAGCATTACTTCATCATTAAACTATCAAACTCAACTTCATACTTTTCATATCTTCCACCACAGCAGAGTCTTAACACCAGACTCACCAAACATAAATCAGCATTACATCATCATGTACTTTTATACATAATTTTATTTCAATAATGTTTTTGTATTACAATTTCAATAATATTAATTATGCAGAATTTATAAAAATAATATAAAATAATATTTAAATATTAAAATGAAATAAAAGTTAACATTACAATAATTAATGGTACCTACTAAAAATTATAAAGTACATAAAAATACAATATAATTCAAATGTTGAAACAAATACTCCATTATTATTTATTATAAACCTGTGCTATATAGCCACACAGTGGACGTACAGTTGCATACTAGAAACAACGACTATTTTTAATTTCAAATTATTTATTTATTTAAATATAAAAATATGTACTTCTTTCGGTCTTATTTTTAAGCAAATATAACTAATTGCAAGTATTTAAGAAAATTATTTGAGTGTATTTAATTTTCTCAAATTCATAAAAAAATAGACTATTTATTTTTTCATAACAAGACAATATATTTAAGAATAAAAGAGAAAATATATATATATATATATATTTAAAAATATTTTTTATTTTTTAAAAAATAAAAACAATAATATTATTATTTATTATTAATTTATTGTTATCATTTAGTTATTTATTATTATTTGTTTATTAGGGTATTATAAAGTAAAAAAGGAAAAAAATGACAAAAAACGGGTCCCACTAGATTTTGAAGATTAGCAGAGTCTGAAGAGAGTCTGAAAGAAAATCTGAACTTAAGACTCTCCACCAGACTCTTTCTAGACTCTGCTGTGGATGCCCTTAGTATATATATATATATATATATATATATGTGTGTGTGTGTGTGTGTTGACAAGTATGACTTTTGTAAAAACAATTTATTGATTAATTATTTTTAATATAAATCGCAAGTTTCATTTACCCACCAATGACAATTTTGATCCAAATTTTATATTATTGATTAATGTTATCATGAATAAAATTTTAGTGAAAATGGACATTTCTTTTGTAGTTATTGTAAATCTAACTTAAGATGACCCGAGGTCAAATGATATTTCAAAATGAAGGCTAAAACTTAAAACAATGAATGATATACAATAAAATACTCTCTCCGTCCCTAAATATAAAGCCTCTTTGGGAGATTTCACGTCCATTAAGAAAGTGAAATAATTTAGTTAATTGTATTGGAAATGTGAACTTTTGATATGTAATTTCAAAATTACCCCTATTAATATTATTGGGAATCTAAAAAGTGTTAAATAAATAGGGGTGTGTGTGGAAAAAAGTAATTAATGATCATTGAAAATTGGTATGAAGCTTTATAAATAGGGACAAAATAAAAGTGTTAGGGACGGAAGGAGTAACTCTGAGTGTATTGTTTTAATGATAAATATGTAATTTGTCGAGAAAAAACAGTTTTTATCAGCAATTGTATCTTGATTGTCATCGACATCATCTTCTGGTTATTATCCGCAATTAATGTAAACATGACGTAATTGTTAACCTTAATCTATCATAATTGATGAACGATAAATGCAATCACCCATTTTGTAATTTGTAGCCTTGAAATCTGCAAGCATAACACATTTCTTAATTACTAAGCATGTAGGTAAAAGATTAATTGAAGGAAGATAAAAAAAAAGTGATGGTTCCAATAGCTTGACACACCAGGCATGATGGAATGATAGTGCAGCAGCCTGTGCTCCCTCCACTGTTGGGAGCCAGAGGTAATCGCTGCTCTGTGAAACCAGCCTAACGCATTTCCCTCTAGTCTAGGAGCCATGACACCTGAGCCTGCACCCAAGCACCATGACTCAACTCTCAACTTGGAGTGGGCAAGAAAACTTGGTGCATCCATCATCCCAACCAAGCATGCCATAGCCATGTTCCAACACTTTGATGCCCCCACCTGGGTTACAAGCTAGAGTTACCTAGCTCAGCGATTCGACATGCACACTTGAGGCTTATAAACACTCATTTATGTCATAGATTGCTCAGTGTGGGACTCAAATATTGTCATATTAGAAATTAGATTATTATTAATAGGACTTGGGAACATTAATAGACTCAATAACACAAGATCCAAGCATTATTAGAACTTCTTAATTTTGTCACTATTAGACAACATTGTGGTGATTGGAGGAGAGGAAAATGATCATTATAATGCATCAACGACCATGACATTAAAAAGCTAGAGCTAAGTGTGAAGTTAGTATTGAAACATTTTTGTGCTTAATTGCAACTTTGTAGGCTTCACTTTCTCTATCAATCATATTATTTCATGTACTATTTAGCTTGTTGCTTAAGTTATTTTTAGGTTAAAAATCAGTTTCTTAAGTTTTTTTTTTCATATAAGTCCCTAAGTTGTTGCGATCTAACAAATTCTTCATTTCTTTTAATTTTCTCCGTTAACAAATGTCACGACATGTTAAAAACAATGATTTGATGATTATTTTTTTAATTTGCTTTGGTAGTTTTGCTAAGCATACTTTAACGGTTTTCTATATTTTTTGATTTCTTAATAACTACTATATGTTCATATTATTTAGTATTTGTATTAATCATAAATCAGAAAAGACAGAAATGATATCCAATATCAATTTTTTCGGATGTAGGCCAATTTTATATGAGGATATATCATAATTCTTATTATATATATATAAGTATATTATTAGTGTGTGTGTGTGTATATATATATATATATATATATGTTGACAAGTATGATTTTTGTAAAAACATTTTATTGATAAATTATTTTTAATCTAAATCACAAGTTTTATTTACCCACCAATGACAATCTTGCTCAGTATTTTGTAGTTTTGATTAATGCTATCATGATTAAAATTTTAGTTAAAACAAACATTTCTTTTGTAGTTATCGTAAATCTACCTAAGATGACCCGAGGTCAAATGCTATTTCAAAATTTAGGCTAAAATTTAAAACAATGAATGATATACAATTAAATAACTCTGAGTGTAATGTTTTAATGATAAATATGTAATTTGTTGAGAAAAAACAGTTTTTTCAGCAATTGTATCTTGATCGTCATCGACATCATCTTCTAGTTATTATTCGCAATTAATGTAGACATGATTGTAATTTTTAACCTCAATCTATCATGATTGATGAACGATAAATGCAATCACCCATTTTGTAATTTGTAGCCTTGAAATCTGCAAGCATATCACCATTTCTTAATTAGTAAGCATTTAGGTAAAAGATTAATTGAAGGAAGATACAACCAAAAAAAAAAGTGATGGTTCCGGTAGCTTGACACACCAGGCATAATGGAATGAAAGTGAAGCAGCCTGTGATCCCTCCACTGTCGGGAGCCAGAAGTGTTCGCTGCTCTGTGAAACCAGCCTAACGCATTTCCCTCTAGTCTAGGAGCCATGACACCTGAGCCTTCACACAAGCACCATGACTCAACTCTCAACTTGGAGTGGGCAAGCCAACTTAGTGCATCCATCATCCCAACCAAGCATGCCATAGCCATGTTCCAACACTTTGATGCCCCCACCTGGGTTACAAGCTAGAGTTACCTAGCTCAGCGATTCGACATGCACACTTGAGGCTTATAAACACTCATTTATGTCATATATTGCTCAGTGTGGGACTCACATATTGTCATATTAGAAATTAAATAAAAAAATATATTTTATTTAATGTTTTGGTTACGAAGGAGCAATTGTAGACTTGACAAATGAGGAAGTGAAAGGAGGCTAGGCTAAAGATCGAATCGAACCCTACATTCTTTTTTATATCACATTTATCATGATGAAAAAGATTCTGGCACATAAAAATATGTCTAAATATCATTTTTTTTAAATGCTTTTGAGATGCCAATGTTAAACACAGCATACATGTACATGATTAACATTAAAATAAACAATTTGTTATTACATATACATTATTAATTAATCTTTTCTTTTAGTATAAAAATCTGTTCGAATGGAAACTCTACAATCTCCTATTTCAAAATGCAATCTCCTCATTGAAAGTTGATAAATCCTGAAATGTGGACACATCCACGTGTCTCGCTCTCTCAAATAATAACAGTTTCTTCTTGAAATGTGGACACATCCACGTCTCTCTCTCAAAGAATAATTGTCATTGCAGTTTCTAAAACGATAAGAGTTCAGCACCAAAACTCATCCCTTCTCTAATCATTGTTCATTGAGTAGTTTCCATCATCGTTCATTGAACAGTTTCCATTTTTCCCACACCTCAACGGCACCGAAACTCTCTCCCTTCTCTAATCATCGTTCATTTATCAGTTTTGATTTTTCCCATATCTCTTATCCTCTCTTAATGTGAAACAGGTTGAGGAAATCCTTCTCACTATGATTGGACCTGATGAAGAAAAAAATGCGGTCCTTCAAAAATGATATCGCCGGGTAATTTTAACTGTTTGTTTGTTGTTATTACAATTACAATAATAATTCTATGTCGGTGCAGTTGGAACACCTGCCTGCCATGTTTCAAGATGGTTTGAATCAAGTTTTGTTTAAAAAGACTCTTTCTTTGGCAGGATCTTTCCAAACAAAAATTTGCACTTTGTTCACTCATCTTACAGCCTTCACTGATTGTCCCAAGCAAGTAAACACGTACTATTTCAATTTTATTATATACAGTTATATGTTGTTCTATCTCTCTTTGATTAAAAAGATGTTAGTTTAAAAAACAGAGGGCCGAATTTCAGGGCGACTTTTGCTTCTACACTGATAAGAATTTAGATTTAACACAGAACTATTTAGATTTAAAAGATTTAACACATACAATGATAAGAATTTAGATAGAAAATTATATCATTGGATGAGACAAAAGATATAATATCTTTACTGACAGAAGTATTTCAGGTACAAAATTTCTATGTTGTTTAGTTTGGACTGTGTTTTTATACTTACAAATTTTGGAATGTTAAAGTATTGTTAGCCTTTGTGCTGTTTCTTTTGTTGCTGATTTTTTGTTTGATGGATTATAGTCTCTATTTTTAAATTTTGAACTTAATATGTTTTTCAATATAGCTTAATTTGTACTATTAGTTAATAAAGTGGCACTTTGAGGAAAGAAGGGTTGGTGATTTTACTTTGATGAGTTGTTGAATTAATTGTATATTAGTACTTATTCATGAATTCCATATACCAAATTCTGAATTGAATATGTTTTGTCTAATTTTTAGTAGTCTAATAAATTGGCACTTTGAGGGAAGAAGGCTTGGTGATTTTTCTGATCTAAATTTGATATGGCAAAGATGGTATGGCCTAATGGGACTGATATCTGCACTTTTTTGCAATGCACAAATGCACTTTTCTAATACATGCATGGGTTTCAAATTTAAAGAAAAGAGCTAAAAGAACTAATTGAAATGGTTTCAAACAATGCAATCTATTAAGAATTTTTCTAACATGCAACCTGAATTTGGATGGTTGCAATGCAAGCTTTTGTTGGACTAATAAGAGTTTGCCACCTAATATATTTATGGCATGTCATTGTTTAAAATAGTCAAAATTGATTTTTGTAATTTGGTCCAACATAAAAACTATATTATTTTAATTTAGCCCTTTGTATTTTTAGACAAATTATAACTTCTAATTACCAAATTAACCAATGACATGACATAAATATGTTAGGTGGCAAACTCTCATTAGTCCAATAAAGGATTGCATAGCAACCATCCAAATTTAGATTGCATACTAGTAATTCCCATCATTTAAATACAACCACAAGTCATGTTCTTTCAAACTAATTGAAATTGTTTCAAAAAGTGCAACCCAATTAATAAGGGAGATTTTATATTATTTTATTATTAATAAGTACATTCAAAATAATCTTTTTCTCATTAAACTCTATATTAAATTTTGGAGTTTAAATAATCTTGCAATCAAAAAGCTTTGCACATAATAGAACTCTCTCAGAAAAAATTGAGAAAATGACAAGCAATAAGATATGTCACGTGTCCTGAATATTTTTTAAATAAAAAAAAACCACAAAATGATATGCAGCGTTTGAAATAGTAAAAATGTGTATTAATTTGTGCAGTAATTAGATACTATTTGAAACAATATGATGATACACTATTTGAATATTTTAAAATTAGTGCATTTATTTGTGCACTAATTTGGTACTATCTTAAGCAATGAAATGGTACACTAATTAAATATTTTTAAATTGAGAAAAAACCACGAGAGTTTAATTAAGGAGTAAATAAAAAACTATTAACCCATGCATTGCACGGGACAAATACTAGTATTAATATATGTTTGCAAATCACCTTGACCTTTAATTTCTCTAGTCTCATACTCCCTCCGTCCCATTATTTTGGTAAAAAAATGCTAAAAAATTTGTCTCATATTAAAGTAAAAAAAATGAATGAAAATTTGTATAATATCAATTTGTAATTAATGAATGAATCATGCATTATATTAAACAAATACTCTCTTATTTTCATTGACTTGTTTGACTTTTACCAAGATAATGGGACGAAGGGAGTACTATTATCCAAAACTATTTAGCTTGTCAAATTATTTTTAAGTTAAAAATCAGTTTCTTAAGTTTTTTTTTCATATAATAAGTCCCTAAGTTGTTGCCATCTAACAAATTTATTATTACTGTTAATTTTCTCCGTTAACAAATGTCATCACATGTTAAAAAAATGATTTAATGATTATTATTTTTTTAAAAAAAAAAATTGCTTAGGTAATTTTCCTAAGCAAACTTTAACGATTTTCTCTATTTTTTGATTTCAGGATAACTACCTTATGTCCATATTATATGTCCATATTATTTAGTATTTGTATTAATCATAAATCAAAAATGATATCCAATATCAATGTTTTTGGGATGTAGGCAGATTTTATTAGTATTTGTATTAATCATAAATCAAAAATGATATCCAATATCAATGTTTTTGGGATGTAGGACGATTTTATATGAAGATATATCATAAATCTTGTGTTACACACTGTAAAAGTATAGTATTAGTATATGTGTGTGTGTTGACAAATATGACTTTTGTAAAAACATTTCATTGATTAATTATTTTAAATCTAAATCGCAAGTATCATTTACCCACCAATGACAATCTTGCTCGGAATTTAATATTATTGATTAATGTTATCATGAATAAAATTTAAGTTAAAACAGACATTTCTTTTGTAGTTATTGTAAATCTACGTTAAGATTACCCGGGGTCAAATGCAATTTCAAAATGTAGGCTAAAATTTAAAACAATGAATGATATACAATTAAATAACTTTGAGTGTAATGTTTTAATGATAAATATGTAATTTGTAGAGAAAAATAGTTTTATCAGCAATTGTATCTTGACTGTCATCGACATCATCTTCTGGTTATTATCCGCAATTAATGTAAACATGATTGTAATTTTTAACCTTGATCTATCATGATTGATGAACGATTAATGTAATCACCCATTTTGTAATTTGTAGCATGGGAATCTGAAAGTATATCACCATTTCGTAATTACTAAGCATTTAGGTAGAAGATTAATTGAAGGAAAATACGGCAAAAAAAAAAGTGATGGTTCAGGTAGCTTGACACACCATGAATAACGCATTTCCTTCTAGTCTAGGAGCCATGACACATGCATGAGCCTTCACCCAAGCACCATGACTCAACTCTCAACTTGGAGTGGGCAAGCCAACATAGTGTTGCAATCATCCCAACCGGTTCCAACACTTTGATGCCCCCACCTGGGTTACAAGCTAGAGTTACCTAGCTCAACGATTCGACATGCACTGTTGAGGCTTATAAACACTCATTTATGTCATATATTGCTCGGTGTTGGATTTGTAACACCCCTAATTTTCGTCTCCCGGATAATAAGGAAATTAATAATAAAAGTTTTATTATTAATTTATATGAGTTTCCAAGTTTATGTTTTGTATTTAATTAGCCTGAAATATAAAAATAAATTGAAATATTTTTATATGGCAAATAAATGCAAAATATAAGAATATTGCATTTTAGTCCCTGGATTAGGACCTAAATGTAATATTGAAAAAGTTCTTGGAGGGAAAGATTTAAAAATATTAATTTTTAAATTTTGTACTGATCTAATCGGTTAGTAATGCCCTGTAACCGGTTAGACGATGAACACAGAAACTTGGTTAGTGGATTTTGATGAGTAATCACTTGATTAATTCAATTAATCGCCACGAACACAGCCCAGATTAGTGGAAACCCACGCGTCAGTGTGCATGAGAGCTTAATCCCTCTATAAAAACCCACAATTCTGAAGGATTGAGTTGTTGTTGCTCTGAATTTAGGGGAAACTCTGTTTTAGGGTTTCAAAATCGTTTCCTGCAATTCTTGTTCTTTGTTGAGTGTTAGCCATTGAGTGATACACGGTTGTAAAGCTCACATCAAGAGCTTTACAAAGATATAAACATTGTGAGTTGAGGGTGAGGGAGCTGGGAGAACGAAGTCAAGGAGTTCAAAAACTGGTTCAGCAAAGACTGATTTCTGGAGCTGAATTGAAGCTTCAATTTTGGTAAGTATAAGAACTCCTTTGATATCAAATCACTTCTATCTCCTAGTGCATGTTACCTAGATTGAGTTCTAATTGTTTTCCCTAATTTCTTTGGCCAATTGCTATGTCAAATTTGGTGGTTTTTGGACCCTGTTGCTGAAATCATGGGTAAAGGGAAGAACTAGGGAGTTTGGTGGAATTTGGGATCTTTCTTCAAGTTCAGTGTTAATCTTCATCAAACACTATCTTAAGGTAAGGGAGAAGTCTACCTTATACTAGATTTAGACTAAAAATCAAGTGAATTAGGATTTGAGTTAACAAAACTCAAAAAGGGCATTATGTGTTTAAAGCACAAAGGCTTGGAGGCCAAATTTTAGCTCAATGTTGTTTTGAGCAACTTCATATTGATGCATGCAAGTAATTTTAATGTTTAAATCAGAAGCTAAATGTATAATCTGTGATTTGAGGTATTTGAATTGTGTTTGTATGGATTTTTATGCAATTTGATGCACTAAACCAAATGCATGCAAGTTATATATGTTTCTGTGCTTAAACATATTTATTTAAGGTATATGAACTCTGTTAAAGGTTGAAATTTGGTTAGATTTGAGTAGTGAAGAGAATGGTTTGTTAAAACTCAAATTTTAGTGTCTGACTGCATAATCTAATCGGTTACTCGATATTCGTAACCGGTTAGACACTGTAAAAATGCAAAAGAAAATAAGTTTACAAAATCAGTTTTGTGGTCTTATAAACCCTACTCAAATCTAGACCTTAATTTCATGGAAAACAATCTGAAAATAAGTTGGTTTCACTGTTATAGTTCAGATTGCAGTTAAAGAGTTAATACCTTAGTGTAATGGGATACTTTCAAGAGGAAATTATGCTCATTGGAGAATGAAATGTGATTTAGACTTTTGAATGATAAAAACAGTGGTTTTTGAGGCATAAAACAAAGTTAAACTTGTTTATGGATTGGGTAGAGAATTCAAGAAAAAGGGTTTTTCTGAATTTCAATGGTAAACAGTTCAGGTCTGTAATTCTAACCGGTTAGCCTGAAACTGTAACCGATTAGTACCTGAATCTGAAAAATAAAAAGTTAAGTTTTTGAATACCATTGGTTATGTTTTTTTTCCCAATCTAAGTTTAAGAGCATGTTTTTGGAGATAATTCAAAGAAGAATTTTGTGCCAAAGATTATGCCTCAAATAGATCATTCAAAAGGGAAATTTGGAATATTTCTAAATCACATTAATTAATGTAAAGATAAAACCAACCCTGATAATTGTGCATCCATATAGAATGGAAGTTTGGTTGGTTGGAACGTTTATCATATTCTGGGAATATGAGGAGGGTACTCCGGGAGTACCAAATTGTAACCTACTTGATGACACATTCTGGGAATGTGGCCAGTGTCCGGGACCTGGTTTTTATGCGTTCTAGGAACGTATGCGTTCTGGGAACGTGGTGCACACTCCGGGAGTGATGCTTATTATCCAAGTATGGTTTGGCATTACGTTCTGGGAACGAATGTCAGTGTTCCGGGAACACAAGGGTGTATTGGATGGACGTCCAAGATGGACTTTTAGAAGCCTCAGTCGTGGATAGAAAATCATACATCATGCCACTTGCATTATAAGAGAAATAATGTTGAAAATTGGTGTGCTCATATGTATTTGCATTATTATTTGTCCATGACATACTTGTGTTTGTAATTTTAGTCTTTATCAATTATGTATATGTGTATACTTACTCCCTGTGCCCTGTTTAGGTGATGGCCAGATACCTAGCTTGCATCGAGATACGCCCTATCCCTAGTGGCATATGGACGTATGAGGAGCACCGTGCCACTTTTGAGGGGGAGGTGGAGATCACTCTCTACCACCCTAACCCTCTGGTGCGAGTGCGACCTCGTCGATTTAGGATCCCTTTAGTCTATACTATGCATGTTCCACCCTTTTATACATATAGAGGACCACCCCCGGCTCGACCTGTGCAACGATTTCATAGTTTTCGTTTCAGAGCTGCCACTCGTTCTCATCCTTCCTCCCATAGAGTTGTCACTGAGGAGACTCCTTCTCCTGGTCCGACTGATTTCGAGAGGACTGCTTCTGCAGATCTTAGACCCAGTGGTAGGGTTTCCACACAGTCGGGTGAGGTCGAGGAGGACCCTGTAGAGGATGAGAGCGAGGAGGAGGTGCATGTCGAGCCGACTGTTTCTGCTAGAGGTGGATCTGCTGGTTCATAGGAGCCTGCATAGCGTGGATGATTTGGATCCTAGATCCTAGGGATAGAGCTGTGGAGGATATGAGGAGCTGCTGAGGACACGGATGACCTGCTCTAGAACTTCTATTTTGGGATTATGTGATATATTGTATATATTTTGAGAGGTTGTAGAGTGAGGTTTTATTTTATGCAGCTGGGTTGTATATGTTTTTATAAACTCTTGCTATCTCGACTTATGCTACTTGCTACTGATGATACTTATGGGGTTTATGTTATGATATACATATATATGATATGTTTTAATTACCTCAGCAGTGCCCCATAAGTACTATTTTTACTTCCGCATACTCTGATTTTGACTCAAAAAGGGTTCGGCGACAAGTTCTTATTTTATATATTTGATTAAACTCGAGAGACAAACAATATATTTCAATAAGAACTACGAAGGTGTTTTATTACGTTTAAGAAAATATTATCTCGAGAGTCTTTTTGTAACTAAGGTATTATTAAGCCGAATTCAATTATTGGTTTAGATTTAAAGTGTTTATAATCGGGCAAGTACAAATTAAAAAGGAAAAATTTTCTAGTCCTAATTTTTGATAGCAAGTATTTCAATCATTTGGAAATATTAGTTATTTTCAAGATGTAAAATGAGAGCGTCACACCTGTGGTGGTATCAGAGCATTGGTCCTGTCCCTCATGGCCCCGATGATGCAGCTAAGTATGGTATTCAATGTAAATTGAATATGTTTTGAGTAAGTTAGTAACATTTATGTTTCAAATACCTTTTTAGTGACCCAAAGCCCATAGTGCAGGTCTTTCTATGGCAAGCAGAAATAGAAATATTACGAATGAAATGTTAGAACGAATCACGACCGTGCTGGAAGGCATGCAGCGGCAGCAGCCACAGCAGCCACCTCAAGGGCGAGCTGGTAATCTATCTGTTGGCAACATGGCGAGTCAGGAGGCTAAGACTCTGTCGGAGTTCAGGAAATGCAATCCACCAAGGTTTGAAGGCGGGTACAAACCTGATTAGGCGAACAAGTGTTTGTATGAGATCAACAAGATTTTTCGAACTCTAGATTGTTCTGATGAACAGAAGGTAACCTATGCAGTTTACATGCTTCATGGGGAAGCTGAAAACTGGTGGGATCACACTGTCCAATTGCTGAATTTTGAAAGGAGAGCAATCAACTGGGGAGTGTTTATGGAGAAATTTCTTAATAAATACTTTCCGGAAGATTTAAGAAGAAAGAAGGAAGTAGAGTTCATGCAATTGAAGCAGGGGGATATGAGTGTAGGAGAATATGCTGCCAGATTTGAGGAACTGATGAAATATTCTCCCTACTACTTGAATAACCCTGATGAAAGGAGTAAGTGTGTTAAGTTTGAAGGTGGACTGAGACCGGAGCTGAAGTCTATTTTCAGTTATCAGAGGATTCAGAGTTTTCCTGCACTTGTGGATATGTGCAGATTGTATGAGGATGATAAAAAGGCTGAGTTGATTGGAAGTCAAGGGAAAGGAGTTGGACATAACTATGGACCACAGAGGAAGAAGAGGTTTGATCATCGGAGTAATGGTCCATATTCTCAGAAGAACAAAGGCAAGGGCAAAGCTGTGATTGATAACAAGAACATGTCTCGCGATAATGCTCCTTATTGCGAGAAGTGTAGGCGTTATTATCATGGTCAATTTTGCTGGTCCACAGGAGGATGTTTCAAGTGTGGAAAGCAAGGTCACTTTGCTCGTGAATGCAAGGAGTCTGCAAAAGATGATGCAAAGGGATCTGCTGGCAAGAATGTGGTGCAAGGAAGAGTGTTTACTGTAACATCCCGAATTTTTATTCTAATAATAATTAGAATAATAGTAAGATTTGGAAGTGAGGATTATCATAGAAGGGATTTAAAATGATGGATTAGGAATACTTTGAGTGCCATATAGGAGTCTAGGAGCATTGGCATCGAGAAGCAAATTTAAAGAAGACCCAAACGAGTGTTAAAAATCGATTTTTCGGTGTTATAAACACCCGACGTTAGGAAATTCAAAATAAAAGATTTAGAACTCAAAACACAATTTCCACCGTTGGATATGAAGGTATGATTTTTAGGAAGTTACTCGTCAAATTTGAGCAAGATCCGACGGTGAACGAAGAAGTTATCTCGAATTGAAGCAGGAAGAAAATAGGAGGAAAATAGGAAAATGAATAAATGGGATACTGGGAAAAACACTGGAGTCTTTTGGAAAAGACTCGAGTGTTTTGTAAAAGACTGGAGTCTTTTAGAAAAGACTCGAGTGTTTTACAGATCCTGAATCAGGGAAAAGACTCGAGTATTTTTCATGAATTCACTCGAGTGATTTGGAAAAGACTCGAGTGTTTTTATCAGATCAACAAAAAATAAAAACACGAGTCGGGGTCATTTTAACCCCAAAAATCACTTTCTCACTCTTCTTTTCTCTGGCTTCTCTCTAGGGTTTTCATCCCCAATCCTTCTCCAATGTTAAAATGGCACCAAATCAAATCAAATTAACATCCCATAATCATTCCCCATCAAATCCCCATGATTTTCTATCAACAAAAACCCCAATTTCAATCCCAATCCCTCAAATCCCCAAATTCCCAATTCAAAACCCTAAATCCTTCCAATCCCCATAATCACTCAAAGTTATCAAAAATTAGTGCCACAAATCACTTCCAAATCAATTCCTCATGAATTTTCCCTCTCCAAAAACACATATTACTTCCTCTTTCTCATGAAATCCCAATTCCCTATCAAACCCCAATTTGTGTAATCGGTGGCATAGGGTCTTCTAATCATGCAAGGAAGCTTAGGAAGGGATTAAGGGCAAGGAATAGGAAGCCAAGAGGCATGGATTAGAGCTTGGTGAGGATGCTCCCTCAAAACCCCATTTTGGTTCTTGCTCTTCAAAGAGGTAAGAAGGGTTATTCACATTACCTTTACTTAGAGAGTAAATTCTAGGATGCTATAGTGGTAGCTGAGAATAGAAAAGATTAGTTAGAATAATATACAATAGGGTAATTGCAATAGACAGTAAACAAAGCTTAGGAATAAAGGAAATGAACTCATTAGATAAATTGCGAATATATGTAGTATATGATGATGTTTGTAATGTGTGAATTTAGTATGGAAATGTTAAATGAACGGATAATGAATGAGGAAACTATAGGGAAATAAAGGTAATATATCGAGTAGGTGAATAAATAAAATAAACCCGCCAAATTGTTTGTAATGCTATGTGTAAGTGAATTGTGTTGTTATGCTTGAATGCTTATATGTGAGATAATGGGTCTTAAAAATGAACCTAGGACTTAGTAAGATTAGAGGTATCACAAGCTAATGAAAGAATCAGAATATTGGGTATGTGTGGGAAATTAATAAAGATAGTTAAACAAGAATAGTAATCAACTAATTAATCGAAAAGATAAGGAAGGGGTGAGGGGTCTATATTGGGAAAATGATTGTGAATGTGCAAATGTTGTGAATGTTAGTTTTGTATGCTAACACCTTTAAGTGAAGATAAAGAAAATGATAACAAGTCACATGATAAGACATAAATGAAAATACAGATCAAAGAATAAGATACAAACATAAACGAAATGCTATAATACAAATCATGTATATGTGTTATTTCTGAAATGGAAATGTAATGTAAAGTAAAAGAAAAGCAAAAGGGGTCTGCAGCTATTAATCGCGTATTGGGATCCACACCCATTAGGTGCACATGGTTAGGACAGGGTCCTACTAGCAAAGTAGGCCTGAATTAGCCCCAATAGGTACAAACCTCGCTCAGGAAAAATCCCCATAAGATCAAAGGCTCGTTAGGTTACGTGGATCCTACGCGACGATTAATAGCTGCAGCACCAAATATAAGCATGAATCATGAATAATTGAGAATATACGAAAGTGAGTGAAGAAAAGAAAATAAAGAAAAGGCCCTAACGAGGGAAAGGTCTTATGGGTCAAGAAGTCCTGAGTGAGAAGAAGTCCTATTGGGTGAAGATACCATCCTAACCAATTGTGCAGCAAGAATACCTAATGGAATTATTATTTTGCTAGTAAAGCAAAAGACAAGATAAAGGTCCGATGCAATCCTGACGAGGCGTATCGGCATTAAAAGAATTAGTCGGCGCTCAGTACCGTACGGCTGGCTGAGGTTGGACTACATAATGAATACTGTAAAATGAAATAAAGAATGGAATTAAAAGAAAGCAAGCACATGAATCTTCATGTATAAGTATGCTAATAAAAATGAAAGAAAGAAAGGAAAACCAAATATTAAAAGAATTAGAAGAAATAAATTATATGCAAGCTTTATGAATAAATGTATATTAATGGAATAAAAAAAAATAAGTGAAGAATGTATATTAAAAGAATGTAAATATAAGAGAAAAATTAGAAGAACTTAATTATATATGAAAATTTATGAATAAGGAAGATTCAGAATAGTGTAGGCTTAGTTATTTGCTATGTCTTCTTTTAGAATTTATCTTCCTAAGTCCTGTGTAATGCTACCCTTCTTGCTATACTTTTACAGGTACAGAAGCGGAGTTTGCATGGGTCATGGCCGAGCAGATTTATGTTCAACTACGTGGGATATATATATATATTGTTTTGAGTGGACTGTTATTTTGTAAAACTGAATATGTAATAGTTTTATGCCCTGAGACTAGTTCTAATTGGGCGTAGGATCATTTAAGTTGTTTGTAATATTTTTGTGTTTTATGTTTTTAAATAATTTTGGTTTGACAGGTTTAAAAGAAGAAAACTTTGGAAAGTCTGATAAACAGAGGAAACTCTGTCGGATTCTTCCTAAGGATTTTTACAAGTATTTAAGTTTTAAAAAAAAAGAAATTTTAAATCACCAATTTTATTAAAACCTAAAAGTTAACTAATTAAAGTGAGGACGTCGCATTTACCCTGAGGGGTAATGAAGCAACCCAAACCCCGAATCTCGTGCAAGGTAACTTTCTGCTTAATAACCAACCTTGCAAAATCATGTTTGATTCTAGAGCTACACATTCTTTTTTTTCTCCTGAATGTGTAAATAGGCTGAATCTTGTTGTTTCCGATTCACCTTGTTATCTTAGTATAGATACCCCTACCGGAATACCGATTTTTACCGCTAAAGTCTGTTTAGGGTGTGATGTGGAAATTTTGGGTCGTCTTTCCAAAGTAGATTTGGTTTGTCTTCCTAAGTTACAATTGGATGTGATCTTGGGTATGGATTGGTTGATGAAGAACCAAGCGATCATCAATTGTGAGGAAAAGACAATTCAATATAGGACCCTTGAACCTGAGGGTTATATGTGTTTGTTCTCTGCTACTGGGGAAGAAGAGTCGATGCCGATAGAGGAGATTCTTGTGGTGATGGAATTTTCGGAAGTATTTCCTGAGGAGATACCAGGACTACCTCCGAAGCGAGAGATAAAGTTTGGGATAGACTTACTCCCTGGAGCTGGTCCCATCTCTATTGCTCCTTATAGGATGGCACCACCAAAAATGGCAGAAATGAAAAAGCAAATCGAGGAATTGCTGCAGAAATAGATGATCAGGCCAAGCGTTTCGCCTTGGGGAGCTCCATTACTGTTTGTAAAGAAGAAGGATGGGAGTATGAGAATGTGTGTAGATTACAGGCAATTGAATAAGGTCAACATTAAGAATAAGTACCATTTTCCAAGGATTGATGACCTTATGGATCAAGTTAGGGGAGCTGCAGTATTTTCCAAGATTGATCTGAGATCGGGTTATCATCAGATCAGGATAAAGGAGGAGGATATACCCAAGACTGCATTTCGATCTCGATACGGTCATTATGAGTATGTTGTGATGCCGTTCGGATTGACTAATGCACCTAATATTTTCATGGATTATATGAACCGGATCTTTAGACCCTACCTGGATTTATTCGTGATAGTGTTTATCGATGATATTCTGGTCTATTCTAAGAATCCGGAGGAGCATGAAGAACATATCAGGATTGTGTTAAAGGTCCTGAAGGAGAAGCAATTATATGCCAAACTTACGAAATGTGAGTTTTGGTTGAATGAAGTGAAGTTTTTGGGGCATGTAATCTCTAAAGAAGGAATTGCGGTGGATCCAGCAAAAGTAAGTTAAGTGTTGAGCTGGGAACAGCCTAAGACTGTGACTGAGGTGAGAAGTTTCTTAGGGCTGGCTGGATACTATCGTCGGTTCATAGAAGGATTTTCCAAGATTGCATTGCCTTTGACTAAGTTGACTCGGAAAGATCAACCGTTTGTGTGGGATGATAGGTGTGAAGTTAGTTTCCGTGAGTTGAAGGAAAGGTTAACATCGTCTCCTGTGTTAATCTTACCTGATCCTCACAAAAGTTTTGAAGTGTACTGTGATGCATCTAAGCAAGGACTGGGTTGTGTATTGATGCAAGAAGGAAGAGTAGTGGCTTATGCATCGCGACAATTGAAGAATAATGAGGTGAATTACCCGACACACGATTTGGAATTGGCTGCGATCGTGTTTGCCTTAAAGATATGGAGACATCATCTCTATGGCACTACGTTTCAAGTATTTAGTGACCATAAGAGTTTGAAATATCTGTTCGATCAGAAAGAGTTGAACATGAGGCAAAGAAGGTGGATGGAGTTTTTGAAGGATTATGACTTTAAACTCTACTATCATCCGGGTAAAGCAAATGTGGTTGCAGATGCTTTGAGTCGGAAAGCAATCCACATAAGTGCGATGATGGTTAAGGAAGCAGCGTTGATTGAAGAATTCAGAGACTTGAGCTTGTTGACACAAGTGGAGCCAACAAGTATCAAGTAAGGGATGTTGCAGATCACAAATGAGTTTTTGGAAAGAATTCGTGAGTTGCAACAAGCGGATGGAGAATTGATGGAAAAGATGAGATTAGGTTCAGAAGGAAAGGAACCTGATTTCAAGATTGGGTTGGATGGAATCCTTCGTTTTAGGACAAGGATTTGTATACCAAGAGATCAGGAGGTTAGAAGATTGATTCTTGATGAAGCACATAAAAGTCAGATGAGTATGCATCCTGGATCAACCAAAATGTATCAGGATCTGAAGAAGATGTTTTAGTGGTCTGGATTGAAAAAGGATGTTGCAGAATATGTGGCGGCATGTTTGATTTGTCAAAAAGCTAAGGTAGAACATCAGAAACCAGGAGGACAGTTGCAACCTTTGAGTATTCCCCAGTGGAAGTGGGATAGCATCTCAATGGATTTTGTGTCTGGTTTGCCAAGGACAGCAGCAAATCATGACGCAATCTGGGTGATTGTGGATAGATTGACCAAGTCGGCGCATTTGGTTCCGATCAATATGCGCTATTCTTTGAACAAGCTTACCCAGATCTATATTAAGGAAGTAGTTCGTCTTCACGGAGTGCCTTCGAGTATTGTGTCGGATCGAGATCCCATATTTTCTTCGCAGTTCTGGAAAAGTTTGCATGATGCTATGGGAACAAGATTGAAATTGAGTTCTGCGTATCATCCACAGACTGATGGCCAGACGGAGAGAACGATTTAGTCTTTGGAAGATGTGTTGCGGGCTTGTGCACTTGAAGAACAAGGAAGTTGGGATCAAGTGCTACCTCTTGCAGAATTCACATACAACAACAGCTATCATGCGAGCATCGGGATGGCACCGTTTGAAGTGTTGTATGGAAGGAAGTGTCAAACCCCGCTATGTTGGTTCCAAGTGGGGGAGAATTTAATGGTTGGACCGGAAATGATACAGCAGACATCTGAGAAGATCAGGATGGTTCAAGAAAAGATGAAAGCGGCTCAGAGTCGGCAGAAGAGTTATGCTGACAAAAGAAGAAAACCATTAGAGTTTTCGGAGGGCGACCATGTGTTTCTTCGGATAGTTCCGATGAAAGGAATCAGTAGAGCCTTGAGAACTCGAAAGCTTTCGCCTAAGTGTATAGGTCCATACCAAATCCTTAAGAGAGTTGGTCCTATTGCTTATCAACTAGCTTTACCACCCTCTATATCCAATTTGCACAACGTCTTTCACGTTTCGCAATTGAAGAAGTATGTGCATGACCCATCAGCTATTCTGAAAATCCAACCTGATGACCTAACTTTGAAGGAAAACCTTACCTTTGATACCAGACCGGTTCAGATAGAAGATCGTGAAGTTAAGCAGCTCAGGGGAAAGGAGATACCTTTAGTGAAGGTCGTATGGGAAAATGTTGACGTGTCTGAAGCTACATGGGAATTAGAGGAAAAGATGCGTCAAGAGTATCCGGAGTTGTTTATGTAAGCTAGAATTTCGGGGACGAAATTCCTTTTAAGTGGGGGAGTAGTGTAACACCCCTAATTTTCGTCTCCCGGATAATAAGGAAATTAATAATAAAAGTTTTATTATTGATTTATATGAGTTTCCAAGTTTATGTTTTGTATTTAATTAGCCTGAAATATAAAAATAAGTTGAAATATTTTTATATAGCAAATAAATGCAAAATATAAGAATATTGCATTTTAGTCCCTGGATTAGGACCTAAATGTAATATTGAAAAAGTTCTTGGAGGGAAAGATTTAAAAATATTAATTTTTAAATTTTGTACTGATCTAATCGGTTAGTAATGCCTTGTAACTGGTTAGACGATGAACACAGAAACTTGGTTAGTGGATTTTGATGAGTAATCACTTGATTAATTCAATTAATCGCCACGAATACAGCCCAGATTAGTGGAAACCCACGCATCAGTGTGCATGCGAGCTTAATCCCTCTATAAAAACCCACAATTCTGAAGAATTGGGTTGTTGTTGCTCTGAATTTAGGGGAAACTCTGTTTTAGGGTTTCAAAATCGTTTCCTGCAATTCTTGTTCTTTGTTGAGTGTTAGCCTTTGAGTGATACACGGTTGTAAAGCTCACATCAAGAGCTTTACAAAGATATAAACATTGTGAGTTAAGGGTGAGGGAGCTGGGAGAACGAAGTCTTTGAAGTAAAGGAGTTCAAAAACTGGTTCAGCAAAGACTGATTTCTGGAGCTGAATTGAAGCTTCAATTTTGGTAAGTATAAGAACTCCTTTGATATCAAATCACTTCTATCTCCTAGTGCATGTTACCTAGATTGAGTTCTAACTGTTTTCCCCAATTTCTTTGGCCAATTGCTATGTCAAATTTGGTGGTTTTTGGACCCTGTTGCTGAAATCATGGGTAAAGGGCAGAACTAGGGAGTTTGGTGGAATTTGGGATCTTTCTTCAAGTTCAGTGTTAATATTCATCAAACACTATCTTAAGGTATAGGAGAAGTCTACCTTATACTAGATTTAGACGAAAAATCAAGTGAATTAGGATTTGAGTTAACAAAACTCAAAAAGGGCATTATGTGTTTAAAGCACAAAGGCTTGGAGGCCAAATTTTAGCTCAATGTTGTTTTGAGCAACTTCATATTGATGCATGCAAGTTATTTTAATGTTTAAATCAGAAGCAAAATGTATAATCTGTTATTTGAGGTATTGAATTGTGTTTGTATGGATTTTTATGCAATTTGATGCACTAAACCAAATGCATGCAAGTTATATATGTTTCTGTGCTTAAACATATTTATTTAAGGTATATGAACTCTGTTAAAGGTTGAAATTTGGTTAGATTTGAGTAGTGAAGAGAATGGTTTGTTAAAACTCAAATTTTAGTGTCTGACTGCATAATCTAACCGGTTACTCGATATTCGTAACCGGTTAGACACTGTAAAAATGCAAAAGAAAATAAGTTTACAAAATCAGTTTTGTGGTCTTATAAATCCTACTCAAATCTAGACCTTAATTTCATGGAAAACAATCTGAAAATAAGTTGGTTTCACTGTTATAGTTCAGATTGCAGTTAAAGAGTTAATACCTTAGTGTAATGGGATAATTTCAAGAGGAAATTATGCTCATTGGAGAATGAAATGCGATTAAGACTTTTGAATGATAAAAACAGTGGTTTTTGAGGCATAAAACAATGTTAAACTTGTTTATGGATTGGGTAGAGAATTCAAGAAAAAGGGTTTTTCTGAATTTCAATGGTAAACAGTTCAGGTCTGTAATTCTAACCGGTTAGCCTGAAACTGTAACCGGTTAGTACCTGAATCTGAAAAATAAAAAGTTAAGTTTTTGAATACTATTGGTTATGTTTTTTCCCAATCTAAGTTTAAGAGCATGTTTTTGGAGATAATTCAAAGAAGAATTTTGTGCCAAAGATTATGCCTCAAATAGATCATTCAAAAGAGAAATTTGGAATATTTCTAAATCACATTAATTAATGTAAAGATAAAACCAACCCTGATAATTGTGCATCCATATAGAATGAAAGTTTGGTCGGTAGGAACGTTTATCATATTCTGGGAATATGAGGAGAGTACTCCAGGAGTACCAAATTGTAACCTACTTGATGACACATTCTGGGAATGTGACCAGTGTCCGGGACCTGGTTTTTATGCGTTCTGGGAACGTATGCGTTCTGGGAATGTGGTGCACACTCCGGGAGTGATGCTTATTATCCAAGTATGGTTTGGCATTACGTTCTGGGAACGAATGTCAGTGTTCCGGGAACACAAGGGTGTATTGGATGGACGTCCAAGATGGACTTTTAGAGGCCTCAGTGGTGGATAGAAAATCATACATCATGCCACTTGCATTATAAGAGAAATAATGTTGAAAATTGGTGTGTTCATATGTATTGGCATTATTATCTGTCCATGACATACTTGTGTTTGTAATTTTAGTCTTTATCAATTATGTATATGTGTATACTTACTCCCTGTGCCCTGTTTAGATGATGGCCAGATACCTAGCTTGCATCGAGATACGCCCTATCCCTAGCGGCATATGGACGTATGAGGAGCACCGTGCCACTTTTGAGGGGGAGGTGGAGATCACTCTCTACCACCCTAACCCTCTGGTGCGAGTGCGACCTCGTCGATTTAGGATCCCTTTAGTCTATACTATGCATGTTCCACCCTTTTATACATATAGAGGACCACCCCCGGCTCGACCTGTGCGTCGATTTCATAGTTTACGTTTCAGAGCTGGCACTCGTTCTCATCCTTCCTCCCATAGAGTTGTCACTGAGGAGACTCCTTCTCCTGGTCCGACTGATTTCGAGAGGACCGCTTCTGCAGATCCTAGACCCAGTGGTAGGGTTTCCACACAGTCGGGTGAGGTCGAGGAGGACCCTGTAGAGGATGAGAGCGAGGAGGAGGTGCATGTCGAGCCGACTGTTTCTGCTAGAGGTGGACCTGCTGGTTCATAGGAGCCTGCATAGCGTGGATGCTTTGGATCCTAGATCCTAGGGATAGAGCTGTGGAGGATATGAGGAGCTGCTGAGGACACGGATGACCTGCTCTGGGACTTCTATTTTGGGATTATGTGATATATTGTATATATTTTGAGAGGTCCTAGAGTGAGGTTTTATTTTATGCAGCTGGGTTGTATATGTTTTTATAAACTCTTGCTATCTCGACTTATGCTACTTTCTACTGATGATACTTATGGGGTTTATGTTATGATATACATATATATGATATGTTTTAATTACCTCAGCAGTGCCCCATAAGTACTATTTTTTACTTCCGCATACTCTGATTTTGACTCAAAAAGGGTTCGGCGACAAGTTCTTATTTTATATATTTGATTAAACTCGAGAGACAAACAATATATTTCAATAAGAACTACGAAGGTGTTTTATTACGTTTAAGAAAATATTATCTCGAGAGTCTTTTGTAACTAAGGTATTATTAAGCCGAATTCAATTATTGGTTCAGATTTAAAGTGTTTATAATCGGGCAAGTACAAATTAAAAGGAAAAATTTTCTAGTCCTAATTTTTGATAGCAAGTATTTCAATCATTTGGAAATATTAGTTATTTTCAAGATGTAAAATGAGAGCGTCACAGGATTCACATATTGTGTCATATTATAAATTTGATTATTATTAATAGAACTTAAGAACATTAAAAGACTCAATAACACAAGATCCAAGTATTATTCACACTACTTAATTTCGTCACTATTAGACAACATTGTGGTGATCAAAGGAGAGAAAAATGATAATTATAATGCATCAACGATCATGACATTAAAAAGCTAGAGCTAAGTGCAAAGTTAACACCGAATCTTTTTTGTGCTTAATTGCAGCTTTGTAGTCTTCACTTTCTATACCAATCATATTATTTCATGTACAAAGTGTGATACCATTTAGTTTGTTGCTCAAGTTATTTTTAGGTTAAAAATAAGTTTCTTAAGGGTTTTTTTTTCTTCATATAAGTCCCTAAGTTGTTGCGATCTAACAAATTCATCATTTCTGTTAATTTTCACAATTAACAAATGTCACCACATGTTAAAAACAATGATTTAATGTTTATTTTTTTAAATTTTCTTATGTAGTTTTCCTAAGCAAATTTTAACTGTTTTCTCTATTTTTTGATTTCATGATAACTACCTATATGTTCATATTATTTAGTATTTGTATTAATCATAAATCAGAAATAATATCCAATATCAATTTTTTGGAATGTAGGCCGATTTTATATGAGGATATATCATAATTCTTATTATATATATATAAGTATAGTTTTAGTATGTATATGTGTTGACAAGTATGACTTTTGTAAAAAAAAATTATTAATTAATTATTTTTAATATAAATCGCAAGTTTAATTTACCCACCAATGACAATCTTGCTCCAAATTTTATATTATTTATTAATGTTATCATGAATAAAATTTTAGTGAAAACGGGCATTTCTTTTGTAGTTATTGTAAATCTAACTTAAGATGACCCGAGGTCAAATGGTATTTCAAAATGAAGGCTAAAACTTAAAACAATGAATGGTATACAATTAAATAACTCTGAGTGTATTGTTTTAATGATAAATATGTAATTTGTCGAGAAAAAACAATTTTATCAACAATTGTATCTTGACTGTCATCCACATCATCTTCTGGATATTATCCGCAATTAATGTAAACATGACTGCAATTTTTAACCTTAATCTATCATGATTGATGAACGATAAATGCAATCACCCATTTTGTAATTTGTAGCCTTGAAATCTGCAAGCATATCACCATTTCTTAATTACTAAGCATTTAGGTAAAAGATTAATTGAAGGAAGATAAAAGAAAAAAAAGTGATGGTTCCGGTAGCTTGACACACCAGACATAATGGAATGAAAGTGCAGCAGCATGTGCTCGCTGCTCTGTGAAACCAGCTTAACGCATATCCCTCTAGTCTAGAGGCCATGACAGCTGAGCTTGCACCCAAGCACCATGACTCAACTCTCAACTCTCAACTTGGAGTGGGCAAGCCAACTTGGTTCATCCATCATCCCAACCAAGCATGCCAATGATGCCATAGCCATTTTCCAACACTTTGATGCCCCCACCTGGGTTACAAGCTAGAGTTACCTAGCTTAGCGATTCGGCATGCACACTTGAGGCTTATAAACACTCATTTATGTCATATATTGCTAAGTGTGGGACTCACATATTGTCATATTAGAAATTAGATTATTATTAATAGGATTGGGGAACATTAATAGACTCAATAACACAAGATTCAAGCATTATTAGCACTTCTTAATTTCGTCACTATTAGACAGCATTGTGGAGATCGGAGGAGAGGAAAATGATCATTATAATGCATCAACGACCATGACATTTAAAAAGCTAGAGCTAAGTGTGAAGTTAGCATTGAAACTTTTTTGTGGTTAATTGCAACTTTTTAGGATTCACTTTCTCTATCAATCATATTATTTCATGTGCTATTTAGCTTGTTGATTGAGTTATTTTTAGGTTAAAAATCGGTTTCTTAAGTTTTTTTTTCATATAAGTCCCTAAGTTGTTGCGATCTAACAAATTCATCATTTCTGTTAATTTTCTCCGTTAACAAATGTCACGACATGTTAAAAACAATAATTTGATGATTATTTTTTAATTTCCTTTGGTAGTTTTGCTAAGAACACTTTAACGATTTTCTATATTTTTTATTTCTTGATAACTACTATATGTTCATATTATTTAGTATTTGTATTAATCATAAATCAGAAATGATATCCAATATCAATTTTTCCGGATGTAGGCTGATTTTATAAGAGGATATATCATAATTCTTATTATATATATAAGTATAATAAAGTATATATATATATATATATATGTTGACAAGTATGATTTTTGTAAAAACATTTTATTGATTAATTATTTTTAATCTAAATCTCAAGTTTTATTTACCCACCAATGACAATCTTGCTCAGTATTTTATATTATTGATTGATGCTATCATGAATAAAATTTTAGTTAAAACAAACATTTCTTTTGTAGTTATTGTAAATCTACCTTAAGATGACCCGAGGTCAAATGCTATTTCAAAATTTAGGCTAAAATTTAAAACAATGAATGATATAAAATTAAATAACTCTGAGTGTAACGTTTTAATGATAAATATGTAATTTGTCGAGAAAAAATAGTTTTATCAGCAATTGTATCTTGACCGTCATCGACATCATCTTCTAGTTATTATTCGCAATTAATGTAAACATTATTGTAATTTTTAACCTCAATCTATCATGATTGATGAACGATAAATGCAATCACCCATTTTGTAATTTTTAGCCTTGAAATCTGCAAGCATATCACCATTTCTTAATTAGTAAGCATTTAGGTAAAAGATTAATTGAAGGAAGATACAACAAAAAAAAAAGTGATGGTTCCGGTAGCTTGACACACCAGGCATAATGGAATGAAAGTGCAGCAGCCTGTGATCCCTCCACTGTCCGGAGCCAGAGGTGTTCGCTGCTCTGTGAAACCAGCCTAACGCATTTCCCTCTAGTCTAGGAGCCATGACACCTGAGCCTTCACCCAAGCACCATGACTCAACTCTCAACTTGGAGTGGGCAAGCCAACTTAGTGCATCTATCATCCCAACCAAGCATGTCATAGCCATGTTCCAACACTTTGATGCCCCCACCTGGGTTACAAGCTAGAGTTACCTAGCTCAGCGATTCGACGTGCACACTTGAGGCTTATAAACACTCATTTATATCATATATTGCTCAGTGTGGGACTCACATATTGTCATATTAGAAATTAGATTATTATTAATAGGACTTGGGAACATTAACAGACTCAATAACACAAGATCCAAACATTATTAACACTACTTAATTTCGTCACTATTAGACAACATTGTGGAGATTGGAGGAGAGGAAAATCATCATTATAATGAAGCAACGACCATGGCATTAAATAGCTAGAGCTAAGGGTGAAGTTAACATTGAAAATTTTTTGTGCTTAATTGCAACTTTGTAAGCTTCACTTTCTGTACCAATCATATTTTTCATGTACTATTTAGTTTGTTGCTTAAATTATATTTAGGTTAAAAATTAGTTTCTTATGGTTTTTTTTTTCATATAAGTCCCTAAGTTGTTGCGATCTAACAAGGTCATCATTTCTGTTAATTTCCTCCGTTAACAAATGTCACATGTTAAAAACAATGATTTGACAATTATTTTTTAAATTTGCTTAGATAGTTTTCCTAAACATACTTAAGGTTTTCTCTATTTTTTTATTTCATGATAACTAGCTATATTTTCATATTATTTCGTGTTTTTATTAATCATAAATCAGAAATGATATCCAATATCAATTTTTCGGTATGTAGACCGATTTTATATGAGGATATATCATAATTCTTATTATATATATATATATATATATATATATATATATATACGTAAAAATTTCGGGGTCAGCTGTCCCATCCATTAGAGGTGCCTACAAGTCAGCTAGGAGATTAGTCACTGCGGTCGGCGGTCGGCGGTGGACACTCCGGTCATGGACCCCATATATATATATATATATATATATATATATATATATATATAAGTATATTATTAGTATATATATGTGTTGACAAATACTCCATCCGTTTCATATGTAGTGTTGTTTTAGCATTTGTTATTTGTTTCATAAGTCTAGTTGTTTAGAAAACTCAATACATAATTAATGTCATTTTTCCAAATATATCCCTATTTATTACACTCTCTTTTTCACTTCCAATACATTTCTCTCTCTTCAATAATGATTATATAGCATTATAGTTAAAATACAACATACCTTAGATCATTTAACCATTTCTTAAAATCCATGCATAACCTTAAAACACACTAAATATGAAAAGGAGGGAGTTATATATATGTGTGTAAATCTCGGGGTCAGCTGTCCCACCCATTAGAGGTGCCTACAAGCCAGCTAGGAGATTAGTCACTGCGGTCGGCGGTGGACACTCCGGTCATGGACCCTATATATATATATATATATATATATATATATGTGTGTGTGTGTGTGTGTTGACAAGTAGTTGTTTTATAAACCCAATACATAATTAATGTCATTTTTCCAAACATACCCCTATTTATTACACTCTCTTTTTCACTTCCAATACATTTCTCTCTCTTAATAATGATTACATAGCATTATAGTTAAAATACAACAAACCTTACATCATTTAATCATTTCTTAAAATCCGTGCATAACCTTAAAACACACTACATATGAAAGGGAGGGAGTATGACTTTTGTAAAAACATTTTATTGATTAATTATTTTTAATCTAAATCGCAAGTGTCATTTACCCACCAATGACAATATTGATTAATGTTATCATGAATAAAATTTTAGTTAAAACTGACGTTTCTTTTGTAGTTATTGTAAATCTACCTTAAAATGACCCTAGGTCAAATGTTATTTCAAAGTGTAGGCTAAAATTTAAAAAAATAATAATGAATGATATACAGTTAAATAACTCTGAGTGTAATGTTTTAAAGATAAATATATAATTTGTCGAGAAAAAACAATTTTATCAGCAATTGTATCTTACCGTCTCGGCATCATCTTCCGGTTATTATCCTCAATTAATGTAAACATAATTGTAATTTTTAACCTTAATCTATCATGATTGATGAACGATGAATGCAATCATCCATTTCTAACCTTAGTGCATTTGAAAACCTTGAAGGACTAAATATATATTTATAAATTTTCAGAGATTAAACTAGTACACAACAAAATATCAATGACGAAATTGGTATTTCACCCAAAAAATTACTATCCATTCCAAAATTCCATTATGTTTCCCATAAATGGCTTCCATGTGAAATTACAACTAGTATACAAAATCCTAGCCAAGAAGAAAATAAGGATTAAAACTATCCCATATAGTGTCATCTTCCATCTCAAGGGATATCCTGCTAGCAACATCACAGGTCATTTTGTCATGTGATTTTAGGACTAACTTATATAGGTTAGAAATTAAAGGGTTTCCAAGAAATGGACCGATGGTTCTTCCAAGCACAGCTACATCAGATACAAAATGTTTGGCATCCTCATTGCCAGACACCGAGAAAATGCAGTTTGAAAGGGCATAAAAACCAAGTAAATTTGCATACAAGGGTAAAAATGCATCTTTATGGTTACCCATGCCTCCTATCCAATCATTCCCTTCTTGTTTCCCATTATGTTCTTCAGTATATGACACCAATTGATGGAAAAATGCCATCCTCCACCCTTGTATATAACTCCTGAATTCTTTTTTTTCAGCCCAGGACTTCAAAATAGGTAGCTTTTCCATATTGGAGCAACAAATTTGGCTGATCAACAGCTTCTCTTCATAATGATTGTCAATCTCCTTGTCAAAAACTTGCCTCACAAGGTCTCCTCGGGATGATGCGACGTAGCTTCCGGCATGTAATACCCATTGACAGAGGTAATCGAAGTACTCAATCCAGTGACCAAAAATAGAAGATAGATGGTCAAAACAGAATCTTATCACTCTATCTACTTGAGAAGAGCTGCTTCTAGTTCTTTCTGAAGTAAAACACTTTTGAACATCCGACGAAAGCCTCAATCTAACTTCGTCATCCTCATCTTCCAGAAGCTTGATGCATGTGAACCATGCATCTAGTACTTGATGAGCATACAAATTCACAGCTTCACTTTTTACAAAAGAAGAAGATGAAATGCCCGAGGGAATTTGGTTATTGATAACAAACAAGCCAAGAAGCCCAGCCTGCTCGAGCAAACCAGAAGCTACCAAGGATTCAGCTGCTGCCTGGCGCATACTTGCCATTTCAGATGCTGAACTACATTGTTTAATCATGTTACAATAAAATACAATGCAGTCAAACAAACTACCAAGCATTTCCTCCTGATTAATTTCACCACATACAGCTAACTTCTCCATTCCTTCATTAGGCCAAATAGAGCTGGCAAACAACATTGTAATTCTCTTAGCACACACTCCCAAGCAGCAAACAAGGGTTTCTCGAGTCTTTGAGTGTCTTGTTTGCTTGTACAAGGAAACTAATTCATTCCAAAATTGGAACACAGAGTCAAAGTCCATTTCACCAACATAATTCGCTCCATTGCCCTTACCTGCATTTTCAAACTGCAGCATATTCCATGCTACAAGGATCCTCAGAATATAATATCTACATTTGTGGTTTTTCTCTGATGGCATAATCTTCACCAAGGTTCCATGAAGGTGAGTTTCGGCCCAGAGCTGAACAACACCAATGTCATCATTACTGAGGACTTTACCACCACCAGATTCAGCTGCTTTCAGGAACTTCAGCATCCACTTTAGTGTTGCTAGTCGAACTTCATATGATGAGTCTGACAAGCAGCGAATCAACCTATCCAAAACACCAGTAGAAGCATTTTCCATTTCATGTTTAGGCAATGATTTTGAACTGGGAAGTGAATGCTTCGGTGGCAAATGGACTACCTCTTCATCCTCGGGTGCTTGAAATAAACAACCAAAATAGGAAACGGCTGCTTGTTCACGAAGTTCAGCAATGGTTGGGTCATAATATGACAGGTGATAAGATTCTAAATCTAAGCACTCTGCTGACAACTCCAAAAGTAGGTTCCGGATGGGATGAAAATGTTTGGTTATTTGGCATGTTCTTGCAATATTGAGCATTTGATAGAGAACCCTTAAGAATGCTTCATTGAGGATAGGACAAGAACAATGAGTAGGCCTTGCAATCCATGAATGAAGTGAAAGAATCTGGATCAATTCACCAATTATATGATCTTTCTTCGAGTTGTCAGCAAGATTTCTACAATTTCTATCCAGCAGAGAACTCAACTGCAAGAGAATTCCATGAATTGAGTTGAAGGAAATATTGTAGGAACTATTAGTCGTACCCAAACTGATTGATAAAGCTGCTGATTTGACTAGGTTTTCTGCACAAGGCAACTCAGAAGCAATATTGAGAAGGGCTGATGACAAGTTCTCATTCGATACCAGACTAGTTAGAGCTCTCGATGCAAGAACACGAACTCGTAAATTACTTTGGGTTGAGCACCTCCTGATCCATGGCATGAAAAGGAAAGGGTCTAGCTCATCTCCTGCCTCACTAGCAATTGATGAAGGCTTGAGCCTGGATAGAAGAATCAGAATAGGGTACAAGCTTGGATGTAGATTATTTCCCTTGATGGATTCCAAATTTCCTGAAGATGCAGGACCTAGAAACTCCGTCGCAACTTCTAGTTCATTGAACAGAAATGAATGCAATGATGGATACCTTCAACCAAAAAACATGTTAAAAGGTAAACAGTTGGTAACTACTCTAACTACCTCGGAACATACAAACTAATGAGAGCTATCTAGAATTTTTAAATGCACATGTGATAAAAATATGAACATGTTTTCACCTGTGAAAAAACTCAAGCCCAGTTAGTGCACGTCGTGCTGATTCTCGCTTATGAACATTGAGGAATCCAATCATGCGACGTACCAATGCAGTATAAGCTAAACAGGCACTATTTCTGATCTCCCAGTATGGCGATGAGAAAGAGCGAATAGACAAAACCAAAGCCTCAGCTGAGAAACCAGATGTATCGGTGGCCAAGTTAGTGTCATTGAATGCAGCTCTTAGAGCATTAAATGCATGTACAGTAGGAATGACACCCTCATCTCTGATCTTTGATGACATCTGAGTCACATTCCTTTCAGCCTCCTGTACAAAACTATTTTCTTTCCTAGAACCATTTGCCTTGCATGGGTCACCATTCAAGCTATCAGTTTCGATTTGATTCAGCAGAGACCCATTACCTACATCTATAAGCCACCTTAGTGCTCGTGGGAGGAGCTTTTTTGGTGTGCCTTCTGGCTCTGAGAGAAACAGAGCAATAAATGCAGCAGGTATTCCGGCACTTCTTCTCAGCAAATCATCCACGGTTTGTCCTTTGGCCACAGTTCTTTGCATAAGTTGTTCCAACCAGGACTCTGTCAATCTACAAAGTCTGAAAAGGAAGACAGACATTTATAAAGTGTTGAAGACATACAATTTATGATATGATGACTTGGTCATAATGACATAGAACATGACCCAGAAAACAATCCTTGTTAATTTTGCAAGGGCATGGCCCTTGACAAAATCACAAATAAGAATATTACACTACATCTATCATATACATGTTCATCATAGTGCTTTATCCATGGCGATATAAGATTAAAAAAAATGGGAATACAAAACCTAACTACAACAATATTTATCAGCAAAACATGAAAATTAAAGAAGCACCAAAAGCCACCAATTTTAGCCTGGATAGATCTAGCATAGCAATGATAACTGGATTCTTACAAAAATTCTTTAGTTAAAGCTAGAATTGAGATAATCTTCTCATAGGAGTTCATATGTAATCATGATGATGAGGAATCTTTACACATGCGAAATAACCAGTCTCTCCTTGGATGAAAAATCTTGAATCAAACTTTAAAATTATATCCCAATGCCAATTCAGTGAGGACTAGAGTTAGATCAGGATTTTAAAGTTTTAATTTTGCTATGCAAATAGAATTACAAAGTGAAATCGCATTTGGTTCTTTTTTTAACAGAAAGTTTAATTCTTTCTTGCAAGAGCAAGGTTTTTTCAAGTAAAAATATATAAATCTCACCAAAAAGAAGTTAAAATTAGAATCAGATTTATAAATATTTAAATTAGTTTTGTATTATGGCTGCAAAGGATGTGACCGGTAGTTGTTGCCTATGGAGGAAGCCGTGAGAGATGGGTGGTGGTAGAGAGTAGAAATAGCAGTGGCACTGGTACCAAAAATGGCAGAGTCAACAATGTCAACATTGACAGCAGCAGTAGTAACAGCAGATGTGGTAGAGGAGATAGAGATAGCTTTTTTTTTTTTGTAGGCAAACTTTTTATTTGTAGTTTCTTTTTTTTTTTTATAGAGATGGCTTGCTGTAAAAGAGTGTTTAATAGAAAAATAAAAAACTTTCTTTAGATGTGAAACCAATAAAGCATTTAATAAAATTAAAACGGATTAGCAAAATCTATACCTTGGGTCATTTGAGCAAAGTAAACGATTGCAAAGAGCTGTGAACCCAGCCCTCGTCTTATCAATTGCACCATTGTGCTTCATCTTCAAGAGGACTTCTAAAAAGTGATTTCCAATCGTTTCAAGTTGTTCCAAATCAAGCACAGAATTAGACGAAAAATCTGCAGTATCAACAGAAGGCTCCTCTAACTTGGATAAATCTGAACTAGCATTACTTGGCAATGGTACCTTTCTTACAATAGTCCCCAAAAGAAGGCTCACCTAAAGAAGAAAACATGATGAAACAACTGTGCAATCCCAAAAAGTACATGCAGAATTATGCATCACATAACGAAAAACTTTCACTCTCTTCTTGTTTGGAACAAACAATATGGCTTAATTTGTATATGCAAACTCAGCATCATTTCTAGAATTTTGATCAGGTAACTAGAGGAAAATAATGTTATCAATAAAGAAATAATCAATGTTAATTTGGAACTGTATTCTTTCTGCTTTATCTATTTCAAAGAATTAATAACCTAATAAATATAAAATCAAAAGTTCTGTCCGAGTTAAGTACCTCTTTCATGGCCAGCCAGCAACCAACCATGACAATCTGTTCCGATGATCTGACACCATGGGAAGGCTTGGAATTGCCATTCTCATACTCAGAAGACACATGCTCATGCTCAATATCTGGAATCTCTGACAAAAGACTATCGTCATCGTCCATGTCTTCAGGCAGATGCAAAGCATCTGCAGAAACCACCCATAGTGCCAATGAAGTTATCCGCATTACAAGCTCCAAAAGTCTTTCCAACAAATATCTCATCTCTGAGATGCTAGACAATGGGACATCAGAATCCCAGTCCAATTCCTCAAAAGCATAACGCAAAGCAAGTAATATACCATGGACAAAGCTATTCTTGCATGCTTTAGAAAGATCTCGTTCTCCATCTCTCACAGCAATATCCAACCAATCGATCATTGATTTCATATACAGTATCATAGGAATCTTACTAAACTGATTAACCTCATTTACCAATTCATACTTTGAGCGTAAATGGACAACATTAAATGGATCATCAATCAACCAACCTTGCTCCAACACGTACTTCCTAAATATAAGCCGTAAAGTTAGAGCGCCGGCATCACTTTCCCTTACACGTGGACTGCAAACTAATTTCATAGCCCAAGCAATTACCTTCTTCAGCATGTCTTCACCTGAGATCCCCGGTAATGGGGTCGGAAAATAGAGTAATATGCGAAATGAATTTTCTCTCAACCTGTCCCAACTATCAACAATTGAACCAACCAACAAAAGAGTTGAATCGGATGAAGTCATTCCTTTGCTGTAAGGATAGAGATGATATCCTGAGGAAGAACTATTAGACTCCTCGCTAATTGATGGTTTAACAGACCAAACATTTATCATAATCAAGATGAGATCCATAGCCATTATTTTTCTCTTGTAAGGAGCGGAAGGATAGCATGAGAAAAATAAGAAGCCACTCAGCCACCTCATAAAGTGAAAAAGATCATCTGCTCTTTTGGTTGACATTTCTTTATTCCCATTCGAAGGATAAACTCCATTTCCAATATTATGCTCAAGAGGGTTCCAGCTTCCTTGCTTGAATTGTCTCTCCAGGGCTGTTCGAACCCTAGCAAAGAACTTACGAAACAAGCTGCTCCACTTCATCTGAAAAGCTGTGGAGCAACACCTCATATTCAAAGGCACAGCTTCCTTCATTAAAGTTAGCTCTAAATGAGATGGTAGACTAGCCGTCTTGGGGTTTAAGAAAAGAGACTCTGCAGCATCTACACGTAGTGACTCATCCACATGGGTCAATGCATTTACTAGCCACTGAACAAAGATCTCAACATCTATTCCCTTTATGCAAACAACGGCAAGGCTTTCGGCTCCCAGCCCAGACTCTTTTTCACCTGCTGCAGGATTTTGATGCCAATCGATGTCCCCTTCAACCAAAGCAAGTGACCGAGATACCTTGAGCAATGAAACTAGAATTGCAATTCTTTGTTCAAGATTCAATTCCATGTTTGCACAAACAGTATCTGGATATTTCAGTCTGTTTTCATCCACATTTGGCCCAACTGAGATGAAAGATAGCATCGGAAATATACTATCCACATCCACTTCCAGTAAAACTGGAAGAGTATAGGTATTTAAATTGGAGCGAAGTTTTGAGAATCCAGATGCTAGCCCATAAAGAACTGGCGGAAGGCACTGCCCTCTGTAGAGAGCATAGCCACCTTCAATGCCATCAGTCTCCCAATACTCGTCACGTAAATACTCAAGGAAACACTTGAGAAATGAAGTGGCAGCACAGCAGACATCGTCATCGACATATGCCTGTATTATCTCAAACAGCAGGTTCGGGCTCATACTTAAAATTTTCCTTGCTCCCAATCTCTTTGTTAACAATGCTAAAGGAACGTATCTTCCCTTACACCGTGATCCCAGGGAAAGAAGATCCGATCCAATCTTCAACAAAAAACTGTTTATTTTGTCACCACTCTCCGACCAATGAAGTGATGACTGAATGTCCAAAAAGAGATCAAAAATGAGATGGACTTGCTTCACCGTTTGATTCAAAGGATCTTCCAAGTTATTCCAAATAATCCTAAGTATCCGCACCCCCATTTCCTCAGGAATGGGATCATAGTTTCCTGACATATCAGTAAGTTTTGACAATAATGAAGTTTTTATCTGCTGTAAACATATTTGCATAACGGTCAACGCATGAAAATTGAAATGGCTATCAACAGGGTTCTCGCAGTACTTGCACAACTCAGGTAAAATCCCATCATACAATATAGTCTTAATAGCCCCTCCACTCTCCTTCTGAGCCTCGTCACCATTCACATCAATAAAATGAGTGTTAAGCAAGTTTCTAGAAACTGCTGTAAGAATCCCTCTAATGAAACAAATCCTACTCAATACAGAAAGATTACAAATTCCTACATAAACATCATCCTTACAAGGAATCTTCGCAACGGCATTTCTAAAATCACTATCGTCACAATCAACATCATCCGAATTCAAGGCTTTCAAGTTAAATACACCTTGAATCAAAACCAAACCAAGCTCATGAGAACTCAAACAAACCTGAAGTGCAGTACATAGCCCTACCCCGGCCGCCACAAAGCAATCCCTCGTGAACGCCGAGGAACTCAAAATTCTCAAAATCACAGTCACAATCCCCTCCATAATACTCGAATAACCACCACCACCACCATTTTCATCGAAACCGCAACAAACATTCCCATCAAAACCATCCAAATCCTTAAACTTGGAAGGAAACCTCTGCAGCAAGTAATACAAACACGACAACGCCTCCTGGCATTGCTCCATAACAATCGGAGAAGGGCGAACGGACCTCTCCGTCTCCGAAACCACCTCACTCAATCCCAAAACCACATCCCATGCCACCACCACAGCACATCCCTCCACAACATCAACAAGGTACCCTAACTTCGGCATCCCTAAAACCGACAGCGCCGCACGCGATACAACAAATCTCGCCCCCTTCCTCTCCGCGCCGCGGTCTCCACCACCGCAACCGCAACCATACTCCTCGCAGAGACCTCGAAATGTCTCCCCAATCAGCGAGCTCCAGGCCTGAGTTTTAATCAGAGCCGATATAAGCGTTCGGTGGAGCGGCGTGGAGTTTTCGAGGAATAGAAGCTCTAGGTAGATTCTAGAAGCTTCTTTAATTGCGTTTGTTTCGGAGTTAGGTTTGGAATTAGGTTCGGGTTGGGGAGTGAGGGATTGGAGTAAGTGGGAGAAGGAGGAGGCGAGGATTTTGGCGTGGGAGAGTTGGGAGTAGGTGGAGGTGAGGGAGGTGAAGTGGAGGAGGGTCGAGTGGAAGTGGGAAACGGCGTCGTTTTGAGGGAGGGAGTGGAGAAGGAAGGAAGGGGGGAAGATGAGGGCGCTGTAGGTGTAGCGGTGACGGTGCTGGAGGGCGCGCCACTTCGCTGACATGGCGGCGGCGGAGGAGGGTAGGGTGGTGAGATTTGACTGCGAGTGAGAGGGAAGGGATGGGGAGAAGAGGAAGCGTGGCGGCGTCTTTTTAAATGGCATTTAGGCTTTGCTTGTCTTCTTTTTGGGCCACCGGAAATACCTAAAATACCCCTAACTAAAATTGAACCCTTTTTAAAAAAAAAATAAAAAATTTAAATCCTCAACTTCCTCCACCAAAGCTCACCCATATTCTCATTCTCACTCTAAGGTTTTGTTTGGATTGATGGTAAGTGATGGAATGAAGTGGAGTGAAAATGAATGAAACTATATTTCATTGTTTGTATTGTATAATTTAGGATGGAATGGAATGGGACATAATGGGATGCCTTCCACCCAATTCCATCCAATCTTTCATTTTTTGGTCACTCCCAATTTAGGGTATACAGGATGGAATCATGAAATACCCAAACAATGGAGTAATTTTGTCTTATCCCACTCCATCTCATCTTACTCCATTCCATTCCACTTCATTCAACATTTGATATCCATACATAGCCTAAAACTCTTACACAACACACTTACACCACCACCGACGTTACGAGAAAAAAAAAAGAGCTTATCATACCTGATGTGAGGATGATGAATGAATAAAATGAGTATGATGAAGAATGTGTATAATTGGTAAAATGTGTGTTTGCATGAATGATTGGTGGAGTGGATGAGACGAGGGATGAGTGAATGAAGTGGAAGAGTTGATGAAAAGGTAAGATGCATGGTGAAAAGAAGAGGTATTTTTTGAAAATATATTTTATATATTTATTTATATTGTTTGACAAAATTATTTTTCACTGATTAAGTACATTAATTATTAGGAAATGAAAGTAATTGATACGAGAGGGACTCCAGTAAGTGTTCTAGTTGGTGGGGCAATTCTACATCAAAGTGAACTAGCCAATCTTATTTTACTTTGGCTTGATTTATTCAGCAAAATAAAATTATTAGCTTGTTACCGAATTTAAGTAAGTAATATTTGACTTAACTAGTAAAAATAAAAATTGGATTGACCCAATCACGATCCGAGCCCAAACCAAGCCAACCGAACCTGACGGGTTGCCCAATCCTTCCCTTATTATTCATTTTTTCACGATCATCGCAATTTTTTCGTGCGTTAGTATAAGAAAAATAGTGAAACAAAAAAAATTATCTTAATTTTAGTTTGAAAACAATTTGAAATTGGGAAAAGGGTTGAAGGTATGGCCATGAGCGGAACTTAAATGAACTTGGTTCAGCTTGGTTCGGTTCGTTAAGAAATAGTTCAATTCAAAGTTTGGTTTGAGTTTAATTCAAACTATTTTTTCAATTCGAATTCGATTCGATTTAAGTTCGCGAACAATTTTGTTTGGTTCATAAATTCGAAATTGTTTGATTCATTAGCTTGGATAATGATAAATTTTTATTAGAAAATACTTTACATTAAAAAAATTACACTAAATGAATTCCCCCGATACAAACCCTATGCCGCTACCATTTTAAATTTCATCTTTATGACTTTATCTATTCTCTTACTTTCTGTTTTTTCTTTAAATTCTATCTACTCTTTTTTTTTGTACATTCTTAAAATTATTTATCTTTATGAGTTATGACTTTGATATATTATGTTTTAATCTGTTGTATATATCTCAAATATTTCCTTAATTACTACATTCATTCCCAAATGTTTTCTTATCTTTTAAGTTCTATATTTTTACCTAATATAATTTATAGATTCAAGTATTTGACCCTTCAAAAAAAAGTTCTTTAATATTCTTTAAAATTCAAGTGTTTTTTTTCCTAATTTTCTTTAAAATTAATCAATTGATTTTAACTTATATATTATTGACCTAGGTCACGAGCAAACGAAGATATTTGAGCATATCTTGAATTCTAGGAATACAAATGATATGCTTTTTTTTTTTAATCTTTTAGAAAAGTTTAAAGATATAGCTACAACTTTGATGCCTACTTTGACAATTGCCTCCACCATTCGAGCATATCTTGAATTCTAGGAATACAAATGACATGTTTTTTTTAATCTTTTAGAAAGTTTAAAGATATAGCTACAACTTTGATGCCTACTTTGACATAAATCAGTCATCTTCACAATTGGAAATGGCTTGCAATTTAGAGGGCAGAATTTCTATGAGATTGTAAGCTGACCTTAGGCTACTAATTTGGTCAAATCTTAAGTTGTAACATTCAAATTGAAGTGAGACCAAAACCAAATAGTAGTGTGTTTGGTTTGGCATTTCAGCACCTCCAAACATGCTATAAAGTTGGTTTGATATTGCTACCAATTTGGTCAAATTTTAAGTTGGTTACATACAAAATGAAGTGAGACCAAAGTCAACAATACAGCACGTTTGCTTCTGTGTTTCAGCACCTCCAAACACGGATCCTAACGTACTTGTAATCTAACAAGCAGTGGTACAGTGTAAATTAAGACCTGATTACAAAGGTGGAAGTGGCTAATCGAGTTTAGAGATGCGCTGTAATCAAACACATTTTGTATCAAAACATTATAATAACCAACAAACTATCATTTCATTCCATTTACATTTACCAAATTAAAAGAGGATATAGTTGCCAGGACTAAAGCAGAAGTCTAACCAAATCCAAAATGACTGAGATTACTGCTGTCAAATGTAAGAAGCTAAAAAAAGATATGCTTTTGATGAATATGCAAGCGAATGGCACTACTTGCTACAATATGTAATGAGAATTCAAAGAGACTTTGAAACACATAGGTCCAATGCCAAAATGACTTTGGCAGTGCAAGACAAAAACATATTGTGTTCAAGCAACATAGCGGTACACTTTTCTGTCCACTTTATCCCTTGACAAAAACTCACGTTCAATAAGGGATTCAATCCGTTTTTTAATAAGAACGGGATTAGGCAAAAATCTTGACTGCAGCTGCTTTGTGACCTCAGCAACAACATTATTATGGTCTAGCGACTTCCTAGCTTTCATTATCCTCACAATTGCTGCCTCAATCTGTGGCTTCCTGTCTTCCTCCAGTCTTTGCCGAGTTTCTAGATTTTCGGGTTCAGACTCCCTCTGTGCAACAACAGTTCCTATCTTTACCTTGAAGAACTTGCTTGTGAATTTGTCATTGAAGAAGAATGCATCATCCTCAGATACATCCTTGCTCATAGGCTCTTTTCGAAGAACATTCCTTCCTTTGGCACACGCGAGAGATTGAAGGCACCTCTTCAACTCTGAAATTGGAATAGATGTGGCCTGCTCTATCTCCTTACAAGTCAACCGATCAGCATTGTTGAAAAGCATGAGTACACACATCTGGTAAGTGGAAACATTCAGCTCATGCTTCTGGCCTTTTCCGAATGTTGCTTTTAAATCGGCTGTCCCCATATTTGTTTGCCAGGATAATCTCCTGCCATTGTGGGTGCCAAGATAATACGACCTGAACTTATCACATATAGTCATGATTTCGGATGGAAGATTACACTGAGGGCTGGGTTGAGTTGGCCATGAACCTGTTGTAAGCACCTGGACAGCTAGCATACGGCTATCCCCAAACTCAGAACCAAGGGATGCATAGAACCCCTGCATTGTGTCAGCGGAAGTCTTCATGTCAGTAAACATACCTTCTAACTTAGAAGTGAATTGATATCCACACTCTGTTTTGAGCTTAACAATTAAACTTCTTTCTGCATCATCAGATATAGTTTTCCCAGAAAGAAGCCTTTTTGCCAAGTGTTGCTTATAATACTTCTCAAACACATCCTTCTCTTGTAGGTACCGGAAAAGCATCATGACTTTGTCTAATATAACCTCCACATCCTCCTCACCAACCCCTTTCAACCCTTTGCGAAGTTTGTCATCCACAAACAAAGAAATGAACTCCGGTGACCGAGCATTCAAATTGATGAAATATTCAAAAGAGGAATTCAAGGCATTCTGAAATGTCTTATCGTTGTTAAATGCTATGCTAATAACCTTGTCATATTTATCCTTAAAATTCAAGAGACGCTGCACGAAATCCACAGGATCTCTCAACCTTTCAGGATCCGTAATTAGCTGTTTACCTGTTTCACGTACAAACTCTGTCATGACATCTTTAACAATCGTAAGCCCTGCAGGCACCCGGCGAAACAAGTTATACATTCTTCCCAAGTCCTCATATTTTTCATTCAGAAGCATATTAACTAGGCCTGAGTTCTCCATATGAACTAGAGTGTGCATATGACTTTCAATCATCTCCTTCTCCACAACATTAGTTATCTTTGACTCAGTTCTAGGATCCAAGTACTGAGATACTCTCTCCATTTCTTCATTTAAACGTCTCTCAGCCTTCTTTAGGTAATCCCCACAGTCACAAGATTCAATGAACTTCTGGGACTCGAAACAGTAAAAAGTTCCTGAAACACGAAGAAAATGCTTCTCAAAGTCTTCCTGGTAGACAGACAAACCCAATTCCATTAGCATCTTTATTACATTTCTCATCAAGCTCCTATTTATTACTCCACCATTCCTTTCTGTAAGCACAAGCTCGAGAAGTGTATCTAGAAGTCTGGTCTGAGTATTGCTGGAGTGGATCACAACATCTCTCCAAAGGTTCAACCCAAGTTCATGAACAGGAGTTTTATGGTTGCTCGGTATGAAAGTTCTATCCATATACATCAGTATGTCTCGGATCATTTGCAATGCCTTGTTATGATCTACCCACTTCCTGTTGAGCTCTTCCAGGAAAATTTCTCCTTGAGCAGATTCAATTGACTGAGAAACTTCTTTTAGATGAGAAGTCATGGTCTTCACAAGTCCTGAGTAAAGTTTCTCCCCGAATTTGTGTAGCACCATATTGTAAGCATTCCTGAATGTACAGAGCATGACGATTACAAATTTCAGAAATACATGCCAGACATGAAGATTAGAGGGAAGATCTATGGACTATGATAGTTATCATTTATGAAGTAAGCTAAGGCATTAGTTAATTTAAAGAAAACTAAAGTACTGGCAAAATGCATAACACAAATTATATAAAGCTCCTCTATCCTCAGTCCTCACTTTTGTTAAAATATAGAATATAGATAAATTCATGTTCAATGGAAATCTGTAGCATCTTTCAAGTAGATACATAAGACATTAGAAACTTGAGCTCTGATTACTTACTAAATGATATAAGCTAAGCTAAGCATGGTCTGCATTTTCTTGGTAATGTGAAAAGGAGTAAGCAAAAGATGGTAAACTGACATGTCAAAAAAGCTTAACAATCTGACAGCCGAATGGCATCACAGAGAATGTTTCAATATAATTTACTACCGAGTTGTAGAGATGAAAATAAATGTAAATGCAAATAAGCTATATATATAAGAATCTGTTAGCAAACCCTAATTAAAAAAAAAAATTATATGTCAGGAGGGATAAGAATCGGCACAGGGGAAAAGAATTTGGGTCACACTATGATTCACATCTCTATCAAGTATTAACATTTAACAGTTAGTTGATTATTGAACAGCTGTATCAATAGCTAGATCATGATTATTGAACAGCTGAATTGACAGATAGTCAGTTAGTTACGAATCCTAATTGAACTAAGGGAGAGAGAAGTGACAAGGCATAACTAGGAGGGAAAATGATCGAAATTAGATTAAATTGGGGGTCAAGGTTGAGAAGGAGAGCCAGGACTCTCAAAGTTTCTGGAATTGTGAGAGACACCTTTCTGGAAACTCTTCTTTCCATACTCCCACTTGATTCTGCGACCACTTTGACTCAGATTCAGGGAGAAGAGTAAAGTCCAATAAGCATCTTATTCTTTTCTACTTTTCTGATCCAGTTGCTATTAGGATCTCAGTCACTTACGAGCTGTCCAACCAAAACACGGTATGGGAGAGTATGTCTACACTCTACAGGTATTGCAAGGCACAAGGAAACCAAATGACATCCAAAAAGTGTAAAACAACCTCAAGTAGCCCAGTGTAACTTGCAAATAAGAACATTCAAATCTTGTAACATATACATGTCCCAGGATACACGCATACACCAATAACATAAACTCTATTTGATGTTAAGCACGGAATCAGAACCTTCTTACTCCTCATATTCCACAAATTGAAAAGAAATTCGAGGACAAAAACATGAAATACAATTCAACTTGAAAGACAAATGTTGGAATTGTCACTACCAATCAAAGGTCAAAAGTGAGCCAATAAAAAGAAAATTAAAATATTAAGATATACTGAAACATGGCATTTAAAAGAAAGAGAGAGAGCATAGCTCTCATTGTCACGAAAAACAGCATGATTTCTGATAAACAATGACCTGGCATGATTTTTTAAAAACAATTTAGTCTTCTCCTCTTCATCAGCCATTTATTGATTGAAAAACAGTAAAACTGACTAACTGAAGCCATGTTGTGTAATAGTTTTCATAGAAAAGGACTTCATTATATATAGCACTGCTAAAAAGGTTTCTAATTTCATCCAAAAAAAATATAACACAGTGCTTCACCTACTGAGTTGAATTGAACAAATAAATTCAGTAAGGCATCAAAGAGAGAAACATTGACATATGAAAAACAAAATAAAAAAAGAGCTTTGTGATAAATAAGTACTATTTGTGAAATCCCTTTAACTTTCCGTTAATTTTTTTATTAAATTACCAGTTTTGTCCCCAACTTGTATACACCCATCACTTTCGCCCCCAAATTTGTATACACCCATCACTTTCGTCCATGGCATTATCGAAATCACATAATCAACCCCAAACCAGAAAAAAGTTTATTCACATTACTCACTTTAGTCAATCAAGGACTAATGTGAATAACTTTTGCCAATCTCAGGGTAGATTGTGTGATTTTGATAATGCAAGGAACAAAAGTGATGGGCGCATACAAAATCGTGAAAGAAAGCGGTAGTTCACTCCTTAATTATTTTTTTCGAACAAACAACTCCACATCCCAAACAAAATGTGTAGAAACTAGAAACATAATCCGTTAGTGACTCAATAAATTCTAGTCCTCCCAAGAGCCTCCTCAATTTGTAGAATTGAGGGACATGAGATGTTGGCGAGTCCAAGTTCAAATACCATGGACTCTGCTTTCTCCCCCTCCCCTAAAAAAAAGTATTTGACTAAAAACACCCATAATTCTAAACTTTTTAAACATATTGGAAGAAACAAAACCAGTTTCCACAAACCAAAAAACTAAAAAAAATGTCGCTAAATCACATACTGAAAAAAGTTATCGAAATTACACAATCATTCCCAAACTAAAAAAAGTTATTCACAACAGTTCTTGACATCTTACTCGCAATATTTACTTCAATCCCCGCCAAGGACTAACGTGGATGAATTTTGACGATCTCAGGGATGATTATGTAACATCAGGGACAAAGGTGATGAACACATGCGAAATCGGCAACGAAAGTGATAGTTCGCTCATTAATTTTATTTTATTTTTTTTGGCTGACAAACAACTCCACATAATAAAGACGTTAACACCATAATTCTAAACGGCTAAATCATGCAAACAAGCACCACACAACAAACTCACACTATAGAATTATCCATATGATTAAAAATAAATAAATAAATAAATATATATATATATATATATATATATATAACTGATGGTCAATTGAGAATAAAAACAACGAGTATTGAAGAATGAACTCAACCTGTAAAGCTCTTCAAAGCTGAGACCACTAGCATTATGATTATAAATTTCATGAATAGCGTGTTCCAGAACCTTCCAAGTTTTCTCAGCGAACTTCGGATCATTCATGACGCGGTGTCTGTACGCTTCAATCTGAAAGCCTCTCTTCTTCGGCGCACTCATCTTCGCACAATCGAACTCGCTCTTCGTGCTCCTGCAAAAAAAAAAAAAGAGAGAGAGAAAAACCCTAGAAATCAGAAATTCGAAACCCTAGAAAGCAAAGGAAAGCTTCAATTCGAAGAAAACGAAAGGAAATTGGAATCGAAGAACCTGAATTGAATGAAGATAGATAGATAGACAGAGAGAGAGATAGAGAGAGAGAAACCTTGTGAATTGAATTTGGTGGAAGGGAAATGGAGAAGTTAGGGTTTGAGCAGAGAGAGAAAGAGAGAGAATGGTGGTGGTGGCTGAAGAGTGTAGTGAAAACTGAAAAAGGATTAAAGATGATTCATATTTTTTGCCATTATTACATTATTACATGAATGAAAAAATTACATTATTACATAAATGAAAAAATAATTTGACAACAATATAAAAAAAGTTTAATTTGACAAAAAATATATGTTGGGACAATTAAGCTTTATACTTTATCTAGGACTATAGGTACAGAAAGAAAATAGAAAGAAAAATACTCATAGTCGAAGATTAATTCTTTCAAAATTTGCTTTAGTTCTCGAATTTCTTTTATGTTTTAGTTCCTGAATTTTGCTCAAATATTTGAAAATAAATATTTTGTCACTTAAGTAATAATGTGACGACAACATGCCATGTCTTTTTTGCGATGTTAATAGGTGACGTGTTATGTGGTATCACATAATGTCACATGCTTTTGTAACTTAAAAAAAATCAATTCTTTTAAAAAAAAATAACTAAAAAGTTTGATTTTCTTGAAAAAATCAACTTTCAATTATTTTTAATAAGTTCAAATTTTTTTAATTTTATCGATCCCCACAGATGGCGCCAATGTCGTGTTCCAATGTTGATTGATGAAATACCACGATATGTTTGATGGGTTGTTGTAGTTGGTGAGAGTGACCTCAGTCCTACTTTTCCCTAGTGAAAAGGGAATCAAGCCACACATAGTTCTTGAGAGTAGGGATGAGAGAATATACCTTAGCCCCTATAGCATAGTGGTTCTTATATAGGGGGTTTACCTTATACGTGTGTTGTGGGCTTGTATGGGCCCGTTAGCTCGATGTGTTTGTGTAGGACTAGGAAAGGTACCGTTTAGTATCCTTTCTAGAACTTGTAACAGATAAACACAGTAGTTATCTCGTAGTTTATTGAGCTGTGCGGGAATATAGGAGTGTTAGGCTGTTGGGACCGTATCTGGTCCTGATAAGGGTGAAGACCCTGTGCTCAGCCTTGATCCCGTAAGCCTCTAATTCACTCAAGTGTCCCTAGCTCGGTGTGCTGTGAATCCGACCCGATGGTGGTCGGTGCTCATAAATTCAGTTCTTACTGGTCGGCATAAGGTCGAATAGGTCGGACTGGAGTCAGGTCTGCTACATAAGCCCCCTAACTCGGTAAGGCGATTTGAGACCGTGCCGAGTTAAAAGGGTTAGTCGAGCAGTTAACCGACCAATTACAGGAGGACAACTAGGGTGATGGGACTGTAGCTAGTAAGATAAGGCTGTTGGTAGCCTGTTCATAGCTGTAATCCAGTGGTCCGTAAAATGTCGAAGGGTTTGGCGTACGGTCGATTAAGATGGGGATAGGTCGGACCGGAGTCCGATCCACGACAATGGCACCACGTGTTACGTTACTTATCAATATTGCAAAGGTGACATAATATGTCGCTGACCATGTCACCACTTAGGTATTGTTTGGTTGCACACAAAAAATGAGAAGAGAGAAATAGGAAAGAGAAGTAGAGTTGAGAGATTATTGGAAGAAAATGAGTAAATTTTGTAATTATTTAGTATGAGGAAAAAATTTGAAGAAATATGGGAGAAAAAAGTAGAGTTTTTGTCTTTTGTTTGGTGGAAGAAAAAAGTGATAAGATAGAAGATAATAAATTTATCAAAAGACTACTATAACCTTGTTTTATATAATAAAAATAAATATATTTGTCAAAAGGTAAGGGCATTTTGGTATATTACTCAAAAAGTAATGTATTGAGACATGCAAAGACAATTTTCTCTCCATTCTCTCTTCAATGAGGGAGATAAAAATTTTTTACATGGATCTCATCTATTTTTTCCCGTTTTGTCTTCTCAACCAAACGAGAGAAAACCCCTATTTTCCCCTTATTTTCTCTTCTCTAAAACTCTCCTCCACAAAAGCCCCCAAACCAAACAAAGCCTTAATTAAGGAAATGACTTTTTTCAAATGTTTGAGAAAAGTTCAGGAACTTAAGACACAAAAAAGAAAGTTCAAGAACTAAATAAAAAAAATCTTAATTCAAGAACTAAAAACTTAAATAACCTTTCTCTTCCTTAGTAAAAATACATCCCACTAAAAAGAAAGAGATATATTGGATAATATAACTTGTTGAATGAAAAAAGGGATTAGCTTAGTTAACGTGTCAACAACTGAGTTATTATTTCTCCCATATTAAAAGAAAGAATACAAGACTAGAATAAAATTTTCAAACTAAGACAATAAAAAACTAAGTCAAAAAAATAGGAATTAGTATGATTCTTCCTATTCCAAGCCGAGTGAATTCTTTGACAATCAGTTTTAAAGTGCGCATGAGAAAAACATAGATCTTTAGCAAGTTTCATACTCCACAGCAAGCCATCTGCTTCTACATGGTGAGGTTGAAGCTACTGGAATTTTTTAGCAGTAGCCACGGCCAAGATGTGTCCTTCATGGTCAAGGAACATTGCATACCTTTACTTTTTATTATTGTAGCGTCACATTTCTCTTCTAACCATCCTTGCTCTGTGGAGACCATGTGTGGCACGTCTTTTGACCTTGCATTTGCTCCAAGCCTAATGCTAGCTAAAAATACACCTATAACATTTGTCAAAACATTCTCATATCACTACTAGAAAATAAGGTTTTAAAATCGGGGTTTTAAAATCGGTCGTTGTAAAGCCGATTTAAAAAAAAACACGGTGGCAATTTTGTAAATAAAATCTAACTTTTAAAATCGGTCGCCAAATGACCGATTTAGAAAGTAAATCGGTCGTTACTTGAGCCGATTTAGAAAGTGTTTCTTCTTTTTTTAAATTTTTAATTTTTTTTTATCTTTTAAAATCGGCCAAAAACGACCGATTTAGAAAGTACTTTCTAAATCGGTCGTTTACTTGAGCCGATTTAGGAAGTGTTTCTTCTTTTTTAAAATTTTTAATTTTTTTATCTTTTAAAACTGTAGGCGAAACAATTGAGAAGGATATGACAATCAATGCCTTATCAAAAGACATGATTTATGATAGGCCTTTATGGCGTCGTTTGATCCATGTAGCTGACCCCACCTAGTGGGACAAAGGCTTAGTTGTTGTTGTTGTTTTATCTTTTAAAATCGGTCAAAAACGTCCGATTTAGAAAGTACTTTCTAAATCGGTCATCTGGTGATTCTGGTCAGCCGATTTAGAAAGTGTTTATTTATTTATTAGTTTTTTTTATATATTTTGACTTTTTAAATCGTTCGTTTTAAGTCCGATTTAAAAAAACAAAAAAATTAGAGTTTCTAAATCGGTCAATTAGTGACCGATTTAATAAATCTTCACCAAAAATTGATAGAACAGGTTTCAGCCAAAAATTGCCAAAACCTAACACAGCCCCCACTTCGTTCTTCTTCTTCTGTACAGTGCCTCTTCTCTTCTTCTTCATTCTTCGAAAATAACCTAGCCTCCATCTTCTCGTTCTCTCTCTCAGGTTCCCTCCGTCTTCCCTCCACCACAAACCCTAACAAACCGCCGCCGCTGTCTTCCCTCTCGGTTCTCCTTCCGTCGTTTCTGCGTTCGTTTCCACCGTTCTCCTTCCGTCGTCTTCCCTGTCCTCTTCTCCACGCCCAGCAGCAGCAAGCCACGACAGCCTCCACCTCGCTGCTTCTTCTCTCTCTGGTTCGCCTCCACCGCGCCGCTTCTTCTCTCTCGTCACAACAATAAGCCCAGCAACAGCAAGCAAAGCAAACCAAAGGCTCCGATGAGTTTCGTCCCTTCGTTCGCCGCCTCCCCGAGTTCAAGTTCTGGTACCATTTCAATCCCTTTGTTTATTTCTGTTTCGTGCTAGGGTTTTACTTGATTGGTGCAAAAATTATGCAATAACAGAATGAGAGAAACCTGATCCCTCTGGAGAAAAAACGTTTACAGGATCATATATACTAACTGATTTACACATTTAATGTTTGGAATCTCTGGCCTCCCTGGAAATGAATTGAAGTCACTTTGATGTGTATGAGCTAAAACCCATTAAGAAATAAAAATAGTTAACTTTCATTTTTTATAAGTACAGGGTCGGGCCCAAATTAACCAAACGAAATTTTACAACTTTTAGCCAAATATTTCTCCCTGTGCGATATTTTGGTATAGGTTCATTTTCCAGGCTTCCTTGTTTTCAGAAGATGGATTTCTTTATGGGCGATTCTTTGTCTTATGTGCAATGGCACTGGTTTGCAATTTTATGATGATGTATATCTCTTTTGTTCCTTTCTTATGTGGTTTTATCATCTTTTGTCACTCGAGGAAGATTCCTAATTATCCAGTACTGTAATCTTTTTCCTCAATAAATCCTTTTTTAAAGGGGTAGATAAAAGGGAGCAGAGCCCAAAAAGAAACTAAGCAACTAGAAAGCAGACATGGAATGTTAGAATGCTAGGAAAACATCTTTACTATGTCTTATAAGATTTGGAGTACCCTGCTAGTAGTATAAATAGGCTACTGGATTAGTCCTTTGTATCACATCGAAACAATATCAATCTCATATTATTCTGAGTCTCTATTCTCTCTTTTCCTTCTTATCTACCTAAGACCCTCAAATTCAATGGACAATAATTCAGGTTTATCACTCTTAATAAAAGAGCTTTCAACTGTATTTCAAAACTGATAGCTCAATGTGATTTACTGAGAGAGCAAAACCTTTTATACTTTTCAACAAGCAAGAATTTATTTTTTTATCAGCAACAGGCAAGATTAAATCCAAAAAACCTTCATTCAATCACTTTACCTTGCTCTCATCAAAATCAAAGTCCACTAGAGCGAACATATCTGGTACCGCATATTCTTCTATGCATTTGTAGCGATCTAATGACCAGAGACGAATAACAATAACCAAATATAATCCCATGGAAATGTTTTAGTACAACAATGTCTAAACTGGTTAGAAACCATACCAAGCCAAAAACAAGAAACGTAAAAGAGATAAATTGTAGACAAATTAACTTAAATCTATGTTGTTTTTGTAGAAACGTTTATTTCTGTTTTCTATTATTGTTATTTCAATTCTTGATTCTCTGTTAGATTTGGTTTAACAGGTGAGAGAGAGACTTGAGAGGTATTGGTGTCAGGTAAATAGTATTGTTTCTCTTTTTATTATGTCTATCTGTGTGAGTGCTTAGTCTTGCAGGTATCATGGAGATGTGACTCCATTTTGTTTCACAAATAAACTGTGAAGACATTTATTGATGTTGGTTTTCCAGGTAGACAGTTTCTGTTTCTCTTTTGTTATAATCAGTTTTATTTATTACTCAATGTTTTTCTATTGCTTCATGTTGCACAAAGCCATGTCAAGAACTAGGACTTATTAGTTATATTAGTCTTGTTTTGTTGTAGAAAGTGGGCTTTTTAATTTTAACTTTAGTGCTGTGATGGTGAAGTGAGTTTGAGATTGAGTATGAATTTGGGGTTTAGTCCTATGGTTATGATCGTCCAGCAATATAATGTGCTAAAAGTGATCCCCTAATGATTGACAAATCAGTTCACTTATCTTATTCTGAAGACAGTATGTGATTTCATTAGATTGAAGTGGTCTACACTTATAGTTTGAAGAAAATAAGCCAAAAGAAAAGAAATCATTTTGTTTGGAAATTAATTGATGACACATGTATTGTTATATTGAGAAAACTTTTGCGAGATTATGGAAGGCCTTGTTTTGAGATAGCTTACTGATTTTGCAACCTTGATTTAACCCAGAATATGTTATTCAAGAAATTGACAAAGCTGGCTTTACCGAACCTACACCCATTCAATCTCAAGGTTGGCCAATGGCTTTGAAGGGGCGTGATCTAATAGGAATTGCAGAAACAAGATCAGGGAAGACACTTGCTTACTTGTTGCATGCCATACTGCATGTTAATGCTCAGCCTATTCTAGGTAATGAAATATGTGTATTATTATCTTCATATGAGTTGCCTAGAATGAACATTCGTTGAAGTCTGTTTGTATCTATTTCGAAGAGACTTGTTTTATTTAGCGGTTGACTGTTTTCTTTTCTCCCTATATTTGAAGCTGGTCTGTGACTAGATTTTGGACAACCCCTTATCTAAACTTGCAGAAATAGTGGCTTAGTGGTGAGAACTAACTCAATTCTGTTTCACTTGTTCTCTACTTTTTTTCTCCTGCTTACTAGGTTTTGGACAACCCCTTATCTAAACTTGCAGGAATGTCCAAGATACCTCACATGCTTACTAATTTATTTTACTTTTTTTTTTGCTTTTTCAAATTTATATCAGTCAGTTATGATCATTAGTTTGATTTGCTACACTAGAACTATACTGTTATACCTATACTCTTGTTAATATGTTGAATTAGTAGTTGTTGTTGTTGTTGTGTTATACTCTCTTTTTATCTGTGTGTTGTGTTTTTTAATTTAGTGTATGTGTTTTGAGGCAATTTATCCTCTTGCCTTGCTTCAGTAATAGTCTATGGTTTTGATAAAGGAAAGTTAAAATTCACATATTGTTTAAATAGGAACACATTCAGGGTTGTGCACTCATGTTTTAATTAATTCAAGGGTCTAGATTGTTTTCAAGATAGAGTTATTAGGTTGGTCCTTTATTCGTTTCTCGTTTTTCACTTTAATTATAAGTGGTAGTGGGCTGAATATGCAGAAGTAAAAAGGATCAATGCTCAACCAAAGGATGACATTAACAAAGATTGAGAGATCTCTTACTCAGGGAGATCACTTACAATGTGGGTATTATGTTATGATAAATATGGTCACCATTATCATGACAAATATTTCCAGTAGATGGAATGAGGTAATTGAATATGACTTTGTATTTTGAGTTTATTGAACAAAGTAATGAGGTAATTGAATAATCTTTATCTCATTTATATTTCAGACCATGAATCACAATCCTCAAGGTCCCGTATCACTAGAATCCATTGACAATGTTATTGAGCGTTGGTCATCATTTATACTTTCAAACCAGCTAGGCTTTAATACTTAACTTTTGTAACTCTTGCGTATTTTGTTAGTTTGATAAGTATTTTTTATTTTCTACTTCAAGATTGTTAGTTTGATATGAATTTTGCTTATGAATTTTAGCTTGCTTAGGCTCTGTAATTGGGTTATTCTTCTGTGTAAAAAAGAAAATCTTTAATTTCATGCAGCAGGGGATGTATAGATTATGGGGTAAGCAGGAAAAAAAAGACTTTTCAAATCGGTTGTTATGACCGATTTCAAAAGTACTGTCTTTTAAAATCGGTCGTTATGACCGATTTCAAAAGTACTTTTGAAATCGGTCCTTTTGACTGATTTCATAAAATATTTTTGAAATCGGTCATAACGATCGATTTTAAAAGATAGTACTTTTGAAATCGGCCAGGTCCACTTTTAATTCCACCGTTTTCAACATCACCACAACGGCCGATTTCAAAAGTCCAAAACGACCGATTTTAAAACTACTTTTTACAGTAGTGTATGTCATACGATTTCTTTCATACAACTCCTTGTTCCTTCTTTGCCATTATGCCAATGCATAATTTATCACTCCAGCTATAAATTCCTTGTCATGAGATAGTAATATGTGAGAAAACTACCTTGTCGAGGAACCTAAATTGAGAGGTTACTAGCAAACCAAAATCTCTCTCATTGTGGGTGGTGCACAAGGAACATGAGGGATCAATTTGCATTCATGAGATTTGTTGGCACCGAAAGAATGTCATGACAAACTCTTCAGCAAAATTCTTCACACTGTAGTATATACACGATGTATTCCAAATATGTTTCCAATCATCGACTACATTGCTTGAGGAGCAGATTCTGACATGCAATTTAAGGGCACAATTGATAACGTTAATCTAACTACATAAACGACAATGACAATAATGTAAACAAAATTGTGGTGAAATCAAATTTCTAATATTTACATTGAACAATTTGCATGCATAAACAAGTGAAATGAATTTAGTTTGGTGGTTATGTGTTGGTTAGTTATTTTGAGGTTGAAGGTTCGATCCTTTCTACCTCAATTTTGTGCCAAATTTTAACTCCACAATTGTGTTATTGAAGTGCCGCTACTATATATATTTTAAAAAAATCCCAGTGAGATCACGAACTCTCACATACCCATAAGAAGCTTCGTCTTTATTAAGGAGGCATAACCTGAGGCACAATTATGCACAAGTGTAAACAAAAATAATTAAACCTGAGGCACAATTATGCACAAGTGTAAACAAAAATAATTAAATATTATTAAAAATTGAAATAAAAATGTGATAAATAGGAATAATTTTAAACAATAAAAGGTCAAAAAAAATTTAAAATTTTCAAATATATTAATATCCTCTGAATTTGGCCCATTACCCATATGGATTTCCCTATGCTTATTGCACTCTGTTTTCAAAAATATATGAATTTCAAATATTTCAAAAATTTAATATTTAAAATATATTAAGATTATTAAGTGGAGATATAAATTTTCCCCTTGCTTATTGCATTATGTTTTGATGATAACAAATCATGTTGTCATTGCTATTGTTGTAATATATGCATAATACATAATACATAAAATGATTGCATGTCTCTGTTTTTCCTTTATTATTATTATTATTATTATTATTATTATTATTATTATTATTATTATAGTCTTTAACAATTTGTGCATTGCAATGATATGGTGCAGGGCACTGTGGTTGATGCATTTCTCCCTTAGTTCTTGATGTTGACAAGAGGGAAGAGGAATTCAAAGTTTTATTATACTATTATATGCATCAATTTTTGGGGCATAAGTGTCTCTGTATTTGTTATTATTTTTTTAACTAATATTTTCATTCTTTGCTAGATTATTTTTTGATTTATTTATGATAGTTTTTTATCAATAAAAACGTGTTAAGGGCTTTGAAAAACAATTAAATAAATAAAAAAATAATCCAACAATTAATGAAATTGACCCTCTTACTTTCTTTATTTGTGTTTGTTCGAGATTGCGTGAGTTTTCTTTCTATTTTCTTTGTGTTTGTTCGAGATTGCGAGCCTTTTCCTTATACTATCGATTTGGTATATTGAATTTGAAGAAGATTACATGACTTTTCTTATTCCTATTCAAACTGCTTACGTTTTTTTCTGCTTCATCTCTATTAGTTCGAGATTGCGTGCGTTTCCCTATACTCCATATGATTGTTCCCGATTTAGGATATTGAACGAAATTGCGTGAGTTTTGTTGCTACCCTTCGTATTGTGAGTTTTCTTTTACTTTGTCTATCCGAGTTTGTTCGAGATTGCGTGGGTTTCTTCTAATTGTCTTTGTTCGTTCCCAATTTGAATATTGAACGAGATTGCACGAAGATGAGGTTGAGTTTGTTGACATTAAAGACGAGATGAAGAATTTTTATGACTAAACAAAATAGTGTAATTGTGTAATTATGCTTTGTTTATCATAAGGATTCTCGAGCTGAAATTGAAATATTTAAACAAACAATATGTGACAACTGAGCAAAAAAACTCAAAGAAATAAAAGAGGAACTTAAAGGCAACGGATGCCGTCGATTTCTAGAGTTGAAAGGGCTTTTGTGGCATATTGTGACTCCAAGTTCTCAAATAAATAAAAGAGGAACTTAAACTTAGAAGGCAACGGATGTCGTCGATTTGCTGGAGTCAAAAGGGCTTTTGTGGCCTGTTGTGACTCCAAGTTCTCAAAGTGTGGAGATGGTCGATAATCCGAGTTCTAACAGTTTGGAGAACGTGGAAAGTGGGTGGTGATATCAATGCAATGACAAATAACATATTAATTGATTACCCTTTCTTTAGCAAAACTGTTGATTCATTGCATATAAAAGTTATTGATTCCAAACGCTTTGAAAGTTGTATGATGAAATAAAATTAATCGATTATTTGACTTAATTATTCGATTACTCCAAAGTAATCGATATACCAAGTTCAGGCGATGGATTCCAAACTCTCTCGATTTTGTATGATGTTGCAAAAGTAATCAACTATCTTAACCAAATAATCGATTACTTCACGCTTGAAATTTATAAAAACAAGATTTCATCGTTCAAAAAGTTAAAGTAATCTTTACAAAATATTTGTTGCATCATAAATGATTGGAGTACGGTTTTTCAAACATTTCTGAAATTTATATAATTATGTATTCACTATCCGAAAGTTAAAGGAATGTTTAAAAATATTTATTGTATCATAAATTACTTGAATACAATTTTTACAACATTTTATGCTTTTTCTTCTCCATATCATACTATTTTACAATACTTCCTTGATTAATATAGGGTCTATTTAGCAAAACTAACTTATAGTTGTGAGCTTGTAGCTGATAGCTTTGAGCTTAACTGATAGTTGTGAACCTAACTTATAGATGTGAGATTATAGTTGGAAACTTATAGCTGTATAGCTAGCTTATTGAACTATAGTTGTTTGGCAACACTAATTGTGCAACTAATCTAGACATGTTAAATGAGTGAAAAAGGGTAAATAATAATATAATTCAGTAAAAAAAAGGTAAAATTGACATATGATTTATTGAAAGCTCTTATTTTTTTCTCAAAGCTACCTGACGTAGCTTTCTAAAAGCTAGCAACACTAATTGTACAACTAATCTAGACATGTTAAATGACTGAAAAAGGGTAAATAATAATATAATTCAGTAAAAAAAAAGGTAAAATTGACATATGATTTATTGAAAGCTCTTATTTTTTTCTCAAAGCTACCTGATCTAGCTTTCTAAAAGCTAGCTTTCAAAAGCTATAAGCTTCCTTTTTGAAAGCTATAAGATTCTTTTGTTTTTTCTTCACCAAACAGCTCTAATAGCTTATTGACGGGATCAATAAACTAAAAGCTACCAGATAAGCTATAAGCTTATCTTACCAAACACAGCCATAAACATTATGTATTTGAAAATGATCATATTTATAAACATTAATTTTAGATATATATTTATCTAATATAATCCTATGTATATGTTTAAACTTGTTGTCATACCACAAACCTTATAAATACCTATATAATAATTGTCCCATCATATCACTTCACCCCTTGCACTGATATAATATTATTAGCATAGATAATATTATTACGTAATATATAATACTTTAGCTAAAGAGTGAAGTATCTTATGTAGTAATATATTCCGTCTACTTGCTTTTGCTCATTGTGTACAGATTTGGGCGTTCCACCTATTGCTACTACTCCAATAACTATTTTTAGTTAATATTCGAAAATTTAAACAATCACTTAAAATTAAACACGATATGAAGGCCCTCATTGGCCCATTATGACACTGATATAGTTAGCAATTTTCTCTCAATTTCTTCTTCTCATTTGACATTTCGCCCCTCAGAGGTGATTTGCGTTACAGAAAGTTATTAAAGTGTTGTGTTGCTTTCTCAGTGTGTTTATACGTGATTTGGGATATTGCGTCAAATTGCGTGAGTTTTTTTTCACTTTCTTTGTGTTTCTTCTAGATTGCGTGCGTAATTCTATCTACTATCTCTGTTTGTTCGCGATTTGGGATATTGAACGAGATTGCGTGACCTTTTTTACTACACTTTATGGTATGTTAATATGTAGAATTGTTGTTTTTCTGATTTTAGCATTAGATTTATATTTAGGTTTTAGGATTTACCTCTGGGATTCATTTGATTCTTATATTGATGAGTTTAGATAGGTCTAAAATTATACTGATAAAAGTGAACAAAAAAGAAGAATAATACTGATAATGGTTACGTGCACATATGTTTGCTAACTAATTTTTTTATATTGTGATAATTACTAATTCTTTTATATTTCAATTTCTATTATGATAATTATCGATTATGTTATATGTTTCTGTTGATTCTTACCGGTGTGTCGACAAGCACTCTCGTGCCTGTTGATCCACATTCCCATTGTCGTGTTTTTGTCGTAAAGAATTATTTGTCGTAAAACGATATATTTGTAAATCAGTATGTATGAATATCATGTTATATGTATACGTTGTAACTGTTCATATATAAATTGATGTTATTAACTGTGTTCATAACACATTCTTAATTGTCATGTATAATTATATAGTCATTAAGTGTGGACAACCTTTGCTCATCGGGCTAACTTTTATGGTGGAGTAGTATAATAGGCCTGACTGCTCTAATATGATATAAGAGCCGACATTAATGTTCAATCTTCTAAACTTCAGCTCTATATGTCCAATCAGAGTTATAAGTGTGAGTTGAAGTATCGAATTATCGCGTTGGTTTAGAGTACAATATAAGTCAAGAGTCGTTTATAATTTATAATGGCATGGATAACTCTCTTATGAGCTAGATTTTGGAAAGAGTAGGTCCAATTATTCCGATGAGAGTATATATGGAAAGTGGTAAAGAAGATTGTTGATGAATTTCTACTTTACCCGTGTTTGTTCGAGATTGCGTATGCTTCCTCTCTGCTCTCTCTGTTTGTTCGCAATTTGTTATATTGAACGAAATTGTGCGTGACTTTTCTTGCCAGTCTTTCAGATTGCGTGAGTTTTCTTTCTATTTTCTCTGTGTTTGTTCGAGATCGAGTGCTTTTCTCTCTACTCTATATGTTTGTTCGTGATTTGGGATGTTGAACAAGATTACGTGACTTTTCTTCCTACTCTTTCATATTGCGTGAGTTTTCTTTCTACTTTCTCTGTGTTTGTTCGAAGTTGTGTGTGTTTTCTCTCTATTCTCTTTGTTTGTTCGTGGTTTGGTATATTGAACGAGATTGTGTGAATTTTCCTGCTATTCTTTTAGATTGTGTGAGTTTTTTTTCTACTTTATCTGTGTTTTGATGGTTCTTATACCCAGATGGTAGATGTTGGAGTATGGATAGCTCCTTTGAGTTCCTCCCACAAGGTTAACATGTTCCTTAGTCTCCAATGTACACTCATCATTACGATGGTTGCCTCTACAATAATCACAGGTTAGCAATAATTCATATTGGAATTGGAAGGAGAAGTAGTAAATACAAAGACATCCACTTGGACTTGACCATTTGTTCTGTGAGTGCGACAATGTGTTATTGCAATTCTTTAATTTGCATCAACAAAGAATGAACCTCATATCATTCAAGCATGCCTTTCATGCTTGTTGTTGTTAGTCATTTTCTCAATCAATTTCTTCGTCTATGTAAGAGTCTTGTTGTCCAATGAACCATTAGTCGTTGCATCAATCATGACCTTATTAGACATCTTCCGGCCACCATGAAACAAACGGATTTGTATCCAATCTTGCAAGGAATATGTTGGGCACCTCTTCAACAACTCCCTGAACCTCTCCCATGCTTCACGTAAGGACTCTCCATCTTGTTGGACAAAGGCATTGATTACTTTTCTTAGTATGACTTGCTTGGATGGAGAAAAATGCATGTTTATGAATTTTTGGATCAAGTCAACCCATATAGTTATACTCCCTTGTAGTTGAGATAGGAGCCAACTCCTTGCTTTGTCTTTAAGGTGTTAGAAATATTGATAGGATTGGCAGCCGTCACCCAAGAGGGGGGGTGAATTGGGTGTTTACGAAAACATTGGAAAATATTCGATTTAAATCGTTTTTAATAAAATAGATAAACTTTTCAGCGAAAAACTCTTAAAACGATGAAAACGATTATGCACAGGCGGAAGCAAATGATAATAACAACAATTAATATTACGCGCGAAGATAAGAAACACTATAACAACGGAAGGTCTAACGCGCGTTGATTAATTTAAAATAACTAAATTAATATATATTATATTTACGTTGCAAGAAGAATAATTATAACAATAAAAATATGCGCAACAATAAATAAAAGAGATAAGGGATAGAAGAGATTGCACCGGAGATTTTATCCTGGTTCGGCAAAGCAGCCTACTCCCACTACTACAAAATGCATAATTAAAGGCGGTCTTTTAAGGGCCCTCTTTAGTTTAAACTGATTTAAGAGAAGGGTTATTTCATTTAACCAGCCTTAAATATATAATTTTTAAGGGCAGTTGCTAACGGAACCACCTTCATTTATCCTAAATAAAATACAGATGATTTTAGAAGAGAGTTCCTTTATTCAACCGCCTACTTAAATCTAAAATTAAAAAAAAATAAAAAAAAGATACCCAAAAAAAACGGACGCAATTTTACTCACACTAAAGACACTCACACACTCACTCAGTCACACACTATCACACACACTCTCAACCCAGAAGATCAGAAAACACACGCACACACTCGCACTTCCCGCCGTCGCCACCATCGTGCTCCAGTCCTCCTCTTACCGCCGTCGCCACCACCGTCCTCCTCTTACCGCTGTCGCCACCATCATCCTCCAACAACACACAGTCACACACTCTCACCCACTGTTGCCTCCTCTTATCGCCGCCGCCACCATTGCATGCAATCTCCTCTCAGCTCATTCTAAGTAAGCAAAATCATATTTCTCTCATTCTCTCTTTAAGTTTCCTTTTTTTTTCGATTTTCCCCTTTTTTTTATTCTGGTAATAAAGTTTAGGGTTTTTGATTTTCCCTCTTTGTGATTCTGCTTTTAGGGTTTTTGATTTTCCCTCTTTCTGATTTGGGGTTTTCACATTAATTTTGTGCATGTTTCTATTTAGGGTTTTTGATTTAGGCCCTTCCCCTGTCCTCTGTTTTTGATTTTGTGCGTGTGTGCTTGTGAAAGAAAGAGACAGAGAGACAGAGAGAGAGAGAGAGAGAGAGAGAGAGAGAAATAGGCCATGGGTGAGTTAATATGATAAACTGCATAGCAAAATAATAAACAACCGAGATACATTAACACATGATCAAATAAAGCAGAGTGTATATTATTTATTTGGTATATTTATTCGTAGAATATGCAAAGTGCTTCCAAATTGTCATAAGTAGTAACACAAATCTAGCTAATATTTGCCTGATTTTTAAATTTGGAATTATTAATTAGGTGCGTTAAAATATTATCACGGTATTAGTTGTTGGATTAGACTATAGTTTGTGGGCAGGAGAAATCCAATCGTGATTGTATTCTATATCTTGAGTTCATAATCCAATTTAATAGGCTTTTTGTCTGCATATAATTGGATAGACAAATCTATTTAAACCAATAATAATTATACTATTCTAAATAGGTCAGATGATGAAGCAGTATGATTCTGATAGACTTAAGAGGAGTGTAATTTGCTTATGGTATAATACATGACAAGGTGAAAAATTCAAAATAGTGACTTTAAGCCATAGTTAGAATTGCATGTTTTTTTGTTTACTCATGAAAATACGCACCAGTGAAAGGCGACCTAACTTCCTTTAAGGCTTGGATTTGAACTTATGATAATTTCTGCATGGGCAGCTAAATGTTAGAAAACAAGTATAAATTTTTGTTTGATAAGCTTATTCACTAAGGGATGAAGTGCTGAACAATTCCACCCTAATGAGGGAAAGGACTAATGAACTTTTGGTTTTATAGTTCTCTATGGCTTGATAGTTAATATGGTGCTCAGTGCATAAGAATGCACTTTTTGGATATCTATAGAGTATAAACTGATAATTTCTACTTTGAAAATTTAGATTTTGTATCAACATTTTGTATCAACATTTAGATTTTTGCATAGAGGATTTTTTTTTGCATAATTTCTAGTAATGATTAGTTCCATTGATTTTGTATTCACATTGGGAATTATAATCATGATGTTTGTGGTAATCATGTGGTAGAAAATCTTTTAGAGTTGAATTTGAAGGGTATCTAAACCAGTTGATGTTGCTGCACTGCAGCTAAAAATGGTAAAATTAAGAGCCAGGTCTACTCTTGGAAATTGCTTTTCTTGCATGATAGTTGTAATGCAGAGCAAAGAGATGTCGTCCTTGCCATGTATGCAACTTGTTGAAGTTTAACAGTGATGTCGAATCTTGTTTATTTGACAGTGAGATACACCCTGATTCTTAAGTATATTTTGTATAATTGTTTGTAAGGCTTTAAGATTAGGCTTCTATAATTGTCAAAAGGTACACCACCTCTTTCAGTTATTACAAAAGAGACATGTGGAAATAAGAGATTTTGTATAGTATTGCCGAAACCATTTTTTATGAATATTTACTGTTGTACGGCATGATTGTTGCCTAATTGTGCTGACTGTATTGTAAAAATGAAATGCCATGTGTTCATATTCTTTACTCTGGCTGGGATAGGTAAACTAATTAAAAATAAGTTCATTTGTTTCATCTTTATGTTAAATTATATCTAACACTTCACTCTAAGCCTGTGTTTTCCAAGTTTCTTATTGGCTGAAATCTTTGTTAAGTTGTCAGATTTAATGACACACTAAGAACCTATCTTGTCATTGGATTATAGATTAACCAGTTTAGAGTCTCAAATTTAGCTTATTATTTTAATTCCAAGGAATAGTAGGGTGGGTCTGCTGGTGGGATCAGTTAAAAGGAGTTGCAAGAAATAAGCTTTTTGAACTTGCATACTTTACATTTGACATATCATGGGCACCTGCAAGAAGGGTGATATTAAAATTACTCTGAACTCCCGTAAAAGGGAGACGTGTGTAACTTTTGAACCAAGAAGGGGTGCCAGGTGTAATTAAACCGAAATTCTAGGGAGGCCTGTGTCTTCTCCCCTATTCTATATGGTGTGTTATAGTAGAATATAGGCAGGCATGCGAAAATAAATGTTCTGGATTGAAATGGCATGTAAAGTAAATACCCCTTCTCATTACTTCCTTTATTTTGTGGATGCTAAAGAATAAATTATAACAGTTGTTGAAAACCAGTTTGCTAGAGAAAGGTTCTGATTTTGCTAGTATACTTGTAAACAGGAAATCATTATTTCTTATGATGATGACACAGCTGAGATTTTTACAATTTTACTCTACCTGCTGGGCATGTGTTGTTTCTTCATTTATTTCCAATCTCATATTTTTTCTTATGACAGGTTCCCCGTGGGGCTGCTGCTTCTGTATGTTTCAAGATTGGACTTGCTCACCTTGAGCAAAATCAACTTTCAGATGCGCTGTCTTGCTTTGATGAAGCTTTCCTTGCTTTAGCCAAGGAACAATCTCGGGGAAGTGATATAAAGGCTCAAGCGACAATATGTGCTCAATACAAGATAGCAGTCACTCTTCTTCGGGTAATATTACTTGTCTTTAATTTTTAAAAACATAAGTAGAATGGACATCTCACCAAAAATAACAAGATACATGAACTTTTGTTTCCTAGACTATATGCTGGCTGAATCACAGAAACTGTACGACAATGTCTTCCATGCTCAATGTTTGTTGTGTGATGTAATAAATGTCCGCTCTTTAAATTGAGCTGAGACTATTTTTTGTGCATGCAATCATACTTGGTAAACTACATTAGAAGTCTTCGACCTTGTAGCCAGAAAATGTTAGTTTTCTCCATTTAGATTTGAACCTTGAAAACGGTTTTTACCTTGAAGTTTAGTACTGCATTGGATGATTGGAAAAGTCTTTATCTCCTTAATTACTTTTTAAAACCATCTTTATGATTTGCAGGATGATTTTCCCTTTTATTAGATTATTTTGTGTCTACATAGTGATGGAGTATGTTTAGAAACACTTATTTCTAAAATTTGTTTCCAGTCCTGCTAGAACTTTTTTTCTTAGTTTTCAGATTTTGTAGCCAGGCAATATACATTCAATAATTGAATTAGATTTTATTCTTATGTCATAATATTCTCATTGTTGTTGGGTTGTGTGAGGGCGGAGAACTTCTTGACAGAATTTTAGATAGGTAAAACTGAAGGCTTATCTTTCATTTGCTATCCTTTCCTTTTTAGTCCCTCCATTATTTCATCATAAAAGTTTGGTTTTGACTAGCATGATTATAATTGGATTCTTTTAATTGCTTGTTAAAGAGGTGGAAGATACCTAGAGGATTACACTAAAGCTATTATTGTACAAATTATAGTCGTGGTTTCCTGTTGTCATCTTCAAGGAGTTGTTCATCGTGTTCTTAAACCAGAGGTATGATATTGAAAAGTTGTGAACATCTTAGAATAATTTGGTCATGCCTTTAATTGAGTAAGCGATTTTTTGTTTGTATAATTACCTATCAAGTCTATTACATGTCTTCACTCTGGATGTTTTGCCTACTTTGCAGAATTTTCTTTTTGTCTCAAAAGAGGAGAATGCTGCGATGAAAGTTATTGGTATACCATAGGTCAAAGTACTATTTGATAAAAATGGTTGGCCATCTTCAAGGATGTTTTTCCGATTATCAACTAATAACTAAATGCTTGGCTTGGTATACCATAGGTCAAAGTACTGTTTGATAAAAATGGAATATTGGATGAGGAGAACAAAAGCTTAGCGAGGCATTGCATGGATAGGAACCATCTTGGTTCTGGTGGTAAACTTACCAGCAGTATATCTGCCAAGGTAGGTAAGTTCTAGGAGAGAATCAAGTTTTGTTATCTTGTAGCACTTGTATGTGCTTACCGAATTTGGTGCTGCAAATGAAATTTCATTCTGTTTTTTTTTCTGTGCTTATGATATGTTTTCATCTGGAGGGACTTGGCTCCTAGGTCTCGTATGCATCTTATGCTTTCATCCGCCCTCTCCATTAATTTCTTCATTTGTTCATAACTTTTTTATGCTTGTTTGGCTTTTGCAGTCAAACAAGAGAAAGTCTAGTCCGAGGACAAGTAGCCAATGGAGAGGAAGATTAATTTCGATGATATGGATTCAGCAAGACAACCATTGTCACACTCATTCATGCTTTAGTACAACATGCTACACTTACATTATATAATGAAGTCAATTGGTTATGGTTTATACTCTAGTACCCTCTTATTTCGAGGTGTTATGTCTTGTGTATTGTTATATCTGGTGGGGGTACTGTATTTCTAGGTGTTTTTCTTCTTTTTTTGTTTTGTTTTTCTTTGCTCAGTTGGTGGTAAATCTCTTACTGCTGAGCTGGGTGTCTTTTAATAAAATTCTCTTATAAAAAAAAATTTGGTTTGATTAAACGTCTTGTATTATATGTTTTTTAGAACTAATATTTATGGTATTGTGATAATTATTTATTTATGTCAATGCAAAATAATGCAAACAGGGAAATTAAAAATTTATACATTAGTTCTATAATTGAAAAATCCAAAAAAGAAATAACTATTAAAAAAAAGAGGGCGGTTCTTAAAACACAATCTAGTTAAAAAAAATTGTAAAGAAGGAGGTTATTTAAATTAAAAAGGACAGTTTCGAATTGCTCTCTTTAAATAAAAAATCGGAACAACCCTCTTTTTTAAAGGAGGTTATTTTAAAAAAAAAAAGGTGGTTCCGAACCGCCCTCTTTAAAAAAAAAAAAAAAGAGGGCGGTTCCGAACTGCCCTCATTAAAATAGTACTTTTAACGGCAATAGATTTAAGGGGGGTTCGGAACCGCCCTCTCTTAGGTTAAATAACCTCCTTCAAAAGGCTTTTTTGTAGTAGTGTCCAGTCTCCAAGCGACCCGCTTGAGCTTTTCACTAAAATTTCAAAGACGCCCCCGCGTCCCCGAATACAACCAGAGCGCCCCGCAAGCTACTAGGAACCTCTTTTCGTTAGGGACCTCAACAACCAGATAGCCTAACTACTAGGTGCCCCACCATTCGTCTAGCACTACCCACACAGCAGGGTTCCTCACCCTACAACCACGAACGCAGCACGTCCCCACTAGGAGATTCACTCCCTAGTCTCTAAGGGTCACACACCCCTTACACAAATGGTTACGGTATGAGTGATTGGTACAAGACCTATATTGCACTCTTAATAGTGCGGATACAACAATATAAGGCTCTAACAAAAATGTGTTCTATATAACACTGATACAACAATTACGTTCTAATGGCTATGGATAAAGGTTTCACTATAGCATAGGCCAAGTCTAGGAGAATTTGGAGAAGAAGAAGAATAGAACGTGAAAACGTTTTTTTCTCAAAAATTGTTATCAGAAGCGTTCACTTTTGAAAGAGATAAAAACATCCTTATAAAGAGATTTTTGAAGATTTGAATTTGAATTTCAAAATTAAAAACAGAATCAAATCAAAAAAACAATTTTGGAAATAATTCAAATTCAAAATCAAAAACAAATCAAAAACTATTTTAGAAATAAAATAAAATAAGTTTTAAAATCAAAACCAAATCAAATAGATTTAAAGAATAAAATAAAAGATTTGAATCTTAAACCAAAAAGGAATATTTTCAAAAATAAAATCAAATTCGAATTTTGAAAATAAATCAGAATCAATTATGTAAAAACAAATCTGGAAATAAATCAAAATGATTCTGACACGTTTTTCAGTAAACTTGAGGTAATCGATTACTTCAAGGAGGTAATTGATTATCCCTTTAAAAATAGAAACTTTTAAATTCTTTTGAAAAACTAGTAATCGATTACAACATATAATTTAATCGATTACTTCACTTCTGTTTAATATATGATGCAACTGATATAATCGATTATCACTAGTCAAATAATCGATTACACAGCCTCTGGAAAATATAAGATGCAACTCCAGTAATCGATTATCTGTACCAAGTAATCGATTACTTTCATACAAAAAGTAATGGATTAGCCAGGTTCAAATACTCGATTACACACTCTCTGGATTTTCTATGATGCAACATAAATAATCGATTATCTTGAAAGAGCAATCGATTATCTCTGTCAAAACTTGTCTTAACATATTTTCACAACTTAGAGAAATAATCCAGCTAGAGGTTGTCAAGATATATTTTCAGAGTGAATCAATTAAGACATTAAAATAATATATTTAGAAAACTCTTTTTGCAATTAAAACATTCTTTAAATTTAAAACGCTTCTTCTCCAAGAACTCTAAATAAGGCCTAAACATAACTGACACAATTATTCTAGCCTTACATTGATTCCTAATGAGGGAAGGGAGGAAACCACTTGAAGCTTCTTGCTTGACACTTGACTTGCATCTTCACTTTGAAAGGTTCTTGTTTGACATCATCAAAACTCTTCAACGTTCTTCCACCTTGAATTCTAACACTCCCCCTTTTTGTTGATGTCAAACCTATTCTCTGCAAGACAAGGGTTAAAGCGCATATATAAAAAATATATCTCCCCCTCACACATAGGAATATCAATGTCTCCCCCTAAATTGATGCACATAAGATATAAATAAAATACAATTAACCTTTGCATCAACTAGGGACTCCAATATCCTGCAAGAGAGTATCTTCAACGCCCAAGTCAGTAAAGCATAATATAATGTATAATGGGCAATTGTAAATACACATAATCAAGTATAGGCAGGATATAGGTAAAACAAATAACATGATTTGTTATCATCAAAACACAATGCACTAGGCATAGGGGAAATCCATATTTCCACAATTCTCCTCCTTTTTGATGATGACAAATCATTATAGAGAAATTATGAATCAGATAGCAAACAAACATATAAGCACATATTCATAATTTTCTATAACATTATTTCTCCCCCTATTTGACATCAGCAAAAAGAATTATGGGATAATTTTTTTTCCCAATAAACAATTTAAAAAGCGCATGATGTCAAAACGGAGTGGAAATACAAAACATGTTTTCAATGCAAATATTCAAAAATTATTTTTCTCCCCCTTTCTAAAAAGATTTTTCAAAACAGGCATAACACAAAAGGGAGATAAAAATGCATCATCAAAACATGATAATCCTATATGCCATGACAAAAATATTCAATTCAACACATATTGTCATATAGCATATTTCACATGTACAAGTATCACAAGATAAATAAAATAATGCTGTGATACTTATCGTAGGTGACGCTTTAATAGGAAATGATAGCTTTGGAGTTCCTTCCATTTACAAATTTATCATTTAGAACTTTGATGGAAGTCTCATCTTGTTCAACGTGTTGCACTTCCCCAAATATCACCTTTATATAATTTTTGAACTATTCCTTGGTAGCTGCAAAAATTATTTAAGCACATTTCTTTTGGTATCCAATGTAATTGGATCCTTAAGGATTAGTAGCACAAACATAAATAGACGTTTTGACTTTTTAAATATTGAAGCACATGAAGAACAATATAGTCAAATGCACTTAAAAAAAATATGCTCATGTACACAGATGCATGTCTTATATCAATATATATCTCTAGTATGCCATGACATGACATCAACACATAAAGAGTGTATTCATGTGATAACAAGGATTTTTTTAAAAAAATTTGGTTTATTTAGGTTTTTAGTCCCCGAACTTATGTGCTCTTTTGAAATTGGTCCTTGATCTTTTTTTTTCGTTGTTTTGGGTCCCTAAACTTTTTCAATTTTTGGAAAAGGACCCTGTTGTTGCTTAAGTGATGATATGACCAATGAAATATCACGTCACTTGTCCGACATCGAAGAATGAAGTGCTATGTAGCCTTTTGTAACACCACATGATTTTTTTTATTAATTTTTTTTTCCAAAATTATTAAAGGATTTTATTTTCTTTTTTTAAAAAATACAAATTTTAATTATTATTCATAAATTTGATTTTTTTTAATCTTTAAAATTCATGTGGCATCATCTAGTATGTTATCTATCGATATTGCGAAGGTTATGTAGTATTTCATGGGTCATATCATCACTTAAGCAACAACAAGGTCATTTTCCAAAAATTGAAAAAGTTTAGGGACCCAAAGCAACAAAAAAAAAGATCAAGGACTAATTTCAAAAGAGCACCTAAGTTTAGGGACTAAAAACTTAAATAAGCCAAAAAAATTTAATACACATGATACAACTCACTATGTGGTGAAAAATAATGCAATGCACATAAAAAATATAATCATGTGCTTAAAAAGATTTTCAAATAAAGCAGCACACATGATTTATTTTATCCAAGGAGTGATCATGATAAATAAAAGATTTTAGAAAAATATTTCAGCACTCATGATACACCTTGGTATGTGCAAAAAATAGAGTAGTTCAGGTATACCTTTGTGTAGTCGTTGTTATAGTAGGAATGATAATTTGATACCTTGAACTTGTTGATCAAGGAGGCGTTTGTCCTTATTCATTGCTTCTTTCTTGAGGTCCTAGACCATTTCATTTCACCTTTAGACATGTGAGAAGCTTTGGTTGGGAGCATCTTCCTCCTTTGACCATTCCATCTATTCCTCGGCCTCTTGGAAATCACCCTTGACACTTTCCCCTTTTTTTCTCCACTTGGTTCATCCTTTTTAATAAAATTCTGCACATTTGAAATACTAGGAGAACACTTTGGTACCCATTTCAACTTGGGTCCTATGGGGTTAGTCTTAGGTTCCTTAGAAGCCTTTGGAACCCATTGCAAATTATTTCTCATATTATAATTTTTACGATAAAAGCATAAATGAGAAATATGTCCTAAACAACCACAATAGTTACATGTAATGGGTTTAGATGATGATTTGACTTTTTCAAAATGATTTTCATGAAACTTGGAATTTTTGGCTTCACATTGAAAAACATTATCGTCAACTACTTTACTTGATTTTTGGATATCCACATTATTTTCTATTTCATCAAGTAAAGAATTTGAACAATTTGATTTTTCAATGTTACTTTCAAAAAGTGTTTCCTCAACTTGTTTTTCAATATGTAAGAAATTTTCAAAAATGGTTGAGGAGCTATTTTCTAAAAATATCTCTTTATCAAAAATATCTCTATTTTTTAAAATATTGATTTCATTTTCAATTAGAGATAATTTTTGTAAAGAGTTCAAGTTTCTATTTTCCAAATGTGTCAAATCATCATGTAACTCATTAAATGAATATTGTAAAAATTTAGAATAGGGAATAACTGAAGTTACCTCATGGTCCTCATGAGCCAAGTGATCGGATGTTTCATGTTCATCTGCCATTGATTCCTCATCCGAAAATCTTGAATCCTCCATTGAGTCCATGAAGCTTTCAAATAATCTTTCAAGTTCATCGTCATCGTACATTGAGCTACTCCCCACGCTTTCAATATCATCATATTCTTCTTCCAGGGAGTTAGTTCTTTCATGCTCCACATCACTTTCCTCAGTGGACACTTACACTTTCAACAAGATCATTAGTAGCATAGTGTGTATTCAAAGTGTCCCACATATCTTTAGCATTCAAACAATTTTCAATAATAGCATATGCATCAACATTCAAAGAATTTTTCAAAATATGCATTGCTTGAAAATTCAAGGAAAAAGATTTTTTGTCAAAATCATTTAAAACATGTTTTTGATCAAAACCATTAGGAACAACATGCCATAAACGAAAACTAATAGATTGTAAAAATATTTTCATTCTCGCACTCGAATAGTGAAAATTATTTCCATTAAAAAATGGTGCTTCATCGAATGAAAATCCCTCCATATTAAAATCAAAAAGAAATATCCCAATGCTGCCAATTTACAAAGGATCTTTAACTCAGGCTGTTAAGCCTTTACCAGAGCACGAAGCTCTCATACCAATTGTTAGAAATATTGATAGGATTGGCAGCCGTCACCCAAGAGGGGGGTGAATTGGGTGTTTACGAAAACATTGGAAAATATTCGATTTAAATCGTTTTTAATAAAATAGATAAACTTTTCAGCGGAAAACTCTTAAAACGATGAAAACGATTATGCACAGGCGGAAGCAAATGATAATAACAACAATTAATATTACGCGCGAAGATAAGAAACACTATAACAACGGAAGGTCTAACGCGCGTTGATTAATTTAAAATAACTAAATTAATATATATTATATTTACGTTGCAAGAAGAATAATTATAACAATAAAAATATGCGCAACAATAAATAAAAGAGATAAGGGATAGAAGAGATTGCACCGGAGATTTTATCCTGGTTCGGCAAAGCAGCCTACTCCAGTCCCCAAGCGACCCGCTTGAACTTTTCACTAAAATTCCAAAGACGCCCCCGCGTCCCCGAATACAACCAGAACGCCCCGCAAGCTACTAGGAACCTCCTTTCGCTAGGGACCTCAACAACCAGATAGCCTAACTACTAGGTGCCCCACCGTTCGTCTAGCACTATCCACACAGCAGGGTTCCTCACCCTACAACCACGAACGCAGCACGTCCGCACTAGGAGATTCACTCCCTAGTCACTAAGGGTCACACACCCCTTACACAAATGGTTACGGTATGAGTGATTGGTACAAGACCTATATTGCACTCTTAATAGTGCGGATACAACAATATAAGGCTCTAACAAAAATGTGTTCTATATAACACTGATACAACAATTACGTTCTAATGGCTATGGATAAAGGTTTCACTATAGCATAGGCCAAGTCTAGGAGAATTTGGAGAAGAAGAAGAATAGAACGTGAAAACGTTTTTTTTTCTCAAAAATTGTTATCAGAAGCGTTAACTTTTGAAAGAGATAAAAACATCCTTATAAAGAGATTTTTGAAGATTTGAATTTGAATTTCAAAATTAAAAACAGAATCAAATCAAAAAAACAATTTTGGAAATAATTCAAATTCAAAATCAAAAACAAATCAAAAACTATTTTAGAAATAAAATAAAATAAGTTTTAAAATCAAAACCAAATCAAATAGATTTAAAGAATAAAATAAAATATTTGAATCTTAAACCAAAAAGGAATATTTTCAAAAATAAAATCAAATTCGAATTTTGAAAATAAATCAGAATCAATTATGTAAAAACAAATCTGGAAATAAATCAAAATTATAGGTTTTGATGATGCCAAACAAGAACCTTTCAAAGTGAAGATGCAAGTCAAGTGTCAAGCAAGAAGCTTCAAGTGGTTTTCTCCCTTCCCTCATTAGGAATCAATGTAAGGCTAGAATAATTGTGTCACTTATGTTTAGGCCTTATTTAGAGTAATTGTTTTCACATAAGTTTCTAACCTCAATATGATTGCTTCATTAGTTTCACTTTGGATTTTGAAGAAATCCAAAATAATTAGAACGTTGGCGATGTGACCATAAGGGTCGACCTATGGGCTTGCACTAAATTGCTCTTACTGGATCAAGTTTATCTATGCAGGCTTGATCTCAAAATTCTGGGTTGTCATAGTAAGCGGAACAATGTTAGTGGTGTATGTGTTCGAGTTAATGATAACGTAGTCCACAAGAGTCTTTTCTAGTTCATTATCCATCATTTTTCTTGCTTCTCTTCTTCTATCTTGTTGTGCTGGCTGCCTTAGTCTCCTTGCTATGCGCTCAATCTCAGGATCAAACAACACATCTTACGGATTAACTGCACTACGCAATTGCATTCACAAGAGAGGACTTAGAAAGCAAAGAATAGATTATAAACAAAAATAAAATAAGAAAAATATTCACAAGTGTTGACATCCAATTTTGTCCCCTTACAAACAAAAATTAAAATATATAGAAAAATTAGAGTTTTAAAAAAAAGTGATAAAAATAAACGGTTTTGATATACTCAGCCCTTAGGGTTGAGTTTAACCAATAAATAACATTCCAAAATCATTAAAAATATCTTAATTAATCGGTACTCATTTATTATCTTTAATAATACAATATCTTATTTTTATTCTCTCATTAATTACTACCAACCCAATTTTTAGTATTTTCATATTACCCACCATCTTATATTGTTACTTTTCGGATACTCATGAGACGGAACCAGATTTTTTATTTCTTTATTTTGCCTCCTCACATAACAATAAAGCATAGGCCACAGTTTTAATTTCCGAATGATTTTACTTGGAAGAATGTGTTATGAATTTGCCGTGTGAACGTAGAAGTGAAAGTGATATATATATATATATATATATATATATATATATAGAGAGAGAGTGAAAGTAATATAAGATGGTGGTTGATATGGGAATGATAAAATTGATTTTGGTAAAAATTAATGGGAGAATAAAAATAAGATATTGTATTATTAAATATAATAAACGAGTATTGATCAATTAGAATATTTTTAATGATTTTGGAAAGTTATTTATTGGTTAAACTCAACCCTAAGGGCTAAGTATATCAAAACTGAAAAATAAAAGATAGAGTTTAAAAAAAAAGAAGGAAAAAATTTGATTACTTTAAAGGATTAAGTGTGGCGGTAGAGATACATAAATGAAAAAGATTATCATCAATTTTTTTGTTGAAAATATTGGAAGTTGATCTTATTTATTTATTTTTTTTAAGATTTGATTAAGGAATAAAAGTAGAATAATTTAGGCAACATTGTCAGGCATAAAAATAAAAAACAAATAATTTAGGCAAATCAATTAGTCAGGTCTCTTAATTGAAGTCAATCAAGAGGTATCATTTTCAAACGGCCAAATGGGGTGCTAACACTTTCCCGAGCTTACAATCTTACTGAGTTAGAGACCATGCATTATCCATTTTAATTAATAATTATTTATTTCATGCTTTGGAAACAAAATGTAGTGACGACTACATATTGGGTCTATCGATCCTCAATCGTAGGCGAGGCCCCGAGGCCCCTGCCGTGAAAACAAGTATTCAGAAAAATTTCACATGTAACAACATATAAGTAATGATAAAATGCAAGAACAAAATTAATCCTCATCAACGATGCCTTAAACTTGTTAGAACATCGACAAGTATATCGTGTCGCACAAGTAATATAGTGATAAATGGATGTTGAACCCATATGGATTAATTTCTTTCAAGCAATTATGACCTTATTGTGATTAAACTTTATGAAGTTGGATTAAGAAATTTGTTGAATTGATTTTAAGTTTTAATTGTAAAGAAACAAATAAAAAAATAAATTAGGTTGTGATGAGGATAAGAGGATTAAGGATATGGTTTTCTTGGCAATAGCAATAACTTGCTTCTAATATGCTTAGAATTCTTCATATGTTAACAAACCATTCTGGATAATACCAAGAACATAATTCCGTAAGGCACTTGCTTTTTATTTTAAATTCAAAAATCTTTAATTCCTTAAGTGAATCCTAAATTTCTAATTGTTAACATTAGAACAAACAGAACCACAATTGTTATATAATTTGGCAAATATATTCCTATGAGTTGTGAAATTATAAAATTTGATTAGAGGGACTAATTCAATCTCTAATTTCCTAATTGAAGGATTAAATTCCCAAATGATAGATTAACTACTTCTATGAATAACATGAATAAAATAGTCAAACATTTGACATATAATGCAAAGTATTCATTCATAATCAAATTGCAAATTACATAATTATAACTAATTCCACCATATCCCTAATAAGAAAATTAGCTAGATACGAAGATAGAAAGAACGCAACAAAAAGTTACAGAAGCAAACATCATGATATTGATAGAGATGCACACTCACTTAGAACTCCTTCTCTTTGAAGTTGAGTTCCCTTTTTTACTTCGGAGCTTTGTTCCTATCTTCCTTGTTCTATATGTCTTTCCGTGATCCTTCAATGAATTTTTATTGAAAAAGTAGCCCAAAAGATAATGAAAAAAAAAGCAAAAAATGTTATCAGCCACGCTAGAGCGGGGATTTTTTCCCCCGCTTGTAAGCACTGAGCCTGAGCGTTGGTTTTTTCCTGCCCTATCTTGCTGAAACTCTAGGATTTGAGCCTGAATCTGCTGAAATATTTATAATTTCACTTTCGTTTGCCTTCTCCAATGGTTTCTCTCATCCTCGAATGCCTCCAAATTAGTAAATTCTTTTCAAAGACTTTGAATACCTGCAATCAAGGTTGTGAAACTCGAGATCTTACGTAAAATCGGGAGGGGAAGGTCAACACACAAAACGTTTAATCGTAACACGTATCGTAAGATCCTACCAAAACATATACTGTATATATCTAAAAAAAATACATATATTGAGCATTTGAATAAACATATATACACAGTATTCAACCCATGTTTTTGAAAGCAAAAATAACAAAAGATTTTTAAGTATTACAATCCAATATTTAAACCATTTAACTAGATCACATAAGGGAAGATCAAGATAATCATCTTTAGCAATATCATCATCGGTGTCATGCTACTAGCATTACTAGCCTCAGTTGAAGCCATTTTCACAATAAACAAAGATATCTAAAAAAGCTTAAAATATTTGGACAAAATATAGAGAAATAAAGTAAAGAATAGAAGCAAATTAATATTGATAAATAAAAGTTAAAAAGATAATAAAAAATAAAAGTTAAAAAAATATAAAGGGAGAACGATGAAGAGGAGGAAGTATGGGTTAAGTAGCAAGCGACGATCGATGGTGGCAAGGGTATAGTGGAAGAGAAAGCAAATGCGTTATTGATTTTACCACGTCGGCACCGTTGCACGTTTCTGTTGTGATCGTAGCGCGGAGAGGAGCTTCAAACTCTTAGGCACGCACGATTTTACGTGTTTCTTGCGATCTTGCTAACCATGCCTGCAATTAAGGGATCTATTAGTGATGAGTTTATTATGCAATTACTAAATGATAAGAACTAATATATTGGCATAAAAACTATTAGAAACAAACAATAACTTAGATAAAAAAAAGGACAAAATTAATTATCTTCTAAGCTTTTATCCGAGACTTTAGTTGCAAAATTTCACAGATGCTATATGGTTTCGCTTCAAATGACTTGACCGTTGACATTGCAAGAGCCTCATAGAGTTATGACTTCACCAAATAATGCGATTTTCACAAGCAACTTATTACGTATGAAAGATAATTACATGTTTGGTTCTGCGGTGAATTAACTAGAATCAATTCTAAAATGTTAAAACTAATAATAGTTGCTTATGTTCCAACCTAAATTCAGGGCCGAAATTGATTCCGTAACGCGGAATCAAACATGTCTTAAATTAATCGGTTCCTACAAAAGTCAAGCACCAATTTGAAATATTACTCTAGACTAACTAATAAAAAGGTAGTAAGTGCTACACTACAACTTAAAGTGAAATTCAACCATAGTTTTCTGGCAATGTGCTCGAAGGCAGCATTCACGTACCCATTTTTTAATCTCAAGCCATTCAATACTGAATAATGCTTAACAAAATTCATGAAACCTCTTCCTCCTCTCTCTCGCCATTTTCCCCATCAGTTAGAAGCGTTACTTTCTTCAATCACAAAAACCAGCCCAGTTCTTGCTGAACAACTACTGGGCAAAGCATTAGACCAATACCCAGATATCAAAACCTTGAAAAATGTCCATTCCAAGGTTTATTACCTCAATTTTCGCGAAAGCACGTCTCTGGGTATCAAACTTATGAGGGCTTATGCTGCCTGTGGTGAGCCCGGGTTGGCTCGCAAGGTGTTCGATGAAATTCCTGAGAGGAATGTTGTTGTGTGTAATGTTATGATCAGAAGCTATGTGAATAACCATTCATACAATGATGCGCTGCGTGTATTCAAAGACGTGGTTAGTTGTGGGTTAAGCCCTGATAATTACACCTATCCTTGTGTCCTGAAGGCTTGTGCTTGCTCTGGTGATTTGAGGTTTGGGTTGCAGCTTCACGGAGCTGTCTTGAAGGTCCGGCTCGATTCGAATTTGTTTGTTGGGAATGGTCTCATTGCCATGTATGGGAAATGTGGTTGCTTGCTGGAGGCGCGGCATGTTCTTGATGACATTCTGAGCAGGGATGTTGTCTCGTGGAATTCGATGGTTGCAGGGTATGCACAGAATATGCGGTTCGATGATGCATTGGGGATTTGCCGGGAAATGGTGGCTTGGGGACAAAAACCAGATGCGGGAACAATGGCTAGTCTCATGCCTGCCGTGACCAACACATCTCTTGATAATGTTTTTTATGTTAGAGGGATATTTTTGAATTTGGAGAAGAAGAGTTTGGTCTCTTGGAATGTGATGATAGCTGTGTATATGAAAAACTCAATGCCAAGCAAAGCTGTAGATTTATATTTACAAATGGAGAAAGGTGGGGTGGACCGAGATGCAATCACTTGTGCCAGTGTTCTTCCAGCTTGTGGGGATCTTTCGGCTTTGTCGTTAGGAAGGAGGATTCATGAATATGTTGAGTGGAAGAAACTATGTCCAAATTTGCTTTTGGAGAATGCATTGATAGACATGTATGCTAGGTGTGGATGTCTAGAAGATGCAAGGAGTGTGTTTGACAGGATGAAGTTTCGTGATGTTGCATCTTGGACTTCATTGATATCTGCCTATGGCACGACTGGGCAAGGCTGTAATGCTGTGGCACTCTTCACAGAAATGCAAAAGTCAGGTCTATGCCCTGACTGTATCGCCTTTGTGGCAATTCTTGCAGCCTGTAGCCATTCAGGATTACTGGATGAAGGGAAGATTTACTTCAAACAGATGACAGATGAATATAAATTAACACCAAGAATTGAACACTTTGCATGTTTTGTTGATCTTTTAGGACGTGCTGGCCAAGTAGATGAGGCCTATAATTTCATTAAGCAGATGCCAATTGAGCCTAATGAAAGAGTTTGGGGGGCACTGCTTAGTTCTTGTCGAGTGTACTCCAATATGGATATTGGGCTTTTAGCAGCTGATAACCTTCTTCAGCTGGCTCCTGAGCAATCAGGTTACCATGTGTTGTTATCTAATATTTATGCAAAGGCTGGTAGATGGAAAGAAGTAACTTCTGTTAGATCTATAATGAAGAGTAGAAGAATTCGGAAAGTGCCTGGCATCAGTAATGTTGAGCTGAACAATCAGGTTCACACCTTTCTCGCTGGTGATACATTGCACCCACAGTCAAAGGAAATATATGAAGAGCTAGGTGTGCTGGTGGGGAAGATGAAAGAGTTAGGTTATGTCCCTGAGATTGATTCTGCTCTTCATGATGTGGAAGAGGAGGATAAGGAAGGCCATCTAGCTGTTCACAGTGAAAAATTAGCTATAGTTTTTGCTCTTCTGAATACCCATGAGTCTCCAATCAGAATTACTAAAAATCTTCGTGTTTGTGGCGATTGCCATATTGCTGCCAAACTTATCTCCAAGATAGTCCAACGTGAAATTGTTGTTAGAGACACCAACCGATTCCACTATTTTAAGGATGGTATATGCTCTTGTGGAGATTATTGGTGAATGGTGACTGCTGAGGTACCTCATGAAAAATTAACTTTAACCTGCCAATGTAACTGAGGCAATGCAGGCCTTCAAACCAAACTGCAATTTGATAACTTCAGTTTTCCTGTATAGGATGGCAGAGAATTCTTTTATTTTTTATTTTTCTGCCACAAACAATAGAAACTCGGCAGAAGAGGGAATAATCTCCCTCATCCTTGATGCCTCCGCGGCGCTTTGCTTTGGTGAGACTTGGTTATTATTACCTTTGAAATATCACTGTTTAAATCTTGTAAATCATAGGCTTTTACCCTCTAACAATAGCATTATCCTTGACGGAGCATCAAGGATGGCACAAAGCTTAGCTCTCTTAAAATATCAAGCAATGACAAAGCCGCCAACATCACATCAAGTAAAGAACCAAACTCATCTAAAAGGGGAATCAAAAGGAAACATGAGGCCAGATTCAAACACTTGAACCACTAGTTTTAACTTCTTGTTTTTCTAGTTTCAAGTTGTAATAAGTTGAAATTGGGTTGTTTGCATGCACCCAATACATTGATTTTAGTTCCTTTAATGGTTTTTTTTTTTTTTTTTTTTGGGGGGGGGGGGGGGGGGTGTAGAATCAAAAAGGTTTTGATGAAGACAAATAAATCAACAAGTTATTTTTGATGAAGACAAAGCAACATCAACCATTTTAGAAGTTTTCCATTTCTCGCTCCCTTGTAATATTTTATATTTATGTTGAGTGTGGGTGGTAGACTTAGGTCTTTACTCAAGCGATTATGAGTTAGTTGACATGAATACTAGTTAAGCTAAATATTTGAAAAAGCTTAGAAAGGGACTAGGACTTTTGGAAAATCAATTTTGACATTATTTTTAAGAAAGTAGCAGTGACTACTCGAGTAGTTGATGCACTACTCGAGTAGCCTGCAAAGAAGAAAAATGGCCTGCTCACTGTTTCCCCTAACTACTCGATTAGTCTGTGGACTACTCGATTAGTTCTCAACTAATCGATTAGTTGCTGCACTAATTGAGTAGTTTGAGAAACAGTAAGTCCACCATTTGTCTCACTACTCGAGTAGTGCTCCAACTACTCGAGTAGTACGAGTCAGATCAGTCATTTTTCAGATTCTTATATGACTGTTGAAGAGGCAATCAAGGGAGAATCTTTCCTAATTAGTTTTCTCAAGCTCCTCCCTGATTCTGGCGATTTGAAAACACAATATATTGATTACCTCTTCAACAAGAGAGACAAGGATCATCTTGAGCAAATACATTTTCAAACCTTGCACCCAAAAAGGACCTTTGATCCAATCCCTTTCTAAGAATCAATCTCATTCTAGTATTCTAGCTTTCTTACTCATTGTCAATTGAGATTGTTTGGAGCCGCTTCGCTGTGATCTGATTGCGGCCATTAAAGCTTGGAGAAGGAGCACTTGAAGGTTTCAAGAGGCTCTATTGCAAAAGGGAGAAGGTGTTCTTGAAGGTTTCAAGAAACTCTCTTTGTGGAAGGTTGAAGAGGTTCTTCAACAGAGAATCAATTAAAATTGGGGTAGACTTCAAGAGTTTGGTACACTCTTGAAAGGGATAGGTGTGATAGAGTGAGGTTCACTTGTATCTCCTATTGTAGCCAATTTTAACTGATTTTAGTAGACACTCCCTAAGGTTTAGGGGGGACTGGACGTAGCTCTCAAGTGGGTGAGAGTGAACCAGTATAATAATTCGCTGTGTTCTTCTTCTTATCGCTTTCCTTTATTTCCGCATATTTAATCTCTGCATCTGAACCTCATGTTAGCAAATTATCTCGCTTATGTTCTTGGCTTCGTGCTAACGAAACCCTTTCTTTGAAAACTCTATTCTCTGTCTGAAACTGAACGTACTACTCGAGTAGTCCTTGAACTAATCGAGTAGTTCATCATATTTTGGACAGAAAATTAATTTTGCTTTAAATCAGTAAGCGTGTTATTTGTTAATATCAATTACATTCGAAAAATTAATATTGTTGCTTCCAATTTACTATTCACCCCCCTCTACTAAATTGTTAGCGCTTGTTGGTTTCCAACAAGTGGTATCAGAGCTCGGTCGAAAGATCGAGTGTAAAAACTTTTTCGAAAAGATCCTTAAGGAAACCATGGGCTCTAACAATCCTTTTGGAGGGGAAGGCTCTTCAATAAACCGTCCTCCACTATTTAATGGTGAAGGATATGCTTATTGGAAAGCCAGAATGAAAATATTTATTGAAGCGATTGATATTGATGTTTCGGATGCAATTGAGAATGGTCCCTATATACCTAGAAGAAAAATAAATGAGGAAGTTGTAGAAATTCCTAAGGCAAGTTGGAATGATGATGACAAAAAGAAAGTCTCATATGATTTAAAAGCTAAAAACATCATCACGTCCGCCTTGTCTTATGATGAGTTCTTCAGAGTTTCACATTGTAAAAATGCGAAACAAATGTGGGACGTTCTACAACTTACTCATGAAGGGACAACCGAGGTTAGAAGGGCTAGATTAAATACATTAATGCATGAATATGAATTGTTTCGCATGCTCCCTAATGAGTCAGTTAATGACATGCAAAAGCGATTCACTCATATCATAAATCATCTCATAGCTCTTGGCAAAACATTTCTTAATTCTGAAGTTATTAACAAAGTATCGAGATGTTTAAGCAAGGAATGGAAACCCAAGGTCACAACTATCATGGAGTCAAAAGATTTAGACACCTTGGATCTTGCAACCCTCTTTGGAAAGCTTCAAGAGCATGAGATGGAACTAGGACATCTAACTTTGCATGAGGAGTCGGATAAGAAAAAGAAGGGAATCGCACTAAAGACCACCACAAAATCAACTAAGGTATGTGATGATTCATCTAGCTCTAGTAATGACTCCGAATCAAGTTTAGATGATGAAAGTTTTCAAAAACTAGCAAAGAGGTTCCGTAAATGTTTTAAAAATAAAAATGAATTAAAAAGAATAAAGGAACCTAAGGACTCCTACCATAGAAATTGTTCTTCAAAAGATAAAATTAAATGTCATGAATGTGGTAAGAGAGGACACATAAGACCTCATTGTCCTGAGTATCTTAAGAGACAAAAAGATGAAAAGAAAAAGGGCAAAATAGCCTACATAGTGTGGGATGCACCGGATGAAAACAAAGAGACAAGCTCAAGCACATCAAGTGATGAGGAAGAAGCCAATCTTTGCTTGGTGAGTAGATTTGATGAAGGCGCATCATCAAGTTTCACTTCAAGTAAGCAAGGAACCGAGGTAAATTCCGATTCCGAATCTGAGTCTCATGATTATGAAGAATTATATAATGCTTATGTTGAAATGCATAAAGAATTCAAGAAACTTGCTAAATTAAATGACAAAGGAAAAAGAGCTATTTTGAAATATAAAGAGCAAGTCCTGAATTTAGAAAAATGCATTAATGAGCTAAATAGTAAAAATGAAGCACTTCAACAAAGTATTGATTCTTTGAAAAATCAAGAAATCCCTCCCTGTGAAAGTTGCAAAAGTCATGAACATGAAGTTACAAATTTGAAAAACACTATTGCAACTTTATCAAGAAGTGATCAAAGAGTAAATCAACTTCTTGAAAATCAAAGGAACAATACAAATAAAACCGGCTTAGGATACATGAATGCCAATAAATTTTTTTTTAGAAAAGTTGGTTCTTTTTCAAATGTTAATTATTCTAAAAAGCCAACTTGCTTTTATTGTGGCATTCATGGACACACCTCAAATATTTGTAGAATTAAATCTCATGGTGTGCCTAACGGTTATTATGTTTGGATTGTGAAAGGTGAAAATCCCGATAAACCCAAAACAATTTGGGTACTGTTCTGTTGTAGAACGTCTGTACATGAACTAAGCGGTCAAGTGTACCAGTATTCTACTGTTTGCTTTCAGACTGCAGATAGGCACCCTGATTACCAGGATACCAGCTCTATTGTCGTTCTTAGTAGTTTGGGGGGTGGTGTGTGTGTTTGTGTGAGATTGAAGGATGCATACCTGGTTACCCTCTGCTCGCTTATATAAGCTGGTATCTTTGCCGTTGGGTTTCCCTCCTCATCAATGGAGTGGCCGAATTACTGCTAACGGCAAGTGATAATGGGTCATTATTGGAGAGTTGCTGCTCATCATGATATTGGAATCCAAAGAATTCAGGCTTAATGGCCTTGTCTTCTGAATAACCGCTATACCAGTTTTGCGAGGTAAGGAATCCTATGTCAGTCAACGAGAAGTCTTCATCTTCATCAGTTTGGAGGAATAGAAGATTTGGGCCACTAATGGGCCTCTTATACCGGTAATCCGGTTTCAAGGGTTACTGGGCTACTAAAGAGCCTTTTATGTTGAGAAACTGATTCAATAGGAGCATGGGCCCTTATAAGACCTCCAAATCCGGTAAACCGGTTTTATGACGTCCAAGTCCCTTAAAGGGGCCTTTATAGCCGATAAACCGGTTTAATGAAGTATTTTCCTAAATCCAGTCCATAACAGTTGCCCCCCAGACCATGGTTTATAATTATGAACCTTGGTTTTGTTGTTGTAGTCGTTTCAAAGTTTACTTCCGTTAAGCGGGTTAGATAATCGAAAGTACTGCCCTATCCAACTGGTAAACCGGTAATGTGGTCTAATAGAAAAAATGAAGAACAGATTGGACATTTCTCTTTTTGACCGTCATAATACGGTAATCCGGTTAACAGGTTTACCTGTATTCCAATCTTTTATGAACATTCTGAGTCCTAAAAGACATCCTTATGAATTTCCTCTCTTGCATAGGTTAAACCGGTAACCCGGTTTATTTATGAGTTTGAATCTTTGTATAGCTCTTATTTCGAGAAGAAATATTAAAAACCTTCTTGTAATCCGGTAATCCGGCTTTAAAAGGATCTTGATAGACCTCTTCTTTTGGATTGTGCCACCAAGCTAAAAGAATTCACCCTGGTATACCGGTTACCCGGTTTACCGGTTTACGTATAGCCGAAATATTCATACATCCGTCTAACCGGTTTACCGTATAACCGGTTAGCGAACGAATTTGAAAAATGCTTCACTGTCAAAGCTCAATTTTCAAAGAGGTGACCTTTGCCTTTTCAGAAGAACACATTCCCCCAAAAGTCATATTTTTATCATGATGTTTGCAGGGAATCTTTTTCCTTTGTCACTCTTGTCAGTACCTATTCCCAAGGAAAAGTTTGAATTAAAAATTCTGAGAAGCTAATCTTTCCAGCTCCAGGACCTACAAACAAGCTTATCTTCCCTAGGACTCTTCCTCTTGACTGCCGTGCCATATGATGTTCCCCAGACATAATTTTTGAATTTCAAACCCCCAATGTCATTCCCTTGGCTCCAACTCCTCAACGTGAAACCGGTAAACCGGTTTTCATCAATTATAAAAGGCAGAGAACCATTATCTAACCGGTATTACGGAACTCGGTTTACCAGTTACCATGCCCCTTTTTTCCGGTTTGGACACTTCACTCTTTGTCTCTTTGTGGGTTTCAATGTGCACGGTTTCCAAAGGCTGAACTCTTAGTCTGCTGTGCCCATGTTGGTTTTTCCCAAGGTGAATTTTGAAATTCAAATGTGCCTTATCTTTGACTGCTCAAACTTAATATCTACTGACATAAATCGATTTTCCCACTTTATTTCTCTTCAGAGACTATCATCAATTGTAGCTCATGCTTCATCTCCTCAACAGACATAAAGTCACTTTTGTCATAAATGAGAAGATTTATCACTGCATTTACTTTAAGAACTGGTCTTCCAAGGGAATCTGAAAAGATTCTCTAAAAAGCTATGAAGTATGCCTCACTTTATCAGTCTTTGACTTGTCAAATTTCCCCTTTTCCTCTGATTTCGAACTGACCAGTCCCTTAAGCTTCTTATCCATTCAAAGTCTTAATAAATAATAGAAGTCCCTTCAATGGTCTTTGGGAATCCGAATTTGGCTATAAATAAGGGGGTTTGTTTCATTTCAAACTTACTCCTTCTTCACTTGAGAACTTAAAAATCAAAGAGCAGCAAGAGAATTCGTTCAGCTCCTCTTATCTTCTGAAAAACGTGTTTTGCTTTTCTTCTCCTGGGAAATTCGTGTGACTTCTTTCCTCTCTTCCTGATAAATTCTTCTGACTTCCTCTACTAATCTTCTTAGTTCCAGCTTCTCATACATTTTCAGGTAATTTCTTGCTCTTCTCTAATGGAAAATTTTTCTCTTTCTGTCATTTACCCCACTGAGAGCTCTTCTTCTTCTTCTTCATCTTCTTCTTCTTCAAACAATTCAACAACTGATAGCATACCCCCGATTAATCCTTCTTATTCACACTTAGGAAGTACCTCTATTAATTCTTCTGACAAAATCATGCTGGTCGAACTTGCTAGACAATTTGTAATAAAAAAAATTATTTTTTTGAAGTCGGTAGCAAACCAACTCCTCCTCCTAATGTTTCCTATCTTTCTCAGGAATCACAGATGGGAAACAAGAGATCGGAAACTAATCCGGAGGAATTCGTCACACCGGACGATATTTTGTCACACTGTTTCTTTCTTTACTTCCTTCTGCTATCGTTTTGGGCGCATAAGTACAAGATCCATTGTGGACTCTTCCCCTGACAGCTTACAAACAACTTTTGGTAGGAATTTCTGCTTTATTAATTTGAAATATTTTATTTATACTGCATTTTTCCTTCCTCTCCCACTTTTGACACGATTTTCTTTTACGCAGCTGAAATGGCTTCGCCTTCCGATTTGGCAGCACTTGCAGCAGCTCTTGGAAATGCTGCTGCAAGTGCGTCCTCGAGTTAGCAAATCGACTGTTCCACGACCTCCTCGTTCCTCCGCTGCTATGGAGGATATGGAAACTTCTCTTGCTGGTACTCCTAAACGAAGGAGAGGTGATGGTCCTTCTCATCTTGAAGCCGGCAGTTCGGCTAATCCCCAGGGCGGAGACTCTTCTCTTTGGCCAGATGATTTGTGTGAAAGCTTTGACCGGTTGATTATCACCGACTCGACCTCTCATCAGATGGGTAACATGAGCCGAAGGGAATTTGTTGCTTTGTTGAAATCCCTAAGAAGGGAACAACTCAAAGCTGCATCAACTATTCGATTTCTTGAAGAGAACGCCGAAAAAGTCCTGTTCGTTGGACCGGACGCTGTAAACTTGGCCGATCATGTCAAGAGAGAAGCTGAGTTGGTTCAGCAACTGGCTTCAGAGACCTCCAAACTGAACAAGGCCAAACAAGAGTTGTCCCAAGCTGAAGAGGAATACACCATAAATTTAAACTCCAAGGTCACTGAAATGAATGAGGCACATAACGCTGCTCTTACTACTTTGAGGGAGGCCTTGAGGGACATGGAGTCGGAGAGGGACATGTACAAGGGGAAGTGGATTGACTCGGTTCAATCTTCATTCATGAATGCTGTTGAACAAGCTAACCATCTGAACCCCACCTTCTCAGCCAATGGGATGCATTATCTTCATCGTGTTGAAGATGGTATATTGTACAGCTACCTTAGTGATGGTAGTAGAGTGCCTATGGATTTATCTGATCCTTGTTGTCCTGATTTTTTGGCTACTGGAGAAGAGGAGGTTGACATTGATGGTGACCAAGATGATGATGATGAGGCCACTCTTTAGGAGGCCGGTTTACTGATTTTTTTTCGCTTTATTTGCCTTATGTCTTATCGTTCTTGACTATTTAAGCATTTCCTTTTCTTGTATCCAGCGAATCTAGTTGTAATCTGCTTTTTATTAATGAAAAATTTTCTTTGTTTTCTCTTGTTTTCATGTCATATCCATACTTAGTAGACTCTAAGAATTTTCTATTCTAGCCAGCGAATGAAATTCTTTTATCCTTATCAGACTCTAATAGAATCTGAAAGTAGTCTTACTATCAGTACATGGGTGGTGTCTAATAATTTTTAGAACATCTTCTAACCCATTTCACTCCTTATAAGGTGGCTAGCCATACAAGTGGTGTACTTTAAGTTGGATTTTCGTAGGTTGGTTTGTGGCATAATTAAACCATGAAACCAGATATTTGAACCAAACAGTTGTTAAACCGATTTGTGATTTGTAAAGAAATTGAACCGGTTCGTGGACGTAATTAAATCATCAAACCGGATGTTCGTACTAATAAACCAATTTGCAGCTGTGAATTTGTTGAATCCATTTGTGGATGTAATCTGTTAAACCGAATTATGATCGTAGGAAACACTCTCAAACCATAAAACCGGATTGATGTGTTCTATAAATAGTTAACCCAATTCATGGATGTAGAAAGATCATAATGCACTTCCAAACCGTAAAACCGGTTTAGTGTGCTTGGATAATTTGAAAACCGAAAGAGTAATTATTGCAAACTGAAATTTTTGATTACTTCAATGAAAAACTTGTACAGGAGAAAGCCTTCATCTATACTAACAACAATGGCACAATGGCCTTATTAAAAAGGAAACGACGATGACTTAGTAAGCCTTTATTCAAAGAAAAAATGTCCTAAAAGCTGCTTTCTCCTCTATAGGGGGTTTTTAACTGTAATAAATTCGAAGCTTCGCCGCATTCCATGGGTTCTTGATCCTGTTTCCCGTTATTGTTTCCAGAAAGTAAGCTCCATTATCTGTCTTTGCGCGAATCCGATATGGACCTTCCCAATTGGCAGCTAACTTCCCGTGTGTTGGTTCTTTTCCATGCACATCTGACCTTCTTAAGACCAGGCCCCTTCTTTGAATGAACGGCGGATAACCTTCAAGTTGTACTGCTTGGCTGATTGTTGCTGGATCGTTGCCATGCGAATAGTGGCCATCTCCCTGGATTCCTGCAAAAGATCAAGATTCTCTCTCAGAAGTTTTACATTTGTGTCAGGGTCAAAGTATCTTGACCTCAAGTTAGTGGATCCTATTTCTAACGGGATTATAGCTTCACTTCCATAGGTCAACTTAAAAGGAGTTTCTCTAGTAGCAGAATGAGGGGTGGTTCTGTATGACCAAAGTATGGACTCTATAATTTCCACCCACTTGCCTTTACTGTCTTCCAGCTTCCTTTTTATACCTCTTAAGATGCACCTATTTGCCTCTTCCGCCTGGCCATTGGTCTGTGGATGTTCCACAGAGGATAAGCGTGTTTGATTCCCAACCCCTTGAGGAAATTTTGAAAGGCTTCACTGAAAAACTGACGGCCGTTATCAGTAACAACTACGCCGGAATGCCAAAACGTGGGATTATCTGGTTGCTTATAAATTTCTGGATTTGGGCTGAAGTGGTGGTGGCCACTGCCTTGGCTTCGATCCACTTAGTGAAATAATCTACTGCCACAATCAGGTGAGTCACTTGTCCAGCAGCTTGCGGAAAAGGGCCTAGTAGGTCCATTCCCCATTGGTAAAACGACCATGGAGCAGAAATCGAATGTAATTCTTCCGGGGGGGCAAGGTGAACATCTGCATGCTTTTGACATTTATCGCATTTTTTGACATGATTCATAGAATCCAGCTGTATCGTAGGCCAGTAAAACCCGGCTCTTAAGATTTTCCTAGCCAAACTCCTTCCTCCTAGGTGATGGCTGCATCTTCCTTCATGTATTTCTTTCATGGCTGCTTCTGCCTCTTTGCTGGATAAGCATCGGAGCAGGGGCGAGGAAAATCCTCTTCTATACAATAATCCATCCTGAATGACAAAGTGTGGGGCCATTCTTCGTACCTTTCTGGATGCATCTTCTTCTGTTGGAAGTGCGCCATGGAGTAATTACGCCAAAATAGGGGAGGCCCACGAGTCTTCATCTTCCACTGCTAGTGTCGCACTAGGGTGGAATATAGTTTGTTGCACCACTGGTCTGTAATTCCCCGGTTTCTTGGTGCTTGCCAATTTTGATAGGATGTCTGCACGAGAATTCTGCTCCCTTGGGATATGTTCAAAATCCGCTTCCTCAAACGTTTCTGCCAGTTGTTTGCATTTCATGAGGTATTGCTGCAGCAGAGGCTCTTTTGCTTGAAAATTTCCTTTTATTTGAGAAATCACCAGTTGAGAGTCACTGTACAGGAGAATAGAGCGAGCTCCAAGATCTTTGGCCATAGTCATGCCAGCCAAGCATGCTTCATACTCCGCCTGGTTATTAGACGTTTGAAAATCAAATCTAAGAGAGTATTCAATGGAAATACCTTGGGCATTCTCCAGAATGATTCCAGCTCCTCCTCCAGAGGGGTTAGAGGATCCGTCCACAAAGAGAGTCCAGCTTTTAGGATATGCTTTTGGTGTCAACTCTGCGACAAAATCTGCCAGTACTTGTGATTTTATGGCTGTCCTCGCTTCGTAGCTGATCCCATATTCAGAAAGCTCCACTGACCAGGCGATCATGCGACCTGCCAAATCAGGCTTTTGTAGTATTTGCCGGATGGGTTGATCAGTTCGTACCACTACCGGGTGACACTGGAAATATTGTCTCAGACGCCTAGCAGTGACGACTAGTGCAAACGCCATCTTCTCCACCTTCTGATATCTTTTTTCAGCCTCCTGTAATACTTTGCTAACAAAATATACGGGCTTTTGTCCTTCCTCCGTTTCCCTGACCAACACAGCACTGACAACCTCATCATTAACAGATAAATATAGGTACAGTGTTTCACCTAATTCCGGTTTACTGAGGATTGGAGGATTCGAAAAGTAATGTTTGAGCTCCTGGAACGCAGCCTCACATTCTCCAGACCACTTAAACTCCTTGTCCTTCTTCAGTAACTTGAACAGAGGAAGCGACTTGTAAGCTGATTTGGACAAAAACCTTGTTAATGCAGCAATACGACCTGTAAGCTGTTGAACTTCTTTGACTAAATTTGGGCTCCTCATACGAGTGATTGCCTCACATTTCTCTGGGTTAGCCTCTATCCCTCTGTTGGTGAGCATAAAACCTAAAAACTTCCCAGTTGTGACACCAAAGGCACACTTTAGTGGATTAAGCCGCATATTGTGCTTACGTACCTTGGCAAGGACCGCTTCTAGATCTTGTTTGTGGTTCCCCTGTAGCATGGACTTGACAATCATGTCGTCCACGTAAACTTCCAAAGTCGGACCTATCAGTTTCGCGAAAACTTTGTCCATCATTCTTTGGTAAGTAGCACCTGCATTTTTCAAACCGAAGGGCATTACAGTATAACAATAGGCTGCCTTATCGGTCATGAAAGCTGTTTTCTCCTGATCATCTTCAAACATTCGCATTTGGTTGTAACCAGAATAAGCGTCTAGAAAGGAGAGTAGCTGGTAACCGGCTGAGCTGTCTACAAGCTTATCAATATTGGGAAGTGGGTATGTATCCTTGGGGCATGCTTTATTGAGGTCTGTATAGTTGACGCACATGCGCCATTTTTCATTAGCTTTTTTCACCAAGACCACATTCGCCAGCCATGTAGTGTAGGGGACTTCTCGAATGAACCTGGCCTGTAAAAGCTCCTCCACATTTGAAGCGATGACTTTCTGTCGTTCGACACCCATCTTCCTCCTGCGCTGAGCCACTGGTCTGAATGTAGGATCTATAGACAGATGGTGGCAAATGAATTCCGGATCCAAACCAGGCATGTTAGCAGCTGTCCATGCAAACAGATCTCTGTTCTCCTTTAACAAAGTAACCGGCTTCTCCTTCTCTTCTTTTGGCAAATCTTTTCCTACCTGTGTCCAGTGATCTGAAGTTTCGCCTATCTGGACTTTCTCCAATTCTCCTTCAGGCTTGGGACGCTTTTCTTTAATGTCTTCTCTCATGTCTAAATCCACCATCATCACACCAGAAGAGGAAGCGGGGGCTTTACCTTTCTTTATCTGCACCTGCTTCTTCGCATTCTCCTTAGTAGCCTTCAAACTGGCAATAAAGCATGTTTTCGCTTGCATTTGGTCTGCCCGTACTGTGATAACCGCACCCTTCTCTCCTGGGAACTTCATTGCCATGTGAAGAGGGGAAGCGACCGCCTAGAATGTGATTTGGGTCTGATATATATACCTTTTGGACTTCATTTTACTCTCTTTTACTTTGATTTGGCTTGTTTTATTAGCAAACTTAGGATCTTTTTATTAGTTTTTAGGAATTTTAGTAGTTGTAGTTTCCCATGAACTTTTTGATCGTTTGTTAAGTGTTTCAGGTGATTTTGGAGCTCAAATGCAAAAATAAATTATGGAATTGGAAAGAGCACTTAAACAACTTGAAGTAGGAAAAAGAACGGAGAAAATCGGAGCCGGAACAGGTCCACGCGCCTGGGGCACGTGGACGGGTGCGCGTGGGGCGCGCCACCTGGAAAAATCAAGCAACAGCAGAGCGCGCGCCTGGGGCGCGACACTGCGTGCGCCTGGGGCGCGCATACACCAGAAAAAGCCCAATTGGGCCAAAACTTCAGAAATTGATTGGGATTCTACTTAGAGATAGATTGTAATTATAAATTAGTGATTTAGAATTAGGTTAGGCAGTCAATTCAGAGGAGAAAACAAAAATTAGATTTGAAGAGGGAGATTACCAACAATTTGGAGCATTTGAAGATTGAAGGATTTGGGGTAATTTGTCTATGAATTTCCCTATTATGTCTTCTTTTCTTCTTATTTCTATGTGTAACTAAAACCCTCGTGTTAGGAACACGGTGAATTTGTATGGCGTAGCTTATTTCAATTTATAATTTAGGATTTTGCTGTTTTTAATTCATGCATTAATTGAGTTTTTATTTCATACATAAACCTGCGCAATTTATGTTTTGGATTTCTTAATTCGCAACGAGAGTTGGGATTTTGAATAGGCCATGCAATTAATGGTATAATCAGTCCAAAAGATAGAGATATAATTGGATGATTATATGGTTTTTTAATTCCCTTGTGCTGAATTGATATTTTCTTATATTGTAATTTGTTGAGAGATCAAGGATTAAGTATTTAGAAAATAAGGGTAATGTTAGAGAGATCTAACTATTGCTATTTGAGAGGAATGGTCCATGAATTGAAGGATAATTAAAGGAAAATCTGAATTATAATTGAATGAGTGAAACCTACAATGAAACCAACGTTCCTAACCACTTTTCTCCCATTGTTCTCAAGTTCTAATTTAATTTCAGCAACTTAGTAGTTTAGTTAATTATAGTTTTAAAATCTGAATTATTAATTTAAACACCTTTTTAGTTGATAGGATTTACTTTTAATTGCATTAAGGTGAGAATATACTAAAAACACAACTCCCTGTGGGACGATATTCGGTCTTCCAGACTATATTACTCGTTGACCCAGTCCACTTGCTGGTACATCAACAAGTTTTTGGCGCCGTTGCCGGGGAGTAGTATTCTTTAGTTTATTTTCGGGACTTAGTGTAGTTATTAGTAAATTCTATTTTTCTTTTTATTTTTCTGTTTTTCATTGAAATGCATAATAATGCCTTTTGTAAGGTCAAAATTTTTTAATTTTGTTTTGAATTCATCTCCTCTTACTTATGATGCAAATACCTCGATTTTCGAGATTGAGGAATTGTACTTCAATGTGTATAGGAAATCTATCATAGAGGAGTGGGTACAAAAGTTCTCCATTGAGGAAGACTTGAGTCCTAACCTCTTTGAAAATTTTGAAGAAAAAGAAATTGAGGTGCATCATGAGGTAGAAGAGGTGAAACAAAACAAAACAGATGGGGATAGAATAATAGTAGAAAAATTTGACTCATCCTTGCGTGTTGAACTTTCTGAACTTAAAAATTGTGTTAAATCCTTAGCATGTGTGGACGATTCAAAATTTTTCAATTATGTTCGACCCTTGAGTTTATATGATGTTTTTCCAAATCATCAATATAAGGCATTATTGTACACATGGATGAATAAAGATCCTAATAATTTTGTTTCCCTTGTTCATGAAATTTACACCTTCATGAATGGGGAAAAAGGCAAATTTTCTAAGATGATGCATGATGTAAGGAATATACCTTTTGACCCTGGTGGGTTTAAATTCATTTTTAAAATTTCCTTATTTCATCATCATCCCTGCTCATTCCTATGGGACATGGGAGTAACTTGTTATTCCTATATCACATGGGAATTGAGCCATAGAATTTGGGATCCTGGTGGATTTCTTGTAATTATTTAGTAGTGTAGGTTTTTTTCTTTTTTAGTGAATAAGGAGTTGGAATTTTCTATAAGTAACTACTAATGCGGTGCTTTCTAGCACTACTTTTAGTTGTTCATGTGTCACAGGTAAATAAGTTTGGGAGAATTCCTCCGTGTGCATCAATAGAAAAAGCTGTGCTACAAAGGTAAGTTCCTAACTCTATTTATTAGTTGATTAGTTTTTTTTTATTTTAGTTTATTTTATTAAAAAAAAAAAATCAGTACAGACCAGGCGCGCCTGAGGCGCATGGCCTGGCGCGCCTGGGGCGCACGGGGTCTGATGCAATATGGTTTGCACGCCTGGGGGGAGTCAGCCAATTCCCCCCACTTTCCCATTCATCCCCAATTCAAAGCTTAGAACCCTAATCCCCAATTCAATCCCCAATTCATAAATTACATCAAATTCACCCAAATTTCATCAAATTAATCACTCACAACTCCATTAATCATCATTCTCATCATCAATTTCTCTCCTTTTTCATTCAAATTTTTCAAAAACCCCATTCCCCTCTCTTCTCTTCTCAATTCGGATTTGTCAAAAAAGGGCTAGGGAACACGAATTTTTCATTGTTTTAAGGTAAGAATCTCTTCTCTATCCTTCTCTGGTCTGATTTGTTTGGATTTGGAAGGTTAGGATTGAGTTCTCTCTTTGAAATTTTGAAGGTTTTGTGCTGCCTGCCAGGTGTTCGATAAATTGCCTTTTGCAATTTTTGAACTAAAACATGTTGAGAAGGGGAAAGAGGCCAATGGTGGACACTAGTGGAGAGATTGGGACGACTTTTGAGCATCTGAAAGTCGCCGAGTTCCATGATGGAAAGATGGTTAAGAGGAGGGTGCAACCGGAATTGGGCATGGTCCTTGATGAGACCGTTTCCGGTCAGCAGGTGGTTGGTCTGAGAGGTGTGGAGGAGGTGATGGAAGTGATTAAAGTGAACTAATGGGAGTCATGGGTTAGAGGTCCACCAGAGTATTTGAGTCAGAAATTGGTGTGGGAGTTTTATTCGCATGCTTGGTGGCGTGCACAGTTAGAGAAGAAGGAGGAGTTGTTGCTAGGAACGGTTGAGCACAAGAGGGTTGCGTATGTGAGAGGCAAGGAGGTGCCGTATGATGCTGCTACTATAGCACGTGTCTTACGCCTTCCTAGTTACTCACCTACTATGGCCCCAACTTTGTTCAACTCAGATAGTTATGATGATGAGGGTATGTATTCTCTGGATATGCTTCAGAGACATTTGTTTTTGGCTGGGAAATCGTGGAATTTAAATATTAATCAAAGGCCAAAACATGTGTCTCAGAGGAATATGCAGGGAGCTGCCCGGTTTTGGGTCCGGTTCATCATGCACAACTTGTACCCCCATTCCCATGACACTGAGATTTCCCCAGCCATATATCGTTTAGCGTACGCCCTTAAATCCTGTGTTGTAGTTGATGCGGCGTCACTGATTTCTGATCAGTTGCACCATTTTGCCTTGAGTGATAAGGGATATGTGGGATTCCCTTGGGTGATACACAAGTTATGTGCTGCTGTGGGGGTGGTGCCTGGGAGTGATGAGCCGAAGGAGATTAAGAGGGCCACCATGCTGACTAAAGCTGTCTGGGACAATTATGTTTTACTTGCTATTAGGACAGCTAGGGAGGATAGACACCCACCCATTATTCTTGACCCACAACCACCAGTCCAGGATAGAGCAGGACCTTCTCGCCGACCGGCACAGTCGTCGGATGGTGTGGAGGACCTGAGGGTTATGATGCAGTCCATGATGCGGGAGCAGGCACTGCATGGGCGATATTTGAGGCAGCAGGCTGAGTTCCAACGTGTGCAGTTACGCAGGGACGAGGTCCGTGATGATATTATGAGAGCCTGAAGTGTTGATCAGGGTTATGCTTTTGATCTGCCCCCTTATTCGGACTATGAGAGGAGTCTATTGGACTATCCGGTGGATGTACCTGAGCCTGATGCTCGTGGGATGAATGAGGATTAGTTGGGGTTGTTTTTCTTTTGATTTATTTGATGTATTTCCACACCTCGCTCTGTACTTGTGATATTAGACTGAGTTTGCCTTTTCTAGGATTTAATTTATTTTTAATGCATGGATATTTATTTTGAGTATTATCTTGTTGCATCTGTATTACTGAGTTTTATGCAGGTGTGATAGTTGTCTCCTACCATTAGTGGTGCTTTGTTGCACTAGTACTAACCATTGCAGGTATTAAGTTTGGGGGAGCAACATTTCATTTGTGATTATTTTGTGGATGTGATAGGTAGTATTCTTAATCTTTATCCTTGTCATTTTTGGTTAGTTTTTTTTAGTATAGGTTTTTAATTTTTATTTTGTAGTTTTTAGGTAGAGTAGTTTGCTTGAGGACAAGCCAACCTCTAAGTTTGGGGGAGGATACAAAATAAAAATTGATTTTCCAGACTTGAATTGTTTCCCCATATTTGGTATTGGTTTGTGTCTCTAGTGAAAGTAGGTGATTATTCTAGATTTAGGACTTTTTCTCTTTTGATGCGTGTATATATTTAGTTTAGGACTTAGACTCATTGGTATTCGACTCTATTTGATTGAACTGTGAATATGATTATGGTGACTGGGTTATTTCGACAAATGCTTTCAGAACTTATGATTAGTGAACTGACTTTAGCTAAGTGTGAGTTTTTGAGCCTTATTGAGGGGTATGAAATTTTATTGAAATATTCTGATATTAACCCCTATTCTTTCATGAGTGTGTTCACTTTGATATTGTCTTCTAGAACTTGACCGGTGACCAATTCAAAATTGATAATTGATTGCATGGATTAAGATGATTAAGGCACTTAGGATGTGTTTTTTTTGTGGCTTTCAGATGATTTGCATTGAAAATAATTCCATTAGTTGCCCATTTTGAGCCTTATAATGATATATAATTTTTCTTTGGTACCCTGCATTAATTGCATTGATTTTATTTTGAGTACCTTGGGAATTTTGGATGAGCAATTAAGTGGAATGTGATGCAAAAGAAAGAAAATAAAAAGTGTTTTGTGCCTAATTCTCTTCGAATGAAAAAGAAGAAAAGAAATAAAATAATAAATCAAATGAAAATGTAAAGGAAGAGAATAGAAGAAGAAAATAAAAATTTGGAAAAGAAAGGAAGAATAAAATGCTCCTGATGTGAGTGTGAGTCTTTATTGTATTCATTGCTCATTCATGGTTTTTGAGGGAAACTTGGTTTTGTAAATATTTTTGCGAGTTAGCCTTTGTTTTATCCCTTCTTTCTTTTATCCCACCTGACACTTTTAGCCATGGCCCCATTACAACCAAAAATAAGACCTTTTGATTTTTGCATACTTTCAATAATTTCAGTGGAGATGTTGGTCTATGGGCAAGCCTATGGTAACACATTATCATTGTTGAACTTGAGTGAATTGAAAATATGACCCTTATACACTTTTGAGAGAAACAATTGAGAGGTTGAGAGTGTTCGCTAGTTCTGAGTTCTGAATGGGATTATTATGTTAACTAGTATGTAATTGTGTAAATAGTTTATGATAAGATGTGTCGAAGTGATGAGTCGTAGTCTTAGATTAGATGTGTTCATGTTGATATAGGGAGTTTGTCTTTTGTTTAGAATTTTTATTTTACTTTTGCCTGGGACATGCAAAATGCTAAGTTTGGGGGAGTGATTTGGGTCTGATATATATACCTTTTGGACTTCATTTTACTCTCTTTTACTTTGATTTGGCTTGTTTTATTAGCAAACATAGGATCTTTTTATTAGTTTTTAGGAATTTTAGTAGTTGTAGTTTCCTATGAACTTTTTGATCGTTTGTTCAGTGTTTCAGGTGATTTTGGAGCTCAAATGCAAAAATAAATTATGGAATTGGAAAGAGCACTTAAAGACCTTGAAGTAGGAAAAAGAACGGAGAAAATCGGAGTCGGAACAGGTCCACGCGCCCCAGGCGCGTGGACGGGTGCGCCTGGGGCGCGCCACCTGGAAAAATCAAGCAACAGCAGAGTGCGCGCCTGGGGCGCGACACCGCGTGCGCCTGGGGCGCGCGTGCACCAGAAAAAGCCCAATTGGGCCAAAACTTCAGAAATTGATTGGGATTCTACTTAGAGATAGATTGTAATTATAAATTAGTGATTTAGAATTAGGTTAGGCAGCCAATTCAGAGGAGAAAACAGAAATTAGATTTGAAGAGGGAGATTACCAACAATTTGGAGCATTTGAAGATTGAAGGATTTGGGGTAATTTGTCTATGAATTTCCCTATTATGTCTTCTTTTCTTCTTATGTCTATGTGTAACTAAAACCCTCGTGTTAGGAACACAGTGAATTTGTATGGCGTAGCTTATTTCAATTTATAATTTAGGATTTTGCTGTTTTTAATTCATGCATTAATTGAGTTTTTATTTCATACATAAACCTGCACAATTTATGTTTTGGATTTCTTAATTCGCAACGAGAGTTGGGATTTTGAATAGGCCATGCAATTAATGGTATAATCAGTCCAAAATATAGAGATATAATTGGATGATTATATGACTTTTTAATTCCCTTGTGCTGAATTGATATTTTCTTATATTGTAATTTGTTGAGAGATCAAGGATTAAGTATTTAGAAAATAAGGGTAATGTTAGAGAGATCTAACTATTGCTATTTGAGAGGAATGGTCCATGAATTGAAGGATAATTAAAGAAAAATCTGAATTATAATTGAATAAGTGAAACCTACAATGAAACCAATGTTCCTAACCAATTTTCTCCCATTGTTCTCAAGTTCTAATTTAATTTCAGCAACTTAGTAGTTTAGTTAATTATAGTTTTTAAATCTGAATTATTAATTTAAACACCTTTTTAGTTTATAGGATTTACTTTTAATTGCATTAAGGTGATAATATACTAAAAACACAACTCCCTGTGGGACGATATTCGGTCTTCCAGACTATATTACTCGTTGACCCAGTCCACTTGCTGGTACATCAACAGAATGCCTTCAAGGTGGGGCGCCCTAAAATCGCATTATACGCTGATGGGCAATCTACCACCGCAAATGATATTTTCTCGGTCCGACATCGAGGGGGTGTTCCTAGCGTCAGCCTGATGTCAATATATCCTCTTGGCCTGATGGTGTCTCCAGTAAAACCAATCAATTTCTTTTAACATGGGCTTAGGTCCTAAGGCTTCAACTTTAATCGATCAAAGAGCTCAAAAAACATGATGTCGGAAGAACTCCCTTGGTCTACCATCATTCTGCAAACTTTGAACCTGTCAATAATCCCTGTTATCACCAGTGGGTCATTATGATGAGGAATGATGTGAGACCCACAATTTTACCCAATTTATTTGTGATCTGATAATTGAATTTAAGAAATTATATTTGATTTTGATACCTGGATTTAATTATATTTATGCATACCAATGTTTTCCCTAGTGTATTTAAATAAAATATTTTAAGGTAAAGTATTTGATTTAAATGATCTTAGAAAATGAAATGCCTTTTGAAGGATTAGAGTATTCTATCTTCAGAAATTCATATCTTTTCAAACGTACGTCGAAAAATTACAAATGATATGTCAAAACAACCGTATCGAAACGTAGATTATGAAAATGTAAAGCTTTGATTTTTATTCTAAAGTTTTCGAAATTTTATCACTGCTACAGTACTGAACGAATTTTTGAGTTTTAAGTGTAAAGGTGTGACTTTAATGCATTTAATTGCCTTTTGACTCAAGTGTGTTTTATTTTGAAAACAAAAATACATTTCTGAAGTTTTATATAGGACTATCATCCAAATAAATAAAATTTCGTATTTTCCTTATTATAAACTATTTGAAAGCTTATGAAGTGCATTTTTGAAGGAAAGGATCTTATAACTTCAAAAATTCATAACTTTCAAACCGTAAGTCCAAAAATTATAAAATTTATATGAAAACGATCGTATTGAAATTTAGTATAGGAATATGTGAAAATAGAATTTTTATTTTGGCATTTACAAAAAAATTACTGTACAATAGAGAAAACGAATTTTTGGTATTTCTAACTTAGAAAAAATTATTTTGGAGCATGAAATAAATTATTGGGCTATAAAATAATTTTATTTGTGTATTGAGAAGTTTATTTAAATGTCTACTAATTTCACATTCCAAATAATAGCATTTTCTAATTATTTCTGAATTATCAAAAATGAAAGTCTTAATGTGATTGGTCAATTTTGTGGTGAATTCAAAATGGACCAATGGAAATTTTTCTTCTTATTTTTTTTACATGCACCATCCAAAAAAATAGTAGTAGGGAGAGAGGAGAATTTTCTGAAACTTGTGGGGAATCATTCTTAGGTTAATGAGTCATAGGATTTAGAAGAGTTTCATTAATGCATGTGTGTGTTTCAAAGTGGGATTTGAAAATGCTGACTCACTTTGGCTAAGGGGGGACGAATTTGTGGTCTGGTGGGAGGGGAAAATTGGCCTTCTCTTCACCTATAAATAGACCATCACACCTCTCACAATTTCACACACATTACTTGTTATCATTCTGAGAAAAATTTTTATTCCAAGAGAAAAGAGAGAGGAGGGTGGCAAGTTGCATAGGGGAAGAGGAGGAAAATTTTCTCACCTTTGGGGAAGTCTTTTAGCTTTAGAAGGAGAGGTAATTCTAAGTCCTTATTTTAATTTAATTCATTTATGCTTTTACTGTTATTATAATCCCTAATTCCTTTTATAATAGCAAGAACAAAAAGTTTCTATTTCTTTTTTTATGAACTATGTATTGTTGATGGTATTTTGTTTTGTGGTCAAATGAATAAAGGTTTAGAGGAAAGGGACAAAATGAATTGTTTAAAGAGAAGAATCTCCCCTTTTCTTTGGCCTTGAGATGACCTAATTTTGTAGCACAGAATTTATATTCTGAAATTTTTGTGTGATTCTTACAATATAGACATATATATATTTTATAGAAATTGTTATCTGTTTGAAGTATTGTAGTTTTCTTTGTTTTGGTTCAAAATGGAAACTAAAGTATATTCTGAAAATTTTGTGAGATCTGATGTAGCATTAAAAGAAAAGAAAAAATTTTAGTCTTTTGTTTTTTTATTGATTGGTCATGATATGTATATAAAATGGTAGTTGTTATTATTATGTTATGTGATGATTATTTGATCTCTGATGTTGCTGTAGTGAAATGAAAATAGTTTTATAAAAACAATTGAAATTCTGGATTTTATGGTGTTAACAGTGAAGTATAAATGATTTCTGATTAAAAGTTACACTTGATTTATATTATTTGATTTGGTAAATTAGGAGTAAGTAAGTAAAATTTTTATCTTGTGATTGTGAATGTCTGACTATGTGGTTAGTGTGGTGGACTCGGCCTGACCGACCTCCAAGTAGCCCTCACTAAAGACCCAAGGACCCTTCAGGGAGCCTTCTGTACGCTTGGCCGAGCTCAAAGCTCAACGGCCGAACAGACGCCAGATACGGGCCGACCTCGCGCTCCAACTTAGGTCCGACGTCCAAGTCCGATACCTTCCCAAGTCCGACACCTCCCAAATATTCCGATACCAAAAGCATGATGACGTCTTCCCATCTTATCCACAAAGATAGCTCATCCAATCCTTATCCACAAGGACAGCTCACCCACTCATAGCTCATTACAGGCTGGCCCTATTTGGGCCTCAAGCAAGCCCATTAGGGCAACCAGCTCCCCCTATAAGTAGCTCCGTACTACATGGGGCTCAGGTACGTCCTCTAACCCTAATTGCCACCCTCACACACCAGTGATTAGGGTTGCTTCTTGGCTTTCTCCCTTAGCCATTTGAGGACTCCCACCAAACATCACATACTAACCCTAGACAGAGACTCCTTTGAAGGTCTTCTCCTATACCCTTGGAGGACCTCACCGTCTAGGACATCACATTGGCGCCGTCTGTGGGGAGGATAAACTTCATTCCCAGAAATTCTACCATGTCTGAAGCACAACCAGATCAGAGGAGGAGAAGGGGACGCCCAAGGAGGGTGCCATCAACTGAGGACCTACATCTGCACCTTGAAGCCAATAGGGCAGCAAGGTCCTCACCGCCACCACCTCCTCCTCCTCCTCCTCCTCCTCCACCACCACCTCCACCTCCCCCTCCTCCTCCGCCACCTCCACCTGAATTCACCCACACCCACAGTGGACCCTACACTATCCATACTGGAGACACTACAAATCCAGCCCAGCATCACGGAGGAGGTCGGCGCGTGCAACTACGCTCCGATCTCGGAGAAACCAACTCTGACCAGCACCGCCATCGCGGCGAACGTGCCCACTCTGTCAGCACAACACACCGTTCCCACTCTCGACAGTTTACACTCTATCGAGATGTGGAGCTTTTGTCCTTGATGAGGCAGCAAATGAGAATAGTAGAACAGCAAGGTAAAGCTATTGCAGATCTCCAACAAGTTACTATGCAGCGTTTGGCTGAACAAGCGGTTGTTCAAGCTCCAGCACCAAACGAATTCCCCCCACCACCACCTCTCCCAACACCACAACCTCCGTTAACTCCGCAAACCTTTGCAACACCACACACAACCATCACACAACTTACACCACCTACTGACCAGCAACAGCCTGATTCGGATGATTCCCATCCTGGTCATCCTTTTACACCAGCCGTCATGGCTTACGAACCACCACCTGGGTACCTCGGACCCAACAATATTCCCAGATACAATGACCTCACAGACCCTCAGGAGCATGTCCTTTCCTATGAGGGAGATATTAACTTCCATGGTGGAGGAGATCGGCTCAAGTGCCGAGCTTTTTCTATGACCCTCCAGGCCCCTGTCCTCCGATGGTACTCAACGTTACCCATGAATTCTGTCAACAACTGGGCAGAAATGAAGCGAGTTTTTCTTAACAGGTACACTGCTAGATGTGTGCAACCCAGATCGGACCACACGCTAGCAACAGTGACCCAAAAATCAGAGGAATCCTTACGTGCATACTTGCACAGGTTTCACAGCGAATCTAGTTTAGTCCCAAATCTTTCTCCCGAGGTGGCCGTCCTCCTCTTCACCCAAGGTCTGGCCGAGGGAGGGTTCAAAGACTCACTGATTGGGAAGCCACCGAGGGACATGGCCGAACTGAGGCAGAGATCCAACAAATACATCAACCTTGAAGAATTCAACAAAGGATTATCGAATAGGATGGAAAGCGCTCAAGCCGCTTCCCAAAGTACCCTCCCCCGAGGTCGTCCTCGTGGGAACAGGGATGAAAAAGGAGGAAAAGCAGATCAGGGAGACCGAGGTCGCCCTCACGTCGGCCATCAAGATGATCGCCGACGTCCGTACATCACTAAGTATGATTCTTACACCCCCCTGACGGTCCCTAGGTCCCAAGTCTGGAGAGAGACCATGCAGACCGAACTCAGGAGTGTACCTCGACCACCTTTTCTCAGAAATCAGAACAATATCAGGGACATCCAAATACTGCAATTTCCACGATGGGTATGGCCATCATACCGATCAGTGCACTTGGCTGCGGGATGTTATTGAAGATATGGTGAGAAGGGGCAAGCTGCAACAGTATGTGCGCGAAGCGGTGGAAAGACGAGGCCGAAGAAGGTCTCGCAGCCCAGACACCGACAAAGGAAAAGCTAAAGCCGACCCGTCCCCAGAAAAGAAGGAAGAGGAACCACCGCGGGTGAACATGGTCGTAGTTCAAGACCTGGATAAGTCACCGGAAAACTTCCGAGTTGAAACCATCTCGGGAGGTTTCGCCGGTGGCAGAGAAATGAGGGCAGAAAGGAAAAGGTACGTCAATCAGGTTCTGGCAGTTCACCACAAACCTGTTTACAAAAAACCATCTCGGAATGTTCCCATCGTTTTTTCCGACCAAGATATGGAAGACGTCATCCCAGATCACAACGATCCTATGGTGATAACGGCGTTGATCGGCAATTTTGAGGTCGCCCGAGTCTTCGTTGACCATGGAAGCTCGGCTGACATTCTTTTTCTTCACACCTTTCAAGCATTGAAGCTGAGGTCTGCCGACCTCGTGGGATTCGAAGGCAATCTCATCAGTGTCACGGGAGAGGCAATTCTCCCCCTGGGAGCTATCCACCTCCCGGTGACCTTAGGCAAACAACCTTCGGCCCGAACGAGATCGTCAAATTTTTAGTTGTTGATTCTGATTCCCCATACAATGTCATACTGGGACGAACCTGCCTGCAAGCTTTTGGGGAAGTAGTTTCAAAGGTTCACCTAGCTCTGAAATTCGTCGGTTTTGACGATAAAGTCGTCACAGTCAAGGCCGATCAGGTAAAAGCCCGACTCTGCTACAATGCAAGTCTACGGGAAGGGAAAAAGAAACAGAAAGAGCTTACCGATCCAATGTTAACCGAGGGCAGAGGTCTATTGACTGACATTCGGATCAAACAAGGTGTTTTTAGGTCTTCCCCTCACGAGGAGGGAATGACAGACCCCATCAACTCTGTTCACCTCGGCAAAACCGTCAAAGCAGGGGCCAACTCCCCCCAAGAGGTCCAGGACACATTCAAGGAAAATCTCTCTTCTCTTCTGATTCTCTCCAGCCCCCCACAGGAGGAGAGTCTTTTCATCCGAGATTTTTCTTCACTTCTAAAGCCGAGCTCTTCAAACCCCCGAGCTCTGATATTTCAAGGTCAGAAAATCTGCATTTTGCAATACTGCGAACGGATTCCTCGATTCCCCTCGGTTGAGCACCACCAGGCCGAGGAGAAGATCCCCTGAAAATATGCTCGAAATCAAGAGGACCCCAACAGAGGCGTGTCAGAAACATACTCTGGGGAACTAAGCTCAAAAATTCCCAGAACTCTGCAACATTGAGAACCTGCTTCAATTAGGTTTACCTCAGTAACCACCAGCATCTTCACCCAAAGTTTAACTTTAAGTTTCATTTTTAGCTTCTTTTCATGCGTTTACATTTACTCCATTGTGATATACCCACTCTTTTTCCATGAAAAGGCAATGTACCCCCAGTTATAATTAATGAAAAAGTACAAACTTGCCCATACTCAAGTGCAACAGTTTTATATACGTACGTACTAGCTTCTCATTTAGCACTAGCCACCTAAATGTTGCATGGCGCTATGCACAGCCAACATCTCGTAAAGGAGATCGGCTCATATGCACAGTGTACACGGGACACCCGATAAAGAACAGCTTGCTGTGAAATGTTTTCACATACCTCCACTCAGCAATCTCTTTCACATCGGGGCCGAGGACACCCACCTCGGCTAAGGGGGGCGGATCCGAGATCCCAACCGTATGCACTTATATACATTACCTTCATTCGAAGGAAAACTTATAAGATTACTGCACTCACTGAGTCGTCCGAGTTTATCCGAAGTTATTTATACTAGATTTTAAACACCAATGTCTTTGTGTTTAGGTCCGATCAAATCTGAATACAACAAGTTCGTAAAGGACTTGTATTCTCAAAAACGGTTTAGCTTGGCTATCTAAAAAGCAGCAAGTACCAAACACTTGCATTGTTAAGCCAAGTTACCTAACTGATCGTAGTTCAAACCCCAGGTCTAAAAACGAATTAAATATGCAACAAGTTAAAACAAAAACTTGCATAAGAATTACAAAATGCAACAAGTCTCAAACACTTGCATCCTTTCATAAGTTTTCTTGGTGACCACTTAAGTGATTGCAATTCGGATCCGAGGTCCAACGAATAAACGCGCAACGATTTGGTAAAACAAAACTCGCGTTCGTGCAATAAGTTAAAGTAAAGGCTTGCACTAAGTCGACCTCGAACACCACGGGTATGAAACAAGTAAAAACTTGCATCAAAATAACATGCAACAAGTTAAAACTAAAGAGAACTTGCATAAATATAAAATGTTATACAAAGGTAGCAAAATACAAAGACATGGTTATACAAAATGCAAGCAGCCCAGCATAAGGGACTTATGCTGCTTCATTCTCGACATCGGAAAGGATAACCAATCTCGGGTCGAACTCTTCATCAAGCTTCTCCACCAAAGGATTGGGAAGGTTCTCCTCGGGCTGGTCAAGGTCTACCTCGACCCCATCTTTGTCATAATCAACCACCTTCCCATCCTCAATCCCAAACCCAGCAGAGGCTCCAACGTACCGAATTCGGAGCCCCTGATTCAGATGAAGAATTTGCTCCACGGCACTGGTAAAAATCTTGCTCGCCGCCTTTTCAAGGTTGAAGCCCGACTCAGATGCTGCTACTTTGTATTTAAGAGCTTGGGCAGCCCTTTTCCTCAGCAAACTCCTCACCCTCTCCACCTCGGCGAGGCCTTCTTGCCGACCAGCCTCCTTAGCATCCGCTTTCGCTTGGGCCAAAGTTTCTTCATGACTTTTATGAAGCTCCTCCATCTGTTGGCGGTGCTTCTCCTCGGCCTCGGCCAGCTTTTGCTCAGTAGACCTTTTACTACTCTTCAGCTCCTCCACCCCGGCAACCATATCAGACCGAGCTTTTTTCTTAGCCGGCGAGACGCCGTCCACCACATCATCAGCGACTTCGGCCAGCACATTAAACATGGTTGTGGCCCTCTTCAGTTGGCAGGCCATCTCCTCAGCCTTCTTCTTCCACTCAGCTCCCGACATTTTTACAAGAGCATCTTTAACAGAAGGTTTGGTGAGGGTGGTCGGCAGCTTCGGCAGGTTACCGGCTTCCGAGGTTTGAGTATCTACAGCACTTACCACCTTGGTGCTTGGGCTCGGAGATTGAGGAGGAGGTGGGGCTATAATCACCACTGGCGGAGTTGGGTGGAGAGGAGCGGAATCAGTTGAGGTCGTCTCAGTGGAGACTTCGGCAGCCATGGCTCACTGGGAAGAGTTGTCAGACCTCTTCCTCTTGCGAGCATCTAGCGCAGCTTTCAGTGCTTTGGACGACATGTCCGACTAGTGTTCTTCTGCAACCAAAAACACAAAGAAAAATTAATAACAAAGTTGGGAGAAAACGTGCAAGTATAAGAGTAAGAGTAACTACCAATTCTGGTCAAGATTTCGTTGTTAGGACATGTCATGAAAACTCCAATATCGAGCTGAAATTTCCGAGCTCGATATTCGGTCTGGAAATGATGAGCAGTTACGGCCTCATCGGCATCAAGGGTCACGCCTGACCACCTCTGAGGCGTATCGGTATGGCGGTTGAAGAATTCTTGGGTCCACTCTAAAGGAAACTTCGGACCTGTCTCGGACCGAAACCAAGGAAGCCCCGTTCCAGTATACTTGTATTTAAAAAACCTTGGCTTGAAATGTTTCCAAGATTCGGAAAACATGCCGAACAGCCCACAATGAGCTCGGGCCTTGGCCGACACCCAAAGGCGACCAGTCACCCCGTCTTTGCTGCTGACGAACGGGTTGTACATCCATAGAAAAAGACGAACTGTGCATACTAACCCTTTGGCCCCGCAATACCTCTGGAACGCTCGAAGAAAAGACCAAGTATTGGGGTGAAGCTGCGAAGGTGCCAATCCGAGCTCGTTCAGGACCCGCATCTCTAGGTCGGTAAACGGCAGCCCCACGCCAAGGTTCCGAATAAGGTCAGCATAGAAGAAGAAGGAGTTGTCGTCGGTCCGCGAACAAATCCTGTCGTTCTCCGAGCAGGGAAGAACTTGGTAGGAGGTCCCGGCAGTGTCCCCCGAGCAAGGAAGCACGGCTCCCCTCACCTCGGCGAGCTTATCCTCAGAATCCAAAACAGACTTCACTCCTTTCGGCTCCACGTCAACCCATTGATATTGACTGGCATCAGTAGGTGCTGGATACAACTCAGGTCGGCTGACGCATTTTCTGGGAGGCATGGTACCTGTGGAAGAGTAGGGAAGCTCGGCGTTAATCCTACGGGTTACAAAGAATAACCCCCCAGAGAACCCCTTCGAAGTTGTTCCGAGGGGCGAGCATCTCCCCTCTACCACAGATACCCCCCGTTCATACATTCTCTCTCTCTCCATCCGTTCAAAGTCGGCACGCTCCCTACCGTCAACAAACTCGGCTCGGGCATACTGCCGAATCCACTCTCTCTTCTCTTCCCAGTCCCGAGGATGGACGACCTCAACGGGATCGACCTCTAGAACCTGTCTCTCGTACTTTCGTCTATACTCCCTTTGCCGGCGGAACGCCGCGTCTACCTCCGTGGAGGAGCAAGACGAGGAGGAGGAACCGTCCTCCTCCTCACTACTGCTGGATGACAGCGAGACAACCCCAGCCCATTTCCTAAACCAATCTCTACTCATATTGAACCCAGTCAACCCTTTTGGTTCTCTTGAAAACGAAAACAAGATACACGAATTAAAACCCCCCCCCCACAAATCCTAGAGCACCCCAAACCCAGAAACACCAGAAATCCTAGTACCGTTCCCCAAAAATCAAAACTCTATAACCTAGAAAGAACTCCATATTCCGCAAACACAAAAACAGAAACGAAAAGCACTAAACCCCTACCATATGAACCGCAAAACCGTAAGAACGAGGGAAAAGGAAAGGAGAGGAGAGGCAGAGAAAGAAACGATACCTTATGAATATGAACTTGAGGAGGGACAGCGTTGGCAAGAGATCCTTTGCAGAAGGAGGAAATAAAGAAAATCGAACCCCAGAAACTGTGAGGGAGAAAGAGCGGTTTCGAAGAAAGAAAGAAGAAGAAATTGGTTAAGAGATACAAGGATTCGTGGGAGAGAAAGGGCGCAACTGGTATGGAGACAGGAGGGAACGGTTTCGAAGAGGGAGTGTTTGGTAGAAAGAGAAACAGGAACAGTTTGGTCAAAATAGAAGAAGAACCATTTTCCCTCCATTTTCGAATTATGGGCCTGGCCCAGATGACCCATCCCAACGCGCAACCTCACATACCAGGACACGTGGTGTGTAGTGGCTGGAATAGCGGACCTTGAGCCACGTCGCAATAATGGCGACGCTTCGGTAGGTACGATCTCTGACACGTGTCAGATCCGGTAAAAACAAACGTCACTTCGGAGCAGACAGCTGTCAAACCTGCCACGTCACAGGGAAAGGACAGTAGGAACTGCTGGGTCCAGTGATTGACAGCTTACCATCCGAACTCCTCAGAACCTCGGAACAAGGCTCAAATAACCTTGACCGAGCTGGGGGGCTTATGTGGCGGACTTGGGGAAAAGGCCTGAACCAAGACCTCGGAGCAAGGCTCAAATAGCCTTGACCGAGCTGGGGGGCTTATGTGGTGGACTCTGCCTGACCGACCTCCACGTAGCCCTCACTAAAGACCCAAGGACCCTTCAGGGAGCCTTCTGTACGCTTGGCCGAGCTCAAAGCTCAACGACCGAACAGACGCCAGATACGGGCCGACCTCGCGCTCCAACTTAGGTCCTACGTCCAAGTCTGATACCTTCCCAAGTCCGACACCTCCCAAAGATTCCGATACCAAGAGCATGATGACGTCTTCCCATCTTATCCACAAAGACAGCTCATCCAATCCTTATCCACAAGGATAGCTCACCCACTCATAGCTCATTACAGGCTTGCCCTATTTGGGCCTCAAGCAAGCCCAATAGGGCAACCAGCTCCCCCCTATAAGTAGCTCCGTACTACATGGGGCTCAGGTACGTCCTCTAACCCTAATTGCCACCCTCACACACCAGTGATTAGGGTTGCTTCTTGGCTTTCTCCCTTAGCCATTTGAGGACTCCCACCAAACATCACATACTAACCCTAGACAGATGCTCCTTTGAAGGTCTTCTCCTATACCCTTGGAGGACCTCACCGTCTAGGACATCACAATTAGAAGAAGTTGTAAACTAGCTACTGTACAAAAGCAAATTTTCTAAAAAGTGATTATCTTTGTGTCAAATTGATTATTTTGAGTATATGAAATTATGTGCCTAAAGTATATATGTATTTGAAAAATTTAAAAAGTACTCTTTTATATATAGGGTTGGTCGAATTTATTGAAGAGGAAAAACCAAGATGTTTGATTTTTTTTCTAATTGATCTTTCTGATGTAAATAAATGACTATCTGTATGTATTAGGTATTCTGATGAAAATATATTTAGATCTAGAAATGTTCTTAATATTTAAAAATATTTTTTCATAAAGTACAAGGCTTCAAATAATAATTTTTATAGGTGTGTACTATGCTTGATTGTTTATATGTAATTGCAGTATGTACAGTAAATGTTAGAGTCTGTTAGTTTAAATTTTTGAAGTGATGCAACTGGACTTAAGGTGTCTGTCCAGTAAATCAATATGCTTTATTTTAATTATGTTTAATCATTTTATTATAGTAGGTTTTGTAAAGAATTTTTAGGAAAAAGTGGCATGTGTTTTCGATGAACTGTTTAGGAGAAAATTGATTTTTGAGAAACTCTGTATGTGTTGTCCAAGATTGTAAAATAGTTGCATCAAGAATGAAAATCATTTTGAGATAATTGGTAATGTATGCTTTATGATAAAATCTTTATTATAAGTATATAAAAAATTTATTAGGAAGTGTAAAAGTAATTTTGTGAATGAACTGATGCTTGAAAGTGAATTTTCTGTGTTATGTTTGTAATCTGTAAAATTAATCTAATTAATGATAGAAAAAGTACTTTGAACTTTGAATGCTTGAGTTTATTTATTTATTTAGTTATATATGCTTATAACATGATTTTGCAAAATTTGTTTACTGATTTGATTAAAAATTTGCATCAAAAGAAGAATACTTTAAAGTCATGTTGTATGAGTGGTCTGAACATGGTAGTTGTTATAAGGTGCTTAGGAATGAGATTTGTAGTAAAGGAAAAATTTAGATTTATTCTTAAGGTGTTATGATTATGTTTTAAAAGTTATATTGCAATTGGAAAAGTTTTTCATGATTTAAAAGCTAAAAAGAACAAGTGATTTCCTCATACTGTAGTCTGTGTTTGATTTTCAAAAAGGTTTTGATTTTTAAAGGAGTGATTTATTTTCTAAGAGTTTATGTATTTTCAAAACATCAAGGATTTTTAAGAAAATGGATTTGTCCAAAAGTTATAGTAATTTTAATTTTAAGTTGTTATGGATATTTATAGAGCTATTTTATAAATGTGCGTGGTTGATTTAAAGGTTTGCAATCGGAAAACGATAGCGCTGCTGTGAATGGAGCAGATCTTAATTCTTTCACATCATATCAAGGTGAGAGAGTAGCAACCTTTAGACATAATGGCACCATGTAATCATTAGGACGATTTCGACCATCTCAAAAGTCGGAATCCAAGTTACGTGTCAAGACACGAGACGACAATTGGTTGTGATTGTTTAGTCGTCCTTCGTGCGATAGTAACTTTAATTTTGTAATGTTGTTATGACTACATTTTATTATGCTATTATGAAAATAAGTATGAAATGTTGTTTAATTGAATTTGGAAATGATAATGATATTACTGAGATAGTGCAATTGTGATATATTGTTATATAAGCTATGAAAGATTATTGATTAAGAGTTTATGGAAATATTGAAAGCAAGACTTTGTATTTTGGATATTGTTTAAGAGAATCTATAAAATGATCAATGTTGTATCAATGCGAAGACAATGATTGTGTACAGTGATGGTGCATCATGGAACATTGACTTGTAATCTTTTCCCTTAAGTGACAAATCACGTGAATAACTGTGCCGTGATTTCGTCTTGTGGATTCCACTGTACAATAGGGAGTTTGTTTGCTGTTACCCTTAGAGGTCGAGGCCCGTTAGAAGCGAGGCTTAGAATGGGTCGACCAACTTAGGATAATAAAAGACTTAAAAGATTTAAAATACTCTAAGTTTAAAATCCTTTCTAACTACGCTGAGAGAGAAGTAGTGGAGAGGAAAGATACCGTATGCTTGGAGGTCGTGCATCCATCCAAGTGGTGATTGTGATAGGGGAGGGCAATGACGGTGACTCGTCAAGAAGCTTATGAGCGCTTCCCTAGGCGGAACGATGCTGCAAAGGTCAAGGTCACCTGCTGGGCGTTGATCGTAGTAAGGACTGCAACGCGAACTAGGGATAGAGCTGTGGCCCCCTTGAACAAATCCTAGATGGTGTAGAGGGAATCCGAATGGGACTAGAAGCCATTGTTTTTGTGAAATGATGAATTGTTATTGTATTTTGTTTGCTGGCCAACTTGCGTGGTTTCAGCTGGTACGTACCCTTTGGCTTTGATGTCAGCATGGTTAGGATTCCTGTGCATCCCATCTGCTTTCCGAACTAGGATGTGGTTGGATATTGAAGGAGGAGATGTATCGAGTGTGCTAATTTCCCTTACCTCAATGATTTCTCTCCCTAAATCGTTGATGGTCATGAAAGATTAATGGAATAATTTTATAATAGAACTCTTGAATAATGTTATAAAGATATTATAATAATGAAGTCGTAATAATGATTTTTGTGACCTGATGTTATACCTTTGTGTTAGTCCTAATGCGACCCATTGAGTAAGCCCATGCCGTCGACGTCTTGATCGTCTGGTCGCTAACTCTCTCTAGTTTCTGTTATGCTCTTGTATTTATCTATGAAATTATTAGATGGTGGACCGGGTAATTCGAGTGGAGATGTCTCCTTTAATGGGGGGGCAATGGCATAGAACTGGAAACGGATGGATCTGGGAGGGACCAACAAGATTCGTTATTACCGATCGAGATCACGTATTACGAGGAGTAGCTATGGACCGTGAGGAAGTGCGATATCGTCTGAGGGATCTTATGCCGGGTGGACCTCATGCTTTTCATAATGCTCCACCTGCTGATCACAATGTTGATGAGGAGGAGGATCCAGAAGAGGAGGAAGATCCAGAAGAGGAGGAAGACCCAGAAGAGGAAGAGGACCCAGAAGAAGAAGAAGATCCGGAGGAGGACCCTGACGAGGATGCGCATGATGTTGAGTAGCTTAGTCTTAGTAGTATTGATCTTTGTTTGTTCTAAGTCTTGGATAACGGACCCTCTGATTTACTCTATGTACACCCTATGTTTATGTTATTTCGCTTTTATGTTGGATAATGGCCGTTGGGCCGAAAATATTTTTACTATGATGGTTAATTTTGGAAATTAATATAATGATGTTATAATTCCGCATTTCAACTATTATGTTTTGTGAATGGAAACATGTCGTGGCACTTCATTTTGGAAAATAGGATTAGGTACAAGTAGCAAAACCTTTTCAAGAAACTAAGTTGTTTATGTAATACAATCTTTGAAAACGATAAGTTAAGAAAATATTTTGGAAACTAAGTTCATATGTACATTTACCTTTAATGATATTTTGTAATAAATGTTTATAAAAAAAATGGCGCAAATTTTTAGTGAAAATTCTATTTCCAAATTGGGGTGTTACATTTGGTGGTATCAGAGCGATGGTTGTCCTTAGTGGCCTTAAGCATAGCCTTATATGCTTTCATTGTGTGACTCTGTTTGGTAGTTGTAGTGTAGTTACCCTATCGGCTTGAGCATAGCCTAATATGCTTACCTTGTTCGACCCTTTGCTTGATTTAAGACTCCAATCCTACGTATGTAACAGAAGCAAGATGGCACGTCGACAAGGGAATGAGGAACCAACTGCTGTTTTGGCTCAGAAAGTTGCGGTTTTGGCAGGAGTAAGGGACAACATGAACCTTATGCATCAACAACTTCAGCAGAATCAGAATGTGAACGCTGGTGGGCAAGGAATTAGAGGACTCGACGAATTTTGTCGTAGGAATCCAAAGGAATTCGCTGGAGGTTTCGCATCGGAAGAGGCAGAGGCTTGGATAGCAAGTTTGGAAAGGATATTCGGAGGAATGGTGCAGTGCACAGATGAACAAAAGGTTGCCTATGCTGGGTACATGATGGTAGGAGAGGCGGCCGACTGGTGGCGTAATGAGAGGCAAGCGTTAGCTGGAGAAGCTGGAGGAATAACCTGGAATCAGTTCAAAGATAGGCTTTTGGTGAAGTATTTTCCGGAGCATCTGAAGACGGCCAAGGATTTGGAATTCCTGAGATTATAACAAGGTAGCATGAGTGTAGGGGAGTATGCTGCCAAATTCGAGAATCTGGCGAGGTTTATGCCTTACTATGGAGAAGCTGGAAATGAGAGGTCGAAATGTGCGAAGTTCTTGGGTGGTTTAAAGCCGGAGATTAAGCAAGCCTTGGCGCCTTTAGAGATAGCTGTGTTTACTACTTTGGTGAACAAGGGAAGTATCGTGGAAAGTGGTTTGAAGACAAGGAACTCAGCAAGAAAGTCAGCTGTGAAAATCCCGAGTGGTGGTCCGATGAGACACTCTCTTGGACATGGAAACCCGAACAGTGGAGCGAGGCTATGGTGGACTCGGCCCAGCCGAGCTCCCCGGGACCCTCGTTCAGGACCTTAGGACCTTTCAGGAAGCCCTCTGCATGCTTGGCCGAGCTCAAAGCTCAACGGCCGAACAGGCATCAGACACGGGCCGACCTCAGGCTCCTATCAAGGTCCGACCTACTTGTCCGACACCTCCCAGAGTCCGACACCTCCCTGAAATCCGACACCTCCCTCAGAGTCCGATACCAAGGACAGGATGACGTGTCTCACCTTATCCACAAGGACAGCTCATCCACTCATAGCTCAGTACAGGCTGGCCCTACTTGGGCTTCAGGCAAGCCCATTAGGGCAACCAGCTCCCCCCTATAAGTAGCTCCGTACTACATGGGGCTCAGGTACGTCCTCTAACCCTAATTATCACCCTCACACACCAGTGATAGGGTTACTTCTTGGCTTTCTCCTTAGCCACTTGAGGACTCCCACCAAACATCACACATAAACCCTAGACAGAGGCTCCCTTGAAGGTCTTCTTCCCTAACCTTGGAGGACCTCACTGTCTAGGACATCACATTGGCGCTGTCTGTGGGGAAGAAAAACTTCATTCCCACCCAAAAGAATCTACCATGTCTGAGATACAACCAGTTCAGAGGAGGAGGAGGGGGCGTCCAAGGAGGGTGCCATCAACTGAGGACCTGCGCTTGCACCTTGAAGCCGAGAGGGCAGCAAGGTCCCCACCACCACCCCCTCCACCTCCTCCCCCGCTAACACCCCCGCCTCCATCGTCACCTCCATTACCAGAGTTCACACATACCCACAGTGGACCTTACACCATCAACACTGGAGAAACTTCAAATCCAACACACCACCAGGACAAAGGAAAAGCAAGGGCTGATCCGTCTCCAGAAAAGAAAAAGGAAGAACCACAACGAGTGAATATGGTTGTGGATAAGTCATCGGAAAATTTTCGAGTTCAAACTATCTCGGGAGGTTTTGCCGGTGGCGGCGAGAAGAGGTCGGAAAGAAAATGGTATGTCAACCAAGTTTTAGCTGTTCACCACAAACCTATCTGCAAGAAACCATCTCAGAACATCCCCATCATCTTTTCCGATCAGGACATGAAGGACATCATCCCGGATCACAATGACCCAATGGTGATCACGGCGTTGATTGGTAATTTCGAAGTCGCCCGAGTTTTCATTGATCAAGGAAGCTCGGCCGATATTCTTTTTCTTCACACTTTTCAAGCACTGAAGTTAAGGCCATCCGACCTCGTCGGTTTTGAGGGAAATCTTATCAGCTTCACGGGTGAGGCGATTCGCCCCCTAGGAGCCATCCACCTCCCGGTGACCTTAGGCAAGCAGCCTTCGGCCCGAATGGAGATCATCAAGTTTTTAGTCGTCGATTCCGAATCCCCCTACAATGTGATTCTGGGTAGAACTTGCCTGCAAGCCTTTGGGGCGGTGGTGTCGACAATACACTTAGCCATGAAATTTGTCGGTTCTGACGACAAGGTCATCACAGTCAAAGCCAACCAGATCAAAGCCCGACTCTGCTACAATGCGAGTCTACGGGAAGTAAAAAAGAAACAGAGAGAGCTTACTGATCCGACATTGGCCAAAGGGAGAGTTCTATTGGCTGATGTTTGGGTCAAACAAGATGTTCTTAGGCCTCCCCCTCGAGGGGAAAGGTTGGCAACTCCCATCGATCCCTCTGACCCCAGCAAAACTGTCAAAGTGGGTACCAAACTCTCTCAAGAAATCCAAGATGCATTTAAGGAAAATGTCTCTTCTCTTCTAGTCCTCTCCGGCCCTCCGCAGGGGGAGAATCTTTTCATTTCTCTAACTACTGGTGATTCCGCCCTCACCTCGGTATTGGTCCGAGATGAGGGGCGAAGTGAGTTCCCCACTCACTCCTCAAGCCGAGCTCTTCATTTCAAGATCCAAATATCGGCTGGGAACCTCAGCATCTCTTATCGGTTCTCCGCGGTCGAGCACTACCAGGCCAATGCTGTCATCCCCATCGAACGAAGGTTTCATACCTTCCGAAGGAGGAACAGGCCCGAGGTTGAGAATGAGAATCTGATACTGGCCGAGGCGATCCGAGAAGCCGCCTCTGATTAGAAGAAGATAGCTAACCAACCAAGACGACAAAACTGTGCTCGGAGATCTCGTGCTCCGAAGAGCAGACATTGGTCATGAGATTTGGAGGGACGGAAAATGTGCTCGGAATCAAGAAGGCCCCAACAGAGGCGTTTCAGAAACATACTCTGGGAAACCCTCGAAGGAACCGAGCTCAAGAATTCCCAGAACATTGCAACACTGAGAACCTATTTCAGTTAGGTTTACCTCAGATATCATCAGCAGTCGTCAACATCCCCAGCTAAAGTTTAAGTTTAAGCTCATTTTAGTTTCTGTATTTCCATCTGTTTCCTTTAGTCGCATTTTGTTCCATTGTGATATACTCATCTTTTTCAATTCCCTAAAAGGCAATGTACTCGCAGTTATGATTAATGAAAAAGTACAAACTTGCCCATTACTCAAGTGCCACAGTTTTATATACGTACGTACTAGCTTCTCATTTAGCACTAGCCACCTAAATGTTGCATGGCGCTATGAACAGTCAACATCTTGTAAAGGAGATTGGCTCATATGCACAGTGTACAAGGGACACCCGATAAAGTACAGCTTGCTGTGAAATGCTTTCACATAGCTTCACTCAGCAACCTCTTTCACATCGGGGATGAGGGCACCCACCTCGGCCAAGGTGGGTGGATCCGAGATCTCTACCGTATGCACTTATATACAGTACCCCTTTTTTCAGAGGAAAACTTATAAGGTTACTGCACTTACTGAGTCGTCCGAGCTTCACCTCACTATTTATTTTCCGGTCCGATCAAGTATTTTTATTATGAGTTTTTTAGGTCCGATAAAATCCGAATACAACAAGTAAAAGCAAAACTTGTATTCTCAAAAATAGTTTTACGTGATTATCTACACAATATGCAACAAGTCACAAACACTTGCATCTTTCAGAACAGGTTTTTTCAATAACCTCCTAACTAATCGCTGTTCGGATCCGAGGTCCAATAAATAAACATGCAACGAGTTAAATAAACTCGCATTCGTGCAACAAGTTAGAGAAAAAACTTGCATATAAATGACCTCGGACTCCATACATATGCAACAGGTTAAAATAAAAACTTGCATCAAAATACCAACATGCAACAAGGTAAACTAAAATGAACTTGCATAAAAATAAAATGTTGTACACAATCAGCAAAATGAAGTACAATCCAACATTGTCAAACATGTAACAAAAACATAGACAAACCACAAGCTGCCCAGCATAAGGGACTTATGCTGCTTCATCTTCAACATCGGAAAGAATCACCGTGTTCAGATTGAACTCCTCATCCGGTTTCTCCACCAGGGGATTGGGAAGGTTCTCCTCAGGTTGGTCGAGGTCATCCTCGGCCCTATCCTTATCATAACCAACCATTTTCCCATCTTTCACCCCGAACCCGGCAGAGGCGCCAATCACCCGAATTCGGAGTCCTTGGTTCAGGTGAAGAATTTGCTCCACGGCACTGGAGAAGATTTTAGCTCCTCCCTTCTCAAAGTCAAAGTTGGCCTCGGATGCTGCTATCTTGTGTTTAAGAGCTTGAGCAGCTCTTTTCTTCAGCAAAGTCCTTACCTTCTCAACCTCGGCTAGGCCTTCTTGCCGACCAGCTTCTCTAGCATCTGCTCTCACTTGGGCCAAGGCTTCCTCATGATTTTTCAGAAGCTCCTCCATCTGCTGGCGGTGCTTGTCTTCCAACTCGACCAGTTTCTGCTCGGCAGAGTTTTTGCTATTTTTTAGATCCGCCACCTCGGCCACCATTTCAGATCGAGCCTTTTTCTTGGCCGGTGACACACCTTCAGCCACATCATCAGCACACTCGGCCAACACATTGAATATGGTTGTTGACCTTTTTAATTGACAGGCCAGCTCCTCGGCCATTCGTTTCCATTCGGCTCCCGACATTTTTATCAGGGCTTCTTTTACCGAGGGCTTGGCCATAATGGTCGGCGGCCTTGGGAGTATATCAGTTCTCCTCCTCGGGCCTTCCGAGGAAGGAGGGGTACCGGAAACATTGACAAGTTCGGTACTTGGAGTCGGAGATTGAGGAGGAGGAGGGGCAATAATCACCGCAGGTGGAGTCGGGTGAGGAGGAGCGGAGTCGGTTGAGGTCGTATCGGTGGAGACCTCGGCAGACACGGCTTCGTTGGAAGAGACCTCGGGCCTCTTCCTCTTGCGAGCCTCCAATGCAGCTTTCAGCGCCTTGGACGACATGTCCGACCAATGTTCTTCTGCAACCAAAAGGATAAAGAAAAATTAATGAGAAAGTTGAAATAAAATGTATAAGTGTAAGAGTAAAAGTAACTACCAATTCTGGTCAAGACTTCGTTGTCAGGACACTTCATAAAAACTCCAATGTCGAGTTGGAATTTCCGAGCACGATATGCGGTTTGGAAATGGTGGGCTGTTACGGCCTCATCGGCATCGAGGGTTACGCCCGACCACCTCTGTGATGTGTTGATATGACGATTGAAGAACTCTGGGGTCCACTCCAAAGGGAACTTCGGACCCGTCTCGGACCGAAACCAAGGAAGCCCCGTTCCAACATACTTGTACTTAAAAAACCTGGGTTTAAAATGTTTCCAAGAATCTGTGAACATGCCGAATAACCCACAGTGAGCTCGGGCCTTAGCCAATACCCAAAGGGGACCAGTGACCCCATCTTTATTGCTGACGAACGGGTTGTACATCCACAGGAAGAGCCGAACTGTGCATACCAACCTCTTGGCTCCGCAATATTTTTGAAATGCTCGTAGGAATGACCAAGTGTTGGGGTGAAGCTGCGAAGGGGCTAATCCGAGCTTGTTCAAGACCCTCATCTCCAGATCGGTAAACGGCAGGGTCACGCCGAGGTTGTGTATTAGATCGGCATAAAAGAAGAAGGAGTTATTATCAGTCCGAGAGCATATCCTGTCGTTTTCCGAACAGGGGACGACTTGGTAAGAGGTCCCAGCAGCATCCCCCGAGTAGGGCAGCACCGCTCTCCTCACTCCGGCAAGGTTGTCCTTGGAGTCTAAGCTGGACCGAACTCTTTTGGGCTCCACGTCGACCCACTCATACTGATCGGCATCGGTAGGCGCAGGGTAAAGCTCAGGTCGGCTGATGCACTTTCTGGGCGGCATGGTACCTGTGGAAGAACAGGGGAGCTCGGTGTTAGTCCTACGGGTTACAAAGAATAAACCCCCAGAAAACCCCCTCGAAGTTGTTCCGAGGGGCGAGCATCTCCCCTCTACCACAAGTACCCCCCTTTCGTACATCCTCTCCCTCTCCATCCTTTCAAAGTCGCGACGCTCCCTACCATCGACGAACTCGGCCCAGGCATATTGGCGTACCCATTCCCTTTGTTCTTTCCAATCCCGAGGATAGATGACCTCAAGGGGATCGACATCCAGGGTCTGTTTTTGATACTTATTCCTATACTCCCTCTGGCGACGGAGCGCCTCGTCTACCTCAGTGGAGGAGCAGGACGAGGAGGAAGAGCCGTCCTCCTCCTCTGAACTGCTGGTTGACAGGGAGACTACCCCTACCCCTTTCCTAAACCATTCCCTACTCATACTTCCCCAATTCACTTCTCTGGTTTTCTAAAAAATAAAAACAAAAACAAAAATCAAACACTCTACAAAAGCCTACACATTACCAACCCAAAGAACGACAAAAACCTTAAAATCACTCCCCAAGATCAAAACCCCAAATCACGAAGTTGTAACCGCACCCTTCCCATGAAAACAGAAACAGGAAACCCAAAAGTTCTGAATCCCTCCCTCGAAAGCCTGCAAAGAAGAAAAATGGCCTGCTCACTGTTTCCCCTAACTACTCGATTAGTCTGTGGACTACTCGATTAGTTCTCAACTAATCGATTAGTTGCTACACTAATTGAGTAGTTTGAGAAACAGTAAGTCCACCATTTGTCTCACTACTCGAGTAGTGCTCCAACTACTCGAGTAGTACGAGTCAGATCAGTCATTTTTCAGATTCTTATATGACTGTTGAAGAGGCAATCAAGGGAGAATCTTTCCTAATTAGTTTTCTCAAGCTCCTCCCTGATTCTGGCGATTTGAAAACACAATATATTGATTACCTCTTCAACAAGAGAGACAAGGATCATCTTGAGCAAATACATTTTCAAACCTTGCACCCAAAAAGGACCTTTGATCCAATCCCTTTCTAAGAATCAATCTCATTCTAGTATTCTAGCTTTCTTACTCATTGTCAATTGAGATTGTTTGGAGCCGCTTCGCTGTGATCTGATTGCTGCCATTAAAGCTTGGAGAAGGAGCGCTTGAAGGTTTCAAGAGGCTCTATTGCAAAAGGGAGAAGGTGTTCTTGAAGGTTTCAAGAAGCTCTCTTTGTGGAAGGTTGAAGAGGTTCTTCAACAGAGAATTAATTAAAATTGGGGTAGACTTCAAGAGTTTGGTACACTCTTGAAAGGGATAGGTGTGATAGAGTGAGGTTCACTTGTATCTCCTATTGTAGCCAATTTTAACTGATTTTAGTAGACACTCCCTAAGGTTTAGGGGGGACTGGACGTACTCTTAAGTGGGTGAGAGTGAACCAGTATAATAATTCGCTGTGTTCTTCTTCTTCTTATCGCTTTCCTTTATTTCCGCATATTTAATCTCTGCATCTGAACCTCATGTTAGCAAATTATCTCGCTTATGTTCTTGGCTTCGTGCTAACGAAACCCTTTCTTTGAAAACTCTGTTCTCTGTCTGAAACTGAACGTACTACTCGAGTAGTCCCTGAACTAATCGAGTAGTTCATCATATTTTGGACAGAAAATTAATTTTGCTTTAAATCAGTAAGCGTGTTATTTGTTAATATCAATTACATTCGAAAATTTAATATTGTTGCTTCCAATTTACTATTCACCCCCCTCTACTAAATTGTTAGGCCGCTTGTTGGTTTCCAACAAGTGGTATCAGAGCTCGGTCGAAAGATCGAGTGTAAAAACTTTTTCGAAAAGATCCTTAAGGAAACCATGGGCTCTAACAATCCTTTTGGAGGGGAAGGCTCTTCAATAAACCGTCCTCCACTATTTAATGGTGAATGATATGCTTATCGGAAAGCCAGAATGAAAATATTTATTGAAGCGATTGATATTGATGTTTGGGATGCAATTGAGAATGGTCCCTATATACCTAGAAGAAAAATAAATGAGGAAGTTGTAGAAATTCCTAAGGCAAGTTGGAATGATGATGACAAAAAGAAAGTCTCATATGATTTAAAAGCTAAAAACATCATCACGTCCGCCTTGTCTTATGATGAGTTCTTCAGAGTTTCACATTGTAAAAATGCGAAACAAATGTGGGACGTTCTACAACTTACTCATGAAGGGACAAGCGAGGTTAGAAGGGCTAGATTAAATACATTAATGCATGAATATGAGTTGTTTCGCATGCTCCCTAATGAGTCAGTTAATGACATGCAAAAGCGATTCACTCATATCATAAATCATCTCATAGCTCTTGGCAAAACATTTCTTAATTATGAAGTTATTAACAAATTATTGAGATGTTTAAGCAGGGAATGGCAACCCAAGGTCACAGCTATCATGGAGTCAAAAGATTTAGACACCTTGGATCTTGCAACCCTCTTTGGAAAGCTTCAAGAGCATGAGATGGAGCTAGGACGTCTAACTTTGCATGAGGAGTCGGATAAGAAAAAGAAGGGAATCACACTAAAGACCACCACAAAATCAACTAAGGTATGTGATGATTCATCTAGCTCTAGTAATGACTCCGAATCTAGTTTAGATGATGAAAGTTTTCAAAAACTAGCAAAGAGGTTCCGTAAATGTTTTAAAAATAAAAATGAATTAAAAAGAATAAAGGAACCTAAGGACTCCTACCATAGAAATTGTTCTTCAAAAGATAAAATTAAATGTCATGAATGTGGTAAGAGAGGACACATAAGACCTCATTGCCCTGAGTATCTTAAGAGACAAAAAGATGAAAAGAAAAAGGGCAAAAGAGCCTACATAGTGTGGGATGCACCGGATGAAAACAAAGAGACAAGCTCAAGCACATCAAGTGATGAGGAAAAAGCCAATCTTTGCTTGGTGAGTAGATTTGATGAAGGCACATCATCAAGTTTCACTTCAAGTAAGCAAGGAACCGAGGTAAATTCCGATTCCGAATCTGAGTCTCATGATTATGAAGAATTATATAATGCTTATGTTGAAATGCATAAAGAATTCAAGAAACTTGCTAAATTAAATGACAAAGGAAAAAGAGCTATTTTGAAATATAAAGAGCAAGTCCTGAATTTAGAAAAATGCATTGATGAGCTAAATAGTAAAAATGAAGCACTTCAACAAAGTATTGATTCTTTGAAAATTCAAGAAATCCCTCCTTGTGAAAGTTGCAAAAGTCATGAACATGAAGTTACAAATTTGAAAAACACTATTGCAACTTTATCAAGAAGTGATCAAAGAGTAAATCAACTTCTTGAAAATCAAAGGAATAATACAAATAAAACCGGCTTAGGATACATGAATGCCAATAAAAAGAATTTTAGAAAAGTTGGTTCTTTTTCAAATGTTAATTATTCTAAAAAGCCAACTTGCTTTTATTGTGGCATTCATGGACACACCTCAAATATTTGTAGAATTAAATCTCATGGTGTGCCTAACGGTTATGGATTGTGAAAGGTGAAAATCCCGATAAACCCAAAACAATTTGGGTACTGTTCTGTTTTAGAACGTCTGTACTTGAACTAAGCGGTCAAGTGTACCAGTATTCTACTGTTTGCTTTCAGACTGCAGATAGGCACCCTGATTACCAGGATATGAGCTCTATTGTCGTTCTTAGTAGTTTGGGGGTGGTGTGTGTGTTTGTGTGAGATTGAAGGATGCATACCTGGTTACCCTCTGCTCGCTTATATAAGCTGGTATCCTTACCGTTGGGTTTCCCTCCTCATCAATGGAGTGGCCGAATTACTGCTAACGGCAAGTGATAATGGGTCATTATTGGAGAGTTGTTGCTCATCATGATATTGGAATCCAAGGAATTCAGGATTAATGGCCTTGTCTTCTGAATAACCGCTATACCAGTTTTGCGAGGTAAGGAATCCTATGTCAGTCAACGAGAAGTCTTCTTCTTCACCAGTTTGGAGGAATAGAAGATTTGGGCCACTAATGGGCCTCTTATACCGGTAATCCGGTTTCAAGGGTTACTGGGCTACTAAAGAGCCTTTTATGTTGAGAAACTGATTCAATAGGAGCATGGGCACTTATAAGACCTCCAAATCCGGTAAACCGGTTTTATGACGTCCAAGTCCCTTAAAGGGGCCTTTATAGCCGATAAACCGATTTAATGAAGTATTTTCCTAAATCCGATCCATAACAGTTGCCCCCAGACCATGGTTTATAATTATGAACCTTGGTTTTGTTGTTGTAGTCGTTTCTAAGTTTACTTCCGTTAAGCAGGTTAGATAATCGAAAGTACTGCCCTATCCAACCGGTAAACCGGTAATGTGGTCTAATAGAAAAAATGAAGAACGGTCTGGACATTTCTCTTTTTGACCGTCATAATACGGTAATCCGGTTAACAGGTTTACCTGTATTCCAATCTTTTATGAACATTCTGAGTCCTAAAAGACATCCTTATGAATTTCCTCTCTTGCATAGGTTAAACCGGTATCCCGGTTTATTTATGAGATTGAATCTTTGTATAGCTCTTATTTCGAGAAGAAATATTAAAAACCTTCTTGTAATCCGGTAATCCGGCTTTAAAAGGATCTTGATAGACCTCTTCTTTTGGATTGTGCCACCAAGCTAAAAGAATTCACCCTGGTATACCGGTTACCCGGTTTACCGATTTACGTATAGCCGAAATATTCATACATCCGTCTAACCGGTTTACCGTATAACCGGTTAGCGAACGAATTTGAAAAATGCTTCACTGTCAAAGCTCAATTTTCAAAGAGGTGACCTTTGCCTTTTCAGAAGAACACGTTCCCCCAAAAGTCATATTTTTATCATGATGTTTGCAGGGAATCTTTTTCCTTTGTCACTCTTGTCAGTACCTATTCCCAAGGAAAAGTTTGAATTAAAAATTCTGAGAAGCTAATCTTTCCAGCTCCAGGACCTACAAACAAGCTTATCTTCCCTAGGACTCTTCCTCTTGACTGCCGTGCCATATGATGTTTCCCAGACATAATTTTTGAATTTCAAACCCCCAATGTCATTCCCTTGGCTCCAACTCCTCAACGTGAAACCGGTAAACCAGTTTTCATCAATTATAAAAGGCAGAGAACCATTATCTAACCGTGTAAGTTCCATGATGAATGTTTTGATAATGACAAAGTGTTTTGAACAAGCTACAAAGATGTTGATCAAGTTTCAAGTTCAACAAGCAACAACAAACATCAAGTGAAGAGGAGAGAACAAGCTCATGAAGACATAGTTTGAGTGTAATTGTAATTGTTTTATATTTTGCCTCTCAAGCTTCTTAGGTTTGTTATTTTGATGAGTTTGGTTAGAGTTTATTTAGAGGGTAGTGAATCTCTATCATAGTCATGATTAAATCATAATTTGAGTTTTCACTTAACCTAGAATCAATAGGTGGCTTAAAGGTTTGAAAGGAAAGGTTTAGTTTTGAGAAAACAAGTTTCTAACATGTGCAGTGTGGATTTAATCGATTAAGACATAATTTAATCGATTAATACTCGATTAAGCTGAAATTTAATCGATTAAATACTGCAGATCTGGTTTTTTAAAATACGATTTTCACTTCTCAAAATCAATTTTCAAGTGCTACAACTTTTGAGTATTCTATATAAACCTTTTCCTAACCTTTGTGATTAATTAGAATCATTTTCATACAAGTTTTACAAGAATCAAGCCACTCTATTCTCTCTCAATTTCAAAGATCAAAGCTTTCATATTTTCATATTCTTTGATCAAGAACCTTTGAATCTCTTGTGTGATTTGTCATAGCTATTGAATGAGATTCATAGGAGTGTCATGTGTATTCATTGAGTTGTAATCTTTGCAAGAAGGCAAGCCAACTACAACAACAAAGAAGACTTGGTGTGTCGTTTATCATCAAGCAAGTTCATTCAAGCAATTGAAGAAGAAAGTCTTGGTTGTGAATCAAGCAAAGTGAAGCCTTGGTGTGTGGATTATCATCAAGCAATTGAAGACTTGTTGTGTTGATTATCAACAAGGGGTAGAGGTTAGATTAGAGAGAAGATCAATAGGATTGCAAGGCAAGGGTGTGGTATCTCTTGTAGGCTAGCAAGAAGGGAGTCTTGTGAGGCACTTACTTGTAATTTGAGAACTCTAATTCCTCATAGTGAAGAATCTCTCTTGGTTGAAGAGGGGACTGGATGTAGCTTTCAAGCGGATGAAAGTGAACCAGGATAAATCACTGTGTCGTATCTCTAAACTCTTACTCTTTACATTCTTGTTATTCATTGTGTTCTTGGTTGAAAACCTAAAGAAAGATTGATTTTCATAATTGATTGAATTGAATCTTTATTGTTCAAATTAACTTGGGGAAAATCATTTTCATAACCTAGGTAATCAATAAGAATATAGGTGTTAATTGTTTTCGCTGAATCTCTGATATTACGTGTTAATTGATTGATTTTCGTATGCGATTGAAAAAGTGATTTTTCAGTTTTCTGATAGGTTTAATCGATTAAGACAAGCCTTAATCTATTAAGAGAATTTGGACTTTCAGGCTTAATCGATTATGGTTCAGATTAATCGATTAAAGGCTGTATAATTTGCAAAAATCATTCGTTTTGATTGTTTCGATTTGTTTCGTTCGAAAATCTTTCAAGGTTTCTTTTACACCTATTCAACCCCCCCTTCTAGGTGTTCTCCTAGGGTTCCTTAGTTGTTTCAACCACCAATTTCGGTTTCCTCAAACCGGTACTACGAAACTCGGTTTACCAGTTACCATGCCCCTTTTTTCCGGTTTGGACACTTCACTCTTTGTCTCTTTGTGGGTTTCAATGTGCACGGTTTCAAAAGGCTGAACACTTAGTCTGCCGTGCCCATGTTGGTTTTTCCCAAGGTGAATTTTGAAATTCAAATGTGCCTTATCTTTGACTGCTCAAACTTAATATCTACTGACATAAATCGATTTTCCCACTTTATTTCTCTTCAGAGACTATCATCAATTGTATCTCATGCTTCATCTCGTCAACTGACATAAAGTCACTTTTGTCATAAATGAAAAGATTTATCACTGCATTTACTTTAAGAACTGGTCTTCCAAGGGAATCTGAAAAGATTCTCTAAAAAGCTATGAAGTATGCCCCACTTTATCAGTCTTTGACTTGTCAAATTTCCTCTTTTCCTCTGATTTCGAACTAACCAGTCCCTTAAGCTTCTTATCCATTCAAAGTCTTAATAAATAATAGAAGTCCCTTCATTGGTCTTTGGGAATCCGAATTTGGCTATAAATAAGGGGGTTTGTTTCATTTCAAACTCACTCCTTCTTCACTTGAGAACTTAAAAATCAAAGAGCAGCAAGAGAATTCATTCAGCTCCTCTTATCTTCTGAAAAACGTGTTTTGCTTTTCTTCTCCTGGGAAATTCGTGTGACTTCTTTCCTCTCTTCCTGAGAAATTCTTCTGACTTCCTCTACTAATCTTCTTAGTTCCAGCTTCTCATACATTTTAGGTAATTTCTTGCTCTTCTCTAATGGAAAATTTTCCTCTTTCTGTCATTTACCCCACTGAGAGCTCTTCTTCTTCATCTTTTTCAAACAATTTAACAACTGATAGCATACCCCCGATTAATCCTTCTTATTCACACTTAGGAAGTACCTCTATTATTTCTTCTGACAAAATCATGCTGGCCGAACTTGCTAGACAATTTGTAATAAAAAAATTTATTTTGTTGAAGTCGTTAGCAAACCAACTCCTCCTCCTAATGTTTCCTATCTTTCTCAGGAATCACAGATGGGAAACAAGAGATCAGAAACTAATCTGGAGGAATTCGTCACACCGGATGATATTTCTGGTTATGAGAGGGTAGACTTAGATGCTCTAGGTAGACCTTCCAAATTTGTAGACTTGGCCAAACTCCAGCATTACCACATCCAAGCTAATTTGGTAAGGTCCGGTATTACTCCAAATTTTTACACCGTGGAAGCTCCTAGTGACCAAGACCGGATATGCACAGTGGGTGATACTGATGAAAACTTTTTCTTTATGTACAGTGTTTTGTTTGACATATGTGGTGTAAGAATTCCTTTCACCGATTTTGAAAACCAAGTTCTTACACATTTAGAGGTTGCCCCTTCTCAACTTCATCCGAACGCTTGGTGCTATCTTAGAGCCTTTCAGCTTTTTTGTAATCATTTTAACCTCCAATGCACAACTCCTGTCTTCTTTTATATTTTTGGCCCCTTCCAATCCAGTAAAGTGAAGGGAAAGTGGGCTTGGGTCACACTTAAATCCCGTAGTGGAAGGAGGGTGTTTGAATCCTATTCTGAGATGTGGAAGGAGTTTAAAGACAAATATTTCAAAATAACCGGAGCAAAAGATGTTTGGCCTTTCATGTTTGACCACGGGGGAAATCCCTATTTCCCTCTCTTCTGGTCACCTCATAATTCCCTTATTGCGGCTAAACTATTTGCGACCCCGGAAAACCGCTTAACTGATTTAGAGAGGTCCACCGTTTCTTTCCTTACTTCCTTCTGCAACCTTTTTGGGCGCATAAGTACAAGATCCATTGTGGACTCTTCTCCTGACAGCTTACAAACAACTTTTGGTAGGAATTTCTGCTTTATTAATTTGCAATATTTTATTTATACTGCATTTTTCCTTCCTCTCCCACTTCTGACACGATTTTATTTTACGCAGCTGAAATGGCTTCGCCTTCCGATTTGGCAGCACTTGCAGCAGCTCTTGGAAATGCTCCTCGCAATCTGCGTCCTCAAGTTAGCAAATCGACTGTTCCACGACCTGCTCGTTCCTCCGCTGCTATGTAGGATATGGACACTTCTCCTGATGGTACTCCTAAACGAAGGAGAGGTAATGGTCCTTCTCATCTTGAAGCCGACAGTTCGGCTAATCCCCAGGGCGGAGACTCTTCTCTTTGGCCAGATGATTTGTGTGAAAGCTTTGACCGGTTGATTATCATCGACTCGACCTCTCATCAGATGGGTAACATGAGCCGAAGGGAATTTGTTGCTTTGCTGAAATCCCTAAGAAGGGAACAACTCAAAGCTGCATCAACTATTCGATTTCTTGAAGAGAACGCCGAAAAAGTCCTGTTCGTTGGACCGGATGCTGTAAACTTGGCTGATCATGTCAAGAGAGAAGCTGAGTTGGTTTAGCAACTGGCTTCAGAGACCTCCAAACTGAACAAGGCCAAACAAGAGTTGTCCCAAGCTGAAGAGGAATACACCATAAATTTGAACTCCAAGGTCACTGAAATGAATGAGGCACATAACGCTGCTCTTACTACTTTGAGGGAGGCCTTGAGGGACATGGAGTCGGGAAGTGGATTGACTCGGTTCAATCTTCATTCATGAATGCTGTTGAACAAGCTAACCACCTGAACCCCACCTTCTCAGCCAAAGGGATGCATTAACTTCATCATGTTGAAGATGGGATATTGTACAGCTACCTTAGTGATGGTAGTAGAGTGCCTGTGGATTTATCTGATCCTTGTTGTCCTGATTTTTTGGCTACTGGAGAAGAGGAGGTTGACAACGATGGTGACCAAGATGATGATGATGAGGCCACTCTTTAGAAGGTCGGTTTACTGTTTTTTATCTCTTTATTTGCCTTATGTCTTATCGTTCTTGACTATTTCAGTATTTCCTTTTCTTGTATCCAGCGAATCTAGTTGTAATCCGCTTTTTATTAATGAAAAATTTGCTTTGTTTTCTCTTGTTTTCAAGTCATATCCATACTTAGTAGACTCTAAGAATTTTCTATTCTAGCCAGCGAATGAAATTCTTTTATCCTTATCAGACTCTAATAGAATCTGAAAGTAGTCTTACTATCAGTACATGGGTGGTGTCTAATAATTTTTAGAACATCTTCTAACCCATTTCACTCCTCATAAGGTGGCTAGCCATACAAGTGGTGTACTTTAAGTTGGATTTTCGTAAGTTGGTTTGTGGCATAATTAAACCATGAAACCAGATATTTGAACCAAACAGTTGTTAAACCGATTTGTGATTTGTAAAGAAATTGAACCGGTTCGTGGACGTAATTAAATCATGAAACCGAATGTTCGTACTAATAAACCAATTTGCAGCTGTGAATTTGTTGAATCCATTTGTGGATGTAATCTGTTAAACCGAATTATGATTGTAGGAAACACTCTCAAACCATAAAACCGGATTGATGTGTTCTATAAATAGTTAACCCAATTCATGGATGTAGAAAGATCATAATGCACTTCCAAACCGTAAAACCAGTTTAGTGTGCTTCGATAATTTGAAAACCGAAAGAGTAATTATTGCAAACTTAAATTTTTGATTACTTCAATGAAAAACTTGTACAGGAGAAAGCCATCATCTATACTAACAACAATGGCACAATGGCCTTATTAAAAAGGAAACGACGATGACTTAGTAAGCCTTTATTCAAAGAAAAAATGTCCTAAAAGCTGCTTTCTCCTCTATAGGGGGTTTTTAACTGTAATATATTCGAAGCTTCGCCACATTCCATGGGTTCTTGATCCTGTTTCCCGTTATTGTTTCCAGAAAGTAAGCTCCATTATCTGTCTTTGCGCGGATCCGATATGGACCTTCCCAATTGGCAGCTAACTTCCCGTGTGTTGGTTCTTTTCCATGCACATCTGACCTTCTTAAGACCAGGTCCCCTTCTTTGAATGAACGGCAGATAACCTTCAAGTTGTACTGCTTGGCTGATTGTTGCTGGATCGTTGCCATGCGAATAGTGGCCATCTCCCTGGATTCCTGCAAAAGATCAAGATTCTCCCTCAGAAGTTTTACATTTGTGTCAGGGTCAAAGTATCTTGACCTCAAGTTAGTGGATCCTATTTCTAACGGGATCATAGCTTCACTTCCATAGGTCAACTTAAAAGGAGTTTCTCCAGTAGCAGAATGAGGGGTGGTTCTGTATGACCAAAGTATGGACTCTATAATTTCCACCCACTTGCCTTTACTGTCTTCCAGCTTCCTTTTTATACCTCTTAAGATGCAACTATTTGCAGCTTCCGCCTGGCCATTGGTCTGTGGATGTTCCACAGAGGATAAGCGTTGTTTGATTCCCAACCCCTTGAGGAAATTTTGAAAGGCTTCACTGACAAACTGGCGGCCGTTATCAGTAACAACTACGGCCGGAATGCCAAAACGTGGGATTATCTGGTTGCTTATAAATTTCTGGATTTAGGCTGAAGTGGTGGTGGCCACTGCCTTGGCTTCGATCCACTTAGTGAAATAATCTACTGCCACAATCAGGTGAGTCACTTGCCCAACAGCTTGCGGAAAAGGGCCTAGTAGGTTCATTCCCCATTGGTAAAACGGCCATGGAGCAGAAATCGAATGTAATTCTTCTGGGGGGCAAGGTGAACATCTGCATGCTTTTGACATTTATCGCATTTTTTGACATGATTCATAGAATCCAGCTGTACCGTAGGCCAGTAAAACCTGGCTCTTAAGATTTTCCTAGCCAAACTCCTTCCTCCTAGGTGATGGCTGCATCTTCCTTCATGTATTTCTTTCATGGCTGCTTCCGCCTCTTTGCTGGATAAGCATCGGAGCAGGGGCGAGGAAAATCCTCTTCTATACAATAATCCATCCTGAATGACAAAGTGTGAGGCCATTCTTCGTACCTTTCTGGATGCATCTTCTTCTGTTGGAAGCGCGCCATGGAGTAATTACGCCAAAATAGGGGAGGCCCACGAGTCTTCATCTTCCACTGCTAGTGTCGCACTAGGGTGGAATATAGTTTGTTGCACCACTGATCTGTAATTCCCCGGTTTCTTGGTGCTTGCCAATTTTGATAGGATGTCTGCACGAGAATTCTGTTCCCTTGGGATATGTTCAAAATCCGCTTCCTCAAACGTTTCTGCCAGTTGTTTGCATTTCATGAGGTATTGCTGCAGCAGAGGCTCTTTTGCTTGAAAATTTCCTTTTATTTGAGAAATCACCAGTTGAGAGTCACTGTACAAGAGAATAGAGCGAGCTCCAAGATCTTTGGCCATAGTCATGCCAGCCAAGCATGCTTCATACTCCGCCTGGTTATTAGACGTTTGAAAATCAAATCTAAGAGAGTATTCAATGGAAATACCTTGGGCATTCTCCAGAATGATTCCAGCTCCTCCTCCAGAGGGGTTAGAGGATCCGTCCACAAAGAGAGTCCAGCTTTTAGGATCTGCTTTTGGTGTCAACTCTGCGACAAAATCTGCCAGTACTTGTGATTTTATGGCTGTCCTCGCTTCGTAGCTGATCCCATATTCAGAAAGCTCCACTGACCAGGCGATCATGCGACCTGCCAAATCAGGCTTTTGTAGTATCTGCCGGATGGGTTGATCAGTTCGTACCACTACCGGGTGACACTAGAAATATTGTCTCAGACGCCTAGCAGTGACGACTAGTGCAAACGCCATCTTCTCCACCTTCTGATATCTTTTTTCAGCCTCCTGTAATACTTTGCTAACAAAATATACGGGCTTTTTTCCTTCCTCCGTTTCCCTGACCAACACAGCACTGACAGCCTCATCATTAACAGATAAATATAGGTACAGTGTTTCACCTGATTCCGGTTTACTGAGGATTGGAGGATTCGAAAGGTAATGTTTGAGCTCCTGGAACGCAGCCTCACATTCTCCAGACCACTTAAACTCCTTGTCCTTCTTCAGTAACTTGAACAGAGGAAGCGACTTGTAAGCTGATTTGGACAAAAACCTTGTTAATGCAGCAATACGACCTGTAAGCTGTTGAACTTCTTTGACTGAATTTGGGCTCCTCATACGAGTGATTGCCTCGCATTTCTATGGGTTAGCCTCTATCCCTCTGTTGGTGAGCATAAAACCTAAAACCTTCCCTGCCGTGACACCAAAGGCACACTTTAGTGGATTAAGCCGCATATTGTGCTTACATACCTTGGCAAGGACCGCTTCTAGATCTTGTTTGTGGTTCCCCTGTAGCATGGACTTGACAATCATGTCGCCCACGTAAACTTCCAAAGTCGGACCTATCAGTTCCGCGAAAACTTTGTCCATCATTCTTTTGTAAGTAGCACCTGCATTTTTCAAACCGAAGGGCATTACAGTATAACAATAGGCTACCCTATCGATCATGAAAGCTGTTTTCTCCTGATCATCTTCAAACATTGGAATTTGGTTGTAACCAGAATAAGCATCTAGAAAGGAGAGTAGCTGGTAACCGGCTGAGCTGTCTACAAGCTTATCAATATTGGGAAGTGGGTATGTATCCTTGGGGCATGCTTTATTGAGGTCTGTATAGTTGACGCACATGCGCCATTTTCCATTAGCTTTTTTCACCAAGACCACATTCTCCAGCCATGTAGTGTAGGGGACTTCTCGAATGAACCCGGCCTGTAAAAGCTCCTCCACACTTGAAGCGATGACTTTCTGTCGTTCGGCACCCATCTTCCTCCTGCGCTGAGCCACTGGTCTGAATGTAGGATATATAGACAGACGGTGGCAAATGAATTCCGGATCCAAACCAGGCATGTCAGCAGCTGTCCATGCAAACAGATCTCTGTTCTCCTTTAACAAAGTAACCAACTTCTCCTTCTCTTCTTTTGGCAAATCTTTTCCTACCTGTGTCCAGTGATCTGAAGTTTCGCCTATCTGGACTTTCTCCAATTCTCCTTCAGGCTAGGGACGCTCTTCTTTAATGTCTTCTCTCATGTCTAAATCCACCATCATCACACCAGAAGAGGAAGCGGGGGCTTTACCTTTCTTTATGTGCATCTGCTTCTTCGCATTCTCCTTAGTAGCCTTCAAACTGGCAATAAAGCATGTTTTCGCTTGCATTTGGTCTGCCCGTACTGTGATAACCGCACCCTTCTCTCCTGGGAACTTCATTGCCATGTGAAGAGGGGAAGCGACCGCCTGAAATGCCTTCAAGGTGGGGCGCCCTAAAATCGCATTATACGCTGATGGGAAATCTACCACCGCAAAGGATATCTTCTCGGTCCGACATCGAGGAGGTGTTCCTAGCGTCAGCCTGATGTCAATATATCCTCTTGGCCTGATGGTGTCTCCAGTAAAACCAATCAATTCCTTTTGACATGGGCGAAGGTCATGAGGCTTCAACTTTAATCGATCAAAGAGCTCAGAAAACATGATGTCGGAAGAACTCCCTTGGTCTACCATCATTCTGCAAACTTTGAACCTGTCAATAATCCCTGTTATCACCAGTGGGTCATTATGATGAGGAATGATGTGAGACCCACAATTTTACCCAATTTATTTGTGATCTGATAATTGAATTTAAGAAATTATATTTGATTTTGATACCTGGATTTAATTATATATATATATATACGTGGTATATGTGTTATATATATGCATACCAATGTTTTTCCTAGTGTATTTAAATAAAATATTTTAAGGTAAAGTATTTGATTTAAATGATCTTAGAAAATGAAATGCCTTTTGAAGGATTAGAGTATCTATCTTCAGAAATTCATATCTTTTCAACCGTACGTCGAAAAATTACAAATGATATGTCAAAACGACCGTATCGAAACGTAGATTATGAAAATGTAAAGCTTTGATTTTATTCTAAAGTTTTCGAAATTTTATCACTGCTACAGTACTGAACGAATTTTTGAGTTTTAAGTGTAAAGGTGTGACTTTAATGCATTTAATGGCCTTTTGACTCAAGTGTGTTTTATTTTGAAAACAAAAATACATTTCTGAAGTTTTATATAGGAATATCATCCAAATAAAATAAAATTTCGTATTTTCCTTATTATAAAATATTTGAAAGCTTATGAAGTGCATTTTTGAAGGAAAGGATCTTAGAACTTCAAAAATTCATAACTTTCAAACTGTAAGTCCAAAAATTATAAATTTTATATGAAAACGATCGTATTGAAATTTAGTATCTGAATATGTGAAAATAGAATTTTTATTTTGGCATTTACAAAAAAATTACTGTACAATAGAGAAAACGAATTTTTGGTATTTCTAACTTAGAAAAAATTATTTTGGAGCATGAAATAAATTATTGAGCTATAAAACAATTTTATTTGTGTATTGAGAAGTTTATTTAAATGTATACTAATTTCACAGTCCAAATAATAGAATTTTCTAATTATTTCTAAATTATCAAAAATGAAAGTCTTAATGTGATTGGTCAATTTTGTGGTGAATTCAAAATGGACCAATGGAAATTTTTCTTCTTATTTTTTTTACATGCACCGTCCAAAAAAATAGTAGGAGGGAGAGAGGAGAATTTTATGAAACTTGTGGGGAATCATTCTTAGGTTAATGAGTCATAGGATTTAGAAGAGTTTCATTAATGCATGTGTGTGTTTCAAAGTGGGAATTGAAAATGCTGACTCACTTTGGCTAAGGGGGGACGAATTTGTGGTCTGATGGGAGGGGAAAATTGGCCTTCTCTTCACCTATAAATAGACCATCACACCTCTCACAATTTCACACACATTACTTGTTATCATTCTGAGAAAAAATTTTATTCCAAGAGAAAAGAGAGAGGAGGGTGGCAAGTTGCATAGGGGAAGAGGAGGAAAATTTTCTCACCTTTGGGGAAGTCTTTTAGCTTTAGAAGGAGAGGTAATTCTAAGTCCTTATTTTAATTTAATTCATTTATGCTTTTACTGTTATTATAATCCCTAATTCCTTTTATAATAGCAAGAACAAAAAGTTTCTATTTCTTTTTTTATGAACTATGTATTGTTGATGGTATTTTGTTTTGTGGTCAAATGAATAAAGGTTTAGAGTAAAGGGACAAAATGAATTGTTTAAAGAGAAGAATCTCCCCTTTTCTTTGGCCTTGAGATGACCTAATTTTGTAGCACAGAATTTATATTCTGAAATTTTTGTGTGATTCTTACAATATAGACATATATATATTTTATAGAAATTGTTATCTGTTTGAAGTATTGTAGTTTTCTTTGTTTTGGTTCAAAATGGAAACTAAAGTATATTCTGAAAATTTTGTGAGATCTGGTGTAGCATTAAAAGAAAAGAAAAAATTTTAGTCTTTTGTTTTTTTTATTGATTGGTCATGATATGTATATAAAGTGGTAGTTGTTATTATTATGTTATGTGATGATTATTTGATCTCTGATGTTGATGTAGTGAAATGAAAATAGTTTTATAAAAACAATTGAAATTCTGGATTTTATGGTGTTAACAGTGAAGTATAAATGATTTCTGATTAAAAGTTACACTTGATTTATATTATTTGATTTGGTAAATTAGGAGTAAGTAAGTAAAATTTTTATCTTGTGTTTGTGAATGTGTGACTATGTGATTAGTAGAAGTTGTAAACTAGCTACTGTACAAAAGCAAATTTTCTAAAAAGTGATTATCTTTGTGTCAAATTGATTATTTTGAGTATATGAAATTATGTGCCTAAAGTATATATGTATTTGAAAAATTTAAAAAGTACTCTTTTATATATAGGGTTGGTCGAATTTATTGAAGAGGAAAAACCAAGATGTTTGATTTTTTTTCTAATTGATCTTTCTGATGTAAATAAATGACTATCTGTATGTATTAGGTATTCTGATGAAAATATATTTAGATCTAGAAATGTTCTTAATATTGAAAAATATTATTTTCATAAAGTACAAGGCTTCAAATAATAATTTTTATAGGTGTGTACTATGCTTGATTGTTTATATGTAATTGCAGTATGTACAGTAAATGTTAGACTCTGTTAGTTTAAATTTTTGAAGTGATGCAACTGGACTTAAGGTGTCTGTCCAGTAAATCAATATGCTTTATTTTAATTATGTTTAATCATTTTATTATAGTAGGTTTTTTAAAGAATTTTTAGGAAAAAGTGGCATGTGTTTTCGATGAACTGTTTAGGAGAAAATTGATTTTTGAGAAACTCTGTATGTGCTGTCCAAGATTGTAAAATAGTTGCATCAAGAATGAAAATCATTTTGAGATAATTGGTAATGTATGCTTTATGATAAAATCTTTATTATAAGTATTTAAAAAATTTATTAGGAAGTGTAAAAGTAATTTTGTGAATGAACTGATGCTTGAAAGTGAATGTTCTGTGTTCTGTTTGTAATCTGTAAAATTAATCTAATTAATGATAAAAAAAGTACTTTGAACTTTGAATGCTTGAGTTTATTTTCTTATTTAGTTATATATGTTTATAACATGATTTTGCAAAATTTGTTTACTACTTGATCTGATTAAAAATTTGCATCAAAAGAAGAATACTTTAAAGTCATGTTGTATGAGTGGTCTGAACATGGTAGTTGTTATAAGGTGCTTAGGAATGAGATTTGTAGTAAAGGAAAAATTTAGATTTATTCTTAAGGTGTTATGATTATGTTTTAAAAGTTATATTGCAATTGGAAAAGTTTTTCATGATTTAAAAGCTAAAAAGAAAAAGTGATTTCCAGATACTGTAGTCTGTGTTTGATTTTCAAAAAGGTTTTGATTTTTAAAGGAGTGATTTATTTTCTAAGAGTTTATGTATTTTCAAAACATCAAGGATTTTTAAGAAAATGGATTTGTCCAAAAGTTATAGTAATTTTAATTTTAAGTTGTTATGGATATTTATAGAGCTATTTTATAAATGTGCGTGGTTGATTTAAAGGTTTGCAATCGGAAAACGATAGCGCTGCTGTGAATCGAGCAGATCTTAATTCTTTCACATCATATCAAGGTGAAAGAGTAGCAACCTTTAGACATAATGGCACCATGTAATCATTAGGATGATTTCGACCATCTCAAAAGTCGGAATCCAAGTTACGTGTCAAGACACGAGACGACAATTGGTTGTGATTGTTTAGTCGTCTTTCGTGCGATAGTAACTTTAATTTTGTAATGTTGTATGACTACATTTTATTATGCTATTATGAAAATAAGTATGAAATGTTGTTTAATTGAATTTGGAAATGATAATGATATTACTGAGATTGTGCAATTGTGATATATTGTTATATAAGCTATGAAAGATTATTGATTAAGAGTTTATGGAAATATTGAAAGCAAGACTTTGTATTTTGGATATTGTTTAAGAGAATCTATAAAATGATCAATGTTGTATCTATGCGAAGACAATGATTGTGTACAGTGATGGTGCATCGTGGCACATTGACTTGTAATCTTTTCCCTTAAGTGACAAATCACGTGAATAACTGTGCCGTGATTTCGTCTTGTGGATTCCACTGTACAATAGGGAGTTTGTTTGCTGTTACCCTTAGAGGTCGAGACCCGTTAGAAGCGAGGCTTAGAATGGGTCGACCAACTTAGGATAATAAAAGACTTAAAAGATTTAAAATACTCTAAGTTTAAAATCCTTTCTAACTACGCTGAGAGAGAAGTAGTGGAGAGGAAAGATACTGTATGCTTGGAGGTCATGCATCCCTCCAAGTGGTGATTGTGATAGGGGAGGGCAATGACGGTGACTCGTCAAGAAGCTTATGAGCGCTTCCCTAGGCGGAACGATGCTGCAAAGGTCAAGGTCACCTGCTGGGCGTTGATCGTAGTAAGGACTGCAACGCGAACTAGGGATAGAGCTGTGGCCCCCTTGAACAAATCCTAGATGGTGTAGAGGGAATCCGAATGGGACTAGAAGCCATTGTTTTTGTGAAATGATGAATTGTTATTGTATTTTGTTTGCTGGCCAACTTGCGTGGTTTCAGCTGGTACGTACCCTTTGGCTTTGATGTCAGCATGGTTAGGATTCCTGTGCATCCCATCTGCTTTCCGAACTAGGATGTGGTTGGATATTGAAGGAGGAGATGTATCGAGTGTGCTAATTTCCCTTACCTCAATGATTTCTCTCCCTAAATCGTTGATGGTCATGAAAGATTAATGGAATAATTTTATAATAGAACTCTTGAATAATGTTATAAAGATATTATAATAATGAAGTCGTAATAATGATTTTTGTGACCTGATGTTATACCTTTGTGTTAGTCCTAATGCGACCCATGGAGTAAGCCCATGCCGTCGACGTCTTGATCGTCTGGTCGCTAACTCTCTCTAGTTTCTGTTATGCTCTTGTATTTATCTATGAAATTATTAGATGGTGAACCGGGTAATTCGAGTGGATATGTCTCCTTTAATGGGGGGCAATGACATAGAACTGCAAACGGATGGATCTGGGAGGGACCAACAAGACTCGTTATTACCGATCGAGATCACGTATTACGAGGAGTAGCTACGGACCGTGAGGAAGTGCGATATCGTCTGAGGGATCTTATGCCGGGTGGACCTCATGCTTTTCATAATGCTCCACCTGCTGATCACAATGTTGATGAGGAGGAGGATCCAGAAGAGGAGGAAGACCCAGAAGAGGAAGAGGACCCAGAAGAAGAAGAAGATCTAGAGGAGGACCCTAACGAGGATGCGCATGATGTTGAGTAGCTTAGTCTTAGTAGTATTGATCTCTGTTTGTTCTAAGTCTTGGATAACGGACCCTCTGATTTACTCTATGTACACCCTATGTTTATGTTATTTCGCTTTTATGTTGGATAATGGCCGTTGGGCCGAAACTCTTTTTACTATGATGGTTAATTTTGGAAATTAATATAATGATGTTATAATTCCGCATTTCAACTATTATGTTTTGTGAATGGAAACATGTCGTGGCACTTCATTTTGGAAAATAGGATTAGGTACAAGTAACAAAACCTTTTCAAGAAACTAAGTTGTTTATGTAATACAATCTTTGAAAACGATAAGTTAAGAAAATATTTTGGAAACTAAGTTCATATATACATTTACCTTTAATGATATTTTGTAATAAATGTTTATTAAAAAAAATGGCGCAAATTTTTAGTGAAAATTCTATTTCCAAATTGGGGTGTTACAAATGACTCGCTTCAGGTCAGCTTCAGTGAACATAATAGGTGGATGGGACATTTTTTGTCTGCTGGAGGAGGCGACAACCATTGTTGCAAGTTTTAGCTGTCGCTTTTGAGATGTTATAGAATCATTTTCACCTGAAAATCCTCCTGCAAATGTGGAGATCAGTTCTAAATCTTCATTACTAGTACCGCTGTTACCTTCTTTTTTATCGGGGGACTGTCTGGTATGCCTGGGAGTTCTATCTCTTTTTGCTGGTGATCGGGTTCTCCTCCGTACGGGACTCCTGGTTCTCCTCCTTACTGGGCTTCTGGCTCTCCTTCCAGAGTTGCGTTCGTTGGATGATCCTCCAGGAGACCGGACATACCTTTTCAGCTTCCCCCTTCTTATCAGTGTTTCTAATGCGTCTCTAAGCTGGACACATTCTTCATCTGTGTGGCCATATCCACCATGCCAACTACATCTTTTACGCTGGTTCTCCTTGGTGGGTGGTCTTCTTAGCGGGGGAGGTCTGTCTATTTCCATCAGTTCTGCATTCATAACCTCTCTAAGGATTTGAGACCTTGAAGTGTTCAAGGGTGTGTACTCGTCATATCTGCTTTCTGGCTTCCTTCCCCTTGAATATCCTCTTCCAGTCCTCTCCCCTTCCCAATTGCCTTTTCCTGATCCTTTTGGAAAGAACGGCTCTTTTTTCTTTCCTATTCCTCCAATATCCTGGGCCTTTTGATATTCTTCCAAATTGATATACTTTTCTGCTCTCTCTATCACTTCATCCATGGTTCTGATCCTGTGCATGACCAAATGATCAGTAAACTCACCAGGTTTCAGGGCTATCATCAACAAGTGAAGGGCCACAGATGCTTCAATGTCACTAATCGACAGGTATTCAGAATTGAATTGGGTTAGGAAATCCCTCAGTGACTCATCTTTTCCTTGCTTAATTTGCGACAGGTGATGTTCAGATTTTGGCTGAGCTTTACTGGTAGTGAAATGGCCCAGGAATTTCGCAGCTAAATCCTTCCAACATCTGATAGAGTTAGGCTCCACTTTAGAATACCACCTCAATACTGCCTTTTTTAGAGTTAAGGGAAAAGTGCGACATTTGTACGCATCTTTAGCCCCCTGACAAAACATTGCCACCAAGAAACTGTCTATGTGCTCCTGAGGGTTTGAATTTCCGAAGCAAGAATCTACATTAGTTGGAGCTTTGAGATTCTCAGGCATCGAAAAGTTCATGATCTGATCAGAAAATGGGTGATCTCTTTCTTCCGGTTCCTCTTCCCTTATAGGGTCCTACTAAACTTCTGGTGTGGAGAATGTTGTCCCTTTTTTCAACTCTTTCATTAGTTTATCCTGCGCATCCAAACGTTTTCGGAGGCGCGCCAACTCCGTTTCTAAATTCATTTTTCTTTGCGAACGTCCATCCGATGATCCTCTGCTCTCATGTTCAGAATGCGGGGGGCTATCATCCTTAAAGGATCATCTCTGCCGCGATTTTTCCTGATCAGTACGAGGGGGACTATCATGCTTGGATCGTTCCTCTTCCATTCGTTTCCTACCTTCGCTCAGGTGCTCCCTTAAATCCTTCTGTTGGGTGGGAGCTTTTCCTCCATTCAATCGGTTCCTCAGGTCTCCGCCACTATGGTGGCTGGCTTCGAGTCGTTCTCCTTGTGACCAGTTATCCATCTCTTTCACAAAAGTGGTGGGAATAAGTTTCTCGCTCCCACTTTGGTCGCCAATGTCTTTTGTAGAACGTCTGTACTTGAACTAAGAAGTCAAGTGTACCAGTATTCTACTGTTTGCTTTCAGACTGCAGATAGGCACCCTGATTACCAGGATACCAGCTCTATTGTAGTTCTTAGTAGTTTGCGGGGGTGGTGTGTGTGTTTGTGTGAGATTGAAGGATGCATACCTGGTTACCCTCTGCTCGCTTATATAAGCTGGTATCCTTACCGTTGGGTTTCCCTCCTCATCAATGGAGTGGCCGAATTACTGCTAACGACAAGTGATAATGGGTCATTATTGGAGAGTTGCTGCTCATCATGATATTGGAATCCAAGGAATTCAGGCTTAATGGCCTTGTCTTCTGAATAACTGCTATACCGGTTTTGCGAGGTAAGGAATCCTATGTCAGTCAACGAGAAGTCTTCTTCTTCGCCAGTTTGGAGGAATAGAAGATTTGGGCCACTAATGGGCCTCTTATACCGGTAATCCGGTTTCAAGGGTTACTGGGCTACTAAAGAGCCTTTTATGTTGAGAAACTGATTCAATAGGAGCATGGGCCCTTATAAGACCTCCAAATCCGGTAAACCGGTTTTATGACGTCCAAGTCCCTTAAAGGGGCCTTTATAGCCGATAAACTGGTTTAATGAAGTATTTTCCTAAATCCGGTCAATAACAGGTACCCTCAAGCAAAACTTAACCTTTTTCAAGTACTTTTGAAGGGCTATGTGCTAAAATGTTTTTTTTAATTGCCTCTTCTTAAGTATATTTGTTTTAGGGGGAGAAAGTTCTCTTTTCGGGCTATAAATCAACAAGTGCTATCAATGCTCATAATCCAACATGTGTTATTATGTTCTTCCTTTGGCATATTGCTCTTAATTTAGGCTCCTTTTTTATCATGCCAGAAGGGGGAGAAATGGTGTTGTTGTTTATGTTGTGCAGGTTTCTGATGTTGCATAAAGTCAGGGGAAGTTTATGTAAAACAACAAGGTTTATATTATCAAGGATTTGTCATCATCAAAAATGGGGAGATTGTAAAATCAAAAAGGTTTTGATGAAGACAAATAAATCAACAAGTTATTTTTGATGAAGACAAAGCAACATCAACCATTTTAGAAGTTTTCCATTTCCCGCTCCCTTGTAATATTTTATATTTATGTTGAGTGTGGGTGGTAGACTTAGGTCTTTACTCAAGCGATTATGAGTTAGTTGGCATGAATACTAGTTAAGCTAAATATTTGAAAAAGCTTAGAAAGGGACTTTTGGAAAATCAATTTTGACATTATTTTTAAGAAAGTAGCAGTGACTACTCGAGTAGTTGGTGCACTACTCGAGTAGCCTGCAAAGAAGAAAAAGGGCCTGCTCACTGTTTCCCCTAAATACTCGATTAGTCTGTGGACTACTCGATTAGTTCTCAACTAATCGATTAGTTGCTGCACTAATTGAGTAGTTTGAGAAACAGTAAGTCCACCATTTGTCTCACTACTCGAGTAGTGCTCCAACTACTCGAGTAGTACGAGTCAGATCAGTCATTTTTCAGATTCTTATATGACTGTTGAAGAGGCAATCAAGGGAGAATCTTTCCTAATTAGTTTTCTCAAGCTCCTCTCAGATTCTGGCGATTTGAAAACACAATATATTGATTACCTCTTCAACAAGAGAGACAAGGATCATCTTGAGCAAATACATTTTCAAACCTTGCACCCAAAAAGGACCTTTGATCCAATCCCTTTCTAAGAATCAATCTCATTCTAGTATTCTAGCTTTCTTACTCATTGTCAATTGAGATTGCTTGGAGCCGCTTCGCTGTGATCTGATTGCTGCCATTAAAGCTTGGAGAAGGAGCACTTGAAGGTTTCAAGAGGCTCTATTGCAAAAGGGAGAAGGTGTTCTTGAAGGTTTCAAGAAGCTCTCTTTGTGGAAGGTTGAAGAGGTTCTTCAACAGAGAATCAATTAAAATTGGGGTAGACTTCAAGAGTTTGGTACACTCTTGAAAGGGATAGGTGTGATAGAGTGAGGTTCACTTGTATCTCCTATTGTAGCCAATTTTAACTGATTTTAGTAGACACTCCCTAAGGTTTAGGGGGGGACTGGACGTAGCTCTCAAGTGGGTGAGAGTGAACCAGTATAATAATTCGCTGTGTTCTTCGTCTTATCGCTTTCCTTTATTTCCGCATATTTAATCTCTGCATCTGAACCTCATGTTAGCAAATTATCTCGCTTATGTTCTTGGCTTCGTGCTAACGAAACCCTTTCTTTGAAAACTCTGTTCTCTGTCTAATCGAGTAGTTCATCATATTTTGGAAAGAAAATTAATTTTGCTTTAAATCAGTAAGCGTGTTATTTGTAAATATCATTTACATTCGAAAAATTAATATTGTTCCTTCCAATTTACTATTCACCCCCCTCTACTAAATTGTTAGGCCGCTTGTTGGTTTCCAACGGGGGGTAAAAGTTCCCTTAGTTTTAGTATGTTTTTAAAGAGCATTGAAATCACCATGAAAGCATCATCAAAGACTGCTATGGGCGCATGAAGCAAGTGGATATATCAAAGGTCTCACGCTAAGGAGGAAGAAGGCCAATTCGGCCAACTCTTGGTTTCCTTCAAAGGCAAAGAGTTTCATTAGACATTAGTGATCTTTAGAAGCCATGAATGCTTTCTTATTGTTCATCAAAGTCATGCACGATGAGGTAAGAAGAAGGGTCATGAACTTATCAATATAATGTAAGCTTTCGAAATGAATAAAAAACAACTTTGATGCAAATTCTGATTTGAGAGCATTGCTTTCTTGGGTTCTTGTTTGACTCTTTTGATCACATCAAGAGAGTGATTTTCTCCTACAGAGATCATAGGACTTATCAATCATATTGATTGTAGTGTCCATCCCTTTGTTTCTATATCAATCAAAGTTCAGTCAATCCATCATCTACTACCTTCATTCGTGCGCACGATTTTTCTTGGTTTGTTTATGCATATTCTGTTGAGAATTCAAAAGAGAAAAAGTGAGAGAGAAGGGCGTGAGAGAGTGAGGTTCTTGGTTGCCCATATGATCATTTGCATTTCATTACATTTACATAATCATAAACACTCATCAGCTTTCTTCAAAAACTCATTCAGCAGTGGTTGAAATGCCACCAATTAAAAATTATTGGTATAATGAGGTTAAAAACTTTAAGGATGTCTTCTCGTGGGATCATCAGGCAAGTTTCCATTACTAAGGGACATAGGGGAGGTGATTTTGTTCCCCATTATCACCCAAGCCAATCAAAATTGACCAAAATTCCTTTAAATAGTGATAATATTTCCACTTTGTCTCTTCTTGTTATTGTTTAAGTATGGGGGAGTAATGATGAAGCTCATCAACTTCACAGGAGCTTTGAGCAGTCCTAACACTCTCTAGTTCGTGTATTCACTGCCCTTAAGAAGTGGCAACTCGTAACTCAGCCAATTTTCCTCAAAGTCATTGAAAAATACCCATTGAAGTTGCTTAAAAACAAGTTTCTAGTGTGAACTTTGTGGCTGGTTATTGTTAAGTAAAAATTTCCAAAACTCATCTAATTTCATTCTAATATCATGACAAGATAGCCCAATCCTAATAGTTTGGTTGTTCTTTGTAAATTTATGATGATATTGTGAAGTAAAAGAGGTGAAAAATAAGAATTCTGGACAAAGAGAAGTTGTTGTCCAACCTTAGAGCCAACCTCAATCCTCACATCTTTAGCTTGTGCTATTAATAACTTCACTTCCAGGTAAGGGAGAAGTTATTCATATCATTAATTTAGTAATTTGTGGCTCAAAGAGAAGTATAGACTTATGTATATCCAAGAGAAATGGTTAGTAAGTATGTGGTATGTCTAAGTGACTTAGAAGTCAAGATATACCATGAGAACCCTTTGAGCAAGTTTTAAATCACTTAAGTGTAATGTATAAATGTTTAACTCATTGAATAAGAGGTTAAATCAAAATATGATATGTTGAGTTGTCGGAAAAGTAATTATGCTTATTAGTGTTGATATGAATGTTTATGTGAAACAAATTAATATGATGAGTAATTCTAAATTTATACATGACATATTGTATGCATGTTAATTATATGCCTCGGTTATATAATTATGGAAAATGTTCTATAAAAATTGGTATTGAATTTCCACATAAAACTAAATTTTTAGCACAAATCCTGGTATTTTCACTTAAGCGAGGGATTCTTGCTCGAGTAAGAATGGTAAGACAATAATAAATTATTTAAAAAAAAAGATATTTTGGGACTTTTGACATCAATTTAGATAGTATGCTAGCTTAATCAATAATTGTTCCTGGAGTTGGAAATAAAATGAAAGATGACATTGGAAAATTATGGACTTGTTGAAATGAAATTTGAAACATACTAAATGGTATGTGGTATAAGATGTGATGAAAAATATATGCTTATATCCATTAAAAATCCAATGTTCAGTGAATGAAATAATAAAGAAAAGATGCATAGCATTGCATGAAATAATAAGAAAAAAATTTATTCATATGGTATGACTATGTCTCAAGCTCGTAGCTTGGGTAAAATGCCTAAGGGTTCGAGACAATTGAAAGAAGTGAAGTCGTAGCTTGGGTAGCAACCCGGGGGTCCGAAGAAATGTTATTGTGAAATACTCCTACGACTAGGGGACTGAGATAATGGCCATGCACTCAAATGAAAAAAAAAAGGAATACTTGAGACATCAAACCTATGAAATTGGATCCAAAAGAGAAATTGGAAAGACGTGCACACATTGCATCTGGGATAATAAGAAAATAATTTTCGTTAATAAAATAATTGTTTGACATGTATCATGTACATAACCTACTTGTTGCTTGTGATTGTTTATTTTGGCTATTTAAATTACCGATTGCCATTAATGATATGATAATGACTTACTCCCTAATTGTAAATGTCTGATAGTACCACTGTTAGTCAATCAATTCTTGATGTGACCGAGGTTCAAACTATTCCCAACTAAGGGAGTCTGCTATTGAGTTCGGACCAATAGTGTGGGGTATAATTTATATATGAATATAAAATAAAATAAATAGCATCCTAGGATATAATATCTAAAGTAATTTTATTGGGTTTGAGACTTTATTTGTTAGACTGTAATAATGATGAGCTAGTGTTTGTTTTGAATTATTTCATGAAAAGAAATTTACCTTAATGACTAAAATCATCAACTTGTTGGATAAAATTAATTGGGGTATTACAATTATGACATATATTCCTAGGGATATACATCATCAACCAAACAAACTGATGTGTGTGTAGCATGCATATTATTTTTCTATTAGTTTGTATTTATTTTAATATTTATTTAGGCATTTTATTTTAATTTAGCTTGCATTTAGTTCATATTTCACTTGTGAAAGGTTTTTGATGTGCAGGTTATAATTTGGAGGCTTGGAACTTTGGAAAGTAAAGAGTTTATCAATGAGAAAAATTGTAAAGAGTTTTTGGGAGCAATTGTATAGGAAAAAAAAAGAAATTTGAGGCTTTGCTAAGGAAAATAAGTCATTGAGCTTATGTAATTAATTTGAGCCCAAATTTGGAAGAAGTAGCAGATAACTTTAAAAAGATATAAAACCCCAGTTAGAGCCGGCAAACAAGCACGACATGACCGGGCCGGCCCGAATAAGCACAGCAAAATACCGGGTGATTTGGGTCTAATATATAGTGTTTTGAGCATTGATTTGACTCCCTTTTACTAAGTGTTGGGCTTGTTTCTCAAGTATTTTGTAGGCTTTTTGTTAGTTTTTAGAAATAGTTAGGAGTTGTGAATCCGTTGAACGTTTTGATCCGTTTGTTAGTGTTTCAGGTACTTTTTCGAGCTCAAATGAAGAAAATATTTATGGACCTGAAAAGAGAACGAAAAGATCTTGCAAATAGAAAAAGAATGGAGCAAAACGGAGCCAAAGATTACCCCGCGCGCCTGAGGCGCGAGGACGGGTGCGCCTGAGGCGCGCCAGACTGAAAAAAGAAGAAAATTCATCAGACCCCGCGCGCCTGAGGCGCGAGGTCGCGTGCGCCTGGGGCGCGCGTACTGCAGAAAAGGCCCAACTCAGAATTTCAGTCACAATGGATTTGTAACATTAAAATTAGGTTTTAGAGTAGTTTTCAGTAGTCATTAGGGGAGATTACAGAGAAGAGAGAGTTTATGTATGAGAGAAAGGATCGGAGATCGACAACCGGAGGAATCCGCCTTGGAGATTGAAGATTATTGAAAGACTCAAGAGTTGTCTATGGCTATGGGTTCTTCTCTTATCTCTTACTTTGCATTCTTAATCATGTGTAACTAAAACCCCAGTTAGGATGATGGTGGATTTGTTTGAATCGTTTTGTTTATAATCGTTATGAATTGATGTTTTTCAATTGAATCAATTTGTTACTGAGGAGACTCCTTCTCCTGGTCTGACTGATTTTGAGAGGACTGCTTCTGCAGATCCTAGACCCAGTGGTGGGGTCTCTGCACAGTCGGGCGAGGTCAAGGAGGACCCTGTGGAGGATGAGGAGGAGGAGGAGGTGCATGTCGAGCCTACTGTTTCTGCTAGAGGTGGACCTGCTGGTTCATAGGAGCTTGCATAGCATAGATGTTTTGGATCCTAGGTCCTAGGGATAGAGCTGCGGAGGATCAGAAGAGCTGCTGAGGACACGGATGACCCGCTCTGGGACTTCTATTTTGATATTGTGATATATTGTATATATTTTGAGAGGTCTTCGAGTGAGGTTTATTTTGAGCAGCTGGTTTGTATATGTTTCATCAAAAATTGCTATCTCGACTTTGGTTACTTGCTACTGATATCATGTGTGGATGTTTTATGTTATGATATATATATATATATATATATATATATATATATATATATGTTGCTTTCTTTACCTCAGCAGTGCCCCACAAGTATCATTTTACTTCCGCATACTCTGATTTTGATTCAAAAGGATTCGACAATAAGTTTATATCCTCTACATTCGATCAAACTCAAGAGAAAAATAATATGTTTTTAATAAGGGCTACGAATATGTTTCATCATGTTAAAAAGATAATGTCTCGAGAGCCTTTTTGTTATTAAGGTATTATTAAGCCGAATTCAAATTATTCGTCCAAATTAAAGATGTTTATATTTGAGCAAGTACCAATTAAAAAGGAAAAAATTTTCTAGTCCCAATTTTGATAGCAAGTATTCCATATTTAGAAATATTTATTATTTTCAAGATATTAAACGAGAGTGTCACAATTTGTATTGAAATAGTTAAGAAAAAACACATAATTAAGAGATACTCTATTGCATTTTAACTTCGATCATTGAAAATATCGATTAAATCTTCAACCAGAGGAATAGGAAACATATCATTGACGGTGCCTTTGTTCAATTCCTTGTAATCTGTTTCTTGGTACCACTAGTACCTTCTTTTAATGAATTTTTCTTTGGCTAAGCAAAAGAAAAACACACACACACTGTTAGTATTATCCTTGTAATGTGTTTACTCAGTGGTTCATTTTCTTTTTCGTTTACTTATAATTTGGGCATTTACTTTTAGGTTAATCAACTCCCTAAAAGTACATTGGTTAGCTTAATAATAATTTATCTTTTTGAGTGTGTGTGTTTAAAGTCAAAAGAAAAATATGTAGCGTGAAAATCATACTAGAATAGGAGATTTAAAGTCTAATATTTTTTGAAATCCTGTTTCTATAAAATGTGAATAATCTGAGCTTAGTACATATATAATTTCAAAAGTCATTTTATAGAACCCTAATATATTAGCTTTAGGGTTAATAATCCATTTGAAGGATCATTAAGTTCCTTTATAATATACTCAATTAAGGAAAGTAAATTATAGAATTCTATAAAATGATATATCTACTTAAGGAAAGTAATCATATAATCAAACTTTTAGGGTTATTATTTTAAAGCTATATAATCATTTCTAAAGTAATGTAGTATATTATATGTGATCCCTAATTATATATCAAAAGATCATTATTATAAGTATTTATGTGAATTTTCAGTGATAATAAGTAATTAAATAAAATTTATGTGAATATAACTTCTTAAATATTTAACCTAAGGTTAATTGATAATATTTAATTGGTGGCGTCCTATGACATCAGATTAACTTAATCATACAACGGGGTTTGGTTCAGTTGGTGTAAGGCCCCAACTGAAATCTTGGGAATGGGACACGGGTGCTAGTAGCCCCGTGTTCGGTTCCCACTAAAAACATCCCGCTGGGAGAGCCAGCCACGCAGCTCGCTTCGGATTAGTCTCAAGGGCTCCCTGGTATTAAGGGTGCTCTTGGGGATACCGGTGGTTCCGCAAGGAATACGGACAAAAAAAAAATAAGTATATCAAATACAATATTATTGGATCACATAATTAAAGGTAAGTGTTGATTATCAAATTTTATCAAAGAGACATTAAATAATTATATAATGATCTTAAATTATATAATGATCTTAAATATTTAAGAAGTTATCTTAAATTTATATAACAAATGTACTAAACTATTAATGGTAGATTTAAACTAATATATAATCGTCTAGTACTTAAATTTATCAGATTATTAATCCACATATTATGATAATTTGATATTGGATCACATACTTCTTTCCAACATATTCCAGTATGAGTTCTAATATTAAGCAATTCTTAGTTTAGTAATCTATTACCATTAATATAGAATGATCACATAATGCTGCTTAAATGTATATTATGATTAAATATGATTAAACTCTAACTCTTTGTCTTCCTTCATAAGTCTCCTCTTCTCCTTAAGTTCATCATCCTCTTGTTGCAACTCTCGAATCCTTTTCAAGAATTCATTTGAGATCTGCAACATTCCCATCTTGATACTTGTCGGCTCCACTTGCATCGTCAAGCTCAAATCTCTAAATTCTTCTATCAACGCGACTTTTTTGACCATCATCGAACTGATATGCATTGCCTTTCGACTCAATGCATCCGCCACAACATTCGCCTTCTAAGGATGGTAATGAAGTTCGAACTCATAATCCTTCAAGAACTCCATCCATCGATGTTGCCTCGTGTTCAACTCTTTCTGATCGAAAAGGTACTTTAAACTCTTATGGTCACTAAATACCCGAAACGTAGTGCCATAGAGGTAGTGCCTCCAAATCTTTAGAGTGAAAACAACAGCTGCCAGCTTTAAATCATGAGTTGGATAGTTCATTTCATGAACCTTTAGTTGTCTCGAGGCATAAGCTACCACCTTTCCATCTTGCATCAACACACTCCCAAGTCCTTGTTTTGATGCATCACAATACACCTCGAAACTCTTCTGTGGATCAGGCAAAATCAACACAGGAGATGATGTCAATCTTTCCTTCAACTCTCGGAAACTCCTTTCACACTTCTCATCCCATATAAATGGTTGGTCTTTCCGAGTTAACTTCGTCAACGGTAGTGCAATCTTTGAGAAACCTTCTATGAATCTTCTGTAGTACCCAGCCAAACCAAGAAAGCTTCTCACTTCCGTGATTGACTTCGGTTGTTCCCATTGTAAAACTGAACTCACCTTCGCCGGATCAACAGCTATTCCCTTGTTTGATATCACATGTCCTAAAAACTTAACTTCCTTCAGCCAGAACTCACACTTTGCAAGTTTGGCGTACAATTGCTTCTCCTTTAGGACATTCAACACTATCCTCAAGTGTTCAGCATGCTCCTCCGGACCTTTGGAATAAATTAGGATATCATCAATGAACACAACCACGAATGAATCTAAATAGGGTCTAAAGATTCGATTCATGTAGTCCATGAAAATAGCTTGTGCATTAGTCAATCCGAACGGCATCACAACATACTCATAATGTCCGTATCGGGATCGAAATGCGGTCTTAGAGATATCCTCTTCTCTAATCCTGATCTGGTGGTACCCTGACCTCAGATCAATCTTAGAAAATACTGAAGCTCCTCGAACTTGATCCATAAGGTCATCTATCCTTGGTAAAGGATACTTGTTTTTAATTGTGACCTTATTCAGCTGCAGGTAATCGATACACATCCTCATGCTACCATCTTTCTTTTTTACAAACAAAACCGGAGCACCCCAAGGTGACACACTTGGTTGGATCATCTGCTTCTGCAATAACTCCTCAATATGCTTCTTCATCTCAGCCATTTCCGGTGGTGCCATTCTATAAGGAGCAATAGAAATGGGACCAGCCCCCAAAACTAAATCGATTCCAAACTCAATCTCTCTCTTTGGTGGCAAACCCGGTATCTCGTCAGCAAATACCTCAGGAAAATCTCTGACAACGGGAATCTCTTCAATCCTTGGGCCATTTTCTTCTACTTCAGTGTTGAACAAACACATATAGCCTGAAGGTTTTGGGTCCTTATAGATAACTATCTTCTTATCACAATCAATGGTCACTTGGTTTCGGCTTAAACAGTCCATCCCCAAGATCACATCCAATTGCGATAAGGGTAGGCAGACCAAATCTACCCTAGAGAGTTGTCCTAACACTTCTATACAACAGTTAAGACATGCAAAAGCTCCATACACTCTAAAAATTGTTTCATGTCAAGTTTAAAAAAGTAGAAAAATATGGTAATTGAGCTTCAGTAAACACAACACCATGGGGAATTTGTGCAAGGGGAAGTAAATAATGGGTACAGAGTGTAAATGTACTTTGATCCAAAATGTGACCAATATTTACCTTACTTTAGAAATGATTTAAAATCCTTCAAATGGGTTATTCACATTTATATATGTTAAATGGTATATCCTTTTAATCATAATCTTATCATAACAAATATATTACATTATAAGTTATAAGTGTTAATAATCAAAAATTCCCACAAGCATTAAGCACACCACATATTGAATTCTAGGTTATATTGATAATAAGGTCACGATATATCCACATATATATCTTAAACAATATATATATGTGATGATTTATGTGAATTTTAGGGTTATTATCTTATAAATTATTAAGAAGGATCATAGTTCAAATATGTGATTATTGTAATGTTGCACCAGGGATAATTAGTATATACTACATTCACTGATTTTCAAATCTAGTATATACTAATTATCATGTGATTATTTCATTTGAATATATCATTAATTAATTATCTAATTAATATAAGCAATATATTCACATATTCCTTTTGGATTGTAAAACATGGCATACTTATGAATTCCTTATAGTATGGATTTTATTCATATACTATATTACTATATTTTGATAATTAGTATTTGGATTTTCTGCACAAATATGTGATAATCTTATGTGGTATCAGAGCCACGTTAAGAAATTCAATCCAAATCTTAAATCTTAATTGGAAAGTCATGAATTTCTTAACGTGGCTCTGACACCACATATAAGTTGTAGTTTAATTTATTCGTTACAACTACAACAATAAGGATCTTGAAATTACATGACTTTCACATAGCATAGGAGGCAAAGGAATAGAAACGTGTTTCGTGGCTTTTGATCAAAGAGCATTTGGAGAACTCTCTTCCAACTCTAGCAATGGATAAAGGTTAGTAATCATATTCCTTATTGTCTCTATAATATGTGAAAGTCATGTAATTTCAATATCCTTATTGTTGTAGTTGTAACGACTAAATTAAACTACAACTTATATGTGGTATCAGAGCCACGTTAAGAAATTCATGACTTTCCAATTAAGATTTAGGATTTGGATTGAATCCTAATTATGGTGTTTAGGGAATGAATTTTTTGCATAAATCCAAATCATGAAATTTAGGAATTTTGAACCCTAATTATGAAATTTAGGGCTTTGTTTCAGTATGAATCCTTATTATGAAATTTCGACTTTTACGCTTCCGCATTATTGTTAAATGAAATATTAGGATTATTTGAAACTTGATTGTTTATTGATTTGTTTTACCCATCAAAGTTGTTTTCCAATTGGATATAATGTATACTCAGTGTTTCAATTATATATTTTAAAGTTCATCAAGTTTTTTCTAATTGGGGTAAAACTATTAATATTGATATATGTGAAAAACATTAGGTATTGCTTCTATCACTATTTATGATTCGTTTTACTGTATAAAAACACATTACAGTGAATAACGAATAATTATATATTCTTTTTGCATAATAATGAATATATATAACAAGTCCAGTATGTCATGGACAATTTATGTTTATATATATATATTTGGGATTAATATGAGTTTTTTATTAGCAAAAGAAATTTTTTGAATTGACATTCTTGATTTGATATTAATGTGTGATGATTTGATCATCATTAAAGTTGTCAAATCATAAAAATATTAATTCCGATTGTATAATTTTTATTATAATAATGAATTTGAGTTGAAGTTAATTGTATGTTGATTTTGTTATTCACAAAAGTGGTCAAAGTAAATTAATTTCAAATCATATGATAATTTTTCAATTACTCATAGATTTGATGCTATATGAATGACATAATGGTTTGATGTTCTATGGGTATATTGTAGTTCATTGTTATAAGACATTTATGGATCGCCCAAAGGTTTGATTAGTTGTTCTTATAATTAATGGACATGATTGTAGGCAATATTTTGTGCTATTGGTTTATTTATACATCCAAAGACAATAGATAATACTAATTGGTGCGTATATCATTGCCAATTATTGATTATTAATTTTATTAGCATCATTATGTTTGAATGTCGTGTACTAATGTGTAACCCAAAGGAGAGCGTTAGTGTACATTAATTGTTTAAGTAACATGTACCTTATGTCTCAAAACATTTATGTTATGTAATACATGTTCTTAATTTTCTGCATTCTCATGACTTGAATGTGTTAGTGTTATTAGTTCAAATTTTCTGACTATAGTTTGCAAGTCTTTCTCATCAGGGAGAAAAGTATGTTGCTATTAATGGTGTTAGCAACCATACTGAAAAGATAATTTTAAAATTTGAGAAAGATTGGGCAAACATTTATATTATGTTCATGAGGATAAGTGTTACAGATAACATTAAGATAATTTTCTCCAAAATTGAAAGTAATTAAAAAAAATTAAGTGAATTTTGTGAGAGAGTGCCCAATAATTTTGTGAGTCTCCTTTTGAGACATTAATGAGTACCGTAACCCCATAAAGCTTGGTGATTTGTGTACTATTTATGAACGTATAGTTAAAACGAAAATTAATGTAGCAAGATTTGAGTCCTTAGGAATAGTTATGGATGAGAACTTCTTAATATAGTTTGTCTTTGCTCATTACTGATTGAGTGTGACTCGTTTTTGAATGAGCTATAACGCCATAAAAATTTATGGGTTGTACATGAATTGCATAATTTGTTAGTTCAAGAGAAAACGAGATTTAAGAATATAAGAAGTCTCTTTATCCGACCTTTAAGGACATCAAGGAGCTAGAAATAAATTTATGAAGAAACATGATAAAGACAAAGGGTCACTTAGAATTAATGAGGCATATGTGAAAATTCATATAAAGAATCTCATTATAATGTCATCTTGTGCAAAAAGTGCATAGAATGAAAATCTTGATTCTAAAAAAGATAAGCTTAAAGCTTATGTATGTTTGAGTCAAATGTAATCAAAGATCCGCATAAATTTGGTGGATTGATCGTGGATGAATCGAAACATGTTTATAGCTTAATGAATTTTGTTTAGTCCATACCATAAATCCACATGTAAAGCACATGATTGTGGGTATAGAGTGAAGCCTCTAGTGAGATTTGTCAGGCTTAATGTTTAGTCTGGGTATCACCTAGACTCATTGGAGACCTTTTATATACCTAGTTTTTATAGGAATTTGGTTTATTATCTAGCATTGATATTATTAGATACTCTTATGTTTGGTTATGGACGTTTCAATTTATTTCAGTATAATTATCTCATTGGTATTTGTATCTTTGTGATAATAATAATCTAAATACATTTTCATACTAATAATATAAACTATATTATGATATTATGTGTCAACTATATTATCATTAATGAATATAATTATTAGATAATTATAATTAAATATTATTAAGCATAATCCTTATATTAATTTAACTAAGTATATCAAATATAAAATCACTATTAACATATGAAAAATATTATCTACTGATAGTATATTAAATTAGTTAATTAATTTATAATTATTATAATACTAACACTTTAATATATTTATCATATGATTACATAGCTGATAATATTCTAATTATCAGCTATGTAATCATAATGAACTATAAAATTGTGAATAATATTCTAATTATCCTATATAAGCCTTATAATAATATAAGAATTATTAGTATATATATTAATTAATAATTCAGTAAAAATATCAGATAATAGTTACTAATATTGGTAATTATGGTATATCATAGTATAATATAATATAATAATACTAATGATAATTTAACTATTATATTTTAATATTAATTTCCTCAACATATTCTGTTATCATAATATATCTGATTAATATATATATATATTATCTGATACACCTTCATTAATATTACTATGATTATAATAGTTAATTGATATAATATTAATTCTTATATATAAGTTATTATTTAAGTGGATTATATATTAATAATATAGTAGGAATTGATAATAACTTAAGTATCAATTCATTAGTATAATATATTAATTCTTATGTCATATGAATATATTTCATTCTTAATAGGAATAATTTAATATTAGCTTATAGTTAGGAATAATTATATTATTACTAATCGGTATCAACCACTTTGTCATAATTTAACTAATTCATATATTACCAATATTAATATATTAGTAATGAATTTCACACATATGACATAATTAGATATGATTATTTAAAGATATATTTTTCATAACATGTGTGATACTAATTTAATGTGGACATTTATAAAGTATAACTAGTTAATATATGTTAATAATTATAACAAGTACTATACATTAATATATTATCACATTAAGTTATATTACCTAATGGGTATATACTAACCAATATAATATGTGATATTGGTTAATATAATAATCATTAATATAATAGTAATATGTGATAAAATAGCTTGAGATATATATTAACATTTGATTCCATTAGTATTTTTATGGGCTTAAGAGATTAAGGCATATAATCTTAATATACTCATTAAGAATATGCTTAATATGTCTAAGAATCATAATTCATCTCTAGCTCTCAAATTTTCGCCTATCTACAAACACTTGATTCAAAATATATATCCTTCAATTTATTAAGCATATTCTTTCTCCCAGGAGATAGTTGTCTTCGCCAATGAAAAATCCAGGTCACACCATCTCGGTAGACCAAGATGTGCAATTAATTGGCAACAAAAGAGCCAGAATTAGAGGCATCTTAAAAAAGTCCAATGAGTGAATCTTTTTGACCATGAGTAACAATTAGTGTAACGACCCAACTAATAAATCCTTAATTACTTATAAATAAAAATAGAGGAAAAATTTTCGCCAAAATAAACTCATAACTTAATCATTTTAAAAAGCGGAAGCAAAGTCATACATAATAATATAACATAGAAGTTTTACAACTTTAAGACTCAATAGTTCAAACTATAAAGTAACAAAACAGACTCCGAGCTACTTAATATACTACTAGTAACCCAGAGCATGGTTCTTCAAACTCCATCGTTGGGAAGGGAATTTCGCGTCCCTTGCCATCACTCATTCTCCCTCTTGAAAGACAGGACCTCCAATACCTACAAGGGCAACCAGGGAGTAAGTCATAGCTAATCACGTCAAAGCAAATATAACAATAGTGGCTAAAAACAACAAACACAAGTAATAGCAGTTTCACAAATGCATAAACATATGACAATCCTTTTTAATTCAAACATAAATCTTGTCTTTAATGGCATGATGCATGTCTATCTAGAATCCTTTCCCGGGGCATCACAGCTTGGAGAAAAATGGTCCTCGTGAGCTTCCTCCGCCCAGCGTAACTAGTATTAACATCTCAACAAGCTGGAGCAAAAAAAATGCATGGATGCAAACATAGTCTATTACCAATCCTTATCTTTTTAATTTATCATCATTTATTCCATTTCCATCCAGAACATAGTCCAAGATTCTCATCTTATTCTTCCATTCCATTTCCTTTAATTTTTCTTTTAGCTGGTACTGATGCTTTCAGAAAAAAGGCCATCAGTGGCAGAGCCACTTCGTGATGGGTTTAATCGTTTCCATTTAGCGGTTTAAGAAAAGTCCATCAGCGGCCCAACCACTTTGTGATGGTTTTAGGAATAGCGTATAATCATCTATTTAGTATCCATTGGGGCATAGCCTCCTATTGGTGGATTTTTATTGCAACGACCCCATTGGGACTCCCATAGAAAATATCAACCAAGTGAGTAAAGCTTTCACTGGGACATCTAGGGATAATATCAACCGAATGGGTATACGCACTTCTGTTGGGACTCCTGTAGGGAAATAATCAACCACTAAATAAAATTCCAGTAGGACACCTCCAGGATAGTTATCAACCAACGGGATTAAATATTAAGCAAAGTGATGTTTAAACTTTAGTAAATTAGGAGATTAGACGAGTTAATTTCTGAAACTTTAAAAGAATAAGAGATTTGTGAAATTTTCTCAAAATACTTGAGTAGTTCATGAACTACTCGAGTAGTAGTTCATGCCAAAATACTTGAGTACTTGAAGAAATACTCGAGTCGTTCATCATTTTCCAGAATACTCGAGTCTTTCTCTAAATACTCGAGTCTTTCTCTAAATACTCGAGTCTTTTTGCTGCATCAGCACCAGTTTTTCTGCATAATATGCACCAATTCGTGATTTTTACACCATTACTTCAATTCTGCACTAAACAGAAGTTATTTCACAAGTAATAAACATGTTACACATATCAATTAACATCAAATTAACAGGAAACATAATCAAATCACATAATTGCATAAAACATAACAAATATCCATTTCAACATATGACTTTCATTTCTACTTGATTTTAAGTTCGAAAATCAATCCAGTGAGCTTCTTTAGGTCCAATTAAAGTTGTTTGAATGCAAAAACCATGGGTTTCTGACCTCCAAGTCAGATTCCCATTTCAAACTTAAGTTGCCCATGAACCTCATATGGTTCCTATGAATTTAGCTTATTGATTATCATTCTAGCGATTAGGTAACTTCTCCCATACCTTAGAGAAGCTAAACGAATGATTGGTTGAAGAGAAAAGGGGCTGGATCAAGATTGGTGATTCTGCACCGGTGCACAAACAGTTGCACTAGCTGACTTTGGAAATCAAATTAACCATGAATAAGGCATGAAAAATAACGAAATAAGTTAGCTTAAGAAACTAGGGAATGCTAACTTTAATTAGAAACAAGTTTGGAATCAAATGGGTTCCTAGATTTACCAAACCAATTCGAGGAAGAGGGGTGTTTGCCACTGATTTCTGCTCTGTTTTTCGCAGCTTTAGAGACTCAACTTCGATTGCCTAGATCTTGCTCTACAGGAGGTTATTTCGTGTGGTTGTTGGTTCTAATTCAAAAGGGGAATTAGAACTCGAATAGTGTTTTGGTTTTGCGGAATTTGGTTGAATGAGAAGGGAGAATCGAATCTGAGAAGTAGGCACCAGAAAATGTGACGCTCTCGAAAATATGACTTTATTTATATTAAAATAAAGTACATAAATAAGTTATGAGAAACTATTGGAAAATTTCATGAAAACTTTAACCTTTTCATATCTCAATTATTTTCAGGTAAAATGAGTATGTACTTGTTTTGTGTTCAGCGGAAACGATTTGAAAGTGTTAATAGTGTAACATCCCGAAAATTAATATTAAATAATATAATTTTAATATATAAATATCTATTTAAGGATAGGATTAAGCCTTAGAAATTGTACAGGGTTAGAAGGGTAGTATGAACATAGGCCGACCTAGGATGTGAGATTAAGGCCTCGCCCCGATCCCGGCCGAGCTAGATAAGATTGTGTACTTATGAGCCGAGCTTAAAGGGAACCCAACGTGAAACCCATTGTCCAGTCTGGATTAGCCGATCTCAGAGTCCTGTCCGAGAGGGAACTCGGACTACTGCTGTTCCTACAAACCGAGCCAACACGTCCTAGCTCCTCCGTGCCAGCTCATGTTGAGCTGTAGCCCTTTGGGATTCGTACCATCCGTACGCTGTCCTTGCCATTCCCTTTATGTCATTTTCATTGCTTTGTGTCCTTTTCAATGCACTGTTCATGGCTTCCTCAAGAAGCCAATGAATCCTGTCCACATGTTCAAGCTTCCTCAAGAAGCCTCTAATAAGCGCCACACAAATATTTCCCCTAAATGAATAAAAGAGAGTCAACATAACACTTCTCATTTTCATTCTTCTTCTCCCTACGTCTCACTCTTTTTCTCTCTCATTTACTCTTTCATTATCTTCTCTGAAATCCAGCAACAACCAACCCCCAACATATTTTCTTTCTCTCTCACGAATCGCCCTCTCCTCCACCAAGTCTCATCAACCGGAGACCCTCCTTCTCTCCGTTCCCGTTCTATTCTGGAGTCCCTGGACCGTCGTGGATCTCGTGGCAGCTTGGAGGCAAAGGATTCAAGAGGTGTGAAGCTCACAAGGGCTAGGTCAAGGAAGCCATTCTCAAACTCTCAACTCTTATCTTACACGGTTTGAGGTAAGGAGTGAGTGTTACCTCTACTTGAGTTTGGGTTTCTAGGGTGTTCATAAAGGGTACTAAGAGTGGGTGTTAGATTAGGAAATGGATCTAGGTTAACATGAGGAAGGAAAGGTAAAAAGGGTAAAGGGAACTAATAAATGAACTAGAGACATGGATGTTAGGTGAATATGGAATATTGTTATATGCTATATGTTGGTATTTACATGATGGATTGGCCGAATGTTTTATTCCTATTGTTGATATTGTATAAGTGTTTATGAACTTTGTGCATAAATGTTTGAGCTTTGATATTTGGTATTTGCATCTGTGGCCGAGCCGAGAGAGGGTGAGAATGGAAAATGAGAAAAATGGAACCAGGGTGGATTGAAAAGACAAACTAATAAGTTATATAATGAGATAGATATATGTGATAGATAATAGGAATGAGGGAAATCAGAAATGGGTGAAGGGTTGAGCCGAGATAGGCTGAGCTAAGTAAATAATGAGATTAATGCAAAGAGGAATAAGTTAAAGAGGTGAATTGAGATGGGCTGAACAAAAAGTAAGAGTTAATAAGAAAAGGGGAATTAAAGAGAAATGGTTGTGTGGTCGGGTCATAGCAGACGCGTACTGGGTGCGTGCATTGATCGCGTAAGCCGAGCATTGTGGTGCTCGCAGCTGTAAGACGAGCATGGTGGTGCTCGCAGTTATGACTCACAAGGTTACGAGAATGGAATCGGTGGGATGTGTTCCTGGTCATAGCAGACGCGTACTGGGTGCGTGCATTGATCGCGTAAGCCGAGCATTGTGGTGCTCGCAGCTGTAAGACGAGTATTGTGGTACTCGCAGTTATGGACACTCCAATATCCGACTTAAATGGTGTAAGACATGCACTGCGTGTATGCATCCGAGAAGAGTAAAAGATTGTAAACTATGTAAAAAGGGAAATAATGAGTAATGAACCCGAGATAGAGATGGTAATCCGAGACATGAGAGGATGAACCGAGTTATAGCTAGTAATGCGTTCTGGTTTATGATGTGAGCCGAGCTAGACAAGGATGTGGGTATGCGAATCGAGCTAAACGTTGATATATGCATGAGATACATGGGTTTGATTACTTGTGATTTATTTGCTATTTGACTATTTGTGTGTGGCTTGGTAGTTCGGTATGTCATTTTAGAAACTGCTTATTTAAGTTCTGTGTAATGCTCACCTCCTTACCATTTTTCAGGTACTGAGCCCGAGCAGAAGCAGTCCCCGGCCGAGCAGGATCACTCTCCCTCACAGGGAGAGTAAGTTATTTAGAGTCAGATAGGTGGATGGGTCTCGGCCAGTTTGGTCGAGCTAGAACATTGTTTTGTATTGGGTCTCGGCCCGTTGGGCCGAGCTAAAGCACTGATTGTATTTTTAATGACCAAACTGAATGTACCTAAACTTATACTTTAGGTATTTGATGCATTTAAGTCTTCCGCTTTTTTAACTCTGAAGTTTTCGTTATTAATGGAAGGAAATACTATTTTGGCAAAATATCATGTTCTTTTTTTTTAAAAGAAATTTTAAATCCTAATTTTTTTTGGGGGTAATTAAGGGTAATTATTATATAGGGTGTTACATTTTTGGTATCAAAGCAGTTTCTCCTCGGCCTATTGGAGTTGCAAAGAACTCCAGTGGTTACTCACCAAGAGAGTGACAAATAAGTAAGTCTAGAAGTCTAGGTTAGACAATAGGGCTTATAGGTATGCATGTCTAAATATACATTTACTTGATCAATCGGAAGTTAATTGGCTTTCTCTCCATGACCAAACAGCATGGCTGGGAGACGAGCTGATAACGACCGAATTGCCACTGTGTTGGAAACCCTGGTTCAGCTACAGCAGAACCAAGCGCAGGCTCAGCAGAATCAGGCTGAGAACCTCGCTCAAAACATCGCCGCAGCCCTTCAGCCCCAACCTCCGGCTCCGGTCGAGATAGACTGGATGAGCCGATTTCGGAAGAACGAACCACCTAGGTTCGAAGGAGGATATAATCCAGATGGAGCTCAGAGATGGCTCCAGGATATTGAGAAGGTTTTCCGATCTCTGCAACCTCCCTATGAGTACAGGGTGCGGTTGGCTGAGTTTGTGCTGGCTAGTGAAGCCGAGCACTGGTGGGATCAACAGAGTCGAGGACTGGAAGCGGCTAATGAGGTCATCACTTGGGATTTGTTCCGAGCTCGCTTCCTCGGAAAGTACTTTCCCGAGGATGTCAGGAGAGAGAAGGAGCTTGCTTTTCTCAAGCTGGAACAGAGGAACTTGAGCGTTGGGGAGTATGCCGCTCAGTTCGAAGATTTGATCCGTTATTCAGGAAGCTACCGAGATGCTGATGAGCGTACCAAGTGCATCAAGTTTGAGTCTGGTCTCCGTGACGATATTCGGCTCGCATTCGAATATCAGAACGTGGCCAATCTCTCGCAACTGGTGAACATGGCTAGCACCTATGAGAAAGGGCTTAAGAGGAAAGCTGATGGAAAGAGGAGCAAGTCGGCACAGAAAGGAGTGGGTCCGATCAGAGGAAAAGGAACTGTCCAGAGATCTGCCCCATATGTGAATCCGAACTCTAGAATGTCAACAGCTCCGAGGAGTAGTGGTCAAATGGTGGCTGTTCCTGGCCCGTATCCGATATGCCAACATTGTGGAAGGCAGCACCGGGGAGAATGCTGGAATCTGGATCTGAGCAAAACCAGAGGATCCTGTTTCCGATGTGGCAAGCCTGGCCATTTTGCAGCTCGGTGTACCGAGAATATTGTGAAGGAAGAGGTCAATGTGACCAAGGCTCATCAGACTGGTATTAACCGACCTATGCAGAGAGGCAAGGTTTACACTATGGATGGAGAAGAAGTGACTGATGCTGACGAACTGATCCGAGGTACTTGTCAAGTAAACAGTATTCCTTGTGCCGTACTATTTGACTGTGGAGCCACACATTCTTTCATTTCCCTTGACTGTATGAATAGACTAAAACTATCCCTAGTAGAAATGCCTTACCAACTATCCATTTCTACCCCAACCAATTCTTCTGTAATCACTTCTAAAATGTGTCTAGAGTGTCCTATCCAAGTATTAGGCAAAGAGTTTAAAGTCAACTTGATTTGTCTACCCTTAACCAAGCTAGATATTATCCTTGGCATGGACTGGATGTCTCAACACCATGTCCTACTTGATTGCCGAGAAAAGACCGTAATCTTTAGTGGCCCTTCTGTTGCAAAGTTAGAGACAACAGAGGAACCGACCTTAGACCAAATTCCTGTGGTTGGAGAATTCCCTGAGGTTTTCTCGGACGAAATGCCTGGCTTACCGCCGAATAGAGAAGTAGAGTTCAGTATAGACCTCCTTCCGGGAACTGGCCCGATCTCAATTGCTCCATACAGAATGGCGCCTTCCGAGCTAGAAGAGCTTAAGAAACAGCTGGAAGAACTTTTGGCCAAAAAGCTAATCCGACCAAGCGTATCGCCGTGGGGAGCTCCAATCCTGTTTGTGAAAAAGAAAGATGGTAGTCTCAGAATGTGCACTGATTATAGGAAGCTCAACGCAGTAACGGTGAAGAACAAATATCCCCTCCCTCGGATTGATGATTTATTGGACCAACTCAAGGGAGCGTCGGTGTTTTCAAAGATAGATCTCCGATCTGGATATCACCAAATCCGAGTCCGAGAAGAAGACATTCCGAAGACAGCCTTCCGATCAAGGTATGGGCATTTTGAGTACGTGGTTATGCCCTTCGGACTTACCAACGCCCCAGCTATTTTCATGGACTACATGAATAGGATCTTCCGACCTTACCTGGACTCATTTGTCATAGTCTTCATTGACGATATCCTCATCTACTCCCAAAATTCGAGTGAACACGAGCAGCATCTGAGAACGGTGTTGCAAGTTTTGAAGGATAAAAATCTCTACGCTAAGCTCTCTAAGTGCAGTTTTTGGCTCACCGAGGTTCATTTCCTCGGACATGTGATATCCGAGCAAGGTGTAGCAGTTGATCCTTCCAAGGTGGAAGCGGTACTTAAGTGGGAGAGACCGAACTCGGTGACTGAGATCAGGAGTTTCCTCGGTCTTGCAGGGTACTACAGGAGATTCATTGAAGGATTCTCTAAACTAGCTCTACCATTGACTTCATTAACCAGGAAGGATGCACCCTACCAATGGTCTGAGGTGTGTGAACAGAGCTTCCAAGAGCTAAAGAAAAGATTGACGAGTTCGCCCGTGCTGATTTTACCAGACCCGACCAAAGCCTTCGACGTGTTCTGTGACGCCTCGAAGCAGGGTCTCGGCTGTGTATTGATGTAACAAGGAAAGGTGGTGGCTTATGCCTCTAGACAGCTTCGGTAACACGAACAGAATTACCCCACCCATGATCTTGAATTAGCAGCTGTGGTGTTTGCCCTCAAGATTTGGAGACACTACCTGTATGGCACGAAATTCGAGGTGTTCAGTGACCACAAGAGTCTTGACTATCTGTTCGACCAAAAGGAACTCAATATGAGACAGCGCAGATGGGTGGAATTTTTGAAAGATTATGACTTCAACTTGCACTATCACCCTGGAAAAGCCAACGTGATGGCCGACGCACTGAGCAGGAAGAGTCTTCACTTGAGCAACATGATGGTCCGAGAGATGCAGCTAATGCAAGAGTTCAGTGATCTTAACCTCGGCATACAGAAGAAGGAAAACAGTGTTGTCCTGGAAATGCTGCAAGTAACCAATGATTTTGTGGGTTTCATTAAAGAAAGATAGGCTGCCGACCTAGAGCTCCAAAAGCTATTAGAAAGAGCCGGAGACAAGGATGAGCCCGACTTCACTAAAGGACCTGATGGTCTCGTACGATTTCGAGGCAGAGTTTGCGTCCCCATGGATTTTGAAGTCCGAAGAGAGTTGATGGAAGAAGCCCACAAGACAAAGATGAGTCTTCATCCGGGAGCCACGAAGATGTATCAGGATCTGAAGAGGTTGTTTTGGTGGCCGAAGTTGAAGACCGATGTGGCCGATTATGTGTCTCGATGCTTGACATGTCAGAAAGCCAAGATCGAGTATCAGAAACCAGGAGGATTACTCAAGTCATTGGAGATCCCTCAATGGAAGTGGGACAGCATTTCGATGGATTTTGTATCAGGTCTACCGAGGACGAGAGCAGGGCAGGAAGCCATTTGGGTGGTGGTGGACCGACTTACGAAGTGCGCTCATTTCCTGCCGATCAGCATGAAGTACAGCTTGGAGAAGCTGACGCAACTCTACATAAAGGACATCGTCCGACTTCATGGTGTTCCGAGCAGCATAGTGTCGGACCGAGATCCTCGTTTCTTGTCTCGATTCTGGCAAAGTCTGCAAGAAGCCATGGGTACAAAGTTGAGGTTTAGCACTGCTTATCATCCCCAAACTGACGGACAATCCGAGTGCACCATTCAGACTCTTGAGGACTTGCTGAGAACATGTGTGCTTGAACAGTCAGAAAGCTGGGAAACACTATTGTCGTTGGTCGAATTCACCTACAACAACAGTTTCCATTCAAGTATTGGAATGGCTCCTTTCGAAGCCTTGTATGGTCGGAAATATCGAACGCCGCTATGCTGGTTCCAGATAGGTGAAAACTTGTTGATTGGTCCCGACATTGTTCATGAGACAACTGAGAAGATCCGAATGATACAAGGGAAGATGAAAGCCGCCCAAGACCGACAGAAGAGCTATGCCGACAAGAGAAGGAAACCCTTGAACTTCATCGAGGGAGATCATGTATTTCTTCGGGTGTCCACTGTAACTGGGATTGGCCGAGCTATCAAATCAAAGAAGTTGACCCCTAGGTTTATCGGACCATACCAGATATCGGAGAAGGTCGGACCAGTAGCGTACAGAATCGCTCTACCTCCGCACTTGTCTAAGCTCCACGATGTGTTCCATGTTTCGCAACTTCGGAAATACATTCACGATCCCTCACATGTGATAGCAGTGGACGAATTGCCGCTAAGAGACAATATGACCTTCGAAGTCCTACCAATCCGAGTTGAAGATAGACAAGTCAGACGACTCAGAGGAAAGGAAATCCCCTTGGTCAAGGTAGTATGGAATCGGAATGACGTGGAGGAAGCCACGTGGGAACTCGAGGACAAAATGAAGCAGTCGTATCCGCAACTGTTCAATGCCGACTAAATTTCGAGGACGAAATTTCTGTAAGTGGGAGAGGAATGTAACATCCCGAAAATTAATATTAAATAATATAATTTTAATATATAAATATCTATTTAAGGATAGGATTAAGCCTTAGAAATTGTACAGGGTTAGAAGGGTAGTATGAACATAGGCCGACCTAGGATGTGAGATTAAGGCCTCGGCCCGATCCCGGCTGAGCTAGATAAGATTGTGTACTTATGAGCCGAGCTTAAAGGGAACCCAACGTGAAACCCATTGTCCAGTCTGGATTAGCCGATCTCGGAGTCCTGTCCGAGAGGGAAGCTCGGACTACTGCTGTTCCTACAAACCGAGCCAACGTATCCTAGCCGACGTACCCGAGCCAACACGTCCTAGCTCCTCCGTGCCAGATCATGTTGAGTTGTAGCCCTTTGGGATTCGTACCATCCGTACGCTGTCCTTGCCATTCACTTTATGTCATTTTCATTGCTTTATGTCCTTTTCAATGCACTGTTCATGGCTTCCTCAAGAAGCCAATGAATCCTGTCCACATGTTCAAGCTTCCTCAAGAAGCCTCTAATAAGAGCCACACAAATATTTCCCCTAAATGAATAAAAGAGAGTCAACATAACAATTCTCATTTTCATTCTTCTTCTCCCTACGTCTCACTCTTTTTCTCTCTCATTTACTCTTTCATTATCTTCTCTGAAATCCAGCAACAACCAACCCCCAACATATTTTCTTTCTCTCTCACGAATCGCCCTCTCCTCCACCAAGTCTCATCAACCGGAGACCCTCCTTCTCTCCGTTCCCGTTCTATTCTGGAGTCCCTGGACCATCGTGGATCTCGTGGCATCTTGGAGGCAAAGGATTCAAGAGGTGTGAAGCTCACAAGGTCTAGGTCAAGGAAGCCATTCTCAAACTCTCAACTCTTATCTCACACGGTTTGAGGTAAGGAGTGAGTGTTATCTCTACTTGAGTTTGGGTTTCTAGGGTGTTCATAAAGGGTACTAAGAGTGGGTGTTAGATTAGGAAATGGATCTAGGTTAACATGAGGAAGGAAAGGTAAAAAGGGTAAAGGGAACTAATAAATGAACTAGAGACATGGATGTTAGGTGAATATGGAATATTGTTATATGCTATATGTTGGTATTTACATGATGGATTGGTCGAATGTTTTATTCCTATTGTTGATATTGTATAAGTGTTTATGAACTTTGAGCATAAATGTTTGAGCTTTGATATTTGGTATTTGCATCTGTGGCCGAGCCGAGAGAGGGTGAGAATGGAGAATGAGAAAAATGGTAACCAGGGTGGATTGAAAAGACAAACTAATAAGTTATATAATGAGATAGATATATGTGATAGATAATAGGAATGAGGGAAATCGGAAATGGGTGAAGGGTTGAGCCGAGATAGGCTGAGCTAAGTAAATAATGAGATTAATGCAAAGAGGAATAAGTTAAAGAGGTGAATTGAGATGGGCCGAACAAAAAGTAAGAGTTAATAAGAAAAGGGGAAATTAAAGAGAAATGGTTGTGTGGTCGGGTCATAGCAGACGCGTACTGGGTGCGTGCATTGATCGCGTAAGCCGAGCATTGTGGTGCTCGCAGCTGTAAGACGAGCATGGTGGTGCTCGCAGTTATGACTCACAAGGTTCCGAGAACGGAATCGGTGGGATGTGTTCCTGGTCATAGCAGACGCGTATTGGGTGCGTGCATTGATCGCGTAAGCCGAGCATTGTGGTGCTCGCAGCTGTAAGACGAGTATTGTGGTACTCGCAGTTATGGACACTCCTTACTCCATAGAATGATCGGCGGTAGTGTTCCTGGTCATAGCAGACGCGTACTGGGTGCGTGCATTGATCGCGTAAGCCGAGCATTGTGGTGCTCGCAGCTGTAAGACGAGTATTGTGGTACTCGCAGTTATGGACACTCCAATATCCGACTTAAATGGTGTAAGACATGCACTGGGTGTATGCATCCGAGAAGAGTAAAAGATTGTAAACTATGTGAAAAGAGAAATAATGAGTAATGAACCCGAGATAGAGATGGTAATCCGAGACATGAGAGGATGAACCGAGTTATAGCTAGTAATGCGTTCTGGTTTATGATGTGAGCCGAGCTAGACAAGGATGTGGGTATGCGAATCGAGCTAAACGTTGATATATGCATGAGATACATGGGTTTGATTACTTGTGATTTATTTGCTATTTGACTATTTGTGTGTGGCTTGGTAGTTCGGTATGTCATTTTAGAAACTGCTTATTTAAGTTCTGTGTAATGCTCACCTCCTTACCATTTTTCAGGTACTGAGCCCGAGCAGACGCAGTCCCCGGCTGAGCAGGATCACTCTCCCTCACAGGGAGAGTAAGTTATTTAGAGTCAGATAGGTGGATGGGTCTCGGCCAGTTTGGCCGAGCTAGAACATTGTTTTGTATTGGGTCTCGGCCCGTTGGGCCGAGCTAAAGCACTGATTGTATTTTTAATGACCAAACTGAATGTACCTAAACTTATACTTTAGGTATTTGATGCATTTAAGTCTTCCGCTTTATTAACTCTGAAGTTTTCCTTATTAATGGAAGGAAATACTATTTTGGCAAAATATCATGTTCTTTTTTTTTTAAAAGAAACTTTAAATCCTAATTTTTTTTGGGGGTAATTAAGGGTAATTATTATATAGGGTGTTACAAATAGGGTTGCAGTAAATATCAAAATTCATATGCAACATAGCCCATATATAAACATAATAAAAAACCAAGTACATCAGATAGTCAGGTAGTAAAAGTCGAGGTAGCAAAGTTTTAGGGATACAGACTAGTAAGCATAAAATATTAGCTCTCAAATGCTCTCATCAAAATATGTACAATATACTACAAATCAAAATAAGAGAGAGCCATCGAAAGCTGTGTCATGACCACCCACACTGATGCCTGATCCCTAGATCCTCCAAAAGCTGCATCACTACATCCTACTATGGTCGCCCATACTGCACATACAAAATACAATCACTACATCACTGGCCATCAGTAGCTGTCTCATCCGCGTTCTCTACAGGGTCCTCCTCCTCCTCCTCATCTGACCCCGGGGGAGTAGTGGTGAAGGTGCAAAGCGCACCCTGGTAGTCGGACCAGGACGAGGAGTGGCCGTAGCAGTAGCCTCAGAAGGAGTAGAAGGACGAGTACGGGTAGCTGGACGTCTGACATGTAAATGATAAAAACGACGGCCAGGACGTGGTGGAGGAGTACCAAAACGATAAGTATAAGCTGGTGGAATGTTCAGTATGTAGATCATAGGGATGCGAAGCCTACGAGGTCGCACACGAGCAAGGGGGTTAGGGTGACGAAAGATCACATCAACCTCACCCTCAAAAACAGCCCTGTGCTCCTCGTAATCCCACACTCCTCTACGGAGTGGGCGTAACTCCACGAATGTCATGTAGCGAGCCATCACCTACAAGGGCATAGGGAGTCAGCAATACTAACACATAATCAAATAGATAGGGTCACATTAACAATAATATAGTCAAGTCTTATTTATCATTAAACACCATTTTCCTTTCTAATTAATTATCATTTGCTAGTAAACAATTACACCCCTTTAATAATCAATTAGAATTTCTTATTAATTACTTATGCCAAACAATCCTCATTACATTATACACATCGACACATAATGACGAATAATCAATAACATGCGCACTGACAATGCAATTCATCTATCCATGCATGATTGTTGACCAACTCAACAAATAGGCTCCCGTGGCACCTTAAAAACATGCCCGGTTCTCCTCAACAAGTACCTCTCGGACTCGGCCAACATTAAACGACACCCCTAGAACTCATAGAAGTGGCGTCGACGTATCCCGCAAGACTACGTCTCTCGAGCCCGGCGTTTAAATACATGCCCACACCCACGTGTGTATTTCCGAAACAAAAGGTGCAACCCCGGTCACCGACACTCCCTTCCGCTTAATGACCCTCTAGAGAAGACACTTTCACTAGTGTCCCTCGAGTCACGACCCTTTGGAGCAGACACTTTCACTAGTGTCCCTCGAGTCCAAAATAACCAAAAGGGATATGCCCACGCCTCACGGACGTGTCTCCACCACAAGTGGGAATCAACAATGCAAATGTGATGCATGAACATATCATCAACATATACTTTATCACAATCAATGCTATTTGAGCTTACTTAAAATTTGGTTACATTATGAATTGGTATTCTCTTTTCTATTTCTCTTGCAAATTTAATAAATCAACCCAAGTCTCAGCCCGTAACCGATTATATATCTGACATAATCGATCATACAATTAAATTTTGAATTTATATCACAAAATAAGGTTCATAATCAATTATTATAATTTAATAATTGATTATAACAGGTCTAAATTCAGAATTTTTCCAAAATTAATCGTGGTACTCGATTACCAGTCTGGGTACTCAATTACTTTAAAAAAATGAATTGTGCTACTCGATTACCAGTCTAGGTACTCGATTACCATATCAGTAAAAACACTGCTGAACTGGTTTTTAACCATCAAATCTATACCAACTCAATTTTTAACCAAATTCAACACTATGTACAACTCAAATACAACATAATAAACTTGTTCATAGCATCAATTGCACTAAATAGCACCAAATTCATAGAAACATGTGGTTTTACCCCAATTTCAACCTAAAACTCACTTCATATATCAATTTTTTGAGTAACACCATTTCAGATCAAATTGAGGATTCCTATAGCTTCTAATATCATAATCTAACATGTTCCGATCCATATTTCATTTCAGATTGGCCTCCAAGCCATTGTTCACTAACTTAGTGCCCTTTGAACCACATGGAGGTTCATTCAATATTCAATTCAATCCCATAATCTATTCTAGAATTAGTAAAGCTTCTCTCTTACCTCTATGAAGCTTCTCCAATCGATTTCCAGAAAGAAAAGTGCTTATTTCTCTCAGCCACTTATGCTCTATTTTCAGGTCCAACACAGTTTCGGGTACACGTTTTCAACAGAGAATTGACATATCAAATGGACATGAAAACGAGCAACTAAGGTCAATAATTAAACTAGAGATTGCAAACTTGAAATAGAAACAAGTTTGACACGAATTGATGACCTATACTTACCACAATCTGAACTCGAAGTGAGCCACCTAAATCTGGAGTTGCAGGTTTCCAGACTCCTGAGCCTCACTTCAGCAATCGATTTCTCCTAGCTCAAGGCACTTAACTTCACGATCTTGGTATGTATCTGAAGGTCTTTTGACAAGCTTTAATAAGATGTAAAGCTCATCAACAGTGTATGGGTAAGGGTTGAGAAAAGAGACGAAGAACAGAGGGTGTTCAACCAAAAATTCAGCAGAGTTTCCCTACTTCTTCCCTATTTCCTCATAATTTTCATCAACCAAATCCTCTATTTATAGCCAACACTAGCTTCCATATAGCTCAACACGCGTCCAGGGACGTGTTGATGCAAAGCCCAGGTGTCAACAACACACCTTCTTCATGGTTGATTCATCAACTCCACTAACTTGATCTGCAGAACTCGTGGTAATCGAGTACTGCATGCGGTACTCGATTACCCTGCCCAGTTTTCAAATAATTGTATTTTATTCACTTTCCCTCCAAATATCTTTTCAATATTACACTCTAGGACCTACCCAAGGACCATTCTGCAAAAACACCTTATTTCTTGACCAAAATATTTCTCCAATATTTTTCCCTCGCTTATAACTTTAGTATACACTCAATCATTAAACAAAATCAATTAATTTCCATATAATTAATTTTGTTTACTTATTTATTTAGGAATTAAAATTCGGGGTATTACAGAAAACAGAGAAAAATGAGAATGGGATTCGGGTTTGGGAGATTTTAATGCGTTTTCAGCTCTCCAAATCACCTTTTTATAGCTTAGGATTACCCTCCCATGAAGTAAGGTTCAGCTCTGTGCTTAGAACTGGATGAAACGAGTTGTTGGTTCCAATTTGGTTTGAAACCGACTCTTATTTTTTTGCAGAGCTGCACGAACTACTCGAGTATTTTGGACAATACTCGAGTTTTGCTGACGCACCAGCTTCAAAACATTTAGCAACACTACTGGATACTCGAGTCTCCCAACCAATACTCGAGTATTCCAACTAAAAATTCAAATTTTCCTAACAGCTAGTTACTATACTCGAGTCTTCCTTCTAATACTCGAGTATTTCGACTAAAAAAATCAAAAAAATTAATATTTTATTAAATTAAAATAGTTTATTTTATTTATTTATTCCATTTATTTATTATTAAAAAAATGTTGGTCCTTACAATTAGAACCTCTTCCAAAAATAAAGTATTTTAGCAATTGCCAATTTTTTGGTATGGTTCTTGTTTGGTACACTCGTTACAAGATATTTAAAAAAAAATAAGTAGGTATTGAAAAGCGAAATTTAAGAGTAGTTCTAAAAACTTAAAACTCACTATTTTCCAATACAATTTCTCTTTTTGTTTTCTTACCTTCTAACATTGTCTTAAGACAGTTGTTAGTTTCCTACTTTTCTTGATATTTCCTGTTCTAAACGTGTGTTTCAACCCCTTTTTACGGAGTGTTTAATGATAATGATCTGGGTTTATAAGCTTAAGAGATGTATGTAGAAGTACAAAATCAATGCCTCCGTGGCTTGGAGAGAACAGATGGAGCATCACGAAGAATCATCGGGAGGATCGACAGGAGTGCTCTTTGCCCATGTTCTTGATTTAGGAGGAATGAGAAAATTGATATTGTAGCTCTTTTTATAGTGTATGTTGGCTGAATATGTAAGATGTCTCGGTTATTATGGTAATGGTAATGTTGAGAATACAGGAAAGTGTTGGGAGAATGATGAGATGAGATGATCCTGTGTTTTGTTGGTTGTCTCCCTTTTATAGAGTGGGTAGGGGTGCAATGGGAGTAGTGCAAAACTTGGTCACTACGTAAACTTAGTGACCAAGTAGACTTGGAGACCAAGTCTTGGACAAAAAGGTGTCAGCCTACGTTGCTGTCACAGCATGTGGGTTAGTGAGTGGGCGTTCTATGTGTTAGGGCGTCCTAGGTCTTAAGGCGTTCTATGTGTTAGGGCGTCCTAGGTCTTAGGGCGTCATAGGTGTCAGGGCGTCCCCGTCCCTTATCTATCATGAAGGTGCTTTATCAAGGCATGAACGCCCTGTGCACTTTCCTCCATCCAAAGCCTTCCAAGCCACGTAGTCCATGAAGTTCCCAACTTAGTGGTACCGCCGATGTGTCGTCCTACACCAAGGCGGCGTGGGTCCACTAAGTATCTTACCATATCTCTTGTAGTCTTTGTTGTGATCATACTTATCTTGTCTTTCCTGCAATATTAGATTACTAAATATAGATTATGGCCCATGGTCAAAAGGGTCTGAAACATTAGCCCCCTTGCACTTGAGGGAGAATCTATTCTTTCTCAAGTGCACAATATCTCTAAAGGCATAAAATTTTGATGCGGCATAAAATTTTGTTAGTAATAAGATGCATTTATCTCAAATTCAATGACGATTGTAATAAAAGTTGAAACTTCCCTTTCTTGATGATTCTCTTTTGCTTTGTACTGGTCCATGACTGATGTTGTCTCCTCAAGGGGAAGCCCCCTAGTTGTTATTCTGCTTTACTACCCATCCAGTAAGCATTGTGTCGTAGCAATTCCGGATCCGCTTAGCACCATGCTCTTCTTAAGTCTTAATATGCTTGGATGTAATGAATGAATGCCATGTATGCATGGATGATGCGAATGAATGAATGATATGTATGAATGTTATGCATGATTGAATGTTATGCTAAATACTCTTCTTCTTTGAAGGCGTCTGCCCCTCCTCCCAAAAAACACAAAGGGGGTGTAGCCACCGTTACTCTTGTTTTGCCTTGTCGCAGATAGTTTCGTCGAATATCCTTACGCCTTGTTGTTTCTAGTGGGCGTCCTGCTGATCATGTGGTCATGGCTGCTCAAACTTTTTATGCTAATTATTTAAAATGCAATTGAAGCAAATATACTTATTATGCCTTGTGCTAATTGATCATATGATGCTGTAAACAAACAATCACACGCATTACACAAATATAGGATGCTTTATTTTGAGAGCTCATATTTAAAATATTTCATTTGACTTTTTGATGAAGTTTTTTTCTTATACGAGCGCCGGGGCGCGACCCGGTAACTACATCACTCGTATTTGGTCTATTCGTGACGCTTTGACAACTCTTTTGCCCTTAGTACGCCCGAATTTGATCGACCCTTGCGAATATCTAGGGCGTGACCATTTCAGGTATTCGCATGAGCCTAAGTGTTTTGCCTGTGTTCACTTAGACTTTTATCCATATCGTGGATGTGGGGAACGACACCCGCTCGACCATCCCGATTTGTTATCTATATCTTAAGTGTTGGGTTTTGATAACCACTCCGGACACTTAGTGTTGGAATACAAGCGGTATAGTATGAACACGTAAGAACACCTAGAAGGGGGGGTTGAATAGGTGTTTAAACAACCTTGAACAATTTTCGCAAATCACAAACAAAACGTAGTTAAAACAGAATTTCTTTAACACATGTATCAGTGACTAACCGGTTACTAAGCTTACTAACCGGTTAGTGTCTGAACCAGTTTTGAATACAATTGCAATTCAATCAAGAACTCAGAGATACGCGCAGAAATACTTCAACCCAAGATTTAAAACAATTAAACAGATGTTTTAAAATGATTTTCCCCAAATTAATTTGTACAATTACTAACTAATTGATACAATTAATTTGAAAATCACTTTTCTAGGTTTTTATGCAAGAACAATGAATAATGCAGAAATTAAAGAGATTAAGGAAGAGATACTGCACAAGAGATTTATCCTGGTTCACTCTCACCCACTTGAGAGCTACATCCAGTCCCCTCTTCAACAAAGAGAGATTTCTTCACTAGAATTAAAGATCCTTGATTACAAACTAAGCCTCTCAAGATTCCTCACTTGATAGCTACCAAGAGATACCTCACTCTTGTTATGCAACCCTCCTTGATCTTCTAATTCTACCCTCTTGCTATGTGAATCTCTATCCACTTAGACTTCTTAAATTCCTTGATTATTTCTCAACCAAGAAACCTTCACTTTGCTTGATTACACCTTAATCAAGACTTCCTTTGCTTGATTGTTCCTCAATCAAGACTTCCTTGATCTTCAATTTGTTGTAGACTATTTTGTAAGATCCATGAAGAATGTTTTGATAAATGCCAAAAGGTTTTGAACAAGCTACAAATGTGTTGATCAAGTTCAAGCTCAACAAGCAACAACAAACATCAAGTTATGAAGAGAGAACCAACTCATGAAGACTTAGTTTGGTAGTTTATGTTTTATTGTTTTATCTTTTGCCTCACAAGTCTTTTAGTTTATGAGTTTGGGTAGAATTTATTAGAGGGTAGTGAATCTCTTTTGATTGCATGATTATATCATATTTTGAGTATTCACTTTGCCTAAAATCAATAGGTGGCTTAAAGGTTTGAAAGAAAAGGTTTAGTTTTTGAGAAAACAAGTTTTAAGTGATTTTTAATGTTAATAATCGATTAACAGATTTTGATAATTGATTAACAGTGTATTTTGAACTGATAATCGATTAACAAACTTTTGATAATCGATTATCTGAACTTTTACTCGAGTAAAACATTTTTCACTCGAGTGAAATTTATGCAGCTTTCGTATTACTCGAGTAACACTTATTTCACTCGAGTAACTTGATCAGATATGGTTTTTTAAATACGTTTTTCACTTCTCAAAAGCCATTCTTAGTGCTCTAACTTTTGGGTATTCTATATAAACCTTTTCCTAATCATTTCTATCAATGAGAATCAACTAGAATCATTTTGATACACAATTTTACAAAGAATCAAAGCCACACTATTCTCTCTCACTCTCTCAAGATCAAAGCTCTCATTTTTATATTCTTTGATCAAGAACCTTGAATCTCTCATGTTGATCTTTTCATAGCTTTTGAAAGAGATTCATAGGATTGTTATTTTGTTTTTATTTGAGTTGTAATCATTGCAAGAGGCAAACATTCTACAACATTGGAAGCCTTGATTTTGTGAATCAAGCAAGTTTAGTTGAAAGTCTTGAAGAAGCATTTCATCAAGCATTTGGAAGGCACTTTGAAGAATCTCAAAGTACTTGGAAGTCTTGTGAGTGAAGCAAGCAAAGAAGACTTGTTGTGGGGTTATCAACAAGCAAGTAGAGGTTAGATTAGATATCAATAGGATTACAAGGCAAGGGTGTGGTATCCTTTGTAGGCTAGCAAGAAGGAAGTCTTGTGAGGCATTTACTTGTAATTTGAGAAACTCTAATTCCTCATAGTGAAGAATCTCTCTTGGTTGAAGAGGGGACTGGATTAGCTTTCAAGTGGATGAAAGTGAACCAGGATAAATCACTGTGTCGTATCTCTAAACTCTCTACTCTTTACAATTCTTGTTATTAATTGTGTTCTTGATTGAAAACCTAGAAAAAGTGATTTTTCTATATTTGATTGAATTGAATCTTTATTGTGCAAAATTGATAAAGGGAAAATCATTTTCATAACCTAGGTGAATCAATCAGAATATTGGTGTTGATTGTTTCTGCTTAATCTCTCATATAATATTTGTTAATTGATTGATTTTCATTGGTTTTAATCGTTTAGATTTGTTTCTTGCGAAAATATTTCAAAGTTTCTATAACACCTATTCAACCCCCCCTTCTAGGTGTTCTCTTAGTGTTCCTAGTTATTTCACCCACCGAGTGTAGTTTTCCAACAATTGGTATTAGAGCTCGGTCGAAAGACACGAGCATAGAGCTTTTTCGTTAAGATCCTTGAGAAACTACAATGGGTTCTACGAATCCTTTTGGTGGTGAAGGTGCTTCAATTAATCGCCCTCCTATGTTTGGTGGAGAGGGTTATGGTTATTGGAAAATTAGGATGAGAATCTTTATAGAAGCTATAGATGTGAACATTTGGGAAGCCATTGAAAATGGTCCTTATATTCCCTCAAAAGATGTAGAAGGTGTGCTTACACTTACTCCCAAAGATAAGTGGACCGATGATGATAAAAGGAAAATTCAATATGATTTAAAAGCAAAAAATATCATCACCTCCGCTCTATCTTATGATGAGTTCTTTAGAGTCTCCCAATGTAAAGATGCCAAAAAAATGTGGGACACCTTGCAAGTCACACATGAAGGCACTAGTGAAGTTAGGCGTGCTAGATTGAATTCTTTGATGCATGAATATGAATTGTTTCATATGTTGCCTAATGAATCTATATGTTTTATGCAAAAACGTTTTACTCATATTGTTAATCATCTCATTGCTCTTGGTAAAACTTTCGTGAATTGTGAACTTGTTAACAAAGTTTTAAGATGTCTAAGTAGGGAATGGCAACCCAAGGTTACCGCAATTGTTGAATCAAAGGACTTGGACACAATGGACTTAGCAACACTTTTCGGAAAGCTACAAGAACATGAAATGGAGCTTGAACGTTTGCAAATGCATGAAGAGTCGGATAAGTACAAAGAAAGAAAAGGAATTGCTCTTAAATCTCAAAGGTCATATAAAAAGGAAGAGAGTTCCGATGATGATGATAATGAAGATTCCGATTCGGATATTGATGAAGAGGAGATGAAGCTTCTACTAAGAAAGTTCAATAAAATTCTAAGGAGAAAAGGAAGGTTGAACAAGGACAAAAATAAAGAGAAGGATCCCCCACACTACAAGACCAAGACTTCAAAAGAAGGTGTAGTTTGCCATGAATGTGGAAAGCCCGGTCATCTCAAGTACTCATGCTCTAAGTATCTCAAGAAGAAGGAGAAAGAGAAGAAAAATGCAAAACACAAAAGGGCATACATAGTTTGGAATAGTGATGATGAACAAGACAAGAAAAGCACAACTAGTAGTTCTTCGGATGATGAACATGCCGCTTGTCTCAACTTGATAGCTCAAGTACATGAAGAGGAAAGCTCAAATGATGAATCAAGTGAGCAAAGTGACGAAAGCGATGTAAGTCTTACTAAATCCGAAATTTCTTCAAATTATGAAATGTTATATAATGCTTATGAAGAAATGCATGAACATCTCAAGAAATTAGCTAAGAAAAATATTGATAGGAAGAAGCTCATTGAGGAACATCAACAAAAGATTTTAGATCTTCAAAAGCAAGTTGATGACCTTAAGTTAGACAATGAGACTTTGCATCTTATCATTGATAATTCTACTTGTGATTGTGCTAGTAGATTGAATATTGTGGTTGATTGTGAGAATTGCAAGTTGCTTAAGGATGAAAATGCTATTTTGAAAAATAAGCTTGCAAGTTTCTCAAATGGTGATATTAGATTGCGAACATTGTTAAATTTTCAAAGAGAAAATTCAAACAAGTTTGGTTTGGGTTATACTAATGCTAAGAGTAAATCTCATAGAAATGTTGTTGATTTTTCTAAAGTTGATTTTTCAAATGCACCAACATGTTTCTATTGTGGTACTCATGGACATACTTCAAATGTGTGTTATATTAAAGTGCATGGTATACCTAAAGGAGATTTTGTTTGGGTGAAAAAGGGTGAAAGTCCCTACACTAACAAAAATGGATCCAAAACCATTTGGATACCAAAAAGCAAAGCATGATTGTTTTTGTAGGTATGATTGAAGAGCAAAAGGACTTTCATGTGATATTCATTCATTTGCTACTTCAATTGGTATCAAGGAGAAAATTCTACAAATTGGTGTTATTCTATTCATGCTTTGGTTATATTTCTTCTATTTTGGCTTAGATCTTATTTCAATTGGTATATATTTCTTTTTGATAATGCCAAAGGGGGAGAAATATGATGTTTTTGAAACAAAGGGAGAAATTTTTAAATGGTATGTTTGGAGAAAGGTTGTTTTGTTGTTTTTATGTAGGTTGAGCAAAGTTGTTGAAGATAGGGGGAGAATCAAGCTTACTCAATTGGATTTCAAATGTCAAAAGCATTAATTGAGGGGAGCAAGAGTCTCACCAAGTGATCAAATGGTTCAAGCATCAACAACTTCAATGAACTTCAAACGATTTCAAAACATGTTTGTCATTTTCAAAAAGGGGGAGATTGTAAGATCCATGAAGAATGTTTTGATAAATGCCAAAAGGTTTTGAACAAGCTACAAATGTGTTGATCAAGTTCAAGCTCAACAAGCAACAACAAACATCAAGTTATGAAGAGAGAACCAACTCATGAAGACTTAGTTTGGTAGTTTATGTTTTATTGTTTTATCTTTTGCCTCACAAGTCTTTTAGTTTATGAGTTTGGGTAGAATTTATTAGAGGGTAGTGAATCTCTTTTGATTGCATGATTATATCATATTTTGAGTATTCACTTTGCCTAAAATCAATAGGTGGCTTAAAGGTTTGAAAGAAAAGGTTTAGTTTTTGAGAAAACAAGTTTTAAGTGATTTTTAATGTTAATAATCGATTAACAGATTTTGATAATTGATTAACAGTGTATTTTGAACTGATAATCGATTAACAAACTTTTGATAATCGATTATCTGAACTTTTACTCGAGTAAAACATTTTTCACTCGAGTGAAATTTATGCAGCTTTCGTATTACTCGAGTAACACTTATTTCACTCGAGTAACTTGATCAGATATGGTTTTTTAAATACGTTTTTCACTTCTCAAAAGCCATTCTTAGTGCTCTAACTTTTGGGTATTCTATATAAACCTTTTCCTAATCATTTCTATCAATGAGAATCAACTAGAATCATTTTGATACACAATTTTACAAAGAATCAAAGCCACACTATTCTCTCTCACTCTCTCAAGATCAAAGCTCTCATTTTTATATTCTTTGATCAAGAACCTTGAATCTCTCATGTTGATCTTTTCATAGCTTTTGAAAGAGATTCATAGGATTGTTATTTTGTTTTTATTTGAGTTGTAATCATTGCAAGAGGCAAACATTCTACAACATTGGAAGCCTTGATTTTGTGAATCAAGCAAGTTTAGTTGAAAGTCTTGAAGAAGCATTTCATCAAGCATTTGGAAGGCACTTTGAAGAATCTCAAAGTACTTGGAAGTCTTGTGAGTGAAGCAAGCAAAGAAGACTTGTTGTGGGGTTATCAACAAGCAAGTAGAGGTTAGATTAGATATCAATAGGATTACAAGGCAAGGGTGTGGTATCCTTTGTAGGCTAGCAAGAAGGAAGTCTTGTGAGGCATTTACTTGTAATTTGAGAAACTCTAATTCCTCATAGTGAAGAATCTCTCTTGGTTGAAGAGGGGACTGGATTAGCTTTCAAGTGGATGAAAGTGAACCAGGATAAATCACTGTGTCGTATCTCTAAACTCTCTACTCTTTACAATTCTTGTTATTAATTGTGTTCTTGATTGAAAACCTAGAAAAAGTGATTTTTCTATATTTGATTGAATTGAATCTTTATTGTGCAAAATTGATAAAGGGAAAATCATTTTCATAACCTAGGTGAATCAATCAGAATATTGGTGTTGATTGTTTCTGCTTAATCTCTCATATAATATTTGTTAATTGATTGATTTTCATTGGTTTTAATCGTTTAGATTTGTTTCTTGCGAAAATATTTCAAAGTTTCTATAACACCTATTCAACCCCCCCTTCTAGGTGTTCTCTTAGTGTTCCTAGTTATTTCACCCACCGAGTGTAGTTTTCCAACAATTGGTATTAGAGCTCGGTCGAAAGACACGAGCATAGAGCTTTTTCGTTAAGATCCTTGAGAAACTACAATGGGTTCTACGAATCCTTTTGGTGGTGAAGGTGCTTCAATTAATCGCCCTCCTATGTTTGGTGGAGAGGGTTATGGTTATTGGAAAATTAGGATGAGAATCTTTATAGAAGCTATAGATGTGAACATTTGGGAAGCCATTGAAAATGGTCCTTATATTCCCTCAAAAGATGTAGAAGGTGTGCTTACACTTACTCCCAAAGATAAGTGGACCGATGATGATAAAAGGAAAATTCAATATGATTTAAAAGCAAAAAATATCATCACCTCCGCTCTATCTTATGATGAGTTCTTTAGAGTCTCCCAATGTAAAGATGCCAAAAAAATGTGGGACACCTTGCAAGTCACACATGAAGGCACTAGTGAAGTTAGGCGTGCTAGATTGAATTCTTTGATGCATGAATATGAATTGTTTCATATGTTGCCTAATGAATCTATATGTTTTATGCAAAAACGTTTTACTCATATTGTTAATCATCTCATTGCTCTTGGTAAAACTTTCGTGAATTGTGAACTTGTTAACAAAGTTTTAAGATGTCTAAGTAGGGAATGGCAACCCAAGGTTACCGCAATTGTTGAATCAAAGGACTTGGACACAATGGACTTAGCAACACTTTTCGGAAAGCTACAAGAACATGAAATGGAGCTTGAACGTTTGCAAATGCATGAAGAGTCGGATAAGTACAAAGAAAGAAAAGGAATTGCTCTTAAATCTCAAAGGTCATATAAAAAGGAAGAGAGTTCCGATGATGATGATAATGAAGATTCCGATTCGGATATTGATGAAGAGGAGATGAAGCTTCTACTAAGAAAGTTCAATAAAATTCTAAGGAGAAAAGGAAGGTTGAACAAGGACAAAAATAAAGAGAAGGATCCCCCACACTACAAGACCAAGACTTCAAAAGAAGGTGTAGTTTGCCATGAATGTGGAAAGCCCGGTCATCTCAAGTACTCATGCTCTAAGTATCTCAAGAAGAAGGAGAAAGAGAAGAAAAATGCAAAACACAAAAGGGCATACATAGTTTGGAATAGTGATGATGAACAAGACAAGAAAAGCACAACTAGTAGTTCTTCGGATGATGAACATGCCGCTTGTCTCAACTTGATAGCTCAAGTACATGAAGAGGAAAGCTCAAATGATGAATCAAGTGAGCAAAGTGACGAAAGCGATGTAAGTCTTACTAAATCCGAAATTTCTTCAAATTATGAAATGTTATATAATGCTTATGAAGAAATGCATGAACATCTCAAGAAATTAGCTAAGAAAAATATTGATAGGAAGAAGCTCATTGAGGAACATCAACAAAAGATTTTAGATCTTCAAAAGCAAGTTGATGACCTTAAGTTAGACAATGAGACTTTGCATCTTATCATTGATAATTCTACTTGTGATTGTGCTAGTAGATTGAATATTGTGGTTGATTGTGAGAATTGCAAGTTGCTTAAGGATGAAAATGCTATTTTGAAAAATAAGCTTGCAAGTTTCTCAAATGGTGATATTAGATTGCGAACATTGTTAAATTTTCAAAGAGAAAATTCAAACAAGTTTGGTTTGGGTTATACTAATGCTAAGAGTAAATCTCATAGAAATGTTGTTGATTTTTCTAAAGTTGATTTTTCAAATGCACCAACATGTTTCTATTGTGGTACTCATGGACATACTTCAAATGTGTGTTATATTAAAGTGCATGGTATACCTAAAGGAGATTTTGTTTGGGTGAAAAAGGGTGAAAGTCCCTACACTAACAAAAATGGATCCAAAACCATTTGGATACCAAAAAGCAAAGCATGATTGTTTTTGTAGGTATGATTGAAGAGCAAAAGGACTTTCATGTGATATTCATTCATTTGCTACTTCAATTGGTATCAAGGAGAAAATTCTACAAATTGGTGTTATTCTATTCATGCTTTGGTTATATTTCTTCTATTTTGGCTTAGATCTTATTTCAATTGGTATATATTTCTTTTTGATAATGCCAAAGGGGGAGAAATATGATGTTTTTGAAACAAAGGGAGAAATTTTTAAATGGTATGTTTGGAGAAAGGTTGTTTTGTTGTTTTTATGTAGGTTGAGCAAAGTTGTTGAAGATAGGGGGAGAATCAAGCTTACTCAATTGGATTTCAAATGTCAAAAGCATTAATTGAGGGGAGCAAGAGTCTCACCAAGTGATCAAATGGTTCAAGCATCAACAACTTCAATGAACTTCAAACGATTTCAAAACATGTTTGTCATTTTCAAAAAGGGGGAGATTGTAAGATCCATGAAGAATGTTTTGATAAATGCCAAAAGGTTTTGAACAAGCTACAAATGTGTTGATCAAGTTCAAGCTCAACAAGCAACAACAAACATCAAGTTATGAAGAGAGAACCAACTCATGAAGACTTAGTTTGGTAGTTTATGTTTTATTGTTTTATCTTTTGCCTCACAAGTCTTTTAGTTTATGAGTTTGGGTAGAATTTATTAGAGGGTAGTGAATCTCTTTTGATTGCATGATTATATCATATTTTGAGTATTCACTTTGCCTAAAATCAATAGGTGGCTTAAAGGTTTGAAAGAAAAGGTTTAGTTTTTGAGAAAACAAGTTTTAAGTGATTTTTAATGTTAATAATCGATTAACAGATTTTGATAATTGATTAACAGTGTATTTTGAACTGATAATCGATTAACAAACTTTTGATAATCGATTATCTGAACTTTTACTCGAGTAAAACATTTTTCACTCGAGTGAAATTTATGCAGCTTTCGTATTACTCGAGTAACACTTATTTCACTCGAGTAACTTGATCAGATATGGTTTTTTAAATACGTTTTTCACTTCTCAAAAGCCATTCTTAGTGCTCTAACTTTTGGGTATTCTATATAAACCTTTTCCTAATCATTTCTATCAATGAGAATCAACTAGAATCATTTTGATACACAATTTTACAAAGAATCAAAGCCACACTATTCTCTCTCACTCTCTCAAGATCAAAGCTCTCATTTTTATATTCTTTGATCAAGAACCTTGAATCTCTCATGTTGATCTTTTCATAGCTTTTGAAAGAGATTCATAGGATTGTTATTTTGTTTTTATTTGAGTTGTAATCATTGCAAGAGGCAAACATTCTACAACATTGGAAGCCTTGATTTTGTGAATCAAGCAAGTTTAGTTGAAAGTCTTGAAGAAGCATTTCATCAAGCATTTGGAAGGCACTTTGAAGAATCTCAAAGTACTTGGAAGTCTTGTGAGTGAAGCAAGCAAAGAAGACTTGTTGTGGGGTTATCAACAAGCAAGTAGAGGTTAGATTAGATATCAATAGGATTACAAGGCAAGGGTGTGGTATCCTTTGTAGGCTAGCAAGAAGGAAGTCTTGTGAGGCATTTACTTGTAATTTGAGAAACTCTAATTCCTCATAGTGAAGAATCTCTCTTGGTTGAAGAGGGGACTGGATTAGCTTTCAAGTGGATGAAAGTGAACCAGGATAAATCACTGTGTCGTATCTCTAAACTCTCTACTCTTTACAATTCTTGTTATTAATTGTGTTCTTGATTGAAAACCTAGAAAAAGTGATTTTTCTATATTTGATTGAATTGAATCTTTATTGTGCAAAATTGATAAAGGGAAAATCATTTTCATAACCTAGGTGAATCAATCAGAATATTGGTGTTGATTGTTTCTGCTTAATCTCTCATATAATATTTGTTAATTGATTGATTTTCATTGGTTTTAATCGTTTAGATTTGTTTCTTGCGAAAATATTTCAAAGTTTCTATAACACCTATTCAACCCCCCCTTCTAGGTGTTCTCTTAGTGTTCCTAGTTATTTCACCCACCGAGTGTAGTTTTCCAACAATTGGTATTAGAGCTCGGTCGAAAGACACGAGCATAGAGCTTTTTCGTTAAGATCCTTGAGAAACTACAATGGGTTCTACGAATCCTTTTGGTGGTGAAGGTGCTTCAATTAATCGCCCTCCTATGTTTGGTGGAGAGGGTTATGGTTATTGGAAAATTAGGATGAGAATCTTTATAGAAGCTATAGATGTGAACATTTGGGAAGCCATTGAAAATGGTCCTTATATTCCCTCAAAAGATGTAGAAGGTGTGCTTACACTTACTCCCAAAGATAAGTGGACCGATGATGATAAAAGGAAAATTCAATATGATTTAAAAGCAAAAAATATCATCACCTCCGCTCTATCTTATGATGAGTTCTTTAGAGTCTCCCAATGTAAAGATGCCAAAAAAATGTGGGACACCTTGCAAGTCACACATGAAGGCACTAGTGAAGTTAGGCGTGCTAGATTGAATTCTTTGATGCATGAATATGAATTGTTTCATATGTTGCCTAATGAATCTATATGTTTTATGCAAAAACGTTTTACTCATATTGTTAATCATCTCATTGCTCTTGGTAAAACTTTCGTGAATTGTGAACTTGTTAACAAAGTTTTAAGATGTCTAAGTAGGGAATGGCAACCCAAGGTTACCGCAATTGTTGAATCAAAGGACTTGGACACAATGGACTTAGCAACACTTTTCGGAAAGCTACAAGAACATGAAATGGAGCTTGAACGTTTGCAAATGCATGAAGAGTCGGATAAGTACAAAGAAAGAAAAGGAATTGCTCTTAAATCTCAAAGGTCATATAAAAAGGAAGAGAGTTCCGATGATGATGATAATGAAGATTCCGATTCGGATATTGATGAAGAGGAGATGAAGCTTCTACTAAGAAAGTTCAATAAAATTCTAAGGAGAAAAGGAAGGTTGAACAAGGACAAAAATAAAGAGAAGGATCCCCCACACTACAAGACCAAGACTTCAAAAGAAGGTGTAGTTTGCCATGAATGTGGAAAGCCCGGTCATCTCAAGTACTCATGCTCTAAGTATCTCAAGAAGAAGGAGAAAGAGAAGAAAAATGCAAAACACAAAAGGGCATACATAGTTTGGAATAGTGATGATGAACAAGACAAGAAAAGCACAACTAGTAGTTCTTCGGATGATGAACATGCCGCTTGTCTCAACTTGATAGCTCAAGTACATGAAGAGGAAAGCTCAAATGATGAATCAAGTGAGCAAAGTGACGAAAGCGATGTAAGTCTTACTAAATCCGAAATTTCTTCAAATTATGAAATGTTATATAATGCTTATGAAGAAATGCATGAACATCTCAAGAAATTAGCTAAGAAAAATATTGATAGGAAGAAGCTCATTGAGGAACATCAACAAAAGATTTTAGATCTTCAAAAGCAAGTTGATGACCTTAAGTTAGACAATGAGACTTTGCATCTTATCATTGATAATTCTACTTGTGATTGTGCTAGTAGATTGAATATTGTGGTTGATTGTGAGAATTGCAAGTTGCTTAAGGATGAAAATGCTATTTTGAAAAATAAGCTTGCAAGTTTCTCAAATGGTGATATTAGATTGCGAACATTGTTAAATTTTCAAAGAGAAAATTCAAACAAGTTTGGTTTGGGTTATACTAATGCTAAGAGTAAATCTCATAGAAATGTTGTTGATTTTTCTAAAGTTGATTTTTCAAATGCACCAACATGTTTCTATTGTGGTACTCATGGACATACTTCAAATGTGTGTTATATTAAAGTGCATGGTATACCTAAAGGAGATTTTGTTTGGGTGAAAAAGGGTGAAAGTCCCTACACTAACAAAAATGGATCCAAAACCATTTGGATACCAAAAAGCAAAGCATGATTGTTTTTGTAGGTATGATTGAAGAGCAAAAGGACTTTCATGTGATATTCATTCATTTGCTACTTCAATTGGTATCAAGGAGAAAATTCTACAAATTGGTGTTATTCTATTCATGCTTTGGTTATATTTCTTCTATTTTGGCTTAGATCTTATTTCAATTGGTATATATTTCTTTTTGATAATGCCAAAGGGGGAGAAATATGATGTTTTTGAAACAAAGGGAGAAATTTTTAAATGGTATGTTTGGAGAAAGGTTGTTTTGTTGTTTTTATGTAGGTTGAGCAAAGTTGTTGAAGATAGGGGGAGAATCAAGCTTACTCAATTGGATTTCAAATGTCAAAAGCATTAATTGAGGGGAGCAAGAGTCTCACCAAGTGATCAAATGGTTCAAGCATCAACAACTTCAATGAACTTCAAACGATTTCAAAACATGTTTGTCATTTTCAAAAAGGGGGAGATTGTAAGATCCATGAAGAATGTTTTGATAAATGCCAAAAGGTTTTGAACAAGCTACAAATGTGTTGATCAAGTTCAAGCTCAACAAGCAACAACAAACATCAAGTTATGAAGAGAGAACCAACTCATGAAGACTTAGTTTGGTAGTTTATGTTTTATTGTTTTATCTTTTGCCTCACAAGTCTTTTAGTTTATGAGTTTGGGTAGAATTTATTAGAGGGTAGTGAATCTCTTTTGATTGCATGATTATATCATATTTTGAGTATTCACTTTGCCTAAAATCAATAGGTGGCTTAAAGGTTTGAAAGAAAAGGTTTAGTTTTTGAGAAAACAAGTTTTAAGTGATTTTTAATGTTAATAATCGATTAACAGATTTTGATAATTGATTAACAGTGTATTTTGAACTGATAATCGATTAACAAACTTTTGATAATCGATTATCTGAACTTTTACTCGAGTAAAACATTTTTCACTCGAGTGAAATTTATGCAGCTTTCGTATTACTCGAGTAACACTTATTTCACTCGAGTAACTTGATCAGATATGGTTTTTTAAATACGTTTTTCACTTCTCAAAAGCCATTCTTAGTGCTCTAACTTTTGGGTATTCTATATAAACCTTTTCCTAATCATTTCTATCAATGAGAATCAACTAGAATCATTTTGATACACAATTTTACAAAGAATCAAAGCCACACTATTCTCTCTCACTCTCTCAAGATCAAAGCTCTCATTTTTATATTCTTTGATCAAGAACCTTGAATCTCTCATGTTGATCTTTTCATAGCTTTTGAAAGAGATTCATAGGATTGTTATTTTGTTTTTATTTGAGTTGTAATCATTGCAAGAGGCAAACATTCTACAACATTGGAAGCCTTGATTTTGTGAATCAAGCAAGTTTAGTTGAAAGTCTTGAAGAAGCATTTCATCAAGCATTTGGAAGGCACTTTGAAGAATCTCAAAGTACTTGGAAGTCTTGTGAGTGAAGCAAGCAAAGAAGACTTGTTGTGGGGTTATCAACAAGCAAGTAGAGGTTAGATTAGATATCAATAGGATTACAAGGCAAGGGTGTGGTATCCTTTGTAGGCTAGCAAGAAGGAAGTCTTGTGAGGCATTTACTTGTAATTTGAGAAACTCTAATTCCTCATAGTGAAGAATCTCTCTTGGTTGAAGAGGGGACTGGATTAGCTTTCAAGTGGATGAAAGTGAACCAGGATAAATCACTGTGTCGTATCTCTAAACTCTCTACTCTTTACAATTCTTGTTATTAATTGTGTTCTTGATTGAAAACCTAGAAAAAGTGATTTTTCTATATTTGATTGAATTGAATCTTTATTGTGCAAAATTGATAAAGGGAAAATCATTTTCATAACCTAGGTGAATCAATCAGAATATTGGTGCTGATTGTTTCTGCTTAATCTCTCATATAATATTTGTTAATTGATTGATTTTCATTGGTTTTAATCGTTTAGATTTGTTTCTTGCGAAAATATTTCAAAGTTTCTATAACACCTATTCAACCCCCCCTTCTAGGTGTTCTCTTAGTGTTCCTAGTTATTTCACCCACCGAGTGTAGTTTTCCAACATATTTTGCCTTGAATGCAATGATTACAACACCATAGAATTACAGAAAATCAGAACCTAATGAATCTCAATCAAAAAACAATGAACAAGTTGAATATGAGATTCTTGTGTTTGTAGAAAAGATGATAACAAGATGTAAAAGAAAGCTTTTTATCTTTTCAATCTAAGAGAGAATGTGTGGCTTGTTTCTCTTGATATAAAACGTATTTGAATGATTCTATATTTTCATTAAGGTGTAAGAATGGTTTATATAGATACCCATAAAGAATGAAAACATAAAACTGAATTTTTAACAAACTTAACAGTCACTAACCGGTTACTGGGTATGACTAACCGGTTAGTCACTGTAACTTTTGTTTTCTAATTTAGCAAAAAATATTTTCAAAACTTTAACTATTAAAACCAATTCTTTCCAACCTTAATTAAAATATTTAGCCACTTATTGATGCATCCTAAAATATAATGAAAAACATTTTGAAAAATATGCATCAACATATTTTAATTAATTGGTTTTATGAAACTCAAAATTAATTTGATCAAAATTAATTAATTGAGATTCACTACCCAAAACTAACTCTACCCAAGAACCTAAGGACTCAAAGCAAAATATAAAATAACTCTATGAAACTTTGATTCCTTGCTTGCTTGTCTAGAGATTAGTTGATTCTCTCTTCTTGTAAAATTTGCTTTCTTCTTCTCTTTATCTTTTCTTTGTAACATTTAGCTCTTGAACATTGTTGCTTTTGTTCTTTGGGAGACTTGCTTTCACTTGACTTCATCACAATGTTTAGTCTTGCTTTCACTTGATTTCATCACAATGTTTTCCTCATCAAAACATAACTTCATACACATGGATTCTTCAATCTCCCCCTTTTTGATGATGACAAACATTGTTTTGAATTGTTGTTGATTGTTGAACATTTGCTTTCCTTTTGCTTCAAACTTCATAGAATGCACAACAATGCTCCCCCTCAACATAAGCCTTGAAAATATGTTGAAGATATCAACAACTCTTCTCCCCCTGCATAAAAGAACAAAACAACACCTTTCTCCCCCTTTTGGCATGATCAAAAAGCATAAAAGAAGTATAAAATATTGCCAAAAGTGAAAGAAAACAGATTAATAAAAGAAATCTGCTAACTGTCAGTTACTAACCGGTTACAAAGACTACTAACCGGTTAGTCTCTGCAATTCAGAACACTGCATAACTCAGAATTAAAATCCTGACTTTGAGACTTCAAAACTTGTATCCAATGCATTTAAAAATAAGTTTTCAGAGAGTAAATATAATGTATACATGGAATACTTCAAAGTCATACAAAATTTACAGTCAATTACACAATATATGAATTATTAAGTCTTGTTAAAAATCAGTTGTGTAAGCTGAAAATTGCAGTGATTATTTGCATGTACATCAATGTAACATAGCTAAAAACTCATGACAGAGCATACCACACATGTCCAAAATATTTATCAAGTAGTAATTCATAATGTGCAGACTAAATAAGCAAAAATATAGCCAAAAACTGCACTGAAAAATACATTTATTTGCTGTCAAATTGTCACACTAACCGGTTACTCAGTCTACTAACCAGTTAGTACCTGTCAGATATCAGAAAATCATGGCAAAACTGATATGGCCACTTTGCATCATCCAAAACTTATCAAATCAAGGCCAATACCAATCATGCAGGTTACATACATACATTTGGACCATAATAAAATAGAACAACATGAATTTAAGGATCCAACTCATTATGTATGAGTCACAAATGTGTATCAAAGAACCATATTCAAATCTGAAATTTCACACTCTATGTAAAATGGCAGAAATCATTATTACTTTTCAGGACAATAAAAGGTATATATACTTGACCAAAATAAAATGAACCATAAATGAAACATAATTTGAAATTAACATTAACATAGATTCATTCATAAAAGTTCATTACATAACCATAAAGTAACTAGTCAAAGTACATAACCATAAATCCAAAACAAGCTGAAAAGACATGAAACCAAATTACATCCAACAACCACCAAAATACATAGAAAAACCAGACTTAAAACATGATACTAATGCAATCCTAAAGGCCACTAGTCTTCACTTGGAGGAGGTGCTTGAGGTGCGGAAGATGATCCAAAGGTCCTCATCAAAAACATGAGACGTTCCAAGTCTCTCTCATAAGTTGCTTGGAATCCATCCATCCGACTATTGATCCGATCAAAACCGGAATCAATCCGTGCATTGAGACGCTCCTCTATGGCTGCAAAATCAAACGAGCCTGATGCATAACCTGAACCACCAACATCATGAGTAGTTCTAGGTTGAGAACTAGCAACCGGAACTGAACCAGCATTTTCTTCATTATCACCTTCATCCATCTCAGCAGCATTATCATCACCTCCATCCTCATCCTCATCCTCATCCTCACCACTGTCATCGCTGCTCACCATATGAACATCGTGAGCAGCATCCTCATTCTCTTTTTGTTGCCTTTCTTCTTCATCTAATTGGGCATCCAACCTTTTAATGTCATCATTCCACTTCCAAAGGTTATCCAACCTCTTGTGTTGTTGAATACCAGCAGAATGAAGAACCCTTGGCCCAATGCAGTGAAGAGTAGGACAAAACTCAAGGAACTCCTCAGCGGCTGAAATAGTTATATTCTTCCTTTCGATGAGCTTGCTAACAAACATTGCATAGGGAAGACTACCACATGTTGACTTGGCTGCATCTTTCATAAAAGAAAGCATAACCCTTACCCAATTCACTTGAATCCTTTCCTTAATAGCATAAAAATACCTCAGATCAGTTTCAAAAAGTTGGGTATGGTTGGTAGAAGTCCTAGGGGTGAGAATATATGTCATAACATACACAATCAACCTATCACCTACTGTCATATTTCCTATAGCCTTTCTATCCCCTGCAGAGTACAAGTCAGCAGTCCTAAGGCTATCACGGTACACGTCTTCCGGGTTACACTGTGCTATCCTATCATCATGATCATCTCCCCAGAAGGTACCTATAGCCCTAATTCCAGCAACACTAAGAAAATCGTCTTCAGTCACATTGAATACAACTCCATTAACTTTGGTATGATAGACCTCATTTCTAAGAGTAAGATTAGAGTAGAACTCTCTTATTAACCTAGGGTAAATATTGCAATTCAGTTCTAGAAACCTTCTAAGACCCTAAAAGTTTAGGAGCCTATGGAAATCAAAAAGATTTGCAGAACACCAGTCAAAATCCATCCACCTAATTACTCCAAACTTTCTAGTAGAGAAACCATCAAACCTTTGGTTACAGTTGGAATCATCAAAGAAATCGTCTCTGTTCCTCCTTGAAGGCCTTGTGGCTGTGCTCTTTACCCTTGCTCTCTTTGAGGAAGACATGATTGAAGATAGAGATTAGTTCGGTTTAGGGTTTCGGAAAGAGGGAAAAACGAATTTTGGGCACAAATAAGATAATGGGTGAAGAAAACGTGTATGAAGATGGTGAAATATGATGAAACAATGAAGAAATAAGATTGATTTGATGATGGAAAGAAGAAATCGTGTGCTAGGGTTTTGGAAAGGGGAAAACGAGCTTGAGAGAATGAGAAGAATGAGTGAAAACTGTTTTGAAAAGCCTTTTAATTTTTCTGAACTGTTACGTGCTAACCGGTTAGTAAGTTCACTAACCGGTTAGTTACTGTAACCAGTCAGTGAAAATTGCAGAATTTTGAAAAAAAAAACAATTTTTCACACAAATATCACATATTTAAACATTGAAAAAGCTTTATCAAAATTAATAAAAGTTTTTCATAACTCATAAACTCAATATTCACATAAACTCACACAATGTCATATAAGTTTGCATACATATACAATAAAGAGAGCAAAACTCATAATAACACATATTTTCCCATTAAACCAAACAAATTCAATATGCATCAACTAGCACATCAAATCAAATATATTTCAATCCATCTATTCAATCTCAGCAACATTTGTAAATTGAACAAGTGCACACAAATTGATAAAAGAGCATTCACCATGAAAGAGATAAATTCTATAATATTATCATGGTTGAAGGACTTACTTGAGATATTTGAAAATATGAATTCATACCAAATTATCTGCATTGAAGGTACTGAAATATATCCAAATCATAGTGCATTCCCTTCAAGCATACCTACAAAATAACTCAAGCCTTGGTTTTTGGTACCCAAATGGTTTTGGGTCTATTTTTGTTAGATAAAGGACTTTGACCTTTCTTAACCCACTCAAACAATCCATTAGGTACTCCAAACCTTTTTATTTCACAAACATTATTTGTATGTCCATGTTTTCCACAATAAAAGCAAGTTGGCTTTATGGAAAAATCAATTTTAGAAAATGAGCCAACAACTTTGAAATTCTTTTCTTTCCATGGACATAGCCTAATCCGGATCTATTCGAAAAATTCCTTTGACTAGAAAGTAAATTGTTTAAATGCTTATCTCCTCTTGTGAATGATGCAAGTCTATTTTTCAAAATGTCATTTTCATTTTCAAGCATTTTGCATTTCTCACAAGTTGGGACAGCATTAGTACAATTTTCACAATCATGAATAATAGGGGAATTTTTAAGATTCAAAGATTCATTTTGAAGCTTCAACTCATTTATATAATTTTCCATTTCAACAATCTTTTGTTGATGCTTCAAAATAACCTTTTTCTGTTTTTCATGAACTTTGACAAGTCTTTCAAATTCAATATGCATTTCTTCATATGTATTGTACAAAGTATCATAGGATGGTGAATTTGAATTAGAAGAAGAACAAGAGGATACCTCATTTTCACTATCACTATCAAGTAAGATGATTTTGTCACTTTGAGAAGCCTCTTCATCAAGCATTGCAATGAAACATGAATTTGAGAATCCATCTTCTTCCGAAATACCTTGCACAACTTCATTCACTTTTGAATTGAATTCTTGGTTATTCTTCTTGTCATCTTCAAGTATTGAGGACATTCAAATTTGATGTGTCCCTCTTTTCTACATTCATGACACTTGAGCTTTTCCTTTGAAATCTTCTTAGTCTTATTGTCTTGGTTGAAACTTGTAACATCTTGCTTGCTGAAATTTCTTCTTTTTGACTTGTGTTGATGTGAGACACTTGATTCTTCTCTTCTTTCTTGAATAAGCAAAATTCCTTCACTTTTCAAAAACTCCAAGAATTTACTCATTAGCAATTTCATAGTCTTATCATCAACATTTAAAATATTCAGATTATTAAACATGTTCATGCTATCCATTGTAAACCAAAAGGATCTTTTCCGGTAAAAGCGTTTAAACTTTGATCTTAACCGACCAAAGCTCTGATACCACTTGTTGGAATACAAGCGGTATAGTATGAACACGTAAGAACACCTAGAAGGGGGGGTTGAATAGGTGTTTAAACAACCTTGAACAATTTTCGCAAATCACAAACAAAACGTAGTTAAAACAGAATTTCTTTAACACATGTATCAGTGACTAACCGGTTACTAAGCTTACTAACCGGTTAGTGTCTGAACCAGTTTTGAATACAATTGCAATTCAATCAAGAACTCAGAGATACGCGCAGAAATACTTCAACCCAAGATTTAAAACAATTAAACAGATGTTTTAAAATGATTTTCCCCAAATTAATTTGTACAATTACTAACTAATTGATTCAATTAATTTGAAAATCACTTTTCTAGGTTTTTATGCAAGAACAATGAATAATGCAGAAATTAAAGAGATTAAGGAAGAGATACTGCACAAGAGATTTATCCTGGTTCACTCTCACCCACTTGAGAGCTACATCCAGTCCCCTCTTCAACAAAGAGAGATTTCTTCACTAGAATTAAAGATCCTTGATTACAAACTAAGCCTCTCAAGATTCCTCACTTGATAGCTACCAAGAGATACCTCACTCTTGTTATGCAACCCTCCTTGATCTTCTAATTCTACCCTCTTGCTATGTGAATCTCTATCCACTTAGACTTCTTCAATTCCTTGATTATTTCTCAACCAAGAAACCTTCACTTTGCTTGATTACACCTTAATCAAGACTTCCTTTGCTTGATTGTTCCTCAATCAAGACTTCCTTGATCTTCAATTTGTTGTAGACTATTTTGCCTTGAATGCAATGATTACAACACCATAGAATTACAGAAAATCAGAACCTAATGAATCTCAATCAAATAACAATGAACAAGTTGAATATGAGATTCTTGTGTTTGTAGAAAAGATGATAACAAGATGTAAAAGAAAGCTTTTTATCTTTTCAATCTAAGAGAGAATGTGTGGCTTGTTTCTCTTGATATAAAACGTATTTGAATGATTCTATATTTTCATTAAGGTGTAAGAATGGTTTATATAGATACCCATAAAGAATGAAAACATAAAACTGAATTTTTAACAAACTTAACAGTCACTAACCGGTTACTGGGTATGACTAACCGGTTAGTCACTGTAACTTTTGTTTTCTAATTTAGCAAAAAATATTTTCAAAACTTTAACTATTAAAACCAATTCTTTCCAACCTTAATTAAAATATTTAGCCACTTATTGATGCATCCTAAAATATAATGAAAAACATTTTGAAAAATATGCATCAACATATTTTAATTAATTGGTTTTATGAAACTCAAAATTAATTTGATCAAAATTAATTAATTGAGATTCACTACCCAAAACTAACTCTACCCAAGAACCTAAGGACTCAAAGCAAAATATAAAATAACTCTATGAAACTTTGATTCCTTGCTTGCTTGTCTAGAGATTAGTTGATTCTCTCTTCTTGTAAAATTTGCTTTCTTCTTCTCTTTATCTTTTCTTTGTAACATTTAGCTCTTGAACATTGTTGCTTTTGTTCTTTGGGAGACTTACTTTCACTTGACTTCATCACAATGTTTAGTCTTGCTTTCACTTGATTTCATCACAATGTTTTCCTCATCAAAACATAGCTTCATACACATGGACTCTTCACTTAGATCTTCCAAATGAGGGGACTATGACCCGCTCTACCATTTGGGTGCATGCTTTGCTTGAAACGTGTGGTGGGGTCTCTCCCCTTCTTCCCTCTTTTTTTTTTTTTGTGTCACACGTCCAAGCTTCTATTTGTTTCTTTTAAATATAAGCTCTCATTCTAGTAATTCTATATTTATGTTCGGTGTTAAGTATGCAATAACAGTAATGAACCAGAAGTTGAATCATGCCAAGATGCAATAATCAAATTTCAAAAATCATGCCAAGATCATATCTTTCTTATTGTGTTTTCTCGGGGGGAGGTTCATACCAACACGCTCGCTTAAGTCTTTTTAATTGGGTTTACTTGAGGGAGGTTAAGACCATTACGCCTCAAGTCCCCTAACGTCAACAATAATTTTCTTTCATGCATTCTTTCATTATTATCTAGTTGGGCGTGCTTAGGGGGGTTAAACCATCACGCCTGAGCACTATCTCAGAGTCAATTTCTCATTTATGATTTATTTCTTAGCATGTAAGCGTGTGAGAGAATAAAAATTATGCAAACTAATGTATGGAATTGAAATTAGGCTAGGCATAATACTTAGCTTTGCGCCCGTTTGATGTTGTTCTTCATTCTGATCTCTTGTCCAACTAGAGCGTTCCTCTAACTTTTGAGTGTCTTGTTATGGAGGGCGTAACTGGAGAGCGTTCCTTTGATTTTGGGGTGTTTTCTTACAAATAGCTGATTTCTTGCTTCTGATCTTCATTTCAAGGAAAAAGAACATGTATTTCTGTTTCCTCAAGAGCGTGCTTTCCGCTGCGTTGTCCAGGGCGTGCATTTCTGCTAGGCGTACTTTCTGCTATCTTGCTTTTCACTGATCATTTGGTCTTTTCTATGGAATCATCTTTTTTAGGGAATAACTTCCTTCTACCCTTGAAGCTCTTGAGCGTACCATCTAGATTTTCTCCTTGCCAATTTTCTTTGTTGCAGTTCATGGGCGTGCTCTTTTTCTTTCTTCGAGGGCGTTTTCCACTTTGTTCTCCAGCGCAAGTTTTCTCCACTGAGCACATATTCCACCACTTCGCTTCATAGTGAATAATTTATTTTCATTACTAGGGTAGTTTTTTTTTTCTCTCTTGAAACTTTGAGCATGTCATCCAAGTCTTCTTCCAGCTAACTTGTTTTTGGCCATAATTTTTGGACCTGATGCTTATCTAATGACACTTGGTTGCTTTCCTACTCTGGGCGTCCATTTTTAGTTGTGGAGAGCGTTCTTCCTAGCCTTTGGGTATCTCACTTTTGGGTGTCCTTTCCCACTTGGGCGTCCCGCTTTTGGCCCTCTCGCTCTTTGGAATGAGGATCACACCTTCCCATTCTAAGTGTTCTGCCTTTGAGCATGAAGAGCGTTCCTTTCCGCTTTAGCTATCTCTACAACATAAAATAACGCTCAAATATTTCTCTCTATGTACCTAATAACATAGTAATTTCTCAATCAGCCAATTTGACATTCAGGTTCTACTACTTCATCATGCAAAATTATGTATAGAGGTTATAATGTTATAGAGAGTGTAACTTCTCCCATCAAAACCAAGTCCTTTCATCCTTAGCTGCAGTCACTATCCTCTTTCTTGATCTTTACCTGATCCCTTCTATCACAAAATGTTAAAAACTATATATTTTCATAAAATTGTTTTATAATATCATTCTCTCTCTCTCTTTTTCTTTTTCTCTCTTTTTTTTCTTTCCTCTTTTTTTTTCTTTTCTTTTATTTTTAGATATACTATTATAATATTAGGATTATCATGATAAAAACTAATTTCAAGTTGTGGCCACTGTTGCGGCCGGGGTCCCGGGGTCGCCCTCGGGGCCTCGCCTACGATTGGGGGTCGACTGACCCAATTTGGAGTCGCCACCGCATTTTGTTGCAAAAACGCGGAAAAAATAAATATCAATTAAAACGGATAAAGCTTGGTCTCGAACTAGATAGATTCCGAGTTCGGGAGTCGGTTACGAGCCGGGGAAGGTATTAGCACCCCGTTCGCCCATTCGAAAATGGTACCTTTGATTGATTTTAATTGACTTAAATAACTGGTTTACCAAAAAATAATTGTTTTTTTAATGTTATGCCTGACAAGGTTGTCCTTGGTCCTACGTACCCTCATAAAATGAGGAATCAAGGCTACGTAGTTCTTAATGTTTTAATTTTATTTTTTTAGAAAAAAGGTTTGATACGAAGAGGAACATGCACAAGACCTTGTCGTTTAGGCAAGGAAAGGTGGATTTCCAAAACGCATTTGGTTAATAAAACTTATTTAATAAAATTCATTTATTTTATATATATAAAAAAAAGAGTATTTCTAAATGGGTGGCAATTTTAACACCCCACATGCAAATTTATACACCCCACTATTTTAAAAAATACCAAAAATACCCTCTTTTAAAACAAAAACACATCTTGTTTTCCCTTCCCTTCCCACCCCACCCCACCTCACCCCACAGCCCATAGCAACCATCGCACAGCCACCCCACCGCCACCCCAACCATCCCATAGCCACCCCACCGCCACCCTAACCATCCCACAGCCACCGCATGAGCCCAACCACCCCACCCCACAGCCACTCCATGTCCCCAACCACCTCATCCCACAACCAATGGGGTCGTGATCCTCTTCACAACCTGGGTCGTGACCCTCTTCACAACCCGAAGACCTGAGTCGAGTCATGAGCCCCTTCACGACCTTGGGTCGTAACCCTTTCAACAATCCAATAAATAGTGTAGCCAACACTGGATCGTGAGTGTCTTCACGACCACAGAGTCATGGTCGTGACTGTGTTTCCAACCGCAGGGTCGTCACCCATCTCACGACCCAAATCCAAAAATGAAAAACAAGAAAAGAAGCTAGAAGAAACCTGATGAGGGTGGGGTGAGACGATGTCGGTGGGAAGGGTTGTCATTGGTGACGATGGCGGTGGCGGAAGATGAACAAGAAGAACCCGAATCCGGGTCGTGGCTTCGTTCACGACCGTGGGTCGTGGCTTCATTCACGACTCCTCTGTGCCATTCTTGGTGGTGCTGGTGGCTGCTACTGCTTGTGCCGGCGACGGTGGCGGGGGCTGACGAGCAGGAGGACGGTAGCGGGGGTGGAGCACGACTTCAGTTCAAATAAAAGAGAGGGTGGAGCCGCTGCTCCTTGCGTTTTTGCTCCTTGCGTCGCAGCGCCGAAGGTGTCGACGGTTGGCGCCAGTGAGAAGAGACGGTGACGGTGTGGGGTGGGGTGGGGTGGAGAGAGAAGGAAATGAGAGAGAGAGAGAGTGGCGATGAAGAGAGAGACTCACGGTGTGGGTGGGGTGGATGGAGAGAGAAAGTTGGAAGGGAAGAAGCAAGCAAAGGGCATTTGTGTATTTTCCCACCTAAAGTGGGGTGTAGAAATATTAGGGTGGGGTGTTAAAATTTTTTTTCTTTCTAAATTTGTAACTTTCATGGAAACTAACTTTCACGGAAACTAACTTTAACGTAATTATAATTTACATTTTAAAATGGTTTATGCAAAGAGGAACATGCACAAGAACTTGTCGTTTAAGTAAGGAAAGGTGAATTTCCAAAACGCATTTGGTTAAATACTTGTTTAATAAAATTCATTTAATTTTTATAAAGAAAAATATTTTAAATTTCACTACTTATTTGCAACGTAAATTAAGTTAAGTTAACGTTTTATTTTACTACTTTAAAAAAAATAGAATTTATGTGAAGAGGAAAATACATAAAACCTCGACATTTAGACGAGGAAAAATGAGTTTCCAAAGCGCGCGTATTGTCAATACTGAATTAGTAAAATTAATTAATTATTATTTTAAACATGATTTTATCTAAAAAATTATATTATTTTAAAGACGAATTATATAGTATTTGTTTTCGGGTGTGAAGAGGAAGTCCTAAAGATCTCACTACTAAACAAATTTGGGTGAGAAAAATCGACTTACCAAAACATAACTATCGGATTCGATCAAATACGAAATCATAATATTGTCAAAACCCCGATCAATTACATGGGTATTCCATCGTTAAAAATAAAAATAGATTAATAGATTAATAAAGAATTATATAGATTAATAAAGAATTATATATTTAACTCAAAGCCATTTTATAATCTAGAATTAAAACAGTGCCAACACTTATAGGCACACCCAAAACGAACCAGCAGAGTAAAAAACCAGAACAACACAAGATGTTCCAACAATTTCATTTTAGATTGGTCCAAAGTTGCTAAATCCCAAATTAGTCAAGTACTCTACAACATTAAAATATATAAGCAGATGACTTCTCATCATGTTTCAAGCTTTAATAACATAAGTAACTAGATCAATTAAATTGCATGTGACTATAAGGTGAAACGGAGTTGTTCAAGAACAAGCAAATTCTGATACAGGAGATAATTTACCCTCATTCATAAATTTTGGAGTCATCAATCAGAGCAAGCAATTACAAAATTGAGGACTAAAAAAAAATATAACAACTTAATTCAAATAAAATTTTCAGAGTAATAACAAAACCTATTGAAGGTAAAGATGAGTGATGTTTATGAGTGCTTCAAAGTTGGTTCTGCTATCGCTGTGGTCGTTGCTTTGTTGCTGTTCTCTTTTCTTCGTTTTTGTTGCTCTATGTGTTCTTTTTTCTCTATTTCGTTTTTTTTTATTCTTTCACTGTCCTGCTCCTTTTTTTTCCTTCTTCTTCACTGTTCGTTCTCTCTTCTATTTATAGGACTAAAAAAAATTGTTCTCCTCCCCTTACGAATCATTGGCAATCTGCTTTATTCATATAAATTGAGAAGAAAACGCGAAATTCACGCATGAAGAAGGAGAAGAAACGCGGTTAGAATCGCAAAAACGGAACAAGGAGAGAACGAATTGATTTCGAAATCACTTAATTGATTAGGAATTAAACATGATTTTAAGACAATTTTGGAGGATTGGGAGAGAGGGGCGGCTAGGGTTGGAACCTAGGTTTTTCTTTGAAGAAAAGGGAAGAAGAAGGAAGTAGCAGCAACTGCTGCTGGCTGCTATTGTTGTTACTTGTTACGTTGAGGGTGGGAAGGGAGTTAGGTTTTGTGGGCCCAAACCCCTTTCCCTTTTTTTTTTTTTTTTTTGTAATAACCCCCTCTTTCTTTAAATGTTTTCTTTTCTTTTTTATTATTTTTTAAAAATAAAACCCAAAAGAAACTTAATGCACAAAAAAAAATCAAACAAAACCTTTTTTTTTATTTTTTATTTTAAAACCTTTTTTTTTATTTTTTATTTTAAAATTCGAGAATAAAAATTTAATTAAACAAATATTTTTACAAAATAATATTTTTGACCCCGGATAAAATTGGGTGTCAAAAAATACTTATAATAATATTTTATCATAAAGCATACATTACCAATTATCTCAAAATGATTTTCATTTTTGATGCAACTACTTTACAATCTTGGACAGCACATACAGAGTTTCTCAAAAATCAATTTTCTCCTAAACAGTTCATCGAAGACACATGCCACTTTTTCCTAAAAATTCTTTACAAAACCTACTATAATAAAATGATTAAACATAATTAAAATAAAGCATATTGATTTACTGGACAGACACCTTAAGTCAAGTTGCATCACTTCAAAAATTTAAACTAACAGTCTCTAACATTTACTATACATACTGCAATTACATAAAAACAATCAAGCATAGTACACACCTATAAAAATTATTATTTGAAGCCTTGTACTTTATGAAAATAATATTTTTCAATATTAAGAACATTTCTAGATCTAAATATATTTTCATCAGAATACCTAATACATACAGATAGTCATTTATTTACATCAGAAAGATCAATTAGAAAAAAATAAAACATCTTGGTTTTTCCTCTTCAATAAATTCGACCAACCCTATATACAAAAGAGTACTTTTTAAATTTTTCAAATACATATATACTTTAGGCACATAATTTCATATACTCAAAATAATCAATTTGACACAAAGATAATCACTTTTTAGAAAATTTGCTTTTGTACAGTAGCTAGTTTACAACTTCTACTAATCACATAGTCAGACATTCACAATCACAAGATAAAAATTTTACTTACTTACTCCTAATTTACCAAATCAAATAATATAAATCAAGTGTAACTTTTAATCAGAAATCATTTATACTTCACTGATAACACCATAAAATCCAGAATTTCAATTGTTTTTATAAAACTATTTTCATTTCACTACAGCAACATCAGAGATCAAATAATCATCACATAACATAATAATAACAACTACCACTTTATATACATATCATGACCAATCAATAAAAAAAACAAAAGACTAAAATTTTTTCTTTTCTTTTAATGCTACATCAGATCGCACAAAATTTTCAGAATATACTTTAGTTTCCATTTTGAACCAAAACAAAGAAAACTACAATACTTCAAACAGATAACAATTTCTATAAAATATATATATGTCTATATTGTAAGAATCACACAAAAATTTCAGAATATAAATTCTGTGCTACAAAATTAGGTCATCTCAAGGCCAAAGAAAAGGGGAGATTCTTCTCTTTAAACAATTCATTTTGTCCCTTTCCTCTAAACCTTTATTCATTTGACCACAAAACAAAATACCATCAACAATACATAGTTCATAAAAAAAGAAATAGAAACTTTTTGTTCTTGCTATTATAAAAGGAATTAGGGATTATAATAACAGTAAAAGCATAAATGAATTAAATTAAAATAAGGAATTAGAATTACCTCTCCTTCTAAAGCTAAAAGACTTCCCTAAAGGTGAGAAAATTTTCCTCCTCTTCCCCTATGCAACTCGCCACCCTCCTCTCTCTTTTCTCTTGGAATAAAATTTTTTCTCAGAATGATAACAAGTAATGTGTGTGAAATTGTGAGAGGTGTGATGGTCTATTTATAGGTGAAGAGAAGGCCAATTTTCCCCTCCCATCAGACCACAAATTTGTCCCCCCTTAGCCAAAGTGAGCCAGCATTTTCAATTCCCACTTTGAAACACACACATGCATTAATGAAACTCTTCTAAATCCTATCACTCATTAACCTAAGAATGATTCCCCACAAGTTTCAGAAAATTCTCCTCTCTCCCTCCTACTATTTTTTTGGACGGTGCATATAAAAAAAAATAAGAAGAAAAATTTCCATTGGTCCATTTTAAATTCACCACAAAATTGACCAATCACGTTAAGACTTTCATTTTTGATAATTCAGAAATAATTAGAAAATGCTATTATTTGGACTGTAAAATCAGTAGACATTTAAATAAACTTCTCAATACACAAATAAAATTATTTTATAGCCCAATAATTTATTTCATGCTCCAAAAAATTTTTTTCTAAGTTAGAAATACCAAAAATTCGTTTTCTCTATTGTACAGTAATTTTTTTGTAAATGCCAAAATAAAAATTCTCTTTTCACATATTCAGATACTACATTTCAATACGATCGTTTTCATATAAAGTTTATAATTTTTGGACTTACGGTTTGAAAGTTATGAATTTTTGAAGTTCTAAGATCCTTTCCTTCAAAAATGCACTTCATAAGCTTTCAAATATTTTATAATAAGGAAAATACGAAATTTTATTTTATTGGGATGATAGTCCTATATAAAACTTCAGAAATGTATTTTTGTTTTCAAAATAAAACACACTTGAATCAAAAGGCCATTAAATGCATTAAAGTCACACCTTTACACTTAAAACTCAAAAATTCGTTCAGTACTGTAGCAGTGATAAAATTTTGAAAACTTTAGAATAAAAATCAAAGCTTTACATTTTCATAATCTACGTTTCGATACTGTGGTGGACTCGGCCTGGCCGAGGTCCTTAAACCGCCTCGCCGAAGTCCTGAGGACCCTTTAGGAAGCCTTCTGAGCGCTCGGCCGAGCTCAATGCTCAACGGCCGAACAGATGCCAGAAACAGGCCGACCTCGTGTTCCCACTCAGTCCCGACATCCAGGTCCGACACCTCCCCGAGTCTGACGTCCCCCTTCCTTATCCACAAGGACAGCTCACAACCTTATCCACAAGGACAGCTCACAACCTTATCCGCAAGGACAGCCTATCCACTCCTAGCTCAGTACAGGCTGGCCCTACTTGGGCCTAAAAGAAAGCCCATTAGGGCAACCAGCTCCCCCCTATAAGTAGCTCCGTACTACATGGGGCTCAGGTACGTCCTCTAACCCTAATTGCCATCCTCACACACCAGTGATTAGGGTTGCTTCTTGGCTCTCTCCCTTAGCCGTCTGAGGACTTCCCCCAAACATCACATATCAACCCTAGACAGAGGCTCCTTCGAAGGTCATCTCCTACACCCTCGGAGGTCCTCGCCGTCTAGGACATCACATTGGCGCCGTCTGTGGGGAGAGATAAATTTCAACCCCACTCAGAAGATTCTACCATGTCTGAAGCTCAACCGGATCAGAAAAGGAGGAGGGAATGCTCTGGGAGAATCCCGCCAGCTGAAGACCTGCGGTCGCACCGGGGGGTTAGCTGGGCAGCAAGGTCCCCACCACCCCCCCCCCTCCTTACCCGCCGTCACGATCATCGCATCAAAACGTCATTCAAGCCTCAGCTCCTGATGGGTCCCAACAACATCCAAGAAATTTGGTTATACAGGATCTGTTCAAAATACCGGCAAACTTCCGGGTGGACACTATCTCTGGAGGGTTCGGCTGTGGCGGCGAAAGGAAGTCGGAAAGGAGAAGGTATGTTCAGCAGGTGTTGGCCGTTCGCCACAAGCCTATGGGTAAGAAACATCCCGGAACATCCCAATTAGTTTCTCTGATGAGGATCTAGGAGATATCATCCCGAATCACAATGACACAATGACCCAATGGTGATCGCGGCCATGATTAGCAACTTCGAAGTCGCCCGAGTTCTCGTTGACCAGGGGAGCTCGGCCAACATTCTTTTTATCCACACATTTCAAGCATTAAAACTAAGATCCGCCGACCTCGTACATTTTGAAGGGCATCTTATCAGCTTCACGGGCGAGACAATACGCCCCCTTGGAGCCATCCTCCTCCCGGTGACCTTGGGCAAACTACCTTCGGCCCGAACGGAGTTTATTAAGTTTTTGGTAATTGACTATAAATCCCCCTACAATGTGATACTGGGACGAACCTACCTTCAAGTCTTTGGAGCAGTGGTCTCAACAGTTCACCTAGTAATGAAATTCGTTGGTTCTGACGACAACCTTGTCACCGTCAAAGCTGATCAGCCCAGAGCCCGACTATGCTACAACACGAGTCTACGGGAAAGTAAGAAAAAGCAAGAAGAACTCTCGGGTCCGACATTAGCCAAAGGGAAGGTCCTTTTGGCCGAGTTGGACGTCCGGGCTGAACAAGATGACCTCAGACCGTCTCCTCAAGGAGAGTGGTTGGCAGTTCCCATCGATCCCGCCGACCCCAGCAGAATTGTCAAGGTGGGTGCCGACCTCCCTAAGGATGTACAGGAGGAAATCATCGCACTATTGCGAGATAATTTGGACCTGTTCGCCTGGACCTCGGCCGATATTCCGGGGATCGACCCAAACTTTATCTGTCACAGGCTCAGTGTAGACCCGAAAGCAAGGCCGGTGGCGCAGAAAATGAGACGGGTCGGAACTGAGAAGGCAAAAGTTATCCAGGAAAAGGTGTCCGAGTTGCTCGAAGCCGGGTTTATAAAAGAAGTCCCATACGCCGAATGGGTTGAAAATACAGTCCTGGTTAAAAAGGCAAACGGTAGTTGGAGGATGTGTGTAGTTTACACCGACCTCAACAAAGCCTGCCCCAAGGACCAATATCCACTGCCGATTATTGACCAGCTCGTCGATAATTCGGCAGGTTACCAATTGTTATCATTCACTGATGCATATTCGGGATATAACCAGATCCGTATGTATCCCCCGGATCAAGATAAGACCACATTCACGACCGGAAAGGCAACTTACTGTTACACCGTCATGCCTTTCGGCCTTAAGAATGCTGGCGCAACCTATCAAAGGATGATGAATAAAGTTTTGGACGGGATCATTGGCGCTACCATGGAAGTTTACATCGACGACATGATCACAAAGAGTAAGAAAAGGGAAGACCATGCCAAGGACCTAACCACGGTCCTGGAAAGGGTAAGAACCCATAGGATGAGGTTGAATCCGGAGAAATGTACTTTTGGAGTCCCCGCTGGCGCCTTCCTTGGGTTCATGCTCTCCGAGAGAGGAATCGAAGCAAACCCTGACAAATGCCGAGCTATACTAGAGATGAAAAGCCCTGCCGACCTCAGAGGGGTGCAACAATTAACTGGAAGGATGGCGGCTTTGTCTAGATTTCTTCCTCAAGCTGCTAAAAAGGCCTTACCCTGGTACCAACTTTTGAAAAAGGGCACAACCTTCAATTGGGATCAGGACTGTGAAGCCTCTTTCCTTGCTCTGAAAGAATACCTCTCTTCCCCTCCAGTTCTCTCCAGCCCCCATGGGGGGGAGAACCTCTTTATTTACCTCTCCGTTGGGGAGTCAGCCCTTAGCTCCGTGTTGGTTCGAGATGAGGGTCGGAGCGAATTCCCCGTTTATTTCATAAGCCGAGCTCTCCAGGGCCCCGAGCTTCGGTATTCCAAGATTGAGAAATTTGCATTCTGTCTTATCCTGGCTGCACAGCGGTTACGACAATATTTTCAAGGCCACCCTATCATCGTACGAACCGCCCAGCCCATTAAACAAGTTCTACAAAAGCCCGACCTCGCGGGGAGAATGATGGCCTGGTCAATCGAACTGTCCGAGTTCGACATCTCCTACGAACCGAGGAAGGCAATCAAGTCACAAGTGTTAGCAGATTTTGTGTCCGAGTTTACAGAGCCCCACCAAAGCTCTAGCTCGGATATTTGGGTAATATATGTTGACGGTTCAAGCAATCAAAAGGGGGTAGGAGCTGGAGTTATTTTGGAAAACGCGGAAGGCCTCAGTATCGAGTATTCCCTTAAGTTCGAGTTTCTAACTTTGAATAATCAGGCCGAGTACGAGGCAGTCATTGTTGGCCTCCGCATGGCCAAAGAGCTCGGTGCGTCCGAAGTTCAAGTTATGAGCGACTCCCAGCTGGTGGTTTCCCAAGTTGTTGGGGACTACCAAGCCAAAGAACCCATCCTGCAGAGATATCTCGACAAAGTTAAATCCCTTGCTCTCGATTTTGAAAAATTTTTCATCACCCATATCCCCCGCAGTTCAAATTCCCGAGTCGATGTGCTTTCCAAGTTGGCAAGCACAAAAGGCGGAGGGAATAATAAAAGCCTCATTAAAGAGCAAATCGCAACCCCAAGCGTAGTAATGGTCATTTCGGTATCGCCGAACTGGATGCACCCGATCAGGGCGTACCTCGAACATGGAATACTCCCTGCCGATCAAAAGGAAGCAAAGAAACTTAAGAGAAAAGCAGCTGAGTATGTTATTATTGATGAAGTCCTTTATAGGAGAGGAATGTCATCCCCACTCCTCCGATGTCTTACCTCCGAGGAAGCTCAGGAGACCTTGAACGAGGTCCATGGAGGAATGGGAAGCCATCACGTCGGAGGAAAATCCTTGGCGAGAAAGATACTAAGGGCCGGATATTTCTGGCCAACCTTAGTAATGGATTCCATTGACCATGTTCGATGATGTCCTTAATGCCAATTCTTCAGTGATGTTTACCAGAAACCGTCCGAGGAGCTCCACTCTCTAGCCTCCCCCTGGCCTTTCAGCATGTGGGGGATGGACATTGTGGGACAGTTCCCAACGGCTCCAGGCCAACTAAAATTCATCGTGGTAGCAATAGACTACTTCACCAAATGGATCGAAGCTGAGCCCCTAGCAACCATCACTTCGACAAGGATCCAGAAGTTTTTCATGAAACAAGTCATCTCCCGTTTCGGCCTTCCTCTCACATTGATCACCGACAACGGCAGTCAATTCGCCGCCAACAACTTCCAGATATTAGCTGAGAGTCTCGGTATCTCCCATTGTTTTTCCTCGGTTGAGCACCCCCAGACTAATGGTAAAGCAGAAGCCGCCAACCGAGCTATCGTAGACGGCCTCAAGAAGAGAATCACACAGGCCAAAGGATCATGGGCCAATCTTCTACCCGAGGTCCTCTGGTCAATCAGGACCACGGTTCAGTCCTCAACCGGAGAAACCCCCTTCAGACTCACCTATGGTTGTGATGCGATCATCCCCATCGAACAAAGAATTCATACTTTCCGAATGAGGGACAGACCCGAGGAGGAAAACAGAAATTTGATAAAAGAAAACTTGATTTTGGCCGAGGAGATCCGGGACGCCGCTTCTGCTCGGGAAAAGAAAGTGAAAGAAAGGCAAGCCAAGCAGTATAACAAAGCGGTACAGCCCAGGTCTTTTGAGGTCGGCGATCTCGTTCTTAGGAGGGCTGACATCGGTCTTAAAAACCGAAGAGACGGGAAATTTGCTCAAAACTGGGAAGGCCCCTACAGAGTCATCTCAAAAACACACTCTGGGGCATATAGACTAGAAACCCTTGAAGGGGCCGAGCTTAAAAATTCTTGGAACGTGGCAAAACTGAGAACCTACTTCAGCTAGGTTTACCTCAGATGTTATCGGCTGCCCCAGTTAAAAGTTTAAATTTTATCTTCATAATTTTATCTTCGGTTCTATTAATATTTCGCACTTACTTTTCCTAATCATGCTCTCATTTTCCACGTGGGGACATACCCACCTTCTCAATCTATAAGCAATGTACTCATGGTAATTAATGAAAAGTACAAACTTGCTCATACTCAAGTGCCACAGTTTTATATACGTATGTACTAGCTTCTCATTTAGCACTAGCCACCTAAATGTTGCATGGCGCTATGCACAGCCAACGTCTCCCAGATAAGATCGGCTCATATGCACAGTGTACAAGGGACACCCGATAAAGAACAGACTGTTGTGAAATGTTTATACATAGCTTCACTCAGCACTCTCTTTTACATCGGGGCCGAGGACACCCGCCTCGGCTAAGGTGGGTAGCTCCGAGTTCCCTACCGTATGCACTTATATACAGTACCTTTATTCAGAGGAAAACTTATAAGATTACTGCACTTACTGAGTCGTCTGAGTTTAACATTGGTAAGTTTTAAATCTGATCAAATCCAAATACAACAAGTTAACAAAAAACTTGTATCCTCAAAGGTAGTTCTACTTAGTTATTTAAAAATGACCTCGGACTCTATACGAATGCAACAAGTTAGAATAAAAACTTGCATAGACTGATAGTATGCAACAAGTTGAAACTGGAAAGAACTTGCATAAGAACAAAATGTTGTACACAATAAAGTTAAATACAATCCAACATTGTCAAACATGTTACAAAAAACATTGACAAGTCACAAATCACAAGCTGCCCAGCATAAGGGACTTACGCTGCTTCATCTTCGACATCAGATAGGACAACCGAGTTCGGGTTGAACTCCTCATCTGGCTTCTCCACTAAAGGGTCGGGCAGGTTCTCCTTGGGTTGGTTTAGGTCGACTTCAAGCCCGTCCTTGTCATAGTCGACCATTTTCCCATCCTCCACCCCGAAACCAGCCGAGGCGCCAAGGTACCATATTTGGAGCCCTTGGTTCAGGTGCAGAATCTGCTCTATCGCGCTGGTAAAAACTTTGCCCGCTGCCCTCTCAAGGTTGAAATCCGCTTCACGTGCGGCTACTTTGTGTTTAAGAGCACAATTCCAGAACGTAATCTCGAGAGAAGGAGAGAGAGTGGATCTCGTGTAAGTGAAAGAAGGTGCAGCCGTGTGGTGGAAAGAAGAAGCAGAACGGTTTGTGCCAAGATAAGGGAAGAGGAACCACTTTCCCTCCACTTTCGAAAGGTGGGCCAAGCCTAAAAGGCCCAACCCAACATGCAGCCATACCAATTGGGACGCGTGTCATGCAGCAGCTGAAACAGTGGACCTCGAGCAACGTCACAGTAATGATGACGCTTCGAAGGTCGTGATTTCTGACACGGGTCAGATCCAGTAAAATCAAACGTCACATCGGTACGGGTGACTTGACAACTGTCGAACCCGCCCTGTCATAATGAAAGGACGTCAGAAACAGCTGGATCCAACTTACCGGCAACTCATCGTCCGAACTCCCTAGAACCTCGGAACAAGGCTCAGATAGCCTTGACCGAGCTGGGGGGCTTATGTGGTGAACTCGGCCCTTGTGGGGTGGACCTGGGAAAAGGACATAAACCAGAACCTCGGAACAAGGCTCAGATAGCCTTGACCGAGCTGGGGGGCTTATGTGGTGGACTCGGCCTGGCCGAGGTCCTTAAACCGCCTCGCCGAAGTCCTGAGGACCCTTCAGGAAGCCTTCTGAGCGCTCGGCCGAGCTCAATGCTCAACGGCCGAACAGATGCCAGAAACAGGCCGACCTCGTGTTCCCACTCAGTCCCGACATCCAGGTCCGACACCTCCCCGAGTCTGACGTCCCCCTTCCTTATCCACAAGGACAGCTCACAACCTTATCCACAAGGACAGCTCACAACCTTATCCGCAAGGACAGCCTATCCACTCCTAGCTCAGTACAGGCTGGCCCTACTTGGGCCTAAAAGCAAGCCCATTAGGGCAACCAGCTCCCCCCTATAAGTAGCTCCGTACTACATGGGGCTCAGGTACGTCCTCTAACCCTAATTGCCATCCTCACACACCAATGATTAGGGTTGCTTCTTGGCTCTCTCCCTTAGCCGTCTGATGACTTCCCCCAAACATCACATATCAACCCTAGACAGAGGCTCCTTCGAAGGTCATCTCCTACACCCTTGGAGGTCCTCGCCGTCTAGGACATCACAGATGCGGTCGTTTTGACATATCATTTGTAATTTTTCGACGTACGGTTGAAAAGATATGAATTTCTGAAGATAGGATACTCTAATCCTTCAAAAGGCATTTCATTTTTTAAGATCATTTAAATCAAATACTTTACCTTAAAATATTTTATTTAAATACACTAGGGAAAACATTGGTATGCATATATATATAACACATATACCACGTATATATATATATATATAATTAAATTCAGGTATCAAAATCAAATATAATTTCTTATATTCAATTATCAGATCACAAATAAATTGGGTAAAATTGTGGGTCTCACATCATTCCTCATCATAGTGACCCACTGGTGATAACAGGGATTATTAACAGGTTCAAAGTTTGCAGAATGATGGTAGACCAAGGGAGTTCTTCCGACATCATGTTTTCTGAGCTCTTTGATCGATTAAAGTTGAAGCCTCAGGACCTTCGCACATGTCAAAAGGAATTGATTGGTTTTACTGGAGACACCATCAGGCCAAGAGGATATATTGACATCAGGCTGACGCTAGGAACACCTCCTCGATGTCGGACCGAGAAGATATCCTTTGCGGTGGTAGATTGCCCATCAGTGTATAATGCGATTTTAGGGCGCCCCACCTTGAAGGCATTCCAGGCGGTTGCTTCCCCTCTTCACATGGCAATGAAGTTCCCAGGAGAGAAGGGTGCGGTTATCACAGTACGGGCAGACCAAATGCAAGCGAAACATGCTTTATTGCCAGTTTGAAGGCTACTAAGGAGAATGCGAAGAAGCATATGCAGATAAAGAAAGGTAAAGCCCCCGCTTCCTCTTCTGGTGTGATGGTGGTGGATTTAGACATGAGAGAAGACATTAAAGAAGAGCGTCCCAAGCCTGAAGGAGAATTGGAGAAAGTCCAGATAGGCGAAACTTCAGATCACTGGACACAGGTAGGAAAAGATTTGCCAAAAGAAGAGAATGAGAAGCTGGTTACTTTGTTAAAGAAGAACAGAGATCTGTTTGCATGGACAGCTGCTGACATGTCTGGTTTGGATCCGGAATTCATTTGCCACCGTCTGTCTATAGATCCTACATTCAGACCAGTGGCTCAGCGCAGGAGGAAGATGGGTGCCGAACGACAGAAAGTCATCGCTTCAAGTGTGGAGGAGCTTTTACAGGCCGGGTTCATTCGAGAAGTCCCCTACACTACATGGCTGGCAAATGTGGTCTTGGTGAAAAAAGCTAATGGAAAATGGCGCATGTGCGTCGACTATACAGACCTCAATAAAGCATGCCCCAAGGATACATACCCACTTCCCAATATTGATAAGCTTGTAGACAACTCAGCTGGTTACCAGCTACTCTCCTTTCTAGACGCTTATTCTGGTTACAACCAAATTCCAATGTTTGAAGATGATGAGGAGAAAACAGCTTTCATGATCGATAGGGCAGCCTATTGTTATACTGTAATGATCGATAGGGCAGCCTATCGAGAATAAAAATTTAATTAAACAAATATTTTTACAAAATAATATTTTTGACCCCGGACAAAATTGGGTATCAACAGCCACAAATAGCAAAATTATAAAATGTTGTGCACATATATATTTATGTGTTAATAATAAAAACTTGGGCCAGCATAATTTATTCAATCAATAAAATTATTTACAGTAATAACAAAGAGAGAGGGAGAACAAGTTTTACTTCCCTGACTTTTCTGGACAGATATATGTTCCCTTCTCAAACCTTTGGGCAATGACCTCCTCTTGGTTTTTGATATCTCTTTGTCGTGTCATATGCCCTCACTCATTCATTTTGTTTCTATCGAGGCTCGTTATCTCCAAAGCTTTCCTTTTTCCTCTCTTAGTAATTGAAAAGTTTTCTTGCTAAAAGAACATATGTCAAAACTTTTCTCTCCAAGTCCTTGTCTTTTCCTTGTTTCATCTGACAGCTTTTCCCTTTCCTCATGCGATCATTATCTTTTCCTCTTCTTTTACCTTGATCAGGAGCCAAGCCTATCACTATGATGTCCCTTTCGTCCAGCTACTAACTTGGTTACCGGCTCATTCGCTTGACCAGTCTGGGTGTTCTTGACTTCTGAGCGTTTTTTCGGGGGACGCCCACTTCTTTGGGAGGAATGGCGTTCCTGCCCGCTTCGGGCGTTCTACTAAAGCTTAAATATTTTGTTCTATCGTAGTAATCTTTCTCTAATAAATCTGTGTTGGTTTAATATTCATGTTCTACCACTCAAAAACATCATCAAAAAATCATGGTTTACACTTAATTGAGCATGCATTAACCACACTTAATTTTGTAATATCCCATTCATATCTATTGTAATCCTTGATTTAACAAATACCCTCTCTTATCAGATTCAATGAGAATACAAAGCTAGTTCATCATGCAATAGTAAAAATGTGTGTAAAAATGATTTAAAGTAATAACACACATACAAACATGTGGCCGACGACAAAATGATTTAAAGTAATAACACACATTCAATGAAAAAGCATCAGGTCCAAAAAATAAAAATAAAAATCATAAAAGTATAAATAGGATTATTCATAAAATAATAAATTAAAGAGAAAATAGTCTATTTGGTCCTCCAAAGATACATCGGACATCAGCTTAGTCCCCCAAAGATTTTGGGCATTAATTTAGTCCCCCAAAGATCAAAATGGGCATCAATTTAGTCCCACTGTTAAAAAATCCGTTAATATTATTTAAAAAAAAATTCCGAAAAATAATAAAATATTCAGAAAATTTTTTATAAAAATCTGTAAAATATTTTTAAAAAATACTGAATTTTTTTTATATGTTAAAAATTAATAAAAAATTATGAAAATTTTTTAAAAAAAATTATGAAAAAGTTTATTTCTTTTTTTAAAATATTTATAAAATAATAAAAAAAACTATGAAAATAAAAAAGTCAGAAAAATTTTAAAAAACATGCAAAATATTTTTTTAAAAACTATGAAAATAATTAAAATTTCATCAATATATTTTTAAAAAATAGGTAAAATATTTTTTTTAAAAAATATGAATTATATTTCTTTTTAAAAATTTTATAAACTAAATCTGCTTTCACACAAGGGTTATATGGGTTAGAACATTACCGTGTAAGAATTTTCAGAAAAAATTCATAATTTTTAGAAAATTAAAAAATATCAGAAAGTTACTGTAAAATAATAAATTAAATTTTAAACATTTCTGATTTTTTATTTATTTTTCCGAATTTTCAATAATATTATACTGCTTTCCTATTTTTTATCATTTTTACGAATTTTCTGTTACTTTTTAGAATATTTAAAAACGAAAAATAAATTTTCAAATTTTTTTAAAAAATATTTTACCGCTTTTTTCAAAATATATTTATGAATTTTTTTTATTTTATAAATATTTAAAAAAATAGAAAGACACTTTTTTTCATAATTTTTTAAAATATTTTACAGATTTCATAAATTTTTTTAATTTTTTATTATTTTCTAAATTTTTTAATCAGATTTTTTTTATTTTCTACGAATTTTCTATTACTTTTTAGAAAATTTAAAAACGAAAAAAATAAAATTTTCAAATTTTTTAATAAAATATTTTACCGCTTTTTTAAATTATATTTATGAATTTTTTACTATTTAATAAATATTTAAAAAAAAGAAAGACCCTTTTTTCATAATTTTTAAAATATTTTACAGATTTATAAATTTTTTTATATTTTTTATTACTTAATCAATTTTTTATTATTTTTCGGAATTTTTTATTATTTTTTTAATAAAATTAACGGATTTTTTAACGGTAGGACTAACGTGATGCCCATTTTGATCTTTGGGGACTAGATTGATGCCCAAAATCTTTCGGGGACTAAGCTGATGCCCAGTGTATCTTTGGGAGACCAAATAGACCATTTTCTCTGAATTAAAAGTTAGATGGGGGTACTTAGCTGTAATTTGATGATAATAAAGGAATTTGTCTCCTCTTTTAATTTTGTGTCAGGTTTGCCATGTCATTTACTTTCTTTTTTTTATTTTTTCTTAATTGGGCCAACAGCCCACCTTCTATGGGAACCCTAAGGAGGGTTCCTTCTCCTGTTTCGAACAGCAGCAGCAGCAGCTGCTTGCTGCTACAGTGGCGACGCCAAACATGATGGGGAAGCAACAGCGGTGCCAACCAAGGAAGCTACGGAGCTGCTTTGCTTTGTCCACGATGGTGGCAGTGGTGGCGGAAGTAGACGCGACGGCGGGACCGGGGAGCGGTGGAAGCGTCGCGGTTTCTTCCTCTTCGCGATTTGATGTTTTCGAGGTCCCGATTCTCCTTCTTCTTTCGATCTGCGGTGCCAGGGAGGTCGATCAGCGGCGGCGATGGACCCATCAACAAGTGACGTCGATCTCCTTTGCGAATAGAAGCAAAAGGAAGGAGATGAGATGCGCGTGAGGTGCGGTTCGCGTAGCATCTCTTTGAAGGTGACCGTCGAGACGGCGACCGGCTCTGATCGGGTTGATGGCAACAAGGAAAACGATTGGGTCGAGGTTGCGACGGTGGCGGTGATCGGCCAGCGGCGACGAAACCCATATCTCCCTCTCCCTCTAGCGGTAGCGCGAAGCTTTGGAGGTGACGAAGTTCAGGGACCTTCCCTACTCTCAGGTACGACGATGGCCACAAACGGCGAAGATGATGCTTGGTGATGAGTCAACTCGTTGTGGCCCTCTGAGTTGGCTCGTTGTGACCGAGTTGACTCGGTGAGTTTTGTTGCTTTTGTTCCTTCTTTGTTTCAAACTTTGATGTACCAGTAGAACCTCCAACTTTCTTATCTTTCTTTGCTGAACGTTCACCTTCGCTTCATCATCATTTTTTTTATTTTGTTGCATCTTCACTGTAATGAGCCTTGTATATATTTATTTTTTTTTATTTCTGGACTCTGGTCTTGTTGACTCCTCTGCTTCTCATTAACGCTTTTTATTTCTGATGAATGTTGATGCGTTGGATACATGATGAATGTTGTTATTTTGCTCCCTCCAGCGTTGAACTTTCCTTTTTTTATTTGATTCTTCATGATCTCAGCTTCATACATACATCTCCCCAATGGAGTCGCCAAATGTTTCAACCCCTTTTTACGGAGTGTTTAATGATAATGATCTGGGTTTGTAAGCTTAAGAGATGTATGTAGAAGTACAAAATCCATGCCTCCGTGGCTTGGAGAGAACGGATGGAGCATCACGAAGAATCATCGGGAGGATCGACCGGAGTGCTCTTTGCCCATGTTCTTGATTTAGGAGGAATGAGAAAATTGATATTGTAGCTCTTTTTATAGTGTATGTTGGCTGAATATGTAAGATGTCTCGGTTATTATGGTAATGGCAATGTTGAGAATACAGGAAAGTGTTGGGAGAATGATGAGATGAGATGATCCTGTGTTTGTTGGCTGTCTCCCTTTTATAGAGTGGGTAGGGGTGCAATGGGAGTAGTGCAAAACTTGGTCACTACGTAAACTTAGTGACCAAGTAGACTTGGAGACCAAGTCTTGGACAAAAAGGTGTCAGCCTACGTTGCTGTCACAGCATGTGGGTTAGTGAGTGGGCGTTCTATGTGTTAGGGCATCCTAGGTGTCAGGGTGTCCCCGTCCCTTATCTATCATGAAGGTGCTTTATCAAGGCATGAACGCTCTGTGCACTTTCCTCCATCCAAAGCCTTCCAAGCCACGTAGTCCATGAAGTTCCCAACTTAGTGGTACCGCCGATGTGTCGTCCTACACCAAGGCGGCGTGGGTCCACTAAGTATCTTACCATATCTCTCGTAGTCTTTGTTGTGATCATACTTATCTTGTCTTTCCTGCAAGATTAGATTACTAAATATAGATTATGGCCCATGGTAAAAAGGGTCTGAAACAACGTGTTTATGTCAATACGTGCACTTCAAATTTCAACAAGCTAAAGTGGTTGATACTGATAGCACCTGCCGGAAATGGACACTGATTCCAAACATAAAAGGATTTTAATTTTCAACTAGTCGCCAATTACATGCATTATAAAATGTAATATACAAACAACTAACAAATTCTCTTATAAAAAAAACTTAAATATGAAAATGATCCTCGTAAAAGTTGACTTTTTTTAAATTGGTCCCCGACCCGTAAAAAAAATTGGTTTTGGTCCCTGCATTTACAAAACATTTTGGTTTTGGTCCCTTCTATTAAATTTTGGTCCCCATAATTATATTGATAGTTTGTTTTGGTCCCTATATTAATATATTTGATAGGTTTTGGTCCCTTTGTTATTAGATTTCATAGGTTTTGGTCCCTCTACGGTCATGGTTTTTGCATTGAAACTTTTATGTAATAGAAGTTGTTTTTAATTACCCTTGAGAATAAATGCAAGAATATCATTCTTAATTGGTCATAAAATATAATATACAGTATTACCTTTTCGGTGTTTTCCATCCACATTTAACAAGAGGGACCAAAACCAAAACTTTTTTTTACAGAGATCAATTTCAAAAATGTCAATATTTATATGGACCATTTTGGTATTTAAGCCTAAAAAAAAAGTAACTAGTTCCCGTTTTAAGTGAAATGACTTATCTTTGGAGATTAGATTTCGTATCAATGGAAATATTGAATCTGGCGTTTTGGTCTACCTTTAATTACAGATATATTGTATAAATGAAGTACCAATATCTATAAAGCGGAGTTTGTCAAGAATTCATGGGATGAAGGTGGATGGTCAGATTCTAACAGGTGTATCAGAGACTAAGGAGGGTATTATGAGGTATTTTAAAGGGAAGTTTACTGAACAGCATTGGCGTCGGCCGAGGTTAGAGGGGATTGTGTTTCGAAGGTTGGAGGCTTTGGATAATGAGATGTTAATTGCCGAATTTTCAGAAGAAGAGATTAAAAAGGCGGTGTGGGAATGTGGTAGTTCCAAAAGCCCTGGTCCGGATGGGTTTAATTTCAGGTTTATTAAGGAGTTTTGGTACCTGTTGAAAAGTGACATCATTAACATTGTTCAGGAGTTTCACAGGTTCGGCAAATTTGTCAGAGGAGGTAATCCTTCGTTTGTTTGTCTCATTCCTAAAAAATTGAATCCTGTTTCTATTGATGAGTATTGGCCAATTTCTTTGATTGGTGCTTTGTATAAAATTATTTCTAAACTCCTTGCTAACAGAATGAAGTTGGTAGTTAGCAAAGTCATTTCTGAGAATCAATCAGCATTTTTAAAAGATAGAAATGAGGTTTGAGACAAGGGGACCCTTTGTCCCCTTTTCTATTCTTGATTGTTGCTGAAGGCCTAAATGGTTTGATGAAGAGAGCGGTGGAGATTGGGAGATTCAGACAGTTTGAGGTGGGGAGGGGTGAGGTGGGTATAAGTCTTCTTTAATATGCAGATGATGCTGTCATTTTGGGTGATGGGTCGGCTGAAAATATGGTAACTGTTAAATGCATTCTGAGAATGTTTGAACTTTGTTCTGGCTTGAAAGTAAACTTTAACAAGAGTAAGTTGTTGGCAGTAAATATAGATCCTGGCAGGTTGTACATGATGGCAAATTATTTGAAATGTCCAGTTGGTCAGTGGCCGTTGAATTTTCTTGGTATCCCATTGGAATTAATCATAGGAGGGGTGTTTTCTGGAAAAGGCTTGTGGAGTTGACGAAGAAGAGGTTGTCGTCCTGGTGTAGCAGATACCTGTCATTTGGTGGGAGGGTGATATTGCTGAACTCTGTTCTGAATGCACTGCCTGTTTATCTTCTTTCTTTCTACAAGGCTCCGAAAAGGTGGTAAGCACTTTAATTAAAATTCAACGTCAATTTCTTTGGGGTGGGTGTGGGGTAAAAAGAAAAATTCCTTGGGTTAGTTGGGATTTGGTATGTTAAAAAAGGGATAAGGGTGGTTTGGGGGTTAGACACTTGGGTTCTTTTAATTTGGCTTTATTAGGTAAGTGGAGGTGGCGTATCTTGATGGAGAGGGATAGGTTATAGGTGAGAGTTTCAGAAGCTAAATATGGTCAGGGTGGGTTGGTTTTGGTCAGGTAGAGGAGTCTCAGTATTCCAGAAACTGGTCTCTTTGGTGGAGGGATATTGTTGATCTTGAAAAAGGGTTGTTATTTGATCGTAGGTGGTTATCCAGGGGAATAGTAAAGAAAGTTGGGGATGGAAAGGAGACTAGTTTTTGGAGAGATATTTGGGTTGGGAACGAATCTTTGAGGGTTAGATTTCCTAGATTGTATTCTTTGAGTGTTAGTAAAAGTGTCACTGTGTATGATGCTGGGAGGTGGGTTAATGGTGTTTGGGTTTGGGATTTACAGTGGAGGAGGGGATTTTTTGTTTGGGAGAATGATTTATTTAATGATTTGTTGGGTGTAGTTGGAAATTTTGTTTTGCATCAGGACAAGCAGGATTCTTGGTGGTGGCAATCAGAGACAGAGGGTGTGAATTCTGTCAAGTCTGCGTATGATGTAATTCAAAATAAACAGGTTCCAGAAGCAGATTCTCTTTTCAAGATATTGTGGAAGGCAGTGGCGCCTCTGAAGACAATTGCTTTTGGATGGAGGGTCATCATTAATAAGGTTTCGTCTAAGGTCAATCTTAGCCGAAGTGGTATTCTACTAGGAGATGATCAGATGCTATGCGCCTTATGTAGAGAGGAGGAGGAGACGACGGTTCATCTGTTTTTTGAATGTAAATGTTCCTACAAGGTGTGGCAAGGAATTTATAAATGGTTTGGTTTTCTATCGGTCCTTCATAATGATGCTATGCTGCATTATAAACATCATTTATACATGTTACATGATAAAAAGACAAGACATTGTTGGTCTCTGGTTTGGTTAACTGGTATTTGGTTAACTTGGGAATGGAGGAATGATAAGGTATTTCGAAATGAAGAGTATATGTGGCAAGATATAGTGGATAAGATTCAAGTTAGGTCTTGGCTTTGGTTAAAAGGTAGGATTAAGAAAGGGAGGTTGTCCTAGTATGAATGGTTGCTCTAGTATGAATGGTTGCTAAACCCAGTGCATAGTTTGCGGGTTTATTGTCGTTGAGGCCTTTTGTTGTTTTTGTATTCTTTTTGTACAAATTTTGGTTTTTTGGTGCTTTCAGGAAGTACTTCTTATACTTCCTGGATTTTTAATAAATTATTTTTCTTATAAAAAAAATATCTATAATATATTTGTTAGTTGAGATGGATAAGTGGGAAGGACATGCATGGGGGGAGTGCAATGTGATTATGCCCACTTAATTTGAAATCCTCCTATAGAATTAGACTTATAAACAGGATAAAATATGTATTACCCATTTGAAGGATAACACCCTTCACAAATTCAATAGGAGTTCATAACTTGTACAATTGAATAAGGGAGTGTATTTGGGAATATATTAGATCATTACTATTCAAAAGAAGGATCATTAAGTACCCATAATAAGTGCATATTTACTTATCTTATATTATCATAACCTTATAAATGATATATCCACATATATATCTTAAACATGTACTTCGAATATATGTGGATATATACTATATTAAATAATTAATATATTACTTAATTCATAGGGTTACACACTATGAATTAAGATTGAAGTTAGTTTCAACAAATGATTATGATACTTTGATAAAAGATAATTCAGATATATTCTGAATTTATAGTAATAAAAAATAAACTTTTAGGGTTATTATTTTAAAGCTATATCTTATATTTTATTTGGAACTGAAATTTAATTAGTATATTGTAATATATCATATTATCATATAATATGAATAATATACTTTTCTGGATCAATTTTATTTAATTGGTACAAACATGATAATATATTCACATACTATGGGTTGAATATATTCCCAATTATAATAACCTAAATACATTCAGCGATTTTAATGAGCTTTTCAAAAGAAATACTTACAACTATTCCTTTATATGGGTTATAATAGATTACTTTTGAATATATATTAATAAGTTATTAATATATATGAATCGGAGTAATATCATAATATTTAAACCTTATTACACACTAACCATATAAATTGTTATTAATATGTGATATTAATATATAATATAGTATATTATAATAAATTCCTTTAGGGAGTAATTTTATACTTACAACTAACAAGTTTTTAGGTTTAAGACCAAAACAGCATACTACATACTTTAGACTATAAAGAAATTCCCTATTACTTAAAGTAATCAATTTTTTAACTTATTGTTGCACATTGATTTTAACATTATAATTTTAATCTGAAAAATGATTAAAATATTTCTAGATAATCCATTTTCTTATACCAATCATCAATTATCAATATACAATGTTTATTATAATTAAAACATTATATACTTATCATTATATTCCTATTGACTTATTAAATAATCATAATTTTCAATTTAAGTTTATCTTATTATTAATATAGATTATATTTTATACAATTATTCTGATATAAACTATTATAATTAATACCACAATTATAATTTATAAAATATTAATTATAAGGTCACAAATTATTAATAATAATATATGATATTTTATTATAATCATAGTTTAATATATAATTATCATGATAATATTATGCACACAATATTATAATATACTATGAAATTACTATTTATTAATAATATATTAGAATTAATGTATATACTAATGAATAATAATAATCAGATATCATATTTATGGTAGTATAATATGATTTAAATCATAATAACTTATTCCTAATATATTATTAGTTACCATTAATATAATGATTAATGGAATTATATTATATAAATATGATATGTAATATTCCTATTTACTTTATTGATAATATGTTACTTTAATATTAAGTAACATATTATCAACCATAATGATTATTAATATGATTTACTTTATTCCATATTATAATTAACTTAACCATGATTAGTTACCTATTGATAAATAACAGTATTAGTATATATATTTATGGTATAATCGCAATTATAAGTTGACTGGTAATAATATTGGGTAACTAATGTAACATCCCTAAATTAATTCCAAGCCTAATTAATGAATTAATAGGTTTATAGTGAAGAGGATAGGTAGATTATCTGCTTAAAGAATTTTTGGAGCAAGGTGAGTAGTAATTTTAGGTACTAGGGGTTGTGTAGGACGTATGGGTATCAAGAGGCAAAACTATCGAAGTTGAATCGGGAGTTAAATCGGGGTTTAAAGTGCTAGAATGCATTCAATGCAAGAAAATTAGGAATAAAATATCCATAGCTCTAAACCCAATTTCCACCGTTGGATATGAAGATAAGAGCCTTAGGAAGGTTGTCACCAAATTTGAGCAAGATCCAACGGTTAACGAAAAAGTTATGGTTGTTCGAATGCGAAGGTTGCTGTCAGATTTCAGCAGTGGATATCGATGTCCACGACTTGCAGAACCAGTTTTTAAGTCATTTGGCAGGGCTCATTTGGGGGAAAAATCAAATAATCACTCGATCTCTCTTGAGAAAAGCTACGGTTCTTCATTTCCCAACCTCAAACCTCTTGAATCTTTATCAAATCACTTCTTCCCTTCATAAAATCAAGAGTTCCTCTTCTCTCCATCATCAACATCACTCATTTCCTCCTCCCTTTCTCACACGAATTTATCTTCCTCTCTCTTCTCCTATACGAATTTCACCCACCAAACCTCCATAGCTCACCTCCAACCTTCTCCCATGGCATATCTCTTTCTCCTCCATGTTTCCTTCTTCTTCTCCTCTTTCATGGAGCTTTTCTCTCCCCTCATGGCTCTCTCCCTCTCTTCACATACCCATAAACAAAACCCAAACCCTAAGCACCCAAGCCTTAATTTCTACCCTCACCCATGGATTTAACCTTGATTTGGGCTAAATCCTATACTCAAACACTATCCCTCTCTTAATTTCAAACTCTATCTCTCTATGGAGCTTTTTCTCTCTCACCTAGGGCACTTTCTCTCTCCTCCAATCCTAAGGATCTGATGGGAATCGGTTTAGGGTGCGGGAAATCAGATAGACCGGGAGTAGATTCAAAGTCCTTGGAGCTTCAACCGAGCTCTCTCTCTAAGGTAAGGGGGTCTCTTTTCCACACTTTGAGTCAGGGATAGTTAGAGTTTATAATAGGATTTTGGGTGTATGATTAAGTTGGGTTAGGGGAGCCAAATTAGTATGTGATTATAACTAGTAAAGGGTGAATAGAGTTTTATTAGTTGATTTTTATATAAAAAGAAATGTTTATGAAGTATCCTTTTTATGTATGTTATAGAAATAGGAAGTGAAGAACCTTAGGGATATCGACTTAAATTAAAGTAATTTGAGAAATACTTGAGTATGTCGAATGAATTGTGATATTTGTTGAGTTGTGGTTATGTTCACCAAATGCTAAATGGGTATGATTATTATTGAATATGATTGGTATGTAGGTATGTGAAGTGTGTGTCGGGTTTGGGCTTTGAAATGAACTTAGGAGATAATGAGTTAATAAGTAGTACAAATTATGGGAGGAAAAAGGGTATATTGGTGTATGTGATGAGTATATGGATAAAGGACAATGAAATTAATACCAATGGATTTAGAAAGATAATAGGAGAGATAAGTAAAAACAAATTATATTAAGCAGAGAATAAAAATGATGATTGTAAATATATGTTATTGTGATGCTTGGAATTTAATGGTGTGAGTATTTGAAGGTATTGGTTGTTTTGGTTGTGAATGATTTGATTTAAATTAAAAGAGTGACCGAGCTGCAGCTATGATTGATCATTGGGACACACCGACCCATTAGGTGCCCTGTTAGGTGACAAGTTACCCATTAGGCATAAGTTACCCAATCCAGGTGAAAGTTACCTATTAGGTCCCGTAAATGCCCCGTTAGGCGGGTGTACCCAATGGATCAATCATGCTGCACGATAATAAGAGTTTTGAAAAGAGAAAATGTGAACTTGATGGTAAAAGAGTTGAGATGTTGTTTTTAGTCCTAACGGGTGTCAACCGTGGCCTAATAGGTGGAAAGTTACCTGGATTGGGTGAAAGTCCTAGTGGGTGTGAAATGACCTAACAGGTGCGCTAATCCCTAATGGTAAAGAAAAGATAATGATTTGAAAGATGATGAGATGTGTGTATGTTGTCCTCTGACCGTGAGGAGACATACGATGTTATTTGGGTATGTTAGCCTCTGATTGTGAGGTAACATACGGTGTATGATTTCGAAAAAGTGTATGATTTATGGTTATGAGTTGAAAACTGATAATATGAGTAAGTGAAGGTAATGAAAACGGAAATGAAAAGGGTGATGGATAAAGGTAATAAATATATGGAATGGAATGTGATGTTTGGGTTGATCCCTGATCTGACTTGATCGCTATCCTTGAGTTTATATTATGAACTGCATACTATCTGTTGATTCACTGTGTTGTTGAAAAGGTCTCACCCTTATGTGGTTAACATTTTAGGTGAAAGTCAAGGAGCTTGAGGATCAGAGTGTCGCAGTGGATGAGTTGGAAAGAAGGGAACTTTATGTTTGTGCATACTTGAATTGTAAATGGATGCCCAATTTTACCTGTAAACTTGATTTGGAAAAAGGAATTTTTAGTACACTATTTTAATTATAAACTTTTACTCACTATTTTTGCAAATAAATTAAGGGTGTTACAACTAACATTTATGATATCATTATCATATTACTATATATTGTTACTATCTTATATTAGTATGATAATAGTACTATTTATATAATAAGTTATTTTGATGGTTTATACTTATATTCTATTATGCCTCATTATCATTAATATTTCATAAATATAATAATCAACTAATCATTAATAAGGGAATTAATATAAGAATATATATAATATACTCTTTCAATATATTTATCACCTCAGGTCATTAATATTTAAAATTAACCATAATATTCCATATTATTATACTATATCTTTCTATACTAAATGTAACCAAATATACTAAAAAAATGTTCTTTAAAATAATTAATTATATATTCATATTATCATATGAATATATAATATCCGCGAAATGGATAATTATATGGGTATATTAAGTTGGATTTAAGATATATTACCCTAAAATGTATGTATGTACTATATCATATTTGCTTAATATTAGGATTATTTTTAATAAACCAATATCAAATATTCTCCAAGTATTTATAAACTTAATCATATATCAAATTTGATTAATATGGAACTAATATGACTAAATTTATTACTAATATAGTTATTAATAAATCTCAGTGCATGATCCATGAGATTTCTTAAATCATAATTATGTAGCAAATTCCTTATTGTATACTCATATACCATATATATAATGTTCATGTTGAGTTATAGAACCAATGGTCAGCTGTAAGCATATGGTTACATCATCTCAATTGAATATCTTTATATGATATCATGATAAATCTAGGATCACATATATGGTAGCAAATCTTGAAGATTAGGGACAAGCTCAGAAATGGTTTTTAGAATGATAGATGGCTAGGATGCTCAGATGGTGTCTATACCATTAATTTAGGGTATCGATTTCTCAAGGGAAATCCAACCCCCTTCATTATGTCCAAGGTTGTGTGGAATAATGTGAGTGTACCTAGACACAGATTCATTTCCTGGCTAGCTATGCATGATAAGCTTCAAACAAGAGATAGAATGAGATGGAGCTACATACCAAATTACTGCAGTTTATGTTTTGCATCGATGGAAACGATGAGGCACCTCTTCTTCGACTGCATCTGGAGCAAAGAATTGATCTCCCTCTGCATGAATTGGCTGGACTTCCATGGCTTTCCTCCGAGCTTCAGGCACTGGAAGCGTTGGGTCCTCTTCGCTGTTCGTGGGAAGCAAAAGAGGGGATTGCTTTGGGGAATTTGTGTGGCTGCAATCTATCACACGTGGACAGAAAGGAACACCGGGACTTTCACTAATTTTTCTCATTCTCCTTATTATAGATTTATTTTAATTAAGAAAGAGTTTGCTCATAGGGTTAATTATTGTTTTAATAATTTTAGAAGTTGGTCTAATAAGACTTTGGTAGATAGAATTTGTAGTGAGATTGAAACGATTTAGTGATTAAGGGAACCCTTCCTAGAAGGTGGCTCTTAATCCTTTTTGACTTCCTCCTAATTCTATTCTGCCTAGAAGGTGGCAGATGGGGTTAGGAGTGGACCCTATTGATGTATTCTTGGTATGTTGGTAATAGAATTTTTTCTTTCTACCAAAAAAAAAATCATCAGAATATATCTCCCCCTTCAGATATATTATTCATAGTATATTAATCATATGATTTCCCTTATTGTGAAATGAATGATACTTTAATAATAGGGAAGAATAAAGTATTAGTTCCTTAGAATATGGGTTTCTTGTTATTATGATAATTGTACCTATTTATATATTTGAATTATCAATATAAGATAATTGATAATATAAAGTAATTTAATTTATTACAAGTAAGGTAAATATAACATCACAAATCAATTTCCTCCTCTAATATACCTAATGATATTGCAATTTGTATGCACATTGTTAGTATTATTAAAATATACATATTCCTTTATCCTGTTGTATCTGATTTTCAAAAGTTAGGGATTAGTAAATTGAAGATTATCTTACTAATAATATTAGTATTACAACTCTAAATATATTTAACTAATCAATAATATTATAGAAATATATAATATTATTATTAGATTATTAAAGGATATTAATAAGCAAACTGATATTCAACATCCCTATAATCTATGGGCATATTAATACTCATATTTCCATTAAGTTGAAATATTAATATATGATACTAGTCTACTTATAATATATTAGTATGTTTAGTCCTTCACTATTATGATACGGATAATACTAATTATAATTATTTAATATATTATGCATCATTATATTACCTCAGGTCATTAAATAATCATTAAATAATAATATATGACACATTTAGTTACTTCATATAATTATAATAGCATATTTCTCTAGAGTTCTAATTTATATTAAGAATAATTTAATATACTCTCAAATACTTACAAAATTATATGCCTCTAAATAAGTGCTGAATAAATACTACGCATGATATATCATATAATTTAAGTCAGTAATATTTTTATGAGTACACTTAATTATGTGCGTTATAAATATAAATATTCATATTATATTTATATACCTAATTTATTATCTATTATATTTAGAACAAGATAATCACCCGTAGTATTTGAGATAATAAATGGTATTAATATTATAACTCATATATTACTCTATTATATACTTTAGATATTGGTCTTAATTGCCCATCAAGACCAATTAGAATTTTGGAATTGAGTCAGAATTCTATTCGTCACTAGAATTTGTACTTGTATCCAATTTATATGTATTAGCTTTTTCCCCGGGAGGTATATTCTAATCATGTATACAGAAATAGCATATCCTATTATATTACCAACATATGAGCTAAAGGGATTAGAATTATAGCACTATGACCTCAAAATAGCACTATGATTATAATGATGCACTAAATAATATTTGGTGTTCTAATATATTTTAACCCATAATGTCAAAATATGTTGAATTGATGTCCCTTGAATTTTATAAATATCTGAAGGATATCATTTGTGCATTTAAAGTGGAATGAAGGAATACTAAAGCCCTCCCCTAATATCAATAGAATTGGAATAAATTACTAAGATATTAGTTCACACTATTAAAACCAAATATATTATAATTAAATTTATTTATAAATATCCTTATAATAATAGTATTCCTAAAAATATTATTAGGAATACCATAATTCATCATAATATGACTTGTTTAATATTATTCATCATAATAGCTATCTTATGTACATATCTTATTATTTATACGTAACCTAGTATTACCATTAATACTAATTATTATTTATATTAAATAAATATGATTATCAATAGAATTAGCGATATAATCATTATATTTAATATACTATGTTTAACTATTATATGTAACAATATTTTGATGGTCATTGTTAATATGGTAGTATAATATGATTTAAACCATAATAACTTATTCCTTATATATTATTAGTTTAATTAAATTTATTTTAATCATATAATAAATTTATATGAACCATATATATAATATTTTTTGGTATAATATTATCCTAATAAGGATAATATTATTAGTATGTGTGAATATTATGGATTGAATAATATACCCATAGGGAGTTTATAGCATGAAATTTTATTATATTTAAGCTCTAGTTTAAGTTCATGAAGGGTGTATGTGGAATATGGCGAATGGAATTAACTAAATATTAATTTTTTCCATCAAACGCTTATCCTATTATAAACTCCCCCAATTATAAGTTTTTGATAATTATATTGGAATATGATTGCAACCATTGGTGATTATAAGCACCTTTTACTTGAAATCAAATATTCTAATGAGTATAATGATATGGTTAATCTTTATAACAATAGTTGAATTATTTAGAAACTATTTTAATTTAATTATATCCACCTTATAATTACCCTTAATATTCTAAGTATTACCATTATCATTAATATTACTAAGTACATTATCTGATTAGGGGAGATAATGTACTTATATTTTTAAACTATATTTAAAGTATTACTAAAAATAATATAATTTAGTACTATATAAATTATATGTTATTAATTAGGCTATTATGTTAATATATTTCCACATTAAGGTGTTCGATGAAATGCCAATACACATAATTGGTATAATAATGCTAACTAAAATAAATATTAAGTACAATGTAATTTTTATCCTGTTTAATATACTATAAGAATATATTTCATTATGGGTATATATTTATCCCTGAGTATAAGTTAATGGTATGAATTTATAGTTGATCTTCTGACATAAATTGGAATATAATTGTTATAACCATATATATGTGTTAAGAGGAGAATAATATGTGTTGATATGATAATTCTGGAATATTAACTTATACTCGAATTATTAAATATGATATTGGTCTTAATTGCCCAAATAATAATTCATATAATTATCTTTCTGAACATGAGTATTCCTTTTTTTGATATACTAACTATGTATTTTAATGGTTCCACTTTCGTAACTCATTATCAAAATCTTATGTGCAAGATAATTAAATATCTGGAATAAATATTATCAATTAAATAATTGCTATACTATAATGATTAGCAGGTTATAATATTCAAATTCATGCATATCCATTACAAATGAAGTTATTTTGGGAAATCTAATCATTTTATATGATTCAAGTGGTCTAAGCAATACTATTTAAAAAATAATACATAAAAAATTTATATTTATTAGTGCATATTTACTTAGAATCTAGTATAAATAATAGTAAATTGTGGGATGTATAATGAGTGCCATTATATTCAATTAAGGAGTTTTATTATCTACTCAGGTTTCCACTACTCACTTATTTTAATTTGGATCAATACTTGTGGTATGTTTATTAAAACATACTCAGGTATCAAATATTTTACCCTACTTTTCTATCATGGTTTTTATGAAAAGGTTTCCACTTACAATATATCTGTAATTCATCAACTCCCGAATTGTATTTCTAAGCCTTTAAAAATACTTTTAGACCATTCATCAGATATAATATATACTTAATTCAAATACTATAATAAATTTTAATGTTTCCGACAATCTATGTTATTAGCAAAATTATGAATAATTATATTACTTATAATTATTTTAATATCATTGGAACTTAGGGTTTCTAGCAAAGTTATTAAAGTCCAATAGCATACATGACTCATAATACATAACTGAAAATGAACTAGCTACTAATCCTCATCACTGGACACCGCAGCAGACATTTCTTCCAGGTCATATTCCCATTGTCCGCGTCCGAACACTCCACTAGAAAGATCCTCCACTCGAGTCCTCCTCAATCCGCAGATCCTCCATCTAATTGGTCGACACAGGACCAATAGGGCATAAAACCAAGAGACAGAGAGAGAGTCAGCGGTTCCGGGCGGAAAGCCGACGGTGTGGAATTACAACAGGCAAACATATTAAGATAAACAATTAAATAATCAACACATTAAGTACACATTCATAATTCATCATTCTCCTTTATTATCTCCGTTGTCACCATTTATTCTCATCAACATTTATCATTATCATTCTTTCTTTATTGCACTTGATAATTCAAACCAAAATTCCAAATTCCTTCTTTAGTCATCGTTCCAATCTTTCTCCTTGCCCGAAGGCTCTCTTTGATACCACATGCTTACATAATTCTCGTTTCACTTATCAAGGATTACGTTTAAATCTTTATACACTTTTCTTATTAAGTTTTATTAAAGCGCGTCCATCGATGACGAGGGTTTGAAGATAAGTCATCGTGGAGTTGGGTTAGCACACATACATCTCCTCCAATCCATCCAAACCTAGTCGGAAGCAAACGGGACGTACAGGAACCTTAACCCACGCAGGTCGAACAACCGAGAAAATCCAACAGCATATAATATCGTTGTCAGGACCACAACCGTACAGGCCGATCACTATGACAATTAATATTTTACGCGATACCGCAAGGGCCCAAAACCATTCGACTGCCCGCATCGTTCAGGTTCCCTCCCACCGCTTCGAATTTGATCAAGGGGGCGACAGTACTTTTCTAGTTAACTGTGCAGAACACGCTACGATCCCCTGGGTCTTAAGTCCCGATCACATATAGACTAGTTCCGCCTAGAAAAGTACTCCAGGTTACTTGACGTTTCACCGTCATCACCCTCCCCTATCACAAATCCTAAAACTATGGCAATATATTCAATCCAAAGTATCATAATCATTTGATAACCTAAGGAAGGCGTGTATATTATTTATGTGGATAATAAGCTTATTAAGGAATATATTTTAGTATATTAACATTACATATAATATACCTCACAGGTACAATTATATGATATAATAAGGGATCTATTATAACAAAATATAAATTGCAATTAAGACCCTATAAGAAACAATTTGCAATATATATGAATTGTATATTACCTTATAAGCAATTTAAATATTATACAATAATATTTAATCATATTGGTCCATAAATCAAACTATGTGCTCATTTTAATATAATTAATTTATAAATTTATTAGAGATATTATCAAATGAGTGTAAGAAGATAAGAAAGATATTCTATTAAGAGTTTAGGAATTAAATATATTAGTCATAATGTACTCAATTTCGACTGAGTTAATATCTAATATAATTTATGTTATCTATAATTAATATTAATGCCCTTAATATTATCATATAAACTATGTTTGATTAAGTTAATCTTTTCCTATTTAATATGTTAAGATAGTAATAAATTCTTCCATATATGATGATATTAATATTTTTAGTATTCAGATATTAATCGTTGAACATATGTTATAGGCATAAATTTATATAGAAATATCATATTCGTTGCGAGGGTAAGTTGACTAATCTATTGTATGTATATAATTATATAAATTTATAAAATATATTATAACTTAATATTCATAGTGCGGGACATATTATTGTTGAGTTTAATAATTAATATTACTTTTGAATTACATTATGTTCTAATTTCCCCTAAGATCATTTATATTACCAAAATCCCCTTCACTATTATCAATTAAATTATAATATATTATCATCATCCCTTCATTTGTAATGGATATTTAATCCTAGTGGTTTTATATGATTGATTTATACACTTCATGAATTAATATTAATCATGTGGAGTTTAAGTATATGCACAACATCTAAATAAGATAATATAAAGAGGACAAATTATTTGAATATATTAATCTTATGAAATGAGAAAGGTTATATAAAAAACATCCTTTAAGAATCTAATCATTACTCAGATTTCCAATACATTAATTATGTTTTTTTTTCAACTATACCCTTTCTCACTCTATAATCATTAATTTTTCTCCACTACTTACATAAACCAAGACATATTAAATAGGGGCAAACATGAAAAATATCATTTATTACACTCTTAAAATCCTCAATATGACAGATAAAAAAAACAAAAATCTCTCAAAAATACGACAGATAATAAGGAACGGATGAAGTAGTATATTGGACCTATGCGATATCCACTAGTGGCTATTGGATATTGTAAACAACATTAATTAGTAATTATATACTCCTTCTGTTTCACAATGATATAAAAGGTAAGTGCGAATATTTAAATATATTAATGTATTTAATCCAACTTAATATTAATTATATATTATATTATAAGAGAATATAATATTCAAAATTTATACCTAAATGAATAAGGAATATGTGGGATAAGACTCTTAGAATTCAATGAAATATTATCGATCTTAGGATAGTTTAATTATATTAATGTATTTGACCCTCTCATAAAATATTTGGTTATTTTAACCCACATTAATATATTTCACTATCATTATCTATTTATATTTTATCATTAAAATAATGGATAATAAATTTATCCCTTATTTATCATAAATAAGGGATAATAGCCTCGAATATAGTAGTAATTAATGAGATCAACTAACTTTTGAATCATATGATAATATTAATTATCAAGATAGTAATTACTAATGTGTAATATTAATGATTAAATTAATGACCTCAGGTAAATATTAGGTAAAATAATATTTAATATATTAATTAATATGTTAATATATTTTTATACATATAACTAATAGGAATATAATTATATTATATAAGAATATAATATCTTACAGATACCGAAGGGATAATATATTTTCATATTAATGATTAATATGTTAATCTCTTAAGTGTAATATAATATATAGTCCTAATAATTTGTAAATAGAAATTATATTAAAATATTCTATAAATTTACTATAAGTAATATGGTCATTTTTGTTTCCATATTATTAATTATAATTATATCATATAGTAATAATAAATTTACTATGGATGAATATATATGCAATTATATATTCACATATTAACCTTAGCCACAAGCCATTGATAAAGTATTTACTGCTAAATGATATTATAATATTTTTTTTTCCTATGGACCCATCTTAAATTAACTCATAGTCTCTAAAGATATTATAAATATATTAATATATGATTAATGATCAATATCATCTTCCTTACTTTAGATATTTTTTATAATGTATAATATGATAATACATTATAACAATTTATTATAATATAATATTGGTAATATCCGTGGTACCTGATTATCCCAATATATTATATGAATCGGGTAATTTTTAAAGGATTATAATAATAATTATTTGATCATGTGTAATTACTTTTCGCCTTCAGATATTCTGATAATAATATATTTATTCTCGTTTTTATTCCTTTGGTGGGTGCCATGTTTCGAAAATTAACCTTATTATCAATATATTTAAATATTCCATACTCAAAATATTTAATATATGATATAATAGTTTATTTAACCCTAAAAGTTATTTGGGAATATAACTTCATTGATATAAAGGTATATTGAATTTTTGCTTTCAATTTTCCATATTTATTTTTTATTTCTTGATAATCTGCTAACAGGATGCACCCAACATAGCTTTTGTTTGAAAACATGTTAAGTACTTGGACATGTAATGGATTGATATCTAATAGTACATGATATTATATATTCAGGTTAGTTGTTTGCTTGGTTGTACTTGGCTGCAATCAGTAGGTGTTTAGTTACTGAGTTGTATTCAATCAAATAAGAGACTTTACCTAATTATGAAAATTGAAAATTATTTTTGATTTAAATACCAAATTGATCCTAATAAACATTGATTTTTTTTATATTAATCCCTATATAAAATTACTAACAACAGTTTTGAAATAAATACTCACAAAAAGAAAAAATATATTAGTCTAAGAAAGAAGTCCATTCTGTTGCTTCAAAATTGGAAGGCTTGCTGCACAAAGAGAAAAGCATAAATAAGAAATACTTCATGGAATTATGGATGACAGAAATAAAACAGTGGAGGATTCAGCGAGTTCAATTCTCAGAATCCCAACAAATTAAATTAAATGAAATCTTAGACTATAGGGTATAAACTGCTCTTAAAAAAATAAGATTAAATTTTTGGAATTCTAGTAGCAGTGAAAACCAAAAGAGTTAGGTACAAAACAAAAACACATTAAGTCCTCATCAGGATTCACAATTTGAAACTTTCCCCATATGACATGATATCATGAAACAACATCAATTATTAGTAATTTTTAACTTCTTTTTTTTCATAGGCAAAGTTTTAATGGGAGAGGGAGGGAGAAATTGTGCTATTGCCAAGAATGGAAACCATGTGGTCGCTCCCACTTTATGTCTCGCATCTCTTACAACTAAGCTACCTATTGGGGGATATTTTAAAATCTCTAATTTTTCCAGGTAAAGAGAAAACTATCAAAAACTCAAAACTTGGAAAGACTTGAACCTAATCCCTAAGTTCCTACCCCTTTGCAATTGAAGAAAATCCACCTTGAACGTCAGTCAACTAGTAGTGATTAGTGGCTACAGATTTACTAATAAGCAAGCAAGTTGAGGCCAGTTTCAATATTGCATTGAACTCACTTCACAACAATAGAGAGGTTCAATAATCTCTCAGATCTTTTACATCCCAAGAAGTCAACTCAAGGGACAATTCCAATGAAATTTCTAGATTTAATCTTTGACTCACATCCCAATTTTAAAAAAGAGTCAAAAAAAAGGGAAAAAATGAGAATATATAATAATAACACAAACCCATTACATAAATCTACATAATAAACTCAAAACCGATGCAAAAATCGAAACTTTACTATTGAACACAAAAGTACCTCAAAATGAAAAATCAAATAGTAATTTATAAGGAAAAAAGGCAGAACACCGAAATCAAAAAAAGTTGAGAAATTCGATTAATAATAATAATAATAAAATCAGACACAGAATTAGGATAAAAGGTAAGAAAAAATCATCAATCAACATACGAGCACATAAAATTGTTTAAAATAAGAAAGGTGGAAGCACGCAGAGAGAAGATAGATAAAGATGGTTTTTTTTAAACCTTACGGAGCTTGCAAGAGAGAGAGAGAGAATGAGTTAGGTGATGAAAATGTAACAGCTGCGGGAATGCAAATAATGTAACAACGAACACAACAACGAACGAACAAAGCCAAAAATGAAGAGAAGAAAGAACAGCATGCTTTGCTTCTCTCTCTCCTCCTCTCTACTCCATATACTGATTTTAGTATTATTAACGTTAATTAATAATTATTCTATTAATTGAAATATCTTAATCTTAATATGTAAAATTTGAAGAAAGATAAGTGGAAAGTTTTGTCAAGTGGCATAATTAGATTAATCTTATGTTTAACTAGTTTTTAGCCCGTGCATTGCACGGGTCTGTACCCGTCTTTTTATTTTTTTTATTTTTTTTATGTTACTTTCCTTCTTATCTTATATTTAATCAACTGTTAACATCTAAAGGCTTAGAATGGTCTACGTACTCTTTTTTATTTATTGATCCTAATTTTTTTATATTACTTTGCAAAAGTACAAAAAAATGCCCAAATTACATCTGTACCCATTACTCTGAGCGCGCACTCCCCCCATGCATGTCCTTGTACCCTGAGCTTCAGTGAAACACAACACCATGGATCAAAGTACATTTACTTTCGGGAATTTAAATGCAATATGTACAAGGTCACATATTGCATTTTCTTGCACAAATCCTACTCCCTCATGCATGCACACGCCACACACACACATGCATACATACATATTGCATCTTCGATGTCAAAGTGGTGAGACATCCAGTGTCAACTCTACAACATGCATCACAAGGTACTAAGGTGGTGAGACATCCAGTTCTTGCACAAATTATTTTTCTACCATATTCTCGTTTTTCTTCTCTTCTCTCATTTTTTCTTCTCTCTCTCTGAAACTCGTCACTTTCCTCTTCTCTTGGCGAAGCTCACTCGCGAGTCGCAACGGTCTCCATTTGAAGGCGGCGGTCTCTATTCGTCGGCGACATTGGGCTCTATTCGTCGGCGACGGCGGCGGTCTCTCCCTCTTCAGCTCGAGCAAACCCTATTTCGTCAATTTCTTCCTCTTTTCCAAGGTATGCAACCAACAATATTTACTTCTTTTGCTTCTTGTGGGTTCTCTTCACTTCTCCAACAATATTACTTCCTTTATTCTTGTGTTTCTGCTTGGCCTTGGTTTTTGGTTTTCAATTCGGTCTCTATGTTTATATACTTGTCATTCCTGCATCTATAATCACGACTGTTGATTATTGGGGATTTGAGACTATGTTCCTGTGCGTCGAGTTCCGGATGGCTGTATTTTACAGTAATCACAATTTTCGATATTTATTTTTTATTTCTTGATGAATCTGCTAACAGGATGCACCCAACACAGCTTTTGTTTGAAAACATGTTAAGTACTTGGACATGTAATGGATTGATATCTAATAGTACATGATATTATATATTCAGGTTAGTTGTTTTCTTGGTTGCAATCAGTAGGTGTTTAGTTACTGAGTTGTATTCAATCAAATAAGAGACTTTACCTCTGAAATTCTAATCCGGAGATGTCGGTGATTCTTATTCTTGAATACTTCTCATTCCAGTAATCCTCATCTCCAACCCAAGAGTTAGGAGCTTTGGAGGCTATCTACTTCCCATATATATCCTTCTTTTTGTTGTGGGTTATTTGCTCAAGAATATATTAGGGTTATTCTTATTCTTAATTGAATATAATATATTCAAATATATTCCCTATTACTTATTTTAATAGTAATCATAACCCTAATTTCTTTGATATTAAAAATTCTTTTATCCATAACCTTATTTTCGAAGAGATATTGAATTCTTTTTGTTATAAATTACCCCCTTTAAATTAATATTTTACTTAACTAAGTTCAATTCCCTACAAAAGAAATACTTTAATGGAAGTAGAATGAGTAAAATTGATACCCCTTGATTCATGTGTTTTGATTAAATATGATTTGGTTAAATATCTTTAGACCAACAGTAGTAGGTAGGCCATCTGTTGCTCAACTCCTTGAACTAAAATGAAATAGCAAAAGAGTGTACAAGCACCATGCACATAAGCAGAACTAAGGTGCAAATTAAGGGTGCATTACATGTACATCCCTACTTACTATCCAATCAAGCAAATGTAAAAAACAAAAAATTCCCTGCATAATCCTCACCAGCTACATCTCAAGTGGCCAAAGATCAGGTCAGTTCAAAAAGAATTGCTACTTCTTTCTTCAGTGATGTAGGTTCGGGTGGCAAGGTGTCCTTGTCATGTCAGGTTGAGATTAAAGCATAACATTACCACAGCACAACACCTTCTTGGAATGCAAGGTATATGCCATTTTCAGAAACAATATTTGTGCCCTTAACAGAAAGAAAGGTGCACCAGGACTCATCAAGTAACACCAAATTTTAAGCTATTTATATTTGAGAACAATGCTTGCTATTTCAACAAACTAAACTGAAAAAATTTGTTGGCCCACTTTTAGTACCCAATGTAAAATGGAAAAACAACCAACCTGATCAACTCTACTGGTTTTTCTTGAGAATCAATGTGGCAAATTTACGTTTTTGATTGGACCTTCTAGTTTTGTTGTCATCTAGATAGGAACTTCTAATGATGAAAAGGAAAGTCTCAACAAACATGGCACCCACCAACCCAAGAATTCCTCCAGCAGCATTCTGAAAATATAGATAAGAAAGGAAGGAAAGGATAGGAAGAGGAAATAAAAGCTCGTAAGTCATAACTAAACTACATGAGGATAAATGGATAATAATGAAAACCATATTTTAGACAGTACCATGGCAGGACTGTGATTATACAATGCTCTGAATGCTGCATATCCAAGCAGATAGCCAGTAAACATGGTGACAAGAACATGTAAACCTGAAAAGGTTGAAAAATGGAAAAGTGAAAAACAAATGGAGCTACATCAGAGATATACAGGCATAAAATGAAAAAGTCTTTAAAAAAAGGCTACATATTTCCATCATCTAAATTCAATTTCCTTGTTTCATTGTAATAGACAGAATATTGAAAGATCTATTTTTTAGGTAATATCAGTACTACCAATCAATAAGGAAAAAGGGGAAGTACAAAGAAATAAGTTGTCCTGGGAAAGGTACAAATATCAAAAGTGAACCAAACAAAGTATATTTGAAGTTGTGAAATCAAATTATATTCATATGTTTTCCTAAAATCTTGTCCCTTCATAATGTTTTAACTTTTAACCCATCAAAACTTACTAAAATCATATGAATATCTTGTAAAAGATAGTAACTTAATCCTTTTTGAACAACTTTAATATCCTGTATATAATAGTAACTTTGATCTATGACTGCTTGCACTTATCATGTATGGGATGAGATAAATGATCGAATTTTCAAAAAGAAAGCACTTGCAGTTAAAGTTAGACTCAAATTGGTTCAAGAAGAAACTAGCGAAAGTGCAATGCAAGACTAGTCTGCAAAAATTGAAGGTTGAAGATGAAGCATTCATACAGCACTTAATGAATAGTGCAGAACATGTGTAAAATGACTAAGGGAATGTAAGCATAGTGGAACGTACAAAGCTATGATCTACCATACCTTATGTGCAAATTGTGGTTGTTATTCGTAATGCATTCACATAGTAACAAAATAAAAATTACTCTGTGATTGAACCACGATAACCGTACATAATCCACTAGTGCCACGAATACCCTAGCCCAAACAGAAAGAAATATGTTTGTAAAAAGAAAAACAGGGCAGGAAAATCTCATTACCAAAGCAAGAAGAATATTTATTTACTAAGCAGAGCCAGCACCAATGCAATAAGGATGAAAGTCAATAAAATGCAATAGAGTATCTCTTAATTATATGTTTTTTCTTAACTATTTCAATACAAATGCTTTGTGTCTACATTATTAAATTAACTAGAGTACTGAACAACATGAAAAGGGAGTGGAGAGGACTTGTTCCAAGTTCCAACTGTGTGTGTATATATATGTATCTATGTATGTATAAACAATTAATAAAAACACAACTCCAAAGTCCAAACTAATGAAATTAAAGTTGAAACCATTTCGGCGTAATACACTAATACAAATAACAACAAAATTTGAGACCAATGTGGATAAACAGTGCTTTTAGGGATAATAGTAGTTTTGAGGATATAAAAATAAGGCACCTACTAAAATAGAGAGATTGTAAAGCAAGACAAAGCTAACTGAATGAATCTAGCATAGGAATAGGATTAAAGAAGAAGAGAATACCAAATCCTAATTGATCCTTGTAAGAAGAGAAAGGTTCATCAACAACATCATTCTTAGGTGCAATATCTTTGACAAGCTCTTGATAAGCTTTCCTCTCTGCTATCTCTTCCAACCTTTTCAACCTTGCCTTCAATTCTTCACTCTTTACCACCAAACACCAAATGGTTCAACACATTATTATTAATTACTTTAATTCAAAATGAAAATAAAAAAGTAGTAGAAACTAGAAAGTAGGGAACGACGACCTTCTCTCTGGGTTTAGGAGTGGAGAGAACGAATCGGGTGTCGGAGAAGATTCGGGTCAAATCGGGTCTTGTTGATGGATGAGATGCCATCCACACAGCGCGAAGTGGCGGGTACGTATCCTTGGACTGGGAGAGTAAATCGGAGGATGTTCGACGGAGTTCATCGGAGAGATTAGGGTCGTTGGAGGCTCCGGTTAGGAAGTCCCGGATGGAGTCGGTGCTGGATATAACCAGCCCGACCCGGATTGAGTTATCATCGGTACCCATTGTTGTTGGCTCTCTCTCTCTCTGCCTCTCTGCAACCAAACCACGATTGAAATGCTTGCCCACTCAACTTTCTTTTAAATTGTGACTTTAGTCCTCCAAATTATGAAAATTGAAAATTATTTTTGATTTAAATACCAAATTGATCCTAATAAACATTGATTTTTTTTATATTAATCCCTATATAAAATTACTAACAAAAGTTTTGAAATAAAAACTCACAAAAAGAAAAAATATATTAGTCTAAGAAAGAAGTCCATTCTGTTGCTTCAAAATTGGAAGGCCTGCTGCACAAAGAGAAAAGCATAAATAAGAAATACTTCATGGAATTATGGATGACAGATATAAAACAGTGGAGGATTCAGCGAGTTCAATTCTCAGAATCTCAACAAATTAAATTAAATGAAATCTTAGACTATAGGGTATAAATTGCTCTTAAAAAAAATAAGATTAAATTTTTGGAATTCTAGTAGCAGTGAAAACCAAAAGAGTTAGGTACAAAACAAAAACACATTAAGTCCTCATCAGGATTCACAATTTGAAACTTTCCCCATATGACATGATATCATGAAACAACATCAATTATTAGTAATTTTTAACTTCTTTTTTTTCATAGGCAAAGTTTTAATGGGAGAGGGAGGGAGAAATTGTGCCATTGCCAAGGATGGAAACCATGTGGTCGCTTGCACTTTATGTCGCGCATCTCTTACAACTAAGCTACCTATTGGGGGATATTTTAAAATCTCTAATTTTTCCAGGTAAAGAGAAAACTATCAAAAACTCAAAACTTGGAAAGACTTGAACCTAATACCTAAGTTCCTACCCCTTTGTAATTGAAGCAAATCCACCTTGAACGTCAACTAGTAGTGATTAGTGGCTACAAATTTACTAATAAGCAAACAAGTTGAGGCCAGTTTCAATATTGCATTGAACTCACTTCACAACAATAGAGAGGTTCAATAATCTCTCAGATCTTTTACATCCCAAGAAGTCAACTCAAGGGACAATTCCAATGAAATTTCTAGATTTAATCTTTTACTCACATCCCAATTTTAAAAAAGAGTAAAAAAAAGGGAAAAAATGAGAATATATAATAATAACACAAACCCATTACATAAATCTACATAATAAACTAAAAACCGATGCAAAAATCGAAACTTTACTATTGAACACAAAAGTACCTCAAAATGAAAAATCAAATAGTAATTTATAAGGAAAAAAGGCAGAACACCGAAATCAAAAAGAGTTGAGAAATTTGATTAATAATAATAATAATAATAAAATCAGACACAGAATTAGGATAAGAGGTAAGAAAGAATCATCAATCAACATACGAGCACATAAAATTGTTTAAAATAAGAAAGGTGGAAGCACGCAGAGAGAAGATAGATAAAAATGGTTTTTTTAAACCTTACGGAGCTTGCAAGAGATAGATAGAGAGAATGAGTTAGGTGATGAAAATGTAACAGCTGCGGGATGCAAATAATGTAACAACAAACACAACAACGAACGAACACAGCCAAAAATGAAGAGAAGAAAGAACAGCGTGCTTTGCTTCTCTCTCTCCTCCTCTCTACTCCATATACTGATTTTATTATTATTAATGTTAATTAATAATTACTCTAATAATTGAAATATCTTAATCTTAATCTTAATCTTAATATGTAAAATTTGAAGGAAGATAAGTGGAAAGTTTTGCCAAGTGGCATAATTAGATTAATCTTATGTTTAACTAGTTTTTAGCTTGTGCATTGCATGGGTCTGTACCCGTCTTTTTATTTTTTTATTTTTTTTGTTACTTTCCTTCTTATCTTATATTTAATCAACTGTTGACATCTAAAGGCTTAGAATGGTCTACGTACTCTTTTTTATTTATTGATCCTAATTTTTTTTATATTACTTTGCAAAAGTACAAAAAATGCCCAAATTACATCTGTACCCATTACTCTGAGCGCGCACTCCCCCCATGCATGTCCTTGTACCCTGAGCTTCAGTGAAACACAACACCATGGATCAAAGTACATTTACTTTCGGGAATTTAAATGCAATATGTACAAGGTCACATATTGTATTTTCTTGCACAAATCCTACTCCCCCCATGCATGCACACGCCACACACACACACATGCATACATACATATTGCATTTTCATGTCAAGGTGGTGAGACATCCAGTGTCAAGTCTACAACATGCATCACAAGGTACTAAGGTGGTGAGACATCCAGTTCTTGCACAAATTATTTTTCTACCATATTCTCGTTTTTCTTCTCTTCTCTCGTTTTTTCTTCTCTCTCTCTGAAACTCGTCACTTTCCTCTTCTCTTGGCGAAGCTCACTCGCAAGTCACGACGGTCTCCATTCGATGGTGGCGGTCTCAATTCGACGGCGGCGGTCTCTATTCGTCGGCGACAGTGGCCTCTATTCGTCGGTGACGGCGACAGTCTCTACCCCTTCAGCTCGAGCAAACCCTATTTCATCAATTTCTTCCTCTTTTCCAAGGTATGCAACCAACAATATTTACTTCTTTTGCTTCTTGTGGGTTCTCTTCACTTCTCCAACAATATTACTTCCTTTATTCTTGTGTTTCTGTTTGGCCTTGGTTTTTGGTTTTCAATTCGGTCTCTATGTTTATATACTTGTCATTCATGCATCTATAATCACGACTGTTGATTATTGGGGATTTGAGACTATGTTCCTGTGCGTCGAGTTCCGGATGGCTGTATTTTACAGTAATCACAATTTTCGATATTAATTTTTTATTTCTTGATGAATCTGCTAACAGGATGCACCCAACACAACTTTTGTTTGAAAACATGTTAAGTACTTGGACATGTAATGGATTGATATCTAATAGTACATGATATTATATATTCAGGTTAGTTGTTTGCTTGGTTGTACTTGGCTGCAATCAGTAGGTGTTTAGTTACTGAGTTGTATTCAATCAAATAAGAGACTTTACCTCTGAAATTCTAATCCGAAGATGTCAGTGATTCTAATTCTTGAATACTTCTCATTCCAGTAATCCTCATCTCCAACCCAAGAGTTAGGAGCTTTGGAGGCTATCTACTTCTTTTTGTTGTGGGTTATTTCCTCAAGAATATATTAGGGTTATTCTTATTCTTAATTGAATATAATATATTCCCTATTACTTATTTTAATAGTAATCATAACCCTAATTTCTTTGATATTAAAATTCTTTTATTCATAACCTTATTTTCGAAGAGATATTGAATTCTTTTTGTTATAAATTACCCCCTTTAAATTAATATTTTACTTAACTAAGTTCAATTCCTTACAAAAGAAATACTTTAATGGAAGTAGAATGAGTAAAATTGATACCCCTTGATTCATGTGTTTTGGTTAAATATGATTTGATTAAATATCTTTAGACCAACAGTAGCAGGTAGGCCATCTGTTGCTCAACTCCTTGAACTAAAATGAAACGGCAAAAGAGTGTACAAGCACCATGCACATAAGCAAAACTAAGGTGCAAATTAAGGGTGCATTACATGTACATCCCTACTTACTATCCAATCAAGCAAATGTAAAAAACAAAAAATTCCCTGCATAATCCTCAGCAGTGTAAGTTCCAAGATGAATGTTTTGATAATGACAAAGTGTTTTGAACAAGCTATCATGTGTTGATCAAGTTCAAGTTCAACAAGCAACAACAAACATCAAATGAAGAAGAGAGAAAGCAAACTCATGAAGACTTAGTTTGAGTGTAATTGTAATTGTTTTATCTTTTGCCTCTCAAGCTTCTTAGGTCTTTTATTTGGGTAGATTATTTAGAGGGTAGTGAATCTCTTTCATAAGTCATGATTAAATCATAATTTGAGTTTTCACTTAACCTAGAATCAATAGGTGGCTTAAAGGTTTGAAAGGAAAGGTTTAGTTTTGAGAAAACAAGTTTCTAACATGTGCAGTGTGGATTTAATCGATTAAGTCATAATTTAATCGATTAATACTCGATTAAGCTAAAATTTAATCGATTAAATACTGCAGATCTGGTTTTTTAAAATACGATTTTCACTTCTCAAAATCAGTTTTTTAAGTGCTCCAACTTTTGAGTATTCTATATAAACCTTTTCCTAATCTTTATGATTAATTAGAACACTTTCATAATCAATTTTACAAGAATCAAGCCACTCTATTCTCTCTCAATTTCAAAGATCAAAGCTTTCATATTTTCATATTCTTTTATCAAGAACCTTTGAATCTCTTGTGTGATTTGTCATAGCTATTGAATGAGATTCATAGGAGTGTCATGTGTATTCATTGAGTTGTAATCTTTGCAAAAAGGCAAGCCAACTACAACAACAAAGAAGACTTGGTGTGTCGTTTATCATCAAGCAAGTTCATTCAAGCAATTGAAGAAGAAGAAAGTCTTGGTTGTGAATCAAGCAAAGTGAAGCCTTGGTGTGTGGATTATCATCAAGCAAAGAAGACTTGTTGTGTCGATTATCGACAAGGGGTAGAGGTTAGATTAGAGAGAAGATCAATAGGATTACAAGGCAAGGGTGTCGAGTATCTCTTGTAGGCTAGCAAGAAGGGAGTCTTGTGAGGCATTTACTTGTAATTTGAGAACTCTAATTCCTCATAGTGAAGAATCTGTCTTGGTTGAAGAGGGGACTGGATGTAGCTTTCAAGCGGATGAAAGTGAACCAGGATAAATCGTTGTGTCGTATCTCTAAACCCTTAACTCTTTACATCCAAGTCAATTCATTGTGTTCTTGGTTGAAAACTTAGAAAAAGAGTGATTTTCATAATTGATTGAATTGAATCTTTATTGTTCAAATTAAGTTGGGGAAAATTATTTTCATAACCTAGGTAATCAATAAGAATATAGGTGTTAATTGTTTTCGCTGAATCTCTGATCTTACATGTTGATTGATTGATTTTCGTATTCAATTGAAAAGTGATTTTTCAGTTTTTAACTGTCATAATTGATTAGTAATCGATTAAGTGAAATTGTGCTTTCTGATCTTAATCGATTAAATTGCAGGTTAATCGATTAAATCTGAGTTTAATCGATTAAGAGCTGTAGATTTTGCAAAAATCATTTGTTTTGATTGTTTCGATTCATTTCTTTCGAAAATCTTTCAAGGTTTCTTTTACACCTATTCAACCCCCCCTTCTAGGTGTTCTCCTAGGGTTTCTTAGTTGTTTCAACCACCAATTGTGGTTTCCTCAACCAGCTACATCTCAAGTGGCCAAAGATCAGGTCAGTTCAAAAAGAATTGCTACTTCTTTCTTCAGTGATGCAGGTTCGGGTGGCAAAGTGTCCTTGTCATGTCAGGTTGAGATTAAAGCATAACATTACCACAGCACAACACCTTCTTGGAATGCAAGGTATATGCCATTTTCAGAAACAATATATGTGCCCTTCACAGAAAGAAAGGTGCACCGGGACTCATCAAGTAACACCAAATTTTAAGCTATTTATAATTGAGAACAATGCTTGCTATTTCAACAGACTAAACTGAAAAAATTTGTTGGCCCACTTTTAGTACCCAATGTAAAATGGAAAAACCACCAACCTGATCAACTCTACTGGTTTTTCTTGAGAATCGATGTGGCAAATTTACGTTTTTGATTGGACCTTCTGGTTTTGTTGTCACCTAGATAGGAACTTCTAATGATGAAAAGCAAAGTCTCAACAAACATGGCACCCACCAACCCAAGAATTCCTCCAGCAGCATTCTGAAAATATAGATAAGAAAGGAAGGAAAGGATAGGAAGAGGAAATAAAAGCTCGTAAGTCATAACTAAACTACATGAGGATAAATGGATAATAATGAAAACCATATTTTAGACAGTACCATGGCAGGAATGTGATTAAACAATGCTCTGAATGCTGCATATCCAAGCAGATAGCCAGTAAACATGGTGACAAGAACATGTAAACCTAAAAAGGTTGAAAAATGGAAAAGTGAAAAACAAATGGAGCTACATCAGAGATATACATGCATAAAATGAAAAAGTCTTTAAAAAAAAAGGCTACATATTTCCATAATCTAAATTCAATTTCCTTGTTTCATTGTAATAGACAGAATATTGAAAGATCTATTTTTTTAAGTAATATCAGTACTACCAATCAATAAGAAAAAATGGGAAGTACAAAGTAATAAGTTGTCCTGGGAAAGGTACAAATATCAAAAGTGAACCAAACAAAGTATATTTGAAGTTGTGAAATCAAATTATATTCATATGTTTTCCTAAAATCTTGTCCCTTCATAATGTTTTAACTTTTAACCCATCAAAACTTACTAAAATCATATGAATATCCTGTAAAAGATAGTAACTTAATCCTTTTTGAACAACTTTAATATCCTGTATATAATAGTAACTTTGATATATGACTGCTTGCCCTTATCATGTATGGGATGAGATAAATGATCGAATTTTCAAAAAGAATGCACTTGCGGTTAAAGTTAGACTCAAATTGGTTCAAGAAGAAACTAGCGAAAGTGCAATGCAAGACTAGTTTGCGAAAATTGAAGGTTGAAGATGAAGCATTCATACAGCGCTTAACGAATAGTGCAGAACATGTGTAAAATGACTAAGGGAATGTAAGCATAATGGAACGTACAAAGCTATGATCTATCATACCTTATGTGCAAATTGTGGTTGTTATTCGTAATGCATTCACATAGTAACAAAATAAAAATTACTCTGTGATTGAACCACGATAACCGTACATAATCCACTAGTGCCACGAATACCCTAGCCCAAACAGAAAGAAATATGTTTGTAAAAAGAAAAACAGGGCAAGAAAATCTCATTACCAAAGCAAGAAGAATATTTATTTACTAAGCAGAGCCAACACCAATGCAATAAGGATGAAAGTCAATAAAATGCAATAGAGTATCTCTTAATTATGTGTTTTTTCTTAACTATTTCAATACAAATGCTTTGTGTCTACATTATTAAGTTAACTAGAGTACTGGACAACATGACAGGGGAGTGGAGAGGACTTGTTCCAAGTTCCAACTGTGTGTGTATGTATATGTATATATATATATGTATGTATGTATGTATAAACAATCAATAAAACACAACTCCAAAGTCCAAACTAATGAAATCAAAGTTGAAACCATTTCGGCGTAATACACTAATACAAATAACAACAAAATTTGAGACCAAAGTGGATAAACAATGCTTTTTGGGATAATAGTAGTTTTGAGGATATATAAATAAGGCACCTACTAAAATAGAGAGATTGTAAAGCAAGACAAAGCTAACTGAATGAATCTAGCATAGGAATAGGATTAAAGAAGAAGAGAATACCAAATCCTAATTGATCCTTGTAAGAAGAGAAAGGTTCATCAACAACATCATTCTTAGGTGCAATATCTTTGACAAGCTCTTGATAAGCTTATATTTTCTAAGATTAGAAAATGGATAATTTTTAAATTTTTTTGTATGAGATAAATTAAAAGTATAGAAACAAACAAAATACACAGAAACAATATACTACAAAGAAATGAAAATTTGTTAAGGTAGAAGTATCATTATAAAAGTGCATTTTTTTTCCTAGTTATCAGCATTGTTGTAACAATTTAACACATATAACATCTGAATATAAAAATTGAACTTACTAATTTAAACAATTACAGTCTATATTACATTGTTGAGATAGTTATAATTTGGTAGGGAATGGCAATAAAGAGAGCTTGTCGTTACATACCTATATTGATACACTTTATATAGTCAAAGTCATATATCTTAACATGCATTTAAAACAAAAGATTTATATCCACGAAAAATCATCAAATATAAAAAGAAAATAAAGCATTGACATAGCTTCTAGAGTGTAACCAAAGTTCCAATATGATATTGATTTCAAACGGAGAAGTATCGTCATCGTTCTGCTCATTCCACTTTTTGTAACATCCTTATTTTCTTTTGTGTTATAAATTTCGAGTTTTATCAATTAAATGATTAATTCTTATATATAATTATTAAAGTGTTGGTATTTTCATAAAGTACCCCATCTTATTTCTATTTGACTATTTTATTTATATACCTTAAAGTAAATTCATTTAAAATAATGACTCTATTTGAATTATATGTGTTGGTATGAGATTTTATTTTGAGTGTTGGTTTCTCTTTTAAGCAATAATAATAATTATGATAGGAATAATATGGGTCTTGTCAACATATTATCAACATAGGAGAAGTTGAGGGGTAAATGTGATTTCCCTCCTAATTTTTCACTTTCCCTCCTAATTTCCCTTCTAATCTTAGCCATCCAATTGCAAATGTAATAATAAATCACATCCGTCCATATCCATCTAAAGTAAAATCTTTTCATTTTTTTTTCATTCTAGACATGAGATATGACATATAAAAATGAATGCATGTAACTGAACGAATGAAGATAAATTATTTTTGTAATGAATGCACGTTATGTACGTTAAAATTTATATTATTATGATGGAACGTTATCTATACACTATATTCATGGATCATATACATGTAAAATATGTCATTCAATATATATACAATTGTTAACTCAAGGTACTATGTCTTATTTGCGCCATCTTCTTTTTATAGTGGTAATATCGCTTCAACTTTTTGAAGTTTTTCTTAGTTCATTTTCATAAAATATTTTAATATATAACTTTTTTATCATGCTGAAGATTTTGAATGTGCAAGAAAATTGATAATAATATATATAAATATAGGCTTCATCTCTATAATTTCTGCTCTTCTATTTATTCTATTGGAATTTTACTATTTATTTTTTTAATCATATTTTAATAATAAGAAGTTCATGATGTCTAATAGTGAATAACGCTAAGCATGCTATTCATTCCAAAGTAATAGAATAAGATTTGTATGTTATTCATTCCATTTTTCCCTAACTCTCTTATTTTATTTGATTATCATAAGCAAACTTCCATTTTTTTGAATACAAGATTATTTGAAAGCAAAGTGATTTCAAAGACATGATTTTTGAAGCCATTCTTCAAGTTTCGATTGACTTTGTTTTTTTTAATCTTCTATTTTCTATTGTTTTTTTAATATCTTTAAATTTTAATGTTATATATATTATTGGGTTTTTTATTATTGATCTCAATCCCCTTTATAATATGTTTCATTTTGTATATTGAAAGAGATGTGATTTTGTAGGTCTTTTGGGAATCAATTATTCACTTTTGAGGAGAGTTCAAAGACATGATTAGGCAAATATAAAATATAAAATATAAAATATAAAATATTTGTTTATTTAATTTTGACAAATGCTCATGAATAGCTCCACATATGACATCCTTTATTAAAATTTAAAAAACTTTTTAAATATTTACATTTTTCTTAATATAAAGACAGAAGTTTGTGTATTATCTATTATATCAATTTTATAATATATAATTATTGTCCCACCAAAAAAACACGGAAAAAAAATAATAACAGTTATTCATAATGTTTTTAAAGTATTCATAATTGTTTCACATGTCAACGTGGATATATAAATTTTTTCCAAATCTTTTTCACACTTTATCTAATTATAAATATTATATTTCGATTTCATTACATTAGTTTGTCTGATCATAAATATTATTTTCTTTTCATTGTAAATTTGTAATAATTAAAATAAATACCATATAAAATATAATTAAAAAATGATAAATTAATTATCTTCTAAAAAATAATCACATGTAAATAAAATTAATGTTTAATGTTTGAACAAATTAAAAGAATGACGAAATTTAAGACCCGTGCATCGCATGGACAATTTTCCTAGTTAAAAATTAGATTAGTTAAGTGGGGGTATTAATGGGAAACTAGGAGAAGAGGAAACCCTACTTTTTAGTTGTTTCCCCCTTCTTCTTGCTGAAGGAGCCGCCGCCTCCTCCCCCATACGACTCTCTCCATCACCTCCGCCCATCTCTCTCTCTCCCAGCCGTGCGCTCTCTCTCTCTCCCCTCCCTGGTCCGCCGGCGCCACCACACACCGCCCTCGCCTCAGTTTCTCTCTCACACGCTTGCACTTCCTCCAGTCGCGACTCGTCTTCTCCCGGAGTCGCGGTGCCGTTCGCTGCCATAATAGCACCGCCGCCGTTGCGCGTTTCCCTCCACCAAGTCGCGATTCGCGACTAGCTTCCCCCAGGGTCGCGATCCGCCGCGTCACTGCCACCGGTTTCAATTTGTTCTCTCTCTCCGCTGCGTTGTGCGCCGCCGCTGCTGCCAAGCTCCACCGCTGCCACCAGCTGCCACCAGCTGCGGTCGAAGCTCACTGTCTAGCCATCATCTCTCTTTGCCCGATTCAGATCCGTGCCGTTCTTGCCACCGACGCTGGTCGGGAATGCCGAGGCCGTGAAGCTGTGAACCGACCTTGCCTCCATTGCTTCAAAACCATAATTGTGGGTAAATCCCTAATACCCTTTTAATTAATCTATGTAGTGTGTTAATAATCACCATGTTAGTTTTGATATTATTGATTATAACTATAGTGTGAAATTGTTTTGGAAGGTTAGAGTTGTTTTGAGGATTTTATTATTGTTTTGGAAATTAAATTGTACACATGATTTCTATATTATTGGTATATTATAAGTTGATCAGGTATAATTGATAATATAAGTATTTATTGCTAAATGATATTATAATATCTTTACCTCATATGCATTAGTAGGATAGAACCATTTACCATTAATGAGTATACTAGATTCTTCACAAATATACTATATCAATATTTGTTATTAGCAATACCTACATATTTTGTACCCAAATTATTCAATATATTCTTAACACTAAATCAAACTTGTATAACATTAATTTACATCTCTAATTATATTTTCCATGTTACTTTTTATCAAGCACCCAATTATAAAACTCCGAAAATTCCAATGAATGGGTTTTCGGCCACATTGTTAATTCCTCCTTCTTAATTGTATGGCTTGGGGTACCCTTCCTACTCCTTCCTCCATTTGATTAATCTTTGAGAAGGGATTAAATAGTCGGGTTATATCTTAAGCTTTTGGATTCTTGTTTGATTCTTAAGCTTTATTATACCTAATCGTAATAAATTCCACCTTAGTTAATGCTTGCTCCTTTCTCCGCTTTTTAACCTATATTTGGTATTTTCTTTTCTAATTCCTAATTAGGGTCATGATCCACAGGACACACCCAATTCTTATATTCGTCTTATAAATCTTAATCGGGAAAATGACTACACTTTGTCTACTTAGGTTATATAATAATCTAATTATAAAGTTATAATACTTATATGATGTTGTAGGTGATGGCACCTCTCCTAATCAACTTAACTTATAACATATTAATACATATACCCATTGTATAACTTATAACTTATAACGGAAGTATATCCTAATCAACTTAACTTATAACATATTAATACATATACCCATTGTATAACTTATAACTTATAACGGAAGTAATAAATATTGATAAGCTCATGTGCGCCTAGCTCTGATTAATAGATTAAATATTAATCTAAATGAATTTAATATAGTAGTTCAACCACCACCGACTCCATCCGGGACTTCCTAACCGGAGCCTCCAGCGACCCTAATCTCTCGGATGAACTCCGTCGAACATCCTCCGATTTACTCTCCCAGTCCAAGGTTCCGTACCCGCCACTTCGCGCTGTGTGGATGGCATCTCATCCATCAACAAGACCCGATTTGACCCGACTCTTCTCCGGCACCCGATTCGTTCTCTCCACTCCTAAACCCAGAGAGAAGGTCGTCGTTCCCTACTTTCTAGTTTCTACTACTTTTTTATTTTCATTTTGAATTAAAGTAATTAATAATAATGTGTTGAACCATTTGGTGTTTGGTGGTAAAGAGTGAAGAATTGAAGGCAAGGTTGAAAAAGTTGGAAGAGATAGCAGAGAGGAAAGCTTATTAAGAGCTTGTCAAAGATATTGCACCTAAGAATGATGTTGTTGATGAACCTTTCTCTTCTTACAAGGATCAATTAGGATTTGGTATTCTCTTCTTCTTTAATCCTATTCCTATGCTAGGGTTCAGATCTATCTATCTATCTATCTATCTCTCTATTTCCATTGCGTGACCTAATTAAGATTTTAAAGTTTTTAACTTTTCTTAGTGTTTAGATCCGGCCGGGTCTTCTTTTTCATGCCCTGAATTTGTATGAATTTGATTCTTTGTTGCGGTTTATAATAGCTAGGGTTCAATCTGTGAATGCTAATTTTTCATCTTATTGCTGATTTGGATTACAAAGATCATTTTAAGTGAAGGAGCGATGAGTTCAAGGATTTTAATCAGATATAATATATACCAATAGTTATACTATCAAAAGTATAATAAAGTGTACTCAGATATAATAAATGTACTTTACTAAGAGTACCCATATATAATGTTAAGGATGGTAAAAACATATTTTAGAGGAGACACTAAGTATAAGATATTAGACTTTTGAAATCCTACTATCATTACTTTTGAAATTATGATCCTTCAAGAGAAAATTTGTGAATATGTAGTAAGGTAAATATTTCTAAGTAAATATGCACTTATTATGGGCACTTATTATCAATATAAGCTGCTCAAAAAATATATTCAAAAAATAGATATAAATTATATTCCTGCACAAATCTTATGTGTACCTATATAATATCAGAGCATACTTATTCACTGAAATTATCAGTTCAGTCCAAAATAACCCTCCCCTAAGCAATATATTTTAATTGTGATAGTATGGAAAATAATATTTTATAACTTCGTAAATATATTTTGTTTCATGATATCATGTCATGGGGAAAGTTTCAAATTGTGAATCCTGATGAGGACTTAATGTGTTTTTGTTTTGTACCTAACTCTTTTGGTTTTCACTGCTACTAGAATTCCAGAAATTTAATCTTATTTTTTTAAGAGCAATTTATACCCTATAGTCTAAGATTTCATTTAATTTAATTTGTTGGGATTCTGAGAATTGAACTCGCTGAATCCTCCATTGTTTTATTTCTGTCATCCATAATTCCATGAAGTATTTCTTATTTATGCTTTTCTCTTTGTGCAGCAGGCCTTCCAATTTTGAAGCAACAGAATGGACTTCTTTCTTAGACTAATATATTTTTTCTTTTTTGTGAGTTTTTATTTCAAAACTTTTGTTAGTAATTTTATATAGGGATTAATATAAAAAAAATCAATGTTTATTAGGATCAATTTGGTATTTAAATCAAAAATAATTTTCAATTTTCATAATTTGGAGGACTAAAGTCACAATTTAAAAGAAAGTTGAGTGGGCAAGCATTTCAGTCGTGGTTTGGTTGCAGAGAGGCAGAGAGAGAGAGAGCCAACAGCAATGGGTACCGATGATAACTCAAACCGGGTCGGGCTGGTTATATCCGCCACCGACTCCATCCGGGACTTCCTAACCGGAGCCTCCAACGACCCTAATCTCTCCGATGAACTCCGTCGAACATCCTCCGATTTACTCTCCCAGTCCAAGGTTCCGTACCCGCCACTTCGCGCTGTGTGGATGGCATCTTATCCATCAACAAGACCCGATTTGACCCGACTATTCTTCGGCACCCGATTCGTTCTCTCCACTCCTAAACCCAGAGAGAAGGTCGTCGTTCCCTACTTTCTAGTTTCTACTACTTTTTTATTTTCATTTTGAATTAAAGTAATTAATAATAATGTGTTGAACCATTTGGTGTTTGGTGGTAAAGAGTGAAGAATTGAAGGCAAGGTTGAAAAAGTTGGAAGAGATAGCAGAGAGGAAAGCTTATCAAGAGCTTGTCAAAGATATTGCACCTAAGAATGATGTTGTTGATGAACCTTTCTCTTCTTACAAGGATCAATTAGGATTTGGTATTCTCTTCTTCTTTAATCCTATTCCTATGCTAGATTCATTCAGTTAGCTTTGTCTTGCTTTACAATCTCTCTATTTTAGTAGGTGCCTTATTTTTATATCCTCAAAACTACTATTATCCCAAAAAGCACTGTTTATCCACTTTGGTCTCAAATTTTGTTGTTATTTGTATTAGTGTATTACGCCGAAATGGTTTCAACTTTAATTTCATTAGTTTGGACTTTGGAGTTGTGTTTTTATTGATTGTTTATACATACATACATACATACATACATATATATATATATATACATATACATACACACAGTTGGAACTTGGAACAAGTCCTCTCCACTCCCCTGTCATGTTGTCCAATACTCTAGTTAACTTAATAATGTAGACACAAAGCATTTGTATTGAAATAGTTAAGAAAAAACACATAATTTAGAGATACTCTATTGCATTTTATTGACTTTCATTCTTATTGCATTGGTGCTGGCTCTGCTTAGTAAATAAATATTCTTCTTGCTTTGGTAATGAGATTTTCCTGCCCTGTTTTTCTTTTTACAAACATATTTCTTTCTGTTTGGGCTAGGGTATTCGTGGCACTAGTGGATTATGTACGGTTATCGTGGTTCAATCACAGAGTAATTTTTATTTTGTTACTATGTGAATGCATTACGAATAACAACCACAATTTGCACATAAGGTATGGTAGATCATAGCTTTGTACGTTCCACTATGCTTACATTCCCTTAGTCATTTTACACATGTTCTGCACTATTCGTTAAGCGCTGTATGAATGCTTCATCTTCAACCTTCAATTTTCGCAGACTAGTCTTGCATTGCACTTTCGCTAGTTTCTTCTTGAACCAATTTGAGTCTAACTTTAACTGCAAGTGCTTTCTTTTTGAAAATTCGATCATTTATCTCATCCCATACATGATAAGTGCAAGCAGTCATAGATCAAAGTTACTATTATATACAGGATATTAAAGTTGTTAAAAAAGGATTAAGTTACTATCTTTTACAGGGTATTCATATGATTATAGTAAGTTTTGATGGGTTAAAAGTTAAAACATTATGAAGGGACAAGATTTTAGGAAAACATATGAATATAATTTGATTTCACAACTTCAAATATACTTTGTTTGGTTCACTTTTGATATTTGTACCTTTCCCAGGACAACTTATTTCTTTGTACTTCCCCTTTTTCCTTATTGATTGGTAGTACTGATATTACCTAAAAAATAGATCTTTCAATATTCTGTCTATTACAATGAAACAAGGAAATTGAATTTAGATGATGGAAATATGTAGCCTTTTTTTTTAAAGACTTTTTCATTTTATGCCTGTATATCTTTGATGTAGCTCCATTTGTTTTTCACTTTTCCATTTTTCAACCTTTTCAGGTTTACATGTTCTTGTCACCATGTTTACTGGCTATCTGCTTGGATATGCAGCATTCAGAGCATTGTTTAATCACAGTCCTGCCATGGTCTGTTTAAAATATGGTTTTCATTATTATCCATTTATCCTCATGTAGTTTAGTTATGACTTACGAGCTTTTATTTCCTCTTCCTCTTCCTATCCTTTCCTTTCTTTCTTATCTATATTTTCAGAATGCTGCTGGAGGAATTCTTGGGTTGGTGGGTGCCATGTTTGTTGAGACTTTCCTTTTCATCATTAGAAGTTCCTATCTAGATGACAACAAAACCAGAAGGTCCAATCAAAAACGTAAATTTGCCACATCGATTCTCAAGAAAAACCAGTAGAGTTGATCAGGTTGGTTGTTTTTCCATTTTACATTGGGTACTAAAAGTGGGCCAACAAATTTTTTCAGTTTAGTCTGTTGAAATAGCAAGCACTGTTCTCAATTATAAATAGCTTAAAATTTGGTGTTACTTGATGAGTCCTGCTGTGGTAATGTTATGCTTTAATCTCAACCTGACATGACAAGGACACCTTGCCACCCGAACCTGCATCACTGAAGAAAGAAGTAGCAATTCTTTTTGAACTGACCTGATCTTTGGCCACTTGAGATGTAGCTGGTGAGGATTATGCAGGGAATTTTTTGTTTTTTACATTTGCTTGATTTGATAGTAAGTAGGGATGTACATGTAATGCACCCTTAATTTGCACCTTAGTTCTACATGTGCATGTTGCTTGTACACTCTTTTGCTGTTTCATTTTAGTTCAAGGAGTTGAGCAACAGATGGTCTACCTGCTACTGTTGGTCTAAAGATATTTAATCAAATCATATTTAACCAAAACACATGAATCAAGGGGTATCAATTTTACTCGTTCTACTTCCATTAAAGTATTTCTTTTGTAGGGAATTGAACTTAGTTAAGTAAAATATTAATTTAAAGGGGGTAATCTATAACAAAAAGAATTCAATATCTCTTCGAAAATAAGGTTATGAATAAAAGAATTTTTAATATCAAAGAAATTAGGGTTATGATTACTATTAAAATAAGTAATCGGGAATATATTTGAATATATTATATTCAACTAAGAATAAGAATAACCCTAATATATTCTTGAGCAAATAACCCACAACAAAAAGGATATATTTCGGAAGTAGATAGCCTCCAAAGCTCCTAACTCTTGGGTTGGAGATGAGGATTACTGGATTGAGAAGTATTCAAGAATAAGAATTACTGACATTTCCGGATTAGAATTTCAGAGGTAAAGTCTCTTATTTGATTGAATACAACTCAGTAACTAAACACCTACTGATTGCAGTCAAGTACAACCAAGCAAACAACTAACTTGAATATATAATATCATGTACTATTAAATATCAATCCATTACATGTCCAAGTACTTAACATGTTTTCAAACAAAAGTTGTGTTGGGTGCATCCTGTTAGCAGATTCATCAAGAAATAAAAGTAAATATTGAAAATTGTGATTACTGTAAAATACAGCCATCCGAACTCGACGCACAGGAACATAGTCTCAAATCCCCAATAATCAACAGTCGTGATTATAGATGCAGGAATGACAAGTATATAAACATAGAGACCGAATTGAAAACCAAAAACCAAGGCCAAGCATAAACACAAGAATAAAGGAAGTAATATTGTTGGAGAAGTGAAGAGAAACCACAAGAAGCAAAAGAAGTAAATATTGTTGGTTGTGCATACCTTGGAAAAGCGGAAGAAATTGACGAAATAGGGTTTGCTCGAGCTGAAGGGGGAGAGACCGCCGTCGCCGACGAATAGAGGCCACCGTCGCCGACGAATAGAGACCGCCGCCGTCGAATGGAGACCGTCGCGACTCGCGAGTGAGCTTCGCCAAGAGAAGAGAAAAGTGACGAGTTTCAGAGAGAGAGAAGAAAAAACGAGAGAAGAGAAGAAAAACGAGAATATGGTAGAAAAATAATTTGTGCAAGAACTGGATGTCTCACCACCTTAGTACCTTGTGATGCATGTTGTAGACTTGACACTGGATGTCTCACCACCTTGACATGAAAATGCAATATGTATGTATGCATGTGTGTGTGTGTCGTGTGCATGCATGGGGGGAGTAGGATTTGTGCAAGAAAATGCAATATGTGACCTTATACATATTGCATTTAAATTCCCGAAAGTAAATGTACTTTGATCCATGGTGTTGTGTTTCACTGAAGCTCAGGAGGGTACAAGGACATGCATGGGGGGAGTGCGCGCTCAGAGTAATGGGTACAGATGTAATTTGGGCATTTTTTGTACTTTTGCAAAGTAATATCAAAAAATTAGGATCAATAAATAAAAAAGAGTACGTAGACCATTCTAAGCCTTTAGATGTTAACAGTTGATTAAATATAAGATAAGAAGGAAAGTAACATAAAAAAAATAAAAAAATAAAAAGACGGGTATAGACCCGTTCAATGCACGGGCTAAAAACTAGTTAAACATAATATTAATCTAATTATGCCACTTGGCAAAACTTTCCACTTATCTTCCTTCAAATTTTACATATTAAGATTAAGATTAAGATTAAGATATTTCAATTAATAGAGTAATTATTAATTAACGTTAATAATAATAAAATCAGTATATGGAGTAGAAAGGAGGAGAGAGAGAAGCAAAGCACGTTGTTCTTTCTTCTCTTCATTTTCGGTTGTGTTCGTTCGTTGTTACATTATTTGCATTCCCGCAGTTGTTACATTTTCATCACCTAACTCATTCTCTATCTCTCTCTCTCTCTCTCTTGCAAGCTCCGTAAGGTTTAAAAAAACCATCTTTATCTATCTTCTCTCTGCGTGCTTCCACCTTTCTTATTTTAAACAATTTTATGTGCTCGTATGTTTATTGATGATTCTTTCTTACCTTTTATCCTAATTCTGTGTCTGATTTTATTATTATTATTATTATTATTATTAATCGAATTTCTCAACTCTTTTTGATTTCGGTGTTCTGCCTTTTTTCCTTATAAATTACTATTTGATTTTTCATTTTGAGGTACTTTTGTGTTCAATAGTAAAGCTTCGATTTTTGCATCGGTTTTGAGTTTATTATGTAGATTTATGTAATGGGTTTGTGTTATTATTATATATTCTCATTTTCCCCTTTTTTTTGGCTCTTTTTTAAAAATGGGTTGTGAGTAAAAGATTAAATCTAGAAATTTCATTGGAATTGTCCCTTGAGTTGACTTCTTGGGATGTAAAAGATCTGAGAGATTATTGAACCTCTCTATTGTTGTGAAGTGAGTTCAATGCAATATTGAAACTGACCTCAACTTGCTTGCTTATTAGTAAATCTGTAGCCACTAATCACTACTAGTTGACGTTCAAGGTGGATTTGCTTAAATTACAAAGGGGTAGGAACTTAGGGATTAGGTTCAAGTCTTTCCAAGTTTTGAGTTTTTGATAGTTTTCTCTTTACCTGGAAAAATTAGAGATTTTAAAATATCCCCCAATAGGTAGCTTAGTTGTAAGAGATGCGAGACATAAAGTGTGAGCGACCACATGGTTTCCATCCTTGGCAATAGCACAATTTCTCTCTCCCTCTCCCATTAAAACTTTGCCTATGAAAAAAAAGAAGTTAAAAATTACTAATAATTGATGTTGTTTCATGATATCATGTCATATGGGGAAAGTTTCAAATTGTGAATCCTGATGAGGACTTAATGTGTTTTTGTTTTGTACCTAACTCTTTTGGTTTTCACTGCTACTAGAATTCCAAAAATTTAATCTTATTTTTTTAAGGGCAGTTTATACCCTATAATCTAAGATTTCATTTAATTTAATTTGTTGGGATTCTGAGAATTGAACTCGCTGAATCCTCCACTGTTTTATTTCTGTCATCCATAATTCCATGAAGTATTTCTTATTTATGCTTTTCTCTTTGTGTAGCAGGCCTTCCAATTTTGACGCAAGAGAATGGACTTCTTTCTTAGACTAATATATTTTTTCTTTTTGTGAGTTTTTATTTCAAAACTTTTGTTAGTAATTTTATATAGGGATTAATATAAAAAAAAAATCAATGTTTATTAGGATCAATTTGGTATTTAAATCAAAAATAATTTTCAATTTTCATAATTTGGAGGACTAAAGTCACAATTTAAAAGAAAGTTGAGTGGGCAAGCATTTCAGTCGTGGTTTGGTTGCAGAGAGGCAGAGAGAGAGCCAACAACAATGGGTACCGATGATAACTCAAACCGGGTCGGGCTGGTTATATCTAGGGATGAGCACGGGTGCGGGCGGGCACGGGTAGGGCATACCCACTACCCTATCCGCGGGTATTTGCGGGTATTTATACGGGTAACGGGTATTTACGGGTACCCACGAGTTTTGAACTTTTATTATTTTTTCCTTTAATTTAATGATCCACATAATGATAAAAAAAAGCTCACGGGATCTTCAATTATACTACACGTCAGGCATACATGAACTTCCACATAATAATAGGAGAAAGGTGGCCTCAAGTATCATAGTGCATCTCTGTAACAAATAAACGTTTGAGATGATTGCTAAAATTACAGGGCATTTTATTATATATCTTTCTTCGTTCTAGAGTCATGGTCTTATGATAATTAATTAACTCCCCACTTCCCATAATATATATATATATAGCCGAACACTATGAAGATTTTAATATATAGATCAATAGATGTACCTCCAATTTTAATCACTACTAGTAAAATATTATTTATACTAATATATATAATATTTAATAAAATATTTTTTTTATTTATACGGGTACCCGCGGGCGCGGGTACCGTAATACCCATCCCTACCCATAAGGGAATAATGCGGGTACCCGTCACGGGTATTTATGCGGGTACCTGCGGGCATGGGTATTTTGCCCATCCCTAGTTATATCCACCACCGACTCCATCCGGGACTTCCTAACCGGAGCCTCCAACATCCCTAATCTCTCCGATGAACTCCGTCGAACATCCTCCGATTTACTCTCCCAGTCCAAGGTTTCGTACCCGCCACTTCGCGCTGTGTGGATGACATCTCATCCATCAACAAGACCCGATTTGACCCGACTTTTCTCCGGCACTCGATTCGTTCTCTCCACTCCTAAACCCAGAGAGAAGGTCGTTGTTCCCTACTTTCTACTACTTTTTTATTTTCATTTTGAATTAAAGTAATTAATAATAATGTGTTGAACCATTTGGTGCTTGGTGGTAAAGAGTGAAGAATTGAAGGCAAGGTTGAAAAAGTTGGAAGAGATAGCAGAGAGGAAAGCTTATCAAGAGCTTGTCAAAGATATTGCACCTAAGAATGATGTTGTTGATGAACCTTTCTCTTCTTACAAGGATCAATTAGGATTTGGTATTCTCTTCTTCTTTAATCCTATTCCTATGCTAGATTCATTCAGTTAGCTTTGTCTTGCTTTACAATCTCTCTATTTTAGTAGGTGCCTTATTTTTATATCCTCAAAACTACTATTATCCCAAAAAGCACTGTTTATCCACTTTGGTCTCAAATTTTGTTGTTATTTGTATTAGTGTATTACGCCGAAATGGTTTCAACTTTAATTTCATTAGTTTGGACTTTGGAGTTGTGTTTTTATTGATTGTTTATACATACATACATACATACATACATATATATATATATATATATATACATATACATACACACAGTTGGAACTTGGAACAAGTCCTCTCCACTCCCCTGTCATGTTGTCCAATACTCTAGTTAACTTAATAATGTAGACACAAAGCATTTGTATTGAAATAGTTAAGAAAAAACACATAATTAAGAGATACTCTATTGCATTTTATTGACTCTCATCCTTATTGCATTGGTGCTGGCTCTGCTTAGTAAATAAATATTCTTCTTGCTTTGGTAGATTTTCGGAGTGTGTGTATGTACTTGTTAGTTTACTCAATTCTTAATAATTTTTCAAATATATTTTAATATTTTTAATTTTCTAAGGTACTAAGCTTGTATAAATATATTATACAAATTCCAAATTATAACCAATTAAATAAAATTTATGTACATGTAATTGATATTATCCGCGTAAACTAATTGCAGTTTACGCGGATAGCTTTTTAAGAATTATACTATTATTATTATTATTATTTCATTAGTGATTTTTAGGGTTATGATCTTTTATTAAGAAGGATCATAGTGCAATTAGTATTACCAAAAACCCGGTGCAAAATTCTCGCACTAAGCATATAGAGATTCATCACCATTTCATACGTGATCATATTCAAAAGGGTGATTGTGTTATTGAGTATGTTGATACTTCGCGGCAGTTAGCTGATATCTTTACGAAGCCGCTTCCAAAAGAAAATTTCTTTTTCATTCGTAGAGAAATTGGTTTAACTTCTGTCTCTCACCTGTTTTGAGTATGTGATTATTATATCTCTCTTGTTATTATTAATGTGTTTACTCAGTGTTTCAGTAGGAGTTAGCACATGCTTTTTGATGATTACAAAAGGGCGAGAGATATTCTGATGATGATATTGAAAATAATATATGTCTTATGCATCTATACAGGGGAGATTGCATCTACTCAGGGGAGATAATATAAGATGATAATGTTGTATATCTTATTTATTGTTCTAGGGAAGGTTAAATTTCAATTATATATATATTTTTGCTTGTATAACACTTGTGATGCAGATAGTCAAGCTCAGATCAGAATGATTGTTTGTCATTGTCAAAAAGGGGGAGTGTTGGAAGTTAAGCTAGTGTTGGAAGACATGCTTCAAACTCTCTCATGGACTTCAAGCAAATATCAAGCTAATGTTTTGATGATAACAAATCAACTCAAGATTCAAGCTCACAAGTTCTCTCAAGTTCAAGATTGAAGATTCAAGCAAGATATAAGTTAAGAAGCCTTTTCCCTTAGGACATTTGTAAGGTAATGAAGTTTCTGTTCTTAAAGAGTTTTAAAAGGCCAATGAGTTTTTCAATTAAAAAGGAGAAGAAAATGTGTTTTCATGAAAAGCTGTTTTTATATCTTAGTTTTAGTGGAAATACTTGATGATACAAAACTCTGAATATTTTTATGTATGCAAGAAGGAGTAATCGATTACTTGTCTGAGATAATCGATTAACTTTGTTGCATCATACAAAAATCAGAGAGCTTGTAATCGATTAAATGAACTTTGCTAATCCATTACTTTCTTATGAGAATAATCGATTACCTAGCTCAAGTAATCGATTAAAATTGTTGCATCATATATTTTCCTGAGACAAAGTAATCGATTATTGGTTTGAAGTAATCGATTACATGATGTTGCATCATTCAATTAACAGAGGCTCAGTAGTCGATTATTTGGTGAGTGATAATCGATTAAATGAGTTGCATCATATAATGAACAAGGGTGATGTAATCGATTAACTATTATTGGTCTAATCGATTACTTGTTTTTCGAAAGAATTTAAAAGTTTCTATTTTTGAAGGAATAATCGATTACCTTCAGAAAGTAATCGATTACTTCAACTTTTATTGAAAAACGTGTCAGAATCATTTTGATTATTTCCAGATTTGTTTTTATATATAAGATTTTTATTTATTTTACAAAATTCAAAAATGATTTTAAATTTGAATTATTTCCTTATTCGTTTTAAGAATCAAATCTTTATTTTATTTTTTAAATCATTTTGATTTAGTTTTGATTTTAAAACTTATTTCGAAATCATATTTTATTTTACTTTGATTTAAAATTGATTTTGATTTGTTGATTTAAATCTTTTTGAATTATAAAAGTTATTCACTCCAACAATTCATTCATTCTTCTCCTAACAATTTTTCTGAAAATCACGTTCTCTCCTTCTCCTACTTTTCTCTGAACATAACGATCATATTTTTGAAGAACTCTAAGAAATCCTTGTTGGCCATTTAGACTTCGAAAAGAAAACTTCATTATCATAGTACTTGATTGTTGTATCCGTGTTGTTGAAGAACACATCAAACTATTGTAATCACTCTCATATATTTATTTCTATAATGTAAAACAAGGGTGTAGTTGTCTTTTGATAAAATTATTGTTTTCTCTTCGACCAAATAAAAGAAAAGAAAACTCAACTTTTCTCTTCTCTCAATTTCTTCATATTTTCTCTCATACCAAACAACCACAAATTCTACTCATTTTCTCACCATAATCTCTTTTCTCTATTTCTCTCTTTCCATTTTCTTTTGTGCAGCCAAACAAAGCCTTAGTGTTGAGGATAAAAACTTAAATGTAGATATCTTTTATTGCGAAACTAAATATGAAATTTTTTTATTCATTCACATCATCACTTTCCAATAAAACTTATCTATTTCTAGGTTCTTAGGGCTAAGTAAAAGAAAATCCTAAAAAAATACGAGATAATTTATTTAGGCTTATTTATGTCTTTGGTCTTTAAAAGTTCGACATTTTTTGGTTTAAGTCCCTAAAAGTTATTTTGACCGAAACTAGTCATTATATTTTCATATGTTTTGGTTTTGGTCCCCAACATTAGGAAATATCTTTTATCTGTCGATGTGGCTAACGGAACACCACATCAGCAGTTATGTGGTGTGAGATAGTGTCAAATAGGTGGTATGACATGGATGGTACAGGTCCACAGATGTAAAATGGTCCTATATGCAAAATGGTCTAATACGCAAAATTTTGCATTCATGGACCTGAATCATTTGTGTCATACATACCACTTACTTAGCATCATCTCACACCAAGTGGCTGCTAATGTGACACTCCATTAACCATATCAAATTTGTTATGACGATGAGAATCAAAACCAAAATATTTGTTTGAAAAATTAAGAAATAGTTTTGATTAAAATAACTTTTTTTCCGATTAAAATAACTTATAGCATGTTTGGAAAAGTGGTGGGGGAGTCAAACGCACGTTTGCGGAAAGCTCCCCCCTCACAGCTTCTACAAACGCAAGTTTGGAAACGTGGAACCAAACTTGGCCTCAGTGACTAAAAGATAGGGATTAAAGATATTTATATATATTAAATCTCGTGTATAGACGGTCATCTTGTTTGTATGACTAGACGAGTAATATGTCAGAATGGTCCTTGACTTTGTGAGTATTGGTCAAATTAGTCATTGAGATTATCAAAATTTCAAATTAGTCCCCGATATAGGAACATGTTAGTCATATTAGTCCTTGACCTTAATGGTTCATAAAGTCATGAACTAATTTGACTAATTTCGAAAATCTCAAAGACTAATTTGACCGATACTCAATGGTCTCTGTTTATTTTTTTATTTTTTGTCAAAACGACATCATTTTGATCATTATGTTAGTCTATGTTAAGGATCATTGACGTTCATTAAAAATTTCGAAAATATGAGAGATTAAATTAATGGGTGTCCAACACCAATTTGAAATATTACTCTAGACTAACTAATAAAAAGGTAGTACTACACTACAACTTGAAGTGAAATTCAACCATAGTTTTCTCGCAACGTGCTCGAAGGCAGCATTCACGTACCCATTTTTTAATCTCAAGCCATTCAATACTGAATAATGCTTAACAAAATTCATGAAACCTCTTCCTCCTCTCTCTCGCCATTTTCCCCATCAGTTAGAAGCGTTACTTTCTTCAATCACAAAAACCAACCCAGTTCTTGCTGAACAACTACTGGGCAAAGCATTAGACCAATACCCAGATATCAAAACTTTGAAAAATCTCCATTCCAAGGTTTATTACCTCAATTTTCGCGAAAACACGTCTCTGGGTATCAAACTTATGAGGGCTTATGCTGCCTGTGGTGAGCCCGGGTTGGCTCGCAAGGTGTTCGATGAAATTCCTGAGAGGAATGTTGTTGTGTGTAATGTTATGATCAGAAGCTATGTGAATAACCATTCATACAATGACGCGCTGCGTGTATTCAAAGACGTGGTTAGTTGTGGGTTAAGCCCTGATAATTACACCTATCCTTGTGTCCTGAAGGCTTGTGCTTGCTCTGGTGATTTGAGGTTTGGGTTGCAGCTTCACGGAGCTGTCTTGAAGGTCCGGCTCGATTCGAATTTGTTTGTTGGGAATGGTCTCATTGCCATGTATGGGAAATGTGGTTGCTTGCTGGAGGCGCGGCATGTTCTTGATGACATTCTGAGCAGGGATGTTGTCTCGTGGAATTCGATGGTTGCAGGGTATGCACAGAATATGCGGTTCGATGATGCATTGGGGATTTGCCGGGAAATGGTGGCTTGCGGACAAAAACCAGATGCGGGAACAATGGCTAGTCTCATGCCTGCCGTGACTAACACATCTCTTGATAATGTTTTTTATGTTAGAGGGATATTTTTGAATTTGGAGAAGAAGAGTTTGGTCTCTTGGAATGTGATGATAGCTGTGTATATGAAAAACTCAATGCCAAGCAAAGCTGTAGATTTATATTTACAAATGGAGAAAGGTGGGGTGGACCGAGATGCAATCACTTGTGCCAGTGTTCTTCCAGCTTGTGGGGATCTTTCGGCTTTGTCGTTAGGAAGGAGGATTCATGAATATGTTGAGTGGAAGAAACTATGTCCAAATTTGCTTTTGGAGAATGCATTGATAGACATGTATGCTAGGTGTGGATGTCTAGAAGATGCAAGGAGTGTGTTTGACAGGATGAAGTTTCGTGATGTTGCATCTTGGACTTCATTGATATCTGCCTATGGCACGACTGGGCAAGGCTGTAATGCTGTGGCACTCTTCACAGAAATGCAAAAGTCAGGTCTATGCCCTGACTCTATCGCCTTTGTGGCAATTCTTGCAGCCTGTAGCCATTCAGGATTACTGGATGAAGGGAAGATTTACTTCAAACAGATGACAGATGAATATAAATTAACACCAAGAATCGAACACTTTGCATGTTTTGTTGATCTTTTAGGACGTGCTGGCCAAGTAGATGAGGCTTATAATTTCATTAAGCAGATGCCAATTGAGCCTAATGAAAGAGTTTGGGGTGCATTGCTTAGTTCTTGTCGAGTGTACTCCAATATGGATATTGGGCTTTTAGCAGCTGATAACCTTCTTCAGCTGGCTCCTGAGCAATCAGGTTACTATGTGTTGTTATCTAATATTTATGCAAAGGCTGGTAGATGGAAAGAAGTAACTTCTGTTAGATCTATAATGAAGAGTAGAAGAATTCGGAAAGTGCCTGGCATCAGTAATGTTGAGCTGAACAATCAGGTTCACACCTTTCTCGCTGGTGATACATTGCACCCACAGTCAAAGGAAATATATGAAGAGCTAGGTGTGCTGGTGGGGAAGATGAAAGAGTTAGGTTATGTCCCTGAGATTGATTCTGCTCTTCATGATGTGGAAGAGGAGGATAAGGAAGGCCATCTAGCTGTTCACAGTGAAAAATTAGCTATAGTTTTTGCTCTTCTGAATACCCATGAGTCTCCAATCAGAATTACTAAAAATCTTCGTGTTTGTGGCGATTGCCATATTGCTGCCAAACTTATCTCCAAGATAGTCCAACGTGAAATTGTTGTTAGAGACACCAACCGATTCCACTATTTTAAGGATGGTATATGCTCTTGTGGAGATTATTGGTGAATGGTGACTGCTGAGGTACCTCATGAAAAATTAACTTTAACCTGCCAATGTAACTGAGGCAATGCAGGCCTTCAAACCAAACTGCAATTTGATAACTTCAGTTTTCCTGTATAGGATGGCAGAGAATTCTTTTATTTTTTATTTTTCTGCCACAAACAATAGAAACTCGGCAGAAGAGGGAATAATCTCCCTCATCCTTGATGCCTCCGCGGCGCTTTGCTTTGGTGAGACTTGGTTATTATTACCTTTGAAATATCACTGTTTAAATCTTGTAAATCATAGGCTTTTACCCTCTAACAATAGCATTATCCTTGACGGAGCATCAAGGATGGCACAAAGCTTAGCTCTCTTAAAATATCAAGCAATGACAAAGCCGCCAACATCACATCAAGTAAAGAACCAAACTCATCTAAAAGGGGAATCAAAAGGAAACATGAGGCCAGATTCAAACACTTGAACCACTAGTTTTAACTTCTTGTTTTTCTAGTTTCAAGTTGTAATAAGTTGAAATTGGGTTGTTTGCATGCACCCAATACATTGATTTTAGTTCCTTTAATGGTTTTTTTTTTTTTTTTTTTTTTTTGGGGGGGGGGGGGGGGGGGGGGGTTAAAAGTTCCCTTAGTTTTAGTATGTTTTTAAAGAGCATCGAAATCACCATGAAAGCATCATCAAAGACTGCTATGGGCTATGGGCGCATGAAGCAAGTGGAAATATCAAAGGTCTCACGCTAAGGAGGAAGAAGGCCAATTCGGCCAACTCTGATTTGAGAGCATTGCTTTCTTGGGTTCTTGTTTGAGTCTTTTGATCACATCAAGAGAGTGATTTTCTCCTACAGAGATCATAGGACTTATCAATCATATTGATTGTAGTGTCCATCCCTTTGTTTCTATATCAATCAAAGTTCAGTCAATCCATCATCTACTACCTTCATTCGTGCGCACGGTTTTTCTTGATTTGTTTATGCATATTCTGTTGAGAATTCAAAAGAGAAAAAGTGAGAGAGAAGGGCGTGAGAGAGTGAGGTTCTCGGTTGCCCATATGATCATTTGCATTTCATTACATTTACATAATCATAAACACTCATCAGCTTTCTTCAAAAACTCATTCAGCAGTGGTTGAAATGCCACCAATTCAAAATTATTGGTAAAATGAGGTTAAAAACCTTTAAGATGTCTTCTCGTGGGGTCATCAGGCAAGTTTCCATTACTAAGGGACATAGGGGAGGTGATTTTGTTCCCCATTATCACCCAAGCCAATCAAAATTGACCAAAATTCCTTTAAATGGTGATAATATTTCCACTTTGTCTCTCCTTGTTATTGTTTAAGTATGGGGGAGTAATGATGAAGCTCATCATCTTCAGAGGAGCTTTGAGCAGTCCTAACACTCTCTAGTTCGTGTATTCACTGCCCTTAAGAAGTGGCAACTCATAACTCAGCCAATTTTCCTCAAAGTCATTGAAAAATACCCATTGAAATTGCTTAAAAACAAGTTTCTAGTGTGAACTTTGTGGCTGATTATTGTTAAGTAAAACTTTCCAAAACTCATCTAATTTCATTCTAATATCATGACAAGATAGCCCAATCCTAATAGTTTAAGAATTCTGGACAAAGAGAAGTTGTTGTCCAACCTTAGAGCCAACCTCAATCCTCACATCTTTTTTTTTTTTTTGGTTTACATGGGAGGTCTGGGACTAGAACTCATGACCTAGGGGAGAGGGAAATCCTAAGTGTCCTTGCAGCCACCAACTGGGCTGTCTTACGCGGACAATCCTCACATCTTTAGCTTGTGCTATCAATAACTTCACTTCCAGATAAGGGAGAAGTTATTCATATCATTAATTTAGTAATTTGTGGCTCAAAGAGAAGTATAGACTTATGTATATCCAAGAGAAATGGTTAGTAAGTATGTGGTATGTCTAAGTGACTTAGAAGTCAAGATATACCATGAGAACCCTTTGAGCAAGTTTTAAATCACATAAGTGTGATGTATAAATGTTTAACTCATTGAATAAGAGGTTAAATCAAAATATGATATGTTGAGTTGTCGGAAATGTAATTATGCTTATTAGTGTTGATATGAATGTTTATGTGAAACAAATTAATATGATGAGTAATTCTAAATTTATACATGACATATTGTATGCATGTTAATTATACGCCCCGGTTATATAATTATGGAAAATGTTCTATAAAAATTGGTATTGAATTTCCACATAAAACTAAATTTTTAGCACAAATCCTGGTATTTTCACTTAAGCGAGGGATTCTTGCTCGAGTGAGAATGGTCAGACAATAATAAATTATTTAAAAAAAAAAGATATTTTGGGACTTTTAACATCAATTTAGATAGTATGCTAGCTTAATCAATAATTGTTCCTGGAGTTGGAAATAAAATGAAAGATGACATTGGAAAATTATGGACTTGTTGAAATGAAATTTGAAACATACTAAATGGTATGTGGTATAAGATGTGATGAAAAATATATGCTTATATCCATTAAAAATCCAATGTTCAGTGAATGAAATAATAAAGAAAAGATGCATAGCATTGCATGAAATAATAAGAAAAGAATTTATTCATATGGTATGACTATGTCTCAAGCTCGTAGCTTGGGTAAAATGCCTAAGGGTTCGAGAGAATTGAAAGAAGTGAAGTCGTAGCTTGGGTAGCAATCCGGGGGTCCGAAGAAATGTTATTGTGAAATACTCCTATGGCTAGGGGACTGAGATAATGGCCATGCACTCAAATGCAAAAAAAAAAAAAAAAAACAGGAGTACTTGAGACATCAAACCTATGAAATGGATCCAAAAGAGAAATTGGAAAGACGTGCACACATTGCATGTGGGATAATAAGAAAATAATTTTCGTTAATAAAATAATTGTTTGATATGTATCATGTACATAACCTACTTGTTGCTTGTGATTGTTTATTTTGGCTATTTAAATTACCGATTGCCATTAATGATATGATAATGACTTACTCCCTAATTGTAAATGTTTGATAGTACCACTGTGAGTCAATCAATTCTTGATGTGACCGAGGTTCAAATTATTCCCAACTAAGGGAGCCTGCTATTGAGTTCGGACCAATAGTGTGGGGTATAATTTATATATGAATATAAATAAAATAAATAGCATCCTAGGATATAATATCTAAAGTAATTTTATTGGGTTTGAGACTATATTTGTTAGACTGTAATAATGACGAGCTAGTGTTGTTTGTTTTGAATTATTTCATGAAAAAAAATTTACCTTAATGACTAAAATCATCAACTTGTTTGATAAAATTAATTGGGGTATTACAATTATGACATATATTCCTAGGGATATACATCATCAACCAAACAAACTGATGTGTGCGTAGCATGCATATTATTTTTCTATTAGTTTGTATTTATTTTAATATTTATTTAGGCATTTTATTTTATTTTAATTTAGCTTGCATTTAGTTCATATTTCACTTGTGAAAGGTTTTTGATTTGCAGGTTATAATTTGGAGGCTTGGAACTTTGGAAAGTAAAGAGTTTATCAATGAGAAAAATTGTAAAGAGTTTTTGGGAGCAATTGTATAGAAAAAAAAAAGAAATTTGAGGCTTTGCTAAGGAAGATAAGTCATTGAGCTTATGTAATTAATTTGAGCCCAAATTTGGAAGTAGTAGATAACTTTAAAAAGATATAAAACCCCAGTTAGAGCCGGCAAACAAGAACGACACGACTGGGCCAGCCCAAATAAGCACGGCAAAATACCGGGATTGGGCAATAATTTTGGAACACGAATTATACACGTGCTTTTTTAGCACGGCCCGTAAAAGCACGAAACACGACCGGGCTTTTGCCGGGCTAACACGACACGACACGTCAACCCGATTTATTTTTTTTATTTATTTTTATTTTTAATTTGCTAAAGTTTTTTGCTGAAACTGGAAAGAAAAGGAAATGATCTACTAATCCACTACATTATACAATGTTTATTTACTTATTTACTAATAAGTATACGTCATTTAATACATATAATTAGTGTTATTACCAATTATCAGATGTTTGTCGGGTAGCACGCAAAAGCACGAAACACGCATGGTGTGGGCTTAAAGACCATTTTGAAGCATGATTTTAACCCGTGCATTTTAGGCACGACACGGTCAAAGCCCGAACCCGAACCGGGCGGACACGAGCACAGCCGGGTAGCACGAATTGCCACCTCTAACCCCAGTAGAAGATAGATTTCAATTCAACAAGATATCAAATTAGAAAGTAAGGATTCAATGTGCATCTCTCTCAAGAAAGAACTAAAAGGCGATTGAAGATAGAAGAAATTCTCCTCCTTTCATCTTTCGGTTATTTCTATTTTATTATGTCTTATTCTTATTTTTTGGTTTGTATCATGAACATGAGCAGCGAGTAGTTCATTTTTTCTGAGGATTAAGATTAGCCCATAGAGGTATTAACATGAGAATTTGATATTTTACCTTTTATTTATACTAGATTCTATTTTTATTTAAATGTGGTGTGCTTAATGCTTGTGGTTGTGTAGAGCTTCATAATTGCATGATTCCATATAGTAAAGGAAGTAATGAAAGGTGAACCTTAGAATTAGAAAATACAAAATTAAACTTAGAAACTTAAATCACGAAAGTATGTTTAATTCTTGAGGGGATTCAATGAATTAAACTTAGTCTATGTTTAGTATGCATGGTCCATTATAGGGCTTAACCAATAACTTTTAACGATAACAAATCTAAATGAACCGGCTTGTAAAGAGAAATTCCATAATGGATTGAGAAGACAAAACAGAGAGCATCGATCTCTACCTAAGAAATTGCAGAATCATGGTGAACCGCAGTTTGAAAAAGGAAGGAAAAGTACCACTTCCCCAAATTATTTTGATTTGTTTCCATGTCTAGGAGGTGCGTATCTTCAAAGATTCCAACTTCGAATCCCGTTTGGACATGAATCTGTCCAAGATGTTAAACATGATTTCACACGTGGAGATGAGAGGAATCGCGAAGATAAAAAACTTCAACCTTTGATCCAAGATAGATGCATTTCAAGCTCTTGCAATTAGCCTTAATGATAAGGTGTCTATTCAATAAATAGTGTCTCCATTTTTGAACTGCAAATACCACTACTAGGAGTTTCGTCTCATATGTTGATAAGGATTGTTGTTGTTGACTCAAATGTCTGCTAATAAAAGCTAAGGAGTGATGTTCTTGCTTCAGAACTGCACCAATACCATACTCTAATGCATCTACTTCCACTACAAAAGTTTTATCAAAATCAAGCAAAGTTAGCACATGAGTAGAATTTAAAGCCTTCTTGAGAGCCTGAAATGCTAGTGTATCTTCAATTGACCAATAGGATTTGTCTTTCTTCAACAAGTCATTCAATGACAAAGCAATACTTCCATAGTTTTTCACAAATCTCCTATAGTACCTAGTGAAGCGAAGGAATAATCTAAATTGCTTCACAATTTGAGATAATGCCCATTCTTCCACAACCATAAGTTTGAGAGGATTTATAGAAACCCCTTCTAGAGAGTTGAAATGACCTAAATACTCCACTCTTGACAATCCAAAATAACACTTAGATCTTTTAGCAAATAAGCAATTTTCTCTCATCACAACTAACACCCTGGTTAAGTGTTTTACATGTGATTCCACACTTTTGTTGTATATAAGAATATCTTTAAAAAAACCAACAAAAATTCCCTGAGGAATTTCTGAAACACAACATTCATAAGCCCTTGGAAAGTTATCGATGCATTTGTAAGGCCAAAGGGCATGGCCACATACTTAAAATGTCCACTATGAGTCCCAAAAGCTATTTTATGCACATCAGCAGGATTCATTATCACTTGATGGTATCTTGATCACAAATTGATTTTTGAGAATATCATTGAGCCACTGAGCTCGTCCATTAAATCTTCAACTAGAGGAATAGGAAACATATCATTGACCGTGCCTTTTTCAATTCCTTGTAATCTGTTTCTTGGTACCACTAGTACCTTCTTTTAATGAATTTTTCTTTGGCTAAGCAAAAGAAAAACACATACACACACACATTCTCGAAGTACCATCTTTCTTGTCCACTACGACAATTGGACTGACATAGGGACTGCTGCTATGCTGAATAAATCATTCATACATCAAACTCCTGTACCAGTTTATCAATCACACCCTTTTCATTTCCAACATATCTATAGTCTTTTTTTCACAAGGTCATTTCCTTGGAGTAAAGGTATTTTATTATCGAGGCCTGCTCTCCTTGGTGGTAGTTGTGTAGGTTTTGCAAAGAAATCAACAAATTGCTCCAAAAGTTGCTCAATAGGTGAAGTAATATGAATAGAAGCAACATGTGTAGTTATGGGTTGTAGTAATAATTTTTTTTTTTTAAAAAAAACCCTTCCTCATGGCCACCAATTTGTAATATAAATAGTTGCACACCCTGTAATAAGGTTTTTTCATCTATTGGCCCTTAATCAACTTCACACCAGTGTGAGATGATCACTTAAGTACTCTTTTTCCTTTTAATGTAAATTCCATTATCATATTATCAATCTTCCAAACAATATCCCTTAATGTCACCAACCATTTTATGGCAAGCACCATGTCATAACACCCTAAGGGAATCAACATCATATCTAATTGAAATGTATGATTCTGAAAATTCCATAGGAACTTCCTTACAATAGAATTAATATATAATATGTTAATGTTTGGCATAGTGACTTGTAGAGGTTCCAAATTAGAGATCTTGCATCCTAATTTCTGAGTTGTACACACATCTAGAAAATTGTGTGTACTTCCATTATCTATTAGGATATGCAAGGGTCTTCTTTAAGGTGCTTGTCACTCTCATAGTTTGCAAATTGACCGCTCCACAAGGGCATTGACAAAAATGTGAGGTTCACCTAGGTCAGTTATCATCATAATCCCCTCTACTATGTTTGAGTCTTTAATTTCCTCATCCTTCATTTCTACCATGTTCAATTGAACTTTCTTATGAGTCAAGCTATGTTATGGAGTAAAAGGTTCATCACAGAAATAGCATAACCTTTTTGCACTTCTTTTATTTATGTATGCAAGAGTAAGACTCTTTGACCAGTATTTTCCTTTAGCAACTTCATTTAATTGCTCATGTTGAATCACAGGTTTGCTAGTAATCATAAGTTTACTACCAAAATTGCCATTGTTTTTGTTTGGTACTGACACATTGCCTCCTTGTTTGTGAGATGCCTCATACAATTTGGCCAATGTGAAAGCTTTCATCACAGTTTGTGGCTGAAACATTCTAACTAGCTTTTGGACATCTTGTTTTAATCACCCTAAGAAACAACTTAGTTCGTAATCTGTTAACAGATTGAGTCTGTTTATCCTAGAATCAAAAACTTCATGATAATCATTAACACTATCATTCTATCTCAAGTTCATTAATTCCACCATAGGATCCTCACATATTTGACTCAGACGCTCCTTCAGCAAGGACTCTATTGATCCAGATTTTGACCGTTGAATTTAGGGACAAAAATATCTTCTATTTTTAATTTGTTATTTTTAACATGTGCGAGATTACAAGGAAGGAATTATAATGAATTTTTTTTAAAACAACGAATTCATGAATACATGAAGAGCAAAAACATCTCAATAGAAATTTAATTCTTGATTTGGAACCATTATTTTGAAGAAATAAAATTTTAAATTGCAAAAGCAGTTTTAACGTGTGTGATCATAAATTAGTCAATTTTCAAATGGTTGCATAATATAGATATAAATGGTGTAAATTTTTTTTTTTATATTATCAATTCATTATTTAACATACGTTTATTTATTTTATTTTTAAAAATCAATCTGTCATTAGTAATACATAAATGATAAATAATTGGAAAAAAAAACTACAATGAACAAATTGTTTTCTCTTTGTTGAGATTGATTGAGGCAATATAAGCAATATTTTTGTGGTCAACAATGTATATTAAAAGTGAGAACCACTTTTCCCACCCCACCTGCAACTTCCTGCACCCCATTATTTTTAAATTTTTCGTAAAATGCCCCCACCCTTCTCTTCCTCTTCTTCTTTTTCTTGTCCACCCCACCTCCATCCACCACCATAGCACAACACCTCCACCACCTCCGACCCCCCTCCACCACCACAGCCACACACCCACTCTTCCACCATAGCCACGCACTCACTCTTCACCCGCCACCCACCACCGCCGCACCTACCCCACCACAACACGCCCCCCACCCCACCCCACCCTACAGCCACCAACCCAACCCATCTCCGGTCTCCTTCCACCAACCCCAACCCATCCCCAGTCCCTCACCACCCCTACTCGCAACACCCCCATCACCCCATCATCTTTGACGAGGTCGTGAGTTCATTCACGACCCGAACTCCCACCCCACCCACCACGATCGTGAGTTCGTTCACGACCCGAACTCCCACCCCACCCCACCACGGTCGTGAGCCTCACGACGACCTCCTTCATGACACGGTCGTGACGGTCGCGAGTTTGTTCATGACCCGAACTCCTTCATGACACAGTCACGGTCCCGGTCGTGATTTCGTTCACAACCCAAGCTCCCACCCACCCCACCTCAGTCGTGAGTTCGTTCACTACGACCTCGACACGGTCGTGAGCTCGTTCACACACTACAAGAAAAAACCAAAATAGCGACAGATTTTAGCGAGAGAAAATTTCCGTCGCTAATCGGTCGCTAATTAGCGAGGGACATGCGAGGATTTAGCGAGCAAAAGAGAATTCCCTCGCAAAGAGATGAACGTTCGAAAACGTGAAAAAAATAATCATTTTTGTGACGGATTTGCGACGGCTTTGCGACAAATTAGCGAGAGAATACTTTAAGCAATTTTGGCGAGGGACATTTTCCTCGCAAATCCGTCGCAAGGTAGTTTGCGAGGGCATGTTTCTGTCGCAAGCCGGTCGCACGAATTCCTTTAAACAACATTTGCGACGGAATTGCGACCAATTAGCGAGTGATTATTTTAAGCAATTTTGGCGAGGGACATTTTCCTCGCAAATCCGTCGCTAGATAGTTTGCGAGGGCATGTTTCCGTCGCAAGCCGGTCGCTACGAATTTCTTTAAACAACATTTGTGACGGAATTGCGACAAATTAGCGATAGCTTATTTTAAGCAATTTTGGCGAGAGACATTTTTCTCGCAAATCCGTCGCTAGGTAGTTTGCGAGGGCATGTTTCCGTCGCAAGCCGGTCGCCACGAATTCCTTTAGACAACATTTGCGACGGAATTGCGACAAATTAGCGAGAGATTATTTTAAGTAATTTTTGCGACTGACATTTTCCTCGCAAATCCGTCGCTAGGTAGTTTGCGAGGGCATGTTTCCGTCGCAAGCCGGTCGCCACGAATTCCTTTAGACAACATTTGCGACAGAATTGCGACAAATTAGCGAGAGATTATTTTAAGCAATTTTGGCGAGGGACATTTTCCTCGCAAATCCGTCGCTAGGTAGTTTGCGAGGGCATGTTTCCGTCGCAAGCCGGTCGCCACAAATTCCTTTAAACTTTCCAAATTGTTGGCGAGGGAATAGTTTCCTCGCAAAGCCGTCGCTATGAATACATTTTTAAAACATTGAAGTTTGCGAGGGCATATTTCTCTCGCAAATCTGTAGCCACAAATTCTTTTATGCTATCAAATCATTTGCGAGAGAATATTTTCCTCGCCAATCTGTCGCTAGGTATGCATTTTAATGAAATAAAGTTTGCGAGGGCATCTTTCTCTCGCAAATCCGTCGCCACAAATTCCTTTACGTATGTAGTCAATTTGTTGGCGAGAGAATAGTTTCCTCTCAAATCTATAGCTATGAATACATTTGTATAACAATAAAGTTTGCGAGGGCATGTTTCTCTCTCAAATCCGTCGCCACAAATTCCTTTATGCTATCAAATCATTTGCAATGGAATATTTTCCTCGCAAATTCGTCGCTAGGTATGCATTTTAATGAAATAAATATTATTTTATTTGTTGTTTCTAGGTGTGTGTACATATATATATATATATATATTTGCACTCTAAATCGTAAGTATAATATCTCTGCCCAAATTAAATCCATAATAACATGATTACTTTCACAAATTAAACCCTAACCACTTTCACCATTGAGATTAACTTTAACCTAAATCATACCCTAACCATTTTGTCCCCAACATCCACCGCCTTATCCATTGTTCACCACCACCCGACGACTAATGCAACTTCGTGAACCACCAAAACCACGTCCTCCATTCTGACCACTGCCATAATAACAAACCTGGTTGAATCCAAAACAAGTAAGAAGAAGTAACCTAAAACGAGTTGATCCAGATTAAACTGGTAAAACTGGTTCCGGATCAACCAGTATATATATATATATATATATATATATATATATATATATATATACATAGCAGAAATGCAAAACTCAAGACACTAAGAATTGAGCATAAATGCAAAAACAGAGAGAGACAAAAAAGAAAGAGGCAGAGGAGCAAAAGGAAACCCTAATCATGTGTAAGTACACCAAAGGAGCTTGTTTCAATGAAGATGCATGGTGTCATTAGCCGAAACAAAGGAAAGTGATGGTTTTTGACTGTAATCCCTTTCTTATTTTTTATACTTTGATGTCATTACTACAAAATTGTTACTTAAGGCCAGTATTTATTTTGTTATTTAAGCATTATTCCGTTAGTTAAAATGTCACCACTACTACAAAAATGTTATTTAAGCATTGTTGAAGAGGATTTTTTTGTTAACCTATCCTCGTTTATTATTTAACTAGTGTAGTTGCCCATGTCGCGTGTACGGGTTAAAGAGCATAAGTTAAATAAAAAACTACACAATGATAAAAAAAAAATTATTATTATTTATATTTATTTTAAAACCTAACCCAATATAAAAAACAAAGAAATAGAAAAACCTAACCCTAGAATACACTAAGTCTAAAGTTTCCTAAGTGTTTGGGCCTTGGGCCTCATTTATCATAAAAAAATCGGCCTATACTCTTTCTTCTTCCTTCATTCCATGAAACCTTATTCTTCTTTCTTCTTTAGTCTTTGTCGCCACCACTTCCCCCTATACTCCTTCTTCTTCTTTCATTCCATTCCCTCTCTTTTCTCCATCTTCCTTGTCCTCGTGATTAACCTAAAACGAGCAGGAAGCATTAATTTAAAACAAGTAGAAATGCAGAAACAAAGAGAGACAGAAAAGAAAGAGGCAGAGGAGCAAAAGGAAACCCTAATTATGTGTTAAAATTAAATAAAATCTAAAGCATTATTGAAGAGGGTTTGTTTGTTAAACTATCCTCGTTTATTATTTAACTAGTGTAGTTGTCCATGTCGTGTGTACTGGTTAAAGAACATAAGTTAAATAAAAAAATTAAAAATAATGAAAAATAATTGGGGGACATAAAATTTCAATATCTAAATTTATATAAAAAAAACTTTATTTTTTTTTGTTTACATGAGAGGTCTGGGACTAGAACTTGTGACCTGGGGAGGGGGAAATCCTAAGTGTCTCTGCAGCCACCAACAGGCTGTCTTACATGTACAAAAAAAACTTTATATAATAATTATTAGTATTGACTATTTTTTCTTCAATCAATTAATTAAAGTGCTTGGACCTGAATTATTTAAGTATTTATCCTAAACCTTTTTCCTTTTTTTAATACCAAGAACAAAAATAAAAAGTAAAAATATTTGTCTAAAAAAGGGGGGGGAAAAATCAAAACTTTTTTCTTGCGCTAACACCAAAACGAGCAGAATAAACCCAAAAGACGAAACCCGCGTGAAGCCCTTTTTCTCTATTCTTCTTCCTCTCTCACTCTCGCTCTCTACTTCGTCTCTCACTCTCTCTCGGCGCTTCCTCTCTCTCGGTACGAATCGTCTCTGGTTCGGACACGCTTCTGCATTCGGTGAGTTCTCTCTCGGTCTCGCTCTTATGCTCTTATTTAGTTCTGTCTTCCTGGGTGAAATCCCTAATTAGGATTCCAAATAAAATTAGGGTTTGTGATCACTGGGTTATTTTTCTTTCAAATCCTTTTTTTATCTGTTTCTGATTGATAGTTACACTGCATATTTTCCTTCTACTTAAACCCGGGCGGGCGGGTTTGGGCTGCATGCTAGTGAACACAACTTGCACCCGGGCTATTTGGCCCAGAATCATTTGGCCCGCACCCGGGCCGGGCTGGGCCGAACCCGGGCGGGCCGGGCCGTTTTGACAGCTATAAGTATATGTGATTTTTAGTTGCCTTTCAACATCTCAGGCGGATGATTTGGATGATTGGGACAATATTCTTAATCTGGCATTGGAGGGATACAATCTTGTTTAGTTTAGCTTGCGACTTAAGGATTCATTCTTATTCACTATATGTAGACATCGTACACATTGCACTGTGATTTGATTTCCTTTGACAATTTCTTTCTCTTGTAGGTGTTTCGAATAGTTTCCTTGTGGTTCAGTCTTGCTTCCTCAAAAGATATTGTAAATAGCACTATTGACAAGATGAAATAAATCATTCGCATAAATTAGTTGGATTGAATATTTTTTCAACTTTATTTAAAATTGTACTTGTGGTTATTGTATGTTGATTGCATTTGATTCATGATAAATGGTTTATTCTTCATACTTTACATGTCACTATATATAGATTCTTTTGAGTCTTCCCAATAGTTTCGCTACAGATCAGACAGAGAAGAGAGAATGCTCATGCCATAATTGGCACAGCAGTCACAGAAAGACAGACCAAAGTCACCGATGCCGCCCACGACAACCATTGCCCGGTGATTCCTTCAATCCTTTGTGAGTTTGTTCAATTTCAATCCTTTGATTTTTAGTTTATTTGACAAAATCAAAGATTGATTCAATGAAATTACATATCTGATATAAGGTTGAGACACATGGAACATGATTTACACCTCTACTTTTCTCTATTCGTTTTCTTTCCACCCTCTAAAGGACCACTGGCAAGTAATTTGGAAAATATGGAATTCTTTCTAATGAAATAGTAACATAACATCTAAGTTAGGTATTTTTACTTTCACTATGTTCTAATATTTGAGGCTCCTGGAAAGCATTCTCTGATCAGTTGTGATTCTATCGATAATGCTTGGATCATCAATGTCAGTTTTAGCGTGTATATTGATATGTAGAGCTAATACTGTTGGAGCCTTGGAGACAAATATCATAACTATATTTAACGACAATGCATATCAAATAACTTTTACTTTTTGTTAGGATTTTGCATTTCTTTTTGATTTGTTGCTACTGGAGCTCAAAACACTTGCCATTATTAGTGCAGAGTTGAGATTGATAACAAACTCTCGTTAGTTGTTGATCAGAATGGATATGTTCCTTCAATGTCCCCATGGCACCCGGTAAAACTAGATACCCATTTTTTAAATGTTCCATTAGTTGTTGATCAGAATTGATATGTTCCTATTTCTTAAATGGATTCTATCTTCAATATGATGATGACAATCTTACTTTTCTGGAATTCTGAAGTATGTTTCGTTTAACTTTACTAATCTGGGTAATGAAACACTAGCAGGACTACTTAAAGGATGTTTATGTCCGGCACCATGAGATGAAAGCACATAAAGTTCAAGATTCTTCGCATTGGGGGAAGCGAAAAAGCCAATATGCTGTAGCCGAGGGTGCCAGGGGTCATCTCTATTGCAGCATCAAGACCAAAGGGAATTTCTGGCAGGTATTTTGCTGTCTTGGAACTGTGTTTATTACGCTCTCTTTTTTTCGTCTCCCTTAATCCTACTCATGGTATATTTATTCATTTATGACGTGAAAATTTCTGTTAACGTGATATTTCTTGAATACCAGCAAAACTTTATTAGTCATTTATCTTTTCTGACGTAAAAACTTCTTTATGTTGTGCCTCTCTTTTTTTTTTCTGGTGGTTGACGTGCATTGTATTATTGACAATCATTTAAATATTCCACAAACTCATGCCAGTGATGCTTGTATAACATATAGTAGAAACCTTGGAGCCTTTATTACCCTTAATTAAGGTTAATGGCAATATTTAAGCTTCTTGAAGAGAAAAATCTCCTTTTAAACTAATATTTAAGATTGATTCTAGGATTAGTTTTGAGCTTTGATGTATTCTTAGTCTTTGAGCTTAGATTGATCCTTTAGAACCCTTCCTAGACGGTGGCTAAAGTCATCTAAGGCTTGTAGGGTGTATTGAATTTTGCTTGTGGTATTGAATTTTTTTCCTTACTAAAAAAATTCCAAATTGACATTTTCCTTGTATCGTTCAGAAAATTATTGTACTTGCTTGCTTGCAATGCTATTTTCATTTCGTTTTTTCACCCTTACTTTCTACAATACAGGGTTTTTGTTTTTTCACCCCTGCTTGAAGAAGAGATGCAGGAAGATCTCCCCCAGAATGACCAAGTTGATCAGCAGCATGATGATGGTGATGAAGATGACGACTCTTATCTCAATTATTAATGATTAGGACTTATATTTTATTGCATTTCGGATGGGTTGTGATGAGTTGGTTTTGTTTTACTTGAATGTTTTGTGATGAGTTGATCTTATTTTAGTTGGATGCATGGGTTGTGAATTATATATGGATTTATTAGTTATATAAATTATGAAATTTTAGTTGATATCAATATGTAATTATTGAGTTTCTATTTTTCAGTTTGATATGAAAATTTTAGCATTTGAAAATAAATAATACAGAATGATTTGTAATTATTTAAAAATAAAGAATGATTTTTTACCAAAAAAAATTATTAATAAAAAGCCCTTTTCGACGGATTTCTTGACTAAAGATTCCCAAATTGACATTTCCAACGGATTGTTCCGTCGGTAAATAAAAATAAAAATATTATTTTGCTTTTTCAACAAAAAATTATCTACGGATAATTCCGTTGGAAAATGAAATAAAAAATAATATCAACGAGGAATTGTCGGTTGCTAATTAGCGACGAATTATTGGTCGCTAATTAGCGACTGATTGATGACAAAATTTAACCAATTTTCCAAACAATTAATTGCGAGAGATTAAGCCCTCGCAAATAAAATTCAATTGCGACGAATTTGCGAGGAGCGGTTGGTCGCTAATTAGCGACGGATTGATGACGAATTAAACCAATTTTCTAAACAATCGTGCTAAGTAGCGACTGACAGATGATAAGTTTGGTCAATTTTCTTGAATAACTTTTGCGAAGGATTTGCGAGGGAAATTTCCGTCGCAAATCATGATTTTAGCGAGGAATTAGCGAGGGAAAGTTTCCCTCGCTAGTTAGCGATAAAAATTCGCGACGGACGCTTTCCTCGCAAATCTGTCGCAAATCCGTCACAAATTCGTTTTTGCGAGGGATTTGCGACGGTTTTGCGACAGATATTTTCGTCGCTATTTTGCATTTTTCTTGTAGTGACAACGACCTCCCACCCCACCCATCATGGTTGTGAGCTCGTTCACGACCCGAGTTCTACTCCTACTTGCAAAGAACAACCAGAGACCGCGACAGATCGCGAGAGATGAGGAGTGATGCGGCTTGATGCGGAGGTCGGGCTTGATGCGGCTTGAGCTCGTTCACGGTTCTCTTGCTCGATGCGGCTCGATGCGGCGGTGGGTCTTGTTGCTCGATGCGGCTGCAACGGCGGCTTGATGCGGAGCGGCAACGGCGAGATGGCGACGGCGACAAAGCAACGACGACGACGGAGAGATGTGGGGTGTAGGGAATCCGTGAATGGAAGGAGAGTGTGGGGTGTGGTGGGAGGAAGGAGAAAGAGGTTGGTGATAGGTTTTTTTAAGAAGGGAAGTTTGGTATTTTCACTAATTAGTGGGGTGTGTGAATTTGTATTTGGGGTGCATGAATTTTTTCTCATTAAAAATTTAAAATAGATGGAGAGTTTTGGGCCTTAACAATGAGCCGCACAACTGATTCGGGCTAGTTGTGGCACACAAACAAATTCCGAGGGAAAACTGTTTTTTTTTTTTTTTTTTTGGACATGGCTGATTGATAGTTATATCAGTTTCTTGGTGAATGCTTTTTCTTACTCTTCATCTTTCTTATTCTACTCTTCTTTCTTAAATCATTGAAATTAAATTTCCATATATAGTATATATTAAACTATGGTAAGTAAGTAAGTAAATCAGGGGAGTAAAGTTAACAAAAGAATGGAATGAGAAAAGCAATATACTCAATTTCTTGGGTAGTTGGGCCAAAAAAAAAATTTGCCCAAGTTCTTAAATTTCTTATATACTCCCTCTGGTCCTATTTATAAGATCCTTTTGGGGTTTTTATTTTGGTCCTATGTATAATATATAAGACCGCTTTTCAATTTTCAATAGCATTTAATTACTTCTTTCCACTAACACCCCTATAAAGTCAACATTTTTTAGAGTTCCAATGATAATTATAGGGATAGTTTTGAAAAAGTATATCAAATTTTCACATTTTCAATGTCACTAACAAATTTATCTAATTTTCTTGATGGGAGTGAAAAACCTCAAAAGGATCTTATAAATAGGATAGGAGGGAGTAGTTATGGATTTTTATGTAACTATCAAATCATTATTATACTAACTTCAAAAAAAAAAGTGTCGATTATGCATGTTAACACACAAAATTTTGTGTTTGAAGATTAATGTAAATTGCCAGACATGGTTTCACTAGTACAATTCATGACCACTCATGAAAGTTGCAACATTGTGTATGTCCACATGCCAAAAGCTATTTGCTTGTGCTTCCGATCATTATTCGCCGTAATTGCTTAAAATAGTGTTTTTCCCTTAACAATGAAAGCTTATAAAGCCGGATAACAGTAAGGTATGTTTGGTCAAATCATTAAGAAAATGATGCACTCAAGGCCCCCCTTAAAAGTAGAGTACAATGACCTGTGCTTCATATACATGGAGGTCATGTTATGTAAGAGATTGCTCATGTACTCATGGGTATACAATACATATATAATGCATTGTATGTTTTAATTTAGACTTAATCATGTCACAAATCTCTGAATTTTGGAGTACTTTTGCCAGATATCCTTATTTTTTTTTCAATGTCTGACTCCCCGAAGTTACTTCTGGGTTTGTCATATATCCCTACTATGACATGTAACATGAGAATCCTAATCAGACGCAGACGCAGAAAGTTGGTCATGTGGTGTCAAGTGATGTCACACGGGCGAAGACGATCCCTCTCTTCAATCCTTTTGTTTCTTTTTTTCTTTAAATAAAAACATAAAAATATTAAGTTTTTTTAATTTAAAAAAAAACGGGATCTTCGTCCACGTAGCACCACATATCTAACCTCCTACGTTTGACTAGGATTATGATGTTACATGTAAGCAAAATTTGCCAGAATTGGTAGTTGGGTATATGACATACCCAGAAGCAACTTCGGGGAGTCACACATTGAAGAAAAAAGAATAAGAATATATATCTCAAACTTCAAGTACTTATGACATAATTAAGCCTTTAATTTACGATAAAAAAGAAAGGGTGAAAGCTTTATATCATGAATATGATCTTGCTGCAGTTGTATTTCTAAATAAATAGTATTATTTAAGCATTATTATAAAAGGACCACAAACTTGTTGAAGAAGATTAAAGAGTAGGAAAGTAGTAACATTTTGATACTCTTGTTAGTTGTAGGGCACCCCTTTTTTTTTTTTTTTTATTTGTAAAAGTGTAGGGCACCCATTTAAAGTAGAAGACAACCTTTTTCTTCTTTCCTGGCCTTAATATGTAGAGTAAACTCGGTCAAGAAAATGAAAAGTAAGGCAAATTGATGATGTAAATCAAACCCAATTAGAACATATGGGTACTGATGAGGGGCTGTTCAATTTCCATAGTGCTCTGACTTATGACTAGTAAGGAAAACCAAGAAAAAATAAATAAATTTTCTTAACCACAACTTTAAAAATTAAATAAAGTTAATATTTTATATTGAAAAATAAAATATTTAGTAATTTGAGAGTAATTAATGAACCTAATTTACTACCAATGCTACTTTTCTAAATATCCTTAAAAAGTGGTTATTTTATTTAATTTTGTTCAATATCAATTTTTTAAAATACTTTTAATTTTTATATATTTGAGAAAATTAAATACAATTAACTAACATCCATAATAAACGTAATTTTAATTTTTTTTTTATTATAGCGTAAACTAGAGGGGATATACTAGTAGTGGATGTATAATAGAAGAATTTACTAACAATATGTTGACCTGAGTAGAAGGAGCTCAAGTTTTCTAAGGGTGTGTTTAATTGTTTTGGGTGATTTTTGGGGAGGGGATTTTGGGAGGAGAGAAAACAAGGAGTGTTTGGTTCAGGAGAGAAAATGAGGGGGAGATAAAATATGGCGGATCCATGAAAAAATATTTTCTCTCCCCAATAGAAAAAAAAATGGAGAGAAAACTGAAATTGACATATAAAATTACACATATGTCCTTCATTTATTCATTTTGTTTGACCTTTTCTTTTATTTTTTTTAATTTGAAAAAAATAAAGCATTTTTATTTCAATAAAAAAACTGTTTTTTTTAATATTTTGGACTCGAATTTTTTATTATTTAATAAATAATTGAATTAAAAAAACTGGTTATATAAAATATACGTACACGTGAAAAAGAAAAAAAATATTTATTTCTATTTTGTAAAATATGGGTATAGTTGTCTTTTGATAAATTTATTGTTTTCTCTCTTTCTACTTTTCTCTTCAACCAAACAAAAGAAAAGAAAACTCAACTTTTCTCTCCTCCCAATTTCTTCACATTTTCTCTCATACCAAACAACCATAAAATTTATTCATTTTCTCACCATAATCTATCTTCCCTATTTTTCTCTTCACATTTTCTCTCTTCCCATTTTCTTTCTTACAACCAAACAAAGCATAAAAAAAAGTGGCATTCAATTACTTTAGGATTATGTCTGAAAAAAGTTAAAAAAATTGAGAGGATTCCTCGCTTAAACTTTTAACAGAAATATAGTATGTTAGTATTTCATCTAAGATATTAATAATTGAAGATTTTGAATAATTTGCTCTAAGAAAAGTTGAACGTAAAAATAAGACTTTTTCTTTTTGAACTTTTTGTTTATTCCCTGGCCGCCGTTTTTATTATTTTGGACGAAGTTGCTCTTATTAATCCGATTTAAACAAGGCGGAAGTGACTTTCCGATTTTAAGTACGCGGAAACAAATAAAACAATTTTTTCGACTCTGGAGAGTCTGAAATCTACCGACTTTGGAGAGGCGGAAGTGGATTGGATTCAAAAATAATTTTTAATCACAAGAGAAGTCTCAATTACAACCTCAACTATAATTTAAACCTTATTTTAGATCTCGATCTCTGAACACTAAATACTTAAATTTGAATATATATATATATATATATATATATATATATATATATATTGGTAAACGAATATATATATTTTTTTATGAAATCACTTTGGAGACTCATTTTAGAAAAGTTTTATTGTTATGTTTAAGATTTCGCAGAAATCATGTAAATCCATCCCATGACAAATATGCATAGAAAGTAACCTGGCAAGAAATCAGCTTCAATTCACGGAACTCTGGTTTGAAACTTGTTACAGTAGTAATCTGTGACTGACTCTGCATGTAAAACACTGTAGTAATCAGTGATTTGAATCCTCTCAAATTTGAACACTGTACAAATCACTTCCGCCTCTCAAAGTCGAAAAATTTTCGACTTTTCAGAGTTGAAAAAATTGTTCTATTTGTTTTCGTCTACTTAAAATTGGAAAATCACTTTGGTCTTGTTTAAGTCAGTAAAATAAAGGCAATTTCGTTCAAAATAATAAAAACGGGGGTCAAAAAATAAACAGGGGGTTCAAAAAAAAAATTCAAAAATAAAAGGGCAAGCAATAATCACTTGATCTTAGCTGCTAGGATGATTCAATCAATTTTAACTTAGGGATCACCATACATATCAAACTCTAAAAATAATTATGATGCATAGACTGGGAAAGAACAACTTACAGCTAATCTAGCTAGTCTAGTAGTATTTACTAACTAATTCCAACGGTTTTCTCGTGGTCCCGTATAGATACAGTATCATCGGTGGTACCTACAGTTTCACTTGCCACATCCAGTTGGAGGACCAAACTACAATAAGTGGACCTACGTTTGACACATACACCTACGTTTGACACATACAGTAACACTTTTTTTTAAATTTTAACATGTATACACCTACTGCACCCACGTTTCATTGTCACCCACGCAATGCTAATTAAATAAAATAAATAATTGTAATAAATTGTCAATACTATTAAAATAAATATAAGAGCATGTACCAATTTTCAATAATAATTAATTACTTTTTTTTGTAAATATTTTTATTTATTTAATATGTTTTAGATTTTTAATACTATTAATAAGGATAATTTTGAAAATACATATCAAATATTCACATTTTCAATATCATTAAACTAAAATCTACCAAAAGAGTCTTATATATAGGACATACAAAGTAAATTTTTTTTTGGTTGAAAATGTGAATATTTGATATCTATTTTCAAAACTACGACTATAAATAGTATTAGAAATCTAAAAAGTGTTAAGTAAATATAGATGTTTGTAGAAAGAAGTACTCCTTTGATCCCGTAAGTTATGTTCATTTATGTTTTTAATTTATCTCATAAGTTATGTTGTTTAAAAAAATTGGTATTCATTTATACTTCTTTTTTCCAAGTATACCCTAATTTACTACATTCTCTTTTTCATCATCTATTTCTGCATCGCTCTTCAATATAATCTTCATACATTTATTATTACTCTATCTCCTGTTATTAATTGAGGGTAACTTAGTAAAAATATACAAAATTCTTATACTCTTATTTACTCATTTATTAATTAATTTATGTGTAAGAGCCTAAAAGAACTTGACTTATGGTAAGGAGGAATAATTAATTATCATTAAAATTAGTATATGATCTTATAAATAGGGACAAAATAAAATTCACAAAATGGTCTTATACATAGGGACGAAGTAGTATCCACTATTTCACTGCACTTATTAATATTAATATTTTATTTTATTTTATTTTTTATAATATTTATTAATATTTGAAATAAACTTTTATTTCATAATATTTATTAAATAATTTTTATTTAATAATATTTCATTAATATTTTAATAATATTTGTAAAAATTTAATTTATTCATCTAAAAATGTTATTTGTAAATATTATTAATAAAAATATAAATTTATTACAAATATTTATTTTATTTAATTTTAATATTAAATATTATTAAACATTTGATTTAAATTTTTTTTCCTATTAAAAAAAATCAGTTAAAAAAACAATTTTGCTGGAGCTATTCTATGTATTTGTTTTGAAGCCATGGTTGGTACTATATATTCTGATTAACAATTCTATATATTTGTAACCAATTTAAAAGTTAACCGGTAACTACAACCAATGGTTGATTCGTTTTGAAGCCGAAATCTACGTCCATGAAGCAAGGGACCGCTGGTGGAGACATACAACAAGGAACCACTTGAAACGTTCACAACTAATTCACATAATAAAGCTGCTTGATAGAGGTGCAGCTAGTCCATAGTACGGTGGTCCATAACTTTGGACCTTGAGTGTACATTTTTAGTCTCCAAGTGACCATTGATATACATATTTATTTTTGTCTTTTGAAGTATGGACCATACAAGTTAGCATATGGAAGCAATTAAATATGAGATTAGCTTGATATAAGAACAATAAGGCACCTTCAAGGACATTTTTTTTATTGAAATTTGAAGGACGATGTGAAATCCTAATAAATAAAAGCATATCACATGCTGCATTCGTTCACCAAAACGGATCCCATGCTCCCAAAAGGGATACAATACAGCGAAAAACATTTAATCAATTTTTACATATTTTCTTTAAATTTTTTTTGAAGGGCGGCTTTGGTATATGAATTTTTTTGTGTGTCCACGCTTTGGTATGTGATTATCTTCACGATTTTCCTAATTTTTTCTTGTACTACTTTGAAAAATTTGTTAAGTAATACTTTCAGTTTAGAATCATAAAAATATATTGAATATCAATATTTTGTTAGTAATTAAGAGAATCTATCAACCGATCTTTAGTTCATGCGATAAATATCTGCGTTTCTTTAAATAAAGATTTGAGTTTAAGTCCTACATATAAATTAAAGTGTTGCTACGATGCTTCGGATGAGCAAGTTTTGTTCCGGACAAATTTCTTTTTAATGAACTGGGTAAGTTAGAAAACGTTTTTTGAGATTTTTTTTACTAATATACATTCGTTTTTACTATTTTAACCATTTATTAGTTTGTTAGTATGTATATTGTTATTATTAAAAGGGTTTGATTTTAATGTGTATTCTATAACACATGCTAAAAAAGCTATATTTAGTAAGTTTATATTAAAAATTGATTTTCTTTTTTTATAAGAGAAAGCTTAGGTGAGTTAGGCTCTAATGGCTCATCAGGGCCACGACAAATCTTCGGGCTCAAAAAATGCTTACAAAGGTGATTACAAATTACTCGCCAACACCGTCCTCATATCGTTAGTAACTTAATATAACATTACTATTAAAAGGTTTTTTTTTTAATATAGCATTATTATTATTAAAAAGGTTTTTTTTAATGTGCACTCTATATAATACATGTTAAAAAATTCATATTGGATAGTATATGCATCGAGAATTATTAAAATGATTTTTCTAATGTTCATCTTATGATATATGTTAAAAAATTTCAATGTTCATCTTATGATATATGTTAAAAAATTTCAAATTGGATAAGTATATGCATCAAGAATTATTAAAAGAGTTTTTTTAATGTATACCTTTTAACACATGTTAAAATATTCATATATGATAAGTATATGTGCATCGAGAAAAAAACTCATAAGTATATGCATCAAGAATTAATGCAACTAATGTACGCAAATTTTTGAATGCATCGATTTCCAATGCAGACTTACTAAATATAGTTTCTTAACATGTGTCACAAGAAACACATACGAAAAACCCTTTTTTAATAATAATAGTAATATGTGCACTAAAAAAATAAATGATCAAAATAGTAAAAACGGGTGTATATTTTTTTAAAAAAAAAAAACTTAAAATATATTTTTTAACTGATACAATATATTAGGGAAAAAAAACAACAACAACTCGGAGCAAAACTTGCCCCATAATTAACGAAAGTAACACCCTTCACTCAAAAAGCTGACCTCACTATGTTATAGATGTTCCCGGTTCAAGGTTGCCTACAAGGAAAAATATTTGTGGTTAGAAAAAAAAATTAAGAAAATTTATAGGAAGAAAATAGACGGATTTAGAGTTTTCTATTTTTCAGAACCTACGTACGTATATTTTTTGTTTGTCCATATTCCTTGCGGAACCACCGGTATCCCCAAGAGCACTCTTAATACCAGGAAGCCCTTGAGACTAATCCGGAACCAGCTGCGTGACTGACTCTCCCAGCTGGATGTTTTTAATGGGAATCGAACCTACGTATATTGGGTTTTGTTTCATTACACTTGTGATGACTATAAAAAATTACTAGTACTAAACGTTTGATCATAAGAGGTCCCAAGGACCACGTAAGGTACAACTGATGTTGAAGAACTACCGACCAGCTCCCATTTCTTTGTGACCTTAATTTATGAGGCTGTTGCCATTAAGCATCGTACTAAGTACTATTTTATAATTTACTTTTTTAATGATTAAAGGATTAGGTGATTGAATGGTTATGAATTTTCTTAGAGGAAAGGCTCATCTTTGTTGTTGTCATGTTAGTGGATTAAGCTGAAAATCATAGCTGAACAGATCATATATAGTACTATGATAACAAGCTATTAAAAATAACGTAATAGTACTTCAAAACATGCATGTTCCCATGGGGCTTGGTTGAAACTTCATCAACCGGTGAGATTATGGGACGATAGTGATAGGTAAATGCATGATTTTCAAGAAAATGCCAAAACATGTCACATGGATTTATCGCGTAGTGTTTGGCATCAGATATCTGAAATCAATAGCACTTTGTATCCTTATTCCTTAGAACTACAATTGCTTTTTTACTCCCTCCGTCCTATTATCTTGGTAGAAGTCAAACAAGTCAATGAAAATAAGGGAGTATCTGTTTAATATAATGCATGATTTATTCATTAATTACAAATTGATATTACACAAATTTTCATATCATTACAATTAATACATATTACAATATTGTTTCTAAACAAAATCTTTAAATGTGTTTTACTTATTTACTTATCAATCATCGATACAATATATAATCTTTAAGGTTTTTCATTTATTTTTTTTACTTTAATATGGGACAAATTTTTTTACATTTTTTTAACCAAAATAATGGGACAGAAGGAGTAAAAAAATAAGATCAGTTAAAAAAAAAGAAGTCATTGAGTCATACCGGTATTAAAAATTGAACATTTAATATCTAAATAGTTTTTAGTGGCGATATAATTTTCGTACAAATTGCAATCTTTCACTGAAGATTTAATAGGGTTCACTTATCTCCTTTGTCGGAATAAATATACATATAATTTTTTATTTTATTATTTTTTATTTTGGTGTATATTAAGGATAAAACCAAAAGCTAATTTTTTCGGAGACGTAAAAATCACCAAGTAGATTTTTATTTATTTATTTTTTTTATAAATGATTTTTATTTATTTTAACCATGTGATAACAATTTTACATGCATTATCCATACTAAAATTTATTTAGAAGTTATATGCATTTACGGATTACCTTATAATCTTAAACATTCATATAAGATCCAGTGATCGAAATCCATTATTTTCGATTCTCATGATAACCAAGTGAATTGATTTTGAAAAGTGTAGCTTCAAATAAGGTTAAATTAATATTAATTAAAAGGTTATAAGAAGATTAAAACTTTTCATTTTAATGAACCAAGTCGTGTACATGAAAAATATTGTTAGTAAAAGTAAAAAATTATCGATGATGTTTACATCGTTAAAGGAATTATTCTTCAACTATGGATAAGGACACCCTTGCGCACCAAATATATATATATATATATATATATATATATATATATATATATATATATATATTGGTTTTGAATTAATTTAAATGCACCCATTTTCATTGAATTTTGTTCTGTCAAGTTGGAATAGGGATCTTTGTTAAAGTTTTTAGTCTAACAAAAGTGGGCTCTTGGTCTTACATACCCATTCGAACAAAATTTTGGGGATCAAGACTACATAGTTCTATTAAGCACGTTGAAATAGTGCATAAGAGGGAGAGTAAGACGGCTTCGAGTTGTCCCTAAGAGTAGTTGATGATATGCCTCATACTCTTAGGAGGGGGGGGGGGGGGGCGTTTGCAATCTAGCATTTCCTGTATGTATGAACTGGGCACACCATTTCGGATCCTGAGGTTAAGACTCACAGTACTATTTCATAATGGCTTTCATGTAGTTGTTGAATCTTCGTGGTGGGATTGGATGCAACTACCACTGTATTTGACAACAAGAGTTTGATTCTCTCACTATTGAATGTCTCTCTTTAGGAATATTTGAGTATTTTTTCTGCGTAGTGTATCAGATGAGAATTGATGTTGTACTCAGAGTGTTATAATGGAATTGTGTGTCCAGTCCCCTGCTTGAGGCTGGTATTTATAGAATTAGGATGAACATCTTGACTTGATGTATTTCCTTGGTAAATCTTCTATCTCGGAGAATAATCTTCGTGTAATTTTATCTCTAAGGAGATAAGTGGTAATCTTCTATTATTGCTGATAATCCATCAATAATCTATCAACAAGATTTGATAACTAAGTTGTTTATCTTTTGGAGATTCTCTTCAAGAATAAGTCTCGTGACTTATCTACAGATTAGATCCCTGGCCGAACTTCTCCAATTCAGTTCAAACTCCAAGCCCTTCATTGCAGGTCGTCTGAGCTCACTCATGCCTTTAAGTCTTTACTGTAAGTCACAGTAGATCTTCTAAAAGTCATCATGTAAGGTATGTGTCCTTAGCTTGCAACAGGTTTGCAACATAAACCCCAAGGTCATTGCTCTTAAGGGAACTTCGACATGCGAGCTATTTCGAGGTTAGATCAATTACAATTCAATCATGGGTCCCATTGTATTAAATGTAAATCAGAAACGTCATTCCTTTTCAAATTTCTAACCCGAATCATTCAAGATTCTTCGTCTCTCTCGTTCACGCGTACTTTTCTCATATCTTCTTTAGTGACGCGATTATTGATGTGATAAGAGCACTTCACGAGGAGCCCCCGAATCATTATAAACTTTGAGGGTAACACTCAATCTCTCACCATTGAAATCTTTAACTCTTCTTTCTTCTTTCTTTACCTTTTCTAAACTTGTTCGCATTTTCCAACCTTCAATCATCAATGGCAAGCTCTTCTCTTCGTTTCAAGCCTTCTGTCGAGGATATTGTATCCAAATATGCTACTGGGAGCGAACTACCATTGGTCCCCATATGTGTTGATGCTGCTGAAGAATGTGGCTCTATAGAATTATTGCTCCATCATCCCAGGAGCGAATCTATTGATGCCTTTTTACAAAGTTCAGAGTAAGGTTTTCCTTTCTCCGATGTCCAAACCATAGTGCTAAACAAATTGAGAATCGCTCCTTCTCAACTGCATCCCAATAGTTGGGCCTTCATCCGTACTACGAAGTTTTTCTGTGCTCAGTTTGGTCTTACCTTAACTGCTTCTGTAATTATCATTCTCTATAAAGTTTCGGTCGTGAAGGGTAGAGGTTTGGTATCCTTTAGGAAGGAAATTGGGTGACCCTCTTTCGTCCCCTATAATGATAGTTTGAAAGATTGCAAATATGATTACTTCAAGATCATTACAGAGGTAGGGAAACGTTTTTTCTTTGGTTATGAAGCTGAGGTCATAAACCTTTATCCTTATTGGATGACAGATTTCTACCTGGGTTCTTCCAAACAATTCCTGGTTGATCCTTCCAAGTTTTCAAATGAGGAGGCGACCACACCACACTTCATTGATGATTGGGCTGTAAATGTGGGGTCCATTTGCTGCAGGGAAGTGCTATCAAAAGAGTCCAGTGATATGTATGATTACTTTGGTAGGTCTCCTTTCTAAGCACTCAATATTTGGGACGAATGTTACAAATGAAAAGAAATATGAGGGACCCATATAATACAAAAAAATGTGAGAGACCAATTTAATAATGTAAAGTAAGGTAAAAGAACGAATACAATAAAGGGGTCAACAAGTAAAGAGGGTTAGAAAATTGGAAATTGCTTTTTGGCCCCCATAACTGACTTTTTGGCCCCCATAACTGACTTTTTGGCCCCCATTTCAAATTTTCATGGACCAAAATACCCTTAACAGTGTTAATATTTCCGGTTCTATGAAACCGGAAAAGTCTTTCCGGTTCTATGAAACCGAAAAAGTCTTTCCGATTTTGCTGAACCGAAATCAATTTAAACACTATTACGGTTTTGCTGAACCGAAAATATTATTCCTACTTCGTGGCACCGAAAATATAGATTTTATATTTCCGGTACAACATAACCGGAAATATTGTAGCCTCTTCCTTCCCACCCAAAACCCACTCTACACATTCTTATCGTGCCATCTTTCTTTTTCATCTCAATAGATCCCCCTTTTTTCCTCTCTGCAAAAGCTGTTGAAAAATGGCTTATTGGGATCTAGTGGTAATAGCGGTGGTGCTGTTTGTGCTCTTGAGTCCTCGGCTTCTGTTTCAGATTCCAGGGAGAGGAAGAGTGGTTGAGTTTGGGAACATGCAAACTAGTGGGCTTCTATTCTTGTTCATGCCATTATTTACTTTGGCCCCATCACTATCTTTCTCATTATTATTGGTGTTCACATCTACACGGGGTAACTTAACTTTTGTAATTTTGTTTTGAAGAGGCTGCAATATTTCCAGTTCTGTAGTACCGGAAATATAAAATCTATATTTCTGCTACTACGAAGTCGGAATCATGTTTTCGGTTCAGCAAAATCGTAATAGTGTTTAAATTGATTTCGGTTCAGCAAAACCGGAAAGACTTTTTCGGTTTCATAGAACCGGAAATATTAATACTGTTAAGGGTATTTTGGTCCATGAAAATTTAAAATGGGGGCCAAAAATTCAATCATGGGGCCAAAAAGCAATTTCCTAGAAAATTAACACCAGTGTAGTTATACACGTCAAGATTTTATTGAGCCCACTGGACCAAAGTCCAGCATCGAAGCCCATATTTTATAGGTACTCCTGTGGGCAAAAGAGTTGACAATGGCCCTTTGGATGTGACTTGGGAAAGTATCAGGAATGTTTTTGTAGGCTCCCAACTTGACATTTTGTATAGTTCCGAAATGTGTGATGGTGACAACAAGCGTATAGCTTGTAGGAGGCTTTATAGGTGTACCACAGGGATAATTGCTACAAGGTGTTTTACTTGATTTAACCATCCTAACTACTCCTAACACATAACATGGCCACTTAATTTAATTTTATTTTTGACAAAGCTTTAATTTCTTTACCTATTTGAGAACCAGAAGACCTAATTTTTTAATTATGAATTAAAATGATAGACCATGGGTCAAAAAAGTAACTTATCCTAAAATAAATAAAAGGCTAAATTACGTATTGGATTTCTTACTTTATTTTTTCAATTTTAAATTGGTCCCTTATATTTTTTTGGTATCATATTAATCCCTCATATTTCTTTTTGCTATCAAATTGGTCATTAAGTCACTATTCATCTTACGTGTCAACATTATATTAGTCCACATTTACAATGTTGAAGAGAGAAATAACATGTGTACATATTTTATTGGTTCACATAGCATAAACAATAATTTGGGACAGAATTGATAGTGAAAATATAAAAAACGTAAGGGACGAATTTGAAATTAAAAAATAAGGTAAAGAACAAAATATTTAATTTAGTCTAAATAAAATTATAGTTCTTAGTTCCATCTACCTTCTTCTTCATTCTCCTTGACTGATATTTAAAAGTAATTATAAGGTTTTAGTTTGAATTATTTTTATATTTACATCAATGAACATTATTTTTTTTAAAAAAAAAAACATTTTTCTTTAAAAATGTTAAAAACAGAATAACATTAAACAATGAGAGAAACGAGATTTATCAGAACTCTCTTCTTCTTTTGACATTTTAAAAGAATGAAAAGTTCATTTTAAACAGCAGTGCTATACATTAAGCTAGCTCTTTGAATAAATTTACTTCTGTATCATTGGTATCATTTAAATTTCTATGAAATACGTTAATTCAATTATATAACTAGCAGTGATATTTGTAAGCATGTATGTTGCAAGGGAGCAGCATTATTATTTAAATCACATACAGTATATCTAAAGAGCAAGTAAAATATGTGGTGATATTGGTGATCTGTATTGGAACTTTGACAATATATTTTGATGGTTAGATCGGTGATTGCATGAATGACTGCATCGAAAACAAAGTCAAAGAATTCAGGTCCGTAATGAAAAATGAATTTTAGGGTAGTGTATTTAAGGAGGTAGAATGGGTTTAATACTTGTCCGCGTAAGACAGCCCAGTTGGTGGCTGCAAGGACACTTAGGATTTCCTCCTCCCCAGGTCATGGGTTCTAGTCTCAGACCTCCCATGTAAAAAAAAAAAGAAGAAAGAATGGGTTTAATACTTTAATTTGACCGTTGCAATTGAGGAAAGCTTGCTCCTTTTATCTGTACTGATAAACACACAGTTAGGTGTGTGGAATGATTGTTCTCTCATCTACTATGAATGGTTGTGATGATCATTTATGCAAGCAACATTAAATTTGCATTTCAACTTGGGACCACCCAAAATCTTATTACAAATAAATAAGGGATTTTAAGTAACAATATAAAATTAGAGTAATATTGTTCACCAAAAAAAAATAAAATTAGAGTAATATTATCCAGTAGCCTAAAAATATTTTTTAAGCTCAACATTTAATAAATATGCATGTCATTTTTATACAAAATTACTTTTTTTTATTATCTTAGATAGTATATATGTAAGACACTTTTTAATATTTCTCTTAAAACTATGATGGCAGAAAAGCATTCTTGATAGACAAAGTTTTGGACCCAAGAAGAAAAACAAGAAGATTGTCTTCAAATGATAGAAATGCTATTTTGGGCCATAGCAATGGAACTTTCACTCTATCTTAACTTATTGGCGATTGATGAGGGATTTGCCTTCTGCATAAATAAAATTGAAGATAAAATTGCCAATTTCTTGCAACATATATACAATATCTTAATTTTTCCCTTTATTTTTATTTCTAATTATAATTATATATCTTGACCAAATTATATCTTTTTACTCATTTAACAAATTTCAACTAGTTGCACAGTTAATTTTGCCAAACAACTTACAATAAACCATTTATACAGCTATAAGCTTTCAGCAATAATCCCACAACTTTCAGCTAAGTTCATGACTATCAGCTACAAACTTACAACTATCAATTATAAACTCACAGCTATAAGCTATCTTTGGCTAACATATTCTAAATATATACAAAAATCAAATGAATCTTTTAAACTTCACTCACGATGACTCAAAAGGCTGATAAAGTAAGCCACAAATTTTCATATAAACAATTATCATCAAAGAAAACATAGATTTTGCCCAATAAGTTTTTATAAAATTTATAAAAAGTCTAAATTTAAATAATGACAAATATAATAATCGCATTATTCATGCAAATAGTCAATATTCAAAGTTCTATCAAGGATTTTAAGGAGGTAAAAATCTTAGTATTGCTTTGGCTGGCTGTGCTGATATCTTTGTTAGGTGTAGTACGTTTGGAGACATATTTGTTACTTTGTTGTCTAGTGAAGTAGACTAATTTGTATTTCATTTTTATTCTCGTTGTTGGTTTGAGCCTATATTGAGCACATGATTGTATACCTTTTTTCAAAACTTTTATTGAAAGTGTTGTTCATATACAATGATTCCCTTCTTTTTTTTTTGTTGGAATAAAATTTTTTACTCGTAAAAAAAATAATTGTTTAAAATAGAAATGAATAAAATATAAATAAATAAATAAAATAAAATTCATTGAGCAAAATCAAGTTATTAAAATTAATTTTTCAAAATGAAAATGTATTATATGTTATTTTACATTATTTATTTCAACTTATAAAATAAATTAAATGGAAATCGATAAAAAATAAAATAAAATGGAAATGAATTGAAAAAGCTATAAAGTATTTAACATTTCAAGAAAATATGTCTAATTTTTGAATATTAAGAAAATCCAAATATTAAGATTGCCATTTAATAATATATAAGTTATACTACAGTATTTTTTATAAAATTTTTATCCTTACATTTAAGGATGAGGTTTGGAAAATCCTGTTAAATGCTCAATTCGGTTTTAAATATAAGACTTTTTTAAAAAAAAATACATCTTTTAAAAAATTTAATTACGATTGTTAGTGACATAAGAAATTAGAAATATAAACATTTAATATATTTTTTCAAAACTACTCATATTATGATTATATATTAATGAGTTTCTAAAAAATTTGAATAAATTAGGGTGTTTGTGAAAAAATAATTAATATCATTGAAAATAAGAAAATAGGTTTATATTAATGATCAATATTTTTTTTCAAATGGGGTAAATTACTGAAATATATTACTTCTTCTGTCTCATAAGGATGATAAAAAATGATAATTTAATTTTTTTTATCCAAATTAAAGTTACAATAATTAATGAAAATGTTTAGAAATTGCAAATTTTGAATTGTGATTAGTTGATCAATACAAAATGAATTAAATTAATATTTTAATAATTGATAAATATTTTAAACAAACTATTAAATTCACGTTTTATTAAATTTTTGAATTTTTTATCATTCTTGTATAAGTGCACATCTTTCATTAAAAACTTACTATATAGCCTTTTTTATTCTTTAATCAGTCAATTCAGTAAGATTATATATGTAGAATCAGAAAGGTTTTGATGAAGACAAAGATATCAGCTCGAGGTTCTGATTGTGCTCGATCAGTAATACTTTGGCGAGTTAGGATCTCGGCCTTTGATGAAGCCAAACATATCAGCTCAGTATGCTCGGCCAATCAATTATTGTGATGAGCGTAGCGACGGATCTCGGCACTGAGTGTAGAATCAAAAAGGAGACAAACAAATCAGCTCGATTCTCGGCCATATCTCAGTTCTTGTATGAAGTGAAATATATTGATGAGCATAGCGATGGCTCTCGACTCAGGTCGGCGCAAGTTGGTCTCATTCTAACTGGTCGACAGAAGTTCAGGTCGGTCAAACTGGGTTCAGTTCCTCTACTCAAGTCCCCTAGCTCGGCAAGGCGGTCAGTCAAGTGCCGACCTTGCTCGTCGCTCAACTCTCTCGGCAAACAACTTTCAAAAGTCTTACCTCTCGATGTTCTTTGTAGTAGTTTTCCTTTCCGAGTGTGGGTGGTAGACTTAGGTTTTAACTCAAGCGCATATCAATCAGTAAGTATTAAATACCATCTGAATTAAATTAGGAAGGGATTGATTGAAAATCAAATTTGATTCTAAGTGACCGTTGGAAAGACAATTACTCCCAAATCTTTCCTAATCCGATAACTCCGCTCCCTCTCTGACTTTCGGGGATTCTGGAGATTATAAAGTGGAGTATTGTCTTCTCCAATGGAACGAAAAGAACTAGAACAGAGAACGCACAGACTGAATTTCTGACACACGAAATACAAATTTTCAATCCTCTCTGTCAATCCCTTTCAAAAGTCGATACTCAATTGGGTTTAACACTTTCAGATCAATATTCAATTGAGTGACTGTTTGGAGCCACAACTGTTATTTGTAAACACTGTAATTCGAAGAAAAGAAGGAATCTTTGAAGGTTTCAAAGAGTTCCGATTGTAGAAGAGCTGAAGAGGTTCTTCGGCCATCATTTCAATTGGGGTATATTTCAAGAGTTTGGTACACTCTTGAAAGGGTTAGGTGGAGAGAGGTTCTCTTGTAATTCCTTGTATCCAATTGTTTTGTTCTGAGTGAAAGCTCCCTAAGGTTTAGGGGGGACTGGACGTAACTCTCAAGGGTGAGAGTGAACCAGTATAAAATTTCTTGTGTCTGATTATTTTACTGCTTTCTGCTTTCTGCATTGTTCTATCAATTTAGTCGGCCTTATCTAATTTTATTTCGGTTCAAGTGTATTTGCTATGAATCCGCTGCAAAACTGGTTTTTGTGTGTTGCAGCTCAGATAATCGATTATCGGTCTAGATAACCGATTATCTCATACTACTCGGCACAAAACCTGCTCTTTTATTTAAACACAGCAAGTATAAATTCACCCATTTCAATTAAATCCAAAAAATTGGTAATATCGCTTCCAACTACTATTTACCCCCCTCTAATAGATTGTTAGGTCGCTTGTTGGTTTTCAACAAGTAGTATCAGAGCTCGGTCGAAAGATCGAGTGTAAAAACGTTTTCGAAAAGATCCTAAAAGAAACCAATGGGCTCTAACAATCCATTCGGAAGTGAAGGCTCTTCAATAAACCGTCCACCACTATTTAATGGTGCGGAATATGCTTATTGGAAAGCTCGGATGAAATTTTTTATAGAAGCTATAGATATCGATATTTGGGATTCAATCGAAAATGGTCCTTTTATTCCTAGAAGAAAAATAGGAGAGGAAGTCGTAGAAGTCCCAAAGGCAAGTTGGACGGATGATGATAAAAAGAAAGTTTCTTATGATTTAAAAGCTAAAAACATCATCACATCCGCCTTGTCTTATGACGAATTTTTTCGCGTTTCACATTGTAAAAGTGCTAAACAAATGTGGGACATTCTACAACTTACTAATGAGGGGACCAATGAGGTTAGACGAGCACGACTGAATACATTAATGCATGAATGAGTTATTTCGCATGCTTCCGAATGAATCTATAAATGACATGCAAAAGCGATTTACTCATATTATAAATCATCTTATTGCTCTCGGTAAAACATTTTAAATTCTGAAGTTATTAACAAAGTATTGAGATGTCTGAGCAGGGAATGACAGCCGAAGGTTACACCCATCATGGAATCAAAGGATTTAGACACCATGGACATTGCAACACTGTTCGGCAAACTTCAGGAGCATGAGATGGAGCTCGGACGCCTAAAGATGCATGAAGAATCTGACAAAAAGAAGAAGAGGATCTCGCTCAAGGCCTCAACCAAGTGGGCTAAAGACTCCTTGGACAATGACTCTAATTCAGACATGGACGAGGAAACCTTCGGGCTTATAGTCAAAAAGTTCGGGAAATTCTTCAAAAATAAAAGAAATTTTAAAAACAAAGAAAAAGAGACCAACGAATTTCATTGTAACTCCCCAAAAATTTAATCCCCGATTATAAAATATAATTATATGTAATTACGTTAATTATTATAAAAATTATAATGTGATTATAATATAATTATGATGATTAGAATATAATTATGTTTTAAAAATAAATTAAGAAATAATTAAAGGAAATTATTTTATTAAAGTAATTATTTATTTTTATGAAAATAAGGAAGAATTTAAAAGATATTAAGAAAAGAAAAGAAATAAAATATAATATCTTTAGATTTTTCCAGATCTGTGTCTCACTAACCGGTTAGTGATACGAGTAACCGGTTAGTGCTCTCAGACATCGAGAACTGAGACTGTTCTAGACACGAATTGGAAAAGGAGAACACGTTTTTGGGTTGGAAACCAGCCACCTTGGCCTGCAAACACGTCTAATCTCTGCTGGGAATGGGTGGTGATGAAATTTGGTGACTTAAACCAAGTTTAAGCCACACAATTCATTCTCAACACTTCATATATTCAATTTCTGAACCTATTCACTTGTGTTGCTTCGCTTTTTCTCTCTGAGCCACCAACACAAGAGAACTTTACATCAAATTGAAGCTCTCTGAACCCTCTTGAATTAGAAACAAGTCCCACTCAATTTTGTGTACTCTAGAAGAAGTTATTAGCTCTGCAAGTTGACCCTGTGTTGCTGGAAAAACAGAGCACGAATCTGTTCCTGGAGCTCTCTTTGTTGAATTCGTGTGGTAAGCTCAAGCTACCTTAGAGTCTCAAACTTGTTTCAATCTTGAGTTAGTGTATCCTAATTTTGATTCTAATCATTTCTTACACGTTTATTCCACTTATTCGAGTTGAAAATCTCTGATCAATACCCCCTGTTGAAACTGAAAACAGAGTTGCAGCTGAGGTGTGGTTTTACCCCAAAATCGTGTTAAGCTTTTCTCTTGCTCTCCAATCAGTCTCTAAAGCTTCAATAGGTAAGGGAGAAGATATTCATTTTCTGGAATGATTATTAAATGGCTTGGAAGGTAGAGGAGCTTTACAAGCTCAAGGGCCATAGGTTTTGAATTGGGACTTTGGCTTGGAGGCCAAAATAGGTTATAAAACTCATTCAAACATGTTATATTAACTTAACACAAGCTAAAGAAACTGTGAATTTGATTTGGGAAGCTCTGAAATTAATTTTGACATATTAAGTGCCAAGTATGTGTTTATATGCAAGCTTGATGAATCATACATGAATCTCATGAAATTGATGCATATAATTGGTTTGAACGTGTTTAAATATGCCTAAGTATGCTCTGTGAATAATTGATAAGGATTGAAAATGAAAGGTTTTTGAATTGGTGTTGAAAAGTGACATTTCTGAACTGATGCTGCAGTGACTAACCGGTTACTGCAACTTCTAACCGGTTAGTTACTGTAAAATTTGAAAAAGAGGGAAATTTGAATGTGACTAACCGGTTACACGACTCTCTAACTAGTTAGACACTGTACAAAAACCTGATAAATGTATTTTTCTCAATCCAACATTTTACTAATATTTTTAATTAATTATTTTAAGTTAAAAAAAATTGTTTTAACTATTAAAAAGAATATTTTAGTGTCACTTTCTTTAAACATCAATTCAACACCAAATAAATAAATTAAATTCAATCCTAATATTTTAATTGTGATTGAAATCATGCATGGTGTTAAGGAGTTAAGATAAGATAATAGGAAAAGACACATTCGATTTAATTAAATCAGTATGAGAATAAGTGGAGATTAGGTTTATGACGGTGATACGTCAAATAACCGTGAGAATTAATTATAGGTAAAATAGTCCTATGATGAGTGGGTTCTGCAGACTCGGCTCGGGATAATTTTACAATGTCTATAATTTTATTCTATCGATCTCTCGGAGTATTACGTGATTGCGGAGGACGGTCTTTAGTATAACTTACACAGGAGTTGTAATTGTATACTTGGTGGAAAGACGTTTACTCCCAATTGCTTTTCCTATTTAGTGTGAATCGTTGGTACGTTGTCGTCAAACGTACGTGGAGCGTTTGAGCGTTTTCGTTAAAACGTAAAATTTGATCGTTTGAACGTTTTCGATAAAACGTAAATTTAATCGTTGTGGACGTTATCGATAAACGTGAAATTGCCAAGTGCATGATATTTGTAAAATATCACAGAGGATATTGCATCGAGTAATTGCATCGCAATGCATTGCACATGCATTAGAAACATACATTATTGCTTGATATTTATTATTTAGTAATTATTAATTGATTATTTGAGATTGCTTATTTGCCTATGTGATTCTTAATTGCTACTTGACTAATTGTGTTTGCTTATTCCTAGTTCATTTAATTATTCATTTGTACGTGAATGACACTGTCTTACTTCCTTTGCCCTATTTATTTGTTAGGTGATATCTCGATTTCTTGCGTGCCTGGAGATGCGTCCCGTGAGAGGGACATGGGAGTATGAGGAGCGTAGAGCCACGTTCGAGGGGGAGGTGGAGCTGATCTTCTGCCACCTGAACCCCTTGGCCTATATGCGTCCTCGTCGGTTCCGCATACCTATGATATATGCTCAGCATATACCTCCTGCTTTTACTTATAGACATGGTACTCCACCGCCCCAGCCTGCACGTCGTCGTTCTCACTTTCGTTTTCGACCAGCTGCTCCCGCTCATACTCTTCCGGAGAGAGCTGCACCTGAGGATCCTTCCCGTTCAGGTCCATCTCGGACTGTGAGATTTGCACCATCACCGGAACGTGTGCCTCCGGTGGTTCAGGTGGAATATGAGGAGGAGGATCCCGAGGAGGGCGAGAGTGAGCCAGCTGGGGACGACGCTGTACAGACTGGAGGGGAGAGTGACCAGGTCGTTCCATCGACTGGGAGCTAGTGGATGGTGGATGAGATGTGAGGTGATATGCTAGGTATTTATCATTAGTATGTAGACTGACTTTTGAGTATATTTTGAGTTAGTGGACTGCTCTGGGTTATATATATATATATATATATATATATATGTGTGTATATGAGTACTGACTGAGACTAGATAACTCAGAGTTATGATATTGTATCTTTTGACTAAAACAATGTGAAATGATGTATATTAAATCAAACTTTTTATTGTAAAATATAATGACGCAGTTTTATGGAAGTATCTGGTTCAAATTATTTCTTATTTTTATATACCATCATAAAAACATCAATATCATTTCCTTAAAATACATTAATAATATGCATTTATCATAACATAATTCCCGTGATGACTTAGGTCGTTACATTCATCACAAAGGCTCAAGCTCAAAAGACAGAATCAGGTGCCATGAATGTGGTGAACCAGGACATATAAAAGTGTACTGTCCCACATTGCAGAAGAGAAGCAATGCCGAAAAGAAGAAAGGCAAGGACCCTAAACCAAAAAGAGCTTACATCGTCTGGGATGCACCCGAGGAGAATGAAAATTCAGAATCGAGTTCGTCAGATGATGAAGAGGAGGCGAACCTATGCTTAATGGGACGACATGATGAAGAAGCTTCGCCAAGCTCTGTGTTCGGCTCAACTGTGCAAGGAAATGAGGTGTGCTTTCGGACAAAAGTAAATCGGTGGTATCTAGACAGTGGATGTTCGAAGCACATGACCCGGGATAAGCAGCAATTTATCAAGCTTATTCCAAAAGAAAAAGGATATGTCACTTACGGATACAACAACCGAGGTAAGATTTTGGGTGAAGGTAAAATAGGAAATTCTTCCGACCTGATTATCGAAAATGTTATATACGTTCAAGGATTGGAACACTATCTCTTAAGCATTAGTCAATTTTGTGATATCGGTAATCATGTTGTTTTTACCTCTACTAATTGCTTTATTAAAAGTGACAAAGACAATTCTATTAAATTTATGGGAAAAAGATCAAACAATACTTATTTGGTAGATTTAAATGAAATTTCTTCTCTGGTATCTACCTGCCGAGCATATGATACTTGGTTATGGCATCGTCGGACTGCTCACATAAATGTAAATCAATTAAAGAAACTTCAATCAAAAGACCTAGTAGTCGGTCTACCAAAGCTTAAATTTGACATTGAAGGAGTTTGCACTTCCTGTAAAAAGTGTAAACAAACTAAAAATAAATTTTCATCAAAAACGTTGGTTTCCACAACAAAGCCATTAGAATTGCTTCATATGGACTTGTTCGGACCATCGCAAGTAAAAAAGCTTAGGTGGTAACTACTATGCCTTAGTGATTGTTGATGCCTTTTCTAGATTTACTTGGACTCTATTTTTAACTGCAAAAAGTGACACTTTCAAAAGTTTTAAAGAGCTAGTCAAACGAATCCAAAACCGAGCAAACCAAAAAGTGACTGTTATCCGAACAAACCATGGCAGCGAGTTCGAGAACCACAAATTTAATAAATTTTGTTCTAAGTTCGGCATTGAGCATCAGTTTTCCGCTCCAAGAACTCCCGAGCAAAACAGAGTTGTGGAACGGAAAAACCGAGTACTTGAGGAGCTTGCTCGGACTATGTTAAATGAATCTCAAGTACCTCACTATTTCTGGGCGGACGCGGTTAATACTGCGTGTTATGTATTAAACCGAGTGCTAACTTGACCTATTTTAAAGAAAACGCCCTATGAACTTTACAAGGGAAGAAAACCAAATATATCTCATCTTCATGCTTTTGAATGCAAAGATTTTAGTTTAAACAATGGAAAAGAACATCTTGAAAAATTTGATGCAAAAGCCGATGAATGTATATTCTTAGGTTATTCTTCCCATAGTAAAGCATTTAGAATTTTTAATAAAAGAACTTTCACTATGGAAGAATCTATACATGTGGTATTTGATGAGTCTCCGAAAGGAGATACTTTGAGTTGTGTGAAAAGTGCAGGAATCCAGGAAAACTCAATGGACAAGCTAAATATGAATGAACCGATCATAACTGGAAATGAAGCTCAAGAGGATGATACGGTAATAGCTGAAATCAGAGCATAGAGGGACGACCTGCCTCCAGCTTGAAAAACAAACAAGAACCATCCGATCGAAAATGTGATCGGCGATATTTCTAAGGGAGTATTAACTCGTCGGTCGATTCCAAATTTTTGTAATTTTGTCACTTTTGTTTCTTAAATTGAACCTGATTCTGTTAATAAAGCGATTGAGGATGAACATTGCGCTATTGCTATGCAAGAAGAACTAAATCAATTCATTAGAAATGATGTTTGGGATTTAGTTCCTAAGCCTGATGATCATACTATAATCGACACAAAATGGATTTTTAGAAATAAAATGGATGAATCAGGGGTAATTATAAGAAACAAAGCGAGACTCGTTGCTCAAGGCTACAACCAAGAGGAAGGTATCGATTATGACGAGACCTTTGCTCCGGTTGCTCGGCTTGAAGCAATCCGAATTCTTCTTGCTTTTGCATCCATAATGAAATTCACCCTTTATCAAATGGATTTTAAAAGTGCTTTCTTAAATGGATTTATAAATGAAGAAGTTTATGTGAAACAACCTCCTGATTTTGAAAGCCATGAATTTCCAAATCATGTTTATAAACTTAAAAAGGCTCTGTATGGATTGAAACAAGCTCCTAGAGCTTGGTACGATCGGCTGAGCTCTTTTCTTTTAGAGAAAGGCTTTGAAAGAGGGAAGGTTGATACGACTTTATTCATTTATAAATCCGAAAAGGACATTTTATTAGTACAAATATATGTTGATGATATAATTTTTCGGTGCTACTAATATGTCTTTGTGTAAGAAATTCCCAGCACTGATGAAAGGTGAATTCGATATGTCAATGATGGGAGAACTCACATTATTCCTCGACCTTCAAGTAAAGCAAGTCAAAGGAGGCGTCTTTGTGCATCAAGGAAAATACTGCAAAGAGCTTCTAAAGAAATTTGGCATGGATAATTGCAAGAATGCAACAACTCCGATGAGAACCTCCTGCTATCTCGATAAGGACGAGTCAGGTAAGTCAGTAGATGTATGTAAATATAGAGGCATGATAGGAATCTACTGTATTTAACTGCATCTCGGCCTGATATTATGTTTAACGTCTGTATGTGTGCTCGGTTTCAAGTTAATCCGAAAGAATCACACTTAACTATTGTTAAACGAATATTTAAATATTTAAAAGGAACTGAGAACACTGGTCTGTGGTATCCTAGTGATGCTAATCTTTGTTTGATCGGCTATTCTGATTCTGATTTTGCGGGATGCAAGCTTGATCGAAAAAGCACCAGTGGAACTTGTCATCTTTTTGGAAGTTCTCTGGTGTCGTGGTTTTCTAAAAAGCAAGCTTGTGTTGCTCTTTCCATCGCAGAAGCAGAATACATTGCAGCCAGCAGCTGTTGTGCTCAAATCCTTTGGATGAAACGACAATTGTCGGACTTCGGCTTAAAATTATATCACATTCCTATCAAATGTGACAATAAAAGTACAATAAATCTAACTAAGAATCCAGTGTATCACTCTCGAACAAAACATATTGAAATAAGACATCATTTTTTACGAGATCATGTTCAAAAAGGTGATTGTGTTATATAATTTGTAAGCACTGAAAATCAATTAGCCGATGTGTTTACAAAACCCCTGCCGAGAGATACTCATTATCATATAAGAAGGGAACTCAGCATTCTGGATGAATCAAGTGTAAGCTAATTGTCTTTCACTGTTTTCAAATCTGTTAAATCACCTTGAACAAAGTCTTATTTCAATGTTAAATTGATCGGGTTCCTTTTATTCATTCAAATATTTGTTTATATTTTGAAAAGCTTGAAAATTTTCCCCTTATTTGTTTTTGAATTCTTTTCTGGGGGAGAAAGGTTATATTCCCGAGTATAGTATATTTAGGGGGAGAAGGGAAAGAATATATTTTTTTTCAACAAGTGATATCATCAAGTGATAGTTTTAATGTTTTCCGAGATGCTTGCCCTCGATTTTAATTATTTACCGCTCTTTTGACCCTATGCTTAATTCTTCGGCTCCTTTTTGATCATGCCAAAAGGGGGAGAAAGGTGTTGTTTTGCTGTTTTAGCTTTACAGGTTTAAGAGCAAATATTCAGGGGGATAAAGGTTTTGATGAAGACAAAGATATCAGCTCGGGGTTCTGATTGTGCTCGACCAGTGATACTTCGACGAGCTAGGATCTCGGCCTTTGATGAAGCCAAAGATATCAGCTCAGTATGCTCGGCCAGTCAATTATTGTGATGAGCGTAGCGACGGATCTCGGAACCGAATGTAGAATAAAAAAGGAGACAAACAAATCAGTGATGTTCTTGGCCATATCTCAGTGCTCGTATGAAGTGAAATATATTGATGAGCATAGCGATGGCTCTCAACTAAGGTGGGCGCAGGTCGGTCTCATTCTAACTGGTCGGCAGAAGTTCAGGCCGGTCAGACTGGGATCAGTTCCTCTACTCAAGTCCCCTAGCTCGGCAAGGCGGTCAGTCAAGTGCCGAGCTCGCTCGTCGCTCAACTCTCTCAACAAACAACTTTCAGAAGTCTTACCTCCTGATGTTCTTTGTAGTAGTTTTCCTTTCCGAGTGTGGGTGGTATACTTAAGTTTTAACTCAAACGCATATCAATCAGTAAGTATTAAATACCATCTGAGTTAAATTAGGAAGGGATTGATTAAAAATCAAATTTGATTCTAAGTGACCGTTGGAAAGACAATTACTCCCAAATCTTTCCTAATCTGATAACTCCGCTCCCTCTCTGATTTTCGGGGATTCTGGAGATTATAAAGTGGAGTATTGTCTTCTCCAACGGAACGAGAAGAACTAGAACAAAGAACGCACAGACTGAATTTCTAACACATGAAATACAAATTTTCAATCCTCTCTGTCAATCCCTTTCAAAAATCGATACTCAATTGGGTTTAACACTTTCAGATCAATATTCAATTGAGTGTTTGTTTGGAGTCACAACTGTTATTTTTAAACACTATAATTCGAAGAAAAGAAGGAATCTTTGAAGGTTTCAAAGAGTTCCGATTGTAGAAGAGCTGAAGAGGTTCTTCGGCCATCATTTCAATTGGGTTAGATTTCAAGAGTTTGGTACACTCTTGAAAAGGTAAGGTTGACAGAGGTTCTCTGTAATTCCTTGTATTCAATTGTTTTGTTTCTGAGTAAAAGCTCCCTAAGGTTTAAGGGGGACTGGACGTAACTCTCAAGGGTGAGAGTGAACCAGTATAAAATTTCCTGTGTCTGATTATTTTACTGCTTTCTGCTTTCTACATTGTTTGATCAATTTAGTCGGCCTTATCTAACTTTATTTCGGTTGAAGTGTATTTGCTGTGAATCCGCTGCAAAACTGGTTTTTGTGTGTTGCAGCTCGGATAATCGATTATCGGTCTAGATAATCGATTATCTCATACTGATCGGCACAAAACCTGCTCTTTTATTTATACACAGCAAGTATAAATTCATCCATTTCAATTAAATCCAAAAAATTGGTAATATCGCTTCCAACTACTATTCACCCCCTATAGTAGATTGTCAGGCTGCTTGTTGGTTTCCAACAATATAAAAGAATAATGATATTTTGATATTTATACTATTTAATATTCAAATACAACACTTATTAGTTTAGATAAAGAAATGAAAAATACTTCCTCTATTTCATATATATCTTTTATTGTTTAAGATTGTTTTACACATAGTAAGGATGTATTGAATATTGAAAGTTTTATAATATCTCTGGTTCTATTTATAAGTTACTTTTAGAAAAAAAAATTATTTTATTTATAAGTTACTTTGTATTTTCTAGAAATCATTTATTTATCTTTTATCTTATTTTCCATTTAATTTGTACATTAATGTAAAATACTCCCTTCAATCCTATATATAAGATCCTTTTGGTCGTTTTATTTTGGTTCTATTTATAAGATCAAATTTTAATTTCTAATAGCATTTATTTATTTTTTCCACAAACACCTCTATTAACTCAACTTTTTAGAGTTCCAATAATAGTTATAGGGTCAGTTTTGAAAAAGTATATCAAATTTTCACATTTCCGATGCCCCTAACAAATTTAGCTACCTTCCTTCTTGGAAGAAAAAAAAAATCTCAAAATGGTCTTAAAAATAGAATCGGAGAGTGTAACACATTTGTGAAATTTTCAATGCAAGTTAAAAGGGTAAAATTGTAATATTAAAGTATTTTTAAAGTTTCAAAACATTTAATTACCTTCCTTGGTCTATGTAATATGGTTAAATGTGACTTATTAATAGGACCAGAGGGAATATGTGTTTTGTCCAAAGTATCTTTATTTAATCATTATTGAAAATTGTAATAGTATTTAATTTTGGGCTTTTTCTTAGCCCTTAAATTCTTTAAAGTGTTGAAGATTTCTCGAAAGTGATGCATTTATTAAATCAAAAGACTTATGTTTTTTATTTTTTCAAGAAATCTTAACCATTTTGAGGTGTTTATCCTCAGACTTAAGGGTTGAGTTTAAGAAAACCCTTTAATTTTTAATAGAAAGTGTGTTTACTAATTAATATACAATATTTTAGAGATAGAAGAGAGGCAAAAATTATAATTAATGAGAGGTGATATAAATGATTGAATGAAAATTAAAATTGAGAAAAAATATTTATTGTGCCTTAAAAAGTTAAAATCACAAAAGATATGAAATAAAAAAAAATGTTAAAGCTACACAAGATATGGAATGGACGATAAGAAAGATAAATTCAAGAGTTCATTATTCTTTATAAAAAATAATAGTCCCTTTATTCCATTAGTTAGGTTGATTTAGAAATTGCATATAGATTAAGGAATGAGTAAATGATTAAAAATGTGATATATTTTGACTAAATTATCCTCATTTAATAACATGAGAGAGTAATAATAAATATATGAAGATTATATTGAAGAGAGATGAAAAAATGAGTAATAAAAAATGCAATAAATATCATAAAAAAAGCAATAAATAAAGGATATGTTAGGAAAAAGCTAAATTGCGTATGTGGTCCCTTATCTTATTTTTTAATTTTAAACTGATCCCTTACATTTTTTTGGTATTACATTGGTCACTTATGTATCATTTTTCTATCAAATTGGTCCTAAGTCACTATTTATCCTACTTGTCAACATCATATTGGTCCACATTTGCAATGTTGGAGAGAGAAATGACATGTGTGCGTATCTTATTGGTCCACGTAGTATGAACAATGATTCATGGACCAAATAGATAGTGAAAAGAAACATGAGGGACCAATATGATACCAAAAAAATGTAAGGGACCAATTTGAAATTGAAAAATAAGGTAAGAGACCAAATATGTAGTTTAGCCGTCTGGAAAAATAAGCACTTCCTCGGTCCTATATATAGTACCATTTTGGACTCTGTTAACTCAACAATTTTTAGAATTTTAATAATAATTATAGGGTAGTTTTTAAAAAATATGTCAGATTTTCACATTTCTAATGCCACTAACAAATTTAACTACTCTAATTGGTGAAAGAAAAAAAATCTCAAAAGGTTCTTACATATAGGATCGGAGGGAGTATAAATGAGCATTTAATTTCTAAAAGTATATAACTTATAAGACAAAATAAAATAGCTAAATGAACATAACTTATGGGAGATGAAGGGAATAAATTTTAAATTTGGATGTCATATGCTTAAATACTACTCCCTCTGGTCCTATTTATAAGACCCTTTTGGAGTTTTTGTTTTGATCTTATTTATAAGATCCTATTTCAATTTTCAATAGCATTTAATTACTTCTTTCCACAAACACCCCTATTAAGTCAACACTTTTTAGAGTTCCAATACTAATTATAGGGGTAGTTTTGAAAAAAATATATCAAATTTTCACATTTGCAATGTCACTAACAAATTTAATCACTCTCTTTGGTGGGAGTGAAAACTCCAAAAGGGTCTTATGAATAGGACCGGAGGGAGTATCTCCGTTTCTTTATTGTTTGTCATTTTTTGGAGAAATATTTTTTTGTTCATTTTTACTACGTATTTGTCATTTTAAGGATTTTTTTTTATATTTATCCTTATTTAATATGTTTTGGTTTATGTAAGTTTTGAAGAAAAGTTAATGATAACAAAGAAAGATAATATATAACGGGAAAAATTTAATTAATGTTGAAAATCTAACTAATTATTAAAAAATGTGTTTTGTTTGGAAAGTTTTCCTATCCTATGTATTATGTATATGATAAGATAACATAGATAAAAAGTTTTCCTATCCTATGTATCCTATGGAAAAGGCTTTGTTGGTAGAGGCAAAATTCACTTCGGTGATCTCTACGTCTCGGAGGGGATTAGTCTTCGGCTGTCGGCTGGGGGATACCCTTGGTGTACACTAAATAAAATTTGTATTGAAAAATTAAATACTTGATTTTTTAATTTATTAAGTATCTCAATTTTTTTTTTAAAAAAAATTACCTTTTAAAATATGATTAATTTATACACTAAGTTCATAAAATAGAAGGACCCTTATTTGAAAATGGTCGAATAAACAGAAACGGACTAATAAATAGAAACGTTAATAATACTATTTATTGTATTGATATTAAAGTTACTAATTAGGATCGAGATTAGTTAAGTGGTAACTCACTTGGTCCCTTAACAAACTTTTCTCGAGTTCAAGTTTTGGGTATGGAATAATCCCCGCTGGGAGACCCCTACCGCTTAGTACGAGTTCAGTTGGATCGAACCGGATGAGTTGAATTCAGGATAAACCAGATATGAGTATTGGTTGATGTATAAAAAAAAAAATTACTAATTCGTGCATTTATAAACAGTAGTAAATTCCAAGATAGGCACAAAACTCAATGCACTGTATACCAGATTCCTTTGTGGCTTTATTAATCGCGTCTTATTATCGAATACTTTTTCTGTATTACTCCCTCTCGTCCTATTTATAAGATTCATTTGGGGTTTTTATTTTGATCCTATTTATAAGACCTTTTCAATTTTTAATAGCATTTAATTCCTTCCTTCCACTAACACCTCCGTAAAGTCAACACTTTTTAGAGTTCCATTAACAATTATAAAGGTAGTTTTGAAAAAGTATATCAAATTTTCACATTTCCATTGCCACTAACAAATTTATCCATTCTCCTTGGTGGAAGTGAAAAACCTCAAAAAAGTCTTATAAATTGGACCATAGGAAGTATTTTTAAGCAAAAATAATTAATTCAAGCTTATTACAGAAGTGAAACAAATATTAAATGATTGAACAAAATGTGAGGATATTTTATGAATAATTGTATTGGAAATAGAACGTTAGTTAATTTTTTGCTTATATTAATGAAATGTTTTTTTTTATAAATAAGACCGGAAGGAGTACATTAAAATTTTTACTATTGAAAAATAATCATAAATGTGTACTTTTTTACTAGTATAAAAATTGTAAAAATTAAAAAGTTAAGAAGATATGTATTTAATCGTTTGTTTAATAGATTAATTAATTATCAAACAAAAAATTTAATGCATTTTTCATTAATTAGTAAATCACAATTCAAAATTTGTAATAATTATTAAATTTTTTATTAATTAATTTAACCTTAATTTACAACAAATTTTTTTTTTAGTTTTTTTACCATTCTTACAAGACGAAAAGAGTATTTTTTTAATATTTTGAAAATATAAAAAATATTTTTTCACTAATTTTTGCAATAATTAGTTTCTTTATAACAAAAATATTTATTATTATTTGTCTTATTAATTTAACTTTGTTGACCTATATTGAATGTAATGTGAATATTGTTTATAACATTAAAAATTATAATATTTGACAAATATGTTTAAAAAATTATTTTTTAATTATTAATTCATTAAAAAAATAAATAATTATATTTGAAATATCATAAAAAAAATTTAGGCTTAATTATGTCACAAGTCTCTGAAGTTTGGAGTACTTTTGCCAGATACCTTTATTCTTTTTTTTAATTTCTGACTCTTCGAAGTTACTTCTGGGTTTGTCATATACCTCTACTACCAATTCTGGTCAATTTTGCTTACATGTAACATCGAAATCCTGATCAAATGCAGGAGGTTAAGTACCTGGTGCCCCGTGGACGAAGATCCTTTTTTCAAAAACTTTAAAAAACTAAAAAACTTAATATTTTTATATTTTTAGTTAAATAAAAAAATAAATAAAAGAATTGAAGAGAGATCGTCTTTACCAATGTGACATCACGCGATACCAAATGACCAACCTCCTGCGTCTGATTAAGATTATGATGTTACATGTAATCAAAATTGACCAGAATTGGTAGTAGGGCTATATGACAAACCCAAAAGTAACTTCGGGAGTCAGACATTGAAAAAAAGTATAAAAATATTTGGCAAAAGTACCCCAAACTTTAAGAACTTATGACATAATTAAGCCAAAAATCTAATTAATAGTATTATATAAAGGATTTTCATTGATAAGAGGCTTTATAAAACATCTTTGCATTGAAAACTTAAACATTTAAGATTTGGAGCTTAATAAATTTATGTTTGCAATACCTTTTTTCTATTTTTTAACCTCTTATATAAATTAAGACTAATAAATAAAACCAAACAAATGTTTGGAAAAAAATATACTTTAAGAATGGAAGGAGCAGTAATTCGCTTTTTTTTTTCTTTTCTTTTTTAAAAGAAAACTTGAAACCTTTCGCACTATAAAACCACTCCTCAGCCCTCTCTCTCCTCTTCAAACAACAAACTCATGTTCTCTCTCTCTCTCTCTCTCTCTCTCTCTCTCTCTCAGCTTCCTTTGACCACTTTCCACCAAATCAATACATCACTCTCTCACTCACTCTAAACAAAACTCTTTCTCCTTTCCTCTTCAACAACAAAGAAACTTTGATATAACAAAAAAAACAACATTAACACTTCAAAAGTTGTGACTTTTGTTGTTGCTGCTGCTGCTGCTGTTGCTGTTGTTGTTTCAGATCTCCTTGTCATTAATTCAATGCTTTGATCTCTTTCTTCATGGCATTGATTCAAGAGTGACTCTAAAAATCTCATTTTTTCACTTACCCTTTACTTTTTTCTCTCCTCATTTTGTAAGGTTGTGTTGTTGTTGTTGTTTTGCAATGGCTGAAACTACTGAGCCCAGTAAAGCATTGCCTGAGGCAGAGAAGAAGAAGGAGCAGAGTTTACCCTTTTACCAGCTTTTCTCATTTGCAGATAAATATGACTACATGCTTATGATCTCTGGAAGCATAGGTGCCATTGTTCATGGCTCATCCATGCCTGTTTTCTTCCTTCTCTTTGGCCAAATGGTTAATGGTTTTGGTAAAAACCAAATGGACTTGCAGAAAATGACAGAAGAAGTGTCGAAGGTTCTTTCAAAAAATCCCTCAAAATCATCAATCTTTTTTTCTTAGTAACTTCATTTCAGATCTTGGATCTAATACTTCTTTTTTTTCCCCCTTATGATCATTATTATTGCAGTATGCTCTTTACTTTGTGTACCTTGGCCTTATTGTTTGCATATCATCATATGCAGGTATGCTACAATTTCTTTCTTTCTTTATTCTTATCCAATTTTTCAATCTTAACTTTCTATTGTTCTTCTTTATAGTTTTTATTGTCCTCATTAGATTGTTTGATCAAACTTGTTGGGCCATAGGTTTATTAGATTGTGTGTGACTATTTTGTAGCCACTTCACATCAAAAGTTTGAGGTGTTGTGATCCCCACACGTGTGTCCTTTTCTTCTTTCACTTGTCAATCTCACCATTTTGATTTTCATTCACGCCTAACGTTATCTAATACCCTTGTTCTCATCTTTATCGTATAATACTATAATCTATTAGCATTAATTATAGTACACATTTTTTATAACTTTGAATTAATAATTATTTTTATATTAGCTAAATGAATTAATGAGAATCTATAATTGATTATATTATTAAAAAATTTTATTATTATTTGTTTTTTGTGATGATGATGATGATCTTTTTTGACCAATTGATCAGAAATTGCATGTTGGATGTACACTGGGGAGAGGCAAGTTAGCACACTGAGAAAGAAATATTTGGAAGCAGTGTTGAAACAAGACGTTGGTTTCTTTGACACGGATGCTAGAACAGGAGATATTGTTTTCAGTGTCTCAACGGACACACTTCTTGTTCAGGATGCAATTAGTGAGAAGGTGCTTTCATTTTTGCCATCTTTCATTGTCTTTAAATTTCCTTTGTTCATATGATACAAAAAATAAATAAAATAAGGTGAAATTCAGCACAGCGGTAAGATTGTTGCTTTGTGGGCCGAAGGTCACGTGTTTATATCCACCAAATATTCTCTTTGCTTGCGGAGGTGTGAATGCGTCTACCTTCGTGGGTCGGATCTCGTCGGGTTTCGTTGGGTCGGAGTCTTGTGCACTATGTGGTGGACCTTTTCTTTTAAAAAAATACTAACAATAATAAATAAACAACTCTGTTACATAAACATCAGTATTTGATATCTATACGGGACACCTGCCTTTTTAGCCAAAAACTACTGATGGATCCTGCAGTTTCTCTTTCTTACAGGACCCACCACTTTTTACCTAAAAAGGCAGGTGTCTGCCCCAGATGTCAATTACAGATGTCAAGATAACATTTTTGATAAACAAAATATTATTGAGAACATGGCCTTATGGGGTAGGTGGTAACTTGGTATCCATTTATATGGGGTCCACGTGTGATTATAGCACCATGACTCAAATTGGTTCACGTTAGCTAATAATGCTTAACATGCACCGCATAGTCAATAGCTTTATTTTGCAGATATTGTTGTACTATGTCACTGTCTTTTATTGATGAATTGTATATACATTGTACTAATTTGTAGTAATTATTAGTATTTGTTGGTTTAACTTTGTTGCTTGTGGTAATTAATTTGCAGGTTGGGAACTTCATTCATTATCTATCAACTTTTCTAGCTGGACTAGTAGTTGGTTTTGTATCAGCATGGAGGCTAGCACTTCTCAGTGTTGCAGTGATCCCAGGCATTGCTTTTGCTGGTGGTTTGTATGCTTATACCCTTACCGGCCTTACATCAAAGAGTCGCGAATCCTACGCAAATGCCGGCATAATCGCTGAGCAGGTAAGGTGTATTAAACCAATCATGGTTGAGGAACATGAACATTGTTATGGAACTAAGGAAGCATATGGGTAAAAACAATGTCCATTTCAAGAACTTGGTTGAGTTGGTTATGTGTTTGTTCTATTTCCCTTTAATTTAAAGTGCCTTTTTTACGGTTCATTTTCTTTTGAGTAAAAAGAAAAGTTTTATAACTAATCCTTCTACTTTTGAGTAAAAGTAGTGCATGCTCTAATACTTCCATATGAATTTGCTCGTTGTTTTAAGTTTAATGTTTAGCATATGAAATGATGTTTTGTCATGTGCATCACTCATGAAAGTTCCTAGCCTTTTCTTTTTGTAGATTAAAGTCCAAAAAAGCATGATGGTGGTGATTTGTTTCTATACTTTGTTATGTCATGCCAAGCATAAACTTTGGTTACAATTAATTATTTAAAGCTAAGTTTAAATGAAATATCAGACTGGAATTGCTTCATTTTAAATGGATTTAACTAATCATTGAGTCAAAAAATGGACTGGTTTGACATGTATTATCTGCAAAATGTGCAGGCCATTGCTCAAGTTCGAACAGTTTACTCTTATGTTGGAGAGAGTAAGGCCCTGAATTCTTATTCTGATGCAATACAAAACACACTGAAGCTTGGATACAAGGCTGGAATGGCTAAAGGTTTAGGCCTGGGATGCACATATGGCATAGCTTGCATGTCGTGGGCACTGGTATTTTGGTATGCTGGAGTTTTTATCAGGAATGGACAGACCGACGGGGGCAAAGCATTCACAGCTATTTTCTCTGCCATTGTTGGTGGAATGTGAGTCCTCAATTTGAAAACTTTCGATAGATCTGTTCTATTGTTAACTTTGATCATATTATGACACATTTATTTTTAATTTTTGTGCAGGAGTTTGGGTCAGTCGTTTTCAAACTTAGGTGCTTTTAGTAAAGGCAAAGCGGCTGGATACAAATTGATGGAAATCATCAAGCAGAAACCAACCATAGTGGAAGATGTATCAGATGGAAAGACCTTGCTTGAGGTTAACGGTAACATTGAATTTAAGGACGTCACTTTCAGCTATCCATCAAGGCCAGATGTGATGATCTTTTCCAAATTCTCCATCTTTTTCCCTGCTGGAAAAACTGTTGCGGTTGTTGGTGGTAGCGGATCTGGAAAAAGCACTGTTGTTTCCTTGATAGAAAGGTTCTATGATCCAAATGAAGGTAACTAACTAGTTCACACTAATAATAATTTTGAGTCCTCGATGAGGTACAACTATGCTTACCCTTTTAAAATGGCCAAGCAGGTCAAGTTCTGCTAGATAATGTTGACATTAAGACACTACAACTGAAATGGTTACGCGATCAAATTGGGTTGGTGAATCAAGAACCTGCCCTCTTTGCAACTACCATTCTTGAGAACATACTCTATGGAAAACCCGATGCAACAATGGCTGAAGTGGAAGATGCGACTTCTGCTGCAAATGCTCATAGCTTTATTACCTTGCTTCCTAATGGCTATAACACTCAGGTTGGTAATAACTTTCAAGCACAACTAAAGTGTACTAATTTCGTTTCAGCTTAATTAAGTACTAGTCAAGGTGTGTGAAATATATATCAATATTTTTAGAATAACTAAATAGTTCTAATTTATGTTTAGCTTAAAGTTGATCATATATGCTAATCAATGGTGTGTAAAATTGATTTCTTTTTTTGGTTTAATCAGGTCGGAGAGCGAGGAGTGCAATTATCAGGGGGGCAGAAACAGAGAATTGCAATTGCCAGAGCTATGTTGAAAAATCCAAAGGTTCTTCTTTTGGATGAAGCAACTAGTGCTCTTGATGCAGGATCCGAAAGCATTGTTCAGGAGGCACTAGACCGTCTCATGGTTGGAAGAACAACTGTGGTTGTTGCGCATCGGCTATCAACCATAAGGAATGTTGACACCATTGCAGTTATACAGCAAGGGCAAGTTGTTGAGACTGGAACACATGAAGAACTGATAGCCAAGGCAGGAACCTATGCTTCGTTGATTAGGTTCCAAGAAATGGTTGGAAATAGGGACTTCTCCAACCCATCAACTCGTCGGACGCGCTCATCGCGGTTGAGCCATTCGTTGTCAACAAAGTCCTTAAGCCTCCGGTCCGGAAGCTTGAGGAACTTGAGCTACCAATACAGCACGGGAGCTGATGGCCGCATCGAGATGATATCAAATGCCGAAACAGATAAGAAAAATCCGGCTCCGGATGGATATTTCTTCCGGTTGCTCAAGATGAATGCTCCTGAATGGCCTTACTCAATCATGGGAGCTGTTGGTTCTGTTCTTTCTGGATTTATTGGCCCAACTTTTGCTATTGTAATGAGCAACATGATTGAGGTGTTTTACTTTACAAATTATGCATCCATGGAGAGGAAGACCAAAGAGTATGTTTTCATATACATTGGAGCTGGTCTTTACGCAGTTGGTGCTTACTTGATACAACATTACTTTTTTAGTATCATGGGAGAAAACCTCACTACAAGGGTTAGAAGAATGATGCTTGCAGGTATATCAATTATTCTGTGTTAGTGTGTGTAGTTCTCTAGCTTACCTTATTATATTCTTACATTAACAACCCTACCTGCACACACTTATACATTGTTTTATCTTCACTTTGATTATCTCACATGAGTAGATGTGAGACAAATGTGTTGGAAAGTGACATGCAATTATATTTATCTTGAGTAAACCTTTAATCCATTCTTCAAAAGATTATGGTATCACGAGATAGGTTTTTGAATCTTTTTTGTCACTAATTATGCCATTGACAGATTAGAAACACCCTTTAAATTAAAAGTTTTATGTCATTCAAAAACTTAATTGGTGACAAAAAGAAGCTTGCAAAGTTGCAAGTTCCTATCCGGCAACACCATAATCTTTCGAGGATTGAATTGAGGGCGTACTCTAATTTTCTTTCAGTATCAATACTTTTGAAAATAATGTCTATATCTTAATTTTTATTTTGTTAGCTATATTGAGGAATGAAGTTGGATGGTACGATGAAGAGGAGCACAACTCAAGCTTAGTTGCAGCTCGGCTAGCAACAGATGCAGCTGATGTGAAGTCTGCCATTGCTGAGAGGATATCAGTGATACTGCAGAACATGACATCTCTCCTCACTTCTTTCATTGTTGCTTTCATTGTGGAATGGAGGGTTTCTTTGCTCATTCTAGGAACTTTCCCTCTTCTTGTTCTTGCTAATTTTGCTCAGGTAAAAAATTCACAACGTATATTATTTTCTTCATGCATGACCATATCATGGCATAGAATGTTGTTTAAGCTAAAATACAACAAATCAATTCAATCAGGTTCAACACAGTTGGTAAATGATTAGGTTTCTTATGTATGATGTTAGCAATTTGATTCTTGCTCTGTATATAAAAAGATTTTGTTGCAGGAAACAAAACTCACTTTGATGATTTCAATGCCTTGACGGAGTTTTTCACATTTGATTATGGGTTCAAGAATATCTTGGTGAAAAAAAAAGGGGAAAAAGTTATGTTATTTGTACATATAGATTTGAGACCTAAAATGAACACCTTCCTTTTTGGGAAAAAAAGATAAATTTTTTTACCGAAAAAAAAAGAGAGATAAATTTATTGTTAATTCTGGATTTTTCTTTTCTTAGAGTCGAAGGGGTCTCCCTTATATGGCAATTCTAGATGTACAAAAATATACATAGAAGTTCAAACTTAAACATGTAAATAAAAAACAAACTTAAATAAACCTAAACACGGCAAAACTTTGTGCCGAAAGAAAGTAAAGTGAATGGCTATAAATAAAAAACAATGTTATGAATTTACAAATAGAAAAACCAATACAAGATGTTAGTTTTTTTTTTTTAAAGAGAATATCAAAAACTACATTTTTCAATGTTTTTTCAACTACGTATAGCTCTTAGAACACTTATTAGTAATTTCCTATAAATAAATATGTAAAAAAAAAGAAAAGTGTCCCTTTTTATTTTATTAATATTGTTACATAGTATTTTATTTTTTATCAATTAGAATAAAAATTGATAAAAATTCATCCCTTTTACTCAAATTAATCTAGATTTAAAATATATACCCCATTAAATAAATGAAAAACTTGCACAACGAGATTGAATCAATACAAATAATCATAAAAATTATTAAATTTTAAGGGGTAAATTAAAGAATCCAAGTTCAAAATCTGTATTTAAATTTGAGTTTATTTTGAATATATATTTTTTTAATAAAAAATTTTCATTTTTGATTCTTTTATGAGCACCTGCTACCATTCTTTGTATGCATTTATCTTTTGCTACTCGTTATCTAGTTGTCTAGGACAATACTTTTTTTTTTTTTTGAGGGGTCTAGGACAATAATTAAGAAACACAAACGATGTAAAATTTTTTGGACACTAATGAACAAAGTACTAACATATTTAATTTTTCACTAAAGAGTTTATTTTTGTGATTAACTATTTTTTCATATTTTTTTAGGATTAATTAACATTATACTAATAGATAATTATTATATCTTAAATATATTAAAAATTACTATAAAAGTTACAGTACATTATTGACCCAGGACTGGGGGTGGGTAAGAGGTAACTCTAGATTTTAACATCAGATTCTTGTTACCAGTGTCAGACCCCTATACTTGCCAGTCTACTTTGAGAATCCAACTTCAATATACAAGCTGGCATTAAACGACAAAAGCTATAACAACAAAGACCCATCATAGTTGAACGCTGCACCCCTGCACGTGCTTCCTTCCAGGTCCAGTGCATTTAGTATTGGAAAAAAAATAAGCCATATATTGGCACTTAAATAATTTATAATATGGATTGGGTATAGATTCCATACCTGACCATCAACTTCGATGTCACACTTAGACTTGAGGGGTCTTCATCCAGTTTCATTGCTTATAAAATACTAGTATTATTATATTATTATGGGTTCTTATAGTTTTTTTTTATAAATTTATTTTAAGATAAAAACCATTCATTGGTATTAATGCAAATCCTTGCAGAGCCAGCCAGCATCCCCTTTTTTTTAAATAGTATTATTTTTGATTACTGGGTACTTGAAATTATTATCTGTGTAAAATGAGGAAGCTTCATATATGATTTTCTTATTCATATTTTTTTTCCTACAAACCCCCAAACCTTTTAATTTGTCTAGGAATCTGAAATCTGAACTCTTTTGGCATCTCACACGTGATCTTTTTAATATTTTTTTAGGTCTAGTTTGTCTAGACCTATGTGATCTTTATGGCTATTACATTATATTATTATTTTGCAGCTTTTATATTTATATAATTATTAGTATTATTATTATTTTTGAATTTGTTACTGAGGACTTTTGGGTGAAATGTGAAATATTTTGACTATGCATAAATATCACCATGTGGGTGGGGAGTGAGAATTAATTTTTTCATGACCTAAAATTTTCTCACAATTTCGTATCATGTTTCACTCCTTAAAAAGAAAATAACCTACAGCAGCAACTGCATTCTTTTAGCAATTGAAGAATTTCAATTTTTAAAACTACTATTAATTAAGCAGCGTGTCTCATTTTGTAAGGAAAAGTCTTAAATTTCTTTCAACAGGAGTGACCAGTCACTTCTATTCATTTTAATGAGTCAAAATTACAATTTAGATTAATTCTAAGTGTGATAAATACAAGAGTCATATGACAAAAATGATCATTTTGTTAGTATAGGACATTGAATTTGCCTTAAATCTGTCACACTGATTGTAAAATTTTTGCACCTTTACATGCCTCATTTTCAAACTGATAGTAACAATGAAGTTCCGAGTTTATCCTGTAATGGGGCAGTGTTTCTGAATTTTGCGCATGCTCTAGGCACAGTGCAAAAGATAGACTGATTGGTCAGGGTTGTACCTTACAATCTATCAATGTCTTTTAATGTAGTAGGTGTCCATATAAGATGAACCATGTCTCCAGGTCCCACCCCTTTTAGTCCTTTTCACTATTTTCCGTGAATTTTGGTGAATTTATTCTTCTTATTATTGAACTTTTTACCAAAGTGAATTGAGCAATTACCATAGGTCACATGGTAAAACTCTTGCATACAAATCTGATGCATCTAAGTTGGGTGTGATACGAAGTATTAAGCAATTCAATTATGGGGAATATTGATAAATGTTCTAAAGATATTGTTTAAAGAAGCAAATAAAGTTAGTTTACATTAAATATTAATGTGTTTAATACATCAAGAAGTTCTAAACTTTGTTTTCCTATTTTGAATTACTTTATTTGTGTTCCTCAAACATTGCTCTTATGACACTTGTTAACTCAACTCATAAAATTATCGACACCTTATTAATTTAATAATTGACCAAGTACACTTGATTAAAAATGTTAATCCTCTTATTACTTCCTCAGACAAATCCTATTAATACTAAACAAAGGAAGTATCAAATGAAAAAAAGAGTGTCCAATAGCTTGGGAATATAAAATGTTGAATTTTTTCTTTATTTAGTATTATGAGGATTTGTAAAGGAAATAGTAGGAATATTTAACATTTTTATGCGTGGATTTGATTGGGATTAAAAAAAAAACTAGTATCATAGGTTCAAAATTCAATGCTATGCATGGGATGAGAAATTTGGACTTAGAAATAGAAGAGATCAATTGCAGGCAAGTTCAATTCCTTTCCTCCTAATTGCTCTTACCAAACAGAACATTAGAAACTAAGTACAAAAAGACAAGAAAACTAAGTGCTTCTATAATTCTGTGAGTTTAATGTTCCTGTTTAATTTAATAAACTTCCTTAGGATTTATATGTATCAATAATTTATATTAGAAGTTATACAAATCCCAGATGTAAACTTTAGTTTTGCTTCTTACTTTTAGAAGGTTATGCAGTTGATTAAGTGATGACAATGAGTTTTACTGTTGTGTTTGATTTTTACAGCAACTATCTCTTAAAGGGTTTGCTGGAGACACAGCCAAGGCTCATGCAAAGACAAGTATGATTGCAGGAGAAGGAGTTAGCAACATCAGAACAGTTGCAGCATTCAATGCTCAAGACAAGATGTTGTCCATCTTTTGCCACGAGCTCCGTGTCCCTCAACTTCGCAGCTTGCGCCGTAGCCAATCATCCGGCCTCTTGTTCGGCCTTTCTCAGCTTGCCCTTTATGCCTCTGAGGCTCTCATCCTATGGTACGGTGCGCATTTGGTCAGCAAAGGTGTCTCAACCTTCTCGAAGGTCATCAAGGTCTTTGTGGTATTAGTCATCACTGCAAATTCAGTAGCAGAAACAGTGAGCCTTGCTCCGGAGATAATTCGTGGTGGCGAAGCGGTGGGCTCAGTGTTCTCAATTCTTGACCGGTCAACAAGGATTGATCCCGATGATCCTGATGCAGAAATGGTTGAATCAGTTCGTGGGGAGATTGAACTTAGACATGTCGATTTTGCATACCCTTCAAGGCCTGATGTCATGGTGTTTAAGGATTTCAGCCTTAGAATCCGGGCTGGTCAGAGCCAAGCGCTTGTGGGAGCAAGTGGTTCGGGGAAGAGTTCAGTCATTGCGCTGATAGAGAGATTTTATGACCCTTTTGTTGGTAAAGTCATGATAGATGGAAAGGACATAAGGAAGTTGAATTTGAAGTCCTTAAGGCTTAAGATTGGTTTGGTGCAACAAGAGCCGGCGCTGTTTGCGGCAAGCATTTTTGAGAACATTGCATATGGCAAAGATGGTGCGACGGAAGCTGAGGTGATTGAAGCGGCACGCTCCGCAAATGTGCATGGTTTTGTTAGTGGTTTGCCTGAGGGTTACAAGACCCCTGTTGGTGAGAGAGGGGTTCAACTCTCTGGTGGTCAAAAGCAAAGGATTGCTATTGCAAGAGCTGTTCTCAAGGACCCTACAATACTCCTACTTGATGAGGCCACAAGTGCACTTGATGCTGAATCTGAGTGTGTCCTACAAGAAGCACTGGAGAGGCTAATGAGGGGTCGCACCACAGTGCTCGTGGTGCATCGTTTGTCGACCATTAGAGGGGTCGACAGCATCGGCGTGGTCCAAGATGGGCGCATTGTGGAGCAAGGAAGCCATGCTGAACTAATAAGCAGGCCAGAGGGTGCATATTCTAGACTCTTGCAGCTACAACATCATCACATATGAGAGAAGAAGAGACATTTTTATTTGATAAAATATGACCTTATTGTGAGTTGATAATTATGTTTGGGTCCCATTAACCTCATGCTTTGATTTTTCTTTTTATTTTAGATGTAGATATGTCATATGAGGTTTGTTGTTGTAACTTGAGGACAAAGTGCTCTATTTCTAATGGAGTAGCAAGTATTATAATATTAATCACATGGTGCTTAAGCATGTTCTTATCTATCTGGTTATCTTAGCTTTTTTGCTACCTTACTATTACTATAATAATACAGTGCTTTGGACAACTGCATGTCTTTCTGCCCTAACTTTTTCTCTCCTTGCATGTGTTTGTTAACATGATCTTTTTCTTAGTTACAGATAAACATAACCTTTTCTATGCTTAGGGGGCCCTGTAAGAGGGCTAGTGGCATTGTTGAAAATCAAATTGCAATGAAAGGTGTACTTGGCTCCTTTTAACAAAATGGAGACACAATCAATTGAGGCATATGGTCTGAATTATTATAAATGAAGAATGGATGAAACATTATTTTATATATGTATGTGCTTTTGAAATCTTGAGAGTGTCCCACTTGATGCCGTCTAGAAGAAATTTCCCACTTGGTCACTCAAATGAACATGAAGGGGGAACTTTTATCACTACAATTAACAAAAATTGAGTGCAACTTTATCTATGCTTTTCTCTCTGGGATCTTGTGGAATGTGTGTGGCCCATCATAGACAACACCAATGCTAGTACTGATCCTTCTTCCTTTATCACATGGATCAAACTTATTGAGACCTTCACTGAAAAGGATGCCACCATCCATATGTGTACTTGGTCTGCCAGAAAAGTGGACAGAGAAAGCAACAAGAGAGCTTGGCCCCCTCTTGACGTCCTAAAGACATTTGCAGTTCCAATGCATTGTCAGTGTGAAAGAGGAAAGTTGTGTTTGAAGGTGTAGGGGTGGGGGTGGTGTAGACAAAGCCATATAAGCTGAAGCAATAGAGCAAAATCATGGGTGAGGAAAATAGAGATCATATGTAACAAAAATTGGATGAATACATATACGTTTATTGGATAGAAAAAATATTTGCCATTAGATTTATTAAAAGTTATTGTCAATTACTTTTTTTGTTTGGTTTTTCAAGGTATCTAACCGCTCAACATGTGATTAATCCTTTCGACATTGTCGGGCTCTTTCGAAGGTAGTCTCTTAGCGAGACCTCTTACATTGGCAAGAGTCGGATCGAACCCCAACCACTTGCTTAAATAGCATCATATCCCTTATCATCTGTGCTATTTTCCACTAGTCTATTATCTATTTTTTTTTTTTTGGTCTATGACCGGAGTGTCCACCACCGATCGCAGTGACTAATCTCCTAGCTGGCTTGTAGGCCTCTAATGGGTGGGACAGCTGGCCCCGAGATTGTTAATTACTACTTTCCTAATATTATTTGTGTCTATGGAGTGGTCCATGCAAGTCTTGCTTAATCATATTTAGTGAAAACAGATTTTCAATTTTCAAAAGACATTTGGATGTTTGCAGGATTGATGCATCACATCATAGTGAGCCTCAATTATGTATGCCCGCAGACTGTATGCATATGAAGGTCGTTGGTGAACGGCTTATACTTTAAATTCTGTTTTATGGTAAGCCATTCGATTTTTGTCCAACGATCCAGATCGGTGAAATCACCATTTTGGTAAAACCACTAGATCCAAATCAGTTAAGCATTATCATGAAAATCAAACGACTTAAATTTCAAATTATGCTTTGATTGTAATTTTTATTTAAGCGGTTCGATCTTAATTCAACGAATAGGGTCTTTCAAAGTGACCAAAGTCACCAATTTGAAAGTCACTACATTCAAATCGGGATAATTTAGGTTAGTTTCAAGCATAAAACAAACAAAAGATTCCAATTAATTTTAGCCAATTTATTGGTGATAATAAATTAAAGGGAAAAGTCCAAACACCCTTCGACTTAACTCATTTTGCGTTTTAGACCTTGAGCTTCAAACCATGTATATCTAAAACTAATTTATAACTGTGCGCTTGTAACTTGTAGCTGTGAAGCTAAGTGAGAGCTATGTGTTTGTAACCGAGAGTTAATAGCTGTTTTTAGCTTACTATTTAAAATAGTGTTGTTCAGCATAACTAATTTTTGAATTAGTTAAAAGTTATTAAATGATCGAAAAAGACATGCAAATTTATATTATTTATATTTTAGTATTTTAATTTATTTTTTCTTTATTTATTAAATAAATAGTTAATTAATTAAGTATAAAATTAATTAAATATTTTAGACAGCGACATACTATTTTGCACCCAAACCAGAGTTTGGATTTTTATTGGGGTCTTATATAACATCAAATATCCCATTGTAAAAAGGAAAAAAACATCAAATATCTTGATATGCATTAATTTGTGCATCAAATATCAGCAGAGGTTAGCGCATTTGGTAACTTGTGTTATTGTTACTTAAACAAGTGATTAGGAGTTCGATTTTTGGTTGAGGGTCATGTCGAAAGGAAATAAGTATCTAAAAAGATTAGTTACCCTTCTCAAATGGATGAATATTTTGAAAAAAAAATAAATTTGTCCATAAAATTTGTCTTATTACAGAATAATTTGGCTAAAATTCTTGAGGACTAAGGGAAATCTTTTTCATTTTTCATAGACTAGATTAGGGGTACAAATCTTTTTGTTGGAAACAATTTTGGAAATGGAAAATGTTTTTTCACACATCTAGTTTGGGACAACATACACGTCCTTCTGGTTTTTTTTTTTTTTAAATGCATTTTCGAAATGCATATATGCACAAAAATAAAAATAATACTCATTCGTTTTTATTTATTTGTCTTATTTCAAACAAAATAAATCCTTTAAAAAATCTAAATATTATTTAGATTTCCAATATATGAATTATGTTTTTTTTTCCACTGTATACTTTCCATCTTTATAATCATTAATTTTTCTTCACTACTTACGTAAATCAAGACTTATTGAATAGGGGCAAACATAAAAAATAACGTTTATTACCCTGATAAAATCCTCCAAATAACATATAAAAATAAACAAAAAATCTCTTAAAAAAAAATAGATAATAAAAAACAGATGAGTAATAAAAATAAAAATATAAACTCTTCGGACATACACTCTTTGACTATGAGGTCACTCAGTCACTGTGGTCATGCCTCTGTTAGATTCTTGAGGGTGAAGAATCTGACCTGGTTGTACTGCTGTTGAAAATGTGGGTAAAACTCCAGACTGAATCGGATGTCGTCGTACAACTTTTTTATGTCTTTGTGGGAAATTTTGCTGGTGCTTCTCAAAATATCAATTTCCTTAGCTTTTTTTCTAGTTTCTAACATGTTTACTTTTCCTTTTTAATTAAACTTTTGGTCTTCCAATTTTGATAATTTGGCGATTTTGCTCCCATAGCTTTTAATTTGGCGATTTCAGTCCTCCCATTTACAATTCGTGGCTATTTTGGTCCCTTCGTCAGCATCGTTAATGGAAGAGTTGACGGAGGGACCAAAATAGTCACGAATTGTAAATTGGAGGAATGAAATAGCCAAATTAAAAGTTAGGAGACCAAAATCGTCAAATTGTTAAAATTGGGAGACCAAAAATGCAACAAAAGGCAAAATAATTTTTGTAACATGCATGGATTTAACTTTTAGTACACGTGTTATTGGATAATAGTATCAAACTATACTAATAATCTTCAATGAAAGTGATTTTTTTTTTAAAAAAAAAACTCTTTATAGACATTCAATGAAAGTGAAGTGAAATGTTAATGAACACCGACATACATGTACCATCAATGTGATCTTCATCAAATGGCCATATATACCAACTCTTTAAAATGATCCCGTATTGAAATATTTCATGAAAAGACAGGACCCGAAATTCCGAAGTTGCATTGTCAGATTCTCCCAAGTCATTGAAAAGAAAAATGAATGAAAAATCTAGATGCACATAATTTTTTCTCGCAATTCTCACCCTAAGAATTTGGTGGCAAAGTGATATTTCAAAGGCTATATTTGGATGATGGTACAGAGAGATAAAATAGTTAAAATGATATTTTTTTACATCCTGGTATCCGGTCCATTGGGTTGACTAATCCAGTTCGAAGGAGGTTCCGGGGTTAAGGTTTTATTCATTTCTCAACGTTTTGCAGGAGATCGAATCGTGGTTCACCCTACTAAATACAGCCCCTGACATCACTGCATCAACATCGCGTTGGTGTTAAAATGATATTTTTAATGTTTGAGAGTTTTAAATTAGTGGAATAGAATGGAAACTTTTCACTTAAAACATCTAAAATTTTTATAAATCAAATTGGGGTGGAGCCAATAAAAATAATGAATGAAAATATTTCTCTTTTCATTTGATCCCATTCAAAACTCCCAAACATATTTTAAGTGAGCAGAAAAGTAAAAAAACAAGTTAATGTATTAATTAATGAGAGGTAATTTTTTATGCCTCCCTTTTTAATTTTGTTTCAATGTTTCCTTTTCATAGTATTATTGATTTAGTAATTAAAAATCTTGATTATTAAAATTAAAAGTTGAAATAATAATCAATTATAAAATTGACTTTAAAATAATTAGGAGATAATGACATCTGACATCATTAAAATTGTTGAGATTAAAGATGTCGTACACTGATAGAATAGCCGTTATAAATAAATCTAAATATAATTACTATGATAATATATTAGATGGATGATATTAAACTATGCAATAAAATCAAAATTTGATAAATTTTAAAATTAAAAGCAAAACTAAAAAAATTTTCAAAACCAAAAGGGAGCATCAATAGGTGGATGCTTGTATACGTTTAAAAAGCAGAGCATAAAAAAATTTCTCATTCATCAAGTAATGAAAACAATATATTAATGTAAAGTGCCAAATTGTGTATGCAACATTATTTTCATGAAATAATGTTATTTATTATGCACAATTACATGTATATATCACCACACATACATCTCTATAATTTACATAATTTGATAGCAACTAATTCACTTCCTTTTTCTGTGCACAAACACTTAAATACTACTCCTTCCGTCCTAAATATAAGTTTTCATTTTGAAGACTCTTTTTTTTAATTTTATTTTTAATATAAGCCTTATTTTTTATTTTTAATGACATTAATTACTTTTTTTTACAAACATCCCTATTTAAACATTTTTTAGATTTCCAATAATAATTATAAAAGTATTTTCAAAAAAGTATATCAAATATTTACATTTCCGATACCACCAACTATACTAACTAATTTGTTTAAATATATGGTGTGAAAATTCTTCAAAGAGCTTGTAATAAGCACTGGAGGAAGTATTAGTACTAAAAATGTGCAACTGGCATTTTAACATTGGCATTAACATGCATGTGGATCATAGTGGCTGTATGGTGCAGCAGCACTGGGTTTCTTCGGTTAACGTGGGTCCTCTACATGTTCAAGTTAAATTCTCGAATGGTACAGGTACAGTAACTTGTATCGGCTTTTGAATTGGTGAGGTAATTTGATCAGTGATTTCTTTGTCACATTTTTGACCATTTGGCATGGAAAGTCTGATTCTGAAGACTCCAGCTAGCACCATGTCTTCTGGTCACCCCACACCCCATTCTTCTACTTAGACATGGTGTTTGATAATTGATATTATGCAATTCAATGCTCATAAGTACTTTTTTTTTAAAATAGCAATAGCTAAATTGTTGAGATGAGGAGTAGAACCGACAAAAAGGATTGACCCGATCCGAGAAGTTTATGTAGTAAAGCCCGATAGACTAGGTTATTATTTTGGTTTTATTCGATAGATAGGGATGACAATAAAACTCACATTTGCGGGTATCCGTTTGAAATCGATTCTATTATGGTGGGGAAAAATCCGCTCTAATTGAGTTTGAAAAACCCAAAATCAAAACCCGCTTTAAAAGTATGGGGTTGGGATGAATCTGGGATTGTAAGTATCCGCCCCGTCTCTGCTCCTATACCTGCTTTGATATAAAAATTAAATAAGTTTCACTATCATAATAGTTAAACGGTGAAGTCAAATTAACATATTTGGTTAAAATCATGATTTCATTCTTAAGTTTTTAGATATTTTTAAAATTTGTTGTTTATTATTATATATTAATTGAATTATAATGTATCTTATATATGATTTTTGTTTAATGCAATAAAATGTAATTTTAAAAATTATTAAAAATAATAGGATAGGTTACCAGCGGATTTTCCCGAACCCGACGGAGATGAGTTTGAGTTTCATTTTTTCATACCCGCTCTCCTTAAACTCGTACTTAAATCCGTCCCGTTCTTAATGAGTGTGAGGTTGGTATTGACAAAATCTACCCCAAACCCGACTAATTGCCATTCCTATCAATAGAGCCTATGCTCATCCAAGCACATGTTAAAAATAGATCTAATGTTGGGTTGAAGTAATGAGTGTTGGTTTATAATTTTTTTTTAAATTCTCAAACTCAAATTTTTTTCAATTGAATCTCATTAAATAACTGGAATTCATCAAAAAAAATGCATTTTTTCAACTAAACTTCCAAATGAAAAAAGAAAAAAAATGAAAAAAATAAGGCTTGAAATAAAAAATCGAGTTTTTAAACAAACACTCTAATCTATTACGACATGACTCGTTTGCCTGGACCCAAATTCAATAAGTTGGCCCATTGTTAGCTCTATCCTAGAGATCCAATTAAGGGGACAAAGCTATTTCAGTACATACTTTTTTTTTTTATGCATAAGACTAGCTCGAACCTAAATTTTTTGAGAAATATTTTTGATTTTATATTATATATGTTCCACATTGTGGTCGTGATCCTATTCACGACTTGCTGATAATGAGTTGGGTCACGATTTTTAAAAAATAAATTTGTATAGTCGTGTCCATATTCACAACTGTAGTTGGTAGTAACTAGTAAGTAAATGCGTTGATGGGGTGACAAAATTTTTTCTTACTTTTTAGAGATCCAAATTCCATTTCGCTTAAACCGATAATGAATAATGCTCAATAGTCCAGATGCCAATGGTGCAGATTGATGATAACAAACATCAATGAATCACAACAAACAATTACTGTTCTTGCTAACTAAATTCACTATGGCTTCACTGGCTTGACCTCATTTTGGGCTATTCATTACAAGTCCAGAGAAAGGGAACCTTGTCAGTTCCTTATGAACCTGTGTAATTTCCTGAGCCTTTTGTTCTTACCTCACTCTGGCACTCTCTCATGGGTAAAGGTTACTATTGCCCCAAACCTGTGCTCTTTTATTTTGTAGTAACGGTTCTCTTGGAGAATATGGAAATTGACAACAGATATATAATGCATTATTTCGCATACATCATTTGTCAATCTAAGGGAACATGTCATTAGACATGAAAAATGTATAAACACAGCATATAAATTGCTTCCAAGTCTACATGCACTGCATTCGCATAATTTGGATGCCCCACTGCAACAAGGATAATATATCAACTGTCATGTGAAATAGAATGGATTTTTGTTAGATATGAGGAGATTTTTCTATAGAAAAGTACTCAGTGAAACTCTCTGTCATTTTTCCCATACTTGCAACCAAATTACAACTTGCCTGTTTAAAGGTAATTAATAAGCTTAGGTATGTTTGTTTCCACCTTTGCACAAAGCAAACGCGATGTTGATAAGAAGCTACCGGTTGGCAGCTTTCGTGTCTGGTTGGCAAAACTACTTAATAGCTGTGAGTTTGTAACTGATAATTATGAACAAAGTTTTAAATTGTGATCGCGGTCACGGTTTCGATCACGTTGCGATTTTCGCGATCACGAATGTCAGGGATACTGCGATGTGAATTGCGGTTGCTGCAACAATGATTTGTTATCATATTTTCACAAATTCCATAAAAATTATCTATTTTATTCTAGAATTGATAATAAAATAAATAATAACAACATTTATTTAAAATAATAATAAATAGTAACAAGTCAACAACCAATTTCAAAGGCATATTAAAAAAAACCAAATTCTAAAATATCCTAACCCACATTAAAAAAAAATTAAGAGAGTTTGAAAAAAAAAACACCCTACTTAATTAATCTCCTTCTTTTACACGGTTTCGCTCCATACTTCACTCATAAATCATCATTCATCACCCATCACTAATTAAATAAACACAAAACAAAATTTTTGAAAATACTCAAATAGTTATTTAAAAAAAAATTACTCAAATAGATCTTAGTCATCTAACTAGTATCAATCTAGCACATAGCAGAGTCAATGACTCAATGGAGCCCTAAAACAAAGGCACGAAGCAGAATAGCAAAGTCGCAGAGGCAGACCTCTTAGAATTATATGAGTAAATATGTGAAGTATAGAGACAGCGAGGCGACGAGCCAACGTCAGCGATGAGCGAACCAGCGAACTGCGATGGGTGAGGGGTGACTCGTGAGGACCGAGGAGTCCATGAATTGCGATTTTGAGCATCGAAGCGGATGTCTCGTCTGTTACGGACGCAAAACCGCCCTGTTACGGTGTGATGCGATTCCATCGCGGCTGTTTTCGTGTGATTTCACTTCACACCGTTAAATCGGACCGTTTCGGTTTCGGCTCGATCCGAAACCGTTTTGTTTCGGCTGCATCACCCGTTTCGGACCATTTTTTAAAACTTTGATTGTGAACCTAGTTGAAAGCTTATAGTTGTATAACTATGTAGCTAGCTTATTGTAGTAATGCTGCTTGGCAAAACTAGCTAGCTTATTATATAACTCTAATATCAATATACTAATATAATATAGTATACTTTTCTTTATTCATACACATGTATGTATATATGATTATTATTCGAACTTACCAGCGGTATTTGAGCTCGTTAATTCACGAATTTTATAATTAATCGAGCTGTGTTTAATTTGAAAGAATAGTTTAAATTAAACTCAATTCGAGTTTTTCCTTAATGAGTCGAGAAAAGTTGAGTTGAATTAAACCCGATGTGACTCATTTCCAAACCTATCATTAAAGGTTTGGTCCAATAATATAAGATCTCACTGGATTTTTGGATATAATACAAGACCATATTGTCAATATTTGAATCCAAAGAACAATATTTGTTAAAAAAGGTCATCAGCTAAGGGTTGGGATACCTTAGTAAAAAAAAAAAAAAAGAAGATTGTTGCCCTTCTTATAAAGTTTTGGCTAAAATACTTCCATCTACGTTACTACGTAATGGTTAATGGTATATTGTACGGTGATAATGCCAATTGCATCGGTGTGGATACCCTTGCCATTAAGCCCCTCATAAATATTTGTCAACTATTGGACCAATGGTCAAGAAGCTCATACCTAAAAACATGGTCAAATAACTTTCATGTGTCGAGAAAGCAGAGGAGCTCATAACATGAATCGGGTACTATTTTAATCCGTATTCCTTGCGGAACCATCGGTATCCCCAAAAACATTCTTAATATCAGGGAGCCCTTGAGACTAATCCGAAGCGAGCTGCGTGGCTGGCTGTCCCAGCGAGATGTTTTTAGTGGGAATTGAACCCGGGGCTACTAGCACCCGTGTCCCATTCCCAAGATTTCAGTTGGAGCCTTACAACGACCGAACAAAACCTCATTGGTGAATCGGGTAGTATTTTATCTGTTATCGAATGCTCCTCAGATTATTAATACTCCCTCTATCTATATAAGATTTATTTTTTTTTTAAGATTTTGCGATCATTAAATAAGTTAGTTAATTTAATTAATTATATTAAAAATGCATGTGAACATTTTATATGTAATTTTAAAATTGTCACTATTAATATTATTGGGAATCTAAAAAATGTTGAATAAATATTAGTTTTTATGGAGATAAGTAATTAATTGTCATTGAAAAATAATATAAGGTCTTATAAATATGAATAAAATAAAAGTCTCAAAAAAATCTTATGTTTAAAGACGGAGGGAATATAAGAATTATTTAAAAAAATTTACGTTCATGGAATATCATTAATTTTGTTAATGATATTGAAAATATAAATATTTTTGATATATTTTTTTTTCAAATTTATTATTTGTAAAAAGAAATAAGTAAAATATATGAAAAACATGAATGTGGTCTTATGTATAAAACAAAAACATGTTATCAAAAATGTTTTAATATAAGAGTGAAGGGACACTTTAATCCCTCAAGTTTTTCGACAGGGGCACTTTAGTTCCTGAAGAAATTTAATTTATTTTTAGTCCCCATGTTTTCTAAAAGTACCAATTTAGTACCTCATGTTTTCCAAAAGTACCAATTTAGTCCCTCAACGAAGTGACTAACGGAAATAGGACATGGACTAAATGGGTACTTTTGGAAAACCTTGGGGACTAAAAATGAATTAAATTTCTTGAGGGACTAAAGTGTCCCTGTCGAAAAACTTGAGGGACCAAAGTGTCCCTTCACTCTTTATATTAAAGACTAAAGAGAATAAGATAACTTTTTTTATTTAATGATATAATTTTTTTTGCAAAATCATTACAATATTAATTATTTTATTTGTCAGCAAGGATTGTTAAAAATTGAAATTTTTTTGTCCCAAACTAAAATTAAAGTAATTATTTAAAAATATTAGAAATTTCAAACTTTGATTGTGATTGGTTGATCAATGCAAAATTGATTAAATTAATTGTTTGATAATTGGTTGATGTGTTAGACAAATTATTAAATATTACCTCCTTAATTTTTTATTTTTGCAATTTTTTACCATCATTATAAAATTAATTGAGTATAATTTTCCATAAGGATGACAAATTTTGAGCATTAAATAATTTAAGTGACATCGTCTTTTCTATCAACTTAATATATTTAAATGAAATATAATTTAGAAAAGGTAATCATATTTCGAAGATTAATTCATACTATCCAAACACAGGAGCCAAACATTAGTGTGTGTAAATATATATATATATATATATATATATATATATATATATATATATATATATAATCATGACATTTATGTCACATTGAAGAAGGTGCTCAAAGTCATATGTAATGATAGCCAATTTTATTTAAATGGCTTAATGACACTATCAACACAATTTAAATGTCAAATTTAAAATAAAAGATGAATACCTTTTGCTATGGATTTTTTTCTTGGTAAATTATAACCTTTGGACTTTGGCTCTATTAGTAATGGACATAATGCATCGTCGAGCTAGGACAACAAAGAAAGACACGGAATCATGTCACAGGCTGCAATAATAAGTAAAAATGAAAGTATACCTAACAAAATAGATATGAATCTACCATGTGTGTGAAAGTTTTGATCAAATGTGTGAACCTGTTGATTATAATCCATACCAGTTAGCAAATTGTATGAGTAAATTTTTTTTTTTTTTAAATGAGGTAAAAAATTGAGAAGAAAGGAAAGAGGAGCTATAGGGAGATGGGGCAAAACAGTTTTTTTAGTGACTCAATGAATCCAAGTGTTTTTCAAGGTTCACTGCTATTGATGGGGTTTTTGAGATTAATCTTGTGCGAGATTTGTGATTGGATTTTCAACGAAATATTTCTATCAGGAATCAAACACGAGGTTATTAACACTGGTATCTCATTCTTAGCATCTCATAAAAGACCTTATACCAATTAAGTCACCCCAAATAGGTAGATGGGGCAAAACAATTAATGGATCACTTCTCCATTATTATAGCCAACCAATAATTATTCGAAGAAACATCAAATTGGATGTTACATTTGTGGGTATGATAAGAATATGTGCATCCATAAAGAGCCACACACATGAGAATAAGAAACTCTCGTTGAACCAATCAAAGCTTTGTTAAAAGATTGTCTAATTTCAATTTGTTCTAACTTGTCATGTTGCTGGAAAGAACAAGTTGATGGCAGTCTGCTCTTCTCTACATTTTTGTGTCTATTTCATGTCAACTTTTCAACTTTGATTTATCCCCATGACCAAAGTTTATTGGCTTTTTCCTTTTCACACTATTGTTTGTAGTAGCCCCCCCTTATCATAGATTCATTTGTAGATATCGATCTGCTGCAGTATTTTTCAATGAAAAGATACCGAAAAATCTAAACCAAAATTTTAAAAATCACAACTTCTGTATTTTTTTTTTAGGCTTAATTATGTCACAAGTCCTTGAAGTTTGAGGTACTTTTGCCAGATACCCTTATACTTTTTTTTTCAATGTCTGACTCCCCGAAGTTACTTCTGGGTTTGTCATATACCCTTACTATCAATTCTGGCCAATTTTGATTACATGTAACATCAGAATCCTAATCAGACGCAGGAGGTTGGTCATGTGGTGCCGCGTGATGTCACACTGGCGAAGACGACCTCTCTCTTCAATTCTTTTATTTCTTTTTTTATTTAACTAAAAATATAAAAATATTAAGTTTTTTAGTTTTTTAAAGTTTTTGAAAAAAGGATATTCGCCTACGGGGCACCAGGTGCTTAACCTCCTGCATCTGATCAGGATTCTGATGTTACATGTTAGCAAAGTTGACCAGAATTGGTAGTAGGGGTATATGACAAACCCAGAAGAAACTTCGAGGAGTCAGACATTGAAAAAAAAGAATAAGGATATCTGACAAAAGTACCCTAAACTTCAGGGACTTGTGACATAATTAAGCCTTTTTTTTATATCCTTATTTACACTTTTTTTTTAATATCTTTCTTAATATTATATTGTTCTGGTCTTATTGCGAGTTAGGGTTACCTACCCCTATCCCTTCAGCGACTTAGAACCCTTCAAGGACTTAGGAACCCTTCAAAACTCAAAAGGACAACAACCCGGCTCATCTAACCTCCAATGTTAGGTCACAGGCCAACGATAGCTCGCTCAAGCCCGAACAAAGGTGTTGTCAGCGCGCGGACAACGAAACTTAATTATGAAGTATATCTCCTACAAATAATGGCAGATTTATTAAAGATATATGATGGATTTATCTCAATAATCTAGAGATAACAAAAGATATGGCATTTATTCTATAAGATTATCTATCTTAATAGATAATCCAATATGTCCAAAGAAGATAAGATGAAGGAAGATTATTCTTAGAGATAGAAGATTTATCAGGAAAATACAACATCCCCTGAAGACTCTGTAAATACTAACCTCTATTAGAGGATAAAGACACATTCAACTGCAACACTAGGATCAGTGAGATCAATACACACCCAATACGTAATGCACACGTACTCTTAGAGAGCATCATTAGCACTCCTCAGAGAGTAATTCAATAGTAGGAGAATCACACTCTTGTTGTCTAGAGAATCACACTCCTCAGAGAGTAACTCTCCTCAGACAGTTGCATCCAACTCCACCACGAAGGTTCATCAGCCATCCGAAACTCATTGCCCAAGCAGTGAAACTTTTCATCCTAGAAGGAGTTCCTTGACCATACATACCTCCCTAAGAGTAGGGGGCATATCGCTTTCTACTCTCAGGGACAACACTGATCATCTCTTTCTTCACCTAATGCACTATGTCAACGTGCCTGATAGAACTACGTAGTCTTGATCACCATAACCTAATTCGAATGGGTACATAGGACCTAGAGTTCACTCTTGTCAGATGAAAAATCCGTCACAAGGACCTTTGTCATTAACAAGGGACCTCTATCTCATCTAGATAAAATATTGGCGCCGTTTGTGGGAAGGGTAAATTACTAACCCTACCAACAACCTCTATCGTAATAACGAATAAGAAGAACTCCAACAAGGAGCACAACAAAAGAAATTCAACGAGGAGTACAACGACACCTTTCATCTTACGTCATCAAAAGTTTAAAGCTTGCAGATTGGATCTCTTTGACACAAACAAAACAGGGAAGAAATCTTTATTTTTATAATTATTAATATAAATTATAATCTGTATACGTGTTTCCTCGGTAGGGGAAAGCGTAAACACACTACCAGTACCTAAAAAGATACAACAAAAGAGTGAGACATTTTCACATAATTCAAGTAATAGTATTTGAATAATGAAATAGCATAACATACACATTTATAGGTAAAGTATAAACTACAATCACACGCAAATGCAAGTGATGCATGCTTCTCACAGAGTCCTATATCAAATCTGCATATGGATGTATGCTCATCTATCATATTGTCCAATCATTGGATCCCATTCTATTTGAATCCACTCACTGGATTCTATTCCTTTTTATTTTGCATACTCAATTCTGGATTTTCATTGTTCATTGGATCCAATCATTGGATTACTCATTTCATTCATTTCCCAATCTAGATTCTCTCATCTTCCTCAATCATATCCTCACATCGCTCTCCACTCTTGGGAAAAGACTAACCGGGATTAAGCGCCTCACAACCAATGCTTGCATAGTACTTGGCCTCTCTCGGCTCCAAGTACAACTTAGGGAGTTTTCCCAAGTTGGCTATAGCCAAGACCACTCTCAACCAACCCTGAAGTTCCTAAGTGACCGATAGAATTGTTGTGGTTATCGCAGAACCAATTCCCAACACGGGTAGCTAATCTGACCCTCTAGTGGATCAAGGTTCTACCCATCAATAATTCCCACAGTTATTTCAATAGCACAACCTAATCACTATAGCACCCTCGATTTATCGATTCTATGAACTGTCACGTCAGTCAATTCCCATACCCTAACATCCTACCTTATACCTCCATGTAAGATGCATGACTATTCGTACTTTTGATTGAACTTGGACCATGTTATCTCTTTGCATTAGTTTCTAAAGCTTTTACACCCTTTTTATATGTGTAAAGTCATTCATTTCATCCTTTTGTCCTAATCCATTCAAAAGTATATGTTAATATTGCAGATCTATCATATGTCTTTGGGTTATTGAAATTGGACTAGTAATAGCTTTCTTTTCTTATGATTGCCCTACTGTCATGTTAATCATTTTATTACAAAAATTAACAGTGTGACCGGTTACAAAAAGGCATACCTGTAACTGATTACAAATGGCAGTGACTTGTAAAAATGAAGCAACTTGTAAAAATGAAGTTTTGCCCATTCATGTAATTACTAATCCATTTCTAATAAACTTGGACTCTCCTGTATTCATCCATAATTCTTGGATTCAATTTTGTCATGCTCATTCATTGAAATCTAATAAAAAAGTAATAACATTCATAACAACTCATATAAAAGCATTCATGTCAAATATTAACTAAATTTACAATACTACACATAATATCATGTCATCTCTACCATTCATAGCCATATCAAGCCACTTACACACAATTCATAGGGATAAATCAAGTAAAAGCATATATATTCAATTAGGGAGAATCAATAACAATCAAGGAAAATCAACAATAATTACTATTTCTAATTTCTCAATTAATTCCTTTATACTCTCCAAACCCTAAGTATATAAATATTCCCAATTACTATAGAACCCTAATCAAATACCAAACTCAAATTAAGGAAAATGACTCCTCCCTTATCTTTGGTGGGAGAAGGGGTTTGATTCTTGTCAATACACCTTGGTTCCTTTGATTTTTGATTGTTTCTTCCTAGTTCCTTGCTCTCTTATTGTTATCCCTAATTGGTTTGAAGTGTTAGGGATGATTTTTGATGGTATGAGAAGGATGAAGAATGGTTATTTGATGATGATGGAGTGGGTTTGGAGAGCTTGAGTATGAAGAAGATTCACACAAGAAGGATGGGATTTATTTGGGTAAGATTTTAGGGTTTTCCCCTTCATTTATGCTCTTCCCACACTGATATATAGCATTGTCTGATGCCCGTAATCGGTTATGGGACAGACCCCGTTTCTTTTTTTATTTTTTTTAAATAAATTTCTAATTGCATACTATTAGCTAAATAAACAAAAGAAAAATGGAAAAAAAAATTTATACATAGTATTTACATTTTATTATTTATATATAAAATGCAAAATGTTACAACGGACTCTTGAAGGAAACTTCTTCTTGCTTCATATATAGCAAGACAGTTAACACAATTCCTCAAATAATGATTCTTCACATCAGACAACATGTTCCTTTTGGCTAACTTGATCTTGTCTTTTTCACTCATGTGACACAACCTTTTATGCCATAACTCAACATCTTCAGTTGACTGATGAAGAACTGCCTAAAGGGAAAGGTCAAGGGCCCTATTGAAGGGTTGGAAGGACCTATGACTAGGACCTGACTCAAGAAGATGCAAGGAGAGTTGTAGAATTTGTGCACCATTATCATTCATCAAGATGTCACTAACCCCTCCACCTCAAGTAAAGATTATAATTGTTCACAAAGTCTTCTTCAGTAAGGTTGAATGAGCAACAACAAATTAGGAACTCATGAACTTTATCTTTGGTTTTGGTAATAAGGGCCATGAGTTGTGCCCACATTTGTTTAAATTACTTGAAATATTTTCAACTTAAGTTAATTAAGATGGTGAAGGCATGCTCCTCAAGGAAGTGATGAAGGCAAAGAAGAGTTTTATCCAAGATGAAGCCAAGACTCTTGGATCCCTCTTCTTCATGATTCCTAAAGGAATAATGTATGGGATAACTTCAAGAATAAAATATTCCTAAGCTAATAAAAGACTTCATGAAGCCAACAATTTCACTCATGAAACTCTCTTGGTCGTGGCTTAGGAAAGGAAACCAAGTAAAATATCAACTCACCATTAATGGGAGTTACAAAAGAGTAATTGATTGAATTAATGTTTATGGTGGGGGATTAAACCCTTCATTTGAGCATGTAACTTCATAGGCATGTGAAGGGTTGATGCTTGTTTTTCTATATATTGTAAAAACTTAGAAGAAATAAGGTAGTTTTTGATGATTGAGAAATTCGGCCATTGCCTTCAAAGAAGTGAGAGAGTGATTCTCTTGGATTCATGGCAAACCAATAAGAGCTTCTCAAGGTTGTGATGCCTTTGTGTTGTTCTAGGCTTATCATTTCTCCTTAGGGACAAGCGTGGTGCCTCCTTCTCTTCTTGTCTATTGAAAACTCCTTTGATGCAACCAAGACTCCACCCAACCGTGTGCATTATCAACTAATTTCATTATCAATTCGGTTTGAACAATTTCTTTCTTGTTGAATGCTTGTTTTCATTTACATTTATTCTAATTTCTATTGTTCTTGAGATTGAATTCGTCTTGGTGATGAATGAAAAGAAAGAAACTAAACCATAAAGTCATTGCTTAGAGAATTAGAGAAGGAAATCGTGTGGACTTAGAGAGATTTTCTTATCTTGAATGAATAAAAGGAGACTACAACTAATTCAAATCCTTCTTAATTCAGGAATAAACCCTTCTCAAAGGCGCTTAAACTTTAATCCTTCCTTGAAAGATCTTAAGAACAAGGCAATGTCTTGGGAGTTTGCCATCACTGACTCTACTGCATGGACAACATCTTCGGCTACTCTTGCTTGTGTCAAATAAAGTGGAGAATACTTAGTACCTCTAGCAAAAAACATTGATCCTCTGATGAGCTTTCAAGCATTCCTTGTGAACAAGCTATCATAACCTTCATCAAACAATTTAGCCACTGAAAGTAAATTTAAACGAATGTTTGGAACATGCTTAATAACTTTGAGAGTAAGTTTAAGACTATTGGACATCTCCAAACTAATGTCTCAAATGCCAGTACACTTTAACACATCTTCATGAGCCAATTTCACATCACCAAAATCACTAGGAGTATAAGAGCAAAAAAAAATCCCTCCTAGATGTAGCATGAACTGAAGCACCACTATCAACAACCTAGCTGGAACCATTATCGAAAATATTAGTAGCATCATAGTTCTCAACAATAATTAAATCATCACTTGCCAAATTAGTATTGCCATCATCAGAGTCATCTTCTTTCTTCTTACCTTTATCTTTGTCTCTGTTCTGCTTTTCGTCTTCCAACATAACTAGTAAATATGCCCTTTCTTACCACAAAAGGTGCATTTAAAAGTTTTAAACTTGTTTCTAAACTTACTTCTGCTCTGGTCTTTATCACTAAAAGCGCGATTCTTGCTTCTACCTCTTGACTCAGAAAAAAAAAAACCTCAGAATGTGAAGAGGAACCCTGCAATTTTATTCTCATCTCTTCATTCAAAACACTGCTCTTGACAAGCTCCATTGACAACACACCATCAAGAGTAGTATTTGACAATGAGGTTCTAAAAGTTTCCCATGAATTTGGCAAGGAACCATGATGTAATAGCCCCTGAATTTCTTCATCAAATTTAATACCCATAGCAAAAAGCTGATTAACAATTCCCTAGAAAGTATTCAAATGATCTGCCAGTGTATACCCATCTCGATATTTCAAGGCTAACAACTACTTTCTAGGGAATTGGCTATTGATCTTCATAAAATGATGGTTGCATCCTCCAATTTATATACAACATGTTATCAACACTTCAAATTAATTCCATATTTGGCATCTAAAACGCAAAATGAATGTATTTAAAACAAACAATTGGAATTGAAAACATAGTTAAGTAGAGTTAGTATTTTCGTGAAAATTGTCTTACCAAAATCAATGTTGGAGAACAATTGGATAGGGTTTTTTTTTATTATTTTAATTTATTTTTGTAATTTTAAAAATAATTTTTAAATTAAATTAATTAAATTAAATTTTACCTAGGATCTTGGAGGCTATCATGTGTCCAAATGTTAGTCACGACTATACTATTAATGGACATTTGGATGAAAAGACGAAATTGACCACGAATTAAAAATTGGGGGACAAAATTGGCCTAAATTTGTCAAATTGGAGGACCAAATATGCAATTAAGTCTCATTTTTATTAATTTTAATTTTTTTAAAAAAATTCCATGTAGGATGACTAAGTGCTGACAAGTGTCTTGGCGTTAGCTACATAAGTATCGTTACCTTGAATTATAACATAAGAACGAAATTGGCCAGAAATTAAAAATTGAGTGACTGAATTTGCCAAATTAAAAAAAAAAATAGGATGACTAAAATAATAAAATTGAGAGATCAAAAGGGTAACATCTCTGATAGGCACTCGCACGCTTCCCAGGAGATTACCCATTCCAGAATTACTCCAAGTCAAACACACTTAACTATGGTGTTTTTAAGTGATGAGTTATCGAAAAGAAAATGCATCTTGTTGATATGGATATTACCAATCAATTCATTTAAGCCTTCCTGTACTATGTAGTCCCATTTCTACACAGTCTCAGGATTACCCTCTCATTCCGGTGTGTCGGTTCTTTCATGTACCCCTCCCTTAGAAGTCCGTCAAGAGTCACTCCTTGTCCACGTCTCTTGCATCGACAATCACTCCGTGCCCTCGTCAGCCCGAGTCTTACAAAAAGTGCAATTAACCATTATTTTACAAAGATTTTGGAGTCTTCTTATGAAATCACCTATAAGGAAGGGCCTTTGGCCCCGTTATTTATCAAAAAATATAAAATAAAAAATCACCTAGAAGGAAGGACTACGGCCACGGCCTACTTACCTAGACGGGGCACTTGCCCCACTTAGGTTTAGCCCAAGAGATCTCATCTAGAGTTCTTATCACTTAGCTTTAGCCCAAAAAGTTTATGATTATAGTAATCCATAATATTTAGATTCTCAGTTACTAATATCATCAAATATCTAGATCAATGGACACATGATTTACCTGATTGTATTAACTTAATAAAAAATATTGACTTCAAATTTATGAAAATTTACTTGTGTTAAGTATGATAAAAAAATACTTTATCATTAATTTCATAATCATAATTCTATCAGGATTGACACTTCCTATAAAGAATATTCGTGGTTGAACAGAAAAATTACAACTTATGAATTAATCATGTTCTTATTTATCTGTCATATTTCAAATGAAATACACCTTTCAAGAAATCTAATCATTTCTCATATTTTCAATACATTAATTATGTTTTTTTTCTCACTATACCCTTTCTCTCCCTCCTTTTTTTCTTATAAGCTCCCTTTCTCGTCTTTATAATTATTAATTTTTTTTTCACTACTTACATAAACCAAGACATATTAAATAGAGATAAACATGAAAAATGACATTTATTATACTCTTGAAATCTCCAATACGACAAATAAAAAGAAACAAAAAATTTTTCAAAGAAGGACTGATAATAAGGAATGGAGGGAGTATAAGTTAAGTAAAAGATGGAATTACCTTTGGAAAAAGTCAAAACAGTTTTAGATATGGTCATTATTCGAAAAATCTAATGCATGTCCCTTGATGTTGTGACATACCTCAAGAGGTTTCGTCTTTATTGGGATTACATTCAATAGTAGATCCTAACCTTTGTTTTAATATTCGCTTCCTTTGATCTTGTATGTAAATTTTTTTAGGAAATTTGTTTTATTATATTTACAAGATTCTATTCCAATTTTCAATCATATTTAATTATTTCTTTTCAAAAATACTCTTATCAAGTCAACATTTTTTAAAATCCCAGTAATAATTATATAAATAGTTTTAAAAATGTATGGGTGTGTTTGGCAAAATTAACTTATAGATGTTAGCTTGTAGCTGATAGTTGTGAGCTTGTAGCTGATAGCTGTGAACCTAACTTATAGCTGTGGGATTATAGCTGTGAGCTTATAGCTTATAGGTGTGGTGCGTACAGATGTTGAATATATAGGAGGATTCTAGGTTTTTGGGTTTGGGGGAAAAAAGTAAAAAATTTGAGGGGTAATATTAATTTGGGCCAGAATACATAATAATATAATTTACCAGTGGAGGCTGACACAAGTGGAAGGGACTTGTGTCCCTTAAGCATGTGGTCGCGGGTTCGAGTCGTACCCGAGGCGCATGTGAATGGAGCAAGCCTTACTGGGAGCATCGCCCCGAAAGGGCCCGACCGTGGTGCGAGGGATTAGTCACCCAGTTGCGTGGATGGATACCCTGGTTCATCCAAAAATATAATTTAATTAAAAAAAGGGTAAAATTGAGATATGATTTATTGAAAGCTCTTATTTTTTTCTCAAAGCTACCTGATGTAGCTTTCTAAAAGCTAGCTTTCAAAAGCAATAAGCTTCCTTTTTGAAAGCTATAAGCTTCTTTTATTTTTTATTCACCAAACAGCTTTAGTAGCTTATTGACAAAATCAATAAGCTAAAAGTTACTAGATAAACTATAAGCTTGTCATACCAAACACACTCTATATTAAAATATTTACATTTTCAATGTCATTATCAACCTTAATTCACTTTCTTGATAAATGTAATTTTTCCAAAAAAAAATCTTACATACAAGATGGTTGAAAGTATATTGGATTGGTTGGATTTCGTGAGACATTCTCTATCTATTTTAAGATTGAGTCCTATTTATAGGGCATACTTAACCATATCACACAGACTAAGAAGGGTAGTTAGGTTTTTTGAAACTTTAAAAAAATACTTCAACATTACAATCTTACCCTCTTAACTTGCATTGTGAATTTCACAATGTATTACTTCACATTAATGGGCAAAGGGTAAATAAGAGAAAATAGCAATAAATGTCTCCTAAAAAATACAAAGTGACTTATAAATAGAACCAAAAATATCCTTTTAAAATGTGACCTATAAATAGGACCGGAGGGAGTAACAACTAACCAGCTAAGGTTCACGTGGTGTGAAAGAAATTAATATTGTTTATCTCCAACCAACCTGTTGAAAATATGTAAGTGTGTGTTATGGTTAGAGAAGGCTTATATTGTACTGGTTCTTATCCCAATGCACGGTGATATTTTAATTTTTTTAATATTAAATATTTTAAATTAAAAATTATTATTATTTTTATTATAAAGTAACGATTATTATTAAGAAACAACAAAAAATAATTATATAAAAAGGCAAGAGTTCAAACCAAACCCTATATTTTAAAAAAATTAATCTGAATGATATTGTTGATAAATTTTATACTTCCTCATATGAACAAAAAATGTAACACTTTTTATCTGAGATATTCCTTATTTATTTTTTTTTGGATAAATTGACATTTTTATATATGATTATCAAATTTATTATGATAAATAGATATTAAATAAGAATTGGACATTTTGATTTTTTTATATTTATGTGATGGATGAAGTAGTTTTTTTCGTACAATTAGTATTTTTTTAAATATGATTATCAAATCTGTTGTTATTAATCATAATTAAATAGTTTTATATTTTTAATCAATTATCTTATCTGAAGTTAATAATAAGATTGAATTTAAAAATCTTTATCTTATCTCAAGCTAAATACTTTTATTATTTTTTATGATTATCTTTATCTTATTGGATCTTAATCTTAATCTTTCTTTTCTTTTCTTTTTTTTAAACACTTCTCATATCTTAATATTATAAAATGGAGACATATATATGCCAACAACAAAGAAGATGGACTCTTAGTTTAAATTTTTTTAAATAAGTCGTAATTTCTATATACCAAAACGGTAGTGGGATAATATATGTAAGAATATGGTAGAAAAATAAAGTTTTATTGGAATCTATATATATACTCACATTTCTACATAATAAGTTGTAATATCTATCTTACCTTTATAAATATGGAGAATATAAATGTTAATAGCTGTGTGAGTGACTAAAAATAAATTTAGTTTATTAATATAATTTTTAGTTTTTTTCCGCAATTGATTTTTAAAATTATTAATTGATATCGGACTAATGATCCATATCATATGAGTAAAAAAATAGAAAGATAATATAGTTAAAAAATTTGGTTTGTTATTAATAGTTTTAATTTTCTTGTCACAATAAAAAACAAAAAAAAAATATTTACATCAAACATATCAAATCCTATATTTATATAGGATGATTTTTATCTATTACAATAGACAAAATATATTATAGAAGGAAAATCAAATACTATTATTATATAGTATGATTACATTTGGTTTGTTATTAATAGTTTTAATTCTCTTGTCACAATAAATAACACAAAATATTTACATCAAGTATAAAATCAAATCCTATTTTTATATAGGATGATTTTTATCTATTACAATAGACAAAATATATTATAGCAAAACAAAAAATCAAATCCTATTATTATATTGTCGGAGTCATAAATGAAGTCTTCTTAAATTAAAACTTGAATCTCTCAAGAAAACGAAACGGTAGGATTGGGTATATCGACCACCGTCACACGTCATCTTCCACTGCGTGATTAAAGAGGTCATTGGTGTAAATAACAATAAATAATCATCTTCCTTAGTAGTTAATGATAGTCATCCTGAAAACAATTAATGCAACATTAGATTTTGATGCACTCTATTGTCACCCGCAGTTGAAGAATCAATCACTACAAAAAAAAATTGGTTGAGAATGATTTACTTTGCCGGGATGGATTCCTCCATTGTCTTTCTCCATTCCCTAACCGCACAATTGGTTACACCCAAATCAAAATTTTGAACAAACTACATTTTGATCAATGGTGCACACAAATTGTCAAATTAAAGTAAGTATTTAGAGAGAAACTTAGAAATGAATTAATATAGATCAAAATGAGCGTGAATTATTAGAATTAAAAAAATTTAACGACGAAAAAATTAAAAAATTGAAGGCGACTATAACTGTGAAATGATGTTTACCTAAATATCCATGAGTTTGTGAGCCAATTTCCAATTCGCAGAAATGCTAAAATACTGTTGAGGAGTCATCCAATGCATATTGCGTACTATATATAATGATCTGGAAAACTTGTAAAATTAAGGATAATGATTTCAAATGCAGATAAGATTAAATAAATTTGAATTATTTATTTAATTTTCGATAATTAAGGATAATTATTTCACAGATAAGATTAAATAAATTTGAATTATTTATTTAATTATCGACAACTAAGGATAATTAGGTTTATCATGGACTCTTTTTTTTTTAGATAAGGAAAATATATTAAAGACCAAGAGGCGAGTATGAGTGATACTCTAATACCTCAGGCCACCAAAGAAAAACCAGTACAAAAAACAGTTAACATTAGCCAAGCAAATCATGCTTATGGCAGCATCCAAAGCTAGCACTACAAAAACCTACAAACAACCTCCATCAACCTCCCATCAAATCGAAACAGAGGTTGAACCAACAACCACAACTCTTACACAACCTTCAACAATAACATTTGATCCAAAACTGCTAAAATCTCTGTCTCGAACACGTTTAAATCAGACTATGCAAAACCGAAAAGAAGCTAAGGGATTAGAGATCCATTCAAACAAAGAAGCACACAATCTTGGACACTTTCCTTTGATCCAAAACCAGGAGCGTACTTTGATACGATCAAGCACCTCTTCAAATGATAAGGATTCATCTCCAAACACACAATTATTCCTCCAGATCCAAATATGCCAAATTACAGTGAGCCAAATTACAGACCATAGGTTTTTGATCTCCTTGCCTTTAAGCAACTCCATATGTTGTTTGAAATGAATATCACCATCCTCCGGCAAGACTGAATAAAAGCCGAACCAAAGATAAATCTGTTGCCATAACCTATATGTTGTCCTGCAGGAAAAAAACAAATGAGACGTAGTTTCCTCTCCTTCTTGACATAAGCAGCACTTGGTTTGGTTTCCTTGAAGAGCCACCCCTCTCTTTGACAAATTTATTTTGGTTGGAATTCTATCGATGAGGACTCGCCAGCCAAAAGTTGTTGTCTTTAACGGTGCCTTCGTTTTCCATAATGAGTTGAAAACGTTTTGTGCGTTCTGCTGCACCTTGGTGAGAACCCTGTAAGCAGACTTGACTGAATAAATTCCATCTATTTCCGCATTCCATCTCCATGATTTATCATGGACTCTTTGCTATGACTATAGAAGCCTCATATCTTTGGATTTATCTTTTTGATGATAACGATTACTTTTTTTTAACAAACTGAGGATAATAATTTCTCATGTAGACAATTTATTTAATTTCAAATTATAATTTTGTTAGAAATAATGTTATTTACCTGCAAACGCTCTGGTGCGAGTATTCCTTAAGCGGACAAACGTGGTGCCTCGAAAAGGGATCTTTTTATATAGGGTTAATTACACTTAACCCCCCTGTGGTTGGGCCAAAATTCAGTTTGCCCCCCCCCCCCCCCATGTGGTTTCAACTTTAACATATTGCCCCCCTGTGGTTTGTATTACTAACACTTTGCCCCCCCCCCTCCTCTTTTAGCCAAAACTGATGAACCAATTCCTGAACCGTTCCTGAACCGATGAACCAATGGATGAACCGGTTTCCTATAAATCTCTTAATTTTTTTTAAAAAAATGTCATGATGGGAGTCTCCCCCATTTATTATTTATAGAACTGGATTTACCACTGTACCACTGCACCACCAATATTTTTAATGCTATGCTTTTGAAATAAAGTATTTATTATATTATTTAATTTTTTAACACTATTTCACCTTAATATATTTACATATTTATAATAAATGAAATCAAAATCCAGCAAACCAAAAGTATATCCTCACGAACCTGGTAGCATTTCAACATTTCAATTAATACTTATTGAAAATTGGTATAAAATCTTATCAATTAATGTCTATTTATAAAACTCTAATTAAACCGCATATCGGTCATTATTCATATATTCATATAAATATGTAAATATATTAAGGTGAAATAGTGTTAAAAAAAATTAAATAATATAATAAATACTTTATTTCAAAAGCGTAGCATTAAAAATATTGGTGGTGTAGTGGTAAATCCAGTTCTATAAATAATAAATGGGGGAGACTCCCATCATGACATTTTTTTTTAAAAAAAATAAGAGATTTATAGGAAACCGGTTCATCCATTGGTTCATCGGTTCAGCAACGATTCAGGAACTGGTTCACCGGTTTTGGTTAAAGGGGGGGGGGGGGGGGGAAGTGTTAATAATACAAAACACAGGGGGCAATATGTTAAAGTTGAAACCACAGGGGGACAAACTGAATTTTGGCTAAACCACAAGGGGGTTAAGTGTAATTAACCTATAAGTATAGTAGATTAATAATGGATAAAATAAAGTGTATATAAGTGGTAAGGTTCATACATTTATTATAGTTTTAAGATTTTGGGTAAAGATGTGATATGAAATCCACTTATATTCTTTCACTTTATCGATTATTTCAAATCTCTCATTATATTCTATTAGGATTGAGCTCTTGTTGACACCATCATATACTCGAAATGTTTCTACTCAAGAGGGAGTGACCATTTGTTAAGGACTTACACTTGAGAAATTTAAAAATATGAGTGGTGGATAAAGAAGACACACATTATATAATAATGGATAAATTAAAATGTATAGAAGTAATAAAGCCCTTAGATCCATTGCCTTAAAATTTTGGGTCAAAATATAATATCAAACCCACTTATATGCTATTTCACTTTAGCCCATTATTTCAAATTTCCCATTCTATTGGGCTCCCTCATTATTAACACAAGTACACCCCTTAAATTGATTGCTTTCACAATACTCTCAAAAACTTATTGGTAATGTTGGGAAAATATTTGGAAAATTAAATATCCGAAATAATTTTGATATTTTAAAGAGTTTTAGTTCTCGATCCTCACTTTTTAATCTCCAACCACCATTTTTTTATGAGGGTTAGTTGAACCATTTTCTGATATATTCGAGTCGAAAAATATATTTTTTCAATTAATTTCCTATTAAAAATACATTTTTGAAGTAAAAAAAATTATTTTTTTAACTCAAAAATATCAAAAAACATTGTGAATGACCATCAGATAAAAAATAGTGGCCGAGAATTGAAAAATGGGAACGAGAACTAAAAACATTTTCCATTCATCCCAATTTTTCCAAACATCTTTAGGCTTTAGCTAATGTTCCGCTGCAGGAGCAACACGTGATTTTATCAAACTAGCTGTGGATGGGCTTGCGTTTTAAGGCTCCAAATAGGGGTTGTTTGGGCTGCGTTAAAACCCAATTCCTTCGGGAAGCAAAAACTATGAATTGTAAATTACAAGCTCGCTGACCCCAGAGAGCTAGTGAAAAATCCTATTTTTAAAACTAGCTTTTTCGAGGGTCAGAGAGCTTTGTAAAATTACAAACTAACTGATCCCCGAGAGAGCTAGTGAAAATCCTATTTTTAAAGCTAGCTCTCTCGGGGGTCAGAGAGCTTTGTAAAATTACAAGCTATCTGATCCCTGAGAGCCATTGAACTAAATAAGAAAGGGTAATTTTTATTTTTGAATTTTTTAAAGGGTATTTATGACTTTTAGCATTAACAGAGAGTCAACTAATTAATTTGGGGGAGGGGGGGGGGGGTCAATAAACTAATTAATTTGGGGGGGGGTCAATAAACTAAATCTCATTGTAAATACCACTGTTTCACATGGCCAATTCTTTTTAGAGTAGGGATTTTGTCATGCCACTTATGGTTAGGGATATCTCACTTATTTTATTATTTTAATTTTATTTTTATTTTTTTTACTTAAGGATGAGGTCATGATTCATGAAGTACACCTCATTACCGGAAAAAAAAGTTTTCATCATAGAAGATAAGTAAAAAAAAAAAAAGAGAAAAATTAGAAATAATTAGATAAGTGAGGTGTCCTTAACCAATAAGTAAGATGACATAAGCCCCACTCTTATTTTTATTAACCCAAAGAGTTTTAGAGAACCCAAACTTATGCATGGTCTGCATAGAATTTCTAGAAAAAAGTTATTCTAATTATCTTGTCTTCAAAAAGTTTTTCTTCATCTAAAAAAAAATAATGTTTTCTAATATTTCATGGATTTAATATGAATGCACTGAAGTGTAATATTTTTTAAAGGCTTATTTAAATTTTTAGTTCCTAAACTTATGTGTTTTTTGGAATTGGTTTTTGAACTTTTTTTTTTCGATGCTTTGAGTCCCTAAACTTAGCTCAAATTTTGGAAATGGTCCTTTCATCACTTAAGTAATGATAAGATCGAGGATATGCCACGTTACCTTTGCCACATTGATAGATAATGTATCAGATGATGTTAAAAAATTTCAAATTTATTAAAAATAATTAAGAATTGTATTTTTTTAAAGAAAATGAAATATTTTAATAATTTTTAAAAGAATTTTTTTAATAAAAAAATTGATGTAGGGTCTCGTGAGTCTACATAACACGTCTCTTATCGATATTGTGAAAGTGACGTGACATATCGTCGGCTATATCATCACTTAAGTGATGAAATAACCATTTCCAAAAATTGAACAAAGTTCAGGGACCCAAAGCATAAAAAAATTTTTAAGGACTAATTCTTTTTTTTAATAAGAAAAGATAATATATTGATTAATAGAGAGTACAAGAAATACCTCAAAATAACGTACAAAAGAGTTCAAATAACCTACTGTTTCATACAAAGTAAAGGGAAATGAATCCAGTCAAAAAAGCTATAACCAAAGTTTTTTGATTTTGATTTAACCCAAAGCCAAGAGTGAAGTTGAATGAGATTCAGAACTTTACATTGACATATTTCCTCCCTGTAGAGTAGAAGATTGTTTCTAGCTTTCCAAATAGCCCACATAGCTGCAAGCCAAATAGGTTTCCATGAATCAGAAGGAAGCCTAATAAGCCATCCTTGACCAATATGATATTGAAAATGGTCCCTACAGTTTGAAGGAAGAGTGACAGCTACCCCAATCCAATTATATAAAGAACACCATATGCTATAAGAGATCCTACAAGAGATGAAGAGATGATTAGTAGTTTCCTCCTGAAGGTCGCATAAAACACAATTGTAGTTATTGTTAGATAAAATGATTCCCCTGTTCCTTAGAAAAGATTTTGTTTGGATTTTGTCTAATATCGCCTTCCATATGCAAGCTGATACTTTTAGAGGAACAAGTTTACACCAATAATGCTTGAAAAAATAGTCTTCCAAATGATGATCCTGGAAGTGAATAATCTTGTAAGCTGAACGCACACTATAATCTCCTGTCGGATCATGACGCCATTTCCAGGAATCTTGAGAGTCTCCCTTTGCCTGAAAGGATTGGATTCTTGTGAAGAGTTGATCTTGTAATTGCTTTTCCCAATCAAAAAGTTGTCTTCTCCAAGATATATTCCATTTCCAAACACCAATTTCCCATTTTCCCCCCATTTACTGAACAGATGCCAATTAGTTTTTTGCCAGTAGTGCAAGTCTTGGAAAATCTGTAGAAAGAGAGCTTTCACCAGACCAAGTGTTAAACCAGAAAGAGACAAGATAACCATCTCCTAAATATCTTTTTATGCCATTAATAACCCAGTCAATGTTAGTTTCTCCTATTAATACGAGCCCTAAGTCCCTCCACCATAAAGAACCATTCTTGAAAACATTTCTCCTTGTAAAAGGATTTCCTTCAATGTTGTATCTAGCTATTAGAAATTTTCTCCACAAACAATCAGGATTTGTTAAAAATCTCCAAGCCCATTTTCCTAAAAGTGCCTTATTAAAGCTAATTAGATCTTTAATGCCTAATCCTCCACTTATTTTTGGTCTACATACAGAGTTCCAGTTTACTAGTTCCATTTTCCTATTATCACTGTTTCCACCCCACAAAAAACGACGATGAATTGATATAAGTTTTTTTGTCACACATTTAGTTATTTTAAAAAAAGAAAGAAAAAACAAAGGTAGGGAGGATAGTACCGAGTTTATGAGACAAATTCGGCCACCAAAAGAAAGATTTTTCCGTTTCCAAAGAGAGAGCCTGTCACACAGTCTGCTGATGATCGGCTTCCAGGTAGAGGATTGTATTGGATTAGGACCAATTGGAATGCCAACATAAGTTATTGGAAGGCTGGATAACTTGCTGTTTAGCATTTTGGCAAAAGAGGAGCTAGAAGTTTCTGGGATTTTTAAGCCCACTAAACTACTATTATGGAAGTTTACTTTTAATCCGGACACCAACAAAACAGCGGAGGATGCTTTTGATGCACAAGATATTACTTATTGAGGCTTCCCCTATCAACAAAGTGTCATCAGCAAATTGCAAATGTGAAATTTTCAACTCACCAGAACCTATCCTGTATGCTTTAGACAACCCTTTTTCTACTGCACTGTTCATTAGCTTGCTTATGCCTTCAGCAACATCTAAGAAAAGGAAGGGAGCTAGTGGATCACCTAGACGTACACCTCTTTTAACATCAAATTCCTCGGTAGGGCTTCCATTAATTAAAACTGAAATTTTTGCTGATTCAAGACACACCCTTATCCAAGATCTCCATTTATGGAAAAACCCCATTTTCTTTCTTCTTGGCATAGTCAATCACCTCATTTGCTATCACAACCTTATCTAGCATATTCCTACCTCCCAAAAAAGCAGATTGGTTTTCTCTAGGTAGCCTTCCATGATCCAAAAATTCTTTGACAAATCTACATATCTCTCGTTTCAAAGAGTTCCAAAAGTGCTTGATGAATTTGAAGTTAAAACCATCCGGGCCCGGGCTCTTACTGCCTTCACAATCCCGCATTCTTGATTTCATCTTCATTAATTCCGACAGTTAGAATCAAGTTTAAGGACTAATTTCAAAAGACCACCTAAGTTCAGGGGCCAAAATGTTAAATAAACCTTCTTTAAATTATGAATTAATCCTTTCTCTCTCTAGTTTCTTCCCATTTTATTATCAAGATAGAAAATTAATTTTCCTACTAATGGATTACCTTAGTTTTTTCTTGATATCGTAATTAAAGAGTCTTTACTACTAGGTCAACATCCTTGTTAATTATATCAACTAATCATACATTATTACATCATACGAAATCTCGAATTTTTCCATGATAAATACTTATTGAAAAATGTATAGTTGGTTGATAGTGTAATTTTATTATAGTAATTTTCTTATGTGTGCTATAAGGTAGGCACATGTTAATAATACTAATAAAAACAAATTTCTATTAACAAATTAAGCATATTTCATTTTGAGTGAATGCAACACATTTTGTAAAATCCTTCCTGAACCCTCCTTTTTTTTATATGTGCGTATTAGTTAGCAGTAGAATCTAGTATTTTTCTATGTAACCTTAAGCGTTTTGTTTAAGTAACGTTTTTATTAGTAAATACATATTTATTTTTTTAATGTAATTTATTACGAATGTTAATATTTTGTGTGTAAGTATATTCCTAAAATATATTAGGAAATATCCGGTAAGGTTTTTTATAAGCTAAAATATATTCATGAATATTTTAATTGGTTAATATCAATATTTTCAATTTTTCGTAAAATTGACCAAATAAGTCTCCCCGACATATTTAAAAGCTAAAATATATTTTTATAAATATAATTTTGTAAATACCAGAGGTTAGTACCGATCTAACGATAAATAAAGAATTTCTATTTTCTCTAAATTCTGCAAGCTTAACTGTGATCGTCCGATGTTGTCCTTCATTGTCTTTGTCTTGTATTTGAAATTTTTTAAATGTCATGTAAGTCTCCCTAACATATGTGCAATTTATGTTAGTTATTCATTAGTATCAAATTTATCAAGTTTGGATCAAAGAAATTAAAAGTGGATATGTTAGTTATTTGTTAGTATCAAATTTATCAAGTTTGAACCAAAGAAAATACCAGTGGATACAAAATTGTATAATTAGAAAGCCATTAAAGGAATTTGTTTCTCTTCCTCTTGGCCAAAACTACCCATTCCCTTCCTCTTCTCCTCTTCAATTCCTCTTCACATGATCCTTATTCATGTTATCATCAATAACACCTTCATCATCTCCAATGACAATAGAAGTCGATCCTTGTTGAATATGTTGAGTGGATATTGAAGTGAAAAAGTGTTTTTATTTCCTTTTGTATTTGATGGAAAAAGATATAAGTCCAAGATATTACTCGGAGAGAAAGCCCACTTTATTACTTGAAGAGAAAACTCAAGTTGAGCCGAAAATGAGCCATAAATAGAACACAGAACTTGGTTTTGAGACCAAGTCAAAGTATGCCATAAATACCACAACGATTCCTCAGCGAGACAGAGCCTCAAAGAGAGAATTTCGAACAAGATGCTCGAGATAGAGAGTTCCCGGTGATACGGTAGAAGAATCCTAACACGAGGTGCTAGCTAGAGAGAATACTTCGTGAGAGAAACTAGAGAGAAAAATTCTAGTAATAGACTAGAGATATTATATTACATACTTTTAGGATGATATTGAAAGCATTTCTCCTACATGCGGAGATCGATATTTATAGGTAAAGGATAACAAAGGTATTTACAAGCTAAGATTTTGGGTAAAATTAATTAAAAGGGATAATTAGTGATTAATGACAGATAAAGACCAATTTTTATTTTTTATTTTTAAAAAGTTGATAGGATTATATATTGACTTAACCCTATGCTGTTGAATAAAAAAACAAGTTTAGATAATATAATGACCAAAGTCATTAAAATAATCAAAAAATTACATCTAATAAAAATCCAAAATTTTAAAATTGCTCCTTGAAAAATAATAGATATGATTATTTCTAGACTAAAAACTGGAATAAAACTAAATAAATAATTAAAACTATAAAAATCAAGAAAATTGTTGATCCGTCATTTTCTGATTATATTAAGGGAAATAAATTTAAAAACATAACAAAAAATCATGTTTTTGTCAAATATTTAAAAATTGAAATCACTAGTGTAATATTTTTAAAAGTCATATTTTATATTTAACTATAAATAAAACCATTTACTATTAATTGCTGCAAATAACTATGTTATTTGTTTTTAATTGGAATTAATAGTTGGGAAATTGTGGGTGTAACATGTAAAGTATGGGATTCTATCAACAAGCGAGTTGTTAAAAGTAGAGATGTTATGTTATTCGGGGATCAGACAATCAAAGATATCGGGCAACTTAAGTCTAAGGTTTGTAACGATTCAGGAGGAGAGATTCCTTAACAAGCAGATCTTGATAAACAATTATATCAGATGCACCTGCAGGTAGATCCTTCACACAAATAACATGGTTGTAGATCCTGAGCTGACACATGAATAGATACAAGGAGAACCTAAATTAGTAAAGCATAAGATACAAGATGAACGAAAGCATTCCTCAAGACCTAGAGTACATTCTACAAAGTTTCCTCAATACGATTTCATAACATTGACAAACAAAGGTGATATTTATGATTTCTCAAAAGACATTGAGACTACTAAGAAAAGGGAGTGGATGAAAGTCATGGAAGAAAAGATGAACCCTTTTCAAATGGTCTAGGCATATGATCTGATGAAAATTAAAGTCTATATAAGGTAACCAACTATATTTGTAGGGGGAGCTATACATAAGAGAGCTCTTCAGATCGATTAATGACCAAGAGGGTTCCAGTCAAAAAGCTCATTAATAGTTGCAATGGAGCAAGACTAATGATACCCCTCAACTAAGTCGATAAGGGGGAGATTTTTTTTAGGATTTCCTTCCTTATTTGATGGGAAGAGAAGCCCAAGTTACTTGGAGAGCAAGCCCATCATGCTTGGAGTGAAGAACAAACAAGTTAATTGGAATGGGGAGAAAGTCAATGCTTCAAATTCACACTCTACAAACAAAAATGGCTTAATTATGCCACAAGTCCCTGAAGTTTGGGGTACTTTTGTCAGATAACCTTATTCTTATTTTTTCAATGTCTGACTCCCCAAAGTTACTTCTGGGTTTGTCATATACCCCTACTATCAATTCTGGCCAATTTTGCTGACATGTAACATCGGAATCCTGATCAGACGCAGGAGGTTGGTTATATGATGCCGCGTGATGTCACATGGGCGAAGACGACCTCTCTCTTAAATTTTTTTTTTCATTTTTTATTTAACTAAAAATATAAAAATATTAGGTTTTTTAGTTTTTTAATTTAAAGAATAAAAGGATCTTCGCTCGCGGAGCACCACATGCCTAATCTCATCCATCTGACCGGGATTTCGATATTACATGTCAGTAAAATTAGCCAGAATTGGTAGTAGGGGTATATGACAAACCCAAAAGTAACTTCGGGGAGTCAGACATTGTAAAAATAAGAATAAAGGTATCTGATAAAATTACCTCAAACTTCAAGGACTTGTGACATAGTAGGTGTGCCAAACACCAACAAAAATCCTTAAAAATCAACTCGTGATAGAGAAAACCTAGTGAGAGGCTAAAGTTAGAGACTTCCTTGTGAGAGGCTAGAGAGAGTGTGAATTCCATTGCGATAGGATGGTTGTACTGGAGTTCTAGAAAGGGCATGCATAATGTATATACGATCATGCTAAGAGTGCATCAACATGCATCCTTCCATCTCTAGAATAAGCATTCTGTTAGAGAATGAACAGGTTTCATAATGCTCAATAACAATATATAATAAGATTTTAGAGAATTTTGTTTTCTATCCTAGTTGGGGTGAGATTGAGCGTTGTGCTCTCAAATTGATAAAAGACCTACTGTATTCATACTTTTTCATAGTGGAGACTTTTTCAGAACAAGGTTCTACGGTAGTTTAATTTTAATTTTCAATTTGAGGACGTTTTTACCGTGTAAAATTCTTGGTGTCATTTGTAACACCCACTTAAATTAATTTCTAAATATTGTAAAATAAACAAATTTGGAAATTATCTAAGGAAAATAAAAAGTATTTACAAAAATTATTTTTGAGTAGGCAAGGTCATTTTGGTAATTTATAATTATGAAATAATAATATAATATTTGGGAATTAAATGAATGAAATATTATATTATGAATTTTTTAAATTTTAACTAATGTAACCGGTTACAAAGGGTTTGATAACCGGTTACGATGTGTTCAGAAACACTGATACATTGTTTTTCAACATGAAAGCAGTAGAAAAATCTCAAATTCACCCAGCTCTTGCCACCTCCTGCTTGCCATGAAACGGTTATTTGGTGGAGGGGTTGAATCATCAGGTGTGTTGGCAAGAGGAGAGATCAGAATGATTTCCATGAATTTTTACCCACTTCCACCTTCTATAAATAGTCTTTAAACTCAGTTAATTCTTCCACATTTGAAGCTTGCACGAAGCTTATACCTACATACATCAAGTATACATTGCTCACCTTGAGTGATTGTACCCTAATTATATAAAAAAAGCTCAAACTTGTGGAAAAAACATAAGTTAAAAACAGAGCAACAAGAATCTGTTTTTGATTCTTGGAGTCAAGTTCATAGCTAAAGTTTGGTATGAAAACTCAATCATTTTCCTTCAAATTTGTTTCGAACGTCAACATGGGATAGTCTATGTTTGATTATAATAACCCATAGTTTTGAATTTCTGTGGCATATTCATGCTGTACTTTCCTGGTGAAGTTGACTAGTTGCATCAGTCCCTGTTTCTGGTTTAGGTTGTAGTTGAAGCTGAAATTCATAGATTTTCCTTAAGTCCGCGTCTGCAATTCTTCAAAGAGGTAAGGGAGAAGTTAATTATATTAATAGGATGATAATTAATTGATTAAAAGTGTAGAAGATGATCCATTAGCTCAAGGGAATTATGTGATTGAAATTGAATTGGACTTATGCCTTGGAGGCTTGTCCACTAAAGAATCAGATTTTGAACATATGCTCTAATGACTGAGTATGAACTAAAAATAAACTGAAAGTGGATATTGAACTTAAATTCTGAATTTGGCATATGTTATAAGTGATTGTATATAAGTGATAATAGGATAGCTTAAGTAAATACTTGTTACCTAAACTGAAATTGATATTAGACAGACTCTACATGTTTAACATGAACTGAACCTAAGCTAAATCCTTGAAGGTTAAACTGATTTTATGGAGTTGTTATGTGATTTCATGAATTAAGTGTTTTTGGTTTTACTTAAGTGCTTATTGAAATTCAACATGATTAATGGTTATATGAGCTAAGTTTACAGTCCAATATGTTCTATATATGGGATATATAAGGTCTCAGGAATGCTAATTTTTGCTTTCATAAAGAATTAATGTGATAATATAAAGTTATAAGTGTTGAAACTGTCATATGTAACTGGTTATCGAGGGTCTGTAATCGGTTATAGATGAAAATTTTGTATAAATTATTACTTTGGATATATATATATACACACACATTAATCTTTATAAAATATAATAATAATCGTTAAATAAATGTGTCTATTATTTAATTTATTATCAAATGATGCAATAAATGTATTTATAATTATTTCATTGGATTAAAATAAAGAGAAATTTACATTTATACCTAGTGATAAAGGTGTTATCAGGCCCGTCCTTGGTCTATGGCTAGAGAAGTGCCCGCCTGTGGGGTCTCAAAATTTTTTTTTGACCCATATGTGAATAAAAAATTAAGTAAAAAAATATAAGAAGAAAATAGTATACTTATTTTGATCTCAAATATAAGAAATAGTTAATTAACTTTATATTTTCAATACAAATATTTTTAAAATATTCTTATAAAGTTATTGTCTCATTTAATTTTTGTTTCATTCCCAATGCAACTTCCTAAAATAACTATTTTTTTTATGATTTTGAGAAAATTAAATGCACATGGTTAACTTCTTTAATAAGTGTGAAGTTTGTTATTTTCTTATAATAGAAACCAAGGGAGTGTAAAAAAAAAAAAGAAACCAAGGGAGTGTATAGATGATTGAGGGTTAGTGATAATTATGTAAGGGTGGTTTGACATGGTTTAAAAATTGGGAATTCACATTGTATGGAGTTTTACTATGTTTTTTTAATCTTGCTTGAAGCAAATGATAGGAGAGAATAATATCTACTATAATGCCTGCTTAAGCATACTGTGATTAATGAAATTTATTAATTATAAAAAATTCAAATGTATTATGTTATTATGTTGTAGTGTATATTACAATAATTTTATGTACTCGTAATTAATTTTACATAATTATTTTTTTTTATAAGATAGGGACCCTATTTTTAATTTTTCCCAGGTCCTGAAAATGTTAGGAATGGGTCTAGGTGTTATGATAGGAAATAGGAAAAGACATGAATGATTTTGATAATCTGGATTGAAAATGTTATAGATATTAGGTTTATGGCAGTGATTTATCAAGTAACCGCTAAGAATTATTATAGGTATAATAATCCTATGATAGGCTGATCTGGACGATCTCGTCTGGGATAGTTCTGCATAACTATAATACACTTTATCAATCTCTTAGACATACTTTGGCTTATCGAGGACGGTTCTTGGTATGACCATGGTCCTATGTGGATTTACAAATTGTTGTGTAATGGCATACATGGGTGCAAGACGTTAACTTTCAGTTGTTTTTCCTAATTTGAGAATTAGAATGATATTGAAGAAGATATATATATATATATATATATATATATATATATATATATATATGAGTAAACTGTCATTTTGGTCCCTGAATTTACACAGCCCTTTCACATTAGTCCCTGAAATTAGCAAAAATGCTTTTAGGTCCCTGACTTTGTAAAAAGTCATTCACATTAGTCCCTGCCTCTAACCTCCTTCAACAGACGTTAACGGAGTGATAACGTGGCTGACTGGGGGCCTTAAATGACGTCGTTTTTTCGTCCTCGTACACTTATAACGGAGTAAACTGTCACGTTAGTCCCATCAGCTGCACCAGTGCCATGTTCAGTTGCACCAATCCCATGTTCAGTTGCATCAGTGCCATGTTTTGAAGTGTGCATATTTTGAAGTGTTCAGCTTCAAAATATGGGACTGGTGCAACTGGACATGACACTGATGCAGCCGATAGAAATATGGGACTGATGCAGCTGAACATGGCACTGATGCAGCTGATAGGACTAAAGGAACAGTTTACTTCGTTATAAGTGCCACGAGGATACAAAAACGAGTCGTTTAAGGCCCTTAGTTAGCCACGTCATCACTCCGTTAACGTCCGTTGACGGGGGTTAGGGGCAGGGACTAACGCGAATGACTTTTTACAAAGTCAGGGACCTAAGAGCATTTTTGTTAATTTCAGGGATTAAAGTGAAAGTGTTGTGTAAATTCAGGGACCAAAGTGACAATTTACTCATATATATATATATTGGATCGATGGATTAGAATTTAGAATATTGCATATATACATCGTGTCACAATTAGAAGATTATAATATTGTTATATTTTGAATTAGGATATGCTCATGCATTATAACTTGTTACCTAATCTAAATGCTTTTGCAAACTTTTAATACAATTAATTGTCTATATATATAGCGATATAACAATGACTTACTTCGACCCTTATATTGTGTGTCAGGTGATAATAGCCAGGAATATGATATGCATGGAGACCCGCCCATTAACTCGCTGGGGGTGACTGGGAGTATGATGGGCGTCGTGTGACATATATGAGGGGGACGTCGAGATAATACTCGACATCCAAATCCAAAAGCCATGATGCACCCACAAAGGATGAGGATATCCATGAGATTCACTCAACATGTCCCCCCAGCTTACATTCATTGTCATCCCTCTCCAACACCACCATATGTAAGAAGAGCAACAAGACTCTGTCGGAATCCTCTTTAGCCTTCTGGAGATCAAGTCGTACCTGAGAGATCTCCCACTCCGATGCCATCCCACAGGGTGAGTTTCGCTCTTAATCTGGTGGTTATACCAAATCCAAGGGTCCTCTTGAATGGTGAGAGTGAGGAGGAAGATCGAGGAAGATATGGAAGAAGATCCCAGCGACGAAAATGACGAGGTGGTAGAAAACTCCACGGGAAGTTAGTGGAGGGGATGATTGATGAATGCAAGTGGTGGACCGGCCTGAGCAAACATCTGGTGGCATTTTATTATATATTAGTAATATTTTGATAGTTTATGTTGTAAATAAATAACAATATATTAGTATTATTAGTATTAAATATTATCCCTCTGGTGCTAGGAGGAGTTGATCCAATTCCTCTCTATCAATATGTAAATTATGTAGAATGTAAATAGTTTTGGAATGATTTTAAATATTTTTGGAATCAATGTAAATATAGTTAGTAGTTTATGGACAAATCTCTTATCAAATATTCTTATATCAAGTATTATTTAATATGCTATTATTATTTATAAAAAATGACCTAAAAAATAATATTATATTTTGGGACGTTACATCATTCTCATATCTCTCACTCTATTATTTCCCAATAACATATTCAACTGTAGATATCGTTTCCACATTTAACCTATTTTAGATCACACGGAGGGAAAATTAATCATGTATGTTTTCTCAACAATTTATTTGCGAATAAGTTGCACCAATACAAGCATGGATACGCTTACAAGCTGGTACATCAATTTCTAATTTACTAGAATGAGGGTCTAATAATAAAAATTCAAAATTAATGAATAAATATACATATATATAAAATGTACAAATGAGCAATGTTGACACTGACATAGAATACAAGTGTATAAGGATTTGAGGTTGAAACTTAAAACATGCTAAGTTATAAGGATGATAGACTAATAATGTGAGTTAAATTTAACATAACAGTATGAGTGTGAAAAAAATATGGAAAAACACACAAGTTCTCAGTAAAAATATTAATAGTGTTTGAACGATCCACACTCAAAATGTTCTGAAATCTGAAATATACTCGGTGTGTACTCAAATGTCCTTGCGCACACTTAATTAAAATTAAAATCAAAATAGTAATAAATCAATGTGTACCTAGTGAATACCCATGAGTACATGTATCAATATCCAGTATCTACCCAATAAGAGTACATAGCGGTTTGAAATAATTATTTTCCTATGGTGATATCTTTCTAACTACATGTATTTTTTTAAAAGATATATAAAAGAATAATATATATAGATATAGTTCATTATTAAAAGAATTTTTTTTAATATTAGCTTTTGATAAGGGGATAAATAAAGAAGTTTTACATTAAAAAAAGTAGTATGAGAGTTGTGGATGTTTTACAATATTCTTTTTTTTTATTTTTATTATTATTATTATTATTATTATTATTATTATTATTAAACTTCCTTTTTTCAACTCTAAAGACAAAGGTTAAGCAAAACAATAATAAACATATATAATTTGCAAATTTTTTTCTGCAGAGCTGTAATCTAAACCGTCCAAACACCTTATAAACAACATAATTTTTTTTGTCCTTTCACAATGTGTTATATATAAGAGAATGTAAACGAGTTTCTTAACTACACTTATAAATTCTCTATGATAGAATCAGATAAATTATTATAAAAGATAATTTTATATGCAAAGCAAAGGCTTAATTATGTCACAAGTCTCTGAAGTTTGAGGTACTTTTGTCAGATACCCTTATTCTTTTTTTCCAATGTCTGACTCCCCGAAGTTACTTCTAAGTTTGTCATATATCCCTACTACCAATTCTGACCAATTTTGCCAGCACGTAACATCGGAATCTTGATCAGCGCAGGAGGTTGGTCGAGTGATGTCGAGTGATGTCGATGGTCACACGTGCGAAGACGACCTCTCTCTTCAATTCTTTTTTCTCTTTTTTTATTTAACTAAAAATATAAAAATATTATGTTTTTTAGTTTTTTAAATTTTTTGAAAACAGGATCTTCGACCACGGGGCACCAGGTGCTTAACCTCCTGCATCTGATCAGGATTCCGATGTTACATGTCAGCAAAATTGGTCAGAATTGGTAGTAGGGGTATATGACAAACTCAGAAGTAACTTCGGGGACTCAGACATTGGAAAAAAAAAGAATAAGGGTATCTGACAAAAGTACCCCAAACTTTAGGGACCTGTGACATAATTAAGCCAAAAGCAAAATTAATATTCTTTGATCCAGTAAGTATATATTTTTTCATAATTTTTTTTAAGTTTGATTAATTTATACATTTAATGCATATGATAGAAAAATCCTGGTTTTATTTATCAATGCAAAGTTATTTTATTTGACCTCTAATGATCAAAGGTTAATAAGGTTGATGTTAATTTTTTTTAACTATGTTAGTTGTGTCAGGACCTACAACCGGGGAGGTTCCTGTAGAATCAAGTCTCCAATTAGGTGGATTTATTTTGATGATGACAATATAATTAGATCATGGAGTTAAAGCAAGAATTCAAGCTCATCAAGTCAAGAAGATCAAGTGCATTATGTATCTATTCATTCTCAATTTTATTTTGAATGTAATTTTATTTTATTGAGAGTGGGTAGCTTAGGAAGTTATCTCACCCTTAGGATAAATAATTTTAATTGCATGAAAAAGGTTAGGGGTTACATAAAATTATTCCTTGAAGAGAGAATTGAAATAAATTGTTGAAAAACATGATTTTTATCATCTCTGGGCAAAACACTCGAGTAAGCACAAAAACTACTCGAGTATAAAGACACTCGAGTAATATGAAAGTTACTCGAGTATCAAAACACTCGAGTACTTCCCAGAATACTCGAGTATTTCAGCCTCAAAACAGAGATTTGACCGTTAGTTCAATACTTGGGCATTTCTATTGAAAGATGGGCAAAACACTCGAGTAGTGTCAAAAGTACTCGAGTATTTTGGTTCTGATAGCAAAATTTTAACCGTTGGAAAAGGGCAAAAATGGAATGAAAGAGTTGATTTCACTCATTCATTGTATTTTCCAGATATATGAAATGAATGCTATTGAACTAACCAACAAGAGATTTTAAAAAGTCCATTGTGCAAAACATTCATTTTGATCATTCTCTCTCTCAAGTGGATAATTACTCTAACTCAATATTCATTCATCATTATTATTTGTTCTAAGAGTTAGAGTTGTGCTTAATTGTTGTGGATATCATTTGTTGGATCACTCCACATACACATACACATCTTGTTCTCAAAATCTTGGTTAGTAACCAAGTGTACCTAAGTGGATCTTAGGTTCATTCAAGACTTGGGAGGTTCTCAAGCAAGGGCTAAGAGGTTCTTAGCTTTGGTGGAGCTCTTGAAGGTTTCAAGGAGCTTGAAGAAGAAGGAGTCTTCATCACCAACATCAAATTGGGGTAGAAATTCAAGAGTTTGGTACACTCTTGGAAGGGATAGGTTGAGTGAGGCATCTCAATACCCTTTGTAATATTTCTAACAATTTGATTTTAGTAGACACTCCTAAGATTCTTAGGGGGACTGGACTAGCTCTCTAAATAGAGAGTGAACCAGTATAAAATCGGTGGTGTTGATCTTTTTTAGCTTTCTTTAACTTCAAGTCAAAACCAAACCTAAGTTGCTCAAAAGGGGATTATTAATTAGATTAGTAATTCCACAGCAATTAAGTTGTTTTCAAGTTGTTATAACTTTATTTAATTGTTTTCTACTCTATTATTAATCTGCCCTGGACTGTATTAATTGTTATTGATTAAAGTGCATATTTTCCAGAAACTGTTTTTCTGCTAACTGCACGATTTACTCGAGTATTATTAAAAAGACTCGAGTGTTCTTGTTATTTTACTCGAGTATTCTTTAAAACACTCGAGTGTTCTTGCTCTGTTTCTGAAAAATCTGCACGTGATCAATTATACTTAATTGCATTATAAAAATTAGTCACTGTTGCATTCAGATTACTATTCACCCCCCTCTAGTAATTGCTAAGCCCGCTTGTTGGTTTCCAACAGTTCCAACCATCGGGGACTCACATTGCTTCAGGGTCATGGGAATAGTGAGCAATCACCCATAAGTGAGACACCACATCCTCAACCAAAACCTTAGGGAAATTGGTCTATGGGTCTTGCCACTTATAAACCTTCTCATCAATCTCATCCTATCCAATGTGGGACTTCACCTCACACTTGAATACCCAACAATCTCCCTTTCAAGTGTGAATCCCCACATTACCAGTCACTCCCCCTTGATCCACCATGTCCTAGCCGAACCATCGACTCTGATATCACAGTCAGGACCTGCAACCGGGGAGGTTCCAACCACCGGGGAGTCACATTGCTCCAGTGTCATGGGAATAGTGAGCAACCACCCATAAGTGAGACACCACATCCTGAACCAAAACCATAAGAAAATTGGTCTATGGGTCTTGCCACTTATAAACCTTCTCATCCATCTCATTCTATCCAATGTGGGACTTCATCTCACACTTGAATATCCAACAATTTAAACATCCATGAGTTAACATTTATGCCAATACATTCAATTTTAAGTAAAAAACAAGAGCTCCACAAAAGAAGAAAAGCTGTTACTTTTATTTTTTTACTCAAAATAAAAAGTATTGACATAGATGTTAATTTTAGATGTTCAATTAATTTTTTGAGATTTTTATATACAAATATGCCAATAATTTCAAAGTTGTAATTTTCAAAACAATGAAGTACTCCCTCTGATCCTATATATAGGACACCTTCTAGAAGAATTTTTTGGTCCTATATATAAGACACTTTATATTTTTTATGCATTATTAATTGTTTTTTCTCTTTTTTGCCCTCATTAAATGTTTTGGCTAACTTTTTTTTCGTTATTCATTAATGAATGTGAACTTTCCAAGTAAAGTGGAGGGGTAAAATTGTAATGTTACTATATATTCTCATAAAATTCACAAAACTAACCACTTTTCTTGGTCCAGAGAATATAGTTAAGTATGCCCTGTACATAGGATAGGATAGGATGGAGTAGTATTCTTTGATTGACATTGGTTAGAAGAATCATTATTCTTATCCATATAAGTCTGGTTACATGAGGAACTTAATCATATCGACTTTAGATTCATTGGTGAAAAACCAGAAGGTTGAGTCAACGAAGACAATGATTTGCCATCTTATGGAGCTCTACGACAACTTTAATTTAATTCCACGAAATCCGTTGTACCTACCCACCAATAGTTTGAAGGGTGATGCTGCTATATTCTGGGTTTCAATATTTGGGGGTTTGTTTTTCTTTTTTAAATTTAGTAAATTAAAAAATTATGTTTTGTATTTTTTTTACTTATACGTATATGTTTCTGTTATTTGGATTTGAATTTTTTTATTATATGCTTTTTGACACAGGTTAAAAAATTATTTTGAATAAATCTGCATTAAAAATTGACATATTGTAATAAATTTGTATTAGAAATATGTATAAAAAAATATTGTGAATAAATCTGCACTAAAAAATTAAAAAAAATTTTAAAAAAAGAAAAATGTTCCCCTGTGCATAGGAGCCTGGAGCAGCATAAACAAAACTTAGTTTGAATGTACACGTAACTACAGTAAAGTCTTGAAAAAGTCTGATGAAAAATCTTAACTTCAGGTTTTTTTTATTAGATTTTCTCACTCTTTTTTCAAAATTCGGTGGAGAGAGTTTTAGGTTAAATCTGTAAAATAAGAGACTCAACTTAAGATTCTATGAGACCTTATTTTTTTTGTCATTTCTCTCATTTTATTTTACATCATCTTAATAATAATAAATAATAATAATAATTATAACTAAATAAACTAATAATAATAGATAAATATTAATATTATTTTTTAAATAGTAAATAATAAAATTCTTAAATATACATATATATATATATATTATTTTGTTCTTAAATATAGTGTGTTATTATGAAAAAAAATAAATGGATATATTAAATATATTTGAGTATATATTTATTCAAATATGGGTATATATATAAAAAAAACCATTTAAAAAAATGGATATGTAAAAACATAGAGCTATTGAAGTCATTGTAGCAATATATTTTTTTCTTATAAAAATGGTTAGGCACATTTTTAAACACAAAATTGAATATTTTAGTTTTTAAATATTATTTGAATGCAATATAGTTTTTTAAAAAATTTAAATATTGATGTGTTAAATAAATATTTGAGATTAATTTTAGAAATAATAGGTAATTAAATTATTGAAATACATTTTAAAAGCATTATTAAAATGAAATTGAGTTTAAAAGTACATGATGATGTAATCTGGTGCATAAATCTAACAAGTCTGGTGACTCTTAACTGTCGTGGTGAAAGATATGAAAAGGCTGAAATTGAGTCTTATAGCAGAATGATGATGTAATGCTAATGTATCAAAATCTGATAAATATGATGTTAAGACTTTGTTGTGAATGTCTAAATATGAAGTATTCAAACCTTACGTCTGATACGACAAAAAGTGAAGAAATTCTTAAACACGATAATTTGAAATTTTTTTTAACATCTGTGCAACATTTAAATTGTTATTTACTGTAATATTTGTATACAAATAATTTTAAATAGTTATGTAATTTTATTATGAACCCTACAACTCAAATAATTATGATGGATCATTCCTAAATAATAGATAGTGTTCCCTCTCGTCTTATTTACCTTATTTATAAGTCATATTTAACCATATTACACAAATAAGAAGAATAATTATATTTCTCGAAATTTTGAAAATATATCATAACATTACAATTTTATCATATTATTAATTTAGGATCTTGCTAGGGTACTTGTTAAGCTTTCATAGAAAAGAAAAAACAACACAAGTCCCTAATTTTTTTTTTCTCTTGAGAATATTAAAGGCTATATTTTTCAATGCTTTCTAACTACATATAGCCCTTAAACAAGTACCATTATATTGAAAATTTCGCATATTAATGAACAAAAGACAATTAAGAGAAAAGAGTAGTGATTGTCTCTTAAAAAATGTAAAATGACTTATATATAGAACTGAAAATGTCTTCTAAAATGTGAGTTATAAATAAGATCGGATGAAATATTATGAACTTTCCAAAAACAAAAAAAAAATTAATTTAAGATGAAAAAGTGTTCACATGTGATAAGGGGAAATTAACTAATTGTCATGTGGGTCTCGTTAATAATTTATCAAGGTTATTATTATTTGAAAAATAATCATAAGTTTATATTTAATTTTTTTTAAATTATGAAAAAATTATTTTATTATGCATTTTTACTGTATAAAGTTTTTAACAAGTGCTTTAAAGATATTTTTTACTCCTTCCGGCTCGAATTATAAGTAACAAAAAATATATTTATCTTGGTTTAAAATATAAACAAAATTAATTAACTTTATTAAATTTTGTTTCATTCCCAATGTCACTTTCCTAAAACATCAATAGAAAATTGTAATCTTAATTAATTTTTGTTTTATTCCCAATACTACTTTCCTAAAATACTTCAATTTTTTTATAAATTTTAGAAAATTAAATACAATCAACTAACCTCCTTAATAACCGTAAAAGTGGTTGGATTGACTTATAATTTAAGCCGAAGGGAGTAACATTTGCCTGGTAGGATACCCATTCAATTAGCTCTTTAATAAAGACGGAAAATGACTTATAATTAGGTTTTGTCGAATGATCAAAAGTAGTTAAGCGTGGCATTAATTAATTACACTTTTGAAGGGGTGGTATATGAAAAGGAGAGTTCCCTTCAAATTAAAGTAACTGAATTACGGAACTACGCATGCATTACGATGAGGAGGCAAGGCAAAGCTTATAAAGTTTGATTCTTTCATCATGGTTTCCAACAGAATTCTAACTTCCAACTTCCTGTCGGTTATAGATAAGTCTACAAAGTCATGTCATGTAGTTAACCCTTTTTGACCGTAAAGGCGGAAAAGAAATTATGTGAAATTGTAGTGTTTTACTTGGATGGATCCAACGGGGGATATGCTTAGTTAGGTGTAAAAACTTTAGCAAGAGAACTATTCATCATCGATAACTTTTGGTGAATATTATTATAAGAATAAAAGTCAAAATTGGTTCCCTAAAATCCCATATATTTCTAAATGAAAAATGATTGAATGATCTACACAATCAATCTACAAATCAACCTACACCACATAAAAAGTCATATGTTTCACTTGCTTCTTGTTGATTGGTTAACAAGTGACACATGTCACATTCTAGTTGTAACATCCTGAATTTAAGTTCAAGTTTAATTAGAATAATTCTAAGCGAAAATAATGGAAATGTAAGAATAAGTTGGGGTTTAATGAGGGAAAAACGTAGCCAAAATGAGTATAGGAGTTGAGAAGTATGTCATAGAGTTAGAAACCATCAGTACATAAAAATCTGTTGAGGTAATCAATTACTGTGGGGTGATAATCGATTACATTCATTCTGTTGAGCAGTGGGAAGCCTTAGTAAAGAGTAAGAGAGTTCGAGTATAGTGAAGCAGACCTCGGTCCGACCTTGCTCATTTTAACCGACGTACGCCGAACAGCGAATACCAGACTGTTAGGCTACCTAGTAAACTTGAGACAAGCTCAGATCCCGTTGACCACAGCAAGTCACTTTGTATCAACTGATTATAAGTTCGGCCTTTTATCGGCCGATCATCAAGAGGCTAAACCGACCTCGCACCGACGCTAGGGTATCTCGGCCTCCACGCTTCGAGCATTTCGCTTTATCGGTCTCATTCCCAGCGCCGAAACAAATGGCTCTCACAGCGTTTTTCTCGCCCAGGCGCACCATTTTCCACGCCCAAGCGCGTGCGTCAGAATGGGCAATTCCCAGCCACACGTTTTTGACTTCCTCATGAAGCCATTAATTTTCCTCCACTCATTTGTTTCCTCTCATGCAAGTTACGAAACAAAAATAAAGCAACAACAACATAACACAACGTCACACCACACACATCATCTTCTCCATTTCTCTCTCTTAAGGTTCAAGAGAGAATCTCACTATCATCACCAAAAACACTAAGATCAAGAGCAAAGTATTATTAAATATCATCGTCACCAAGTCTTTACCATGTAAACCAGAGCGAAAATCATTCCATCCTCTCACCCTATCAACTCGTCACTCTCTCTCTCATTCTCCATAGAGTTTCAAGCTTTCTAACTATGGAGAAATACATATTTACATGCCTATAATCAAGAGCAAGTGAAGAACAATAAACTTCCCTCATATAACCACCATCAAAGGATAATTCATCATCATTGGATTTTAGCTGTTTTGAGGTGGTAATCCAGACTAAAGAGATTCAGATTCTAGGATCTAAGGCACAAATTCTAGCTCGAACTCCAAGTCTCCTTATCTCTCATCGTCCTTGAGGTAAGGAGTGGGTATTACCCTATCTTAGGGATTGGTTTCTAGTATGTTCATAATGCTTGCTAAGAGTTGGGTGTTAGGTTAGGGTTTTGCACATTAGGGTAGTTGATAGAATTGGTAACTGGAGCTAGGGAGTCAAGAAAGAAATTACAGTTGTGAAATTATTTGTGATGATGATATGTGATGTATGTGCTTATTGTTGTAATGTGGTTGAATGATGAGTTAACTATGGACTTAGAAAGCGTAAATATAGTGAATGAATAAATAATTGAATAGTTGAAGAGGTGATAGAAATACTTAAAAGTGATAGAGAAAAGTTAAACCAAGTTGATAACGGACTATGAAGAAAGTGAATGTACACTAGCCACATGCGGCCGAGTGCGATAAGTCGTGAATCGGATAGTACGCGAAAATGAATGTACAATAACCCCATGCGGTCGAGTGCGATAAGTCGCGAATCGGATAGTACGCGAAAATGAATGGACAATAACCCCATGCGTCCGAGTGTGATAAGTCGCGAATCGGATAGTACGCGAAGAGGAATACACACAATAATTCAGTGGATATTAAAGATATAACCAAAAGAAAGAAAAGACCGGAAGAGAGAAAGAGAGAATAAAGCGAGAATTAGAAAGAAGTAACTAGTAGAAGAGAAAAGGAATAGAAACACTAAGAAAAATAAAATCTGTTTTGATTTTCAGGTGAGCATGGTATGGTTTGAGTATGTGAATATGTGAACTATTTGAGACAATTGTGTTTGGCTTAGTCGGTTATTATGTCATATCAAAAACTGCTATTCCTACTTTATGTGTAATGCTCACTCCTTACCTTTTTTTCCCAGGTACTGAGCCTGAGCTAGCACAGGTACCGGCCGAGCAGGAGTACCCTCCCTTACAGAGAGAGTAGGGATTATCTAGTAGTTGGACAGGGTGTCATATACCGGGCCTTTTTGATGGGATGATGTAGTTTATTTCGGTTGTGTAGATATGTAAATATCTTTTTGGAGTGGGTCCAATACGACTCCTTTGGGAAAAAGAGTATTTTGGGAAAATACTTTTTTCGCAACTTGCTTATATTGCTGCTTTACTCTGATGTCTATATTTTGATGCTATAATGGTGTGCACGATGTTGCACTGATCTGTGGTATATGTTGATATAGCCCTGCTGGCTCCTAATTATTTACATGAACGTGTTTATCATGAAAAACTAATTTTTGGAAAGTCCAAAAAATAAAGGAAACTCCGTCCTTTTGACGGGAGATTTTAATAAGTTAAAAAGGAAATTTTAACTTCACTATTTTTATTATTGGGGAATTAAGGCTAGTTAATATAAGGTGTTACATTTATGGTATCAGAGCAGTTTCTCCTCGACCATAGAGTTATGAGTTACTCCAGTGATTTACTCATCGAACGAGTAATCGATGTTTATAGTTAAGAATCTAGAATTAAGCAATATGATACTTATGCAATTTTTTAATTACTTTAATAATTAACTGGCTGTTTTCTCCATTACTAAACAGTATGGTTGGTAGACGGGCTGGTAATGATGGGACCAATGCTGTTCTGGAACGTATGGCACAGATGAAACAGGCTCAGGCTACTCATATTGTTTCTAACATTGCACAATTACATCACAATCAGGGGGAGAACATAGCAGCAGCGGCGGCGGTGCAGCCTCCACCCCCAGCTCCTTTTGAGATAGGTTGGATGGCGCGGTTCAGGAAAAGTGAGCCACCCAGGTTTGAGGGAGGTTATGATCTGGATGGGGCACAGAAATGGCTCTAGGAGATCGAGAAGATTTTTCGTTCTCTTCAACCACCTGTTGACCAGCTGGTTCGGTTGGCAGAGTACATGTTAGGCAGTGAGGCTGAGCACTGGTTGGAGCAGCAGAGGAGAGGCTTTGAGGCGACCAACCAGACAGTGACATGGGATCTGTTTAAGATCCGCATTCTTGGGAAATACTTCCCTTAGGATGTCAGAAGGGAGAAGGAGATTACATTCCTCCAGTTGGTGCAAGGAAACATGACTATTGGCGAGTACGCTACTCAGTTCGAGGATCTGATTCGCTATTCTGGCAACTACAGGGATGCAGACGAGCGCACTAAGTGCATTAAGTTCGAGGCTGGTCTTCGTGATGATGTTCGGCTCTCCCATGAATATCACAACATAGAAAACCTTTCTCAGCTGGTGAATATGGCAAGTACATATGAGAAGGGCCTCAACCGGAAATCAGCTAATGACCGAAACAGAGCAGCTCAGAAGTCTGGTGGTCCTGTTAGAGGTTGAGGTTCGGTTCAGGGATTAGGTCCTTACTCTCAGCCTAAATCAGGCCAAGCAGTGAGTGCTCCTGGTCCTATTCCGACTTGCCCACATTGTGGAAGGCTACATAGGGGAGTGTGTTGAAATCTAAATCCGAATAGAAGAGAAGCACTCTGTTATCAATGCGGTCAACCTGGTCATTTTGTAGCCAACTATCCCAAGAGCACAATGAAGAAAGAGGTGAAAGTGGCTAAGGTGTAGAAAGCAAGTGGCAGTCAACCACTCCAGAGGGGCAAAGTGTATACACTTGATGATAAGGAAGTGATTGATGCTAATGAGTTGATTAGAGGTACTTGTTTTGTTCATGATATTCCTTGTGGTGTTTTGTTTGACTGTGAGGCTACACATTCTTTCATTTCTGCCGTCTGCATGAAGAAGTTAGGATTATCAGGTATAGAAATGCCTTATAAATTATCCGTTTCTACTCCTACTAATTCTTATGTGGTAACATCACAAATGTGTTTGGATTGTCCACTTCGAGTATTGGAGCAGGAATTTAAAGTGAATTTGATCCGTCTATCGTTAACTGGACTGGATATCATTCTGGGCATGGACTGGATGTCTCAGCACCATGTTCTGATTGATTGTCACCATAAATCAGTAATCTTTAGTGATTCTTCCTTGTCTGCCATAAATCAGTAATCTTTAGTGATTCTTCCTTGTCTGCCATAGAAGTGAATGAAGTATAAGATGTTAGCCAGATTCCAGTAGTCTGCGAATTTCCGGAAGTTTTTCCTGCAGAGATGCCCAGATTACCGCCAATCAGAGAAGTAGAATTTGGCATTAATCTTCTTTCTGGTACAGGTCCGATTTCTATCGCACCTTACAGAATGGCACCTCCTGAACTTAAAGAGCGTAAAGAGCAGTTAGAAAAGTTATTGGCCAAGAAATTGATTAGGCCAAGTGTGTCACCCTGGGGAGCTCCAATTCTTTTTGTCAAGAAGAACGACGGTAGTCTCCAGATGTGCACTGATTGCAGGCAACTGAATGTTGTGACAGTGAATAACAAATATCCACTCCTTTGCATAGATGATTTGTTGGAGCAGCTAAGGGGAGCAGCAGTGTTTTCTAAAATTGAACTCCGATCGGGATACCATCAAATCCGCATCCGAGAAGAGGACATTCCGAAAAATGCATTTAGGACACGTCATGGGCATTTCGAGTATGTTGTGATGTCCTTTGGTTTAACGAATGCGCCTGCGATCTTCATGGACTACATGAACAGAATCTTCAGGCCTTATTTGGATTATTTTGTAATAGTATTCATCGACGACATCCTTATCTATTCTAAGAGTCCAAGTGAGCATGAAGAGCATTTGAGAACGGTGTTGCAGGTTCTCAAAGACAAGCAGCTTTACACAAAAAATTCTAAATGTAGTTTCTGGCTGAATGAAGTTCACTTTCTGGGTCATGTAATTTCTAAGAAGGGTGTTGCTGTTGATCCTTCTAAGGTGGAAGGAATGTTAAAGTGAGAGAGACCTAAGACAGTGACAGAAATCAGAAGTTTCCTTGGCATGGCAGGTTATTATCGGAGATTCATTGAAGGATTTTCTAAACTAGCCCTTGCATTGACCATGCTAACTAGGAAAGATGTGCCCTATGAATGGTCGCAGCAATGTGAGCATAGTTTCCAAGAGTTGAAACAAAGGTTGACTAGCTCTCCGATCCTGAATTTTCCAGACATGACCCAATCTTTTGACGTGTATTGTGATGCTTCGAAACAGGGATTAGGTGTTGGAAATCAACCTTGCCCTGAAGGACGTAAAGAGTCAATGCTAGAAGATTTCTAGAAGATAAAGTTTTGATGATAACAAACAAGCTACAAGTTTCAAGCTTCAAGTCAAGCATCAAGTATCAAACAGTTCAAGGCTCAAGCTTTCAAGTGTTCTTGTATAAGCCTTCCATAGGAAATTTGTAAGGTAATGAAATTTTATTACAAGTGTGTATTGGCCAAATGAGTTTTTCAGTTTAAGGAGAAGAAAAAGAGTTTTTAAGTGAAAATCAGTTTTAATCTTAGTTTCTATGGAAGTGCATGATGAAACAACTCTGGATGATTTTATGTAAGTTATGAAAATTTATTTTTACAAGTGCATGAGAGGATAATCGATTACCTTCTCAAAGTAATCGATTACTTTTGTTGCATCATAGATAAACCAGAGTGTGAATAATTGATTAGGTGAACTTGAATAATCCATTACTTAATTAATAAGAGTAATCGATTACCTAGATCAAGTAATCGATTATCAATGTTGCATCATACATTTTCCTGAGGCAGAGTAATCGATTACAGCCTTGAAGTAATCGATCATATGATGTTGCATCATACAAAAATCAGAGTCTCTGTAATCGATTATTAGATAAGTGGTAATCGATTAATGAGTTGCATCATATACTAAACAGGAGTGAAGTAATCGATTACTTGGAATGAATAATCGATTACTGGATTTTTCAAATGAATTTCAAAGTTTCTATTTTTAAGGTGATATACGATTACCTTTATGAAGTAATCGATTATCTCAATTTTTTTTTGAAAAATGTGTCAGAATCATTTTGATTTATTTCCAGATTTGTTTTTTAATTAATTGATTCTGATTTATTTTCAAAATTCGAAATTGATTTTATTTTTGACAATATTCCTTATTTGTTTTAAGAATCAAATCCTTGATTTATTTTTCTAAATCTTTTTTATTTGGTTTTGATTTTAAAACTTATTTTATTTTATTTCTTAAATCAATTTGATTTGTTTTTGATTTAAAAATATTCCTTTTGCTTTTTTATTTCAAAATAAGATTTTATTTTTTAATAAAAAGAATCCACTCCAACATTCATTCACGTTCTGACATTTTTCTGATAACGCTTTTCTCTCTTCTTCTTCTCCAACATTCTTCAAGTTTTTCATTAAACATAATGTTTGAGAAGAAAACACTTGTCTTGGCCATATATCTCTTGTGATTTAAACTCATTATCATAGAACCTATATTGTTGTATCTGTGTTGTTGAGAACACAATATACTATTGTAATCACTCACATCATATTGTATTGAAACCTTAGTGGTTAGGGAGAGAATCCCATAGTTGAACGTGTGAGACGTTTGTAGGGTGAGGAACCCTGCTGTGTTGTTGAGGCCCCTAGAGAACGGAGGTTCCTAGTAGTGTGTGGGGTGCTCTGGTTGTAATCGGGTCCGACTCAATTCAAGAATATAAAAGGCTCAAGCGGGTCGCTTGGGGACTGGACGTAGGTCACTCGCTGGATTGACCGAACCAGTATAAAAATTGGTTTACGTGTTCTTCTTCCTTATCTCTTTTAATTTCTGCAATTTCTTTTATTTACGTTTCCGCGCAACTCTTATTTTGATTATTAATCGCTATCGCTCTCCATCACAATCTCTTAATCTCTCTGACGCAAAAACATTTTTTAATTATTCGTGATTTCTCAATTAATTAATAAAACTCGATTCACCCCCCCTCTCGAGATTTTGAGCTACGATCCTAACATTAGGTTGTGTGTTGATGCAGCAAGGGAAAGTGATAGCTTACGCATCTAGGCAGCTTCGACAACATGAGCAGAACTATCCCACTCATGATCTTGAGTTGGCAGCAGTTGTCTTTGCTCTTAAAATCTGGAGACATTACTTGTATGGCACAAAGTTTGAAGTCTTCAGTGATCACAAGAGTCTCAAATATCTCTTTGATCAGAAAGAGCTGAATATGAGACAGAGGAGATGGATGGAATTCCTGAAAGATTATGATTTTCATCTTCAATACCATCCCGGCAAAGCGAATGTTGTGGCCGATGCTCTAAGTCGAAAGACTTTACATGTTAGCAATCTGATGGTAAAGGAGATGCAATTAATTCAGGAGTTCAGCAACCTTAATCTAGGCATGCAAGTGAAAGAGAAAAGAATAGTCCTGGAGATGTTGCAAGTTACAAATGAGTTTGTCGATCTTATTAAAGAGAGACAAGCTGATGATGAGAAGCTACAAAAACAGCTGGAAAGGGTAAAAAAAGATATGAAGCCTGATTTCAAGAAAGATTCCAATGGCATTATCTGATTCAGAAACATGGTGTGCATTCCGATGGACTTCGAAGTTAGAAGAATGGTCCAAGAGGAAGCTCACAAGACTAGACTCAGTCTACATCCAGGTACCACCAAGATGTACCAGGACTTGAAGTGATTGTTTTGGTGGCCAGGATTGAAGAAAGATGTCGTAGATTATGTGTCTCGATGTTTGGTTTGTCAGAAGGCCAAGATTGAACACCAGAAACCAGGTGGTTTGTTAAGGGCCCTGGAGATTCCTAAATGGAAATGGGACAACATAGCTATGGATTTCATATCTGGTTTGCCAAGAACCAATACAGGATGTGAAGCCATTTGGGTAGTTGTTGACAGATTGACTAAGTGTGCCCATTTCCTTCCAATGAATATGAAGTGTAGCCTGGAAAAATTGACACAGTTGTACATCAGGGACATAGTCAGGTTGCTTGGATTTACTTCCAGCATAATATCTGACCGTGATCCTTGATTTCTATCCAGATGGTCAAACTGAGCGCACTATTCAGTCTCTTGAAGATCTGTTGCAGACATGTGTGCTCGAACAATCTGGTAGCTGGGAAACACTCCTGCCATTGGTGGAGTTTCCATTCTAGTATTGGAATGGCTCCTTTTGAAGCACTATATGGTCGGAAATGTATAACACCATTGTGCTGGTTTCAAATAGGAGAAAACTTGCTAATTGGCCCTGATATTGTGCAAGAGACAACTGAAAAGATCCAAATGATCAAGGACCGAATGAAAGCATCCCAGGATCGTCAAAAGAGTTATGCAGATAAGCGTAGAAAGCCCATAGAATTTGATGCCAGTGATCATGTATTTTTAAGGGTAACACCTACCACTGGTATTGGACGAGAAATAAAGTCCAAAAAGCTGACTCCTCGGTTTGTTGGACCGTATCAGATCTTGAAAAAGGTCGGCCCATTTGCCTACAGAATTGCTCTACCTCCCCATTTGTCCAAGTTGCATGATGTATTTCATGTTTCGTAGTTAAGGAAATACATCCATGATCCTTCCCATGTTGTTGCAATGGATGATTTGCCATTGAAGGAGAATCTGACATTTGAAGTACTACCAACCAGAATCGAAGATAGACAGGTGAAGCAACTTAGAGGCAAAGAAATCTCATTGGTGAAGGTGATTTGGAACAGAAACAACGTTGAAGAGGCTACATGGGAGCTGGAGGACAAGATGAAGGAATCTCATCCACAACTGTTCCAAGATAGCTGAATTTCGAGGACGAAATTCTGGTAAGTGGGAGATGATTGTAACATCCTGAATTTAATTTCAAGTTTAATTAGAATAATTCTAAGCAAAAATAATGGAAATCGTAAGAATAAGTTGGGGTTTAATGAGGAAAAAATATAGCCAAAATGAGTATAGGAGTTGAGAAGTATGCCATAGAGTTAGAAACCATCAGTACATAAAAATCTGTTGAGGTAATCAATTACTGTGGGGTGATAATCGATTACAGTCATTCTGTTGAGCAGTTGGAAGCCTTAGTAAAGAGTAAGAGAGTTCAAATATAGTGAAGCGAACCTCGGTCCGACCTAGCTCATTTTAACCGACATACGCCGAACAGCGAATACCAGACTATTAGGCTACCTGGTAAACTTGAGACAAGATCGGATCACCTTACCGAGCTAGGAGGACTTATGTAGCGAATCTGCTTCCGAACCGACCAGTTAGCACTGAGCTCATGAGAACCGACCTCGTTTCGCTTGACAACCCTTGGCAGTGACCAGCCGACCACATCGAGCCGCTTCGCGTCGGACGATCATACGCACATACCTCAGCAATATGCCGCCGACCACAGCAAGTCACTTTGTATCAACCGATTATAAGTTCGCCCTTTTACCGGCCGATCATCGAGAGGCTAAACCGACCTCGCACCGACGCTAGGGTATCTCGACCTCCACGCGCCGAGCATTTCGCTTTATCGGTCTCATTCCGAGAAGGTGCCTCCAGGGATCCGAGCATCAACGCCGAAACAAATGGCTCTCACAGCGTTTTCCTCGCCCAGGCGCACCATTCTCCACGCCCAAGCGTGCACGTCACAATGGGAAATTCCCAGCCACACGTTTTTGACTTCCTCATAAAGCCATTAATTTTCCTCCACTCATTTGTTTCCTCTCATGCAAGTTACGAAACAAAAATAAAGCAACAACAACACAACACAACACAACGTCACACCACACACATCATCTTCTCCATTTCTCTCTCTTAGGGTTCAAGAGCAAATCTCAATATCATCACCAAAAACACTAAGATCAAGAGCAAAGTATTATTAAATATCATCACCATCAAGTCTTTACCATGTAAACCAGAGCTAAAATCATTCCCTCCTCTCACCCTATCAACTCGTCACTCTCTCTCTCTCATTCTCCATAGAGTTTCAAGCTTTCTAACTATGGAGAAATACATATTTACATGCCTCCTAATCAAGAGCAAGTGAATAATAATACACTTCCCTCATATAACCACCATCAAAGGATAATTCATCAACATTGGATTCTAGCTACTTTGAGGTGGCAATCCAGACTTAGCAGATTCAGATTCTAGGATCTAAGGCACAAATTCAAGCTCGAACTCCAGGTCTCCTTATCTCTCATTGTCCTTAAGGTAAGGAGTGGGTATTACCCTATCTTAGGGATTGGTTTCTAGTATGTTCATAATGCTTGCTAAGAGTTGGGTGTTAGGTTAGGGTTTTACACATTAGGGTAGTTGATAGAATTGGTAACTGGAACTAGGGATTCAAGAAAGAAATTACAGTTGTGAAATTATTTGTGATGATATGTGATGTATGTGGTTATTGTTGTAATGTGGTTGAATGATGAGTTAACTATGGACTTAGAAAGCGTAAATATAGTGAATGAATAAATAATTGAATAGTTGAAGAGGTAATAGAAATACTTAAAAGTGTTAGAGAAAAGTTAAACCAAGTTGATAACAGACTATGAAGAAAGTGAATGTGCACTAACCACATGCGGCCGAGTGCGATAAGTCGCGAATCGGATAGTACGCGAAAATGAATGTACAATAGTGTGATAAGTCGCGAATCGGATAGTACGCAAAAATGAATGTATAATAACCCCATGCGGCCGAGTGCGATAAGTCGTGAATCGGATAGTACGCGAAAGGGAATGTACACTAACCTCTTGTGGCCGAGTGCGATAAGTCGCGAATCAGATAGTACGCGAAGAGGAATACACACAATAATTTAGTGGATATGAAAGATATAACTGATAGAAAGAAAAGACTGGAAGAGAGAAAGAGAGAATAAAGTGAGAATTAGAAAGAAGTAACTAGTAGAAGAGAAAAGGAATAGAAACGCTATGAAAAATAAAAACTGTTTTGATTTGCAGGTGAGCATGGTATGGTTTGAGTATGTGAATACGTGAACTATTTGAGATAATTGTGTTTGGCTTAGTCGGTTATTATGTCATATCAGAAACTGCTATTCGTACTTTATGTGTAATGCTCACTCCTTACCTTTTTTTTTCCTGGTACTGAGCCTGAGCTAGCACAGGTACCGGCCGAGCAGGAGTACTCTCCCTTACAGGGAGAGTAGGGTTTATCTGGTAGTTGGACAGGGTACCATGTCTTGGGCCTTTTTGATGGGATGATGTAGTTTATTTCAGTTGTGTAGATATGTAAATATCTTTTTGGGGTGGGCCCAAGACGACTCCTTTGGGGAAAGGAGTATTTTGGGAAAATATTTTTTCCGCAACTTGTTTAAATTGCTGCTTTACTCTGATGTCCATATTCTGATGCTATAATGGTGTGCACGATGTTGCACTGATCTGTGGTATATGCCGATATAGCTCTGCTGGATCCTAATTATTTACATGAACATGTTTATCAGGAAAAACTAATTTTTGGAAAGTCCGAAAAACAAATGAAACTCCGTCCGTTTGATGGAAGATTTTAATAAGTTAAAAAGGAAATTTTAACTTCACTATTTTTATTATTGGGGAATTAAGGGTAGTTAATGTATTGTGTTACACTTGTGATGTAGGTTATTTTGTAGGTTGATTTATCAGTGCTCTTTCTACTACTATTTAGTCTTCAAAAAGTTTACTAGCTTTTTGACATTAAGGCTCTTTTAGTTTTGGTTGAGATGAGGTCTTGTGTTTTGTTTTTGTTTTTTGAAATTTTGATCTAACTTGTGCCGATTGAAGCCTAATATATTGTAACTTCTCTCTTATGTCTTGAGAACCCATTGATTTGCTATAATATACTCTCTCCGGTTCTATATATAGGGCATACTTAACCGTATTCCTTAGACAAAAGAAAGTGATTAATTTTGTGAATTTTACGAGAATATATTGTAACATTAATATCTTACCCCCTCCACATTACTTGGAAAGTTCACATTCATTAATGATTAACAAAAAAACATAGTTAGTCAAAGAATTTAATAAAGGAAAAATAGAGAAAAAAAAAATTAATGATGAATAGGAAATATAAAGTGCCCTATATATAGGACCAAATATTTCTTCTAGAAGATGCCCTGTATATTGGACCAGAGGGAGTAATAAAAAGTATTACTAACAAATATTTTAAAGGGTACTTGTTAATGTTCTTATAATAGGAAAAAATAAGTCCTTATTTATTTTTTCGAAAATATTTAAAGTTACATTTTTAAAAAGATTTATATTATTTTTCACTTTTTAACAAATAAGACATTTGTTGACATTTTCCTATAACAAAATATTGTCTTATAAAAAAAAATTTAACAAATGATTTTGCTATCTATTGTCATTGGGCCCTTGGTTAAAAGAAAGTAAAGTTTTCAATTGATTAATTGTTAAAAAAAAAAAAGTCTTTTTTCAATAATTTAATCTAATTCTTTGGTTGTGTTAGTTTCCTTTTTAATTAATGATAATTTTGCACTCTACTTTTCTTATACCTCTTATTACATTTCATATTTCTCAAATTTTTTTTATTTAGTATTTTATTTTTCTCGCAACCACCTTCATACCACCATGTTTGTCCTTTACCAAAGTCATTGCGAACTATACCTCCACAATCAAAGGCATTGCATACACAAAATTATAGAATCACTGTCTCGGATAAATTTACTATAACCACCGCAACAACACTCTTTTTAATAACATCACTAATGTATTCACATTCACTAGGCATCATGAATTCCTAACTAAGTTCACCACCATTCACAAGTATCATGCCCGCTATTCAGACCGTCATATATTGTAATGGTAATATTAAATTACTTGAAGAAGAAAGAGATTTGTTTAAGTGAGAAAGAGGATCATGCAACGACCCAAATTTATTTTTCTTATTCTAATTCTTTTATAATAATGTGAGTGAATTTTTCGCCTTTTTGGAAAATAAACTTAAGTCATCACTAGATCAACACATCATTATCCACATAGAGATGAAAACTTAATTTTCATCATATACATTATTATCAAAAGGTTTTAGAACATATTTCACATCATTAACAGCTAGAGCGTAGCTTTACTAACCATCACATCACAGAATAGACTCCGAGTTAACATATTTACACTATATTACAAAGAAAATACATAACCCAGAGCCTTGGTTCCAAACTCCATACAACTATAGTCAAGAGAGTAGAAGTTCTGCTAATTAATATTATACAACTCCACCTTTCCATTCTCAACTTAGTCACCAGTAACCCACTGGTTTCCTGTTGAGTTCTCAACCGGATTATCCTCGGCCTCAGGGTTTTCTTCTTCCTGAGGATCCTCTTCCTCTGGGTCCTCCTCCTCTTCGGGATCCTCTTCACCCTCCTCGCCTTCCTAATGTTGTGTTGACCCACTAGGAACGTATTCCGGAGTCAACACTCTCGATCCAGTGGAAGGGCCAGGACGATTAGGATCCTCTCTAATAATCCTCTCATGAGGAGGAGAAGGACTCACAGGAAGAGCACGTCTAAAATGATGATTTGGAGGTGGAGGATAACCTAGACGATATCGTAAAGCAGGTGAAATGTGCATAAAATAAATCATAGGAAGCTTTACCCTCTTAGGATGCATGCGGGATAGTGGATTCGGATGACTAAAGATAACTTCGACATCACCCTTGAATACTACCCGATCGTCCTCATAATGCCACTGGCCGCTACGGAGTGGCCTCATCTCTATGCAATGAGATTCCTCGCCATGACCTAACAAACAAAAGGGTAGGGGAGTAAGTAATAGCCGAAGCACATCATCAAATAATAATCTATCAGAACTAGAAATAACAATCACAAATAATCAAGTAATCAAAGAATAACGCACGTACAAATGCACACCCAATTTATCACACAATTCTCTTGTATTTAAGTGGCATGATGCATGTATTCTAATCTCATTCTCCTCATCTGGATCAAATATCATTCTCATATAAGCAACACTTCGACTGAATTCAATCCTGTTGAATCCAACTTGTTCTCTCTAATCAAAGGAAAGCAACTGGGAGCAAACGCCTTACAACCACGACAGGTGACACAACTCATCTATGTGTACCCTTTCTCTCTAGGGTTAGATCATTGCCAAAGGTCCGCCCTCCGTAGCCATGATATGCACCTAGAGACCGATAGGATATATTATGGTTAAGCAAAACTATCCCGGGAAAAGTCTGCCGAGCCCCCCATCATAGGACCGTTTTACCATAATAATCCCCACGGTTACAGATGAATCACCGTCAAAGCTGACCTCTGCGCATTCTCGTACCGATCCTAGGAATTCTCTTTCCAATTCTTAGAATGGTCGTGTCTTTCCCGATATCCTATCTCACCATCCACAACTCCTCGTGCGAATGCAAATTATTTATCGTTTCACTTTTCGTTATTAATTTATTTCATAATTATGAACCCATGTTCATAATCAAACATCATCATAAAAGTATTCATTTTTTCATAAGAATACATTTCTCATTCCAAAAATGTATTGGGGTAAAGGCAAGGTGTATTAAAAATTGGCATTTTGCACTTCAGGGGTCTTTGTAATCGATTACCAAAGGGTAGTAATCGATTACCACGTGAAAATTCAAATTTTGGTACCAATTTTAGCCTGGTAATCGATTACCAAACCCTGGTAATCGATTACCCTGTAGCAGAATGCACACTGAATTGAGTTTTGCTATACCAACTTTTGATACACTTCACTTCCACCAAATACAACTCAAAACATATTCAAATCACATATAATCACATCTATTCATGCATATTTCAAGCAATCCAAGCATCAAATTCATATACAATTCAAGTAATATGCATAAAAGACATAAAATCACAACTTCACATATGATTTTCATTTCCTTTATAAAACAGTCCAAGTTAATAATTGATTTAGCTCATATTCATCATATGAAAGTTGTTCAAATCAAGAAATAGGACTTAAATGACCTCCAAGTCATATTCCTATCTCAAGTTTTCATTTTTCAAACTTTAGCCCTTGAGTTCATGAGAACTCTTACATTTCCAACCTTTAGATTATCATTCTAGCACCCGGATAACTTCTCCCTTACCTGTCTCAAGGATTCAGATTTATTTGGAATGGAAGAAACGAATTTGTTGGGAAAATCCCAAATTTTTGGTTTAGCTGCAAAGTGCTCTGTTTTCAGTTTGGCAAGACAACAAAATCAGTGTTGATCACTAAGAATAAAGCAAAATAATTCGTGATAAATGATTATAATCAAAACTAGGATATGTCAACTTGAAAATAGAACAAGTTTGAAGCCCAAAGGATACTTGAGCTTACCACACGAATCAAGGAAACACAGCTCCACGAATCTGAAACTCAAATTTCAGATTTGAGCACCAACTTTTGTAGGCTTATATTTCCTTATATAGTCCACCAAATCAAGCAAACTTGGTATCAATTTGAAGAGGGTTAAACAAACTTTAATTTGGTGTATGATTTGCTAGAGTTTGAGGTTCAGATCATAGAGAACGAATCAGAGGAAGTAGATGACAGAAAACACGATTTTTCTGAGTTCTTGGGTGTTTGCTCCTAAATTTCATGTGTATACTCCCTCCTTTATTTAAATTAAGCAACCCTAATATGTCCCTATCAGTCCTCTATAGTTCCCAGATGATTTTTGTGGCATTTTGTGGCTGAAATCGTGGGAGATTCTTGGCCATTAGTTCTCAAACCGCCTTAACTCTGGCTCAGCAGAGTCGTGGTAATCGATTACCAGGAAGTGGTAATCGATTACTTAGGCTTAAATTTGGTCATCTTTGAAATTTTGACCAGGTGATCATTACTTGACTTGGTAATCGATTACCTAGGCTTTTTGGCCTCCAAATACAATTTCCACCATTGGATTTGAAGACAAGAGGGTTGGGAAGCTTGTCTCCAAATTTGGGCACGATCCGACGGTTAATGAATGAGATATGACACGATCTTTGGGTGATGTTTTCATTAAAATTCACTTAATATTCATATAAAATTCACATAGTATCTTTATAACATTCATTCATATAATATCCATTTAATATCTACTTGCTATTTCATTTGATATTTATAATTTCGAGGATAATTCCGGTGGGCGTTACAGATGAGATCTTGTTTTAGTCCATCAATTTAAATTTTTTTTTTCACTTTTTTGTTTTAGTATCTAAAAAAAGGAATTTTACTTTTAGTCCCTAAAAAAATTAGCTTGTTTTTTTTTTATTTTAGTCCCTCAATAAAAAAATTTTGCTTTTAATCCCTCAAAATTAATTTTTTTTTTAAAATTTAAGTCCATATTTCCACGTGTTGATGACGTGACACCGCTCACATGACTTCTGTTATGCAACATAAATATTTTTTTTTTTATCTAAAGTCAACATTAAAGATAAAAACAAAAACCACGTATACATATAGGGACCAAAACTTAACGAAAAAATTTACAAGGATGAATTTCAAAATCACCTACATTTGTAGGACCAAAATCCTATTCAAATCTACTTTTTATAATTGAACTATTGACACTTTAATATATTTGTGTACACTTCCTCGTTTATAACTTTTGCTTACTTTAGAGTCTGTTTGGCAAAACTAACTTGTAGCTGTGAGCGTAACTTGTAGCTACGAGCTTTTAGCTGTTAAGCTAGCTAGGAACTGGGAGCTTATAGCTGTTTAGCTGACTATTTAAAATAGTGTTGTTTGGCAAAACTAGCTTTTGAAGTAGCTAAAAGTTATTAATTGACCAAAAAAGACATGCAACATTTTATTATTTTAAATTTTTCAAAATTTTTTCTTTATTTATTAAATAGGTAGTTAATTAATTAATTGATTAATATTAAATTATAATTAATTAAATTCACTTTTTTCTTAATTTATTAATTACGTAGTTAATTAATTAATCAATTATAGAAAAATTATTAAATTATAATTAATTATTCATTAAAGGGTAATAAAATAATTTTAAATTTTGTTTGAGAGTATAATTGGTATATGAATTATTGAAAGCTAGTTTAGTTTCTAGAAAGCATCAAGTAGCTTTCTAAAAGCTATCTTTTAAAAGCTACAAGCTCCCTTTTTAAAAGCTATAAGTTCTTTCTAATTTGTGTTCACCGAACGGGCTAGTAACTTATTGACTGAATCTAAAAGCTCCTAATTAACTAAAAAGCTCTAGCTACCCTTGCTGAACAGTGCCATAGTCTTAAAAATAACCTTATTTAAACTTTCTAAAAATTATCTTTTTACCATATATTCTATCATTTATTTTACTTCTAAAATATGTTTCTACTTCCACCTAATACTCTTTTTAACATACACTTTGGCTTATAAAAATTAGGGTATTGCTAAATTATTAAGGAATATAAAATGGGTAAACAATTGTTGGAAAACAAAATTTATCAGTTTTCGATATGTTAAATTTATTATTTTCAATAAAAAAAATCATTTTTACTTGCTTAAACAATATCCTAATTAAGGATATTAGTTAGTATTTTCCTAAAAATTAACTTAATCCTGCTCTTGTTCACGTTGGTTTAATAGAGTTAGAAGTTTGGATTCCATATAGTTTATTTTATCCCACTAACTATACTCCTCCACCATTTTTTGTTAATTTCATTGTTGTTTAGATTTCAATGAAAATAGTAACAACTCCAACGTGATGTGTGTTTAACTTTTTTTTTTCCTTAACTTTAATGCAGTACCACCTCCATTTCTTATTTTAAGTCTTTATAGAAAAATAATTTGAGTAATTGGTCAGATTAATCTTTGACTTTGTAGGCATCGGTCAAGTTAGTCCCTGACTTTATCGAAATAGCATTTTAGTCCATGAGATAAAATTTTAATTCCCAGACGTCCCTGTCTTTATCCCATTTTAAAGCAAATACATCCCTACGATAGTGACGGCATGGATTAACTTGATTGACATTCTCCTATCTCAGGGACTAAATTGCTTTTTCGATAAAATCAGGGACTAACTTGATCGATGCGTACAAAGTCAGGGATCAATATGACCAATTACTCAAAATAATTTTGTTCTTAATTTTTTCATTTATAAATCTTCCTAGAAAATCAAAATAACATTAATTATTAATTTCACAACTTAACCCGTGTCCTTTTCCATTTCTTCATTTATTTTGCAATATTACTAATAAATTTACGTCACAACCTTCCTTTTCTTATAAAGAGATGATAAAGTATATAATAAAAAAGTTTACCTAGCTTGTTTGCTTAATATAGGTTAAGTTGTGAGCTCATAATGACTGGCTGACCTATTCTCACCCTTTACATCTACTGCACAAATAACAAGTTCAAGTTGCACAAAAATTCAAAGAAAAAAAAGACAAAGGTAATCCCACAAATTTTCATTTTTCTCTCTCTACTAGAGATTCCATGCAACTCAACGTTGAACCTATATATATTATTGATTAGTATCGTATTAATTAGTAGGTAGGAAACATTATTTGTTATGGCACTTTATTCTCTACGGCACTTTGTTTGGATTAGGGAGTTGAGGGTGGGGAATGGAAGTTAATTAAGTTTTGTTAAGTGGGAAAGATCACGAGTTAGTGAGCTAAATATAATAGTAAATCCCAATTGCCGGTTGTTAGCAAAAATGTTAAGTTTTTGTATAATACATACAACACAATAGACAAGAATAGATAGATAGACAATGAAAGAAAGGTAGAGTGTGAAAGAGGTCCCCGCAAATTCCATGAGGGGTCGTCCAATTTCCATAGCTGCACGTGGTGTTGCTTGATAAAAGCATGAATTCACAATCTCTGCTTGATTCTGGAAACCCTCTTCCCTTCATTATATAGGAACTGGAGCTCATTGCATGCCACGTGGCGTGTCGTGTGAGCCAGGGAAATTGCATGTGGTAGACCTCATGCCTTTCGCACTGGAAGATTGGGCCTTCCCTCACGTAGTTCTGTCCCTAACAAGGTTGAAGACAATTTAAATATTGAATGATGATAATATTTTTTCACTAGTTTTTTTTTTCTTTTTTCAGAGTATACCTTTTTTTTATAAGCTTTTTTCAGAGTATACTTAGTTTTGTTAATATCACTTTTCACTCATATTTTATTTGATTAAAAAGCTTTTAGCTTTTAAAATAATGAATGTCTTTTGATAAATGGCCAGAAAAGTTGCCACGAATCTTCCGCTTGATTTTTTTTACTTCCTAATAATCCCTCGTACCAAACACTTCACACCTAATCAACGAGTTGTTGATGCAGTGGTGTCAGGGGCTGTATTTGGTAGAGCAAATTACGGTTCGATTCCTGGAACAACGTTGGGAGAGAAATAAAACCTTAACTCTCGGACCCCCTTTGAATTGGATTAGTCAACCCAGTGAACCAGATATCAGGGTGAAAAAAAAGTTCACTCCTAAGTACTGGCGTTTTACAATAATGTAATTATGTATCTAAACTTATTACTTTCTTGTTTCAACTTATTATTCTCTTCAATTTTATTTACAAATTACATTTTGAAAAAAAATTTCAATACTACTTGCAAGTCATGTTGTATTTTTTATGAGTCATTTATTGTTTTTTTATTTGTCATTTATTCATTATTTTGAAACAATATATATTTGTAAAATTTTTCATACAAGTTCAGAGAGTAATATTATAATGTTAAAGTAACATTTTAATTAAAGCCTAAAGAAAAATGTAATTACCATCCCTAATATTTGTAATAAATTATTTTCTTCGTTTATAATTGTCTTTTAAAGTTATATATAATGTTAGGATAAAAATATATTTAATGTGTAAATTAATGTTTGTTTTCACCACTTTTCCCTTTATAATTTTTTATGTAATTGTTCATTTTTTCCTTTATTTATTATCTTTCCTATTAACTAGATGGATAGAATAATAAAAATAGTAATTTGCATTGTGTTTCTAAATTGACGATTAAATAAGAAAAACTTTTTTCTTAAAATGACAGTTATTTAGAAACCAAAATAATAGTTAAATGCATCTTCTGGCTTGCAATATAAGAAAAAAATATACTTCTTTTTATTTAAAGTATAATAAAAAATTAATTAAATTTCTTAAAAAAAATTATTCTCCATACTACTTTTCTAAAACATCCTAAAAATAATTATCTCTTTTAATTTTTGTTTAATTCTCAATGCTATTTTTCTAAAATACCTCTATTTTTTTTTATAAATTTGAGAAAATTAAATACAATCAACTAATCCTCTTAATATACATAATTTTAATTATTTTTTCTTAATTCGGTAAGAAAAATGATTAAGAGACTTATTTAGAGAGATTTACACACAAACATACACATAAGACTGTGATACTTATCATTTACATTCTTTTATTTATTTTTTAATTTAAAAAACAACAAGTATCAAAATATTTTATATAAGTTTGTATATAGACCTAACTACGTATATCTCTCAATCATTTCACACATTGTAAACTGGAGGAGAATGACCCGATGGAGTAATTTAAATAGCATGAATAAAGTGTTGGGTTTCCTTCCTTATTTGATGAGAAGAGATAAAAAGCCCAAGTCATTACTTGGAGAGAAAGCACTACTACAGAATTGCAAAAAAGTTCCCAGATATTAGGGATTAATAGACAAAAGATAGTTAAAAAATATCATCAATTTATTGATCCCGATTATAAAAAACACGGAACCGGGATCAATATTATAACATAAATAATTTTTTTATTTTTAAAAATTAAAAATCACACCAAACTTATTTATTCCATTGTTTTACATCAACCGGGATGCATAATAAAAAACCGGAACCGGTATCAATACTGTAAAATAAATATTTTTTCCTTTCATCCTCATCAATACTGTAACCCAGATGCTTACAGAGTTAGAGTTAGGGTTTGCAGCCACCATCTCCACCATCTCTCTCTCAAATCCCCTCTCTTGCCACCGTCCCTTCGCTCCAGCCACCGTCCCTATGAAGCTCTCTCTTCGCCCCTCACTCCCTCTGAAGCTCTCTCTCACCGTCCCTTCGCTCTCTCTCTTTGAATTCGAAGCTCCAGTTGTCGTACGCCCTAACCGTCCCGCCACTGTCAGCTCCTCTCTCCCGCCGGCGGATCCCCTCTGCTTCGAATCTGCGTTGGTGACCTTAGCGTCGCAAAAATCGAACCCCTGAGGACTGAGATTCGAGATCGAGCTCATCACCTCCAGAAGTCGTGAACACCAATTTGGACGAAACCCTTTGAATCACGACTACTTCTCCTCACAACCTTTGGCAGCAACCATCATTTCTCCCCGTCAACCTCGGTAGTGCAAAACATATCTGTGGGTCTGGAAACCAATTGCAAGAATCTCAGCTTGACTAAATTTATGCAGGTATCCCTTTAATCCCTGTCTTTCTTGAGCTTCATTACATACTCATTGGTGGATTAGTACATGAAATTGGTGATGTTTGAGGACCTGTGATTTAGATTTATGTTAATATCATGTTGCTTGGGTTAAACTGAATTTTTTAAGTAATTTTTTTTCTTTTGTAATTCCTCAATTTTAAACTATATGACGTCTTGTCATTGTAAAAGGTTATAGCAGTTTAAACATAGAGTAATATAAGATTAGCATCTACTTCACAATAATTGCCATGTATGTGTCTATGTCAGACATTTTTGGACACTCTAAACTATATTCTATAAATTTTATATCTCTTTTTCCATTTGTGCCTTTTGTTGTATCCATGTTTCCTTAGCATTTGATTTAGTTTCACTGTGAGCATATTAGATTAGCATTCAGATACTTAAGTAGCATTTGGTGAACATATCAAAATAGGAAGGAACTTATGTGTGTTTGGTCTATAGAATTAGAATAGAAAAAAGTAGAACTCATACATTAGAATTGGAAGAAACATATGTGTGTTTAATCATACATTGAATATTTGACAAATACACTCCAAGTTGCCTATTAGCTCACTTCAGAGGACACATCTAAGTTGCTGATGAGAAATACATCATTATTGGTGACTGGTCTTTTTGGTTTCAGAATTTTGGGTGTTTGAAACCAAAATGTATTCCTGTGATAGCTCATCCAGGAATCATCTAGGAATCCTGTGATAGCTCCCTTACAACGTATTCTCATATTTCTCATAGATTTCTCGTAGCACTATTTATCATAGATTTGATAGCTCCCTTATAATGTGTGTATATATAAAAGATAAAAAGTAATAATAGATTTGATAGCTCCCTTATATAAAGATTTGATAGCTCCTTAATATATAGATTTGATAGCTCCCTTATAATGTGTGTATATATAAAAGATAAAAAGTAATAATAGATTTGATAGCTCCCTTATATATAGATTTGATAGCTCCTTAATATATAGATTTGATAGCTCCCTTATCTTATATATAGGTTTGACAGCTCCCGGTTTATGTTAGATATATTTGTTTGAGCATTAGACAGTAGTAGCATTAGTGGCTCAGTGGTTTATTGCTCCGTAACGTATCTTCAGACTATAGGTTCTTACTTAGGCTTCTTCGTTTTCTAAAAAATGTATGTGTGGACTCAAAATTCAAAATTAATATAGCAAAAGTGGAGAATCGATACTCGGGGTCTCGGGGAAGCATCGTCCAGCTGATGCGTTTTTGTGCCGTTTTTGTGCCGAACGAAACCAGAACAAAAATAAAACTATTCGTTGCACAATTTTTGAATGATAGTGAGCACTAAGCACACGTAACTTACGAATCTCTTATTTTCCTTACCGCAACATTATCTCACTATTGCAGTTTTGTTTATTATTCTGTGCAAATTGATATGAAAGCAAAGTTGTATATTATTCTGTGTGGTTAGATATATGCAGCGAATGATAGCAATATGTTTCTGCTATCCTATTTGTTCTTATTTTGCAGATTACTCTTATTATGATCTCCTTCTTTCTTTTATTCTTTATAGTTAACAATCAGTATCTTGGTTTTCATTGTCTATTATTATGCCCTTTATAATCATCTATGAATATGATGATTTGTGTTTGAACATTTGCATTTTTTATAAACTATTTAATAGTTACTTGGATGTGTTAGCTGCTCATTTGCAAATACTAGATACTTAAAATTTTCATCATGTTTCCCTTCCTGCCCAAAGTAAACTGCTAAGAGCTTATCTACTTCTGAATCTATTGGTTCTGAACATGTGGCTGGTTTATTTGAAAAATGTGACTAACTGGTTATGCCTTTGCAGCTTTGTTCTTGACACTGTTCTGTATTTGTGATGCATGCATTTGAGTTGCCATATTATTTTCATGATCATATCTCTTTCTTGTTTTGTTTCTCAGCAAGAACTGATTGCTGACATAGTGAAGATACAAATGATGGAACTGTTGAAGTTGATCTTGAAAAAAGTGTATCTGTTTCAGAATTATTAGAGAAGAGTCAACAATAGTGGAAGTTTGTCTTCAGAATCAAAAAGTTCAGTTCCACGGTTACAAATTGTCATGCTAGTGGTTGGTACTAGAGGCGATGTACAACCTTTTTTGGCTATTGCAAAGAGAGTTCAGGCATGTATGAATATTTTCACTCAATTCCTGGTTGCACACTATAATTGAATAATCAAATCATAATGATTTTTTATTGCTTAATTGTATGTTTTAGGGTGTAAATGCCATTACATTTGTTGTGCACCACTTAATACTCCCTTACTAATAGAATCTGCTATGGTGCTATGTGCATTTGTTTGAGGTTATGATATTGGTGAAAAAGCTTTTTACTGTTTTAATGTATTGGCATCTTCAGAATTTGTTGTTTCGGTGATTGGGCATTGGTGATAACGACTCATGATTGAAGTTATTGCTAAGATTTCTCTATTTTTTTTCAAGGAGGCCAGTTTATTTAGGATTCTCAAAATTCTCTAAACACTTTGAATTTAAACCATTTTTTTCAGATAAACTTTTTTAGTAATGTCCAACCAAATAAGAATGTAAATGTTTGAAGTGATTTTTTTTTAATAAAAAAAAATCTAATCAAATGGGCCCTAGTCTTTATTTGTCCATGTTTAAAACCCCAAGTTTTGTCCAAATTGTCCTCCTGATTGCTGTTACAATAGTTGTACTACTGGTCTTTCTGACATGATGCAAACTTTTTATTTTTCATCATTGTTATTGAATTCTACATCCCAGTACTCATTTTTTAAATCCATACTTTCTTGCTTTCAGTGATGAACCAATGTTTTCTTGCAGGAGTATGGTCATCGGGTGAGGTTGGCATGATGCATGGGTTCAGAGAGGTGCACATTTTGGTCCAGAGAAGAAGCAGCGCAGCTAGGTTCTTTGCAGGGAGAAGCAAGGCCAAAATCAAAGTCCCTAAAGCAGTCTACAAGTCTTCCCACCAAGTCAAAGCTTCAGCCAACGTGTAGAGCAGAGCAGTCTAGCTAACATGATAATATGATACCAGCTAGGAGGTTTACATAACATAGTTTGTTATAATATCCTAATTGCACAAGGTAAATAACTTGAGCCCATTTTTCCTTTTTGATTGAAGTTGTATAATACACTTTAATTTTGTGAATGCAGGTTGGACTTTAATTTTGTGAATTTGTGCTCTATGAAAATCATTGCTCTAATGTATATAATTATGGCATTTATTTGTTGAAAAAAAATGTTGACAATTTATTTAAATATTTGGATATAGCAAATATTATAAATTAAAAATTATATATAATACTAAATAGAAAATATTATAAATTTAAAAAAAAAAATTATATTCACTAAAGATCCCGGTTCATTTTAAAAAATTCAACAGTGATCATATATACTAAAGATCTCAGTTCCTTATTAAAAATCAACAGTGATCATATATATTATTGATCCCGGTTCCTTGTTTTTTTATTGATCCCGGTTCCGTGTTTTCTAAAATACCTGGGATCAAAAGTATCATGCTTGTTATACCAGGGGATACAATCCCGGTTCGGAACCGGGATCAATAGGCATGCGGAACCGGGATCTTTTAGCATTTCTGTTGTAGTGAAGTCAACTTGAGTGGAAAGCAAGTCAAGGTACTTGGAGAGCAAGCTTACTTACTTGGAGACCAAACATACTTACTTGGAGACAAAGTCAAGCCACTTGGAGTAGAGAGCAAGCAATTGGAGTGGGGAGCAAGTCAGAGCCTCCAATCCAAACAATATAAATAGAACTCTCTAGGAGAGAGCAAGATGCACCAACACCACCAAACCTCAAGAGAGAGTCTTAGAGAGTTCTTCCACCATAGAGCGAGTATAGAGAGTTCCTAACGAGACGTTGGAGAGAAATCCTAGTGCAATACTAGAGATATTTTATTCTATCCTTTTAGGGTGAGATTGAGAGTATTCCTCCTACACACGGAGAGACACTTTGAATTCCTATTTTTTTCATAGTGGAGATTTTATTGGCTTGTGCCTGTGATTTTTTACTTCTCTAATTTGGAGAAGGTTTTTCCACGTTAAAATTCCTGGTGTTATATCTTCTACTTCTACCCCTTTTATTTCCCGATAACATACTTATCTGCATATATATCGCTTCCGCATTGTATAGCCTATTATGCATCACACAGAGGAGGGAAATTAATTTTTGTTTTCCCAACAGTGGTATCAAAGCTCCCAGATTTATCCGGGGAGCATTGCCTGTGTGACTCAAGATGGATGGGACCGCTAGCTCTACTGTTTCATATGATGAAGACATGTTCAAGTTGACTGCAGATAATTACTCTTATTGGAAACCCATGATGAAGGATCACTTATACTGCAAGGATATGCATCAACCTATCTCTTGCAAGGACAAGCCTACAGGTAAGATTAACGAAGAACAGAACCTTTTGAATCGAAAAACAGTTGCAATGATTTGAAAGTATATTGATAGAAGTTTGTTCGAGCATGTATCTACTTACACCAATGCTTATAAATTATGGTCCAATTTTGAATCTAAGATACAAAAGAAAACTCCAAGGAATAAGGCTACACTTGTTAAAAGGGTGGTAAAGCTCGACTACAAGGATGGTCAAAGCATGATGGAGAATTTGAGCACATTCAAGGGGCTAGTCAATCACTTGTCGAAGGTGGATATGAGGATTGATGACGAGTTGCAAGCACTTCTGCTACTCAATTCACTGCCGAGAGCTGGGACACATTGGTGGTGACGCTCAGCAATTCTGTGCCTGAAGGTAAGATCTCAATGGATACTGTTACAGATAGTCTATTGAATGAAGAATCTAGGAGAAAAGAAAGAGATATGTCCTTCCAGTCCGAAGCAAATGTTGTGGACAGACGAGGGAGAGGAGAAGCTCGTGAGAGAAGTAAATCCCGTGGAAGAAGCAAATGTGGAGATAGAGGACGTTCCCAGTCTGGTTCCAGAATTGTGTGTTTTTATTGTGGCATTGAAGGCCACAAGAGATCAGTTTGCAGATCCTTGAAGAGAGACCAGAAAGTAGGAACAATTCATCCAGATAAGATTGATCTGAGGAAGAAGGTAGATGACAAGCCTACCACTGCCGTCGCAGTAGATGACGATGACATATTCCTCAATGGAGAAGACAATTATCTCAATGTTGCATATGGTAATTGCTCTTGGATCATTGATTCAGGTGCCTCTTTCCACATAAGTCCTCATGTAGATTATTTTTCTAATTACATGAAAGGTGATTATGGAACTGTGAAAATGGGAAACCATGTTACCAACAAGATTATAGGTATCAAAGATATTGTGTTATTAACTGATACAGGTAGCAAGCTTGTGCTGAAGAAGGTGAGACATGTCTCGGATATGCGTCTCAACCTTATATCAACACGAATGTCAGATGATGCTGGTTATGTGAGTCACTTTGGTGCTGGGAAGTGGAAGCTAGCCAAAGGAAACCTAGTAGTAGCCAGAGGTAAAAAGGAAGGCTCCTTGTATAATATGCAAGGAAACATTTGTTCTGGAGAAGCAAATGTAGCTGCAGACTCCAAAGATCTTTGACACAGACGGATGGTGCATATGAGTGACAGAGCACTCCAGATGCTCGCCAAAGAACATTTGACAGGTATAAAAGGACAAATATTGGAATCCTGTATTGACTGTATTGCAGGTAGACAATGCAGAGTCAATTTTCAGAGACCAGATGAACCCTTGAGGAGAGAAGAAGTACTTGAGCTTGTGCATTCAGATGTTTGTGCACCATCTGAGAAGTCCCTTGGAGGAGCCTACTACTTTGTCACATTCATTGATGATCACTCGAGAAGAGTATGGGTATACTTGCTAAAGAGTAAAGATCAAGTACTATTAGCATTAAAAGAATTCCATGCTCAGGTGGAGCGTGAGAGTGGAAAGAAGCTGAAATGTCTAAAGGCAGATAATGGTGGAGAGTACAGAGGTCCGTTCGAAGCCTATTGCAAGCCTCATGGGATCAAATTGCAGAAAACCCCACCAAAAACTCCTTAACTGAATGGTGTGGTTGAGAAGATGAACCAGACAATTGAAGAGAAGATCAGATGTATGCTTAAAGATGCAAACCTTCCCAAGTCTTTCTGGGGAGAAGCCGTGAAGACTACAGTTGAGTTGATAAACCTGACTCCTTCAAGACCCCTAAAAGGTGAAATCCCGGAGGAAGTGTGGTATAAGAAGAGAGCATCCTGCAACCATTTGAGAGTCTTCAGATGCAGAGCCTTCGTACACATTCCTAAAGACTAGAGGAAGAAACTAGATGCTAAGACCAAGGAGTGCATATACCTTGGGTCTTCCAAAGATGAGTTTGGGTATAGATTATGGGATCCTAACAACAAGAAGGTTGTTAGAAGCAGAGATATCATGTTCTTTGAAGATCAGACAATTAAAGACATCGGGCAGAGAAGGCAACCTAAGACTAAGGATTGCAATGATTCAGGGGGAGAGATTCCTCAACCTCAACAAGAAGTTCCTGATCAACAACCGGATCAGAGACACCAACAGGATGACCCTGTCCATGCAGAACATGAAGTTCCTGATCAAACAGATGTGCAAATGAATCCTGATCAAATGAATCAAGAAGCACAAATGGAAGAAGAACCTGAGCTAGGAGAGCATCAGATGCAGGTTGAACTAAGGCGTTCCCTAAGACCACCAGTACCTTCTACAAGGTATTCCCCTAATGATTACATATTATTAACAGATGAAGGTGAACCTCAGTACTTCTCAGAAGTCTTAGAGACTCCTGAGAAAGAAGAGTGGATGAAAGCCATGAAAGAGGAGATGAACTCTTTACATAAGAACTAGACATATGATCAGGTAGAGCTGCCCAAAGGTAGAAAAGCTTTGAAGAACAAATGGGTTTACAAACTTAAAACTGAAGAAGGAAGCTCAAGACCAAGATACCAAGCTCGAACTATTGTGAAAGGATGCAATCAGAAGAAAGGAGTTGATTTTGATGAGATATTCTCACCAGTGGTGGAGTACCCTTCCAATAGATTAGCCTTGGGTCTTGCTGCTTGCCTTGACCTTGAGGTCGAACAACACGACGCTAAAACCGCATTTTTGCATGGAGACATCGAAGAAGAAATCTATATGGAGCAGCCAAAAGGATTTGAGGTACAAGGCAAGGAGCACCTTGTATGCCACTTAAAGAAGAGTCTGTATGATCTGATGCAAGCATCCATACAATGGTACAAGAAGTTTGAATCCTTCATGACCAAGCACAGTTTCTAGAAAACAATTGTTGATCACTATGTGTTCATAAAGAGGTATGAAGAAGATAATAGTTTTATTATACTGTTATTATATATCGATGATATGTTAATCATAGGTCGTCACCAAGCCAAGATCACTAGTTTGAAGAAAGCATTGAGCAAGTCTTTTGCCATGAAAGACTTAGGTCCTGCAAAGCAGATCCTTGGGATGATGGTGATCAGAGATCGTTCCAAGAAGTTGTTGTGGCTATTTCAAGAAAAATACATTGAGAAAGTTCTCAACAGATTCAACATGGATAAGGCAAAGCCAGTCAATATTCCACTAGCCACGCCATTTCAAGTTGAGTGCGATGAAGTGTCCAACTAGTGAAGAAGAGAAGACTGAGATGAGAAAGATGCCTTATGCCTCTATGGTAGGAAGTTTAATGTATGCCATGATTTGTACAAGACCAGATATTGCCTACGCAGTTGGAGTTGTTAGCCGATTCTTGTCCAATCCTGGCAGAGAACACTGGAATGCAGTAAAGTGGATTCTCATATACTTACGAGGTACTACCAATAGATGTTTATGCTTTGGTAATGGAGATTCTGTGTTGGTAGGATACATAGACGCTTACATGGCAGGTGATGTAGATTCCACAAAATCCACACTTGGATATCTGACACATTTGCAGGGGGAGCTATATCTTGGCAGTCCAAGTTCCAAAGATGCGTTGCATTATCAACCACTGAAGCCGAGTACATTGCAGCATCAGAAACTAGCAAGGAGGTGAAGTGGATGAAGAACTTCTTGCGTGAATTAGGTCACGATCAAGAAAGATATGTTTTGCACTGTGATAATCAAAGTGCAATTTGCCTAGCTAAGAATCCTACATTTCATTCCCGAACAAAGCACATTGACTATCGTTATCATTGGATACGAGATGCTATGGAGGAAGGGTTACAGCAGCTAGAGAAAGTTCATACTGATGACAACTGGTCCAATATGATGACCAAGGTAGTTCCAGTCAAGAAGCTCAAAGATTGTTGCTTTGGAGTAGGATTGATGACATCCCCTCAACTAAGTCAGGAAGGAGGAGAATTGTTGGGTTTCCTTCCTTATTTGATGGAAGAGATAAAAAGCCCAAGTCATTACTTGGAGAGAAAGTCAAGTTGAGTGGAAAGCAAGTCAAAGTACTTGGAGAGCATGCTTACTTACACGGAGACAAAGTCAAGCCACTTGGAGTGGAGAGCAAGCAATTGGAGTGGGGAGCAAGTCAGAGCCTCCAATCCAAACAATATAAATAGAGCTCTCTAGGAGAGAACAAGATGCACCAACACCACCAAACCTCAAGAGAGAGTCTTAGAGAGTTCTTCCACCATAGAGTGAGTATAGAGAGTTCCAGGCGAGACGCTGGAGAGAAATCCTAGTGCAATACTAGAGATATTTTATTCCATCCTTTTAGGGTGAGATCGAGAGTATTCCTCCTACACACAGAGAGACACTTTGTATTCTTTTTTTTTTCATAGTGGAGATTTTACTGGCTTGTGCTCATGGTTTTTTACTTCTCTAATTTGGAGAAGGTTTTTCCACGTTAAAATTCCCGGTGTTATATCTTCTACTTCTACCCCTTCTATTTCCCGATAACATACTTATCTGCATATATATCGTTTCCGCATTGTAGAGCCTATTTTGCGTCATACAGAGAAGGAAAATTAATTCTGGTTTTCCCAACAGACATTACAATAACAACAAAAGCCTTTCCTAGAAGACAGTAAGATCATATGGATCAAAGAAATGAAGTCAAGATTTATTCCGCAGAAACTAGACAAGGATATACTAATAAAGTGATTAAGCTAATTAATGGACATTACGGATGAAGCTTCCATTGGTTTCATTCAGATCTAAGTTAGTGACAACATTTTATTTTCTTAACTCCGGTGTTGACCAATCTTTACACGACATATCAACATTTTGGAGCAATTAATGCAGCTCGGACTCTCAAGCTAGCCTCAAACGAGAATTTTGAAAGCTGCATTTAGAGTAATGATATTTCTCTTCTCCTATATTACTAGGGTATTTTATATGTAGGATTTTTTTTTTATACTAACCGATACCCGGATCTGGTTTACCCAGAATCCAACTCATTCGGTCCGACCCAATTGAGCTCGCACTAAGCGGTAAGGGTCTCCCAACAAAAGTCGTATGTAGGATTTTTCTATGCTATGCAATACATGCATAAATTGATCATATTAAAAAAAAAGAAGTTTTTATATAAAAAAATGTTATATTTAACAAACCAAAAAATAAATATTTAATTTTTCAATAGAATTTTATTTTTAATATATGTGTATACTTTGCTTAAATGCATAAGTTACAGAATCCCCTATAGTTAAGATAACATATTGCGTCTTTAGGACAATAATTAAGATTTTCAAAGTGCAAAATTAATTTTAAAAGATTAAAAATATTAACACTAATAGATTAAATACACTATCTTCTAGGTAAACTATACAATTTACAATTCTATAAAAAATTATTTGAACGTAGAGTTTGAATTCCAAATTCAACTTTTAATTCCATTGTTTGGGCATAACATGTAAAATTAAAAGGAAAATTAAATCAATTATATTTCATTATATTATTTGTGTCTCGTGTCGTCACCATTTGTGTGCATCACTGCAACAATCTTTTTTGTGTGTCGCAGTCCTCGCTTGTGTCATGGAGATATGATGGTAGTTTATGCCACTAAGAATAATATATTCTAGTGGTTGTGGATAATAGAGGGGAGGGGAAAAGAGAGTCATGAAGATGAGAAGATTCATAGAGTGGAGAAAAGGGAAAGATGAAAGATTGAGGTGAGCTAGCTAAAGACTACGAAGAAGCCTGACTCGATAAATAGGTGGGTTTAAACTCTCAAAATACAACCCAAATAGATCTTGGGTCTTCACAAGCCCATTAAATAAGTGGGTTTATATACTCTCAATGAAGATGTAGCGTGTTTTGTTTTTAACCTCATTGTACTCAATTTTATAAAGTATGAAATAGTAATTTCGAGAATAATTAGGAGTAGGAATTGAGTTTTTGCATTTTTAGTTTTAATCTAATTCCAAAGAATTGGTCTCTCTCTAAATTTCTCAGTCTTCTTCCTCTTTTACTTGTTTCCTTTTGTTTTTCTTGCTTTATCAAAGAGATATAGCGGTATAAATGGAAGGAGATTAGTCTTTCCCCTTCATCTGGAGGGTGTGTGGTTTTCAGTCAGTCCCAGTTTTTCTGGGTTTCACTCTTGCCTATGTGCAAGTTTTGTTATATAAATAAGTGTTATTTTTCAATTGTTTTGGGTGTTTTTGTTTTGGAGAGTTCTGTGCATTGTGTTAACTTCCAGATCTGATGGTCATCCTCTTTTTTCAAATAATTGGAAGAATGATATAGCAGAGACAACTCTTCCCTTACAGACTTCTGACTTGACTTTTGTCCAGCGGTTTCATCTCTACAAATTTGAGATTCCTTGTCGCTGAAATGTGCTTACTTCCAGCATTGATGAGATTGTTATGTTGGAGATAAAGGCTGTTGAATCTCATGTTAGAGACAAATTTTGGAAGAGGTTGATGACACATGTTCAAAAGGAAGATGTTGTTGATGCAGAGTACCTTGCTTTTTTTAATGATACTCCCTCCGGTCCTATTTATAAGACCCTTTTGGGATTTTCATTTTGGTCCTATTTATAAGACCCATTTTCAATTTTCAAAAGCATTTAATTACTTCTTTCCACTAACATCCCTATAAAGTCAACACTTTTTAGAGTTCCAATAATAATTATAGGGGTAGTTTTGAGAAAGTATATCAAATTTTCACATTTCCAATGCCACTAACACATTTATCCACTCTCCTTGATGGGAGTGAAAAACCCCAAAAGGGTCTTATAAATAGGACCGGATGAAGTATTTGTGTGGAAACTATGTATTTTGTTTGGGTATCGTTGGTTTTTCTTGTACTAACTTCTATTGAATGAACATGCATATTTTCTCTTAAAAAAAATTAGTTGACTTTTTATATTTTAAATTAAAAAATTATACTATATATATATATATATTTATTTATTTATTTCAAATCGGTAAAATCGGAAGATGTGTTGCTGTATAAATATAAGAAGCAAGGAACATTGAAGCGATCAATATTGAAGATGGTAGTGTTTTAGGGTACAATTGCATTGATTTCTGCTATTATATTCGTAGCAACTTTACATTTCTATCCCTTTTAAGTGAAGAGAAGAAATTTTAAGTTCGTCATTTGAACTTTCAGAATACAATATTTAAAGAACACCTTACTTACATGTGTGTATATATAGAGAATTAATTATAGTTATACAAAATGCTATACTAATATCTAATTAACTTCAGTCGCATAAACTTGTTATGGTATATGAGATCTCATAAGGTGTAACAAATTGAGATGCACAGAAAAATAAATTATTTATTAATATTCTATGATCACATGGTCCTGCTTATAGAGACATGTACATGAAGGCCCACTTTGCTAGCTTAAAAACAAACACACTCTTACTAAGCCACTTGAGATCAAACCCCAATTTGGGAACACACACAGAAGAAGAAACCTACGTTCTCTCTCCCTCTCTAACATTTTAAGAAACAAAAGAGTCATTTGTATAACAAATTTTGAATATTATGTTTGGTATTATATATAGACTTTTTAATTTTCACTTAATTTTTTTTTATATATATACCTTTTGGAAAATACCTCACAAAAACAAAATGACGCAATATGTTATCCCATTTTTGGATGCAAAAAAATCATTTTCTTTCGATTAAACACCAAGCCTATAGACCACTACTTTCCCAATGCAATTGTATTCTTCATAACTAACATCACTGTCTTTGTTATTGTACCCTCTCTCTCCATCTCTCTCACCTTTTTTCCTTGCTTTGTGGTCCTTTCTCTCCCTTTATAATCTCTCTTATCACTTTCTCCATTCTTGCATACCTAGCTAGCTTGTATCCAACACTACTATAGCCCACCCCCCCCCCCCCCCCCCCCCCCATCTCTTTTTTCTTTCTCTTCTCCTTCTACTATATAGCTTGTCTTTTGTTGCTCAAATTTCCAACCAAACCCATTATTTTCTTTTTCTTTATTCTCCCTTCACTTGCATCTTCTTTGTTCTTTCGGCTACAAGTTGAATATTAAACTCAACCGAAGAAGCATCAACTAGTTATAACTAGACCCTTAAAATTATTTATAGAAAATTAATTACAACAAACTCTAGGGGATAATATGTCTAGCAGAAGGTCCAGGCAACAATCAGCAGGGTCTACAAGGATCTCCGATGACCAAATCATTGAACTTGTTTCCAAGTTGCGTCAACTTGTTCCTGAGATTCGCCATAGGCGTTCTGATAAGGTATTTTCATACACCCTTTTCTCTTTTTAATTGACGCATACATACATATTAATTATAAACATTATATATATACTCACACACACGTTCTTTAAGCTTTCACCAACATTTTGCTTAACATTATATTATTATATATTATTATAAACATTATATTATACATGTTCATCAAGCTTTCACCAATATTTTGCTTAAAATGGTTTAAACCCGTTCCTTAGCATTGTTTGGGCTAAAGCTTAGTATAAATTATTAGTATAAAATATGAATTATAGTTTTCACGTAAGCTAATACATAATTGTGAAAATATAGGGATAGGAATGTAATTGCTTATTTTTGTTGCTCCTAAAAAATTCTGGAAGGGATAGTGTCGAAATAAGCTAATTAAATAATAGCATGATTCTTATATATGTAACACATGTAAATCATAAAATGAAATAATATAAAGGTAAATTGTTAACGAGTGTTTTTAAAATATTTATTAAAAAATTAAATGTGACAAAAGGTATGAAACAATGCAATTTTTTTTTAATTTTCAAAAAAATAAACTTGAATTTATAAAAAAAAATTATTTTTAATAATTTTAACAAGTATCATTATAACACAAATTAACAAAATTTAATAGAAAGTATTAAATATTAGTCAAGTTACATAGTCCGAAATATTGACCCATATATTAAGGACATAGTTCCAAACAATTCCGAAATCTATGCAGATCTCTATGGGCGTCAAAGGTTTCACATTTGACTGGTACAAATGTATATGTAGTTTTGAAATATGCACTCCAAAAATATAAGATAACATGATAAAAAAAGTAAAACACAGAACCCCAAAAATAAAAAATAAAAATCATATGTATTATTTTATCAGTCAAAATGGAGGTATCACATTTGATACATGTACACATTTATCTCAATTTCTTACTTATTTTTCATATTTTTTATAGAGTTATTTTTAAAAATAAATAAAAAGTTGACATCATTTGATGTCCTTATTTCTTTTTTTATAACCTTGATATCCTTATTTCTTAGCTTGATGTACATAAAATGTTTTCCAAAAAAAAAAAAAAAAAGAGCTTAAAAGAAAAAAGGGCCTCTGTTCATCATAACAGTGATGTGGTTGATTTGTACCAAATTGTGAAACGAAACTTCCTGTATGGTCTCTGAATAGGATTGCATAGTACATAAATATGTTTGAGGGGTAGTAAATGTACTATAGTCATCAACATTGGCCTCAGTGACCATGTGTTCAACTCTGAATACATATATGCTTCTTACTATCTCACTCATTCACTCAACTATGTTCTTTCTTAACAAAGGACAGTCACAGCATATACATGTGCATGTATAAGAAGAAAGTGACTTTGAGATAACTCATGACTTTTTTGTGTTGTTCAGGTATCAGCATCAAAGGTCCTACAAGAGACCTGCAACTACATCAGAAACTTGCACAGAGAAGTTGATGACTTAAGTGAACGGTTGTCTCAGTTGTTGACCACAATTGATTCAGATAGTGCTGAGGCTGCTATCATTAGGAGCCTAATTAGCCAATAATTAAGCAACAAGAACTATCATATAATTATTCTAATTTTAATTTCCGATTGAAGGTTATTAATTATATATGATATAAGAGTGTACTTCTTCATTTTAATTAGGTAAGCTAGCTAGAGTGCAGTTTGAGGTGTGTACTTGTTATAGTGCACTTGTTAGAGAGGTTTTGTAATAAATATATTAAGGACTTTGTATTATAGCTTATAGCTATGATGCTATATATATATATATATATATATATGCATGCCACTTTTATAGATGGCCAAATTTAATGTATCACTTGTTAAATTTGTTCAGGTTATCTTCTGTTTAGTTTATTTGTAACGGGCACACTTGATGGATTTATTTTAAAGTTTGTAAGTTGTTTCTTGAACATTAAAATATGGTCAATTTATAGTACTATTTCTTTGCATATTAAGTATTTTTGAATTGTATAAAAAGGAAAATGTTAAGTAGTGATTTAGAAATATTTGTTAAGTAATTAAAATAAGTAATTTTGTCTTGAAGATAACAAGTTTAACGTTTTAAAAAATGTTGAACATATGTTTTTAATATTCACTTATTTGTTTTATCTTATTATACCGATGCTTGTAAAATACTTGTTAGCAATATCTTCTATATATTTATGATAAAAATTAAGAGAAGAAAACAAATATGTACAATATAAAAAAAAATTAAATTTAATGTCTAAGTAACGTGACTCTATATATTAAATCACTTCATCAGATCTTTTATATAAGATTTTTTTGAAGATTTTATTTTGATTCTAATCCTTTCGATTCTTACCATAAGATCATCTAAAACAAATTCACGTCCATCAAGTAAAGTGATTATTTTAGCTTGTGACGTTGGAAATGTTCTATTTGATACTCTTTTGTAAATTTATCCTTATAATTATTGCAACTTTAAAAATGTTGATTATAAAGAAATGTTTGTAAAAAAAAATAGCTAAATACCATTAGAAATTTCAATAATGTTGTCTAGTACTGTAAATAAGACACCAAACTAAAGTTTCCAAAATGATCTTATATGAAGCACTTAAGAGAGTATTTATAAGCTCGCATTCAAATTTTCAATAACAATTAATTATTTTCTTCCATAATCATCTTTATTTATTGAACATTTTTTAAAATTTTATTAATAATTGTGAAAATAATTTTTAAAAAACATATCAAATATTCATATTTTCAATATTGGTAAAAAAAATTAATTGGTACACGCTAAATTTCTTGAAAAGGTACAAATGAAGAAAGATTTAAGAGGTTATTAAAAGTTCAAATCCAAAAAATGTTTGTTAATGAAGGCCTTTTTATGAACATTATGTTGATGTATGTGTTTAATTACTAGGAGGTTTTGTCGGCAATTTAGAGTTCAACTTTATATTTAATGTCGAAATATAAGAAAGCTTAGAATGAAAGTGCTTGACGTGAAAGTGATTTGATCAATTGTTGGATAGTTACTTATATTATAGTATGGAGTTAGAGAGCCTACATTTTCGTATTCAGAAAGAGACAACAAGCATAGACAGATACTCAAAAGTGTCTAGGTTTTATCGGTTAAAGGTTATAAAGCGTTTGGAAAGTTGCTGTTACTGGACGAAGCGTGGTCAAGTTTCCTTTTGCTTAAATTGTAGCTTGAAACCAACAAAGTTTAGCATAGTTGATAGATAATTAGATTTATAGAAAATGTTTTATTGGTAGAGACAAAACTCACTTTGGTAATAATATCTATATTTTAAAGGAGATTAATCTTCGGCTGTCGACCGAAGGATACGCTTGATATAAAAAAAAATGTAGCTTGGAAACCACATCAAGTAGTATTTTATATATATATATATATATATAACGATTTTTATTTTTATATTAATTTTATTTAGATGTGTTAAGTATTAGATTGTGTTAATTTATTTTAAACGGTATAACCAAAAATTTAGATTAGGGAATGATTCAGCTCATGGAATTTCACTGAAATTCATCAACCCTAGCAAGTATTTATTATGTAATTTATAGGCTTATTTATGTTTTTAATTTTAAGAGTTTGACTTTTTTTAGTTTTGTTTCTTAAAAATTTGTTTGATCAAAATCAATTTTCACTTTTTTTTTCCAGAAAATTTGGTTATATATATATATATATATATATATATATATATATATATATATATATATATATGGCTTATTTAAGTTTTTAGTCCCGGAACTTAGGTGCTCTTTTGAAATTGGTTCTTAAACTTTTTTTTCGATGCTTTGAGTCCCTAAGCTTTGCTCAGATTTTGAAAATAGTTTTTTTATCACTTAAGTGGTGATATGATCGAGGATATGCCATGTCACCTTCACCACATCGATAGGTAATGTGCCAGATCATGCCACGTGAATTTTTAAATTAAAAAAAAATTCAAATTTATTAAAAATAATTAAAAATTGTATTTTTTAAATAAAATCGAATCTTTTAATAAATTTTAAAAGAAATTATTTTTTAATAAAAAAAATCATGTAGTGTTCCGTGGCTCTACATAATACGTCACTCGTCGATATTCTGAAAGTGAGATAACATTTCGTCGACTATATCATCACTTAAGTGACGAAATGACCATTTCCAAAAATTAAACAAAGTTTAGGACCCAAAGCATCGAAAAAAAGTTTAAGGACCAATTTCAAAAGAATATCTAAGTTCAAGGACTATATATTTTTTTTTTTTCAGAAAAACATGAGGAGATAGCTTCTCTTCTTAAACCTCTTAAATCTTGCAACGTGTCTTTAATTTTTAATTGTTATTTTTAATTAAAAAAAAACCAAACCAATTGAACTGAGAACAGACACCCAACGTGCTGAAGAAAACAGGATTAGAATCTTGTTGTCGTTACCGCCATGCCCGCCGCTCACCCACCACCACTCGGACTCGCCCACCGTCATCCACTGTTGTCGTCATCCACCGTTGCTTGCACCGCGTGCCTGCATAGTGCAACCATTGCCACCATCGTTGTGGCTCCACCGTCATCCACCGTTGCTGTCATTACATAGACAAACAGAGGCACAACACGTGAAGATGGAGACGAATGGGAAGTGACCGTGGCTCCACGGTAACGACTGGGAAGTGACGGTGACTGGCGTCTCCGTGCGTGGTGTCTGGGTGGAGACTGAAGAAAGTAAATAGATTAAAAACAACAAAGACGTGCTGAAGAAAAGGAAGAGGATGCAAGTTCTCATATGCAGGGACTTGTGTTGGTGAAACAATCTCAACCGTTAAATTTTATCTAAATGAATGGATAGGATGACCAATTTTGGAAAAGTAAAAATATAAATTGAACAAATGTCACAATTTTAATGGTTTAAGGAGATAAATTATCTCCTGAGAAGATACTTTATATATATTTTAAATTTTGCCATTAAATACTGACGCGGTTAACAAAATATTATTATGTGTCACGTTATTCATCCATGTTGTGTCATCTTATTATATGCTCGTAGTTAATTAACACGGTGTTTTATCGACCATGTCAACACTTAATAACAAAATCAAGTAGAAAAAATCAAATTCAACTTTAAAAAAAAAGTAAGAATTGGTAATGGTCAGACGAACTTCAGATAATCAAAACTGAAAAAGATTTAACTTTTAAAGAATAAAAAAATAAATAAACTTAATTTATGTATTGTTTAATAGAATAGAAAATATGCAAGTTTTCTTTGGCAAGGAAATAATATTTGTGATATTAGAGATTCATTTAAAAATATTATTTTTTATTAGATGTACTTCCTCCGTCCTTAATTATTAGACTTTCTTGTGCATTTTTAAGTCTACCAATATTGATGAATTCTATATTAAAATTGATATGTTCTTCCAAAAATACACTTCTACCAATTATTAGAACATAATAATTTTTTTCATTTTTCAATAATTAATTTAATTCCTAGATACTCCATCATCTATATTTAATGTAGTGAATCAATTTCCAAGTCATTTACACAATTAAACAAACTTCATTTCATATTCCAATACAATTTTATTTATTTTTTCACACAAAAATTTAGACCACAATGATTAGATGTAAGAGTAAATTTGGAAAAAATTACAAAAAAATCTTATATTTATGACCAAATTTTTTACCCAAAAGAGCCTTATAATTTGGGACGGAGAGAGTATTTTTTAGGTGAGAGTCAAAAACTCGAAAAATCGTAGACCAGGGATAATGATTGGTTGATTCAATATATTTTATGCAGTACATTTAATTATACCTTGTTGTTTAAATACTCTTTCAGTTTTTATTTATTTATCCTATTTTAAAAAAACACTTTTTTTAAGAAATTGAATGTGTGGGTTTTTTCTCTTCTAGTTATATCTGGGTCAAATAATCTTGCCTTTGTGAAAGTGGTGTGGTTTTTCTTGTCCCTGTTTCATCTGTTTTTTTTTGTGTGTTTGAGTGTAGGAAGGTTTTTTGTTTGTCTAGATCTGATGATCTTCCTATCTTCTCCAATAACTAGAAAACTGATATTCGGGACAGCTTTTCCCTTCGAGATCTTTGTCTTCTCCTCTGTCCAGTGGCTCTACCTCCTCAGATCTGAGATTCTTTGTCACCGAACTGTGCTTACTTCCAGCATCGATGAGATAGTTATCTTGGAAACTAAGGCTGTTGAATCTCTTGTTAGAGTTCGAAGCTGGATGTTGATGATGATCCTGATCCACGAGGAGTTTGCTGTTATGGCTGAGTATCTAGTCTTTTCTAGCAATCTTTATTGCATGAAAAATATGTGCTTCGTTATTGTATTGTTGAATCTACTTGTACTATTTTCTGTTATGGAATGAATTACATATTTTCCTCTAAAAAAATGACTACTTTGATTTCATTGAATTAATTATGTTTTTCCCTCCTATAGTATTTTCTTTCTATATATTTTTTTTTTCTACTACTTGTGTAAATCAATACACTATTAAATACAGATAAACATGAAAAATAATAACTCTTGAATTTCTAAATAGGACATGTAATATAGATCAGAGGGAGTAAAAAAGATTAGGTTTAATTATGTCACAAGTCCCTGAAGTTTGGGGTACTTTCGCCAGATATCCTTATAGTTTTTTTTTCAATGTCTGACTCCCCGAAATTACTTCTGGGTTTGTTATATACCCCTACTACCAATTCTGACCAATTTTGCTTACATGTAACATCGGAATCCTGACCAGACGCAGGAGGTTAAGCACCTAGTGCCCCGTGGGTGAAGATCTTTTTTTAAAAAAAAATTAAAAAAAACTAAAAAACTTAATATTTTTATATTTTTAGTTAAATAAAAAAAGAAAAAAAAGAATTGAAGAGAGAGGTCGTCTTCGCCCGTGCGACATCATGCAGCACCACATGACCAACCTCCTGCATCTGACTAGGATTTTGATGTTACATGTCATCAAATTGGTCAGAATTGGTTGCAGGGGTATATGACAAACCCAGAAATAACTTCGAAGAGTCAGACGTTGAAAAAAAATGTATAAAGGTATCTGACAAAAGTACTCCAAATTTCAGGGACTTGTGACATAATTAAGTCAAAAGATTACTTAAAACTAAAAAGGTTGTTTTCCTTGTAATGGTATTTAATGCATAAAATCTTGAGTAAATTCTCAGTTCCTGACTCAGTGGATATCAATCAAGTTAATATCTGAGATTCTCAAAATTTCATGTTAATTACTGAGATAGCAAAATATGAGTCACGTTAGTATCTAAGATTTTGGTCTATTTATGTAATCCTTAACAGTCAACATACGTGGACTAACATAGGGCCAAAATGTCGTTGTCTTGGTCATTACTTAAAAAAAAAAAAACATAATCTCATGAACCAATTTGAAACACTTCATCCAGTGGCTATAATCTCACATCCCTTCATCCAACGACAAAAATTTCATCTTTAATCTATAATCTCGAGGACCAATTTTACATATAATTAATGTTAGCATGAAGTATCAACTTCGTCCATGATATTTTTTCGGTATACCAACTTAGTCTCTGAAAATGTATAAATATCAATTTTGTCTCTCAAGATTTCCGGATGTACGAATTTGGTCCCTGAAGATTTTCAGATGTATAAATCACAATATGCAAGATTTACAACACTTTTCAAGAATAACGCAAATATAAAAAATTAAATACGTAAAGAAGTGAAGGGATAAAATATTTGACACTGAGATTAATCCTGGTTCATTCTCAACCTTCCGAGAGCTACATTGATTTAAGAGATTTGCTTCACTATGTTTTTAGAAATTGTCTTGTACAAACACACTTCCAAGATACTTCATTTGAAATGCTTACCAAGAGATACCTCACTCTTGTTTTGTACCTCTCCTCAACCTTCTAAAAACCCTCGTGAAAACCAACTAAAAAGATCCCTCGCTTTCCAGTACTAATAAGATACCTCACTTCCTAGATACCTTCACTTGGTAAGAAGATATCTCACTCCTTAGGCTTTCTTTGTATAGAGGATTTCTCATCCCTAATACACCTTTGATTTATTGGTGATTCCTCATACCTCAATCAATTCCTAGATCTTTTGGTGATACATCACAACTTAATCTTTATGAAGATGTGTTATTCTTGATGAACACCTTGAATGTGTAGTGAACAACTCTAATTACAACACTTGAATCTATGAATCTTGAATTTCAATGAATGCACTTTGAACAGTGATGAGTATTGAGATCAAGAATGAAAGAGATGAAAGAATATGAAAATTTCTCTTTGAATTCTCTTGAAGAATAATGGCTACGGGGTTTTGTGATTTTTAATTATGAAAACTCTTTTTTTGATACCCTTTAACAATAGGTTTTTATATGTCAAGTCGGTTAAGAAGTTGGTTAAAGAAACAAACTGATTTTGGCCTTTTATAACAGACGTAATCGGTTACAAAACCAGTATAACCGGTTATCGTGCTTTAAAAATAACAATTCTAGCCAATTTTAACTATTTTAACCGGTTACAATGCATACTTAACCAGTTACAATAGTACATTTAACCAGTTACAATGCAGACTTAACCAGTTAAGGCAGTGTTAACTTGTTAATCACTTAACCGTTTCGAATGTAGCTTGACTTGTATATAAAAACATAAGTTCTAAACCCATTATTAATTCAAAGTATGATGCATGAACATGTTTTAAAATATTTGTAAGATATCATTTTCAAAAGATTGGTTTTGTAATGAATCAATTCATGATTATTCAAAATGAATTAATTGAGATTTACTACCCAATCTAGACTCTACCCAAGCAATCATGTTAAGAAACCTAATAAATGTAAATAAACAGTAAAGAATATGTCCTATTTAAGTGATGCTCTTGAGTTTTTTTTTGTTTGTTGAGTTTTGCCTTTCTTTACCTTTTGTCTTCATCGAAACACTTGTCAAACTCACTTGCTTCACATCTATAACCCAAACCTGGCTATAATGAAGCTTGGTGAGCTTATCCAGAAGCTCGGACCCATTAAAAACATCATATCTCTCCTTGATCGCGAAGTCCTTAGAGCCTTCAAACGCATCTTGAGTAGAGCTGTCAAAATGGGCCGGGCCAAAAAGCCCGAAAAATCATAAGGCTCGGGCTCCTTAATATAGCCTATTTATTCAACCCGGGCTATTTAGCCCAGCCCGGTCGGGTTTGGGTTTGGGCCGGGTAAACCCGACCGGGTTCGGGCCGGGCCGGCGGCCCAGAAAAAAAAAAGAAAAAATTCACATTTTTTTTATTTTATATGTGTAAAAAAATACTTATAATAAAATTCCTTTAATTTTTATCAATATTCACATATCAAAAATGTACCTGAACAAATCAAAGCACAACATTATTAATTGTCCTATATGAGTTATACATACATTTTATTTTATGTAAGAATAGAAAATCAAATTTATCCTCTAAAAAATGTGTAAAAGAATAAAACACTTATTATTGTTTAAAAAAATGTGTAAAAAATAAAGCAAGTTTATTCATTAATTTTTTTGAAAAAAAATAAATATATATTTTTGAAGTGGTTGAATTGTAAAAAAAAAAAAGGTGATGCGGGCCGGCCCGCCCGAAGCCCGCTTAGGGCGGGTTTGGGTTTGATATTAGGGTACTCAATTTATAACCGGACTTTTTGGTCTGAGCCCGGTTTGGCCCGAACCCGGCCTGCAAGCCCGTTTTGACAGCTCTAATCTTGAGTAGGGCTCGTCACAACCTTACGCTTCTTCACTTTATCAACCTTTAGGGGTATGGATGGATACAAGTCCACTTTTTAACCTCGGCAGATAAATTTCAAATAAGCATTCAGGGTAAGGATGAAAAGAGGTTTGGCTTGAGATATAAGATGGATCAAACAGATTTATCAACAAATGCTGAATATGAACAAGAAAACTGAAGAAAGTGACCAAGAGCAAGAATGCATTACTGAAAAAACCATGCGGGTCATTGGGCTGTTTTTCCAACACTTCCCTACAACAGATGGGTCCCACCTTCAAAACCCAATCATCGATGAAGCCCACTATATCAGCTTCTTCATTTGAAATTTTGGAAGGGTCAATGAGGAAATTCCAGGAAGAGCCTGGGTAGAAGTCTGGCATCCAATTAAGATAAAGATTTACTATCCTAGCTTCGTCAACAAAGAAAAAAATGTTTCCTCTCCTCTGTGATGATTTTGAAATAATCATCCCTGAAATCCTTGAATTTGTTAGTATAAGGAGTAAACAAAGGACGTCCAATCTCCTTCCTGAAAGACATTATGCCCTTACCCTTCATCATAGGAACTTTAAAGAGATGGAGAATTACAGAAGCAGTTTAGGTAAGACGGATCTGGGCACAGAAAAGCTTTGTAGTCTAGATAAAGGCCCAACAAATAGGATGAGTTGGGAAGGAGAAATCCTCAAATGATTCAGCACTTTGATCTGGATCTCTGAGAGAGGGAAACTAGCTCTGAACTCTGTAAAAAGGCAGAAGTACATCATGAAAAAGTGTGAAGAAGAGGCATTAGATTGCTTTGAACATATTCGTTCTTGAGTCGATGGTGCGACGATTCTATAACCACATTCCTCGCGACATCAACACATATGAAAATCAGTGGTAATTCACCCCAGTTGCATATCTGGATAATGTATCCTCGATGATGGGTTGAAACGAAGTGATGAACTCACCATTGACGATTAAAGGTTGAAGAATACAAACGTTATGGATGAAGAAGCAAGAGAGGAGTTGAAATTCGCAATGAAAAGGTTGAATATAGCCCTCAAAAGTTAATAATGAGTTGGGGGCTCTTCAGGAAGTGTTCCTGTCACATCGTTTAGGCACCTGTCACATCGTTAAGATGTGTCATGAAAGGTAAAATGTTTATAAAGTATGCGCAGATGAGAGTGACGATGAATCCTAAACAATTTGGGTTTGAAATTGGAAGAGAAACAACGTTTCTTGTTTGCATTTAATGCAATGGGATCCGCGATAGGATTGAGGACTAATCTAGTTTCGAAATAAATCGCAGCTCGAAGTTCCCTTTAGAGCAACGACCAAGGGGCTTATGTTCCAGACCTGTCGCGAGATAAGGACATTTATCCTACTTGAAATTCTTCAGAAGACCTACTTCGACTTACGATAAGGACCTAAAGATACAAATCGAGCTTAAGCGACCTACAACGAAGCACTTAAAGCCTGAATCAACTCGGAGGAGCTTAGATATGGACTTGGCCCATGCATGGATAGGCCATGAGACTGATTCGTGAAGACAATCTGTAATACCCGCAATTTTCAGCATTTTAATAAATTGATTTTCGAAAATTTCTGATTGGGCAGTATTTTCGAATTTATGCAAATTCGTTTTTTGATTTAAATTTACGAATGAAAATGGTTATTTGGAATTTATTGCAATTATGAATTATTTTGTTTTGTTTTGTGTTATGAAGGAATTATTATTTATTGATTTATTTGATTACGTAACTTTGAAAATTCATAACTTTTTATCTGTAAATCCGAATTTGATGAATTTATAGACAAAACGATCGTATTAAAATATAGAATTTATTTTGGTACAATTTGGAATTTATTTTAATGATTTACGAAATTTTTATTATTTTGAGAAAGTTATAATGTTTTATTTTAGTAAATTGAATTATGATTTTTACAATGAAATTACTGTATCAGAAAAATATTATTTTCTGTCATGTTGATGTACTGTACGGTTTTAATATACTTTTCTTCATTTTGAATTTTAAATTATTAGACATAAAATTACGAGTGCACAAGACCCTAGAGTAACCCAATTAAACACACCCTACCCTAATTAAAGCATAATCACCCTATATGTTCCATAGGGGGACAAGTCATTAATTACACTATTAATCATATCTTCCACTAAGTAAATTGTCATAAAGCCTAAACTAATCAAAATTGAAAACAAGCCCCTAATGACCCTTGAAAAATTTGAACCCCTCTTTCAAGGCAATGCACCTCAATTTGGTTCCCTTATAAATACATACCCCATGCCCTTAAGACCCCATTTGCTTCATGACACTTAAAACAAAAATAAAAGGAAGGAGAAGTGAGAAGAGAAGAGGAGGCCGTGGAAGGAGGAAGAGAAAGGGAGGAGGAGAACTCATTTTTCTTACTCATTTTCTTTGATTTTTCTTAGGTAATGAACCGCTAGCCTATGTTCTTCTTCTTTCTCTCTTAGTTTTTCGGTTTTTCCTATGAGCTTCAAGTTAGGATTTTTGTGTTTCATGACTTTGAGCTCTTGCATGTTAGATTTTATGAATCCTCTTGCTTTTCTATGGTTAATAATATATGGATTGAAACTTGAAATAAAAAAAATGGACATGCAACCACTTATGGATGCTCACGGTTTTTGACCCCCTTTGTGTTCCAATGATTTTTGACTTTTGATTTATGTTTTAAGCTTGAATATGAGTTGATTTAGTATGTTCATGAGTTATGTGTTGTTGATTCGCACAAACTTTTCCTACTTCTTTGTTGCATTGCCACGGATAGGGTTTTGAAATTGGGGGAAATGAAATTATTTTCTTATGCATGAAATTAATCCTTGATTCTTGCTATATGTTTAGTATAATATTTTCGGTTTCTATGAGAGAATGCATGTATAAATGAACTTTTGCCTTCATTTGTTGTTCTTAAGGTCATACTGTTTTGTCATTTTTATACCCAAGATGATTTTTTCTTCTAGGGATAATTTGATTTTTGGCCTTGAAATGATTATGAAGATGTTAATTTGTGTTGTTAAAGATTTTTGAATTTCCCTCCATGAGCCATTCGGCCAAGACAAATGAACAAAGGAAATAAGTTTGGTTTTTAATGCATGTTGTAATTTTGTGTTCCTCTATAATTTTTAAGTCCTAAAGTATAAAGATTTAAGGTTTTGAAATTAAAAAGAACATGCATGAGATCAAAGGAATCATATGGTTTTATTTTGATTTGTACCTAAGAGTTTTGATTTTGTTTTAATGATTTGTTTTGTGTTTAAAGTAAAGGATTAAGCTTTGATTTTTGTTGATTATGAAACATGAGTTTATGAGTTGTTTTATGTTATAAAAATTCCTCATTTCTCTTCTTGTGTAATTCGGCCATGTCAAGAAATAAGGGAAATAAAATTGATCTTTGATGATTGATTGATTTTAAGCTTTGATTTTTGATTTTGAGCACATGCATGTTAAAATCTAAGTTTAAAGTAAGCAAAATGGACATGCATGAGGACTTGAAGTCTATACGATTTCTTTATGGTTTTTGTTCCAAATGATTTTTGTTTAATGTTGTGAGTTATGTTTAAAATGAGGAAATAAAAAGTGGGGATTTGTAGGGTATGTTAGTGTGTTGGTTTATTGGTGTGAAAATCCCTAAATTTTCTATGTTTAATTCGGCCTAAGTGTGTTATTTAGGGAAGTGAATTGGTTTAAGTATGCATGTTGTATTTGAGCTGGAATGAATTGTTTTCATGATTATCAATTTGGTTTTGAAAGGAAAATAATTGATGAGTTGATTTTTGTGTTGATGTGTATATATATGTGCAATTCGGTTTTATATGAGAAAATGGTTAAGTATAGATATTGTTTGTGCTCCATGATTATTTGGTTAAATGCACTTGATTTGGGATTGAATGAAAAGTGATTAATCCAATCGGTTTAAGTTGTTTGAAAAGAAAATTTAATTAGGTTAAAGCATGAAATGAGTTTAGTTGGTTTGAAAAATGATTATTTGTATGAGCTAATTTTGTGTGGCTGAAAAATTGTGTTTGAAATGCATGTTAATGTATGTTTGGAATATGAATAGAATTAATTTAGGGCTGCATGAGGGTAAATAATATAGGAAATCAAATGATGCATCGATGCTGAATTTTTAAGCTTATTGCTTTAGTTTGTAGGAGATTGTGCTAAATGATAGTTGTGCTAATCTGATTGTCTTGAAATTTTGAAATGTTGTTCTTGACTGTATGAGGACGGTTTGTACCAATTTTCATGAAATTCGGAGTTGATTTACTATTTTAAATTGTGGCATTTTAGCCTCAGGTCAGCAACAACTATGTTTAGATTTTTACGCAAAATCTGACTTGAAACCTAAGCTATGATTGTTCAAATGACCTGAAAATTTTATACGTTGGACTTTGACATATGTGCATGTGTTCTATAAATTTTGGGATTTAAATGAATTGATTTGATATGGTTTTTAGTTGTGTCTTTCTTATTTTCCCCGTAATTGAACCAATACTCAATTTGATACTTTTTGGACATGCATGAACTTTTGTTCATTTTGGTGACTTGGCTGAACCATATATGAAGACATCTTAGTGTGCTTAAATGGATATGGTGTGGATCTGTATTTAGGTTATGTGAGAATAAATTATAAGCTAATTAGTTTGAGTGTTGTGTTTGGTTTTGCTATTCTTTGAAATGGAATGATTTTTGAGAAGGTTTATTTAATTGAAAAATAATGAGTGTTTGGTTGCTGCCCTATTTGTTTCATGGTGTTGTGTTTAAAAAAGCAAATTGTTTTAAGTGTTATTTTTAAGCAAAGAATTAAAGGGATTTAAAGTACGATTTTTCGGTGTTTTCGGATTTTGCGAAAAAGTGATTTTGACTTTATCTCTTCGCTGTCCAGCGTTGATTTGACTTGCATATTAATTTTAAAAATATTTTCAATTGATTTAAAGTTTGAGCTTTCAAGGGTATTCGATTTAAAGAAAATTCAGATTGAAAAAGTGATGTTTTTCGACGTTTTCGGATTCGGCTAGTTGGCTGTCCGGAATGGACCAGCAACTAAAGTATTGCTTTAAAATGTTTTATTCATTGTGTTAAGATGATTTTGAAGTATTTAAAGTGTATTCAAAAGTTGGATTTGATTAGAGAAAGTGAAGGTTTCTTTTACGATTATCCGATAGGATTTAAAACGAGTTTTCAAAAGCGAGTTGATAATTAAATATGCATGTTGATTAGATAGTCATGTATTAATTATGTGTCTTGTTTTAAGCAAAGGAATTGACAGCCGGATTTTTGGAGCTGCTGTCAGTCAGGAAAACCCGCAGCAGTTTTTGGACATGCATTGTTGGAATTAAGGTGAGAGAGGGGCTTTCCCCAGACACTGTGGTAATTAGGTAAATATTAAGACGTTCCATATCATCTCAAAGATCGGAACCTAGTGGTCTCTGGGTCAGTAGTATCGTGGCAATTTTTTGTGTGTTCGACCACGTATACGAAGGGGACTAGGATCACGCACCTTATGGCATGATGTTATTATTGTGAATGTGCCATAATGATATGACTTGCTTTAATTTATGCATGATGAATATTGTGTATGATAATATTGATGTTGGTACGTTTAAACCATGGTGGAAATTAAATGAGGCAATGGAAATTAGGAAATTTATAATAATGCTGATGAGAACAATGCGAGGATATTCAATTAAGTGATGGAAGAAAAAGAGTTTGAATAATGACGCGATGTGTCGATAGATTTTGGAAATGTTGGATTTGAAAGTGCAAGGAAAGAAATGATAAGTCTAATATGATTGGAATCTGATATGCGTACGTGACGAGCAGCAAAAGAACTAGCGAAATGTGTACCTGCTCAAGGAACTCTTCAAGGTGTACGATTGACAGACGTGTTTGCCGGGTTGAGGAGCTCCCCGACATGATCAATGATTATGACGACTTCGGAACATCGAGAAAGCGTTAATGTGAAAGATTCGATTAGAGGTCGAGGTTCACCGAAGGGATGAGCAAGGGTGACTCGTTCAAACCTACGATTAATAAAATATTGATAAGACTTTAAAAGACATTGAATAACGTGGCGAGTTGAGTGTGAAGTTGTAGAGAGAAAGATACCCTATTTATCTGCGGATACTCAGGCGAGTGATTGTGATAGGGGAGGGTGATGACGGTGAAACGTCAAGTAACCTGGAGTGCTTTTCTAGGGAAAACGAGTCTATAAGTGATCCGGGATTAATACCCAAGGGATCTTAGCATGTTCTGCACCCGGAACTAGAAAAGTATTGTCACCCCCTTTGTAACATCCCGAATTTTAATTCTAATAATAATTAGAATAATAAGATTTGGAAGTAAGGATTATCCTAGAAGGGATTTAAAATGATGGATTAGGAGTGATTTGAGTGCCATATAGGAGTCAAGGAGCATTGGCATCGAAAAGCAAAGTTAAAGAAGACCAAACGAGTGTTAAAAATCGATTCTTCAATGTTATAAACACCCGACGTTAGGAAATTCAAAATAAAAGATTTAAGACTCAAAACACAATTCCCACCGTTGGATATAAATTTATGATTTTTAGGAAACTTGCTTCCAAATTTGAGCAAGATCAAACGGTGAACGAAGAAGTTATAGCCATTTGAAGTTAGGAAGAAAATAGAAAAGTGAAACAGCAGTACCTGACCATTTCGCTTAAGCGAAAATATTTCGCTTAAGCGAAACTGATTCAGTAGCAACCCAAATGATGTTCGCTTAAGCGAACGGATTTCGCTTAAGTGAAACCGGCTCGAGCAAAAACTCGAACTTACTGAACGAAGTTCGCTTAAGCGAGTAGGCTCTCGCTTAAGCGAAAATGGCCGTATCTGATGTCCTCCAGGCGCGATCTGGACCGTTCGATGGGAATCTTCCCATGGTTCTTCTAATCTCAGCCATCAAATTTGCTTTCCCTCTCTCATATACTCACCTCCATCTACATTCTTCTTCATTCTTCCATCCACCATCAACAAAAACAACTCCCCCATCTCTCTTCCTCCTCCCATTCGAACTCCCTCTTCCTCCCCACCAAGGTCAAACTTGTTTTTCTTCTTCCTCAAGCTCAAGACCCATTAATCATCCTCATCCATCTCCATTGGTAAGTTTCAACACACACTCTCTCTCTCTCTCTAGGGCTCATACGAATTTCTCTCTCCTCCCTCCCATGGTACACAAATTTTGTGTCATGGTTTAACAAAATTATGACTCATTTGTGCTCTATTTTTTCATGGAGGTCAAGAATCTCTCCCTTCCCACTCAATCCTTGGAGCTCTTGATTAAGGAACTTAGGAGCTAGGGCTTGGAAGATTTTTCCCCATCTCTCTTGGTTTAAGGTAAGGGAGTGGATATGGTGAGCTTTTCCTTGTTCTAGGGAGTAGGCTCTAGTTAGTATATAATGCTTGTTAGGGTTATGTGTTAGGGGAGAAAATTAGATTATAAATCCCTAGGTTATTGAATATGAAATTCTAATTAATTAAATATGCATGATGATTGGATGTTGAGACTAGGAAAAGGAAACCCAATAATATGAGAATGAATTATTTGATAAATGAAATTTGGTTAATGATTATAATGAAGTACAAGAGGATTTGGGTAATATGATAGTGAAGATGATATTAATGATTTCTATGACTATGGATTTAATTGTCAAAGTTGTGGATAAAATAATAATTGATTGATGTTGCAAGTAAATGTAGGTGTTATGGAGTAAATTGATATAGGAAGAAAAATGGAATGGAAACGACTATATGTGATGAATGTGCGTGTTTGTACCTAAATGCTAAATGAGTTTAAATGTTAAATATTGTCAATTGTGAACAAAGGTCATGGCTTATGAATTGAACTTGGGAATATCGGATATAGAAGCAAATGATTTTGTGTAAACAAAAAGTAAAAGGTGATTTTATTATGTGGGGATAAAGTAAATAGGTAAGAAGGTGAAATATGTAACTTGAAACGAAGTGTAATATAAATGTTGGACTATGAAAGAGAATACTATTTGGTATGAATGTGATAACTGAGAAAGGAAATGAATAAGGTGATTACATGAATAATTATTTGTGCAATGTGTGTTGTTGTATTTAAATTTGTTAAAATTGATTGAACAAGAAAGTGAATAATCCTTGGCCTCTGAAATGAGGCGCCGAATATTGAGAATGTGGTATATGTGTTGACCTCTATTTTGAGGTGGCATTCCTTAACTTGTGATAAATGGTTTATGGTGAGAATGATTAGGTGTTGAATGTGTGCCATTGCATTTAATTGTGTTAAGAATGTGGATATCGTATGAATGAGCAAATGTATATGTTATAATTGTTTGTGTAAGAAGATGAAAGTATGATTTGGCCTCTGATGTGAGGTAATGGTAAATGAAAATGTAACAAGTGCGTTGGCCTCTGTTTTGAGGTGACGATTAATGGAAAGTGATGATTTGGCTGACCTCTGATATGAGGGGCACAAAATGAATGGAAGTAATAGAGTGTTGACCTCTGACCTGAGGGACACCGTATGAATTAAGGTGAATGAGTGTTGACCTCTGACCTGAGGGACACAGAATGAAATAAAGTGTTGACCTCTGACCTGAGGGACACAAGATGAAATGAATGTTATTGGTTGTTGACCTCTGACCTGAGGGACACCGGATGAAATAAAGAACTGAGTGTTGACCTCTGACCTGAGGGACACATAATTTAAATATGGAAAAGTATAAGGGCCTCTGTTTTGAGGTGACAAATGTGTTGAATGAAAATTGTTCATTGGCCTCTGATTTGAGGTGATGTATTGAAATGAAAGGAGTATGTGAAATGAACAAATTAATAATGGAAATGGATTTTGAAATGAATAATGAAAATGGATGTTGAAATGAATAATGGAAATGGATGTTGAAATGGATTAATGAAAATGGAAATGTGAAATAAATAATGAGTAGGGAAATAATGGAATGAGTATGATGTGCAATTATGTGAATATATGCTTATTTGCTAATTGTGCTTGACCTAGTGGGTCGTTATGTCTAGTTAGAAACTGTCTTCTATTTCATGTGCAATGCTCACTCCCTTACATTTTCAGGTATGGAGATTGAGTTGGCACAGCCCCCGGTCGAGCAGAAGTACTTTCCCTTACAGGGAGAGTAGGGTTATTATGGGATATGGAAGAATATTATGAACTTAAGCCTCCTCCACTATTTTGATGTAAAATTTGTTATTCATATTTTAAGTGAGGCTTAGGATGTTTTATTTTGACAAAGTTATATGTTTTGGTTATGACACTCAAACTTAGTATTTTCCGCTATTACTCTGATATACTTGGAGCTCATGGGGCCTTGATATGATTTAGAAATATAATCTGAAGCCCTGCTGGCTATTAGTTGTTTATTTGAAAATTGTTTATACAGGTTAAATTTTGGAAAGTCCGAAAAACAGATAAAACTCTGTCCGTTTGACGGATGATTTTACTAAACTAAAAAGGAATTATTAAGTTCACATTTTTAATACTTGGGAATTAAGGGTAATATTTATTAGGGTGTTACATTTATGGTATCAGAGCAGTTTCCCTCGGCCTTTGGAGTATGACCTCACTACTCCTATGGTTACTCACCGAGCGAGTAACCCAAGTACTTAGTTTAGTGTCTAAGTGAAGTTATAGGATATTAGTAGTTTTATTTAATTATTCTATCATTAACTGGTTTCCCTTCCATGACTCAACAGTATGGCAGGGAGACGAGCTGATAATGATAGGATTGCTGCAATTCTCGAAACTCTGGTTCAATTGCAGCAGAACCAAGCCCAAGTTCAGCAGCAACAAGCTGATAATCTTGCAAACCTGCAGCAGAATCAAGCCCAGAACATTGCTGTAGCTGCAGCAGCTGCTGCAGCAGCACTCCAGCCTCCTCCACCACCACCAGTGGAGATTGACTGGATGGGCCGCTTTAGAAAAAGCGATCCGCCGAAGTTTGAAGGGGGTTACAATCCCGATGGAGCTCAAAGATGGCTCCAGGAGATGGAGAAGGTGTTTCGCTCACTGCAGCCACCAGGTGACCAGTATATGCGACTAGTGGAGTATGTTCTGATGGGTGAGGCGGAACATTGGTGGGACCAACAGAGGAGAGGTCTGGAAGCAGCTAATGAGCTTATTTCATGGGATCTTTTCAAGATCCGTTTTCTGGGAAAGTACTTTCCGGAAAATGTAAGGAGGGAGAAGGAAGTGGCTTTTCTTGAGCTGAAGCAAGGGAGCCTCAGTGTTGGAGAATATGCAGCTCAGTTTGAGGATCTCATTTGTTATTCTGGCAGCTATCGGGATGCAGATGAACGCACTAAGTGTATCAAGTTTGAGGCTGGTCTCAATTCCAAGATCAAAACTGTCTTTGTCTATCAGGGAATCTCTAATCTCTCTCAACTAATGAACATGACCAGTGCTTATGAAGATTCTCTCAAGCAGGAACAAGCAGGGGAGCGAAGCAGGGCACCTCAGAGATTGTCTGGTCCTATTAGGGGCAAGGGACCGATTCAGAAGTCTGGTCCATACTCTCATTCCGGGGTCACGTTTCCTAGGGAATCATGACCAACAGTGAATGCTTATGGTCCAATACCAACTTGTCAGCACTGCGGCAGGATGCATAGGGGAGTGTGCTGGATATTGGGTCGAAAGGAGGGGTTATGCTTTCACTGTGGACAACCCGGACATTTTGCTTCAAATTGCCCTAAGAACACAATGAAGAAGGAGATTAATGCTACTAAGGCACAGAAGGCCCGTGGTGGTCCATCATTGCAGAAGGGAAAATTGTTTACTGTCGAGGGTGACGAGGTTGACCCAGCTGATATGGCCGCAGGTAACTAATGTTTGCCAAGTCCATGCGTAATGTTTCTAAGTTCAATTGTTGTGGGGTTAGTTTCCTCCTTAGTTAACTAAATAGTGAGTTAGTACTGTCTTAGGGTGGAATCGTTTAAAAACATTATTGGATATCTGCCTCTCCAAATACAATCCTGTTCTTACAGATAGCATAAGAAAGACCTCATAAGGAATTCTTAAGTTTGAGAACCCTAATACCAAGTAACCAATATTATTCTGTGATGTTGTTATTGGATGTAATATAAGGTTAGAACTGATCACTCTAATCCTTGCATTTGTCAAATGATGACATTATTGACAGAACCCGACAGTGATGTGTTGTTGGTAGGCGTGAGGATGGGATTGATCACCTCAATTCTTGCATCTATCAATAAATGCTATCATTGTAACCTCAAAAGTGAAAATAGACAACCAAAGTAGTGTAGCTAATTTCTGAATCCTAGGGAATGAATTAAGAAAACTCTCCAGAAATTATTCTTAACCACCCTATCAACTAAACCCATCATTGAGCAATTAGACAATTGCTTCGAATCTTTTCCCGGTTCTTAGGTAACCATTCATAAGAATAGCCGGTTGTGTCAAATCTGAAAACCCCTGCATTAAGACCAAACAACTCTAAACACAAATCTTGTCGTACCCTTCACCTTTGGTAGTTGGGTAAATCTTGGAACTGATGTGGACTCCTTCTTTCCTATTCTTTTACTCAATTCATGAAAGAAGCTGATTGTTGAGCATTTAGTAGGAGTTGTGTCTGCTCTACTCAAATAAGCAATTAGGGAAGCTCTTAGCCTTTGGTGTGCTTCTTGTTTAGGAATGCCTGTGTTTTTGAAAAGCCTTAAATCCTATCGGTGCTAGTCAATCATTATGAGAGACAAACTTTAAGGCGTTATACTTTATACGAATCTTCGTATGCCATGATTTCAAGACACCTCTTCAAGAAAAGATTCAAAAACTATTCCGGAAATGCTGAATATTTCGACTTTTCTCGTATCTAGCTAATACAACTCCTGTCTGACATCTATTCGAAGGATGACCGGAAGCGGACTCACCCGGTCCCATACCCTTTAGTAATTGGGTATGTCGATGCCAAGTGGGGGAGCACTTCCTACCCTAACTTAAGTTCTATCTAGGTAGTGGCAAAATCGGAAGAGTGGCAGAAGAAACCGAAGGGAAGTAATGATAGGAGTCACAAGCCCTACCATTGGGATGATTCTCCATTTACCGAACTTAACGGAATTTCGGGGACGAAATTCTAATAAGTGGGGGAGAAATGTAACATCCCGAATTTTAATTCTAATAATAATTAGAATAATAAGATTTGGAAGTAAGGATTATCCTAGAAGGGATTTAAAATGACGGATTAGGAGTGCTTTGAGTGCCATATAGGATTCAACGAGCATTGGCATCGAAAAGCAAAGTTAAAGAAGACCAAACGAGTGTAAAAATCGATTCTTCGGTGTTATAAACACCCGACGTTAGGAAATTCAAAATAAAAGATTTAAGACTCAAAACACAATTCCCACCGTTGGATATGAAGTGATGATTTTTAGGAAACTTGCTTCCAAATTTGAGCAAGATCCAACGGTGAACGAAGAAGTTATAGCCATTTGAAGTTAGGAAGAAAATAGAAGGAAAATAGAAAAGTGAAACAGCAGTACCTGACCATTTCGCTTAAGCGAAAATATTTCGCTTAAGCGAAACTGATTCAGTAGCAACCCAAATGATGTTTGCTTAAGCGAAACCGGCTCGAGCAAAAACTCGAACTTACTGAACGAATGTTCGCTTAAGCGAGTAGGCTCTCGCTTAAGCGAAAATGGCCGTATCTGATGTCCTCCAGGCGCGATCTGGACCGTTCGATGGGAATCTTCCCATGGTTCTTCTAATCTCAGCCATCAAATTTGCTTTCCCTCTCTCATATACTCACCTCCATCTTCATTCTTCTTCATTCTTCCATCCACCATCAACAAAAACAACTCCACCATCTCTCCTCCTCCTCCCATTTGAACTCCCTCTTCCTCCCCACCAAGGTCAAGCTTGTTTTTCTTCTTCCTCAAGCTCAAGACCCATTAATCATCCTCATCCATCTCCATTGGTAAGTTTCAACACACACTCTCTCTCTCTAGGGCTCATACAAATTTCTCTCTCCTCCCTCCCATGGTACACGAATTTTGTGTCATGGTTTAACAAAATTATGACTCATTTGTGCTCTATTGTTTCATGGAGGTCAAGAATCTCTCCCTTCCCACTCAATCCTTGGAGCTCTTGATTAAGGAACTTAGGAGCTAGGGTTTGGAAGATTTTTCCCCATCTCTCTTGGTTTAAGGTAAGGGAGTGGATATGGTGAGCTTTGCCTTGTTCTAGGGAGTAGGCTCTAGTTAGTATATAATGCTTGTTAGGGTTATGTGTTAGGGGAGAAAATTAGATTATAAATCCCTAGGTTATTGAATATGAAATTCTAATTAATTAAATATGCATGATGATTGGATGTTGAGACTAGGAAAAGGAAACCCAATAATATGAGAATGAATTATTTGATAAATGAAATTTGGTTAATGATTATAATGAAGTACAAGAGGATTTGGGTAATATGATAGTGAAGATGATATTAATGATTTCTATGACTGTGGATTTAATTGTCAAAGTTGTGGATAAAATAATAATTGATCTATGTTGCAAGTAAATGTAGGTTCTATGGAGTAAATTGATATAGGAAGAAAAATGGAATGGAAACGACTATATGTGATGAATGTGCGTGTTTGTACCTAAATGCTAAATGAGTTTAAATGTTAAATATTGTCAATTGTGAACAAAGGTCATGGCTTATGAATTGAACTTGGGAATATCGGATATAGAAGCAAATGATTTTGTGTAAACAAAAAGTAAAAGGTGATTTTATTATGTGGTGATAAAGTAAATAGGTAAGAAGGTGAAATATGTAACTTAAAATGAAGTGTAATATAAATGTTGGACTATGAAAGAGAATACTATTTGGTATGAATGTGATAACTGAGAAAGGAAATTAAGGTGATTACATGAATAATTAGTTGTGCAATGTGTGTTGTTGTATTTAAATTTGTTAAAATTGATTGAACAAGAAAGTGAATAATCCTTGGCCTCTGAAATGAGGCGCCGAATATTGAGAATGTGGTATATGTGATAAATGGTTTATGATGAGAATGATTAGGTGTTGAATGTGTGCCATTGCATTTAATTGTGTTAAGAATGTGGATATCGTATGAATGAGCAAATGTATATGTTATAATTGTTTGTGTAAGAAGATGAAAGTATGATTTGGCCTCTGATGTGAGGTAATGGTAAATGAAAATGTAACAAGTGCGTTGGCCTCTGTTTTGAGGTGACGATTAATGGAAAGTGATGATTTGGCTGACCTCTGATATGAGGGGCACAAAATGAATGGAAGTAATAGAGTGTTGACCTCTGACCTGAGGGACACAGAATGAAACAAAGTGTTGACCTCTGACCTGAGGGACACAAGATGAAATGAATGTTATTGGGTGTTGACCTCTGACCTGAGGGACACCGGATGAAATAAAGAACCGAGTGTTGACCTCTGACCTGAGGGACACATAATTTAAATATGGAAAAGTATAAGGGCCTCTGTTTTGAGGTGACAAATGTGTTGAATGAAAATTGTTCATTGGCCTCTGATTTGAGGTGATGTATTGAAATGAAAGGAGTATGTGAAATGAACAAATTAATAATGGAAATGGATTTTGAAATGAATAATGGAAATGGATGTTGAAATGAATAATGGAAATGGATGTTGAAATGGATTAATGAAAATGGAAATGTGAAATAAATAATGAGTAGGGAAATAATGGAATGAGTATGGTGTGCAATTATGTGAATATATGCTTATTTTCTAATTGTGCTTGACCTAGTGGGTCGTTATGTCTAGTTAGAAACTGCCTTCTATTTCATGTGCAATGCTCACTCCCTTACATTTTCAGGTATGGAGATTGAGTTGGCACAGCCCCAGGCCGAGCAGGAGTACTTTCCCTTACAGGGAGAGTAGGGTTATTATGGGATATGGAAGAATATTATGAACTTAAGCCTCCTACACTATTTTGATGTAAAATTTGTTATTCATATTTTAAGTGAGGCTTAGGATGTTTTATTTTGACAAAGTTATATGTTTTGGTTATGACACTCAAACTTAGTATTTTCCGCTATTACTCTGATATACTTGGAGCCCATGGGGCCTTGATATGATTTAGAAATATAATCTGAAGCCTTGCTGGCTATTAGTTGTTTATTTGAAAATTGTTTATACAGGTTAAATTTTGGAAAGTCCGAAAAACAGATAAAACTCTGTCCGTTTGACGGGTGATTTTACTAAACTAAAAAGGAATTTTTAAGTTCACATTTTTAATACTTGGGAATTAAGGGTAATATTTATTAGGGTGTTACACCCTTGATCAACTTTGGAACTGTGAGAGGGAACCTGAACGAGGCGGACAGTCAATTAGTGTTGGGCCCTTGCGATGTCGCGTAAAATGTTAATTGTCATGATGGTTGGCCTGTGCGGTTGTGGCTTTGACAAATACGTATGATGTTGGATTTCTCAGCTGTTCGACCTGCGTGGGTTAAGGTTCCTCTACTCCAGTTTGCTTCCGACTAGGCTTGGGAGGATTAGAGGAGATGTATGTGTGCTAACTAACTCCTCGATGACATTTCTATAATTACCCCTGTCATCGTTGGATGCGCCTTGATAAGACTTAATAAAGTAAGATGAAATTATTAAAAGAATCTTTGGAATAAGATATTAAAATACAATGCGGATTGTTGAGACAAGAAAGTGGAAAAAGGTCAAGTGGCAAGAAAGTATGGATAAGACCAAGGATGTGACGTTGTTATGATTATGAGATGTGATGTGGCATAGTGAAACAAGTGATGAAAAGATGAATGTGAAGAGAGAAAATGGCACGAATGAAAGTATCCCTGTATAATGACGTTGACATTGATAACGATGATGAGGCTAATTATGTTGTGTATTTTGTTATCTGATATATATATTGCTGTGTGCTTGTCTTAATAATGTGCCTATTGTAATTCCACCCGTCGACGAGAAATCGTTTGGGATCGCTCATTCTCTCTTCTACCCCATTTCTTCTGCTGGTATTCTATACCACGCAGCGTAGATGGCGTATAGAATCAAGATCCTCATGAGCCCGTTGGACGATGGAAGCTGAGAGTTGACTCCAATTGGATGGAGATGGAGTGGACCCATCAGTGTGGAGGTCACTGATCCACTGTTCACGCTTGAGGAATTGGACATGTAGGACATGATGAGTAGGCTCGTGTTGATAGATCAAGAGTTGACGATGAATCCAACGTTTTCCGATGATTATGAAGAAATATTTGAAGACGCAGAGGAGCTGTATGAGTTGCCAAGAGTGCCCGGTACTGGTGGTGCCCCATAGTATAGGTTTTTAATTATGTTTTCAATATGTATTGCACTATCTTGAGATGTACTTGAAAGGAATGGCTCTACCCTGATGTAGCCGTTTTATGGGACAACATGTTTTAAATTTTATAACTCTGATAAATATAATTTGATTTGAAGGTACTATCCATAAAACGAGGTTATTTTGACGAATGAAATATTTTATGATAATGGAAAAAGAGTTTCAAAGCGTGATGTTGGTAACATCTCGATTTGGAACTTGATGCGTGATAAGGGACATGAATGGTTTATTTTATAAGAACATGTTTTTATGAAAAAGATCTCATGTCCACGTCACCAGTGATAAAAAAAATTTTCCCATATTTTTCACTAAATAAAAATATATTCAAGTTGACTAAATCGGGGTGTTACACAATCTCGAACGGATAAACAACTCAATTAAAGAAGAATATCAATAGATTATCAACTACATTATAGAAGATTACTACTTATCTAAATAGGATAAGATCACACGAAGATTATCCCCACAGATAGAAGATTTATGTGGGAAATACATCATGTCAAGATGCCTATCCTGATTCTATAAATACTATCCTCAAGCAGAGAGTTGAAGACTCGATCAATAAATTAACGCATTGCAACAATTTAAAAATTGCATGACGCAAAAAGTATACATAGATACTCCATCCCAGGGATAGATACCAACAGCGAGAGTGTAGAACTCTTGCCATCCTCACGGTGGTAGTTCCATCTAACCCCATCGTAGAGACTCAACAAGATTAAGAAGGCCACTACCAAACAGTACTGAGGATGCGAAACAGTGTTTCCAACTCATTCATTTAGGATATATAAGCCAACAAACAACCTTCCTAAGAGTAGAGGACACATCGTAGAAGACTCTAAGGAATAGCTCGAAGCTATCTTCGTCTCCAATATGCACTATTGAAACATGCTTGATATATAGAACTAAGTAGTTTTGATTCCCAGAACCTAGTTCGAACGGGTACATAGGCAAAGCAAAAATCTTTAACATGAACCTCTGTTTGATCTGGTCATAATAGGCTATTTCCCTTTTAACTATGATGACTAGCAACATCATAGTTTAAAAAAAAAAACATTTTAAAGCTAAAAATAATGTTATTGAGATTTTTATCTCACTACTCGGGGTTTGATGCTGTCAAATTGAGAGATTGGAAAGTAAGACGTTCAAGAAAGTAGAAGAGCAACTTTATGAATTTCTTTATTATATAATATTATTTTTAACGAGTCGACTTTGAAGGGAGTGATGGACATTGTTCTAGGTAACTTTGTTCTAGCTTTCTAGTTTAGTGTCCAATATCATAATAAAATACGTATATTTTTTCAATCTAATTTTATTTTGAAATTTTTTTTGGTTCAGGAGTTGCATTTTTAAAAAATAAAAAATTAATTAAGATATTTTTCTTCATTCAATATTGTACTTGACAATGTTTCGTGGATTGTGTAATTTAGATGGGTTCGAGTATACTCTTGGATCTCTCGACGCATTGTCCTATGCATGTCAAGGTTCTATTGTGCTTTGCTAATTTGATTTTGTCTAAAGTTATATGATGTAAGAATAATATTTGAAATAAGCTCAACTTCAAACATGTAATATCAAATATATTTCTTTACCGTATAGTTGATAATATATTGGGTGTATAGTGGTAGATTAAAAATCTAATGTGATCATATGATGGTAGGTATTAGCTAGTAAAGTATTCATATTTTACTCTTTGAATAGTAAATCCTCCATATGTTTTCACTTTTTAAGTTGCTGAGAATACTTAAATTATATACACTAACCATAATGGGGTAGATGGTCAAGTTAACTATCATTATGCATTCACTTTGAGATTTAATTTTAGATCCTATTTTAACAATCTGACAAGTAAAAAAACTTTGTGACAAATAAATTATCAATTTTTGTCATTTATGTAGTAATGATGAATTTATATTTTTATAAATTTTATACCTATACTATTATTTTTACCTTGGGTCAACGCGAGTTGTCCATATCGTGTCCTGTCCCAATTTGGATTCATCCTTATTGTGCCCCAACCTAATTAAGAGCAAATTTGGACCAAAAATTGATCCGATCAACATTTAGTAATCAACATTTAGGAATGTGTAAAAACACAAACCTAACATGTCCCAATTCCTTCTCATGCTCACCCGTACTTCCAAGCCATGGACAATCATCCTTCACACGCTATTGAACCTCAAAGTTTATGTTTTTATGTGATGGTAGCAATAAAAAAGACAGTCTAAATTTTTCACGGAAGCCGGCTCAAAATATTTGATCTTAGGTTCATTTCCCTATGAAATCTTATCGAGTTAATTGTCACTTTAGTCCCTGAACTTACATGTCGCTTTCACTTTCGTCCCTGAAATTAAGAAAATAGCTTTGAGGTCCCTGGATTTGTAAAAACGCGTTCACGTTAGTCCCTGGCGTTAACCTCCGTCAACGGCCGTTCACGGAGGCGTGACGTGGCATCCTAGTAAGCAATGGTAACGGTCATCCAACGGCTACTTTGTTCTTCCCCAATTCAGTTTTAAATTGAACCCTAATTTCGAGTATGGGTCCTCAAATCTCATCTTCTTGTCAAATTGATTTGCAATTTCTTCCTGATTAATCTTATTGTTCTTGTTCGTCGCAAACCCTAAGCACAAATTGATCCCTAATTTGTGTAATCGAAACCCTAACTCAGTCTCCCTTTTCTTCTATGTAAAATCGCAATTGCTGTTCTCATCTTAAAACCCATGAAATCAGAGCTGCATTATGGGTGGTGATAGTAGCTGGAACTGGAGTCAAGCTTCGAAAGCTGAAAAGATTCGAAGGAAGCAAGAAGAAGGCCCAACCTTATGCTATTGTGATTTGAAAAGTGTTGTGAGGAGATCCAAAACTACTCTCAACCCTGGAAGGTTGTTCTATGGTTGTCCTAATTACAAGGTTAGTGTTTAGTTTTTTGATTTAATTGGTAGGGTTTGTCCATTAATTTTCAGCATGGGCACTAAACTAATGCAAACTCTGTTTTGTTATAGCATGGGCAACAATGCAGCTTCTTTTCCTGGGTTGATGATGATGACATCAATGATGGTTCAATAAACAGGAAACTTAAAGAATCTAGAGCAACTGCTGTTGTTAATGATGACTTGATAATGGACTTTGCTATGAAGATTGTTAGATTAGAGGGTGAAGTGAAGACATTGAAGTGTTTATTGGGTGGGTTGGTTGTAATGATCTTTGTTTTTAATATGATGTGGGGATTATTGTGGTTATTAAAGTAGTAGTAGGAGTTCTATGTATGCAATGTGATCTTTGTTTTTAATATGATGTATTGGCATTTGTAACATTAGTAAATGAAATGTGGTTTTGTTTATTTAAGTGTGCATAGTGCAGCAACAAAAGTCTAGGAACAATAATGCAGCAACAATAATTTAACAAAATGCAACAACAATAAGTTAAAAAAATGTAGCAACAAATAAGTAAACTGAAATTTGTCATTGATAACCAAATATATAGAGAACCCACATATTGTTAGAATCAAAAGTAATGACACCTTACAAAATGTAGTCTGATTTGCAAGGGATTACAAAACAAAAGCACCAAATATCAATTGGTGATTACAAGACCAAAATGAGCAACAAAAAAGTGTGGGCAAAACCAAAAATCAAAATATGAAACAACTTTGTTCATTCTCTAAATCCTAAAAAGCTGATGGTGAAGGAGAAGCTGCTGGTCCAGAAGACATTTTAGATCCTTTTAAACCATGTGTTGGCATAAACACCATTGGTGCAGGGACTGCTGCAGAAGGAGCAGGCACTGGTGCATAAGGAGTGGGGGCTGGTGCAGGCACTGGTGCAGCTGGTGCAGGCGTTGGTGCGGCTGGTGCAGGCACTGGTGCGGCTGGTGCAGCTGGTGCAGGCACTGGTCTAGGCCTGATAGGTAATTTGGGTCTAACACCAGATGCAGCAGGTAGTTTAGTTGTAGGCTCTGGTTGGGATGAGTCTTGTGGTGGCTGTGATTGTGAGATATCTATCACATCTGGCTGAGAACCAGCAACATTAGTAGCATCAGCTGCATTATGATTAGAAGCAGCAGCTGCATTCGGATTAGAAGCAGCAGCTCCTGCCTCTTGTGCTGCCTTAGCCTCTTCCTCTTGCTTCTGTCTCTTGTACTCAGCACACCCTTTCCTATTGTGTTTTTTACCCCCACAGAAAGAGCAAGTAAAATCAGCTACCCTTCTCTTCAACCTTGTTGGATTTGTCACTTCTTCTTTACCATAATTTCCACCCTTTCTTCTTTGTTTTTTAGGTCTACTAGGCTTCCTCTTCATTGGGGGTGGGATAGGTGGAGTGTTTCCACTTTCCTCCCAGTATTGCTCTCCTCTAACTGGAAGTATGTGATGCTCATAGGTTGATCTATATGCAGTCATGGTGATCCAATGATGGCAGTATTGTTCAGGATTCTCACCCCTATGTGCAATTGCAGCAACAGCATGCATGCATGGCATACCTAATCAAACACAATATTGCCAAAATTCAAATCAGAATAATGAAAATCAGAATGTACTCAAGTCAGTAAATGAGAATTACATGTACCTGTTAATTGCCAAAATCTACAAGTACATGTCCTAGCTCCCAAGTCCACTGAAACTCCTTTTCTTTTCAAATACTCAACCTCATATTTAAGCCCTTCATCATCACCTAATATGCATAACAGAAACTACTAAAGTTAACAATTCTCAACACAAAATATAACAAGAATTGAAGGAATAGATATCTAGTTACCTGCCCATATTGGTGTCCACTGGTTACTCTCCTTCTTCTCTTTCTCCAATCTACTTCTTTGTCTAGGAGGTAGAACACCATTGTATGCAGCCAAACTCAATTTGTTGTCTGATATTTGCATCATTATAGCACACCTAACTTCCTCCAACATAGTCAGTATTGGCTTCCCCCTTGCACCAATAATCTTGGCATTAAATACTTCACAATTGTTGTTGCGTATGTTGTCTGCCTTAGGCCACTCATTGAATTCAGCCTTTGTCCAAGTTGTTGATGGATTTAGCTTCCTCCACTTGTCCAGGTAAGCCCATGCTTTCTCATTCTTTACTTTCATCTTGCTCATGTTGTCCTTGAATTGTCTTCTTGTGGTTGATCTTTCACACTCCCACATCAGCATTTTTGCCTCTTTGTCTTTCCATTGCTTGGAGAAATTCTGCCACAGGTGCCATGCACAAAGTCTGTGATGCACTCCTGGCATTACCTCTTGCAAAGCAGGAATCAATCCCTGAAAATGAAAAATATAAAGAAAATTATTATTCATTACAGTCCTTGTAATCACATTAAATAATTCACTATAGTCCCTGTAATAATTTTAAATAATTCATTATAGTCCCTGAAACTATAAAATTAATTCACTTTAGTCCCTATGTCAGTAAAATTCAGATTCCAGATTAACTAGCATATCAGTATCACTAAAGAATTAAGTAAAAGATTAAGGGTTATGGATACCTTCTGCGTATCCGAGATGAAGTTCCATCCATGCTCCTTGTAGTATCCTAGATCAAGATGCAAATGCTCTAAAAACCATTTCCAATTGTCTTTATTCTCAACATTTACAACAGCATATGCAATAACCCATATATGGTTATTTGCATCTTGTCCTACAGCACTCAACAGCTGCCCTCCATAATATCCCTTGAGAAATGCACCATCCAGTTCTATCAATGATCTGCAACCTGCCTTGAACTCTGCCTTCATCCCACCCAAGCTAATGTAAAGTCTATGAAATCGTGGATTCCCAGTAGGCATTGGCAGTGTATCCATCTTGACAGTGGATCCTGGATTGCTTGCAATTAACTCATGACAATAGTCCCACAGTTTAGCATACTGCTCCAGCTCATTCCCTTCCACAAACTTCCTTGCCCTCACCATTGATCTAAATACTTTTGTGTTATCCAAGTGAACACAAAACTTCCTCTTGAAATACTCCTTAGCCTCAACACATTTCAATTCAGGATGTTTATGGAGCTTCTCAATCAATTTGTTTGTTACCCATTCTTGATTTGCTTGTGTGTTTTTGAACACCCTACAACAGCTGTGTGTGTCATTGAATGTTTTCACTTGAAAACTGTTTGATACCCTACTATACGCACAGTAAATCAACCAAGGGCAACCATCTTGCATGCACTTTGCCCTTGCTCTGACTTTATCATTTTTTAACCACTCCACTGACCTACCCAGTCTGATATTATAATCTTTCACAGCCTTTTTGAAACTATCTATACAAGCAAACTCCATGCCTAGCTGAATCTTAACATTGGCAAATGCAGCATGTATATTAAATTGAGGAAATACCTCTTTGGAAACAGCTTCTTCATCATCACTGTTTACTGGTGTGTGTAGGTCCTCAAACACCCATGAATCCTCACCCCTAGCTTTATATGCAACTGGTGCTGCATAGCTTATCCTATGCCCCATAGATTGCTCACCTTGTTCAGCATTTTCATCTCCACTGTCTTCCATTAACTCAGCCTCATTTATTTGAAAATCAGTGTCTTCACTTTCTTCCATTAGGTCATCCTCATTGATGTGGTAATCACTATCTTCACTATCACTGTCATAGCTATCTTCAGAGCTATCTTCATTGCCTTCACATACCATCTTGCCCTTTCCTTTACTTTGAGCTACCTTCAATGCTGCCTTCTTTAATCCACCCTCAATGTTGTCATCATCTCTTGTTTTCCTCTTATGCACTGATTCTTCCTTATTTAGCTTCTCAGTTCTCCTCCTCTCAGCTGCAGCTAATTTCTCTGAAACCAACTTCTTCAGTTGAGCCTGAGCCAACAAATCCAGCTTCAATTTCTCCTCAGTTTCTTTCTTCTTCCTTTCCTCAGCCTCTGCCTTCCTTTTTTGGGCCTCTACTTTCTTTATTTCTGCCTCAGCCTTCTTCTCTGCAACCCTCCTCTTCAACTCAGCAGCAACTTCTTCCTTCTTTCTTTGTGCCTCTTCTTCTTTCCTCTTTTTCACTTTAATCTCCTTTGCCTTCCTCTTTTCAGCCTCAACCCTCTTCCTTTGTGCCTCAGCCTTCTTCTCTTCAATTCTCTTCTTTATTGCTGCATCTGCGTCCTCCTTCTTTCTTTTCTCCTCAGCTGCATCTGCCTCCTCCTTCTTTCTTTTCTCCTCTGCATCTGCCTCATCCTTCTTTCTTTTCTCCTCAGCTGCATCTGCCTCCTCCTTCTTCCTTTTCTCCTCAGCTGCTTCTTCCTCTTGCTTCTTACTTCTCACATCAGTTTCACTATCATCCACCTCAACAATCTCAATATCATCCAAGCTAAAGACAGGTTTAGAAGATGTTCATAGTATATGTCAGCCACACCACCATTGCGTTTGGAAGCACGAATCATTGCAAGCAGGTGTTAATCTGTCTTCAGTGGCCTTAACCCTCTATCGAAGCTCATATTAGGAACTAACCACAACAAATTAGCCACCTCAGGGTAACCAATCATGGTGAAGTACTTTCTCAGCGAGAACACGTCCAGTATGTCTTCATCAGCCTCTGGCCACTCAGAAATCAAATCCGAAGTGTATATCGTATTACCCTCTGAATCCTTTGCAAACTCACCCCTGTGATGAAACCTAAGAAAAACCATGCTACAAAATAGCAACAAAAAGGGAATAAGTTTATCAATTCCAACTGGGTCCTAAACATTTCACAAACAATTGCTCAAAAAAAAACAAAATCAATAAACAAATCTGAAATAGGGATCACATCACGACAAATAAAACCGCATTAGGGATGAATAAAGACCACACGTGCACATCTAAACATCAATAAAAGGTCAATGCAGAGGAGATAATGAAACGGAAACAAACGATTTTCAACACAACATAGCAAAACATCTGATGAAGTGAGATGAAGTTAGGGTTTTGCATACCTGAAAACACAGCTTCTACTCATCGTGAAGGAGACGACAATGGCAAGAAGGTGAAGGCTCGTTGATCACCTGCGGTTTTCGAGCTCAGGGTTTGTGTGTTAGGGATTTTGTGAGCTGAAGGTGTTGTACGTTTGTGAGCTCAGGGTTTGGTTTTGGTTTGGGTTTGGAGGGTGTTTTGGTTTTAAGAAACCCAAAGGTTGAACAATGGCGCCAACCCACGCCACCCTTTTTTTTTTAAAATAAAACCACGAAACGACGTCGTATTTCCTTGCCCCAGTTAGCCACGTCACGCCTCCGTTAACGGCTGTTGACGGAGGTTAACGCCAGGGACTAACGTGAACATGTTTTTACAAATCCAGGGACCTCAAAGCTATTTTCTTAATTTCAGGAACGAAAGTGAAAGCGACATGTAAATTTAGGGACTAAAGTGACAATTAACTCAAATCTTATCATTTGGATACAACCGGACAACAACGGATATCTAAAATTTCCTTTCTTAACTTAAAATGTTGTTGCTAAATATATATATATATATATATATATATATATGAATTTTGCTTCGGTACCTTTTTAAATAAAGGGTTGCCGTATTTGTTTTAGGTAGTCGAATAAGAAAGCACCACATGTTTTTTATGCCATGTCAACTAGGCATATATATAAATTATAAATTTTACAATTAGGTGTCAGTGTTAGTTACTTAAAAATAGTATTTTTTACCGCTACTATAATTGACCCAAAATACCCTCTATTAATTTTTTATTTTTTATTACTTTTTCCATTGCCCCTCTGCAATTTGCATTAAAAACATGATTTGTTTGACCATTAGTACTCCTTATGTCCTACAAAGATGATAAAAAATGGCTAACTTTTTTGTCTCAAACTATAATTAAAATAATTAATGAAAAGTTTAAAAATTATAAATTTTGAATTGTAATTGGTCGATCTATGCAAAATGCATTAAATTATTATTTGATAATTGGTTGATGCGTTAGACAAATTATTAAATACATGTTTCCTTAATTTTTTGACTTTTGAATTTTTTAACCATCCTTGTGCGTGGGACAAAGGGAGTAGTATATTACATGTGAAATGATAAAATGAGTAGTAGGTTAGTGCTCAAGTCTACGATTACAAAGAGGTTCTATGTTCTAAAGTTATATAGTTTCAATTCATTAATACTAATTTGATCCCTCAAACCGAAGTTATCTAACATTTTTTTTATCCGATCATCTTAAAAAAATACGACAACCATTTTTTTAGAGGGTGCAGAGGGAATATATATATTAGTTTTACTTTTGTAAATTTTCTTTTAACAGAAACATATCTTTTGTTAACATGCATTTGGAGAAGAGTCAAATCTCATGTTTCTGGAAAAATCTCTGTAAAAAATTATATATGTAGAAAATGATAAAAGTTCGATTAGTATATCATTTTTGACTTAATGAAACTCTGAAAATCTTATATTCGATATATATTTAGAGCATCTTTATCCCCGAATATCTTGCACCGATAAAGATGGCTTTATAAGGTAAAAACACTGTATATTATTTCAAAGTAATGGATTTAGTGATTTTCAAAGTAATGATCTTGATGGCTTTGATAAATTTGAGTCATTAGATGAAAATTTAGGCAATTTCTAACACACATAATAAAGTTGCAAGGTTTTGATACCTTATATATGTGATCCAATAGAATTTTGACAAATGTATTCATTTACGACATCAATTTATTTTTTCATTTTTTATTTAAAAAGTTTATTTACAAATTACTCTATATCTTTATTCTATTACTGAAACACCCCTTCCTATTTCTCTAATTTGTTTTATTCAAAAGAGAGGGCTCTCAAATATCTGGAGCAGCCATCAAACTTTACAATTTAAGCCTTATTACTTTTGCCATTATTCATCCAAATTCATGTCATCCAAAGGGGTTCAACCAAATCTGCACAAAATAGTACTTTTTCCAAACTTGTTCTTGAAAGAAACTTTTTACCAAGAATAAAACCCTTGACTTGGTAGTAAGATTTTTAGACTTTGTCTAATACCACCAAGCTAGAAGGCTCAATTGGTCTTGAGAGAAACTTTTTGCCATTGTTAATGCGCTATTATATGGCTGAAATAGCAATAAGTAGTACCCACATACTTTTGCCATTATTTCTAATTTTTTTTACAACATTTCATCATATAATACTGCCGAAGAGACTTGAATTATTGGTCAATTCTAATTTTAAAAAATCTAGATTCGAACAGAATTTAAAATTTAAATGGTCTAATTGTTATCCAATGTTTCAGCTTTATCAAATTCACCCAATCTTTTCTCATTTCGGAATTTCCAGCAACATGTGAGATAATTTTTGAAGAGCTTATATATCTTACATTGCATGGTACGAATTACTCTTACATGCATGAGTTTGCCTTTTGCTATTTTTTCCTGCCGACCAATTACACAATCACGCAGATGATGATGATGATGATGATGATGATGATGATGATGATGATGATGATGATGATGATGATGATGATGATGATGATGATGATGATGATGATGATGATGATGATGATGATGATGATGATGATGATGATATTACATATAATTCCAAATAACAATTTTAAAAAAAAAAAGAAAGAAAGAAAAAAAAGTGGCATTTAGCAGAATAAAGAAACGTGCTTGTGAACAGTGTAGGCCATAAATTATTGGAGGGTTAGTTGATTTGCCATTGACACTTATTTCACACATTGTTAGTACAAGAGCATCACTTTAATTTAGCAGAAACATGCGGCTGCATATAGGTAGCTAGTTAACAAACTAAATTCTGACTTGACTATGCAAGTTGCATTATGTTTGTTCAAGTCCCTGACAATTGAAGAAAGGGACTAAACATTTCTACCAAAATCCCATTGTGTGCCATAGGATCCAAATAGATCTTCTGCAGTTGGAAAACGATAAATGATGAGACACTGCACCTTGTGATCATTGTTAAGATCAAGAAATTGATGCATGCGTTTTGGTTGCATATAGTACCACTTGTTGGAAATGCTTGCTACTCAAGAAACTCCAAGCAAAATAACTCTAACTATATATATTTGGCTTAGAATGCTTATCAAATTGAAACATTTTACAGTAGTTTTGGCCGTCTGTTGTTCACCGGGTGTTAATGAGTTTAACTTCACTCATTTCGACATCAAATTTCATTAGGATTATTTGGAACATAACTGAATTAACACTTTTTTTTATAGGAAAATTGTTCATATAAAACATGGAAATAAAAGTTTTTAGACTAAACTGTAGCTTTAGTCCTTCACTTTGCAAGGAGTTTTCACTTTAGTCCCTGACTTTTCATTAATTTCTCTTTAGTCCCTCACTTTGAAAAAAGCTACTCGCATTAGTCCCTGACAACTTTCTCCGTTCATAGATGTTGACGTTTTACACACGTGGCAGTTAAATAACCTATAAACACATGGTCGTTAACGTCTTACATATGATGCTGAAGTCAAAAGACAAAAATTGGAGGAAAAAGAGGACTAGAACCTTTAAAGAGGCAACTAAGGCAGTTGTAGAAGCTAAGACAACTGTAGATAAAGCAACTGTTAAAGTTGTGACAGCCGAGAAAATATAGTAGCGAATCTGTGGCAGCAACACAACAACCAGACGTCGTATAGGTTATTTAACGGACACGTATGTAAGACGTTAACATCTATTAACAAAGAAAATTGTCAGAGACTAATGTGAGTAGATTTTTTCAAAGTGAAAGACTAAAAATGAATTATTGAAAAATCAGAGACTAAAATGAAAGCTCCTTAAAAAATGAGGGATTAAAGTAACAGTTTAGTCAAAGTTTTTGACTCAATATATTGATATAATAAATAAATTTGAATATTATGCTTAACTAAATTAAGTAATTGAAATAGCTATGATTTTGCAAAACTAATTACTTAAGTGAAATTTAAAATATATTTCAAAGCAAATAATTTAAATATAAATATATTATCATATTACATAATAAAAGTATATTGATTCGTGATTTCTTATTTTTTACTTTAAAGTGAAGAAAAAAAATTAAAAAAGAATGTGAATATTGAGTCAGATTAAAACGATCCATAGTATAACTTGAGACCAACCTGGAAATACATTGCCCCAATGTTTAGAACCCTAATCTATCACTATTATCTTCAAAATCGGGACAAGCTAACAAGTGCTATAACTTTATTTTGATGTTAAGAGAACCATTTTCTCTCAAAGGTAAGGGTACATACGAAAATGATCGTAGTTAGGGGTGTAACGGTCCGGTCCGATCCGGTCTGTGAGTCATATTACGGACCGGATCGCTCAATTTAGTATGGTTCGGTCCGGTCCCAACATTATTTATCTTCAAAGACCGGATCGGACCGTTCATGAATGGTCCGGTCCGGTCCGGTCCGGTCTATTTTGCATTTCTTTCCTTTTTTTTCTTTAAAATCAAGCAAATAATTTCCCCTTTCTTTGCATGCGTGAAGCCACCAAGCTCCCACTTCATCGTGACTTCCAATGTTCAGATTAATAGGATTATGATGTGACTTTTGGGTAGAGCATATTTTGACTTCATTTTGCATGAGCAGTACCTCCTATATGAACAGCAACAGAATTAAAATAAAAAGTGAGTACTTATAGAATCAAATCAGACTAGTTGTATGTAACTAACTAAAATGAATATCTATACTGCACTAATTATTAGTCCTATCGGTCCGGTCCGGTCCCAGTGGTCTAAGAATTTCTGGGACCGTGGACCAGACCGTTAAAGAACGGTCTAGATTTTTTAGACCAGACCGGACCGTGAAACCGGACCAGACTGCATTTTCGGTCCGGTCCGGTTCGGTCCGAGTGATCTTACGGTCTCGGACCGAACCACTTACACCCCTAATCGTAGTTATTACTTATTACGGTATCATGAAAGCATTCATCCGAGTAAGTTTTTTCATTTGGTAGACATATGGTGCTTTCAAGAATCTAATTAAGTAGGTAAGGGTAATAGATATATAGTCTAATGGAAGATTAAATTCAAACATCTGGCATTATTATAACACAGCGATAACATTCGTAGCTAGCTAGTTTTTCAATTACAAGGAAAGTCTCTTCATCACATGATAACTCTTAAAGAAAAGTATTGTATCCATTGAAACTGATTAGGTAATGAGTTTTTGGACTATAAGGCCATTATAACCCCAGTATCTTCATCTTCATCATTTATGAGTTACTCCCTCCGGTATTAAATATATGATCTCTTTAGAAAACGTTTTTTTTTTCCCTATTTTATAATATTATATTTTAATATTCTGTAATATTTAATTGTTTTTTCAAAAATACCTCTATTAAATTGGCATTTTTTTAGAATCCTAATTATAGTTATAGTGATAGTTTTAAAAAAGTATATTAAATATTTACATTTCCAATATCACTAACAAAATTAACCCATTCTCTTAATAAACTTAAATTTTTTCAAAAAAAAAAAAATCTTACATTTATAACCGCACCAAAGGTAGTAAATGTTTTTTTGTTTTTTTATGTGCAACAAAGTATATTAGACTTTTGAAATTGAGAATGGAATTCAAATTCAGTCTCGGATTACTTTCATCTTTAGAAGTGCGTGCTTTTAAAATTAAAATCATAATTTCAAAATTTAATTTCACAATAATAACTGTACCTTCGTCTCACTGGGAAGGATTGGCTATATAAATTAAATGATGCCATAATGGTTTGCCATAAATCATAGTACTCATCGATAAAGCATTTACCGACCACCATATCCTTCTTAATTATTGTTTTGGCTATGGTTTTCTTGGTCGTCTTCCACTGCTTCCAACACCCATAATATCATTCATTTATTAGTCTCCTCCACATATACTTAAACCACCTAAGGCGAGATTCTAATATCTTTTTTAGGCAAAACTACTAGATTGGTCCCTTAAGTTATTTTTTAGTTGCGATTTCGTTCCTTAACTTTTTTTCGTTTCAAATAAGTCCTGAAGTTGTTGAAGTGTAACAAATAAATCTTTTCCATTAATTTTTTCATTAAACGACACGTGTCACCATAAGAAAATTTAAAAAAAAATCATTAAATCATTTTTTTAATAAGTGACACCATTAGTTGAGTGACACGTGTCACTTAATAGAAAAAACTAATGGAAAGGACTTATTATTTGTTACACGGCAACAACTTCAGGACTTATTTGAAACGAAAAAAGTTAAGGGACGAAATCGCAACCAAAAAATAACTTACAGGACCAATCTAGTGGTTTTGCCTCTTTTCTACGATAGGCACAACCCCAACTTTCTATCTAATGCTCTCATTCTTAATCATATCTAGTATAGTATGTTCACTCATCCATCACAACATCCTCATTGTTGCAACAAGAAGTTTATTTTGTTGTTGACATTTTGCTGCCCAATTTTTGGTCACATACAACAAAGCCAGCCTATTAGCTAATAGTAGTGCGGTGAAACTTCTTCCTTTCAAGTTTGAGTTGCCCCTTTCAATTACATAAAACGCCTAAGACACTCCTCCATTTCATCAACTCTGCTTGAATCATATGGTTCACATCTCCTTCTATTTCTCCATCGGGTTGTATAATTACAGTCCACATGCTCTATCTTACTTTGACTTATCCAAAAACCATGTGTTATAAATGCATGTCTCCACATTTCAATCTTTCCATTTATTTCATCCCTGGAGTTTCCAATTAGGACAATATCATCTACAAAAAGCATGCATTGAGACACTAGCTCTTGGATATACTCAATAAGGAAATCCAAAACCAATGTAAATAGGTAGGGACTCTAAGTTGACCCTTGCTGTAATCCCATTGTTCTATATATGTGTTAAAACATTTTGAATTCTAAATCTCCATTCTAACTATATGTGTTACATACAGTGGCGGAGCTTGATTAAAAGTGGAGGGGGTGCATCAACGAATAGTGTCTCGGTTTTAAAAAGAATTAAAAATTATGGGAAGTTAAATTTTGAGTATAATTTTGCATATGGTTTCAATGGAATGAGTTGCCTAAATAGTTAAAGTCACACAATGTATGATAAATATTCCAAAGCCAACTGCCAGATTTGAACACGCACTCCATATACACTTTTTTTTTACACGCACTCCATATATACCATACTAACTTCAAGCACTTTACCACCACACTAGTTACTAATGAATAATGTATGCAGTGTAATACAAACTATTTATATATATTACAAAATCTGAGGGGAGCAGATGCTCTGACTTGCTCCTGAAATTTTGCGCCACTAGTTACATACAAAAAACTAAGAATTTTTTTTTAAATCTTTGGGGTTATAGTTGTGAAGATTTCCAAAACCTTGATGTTATAGACTATTACAAACAAATTAAATATGATTGCAATCGTAATCAAGATATTGTTTTGATTACACTAAAAATCTTAACAATGAGACATTTATGTAGCGACTATATAAATGAACACTTATTTAAAACCTTGTATAAAACTATATAAATCCTTTCACACATCAATTTAAGCTTTTGGAAAATTTGGTTCTTATTAACTTGGTATCAAAGCGTGTGTGGCCAATAATGGTTAGTTTGATCATTATCTCTCTCATTCTTCTTAGTAAATAAAAAGAAGTAAAATTTCAACCAACGATATGATGGGCCTTTGCATAGTCTATGATATGATGATTTCTATATTTATAGATAATCCTATTTAAATCCTCTTTAGTGAGTCGTTATCTGCTGAAAATTGACATTTTGATTAAGTTTCGTGACTTACTTGTCGGTCACCCCTATAATCGAGCTCTTAGGAGTTCATCTTTGTTTTAAGTCCTTCGATGTAGATCAATTAAGGTCTCTACTTGTCCTATGAGCTTTTCCATATAGGTCGTCGTAGGTCATTTAAGGGCTATCATGTAGGGTAGGTTTTCCTTAGCTCACAACAAGACTAGAACAATCATTATATCTTAATTTTCCTTATGGTTATTATTGTGCTTAACTAATATGACCTTTTCCCCTATTACACAACATTTGAAACTTATGCTGACAAGATAATGTGAAATGTATAAAGTGGCAGCAAATTTTGAACTTTTTTTATAACTAAAAATTCATTAATGAGTGTAAAAAGTATACTCAAATCATTACAACAATAGGAATAGATCCCACCAAGAGCAAAATCAAACTACCTTAATAATACATTTTAAAGGTGCATACACCAATCAAAGAGGGAAATATTTAATCTACTCAAGCAAGAGATCTAGTACCAGGTTTTTCTCTCTACATTGGAGAGTTTTCCATGTAAATCTTGTGTGCTCTTTCTTTCTACTTTACTTTGCTTCTCTTTAGTTCTCAATTGATTTGATCCTTTGCTAGCTTTCACATCACGCTGATACCCTAACAAGTCTTATGTGAACTCTAATTCACTCGAGAATTTCAAGATGTCTTCTTTTACCAAATTTAACATTGCAAAGTTTGATAGCAAGATTGATTTTTCTATTTGGTGAGTCTAAGTGAAAGCCATTCTTACTCAGAGCAGATTAAAGAAAGCTTTAGATGGGAAGTTGAAGAAGTTGGAATCCATGACTAACGACCAATGGGATGAGTTGAATGAAAAGGCCAAGTAGATACACTGATGGTGCCAATTTAATTGCGTATGCATCCTTAGTTGCACAAGAAGTAAACAATGGTGTTAAGGCAACAATCTTTATAGAAGTTGTTTTTTGTATTGATTCTTCAAAATTGCTAGTAACTATGAATGAAAAAAAATTGAAAGTCTACATGATACCGAGCACAAAGATTGTTTGGACTTGGTTGATCTTTACCGAGCCTGAGTACCTTTCGAGGCTTTATTTGGATGTGATCAACTTATTGAATTTAAGCCAAGGTAGAGATTGTTGAGTCAAAGATGGTGGGTGACTCCAAATTCAACACCTACCTCTTTCAACCTTCCACCCTGTTCTGGTCCTGTCGCGAGCTAAGGACATCTATCTTACGAGAAGACCTTTAGAAGACCTACTTCAACTTGTAGTAGGACCGCGATGATGTGGACCGAGCTCGGATGACCTACAACGTAAGGCCTTGAGCCCAAAATAGTTCGGCTCGAATCTGAAGAAGCTTTGATCCATGGATAAGTCATGAGACTTATTCGTGAAGTCAATCTCCAGAAGATAAACTACACACTATTGAAGATAGAACCCAGATTATGATTGGATTATCAGCAACTATAGAGGATTATCATTTGTCTCTTTAGAGATAAAAGCACACGAAGATTACTCTTAGATATAAAAGATTTATCAAGAGAATACATCAAACTAGGAAACCATCTTGGTCCTATAAATACCAGCCTCATGCAAGGTTCTGAGGTATCCAACAATTCAGCACTATATACAACGTATAGCACAAGAAAAATACAATACTCTAAAGAGCATCATCGACACTCTTTAGAGAGCAATCCAGTAGTAGGAGAATCACATTCTAGTTGTCCAGAGAAGGTGGCAATTGCGTCCAACCCCACCACAAAGGTGTATCAACCACCCGCGATTCAACAACCAATTGAAGCTCATTGCCCTTAACAGTGAACCTTTCCATATTTGAAGGAGTTCATTGACTATACAGGCCTCCCTAAGAGTAGGGGGCATATCGTTTGCTACTCTCAAGGACAACACTGATTTGTCTAGTTCTGCATTTGATGCAATGTTTATACGTGCATATGATAGAACTACCTAATCTTGATTCCCAAAACTTTAGTTCGAGCGGGTACGTAGGACCGAGAGTCCACTCTTGTCAAACTACATATCCTGCACAAAGACACTTGCCCTTATCAAGGGACGTTTGTCTAACACGAAGAGAACACACCCACCTCCTTCAACTTTCCACCCACCTCCTCCAAGTAAATCTTGTGTATTATTTCTTTCTAATTTACTTTACTTCTCTTTAATTCTCAGTTGATTTGATCTTTTGCTTTCACTTTACATTAATACCTTAATACATTATAAATTGTAACTGGTAAGTGATTTGCAGTTGGAATTGATTAAATAAATATTGTTTTCTTTGTTAGGCTTCCCTTGTAGAAGCATTAAGTATAACCTAGGACAAATAGGTTGTCAAACAATGGTCGCTTCAGAATATGCATTCTTTATTTAGGATTACATAAACTTCACACTGTAGTCCCATATTTCTAACGTAGGACTCAAGTCACATGCTTTTAACATTGGATCCTAATTGTTAAGGTATATGCACTATTTGGAAGAATGTGATTAAATTAATTGAAGGATTGAAGGAGAAGTGAATCGAATAAAATTGACAAAATGAATATATTGTATAAAAGAAGAGAACAAATGAACTTGTATTTTCTTTGAGGAATTGTTGGAATATGTTACAAGAATGAGGAATCATCACCTTACATATGAGATAGGAATGGTTTGTAACCATTCAACAAATATGAAGTTTACAAATAATTTGCAATAAACCATAGAATAAAAGTTGCAACAACAACCATAGAAGTTGATGGTCGAGAATGGGTTAAGTAGAAACTGTCCAACACAAACATATATTTATTTGGATTTAGGAAACTTAGAAACCATAGAGTTTATTTGTAGACCAAGAAGACTTGTCTATAAATAGAACTAATGGCCAAGGTATGTGGTGTATTAGGAAAAGATCGGTGACAGTGGGGTTTTTTTCATGTTGTTATGAAATGAAGCAAGTTTGAAAGGTGATTATGGGTTGAGAGTTGAGACCTGGTGTGGCCTACTGTTAAATTCTGTTGGTGCGGCCTACTGATTATTAGTCCCCGAACCCCTTTTTAGCTCCAAAACCCTTTTTTCGATGGGTTCTGTCGAAATATTTTTGGATATCCCCGAATGGGAAAAATGCATTTTACGATTTTAAAAATGATTTTTTTAATAAGAAATAACCGAAAAAATACATTTTCAAACTCGGGGGTATCAGAAAATATTTCGACAGAACCCGATCGGGGAAAAAAAATTGGGGCTAAAAATGGGGTTTGGGAACTAGCATTCTTGAAGTAGGGAATTTATTTTTTGACCCACCCCATTACTTAGTTAACCCACTTTTTTTGTTTAAGTCTCTATTAACCTTACAATAATATAAACTACCCAAAATACCCTTCCTTCTCTTATACATAGAAACTTATATTTTTTTATATTCTCTACAACAACCTCTTCCAATATTCATCAACCCAAAACCTGTTTTCTCTTCCACTTTCTTCACTTGCAATTAATTAATAAACATTCATTAAGAGGTAATTCTATGATCATAAACTTGATTCATTATGCTTATTTTTGTATCATTATGTTGAAGTGGTTAATATTAAGCAAACAATATACATGCCCTTGTTTTTTATAGGAAATTAGAAAAATCGTTTTGCGGGTGTTATTTTTCTGGAAAAATAACACCCTCGCTGAGGGTGCAGCGAGAGAACCAATTCATGCTCTCGCTGCACCCTCAGCGAGAGAACAAATTCATGCTCTCGTTGCACCCCCAGCGAGGGATATTTTTTTTTTAAATTTTTGTTTTTGTCTGCTTTGCTTCTTTGGCTTCAGTTGATGGCTTGCTATGATGTTCTTCTTCTCTGCTTTGGTTTTTCTCTGTTTTTCTTCTTCTTCTTCTTGAATATTGTGTTGAATGTGAGAAGGTGTGTGAGATATTTGAATTTGAAATTTAAACATTAGTGAAAGAAGGGAGGGATAAGGATGGAATAAAAAAAGGGTATTTTGGGATTATTGAAAATTTTTAAGGTTATTATGGAATTTTCATTCAAATAAGTGGGTTAACTAAGTAACAAGGGGGGTCAAAAAAGTAGGGCCCCTTGAAGTAAATCCCCCAGTGTTTTGGACTCCCCTGAAGGCCCAACAGACTTTAACAGCTGAAGTTGGGCTGAATTGGGTCAACGTGAAAACAAGTGAAACTACAAACCTAAACAGAGGCAAAAGCTCACTTGATTTTTGGAACTGTTAATATATTATTTTGAATTTTTTATTCTATTCTCTAAAAGCAGATGCTACTACCGTCGATCTTATGGTCTGGTATGCATCTTGTTCATTAAATCGGGTCTAATATATTGCACAACTGTTCATTTACATTAGTCTTAGTCATGAAATCAGAGCACATGGTACTGAGTGTTTAGGTGTAAATATTAAGTTATTGTTATCATAGACAGTTACATGTTATTTTCATTGGTGAAATAGTTGTTACCATAGGGGTTAACATTAACATATAGTCCACCAATGTTCGTTAGCAAGTTAGTTTCATTTAATTTGTTAGTAGTAGTTACAGCCTTTTATTATACCATATTGAACATATACTTACCTTCCCTTGTACATAATTATTTATGTCTACGCTTCTAACTTTAAAATATTAAAAATAAAAAAAAAATCATTTTCACTAATAACATTTTCTTAAATTTGTAGATACAGCTTCCCTGTATGTGACTAAAATCAAACTTATATATAAAATGCATGTTATGGAAAGAAGACACCACACATCGTGCTAAGCACAATCACTGAATTAAATACTTTCTCCGGCTTTATTTTTAAACAAAAATAACTAATTCACACCTATTAGAAAGTTAGTTGGGTGTATTTAATTTTCTCAAATTCATAAAAAAAAAAAAACTATTTTAGTAAATTTACGGAATGAAACAAAAATTAAATGACTCAACCACATTGTGAGAATATTTTAGGAATGATTGTATTGAGAATAGAAAATTAGTTAATTTTTGCTTATATTAATGGATCGAGTGTTTTTTTTTTTTTTTGCTTACAAATAAGATGGGAGGGAGTACCTCCACAAGGCAGGTTCAAAATGGATATTCATTCCTTTGGCTTGTTTAAGATCAGACAATATAATTAATTTCAGGTGTAAGTAGATTTGTAGCATCAATTCAACTCTCTTTTCAAGTCACACGGTTGTTAACTTAAATATATAAGTAGTCTACAATCTACATAATAACATGTGAACTACTACTTCCCAATATTTTAATGTTGTAACTGATTCCCTGCCTACCACATTGCTATCCTTTATAGACATCCTTGCCAACCTATCTCATTACAAACTAATTATTATTTATTGTCTTTACAACCTAACTACTAGTACTTTGCCATACCGGCCTATACTCCTTTAATTTTTTTTTCTTTCTTTTGGCATACAGTAATAACAAGTTTCATTCACTTGTCCATTACTTGATTTTCTTTTCTTGACTTTTGTTACATGCCAATGACAAAATATGACTATATTTGTGCAAGTTTTGTAATGATAAGTCACCTTGATACCTTTATTTGTGCCTCTAATTCAGAGAAGCATCAGCAGGGTTTGGTTTTGTAGGCTTGGTTTTCTGTATGGGCAGTGTGGATCCTTTTTTCTTTTTTTCATAACTTCTAGATTAACCCTTTGAGTCGGGGGATAACAGCATCAATACGTGTTTGTCACTCTCTCTGATTGGTAAATATTACTGAATATCTAAATGGAATTTTATTTTTTTTACTAATGAAAAGGATGACAGAAAGAGCGATATGTGACGATATCCCAAATAAAGATCTTGATAAAATTAAGGCTTAATTACTTCTTCCCTCCCATGTGTTAAGAGCTTTTGGAGATTTCACACATATTAAGAAATAAATAAATGATGTAAGAATTTGGTATAATTTGACTAAATTACCCCCATTTAATAAAAGGAAATAGAGTAATAATATATTATATTGAAGAGAGATGAAAAAATGAGTGATGAAAAAGAGAATGAAATAAATAAGGGTATGTTTGGAAAAAGAAGTATAAACAAGTCTTGGATTTCTAAAAAGATCATGACTTATGGGACAAAAAAAAATCTCCAAAAGCTCATAACATAGGGACGGAGGGAGTATGTTTTTAGTCCTTAAAAGTTCGTTTTAGGCTTTATTCGGCAAGGGTAGCTAGGAGTTTTTTAGCTAGTTAGGAGCTTTTAAATTCAATCAATAAGCTACTAGTCTCGTTCGCTGAGCACAAATTAAAAAAAACTTTATAACTTTTAAAAAAAGAGCTTGTAACTTTTAAAAACTAGTTTTTAGAAAGCTACTTGAATTAGCTTTTTAAAAACTAAACTAACTTTCAATAATTCAAATACCAATTATACTCTCAAACAAAATTTAAAATTATTTACTACCTTTTAATTAGTTATTAATTATAATTTAATAATTTTATTATAATTAATTAATTAAATATAATTAACTATATATTTAATAAATAAAGAAAACAATTTGAAAAATTTAAAATAATAAAATGTTGAATGTCCTTTTTGGTCATTTAATAACTTTTAGCTACTTCAAAAGCTAGTTTTGCCAAACAACACAATTTCAAATAGTCACCTAAACAGCTATAAACACTCAGCTACAAGCTTACAGCTCCCAGTTAGCTTAACAGCTACAAGCTAAAAGCTTATAGTTACAAGTTACAAACTCACAACTACAAGTTACAAGCCCACAGCTACAAGCTATTTTTTTGCTGAACAGACCCTTATTCCTTAAAAGTTATTTTGATCGAGACTAGTTCTTTAATCTCTAAATGTTTTGGTTTTGGTCCACGTCAAAATATGTTATGTACTGATCTGGGTAACGGTATACCGCATCAGCAACCATGTGGTGTGATGTGGCACCAAATAGATGGTATGAGGCATTGAGGTGGATGATAATAGAGGCTCATGGACCCAAAATGATTTGATACGCAAAATGGTTCCATAGACAAAAATTTTCGTTCATGAAACTGAAACATGTATGTCACACCACCTACTTAGCGTCATCTCACACCACATGGTGGCTGCTGATGTAACTAACGAAACACCACATCAGCAAATAACATTTTATTCTAACGGTGGGAACTAAAACCAAAATGTTAACAAGACTAATCCCGGTCAAAATAACTTTTAAGGATTAAAACAAAAAAGACGATAGACATAAATAAGTCTAAAATGCATCTCTTTTCCAAAGTGATAATTATTGGACTCAAACCCTGCCGTTAAAGTTCATCTAGAATGCAGTCCATTTGTATCATGACTATGTATGGATAGGTAGTTAATCCCTCTCTTTTATTTCCATATATATATATATATATATATAGAAATGCATGCCAGTTCCATTTATTGACTAACAAAACGTGTAGTTGTTGGTTTCTTTCTAATATATTCAGGTCAGAATCACACTTTAACAGCTATGGCTACAACAGGGCGAGGTGCTTTTTCTCTTGAAGAACATGTCAAGAGGACATGAACTCTCTCTTTTTTTTTTTTTAACATAAAGCTGACTATTTTATTTTCCACGGCAATTTGCATAGCCTTTGAGATACCATCATCAAATTCTAACCACTTAAATGTCTATATATCTTAGATCCTAATAGACAATACTCCTAATAATATCGTGAAGGATTATAAATTAAGTCAAATATGAGTATAAATGTAACTACTCATTTTAATGATAGGCTCATTTTAGATTAAAATTTTAATGTGATTTTGATAGGAAGACATAGGAAGGTACTTGTAGCCTATTGGGATTTTCTTGCCTCTACCAATAGGCCCCATTTGCTACACGAACACATGAACATGATTAAAAAGGGAGATAAGTAGGTGAAGAAAAAGCTATCTTGTTTGGCACAAATCATTTGTATCATTAAATTATTCATAGTGGTTTACATCCTTTTGTAAATGGCACCTCATGGATTTCGAAATTCTTTAAATTGATAGGTCACTTTTTTGACATAAATAGGTGGTGGCTCAACAGCGCCACCGCCAATTTAATTATAATTACAACATGGTCCAGAAAATTCATTTCAACTTTCAGGGTGCCCCTTAATAAGTGCATAAAATGTTGGTACCTGAAGTCAAAATTGGCGATATTTCTTTTCTGTTAAGTCTACAAGCCAAGGTTCTAAACAGTGTGGTCCCAATCAACAAGTGATACATGTCTATTTTCATTTTAGTAAAGATCTGATTTCAAATCTCGTGCATGAAAAAATTTCTGTAAAAAAAACTAGTCTCGTTACATTGTAAATACTTTAATTTATGGCTATACCAAAAGAGAAAAACTAGTGGACCACAACCGCAGTTAGATGAGGCTGTTTCGCCACAATTATTTGCAATATTGTTATTTTTGCATCCGTAATGATAATTTAGAACCTTCCTACTTGCATCAGATTAATAAGGGTATTTTCCTTGCTTATAAGATCAGAAATTGAATGCAAAAGGCTCAAATTGCAATAACTTAAACGTAAATGGTTGTTGAGTATAACCGTAAAGAAACATAAACAGATTTAAATAACTAAATTAAATCTGCTTCTACTTTAACTCTAAATATTATTTATGTGCTTTAGAACTGTTGTGACTTGTGAGTAGTTTCCAAAAGAAATGGTCTTATTTGGTTGACATCTTGACATTGTAACAGCAGTCACGTATTGCTGCTGTTAAGTTTTCTGTCCAAAGAAACGTGTTGACAAAGTCACAAGGTCTCTCAGCCAATTGAACCAAAACAATGTCCCCTAATATGCTATTGTTTTATACACCAGTGAACCACTTATCCTGGTTTATTAGTAATGATTTTAAATTGCCATTGCAGTCGGGATTGTGATTATATTGCGCTTATCACAATTATGAAAAACTGCAGGAAACTATGGCTAATTCAATCATAATTGGGGTTGCGAGCGATTGCGGAAATTCAAAAAACCACAATATTGAAGCCGCAATCGCAATTTCAAACCATTGTTAGTTACAATAAATATGTGATATATTTGCTGAACACAATGATCAGCTCAAACATATATGAACTTATGAAGTCTTTTTTGGTTCAGAGAATCGACGAAATAGTTCAGCAAACGCTTGTGTCTATAGTAAGCTAACTGCTAATGATCTTAAGTCAAAATTTGTTAGCTAACTAGATTGAAAAGCATGGTAGTTGCAATAAGATCAAAAACACAAGCACCAGTGTATAATGTAATTTGCTAAGGGTAATTCACTAATAGGCCTAGAAAGCATTCATACCCTGAATGTAATATTCACAGTTAAACATTTTATAGCTTAGAAATTGTGTAAAGGAAAAGTAGTAACATATAATGAACTGAAACAGTGTAAATGCTGTTATACCCTCCTTGTTAATAGCTTTCTCTGCATTTCTTAGTTTTGCAAGAAAGGAAATAGTATACAAGGCTTCAATGTTTTCTGAGAAAGAAAATGAAAAGTATACAGTATGCATTGAACAGCACTGGTTGTGCAAGAGGGACACTGATTAAAAACATGTTATTCACTCTTCTATTTGCCTTGCTGTTCTCTAATATGATTGAGCACACCAAAACTTCACTGTACAACAAAAACTCACTATGAACAAAATACCCAGAAGACACAACTCAAAAACTGGTTTTAAGTATACCTGTTAAATTAAATTGTCACCAACAAAGAGGGAACTAGTAGCAGCATATCGGGCAGCGGATTAGCCCGTTTTCATTGCAATCAGGACAACGCTGGAATCCATACTCGCCATTCTCACCATTTTCTGCTTCTTCTTTTTCTTCTTCTTCTTCTTCATTGTCTTCTTCATAGTAGATTTTACAACTTCCATTACATGTTTCGCAAGGCACAAACCTTATATCCCCACAGGCCTCGCATGGAGGATCATTGTCAGCAACCTTCTCACAACAATCAAACAATTTCTCCAGTTTCCCATCCTCGTGCAGTTTCTGGATTTCCTCAGCTCCACCAATGTAGTTTCTTGAAATAAACACCTTTGGCAATCCTCCCCTACCAGAAATATTGCCGAGTAGCTCTTTCAGCTCCTCCTTGAACACCGAATGCATCGAAACATCTCTCTCATCCACCTTCACTCCCAATCCTTTCAGAATTAGTCTCACGTGACAGCAATCCTCGTAAGTCTTTCGCACCCCTCGCAGGCTTGTGAAATACAACACCACCTTATCCTTACAATTCATAACAGCGGTCACATCATCATCATGACCATTGATTTTACAATCCTCAAAAGAGAACCCTTTCAAAGCCAAGCTCTCTTGCGCCTCTTTCAATGATTTATGGAACAATGAGGAAGCCTCGCGTTGAGGATCATCAAAATCCGAAATTTCCGTAACTGCGGGCTTGAGATTCAATCCTGATCCATTATCATCCTGAAGCAGCCAAAAGGGTTTGTTTGAAACAGTGCCATTCTCTATTATACTGCACCTATGTGGATCAACTTCAACACCAACATGGTCACTATTATTGACATCAAAAGAGAAACTCTTGAAGTGAATTGGTGACCTCAAAGGGCTTGTGTCTTCAAGCCCTGCCATGAGTTCCCATGTGTTAATAGTCTCTGGCTCACAGGGTGGTGTAATGGTTGGGGTCCTTGAAACAATCATAGCTTTTGGTAACTTTTTCTCAATCATATTAGACCATGCCTTTGCCTCTTCAGCAACATCGACACTATTCTTCTTCTTCTTCTTCTCATCGTCAACATCATCATCATCATCATCATCATCAAGGTTGTTGTTTTGTGCCTTGAAACTGTCACTGTCTCTCACCTTGTTGCCATTGGTAAACTTGATGAAACCATTGCTGTTGTAGTGTGATGTCTCATCAAGAGAGCCTAAGGTTGTTGATGTGAGTGCCACAACATGGTAACTATCATCTTTGCTCTGTGGTGGATGAAGCACATGCATTGAATTGCATCTTGGCACAGGGGAATAGTGAGAGTTGCAATGGCTGCATCTCCTTTGCTTTGAATTTGCACAGCCCATAATAATCAATCACACAAAAACACATAAAAATCTGATTTTGATAATATTATTTATTTAATAAACAAACACAACAAAAGTCAAAAACCCACAATTGCTTTGAACACACAAAAACACAGAGAAGAAGTAGAGAACAATCAGAAATCCAGTTCACTCAAATTGCATAATTGAATATTGAATAATAATAAAAATGAAGATAAATGTGCACAAATTTGATGGCATTAGATGGATGTAAAATTTAAATTCAAGAAAGGAGAAATAAGAAAGGAAAAAGGGAAGGGGTTTGGAGAATTAAGTCTCAATGTGACAGACAATTGAAGAGAAGAAGAAAAAAGAAAGGAGGAATGGAAATGGAAAGAAAGGGGAAAATGGGATGAGATTGAATAAAATGAGTTTAATGAAAGGAGGGTGAGAGAGATCAATCATTCAAATATTCAATCACCATTCATCATCCATCAAGGTAACTGTTTAGTTTCATACACCAATCTGATCTCTCTCTCCCCCCATTCTTTCTCTCTCTCTCTCTCTAGAGTCTTGGAGAGAGAAATAAATATTATAGCATCAAACTGACTTCCAAGAAGAATGTAATTTGTGACCGGGAAGGTTACTTACTTACTTTATTATATACAGTTCCCAAAAAAAAGAAACAGAAAAATGTCCTATAAGACTTTATATATAAATTAATTAATAAAATAGTTTTATTCATAAGTCACTTCCTAAAAAAATAGGTTTATTTAATATTTTAATCCCTGAATTTATGTACTTTTTTGAAATTGGTTTTTATATTTTTTTTTCAATGCTTTAGATCCTGAACTTTGTTTAATTTTTGGAAATGGTTCTTTCGTCACTTAAGTGATGATATAGCCAACGACATGTCACATCACTTTCACAATATCGACGAGTGACGTGTTATGTAGAGCCACGGGACACTACACATGTTTTTTTTAAAAAATTAATATCTTTTAAAATTTATTAAAAGATTTGATTTTCTTTAAAGAATACAATTTTTAATTATTTTTAATAAATTTGAATTTTTTTAATTTAAAAAATTCACGTGACATCATCTGGCACGTTACCTATCGATGCGGCGGCGAAGGTGACGTGACATATCCTCGATCATATCATCACTTAAATGATGAAAGGACTATTTCCAAAATTTGAGAAAAGTTTAGATACTCAAAACATCGAAAAAAATGTTTAATGACCAATTCCAAAAGAGCACCTAAGTTCATGAACTAAAAACTTAAATAAGCCAAAAAAACTATTCTTCTATCGTATTTATAACTAGTTTTAAGTTCGTGCAATGCACGGATCAATTGTTTGTGTATTTATTAGTCGAAGTAAATTTTTGCCAACTAAATCTAAACTATCAAAATGTTAAATTTAACAAAGAGAATTGACAATGGAGTAGCAAAAACAAAGCACCAAATCAAAATGAAGGAAATGTATATAAAAAATATTACAGCAAAAATTTGAAAGTTGATTTCCGTTGCAATAGAGCATTGGGTTTGTCCTTTTATTTTTACTACTACGGGAAGATAAGGTTCATCAACCCTATACAATTTCATTGACATGTACTAAAACACGAGGTTGAGAAGCAATTTGGATATACAATGATATATAAGAGAAAAGATAAGGTTTGGTGAAACATAGTCAAGCCTTTTGAGTCTCACAAAATTATAAAATTTATAAGTAATTGGTCATATAACAACATTAGTATAATAAACCTATCTTCATGTGTTACAACTATCTCCTGACAATTATAAATACACTCATGCTTGACATATTGATTTCTAGTCCCAAAAATCTTCTCAACAATATATGGTTTTACATAGCTGCAAAAGTTTTGAAGGTAGGTCAAGTTTTGAAAGTGTTAAAATGAGGAAAAAAAAAACATGCATGAACAAAAAGATTCAATCAAAATCAACTTCAGAACAAAAGCATAATCCATACATTTTATAAAATTTCAAATTCACCAATAGAACCTTATAAAATTCCGTACAATTTAAAAATTATGTAACACAAGCATTTGTAATACGGGCTTTAAAAAAAATCAATTTAAAAATTATGTAACATAAGCACCTATAATCGGAACTTTTAAAAAAATAAAAAACTTGTCAAGGAAATAATTCTCAAATTTTGAAAATTGAATTTGAAAAGTTAACCAATTCAATGTGGTAGGCAATCAACTTTTGCCATGTGGATGCCTTCAATGAATAAAAAAACTCCAATTTTTAATGCGTAGAGAGTATTTGAATAAGATTGAATTTGGAAGTCTCATTCGTACACACACATATATATAAATAAAAGATTATTTTTTGTACTTTGTAAGAAGTATTTATTCTTCTTTTCTTTTATTTATCCTTAGTTCATTCATATAAAAATACATTCATGGCAATTTCATTGCAAATTAAGAGAATAAAATTATAATGTTAAAATATCTTTTCAAAATTTCAAAAAATATAATTACCTTGTTTGATATGTTTAAATATGACCTATAAATATAATTATAGGAAATAAATGTAGAAAACATGCAGTAATGCATTGAACATTTTGAAAACTTTCATCTGCATTGCATATTTTAGAGTAGGGTTGTCCATTAAGGTTATTAGTATTGAAAAAATAATTATAATTGCTCATTTTTCTAAATTTTTGGAATATAAAAAATTACAGTTTTTCATAATTTTTTATTTTAATTAAAAGCATTTGTTATTATTTGCTTTGGAAGTATGTGTTTTTTTTTTTTTTTTGAAAAATTAGATTTAAAACACTAGTTTGCTTGACCCCTGGGAAATGAAATTTTTTTTAATATATAATTTATGATAATGTTAAAATATTCATATTATATAAGTTTGGATTAAAAATTGATTTAATTAATTTACATGAATTTTATAAATTTGTCAATTTTTATTACAGATTTACTCAATATATATTTCTTAATACTCCCTTTGGTCCTATATATAAGGCACCTTTTAGAAGAAATCTTTGATTCTATATATAGGGCACTTTATATTTCCTATGCATCATTAATTGTTTTTTCTCTTTTTGTCCTTATTAAATATTTTGACTAACTATGTTTTTTTGTTATTAATTAATGAATGTGAACTTTCCAAGTAAAGTAAAGAGGGTAAAATTGTAATGTTACAATATATTCTCATAAAATTCGCAAAACTAACCACTTTCCTTCGTTCGTGGAGTACTCTATAATCGGTTAAAAATTCCAAATAAAAATAAATATTTATATTTTGGTCTTTCTATCCTATGAATCAAATGCATAGATTAATCAAACCTTAAAACGAAAGTATTTTTTGGAAATAAAGACTCTTAAATGAATTAAAATATAGTTATTTAGTTTTCTAATATAATTATACTGTTTATCAGTTTATATTTTCTTATCCTATGCATGAAATGCATAAGATAAAAATAATCGTTTATATTTTTACAACTTTTTTATGCACCAACTTCCACCAATTATCTCTTTCTATCAATAAGAGAGAATAGTTGAATGAGTACATATTTAAATACATATTCTGTTCTCTTAACATTGATTTTGTAAAACCTATTCACAGTTACTTCACATGATTTTTCACAACGAAACTGTCATGTTAAACTGAAATGAATCGAAAATCTCTCCGTTTGTTCCACGCACGTTGTTTGTTCTTATTTGATGTGTCTTGTTGCTGGCGGCAATATTTCAACCACTTGGAGTCTACGGCGCGTGACGACGGCAACTACATTCATTCATAGTGATAATTGCTTACGCGCATTAAGCTTTCCAAGAGTGAGAGGCGCGTTGGAAGAAGCTACCAAAGAAAATGTCACATTTTCTTATGCTCTATTTAGAAAAAATTATTAGTTAGTCCTAGATCATGTGGTCTTGATACATTTCAATCATTGATAATTTATTTTTTAGTTAAAAAAATTTAAAAATTAAATAATAGATGGTGGTTATTATCCTGGACTATGTGGTCCCGGACTACCTAATAATTACTCTTTTTTATACTCCTTAGGTGCATTCACCAAAAAGAGTCCTAGAGTATGTTTGTTGGAGCGTTTCCCGCAAGGAAAAACATGTTTGCCAAGAAGTTTCCTCTATGAAGCTTTTGGCTAAACGTGCTTTTGCCCCATCCCAGGCGTAGAAACAAACAATATTAGTATCATATGCATTTGATTTTCATATATCAATATTACATCATCATTATATTATAGTAAAACGTAACTTTAAACTTTCTATATCTTTTATCATAGTAGAGTTTTAACACCAGACTCACAAAACTCATGCATTAGCATTACATCATCGTGTAATTTTAGACACAATTTTATTTCAATAATACTTTTGTAATATTAATTCAATAATATTAAATACCTACAATTTATAAAAATAATCTCAAATAATATTTAAATTGAATAAAAGTTAACAATACAATAATTGAAGTTAATGGTACCTATAAAAATTATAAAGTGCATGAAAAATACAACATAATGTTGAATAATGAAAAGTTATTTCAAGGACTCTTTATTTGAAATTATTAATTTATTTATTTGAATATAAAAATATATATTTTTATTTATTTATTTTTCATAACAAGACAATATATTTAAGAATAAAAAAGAAAAAAACATATATTTAATAATATTATTTGTAATTATTTTTTTACTATTAATTTATTTTTATTATTTATTTATTTTAATTATTATTTATTTACAAATTATGGTATTATAAAGTAAAAAAAACAAAAAAACAAAAAAAAATTGGTCCCACAGAGTCTTAAATTGAGTATCTTATTTTACAAACTCAACTTAAGATTCTCCACCAGCGTTTAGAAATTTCACATAAATTTAGAAATAAGTAAATGATGTAAGAATTTGATATATTTTGACTAAGTTACCCTCATGTAATAATAGGAGATATATTATTAATAAATATATTAAGATTATATTGAAGAGAGATGCAGAAATTTGTGGTGAAAAAGAGAATGTAACAAATAAGAGTATTCTTGGAAAAGAAGTATAAATGAATATTGAGTTTCTAAAAGTATATAATTTATGGACAAAGTAAAATAACTAAATAAACATAATTTATTGGACAGAGGTAGTACTGTACTATCTTTATTTATAGTAATATTTTTATCCTTTTCTTTTTCACAGGTTTAGGCTAAAAACCACCAAATATATTTGGTGTCTGAGTGCACAATGTATTAATTTAATAATTAGATCTACCTGCAACCTATTGTATAAGTAATATGTATGAGCTTAATGAATTTGAAAATATAGACCTTATTAATAATTTATTTTTTGTTTTCGTTTAAATTTTTTTTATTAATAAGCAATAAATAAAAATATCTATATATTACTTTTTTAATTTTAAGGCAAATGCTAGAAGTGCTCTTAGGACACTTGATAAGCAGCTTAAAGTAGATAAAAAGTGTTGGAAAATAAATTTTTTGAGATTCTCGATAAAAGAATAAATAGTAACTTATGATTGTTTTAAAGTAACCTAAAAAAAAACCTTAACAAGTGTCCTAAATACACTTGTTAGCAAACCCTTTTTTTATTATCATCTATGCTATAAGTTTTTTAAAATTATTTATTGTAAAAAAAACATAAATTCTAATTTCACGAAATTATCTCTGACATATTAATTTATAGGGGTGTAAATCAATTAATTTTTTTTATTGAAATATCTCTGACGTAGAGAATGTAAATCAAGTAATTAAAATTATCATGATTTTTTGAAGGTGTAAATTAAATAATTTACCTATACCAAAATTATTTTGGTGTTGTGTGTAGTATAATTTATTTTTTCATTTTTAGTATATTGGATTACTATTAAATCTACGTTAGAAAAATATAATTTTAAATTATATTTTTGGAAAAATAATCAAAATCCAACATCTCCTTCGTAGGTGTTGTAGATTATTTTTCATAAGATTATTTTTAGAGACCTGTGTAATTTTCCTATTTTACCCTTATCATTCCAATAACAATAACTAACTTCATAACCCTTTTTCATAATTTACTCATATAAAATAATCTTTTTTACACTATCCAAATAAAATATGTCAGCTTAAATTCATTTTTCAACTATGAGACCCAAACATAAACAGATTATAATTTTAACAAATTATAAGCTTACCAAATTAGGATTACAGATAAAAATAATCCTAATATAATTTTTCCAGTTATATCAATTGCACACGCTTAAATGATGATCAATTTATCAATCACATAATTGTTAATTTAGTAGACCACTAAACCATGACCCTTAATGTGAACTTATATGAGGACTCAACATCCCAAAATCATGATTTGTTAGATGCGATTGTCAATCTAATTTATACAATTTTCAATGCATTATAGTTTTCTTTATTAACTTTTATATTTAAATATCAACATTAATGGATAATGTTATTTATGGCTAATTATATTTCTACAAAAACATGTAAGAGCATTTTTGTCTACAGTAAACTGTTATACTATATTAATTTGTTCGAACTGAAAAATCACATTTCTCATATTATATTTTTTATCATGATTAAGATAAATTTATTGTCTACAAAACTCATAAGAGTATTATTGTCTTCAAAAATTTGTTATACTATGTTAATTTGTTTCAACTGAAAAATCACATTTCTCATTTATATTTTTTAATTAACTATGCTATATTTTTTTTTATAATTATTTATTTTTAAAAATCATAAATTTTGTTAATTAACATACTTCTACAAAATACATAAGGGTATTATTTATCGCTTTAGGAATTCGAAGGTGTATTAATTGATTTTTTTCAACTTTAACCTTGCATTTGATGTGTTGAAATATGTGAAATGTGTGATAATTAATGTACAATGATGTTATTATAATAAAGTTATTTAATAATTATCTTGAAAATTGAAATATTAAATAACTTTTTTAATTCATGTGAAATTTCTAAAACGACAATTAAATTGAAACGGAATGAATATCGTCAAATTAATTAATTTTATATTATGTCTGGTTATGAAGCAGAGGCAAATAATTACAATCCTAAATTAAATATGCTTCACTCCCATATTTTTAAAGCAGTTTTTGGGTTTGGATATTCTCAAAGCAAACCAAAACTACCTTTTCCCATTAAAATCAGTGTCGCGCCCGGGGTCGAGGGTTGCCCTTGGGGCCTCGCCTACGAGTGGGGGTCGATTGACCCAATTTGGAGTCGTCACCACATTTTGTTACAAAAAGCGAAAAAAATAATTATTAATTAAAATGGATAGAGATTGGTCTCGAACTAGATAGATTCCGAGTTCGGGAGTCGGTTACGAGCCGGGGAAGGTATTAGCACCTCGTTCGCCCATTCGAAAATGGTACATTTGATTGATTTTAATTAAAAGACCTAAATAATTGGTTTGCCAAAAAATATTTGTTTTTTATTGTTGTGCCTCACAAGCTAAGGTTGCCCTTGATCCTACGTACCCTCATAAAATGAGGAATCAAGGCTACGTAGTTCTAAATTAAGTTTTAGTGTTTTAATATATTTTTTTTAAAATATATTTTATGCGGAGAGGAAATATGCATAAGACCTTAACATTTAGTCAAGGAAAGATGTATTTCCAAAACGCATTAGCATTCTTAATTAAAAAAATTTATTAGACTTTATAAAAAAATTGATCTATTTTATTTTAGAACACAATAAAAAAAGTGTTTACCATGTTGTTGAATATAAAGAGGAAAGCCTGAGAGATCCCTCCACTGAATTAGTGAGAAAATTGGTTTGCCAAAGCATATCCAATAATTTAAAAAAATGAGATTTAATTATTAAAATTTATGATCCCAAATTATTTAATTTAAATTTAACAATTAAATTCATAACATATCCTAAAATATAAATACATTGATTTAAGGATAAAATTAGAATCTAGAATATTAAATTTGTACTTTGATAAAAAATGTTTATTATTCAACAATTAAAAGGATTCATAAAATTAATAATTAAGATCTCAATAATTGAAAGTTAAAAGACTACATTTTTATTTTTAATATTTTAATATAAAAAAACAAAAACAAAACTGAAAACAAAAGAAAATAAAAAAATAATAAAATACCTGGAATGGACGAAGGGAAACAGCAAGGGATACAAACTGCAGAGTTGACTGGCAGGGACACGTGGAGCCCAGAGACTGGTGCGGCAGGAGCTGCAACAGGCACGGTGGAGAGAAGGGTAGGGACGCGTGCACTGCACGCGCAGGCGATCTGGACGGAGGGTGTGAGGCGCGTGTATTCGCCTGGGAAGAGAGTTCGTGGGCTTCGCGGAACTGAAGTGAACAAGGAACCTTTTTGCTGTACGGGTTTTTGTGCAAAATTAACTCTCTAATTTTTTTTCAAAGTGAGGAAGAGAGTTCTATTTATAGGAAAAATTAGGTTAAGAAAAATAGGGTTTTTTCAACAGGCTTTGAGAGCCCGGTGGAATATTCCCTAGTTTATTCCTAAATCAAATCTTTCAAATTTTGTTAAAGATCAACTCTCAATCTTTTAAAATAAAAACAAATTTGATGATAATCCTTTTATAAATAAAACAAATCCTTTTAACTAAAATTTTTTATCTTTATCCTCACAAAAATTAACCAAATCTTTTACCAAGAAAACATTTTTATCTTATCTTTTTTTCTGAAAATTTTATTTTTCGTTTTTTTTATTTTTCACAAAAAAATTACTTTTTCAAAATCTTTTTTATTTTTTATTTATTTTTCATTTTTCATTTTTTTAAAAAAACATTTTTATTTTTTTAGTTTTATTTTGTTTGGGGGGAGGGGGGGGGGACAAAATTGGGTGTCAACAGTTGCCCCTCTTTACTTGTTTCTTATCAGATAGCAAGCAAACTGTGGTTTGGATGCTACTAGGGTAAGGAACGAGTAAAGAAGTGAACACCAATTTCCAATTTTGTTAAGAAATAAAACATGCTTGACAAATCTAGAAGTTTGATAGAAACAGAACTGGTCGATGATGATTATTTAGCATTTCTACCAGGATATCATGAAGCCTAATAACAACGATGATGCTTCGACGTTTTCGTCAGGATATCATGAAAAGCCTAATAACAACGATGATGCTTCGACGTTTCCTTTAGGATATCATGAAAAACCTAATAACAACGATGATGCTTCAACATTTATGTCACGATATCATGAAAAGCCTAATAACAACGATGATGCTTCGACATTTTCGTCAGGATATCATGAAAAGACTAATAACAACGATGATGCTTCGACATTTCTGTCAGGATATCATGAAAAGCCTAACCAACATCAAAATGACTTTCAGCGTTGCTGTCGGGCGTCAAAAGACCCAAAATGATTTTCGACATTTCTGTCGGGGCATAGAAAAGCCCAATCAACATCAAAATGATTTTTGGCGTTTGTGCCAGGCATCAAAAGACCCAAAATGATTTTTGACATATCTGTCGGGCATCAAAAAGCCCAACCAACATTAAAATGACTTCAGCTTTTTTGCCGGGCGTCAAAAGACCCAAAATGATTTTTTTGAAATTATTATTTTTGAATATGCAAGTTCTGGTGATGTTAACAATGCAAATAGTAATGAATAGAATACATGCAAATACAATTGTTACGAAAAACTGGTATACTGTAAGTAATTTGCAAATGATGCCAAAAAGGTGATCAATATGCATAATGCTAAATGCAATCAATGCAAATGCCAATGAAATGAATGCAACTCGAAATCCACAATGCAACTCTAACTTTGTTAAAATGTAAACCCATCAAGAATTAATGTGTTCCTTTGGAAAAATGGTAAGTCTGGTAAACTCAAAATGCTTCTTTTTTTCAACAAGATAAATTAAATTTGACCACTGTTTTCAACTCTTTTGCTCTTGAACACCAATACTGGGTCATACCAAAAATCTTATTGATCAAGATAGGCACAGGCAAATTTTTAACAACCTTCGTATTTAACAACATCTTTTGAAAGCTTGAGAATCTGACATTTGTCAATAATTAATCATAATCAAACAACCTGAACTTGTCCAAAATCTGCCCCAATGTATTGTGCTTAAAATAATTACTAGGGAATCAATTTTCAAAACAATGCCCCAACATTTTTCTCTTCAAAAACTGCCCCTGTAACACCCTACCTTAATTAATATACTAACTACCCCGATTGATTTAGTGACTTGAAAATTTCTTGTTTAAAACTCTTGGTTAGTTATAATACATATGAAAATCTCCGTAAAATCGGACGAAGTTTCCTTTGATTATCTAACTTTCCCAAAATTTCACTTTCCTTTAAACCTATCAAAAACAATCATTTATATAATCCAGAAGCCAACAGGGCAAAATATATCATAGGGTATTCATTTACATCATTTCCAAAATATAAACAAGTTCTTGGATATAGTTTTTAGCTTCCCAAAAGGGTAATAGTTACATACATCAAACTTTTCCAAAATTAAATACCCAGGACCCAACTAAGGTCCCACCCCAAAATATCTCCGTGGAGTGTGCTCCTGCTTGGCCAAGACTCGTGCAAGCTCCGTCTCAGTACCTGTATAAAAAAATGGCAAGAAGGATAACATTACACATAACTTAGAATAATAGGTTCTACAAAAGTATAACAATAAACTAAGAAAATACGCCGTAAACTCTTGCTAATGTAATGTAATATCTACTAATATTAATTATAACTTACTCATTCCCTGGTTCTTACTCATTTCTTACGCCTGTTTAACCCCATTCACCAATAGTTGCTATCCTTTCCTTCTGAGTACTTCACCCTACGCAAGGGTCCCTCGTACACGTTGTCTATCTAAATACATATTAATCACTACCTATTCATTAATTATTACTATTCACTCTATCTCCGAGTACTTCACCCTATGCAAGGGTCCCTCGTACACGCTTTCTATCTATCCGAGTACTTCACCCTACGCAAGGGTACCTCGTACACCTATTCTATATCCGAGTACTTCACCCTACGCAAGGGTACCTCATACACCTATTCTATTTATCCGAGTACTTCACCCTACGCAAGGATACCTGGTACACTACCATTATTTCCTTCCTTAGCTTTACTCAGAGTTTTATATTTTATTCCTAATCCCTTATTCTATTTCCTGAGTTACTATCTCTTTTCATTATTTCTCTGTAATACTCCTTTATTTTATTTTCTTGGTTTCTATTTCCATTCCTTATTCCCACTCTATTTTTGTTTCTCATTTCTCTTTTATTCTCCTCATGAATATTCTACCTTATTGTTACTAATCACTTTTTAATCTATTATTTATTTAATCATACTTTTCCTGGCTATCTATAAACATATTCTCTTACTCACATAAATCTTTAAACATCTTCCTTCTCTTCTCACATACTACTCATTTTCAATATTCATATCAACAACCCTAATGTTTTATAGTCTAATTATCCCTATGCCCTTAATCATCACTATAACATAAGCGAAACTACATCCTAAGTTAAGGTAACACCACCTTCTTACCTCCAACAATAAGATATGATGAACCTCAAGCCCTAGTCTTCCTTCTTGTGCCCTAGACTCCTTAGAACTTGAACTTGTTGCACTTCCTTAAGCCCTTCAACCAACCACTATCAAGTGAGTGTGTGATTCTCCATAGCCATGAAAGCATAGAAAATCAAGAGGGATGGTGGAGATGAAAGCGTGTGATGTTGTTGATAATGGGGGCGGGGTGATGAGGCTTGATCTTAGTTTATGTGTTTTGGGCTTGATGATAGTTCTTGATGATGATGAAGGAGTACCCTTGATTCTTGGTAATGAGTGGGGTTATGAATTAATGATGATGCTCTTGATTCTCTTGAAAGAAGAGGAAGTGAAGATGATGAAGCTCTTAAGGCTTAGTGATGTTGATGGTGATATGCGTGTGGTGTAGGAGATGATGAGGTGATGAAGCTTGTTTCTTGACTCTTGATCTAGGGCTTAGGGTTGATGATGATGATGATGATGAGGATGATAAGCTCTTGCTCTTGCTCTTGAACTTAAGAGAGAATGAAGAAGGGATGAGATGAAGGAAGGAATGAATGAAAGAGTGTTTTGTTGTTGTCATGTTGTTTCCTTTTCTTTGGCAAGAAGAAAAGGAATATGTGGCCCTAATTGAGTGGCTTCTTGCGGAAGCCACAAATGAGTGGTCCCCAAGCTAAGACTCTTATTTTTTTTCATGAAACACGTGCTGGTAATCGATTACCTTCATGAGGTAATCGATTACCCCCCTTATTTCTTCACTTTATAATTTCCCACAGAATCCTGGTAATCAATTACTTTCCCCAAAGTAATCGATTACTTTCCTAAATTCAAAATTAGGGCTTCCCACAGAATGGTTGTAATCGATTACTTCACCAAATTTTCATATTTTGATGGTCTCTAACTCTAAGGCATTCCTCTTAGCTCCTATACGCATTTTGGCGATGTTTACTTCATTTAGCTCCAATTTACTCTTCTGATTATCATCAGTTCTAACTGAATTTAATCGAATTAAGCTTGGAATAAAAATTCGGGATGTTACAGCCCCAGTGTACTGTCTCGCAGACAAATGCAAGGGAATGATCAATGCTTCTAATTTCCTTTTCAAAAACTGCCCTAGTATCTAATTCAAGGATTATCAACAAAATTTTCCAAAACTGCCCCAATCGATGATATTAGCAATATTTACAAAGGAACGAACAATCTACTTGACCTATCTTTGAAACTGCCACAGTATATCTTTTTAGGGCTTGTTAAAAATCTCCAAAACTGCCCCAGTTTGCTTCGCTAGCAACAAAACTTTTCAAAACTGCCCCAGTTTGGGCAATGTTTCACCGAGGGTATGGAATCTTCAAAATTGCCTTAGCGCAACCTTCAAGACTTCTTTTATGGTTCTATTTGCAATTTCCAATATCTATCTGTTAAAAACAAACTGGTTTGTATTTGAGGACATTTTCTTCAGCCCTAAATTTTGCCTAGAAAACCCAATGTAGGTTCCTAGCGGGTTTTTATCTTATGATCCTAATTTTTGCCTAAATCGCTTCTTTCGAATTTTATGACTTAGCGGATCGCTCTAACTTTTGCCTAGATCGTCCTTTTTCAGGATTTTCAACCTAGCGAGTTCTTTATTTTTTATTCAACTTTTTCCTCAAACTTAATAATTTCTCAACTGCTTTTGAATTGACTAGAAATTGCAAATATTTTTCATTTAATCCACTCAAGTTTAGGACTCTCTCAAAGAACATATTCTTAAGAACAAAAGAACCTTAACTGTATTCAACCGATCAAGTTCCTTTCAACTTATTTTTTCACATATCTTCTTAACAAGAAACACTAATTTAATGATCATGTGAACATGGAAAATGTTTAGATGATGGAATCAATTAATTTATGCATTAAAAATGATATATTTTTCATCAAAATTTCAATTATGTTTAATGAAGTCAGCATTTCTCCGCCCTAGTGTGTAATTTAAGCAAACCAATCCTCAACGAGTTCTTTTAAAGCTTGTAATGTGGTCTGGCTAAGGGTTGACAATAAAAGGTATAAGACTCAAATTTTTATTCCCTTTCCTTCCTTTCTCCTTTTTCTTCATTATCCTATCTTCTCAACAGGTTTTGCACAACATTCAAATTATCAAGAGGATTTTCCAAAAGGTTGTAACATGGTCTGGGGGTAATAATGTGGCTAATGAAAGAATGGATATAAAGGCCCAAAATTTATGCTATTTTTAATGAGAATCTTTCATTCAGAAGGATTGAAATTGTTCTTTTTCATCACATAATGGATTCATGGCCTTTGCCTTATTTAGACAAGCACACTTGCTTTTTGCTTATTTTTTTTATTATTTGTGCTTGCCAACATCCATTTTTGGATCTTTTTTATGATTGCACTCTTGTCCATGGAAATTGCCTTCCTTGGTTTGATTCTCATTAGAATAGTCAGGTAAAATATTTTTGGTTTAAAAGAAGAAAAATTTTTGTTTGGGCTCAAAAGGGTAAACAATGGATTAAATGTGTTTGGATTTGTGGAATAAAAAGTAATCCTCCTTGATATTTGCATGCTGACAAAAAATGTTGATAAACTACCCACCCCGGTTTAAACATACATTGTTGGTTTGAGAGAAATGATCTCTGCTTCAAAATATCTAGGCTTAATGGGGTGACTAGGGATATCTCCTCAGTGTTTAGGAATTGCACAAAGCCTTGTATCATTGGAAGGATTTGCTTGAGAGTCACATTATTTTAGGTCTTACACTTGCATCATCCTTACTCTAATTTCAAATTTGAATCAAATATCTCAAGTTAATGCAAGAATCAATTTTGTTTTTTTAGTATGGGAATGCGATGAGATGGTTTATTCACATGATCAAAACATTAGTAGATAATTGTTAAAGAGATGTGCAATGAAAATTTCATTAAGGAACAAATTTGAGATGGCCAAAAATGGTCTACACTTATTGAAGACATAATGAAAAACATGGATCTACACTATTTAGCTAATCAATTTGGTTTGTCTTCTACATCTGGTGCCCACTTCAAAATTGCTTAGCTTGTGTGATCAGGTAAAGGTTCATTATTCACATCAGGAGCGCTGACTTGAAAGTTGAATGAGCCACGATCTATCAGATTCTGAACTTGATGCTTCAAACTCAAACAGCCTTCCAAAGAGTGTCCCACAAGACCCATGTGGTAATCACAACGTTGATCAGCTTTATACCATGGAGGTGGTGGGTCAAGTGAAGGGATTTTTCCAGGTTGTGGTTCAATTGCTCCTTGCTTCAGTAAATACTGATAAAGTTCAGTGTAGGTCATAGGTATAGGGTCGAACTGCCTTCTTGGCTTTTCTTGGCCAGTATAAGATGGTTTGAAGTTAATGACTGGTGAAGAATGATCTTGTGGGGTATATGAGTTTCTTTGATTTGTGGGCTTGGTTTGGTTTTGGTGGGTTTGCTTGCCTCCTCTTTCAATCATCACAACATTGGTTTCCCCTTCATTTTTTCTTAAAAAACGGGGCTTCTTTGTACCAGAAGGATCCCCTCGATCTCCATTAGACATTTTTCCAAATCTGAATCCTCCATCAATTTTTTCTTCCACTGTTATCATATCAACAAAGTCAGCGGTTATGAGCCCAACCATCTTCTCATAGTAAGAGTTTGGAAAAGTATCTAGAAGCATTGAGTTCATCTCCCTCTTAGTTATTGGAGGGTCTACTTGAGCAGCCACAACCCTCCACCTCAAAGCATTTTCTCTGAAACTTTCAAAGTTCTTTCTGATCATGTTCTGCAGTTGTGTGAGATCAGGTGCTATATCCATGTTGAATTTGTATTGATTGATGAAAGCTTCAGGTAAATCTTCAAAAGTACGAATTTGATCTTTTTCCAACCTCATGTACCAACTTGATGCAGCCCCAATAAGACTGTCTTGGAAAAAATGAATCATCATCTTGTCATTTTCAGCATGATTGGTCATTCTCCTTGCATACATGGTCAAATGCTCTCTAGGACAAGTGGTACCTCGATACTTTTTGAAATCGGGTACCTTAAAGTCAGGAGGCACCATTAGCCCCGACACTAAACACATATCCATGGTGCTTTTGATCCAAGATTGGTTATTCCCCTCCACAGCTTCCATCCGGGCTGCCAGAGACTCTAGCAGTTCTTTGGTCTCGGGGTCAGAGTAAGTTTTTTTCCACTTTGCTGGTTGCAATAGAATCGGGCTTGTAAGATGGTGATTCTGTAGAGGGATCAAGATGAGGAATAACTTTGGGCTGAGGATATTTTAACAGTGGTTGAGAGGAATCTCCAAGATTTGTGACAGGTTGTTCATCTTCGCCAGGCATCTCGAAATTCACCTTCATCAATCTTTCTAGCATTTGACCGACTGTAGTCATTTGATCCACTGATTAGCTCATTGCATTCATTTGCTCTTTAATTCGGAGCATTTCCGCTCGAAGATCTTCTATGCTCTCACTTTCAGTAGCCATGATTTTGGTTCTTAGTCTGGTTTGGTATTGGTGTTTATGAGCAATAGTGACAAGATCTGGACTTGTTCAAAAATATTTTTTTTAGATTTTTACTTTATGAATGATGCACATGAATATGAATATATGATTATGCAAAACTGTATGATGCAGTGCCCTTAGAATCCAAAAGATCCTATTTGGGGGCTATTAAGCCTTCATTACCAATATCTGATATCAGGATGGATTGATAACATTCATATAGTTCTGGCCAACTTCGGAATAACGATGGGTCACTCCAAAATTTTTATTTATTTTATTAGGATGCAATGTTAAGATACAAATGCAGATGCATGCCCCTAGGGTAAGTGACCCTATTTGGGGGCAATTAAGCCTTCATTACAAAATACGGAATACCATAATGAATTGACAATAACCATATAGTTCGGGCCCACTTGGAACAACGAAGGATTATCTATTCCAAGTGAAATGATGGATATGAAAATGAAATTTACCCTTAGGGCGGTGGGCCCTATTGCGGGTTTAATACGCATGCAAAGAAAAGGCCTTCCTCTGTAGATTTGTGATGTTTTGATGCTAACAAACTAAAGCCAAGCAACAACATTCAACAACAAGGAAAGAACCACTCATGGAAATTAGATTAAGTTTTATTTTCTTCTTAATCAATTGTAATATTTTATTTTCCATATTTCATGAGAGTGGGTGGTAGTTTAGGAATCTCAATTAGGTTTTTAATATTGTTTGATTAACAGTGAAGAAAGGTTAATCTTGATAAAAATAGCTCTAATTAAAGTGTTGATCAAAGTACATTTGAAAAGCTTTATTTTTAATCACTTTTTACAGTGGTTAATCGATTAGCTCGATAGGCTTAATCGATTAACACGTTAAACCTGTACAACACTGATTGTGTTAATAAAGGTTAATCGATTAGTGATTTATACGTTAATCGATTAGCACGAGTTAACACAGGTTAATCGATTAGTGGTTGTTGGTTAATCAATTAATTACTGTTGTATCAGAAAAATAATATTTTGTTTAAAAGCTTTTAATTTCTACTTTGACAAGGTTACACACACTTTCATATTTTTCTATAGAGAATCATACTTTCATAATCGTTCAAGAGCTATTACTATTTCCAAAGTTGTTCTATCAAGATTCAATAATCTTTCAATCTTCTTCATTTACAATCATTCAATATTCTAAGATTCATTGAGATTCTAGTTTCTAGTTTTAGTACTTTGTGTTGAAGCAATCTACAACAAGAGGTTGTTACAATCAAGCTTTCAACAACAAGTGAAGAATTCACAATTGGAAGTCTTTGAAGCATCTCAAAGCAAGTGGAAAGGAATTGATTGGAGAGCATCCTTCAACAATTCAAGAGGACGAGATACAAGATTCAGTTGGGTAGATTTTCAAAGAGTTTGGTACTCTCTTTGAAGGGGTTAAGATAGGAGAGCTAGAGTGAGCTGCATCTTTAACCATTGTAATCTAACAATTGAAGTATCTAGTAGAAACTCTCTATCTTTGATAGAGGGGACTGGATGTAGCTCTCAAGTGGTAGAGAGTGAACCAGGATAAAATCTTGTCTTCTTTGCTTTTCTTTCTTCAAGCTTTCATTAACCAAGAACAATTAATTGATTAGGTTAATTTTGGGGCTTTTTGCATTTCCTAGTTAATCAACCTAAAATTGACTTGGTAAATTTACTTAGCTTTGTTAATTCATTCATAAATCATTTGTTAGTGCATCATTGAATTGCTATCTCCACTGAATTCTGAATAAGATTGTTTTTCTGTAAAAAAATTTTTCACTCGTATTAATCGATTAAGTGATTAATTAATCAATTAGTTTTTGAGTATCATTCGGTCTTAATCAAGTAACGTCTTAGTTAATCGATTAGTTCTTGAATGAGCTTCGGCATTAATCGATTAACCTTGAAATTAATCGATTAAACAGTATATTTTTGTTAGAAAATTTGTTTTCTCAAATTCATTCTCTTTAGCAATCTAAATATTTGTATTGAGGCTTTAAAAATACTATTCACCCCCCCTCTAGTACATTTTGAGCCGCTTGTTGGTTTCCAACAAGTGGTATCAGAGCTCGGTCGAAAGATCCGAGCATTAAAACGCTTTTTCGCAAAGATCCGATTTTGGAAATCATGGGCTCAAATTTTAATCCTTTTGGTGGTGAAGGAGCTTCCATTAATCGTCCTCCACTATTTAATGGTGAGGGCTACGCTTATTGGAAGGTCCGAATGAAAATTTTTATAGAAGCTATTGATATAGAAATTTGGAATGCCATAGAGAATGGGCCTTTTATTCCACAAACAAAAGTCAATGATACTGTTTCTTTGAAACCAAAATCAAGCTGGAATGATGATGATAAGAAGAAAGTTTAATATGATTTAAAATCCAAAAACATCATCACTTCGGCACTTTCTTATGACGAATTCTTTAGAGTATCACAATGCACTGATGCTAAACAAATGTGGGACACACTACAAGTCACACATGAGGGCACTAATGAAGTTATAAGGGCTAGGCTTAATACTCGCATGCATGAGTATGAGCTCTTTCGTATGTTTCCAAATGAAAACATAGGCGACATGCAAAAGCGCTTTACTCACATCATTAATCATCTTTCAGCTCTTGGAAAAAGACTAACTAATGGTGAAGTTGTTAATAAAGTGTTGAGATGTCTTAGCAGGAAATGACAACCCAAAGTCACTGCCATCATGGAGTATAAGGATCTAGACGAGATGGATTTAGCAACACTATTTGGGAAGCTTCAAGAGCATGAAATGGAGCTAGGTAGATTATCCATGAAGGAGGATGCCGATAGAAAGAAGAAGGGGATAGCTCTTAAAACTAATTCAAAATCCCTAAAGGCACATGAGGAACCCTCTCTAGTGGATGATTCCGACTCCGACATCGATGATGAGACACTCGGGTTGTTGGTAAAAAAACTTGGACGTTTCCTTAAGAAGAAGAGTAATTTCAATATAAATAGATCAAGAGACTCTAAGGACGCTCAACCAAGGAACAAAACCAATAAAGACAACATCATATGTCATGGGTGTGGGAAGCCGGGCCATTATAGATCAAATTTTCCAACCAACTCAAAGAAGCCCGAAAGTGACAAAGGGAATCCCAATCTATCTAAAGGAAAAAGGGCGTATATAGTGTGGGATGAACCGGAAAATTAATCTTCAACTAGTTCGTCGGAAGATGAAGAACTTGCTAACCTTTGCTTGATGACCAAGCTTGATGAAGAAGCATCTTCAAGCATGAAATCAAGTGATAACGCAAATGAGGTAGATTATCTTTCCGATGCTAGTTCTAATTCTAATTCTCCCTTCTTCAATGAACTTTATAATGTGTATGTGGAAATGCATAAAGAGTTGAAGAAATTAGCAAAAATAAATGTTGAAAGAAAGAATTTCATTTTGAAGCAACAAGAAAAAATTTTGGAATTACAAAACTCTCTAGAAGAGCTAAAGCTTCAAAATGAAACCCTTGAACTCATTTATGCAAATTCCACATGCAATTGTGATTTGAAAACAAATGACATCTCTACTTGTGATAATTGCAAATCTCTTGAAAAGGAAGTTTTTAATTTGAATGATAAAATTGCAAGGCTCACAAGAGGAGACACATGCTTGGATCATTTGCTTTCTAATCAAAGGAATATTAGTAATAGAACCGGACTTGGGTATACCAAACCCAAAAATCGCAATTTTTGCAAAGTTGGTACATTCTCTAAAATTGATTTTTCAAAAACTCCAACTTGTCATTATTGTGGTATTTTTGGGCATACTACAAATAAATGCAATATTAAGAAATTTGGTATACCAAGTGGAAAGTATGTATGGATTGTGAAGGGGACTACACCCCAAACTAACATCAAAGGACCCAAGATAACTTGGTTACCTAAGTCAAGTAAATGACATTGTTTTGTAGATGTGCCTTCGAACAAAGGAGTGTAGATGGTACTTGGATAGTGGATGTTCGAGGCATATGACGGGAGACAAAACGCACTTCATCGAACTTACTACAAAAGGTGGTGGTCATGTCACCTATGGCGACAACAACAAAGGCAAAATTCTAGGAGTGGGTAAGATTGGTAACGTATCTAACCTTATCATTGAAAATGTCCTATTCGTAGAAGGCTTAGAACACAACTTGCTTAATATAAGCCAATTATGTGATATGGGCAACAATGTGACCTTTACTTCGGAATTTTGTTTTATCAAAAGTTGTTTAGATGATAGTGTTAAGTTCGTAGGTCATCGTTCTAATAACACCTATTTAATTGATTTGGATGAGATAACTTCATTATTTTCAACATGTTTTAAATCTTTTCGTGATGAAGTTCAACTTTGGCATCGTCGCATTGCTCATGTAAATGTGAATAATTAAATAAACTACTACGCAAGGACTTAGTGATTGGTTTGCCTAAACTTAATTTTAAACTTGATAGTGTTTGTGACTCATGTCAAAAATGCAAGCAAGTTAAAAACACTTTTAAACCTAAAAATGTGGTAAGCACAACAAAGCCATTGGAGTTAATCCACATGGATTTGTTTGGCCCATCACAAGTTCGGAGTTTAGGTGGCAATTACTACGGCTTTGTTATGGTAGATGACTTTACTCGATTCACATGGACTTTGTTTTATCCGCCAAAAGCGACACTTATAAAAGTTTTAAAAAGTTTGCCAAGCTCATCCAAAATCAATTAAATTTGAAAATAGTGTCTATTAGAAGTGATCACGGTGGTGAGTTTGAAAACTCAAAGTTTGATGCGTTTTGTGAAAAGTATGGAATAGATCATCAATTTTCAGCCCCTAGGACTCAGGAGCAAAACAGAGTTGTAGAAAGGAAAAATCGAGTCTTAGAGGAACTTGCACGTACTATGCTTAAGGAATCTAGAGTTCCCTCTTATTTTTGGGCTGATGCGGTTAATACCGCGTGTTATGTCATAAATAGGGTTCTTATCCGTCCGTATTTGAATAAAACACCTTATGAGTTGTTAAAAGGGCGAAAGCCAAATATCTCCTATTTTCATGTGTTTGGATGTATGGTGTTTATTTTAAATAACGGTAAGAATCAGGTCGGCAAGTTTGACTCAAAAGCCGACGAAGGTATTTTCATTGGATATTCAACTCATAGCAAGGCTTATCGTATTTTTAATAAAAGAACCTTAACTGTTGAAGAATCAGTTCATGTCGTGTTTGATGAATCTCCGAAAGGAGAGTGTGTTGTTTCTTGTGATGATGAGAATGTAGGTACATTTATGGATCATGAGAAGCCAACACAACAACAAATAGTAGAAAACCAAGTTGAGAATGGAGAAATGCAAGCACATGAGAAGGACTTAGCACAAGAGCCGCATTCCGAACTACCAATTGCTTGGAAAACGAACAAAAATCACCCGGTCTCTAATATCTTAGGTGACATAGCTAAGGGAGTGGTAACCCGAAGCACTTTGAATAATTTTTGTTATTATGTTGCTTTTGTATCACAATTAGAACCTAAGAATATTAGTGAGGCTCTTCAAGACGAACATTGGGTTATGGCCATGCAAGAGGAATTAAATCAATTTGAAAGAAACCAAGTTTGGGAGCTTGTGCCAAAACCCGATGATCGTCCTGAAATCGGTACGCGTTGGGTTTATAGGAATAAACTAGATGAGTCGGGTATTATTGTTAGGAATAAGGCTAGGTTGGTAGCAAAGGGGTATAGCCAAGAGGAAGGGATAGACTATGGTGAAACGTATGCTCCCGTAGCTAGATAAGAAGCCATTAGAATTCTACTTGCTTTTGCATCTATAATGAATTTTAGATTTATCAAATGGACGTTAAAAGTGCATTTCTTAACGGCAACATTCAAGAAGAAGTGTATGTTTCACAACCTCCCGGATTTGAAAATTTTGAACATCCGGATTATGTTTTTAAATTGAAAAAGGCTTTGTATGGTCTTAAACAAGCTCCTAGAGCTTGGTATGACCGTTTAAGCAACTTTTTAATTCAAAAAGGTTTTAAACGAGGTGCCGTGGACAATACGCTTTTTATTGAAAGATCCGGTAAGGATATACTTTTAGTCCAAATATATGTTGATGATATTATTTTTGGTGCAACTAATGAAAAATTGTGCAAGAAATTTTCAGAAATAATGCAAAGTGAGTTTGAAATGTCTATGATGGGGGAGCTCACCTTCTTCCTTGGACTACAAATCAAGCAACTTGATGATGGGATCTACATTCATCAAGGCAAGTATTGTAGAGAACTTCTTAAAAGGTTTGGCATGGAGTCGTGCAAGGAAGCGTCTACTCCAATGAGCGTCACATGTTACTTGGACAAGGATGACATCGGAAAACCCGTAGAGGTAACAAAGTATCGTGGTATGATAGGAAGTTTATTATACTTAACTGCTTCTCGTCCTGATATTATGTTTAGTGTGTGCATGTGTGCTCGTTTTCAAGCCAATCCAAAAGAATCACATTTAACTGCTGTTAAGAGGATTATCAAATATTTGAAAGGTACAACCAATACCGGATTATGGTATCCTAGGGATGCCCTTTTTAAATTAATAGGCTATTCGGATTTCGATTTTACGGGTTGTAAAGTTGAAAGAAAAAGTACAAGCGGAACATGCCATTTAATTGGAAGTTCACTTGTATCATGGTTTTCAAAAAAGCAAAATTGTGTAGCTTTATCAACCGCGGAAGCCGGCCAGAAGTTGTTGTGCTCAAATTCTTTGGATGAAGCAACAACTTTCGGATTTTGGTTTAAACTTGTCAAAAATTCCCATTAAATGTGACAATACATCCGCAATCAATTTAACCAAAAACCCGGTATTGCACTCAAGGACAAAACATATTGAAATCAGGCATCACTTTCTAAGGGATCATGTTCAAAAAGGTGATTGTGTTATTGAGTTTGTTCAAACTTCAGATCAATTAGCTGACATTTTTACAAAACCTTTACCAAGAGATACTTTCTATCGTATTAGAAGGCAACTTGGCATTTTTGATGAATCCACTATTAGCTAATTGTATTTGAATTTTTTTTTAGTTCATCACCTTTAAGCCTATTTCATTATGCTTTGTTGTTTGAGTTGTTGTAATTTGAAAACCTTTCATAATTCTCTAAACTAGTAGTTATGTGTGTGTTTTTCTATGATATGTTTGCTTGTGTAAATGTGTGTGCTAAATCCTAAATGTCTATATGTGTTTGTGTGAATGAAAATATTTTTCAAAATTTCAAAAATTTGAGTTTTTGTGCACATTAATCGATTAACAGTCATTCATTAATCGATTAATTTTTAAACCTCTTTCGCACTTAATCGATTAAGGCCTTCACTAATCGATTAATTTTAAAACTGCTTTCGAACTTAATCGATTAAGGACTTCGCTAATCGATTAAGGGTATCTGACACAGACTTATAAAAGCGAATTTTCAGCACACTTGCTCATTTTTCCTCTTTCTTTTCTCTCTCTTCTCCGAATTCTCTCCTCTCTTCTCTCATTCGAAGAACATTATAATGATCATATGGGCTATTGTAATCCGTTTTTCACCCAATTTCTTCTCATAAATCTTCTTCCTAACATCTAATACACTAGAAATTCCATCAATTTCAACCCAAAAACTCCAAAATCCGATTTCCCCCAAATTCCAGAAACCCTAACCCTAAAAATCCGAAAACCGTGGAATATGGCCTCCCTCTCTTCTGATCCGACTCCTCCTCCACGTAAGAAGCGTCCACTACATAAGGATTGCAACAATAAGTGGTTTTCTCAAGCTGAACGCGAAGAACGGGCACCGAAGTTTGATAACAGAATATTTGGAGTTATTCGGTACCTCAATTTTGCATGGCTGAGGAAGGAAAGGTTTGGTTTTCATGATCTTCTTGTTTCTCAGAATCTTAAGAAGTTTTTGGAATTTAACACTCATTATTACCCTAAGCTTGTTAGGCAATTTTATGCAAATTTTACTAAAATTGATGAGGTTTATCAAAGCCAAGTGAGGGGACATCATTTTGTTGTTAATCCTAATGATCTGAAAATTTTATTTGGATTGGAAAATGAGGGTACATTTTTTGGTGATGATAACTCTGTGGAACTTAATGTTGATCCTGCTACTGTTTATCAAGATGCTGTTAGACCTGGTGAAAATTGGGATAAGGGTACAAAGAAGGTTTCTTTGCTTCATGCTGAAGATAGGATTTTATTATACATTATTGCTTATTGTCTTATTCCAAAAGGTTCTCAAAATTATGCACAAGTCCAGGAGGACGACTTGACACTGTTTTATGGCATTAAGCATAATGTTAAGATAAATTGGAATAGTATAGTTTTGGCTAGGATGCTCACTGCTGCACAGTCTGCTCAAACTCAATATCTCCCATATCCTATGCATGTGACAAAACTTCTTAGGCATTATGGTGTGCCAATTCCGGATGGTGAACCGTGTGAGAAAGATCCGGAGGGTAAATTGTGCTTGAATATTCATCATATAAATCTTATGAGGATTGGTTTTCATAAGCCTACAAGGACTTGGTTGTGGAACTCCCAGATTAAAGCATTAGCACAGGCTGCCCAACCAGTTCCTCCTGCTCCTCAAGCTGCACAAGCTGCTTAGCCTGTTGTTGATCCAATGGACACGGATCTAGGGGTCAATGTTGAGGATTTCATTGACTTTGACAACTTAGAGGCACCCTTTGATGCTCAAGCTGCACATACTTCTCTTATTCAGCACATAGATGATCGGTTTGATGCTATGGAACAAAGGATTGATGTTCAGAATCGTGCAATGGAGCAACGCCTTATGGATCACTTCTCTAGCCTCTTTACCCACCATCCACCAAACCCTTAGCTCACAATGGTTTTATGATGTTTTTTCACTATTTTTCTGCACTTTTTAAAATTCTCTGATGCTGACTTTTACTGACTTTTCTCATGGTTTTGGTACTTGGTTTTATGGCTGAACTATTATATTTTGGCTATGGTTGAACTCTATAGGGTCTGTGTATGGCCTTAGTTATCTTTTGATTATGTTTTGCTGCTGCACTCTGGTATTTTACTATGCCATTTGCTATTTGGACTGATATTATGTGTATTTGCTGTTTGGACTGACAAATTGATTTCTATTTTGGACTATGCTTTTATGTGCTTTTGTGTAGTATATGTTATGGTCTCGGTTATGACCAATTTATATAGTATCTTACTGCACATTACTGTCTTTATATAGTGTTTATACATATATATATATATATATATATATATATATATCAATTTGTCTAGTACTTACCTCTCACTTTTGGCAAAAGTTCTTTTCTAAATTCAATACTTTTTTAATGATGCCAAAAGGGGGAGAAATGTTTGTTGATGTTGTGCTTTGTAGGTTAAGTTTTTAGATATTATTCCTAAGTGTGTTACATTTAGGGGGAGTATTTAAAAACTTGGTGCTTTATTGTGAAGAGGGTTTGTCATCATCAAAAAGGGGGAGTTTGTAGATTTGTGATGTTTTGATGCTAACAAACTAAAGCCAAGCAACAACATTCAACAACAAGGAAAGCACCACTCATGGAAATTAGATTAAGTTTTATTTTATTCTTAATCAATTGTAATATTTTATTTTCCATATTTCATGAGAGTGGGTGGTAGTTTAGGAATCTCAATTAGGTTTTTAATATTGTTTGATTAACAGTGAAGAAAGGTTAATCTTGATAAAAATAGCTCTAATTAAAGTGTTGATCAAAGTACATTTGAAAAGCTTTATTTTTAATCACTTTTTACAGTGGTTAATCGATTAGCACGATAGGCTTAATCGATTAACACGTTAAACCTGTACAACACTGATTGTGTTAATAAAGGTTAATCGATTAGTGATTTATACGTTAATCGATTAGCACGAGTTAACACAAGTTAATCGATTAGTGGTTGCTCGTTAATCAATTAATTACTGTTGTATCAAAAAAATAATATTTTGTTTAAAAGCTTTTAATTTCTACTTTGACAAGGTTACACACACTTTCATATTTTTCTATAGAGAATCATACTTTCATAATCGTTCAAGAGCTATTACTATTTCCAAAGTTGTTCTATCAAGATTCAATAATCTTTCAATCTTCTTCACTTACAATCATTCAATATTCTAAAAAGATTCATTGAGATTCTAGTTTCTAGTTTTAGTACTTTGTGTTGAAGCAATCTACAACAAGAGGTTGTTACAATCAAGCTTTCAACAACAAGTGAAGAATTCACAATTGGAAGTCTTTGAAGCATCTCAAAGCAAGTGGAAAGGAATTGATTGGAGAGCATCCTTCAACAATTCAAGAGGACAAGATACAAGATTCAATTGGGTAGATTTTCAAAGAGTTTGGTACTCTCTTTGAAGGGGTTAAGATAGGAGAGCTAGAGTGAGCTGCATCTTTAACCATTGTAATCTAACAATTGAAGTATCTAGTAGAAACTCTCTATCTTTGATAGAGGGGACTAGATGTAGCTCTCAAGTGGTAGAGAGTGAACCAGGATAAAATCTTGTCTTCTTTGCTTTTCTTTCTTCAAGCTTTCATTAACCAAGATCAATGAATTGATTAGGTTAATTTTGGGGCTTTTTGCATTTCCTAGTTAATCAACCTAAAATTGACTTGGTAAATTTACTTAGTTTTGTTAATTCATTCATAAATCATTTGTTAGTGCATCATTGAATTGCAATCTCCACTAAATTCTGAATAAGATTGTTTTTCTGTAAAATTGTTTTTTGTAACACCCCGCATTTTTCCCGTACGTGCGTAAATGAATTCGTTTAAAATAAACCTTGAGTTTTGCTTTCAAAAGGATTTTTCTAAAAAGAATTATTTATGATTTTATTCAAGAATGATTTCTTTATGGAAAGGACTTGCATTTTGATTGATGAACTTTGAGAATGCAATTTTTAGAATTTTCTGGATTTATTTACAAACTGTACTTCTGGGAATTTTGGAAGATGAATTTTTATGAAACCATGATTTCTGGAAAGCTGATGACTTTAAATAAATTATCTTTTGGAAATTTCCTATTTGTACGAAAAACTTGATTTTTAAGGATTTCTAATTATGTGTTTGGTGTAAATGATTGTTTCACTTTGAAAGAATTTAAGTTTTCCCTAGGATAATGATGTGTTCTCGTAGGAGATTAAATCAATTGCCATGACATAGAATTAATTGATGATATGTGCTCATTGTGATATGTGTTTGATTTAGTAGGTAAATATTGATTGAAAATAAACATGTGTGCATATGTGTGTAAATGTGTTACGGTTTTGGGCATATAGGTGTGTATGTGACTTTTGAAAATGTTGCATAAATCACATGAACTAATGATCATGGTGTCTTGAATAAATAAGAATAGGAAATGAAAATGAAGATGCATGAGGTGTGGGCATAAGTGTGTGCCACGGTGATGGGTGTGTGTGTGTATAGGTTAGAACTTTGACTCTTGAGTAGAAAAGAAAGGATTGGAAGTGACCATGCATGATGAAGTCTAGCCCTAGCCTAAGCACTTTGTCTCTTTGATTTAACCCTTGCCATGCAAATTTTTAGAAACCCAAAACTACCCTTTCATTTGGTGCCTTGGCCGAAACCCATTCCAAGGGCAAAGAAGGCAAATTCGGTGCCCTTAAATCAACCAAGCCTTGACCCATTTCCTTACTTTCTTTCATTTCCTTCACAAACAAACCTAAACACTTTCTAAGGGACTATCCAACCCTTAGAAGAAATAGAGAGAGAGAAAAGAGAGAGTGTGGCCATGAGGAACATCAAGAAGGAGAAAGGAGATTTGGACCAAGACTTTGAGTCTCTTTGAAGATCAAGAACCCTTGGAGTAGGAAACCAACTTTCCCTTGGTAGGTCATTCGAAGATCAAGAAAGAGGACCATGATGTTTAGGATTTTCTTTTGGTCTTGTAACTTTTCTTTCTTCTCTTTTCATTTGCATGTTTGTTTTCATAGCTTAAGAGATGAGTGCAAGTATGATTTATACTTTATCATGGACTTTTAAATTGATTTGTAATATGTAAACTCATGGACTCTTTATATGTTCTTCGGTTATGGCTTCCTTTAGGTAGATCTTGATGATTTTCTAAACAAATTTCTAATGGATCTAAATAACTACTTGAGATTTTGTGAAAAACTAAAATTGAAACCCCATGCATGTTGGATTTCTTCTTTTAAACCGTGATCAACAACGTTTTTATGAAAGGATTGGATACCTAATGCATGATCTAAGTGTGTTTTGTGTTGAATTGGGAATTTCAAGCCTTGCATGTTAAGTTTTGTGCTCAAACCGTGACCTATGTGTATATATTTGAATAATTGCTTAACAATTTCATGATCTAAGTTCATTTAAGAAGAAAATAGGGATTTTTAGCTTTGCATGTTGATCTTGTGATGATTTTGATTGATCTTGTGTGTGTGCATGTTTTAATCCATGATTTAACATCTTACAAGTTAAAACTTTGAGGTTTGCATGTCACTTTTCAAGTAAATAAATTAAGTCTCCCTTCTATGCATGTTACGGCCTAGTAGAAATAATAGGGTAATGGTCTTTACAATGGTTTTTCTTTTTATGAACATGATTTGATTTAAAGATTTGTTTCATCCATGATGTGTTGATGAGAAGGCCATTCGGCCATGAGTGCTAAAAATGTGTTGGTGCATGATTTTTAGGTGCATGTATGAATTAGGAGTAGATTTAATAATTTTAAGTCCATGCATGCTATTCTTTTAGAAGATTAAGTTATAATCCAAATTTTCATTTTTAGAAAAAACTATGAGTTTGAGCTTTGATAAGAAATTTAAGGAATCTCATGATGATTTATGCATGTTGGTATGGTTTGCTTTAATTGTCTTTAGTGCATAAAAAAATAAACTAAGATTCTTGTCTTATGTGTGGTAACATTCGGCCTACAAATAGGAAATAGGGAACTGTGCTTGATAATCATTTGAATTGCATATAGACCAAGATTAACCTCATAAAAGTGTATACATGAAATGATTTGTAGCTTTAATTGTTGTTTGAATTGAAGTGAAGAAAATGAAATTGAAGTTGTTAAATTTCCCTATGATGCTCACGGTTTCAATCTTTGAAGGCATGGAATGATTTTATTTTTGCCTTGGTTGTGTGTTATGTCATTGCAAGATCTCATTTAAATGTTCTGGTTAATACATGTTTAGATGATTAGAAGAATTTTTTTTAAATGAATAATGAGAGTGATTATATGCTATGTTTATGCTATTATCTGTTTGATGAAATGATGTAATTTCTTTTCTTCTTTTCGGATTTTAGGACTAGAAATAAATAAATTGATTTCAAGATCTGGAAATTTTTTTGTAGTTAGGAAATGTCAATCCTAGACAATTCGGTTTTGCCATGATTTAATTAAGAAATTAAATTTGAATTATTTTCCTGTGCATGATTGAATTTGTATGCCTTAGTGTTATAATTTAATTAGTTACTTCCTATTAGCCTAAGAGTGTTTTATTGTAAGTAAATGATGAATGTTTTAGATTTTGATGAACTAGAGGAGTGATTCTAGAGTTTTGTTTCTAATTTTTTTACATCTGATGAGTATTTTTAGAACTATGTTTGTTTGCAATTGAGTTTTCTTTCTAAAAAGGTAACTTATTTGAATAAAAGAGTATTTCCCAAACTGTTTTAAAAAAAAAAAGTTTTTCTCAAAAACCGTCTTAAGCATGAATATTGAATTGAATTTAAAAAAAAACATTGGACAATGATAACAAGTTTTTAAAAGAGAAATTGTTTTCAAACCGAATTCACCAAATGTATCGAACTCGTTTCTAATGCACGGGAAAATGTCTTAGTTGAGCGATGGACGAGAGGATAAGAGGCGAGGAGAGTTGATCGGGAAACCTTGGAGAGCTATAGGACTTTCGTCATCGAGGTGAGAGAGGGGCTTTCCCTTAAGACGCCGTGGTAATTAGGTACATATTAAGGCGTCCAATCATCTCAAAGATTGGACCCCAATCTCATTTAGCGTAAGTGGTGTATGTGATAGCGATTGTTTGATTAGTTTAGCTATCCACCCAGACGACTGAGATTGGATTATCAACATGATGTTGTGATTTTAATTGTTCGTGCTGAATTATTTAATCTTCTTATGATTCATTTATTTGTTATATTTATATGATGTTGCTGGAAATTATTTGATTGTGCGTTAGTAATAAAGTTATGGAAGTAACAAGCTAAGTATGATAAGAAAAGAATAATGGATTCGAATAATGAGAGTGAATAAGGGAGAGAGAGGCAAGTTATGATGAGATTGAATTGTGAGAGAAGTAGATGGTAATTGGAAATTTGGAACGAACGAGAGGAGTTACTGATGCTGTTGAGCCAAATGGGCGAGGAAGGACACCAGTGATGCTGCTGAATCACCATTGGCAAGGAGAACAAGGATGGCGTGCTGAGTTTCAATTGGCTTGGAATAGTGATGCTAATGTTGATGAGAGCAATGTGCTGTAATTTGAGAAAGAGAAAGATGACGCAATGATGTGGTGATGATTCAAGTGATAGTATATGAGCTTTAGGGGGATTAGATGCGAACGATTAGCGATCGGGTCTCATTGAAGGGATGCACCAAAGATGAGCCGATCATTAGGACTAACCCGTAATTAAAATTCTTTAAAAGATTTTAAAAGACATTAACAATTGCGGTGAGGTATGAGCGTCGTATCGAAGTAGTGGAGAGGAAGGAACCATAGGTATCTACGGATACTTAGGAGGAGATTGCATTAGGGGAGGACGATGACGGTGATACGTCAAGAAGTCTAGAGCATGTTTCTAGGCGGAACGAACTCCACATGTGGCGCACTAACGTGGTGGGGACTGGGTCCAATGCCGTGGTAAAGTTCTGCAGGCCTACTAGAAACATACTGTCGCCCCCTAGATTGCAAATCGAGAACAGTGAGAGGGACTGGAACGGGGCATTGTGTTTGCCACTGCATGGACAATGAGCCTTATTGTTATTGATATGATTTGAGGACGAGATCCTCCTGGTCCGGGACCATTGTGTTGTGACAGTTGTCGTGTCCGCGTGGTAAAGGTCCTGTACTCCTGTTTGATTCCGATTAGGTTGGGTGGTTGACCGAGGAGATGTAGGCGTGTGTGAGCTCAATGATGTCTCCCCCTCATCATTGATGCTAACCGAAACGATAAGACTTAAATAACCAAGATGCTCCAAAGACGCAGGTAATGATAGTGATAATAAAGAAATAATATTGATAATGATGTTAACCTCAAGTGATGGATAAGATTTATGAGTGGTAAATGATATGAGTACCTTTGAGGCAGTTGAGGAGTATGAGGATGAGAAAGAAACGGAGATCTCATGGTGAAGAAAATGAGGTCAAAAAAATCTTGAAAATATTATCTTGTATGATTAAATACGCTTATATTTTGTTAATAAATATTTGTTGCCTTGATTTACTTTATGTTATGGTTGGATTTATTTATTTATATCTATTTGGTCTTAGTATTCACCTAATGTAATTCCACATAGTCGACATTGCCGTTTTGGGTAGCTCACTCTCTCTCTTCTACAATTCTATTATGTGTTGCATAAAAATGTGCGGATCCTAGATGGACAACATAGAAAGATATCAACTGATCAGGGAGATAGGAGCCCCACCAATGAGAGGATATAACAACACCATGTCAGCCTATGTGGTGTTCTTTCTAAGGATTCAGCATAGAAGCGTAGAGCTAGCCGAAAGAGTTACTACTTTGGAAATGGAGACCAAGAGTGCGCCAGATGACTCTACGGTAGAAATCAAGGAGGAGGCAGAGGAGGAGGATCCCGACACTTGGACTGAGGCTGATACAGAGGAGTGTCTGAGCGATGAGGATTGGAGCCCGAGCCCTGAGGATCTTTCGATAGAGGAGGAGGACGAGTGATAGAGCAATATTAGGTGGCAAGTGTTAGTAAGATCCGACGACTAGAGATTAGGTAATTCCCTTTTGAGTAGTGTATTCCACTTCAAGTTATTAGACACCTGGCTCTAATATGCTGTAACCCCAAACAAGATTATGCTAAGTACTGATGTTTTGAAATCAAATCAAATGGGGTAACTTGTTTGAATGATGTTTTGGAAAACGAGTTTCAAAGTGCGATGTCTCGTGACATCTCGGTTTGGAACTTGAAGAGTGGCATACCTCTGAGAACGTAATGTTTCATAACCCGGTTTCAAATTGGAAATGTTCTCATGAGCTTGTAACTCTTGTAAAAAAAAATGGCCCCTAATTTTCACTTAAAATGGTTATGGCTTTCAAGTTGCCAAATCGGGGTGTTACATTTTTCACTCGTATTAATCGATTAAGTGATTAATTAATCGATTAGTTTTTGAGTATCATTCGGTCTTAATCGAGTAACGTCTTAGTTAATCGATTAGTTCTTGAATGAGCTTCGGCATTAATCGATTAACCTTGAAATTAATCGATTAAACAGTATATTTTTGTTAGAAAATTTGTTTTCTCAAATCCATTCTCTTAAGCAATCGAAATATTTGTATTGAGGCTTTCAAAATACTATTCACCCCCCCTCTAGTACATTTTGAGCCGCTTGTTGGTTTCCAACATCCTCATGGCATAAGGTTACCACAGTGCAATGGTGCCCCTTACATCATTCTGGCTTGGATAACGGTGGGTCAGCCAACTTATGTGGGATGGTGATCCCGACTTTTATTAAACTAAACGCGATAAGAGATAGAGAATATGCCTCCTTAGGGTAAATCTTATAAGAGACTTTGTTCTAAGGTATAACTAAGGTGTAACACTCTAATTTGTTAACTTGAAAAAGAGTATATATTTTTTAAATTTTTGATCGACACAATCCCCACAGATTTTTCGAAGGTTAAGTAGGTTTTGGTACCTCGATCTTATCCTTTGATAGTGAATGAAGGGGAATCATGACATACTTATTCAAGTTCCAAGATAGAATGTTACACAAAGTGTACTCAATGGTGGCTCTAAACCTCTAAAGGCCCTTGGATCGCCCTCACTCTTTAAGGCGAGGACCCACTTCGCAAACGGTTAACAAGAGGTTGGTTACGCCTCCCAAAATAGGTTAGACGTACCTTCCAAAGGTCGTGTTTACAAGAAATGGTTTGTAGTCCGAGTGGTACTTTCACACACTACAAGAGACCATACACTTGGTAAGTCAAAGGTAGGGCAAAAGCACCTCTAAACTTAGGGTTTAAATAATACTACCCGAGTATAGGGTTTTCGTGTTTGCCCAGATCTGTGTAAAAAAACCTATTTCAGAGGCATACAAATCCTTTTTTAAAAAATAAAAAACAAAAGAGATTACAATAAAGAATAAATATACAATTAAACAAATATGTAAAAAAAAAATTAATTAAACAGATATATACAATAAACAATTAATTTAAAGCAAACCAATTAGAAAAGAAAATAAGTATATTAAGAATAATCAATCATTTAGGTCTGACTCTCTTTTTCAGGTTATGTCCCCAGTGGAGTCGCCAGCTGTCGCGGCCGGGGTCCCAGGTTGCCCTCGGGGCCTCGCCTACGAGTGGGGGTCGATTGACCTAATTTGGAGTCGCCACCGCATTTTGTTACAAAAAGCGGAAAAAATAACTATTAATTAAAACAGATAAAGATTGGTCTCGAACTAGATAGATTCCGAGTTCGGGAGTCGGTTACGAGCCGGGGAAGGTATTAGCACCCCATTCACCCATTCGAAAATGGTACATTTGATTGATTTTAATTAAAAGACCTAAATAATTGGTTTGCCAAAAAATATTTTTTTTTATTGTTGTGCTTGACATGGTTGCCCTTGGTCCTACGTACTCTCATAAAATTAGGAATCAAGGCTACGTAGTTCTAAATTAATTTTTAATGTTTTTATATATTTTTCTAAAATATATTTTATGCGGAGAGGAAATATGAACAAGACCTTAACATTTAGTCAAGGAAAGATGTATTTCCAAAACGCATTAGCATTCTTAATTAAAAAAATTTATTAGACTTTATAAAAAAAAATTGATCTATTTTATTTTAGAACACAATAAAAAAATGTTTGTTGTTGAATACAAAGAGGAAAGCCTGAGAGATCCCTCCACTGAAAGAGTGAGAAAAATCGGCTTGCCAAAGCATATCCAATAATTTAAAAAAATGAGATTTAATTACTAAAATTTATGATTCCAAATTATTTAATTTAAATTTAACAATTAAATTCATAACATATCCTAAAATACAAATACATTGATTTAAGGATAAAATTAGAATCTAGAATATTAAATTTGTACTTTGTGTAACACCCTAATAAATATTACCCTTAATTCCCAAGTATTAAAAATGTGAACTTAAAAATTCCTTTTTAGTTTTAGTAAAATCACCCGTCAAACGGACGGAGTTTTGTCTGTTTTTCGGACTTCCAAAATTTAACCTGTATAAACAATTTTCAAATAAACAACTAATAGCCAGCAGTGCTTCAGATTATATTTCTAAATCATATCAAGGCCCCATGGGCTCCAAATATATCAACGTGCATAATTAATCAGAGTAATAGCGGAAAAATACTAAGTTTGAGTGTTAAAACCAAAAGTTATAACTTTAGCAAAATAAAACATCCTAAGCCTCATTCAAAATATGCATATTCAATTTACATCAAAATAATATAAGAGGCTTAGGTCCATGCTATGATTTAAATCCCATAACACCCTACTCTCCCTGTGAGGGAAAGTACTCCTGCTCGGCCGGGGGTTGTGCCAGCTCAATCTCCGTACCTGAAAATGTAAGGGAGTGAGCATTGCACATGAAATAGAAGGCAGTTTCTAACTAGACATAACGATCCACTAGGTCAAGCACAATTAGCAAATAAGCATATATTCACATACTGCACACCATACTCATTCCATTATTTCCATACTCATTATTTATTTCACATTTCCATTTTCATTATTCCATTTCAACATCCATTTCCATTATTCATTTCAACATCCATTTCCATTATTCATTTCAACATCCATTTCCATTATTCATTTCAACATCCCTTTTCCATTATTAATTTGTTCATTTCACATACTCATTTCATTTCAATACATCACCTCAAATCAGAGGCCAATGAACAATTTTCATTCAACACATTTGTCACCTCAAAACAGAGGCCCTTATACTTTTCCATATTTAAATTATGTGTCCCTCAGTTCAGAGGTCAACACTCAGTTCTTTATTTCATCCGGTGTCCCTCAGGTCAGAGGTCAACACCCATTAACATTCATTTCATCTTGTGTCCCTCAGGTTAGAGGTCAACACTTTATTTCATCCTGTGTCCCTCAGGTCAGAGGTCAACACTCATTCACCTTAATTCATACAGTGTCCCTCAGGTCAGAGGTCAACACCCATTCACTTTATTCCTTTCCGTGCCCCTCAGGTCAGAGGTCAACACACACTTTCATTTTAATTCATCCGGTGTCCCTCAGGTCAGAGGTCAACACTCAATAACATTCATTTCATCTTGTGTCCCTCAGGTCAGAGGTCAACACTCATTACTTTAATTCATTTTGTGCCCCTCATAACAGAGGTCAGCCTAATCATCACTTTCCATTAATCGTCACCTCAACTCAGAGGCCAACGCATTTATTACATTTTCATATTCACTACCTCACATCAGAGGCCAATACATACTTTCATATCCTCACATAAACAACGCATTTATTACATTTTCATATTCACTACCTCACATCAGAAGCCAAAACATACTTTCATATCCTCACATAAACAATTATATCACATTTAAATTCAACAACACACATTCAACATCTAATCTTTCATGTAATTACCTTATTCATTTCCTTTCTCAGTTATCACAATCATACCAAATAGTATTCTCTTTCATAGTCCAACATTTATACTACACTTCATTTCAAATTACATATTTCACCTTCTTACATATTTGCTTTATCACCACAGAATAGGATCACCTTTTTCTTTTTGTTTACACAAAATCATTTGCTTCCATTTCCGATATTCACAAGTTCACATCATAAGCCATGACCTTTGTTCACAATTGATAATACTTAACATTTAAACTCATTTAGCATTTAGGTACAAATACGCACATTCATCATATATAATCGTTTCCATTCCATTTTTCTTCCTATATCAATTTACTCCATATTTCCTACATATGCTTGCAACATCAACCAATTATCATTTTATACAAAACTTGACAATTAACATCCATAGTCATAGAAATCATTCATATCATCTTCACTATCATATTACCCAAGTCCTCTTGTACTTCGTTATAATCATTAACCAAATTTCATTTATCAAATAATTCATTCTCGTATTATTGGGTTTCCTTTTCCTAGTCTTAACATCCAATCATCATGCATATTTAATTAATTAGAATTTCATATTCAATAACCTAGGGATTTATAATCTAATTTTCTCCCCTAACACATAACCCTAACAAGCATTATATACTAACTAGAGCCTACTCCCTAGAACAAGGCAAAGCTCACCATATCCACTCCCTTACCTTAACCAAAGAGAGGGAAAGTGGAAGAACCTAAGCCTTCGCTCCGCACGCTCCCAAAACAAAGAGCTCCAACGCACGAAGGTAACGAGAGTGATGATAATCTTCCCTAAATCAAAGGAATGGGATGAGGATGAAATTATTGCCCCATTTCAAGAGGAAATTCGAATTTCCCCAAAGAAGGGAAAGAGAGAGAGCAAATCCAAATTAGAGAGAGAGAAACTTCAAGAATCATGAATACTTACTTGGAGAGACAAGGAGGGACTTGATAATGGACCTTGGAGTGATTCCCTTAAGGTTTGGTGGATTTGGGATGAGAGGTTTTGTGCCCTAGAGAGAGAAATTTCGAGTTCTTTGGCAAAAATCACGCGTGAAATGCTTTTATTTTTTTCCACTGCAAGGTCGTTTAATTGATTATTAATCGATTAAGGGTTTCAAACATTATGGACTTAATCGATTAAGCTGCAGCTTAATCGATTAAGTTGCAGGATTTTCAGCACCCCGACTTTGAATGGTCATAACTTCTTCGTTACCCGTTGGATCTTCCTCAAATTTTAAAGCAAGCTTCCCTACATACCAATCTTCACATCCAACGGTGGAATTTGTGTTTAGAGTTGTAAATCTTTTATTTTGAATTTCCTAATATCCTATGTTGTTAACCCTAAATCAAGCCTTCAATCCACTATTTTTAACTCAATATCATCATTTCCTTCACTCTAAGCTTGGCCATCATCAATTATACTAGGAATTAAATTTGGGATGTTACAATTCTCCCCCACTTATTGGAATTTCGTCCCCGAAATTTCCTTAGGTTCTGTAAATGGAGAATCACCCCGGTGATAGGACTCGCGATTCCTATCTTTAATCCCCTTTGGTTTCTTCCGTTAGTCCTTCGATTTGCCCTTACCTAGACAGAATTTAAATTAGGGTAGGAAGTGCTCCCCCACTTGGCTTCGACTTACCCAATTACCGCTATGCTAAAGGATGTGGGATCGGATGAATCCGCTTCCGATCGTCCTTCGGATAGTTGCAGGGCAGATGTTGCACTAGCTAGATACGGGAAAACTCGAAATATTTAACATTTCCGGAATAGTTTTAGAATCTTTCCCAGAATAGATACCCTGGGGATCGTGGCATGCGAAGGTTTTTGTAGGATAGAACGCCTTAGAGTTTGTCTCCTCACAAGGATTGACTAGCACCGGTAAGGTTTAGAACCTTTCAAAAACACAAGCATTCATGAACAAGAAGCACCTCAAAAGGTTAAGAGTATCCCCCCAATGCTTAGTTGATTAGAGCAAACACAATTCCTACTAAATGCTCCACAATCAACTTCTTCCATGAATCGATTAAAAAGAATAGGAAGGAAGAAGTCCACATTAGTTCCAAGATTTACCCAACTACCAAAGGTGAAGGGTGCAACAAGCTTGCCGTTGGCTGGGTCAATTATTAAGATGGTTTGGTCTTAACACAGGGATTTCACAAATTTGGCACAACCGGCTATTCTTATGAATGGTTATCTAGGAACGGGAAAAGATTCGAAGCAATTGTCAAATTGCTCAATGATTGGTTTAGTTGATATGATGATTGAGAATAATTTCTGGAGAGTTTTCTTAACTCATCCAAGGGATTAACACTTAATTAGCTATACTACTTTGGAACAAGTAGCATATACCAAGACTTCCTTTCTTTAGAACTATTTTCTATCTACTCTCTAACTCTATATGAAGCTTTTGAACGAACGTTTTTCTGGGTTAGGTTGGTTTCACTTACAAGAATTATTTTCTTTGGGAGTTACTACTTTGGTTGTCTACTTTCACTTCAAAGGTTACAATGATAGCATTTATTGATAGATGCAAGAATTGAGGTGATCAATCCCATCCTCACGTCTACCAACAACACATCCCTGTCGGGTTCTATCAGTAATGTCATCATTTAACAAATGCAAGGATTAGAGTGATCAATTCTAACCTTACATTACATCAAATAACAACATCACAACATAATATTGGTTACTTGATACTAGAATTCTCAAACTGAAGAATTCCTTATAAGGTCTTTCATACGTTCTCTATAAGAACATGATTGTATTTGGAAAGGCAGATTTCCAACATGTTTTTAAGCAGTTCTAACCTAAGACATTACTAATCCCCTATTTAGCTAACTAAGGAGAAAACTATCTCCACCACAATCGAACTTAGAAACATTACGCATGGACTTGGCAAACATCAGTTACCTGCGACCATATCCGATGGGTCCACCTCGTCACCCTCGACGGTGAATAACTTCCCCTTCTGCAATGATGGACCACCACGGGCCTTCTGTGCCTTAGCAACATTAATTTCCTTCTTCATTGTGTTCTTAGGACAATTTGAAGCAAAATGTCCGGGTTGTCCAGAGTGAAAGCATAACCCCTCCTTTCGACCCAATGTCCAGCACACTCCCTTATGCATCCTGCCGCAGTGCTGACAAGTCGGTATTGGACCATAAGCATTCACTGTTGGTCCGGATTCCCTAGGAAACGTGACCCCGGAATGAGTATGGACCAGACTTCTGAATCGGTCCCTTGCCCCTAATAGGACCAGACAATCTCTGAGATGCCCTGCTTTGCTCCCCTGCTTGTTCCTGCTTGAGAGAATCTTCATAAGCACTGGTCATGTTCACAAGTTGAGAGAGATTAGAGATTCCCTGATAGACAAAGACAGTTTTGATCTTGGAATTGAGACCAGCCTCAAACTTGATACACTTAGTGCGTTCATCTGCATCCCGATAGCTGCCAGAATAACGAATGAGATCCTCAAACTGAACTGCATATTCTCCAACACTGAGGCTCCCTTGCTTCAGCTCAAGAAAAGCCACTTCCTTCTCCCTCCTTACATTTTCCGGAAAGTACTTTCCCAGAAAACGGATCTTGAAAAGATCCCATGAAATAAGCTCATTAGCTGCTTCCAGACCTCTCCTCTGTTGGTCCCATCAATGTTCCGCCTCGCCCATCAGAACATACTCCACTAGTCGCATATACTGATCACCCGGTGGCTGCAACGAGCGAAACAACTTTTCCATCTCTCGGAGCCATCTTTGAGCTCCATCGGGGTTGTAACCCCCTTCAAACTTCGGCGGGTCGCTTTTTCTAAAGCGGCCCATCCAGTCAATCTCCACTGGAGGTGGAGGAGGAGGTTGCAGTGCTGCTGCCGCAGCTGCTGCTGCTACAGCAATGTTTTGGGCTTGATTCTGCTGCAGATTTGCAAGATTCTCAGCTTGTTGCTGCTGAGTTTGGGCTTTGTTCTGCTGCAATTGAACCAGAGTTTCAAGAATTGCAGCAATTCTGTCATTGTCAGCCCGTCTCCCTGCCATACTGTTGAGTCATGGAGGGACAACCAGTTAATGATAAAACAATTAAACAAAACTACTATTATCCTACGACGTATACCATAACCTAAGTACATTGGTTACTCGCTCGGTGAGTAACCATAGGAGTAGTGAGTTCATACTCCAAAGGCCGAGGGAAACTGCTCTGATACCATAAATATAACACCCTAATAAATATTACCCTTAATTCCCAAGTATTAAAAATGTGAACTTAAAAATTCCTTTTTAGTTTTAGTAAAATCACCCGTCAAACGGACGGAGTTTTGTCTGTTTTTCGGACTTCCAAAATTTAACCTGTATAAACAATTTTCAAATAAACAACTAATAGCCAGCAGGGCTTCAGATTATATTTCTAAATCATATCAAGGCCCCATGGGCTCCAAATATATCAACGTGCATAATTAATCAGAGTAATAGCGGAAAAATACTAAGTTTGAGTGTTAAAACCAAAAGTTATAACTTTAGCAAAATAAAACATCCTAAGCCTCATTCAAAATATGCATATTCAATTTACATCAAAATAATATAAGAGGCTTAGGTGCATGCTATGATCTAAATCCCATAACACCCTACTCTCCCTGTGAGGGAAAGTACTCCTGCTCGGCCGGGGGTTGTGCCAGCTCAATCTCCGTACCTGAAAATGTAAGGGAGTGAGCATTGCACATGAAATAGAAGGCAGTTTCTAACTAGACATAACGATCCACTAGGTCAAGCACAATTAGCAAATAAGCATATGTTCACATACTGCACACCATACTCATTCCATTATTTCCATACTCATTATTTATTTCACATTTCCATTTTCATTATTCCATTTCAACATCCATTTCCATTATTCATTTCAACATCCATTTCCATTATTCATTTCAACATCCCTTTTCCATTATTAATTTGTTCATTTCACATACTCATTTCATTTCAATACATCACCTCAAATCAGAGGCCAATGAACAATTTTCATTCAACACATTTGTCACCTCAAAACAGAGGCCCTTATACTTTTCCATATTTAAATTATGTGTCCCTCAGTTCAGAGGTCAACACTCAGTTCTTTATTTCATCCGGTGTCCCTCAGGTCAGAGGTCAACACCCATTAACATTCATTTCATCTTGTGTCCCTCAGGTTAGAGGTCAACACTTTATTTCATCCTGTGTCCCTCAGGTCAGAGGTCAACACTCATTCACCTTAATTCATACAGTGTCCCTCAGGTCAGAGGTCAACACCCATTCACTTTATTCCTTTCCGTGCCCCTCAGGTCAGAGGTCAACACACACTTTCATTTTAATTCATCCGGTGTCCCTCAGGTCAGAGGTCAACACTCAATAACATTCATTTCATCTTGTGTCCCTCAGGTCAGAGGTCAACACTCATTACTTTAATTCATTTTGTGCCCCTCATAACAGAGGTCAGCCTAATCATCACTTTCCATTAATCGTCACCTCAACTCAGAGGCCAACGCATTTATTACATTTTCATATTCACTACCTCACATCAGAGGCCAATACATACTTTCATATCCTCACATAAACAACGCATTTATTACATTTTCATATTCACTACCTCACATCAGAAGCCAAAACATACTTTCATATCCTCACATAAACAATTATATCACATTTAAATTCAACAACACACATTCAACATCTAATCTTTCATGTAATTACCTTATTCATTTCCTTTCTCAGTTATCACAATCATACCAAATAGTATTCTCTTTCATAGTCCAACATTTATACTACACTTCATTTCAAATTACATATTTCACCTTCTTACATATTTGCTTTATCACCACAGAATAGGATCACCTTTTTCTTTTTGTTTACACAAAATCATTTGCTTCCATTTCCGATATTCACAAGTTCACATCATAAGCCATGACCTTTGTTCACAATTGATAATACTTAACATTTAAACTCATTTAGCATTTAGGTACAAATACGCACATTCATCATATATAATCGTTTCCATTCCATTTTTCTTCCTATATCAATTTACTCCATATTTCCTACATATGCTTGCAACATCAACCAATTATCATTTTATACAAAACTTGACAATTAACATCCATAGTCATAGAAATCATTCATATCATCTTCACTATCATATTACCCAAGTCCTCTTGTACTTCGTTATAATCATTAACCAAATTTCATTTATCAAATAATTCATTCTCGTATTATTGGGTTTCCTTTTCCTAGTCTTAACATCCAATCATCATGCATATTTAATTAATTAGAATTTCATATTCAATAACCTAGGGATTTATAATCTAATTTTCTCCCCTAACACATAACCCTAACAAGCATTATATACTAACTAGAGCCTACTCCCTAGAATAAGGCAAAGCTCACCATATCCACTCCCTTACCTTAACCAAAGAGAGGGAAAGTGGAAGAACCTAAGCCTTCGCTCCGCACGCTCCCAAAACAAAGAGCTCCAATGCACGAAGGTAACGAGAGTGATTATAATCTTCCCTAAATCAAAGGAATGGGATGAGGATGAAATTATTGCCCCATTTCAAGAGGAAATTCGAATTTCCCCAAAGAAGGGAAAGAGAGAGAGCAAATCCAAATTAGAGAGAGAGGAACTTCAAGAATCATGAATACTTACTTGGAGAGACAAGGAGGGACTTGATAATGGACCTTGGAGTGATTCCCTTAAGGTTTGGTGGATTTGGGATGAGAGGTTTTGTGCCCTAGAGAGAGAAATTTCGAGTTCTTTGGCAAAAATCACGCGTGAAATGCTTTTATTTTTTCCACTGCAAGGTCGTTTAATTGATTATTAATCGATTAAGGGTTTCAAACATTATGGACTTAATCGATTAAGCTGCAGCTTAATCGATTAAGTTGCAGGATTTTCAGCACCCCGACTTTGAATGGTCATAACTTCTTCGTTACCCGTTGGATCTTCCTCAAATTTTAAAGCAAGCTTCCTTACATACCAATCTTCACATCCAACGGTGGAATTTGTGTTTAGAGTTGTAAATCTTTTATTTTGAATTTCCTAATATCCTATGTTGTTAACCCTAAATCAAGCCTTCAATCCACTATTTTTAACTCAATATCATCATTTCCTTCACTCTAAGCTTGGCCATCATCAATTATACTAGGAATTAAATTTGGGATGTTACACTTTGATACAAAAATGTTTATTATTCAGTAATTAAAAGGATTCATAAAATTAATAATTAAGATCTCAAAAATTGAAAGTTAAAAGACTACATTTTTATTTTTAATATTTTACTATAAAAAAACAAAAACAAAACTGAAAACAAAAGAAAATAAAAAAAAATACCTGGAATGGACGAAGGGAAGAAGCAACAAGGGATGCAAACTGCATAGTTGACTGACAGGGACACGTGGCACGCAGAGACTGGTGCGACAAGAGTTGTAGCAGGCGCGGTGGAGAGAAGGGTAGGGACGCGTGCGCTGCACGCGCGGGCGATCTGGACGGAGGGTGTGAGGTGCGTGTATTCACCCGGGAAGAGAGTGGTGTAGAATCAAAAGGTTTTGATGAAGTCAAATAAATCAGCTCGCTGTGTTGATGAAGTTGAGCTCGGTCCTCGGCCACTGATGAAGACAAATAAATCAGCTTGCTATGTTGATGAAGTCGACCTCGGTCCTCGGCCACGGATGAAGACAAATAAATCAGCTCGTTATGTTGATGAAGTCGAGCTCGTTCCTCGGCCATCGATGATGACAAATAAATCAGCTCGCTATGTTGATGAAGTTGAGCTCGGTCCTCGGCATTCGATGAAGACAAATGAATCAGCTCATTGTGCAGATGAAGTCAATCACTTTGACGAGCTCGGTTCTCGGCACCTAGCTCGGATCTCGGCAATCGATGGAGACAAATGAATCAGCTCATTGTTCGAATGAAGTCAATTAGTTTGTTGAGCTCGGTGCTCGGTGTGCTATGAATCTCAGTGCCATTTGGTCGGCGTAAGATCGGCTCAGTCAGACTTTGATCAGAACCGCTATTCAAGTCCCCTAACTCGGCAAGGCGTTTTGACAGATGCCGAGTTCACTAACTGTTGTTCAGCTTTGTCAACAAACAACAGTTAAGATGGGATTAATTGAAATCAAATCTGATTCAAAAGTGACTGTTGGAAAGGCAATTACTCCCAGAATCTTTCCTAATTTGGTGACTCCGATTCCTCCCTGATCTTTGTGGATTTTGGAGATTATAAAGGGAGTGTCTTCTCCAACTCAAAGTATAACAAAAAGAAGACAGGATTACAAAATACGCGAAACAGAATTTTTAATCATCTCTGTCAATAATTTTCCCAACCTAATACTCAATTGGTTTTCACACTTTATGATTAATATTCAATTGAGTTTCTAGTCGGAACCATATTCACGTTTCTTACTCTTCATTGAAAAGAGGAGGAGCTATTGAAGGTTTCGAGGAGCTCCATCTGTGGAAGTGCTGAAGAGGTTCTTCATCCAGCAAAATCAATTGGGGTAGATTTCAAGAGTTTGGTACACTCTTGAAAGGGTTAGGAGTTAGTGAGGTTCACTGTAATTCCTTTGTAATCGATTGAATTGATTTTGAGTAAAAAACTCCCTAAGGTTTAGGGGGGACTGGACGTAACTCTCAAGGGTGAGAGTGAACCAGTATAAAATTTCTGTGCCTCTTCTATTTACTGCTTTCTGCATTGTCCGAGTGTTTTAGTCGTCTGTGTTGAACCTTAAAATCTCTTGAATCGTGCTAGCTGTGAAACCGCTGCAAATCTGGTTTTTGTGTGTTGTAGCTCGGATAATCGATTATCGGTATAGATAACCGATTATCACAAACTGCTCGGCACAAAACCGGCTCTTTTATAAATAATCAGCCAGCATTAATTCATCTATTTCAATTATATTCGAAAAATTAATACTATTGCTTCCAACTACTATTCACCCCCCTCCAGTAGATTGTTAGGCCGCTTGTTGGTTTCCAACAAGGGGGCGTCTCGGAACTGAAGTGAACAAGGAACCTTTTTGCTGTATGGGTTTCTGTGCAAAATTAACTCTCTAATTTTTTTTTTTCAAAGTGAGGAAGAGAGCTCTATTTATAAGAAAAATTAGGTTAATAAAAATAGGGTTTTTTCAACAGGCTTTGAGAGCCCACTGGAATATTCCCTAGTTTATTCCTAAATCAAATCTTTCAAATTTTGTTAAAGATCAACTCTCAATCTTTTAAAATAAAAACAAATTTGATGATAATCCTTTTATAAATAAAACAAATCATTTTAACCAAAATTTTTTATCTTTATCCTCACAATAGTTAATCAAATCTTTTAAAAAAAACATTTTTATCTTATCTTTTTTTATTGAAAATTTTTATTTTTCGTTTTTTTATTTTTCACAAAAAAAAATTACTTTTTCAAAATCTTTTTTTATTTTTTATTTTTTATTTATTTTTTCATTTTTCATCTTTTTTTTTTAAAAAAAACATTTTTATTTTTTTAGTTTTATTTTGTTTGGGGAGACAAAATTGGGTGTCAACCATCAGATTAAGTTCAAACGAGTATATTCATGTATGAGTTTAATTATCATGCCTAATAAAAAATAAAACATCTTTCCCTCCGGAACAAGTAAGGTAATAGTTGTGAGAGGGGATATAGAGAAAAAAGTAACATTAAAATAAAAAGTGAAAATAGATGATACACCGACAATGTAAAGGTTTTTTGTATCATCAGTGCATCATCCACCATTCATGTGTTTATAGTCGTTGACTTTCAAATAAAAGTCATACAAATGAATGGTGGATGATGAACTACCGGTGTAAAAAAAGTTACACCGTCAATGCATACCCATTAATCTCAAATAAAAAATCTAATCAAACTAAATAACCATCACATTAAAACTTGAACCTCCAAAATTCAACACTTCATTGAATGATTTTATAAAAGCAAAGAGTTAAATATAGTGAAAAATTATTGGTAAAAGCAAAACCCTTTTATAAATATTTATCGTTTTAAACAACCAGTCATTAATTTTTATTTGAACAGTTTGATTATTAAAAAAACCATTTTAGAAAGTCCAATCCCTACCAAAGTCACAACATAACTTTTAAAAATCTTTGTAGCTTCTTTGAAACAAATAATAAGAAAATGTCTATCTTATACTAATTTTGTTAAAACTATTTTCTATACATGTTTTATAATTATTGATGAAAAGCTTTTTGGTTCTCAAGTAACAAAAATCTTTTAAATAATAATAGTTATAAAATAAATGTAAAAAATGATGTTGATAAAACTGATGTTACAATATCATTACTATTTTTTTAATTAAAAACACCACTTTCAAAAAAAGAATGACACCGACCTTCATTATTTTATATTCTTTTAACTCACATTCTTTATGTAAAAAAAAAAACAATTGTTTAAACATGACCAGAATTTATTTTATTTTATTTTTCTCACTCTGGATGCTACAAAAATTTTTGTTCTCAATTTTAACATGATAAAGGGCAGGTTAAGAGTTAGTCAAAGCATAGCAAATTTATGGCTTTGTTTTAAAGGACAAATAAGGGAGGATGAGTCAAATGATAGTAGCATGTTTTATGGCTAATTTTCAGGACTATTGTGGGCGCCGGTTGCTTTGTGTCTTGCAGATTGGTATTTTGAATTATTATTAGGTGCATAAATCCAAGGTGGTTGTTTTAGACTGGTTCCACAAATATTGGATGAGTGCTTAGTACTTTTTAATAGTTACTTCCTTTTGGACCAATTGGAGGAACTTGGCCGAGCGTTTTTGTGCTAGGGAAGCATTGTTTTCAATATTGTTCATGTTTAAGTGGTTGAAGGTTCTTTTCTCTTGCTAATGAGGGAAAAATAGGTCAAAATCAGCCAGAAGTTATGTAGTACAATTTTTATTTTTATTTTTACCCTTTTTTTATTTTTTTGTTGGGCCGATGAATTCACGTGGTGGAGATTATGCCCATTTTTCTTTTTCATAAAGTTCTTTTTATGCGTTTTCCTTTATAATACGGTGTTGCTAGTGGTAATAACCAAAAATAGATTTAGACGAGTGATAATTGATTCGATCTCGTTCAAGTAAGGTCTCAAGTTCTATTTTTTAAAAATGCAGAAAATTCATGTTGAAAAACTCACTTGTCATAACGAGGCATGCGACCCGAATCAGATTCAGATGTACCTAAGTATAATACCCGGGTAACCAAGTGAGAGAACTTATTGTTTATTTAACTTTAAAATTCAATATGATTTTTGTTCTCTTTTAAAAAATTGAAGTGACACATCTTTAAATGATTACTTCATTTATTCCACTTTAAGTATCTCTTTAGTATAAAAATTTTTATTTTTGTATAAGTGTTTATTTAAAAGGAGACAGCGGGATTAGGAAGATTGCAAAGGAGACACTCGGTGAATCAAAAGGTTTTGGACCAAAGGGCAAGGAATCATGGTGGTGGGATGCAAGTGTGCAAGATAAAGTAAAGGAGAAAAAGGAATGTTTCAAAACTTGGTCCTTGAATAGAAATGCAGAGAATTGGGATAAATATAAAGCAGCTAGGCAGGAGACCAAGAAAGCGGTGGGCGAAGCAAGAGCTAGAGCGTTTGATGGGCTATACCAATCTCTAGGCACTAAGGAAGGGGAAAGAAGCATTTATAGGATTGCTAAACTTAGGGAAAGGAGGACGAGAGACCTAGATCATGTGAGGTGCATTAAGGATGGAGACGGCAAAGTCTTGGTGGCAGATTCGGATATAAAAGAAAGATGGACGTGTTACTTTCACAAGCTTTTCAATGAAAGTCATGAAAGTTCACATCCTGATCAGATAGCCACTAGAGAGGAGGACCAAAATTATACCTTAGCTTTTACCGGCGAATTAGGGAGACTGAGGTAAAAGAAGCATTGAGAAGGATGGATAATGGTAAAGCGGTTGGGCCAGATAATATCCCCATTGAGGTATGGAAAACCTTGGGAGAGAAGGGTATCAGTTGGCTCACCAAGTTGTTTAATGAGATCTTGAGATCCAAGAAGATGCCGGATGAGGGGAGGAGGAACACTTTAATCCCTATATACAAGAACAAAGGTGACATACAAGATTGTGCGAATTATAGAGGGATTAAGCTCATGATCCATACCATGAAACTTTGGGAAAGGGTGATAAAGCGTAGATTGAGACAGGAGACTCCTGTTACTGAGAATCAATTTGGCTTCATGCCGGGGAGATCAACTATGGAGGCGATATACTTACTGCGTCGGTGGATGGAGGAATACCGGAAGCAACAAAAGGATCTGCATATGGTTTTTATCGATTTGGAGAAAGCTTATGATAGAGTGCCTAAAGAGGTACTATGGAAGGCTCTGGAGAAGAAAGGGGTGCGGGTTGCCTATATTAGAGCCATTAAGGATATGTATGACGGGGTCAAGACGAGCGTGAGTGATCGAGGCCGTACCCGATACAAATAAAAACAGTTTAAGTATAGTACTAGGAAGTGACTCCTAGGTCGTCTCCCAAGGAATATCTTATCAAGCAAAAGGTCGAACACATAGTATGCATAGAAAACAGGGGGTTTTTTTTTTATATTGAATATTGAATAATTGAAATCAAAACAGAATTAAATTAAAACGAAGAAACGGATAAGGAAAAGCGGATAAACCCCTTTGGCTCGCGTTCACAACTCTATCATCGGTCACAAAAGATCAATTTCTTTCCTCTTCACTGTCCAACTCGTGAGAACTAAATACTAAGCGAAAATTCAATTCTCACCCCAAAACCCAAACCTCTAATTAAGCATTAAAAGCCAAAGCATGAAGTTTTTACGAGTTTGCATAAATTAAGCATTCATACACATGGATTATCTCTATAGAATGGAACAAAGCGAACCATAACATATCAATAAGCATGAAAACAGTGAATAAAAACGAAATAGCATTAAGAATAAAACCTCAAGAGTATGTGATACATTACCAAAGGGATTTAACCTAAGAGTTTAGCCTTCCATGAAGAAAAATACCAAAAACGTGTAGAAAGGGAAGAGAGAGAAAACCTAGCAGCCACCACAAGCTTGGAGAGCAAAACTGAGCCTTCTCTTTGAGAGAGAATGTAAAAAAACGTGGAATGATAGAGGGCTCTCAGGGTTTACACGAATTTGGCTTTTTAAATCACAAAACGGGCCTAAATCATGGGCCCAAATCCTAAGGAAAGCTTATCTCTAAATTAAATCTAAAAATATCTTATAGATAAAATCTAAATCTTAAAAGATATAACTAAATCTCAACTAATCCTAAAGATAGATTACAATCTTCACTTCATCATATATCTTCTCTTCCAACATTAAATCTTCATTCCCAAAATGTCCAAAAAGCCCTTGTGCCAAATATGACCTGAAAATAGAAATAGAATTAATTAGGCTAAATAATCCCAAATTAAACAATATTCACAATATTAGTCCAATAAACTCTAAATCACTAAATCAAGCTAAACAATGTCAAATAGGCAACAAGTATCAATAATAGGAGTAAAATAATGCAAGGAAAAATGGGAAATAAAATGCTCATCAAATACCCCCACACTTATCCTTTTGCACTCCTGGGCAAAACTAAGAATTAGGACTGAGAAGATCAATATGCACCAAAGTGAATCATGTAACAAGATTACTAAAACTAATGAATGCAAACCTAAGAGATTACATACTTCACAATGAATTCTAGGAAATGCAAAGAAATGGGCAAAATCGAGCACATGAAGAAAATAAGGACCAAAGAATCAAGGCATTCATGAACATCATCCAATTATTTCAAATATGCAAAGAAAACCAATGACATCAAGAGGGTAGTCACAAAGATGGTAGAAACTCACAAGGATCACTCAATAGTGTTTACACTCAAGTGTTTAAGGTTAATCAGTGTTTACACTCAAGGCACATCATGAAAAACAAACACAACCATAGGCTTGACAAGCCTCTAACATCAACAATCAACACACATGCACATTAAGATCAAAAGGTCTTTTCAGGGTTGTAATGGGGCCAAGGACAAGGTAGGATAAAAATATGGGAAATGTAGCTAAAACCCAGGGAATAGAGGAGCAATGGGGAACAAGTAAAAAAAAAAAAGCACAATCCACCCCAGAATGAAATGGTAAACATAACAACAACCTCTAATTCCAAACCTCCATGCCTCAATCAACCTTTTATTCTTTTTTTTTTCTTCTTTCTTTCTTTTTTTTTTCATCATTCATTTTTTCAATTTTTTTTTTCATTGCAGAACTTCATGAACGAAAGGAAAGAAGAAACAACAAAAATGGCATAATGAGATAAAGCCATAATTACATCACCGACCATAGAGGCAAAACCCAGAACTCACAAGAGATGAAGAACAAAGCACCCTCGCTTACTTAATACCCATTCCCAAAACAATTCCAAAGCTCCAACATTCCCTAAGGTTAGGACAATCATGGCTTTTCAGTCATAGGCTTGTAATGAGCTAAAGAACAAAGAAAACGGATATAAAGGCTCAAAGGGGCTATCAAAGGATAAATTCATTCAAGGTAGGCTCATATGGCTAGTGGCTTATTCAAGAAAAAACAATGCCTAAATCATTTCAAAATGTGCATGGGAATATCAAGTATCAACAAGAGTCAAGTCAAGTTCTAGAGTGCAAGTAATCCAGAGTGCAATCACACATGAAAGAAAAATTAGGTGGCATATATAGCAATCCACCCACAATTAAGGCTCAAATCCTCACAAAAGGGACAATTCTATCACAGTGTTACCACCTCTTAATTATCAAAAGCAACTTTACACACAGAAATGCATGAATTCAGACACAAGATACCAAGACTCTACTAAAATGAAGCAAAAACATGCAAGAAAATGCCCAAAACATAGCAAAACCTAAAAAATCAAAGCAAAAATATGCAACCTAAACTACTCTCCCCCCCACACTTAAATCACACATTGTCCTCAATGGAACACAAATAGCAGAATCAGACTGATATAGACAAGTGCAATAAAAAGAGTAAGGAAGGAGAAAAGAAGACTCCCGAAATCATGGTGGGTCAAAAATGGGGTCGACCAATGAGGCTTCCTCCACAGGTGCATCATCCAAAGAAGGGGTAGTGAGGAAAGGCTTGAGTCGGTGGCCATTGACTTTGAAGCTCTTGTCTGTGGACTCACTCTTGATCTCCACAGTGCCATAAGGAAACACCTGGGTGACTACAAACGGTCCAATCCATTTAGAGCGGAGCTTTCCACTCATGAGTCCAAGCCTAGAGTTGTAGAGCAACACTTTTTGACCAACCAAGAACTCCTTTCTGCAAATTGAGCTATCATGGAGCTTCTTGGTCTTCTCTTTGTAGAACTTGGAATTCTCATATGCCTCCAAACGGATCTCATCTAGCTCACTCAACTGCAGCTTCCTCTCCTCACCCGCTTGATCAAGAGCTAAGTTACATTGCTTCACAGCCCAATATGCACGGTGCTCTATCTCCACAGGCAGGTGGCACGCCTTACCAAAGACAACCCGATAGGGTGACATCCCTATGGGTGCCTTGTAAGCAGTCCGATGGGCCCATAGAGCATCCTCCAATCGTGTGCTCCAATCCTTTCTATTAGGCTTCACCATCTTCTCCAAAATCCGCTTGATCTCTCTGTTTGAAATCTCACCTTGCCCATTGGTTTGGGGGTGATATGGTGTAGAAACTTTGTGCACAACCCCATACTTCTTGAGCAAAGCTTGCATGGATCTATTGCAGAAGTGTGTGCCTTGATCACTGATTATGGCTCTAGGTATGCCAAACCTGCAAAGGATATTAGTCCTGACAAAATCTACAACAACCTGAGCATCATTAGTCCTGGTGGCCTTAGCTTCCACCCATTTGGATACATAATCCACAGCAAGTAAGATATAATAAAAACCAAAAGAAACAGGAAAGGGACCCATGAAATCTATACCCCAGACATCAAACACCTCACAGAACAACATAGGTTGTTGCGGCATCTGTTGCCTCCAAGATAGGGTGCCTCCTGCCCTTTGACATTGCTCACATGAGCTGCAGATTTTGCTTGCATCCTTGAAGATGGTAGGCCAATAAAATCCAGAATCCAGCACCTTTCGTGCTGTCCTTTGAGTGCCAAGGTGGCCTCCAACTGGTGAAGCATGGCAAAATTGGAGAACCGATTGGATCTCCTGGTCTGGAATGCACCTGCGAATGACCTGATCATTGCAAAAACGCCACAAATAGGGGTCATCCCATACATAATACTTGGCATCGCTCTTCAATTTGTCTCTTTGAGCTTTGGATGCCAAGGGTGGAAAAACAGATGCAACTATATAATTTACAATATCAGCAAACCAAGGAATAAGGGGAGGGGGATATGAAACATGCAAAACTAAAAGCTGCTCATCCGGGAAGTCATCCCGGATAGGAAATGCATCCTCCTCTCTCTCTATTCTGCTCAAGTGGTCTGCGACAAGGTTATGCGCACCATCCGATCCTGAATCTCAAGATCAAACTCCTGGAGGAGCAACATCCACCTAATCAACCTAGGTTTGGAATCTGTCTTTTTCAAAAGATACTTCAGGGCAGCATGATCAGTATACACCACAACCTTAGAACCTAACAGATATGATCTAAACTTATCAAGTGCAAAGACAATGGCTAACAACTCTTTTTCAGTTGTGGTGTAATTAACTTGTGCTGAATCTAAAGTCCTAGATGCATAATAAATCACATGAGACATCTTACCAACCCTTTGGGAGAGAACTGCTCCCAAAGCATAATTCGAGGCATCGGTCATGAGCTCAAATGGGAGAGTCCAGTCAGGTGGTTGGATGATGGGAGTGGTGGTGAGTGCTCTCTTTAGCTCATCAAATGCCTTCTTGCATTGGTCTCCAAACTCAAATGCGGTATCCTTTTGAAGCAAGTTGGATAGTGGAAGGGCTATCTTGCTAAAGTTCTGAATAAACCTGCGATAGAAACCTGCATGGCCAAGAAAAGAACGCACCTCTCGCACGCAAGAGGGGTAAGGCAAATGTGATATTACATGCAGCTTAGCAGGGTCAACCTCTATGCCCTTATGCGAAATAATGTGCCCTAAGACTATGCCTTGTTCTACCATAAAATGACATTTTTCAAAATTCAAGACAAGGTTAGTCTCAATGCATCTATTAAGCACCTTAGACAAACTATCAAGACATGCATCAAAAGAGGAACCATATACACTAAAATCATCCATGAAGACCTCTATGCAATGCTCAAGTAAGTCATTAAAAATACTCATCATACATCTTTGAAAAGTGCCAGGAGCATTGCATAGGCCAAAAGGCATCTTCCTATAAGCAAATGTACCAAAAGGACAGGTAAATGTAGTCTTATGTTGGTCCTCTGGTGCAATACAGATTTGGAAATAACCAGAGAAACCATCTAAGAAGCAATAGTGAGATTTACCTGCCAGGCGCTCCAACATCTGATCAATGAAGGGAAGAGGAAAGTGATCCTTGCGGGTCGCCTGGTTGAGCTTCCTATAGTCAATGCAGACTCTCCAACTGTTCTGCACTCTAGTGGGAATCAGCTCATCCTTCTCATTTTTGACAACTGTCACCCCAGACTTCTTGGGAACTACTTGAACCGGGCTTACCCAAGTGCTGTCTGAAATGGGGTAGATAATGCCAGCTTGCAGCAGCTTGGTGACCTCTTTCTTCACCACATCAAGAATCTGGGGGTTCAACCGTCTCTGGGGTTGTCTCACTGGTTTAGCCCCATCCTCCAATAAAATCCGATGCATGCACATGGAGGGGCTAATACCAGGTATGTCTGCCAAAGTCCATCCTATTGCCCTTTTGTTTGCTCTAATCACATCCAGCAGCTTCTTCTCTTGATCAACAGAAAGGGAGGTAGAGATGATCACTGGAAGTTTCTGCTCAGCCTCCAAGTAAGCATATTTGAGATGAGGAAGAAGGGACTTCAGGTCCAATAAAGGTGCCTGCATCACAGATGGAACTAAAGGAGTAGCAGAATTGGATTCTGCCGCCTGCACCTGAACAAATGGATTACACTCATGCATAACAGAAATGGGGTTAGGGTTAGCATGATCTGAATCTATATCATATGAATCAACAGATGCAGTAGCAGAATTTAAAAACTGGTCAATTTCAATGCATGCAGTGCACATTTCGGAATCAGAACATGCAGAACAAGTAAATGAGCTAGTGAAAGATGGCAAATCATAATCATGCAAAAAGTCTAGAACATGCTCATCAATCAGATCATCAATCAAGTCAACATGAAAAACAGAGTGGTCATCAGAAAAATGTTTCATAGCATCAAAAATATTGAATCGAACCACACTGTCATCAAATTCCATGGAAAGTGTACCTGCATGCACATCTATCTTGGTTCGGGCTGTTTTCAAAAATGGTCTCCCTAATATGATAGGGACAGCACTACGAGAGGTGTCCTCTTCCATATCAAGAATATAAAAATCAGCAGGAAAGATAAGCTCTTCAACCCGAACCAGGACATCCTCTATCAAACCTGCGGGGTAGGCAGTAGATCTATTTACCAAGTGAATAACCACACCCGTAGGTTGAAGGGGTCCAAGTGAAAGAGACTTGAAAACAGACATAGGCATAACATTAATAGATGCTCCTAAATCTAGCAAAGCATTCTCAAATTTAGTATTACCTATGATACAAGGCACAAAGAAAGTTCCAGGATCCTTACACTTTTCAGGAATATGAGGGACGGGTTTACCTATAAGAGCAGAGACATTTCTTCCCATGCTGATCCTCTCATTGCCCTTGAGCTTTCGTTTGTGTGTGCATAGATCCTTCAAGAACTTTGCATACCTTGGAATCTGCTTGATTGCATCAAGAAGGGGTATGTTGACTTTCACCTTCCTGAATGTGTCAAGTATCTCTTTGTCAATCTCTTCCATTTTCTTGCTTTGAGTCACCCCCCTTGGTGGGAAAGGAAGAGGAATGGGGGGTGGTTGTTGGGTAGCAGCAGGTGTTGTGCTTGTGGAAGGCCGAGCTGGATGGGAATTTCTGGTACTTGTGTGCTCACTCTCCTCGACCATTTGGCTCTTCTTGTTGGTTGAAACTAGATCATCTTTGTTGAGGTTAGATTCTGGTGTGGGTGTGACAATCTGCTTCCCTGACCTTAGACTAATGGCATTCACATTCTGGTTTGGATTGATCACTGTTTGGGATGGCAACTTGTTAGAATTCTGAGATTGCATAGTGTTGATTGCTGTTGCCATCTGTCCCATCTGATTGGTCAAAGATTGAATGGAGGCCTCTTGTCTTTGAAAGGATGCTCTAGTTTCCTGTTGGAATTGGAGATTTTGCGTGGTCATCTGTTTCATCAGCTCTTCCAATGAAGGCTGCTGCTCAGTACTAGGAGCTGGTGGTGCAGAATTAGCCTGTTGTTGTCTCTGTTGCTGGACTGGAGGAGGTACATATGGTGGTCTAGAATTGTTCTAAAATTGAACCTGTGAAGGTTGCTGCTGATCAGACCATCTCAGGTTGGGATGGTTCCTCCAACCAGGGTTGTATCTATTGGTAGAGAGATCAAAGTTCTGTGGCTGCTGGTTTCTACTGTTGAAGATGTTGGCGGCATATGCCTCAGGTTGGTCAGCACCAGTCCTTGGTTGCTGCTGCACAGAAGGGCATGCATCTGTGGGGTGCTCAGCGGATGTGCATATGCCACATAATCTAGCAGGCAGGGACAACTTCTTCTGGTTGATGGCCAATTGAGTGACCAAAGTTGTAAGTGAATCTATCTTCTGTTCAAGCTTCTCAACCTTACCAGAACTTGTGCCAACATCATTCACTCCTCTCACTATGATTGCATCGCTGTTGCCCCTTGCATGGAATTGTTGACAATTGGAAGCCATCTTCTCAATCTTGACTCTGGCTTCTAAAGGTGTCATGTCTCCTAGGGCACCACCACTTGCAGCATCAAGCATGTTTCTCTCCATGAGGTTGAGACCTTCATAGAAATATTGAATAAGCAACTGCTCTGAGATCTGATGGTGGGGGCAGCTCGCACACAATCTCTTGAATCTCTCCCAATACTCATAGAGACTTTCTCCACTTTGTTGCCTGATGCCTGATATATCCTTTCGGATTGCTGTTGTTCTGCATGCAGGGAAGAATTTCTCCAAAAATGCCCTCTTCAGGTCATCCCAGACTGTGATAGAACCAGGGGCCAGATCGTACAACCAATCCTTGGCTAGCCCCTCTAGGGAGTGTGGGAATGCCTTAAGACAAACATGATCCTCTTGCACATCATGTGGTTTCATAGTAGTACAGACAATATGGAACTGCTTGAGATGTTTATGAGGATCCTCACCTGCAAGACCATTAAACTTGGGCAACAAATGAATTAGTCCAGACCTTAGCTCATACGGGTCATCGGGATACTGGATGCACAAATCTTCAATAGTGAAATTAGGTGCAGCCAGCTCCCTCAATGTCCTCTCACGTGGTGGAGGTTGAGCCATATTTTCAGAATAATCAGAATAAGAATCAGAATAAGAATCAGAATTTATAGGAATAGAAGAAAAAGAAGCAGACTGACTATGTAAAGACTCAATAGACTCACTACCTATGGACTGGTTCCTATTTTGTCTAACTAGTCTGTGATAAGTTCTATCAATTTCAGGGTTATATGGATGCAAGTAGCTTGGGTTGCCCCTAGTCATGTACTGAACAGAACACCATGAAGCATAGCAAACTGTCACTAATATACATGACCAAAATAGGCAACAAAATTTTTTATTTTTTAAAATTTTTTTCTTTATTTTTTTCAGCACCCTAAAATCATGAAAACATACCACAAAAATTTTGAGGACAAAATTCAAAAGGGAACCAAGTCAAACAATTAAATCAGAGACCAAAAACTAAGAAAATAAAACTTGTAAAATAAAAAAGAAATAGTAAAACGGATTTTTCAGGATCCAGACGAAGGAGTTTTCTCACGAAGTCAGAAAAATCAGATTATTCAGAAAATTCCCTTCGATTTGATATAAAATTCGTCAAATTCCGAGTTACGGGTCAAAAGTTGCGAGGATTTGAAGACAGTGCTGCTAAAACTTGGAAAATTTTTCTGGAACTCACAACCAGTGATGATCTGAGTGATCGTGGTGCCTCAAAACCTTTTTATATGATAAAAGTAGTGTGGATATAAATTTTCGTGCAAAAATTCCACCCACAACTATGTGAACTAGCAACCACAGAATCAATCAAATACACTAATTGCAACAAAATAGCAAAACAGCAAACAGTGCAACTTCAACCGGTTATCAGAATTGACTACTAGACCCTAAATCAGACACGACACACTATAATAACTATACTAACTACGACACTAACTAACTACTAATGACCTTTTGCAAGAACCGATATTCCCCGGCAACGGCGCCAAATTTGATCGAGGCCGTACCCGATACAAATAAAAACAGTTTAAGTATAGTACTAGGAAGTGACTCCTAGGTCGTCTCCCAAGGAATATCTTATCAAGAAAAAGGTCGAACACATAGTATGCATAGAAAACAGGGGGTTTTTTTTTATATTGAATATTGAATAATTGAAATCAAAACAGAATTAAATTAAAACGAAGAAACAGATAAGGAAAAGCGAATAAACCCCTTTGGCTCGCGTTCACAACTCTATCATCGGTCACAAAAGATCAATTTCTTTCCTCTTCACTGTCCAACTCGTGAGAACTAAATACTAAGCGAAAATTCAATTCTCACCCCAAAACCCAAACCTCTAATTAAGCATTAAAAGCCAAAGCATGGAGTTTTTACGAGTTTGCATAAATTAAGCATTCATACACATGGATTATCTCTATAGAATGGAACTAAGCGAACCATAACATATCAATAAGCATGAAAACAGTGAATAAAAACGAAATAGCATTAAGAATAAAACCTCAAGAGTATGTGATACATTACCAAAGGGATTTAACCTAAGAGTTTAGCCTTCCATGAAGAAAAATACCAAAAACGTGTAGAAAGGGAAGAGAGAGAAAACCTAGCAGCCACCACAAGCTTGGAGAGCAAAACTAAGCCTTCTCTTTGAGAGAGAATGTAAAAAAACGTGGAATGATAGAGGGCTCTCAGGGTTTACACGAATTTGGCTTTTTAAATCACAAAACGGGCCTAAATCATGGGCCCAAATCCTAAGGAAAGCTTATCTCTAAATTAAATCTAAAAATATCTTATAGATAAAATCTAAATCTTAAAAGATATAACTAAATCTCAACTAATCCTAAAGATAGATTACAATCTTCACTTCATCATATATCTTCTCTTCCAACATTAAATCTTCATTCCCAAAATGTCCAAAAAGCCCTTGTGCCAAATATGACCTGAAAATAGAAATAGAATTAATTAGGCTAAATAATCCCAAATTAAACAATATTCACAATATTAGTCCAATAAACTCTAAATCACTAAATCAAGCTAAACAATGTCAAATAGGCAACAAGTATCAATAATAGGAGTAAAATAATGCAAGGAAAAATGGGAAATAAAATGCTCATCAGTGAGGACACAAAGTGGGATTTCAGAAGTTTTTCCCATAACGATAGGACTACACCAAGGGTCAAGTTTGAGCCCCTACCTCTTTACACTGGTCTTGGATGTGCTTACTGAGCATGTCCGAGAACCAGTGCCCAAATGCATGCTCTTTGCGGATGATATTGTTCTTATTGGGGATACTAGAGAGGAATTAAATGGGAAGATTGAAATGTGGAGACAAGCTTTAGAAGGGTCTGGTTTCCGGATCAGTCGAAGCAAGACAGAGTATATGAAGTGAAATTTTGGCAAGAGGCACATAGGCCCTACCCGGGAGGTGAAGGTTGGAGAGCATGTCTTAGCACAAGTCCCAAAGTTTAAGTACCTTGGATCTATCTTACAGCAGGATGCAGAAATAGAAGGGGATGTAAATCATAGGATTCAAACAGGGTGGATGAAATGGAGGAGTGCCTCAGGAGTGTTATGTGATAAGAAGGTACCACTTAAATTCAAAGGAAAATTCTACCGCACTGCTGTAAGACCGGCGATGCTATATGGGACGGAGTGTTGGGCGGCAAAGGGCACACAAGAGAATAAACTTCATGTAGCTGAGATGAGGATGCTGAGGTGGATGAGTGGGCACACCAAACAAGATCGGATTAGAAATGAGTATATTCGAGAAAAAGTTGGGGTGGCCCCTATTGTCGAAAAGATGGTCGAATCTTGTCTTCGATGGTTTGGGCATGTGTGGAGGAGACCGGTGGAAGCCCCGGTTAGGAGGGTAGACCAAATGGAGGATACTATAAGGGCTAGAGGAAGAGGAAGACCTAGAAAAACTATAGGTGAAACAATTAAGAAGGATATGACAATCAATGCCTTATCAAAATATATGATTTATGATAGGCCTTTATGGCGTCGTTTGATCCATGTAGCCAACCCCACCTAGTGGGACAAAGGCTTAGTTGTTGTTGTTGTTTATTTAAAAAACCAATAAACATTATATTAATTCCACTTTTTACTATTTAGTAAAAAAAAAACAACTCTATACTATCAAGTCATCTATCATACGTGTCATGTAAATTATGGAAGTATAAGAAGTAGAGTGTTTTAAGTTGGCATGCCTTCTTCATATCCAAGATAAGTGCAGAACTATTAATGTTCTAATTCTTTTTGTAATACTTGCAATTATAGAGTTTGGATATGTTTGCAAATTACAGTAAAAATTATGTTTTTCTTATTACTGTTTCTTTTTTTTTCTCATATTTTCTTAAGATTTAAATACCAAAATGATTGTTGTAAATATTGACCTTTTTGAATTGAAAAACACATACATAGTCTAACATAAAAGGTTAAAATAAGGATCAAAACCAAAACAGATTGGGGGATGTGATGAATTCTTTAATCTCTGAGAATCGGTGTGCATTCATCTCTGGCTACCAAATTCTTGACGGAGTTCTTATTCTCAATGAAGTGGTCGATCATGCAAGAAAATTTAATAAACAATGCTTTATTATGAAAGTTGACTTCGAGAAGGCATATGATTTGGTTAATCGGTCCTTTCTTGATTATATGCTTGTCAGATTTGGGTTCCATCATACTTTCATCAATTGGGGTGATGGCTTGTGTCTTTTTTGGGTCTTTTTCTGTGCTTGTGAATGGTAGTCCTACTGAGGAGATTAATATTATGAGGGGTTTGAAGCAAGGCGACCCTCTTGCTCCTTTCCTCTTTCTCCTTGTAGCTGAAGGGCTTTGTGGTCATATGAAGGTTGCTTCCTCCTCAGGTTTGTTTTCTGGCTATTGCTTTGGACAATCTGGACCTTATGTGTCTTTATTAAAATTTCCTGATAACACTATAATTATTGGGGATGACTCCTGTAATGATATTATGGTGATTAAAGCTATCCTCATAAATTTTGAACTTATTTCTGGCCTCAAAGTTAATTTTCACAAGAGTCGTATCTTCGGGATAAATATCTCTAAGCCTTATATGGATTTTAAGTTAATTTTCATAAGAGTCGTATCTTCGGGATAAATATCTCTCAGCCTTATATGGGTTTTGCTTCAACTGTTCTGAATTGTTGTGAGGGCTCTTTTCCTTTTAAGTATTTTGGGCTTGCCTATTGGTGATTCTCCCAGGAAGCAGAGTTGTTGGAAGCATGTGTTGGAGTCTTTGAGGTCTAGACTCTCCTCCTGTAAAGGTAAGTACCTCTCTCTTGGTGGCAGGATAACTCTCTTTAATTCGGTGCTGAATAGTATCCCTATATATTACTTATCTTTTTTCCACATTCCTACAAAAGTTTGGAACACAATAATAAGTATTCAAAGAAACTTTCTTTGGGGAGGAGATGAAAATAAGAGGAAAATTGCATGGGTGAATTGAGATTTGGTGTGCAGACCAAAAAAGAAGGTGGGTTAGGGGTTAAAAATATTAACAGTTTAAACAAATCTTTGTTGGCTAAATAAATGGAATTGAAATGACGCTTGTTACAAGGGGAAAATTCTCTTTGGATTCAGGTTTTGAGGGCCAAGTATGGTTCTTTTGATATTTGCTGCCTAACTACTCATAGGGGGACCAACTTTGTTAAAAGCTCTACTTGGTGGAAAGAGCTTTGTTATAGTGGTAAGATTGAAGGTTATGATGATTGGTTTTTGTTGAGACTCTGGCAAGTGCACCAGATCGTGCAAGTAATAAAGTGAAAGTGGGATGTCGTTCCCAACGAGGACTAAAATAGACTCTAATAATTCTCACCTAAATGTAGTTATTATGTGTAATTCAAATTGAGAATAAATTAAATTAAGAATTTTTTACTGAATTAAATAATTAAAAACAAAAACACTAATTAAAAACGGTTGTGGAAAGCTTTGGGGAAAGTTTGGGGACATGTTTCATTGTAGGTTCCTAAAGCAATTGCTAATAAATTAATAATTTTCCTAAGTATTGAACCAATTTTGCTAAGGTAAAGGCAGCCTTATTCCTTAAGTCAACCTTGTGTCTTAGTAATTTAATCTCTCTTAATTCCTTAAGCAGAGCCTTAAATCCTAATCTACCAATTATTGTTCCAGCAAAATTATTAAATAGTTATTCAATTCATAGACATAAATATATCCCTATGCAACTGAATTGTTTAATTCCAGGTCTAAATCCTAATTCAATATTCCTATGCAATTAGAATTACCAAATCATAAACGACGTCAAATTCATGATGAACATTAAAAACTGAATCAAACACAATACTTTAATGGGAAAACATCAATTCATTAAACAAAAACTACATAGGTTCCATACAAATCCACTTGCTCTCAAAACAGAGGGTTTAGTTACACATAATTAAGGAAAAACAAAGAGTAGAAGAAGAAGAATTCATGATCATAGACAATCTGAATTACCCCTTAAATCTTCAATCTTCAACTGGAATTCTCCGTTGTTGATCTCCAATCCTCTTCTCAATGCTAATTATCTCTCTAAATTCGTGTATTATCTCCCCCTCAATCCTAAAAACTAATTAATAGCCTAAAAACTAAGCAAATCCCTCAAAATCTGATCAGAAACAAGCCCAATTGGGCCTCCACAAAGCACGCGTGCCTGGGCGTATGGTGTCGCACGCCTGGGCGCGCAATATCTGATTGGTACTGGTTAGCGATGCACGCGTGCCTGGGCGCACGGTTCATGCGTTTGGGCGTGTGGTGCATTTTCCAACTCCGTTTCTCTCTGTTCTTGTGTCATTTTCAAGGTATTCTTATGCTCTTTCCAGCTCCAATATTATTTTCTCCAATTAAGCTCAAAAAGTACCTGAAACATATCCAAAACGGATCAAAACATTCAAGGGATACAATTTCCTAAACTAATTAAAAACTAAACTAAAACTACCTAAAATACCTAAGAAACAAGCCACAACCAAAGCAAAAAGGAGTCAAATAAAGCTCAAAAACATCATATATTAGACTCAAATTAGTTTTTCATTTGTGTTTATAAGAAATTGGGTTGTGGTGATAAAACTCTCTTTTAGGAAGATTATTGCCTTGGCATGGATAGCCTAAAGTCTTTGTTTCCTACCCTCTATATGGTTGCCTTTGACAAAAAGGCATGTGTTTCTCAGATGGGTGTTTGGGTTGGGAATTCTTGGCACTGAAATATATCTTGGAGGCGGGAGTTGCGTACTTTGTAACACCCTACCTTAGTTAATGCTCTAATTACCCCGATTAGATTTTACAAACATAAAAATTTCTTTTACTTATGAAAATCTCCGTAAAATCGGACGGAGTTTACTTTGTTTTAGGAACATTCCCAAAATAATAGTTTTCCCTGTAAAACTTGTGTGATCACTTATAAATTCAGCAGTAAGCTAGCAGGGCCAAAAATATTCAAAAGGTATCAATTACATCCCTCTCCAAAATATTTACAAGTTATTGGAATGGTTTGATTCTTTCCAAAAATATTACACATAAATAAAAGTCCCAAGCAAAACTCATGACCAACACGTGGTCACCCAGCTAACTAACTACACTCCACGGTGTGGAGTGTACTCCTGCTCGGCCATGACTCGTATAAGCTCCTTCTGTACTTGTAATAAAAATAGCAAGAAGGGTAGCATTACACAGAACTTAAAAAATACATTCTGTAGTGGACCGGACCTATAAGCCGACCACATGCCCTCAATGCCGACCAACGACTCAACGGATAAGCTTAAAACTCCCTAGTACATGATAAGGATGAATGACTCACCCTTCTTATCCTCTAAGAGCCACGTCAGCCCTATTGGGCCCAACAGGCCCATAAGGTATCTAACAGGTAATCCCCTATAAGAACCACCATGCTATAGGGGCTAAGGTATGTTCTCTCATCCCTACTCTCAAGAACTACGTGTGGCTTGATCCCCTTATCACTGGGGGTACGTAGGACCGGGGTCACCCTCGTCAGCTGCAACAACCCCAAACACACATCGTGGTGTCCCATTAATACCGGGACACTACATTGGCGCCGTCTGTGGGAATCGTTAAACTTCGATTCCCAAAAAAAAAAAACCTCTGCTGCTGTTCTTGAGAAGGGCACCCCCTTCACGGTTATCACCGGGGGCGGTTAACGGTACTACAACGATATTGCTCACCATAAGGTTGCTCTTCTGGTGGCTGTTTCCAGATCTATGTCGCGGGGGTGTTCTTCACCATGGAGAGCAATTCATGCCCATGAAGAGCACTTCCAGTTCAACAACATTTGAAGGAAACATCAGGAACATCAACAGCAGAGAAACATCACAAACTAGATAAAAACATCGCAGATCAAATCTAAAGGAACAGGGTAGAAAAATCGTTCCCATCTTACTCATTTATTCGTTCAATATATATTTATTGTACAACCACTTCCCTGGAAAATTAAAATTGCAGCATCTAGAACGTGGGAAGAAAGAGATTCTGATTCAATAGCAAAAAAGAGATCGAAGCCATCACAACTTCGATTAAAAAAAAAAAGTCGATCTGGTTTTGCTAGGTGATTCGTGCAGAAAGGGGAAGGACATCAATTAACAAAAAGCATCACCGCTGTGCAGTGGTGGCAATGGTCTCCTTCTTCAAGATGGTCAAGATTGATCGCCGCCGCCGCCGGTGTTTCTGGGTCTGGATCCTCTTTGACGATTCTAGTTCACTGTCAACAGTCGTGAACGAAGATGCTGGCTGTTGATGAGGGTGTTTTCGGACACCAGTTAGTTGCGACAGCGAAGAGCAGAGTAGAATCGTCGTGGCATCACCGCGTTACTTTTTTTTTTTAGTTGCAACATGGCTTCTTCCTCAAGAGCAGTAGCAGCACCTCGTTACTTTTCTATCCAAGAGTCACGAGGACCAAGCCTAGACTCAGACAACCGAGAACCGCCACCGGACGTGGACACCTGAGCTTCACCACTCGAAGCAACTTGGCCCCAAGAATCTCGAGAATCAACCGAGCCCCCATCAAGGTCACTGTTTCTAAACACCACGGCAGGGAGGCAGCCTCACTCCGAATCAAACTCTGATTCGTGACCACGACCAACCCAACTGCTGTTCGAAATGCTCCCTTGCAACTGGGGTTGGAGTCGTTCTCGGCTACCCTCGATTCACCGCCGCTGACTGGTTTTGGGCCGAAGCGGGATCACCGAGAGTCGCGACGGGGAAACCGAGCAGAGCCGCTGCCACTGCACCGTGGCGAGAAGAATCCGAGAAGGACATACCTCTACGCTCCCACCACACCACCACCGAGCGTATGGGTCTGTTGCAACCTCAAGGTGGAATTGAAGCCGAGAGGAAAGGCATTTATGAGGACGTGGCCACCGAGCCCCACCGAGGACCTCAATCATTCGCTGAAACTCGGCCCAAGAGATCCGAAAAGAGCATAGAGCTCCGAGCACCTATTCGGCTCAAAACAAGCGGAGAAAGAAATGAGCCCCTGTTGCAACTTCTTCAACTCCTAGCAATTCGGCTGATAGCAATTCGGAGCAGCTAACATTACAGTTTCTAAGAGACTAATACCAGTATGCTCGGAGCATATAATGAACTTGGGCTCCAAGCCCAACTCGGCACCAAACCAATTCGGCACAAAAGACACAAAATTGGGCCCAGTTCAGGAGCTTTTGTGATGGCCCATGATATAATTCAACTCTCATAGCTACAGGGAAGAAATTTATTTCACCTATGCAATACAAAATTCCTTTATTCTTGGCATGATGGCATTACATTAACTTATCCACTTATGCAACTGCATATACAACTACATACATTACTATATTATAATTTCATCTTTAATTGCTATATCTATATTTAATCACGAGTTAATGCCTCCAATTTAACATTGTCATTTATTGCTTTTCACGGATAATTCTCTGTCTGTACGATATTCAATTTCCAATAATTGCCACTATCATATTCGTTGCATATGATCCTTTTTAATCATGCTACTTTATACGCACTCGCCAATAATTTTCATTGTTGCTATTCAATTATCATATATTGTTAAATTAACGACGATCACTGATTATTGTTCTTAAACATGTAATGTAAGGCTCAAAAAAGGATGGTCGGACATATCGAAAACGAAAGGCCGAGCAGCTAGGATTCTCTCTAGAGTTGACGAGGCCATCACGACCCCATCATAGAAAACAATCAAAAAGTCAGAACGGTTATCATAAAAACATCTCGTGGCATGGATTACTGTCGTCATCACTCCGAGATAATTACAAAGGCTTTGCGGCCATCGCCCACGCATGCATGTGCTCCTGTAACAACCCGTCACGAGGCTAGCCTAGAACGGGCACTACACACCCACTACGGTCAAACTGTTACGAGTCATGCTGTCAGGGCCTCCGTCCACAATGAACTCTCGATCAACAAAACAACAACATGCGAAGCCACAAGTTACGCTCAATTAAGGGCATTACCATGACCAATCCAGGGAAGTTAATTTCTTTTACTTAAGTCATTTCAATGATATTTATTATTACGAGTGATATTTTTAGAATCGTACTATTTACATACCAATATTTTATTCTGTAAACTTGCCAATAATCCTCATTATTGTAATTTCATTATTATACATTGTCAGTTCAAATGACGATTACTAATTATTAATTTTGTATACATATACGAGGTACAAATATGGGTAAACAGTCCATTTCAAGGTTTTCATCAATGGGCAAACAACTCTTCTGAGTGTTGGGAGCACCTCAACATGTTCGAAATCAGTTGACAGCGGAGAGGACACTAGATACTAGCCTTCTCCTTCGGATTCATTACACGATTGTCACCACTTCTCCACTGGTTTCCTATCAGATCCCTACACCCGCAGTAGAATATCAGGCTATGATATCAACCGACCAATGGCATCCTCGAATTGATCGGTCCCTTCTACCACGACACCCTTGCCTCTCATGGTCACTAAAATCCAAAAGACGATCCCCGTCAACATCTCTTCTCGAGATCCCAGCATTGCTCACAAGGGCGCTATACAATGGTTCACCCATAACGACATACAGGGTGTTTGGTAGAAAGAAGATGAAGAATACCAAGCAAGCACACGTTTTAGCAATAGAAGAAGAAAGGTCTCTATGCCAAAATGACGCCGAGCATATCAACGTTCATGCCGAAAAGGATGTCGAACGTATCAAAATTCAAAAATAGTCCCATAAAGACAAACAGGGAAAGATCTTTCTCGTTATCTCATTTACGTCATTTACATTGCATGGTTTAAGTCTCACATTCATTATTATTGAATCACTTGTTGCACAACACTATATTGTCTTAGATAATACTCATAATTAACAGTGAAACAGCTCATACTTCGCTATTAATGTCATTACATATCATTTACTACTTGATATTCTAATAGTTGTTTTCATACATCATGTAAAGGTACAAATTTAATGGTCGGAACTACCGGGTGTGATAGCCCGAGCACGATGGCAAAAAATGATTCGAGTGTTTTGCGCATAACCCAAGTTAGGATTCCTATCATCCGAAAGCATGCACAAGCCGACCACATATCTCGTGCCTCTCAGACGTTTTCTCTAACCCTGCCCTCACAACTTGCAAACATTCAACCCCGTCACAATGCACTCTTTCACAGGTCTAAATCCTCAAGCCTCTCACACAGGTTTGGATGAATCTGATCTAATTGGCAGAGCATTCTCGGAGGGGGAATCCGATTTAGTTGGGGAAGTACACTCGGATTAGGCGATTCTGCTGCACATTCATTCTCTCAATCACCAATCCTTCTGATGTTTCCTCGGATAATACTCTTGTTATCAGGTTAAAGGTTTTGAAAAGAAAAATATGAAGGCATGTCCGACAACTCAGAGAACAGTCGACCCAAATGCAAGGATATAACATTGCTTGATCAGGGAATTAATCTTTCCTTATCCTAAATTTAATTCATTTCTCTTTATTACATTTATGTTTTATATCTTAATTACACATATTGGCTTCCTTGAGATGGTTGTAATTATTGGCCATGAGTGGTACACATGGTCGCTTTATTTATGCTACGAGTACCATACTACCTACATAGTCTCTGAAAACGACTCATTGTTTACGAAGTGAATCCATCACTCTTGTCTCATTTCTAATTTAATATTCTGATTCCTATCTCTGTATATGTGATGAAAGGTACAACTATGGAGATACAAGCGACTCAGGATCTCTAAAAAAGTCTGCCATCATCCGTCCACACTCATGTTCTGACAATTGAGAAGATCGTGTTTTATTCAACATTCATGCATCTACCGAATGCAACAGGGTCTTATCAGACATCCTTCTTTGATATTATGCAAGCAAGATCTATTTCGGCTTTGTTGTTCCGAGCTTCCCTTCGACGACCTAGTAATAAGGATCCGACAGACTATTCCGATTTCTGAGGGGTTCAGCAGTTATAATTGATTAGCATCATGGACAAAAGAATCAGTGCTACCTTTTTTCCTATCCACAAGGAATTTTATCAGACTGTTGGCTTGGCTTTGTTGAAGATGATCTCACTTTTTGTCCTCTTGGCTTAATTTCTCGGCTTCAACTTCGGCTTATTTCTCTAGCTCGACAACATTATTCTCCAACATTGCGCGCATCTCAGCCTGCTGGGGTCTGAGGACTCCCTCTCAAGTAGCCATACTCTGCCACATCGTCCGCGGCTCGGGAGTAGCAACATACTCTAAGTCCCCATGCTCGCCATACGCCAAGTATCATTGTCACCGGTCAGTATCTCTGGAAACCTCCCGCCGAGCGTCTCAATTCTTATGAACTCGGCACAAGCCCCTTCACTCTTTGCCTTCTCGACATTCTCGGTATACTCCTTCTGCTCGTCAAGAATCCAATCATGTTCTCCTATGTGTCAGCATATTTCCGCCAGCTGGGGAGTGAGGACTTCCTCTCGAGCGGCCACATTCCGTCTCATTGCCCGCTGCTCGGGATCAGCAACGTACTCCAAGGCCTTGGAGTCATTTGGGAAGAACTTTAACAAGGAAGTTTCTATGCTCGCCATACGCTGACGATCACTATTGTCGACCAGTACCTTTGGAAATCTCCCATTGAGTTTTTGGGCTTATACCGAGTTTGAGGGTGCCTCGGACATCAGCATCAAGCATCTCAATTCTTATGAACTGAACACAAGTCTCTTCAAGCTTTATGGAGTGGGGGGCTTACGTTGTAATGGAATAGATACATAGACGACATAGGCTGACCTAGATATTGATAGCATATGATCATCTCCTTGCAAAGGATGTTACAACATTTCCGACTATCGCCATCAGATTTGGTATCCACCTCTCTCATCGAGGACTTACTTTAATTCAATCACTCACTTTGGATCATGTTCCTACACAGTTGCATGCCCACGATCTCGGTTAGCCGACCAGGTCGGCACTGCTACAAGTGGAAAGGAGGATTGCGACCCGATACTTGACCACCGGTCGAATACATCGCGGGCAGAGGAATACGCCTCGGCTAAGGTGCTCATTCCGACAGCATGAACCCGTCAAGCTTACGATCCAATTGGTGACGAGACTCTTGACACACCTCAATACAACGGGGTGTAAGAGTCTCCTTTAGGTTTATTGTTTCAGTGTCATTATTTGAGCACAAAGAATTCTATCAACCATTTGCGATACTCTTCCAAGAAAAGGGTCTTGGCTTCAAACAGTTTTCTATGACACCTCCAACCCTCGGAAATCGGACGTCTGATCTGCCCAACACAGAAAAGATCTAAACTCGGCGCAGAGTCTATATGACACTTCCCGAGCTGGGGGGCTTATGTAGTGGACCGGACCTATAAGCCGACCACATGCCCTCAATGCCGACCAACGACTCAACGGATAAGCTTAAAACTCCCTAGTACATGATAAGGATGAATGACTCACCCTTCTTATCCTCTAAGAGCCACGTCAGCCCTATTGGGCCCAACAGGCCCATAAGGTATCTAACAGGTAATCCCCTATAAGAACCACCATGCTATAGGGGCTAAGGTATGTTCTCTCATCCCTACTCTCAAGAACTACGTGTGGCTTGATCCCCTTATCACTGGGGGTACGTAGGACCGGGGTCACCCTCGTCAGCTGCAACAACCCCAAACATACATCGTGGTGTTCCATTAATACCGGGACACTACACATTCTAAAAAGACATAGCAAATAACTAAGTCCTTACCATTAACTATTAAATTAAGTCTTATTCGACTCCTACATTATCTTAGCTTCCTTTCATGCTTCTATGTCCTTGCATAATTAATCATTATGTTTTCCATAGTTCTTTCTATTCATTTCTAACCTTTCTTATCCTTCACTCACCTCGTGGCGGGTCCTATTATCATACTTCTCGCCTCTAAGGCGGGTCCTGTCATTCTTAAATTACACGCACCCTAAGGGCGGGTCCTATCATATTTCACTTACACACGCCTTAAAACGGGTCCTATTTACAATTATTACACACTCCATATTGGAGGGTCCCTACTTATATACATATATTCTCGCTCCTTTTTGTAGGGTCCATATATATACATGCTCCTTTATGGAGGGTCCATTTATATACACGCTCCTTTATGGAGGGTCAATTTATACACACACTCCTTTATGGAGGGTCCATCATTTATATACATTCACACACATAACATATTCCTACACATTTTAGTTCCTATAATCACACACCCAATTAGGTGGGTCCTTCTCACATTAGTAACATAATTCCATTTTCCACTTTTTAACACTCATGCCTAATTCATTCACTACTTAGAACTTTTTCCTATTACATTCTAAGTCCTTGTGTTCTTATCATATTCATTTCCTAATCAGTTTATTGGTTATTAACATTTGATCCTAGTCATTTTCTACAAGAGCCATCATTTTCACTTGACACATATAGTCCTAAGTTTCCATATTCATTATTCATCATTAATCTATATTTTTTTACAAGTTTACAACCATTGTTTTTCCCTCCTTCATATACTTCACTTAACACAATTATCCTTAAAGTTCCATATTCTATCTCTATCATAATTCTATATTTTCACAAGCATACACACAAGTTTATTTTATTTATTTACTTACTCCAAATCCTATTATCATACACTACCCAAAGGTTTATTATTCTATTTCATTCCCTATCCTTAGTTCCCACTTTATACAATCTAGAATATACCCTCTAAATAGAGGTAATACCCCCTCCTTACCTCAAATTGAAGGGAAATAGAAACCAAACCCTAGCTTTGCCTCCTTGTGTCGTAGCTCTTAAAACCCTAAGCTTGTGAACCCTTTGAGATGTCTTAGCCAAGCAACAATGAGGTGTAGAGGAACCTTGTCAAATGGGGATTGTGAAGGAGGAAGTGAGCTTGACTTTACTTGCTCCTGGGGAGGAGGCATATGTGCACTAGAGTCTCCATAGTTATGGAGTTGAAGGCTTCAATGAGTATGAGAGGGAGAGAGGGACAAATTACATGAGGGAGAAATGGGGGTGGTTTGTGAGTTTATTTCCTTGATAAAGTTTTGATGGAGATGATGAATATGAGGAGGGTTGTTCTTGATTTTTAGGGTTTTTGATGATGATGAGGGTGATGTGCTTCTTGGTGCCATGAGAGGAAAGTGAGGAAGATGATGAAGTTGTGTGTGTTGTGTTGTTGTTGCCTTTCATGCTTTATTTTCGGTTTCTTGCCCAGGAGGAAAGGATGTGTGGTGTTAATTTAATGGCTTGCCTAGGAAGCCAAAAATGAGTGGTTGAGAGGGTTTGGTTCATTTTATTCTTTTTTGGGTCTGATCATAATACTCGAGTATTTCAGAAAATACTCGAGTGTTTTATGATGCTTGCAAGGCTGGTGCTCCATTCTGGTGGACCTGGCGCGCCAGTCGCGCTTGGGCGTTTTCAGCACCATTTTGCCTAGAATACTCGAGTCTTTCATAAAAGACTCAAGTGTTGCCTGAGAGTAACATTATCATTGATCGATTTTCTGATATAATACTCGAGTGTTTTCTCAAAGACTCGAGTATTGCCTGTCAGATTCACTTTCTAATGCATTCTTATTTACTCCTAAGTTATTTATATACATTCTATATATTCTAAACACTAAATTACCAACTTAGCTATACTTGGAATTAAATTAGGGATGTTACATACTTGAGAACTGCCATATGCTGATAACCTCCATAATCTACTAACAGATGCTTACGTAGAAAGAGACAAGCCAGATTAGATTTGGAATGGTGGAGGGATTGAATTTTTGGTAAACACAATTACTATTGGCTTGCTTGTGAGGTAACGAAGGTAATGAATGATTTAATCTTACCAGAACCGAATTTGTTTCCCTCTATTTGGAAAGCGAAAGTTCCTATTAAAGTGAGAGCTTTTGCTTGGCAAATGATTTTAAACATATTACCAACAAAAGATAACTTGATAATAAAAAGGAGAATGCTTATGCACAATTCTTGTGCTTTTTGTAACATGCATGAAGAATCTGTTCCTCACCTATTCTTGTTCTGTGGTTTCTCTCGTAATCTTTGAACTTCATGTTTTAAGTGTCTTGAGTCTAATACTGGCCTCATGGGCTCTATGTAATATCTCTTTATGTAGTAAGATATCTCTTTATTTTATCAAGCGAGCCTTAAGGATGCTGGATTGATGCTTTGGTTGGTAATTTCTTAGTCCTTATGGCTTCATTGCAACATCATTGTTTTTGATGGTGTTTCTTGTGATCCTACAGCTACCGCAGATCTTGTCAAACTTCGTTTTTGGGATTGGTTTTGTAATCTTCTGGGTAGGAAAGTTTCCTATGCGGATTGGTGTGTGAGCCCTAAATCTTGCATCAATTCCTGCTCCTTAACTATGTAATTTTTTCTTGTGGTGTGTTGGTGGGTGTGCTTGCTTGGATTTGCTACACTATTTTTCCCTTGTTTAGAATTTTCCCACTGGGTTTTTTCTATCAAGGTTTTTAAGGAGGTAGGGATCCTAGTAATGTCACCTAGGTAGGTAGTGTTAGGGTCATTAGTTTTTTGTTGTCTTATAGTTGTACTTATTGCTTCACAGTCTCGTGAAATAGACAAATGTGTAATGCTCTTGTATCTAAGCCTTATCCTAATGTGAGATATTGGCTAGGAGTTGTTACACCAGAAGAGTTCATTATTTGAATTTTTAAATTCATTATTCTTGTCTCCATATATGTTATTTTTAAAATGATAAAAGAAAATTCTCCTCATTTAAGTTATACCAATTCTTAAAATTTCGAAAAAAAATAAAATCTTATGTGAATTATAACTATAATGTTTAATGTTCACAATTATATTTATTCCTTTTACTATATGGGTTATCAATATTTTTTTTAGGGAAAAGGTGTATTTTATTCAAAGATCAGAAACAGTACAAGCAATTTCACACTAATAATAATTAAAGGGAAAGCAAAATACACTGCAACAACAGGTTAGGTGTTGATGTGCCGAAGTTAGATCAGAATTAGGGTAGAAGGAAATAGAGTCTGCCTAAGTTAGAGTTTGCAATTAGGTGTTGATGTGAAATGTTGATGTGCATGTTTGAACTTTGATTGTTATATATATTCTAATTGTTGTTTGACAATGTATGTGTTTTGCTAGGACTTAAGAGGGTCCTTAAGTAATTATGATTATATCCCTGTAAATACTGCCGTGTAAGTAGAATATAGAAGTAGATTGGGTTGTCCAAGGTACGGCAGTCAATAAATGTTTAATCACACCTGATCTTAGAACTTAAGGCCAATTGAGAGTCTCTTTGGCCCGACTCTTGAAATGTTTAGCTGCCTAAAGAGTAAACCTTGGAAACCTTAGAGTTTTATCGCTTTGAAACCCACCATAGCGAACCATAACTTGTATTCCTTATTGTACGCAAGAGTCCGTGGCGTACCAATGAAGTAGGGTATGTCAATTCCAAGTGGGGACGTAGAACCAAAGTTAAGCCAGTATCGTAATTTAGCAACCTTTTAGTTGGGATGTTTCTCCAGGTGACGGAATTGAACGGAATTTCGGGGACGAAATTCCAGTAAGTGAGAGAGAATTGTAACATCCCTAATTTAATTCTCAAGTTTAATTAGGAGATTAGTGCACTTAAGAGGTGAAGAGTGGTAGGAAAAACCCAGTGATATATATTAGAACCAAGAATAGTTAGAGAATAGTTAGAGAATAGTTAAAGTTTCTAAATAGGGAGAAAAATTAGGATTTTAATATTTAGAGCTCAAAACCCAAAACCAACCGTTGGATTTGAAGATAAGTATGTTAGGAAGGTTATCTTCAAAGTTGAGCATGATCCAACGGTTAACGAAGAAGTTGTGTCCATTTGAATTGCGAAAGGTGTTGTCATTTTTAGCATTGGATATCTATATCCAACATAGGACATCGATGTTGGATATCGATATCCATATCCACGACCCTGTTGCACCAGATTTAAGTCGGTAAACACGAATTTTAGTGGCATTTTCATTGTTTTCTCTTCTCCGTCTTCTCTCTTCTTCTCTCTCTTTGGTTCCATGAACCAAATCACCATCACCAACACTAAGCTCCATGATTTGAGGCACCAACAACCTCCCTCATGGAAACCAACACCTTTTCCCTCTTTCTTTTCTTCTTAAACCTTGGATTTCTCTATTTTCCAAGGAAACCCTAAACCCCCAATTTGGTACTTCATGGCATAGAACCCTCTAATCATCAAGAGAAGCATGGAAATTGGTTGAGGGCTAGTAGATAGAGGCCAAGGAACTTGGGTTGGGAATCTTGATGTGGGAACTCCATCAAAAACCCTATTTTCCTCTCTCTCTCTCTCTAAAAGGTAAGAGGGGAGATATTTGGCTTAAATTAGAGAAAGGATATAGTAATAATCATAGAATTATAACTGTATACATATGTTTGGTTTGTCTTTGTATGTATTGTGTGTGGTAGCTGAAAATAGGGTTTTATGTGAAATTGATTGGTTGATGATTATGCTGAATTATGGCTTAATTTATAATTGAACTTACATGATATGAATGAATGAAAGCTATTATCATGATTGTGGTTGATCATATAATTTATTGGTAATTATGGGATTATTATGTATAATAATCCTATGTTGGAAAACATACTTAAATGGAAATAATGTTATAAAGGCTTGAATATTTAATTAAAGTAAAATATGTAGAAACACGTGCATTAAGAAGTAAGGAAGGACGTTAGGAATTGGAAAAGATACGAGAACATTCTATGGACCGAAGGATAGGTTCCATAGAATCGACGGACGAGAGTGATATAGTGACTCGATACATAATCGTGGGAAATTATCGTAGAGGACTTTGATCCACTAAAAGGACCATACTAGTACGAAGGACTGTACTGTGCCATCAGTGGTCGTGGATTGGTCATGTGCACGCTATGATAATTCTATCTGTCACTTAAGCACATCTGGACTAGTTGAGGGTGGTTCCTGCTAGAGCCAATTTGGGAAAACGATCCAAATTGTACGAAGGACTGTACTGTGCAAGCATTGGTTGGGGAACACTTACTCCTAGTTGATCTTTTCCAATTTGTGTGGAGGGTGATGTGAGGATATATGGAAATATGGAATTATGGGCATATGGATATATGGACAACAATGGAAAATGGTATATGGATTATTATGGATTATGGAGTTGCAATGCATCATATGCATTTGTGCATTTTGGATTATAATATGGAAAATATATGGAAACTTTATTTATATGGAATCATATATTGGTGTTATGTGTATATACTTATATTCTATTATTGTTATTATGTGTTTTCTTTAATTTCTGTTTAAATGTCTCACCCTCTTGGTTGACATTTTTAGGTACACAATGGTGATAAATTTGGATATCCAGCCACCGAGGAGCATTACACTCCAAATGATGGAGTGTAATGGTTATATATGACCCCAAGGGTCAAGTTTATGCAACCTTTAGTTCTGTAATCATAAATGGTAAATTAATTATGTTTTATAAAGGATACTCAAATAATATTTTCTTTAAGTTATATTTGTGTAAACATGTACAAGAACTTTATAATTATATTGGAACTTCATTGGGAAGTCAATTTTTAAATTTGGTTCATTATCTGTAATGCATCTGGAATCTGACAGGTGATTTGAATTATAAGGGCAAGATTCAATTTTTAAAGTAAACCCTGTCAAAATTTTTATAAACTCACTATTTTCCTAAATTAACCATATTATTCTAAAAGGCAAGGTGTTACATTTTATGGTATCAAAGCAATGGTTGCAATCCTCGGCAGTGGAGTATGGACTTCCATATCTCCAAGGTGTTACTCCACATGAGGGTAACTAATAAATAGTTAGTTAAGGAGTATATATTAGCAGTTATGCATACATTCTAGTTGGAGTTGGTATAGTTATTAGTGGTTGTTTAAGGTGAGTCGTGGTGAGTACTTATAATGTGGTCTCTTCAATTTAAAGAGGATGAAACAAATTTTGCAAGTGTAACTTGTTGTATTTTGAAATGGACAGAAGGTAGAGACTAAGGGAAAGGAAAACTCCCAACGGGACAGAGCATGAAATTGCTACCCCAACGGGAAGGACTAATTCCTAGTTTCGAATTGATTATGCCTATTTCAAATATGACAAAGAATTTAAATTTTATTCAAAGGGAAATTTCAAGTCCTCTTTTGAATGGAAGATGAGTCATCTATTATTTGTTTGGAACTCAGGTTGTACGATAAATGCTTCTATTCTCCAATGTAATGTAGAATCGAGACGGTACCCTCGAGATTTACGTTTAATTGGAAGATGGCATCATTGAGTCCTTGAATCCAATGAAATAATTATTTGGTGTATTTCCTAGGCCTAAGCATAAGAAAGGTGGTAGAAGGTATCTAAGTCGTATCAGTGTTGCGCAGCGGAGGTGTTGTAAGTGTTGTAAGTGCCGTAGGTGTGGTTTTGTAAGGGAATAGGAGTTTAGCGAGTTCGAGAATTTTAATTAGCTATAATAGTTACTAGAATTTTCAGGCATAGACTAGAAAGTCAGGAACCCCAAGATAGTGCATGTTGTTAGTCTCAGGTTTAAGCAATTAGATGCTTGAAACTCTAGGTGGTTGCATTGAACTAGGATATATGTTTGATATACATATAAGTGTATGATGCTATCTGTTGTATTGTAGGTTTAAGCAATTAGATGCTTGAAACTCTAGGTGGTTGCATTGAACTAGGATATATGTTTGATATACATATAAGTGTATGATGCTATGTGTTGTATTGTGTTTGCCTAAATGATTAATTGTGCTTTTGATGATGCTGATTATTGTTAGTGAATGTTGAACTTGTTTTAAGTATGAAAACTATTTTGAAAACCTTTTTACGGAATTGTGCTATTATCAGGAGATCAATTGATTTCCAAGGGTAATGGTATAATGTTGGGAATTATTTGATGTTTAAGCTTGATAGTATTTCAAATGAATTTCAATGTTTTGAAACTGAATTCAAAATGAATTTCATTACTTTGAACAGAATTGGAAATCCTTTCAAATTGAATGTTAGGTCGTATGAAGAATTTTTAAGAGGTTAACAAGAAAACTAAGGATTTTTAAAGTAATCGGGCAATGAATTAATTCATTGTTTTAGTTAAGTTATACGTCGATTAAATAGGAATCCTTATACATACGACACCAATCAATTTGGAATGAAACTTAGCTTTCAAGCTCAAAGTAAAAGGGGATGTAATTGTTTCAACCTTTGGAAGATGAACTAAAATAAATTTTTCTAATTCAAAGGCATATTCCCTTTTTCCGTGGGTCTGCAAATCCTAAGTAACTTGATGCTTCTTCATCTAAACTCTCCTGAAGTTAGATGGAGGTAACACTTTTTAAAGACATATGTCTAGAATTGCAAAGTTGTTTTCAAAGTTGCATCCAAGTCATTTTTACAAGGAAAAATCTCAAGGTTGTAAGTACCAACCAACTTGGATGATTGAGTCTTTTATTAAGGTTTTACCCGAACTCAAAAGTTTTCCATTAAGAGAAGAATTCGATTTTCAAAAGTTTTGATTCCATCGGCATACTATTGTAAATGTTTTCTTGTATACCACTTCGATTTTCATAACATGAAGAATGCATATATGTATTCCAATATATTATCTTGTTTTCATATATATATATATATATATATATATATAAGTGCATAACTGATTTTCTAGACCCCCCATTGATTTTTAAAGGGTATAAGTACTTTTATAATATGGGGATTGCATTTATTTTACTTTAACCCCATACATGATGATTGTTTTTACCGAAGTTTTTAACATGGCATAGGAATAGATTTGGTATTTCGAAACTCCTATCAGTATGCAGAAATTCAATAGTGGATATCGATATCCAGCAGGAGATATCGATTGTGCCTATCGATATGCACAAGGGGGATATCAATATCACCACTCCAAAATTTTTCTACCAAAATCTAAAATTTTACATCTGAATTGATTAAAAAGTTGATTGTTAAAAATTTTGTTTACTTGAATGCGTAGTTGTAATGAATATCCGATGTGTGTCATTCTAATAGATAGATTCCTATCTTCTGGGAGTTAGATGTTTATCTCAATTTCCTTAGAATCTAAACTAGTGATGAATAGTCATCATTAGGTCAGGCAAATAGAGAAAGCGAACCCTAGGAATTGTTTGGTAATGCATGTTTATGCTTGTAATTAAATGATGAATAAGTATGTTTGATTGCCTAGGGAGCATGTGCTAATTCCTAGATAGTTGTTGTACTTATAAATTTTTGTCGATTGGGAAATCCGGGTTTTTAAATACAATGAAAAGCTGAGTTTTGGACTTGGGGATAATTGAAATGATTTGGAAAAGTGTGCAAGCCTTTAAAGGTTGAATCAAAAGTTTTAAATGAAATTTCAAACTGCTTGGAGCCAGTTAACATTTTATAATAAATGTGATATTTTCTTTTGTAAACAGACCTGACAGTTCCAATATTTCTTATGTTGGGAACGCAGGATAAAAATTAAACTTAATGTGCTCTGCTTAGTTTGAAACTTTTATGCAACCATTGAGGCTAAGTACAAGTTTATTTCCTTTGAATTTTGAGGTTCCTTGGAGTTTGTTTCCTATTTTTAAAGAAAATGTGATGAAGGTTCAATTTTTGTTGTTTTCATGTTTTGACAAAGTGGTTGCAGAACCACGGTTGAACCTAACAAACTCCAACTCATCTGAAAATTTACTTTTATAATTCTTTTATGCAAAGAGACGCTACTTGAAAAACTTGTATGACATTTTGGAATTGAATCAATCTTTGTTTTCGAAAATGTTTTTCAATGCAGTTACGTGATTTCTGATTTGGTTTGTAAACAAATCATGGAAACCATATTATCTTTCAAAAACTCTTTTTGAGCAAATTTCTGGAATACTTGATTAGTGTCAAATGTGTGTGTAGATATAGGCCTGAATTTTAGGTTGAATCAAGTAGATCAGAATTAGGGTAGAAGGAAATAGAGTCTGCCTAAGTTAGAGTTTGCAATTAGGTGTTGATGTGAAATGTTGATGTGCATGTTTGAACTTTGATTGTTATATATATTCTAATTGTTGTTTGACAATGTATGTGTTTTGCTAGGACTTAAGAGGGTCCTTAAGTAATTATGATTAGATCCCTGTAAGTACTGCCGTGTAAGTAGAATATAGAAGTAGATTGGGTTGTCCAAGGTACGGCAGTCAATAAATGTTTAATCGCACCTGATCTTAGAACTTAAGGCCAATTGAGAGTCTCTTTGGCCAGACTCTTGAAATGTTTAGCTTCCTAAAGAGTAAACCTTGGAAACCTTAGAGTTTTATCGCTTTGAAACCCACCATAGTGAACCATAACTTGTATTCCTTATTGTATGCAAGAGTCCGTGGCGTACCAATGAAGAAGGGTATGTCAATTCCAAGTGGGGGAGTAGAACCAAAGTTAAGTCAGTATCGTAGTTTAGTAACCTTTTAGTTGGGATGTTTCTCCAAGTGACGGAATTGAACGGAATTTCGGGGACGAAATCCCAAGTTTAATTAGGAGATTAGTGGACTTAAGAGGTGAAGAGTGGTAGGAAAAACCCAGTGATATATATTAGAACCAAGAATAGTTAGAGAATAGTTAAAGTTTCTAAATAGGGAGAAAAATTAGGATTTTAATATTTAGAGCTCAAAACCCAAAAGCAACCGTTGGATTTGAAGATAAGTATGTTAGGAAGGTTATCTTCAAAGTTGAGCATGATCCAACGGTTAACGAAGAAGTTGTGGCCATTTGAATTGCGAAAGGTGCTATCATTTTTAGCATTGGATATCTATATCCAACATAGGACATCGATGTTGGATATCGATATCGATATCCACGACCCTGTTGCACCAGATTTAAGTCGATAAACACGAATTTTAGTGGCATTTTCATTGTTTTCTCTTCTCCGTCTTCTCTCTTCTTCTCTCTCTTTGGTTCCATGAACCAAATCACCATCACCAACACTAAGCTCCATGATTTGAGGCACCAACAACTTCCCTCATGGAAACCAACACCTTTTCCCTCTTTCTTTTCTTCTTAAACCTTGGATTTCTCTATTTTCCAAGGAAACCCTAAACCCCCAATTTGGTACTTCATGGCATAGAACCCTCTAATCATCAAGCGAAGCATGGAAATTGGTTGAGGGCTAGTAGTAAGAGGCCAAGGAACTTGGATTGGGAGTCTTGATGTGGGAACTCCATCAAAAACCCTATTTTCCCCTCTCTCTCTCTAAAAGGTAAGGGGGAGACATTTGGCTTAAATTAGAGAAAGGATATAATAATAATCATAGAATTATAACTGTATACATATGTTTGGTTTGTCTTTGTATGTATTGTGTGTGGTAGCTGAAAATAGGGTTTTATGTGAAATTTATTGGTTGATGATTATGCTGAATTATGGCTTAATTTATAATTGAACTAACATGATATGAATGAATGAAAGCTATTATCATGATTGTGGTTGATCATATAATTTATTGGTAATTATGAGATTATTATGGATAATAATCCTAAGTTGGAAAACATACTTAAATGGAAATAATGTTATAAAGGCTTGAATATTTAATTAAAGTAAAATATGTAGAAACACGTGCATTAAGAAGTGAGGAAGGACGTTAGGAATTGGAAAAGATACGAGAACATTCTATGGACCGAAGGACAGATTCCATAGAATCGACGGACGAGAGTGATATAGTGACTCGATACATAATCGTGGGAAATTATCGTAGAGGACTTTGATCCACTAAAAGGACCATACTAGTATGAAGGACTGTACTTTGCCATCAGTGGTCGTGGATTGGTCCTGTGCACGCTATGATAATTCTATCTGTCACTTAAGCACATCTGGACTAGTTGAGGGTGGTTCCCGCTAGAGCCAATTTGGTGAAACGACCCAAATTGTACGAAGGACTGTACTGTGCAAGCATTGGTTGGGGAACACTTACTCCTAGTTGATCTTTTCCAATTTGTGTGGAGGGTGATGTGAGGATATATGAAAATATGGAATTATGGGCATATGGATAAATGGAAACCAATGGAAAATGGTATATGGATTATTATGGATTATGGAGTTGCAATGCATCATATGCATTTGTGCATTTTGGATTATAATATGGAAAATATATGGAAACTTTATTTATATGGAATCATATATTGGTGTGATGTGTATATACTTATATTCTATTATTGTTATTATGTGTTTTCTTTAATTTCTGTTTAAATGTCTCACCCTCTTGGTTGACATTTTTAGGTACACAATGGTGATAAATTTGGATATCCAGCCACCGAGGAGCATTACACTCCAAATGATGGAGTGTAATGGTTATATATGACCCCAAGGGTCAAGTTTATGCAACCTTTAGTTCTGTAATCATAAATGGTAAATTAATTATGTTTTATAAAGGATACTCAAATAATATTTTCTTTAAGTTATATTTGTGTAAACATGTACAAGGACTTTATAATTATATTGGAACTTCATTGGGAAGTCAATTTTTAAATTTGGTTCTTTATCTGTAATGCATCTGGAATCTGACAGGTGATTTGAATTATAAGGGAAAGATTCAATTTTTAAAGTAAACCCTATCAAATTTTTTATAAACTCACTATTTTCCTAAATTAACCATATTATTCTAAAAGGCAAGGTGTTACAAAGAGAATCAATCATCCAGTTCCATTCCATGTGCAGTACGAGTATCATTGGTTAATTCAAAACTGTGTACTTCAAGGACTTTCATGATATTGCACCCTACTTTATGATGCAGCAGTGTTAATAAGCAGTGTTAATAAATGATTTGGATTGGTATAATAAAATTAGGCTTAATTATGTCACAAGTACTTGAAGTTTGGGGTACTTTTGTCAGGTACCTTTATTATTTTTTTTCAATGTCTGACTCCCCGAAGTTACTTCTGGGTTTGTCATATACCCCTACTACCAATTCTGGTCAATTTTGCTGACATGTAACATCGGAATCCTGATCAGACACAGGAGGTTAAGCACCTGATGGTGTCCCGTGGGCGAAGATCCTTTTTTCTAAAACTTTAAAAAAACTAAAAAACTTAATATTTTTATATTTTTAGTTAAATAAAAAAAGAAATAAAAGAATTGAAGAGAGAGGTCGTCTTCGCCAGTGTGACATCACGCGGCACCACATGACCAACCTCCTGCGTCTGATTAGGATTTTGATGTTACATGTAATCAAAATTGGCCAGAATTGGTAGTAGGGGTATATGACAAACCCAAAAGTAATTTCGGAGAGTCAGACATTGAAAAAAAAAAGTATAAGGATATTTGACAAAAGTACCCCAAACTTCAGGGACTTGTGACATAATTAAGCCATAAAATTATTCGGTTTAAAAAAAAAAAGAAAACGCATAGCTCTAATTGCACAAGGTTGTTTTCATGGAATTGAGTGAAAAGGATGAGAGGTTGAAGATAATCATGTGGATTGAAGATGAGAGATTATTGAAGGTAGTGAGTGTGAGCAGTGATAATTGATTAAGTATTAGCTTTTTAGGATTATGGGTGCGAATAATAGGATTAGGGTGTGAGTATTATATATATGAGTGTAAGTATTAATATAAGGATAATATTGATAAGTAAATGCAAAAAATTATAAAACTGAATGTGAGTAGTAATGAAATGAGTGTTAACATTTCCCTTTCTTTATATGTTTTATAGCCATGTTAGTTCACTCTATTCTTCTCACCATCTTCTTAAAAATAGGGAAACAATTATACTGATGTCAAGACATTGAATATGATTTTAGGGTTCTAACTTTCAGCGTCATTACAAAATTTTGGAAAATGACAATAACCCCTTAAAATTTGATTTTTCCTTCAACATTTTTAATTTATTTCCATTGCTATATACTTCCTCCGTTTCGTTTTATTTAAACTTTTAGCTTTTTTTTAAATTTATGATAAATTATTTGTCATTTTAAAAATTCGACAATAAATTAATTAATTTTTTTTAAAATTTTAATTTTCTATTTAATATATTAATATATGTGAAATGAATAATAACTAATATAATATAAAAACATTATAGTAAAATTATTTAATACTTCTCTTAAAAATTAAAATATTAAATAATTTTTTTAATAGGCGTAAAACTGCTACAATTACAGAGTGGGTACAAGGCTTGTAAAGTTTGAGATTGATTTTGTGCCTTTTATGTTGAGATAAATAGTTGCAACTAGCATGTACCCAAAAAAAAAAAAAAGTTGCAACTAGCATATGTGAATACGTGAAGCTAACTGTAGATCAACAATTTCAATGTCATCCAAAAAGGAAAGGGAGATTGACACACGTGAGGGCACGTGGACATGGCCTCTTTATTTCCAGTTTTCACACGTACCCCGGTGCTCTGGTATTGAATCATGCCAGCCACACAGCCAGTGCATGTCCAATTATGGGTGCACCTGTCTAGGGAGCCATTTCAATTCCCTCTCGTAATTATACTTATCCAGTGTACTTACTTTTTGATATGCCAAAGCCAAACTATCATGATGAAAGATACTCCATCTGTTCCTTTTTATCTGTCGTTTTTTAAAAGATTTTTTGTTTCTTTTTATCTGTCGTATTGAGGATTTCAAGAGTGTAATAAATGTTATTTTTCATGTTTGCCTCTATTTAATATGTCTTGGTTTATGTAAGTAGTGGAGAAAAATTAATGATTATAGAGAGAGAAAGGGTATAGTAGGAAAAAACATAATTAATGCATTGAAAATTTGAGTAATGATTGGATTTCTTAATGGACGTGTTTTGTTTGAAATATGACAGATAAATAGGAACGGAGGGAGTAGCAAAATGATAAGAGAAGAGAAGCTTATTTATTTGAGCTTTATTTTTTGAACCCCGTTGTTTACTCTCTGACCCCCATTTTTTTGGCCTTATACAAGGCGGAAGTATATTTTTCTGCCTTATACAAGGCGGTAATGTAAAATTATCATATTTTTTCTGCCTTATACAAAGCGGACGTGCAAAATTATCATTTTTCCGCCTAGAAAGAGACGGAAAAACTGATAATTTATACTACCACCTTGTATAAGGCGGAAAAATGCACTACCGCCTTGTATAAGACGGAAAAAATAGGAGCCGGTAAGTAAACAACGGGGTTCAAAAAGTAAAGCTCATTTATTTAAAGAGAACAGGTATGCCCGGTATTAACCTATTTTGGATTCTAGGCTAAAATGAAATCTAGGTCTTAATTCATAAAAAATTTATTAAAAATAATTCAATTAAAACATGAAATATTTATATATTTAATAACAAAAATAGATACTATTAAATAAAATAGAGTTGAAATAAAGTAAAAAATAATTAAATAGGTAATAATAACTCTTTTTCACCAGCAGGAAAGAGAAGCAGTTAGTTCTTATGTAGTTACTCATAGTGCATTGAATAGTTTTTTACTTCCTCTTATTTATAGGACATACTTATCCATATCACATGGACTAAGAAAGATATTTAAGTTTCTTGAAACTTTAAAAAAAATACTTTAACATTACAATCTTATCCTCTTATCTTGTATCGGGAATTTCATAATGTATTATTTCACATTAATAGACAAAGAGCAAATAAAAGAAAATAGCAATAAATGCTTCATAGAAAATGCAAAGTGATTTATAAATAGGACCAAAAAATTCTTCTAGAATGTGCCTTATAAATAAGACCGGAGCGAGTAGCTCAGAAAGCAAAAATAGATTGAATTCAGCACGGGGATCAAAATTCTGCTTTCTTTTTTTGCTGTCATAAAACAAAAGCAAAGAAGGAACAGAATTTCCAGTATTTTAATTCATCAAGGGGAGGTTTCCACTGAGCAGTCAATAATTGAGTAGCATTTTATCCGATACTTTAAAGGATTGTTTGGGGAGAAAAGAAGGCTGAGGCAGCATGCTAAACAGAATATTTTTGATACTGGTTATAAACTGAGTAATGAGGATCAGGTGAGTTTGCTGCGCTATGACTGATATGGAAGTTAAAAGAGCTATGTTCAGCATTGACAAAAACAAATGTCCTGGACTTGATGGCTATGGGAGTACTCCCTCCGTTCTTTATTATTTGTCGTTTTTTGGAGAGATTTTTTGTTTCTTTTTATTTGTCGTATTGAGGATTTCAAGAGTGTAATAAATGTTATTTTTCATGTTTGTCCCTATTTAATATGTCTTAGTTTATGTAAGTAATGGAGAAAAATTAATGATTATAGAAAGAGAAAGGGTATAGTGGAAAAAAAAATAATTAATGTAATGAAAATCTCAGTAATGATTAGATTTCTTAAAGGATTAGTTTTGTTTGAGACAGATAAATAGAAAAGGATGAAGTAGTTTTTTTGGAGCTTGTTGGCATGTAATTGGAGATGATGTAATAGCAGCAGTAAAGGAATTTTTTAATTCTGTCATTTACTGAAGCAGCTGAATGCCACTATGATTTCCTTGATTCCAAAGAAGGAATTCCCAAACAATGCTAGTGAATACAAGCCTATTAAATACTGCAATGTTATTTAAAAGTGTATTTATAAAATCATTTGTAATAGAATTGTTTTGGTCCTGGTTAGAATTGTGAGTGTGAATCAGCATGCTTTTGTGGCAGGTAGGGCAATTTCACATAATGTGTTGTTAAGGCATGAATTGCTGAGGGTTTATAATAGGAAGAATTGTACACACAGATGCATGCTTAAAATAGACTTAAGGAAGGCTTACTATCGATAACATTGATTGGGAATTCTTGAATGAAGTCTTAAAGGGTTATCAATTCCCTCCTCGATTTATTGCTCGGATAATGGACTGTGTTCAGACATCCACTTTTACTGTTGTGATTAATGGTGGTATAACAGGTTATTTTCAGGGAGCTAGAGGTTTAAGACAGGCAGATCCTATGTCTCCTCTTCTCTTTGTTATGATCATGGAGTATTTAACTAGAGCTTTGCAAGTGGCTGCTCACTCTCCTGAATTCAGATTTCATCCAAAGTGTAAAAGACTAAAGATTACCAATGTGTGCTGATGACTTAATGGTTTTCTGTAGAGTTGATTCTAAATCAGTTAACACTATTCTCCAGATTATGAAGGAATTTACTGATACTTCTGGTTTAGAAGCCAACATGTCCAAGTCTCAAGTGTTTTTGGGTGGTTTGTCTGTGGAGCAGAAAAAGGATCTATTAGAGTTGTCTGGATTCAATGAAGGAGTTTTTCCAGTAAGATATCTTCGGGTTCCTTTCTCACCTAATCATTGGTCTCAGATGGATTGTATGAATCTAATTGATAAGATTGTAGCTAGATTGAAGTGCTGGTCAACTAGACATCTTAGTCATGCATGTAGGAAGGTTGCTTTTAATTAATTCACTGTTGCTTTCATTTCACATCTATTGGTCACAAATCTATATTCTTCCTATGAGTATTATTAGGCAGATTGAAAGTCATTGCAGAGGTTTTTTATGGAATGCTGGGAAATCAGGGAAACTTATATGTTTGATCGTTGGCTTGAGATTTGTCAAGAGAAATCTGGAGGTGGTTTGGCTATGAAAGATGTAGTTCTGTGGAATCAAGCTGCTTTTGCTAAGCAGTTGTTTGCACTTGATTGTAATGGTGATAGTATTTGGATTAAACGGATCCATGGTACTACCTTAAAGGATGTAGTATCTGTTAGAAAATTAGGAGAAAGATACACCGAAAAAAACAAAAATAACAATATAATCTGAGGCATGTCGAAGACACTGTCCTTAAGAATTTATTTGCACATCGCGACGATTCCCCCGGATTCAGCAGATCCTTCTGATATAAATATTAGGAAAAATGACTAGCAGTGTCTTATGTAATGATATAACCCAGAATAGAAGATGAGTATTTAGAACTTGAAAGTGAAAGAACAATGAAATGTGTAGAAGAATTTCAATGTGCACAAAAGGATGAATTGAGTTTTGCACTGAGCACTAATTCTCTTTTCTTATTGTTATATATATCCCTCTTCATGCAGTACAGCAGTAGTAGTTGTTATATAACAACAAAGACTAAAACAATGTGTCTATTGGTTTTGAATTTGCCAAACAGTTGAAACTTCTTTTCAGTTGAGTTTAATTTTTCCAACCAATGCAACCCTCTTTTCAGTTGAGTTTAATTTTTCCAACCAGTGCAACCCTTAAATTCAAACGGTAATACAACATATTGAAAGTAAATTTAAAGTACTAAATAAAACTGTTTTGTAAAACAAATAAGAAGTACTGAACTTTTTCTAAGATACAAAATTAAATTGAATAAATGTTTTTTTTAAATAAAAAATAAATAAATAACAACTAACAAATAATTGTATTTTACAACAATTCCCCACTTATTTCAAAAAATATTTGGAAAAAATTTGGAGAAAAATTTCTAGGTTAATATCACGGATGTAATGCATCGTACCTGGTGCATTCTGGGCTATGAAGACTAGACCAATAGAGTTTAACATACGGTGCATTGGTAGAGCTGGGCTCTATGAACCAATAACACTCTGATGTAAGCAGGGATCCTACCAGTCACACTACAACCAATAATTCTTGCTGTTATCGTCGATTTGCGCTCTTACGGCCATGCGCGTGCCTGGGTGTTCATGAGTGCTCTAGAAATTGTGCCACCAATTTCATAGGAGCGGCTCCACTCCACACTCATATAGGTGATTTCATCAGGTGTATGCTGCACTTCATACACCTCCATAAAGAATATGACTTTCATTAAGAGCTTTTAAACTCACCCTCTCTTGAATGCAGTTTAGCACAACTCTACACCATAGGAAGGGAAAAATTAGTAGTGCTAGCAGTATTAACAAGTGACTTGTTATTACCCGTATGAACCTTATTCATGGAATCTCCAATCACAAAGATTGGGTTCCCATCACCGTTAATATCAAGTTGGCTTAAATATGAGTCTCATTCCCGTCGATGTTTCTTGTATCAACCTTTTTCCTAAAGGCTTTGTCAGAGGATCGGCCAAACTCACTTCTGACTTCACATAATCAATGGAAATAACTCCATTTCTCAACAACTGTTTTATCACATCATGTCTCAATCGAATATGCCTATTCTTACCATTGAAACTTTTATTCTTTGCTATAGCTATTGCCGCTTGACAATCACAATGCTTAGACACTGGAGGAGTTGGTTTAACTCCTAATGGAATACTTGCTAAGAAGTTTTTCAACCACTCAGCTTCATTACCTGCCAAATCTAGAGCTATAAACTCTGAATCCATTGTTGATCTAGCAATAATATTTTGCTTGGCTGATCTCCAACTAACTGCACCACCTCCAAGAGTGAATACATAACCACTAGTGGATTTTATCTCATATGAATATGATATTCAGTTAGCATCGCTGTATCCTTCAAGTATAGAGGGAAATCCACTATATCGGATACCATAATTCATGGTTCCTCTCAAATATCTCATAAGTCTGTTTATTGCAGCCCAATGTTCATCATTTGGATTATGAGTGTATCTACTTAACCTACAAACAGTATATGCTATGTCAGGCCTAGAAAAGTTCATCAAATGTAACAGACTTCCTATAATTTGTGCATATTTAGTTTGGGCTACAGGGTCACCTTTGTGTTTCTTTAATTAAGTGTTAGCATCATAAGGGGTACTCACTACACTATCCTCAAAATGATCAAACTTTCTAAGAAGCTTTTCAACATAATGTTCTTGAAATATCATTATGCTATCACCTTCCCTTATAATTTTAACACCTAAAATCACATTTGCTTCACCCATGTCTTTCATATCAAATTTAGATGCTAAAAATTGTTTAGTATCATATACAACATCATTGCAAGTGCCAAAAATAAGCATATCATCCACATATAAACAAATAATCACACATTCATCATTTACTAGTTTAACATACACACATCTATCCACTTCAACAGAATGAAAACCAGAACTAGTAAGAGTATGATCAAATTTTTCATGCCATTGTTTTGGTGCTTGTTTTAAACCGGATTTGAGAAGTTTACATACTTTGTTTTCCTTCCCAGTAACCTCACAACCTTCAAGTTGTTTCATATAAATTTCTTCTTCTAAATCACCATTTAGAAAAGTAGTTTTAACATCCATTTGGTGAATCACTAATTTATAAATTGAGGCTAATGCTATTAAAACTCTTATTGAAGAAATTCTAGCCACTAGAGCAAATGTATCAAAATAATCAATGTTTTGTTTTTGAGTAAAACCTTTTGCTACTAATCTAGCTTTACATTTTTCAATTGAACCATCAGGAAAATATTTTCCTTTGAAAATCCATTTCTAACCAATGGGTTTTGCTCCTTGTGGTAAATCAACTAAAGTCCATGTATTATTTTTTACAAGAGAATCAATTTCATTTTTAATAGCTTCTTTCCATAATTGGGCATCAGAAGAGTTAACAACTTCAGAAAAAGAAATAGGGTAGTTTTAAACTAAATACATGTAAAAATCATTTCCAAAAGAAGTTGCTTTTCTTTCTCTTTTACTTCTTCTCAAATCCTCATGTTGGTTTTCCTCATTATTTGTCTCACTACTTTCTAAAGATGCATGGGGAAGACGTTCACATTTCATAGGAAAAACATTTTCTAAGAAATCAGCATTTTTAGTTTCTATTATAGTATTGCAATCAAGAACATCACTTTTTAACACTAAAAATCTATATGCAGCATTATGTTCAGCATACCCAATAAACATACAATCAGATGCCTTTGATCCTAATTTTCTTTTCTTAGGGTCAGGTAGTAACACTTTAGCAAGACACCCCCACACTTTTAAATATTTTAAGTTAGGTGCATATCCTTTCCATAACTCGTAGGGTGTCACTCCAGTTTTCTTATAGGGTGTCCTATTTTGCAAATGACATGCACTTAAAATTGCTTCACCCCATAAGTTATTAGGTGCACCAGAACTAATTAGCATAGCATTTACCATATCTTTTAAGGTTCTATTTTTTCTTTCAGGAACACCATTAGATTCTGGTGAATAAGGGGAGTAACTTCATGAATTATTCATTCTTTTTCACAATAATCACTAAATAAAATATACTCTCCACCTCTATCTGATCTAACTCTTTTAATCCTTTTTCCTAATTGATTTGCTACCTCTGCCTTATATAACAAAAACATATCAAATGTCTCATCTTTATTCTTGAGCAAATATACTTTAACATATCTTGAGAAATCATCGATAAAAGTCACAATATTTTTTACCACCTCTAGTAATTGTTTGTTTCAAATCTCCTAAATTAGTATGAATTAAATTAAGTAATTCAGTTTCTCTTTGAAAATTATTATTATGCGACTTTTTCGTTGACTTTGATTCAAGACATATTTCACATTTATTTAAGCATGCATTACTAACACCAGAAATTAAACCAAGAGATTGCATTTTCTTAATATAATTAAGATTAACATGTCCTAATCTAGCATGCCACATATCATATGAATCAATCAAGTAAACAAAAAAGGATGCAATTTCATTTATGTTATCAACATTCAGTACTAACAATCCTTGGTCACAGTACCCTTTTCCTACAAAAACGTTGTTCTTTGTCATAACAATTTTGCCTGACTCAAAAGTCACTTTAACCCCCACTTTTTCCAGTAGTGCTACAGAAACCAAATTGACCTTAATACTAGGCACGTGCAGCACTTCACTCAAAGATAATGTCTTGCCAGATGTGAGCTTTAATAAAACTTTTCCTTTTCCAAGAACTGAAGCAGTTCGAGAATCTCCTAGATAAACTTGTTCTTCTCCTTCACCCACAGATGTGTAGGAGGTAAAAGCACTTCTATCCGCACATATATGTCTCGTAGCCCTAAAGTCTACCACCCATTGTCTCACATTAGCAATCATCAGGGCTTGGGAAACTACAGCAGGAATAATATCATCTCCTTGAACCAAATTTGCATTAGGCTTAGAAGGATTCTCATTTCTTTTACAGTGCCTACAAACTGATGCATAGTGCCCCGGCTTTTCACAAACAAAACAATGACCTTTGCCTTTTTTCTTAAAATAGGGGTTAGAAGCAATTGTAGGAACAAAATTACTGTGACCAGAATCCTTATTATGTGTGTACCTTTTCTTATTTTGTACCATGTTTGCTTTTGCACCCATTGCTTTTGCCCTTACAACTTTGAGTTCTTTTCTGTTTGTGTCTTCAATAATAATGTGCGTGATCAAGTCCGCCAACGACAATTGCTTGTGTTTGTGCTTTAGTTGTTGTTTATAATCCTTCCATGATTAGGCAATCTTTCTATCAATAAACCAGCAACGAAAGCTTCAGGAAGAGTGATATTTTCTCCTTTAAGATCCTCCAACAACTTGTGATATTCATTAATTTGTTGCTTGATATCCTTTTCCTCTGACATCTCCCATTTGTAGTAATTCCCAATAACAAATTTCTACTTTCCAGCGTCCTCGACCGTGTACTTTAAATTGAGAGAGTTCCAAATTTCCTTCGCTTCCTTATAAGAACAGTACACATCAAACAGATCATTAGACAAAGTACTAATTATAGTGTGACGACATACCTTATTGGCATAAGTCCATGTCTCAAGTGCCTTTGGATCAACGGGAGATATTGGTTGGTCATATGTGAGTGCTATAGCAACACCATGCATGTCAACGCGTTCTTGCCAGCGCCTAAAATTCTTCCCATCGAACATTTCAATTTTTGATATGTCTGAAAATGGTTTTGAATATGATACTGAAGAAGGAACAACATGGTGTATGGAAGTAGTGGTGGTTTGAAGGTTGGTTTCGGTTTCAGATACACCATTGTTAGTAACAGTGGTGTCAGTGTGATTCGGTGAGGATGCCATAGATTCTTAAGATTGTTAGAAAATTAGGAGAAAGATACACCGAAAAACACAAAAATAACAATATAATGTGAGGTGTGTCGAAGACATTGTCCTTAAAAATCTATTCGCGCACCACGACGATGATTCAGCAAATCCTTCTGATATAAATATAAGGAAAATAGACTAGCAATGCTTATGTAATGATATAACCCAGAATAGAAGATGAGTATTTAGAACTTGAAAGTGAAAGAACAATGAACTGTGTAGAAGAATTTCAATGTGCACAAAAGGATGAATTGAGTTTTGCAGTGAGCACTAATTCTCTTTTCTTATTGTGATATATATACCTCTTCATGCAGTACAGCGGTAGTAGTTGTTATATAACAACAAAGACTGAAACAATGTGTCTACTGGTTTTGAATTTGCCAAACAGTTGAAACTTCTTTTCAGTTGAGTTTAATTTTTCCAACCAGTGCAACCCTTAAATTCAAACGGTAATACAACATATTGAAAGTAAATTTAAAGTACTAAATAAAACTGTTTTGTAAAACAAATAAGAAGCACTGAACTTTTTTTAAGATACAAAATTAAATTGAATAAATGTTTTTTTGAAATAAAAAATAAATAAATAACAACTAACAAATAATTGTATTTTACCACAGTATCTGGGAGTATGATTGTAAGACAAATGCTTCATGGCATATGAGGGAATTGATAAATTGAAAGATAGGATTAAAACTGGAATGAATGGACCAACATGGGGTCAGAGTAGGGATGACTGATGATATACAATTCAGTCTGGATATTGTTGGCTGGATAACCAAAACACTCATTTGTGAATTGGATGGTTATCAAGAGAAGGATTCTTACAAAAGATAGACGGACGAGATTCAATATAATGATCCCGAATGCTGCTTGTGAGCTATGTGCAACAAGTTTGGAATCTATAAATCACCTCTTCTTTTACTGTACCTTTTCTCAAAGAGTTGTGCAGCTAATTGGTGATACGCTTGGCATCAAAATTCCAACAAGTTTTGGAAAATGGGCTATATGGATTGTGCATGTTGGGAGATTTGCTGGTTTGAAAAAGAGAGTAATCAATGCCTTTCTTTCTGCTACAGTATATTATCTGTGGATAGCTAGGAATTGGAAGATATTTAAGAAGATGCAATTGTCTGCTGAAAATGAGAGTGACTGGCCTTTGCAATAGGAGATTGTCTACTGCTGATTGTAGATTTCTTAGGAGTATTGATTTAATGTAGGTTCATGTAGATTTGTTGTATTGTTGTAGTTGGTTGGTTGTAGCCTAACTACCTAGATTGGGTTTGTTGGGCTTTGGACTGGTGTATGTTTTGTTTTGTTCATCGGTTTAAATAAATCATATTTTTTTTTTTTAAAAAAAAACACTCTTTTTCATGTTATTTCTTTCATTCTTATATATAAGAACTTTTGGTTGAATTCAAGTACAGTTGATAAATTTAGTTAAAATGTGAATCTTTGATATCTTTTTTTTGTTTTTTTTCAAATAACCCTTGCCAGTTTTATTGAGAATCTAAAAAGTGTTGAATAAATAGGGGTGTTTGTGGAAAGAAGTGTTAGTGTTGGTAGTGATCACCCAGGGGTGAATTGGGTATTTACAAAAACGTTGGAAAGTTATAAAATTAAATAGTTTTTCCATAAATTAAACGACAAACGCAACAGAAACATAATAACTTTTAAAACAATTTTGCGAAAGCGGTTAATATTAATAAGAGTAATCAATATGTGCGGAACCAAATTAAATCAACAGGGATAAAAACTTTACCGCGCTAATTGATTTAAATCAATTTAAATTAATACATTGATAAAATATTGGTTAAGTTGCAAAGAGAATAATTATAACAACAAAATATATATGCAACTATAACAACAATAAATAAAAGAGAGTAGAGATAGAGAGATTGCACCAGTGATTTTATACTGGTTCAGGCTCCCCAGCGAAAGGCTTACATCTAGTCCCCAAGCGATCCGCTTGAGATTTTGTTGATAATTATCAAATGGACTCAAGTCTCAAATACAAGTAGAGCGTCCCACACACTACTTGGTTCGACCGTTCGTTGGGGACCTCAAAATACACTCAAGGGTTCCTCGCTCACCCCTAAAACTCTAAGGATGCCACACCGACACACTAGGGACGCCTCTCCCTAATAACTAAGGAAACCTTACTACTAGGTGCCTCACTGTTTGTAAAGGAACACTCCCCTAGACCAAGATATGAGTGTCTCAACCTAAACACACGAAGAAGTATGTTTGAATTTTTATATTTGAAGCTATACTTTTGATAAAGACTCGCACATAAGGGTGTTGTCTTTTTTTTTTGTTACATAGGTCAAAAACACATAATCAAGATATTTACATGCATATCATCTAAAAGTCAAACCTTAGAAGAGTGGGAAAAATGACATGGCAATGACACACCAACGAACCTTGATTTGAACATTGTCGTGTCCTTCTTTCCCTCTCCCTCTCCTCCGAGGTTTGCTACTTATATGATATGTAAGCAAACATTTTGACCCTATTTACTTGGTATACACCAAAAAAAAATTAGAAACTATGCATTTGAGTTAGTCTATAATAAAACTTTGCTTCAAGCATAAAAACGAAATCATAATTTTCTTTTACCCCACCTATATTAATTATCAAGCACATAATGTTTGTTCATAAAAAATTATACGCTTTGTTTAATTTACTAGTGAAAAATGAATTTTTACACTATTTAAACGAAACATATTATCTTAAAAAATTATATAATAAAATATATTATCGTAAAATATATATAATAAAAATTATATACTTTTTCGAGAGTTTAAAAAAAAGGAGAAAAGCAAGAAAAAATATTTGAGTTAGATGAGATTAAGACATAATGAATGTCGCTGATGTATGAAAGTACTATAAGAAAATAACAAAAAGACATGAATGTACAACAGACAAGAAAGAATATAACGGAGAAGAAAAAGAGGAAGAGAAGCTTTTTGTTTAACCTGATTCATATTTTGCAAATTTACTTTTGGTTTTGAAGGTCACTCAATCTTCTCTTTGGTTTCGAAATGGCTAGTTTCCCAAACTGTAATTTATTGCTACATAACTAATACAATATGAAAATGACTTAAGAAGCTATCATTCACTCTCAATCTCAAAGGACTCATCTCCTCTTCGTGGCTTCTGCTTTTGCTTTACTTTGTTGCCTATTTATAATAATCTTATCATCGAACCGTCAATCTCGAAATTCACGTCCCAACTCCCACTTTACATGTTAATCTTTTTTACCTGTTCAGATTGAGCTGTAACGTTTCAAAAGATAAGCTTGTATTAACTAGGATTGATATTTTGGAATAACTCCTACGAACCAAAGCTTGTGTGCTTGGGATACATGAAATATAATAGTATTTGGTAACGGATGACCAGACCACATGGAAATAATCATAACATTCACGCCCCGACTCACATATTTTATGTTCATTTTTTTACTTTTCCTTAGTAAAATATAATGATTTTGAACAAAATTTTGTATTTCCTAGTGTTGATATTATTCCTTCTTGTCCTTATTATAAGTTACGATCCTTAATACTTTGGTAGTTCTTTGTATAAGATTTTCATTAGTTCTATGAAAAGTCCTTTTTTTTCCTTCCCTGTTTGCCTTCTTAAATACATATATTATCTATACTTTTTTTTTGTCATTCATGAAAGAAAAGGCAATTCAATGTATCTGCAGTCCCCATATTTTTCGATAATTCGATGAACTCTCGCAGTAATAATTCCCATTTTTCCTATTTAATCTCCTCAAGTCCGTATTTCATTTTATAATACTAAGATTCTCGATTTGATTCTTCTCTTAATATCTAAGATCATGCAATTACCGAGAGTTCCACGATCACAAGCAACAAGCTTCGAAAATTTAGATTGATAACTGTAATGAAATTAATAAAAAAAATTAAATTATTGAGGCACTGAAGATCGAATACACACTGGCCAGAGAGATGGCAGAGAGAGAGAGAGAGACAGAGGGAAAGGAAGAATGAGAAACGACTGCCTAATTGCCCACAACATACATCTCCTGGACTTGATGATGATATGGAGAAAAAAGAATAATATCAAGAATACAACATATATAAACAAATAGATTATACCATTTGTTGGTAATACTTTATACAAAAGAGTATTTCAAAATATTAAAAGGATGATATTGATCATAAAAAATATTATTCAATTAATATTTATTCATATCCCATTTTCACCCTCTTTCTTATACTTGTTATGTGCGTATCATTGCCACATTGTTTTAGCCTTTCAATCCTAACATACATTACTCCTTAATCTCATCCAACTCAAGTTGTCTTTTCATCAAACAAACATAAATAATAAGGAATACTTGGGATACTTAGCAATTAGAAAATCAAAAATAGATCATCCCAATTTGGAAACACAATGTAAAGGGTTGGTAAACCAAGCAGAAAAAGAAGAAACTATAATCACCTATGCTTTTTACCCAAAGCAATGATCTTACTTTATTAATATATATTCGTGAACCCAATTATATCACCAGCCTCATCTGTAAAGATAATTTGCGTTTAACCAACAAGGACCATGTTGGGTATTCAAGTGTGAGATGAAGTCCCACATTGGATAGGATGGGATGGGTGAGAAGGTTTATAAGTGGCAAGACCCAAAGAACCATTGCCTTAAGGTTTTGGTTCAGGATGTGGTGTCTTACTTATAAGCAGTTGCTCACTATTCCCAAGACCCTGAAGCAATGTGACTCCTCGGTGGTTGGAACCTCCCCGGTTGAAGGTCCAGCAAGTGGTATCAGAGCCGATGGTTCGGCTGGGACTTGTGGATCAAGGGGGAGTGACCGGAAAGTGTGGGTATAGTGTGGGTATTCACACTTGAAGGGGGAGATTGTTGGGTATTCAAGTGTGAGATGAAGTCCCACATTGGATAGGATGGGATGGGTGAGAAGGTTTATAAGTGGCAATACCCATAGAACCATTGCCTTAAGGTTTTGGTTCAGGATGTGGTGTCTTACTTATAAGCGGTTGCTCACTATTCCCAAGACCCTGAAGCAATGTGACTCCCCGGTGGTTGGAACCTCCCCGGTTGAAGGTCCAGCAGACCAAACACTACATAAGCATAAAGACACACCCCAAAGCTTAGTCATGATATTCTTGTGTATAAATTTTTTAATCAAAAGAAAGATTCCACCATCGTATTGAAGTGCTACACATCAACAATAAGCACCCATTCTTCATATTCTGAAACAACTATCCGTTTAAAATATGTTTTTAACATTTGAAAAAAAAATATATAACATCATTTATAATATATTATATATCTAACCTATTTATGTTCAAGAAATTTTTTAAAATAATGTATTTCATTTAAATAGTATAAATCTTCATTTTTATGAAGTGAATTAAAATAAAAGACATAAATTTCTACTTACAAAATATTAATATATGTGCTTGCTTAATTATTTATAAGGTGTGAAAGAAGTATGTTTAAATTTTTATGTTGAAGCAATTATTTTGATAAAGACTCGCTCAAAAGGGTGTTCATCTTTTTTTTTTGGTGTTGAGTAGGTCAAAAACACATAATCAAGATATTTACATGCATATCATCTAAGAGGCAAACCTTAGATGACTGAGAAAAATGACATGGCAATGAAACACCAATGAACCTCGATATGCACATTGTCGTGTCCTTCTTTCCATCTCCTCCGAGGTTTGCTGCTTATATGATATGTACGCAAACATGTTGACCCTATTTACTTGGTATACACAAAAAAAATAATTAGAAACTATACATTTGAGTCAGTCTATAATAAAACTTTGCTTCAAGCATAAAAACGGAATCATAATTTTCTTTTACCCCACCTATATTAATTATCAAGCATATAATTTTTGTTCACAAAAAATTATATGCTTGATTTAATTTACTAGTTAAAAATGACTTTTTACACTATTTAAACGAAATATATTATCTGAACATCATTATTTAGGGAAACATATCCAAACATGCACAGAAATATTATACTATAATAAAAATTATGTACTTTTTCAAGAGTTAAAAAAAAGAGAAAAGCAAGAAAACATATTTGAGTTAGATGAGATTAAGACATAATGGATGTCGCCGATGTAAGAAAGTAATGTGAGAAGGTAACAAAGAGACATGAATAACAAATAAGAAAGAATACAATGGAGATGAAAAAGAGGGGGACGAGATTTTTTTTAACCTGATTCATGTTTTGCAAATTTACTTTTGGTTTTGAAAGCCACTCAATCTTCTCTTTGGTTTCGAAATGGCTGGATTGTCTTACTGAATATTATTGCTACATAATTAATAGAATATGAAAATGACTTAAGATCGATGTTACCATTCACTCTCAATTTCAAAGGACTCCTCTCCTCATCGTGGCTTTTGCTTTACTTTGTTGCCTATTTATAATAAACTTATCATCGAACCATCAACGTTGAAATTCACGCTCCAACTCCCACTTTACATGTTAATCTTTTTTACCTGTTCAGATTGAGCTGTAACGTTTCAAAAGATAAGCTTGTATTAACTAGGATTGATATTTTGGAATAACTCTAACAAAAGCTTAGCTTGTATGCTTGGGATACATGAGATATAATAGTATTTGGTAACGGATGCCCAGACCACATGAAAATAATCATAACATTCACGCCCCGACTCTATATTTTATGTTCATCTTTTTACTTTTCCATAGTAAAGTATAATGATTTTGAAAAATATTTTGTATTTCCTAGCATTGATATTACTCCTTCTTGTCCTTATTATAAGTCACAATCTTTAATATTTTGGTAGTTCTTTGTATAAGATTTTCATTATTTCTATGAAATTTTTTTCCTTCCCTATTTGCCTTCTTAAATACATAAATTATCTATACCTTTTTTTTTGTCATTCATGAAAGAAAAGGCAATTCAATGTATTTGTAGTCCCCATACTTTTCAATAATTCGATGAACTCTCGCAGGAATAATTCCCATTTTTTCTATTTGGTATCCTAAAGTCCGTATTTCATTTTATAATACTAAGGTTCTCAATTCGGTTCTTTTCTTAATATCTAAGATTATGCAATTATCGGGCGTTTCACGATCACTGTAATATCGTACCCGCAATTTTCCCCTACTTGAATAAATTATATTTTCATGATAAAAATATTGTAATATTTCTTTTCGTTAGGAATAAATGAATTTATTTGAGTTTTGTAATTTATAAGGAGCTTTGATTTTTACGTTGTTAATTTATTTTTATGCAAGGAATTTATGAAGACGTTAATTTCGTTGGATTTCAGTTTTTGGGAATCAAATTTGATGAGTTGATTTTATTTGCATAGGTGATGAATTAGGATTTATCTGTTTATTAAATTAAGTTATTAGAATTTTTCAAAGGTGTGACATTTTCATATGAGACTCAATTAAAGTGACGTTACAGTCAAAATGACCGTAAGAAAATATAGAGTTTATTTTTATAATAGTGAAGGTTTAACTTTATAGTTGGTGAATGATTAGTATTTTTGGAGATTAAATATATATATATATATATATATATATATATATAAAGTCTTATTATTTTGTTTTGCAATTTATTAAGGCATGGTTTTAATGCATCCCATAAGAGTTTAAAAAAATATTCATTTCACCCCTATGTATTATATTGCCACGATGGGATGAATAAGGAAGGGGAAAAATCTTTTGAAAAATAAACCCCAAGTGGTCACAATACTCTTTTTATTACCACCCTAACTACTCAATTAATATTTAATTAAAAACAAATGAAACCCCCCTTTTTTCTCCCTATAAAACCATCCCCCACCCCCTTCTCCTCTAGATAGAACTTTCATTTTTCTCCTCCCTAAGACAAAGAAATAAACAGCAAATATACTCCCTCTCTTACACACGCCCAACTCCCTCCTTCTTGTACAAGTGACTTATCATTTTCCTCTCCATAAAAATAGAAAACTGAAACAGAGAAGATATACTCCCTCCTTGTACACGTCCCCTCACCCCATTCTCATACTTGTCACTTTCATTTTATTTTTCCCAAGAGCAGAGAAATAAAACAATGACAACATTTCTTCCTTTCTCCATTTTAATTCCATAAACCAAATACCCACTCCCATATCATAGTTCCTTCAATTAATTAGAGATAAAGAAATCAAAAGCTCCCTATTGAAGAAGAAGAAGGGGCTGTGGTAATGAGAGAAGAGGAGGAGCCAATTTTTGCAATTTTGCTTTGTGGGCTAATGCTTTCTCACCCATTTCAATTCATTTCCTTTTCTATTTCATTCATAAAAAGTAGAGTGTTGCCGTAACATTGATTTTTGATTTTCCATGTGTGATTTATAAAAACCTTGTTTGCTGTATGAGAAGATTTGATTGAGGTTTTTGTTAAAAAGTCACAATTGTTACAAAATCAAACCTTTATGTGTTGCATGTGCGTGTTCTTAACAGTAAAAATTAGGATCTTTCATTGCATGCACGGTTTAAGCAAGTACTCGAGCCAAAAGTTAGCATTTTTGTGAAAACAATTTTATGTTATTCATGCATGTGGGTATTTCGATTTGGACATGAATAAATCTTTAATTTCATGAAATTATTGTAAGTTAGGAATGAGTTTTTGAATTAAAAAGTGATTTTCCCTTTTTGTGGGGTATTGGCCGAATTGATCCCTAAGAAGAAGAAAAGATTTTAAAGTTTATTCTAAGCCTTGATTCTTTGTTTTTATTAAAAAGGACATGTGTTAGAACCTTGATTTTTTTTCATGTTAATGATCTTGCTTGCATGACTTTTGGGTTTTAAGGAAAAATTGTTTTTATTTGATTTTTCATGAACTCATGAGTAGGAGGTTGTTAAACCCTCATAGACTTTTGGTTTTGTTAAGATGAAAGGTATTGGATATTATGTATGTTAGTATTTTGTTTATATAAGAAGGTAAAGGAATTGATTTGCTCAAATGTATGTTGATAATTTAAGTGGATTTGGTTTATTTTAAAGCTAGAATTTTGTCCTTGTTAATAAGAATGACAAAAATTGCATAATGATACCCTATTTTGTTGATGTGGCCGAATAGAGTAGGGTAGGAAAAATAGGTGTTTTGATTTTATTTAGCAAGCATGACTAATGGTAAGCTTGATTTTGGGTTTTTGGCAATGTCTTAACAAGATAAGGAATGATTATGTTTGGTGTAAACTTTGTCGTTTGGTTTTGGTGCCTTTATGTATTTCACTTAATTAATTTTGGTTAGTTGTTCCCTAATATTTATTTTTTAATTTTGGTCCCTATGCTTGAAAGGGACTAGTTGCTTTAAATATTTTAATTTTGGGTTATGTTTTGTGTTGTAAAAGGATATTATTTGTTCAGTTACTTTAAGTTATATATTGATTTGGAACCTTTGTATGTGAATAAGAATTAAAGAAAACCAATTTTTGGATAAAAGCCTAAAGGAGGTCGTGGGCCCCATTTCTCAATTTAGGACGAAGTTTTGATTCTTGACATTTAAATGTTGTGTTATTTGTGCAAAGAGTTTTAGATTGAGCTTTACTTTTTGAACCCCGTTGTTTACTCACCGGCCCCCATTTTTTCCGCCTTATACAAGGCGGTAGTGTAAAATTATCATATTTTTTCAGCCTTATACAAAGCGGACGTGCAAAATTACCATTTTTCAGCCTAGAAAGAGGCGAAAAAAACTGATAATTTACACTACCGCCTTGTATAAGGCGGAAAAATGCACTACCGCCTTGTATAAGGCTGAAAAAATGGGGGCCGGTGAGTAAACAACGGGGTTCAAAAAGTAAAACTCTTTAGATTTCCATATTTATGTAATTTTTTTAGAATGTAATTGAATTGTTTTTAATTTTGAGTGGTTTGGAAATATTAAGGGATTGATTGTGATTGAAAGGTATGACTTTAATATGGTTTTCCTTTGAGATTTCGATGTCGTTAAGGTTTAACACTCTCTCTTTGATTCGATTAAGGTTTCTAAATCAAAGCATTTGAAAAACCAAATTTTCAATGGAAAAGAAGAAGTGGCCGAATTGGCCAATTTAAAAAGAACCAAATGGAATTTTGTTTAAGTGTCTTATTTTAGCATTTGAAAAGTGTCTTAGCAATGGTTTATATTTTAATATCAATAAGGTTTGACCCTTAAGCCATATTTGTAAAATGAATACCCTTGGACAAGCATGAGATGATTTTTAAAAGGATATGTTTCAAAGAAAATACATGTTGTCCCAAGTGATATTTTTATAAATATTAGCTTAAGGCAATGACTCTATGCATAGAACTCATGGGTTTTTACGTGACATGGTTTGTTTATCGTTAGAACTTGGTTTATTGTTGAAGGATTGCTTTTGGTTTATGATGAAGATGCTGTTCAAGAAGTGTATTTTTTAAAAGGCTAATTTTAGTTACATGATTGTGAATGGAACTTAAGTTTTTAAGAAAGTGCTTTGTTTATGCTTTGGCACAACTTTGACGGTTTTAAAATAACAATTTATAATATGCCTAAGTGCTGTCCCGTGATTTGTCTAAGTAATTTAGCATTTGAAATTATTTTGTGTATGTACTAATTTTTGATTTTTGTGAAGGAAGGAGCAAACTAAAGTTTGGTTTGAAATTTTTGAATGTGAAAGTATTTTGTGACGTATGCATGTGTGCGTGTGTGATGTTTGGATTTTTGGTATTAGTTATAATTAATTTCAAGTGATGAGGACTCTTAAAGTTTTGTGAAAAATGTACAAAGGACTTTGAGTAAGTTTGATGAAGTTAAAAAGGTTAATTTTTCTATGCTATAGGTGCTGTCCGGGTTTCGTTATTAAGGTATATATGAGTTGGAAAACGATTTTTGGTGTTTGAAAACTTGTGGATTTTAAGGTCATGCGTATAGAAAAGGTTTGAACGAATTTCGCGACAGTTAAAGCTATTTTCAAACCCTTTAAAATAAATTCAGCCATACGTTAAAAGTAAATGTCATAAATAAAATCTATTGTTTGTTTTATTTGGATATTGGCAATGTCCCTATTGTTATTCGGTGTTTGTAACAAAAGAAGTTTGATGTTTTAATATTTTTCTTCAGCATATTGTTTTAGATTGTCAATGTAAGGTCTGCCTGCGAATTTTAAATGAAACCGTAAAAGCTCAAATTATTTTGGTGCGATTTCAATTGAATTTTTGCTTACGCGCGTTAAGAATTCAGCTCTTGATAGTTTCGCAAAATGATTTTTTAAATGATTTTTCGGACCCTGAAATATTTTAGAATTATTCAAAGTATTTCCAAAAGCAAGCAAATTAACAACGAATTATTTGTTTTAACTATCTTAAAATATTTAAGTGCATGACATAGTTTAATTACGTAGTAGTGATTTTTGTATGATTTTCTAATTTAAGGAAGAATGGAAGTGGTCAAGACTAACAGCTGCTTTGACCCAATGGATCGCAATGGTTACAAGCTTTTTCAGGTGAGAGAGAAACTTTCCTTAAGACGCCGTGGTGATTAGGTAATATATTAAAGTGTTTCTGACCATCTCAAAAGTCGGAATAGAGGGGTCTAAGAGTCAATCGTATAGTGACACTTGATTGTGTCTACGGTCACTTATACGAAATGCTAGATCACCTTTTGTTATCAAATGACTATTGGCTGTGAAAAATATGTTATGATGCCATGATGTTAATATTCTTTATGATATGCCTGCTGAAACTTTATTGTGAAAATAGAATTATTTATGCTGAGAGACGTCTGCCACGTCTTGACTAAAATTGCTGTGATGGATAAAATAATAATGTGATGTAAGTGTTGAACAAAGAAAAATAATATACGATTAATTTTGGGAACTCTTTGAGAATCATGGCTAAGTGTGAAAGTTAAGAATGACTAGAAAATAAAAGACTCATGAGATAAAATGTTAATATGTAAGTTGTTAAAAGTCGATCAATGATTGATGCTCCGAGCTTGTGGAATGCCGGACTTGTGTTGTGATGCTTGATCGACGCGATTCAAATGAGGTGATACTGATGTTGGCCACGTGAGCTTAATGTCGTGGTTTCGAGCTATGGAATTTTGTGAAAGAATGCATCGAGTGGGGAAAAGCTAACAAGTTAATTAGTGGTCGAGGTTCACTGAAGGGATGAACAAGAGTGAATCAACCGAACCTTTAGGGGTAATAAAACACTAGAAGACATTGATTAATGCGATGAGTTGAGTGTGAATTAGTGGAGAGAAAGATACCCTGTGTTATCTGCGAATACTCAGGTGTGCAATTGTGATAGGGGAGGGTAATGACGATGATTCATCAAGAAGCCTAGAGTACTTTCCTAGGTGGAACTAGTCTATATTTGATCGGGGATTAATACCCAGAGGATCGTAGCGTGTTCCACACTACAGACTAGAAAAGTACACTACTACAATAAAAAACATTTTGAGGGCGGTTATTTTCATATTATGAAGGCAGATCCGAACTACACTTAAATCAATCGCCCTTAAAAATATAGTTACTAAAGAAGGGGGCTCGGAACCGCCCTCTTTTTTTTTCAACGAGGGCAGTTTCGTAGTTACTAAAGAGGGGGGTTCGGAACCGCCCTCTTTTTTTTTCAATGAGGGCAGTTCAGAACTGCAGTTCGGAACTGCCCTCTTTTGTCTATCCACCTTATTTCATTTGGTTTTATTATTTAGCCACAGTTATAACCGTGACTAAATAAGAAAATAACTTTTTTAAGAAATTTTGCTACACTTTTAACCGTGGCCAAATTAGAAATTATTATTTTTTTTTAAAATATCCACAGCTTGAGCTGTGGCTATATTTTCCTCCTCAAACCCAAATTTTATAACATGCCATAGCCAATGTTGGACCGTTAAGCCGAGTGATATACTAAAAATCCAATCACATGAAGCGAATAAAAAATACTATGGATATTGTTGAGTATACACAATTTTAACATATATATATATATATATATATATATATATATATATATATATATATATATAATACAATAGTTTGTTATAAAAACATGCTAAAAATGCAATGTTGGGCCCTCTAAAAACGCTGGACCGTTGCAGTCCCAGCAACTTTTTTCATTCTTGTTGACCACGGTAGCAATGCTGAGTATCCTGCAATTGTTCCACCCAAAAAAGGGTTAATGAATCTATCAAAATTCTAAGTTTCTAATCATTGTAAAGAATAAGATAGAGATGCATGTCAAGGCAGTAATCTTACGTCTAAAAAGTTGAGTGAGAGACACGTAACAAGGTAGAGTGAGACACACATGCACACAAACTTTACACGCAGTTAAAAACATTACACAATCGCTCATGAACTCCAAATGTATCAATTATAAAAATTATATATTGTGATTAGCCATAATGAAAGAAAATGAAACAAGAAATGAGATCTTATTATCTGATACATAATAGGGCATAGAAAACTTATTACAACTACACAGACAACAGGTAAAATTTATAGAAAAAAAGTAATCAAATCAAATATAAATGACAGTGTCCAGAACTTCACATTCATAGATTAAATAAAAAGGACTTCTATCTAATACCTTCAACATATATACTAGTTCATGTCATCAGCATGACATGATTGCTTGCAAAATTATGTCTCCCAACCTAATGATTTTTCATTCCTGTCATAATCAGCTGTGTTGATAAATAATGATGTCTATATTTGGACTACATTCAACTCTGCTGAAGTATGCTTCACTAAATTGGGTTTAGACTATCAAATCCTTTAAGAGATCAGAGCAATATAGCATCATGATTCTACAAGTTCATGTTTTAAAAAAGCACCTCAAATCAGCAAAGCTCCACGTTCATTTATTTTTTTTCCCAAATTCTTTCACATTCATTTATTTTATATGTAAATATGGATTGCCACCATATAATCTATATTGTTATACTCTGGTACAGTGCTCCCCCACCACCATATAATCTATATTGTTAACACTACAGTCTACAATGAGGACATATATAGTCTAACCCATCTGTTTTTGCATAATCCTGCAGAAATTGAGAATGAAAAATGGAATCATTAGTATATCTTAGGGCGAAGAGATACCATGTTTTGCTCTAAATAACATCAAAGACTTTTCGAGATTTAACAATAATGAGATGTAGTACCTTAAAAGCGCCAAGACCCTGGCTTCTATCGCAACCAAAGTGCAACCACTCACCACATATGCCACAATTCACCCAATCCCCAGCTGCACTACTGTTGAACAGTGAAATATTGTAAAGAAAACGTTTACAAATTAAAAAGAGAGAGATTAGCTGCTGCTACTTCTGCTTGCATGCACCACAATGCATATATCTACATGCCATGGTTACCAAAAAATGAATGATAAATTTTACATTCCTTACCAAAAAATGAATAATAAATTTTACATTCCTTACAGTTCTACACAAAGGGTGCATATGTGCACAATCTGCAGGTAAGTTATACTTAACTAATGTAACTAATGCATATCTTGACTAGAAAAAAAGGTACAAACCTGTGACACAACAAGCAGCACTCTCCATCCACATCATCGTCTGCTAATTCATATTCTAAAAGGTAGGTTTCATAATGTCTTTTGAGAGTATTTCCAACACCCTGTAAAAGAATAAACATTGTGGAAAAAAACCTTATTAGCTGCCAATTAATGCATGCAATACAAATATCAAGTAGTTAGTGAACTTGTGTCTGGTGCGATTTTAACTTTTCTAGATCTATCAAGACAATGCTGCTTATAAACCACATAATGCTTTGAAGAATCAAGAATCTAACACAGAGCTAAAGCAAACCCAGGCCCTCTCTCAAAACCCAAACCCATAAGATTAAAAAAACCATTTGCATCATTTTGAAAGGAGGAATAACAAGAAACATCAGGTGCTAGCTGCCTCAAAATCTGGAGTAACAAGACATATAAGTAAATACAATAGAGCATCCATAAAAAGATAGAAGGGCCCAGTTTCATTGCATTGAAGCTCCTATCAAGAAAAAAAAATAGCCAAATGTGCTTAAAACTTAAAAGTTTATGAACTCGAATTCTAATAGGGCATAACCTTTAGATACTATAAGCACCATCTATTTATAGACAAAAATCCTCTACCATCCTGCTTGAATTTATTTGTAACCATGCAAGTGTAGATCATCGGATTTGAAAAGAGATAAAGCATGTAGGTCCAAATTGGATGCTTGTTTAGCTGGGATAATTTATTATCAACGCCAGAGATAATCATATTGATACAGCCCAGCGTGCAAGTCATCAATTATCTTAAAACCATTCTTAACACAATAAAGCTGATGGTACCCCAATATTTGGTGGCCCAAATTACAAGGCCCAATCCATATGAATGCCCAAAATCATCAAACAAAAATAAAACAATAAAGGACACTGAGAAAGGCGTGCAAGCACTAAGAGCTGCCCAGAGCGTCACGTGCCCAGAGCGACAGTCATCAAGGCGACACATTCTGATGATGTGCCCGGGAGAAAGAGCAAGACGTACTGATGACAGTGAGCACAACATGTCCTCCCAAAGCGCCCCAGGTGTCATGGAAACTTGGGGAGAAAGTCATGATAAATGAGAGCGAACAGGGAATGAAGCTTGCGGAAGGCGCACACACATACAAACAAAGGCAACCCAGCCTCCTAAGACTTCAATGGCTTGTGTAGGAAGCCAAGAGAGAATCTTTGCATACCTCACTTGGCCACTCCCAAGGCAAAGACAAGAATGGCATGACTTGCACAGCTCCTCCCTGCAGCCATTGAATGCCAATGCCCAAAATGATAAAGAAGACAAAGCTACTGAGAAGATGTCCTGAGCACATGATGCAAAGTGCTATTACCCAGCGAACAAAAGGTGAGCAACCAGTGACCACTGGTCTAAAGCACCATTATAAATAGGAGGTTCTTCTCCTTCCAAGGGGACAACAGAGAGGAGAGAGAGGGAAACAGCACACCAAAGCAACAATAAGCAATACACACAAAACACAAGGTTCTCTCCTCTGCAACTTAGAGGGAGAACACGAACAAAAAGGGAGAAAAAGAGGAATTGAACGGAGGAAAGCAACACAATAAACACATGAAACACTAGTTCTCTTCTCTAAGTCTCAGAGAAGGAACGCTGAAGAAAAGCAAGAGACAGAGCACAAGAAAGAGAGAGGTCCAACGAAGGAGAAAAGCCAGAGAGCGCATATCTCGAACAACTACCATCAAAATCAGGACAAGAGTGATCAGAATACCCAAAACACAACAATCCACAACACCCACAACGCAGAGAGTACGAGAAGAGAGAAAAGGAATGGAAGCTTCCTCTGAAACTTAAGCTTAGCAACATAAAGGAGAGTGTAAAGCCAAAGCGCACACTCCTCCCCTGTAAAAATACCACAAGTGTGGAAGCCATTTCCTTGTATCCACCTCTATGTATCCCATTTCAATATAATGAAAGCCTAAAGCTTCACTAAGTTTACGAACCTATTTATCTTTTCATTAATCATTCATTTATCGCACAAAGCGGTCCGAAACAATTGGCGACTCCACTGGGGAAGCTATGGCTTCCAACCTTGAAGGAAATGGGATTCACGTCATGCAGCAGGTGCCTGTGGGAGATGCCGCTTCGAAGGCAATACCCGCAGTTGCCATTCAAAACCCAACATCCAGTCTTACAAGCCGTGGAACAGGAGCAGGTTCTAGGAGGTTGAGCTTTAACCCAGCCAATCAGGGAAGTTATGGCTCCGAACTATGAAGGGAATGCTCCCAGAAGGGTTGCTCCAAAGACGACTCTTGAAGGCGCTCACTGTTATCAACAGTCTCCAACTGAAGAAGCGTTACGGCGAGGAGGTGGTCTTTCAGTCCAAAAGCGACCTCCTCGGAAGGCGGCCTGCTCCCAAAAGGCGAGCTCCCTAGAAGGCGCTCCTTAGAGAGCGATCTCCACAGAAGGCGTGCTCACAGAAGGTGACCAGGTTCGCTCTGACACAAACTTTCCAGAGGGCGACGAGACTTGTCCAAGAGGCGGTCTAGATCCTTGCGAGCCCAACTGTCCGGAAAGGCGACGCTTCAAAAGGCGGTGCTTCAAAAGGCGACAACGTTCGCTCTACCTAGCTTTTCAGAAGGCGGTCACACAACCCGAAAGGGCAAAAGTACGCTCTTACTGACGAAGGCGCCACACAAAGTACGCCCTCACTGACGAAAGGCGCCACACAAAGTACACCCTCACTGACGAAGGCGCCAGATTACAGAAAGTAGAAACTCAGGAGCAAAGGCGCAACCAGAAAGTTTTATGAAAAACTTGCTGCACTAAAAGCTAAGTACACATAACTCTTAACTCAGTGCATATGCTAGTATGCCTTTTTCATGACTTTAATTATGATAGATATGAATCATGACCAAATAAAAAATGTATTGTACCCAATCACGTATCAGTTGCTGTATGCATAGTTAAGGAAATATAGCTACTATATGCTCATTTCGTGCATCTGTGTCTTAATATGCTTTTGGAAGTATCGCCTTCACATGACATCATGCTCTACGTAGTTAGTTTCATGTCTAAGATTATCCTGATAACAATGATTTAATTTTACTTTGTCTAGAATAACATTGTTATGATATGTTGTGGAGGCGGTCTGACTCTAAGTTTGCCATGGCTGAGAATTGCATATGTATGATCACAATCATGAATGTTGTCGCTCTGATATGTATCGAATATTTAACTAGAAAAGCAATAACTAGATAACTCTGTACATTTAAATGTTTGCTGTAGAACTAAAATTAGTATATCATACTAGTCATTCTCGCCATAATCTTGTTAATTTTCTTGGTCCAACCATGGCACGATATAAAGAAACTGTTTTTCATAATTCCATCATGCAAAAACAATGTTTCCTGTTATGAGCTGTATGATTTAAATGCTTAGAAGGCGCGCTTTAGAATGGTGTTACATGAAAACGTAATCTTGGTAATGTTACATGACAATGCATGATTTATTTTGTACATAATACTAGAAATAACCAACAAAACGGATATGAGTAGCATGAAAATATCCGGAAAATGAAATTTGTTCATGTAGGAAAAAGAAGTGACATCTTTCTAAGATTCGAGAAGTCCTAAGTACGCTATCAAGCCATGATTTGACAAGCTTTGCCAAGATGTTCATTGCCTTGGGAGGGTCGCCTCCTTCACCCTAGGCAATAAGCACATGATCTGTCTAAAGCAGAAAAGTACTCCACACCTCGCCCAGTGAAAGAAGGCAATCCAAAGAATGAAGTACCAGAAGGCAAGTAATAAAACAAAAGCAAAGTATCAAGAAATAGCAACACAACGCAAATAGAAAAGAGCAGTGAAAATTAAACAAATAAAATCAAGCAAAGATAAAGGATGAGATCCATACCAGATGGCGAACCCTGAGGTTGACAGTAAGACGCATGAAGTCCAGAACTAGAAGGCGAACACAAAGTCATGGTGGAAGGGCGGCGCATGTCCACCTTGCAAGCAGAAGTAGTTATGCATTTAGCATGAACTGATTGAAAAGATACGCTACATAGAATGACGAAGTTAGGACAAACGAAGGCGAGAAAAACAAAGTTGAATTAGAAAGCCTCATGTGAAGCTGCAAAGATGAAATCCAAGGCGCATCAGGAGAAAATAAACAGTGTTGAAGCTAGAAATCCTGAAGTAAACCAAAAACAGAATGTTACTAATGTCAAGCCAAAATTCTAAAAACAAGTTATATTGAAAGCTGAAGGCAAAAGCTGACAATGAATTCAAACCAGATAGACGAAGGTGACTTCGAAGCAAAAGCATGCAAGAGAAGTAATTGAAGAGCAAGAGCAAGCACATATGCATAAGCTGACACAACTAAACCCAAGAGTAAATGAGGATGAAGCAGAAGATATGTCCAAGCAAAAAAGCCAGCCAGAAGTCAAAAGCGAACCTTAAAGGCGATTGTATGTGATCACAATTGCAAAGGCGTACAACTGCAAGGCGTACAATTGCAAAGGCGTACAACTGCAAGGCGTACATGAAAAGGCGTACATGCTACGTGAGGGTGAATGCAAGCTTTGTAATGACCAGTACGAGTACAAGATCCTGAAAAGTATGTTACTCAAAGGCATACTTAAACATTGAAGCATTAAATCAGATGCAAGAGCAAGGTGCAAGACGAAAGCAAGCCAAAAAGCGTACAAGTGACTGACCCAAAACTGTTCCAAACATAACATAACCAAGGCGAGCTCAGTTTACCTGATGATTGAACAACTGCCATGCTAAAATCTTGAGTTCATCCCAGTCTGCTCTCATAAGCAAGCCAGAGCACCCTGACGCAAGAGAAACCAAGAAATCTATAATAATAACAAGCCTCTGAAGTAAGGCACATCTGAGCTTATCCATATGTCAAAGCAGATCATGCGAAAGCAAGCATAAGCACAAAGCCAATCAAGAAATCCAAGCATTTGCTCACTGATAATTGCAAGAAGAACTAAAAGAAAAGTAGCACCCATGACAAGAGGTGTTACGAAGCACAAGAAGTCAGAGTTAAGCAATCAATCAGAAGCAAGGTAGTGCCTATGACAAGAGGTGCCAATACTAAAGCTTGAAGCGACACTGATGACATGAGGTGTCCCCAGAAAATGCTTAAATGATACTGATGACATGAGGTATCGCTGTAGCAAAACCCCTTCAAACAGGGTCAGTAATGCCATATCGCGAGGTCCAACACACAAAAAAAAAAAAAGAAGAAGAAAAAGAAAAGAAAGAATAGTGTTGGACCGTACCGCGGGCACAAGCGCCTTATAGCGGTGCCCGGATAGACCTCCTCAAAAAGAGAAATTTCCGGGACAGACGCGGGCGAAGTACGCCATATCGCGAGACTAGAAAAGGTCCCGGGGAACAAGGGCGCTAGTCTTAAACGCGGGCGGAAAAATATGTAAAAAAAAAAAGAGGTTGGCTAACGCAAGATCCAAGGCGATCCGTTAGTTTATGAAGCCCAAAAGCGGCAAACAGAAATGCCCAAAGCGGCAACTGAAAAGAAAAAAGCCCAAAGCGGCAACTGAAAAGAAAAGCCCAAAAGCGGCAAGCTGAAAAGTCCAAAGTGACAACTGAAAAGAAAATGCCCAAAGCGGCAACTGAAAAGAAAAAGCCCAAAGCGGCAACTGAAGAACCCAAAAGCGGCAAGCTGAAAAGTCCAAAGTGACAACTGAAAAGAAAAGCCCAAAGCGGCAAAATCTGTAGAATGTGCCCAACGTGCACCCTGAGAAAAAATCTTGGCACCGATGACATGAGGGGTCATTGTTCAAAAGAAAAAGAGAGCGTGCCCAACGTGCACCCTGAGAAAAAATCTTGGCACCGATGACATGAGGGGCCATTGTTCAAAAAAAAAGAGAAAAGAAAAAAAAAAGAGAGAGGAAACCTCTTTTGGGCACCAATGACATGAGGGGCCACTGTTATACTTGAAAAGAAAAGAAAAAAGAGATGTACGCTATCAAAATTCTTGAAGAAAAGGCATCAAAGCTGGAAAGAGCGTACAAGAATGGAAACAAGCACAAGTGCAGTAACAAGCAATTATAAAGTTACGTTTACAAGACAAAGTTCAAGCCACAATCGCCAAAGCGACAAAGCCAGCCAAAGCGCACAAGAGCCAAAAGTGTAAAATCCAAATGCAAACCTAGGCGCAAGGCGAACAAAGAAATAAAAAGACAAAGACAAGACATACATAAACATTGTCAAGGTGGCAGCAAGCATACAAAAGCAGAGTCTAAGCCTGAAGAGCGCACCACCACAAATAAGTACAACTTCAAGAAGTTCAGCAAAACAAATTCTGAAATACAAGTCCAAAAGCAACATAGCCTAACAGCAACTATCAAACACTAAAAAGAGCATTCAAAAGTCACTTGTGCAAGATGGGCTGAGAGTTCCTCTGAACTAGTAGCCAAAGCAGTACGGCGCTCTTGCAAAGCGCGCTTGGTTTCAGTCAAGCCAGCAACATCAAAGGGAGGGCGCAACTTCTCCAATCTATCAAAAGCATCATCAAGCCAAGTACCAGAATAGTGTTGAAACTTAAGGGAATGAAGGCAGTCCAAGAGCTCCACCTTGTCCTCCCATGGCAAGGCGTCAACGTCAACAGAGCTCACCAAACCTAGCATTTGCACCATGGCACGTGCAGCGGACTCCCTGAAAAAGCGAGGGAACGAAGTACCTGGTGGCACTGAGTCAGGATGGGCAAGAAGAAACGAGTCAAGCATAAACTGCTCCTCCGTATCAAGAGAGCCACGAGACTTGGCGAAAAATGCCGCTGCAAAGCGGAGAGAGAACAAAGAAGGAACAGAACTAGTGTCATCCCTGGGGGCAAGCTGCTCCTCAACTAGGATCTCAACAGCGGCCTCGACTTGGCTTTCCTTGGAAGCAGAAGTACCTGCCCCAGTGTCCATCCCATCAAACACGACATCTGTCTCACCGAATATATCATCAATTTTTTGAGCATCAAGGACACTCTCACCAACAACACCAGCATCAGTAATACCTGAGGGAGCATCAACAGGCATGCCCTTGGAAATAATAGAAACGCCCTTAAAGGCGCCAACAGAGGGCATCAAAGGATCAGTATCCTCACCAACAGCAGATTCAGAAGGAACAAAGGGAGCAACGCCCCCACTAACAAAAGGATGACGGCGGAAGTCCAAGGAGCCCTCACCACCAGGGGTGGATGGAATTGTTGGAGAACTGACTGGAGTATGGACACCTTCAGAAATCTGAGGCGAAGGCGACGCCGAGGAACGACCACCAGAGCCACCCGTACCCAGAAGGAATATGAGAGAGGCAATGAGTGAGAAAACACTTAGAGAAAGCCAAAGAAGGAGAAGTTGCTGCCAAATCAAGCACCAAAGCGCACTCCATCAACTCCACAAGAGCGACGAACCAACATAGAAGAACACAAGTTCTTCACAGTATCAAGAGAAGAACGGAAAAGCGAACCAGAGAAGCATTCTTCACCTTGTTTCCTCACAGGAGCGACACAAGAGAGAGCGCATCCCTCTGCCCAGCAGCGACAACCGCTCTACTCCTCCTTGGCATCTCAAAACTAATGAACAGAAGCAACAGGAACAACAACAGTGAAGTGAACAGAGTCTGTAGCAACTCTCTAGAAGAAAAGGAGAATAAAGTGTGAAAGTCCCAGAGCGACCTCCGAAAAGCGTACGTCGCTCCCCAGAATAATAACTCCACCGCAAGAGCGACAAGAACAACAACAGTAAAGAGTAATTAATCAATAATACATCAGAGAAGAAACCAAAGAGAATGGGAGTCACTATCCATCAGTAGTCGAAGGCGCGCAACGAAAGCGCGCACCGAAGGCGCACAACGAAAGCGCGCACCAAAGGCGCACGACAAAAGCGCGCACTAAAGGCGCCCCTGTTCAATATTAAAGGTGACACCTTGCCCAGTAGTAGCATTATGAAGTATCTCTGTTCAGTCCCAAAGGCGACGCTATGCCCCATGTCATGCAGTCCGAAGGCGTCCCCTCAGTTCAACCTCAAATGGAAAAAGAAAGAAGAAAGTGTGCAGGTCCAAGAGCGACATCTGAAAGCGCACGCCCCTGTCTAACTTTGATGCTCCCTTGAGGATGCATCTTTCTGAAATACATCCTCAATCCATTCTTGCCACCCACTTGTGGTAGTGACCCTTACATGAAAGCACACCTCAGATCAAGGGAACCCAGAACAAAGAAGACAAGAGCGAAGAATGAGTGGAACGTGGAAACCATGCAGAAGAAGAAGAAAAGACAAGACTGGAGCAGAACAAAGATTTGCACTAAAGAGGAAACAATTTCTCCTCTTTATTGCAAAGGAGGCAATTGTTGGTACCCGAATATTTGGTGGCCCAAATTACAAGGCCCAATCCATATGAAGGCCCAAAATCATCAAACAAAAATAAAACAATAAAGGACACTGAGAAAGGCGTGCAAGCACCAAGAGCTGCCCAGAGAGTCACGTGCCCAAAGCGACAGTCATCAAGGCGACACATTCTGATGATGTGCCCAGGAGAAAGAGCAAGACGTACTGATGACAATGAGCACAACATGTCCTCCCAAAGCGCCCCAGGTGTCATGGAAACTTGGGGAGAAAGTCATGATAAATGAGAGCGAACAGGGAATGAAGCTTGCGGAAGGCGCACACACGTACAAACAAAGGCAACCCAGCCTCCTAAGACTTCAACGGCTTGTGTAGGAAGCCAAGAGAGAATCTTTACTTACCTCACTTGGCCACTCCCAAGGCAAAGCCAAGAATGGCATGACTTGCACAGCTCCTCCCTGCAGCCATTGAATGCCAATGCCCAAAATGATAAAGAAGACAAAGCTACTGAGAAGATGCCCTGAGCACATGATGCAAAGTGCTATTACCCAGCGAACAAAAGGTGAGCAACCAGTGACCAATGGTCTAAAGCACCATTATAAATAGGAGGTTCTTCTCCTTCCAAGGGGACAACAGAGAGGAGAGAGAGGGAAATAGCACACCAAAGCAACAATAAGCAATACACACAAAACACAAGGTTCTCTCCTCTGCAACTTAGAGGGAGAACACGAACAAAAAGGGAGAAAAAGAGGAACTGAACGGAGGAAAACAACACAATAAACACATGAAACACTAGTTCTCTTCTCTAAGTCTCAGAGAAGGAACGCTGAAGAAAAGCAAGAGACAGAGCACAAGAAAGAGAGAGGTCCAACAAAGGAGAAAAGCCAGAGAGCGCACATCTCCAACAACTACTATCAAAATCAGGACAAGGGTGATCAGAATACCCAAAACACAACAACCCACAACACCCACAACGCAGAGAGAACGAGAAGAGAGAAAAGGAATGAAAGCTTCCTCTGAAACTTAAGCTTAGCAACATAAAGGAGAGTGTAAAGCCAAAGCGCACACTCCTCCCCCTGTAAAAATACCACAAGTGTGGAAACCATTTCCTTGTATCCACCTCTCTGTATCCCATTTCAATATAATGAAAGCCTAAAGCTTCACTAAGTTTACGAACCCATTTATCTTTTCATTAATCATTCACTTATCGCACAAAGCGGTCCGAAACAAAAGCTAATTAACAACATGTTTAAATATTATGGGTCTGCATCACTTGAAAGGCAGAAGATAGGTGATACAGTAATAGTAAAAAGAATTGTTCAGGGTAGTTGATAAAAAAGGTAGGCATCTTCTTCCCGCACGAGACCTGCCAAAATTATAGCTCCAATATGTCACATACTCAGCCAAATTATATAGCTCCCATTACATTATCTTTCACCAAAGGTAACCCTGCTCCAACATGTCACGTCCTCATCATGTTTATCATATGATTTATCATCCAAATACAAGTTCAACTCTCAAGACTTTTCCTTGTACCAAACACTACTTGATACAAATGGTTTTAAAAAATACAGTTTTTAATGGCAAAATATAGAATTTGAAATCTTGATGAATGACCAAGTAGGAAACTAGGAAGAAGTTATCGTACTTGTTAAAAAAAGGGATACTTTTAACTTTTAAACCACACCAACGCATAAAATATCAGAATAAGGGAGAAAAATTAAAAAAAAATGATTTAGACCTGCAAAGCCCATTGAGGAAGCTTCATGCAAATTTCGAATACTGTTTCTCCGGTAGCAGTTGAAGCATATCTGCGAGGTTCAAAGACGTTCAGAGCTGGAAACCGAGAGCAGAAGCACGGCAGCAGCAAGTCTTGGTCAGCGGCGGCGGCACCCTTGGCTAGCCAACCCTAGCAGTAGCAACGGCTCAATGATAGAAATAGGAAGAGAGAAACGTGAAACACAGTCCAGATCCAAATCACGGTTCGAATAACAGGATCTCCAGTAGATCCGTCTACTACACGACAGATCCAGAATCGGAAGAAGGAAGAGGTATGGCCGGTAGTCAAAACTTTCCTTTCCACTTCAGATCATGGTCTTGCCGGCTTACTGTTACTGAGATGGCCCGAAAATCATCGATTCCCTCTTTCATTCACTGAAGTTTAGATATTGTCCAAAAATGTGACCTACCTACATACATTATGTTTTTTTTTTTTAAATTTAAGATTTAAGTAGGCGGTTCAACAACCATCTTCTATAATCCTCTTAATTTTATTTGATTTTAATATTTTTTAAATAGAATAAATGAAGGTGGTTCCGGTTGGTAATTGCCCTTAAAAATTAGATTTTTAAGGTTGGTTAAAGAAAATAACTTTTATCTTAAGTCAATTTAAATCAAAAAGGGTAGTTCCGTTAAGGAACCGTCCTTAAAAATTAGATTTTTAAGGTTGGTTAAAGAAAACAACCTTTCTCTTAAATCAATTTAAACTAAAGAGGGCAGTTCCGTTAAGGAACCGCCCTTAAAATATCGCCTTTAATTGTCAATTTTGTAGTAGTGGTACTGTCGCCCCCATGATGAAATTCGAAACTGTGAGAGGAACCTGAACGAGGCGAGCAGTTCGATTGGTTTGGGCCCCTGCGATATCGCACTATTATGAAATGTTGATTATGATTATTGTGGCTGACCCAGAGCGGTTGCAGCATTTGTGTTCTCGGTTGTTCGACCTGCGTGGGTTAAGGTTCCTGTACGTCCCGTTTGCTTCCGATTAGGCTTGAGAGGATATGGAGGAGATGTAGCCGTGTGTGCTAACTAATTTCCTTGTCTCAATGATGTCTTGTTTCCCCCACATCACCGATGCACTTGGTTCTGATAAGATTTGATAATGAAAGTGTCAAAGTATTAAAAGATTTGATAAATGTTGTTATTGTTGGCAGGAAATGGTTTTAAAAGGGAGAGATTGATGATATTGATATGATAAATAAAGTTGGAATTATGATTAATTAAAATAGTGATGATGATTAACATGTAAAATAAATTCCATTCAAATGTATTGTTTTTATGTTGTTTATTTTATTAATTGCCTAATGTAATCTCACACTGTCGACAATTATTTGTTTGAAATGCTTACTCTCTCTATCCTGCTATTTTATTTTCCTTGTATATCAATGGTAAATATAGCTGGGCAACGTGACAAGGTTGTTGAGGTTAAGGGAAAATAGGAGTTTTGGTTGGACCGGAAGAAAGATCTCTTACATGAAAAAGTAGCCACATGGGAGGCTGTCAAGGAGGACACATAAGGTAAGAGCAAGGTTATACCTTGGTGGGACTGTCCCGATGAAACGGAGCTGGAGGCTGGACTTTTGTCTCGTATAATGACATTGGAGGACTGGGAATAGGACTACAGAGGTGGTTCGTCGACCACTGAAGTATGTGTGGATCCTTCATTGCTAGAAGATGAAGAACTAGAAGATACAGGAACATCAAGTGAAGTGGTAGAATCAAAGTTAGTCTCCCAGGAGCCTTCTGTGGTCGGTGGCTAAGGACGACTCTAGTCCTTAGTTGTAGTTTATGTTCTGTTTTGTAACCCACTTGAGTGGCTGGGTTGTTATTGCTAGAATCACTATGTAACACGCCTCGATATATAACTAGTTTTGGAAACGAATGACTCTAACGGAACGGTTGAGAATTTATGAACTGTTATTTATTTTAATCAAATGACGTTTTATGAAAATAGTGTGAGAGTTTCAAAGCGCGATTTTGGTAACATCTCGGTTTGGAACTTGATAGTTGCCGTGGGATAGGATGACTGTATTTTTATTTTGAATGGTTTAAACCGAATACTTTTGTAATGGCAATTCCATGCCCATGTCATCATAAGAAAACAAATTTACCCATATTTTCACTATATTGTTTAAATGAAAGAATATTTCAAGTTCTAAATCGGGGTGTTACAATCACAAGCAACAAGCTTACAAAATTTAAATTAATAACTGAAATGAAATTAATAAAAAAAATTGAATTATTATTGAGGCACCGAAGAATACACACCGGCCAGAGAGAGGGTGCAGAAAGAGAGAGAAACAGAGGGGGGGGGGGAAGAGAAAGAAAGGAAGAATGAGAAACGACTAGCTAATTGCCCACAACCTCTGATCTCCTGGCCTTGATGATGACTTGGAGCAAAAAAGAATAATATCAAGAATACAACATATATTACCAAATAAATTGTATCATTTGTCGGTAATACATTATACAAAAGAGTATTGGAAAATAAATTAAAATAATGATATTGATCATAAAAAATATTATTCAATTAATGTTTATTCATATCTCATTTTCACCCTCTTTCTTATATTTATTATGTGTGTATCATTGCCACATTGTTTTAGCCTTTCAATCCTAACATACATTACTCCTTAATCTCATCTAACTCAAGTTGTCTTTTCATCAAGCAAACTTAAATAATAATGAATACTTGTGGATACCTAGCACATTACAAAATCAAAAATACATCATCCCAATTAGGAAACAAAATGCAAAGGGTTGGTAAACCAATCAGAAAAAGAAGAAACTATAATCATCTAAGCTTTTTACCCAAAGCAATGATCTTACTTTATTAATATTCATGAACCCAATTATATCACCAGCCTCATCCGTAAAGATAATTTGCTTTAAACCTACAAGAACCAAACATTACATAAGCATAAAGACACACCCCAAAGCTTAGTCATGATATTCTTCTGTATAAATTTTTGAACTAAAAGAAAGATTCCACCATCGAATTGAAGTTCTACACATCAACAATAAGCACCCATTCTTCATATTATGAAACAACTATCCGTTTAAAATATGTTTTTAACATTTGAAAAAAATATATAATTTCTGATGAGTTCCAATTTTTAGTGTTGATGCATGGGAAATTAGGCATTTATTGTGCCTTATTGTGTGAAAATATTGTTGAAACTCTTCAACTTGTGAATATATTGTCTTCATGTGTAAATATTATAGCTTTTGTGAGTTGATGTGTTTTAATCCCAATTTTTATTCATTTCAGGAAATTTGGTAAGATTTAGGAAGTGGAGAAGGGCAACACCGTGGATCCTGATAAAGCTGGAGGGCAAAAGTGGAAGAAAAGTACCAGCTTTCAGTCCCAGGAGACTCGCTCGACCGAGCCATGCTCGCTTGAGCGAGATGCTGATATTCAAACCTCTGATTGACTGAGGTGTTTTCGCTTGAGCGAGTGAATTTCGCTCGAGTGAAAATGTCTCGTCTGCACTTCATAAATTAGGTTTTCTGATCTGTTTTGAGAGAGGAGGATAGGAATAGAGAGAGAAACTGTGACCCACTTACTTTAGAGAGAGAAATATAGAGGAAATCACTTCTTTCCATCATTCCCACAAGGATCTCATGTGCTCTTTCATGGTTATGTGTAGTATGAGTGGCTAATTTCCTCATTGGGATTGAATCTACCATCAAACTCATGGATATTTGGTGATGTAATTGTATTTTCTATTCATCTATATAGTTGTTGGTAGCTTTACTCTATGCTTAATGTATGTGATTATTTGATCAATAGTTACATGATTTTGATTCTCAACTCTGACTGGAAAGTATTGTTTTGATTCTGAAATGGGTAAAGTTACTTGATATGTTGTTACTCTAGGAATATATGAGAGGGTATCAATTGCTTATGAATGCTTGATCTTAGAGCTGGGTCTTTCTCTAAATATTCAAGGAATTGATATTTATGAGGAATGACCTTAGTATTTTACTCGCGAGGAATCGGTTTAAATGACTTTTGTGCATTACATCAATGACAATATAGATGGATAGTTATACAGGTCACCAAAACACCTACGAGTGCGATAGGAAAGATTCAATCCCAGCTTCTCCACCGGTTTATTCTCAGTTTTATTGTCATTTTTACTTTTAGTCATTTTATTGCTTTTACAAATGTACACATTCACTCAACAAACACAAACTCAATCTTTTGTACATATGCTTAACAAAACTAATTAGTAAAGGATAAATAGGAATAGCCACCTCCCTGTGGTTTGATACTCACTTTCTCTATCTACAAGGTGTTTGCCTCGGAGTGTAATCCGGGCGGCATCAAGTATTTTGGCGCCGTTGCCGGGGAGGAAGCGCTAATTTTATTTATTATTAAACATTAGCTTTTTAAGCAGTTGTAACATTATCATTATTTTTGTGCATAATAGTTAATTATTTTTATACTCACCTTGTTTTGATATGTGCCCTAGTGCTTTTCAATTTATGTTATTGCGAGGTCAGGTGGATATTGATAATTTGGAATTTGACCAAGAGATTGAAAAGACAGCTAGGGAAAATAGAAGAAGAACAAGAGAAGAAAGACGAAGGTCTCAACAAGGAAGTACAAGCTCTTTAGATAGTCAAATTGAAACATTCTCAGCTGGTGATCCTAAAGATATGGCAGGAAGAGATAATGATGGAAGAGGTGGAAATCCTCTTGTGAGGAGAACACTTGGTGATTACAACATGCATCAAGGACAAGGTCCAAGGCATTTTTCAAGCATTGTCATCCCACAGGCATATAGGGGTGTTGAAATCAAAGGGCATTATCTTAACTTGATAAGTGGAAAACCATTTGTTGGCTTAGATCATGAAGACCCTTACAATCACTTATCTACCTTCTATGAGCTATGTGGAACAATGGGTTTTTCCGAAGAGGAACAAGAAGCGACTTATCTGAAATTGTTTCCCTTTTCATTAATTGGGGAAGCAAAGGAGTGGCTAACTTCTCATCCAAACCACAGTTTGGCAAGTTGGGAAGATGTTGAGGAAAAGTTCTTGATCCGATTCTTTCCACCAACCAGGTTTATCAGTGTCAAGGCAGACATTTCTTCATTTAGACAAGGATCAGAGGAGTCATTCTATGAAGCATGGGAAAGGTTCAAGTCTTTGCTCAGAAAGTGCCCAAACCATGGTTTCGAGGATGTTGATCAACTGAACATATTTTGCAATGGTCTAAGGCCTGATACTAAAATGATAGTTGATGCGGCAGCCGGGGGAACAATCATGTTTGTGGATGCTGATCGGGCCACTTTGATTATTGATTCTTTGTCTGTTACAGATCGGCAAACTCAGCATAAAAGGATACCATCTCAAAAGAAAGGAATGATGGAACTTGCTACTTCTGATGCACTTCTGGCACAGAACAAGATCCTAGCTAAACAGATTGAAGCTCTCACAACACAGATTACAAAGCTTCCTCAGTAGTTGAATGCAGTCAATTCCAATCTTGCACCACAAGCACCTAAATGTGAATTCTGTGGAGGTGACCATCCTACTGGTGATTGTTCTCAACCTGGTACTTCTCAATTGGAAGATGTTCAATTTGTTAACAATCAAGGTCGACAAGGCGGCTCTTCCAACAATGCACCTAGTGGTAATTTTCAGCAGGGATGGAGAGCTAATCAGAATCAGAATTATGGGTGGAAGCAAGAGGGATCTTCTAGAAGACAACCTCCTTTTCAACAACAAACCTTCCAACAAGAATCTCATTTCCAGCAACAATTTCCTTTTGAACCTCAATATCATCAGCAACAATTTCCTCAACAAATACCTTACCAACAGTTTCAACAACAACCTCCATTTCAACAAAGTTATCCTCCTGCTCCAGATAGAACATCAAATTTAGAGGAAACCTTTGAGAAGTTCATGCAAGCTTCATTGACAAATCAGAAGAACACTGATGCTTCAATAAGAAACTTGGAGACCCAGATGGGATAATTGACAAAACAATTGGCGGAGCAGAATCAAAATCAAGCTCAATTTTCAGCCAATACTCAAACTAACCCAAAGGAGCATTGCAAGTCTATCACCACCAGGAGTGGTAAAGAAATTGGTAAGAGGATAGGAGATTTTTTGCATGATGAGAGTGTTGAGAAAGAAAAACAAAGAGAGAATGAACAAAAAAATGAGCAAGAGAGTGAAAAACAAAGAGAGAATAAAAAGAATGACCATGAGAGGAAGAAGGAGGGGGATAGTGTTCCCCAATTGAAAAATGTACCCTACCCCAAAAATCCTTCAAAGAGAGATACAGAGAGGCAGTACACAAGATTCATGGATATCTTCAAAAGACTGCAAATTAACATTCCTTTCATGGAGGCGATGGAGCAAATGCCTACTTATGCAAAATTCATGAAAGAGCTCCGCACCAAGAAGAGAAGATTTCCAGAGGAAACAGTGGAACTTGAAGCAGGATGTAGTGCCATTATCCAAAAGTCTATGCCTCAGAAATCCAAAGATCCTGGTAGTTTCACTATTCCTGTTACCATCGGTACCATGCCAGTGGGCAAGGCGTCGCTTGATCTTGGGGCAAGTATTAATTTGATGCCTTTAGCCCTTTAGCTATGCTCAAGAGGATTGGTAGCTTGGAGGTTCGTCCAACAAGAATGACATTGCAGCTAGCTGACAGGTCCTTGAAATTCCCCTATGGTGTTGCCGAAGATGTGCTTGTAAAAGTTGATAAATTTGTATTTCCCATGGACTTTGTTGTCATGGATATTGAGGAAGATGCGGAAGTACCACTCATTCTTGGAAGGCCATTCATGAAAACTGCTAAGGTCATTATTGATGTTAATGAAGGCAAGCTGAAGATGAGGGTCCAAAATGATGAGATCATCTTTGATGTATTTGAAGCAATGAACCATCCAAAAGATAAGCAACAATGTTACCGCATGGATGTCATTGATGAAGTTTCTCTTTCGGCAAGGAAACAATTGTTCAAAGCAACTCCGTTAGAGAAAACTTTAATTGATTCTTGTGATGATCTAAATGAAGAGGAAGAGAATAAAATTGATGAATGCCTCAAGGATTTAGATGTTTCAAAAGAGCTTTTGTCACAAGAAGCTCTACTTGAAAAGCTACCACGGGATCTCAAAACCGAAGATCAGAAATTGGAATTGAAAGTTTTGCCTTTACACTTGAAATATGTATTCCTTTCTGATGGAGGCAACAAACCTGTTGTCATTAGTAGTTCCTTGTCCACTCTTGAGGAAGAAAAGCTGATTTCGGTTCTAAAAGCAAATGAGGGAGCTATTGGCTGGACGTTATCTGATCTCAAGGGTATTAGTCTATCCTATTGCATGCACAAGATTCATATGGAGCAGGATTTCAAGCCTGTAGCCCAACCTCATCGAAGACTGAATCCAACCATGAAAGAAGTGGTCAAGAAAGAGGTCATGAAGCTTTTGGAAGTAGGAATGATTTATCCGATATCTGACAGTGCTTAGGTAAGCCCAATCCAGGTGGTACCAAAGAAAGGTGGGATGACAGTGATCAGGAATGAAAAGAATGAATTGATTCCCACTAGGACAGTCATAGATTGGCGGATGTGTATAGACTACCGGAAGCTCAACCAGGCTACCAGAAAGGACAACTTTCCACTGCCCTTCATGGATCAAATGTTGGAGAGACTGGCTGGACAAGCTTACTATTGCTTTCTGGACGGTTATTCAAGGTATAATAAGATTGCTGTAGATCCAAATGACCAGGAAAAGACAGCTTTCACATGTCCTTTTGGTGTGTTTGCTTACAGGAAGATGCCTTTTGGATTGTGTAATGCACCGGTTACTTTTCAGAGGTGTATGCTTGCCATCTTTGCAGATCTTGTGGAGCAGTGCATTGAGGTGTTCATGGATGACTTCTCCGTCTTTAGACAATCATTTGATCATTGCTTAGAGAACTTGGACACCGTACTGAAGCGGTGTGTGGTTACAAATTTGGTCTTAAATTGGGAAAAATGCCACTTCATGGTGACAGAAGGAATTGTGCTTGGCCACAGAATTTCATCTAAGGGGATTGAAGTTGACAAAGAAAAAGTAGAAGTTATTGAGAAGCTGCCTCCACCAACCAACGTCAAGGGAATCAGGAGTTTCCTTGGCCATGCAGGTTTCTATAGGCGGTTCATCAAAGACTTCTCAAAGATTGCCAAACCCCTTAGCAATTTTCTTGGTAAAGATGTGGTATTTCATTTTGATTCTGATTGTTTACATGCATTTAATCTTTTGAAACAAAAGCTAATTTCAGCTCCTGTGATTGTTGCACCCGACTGGCATCTTGAATTTGAACTCATGTGTGATGTTAGTGACTATGTAGTCGGGGCCGTGCTAGGACAGCATAAGTCTAAAGTTTTCCATGCAATACACTATGCTAGCAGGGTTTTAAATGAGGCACAAATCAATTATGCAACTACTGAAAAAGAATTGCTAGCAATTGTGTATGCCCTGGAAAAATTTAGATCTTACTTGATTGGTTCTAAGGTAATTGTTTATACTGATCACGCTGCCATCAAGTATTTGTTGGCTAAATCGGATTCTAAACCCCGACTCATTCGTTGGGTATTGTTATTGCAAGAATTCGATTTAACCATCAAAGACAAGAAGGGCAGCAAAAATTTTGTTGCTAACCACCTTTCAAGATTGATTAACAAGGAAGTCACATGAAAAGAGAAAGAAATTCAAGAGCAATTCCCTGATGAAAGGCTGTTACTAGTACAGGAGAGGCCATGGTTTGCTGACATGGCAAATTTCAAAGCTGCAGGTGTCATTCCTGATGATTTAAATTGGCATCAAAGGAAGAAATTCTTTAGAGATGCAAATCATTATGTTTGGGATGACCCTCACCTCTTCAAAATCGGAGTTGATGGCTTATTGAGGAGATGTCTAACATTAGATGAAGCTAAGAGCATCTTGTGGCATTGTCACAATTCTCCTTATGGTGGACAATTCAATGGAGAAAGGACTGCTGCCAAAGTCCTTCAATCCGACTTTTATTGGCCATCACTTTTCAAGGATGCTCACCTTCATGTGCAACAATGCAACAATTGCCAAAGATCCGGAGGGATATCAAAGAGAAATGAAATGCCCCTGAATAGCATTCTGGAGATTGAAGTCTTTGACTGTTGGGGAATTGATTTTGTTGGTCCACTACCAAGTTCATATTCGAATGAATATATCTTAGTGGAGGTGGATTATGTCTCAAAATGGGTTAAAGCTATGGCCGCACAAAAGGCCGATGCCAAAACTGTGATCCAGTTCCTCAAGAAGAACATATTTTGTAGATTTGGCACTCCTAGAGTCCTTATCAGTGATGGAGGATCGCACTTTTGCAACAATCAGCTCAAGAAGACTTTGCAGCACTATGGTGTCAGACACAAAGTTGCATCACCCTATCATCCGCAAACCAATGGTCAAGCGGAAGTCTCAAATAGGGAAATCAAAAGATTCCTTGAGAAGACTGTCTCACTCTCAAGAAAGGATTTGTCTAAAAAGTTAGATGATGCACTTTGGGCCTACAGGATTGCATACAAATCACCAACAGGTTTGTCCCCTTTCCAGCTTATCTATGGCAAGGCATGTCATCTGCCTGTGGAGTTGGAACATAAAGCATTTTGGGCTTTGAGGTTCTTTAACATGGATGAAGCAGCTGCTAGTGAAAAGAGAAAATTGCAGTTGCATGAGTTGGAGGAAATGCGCAACAAAGCCTATGAATCTTCAAAATTGTGCAAAGCCAAGGCCAAGGCCTATCATGACAAGAAGATACTTAAAAGAGAATTCCAACAAGGCCAATCGGCTTTATTGTTCCATTCCAGGTTGAAGTTATTCCCTGGAAAGTTGAAATCAAAATGGTTTGGCCCATTTGTTGTTAAAGAAGTGAAGCCCTATGGATCTATTGAGATAGCAGACCCAGACACAGGCAGGCAATTCACCGTTAATAGGCAAAGGTTGAAGCATTACTTGGGAGGTGACATTGACAGTGTCACCACCATTGTTCATTTGACAGAGGCATAACCATGAGCAGGCGTCGAGCTAATGACATTAAACAAGCGCTACTAGGAGGCAGCCCAGATTTATTCCTAAGTTAGATGTTTTCAATTCTTTTTGCTTTGATTTATTTTCCGCTTCTCTTCATTTCTATTTTTAATAGTTCTGAGTATGTGAATTTAGATGGAGCTGTGATAAAAAAAAGAGAGAATTCGCTCGAGCGAGTACACCCTCGCTCCAGCGAAAACATCTCAGGGAGTTGGGGATTTGGCATTCAAGTTTCGCTCCAGCGAGTCAGTACTCGCTCCAGTGAGATCTAACTCTCGCTCCAGCGAAAAATTTTCGTGCGAGCGAAAATGCCTCCATGGGTCAGTTCTAATTAAAATTAAGCTTTCGCTCAAGCGAGTCATTCTTGCTCGAGTGAGTCATTCTCGCTCGAGCGAGAATCCTCAGACCCAGTTATTAAAAAGAGCGATCCCCTCTTCTCCCTATCATTCTTCTTACGAATTTTTTCACTCTTTTCCCTCACACACTCACTCAAATTCTCATCTATTCTTTAATAATCATTCACAATCACTCATATCTTCCTTCAAGTTTCTAAGGTAACCTCTCAAACTCTCAATCTCATTCTCCATGCGAATTGCTCTCTCCCAATTTTGGTTCTTCCTCTTATTTTATACATTAGGGTAGAAAATCATGCTTCAACTTGTTAATTGTTGTAGAAAATCATTGGCTTTTGATTACTCTTGTTATATTGGATTGTTGTGGGTGGATTCATGAACAAATTATGCTAAGTTTAGTTGGGGTTTTCAAAGTGCATGCAAGGTGTTTGATGAAATTCCCATTAGAATTAATTCTTTTTAATGTACTTGGATTCAATGAGGTTATGTCTTGTGCATAAACTAAATTGATTTTGAGGCATTATGTGGGTGTTTTGTTGTTGAAAATCAAAGAAAAATATATGCACACCAAGTGTTCGATGGAATGCCCTTCTAAACTTTTGGTTGAAAATGTCACTCATTTTGTCATAATTTGTTCAAAGATTCAATCTAACACGTGAATCATTTGTTTTCCTTACAGATGGAACCTAAATTGAGAACCAGAGGTGGAAAGGAAACTACAAAAAGAGGTCGACTTGAACCTGGTTCTAGTTCTCAACCTGTGGCTCCACCACCACCCGCACCTCAAGCACCAGTGCTTAAAAATGACACAGCCAGGGATATTTTCAACCTCATCAGCACATGGAGCATGATTAGGGAGAGAGTCTTAGAGCTAAAACAAGGAGAGTATCCAGAGTTATCTGCAGAGATTGATAGAAAATCATGGGGGAGGGTGGCCAGTCCTGCTCCCAGTTATGACGAGCAATTGGTATTGGAGTTTTATGTGAACGCTTGGCCGTTGCAAGACGAGGATAGCGATGAGCGAAAAACAAAGGTCTGAGGCAAGTGGGTATCGTTCAGCAGGCAGACTATCAATAAATACCTGGGACAACCTTTCAATTGTGCTCTCGTTGATGATTATGGGCAAAGGTTGCAGCATTCAGGATTCCCCGCTGACCGAGTGGCGCGAGCCATTTGTCGTCCCGACAAGGGTTGGACAACCAAACCCAACGGGGAACCATGGCTCATCAAGAGAAAGGACATGAACTTTAGGGCAAACTTTAGGGAAAACTTTTGGGCCGGTCTCTGGCTCACAAACATATGGCCCAACAGTCACACTTCGGATTTGAATGTTCCGAAGTGTCATCTCCTTTACAGCATTTTGATAGGTGACGATATTGACATTGCTCAGGTCATCTCGGATATCATTGCAAATCATGTGAAGGCCGGAGGATATCAACCCAAGGAAACCAGCAACACGGAAGCATTTGAGCTTTCCCTCTCTCATTAGTGGCTTATGCCGTGAAGCTGGTGTACATGTCCAAGTTCATGCCGATAAGAAGCTGCTCAAGATCTCAAAGAGCTACATTCAATACCACTGCACACCTAAGGATACTGAGCCACCTGCAGCACCACCACAAGAACCACAACCTCCACCACCATTTGACTGCTTTCCGCCTGAAAACCAACCATTTGACCACTTTCAAGCACAAGCACAACCACCTCCACAACCAGACTTTCACCAGGGCGTGCCCCCGAGTTTCTTTCAGAGGCTGGATTAGAGGTTGGATTCTTTGCATCTCAAGATGAACTCTATCCATAGAGGACAAATTGATATCCAAAAGAGTCAATACTTGGCTTGGCAACATCATCCGCAACCATACCGCACTCCTGAGGAGTTTGCTGCTTATTTAGCATGGCCTGAGGACAGACCTGAGTCCGCAGGGGGGGTGGATGATGAAGAAGCTGATGAGGATGGTCAGGATGACAATGATGATGATGGTGATGGCGAGAATGCTGGCGATGATGATATGGAGGATGGTGATGATTGATGATGGTGACGATGATATGGAGGGTAGTGATGAGTGATGAGGATTTGAGAAAATAAAATGGAGTGTGGTTTTATATTTTACTTATTTTACTTTCTTTTGCATAAAATTTAGCTATTTTTTTTAATGATAAATACTTGTTTTGTTAGTTTTTGGTGATAATTGCTTCAGTGTTATTACTTACTTTAGTGTGTTTTGATTTTGTGTGTCGGCTTTAGTGCCTTCCTGAGTTTTTGGCCTTTGTAGGGAGATGTATATAGTGTCGGCCAAAAAAAATATTTTCTAGAAATTTAGTTAGCAATTTTAATGTTTGGATTATGCTCTCATTTGTGTTTCAATTGTGGTAGCAATGTTATTATTCACCTTGTGTCATGATTGTTTTTCTTGTGTTTAGAAATCAATCCTTTTTGGTAGTTCATTATCCTTGTTTGTTTTTAGTAGATTTTATTATTTTGATGCTAATTAGACCACACTTGTGAATATTTGCACTTGGCAATGATATTTCGGTTGACTTGCTTGAAATTTTGGTTCATACCTTGTGATGCATTATTGGACCTTCAGAGATTTATTTTTGAGTGCTCATCATTGAATTCATGTGCGAGAATTTGCTTGAATCTTTCCTACTTTTCATAATTTTCATTTGCATAAAAATGATAAGGGCAAATTTTTTGTTGTTAACCACTTGAGCCAAATAGCCTACCCATTCTAATTATTCCCTTATTTAACCCCTTTGAGCCTAAAAAGAAGTATCATGTTTTGTCAAATCACCTTTGCAAAGCCAAAAGCTTTTAAAGAAGGAAACAATGTTGCACCTTGAACCTTGGGGAATAGATGAGCATTGATCATTTGAATTTGAGCTTGGCACAGGTTGGGGGGAAACAAATTTGGGAATTGTGGGAATTGTGCTTACTTGCAAAAGATGGCTTCCTTTTGTCACCTTTTTGCATCCCACTCAAAAAAAATGATGAAAGAAGGGAAGAAAAATTGTGACAAAGATGTGAGTGGTATCTTGGTACCAACACAACATTGTGGTACTAGTGAGTTGTCATTGGTGTTGGGTTCTAGCAAAACAAAGTGATTAGGGAAAAGTGAAGTGTCATGGATATTTTCAATGCTCAAATATTCCTTAAGGATGTAGCTCTCTTTTCCGAAATTATCCCACCAATTAACCCTAGCCAAGTTACAACCTTGAATAAAGACCCTTTGATTTGTGTGCATGTTCATTTTTGAATGAGGGAGTAGATGAAAATCAAATTCATAGTTGCATGATTCAATTGTGAGAAATTGAGGGATACACTTTCAACCTATTCACTTGATAGAATTTGTGAATCAATGAGAGATGACTTGAAATCACTTCAAGTGTTAAGTGAGAGAGTGGCACCCTTGAGAGGAACCGGGATTTCTGCTTGTTCAATCTTATTCTAAGTTGCCATGAGTTTTGTTTGTCAGTGTGGATAATCTTGCATCTTTGTTATAATTTTTGCTTTTAACAAATTTTGGATGTGAACTCTCTATCTGTGATATTTCTAGGTTCAGGAAACTCTTTCAGGTCACTTTGGTGCAATGTTCTAATGTTATCATGTTTGTTTCCTCTAAGGGTAGATCTGTACATTGAGTTTTTGATTTGATTTCTTTTTCTAAGTTAATTATTTATTTTTGATTTTTGATTTTTTGTTACCTTTGCTCGAGGACTAGCAAAATTCTAGGTTGGGGGAGTTGATAAGTGCCAATTTTTAGTGTTGATGCATGGGAAATTAGGCATTTATTGTGCCTTATTGTGTGAAAATATTGTTGAAACTCTTCAACTGGTGAATATATTGTCCTCATGTGTAAATATTATAGCTTTTGTGAGTTGATGTGTTTTAATCCCAATTTTTATTCATTTCAGGAAATTTGGTAAGATTTAGGAAGTGGAGAAGGGCAAAAGAGTAAAATGTCAGAGAAGGGCAACACTGGGGATCCTGATAAAGCTGGAGGGCAAAAGTGGAAGAAAAGTAGCAGCTTTCAGTCCCAGGAGACTCGCTCGAGCGAGCCATGCTCGCTTGAGCGAGATGCTGATATTCAAACCTCTGATTGATTGAGGTGTTTTCGCTTGAGCGAGTGAATTTCGCTCGAGCGAAAATGTCTCGTCTGCACTTCATAAATTAGGTTTTTTGATCTGTTTTGAGAGAGGAGGAGAGGAATAGAGAGAGAAAATGCGACCCACTCACTTTAGAGAGAGAAATATAGAGGAAATCACTTCTTTCCATCATTCCCACAAGGATCTCATGTGCTCTTTCATGGTTATGTGTAGTATGAGTGGCTAATCTCCTCATTGGGATTGAATCTACCATCAAACTCATGGATATTTGGTGATGTAATTGTATTTTCTATTCATCTATATAGGTGTTGGTAGCTTTACTCTATGCTTAATGTATGCGATTATTTGATCAATAGTTACATGATTTTGATTCTCAACTCTGACTGGAAAGTATTGTTTTGATTCTGAAATGGGTAAAGTTACTTGATATGTTGTTACTCTAGGAATAGATGAGAGGGTATCAATTGCTTATGAATGCTTGATCTTAGAGCTGGGTGTTTCTCTAAATATTCAAGGAATTGATATTTATGAGGAATGACCTTAGTATTTTACTAGCGAGGAATCGGTTTAAATGACTTTTGTGCATTGCATCAATGACAATATAGATGGATAGTTATACAGGTCACCAAAACACCTACGAGTGCGATAGGAAAGATTCAATCCCAGCTTCTCCACCGGTTTATTCTCAGTTTTATTGTCATTTTTAATTTTAGTCATTTTATTGCTTTTGCAAATGTATGTTGGAAGTCAAGCTGGTTGGAAGGCATGTTTCAAACTCTCTATGGACTTCAAAGGGATACAATTATATGTTTTGATGATAACAAACCAACTCAAGTTCAAGCTCACAAGTGCAAGTCTAGAAGATTGAAGACTCAAGCAAGCATAGAATAGAAGCCTTATCTTTAGATCAAATGTAAGGTAATGAAGTTCTGTTTCTTTAAGTAGTTACAAAGCCAATAAGTTTTTCATTTTAGAGAGAAGAAGAAAAACGTGTTTTTGCATGAAAAATGTATTTTCTGCATTTATTCTTAGTAAAATAATTGATGTTACAAAACTCTGTATATTTATATGTGTGCAAGAGGGAGTAATCGATTATTTGCTAAAGTAATCGATTAACTTTGTTGCATCATAGAAAAATCAGAGAGGTTGTAATCGATTATGTGATTTGTGTTAATCAGTTACTTTCTTATGGAAGTAATCGATTACATTGGTCAGGTAATCGATTATAATTGTTGCATCATATATTTTTCAGAGGCTTTGTAATCGATTACAAGGTTTGTAGTAATCGATTACATATGTTGCATCATATGCAAACCAGAGGCTTAGTAATCGATTAACTCCTCAGTGTAATCGATTATTATAGTTGCATCATATAATGAACAGGAGTGATGTAATCGATTAACTATTCTTAGCCTAATCGATTACATGTTTTTTCAAATGTTTTAAGAATTTCTATTTTTGTAGAAGTAATCGATTATTGCTTCTATGTAATCGATTATTTCTTGATTTATTGAAAAACGTGTCAGAATCATTTTTATTATTTCCTGATTTGTTTTTATATAAAAGATTCTGATATATTTTATTTTATTTTATTTTATTTCGAAAATGAATTTAAATTTGAATTGTTTCCTTTTTTATTTTAAGAATCAAATCTTTTTATTATTTCGAAAATCGTTTTGATTTTATTTTGATTTTAAAACTTATTACAAATCTTTTATTATTCTATTTTGATTTGTTTTTCTTAATTCAAAATCATTTGTTGATTCAAAACCTTTTTCTTTTTAAATCAAACACTCCAACATTTTTCAAAAGGAAGATAATTTTTCATTCATTCATTGCACGTTTCTTCTTCATCTTCTTCTCTAAACTTGTGCTTTTTATTGTTCATACTTTTTGAAGAACAAACTGTTATTGGCTGAGTAACATCTAGAGAACCACTACTTCACTATCATAGAGCTTATTGTTGTATCTGTGTTTTGAGAACACACAAAGCTATTGTAATCGCAATCGCATTCATTCTAAACCTTAGTGATTAGGGAGAGAATCCCTTAGTGGACGTTGTGATACGTCGTAGGGCGAGGAACCCTGCTGTGTGATTGAGGCCCCTAGCGAACGGAGGTTCCTAGTAGTGTGCGGGGTGCTCTTGGTTGTAATAGGGTGCGGCTCTATTGCTTGGTTATAAGAACTCTCAGGCGAGTCGCTTGGGGACTGGACTAGGCCTTTCGACGGGAAGGCTGAACCAGTATAAAATCACCGGTGCAAGCTTTTCTAACCCTTATCTTTTACTTTCCGCGCTACTCGATTATATTTTTTCTAACGTTTTCGCGATCCATAACAACGCTTAATCTCTCCGTCTCAAAACTAATTTTTTAAATTGGTACGAATTTTTCAATACATAATTCACCCCCCCTCTCGAGATTTTGAGGCCAAAACCAACAATTGGCATCAGAGCTAGTCTCTTGTGTTAAGACTTAACCGTCTCAAGAGTATGGCTTCAAACTCTCTGTTTGGAGGTGAAGGGAGTTCTATTAACCGTCCTCCCATGTTTGATGGGGTAGGGTACGCGTATTGGAAAGCCCGTATGAAAATTTTTATTCAAGGAGTAGGATTAAAAGTTTGGGATGCCGTCGTAAATGGTCCCTATGTTCCTACCTATGTGGTTAATGGTAACACCGTCGAAAAGCCTATGGCTGAGTGGACGGAGGAGGAGGAACGTAGAGTCCAATACGACTTGAAAGCGAAAAATATTATAACATCTGCTTTGAGCTATGATGAGTTTTTCAGGATTTCAACATGCGAGACAGCACAACAAATGTGGGATACACTGGAAGTCACACATGAAGGAACAACGGAAGTGAAAAGATCAAGAATCAACACGCTGACTGGTGAATATGAGTTATTCAAAATGAAGGATGGAGAATCAATTCAAGAGATCCAAAAATGCTTCACGATGATAGTAAATCAACTAACAACATTGGGGAAGAAATTCACCAATGAGGATCTCATCAACAAAGTTCTAAGATGCTTGGGAAGAGATTGGCAACCTAAAGTGACGGCAATTGCTGAATCAAGAAATCTCTCAACAATGACGTTGGCAACTCTGTTTGGAAAATTACAAGAACATGAAAGTGAACTGAAGAGGTTGGCTCAGCATGAAGAAGAAAACAAGAAAGTCAAAAGCTTGGCTTTCAAGGCTGAAGCACCTGCACCAGATAGTGACTCGGACAAAGAACTGATCAGTGATGAACACATGGGTCTATTGGTGAAAAAGTTCGGGAAATTTCTGAAGAAGAAGAATTTCAATAGAAGAGACAAAAGTGGAGGCTCAACCATCACATGTCATGAGTGTGGCAAGCCTGGTCATATTCAAGCAGATTGCTATCAATTGAAAAAGAAAGAGAATTCAGAAAAAGGCACCTCAAGTTCAAAGAAGGGAAAGCAAGCATACTTGGCGTGGCTGGACAATGATGGAAGTTCGGATGAGGATTCAGACGAACAAGAAGAAACCGCCAACCTGTGCTTGATGGCTCACGAGAATGAGGTAACTTCTGAACCAAATTTTTCTTATGATGAATTACTTGAAGCTTTTGGAGAATTTCATGAGGAATCAATGAGGATATCCTTATTGGTTTCTCTAGAAAAGAAAAATTCAGCCTCTCTTTTAGAAAAAAATAAAGAACTTTCAAAAGAAAATGAATTTTTGAAAAATCAAAATAAGGAGCTGAATTTGACTTTAAAAAATTCCTCAAACACTTCTAGTAATGACATTAAACTTAAAGCGAGTTCTTCTTCTTGTAAATTCTGCAAGGATCTGGTTAAAGAAATTGAAGATTTAAAAGAAACCCTTGCTAAGTTTACAAAAGGTAGAAATACTTTAAATTTAATGTTAGGTATGCAAAAATGTTTCTTTAATAGAGCGGGTTTAGGATATCAACCCGGTAGGCATCAAAAGAAACTTAGAACCATTTTTGTCCCTGCCAGTAATCATAAGAAACCTCTTATTATATGTCATATTTGTGGTAAAAAGGGCCATGGTGCACACGAATGCATACACCGAAAAGTGAAGTTCGTTAAACCGAACAATGAAGCTAAAAGGTGGCATGACTTAAACTATGGCTATACTAACACTCAAGGACCCAAAAAGATATGGGTACCTAAAAAGAAACCTTGAATCTTTGCTTGTAGGTTACTCCAGAAGGAAGAAAATCATGGTGGTACTTGGACAGCGGATGCTCAAAACATATGACTGGAGATAAATCCAAATTCTTGCATCTCGTGCCTAAGGACCAAGGATATGTGACCTTCGGAGATAACAATCAAGGAAAGATCATTGGAATCGGTAAAATTGGTACACCTCCTAACCCTTGCATTGAAAATGTATTACATGTTGAGGGCCTAAAGCACAATTTGCTAAGCATTAGTCAATTGTGTGATAAAGGCAATAGGGTTATATTTGATTCTGATAGATGTATTATCGAGGGAAAAATTGATAATTCTATTAAGCTTATTGCTCGCAGGATAAACAATGTATATATTATTGATTTTGATTCAATTCCCTCAAATGATGCTAAATGTTTATTATCTAAAGAGGATGAATCATGGCTGTGGCATCGTAGAATAGGTCACATCCACATGGCTCATTTAAATAAAAATTTCTTCTAAAAACTTAGTAGTTGGTTTGACAAAGCAAAATTTTTCCTTTTCTGAAAAATGTGAACCTTGTTCAAAATTAAAACTCACAAGGGCCAATTTTCCTTCTAAAAATCTTGTTTCAACTCAAAGGCCTTTGGAGTTTTTACATATGGATCTTTTTGGACCATGTCAAACTAAAAGCTTTGGTGGCAACTATTATTGTTTGGTTATTGTGGATGACTATTCTAGGTATACATGGACGCTTTTTATTACTCATAAAAATGACGCATTTCATGAATTTAAAAAGCTAGCCAAGATTATTCAAAACCAATTGCATTTGAGCATTGCATCCATTAAAACTGATCATGGTGGAGAATTTGAAAATCATCTTTTTGAAAAGTTTTGCGAAAAACATGGAGTTAAGCATTATTTTTCTGCTCCAAGGACTCCAGAGCAAAATGGGGTTGTGGAGAGGAAAAATCGTTCATTAAAAAGAGCTTTCTAGAACAATGCTTAATGACATGAATTTACCTGCATATTTTTGGGCCGATGCAGTGAGTACAACATGTTATGTTATGAACCGTGTTTTGATTAGGCCTATTCTAAAGAAAACCCCCTATGAGCTGTACAAGGGGAGAAAACCTAAGATTTCCCATCTTCGAGTTTTTGGATGTAAATGTTTTGTGCATAATAATGGTAGAGAAAATCTAGGATCTTTTGAGGCTAGAGCTGATGAGGGTATATTTCTTGGTTATTCTGCTTCTAGCAAAGCCTATAGGATATACAATAAATCTCGTAATACTATTGAAGAATCTATTCATGTATCATTTGACGAATCCGATCCCAGAAGGTTGGGAAAGGTATCTGCTAATGATTTTTCAAGTATTCTTGGAGAATTATTCATTGATGAGGATGAGGAGCAAAATGATAAATCAAAGGATCAATCCAGAAGCAATGAAATTTTAGTTGAGGAGAAAAATCAAGAACAATCAATGGAACTCAACTCTGATTTGCCTAAGGAATGGAAAACATCAAGGCATCATCCTATTGATCAAATCATCGGAGACATTTCTAAAGGTGTAAGTACTCGCAACTCTATTAGCAATCTGTATAACTTCTTTGCATTTGTTTCTCAAGTAGAGCCAAAGAATTATTCTGAGGCAATACTTGATGAGCATTGGCTTTTGGCAATGCAAGAAGAATTAAACCAGTTCGAAAGAAATTAGGTATGGGAACTTGTTCCTAGGCCTGAGTCTCATCCGATTATTGGACTTAAGTGGATTTATAAAAATAAACTTGATGAGGCTGGTTTAATTGTTCGAAACAAATCTAGGCTAGTTGCACAAGGTTACAACCAGGAAGAGGGGATAGATTATGAGGAAACATTTGCCCCTGTTGCTCGGTTGGAAGCCATTAGACTGCTATTAGCATTTGCATGCATTTTAGATTTTAAATTATATCAGATGGACGTAAAGAGTGCCTTTCTTAATGGTTTTATAAATGAAGAAGTTTATGTGTGTCAACCGCCTGGCTTTGAAAGTTATGAACACCCTGATTATGTTTATAAGTTGAAAAAGGCTTTGTACGGTTTAAAACAAGCTCCTAGAGCATGGTACGACCGTCTTAGCAAGTTTTTATTAAAAAATAACTTTGAAAGAGGGAAGGTTGATAACACACTTTTTATCAAAAAGAAAGGAAAGGACATTCTTTTAGTTCATATTTATGTAGATGATATTATATTCGGTGCTACTAATGAAATCCTTTGCAAGGAGTTTTCTAGTATGATGCAGGAAGAGTTTGAAATGTCTATGATGGGCGAGCTGAACTTTTTCCTGGGTTTACAAATAAAGCAAGCAAAGGATGGAATCTTTATTAGTGAAACTAAATACTGCAAGGAATTATTGAAAAGATTTGGCATGGATAAAGCCAAGGCAGTTGCAACACCGATAAGTACATCATGCTACTTGGACAAAGACGAAGGAGGTAAATCCGTAGAAATTACAAAGTATCGAGGTATTATTGGATCCCTTCTATATTTGACGGCAAGTAGGCCGGATATCATGTTTAGTGTGTGTCTTTGTGCTCGGTTCCAGTCGAATCCAAAAGAAACGCACATGGTTGCTGCCAAGCGTATAATGAAATATCTGTCTGGCACAACTGATATGGGTTTGTGGTACCCCAAAGGTTCATCTTGTAATCTTGTTGGGTATTCTGATTCTGACTTTGCTGGTTGCAAAGTAGATAGAAAAAGCACTAGCGGCACTTGTCATCTTCTTGGAAATTCATTGGTATCATGGGCTAGTAAGAAACAGTCTAGTGTTGCCCTATCTACAGCTGAGGCTGAATATGTAGCCGCGGGTAGTTGCTGCGCTTAGATTTTATGGTTAAAACAGCAACTCGTAGACTTTGGTGTAAGTCTAGATCACATTCCTATTAAATGTGATAATACCAGTGCTATTTCTATTACCAAAAACCCAGTGCAACATTCTCGAACGAAGCATATCGAGATTCGACACCATTTTATTCGTGATCATATTCAGAAAGGTGATTGCATTATTGAGTATGTTGATACTTCGCGGCAGTTGGCTGATATCTTTACGAAACCGCTTCCAAAAGAAAATTTCTTTTTTATTCGTAGAGAAATTGGTCTAGCTTCTGCCTCTCACCTCTTTTGAATATGTGAATCTTTTATCTCTCATGTTATTATTGATGCATCTTCTTAGTGTTTCAGGGGGAGATTGCACATCTTTTTGATGATTACAAAAGGGGGAGAGAGATTCTGATATTATCTGATATTTGGATTTTTGGCTAATTTTTATTGGCTAATACATTCAGGGGAGAAGATATAATCCATTATTCTGGAAGGATGCTTGAATCGATATGATATATTTTTAAGCATTCATACAGGGGGAGATGAAATAATTCATTATTTTTTTCCTGTATTTTATGATTCTAAGGAAGGTTTCATTATTATATATCTATTTCTGCTTGTATAACACTTGTGATGCAGATAGTAAAGAGCATATCAGAATGGGTGTTTGTCATCATCAAAAAGGGGGAGTGTTGGAAGTCAAGCTGGTTGAAAGGCATGTTTCAAACTCTCTATGGACTTCAAAGGGATACAATTATATGTTTTGATAATAACAAACCAACTCAAGTTCAAGCTCACAAGTGCAAGTCTAGAAGATTGAAGACTCAAGCAAGCATAGAATAGAAGCCTTATCTTTAGATCAAATGTAAGGTAATGAAGTTCTGTTTCTTTAAGTAGTTACAAAGCCAATAAGTTTTTCATTTTAGAGAGAAGAAGAAAAACGTGTTTTTGCATGAAAAATGTATTTTCTGCATTTAACCTTAGTAAAATAATTGATGTTACAAAACTCTGTATATTTATATGTGTGCAAGAGGGAGTAATCGATTATTTGCTAAAGTAATCGATTAACTTTGTTGCATCATAGAAAAATCAGAGAGGTTGTAATTGATTAAGTGATTTGTGTTAATCAGTTACTTTCTTATGGAAGTAATCGATTACATTGGTCAGGTAATCGATTATAATTGTTGCATCATATATTTTTCAGAGGCTTTGTAATCGATTACAAGGTTTGCAGTAATCGATTACATGATGTTGCATCATATGCAAACCAGAGGCTTAGTAATCGATTAACTCCTCAGTGTAATCGATTATTATAGTTGCATCATATAATGAACAGGAGTGATGTAATCGATTAACTATTCTTAGCCTAATCCATTACATGTTTTTTCAAATGTTTTAAGAATTTCTATTTTTGTAGAAGTAATCGATTATTGCTTCTATGTAATCGATTATGTCTTGATTTATTGAAAAACGTGTCAGAATCATTTTTATTATTTCCTGATTTGTTTTTATATAAAAGATCCTGATATATTTTATTTTATTTTATTTCGAAAATGAATTTAAATTTGAATTGTTTCCTTTTTGGTTTTAAGAATCAAATCTTTTTATTATTTCGAAAATCGTTTTGATTTTATTTTGATTTTAAAACTTATAACAAATCTTTTATAATTCTATTTTGATTTGTTTTTCTTAATTCAAAATCATTTGTTGATTCAAAACCTTTTTCTTTTTAAATCAAACACTCCAACATTTTTCAAAAGGAAGATAATTTTTCATTCATTCACTGCACGTTTCTTCTTCATCTTCTTCTCTAAACTTGTGCTTTTTATTGTTCATACTTTTTGAAGAACAAACTGTTATTGGCTGAGTAACATCTAGAGAACCACTACTTCACTATCATAGAGCTTATTGTTGTATCTGTGTTTTGAGAACACACAAAGCTATTGTAATCGCAATCGCATTCATTCTAAACCTTAGTGATTAGGGAGAGAATCCCTTAGTGGACGTAGTGATACGTCGTAGGGCGAGGAACCCTGCTGTGTGATTGAGGCCCCTAGCGAACGGAGGTTCCTAGTAGTGTGCGGGGTGCTCTTGGTTGTAATAGGGTGCGGCTCTATTGCTTGGTTATAAGAACTCTCAGGCGAGTCACTTGGGATTGGACTAGGCCTTTCGACGGGAAGGCTGAACCAGTATAAAATCACCGGTGCAAGCTTTTCTAACCCTTATCTTTTACTTTCCGCATATTTACTTTATTTACGTTTCTGCGCTACTCGATTATATTTTTTCTAACGTTTTCGCGCTACTCGATTATATTTTTTCTAACGTTTTCGCGATCCATAACAACGCTTAATCTCTCCGTCTCAAAACTAATTTTTTAAATTGGTACGAATTTTTCAATACATAATAAAACTCGATTCACCCCCCCTCTCGAGATTTTGAGGCCAAAACCAACAATGTACACATTCACTCAACAAACACAAACTCAATCTTTTGTACATATGCTTAACAAAACTAATTAGTAAAGGATAAATAGGAATAGCCACCTCCCTGTGGTTCGATACTCACTTTCTCTATCTACAAGGTGTGCCTCGGAGTGTAATCCGGGCGGCATCAATTTCGTTTATAATCTATTTTATATCTAATCTATATATGTTCAAAAAATATTTTAAAATTATGTATTTCATTTAAATAGTATAAATCTTCATTTTTATGAAGTGAATTAAAATAAAAGGTATAAATTTCTATTTACAAACTATTAATATATGTGCTTGCTTAATTATTTATGAGGTGTGAAATAAGTATGTTTGAACTTTTATGTTTGAAGCAATAATTTTGATAAAGACTCGCACAAAAGGGTGGTGTCTTTTTTTTCGTTGTTGTGTAGGTCAAAAATACATAATCAAGATATTTGCATGCATATCATCTAAGAGGCAAACCTTAGAAGAGTGTGAAATATGACATGGCAATGACACACCAATAAACCTTGATATGAACTTTGTTGTGTCCTTCTTTCCCTCTCCTCCGAGGTTTGCTACTTAAATGATATGTACGCAAACATTTTGACCCTGTTTACTTGGTATACACCAAAAAAAATTTATAAACTAAACAATTGAGTCAGTCGATAATAAAACTTTGCTTCAAGCATAAAAACAGAATCATAATTTTCTTTTATCCCACCTATATTAATTATCAAGCACATAATGTTTGTTCATGAAAAATTATACGCTTTATTTAATTTACTAGTTAAAAATGAATTTTTACACTATTTAAACGAAATATATTATCTTAATATCATTATTTAGGGAAACATATCCAAACATGCGCAAAATCATCGTAAAATATACTATAATAAAAATTATATACTTTTTCAAGAGTTAAAAAAAAGGAGAAAATCAAGAAAACGTATTTGAGTTTGATGAGATTAAGACATAATGGATGTCGGTGATGTAAGAAAGTTCTATGAAAAGGTAATAAAGAGACATGAAGAACAAATAAGAAAGAATATAACGGAGATGAAAAAGAGGAGGAGGATATTTTTTTTAACCTGATTCATGTTTTGCAAATTTACTTTCGGTTTTGAAGGTCACTCAATCTTCTCTTTGGTTTCGAAATGGCTAGATTGCCTTACTGAATATTATTGCTACATAACTAATACGATACGAAAATGACTTAAAAAGCTACTATTCACACACAATCTCAGAGGACTCCTCTCGTCATCGTGGCTTCTGCTTTTGCTTTACTTTGTTTCCAATTTATAATAAACTTATCATCGAACCGTCAACCTCGAAATTCATGTCCCAACTCTCACTCTACACGTTCTTCCTTTTTACCTGTTAAGATTGAGCTGTAACGTTTTAAAAGATAAGCATGTATTAACTAGGATTGATATTTTGGAATAAATCCAAACAAAGCTTGTGTGCTTGGGATACATGAAATATAATAGTATTTGGTAAGGGATGCCCAGACCACATGAAAATAATCATAACATTCACGCCCCGACTCACATATTTTATGTTCATCTTTTTACTTTTCCGTAGAAAAATATATTGATTTTAAACAAAATTATGTATTTCCTAGCTTTGATATTACTCCTTCTTGTCCTTATTATAAGTCACGATCTTTAATATTTTGGTAGTTCTTTGTATAAGATTTTCATTATTTCTATGGAAGAAATTTTTTTCCTTCCCTATTTGCCTTCTTAAATACATAAATTATCTATACCTTTTTTTTTGTCATTCATGAAAGAAAAGGCAATTCAATGTATCTATAGTTCCCATATTTTTCGATAATTCGATGAACTCTCGCAGGAATAATTCCCATTTAATATATTTGATATCCTAAAGTCCGTATTTCATTTTATAATACTAAGGTTCTCGATTCGGTTCATCTCTTAATAACTAAGATCATTCAATTACTGGGCGTTTCACGATCACAAGCAACAAGCAAGCTTACAAAATTTAAATTATTAACTGAAATGAAATTAATTAAAAAAATTGAATTATTGAGGCACCGAAAAATACGCACTAGCCAAAGAGAGGGTGCAGAAAGAGAGAGAAAAAGAGAGCGAGAGAGATAGAGAGACAGGGGGAGGGGAAGCGAGAGAAAGGAAAAGTGAGAAACGACTACCTAATTGCCCAAAACAGAATCCTGACCTTGGTGATGACGTAGAGCAAAAAAGAATAATATCAAGAATACAACATATATAAACAAATAGATGGTATCATTTGTTGGTAATACTATATGCAAACAAGTATTTGAAAATATTAAAACGATGATAGTGATCATAAAAAATATTATTCAATTAATGTTTATTCATATCTCATTTTCACCCTATTTCTTATATTTGTTATGTGTGTATCATTGCCACATTGTTTTAGCCTTTCAATCCTAACATACATTACTCCTTAATCTCATCCAACTCAAGTTGTCTTTTCATCAAGCAAACGTAAATTGTAACACCCTATTTATAATTACCCTTAATTTCCCCATAAGAAAAATAATGACTTTAAAATTTGTTTTTAGAAACTCATTAACTTATAAAAATATGTGCCAAAACAGACAGAGTTTCCTTTGTATTACGGATATTCCAAAAATTATGTTTTCCTGTAACCTGTGTAAAACAAAGTATTCATTTCATCCAGAAGCCAACAAGTCTATGCATATACATCGTGCATTAAAATGCAACCACAACAGAGTTTTGTCCCATCGGAAATTCATAAAATAAGTGCAAGTTTTGGACTTAGAATAAGTTCCCAAAAATATACTTCCTATACATAGGAAGTGGTCCTGGCTCACCCAGAAATACCACTTTTCACTTCATATACCAAAAGAACAACAATTATAATCAAACCCAAAATAACAAGGACAAAATCAAAATAGACTACCCAACACTAACTATACTCTCCCTGTGAGGGAGAGTGCACCTGCTCGGTCGGGGGTTGTGCAAGCTTAATCTCAGTGTAAAAATAGTAAGGAGGTGACACATGAAGTAGAAAAGCAGTTTCTAACTAGACATAACAACACACTAAGTCAAACACAATAATCACATACTACATATATTTTCATTCAACATACAGTCCATGCTCATGCTTATACACATATTCCCTAAGTTCCTTTTTCTTATTTCCATTTCTGATCTTTACCTTTCTCTTTTCTTATCCTTTCTTTTTCTCTTTTCCAGATATATATATATATATATATATATATATATATATAGACACACCACTAGGATTTGATTGCACCTGCTAGGGTATTTGGAACACCCATTAGGGCTACTTTTACACCCATCAGGACATTGGCACCCATTAGGCTTCACCCGTCAGGACTATGCTTATTACTTCACTTATTGTTATTATAATCCTTTTTACATATTCAATTTCCTTTCCTTTAATCCACATTTTAATCCCTTTTTATTTTTTAGCGAATTGAACCATTGGGTACACCGACGCATAACGGGGCGTTTGGACCTAATGGGGCATTTAGCCTGATGGGTAACACACATTCTTAGCCATCGCTATGAACTAACTAGAAACTATTTTCTAAATCAAGGTAACACCCACTCCTTACCTCAACCAAGTAGAAAATATACTAAACCTCCAAAAACCCTAGCCTTTAGCTTTTTCCCTAGCTCCGTAGGACTCCGACCAAGGGGCTGCCGAATGTGCAGTGAGAGGGGGGATAATGAGCTTGATTCCTTCTAGATATGAAAATAAAGAAAACATAAGAAAGTAGTTCTTTAAGAGGTGGGGTTCAAATTTCTCAAGTAAGAAGGGAGAGAAAGAGAATCCGTGAGAATTGTGAGGAAGAAAGGAAGATGACATTTACCTTGTGTTTGTGTGGGTGGAAGTGGAATGATGATGACCTTGATGATGAATAGAAATGGGGCTCTTAGAATCTAGAAGGAGAAAAGGGACGAATGAAACTTTGCCTCGGTGAGGAGGGTGCGAACCCGTGTGATAATGTGGGGGTGGTGTTGATGCTCTTTGTTCTTAGCTAAGGAGATGGGGTAATATTCTTGTTTGATTTGGTGTTGATGATGATGGACGAAGTTGATGATGATAGAGGTTCGGTCTCTTAGGGCTTGTAAAGAGAAGAAGAATAATAATACGTAGTGCTTGGTGTTGTTGTGTCTTACTTTGTTTTTGTTGTATGATGAGGAAATGAATGTGTGATTGACATGAAAAGCGTCTCTAAGAAGGTTGGTGATCGTGTGGCTTAAAATGAGTGTCAAGGGTGGAATTTTCGGATTTGTCCCCCAGACGAGGTGCACTTTCGCACCAGAAAGCCGATTAGGATCTCGGCACTCGGATCCTTGAAGACACTCATTCGAAATGTGACAGATAAGACGATAGGCTGCGGCACGCAGAGGTCGAGATGCCTTAGCATCGGGGCGAGGTCGGTGTAGCCTCTCTAACAAGATACTAGGCATAATTGGTCGGTTTTGCCTTGGGGTCAATGCGAGGTCGGTGTGGCCTCAGCCAAGGGGTGTACAACGAAACGAGGTCGGTTCACATGAGCTCAGCACTAACTGGTCGGTTCTCATGAGCTCAATGCTAACTGGTCGATTCAAAGTCCTTTAAACTCAAGAAGACTGATTACTAACGAGGGGTCTGAGGTAAATCGAGGTCGGCCTATGACCCAGAACGTCGATTTTTGGTCGGCTAAAATGGAATTTGGTCGGACCTTACACTTAAACCCTCTTATTCTTTGCTAAGGCTTAACTACTTCACAGAATGATTGAAATCAATTATCACCCCAACTCATTCTTATGATTTCTACTAGTTTCACTTAGGATTATTATAATTAAACTTGAATTTAAATTCAGGATGTTACAATCCTTTCCCACTTACCAGAATTTCGTCCTCGAAATTCAGCTATCCTGGAACAGTTGTGGATGAGATTCCTTCATCTTGTCCTCCAGCTCTCATGTAGCCTCTTCCACGTTGTTCCTGTTCCAAATCACCTTCACCAATGAGATTTCTTTGCCTCTGAGTTGCTTAACCCGCCTATCTTCAATTATGACTAGCAACACTTCAAAGGTCAAGTTCTCCCTCAAGGGAAAATCATCAATAGTGACCACATGTGAAGGATCATGAATGTATTTCCTTAGCTGTGAGACGTGGAAAACATCATGAAGCTTTGACAGATGTGGAGGTAGGGCAATTCTGTATGCCAATGGTCCAACCTTCTCCAAGATCTGATATGGACCAACAAACCTAGGAGTTAGCTTCTTGGACCTGATTGCCCGTCCAATACCAGTAGTAGGAGTTACCCTCAGAAACACATGATCTTCATCATCAAACTCCAAAGGTTTCCTACGCTTATCAGCAAAACTCTTCTAGCGATCTTGGGATGCTTTCATTCGATCCTTGATTATTCGGATCTTTTCAGTGGATTCTTGCACAATATCTGGACCAATAAGCAAGTTCTCCCCCACCTGAAACCAACAAAGAGACGTTCTACATTTTCGGCCATACAGTGCCTCAAATGGTGCCATCCCGATACTAGCATGGAAACTATTATTATAGGTGAACTCCACCAATGGCAAGAGTGTTTCCCAGTTACCGGATTGCTCAAGCACACATGTCCGCAACAAATCTTCAAGGGACTAAATAGTGCGCTCGGTCTGGCCATCAGTTTGTGGATGGTAAGCTATGCTGAATTTCAGTTTGGTACTAAGTGCCTGCTGAAGACTCTGCCAAAATCTAGACAGAAATCTTGGATCACGGTCAGATACTATGCTGGTGGGGACTCCATGCAATCTGACTATGTCCCTGATGTAAAGCTGAGTTAACTTCTCCAAGCTATACTTCATATTCATGGGAATGAAATGAGCACACCTGGTAAGCCTGTCAACAATCACCCAGATGGCTTCACAGCCGGTGTTGGTTCTTGGCAAGCCGGAAATGAAATCCATAGCTATGTTGTCCCACTTCCATTCCGGGATCTCTAAAGGCCTCAATAAACCACCTGGTTTCTGGAGTTCGATCTTAACCTTCTGACAAACTAAGCATCGAGACACATAATCTGCTACATCCTTCTTTAACCCTGGCCACCAAAACAATCTCTTCAAATCTAGATACATCTTGGTGGTACTTGGATGAAGACTCAACTTAGTCTTGTGAGCTTCCTCAAGTACCATTCTTCTAACTTCGAAGTCCATGGGAACACAAACTCGGTTTCTGAAGCGAATAATCCCATCGGAACTCTTCTTGAAATCAAGCTCCACCCCTTCCGTTACCCTTTCTAACTGTTTCTGCAGGTCTTCATCATCAGCTTGTCTATCTTTGATTAGGTCCACAAACTCATTTGTGACTTGCAACATTTCCAAGACAGTGCTTTTCTCTTTCACTTGCATGCCTAGATTGAGGTTGTTGAATTCCTGCATCAACTGCATCTCCTTTACCATCAAATTGCTAACATGTAGAGTCTTACGACTTAGTGCATCTGCCACAACATTAACTTTGTCAGGATGATATTGGAGATTGAAGTCATAGTCTTTGAGGAATCCATCGACCTTCGCTGTCTCATATTAAGATCCTTTTGATCAAAGAGGCATTTGAGACTCTTATGATCACTGAAGACTTCAAACTTAGTACCATATAGATAGTGTCTCAAGATTTTTAGAGCAAGGACAACTGCTGCCAATTCAAGATCATGAGTGGGATAGTTTTGTTCATGTTGTCGAAGCTGCCTGGAAGCATAAGCTATCACCTTACCCTGCTGCATTAGCACACAACCTAATCCTTGTTATGAAGCATCACAATATACATTGAAGGATTTGGTCGGATCCGGCAGAATTAGAACTGGAGAGCTGGTCAACCTTCGCTTCAGCTCTTGGAAACTATACTCACACTGCTGCGACCACTGATAAGGAACATCTTTTCTAGTTGTTGATTTGCCAGCAAGTGGACTGGGTCAACGAGTAATATAGTCTATGGAAGACCGAATATCGTCCCACAGGGAGTTGTGTTTTTAGTATATTTTCACCTTAATGTAATTAAAAATAAATCCTATAACTAAAAAGTTGGTTTAAATTAAAATTCAGATTTGAAACTATTAATTAACTAAACTAATTAATTGCTGAAATTAAATAGAAACTTGAGAAACTATGGGAGAAAAGTGGTTAGGAACGTTGGTTGCATTGTAGGTTTCACTTATTCAATTATAATTTAGATTTTCCTTTAATTCATGGACAATTCCTCTCAAATAGCAATAGTTAGATCTCTCTAACATTACCCTTATTCTCTAAATACTTAATCCTTGATCTCTCAACAAATTACAATATTAGAAAATATCATATTTAACACAAGGGAATTACCAAGTCAATAATCATTTAATCATATCTCTATAACTAAACTGATTATACCGTTAATTGCAAGGCCTATTCAAAATCCTAACTCTCGTTAGAATTAAGAGATCCAAAACATAAATTGATCAGGTTTACGTATGCAATAAAAACTCAATTAACGCATGAATTAAAAACAGGAAAACTCTAAATCATAAATTAAAATAAACTACGCCATACAAATTCACCTTGTTGCTAACACGAGGGTTTTAGTTACACATAGAAATAAGAAGAAGAGAAGACATCATAGGGAAATTCAAAGACAAATTACCCCAAATTCTTCAATCTTCAATTGCTCCAAAGTATTGGTAATCTCCCTCTTCAATTCTAATTTCTGTTTTTCTCCTCTAGTTGGCTGCCTAACCTAATCCTAAATATGCATATTTAAAAGATAAAACTAATCCTAATTGAATTGGAGCAAAACTGATCTGGAAGTGGCCCAATTGGGCTTTCTCATGTCTGACACTCAACTTCGGCCCTGATTTTGACCCTGAAGATGGACGAATTTGAGCAAGGCTATTTATGGCAAAGTTGTGGATCTTTTCCTTCGCTTTAAAATGATACCAAGATCGCCTTATTTGGATAAGCGTAGCTCAAGTTATGGCCAAAATACCGAGCAGCGTCACTTTCACGCGGTTTGCGCGCCTGGGGCGCATCCGGACTCACGCCTGGGGCGCGCACGGGGTATGTACAATTTCAGCACGCGCGTCCCGGACCGTTTTGGCCGCCCCGGACTCATCCGGACTCCGTTTTACTCCGTTCTTGGACCGTTTCGAAGCTCTTTTCATCCTCTATCCAAGTCCATCAATATATTTTGCATTTAAGCTCCATAAGTACCTGAAACATACCCAAAAAAGATCAAAACGTTCCAAGGATTCAAAACTAAGAACTATTTCTAAGAATTAACAAAAAGTCCTACGAAATACTTGAGAAACAAGCTAAACACATAGTAAAAGGGAGTCAAATCAATGCTCAAAACACTATATATTGGACCCAAATCACTCCCCCAAACTTAGCATTTTGCATGTCCCAGACAAAAGTAAAATAAAATTCTAAACAAAAGACAAACTCCCTAAATCAACATGTATACACCTCATATAAAACTATGACTCATGACTCCAACACATATTATCACAAACTATTTACACAATCACAAACTAGTTAGAGTAACAAACCCAATCAGAACTCAGAACTAGTGAACACTCTCAACCTCTCAAATATTTCTCTCAAAGGTGTATAAGGGTAATATTTCAATTAAGCACACAAGTTCATCAATGATAAAGGGCTACCATAGACCAACATCTCCACTAAAATTATCAATTGCACACACAAATCAAAAGGTCTTAATATTGGTTGAAATGGGGCCTGGCTAAAGTGTTAGGTGGGATAAAAGAAAGAAGGAATAATGAACTAAGGGCTGAATGCGAAAACAAATTCCCCTAGAAATCATGAATGAGCACTAAGAAAATTTCAATAAGCACAACTCAATCACAACTTTATTCTTCTCACTTTTCAATTTAATTTCTCTACTCTCTTCCTTTTTCACTTTCATTCAATTTATTTATATTTTTTCATTGGAAGAGAAGTAGGCACAAAACACTTTTCAACTTCTTTTCTTTTCTTTTGCATCACATTCCACTTAGTTGCTCATCAAAAATTCCCAAGGTACTCACCAAGAATTATGCAATTAATGCAGGGTACCAAAGAAAAATCATATAACATTATAAGGCTCAAAGTGGGCAACTAAGGAAACAATTTTCAATGCAACAATCTGAAGGCCTCAAAAACACACCTAAGTTCCTTAATCATTTTCATCCATGCAATCAATCATCAATTTTGAAATGGTCACAGGTCAAGTTCTAGAACAACAATACCAAAGTGAACAGACTCATGAAAGAATAGGGGTCTCAATATCATAATATTTCAATAAAATTCATACCCCTCAATATAAGGCTCAAAACCTCACATGGCTAAAGTCAGTTCACTAATCACAAGTTCTGAAAGCATTTGTCAAAATAACCAATTCACAATTATATTTACAGCTCAATCAAATAGAGTTGAAAGTCAATGAGTCTAAGTCCTAAACTAAATATATACATGCATCAAAAGAGAAAAAGTCCTAAGGTTAAAAAAATTAATTACTCTTGCTAAGGACACAAACCAATACCAATATGGGAGAGAAAATTTAGATCTAAAAAACTTTTTATTTTGTATATACTCTCCCAAACTTAGATGTTGGCTTGTCCTCAAGCAAACTAATCTAGCCTACACTACAAAATAAAAATTAAAACTACCTAAGAAAGTAGGACAATATTTTTGGTGAGGTACAAGTCCCGGGGTGCAATATTAAAAAAAATTAAGGCTATTGGGGTCCAAATCCTAAAAATACAAATCTAATCCTAAAAAAAATCTATCCCTAAAAAATAGAAAATAAAAAAAACGAAAATAAATAATAAAATAAAAAAATCTATTCTAAAAATAATCCTAAGAAGATAAATCTAATCTAAAAAGATAAAAACAAAATTATAAAAAGATATAAAACTAATCTAATCCTAAAAGATAGGATAAAAAAATATCTATTGCTAAAAATAAGATAAACATAAAAAAAAACTTCCTAGAAATAAAGATAAATCTAATCCTAAGAGATAAGATGGTAGAATCAGAATTTGACCCCAAAACTGAACTTTTGCACCCCACAGTCCTTGACTTCAGTTTTTTTTTTTTTTACAATAAAAAATGTAGACACAAAAAATAAAACTACCTAAACTATCCTAAACTAAAAATCACCTATCCTAAGTGGAGTTAGGAACTTACCTTTGTAACACAGCTTTTTCTACTGATGCACATGGAGGAACTCCCTCAAACTTATTTACCTGTGTCACATGAACAACTAAAAGTAGTGCTAGATAGCACCTCATTAGTAGTTATTATAGAAAATTCCAATCCTTATTCACTTAAAAAAAATAAACAAAAACTACACTACTACATAGTTACCAAGAATCCACCAGGATCCCAAATTCTATGGCTCAACTCCCATGTGATATAGGAATAACAAGTTACTCCTATGTCCCATAGGAATGAGCAGGGATGATGATGAAATAAGGAAATTTTAAAAATAAATTTAAACCCACCAGGGTCAAAAGGTATATTCCTTACATCATGCATCATCTTAGAAAATTTGCCTTTTTCCCCATTCATGAAGGTGTAAATTTCATGAACAAGGAAAACCAAATTTTTAGGATCTTTATTCATCCCTGTGTACAACAATGACTCATGTTGATGTTTTGGGAAAACATCATACAAATTCAAGGGTCGAACATAATTGAAAAAATTTGAATCTGTAGTGTCCTTGAACACTATATGTCCTTAACCCTCTGAGCTCTCAAGATTATGGTAATCAGGAGTTCACGAGAAGGTCAAGTATCTATGTATGACCTTATGGTTTTTCTGCAGTTCCAGTTGGGAAAAGCAGGGTTTCCCCAGTCAACAAGTGTGTGCAGAGTGTCAACTTAGGGATGAGAGTACGTACCTGAAACCCTAGCTGTTGTGAGCTATTTATAGGGTTTGGAGGAAGTTGATTTGGGCCGTATGGGCCTCGTATCAAGGTGAGCTGAACCGGGATTCTGTGAGGGAATATAGGAGATTTATTCCCTTAGAATCCGGATAGGATCAGCTCACGATCCCATGTAGAGGCTGTTGCGAGATTCTATGAGAGACGGGTGGAAGTGATAGGAAGCCTTGGTGAGACTGAGTCAACCTACCAGCCGACGTTATGTCTCGGTTCTAGAATCCCGAGCCGATGGAGTGAAGACCATTGTTGAGGCTCGGTCCCATCAATTCCGAGCCTGGTCTTTTCGTATGCTCGGAATGAATGTGTCCAAGCGTGGGACGTTCGTGTTAAGTAAACCGAGGGAAAGGTCCTTGGAAAATCCTTTATATAGGACTGTAGTTTTTATGCGGTCGGCAGACCCTACAAGCCACCCAACTCGTAAGACTTTGAAAAGTCTGTGACGAGGTAATGAGCGCTTAGGATAGACCTTCCCGCATGCCTCGTGACAACTGTAATCGTGCCGACTGCTTCGAGGTGACGTTTTGGGTTCTTGAGATACGACGCGTTTCCTTGTAAGTTGTGCCAAATCATAGCGTTTTTGAAATTTGAAAAAGTACCTTTTAGAGTTGCCACGTCTCTCCCTATGATTGGTTGCATGCGTCCATGGGCTTTTGGCCCAAATGGCTAAGACGGAGGGAAACTGAAAAGTTTTCTCTTTTAATTGAAACTTACCCTTTCTCTGCCTCATCACTCACTCTACTCCCAAAATTTCTCAGAATCCCCTTATTATCTCTTCGAGTTCCACTTTGCTGTCTTCGTTCCCAAATCGAGATCCCCCAATCCTTCACCAGTTCTAGCAACTTCGCGCAGGTAGCCCCTTCTACTCCTCTTATTTCCATTCCTGCAGTTTTCCTTATTCGTTTGGGGTTGTTTTTCTTTTGGAGTGAGTTTTTCTTTGTAAATGGGTTTTCTGGTTTCGGGATTTTGCAGGGATTTCTGGGTAAAGTTTCTGGGTTTCTTTTGTTTTTAAGTGATAGGAGTTTATACCCGCGAATTTGTTTGAATCATGAGGGGATGGAGAGGTTTTAGGGAAGTTTATCGTGAACTCTGTAGGAGATTAGGAGAAAATCCATCTAGTGACAGTGAATCAAGTTCTTCATCCTTTTCCGGGGTTTTTGAAGATTCTGGGAACGGAAGGAAACCATGCTCGGAAAGCTGCACGCCTATCCCTACTATTCCCCCCATCAACTCGGGTTCTTCCAAGTTAAAACCATTAACAGTAGAACATCCATTGAATCCTGCCGACGAGACTAAGTGGTTATTAGCCTATAGATTCGCTGAGCGTAGAGCCCAAGTTAGACTTAGCCCCGATCATGATATGGGGGATAAAGAACCTATAGGAAATCCATCTGAGGTGGGGGGAAAAAGTTCGGGGCTCGGCATTAGATTTAAAGTTAAAACTCGTGCTGTAAAAAATCCTAACGCCGAGCCTTTTTATTTTTCCCCAGAAATGGTGGAACGCAGGTGTGTAACCAATCCTGAAGAATATCCTCTGCCACCTAATCATGCGCAGTACGATGCTGTTTTTGATCGGGAAGTACTGGGGACGAGACCTTCATTGCTAACAACAAATAGTCTTAATCATCTCCGGCCGATACTGACACCTCCGAGAGCCGATAGAAATACCTCAGATTTCGTATTAAGACCTTTGGGAATCGACGCTCGGATTTGCTTCGAAGTGCCGAAAAATCGTCAATATTTTTACTTCTATGAAGAAGTAGTAACTAAAATCGGTATCCGCTTGCCCTTCTCCACCTTCGAGGTCGAAGTCCTCACTCATTTAGGAATAGCCCCAAGCCAGTTGCATCCAAGTGGGTGGGCTTTCGTCCGAGCCTTTCAACAATTCTGCGATGTTGAAAACTTGGTCGCGACGGTACGGTCCTTCTTTTGGTTATATGCTCCTCAAGTAAATAAATTTGGTGATTCCAAGGGTCTTTGGGTGTCCCTAAAGGCTCGGAGGGGACATGCCCTTTTCGCCAAGGTGACAGACTCTTGGAAATCTTTCAAACCTCTCTTCTTCCAATACGAGTATACTGGGGCCGAAGTATGTTGGTTCATGAAACAGGTTGAAGAAGATGGAGTGATGAAGGTCGTGCCTCGGTTTCCACTGGGTTGGACGACTAACATTTATAACCGAGGATCCTCCTTGTATCAATTCGACTATAAGGCGGATTTAACAAAAGCCGAAAGGCGATTATGCGACCACGTTTGGGAGTATCTTCAAGCAAATGGTCAAATTAATTCCAAACGAATTCTGCTGAAAGATACGCGAGACGAAGTGAAGGCGGAGCTGGGTATTTTTTTTTTTGGCGTGTTAATCCATTTTTCTTGCAGAAGCAATGGGGAAGAAAGCAACCAAAGCCAAGAAGAGTGAAGCTCGGGCAGCTAGAGTGTCACAGCAAGCAGCACTCAAAGAGTCTGCGTCCGGTTCTCCAATCAAGGGTCAATCTGCTGAACCGACCCATCCTGAAAAGCCGACCGTTATCCCCAATACCACCCCCACTGTCAGGGTTACTGGTGTTGAACAGGTGATCAAAAAGGGCCGCGTTGTCGACGCGGTGAATATTGAAGTAGAAGCTCATTCATCTCCCCAAGACGTTCCCGAGCGCCCCCTCAAGAGGACTCGGCTGGATAAAGGAAAAGGTCTCGCTGGAGACTGGTTCAATTTGAGCAAGTCCAACAAAGGGATTGAAATTCCCGAGGGTAAAGAAGATGCAGCTGCCAAGACGGTGTGGGGTAGGAAGATGTCCGACTCATTCATTGCCGCCGTCTTCCCTCCTGAAAATGCTGAAGTAATCGAGTCTTGGACCCCTGGGACTTGGGAAAATAATTGTAAAGCGTTGGTGAAAAGCTTCTTACGGGGCGCGAGCATTTTCCATCACCTTGGTCATCATGGTGATGATGCTTATGCTGGATTGGCTCCCGAGGAAAAGAAGAAAAGATATGAAGCCAACGAGCGGGAAGATTACTTGGAAATTCAGGTCCAAGGTCTGAATAAAAGGATACAAGAAATGACGGCTGAGAACGAGAGGCTTCAAAAGATTGCACAAGATTCGGAGGGGGCCAAAGTTTGGGCCGAGACAACACTTCAAGCTGCCGAGGCACAGATAAAGAGGTCGGAGGAAATTCAGAAAAAGGCTGAGGAGGATGTTGCTGCTCTTTTGGTGGCTACGGAGAAAGCTCGTTCGGCCGAGCAAGCTGCTGCAGTGGCTCAGGAGCAACATGAGTATGCTAAGGACGAGATACTCAGGCTCCGAGCTTCCTTGGAGAAGATGAGCGCGAAAGCACTCAAGCATAAGAAAGCAGCTAAGGAGAATCTGTTCAATTGGGACCATGCAATTGAAGATTCTTTCTACAATACTGCCGAGCAACTCCGTGTTCTGAATCCCGGGCTTGTGACCAAGGGCGCTGATCCTAATTTTGCTGTGAAAAAAGGTCAAATTGTCGGCCCGAGTGGAGTTCCCATATATCTGAATAACTCTGACCTTCCGGACCATTTGGCCGAAGACTCTGAAGGAGAAGGAACCGAGGATGTCGAAGGTGAAGAAGAAGAAGAAGACACATTCAATGCTGACAGCATTGTATTGTCCGATTTAGAATAGTTTGATCATTCAATGCTGAAGATTTTTTTTTTGGCGCTCGCCCCAGTAGTGGGTTTTTGTAACCGCCCCAGTAGTGGGTTTGAACTTTTTCTATGCTTCTTTGCTCGAAATATTATGAACGTTTATAGTATTCGCAGTCAACTGTTTGCTTCTTTTTATACTTTGTGTTAAGAATTCAAGTGTCAAGACCTCGGAACTCCAGCGCTTTAGCCAAGGTGGGTTCCTCTATCCGCGATGTAAAATGATTTTAATAAACCATGTTTGAATCGGGAGTCTCAGTAGAATATTTGACGAGTTATAAGCTCTTGTTTGAGCTGTTTATAATCGTTCGCGTCATACACGGTGGCTAATCGAATATGAGGAAAAGTACGTAATACAATGAATCCAATAACAGTCTTTTTATTAATCAGAAGCAGAAAGTACAATGGGCTCGGAGTTCCACCGAGCGTACACCATCATTAAACAGTAATAAACAAATCTACAATTCTAAAAAGAATAAATAAAGCATGAAATTATGAAACTATGGAAGAAAGATTCTAACTGTAATATCCTTTGAGCTTCACCGCATTCCATGAATTGTTGATAAGAGATCCCGAGAGAGTTTCAAGTTTATAGGCTCCCGTCCCACTTTTGAAGGTGACTCGGTATGGTCCTTCCCAGCTTTGGGCCAGTTTTCCATCCTTAGCATTCTTAAGACCAATATCGGCCCTTCTTAGGACAAGGTCACCCACCTCGAACTCTCTGGGGTTAACCGAGCGATTATATTCCTTCGCCTGCATCCTTTTAGCGTGCTTTTCTCGTTCGGCGGCCAAATCTCTTACCTCCTCCGACAAAACAAGGTCCTCGCAGAGCAAAGTGTTGTTGATGGGGTTTGGCTGCTGCATAGCTCGGAAAGAAGGGATAATTTTCTCAATGGGGATGACTGCGTCGCAGCCATAAGTGAGCCGATAGGGCGTTTCCCCTGTTGAAGTTTGGATGGTGGTGCGATACGACCAAAGTACCTCGTGCAAGTTTTCCACCCAATTTCCTTTTGCTCCTTCGAGTCTCCTCTTGATTCCCTGAATGATGGACCTGTTCACTGATTCCACCTGACCGTTGGTTTGAGGGTGTTCCACCGAGGAGAAGTAGTGCTTAACCCCCAATGCACTGACCAAATCTTGGAACGCCCTTGCTGCAAACTGGGTCCCATTGTCGGTTACCAATATCTGTGGCACCCCAAATCGAGCCACAACTTGCCTCTCAAAAAACTTTTGCACCTTTGCCGAGGATATGGTTGCCAAAGGCTCGGCCTCAACCCACTTTGTAAAATAGTCTATGGCCACGATCACCCACTTCAACTGTCCTGGTGCGGTTGGGAACTTCCCAATCAAATCCATTCCTCATTGGTAAAAGGGATAGGGAGATGAAAGAGAATGAAGTTCCTCGGCTGGTTTTTGATAAACATCACTGTGAAATTGGCATTTATCACACCTTTTCACGTGGTTTATCGCATCTTGTTGAAGGGTAGGCCAGTAGTACCCAGCTCTTAGGACTTTTCTAGCCAGTGACTTCCCTCTAATGTGGTGGCTGCCTATTCCTCCATGAACTTCTTCTAGTGCTAGCTTTGCTTCGGCGGGGTCGAGACACCTGAGCATTGGACCGTTGACCCCTCGGCGAAAGAGTACTCCCTCAGCTAGTGCAAATTGAGATGCCTTCCTGACAAGTTTCCTAGCTTCCACCAAGTCGGTTGGCAAGGTCCCTTGTTCCAAATAGCTTGCAATTGGGCTAATCCAGCTTGAATCTAGTGATATGGAGAGGACAACGCTAGGTCCATGCACCATTTCCTGAATTAAACTCTTGTTGTTTTAAGAGTTTTTTGTTGAGGCGAGTTTGGAAAGAATATCCGCTCGGCTATTGCTTTCCCTTGGTATGTGACAGATTTCGACTTTCACAAATTCGGATGACAAGAATCTTACTTTTTCTATGTATTTTTGAAGGATTGGCTCCTTCGCCTGATATTCACCCTTGACCTGTGATACCACCAATTGAGAGTCGCTGAGAATTTTCACCTCTCGGGCTCCCACTTCTTTTGCCATCCTCAATCCTGCCAAAACAGCTTCATACTCCGCCTGATTGTTGGATGTTGAAAATCCGAACTTCAAGGAGTATTCAAGGGTGACTCCCTCGGAGTTCTCCAGAATTATTCCTGCTCCTGCCCCCATCTTATTGCTCGATCCATCCACATAGATGTTCCAATCCGAGTTTGAGCTCGTCAATGGCTCAGTGAACTCGGTAAGGAAATCAGCCAAGGCCTGAGACTTCATCGCCTTTCTCGGTTCGAAAGTTATTTCAAACTCAGAAAGCTCGATAGCCCAAGTCACCATCCTCCCAGCCAAATCAGGTTTCTGCAATATTTGTCGGATCGGTTGAGCCGTTCTGACCGTAATGCGGTGGCTGTGGAAATATTGGCGCAATCGCCTGGCAGTTATTACTAAGCAGAAGGCTAATTTCTCCACTTTTTGATATCTGATTTCCGGTCCCTGGAGAGCTCGACTCACAAAATAAATCGGAGACTCTTTACCTGATTCCTCCCGGACCAAAACCGAACTAACCACATAATCACTAACCGACAAATAAAGGAAAAGAGTTTCGCCATGGCTCGGACTAGACAAAATGGGAGGCAATGCCAAATAATGTTTAAGGTCAGTAAAGGCCTTTTCACATTCTTCATCCCATTCAAACATCTTCTCCTTCTCTTTCCTCAGCAGCTTGTACCATGGAAGGGCCTTTCTAGCTGACTGAGATAGAAACCTTGAAAGAGCTGCGACCCGACCTGTTAGCTGCTGAACCCCTTTGATGTTCGAGGGACTTTTCATCTCCAAAATGGCTCTGCACTTGTCCGGATTTGCCTCTATTCCACGCTCTGTAAGCATAAACCCGAGGAATGATCCTGCCGAAACTCCGAATGTGCATTTTTCCGGGTTCAGCCTCATATCAAATTGTCTCACCCTTCCTAAGATTTCTTTCAAGTCTTTTGCATGATCTTCCTCTTTTAAACTTTTCGCAATCATATCGTCTATATAAACCTCCATCCTCGGCCCAATCAGAGGACCAAAAACCTTGTTCATCATGCGCTGGTAAGTTGCCCCAGCGTTTTTCAATCCGAACGGCATAACATTATAGCAATAAGTAGCGTTTTCTGTGATAAACGAGGTTTTTACCTGGTCCGGGGGATACATTGGGATCTGATTGTATCCCGAGTAAGCGTCCATAAAGGACAACCTTTGATAGCCAGCCGAACTATCCACCAATTTATCGATGCACGGTAGTGGGTACTGATCCTTCGGGCACACCTTGTTCAGATCTGTGTAGTCCACGCACATCCTCCATTTCCCGTTGGACTTCTTGACTAGCACAGGATTGGCCAACCAATCAGTGTATACCACCTCTCTAATAAATCCAACTTCTAAAAGCTCAGCTACCTTCTCATCAGTCGCTTGCGCTTTCTCAGTTCCGACCCTTCTCTTCTTCTGACATACTGGCTTGGCGCCAGGATATACACTCAACTTGTGGCAGATGAAGTTAGGATCGATTCCCGGCATGTCTACTGAGGTCCATGCAAACAAATCCTTGCTTTCAATTAGAAGTTCAGTAAGCTCTTTTTCTAGCTTCTCTGACAGGCCAACCCCGATCTTGACGTAGTGAGATGGCTCGGGACCGAGGATTACTTTTTTAAAGTCCCCTTGCGGGGTTGGTCGAGTTTCATCCTCTTCTCTGACTTCAAGATCGGCCAAGTTGACGCTTCCTTTGTTCAATGGTTCCTTCATAATTTTCTCATCATCTAGTTTCAGCTTTGCCAAACTGATGTTATAACATTTCCGGGCCAACTCCTGATCAGACCGTACTGTTACTACCTTGTCATCCGACCTCGGAAACTTCATGGCCAAATGCACTGTCGAAACGACGGCACCGAAAGATTGGAGTGCTGTTCTTCCGAAGATAGCGTTATAGGCCGAGGGAGCCTGGACAACGAGCCACTTTACCATTTCAGTTCGGGCAGAAGGTGGTTCACCCATTGTCACTGGGAGGTGGATATGGCCTAATGGAACGATTGAGTGTCCCGTGAAGCCAATCAAGCTTCCCTCGAATGGAGTAAGATCCGACCTTTTCAACTTCAATTTCTCAAACAGATCAAGGAACATGATGTCCGCCGAACTCCCTTGATCGACGAGAATTCTTCTTACTTCATAGTTGCCCATCCGAACTGTGACGACCATTGGATCATTATGGTCTTGCAGGATGTCTTCAAAGTCTTCAGCACTAAAACTGATTACAACGTTCTTCTTTCTCGGTTTCTGAATCGGTCGGCTTGCCACCGAAAGAACTTGCCCCACGTATTTCTTGCGGTCACACTTCTTTTCCCCACCACCAGCAAATCCTCCAGCAATAGTACCGATAAGAAAGTCATTTGATTTCTCGGATTGTTGTATTGGGGCTTCGCTTGCAGGTGGTGAAGGACTTTTATTCCTCTTCTGCTCGGTTTTGGGAGGCGAGGGGCTCTTCCTTCTAGAACGCTTGCGCAAGGCTTCCCCGATGTAATGCTGAAGCTTGCCATCCCTTACCATCTCTTCAATTAGATCTTTCAGTTGGATTCATTGGTCGGTGGTATGCCCCCATCCACCATGGTGATCGCAATACTTCGATTTATCCTTTTGGGCCGCCTTTCTTAAGGCTGGTGGCCGAGTGATGTTGCGCATTTCAGTATGCATGGTCTGACGAAGGATTTGACTCCTCGGGACCGTTAATTGAGTGTATTCCTCGTACCTGCCTTTGGGAGGCAGTTTATCACCTCTTTCTTGTTCCCTCTTGTCTTTCCTTCCTCTTTCCTGAAAACGATCATTCTGACGAGCCTCGTTTTGGCTAGGCCGTTGCTCCTGTCGTCCTTCAGTACCCCTTGTCGCAGTGCTTATCCTTCGGAACTCCTCTAGATTGACATATTTCCTGGACCTTTCTCTAAGTTCTGCCATGTTATGAGGTGGTTCCCCGATCAGACAATCTTTGAAATCTCCGTCCAACAATCCCTGAGTATGTAGGAGAACGGATACCCCCGACTGTAAACCAGACATGCCACTGGCCTCTTGTTGATACCGAGCCAGGTAGTCGCGTAAAGACTCGCCAGGTCTTTGTGCGACTCCAGCTAAAGAATGATCAGATTTGGGTTGTGACATGCTCGCTGTATATCGGTTGAGGAAAACCCTCCGAAGCTCGGCCCAGGAACTGATGGAATTTGCCGGTAGGAAGTTGAACCATCTCAGCGGCGCCGGGCCTAGCGTCATTGAGAAAGCTCGGCATTTCATTTCATCTTCTCCTCCATAATACATCATGGAAGACTCATAAGATGCAATGTGATCCATCGGATCAGTCGTCCCATTATAGCGAGAGACGTTCTGATGACCCATGAAAGCTTGTGGAGTCCGAAATGCCATGATTGCGGCTATGAACGGGTGTCCCGGATGCGGTTCAGCAGCAGCAGGTTCAGCAACCTCATTCGAAGTAAGGGGTGGAGGCAAGGGAAGGTTACTTGGGTTGCCGAGAGCCATGCGAGTGCCTTGTTCGGCAAGCCTAGCCATGCTTTGCTGCTGTAAAGTCGCGATAGCTTGGTTTTGCTTTTCGATTAATGAAGTTTGAGTCCTCAGAATTTCCATAATTGACTCTTCTCTTCTCCTAGCAGAAGAGGTCGTCATGTAAGATCTTCCCTGAGACTCGGAACGTTCACTGCCCTGAAGTGTTCCGAAACGTCCTCTAGTAAATTGTGGTACTCCCCTAAACAAGGGTATTTCTCTACCAGACCGCTCGGTTCGGGAGTTTTCTCGAACATGACGTTCAGCTCGTCGCTCCTCCCCAGTTCGGGATCCAGCAGGGGCTCTTCTAGACTGGTGTGGTCCAGAATCCGCAGTGTCACGCCATTCCGACACATGACCATCAGAAACACGACGTGGCTGAGATCGTCGTTCATGGCCCTCCACAGCCGGAACGACGGCGGCTTGCGGTTGGACCTGAGGAACAGGCGGATCAGCAGGGTGGACAACTGGAGGAACTTGGGGGTTCTCCACCTGATTACCCTCAGGGGGAGCAAGTCTGTCCCTAACATTCCTGCCAGCGGCATTCCTAGGTCCGGCGTTCTTTGGTGGTCTTCCTCTAAGACGTCGGCGAAGATCACCTCCTCCTTTGTTGTCATCGTCGTTGTTTGCCATTTCGTGCAGTGAGCGGTGGGAATACTGGTTATTCAGGTTCCCACAGACGGCGCCAATGTAGTGTCCTTGAACACTATATGTCCTTAACCCTCTGAGCTCTCAAGATTATGGTAATCAGGAGTTCACGAGAAGGTCAAGTATCTATGTATGACCTTATGGTTTTTCTGCAGTTCTAGTTGGGAAAAGCAGGGTTTCCCCAGTCAACAAGTGTGTGCAGAGTGTCAACTTAGGGATGAGAGTACGTACCTGAAACCCTAGCTGTTGTGAGCTATTTATAGGGTTTGGAGGAAGTTGATTTGGGCCGTATGGGCCTCGTATCAAGGTGAGCTGAACCGGGATTCTGTGAGGGAATATAGGAGATTTATTCCCTTAGAATCCGGATAGGATCAGCTCACGATCCCATGTAGAGGCTGTTGCGAGATTCTAGGAGAGACGGGTGGAAGTGATAGGAAGCCTTGGTGAGACTGAGTCAACCTACCAGCCGACGTTATGTCTCGGTTCTAGAATCCCGAGCCGATGGAGTGAAGACCGTTGTTGAGGCTCGGTCCCATCAATTCCGAGCCTGGTCTTTTCGTATGCTCGGAATGAACGTGTCCAAGCGTGGGACGTTCGTGTTAAGTAAACCGAGGGAAAGGTCCTTGGAAAATCCTTTATATAGGACTGTAGTTTTTATGCGGTCGGCAGACCCTACAGAATCGTCCACACATGCTAAGGATTTAACACAATTTTTAAGTTCAGAAAATTCAGCACGCAAGGATGAGTCAAATTTTTCTACTATTATTCTATCCCCATCTGTTTTGTTTTGTTTCACCTCTTCTACCTCATGATGCACCTCAATTTCTTTTTCTTCTTCAAAATTTTCAGAGAGGTTAGTACTCAAGTCTTCCTTAATGGAGAACTCTTGTACCCACTCCTCTATGAAAGATTTCTTATATAATTTTTCAATCTGATACTTTTGTACCACCCCTATGATAGATTTCTTATACGCATTGAAGTACAATTCCTCAATCTCGAAAATCGAGGTGTTTGCATCATAAGTAAGAGGAGATGAATTCAAAACAAAATTAAAAAAATTTAACTCTACACGAGGCATTATTGTACATTACCATTAAGATCAAAAGAAAAATAAAAATAAAGAAAAATAGAATTTACTAATAACTACACTAAGTACCAAAAATAAACTAAAGAAAACTACTCCCCGGCAACGGCGCCAAAAACTTGTTGATTTGCCAGCAAGTGGACTGGGTCAACGAGTAATATAGTCTATGGAAGACCGAATATCGTCCCACAGGGAGTTGTGTTTTTAGTATATTTTCACCTTAATGTAATTAAAAATAAATCCTATAACTAAAAAGTTGGTTTAAATTAAAATTCAGATTTGAAACTATTAATTAACTAAACTAATTAATTGCTGAAATTAAATAGAAACTTGAGAAACTATGGGAGAAAAGTGGTTAGGAACGTTGGTTGCATTGTAGGTTTCACTTATTCAATTATAATTTAGATTTTCCTTTAATTCATGGACAATTCCTCTCAAATATCAATAGTTAGATCTCTCTAACATTACCCTTATTCTCTAAATACTTAATCCTTGATCTCTCAACAAATTACAATATTAGAAAATATCATATTCAACACAAGGGAATTACCAAGTCAATAATCATTTAATCATATCTCTATAACTAAACTGATTATACCGTTAATTGCAAGGCCTATTCAAAATCCTAACTCTCGTTAGAATTAAGAGATCCAAAACATAAATTGATCAGGTTTACGTATGCAATAAAAACTCAATTAACGCATGAATTTTTTTTTTTTTTTTCGGTGAACTTAACGCATGAATTTTAAAAACAGGAAAACTCTAAATCATAAATTAAAATAAACTACGCCATACAAATTCACCTTGTTCCTAACACGAGGGTTTTAGTTACACATAAAAATAAGAAGAAGAGAAGACATCATAGGGAAATTCATAGACAAATTACCCCAAATTCTTCAATCTTCAATTGCTCCAAAGTATTGGTAATCTCCCTCTTCAATTCTAATTTCTGTTTTTCTCCTCTAGTTGGCTGCCTAACCTAATCCTAAATATGCATATTTAAAAGATAAAACTAATCCTAATTGAATTGGAGCAAAACTGATCCGGAAGTGGCCCAATTGGGCTTTCTCATGTCTGAAACTCAACTTCGGCCCTGATTTTGACCCTGAAGATGGACGAATTTGAGCAAGGCTATTTCTGGAAAATTTGTATATCTTTTCCTTAGCTTTAAAATGATACCAAGATCGCCTTATTTGGATAAGCGTAGCTCAAGTTATGACCAAAATACCGAGCAGCGTCACTTTCACGCGGTTTGCGCGCCTCGGGCGCATCCGGACTCACGGCTGGGGCGCGCACGGGGTCTGTACAATTTCAGCACGCGCGTCCCGGACCGTTTTGGCCGCCCCGGACTCATCCGGACTCCGTTTTACTCCGTTCTTGGACCGTTTCGAAGCTCTTTTCATCCTCTATCCAAGTCCATCAATATATTTTGCATTTAAGCTCCATAAGTACCTGAAACATACCCAAAAAAGATCAAAACGTTCCAAGGATTCAAAACTAAGAACTATTTCTAAGAATTAACAAAAAGTCCTACAAAATACTTGAGAAACAAGCTAAACACATAGTAAAAGGGAGTCAAATTAATGCTCAAAACACTATATATTGGACCCAAATCACTAGTCAACATAGTCAGTGGAAGAGCCAATTTGGAGAATCCTTCAAAGAATCTCCGATAATAACCCGCCATGCCAAGAACACTTCTAATTTCTGTCACTATCGTGGGTCTCTCCCACTTTAATACTGCTTCCACCTTAGAGGGATCAACCGCAACTCCCTATTTAGAAATAACATGGCCTAGGAAGTGCACTTCATTTAACCAGAAGCTGCACTTAGAAAGTTTTGCAAACAACTGCTTGTCTTTAAGAATCTAAAATACCACTCTCAAATGTTCTTCATGCTCACTCGGACTCTTCGAATAGATTAGGATGTCATCAATAAACACTATCACAAAAGAATCCAAGTAAGGCCGGAAGATTATATTCATGTAATCCATGAATATTGCAGGTGCATTTTCAAACCAAAAGGCATTACAACGTATTCAAAATGCCCATAACGTGTCCTGAATGTGATTTTGGGAATATCCTCTTCTCGGATACGGATCTGATGGTATCCAGATCGAAGATCAATCTTAGAAAACACTGATGCCCCCTTCAACTAATCCAGTAAATCATCAATGCGAGGGAGTGGGTACTTGTTCTTTACTGTCACAGCATTCAACCGTCTATAGTCAGTGCACATTCGAAGACTACCATCCTTCTTCTTGACGAATAGGATCGGTGCTCCCCAAGGAGATACACTGGGTCTGATCCACTCTTTAGCTAATAACTCTTCCAGCTGCTTCTTCAACTCTTCTAATTCAGGAGGTGCCATTCGGTACGGTGTTATGGAAATTGGACCTGTACCAGGAATAAGATTGATGTCAAACTCCACTTCCTTGTTTGACGGTAATCCAGGAAAATCTGCAGGAAAGACTTCTGGGAACTCATAGACTATTGGGATCTGACTCACATCAGACACTTCATCAACTTCCATGGAAGTGAGGGAAGAATTATTGAAAATAACAGCTTTCTGATGACAATCAATCAATACATATGGTGGTGAGACATCCAATCCATGCCAAGAATGATGTTTAACCGAGTCAACGGCAAACAAATCAGATTCACCTTGAACTCCCGATCCAACACTCGAAGAGAACAATTTAGACACATTTGAGATGTGATTACAGAAGAATTAGTAGGGGTTGACACTGGAAGCTTATAAGGCATTTCTATTCAAGAAAGTCCTAACTTCTTCATACAATCAACAAAAATAAATGAATGCGTAGCACCACAGTCAAACAGTACACCGCAAGAATTATCATTAACATAACATGTACCTCCGATGAGCTCATCTGTCTCCGTCACTTTTCACCATCCATGGTATAGACTTTGCCCTTCTGAAGTGGCTGCGCTGACTTCCTCCAGCCTTCTGCACCTTGGCTATATTTACTTCCTTCTTCAATGTGTTTTTGGGGCAGTTAGCGGCAAAGTGTCCCGGCTGACCACAGTGAAAACAAAGTCCTTCTCTCTTGCGTGGATCCAGACTCCAACATACCCCTTTGTGTCGCCTCCCACAATGCTGGCAAGCTGGAATAGGATCATAAGCAATCGCCGTTTGGCCAATTCCCCTTGGAATTGCAGCTTTAGCATTAGAATATGGTCCTAATCTCTGCATCAGACCTTTGCCTCTGATGGGTCCTACAGACCTCTGAGCTGCTTTGTTCCGATCTGCATCCGCCTTCTTCTTGAGCCCTTTTTCATAAGTGCTTGTCATATTTACAAGCTGAGAGAGATCTGCAATGTTCTGATATTCAAAGGCAAGTCGAATATCTTCTCGGAGGCCGGACTCAAACTTAATACATTTAGCTCGCTCCTCTGCATCCCTATAGCCACTGGAGTAACGAATCAGATCCTCGAATTGTGCCACATATTCGCCGACACTCAAACTCCCCTGCTCGAGCTTAAGGAACAACAACTCATTCTCCCTTCTCACAGCTTCCGGGAAATACTTCCCAAGGAAGCGGATCTTGAATAGATCCCAAGTGCTCGCCTGGTCAGCTGCCTCTAAACCCCTTTTTTGGTGCTCTCACCAATGTTCAGCTTCATCAGTCAACATATATTCAACTAATCAAACTCTCTGATCAGTAGGTGGTTGCAAGGAACAGAGAATCTTCTCTACTTCTTGGAGCCACCGCTGAGCTTCATCAGGATTAAAGCCTCCTTCAAACCTTGGCGGTTCGCTCTTCCTAAATCGAGTCATCCAGTCAATCTCGACCGGAGTCGGTGGTGGAGCATGTAGGGCTGTTGCTGCAGCTACTGCGGCTGCGGCTACGGCTATGTTCTGCGCCTGATTCTGTTGCATTTGTGCAAAATTAGCATGGTTCTGCTGCATCTGAACCAGAGTTTCCAAGTTAGCAGCAAATCGATCATTGTCGGCACGTCTCCCAGCCATACTGTTTAGTCATGGAGGGACAACCAGTTAAAGATCTAATAAGTAAACAATTATATTTACATCCTACTAACTAACTTAGACACTTAACTATACACATCGGCTACTCGCTTGGTGAGAAACCATTGGAGTAACTCACAACTCCAATAGGCCGAGGGAAACTACTCTGATACCATAAATGTAACACCCTATTTATAATTACCCTTAATTTCCCCATAAGAAAAATAATGACTTTAAAATTTCTTTTTAGAAACTCATTAACTTATAAAAATCTCTGCCAAAATGGACAGAGTTTCTTTTGTATTACGGATATTCCAAAAATTATGTTTTCCTATAACCTGTGTAAAACAAAGTATTCATTTCATCCAGAAGCCAACAGGGCTATGCATACACATCGTGCATTAAAATGAAACCACAACAGAGTTTTGTCGCATTGGAAATTCATAAAATAACTACAAGTTTTGGACTTAGAAGAAGTTCCCAAAAATATACTTCCTATCCATAGGAAGTGGTCCTGGCTCACCCAAAAATACCCCTTTTCACTTCATATACCAAAAGAACAACAATTATAATCAAACCCACAATAACCAGGACAAAATCAAAATAGACTACCCAACACTAACTACTTTCTCTCAACACTAACTACTCTCCCTGTGAGGGAGAGTGCACCTGCTCGGTCGGGGGTTGTGCAAGCTCAATCTCAGTACCTGTGTAAAAATAGTAAGGAGTTGAGCATTACACATGAAGTAGAAAAACAGTTTCTAACTAGACATAACAACACACTAATTCAAACACAATAATCACATAATACATATATTTTCATTCAACATACAATCCATGCTCATGCTCATACACATATTCCCTTAGTTCCTTTTTCTTATTTCCATTTCTTTACCTTTCTCTTTTCTTATCCTTTCTTTTTTTCTTTTCCATATATATATATATATATATATATATATACACACACCACTAGGATTTGATTGCACCTGCTAGGGCATTTGGAACACCCATTAGGGACTTTGGCACCAATTAGGCTTCACCGTTAGGACTATGCTTATTACTTCACTTATTGTTATTATACTCTTTTTTACATATTCAATTTCCTTTCCTTTAATCCACATTTTAATCCTTTTTTATTTATTAGTGAATTGAACCATTGGGTACACCGACGCCTAACGGGGCGTTTGGACCTAATGGGGCATTTAGCCTGATGGGGCAGTTTGCCCTAATGGGGCATTTGGAACACCTAGCCGAGCACCTAGTGTGCCAGTGCCCCCAATGGTCAATTTGACTGTCTTCTCTTTAATTTAGTTTGTTCATTCCTTTATTATCTTATTTGTCCTTCAACCTACATTTTTCACACAATTATCACAGTTTACATTTTTAATTTCATAATTTCATGCTCATATTCCTAATTCATTTTATTTACAATTTATTAATTTTACACTACCACCTATACTACTTTTCATCAACCAAGCATACACAACAATTAGCACTTAACATTTACTTTCAAACACAATTATCAACTTGGGTTCATTTCGTTTATTTACATAATCACCATATTATCATCATTTACTAACCTATGGTTCATATCCCTAATCTAAATACACATTCTTAGCCATCACTATGAACTAACTAGAAACTATTTTCTAAGTCAAGGTAACACCCACTCCTTACCTCAACCAAGTAGAAAATATACTAAACCTCCAAAAACCCTAGCCTTTAGCTTTTTCCCTAGCTCCGTAGGACTTCAACCAAGGGGCTACCGAATGTGCAGTGAGAGGAGGGATAATGAGCTTGATTCCTTCTAGCTATGAAAATGAAGAAAACATAAGAAAGTGGTTCTTTAAGAGGTGGGGTTTGAATTTCTCAAGTGAGAAGGGAGAGAGAAAGAATCCGTGAGAATTGTGAGGAAGAAAGGAAGATGACATTTACCTTGTGTTTGTGTGGGTGGAAGTGGAATGATGATGACCTTGATGATGAATATAAATGGGGCTCTTAGAATCTAGAAGGAGAAAAGGGACGAATGAAACTTTGCCTCGGTGAGGAGGGTGCGAACCCGTGTGATAATGTGGGGGTGGTGTTGATGTTCTTTGTTCTTACCAGAAAGCCGATTAGGATCTCAACACTCGGATCCTTGAAGACACCCATTCGGAATGAGACAAATAAGATGATAGGCTGCGGCACGCGGAGGTCGAGATGCCTTAGCGTCGGGGCGAGGTCGGTGTAGCCTCTCTAACAAGATACTAGGCATAATTGGTCGGTTTTGCCTTGGGGTCAATGTGAGGTCGGTGTGGCCTCAGCCAAGGGGTGTACAACGAAACGAGATCGGTTCACATGAGCTCAGTGCTAACTTGTCGGTTCTCATGAGCGCAGTGCTAACTGGTCAATTCAAAGTCCTTTAAACTCAAGAAGACTGATTACTAACGAGGGGTCTGATGTAAATCGAGGTCAGCCTATGACCCAAAACGTCGATTTTTGGTCGGCTAAAATGGAATTTGGTCGGACCTTACACTTAAACCCTCTTACTCTTTGCTAAGGCTTAACTACTTCACAGAATGATTGAAATCAATTATCACCCCTACTCATTGTTATGATTTCTACTAGTTTCACTTAGGATTATTATAATTAAACTTGAATTTAAATTCAGGATGTTACATAAATAATAAGGAATACTTGGGGATACATAGCACATTAGAAAATCAAAAATACATCATCTCAATAAGGAAACACAATGCAAACGGTTGGTAAGCCAAGCAGAAAAAGAAGAAACTACAATCACCTAAGCTTTTTACCCAAAGCAATGATCTTATTTTATTAATATTCAGGAACCCAATTATATCACCAGCCTCATCCATAAAAATAATTTGCGTTTAACCAACAACGACCAAACACTACTTAAGCCAAAAGACACACCCCAAAGCTTAGTCATGATATTCTTCTGTATAAATATTTGAACTAAAAGAAAGATTCCATCATCGAATTGAAGTTCTACACATCAACAATAAGCATCCATTCTTCATATTATGAAACAACTATCCGTTTAAAATATGTTTTTAACATTTGAAAAAAAATATAATTTCGTTTATATTCTATTTTATATCTAATCTATTTATGTTCAAAAAATAATTTAAAATAATGTATTTCATTTAAATTGTATAAATCTTTATTTTTATGAAGTGAATTAAAATAAAAGGTATAAATTTCTATTTACAAACTATTATTATATGTGCTTGCTTAATTATTTATGAGGTGTGAAAGAAGTATTTTTGAATTTTTATGCTTGAAGCAATATTTTTGATAAATACTCGCACAGAAGGGTGTTGTCTTTTTTTTTTTGTTGCGTAGGTCAAAAACACATAATCAAGATATTTACATGCCTATCATCTAAGAGGCAAACTTTAGAAGAGTGGGAAAAATGACATGCCATTGACACACCAACGAACCTTGATTTAAACAATGTCATGTCCTTCTTTCCCTCCTTCTTTCCCCCTCCTCCGAGGTTTGCTACTTATATGATATGTAAGCAAACATTTTGACACTATTTACTTGGTATACACCAAAAAAAATTAGAAACTATGCATTTGAGTCCGTCTCTAATAAAACTTTGCTTCAAGCATAAAAACGAAATCATAATTTTCTTTTACTCCACCTATATTAATTATCAAGCACATAATGTTTGTTAATGAAAAACTATACGCTATATTTAATTTACTAGTGAAAAATGAATTTTTACACTATTTAAACGAAATATATTATCTTAATATCATAATTTAGGGAAACATATCCAAACATGGACAGAATCATCGTAAAATATACTAAAATAAAAATTATATACTTTTTCGAGAGTTAAAAAAAAAGGAGAAAAGCAATAAAAAATATTTGAGTTAGATGAGATTAAGACATAATGGAGGTCGCTAATGTATGAAAGTACTATAAGAAGATAACGTAGAGACATGAACAACAGATAAGAAAGAATATAACGGAGATGAAAAAGAAGAAGAGAAGCTTTTTTAAACTGATTCATGTTTTGCAAATTTTATTTTGGTTTTGAAGGTCACTCAATCTTCTCTTTGGTTTCCAAATGGCTAAGTTGCCATAATGAATATTATTGCTACATAACTAATACAATATGAAAATGACTTAAGATGCTACCATTCACTCTCAATCTCAAAGGACTCCTCTCCTTATCATGGCTTCTGCTTTTGCTTTACTTTGTTGCCTATTTATAATAATCTTATCATCGAACCGTCAACCTTGAAATTCACGCCCCAACTCCCACTTTACAGGTTCATCTTTTTTATAAGTCACGATCATTTGATATACTCCTTCTTGTCCTTATTATAAATGACGATCTTTAACATTTTGGTAGTTCTTTGTATAAGATTTTCATTATTTTCATGAAAAAAAATTTCCTTCCATATTTTACTTCTTAAATACATAAATTATCTATCCTTTTTTTTCATTCATGAAAGAAAAAGCAATTCAATGTATCTGTAGTCCCCATATCTTTCAATAATTCAATGAACTCTCGCAACAATAATTCCCATTTTTTCTATTTGATATCCTAAAGTCCGTATTTCATTATATAATACTAAGGTTTTCGATTCGGTTCATCTCTAAATATCAAAGATCATGAAATTACTGGACGTTTCACGATCACAAGCAACAAGCTTACAAATTTTAAATTACTAACTGAAATGAAATTAATAAAAAAATTGAATTATTGAGGCACCGAAGAATACACACTGGCCAGAGAGAGGGCGCAGAAAGAGAGAGAGAGGGGGGGAGAGGGAAACCGAGAGAAAGGAAGAATGAGAAACGATTGGCTAATTGCCCACAACCTCTCCTGACCTTGATGATGACGTAGAGCAAAAAAGAATAATATCAAGAATACAACATATATAAACAAATAGATTGTATTATTTTTTGGTAATACTTTATACAAAAGAGTATCTGAAAATATTAAAATGATGATATTGATCATAAAAAATATTATTCAATTAATGTTTATTCATATCTCATTTTCACTCTCTTTCTTATATTTGTTATGTGTGTATCATTGCCACATTGTTTTAGCCTTTCAATCATAACATACATTACTTCATAATCTCATCCAACTCAACTTGTCTTTTCATCAAGCAAACATAAATAATAAGGAATACTTGGGGATACCTAGCACATTAGAAAATAAAAAATACATCCTCGCAATTAGGAAACACAATGCAAAGGGTTGGTAAACCATGCATAAAAATAAGAAACTACAATCACCCGAACTTTCTACCCAAAGCAATCATCTTTCTTTATTAATATTCATGAACCAATTATATCACCAGCCTCATCCGTAAAGATAATTTGTGTTTGATCAACGAGGACCTAACACTACATAAGCATAAAGACACACCCTAAAGCTTAGCCATGATACTCTTCTGTATAAATTTTTGAACTAAAAGAAAGATTCCACCATCGAATTGAAGTTCAACACATCAACAATAAGCACTCATTTTTCATATTATGAAAAAACTATCCGTTTAAATACGTTTTTAACATTTGAAAAAAATATATATATAATTTCATTTATAATCTATTTTATATCTAACCTATTTATGTTAAAGAATATTTTAAAATAACATATTTCATTTAAATAGTATAAATCTTCATTTTTATGAAGTGGATTAAAATAAAAGGTATAAATTTCTATTTACAAACTATTAATATATGTGTTTGCTTAATTATTTATGATTTGTAAAAGATGTATGTTTGAATTTTTATGTTTGAAGCAATAACTTTGATGATAAAGAGTAAAACAAAAGGGTGTTGTCTTTTTTTTTTCGTTATTGCGTAGGTCAAAAACACATAATCAAGATATTTATATGTTTATCATCTAAGAGGAAAACCTTAGAAGAGTAAGAAAAATGAATGAACCTTAATATGCACATTGTCCTATCCTTCTTTCCCTCTCCTCCGAGGTTTGCTACTTATATGACATGTACGCAAACATTTTGACCCTATTTACTTGGTATGCACCCAAAAAAAATGAGAAACTATGGATTTGAGTCAATCTATATTAAAACTTTGCTTCAAGCATAAAACGGAATCATAATTTTCTTTTACGCCACCTATATGAATTATCAAGCACATAATGTTTGTTCATAAAAAATTATACGCTTTATTTAATTTACTAGTTAAAAATGACTTTTTACACTATTTAAATGAAATATATTATTTTAATATCATTATTTAGGGAAACATATCAAAACATGCACAAAATCATCGTAAAATATACTATAATAAAAATTATATAATTTTTCAAGAGTTGAAAAAAGGAGAAAAGAGATAAAACATATTTGAGTTTGATTAGATTAAGACATAATAGATGTCGGCGATGTAAGAAAGTAATATGCAAAGGTAACAAAGAGACATGAACAACAAATAAGAAAGAATATAACAGAGATGAAAAAGAGGAGGAGGATATTTTTTTTAGCTTGATTCATGTTTTGAAAATTCACTTTTGGTTTTGGAAGTCATTCAATCTTCTCTGTGGTTTTGAAATGGCAAGATTGCCTTAATGAATATTATTGCTACATAACTAATACAATATGAAAATGACTTAAGAAGCTACCATTCACACTCAATCTCAAAGGACTCCTCTCCTCATCGTGGCTTCCGCTTTTGCTTTACTTTGTTGCCTATTTATAATAAACTTATCATCGAACCCTCAACCTCGAAATTCATGCCCCAACACCCACTTGACACGTTCATCTTTTTTACCTGATCAGATTCAGCTGTAATGTTTCAGAAGATATGCTTGTATTAACTAGGATTGATATTTTGGAATAACTCCAACCAAAGCTTGTGTGCTTGGGATACATGAAATATAATAGTATTTGGTAACGGGTGCCCAAACCACATGAAAATAATCATAACATTCACGCCCCGACTCACATATTTTATGTTCATCTTTTTACTTTTCAAGTTTTCCATAGTAAAATATAATGATTTTGAACAAAATTCTGTATTTCCTATCGTTGATATTACTCCTTCTTGTCCTTATTATAAGTCACGATCTTTAATATGTTGGTATTTCTTTGTATAAGATTTTCATTATTTCTATGAAAAAAAAATTTTCCTTCCCTGTTTGCCGTCTTAAATACATAAATTATCTATACCTTTTTTTTTGTCATTCATGAAAGAAAAGGCAATTCAATGTATCTGTAGTCCCCATATTTTTCAATAATTTGATGAACTCTCGCATGAATAATTCCCATTTTTTCTATTTGATATCCTAAAGTCCGTATTTCCTTTTATAATGCTAAGATTCTCGATACGGTTGATCTATTAATATCTAAAATCATGCAATTACCGGGCGTTTCATGTAACATCACTAATTTAATTCCAAGTATAATTAATGTGGTAATAAGTTTAGGGTGAAGAGAGTGATAATACTAAGTTAAAACTAGTGGATTAAAGGAGTAGTTTTAGTATTAAAGATATTGGACTTTAGGAAATTAGAAATAAAATATTTACAACTATAAACACGAATTCCACCGTTGGATGTGAAGGTGAGTATGTAGGGAGGCTTGCTTTCAAATTTGAGCAAGATCCGACGGGTAACGCGACATTCGTTAAGGCCTTAAAAGAAAATAAATGAAAACAGGACAGACTAATCGATTAGTACATTCACTAATCGATTAGCCCGAGCCAACAGTGAAAAAAAATAAAACGTCGGGAGCAATTTAATTGCTCCATTCTTCTTCACCAAGCTAGAACTACAGGCTTCCTCAACAAGCCAAGTTTCCATAGCCTAAAACCAAGCTCTTCCATCATCATCAAGCTTCACCATCATCACCACCTCCATCATCTCCACCATATCCACCATAGCCTTCAAGCTTTCTCTCACTAACATAAAATACCCATGGTTTTATTCTCTCTCTCTCACTAAAACAACACCCATGGAGTATCTTTCTCTATCTATGTCCCTCTCGTGCTATCCCTCCCTTTCATGGCTGCTTCCTTGTTCTTCATATGGTCCCTTGCACGCTCTTGCTCTCTCTCTTTCGCCCTCCGCCGCCGTTGTTGGTTGTTGCTGCCGCCGTTCATACTCGCCGCCGTCGCCACCTTGGGGAAGGCCACATCTTCCTTTCGCTGGTTGCCATGGATGTCGGGGTTGTATGTGAGCTGTGGATCGAACCGGTTTGACCACGTACCGTGTTGGATCGGAGCGGGTAGTTGGTTTTTAGGTTGAACCGGGTCAGATCGGTGCGACCATGGTTTGGTTCGAGGTAAGCCAGATCATCATGAGCCGAAACAAGATCTCCTTGCCATGCTGTAAACTAGGCTTTGATAGAACCCTGAGGTAAGAAGGTGGTATCTCCTTGCCGTGCTGTAAACTAGGCTCTGATAGAACCCTGAGGTAAGAAGGTGGTACTACCCTAAGGTTTGATACTCTATTTATCCCTCTACCCCTAGCCATCACTATAACAAAAGAGAACCTTCACATTTCCCAATCACAAGCAACAAGCTTACAAAATATAAATTAATAACTGAAATGAAATTAATAAATTAAGAAAATTGAATTATTGAGGCACCAAAGAATACACACCGAGCAGAGAGAGGGCGTTGAAAAAGAGAGAGAGAGAGAGAGAGAGAGAAAGAAAGGGAGGAGGGGAAGCAAGAGAGAGGAAGAATGAGAAACGACAACCTAATTGCCCATAACCTCTCATGGCCTTGATGATGATGTAGAGCAAAAAAGAATAATATCAAGAATACAACATATATAAACCAATAGATTGTATCATTTGTTGGTAATATTTTATACAAACGAGTATTTGAAAATATTAAAATGATGATATTGATCATAAAAATTATTATTCAATTAATGTTTATTCATATCTCATTTTCACCCTCTTTCTTATATTTTTATGTGTATATCATTGTCACATTGTTTTAGCCTTTTAATCCCAACATACATTACTCCTTAATCTCATCGAACTCAAGTTGTCTTTTCATCAAGCAAACATAAATAATAAGGAATACTTGGGGATACCTAGCACATTAGAAAACACAATGCGAAGGGTTGGTAAACCAAGCAGAAAAAGTAGAAACTATAATCACCAAAGCTTTTTACCCAAAGCAATGATCTTACTTTATTAATATTCATAAAACCAATTATATCACCAGCCTCATCCGTAAAGATAATTTGCGTTTAACCAACAAGGACAAAACATTACATTAGCATAAAGACACACCCCAAAGCTTAGTCATGATATTCTTTGGTATAAATTTTTGAACTAAAAGAAAGATTCCGTCATCCAATTGAGGTGCTACGCATCAACAATAAGCACTCATTCTTCATATTCTGAAACAAGTATTCGTTTAAAATATGTTTTTAACATTTTTAAAATATATATATATAATTTCGTTTATAATCTATTATATATCTAATCTATTTATGTTCAAAAAATATTTTAAAATAATGCATTTCATTTAAATAGTATAAATCTTCATTTCTATGAAGTGAATTAAAATAAAAGGTATAAATTTCAATTTACAAACTATTAATATATGTGCTTACTTAATTATTTATGATGTGTGAAAGAAGTATGTTTGAATTTTTATGTTTGAGGCAATAATTTTGATAAAGACTCGCACAAAAGGGGGTCGTCTTTTTTTTTCATTGTTGCGTAGGTCAAAAACACATAATCAAGATATTTACATGCACATCATCTAAGAGGAAAACCTTAGAAGAGTGGGAAAAATGACATGGCAATGACACACCAAAGAACCTTGATATGCACATTGTCGTGTCCTTCTTTCCCTCTCCTCCGAGGTTTGCTACGTACTTATATGATACGTATACAAACATTTTGACCCTATTTACTTTCTAAACACCAAAATAAAAAATTTGAAAGTATGCATTTGAGTCAGTTTATAATAAAACTTTGCTTCAAGCATAAAAACGGAATCATAATTTTCTTTTACCCCACCTATAGTAATTATCAAGCACATAATGTTTGTTCATAAAAAATTATACGCTTTATTTAATTTACTAGTTAAAAATGACTTGTTACACTATTTAAACGAAATATATTATCTCAATATCATTATTTAGGGAAACATATCCAAACATGCACAGAATCATCGCAAAATATACTATAATAAATTTATATACTTTTTCAAGAGTTAAAAAAAGGAGAAAAGCAGGAAAACATATTTGAGTTTGATGAGATTAAGACATAATGGATGTCGCTGATGTAAGAAAGTACTATGAGAAAGTAACAAAGAGACATGAGCAACAGATAAGAAAGAATATAACGGAGATGAGAAAGAGGAGGAGAAGATTTTTTTAACCTGATTCATGTTTTGCAAATTTACTTTTGGTTTTGAAGGTCACTCAATCATCTCTTTGGTTTTGAAATGGCTAGATTGCCTTACTGAATAATATTGCTACATAACTAATACAATATGAAAATGACTTAAGAAGCTATCATTCACTCTTAATCTCAAAGGACTCCGATCCTCTCGTCATCCTGGTTTCCGCTTTTGCTTAATTTGTTGCCTATTTATAATAAACTTATCATCAAACCCTCAACCACGAAATTCACGCCCCAACTCCCACTTTACATGTTCATCTTTTTTACCTGTTCAGATTGAGCTGTAATGTTTCAAAAGATATGCTTGTATTAACTAAGATTGATATTTTGGAATAACTCCAACCAAAGCATGTGTGCTTGGGAGACATGAAATATAATAGTATTTGGTAACAGATGCCCAAACAACATGAAAATAATCATAACATTCACCATCCGACTCACATATTTTATGTTCATCTTTTTACTTTTCCATAGTAAAATATAATGATTTTAAAAACAAATTTTTATTTCCTAGCATTAATATTACTCCTTCTTGTCCTTATTTTAGTCACGATCTTTAATATTTTTGGTAATTCTTTTTATAAGATTTTCATTATTTCTATGAAAAAATCTTTTTTTTCCTTCCCTGTTTGCCTTCTTAAATACATAAATTATCTATACCTTTTTTTTTGTCATTCATAAAAGAAATGGCAACTCAATGTATCTATAGTCCTCATATTTTTCGATAATTCGGTGAACTCCCGAAGGAATAATTCCCATTTTTTCTATTTAATCTCCTAAAGTCAGTATTTCATTTTACAATACTAAGGTTCTCATTTTGTTTCTTCTCTTAATATCTAAGATCTCGTTTAGCGGGCATTTCAAGATCACAAGCAAAGAAGCTTACAAAATTTATATTAATAACTGAAATTAAATTAAGAAAAAAATTGAATTATTGAGGCACCGAAGAATACACACTGACCAAAGAGAGGGCATAAAAAGAGAGTGAGAGAGAGAGAGAGAGAGACGGAGGGGATGGGGAGAGGAAGGAGAGAAAGGAAGAATGGGAAAGACTACCTTATTACCCACAACCTCTCCTGGACTTGATGATGACGTGGAGCAAAAAAGAATAACATCAAGAATACAACATATATAAACAAATATATTATTGTATCATTTGTTGGTAATACTTTATACAAATGAGTATTTGAAAATATTAAAACGATGATATTGAGCGTAAAAAGTATTATTCAATTAATGTTTATTCATATCTCATTTCATCCTCTTTCTTATATTTGTTATGTGTATCATTCCCACATTGTATCATCCAACCCAAGTTGTCTTTTCATCAAGAAAACGTTAAAAATAAGGAAAACTTGGGGATACCTAGCACATTAAAAAAATCAAAAGTACATCATCCCAATTAGGAAACACAATGCGAAGGGTTGGTAAACCAAGCAGAAAAATAGAAACTATAATCACCAAAGCTTTTTACCCAATGCAATGATCTTATTTTATTAATATTCTTGAACCCAATTATATCACCAGCCTCACCCGTAAAGATAATTTGCGTTTAACCAACAAGGACCAAACACTATATAAGCATAAAGACAAACCCCAAAGCTTAGTCATGATATTCTTCTGTATAAATTTTTGAACTAAAAGAAAGATTCCGCCATCCAATTGAGGTGCTACGCATCAACAATAAGCACTCATTCTTCATATTCTGAAACAAGTATTCGTTTAAAATATGTTTTTAACATTTTTAAAATATATATATATATATAATTTCGTTTATAACCTATTATATATCTAATCTATTTATGTTCAAAAAATATTTTAAAATAATGTATTTCATTTAAATAGTATAAATCTTCATTTCTATGAAGTGAATTAAAATAAAAGGTATAAATTTCTATTTACAAACTATTAATATATGTGCTTACTTAATTATTTATGATGTATGAAAGAAGTATGTTTGAATTTTTAAGTTTGAAGCAATAATTTTAATAAAGACTCGCACAAAATAGGGTGTCATCTTTTTTTTCATTGTTGCTTAGGTCAAAAACACATAATCAAGATATTTACATGCATATCATCTAAGAGGCAAACCTTAGAAGAATGAGAAAAATGACATGGCAATAACACACCAAAGAACCTTGATATGCACATTGTCGTGTCCTTCTTTCCCTCTCCTCCGAGGTTTGCTATTTATATGATATGTATGCAAACATTTTGACCCTATTTACTTTCTAAACACCAAAAAAAATTTTGAAAGTATGCATTTGAGTCAGTTTATAATAAAACTTTGCTTCAAGCATTAAAACGGAATCATAATTTTCTTTTACCCCACCTATAGTAATTATCAAGCAGATAATGTTTTTTCATATAAAATTATACGCTTTATTTAATTTACTAGTTAAAAATGACTTTTTACACTATTTAAACGAAATATATTATCTCAATATCATTATTTAGCAAAACATATCCAAACATGCACAGAATCATCGCAAAATATACTATAATAAACTTATACATTTTTTCAAGAGTTAAAAAAAGGGAAAAGCAGGAAAACATATTTGAGTTTGATGAGATTAAGACATAATGGAAGTCCCCGATGTAAGAAAGTACTATGAGCAAGTAACAAAGAGACATGAACAACAAATAAGAAAGAATATAAAGGAGATGAGAAAGAGGAGGAAAAGATTTTTTTAACCTGATTCATGTTTTGCAAATTTACTTTTGGTTTTGAAGGTCACTCAATCATCTCTTTGGTTTTGAAATGGCCTGATTGCCTTACTGAATAATATTGCTACATAACTAATACAATATGAAAATGACTTAAGAAGCTACCATTCACTCTTAATCTTATAGGACTCCTCTCGTCATGTGGTTTCCGCTTTTGCTTAATTTGTTGCCTATTTATAATAAACTTATCATCGAACCCTCAACCTCGAAATTCACGCCCCAACTCGTACTTTACACGTTCATCTTTATTTACCTGTTCAGATTGAGCTGTAACGTTTTAAAAGATAAGCTTATATTAACTAGGCCGGATTGATATTTTGGAATAACTCCAACCAAAGCATGTGTGCTTGGGAGACATGAAATAAAATAGTATTTGGTAACGGATGCCCAGACAACATGAAAATAATCATAACATTCACGATCCAACTCACATATTTTTTGTTTATCTTTTTATTTTTCCATAGTAAAATACAATGATTTTAAACACAATTTTGTATTTCCTAGCATTGATATTACTCCTTCTTGTCCTTATTTTAAGTCACGATCTTTAATATTTTGTTAGTTCTTTTTATAAGATTTTCATTATTTCTATGAAAAAATCTTTTTTTTCCTTCCCTATTTGCCTTCTTAAATACATAAATTATCTATACCTTTTTTTTTCATTCATAAAAGAAAAGGCAATTCAATGTATCTATAGTCCCCATATGTTTCAATAATTCGATGAACTCCTGAATGAATAATTCCCATTTTTTCTTTTTAATCTCCTAAAGTCAGTATTTCATTTTACAATACTATGGTTCTCGTTTTGGTTCTTCTCTTAATATCAAAGACCTGCATTTACCGGGCGTTTCAAGATAACAAGCAACAAGCTTACAAAATTTATATTAATAACTGAAATTAAATTAATAAAAAAATTGAATTATTGAGGCACCGAAGAACACAGACTGGCCAAAGAGAGAGCATAAAAAGAGAGAGAGAGAGAGACGGAGGGGGTGGGGAGGGGAAGGTGTGGAGCAAAAAAGAATAACATCAAGAATACAACATATATAAACAAATAGATTATTGTATCATTTGTTGGTAATACTTTATACAAACGAGTATTTGAAAATATTAAAACGATGATATTGAGCGTAAAAAGTATTATTCAATTAATGTTTATTCATATCTCATTTCATCCTCTTTCTTATATTTGTTATGTGTGTATCACTGCCACATTGTTTTAGCCTTTCAATCCGTCCTAACATACATTACTCCTTAATCTCATCCAACCCAAGTTGTCTTTTCATCAAGAAAGCGTAAAAAATTAGGAAAACTCGGGGATACCTAACACATTATCAAATCAAAAGCACATCATCTCAATTAGGAAACACAATGCGAAGGGTTGGTAAACATGCAGAAAAAATAGAAACTATAATCACCAAATCTTTTTACCCAATGCAATGTTCTTACTTTATTAATATTCATGAACCCAATTATATCACCAGCCTCACCCGTAAAGATAATTTGCGTTTAACCAACAAGGACCAAACACTACTTAAGCATAAAGACAAACCCCAAAGCTTAGTCATGATATTCTTCTGTATAAATTTTGGAACTAAAAGAAAGATTCCGCCATCCAATTGAGGTGCTACGCATCAACAATAAGCACTCATTTTTCATATTCTTAAACAAGTATTCGTTTAAAATATGTTTTTAACATTGTAAAAATATATATATATATATATATATATATATATATATAATTTCGTTTATAATCTATTTATGTTCAAAAAATATTTTAAAATAATGTATTTCATTTAAATAGTATAAATCTTCATTTCTATGAGGTGAATTAAAATAAAAGGTATAAATTTCTATTTACAAACTATTAATATATGTGCTTACTTAATTATTTATGATGTGTGAAAGAAGTATGTTTGAATTTTTATGTTTGAAGCAATTATTTTGATAAAGACGCACAAAAGGGTGTCGTCTTTTTTTTCATTGTTGCGTAGGTCAAAAACACATAATCAAGATATTTACATGCATATCATCTAAGAGGCAAACCTTAGAAGAGTGGGAAAAAGGACATGGAAATGACACACCAAAGAACCTTAATATGCACATTGTCGTGTCCTTCTTTCCATCTCCTCCGAGGTTTGCTACTTATATGATACGTATGCAAACATTTTGACCCTATTTACTTTCTAAACACCAAAAAAAAATTTTGAGAGTATGCATTTGTGTCATTTTATAATAAAACTTTGCTTCAAGCATAAAAACGGAATCATAATTTTCTTTTACCCCACCTATAGTAATTATCAAGCACATAATGTTTGTTCATAAAAAATTATACGCTTTATTTAATTTACTAGTTAAAAATGACTTTTTACACTATTTAAACGAAATATATTATCTCAATATCATTATTTAGGGAAACATATCCAAACATGCACAGAATCATTGCAAAATATACTATAATAAATTTATATACTTCTTCAAGAGTTAAAAAAAGGAGAAAAGCAGGAAAACTATAACATCCCTGAACTTTAGTTCCCGAATAATGTATTGAATAGCTTATGCTTTGTTATATGAATGATTTGCCTTGCTTGATGTGTTAGAGCTTAATCTTGTTTAGTTAACTAATGGTGATTAGGGTTAGCTTAAACCTAATTTATTAAGTTTAACCTTGTGTAGTTTTAAGTTGATTACGGTTAGATGTCTAATAGTTTAGTTAAAAGTTAGATTAGCTTGGTTAATGAATGGCTTAAGAGTTAAGTGAATTAGATTAAGCCTAAGTTAACCAAATGGGCCTTGTGAGTGATGTTGGGCCGTGAATGTGTGTGCATGAGTGTTGGGCCATGTGTGTGTGTATGTAGCCGTGAGGGAGTAAGGAAGTGTGTGTGTGTGTGTGTGTGTGTGTATGGTGAGCTTGTGAGTTTGCATGAAGAAGTGAGGTGTCAAACTCACATTTCATGCATGTTGCACAAGAAGGAGGTGGAAACACCACATTTCATTTCCTTGCATGAAGTGTGAGGTGTCCACACCAAAACTCACCACTTGGTCATCTAATCTCTTCACCATTTGACCATAAGCCATTATATAAGAGACCATGTGTTGATGGTCATCACTTTGGCTTCCTTTTCTTCTTAGCACCATCACCATCATCTTCATCTTCTTCCCTTGAGAACCACACGGCCAACACCCACAAACACCATCATCCTAACTCATTCTTCCATTAAAACCAAGAAATCTTTACATATCCTATGTCTAGATCATGGATATACAACATGCATGAGTGATTAAGGCTTAGAAAGTTCAAATCCAACCCTTTCCCCTTTTGAGAAGCTCACGGCCACATCCATCACCACCCTTAATCAAGCCTAAACTTTTACCAAACACAAGAAACCTTAGCATATTCATACTCTAGATCATGGATATGCCACTTGCTTAAAGTTTTGTGTTGAAGAAATTTCAACCATTAAACTCTAAACCTTAACAACCCTCACGGCCAAACCCCAAACAAAGCCTTAAGATCTTTAGCTTGGTAGATCAAGTTGAGCCTTAGAAGTTTTAGAAGCTTGAGATCAAGTTTCAAGTGTCAAAAGAGGGAGAGTGCTCACAGTTTGGAGAGGAAAAGGCCCAAAAGCTCAAAGTCTCCTTAGTTTTCTTCCAAGGTATGTGAGAGGAGCTTACACTTTTGCTAGAATAAGTCTTGAAGCTTAGAAATTAGGTTGAGTCACCATGAGACTCAAGGGCACTAGTTAGATTTTGTTTTGGCTTGGAGGCCAATTTGTGATGAATCTTGACATGTGATTGTTAAATGTTCTATGCTGAATTTTATGACTATGTTTAGTGTTGATGAGTAATTACATAGGTTATGTTGGTTAATTGAATGTTTAGACCCTTGGATGAACAAGGCTTAAGTGTTGACTAAATGGATTTTAGTTAACTAGGCCTTAACTGAGAATTAGATAAGGTAATTAAAGTGTTAATCAAAATGGTTTTGGATTGCTAAATCTCGGTTAAGGGAGTTAACTTAGTAACTAAAATGATTTAGTCAACTAAGTACCAATTAAACCTAGTCTTAGATAACTAAATAGTACTTGAACCTAATTAAGTTTCACTTAATCCTAGACTAGTGAACTTAATCCTAGACTAGTGAACTTAATCCCATGATTAGTCAACTAATCCAAGATTAGTTGGACTTGATCCTAGACTAGTGAACTTAATCCCATGATTAGTCAACTAATCCAAGATTAGTGGGACTTGATCCTAGACTAGTGAACTTAATCCCATGGTTAGTCAACTAATCCAAGATTAGTGGGACTTAATCCTAGATTAGTGAACTAAATCCCCTGATTAGTCAACTAATCCATGATTAGTTGGACTTAATCCATGATTAGTCGGGCATAATCCGAGATTAGCCAACTAAGCTAGACTTAAATCATGATTAGTGAGACCTAATCCATGATTAGTGGACTTAGTCCATGATTAGGCAGCTCAAGTTCAGTTAAACTTAGTCTTAAGTAATTAAAAATTACTTAACCTAAGTCTTAAGTAATTAAGACTTACTGAACCCAAGTTCTAGTTACTTAAGGTGTACTTAGGTCAGGGAAATGATGGGAGTTTGTCCGGATACTCAGACATAAGCTTGACCTAGAACTCGTATGGCTCTGCTATGTTAACTGCATACTTAGATACTTATGGATACATGTTGAATGCTTATGATTATATGATGAGCTAATATGAATAGGTATGTATCCATGCTGAACTGATGTCGAATGATCATGACATAGTTGGACTAATGATAAACTTGGAACTTGAACATGTGCATGATAACCTAGGATTGCAAGAGTTGCATTGATAACATACGTGACATGAGCTAGGTTATCAGACCAGTCCCAATCTGAGGAACACCTACGCAGGTGGAAACACCGTAAGTCGTGCCTTTTCGACGCAGGTGAACCTGTGGACTGTTTATGTAACTAAACTCGATATTTTATGAAAGCATGCACAAGGTTCACCGTAAGCCGTGCCTTTCGACGCTGGTGGACGCACCGTAAGTCGTGCCTTTTACGCAGGTGGAAACACTATAAGTCGTGCCTTTTACGCAGGTGGAAACACTGTAAGTCGTGCCTTTTACGCAAGTGGAAACACTGTAAGTCGTGCCTTCTACACAGGTGGAAACACTTTAAGTCGTGCCTTTTACGCTGGTGGAAACACTATAAGCCGTGCCTTTCGACGCTGGCAGACGTGCCGTAAGTCGTGCCACGTTCTTGAACGCACCGTTCCTCAGATCTGGACCCGGTGGACATCGAGGCCTCGGAGTTGGAGAAACATGTACATGCATCATGCCACCTATCTTGAAAGATAATAACTAGACTGGTGTTTGCCCATATGTATATGCATTATTGCACTGGTTATTGCTTCTGTTTATCTGACTGTGAATGTTAGGGCTTAGGCTTATTCGATAATGCAACTGTGTTAGGCTTACTCTCCTGCCCTTTTAGGTGATGGCCAGATACCTGCTTTGCATCGAGATTCGCTCGCTCCTTGACGTTGTTTGGGAGTATCAAGATCACCGGGTTGTTTTTGAGGGTGAAGTAGAGATCACTCTCTACCATCCCAATCCCGTAGTTCGCTTTCGTCCTCGTAGGTTTCGCATTCCGATTATTTACGTTATGCACATACCCCCGTTTTAAACTCTTTGTGCCCTCGGATGGACGACCTTTAAGGGTGTGCATAGTGGAAGTAATCCAGAATTCGAAATAGTTGTACAGCTTTTGGTTGGACGAAACCGGTGATCTCTGGCTATGGAGTAGCTGCAGTGGACCAGTGATCAGCTCTGATGATACCCTTTTCTTTTGAGTTGTACATATTTTTAATATTGCTTTTGGTGAGTTATTATCAGAGTGTTTTATTTTCAATGGACTTGTACCTAGTATGTATCAGACCTTTATGACTTATTATCTACAACTAAGGTTCACTTTACGCATTTCAATATTTCGCTGGCTTTTGATGAATTTTGGAATCCGGTATTGATCAGCTTTTAAAGAACTTGCAATTGAGGGACTAAAGGTTTCATTAACGAAAATAATATTTATTGCAAAAACCCTCGACTGCTTTTCAATGACTTATAACTTTCCGGATTTCAACTCTTTGATTTTACTTACCAATCAAGTGTATTTAAAAGAAAAAATTTTCCACCCTAATTTTAGGAAAACTATACAAGTCCAAATTAATCGAGCAAAAACCTTTTCATGGGAAAGAGTGTTACAAAAACATATTTGAGTTTGATGAGATTAAGACATAATGGATGTCGCCGATGTAAGAAAGTACTATGAGAAAGTAACAAAGAGACATGAACAACAGATAAGAAAGAATATAATGGAGATGAGAAAGACGAGGAGAAGATTTTTTTAACCTGATTCATGTTTGGCAAATTTACTTTTGGTTTTGAAGGTCACTCAATCATCTCTTTGGTTTTGAAATGGCTAGATTGCCTTACTGAATAATATTGCTACATAACTAATACAACATGAAAATGATTTAAGAAGCTACCATGCATTCACTCTTAATCTCAAAGGACTCCTCTCGTCCTTCTGGTTTCCGCTTTTGCGTAATTTGTTGCCTATTTATAATAAACTTATCATCGAACCCTCAACCTCGAAATTGACGCCTCAACTCCTACTTTACATGTTCATCTTTTTTACCTGTTCAGATTGAGTTGTAATGTTTCAAAAGATATGCTTGTATTAACTAAGGTTGATATTTTGGAATAACTCCAACCAAAGCATGTGTACTTAGAAGACATGAAATAAAATAGTATTTGGTAACGGATGCCCAGACAAAATGGAAATAATCATAACATTCACGATCCGACTCACATATTTTATGTTCATCGTTTTACCTTTCCATAGTAAAATATAATGATTTTAAAAACAATTTTGTATTTCCTAGCATTGATATTACTCCTTCTTGTCCTTATTTTAAGTCACGATCTTTAATATTTTGTTAGTTCTTTTTATAAGATTTTCATTATTTCTATGAAAAATTCTTTTTTTTTCCTTCCCTATTTGCCTTCTTAAATACATAAATTATCTATACCTTTTTTTCTTCATTCATAAAAGAAAAGGCAATTCAATGTATCTATAGTCCCCATATGTTTTAATAATTCGATGAACTCCCGAAGGAATAATTCCCATTTTTTCTTTTTAATCTCCTAAAGTCAGTATTTCATTTTACAATACTAAGGTTCTCGTTTTGGTTCTTCTCTTAATATCTAAGACATGCATTTACCAGGCGTATCAAGATCACAAGCAACAAGCTTACAAAATTTATATTAATAACAGAAATTAAATTATTAAAAAAATTGAATTATTGAGGCACCGAAGAATACAGACTTGCCAAAGAGAGGGCATAAAGAGAGAGAGAGAGAGAGAGACGGAGGAGGTGGGGAGGGGAAGGAGTAGAGCAAAAAATAATAACATCAAGAATACAACATATATAAACAAATAGATTATTGTATCATTTGTTGGTAATACTTTATACAAACGAGTATTTGAAAATATTAAAATGATGATATTGAGCGCAAAAAGTATTATTCAATTAATGTTTATTCATATCTCATTTCATCCTCTTTCTTATATTTGTTTTCTGTGTATCATTGCCACATTGTTTTAGCCTTTCAGTTCGTCCTAACATACATTACTCCTTAATCTCATCCAACCCAAGTAGTCTTTTCATCAAGAAAATGTAAAAAATAAGGAAAACTTGGGGATACCTAGCACGTTAGAAAATCAAAAGTACATCATCTCAATTAGGAAACACAATGCGAAGGGTTGGTAAACCAAGCAGAAAAAATAGAAACTATAATCACCAAAGCTTTTTACCCAATGCAATGATCTTACTTTATTAATATTCATGAACCCAATTATATCACCAGCCTCACCCGTAAAGATAATTTGCGTTTAACCAACAAGGACCAAACACTACATAAGCATAAAGACAAACCCCAAATCTTAGTCATGATATTCTTTTGTATAAATTTTGGAACTAAAAGAAAGATTCCGCCATCCAATTGAGGTGCTACGCAACAACAATAATAAGCACTCATTTTTCATATTCTGAAACAAGTATTTGTTTAAAATATGTTTTTAACATTTTTAAAAATATATATATATATAATTTCGTTTATAATCTACTATATATCTAATCTATTTATGTTCAAAAAATAATTTAAAATAATGTATTTCATTTAAATAGTATAAATCTTCATATCTATGAAGTGAATTAAAATGAAAGGTATAAATTTCTATTTACAAACTATTAATATGTGCTTACTAAATTATTTTTTTGGTAAATAAAAATTTTTATTAATACCAACTTGCCTCTTTTACACAAAAAAGAAATCAATGCCACCTTCTAGGAAGGGTTCATTGGTAAAAAACACAAAACCAAATAAAAAATCAAAATGCAACTAACTAAAGCTGGTTAATCTATGAACCAACATTACATTCCTGCAACTAGTAAAATCCCTAACTTTACTCAGAACATTCGAAGCTAACTCACGACCAAGAACTCTCCATCTAGCTTCTGGATTTTGCTGCTTCTCATGGAAAACTCGACGACATCTCTCCGTCCAGATCTCATACACAACTGCTGTAGTAACCGCACACATAATCTTCTGGTAAGTTCTCTCCTTAATTACATATGTTAGCTATTTCATCCATTTTCTACTTTCAAATCTTACAATCTGCATGCACAGCCAATTAGCAAGTAGAGTAAGCAGCTCCTTACTCCAATCGCACTTAAAGAACAAGTGATCATGCGATTCTGGCTGATGCCCACACAAAGGGCAAATAGTTGAACTTAGGTTTAGGAATTTCCCCAATCTGTCACGAGTATTAAGTCTATTCAATAACATCAACCATATAATAAAACAATGTTTAGGAACCGAAACAGAATTCCAAGCAATTTTGTGATACTTGAATTTTTCACGTTGCCCACAAAGATACCTGTACCCTGAATCAATTATTAATGATGTGTGAAAGAAGTATATTTGAATTTTTATGTTTGAAGCAATAATTTTTATAAAGATTCGCAAAAAAGGGTGTCGTCTTTTTTTTTCATTGTTGCGTAGGTCAAAAACACATAATCAAGATATTTACATGCATATCATCTAAGAGGCAAACCGTAGAAGAGTGGGAAAAATGATATGGCAATGACACACCAAAGAACCTTGATATGCACATTGTCGTGTCCTTCTTTCCCTCTCCTCCGAGGTTTGCTACTTATATGATAAGTATGCAAACATTTTGACCCTATTTACTTTTTAAGCACCAAAATTTTTTTTTGAAAGTATGCATTTGAGTCAGTTTATAATAAAACTTTGCTTCAAGCATAAAAACAGAATCATAATTTTCTTTTACCCCACCTATAGTAATTATCAAGCACATAATGTTTGTTCATAAAAAATTATACGCTTTATTTAATTTACTAGTTAAAAATGACTTTTTACACTATTTAAACGAAATATATTATCTCAATATCATTATTTAGGGAAACATATCCAAACAAGCACAGAATCATCGCAAAATATACTATAATAAATTTATATACTTTTTCAAGAGTTAAAAAAAGGAGAAAAGCAGGAAAACATATTTGAGTTTGAACAGATAAGAAAGAATATAACGGAGATGAGAAAGAGGAGGAGAAGATTTTTTTAACCTGATTCATGTTTTGCAAATTTACTTTTGGTTTTGAAGGTCACTCAATCATCTCTTTGGTTTTGAAATGGCTAGATTGCCTTACCGAATATTATTGCTACATAACTAATACAATATGAAAATGACTTAAGAAGCTACCATTCACTCTCAATCTCAAAGGACTCCTCTCCTCATTGTGGCTTTTGCTTTTGTTTTACTTTGTTGCCTATTTATAATAAACTAATCATCAAACCCTCAACCTAGAAATTCACGCCAACTCCCACTTTACACGTTCATCTTTTTTTACCTGTTTAGATTGAGCTGTAACGTTTTAAAAGATAAGCTTATATTAACTAGGCCAGATTGATATTTTGGAATAACTCTAACCAAAGCATGTGTGCTTGGGGGACATGAAATATAATAGTATTTGATAACGGATGCCCAGACAACATGAAAATAATCATAACATTCACCATCCGACTCACATATTTTATGTTCATATTTTTACATTTCCATAGTAAAATATAATGATTTTAAAAACAATTTTGTATTTCCTAGCATTAATATTACTCCTTCTTGTCCTTATTTTAAGTCACGGTCTTTAATATTTTGGTAGTTCGTTTTATAAGATTTTCATTATTTCTATGAAAAAATCTTCTTTTCCTTTTTATTTGCCTTCTTAAATACATAAATCATCTGTACCTTTTTTTGTTGTCATTCATAAAAGAAAAGGCAATTCAATGTATCTATAGTCCCCATATTTTTCGATAATTCGATGAACTCCCGCAGGAATAATTCCCATTTTTTCTATTTAACTCCTAAAGTTAGTATTTCATTTTAAAATACTAAGGTTCTCGTTTTGGTTCTTCTCTTAATATCTTAGATTTGCATTTACCGGACGTTTCAAGATCACAAGCAACAAGCTTACAAAATTTATATTAATAACTGAAATTAAATTAATAAAAAAATATAATTATTGTGGCACCGAAGAATACACACTAGCCAAAGAGAGGGCATAAAGAGAGAGAGAGAGAGAGAGACGGAGGGGGTGGGGAGGGGAAGGAGAGAAAGGAAGAATTGGAAAGATTACCTAGTTACCCACAACCTCTCCCGGACTTGATGATGACGTGGATCAAAAAAGAATAACATCAAGAATACAACATGTATAAACAAATAGATTATTGTATCATTTGTTGGTAATACTTTATACAAACGAGTATTTGAAATCATTAAAATGATGATATTGAGCGTAAAAAGTATTATTCAATTAATGTTTATTCATATCTCATTTCATCCTCTTTCTTATATTTGTGATGTGTGTATCATTGCCACATTGTTTTAGCCTTTCAATCCGTCCTAACATACATTACTCCTTAATCTCATCCAACCCAAGTTGTCTTTTCATCAAGAAAACGTAAAAAATTAGGAAAACTTGGGGATACCTAACACATTATCAAATCAAAAGCACATCATCCCAATTAGGAAACACAATGCGAAGGGTTGGTAAACCAAGCAGAAAAAAATAGAAACTATAATCACCAATGATTTTTACCCAATGCAGTGATATTACTTTATTAATATTCATGAACCCAATTATATCACCAACCTCACCCGTAAAGATAATTTGCGTTTAACCAACAAGGACCAAACACTACATAAGCATAAAGACAAACCCCAAAGCTTAGTCATGATATTCTTCTGTATAAATTTTTGAACTAAAAGAAAGATTCCGTCATCCAATTGAGGGAAACATATTTGAGTTTGATGAGATTATCTCAATATCATTATTTAGGGAAACATATCCAAACATGCACAGAATCATCGCAAAATATACTATAATAAATTTATATACTTTTTCAAGAGTTAAAAAAGGAGAAAAGCAAGAAAACATATTTGAGTTTGATGAGATTAAGACATAAAGGATGTCGCAGATGTAAGAAAGTACTATGAGAAAGTAACAAAGAGACATGAACAACATATAAGAAAGAATATAACGGAGATGAGAAAGAGGAGGAGAAGATTTTTTTTAACCTGATTCATGTTTTGCAAGTTTACTTTTGGTTTTGAAGGTCACTCAATCATCTCTTTGGTTTTGAAATGGCTAGATTGCCTTACCGAATATTATTGCTACATAATTAATACAATATGAAAATGACTTAAGAAGCTACCATTCACTCTCAATCTCAAAGGACTCCACTCCTCATTGTGGCTTTTGTTTTTGTTTTACTTTGTTGCCTATTTATAATAAACTAATCATCAAACCCTTAACCTAGAAATTAACCCCAACTCCCAATTTACACGTTCATCTTTTTTTACCTGTTCAGATTGAGCTGTAACGTTTTAAAAGATAAGCTTATATATATTAACTAGGCCAGATTGATATTTTGAAATAACTCCAACCAAAGCATGTGTGCTTGGGAGACATTAAATATAATAGTATTTGGTAACGGATGCCCAGACAACATGAAAATAATCATAACATTCACGATCCGACTCACATATTTTATGTTCATCTTTTTACTTTTCCATAGTAAAATATAATGATTTTAAAAACAATTTTGTATTTCCTAGCATTGATATTACTACTTCTTGTCCTTATTTTAAGTCAAGATCTTTAATATTTTGGTAGTTCGTTTTATAAGATTTTCATTATTTCTATGAAAAAAACTTTTTTTTCCTTTTTATTTTCCTTCTTAAATACATAAATTATCTGTACCTTTTTTTTTGTAGTCATTCATAAAAGAAAAGGCAATTCAATGTATCTATAGTCCCCATATTTTTCGATAATTCGATGAACTCCCGAAGGAATAATTCCCATTATTTCTATTTAACTCCTAAAGTTAGTATTTCATTTTACAATATTAAGGTTCTCGTTTTGGTTCTTCTCTTAATATCTAAGATTTGCATTTATAGGACGTTTCAAGATCACATGCAACAAGCTTACAAAATTTATATTAATAACTGAAATTAAATTAATAAAAAAAATATAATTATTGTGGCACCGAAGAATACACACTAGCCAAAGAGAGGGCATAAAGAGAGAGAGAGAGAGAGAGAGAGACGGAGGGGGTGGGGAGGGGAAGGAGAGAAAGGAAGAATCGGAAATATTTCCTAATTACCCACAACCTCTCCCGGACTTGATGATGACGCGGATCAAAAAAGAATAACATCAAGAATACAACATGTATAAACAAATAGATTATTGTATCATTTGTTGGTAATACTTTATACAAACGAGTATTTGAAATTATTAAAATGATGATATTGAGCGTAAAAAGTATTATTCAATTAATGTTTATTTATATATCATTTCATCCTCTTTCTTATATTTGTTATGTGTGTATCATTGCCACATTGTTTTAGCCTTTCAATCCATCCTAACATACATTACTCCTGAATCTCATCCAAACCAAGTTGTCTTTTCATCAAGAAAGCATAAAAAATAAGGAAAACTTGGGGATACCTAGCACATTAGAAAATCAAAAGTACATCATCCCAAGTAGGAAATACAATGCGAAGGGTTGGTAAACCAAGCAGAAAAAATAGAAACTATAATCACCAATGCTTTTTACCCAATGCAGTGATCTTACTTTATTAATATTCATGAACCCAATTATATCACCAACCTCACCCGTAAAGATAATTTGCGTTTAACCACCAAGGACCAAACACTACATAAGCATAAAGACAAACCCCAAAGCTTAGTCATGATATTCTTCTGTATAAATTTTTGAACTAAAAGAAAGATTCCGCCATCCAATTGAGGTGCTACGCATCAACAATAAGCTTTCATTCTTCATATTCTGAAACAAGTATTCATTTAAAATATATTTTTAACATTTTTAAATATATATATATATATATATATATATATATAATTTCGTTTATAATCTATTAAATATCTAATCTATTTATGTTCAAAAAATATTTTAAAATAATGTATTTCATTTAAATAGTATAAATCTTCATTTCTATGAAGCGAATTAAAATAAAAGGTATAAATTTCTATTTACAAACTATTAATATATGTGCTGACTTAATTATTTATGATGTGTGAAAGAAGTATGTTTGAAATTTTATGTTTGAAGCAATAATTTTGATAAAGACTCGCACATAAGGGTGTCGTCTTTTTTTTCATTGTTGCGTAGGTCAAAAACACATAATCAAGATATTTACATGCATATCATCTAAGAGGCAAACCTTAGAAGAGTGGGAAAAATGACATGGCAATAACACACCAAAGAACCTTGATATTCACATTGTCGTGTCCTTCTTTCCCTCTCCTCTGAGGTTTGCTACTTATATGATATGTATGCAAACATTTTGACCCTATTTACTTTCTAAACACCAAAAAAAAATTTTGAAGGTATGCATTTGAGTCCGTTTATAAAAAACGTTGCTTCAAGCATAAAAACGGAATCATAATTTTCTTTTACCCCACCTATAGTAATTATCAAGCACATAATGTTTGTTCATAAAAAATTATACGCTTTATTTATTTTACTAGTTAAAAATGACTTTTTACACTATTTAAACGAAATATATTATCTCAATATCATTATTTTGGGAAACATATCCAAACATGCACAGAGTCATCGCAAAATATACTATAATAAATTTATATACTTTTTCAAAAGTTAAAAAAAGGAGAAAAGCAGGAAAACATATTTGAGTTTGATGAGATTAAGACATAATGGATGTCGCAGATGTAAGAAAGTACTATGAGAAAGTAACAAAGAGACATGAACAACATATAAGAAAGAATATAACGGAGATGAGAAAGAGGAGGAGAAGATTTTTTTTAACCTGATTCATGTTTTGCAAGTTTACTTTTGGTTTTGAAGGTCACTCAATCATCTCTTTGGTTTTGAAATGGCTAGATTGCCTAACCGAATATTATTGCTACATAATTAATACAATATGAAAATGACTTAAGAAGCTACCATTCACTCTCAATCTCAAAGGACTCCACTCCTCATTGTGGCTTTTGTTTTTGTTTTACTTTGTTGCCTATTTATAATAAACTAATCATCAAACCCTTAACCTAGAAATTCACGCCAACTCCCACTTTACACGTTCATCTTTTTTTACCTGTTCAGATTGAGCTGTAACGTTTTAAAAGATAAGCTTATATATATTAACTAGGCCAGATTGATATTTTGGAATAACTCCAACCAAAGCATGTGTGCTTGGGAGACATTAAATATAATAGTATTTGGTAACGGATGCCCAGACAACATGAAAATAATCATAACATTCACGATCCGACTCACATATTTTATGTTCATCTTTTTACTTTTCCATAGTAAAATATAATGATTTTAAAAACAATTTTGTATTTCCTAGCATTGATATTATTACTTCTTGTCCTTATTTTAAGTCAAGATCTTTAATATTTTGGTAGTTCGTTTTATAAGATTTTCATTATTTCTATGAAAAAATCTTTTTTTTCCTTTTTATTTTCCTTCTTAAAAACATAAATTATCTGTACCTTTTTTTTTTGTAGTCATTCATAAAAGAAAAGGCAATTCAATGTATCTATATTCCCCATATTTTTCGATAATTCGATGAACTCCCGAAGGAATAATTCCCATTATTTCTATTTAACTCCTAAAGTTAGTATTTCATTTTACAATATTAAGGTTCTCGTTTTGGTTCTTCTCTTAATATCTAAGATTTGCATTTACAGGACGTTTCAAGATCACAAGCAACAAGCTTACAAAATTTATATTCATAACTGAAATTAAATTAATAAAAAAAACATAATTATTGTGGCACCGAAGAATACACACTAGCCAAAGAGAGGGCATAAAGAGAGAGAGAGAGAGAGAGAGAGAGAGAGAGAGAGAGACGGAGGGGGTGGGGAGGGGAAGGAGAGAAAGGAAGAATCGGAAATATTTCCTAATTACCCACAACCTCTCCCGGACTTGATGATGACACGGATCAAAAAAGAATAACATCAAGAATACAACATGTATAAACAAATAGATATTTGTATCATTTGTTGGTAATACTTTATACAAACGAGTATTTGAAATTATTAAAATGATGATATTGAGCGTAAAAAGTATTATTCAATTAATGTTTATTTATATCTAATTTCATCCTCTTTCTTATATTTGTTATGTGTGTATCATTGCCACATTGTTTTAGCCTTTCAATCCATCCTAACATACATTACTCCTGAATCTCATCCAAACCAAGTTGTCTTTTCATCAAGAAAACATAAAAAATAAGGAAAACTTGGGGATACCTAGCACATTAGAAAATCAAAAGTACATCATCCCAAGTAGGAAATACAATGCGAAGGGTTGGTAAACCAAGCAGAAAAACGGAATCATAATTTTCTTTTACCCCACCTATAGTAATTATCAAGCACATAATGTTTGTTCATAAAAAATTATACGCTTTATTTAATTTACTAGTTAAAAATGACTTTTTACACTATTTAAACGAAATATATTATCTCAATATCATTATTTTGGGAAACATATCCAAACATGCACAGAGTCATCGCAAAATATACTATAATAAATTTATATACTTTTTCAAAAGTTAAAAAAAGGAGAAAAGCAGGAAAACATATTTGAGTTTGATGAGATTAAGACATAATGGATGTCGCAGATGTAAGAAAGTACTATGAGAAAGTAACAAAGAGACATGAACAACATATAAGAAAGAATATAATGGAGATGGGAAAGAGGAGGAGAAGATTTTTTTAACCTGATTCATGTTTTGCAAATTTACTTTTGGTTTTGAAGGTCACTCAATCATATGTTTGGTTTTGAAATGGCTAGATTGCCTTAACGAATATTATTGCTACATAACTAATACAATATGAAAATGACTTAAGAAGCTACCATTCACTCTCAATCTCGAAGGACTCCTCTCCTCATTGTGGCTTTTGCTTTTGTTTTACTTTGTTGCCTATTTATAATAAACTAATCATCAAACCCTCAACCTAGAAATTCATGCCAACTCCCCCTTTACACGTTCATCTTTTTTTACCTGTTCAGATTGAGCTGTAACGTTTTAAAAGATAAGCTTATATATATTAACTAGGCCAGATTGATATTTTGGAATAACTCCAACCAAAGCATGTGTGCTTGGGAGACATTAAATATAATAATATTTGGTAACGGATGCCCACACCACATGAAAATAATTATAACATTCACGCCCTACTCACATTTTATGTTCTTTTTACTTTTCCATATTGAAATATTATGGTTTTGATGAAAATTTTGTATTTCATAGCCTTGATATTACTCCTTTTTGTCCTTTTTATAAGTCATGATCATTAATATTTTGGAAGTTCGTTTTATAAGATTTTCATTATTTCTATGAAAAATTCTTTTTTTTCCTTTTTATTTGCCTTCTTAAACACATAAATTATCTGTACCGTTTTTTTTGTTGTCATTCATAAAAGAAAAGGCAATTCAATGTATCTATAGTCCCCATATTTTTCGATAATTCGATGAACTCCCGAAGGAATAATTCCCATTTTTTCTATTTAACTCCTAAAGTGAGTATTTCATTTTACAATACTAAGGTTCTCGTTTTGGTTCTTCTCTTAATATCTAAGATTTGCATTTACCGGACGTTTCAAGATCACAAGCAACAAGCTTACAAAATTTATATTAATAACTGATTTTATATTAATAAAAAAATATAATTATTGTGGCACCGAAGAATACACACTGGCCAAAGAGAAGGCATAAAGAGAGAGAGAGAGAGAGAGAGAGAGACGGAGGGGGTGGGGAGGGGAAGGAGAGAATGGAAGAATTGGAAAGATTACCTAATTACCCACAACCTCTCCCGAACTTGATGATGACGTGGATCAAAAAAGAATAACATCAAGAATACAACATGTATAAACAAATAGATTATTGTATCATTTGTTGGTAATACTTTATACAGACGAGTATTTGAAATTATTAAAACGATGATATTGAGCGTAAAAAGTATTATTCAATTAATGTTTATTCATATCTCATTTCATCCTCTTTGTTATATTTGTTATGTGTGTATCATTGCCACATTGTTTTAGCCTTTCAATCCATCCTAACATACATTACTCCTTAATCTCATCCAAACCAAGTTGTCTTTTCATCAAGAAAACGTAAAAAATAAGGAAAACTTGGGGATACCTAGCACATTAGAAAATCAAAAGTACATCATCCCAATTAGGAAACACAATGCGAAGGGTTGGTAAACAAGCATAAAAAATAGAAACTATAATCACCATTGCTTTTTACCCAATGCAGTGATCTTACTTTATTAATATTCATGAACCCAATTATATCACCAACCTCACCCGTAAAAATAATTTGCGTTTAACCACCAAGGACCAAACACTACATACATAAGCATAAAGACAAACCCCAAAGCTTAGTCAAGATATTCTTCTGTATAAATTTTTGAACTAAAAGAAAGATTTCGCCATCCAATTGAGGTGCTACGCATCAACAATAAGCACTCATTCTTCATATTCCGAAACAAGTATTCGTTTAAAATATGTTTTTAACATTTTTAAAATATATATATATATATATATAATTTCGTTTATAATCTATTAAATATCTAATCTATTTATGTTCAAAAAATATTTTAAAATAATGTATTTCATTTAAATAGTATAAATCTTCATTTCTATGAAGTGAATTAAAATAAAAGGTATAAATTTCTATTTACAAACTATTAATATATGTGCTTACTTAATTTTTTATGATGTGTGAAAGAAGTATGTTTGAATTTTTATGTTTAAAGCAATAATTTTGATAAAGACTCGCACAAAAGGGTGTCGTCTTTTTTTTTTCATTGTTGCGTAGGTCAAAAACACATAATCAAGATATTTACATGCATATCATCTAAGAGGCAAACCTTAGAAGAGTGGGAAAAATGACATGGCATTGACACACCAAAGAACCTTGATATGCACATTGTCGTGTCCTTCTTTCCCTCTCCTCCGAGGTTTGCTACTTATATGATATGTATGCAAACATTTTGACCCTATTTACTTTCTAAACACCAAAAAAATTTTGAAAGTATGCATTTGAGTCAGTTTATAATAAAACTTTGCTTCAAGCATAAAAACGGAATCGTAATTTTCTTTTACCCCATCTATAGTAACTATCAAGCACATAATGTTTGTTCATAAAAAATTATACGCTTTATTTAATTTACTAGTTAAAAATGACTTTTTACACTATTTAAACAAAATATATTATCTCAATATCATTATTTAGGGAAACATATCCAAACATGCACAGAATCATCGCAAAATATACTATAATAAATTTATATACTTTTTCAAGAGTTAAAAAAGGAGAAAAGCAGGAAAACATATTTGAGTTTGATGAGATTAAGACTTAATGGATGTCGCAGATGTAAGAAAGTACTATGAGAAAGTAACAAAGAGACATGAACAACATATAAGAAAGAATATAATGGAGATGAGAAAGTGGAGGAGAAGATTTTTTTAACCTGATTCATGTTTTGCAAATTTACTTTTGGTTTTGAAGGTCACTCAATCATATCTTTGGTTTTGAAATGGCTAGATTGCCTTACTGAATATTATTGCTACATAACTAATACAATATGAAAGTGACTTAAGAAGCTACCATTCACTCTCAATCTCAAAGGACTCCTCTCCTCATTGTGGCTTTTGCTTTTGTTTTACTTTGTTGCCTATTTATAATAAACTAATCATCAAACCCTCAACCTAGAAATTCACGCCAACTCCCACTTTACACGTTCATCTTTTTTTACCTGTTCAGATTGAGCTGTAACGTTTTAAAAGATAAGCTTATATTAACTAGGCCAGATTGATATTTTGGAATAACTCCAACCAAAGCTTGTGTGCTTGGGATACATGAAATATTATAATATTTGGTAACGGATGCCCAGACCACATGAAAATAATCAAAAGATTCACGCCCTACTCACATTTTATGTTCTTTTTACTTTTCCGTATTGAAATATTATGATTTTGATGAAAATTTTGTATTTCCTAGCGTTGATATTACTCCTTTTTGACCTTTTTATAAGTCATGATCATTAATATTTTGGTAGTTCATTTTTTAAGATTTTCATTATTTCTATGAAAAATTCTTTTTTTACTTTTTATTTGCCTTCTTAAACACATAAATTATCTGTACCGTTTTTTTGTTGTCATTCATAAAAGAAAAGGCAATTCAATGTATCTATAGTCCCCATATTTTTCGATAATTCGATGAACTCCCGAAGGAATAATTCCCATTTTTTCTATTTAACTCCTAAAGTTAGTATTTCATTTTACAATACTAAGGTTCTTGTTTTGGTTCTTCTCTTAATATCTAAGATTTGCATTTACCGGACGTTTCAAGATCACAAGCAACATGCTTACAAAATTTATATTAATAACTGAATTTATATTAATAAAAAAATATAATTATTGTGGCACCGAAGAATACACACTGGCCAAAGAGAGGGCATAAAGAGAGAGAGAGAGAGAGAGAGAGAGAGAGAGAGAGAGAGAGAGAGACGGAAGGGGTGGGGAGGGGAAGGAGAGAAAGGAAGAATTGGAAAGCATACCTAATTACCCACAACCTCTCCCGAACTTGATGATGTCGTGGATCAAAAAAGAATAACATCAAGAAAACAACATGTATAAACAAATAGATTATTGTATCATTTGTTGGTAATACTTTATACAAACGAGTATTTGAAATTATTAAAACGATGATATTGAGCGTAAAAAGTATTATTCAAGTAATGTTTATTCATATCTCATTTCATCCTCTTACTTATATTTTTTATGTGTGTATCATTGCCACATTGTTTTAGCCTTTCAATCCATCCTAACATACATTACTCCTTAATCTCATCCAAACCAAGTTGTCTTTTCATCAAGAAAACGTAAAAAATAAGGAAAACTTGGGGATACCTAGCACATTAGAAAATCAAAAGTACATAATCCCAATTAGGAAACACAATGCGAAGGGTTGGTAAACCAAGCAGAAAAAATAGAAACTATAATCACCAATGCTTTTTACCCATTGCAGTGATCTTACTTTATTAATATTCATGAACCCAATTATATCACCAACCTCACCCGTAAAGATAATTTGCGTTTAACCACCAAGGACCAAACACTACATAAGCATAAAGACAAACCCCAAAGCTTAGTCATGATATTCTTCTGTATAAATTTTTGAACTAAAAGAAAGATTTTGCCATCCAATTGAGGTGCTACGCATCAACAATAAGCATTCATTCTTCATATTCCGAAACAAGTATTCGTTTAAAATATGTTTTTAACATTTTTAAAATATATATATATATATAATTTTTTTTATAATCTATTAAATATCTAATCTATTTATGTTCAAAAAATATTTTAAAATAATGTATTTCATTTAAATAGTATAAATCTTCATTTCTATGAAGTGAATTAAAATAAAAGGTATAAATTTCTATTTACAAACAATTATTATATGTGCTTACTTAATTATTTATGATGTGTGAAAGAAGTATGTTTGAATTTTTATGTTTGAAGCAATAATTTTGATAAAGAGTCGCACAAAAGGGTGTCGTCTTTTTTTTCATTTTTGCGTAGGTCAAAAACACATAATCAAGATATTTACATGCATATCATCTAAGAGGCAAACCTTAGAAGAGTGGAAAAAATGACATGGCAATGACACACCAAAGAACCTTGATATGCACATTGTCGTGTCCTTCTTTCCCTCTCCTCCGAGGTTTGCAACTTATATGATATGTATGCAAACATTTTGACCCTATTTACTTTCTAAACACCAAAAAAAAATTTTGAAAGTATGCATTTGAGTCAGTTTATAATAAAACTTTGCTTCAAGCATAAAAACGGAATCGTAATTTTCTTTTACCCCACCTATAGTAATTATCAAGCACATAATGTTTGTTCATAAAAAATTATACTCTTTATTTAATTTACTAGTTAAAAATCACTTTTTACACTATTTAAACGAAATATATAATCTCAATATCATTATTTAGGGAAACATATCCAAACATGCACAGAATCATCGCAAAATATACTATAATAAATTTATATACTTTTTCAAAAGTTAAAAAAAGGAGAAAAGCAGGAAAACATATTTGAGTTTGATGAGATTAAGACATAATGGATGTCGCGGATGTAAGAAAGTACTATGAGAAAGTAACAAAGAGACATGAACAACATATAAGAAAGAATATAACGGAGATGAGAAAGAGGAGGAGAAGATTTTTTTAACCTGATTCATGTTTTGCAAATTTACTTTAGGTTTTGAAGGTCACTCAATCATCTCTTTGGTTTTGAAATGGCTAAATTGCCTTACCGAATATTATTGCTACATAATTAATACAATATGAAAATGACTTAAGAAGCTACCATTCACTCTCAATCTCAAAGGACTCCACTCCTCATTGTGGCTTTTGTTTTTGTTTTACTTTGTTGCCTATTTATAATAAACTAATCATCAAACCCTTAACCTAGAAATTCACGCCAACTCCCACTTTACACGTTCATCTTTTTTTACCTGTTCAGATTGAGCTGTAACGTTTTAAAAGATAAGCTTATATATATTAACTAGGCCAGATTGATATTTTGGAATAACTCCAACCAAAGCATCTGTGCTTGGGAGACATTAAATATAATAGTATTTGGTAACGGATGCCCAGACAACATGAAAATAATCATAACATTCACGATCCGACTCACATATTTTATGTTCATATTTTTACTTTTCCATAGTAAAATATAATGATTTTAAAAACAATTTTGTATTTCTTAGCATTGATATTACCCCTTCTTGTCCTTATTTTAAGTCACGATCATTAATATTTTGGTAGTTCGATTTATAAGATTTTCATTATTTCTATGAAAATTCTTTTTTTTTCCTTTTTATTTGCCTTCTTAAATACATAAATTATCTGTACCGTTTTGTTGTTGTCATTCATAAAAGAAAAGGCAATTCAATGTATCTATAGTCCCCATATTTTTCGATAATTCGATGAACTCCCGAAGGAATAATTCCCATTTTTTCTATTTAACTCCTAAAGTTAGTATTTCATTTTACAATACTAAGGTTCTCGTTTTGGTTCTTCTCTTAATATCTTAGATTTGCATTTACCGGACGTTTCAAGATCACAAGCAACAAGCTTACAAAATTTATATTAATAACTGAAATTAAATTAATAAAAAAATATAATTATTGTGGCACCGAAGAATACACACTGGCCAAAGAGAGGGGACAAAGAGAGAGAGAGAGAGAGATGGAGGGGGTGGGGAGGGGAAGGAGAGAAAGGAAGAATTGCAAAGATTACCTAATTACCCACAACCTCTCCCGAACTTGATGATGACGTGGATCAAGAAAGAATAACATGAAGAATACAACATGTATAAACAAATAGATTATTGTATCATTTGTTGGTAATACTTTATACAAACGAGTATTTGAAATTATTAAAACGATGATATTGAGCGTAAAAAGTATTATTCAATTAATGTTTATTCATATCTCATTTCATCCTCTTTCTTATATTTGTTATGTGTGTATCATTGCCACATTGTTTTAGCCTTTCAATCCATCCTAACATACATTACTCCTTAATCTCATCCAAACCAAGTTGTCTTTTCATCAAGAAAACGTAAAAAATAAGGAAAACTTGGGGATACCTAGCACATTAGAAAATCAAAAGTACATCATCCCAATTAGGAAACACAATGCGAAGGGTTGGTAAACCAAGCAGAAAAAATAGAAACTATAATCACCAATGCTTTTTACCCAATGCAGTGATCTTACTTTATTAATATTCATGAACCCAATTATATCACCAACCTCACCCGTAAAGATAATTTGCGTTTAACCACCAAGGACCAAACACTACATAAGCATAAAGACAAACCCCAAAGCTTAGTCATGATATTCTTCTGTATAAATTTTTGAACTAAAAGAAAGATTTCGCCATCCAATTGAGGTGCTAAGCATCAACAATAAACATTCATTCTTCATATTCCGAAACAAGTATTCGTTTAAAATATGTTTTTAACATTTTTAATATATATATATATATATATAATTTTGTTTATAATCTATTAAATATCTAATCTATTTATGTTCAAAAAATATTTTAAAATAATGTATTTCATTTAAATAGTATAAATCTTCATTTCTATGAAGTGAATTAAAATAAAAGGTATAAATTTCTATTTACAAACTATTAATATATGTGCTTACTTAATTATTTATGATGTGTGAAAGAAGTATGTTTGAATTTTTATGTTTGAAGCAATAATTTTGATAAAGAGTCGCACAAAAGGGGGTCGTCTTTTTTTCTCATTGTTGCGTAGGTCAAAAACACATAATCAAGATATTTACATGCATATCATCTAAGAGGCAAACCTTAGAAGAGTGGGAAAAATGACATGGCAATGACACACCAAAGAACCTTGATATGCACATTGTCGTGTCCTTCTTTCCCTCTCCTCCGAGGTTTGCTACTTATATGATATGTATGCAAACATTTTGACACTATTTACTTTCTAATAAACACCAAAAAAATTTTTTGAAAGTATGCATTTGAGTCAGTTTATAATAAAACCTTGCTTCAAGCATAAAAATGGAATCGTAATTTTCTTTTACCCCACCTATAGTAATTATCAAGCACATAATTTTTATTCATAAAAAATTATACGCTTTATTTAATTTACTAGTTAAAAATGACTTTTTACACTATTTAAACGAAATATATTATCTCAATATCATTATTTAGGTAAACATATCCAAACATGCACAGAATCATCGCAAAATATACTATAATAAATTTATATACATTTTCAAGAGTTAAAAAAAGGAGAAAAGCAAGAAAACATATTTGAGTTTGATGAGATTAAGACATAATGGATGTCGCGGATGTAAGAAAACTATGAGAAAGTAACAAAGAGACATGAACAACATATAAGAAAGAATATAACGGAGATGAGAAAGAGGAGGAGAAGATTTTTTTTAACCTGATTCATGTTTTGCAAGTTTACTTTTGGTTTTGAAGGTCACTCAATCATCTCTTTGGTTTTGAAATGGCTAGATTGCCTAACCGAATATTATTGCTACATAATTAATACAATATGAAAATGACTTAAGAAGCTACCATTCACTCTCAATCTCAAAGGACTCCACTCCTCATTGTGGCTTTTGTTTTTGTTTTACTTTGTTGCCTATTTATAATAAACTAATCAAACAAACCCTTAACCTAGAAATTCACGCCAACTCCCACTTTACACGTTCATCTTTTTTTACCTGTTCAGATTGAGCTGTAACGTTTTAAAAGATAAGCTTATATATATTAACTAGGCCAGATTGATATTTTGGAATAACTCCAACCAAAGCATGTGTGCTTGGGAGACATTAAATATAATAGTATTTGGTAACGGATGCCCAGACAACATGAAAATAATCATAACATTCACGATCCGACTCACATATTTTATGTTCATCTTTTTACTTTTCCATAGTAAAATATAATGATTTTAAAAACAATTTCGTATTTCCTAGCATTGATATTACTACTTCTTGTCCTTATTTTAAGTCAAGATCTTTAATATTTTGGTAGTTCGTTTTATAAGATTTTCATTATTTCTATGAAAAAATCTTTTTTTTTCCTTTTTATTTGCCTTCTTAAATACATAAATTATCTGTACCGTTTTGTTGTTGTCATTCATAAAAGAAAAGGCAATTCAATGTATCTATAGTCCCCATATTTTTCGATAATTCGATGAACTCCCGAAGGAATAATTCCCATTTTTTCTATTTAACTCCTAAAGTTAGTATTTCATTTTACAATACTAAGGTTCTCGTTTTGGTTCTTCTCTTAATATCTTAGATTTGCATTTACCGGACGTTTCAAGATCACAAGCAACAAGCTTACAAAATTTATATTAATAACTGAAATTAAATTAATAAAAAAATATAATTATTGTGGCACCGAAGAATACACACTGGCCAAAGAGAGGGGACAAAGAGAGAGAGAGAGAGAGATGGAGGGGGTGGGGAGGGGAAGGAGAGAAAGGAAGAATTGCAAAGATTACCTAATTACCCACAACCTCTCCCGAACTTGATGATGACGTGGATCAAGAAAGAATAACATGAAGAATACAACATGTATAAACAAATAGATTATTGTATCATTTGTTGGTAATACTTTATACAAACGAGTATTTGAAATTATTAAAACGATGATATTGAGCGTAAAAAGTATTATTCAATTAATGTTTATTCATATCTCATTTCATCCTCTTTCTTATATTTGTTATGTGTGTATCATTGCCACATTGTTTTAGCCTTTCAATCCATCCTAACATACATTACTCCTTAATCTCATCCAAACCAAGTTGTCTTTTCATCAAGAAAACGTAAAAAATAAGGAAAACTTGGGGATACCTAGCACATTAGAAAATCAAAAGTACATCATCCCAATTAGGAAACACAATGCGAAGGGTTGGTAAACCAAGCAGAAAAAATAGAAACTATAATCACCAATGCTTTTTACCCAATGCAGTGATCTTACTTTATTAATATTCATGAACCCAATTATATCACCAACCTCACCCGTAAAGATAATTTGCGTTTAACCACCAAGGACCAAACACTACATAAGCATAAAGACAAACCCCAAAGCTTAGTCATGATATTCTTCTGTATAAATTTTTGAACTAAAAGAAAGATTTCGCCATCCAATTGAGGTGCTAAGCATCAACAATAAACATTCATTCTTCATATTCCGAAACAAGTATTCGTTTAAAATATGTTTTTAACATTTTTAATATATATATATATATATATATAATTTTGTTTATAATCTATTAAATATCTAATCTATTTATGTTCAAAAAATATTTTAAAATAATGTATTTCATTTAAATAGTATAAATCTTCATTTCTATGAAGTGAATTAAAATAAAAGGTATAAATTTCTATTTACAAACTATTAATATATGTGCTTACTTAATTATTTATGATGTGTGAAAGAAGTATGTTTGAATTTTTATGTTTGAAGCAATAATTTTGATAAAGAGTCGCACAAAAGGGGGTCGTCTTTTTTTCTCATTGTTGCGTAGGTCAAAAACACATAATCAAGATATTTACATGCATATCATCTAAGAGGCAAACCTTAGAAGAGTGGGAAAAATGACATGGCAATGACACACCAAAGAACCTTGATATGCACATTGTCGTGTCCTTCTTTCCCTCTCCTCCGAGGTTTGCTACTTATATGATATGTATGCAAACATTTTGACACTATTTACTTTCTAATAAACACCAAAAAAATTTTTTGAAAGTATGCATTTGAGTCAGTTTATAATAAAACCTTGCTTCAAGCATAAAAATGGAATCGTAATTTTCTTTTACCCCACCTATAGTAATTATCAAGCACATAATTTTTATTCATAAAAAATTATACGCTTTATTTAATTTACTAGTTAAAAATGACTTTTTACACTATTTAAACGAAATATATTATCTCAATATCATTATTTAGGTAAACATATCCAAACATGCACAGAATCATCGCAAAATATACTATAATAAATTTATATACATTTTCAAGAGTTAAAAAAAGGAGAAAAGCAAGAAAACATATTTGAGTTTGATGAGATTAAGACATAATGGATGTCGCGGATGTAAGAAAACTATGAGAAAGTAACAAAGAGACATGAACAACATATAAGAAAGAATATAACGGAGATGAGAAAGAGGAGGAGAAGATTTTTTTTAACCTGATTCATGTTTTGCAAGTTTACTTTTGGTTTTGAAGGTCACTCAATCATCTCTTTGGTTTTGAAATGGCTAGATTGCCTAACCGAATATTATTGCTACATAATTAATACAATATGAAAATGACTTAAGAAGCTACCATTCACTCTCAATCTCAAAGGACTCCACTCCTCATTGTGGCTTTTGTTTTTGTTTTACTTTGTTGCCTATTTATAATAAACTAATCAAACAAACCCTTAACCTAGAAATTCACGCCAACTCCCACTTTACACGTTCATCTTTTTTTACCTGTTCAGATTGAGCTGTAACGTTTTAAAAGATAAGCTTATATATATTAACTAGGCCAGATTGATATTTTGGAATAACTCCAACCAAAGCATGTGTGCTTGGGAGACATTAAATATAATAGTATTTGGTAACGGATGCCCAGACAACATGAAAATAATCATAACATTCACGATCCGACTCACATATTTTATGTTCATCTTTTTACTTTTCCATAGTAAAATATAATGATTTTAAAAACAATTTCGTATTTCCTAGCATTGATATTACTACTTCTTGTCCTTATTTTAAGTCAAGATCTTTAATATTTTGGTAGTTCGTTTTATAAGATTTTCATTATTTCTATGAAAAAATCTTTTTTTTCCTTTTTATTTTCCTTCTTAAATACATAAATTATCTGTACCTTTTTTTTTGTATTCATTCATAAAAGAAAAGGCAATTCAATGTATCTATAGTCCCCATATTTTTCGATAATTCGATGAACTCCCGAAGGAATAATTCCCATTATTTCTATTTAACTCCTAAAGTTAGTATTTCATTTTACAATATTAAGGTTCTCGTTTTGGTTCTTCTCTTAATATCTAAGATTTGCATTTACAGGACGTTTCAAGATCACAAGCAACAAGCTTACAAAATTTATATTAATAACTGAAATTAAATTAATAAAAAAATATAATTATTGTGGCACCGAAGAATACACACTAGCCAAAGAGAGGGCATAAAGAGAGAGAGAGAGAGAGAGAGAGAGAGACGGAGGGGGTGGGGAGGGGAAGGAGAGAAAGGAAGAATCGGAAATATTTCCTAATTACCCACAACCTCTCCCGGACTTGAAGATGACGCGGATCAAAAAAGAATAACATCAAGAATACAACATGAATAAACAAATAGATTATTGTATCATTTGTTGGTAATACTTTATACAAACGAGTATTTGAAATTATTAAAACGATGATATTGAGCGTAAAAAGTATTATTCAAGTAATGTTTATTCATATCTCATTTCATCCTCTTACTTATATTTGTTATGTGTGTATCATTGCCACATTGTTTTAGCCTTTCAATCCATCCTAACATACATTACTCCTGAATCTCATCCAAACCAAATTGTCTTTTCATCAAGAAAACGTAAAAAATAAGGAAAACTTGGGGACACCTAGCACATTAGAAAATCAAAAGTACATAATCCCAATTAGGAAACACAATGCGAAGGGTTGGTAAACCAAGCAGAAAAAATAGAAACTATAATCACCAATGCTTTTTACCCATTGCAGTGATCTTACTTTATTAATATTCATGAACCCAATTATATCACCAACCTCACCCGTAAAGATAATTTGCGTTTAACCACCAAGGACCAAACACTACATAAGCATAAAGACAAACCCCAAAGCTTAGCCATGATATTCTTCTGTATAAATTTTTGAACTAAAAGAAAGATTTTGCCATCCAATTGAGGTGCTACGCATCAACAATAAGCATTCATTCTTCATATTCCGAAACAAGTATTCGTTTAAAATATATTTTTAACATTTTTAAAAATATATATATATATATATATAATTTCGTTTATAATCTATTAAATATCTAATCTATTTATGTTCAAAAAATATTTTAAAATAATGTATTTCATTTAAATAGTATAAATCTTCATTTCTATGAAGTGAATTAAAATAAAAGGTATAAATTTCTATTTACAAACTATTAATATATGTGCTGACTTAATTATTTATAATGTGTGAAAGAAGTATGTTTGAATTTTTATGTTTGAAGCATTAATTTTGATAAAGAGTCGCACAAAAGGGTGTCGTCTTTTTTTTTCATTGTTGCGTAGGTCAAAAACACATAATCAAGATATTTACATGCATATCATCTAAGAGGCAAACCTTAGAAGAGTGAGAAAAATGACATGGCAATGACACACCAAAGAACCTTGATATTCACATTGTCGTGTCCTTCTTTCCCTCTCCTCCGAGGTTTGCTACTTATATGATATGTATGCAAACATTTTGACCCTATTTACTTTCTAAACACCAAAAAAAATTTTTGAAGGTATGCATTTGAGTCCGTTTATAATAAAACGTTGCTTCAAGCATAAAAACGGAATCATAATTTTCTTTTACCCCACCTATAGTAATTATCAAGCACATAATGTTTGTTCATAAAAAATTATACTCTTTATTTAATTTACTAGTTAAAAATGACTTTTTACACTATTTAAACGAAATATATTATCTCAATATCATTATTTAGGGAAACATATCCAAACATGCACAGAATCATCGCAAAATATACTATAATAAATTTATATACTTTTTCAAAAGTTAAAAAAAGGAGAAAAGCAGGAAAACATATTTGAGTTTGATGAGATTAAGACATAATGGATGTCGCAGATGTAAGAAAGTACTATGAGAAAGTAACAAAGAGACATGAACAACATATAAGAAAGAATATAACGGAGATGAGAAAGAGGAGGAGAAGATTTTTTTTAACCTGATTCATGTTTTGCAAGTTTACTTTTGGTTTTGAAGGTCACTCAATCATCTCTTTGGTTTTGAAATGGCTAGATTGCCTAACCGAATATTATTGCTACATAATTAATACAATATGAAAATGACTTAAGAAGCTACCATTCACTCTCAATCTCAAAGGACTCCACTCCTCATTGTGGCTTTTGTTTTTGTTTTACTTTGTTGCCTATTTATAATAAACTAATCATAAAACCCTTAACCTAGAAATTCACGCCAACTCCCACTTTACACGTTCATCTTTTTTTACCTGTTCAGATTGAGCTGTAACGTTTTAAAAGATAAGCTTATATATATTAACTAGGCCAGATTGATATTTTGGAATAACTCCAACCAAAGCATGTGTGCTTGGGAGACATTAAATATAATAGTATTTGGTAACGGATGCCCAGACAACATGAAAATAATCATAACATTCACGATCCGACTCACATATTTTATGTTCATCTTTTTACTTTTCCATAGTAAAATATAATGATTTTAAAAACAATTTTGTATTTCTTAGCATTGATATTACCCCTTCTTGTCCTTATTTTAAGTCACGATCATTAATATTTTGGTAGTTCGATTTATAAGATTTTCATTATTTCTATGAAAATTCTTTTTTTTCCTTTTTATTTGCCTTCTTAAATACATAAATTATCTGTACCGTTTTTTTGTTGTCATTCATAAAAGAAAAGGCAATTAAATGTATCTATAGTCCCCATATTTTTCGATAATTCGATGAACTCCCGAAGGAATAATTCCCATTTTTTCTATTTAACTCCTAAAGTTAGTATTTCATTTTACAATACTAAGGTTCTCGTTTTGGTTCTTCTCTTAATATCTTAGATTTGCATTTACCGGACGTTTCAAGATCACAAGCAACAAGCTTACAAAATTTATATTAATAACTGAAATTAAATTAATAAAAAAATATAATTATTGTGGCACCGAAGAATACACACTGGCCAAAGAGAGGGGACAAAGAGAGAGAGAGAGAGAGAGAGAGAGACGGAGGGGGTGGGGAGGGGAAGGAGAGAAAGGAAGAATTGCAAAGATTACCTAATTACCCACAACCTCTCCCGAACTTGATGATGACGTGGATCAAGAAAGAATAACATGAAGAATACAACATGTATAAACAAATAGATTATTGTATCATTTGTTGGTAATACTTTATACAAACGAGTATTTGAAATTATTAAAACGATGATATTGAGCGTAAAAAGTATTATTCAATTAATGTTTATTCATATCTCATTTCATCCTCTTTCTTATATTTGTTATGTGTGCATCATTGCCACATTGTTTTAGCCTTTCAATCCATCCTAACATACATTACTCCTTAATCTCATCCAAACCAAGTTGTCTTTTCATCAAGAAAACGTAAAAAATAAGGAAAACTTGGGGATACCTAGCACATTAGAAAATCAAAAGTACATCATCCCAATTAGGAAACACAGTGCGAAGGGTTGGTAAACCAAGCAGAAAAAATAGAAACTATAATCACCAATGCTTTTTACCCAATGCAATGATCTTACTTTATTAATATTCATGAACCCAATTATATCACCAACCACACCCGTAAAGATAATTTGCGTTTAACCACCAAGGACCAAACACTACATAAGCATAAAGACAAACCCCAAAGCTTAGTCATGATATTCTTCTGTATAAATTTTTGAACTAAAAGAAAGATTTCGCCATCCAATTGAGGTGCTAAGCATCAACAATAAACATTCATTCTTCATATTCCGAAACAAGTATTCGTTTAAAATATGTTTTTAACATTTTTAATATATATATATATAATTTTGTTTATAATCTATTAAATATCTAATCTATTTATGTTCAAAAAATATTTTAAAATAATGTATTTCATTTAAATAGTATAAATCTTCATTTCTATGAAGTGAATTAAAATAAAAGGTATAAATTTCTATTTACAAACTATTAATATATGTGCTTACTTAATTATTTATGATGTGTGAAAGAAGTATGTTTGAATTTTTATGTTTGAAGCAATAATTTTGATAAAGAGTCGCACAAAAGGGGGTCGTCTTTTTTTTTCATTGTTGCGTAGGTCAAAAACACATAATCAAGATATTTACATGCATATCATCTAAGAGGCAAACCTTAGAAAAGTGGAAAAAATGACATGGCAATGACACACCAAAGAACCTTGATATACACATTGTCGTGTCCTTCTTTCCCTCTCCTCCGAGGTTTGCTACTTATATGATATGTTGCAAACATTTTGACCCTATTTACTTTCTAAACACCAAAAAAAAAATTTGAAAGTATGCATTTGAGTCCCTTTATAATAAAACTTTGCTTCAAGCATAAAAACGGAATCATAATTTTCTTTTACCCCACCTATAGTAATTATCAAGCACATAATGTTTGTTCATAAAAAATTATACGCTTTATTTAATTTACTAGTTAAAAATGACTTTTTACACTATTTAAACGAAATATATAATCTCAATATCATTATTTAGCGAAACATATCCAAACATGCACAGAATCATCGCAAAATATACTATAATAAATTTATATACTTTTTCAAAAGTTAAAAAAAGGAGAAAAGCAGGAAAACATATTTGAGTTTGATGAGATTAAGACATAATGGATGTCGCGGATGTAAGAAAGTACTATGAGAAAGTAACAAAGAGACATGAACAACATATAAGAAAGAATATAACGGAGATGAGAAAGAGGAGGAGAAGATTTTTTTAACCTGATTCATGTTTTGCAAATTTACTTTAGGTTTTGAAGGTCACTCAATCATCTCTTTGGTTTTGAAATGGCTAGATTGCCTTACTGAATATTATTGCTACATAACTAATACAATATGAAAATGACTTAAGAAGCTACCATTCACTCTCAATCTCAAAGGACTCCTCTCTTCATTGTGGCTTTTGCTTTTGTTTTACTTTGTTACCTATTTATAATAAACTAATCATCAAACCCTCAACCTAGAAATTCACGCCAACTCCCACTTTACACGTTCATCTTTTTTTACCTGTTCAGATTGAGCTGTAACGTTTTAAAAGATAAGCTTATTTTAACTAGGCCAGATTGATATTTTGGAATAACTCCAACCAAAGCATGTGTGCTTGGGAGACATGAAATATAATAGTATTTGGTAACGGATGCCCAGACAACATGAAAATAATCATAACATTCACGATCCGACTCACATATTTTATGTTCATATTTTTACTTTTCCATAGTAAAATATAATGATTTTAAAAACAATTTTATATTTCCTAGCATTGATATTACTCCTTCTTGTCCTTATTTTAAGTCACGATCATTAATATTTTGGTAGTTCGATTTATAAGATTTTCATTATTTCTATGAAAATTCTTTTTTTTCCTTTTTATTTGCCTTCTTAAATACATAAATTATCTGTGCCGTTTTTTTGTTGTCATTCATAAAAGAAAAAGCAATTCAATGTATCTATAGTCCCCATATTTTTCGATAATTCGATGAACTCCCGAAGGAATAATTCCCATTTGTTTCTATTAAACTCCTAAAGTTAGTATTTCATTTTACAATACTAAGGTTCTCGTTTTGGTTCTTCTCTTAATATCTAAGATTTGCATTTACCGGATGTTTCAAGATCACAAGCAACAAGCTTACAAAATTTATATTAATAATTGAAATTAAGTTAATAAAAAAATATAATTATTGTGGCACCGAAGAATACACACTGGCCAAAGAGAGGGGACAAAGAGAGAGAGAGAGAGAGAGAGACGGAGGGGGTGGGGAGGGGAAGGAGAGAAAGGAAGAATTGGAAATATTACCTAATTACCCACAACCTCTCCCGAACTTGATGATGACGTGGATCAAAAAAGAATAACATCAAGAATACAACATGTATAAACAAATAGATTATTGTATCATTTGTTGGTAATACTTTATACAAACGAGAATTTGAAATTATTAAAAGGATGATATTGAGCGTAAAAAGTATTATTCAATTAATGTTTATTCATATCTCATTTCATCCTCTTTCTTATATTTGTTATGTGTGTATCATTGCCACATTGTTTTAGCCATTCAATCCATCCTAACATACATTACTCCTTAATCTCATCCAAACCAAGTTGTCTTTTCATCAAGAAAACGTAAAAAATAAGGAAAACTTGGGGATACCTAGCACATTAGAAAATCAAAAGTACATCATGCCAATTAGGAAACACAATGCGAAGGGTTGGTAAACCAAGCAGAAAAAATAGAAACTATAATCACCAATGCTTTTTACCCAATGCAGTGATCTTACTTTATTAATATTCATGAACCCAATTATATCACCAACCTCACCCGTAAAGATAATTTGCGTTTAACCACCAAGGACCAAACACTACATAAGCATAAAGACAAACCCCAAAGCTTAGTCATGATATTCTTCTGTATAAATTTTTGAACTAAAAGAAAGATTCCGCCATCCAATTGAGGTGCTACGCATCAACAATAAGCATTCATTCTTCATATTCTGAAACAAGTATTCGTTTAAAATATGTTTTTAACATTTTTAAAATATATATATATATATAATTTAGTTTATAATCTATTAAATATCTAATCTATTTATGTTCAAAAAATATCTTAAAATAATGTATTTCATTTAAATAGTATAAATCTTCATTTCTATGAAGTGAATTAAAATAAAAGGTATAAATTTCTATTTACAAACTATTAATATATGTTCTTACTTTATTATTTATGATGTGTGAAAGAAGTATGTTTGATTTTTTATGTTTGAAGCAATAATTTTGATAAAGACTCGCACAAAAGGGTGTCGTCTTTTTTTTCATTGTTGCGTAGGTCAAAAACACATAATCAAGATATTTACATGCATATCATCTAAGAGGCAAACAATAGAAGAGTGGGAAAAATGACATGGCAATGACACACCAAAGAACCTTGATATGCACATTGTCGTGTCCTTCTTTCCCTCTCCTCCGAGGTTTGCTACTTATATGATATGTATGCAAACATTTTGACCCTATTTACTTTCTGAACACCAAAAAAAATTTTGAAAGTATGCATTTGAGTCAGTTTATAATAAAACTTTGCTTCAAGCATAAAAACAGAATCATAATTTTCTTTTACCCCACCTATAGTAATTATCAAGCACATAATGTTTGTTCATTAAAAATTATACGCTTTATTTAATTTACTAGTTAAAAATGACTTTTTACACTATTTAAACGAAATATATTATCTCAATATCATTATTTAGGGAAATATATCCAAACATGCACAGAATCATCGCAAAATATACTATAATAAATTTATATACTTTTTCAAGAGTTAAAAAAAGGAGAAAAGCAGGAAAACATATTTGAGTTTGATGAGATTAAGACATAATGGATGCCGCGGATGTAAGAAAGTACTATGAGAAAGTAACAAAGAGACATGAACAACATATAAGAAAGAATATGACGGAGATGAGAAAGAGGAGGAGAAGATTTTTTTTAACTTGATTCATGTTTTGCAAATTTACTTTTGGTTTTGAAGGTCACTCAATCATCTCTTTGGTTTTGAAATGGCTAGATTGCCTTATTGAATATTATTGCTACATAACTAATACAATATGAAAATGACTTAAGAAGCTACCATTCACTCTCAATCTCAAAGGACTCCTCTCCTCATTGTGGCTTTTGCTTTTGTTTTACTTTGTTGCCTATTTATAATAAACTAATCATCAAACCCTCAATCTAGAAATTCACGCCAACTCCCACTTTACACCTTCATTTTTTTTACCTGTTCAGATTGAGCTGTAACGTTTTAAAAGATAAACTTATATTAACTAGGCCAGATTGATATTCTGGAATAACTCCAACCGAAGCTTGTGTGCTTGGGATACATGAAATATTATAATATTTGGTAACGGATGCCCAGACCACATGAAAATAATCATAACATTCACGCCCTACTCACATTTTATGTTCTTTTTACTTTTCCGTATTGAAATATTATGATTTTGATGAAAATTTTGTATTTCCTAGCGTTGATATTACTCTTTTTTGTCCTTTTTATAAGTCATGATCATTTATATTTTGGTAGTTCATTTTATAAATTTTTCATTATTTCTATGAAAAATTCTTTTGTTTCCTTCCCTATTTGTCTTCTTAAATACATCAATTATCTATACTTTTTTTGTCAGTCATGAAATAAAAAGGCATTTCAATGCATCAGTAGTCTCCATATGGTTAGATTAAATTAGAAGGTTTTATTGGTTTTAAGCCTATGAATCATGGATTACATCAAATATTAAATCGGGGTAAAGTTGTAAAGGTTTTGTACTTTTTGAAAAAAAATTAAGAGAACTGTCTAAATCAATCTAAATTTTTACAACGTTTGTACGAAGAAATAAATAATTATCGTATCCACGAAGGCTTTTTTTAAAACTAGCAAGTAAGCCCGTGCACATGCATGGTGCCATTACGCGAAGCCCATAATTTAAAGGTGAAATTATTAAAGGTTTTATATCATGACTTAAATTTGATTAACAAATAATTGATTAAAATTTGTTGTCATGACTTAAATTTTATATTTTAAAAATAACCAAATTCTAAAGAAATTCAAATTATATCATGTCAAGTGACAAAACTTTTCTTAACCCTCTTAATCTGATTGTTTTAGAATTTGTTGATTTGTTAGATTATTTTCATGATTTTTTATTTTTGTAATTTTTTATCATTTTTTTAAGACAAATGAAGCATTTTAAATAATTTTTTTTAGAGTAAAGGGACACTTTGGTTCCTCAAGTTTTTCGACAGGGACATTTTAGTTCCTCAAGAAATTTAATTCATTTTTAGTCCCCAAAGTTTTCCAAAAGTACCAATTTAGTCCCTGTCCTATTTCCGTTAGCCACTTCGTTGAGGGACTAAATTGGTACTTTTGGAAAATATGAGGGACTAAATTGGTACTTTTGGAAAACATGGGGACTAAAAATGAATTAAATTTCTTGAGGGACTAAAGTGTCCCTGTCGAAAAACTTGAGGGACCAAAGTGTCCATTCACTCTTTTTTTTATTTTTCTTAACTTCAATCATAAAAATCCATAATCTTTTGATTTTTTCAAGATAATAAAGTTTATCTCTTTTTAGATTCCTATTCTCAACCCACGATTATTAAAAACTCTTACTTATGCATCAATGCATAACAAAACCATTAATTAATAATAAACAACTTGAAAGTATTCTTTAAATGTTATAGATATTTCTCTCATATTTGTCTTCTCGATGATCTAATTAATTTCGGTCTTCTCAATGATCCCATTAAGTTCTTTTCTATTAGTAATAGATTTCTTTTTTTTGTTTGAAAAAAAATTGAATCAGATTTAGAATAAAATAATTACATTCAAAAGAATAATATAATACCTAAAATTGAAACTTTTTAATGGAATACAAATTTTCGTAACTTATGAATCAATGCATAACAAAAACCACTAATTAATAATAATCAACTTGAAAATATTCCTTAAATGTTGTAAATATTTCTCACATATTTGTCTTCTCAATGATCTTATTAATTTCGATCTTCTCAATGCCATTAATTTCGATCTTAAATATTGGAGATATTTCTCTCCTATTTGTATTCTCAATAATCCCATTTATTTCGGTATTAAATATTGTAAATATTTCTCTCCTATTTGTCTTCCCAATAATCCCATTAATTTTTTTGGTCTCCTCAATGCCAATAATTTCGATCTTAAATGTTGGAGATATTTCTCTCCTATTTGTCTTCTCAATAATCCCATTAATTTCGGTATTAAATATTTTAAATATTTCTCTCCTATTTGTCTTCCCAATAATCCCATTAATTTTGGTCTTCTCAATGCCATTAATTTCGGTCTTCTCAATGATCTCATTAAGTTCTCTTCTATTAGTAATAGATTTCTTTTTTTTTGTTTAAAAAAATTTGAATCAGATTTGGAATAAAATAATTACATTCAAAAGAATAATATTAATAATCCCATTAATTTCATTTGAATCAGTTTTAAATATTGTAGATATTTCTCTCTTATTTGTCTTCTCAATAATCCCATTAATTTTGATCTTAAAATGTTGTAATATTTCTTTCTATTTGTCTTCTCAATAAACCCATTAATTTCGATCTTAAAATTTGTCTTCTGAATAGATTTTTTTTTGTTTGAAAAAGATTTGAATCAAATTTGGAATAAAATAATTACATTCAAAAGAATAATATAATACCTAAAATTGAAACTTTTTAATGGAATACAAATTTTCGTACTTATGCATCAATGCATAACAAAAACCATTAATTAATAATAACCAACTTGAATATTAGTAACTGATTTCGATTAAAAAGTAACTGATTAGTAACTGATTTTTTTTAATATTAGTAACTGATTTCGATTAACAAAAAATATTGAATAAAAAAAACATAAAAAACTAAAAGTTGCTCTATTGTTAAGAGAGCCTAAAGAATAGGAATAAAAAATAACACAATGAACAATTTGATTCAACTTCACCGTTATTTATAAGATTTGAATGTGTTAAAAAAAATAATTACAGAAGATTGAAAAAGCTTCACTGCTCCTTGTTTAGAGGAGATTGAAAATGTCCTTCAAATCCTCACTCTCATTCGTATTCCAAAACTGCAGTGAATAATAATATTAGCAAATAAATTATTAGTCTCAAAAACAAATATTACCATATAAATTATTAGTCTCACCTTCAACCCTTGAAATCAACTCCCTTCAAGTCTTGATCTTTCTTCACTTCCAACACTTGTAAGAAGACAAAGTAGACCAAAAGTTAAAAGAAATACAACAACAAAATTATATAGGTAGAAATTTAACATAAATATTGAATAGAAATTGACGAAAAGAAATTAGAAACAAATAAATAAAGAAATAAAAGATTCTTGAAAAAAAAAGAAATAAATAAATAATATTTTTGTTATTAATATTTTTGGGAATAAAGAAATAAATAAATAAATAAAAGAATATGTTGAAAAAAAAAAGACAAAACCTGTGTATGTGTGTGCAGGGGGGAAACCCTATTCTCCCCTTCTCCTTATTCTCTCCTTCTCCTTCTTGTTCCAGCCGCAGCCTCATTCCTTGGTGTCTCTCTCTCTCATCCCTCCTCCCTCTATTCCGGTCTTTTTCTTCAACCGCCGCCGCCGACCCACAACCACCCTCACAGCCTTCGTCCCTCTATCCTTCACTGTTTCGAGCGCACTCTCTCTCTCCCTCTCTCTCCCTATCTTCTCCAGTCGCGCTCTCCCTCTCACTGCGAATTGAACCAATCCGCGAAGCCGCCGTCGCCAGTCGCCATGGTAGCACCCTTCTCCACCAACATCTCCACCGACAGCGATCCATCAACCACCGCCGTTCTTCTCCGTCAACCATCGCTTCTTATGATGTGCATGTGGCTGGATTCACCCCCTCAAGCATCAATTTTTGAGTTGGGAAGAAGATTTAGGATTTAGGGTTTTTGATTTTCCCCTTTCTTTCTTCTTCTTTTCATTTTTGATTTTGTTAATTTTTTTTAAATTTCTGCTGTGCTCTGCTCTGTTTGCATCTTGATTTTGTTTGGAACAAAAAATTTCTTCTTCGTTCGTGGCATGGTGATTCATTATTATCAGAGAGAGTGAGAGAGAGTGAGAAAGAGAGATAGACGAAATGGGTGAGAGATGAGGAAGAGAAAGAGTCGTGAGGCATGAGGCATGAGGGAGTTTTTTTCATTATTATCATATACACATATATATATTGAGACTTCATTCATTAAGCATATATATTGAGACTATTTAACACCATTGGGCTTCCCAATTAGCACATATATTGAGATTCTCAATTACAGCACATTTAATTACCAGCCACAATCAACTAACCCATTTGAATTAGTCAAAATTAGTCAAAATCAGAATTGATTTTGGAGGGAAAATTAGATCTAATTGCAGACCCAGAAGAAATTATAATAGTATTGATTATTTTATTCCAAATCTGAATCAAATCTTTTACAAACAAAAAAAACATAGAGAAATATATGAGGTAGTTATTATGATTGAAGATTAAAATATATTTTTTTAGTTTCTTAACTTTTGGTTTTTTAGGTTTTTTTATTCAATATTTTTTTCATAGAAATCAGTTACTATAAAAAAAATCAGTTACTAAGAGAAGAAAAAAATCCATTACAAAATAGTTACTAAAAGTATGAAAATATGGTGTGATTCATTAATTAATAGAAAATAAATTTTTAATAGAAGAGAATTTAATGGGATCATTGAGAAAAACGAAATTAATGGCATTGAGAAGACCAAAATTAATGAGATTATTGGGAGCACAAATAGGAGAGAAATATTTACAATATTTAATACAAAAATTAATGGGATTATTGAGAAGACAAATAGGAGAGCAATATCTCTAACATTTAAGATCGAAATTAATGGCATTGAGAATACCGAAATTAATGGGATCATTGAGAAGATAAATAAGTGATAAATATTTACAATATCTAAGGAATATTTTCAAGTTGATTATTATTAATTAATGGTTTTTGTTATGCATTGATGCATAAGTTATGAAAATTTGTATTTCATTAAAAAGTTTCAATTTTAGGTATTATATTATTTTTTTGAATGTAATTATTTTATTCCAAATCTGAAGCAAATCTTTTTCAAACAAAAAAAAAACATAGAGAAATATATTAGGTAGTTATTATGATTGAAGATTAAAATATATTTTTTTTAGTTTCTTAACTTTTGGTTTTTTAGGTTTTTTTTATTCAATATTTTTTTCATAGAAATAAGTTACTATAAACAAAAAAATCAGTTACTAATGGAAGAAAAAAATCAATTGCTAATTAGTTACTAAAAGTATGAAAATATGGTGTGATTCATTAATTAATAGAAGAGAACTTAATGGGATTATTGAGAAGACCGAAATTAATGGCATTGAAAAGACCAAAATTAATGGGATTATTGGGAAGACAAATAGGAGAGAAATATTTACAAATATTTAATACCGAAATTAATGGGATTATTGAGAAGACAAATAGGAGAGCAATATCTCCAATATTTAAGATCGAAATTAATGGGATCATTGAGAAGACAAATAGGTGATAAATATTTACAACATTTAAGGAATATTTTCAATTAGGAAAACCAATAATATAATACCTAAAATTGAAACTTTTTAATTTGAATCAGATTTTGGTCTCTCTCATTTGGGCTTGAAGCCCACTAACTCAATAAACACTCACATAATAAATGCACTCTCTCTCATTGATTAAGCAATGATTAACAGACTTCTTAAGTCAAAATTGGTCAAAATTGGCTGCTAAAATCATATTTTGGTCTCCTAATTGGAAACCATTATGAATTTATAATAATATTGATTACCAACAAATTATTTGTAAGATTTATCTAAACTGTTATTGGTACTTACTTTGGGAAATAAATTATAACTCCAATTGAGAGAATGAGATTAAACAATATTAATTAATAGAGTTAAGTATGGATCGATCCTTTCGAGGATTAGTTTCACATACATAATGCTACTTATCTTACTATCACTACTACAGATTGAACATTTGAGACAGCCGGTTCCGAATCGGTCTCAAAATTGATTGTGTTGTTTCCTTTGTCCAAATGAGACTGATTCCAATCAAGTCTGAAAATGAAACAGAACCGGTCTCATTATTTAAAATCCGAAATAGTCTCGTTTAGTGAATGAATCGGTCTCTATTAAAATTTGAACCAGTCTCATTTAGTATTTTGAACCGGTCTCAATTAAATTTCGAACCAGTCTCTTTTAGTGTTTTGAACCGTTCTCAATTAAAATTTGAACCTATCTTATTTAGTGTTTTGAACCGGTCTCCATTAAATTCCGAACCAATCTTTTCTAGTACTTTGAACGGTCTCAATTTAATCTTTAACCAATCTCGTTTAGTGTTTTAAACATGTTTCTATTAAAATTTGAACTAGTCTCATTTAGTATTTTGAATCGGTCTCAATTAAATTCTGAACCAATCTCTTTTGGTGTTTTGAACCGGTAAGTATTTTTAATCAATCTTGTTTAGTATTTTGAACTAATCTCAATTAATTAAGATCTCATTTTTTTTTATTATGGATCTCACACACATAGCTAGATAAAAAAACACATGGGCTCTTCCATTGTGATGTGTGCATAGCATACATATTATTTCCTTATTAGTTTGTATTTATTTTAATAAATATTCATGCATTTTATTCTAATTTAGCATGCATTTAATTCATATTTCACTTGGAAAGGTATATTGCGCTTTTAATGTGTAGATTGCTTATTTTGAGGCTTGGAGCATTGAAAATAAAGAAATAAATCAAAGAAGATATGCTAAGAGATATTGTGAGCAGAAATCTAGAAAAAGATAGAGATAGAGGCATGTGAGAGGAAGGAGATTGCTTATGAATTTATTTTGCTATTTGGGTCCAACACTTGGAACAAGAAAAATCTATAAAAGGAAGAAGATAGAAACCCTGTAAAAGAACATTAGTCATATTAGGATATTAGTAGTAGTAGGATTAGAATTAGAATTAGGATTATCTTCTCTATCATAGCCAGAAACAAATTAGAAAATAAGGATTCAAGGTTGCACAACTCTCTCCATGAAGAACTACTAGAAGGCGTTTGAAGACGGAACAAATTCCTCATCTTTCATTTTTTGGTTATTTCTACCTTTTATTCCTTTATTCTTATTTTTTGGTTTGTATTATGTATATGATTGAGTAGTTTTCCGTTTCTAAGGATTAGGATTAGCTCATGGAGGCATTGACATGATGTTTTGATATTCTTATCTCTTATTATTATTTATTTATTTTAGATTTAATTATGGTGTTCTTAATGCTTGTGATTGTGCCGAATCCCACTATTGCATGATCCCAGATAGTAAGGGAAGTACCGAAAGGTGAACCTTAGTATTAGAAAATACATAATTAAACTTAAGGTTTTAGATCACGAAAGTAGTTCTGATCCTTGAGAGGATTCAATGAATTATCAAAGATCTTAATAGATTTAATGTACCCTAATTATCATGAAAGTAGGAATTAGGCCTCATTAGGTACGGTGCTAAGATTCTGAAAGGAACTAGGATTCTACATTAGGATAATTCACCTTCAAAGTAAATTTAATTTAATAAGAGATATATCTTTAATTGATTGTCAATATTGATATGTGGTGAAACTAATCCTTGGAAGATTTGATTCTTATCTTATCTCATATATTTAGATATATTTTATTTTATTTTATATATCAATCTAATCTTTTATTTTATTTTTTCATATCTCTAATAGATTCGTTTAGCTAATTTATACTTGTAATTTGTCGGTAATTAAAAACAAAATTCCTGTGAAGACGATGTCTTTTTATACTACTACTTGACATAACTCGTGCGCTTGCGGGACGTATCACATCGCTAGACCATCTATCTCTAAATCTCAATCAGCTAAAAAAACACAATCTTGTCCGGACAATATTAATACATTTCTGATATATGGATCACACTGACACTGGAACTTTCAAGGCCTCTAATACCTTATCATCTAACTCGAATTTTATGGGCTTCTTATCTCTTCCAAGTTTTAGAGTACAGCAATGAAATACCCACTTCTCTTATTCTCAATCCCCTTGGGTCATTTTCGTATACTTTATAACATTGATCAAAAGACTTCTTCCTTCCGAAATAACAATAGATAAGAGGATCAACCATTAAGAAGGTTTTGGCTAAAAAAACACCAAATATATTTGGTGTTTAAGTATATTATATGTTAATTTAATGATTGGATTTACATGTAACATGTTGGATAAGTAACATGTATAACTTAATGAATTTTCAAATATAAACCTCATTAATGAACTTATATATTGTTTGCATTTAAAGAGTTTTTTATTAATAAGTAATAAATAAAATTATCTATATATTATTTTTTTTAATTATCATCTATGCTATAATATAAGTTTTTAAAATGATTTATTTTTTTAAAAAATCATAAATTCTAATTTCACTAAATTATATCTGAAATATTAATTTATGAACGTGAAAATCAATTAATTTTTTTTATTGAAGTATCTCTAACATAGGGAATGTAAATCAATTAACTAGGATTATCCTGATTTTTGAGAGTGTAAATTAAATAATTTACCTATACCAAGGTTATTTTGTCATTGTGTGTCGTATGATTTATTTTTTTATTTTCAGTGTATTGGATTATTAAACCTACACTAAAAAAGTAATTTTAGAATATGTTCTTGAAAAAATAATCAAAATTCGACATTTACTTCATAGGTTCTGTAGATTATTTTTTATAAGATTATTTTTTGAGATATGTGTAATTTTTTTTATTCTACCCTTATCACTCGAATAGTAATAACTAACTTCATACCCGTTTTTTAATTTACTCGTAAAAATAATTTTCTTTAAACTATTTAAATAAAATAGATTAGCTTAAATTCATTTTCAGCTAACATATATAAATATAAACAAATTATAATTTTAACATGTTATAAGCTTAATAGATTATAGTTACAAATGAAAATAATCATAATATAATTTTTTCAGCTATATCAAACACACACTTAAATGATGATTCATGTATCATTCACATGACAGATTAATTTAATAGACTATGACTCCTAATGTGAACTTATGTGAAGACTCAACATTTCAAAATTAGGCATGTCAATGGGTCAGGTTTGGGGCGGGTTTTGCCAATTATTTAATTTTATTTTCTCCAAACCCAATTAGAGCATGTTTCACCCATCAAATTCGAAACGATTTCGAACGGGTACAGTAGATATGGGTTTTATTGTCATCTATATCCAAAATCATAACTGTTAGATGTGATCGTCAATCTATAGCATACAATTTTCAATGTGTCATATATAATTTTTTTAATTAAATTTAATATTTTAATATAAATATTGATGAATAATGTTATTAATGGGTAAATATATTTCTACAAAAGTCATAAAGGTATTTTTTTTTAAAAAAATGTTACAATGTGTTGATTTGTTCCAACTGAAAAATCATTTTTCTCATATTACATTTTTTAATTATCTATGATATAAGTTTTTTTTATAATTATTTATTTTTATAAAATTATAAATTTTTATAATTAACATATTTATACAAATTACATAAGGGCATTTTTGTCTATCGTAATATGTTATACTATGTTAATTTGTTCAAACTGAAAAATCACCTTCTGCATATTTCATTTTTAATTATCTATGCTATAAGTTTTTTTAATAATTATTTATTCTTAAAAAATTATAAATTTTTATAATTAACATATTCGTACAAAAAATATAAGGGTATTTTTGTCTATAATAATATGCTATATTAAGTTAATTTGTTCCAACTGAAAAATGACTTTTCTTATATTATACTATTTTTTTAATTATATATGTTATTTGTTTTTTTATAATTATTTATTTTTAAAAAATCATAAATTTTTATAATTAACCTATTTCTACAAAACACATAAGGGTATTTGTTTACAATAATATGTAATACTACTATGTTAATTTGTGTCAACTGAAAAATCATCTTTCTCATATTATATTTTTTAATTATTTATGTTATAAGTTTTTTTATAATTATACTTATTTAAAAAAAATTATAAATCCCAATTTCATTAAATTATCATGTATTTAAATAAAAAAAATCAGTAAAAAATTATTATTTTTTAAATTTATGATGTAAGTAAAAAAATAATTTAACAATTAAAAAAAAGTAAAAGCTTCTAAAATCTTTAAAGATTACAATAATGAATAATGAATCATCATTTCAAAAAATAAAAGATTACTTATTATGTATAACCTGCTATATCTGTTATGACATATAACAGGTAAATAAGGATGGTGCGTGTATCCACCAAAACAAAATCTGGTGTAACTAACTTAGCCTTCAATGGTGAGAAAAATATGTTTTAAAACAAAAAGTGTGATATGATAATTTTCCATTATATTAGAAGATATGCAAATACTCCAACAGCTTTTGGATCATAATTAACAATGTTAACTGGGCGCCTTGCAACTTGAGCACATAGTTTTGCTATTCCATTTAGTGTCACGGCGCGGTCACTCACACTATTGAAAATGCTACGGAATCACTGATATTCAACATGCCCCTTCAACATGTGGAGGTTCATATGTTGGTTTGTAGATTCCAGCACTATTGATGAACAGAATGTTAAGCTTACATCTTAAAACCAATTGGTAATGAAAGAAGTAACTCAACTGGTACACCCCCTCCGATGAAGCCTGTCGGATTGCCCTTAGCCCATAACAATCGAAAAGAAATTGGGTTCTAACTCTGATACTATGTTAAGGTTTCATCTCAAAACCAATTGCTTGACACAAAAATTGCTTGACACCAGAACTCTTGGCCCAATCTATCACCGGCCAACAAGCAAAGTTCTGCCTTATTTAGATATTGTCCTTGCTTATGTCTTACAAGTTTCTTCTATTTTTTTCAGATGAATTCTAACAATTGTAGCATGCTAGCACAAAACTAAAACAAAACGAATGTGTTGCATACATGCTGCACTGTTTACACTAAACGCAATAAGTTTTTCGATGATTCCATGAACTCTCTCGGTTATAATTTTTATTTTTCTATTTAATCTTCTAAAGTCAGTATTTCATTTTATAATACAAAGGTTCTCGTTTCGATTCTTCTCTTAATACCTAAGATCATGCAATTACCCGTCGTTTCACAATCACAAGCAACAAGCATAAAAAATTTAGATTAGTAACTAAAATGAAATTAATAAAGAAGAAACTATAATCACCATTGAATTCAAGTGCTACACATCCACAATAAGCACCCATTCTTCATATTCTAACACAACTATGAACTATCGGTTTAAAATATGTTTTTAGCATTTGAAACAAAATATATATAATTTCATTTATAATCTATTATAGAGTTAATAGTCACATAGGTCCCCGAAAGATACTGTGGAATCAGTTAGGTCCTTGGAAGATTTGTTGAATCTCTTAAACCCCCAAAAAATCATTTTGGAATCAGTTAGGTCCCTGAAAAATTTGTGGAATCTCTTAAACCCCCGAAAGATCAATTTGGCATCACATTAGTCCCCCCATGAGGGACATAACGGATGGCACGTTAAATGCTTTTTTGGCTCAAACGTGGAACCTTCTTATAACAGTCCATCATGGCATTGTGGTCAACAAAGCATTTAACATGCCACATAGGATTCTGTTAGGTCCTCATGTCGAAATTGGATAGGGGGACTAACGTGACGCCAAATTGATCTTTGGGGTTTAAGAGATTTCACAAATCTTTCAGGGACCTAACTCATTTCACGGGTATTTTCCGGGGACCTATGTGACTATTAACTCTCTATTATATATTTAATCTGTTTATGTTTGAAAAAATATTTAAAATAATGTAAACAGGGGCTCGATCGACATCGAAGATTCAGGCATGGGAGCATGGCAGGGGGTAATATCCCAATTTGGAACTTAGAATTTTAGTAAAAATTCGCGCCATTTTTTTAAAAAACATTAATAACAAAACATTTTCGACTATAGTTTATTCCAAAACATTTTCATTATTCATTTATCATGATTTAGACTTAAGGAAACTTGATTCAGGAAATGACCATGATACAATTCTTATTCAAACTGAGATATTACCAACACACTTCAAAACTCCTTTTCGTAAAACAAGATTTATTCGATGGTTCATTTGCAGAAAACATTTTATTACATTACTAAACTTAATACATAACCAAAAGGAAACTTCTTTCATTCACTTAAAAAAAATTTATTTATTACAAACGGCGTTACATCGGGATAGAGTAATCATGTCCTACCCATCCAGAGATGGAATAAAAAAATACACAAATCTAAACTATTACTCCTCCATTGTTGTTGTTGTTACCATTAATTGTCGTTATTGTTGCCACGGTGCCCACTGCACCGAGGTTATTGTTGTTGTTGCGATGTTGATGTCGGTGATTCCCAAAACCATTCGGAGACCAAACACCTCTAGCTCAACTATCTCTTCTTCCACCACCTTGCTTGTAAAGGCCATGCTATGTTTGAAATCCTCCACCAGCCATCTTGTTGTGCCGAAACTTCCTAGAAAAGCCACGCCTTCCTAGAAAAGCCACGCTTAGCAGGGCAGTTCACTGGTTTCTCCTTCGCATTCCTTGTCAAAAGTCCTCCTAAAAACAAGTCACTCTGTTCTGTTACAGGTCCAAACTTGGGAAACTCCAAATGTGGAAATGCCAATTTCAATCCTAACTTTAGACCTCTTTGAAACTCAGGATTTGTGTCGTTGTCACCATTGTCTTTACTAGCAGAACTCACGAAACGTCCATGCACTATCTTTTCTATCTGCACAAACCCTCACTCTTAGATCACACATGATACTAACTTACGACACATCACAACTCAGACATAAACAAACACAACCAGAGTCACACAAGGAAAGCATATAAGGCTATGCTTAAGACCCCTAAGAACAACTATCGCTCTGATACCACTAAATGTAACACCCAATTTGGAACTTACGGTTTGAAAGTTATGAATTTTTGAAGTTCAACTAAGCTTTTATCTCAAAAATCACTTTCATAACACTTGAAATGAATAATTAGAACTTAGGGTAATCTTCTAAAACAAAAGATGAGTGAGAAAGTAAGAGAGAGAGTGAGTGAATCTCGTGAGAGCCAAAAGGAGGAAGGGGAATGGACAGTTGTGAGGAGGAGGAAGAAACAGGCCGTAGGCAGAAATGTGAAGATTTTCTTCCAAAATTTTCCTGATTTTATCTCTGAAAATCATTTGAAAGATATCTTCCAGAAGTGGGGAAAGGTCAATGATTATACATCCCTAACAGGAAAACCAAATTTGGATGCAGATTTGGTTTTGTCTCTTTTGGTAAGGTGGTGGATCCTAATGCTTTGGTAAGAAGAATGGAGGGGTTATGGTTTGGGTCATACAAAATGAGGGCAAATATTCCTCGTTTTTCAAAATCTGAAGCGCAGAAAGTGAGCCATAAGGAGCAGACTTCGCAAAGGCTGGAGAATAAGCAGTATGAGAATAAGCAGAATGAGAAGATTGATCACATTCACAAGAGAGAAGAGTCAAGGCAGTATCAGCCACATCAACAGAGGGTTGCTTGGCAGCCAATAGTAACAAATAAGAAGAAGCATAAGCAGATACGTGATGATTTATGGATGGGGTTGTCATTTAATTCTCTGCAGGTTGTTCGTGAGAAAGCAGAAAATTGCTACGTTGGAGTAACGCATAACTATGATGATGTTTTATTGTTGCAAGAAAAAATCCTTCTTGAAGGGATTAGATCTATTTTTATCTATCCATTGGGAGGAAAAATGGTGCTAATAATGGTGGAGGAAGGTGAAGATTTCCTGGAGTTGGTTAAAGTTATGGAAAGTTCCTTTGAACGGTGGTTTGAAGTGCTGAGGCCATGGTCTCCGACGGATGTGGCTAAGGAAAGGTTCACGTGGCTGAAATGCATAAGGATTCCGATTCACGCCTACTGCCAGGAATTCTTTAAGTATATTGTTTCCAGTCTGGGATCATTTGTAACGGTGGATTGGTCTACTATGAACGGAAAGCGGTATGATGTTGCAAGAATTCTCATAAGAACGCCGTCGAAGGAAGCAATAAATAGAAGAGAAAGGGTTAAGATAGATGATGAAGTCTTTGATATTCGATTAATGGAGGAACCTTTTGTGGACTTCTTGTCATTTAGAGGAGAAAAACGAAACAATGAAGAGGAGGCGGTGGTTGATTCCTCTGGTGGCCCTTCTCCGGTAGCAGTTAATAACATTAATGAAGAGGTTTGTTCAGATTCAGATGATGCGTTTTCTCAAGGTTTGGGTATTGATGAAGATTTTCAAAATGATACTACTTGGGTGGAGGGCCTTAATAATGAGAAATTATTGCATGAGAATTTGGAAAATATGCACGTTGGTGGTGGCAAGGAAGTTACAGGGGCCTCTCCTACTCTCGTGGAGAATTTAATGGTGCAGAGAAATGGTTAAAATGAAGGTATAAGGGAGGGGCAAAAAGGAGAATCCATTCATTTAAGTGGGTCACGTGATGAGCAAAGGGAGAGTTCAGTTTCTATTAGCAATAAAGGTGTCACTAATTTGGACCAAAGCTGTTCAAAGAAAAAAAAGGAGGAAGTTAAGGGCCATTTCTAATTCTTCAGCCCAAAACTTGGTTAAAAAAAAGGCCCATAATTTGAAACCGATTTCTCTTGTTGGAATGAAACCTTTCCAGAGAACATACAGGAACCAGAAAAAACGTAGTAAGAGAAGTGAGCCAGCAAAATCAATTTCTTCGAGCAAGCTTCCTGATGATTCGGGTATTGGTGTTGGTAATAAAAGATTCTGGGCAAACAAGGTGATTAATGAAGTAGAAAAACCCATGAAGTTAGCCGTGGATGCTGGTCTTACGGTGGACAATTCATTCCAAGAAGCTGTAAATTTATTTATTGACTTGGAAGAGAGAGATGTGCAGGCCAGGGGAAACCATAACATTAATCAATGATCATAGCTTCTCAAAATATTAGAGGACTTGGGGGGAGGTTGAAGAAGAGGAAGCTGGGGGAGTTGATAAGAGATGAGAAGATTGATTTTTTGGGAGTGCAAGAATCAAAGTTGACTGAGGTTAGTAGTAATTTATGTTATTCATTATGGGGAGGGGACAATTGTGACTGGGTATATCAAGCTTCTAATGGTAGATCTGGAGGGTTGATTAGTTTATGGAATACAGAAAAGTGGAAACTGAATTTTGAGTTTAGTGGTCATGGTTTCCTGGGTGTGTGTCTTGTGGATTCAAATGATGTTTTATTTTATCTTGTCAATGTTTATAGTTCTTGTGATTTAGATAAAAAGAAAATTCTATGGAAGGAGTTGTGTGATGTCAAGAACAACTTGGGTGGTGATAGGTGGTGTGTGTTTGGAGATTTTAATGCAGTTAGAAAACAAGGAGAAAGAAGAAGTGCATCGGGTGAGAAGGGGTGTGTAACAAAAATAGTTGAGTTTAATTTATTTATAGATAGTTTGGAGGTGGAGGAAGTTCAATCAATTGGAAGGAAATTCTCATGGATGAGTGAGACTTGTAAATAAATGAGCAGGCTTGATAGGTTCTTTGTATCAGATAAATGGGCAGAGTTTTTTCACAATCCGGTTGAATGGGTGCTACCCAGAGATTTCTCAGATCATTGTACAATTGTCCTGAAAAGTGGTGAAGTTCGAGATTGGGGTCCTAAGCCATTTAGATTTAATAATTTTTGGCTGAGGGACCCTTCTTTTATGCCGCTGGTTGATTCTTGCTGGAATGAAGCTAATGTTCAAGGCTGGGGGGCTTTTAGAGTTCATAAGAAGTTGAAAATTCTGAAGGAAGCTATTAAGAAATGGAGCAAGGAGGTGTATGGTAACATGGATGCTGAAATTAAATTGTTGAAATCAGAAATTGGGCAACTAGAGGTCTTGGCAGAAGGAAGAGGTTTGGAAGAACATGAAATAGAAAGCAGAAGAAAGAAGCAGACAGAATTATGGAAATTAGCGTCTTTCAAGGAGAGTAGTTTACTGCAAAGATCTAGAATTCAATGGCTGAAAGAAGGTGATGCTAATACTAAATTCTTTCATGTTTGCATTAATCATAGAACGCGGGTTAATGAATTGAAGATGCTTCGTGTGGGATCTCATTGGGTGGATTCTGTGCCTGGTGTTAGAGATGCAGTCACAAGCTACTTCAAAGGAAAGGTTGCAGAACAAGTTGTTTCAAGGCCAAGGTTGGATGGAGTGCCCTTTGTTTTGTTGTCTTCAGTGGTACTGCTTTATGCAATCTGTTAGCACCGGTAACAATGGAAGAAATTGAAGAGGTTGTTAATGATAGTGCACGAAATAAAGTGCCGGGTCCAGATGGTTTTAACTTCAATTTCATTAAAAAATGTTGGAACTCTTTTAAGAAGGATGTTTGGATTTGGTATCTGAATTTTTTGATGCAGGAAAACTTCCTAAGGCACTAATGTCATATTTCATTGCACTGATTCCAAAGGTGAGATCTCCTCAATCTCTGGGAGATTTTCGACCGATTTCTTTGTTAGGAGGAATGTATAAAATTATTTCCAAAACCTTGGCAAACAGATTGAAAGGGGTGTTGCATGAGCTGTCTTGAGAGGTTTTGAGCTTGCATCAGAGCTGAAGATCAATTTTCACAAAAGTAATATCTTTGGAGTTAATGTTGACAGAGAAATTTTGGAGGTTGCTTCATCTTTACTTCATTATAAATGTATAATTAGGTCAGTTCCCCTTTTCTTATCTGGGAATCCCTATTGGCGCAAATGCTAGAAGTTTGTCTTGCTGGTCTAAGGTTATCCTTGCATTTCAGAACAGGTTGTCCTCTTGGAAAGGAAAAAATTTATCTTTAGGGCTAGAATTACTTTGATAAATTCTGTTTTGTCGAGTCTACCTGTTTACGATCTGTCTTTTTTTCCTCTTCCAAAAAAAGTAAATGATATCCTTGTTAGTATTCAAAGAAATTTTTTGTGGGGTGGGAGTGACAAAAGAAAAAAAAATTGCTTGGGTTAGATGGGATACAGTGTGTCAAAGTAAGGATAAAGGTGGTCTGGGAGTTAAAAATCTGTTAGTTTTTAATAAAGTTTTGTTGAGTAAATGGCATTGGAGGTTGATTAAAAGGGAGGGGGTTTATGGGAAAAAATTGTGTACAGTAAATATGGGAGTTTGACCCTTTTAAATTAGGAGGTTCGGTGGGTAGGTCGGTGGGCTCATATTGGTGGAGGGAGGTATGCAATCTTAGGCTGGGTGATGTTGTAGGGGGAGAGTGGTTTGATGCTAGTGTTTCTAAGATTGTGAGGAGTGGAAACTCTTTAAAATTTTGGGATGATGCTTGGCTTGGTTTCGGATACTAAAGAATTTACGGTAAAAGATTTGTATTCAGGAGAAGATCAAGAAAACAAATGGAAATTTTTGTGGAGAAGAAGATTATATGATTGGGAGATTTCTCAATTTGGTTATCTCACTGACATGTTAAAAGATGTACAACTACAAGCAGATCAAGAAGATGACTTTTGTTGGGGTTTAGGAAATGGTGGCATTTTTTCGGTTAAGTCTGCCTATTTGTTTTTATTGGAGAAATTGTTTGCTTTTGGTTCAGAAGCTTTGGAGCAATTATGTGTCCTGCAAAAGGTATGGAAAATTAAGGTGCCTTCAAAAATCCAAGCGTTCATGTGGCAGCTGTTTCGGAATAGGATCCCTACAAAACAAAACTTGCGGAAGAGGGGGTTGCAGTTCCACTGAATTGTGTTTTATGTGAACAAGGTGTGGAGGATGCATCACACCTTTTTATCTTTTGTTGTGATGTCACAGTGCAGGTGTGGAATGAAATTCTCGTATGGTTACAAGTACAATTACAAGTTCCTGCAGGTGTCTGTGTTAGTGAATCATTTCTAAGGTTTTTGGAAAATTGGAAGGGAAAGAAAGAAAAATCAAAGGCAGCGGTGGTTTGGTTTGCAACAGTATGGTTATTATGGCTTATGCGGAACAGAAAAATATTTCACGGGGAGGAAGTTAAGATAGTTGACTTGGTTGAAGAAATTAAGATTAAATCTTGGCACTGGATAAATGTTCTGGGGGAGACGGATATATCTTATTCCAACTTGCGCATGTGTCCTATTTTAGCCTATTAATTTTGGTTGTTTTTTCTGCTTCTGTTTTGGTGTTGAGTACTTCCTGTGCTCTTATCCAATGTAGCTGTGGTGGGGTTGGTGTTCCTTACTTGGAATTGCTATGCTCTTTTTCCCTTGTCTTGAATTTTTACCCTTTGGGTTTTTTTCTTGCAAGGTTTTTAAGGAGGTAGGGTTCCTAGTGTGGGGTTTTGGTGCTAGCATTCAGGTTTTTTGAATGTTTTGGTAGGAAGTTCCAAGTAGTTTGAATTGTATGATTCTCTTCACATGTTTGTGAAGTTAACTTTTGTAAGTTTGGTGTTTGGACATTTTTGAGCATATGATTGAGTACCCTTTGACAAACTCTTCATAGAAGGTGGGGCCTTTGTTGTGTACGATGATGCTTGGGTGTCCTTTTCTTTAATGAAATTCTAATTTTGTTTGCTGTTAAAAAAAAAATAACACTTGAAATGAAAAATCAAAGGTTCATCGTAAAAATATCATTTTTATAAATATTAAAGACCATATTATTAAAATATTTTAATAATAAAATAAATATTGTCATAAGGTCTACAACTAATGTACACAAATATACTATAGGGACATTTATATAATCAAACTAACACATAAAATATATTTATATTCTCAAACACACCTACATAATATAACTAAAGGTTCTTAAATAAACTAAAATCATATATGATAATGACATCAAATAAAAATAATATTTTATCATATGCTTTCTAATTTATTACGTATAAGAATAGAAACACACACATATATATATATATATATATATATATATATCAAGACAAAACTTTACACATATAATATCAAAATAACATTTCCAAATAAATAATCATACATAAAAATTAAACTATAAATTAATTAAACTGGAGACAAAATTGTGGGTCTTACAAGGGGCACCCAGACACATGGCTGGAAAAACTAGGCCACTTAAGCCAAGGTCACATTTGCAAAGGAGCGCCCAGGTATAGCTCTCGCGCCTAAGTGAAATATCTGATTTTTCACATTTTAAGTGATTTTTGCATGTCTTTGGACATAAAAATCGATCTCTTATCATTGTTGTATTCATTTTGGACGTGGATAATAAAATAAAGCAGAGAAAAGGAATAGGACAAAACCAAATAATAAAGAAAGGATTGATCCTCAAAGAAAGGGATTTTAGAGAGGTGATCAAGTCTTGGCAAAGCTTCGGGGTACTCATGGGGTTTTTCTTTCTCTTTTGCTTTTTTTCTATAATGTATAGTTAAGTTTCCATTAGGATGTGGTGGATTTGATATGAATTTGTGATATACAATATTGGTTTTATATGAATTCTTCTATTTTGTTAATTGTTTGATTATGTGTTTCAAGTAATTATAGAATTGGACTCTCTATGATTTGGGATTTAGTCCTTCAATCGGGAGATTAGGGATTGAATTGACCCTATAATCAAACAATACAATTTTCATAACTCGTAGGGATATTTTTGTTAAATTGTATAACGACTGTGATTCTGCTGATCGTAATTTAGAAATTGGAAGTCTAGTATTTGCTTATGGAATTAAGGAATTTAGAACTTGTAATAAAAAGTGATTATTTGGAGGAATCGAGTTTTCATTATTTTCAGGAGTCGCTATTAACATAGGAAGAATTCTTATTTTTATTCAAGGTTGTTATAATTTTGTCAATGAAACCATATCTTTAGTCTTTCCCACGTTTAGAATCCAATTAATTTTCATTTTTAATTAATTTTCCATGTTTTTCGAACTCAAATCAATACCAACTTTTTAATCATATTTCACTAAGTAAACTACATTAAGGTGAGAATTACTTGGATTAACTAATCCTCGTGGGATTGACACTCTACTTTATCATTATATTTTAGCACCAAAAAATATTATTTTATTAAATCACCAATAAAAAACAAACTACCAAGCATCATAGTACACAAATGTCCCACCTTCTATGAAAGGTTTGCAAAACCATACACAATCATGTGCCCAAAGTAGAAATAAACCAATCAAGAGGCTTTACATACACTATTGTGAAGATAAAATTAAACTTGAAATAAATTAAATGACCCCCCCCCCCCCCAACTACCTTTCAAACAATATAGTTGTGATGACCCACTTCTATTTATCGGGATAAGTTAGGATCCCTACCTCCTTAAAAACATCGGCAATAAAAAAACTAAAGGAAAAATTCAAGACAAAATGAAAAAGAGCATAGCAAATCCAGCAAGCAAAACCACCCACCCCTACTTTATCATTATATTACTTGTACGACCTAGTATACTTGCCGGTGTCCCAACAACCATGCCTTACATTATTTTCCTACACAAATGCATAAGCTTGATCCTTCATGGAGCTTTGTTTGTTGTCATCAATGCATGTGCTTTCCCCTTTTTAGATCTTTGTTTGTTATCAATTTGAGTTTTATAACATGCAGCTCGAAGTCTACTTCAAAGCAACGACCTAGGAGTTTATGTTTCGATCTTGTTGCAAGCTAGAAAAGCCTACCTCACGTGATAGCCCTTAAACGACCTACAACAAACTATGGGAAAGACCTTAGGGCAAGAACTGAGCTCAATCGATCTGCATCAAAGGACCTAGAACAGAGATGAGCTCGAGAGAGCTTTGATATAGGCGTAATCCGCAAGTAAATTATGAGACTTAATCACGAAGTCAATCTCCACCAGATAATGACTTCGTTAAAAGGAATAATAAATGCTGGATTATCTATAGTTATAAAGGATCATCGCATGCTTGAATAAGATATGATCACATGGAATCCTCACGAGTAGAAGATTTATCAAGGGAAATGCATCAGGCCCAACAGCCCATAAAGACCTTATAAATGTCAACCTCCATCAAAGGACGAAGACGCAACTACGACATTAACCACAACCACAATTCCAATAATATGATGCATAAAGTATACACAGCATACATATGTACTCCAAAGAAGAGAGAGACAACGGTGAGAATACCCAAATTCATACTATCTTCACCTTGGCAAGTGACCACAACCCCATCTTAGAGAATTCATAGCATCACCATGACCATTGCCAACATTACTGAGAGTCATAGCCTTATAATGCACACGATTAGCTCGATTTGCTCATACGGAGGTCACAGGCCCGCTCAACGACCTTCCCAAGAGAGAGGGCTTAATTATCGTTGAACGCTCCCAAGAACACCTCGTCATGCCGCTTTTTATAGACCTCACATGCACGGTATCAACATGCCCATAAGAACTAGTACTAAGATCTAGTAATACGTAATCTTAATTTTCCATAACACAGTTCAAACAGGTACGTAAGATCGAGAGATCCCTCTCATCAAACTAAACGTCTTCTAAAAGGACCTCTACTTCATCGAGATAGAACAACACCTTTCAAATACTTGAATCATGTATTGACAACCAAGATAATCAGAGTTCTAACTACCTAACCGTGGATAATGGCTTTCACCTTTTGGCCCTTTCTAACCGATATTGCACCCGTCTGAAAACTACTAGACACTCCATAATCATATCTTGGACCCCGGAGAAACGGCATTATTTTCATTCGCGAAGCATCTGTTTGAGCCTCATATACAATCAGATTCCTCCCTTCAACATCATCATCACAAACCTGTGCCAAGCATAAACAATCAATGGGAATAGGAACATGTCACTCCAGGGCCATGTTACTTAGTTGGAATTAATGTATTTAAGATTGGCGGTTGGTTTCTATCTAAGGACTCAAGTAACATGGCTGGGGGACACTTGTTCTCTAAGATGTCTTTGTAGGATCTGAATTTTCCTTTTGAAATCATATCATCTCAAACCTAAAATAGCAAACATGGTGAATTATTTGCAAAGTGCTGAAATGCGACGTGATGGGAAATGGTATGTTCCTAGTCCTTAATTTATTATACGTACTGTTTAGCAAAACTAATTTATAATTATGTGCTTCTAGCTGATAGCTTTGAGCTTATAGCGGATAGCTGTGAACCTAACTTATAGTTATGGGATTTTAGCTGGAAACTTATAGTTGTATAGCTATTTTATTGAGCTAGAGCTATTTTACAAAACTAGCTGTGCAACTAATTTAAACACGTTAAATGACTGAAAAGGGTAAATAATAATTTAATTTAGTAAAAAAAAAAAGGTAAAATTGAGATATGATTTATTGAAAGCTCTTATTTTTTTCTCAAAGATATATGATGTAGCTTTCTAAAAGCTAGCTTTCAAAAGCTATAAGCTTCTTTTATTTTTTGTTCACCAAACAACTCTAATAGCTTATTTACCGGATCAATAAGCTAAAAGCTACAAGATAATCTATAAGCTTGACTTACCAAACACAGCCTAAACCTAACATAATTTTAATTTCTTTCTTTTAACTTTCGCCGGTTGTGGAGCATAAATCCAATAAACAAATTATAACTTTAGAAGAAGTTTTAACATGTACAAGAAATACTCAAATCACAAGTCCAATAACATTACTAGTATATGATGATAAGAATTTAAAAAGCAAAATTATGTGTCAAATTCTTAAATTTTAGGTCTTTTTTTATCTGTTTTTGTTATTTTTTTTTAATGTCTGGTTTTTCGAAATTACTTATGAGTTTGTCATATATTCTTTTTCCAATTCTAGCCAAATTTAACTAACATGTCACCGGAATCTTAACCAGATATAAGATATTAACCACGTGATGCAATGTGGACAAATATCCTTTTTTTTAATTTAAAAACTAAAAAACCAAATAAGAAAAATTAAAAGAAGAAGAATGGATTATTGGAGAGAGGTCGTGTTCGCTCAGTGTGTTAAGTGTCTAACTTCCTGCGTCTGATTAGAATTTCGATGTGAAATGTCAGCAAAATTTGGACGAGAGTGATAAAAGGGCTATATGACAATCCAAAAATAATTTTAAAGAGCCAAATATTTTTTTTTAAAAAAAAAAAGAAAGAGAGAGACAAATATCTATGGCAAAATAATTTTAAAGTTCAAGCACTTAACGCATAATTAAACCTTTTAATACATGGAATACTCAAATCATAAGTCCAATAACGCATTATGATGATGAGAAATGAAAAATTAGAAAAATAATACTAGTATATATTATCTCCAAATTGGTTATGTCTCCAATATCTCGTAGCTAGGTACTATTTGTGTAGGCACCTCCTAACAGCATCTTTTTTGTGGGAGGAAAGCAAGCAGAAATGCAGCCGTAATTTTCATTATTACTGAGTATCTTTCTTGCGATGGGGCACCTATACATAGTTATGCAGACCTCTAGTCCATAAAGCCTATTTAGATAGGATATAAAGATTGAAATTAAAGACAAAGACTCATATGATGTGTCAATTAAGAAGGCTTTTGAATGCATTATTTAAACAGGCTTAATATTTTAATCAAATCTGAATTTTTATTATTAAAAGTGGGTGGACCTTGAGTGATGCCTAACTATAAAAAATCAATGTAATAAAAAAATTAAAAAGAAGAATGCTTTATTACAATCCTCTTTTCTCATCAGCATGTTGCTCTTTCATATTATATATATTGTTATTTTTGTCTTTTATTTTTTTAATCAAAAGTATTGTTATTTTAAAATTTTATGATTTGGTTAAATTTATTTTTTCAATTTATCTTTATTCATTAATTATAATATTAATTTTACTTTTACATTTTTCTGTTAACTACATAATCTGATTATCATATAAACGAAGGTATTTTATTCAAAATACAATGAAATTATATTATGATTAATGATATTTTTTTTTATTTTTGTTCATCAGTTTTAAATAATATTATTTTCTTTGTCTCTAAATATAGGCAATAGATAGTAGTATTACTTTGTTTTTTTAAATAAGTATTTTATCTAATTTTCAATAATTTTAATTTTTTTTCTCCAAATGTTCATATTTACTCAATATTCCCTCCGTTTCATATGTAATGTTGTTTTAACATTTGTACTATGTTTCATAATTCCTGTTGTTTTATAAACTCAATACATAATTAATGCTATTTTTTCAAACACACCCCTATTTATTACACTTTCTTTTTCACTGTCAATATTTTTCTCTCTCTTCAATAATAATTATACAGGAGCATTACATGTCAAAATACAATAAATCCTTACCTCATTTAACCATTTCTTAAAACCGGTGTATAACCTTAAAACACACTACATATGAGACAGAGAGAATAATTTTTAACAATTTTGAAAGATATATCAAATATTATTAATTTCAACATCACTAATCATGTTAACTTTTTTTTAACATCTAATCAGATTAACTAACTTTCTTTAAAAAAAAAATTAGCACAAATACTTATATTTATGAAAAGGAAGGAGCAGAACTTGTTAACTTTTGATTGCGTTGACAACTGGTTATACAACAATCCATACAACTTGATGTTCCTGATCATTGTCTTATGGGGAAGTGTGGTTTACTGTTGCACATAGGAAATTGTGAATGTGCTTGATCCCAGATTTAATGAATCATTGATTGTGCAGCATATATAACTCCTTATCTCATGAAGAATAAAGTCCTCCATCAGTTTTTTATTACTCCCTCCGGTCCTATTTATAAGTCACATTTTAGAAGGATTCTTTGGTCCTATTTATAAGTCACTTTGTATTTTCTAGGAGGCATTTATTGCTATTTTATCTTATTTGCCCTTTGCCCATTAATGTGGAGTGAAGTAATACATTGTGAAATTCCCAATGCAAGTTAAGAGGGTAAGATTGTAATATTGAAGTATTTTTTTAAAGTTTCAAGAAACCTAACTACCCTCCTTGGTCTGTGTGATATGGTTAAGTATTTTCTATAAATAGGACCAGAGGGAGTACTACAATCCTCACCATTCTTAAATAATTACTTTCTCATTTTCAATTTATTTATCGTTTTAAAAATTTTACATGAATTAATATAAAAGTTATTTAATACTTCAATTTTTTAAAAAAATAAAGTAACTTTACTACTATATTATCCTTAAACTAAATTAATTATCACAAATTTCTCATATTTTAAAATATTTAAAAGCAAGGTTAAAGATGGAAAAAATTAATTAATACACTTTTGAATTCCTAAAGCGACAAATAATTTGGAATAAGTAAAAAAAATGCTAAAACGAAAGATAAAATGGAAAGGAGGGAGTACTCCCTTGGGTCCTATAAAAGAATTTCTTATTAGGAAAAAAATTTTGATCTTGTTTATAAAATCATATTCTAATTTTCAATAACAATTAATTATTTTTTTTCGAAAATACCCCTATTCAGTCAACACTTTCTAAAATCCCAATAATAATTATAGGCATAGTGTTGTGGAGTATTATCTCACATGTACCGGTAAACCGACTGATTGATGTATGAGGGTGGTGACAGGACCTTAGTTAGAGGACTTCGTCAGACAAGTCAAGAAATTTGGGTGTATGTGTTTGTGTTTTTGTGTTGTGCAATGTATAAAAGGTTGAGTTCCATACCTGCTATGTTACTTGTTATATAGACATGGAGGAGCAACGGTTTGTCGTTGTGCATTAATCCTCATAAGTGTGATGTTCGTGCGTTCCGCTGCTGGCGAGTATCAAGCAATCGTTACAACAGTTTAACTGTTTACGTTAATAAAAGTGTGGATTCAACGATCCCTGAGAAGATTCGACGTCATCAAATGATGGTCTTGCCAGTTAATTAACCGGTGATCCAGTTAGCATAAGTCTAGTATTGAGGCGCTGGCGGATAACATCTTCAACTGGTTAATCGGTAACCTGGTTAATGTAAGTCCAGTGTTGAGACATTGGTGGATAACATCTTGAATTGGTTAACCGGTAATTTAGTTAACGTAAGTCTAGTGTTGAGACGTGGCTGGATGATCAGGTCATGTGTTGAGAAATTAAACCTCAAGCTGACAATCCGGTCACACAAGGCTCAACTGGACTAATGGATCGAAGTTAGGGTCATGTGTCGGCCTGCTAAGATTGGATCCCATATTGGGCCGTTGACGTGGTAATATGAAGTCCCACAGCGGGCTGCTCATCATCTTCCCAATAGGCCTGTGATAGGCTGCTAATCCGTTGACCGGTGGACCGGTAACATGTCGTCAAGTATCGTCCATGATAGTAGCCCCCCCAAGCCAAGGTTTGTCCTTTTGGGAGGTGCCTTGGTTTGAGAGTAGGTGGTCCGCTAAACCAGTGATATGAAGTCCCATAATGGGCCTCTCATCTTCTGTTCAATTGGCTAGTGTTGGGCTGTTGATTCGTTAAATCGGTGAGTACATGACTGCAGTCATGGTCCATAGCAGGTCTTTGAAGACCAACTTTGATTTTGTAGCTTTAAGTCGTCTGTCGTCAAACCGTTAACCAAATGGTTCGTTAACATGACAGGCCGTCAATCCGTTGAACATGAATTTATGGTACCAATCCATAATTATGTTGTTCACATACCGCGTACAAAAGGTCTATCATGGATTAAGCTTCTAATTATAACTCAAAATATTTATTTTGACATGAATAACTCTACCTTGGCCAATGGGGTATCCTTGCGTTGACTAAGTTGCTTTATACAACTCGGGCAGTGTCATAAATTTTTGTACATGGGTGGTGGTCATCACTTCCCATTTTCCTGTCCCCTTTGGTGGCTAGTCGGATGTAGGGTGTACTTATTTTGAGTTATTGAGGTATTGACTCGGGTTGTTGTTTGAGAATCTCTTAGGATTTTCCCAAGGATTGAATACGATCATTGTTTATTTAGGAGCGCTTAGGTATACATCACATTTATGATACTATGATTATTTGGAAATGAATTAAAATTTATTTTACGCAACTTTTATTTCTTTGACAAACTAAAATTGATCACAAGATAGTTTATTCAAAAATAGAATACCAATTTCGTCACACCTTTCTTACATACTAGCATAACTTAGCTACTTCATCTGTCTTCTCCAATTTCCTTTGACATCATCCTCCTAGTCTATATTGGTCCTTTGGTATTCATCCAAGTGTATATATGTTTCCGCCTTTTCCATGATCTCATTAATAGTCTTTACCTTGTGCATCACCAAATGGTTGGTGAGCTTCCCCGGTTGAAGTGCCATCATGAGCAAATGTACTGCATTCGACGGTTCGATGTCATTAATTGACAAATACTCAGTGTCGAACCTAGCCAGGAAATCTCTCAGGGCTCTTCTTCACCTTTTATAATATGAGAAAGATGATGCTCAGATTTCGGTTGGGCCTTACTTGTGTGAAATGACCCAAGAACTTGGCGGCCAAGTCCTTCCACCTTCTCACTGAGTTGGCTTTAAGCTTGAAATACCACCGTAAGGCAGCCTTCTTCATTGTTGATGAGAATGTCCTACATTTGTAGGCAACCTGAGCCCATTGACAAGTCAGGGCAACAAAAAAATTGTCGACATGCTCCTGGGGATCCTTGCTGCCATCGTATGGCTCCACATTAGCTATGGCCTTGTGGTTCTACAGCATCGTGTAGGACAAATGATTTACGTGAACGGATGGTCAATACTCTCCTTTTCCTCACTTTCTGCTTCGACACGAATCTCTTTATGTGTCCTTTTGCCCCACAGAGATCACTCCCTTCTTTAGTTCCGCGATTAACTTGTCTTGGGCAATTAATCACTTCCTCAACCACACAAGTTTTTCATCTAAATTTGGTCTTTGCTTGGACCATCCGTCAGATGATTCACTACTCTCATGACGGGAGTGTGAGGGGTTCCCTTAAAGGGAGAGCCTTGTCATGACTTCTCTCGATCATTTTGAGTGAGACCTTTCTATTCGGACCGTTCCTCCATGGTTTGCATCCCTTCATTTGGTTTCCTCTTTGCACTCAGCTGCTTCCTTTGGTCAGATTGGCATGATGGCAGTGGCCCGTTACTCAAGCGATCCCGCAAATCCGTTCCGTTATTGTGTCGGCTAGCCTTAGCATGCTCGTGGTTAGTCTTGTTTTCCATCTTCAGGTGTAAGGTGGTAGGAATGGATTTTTCTCTTCCAGTGTGGTCGCCAATGTTATGAAGTGTTATCCTACATGTCTACTGGTAAAATGGCTTCTTGATATATGAAGATGGTGATGGGGCCTTAGTTAGAGGACTCCGTCAGCCAAGTCAAGGAATTTGGGTGTGTGTGTGTGTGTGTTGTGTGTAAAAGGGTAAGTTACATACCTGTTGTGTTACTTGTTATATTAGGCATGAAGGAGCACCGGTTTGTCGTTATGTGATTCTCGTGTGTTCCGCTGCTAACGAGTATTTAGCGATCTTTACAACGGTTTAACTGTTTATGGTAATAACGAGTGTGGATTCAATGGTCCCTGAGAAGATTCGACGTCATCAGATGATGGTCCTATCGATTAATTGGTGATACGGTTAGCATAAGTCCAATATTGAGACGCTGGCGCATAAGATCAATGTTGAGACGCGACCCCAAATGACCTTGTGAGTCGGTTAACCAGCGATCTGGATAACCAGCTATATCATGTCATGTGTTGAGAAATTAAACCTCAGGCTGATAATCCGATCACACAAGGCTCAGCAGGGCTCATGGACCACCGTTAGGGTCTTGTGTCATGCTGCTATGATTGGATCCCATATTGGCCAAGTAATATGAAGTCCCACAACGGGTTGTTCATCTTCTGCCCAATTGGCCAATGATAGGTCGCTAATCCGTTGACTGGTGGACCGTTAACATGTCATCAAGTATCATCCATAACAAATAGTTTTGAAAAGGAATATTATATGCTTACATTTTCAATGTTTCAAACAACCTTAAGTTACTTTCTTGGTAGACATTTAATTTTATCCAAAAGAGTCTTACATATAGAACCCTCGACAGGAGGGAGTAACACTTTTACTAAAATGAATTGTTCTTACATAATTGTCATTCTACAAAATCAAGGTAACATTAATTACTACTATTACAACTCTATCATTATCTAATTAATATGAGAGATATTAAATGGAAAAAAAATGTTCAATTACTACAAACATATAAAGGATAAAAATGTTCAATTATCTTTTGGTTTTTTAGGCTTTTTTTTAAAAAAATTCCATAACTCTTGTCCTTTTACAGTTCCAATGCACACACATATATTTTTTTTCAATTTTAACCCTTCATTCAATTATTTATCTTACTCCTCATTGATTCTACTTTTATCATCTTTCATCTTTAAACCACTATACATTAATTAATAGATACACATCCTAATAAAAATTAAATTCTACTACAATTTTCAATAAACATTAAACAGTGGAATTTTAGACAAAACACATATAAAACTTACAGTAATCAACACTTTCTTAGTATGTGTCCCAAGTCGAAAAGGGCAAAAGATTTGGAATGGAGGGAGTAGTACTCCATCATCCTTATATAAAAGATCATTTTGGCAGATTTCATTTTCATAAAGAAAGTTGGTTAATTTAGTTAATGGTATTGAAAATGTGAACATTTGATATGTATTTTTCAAAACTCGCTCTATTAATATAATTGAGAATATAAAAAGTGTTAAGTAAATAAGGGGTGTTTGTGCAAAGTAGTAATCAATTGTCATTGAAAATTGATATATGATTTTATAAACAGGAACAAAATAAAAATCTCAAAAGGACTTATATTTAAAAACAGAGGAAGTAAAACAAACATTAATTTACTTTCAAAAAGTTACATTAAATATATTTCTTAATCTACGCACTATAACCTTCAATGGCCATTATTTAGGAATAGACAGAATATAAGAAAAGAAAAACTAATAATATCCCAAATACTATACACTTATTTATCATAGTATCTTTTTACCTCAATATCTTTCTTTCTTTTCAAAGAGTAATTGGTCATGTTGGTCCTTGACTTTGTAGACATCGGTCAAGTTAGTCCCTAACTTTATCGAAATAGCATTTTAGTCCCTGAGATGGCATTTTAATTCACATATGTCTTTGTCTTTATCCCATTTTAAACCAAATATATCCCTACGATAGTGATAGCAAGGACTAACTTGATCGACGTTCTCCTATCTCAGGAACTAAATTGTTATTTCGATAAAATCAGGGACTAACTTGACCGACGTTTACAAAGTCAGGGACCAATCTGATCAATTACTCAATAATAATTACATAATGATACTATAGTTAAAATACTCCAAATTTTTACATCATTTATTCATTTCTTAAATTTCATGCATAACCTTAAAATACAATAATTTTGAAATGAAAGAAGTATTAATTAATAGATCTTACTGACAAGTGCCTTAAGGACATTGGCTAATAAAGACACAACAAGCTAAGTAAGTGAATATTAGAAATACAAGTGCACTTGAGTCCACTTAAGTAAGGATTTTTTTTACGGGACAAGGGAAGGGGGATTTAAATCCACTTGAGTCCGGGATTGAGGGAGATCCCGGGTTCGAATCCCAACGATAAAGACGGTGTTGGTGAGTAATCTGTAAGTACCTCTATAAGCGCTCTTTGAATCCGGAGGCCTGCCCTGACCCTGGTGAGTCCCCAGAGCCCAACTCACCTAAACTTTTCAAAAAATAAATAAATAATGAAATTAGATAACAAGGAGCTAGGTAGATTAAATAATCATTTGAATCTATAAGCATATCAATTAGTTCCTTTCTTAAAATTAAAAAAATGAGTAAAGAAAACCTTGCTTCAAGAGGAGAAAGGGGAGAGAGAGAGAGAGAGAGTTAACAGATTTGTGAAGTGGAAGTAGTGGCACATGGGAACAGGGGAGCATGTGGAGAAGATTCAGAGCACTTTCTTGAATTAATTTTTAGAGGAAAGAGCAACAAGGAATAACATGGTCTCACCCTACTCCAAAGGGCTTGCCCCCAAACTTCCAATAAAGGGTTGAAAAATGCAAGAGAGCTTTGGTTGGGGGTAGGGCCAGGCTAAAGTGGGTACACCTGGTGGGGTCCATGCCAAATGATACCCATTACGTACCCACCCTTCCTTTCCTTCCATCACCACAGAAATCAATGTGCAACTGTGAGAGCAGGAGAGAGGCAATGCTGGTGTGGGAATCCTCTCAGTTTTCTTCCCCTAGATACGGTTAGCATTGGAAAAGTGAGAGCACCCAATGATTTCTCCATCAATGGATAAAAGACACATCCTATCCCATCTCATTCATTCGTAATATCTACGGTTCATGGTACCTATGTGATATTCCAATCAGGTTTCGTGTTGTGAATGAAGAAGGTTCTGTTAGTAAAGACGATAAAATTCATTTCGGTGATTTTTATGTTTTCTATAGGATTAGTCTTTGATTATTAAGAGTTGGATAATATTTTGACCTACGGAAAAAAATAAAATGGTATTTCTTCCAATTTGAAAGTTTTGATCATATAATTTTTTTATGCATATATTTTGATTGTTTAATTAATATATAATTATTTTATTTTATTTTTAACTATACTACTCTTATTTATAAATATCTCTTCTTCATTTTCAATCTTTTTATGTTCAATCTTTTCACAGGCCCGGTCCTAACCTATTACGGGCCCTAGGACGGAAAAAAGAATTTGGAGCCCCTAATTCATTAAAAAAATTTAAATAAATCAATTAAAAATGTGGTATATATACATATAATCAATTAAAACAATGACATCAATCAATAATAAAACTAATTATTAAAGAATAAGATTTGAAATAAAATAAAAAGTTATTAAGTAAAGAGGTAATAAAAAACTTTTTTTATGATGGGTTGCAAAGTTAAAGTTCATTACTTCATTTATTTATAAATTAAGTGAGCAAATGAAAAAGATAAATTGAAGTTTTATGCTAAAAATCATTGATGATTAAGAGATAAAAAAAATTGCAACTATTAATATTTTTTTTTTCAAAAATAAATATACTATTAAAAAAATATGGGCCTTTGATTTTTTTGGGCCCGGGACGACCGCCCTCATCGCCCTCCCTCAGGGCCGGCCCTGTCTTTTTATCTCGTGTCTCTTCTCTCCTTAATAATTATTACATCCATCCCTATATATAAAATCGATTTGGGAGTTTTCACGTTCATAAAAAAAATTAGTTAATTTAGTTAATAATATTGGAAATGAGAAAATTTGATATGTATTTTCAAAATTATCCTATTAATATTATTGAGAATCTTAAAAATGTTAAGTAAATAGTATGAGTGTTTATGGAAAGAAGTAATTAATGGTTATTAAATATTGGTATATGGTATTTCCTTCTATCCAAAAATTTTGATTATATAGTTTTTTCTTTATGATTCATATATTTTAATTGTTTAACTAATATATAAATATAATTATTTTATTTTATTTTTAACTATATTTTTATTTATAAATATTTCATTTTTATCTTCTATCTTTTCATCTCTAATCTTTTCATTTCGTCTCTCCTCTCTCCTGAATAATTAATGATTATAATAGACTATCTTAGTTAAATTACACCAAATTTATATATATATATATATCATTTAATTATTTCTTAAAATCTGTTCATTTTTCATATGGTCAAAACTATTGGATTAAACAGAGTACTCCCTCCATTCCATTTTGTTTGGTCTTTTAGGTCTGGGCACACAGATTAAGAAAGTGTTGATTATTGTAAGTTTTATGTGTACTTTGTCTAAATGCCCTTATTTAATCCTTATTGAAAATTGTAATATCATTTAATTTTTATCAAGAAATGTGTTCATTAATTAATGTATAGTGATTTAGAGATGAGAGAGATAATAAAAGTATAATTACTGAGGAGTGAATGAAATGATTGAATGAATGATTAAAATTGGGAAAACAAATATGTTTATGCATTGAAATTGTAAAAAAAAATAGATATGAAATGAAAAAAAAGCCTAAAAGACCAAACAAAATGGAACAAGAAAGTATATAATAAATTCTAATTGTTTGATGGAGATTAAATGATACTCCATCCGTTTCACTTTAAATGTCTTTTTAACATCAAAATTTTGTTTCAAAATGAGTGTCTTTCTACCAAATCTAGGCAACATTTAATACTGTTTTTCCTTATTTACCCTTACATTTAATGTTGTTTTAGTTTTGAAATTTGTAATATTAGTAATTATGCATTGACAAAATAAAAATATTAAGTAGGGATATTTCTGACAAAATACACATAAAATTTACAATAGTCATCATAATCAACACTTTCTTAATTTATGTGCAAAAGTCCAAAAAGACACATAAAGTAAAATTGAGAGAGTATAAACTTCGAGTTGTGTATTAAATTCAATTTGTTGAAATCATAAAATTAACCGTTCAATCTTTATTAAGCGGTTCAATTACTCCTTCCATCTCGAGTTATAGCAAAAATAAACATATTTCTCTTCATTTAAAATATGAGAAAATGGGTAATGCACTGACAGTGTAAAGTTTTTTATACCATCAGTGTATCATCCACCATTCATCCGTTTATGATTGTTGACTTTTGAATTAAAGTAATACAATTGAATGGTGGATGATAGTACAAATGCAAAGTTAAAGTTAGAAAAAATCAATTAATACACCATTAAATTCATAACCAACGTGAAGTTAGTCAAGTGGTAGCTCACTTGGTCCCTTAACCAACTAGTCTCGAGTTCGAACCTTGGGTATGGAGCAACCCCAGCTGGGAGATCGCTACCGTTTAGTGCGAGCTCAGCTAGGTCGGACCGGATGAGTCGGATTCTGGGTAAACCAGATCCGCGTACCGGTTGGTGTACAAAAAAAACATTAAATTCATAAAGTGACAAATAATTTAGAATAGAGATTAATGAGTGTGCAGTGACGGTGTAACATTTTTTGCATTCATCATTCATTTGTATTACTTTTATTTGAAAGTCACGACAATAAATACATGAATGGTGGATGATGCACCGATGGTGTAAAAAACCTTTACAGTGCACCATCTATTTTCTCAAAATAAGTTAAAAAGCTAAATTACATATAAAATGAGACAGAAAGAGTATGTACTAATTATGCCACATAAATCCCACATCATATTTGTTTATTTAAAAATTATGAATTTTGCGATTGAATCCTTAAAATCTTTATGAAAATTAATATTTTAATTAAAACTCCTCAAAATTTAAACTTGTGCAAAATGTTTCTATATATTGGAAGTTATTATTCTCCAATTTATAACAATTCTCCAATTCCAGTGAACCTTTGTTAATAATGAAAAATTGAGCACACCTATGGCATTGATTGAATAATGGAATTTTTTATTTGATGAACAAAATCAAACAATAACTTTTCTCTAAAATAAATTTAATTTGGAAAAAAAAATCATGAACATGGGCTTCTTTCTTAACAATGGCAGGAAGAAAAAAAAAACAAAACTACCAGAAAAAAAATACAAAACTGCAAAATCATTAATAATATAATTTGGATATAAGTGACAATGGAAAAATTAGAAGGAGATGTTTGGTATTGTTGTTATTTTTTTTTAAGAGTTTTATTGTTGAATAATTTGGATAGATAACAAGGTTGGGAGCATAGAGAAGATGAAGGAAAACCAAATACTCCATTCATCTTTCCAAAATCAATTTGCAATGAGAGAAGTAAACCAACAATATTTAAATCATACTACCACTTATCAAGAGGCAGACAATGTGACTTCCAACGTTGTTTTTCCAAAGTACCCTTATTTTTTTATTAAATGCACTCAATTAATATTCTTAATAAGTATAACGTTAATTTTTTTACCTTATATTTAAGCGGAGGGAGTACTTAACGAAGGTTAACAAGGCAAAAAAATTGAACAAATCCGGTCTCTTAAAAAAGCAACAAAATGATTCTTTCTCACACATATTTATATTTATATCTAAATTTGTAGACTCATGCGTAATACTAGTGAACTAGAGGTTATGGTTTGGCAACCACGCATAGCCTCTAGTTAACCATGATGCATGTGTTTAATTTACAAATTTAGAGGTAAATATGCTTGTGGGAGAACCATTTTGTTGGTTTGTTAGAGATGGAATTTGCTTAATACCTTTGCTTTGTTAGAGCTTTGTTAAGTCATCCCTCCAATCTGAAAAAATACTAAATTTACAATTAATAATATAAGAAGATTAATTGAGTGTATTATTTAATTTTTTTTATAATCATAAAGAAAAATGGATACTTTAAGAAAGTAGATCATTAAGAATAACACAAAAATTAATTAAGACAACCATTTTCTTTTTGTTTTCAAGGTATCCACTCGCGTAACTAGGTGACTAATCCTTTCGACATTATTGTCGGGCCCTTTCGGGGGCTAGTTTCCCAGTAAGGTTTCTTACATTCGCAAGAGCCGGGGATAGAACGCCCAACCACTTGCTTAGGTAGCAACAGATCCCATACCATCTGTGCTAACCTCCACTGGTTTAAGACAACCATTTTACGAGGGTATCTTAGTAATAATTGAATTTAACAATAAAGAGTTAATTTACTTTGTCTTTTTTTAAATAATTAATAAAATGTTTTTTTCTTATATTTAAAATCACTTAAAGCACTAGTCGAGGTTAGCACAAATACTAAGAGATCTGTTGTCATTTAATCAAGTGGTTATGAGTTCTATCCCCGACTGGGTGACTCCTATAAATGTAAAAAGCGGATGGATACCTTGAGAAATAAAAAAAAACTTACACTTTGTTTGGTTACCGGAGAAAAAATGAGAAGAGAGAAATAGTGTAACATCCTTAATTTTACTCCTAGTGTAATTGACATGATAATTAACTTAGGGTGGAGAGAATGAGGATACTAAGTTAAAAACTAGATAAATAGAAGTGTAGTTTTGGAGTTAGAAACATCGAACTTTAGGAAATTTAAAATGCAATAATTATAACTCAAACGAAAATTCCACCGTTGGATAAGAAGACTAGCGTATGGAGAAACTTGTTTTAAAATTTGAGCACGATCCGACGGAGAACGAAGAAGCGGTAACATTCTGAAGTGCACAAAGTGGAATCTGATAGGCAATACTCGAGTCTTTGTGAAAACACTCGAGTATTGTATCAAAAAAACGATTAGCGAAAAAGTTGCTCTCAAGCAACACCTGAGTCTTTTATGAAAGATTCGAGTATTCTGTGCAAAATCTAGCAAAAAAAATGGCGCGCCAGGTGCACCAGAATGGCGCGCCAGGTGCACCAGAATGGCGCACCAGTCCTGCAGACACCAGAAAAGACTCGAGTATTACGCACAGATCTAGAAAAAAATAAAAACGTGTGGACCACATATTTGTGGCTTCCACAAAAAGCCACCAATTATAAACCACAAGATCATTTCTTTCATGCAAAGAAAGAAAGAAATACACAACAACACAACATAACAACACCACCCATCATCTTCTCCACTTTGCTCCCAAGGTTCCAAGAGCATAGGCATCATCATTTTCATCAACAACACAAACCCTAAGATCAAGCACCCTTATATTCATCATCCTCATCAAGCTCTCATCATGAAAATAAGTTAAAAATCACCCACCACTCCCTCATAAATTTCGACCCACACTCTCTCTCATTCTCACATACAACCATCACAATAGAATTACAATGGTGCACTCATGCCTCATCAAGATCAAGTGAAGGAAAATCCTCTTCCCACATACAACCATCACAATAGAATTATTCATCAACATTGAATATTAACTCTCCTAAGGTGGCAAACAAAACTAAAGAAGTTCAAAGTTCCTAGGTTTTAAGAAACAAGGCAAAATATTAAGGTTCCTTATCTCTTGCTATTTTGAGGTAAAGAGTGAGTATTACCCTAACCTAGGGAGTAGTTTGTGGTATGTTCATAATATTTGCTAAGGATGAGTGTTAGTTTAGGTTATTGCACCATAGGATAGTTGATATAATTATTAGTTAGGATATGAAGGTGATTAAATAAATTTACTTTAATAATTGTGATTATGTGTATGTTATGCTAATTGTTGTATGTGTTAGAAAATGAGGTGATGAATGTATGAGTATTTGTATATGTGTAGGAATGGTTAGAATGAAATGAATAATTAAATGAGAAAAGAATTGAATGAGAAGTAGGTTAAAGAATGTTTACATCAACAAAGAGAAAATAGTAAATTTAGGATTAAAGGAATGTGCAGCTGAATTGAGCATTGGTGGATTGATACACTAGGTGCCCTGCTAGGTGTACCAAATGCCCATTAGGTCCAAACGCCCATTAGGCGTCAATGTGCCTAATGTCTCAACTTGCTGCTGAATAAAGAATATATAAATGTGGAATAGAATTAAAGTGTATAAGCATAGCCTAACAGGGTGATGCCTAGTGGGTGCCAACGTCCTGATCGGGTGTAAAGTCTCTATAGGGTGTTTCAAATGCCTAGTAGGTGCAATGAAATCTTAGTGACGCGAACCGGTAGTGTGATCCAGGTCTTGTAAGTCGTAGTGTTTGAGTGCAGTAAGTCGCGCATGTGAATGTGTGCAATAAGCCGCGAGCGGACTGTATGCCTTGATCGCGTAAGTCACACGAGATGTGCAGTTGTAAGTCGCACACGAGATGTGCGCAGTGATGGACACACATTATACCCCAATAATAAGAGGAAAAATGAATAAAACAAAAGAAAGAAAATGGTGTGAGAAAAAAATTTAGAAAGACATGATAAGAGAGACTGGTTAAGAAAGAGTTTAAAAGAATGAAAAGCTAATATAGAGACAATGTATGTGTTTGAGCATGATTTGGAATGAGTTTAAAGTTATATGAACTATTTGACTTATTGCGTTTGACTTGGTATAGCATTATGTCATATTGAAAACTGCTTTCCTATTTTATGTGTAATGCTCACTCCTTACCATTTTTCCACAGGTACTGAGTCGGAACTTACACTCAATACGGCCGAGTAGGAGTACTCTCTCTCACAGGGAGAGTAAGTTATATATATTTAGGACATGGAAAATGTCCTAGGCCCGTTGATATGACTTGATCTGTTTTTGATGTAAATATGTAAATATATCTCTTTGGGTGGGCCTAGGACAACTCCTTTGGGGAAAATGAGTCTTTTGGGAAAAAACTATTTCCGCAACTTGTTTATATTTGTTGCTTTACTCTAATGTCGATATACTGATGCTATGACGTGTGCACAAAGATGCACTAAACTGTGATATATGTTGATGATAGCTCTGCTGGCTTCTGGAAATTATGAATTAATGTCTTTATCAGGTTGCCGGATAAATCTAATTTTTGGGAAAGTCGGAAAAGCAAAGGAAACTCTGTCCGTTTGCCGGGAGATTTTTACAAGTTAAAAATAAATTTTTAAATTCACTATTTTCCAAATGGGTATTAAAGGGTAGTTAAAAGTGAGGTGTTACAAATAAGGAAGAAAGATTATGATGAGAAAATGAATAGATTTTATGGTTGTTTGGTATGAGAGAAAATGAGAAGAAATGTAAGAGAGAGAAAAGTTAAGTTTTCTCTTATTTTGTTTGGTTGGAGAGAAAAGTAGGAAGATGGAAAACAATAAATTTGTTAAAAGACAAATATACCCTTTGTTTTACATAGCACAAATAAATATTTTTTCTTTCTTTTTTTCTTTCTCTATCAAACATAACCAAATATTTTTTTTACTTCAATTATTTTTAAATAATAAAAAATATATATTTTTATTTTTTGTTTTACATTAAAAAATTAAATATATTTTTTTTTATTTTTCACATATATGTATATCAAACATAATCAATTTTTTTTTAACTTCAATCAATTGTTGCATACTGTAATAAAAATTCTAATTTCACAATGTAAAAAAAAAATTGGATAAGAATTTATATTAGTTGCTATTTTATATTGATTTTTTTTCAAAACAAAACAAAAAAAATTAAACAAATAAAAAAAAATTTCAAAAAAAAAGTGATACTAATATTTTTAAAAAAACAAAGGAAAAAAATCTTTGTGATATCACCATAGAAAAAAATAAAGAAATTTATATTAATTTGTTCACACCATATAGTAAGGGCAATTTTGGTATTAGAACAAATTTTAAACTTTTCTTCCCATTCTCTTGTCAAAATGGGAGAGAAAATTTTTTGAGGTGAAACCATATGTTTTTTTCTCTCTTCCCTTTTTCTCTCCTAAACCAAATAAGAGAGATTCCCCTTTTCCCTTCATTTTCTCTCCTCTCATTTTCTGTAAAAAAAAAGGGTTAAGGCGTGCATTTTACATTATCTTATGCATTATTCATAAGTATATCATCCATTTCATATAATAAAAACTTCATTTACCAATAAAGTCCAACACAGTTGGTAGATAACTGGGTTCCTTAAGCATGATGTCAGGGGTTCGATCCTTGCCGTGGGCATGAAAAAGGCTTTGTTGGTAAAGGCAAAACCTACTTCGGTGATCTCTACGCTTCGGAGGGGATTAGTCTTCGGCTGTCGGCTGGGCGATACCCTTGGTGTACACCAAAAAAAAAAAACCTTCATTTCCAGTAAAGCAATATTCGAGAAATTAAAGTGGTTATGTCATCTAATTTTTGTTTCATTGTCAATACTAATTTCTTAAAATACTTTTATTTTTTATAAATTTAAAATAATTAAACACAATCAACCAACTTCCTTAATAAATATAATTTTATTTTTTTTCTTTATATACTAAACCATACGAGAGGGAGTATTTCTTTACCAGCCCTGGCCAATGAAATAGCACAAGAGTGACTATATTCCCAAAGAATGTAGATCCTCTCCATATGTTTAATCCTTGTGCATATGTTTAACGGAAAATGGACAAATATATCCAGCAGATGCCAGGCTCGCACATTAATTAATGTAATTACAAGTGCAAGTTCCATAACTGATTAAATACTTATAAAATGATGGCTTGAGACTTGTATTTCAAAATTTTCTATTATGCTTCTCCTTGGATTCTGGATTTTCATGTTGCCAATGCCTGCCATTTTTCCTCGTCACACATGCATGGCCTAACAAATTACCTCAGAGGATCAAGTGGGTTTTTTTTTTCTTTTTCTTTTTATTATATTTTTCTTTTTCATATATTTTTGGCACATACAAGAGTGCCAAGATTCCAACTTAATTAAAAGTTGTCGAATATATATACGTTGGCATTTTTTTTGAAACAGTGGCATAGCCTCCGTTAGTCATTATGTTTCTTCTTACCCGATTGATTCAAAATCAATTATGTTGGATTTCAAATATTTGAAATTTGCAACCAACAATTAAATATACCTAAATAATTTGTATAAGCAATTATATTGTTTATACGAGGCACAAGCAAGCGACGTCTAGATCTCTCCACAGAAACCAAACTTTGCTCTCTTTATTGGGTTTGCTTGTTCTTTTGATGTGGACAGGGATTAACTAAAAAGACCAAAGTAGACTTGCATGATCCCTATCTATGCTCAGCGATAAAAGGCCAAAAATCCCATATATTAAAAACTATTTTGTGGCCCCGAATTTCATTCTCGAATCATTCAGTTCGAACTGATTTTTCATTATTATGTGAATTTAAACTTATCTTTGGACCCTAATACACTTTATTCAAATATAAATATTAATTAAAAAATATTTGCCCATCGTCATAATAACTAACATCATTTTTGTATATTAAAAATTTGAAAATATACTTATTTATGTTGCATATTAGATATCTATGATTCTTCTATGCATCCATATCAAAAGTTGAAGTGAATCCAACAAATTAGCAACCATGCATCCTCTCTATTCCTGAAATGCAGAAATAAGTTAACAAATCAACAAATAAATTAAAATATTAAATTAAATATTTTTAGAAATATAATAACGATTAAATGTGGAAAATTGACAATAAATAAAGATGAAAAAATGAAGAAAATCTCAATATACGTATAAGATATTATTTGCTTACATTTCTATACTTAATTAATTATCTTATTATCAAAATACGATTGATTTATTACTCAATAATGATTTAAGTCGTACTCCATAAATTCTTCTACCAATGTGAGAATTTCAATTGAATCATGCTATCGATGTGAGGATCTTAGTTGTGGATAATTTCATTAATTTGTAAATACATTCATGAATATATTTTGAAAAATAAGGTATGCCCTGAAACGGAAATTTTGTTTTAGGGAAAAAGTTAATTGTCTTATTAAAATTAGCTTGATTTATTTTTTTATGTCTAAGATTTAATTATGCCATTGTAAAATAATAATAATAATAATAATAATAATAATAATAATAATAATAATAATAATATTAATACGATGCCATTGCACTAATGACCCAAATTAATATGCAATATGAAGACTAAAGTTTAAAAAAAAAAAAAAAAACTGAAGACCCAAGTTATATGTACGAAGATATGCATTTTTATTCTCTAGCTATTTTCGGTTCATTTCCCTAAATGTATTATCATCATTTTTTTTAAGACACAATTTAGTGTATTTGGTATAGCTGAAAAAATTATATTATGATTATTTTACTTGTGATTATAATCCGGTAAGTTTATAATTTGTTTATATTTAGATCTCTTGACTGAAAAGTGAATTTAAACTACTCCCTCCGGTCCTATTTATAAGACCCTTTTGGAGTTTTCATTTTGGTCCTATTTATAAGACCCCTTTTCAATTTTCAATAGCATTTAATTACTTCTTTCCACTAACACCCCTATAAAGTCAACACTTTTTAGAGTTCCAATAATAATTATAGGGGTATTTTTGAGAATGTATATCAAATTTTCACATTTCCAATGTCACTAACACATTTATCCACTCTCCTTGATGGAAGTGAAAAACCCCAAAAGGATCTTATAAATAGGACCGGAGGGAGTAATATATTTTGTTTTAGATAGTGTAAAGAAGATTATGTTTTACCGAATAAATGTTAAAAAAAATGGTAGAAGAGTAGTTTAGATATTGGCAAGAGAGTTTATCGTCGGAGTGATAAGAGTAAATTAAAAAAATTATATATGTATCAAAAAATAATCTTGCCAAAAAAATAATTTACAGTCCTATGAGAAAGATGTGAGATTTTGCTTTTTTTTTTCTTCCAAAAATATAATCTAAGATTATAATCTGCATGGATAACCAAATACATCAATAATTTATAAACATTATTATTTTTGAAAAAAAAGAAGCTCAAAGCTAAGTATATATAATAAATATGATTATTATAAAAGTTTATAAAATGACTACTGTGATATTATGTTAATTTTTGAAGTATTAAATTAATATAAAAATATTTGAAAAACTAAATTATACTAAAATTAGAGAAATATTTTGATGCTCTCCTTTTTAAATAATATTCATGCACCCTTTTTAATTTTTATCATGAAAATTCCTTTTTAAATAATTTTGCTTCTAACTTCAAATTTTATGCACTTTTGCTCCATTGTAAATAGTTTAACACCACTCATTCTGTCCTATCACCATTGTCATCATAACCAGCTTCATATATACCAATCATTCCATTAACGTGATAATATTTTTTACCTAAAAAGTTTTCCGAAAAATGATAATAGATATCACCATCTTCTGCTTATCTTAAAGTCAATATTTCAATTTATCATTATTTCAATTTTAATATCAATTTTTAAATTTCTAATGATTTTATAAAAATGGATTAGTATTGAAACAAAATTTAAAAAAAGTACTCGTATGAAAGAATCACCTTAGAAAATATTAACTCTTAAATATATTACAGTGAACGTATTATACAATAACACTGCAGCAGGGGAAAGAGAAAGTGAGGGCATCCATATATATCAGATGATGGGTCCAGCAAAGTTACAATATATGACATGATATATTATTACACAATTCACATATCTGTTGTTTATTTATTTTTCTCTCTCTCTCTCTGCTGTTGCTGTCTGTCTCTCAACCTAAAAATCGCTGTCTTTCGGTCTCTGTACCTATCATCATCACCATCCCTCTTTCTGAAAACTCTGTCACCATGAGAGTGAGAGCCAAACCCCCCCTTTGATCTCTCTCTTCTTATATCTCTCTGTGTGTAGAGAAGAAGAGAAATAGTTTGAAGAGTGAGACACAATAGACCCACTAAAATTAAACTGCATGCAATGAATGATCACATACAATAAGTCAATAGCAATAGCAATATCACTTTCATCATATATCACTCTCTTGTTCTTGTTCTATTATTATAATCATGGCTTTTCCACCTTCTCACACTTTCATGTTTCAAACTCATGAAGATCATCATGATCACCTTCATTCAACTTCTTCAAATCTCCACTTCCCCTCTTTGCCACCTCATCACTTTCAAGGTCTCTCACTCACACAACAACACATCTCTTTCTTTCCCTTTACAAGTGTTCAAAGTTTCATTAGTTTTGATAATAGTGTTTTAAAACATTTAGTTTTATTATTTTTTAAAGAAATAATCATTAATATTTTTTAGTTTTACTAAAAAAATCTCTAGTTATAAAGATTTTGAGTAGGGTTTCAAAATTTTGATGTGATCACAACATCTCGATAACAGTAATTACTGTGATTATGATGTTCAATCACATCAATCATATAAGGACATGATTGCGGTATGTATTAGCTTTAATTTGAATCGCAATTTAAAACTTTTTTAATATAAAATAAGTTGGGTTGAGTATCCCTTGTATTCATTAATAAATTTTCTTATAAAAAAAATATAGAATAAGTTGATTTTAAAATATTCATATATTTTTTGTTTATTTGTTATTGCAGGAAGTGGTACAGCTTTCATGATGAAGAGATCCATGTCATTTTCAGGGATAGAAAACAAGCACTGCGATGAAGTGCATGGAGATGATGAGTTATCAGATGATGGATCCCAGCTTGGGGAGAAGAAGAAGAGGCTGAACCTGGAACAGGTGAAGGCACTTGAGAAGAGTTTTGAGTTAGGGAACAAGCTTGAACCTGAGAGGAAAATGCAGCTGGCTAAGGCTTTAGGCCTTCAACCAAGACAGATCGCGATATGGTTCCAAAACAGAAGAGCAAGATGGAAAACAAAGCAACTTGAGAGGGAGTATGAAGTGCTCAAGAAGCAGTTTGAAGCACTCAAGGCTGATAATGACAGCCTTAAGGCCCAGAACCAGAAACTACAAGGAGAGGTAATAGTAATACTAATAGTACTATTATAGATATTAGATATACTGCCGAAAAGCACCTAATTGGAGCATTGAAATTTTCAATACTATGTCCCTTTCTTTATGACACTTAAAAATAGATTTAAGAGGAATTGAAGTTAGTATCATTGGGATTGGTACCACACTTAAAATGCTTTTTCTTTATCTTCGTTCTAATTGATAATAAAAGATTTTTTTTTTTTTAATCAATGGTATTCTTAGCTGATAGTATTGAAGACTAATTTCCTTGACATCATGCTTAAGGGATTATCGAAGTAAATTTTGTTTCTACTAACAAAGCATTTTCCATACCAATGACAGAGATCGAACCCTTAACAATATACTTAAGAGCTCGTAATTAGCACTTAGCAATACCCATTTCCTTTCTTGTTCATCCTATTTTTCCCCATTGCTTGTGCTTCACACACACAATACCCCTCTACTTTAATGAGTATCCCTTAAAATGCTTTTTCTTTATCTTCGTTCAATTGTTAATAAAAGATAGTAGTTTTTTTTTTAAAAAAAAAATTTCTTATCCTCAGTCCCGACTTAAAATAGCATATTTATATTGAAAAATTAAAGATTTAATACTTAGGTGATAGTAGATTTTATTTTTCAATGTCATTTTACCATTTTTAAGCTTCTTATCCTCAACCCTATTAGGACTGAGGTTAATTAATTTTTTTTTAAATCAAGGGTATTCTTCGACAGATAGTATTGAAGACTAATTCCCTTGACATCATGCTTAAGGGATTATCGAAGTGAATTTTGCTTCTACCAACAAAGTTTTTTCCATACCTACGGCAGAGATCAAACCCTTGACATCATACTTAAAGATCGTAGTTAGCAATACCCATTTCCTTTCTTGTTCATCCTATTTTTCCCTGTTGCTTCACACACACACACATATATATATTGTTCTTTTATAAACCCATAGATAATTAATACTCCCTCCGTCCCTAATTATAGGATCTTCTTGAGCATTTTTACGTCCATCAATGTTATTGAATTTTATATTAAAATGATATGTTCTTCCAAAAATACCCCTCTACTAATTATTAAAATATAATAAATTTTTTATTTTTCAATACTTAATTTAATGAGTTATGTGAGGGAGTACAAAGTTTATACGTGAATGCTTTTGTTTACTCCATACCTCCACTGTCCAAATCATTAAGTTTACACGGTTGTCAAATTTTTTTCTTATTCCAATACAATTTTATTTGAGTAATATGTCAGATTAGTCCCTGACGTTGTAAGTGTCGATCAAGTTAGTCCCTGACTTTATCGAAATAGCAATTTAGTCCCCGAGATTTCATTTTAATTCATATACGTCCCTATCTTTACTCTATTTTAAAGCAAATACATCCCTGCGATAGTGACGGCAAGGACTAACTTGATCGACGTTCTCCTATCTCAGGGACTAAATTACTATTTCGATAAAGTCAGGGACTAACTTGACTGACGCTGACAAAGTCAGGGACTAATCTCACATATTACTCAATTTTATTTATTTCTTCTCACAAAAACTTAGATTATAATGATTAAATATAAGGATAATTTTGGAAAAAATTATAAGAGGGTCTTATATTTAGGACCAAATTTTTTTACCCAATAGAGTCTTATAATTAGAGATGAAGGGAGTATTGTTTTTCTCAATTGTATTCTTATTTAGCATATTTTTTCTTTCTTTAATAATAATTACATAAGAATATTATAGTCAAAATACCTCAAATTTTTACATCATTTAAAACAATTTCTTAAAATCCGTACATAACCTTAAAACACAATATATACTCCCTCCGGTCCTAATTATAAAACCCTTTTGGAGTAAAAAATTTGGTTTTAAATATAAGACCCTTTTCCACTTTTTTTTTTCAAAATTACCCCTCTATGGCAATATGATTTTTATTGAAAAGAGAAGTTCCAATTTAATTTTTTGTTTTCTTATGCAATAGGAAGTACTGTAAGAGACAAATAATTTAAAAATTAGAATACATCAATCAAATAAGAGAAACAATTATGTCCAATGATTATCAAAATGACATTTTAAAAACAACATATTAAAATCTTTTAATTTTAGTGCATCTTGGTGGACGAAAAATTCCTCAAAATGGTATTATAATTAGTACCGGAGGAAGTATATTAAACAGAGGGAGTAGCAAGTGTTACATTACTGATATGTAATTTTTTTCAATAACTTTTGCAAGCGATGAATCCGATATGCAGTACATAGAATTAGGTAACGAAATAAATAAAAGAAGTATGACACTCTAAAAATATTTTCCGAGAGAAATTTGTCTCTAAAATGAGCAAAACAATAAATTCGTGAAATTGTCTCTAAAATGCTAGCCTCGCAGCTCACTTGGTCAGCTGAATTTAGGCTGCTATGTGACTCTTGGTTCGAGACTGCACCAAGAAATTGTCTCTAAAATAAGTAAAACAAAAAATTTATTTTTTGACCATTTGATCAATTATCTCTATGCATTTTACTAACTCCTGTTTTAAAGACAAACTCATTTTACTGGATGATCCTCATCTATGAACACATGCATATGAGAGTGTGACTCCTTATTCCTTGGTTCTTTTAAAAATACTTGTTTTTCTCAATCAATTTTTCTATATTTTTCTCCTTACTTTGAATTCAATTTGCTATATTTTGAGAGTGGAGTATATTAATGAAGTAGAAGTTTTCCTACTATTGAAGGTTCTATTAACCTTTTTTTGTGCTATTTTCTCTTTCAGAGTGAAAAAGATGTCGATTGATATTTTCGTGTTTCAAGAAAGAAAGCTAACCTTTTCTTTTACTCCTCTTAATTATAAGAGGACCCTCCTCATCTTATCTTTTATGATTTCTTTGCTAATTACTTACTGCAAAAACTTCATTAATTGATTGCGTTATGAACGTATATATATGATCCCATATATGTAAGTGACTTTTTTAAAGGGATGACTCCGTCATTAGCTTTAGTTGTGTGATCATTCTTGTGGTCAGTCGGTATGAATGTGTCAGAAACTCAGAACTGTGTAGTAATAGCAATGTTTGTTTTCCTTTTCCTATTGAATACTGTGTTATGATTAGATTCCAAGTTGCCATAAAAAAGACGATGTTATTATTGCGTTTGATCGGATAAAAGCTTACAATATGGAGAAAAAAGAAAGCAAGAAGCTGGGATGATATCTATTTTTTTTGTAAGGTTTAATATATTTTTATCCTTGAAAAACTTAAACGAATTTTGATTTTAGCCTTTATGTATTTTTTAATTTTGTTATTTTTATTTTTCAAAAGCTTTGATTTTAGGTTTTTTAATGATATGATAATATCATATTTGACTTTATCAACGATTAATATAACATATGTTACATCACAATATTAATACATGGATTAAAATCAAAATTTTAAAAATCAAAAATCAAAACCAAAAAACAAAATATAAATCCGAAATAAAAAATCACTAATATTTCACATTACTAAATAATTATTTAAACCTTATAATAATTGTCTGTCACTCTCTGTGCTACTACCACATCAACCAGTTTAAAAACATATAACATATTTTCTCTGGACTCTAAGAAAAAAAAACGAATTTCGTACATTAATTAAGTCTATATAATGTTCTTCAATTCAAAAAAAAATAAAAATAAAACTAGTTTAAGAAATTTGTATTAGAAATGAGACAAAAATTAAATGTAATAATCATTTTTAAAAAATATTTTGGGAATAATTGTATTGTGAATAAAAAAGTTAATTAATTTTTTTTAATTCTTATAAAAAAAACGTTTTTGTTTTAAATATTTGAGACCAAAAGAATATTTTCCTTATATTAGAAATAGGTGGAGGAAGGATATTATGTAAAATACAATTGTGAAATATCATATGTTTTCGTCAAAACAATGCTGATACATGATCACCTTAATTAATAACCAATTTTAGCATTATAATTATTGTGTGGTGTTTGCAGTTACAAGCTCTAAAGAGTAGGGATTGTTGTGAAACTGGAACAATTGGCCTGAAGAAAGAAACTGAGTGCTCATGGAGCAATGGAAGTGATAACAGTTCAAATATTAATTTGGACCTTTCAAGAACTCCAGTTATGAACAGTCCTGTATCTTGTCAGAATGGTAAGAGCCTTCTACCCAATTCCCTAAAACCAACAAGCATAACTCAGCTCCTCCAATGCTCATCAAGATCAGATAATCAAGAAGAAAGCTTCACCAACATGTTTCACGACATTGGGGAGCAACAGAATTTTTGGCCATGGCCTGAGCAGAACCATTTTCATTGAACCTTAAAAAAAAAAAAAAAGTGATTTTGGGGCATTAGTGATATGAGAGGGTCAAATCAAGAAGAAATTGAATTCATTAAGTAAATTTTAAATCTGGATCTGCAACTACAATCGAGGATGCAACATTAAAATTTTGGGAAATACTTTCATGCAACCTAATTTTGGATTGCCATCTTATATTTGATCAATGATATTTTGTCACCTAACATGTAATTGCCAAATCATTATTTAAAAAATCAAAATTGCAGGTTATGTGACAAAGTATCATTGATCCAATATAAGATTGCACAATAACAATCTAAAATTAGGTTGCATACTACAAAATATTCTAAATTTTTTGGAGCATCAGAAACCCTGTCTCACCATAATTTATAAATTTTTCATTAGGCATATATAGTTCAGCTGTTTTTTTTCCCTACCAGTTTTTCAATTTATGTTATTACTGTTGTAGATTGATGTATAAAGTTTGAACAAAATCTACTTGAGTCATGAGTGGTGGTGGACTTTAAGTAGTGCAACTTCTTTTTCCATTGCACTTTAGTGTATTATTGCAAAATTATATACATATTTAATTACTAGGTTGAAATAAAAAAATTACAAATTTCTAGTTAAGTATACGTGCCGCTGAGTGGATTTTCCAGCACTGGCAGGCAGTATGGGCCACGAATAAAAATGGGATTCTCTGTTTGCATTCTTTAAGCACATAGAGTATCTTATTTCGTGTTGGTGCTTAGGAATCATGATTTATAATTATAGGAAAAAGATTTTTTTTTCCTATCCATTTAATATTTAACATAAATTTCTTAAATTGACGTGAGTGAAATTAAATATTAAGAACCAACAACATTCAACATATAGCTAATGGATGATTGAGTTCTTTCAAATCTTGTTAATAGCTATTTTATTCCGGTGAAAGTGAATTTCTTTTTTCCCGAAAAAGTTACATCCACTACTGTGTGATATTTTAATATCGAATTAGAGAAGTTTTTAACTTTATTCTGGTATGAAATCCAAAAACAAATATTCCATCCATTATACTAGTAGAACATTAGTCTTTTAACAAAACTAATACAATCTTAATTATTGTTTTGTCCATCAAACATAACCCAGTTGGTAAAGGGTCAACATAAAGGAGCCTAAGGTTTCATGTTAGATCCTGACTAAGCTGGACATGTTTCGATTTATGAGGGGAGCGCGGCTAGGTAGATGCTCCCCAGTTTGGCAAGACTCACTAGATCCAATATGGTCGGATGGTTCCCAGATTCTGAGTATAAAAAAAATATTAATTAAAGTATTGTTTTTATCATTTTATTTATGATTAAAAATTGTACCTAATTATCATACAGATTTGATGAGTGAGTAATTAATTATCAAAAGACCATTAATAAAATTAAATAAAAAAAGTAAAATACACTAATTTAACATAATCAAATATATTAATTGTAGTATTTATTAATCTTTGCTCTATATCACAACTTTAAAAAACATTACAACACATATGATATTAAATATATCTTGATATTGTATCATGGGAAATTGCATGAAAAAAGGCGTCTGGCTAAAGTTCACTTGATTGAGGAGGGGGTGGCTGACTTCAGTGCTGATGAATAATAAAAAGGATCCAGTGAGTGAGCCATCATGTCATTTTATGGGGTTGAAGAAAGAGCCAAATCTAGCTGGGAGTTTTAAAATAATATATAGTACCAGCACCAGGGAAAAGAAGGTGGGGTTGGAGTAGGAGGATTCTGCATACGATGTCACAGTCCAAAAGAAAAAGAGAAGCTAATTAAAGAGACAGGGGAAGAAAAGAAAATAAAAGAAGGGTTTTGTTAATCTGGATCTCATGTTAAGAAGAGAGTTTAATATATACACCATCGTTTATATATAGTGTTTTTGTTTTATATGTATTATTTTTTTTTAAAAGTTAGTTAAGGTAATTAATATTGTTTTTTTATTATATCTTAATTTATCAAATTTTTTTATTTTTAATATTATTTTTTCTCTTCAATAATGATTACATGAAAGTTTTATAGTCAAAATATCCTAAATTTTTATACTCCTTCTTGTTCCTATTATAAGAAAAATAACCGAAATCACACTTATTGAAAAATTAGTTGAATGTATAGTATTTAATTTTCTCAAAATCATAAAAAATATGATTATTTTTGGAAAGTTATATTAGGAACGAAAGAAAAATTAAATGAGATCACTACTATCTAGAAACATTTTTGGAATAATTATATTGAGAATATAAAGTTAATTAATTTTTTCTTATATTTGGGACTAAAACATGTATATACCCTTTTCCTCATAATAGGGATCGGAGGAAGTATTATTTAACCATTCTTTAAAACCCGAATATAACTTTGAAACACATTTCATGTGAAACGAAAAAAGTATGTGTAAAGTTATTTTACATTGAATATACAATATTTTTACTTGCAAGTCAACCATTATCAATTTATAAACAATAGATGATGTGTTGATGACAATGTAAAAAAAAAAAAAACAAAAAAAACAAAAAAAACAAACGTTACAATATCAATACACATTATTTTTTTCATGAGATCAGAAAATAAAAAATAAATATATAAATAGTTGATTACTCGAACAGAGTTTCAATACTCAAATATATAAGTAGTGAATGTATTATTATTTGGTTTCTTATTAAGTCCTGAGATGAATTTAATTAATCAAAGCTATTAAAAAAGTTATGAAAAAAGTTTCAAATTGGGTATGTTTAATTCTCAAGGACCTTTGCCAATTTTAATCTGACGACCTTTACTATTTAACTCTGTCTCTGTATGAAGAGATCCATGTGACATACTGCCAGCCCAAACAAAATGTTTTATTAATTATTGATATTGACTCAAGTGGAATATTTCAATTTTATTATAAAATTAAAGTTGAATAATAAAACAATCCCTCCTGTCATGTATATAAGATATTTTTAGGAAAATGTTTTTTTACCCTATCTACAAGCCCATATTTCAATATCTAATATTTAAATTTTTTTTAAATATTTTTATTAAGTTAACATTTTTTAGAATCTCAATAATAATTATAAAAGTAATTTTAAAAAAATATATTAAATATTTACACTTTTGATACTATTAACAACGTTAATCCTTTTTTTTATAGAGGTAAATTTTTTCATAATAGACATAAATTTTTTAAAAAACACCTTACATAGAGTTGGAAGAAGTATACATATAAAAGAACTTTCTTACAGCTTATACAAATAAATAATAAGATTATAATCCAGAAACCTCCTATCTCTTTCTCAACTCCCCCTAAAGTTTAATTTATTAGAAGTTGTCTATGCCTGCCAACTAGTTACTCTACAATTTGGGCGCTACATAAAATTGTGTATGTTTTGTCCGAGTGAAAAGAACACAGGTGTTTACAGAATAAGTGTTCTATATATCGGGTCGATTGAGTTTTGAGTTGATATCTGGGTTCACTAAAAAAGTTGGTGGTTGTTTCATTCTAGGAGCTTGACGGGGTGGGGATTGTGTCTGAAAGGGACTTCCACGATCAACATTAGAGTTGGTCTCATGAAAATTTCCAGAAAGTAAGCGAGGAAAGTTCGATTATACATGTGTACAAGAAAAAAATATTATTACATATGAATTTTTTAAGGAATGTTTTTCAATATCAGTTTTATTGTCTTATAATATCAAATTATTATATTTTTTTAAATCCATTTCAAAATATTATATTGTTTTTTCATTGTAATAATAATTAATAATACTCATGATATATGGTATTTTAATTTAGAAAAAAGATAATGTCGAGCAAGGATCCGAGCGCCTGCTCGCCCTCACAAACCGTCATTGATTGATCTGAGACAACCTATTATAGTTATACAAATGGAAAATAGAGAGATGAACAATAGTATTTAATCCACGTGAAGCTTCCTTTGTTTATGGGGATCACACCCAATTATAACCTTTTCTAACCGTCGGTACTTCCATGTGTGAATTAGATGTGATAGATAAGTTCTCAGATGGTTACGTTATACGTTGCTCTACCAAAGAGAATTGTGAATAGAGAACACATTCTCAGAAACGGTTGCGGACGAAACAACCTTTAAAACTCTATTTCTAATTTAGAACCATGCTTTAAAAGCGATTTCAAACCCGAACCACTCTTAAAGGCTAAATATTTAAAAGTGGTTTACATGATGAACCGATCATGGAGGTCAGAATGTCCCTCAAAAAATGGTTCCTTCTTTGGACCGCTCTTAAAAAAAGTATGCTCTCTTAAAAAAAAACATGGCAATGAAATCAATTATTGTTGCATGTGACCCTATAGCTGCGCACATAAGACCCAAACGTGTGACCACTAGAGCTACTAATTGGGTTGATTTTATCCATTATTGAAATATTTGTTGTAATAACTCATTTAGTTCTAGAAGAAGTTGGTTAAAGTTATTGTATGGCCTATGTGCCACGTAGCATAGGGAATCTTTTAGGGCCATTACTTATAGGCTCTGTACTGTGCAATTGAAGATCATCACAAAAGTATTTTCCATTTCCTCTCTTGTCCCTTCTTAGGAGGCAACACTGTCCTCGAATTCAATGCACTTTATTCTTCTTTTAACAATTTGGTGCTCTCGTTGTCATTTCCCCATGGCAGAGGGCCTACGTTCCAAATCCCAGTCTGATAAAATTGATGAAATCCTCCACCAAATTTCCCTTTTCTCTACACAAATGTCTGAGATGAACAACCGTCTTTCTAACCTCGAAACCAAATCTCCTTATACTCCTTCATCTCCTAACCATTTCCATACCTCTGATAACCCCTCTCCTCAGCGCCATTTCCTCAAGCTTGTCGTCCCTCGCTTCGACGGTACTGATCCGCTTGGTTGGATTTTTAAGATAACTCAATTTTTTGACTATCATAACACTCCTGAGGAGGAGCGTATCACTGTCGCGTCCTTCTATTTGGACGGAGTTGCCTTGGCCTGGTTCCAATGGATGTACCGAAATGGTCAAATCATCTCTTGGCAACATCTCTTATAGGCGTTGGAGACTCGATTTTCCCCCACTGCCTTTGATGATCCCTGTGGTAAGCTTTTTAAACTCACCCAGTCTTCTTCAGTATCTGCATTCCTTACTGAGTTTGAGGCCGTTGCTAATCGGGTTACGGGGTTGTCTCCTTCCCTTCTTATGAGCTGTTTCATCTCTGGTCTGAAACTCGAAATTCGCCGTGAGGTGATGGCGCAACAACCGTCTTCACTGTCTCAAGCGGTTGGCTTAGCCCGATTGCAAGAGGAAAAACTTTGGGACCTCTCTCGTTTTCAACGGGTGAAACTAGCCTCCACTTGGCCCTCTCCCACTGTTACTCGCACGTTTACCCACACAGTACCACCACAACCACCACATTCCCTTCCACCACTCTTACCAACACCACCTCTCAAAACCAGATACCGTCAGTTGACAGAAGCGGAGATGGCTGATTGTCGTGAGAAGGGGCTTTGCTTCAACTGTGACCAAAAGAATTCACGTTCCCATCGTTGCCCTTCTCGGTTATTACTTATCATCGCTGAGGATGATGAGCCAACGGGTGAGCTTCTTACCCCATTACAGCAATTAGACCCAGATCCTAGTGACACCCAACCCGATTGTCCAACCCACCCAGCCCAAATAAGCCTTCATCCTTTGTCTGGTACTGGGGATCCAAAAACCTTGCGTTTAATGGGCCATATAGCCCAACACCCAGTTTGGGTGTTAGTTGATGGAGGTAGTACACATAACTTCATTCAGAAGCAGGTTGCTCATTTATTGGGCTTGGCCCAATCTCCCACTCCCCCACTCAAGGTTTTGGTAGGCAGTGGTGAGGAATTGGCTTGTGTAACGGTTTGCCCAGCAGTGGAATTATCTATTCAGGGTCACATTTTCAAGGTTGAATCATATGTGCTTGACATGGGAGGGTCTGATGTGGTATTAGGAGCCCAATGGTTGAAGCAACTAGGGCCCATTTTAATGGATTATAAAGCTCTTACAATGAAGTTTGTCCTCAACCAAACTCTCATTGAGTTTAAGGGTGATTCAGGACTAATGCCCACTTCTATTTCCTTCCATCAACTCAAACGGGCAGCTCACACTGATTCTGTGGCCCAATTTTTCTCCCTTACAGTGTGTGCTCCACATTCTCTACCATCTGCATCAGTTACCACTAACCCAAGGATTCAACAACTGCTCAATGAATATTCCACACTGTTTACAGAGCCTTCCACCCTTCCTCCTTCAAGGTCAACCGACCATGCTATCCCTCTTCTTTCCAATTCAAATCTTGTTAATGTGCGTCCTTATAGGTACCCACACACTCGGTAGCTCGAGATTGAGAGGCAAGTTTCCAAAATGCTTGAGTCTGGTTGGATTCAACCCAGTACAAGCCCTTTTTCTTCCCCGGTGCTATTATTGAAAAAGAAGGATGGCTCTTGGAGGATATGTGTCGATTACCGTGCTCTAAATGCCATTACGGTCAAGGATCGGTTGCCTCTCCCAATAGTGGACGAGGTGTTAGATGAATTGGGTTCTGCTCGTTGCTTCTCTAAATTGGACCTCACTTCTGGGTTCCATCAAATCTGTCTTAGACCTGCGGATGTGCACAAAACAGCGTTCTAAGCTCACGACGACTATTATGAGTATAGGGTGATGCCCTTTGGGTTGTGCAATGCCCTGGCAACCTTTCAATCCACGATGAATGATATTTTCCGCCCCCTATTGCATAAGTCAGTGATTGTGCTTTTTGATGACATATTGGTTTTTAGCACTAATCTAGAGCAACACTTGTCTTATCTCCGTCAAGTCTTTGCTATTCTGGACCTCCACAGGTTTTTCTTGAACCAGAATAAGTGCTCATTTTTCCAAACTCATATTGATTATTTGGGTCATGTTGTTGCTAATGGTTGTGTCTCACCTGATCCTGCTAAGGTTCAAGCTATGGTGCAGTGGCCTACTCCCTCTTGTATTAAGGGGTTACATGGTTTTGTTTGGCTTACACGTTCTACTGTAAGTTTGTGTGAAATTATGCATCTATTGCTTTGCCTCTGACTGAACTGCTCAAAAAGGGAAAATTCCTATATATGGTCCCCTACAACACAAACAACCTTTGATGGTTTGGAACAGGCTATGATCAGTGTCTCTGTGTTAGTATTACTAGATTTCACTAAGACTTTTATTGTGCAAACCGATGCTTCCGGTTCAGCTATGGGCACAGTTTTGACTCAAGATAGCCATCCAGTTGTGTATTTCAGCAAGGTATTCTGCCCTCGACTCTCCAAATCCTCTGCTTACATACGTGTATTGCATGCCATCACAAGTGCTGTGAAGCATTGGCGACAGTATTTATTAGGTCATTTCTTCATTATTCAAACTGATCAGAGGAGTTTAAAGGAGTTGTTAACTCAAGTAATTCAAACACCGGAGCAACAACACTACCTTGTTAAGTTGTTAGGATACGATTATGAAATTCAGTATAAGCCGGGAAAATTTAATGTCGTTGCCGATGCTCTATCACGATCCATCACTGCTGCCCAATGAGAGTTATTGATGCTTACCACTCCTCAGTTTGTGTTCCTTAAAGACCTGAAGGATTCTTTATGTGTTGATCTTGACTTCATTCTTATGCGGGACAAATGCTTAACCGGTCCCTCTTCCCATCCTGATTTCCGGTTTCAAGATGGTATATTATTGTACCGCAACAAAATTTGGCTTAGTAACAAGTCCAAATACATTCCACTATTGTTAAAGGAGTTCCATGAGACACTGGTTGGGGGTCATGCAGGTGTTAATAAGACTTTGAAACGTCTCAGTGTGAATTTTCATTGGGGCTCTATGGCACATGATGATGTGAAAGTCTTTATTTCTCAATGTTTGGTGTGCCAACAAACAAAATATAGCACTAAACGACCTGGGGGTCTACTGCAGCCTCTCCCCATTCCAACCAATGTGTGGAAGGACATCTCTCTTGATTTTGTCACAGGTCTTCCCCCTTCCAATGGCTACACAGTTATGTTAGTAGTGGTGGACAGGTTTTCTAAAGCTCTTCATCTTGGTGCCTTGACCGCCAATTTCACTGCTTATAAGGTTGCAGAATTGTTTGTATCTATGGTTTGCAAGCACCACTGACTTCCAAAGAGCATCGTTTTTGATAGGTATCCCATATTCATTAGCCGCTTCTGGTCTGATCTTTTCAAGTTTAGTGGGACTTTGTTGCGCATGAGTTCTTCTTACCACCCGCAGACGAATGGACAAACTGAAGTAATGAATCGGACTATAGAGCAGTATCTCCGTGCATTCGTCCATAACAAGCCAAGTCAGTGGTTTAAATTCCTTCCTTGTGCGGAATAGCATTACAACACTTCAGTTCATTCGGGTTCGGGGCTCTCTCCCTTTGAAGTTTTTTATGGAAAACCACCTCCTTCAATTCCTTCTTATCTTGGCGGCTCTTCCTCTAATGATGGTTGTGATGCAGTGCTTAACAGTAGAGAGGAGATTTTGTCTCTGTTGAATAAAAAATTGTCTAAGGCATAAACCCGAATGAAAAAGTATGTGGATTCAAAGCGTCGTGAATTACATTTTGCTATTGGTACATGGGTTTACGTCAAGCTTCGTCAGTATAGACAAACTTCAGTGACTGGAAGCAAGTATCACAAACTTGCGAAGCGTTTTTATGGTCCTTACCAAGTCTTAGAAAGGATAGGTCCAGTTGCTTGTAAGTTGGATCTTCCTCAGCAGGCAAAAATTCATAATGTGTTTCACTGCTCTATGCTGAAAGAGCATGTTGGTCCTGCTCCAATTCACATTGACCAGCTCCCTCCAGATTCAATTGACAACAACCCCCTCCTCACTCCCTTGGCCATTCTGGATTTTAAGACATAGATTGTCAATGGTGCTCCAACCCGTTATGCCCTGGTACAGTGAAAGGGTTTGCCTCCTGATGATACATCATGGGAAGTTTGGTCTGAACTCCAATCATTGTATGACCATGAGGACAAGGTCATTGTCGAAGGGGACGATAATGTTGCATGTGACCCTATAGCTGAGCACTTAAGACCCAAACATGTGACCACTAGACCTGCTAATTGGGTTGATTTTATCCATTATTGAAATATTTGATGTAATGACTCATTTAGTTCTAGAAGAAGTTGGTTAAAGTTATTGTATGGCCTATGTGCCACGTAGCATAGGGAATCTTTTAGAGCCATTACTTATAGGCTCTGTACTGTGCAATTGAACATCATTACAAAAGTATTTTCCATTTCCTCTCTTGTCCCTTCTTATGAGGCAACACTGTCCTCGAATTCAGTGCACTTTATTCTTCTTTTAACATCAATATACGTGGGTATTCGCTCGATCCTAATCCAATTTTGATGGGTAAAATTCGTTTTGATTGAGTTTATTGAAACTCAAACCTGAAACCGAAATGTCTCACTTTTGAAAGATGGAGGTAGGAAGATTTAGGATTGTACGTACCTGCTTCGCCTCGTTCCTAAACACACCGTAACACAAAAATTAAATGATTTACATTACAATATATTAGTTAAATAATAAAGTTAAACAAATGTATTTGACTAAAATCATGATGTAATTATTAAATTTTTAGATAAATTTCAAATTCTTCACGTTTATTTTTATATACTATTTAATTTATAATTTCATATATGATTTATATTATAAATGGTGAGATAATTCAGAAAAATAATAATGGAAATAATGGGACATGTTACCCACGAGTTTTCCTGAACCCGACGGATATGGAGTTCCGGCCGGTCCTATTGCAAGTTAGGGTGACCTACCCCACGTAATATCCCTTTAGCAACCTAGAAACTCTTCAGAAGGACTAGACCCGAGCTTCTCCAACCTTAAACATTGGGTCAGAAGCCAATGTTAGCTCACTCGTGCCCGGACAAAGGCGTGATCAGCACACGATCCCCGAGGCTTAATTATGAAACAAATCTCTTACAGATATATAACGGTAGATTTTATGAAGATATATGATGGATTTAACCCAATAATCTAGAGATAATAGAAAGATCGATATGATATTTATCCTATATCAGAGAAAAGATTATTCCTCAATAGTTGAGATAATGAGAGGATTATCTATAGTATTGGCAATTAGGGCGGATGCCCGTGGGTCCTGCCCACTCGCCCGCAATATTTTGTGGGCAAGGAACAAATTTTAGGCCCTATTTTTTAATTATGCCCGCTCGTTTTTTTTTCCGGGCATTACCGCTCGCGGGGCCCGCTAAAGAGGATTTTTTTTTAAAAAAAATAAAATTTTTTCTGTTCAACTCACTTTGAGTGTTTAAAAAAAATTAAATTTAAAAATTCGTCTAATATCAATTAATGTAATTCATTTTTCTCCTACTTCTAATCTCTTTTTACATCATTTAATTGATTATTTTGGATGAATTGTATTGATAATTTTTTTCGAGAATTTCTTTTACATTATTTAATTGATTTTTTTCGCATTATCCCAGCCGCCAATGATATGGGGAAGAATATCATTGGGATAACAAGTTTAGTTAGTACACACGGCTACATTTCCTCCATAGTTCCAACCACTTAGTTCGGAGAGCAAATGAGGCATACATGAACCTTAACCACGCAGTCCTCGAAATCGGAAAACACAATGCTGCAACCACTACCCATGGCCAACCAAAACAAAGTATCTGCAATGCTGCAACCACCACACGAGGCCAGCCACAATGATTCAATAATGCAGATTATACATGAGCTCATACACATCGAACATCTAGCTTGGTTCAGGTTCCCTCTCACCATTCAAAAGTTTCTCAAGGGGGCGACATTACTTCTCTAGTTCTACAGTGTAGTCCACGCTACGATCACACTCAGCCATAAAGACTACCCTGTCATTGTAGTCTCGCATCGCCTAGAGAAGCACTGTAGGCTTCTTGGCGTTCACCATCTTTATCCTCCCCTATCACAATCCACACATGAGCAGTCATAGGTACTCAAGGTATCTTTCCTCTCCACTACTCCACACTCATCTCTCAAGGTTATTAGGAAAGTCTTTTGCATTTCATTACACAAGGTTGGTCAACCCATTCTAAGCCTTGCTCCAAAGTAGTACCCATTGTCACTACTTGGAGTGCTTCTAAAGGGACTCGACCATTAAATTGATCTCTCAAAGCCAACACATAACAACTAGATCTCTCCAAGGCACAGTGTCACTTATCCCCATATGTGTTCTCCCTATATCCCCTTTCTCGACTAATGGTATACTAAACCATGGTGTAACACCTACAATTAATTACCCTTAACTACCCTTAGAAAAATATAATGAATTTAAATTTTTCTTTTTAACTTATAAAAATCTCTCGTCAAACGAACGGAGTTTCGTTTGTTTTTCTGACTTTCCCAAAAATTGTGGTTTTCCTGTAACCTGATAAACATTAACATTTTCAATAACCAGCAGCCAACAGGGCTATATACATTTATCACATCTAGTGCAGCTTCGTGCACACATCAGAAAGTAGTGTATAAAACATCAGAGTTTTAGCAGATATATATACAAGTTGTGAAAATAGTATTTTCCCAAAAAAAAGGACTCCTACCCAAAAGGAGTCGTCCTGGGCCCCCAAAAAGCTATGTACAATATATACAACAAAAACAGATCAAATCATATCATCGGGCCCAGGACATTCCCATGTCCTACAATATAAGTAACCTACTCTCCCTGTGAGGGAGAGTACTCCTGCTCGGCCTGGTCAAGTGCAAACTCTGCCTCAGTACCTGTGGAAATAGTAAGGAGTGAGTATTACACATAAAATGGGGAAGCAGTTTCCAATTTTGACATAATGCTATACTAAGCCAAACATAACTAGCATTCAGATCACAATATAACAAAATCCTACACATCACTAATCATTCACAAAATATTCATTGGTTTCATAATTCGATTATTCCCGCTTTGCTTTTAATCATTATATTTATCAAGTCTTTTATTCCATCCTCTTCCATTATATTCACATTTCTTTTCATTTTGTCCCTGGTCGCGTCCTACTGCGTCCGCACTAACGTGCTGGTTACGACTTACTGCGCCCGGGTATATTTTACTTTTATCTTATTCCCCTGGTCACGTCCTACTGCGTCCGCACCCATGCGCGGTCACGTCTTACTGCGCCCGGGTATGTTACTTTTTCATCCTTTCCCCTGGTCACGACCTACTGTGTAACACCCCGTAAATTCCTCATATTAAATTAAAACACTAAAGAAACCTGTTTTAAGAAAAATGTTTGGAAGAGTATCTTCTTAAATGATTTTCTTAAAAAATTCACGAAATGACTTTCTAAACTAATGAAATTTGATCTATATACTTAATGATTTTATAAAAACGTTGTGACCTATTTGTGATGAATTAGAATTATTTCTTCAGTATGTGTATATACGGTGCTGGCATACATGAATATACTTAGATTTTTGAGGAACTTGATTATAGGAAAGATATAGTGAATGTGTGAATGCATGTGAATATATATAGGCACATGTGTATCTAAGAACATATATGTATGCATGGACAATAAGTGATGCATGAATGGGTGAATATATATAAATGTGTGTGCCGTATGTGTGAGAGTATGTTTTATTTTCTAAATATATGTGTGTGATCTTTTGGGCATTATAATTTTTATGATTTCATTTTCTATGTGTGTAAACATGTGTATGTACGGTTTATATGCATGTATGCTTAGGTAAAGGAATGCATGTGTTGGCATGACAAAAATATGTGCATGAGTGCTTGTGCTAGGCGTGGAAATGAGTGAGTGCATGCATGAATGTATATGGTATATGTGTGTAAAGTTATGATGCAAGTGCATGAGTATATGTGTTAAATGTGATACGTGTAAGTGTGTGAAAATGCATGAATGGAGATGTGGGTGTGTGTCGTGTATATAGGTGAGTGAGTAAGAAGCCTAGAATTTCCTAAGTAGTAACCAAGTCTCTAACCAAGTGAACTAAATTCCAACTAAGCTTCAACTAAACCCTAACTACATAGTTAAAACCTAAGGAGTGTCTAAAAGTCAAAAACTTAAGTAACCCCTAAGCCTTCATGTCTCCTATGTTGTCCCCTTGGGTGTTGCTAACCTCCACCCATGCAACTTTGTAGAGAGCCGAATTTACCCCTCCTCCTTAAGCTCATGGCCGAATTACTTGGAGGAGAAAATAGGAAACCTTGAATTGTTTATATAAGCTTGGCCTTAGATGCATTCCACCCACTCTTCATTTCACTTCTTCATTCCCTTCGCCCAAACACTTCAAACATAAGGTCTAAGAGCCCATCAAACTCTTAGACCAAGAATTAGAAAATAGAAAGAAAGAAGAGGAAAACCGTAAGGTAGGAAGAAGAAGAAGGAAGGAGAGCAAGCCATAAACCTAGGAATCCTTGAAGATCAAAGTGTTGAAGACCTATTCTTTTGGTATAACCGAAGATCTAGAAGAATTAGAAATAGTTTGAATTGTAATCTTGTAATCTTTGTTTCTTTTCTTATTCATTCTATGTTTTGAAAGATGCCTCTATGTGTTGATTTTGTTAACCATGGACTTTTGAAGACTTGGATCAATTTGTAATAAGTATAGTATGGCTTGGTTGGTGTTGATCTTGGTGTTTTTCTTCTTAAACCTAAGTTTGTTCATGATCTTTGAGAACTTGATGTAAATCCCTTTTGCATGTTTGATTTTTATACCTAAAACCATGGATCATGAGATGTTTATGTGTTTACTTGTTCAAATCTTGTTTGATCTAAGTTTATTCTCAAATTTTTGGTCTTGCATGACGATTCATGAGGATGATCTTGCACTCTTGTATGCCTTAATCTTTGATTCTTGTATTAATCCTTGATTTCGTTTCAATCTTGGTTCGGTTTTAGTCCCTTTTCATTTAAAACGGTTTTGTCTTTAATTTATGCTTTTATGTTCAATTCCATGACTTGACCTACATGAATTAAGTACATGCATGTTGATCTTGAGCTTTAAAAAGGATATTTTCATGTTCTTTTGAGAGATAAATTAAAGGTGTTTTCATCGATCCATGATTTTTATGTGTTGTGCATGTTAATTTTAGAGAAACCATGTTCTCTTTGTTGCATGCCTCGGTCTTGAAAGGAAATTAAAGGGAACAAAATGATTTTCCCCAATTTGACTTATGCTATATGTTTTTATATGATTCTTGATTTAATCTAAGCGGAAAGAGCTTTGAAATAAATTTCTTTACAAGAACATGATTTAATCAAAGTGTTGGTATTGTGCATGTTGCATTCGGCCATGTTTAGATTTAAGATCCATGCTTTAGTTTTGTAAAAACTTGATATGTGTTCTATGTTCTTGCATGATTTTGAATTGTTTTAAGAGAAGTGAATTAAATTGATTAATTTCCTCCAAATTGTAGCTCACGAATTTGTGAGGAAAAGGAAGAAATGAATGCATGATTTTGTGTGTGTTGATGAAGCATGTATTTGTGAGGTCATGCTAAGTTAACTAAGTTTAATAAAATGTTTATGTGTTCGAATTATTAAGTGTTTATGTGCCTTGATTGATCAAATGTGTTAATACTTGATCTTGAAAATTATTTGGTTTGATTTACTTGAATTTATGAAGTCGTGTTTATGATTGTTTGAGCTTGCTTATAACAGAAACTCGAGTTTTTAAAATGATGATATTGATTTAAGAAGTATTTAAGACAAAAAGAGTTTTTAAGATGTTTTCGGATTTTATTCAATTGATTTATGAAACATTTTCCTTGCTGTCCAAGTGTATTTAAATTTGTTTTCTTGAAGTGAGTTATAAGACTCAAAATTTGGTTTTATAAAGTAATTGATTTTAGACAAACCCGGGTCGGAAAAACCGGTGAATTTTTGGTGTTTTTGGAACGTGGTTAAGGTGCTGTCCAAGATGGACCAGCCACCTAACCAAATGGTTTAAATTGTTTTCAAAATGATTTTCGACGTATTTAAAGAATTGAGAAACGTTAGAATTGTTTTAAGAAAACGAAAATGTGTTTTAATAAATACGAGGAATGTTACAGACGAAGGATTGAGGCAGTGGCAGCAACCAAGGTCAGAGGAGACCGTGATCATTAAATAGCTGGACCTCAGGTGAGAGAGAAGCCTTCCTTATACATCGTGGTAGCTAGGCGATTTAGTAGGACGTTCCGTATCATCTCAAAGATCGGAACTACATGGTTGAGTCAGTAGTATAAGTGGCAATTGTCTGCCTTGTGTGGCCACTTATACGAAGGTGACGAATACCACAATGTTATTGTGTGATGTTGTGTGTTGTAGCATGCTTTTATTTCATTCTATTTGGTATTGCTTATTGCTGTTAATTATATTAATTAAATGGTGAATGGATATCTGTTACGAATTGGATAAGAAATGGAATGGAGGAGTGGAGGGAGTGATGAATTAGAGTGAAAGTGTAATGAGAAAAGAGAAATGATGAAAGGATAAGAGATTGAGTAGGAAGAGAGATATGAGTGGACTGGAAAGGAAATCAAAAGTGAGAATGAAAATGAGCCAGAGCTGGGGAGTATGATGTGAGTGTGAGATGAGAAGTGAACCGAGTTGAGCTGAGCTCCTCTGTTCTTGGTTTTAGTCTGGGAGCTAGTGTTGAGCTGGGCTTGCTCCTCCACTAGCGCTCAGCACAAATGTGTTTTGAAAAATATGTCTTTGAAAAGGTTTTTGAAATAAAATTTAGAAGAGGTTTTCGAAATGGAATTTTTTGAAGAAATTATGTAATAATGTTTTCAAGGGGGTTTTTATGAGATGATCTCTTCTGAAAAAGTTCTATGGAAGGACCTGATTTTGAAGAAAGTTTGTGAATCAACCCTTTTATCAAGATTTCAGAATGACACTTTGTGAAATGATTTTTGAAACAATATTTTGTGAGGGTTAGTGAAAGTGGATTTTGTGAAAACCTTAGAGGGAGTATATTTTGAAAAGTCGAGAAATAAAGTTTTTAAAGAGTAGTGAAATTGAGATTTTGAGAAAGATGGAAAAAGGGAAGATTGAGAGAAGGGATGAGAATTCGGTGAGGTGATCCCAGCTCTGTGCTACATGAGTTATGAGAAAGAGAAAGACTGTGCAAAGATAGTGGTCGGGACTCACTAAAGGGATGTACGAAGGGTGAGCCGACTATTAGGTAAATGAAAAACTAAAAGACTTTAAAAGACATTAACAGCGAACACGGTGAGATACGAGAGTGCGAAGTAGTGGAGAGGAAGGTACCCCGAATATCAGGGATATTCGGGTTGATGAATGCATTAGGGTAGGCTCGGGTGGTAAAACGTCACGTTGCCTTGAGTACTATTCTGGGCGGAATGAATCCCACATGTGGCGTACTAACGTGGTAGGGACTGGGTCTAATGCCGTGGTAAGTTCCGCACCCGGGACCGGAATAGTGCTGTCACCCCTATGGCAGTTCAGGAACAGTGAGAGGGACTGGAGTGGGGCAATTGTTTGCCACTGCGAGGCAGTGTGCCATGTTATTATGTATTGAGGCTGGGCCTCCTGGTCTGGGACCACTTGTGTTGACAGCTCTCGTGCCCGCACGGTAAAGGTCCTGTACTCCTGTTTGCTTCTGACTAGGTGGTTGGTTGGCCGAGGAGATGTAGGCTTGAGATGTGAGTGCTAACTACTAAAGAAACACGTGCCTCGATGATTCTTTAAACCCCCCCTGATCATCGATGGTTATAATTCAATAAAACATTATAAGAAAAGAAGCATAATTATAAGGATGAGAGCCTGAGAAGTATGAAGGATGAGTAAGTGGTGGAGAATGAAAGAATGTTGAGTCCCATGAAAGGGATGAGAAACAAGAATGGATGAGTATGAAGGGAATAATCATAAGATGAAATGAATATAGATTGTGATATTATGTTTGCTTGCTATTGTGTGTGTATGTGTGTATTATTTGTGTGTCCTATTACTTTGCCTATCGTAATTCCACACCGTCGACGTTACGCGTCCGGAACGCTTACTCTCTTCTATTCGTTGGCGCATCGGTGTCGCTGGTATTCCAACGGACAGATTGAATGCTGCATGGATATCACCACGTGGGGCAAATATGGAAGAGGATGGAAGCAAACCGCAAGAGGTTGGGTATGGATCAGTCATGCTCAGATCGTGATCCCCGATCCGGAGCATCAACTGAGCGGAGCTGATCTAGGACCACTCCTGAGACAAGTCACCGTGCGAGGATATAAGAACTACAAGGAGAAGGCACAGTATGAGAAACAGTGGAATTATACTACAAGAGACGAAAGGAAGACAGGGCACGATGACACGGAAGAGACCGCCACCCGAGGAGCATCATCCTTGGGAAGGAGGAGAGGACACAAGTGTTAGTTCCATGATGAATGTTTTGATAATGACAAAAGGTTACAAAGTGTTTTGAACAAGCTACAAAGATGTTGATCCAGTTTCAAGTTCAACAAGCAACAACAAACATCAAGTGAAGAGAGAAAACAAGCTCATGAAGACTTAGTTTGAGTGTAATTGTAATTGTTTTATCTTTTGCCTCTCAAGCTTCTTAGGTCTTTTATTTGGGTAGATTATTTAGAGGGTAGTGAATCTCTATCATGTAAAATCAAGTCTCCGATTAAGGCGGATTAATTTTGATGATGACAATGTAATTAAATTATGGACTTAAAGTGAAGAATGCAAGCCCAACATTAAAGAAGATCAAGTGCTTAGTTATTTATTCATTCTCATTTAATTTTAATGTATTTTATTTTATTTATGAGAGTGAGTAGTTTAGTTTTTTATTCTCACATAAGGTCACATGATAATTATGCATGAAAGGTTGAGATTAAAACCAATTAGGCTTGAAGAGAGAATTGAAAACAATGTTAGAAAAACTTAATTTTTCCAACATTAAGCAATTCACTCGAGTGATTCTAAAAACACTCGAGTGATTTATGAATTTTCAGTAATATAGCCGTTGGATAAAGTAAAAAGGCAACCCTATCAGAGTTGACCAAAACACTCGAGTGTTTTCAAAAAGACTCGAGTGTTTTGGGCCTGACAGCAATTTTTCTAAACGTTAGAAGAGGACAAAAAGGGAGAATAACTTGATTTTTCCTTCCCTTTTGTCCCCTCACTTATATTCTGAAGGGTTGACCTCATTTACTACAACAAGCCAATACTCTTTCATTGATTTCTATCTCTCTCAAGTGTTAAAATCTTTTCTCTCTCTAAACTCAACCAAACATTCATCTTTATTATTGTCTTAGTGAGTTAAGAGAGTGTGCTTTAATTGTAAGAGAATTATTTGTTGTACAATTCTCAAACACTCATACATTTCTTGTTCTAAAAATCTTGGTTGGGAACCAAGTGTACCTAAGTGGGTCTTAGGTTCATTCAAGACTTGAGAGGTTCTCAAGCAAGGGCTAAGAGGTTCTTAGCTTTGGTGGAGCTCTTGGAGGTTCCAAGGAGCAAAATAAGAAGGGACTCTTCATCACCAAATCAAGTTGGGGTAGAAATTTCAAGAGTTTGGTACACTCTTGAAAAGGGTTAGGATTGAGTGAGGAATCTCAATTTAGCCTTGTAATTTCTAACAATTTGATTACTAGTAGAAACTCCTAAGTTGATTAGGGGGACTGGATTAGCACTCTAGATTGAGTGTGAACCAGGATAAATTGGTGTTGTCTCTCTCTTTATAGCTTTCTTAGATTTCAAGAAAAACCAAACCCTAAGTTCTCTAAAAAGGGGCTTTTACAATTCAAGTAGAAATTGGTAGCAATTAAATTGTTTTCAACTTGTTATACCTTCATTTAATTGCCCTCTACTTTGATTAATATCAGCTCTTGCCTAGTCTTTAAGATATTGAATCATTTGGCTAAATTTCTCTGAAACTGAATTTTTCTGTTCTGCATAAAACACTCGAGTGTTTTCCAAATCACTCGAGTATTTAGTAGGTTTTCACTCGAGTGTTCTTAAAATCACTCGAGTAAATTGCCCAGTTTTAGAAAATCAAGCTTTTGATCAATTATCTTTTAATTGCACCGAAAATTAGTCACTGTTGCTTTCATATTACTATTCACCCCCCCTCTAGTAATTGCAAAGCCCGCTTGTTGGTTTCCAACAAGTGGTATCAGAGCTCGGTCGAAAGATCGAGCGTAAAAGCTTTTTCGAAAAGATCCTTTGGAAACTATGGGCTCTAGCAATTATCAAGAAGGATCCTCTTCAATAAACCGCCCTCCATTCTTTAATGGTGAAGGGTATGCTTATTGGAAGGTTCGGATGAGAGTTTTTATTGAAGCAATAGACACCGATATTTGGGATGCAATAGAGGATGGTCCTTATATTCCTAGACATATGATAAATGGGGAAGTCGTTGAAATTCCTAGGAAAAGTTGGAGTGATGATGATAAAAATAAAGTATCCTATGATTTAAAAGCTAAGAACATCATCTTCTCCGCTTTATCCCATGATGAATTTTATCGAGTTTCTCAATGCAAGTCGGCTAAGGAAATGTGGGACACTTTGGAAGTCACACATGAAGGAACAAGTGAAGTAAGAAATGCTAGATTAAATTCTTTAACACATGAATATGAATTATTTCACATGTTCCCGAATGAATCTATTGATGACTTACAAAAGAGGTTTTCACATATCATTAGTCACTTGATTTCTCTAGGAAAGCAATTTCGTGATGGTGAAACTACTCACAAAATTTTGAGATGCCTTGATAGAAAATGGCAACCAAAGGTCACCGCCATCAAGGAGTCCAAGGATTTGAACACTATGGACTTGGCAACCTTGTTTGGGAAGCTCAAGGAACATGAGATTGATCTATCAAGACTTAGCTCACATGAGGAGTTGGACAAAAAGAAGAAGAGCATCTCTCTCAAGGCCTCAACCAAAGTTGTAAAAGAGGTTGAAGATGACTCTACAAGTGAGAACTCCGATCATGCACTCAATGAGGAGGAAATTGGATTATTTGCGAAAAGATTCAATAAATTCCTCAAGGGTAAGAAGAGTGGCTCATCATCAAGAGATAGAAGACCCAAGGAACAAAAATCAAAGAACAAGACTTCAAGTGATGTAGTGAAGTGTCATGAATGTGGAGGCATTGGACATATAAGGATGGAATGTCCTACATACTTGAGAAAGAGTGAAAAGAAGACCCAAGAGGGGAAAGGCAAGAGAGCTTACATTGTGTGGGATGCACCGGAGAAGGAAGCAAACTCATCATCAAGTAGCTCGGATGATGAAGTTGCAAATCTATGTCTCATGGCTATAAGCAACAATGAAGCCTCAAGTGCCAAGAGTGAAAATGAGGATGAGGTATCATCTCAAAGTTCTAGCTTTTCCTCTTCCTCTATTCCTTATGATGATTTGCTCAATGAGTATAATGAAATGTTGACACAATTTGAAAAACTAGCCAAGGTTAACAAGGAAAAAGGAAAGAAAATTTTGGAGTATAAAAAAGAAATCAATGAATTGGAAAAATACATAAATGATTTGAAACTCCAAAATGCATCCTTAGAACTTGCTAGCTCTAGTCATGTTTGTGATTGTGCAAATCCTAAGGAAACTATCACTCATTGTGAGAAATGTGACTTTCTTGAAAATGAAATAAAAGATTTGAAACACAAACTCACAATATCAAATAGTGATAGAAACCTAAACCAGATAATTAATTCTCAAAGAAATTATTCAAACAAAACCGGTTTAGGATATGTCCATAAGAAAAAGGACAATAAAAAGGTTGGTTCATTTTCTAAAATTGATTATACAAAGAAACCAACTTGTTTTTATTGTGGAAAGTTTGGACATACAAACAATAGGTGCCACATAAAACATTTTGAAATTCAAAAGGGCACTTATGTTTGGATTAAAAAGGAAGAAGCACCAAAAGCTAACCCAAAGGGACCCAACATAATTTGGGTACCCAAAATGAGAAAATGATTGTGTCTTGTAGGTGTGCCTTAGAACCGAAAAGAAACCGTGGTATCTTGATAGTGGATGTTCAAGGCACATGACGGGAGATAAGCGGAACTTCATAGAGCTTACTTTTCAAGAAGGTGGATATGTCACTTATGGAGACAACAACAAAGGCAAAATTCTTGGGATTGGTAAAGTCGGTAATTCTTCCAACTTGGTTATTGATAATGTACTTTATGTTCAAGGATTAGAACACAATCTTTTGAGCATTAGTCAACTTTGTGATATTGGTAACCATGTATTATTTACCTCTACCCAATGTCTCATAAAAAGTGACAAAGATGAATCTATCAAATTTGTTGGCAAAAGGTCTAATAATACTTACTTGGTTGAATTAAACAATATCACCTCTTTGGTTTCTACTTGTCTAGTTAGCAAAGAGAGTGACACTTGGTTATGGCACCGTAGGACCGCTCACATTAATGTAAATCAATTAAAGAAACTACAATCAAAAGACTTAGTAGTTGGATTACCAAGGCTAGATTTTAAAATTGAAGGTGATTGTACTCCTTGTAAGAAGTGCAAGCACACCAAAAACCATTTTGGTTCTAAAAATGATGTGTCCACAACAAGACCATTAGAAATGCTTCATATGGACTTGTTTGGACCTTCTCAAGTAAAAAGCTTTGGTGGCAACTACTATGGTTTGGTGATTGTTGATGACTTTTCTAGATTTACATGGACATTATTTTTAAGTGCAAAGAGTGAGACCTACAAATCTTTTAAACGCCATGTTAAACTTGTGCAAAACCAAGTAAACCAAAAAGTAATTACTATTAGAACCGACCATCGTGGTGAATTTGAAAACTACAAGTTTGATAGATTTTGTGATAAACATGGTATTGAACACCAATATTCCGCACCAAGAACTCCGGAACAAAATGGAGTGGTAGAGCGGAAAAATAGGGTGTTAGAGGAACTTGCAAGAACCATGCTAAATGATTCTCAAGTACCTCATTATTTTTGGGCCGATGCTGTTAATACGGCTTGCTATGTCATGAATAGAATTCTAATTAGACCCATGCTCAAGAAAACCCCCTATGAGCTTTACAAAGGAAGAAAACCAAATATATCCTACTTTCATGTTTTTGGATGCAAAGTTTATGTGCTAAATAATGGAAAAGATCATCTTGGAAAATTTGACTCCAAATCCGATGAGGGAATATTTTTGGGTTATTCTTCACATAGTAAAGCATATAGAATTTTTAATAAAAGAACTATGACTATTGAAGAATCTATTCACGTGGTTTTTAATGAGTCTTCGAAAGAAGATGGTGTTTTAAGTGATGGTTGTGATGAAGGTTTTGAGTTTTCAAAAGAGGAAAAAGGGAAGGAGATTTTAAAGGATGAAGGAGAAGTCAAAAATGACCTTGATCCGGCTTGGAAAACGGTGAAAGCTCACCCTATTGACAATGTCATAGGAGACCTTTCAAAGGGAGTATTAACTCGTAGGACAATTCAAAATATTTGTCATTTTGTTTCCTTTGTTTCTCAAATCGAACCAAATTCAATTAAGGAAGCAATTTTGGATGAACATTGGGTTATGGCCATGCAAGAAGAACTAAATCAATTTGTTATAAATGATGTTTGGGAATTAGTGCCTATACCCGATGATCATACCATAATTGGTTTAAAATGGATTTATAGAAATAAACTTGATGAATCAGGTTTGATTATAAGAAAAAAAAGCTAGACTTGTTGCCCAAGGGAACAACCAAGAGGAAGGTGTTGATTATGATGAGACCTTTGCTCCGGTTGCACGCCCTGAGGCAATCCGAATCTTGCTTGCCTTTGCATCAATTATGAAATTTACTCTTTATCAAATGGATGTCAAGAGTGATTTCTTGAATGGTTTCATAAATGAAGAAGTGTACGTTAAGCAACCACCCGGTTTTGAAAGTCATGAATTTCCAAACCATGTTTATAAATTGAAAAAGGCTCTTTATGGATTAAAACAAGCTCCTAGAGCTTGGTATGATCGATTAAGTACCTTTTTATTAGAAAATGACTTTCAAAGAGGAAAGGTTGATAATACCCTATTCATCTATAAAACCAAAAAGGACATTTTGTTAGTGCAAATATATGTAGATGATATTATCTTTGGTGCCACTAACGTGTCCTTGTGTAGCAAGTTCTCTAATTTGATGAAAAAGGAATTTGAGATGTCTATGATGGGGGAGCTCAAGTTCTTCCTAGGACTTCAAATCAAGCAAGTCAAGGAGGGGATTTTTGTGCATCAAGGAAAATATTGCAAGGAGCTCCTTGGAAAATTCGGAATGGACAAATGCAAAGAAGCCTACACTCCCATGAGCACATCATGCTACCTAGACAAGGATGAACAAGGTACACCGGTTGATGTTAGTAAATATAGAGGCATGATAGGTAGTCTTCTATATCTTACCGCATCTAGACCGGATATTATGTTTAGTGTATGCATGTGTGCCCGTTTTCAAGCTAATCCTAAGGAATCACACCTATCCGCGGTCAAACATATTTTTAAATATCTTAAAGGAACAATTAACACTGGATTATGGTATCCTAGTGATACTAGTCTTAGTTTGGTTGGTTATTCGGATTCCGATTTTGCGGGATGCAAGCTTGATCGCAAAAGCACTAGTGGTACTTGCCATTTATTGGGAAGTTCATTAGTGTCATGGTTTTCTAAAAAGCAAGCTTGTGTTGCTCTTTCCACCGCCGAAGCGGAATATATCGCCGCCGGTAGTTGTTGTGCTCAACTCTTGTGGATGAAACAACAACTATTGGATTTTGGTTTGAAACTTGAAAATATTCCTATTAAGTGCGATAACACGAGTGCAATCAACTTAACTAAGAATCCGGTGTATCACTCAAGGACTAAACACATTGAAATTAGACATCATTTTCTAAGGGATCATGCTCAAAAGGGTGATTGCACAATTGAATTTGTAAGTACCACAAATCAATTAGCGGACATTTTTACAAAACCATTGCCAAGAGATACCTTTTATCATATAAGAGGGGAACTTGGAATTTTAGATGAGTCAAGCATTAGCTAATTGATTTGTATTTGTGAAAAATCACCTAGCATGTCTCATTTCATGTGCATTGGTGTTTAATGAACAATTGGACCTTGAGATGTTATAAATCTATGTTTTAACTGTGTGTGATTATGTTTCCTATCTATTGTCTTCATTATTTGTTGTGGATTTTGTGTTTTGTGTTTTAAAAAAACTGTGTTTTAAGCTTAACTGATAAAAAGACTCGAGTGTTCCTAAAATCACTCGAGTAATTTTAATTCAAAATTAAATGAATTTTAATTGAAAAAGTTTTTGAGCAGGTCTGATGGAAAATACTCGAGTGTTTTCTAAATCACTCGAGTGTTTCGTAAAACACTCGAGTGAATCCCATTTCACTCGAGTGAATCTCAGTTTTCTGAAAATCAAACTTTCGGGCAGCACGCGAGTGAATTTCAATTCACGCGAGTGTTTTTCAGGTTTTCTGAAAAACACGCGAGTGTTTTAAAAATCACTCGAGTGATTTCATCAGATTTAGTCTGATGCTGCTGCGATTTTGCCCAGTTTTGCACGAATCTCTCTCTCTCTTCTCACTCGAGTTTTCTCAGCTCTCTCACCTCTTTCATCACATACTTCACCCAAAATCAATATTTCTTTCATTTTTCAACAAGATTTCATCTTCTAAACTCATTCCCATCCTTTATTTCACATCAAATCCACATTTTTAACCCCCAAATTCATCATTCCCTTTCAAAACCCTAACTTTCAAAAACCCCAATTTTCTCAAAATTTCTTCTAGTTTTCAATTATAAGTGCAAATGGCTTCATCATCGGATAGAAGAAAAGGGAAGAAGCCTAGAATGGAGGAACCAATTGAAGAGGAGGATGATTTCTACCATAGAGCCAATTGCATTGAGAGGGAGAGAAAGTTTGCTTCCAACGATTATGCTACTCAAACATGGGTAATTGAAGCTTATCTCAATAGTAGAGGATTCCCTTTTGTAGATGCCCTCAAAACTCAAAAGCTTATGGGTTTCATATCGTTTAATGGCCCTATTTACATTAGGCTAGTTAGACAATTTTATGCTAACTTTAGGCCGGTTAGGAATTCTTATGAGACCTCCGTGTTAGGAAAACGTTTTGAGGTTACCCCCAAGGCTTTATTCCAAGTCTTTGGGATTTCACGATCGGGCGAAGGTACATCAAAATGGGAGGTTGACCCTATTTTCCGAAAACTACTCCGCCCCGATCGTGCATATCTCAAGGGCGAGAAGAGAGCGAACCAAATGACCGCCGACAATAGAGTCCTTCACTATATTGTTAGCCATATTTTGTTGCCCCAAACTTCTCCAAATTACTCCCGCCCTATTCAAATTGAACTTAGAGCTATGGATGCCATTTTAAATGGTAATGTTTTGAATTGGGCTTCCATTATCCTTGCCAAGATGAACCAAGCCTCCGACTCTAAACCCAAGCAACACCTCCCTTACCCAATGCATGTGTGCAGACTCCTTCAACATTTTGATGTTCAAATTCCTGAAATCGAGTCTGTTGTTCGTCTACCTGAGAAGACTCATGCCTTTTCTGACATTTCTTTGGGAAAGATGGACATCGAATACTACGATAATCGATGTTTCTATTTTGATGAGGCGGCTATTCTGAAGGCTCAGGGGAACGTTCAGCAGGCTGCGGATCAGCTGGGTGTTGATTCTCAGCAGCTAGAGGAGGAGCAGGCTGCTTTTGACCAGTAGGCCGGAGGGAGTGGGAGTGTGCCCCATGATGACCCTACTGATGGAATTAATTTTGATATGCCGGAGTCCTGGTACTCCCAATTTGCACAGCACAGGGTCTATATGGATGAGAGGCTAGATATTTTTGATGGGAAGTTTGCCTCCATGGGACATCAGGCTGAGGAGTTTAGGAACATTATGACTGGTCGGGCTGATAGGATTGATGGACGCTTGGATGTTTGGAAATCCAAGCTCAAGAGCAAAGGGCAACCTTATTCGACATGAGAGCTCAGATGGATCTCCAGCATTCTGCTCTTCATGGTAGACTTGACGCACATTCTGATCGTATGGATGCTAGCTTTGGCCATGTGCGCTTCGACCTCAGTCAGATTCTGTCAGCTCTTGGGCGATTTCAGCCATATCCTCGCGATGATGATCAGAAGCCACCCTCTGTCTGAGTCCGGATGTTCCTTTGCACTTCTTGTTTTTTTTTATGACTATGTCTTTATTTTAGCTATGTTGAACTTTTTGAGTATTTTGTTGTTTTTGGAGTTGGGTGTACTTTGATTCAAACTCTAGTTTTATGGTCTATTTATGGTTTGTTGGAATGATGAATTTATGACATCTATGCATTACTCATGTTTTTCTTCATAATTTTCATGTTCTTCAAAGTTTCTTTATTGCTTCATAGTCATATTTTTCTTATTATTTACTCTTCAGGGGTAAGTTTTCTTATTGGTATCCCTCATTCTCCACCTTGTTTCCAAATTGTATCTTTTTTTGATCATGACAAAAAGGGGGAGAAAGGAGATTAAAGAGAAAGAGCACATTTTTTTTCCGCTTTCTTGCTTATACTCTGATGACTTATGCTCTTGCTCTGATACCAATGAGCACTTGATTATGTTTATTATTGTATTACGTTGTGCTTGGCATTTTCTGGATTGTACAGGTTAAAAAGGTTCCTAGATTGAGGGGGAGCTCTCAAGTGCTAGAGGTTTAATTATTTTGTCATCATCAAAAAGGGGGAGATTGTAAAATCAAGTCTCCGATTAAGGCGGATTAATTTTGATGATGACAATGTAATTAAATTATGGACTTAAAGTGAAGAATGCAAGCCCAACATTAAAGAAGATCAAGTGCTTAGTTATTTATTCATTCTCATTTAATTTTAATGTATTTTATTTTATTTATGAGAGTGGGTAGTTTAGTTTTTTATTCTCACATAAGGTCACATGATAATTATGCATGAAAGGTTGAGATTAAAACCAATTAGGCTTGAAGAGAGAATTGAAAACAATGTTAGAAAAACTTAATTTTTCCAACATTAAGCAATTCACTCGAGTGATTCTAAAAACACTCGAGTGATTTATGAATTTTCAGTAATATAGCCGTTGGATAAAGTAAAAAGGCAACCCTATCAGAGTTGACCAAAACACTCGAGTGTTTTCAAAAAGACTCGAGTGTTTTGGGTCTGACAGCAATTTTTCTAAACGTTAGAAGAGGACAAAAAGGGAGAATAACTTGATTTTTCCTTCCCTTTTGTCCCCTCACTTATATTCTGAAGGGTTGACCTCATTTACTACAACAAGCCAATACTCTTTCATTGATTTCTATCTCTCTCAAGTGTTAAAATCTTTTCTCTCTCTAAACTCAACCAAACATTCATCTTTATTATTGTCTTAGTGAGTTAAGAGAGTGTGCTTTAATTGTAAGAGAATTATTTGTTGTACAATTCTCAAACACTCATACATTTCTTGTTCTAAAAATCTTGGTTGGTAACCAAGTGTACCTAAGTGGGTCTTAGGTTCATTCAAGACTTGAGAGGTTCTCAAGCAAGGGCTAAGAGGTTCTTAGCTTTGGTGGAGCTCTTGGAGGTTCCAAGGAGCAAAAGAAGAAGGGACTCTTCATCACCAAATCAAGTTGGGGTAGAAATTTCAAGAGTTTGGTACACTCTTGAAAAGGGTTAGGATTGAGTGAGGAATCTCAATTTAGCCTTGTAATTTCTAACAATTTGATTACTAGTAGAAACTCCTAAGTTGATTAGGGGGACTGGATTAGCACTCTAGATTGAGTGTGAACCAGGATAAATTGGTGTTGTCTCTCTCTTTATAGCTTTCTTAGATTTCAAGAAAAACCAAACCCTAAGTTCTCTAAAAAAGGGCTTTTACAATTCAAGTAGAAATTGGTAGCAATTAAATTGTTTTCAACTTGTTATACCTTCATTTAATTGCCCTCTACTTTGATTAATATCAGCTATTGCCTAGTCTTTAAGATATTGAATCATTTGGCTAAATTTCTCTGAAACTGATTTTTTCTGTTCTGCATAAAACACTCGAGTGTTTTCCAAATCACTCGAGTATTTAGTAGGTTTTCACTCAAGTGTTCTTAAAATCACTCGAGTAAATTGCCCAGTTTCAGAAAATCAAGCTTTTGATCAATTATCTTTTAATTGCACCGAAAATTAGTAACTGTTGCTTTCATATTACTATTCACCCCCCCTCTAGTAATTGCTAAGCCCGCTTGTTGGTTTCCAACATATCATAGTCATGATTAAATCATAATTTGAGTTTTCACTTAACCTAGAATCAATAGGTGGCTTAAAGGTTTTAAAGGAAAGGTTTAGTTTTGAGAAAACAAATTTCTAAAATGTGCAGTATGGATTTAATCGATTAAGGATGAATTTAATCGATTACTACTCGATTAAGTGAAGATTTAATCGATTAAACACTGCTGAACTGGTTTTTTAAAATACGATTTTCACTTCTCAAAATCAGTTTTCAAGTGCTACAACTTTTGGGTATTCTATATAAACCTATTCCTAACCTTTGTGATTGATATACATCATTTTTATAATCAATTTTACAAGAATCAAGCCACTCTTTTCTCTCTCAATTTCAAGATCAAAGCTTTCATATTTTCATATTCTTTGATCAAGAACCTTTGAATCTCTTATTGTGAATTGTCATAGCTATTGATTGAGATTCATAGGATTGTCATTTGTGTTTTCTATTGTGTCGTAATCTTTGCAAGAAGGCAAGCCATCTACAACAAACAAGAAGCCTTGGTGTGTCGATTATCATCAAGCAAATCTCATTGGAGAAGAAGAAAGTCTTGGTTGTGAATCAAGCAAAGAGAAGCCTTGGTGTGTGGATTATCATCAAGCAAAGAAGACTTGTTGTGTCGATTATCAACAAGGGGTAGAGGTTAGATTAGAGAGAAGATCAATAGGAATACAAGGCAAGGGTGTGGAGTATCTCTTGTAGGCTAGCAAGAAGGGAGTCTTGTGAGGCATTTACTTGTAATTTGAGAACTCTAATTCCTCATAGTGAAGAATCTCTCTTGGTTGAAGAGGGGACTGGATGTAGCTTTCAAGCGGATGAAAGTGAACCAGGATAAATCACTGTGTCGTATCTCTAAACCCTTAACTCTTTACATTCTTGTTGTTCATTGTGTTCTTGGTTGAAAACCTAGAAAAGATTGATTTTCATAATTGATTGAATTGAATCTTTATTGTTCAAATTGATAAAGGGAAAATCATTTTCATAACTAGGATAATCAATAAGAATATAGGTGTTAATTGTTTTCGCTGAATCTCTTTCATAACTAGGATAATCAATAAGAATATACGTGTTGATTGATTGATTTTCGTATGCGATTGAAAAGTGATTTTTTCAGTTTCTGATAGATTTAATCGATTAAGTGTTCGTTTAATCGATTAAGGACTTTTGAACTTTCAGGTTTAATCGATTAAATTTCAGAATAATCGATTAAATGCTGTAAAATTTGCAAAAATCATTTGTTTTGATTGTTTCGATTTGTTTCTTTCGAAAATCTTTCAAGGATTCTTTTACACCTACTCAACCCCCCCTTCTAGGTGTGTTCCTAGGGTTCTTTAGTTGTTTCAACCACCAATTGCGGTTTCCTCAACAAGAAGAAGGAGGACCTTCATCCGACTGCTTTCAATAGAAAAGTTGATTAATAGCATGGCTAGTTTAGACGGTAGTGTATGTATTGTGATAAGGATTACCTGAGTAATGGTATGCTGATGTAACTTCACTTATTCTGAAGGGTGCCCGACTTTTTATGACGACACTCTTTTATGAAGTAGGTTTAAATTCTTATAGGGAAATGAATGGAGTTGCTTAAGTGGAACTAAACTGTTTTCTTATGAAATGTTTTCAGAAAGCGAAGTGAATGAGTTTGGTTCCAAGTAACAACTCGGTTTTCGAAAAAGAATGTTGAAGGACATCGATAATTTTTCAAGAAACGATTCCAAACCCTTCAACAATGTTTTTTTTTTTAAAAAAAAGGGGCCTCATTTTTGCAACATTAATGAACAAAAGTCACTCGTTTTGAGTTTTCGAAAATCGGGCTGTTACATACTGCGTCCGCACCCATGCGCGGTCACGTCTTACTGATCCCGGGTATATTTCATTTTCATTCTCCCCTGGTCACGACCTACTGCGTCCGTACTCACGTGACGTCTTACTGCGTCCGGGTATATTACTTTTCATGGTTATAACCTCTTAAACTTTTTAACAAGTACATTACTCTAATAAATCACAACATTACACATTTACATTATCAAATTATCAAATTTATATCTTGTAAATCAATTAGCATAATCCAAGCATGTTATTAACATCATCACTATTATTCTTAATTCACAAGTTCCAATTATTAACTACCCTATGGTGCAATATACTAACTAACAATTAATACTTAGTACCCATTATATGCATATCGTAAACTAATCCCCAGAGTATGGTAATACCCACTAATACCCACTCCTTACCTCAAAATGTCAAGGAGTAAGAAAAACCTTTGTTTGCTCTACTTAGAATCTTGGGACTTTGAACCTCCTAAGCCTTGCTTGCCACCTCAACAAAGCTATAACCAAATGATGATAAACAACTCTATTAGGGGTATTATTGGTTGGATGATTGTTGCCTTTCTCTTGGTCTTGATTGGAAGGCATGAAATTGAGATTTCTATATGATCGAGGGTGCATGAAAACCCTAAGGAAAACAAATGCAAACTTTCATGAGTAAAGAAGATTGGGAAGGGATTCACAACTTGTAATAAGGCTCTACTTACCCAAAAATTGATGAACTTGAAAATCCAAGAGGGAGATGAGAGAGGCAATTCGTGTGAGAGAGAGGGAGGAGAGGGAAGGAACTTCAACCCATTTCCTTGATGCTAGCTTGGTGGGGTTTGATGATTTTGAGTTTGATTTGCCCAAAAATCCAAGTGTGTGAAGAGGATGTTGGAATTTTGCTCTTGAGTTTGAGAGAATTGGTGAGGATGATGGGATGATGTTGATGATGGAGTATGAGGGAGTGTAATTCTTTTCATTGTTGCTTTTGCCTTGAAATCAGCCACAAAATCGTGTGGCCATAATTCAAAACTTAGCCCCCAAGTTGGAAACCAATGCACCAGATCAGATCTGGTTCTGCGCGCGCGCCTGGGCGCGACTTTTGGGCGCCTGAGCGCGAGAATCAGCACCAGCCACGCATCTGGTGCATGGCGCATGGAGCTGGTGCGGGTGGCAGCGGCACTGGCGCGCCAAAACGGGACTGGTGTGCGGCTCGTGCGCCTTGGGCGCGCCTGGGCGAACGGGAGGGCGCGCCTGGGCGGTTTTTTGTCTGGATCAGCACCAATGAACAGTGGTGCGCACCTGGGCGCAGGCTGGTGCGCTTGGGCATGGGTCAGAATTTCCAACTTTCGATTCGTCGTAACTTTTTCGTTAACCGTCGGATCGGGTTCAAATTTTTAGACAAGCTTCTTAATCCCTAAACTTCATATCCAACGGTGGAATTTATTTTCTTAGCATCCTATAATAAATTCCTAATTTTATCTTTTCGGTTGATTTCTAACATCTAAAACGCCGATTTAACTCCCGATTCCGCTTAGATAATCTTGCCCATTGCTACAAATGTCTTCTACACAACCCCTAGTACTTATAATTACTACTCTCCTATCACCCAAAATTCTTTTAGTAAATTCTATTGGGGAGGTAATGTTGAGAAAAATTGCACTCATTGGCTTAGATGGGAGAAACTGATCAAAGCAAAGAATAAAGGTGGGATTGGGTTTAGAGATTTCAAGAGCTTTAACCAAGCCCTCCTAGCTAAGTAATGGTGGAAACTTTCCTAGTACCCGAATTCTCTGCTGGCCAGGTGTTTAAAGGCCAAATATTATCCACGAACTGGCATTAAGCAATTAATCTAATTATTTTCTTGGTTTTTAACAATAATTTCTTTTAAAATAAAGTTTAGGATGTTACAATTCTCTCCCACTTACCATAATTTCGTCCTCGAAATTCAGTTGGCGTCGAACAATTGTGGATGAGACTGCCTGATCTTGTCTTCCAATTCCCATGTAGCCTCTTCCACATTGTTCCTGATCTAAATGACTTTCACCAAAGAGATTTCCTTGCCTCTGAGCTGCTTCACTTGCCTATCTTCAATTCTCACTGGCAAAACTTCAAAAGTCAAATTCTCCTTCAAAGGCAAATCATCCAAGGTGACCACATGTGAAGGATCATGGACGTATTTCCTTAGCTGCGAGACATGGAATACGTCATGAAGCCTTGCTAAGTGAGGGAGTAAGGCAATCCTGTAAGCTACCGGGCCAACTTTCTCCAGAATCTCATAAGGCCCAACAAACCAAGGAGTCAGTTTCTTGGACTTAATTGCCCTACCAATCCCCGTAACCAGAGACACTCTTAGGAACACATGATTCCCAACATCAAATTCCAAAGGTCTCCTTCGCCTATCAGCATAATTCTTCTGGCGATCCTGGGAAGTTTTCATCTTATTCTTGATCATTATGATCTTCTCAGTTGTTTCCTTCACAATATCAGGACCTGTCAACAGATTCTCACCTATCTGGAACCAACACAGAGGCGTCCTACATTTCCTTCCCTAGAGAGCCTCAAATGGTGCCATACCGATACTGGAGTGAAAGCTGTTATTATAAGTAAACTCCATTAACGATAGTAACTGCTCCCAACTACTAGCTTGCTCCAGAACACATGCTCTCAACAAATCCTCCAGTGTCTGGATAGTACGCTCAGATTGTCCGTCTGTCTGTGGATGATAAGCCGTACTAAATTTCAGCTTAGTACCCAATGCCTGCTGAAGACTCTGCCAAAATCTAGACAGAAATCTCGGATCGCAATCGGATACTATACTGGTATGAACACCATGCAGCTTTACTATGTCCCAGATATACAACTGAGTCAACTTATCCAGTGTGTATTTCTTGTGAATAGGGATAAAATGCGCACACTTTGTAAGACGGTCAACAACCACCCAAACTGCATCACAACCTGCAACAGTCCTAGGTAGACCCGTCACAAAGTCCATAGTTATACTATCCCACTTCCACTCTGGGATATCAAGTGATCGCAACGGACCACCAGGCTTTTGGTGCTCAATTTTAACTTTCTGACAAGTTAGGCAATGAGATACATGATCGGCTACATCGGTTTTCAACTTTGGCCACCAGTAAATCTTCTTTAAATCTTGGTACATCTTTGTTGCACCGGGGTGGAAATTCATTTTGGTTCGATGTGCTTCCCATAGGATATCTCTTCTAACTTCGAAATCCATAGGAACACATATCCGACCCCTAAATCGTATAATGCCATCAGAACCCTTTACAAAATCGGGCTCTTGATTGCCCGCTGCCCCTTCTAACAGCTTTTGCAGTTCTGAATCATCAGCTTGTCTTTCTTTGATAAGATCAATCAAATCATTAGTAACCCGTAACATTTCTAGAACAATGCTCTTCTCTTTCACTTGCATGTTCAAGTTGAGGTCACTGAACTCTTGGATCAATTGCATCTCCTTCACCATCAAATTGCTGACATGCAAAGTCTTACGACTTAGTGCATCAGCCACTACATTGGCTTTGCCCGGATGATACTGAAGATCAAAATCGTAGTCCTTCAGAAACTCCATCCACCTCCTCTGTCTCATATTCAACTCCTTTTGATCGCTGAGATAGCGAAGGCTTTTATGATCGCTAAAGACTGCAAACTTTGAACCATATAGATAATGCCTCCAGATTTTCAAAGCAAAAACTACTGCCGCCAACTCAAGATCGTGAGTGGGATAGTTCTGCTCATGTTGCCTCAACTGTCTGGACGCATAGGCTATGACTTGTCCTTGCTGCATCAACACACAACCCAACCCTTGTTTTGAAGCATCACAGTATACTACGAAGGATTGAGTCGGGTCCGGCAAAATCAACACCGGAGAACTAGTCAATCGCCCTTTCAATTCCTGGAAACTATCTTCATATTCCGGGGACCATTCAAATGGAACACCTTTCCGTGTAAGAGTAGTTAAAGGAAGGGCCAATTTAGAAAACCCCTCTATAAACCTCCCATAATACCCAGCCATACCAAGAAAGCTTCTGATCTCAGTAATGGACTTGGGTCTCTCCCAATTAAGCACGGCTTCCACCTTAGAAGGGTCAACAACAACACCCTTCTCAGAAATGACATGCCCCAGAAAGTGCACTTCTTTCAACCAAAAACTACATTTTGATAACTTCGCATAAAGATGCTTGTCTTTGAGAACTTGGAGCACCGTTCTCAAATGCTCTTCATGTTCCTTCGGGCTCTTGGAATAAATGAGTATGTCGTCGATAAAGACTATGACAAAGGAATCCAAGTACGGCCTGAAGATTCTGTTCATATAATCCATGAAGATGGCCGGAGCATTCGTGAGACCAAAGGACATCACCACATATTCAAAATGTCCATATCTCGACCTGAATGCCGTTTTAGGGATGTCCTCCTCTCAAATACGGATTTGATGGTATCCCGATCGGAGGTCAATTTTAGAAAATACGGCTGCTCCTCTTAACTGGTCCAGCAAATCATCGATGCGAGGGAGAGGATATTTGTTTTTCACAGTCACAACATTCAACTGCCTGTAGTCGATGCACATTCGGAGACTACCGTCCTTCTTTTTAACAAAAAGAATCGGAGCTCCCCAGGGTGACACACTCGGTCTAATTAAGCCCTTAGCCAAAAGTTCCTCCAACTGCTTTTTCAACTCTGCTAATTCCGGAGGTGCCATCCTATACGGGGCTATTGAAATTGGACCTGCACCAGGCATCAGATCAATGCTAAACTCCACTTCTCTGTTTGGCGGTAATCCGGGAATCTCTGTGGGAAAGACTTCCAGAAACTCGCAGATTATCGGGATCTGACTGACCTCTGCCTCCTCGTTCATTTCCAGGGCAGATAAAGAAAGATCACTGATAGTAACTGATTTCTGATGGCAATCAATCAGAACATGGTGCCGAGACATCCAGTCCATGCCCAGAATGACATCCAGTTTAGTTAGAGGTAAACAGATTAGATTTACTTTGAATTCCTGCTCCATTACTCGAAGTGGGAAATCCAAACACATCGTTGATGTGACTACAGAAGAAATTGTGGGGGTAGAAACAGATAATTTATAAGGCATTTCTATTGCAGATAATCCTAACTTCTTCATGCAGTCGGCAGAAATAAATGAATGAGTAGCTCCACAATCATAGAGAATACCACAAGGAATATCATTAACATAACCGGTACCTCTAATCAGCTCATCGGCCTCAGTAACTTCCTCGCCATCTGATCAAAGGTGTTTGGGTTAGGAGGCTCGGGTTTTCGCTCCTCTTTTCTCTTCTCTCCTCTCGGCCACTTTCTCTTCTAAGGGTCTCAAGAGCTTGATAGTGCTCTTGGGACTAAGGTGTTTGTGTGGGTGTGAGAAAGGGAAATGTATGAAGGGAATGAAATGTGAACTAAGGCCAACACTCACACACACACACACGGTTTTATGGGCAAAATCAAGAGGTGAAGTTTTCCTCTCTTGCCCTCGGTCCAAAGTGCAAGCCTAAGGGCAAAGGGGTCCAACCAAATAGTTGCATGTGAGGGGTCTTTTCATGGGGGACAAAGTGGAGAGAAAGTTTTACTTAGGCATCATCACTCACCACCCTACCTTCCTACTTATTTTCTATTTAATTTTCATTTTCTTAATGAATAAGAAGATGCATCTTAGTTTGGTCCTCTTGATCTCTCATGGCCGAACAATACACCTACATACATGAGGTAATACTATTTTCCTTTTCATTTTATTCTTACAAGCATACAAGGTCAATTCTTGGAGTAGCATAAGAAATTCAATGCACACACTTAACACACATATTATACATATACATACACACATTCATGCCTCATACACATATTCATATTTCTTCATTTATTTAATCCTCACATAACCCTACACATATCAAAATCGTGTATACACACACATACATACACGGCATACATGTAGAAAATAAATTTCCTTCCTTATAAAATCATTCATGTGTAAAAATTCTAATTTCTTTTAAATGTCCAAAAATATCAAGAACCTATAGTTATTTTCAAAATTCAACTTTAAAACTTATAACTTTAGTCCATGAAAATCATTCTTTAAAATCATTTACCACTTTGAAAACATGAATTAAGAAATTTATTTAAGAAAATACTCTTTCAAAAACATTTTTCTCAAAATAAATCTCTTTAGTATTTTGATTCGATACGAGGAATTTGTGGGGTGTTACAGATTAGGGAGTTGGAGAAGATCTTCACCGCTATGCAATGCGCCGATGCTCAGAAGGTAACCTACGCGGTCTATATGCTAACCAAGGAGGCATCCGACTGGTGGGAGAATACTAGGCAAGTTATGGAGGTTCAGCAAGAGGCTATCACTTGGGACTCTTTTAAGCAAAAGTTCTTGGAGAAGTATTTTCCTATCGATATGAAGTTGAAGAAGGAGATTGAGTTCATGCATTTGACTCAAGGGAATATGTCGGTCGGCGAGTATGCTGCGAAGTTTGAGGAGCTAGTGAAGTACGTGCCGCACTACAATCAACCTGGAAACAACCAGTCGAAGTGCGCGAAATTCCTAGATGGACTCAAGACTGAGATTAAGATGGCTTTTATACACATGGGGATTGATAGCTTCCCGCTCTTAGTGAGCAGATGCAGAATCTATGAGGATGGACTCAAGGCAAAGAACATGGGCAATAAGACTGTTGTACCCTCGAGTTCCCATGGACCAATGAGGAACACCCCCAATTACCAGAATACAAGGCAAGGAACCCAGCATGGGCGAGGACCCTACGATAGATTCGGGGGAAGAAGGGATAATTGGTATGGAGGATCGAGGTTCCGAAGGAATAACAATTGTAACAATGGCAACCGGGGTAATAGGAGCGCCAACACTTGGAGCCACAATGGAAGTAGGAATCGCTACAACAATAACCCTACTGATAGGAACTCTGAAACATCACCACCCTTCTGTACCCGATGCCGCAGACGCCACTTCGGTAATGAGTGTAACCCCAAACCCGTTTGTTTCATCCGTCAAGAGTCTGGTCACTATGCGAGGCAATGCCCCAACCCAATGAAAGGGAATGATGCTGGAAATGTTGTGAGGCCACAAGCTAGGGGAAAGGTGTTTACAATGAGTGGTGTAGAGGCTTCAAACCACGATGGTCTCATCCAAGGTACATGTCTTATACGTGAGAATTCCTTAAATGTGTTGTATGATTCAGGTGCCACACACTCTTTTATATCGAATGATGTTGTGAGTAGATTGCACTTAATGGTAGCTTCTCTACCATATGATTTGATTGTGTTTACCCCTACTAGTGACCCGGTCACAGTTTCAACTTTTTGCCCTAAGTGTCCGGTAGTGATAGATGATAGAACTTTTCCCACTGACCTGATAACATTACCCTTATCCCAAATTGATGTTATCGTAGGAATGGACTGGTTATCTGCTAACCATGTTCAGTTGAATTGTTTCACTAAGACCCTATCTTTTGGAAACCCTGACAAATCCTTACCAAAGCACGTAACTGCCAATCAAGTCATGGCTTCTCTGAGAGAGGGAGCCCATGTATACATGATCTCAACTTCTTTGGACGTTGATGTGGACAATCACATTCAAGAACTGCCTGTAGTTCGAGACTTCCCAGAAGTATTCCTTGACGATGTTCCTGGATTACCACCTGTTCGAGAGGTCGAGTTTTCAATCGATGTGATACCGGGGACTGGACCGATCTCTAGAGCACCTTATCGAATGGCACCGGTGGAGTTAGCTGAGCTGAAAAAGCAGATCGAGGAGTTGGCGGAAAAGCAACTCATCAGACCCAGTGTGTCGCCATGGGGAGCTCCAGTTTTGTTGGTCAAGAAGAAGGATGGCAGTATGAGGTTATGCGTCGACTATCGCCAGTTGAATAAGGTGACGATCAAGAACAAGTATCCTCTGCCGCGGATAGACGACCTAATGGATCAGTTGAGGGGAGCAGCGATATTTTCAAAAATCGACCTTCGATCGGGCTATCATCAGATTCGAGTGAAGGAAGATGACATTCCGAAGACTGCATTTAGGACCCGATATGGACATTTCGAGTACTTAGTCATGCCTTTCGGAATGACTAATGCTCCTGCAGTGTTTATGGAATACATGAACAGAATCTTTCAACCCTATCTAGATTCGTTCGTGGTAGTATTCATAGACGATATCCTCATCTATTCATAGAACAAGGAGGAACATGAGGAACATTTTAGGATAGTTCTGCAAATTTTGAAGGAGAAGCAGTTGTATGCGAAACTCTCGAAGTGCGAATTTTGGTTAGAGGAAGTGAATTTCTTGGGTCATGTGATCTCGAAGGAAGGAATCGCGGTAGACCCAACCAAAGTAAAAGCGGTTTTGGACTGGAAAGTGCCAACGACGGTAACGGAAATTTGAAGTTTTCTCGGTTTGGCAGGATATTATAGGCGTTTCATTGAAGGATTTTCAAGACTATCCTTGCCAATGACGAAGTTAACGAGGAAAGGACAACAGTTCGTGTGGACAACGAAGTGCGAGGAGAGTTTTCAAGAGCTTAAGAAGAGGTTAACCACAGCCCCAGTGCTTGTTTTGCCTGACCCGGAGAAGAGTTTTAGTGTCTACTACGATGCGCCAAAGCAAGGTTTAGGTTGCGTCCTGATGCAAGAGCGAAAGGTTGTAGCTTACGCCTCTAGACAACTCAAGGTTCACGAGCAAAATTACCCAACTCACGACTTGGAGTTAGCTGCGGTGGTTTTTGCTTTGAAGATATGGAGACATTATCTCTACGGAGCGAGGATTGAGGTATTTAGTGATCATAAGAGCCTTAAGTACCTCTTTGATCAGAAGGAGTTAAACATGAGACAAAGGCAATGGATGGAATTTTTGAAGGACTACGACTGCGAGCTACAGTACCATCCAGGAAAAGCGAACGTGGTAGCAGATGCTCTGAGTAGAAAATCTCTTCATGTGTTTGCAATGATGGTAAGAGAGATGGAGTTAATCAAAAAGTTCAGAGATATAAACTTGGAAGTCCGGATGAATCCACAAAGTATGACCTTAGGAATGTTGGTTGTATCGAACGAGTTTATGGAACAAGTCAAGGAAGGTCAATCGAACGACCCGGAGTTACAAGCAAAGAAGCAGTTGGTTTTGGAAGAGAAAGAGACTGAATTCCAAGTAGGAGCTGATGGAGTATTAAGGTATAAGGATCGGATTTGTGTGCCACAAGACAAAGGAATAAGGGAGATGATTTTAGAAGAAGCTCATAAGAGTAAGCTGAGTATCCAACCCGGAGCAACTAAAATGTACCAGGACTTGAAGAAGGTGTTTTGGTGGCCTGGTATGAAAAGAGAAGTAGCGGAGTATGTGTCGAGGTGTCTGGTGTGTCAGAAAGCCAAGATTGAGCACAAGAAACCCGGCGGAGTGTTACAACCATTGGAAATTCCAAGTTGGAAATGGGACAGTATTTCCATGGATTTTGTAACTGCTTTGCCTAAGACCCGAAGAGGATTTGACGCCATTTAGGTAATTGTTGATCGACTAACCAAGAGCGCTCATTTATTACCTGTCAATGTGAAGTATCCGTTGGAGAAGCTGGCAACCATATATGTCAACGAGGTAGTGAGACTTCATGGAGTACCCTCAAACATCATATCAGACAGAGATCCGAGATTTGTTTCGAAGTTTTGGAATGGTCTACATGATGCACTTGGAACGAGACTTCAGTTGAGTTCGGCTTATCATCCTCAGACGGACGGACAATCAGAAAGGACCATTCAATCACTAGAGGATCTTCTTAGAGCTTGTGTCCTGGAACAAGCAGGAGAATGGGATACTCTTCTACCACGGATTGAATTCACGTACACCAACAGCTATCACTTGAGCATAGGGATGGCTCCTTATGAAGCTTTATATGGAAGGAAGTGTAGAACGCCGTTATGTTGGTTTGAAACTGGAGAAAATCTCATTCTAGGTCCAGAAATGGTTCAGCAAACAACAGAAACGATTAAAATGATTCAAGAGAAGATGAGAAGTGCTCAGAGCCGACAGAAAAACTACTATGATCAGAGGAGGATACCTATCGAGTTTAAGGAAGGTGACCATGTGTTCATGCGAGTAGTACCCACTACTGGGATTGGCAGAGTGCTTAAGACCCGAAAACTCACCCCAAAATTTATAGGGCCTTATCAAATCTTGAAACGTGTAGGACCAGTAGCTTATGAAATTGCCTTACCCCCAATGTTTTCCAACCTACACAATGTCTTCCATGTGTCACAACTTAGAAAATAAATTGGTGATTCTTCTCACATCATCGAACCCGACTCTATACAACTCAAGGAGAATCTAACGTACGAGACTTTACCCTTAAGAATAGACGGTCGGAGTGTAAAGACTCTTCGAGGAAAGGAAATTCCTCTGGTTAAGGTTATATGGGATTCTGTGAATGGCGAGAATGCTACTTGGGAGCGTGAGAGTAGCATGAGGGATTCGTACCCTCATTTGTTTGAAACAGGTACGTGATTTCTCGAGGACGAGAAATTTATAAGTTGGGGAGGATGTAACATCTGCCTTTTTGACTCACTTCTACAAGTCCCAAATCATGAAAATTATTTTAACCTAATTGATTTAAGAATTGATTTAAAAGAGTTTTGATTTCATAATGGGATCTTATGCTTTGAAATTTGATTTGCTTGTGTTGTGACTCTGAGTGTTTGATTGTTTAAGGTTTTGATTAAGATTTTGTTGTCCTAGATTGATTCGTATGGCCTTATGATTTTAAGATAGAAAATTATTTTCTCTAAGTTTCAAAGAAATCAAAGTCCAATCGTCTTGACCTAGAGTTATCCCTAGAAACCCTAATTAGTATCCTAATCTTCGATTAAACCCTAATCGAGTTCTTAATCCTTGATTAAGCACTTAATCACTCTCTTAAACCCTAAATCCTCAAGGTTAGTGAGCTAACCTAGAATTAGCTTTCCATAAATCTATGTTAGAAAAAAAATTAAGTTTTTGATTAGCACCTTATTCCTTGATTAAACCCTAATCTCTAAGGATTAGTGGACTAAACCTAAATTAATTTTCCTAATCCTACCCTAATCATGATTAGACCCTAATTAGTTCCCTAAACCTAATTAAGCTAACCTAACCTACCCTAATCACCTATGGCCGAATACCTAAGTGTATAGCTTGGCCACCAAGTTGTTTTGCTTGGTCACCAAGTGGCATGCTCCAAAGTCAAACTAATGACATCACCAAGATGACCAAAGCATGACATAAGGAGGAAAAAAAGTGAAGAGATAGGAAGGAAAAAGGAAGGGGGCCATGAGGGACTTAGGAGCAAAACTTGGCCTCTAAGTTTTGTAGCTTAGTCCCCAAGTAGTTGCAAGCAAACCCCCCATGCAAGCCCTTGATGGCAAATAAGAGAAAGTGAGGAAAGATAAAGAAGAGGCCAAAACCGTGTGAGAGAGAGAGTGAGTTTATTTTCATTCCTTCATTCTTCATTCTTCATTCTTCCATCTTCATCCTTTCTCTCAACAACAACAACAACACACACCAACCAACACCCTCAAAACCGTGAGGAGTGAAGCCAAGAGAGAATGATCAACGCACTTCCCTTCATCTCCTTCATTTCTTTTCCAAACTAAACACAATACCAAAGAGCTACATCAAGCTCTTGGTGAGAGAGAAAGAAAGAGAGTGGCCGAATTTTAAGAGGGGAAGAACCAACCCAAACTCTTCACAATCTAAGTGAAATCAAGCCAAGATAGTGAAGAAGAAAAGGAGAAAACCATGGACTAGGAAGAAGAGTGGGTAAACCGTGAGGAATAGGAAGGGAAAATCAAAGAATTGGACTTAATTCTTGAAAACTTTTGATTAAGTAAGAATTTTGTTTCATGATCTTAAAAGTTTTAAACCTTTCTCTTTGATTCTTTTCGTTTTCATACTTTCCTTCTAAGACCTTGATTTTGTTTGAAAAAGTGTTGATGCATGTTTGTTTCCAAGTTAGATCTAGTGATTTCTTTTACATGCATGTTGATCTTTGAACTTGATCTTGAAGTTTTGTTAAGAAAATGTTTTCTCTCATGATCTTAAGATTTATTCTTTGATTTCTTAAAAATGTCTTTGAAAAGAACTTGATTTTAAGTTTTCATAAAGGATTTCCCGAAGATCTAATGTTTTGTTTGCATGCATGTTAAGATCTTTGAAAATGGTTGATTTTCTTGGTGATTTTCTTTATGTTGGCCACGGTTTGTGCTTGATCTTTAGGTTAGAGGTTTTGATGTTGGATTTTGTTATGTGCATGTGATTATCTTGAGTTTCTAAGAGTGATTTGAAAGTTTGAATCTTTAAGAAAACTCTTTTTAAGAAGACCATGGACAAGTCACGGTTTTGATGATGATGTGATTGAAAGTTTGATTTTCTTTGTTTGACTTCTTGCATGTCATGATCTTGGTATTTAATAATGAATATAAAATTTTGTGATGTTGTAATTTTGAGTAGTGGTCACGGTTTGTATGCCTAGTTGAAAAGGATTAAGATTTTCTTAAGTTTAGTTAATGAATTTGTGATTTCCATGAACTTGGTGTTGATCTTAAGTGTTTAATGTGAAATAAAAATTATTTAGAGGCTTGTGCATGCTCACGGTTTTATGTAGAAAATGCATGCTAGGATTGTGTTTTTATTTGCTTGATGAGTCATGTGAAATTGTTGTTGGATTTGGAGTTGTTTTAGAAGTCTTGGATCTTTGAAAGTGTTTTGAGAAAACTTAGTTAAGGTCATGGTTTGGACCTTAACTTTGGAGTTAAATTTCCTTGAATGTGTATATGTGTTCATGCCATGAAACTATGTGTTGATTTGTGAAGTTATTCCTTGAGAAAATAGTTTTTGAAAAGCTAATGATGTACACGGTTTCAACATGTTTAGGCATATTAAGATGAAGTTTTGCTAAGATGGAAATTGTTTAAGTGAAAGATAAATAAAAATGTGTCTAAGTATGTATGTGATGCATGATTCGGTTTGTGTATGTGTCCATGAGTCTAATTACCTTATTTGATTGAGATATATGCATGAACAAGTATGTGAACATGTTTATGTTTAGCTTGATAGCTTGTGAGTATGCAATGTTTGAATAAATGAATATTTGTTTGATTTGTTCTATTTGAATATCATGCTGTCCACATTCGGTTCTAAGTGTTTGAACTTGAGAAAGTGATGAGTTAGGTGTTTATTTGATTGATTTCAAGATGCTTGATCTATCTATGTGTTTAAATTGGTTTTAAACAATGGAAAATGAATTTAAGACCTAGCATATGATGTTGTCCAGAATTTTCTAAGTTGTATTTCCTGTTTTAAAATGTTTTCAAAGTGTTTTAAAGTTGAGTTTTATGGGTATTTAATATAAGATAAAGTTGGTTTGAAAAATGCGATTTTTCGGTGTTTTCGAAGTTAAATTCAATGTTGTCCAAGAGGGACCAGCAAAGAAACTTTTTATTTAAATTGATTTATTGGATTGTTTTCTCATGGTTTTAAAGTATAAAAGTTAGTGTTAGATTTTGGACAAGTTTGAGTGAAAGGATTGGTGTTTTGATTCTAAATAAGGACAAAAGTTTGAATTCTCTTAAGTTACTTTGAGAATAATTTTAAGAGTAACATCCAAATAAAGTCTAATTCTCATATATCTATCTTATGGGACTTGAAAGAAGTTGGAGTCGGGCAGAAGAGGAAGGAAGCAGATCGTTCGGAACCCATTGAATTGGTAACTGAAAACCCAGGTGAGAGAGAAGTTATCCTAAGACGCTTTGGTGTCTAGTGAGTATGCTAGGACACTCCGTACTCTCTCAAAGTCGGAGTAAAGGTCTATTGTAGCTAGTAGTATACCCAATTTTCATAAACCAAAAATAATTAGCTTTTACTTACTAAAGTTGCAAAAATGAGGCCATTTTTTTTGTAACACATTGTTGAAAAGTCATTGGTGTATTTAAAAGTCCTTTTGTTGTAAATCGAGTTGTTACTAAAACAGTCCCTTTCATAAAACTTTTCTTTTCATAAAGTAATTTAGTTTCAAGAACATTAATACTCATAACGGATTTCAAAAGTTTACATTAGCCTCCCTTTCAAAGTAAAGCACCTTACAAAACGGAATTTAAATGTAGCTGTATTACATAAGTGGCACATTGCTTGGTAATCCTTGACTCAAAACACAAATCATAACTTAAACTAAATTTACTACTATTGTAACACCCCGCGTTTTCCCGAACGTGCATAAACGAATTCGTTTAAAATAAACCTTGAGTTTTGCTTTCAAAAAGATTTTTCTAAAAACAATTATTTATGATTTTATTCAAGAATGATTTCTTTATGGAAAGGACTTGCATTTCGATTGATGAACTTTGGGAATGCAAATTTTTAGAATTTTCAGGAATTATTTACAAACTGTATTTCTGGAGATTTTGGAAGATGCATTTTTATTAAATCATGATTTCTGGAAAGCTGATGACTTTAAATAAAATTATCTTTTGGAAATTTTCTATTTGTACGAAAAACTTGATTTTTAAGGATTTCTAATTATGCGTTTTGTGTAAATGATTGTTTCACTTTGAAAGAATTTAAGTTTTTCCTAGGATAATGATGTATTCTCGTGGGAGATTAAATCAATTGCCATGATATAGAATTAATTTGTAATGTGTGCTCATCATGATATGTGTTTGATTTAATGTTGCTTGAAAATAAACATGTGTGTGTATGTGTGTAAATGTGTTACGGTTTGGGTTTATAGGTGTGTACATGACTTTTGAAAATGTTGCATAAGTTACATAAATTAGTGATCATGGTGTTTTGAATAAATAAGATTAGGAAATGAAAATGAAAATGCATGAGGTGTGGACATGTGTGTGCTACGGTGTGAGCATGTGTGTGTGCCACGATGATGAGTGTGTGTGTGTAGGTAGAACTTTGACTCTTGGGTAGAAAAGAAAAGATGGGAAGTGACCATGCATGATGAAGTCTAGCCCTAGCCTAAGCACCTTGTCTCCTTGATCTAAACCTTGCCATGCAAAATTTTAGAAACCCAAATTTGCCCTTTCTTTTGGTCCCTTGGCCGAACCTCAACTTAAGGGTAAAGGAGGCAAATTCGGTGAGCCTTAAATTTATCTTGCTTTAGTTCATTTCTCACATTTCAATCCCATTTCCTTCACTCACATATCCAAACACTTTCTAAGGGATCATCACACCCTTAGAAAAGAAAAGAGAGCAAGAGAAAGAAGGTGTGGCCGTAGGAAACAAGAAGGAGGAAGAAGGAGAATTAGACCAAGACTTTGAGTTTCCTTGGAGATCAAGACCCTTAGGAGTTAGAAGACCAACTTCCTTGGTAGGTTATGTGAAGATCAAGAGAAAACCATGATAGTTAGATTTTCTTTTGGATTTGTAATTTTTCTTTCCTTTTTCCCTTTCATTTCATGTTTGTCTTTATGGCATGAAAGATGAGTGCAAGTATGTCTTAGCCTTAACTATGGACTTTTTAAATTGATTTGTAATATGTGGACTCATGGACTCTTCATATGTGCTTCGGTCATGGCTTCCTTTAGGTAGATCTTGATGATTTTCGAAACAAATTTCTAATGGATCTAAATAACTACTTGAGATTTTGTGAAAAACTAAAATTGAAACCCTATGCATGTTGGATTTCTTATTTTAAATCGTGATCAACAACGTTTTTATGAAAGGATTGGATACCTAATGCATGATCTAAGTGTGGTTTGTGTTGAATTGGGAATTTCAAGCCTTGCATGTTAAGTTTTGTGCTCAAACCGTGACCTATGTGTATATATTTGAATAATTGATTAACAATTTCATGATCTAAGTTATTTGAGAAGAAAATAGGGATTTTTAGCTTTGCATGTTGACTTGGTGATGATTTTGGTTGATCTTTGTGTGTGCATGCATTAATCCATGTTTGTTGATTAAAAGTTAGGACTTTGAGGCTTTGCATGTCAAGTTTCAAATGAAAAAGGCTATGTTTCCCTTTGTGTAAGACTTGGCCTAGTAGAAATAAATAGGATAATGGACTTTAAAATGATTTCTCTTCTTATGAGCATGATTTGATTTAAAGACTTGTTTTATATTTGTGGTGTTGATATGAAGGCCATTCAGCCATGAGTGCTAAAAATGTTTTGGTGCATGATTTTTAGGTGCATGTATGTATTAGGAAGTGATTTAGTGGTCTTAAGTCCATGCATGCCATTCTTTTTAGAAGTCCAAGATATAATTCAAATTTCTATCAAAAGGTCAAAAGAAAAGCTCATAATGGCTCATGCATGTTGGTGTGATTAAATGGTGATGTGTGACCTATAGGATTTGCTTTGAGTAATTATCTTTAGTATGTCAAAAAGTAAAGATTCTTGCCTCATGTGTGATAATATTCGACCTTGAGGTAGGAGAATAGGGAAGTGTGTTTTATCATCATTTGGATTGTATATAGACTAAGACTAGCTTAATTTAAAAGCAAAAAGTGCATGTATGAAATAACCAATTTAAAGGAAAATAAAATAAATCTTTGAAATGATTTGTAGCTTTAATTGTTGTTTGAATTGAAGTGAAGAAAATGAAATTGAAGTTGTCAAATTTCCCTATGATGCTCACTGTTGATACCTCAATATTTGGTAGCCCAAATTACAAGGCCCAAATCATATGAGGGCCCAGGAATTGTCAAACGAAAAAAATAAAGCAGTAAAAGATACTGAGAAAGGCGTGCAAGCACCAGGAACTGCCCAGGGCGTCAGTCGCCAAGGCGTCACATTTTGATGTTGTGCCCAGAGAGAAGAACAAGACGTACTGATAACAACGGGTATGACATATCCTCCCAAAGCGTCCCAGGTGTCATAGAAACTTGGGGAGAAAGTCATGATAAATTAGAGAGAACAGGAAACAAGGCTTGTGGAAGGCGCACACATGATTAGACAAAGGCGACACAACCGCCCAAGACTCCAGCGGCTCGCAGAGGAAGTCAAGAGGGAATCTTTTGGCTACCCAAGACGAAGCTGAAGGTAGTAAGACTTGAATCCCTCCACTTCCCTGTAATCATCAATGCCAAAGCCAAGAATGGTAAAGAAGACAAAGCCACTGAATTGATACTCTGAGCACATGATGCAAAGTGCTATTACCCAGCGTACAAGAGGTGAGCAACCAATGGCCACTGGTCCAAAGCACCATTATAAATAGGAGGTACTTCTCCTTCCAAAGGGGGGAGAAAAGGAAGAAAAAGGGGGATCAAAAAGAGAAACAACACACCAGATCAACAATAACAATACACACAAAACACAAGGTTCTCTCCTCTGCAACTTAGAGGAAGAACACGAAGAAGAAGAAGAAGAAGAGGTGCAAAGGCGAGCAGCAGAACGCACGCCTCTTACTCTCTTCAAGCTTAACAACAATGATCTTCAACCATCAGAGCAAACACAATCAGAACTCTGGAAGCCAAAACACAACAAACACTCATAGTTCTTCTCTCTGAAACTTAGAGAAAGAACAGCAGGATAACATCAATGAGGAAGTTGGAGAAAAGAAGAGCTGAAGAAGGAGAAGCTGCAACCAGAGCGCACTCAATCAGCTCCACAAGCTCACAAGGGAAATGAGCCAACATAGAGGAATACAAGTTCTTCACAGTACCGAGAGAAAGAGGAGTCCCTGTCCCTCAAAAGTCGAAGGCGCACTCCTGTCGAAGGCGCACCCCTGTCGAAGGCGCCCCTGTTCAGTTTCAAAGGCCATAGACGCCCTTGTCCAATCAGTCAACCAAAGGGGCCCCTGTCAGCGCTAAGCAATCAGAGCAAAAGAGGAATAACCTTTACCGTTATTATGTTTGGACTAATCCTGGTCACCTTCGTGCAGGGGTGACGCTTAGGTAAAGATTAGCCCGCTTCGGGAACTCCGCAGAGTGGCATGGCTTGGAAGGCTTTTAGACGAGAAGTCTTCCCGCAAGGCGTATCAGGCCTTGGAAAGGGAAGGCGCCCCTGTTTTCATGGAGAAATGAATCTGGAAGGAACTAGCTTGTTAATGATGAGGACGCTCTTGAGTAGCACGCCCAGGCCCCCTGGCCAACCTGTCCAAACCTGTTAAGACATGCACCAAAGGTAAGTCACATTCCATCATGATCCGGGCGTCCTCATCATCGCTTTCAGAGTTCCTTCCTCATCCAGTTCATCACCCCTCCCAAGGAACCAAGGTCGCTCTCGTCTGTTCACCGCTCCAAAGCGCCCTCCGGGGAGTTCTCAATGTTCCTTCATTTTTATTGCATTTTAGCCATAATTTCATAAAGTATTACGAACCCATAATCTCATCCTAATCACTGTAATTATTGTTTCCCTAAAAAGGATCCGAAACAATTGGCGACTCCACTGGGGAAATTATGGCTACAAATGCTGAAGGAAGAACTTCGGGCACAAAGGCGGACCCTAGAGCAGTCACTGTCTGACACTTGCATCAATGATGTCCAAACTGTGGAATGTAACAGTAAGGAAATGTCTTTTAGCCCCAGAAAGCGACCTTTCCAAAAACTAACCAGATGCGTTGTGCTCTCACCTCCCTAAAAGGCGAGCTCCCTAGAAGGCGCTCCCTAGAGAGCGATCTCCCCAGAAGGCGTGCTCATAGAAGGCCAGGTTTGCTCTGATACAAACTTTCCAGAGGGCGACGAGACCCATCCAAGAGGCAGCCTAGATCTTCGTCAGCCCAATCGTCCAGAAAGGCGACCCTTCAAAGGCGACGCTTCAGAAGGCGTCAACATTCGCTCTACTTAGCTTTTCAGAAGGCGGTTACACAACCGAAAGGGCGAAAGTACGCTCTTACGAACGAAGGCGCCATACAAAGTACGCTCTTATTGACGAAGGCGCTACGCAAGAAAGTAGAGACTCAGGAGCAAAATGCGCAATCAGAGAGCTTACGTGGAAAAATGCTTCATGTTGTCTGCACTATGAGCTAAGTACACACAATCCTTGACTCAATCTAATATATCATTCATATGCTAGCAAGTCTTTTCGTGAAATTGATTATAATAGATATGAATCATGATGACATGAAAAATGTATCCAATCACGTATCGGTTGCTGTATGTCAGTTAAGGAAATATGGTTGCTGTAGGCTCACCTCTTTTGCATTTATGTCTTAACATGCTTTTGGCAGTATCGCTTTTACATGACATCATGCTCTATGTAGTTAGTTTCATGTCTAAGAATATCCCGATAAGAGCGATTTATTTTTTACTCTGTCTAGAATAACACTGTTCTGACAAGACATGATATGATATGTGGCTATGTGTGTCACGGTTGGAAATTACATGTGTATGGTCGCAATCATGAATGTTGCCGCCCTGATATGTATCGAATGCCTAACTAAAAAAAACAATAACTAGACAACTCTATGCATTTGAATGTTTGCTGTAGAACTAAAATCAGTGTATCACACTAGTCATTCTTGCCATGATCTTGTTAATTTTTCTTGGCTCAACCAAGGCATGATGTAAAGAAACTGTTTTTCATAAGTTCCATCATGCGAGAGCAATGTTTTCTGTTATAAGCTATATGATTTAAATGTTGAGAAGGTGCGCTTTGGGAAAGCGTTGCATGAAAACATGACCCTGATAATGTTACATAACGACGCATGATTGATTATTTAGATACAACTAATAAAACGGACATGCGTGGCATGAAAATATCCGAAAATGAAAGCTGTTTATGTAGGAATAAGAACTAACCACCTTCCAAAATCTGAGAAGCCCTTTGGTATGCTTTCAAAAAAAACTCCGCATCTCGCCCCATGAAGGCAAGGCGATCAAAGTAAGGTATCAGAAGGCAAATGATGAAACAAGAGCAAAGTACCGAGTAGAAAAGATCGGTGAAGATCAAGCAATGAGAAAAGAGTTCACAAAAATGGGTGAACCCTGAGCAAGATAGTAAGACGCATGAAATCCAGAGCCAGAAGGCGAAGATGGAGTCATGGCGGCGAAACGCATGTGAACGTGCATTTGGTACAAACTAACTGACAAGAAAAGGCGAGAAAAGCAAAGTTGAATCAGAAAGCCTCGTGTGAAGCTGCAAAGATAAAACCCAAGGCACGTCAAGAGAAAATAAACAGTGATGAAGCCAGAGATCCTGAAGTAAAGCAAAAACAGAACGTTGCCAGTGTCAAGCCGAAAAAAAAAATCTAAAAGCAAGTTGTATCAAAAGCTGAAAACAAAAACTGACGATGAATTCAAACCAGAAAGACGAAGGCGGCTTCGAAGCAAAAGCGTGCAAGGAAGGTAATTGAAAAGCAAGAGTAAGCGCATATGCAAAGGCTGACACAACTAAACCCAAAAGTAAATGAGGATGGAGCACAAGATATTTCCAAGCAAAAGCCAGCCAGAAGTCAAAAGCAAACTTTAAAGGCGGCCGTGATCACAATTGCAAGGCGTGCATGAAAAGGCGTACATGCCGCACAAAGGCAAATGCAGGCTTTGTAATGACCAGTACGAGTATGAGATCCAGAGAGTATGTTACTCAAAGGCATACTTGAACATTGAAGCATAAAATCATATGCAAGAGCAAAGCGCAAGACGAAAGCAAGCCAAAAGCGTACAAGTGACTAACCCGAAACTGTTCCAAACACAACATAACCAAGGCGAGCTAAGCTAAAATCTTGAGTTCATCCCAGTTTGCTCGCATAAGCAAGCCAAAGCACCCTGACGCAAGAGAAACCAAGAAATCTATAATAATAACAAGCCTCTGAAGTAAGGCACATCTGAGCTCATCCATGCGTCAAAGCAGATCATGCGAAAGCAAGCATGAGCACGAAGCCAATCAAGAAATCCAAAGCATTTGCACACTGATAATTGCAGGAAGAACTAAAAAGTAGCACCCATGACAAGAGGTGTTACGAAGTACAAGCAATCAGAGTTAAGCAATCAATCAGAAGCAAGGGAGTGCCTATGACAAGAGGTGCCAATACTAAAGCTCGAAGCGACGCTGATGACATGAGGTGTCCCCGGAAAGAGCTCAAATGATACTGATGACATGAAGTATCACTGTAGCAAACACCCTCAGACAGGGTCGATAATGCCAGAATGCGAGGTTAAACACTACAAAAAAAAAGAGAGAGAGAGAGGAAAAGGAAGAGAAGAAGAAAAAGAAAAAGAAAAAGAATAGTGTTGAACCGCACCGCGGGCACAAGCGCCTTATCGCGGTACCCGGATAGACCTCCTGAAAAATTTCCGGGACAGACGCGGGCGAAGTACGCCATATCGCGAGACTAGAAAAGGTCCCGGGAAACAAGGGCGGTAGTTTTAAACGCGGGCGGAAAAATCTGTAAAAGAGGTTGGCTAACGCAAGATCCAAGGCGATCCGTTAGTTTATGAGGCCCAAAGTGGCAACTGAAAAAAAAAAGCCCAAAGCGGCAACTGAAAAAGAAAAGGCCCAAAGCGGCAACTAAAAAAAAAGGCCCAAAGCGGCAACTGACAAGAAAAAGCCCCAGAGCGGCAAACTGGAAAGTCCAAAGCGACAAATCGAAAAGAAGGGTCCAAAGCGACAAAGTTTGTAAAGCGTGCCCAATGTGCACCTTGAAGAAAATCTGGCCCCGATGACATGAGGGGCCATTGTTAAAAAAAAAAGCGTGCCCAATGTGCACCTTGAAGAAAATCTGGCACCGATGACAAGAGGGGCCATAAAAAAGGGCGTGCCCAATGTGCACCTTGAAGAAAATCTGGCACCGATGACCATCGAAATCTGCAAGCAAGTTTGAAGCACCCAAAGCGCGCTCCAAAAAAAAAGTGGAGAGGGGAGGAAGGAAAGAAAACCTTCCTTGGGCACCAAAAACATGAGGGCCCTTGTAAGAAGAAGAAAAGAAGAAAAAGAAGAGATGTGTGCTATCAGAATGCTTGAAGAAAAGAAGAGCATACAAGAACAGAAGCAAACACAAGTGCAATAACAAGCAGCTATGAAGCTACGAAGTTCAAGCCACAATCGCCAAAGCGCAAGGTTGACAAAACGCACAAGAGCAAAAATGCACAATTCAAATGCAAATCCCAGGCGCAAGGCGAACAACAACAAAAAAAAGGAAACGATGAAGAACAAAGACGAGACATGCATAAGAATTGTCAACGTAGCAGCAAACATACAAAGTAGAATCCAAACTTGAGAAAGCATACAAAAGGCACCATAAATCCAAAAGTACAAGTTCGGAGGCAGTAAAGCAACGGAGGTTAAGCAAAGTCATACAAATCATGGAGCCAAGGAGAAGGCGGCAACCAAAAACCATAGTCTGAAAAGCAGAATGTCAAAGTAGCAGCACAAGTGGCAAAACAACGCCTACATAAAGAAGAGAGAATTCAAAGAAGTGACCCTGCAAACTTCCTCATAAGAATACTTCGTGTTAGCCAAATCACTAATCTCCTGGTCAAGAGCCTCCAATTCAGTGGTCGCTTGGTCAAGTTGGGAGGAAAGCTCTTTGATACGAGACACTAAAGGAGCACGGCGCTCTTGCAAAGCACGCTCAGCATCGGCCAACTCAGCGTCATCAAATGGAGGGCGCAAACTTTTGAAGCCAGCAATGGCATTCTCAAGCCAAGAACCAGAATAATGTTGGAATTGAAGCGTGTACAGACAGTCCAGAATCTCAGCCTTGCCCTCCCATGGCTAGTCATCTATGTCAACTGAGGGGACCAAACGTAACATCCGCAACAGAGTTTGAGAACCGGACTCTCGGAAGAGGCGGGGAAGCGAAGCTGGAGGAAGTATCAAAGAAGTATGAGCACGTAGGAACGAGTCAATCAAGGCCTGATCACCTGCAGAAAATGGAGCTACAAAAGCACATAGCAACACATGCAGAAACAATGAGACAAGAACACGAAGGAAGAAAAAATCCAACTTGAGTCAGGTGAAGAAAGAAACACTTACAAGCTAAAGAAGACCCTGGAGAAGCGGAGGCGTGACTTGCCCTCGCGGCAGGAGCCTTACCCTTATCAACTAAAGAAGCAAGATCTACATTGCCTCTGGGGGCAAGACGCTCTCCAGTTGGGGCCTCAGAAACAGTAGCAATTTGGCTCTCCGAAGGGGCAGGGGCATCAACTTCAGCACCCGCCCCACTAAACATGCTCTCAGGTCTTGGAATATCATAAACAAGTTCGTGAATGATGTCAGCAGCAGTACCTGAAGGGGCCTTCGAAGGCACACCCTTGGGAGAAACAGGAACACTCCTTGGAGTGCCAATAGGAGACATCAAAGAATCAAAATCGTCACTAGCAGTGGATTCGGAAGGAGCAGAAGGGGCAACACCCCCACCAGCTGAAAGCTGATGAAAGGGATCCATGAAATTTTCGTGATCGGAAGTAGGTGGAACAACAGGAACGTACTCAGGAAACTGGGATGAAAGTGATGCCGATGAACGGCTACCAGCACCACCTGCAGGCGAAAAGAATAAGAAAATCAATAATGTTACTGCCCAAACAAGACAAAGTGAAAAGACTCAAGAAAAGTAAAAGAACGGGAAATGAAACCTGGAGAATGATCCCCAGCACCGCCGCTTTCGGCAGGAACACCATGAGACAAGAAAGAATCACCCAAATTGGTCTCAATGGTCTCATCCTGGACTAAATCTACATGGACCGGAGAAGAAGGAGCAATACGGATACCGGAAGTGCGCAAACGGCTGGACCGGCGAGTAGGAACAGCTGCAATTGCCTTCCTCTTCTTGCGAGATTTGGCGGCGCCACTACTACCGCCTTCAGTAGGAGATCTAGAAACAGAGGGACCCTGTGAGGGAGTCCTCCTTTTGCTTCGTCTGGGGGCAACAGAGGGAAACACAGCAACCCTGCGACTGGGCGAAACTCCCTCAGCTGAAAATAGAACCAAGCAAAAGTTAAATGCAAAGCAAGAAAAGAAAGAAAAACAGAAATAGCCAAGATGTTTACCCGTAGCTTTCTTCATGGAAGTGCAAAAGTAAGGGTCATTATGAACTATAGGCAGCAAAGAAGGAACAAGACGTGAGGAAGAAGCTTCAAAATCCCGAAGATGTTGCAAGATGTCCTCATGAGAAGTGAGCCAAGAACGCAAAACACCTCCAATACGGGAGGGAGGACCACAAACACAAGCAATGTCAGAAGTTTCAGGAGCCGCACCAAAAAGGAGTGCTTTGACCAAGTCTTCCACCGGGGCCTGCTCAATGTTAAGAACACAAGGGGCTTGGTCACGCCCAAATTGTCTGGCCACTCGATCAGGGCGATAAACACAAGGCCAAAGGGCTCCACCGTGAGCACTCTTGCTGTCTAAAGGAACAAAACCAGGCAAGCAGCAAACTGATAAAATCAATCTCCATAGATCATAAACCCCCTCAAAAGGGGTGGCGGCATTGTTTCTTGTGGTAAAAGCTTCTTCGTCATAAAGAGGATGCGGGAGGTCCGAGTAAGGGCGAAACAAAAACTTGTCCTCTGAGTCAATAAGGGAAGCTAAGGGTTCTCTTGGAGATCCTCTCGTCCAACACCAGGAACGAGGCTCCAAGCCAGCAGCACCAGTGGAAAGGGGAAGTTTAACAGGGCCATAATTAGGAAAACACTCAAACAAGAAACACTGAAGAAAAGTCAAGTCAATATAAGAGTTGATTGCAAAACGCCCATGAGAAATGCGCATCTGCACTGATACCTGGTCTAGGCGAGCGTATAAACCGCCTAAGTAAAATGAAGCAAGGGGAAGGCGTGTACCTTCTGCCAAAAGGCAAGCAAATAGAAAGATGCATGGGCTTACAGACTCCCATGGAGGTCCAGGAAACACGTACCTACTAAGCCAGAAAGCAACAAAGGCGGCACGGCAGAGGCGGGAATCTGTGACAGGCCCAGCCTGGAATTCACCATCATGAAAATCACCAAAGAAATAACGGACCCAACTGGCAAATGTGTATTTAAGGTAGGAGCGTTGATTCGCCCTTCGGCTCCTAGGAACTAAGTTCCCAGTACCCCTCACCCGTTGAGAAGAAGAGCCCTTTGCATATGAGGCACGCCTTCGCCTGAAAAGGTCCCGAGAATACTTAGCACTTAGGGCCGAAGCGGCTTTCAGCTGCACTGACAATTCGGAGAAACGTTCGTCAACGTTCTCCACATCAAAGTCTCCGTCCCCAAAGGAAGGTAGTCCAAGGAGTATAATCACATCCTCAAGTGTTGGGGTAAACTCCCCCATGATGTCAAGAAGGTGTGGGTGAGGAACACCAGCGCTGCACCAACATCAGCAAATCACTGGGCTTGCGGTTAGCACCAAGCCGAGGCGACGCCTTAACGGCAGCAGCGATCCATACTTTCTTCAGAATAGCCACGAAAGCAGCGTCAGTAGCAAAAACATGATAAACCCACTCTTGCCAGCCATTGGTACCTCCCACACGAACATTAAAGTTCACATCTACCCAAGGGAACTCCGAACGGCGAAGACAGGAGCGAAGCAACGAAGGGCCTAATGCGCAGTGGTCCTTATCGTAGGAAGGAGAGGAAATGAGTTCGGCGGTCTCCTCGGGAACACCATGGCCTTGGAAGACGAGCCAGCAACGAAATCGCCCGAGTCGGGACCAGAAGGCGAGTCCGCCTTCACCTCCGAGGCCCAGCGGCGATATCCTGGTTCAACAGGATAAGAGCGGGGGCAAGGAAGCTGCTGCATGAAGCAATAGGAAATAGGGCCTGGGAGTTGAATCTCCTCCTCGGAACTTGAGGAAGCGCTTTCAACCGCAGGAGGAGCGACGGTCTTTGATTTTGACATGGTGACAGCAAATGCAAGAGAAGGGTAAACAGAGGAGGACGGTAAAACAAAGAACAAAGAAGTAACGGAGAAAGCTTTCAGAGAAGGGAGTTTCAGACATAGAGGAGAAAGAGAACGAGTGGAAGTGAAAGAAGAAACTGAAAAGTTGGAGGAAGTTTTGAAAAGAAGGAGTAAAGGAGGGAACGTGGGGAAACGTGCAAGTACTGGAGACTGGGGGATATTGCCTTCTCCCCCTGACGACACGTGGAATGCAGCAGCAGAATGAGAAGAAAGAGAAAACGAACAACTCACGAGAAGATGGCCTATTGACAAGACCCCACCAAACGGCAAGTTCAAAAGCTGAAACTCCAAGGCGACCAATAAACCAGGGGAAGTATGGAGACAAACACTCGTGATACGAAGGCGTCCCCCACCCAGAAAATCAAAAGGCGATACTGGAAGGAATAACAGAGAAGGTGAAGAGCGAGAAATAAAGAGATGAGAAAAGAAGAAACAAGTAAAAGACAAGAAATAGGATTTGCACCGAGAAGGAAATTCTTCCCCTCTCACTGCAAAGGGGGAAATTGTTGATACCTCAATATTTGGTAGCCCAAATTACAAGGCCCAAATCATATGAGGGCCCAGGAATTGTCAAACAAAAAAATAAAGCAATAAAAGATACTGAGAAAGGCGTGCAAGCACCAGGAACTGCCCAGGGCGTCAGTCGCCAAGGTGTCACATTTTGATGTTGTGCCCAGAGAGAAGAACAAGACGTACTGATAACAACGAGTATGACATATCCTCCCAAAGCGTCCCAGGTGTCATAGAAACTTGGGGAGAAAGTCATGATAAATAAGAGCGAACAGGAAACAAGGCTTGTGGGAGGCGCACACATGATTAGACAAAGGCGACACAACCGCCCAAGACTCCAGCGGCTCGCAGAGGAAGTCAAGAGGGAATCTTTTGGCTACCCAAGACGAAGCTGAAGGTAGTAAGACTTGAATCCCTCCACTTCCCTGTAATCATCAATGCCAAAGCCAAGAATGGTAAAGAAGACAAAGCCACTGAATTGATGCTCTGAGCACATGATGCAAAGTGCTATTACCCAGCGTACAAGAGGTGAGCAACCAATGGCCACTGGTCCAAAGCACCATTATAAATAGGAGGTACTTCTCCTTCCAAAGGGGGAGAAAAGGAAGAAAAAGGGGGATCAAAAAGAGAAACAACACACCAGAGCAACAATAACAATACACACAAAACACAAGGTTCTCTCCTCTGCAACTTAGAGGAAGAACACGAAGAAGAAGAAGAAGAAGAGGTGCAAAGGCGAGCAGCAGAACGCACGCCTCTTACTCTCTTCAAGCTTAACAACAATGATCTTCAACCATCAGAGCAAACACAATCAGAACTCTGGAAGCCAAAACACAACAAACACTCATAGTTCTTCTCTCTGAAACTTAGAGAAAGAACAGCAGGATAACATCAATGAGGAAGTTGGAGAGAAGAAGAGCTGAAGAAGGAGAAGCTGCAACCAGAGCACACTCAATCAGCTCCACAAGCTCACAAGGGCAATGAGCCAACATAGAGGAATACAAGTTCTTCACAGTACCGAGAGAAAGAGGAGTCCTTGTCCCTCAGAAGTCGAAGGCGCACTCCTGTCGAAGGCGCACCCCTGTCGAAGGCGCCCCTGTTCAGTTTCAAAGGCCATAGACGCCCTTGTCCAATCAGTCAACCAAAGGGGCCCCTGTCAGCGCTAAGCAATCAGAGAAAAAGAGGAATAACCTTTACCGTTATTATGTTTGGACTAATCCTGGTCACCTTCGTGCAGGGGTGACGCTTAGGCAAAGATTAGCCCGCTTCGGGAACTCCGCAGAGTGGCATGGCTTGGAAGGCTTTTAGACGAGAAGTCTTCCCGCAAGGCGTATCAGGCCTTGGAAAGGGAAGGCGCCCCTGTTTTCATGGAGAAATGAATCTGGAAGGAACTAGCTTGTTAATGATGAGGACGCTCTTGAGTAGCACGCCCAGGCCCCCTGGCCAACCTGTCCAAACCTGTTAAGACATGCACCAAAGGTAAGTCACATTCCATCATGATCTGGGCGTCCTCATCATCGCTTTCAGAGTTCCTTCCTCATCCAGTTCATCACCCCTCTCAAGGAACCAGGGTCGCTCTCGTCTGTTCACCGCTCCAAAGCGCCCTCCGGGGAATTCTCAATGTTCCTTCATTTTTATTGCATTTTAGTCATAATTTCATAAAGTATTACGAACCCATAATCTCATCCTAATCACTGTAATTATTGTTTCCCTAAAAAGGATCCGAAACACTCACGGTTTCAATCTTTGAAGGCATGGAATGATTTTATTTTCGCCTTGGTTGTGTGTTATGTCATTGCAAGATCTCATTTAAATGTTCTGGTTAATACATGTTTAGATTATTAGAAGAATTTCTTTTAAATGAATAATGAGAGTGATTATATGCTATGTTTATGTTATTATCTGTTTGATGAAATGATGTTAATTCTGCGATTTTAAGATTTAGAAATAATTAGTAATTAGGAAATGTTAATTATAGACAATTCGGTTTTTCCATGATTTAATTAAGAAATTAAGTTGAACCATTTTCCTCTACATGCTTGAACGTGTGTGTTGATGTGGTGATTTAAGTAGTTGTTTTCATGAAGCTTATGAGTGTTTTACACTAAGTGAATGATGAATGTTTTAAATTAAGAATTTAATGATGAAAGAAAATTTATTTCTAAATTGTTTTCAAAAGTTTTTCTCAAAAACCGTCTTAATCATGAATATTGAATTGAATTGGAAAAACATTGGACAATGATAACAAGTTTTTAAAAGAGCAATTGTTTTCAAAACGAATTCACCAAATGTATCGAGTTAGTTTCTAATGCACGGGAAAATGTCTTAGTTGAGCGATGGACGAGAGGATAAGAAGCGAGGAGAGATGATCGGGAAACCTTGGAGAGCTATAGGACGTTCGTCATCGAGGTGAGAGAGGGGCTTTCCCTTAAGACGTCGTGGTAATTAGGTAACATATTAAGGCGTCCAATCATCTCAAAGATTGGACCCCAATCTCAATTAGCGTAGTGGTGTATGTGATAGCGATTGTTTGATTGGTTTAGCTATCCACCCGGACGACTGAGATTGGATTATCAACATGATGTTGTGATTTTAATTGTTTGTGCTGGATTATTTAATTCTTTTATGATTCGTTTATTTTTTATATTTATATGGTGTTGCTGGAAATTATTTGATTGTGCGTTAGTAATAAAGTTATGGAAGTAACAAGCTAAGTATGATAAGAAAAGAATAATGGATTCGAATAATGAGAGTGAATAAGGGAGAGAGACAAGTTATGATGAGATTGAATTGTGAGAGAAGTGAATGGTAATTGGAAAGTTGGAACGAACGAGAAGAGTTACTGATGCTGCTGAGTCAAATGGTCGAGGAAAGACACCAATGATGCTGCTGAATCACCATTGGTAAGGAGAACAATGATGGCGTACTGAGTTTCGATTGACTTGGAATAGTGATGCTAATGTTGATGAGAGCAATGTTCTATGACTTGAGAAAGAGAAAGATGATGCAATGATGTTGTGATGGTTCAAGCGATGGTATATGAGCTTTAGGGGGATTAGATGCGAACGATTAGCGATCGGGTCTCATTGAAGGGATGCACCAAGGATGAACCGATCATTAGGACTAAGCCGTAATTAAAACTCTTTTAAAGATTTTAAAAGACATTAACAATTGCGGTGAGGTATGAGTGTCGTATCGAAGTAGTGGAGAGGAAGAAACGATAAGTATCTGCGGATACTTAGGTCGAGATTGCATTAGGGGAGGACGATGACGGTGAAACGTCAAGAAGTCTAGAGTGTGTTCCTAGGCAGAACGAACTCCACAAGTGGCGCACTAACGTGGTGGGGACTGGGTCTAATGTCGTGGCAAGTTCTGCGGGCCCACTAGAAACACACTGTCGCCCCCTAGATTGCAAATCGAGAACAGTGAGAGGGACTGGAACGGGGCATTGTGTTTGCCACTGCGTGGACAGTGAGCCTTATTGTTATTGATATGATTTGAGGACGAGATCCTCCTGGTCAGGGACCATTGTGTTGTGACAGCTGTCGTGCCCGCGTGGTAAAGGTCATGTACTCCTGTTTGCTTCCGACTAGGTTGGGTGGTTGACCGAGGAGATGTAGACGTGTGTGAGCTCAATGATGTTTCCCCCTCATCATTGATGCTAATCGAATCAATAAGACTTAAAGAACCAAGATATTCCCAAGATAAGTGTAGCAATGATGATAATAATAATAATGATAATAGTGATGATGATACTAAGTGACAACAGAAATGGATGAAGTTTTTGTGATATGGAACCTTGAGGCATACGTGGAGGGTGTGAATGAGAAATGAAAAGAAGTACTAAGATTGAGAAGGGATATTGAGGAAATTGTGAGAACATTATTGTTTATGAATAATCAAATGTATGTTTATGTTTACACTCTGATGAGAATTATGTGTTGTTTTAATTATGCTTTATTGGTGGTTGGATTTACTTTGCTATATTTATTTTTTCTTAGTATTTACCTAATGTAATCCCACATAGTCGACATTGCCGTTTTGGGTAGCTCACTCTCTCTTTCCTTTACAATTCTATTATGTATGAAAATGCGCGGATCTTAGATGGACAACATTGCAAGATATCAGCGGTTCAGGGAGATAGTAGCCCGACCAATGAGAGGAGATAACAACGCTATGTCGGCCTATGTGGTATTCTTTCTAAGGATTCAACGCAGAAACGTAGAGCTAGCCGAAAGAGTCACTCCCTTGGATATAGAGACTAACAGAACGTCGGATGACTCTACAGTAGAACTCGCGGAGGAAGCAGAGGAGGAGGATTCTGACACTGGGACTGAGGCTGATACAGATGAGTGTCCGAGCGATGAGGATTGGAGCCCGAGCCCTGAGGATCTTTCGATTGAGGAGGAGGGCGAGTGACCGAGCAATATTAGGTGACAAGAGCGAGTAGAACCCGACTACTGTAGATTAGGTAATTCCCTTTTGAGTATTGTATTCCACTTCAAGTTATTAGACACCTGGCTCTACTATGCTGTAACCCCAAACCAGATTATGTTAAGTACTGATGTTTTGAAATCAAATCAAATGGGGTAACTTGTTTGAATGATGTTTTGGAAAACGAGTTTCAAGGTGCGATGTCCCGTGACATCTCGGTTTGGAACTTGAAGGGTGGCATGCCTTTGAGAACGTAATGTTTCATAACTCGGTTTCAAATTGAAACTGTTCTCATGAGCGTGTAACTCAAAAAAAAATGACCGCAAATTTTAATTTAAATTGATTATGGTTTTTAAGTTGCCAAATCGGGGTGTTACAACTATCGCTTCCGCCGCGTTACTCTGATGAAGACAACCGGATGAGGCTCCCCTTTCTTCATCCCCGAGAGTGAAGTCACCTCTGTCATTACTTTCCTGTTGACGTTAAGCTCCCGCTCCAATTCATTTAGAATGATGATCTCCACGTGATGCTCCGTCTGCCCGTTGAGACATCAGCAGCACCGATATGCCAACGAACAGGAGAGAGTAAGCGTTCCGAACGACGAATCGTCGACGGTGTGGGATTACAGTAGGCGAGATATCAGACCATACAAGCATACAACACACAACCAACATAAAACACAACAATCAAGCATATCATTGTTATCATCATGATTATTGTCATTATTTTCCTTGTCTTACCAAACTTATATACACATTCCTTCTTTCTCAATTAATTTCTCAATCTCATTTACAAATCTTTCACTTCCATGTCTCAAACCCATTCCTGCCCTCAGCATTTCAGGGGACCTTAATCGTGTTCTTAACAATCTCTTTATTACTTTCCAATTATCATTATTAAGTCTTATCAAATCATAACCATCGATGATTGGGGAAGAATTGTAACACTCCTGTATAATGTCTTACTTTATAAGAAAAGTAGTAAGTTTATGAATGTTGGGACTTGTTATTGTTGGAAAAAGATCTGAAAATAAGAATTATCCCTTCCCTTGAAAATTTATTTTCAAAACACTTGATTTATAAGGAAGGTGACTAGTAAAATCAGAGTTTGCGGAAACATAGTAAAATCATCATATTTCATTCCCAAAATATATCAAGTGTAACAAGTCCATTAATACTAAATAAGTATTATTATGAAACTGAATCCCTCTTATGATACCTATTTCCAAAATATGTATCATATAAATTCTATTAAAAAAAATAGAAAGATTATAGAGCTGGTCACTGGTCCTTTGTCCAAACATCCTTCTGGTCGGATCCTCGATATCCGCACAACGAGTTCCCAACCCACACTTTCAACACTCTGCATGCGCCTAAGGGACATCTTCCTTTACTGATTCTTGTGCAAGCTAGATTCACGTTCAATACCTAATAAGGGCATGGGGGTTAGCTATACATATTCGCATAATTAAATGAGAATAAAACTAACATCCACAAGTCAACATGTAGCAAATCATGATGCATACTCATATGAGCACACCCGGTTAATCGTAAAAATTCTTTCAATGCAGGTGGCATGATGCATGATTTCCTTCCACAACTAAGGCCTCTAAAAGTCCATCTTGGACGTCCATCAGATACATCCTTGTGTTCCCGGAACACCGACATTCGTTCCCAGAACGTAATGCCGAACCATACTTGGATAATACGCATCACTCCCAGAGTGTGCACCACGTTCCCAGAACGTGTAGCAAACCATACTTGGAATAATAAGCACCACTCCCAGAGGGTGCACCACGTTCCCAGAACGCATACGTTCCCAGAACGCATAAAAACCAGGTCCGGGACACTGGCCACATATCTATAATGTGTCATCAAGTAGGTTATAATTTGGTACTCCCGGAGTACCCTCCTCATATTCCCAGAATATGATAATCGTTCCTACCAACCAAACTTCCATTCTATATGAATGCACAATCATCAAGGTTGGTTTTATCTTTAATTCAATTATTATACCAATGTCTTCCCAGAACACTAACATACGTTCCCAGAACGTATCGCAAACCATACTTGGAATATAATCAAGCACCACTCCCGGAGTGTGCATCACGTTCCCAGAACGAATCCAAGAAACCATGTCCCAGACAATGGCCACATTCCCAGAATGTGTCATCAAGTAGGTTGCATCAGTTTGGTACTCCTAGAGTACAGGGTCATGTTCCCATTAATTCTATTATTATGACTTAGAAAACACAACTTCTGAATGATATCTTGAGGTATGGCTTTACTCATAAAATTCACCTTTGAATTTAAATTTAACATATGCTCATAGACCTGGATTGAGAAAATATAGTCATTGGTATTAGCAACCCTTATTCAAAAACTTAACTTTTATTTTTAAGTTTCAGGTACTAACCGGTTACATCATCACTTAACCGGTTAGAATTACAGACCTGAATATAAAACCACTGATTTTCCAAGAATCTTTTCTTAAATTCTCTTCACAATCCAATAACAAGGTCTTAGCATAACAGAATACCTCAAGTTCAACACATAATATCATTCAAAAGATCTAAGTCATAATCCAATTTTATTTATGCATAATTTCCTCTTGAAATTATCCTTTGGTATTAAGGTATTAACTCATCACCTCCAATCTAAACCAAACAGTGCTCATTCACATAGTTTTAGATTGGTCTTTGTATGAAATTCTAGCTTAAACTTGAGTACAAATGGTATGGACACTTAGCCAATTTCAGAAATTCATTTTCTTTGAAAATTGACAGTATCTAACCGGTTGCAAATTTCGACTAACCGATTAGATTTGGCATACCATTTTCTACCATACTCAAATCTAACCAATTTCATTCATAAATAGAGTTCACATACCTTAATACTAGTGTGTTCAACCACAGAAACCTATCCATATTGCATGCATTCAATTTAGATACTCAAATTGCACATAATTGCACATATTTCACAACTTAATGCATCAATTCACATAATATCCAATTAAGTCATGAAATCAACATCAACATAGCTTGCATGCATCCAGATAACATTGCTCAAAACAACAATTGAGCTCAAATTGGCCTCCAAGCCATTTAACCATTTCAACCTATGCCCTTTGAGTCTCTTGGTGACTCATCCTATATTCTACCACAATTTATTCTCATTCTAGCAAATAGTAAGCTTCCCCCTTACCTCTAAATCGTGCTTGATCCAAAACTTTGCAGAGAGAAAGGCTCCAACACAAATTCCCATTGAATCCACTCCATGCTGATAGAGTTGGTCAGGGTACCAAAACCAGGGAATTTGACATGCAAAACCAAATTAAGAATTGGGGAAAATGGTCAAATTGAGTTCTCTGCAACATGCACTAGAGGTAGGAAGAGATTTGAAATCAAAAGGGTTTGTGTGCTTACCAAAATCGAGCTTCAAAGTCAGCTCCAGAAACCAGAAGCTGAGGTTTGACAGCATCAACACCTCACTTGGCAAGCTTCGTTCTCAAACTCCAGGAACTCTCATCTCACAAACTTTATATCAATACAAAGCCCTTGATGTGAGCTTTGTAACCGTGTATCACTCATGTTCTAACTCTCATAAACGAAGGAGAATCGCACCAGACGAATCAAAAACCCTAAAACAGAGCTTCAGCATTTCAGGAGCAAAAATGGGTTTCAATTCATCAACACAAGGCTATATATAGCAAAATCAGAGCTCCATGCATGTTGACACGTCTTTCCCCACCAAGATAAGGATGAATTCGTGGCAATTTTCTGGGTTTTGGCTTGATTACTCATCAAACGCACTAATCCCAATTTCTGAGTTCATCGTGTAACCGGTTACACAGCCCTTCTAACCGGTTACATACTGATAAAATCCAAAAATTAATAATTTAATTACTCTTTCTTCAAAAAAACCTTTTTAATATTGCAATTAGGTCCCCACCCAAGGACTAAATTACAATATTCATATTTTTGTACAAAATAACCATATAAAAATATATCCCATATTTTTATACATAAAAACACATAATGTACAAAAACTAAAACCTTTAAAACTAATATAAATCGATTATAAAATAATTGTCATAATTAATTCCTTGGTTATTTGGGAGATGAAAATTAGCGGTGTTACACTACTCCCCCACTTAAAAGGAATTTCGTCCCCGAAATTCATCTTTTGAAATTTTCTACTTTTCCAAAGTGTTTTTATACTAGAAAACTTCATCTAGTTCCCAAAAATTTGTCCTTTAGGGGACTCCCCCACTTAAAAGAGTTTCGATATAATTCTTTTATTTCGAAACATTTCTAATAAAATCTTTCACTTTAAGCAAAAATTCTTTGAATAAAAACTCTTATGTGAAAGAATTTCTTTTAAAAGAAATACTCTTTACACTTCACATAAATATTTTTCCAATTAAAACATTTTCCAATAAACTTTTTGGAAAAACTTTTTGGGCTGCGCACTCTGATCTCTCGAGCACGATCAAAGAAACATTTGTATGACTTTATTCCTTAATAGTTTGTGACATTAGGGTGATCAGTCCTAATATTCAAACCATTAATAACAAAATCATCCCTTTTAGATATAATCTTTCACAAGAAAGATCATACGACAGGTCTTTAAGTTAGATGAACTTAAAGATAGGGTAATTATCACTATCAAACTTAGTTAGATAGCCAACTTCTAGAGACATTTCCGTTGGGGAGACAAAGATTTGTCCTATCCCGGTGGTTGTTAATCTTTCTAGTCATAACTGATCTTTCTATTTCTGTAGTGTCCACAGATATTATCACATCCAACTGTGATAAGGGTTTTGATCACAGGAAGATTGGAGTTGAACTTCCAACAGGATAATGATATTCTCAAACGATTAGATTAACGTAATCGAAAACATTTAACTACGTTAACTCAGATCAAAGGAAGAGACAGGCTTGGGTTGTCTACGTCAGGATTACACTCAACTCACATCTCAATCGGTGAATTCTTCTCGTGCTGGATTCGTCCATTCCTTTCTCACCTTTTCCTTCAAGACAATTCGGTGAATAATACTCCAGCTTCCTACAATCAAAATTGACTATTCCCTTAGGTACATCACAACTAAACTCAAAGTGATGTGCCTCACAGTTTTCACCTTGAGATTGACAAATGTTCTCTTCCCTATTTCCTTCTTAGTCACCCTTTTCTTCAGTCGAGGATTCCTTAACCTTAATATCTCCGTAGTTGAGATTCTCCTATTTACTTTTCCCCTTTCTCCAATTGGGCCTGTATTTCATCGTTCTATCTCTTATTCTGGACTCAGACCTTTCTCGCATGAAATTCATGTGCTTTCCCATAGTCCTCATACATACTAACCAACATCGAGAAATTCCTTATTCCTTGATAGTTGATAGCTAACTTGGGTTCGAACATAATCTATTCTTGAAGTTCATCCCTTCGGATTTCTCATCTAGGTTGTCCTAGACAACACTTCATAAATTCCTTGCCTCCATACTATATTGTCTAATATCCATAATCACCGACTTTAATTCTAAAGATTAAATCTCACTCATCCCTTCCAGCTCCTCATCCTCTGGTTGTAATTCACGAATCCGATTCAAGAATTTGTTGGTGAGTTGCAACATTTCCATTCTAACGCCAGATGGTTCCTCTTGCGTTACCAGACTTAGGTCTCTGAACTCCTCGATCGGGATAACCTCGTTAACCACCATTGAGCTCACAAGAATAGCCTATCAACTCAAATCGTCTGCAACTACGTTTGCTATGCCAGGATTATAATGGAGCTCAAAGCCATAATCTTTAAGAAACTCCATCCATCGACTTTATCTTACATTCAACTCTTCCTCTTCTTATTGTCATTCATACGTTCGATCTCCAAACTTGTTCATGAATCACAACCTTTTTATCTTAGTACCTATTGTTTCTTTTGCATCATCCAGCTCAATTCTCTACCTTCTCCGATTGGAGTATCTCCTTAATTTTAACTCTCGATTAGTCCATAAATATTATGATTCAGTCCTCTTAAATCAATTTCAATGATGAATCAAGGCATTAAGTTATTTTACCACATTAAATCCTTCCCTTAAATCTTACTTAGGTAATTGACATTGAGTTTGGATTGGAGGAAAATGTTTATTGATACCAAAAGTTCCTTCATAAAGGACTTAAATTTTTATTTTAAACTTTCAACTTCTAACCGGTTACAAGAAACTCTAACTGGTTTATGAAGTACAGTTTTAGAAATAAAACCAAAGAATTTCAAAACCAGTTTCTTTACATCATCCAGTCCAACTCATAATAGGATTTAATCATAATCTAATACCTTGATTCCAACTGAATGCATCACTGAAACGATTTAAATCATAATATACTCGCCTTTTCCATAATTCCTCTTGAACTAATCATATTATATTAGGGTATAATCCATCACTACCCCATCATAATTAAACAACATCCTATCATTCAATGCCATCAGTTGATCTTTCCAAGTCAACTTGGTCAAAGGCCCTGCGATCTTAGAAAATCCTTAAATACTCCGGCGATAATATCCAACCAGCCCTAAGAAAATTTCTCACCTCAGTCACAGTCTTAGGCTGTTCCTATTTCAACACTAAACTTACCTTTGCTGGATCCATCGCAATTCTTCTTTAAAGATCACATGCCCTGCGAACGTAATTTCGCTTAACCAAAACTCATCCTCGGTGAGCTTAGCACACAACTACTCCTCTTGCAGGTTTCTCAACACAATCCTGAGATGTTTCTCATGCTCCTCCGGATTCTCAGGATAAACCACAAACGAATTCAAATAAGATCTAAAGGTCCAGTTCTTATAATCCATAAAAGAACAGGTGCCTTAATCAATCCGAACGGCATTATTTCCTACTCATAATGTCCGTATCGGGATCAAAAATGTTGTCTTAAGTGGATTCCTGCCCAGAATCCTGATTTCGGGTTAATCCAATCGCCAATCAATTTTAGAAAACACTTAGACTTCTTTAACCTGGTCCAACCAGTCCTTTTAGCAACTTCTCTATGTGTTTCTCCCATTTGACCATTCCCGATGGTATCATATCATAAGGGTAGTAGAGATAGAATCAACGTCAAGAATTAACTTGATTCCAAACTCTATCGCTTTACTCAAGGGTAAACCTGACATCATTTCATACAACCAAGATTTCTTTGACCCCCTATTCCTTCACTGCTGCCCAAAAACAAACACATGGGTTCATTGGATTCCAGATTCGAAACTTGGGAATCCCGATACAGGGTTGTTCTATCGTCATTAATCATGATCACTTGATCCTTCGGCTCCCAAACCGTGCTTAAGATCAAATGTAATCATGACACAGGTAGATAGACTGAGTCTAATACCTTAATAGAACGATTCAGACATACCTTGGAAACAACGACAAGAAGATTTGTAGAATCCTCTGCTTTGAGATAGCAGATTGGATAAGGCATAGAGCAACGTTGATCAATACCCTTATCCACAAGGAACAAAAGAAAGGATAGCTTTTGAGTTTAACAAACTCAACAAGGTTAATTCTTAAGAAGATGACTGCCCTACACTCGATCTGAGAAGTTGATTAACTTTAACACTGGTGAGGGTAAATACTCTTTTCCAGAGTCAAGGACTTATCTACAATTCCTTTAAGATTTCCTTATCACTGATTTTATGAGAACAGAATAAACCAACACTATGGTTTCAGGTTTACCACCTGTCTAAAGAGAAGCATACGACTATCATACTTCGACTTAGACTTCATAGAACACTTCTTAATAGCAGAATAAGCTACTTATCTAGAGCCATTACCCATAACCTTAACTCTAGTTTGGAAGTATATGAAAGCATACTTCCCAAGAAACATTGCAGATAACGTTGACCAGCGTATTGGACCACACACCCAAGGACCAAGAGTCAGGACCATTGCTCTGATACCATAAAAGTGTAACACTCCTGTATATTGTCTTACTTTATAAGAAAAGTAGTAAGTTTATGAATGCTGGGACTTGTTATTGTTGGAAAAAGATCTGAAAATAAGAATTATCCCTTCCCTTGAAAATATATTTTCAAAACACTTGATTTATAAGGAAGGTGACTAGTAAAATCAGAGTTTGCGGAAACATAGTAAAATCATCATATTTCATTCCCAAAATATATCAAGTGTAACAAGTCCATTAATACTAAATAAGTATTATTATGAAACTGAATCCCTCTTATGATACCTCTTTCCAAAATATGTATCATATAAATTCTATTAAAAATAGAAAGATTATAGAGCTGGTCACTGGTCCTTTGTCCAGACATCCTTCTGGTCGGATCCTCGATATCTGCACAACGGGTTCCCAATCCACACTTTCTACACTCTGCATGCGCCTAAGGGACATCTTCCTTTACTGATTCTTGTGCAAGCTAGATGCACGGTCAATACCTAATAAGGGCAAGGGGGTTAGCTATACATATTTGCATAATTAAATGAGAATAAAACTAACATCCACAAGTCAACATGTAGCAAATCATGATGCATACTCATATGAGCACACCCGGTTAATCGTAATAATTCTTTCAATGCAGGTGGCATGATGCATGATTTCCTTCCACAACTAAGGCCTCTAAAAGTCCATCTTGGACGTCCATCCGATACATCCTTGTGTTCCCGGAACACCGACATTCGTTCCCAGAACGTAATGCCGAACCATACTTGGATAATACGCATCACTCCCAGAGTGTGCACCACGTTCCCAGAACGTGTAGCAAACCATACTTGGAATAATAAGCACCACTCCCAGAGGGTGCACCACGTTCCCAGAACGCATACGTTCCCAGAACGCATAAAAACCAGGTCCCGGACACTGGCCACATATCTATAATGTGTCATCAAGTAGGTTGCATGTCAAAGTGTTCCCAGAACACCAACATACGTCCCCAGAACGTATAAAACCAGGTCCGAGACACTGGCCACATATCTATAATGTGTCATCAAGTAGGTTATAATTTGGTACTCCCGGAGTACCCTCCTCATATTCCCAGAATATGATAATCGTTCCTACCAACCAAACTTCCATTCTATATGAATGCACAATCATCAAGGTTGGTTTTATCTTTAATTCCATTATTATACCAATGTGTTCCCAGAACACTAACATACGTTCCCAGAACGTATCGCAAACCATACTTGGAATATAATCAAGCACCACTCCCGGAGTGTGCATCACGTTCCCAGAACGTATCCAAGAAACCATGTCCCAGACAATGGCCACATTCCCAGAATGTGTCATCAAGTAGGTTGCATCAGTTTGGTACTCCTAGAGTACAGGGTCATGTTCCCATTAATTCCATTATTATGACTTAGAAAACACAACTTCTGAATGATATCTTGAGGTATGACTTTACTCATAAAATTCACCTTTGAATTTAAATTTAACATATGCTCATAGACCTGGATTGAGAAAATATAGTCATTGGTATTAGCAACCCTTATTCAAAAACTTAACTTTTATTTTTAAGTTTCAGGTACTAACCGGTGACATCATCACTTAACCGGTTAGAATTACAGACCTGAATATAAAACCACTGATTTTCCAAGAATCTTTTCTTAAATTCTCTTCTCAATCCAATAACAAGGTCTTAGCATAACAGAATACCTCAAGTTCAACACATAATATCATTCAAAAGATCTAAGTCATAATCCAATTTTATTTATGCATAATTTCCTCTTGAAATTATCCTTTGGTATTAAGGTATTAACTCATCACCTCCAATCTAAACCAAACAGTGCTCATTCACATAGTTTTAGATTGGTCTTTGTATGAAATTCTAGCTTAAACTTGAGTACAAATGGTATGGACACTTAGCCAATTTCAGAAATTCATTTTCTTTGAAAATTGACAGTATCTAACCGGTTGCAAATTTCGACTAACCGGTTAGATTTGGCAGAAATACACTGTAAAGTGAGGTTTTGCATACCATTTTCTACCATACTGAAATCTAACCAATTTCATTCATAAATAGAGTTCACATACCTTAATACTAGTGTGTTCAACCACAGAAACCTATCCATATTGCATGCATTCAATTTAGATACTCAAATTGCACATAATTGCACATATTTCACAACTTAATGCATCAATTCACATAATATCCAATTAAGTCATGAAATCAACATCAACATAGCTTGCATGCATCCAGATAACATTGCTCAAAACAACAATTGAGCTCAAATTGGCCTCCAAGCCATTTAACCATTTCAACCTATGCCCTTTGAGTCTCTTGGTGACTCATCCTATATTCTACCACAATTTATTCTCATTCTAGCAAATATCAAGCTTCCCCCTTACCTCTAAATCGTGCTTGATCCAAAACTTTGCAGAGAGAAAGGCTCCAACACAAATTCCCATTGAATCCACTCCATGCTGATAGAGTTGGTCAGGGTACCAAAACCAGGGAATTTGACATGCAAAACCAAATTAAGAATTGGGGAAAATGGTCAAATTGAGTTCTCTGCAACATGCACTAGAGGTAGGAAGAGATTTGAAATCAAAAGGGTTTGTGTGCTTACCAAAATCGAGCTTCAAAGTCAGCTCCAGAAACCAGAAGCTGAGGTTTGACAGCATCAACACCTCACTTGGCAAGCTTCGTTCTCAAACTCCAGGAACTCTCATCTCACAAACTTTATATCAATACAAAGCCCTTGATGTGAGCTTTGTAACCGTGTATCACTCATGTTCTAACTCTCAGAAACGAAGGAGAATCGCACCAGACGAATCAAAAACCCTAAAACAGAGCTTCAGCATTTCAGGAGCAAAAATGGGTTTCAATTCATCAACACAAGGCTATATATAGCAAAATCAGAGCTCCATGCATGTTGACACGTCTTTCCCCACCAAGAGAAGGATGAATTCGTGGCAATTTTCTGGGTTTTGGCTTGATTACTCATCAAACGCACTAATCCCAATTTCTGAGTTCATCGTGTAACCGGTTACACAGCCCTTCTAACCGGTTACATACTGATAAAATCCAAAAATTAATAATTTAATTACTCTTTCTTCAAAAAAACCTTTTTAATATTGCAATTAGGTCCCCACCCAAGGACTAAATTACAATATTCATATTTTTGTACAAAATAACCATATAAAAATATATCCCATATTTTTATACATAAAAACACATAATGTACAAAAACTAAAACCTTTAAAACTAATATAAATCGATTATAAAATAATTGTCATAATTAATTCCTTGGTTATTTGGGAGACGAAAATTAGCGGTGTTACACTACTCCCCCACTTAAAAGGAATTTCGTCCCCGAAATTCATCTTTTGAAATTTTCTACTTTTCCAAAGTGTTTTTATACTAGAAAACTTCATCTAGTTCCCAAAAATTTGTCCTTTAGGGGACTCCCCCACTTAAAAGAGTTTCGATATAATTCTTTTATTTCGAAACATTTCTAATAAAATCTTTCACTTTAAGCAAAAATTCTTTGCATAAAAACTCTTATGTGAAAGAATTTCTTTTAAAAGAAATACTCTTTACGCTTCACATAAATATTTTTCCAATTAAAACATTTTCCAATAAACTTTTTGGAAAAACTTTTTGTACTGCGCACTCTGATCTCTCGAGCACGATCAAAGAAACATTTGTATGACTTTATTCCTTAATAGTTTGTGACATTAGGGTGATCAGTCCTAATATTCAAACCATTAATAACAAAATCATCCCTTTTAGATATAATCTTTCACAAGAAAGATCATACGACAGGTCTTTAAGTTAGATGAACTTAAAGATAGGGTAATTATCACTATCAGACTTAGTTAGATAGTCAAGTTCTAGAGACATTTCCGTTGGGGAGACAAATATTTGTCCTATCCCGGTGGTTATTAATCTCTCTAGTCATAACTGATCTTTCTATTTCTGTAGTGTCCACAGATATTATCACATCCAACTGTGATAAGGGTTTTGATCACAGGAAGATTGGAGTTGAACTTCCAACAGGATAATGATATTCTCAAACGATTAGATTAACGTAATCGAAAACATTTAACTACGTTAACTCAGATCAAAGGAAGAGACAGGCTTGGGTTGTCTACGTCAGGATTACACTCAACTCACATCTCAATCGGTGAATTCTTCTCGTGCTGGATTCGTCCATTCCTTTCTCACCTTTTCCTTCAAGACAATTCGGTGAATAATACTCCAGCTTCCTACAATCAAAATTGACTATTCCCTTAGGTACATCACAACTAAACTCAAAGTGATGTGCCTCACAGTTTTCACCTTGAGATTGACAAATGTTCTCTTCCCTATTTCCTTCTTAGTCACCCTTTTCTTCAGTCGAGGATTCCTTAACATTAATATCTCCGTAGTTGAGATTCTCCTATTTACTTTTCCCCTTTCTCCAATTGGGCCTGTATTTCATCGTTCTATCTCTTATTCTGGACTCAGACCTTTCTCGCATGAAATTCATATGCTTTCCCATAGTCCTCATACATACTAACCAATATCGAGAAATTCCTTATTCCTTGATAGTTGATAGCTAACTTGGGTTCGAACATAATCTATTCTTGAAGTTCATCCCTTCGGATTTCTCATCTAGGTTGTCCTAGACAACACTTCATAAATTCCTTGCCTCCATACTATATTGTCTAATATCCATAATCACCGACTTTAATTCTAAAGATTAAATCTCATTCATCCCTTCCAGCTCCTCATCCTCTGGTTGTAATTCACGAATCCGATTCAAGAATTTGTTAGTGAGTTGCAACATTTCCATTCTAACGCCACATGGTTCCTCTTGCGTTACCAGACTTAGGTCTCTGAACTCCTCGATCGGGATAACCTCCTTAACCACCATTGAGCTCACAAGAATAGCCTATCAACTCAAATCGTCTGCAACTACGTTTGCTATGCCAGGATGATAATGGAGCTCAAAGCCATAATCTTTAAGAAACTCCATCCATCGACTTTATCTTACATTCAACTCTTCCTCTTCTTATTGTCATTCATACGTTCGATCTCCAAACTTGTTCATGAATCACAACCTTTTTATCTTAGTACCTATTGTTTCTTTTGCATCATCCAGCTCAATTCTCTACCTTCTCCGATTGGAGTATCTCCTTAATTTTAACTCTCGATTAGTCCATAAATATTATGATTCAGTCCTCTTAAATCAATTTCAATGATGAATCAAGGCATTAAGTTATTTTACCACATTAAATCCTTCCCTTAAATCTTACTTAGGTAATTGACATTGAGTTTGGATTGGAGGAAAATGTTTATTGATACCAAAAGTTCCTTCATAAAGGACTTAAATTTTTATTTTAAACTTTCAACTTCTAACCGGTTACAAGAAACTCTAACCGGTTTATGAAGTACAGTTTTAGAAATAAAACCAAAGAATTTCAAAACCAGTTTCTTTACATCATCCAGTCCAACTCAAAATAGGATTTAATCATAATCTAATACCTTGATTCCAACTGAATGCATCACTGAAACGATTTAAATCATAATATACTCGCCTTTTCCATAATTCCTCTTGAACTAATCATATTATATTAGGGTATAATCCATCACTACCCCATCATAATTAAACAACATCCTATCATTCAATGCCATCAGTTGATCTTTCCAAGTCAACTTGGTCAAAGGCCCTGCGATCTTAGAAAATCCTTAAATACTCCGGCGATAATATCCAACCAGCCCTAAGAAAATTTCTCACCTCAGTCACAGTCTTAGGCTGTTCCTATTTCAACACTAAACTTACCTTTGCTGGATCCATCGCAATTCTTCTTTAAAGATCACATGCCCTGCGAACGTAATTTCGCTTAACCAAAACTCATCCTCGGTGAGCTTAGCACACAACTACTCCTCTTGCAGGTTTCTCAACACAATCCTGAGATGTTTCTCATGCTCCTCCGGATTCTCAGGATAAACCACAAACGAATTCAAATAAGATCTAAAGGTCCAGTTCTTATAATCCATAAAAGAACAGGTGCCTTAATCAATCCGAACGGCATTATTTCCTACTCATAATGTCCGTATCGGGATCAAAAATGTTGTCTTAAGTGGATTCCTGCCCCGAATCCTGATTTCGGGTTAATCCAATCGCCAATCAATTTTAGAAAACACTTAGACTTCTTTAACCTGGTCCAACCAGTCCTTTTAGCAACTTCTCTATGTGTTTCTCCCATTTGACCATTCCCGATGGTATCATATCATAAGGGTAGTAGAGATAGAATCAACGTCAAGAATTAACTTGATTCCAAACTCTATCGCTTTACTCAAGGGTAAACCTGACATCATTTCATACAACCAAGATTTCTTTGACCCCCTATTCCTTCACTGCTGCCCAAAAACAAACACATGGGTTCATTGGATTCCAGATTCGAAACTTGGGAATCCCGATACAGGGTTGTTCTATCGTCATTAATCATGATCACTTGATCCTTCGGCTCCCAAACCGTGCTTAAGATCAAATGTAATCATGACACAGGTAGATAGACTGAGTCTAATACCTTAATAGAACGATTCAGACATACCTTGGAAACAACGACAAGAAGATTTGTAGAATCCTCTGCTTTGAGATAGCAGATTGGATAAGGCATAGAGCAACGTTGATCAATACCCTTATCCACAAGGAACAAAAGAAAGGATAGCTTTTGAGTTTAACAAACTCAACAAGGTTAATCCTTAAGAAGGTGACTGCCCTACACTCGATCTGAGAAGTTGATTAACTTTAACACTGGTGAGGGTAAATACTCTTTTCCAGAGTCAAGGACTTATCTACAATTCCTTTAAGATTTCCTTATCACTGATTTTATGAGAACAGAATAAACCAACACTATGGTTTCAGGTTTACCACCTGTCTAAAGAGAAGCATACGACTATCATACTTCGACTTAGACTTCATAGAACACTTCTTAATAGCAGAATAAGCTACTTATCTAGAGCCATTACCCATAACCTTAACTCTAGTTTGGAAGTATATGAAAGCATACTTCCCAAGAAACATTGCAGATAACGTTGACCAGCGTATTGGACCACACACCCAAGGACCAAGAGTCAGGACCATTGCTCTGATACCATAAAAGTGTAACACTCCTGTATATTGTCTTACTTTATAAGAAAAGTAGTAAGTTTATGAATGCTGGGACTTGTTATTGTTGGAAAAAGATCTGAAAATAAGAATTATCCCTTCCCTTGAAAATATATTTTCAAAACACTTGATTTATAAGGAAGGTGACTAGTAAAATCAGAGTTTGCGGAAACATAGTAAAATCATCATATTTCATTCCCAAAATATATCAAGTGTAACAAGTCCATTAATACTAAATAAGTATTATTATGAAACTGAATCCCTCTTATGATACCTCTTTCCAAAATATGTATCATATAAATTCTATTAAAAAAATAGAAAGCTTATAGAGCTGGTCACTGGTCCTTTGTCCAAACATCCTTCTGGTCGGATCCTCGATATCTGCACAACGGGTTCCCAACCCACACTTTCTACACTCTGCATGCGCCTAAGGGACATCTTCCTTTACTGATTCTTGTGCAAGCTAGATGCACGGTCAATACCTAATAAGGGCATGGGGGTTAGCTATACATATTCGCATAATTAAATGAGAATAAAACTAACATCCACAAGTCAACATGTTGCAAATCATGATGCATACTCATATGAGCACACCTGGTTAATCGTAATAATTCTTTCAATGCAGGTGGCATGATGCATGATTTCTTTCCACAACTAAGGCCTCTAAAAGTCCATCTTGGACGTCCATCCGATACATCCTTGTGTTCCCGGAACACCGACATTCGTTCCCAGAACGTAATGCCGAACCATACTTGGATAATACGCATCACTCCCAGAGTGTGCACCACGTTCCCAGAACGTGTAGCAAACCATACTTGGAATAATAAGCACCATTCCCAGAGGGTGCACCACGTTCCCAGAACGCATTTGTTCCCAGAACGCATAAAAACCAGGTCCCGGACACTGGCCACATATCTATAATGTGTCATCAAGTAGGTTGCATATCAAAGTGTTCCCAGAACACCAACATACGTCCCCAGAACGTATAAAACTAGGTCCCAGACACTGGCCACATATCTATAATGTGTCATCAAGTAGGTTATAATTTGGTACTCCCGGAGTACCCTCCTCATATTCCCAGAATATGATAATCGTTCCTACCAACCAAACTTCCATTCTATATGAATGCACAATCATCAAGGTTGGTTTTATCTTTAATTCAATTATTATACCATGTGTTCCCAGAACACTAACATACGTTCCCAGAACATATCGCAAACCATACTTGGAATATAATCAAGCACCACTCCTGGAGTGTGCATCACGTTCCCAGAACGTATCCAAGAAACCATGTCCCAGACAATGGCCACAATCCCAGAATGTGTCATCAAGTAGGTTGCATCAGTTTGGTACTCCTAGAGTACAGGGTCATGTTCCCATTAATTCCATTATTATGACTTAGAAAACACAACTTCTGAATGATATCTTGAGGTATGGCTTTACTCATAAAATTCACCTTTGAATTTAAATTTAACATATGCTCATAGACCTGGATTGAGAAAATATAGTCATTGGTATTAGCAACCCTTATTCAAAAACTTAACTTTTATTTTTAAGTTTCAGGTACTAACCGGTTACATCATCACTTAACCGGTTAGAATTACAGACCTGAATATAAAACCACTGATTTTCCAAGAATCTTTTCTTAAATTCTCTTCTCAATCCAATAACAAGGTCTTAGCATAACAGAATACCTCAAGTTCAACACATAATATCATTCAAAAGATCTAAGTCATAATCTAATTTTATTTATGCATAATTTCCTCTTGAAATTATCCTTTGGTATTAAGGTATTAACTCATCACCTCCAATCTAAACCAAACAGTGCTCATTCACATAGTTTTAGATTGGTCTTTGTATGAAATTCTAGCTTAAACTTGAGTACAAATGGTATGGACACTTAGCCAATTTCAGAAATTCATTTTCTTTGAAAATTGACAGTATCTAACCGGTTACAAATTTCGACTAACCGGTTAGTCTTGGCAGAAATACACTGAAAAGTGAGGTTTTGCATACCATTTTCTACCATACTCAAATCTAACCAATTTCATTCATAAATAGAGTTCACATACCTTAATACTAGTGTGTTCAACCACAGAAACCTATCCATATTGCATGCATTCAATTTAGATACTCAAATTGCACATAATTGCACATATTTCACAACTTAATGCATCAATTCACATAATATCCAATTAAGTCATGAAATCAACATCAACATAGCTTGCATGCATCCAGATAACATTGCTCAAAACAACAATTGAGCTCAAATTGGCCTCCAAGCCATTTAACCATTTCAACCTATGCCCTTTGAGTCTCTTGGTGACTCATCCTATATTCTACCACAATTTATTCTCATTCTAGCAAATAGTAAGCTTCCCCCTTACCTCTAAATCGTGCTTGATCCAAAACTTTGCAGAGAGAAAGGCTCCAACACAAATTCCCATTGAATCCACTCCATGCTGATAGAGTTGGTCAGGGTACCAAAACCAGGGAATTTGACATGCAAAACCAAATTAAGAATTGGGGAAAATGGTCAAATTGAGTTCTCTGCAACATGCACTAGAGGTAGGAACAGATTTGAAATCAAAAGGGTTTGTGTGCTTACCAAAATCGAGCTTCAAAGTCAGCTCCAGAAACCAGAAGCTGAGGTTTGACAGCATCAACACCTCACTTGGCAAGCTTCGTTCTCAAACTCCAGGAACTCTCATCTCACAAACTTTATATCAATACAAAGCCCTTGATGTGAGCTTTGTAACCGTGTATCACTCATGTTCTAACTCTCAGAAACGAAGGAGAATCGCACCAGACGAATCAAAAACCCTAAAACAGAGCTTCAGCATTTCAGGAGCAAAAATGGGTTTCAATTCATCAACACAAGGCTATATATAGCAAAATCAGAGCTCCATGCATGTTGACACGTCTTTCCCCACCAAGAGAAGGATGAATTCGTGGCAATTTTCTGGGTTTTGGCTTGATTACTCATCAAACGCACTAATCCCAATTTCTGAGTTCATCGTGTAACCGGTTACACAGCCCTTCTAACCGGTTACATACTGATAAAATCCAAAAATTAATAATTTAATTACTCTTTCTTCAAAAAAACCTTTTTAATATTGCAATTAGGTCCCCACCCAAGGACTAAATTACAATATTCATATTTTTGTACAAAATAACCATATAAAAATATATCCCATATTTTTATACATAAAAACACATAATGTACAAAAACTAAAACCTTTAAAACTAATATAAATCGATTATAAAATAATTGTCATAATTAATTCCTTGGTTATTTGGGAGACGAAAATTAGCGGTGTTACACTACTCCCCCACTTAAAAGGAATTTCGTCCCCGAAATTCATCTTTTGAAATTTTCTACTTTTCCAAAGTGTTTTTATACTAGAAAACTTCATCTAGTTCCCAAAAATTTGTCCTTTAGGGGACTCCCCCACTTAAAAGAGTTTCGATATAATTCTTTTATTTCGAAACATTTCTAATAAAATCATTCACTTTAAGCAAAAATTCTTTGCATAAAAACTCTTATGTGAAAGAATTTCTTTTAAAAGAAATACTCTTTACGCTTCACATAAATATTTTTCCAATTAAAACATTTTCCAATAAACTTTTTGGAAAAACTTTTTGGGCTGCGCACTCTGATCTCTCGAGCACGATCAAAGAAACATTTGTATGACTTTATTCCTTAATAGTTTGTGACATTAGGGTGATCAGTCCTAATATTCAAACCATTAATAACAAAATCATCCCTTTTAGATATAATCTTTCACAAGAAAGATCATACGACAGGTCTTTAAGTTAGATGAACTTAAAGATAGGGTAATTATCACTATCATCAGAATAGTAGTGTATAAAACATCAGATTTTCAGCAGAAATATATACAAGTTGTGGAAATAGTATTTTCCCAAAAAAAAAAGGACTCCTACCCAAAAGGAGTCGTCCTGGGCCCCCAAAAAGCTATGTACAATATATACAACAAAAACAGATCAAATCATATCATCGGGCCCAGGACATTCCCATGTCCTACAATATAAGTAACCTACTCTCCCTGTGAGGGAGAGTACTCCTGCTCGGCCTGGTCAAGTGCAAACTCTGCCTCAGTACCTGTGGAAATAGTAAGGAGTGAGTATTACACATAAAATGGGGAAGCAGTTTCCAATTACGACATAATGCTATACTAAGCCAAACATAACTAGAATTCAAATCACAATATAACAAAATCCTACACATCACTAATCATTCACAAAATATTCATTGGTTTCATAATTCGATTATTCCCGCTTTGCTTTTAATCATTATATTTATCAAGTCTTTTATTCCATCCTCTTCCATTATATTCACATTTCTTTTCATTTTGTCCCTGGTCGCGTCCTACTGCGTCCGCACTAACGTGCTGGTTACGACTTACTGCGCCCGGGTATATTTTACTTTTATCTTATTCCCCTCATCACGTCCTACTGCGTCAGCACCCATGCGCGGTCACGTCTTACTACGCCCGGGTATGTTACTTTTTCATCCTTTCCCCTGGTCACGACCTACTGCGTCTGTACCCATGCGCGGTCACGTCTTACTGCGCCCAGGTATATTTCATTTTCATTCTCCCCTGGTCACGACCTACTGTGTCCGTACTCACGTGACGTCTTACTGCCCCCGGGTATATTACTTTTCATGGTTATAACATCATCACCTCTTAAACTTTTTAACAAGTACATTACTCTAATAAATCACAACATTACACATTTACATTATCAAATTATCAAATTTATATATTGTAAATCAATTAGCACAATCCAAGCATGTTATTAACATCATCACTATTATTCTTAATTCACAAGTTCCAATTATTAACTACCCTATGGTGCAATATACTAACTAACAATTAATACTTAGTACCCATTATATGCATATCGTAAACTAATCCCCAGAGTATGGTAATACCCACTAATACCCACTCCTTACCTCAAAATGTCAAGGAGTAAGAAAAACCTTTGTTTGCTCTACTTAGAATCTTGGGACTTTGAATCTCCTAAGCCTTGCTTGCCACCTCAACAAAGCTATAACCAAATGATGATAAACAACTCTATTAGGGGTATTATTGGTTGGTTGATTGTTGCCTTTCTCTTGGTCTTGATTGGAAGGCATGAAATTGAGATTTCTATATGATCAAGGGTGCATGAAAACCCTAAGGAAAACAAATGCAAACTTTCATGAGTAAAGAAGATTGGGAAGGGATTCACAACTTGTAATAAGGCTCTATGTACCCAAAAATTGATGAACTTGAAAATCCAAGAGGGAGATGAGAGAGGCAATTCGTGTGAGAGAGATGGATGAGAGGGAAGGAACTTCAACCCATTTCCTTGATGCTAGCTTGGTGGGGTTTGATGATTTTGAGTTTGATTTGCCCAAAAATCCAAGTGTGTGAAGAGGATGTTGGAATTTTGCTCTTGAGTTTGAGAGAATTGGTGAGGATGATGGGAAGATGTTGATGATGGAGTATGAGGGAGTGTAATTCTTTTCATTGTTACTTTTGCCTTGAAATCAGCCACAAAATCGTGTGGCCATAATTCAAAACTTAGCCCCCAAGTTGGAAACCAACGCACGAGATCAGATCTGGTTCTGCGTGCGTGCCTGGGCGCGACTTTTGGGCGCCTGAGCGCGATAATCAGCACCAGCCACGCATCTGGTGCATGGCGCATGGAGCTGGTGCGGGTGGCAGCGGCACTGGCGCGCCAAAACGGGACTGGTGTGCGGCTGGTGCGCCTTGGGGGCGCCTAGGTGAACGGGAGGGCGCGCCTGGGCGGTTTTTTGTCTGGATCAGCACCAATGAACAGTGGTACGAGCCTGGGCGCAGGCTGGTGCGCCTGGGCGTGGGTCAAAATTTCCAACTTTCGATTCGCCGTAACTTTTTCGTTAACCGTCAGATCGGGTCCAAATTTTTAGACAAGCTTCTTAATCCCTTAAACTTCATATCCAATGGTGGAATTTATTTTATTAGCATCCTATAATAAATTCCTAATTTTCTCTTTTCGGTTGATTTCTAACATCTAAAACGCCGATTTAACTCCCGATTCCGCTTAGATAATCTTGCCCATTGCTACAAATGTCTTCTACACAACCCCTAGTACTTATAATTACTACTCTCCTATCACCCAAAATTCTTTAAGAAATTAATCTAATTATTTTTTTGGTTTTTAGCAATAATTTCTTTTAAAATAAAGTTTAGGATGCTACACATGGCATTAAGACCAACGAGTTATCCAGGAAGTGGGGCCTATGGCTCACCTAAGCATCGTCATACTTTTAATAATTCCTTTTTCATAATAGCATGTCAGACAAACCATGTGGGGGAACTTATAAGTGCTACACAAAATCTAACTATACCTTAGATAGTCTAGTCCCATAATTTCAATAGTTTCATTCTCACGATCACAACAGTTTCAACATCTTAAATTCATTCCAGTACAGTGGCATAATGATGCTCGCAACCACGACACTTTGCCCACATGGCCAGCTAAAAAGATTTCATCATAACATCGGCACGTCACATAGACCACGCAAAAGGGGAATCATTTCCCAAGTCACACTTATGCCCAAGGCATCTTAACTATACGGATTATATTTTCTCTTATCATATGGATGTTTTATGAATCATGCCTTACTAAGTAAGGACTTATACCCACCAAGGGCCATTAATATATTCTCTTTGTGCCTTTTACATTTCTAAGATCTTATTACAATTCTTAGTTCCGCCCTATGGCACTAAGCCAACACTTAACTCAAGGTTTATTTTCTTTTCACGATTTCACTCAATATTCCAACATTTCCCAAGTCCCAGATAACAATATAACAATAATTGGGCAGAACAATAAACAATTTACACATGCCATGAAATAAGCAATAATAGAGCATAATAATACTTTTCACATACATACACATATCACATGGCCACATGGGGTCTTAGTCCTTTCATAAGAACGGTTAGTCATACACAACAAAGTGTCATCATATTTATGAAGAACATATTGTCTTTGATAAGTAGAGCAATTGCATTCATTGTCCACAGGTTATGACGGTATTGTTACCTTAACTGCTTCATTAATGGAGCTAAGGTGGGTTCCTGTACCCCGTCTCTCCCCGGATCTCGGTGGCTAGTCAAGAGTTGGGATAGTGTTATACACAGTGCTGTTTTGACTGCATGGATTCAAACAAAATGGGAGCAGATATAATTCTTTAATCATAACAAAATCTTTTGTTCATTAGAAATTTATAATTCATAAAAAAAGTGAGCATAGACTCGATCTACAAATGAAGTAAACAATGTCCAATGGCAGACTTATTCAGAAATAAATTAAAGAAGTGTTAGATAAAGGAGAAGTCATTCTCAGCTTTCTCGACTTCGCTCCGAGGTACGGATGTCCTTTTGTTTGCCCTTGCGGGTCTAAGGCCTTGGTAGTAGAGTTCCCTTCCCAGCTTTTGATTTCCTTTTAAGGTTATAACATGTCAATTTGATGGCATTTTCATGGCAAGGTGTGGCTTTCAAACTACAGCCTTTAAGACATTCAAAGTGGGGCTATTATCCACAATCTAACCTCTTCACAACCTGTGTCCTATTTATATGACACAACCAAAATAATTGGGGCTAAGGTGGTGTATCGATAGTGTGAAGATTTTTTTTACACCGTTAGTATGTCATTCACCATTTATGTGTTTATGGATATTAACTTTTAAATAAAAGTAATACAATACAAATGAATGGTGAATGATAATCTGTCAGTGGAAACAACTTTTCACCATCATTGCACATATCATTAAACTAATTAAAATAAAATAAAATAGCACACCAAAACATTAATACAAAAATAACTGACTTTATTATTTTCTTTTAAAGTAAAAGACATAATATTAAAGGAGATATATAACTTGAGAAGAACTTTGTCAAGGATAGAAAGGATTAAAAAAATCCACAAAAATCCCCTAACAAAAAAACAGAGACACCAAACAGAGACAAGCAAAAACAAATATATATATATATATATATATAGATTATATTAAGGGATATTTTATTAACACCCATATCCTTATTACTCACACCCAATTTTTTTTACAAATTTAGCAAAATCCTTCCAAAAATATCCTCCTCTTCAAATAAAAACCTGAACTCTTATCCTATTATAATCATCTTACTCACACCCCCTTTTTAATTTCTATTACTATTCTAAATCCTTCTTCAACCTTTGACATAAACAATTGTTTCGACGTTGCCCACGAACACAACACCATGAACAAAATCAAACAGAGTAATCTTCAATTCGTCAACCACAACTTTGAAAAACGTAAAGGGATTTTTTTTCATGCCATTTTGTAGTGTATATTTTATGCCAATGACAACAAATACTAGGCTGCATAAAGATCAATATTAAAAAATTAAATATGACATTCGAAGACAAAAAATTTACCCAATGTGACGAAGAATACCAGTTGAGCCCATTGCTGGATACTCATTTCCAAATTCACTGAACATAATTTGCACCCAATGACCTAATCCTTAATTTCTTAACTAGTTATTTTGGAAGTGCGTGCTATCTCACATAAGTCATCCATCTGTTTGAATTCAGGAAGAGAGAATAAAATAAAGTCAAATAGTTGGATGTTGAAAAAAATTTTGGAGGATTAATAGCTAGAATTGAGTGTAAATAAGATGGAGAAGAATAAGAAGAGTTCAGGGTTATGTTTGAAAAAAAAAAAGATATTTTTTTATAGAATAATACAAAATTTATAAAAGAATTGGGCGTGAGTAACAAGAATATGGATGTTAATAAAATTTTCCTTATATTAATATATTTATTAGTATAAATAAAATAATATAAAATATTAATATTAATATTAAATATAATATTTATCTTCCCTTTTATTTTAAGATATATTATAATATAAAATAATATAAAATAATAATATTATATATTATATATAATAAAATAAAATTAATTAATAATATTAATTTAATACATTATATAATATATATTATTTTATATTATATAATTTTATATCTAAGCATATTATTATATTTTTATATTATATATATATACTCCATGTGTATTTTATAATTTATCCTTTTAAAGGAAAAAATATTTTTATTTATTTCTTCTTTTAAAAGTTCAATAAGATTTTAATAATTGATTTTTCATTTTTGTTGTTGCATGGAAAATTGAAAAATAGTTAGTGAAATAATATCAATGGTTGAAAAAATAATTAATAAGGTTATATTATTGATGTTGATGGAAAAAAAAAGTTAAAGATGAAAAACAAAGCAAAGAACTTGTACTCCATCCGTCCCATAAATTATGTGTAGTTAGCTATTTTGTTTTGTCCTATAAGTTATGTATATTTAGAAACCTGGTACTCATTTATACTTCTTTTTCATAGTATACGCTTATTAATTGCATTCTCTTTTTCATCACCTATTTCTCTATCTTTTTTTAATATAATCTTCAAACATTTATTATTACTTTCTCTCTCTTATTATTTTTTTTTTGTTTTGCACCCTGGTATCCGGCCCACTGGACCGACTAATCCAGTTCGAGGGGGGTCCCGGGGTTAAGGTTTTATTCCTCTCCCAACGTTGTTGCGGGGGATCGAACCGTGGTTCACCCTACCAAGTGCAGCCCCTGGCACCACTGCACCAACAGCTCGTTGGTCTCTCTCTCTTATTATTAAAAGAAGGTAATTTAGTCAAAATATACCAAATTCTTACATCATTTACTCATTTCTTAATATATGTGCAAGAGCCTAAAACAACATAACTTATGGGACGGAGGAAGTATGAGTTAGTCGTATTAATTGGTTGTCTTAAAATGCATTTTTGGATTCCTTTATTTTACAAAATTAGGCAACATTTGTCCCCTTTCTTTGTCTCTTAAGGAGTGAATATTTTGACCTAAACACCCTTTTTTTTCTTAAGAGAAAGAAGATAAATTAAAACAATTAATTACTCCTTAAAAATATGAAAGATATGATTAATGAATGATGATAGAATTGGAAAAATAGTTTGAGAAGATTTTGAAATTTTAAAACAACAAAAGATTTGAAATAAACATGAAAAACCCAAAACTTCAAAAGACATGAAATTGAAGGAGTAGATCATAAACATTGTACAAGTTTATAAAAAGATTTTGCTAATGCGTGCTGTTGGACATGTGTTAAGGAATTTATTACTGGTATGTTTTCATCGAAAAACTAAGGTGTGCTTGTATTAAAAACATTTTTTATTTTCATTTTTTAAAATTATTGATAATTATATAATTATGAGATAGTGTTTATTATTAATTTATATTACTTGCAAATATGATTTCGTGTTTTCATTTTGTCTCCTATTTTTAAAATTTTGTACATGAAGCGGTAAAAATAATAAAAAGTTATTTCACTGCTTTTTTTTTATTTATTATTTTCACCGTTTACTGTACAAAATTTTGAAAATAGGAAGCAAAATAAAAACACGAGGTCACATATGTAATTGATAGAAATTATAAATAAAAACAAGGACATAATTATAATTATAATTGTCAATAATTTTAAAAAATAAAAACATGAAATGTTTTCGCGAAGCAAAGAGAGCAAAGAGACCCTTAGTATATTACCATTTAAGACTCGATAAAAAAAAATCACCATTCAAGAATAACTACTACAACATTTTCAAAAGAAACTTTACTTTAATGGCTCTTTAACATGTGCCTTAAATCATGCACTATGAAAACCCATATGTAAAAAGAGTCATATTTTTTCTTTTATAGGCAAAATTTTTTACGAGAATAATAGATTAAAATCACCAATAATTTATCAAGTGATGATGCCCCAAAATCAAACTCGAAACTTACAACGACTCTAAAACCTTAAAGTCCTGATAGATGATCATGTGGGTCTTGCTACACCCACTTAAAAAAATAATTTTGAACATAAAAGAGTCATATTATTCAAGCATAAAATTTTGAATATCGTATTTAATATTGTATATATTTTTCTCAAACTCATTTGTACAATTTCTTTATCATCTTTGAATCTATTATATATATTAAAAAAACCAACAAACAATGTAGTATGAGTATTTATTTTGATGTTTTTAAAATGATATGTAATTTTTTTTTTTTGGGTTTTCATTATATGAAAATTCTAATATAATATCATATAATGAGTGTATGCATCATAAATATTATTACTATTTTTTAAAGTCAATATTATTAATATTAATATTAGTTATTTTTTTCATTTATTTACCTTCCCTTTTGATTTCATTTTTTTCTTCGGTACATTTAATTAGTAGCATGGAAAATTTACTGTATTCAAATGAAACACTGCTCAATTATCTCTAAAAGGAAAAATTTATTAAACAATTCTCTCTCTAGGATAACGCACGTTTCTCTCTTCTGTCCTATCACTACTCACTACTTTCCCCTTTTTTTCTAGGGAGAGAAAATGAGTTATGCACATATAATTTTTATTTTATTTTTTTAATATATCATCTATTATTCATGTATCAATTTTTACTAATTTTACATAAAATGCCGACATTGTAAAAAACTTTAAATTATCGTTCTACATCCATTAAACATTTTTTCGAAATCCTAATTTCACTTTGTTGGTTTTTGTCCACTTGTCGACGTTACTCTGAGCTTATGTGAGTGTCATGTGAAAGTAATATATACTTGCTCAGCTGAAGACCATATAGCAGCCAATAACAGTTGCGTAACATTGCCAATGCTGAATGTATAGCCTCCCTTTTCTAGTATATAAACTCAATCTCCTTTAACTTGCAGAACATAGCTTCAATTTGTTGAGGTGGTTCTCAATCTGGTGATGTTTTCATACCTTCTATGCATTTTTATCGTCAATTAATTTTGTTCTAAGCCATTTTTTATTATAAAAAAAAATTGTTCCAAACCCTGGCCCACTTTACCCTGTGAATTTTTGTTAATTTTGATGATTAGCTTTTGCATTTGGATTTTTGATATCGTTGTTCACCGTTGATGTTCTTTGGAGTACTTTCCCATTCTTTGCCTTTTTTTTTTTTGATTTTTGTTAATTATTTTACCTTTTGGAATTAGGTGCTGAATTATATATTTTTTCCATCATACAGCTAGGGATCTGAAGCATTCAAAGATATGGCAACAACTCCTGAAGGTCTCAAGGATGGAATTTTGGATTGGGGGAAATCCAAGGGAAAAAACAACAAAGATATAGCTGAATCGAAAGGTGGTTCAAGGTTTTGGCCCAATTTGAGGTTTTTCTTATGTTGTATGGCTTTGTGGTCCAAAGCGGGGGGCTCCTCAGGCAGTAAAATCAAACGAGGTGGTATTCCGTTTTCTACTGTTCTTCTTACCGTTTACATCATTTTCTAATCTTAATTAAATATTCTAATCACTAAAATATTCTATATGTATTTAAAAAAAAAATTCTTTCGTAAATCTAGACCCTTCTCCTTGATTTTCTTCCACCCTAATCACTTCAGAAAAATATTCAAATTTCTCCTTACAATTAATTAATCAGGACTTGATAAAGTTCGTTCCTTTTTAACCTTTGACTCACATATCTACATGAAATTTTTTCCTCCGGTATCAATTGCATGAATTAATGATGCCCAAAATTTTGAATAAATTTTCCAATTAAAAAAATTTAAAAAAAAAATAAAAGTTATTGATATCATTGCAGATCTCAATTCAAAACATCAAATAAATTTATGGGTAGATCTATCCACTTCGGTAGTTCTGACTTGAAAAATTATTTTCCAATGTTACACTTTCTTTTATCAACATTTCCACTTAATTTTACATTTGTTCTTCCAAAAACAAAACACAAGCACACATTTGTTCTTAATAGTTAATACATTCCCTGTTTGGAATTGATCATGATGTTCATTTGTTGCAACCAAAGGTTTGAATTCGAAATCTAATTGGACTTTTCTTTTGTATAATTACACTTACTTACCTTAACGATGACCTCTTATTTGATGCAATTAGGTCATCTTTATTATAATCCTTTGTGTTTCTCAATATTCAAGTTGATATCATTATTTACATTTAAATCAACAGGAACTAAATCTTCTGCTGGAAGTGGTAAAGGAAAAGAGAAATCAATATCCTCAACCAACAGCCAATCAGAATCAGAATCTGAATCCCCTCGAAGCATAGACTTAAGCGAGGAATTAAAGGCCTATCCTCATCTTAGAAGGTTCTCCTATAATCAACTTAAGTTGGCAACAGGAAATTTTAAAGCTGTAAATCGTCTTGGTGAGGGGGGCTTTGGTACTGTATTTAAAGGATTGATCAATCAAGAAGGATCTACAAAGAGAATGCCAGTTGCAGTGAAGACTCTAAACCATGAGGGATTTCAGGGTCATAATGAATGGCTTGTAAGGAACTCTAGCTTGCTAACCCTAAATATTTTTCTCTTTCTACTAGCTATTTATTTGAGCTTTTTATTTAATTTTTTTTTTTGCCTGAAATGCTATGATTCACATCCTCTGTCCCAGACTATGTCCCAAATCATGTGTCCAGCCAATCACATTCCATTAAATATTATAAGGCAAATGCTAACAAGTGCCTTTAAGACACTTGTTAAAGATCTTAATGGAGTAAAAAGGTCTTGAAAAATGCATTTTTTGAGGTTTTCGAGAGAAGAGTAAACATGGACTTATGATTATTTTTCCACTTTTAGTAACCTTAACAAGTGCCCTTTTTTGTTAGCAAGACCCATATTACAAAAATGCTATAACAATTGGGAACATTCCATTAAATATTACAAAAATGCTATAACAATTGGGAAGTTATTTTTCATAATGAGATGTGATTGACTGGGATAATGTTTGGTATATGGTCTGAGACAAAGGATATGGTTCCGCTTCACATAACCTTTTATTTTTATCTTGTCACTTACTATATATATATTTTTTTGGCAGGCTGAAGTCATTTATCTTGGTGAGCTCCGTCACCCCAATCTTGTCAAATTGGTTGGTTATTGCATTGAAGATGAACAAAGGCTACTTGTATATGAGTTTATGCCTCGAGGAAGCTTAGAGCGTCATCTTTTTCGGAGTATGTCTTTCCACATATGATTTAAAGAACTTTATGCTCTCTCTCGTATCCTCCAATAATGCATGTTTTTTTTTTTGTTCAACCAAAGTCATCAATATACATACATGTTTATATTTCTCTAATTAATTAACAATACATTTGGAAATACTAATTTGTTACAATTTATTTTGCTTGTACTTGCCTTATTTTTCTCTACCAAATAAAGAAATGATAAAGAAAGAGAAACAATATCTTTGATTCTAATCATAGGGAGAAGGAAAAATATTATACCCATGATATTGCTTTTCTTGAGCTGTAGGGCAAGGCTTTGGTCTTCATAATGTAGTTACTACAATTGATGTTTTTCAACTCATTAGTTTAGACGATTTAGGCATGAAGCTTTGGTTTGATATGTTAGAATTTTCTCATAAATTAACATCAATAGAAAATTATAGCTTAAAATTTCATGATTCTTACAATTAGTCAATAAAGAGAGAATACATACCTTTATCCATAGCAATAGCAATCTTGATGTGAATCACTTGTTTGATAATTGAGAAGCAAAATTTTTATTTAAGTCATATGTTCCTCACATGAGACACTTAATATCTTAAGTGATATTCATGTGTTTCTTTGCGTGATATAACCATATAAAAAAAATAATATGCATGATTATTAAGAAGGACGAGAAGATTTTTAAATAATCTAAAGAACATATATAACATAAAGTTATAATCTTATATTCAAGTGTACTATCAATATATTTCCAGGAGGTGTGGTCCTTCCGTGGTCTGTCAGAATGAAAATATTGCTCGGTGCTGCCAAGGGCCTTGCGTTTCTACATGAAGAAGCCGAAAGACCCCTTATATTTCGAGACTTTAAAACATCAAATATCCTGTTGGATGAGGTAGTAGCTAGAATGTTAGTAGTACTATTCTAATTTTTGACATGCATGCAACTTTTACTCGTCTTAACATTTTCTATTTCAGGAGTATAATGCAAAACTTTCTGACTTTGGGTTAGCTAAAGATGCCCCAGTGGGAGAGTCAACACACATATCAACTCGAGTATTGGGAACACAAGGTTATGCTGCACCGGAATATGTGATGACAGGTTAGTATGCTCATAATTATTGTTTTGAATAAAGGTCTGCGATTGTAATTTAGGTCGAGACATACATTGCGGTTGTGGGAGGTTTCCTTATTGCATCGAAACCATAATTGTGGTCTTAGCGATTTTATTTACTCGCAATTTTTCCCCAGTTGTCATAAAGATCGTGTAACTGTAATCATGACAGCAATCACAATTTAAAACACTATCATAATTTAAAAAGTGACGGTATATGTATATCCAGAATTAACATGTAGATGTACATCTGCTTGTCTTATCAAAATTATTTTTGCGTAATTATTTCTACTTATAAGACAAACATATGTATATTCAGATGTAAATTCTGAATACACATAAACCATTATTGTAATTTGAATTCAAAAATGTTATGCGGACATTTACGATCAACACCTAATTTTGACACTCACCTACTACTTTGAGTAAAAAAAAATGTATGAGGCCACCCATTTATCTTTTTATTATGTTGTGCTTTTTTACTTAAAATAGTAGGTGTTCAATTTGGATGTTAAACTTAGATGTTGAAATAACATCGTGATTTGAATTGCCTCTGGTTCTATTAAAATGTGGTATCATCATTTTACAGGTCACCTTACATCCAAAAGTGATGTATATAGCTTCGGTGTGGTCCTGCTGGAGATGATGACAGGCCGTAGAGCAATGGAGAGAGAGAGGCCTCAAGGGGAACAAAATTTGGTGGAATGGGCACGAATGCAAGCTAGGAACAAAGTAAGGATAGAAAATGTGATGGATCCTAAATTTCGAAATGAGTTCTCAATAAATGCATCTCTCATTGTGAAGGCTCTGAGGTTGGCTATTCGGTGTGTCAAGAACGATCCCAAAGCTAGACCACCAATGAGTAAGGTGGTTCAGGAATTGATTGAAATTCGTAGGACTCCTTGCTCTTCTTCATCAGCCTCTGCTTCCCCGGCCATGCAGGCAAGACCATTTAACCGTGGTAATTCTAATAAACATGCTTCTGCCTCAGCCTCAGCCTCAACTCCATCTATAGCAAGAAATTCACCCATTCGCTTCAAACCCTCCCCAATGCGCCAAAAATATCCCCTTCCAGTAACAAAACCTAGTGGCGGATCGGGAGAAGGAACTGAGAAGAAGTGAAGTGATCATTATATTCCTGAGTCCTAGGGTAGGTGGTCTAAATAATAGTTCTATTATTATCTCTTGCATGCGGAGTTTTTTACATGTAGTGAAATTAAAACACCATAATGTTGTCCGGTTTTGAAGTGTATTAGTATAATAATATAGATGTGCTGTTGTGTCTCATGCATCAAAACAATATTGAATATTGAACTGAGATATATAGCAGTTCAAAGTTTTAAAGTTAATGAGCATGATTTAAGTTTCCATGCATATTTGTCTCTTCATTTCCCTGTTGTGATTGAATATATAGAATCGATCTTCAGTTACCATCATGTTTGACCTACCGGAACATATATATATATATATATATATATATAGCAACAATATCATGTTTGTCAGGAACGTATTTACCAACAAAAAAATTAAGGTGTTAGCACCTTATATATGGATTGAGATTTTATTATATAATATTATAATGTTATCTCGAGGTACAGATTTTTTTAAATTCCAATCGCTACCAGTAGTGTCAAGGTTTTTATAACTTCTATAAGAACCACCAACGTGGGGTTGATTAAGTGATAGTTCACTTAGTTTTTTAATCAATTAGTCTCGAGTTCGAGCCTTCGATATGGAGCAACTCTCATTGGGAGACCCTGCGAGCTCAGTTGGATCAGACCGGATAAGCCGGATTCTGGTTAAACCAGATCCGGATACCAGTTGGTTTAAATATATATATATATATATATATATATATTATATTCAGGTACAAAGAGTATCCCAAACCGAAAACAAAAGTAGGAACCAATTACATGGAAAAATCAATATTATTGATGCATGATTTAGAGTTGATATTCTTCTAATCTAAAAAAGAAACATTTTTACTATATAAATAATAAATAAATCCCAAATTCTAACTTTAATAGAATCAATCAATCCTATCTAGGAACCATTGTTAAAATAATATCTCCTCCGTTACATAAATGATGGTGAAAATAGTAATTTTTTTTTTACTAAACTAAAATTAAAAGTAATTGATGAAAAAAACATAGAAATTGCAAATTTTGAATTATGATTGATTGATCAATAAAAAATACATTAAATTAGTTAATTAATGTATTATACAAACCATTAAATACATATTTTCTTAATTTGTTAACTTTTTTAATTTTTTATTATCTTTGTGAAATGGAGGGAGTAGTGCTTAATGTTAAAGGCCAACATAACCCGTGAATAAATGTGTTTTTAAAAGCATGCATGTTGCAAGGTTCAATTCCTAACTTAGGCGCACACAAAAAAAAAAAAAAAAAAAAACTAAACTACATTTTCTATATTTATTATTACCTGATAGGATGGTAACTCTTAAACTCTTACGAGTATATGATTTTAGGTCACAAAAACAAGATGATTTTCATGTAAAATCTTTTTTTTGATAAACTCATAAGAATTTAGGTAAATTCATATAAAATCAGCAAACTCTCAAGTCAATTCTCGAATTTAAGAGTCTACATTATACTCACACATTGATTTCATCTAAAAAAAGTAACTTTCTCTCGTTGCCGTATGATATTAAAGTGGATCATAATTACTTATATCTCACAATATATAAATATATTTATAAAGCTAATTTTAACTTTAGTATTTTTTTAACAGTTAAGGGAAAATATTAAGATTATATTTTATATTTTTATGGCTTAAATATCAAATCGGTCCTTATAAATGTTGACTTATTTGAAATTAGTTCCAATATTTTGTTTTTTTTTTGGATTTCGATCCCAATTTTTCCTTTGTATTTTGATTTTGGTCTCCTACATTAATTATGGATGAAAAATGCTTACGTGACTAACGAGATAGGATCAAAATCAAAACGTAGAAATTGCTAGCATGCTTAATGTGGGTGATGATGGTATTTGAAGAAGGTGGTGGTAATTGTTTTGCCAAATTGAAGAAGCCATAATGTGCAGTAATGAAATTTTCATTTTTGACATATTAGTGTTGGAAATGTAAAATTTTGCACTTTCAAACACTGGTAATTTGGAACATAATTTCCACAAGCATGTGTTATAAGTATACTATATTTTTTCGACACAGTCAAAAACTATTTAACGTTGAAGGTATTTTAGTCTTTTTCACAAATAAATGAAGGTTAAAAATTAAAACTCTGTATTTAAATAAATCGGGCCTAAACTTTATATTAGACTCATCGGACCGGCCTATTTAACTTTATAAATATATATATATATATATATATATATATATATATTTATATATATTATTTTATTAATGATTTAAATTAAAATAAAAATGTAATACATATAATATTATAATTAAAAATGAAAATATAATTTCTTCCACTCTTTATCTAATCTAATCCTAACATGGAGGTGGTGGTGGTGGTATCGATGGTGGTGGTTAAGGTGGTAGTGATGGTAATGATAATGGTGATGGTCATGCGAGGATAATGGTGGCTGGGGTGGTGGTGATCCGAGTAGTGATGATTGTGGTATAAGGAGGGACAATGGTAACAGGTGAGGATGTGGTGGTGGTTGGGGTGGCTATAATGTGGCAGTGGTTATCAACAGGGATGGTAGTGGTTAGGATGGTTGTGGTGGACATGGTAGTGGCTGGGGCATAGGCAGTGTTAGTTGGACGACAGTCATGGTGATAACATTGACCATAACGGTTATAGTAATTGGAGGAGTGATCATGGTGGTGGTGCCGCAACATCAATGGCATAACATAAGAGCATCAGCAGCGGCGTTCGTGAGGCACGTTCGAACATGATTTGCAGGTCATTAACCGTTGGGGACAAAGGGGGTCGTTCATTTGTGCTCTATTCAGCTATGTTCGTGGCACATAGGGAGGAGAGAGAAACACAATAAAAAAATACATAATTCTCTTTCTTTTTTTTTTTCATTTCAAATGTAGTAAATTAAAAAAAATATCCTATGTATTTTTCTTTTCACAAATATATAATTTTTTTGTTATTCAGATTTAATTTTTTTTTTTAATCCGTGCTCTCTGGCAGATAAATAAATTTTTTTTTCTTGTTTTCAAATGTAGTCAATTCAAAAATAATCTATGTGTATTCTTTTTCACTGGTATGCACTAGTTTTTATGATTTGGATTAATTTTTTTTACTCTATGCTCTGAATAAAAATTATATTGAGTAAAAACAGTATTCAAAATTGGCATATTCTAATAAATCTGTATACGAATGTGTAGAAAAATATTTTGAATAAATATTTTGGTTAGTTGATGATGACTATATTTATAATAAAATATTAGGAGTGTGTGGTAGGTAGTGGAACCCATTTATGAACAAAAAGTAGGTTCATTGGTGGAGTGAAAATGTGGTTTAAGTTCATTGGTGGAGTAGTTCTTAAAGTATGAAAAAATGTGAAAAATAATAAAATAATGTGTGATGTCCATTTATGAACGAAATTTACGTTCATGGGTGGAGATGCTCTAACCCAAACCTTGCTATAATGAGAAGTAAATTTAAATTAAGACAATGCATTTCACGGAACATGAAATTTCCAATTCCGATAGGTACTAGTTGGAATGGCCATAATTACAACAAAAATTATCATTTCGAAAGTGGCAGCCTTTATGGCTTTAGTGAATTGGCTAGACCCATGTATCTTTCTTTTTTATTCTGCTAGCCTCAACAACAAAGCTAGCTAGTAGCCACTGCCAAGAGCCCTAAGAAGCTCATGATGTGGTAAACCAACAACAGATTTTGTTCTCTTTCATTCCGATCCTATTCAGTCGAAATGTATTTTTTGTGTTATCGATATGCTAAGCCCAAGTTAGAAACATCACCGGGAGGCTAAACATTTTGGTTGTCATCAACAAAACAATAAAAGTCCATGATCAAATGTAACATAAGGTAATTGTATAGAACAAAAATACAAGATGCCCAGGGAAGCACAGATATAACATGAGATACAGATACGATATAACATGAGTAAGGGGATGCAACACAAGTAATATATATACAATGTTACATGATATAGTTAAGAGAGTAAAAAAGTGTCTAATACAGTTACGTGACCAACACAAACATGGTGACTTTTGCAAGTGCACAAGCTTCCTTAAGCTGGCTGCCCCTTTCCATGTCTCCAGCCTGATCATAATACACTCTAGCATCATAGCTGCAAGGAGAACATAAATTCACAAACTGAATGAAAGTCACAATTCGAATACATTATTATTTGTTCAATTCTCAACTATGAATTCTTGAATCTCTATTCCTGTATGCCTAGCTTCTCCTTGTACTCTCAACAGAACTTCATCTCCAACTTTGAGTGAGGTCACAGGAATAGCTGTTTTTAACAATGTATTTCCTGAATAGGTAAAAACCGATAACACTTTAGGAAATTCAAGCAAATAAATCAGAGTTGCAAAAATAAAATAAAATAGAAAAAGAGACTGAATTACCTTGAGGGGAACAAACCATGGCTACTGTTTCTGCATTCTGCAAGAGGATGCTGATAGTTTGATCATCTGAGTCTCTCTAAAATGACACAATTACATTTACCAAATCAGACTTTCAGATCAGTATCAGCAAATAGCAGTACAAGAACCAAAAGAAAAATCCATATAACAGTGCATTGCGATCACAAGTTGGTAACTGAAGCATTTTTCCATTTGAGTCAGCATAAAGAATCTTAACAGTGTATTTTGATCACAGATAACACCTGAAGAGCATTTTTCCATTTCATCCATCCAACTTTATGGTTTACATTTCCCTTTATACGATATCAACACACTGCAACGTGTGGTACGGTGTGATCTCCAAGACAGTAGACTAATGGTGCAACTAAAAATAGGCTACCAACTATAAGTTTTTCAGATGATTCCATAAAATACTACATAATAGAACCTTTATTTTACTGCAAGAGTTTACTGAGTGAAGTTCTAATCTGACAAAGTAGATAGTCAAGCTGTCCACATCTTTGAAGAATGTATTTATTAGCATAGAATGATATTCCTCAAAGTCATTTTGCTAATAGGAATAGACAAACCTTTGCCTCCACAAGGAGTAGTGGTCTAGTCTCTATCTTTACTCGCCCAACAATTGCAATTCGTTGCTTACCCTCCTGATCAACTACAATCACTTCTTTTCCTGTTTTTAATTCCGACAGGTAGCATGTTTTATCTCCTGGAACAGCAACATAGGCATGCACCGGTCCCTATTATGAGAAGATCTTGGTCAACAGGACTCTTAACACTTATGATGAATACATATATAATTTTTAAAACTGATAACCCAAAACATTTTAAACATGCAAATGCAATGCCAAATGACTGAAACTGAGACATGAAAGATTAGAACAGTTTCAGCTATCAACTGACATGTTTAGAGATCTCCCAATTGGTCCTGATTTCTACAAATTATGTCCAAAATTCTTTACATTTATTATTTTTTTTTTTTGGGCATGTAGGGGGATTGCCAATGATCAACGTACTATACTTTTATATAAAAAGTACGACCAAAGTCTGCTATGAAAAGTAAATTAATCTAGAGTTAGTACAAAGCGATAAAGAGCTTAGCGAAATATACAAGGATGTTATGAAGTTTCCCTACTATTCCAAATTCATTAGATAGCAATAGCAATAAATGTAATTTATATTAATCCCAAGCCCAATATTTGAATGTACAACTTACTGCATTCACCCGAAAAGGCCTGCTTGCAATGTAATTTGACTCCAAGCATTCTGAGTGAACAAGAAATAGACCTCTGGCAAAAGATCCAACCTGTGGTAAATATTTGGTCCACATGAAGGGCATTTTCACTAGCCAGCCATGAAATAATTTAACCTTTGCAGAGGTAGCAGATTCATACCAGAAGTCCTTCACCAGGTCTCATAAGACTGCAGAGATCTACACAAACACGATCCCCCATTCCAGCCACTTGCACACGTGTCACAGTGGCTTTGGTCAAGCTCAGAATATTGCTTTCTTCCGTTCTTCTGTCAAAATATCCCTGAAAGTTTTCAACTGATATTAGAGGTCAAGCTCCATCACTCAAGAAGGGTCTCATAGTGATAGATTACCTTTAACTCAAGCACAGGTTCAACATCTTCTACTTTCAAAACAATGCCATCTATGCCATGCTCAAGTGCCTACAAAATCAAAAAGGGTGCAACAGTAAGGTGTTAAAGCTGCAAGTAAAAGATTATTAATATATCCAGCTACAAATGAACTTTATTAAAAAAAAATATATTAGTCTTCTATTATGTACCTCAAGAAAGATCTGAGCTTCAGATGTATTATTGGAGATGGCAAATACTGTCTTTTGGCTGCTTTGAAATGCAGCAATTATATTCTCTGCAGGTATTACCTAAGCAATTGCATATAAAGAAAACTACTAACAAATTAGGAGTATTATTTATCTTATTAAAAGGCAATCCAAGCTTTTGTTTCAGAAATAGAAGTCAGACAAGATCAAGACAGAAAAATAAAGGTTTTCAAGGTTATACAGAAAACATAACATGCCATGCTAACTGTCAAAGTAATTAATAGTTGTAAAGTAACTTAGTCACAATGTGTACATGATTATATCTGCCAAATTTTATATATGGCTGAATTACATTCATAATACGGTTGTGTTATAGTGCAACTTCCATAGGACGGTAGGAGCTGTAAATGATTATATTTGCCAAAGTTTATACATGGTTGAATTACATTCATAATACGGTTGTGTTATAGCATAACTTCCATAAGAGGGTAGGAGCTTAAAATATGATGCATAACATTAATAAGAGAATCATAACATATTTGAAAAATCAATCAATCACACAAATTTCATAGCAAGTAGAACTAGCTGAAGTTTGCAACACATTTTGAACAAAGTATTCATTGCAAATGCCATGTCACAGTCTAGATCTCCCTTCTCAATAAAACCAAGGGCCAGAACAACTGTAACATGCAAAAAATTCCTGGCTCCCAATATAAGTTTTTGTAAGGAAAAGTTATTCTGAATTAATTACACGTTATCAGGTAGAAAAACAAGTTGATCATATCTTCCTTTGAAGCAAATTGGTATGAGTTGCAGACAAAATAATCAATGGATGGCATGCATGAAACTCTTCCATCACGATTCTTAGAGCAGTCTCCAATGAGCATACCTGCCAATCTAGAAAATTTATGACAATGTTCTCTGCCTGTGCATCCTCAGGTCTAAGTCTCTCCAGTTCATCTGGACTTGAAACATCAAAGATTGTGGCTACCCTATTATTTTGTCCATCTAAAATCTCTCCCTCATCAACAAAAAGGGGGCATATTACTGCAACAGCTGCAACCCCATCATGGCCAAAATCATAAATTCATTAAATTAGACATGTACGTAGAAAAAAATTATCGACATCTAATGGTGAGCATTAGAATAGCATCTGGAACATAAAGAAAGAAAAGGTGTAGTTTGGCCAAAAATTATTCACATAAGCCCTGACATCCTACTCATTTTTTCACTTTGGTTCTCGCCAAGGACTAAAGTCAATAACTTGTGCCAATTTCATGAATGATTGTGTGATTTCCATAATGTCATAGACAAGAGAGGTAATTTAGTTAGATAAAATGTCTAACAATGTAAAGTCAAAGGACAAAATAGATAATTTAGTAAATCAGAAAACAACAACGACAAATGGGTAAAAAAATCCCTTCCAAATGACAGAGTCATTGGATAATATAAAAAATGGGGGAGAGTTACGTACATGACCAATGATGGGCAAGGTGTTGAAGCTTTGATGGGAAAATGAAAGTGTTCCATCCTCTCTCAATTGCTGATGTCATCACCTCCTTGTTCTCTGTCCATATCCACACTCTCTTTGGCTTATGGAGCAAACGGGTCTTGTCAGAATTATCAAGGTTTGTTGTTGTAGAATTAATGGTTGGTTTGTGGAATGAAGAAAGTGGAAGTGAGTGCATACGGCGGGCGAAGCAAGGTTGAGACGACAACAGAGCCATCTCTTGTCTTGTTTAGTAGCCCCTCTTGTACTTTTTGTGCTTGGTCCTTCTTCCTTAATAAGATCTTTAGTTGCAATTCTTAAAATCAATTCTCACCCAAAATTAGGTTGGAATATAAGCAACTATTAATATCATAGTCATTCCACAATTGATTTTGGACTAACTCACCGCATAACCAAACATGCACTAAGTTTGTTTTGTTCGAAAGTGGTTGGTCGTTCCGTTAATTATTACGTTCAAATAGGATTTCGACGTGACATATCTACTATACTTATATAAAAACATCCCTTTTCGAGACACCACGTTTGTCCGCTTAAGGAATACTCGCACCAGAACATTTGTAGGTAGATAACATCTTCTTTAATCAAAATTATAATTTAAAATTAAATAAATTATCTGTCCAAAATTAATATTTAAAATTAAATAAATTATCAATATGTGAAATCATTAAAAATCATTATCCTCAAAAAGATTGATACACCCAAAGAGATGATGCTTGAGTTCATGATAAACTCAAATATCTTTTTAGTTATCACGTATTTCAAACTATAAATATGATGATTTCTCAAGTCATGAAAATCATCTTCATCATTCTCTTCTCTTTTTTATTGTTCATGAACCACCGCCTCTTTCAATATGTCACCATATAAGTTGCAATTTCACTACACGCATTCATCATCATTGTCATTTTGCATTGGCAGAAGCTCCATCTATAGCAATGAATTCCCAACAACAACATGGGGAGAACAACAAGCTTCATATACTTCATTGCTGCGTGAAGAACTATGATTGGGGTCAACCATTTAATTTAAGTCTTTATCATTAGTCTAGATTTGTTAAATGTAAATAATGATGTGGCAAGGGAGTACATGTTACTTTAACCATGTCAAATAAAATTCATACATCAATATATTAGTTGTTCACACATGATTACCATTCCCTTTTGTTATTTAATTTTTACAAATTATTTGGTCACGTGACAAAAGTGATAAGCCTTATGAACACGTGATAATGGTAATCATCACTTATCTCCTACTCTATAGTTTTCATTCATGGTTTATCTTTTTTATAAACACGTGATAATGCTCTTCATCAAGGAAACAGATGAAAGTGAATAAAAATCAAGATAATTGCAATATATTTTCTAAAAAAATGCAAAAATAATCTTTGATGATTATCTCGAAGAGGATTAGATTCATGATTTTTAGAAAAAAACCAAGCCCTTATCTTTTTTTAAATTAAATAACAAAGGAAATGGTAATAATCTGTTTCCTTGATGAAAGTGATAAGTCTCATCTAATTTCAGAAAATATAGGATAATGGAAACGTTTCGAAAATAGAATAAATCATGAAACGGTAGACATACCAAATTAAAATCTACTATACTTATATAAAATGATCTCGCACCAGAGCGTTTATAGGTAAATAACATTATCTCTAATCAAAATTATACTTTGAAATTAAATAAATTATCTATATGTTAAAAAAAGTAATTATTATCCTCAAAAAGATAAATCATAAGAGACGAGACTTTTATGGTCATAGCATATGTCTCCATTTTTTAATATTAAGATTTGATAAGTGTTTAAAAAAAAGAAAAGAAAATAAAATAAAGATTAAGATCCAATAAGATAAAGATAATCATAAAAAATAATAAAAATATTTAGCTTGAGATAAGATAAAGATTTTTAGGATTCAATCTTATTATTAACTTGAGATAAGATAATTGATTAAAAAGAAAAAAATATTTAATTATGATTAATAACAACAGATTTGATAATCTTATTAAAAAAAATACTAATTGTACAAAAAAAAAACTAATTCATCCATCTCATAAATATAAAAAAAATCAAAATGTTCAATTCTTATTTAATATTTATTTATCATAATAAATTTGATAATCATATATAAAAATGTCAATTTATCCAAAAAAATAAATAAGGAATATCTCAGATAAAAAGTTTTACATTTTTTGTTCATATGAAGAAGTATAAAATTTATCAACAGGATCATTCAGATTAATTTTTTTAAAGTATAGGTTTGAACTTCTACCTTTTTATATAATTATTTTTGGTTGTTGTTGTTGTTTTTTTTTTTTGTACTCTTTGGCCATGTACCACAGGTGTCCCCAAGAGCACCCTTAATATTAGGGAACCCTTGAGACTAATCTTGCACGAGGTCGCGTTCCTATACCTCTCCTAACGGGATGTGTTAACCGGGAATCGAACCTGTCACTTTTTATTCTCAGGCCACATTCCCAAGTTCTCAAGTTGACAGGATCGCACCACTTGAGCGAGCCAACCCCCGTTTGTATTTTTGGTTATTGTTTAATAATAATCTTTACTTTATAATAAAAATAATAATAATTTCTAATTTAAAATATTTAATATAAAAAAATTAAAATATCAACAACTCGTGCATTGCACGGAGTGAGAGCTAGTTAATAAAATATGGCCTAAATTAATAACAAGGATATATGATTATATCCGTTGTGGTATGAAAGTGGCCTCCATAAATGAAAGTGGCCTTGCTCCTACTCTCCTTGGCTTCCACGAGTTTCTCCCTCACTAAAGTATGAAGGTTTTTGATTTTTTATTTGCTTAAAGGTGTAAAAAGGTGATAAGAGTTTTTGGGATATATATTTATGGAGGGGATGAGAAAATTAGGGCTTCAAGGAAGTGTGTGGGGCGTGTGGAGGCTCTAGGTTAGGGGGCTAGGCTTTTTTTTTTGTTGGTGGATGTAACTCTTAAGAAGTTTATATTCATGTTTTGATTCCACAAAATTCTAAACATTTACCAAGGTTGTCAGAACTAAACCGGAGACCATGTCGGAAGAAGCTCCATATAGGATTTAACCGTATTAACCAGTTAAACCGGATGGTTAGACCGGTATTTATATATATATAATAAAAAAATTAAAAAATACACTGCCTTTTAGTTTAAGGTTTTAATATAGGTTTTTTTTTAAAATCAGTTTTGGTTGAACCGGGTCCGGTTTTCCCAGTTCAATCGATTTGCCCACCGGTTTTTTTCGGCTTAAATTTAGAAACGGTTTAGGCAGAACCCAAAACCGTCATTGCCACCGATCGGCGGTCGGTTGGTCAGACCGCCCGGTTCGGTCTGGGTTTAAGGACTAATTCCAAAAGAGCACCTAAGTTCAGGGTCTAGTGTGACGCTCTCGAAAATATGACTTTATTTATTGTTAAAATAAAGTACATAATTAGTTTATGATAAGCTGTTTGAAAATTCTATGAAAATTTTTAAGTTTCTCATATCCCAAAATATTTTCAGGTAAAAATGAATATGTACTTGTTTTGAGTCCAGCGGAAACGATTTGAAAGTGTTAATAGGGTTGCAGTAAATATCAAAGTTAATATGCAACCATAGCCCATATATAAACATAAATAAAACCAAGTACATCAGGTAGTAAAAGTCGAGGTAGCAAAGTTTTAGGGATACAGATCAGCAAACATAAAATACTAGCTCTCAAATGCTCTCCTCAAAATATATACAATATACTACAATCAAAATAAGAGAGCCAATGAAAGTTGTGCCATGAACACCCACACTGATGCCTGATCCCGGGATCCTCCAAAAGCTGCAACACTGCATCCTACTACGGTCCCCCATACTGCGCATCCGAAACAAAGTCACTACATCACTGGCCGTCAGTAGCTGTCCCATCCACGTCCTCTACTGGGTCCTCCTCCTCCTCCTCATCCGACCCCGGGGGAGTAGCAGTGCGACGCACTGGCTCCGGTGAAGGTGCAAAGCGCACCCTGGTGGTCGAACCAGAACGAGGAGTGGCTGAATCAGTAGCCTCAGAAGGAGTAGAAGGACGAGTACGGGTAGCTGGACGTCTGACATGTAAATTATAAAAACGACGGCCAGGACGTGGTGGAGGAGTACCAAAACGATAAGTATAAGCTGGAGGAATGTGCAGTATGTAGATCATAGGGATGCGAAGCCTACGAGGTCGCACGCGAGCAAGGGGGTTAGGGTGACGAAAGATCACGTCAACCTCACCCTCGAAAACAGCCCTGTGCTCCTCGTAGTCCCACACTCCTCTACGGAGTGGGCGTAACTCCACGAAAGTCATGTAGCGAGCCATCACCTATAAGCGCATAGGGAGTTAGCAAATACTAACACATAATCAAATAGATAGGGTACGAATAATAATAATAATAAAAGAATCAAGTCTTATTGATCAATTATCAATTGCCAATAATCAATTATGATCCATTACATAATAAACATCAACTCATAATGATGAATAATCCATAACATATGCACTGATAATGCAACTCTCCTATCAATGCATGACTGTTGGCCAACTCCGCAAATAGGCTTTCGTGGCACCTTAAAACATGCCCGGTACTCCTCAACGAGTACCTCTCGGACTCGGCCATCGTTAAACGACACTTCTAGAGCTCATAGAAGTGACGCCGACGTATCCCGCAAGACTTTATCTCTCGAGCCCGACGTTTAAAGACATGCCCACACCAACGTGTGTATTTCCGGAACAAAAGGTGCACCCCGGTCACCGACACTCCCTTCCGCTTACTGACCCTTTGGAGCAGACACTTTCACTAGTGTCCCTCGAGTCCAAAATAACCAAAAGGGATATGCCCACGCCTCACGGACGTGTCTCCACCAATGTGGGAATCCAGAATGCAAATGCCATGCATGACTTTGCAAGCATAAGTGTATTTTAAGTTTACTTGAGGTCTTTTAACATGAACATTTGGTATTCTCAATTACCATTTCTATAAACCTTTGTCAATAGGTTCCAACTTCAGCCTTTAATCGATTAAATGTCTGGTTATTCGATTAATGAATTTAATTCTGATTTTTTTATTACAAAATTTCATTAATAATCGATTATTCATCTTGCTAATCGATTATTCCTTTGTAACATTTCAAACTGATCAGATTTTACTCGTATTAATCGATTAACAGTCGGGTTAATCAATTAATATATCAGTAAAACAGTGTTGAAACTGGTTTTTGAATACCAAATTCGTACCAACTCAATTTTGACCAAAACCAACCTCAAGTACAACTTAAATACATCATGTGAAACTTGTTCATAACATCAATTGCACCAATTAACATCAATTTCACAGAATCATGTGGTTTTCCCCCAAATTTAACCTAAAATTCAATTTACATGCCAATCTTTGATTCACACCATTTCAGATCAAATTGAGGATTCATTTAGCTTCTAATACATTAATCTAACATGTTCCAATATCTGTTTTACCTCAAATTGGCCTCCAAGCCATTGTCCACTAACCTAGTGCCCTTTGAACCACATGGAGGTTCAACCAATATTCAATTCAATCCCATAGTCTATTCTAGCATTAGTAAAGCTTCTCCCTTACCTTGTTGAAGCTATTTGGATAGGTGCACAGCAAAGAAACTCACAAAATCACCAAACTCCAGTTGCTCTGTTTTTCGGTTTATGACAGTTTTGAATGAGCAAGTTCAGGCAAGGATTCAACAGACCAAACGTGCATAAAAACGAATGAACTTGGTCAATAACAAAACTAGGAAGTGTGAACTTGAAATAGAAACAGATTTGGTACTAATTGGTGCCCCAAGCTTACCACACTTTAAGCTCAAAGTCACCACCTCGATTCTGAAATCACAGCACTTCAGTTTCAAGAGCCCAACTTCCAGCTGCAATATCTCCTCACTCAAGTGACCAAAATTCGTGATCTTAATATGGATAGAAAGCTCTTTCTACAAGCTCTGATAAGATGCAAAGCTTGTAGTGTGTATGGTTTTGTGGAAGGAAAACGAATGTGAAGAACAGAGGGTGTTTGAGTTGAGAATTTGACAGAGTTTCCCTTCTTTTTCCAATTTTCTCCACCATTTTCATCACCCACAACCTCTATTTATAGCCAAAATTGGATTCCATGCATCTAAACACGTGTTCCCCACTAATCCCAGCCGGTGCTATGTGTTAATTTGTGGATTAATCAGCTTGTTGAGTCATCAAACGCACTATCTTCAGCTTCTGCACTATCGTTAATCGATTAACGATCAGGTTAATCGATTAACACGTCCAGTTTTTCAAAAATTATTATTTTATTCACTTTCCCTCCAAATCTTTTTCCAATATTGATTCCTAGGTCCTTTCCAAGGACCAAACTGCAAAAACACCTTATTTCTCAACCAAAATATTTTCTTATATTTTTCCTTTGATTATTCTTTTAATAAAATCATAAATTAATAAACAAAACTAATTAATTCCATATAATTAGTTTTATTTAAATATTTATTTTTATTTATTTGGGAAGCAATAATTTGGGGTATTACACTTCTCCCCCACTTACAAGAATTTCGTCCTCGAAATTCCGCTTACATAAACAACTCAGGATAATCCTTTCTCATTTTATCTTCTAACTCCCAAGTTGCTTCTGATACATCAACATTTTCCCAAATAACTTTAACTAATGAAATCTCCTTTCCCCGCAACTGCTTCATTCTTCGGTCTTCTACTCGGACGGGAAATGTCTCAAAAGTGAGATTTTCTCGCAGAGTCACATCATCCGGTTGAACTTCAATCACGGAATTGGGATCCGACACAAACTTTCGTAATTGCGAGACATGAAACACATTATGCAGATTAGACAGCGATGGAGGCAAGGCGAGCTGATAAGCGACAGGACCGATACGCTTGAGTATCTGGTAAGGACCAATAAACCTTGGCGACAATTTCCTTGTCCTTAAAGCCCTTCCAACACCAGTTGTCGGTCTTACCCGAATAAAAACGTGCTCATCTTCTTCAAACTCTAACGGTCTCCTTCTTTTATCTGCATAAATTTTCTGTCGGCTCTGCGCTATCTTCATTTTCTCTCTGATCATCTGAATCTTCTCAGTTGTTTCTTGAACAATCTCAGGTCCAATGATCGTCTGCTCCCCCACTTGAAACCAACACAGGGGAGTTTGGCACTTCCTTCCATACAGCGCTTCGAACGGTGTCATTCCAATACTAGCGTGATGACTATTGTTGTAGGTAAACTCTATGAGCGGCAAGAGTTTATCCCAGCTTTCTTGACTCTCCAAGACACAGGCTCTGAGCAAGTCTTCAAGTGACTGAATCGTCCTTTCATACTGGCCATCCGTCTGAGGGTGATAAGCAGAACTCATTCTCAACTTTGACCCCAGAGACTGCTGCAAACCCTGCCAGAACTTCGAAGTAAACCTCGGATCTCTATCCGAAATAATACTTGAAGGAATACCATGGAGGCGAACAACCTCCTTGATGTACAACTGAGCAAACCGATCCATGGAATAACGCATATTAACTGGAATAAAATGCGTTGACTTGGTCAATCTATCAACAATTACCCAAATCGCATCAAAACTTCCAACAGTCCTCGGTAGTCCAGACACAAAGTCCATTGAAATGCTATCCCATTTCCATTGAGGAACATCCAAAGGTTGTAACTCTCCACCTAGTTTCTTATGTTCAGCTTTTGCCTTTTGGCAAATCAGACAGGAAGCGACATACGAAGCAACATCGTTCTTCAATCCGGCCCACCAAAACAATTTCTTCAAATCTTGATACATCTTGGTTGATCCCGGATGGATACTCATTCTACTTTTGTGTGCTTCGTCCAAAATCAATCTTCTTATCTCCTGATTTTTAGGAATACAAATCAGGTCTTTGAATCGGAGAATTCCATCATTTCCAGTTTGGAAGCTTAATTCCTTTCCTTCCATCATTAATCTTCTCTTCTCTCGAAGCCCTTCATCTGACTACTGTGAGTCCCGTACTTGAATCAGGAACTCATTGGTGATTTGCAGCTTACCAAGCCTTATACATCCAGGTTCCACTTGCATCATCAAGCTTAGATCTCGAAACTTCTCAATTAAAGAGAACTCCTTCACCATCAAAGCACTCATGTGAAGAGTCTTCCGGCTTAAAGCATCAGCTACTACATTTGCTTTACCGGGATGATATTGAAGTTCGAAATCATAATCTTTGATAAATTCCATCCAACGTCTTTGTCTCATGTTCAACTCTTTCTGATCGAACAGATACTTCAAACTCTTATGGTCACTAAACACCTTGAACATAGTGCCATAAAGATAGTGTCTCCAAATCTTCAAAGCGAAGACAATAGCAGCCAATTCCAAGTCATGCGTCGGATAATTGACCTCATGCACCTTCAATTGTCTGGATGCATAAGCTACCACCTTTCTATCTTGCATTAAAACACATCCAAGACCCTGCCTTGAGGCATCACAATAAACATCGAAACTCCTATGTGGATCAGGTAACACTAATACTGGTGAGGATGTCAACTTTTCCTTCAATAACTGAAAACTTTCCTCACACTTATGATCCCATAAGAAAGGTTGATCCTTGCGAGTTAACTTGGTCAATGGCAAGGCAATCTTTGAAAATCCCTCAATAAATCTCCGGTAATATCCAGCTAAACCCAAGAAACTACGAACCTCCGTTACAGTTTTGGGTTGCTCCCATTTCAACACAGCTCCAACTTTAGCTGGATCAACCGCAATACCTTCTTTGGAAATAACGTGACCCAAAAAGTTCACCTTATCCAACCAAAACTCACACTTAGCAAGTTTGGCATAGAGTTGCTTCTCTCTCAAGATCCCTAACACGATCCTGAGATATTTGGCATGTTCTTCAGGACTTTTTGAGTAAATGAGGATATCGTCGATGAACACGATCATTTGGTATTCAACTTCAGCCTTTAATCGATTAAATGTCTGGTTATTCGATTAATGAATTTAATTCTGATTTTTTTATTAAAAAAATTCATTAATAATCGATTATTCATCCTGCTAATCGATTATTCCTTTGTAACATTTCAAACTGATCAGATTTTACTCGTATTAATCGATTAACAGTCGGGTTAATCAATTAATATATCAGTAAAACAGTGCTGAAACTGGTTTTTGAATATCAAATTCGTACCAACTCAATTTTGACCAAAACCAACCTCAAGTACAACTTAAATACATCATGTGAAACTTGTTCATAACATCAATTGCACCAATTAACATCAATTTCACAGAATCATGTGGTTTTCCCCCAAATTTAACCTAAAATTCAATTTACATGCCAATCTTTGATTCACACCATTTCAGATCAAATTGAGGATTCATTTAGCTTCTAATACATTAATCTAACATGTTCCAATATCTGTTTTACCTCAAATTGGCCTCCAAGTCATTGTCCACTAACCTAGTGCCCTTTGAACCACATGGAGGTTCAACCAATATTCAATTCAATCCCATAGTCTATTCTAGCATTAGTAAAGCTTCTCCCTTACCTTGTTGAAGCTATTTGGATAGGTGCACAGCAAAGAAACTCACAAAATCACCAAACTCCGGTTGCTCTGTTTTTCGGTTTATGACAGTTTTGAATGAGCAAGTTCAGGCAAGGATTCAACAGACCAAACGTGCATAAAAACGAATGAACTTGGTCAATAACAAAACTAGGAAGTGTGAAATTGAAATAGAAACAGATTTGGTACTAATTGGTGCCCCAAGCTTACCACACTTTAAGCTCAAAGTCACCACCTCGATTCTGAAATCACAGCACTTCAGTTTCAAGAGCCCAACTTCCAGCTGCAATATCTCCTCACTCAAGTGACCAAAATTCGTGATCTTAATATGGATAGAAAGCTCTTTCTACAAGCTCTGATAAGATGCAAAGCTTGTAATGTGTATGGTTTTGTGGAAGGAAAACAAATGTAAAGAACAGAGGGTGTTTGAGTTGAGAATTTGACAGGGTTTCCCTTCTTTTTCCAATTTTCTCCACCATTTTCATCACCCAAACCTCTATTTATAGCCAAAATTGGCTTCCATGCATCTAAACACGTGTTCCCCACTAATCCCAGCAGGTGCTATGTGTTAATTTGTGGATTAATCAGCTTGTTGAGTCATCAAACGCACTATCTTCAGCTTCTGCACTATCGTTAATCGATTAACGATCGGGTTAATCGATTAACACGTCCAGTTTTTCAAAAATTATTATTTTATTCACTTTCCCTCCAAATCTCTTTCCAATATTGATTCCTAGGTCCTTTCCAAGGACCAAACTGCAAAAACACCTTATTTCTCAACCAAAATATTTTCTTATATTTTTCCTTTGATTATTCTTTTAATAAAATCATAAATTAATAAACAAAACTAATTAATTCCATATAATTAGTTTTATTTAAATATTTCTTTTTATTTATTTGGGAAGCAATAATTTGGGGTATTACATCTAAAAACTTAAATAAACCTATTTTTTATATAAACATTTTGACTCTTAAATCATTCGAATTGGACTCACCATGAAAAAGATATAAGATTTTTGAAAATCATATGAATCATTTAAATTAAATTCAATCATAATCTAATAAATAAAATAAAATAAATTATTCTTAACAACCATATTTTATAAGAGTCAATTTAAATAGTTTATAACTTTACTAAGTTATAACATATATAGTAATATAATAACGTTTTCTCAAAAATATATATACACACACATATCATACCATAAATTAAAATATAAATCTAGCATTTTCTAAAATTATGCCTTATAAAATTAAATAATTTGAGTAGGGGAAATTGTGGTCTTACATACACTAATCAATAAACTAAAACAAGCTCAATAATTAATAATTTTATGAACTTCCCTAGATTATTGTTTTTTAAATATACTATTGTAATACATACATATAATATAAAGACTTATTTATGTCTTTTGTCCCGGAAAGTTGAGCGTGTTTTGGTTTTAGTCCCTGCAAGTTTTTTTGACCTTGACTCATCCTTAATTATTTTGAAAATTTGGTTTTAGTCCATGCAATTTAGGAAAAATCCGTTAACAGTTGATGTGACTAGCAGAATGCCACACCGACGACAAACATGTGACATGTGTGCAAATAATTGCGTGTCAACAACAGAATGAAGAAAATGATCCGGGCCGGCTATAGCAAAAGGGTCAAAGCCCATTACACAAACACGTTTGGGTTGAACTTTGTCCCTTTTGCTATTGCGGGTCCAGATTATCCACGTCATCCCACCAGTAGCCTACAATACTTGCATATGTGACTGCTGATGTGCCATTTTGTTAGTCACATAAGATTTTTCTTAACAGCAGGGACTAAAACCAAATTTTCAAAACAATTAAGGATGAATCAAGGTCAAAAAAAACTTCTAGGGACTAAAACCAAAACACCTCTAACTTTCAGGGACTAAAAACATAAATAAGCCTAATATAAATATATAATATAATTAGATTCCAGAAGATCAATCTCAGGCTACTTCTTCTTTATAGAAACAGTTAAGCAATAAAGTGATTCTATAGGTTGTAACTTAAGTCAGTTAGATAATTAGCTTCACCTATAAATATTCATTAGTGTAATCAACTAATCATTGTAGTTTTAGGTTTATCCTTTGTAACTTGCATCACAAGAAATGAAATTAAGGTTCCTTTATTCTTCTACGTTTCTCTCCGTTGTTCTTTATCACAATTCTTCAACCTCCATGAATTCTACCATGTCTTACACAGTTTGATTTGGATGAAGCTCCACTAGTCATATGAGAGTAATAATTACACTTATCTGGAAATTGCTTTAACATAAATGTAAAGAAACATATGAGTGAATGAAAGATAAAGATAATTGTATAAAGTGGAGTAATCAAATATGATGTATAAAACATGATATTCAAAGATATAAAGACTTATGCTAACATAGTCTCTTCTTATTTATTTTAATACACCAATGTTTGCATGAACTCAGAGGAGCGTGAGTCATGCTACATACTCTGATAAGTGATAACCAACCTACATAAAAAGTGGCTTCAAGCACATAATTCTTAATGAACTTAACGAACATATGGACCTTTGGTGGAAAACTTAATGAACATAACATGCTTGTAAGGCTTTTCAGGGGTCACAATAGTTGAAGGGAAATTAGGGCGATTCACCGAATCAGGGAAGGCTTGAGACTCCAAACACAATGCAGAACGAGGTTGATACACGAATCCACATTTCCCCTTCTCATTCTTGACAAAATTAGCAGTATAAAACTGCAATCCAGGAGCATTTGTAGATAGCTTCAATACTCTCCATGATTTCTTATCATACACTATAGCTGCTTTTTTAATTTCTTTGCCTTTTGGACCATCAAGCACATAATTAATGTCATAACCATTAGTCTTATTCAACAGGTTTATCATACTCCCAACAGTGTGTGGTTTAAGGAAATCATATGGGGTTCCTTTAACAGAAGCAAATTTGCCAGTGGGAATGAGATGGTCATCAACAAATGTGATTTGAGATCCAAAGATCTGAACCTCTTCATCTAAAATGTTACCACTGTTGTGGTTTCCAAGGTTCCAGTAAGCATGGTTGACCAGATTCACTGGAGTAGGCTTGTTTAGTGCTTGTGCTTTCATGATTATGCTCAAACTGTTTTTCCCAAGAATGTAGCTCACAGTTACCAAGAGGTCACCAGGGAATCCTGAAACACAAATACAGTAAATTATTTTTCGTAAATTCTTTTACGGGGCATGCCAACGGATGCTAATCCAAACATTAAAAAAAAAATTGGCTTAAATATTGTAATGGTCCTTGTAAATTTTTATTTATTTTTTTTAAATTAGTCCCTACAATTTTTTTTGTTTTGATCTCTACTTTTACATTCTGTTTTGGTTTTGGTTTTTAGTGTCAAATATGGTTGAAAAACGATAATATGAACAAACGAAGAAGGTTAAAGTAATGAACAAAACCAAAATGAAATATAAAACTAAGAATCATCAAAACCAAAACTGAAAGTAAATGTAGGGACCAATTTCAAAATGTGTAAATAGTTTTTCATTTTGCCACCAAGAATAAAATCAAAACGAAATGTAAAAGTAACAATCAAAACTCGAAAAGAGAATTTGTAAGAACAAATTTCAAAAAAGTCATCACTTAAAAGACCATTTTGATATTTAAACCAAAAATTTATATGGGAAAGTAGAAAGTTTAACTTTTTCAAAATATTGAGTGCACAACATTTCATTGTGAACTACTGAACTTTATATTTTAGAATTTTTAATCAATACCATTAGAACAATGGTACACATTTCCCGTGAATGAATTTCTCTCCTAGGCCTAGCTGGCAGGCAGTTTTTCCAACACTAGACATAATTGGTTTCAAAGTTCTTTTATATCAAAGAAGAGATGAAGATATACTTACCTTGGTCACCATCAACACTGAGGTAACTAAAGGTGATTCTGGGACTAGCACCTTCTTTTTGATACCTTACCAATTTCCATACAACATAGGTGATTCCTTTGGGGCCACCTAAGGACAGACATATAGAGAGCTAGTATGGTGCATTCTTTCAATATATATGAGATTTTGATAAACAAAATATAGACATACAATTATATTAAAATATTAGAACTTGTTTGTTAATTATGGTAAAATATGTGTACCATGAAGTGTGTTGTTTCCTTCATTAGCAATTAATTTGTAATGGATTCCATTTAGAGTAAACTGAGCTCCTCCAATTCTGTTAGCAACCCGGCCAACAGTAGCTCCAAAGTATGTCGTGTCATTCTGCAAAATATTTTTTCATTGAAATTAGTGAGTTATTATTTGTGTAATTCTATACTGTAAACCATATGCTAAACATAACATGAATACTGTTGTAAATTTCTATTCCAAAAACACACAGAGATCCTCAAACTCAATGGTACATATTTAATAGGTAAAATTATTAGATTGATTCTTAAGTTATTTTTAGGTTACAAATAATTTTTTTAGTTTTTTTTTTCGCATAAGTCTTGTAAGTTGTTAGTTTGTTACTATCTAACAAATCAATTATTTCCATTAATTTTTGTCGTTAAGTGATAATATGTGGCACCATAAGAAAATTGTTTAAAAAATTACTAAGCCAATTTTTTTAACACATAGCACCAATAGTTGAATGACACGTGTCACTTAACAGAAATTTTTTTCGGAAATGACGAATTGGTTAGACAACAACAATTTATAGGACTTATTTGAAAAAAAAAAACCTTAAGAGACTGATTTGTAACCTAAAAATAGCTTAAGAGAACAATCTATTAATTTTACCCATTTAATATTAATAAACTTGCTGATATTAAGGATCTCATTAAAAAGTTGTTGTATAGTACAAGACACCGGATAAGGTAATTAATGTGACATCCTGTATTTTCCTTACCTGAACAAATCAATGAGGTTTTGTTTAAAGTGAATTTTGAGAATTTAAGAAGGATTTTTAGATGAATGTTTTATAAATTTAAATTAAATGATTTTATTTGAGTTTGAATTGATGAAATATTAGTTATGGTTTTGATAATTATGATTTCTTGAAGAAATGAATTTTCCCTTATGATCAAAGTGAATATAGTGATTTTGAAAATGCATATCTTTTCAACCGTAGCTCGGAAAATTATGATCTTTATATAAAAACGACCGTATCGAAAAGTAGAATTTAAATATGTAATTTTTATAATTTTATGGATTGATTTACAAAATGTTATTTTCCAGATTTGTAAAGTGCGAATTTCGAATGTATTGAGTGTTGAAAAATATTTAGAGACCTCAAATAAATTATTCCTTTTGGAGATCTTTTAATTATGTGAAAATATGGTTTTAGAAAACAAAACGAAGCCTATACCTATAGTCAAATAGTGCAGTTTATTAACTTCCTTAAGAAGTAGATCTTTGGAATTTTCAAGTTTGTAAACATTAGTATTTTCTTATCATAGGAGTAAAATAAATTGTATGCAAATTTAATAGTAAATTTGAGATGAATAAGTGTATGACTTGATGTGAATGTGAATGTGTGCATGATGTGTGGTTTTAATAAAAATAATGTCCTAAAGCATGGCATACGTGTTTGATTGTGTGTTAGATGTATGCATTGAATTTTAAGAGGTTCCATGATTTAATTTTGTGTACTTGAAATTGTTCCTCCTTGACAAGATGAAAGGAAAATTTTATTTCTTTCCTATGAGTATAGTTCGGCCATGTAGGAACCAAAGAGGACCAAATTGAAATCTATTTTCTTATGAATTAAGGAAGTAAGGATTTAAAGGGAAAATTAGTAGGAAATGTGAGGTGGTGAGTGTCATGATGCATGAAATGACTTTTCCTTAAATCACTCTACACTGTTTCACCATGATAAGACCCTTTCCATGCAACAAATAGATTGGACCAATTTGCCCTTGAAATTGGACCTTGGACCCGAAATTGGAAAAGAAACCCATGTCCTTGCCCTTGCCTATATAAGCCGTGTGAGTGAGATGTTGGCTAGTGGTTCATTTCTTCATTTCCTTGTTCATTTCCATTTCATTTCTCCACAAACACATTTAGTCCAAGAGCACATCAAGCTCTTGAGACCTAGAGAGAGAGAGGGTGAGGCCGAGAGAGGGAGAAAGAGCAAGAGAGTGGAAGGTCCAAGTTTACACCCTTGAGTTTCTTCTTCACACTTCCTTCTTCAAAGACTAAGAAGAAAATCACCCATCAACCCAAAGGAGAGGAGACCGAAACAAAAACCTAGGAGAAGAAGAGGGAGACCTTGAAGTTTGAAGTTAAAGTTTTTGATTTAAGGTAGTTGTTTAAGTTTTTGAGAGTTTTAAGTGCATTTAATCTTGTATTGTAAAGGACTTTATGATAAACTTTGTTTGAACTTAAAGTTTTGTGATGCATGTGTTTATTTTGAAGTGATCTTGAGGTTTAAATGACATGCATGCTATTTTTAAGCCTTGATCATGAATGTTTGTGTTTAAAAATTTTGATCTTTAACTTGTAATCCTTCTTTGTCACGGTTTGTTTAAAGTTTGTGATTAAATATTATTTATTTGCCTTGATCTTCTCATGCATGTGATGATTTATGGTTGATCTAGGAAAAAGCATGAAACTTGAAGTCTTGCATGTTAACTTTAAGTGAAAAGATTTGGTTTTTCCTTGATGCATGTCACGGTTTTGAAGTGAAATTAGAGTAACAAGCTTTAAAAATAATTTTTAGTATAAAAAGGATTTGAAGCAAGATTTTGTTTGCATGATGATGATGATGATGATTCGGTTGGTGCTTGGAAAAGAAAATGGTGCTTTGAGGTTTTGCATGAACAAGAACATGGTGTGATCCATGAGTTTTGAACCTTGCATGTGAAAATAAAATCAAAGATCTTGCCTTTTTGCAGGATGTCATTCGGTCAAGCCTAGGGAGAATAGAAAATCATGTTTGATCATCATCCAAGCTACATGCATGATGAAATTTATTTAATCTAAAGATTTAAAGTACATGCATGAAATTGTTAAGAAATGGAAGAAGAAACTTTGATGTGATGCTTGAGGTGGTGTATTGATTTATGTTAAGAAATTTAATTAAAGTTTGTTAAATTTTGTATGAAGCTCACGGTTTTACTTTCATGAATATCAAAGTTGGTTCATTTTGTTTTGCATGTATGTTTTCTTGATAGATCTATGGATTTTAAACATATGAAAGCCTAAATCTTTGTTTAAAAACTTGAAAGTAATTTTCATGCTCCATTCGGTTTTGGAACAAGTCTTACTCAAGTTATTTTTATTTCTTTATGTGTTATGACTTGAGCTTAACTTTGGACAAATAAAGTTGATTTGATACACGATATTGTTATTAAGAGTTTGAGTCATTTTTCTATACTCAATTCGGTTTGGTTAAGAAATAAAAGAAATAAATTGATTTTCCTTTGTATGTTGATTTAAAAGATGTCAACGAAATTCTAAGCAAGGGTATTCTTTTTCTTTAACAATTATTTCGGGTGTGATGCTCAAAGTAGGATGATATATTTGAAAGGTTATTTTCACATGTGCATGATCTTGTTCAAGTGTTACAAATCATTAGTGTTTGAAAATTGTGAATGAATACCTTGTCTTATGTATGATGAGATTCGGCCATGCTTAGAAAAATAGGAGCTTATGCTTGATTCTTATTTCATGTGCATGCATGATGAGTGTAAAAGTGATGCATGGATTGTGAGTGGCTTGAAATGCTAAATATGTATGTTTGAAAGTGATTATAAGGATTTAAGAAAAAGAATAAGAGTAATTTAATGTTTTATATGGTTAATATTTTTAAATGGTTATTACCTTAACCCTTGTGTTATTTTCTTTGATTCAATTCGGTTTAAAAGAAATAAAGTGAGTAAAGTGATTTGATTAATTGAAAAGTATTGCTTTGAAAAGATTTTCATATGATTATGGAAGTGTATGGTTTAATTAAATGGTGGTTTGTATATGAAAACCCTTAAGATAAATGTGGCCTTTAAAGGAGTCAAGAGACCATTTACGTTTTTATCTTAATAAGCAAGTGTTTGAAAAGAATATTGTAAGTTTTAAATTCCTAAGCGTGTTATTAAACAAACGATTGCATTTAATCATGATTGCAAGTTTAAAACCCAAAGTTAATTTCAAATTATTGAGAAAGAGGGAATACTCTATTTTCAAATAAGAAGTTTTGATAATGTTGTTTTGTTTTCGAAATGATCGTATGAGAATGATTTTAATGAAAGAGAACTATCTTAGTTGCCAGTAACGATCGAGGAGCGGATACGAGTATCGCATTGGAATTCAAGGAGCATATTGGGAATTGCTGCCGGTAGAGGTGAGAGAGAAGTTTCCCTCAAACACCGTGGTATTTAGGTAACATATTAAGTTGTTTCGACCGTCTCAAAAGTCGAAACTTAGTGGTTCTGAGTCAGTAGCATAGTGGAAATTGTATTGTGGTGTGGTCACTTATGCGAAGGAGACAAAGACCACGTGAGATCGTGTGATGAATTTGATGTGACGATACTATGATGCTAGTATGCTTTTGTTTATTTACTAAAGAATTTATTATGCATGATGAAATCTGAGTTGATATTGATTATGATAATAATGATGATGATAATAATGATGAGGATAGTAATGTTGATGAGAATTATGAGTAAGAAATATGAAAAGAACTGTGATGTTGTTTTGGCAAAGTTCAAGTGATGAATAGAAATGTGATATCGAAAAGAAACAGAAATGATTAATACGAGAATGATCGAAAAAGAGATACGAGCTAAAGTTTGAGAAAGATCTGAGATATCGTGGAATTTGTAAGAACGCGATAAGGGCTGATGATAGTGATGCTGCTGAACAAGAATTGCAAAAAGTAATGAGACTCATGAGATCGTATTGATGTGAGTGAGCCATGCTCCTTAGTTATAACGTGAAGCTGAAATGCTGATGCCCTGAGATGAGATACGAGATTGTATTGTGACAGTCCAAGAGATGATATGCATGTTGATAATGTGCAAGTTTTGTGCTGAGTTGAGAAAAGTGAATTATCGATTAGTGGTCGGGACTCGTTGAAGGGATGCACGAGGGATGAGTCGACCTTAGGATTATGACGTTAACTAAAACATTAAGACTCTAAAAGACTTGCATTAACGTGGTGAGTTATGAGTGCAATATCGAAGTAGTGGAGAGGAAGATACCATGGGTATCAGGGATACTCAGGTGGAGATTGCATTAAGGGAGGACGATGACTATGAAACGTCAAGACGTCTTGAGTACTTTCTAGGCAGAACAAACTCCACATATGGTGTACCAGACGTGGTAGGGAATGGGTCCAAAGCCGTGGTAAGTTCTGCACTGCAGACTAGAATAGTATTGTCGCCCCCTAGATTGCAAATCTTGAACAGTGAGAGGGACTGGAACGGGGCTCTTTGATTTTGCCACTGTACCCGATTTTTCTACAGTGTGCCTTTATTATATAAATTGATTTGAGACTGTACCCGATTTTCTACCGTTCTCCTGGCTTGGAGCCATTTGTTGAGACAGCTGTCAAGCCCGCGTGGTAAAGGTCCTGTACTCCTGTTTGCTTCCGACTAGGTTGGGTGGATGACCGAGGAGATGTAGACGTGTGTGCTAACTATGTTTAACGACCTCCTAATGATGATTGATTTTCCCCGCATCATTGATGGATACGAATTCATAATACTTAAATAAGAAAAGATGAATTATATAATATCAAGATATGATTTCAAGAATGAAAGAATGGAAAAGAGTATGAGATTATGTGGAGATGGAAATGTGTACATATAAGAGATTCACAGAATGTGATGTAGTTATGTAAAGAATCTTGAGAAAGAAAGGTAATGATATCGATAAGAGCAAATGAATTGGATGTTGATGATGAGAATGAATATGAGAATGCTTTTTGTCTGTTGCTTGTGTATATGATTTGTATTTCTTAATATCTTGCCTATTGTAATTCCACATAGTTGGCATTGAATGCTTGGGAATACTTACTCTCTCGAGATTTTTGTTTTGTGTGCTTGTTTATATAATGTCAATCCCTTAGCCTATGGACCCTGTCAAGTTTACTTTCGACATCTGAGATGAAGGAAGATGGGAAGTGAACTATAGAGGTTGGGAGTGGCGTGGAGTCATTGAGGTTCGCATTTTTGACCCCAACCATACTCTACAAGGGACAGCTCCTGATGTTCGCACCTGTCGTTTTGTGCTTGCGGACTTGCAGACTGGTGGACCAGCGGACTATCATGGTGGGCATCCGATGCCTTTGCCTGAACGGATTGATCCCGAGGCCGAGGAGCTAGAGGAGTTAGATGAGGCTCTGGATGATCTACTGGATGAGGCTTTCGAGGCTATGCAAGAGGACGAACCAGAGGAAGATCCAGAAGAAGATCCTGATGAGGACTTAGACTACCCAGAGGCTGAGGTGTTCGAGTTTGACCCTAGTGAGGCACCTCCTATGGATCCTTCAGCATCAGTTTAGAGTGGGCCTGGTGGTAGTTCTTTTCTTTTATTTGAAGTATTGCGTTTCCCTGTATTTACTTAGCTATTATTGCAGTACCAACATGTAACCCCAGACTTATGTTTATGAAGTATGTTTTTAATTAGTATGAATGATTAAGTTGCGAAAGAAGAAGGGCCATTGTAAATGAAATTAAAAGAATCAAGTTTCAAAGTGCGGTGTCTTGTGACATCTCGGTTTGGAACTTGAAGTTTAACATGAGACGTGAGAACACCAATTTTAAATACAAAAGAGTTTTGGAAACTTTACAATTCTCACGCCTATGTTACAAAAAAAAAAAAAAAAAAATTGGCCCATATTTTTACTACATTTTATGAAAAGGAACTATGTTTTCAAGTTGCCAAATCGGGGTGTTACAATTAACATTAAGAAATGTTAATGTCTCTATACTCTCAAAGTATTTTATAGTACTATAATATTTATATATTTAATAACTGAATTTTGTGAACAACCAGTCGGAATTGATCTTCTGGACACCAAGGGAGAGAGTGTGAGTCTTGATAATTCTAGGTTGCTTTGCGTAGAAGAAATTTTACCGATTTATGTTAGTATATGAAAAATATAAAAAAGGAAAATGTTCATCTAATATCCGTATTTGATATTTGGGGTTGACACATGCCTTTTTAGGTAAAATCTGGTGGGTCCTGTAAGAAAGAGATATTGCAGGACCCACCAATTTTTACCTAAAAAGGCAGATGTCTATATAGATGTCAAATACACATGATTGTATAAAAAAAGCATGATCAGAAAAAAATCTAGAGTTACTTGACTTAATGAAGATGGAATAATATATCTGCTCTCTGGGATGGTATGGATTGGCAAGATAATGTGGAAACTATTTGCTCTTCCATAGTTTCTCATTTCCAATTGCACTTTTCTGGACCTTTTCGTCGAGACCTATATTTTGGATGGAGTGCATTTCAGGCAGTAACTGATCTACAAAACTCTTCCTTGATTGAACCGCTTTTATAGATAAGATTGACGATATGGTGTCTAGTTGTGCTGTGGATAAGATACTAGTCAATACTATTATAATTTCATCTGGGTCTGCAATTAGACCTGATTTTACCGCCTAAAGCTTGATTAATTTGACTCTATTTTGACTAATTAATGCAATCTCCACTTAAACACATAATTAATGCAATCTCCACTTAAGCACAAAAGAGCCGGATAATGAGATAGAGGCAGCAATAATGGGCAGACATTGGGAGCCCCAAATATTCAGTTAGTGGTCTTCAAGCCCAATGGTGGTTGGCTCGATGTCTTTTTTGGTTGGTAAGAAAATGGAAAGTCACTTTCTCTTCTTCCTCCATTTTCAATCCTACCATTTCTTTCCTTACCACCATTAACATCAGATAAACTTCAAAGAAAATGCTTGAGCTCTTTAGCTCACGAAACTGATATCTTATTGAATAAAAATGGTCGGATTGAATTCGTAATAACCAAAATGGGTAGTGGAAAGTCCAAGTTATCAAATGGTGATGGTGCATGCAAAAATATAAATGGGAACTTTGATCGGAGCTCATCTCACCGAATACACATTAACGATCCTGGTGGTAACAAGAGTTGAAATTTGTATTTGTCTATTTTTGTTTTCCAATATTTCTCTGCACCATATATACTTGTTTGAGTTGATATTGCAGAAACATTAAATACTCCAACATCTATGTTGAAATTAAGACCTGGGAAGTTCGATCTTAAAAATAATAAAACTCCAATTCCTAATGATGAAAACATTGAGCTTCATATGTCAGGTGATTTTTTAGCTTCTCTCTTTTACTGGATTCTGATAATATGAACTCCAGATCTGCGATTTAATTTTTGATTTTGCAACTTTTTTCTCCTTTTGATAATGTGCAGATTTTGGTTCACCTAATTCAAGTGTTGTTCAAAATCCAGGTAAATTCTTATCTCCCTTCACAAGTGGTCACCTTGACTTAAATTGTCTCCCTTGATAATATAAGCAATGTATTTATCTAATCTTTGTATTTTTCAGGAAGATTAGTTAGTCCACCTTCTGTATCAATTTTAAGAACAAGGAGTAATTATATACGATATAATCCTGCTATGCTTGATAATGTTGCAGAATTTGTTTCACCTAAGTCAAGTGTTATTCAAAATCCAGGTAAACTGTTATCTCCCTTCACAAGTTGTCAATTTGATTTCAGTTATCTCCCTTCATAAGATATGCATTGTATTTATCTGATAACACGTATTTTCCAGGAAGATTGTTTACTCCACCTTCTGTATCAAACTTGAGAACATGGAGTGATATTTTGAATTCTAAAGGATATAAATCTGCTATTAATGGTAATTGTAATTCTACTTTATCGTCTCAACTATATTTCATATCTCCTACCTAAAGATAGGTAGGTAACATGTTTTATTCTGAGCAATGTTGTAGGCACAATGGAGACAATATTGTCTTTATCAAATTTGCAATCAAGGAGTTCTCAAGTGAAGTCAAAATGAACTAAGTCAGGGTCTGCCCAGAATGAAAATAGTTCTAAAATATTATGTTATTAATTTCCAAGTTATTTGTGTTTAATTTGTTTTGAATAACATGTCCCTTACAATTGTGTCTATGGTCAAATTGCAGATATTATGTCTGTTCAAGTTTCTCAAAACCGAAAGGTGTTATCTGATATTACTAACATTAGCAATTCACGTGTTTAGTGCTCGATAAGTATGTTACTGAACATCCATATAGCAAAATTATTTTTTAGTTTATAATTGTTTTTGTAACACTGTTTTATATGAATGTGTAATTGCAGATTTTCCACAGCTGGGTGATAGCAATAATGACATGCTTGGAACAGATGGTGGATTCAAAAAAAGGTGCCATTTTCCACGCAGAATATGGATGAGCTGTATTCTATTTTTTCAGATGGTTCTTTGTTGAAAAAGCATAACTCTAACATGTTCGAAGTTCCAATTTTTGATGTGGATCATACTCCTCCCATTGATTCCGCTTTTTCTGGTAGAGGAAATGAGAAATGAAAACAAAGAAGGCTGGAACACGAAGTGAATATTGATTTTGGTATATAGATTTTTATTATTAATCAAATTGTGATCTCTATGATGTTTATTACATGTCTATCTGAAGTCAAAAAAATTACATTGCAGGTGCTGTTAATGTTCAAGGATCTCAAAACCCAAACGTGTTATCTGATATTACCAATATCAGCCATTCACGTGGTCAATCTTCAATAGGTTTGTATTTTACCCATTAATGATAGTGATAGCAATTGCATTTGCCAGAATTTAATTGTGTTTGTAACATTCTGGATGTTTTTTTTGGTCTCTTTGCATAATATAACCAGATTAATGATAGTCATAGCAATAATGACATGATTCGAACATAAGTTGGAGCTAATAAATATTTGTCATTTTCTACTCAGAATAACGATTGTCATTTTTCCTATGACTCTTTGTCTAAAAAGCGAAAATCTAACCTCTTTGAGGTATCAATTTGTGTCATGGATGACACTACTGCCATTGATTTTGCAAATTCTGAAAGAGGAAAACAAAAACGAAAACAAAGAAGGTTGGAACACGAAGTCGATATTCAATTTGGTATGTAATTTTTTGGACCTGCTTTACTGTTCAAAAACAGATTCAAATTATAATCATTTTCATATGTTGATATTTTTCCAGTTTCACACATAACATATCTGGCTGATGATGGAGTTACATATGGATCGTCAAATAGAAACATAAAACGGAGAGTATCATTTTCAAATGATAATAGGATTGCAATCCCACGTACAAAGCAAAGAACAGACAATGATTCATCAAGAAGACCGTCTGCAACAATTGGAACGGCAGGGGTGCCATCTACACCCAGAAGACAGAGTTCCAAAAAGAAATCAAGGTGGAGGACCTGTTAACATAAATCAGCATGAAGGTACATTATTTGATTTGCATTTTATTATTACATCTTGCTGAAGTTCAATTCACTTTGAAGTTTACAGGGTGGATCTTTCTCATTACATAAATTCAATATGAAGTTTTAGTATTTACTTCTTGCTGAAATTTGTTTGCAGACCATGAAATATGGCATTTTGATCAGAATGAATACAAGTATGATGACTGTGGAGACCCTGAATTTTTATGTCGCTGGTGTGGATCCAGATTCTGGGTTCGGGAACGACTAGCAGGATCAAGACCAATAAATCCAGTATACAGTATTTGCTGTGGAAGTGGAAAGGTTCAACTGTCACTCATGACAAGTCCTCCACCTTACCTACAATTGTTGATATTTGACGTAAACAATATTAAGGGTAAACATTTTCAGGATAAAATAAGGGCTTACAATTATATGTTTTCCTTTACATCTATGGGAGGAAAAATTGACAATTCAGTGAATGATGGTAGAGGTAGATTTTCATTCAGATTATCTGGTCAAAATCATCATCGTATAGAAAGTCTTCTTCCTGCACAAGGTCAGGAACCTAAGTTTGCACAGTTGTATATTTTTGACACTGTGAATGAGGTTGGCAATCGGATGAATGCTTTGAGGTAATTCATATTAGTTACAACTGTATTGTATATATCGTGCCTTTTTTATCATAATTTTTCTTTACATATGGCGTTGACGTGAATCTGATTTTATATTTTGAGCAGAAATTCGAGAGTTGATAGCAATTTTGATTTGGATTCTGATATAATCCAAAACCTGAAAGAAATGTTTGATGAATACAATCCCATTTGCAAAGTTTTCAGAATGGCACGTGATCGTCTTGCTGGTGAAGAGATAGTAGACTTGAAATTGAAATTAATCAGCAAAAGATCTAGAGATAGCAGAGTATACAATGCTCCAACTACTAACGAAATTGCAGCACTATATGTTGGTGATTTAAATCTTAAACCAGAGGAGAGGGATATCATTGTTGAAACACAAGCAGGATATTTGAAGAGAATACATGAGTTGCACCCTCTTTATCTTCCTCTGCATTATCCTGTGTGCTTTCCTAGAGGTGAAGATGAATTTCGTGAAGGTATACCACACGCTGCAGTATCAAGAACAAAAAGCAGAAAACAAGTCAATGTAACAATGAGGGAGTGGTTTGCATACAGATTTAAGGACAGACCTGAAGATGAGTCAATTATTCTTTTTTCAAGGAGACTCATCCAACAATTAGTGGTAGATGCTTACACAATGATAGAAAGCTGGAGAATGTCATTTTACATGAAAGAGCAAGATAAGCTACGGTGTGAAGTGTACAGTCGTGTGCATGATGCTGTCTTCCAAGGTGAAAGAAGAGGTTGTCAAGTAGGTAAAAGAATTATACTACCAACAAGTCATGTAGTTATTCCAAGATACATGGTTCAAAATTATCAAGATGCAATGGCTATATGCAGATGGTGTGGTTTCCCAGATATTTTCCTAACTTTCACGTGCAATCCTAAATGGCCAGAGATAACAAGATATTTGGATAAAAATGGATTAAAGCCTGAAGATCGACCATATATCATTGTTCGAGTTTTTAAAATGAAATTGAAAGAGTTAATGAATGACTTAGAATCTGGGAAATTCTTTGGTAAAGTGAAAGCAGGTATAACGTATTCACATTATCTTTTAGTACTTTATACATCATTACTTACCATTTATTGACATTTCTTATCTTTGCTCTAGATATTCAGCGTTGTACACTATTGAATTTCAAAAACATGGACTTCCCCATGCACACATTTTGATATTTCTTTCTGAAGATTGCAAGCATCCACATCCCGAAGATATTGGTAAGATAATTAGTGCAGAAATTCCTGATCCAGTGTTGCATCCTGAAATGCATGAAATTGTTAAGGAATACATGATTCATGGTCCACGTGGAGCAATAAACAGAGCTTCACCATGTATGGTAGATGGACATTGCTCTAAGTTTTATCCAAAAAAATTTGAGCCAAGGACAAGAATAAATGAAGATGGTTATCCTATATATAGAAGAAGAGATAATGGTATTGTAGTTGAAAAGGGTGGTGTGACTCTTGACAATAGATGGCCTGTAGCACATAGTCCAAAGCTTTTGAAGAAGTATCGTTCCCATTTGAATACTGAATACTGCAATCAAGGTACAAGTGTGAAGTATTTGTTCAAATATATTAGCAAGGGCAATGATCGGATAACTGCAGCAATTTATGAACAAATGCGAGTGCAGAGTGGTGAAGTTGTGGATGAGATTAAAGCATATTATGATTGCAGGTATATATCTCCCTGTGAAGCTATGTGGAGAATTTTTAAATTTTATATTAATTATAGAAAACCACCTGTCGAAAGATTAAAGTTTCATTTACCAAATGAACAGCCTGTTGTGTATTTTGATGATGATGAATTAGAAAATGTATTACAGGCTGATAAAAATCAGTCATCCATGTTCTTAGCTTGGTTTAAAGCTAATAGACAATATGCTGAGGCGAAAAATTATACTTATGTTCAGTTTTCAAGTAATTTTGTATACAATCATTCTCCTCCGCTGTGGCGTCCGAGAAAGAGAGGATTCGCCATAGGAAGATTGACATTTGTTCCTCCAAGTGCGGGGGAATTGTTCTATTTAAATATATCATTGCATAAAGTGAAGGGTCCAGAAACGTATGAAGATATACGTACTATCGATGGCGTTCTCTACCCTACATTCAAAGATGCATGCTACAAGTTGGGTTTATTGGATGATGACAATGAATTTATTCAAGCTATTCAAGAAGCAGCTCATTGGGGTACAGCTTATCAATTAAGGGCATTATTTGTCTCAATGCTTCTTTCAAACACAATTAGCCAACTGGAACGAGTGTGGGAGCAGACATGGAAACATTTATGTGAGGACATTTTGTTTCTTGCACGAAGGGAGATCAGACGACCATGTAATCATTTATTTGTTATATGCATTTTTTGTTTATTTTTTAATTATCATATATTGCAGATGTGTATGGCTTTATAATTAGAACTTTCATTTTTGGTGACAGCATTGGTGCTGACTGAAAACCAAATCCGGGCAAGAGGACTATTTGAAATTCAGAAGCAATTATCAAGATCAGGAAAAACATTAAGTGATTTTCCAAATATGCCAATTCCTAACTGTGATCCGGCATCATGTATTCCAAATACATTAATAGCAGAGCAACTTGGTTTTAATGTAGATGTTCTTCGAGATGAATTTACAACACTGCATGAATCAATGACAGCTGAACATAAAGTTGCCTTTGATCAAATTATGGAAGCAGTCCAGTACCAAAGAGGTACATTTAATTTAATTAAATACATTTTAAGTTATTGGATCATTTAGTTCTGTGTAATTGTTACTGTCAATGCATGATCCTTTAACACTTCAAAAACTTTTTTTCCATGATTAAGGTGGCTTTTTTTTCTTAAATGGATATGGTGGCACCGGAAAGACGTTTTTGTGGCGCGCTTTGACTGCTAAATTAAGATCTGAAAGTAAAATTGTTCTTTATGTCACATCAAGTGGCATAGCAGCGACTTTGCTGCCACTTGCCAGAACTGCACATTCAAGATTTGGAATACCAATAAGCATCAATGAAGAATTCACATGCAATATAAAACAAGGATCTATACAAGCTGAATTGCTAAAAAGGACAAGCCTTATAATTTGGGATGAAGCACCAATGGTGGACAAGAAATGCTTTGAGGCTTTGGATAGGACATTGAAAGACATATTACAAAGTAATGTTCCTGATTCTTCATTAAAACCATTTGGTGGTATATGCATGGTTTTAGGAGGTGATTTTCGCCAAATTTTGTCTGTTGTATCTGGTGGAAGTCGTTCTGACATTGTCTTTGCAACCATTAATTCATCTTACTTATGGAGTCATTGCAAAGTACTCAAATTAACACAGAATATGAGACTTCAATCCTCTTCAGATGAAATCCATATGGCTGAAGTTAGAGAGTTCTCAGAATGGATGTTGAAATTAGGTGATGGAAAATTATCAGAACCCAATGATGGAGAGGTTGAAATTGATATTCCAGATGAAATGGTGATTCATGATTATGAATATCCAATGGAAGCATTGTTTGAACATACTTACCCACAATTTGATGAAAAATTCAGCCTTCCAGAATATTTGAAGGACAGAGCAATATTAGCACCAACACTTGAAATAGTTCATGAAGTGAATGAATTTGTAATGGCCAAAGTTCCAAGTGAAGAGAAGGTCTACCTTAGCTCTGATAGTGTTTGCAACAATGGAGACAACAGTGATATCTCTGCACAATACATTAGTCAACTATTGCTAAATGAAATGAAAATTTCTGGAATGTCCGATCATATGATAAAATTGAAAGTTGGTGTTCCAATAATGCTATTGCGAAATTTGGATCAATCAAATGGATTATGCAATGGTACACGATTAATAGTTACCCAGCTGGGTGACCATGTAATTGGTGCTAAGGTGATTTCTGGAGGAAGCTTGGGAGAGACTGTTTTTATTAGTAGAATGAATATGACTCCTTCAGACTCAAGACTTCCATTTCGCTTTAAACGACGACAATTGCCAATCGCAGTATGCTACTGCATGACTATAAACAAAAGTCAAGGGCAATCTCTTGCTAATGTTATAGTTTATTTGCCCAGACCGGTTTTTACTCGTGGACAGCTTTATGTGGCCGTCTCACGAGTGAAGTCAAAAAGAGGTCTTAAATTTCTAATTTTGGATAAGGATGGCTCACCTTCGAACACAACAAAAAATGTGGTGTATAAGGAAATATTTCAAAATATACATTAGTAGCAGCTTTGGGAGCCCGCAATATCACATTGCATGAGGTTTGTACTATTTCATTCTCATTTTCCATATTTGTTATGTATAATTTATGTGATTATGCGGATATTTTCTTAATCATTATGATGTTCTGTTTTTGTGACTTTGCACTCTTGACTATATAGAATTGTGTAAATTTTCTATTGCTTAATTCATGCTTTTTTGGAAGGAAAGATAGCAACACAATTGTTGCAAGTTCGAATCGCAAATTGGAAGGAAAGATATCAATACAGTTGCTGCAACCACAATTTCAACTTGGAATCGCATATTGGAAGGAAATATAGCAATACAGATGTTGCAAGTTTAGAAAAAAGAGGTTAGTGAAATGCAGTCACTTCATCTTAAATTTCTTCAACTATAATAAAGAACAATTGTAGCAATTGTTCTTTATATGTGATCATAAAACTTGGTATATTTGTTGGTAAATATTTATTATTTATAATTTAACTATATTTCAATATGATTGTTTCAGGTCAAGCTTGGTCCTACCTGTTCCTATATTATGTTAGTGATACCTCCAACAGATTCATCAAAAAACACATATTACAGGTAAAAAGACAAACATTATATGGTCTAAAGAATTTAATTAATATAGACAAAAAATAGTAATTGATAATCCATTAGGAACAGCAAAATTTTTTTATTATGGTTTAAACTGTTGGTAGAATAATGTATAGTTCAAATATGACCAAAAAATGTTGTCAGTTAAATTTTGGAACAGCAAAACTAAAATTCATACATGAGTCAGAGTTTATGTCTTCAATTATTATTATACAAAAATGGATTATAGGTGCTAAAGAGTCTTGATCAAAGAGTAAGTAATTTGGGCCATGTTGTTTCTTATTTAACGAAATAAAAAATGTTGCGGACAAGAAATTGGGTCAGCTATATTTTGCTTATAACCAGGGCATACTTTTTTGTTTCTTTTTGATGATTTAATGGTTTATCCACAATTAATTAATTAATTATAATGCAAGGTTAACTTTAAGAATTATGAATAAAATCTCAGTAATTTAAAAAATAAAGTTGGGAACATAAGTGCTCTATCTATTGCATTAGTTAATTAATTAAAAGCCAAGGCTAATTATTTTTTTTGAAGTGTCTATTGCCAAAGTTATATTTATGTTTTTAATATAAAAAATTTGAATTATATTTAATTGTATTCAGCAAATAACCTTCTTAAGTAGAACAAGTGTATATTTGCAAATAACCTTTTTAAGTGGAATTATATACCTTCAAACTTTCATGAAGACCGTTTTGAACATATTAAAAAGTTGATAACGAAATTGTATTTTTTATAGTATGAACAGAATAAGTGGATTAAAATTTACTAAAAAAATATTTATTAAAAAATATTTATCTATAAATAATCGTATAAATACAAATTACAGTGAGTATCCAATGATCATAGTTAGTATTCAATTAAGAAATGAATTTGGGTCATGTACTACTCCCTCCGGTCCTTATTATAGTTCACATTTTAGAAGGTTTTTTTATCCTAATTATAGGTCACTTTATATTTTCAATTTATCATTTATTGCTTCTGATCTTTTTCGACTTTATTAAATGCTTTGAGTGTCTAAATGAGTATGTGTTGTTCATTAATGAATGTGAATTTTCCAAGAAAAGTTTAGAGTGTTAAATTGTAATGTTACAATATATTCTTATAAAATTTATAAAACTAACTACTTTCCTTGGTATGTGTAATTCGGTTAAGTATCCCCTATAATAAGTACCAGAGAGAGTATTATTATTTGATTTTTTTTAATCATTTTCAATTTTTAACTTTAATATCCTATTTAGTCATAGTTATGTTATGTCATTCAAATATCTCGAAAATTGAAAGGTTCTCTTGAACCGTTTCAACTCTTTCATAATTTCAACCACTTCCTTCCATTTCAATATTCATTAACTCGATGCAGAATCATTTCCACCCTTTCATCATTAGGTATACGTAACCAAGAGACACAACCCCTTGAAAAGACAGCTGCTCACTGAACATTGCCATTTTTATTATATAAAGCATAGCAGAAACCAAAATATTAACAACACCTTTCATTTCCTCAAGAACAAATCTGAACTTTCAACGCACCATAGCAAGGTTATCTTTTTCTCTCCAAAAGTTATCTTATTCTCATATCTGAATATGAGTAGATATATTTTCATCCTTCGTTTTAAATTTCTTAACCACAAGTAGTCATTTTTATCTTTAATTTTAAGATTTCAACTCTTGTAATTCCTTCTCCACTTTTTTTCAGTGACATCATGGTTAATTCTTCGAACATCAACTCACTCCTAGTGCAATACCACCAGGTTGTGATTAACGATTCGAAAAAGGTATATATTTTTCTCTTTAAATATATATATTCGACTTTGAGAATTTCTTACTTAAACTGAAAGACATATTTTTATATTTATTTTATTATTGAAGATTACATTCCCATGCTTAAACTGAAATACTTATTTTTATATTTCTTTTATTATTGAAGACTACATTCCCAATTGATGCTCTCTGGATGGATCTCTATTCAAGAGTGTGGTGCTTTTTGGACATGCCATCTCCCAGATGGGGATGTCATTAGGCTTCGCATATGTTATGCTGCATGTAACATTGTTCACGGGTGGACAATCATACAAAACAGATATGGTTTGATTTATGGGCAACAAGTTGATTTTTATTATCTTGGAGGCGAAAGATTTCGAGTAAAAATTAATGATTGGGATGGGCTGATTCGACCAGATGAGCCAATGTATTTGCATGAAAGTGAAGAGGAAGTTCCATTACAGGATGTGGATGAGGAAGGTTTTGAAGGCAGTGATGGGGATGAGATGGACAAGGCGATTCTGAGGAGTTTTCTGAAAATGAGGACCATGTTGCTGATGAAGAAGATGAGTTTACAGACTTGGATGAGGCTGATGATGAAGTGTTGGAAGAAAACTTTGAAGACCTGGATGAAGATGATGATGACATGTGAATCCGACATTGAATATTTATGCTTTTCTTTTTATTATTATTCTGTCTTTTAGTTTCTGTCTTTGTTATGAAGTTTAAACTTATGCTATGTTGATCTACTTTCATGTGACTGCTCTGTGTTTAAATTTTATAATGAAGTATGTTTTGTTTTAATGTCTATGTTATTATAATTAAAGTTTAACTCTTAGTGTTTTTTTTAACAAAATTTAGGATTTGAGGATAACAAAAATGAAATCTGATTTAATGGCTTCATCATACAAACAATATGAGTTTGTATTTAATTAAACTAAAAAAGGGCGTATAATTAAGATAAAAAAATTTAGTAAGGTTTTGCAAAGTACTCTCTATCTATCAATTAATTGTCAACATAAAATTTGACGTTTTAAAATTTTGTTTTTAAAATCATTAATTCTCCCTGAAATTGCAAATGAATTTTGACTTAAGCTTTGTTTTTTAAGTCATCTAAAATTTATAGATTTAAAAATTTTGTTTTGCCTTAGACAAATTTGAATTTTTGTTTTCACTATCATAATTTGATTTGTGTTGAAAATTAGTAAATAATTAAATTAAACGAAGTAAACTAATGATTCAAACAAAATGATAATGGAGTTTTTTTAATTTATTAAGTATTTAATTTTTACTTTAATTAAACTTTAATTGATTTATTAGTTGAAAAGAACGAGTTTAGAAAATAAAATATTCAGGCATTTGCCATAATAATAAATCAAAATAAAGAACCATTGAAATAGTAGATAAATAAATTTTTCGAAAACAATAAATTTTTTATTGGTAAGAGAAAATCCATATTTTATATTAGTCTTTTTTACTTATATTTAAAAATAATGTCATGGAGAAAGAGCATTTTTTTTCTTTTACACACTTGGGCATATAAATGTTTGGGACACCTGCTCATATATTACGGACACCTATTCCTATATTACAAAAAAAATACTACTAATGAAAATGAAATAGAGGCACAACTGTTCGTAGTTTTTATTTTAAAAATTAATTAAAGTGAAAATCAGAAAACTTAGTCACACTTCAAAACTGATTATTAGGGACCAATATTTGAGATGAAAAGGAATGTTGATCTCCTCATTCAAGAGTTAAATATTCGACATACAACACACAAAAAAAACGTGCAGATAGTGTTGGAAACATAAAGTGGCTACACATTAATTATTAACTAATGAAAGTATTGGAAACCTAAAAAAAGATGATATATGTAACACCCCAAAATTTTAATCCCCGATTAATGAAATGTTAATTATAATTAATTATTTTCATATTAATCCTTGATTAAAATATGTGTTCATATAGTTGGTATATGTGTGTGAATTGATTTAATAAATATAATAAATGCCTAAAATGAGTATTTTGCATATTAGTCCCTGGGTTGGGACCTAGAGGTAATTATAGGAAAGATTTTGGAGGGAAAGTAAATAAAATAATTATTTTTCAAAAATTGGGAAAAATACTCGAGTATTTTCGGAAAAACTCGAGTATTCTGGACAGAGTTGCACGAGTTAGTGCATTTGGTGAGTCACCACCACCGATTTCCCTTCGTTGACACGAATACTCCACCACGAACACATCAATAGCTTCGTGTCGATGTGCATGATGCTTCCAAGTTAGTATTTAAGCTCATCAACGTCTTTTGGTGGAGGATTTTGATCAACCTTGTTGTTGTTGTTGAAGTTAGGGTTCTGAATTCATCCTCTTCGATTCTCCTTCTCTGTTCATATTCAAACCACAAATTATACACGAATACAAAGCTCACATCACAAGCTTTGTATAAACACCAAAATTGTGAGATTTGAGTGAGTGTGGTGGAAGATTCAAGGCTTGGAAGTGGAGCTGTTCTTGGCCAAGCTTGTGTCTGGAGCTTACTTTGATCTTGATTTCTGGTAAGCTCATGAGTCTCTGAGTCTCAAATTCGATTTCCTTAGTTAGATTATGTTTCATAGAGTCTAGAAAACCTAATTTCCCCAATTTTATTCTCTGTTTCATGTGTGAACCAATTCCACTTTGGTGTTGCACTCAAAACTGCTCTGCATGTTGGGTTAAAGTGCTTTTGGTGCTGTGGAGCTTTTCTTTGGGGGAATTCTTGTTTGATTCACGTCTGAGAGGTAAGGGGAAGTAATTATATTCACTAGATAGAGATTAAATTCCATTATTTGTGTTAGAGAGCCACCAAGAGGCTCTAAGGGCTTAGTTTGAATAGGATCTTTGGTTTGGAGACCAAGCTTTGCTCTAAAACTGTGTTGAGCAAGTTTTATATCATGCATGCAAGCTTAAATGACCATTGTTTTATGAGTATTATGCTTATTTTGAAATTTGAGGTGTTGAGTTGCTAAATTGTGTAAATTATGCATAAATGGTTGATTTTCTGTCAAATTGGTTATTTGATATGAAATGAGTATTGCAACATGTTCAATAAATGGTATGTGAACTGTTTTGATCATTGGTTTGGGTTAAAAATGTTTAGAAATTAAAATGGTATGTAAAAACCAAGTTTCAGTCTGGTCTGTCTGCAGATACTCGAGTATTTGGCTTAACACTCGAGTATTTCGTGGTGCACCAGAGTGAAATTTGGCGCACCAACTTGGGAATCAGATTGGACACTCGAGTAATGTATGAACTACTCGAGTATTCTGGGTAATGGAATACTCGAGTATCTCATGAATTACTCGAGTATATTTATGAAGACCTGAAAACCTAAATCTCTGAAAAGACATGAACGACTCGAGTATAATTATGAACCACTCGAGTAGAATCTGGAAAATGATAAACTACTCGAGTATTTTGGAAAACACTCGAGTATTTTTAGTCAGACACTTAAAATACCATTTTCAATTCTAAGTCATTTTGTAACTCTTAAAGGACAATAAACCAAGTGATCCTGGACTTAAAGGAAATTGATTGATGTTATGATGTTTTCATTTGAGTAATGATACGTTGCTTGAGAGGCACGTAATGTATTAATAAAAGGATAAAACATCAATCAATCCCTTCTAAGTAAAGTTAACGCATTCATATTGGAGTTTGGATGGTAGGACGTATATCATGTTTTTGGTAAACATGTGGAGGGCCTCTGGGAGTGCCAATACGCTTGCTTGATGAGTCGTCGTTGACGTGGTCGGCTGAGTGGATGCCGATATGGTTATACCGTTTGGATGACGGTTCGTTTGGATGACGGGATATGCTCGGGTGGCATGGATACCAAGCTTGTCGTGTACATTCTAGGTGAATGTACGAATTGTTGTATACCTAGGAATACAACGCACTGATGAGTGCTGGGTTGTCAGGGATGGACGTCAGAGAGTGACATAGTATGATGCAGATAGGCTTGAGAGCTAAAGTCATGCATCATGCCACTCATTTAAATTAATTGTGATAAATGAAATAAGTGTGAGCATCCTATGTGCATTCATTAACTACTAAGTGTTATATGTGATTGTTGTTAATTGATGCATATTTACATATTCATATTGCACAATTTATTCTCTATTGATTATGTGTATAGAATTGCTTACCCCTATGCCCTTGTAGGTGATGTCTCGTTACATTGCTTGCATCGAGATCCGGCCACTTCCTAGTGGCACATGGATCTATGAGGACCATCGCGCGGTGTTCGAGGGTGAGGTAGAGATTACCTTCTACCACCCGAACCCGTTGATCCGATTCTGTCCTCGTAGATTTAGGATTCCCATCATATACACTATGCATGTACCCCCGTTTTACACTTACCATGGACCACCTCCCACGCGACCAGCTCACTCTTACCATAGTTTTCGTTTTCGACCTACCCGCTCTCACCCTTTTACTTCGAGAGTCGTCCGCGAGGAGACTCCCCCTTCTGATCCGAGGAGCCCAGTCAGGGTTTCACCATCACCTGACCCGGTACCCAGTGGTAGGGTACACTCTCCTTCGGATGAGATCGAGGAGGATCCGGTGGAGGACGAGAGTGGGAGCGAGCCTGTCGTGCATTCTATTGGGAGTGATTGGAGGGACGATGATCCCTAGGTATATGCATATGGCATGTGATGAGGATCGGTGGATCCGATGTGCGGATACTGTGGAGGAGACTTGCTGCTGTTGCTATGTTGATGATGATGCTACTACCTTACTACTTATGTTTCTTGGAGACTGCTGCTATCACTACTACTACATCTGATGATGCCAGATCTACGTGACCACCCTTGGAGTTTATGTTTTGGTTATGTACATATATTTTAGATATACTTTTGGAGTACTCTAGGGGTTTAGATACACTATTATGTAGATCTGTTTATGGGCTTGTATATGTTGGATCTTGGAGACTTTGATCATGGGACTATGTACTCACTACTTTTCATATATTTATATATTGAAAACTTATGTTTATCTTACCATTAAATCGCATAGTCCGATAAATTCCGCTTTACTCTGATATTAATTTACTTAAGAGCTCGGCTATAAATATTATTTGATGATATCAGTTTTATCGAACAAAGCATGGGTAACTTTGATTTCTTGTTTGGTACAAAGATGTTTCCAAAGAGTGAATGTTACCCTATTTGTGAAAAGGTTTTAGAGATCGCCGAACTCGATACAAATGTTTTGAAATGGTTTAAAGTTTATTCTCCAAGAATTCCAAGTGTTGGTTTGTGCACCCGTTTAAAAAGGAAAATTTTATTGCGGTTATTTTCTTAACACTCACAAGTCCATATATTATCCAATATAAAAGCTTAATTACTATATTATATTTGGGTAATTCGGAAGGGTGTCACACTGAGTGGTATCAGAGCAAAAGTCAGATCCTGTGGTAGTGGAAGTAGTTCAGAAAGGTAGCCATCAACATCAAGCAGGTATCTCCAGGGCATGCACATTATTTTGAATGTTATTATTTTGCTTGTTGAGCTTTAGATACCCTTGATTTGGTTTGTATCTTGTCTCATTTGAGTACAAGACACAATTGATTGTAGATTTAAGCGTTAAGAATATAGCTCTAGTATAGGTGGTGTAATGGAAGTTTCTTTAGTTCAACATATGTGACCATAAGTCCATAGCGCAGGTCAAATATGGCAACTAGAAACCAAAATCACACCAACGCGATGTTAGAAAGGATCACTACGGTGCTGGAAGCCATACAGCGACAATCTCAACAACCATCTCAACCGGTCAACCCGTCTCATCAGTGTAATGTGGGTAACACCGAGGCGAAGAGTTTGGCTAATTTCAGGAGTTGCAATCCGCCTAAGTTTGAAGGAGGATTTAAACCGGAAGAGGCCAACAAGTGGATTCACACCATGGACAAGATCTTGAGAACGTTGGAGTGTTCTGATGTTCAAAAGGTGGCGTATGCAACCTACATGTTAGAGGAGGAAGCTAAGAACTGGTGGAATCACACGATGCAGCTTCTGCAATATGAAGGAAGAGAGGTAATTTGAGGAGTATTCATGGAGAAGTTTCTCCAAAAGTATTTCCCTGAAGATTTGAGGAGAAAGAAGGAGGTGGAGTTTTTATAGCTGAAGCAAGGGAGTATGAGTGTGGGTGAGTACGCAGCCAAGTTCGAGGAGTTGATGAAGTACTCTCCATATTATCAGAACAACCCTGATGAAAGAAGCAAATGCATTAAGTTTGAAGGAGGCTTGAGACCCAAGTTGAAGTCGATTTTCAGCTACCAACGAATTCAAAGCTTTCCTGCACTGGTGGACATGTGTAGGATGTATGAAGATGACACAAAGGCTGAGGAGGTGCAAGCCTCGGAGAAGAAGGACAATCAAGGCTATGGACCTCAAAGACGGAAAGGTTTCAACAACCGAGGCAAAGGTCCGTATGATCGCCGAGGGAAAGGTAAAGGAAAAGCTGATGGGTCTGATGGAAGGAATTATCGGAGCGAGGCTCCATTCTGCGACAAGTGCAAGCGCAATCACTATGGCCGTGTTTGTTGGGGGACAAGTGGTTGCTTTAACTGTGGAAAGCCGGGACATTTTGCAAGGTACTGCAAGGAACCGGCCAAAGCCAATTCAAGAGGGGCTGCTGAGAGACCTATGGCTCAAGGAAGAGTTTTCACCCTTAGTGGTGTGGAAGCAAGTCGGTCTTTTGATCTGGTGCAAGGTAAATACTTGCTTAATGGTCAGTTTTGTTATGTTTTGTTTGATTCTGGTGCAACGCATTCATTCGTTTCGTATGAATGTGTAAACCGGTTAGGCTTGATGATGTCTGAAATGCCTTATACTCTCAAAGTAGAAACCCCTGTCAATGCTCCTGTTGTAGTTTCTAGAGCATGTCTTAACTGTTGTATAGAAGCGTTAGGACAAACCTCTAAAGTAGATTTGATCTGCTTACCCTTAGTAAAATTAGATGTGATCTTGGGAATGAACTGGTTAAGTCAAAACCAAGTAATCATTGATTGTGATAGAAAAGTAGTGACCTATAGAAGCCCAAAACCCTCCGTCTACGTGTGCCTGTTCAACTATGAGGTGGAGGAGAATGGTCCAAGGATGGAAGAGGTCCCTATTGTCAGAGACTTTCCGGAAGTTTTTGCTGATGAGATCCCTGGTCTGCCACCAAGAAGAGAAATTGAATTCGGTATCGACTTAGTTCCGGGAGCTGGTCCCATTTCTATCGCTCCCTATAGAATGGCACCACCGGAAATGGCGGAAATGAAGAAGCAGATTGAGGAACTGTTACAGAAGCAGATGATTCGACCAAGCGTGTCACCTTGGGGTGCTCCGGTTTTGTTTGTCAAGAAGAAAGATGGTAGTATGAGGATGTGCATCGACTACTGGCAACTGAATAAGGTCACCATCAAGAACAAGTATCCATTGCCGAGGATAGATGACCTTATGGATCAAGTTCGTGGAGCTTCGGTATTTTTCCAAGATTGATTTGAGGTCGGGGTACCATCAGATCAGGATATGAGAAGAGGATATCTCTAAGACTGCATTTCGATCTCGATACGGACATTATGAGTATGTCGTGATGCCGTTCGGATTGACTAATGCACCAGCCATTTTCATGGACTACATGAATCGAATCTTTAGACCTTATTTAGATTCGTTCGTGGTTGTGTTCATTGATGATATTCTCATTTACTCTAAGAGCCCGGAGGAGCATGCCGAACACTTGAGGATAGTGTTGAGCATCCTAAAGGAGAAGCAATTGTACGCCAAACTTACAAAGTGTGAGTTCGGCTGAAGGAGGTTAAGTTCTTGGGGCATGTGATTTCGGACAAGGGAATAGTCGTTGATCCGACGAAAGTGAGTTCGGTTTTGCAATGGGAGCAACCAAAGTCGGTCACAGAGGTGAGAAGCTTTCTTGGTTTGGCTGGCTACTACAGAAGATTCATTGAAGGTTTCTCGAAGATTGCACTGCCTCTGACAAAGTTGACTCGGAAAGATCAACCATTCCTATGGGATGAGAAATGTGAAAGGAGTTTTCGAGAGTTGAAGGAAAGGTTGACATCATCTCCTGTATTGGTTCTGCCCGATACACAGAAGAGTTTTGATGTGTACTGTGACGCGTCGAAACAAGGTCTTGGGTGTGTTTTGATGCAAGAGGGGCAAGTCGTCGCTTATGCTTCGAGACAGCTAAAAGTTCATGAAATGAACTATCCAACTCATGATTTGGAGCTGGCAGCTGTGGTGTTTGCATTAAAGATCTGGAGGCACTATCTCTATGGCACTACGTTCCGGGTGTTCAGTGACCATAAGAGTTTAAAGTACCTCTTCGATCAGAAAGAGTTGAATATGAGGCAGCGTCGATGGATGGAGTTTTTGAAAGATTATGAGTTCGAGCTCCATTACCATCCGGGAAAGGCCAATGTTGTGGCAGATGCATTGAGTAGAAAGGCAATGCACATCAGTGCAATGATGGTCAGAGAAGCCGCACTGATAGAGGAATTCCGGGATTTGAGTCTGACGATGCAAGTGGAGCCGACAAGTATTAAAATGGGAATGCTGCAGATTGCTAATGAGTTTCTACAAAGGATTCGGGAATTGCAACACAAGGATGGGAAACTCATGGAAAAGAGGAAATTGATGGAAGAAGGCAGGGAATTGGAGTTTCAAGAAGGGAAGGATGGAATCCTTCGCTTTAAAGCCAGGATTTGTGTGCCTGATAATTTGGAAGTAAGAAGGATGATTCTGGATGAAGCGCATAAGAGTAAGATGAGTCTGCATCCGGGAGCTACCAAAATGTACCAGGACTTAAAGAAGCTATTTTGGTGGCCTGGTTTGAAGAAAGACGTAGCTGAGTATGTGGCATGCTGTTTGGTGTCTCAAAAGGCCAAAGTGGAACATCAAAGGTCAGGAGGAGAGTTACTTCCTTTGGAGATCCTGTTGTGGAAATGGGATAGCATCTCGATGGATTTTGTGTCGGGATTTCCAAGAACATCTACCGGTCATGATGCAATTTGGGTGATCGTGGATCGTCTCACCAAGTCGGCGCATTTTATTCTTGTTAACACGCGCTACTCGTTGGAAAAGCTCACCCAGTTGTACATCAAAGAAATTGTTCGTCTGCACGGTGTACCATCAAGCATTGTATCTGATCGCGACCCGAGATTTACATCGAAGTTTTGGGAAGATCTACATAGAGCCTTGGGTTCAAGATTGAAACTGAGTTCTGCATACCATCCTCAGACTGATGGCCAAACGGAGAGGACTATTCAGTCATTGGAGGACATTCTACGAGCCTGTGCTTTGGAAGGACAAGGGAATTGGGAGCAGATGTTGCCACTCGTGGAGTTCACTTACAACAACAGTTACCACACGAGTATTGGAATGGCACCATTTGAAGCTTTGTATGGGAGAAAGTGCCAGACGCCGTTATGCTGGTTTCAAGTGGGGGAGAATTCTCTGGTTGGACCAGATTTTGTGCAAGAGACCACGGAACAGATCAAGATGATACAAAAGAAGATGAGGGCAGCTCAAAGTAGGCAGAAAAGCTATGCTGATAGAAGAAGGAAACCTTTAGAATTCGCCGAAGGAGACCATGTATTCATTAGAATAGTACCAACCAAAGGTGTTAGTAGGGCCTTGAAAACTCAGAAACTATCACCTAAATTCATTGGTCCCTATCAAATCCTCAAAAGGGTCGACCCAGTAGCTTATCAATTAGCTTTTCCTCCGTCATTAGCTAACCTTCATAATGTATTCCATGTGTCTCAACTAAAAAGATATGTCCATGACCCCACCATTGTCCTTAGAATCCAACCTGATGACTTAGAAATTCATGAGAACCTAACCTTCAAAGTTGTGCCAGTTCGTATTGAAAATCGAAGAATCAAGCAGCTTAGAGGGAAAGACATTCGTCTGGTCAAAGTCGTCTGGGTGTGTGGCGATGTAATGGAAGCATCGTGGGAACTAGAGGATAAGATGCGTCAGGATTATCCTGACTTGTTTGTATGAGTTGAATTTTGGGGACGAAATTCCTTGTAAGTGGGGGAGTAGTGTAACACCCCAAAATTTTAATCCCAGATTAATGAAATGTTAATTATAAATTAATTATAATTAATTATTTCCATATTAATCCTTGATTAAAATATGTGTTCATATAGTTGGTATATGTGTGTGAATTGATTTAATAAATATAATAAATGCCTAAAATGAGTATTTTGCATATTAGTCCCTGGGTTAGGACCTAGAGGTAATTATAGGAAAGATTTTGGAGGGAAAGTAAATAAAATAATTATTTTTCAAAAATTGGGAAAAATACTCGAGTATTTTCGGAAAAACTCGAGTATTCTGGACAGAGTTGCACGAGTTAGTGCGTTTGGTGAGTCACCACCACCGATTTCCGTTCGTTGACACGAATACTCCACCACGAACACATCAATAGCTTCGTGTCGATGTGCATGATGCTTCCAAGTCAGTATTTAAGCTCATCAACGTCTTTTGGTGGAGGATTTTGATCAACCTTGTTGTTGTTGTTGAAGTTAGGGTTCTGAATTCATCCTCTTCGATTCTCCTTCTCTGTTCATATTCAAACCACAAATTATACACGAATACAAAGCTCACATCACGAGCTTTGTATAAACACCAAAATTGTGAGATTTGAGTGAGTGTGGTGGAAGATTCAAGGCTTGGAAGTGGAGCTGTTCTTGGCCAAGCTTGTGTTTGAAGCTTACTTTGATCTTGATTTCTAGTAAGCTCATGAGTCTCTGAGTCTCAAATTCGATTTCTTTAGTTAGATTATGTTTCATAGAGTCTAGAAAACCTAATTTCCCCAATTTTATTCTCTGTTTCATGTGTGAACCAATTCCACTTTGGTGTTGCACTCAAAACTGCTCTGCATGTTGGGTTAAAGTGCTTTTGGTGCTGTGGAGCTTTTCTTTGGGGGAATTCTTGTTTGATTCACGTCTGAGAGGTAAGGGGAAGTAATTATATTCACTAGATAGAGATTAAATTCCATTATTTGTGTTAGAGAGCCACCAAGAGGCTCCACTACAAGAATTAACACTATTACCGACGCCAATTACCGAGGGCCCTCGTGGCCGTCGGTAAAAATAGAATTACCGAGAGAATGAGCCCTCGGTAACAATAAAAAATTTTCCCGCCTTCGTGAAAAATTACCGAGGGCCTTCCCGTCGGAAATTCCCTCGAAAATATCAAAATAAATAAATAAATATTAAATTTTAATCAATAAAAGTTACCGAAAAACATTAGCCGTCGGTAAAAATAAAAATCCCTCGACCGAGGGATTGTGGCCCTCGGTAATAAGAAATTGTGCATGCCCTCGGTAAATCTTTTTTATAGTCATTTCACTCTGACCAGCTACCCTATTTTCTTCAATTGAAATATTTCACTCTGAGTCTCACCAAACAAGCCCTCACTTCCACTTTCCCCTATCACGCTGCTCCCCGGTGCGCCGTCCCTCAGCACCCACGACGACGGCGCCGTCCCCCAGCACCCCGACGAACGCTCCCTCGCCCAGCACCCACAACGACGACGTCGTCCCCCAGCACCCCTGACATCCACTTTCCCCAGGTTCGTGGTTTCCTCTTTTCCTCTTTTCTTCTTTTCTAAGAGCTTAAGTATCTCCAATCATCAATCATTTTCATTGGTTCTTCCAACCTTAAGAACATATAGAACATATTGAATTTTTTTGTATTGTGAAAAGTGGGTGGATTCTAACAAATATTTATGTTTGGCAAATTATGGAAATGAAAAAATAAAAAATAAAAAAAATTAAAATGAAAATGACTTTCTTGATGAACTTCAAGCTAAGGTAACAACTTTTCCAGGGAGGGTGCCTAATAAGATTAGTTATATTCAATCTTTAAGCTTTGTGAACCTTTTTTGTTATGCTTTGTCTGGTTCTATACCTAGTGAATTGATTGGTTCTAGGAACGAATGTGAAAATTGTTGATTTATCAAATAATCAATTTGCGGGTTCGATTCCGGTGAAGGGTTTGATGAGTGGTCATGATTCCTAGAATTATTTGAAGCTTTCACATAACAATTTGACACGAGAGATGCAGTTGCAGTGTGTTGTTCACCGCCCTTCATGCTCTACCTTGGCCTTTTGAGCAAGCATGGTATCATTTAATTAAGACCAATAAAGTACCATACCACAAATAGTAATCATTTATCATCTGGGTTAGTTTGAGTATAATTGATGCTTTCTGCTGATATAATCAATAACTTTGTCTGCATGCAGTATTGCCATGTTGTGTGTGTACTCTATTTTGTTTTGCAAACTTCGGGGAAGGGAAAATAAGGAGGGGTATTGTGATTTTCATAAGCCCATGTTTAATTGGTTATGTTACTTTTAGCTTGTATAAACTGATTCATTTATGGTGGACTAAGCAGATTAAAATGAATATTGTTATTTTCTTTTGCTATTTTTGGTGAAATTATAATTTGTATAATTATTTCCCCCTTGCCTATTGTAAGGTGCCTAGTTATATTTTGATTCATTTATGGTTGTAAATTGTGTCGAAGGTTTTAATCCACAAATATGGTAATTCTTGTGTAGACTGTGTCAATAGTCTTGCAAGAGGGTGGTTTGCAATTGCAATGCTCCAATCTAAAATTAATTATGATTAACTTTTGTTGTCCCTTTGTTTTCTGGGGTATTTTTTTAGATGCGTATAAATATAAAAATTTCAAATGTTGAAACAATGCAACCCCTAGAATAGATTGCTCCAGGAACACTTTTAGCTGCTAGGACATGATGCCAAATAAAATTTTGCAGTCAAGAGCTTGCGATTCAATAAACGGAATAGCAATTGGCCTAAGACGAGTGCATAAAAGAGGACATACAACTTTTACAGCTTGGATAGTGTTTCATGAACATGAAAATAAGGACATCATTTGAGGTCATTAGAATTTTTTTAAAGTATTCTTAAAATACTATATGTGAGAAATGGAGATCAAAAGTACAGTATATGCCGTCAAATTCGATGTTCAAAAGTCGATTTACAATCTGTAGTTTGCTTTCTGGAATCTTGTTGTGAGATAATTGATTTTTAGCATAGATATCTGACTGCAGAAATATCCCTTGTTGAACTGAAATAATTTTTGTAATAATGTTCATTTTTTCTTTTTCTTTTCTCCATTTTCCTTTGAGACTTCAATCTAATTTTTGTCCCTTTTTTTGGATGGTGTTCTAGTAACAGGAGCTGAATTTGCAAACTTCCCTGAAAGTGTTGTTGCCCTTGCTAGAGAAAAGGCTGCTGAATTGGAAGATTTCTCTCCTTCTGCAATATCCTTAACTGAAACTACGAAAGAGGTATAACCGTATAAGCATATCTTTCAGTGTTTTTTTTGGCTCATTGATGTGGTATGAACATATTCTCAAAATAAAGAAATGATAAAATGAGGCGGAATTTTAGTCTTGCTAAGTAGCCTGTGGTTTTTGGTGTGGGAATTATCTTTCCTAATTTGAAGCACTAGAAAGTACTTTCTCTCCCTCACTTTTCTATTTCTGTTTTTATTCATCTATTAGTTATACATATCTCTCCAGTTTATAACGCTTTCCATATTTTTTCTGTTTTCTTCATCTAAAATTTCTAAATTGATAGTTGGCTAGGCTAGACAATTCCTGCCATATAAGGAACCAGTGACTTGATTTTCCCTTTTATTCTGATGAAGGGTCTAATTGGAAAAACTTGATTGAGAATAATAGTATTTGGTTGATATATGAAATTTCTTGCATTTTAGAGGCAACTCACTTTAGAGTTTAGAATAAACCTTATTCCTTAGTTTATTCAAAATAGGGAGAATTTTATTTCTACCATGAAAATCAGGTTACTTGCTAATATTTTAAGGTGTCACATGGAACTTCTCAGTTCCTTTCTCAGTTTTTTATCTGAGTTTTTTGTTTGGAGAAGAACTTCTCAGTCTATATAGGCAACTTGTGCATTTCTGTTTAAGTTAATCCTTTTAGAATTTCATTTAAGTTGATATCAAATGCATAGTTAATTCACTCTTATGCATGCTTTTTTTTCTTTTTTCTTTTAATGTTTGAGACTGTGTTTTTCGTTGTAAAAGAATTAGTGAGTTGTTGTTAACTGCCTAATTGATCTTCATGCATAACAATAATTTTCTCATGCCCTGTTTTGGTTAAATAGCCTTTACAATGGTGTATTCAATTGTGTTCCTGGAGAAATGATCTTCATGCCAAGTTTCTAGAGTAGCCAAGCCTCTTTCTCCATAGAGCTTACGCTCTCTGCTTCCTCAAACCTAAATCCCAATCTAAAGCCGTTTACACATTTCAGACAAGATAATCTCCTTAACAGATCAAATCCTTATTGTATTTTGCCTAGCATTCTTATACAAATTTTTATACCATATCTTTTCATGATCCTCAAAACCTGTTTGCACCATTTTTGTTTTCGGTTGTTTTTTGTGTGGCCATGATGTTGCTGTTTCCTAGTGACACCAATTTTTCTGTAGTGCCTTTTCTTTTTTAACTAAATTATTTAGAAAATCCATTATGATGTACAGTTTGAGTGTAAAGGTTGTGTTTTTTTTTTCTTCAATCCATTACGTTTTAAGGACTCCTGCAATGATGATGGTTTTGGAGAAACCTTGGAATGATAATGAGATTAAAATGGTTTTCTTTTTATAATTATGTTGCATTCCATAGTTGGACCCAATTGACCAAAGTGAAGAACTAATTGTAGCACTTCACTGCTACTGAACCAAGAACTGTATGCTTTTTTAAAACTACTTGTTGCATGTTATTTTAGTTATAATTAATAGGGAAGCCATGGCCATAAGCAAGTTTGATTGGACTGAATGAATAATGGTGTTAAATTAATAAATCTTTGCTTTTTGTGGGGTTTCCATTAATTCATAAGCATGTACTCTGTGATTTGTTGAATTCATTTTTAGTTGTTTACCCTGATTCATAGAATTCCTGAGAGTTATCCTCATTGTTAACAGAAGCTGTTGACTCCTCAAGACCTCAGTTTTGTTGGGTATACATATAAGAATTCATCTGCTGGCAAAGGGATTCGTCATTTCACTGGTATGTGATTTTTTTTTCTCCTAAAGTATTATAGTTTACTAATGTATGTGTTACCCTTATCATGTGTAGTAATTCCTTGAATTTGTTAATTCCATTCTGCTACAATTTGTCAATTTTTGCAAGATAGTATTGATATCAGATTTCCACCAACATTGAATTGAAAATGGAATGATGCTTTTTTTATGGATATAATCTGAAAAAAAAAGTTCCACTTTCTAATTTTATTTTTCTTTTAACTTTCTATCTAAAAAAAATCCCTTTCTGGTTACACATAATAATAACAACTTATCTCCATTTCTTAATATTAAAAATTCCATTTTTTCCTGCATTTTTAGATAGAATTATTATTTCCACCAAAGCAACTAGCTGAGTAGCTACTAGCTTTACAAGGAATTAAATGAGTTAATTAGTCTTTTGTGTGATGGTCTGCTAATGAGCTAAATGCCTTTTGAAAAGTAGATGAGCTTTAAAACATGAATCTGAATTTTATTCAAGTTGTTGCATTTAAATGTAAGTAGATTAGATTAATGATGGGAGTCGTATTTGCGCAGCTGAGCTTTAAAACATGAATCTGAATTTTATTCAAGTTGTTGCATTTAAATGTAAGTAGATTAGATTAAAGATGAGAGGGGTATTTGCGCAGCTGAATCAACTTTCATCTTGAAACTAATAACACTTTTGGGTTAAAATAATAGCTGGAAATTCTACTATAATTTGTAATTCTATAATTTTTATGCATAGTACTGGCTTGAGTCTGGAATAGTAAGGTGTGAATGTTGTTTTCACAATGTAAGTTTGTAGCAGGTTGCTGTGCATAGTATAATATGGCTGATTGTTCACTTGTTGTTAAGAGTTTCAATTTGTGTATTATTTAATCCTCAATTGCAGGAGGATTATATGATGAGGCTTGAGCAAGCTATATCGTCGCAGTCACCAGAGAGTTCTGCCTCAAATAATCTAGATGAATTGAAGGCTCGTTGTTGGTTGGAAGCAGCTGGTGGGAAAAAAAAGGGAAAGTATATGGTACCGGAAGTGCAGTTTCTTATGTTGTCCGAGGTCAAAAACCACTTACCCAGCCATCAGGATCTACTACCACCCAGAAGCATCTTGAAGATCGAGTCGATACCTTGACTTTAGAAAATCAAACACTGAAAGAAAGATTGGCTAGTAGATCGTCATGCAAAACATTTTGCCTCGCTCACCTCCACCTAGCCCGCATGACCATGACCAGAACTTGGGCTCAGATGGCGATGATGGTTATGATAGTTATAATGATTAAAACATATGGTTTATGTAATAAGATGTCTCATATTTGGTATTTTCGTAGTTTGGATATTGGGTAACAATAACTTTGGATGTTAGGTACCCTTCGAATATTTTGTTGCCTTGTATTTAAAATTTCATTAACTTTTTAGTAATTCCTGAATTAGTAAGTTTTATCCTTGGGAGTATATGATAATTGTTTTTCTTATTAAAAATTTTTTTACATCATTGTTGATTTATAAAAATGTTAATCAGGTACTAAAAAATTTACATAATTTAAAATTAGCCCTAGGTTTTTTTTTTTGTCTTTTAAATTACCGAGGGCCAATTCCGTCGGTATTTTAAGCAATTTTCGTTCCAGTTACCGAGGGCTGTATCTCTCGGTAAAAGTTTCAATTACCGAGGGCCAAGCCCCTCGTTAAATGAAAAATTTTTCCGAGGGCGCTTGCCCTCTATAAAGCCCTCAGTAATACCGAGGGATAAGCCCTCGCTAAAACAAATTTTTTTCCGAGGAATCAGCCCTCGGTAAATTACCGAGGGCATTTCCCTCGATAAATATTACCAACGCCACTTTTACCGAGAGAATCGAGGCCGTCGGTTGGCCCTCGGTAATAACGAGTTACCGACGGATTTTGGTTTATTACCGAGGGATTTGGCCCTCGGTAATCAATGATTTTCTTGTAGTGCTCTAAGGGCTTAGTTTGAATAGGATCTTTGGTTTGGAGACCAAGCTTTGCTCTAAAACTGTGTTGAGCAAGTTTTATATCATGCATGCAAGCTTAAATGACCATTGTTTTATGAGTATTATGCTTATTTTGCAATTTGAGGTGTTGAGTTGCTAAATTGTGTAAATTATGCATAAATGGTTGATTCTCTGTCAAATTGGTTTTTTGATATGAAATGAGTATTGCAACATGTTCAATAAATGGTATGTGAACTGTTTTGATCATTGGTTTGGGTTAAAAATGTTTAGAAATTGAAATGGTATGTAAAAACCAAGTTTCAGTCTGGTTTGTCTGCAGATACTCGAGTATTTGGCTTAACACTCGAGTATTTCGTGGTGCACCAGAGTGAAAATTGGCGCACCAACTTGGGAATCAGATTGGACACTCGAGTAATGTATGAACTACTCGAGTATTCTGGGTAATGGAATACTCGAGTATCTCATGAATTACTCGAGTATATTTATGAAGACCTGAAAACCTAAATCTCTGAAAAGACATGAACGACTCGAGTATAATTATGAACCACTCGAGTAGAATCTGGAAAATGATAAACTACTCGAGTATTTTGGAAAACACTCGAGTATTTTTAGTCAGACACTTAAAATACCATTTTCAATTCTAAGTCATTTTGTAACTCTTAAAGGACAATAAACCAAGTGATCCTGGACTTAAAGGAAATTGATTGATGTTATGATGTTTTCATTTGAGTAATGATACGTTGCTTGAGAGGCACGTAATGTATTAATAAAAGGATAAAACATCAATCAATCCCTTCTAAGTAAAGTTAACGCATTCATATTGGAGTTTGGATGGTAGGACGTATATCATGTTTTTGGTAAACATGTGGAGGGCCTCTGGGAGTGCCAATACGCTTGCTTGATGAGTCGTCGTTGACGTGGTCGGCTGAGTGGATGCCGATATGGTTATGCCGTTTGGATGACGGTCCGTTTGGATGACGGGATATGCTCGGGTGGCATGGATACCAAGCTTGTCGTGTACATTCTAGGTGAATGTACGAATTGTTGTATACCTAGGAATACAACGCACTGATGAGTGCTGGGTTGTCAGGGATGGATGTCAGAGAGTGACATAGTATGATGGAGATAGGCTTGAGAGCTAAAGTCATGCATCATGCCACTCATTTAAATTAATTGTGATAAATGAAATAAGTGTGAGCATCCTATGTGCATTCATTAACTGTTAAGTGTTATATGTGATTGTTGTTAATTGATGCATATTTACATATTCATATTGGACAATTTATTCTCTATTGATTATGTGTATAGAATTGCTTACCCCTATGCCCTTGTAGGTGATGTCTCGTTACATTGCTTGCATCGAGATCCGGCCACTTCCTAGTGGCACATGGATCTATGAGGACCATCGCGCGCTGTTCGAGGGTGAGGTAGAGATTACCTTCTACCACCCGAACCCGTTGATCTGATTCCGTCCTCGTAGATTTAGGATTCCCATCATATACACTATGCATGTACCCCCGTTTTACACTTACCATGGACCACCTCCCACGTGACCAGCTCGCTCTTACCATAGTTTTCGTTTTCGACCTACCCGCTCTCACCCTTTTACTTCGAGAGTCGTCCGCGAGGAGACTCCCCCTTCTGATCCGAGGAGCTCAGTCAGGGTTTCACCATTACCTGACCCGGTACCCAGTGGTAGGGTACACTCTCCCTCGGATGAGATCGAGGAGGATCCGGTGGAGGACGAGAGTGGGAGCGAGTCTGTCGTGCATTCTACTGGGAGTGATTGGAGGGACGATGATCCCTAGGTATATGCATATGGTATGTGATGAGGATCGGTGGATCCGATGTGCGGATGCTGTGGAGGAGACTTGCTGCTGCTATGTTGATGATGATGCTACTACCTTACTACTTATGTTTCTTGGAGACTGCTGCTATCACTACTACTACATCTGATGATGTCAGATCTACGTGACCACCCTTGGAGTTTATGTTTTGGTTATGTACATATATTGTAGATATACTTTTGGAGTACTCTAGGGGTTTAGATACACTATTATGTAGATCTGTTTATGGGCTTGTATATGTTGGATCTTGGAGACTTTGATCATGGGACTATGTACTCACTACTTTTCATATATTTATATATTGAAAACTTATGTTTATCTTACCATTAAATTGCATAGTCCGATAAATTCCGCTTTACTCTGATATTAATTTACTTAAGAGCTCGGCTATAAATATTATTTGATGATATCAGTTTTATCGAACAAAGCATGGGTAACTTTGATTTCTTGTTTGGTACAAAGATGTTTCCAAAGAGCGAATGTTACCCTATTTGTGAAAAGGTTTTAGAGATCGCCGAACTCGATACAAATGTTTTGAAATGGTTTAAAGTTTATTCTCCAAGAATTCCAAGTGTTGGTTTGTGCACCCGTTTAAAAAGGAAAATTTTATTGCGGTTATTTTCTTAACACTCACAAGTCCATATATTATCCAATATAAAAGCTTAATTACTATATTATATTTGGGTAATTCAGAAGGGTGTCACAATATACATTAATTGATCTTTTAATACTGTCAGAAACTATGCATAATTCAAAAGAATTATTAAGTATCTAAGCATTGCTTCGTAAAGTACAACAATAATGAACCTCAAACATTTAAATAGAAATTCCAACTTCACCACTTCAGATACACCAAACAAACACTCAAACATAATTCTCCCTTAAGTTTTTTCTGATCTCCCTTCATTTGAATCATGGATAATCTATGCTCCAAAAATTTGAATGCTGGAAGAGAAACAAGATCATTGGATGCAAGAGTTAATAGAATATGGAGAACATTGCAAGCTGGAAATACGTTGAGATTCATCCATGTTATATTACTGGACAAGGAAGTAAGAACTTATTAATTTTTTCTTTGTTCATGAAATGACATTTTTCTATTTCCCAATTTTTAGAGCATGATTATATTTTTTATTTCTCTTTATTGAAGGCCCAAAAGATACATTGTTACATCAATTCAATGGACACATTCAATAAGCTTCAAAATTGGCTCAAAGAAGGAAATTGTATTAAAGTGAGCAAATTTATAGTTGAAAAGAATGAAGGGATATTGAAAGTAATAAAAGGTGCATGAAGACTGAAATTAACTTATGCAACAAAAATTGAAGAAAGCAGAGAAAATTTACCACTTTATGGATTCAACTTTGAGACGTTTGAAGACATACTAATACCAGCAACCCCAGGCTCGAAAAAATTTGATTACCTGATAGGTAAATTTCTCTTTATTTTTTATTAGTATTTATTAAATAAATTTATGTGCTCTTCTTATTGTTATAATATTCTCCTTATATAACATTTCCATAATCAAATGCATAGATGTCATTGGCGTCATTAATGAACACAATAAGTTGGATAGCTACCAGAACAATGGAAATAAAGGAATAAAACAGATATTCAAGATTTCAGATTCAAGGTTATTTAATATTGATATAATATTGTCCTATTATTACTATTTCTAACTATGACACACAAAAAGCATATACAATTGCAGGAACAGTACTATAAAGGTGTGTTTTTTTGAAGACCACGCTGAGAAAATGAATTCTTTTATAATAAATCCAGAACATCCAAAAATTATTGTAATGGAGTATGCTAAAGTTAATGACTGGAATGGTATGTACCTATTCTAATGAAAGCTACTTTAATTAAGTTATTAATTTTGCCATGATCATTACATCTTCCATTATAATAATGAGGATTAATTTATATGAATTTAATAATTGTAGGAAAAATCTCCATTAACACTTCCTGGACAGCAACACGAATTTCATACAATCCGAAACAGCCAGAGATCGAAGAATACCAATCCATGTAATAAATTACACATGCTATTCTTATGCAACAATTTATTTTATAACTCCACTAACTATGCAAATTTTGATTCAGCCTAACACAGAACTATCAAGCCCCAATCCTCACACAAGCCTTTTCCATATCACAATACACAACAGGAAGTGAAAACGATGATGCCGTTTCCATAACAAATCCAAACATCAGAAAGAGTATTCGTGAAATTAAAAATTGCAATCAGGTAAGATTATTTATTTTTCAGGTTATTAATTTTGATTCATATTATTGATTCCCTTCAAATGCTAATGAAACAATTTCAGAAAGGGAAGTATGCTACATTTGGCAAAATAGCATACATAATTGAAGACTACAATTGGTACTACAATGTTTGTGGAATCTGTAAGAAAATCCTGAAAGAAAAGATTAAACGTAAGATATTCTTTTTAATTCTAATACTAACTTAAAATAAGTTTCTTAACTATCTTATATTTTGCACTGCTTTTATGATTAATATATGATCATATGACAATTATTGCATACTTCTAAAAGCTGGAGAAGATGGGACCTATTTCGAATGTGCTACTACTGATTGCAAAGAAGAACGTGATATGATTGTTCCCAAGTATAATACTTCATAACAAATTATTATTTTAAATAGTTCATATTACAATTTCTATCTCACAATCAAACTCACAATACAAAAACTATTTGCAATTTTTTAGGTACAAAATTCAACTTATGGTTTCAGATGAGGAAGATGAGGCATGCTTTATAATATTTGACCATCTTGCATTCAAGACCTTTAATAAAACAGCTTCTGAAATGCTCAAGGAACTTAAGCAGGTAAATATTTAAACTCATTCTTTATCAGGAATTAGTATGTTATATCATAATACAAGATATAAAAAAAAGTAAATTATTTCAGATTGGAGACATCTATGGCTTCCCGCCTGTGTTCTACACACTTTGTGATAAAGAATTTGCTTTCCTCATTGATGTAAATGAACAATTCAATGTGCTGAAGAAAAAGAACTCTTACAGTATTCTGCAAATGACTGATGATGACAAAATAATAGATGCATTTCATGCAAAGAAGTGCATTACGCAGGTATAAAGAAATAAGTTATTTATTTTAATTGAGACTTATACTATAATAATAACTGACATATATAATTACCAAATTTCAGGGAGAACTTTTTTCACCAAGTTCTGTTACACAAGAACCTTCAAAAGACATCTCTCACACCAACAATTCGGTTATACTAATCTATCCGAAAAATTAAAATATCAAATCCATTTTAGTGCTGCTTTTCTATAACAACTTATAATAATTCAGATAGTACAGGAATCGCATTCTAAACCTAATTTCAGCTGATGGTCAGTGTATACATGACCAGCAGGGAATTATGGATGAGTTTGTGAATCATTATACCAGATTGTTTGGAAGAAAAGAAGTGGTGTGGTATCTAGAGGACATAGTTTGCCAGAATGGTCCAGTTCTTAATGTTGAGGAGCAGCTGGCTCTTATCAAGCCTTTTTCAAGGGAGGATATTAGACAATGCATGTGGTCAATTGATAAGGACAAGTCACCTGGTCCTGATGGCTTTGGTTCAGGGTTTTTCAAAGCAGCCTGGGAAGTGGTTGGTGAGGATTGTTGTTTGGCTATTGAGGAATTCTTTATTACAGGTAAGCTTCTAAGAGCTTGGAACTATACTGATTTAGTCATGATTCCTAAATGTGAGAATGCTACTACAACTAGAGATTACAGGCCAATAGCCTGTTGTAATACTCTCTACAAGTGTATTTCTAAATTGTTATGCATGAGGCTCAGAGAAGTTCTGCCTAAGTTAATTAATAACTATCAAACAGCTTTTGTGAAGGGAAGAAGCATAGTACACAATGTACTTATTGTGCAGGATCTTATGAGACTGTATAGAATGAAGAATGTCTCAGCTAGGTGCTTATTGAAAATTGATCTAATGAAGGCTTACGATTCACTAAGCTGGAGTTTTATCAGAGACATGATGGAGGCTTTGAGATTTCCTACTAAATTTGTTAGCTGGATTATGGTGTGCATTTCAACAGTGACCTTTAGTATTGTGATCAATGGGCAGCAATCTCAACAGTTTAGAAATCACAGTGGCATTAGACAAGGAGACCCTATTTCTCCTTTGTTATTTGTCATTGCTATGGAAGGGCTTTCTAGAAGATTATTGGCTGCCACAAAGGAGCAAGGGTTCAGGTTTCACCCTCTTTGTAGAGAGTTGAATCTAGTTAACCTCATTTTTGCTGATGATTTAATGACATTTTGTAAAGGGCACCCTAAGAGTGTCAAAATCATTATGAATGCTATGCTGGAGTTTTCTAAGAATTCAGGGCTACAGGCTAATCATGAGAAGTCTCAGATTTATCTGGCTGGAGTGAAGGAGGCTTTTAGAAGTGAAATTTTGGAATGCACTGGTTTTAAGGAAGGTTCTTTTCCCTTTAAGTATTTGGGGTTCCCAATATCAGCTAAAATATGGTCAATAGCTACTTGCAAGGTTCTCATTGACAAAGTATCTGCCAGATTGAATAGCTGGAGGACAAGACACTTATCCTATCAAGCAAGATGTATGCTTATTAACTCTGTTCTTCTTACTTTGCACATTTATTGGGCCTCAGTGTTCATTATACCTAAGGCTGTTCTTAAGGGGGTTGAGAAGATTTGTAGGAAGTTCTTATGGGGTGATAAACCTGCAGGTAATGTTAGTTGGTCTAATGTTTGCAAAGAGAAGAAGTTTGGGGGTTTGGGGTTCAAGAATACTATTCTGTGGAATCAAGCAGGCCTTGGGAAGCAGATTTGGAGCATCTCAAAAAAGGAAGACATTTTATGGGTCAAATGGATCAATCAGATCTACTTAAAGAATGAATCCATATGGGAAGCTCAGCCTCGTCAAGATCAAGGTTGGCATTACAAATAGCTCCTAAAAGTCAGAAATTGCTTGGCTCCAGGTGTTGCCAATGGTGTGTGGAATAATGAGGACTACTCAATTGAATCAGGTTACAGGTTCCTTTGTGGGCATCTTGAGAAATTCAAATTATACAGAGTGGCTTGGAATTCGGTTTCTATTCCTAAACATAGCTTTATTATGTGGCTAATGCTTCATAACAGACTTAGTACCTATGATCGTTTACAGAGATTTCTAAACCTAAGTTCTATTATGTGCCCTATGTGTGAGTTACACCCTGAATCGAGTGATCACTTGTTCTTCAAGTGCAATTGGAGTAAGGAGCTGCTTACTCTTCTTGCAAATTGGCTGTGCATGCCATTTTTGAGCTGTGTTAGCTCTAAATGGATTAAATGGGTAAGCTATGGAATAAAGGAGAAGACTTACCGGAAGATCTCGCGTGCTCTGCTTGCTGCGGCGGTGTATGAAGTTTGGACGGAGTCGTGCCGTAGGGTGTTCCAGGGGAAGAAACAAGATCCAGAGAGAAGGTGTAGGGTTGTGCTTCGTGAGTTGGCAATGAGGATGTCAACTAAGCTGAGTGACTTCACTGCATGTCAGAATGAAGTTGTGGTTCAAAGGATTTTGTGTTTCATTTAGCTCTTGTAGTTGTCTTAGTTTGTCTTAATTTGTTTTTGGGTTTTTACCAATGAACCCTTCCTAGAAGGTGGCATTAGTTTATGTAAGTGGTAAAGTTTGCAAGTTGGTATTAATAAAATTTCTTATTTACCAAAAAAAAAACTTATAATTTGTGTGTTGTTAATCACAGGATATGGTTTCAACATGCTCTGAAAACAGAGATGACAATTTTAATACTCCAGAATCATGCAGCTATAAGAAAAAAAAAGCTAACAAATGATAGTGATAATGAGTTGGAGAATCTTGGCATATCAGAAATTCAGACACCCCAGTTTTCTTCATCCAAGATAACACCCCAACTCAAAAAAAAAACAAGCTGGATTAGGACTTATTAGTTTGGTAAGTTGATAATACATTTTTATTGTTAAACTTTTGCGTATGAACTGAATCAGTAATCAATTTCAATTTCAATTTTAATTTCCTATTACAGGTTGAAGATATGTCATTTTCGGTCAAGACAGAATGCAGTTTGCCAAAGAACTTTTCGATATTATCTTTTGAAAGTACTTTTCATTTTTTATTATTAATTCTTATATACTTTAATTTCAGAATATTTTTGCTTTAAGTCTGAGTATCTTCATGATTCTAAGACTATTATGAAATTACTTTAAAATCACATAAAGTGCGTATTTATAGTTCAGACATTCTCAAATTAAAGGTGATGCAATATACTAAATTTACATTTCAAAATGAAATGCCATACCACATCCATCAAGTATAGTACGCTAAGTACTTAAAACATCTTATACTTAATTAAATACTTCAAAGTGAAAACTAAACTTCTTACTTTGAAACTGCAATTACCCATTCTTCATGATTAAACTCCTTCATGAAGGTCACCCTGTCCCTTACACACAATTTCCTTTCCTTAGCAAACCCATACCATCCCTTGCCAAAACAGCAGTAATTGTTCCTTTCAAAATTCCAGTTAAGATACCACTTTTGAGGAATGCTGCCTTCCTCTTTAACCAGCACAAAGGGTTGTCCAACTTTGATATATGAGTCTCGAACTTTTGCTGGAATAGGCTTGATTGTAAAAGTAATTTATTTTTTAGAATTTTCATATTGATATTGAAAAAATGAAATTGTTTCACTGAAAAAAATGAACTATTGATAATTTAAAGTGTTCATTATAGTATTAGTAATAAAAAATACCAAAGTCTGCTTCTTTTTTATTTGGCCGGTTGTAATCTGTATTGAGAATAATTGCTTTATGACATATTCCTCTTCAGCTGGGAATTCTTCATTAAAATCTTCATGAATTTCTTCATCCTAACATATGAAAAAAAATGTTAAAATAAAGTTCACATAAATAAATAAGAAATAACATTATGATCAACTATCAAAGCACATACCAGAGATTTTGAAACATAACCATCGGATCCATAATCTATGATTATTCTGCTTGAACCTTCACATGTAAGGTCATAATTTACTTTCTTTTTTCTTTGAAAAGGGGGCAGCTTTTTAACTCTGGAAGAGGAACACCCACAATATGGATCAGAAATCTCTTCCACATCTTCGTCAGATGTAACAACAATCATCTCATCAGAACTACATCAACATTATGAGATCCAAATATTATTCAACAAATCATTGAAACTGAAAGCAAATATAACACGAATATCACTTACACAGTCATCTTTAAAATTTCCGTCTTAAAAATCTGTATAAAATGAAGCTTGAGTGTACATGCACGGAGAATCCTAAGTTTACAGCAACTGTCAGTGATGATGAGCTCCGAATTTGCAACCCTAAAATAGAGAAAAGGTTATATAAAACATAAGGCACAATTAGATACTTCTGAAATTGGGCCTCTTCAACATATTATAAAATAGGAGAAGTTGAGGGCATTTTTGTCATTTTCATTTTCCCTCCTTCATCCTTGCTTTTCCCTCCAAATTTGTTTGTCCGTGCATCGCACGACAATAAATATTTATCTTAAGTTATTTTTAGTAAATTTTTATTAGTACAATTTGGATTACACATAAATATAAAAATTGCCCGCAAACATACAATTTGCATTTCGATATTATTACAATTTGCACGGGTTATTAATGATCTTTTCAAAAGGAAATAATTTGAATCAAATATTGACATAAAAAATATATAATGTCTAAACGACCCGTCATATGATAATTAACCAACAAAAAAAACGAATATAATGCTGTAATTTCAGAAATTATAATACAAACAAGTCATAATATAGGCAAATTGGTATTAAACATTTAAATAGAGCATCATTATGAATAATAAATTTTGGGTACAACGGAAAAAACGGATATATAAGTATTAAAGATGGCTATAATTTGGTATAATGATTTAGCTTAATACAATCAAATATTTACTCAGTCATGAATTCAAATTTAAAAAAATCCAAAAATTTATACAATATGTTGCAATTTAAATTGTGAAAAATAATGATGCTTATTTTATACTTTAGACAATATACTTATTTACAATTATGAAGTTCTAATACAAGCAAATAATTTGAAAGTTCGAATCTTATAAACACGAATTAATTAAAAGTGTGAAAATAGGTCTTATATTTTGGGACAGATGTAATAATAATAATGATGATGATGATATATGGTAAAAAAAATAGCTGCATTTGGACTTGCAAAACGAATTACTAACAAAATGCATTTGGAATGATTGATTAGATAAAACAAAAATCAAAATGAGTTGGATTTTTTTTTAATATAAGAAATTATGTTGTTAATTAAAATTAGAAATCACATAATTGATACATTATTAGTTAATTTTTATTAATGAAAAAGTTGGTCGCTGAAACTAGATTCAAAGGTTAATGTTTATGACTATTCATTTCTAAATACATGTAAATCATTTTTATAGAAAGTTCATATTAACTTATTATTTAAAAAGACATATTTCCAAAATCTATAATCAAATTTAAAATAAAAAATAAAAAATTTTAAACCCGTGCGATGCACGGGTAAAATTACTAGTTTTTAAAAATGGGTTTCTCTTTACACAAACATAATAAAAAAGGCCCAACAACTTCTATCTTCAGGACCACTAAAAAAATTAATTATCTACATAATAATAATTAAATATTAACTGATAATAATAATTAACATATTGATAATCTAAATGTTAATAAATAAATATGAAATGATAATTATAACATGTTAATAATGAATTAATTTTAGGAATGCGGATTGAAAATATATAATGATTTTCTAACAATTATAATTTTTTTCATGGTTATTAAAAATATATATATAAACAAACAAATTATTTGAAGTATTTTATATGCAAATTTTTTGTAAAAATGGTTATGAATTTAACCAATCCTTTTCGTGTTTTTCCCGTGCATGTGCACGGGCTTGCTTACTAGTTATATCAATATGCCATGTGACATTTAATATATATTTAGAATGAACACTTACTGTTATTTTATTTTTATGTCAAATCCCTACGACATGTATTGTATAGATTATTAATAATCCATACAATACGTATCTTGTTATATTGACTATTAATACAGGTCCACTGATTTATTAGACATAATCCCAAGCCTACGACATTTGGTATATTAATACACATTAATATACAAAATGTTATTCCAGGTGTTATACCCTTCCCTTGATTAATTATTAATTACCTTCACATTTTTTTCTGGTTTCTTAATCAATTTGGTTAAGCTTGGTAGTCATTCTATCATCAAACATATACCAACACATAAAGCACATAACAACACATAGCATCATCATCAATGATTTAACATGCCAATTTATTTCCTAATTATTTACTTAATTTTCTAAGTTCAAATTATCAACTTTATCAACTACCCTAATGTGCAAAATCCTAAAACTAACAACAAATTCTTAGCAAGCACTATATACACACTAGAAACTTATCCCTAAGATAAGGTAATACTCACTCCTTACCTCAAAATGATGAGAAAATAAGAAAAACCTTGATTTGTGCCCTAGAACCTAGGAACCTTGAACTTCCTTACTCTTGCTTGCCACCTTAGAAGTGCCAATATCCAATGTTGATAAATGATCCTATTATGAGAGTGTGGGAAGGGAGATTGTTGTTACTCTTATCTTTTTCTTGGTTAGGAGGCATGGAATGATGATTTCTCTCCATGATTAAGAGCTTGGAAAGCAAACAAAGAGAGAGAAAAGAAAGAGTGAGAGGGCGTGAGGTTTGGGAAGAGAAAGAGAGTGATTGAGTTTAGGTTATTTACATTGCTTAATATTGTTGATGATGATGAGGGTTTGGATTATTTGATGATGAAAAGAGAAGAAATGGTGATGGAGTTGGTGCCCTAGAGAGAGAGAGACATGAATGGAGGAATGGGGGAGGAGCTTCTAAGTGTTTTTGGTGCCATGGAGAGGTATATGCATGAGGGAACAAAATAATGTGTGGTTGAGGTGTGGTGGCTTCATGAGGAGGCCACCAATTTTGTGGCTGAGATGGTGCCACACGCACCAGTTCCAACTCCCATGTGCCTGGGCGCGGGTCATGGCGTGCCTGGGCGCCCAAGTACGTGCCTGGGCGTGCCTAGGCGTGCTCCGGTGCGCCTGGGCATGTACTGAGGGTCCTGACTTCAAATCGCAATATTTTCTCCGATAATAGTTGGATCTTGCCTAAATTTTGAGACAACCTTCCTAAGACCCTAAACCCCACATCCAACGGTGGAAATTGCGTTTAAAGGCTTGGACATAAAATTCCAAATTTCCTAACCTAGGATGTTCTTAAGATCAAAATTACTCCTAAATTCAACTTATTTTGATCAAATTCCACACTTCACATATCCTAGGATGATTTTCATAATACATAAACTTCGAAATTAAAATTGAGGATGTTGCAGGGACAACGTTACAATGATCAAGGTCACCTGCTAGGCATTGGTCGTAACAAGGACTACACGATCAACTAGGGATAGAGTTGTCGCCCCCTTGAATTTATACACTAATATATGGACACCATATTATTTTGTCCATCTGGCATAATATATTAATACATGGTAAGCAATTATATTCAAGTATAAAATAATACATGGTAAAGTAATTTAGGCATGTCAACATCCATATTGTATCCTAATATATTAGGACCTTATCAGATATAATAGGACCATGTATAAGGTGAATATATGTGGCCTTTAATGCATATTAATATCTGATATTAATATATAATGATTATGGTCCTAATAGATTATGTTAGGCCTAATATTTGATTATTAGGGAATACAATATATTTGTTATAGTATGGTCCTTAATATATTTATGGTCCTGGACCCGAAATAATCAAATAGAATAATCTTTGATTATTATATATACATAAACCTAATATATGGTCCTTTAACATGTTAGGTCCTAATATATTATGTATATTAATAATAATTCAATAATATCTGTTATAGTTGGCATTATATAATTAGAGAATACAATATATTTGTAAGCCTATTAATTATATAAGGCTTAAACTAACGTGTAAATTTATTAGGACCATGTATTAAACTCATGTATAAGGTCCTAATATATATGACTTTACCATGTATTATCAGATATTTGAGCATATTTGCTAGGTCCTAATATCATCCATATATGAGCTAATATATATTTGATTCATAAAAGGTCCTAATATATATGACTACTTATTAATAAGTCATAAAATATATGACTTAATCCATGGTGTTGCCATGGATTATTTAATATATATTGATGTGACATATTGATGGATTGGGCGTATCTTTTCAAGAGCTCGAGCGATGCGGATCCAGCCGGATGTTGCTGCTGCTGAGACCACATAATCAAATCATAAAATTTCTCATCCAAGATCGCGCGAACCCTATCGGAATCCCACGCTTCCCGAACCAACTCATTCATCAAAAAAGCGACCCTCTTTGTAAGATCCTGTGCAGGATCAGTACCAGGCTTGGCGGTGAAAAGAGGGATTATACCTGAGACCTTGTTAGGTGCCATTGTATAGGGCTCGCAGGTTGCGAAGCCGTAAGAAGGTTTGAGCAATGATGTGGATTGTGGAAATGGAATTGGAATTGGGATTGGTTTTGGTGATTTTGGAGAGAGAGAGAGATTCCATTGAATTGAAGTTTTGAAGAGAATCTCCAAACTCGCTTCATTCTTTCTTTCTTTCTTTTTGTTTTTTCAATTATTGAGATTTATTTGGTTAGGGTTTTTATAGAGAGAACTGAAACGCTGTCGTTTTGGATTGAAGAGATGAGCTTTTATTGTTTATAATAAGAAGTTTATGATGTGTGTAAGAAGTGAACTATTGCTTGGTGGTGGTGGTGGTTGGGTCGCCAGCGTCGGCGAGGAGGGTGGTGGTGGCGGCGGCCGACAAGATTGAGGGAGAAGAGATTTGGAAAGTAGGGGGAAGATAGGGGAGTGAGAGGAGTAGATCAAAAGAGATTAGGGGTTTATGGTTTTAATTTTGAGTTTTTCTAATTTCTGTTTTTTTTTTTTTAGTTTTAATCACTTGAAAAATTATGTGTTAATTTAGTTATTGTATTGTTTTAGTCTCTGAAAAATTTAAGGAAAAGTGTCCGCGTAAGACAGCCCAGTTGGTGGCTGCAGAGACACTTAAGATTTCCCCCTTCCCAGGTCATGGGTTCTAGTCCCAGACCTCTCATGTAAAAAAAAAAATTAAGGAAAAGTACATAAAACTTTATAATTTTTGTAAATAGGTATCATAAATTATTTTTTTCTTTTAAATAATTTTTTTCGAAACCAGATGGTGTTTGGGCTTTACATTTTTTGTGGCCCAACTAATCCACCTCGGATTCGCGAACTATGCGAGTCTTTGACTCAACAGTATGGATCTTCCCCAAGAAATGTTGTTTAATTAGGACTCGAGTCTTTGACCCTAAAGTTTCTAAGCGTCTAATCAGTTTCTACTAAAACAATGTACTTGGTTCTTTCCAAACTAGGATGCAAGCCCGTGCGATGCACGGGCGAAAGACTCTAGCCTACACTAAAAGTGATAAATTTACATATTATAAATTTAAATTTTGATAACAACAATTTAATTACCAATACCTGAATATCATGTTTATTTAAAAAAAAATTAATGAAATATTTTGGTAGTATTTTCAAAAATATCAAGTTTATTATACATGATTTTAGACAAAACACATATAGTATAAAACTTACAATAATAAACTTTATTAATATACGTGCTTAAACCTAAAGAACCAAACGTTATGAAACTGATATAATAAAATACTTTATGAAAATTGCATTTGCATTGGGATCCGGATGTACTTAACTAATACTTAAGAAATCGGATGGAAAAAAAATACAGAAAGTGATGTGTCCCATGGAGATGAACAAACTACCCTAATTTCCCGGTTAGAAGTTAATGAGGGGACAAATAGTAATTGAATTTCACGACAGCAAATGTGGATCACTTAAAAGTTCAAACCATGTCTCATTCCATGCAAAAAGGAAGAAAAAATAAATAAAAATAGCAGTATTCTTTTCATGATTTGGTTGTTTTAGAATTTGTTGATTTGTTAGATTATTTTTATGATTTTTTATTTTTGTAATTTTTTATCATTTTTTAAGACAAATGAAGCATTATATATATATATATATATATATATTATTTTTAGCTTTCTTAACTTCAATCCTTAAAACTCATAATCTTTTGATTTTTTCAAGATAATAAAGTTTATCCCTTTTTTAGATTCTTTTTCTCAACCCAAGATTTTATTAAAAACTCTTTTTTTAACAATTTTCGTAACTTATACGTCAATGCATAAAAAAACCATTAATTAATAATAACCAACTTGAAAATATTCCTTAAATGTTGTAAATATTTTTCTCCTATTTGTCTTCTCAATGATCTCATTAATTTCGGTCTTCTCAATGATCTCATTAAGTTCTCTTCTATTAGCAAATTTCTCTTCTATTAGTAATTTGGGAATTTCTTTTTTTTTGTTTGAATATTAGTAACTAATTTTTATTAACTAATTAATCACACCATATTTTCATACTATTAGTAACTAATTAGTAATTGATTTTTTTTCTTCTATCAATAACTGATTTTTTTTATTTTTTTATATTAGTAACCGATTTCTATTAACAAAAAATATTGAATAAAAAAAATCTTAAAACTTAAGAAACTAAATAAATATATTTTAATCTTGAATCATAATAACTATAGAGAAATACTATATAGAAAAAGATTTGAATCAGATTTGGAATAAAATAATTATATTCAAAAGAATAATATATTACCTAAAATTGACACTTTTTAATGGAATACAAATTTTCGTAACTTATGCATTAATGCATAACAAAAACCATTAATTAATAATAACCAACTTGAAAATATTCCTTAAATGTTGTAAATATTTCTCTCCTATTTGTCTTCTCAATAATCCCATTAATTTCGGTCTTTTCAATGATCCCATTAAGTTTTCTTCTATTAGAAATTTCTCTTCTATTAATAATAGATTTCTTTTTTTTTTAATATTAGTAACTGATTTCTATTAACTAATGGATCACACAATATTTTTATACTATTAGTAACTAATTAGTAATTGATTTTTTTCTTCTATTAGTAACTGATTTATTTTTTTTAATATTAGTAACTGATTCTATGAACAAAAAATATTGAATAAAAAAAACCTAAAAAACCAAAAGTAAAGAAACTAAAGAAATATATTTTAATCTTATATCATAATAACTATAGAGAAATACTATATAGAAAAAGATTTGAATCAGATTTGAAATAAAATAATCACATTCAAAAGAATAATATATTACCTAAAATTGACACTTTTTAATGGAATACAAATTTTCGTAACTTATGCATTAATGCATAACAAAAACCATTAATTAATAATAACCAACTTGAAAATATTCCTTAAATGTTGTAAATATTTCTCTCCTATTTGTCTTCTCAATAATCCCATTAATTTCGGTCTTCTTAATACCATTAATTTTGGTCTTCTCAATGCCATTAATTTCGGTCTTCTCAATGATCCCATTAAGTTCTCTTCTATTAGTAAATTTTTCTTCTATTAGTAATAGATTTCTTTTTTTTTGCTTGAATATTTGTAACGGAATTCAGGATTAACTAATGAATCACACCACCAACGGGGCTTGGTTCAGTTGGTGTAAGGCCCCAACTGAAATCTTGGGAATGAGACAAGGGTGCTAGTAGCCCCGGTTCGATTCCCACTAAAAACATCCCGCTGGGAGAGCCAGTCACGCAGCTCGCTCCGGATTAGTCTCAAGGGCTCCCTGGTATTAAGGGTGCTCTTGGGGATACCGGTGGTTCCGCAAGGAATTCGGACAAAAAAAAAAAACTAATGAATCACACCATATTTTCATACTTTTAATTTTTTTTTGGTTGAATATTTTCATACTTTTAGTAACTAATTAGTAATTGATTTCTTTTTTATTTCTTCTATTAGTAACTGATTTTTATGAACAAAAAATATTGAATAAAAGAAAACCTAAAAAACCAAATGTTAAGAAACTAAAGAAATATATTTTAATCTTGAATCATAATAATTATAGAGAAATACTATATAGAAAAAGATTTGAATCAGATTTGGAATAAAATAATTACATTCAAAAGAATAATATATTACTAAAAATTGACACTTTTTAATGGAATACAAATTTTCGTAACTTATGCATTAATACATGACAAAAATCATTCATTAATAATAACCAACTTGAAAATATTCCTTAAATGTTGTAAATATTTCTCTCCTATTTGTCTTCTCAATGATCTCATTAATTTCGGTCTTCTCAATGATCCCATTAAATTCATTAAGTTCATTGCCACATGAGGCATCATATGATTTGAAGAAATCCTTGTATGTTCCACCAACTTTTCTTCTAAGAGCTCCATACTGCATGAAAATATGAAAATTTAATATGCAGTCATCAGAGATTATAATGAATGAAGAGATACAAAAAATTGGAAATATAGAGCACAAACATATTTGGCACCAACAAGGGGTTATCATAGTTCCTGACCAGACAAAGTTGGAAATATAGAGCACAAACATATTTGTAAGCACCAACATATTTGTAATTTAGTACTAACATATTTGTAAGAAAAAAAAGTAACAAACATAAGGCAAGTTAAAGTGACAGGAAAACATTACTTGCATTGCTTTTAGTTGCAGTTTTCGTGGCTCTATCCCGTTTATCTTGCTCTCGTCGTGTTGGTGCCAATTTCCATCTCACTATCTTAGTTTCAGTAACACAACATAAGTTTATTACAATACCTTAGCTTCATTATGACCATGCCTGCAATCAAAAAGTTTATGGTGCTTTAATCTTGTATCTCCTCCCATAGTGCATGCACCTAACATAAACAAATGTTTTTCTAGCTAAGATAACTCAAACAAAATTAATTCTTTTTACATAAGATAACACAAACAAATTGAATCTAAAATACAACAACATTTTATGCATCTTCAATCCCCTTAGTAATCCAAGATTACCTCGACAATGCTCATTTTAAACATTAAACATTAAACATATTGAGTATTTAATTTGCACATAAATGCTATAATAATATCAATTTCATAACTTAAAATCTCTAACATCAAAATCCCTAAATAATAATTTCTCCAAACCCTTAAAAATTCAAAGTTCATGAAAACCAGATTAAAGAACACTCTGGTTATACCAATGAGGATTATGAATATGTGATTAATTTTTTGAAAGGGCAAACCATGTATCATTAATATCAAATCTACGAATTCTAACAACTTCAAACAAATGCAAAAGAGAATTGATAGGAGTTAGAATCACCTTGAGGGATAGTTGAAAACAATAGAGTGGAGGATGAGACCAAGCTAATGGTGGCAGCCTCGTCGAATTCGGCGGCGGCGGCTTGACTGTGGACGGCGGCGGTGGGGCGCGTGGTTGATGGTGTTGCGACCAGGGGATCCATGCGACCAAAACCCTGCCCTCGGTTTTGAGAACGCCAATGGTTGCGACGGGTGGCGGCAGGGATGGTTCAAGATTCTCCTTGGCTCATCTTCTTTGTCTCATTGCGATCTATAATATTTGTGAAGTGACCATAACGTTTTGATGAGTTTTATTTGATATTTGTGAGGAGAGAAAATCAAGGTTTGATTATGGGGTGGGAGTAATGAAGAAGATGAAGATGAGGAGTGAGAGAGGGGGAGTGCTTTTTTCATTTGGGTGGGGCAGACTTGACAAAAATTAAAGTAGTCAAAATAAGAGGGAGTAAATGAGCAGGATTTTTAGTGGGTGGGAGGGAAATAGTGGGTCCAAATTGTTCACGAATTCCTTTAGTTATGTATAATGTATTAATCCCATTTGGATTTATATAATATATACATAATTCTTAAACTAAATATAAGTGAAATTGATTCATCCATTAAAAAATCAAAGTACTACTATAGTTAATAAATCTCACAATTCATTTTGTTTTAGACCCAATATATATTTTTTTTATTTTCTTATTTAAATATATTTTTTGCATTAATTATTCTATGTTGTTCTTTTCTTCTAAAAAAACAAAGAATCAAAGATCATAGGAAAATCGTTCAAAAGTTCTAACCCATCGTAGCTCTGCAAAAAATATTCACTATATTGATGGATTGTTTAATTAGGTCTAGAACTCTTCATTTTAATTATTTGAACAATTAACAAAATGCTCCCAAAATGCTGGATGCACAAAAGATATATGGAAGAGTCCATAAATGTTTAAGCTTGTTGAAAAATATTTTTAGAATAAGTTGTAAACTTTGTTCTTTTGTTTGAGAATAAAAATTTATTGTATTTCAATGTTAATGCTTTAATGGGAGATTGAGTACCATTAAAATAATAAATTTAAACCAATTGATTAACAGTTTAAATACTTTAAACTAAAACAAAATAAATGGTTAGGTTTGTTAACCATTAATAGTATAAGAATAACTTAATAGAACCCTCAGGTTGGTGTGTGGGTTCTCAATCCCAGTCTTTCTGGGTTTTTCTCCCAATTTTTCTGGGTCTTTCTCTTGCCTCTGTGCAAGTTATATTTTATAAATAAATTGTTTTTTTAAGTTGTTTTGAGTGTTTTCGTTGATGGAGGAGACCTGTGTTTGTCCTACCTTCCAAATCTGATGGTCCTCCTACCTTTTATAATAACTGGAAGTGTTTTGAGTGTTTTTGTTGATGGAGGAGGCCTGTGTTTGTTCTACCTTCCAGATCTGATGAACCTCCTACCTTTTATAATAACTGGACGTATGTTAGCAGTGACAGTTTTTTCATTGCAGGTTTATGTTTTATTTTCTGCTCAGCGGCTCTATCCCCACATCTTTGAGATTCCTTATCTCTGATTGGTGCTTACTCCTAGAATTGATGAGATTGTTGTCTTGATGATAAAGGCCGTCGAATTTCAGGCTCGAGCCAACTTTTGGAAGATGAAGCATGTCCGCTTTTGAAAGGCTATTAATGCAGTGTACCTGTTTCTTTATGATGTTTTTTCTTTAACAATTATGTATTGGTCTTTATTATTGTGTGTCATGTTTGTACTCCTGCTTATTATGGAATGAATGCTTTTATTTTCCCCTTAAAAAAAACTTAATAGAGGGACCAACTTTTTTTTTTGAAGGGAGGGACCAATTTCACTAATTGTTAAAATTTAAAAATTAATTGGAAAGAAAAAATAGTCAATGGTGATTATTTGCAAAAGTCATAAAATTTAGGAGATGTTTATACAATTTTTCCCAAATTTTAAATTGTTTGGGTTTAGTCTCCAGTGTCATTTAATTGATGATGTATCAATATTATAAGTGAATACATGTCTCATAAATTATTATCATGATCAATATTGTTGTCGACACGTCATCACTTAACTTATGATAAAATTTTAGGCAATGAAACTCAAAAAAATATAATTTTGTGAGGATTAATACCAAATAAACATAAGTTTTTTAGGACTAAAAACCTAATTACACATGTTATACAAGTTAAGGATTGGTAGGCAAACTCGTATATCCTAGTTTGTAAAATTATATTTTAGAGTGTTCGTGATTCAGTTTTGATGGATATAATTTTTTTAAGGGCTTAGGTATTGTGATTTGTGGAAGCAATTTTAGTTAAGAACATGGATGAGGAGGTGAAATTTTTGATTTGGGGCTTTAGGGTTTCTATTTTCCAAAAGGTTTGTTGGAAACCAACAAGCGGCCTAACAATTACTAGGGGGGTGAATAGTAATTTGAAGTTACCGATATACAATTTTCAAAATTGATTGAAAATAGGAAGAAATACTGTTGTTGAGTTTAAGTAAAATGCCGATCAGGAACCAAGTACCGATTAAACTAATCGGATTGCCGAGTTCCGAGCACACACTTAATCGGATTTTGTATCAGCGGAAATATGCAACAATATTTCAGTGAGTATGCAGTGGAGAAAACCGATTAAATGCACTAACACAGAAAGTGGAAAATGCCAAGATACTGCCGAGCAGATGCAGACGATCTATTGTCTAAGCCGAGCAATAGATTATCCGAGCTGGTACACACAACAATCGGTTTTAACAGTGAAAATATGTTGAGCTCAAAATAACGAACAAACGTTCGGTTTTGCCGAGTGAAAACGCTCGAAAAATGCAAATGCAGAATGAGCAGGTAAATGCAGAAAAGCGATAAAGAAGAAGGCACAGAAATTTTATCCTGATTCACTCTCACCGACTTTGAGAGCTACGTCCAGTCACCGTGGTTGGTAGGTAATATGTTGAGATGTTCCTGGTCACCTCAAAAGCCAGAACGTAGGGGTCTGTGAGTCAGTCGTATAGCGGCAGTTGATTGTGGGTATTTGGCCGCCTATAATACAATCAGACAACAACAAGAGAACGAATACAACCGCCTCATTTTCTTAAGGGCACAGAGAAACAAACTTTCACATTTGAAATCTAAGTTTCAAATCCTCTCTGTGAAATCCCTTCCTTAAACCGAATACTCACTTGTTCCTCAAACTTTCAAATCAAACACTTGTGAGTTCGGGGTGGAGCCATCATCATCCTCATCTAATCAATCATGGATTAGATGAGGATGGTAAAGTCCTATAATTTTAAGGTGATGGCTCATGAACCTTAATGTCACTATAACCATATTATTAGGACCTCAATAAGGTCCTAATATATATGCATTAAAGTCCACTATAATCCATATCAACTCATGACTTATAATCTCTTATAATCAAGTAGGATTCTATAAAGTCCTAATATATGGATTAATTCTGATTTATAGATATGTCTTCCCTAGGGCGACCGTATCATAACAGTTGTCAAATAATACACGGTTCAAATATATAAGACATGACTCCTAACCTAATTCATACTAGTCACATATCAATAGTTGATATGTCTTTTATAACTATATACCCTTTTCTGCACGCTATTTTTGTTATATAGTGCGAAAAGATACGCCCAATCCATCACTCTCTACCGCTGCACTTACTGTTCTTTGTTGCATGCATGCATGCATGCATCCATAACATCACCTCCCATTGCAATAGGCGGTAGGAACAAGAGGGTTTTCCTACGGCGAGTGACCCATCTATTACTATAAAAAATATCACTGTATTAAAAAAAAGAGTGTTGTTTAATTAATCGTAATCATGGTGGTTGACGTAAATTAGCCTCTTCCACCTATATTATTCGTAAAAACAAAAAATTACAATTTTAACCGCTCAATTCCTTTTCTTTACTCATTTATCTATCTTCTATTCGTATTTGATTATTTTTTTTTGTGATTACACTAACTTCTTATCCCAAATTTACAAAAGTAAGTAAAACAAATGAATTAACAAACATAATTAATTATTTATGACAAAAATACGATAATAAGGATACGGATGGACAGCCACGACAGTGCTAATCAATACGCTAGTTATCGTCGAAAGTACTCATGAGAGGGAAATTAGAATACCGCGTAAGATAGCCCAGTTGGTGGCTGCAGGAACACTTAGGATTTTCCCCTCCCCAGGTCATGGGTTCTAGTCCCAGACCTCTCATGTAAACCAAAAAAAAAAAAGGAAATTAGAATAAGATGTACTCCCTCCGATCCTATTTATAAGTCACATTCTAGAAGGATTCTTTGGTCCTATTTATAAGTGACTTTGTATTTTCTAGGAGGCATTTATTGCTATTTTCTCTTATTTGCCCTTTGCCCATTAATGTGAAGTAATGCAATGTGAAATTTCCAATGCAAGTTAAGAGGGTAAGATTGTAATGTTGAAGTATTTTTTTAAAATTTCAAGAAACCTAACTACCTTCCTTGATCCATGTGATATGGTTAAGTATGCCCTATAAATAGGACCGGAGGAAGTATTTTTGAGATTATTATTTTGATTAACCGGGTAAAAAAGACAAATTGGTGGGGGTCCAATAAATGGATCAGTGGGGTGAGCAGAAGATCCAATAAGAATAGGCCCAAAAAGCTATGAGCGAGTGAATGAATGAAGCGAAGCGAAGGGTGCAGGCAGAAGTGTGCCAGTGCCACCTCACTCTACTTCGCCTTCCTCTGATTAGTGTTGAATCCTAAACAAAACAAAACAGAGATGTTAGCTCGAATCGCCGGTAATGGCATCAATCAGATCCGCCACCTTCAGGTTCCTTTTATCTCTTCTTTTTCCTATTCTCTTTCTCTCTCATTTCTCATTTCCCTTCTAATGGAATTGTATTGTATTGTGTTTCAGGCAACATCCAAGACCAAGAGGGCTTTCTCAACCACTCTCAACTACCCAGACCTTCCTTGGGAATTCTCATTCTCCGATGCCAACAAATCCAAGGTACTCTCTCAATATTCAATATTCAATCTTCTCTTCTCATCTGCCTACCTTACCATTTAATTTAATTTAATTTAATAGTGTATTTATTTAAATGTAGCACTTGGTTGGAACTTTACTTTACCTGATTTGATTTATATTCATTCGTATTGGAGGGGAGGGGTTATGCTATTTTATTTTATTTTATTTTAGTCGAGTAGAGAGAGAGAGACTGTTAATAAGGAAGGACTTAGATGATGATGGTTTCTCTCTCTGTATACATACATGATTTACAACACAACAAACAGGGCATTATGTCTCTGCCCATGAAGTTAATGAAGCCATTGACACTTTCCAGCGCTTGGAAGAGTTCAATTTGAAGGATATGACTTCCTTCTGTAACCTCATTGATGCGCTGTGTGAGTATAAGCATGTTATTGAAGCTCAAGATTTGATTTTTGGCAAGAGTAAAATCATGGGTTTTGAAGCTCAAGATTTGATTTTTGGGGAGAGTAAAATCATCTGTCGTCATCAAAATTGGATTTTTAGGGAGAATGAAATCATGGGTAGTCATCAAAATTTGAATTTTGGGAAGAATAAAATCATAGGTAGTGTTCAAAATTTTATTTTTGGGGAGAATAAGGTTGTTGGCAATGATGGGGTTGAGAATATTGATACTAAGATTTGCAACATGGTTCTTCGAGGGTGGTACAAATTGGGGTGGTGGAGGAAATGTAGGGAGTTTTGGGAGGAGATGGATAGAAGAGGGGTTCATAAGTCTCTTCATTCTTTTTCAATTTATATGGATATTATGTGCAAAAGTGGGAAGCCTTGGAAGGCTGTGAAATTGTATAAGGAGGTGAAGAACAAAGGTATCAAATTGGATGTGGTAGTTTATAACATTGTCATTAAAGCCATCGGTCTTTCGCAAGGTGTTGATTCTTCGGTTAGGGTCTACCGTGAAATGAAGGAGTTGGGGCTGAAACCTACTATTGTGACTTATAACACAATCATAAGGCTTTTGTGTGATAACTATAGATATAAGGAGGCACTTGGGTTGCTTCATACGATGCGTAAGAATGGTTGTCATCCTAACACGATGTCGTATATTGAGTGGTATGCACATAGATTACGAACAAAACCAATGTTAAAGAAACATTTAGTGAGGGATAATTTTTTATTTTTCAACTTTTGTTTCCAATTTTTGTCTAATAAAGAGAGACTTTTTAAGTAAAGGGTGAAAGAGAGATTATATTGTAAACACAGTTAACACTAACCAATTAAAATATTAGCCCAACTTTATCTAATAAATGTTGACAATGTGACTCTGTGTATACTCTCTTTACACTAATCACACAAATTTGCAAAGAAAATGTAAGTGGATATATTAGGGTCTAATATAAGGACCTTATATTAATATATTAACAATATTAATAAGTTATCATGGTGACATAGGTATACATAGGTATTAATATTAGAATGATCTGAACTATTCTAATATATAAGATGAATCATATTGTACTGATCCTGCACAGGATCTTACAAAGAGGGTCGCTTTTTTGATGAATGAGTTGGTTCGGGAAGCGTTGGATTCCGATAGGGTTCGCGCGATCTTGGATGATAAATTTTATGATTTGATTATGTGGTCTCAGCAGCAGCAGCATCCGGCTGGATCCGCTTCGCTCGAGCTCTTGAAACAGTTGGATTCGTGGCCTGCGTTAGCAGTGCAGGTATATGGAATTAGTCAGTAGTGTGTGCTTGTTTGAATTAGGTTATTTTTGTCGTCGAAAATTGAAATAGAGCTTGTAATGAAAATTTTATTTACTAAGATAGTTTGTTTTGATAATGTAAGTGATTATTCTATGAGACTTAGTGTCTGTTTGTTTTATTTTATTTTATTTTTTTCAAATGAGATATTGTTTTGATTTTGATTACAAAAAATCACTTTTGTCATTTGTACCTTGCCTATTTGTTTGGAAGCAAAAGCTGCAAAAAAAATAAAAAGAAGCTGAAATTCAGTATTTTTTAGTACGTATATTTTTCAGCTTATCAAAAAATAGCTTTTGTAGGAGTGAATTTTTTGTTTGGTTAGGCTTTTAATAAAGTGCAAAAAGTGAAAAAAAAATTATCTTTATTGAAAAGCTATATTTTTCAACTTTTCAGAAAGTCACCTGTTTGTAAAGTCATTGTTTTCAAGTATCTTGGTATTACGTTTTAAAGCCTAAGCAAACAGGTCCTCAACCTAGTCCGAACCTGCATTTAACCTATTCGTGATCTCAACAGCTGATGCAAGTTAACTAACTCAGACGGTAAATTTGACTTTTTCTTTTGTGGATTGTGTTGTTTAACTTTCAGGTGTTTAATTGGAGAAGAAGGAACTCTAGTGTTGATAACACCATTACTGTCTTCGAGTACTCTAAGGGTATAAAAGCTGCAGGTAGGTCTAGGAATGTTGATCTTGCGACTCAACTCTTTAAAGAGGCTGCAAATAGGGGTATCGTATCGACCAGCATATACAATGCACTGATGGGTGCTTTTATGTTTAATGGCCTTGCTGAGAGATGCCAGTCCCTGTTTTGTGAAATGAAGAGGGATGCAACTTGCACTCCTACCATTGCCACATACAATATTCTTATATCTGTTTTTGGTCGCCTGATGTTGATTGATTACATGGAAGCAACATTCAAGGAGATTAATGAGTTAAGCCTTTCCCTTAATGTAAACACTTATAATCATTTAATTGCTGGATACATCTCCGCTTGGATGTGGGATGATATGGAAAAACTTTTTCTTATGTTGAAGTCAGGCCCAGTCAAGCCTGACTTGAAAACCTATCTGCTAATGCTTCGTGGATATGCGCATTCTGGTAATCTAGAGAAGATGGAAGAGATATATTCTTTGGTAAGGCATCATGTAAACGAAAATGAAATTCCGTTGATCAGGACCATGATATGTGCGTATTGTAAAAGTTCTGAAGTGGATAGAATTAAGAAGATAGAGGCATTGTTGAAGTTTATTCCAGAAGAAGAGTACAGGCCATGGTTAAATGTGTTGTTGATTAGGCTCTATGCGACTATGCCCAGGAGGACTGGTTAGAGGAAATGGATAATGCAATAAATGAGGCATTTGAGCACCGAACCCGTGTAACAACAACGAAGATTATGAGATGCATAACTACAACTTACTTTCGGTGCAATGCAGTAGATAGGCTAGAAAGTTTTGTCAGGCGTTCTGAATGTGCTGGGTGGAGAATCTGCCGCTCCTTATATCAGTGTAAACTGGTCTTGTATGCGTCACAAAAGCGCATTAAGGAAATGGAAAATGTCCTCAATGAGATGGAAGGTGTCAATCTTCTTTGCACAAAGAAAACATTATGGATAATGTACAAAGCTTACATGAGCTGTGGTCAGAGATCTGTGGTTTTGAAAATATTGGGCCAAATGTACAAGCATGGTCATGAAGTTCCCTTGGAGGCATTTCCATCATAAATTATATTGTCTGAGGTGCATACTGATTGTGATACTAATTTTAAACACATTCAACAGATTAATGTGAAGATGTTCATTTCAGTTGCCAGAAATTAACATTACCTTGTTCTCATTATCCATTTTCAATCTAGCGTCTAGTCATAATTTTACTTGGTGTACAGTTGGTCATTCTAGAATTGTCAGAATTATTTGTCATTCCAGGCATACTGCATATCACATGATTAAAATTCTATGCCCAGTGAAATTTGGGTGTGTGGATTGTGGTCATTATTTGTTTGTACGACTGAGTGACTGACTGATTAGTCAAGTTCATGATGAAAATTTTCTGATTGTATTTTTTCCTGTATTATAATCATCATTGTTTATTTTGTTTATTAGATGTCCGAGAATCGCAGTAGCATATTTTCCTATGGCATTTTGTGTAATTTTGCTCAAGGTCGATGACACTGTTAATTCTGGATCATCCCTATCAAGGAAGTATTGATACCAGTGGTAAGCTTATTTTTTATGTAGACCCTTCATTTCTTTATTGAGGTCAGAGGAGAATCTATATGCTTTTAGTTTCTTAATATGATGCTCATGATATGTCGTGATGTTGCTTCCCCCCTACACTGCCTCTCTCTCTTTGCATGGTATGATTGTTTATTTACATTGCACCTTGGCCATTATTTGCTCATTTGTTTCATTCAGCAGCATACTGTTGGTAATTCTGGCAGTCATAGTACATGTTATGTCTGTGTACCATACCTTGCAATGTTAACCTGTGTCTCTTGTTTTTTTTGGCCTATGTAATTTTGGTGTTCAGGATAAGTATTGTGGTGTTTAGTTTACATTTCTCTTGAGTCTGTATCTCAAATCATGACTTTTCTGAATGTGGTTTTTCTTTTGATCATGGCCATCAGGTTGTTGCCTTGTTTCATTCTGGCCTTTATCTTAGTTTGATATATGGATAGTATGCTATTGATTGATAGTATCAAAATCTGAAAGAACCTTCTTCGGTGCCAATGATATTTTCTGAGTGTTGTTGTCTTCTATGTTAACTAATTTGTTTGGAAGTTTGAGATTCTTTTGGGGAAGAATTTACTTCCGAAGTTGGCTTATGTATTTATCTACTCATTTTCTAGGTTGAATGCAGAGTTACGGGTGACACTTGATCAGCCCGTAATGTTGTTGGAATGATTGAGAGATGTTGGGCATACAACATAAGTACAAGAGAGGAATGTATGCACATCAGAGAAAGCAACAAATTGGAGAAATACCTCACATCACAATGATGAGAAAATGATGATGCTTTGTGGAAATGATCGAGCTACTGGAGAGTATGTTGTGACTGCATCTTAGATGAGAAAACAGTGACATTCAGCTACTAAAGAAAACTTTGTTGAATCTATTGATGACCTTGATAATCTTGTCCTATAACTTCTTGTCTCGCCTTAGACTTGTCTGGTAAGCATTCATTCTCTTTACCTATTTTCTTTCCTGTGACCATTTTGCCACTGAGTTGTCAGTCTATTATTGTTAGAAAATCTAGAAAACATCTCATCATACTTCATTGTATTTTAGAATATCTTATAAGAGTAAGATCTCGAAGGAGTTATTTCTTATTCCATGGTTTGTTCCTTTATTTAATTGGAATTACGATTCTTTTATTAGTATAACAAATAGGACCCTTGGGTTTGCCTTTTGTATCACGTCACCACATCCCAATGTTATTATGAGTTTACCGTTTCATTTCTCTCGAGTCTTTTCCTATTACCTAACCTTAAAATCTAATTTCTTTGACATGGTGGTATCCACCTTCGGAATAATTTCTCCATTTTTCTAGGTAGCGTTCATGGAACTACAGTCATCATTCACCATCTTCAAACATAAGATTTAGTTAAGCTGTTTTCTTCATCTTTGTTTCTTCCAATCTCTCTTTTGTTTTCCTTGAGTTTTTCTATGTTTTGTCGTGTTCATTGGCGATGTCTCTCCCATGAGCTCCAATCCTATTGTGTTTTTTCAAGACCTTGAAATTGTTTTTACTTTTGTTTTCTGTAATTGTGAGGGGGGAAGTGTTAAATATTTGGAAAAATATCTCCTCATCCAATATTTCATCTACTTTTGCAATATGTGAGTGACATGAATTTATCGAGCTCTAAATACTTGTATTGGCTTGAAATGTGCATAGTTTCATTCATATCAGTATTATCATCTTCCAGTCAAACTCTGACGTTTTTTTTTAAAATGTTGCAGGTTGCTGAAGTTAACATCACTCTTTAGTCATCGTCTGGTTAAAGCATGCATTATTGATTTATAACCTTGCAGCTTGCTACATATTCCCTGTTTTCATGCAAGGTTTTTGTTGGGGAAAGCCTCTGAATCATCATATTGTAATTTCTATGTCCCTCTCCAATTTGTTGTAATTTGTTTTTCCCTACTTGAATGTGCTAACCATGCTTGATTTTTTATCACTGCAAAAGTTAAGATGGTAGTTGAAGCTGGATTACAAATTGTGATGAAGCACACAGAAAATTTTGTTAACGCACGGCACTTGCCTAACTGTGTGGTACTCTTGCTGAGATATCTGACAAGTGTCCCATGTCTCCCTTATCTCGCACTTATTTCTCACTTATCTTCCAAAGTAATGGCCAATAAAGTGTTTGAGATATTGTAAAGTGTTTAGTCTATTTGTGAAGTTTGTGTTCCATTTATTTTACTGGTCCTTAATAGCATCTCCACCACCGGCATTATTTTTTTCCTTATCTAAATAGGGAGAATCATTCACTCTTGTTGAGAAATGACTTTTTGTCATTTTTGAAGATCGTAGTTAAATAGGGACAATTCATAGTTTGGAGAGATAAATATTTTAATAATGGAAAAATGATGAAAGAAAAATATAGTTAAGTTGATGGGGTTTTTATTTAATGTAAAATATTAAAAGGGCGAGGTAGTGTGTAAGACCTATTTTAAGAACAAAAGTTGATTTATGAGTGGAGGAAAAAACATGTTAGTTGTATTTAAAATACAAAAAAAGTGTGAAAATAATAAAATAATTTGTGGGATCTATTCAAGTAAAAAAAATGTCCACCAATATGAATGATTCCAGTCAGTTAAATATTGGAAAATGATTACATATATCTGGAAGGGGTCAAGAGTGTTAGGAAATAGGATGCGACAAACGCAGCGGAGAAAAAAAAAATAAATATATCCTATTTCCATCCAGGATCCATGTGAAAGAATGATTTGAGATAGGGAATAAAATTACCTTTTGCAGGGAAGAGGAGACCAACGAATCTTATCACGAACGTTTCGTCAATCACGAGCACATCAATGTGTTGTGTCTCTATTGGTATCCACACGAACAAATTCCCAATTGGAGTCACGTCTCTTTTCTCAATGCTAGCAGAGAAGAGAGAGTCTGTGTATCACTCACTCTCTCATATGACGGCTAGGGTTACCGTTCTGTGTCTCACACATCTTAACCCCTAAAGCTAATAATATTATATTTATAATATTATCATACCAATTGGTTGGACTTTTTAGGAGACAAATTCGAATTCTATCTTATATGTAGAAGATAAAATCAAATTTATATCTTATACATAAAGATAAAACGAATCATATCTTAATCATATCAGAAAGATTTAATTTTATAAAAATACAACTATTGTATTTTTTTATCAAATGTGATATCTCCAATTTTATCTGCTCTTAGTGTGTGACCCTATAGGTTCTTGTAACGTTGGCAGTAATGTTAAAATCACATTTTAACTTTACAAGCAATGAGCGGTATCTAGCAACACATCATTGCTACCCAAGTGACATGAATGTCTGTGATTTGACTAAACCTTTTACTGTGACCAATGAACATGTGTAAGTTTTATCCCTTTGTCCAAATATCATAGTTACACTCATGGCATGGAACGTGTCACCCATGAATAGTGTAACCTATGGTTTCTTGATCCTTGAGTAGACGCGTCTAAACAAGTCTCGTCAATATCTCATATTGACTGTCTTGAGTATGACCATACATTTCACCGTCTCACTCAATCAAGGGGCCCAGGGATATAATTCCTATTGATAAGGAAGGACAAATCTCATCTACGTCACTCACATCCCTCTACATGATTTGTCATATACCCGACTACAACCGTTATGATCACCTGGTTAAAGATGACGTTTGATTGCGTGAAAGCATATAATTCCTCATGTTGGGAACCGTAGCGACTTCAGGTCGAAGGACCATGTACACTATTGTCACTATGAGAATCGCTTATGACACTCACTTAATAACCCATGTAACATTCTCATGGCGGGTCAATCCAGTACACAATTGTCCCAATGTGTACTTACGTGAAGACTTGATATCCCATATCCATGACCGGTGAGATACAGTCATCAGTCTGCCACATACTAGTCTTGATGTATTATAGTTGTCCTTATTAACTATAATACTCGACTAGGGAATCTTTAAGGATAATTATCAATCAATAAGATCTCACTATCAAGTCATGTACTTGATATTCTTATGACATTGAACTTATAATCCTAAGGACTTTATTACATCTATTTTAATTAAACAATTAAAGCATAAATATAATAAATGAAATGTCTCATTATTATTAATAGTAATAATCCATAAACATGAAATAAGTACAAGTAAAAGAGAAAATACGATTGCCACTAGGGCACTCTCCAACAATCTCCCACTTGCACTAGTGCCAATCGTTCATGTATCTAATACCATAAGCCCTAACATGTCCCTCATGCTTTTTTATGGCAAGAGGTTTAGTCAGTGGATCAGCAATATTATCATCTGTTGAAACTCTGCATATCTTCACATCTCCTCTGTCAATTATCTCTCAAATGATGTGAAAACGCCGAAGTATATGTTTGGATTTCTGGTGAGATCTCGGTTCCTTAGCTTGCGCAATGGCTCCATTGTTGTCACAATAGAGGTCCACTGGAAACTCAATACTAGGAACAACATCAAGTTCAGTTATGAACTTCTTAATCCAAACCGCTTCCTTTGCTGCTTCTGATGCAGCTATATACTCAGCTTCTGTTGTAGAATCGGCTACAGTCTCTTGCTTTGAACTCTTCCAGCATATAGCCCCACCATTCAAACAAAATACAAATCCAGATTGTGATCTGAAATTGTCCTTATCAGTCTGGAAGCTAGCGTCGGTGTAACCCTTTACAACCAGCTCATCTTCACCTCCATATACCAAGAAAGCATCCTTAGTTCTTCTTAAGTACTTTAGGATATTCTTGACTGCTGTCCAGTGACCTTCACCTGGATCTGACTGGTATCTGCTCGTCATGCTCAAAGCATACGAAACATCAAGTCGAGTACATATCATGGCATACATGATAGATCCAATTGCAGATGCATATGGAATTCTATCCATGCGTTCCCTTTCTTCCTTAGTGGAAGGACACTGTTCCTTTGACAAGGTTATACCATGTGACATTGGCAAAGATCCCCTTTTGGAATCCTGCATGTTGAACCGTTTCAACACTTTGTCTATGTACGAACTTTGACTTAGGCCAAGCAATCTCCTTGATCTATCTCTATAAATCTTGATGCCTAATATATAGGTTGCTTCACCCAAATCCTTCATAGAAAAGCAATTCCCTTACCAAGTCTTGACAGACTGTAAGGTAGGAATGTCATTCCCGATGAGTAGTATGTCATCCACATACAACACAAGAAAGACAATTGCGCTCCCACTAACCTTCTTATATACACAAGACTCTTCTTCGTTCTTGATGAAACCAAATTGTTTGATTGCATCATCGAATCGAATATTCCAACTCCTAGAAGCTTGTTTCAATCCATAAATGGATCGTTGCAGCTTTCAGACCTTTCCAGCATGCTTTGGATCAACAAAACCTTCAGGCTGTGTCATATACACATCCTCTAAAAGATTTCCATTAAGGAAAGCAGTTTTGACATCCATCTGCCAGATTTCATAATCATGAAATGCTGCAATAGCAAGCAGGATCCTAATGGATTTAAGCATGGCAACTGGTGAAAAAGTTTCATCATAGTCAATACCATGAACTTGTTTGAAACCTTTAGCAACCAATCGTCCTTTAAAGGTATGTACATTACCATCCATGTCAGTCTTCTTCTTGAAAACCCAGTTGCACCCAATTGGTTTTACCCCATCAGGTAGATCAACCAAGATCCAAACTTGGTTGGTGTGCATGGACTCCATCTCAGATCTCATGGCTTGAAGCCATTTCTCAGAGTCAGGGTTGTTTATAGCCTCTTGGTAAGTAGTAGGTTCATCTTGATCAAAAATCATAATGTCATCCTCTTGAGTCAAGAGAAATCCATATCTCTCTGGCTGAAGAGGAATCCTACTTGACCTACGCAAAACTTGTGTAACTTGATCAGGTTGTACGTCCACAACATCTTGTGGAACTTGCTCAACATCCATCGCTTGGTCTTGGCTACTTTGGGATTCTTGAATCTCATCAAGATCTATTTTCCTCCCACTATTTCCTTTAGAGAGAAATTCTCTTTCAAGAAATACGTCTGTGCGAGCGACAAACACTTTGCCTTCTGTGGGATTGTAGAAATAGTATCCCTTAGTTTCTTTGGGATATCCTACAAAGTAGCATTTGTCAGATTTGGGACTAAGTTTATCAGAAAGTAGACGTTTCATATAAACATCACAACCCCAAATCTTGAGAAAAGACATACTAGGACGCCTCCCAGTCCATATCTCATATGGTGTCTTTTCAACCGCTTTCGATGGGGATCAGTTAAGTGTAAAAGCAGCTGTAAGTAGAGCATGTCCCCAAAAAGAGATTGAAAGGTCCGATTGACTCATCATACACCTAACCATGTCCAACAAGGTTCGGTTTCTCCTTTCTGAAACACCATTCCACTGGGGTGTTCCAGGAGGAGTGAGTTGAGATACTATACCACACTCTTTTAGATAGTCATCGAACTCTTGGCTAAGGTATTCACCACCTCGATCAGATCGAAGGGCTTTAATACTTTTGTCAAGTTGATTTTGTACTTCATTCTTGAATTCCTTGAACTTTTCAAAGGTTTCATGTTTGTATTTCATCAGATATACATACCCATATCTACTAAAATCATCAGTAAATGTGACGAAGTACGGGTAACCTCCTCTAGCATTTGAACTCATAGGCCCACATACATCTGTATGTATGAGTCCCAAAAGTTCATTAGCCCGTTCACTGCTGCCAGTAAATGGGCCCTTTGTCATCTTGCCCAACAAACAAGACTCACATGTCTCATAAGATTCAAAATCAAATGAGTCTAAGAATCCATCTTTATGAAGCTTAGAAATGCGTTTCTCATTTATATGGCCCAAACGACAATGCCAAAGAAAAGTTTGGTTTGTATCATTTGATTTAAACCTTTTAGCATTAATGTTATAGACTGGATGATCAAGATCTAACAAATAAAGACCATTTATTAATTGTGAACTGCCATAAAACATCTCATTCAAATAAATGGAACAACACCTGTTCCTTATTGAAAACGAAAAACCTACTTTGTCTAAACATGAAACTGAAATAATATTCCTACGAATAGCAGGTACACAATAAACATCCTCTAGTTCTAAAACTAATCCACTAGGTAAGGTTAAACTACAAGTTCCAACAGCAATGGCGGCAACTCTTGCTCCATTTCCAACTCGCAGTTCGGCTTCACCTTTAGCTAATCTTCTACTCCTTTTTAGATCCTGCACATTAACACAAATGTGAGATCCACATCCAGTATCTAATACCCATGATGTTGAAGCAGAAAAATTAACTTCTATAACAAAAATACCTGAAGAAGAGGCTCCGCTTTTCTTCATTTCTTTCTCTTTAAGGTAATCTGGGCAATTCCTCTTCCAATGTCCCTCCTTGTTACAATGGAAGCAATTTCCCTCCTTAGCCACCCCACCTTTAGGCTTAAGAGCCTTAGCTACTCTAGCTTTGCCCTTATCCTTAGGTTTTTGTACTTTCCCTTTGGCCTTACCTTTGCCCTTTCCATTTTGAACCAACAATACAGTTTTTCCCTTGTTGATATCATGCTCAGCAGTTTTCAACTTTCCTAACAATTCAGTTAGAATGCTGTCAATGTTGTTCATGTTGTAATTCATGACAAACTGACTAAAGCTCTGTGGTAAGGAATGCAGAACTAAGTCAACGGCCAACTCTTGACCTAGTGGGAAACTCATCCTCTCAATGTTCTCAATATAACCAATCATCTTGATTACATGATGACTAACTGGGCTTCCCTCTGTCATCTTACAAGTGAAAAGGGACCTTGTGACCTCAAAACGCTCATGCCTTGCTTGCCCTTGATAGAGCTCCTTAAGGTGTACGATCATATCGTACGCACTCATGTTCTCATGAACCTTCTGAAGGTCAGGGGTCATAGTGACAAGCATGAGAGTTCCAACCTCTAAGGCATCATCTTGATGCCTACGGAAAGCATTCCGCTCAGCAGCCGGTGCATTAGCGGGGGGTGCTTCAGGGAGCGGTTGCTCTAGCACATACAACTTTTTCTCATTCCTAAGGACAATCCTTAGGTTTCGATACCAGTCTAGGAAATTAATTCCCGTCAGTTTGTCCTTCTCAAGGACCGATCGCAGTGATAAGTTATTTGAATTGTTTGAAGCCATGGTGATCTAACAACAAAATAAAAGCAGAATTAAAATCATGTTTGTTAAATATTTAATAAGGACTTTCATTAAATATTACTCCCACTATTTTCCTCAAATCAATAACCCTCGATATTGACTCGGAAAATCTCAGCGTAAGATTTTCTAGTGGGACCAAGATCCATATTTCATCTTATTATGAGTCAAACTTTAGCTGATCTCCCATAATTTGATTATTTAGGTAAGGAACCCTTTCCCAATCACATCTCATGTGACTCTTGGATCAATTGGGTGAATAACATTTATTCAAAATTAACTTATTAATTTATACCCAATTCTTTTGCCTATAGATCTTCAATCCTATTGAACCATCCATTTAAGTTAGACCCAATGGTTGACATATCGAATATTACATTTATTCTTTCGCGTCTGACCAATGTAGATAAACGTACTCTACTTTAGCAGACCCACATTCAAAACGACATCAATCAAGACGACTGTCAAGCATTGGAAGGCATATAACTTAATATTTCAGTTTGAGGGGTTTTATATTTAAATGATCTCACCTATTTTATCTTACATTAACATATATTATAACGATAATGTGCATCACATACATACTATAATTATAAACTACGTGATATGGTCATGGCCTAGAAAAACTAATTCACCCAAGCCAATGAGTGAATTAATACAAAGATCCTAAACGCATAGCTTCTTCTCCAAGAGCATTCCTTGAATGTATGCACCAGTCCTTCTCCAAGAGCCTTCCTTAAATCTCCTTTCCTTTTCATCTTCAAGTCTTTCACAATTTTTAATAAAATATTACAAATAGAAACCTCGTTCATGAGAGGATTTAGATGAGAAAAGAAATACATATTGAATATAGAGAGAGGCACGACACGCATGCGTATTTAAAAATAAACCAAAAGAAAATAAAACATACAGAGGGCGCGAAATGATCTAAGAGGCTATGACCATTCACCATACAACAAACAACATATTAAAAAAATACATTATTATTTTATTAAAATTATGTTTGTTACGAATTATAAAAAAAATTATATTTTATCAACTCTTGATAAAAAAAATAACGTATCAACTCTTGATTAAAAAAAATAAAAAAAATACTGCCAACGGATAACTTGATTAATAACACGTTGATGTACTCTTGATATCTGTAACATTATTGATTCGTGAGTTCATGCAGCACAATTTGATTCACGTGACAAACCCTTTATCAATTGATTCACGAGAATCAACTAGTTGACAAGTTCATGCGGCCAAGTTCATGCGCAACTAACTAATTCATGAGAATCAACCCTTTATCAAACTCTTGACAAGTTCATGCGGCGCAAACACATCAACATGTGTGTTTTTTTTTTTTTTTTTTAAATTTTTGATTAAACCAAACACATCATAATCATATTAAAACATGTTTAATCAAAAATAATCAAATCATGATTTCACAAGTGGCTCTGATACCACTGTTAGAAAATAGGATGCGACAAACGCAGCGGAGAAAAAATAAAAAAAATTACAATATAACCAGGCAAGGAATCAAATTCCTATTTGCCTTGCCAAGGATTCAATCATGTGAAAGAATGATTTGAGATAGGGAATAAAATTACCTTTTGCAGGGAAGAGGAGACCAACGGATCTTATCACGAACGCTTCGTCAATCACGAGCACATCAATGTGTTGTGTCTCTATTGGTATCCACAAACAAATTCCCAATTGGAGTCACGTCTCTCTTCTCAATGCTAGCAGAGAAGAGAGAGCAGAGAAGAGAGAGTCTATGTATCACTCACTCTCTGATATGACGGCTAGGATTATCGTTCTGTGTCTCACACATCTTAACCCCTAAAGCTAATAATATTATATTTATAATATTATCAGACCAACTAGTTGGGCTTTTTAGGAGACAAATTCGAATTCTATCTTATATGTAGAAGATAAAATCAAATTTATATCTTATACATAAAGATAAAACGAATCATATCTTAATCATATCAGAAAGATTTAATTTTATAAAAATACAACTATTGTATTTTTTTTATCAAATGTGATATCTCCAATTTTATCTGCTCTTAGTGTGTGACCCTATAGGTTCCTGTAACGTTGGCAGTAATGTTAAAATCACATTTTAACTTTACAAGCAATGAGCGGTATCTAGCAACACATCATTGCTACCCAAGTGACATGAATGTCTGTGATTTGACTAAACCTTTTACTGTGACCAATGAACATGTGTAAGTTTTATCCCTTTGTCCAAATATCATAGTTACACTCATGGCATGGAACGTGTCACCCATGAATAGTGTAACCTATGGTTTCTTGATCCTTGAGTAGACGCGTCTAAACAAGTCTCGTCAATATCTCATATTGACTGTCTTGAGTATGACCATACATTTCACCGTCTCACTCAATCAAGGGGCCCAGGGATATAATTCCTATTGATAAGGAAGGACAAATCTCATCTACGTCACTCACATCCCTTTACATGATTTGTCATATACCCGACTACAACCGTTATGATCACCTGGTTAAAGATGATGTTTGATGCGTGAAAGCATATAATTCCTCATGTTGGGAACCGTAGCGACTTCAGGTTGAAGGACCATGTACACTATTGTCACTATGAGAATTGCTTATGACACTCACTTAATAACCCATGTAGCATTCTCATGGCGGGTCAATCCAGTACACAATTGTCCCAATGTGTATTTACGTGAAGACTTGATATCCCATATCCATGACCGGTGAGATACAGTCATCAGTCTGCCACATACTAGTCTTGATGTATTATAGTTGTCCTTATTAACTATAATACTCGACTAGGGAATCTTTAAGGATAATTATCAATCAATAAGATCTCACTATCAAGTCATGTACTTGATATTCTTATGACATTGAACTTATAATCCTGAGGACTTTATTACATCTATTTTAATTAAACAATTAAAGCATAAATATAATAAATGAAATGCCTCATTATTATTAATAGTAATAATCCATAAACATGAAATAAGTACAAGTAAAAGAGAAAATACGATTGTCACTAGGGCACTCTCCAACAATAGCACCCTCACTTGGAGGATATTCTAAATATTCTAGAGTTCTACTTATAAAGGATCAAGTTCACACAGAACAAGGAAGGCAAGCCACTCATTAGAAATCTACACATACATGCAAATAATATAACTCAAAAAACAAATGCTAAACTATTTCCAGTTTGAATGTGAAATTAGAAAAAAAATGATTTATTTTTATAGCCAAAAGATCAAAGAAAAAAAGAATGTTGATTAAAGGAATTGGGGCATGGACAAAGTCTAGGGTAATGTGAAGAATTCCTTTCAATATAAGTTAATCGGGGTGTTGATGGTTTTACTTATGAATATATCTTTAATTTTGCGTATTTTTCTATTTTTGAGCATTTATATGCGTATAGTATAAATTACTACTTATATTGTTTCCCTTAGTATCCTAATGCTGGCCATCCTGCTATCTGCTTTGAAAAATGCTAACAACTGCCCTAAACAAAAACTAGTATATTGTTATATTTTAATGTTATAATCAATCTTTCGGCCTTATATCTTGACTTATTTTGATCATCAACATCTAATTTTATGATACTCGTGATATTTCAATAGCAAAATCGTTTATTTGCACCTTGTTTATATATATATATATATATATTTATAAAATTACAATTTATATTGCCATACATGTACCCTAGTTTATTTTTTTTTAAATGTTGTACCCCGTACCCGGTACTGTATTGTACCCGTATCCGGTACCGTACCCGTATTGGTGCAACATAGTTTGCTAGCAAGACCCTTATTAGGAAAATGCTAAAAAGTGCCCTTAGGAAATTGGTTAATAATAATATTATTATTATTATTATTAATATTAATATTAATTTATGTATTTTTCTAATGTGATTAAAAAACCCATATTGGGTAAGTCTGTATTAGGAATCGATTAATGCTCATGAATTTTGTAAATTTGTCAATTTTTAATGCAGACTTAAATATGGGTTTCTTAACATGTGTCCTTGGACAAACATTAGAGAAACCCTAAAATCAAAATCTTGGATTCCTCTAACTCATATGAACTATATGGCATAAGGATAATTAATCCTTCTCTCTCTCTCTCATTAGTGTTCTAATCAATTTAGTATTAAACTTTGATTGTTCTTTACTCTACTTCTTCTTTTTTCCCTTTTAGGTAAAACATAGGTAATGATATATCATTGACTTGAGAGGGGAATGTTTTAGGATACTTATGTTTTAAACCTTTCATACCAGTAAACTGTGTTTTTGAAGCTTTATAGGCGAATGTTTTAAATTTGGCTATATAAGCTAACAGTGAAAGGTTATGTTTTAAACCTTTCATAGGAGTATGTTTAAACTGTGTTTTTGAAGCTTGACAAGGGAATGGTTTAAAGTTTAAACCTTATGTAATAAATTTATTCAACTTAAATTTCCAGCATGAGTATGGTCTTGCTCTAATATAGTACATAAATTATGAGTATTACTCTTAATTAGTATGAGCAACATTATGAGTTGTACATGACACGCTCCTGTTGTGAGCAGTCATGAAAAGGCTTTGAGGAAGTGAAAAACGCCTATCACTTATCATTGTAACGGTGGCCTAATATTACTTGAACAACACCCAAGTTGCTCGAAAAAAAAAAGCATGAGTGATACATTTTCTTATGTCAAGTGAATGAGTGAAATAGTAGTAAAGTGTGATTTTGTTTTGCCTTTGGTAATCCTTAATGCTACATGTGTTCCTTAATCCTTAATGCTATATCAGTGCAATAATAAGTCTTTATATGCTCTTCATCAATTATTTACTCACCCTTTTTAATAATTACTGGAAATTTTAGTAACATATCCATCATCAAATAATTTCCTGCACCACTGAAATTAAAACTTTTAGTGGAATTCGCAACAAAAAAAACCATTTGTTAAATCTACAATAGCAGACTTTGTATCCTCCAACAAAAAATAGATAATTGTTTATTTCTCTATTTTTTTTACATTGTTAATATAAGAAAAAATATTATATTATTTGAAAATGGAATCATGATATATTAACAAACTATTCTAAAATGGGTATGTGTTTCAAACTTCTCTTTTAGTTCTAGCTATTTGTGATTCGGAGAAGTTAGTTCCAACATTTCAAGGGGTGTATTTCTTCACAGGCTTTTACACCTTGTTTGTTTCAAGAGAAAATGGGTGGAAAGAAAATGGGAGGAGAGATTTTGGAGAGAAAACTTCATTTTCTCCTATTTGGTTTAGGAGAGAAAATGGAGAGAAAAGAAAAAACACATGGGACCCACAAAAAAGTTTTCTCTCCCCAAATGAAGAGATTTTGGAGAGAAAACTGTGATTGACATGTAAAATTACTCATCTGTTATTCACTTGTCAATTTTACTTCATCTTTTTTCTTTAATTTTTTAATTCTTTAATTGAAAAAAATAAAACATTTTTATTTTAATAAAAAAAATATTTTTATAATATTTTGGATTCGAAAATTTTATTATGTAATAAAGAATTGAAGTAAAAAAAAATGTTTGCCCATATGAAATATAGATATATATGAAAAATAAAAAAAAATATTATTTATATTTTTGAAAATAATGGTGTAATTGTCTTTTGACAAATTTATTATTTTCTCTCTTCCCACTTTTCTCTCCAACCAAACAAAAGGAAAGAAAACTCAACTTTTCTCTCTTTCCAATTTCTTCACATTTTCTCTCATACCAAACAACCATAAAATCTACTTATTTTCTCTCCATAATCTCTCTTCCCTATTTCTTTCTTCTCATTTTCTCTCTTCCTATTTTCTCTCCGTTAACCAAACAAAATTCATGGATCAATTTGTGTCTCCTAAACTAAATTTCATCTGCCTCGTAATTTCTCCCGCTCTACTTTCATGATCCGAGCAGCAGTGTGTACTGCACCATAATTCATATGAACACCAAAACATGCTATTTTTTATTTGCAATTTTTTATGAAATAGAAGGTTCGTGCAAATTATTGTAGACTACAAAGAAAGAATGCCATAACAGATAACATACTATTTTGTGCATTGGTTTTCTATTTGGGTTAGTCTGGAATGGAATATTTATTTCTTTGGCCTTTACTATTAAATCTGGAGTGCAGTATTCGTTCTCCTGATTATGGACCATTGCCTAGTGGTGCTCCTGCTTGGTGTCAGGCCCCTTTTGATTGTGAAGGACTCCTAAGGTGAGTTGACTACTTTCCATTTTTCATTCCTGATGTTGTGTCTTTCTTACGACTGGTGTATTTCTGGAATTATAGTTCTACGATGGCTATTGTTACATGCTTAGTTGGCTTGCATTATGGACATGTCATTGTCCATTTTAAGGTAACAATCACCTTTTTTTTATTGTCATCTCAGTTCGAGTCTTTGAATGTTAGTTCGAACTCCTTAGAAGGTGGAATTCCAAAGTCATTTGGGAACACATGTATTCTACGTTCATTAAAATTGTTTAATAATAGTTTGAATGAACAGGTTCCAAAAATAATCCATCACTTGTCTGGATGCGCTAGATACTCGCTGCAGGAATTACATCTGCACATGAATCAAATCAACGGCACATTATCAGACCTCTCCATGTTCTCATCTTTAATAACATTGAAATAGGAGCTGATTAAACTGTAGAGAGAATAAATGACCAGCATTGAACTTTATGAAAGTTACATAATGTAGGTTTTGCACATACTTTTGGCAATTAGGTACTAAACCCATGAGTTTATGGCTATTTATATATGGTTATTAGGTACTAAATCCATAAGAAATCAGATGCATATTCGCTGTTTATATAGGTGTTCGAAACTCAAATGCTGCTGAGTTTATTGCTATTGTCTATGCACTAGTATCATCTGCTGAACAAGCTTGGCTGATTGATAAGGATATAATTATTGAGCCAGACTCTAAAAATGCTCTTGCTTGGGTTAGACAAGAGGAAGGCAGCCCAAGGGATCTGAGATTTCAAATGAATAAATAGAAAAATTTGCTGCTAATACTGAAAAAAGTAGTTTTTGCTCATAACTGCAGGGAGGCCAACACAATTGCTGATGAATTGGCTAGACAAGGCTGTACATCAAGGGGCACGTGGATTCAGTGGAGCTAATGGAGTATCCTCATGAAGCCTAAGAACCAGGAGCTTATAATAGTAAATTGAAGGTGTAAAAAGAAGGCATCTGAATGAATGAACTGCAGAATCATGGCTGAAAGAAGGATTAAATGCAAATAAGGAGAACTAGCTTTATGTTTGATCAAGTGCTGATATACAGTATATGTAGGAGTGTGCGCTAATGATTTGGCAAAATTTAGAATGGATTAGCAGATCAAAGCATGGTGGAACTCCTGCCATTATTCAACTCATCAACTTTGTAATAATGTTAATGTTATTTGCTTGCCAAAAAAAGCCAACTCTTGCAGGTTCAGCCAATGGAGCCCTCCTCCCCTAATCTATCCTAAAGTTCACTGTTTATGGTTCCTCAAAAGGCAATCCCGACGCAGCAGGGATTGATGGAGTACTTAGAAACAATCAAGGTACCATTATATTAATACATTATTGGTTGTTTTTCTGTGGCTATTGGACAAGGTTGGGCCTATGATGCTGAAGTAAAAGCAATTGAACACTCTTTACATTTCTGTGAAATTAACTTTGTATGATTAGCTATTTTTTAGCATGTCTATTAGTCCATCTAATCTTTCCGTGACTTACACTTGATTTATGCAGCATTACCAGAAAAATCCGAGGGATACATCCAGGTATTTCTTGATGGCGGCTTGAACCAGCAAAGGATGGGGGTAAGCTAGACCTTTTTGTTAATAATCACATGGAGCACTAGGGAGTACTATTCTACTGCTATTCGAGAAACCAGAATCAAGGCTGCACCTGTGCATGCAACTGCCCACTGGTATCTGTAAAATGTTTTGCCTGTCTTACAGAGGTTGGTAGTTACCTGAATGTGTTATTAAATTCTAAAGCACGAGTTGAATGTTTGGGACCGGTTATTTTATGCATAACTAATTCATTGATTAAGCTAGACCTTTTTGTTAATAATCACATGCATGTACCACTCTTGTTTAGATGATTATTAGTAATATTATATGATTACACGGTGGACATCTGCAAAGTGGTAATCATCACCACTTTGTATGGTGCTGCAAATTAATGGTTAAAGATAACAGTTAATTTTTATCCTCAATTTGTTAAATTTGGGGGAAACTGTCAAAGGGATGAGTTGTAGCTAATCATACAAGCATCTAATCTCAGATTACTCTATAATTGATCGAGCCAAAGGACCTTCCTCAACAAGCTATTGGATCGTAGAACTCTAAATAGACCCTTTTGCATTTTTATTTAATTTAACTTGTTACAAGGGATTTTATCCTCACTTATTCAATTATTAATGTTGTTGATTACAGTAATGACTGTGGGGTTTGAGTTGCGAAGTGACTGATTGAATGTGGCCACAAAGATGGATATGATAAGATTGTGGTAATGCGTGATTATTTGCACTAGTTTCATTAAAAAAAAAATTCCAATTCTGTAACAGATGAAGTGATTAAATTGAATTTGGTTTCACATGTTGGTTCTGAGACAAGGTTAAGAGTTGCCATAGATTTGATTCTGCATCAAAGACTTGGTCATTCATAAAGCTTCTCAGTATTGGCAGGATCTCCAAAAGACTAACAAAAGAAAGTGATTGATGCTGGCTGTTTGAATTCGATATTTTCTAAGATTATGTTTGTTTTATTTTGATTTCTAGTTTTCAATTTAGGCTCTGAATAATATAGTTTTAGATTTTGTTTTTCATCCTTCTTTTATGTAATTTGGTACAGTAGTGCTTTGACGTAGATATGGTTGCGTCATTTTAATTATGTTATTTCTGTTTCATGTTGAGTTGGAATGTTTATGGAATTTTCTGTATTGACCTCATTGTTGTGTATTTTTTATTTTTATTTTTTTCAAATTTCAATGTTTGGAATATTTGGTTTCTCAATTATTGTTTCGATTGTCTAGAAACCAATAGCCACCTACCTATATTAGGGGGTTAATATTCTGTCATCATGCGTGGTTATGAAAGATGCAATGGCTTTTTAGAAAGTAGTAATTTACACCAAATCCTTTAGGTATGCTGTATTATATATGAACAGAATATTCAGTAGATTTGTTGTACATTGATTGTTTAGCTCTGCACTGCTCATTCAGTTTGGTTCAATTATTTATTTGACTTGTCTTACACAGTACCACCAAATACCAATCATCTTTTAACTGGAATACCTAGTGGATGCTACCACATAGAAGAAAAGAGGAAAAATGCTGAAAAGATATTTGATTATTTAAAGTTTATTATGGAAAATTATGACAACTAATTTGGTATTGAAACTTCACGACAACCTCTTTTATTAGCCATGAAGTAAATTTTCAATAATGTCCCGAATGGTTACTTACAGGAAGTAGAAACCATCAAATAAGTTTATTTAGTCAAAGAGGAAGAGGAAGAGGATTTTCAGCGAGACTAACCAGAAACTTAACATATGAAGACAACGTCTTGATGTATTTTAATCCTTTTTCAACCCTCCTATTGGCAAGTACTTTTTTAAATTTTTATTTTGTTTAACTATTATATAGGTGCTTAAACTTTTTTTAAAAGAATTAAGTGTGTGTTTGGTTTAGCGGTAGGTGACTTAAACTAGCATGTTTCAATTGCTAATACGTAATTTCCCCATTTTCTCACTTGCTTAGTTGTGCATTTTGAATGAAAATCTAACGTGATTCTCACTTCAAAATCGAGTTTAATGAGAAGCGGCTAAAGAAGTATCTTTTAAGAGTTTGTAATTAGGTTTATAAACTTATTAAACTTTGTGAGTGAGTCCCCGTGGTAATGAATAATATTGAATAAAGTCCCTTGATTAATGAACAACTTTTTGTGTAGAATGAGTTAAACTTAATGTGTAACTTCCACTCTAAGAAGGAAAAAAAAAGTAAAAAACAAGAAAGCTACAATTTGGGTTTGGGAGTAATGATATATTCAGGTTTGACAAATCCCCGTAGTGACAGAGATGGAAAAACTTCAATTTAACAGTTAAGCCCAATCACTGCTATACAAATAGAATCCATCTGTGAATTAAACACTTAGAGCCAAAAATTGGAGCACAGACATTTAATACCTTAGAAGCAGATGTTAAAACAAGTAGTGAAACAACTTAAATAGCCATAAAACAGAAACATATATAGTCCTCAGATCTCATATAGCCAAGTATACATCATCTGCGGAAGGTGAATTAGTTTCATTTACAACCTTTTTGCAGCAACTTATATACATATTCCACATATATATATATATATATATATACACACACACACACACACACAGGCTTACATGAATACATACACATAATTGGCCTAATAAGGTATTTGTCCAGATAAATGATTATTTGAAATATCTAATTGGCCTAATCTTTCTGCAGCTGTGTCATTGGCACATAAAAATAAGAAAGAGTCTGAAAATTTATTTTCAGACAAGTCAAGGGACTCGGCATTTCTTAAAAATGGTGGAATTGAGCCTTCAAATTGATTTGCAGCTAGATTTATTGAAGGGTGTTGAGTAAGCCTTAATGGAAGATTCGGAATTGTACCCATCAAATTGTTGTATGAAATATTCATTGAGCTTAGCTTTGTTGGTAGAGCCCAAAACCACTCCGGAACGACATCTGAAATTCCAGCGTTAGACATATCAAGATGCTCAAAGCTATTTTGAGTCTGCAACCAATTGGGAAAAGCTGGACCTAACTTGCAAGATCTCAATAGACACCCAATTTTGGTTAAAAGCCAAAGCCAATGAGTTCTCTGATAAGTTCAAGACCTTTAACTTAGACACAGCAGCAAAGTGGGAGCCAGTGATCATACCTTCCAAAGAGTTCGAAGAAACACTGAAAGTCTCCAAGTGAGATGGAAGTCTAGGAATGTTCCGACTTAGTCTATTTTCAGCGAGATTTAGTACTTTTAAAGATGAGAACACAAAGAGGTCTGATAATGTGCCGTTGATTTGATTCATGTGCATGTGTAATTCCTGCAGCGAGTATCTAGCGCATCCAGCAAGTGAAGGATTATTTTTGGAACCTGTTCATTCAAACTATTATTAAACAATTTTAATGAACGTAGAGTACGTGTGTTCCCAAACGACTTTGGAATTCCACCTTCTAAGGAGTTCGAACTAACATTCAAAGACTCGAACTGAGATGGCAATAAAAAAAAGGTGAGTGTTACCTTAAAATGGACAATGACATGTCCATAATGCAAGCCAACTAAGCATGTAACAATAGCCATCGTAGAACTATAATTCCAGAAATACACCAGTCGTAAGAAAGATACAACATCAGGAATGAAAAATGGAAAGTAGTCAACTCACCTTAGGAGTCCTTCACAATCAAAAGGGGCCTGACACCAAGCAGGAGCACCACTAGGCAATGGTCCATAATCAGGAGAACGAATACTGCACCCCAGATTTAATAGTAAAGGCCAACAAAATAAATATTCCATTCCAAACTATCCCAAATAGAAGACCAATGCACAAAATAAGAATAGGAAAAGTAATAAACTAACCCAACAATCCAGACTGCATTGGCCATTCATTCAAAATATGTTATTAGTCAAAATGGAATTCATTCAGTCACAAGAGGGTTTCCAACTAGCTAGCTGGTGTTATAGCCATACATGCGCCACTGGAGGAAAGAATTTTTCTGCTGCCCTTCGTGGCACTGAAATGCCACCGTGTGTGCTGGTGTCACTAGCAGTTAAAATTTTGTTGAAAAACTTGCTTAGATGTTTACTAGGCCTCACCCCAAAGTCAGATATGGGAAAGACATCATTTTCCATATGGTAACTGACATTTAATCAAATAGTTTATATGCGTCATCACCGAGAACATGGATTGAACTATATAAGATGAAGGAAAAATACACATAACAACAACTAAACCTGTTATTATCAAATGAATGCATAAGTTAACTAAAAAAAATTAAAAATAAAATAAAAGCTTATAACAAAATTAGTGTTTGATGCCAAATCACAAAATTAGCCAAAAAAGAAGCGAAGATTCGAGAAAAGCATGAACAATGAAGGCATGCAATTGAGGAGTATCGATTGATCTCTCTCGTTCTAACGAACCCTAATTTATTATCAACCACTATCATTCATTTATCAATCAACAGAACTAAAAAATTGGGGTTTCTTACGCAAAAAATGCACCTAAGATATTGAAGTGAGACACTTAAAGTGAAGATTAGGGATTGAGATCGAACCACTTTCGACATAAGCACGAGCGAATGAGTTGAAAGGATCACGAGGGAGATGAACAAAGGGAGAAGTCGCAGCGGATGAAAGGGAATGGCGGGCGACGTCTATGAGGCATTTGGATCGGAGGTGATGGTGGCCGGTGGTGGTGGGGGCGTTGGGTTTTGCTAACTTGAAGAAGACGAACCACCAGCAACATACTTTGATTTTTTTTTAATAATGTTTTTTAAAATTAAAACTTATAATTTATCTATAGGTACAAAGGACTAAAATTTTAATTTACTTTTTAAGTTGGACCAAATTGCAAAAAACTAAATTTGACTACTTCAAATGATGATATGGCACAAGTGAATTAAGTGACAACTTCTTATTGGTTTAAGAGAAAGTTGCATAACAACAATCCAATTTTGGATTGCATGCTAGTAACTCCCTAAAATTTTTCCCTAAAAAAAAAGGGAATCTTACAAATTTTTTTTCTTTAATTACATATGCTAAATAACATCACAAATCAAAATACTATCTCGTGCGAAAGCACAGGTTTGGTAACTAGCATGGTATAGGTCTATAGGACATGATATTTTTTTTTAAGAGAAACATGATTTCATTATCATACTTCCTAAGAAAATTTTACTGAAAATAATATAACAAAAAATTTGGACAAAAATTTTATACTCGAATTACAATATCATTCTCAGAATTTAAATTTGGATTTAATATTTTTTCACCTTTCAATCAACAAAAACCAAAGGTTACCACCCCGTGCATCGCATGGGCCATATTGTAAGTCCACAACTTTCTTAAAATATTTCTACTTTTTATAAATTTGAGAAAATTAAATATAATTAACTATCCTACTTAATAAGTGTAAAATTAGTTAGTTTGACTTATAATTCGAATTGAAGTGAGTATTAGGTATAATATGCAAGTGCATGAAATGTCTTAATTACATATGCTAAACAACTTAGTCAATAAAAAAGAGTCTGTCCCGTGCGGGAGCACGAGCCAACCAACTAGTTACTTATGAATAGGAGTGTTCAAAAAAAACCGGTTCGGTTGAAGTGAACTGAACCAATTTAAAAAAACTGGTTTTATTTTATAAAAAAAACTGAACTGGACCAATTTTAAATTGATCGGATAAACCAAATGTAGTAATTTGGATATCTAGTCCGGTCCAAACTCATTCCCAGACTCTATCGACCTCCTTCATTCAAACATGTAACAACCTACTTTTTATTCCCTTTATTAATTATTAAATATAAAAGTTTAAGGAAAATTTTGACGGAGTTTACTTTAAAATATTGACTTTTCCCTTTTGAAAATATCTGAATATAACCTGTCAAAACCAGATACAGTAAAATATAACAGTTTCAGGAACATCACTTGACAAGAGAAGGATATCTAGATTTCCTTTATAGGTGACGTCCGCATAGTTGTTTAAAGGAAATAAACATTTACAAACTTAAATAAATTAATATATTTCCACAAGTAAAACGATAATAGGCCTAATGGTTGCATTGTCTATGATTTCCATAATCATAGTGTAAAGATACACTCCACTAGTAGGAGTGCACTTGTCCTCAAACTTACAGCTTTTCCAATAAAAGTACCTAAAATATCAATTTAAGAGGGTGAAATATTTATTCAAAATCAAAGGAAACAATTAAAGACAATAATAAGATGTAAGGAAAATGCATGCTTTAGGTAATTAATAAATATAACAATAGACATTTTAATATAATTCATTTATTCTTTCTTTTTTCTTTTCACATTGGATACTTTTGATTTACCTTTATTCTTTATTCATTTCATAACTTGGCATATACATAATTATTATCATAATTATCAACTTAATGTTGATAATACATAAACATTCATAGTGCAATGCAATGCAACTTCTCCATTCATCATTTGCTTTCATTTTCTTTGCTTTAACATCGTAGTCATTGCTACGTTTCTTTTTCATTTAACATCGTAGCTTTTGCTATGCTTTCTTTTATTTTTATTTCACATCGCCGTCCACACTTTAGGAAAGACCAACTAGGAGTAAACGTTCCTTTACCATCGCATACACTATACTTCACGAGAACGTCCATCATACAGTGTAGGAACCCTTGTACTTCACGAATACGTCCATCATACAGGGTAGAAACCATCCTCCATAGTTACGAAGTATGTAAGTGATCGATAGAACTATTATAGTGTGAACACCATATTAAAGAGACGATGTTTGGCAGAATTAACACAAAATATGGTGTTAAAATAAAATAAATCACTAATCACATGTCATAGGGATTATTAAATTCATACCAACTATTAATAATCCATGCTCTAAGAATTAATATATCTGTGAATGTGATAGGACATATCCGAACATAAAATAATACATGGTAAGTCATAAATATATTTTATCAGTTAATTCAAGTAGATTAACTGAGGAGATAGAGTTGCTTATAAGAGATTATTAACTAATATATGCATATATGACATATATTACGAGTGCACTATAATCTATACAACATCAAATATTTGATTATTAGTGTAAGATATTAGTACCATATATACATGGTCCTAATATATCTGATATATTATTGTATATATATTAATGTTGAGAAGGTTCTAGTTAATATTATTGTATATAATATTAGAGTTGTGTATATATATTAACTTCAATATTATTGATTGTTGCTAACAGGTCATATAGAATAATATAACAACATAGAATGATATAAAAGGAATCCCTTATCCCTTATAAGGGATTCCTTTTAATACTTTTCAACTCTAAGAAAGATTCTCATTATAAACCCAACTCTAAGTCCTTTTTAATATATTTTCCCCCACTTATTGACTTTAGGATTATTTAAACCTAATAATTGTTACCTATGTCCTTATATGTGGACTCATGTTAAAGGACCATATTATATATTTAGGCCTTAGGTATTACCATATAATAAGGCCTTATGGTCCTAATACATAATATGTTTGTAATATAAAACCTAATAATTGTTACCATATTTTATATATTGACCTTAGGATTATTAGAACCTAATAATTGTTACCTATGTCCTTATATGTGGACTCATGTAATCTTATTATAATTTTTCTTTTGCTACGGAATAAATTGGACTAAATTACCACTTTCGTCTCCAACTTTCCTTGCATCCATCATCTATGTCCATGATATCATTCAATAATCATCCCCAAACTCAAAAAAGTTATGGCTAAAGTACGTATTTGGTTTCTTACCTTATTTTTTAATTTCAAATTGGTTCATTGCGTTGTTTTTGGTATCATATTGGTCCCTTATGTTTCTTTTTGCTATCAAATTGATCCCTAAGTCACTGTTCATCCTACGTGTCAAAATCATATTGATCCATATTTACAATGTTGGAAAGAGAAATGACACGTGTGTATCTTATTGGTACACATAGCATGAATAGTGATTCGGAGACCAAATTGATAGTAAAAAGAAACGCGAGGAACCAATATGATACGAAAACGTAAGGAACCAATTTGAAATTGAAAAATAAGGAAAATACGTAGTTTGGCCAAAAGTTATTCACATGAGCCCGGACATCCTATTCATTTTTTCACTTTGGTTCTCGCCAAGGACTAAAGTCAATAACTTGTGCCAATTTCATGAATGATTGTGTGATTTCCATAATGTCATAGACAAGAGAGGTAATTTAGTTAGATAAAATGTCTAACAATGTAAATTCAAAGGACAAAATAGATAATTTAGTAAATCAAAAAACAACAACGACAAATGGGTAAAAAAATCCCTTCCAAATGACAGAGTCATTGGATAATATAAAAAATGGGGGAGAGTTACATACATGACCAATGATGGGCAAGGTGTTGAAGCTTTGATGGGAAAATGAAAGTGTTCCATCCTCTCTCAATTGCTGATGTCATCACCTCCTTGTTCTCTATCCATATCCACACTCTCTTTGGCTTATGGAGCAAACGGGTCTTGTCAGAATTATTAAGGTTTGTTGTTGTAGAATTAATGGTTGGTGTGTGGAATGAAGAAAGTGGAAGTGAGTGCACACGGACGGCGAAGCAAGGTTGAGACGACAACAAAGCCATCTCTTGTCTTGTTTAGTACCCCCTCTTGTACTTTCTGTGCTTGGTCCTTCTTCCTTAATAACATCTTTGGTTGCAATTCTTAAAATCAATTCTCACCCAAAATTACGTTGGAACATAAGCAACTATTGATATCATAGTCATTCCAGAATTGATTTTGGACTAACTCACCGCATAACCAAACATGCACTAAGTTTGTTTTGTTCGAAAGTGGTTCCTAGAATTTACTTTCATTTTCATGTTTGGTCGTTCGGTTAATTATTACGTTCGATTAGGATTTTGACGTGACATATTAGTAAAATATGGCCTAAATTAATAACAAGGATATATGATTTTATCCGTTGTGGTATGCATTAAATACATTTTCTTGCTATGAAAAAACACATCATAACTTATAATTCATTGGTGCACAAAGTACAATTTCCATAAAACAAGTTTTCCAAGTGACTCAATCTGTAATTCTTCCAAGCTAATAATCACCATCTCAAAAATTAACAGTGGTTGATTCCGGAAAATATTTCATTTTTTCATTAAAATTTATTCACAAATCTCACAATGCCATTACACCGACATCATTACATTATTCGAATATAAAAGTTAATACTTAACATAAAAAGGGATTATATAATGGTAAAGCAATAACATCCTAGCCACATAAAACTAAACACAAAACACCCTAACTATTGGTTTTCATTGCTATCCTCCGTTGCGGCTGCCTCTGCGGAGTCAAACCACCATTCTTCAGGTTCCTCGAATACGGCCTCACCCTCTTCTGGCTCCTCCTCGAACTCGACCTCTAGGATCTCCTCAGGTTCATGAGCCATCTCTTGCTCCTCTTCATATTTTAAGTCCATCTCTTGATCCTCGTCATCATGGGCCTCTTCATGCTCTTCCTCCTCTTCTGATTCATCGTCGGAATCTTGTTGCATCATCCCTGGGTAGATATCATGATAAGTTGTTGGGCCACCGGTTACACTGTTCCACAGTGTGAATCTACATAGGAGTGTGTCGATAGCTGATCCTCTGATAGTATGTTCTAGGTCGATGATCTCCACGTGCGCTTCACCTTTCCTTATCCGTCCGTTCCTAATCACCTCCCAATATCCCTCTTGGGAAACCGATACGCAAAACTTAACTTGATCGACCATATGTGGACGTCATCACGAGGGTCCACCAGAGAAAGGGGAAAACGGAGAGTAAGCGATCCGAGCGAGATAACGTCGACTGCATGAGTTTATGGTAGACAGTATACTAAGATTAACACACCACAATCATCATCAAATATACATATAAAATTTCAATCCCAATAACTCAAGACTTTAAGAATCATTGGCATACTTAACAATAATTTAATCCAAGTTCTCATAAATACATTGGGGGAGTTCTTATAATATTAATCAACCTTTTTAATCCACAATTCATATTATTGCACATGCCAATGATATGGGGAAGAATATCATTGGGGGTAACAATTTTAGTTAATACACACAACTACATCTCCTCTGTAACATACACTAAACTCAAACCTTTAGTATTAAATTAATTTCTTATAAAAATAAGAACCAATTTTTTTTTTTTAAAAAAAACCATTAAGTAATAGACACAATTGCGGAAATATAAACTTATATTATACATTAGTAGTTAATTTACATTATCATACATTATCAGATTTCAAAACATTTTTAACATACTTTTATATACTTTGAATTATTATATATACAATCTAAACCCAATAACCCAGAGCAATAGTCATAACTCCAACATAAAAACTAAATATCTAAACCTCATATACCCTAGGACATGCTCTATGCATATTCCTTATTTGCATTGTAGTTGTTGATTTGCACGTAATTCTTTCACTGGGAATATTTTTTATACTTCTAGTGTTTTAATAAAATTCTTTGTCATATAAAAAAAAACTCCATAAAAGTTATAAATCATTTTAACTTTTCTCATATCATGGCCAAACACCAAAACTTCGATAAACATTCATATTTAAATCAAATAAACACATATTCACATCATTATAGTACTAGTATAGTGAAGATTAGAAGATTACTATAGAAAAAAAATTAAGAACATGAAGATTAATAATGTTTAGAATAGAAGAAGGTTTTAATCAAAAGTTCATCTTCACCAAAACAAAAGCATAAAGAAAAATATAACAAAGGGTTTTGAAAATACCTCCATTCCTAAGCATCTAGTCACACTTACAATACTCCTCCAAAAATGAAAGTGCCCTTGCTCCTACTCTCCTTGGCTTCCACGAGTTTCTCCCTCACTAAAGTATGAAGGTTTTTGATTTTTTATTTGCTTAAAGGTGTAAGAAGGTGATAAGAGTTTTTGGGATATATATTTATGGAGGGGATGAGAAAATTAGGGCTTCAAGGAAGTGTGTGGGGCGTGTGGAGGCTCTAGGTTAGGGGGCTAGGCTTTTTTTTTTGTTGGTGGATGTAACTCTTAAGAAATTTATATTCATGATTTGATTCCACAAAATTCTAAACATTTACCAAGGTTGTCAGAACCAAATCGGAGACCATGCCGGAAGAAGCTCCATATAGGGTTTAACCGTATTAACCAGTTAAGCCGGATGGTTAGACCGATATTTATATATATAATAAAAAAATTAAAAAATACACTGCCTTTTTGTTTTATGTTTTAATTTAGGGGTTTTTTTTTTTTAAAAAAAAAATCAGTTTTGGTTGAACCGGGTTCAACCGATTTGCCCACCGGTTTTTTCCGGCTTAAATTTAGAAACGGTTTAGGCAGAACCCAGAACCGTCATTGCCACCAGTCGACGGTCGGCTGGTCGGACCGCCCGTTTCGATCCGGGTTTAAGGACCAATTCCAAAAGAGCACCTAAGTTTAGGGTCTAATAACTTAAATAAACCTATTTTTTATATAAACATTTTGACTCTTAAATCATTCGAATTGGACTCACCATGAAAAAGATATAAGTTTTTTGAAAATCATATGAATCATTTAAATTAAATTCAATCATAATCTAATAAATAAAATAAAATAAATTATTCTTAACAACCATATTTTATAAGAGTCAATTTAAATAGTTTATAACTTTACTAAGTTATAACATATATAGTAATATAATAATGTTTTCTCAAAAATATATATACACACACGTATCATACCATATATTAAAATATAAATCTAGAATTTTCTAAAATTATGCCTTATGATGAGGTTCTAAAATTAAATAATTTGAGTAGGGGAAATTGTGGTCTTACATACACTAATCAATAAACTAAAACAAGCTCAATAATTAATAATTTTATTAACTTCCCTTGATTATTGTTTTTTAAATATACTATTGTAATACATACATATAATATAAAGACTTATTTATGTCTTTAGTCCCTGAAAGTTGAGCGTGTTTTGGTTTTAGTCCCTGCAAGTTTTTTTGACCTTGACTCATCCTTAATTGTTCTGAAAATTTGGTTTTAGTCCATGCAATTTAGGAAAAATCCGTTAAGAATGCCACGCCGACAAACATGCATGTGACATGTGTGCAAGTATTACGTGTCACCAACAGAATGACAAAAATGATCCGGGCCAGCTATAGCAAAAGGGTCAAAGCCCATTAAACAAACACATTTGGGTTGAGCTTTGGCCATTTTGCTCTTGCGGGTCCAGATTATCCACGTCATCCCACCGGTAGCCTACAATACTTGCATATGTGACTGCTGATGTGCCATTTTGTTAGTCACATAAGATTTTTCTTAACAGAGGGACTAAAACCAAATTGTCAAAACAATTAAGGATGAATCAAGGTCAAAAAAAACTTCTAGGGACTAAAACCAAAACACCCCTAACTTTCAGGGACTAAAAACATAAATAAGCCTAATATAAATATATAATATAATTAGATTCCAGAAGATCAATCTCAGGCTACTTCTTCTTTATAGAAACAGTTAAGCAATAAAGTGATTCTATAGGTTGTAACTGAAGTCAGTTAGATAATTAGCTTCACCTATAAATATTCATTAGTGTAATCAACTAATCATTGTAGTTTTAGGTTTATCCTTTGTAACTTGCATCACAAGAAATGAAATTAAGGTTCCTTTATTCTTCTACGTTTCTCTCCTGTTCTTTATCACAGTTCTTCAACCTCCATGAATTCTACCATGTTTTACACAGTTTGATTTGGATGAAGCTCCGATCCACTAGTCATATGAGAGTAATAATTACATTATCTGGAAATTGCTTTAACATAAATGTAAAGAAACATATGAGTGAATGAAAGATAAAGATAATTGTATAAAGTGGAGTAATCAAATATGATGTATAAAACATGATATTCAGATATATCAAGACTTATGCTAACATAGTCTCTTCTTATTTATTTTAATACACCAATGTTTGCATGAACTCAAAGGAGCGTGAGTCATGCTACATACTCCGATAAGTGATAACCAAGCTACATAAAAAGTGGCTGAAAGCACATAATTCTTAATGAACTTAACGAACATATGGACCTTTAGTGGAAAACTTAATGAACATAACATGCTTGTAAGGCTTTTCAGGGGTCACGATAGTTGAAGGGAAATTAGGGTGATTCACTGAATCAGGGAAGGCTTGAGACTCCAAACACAATGCAGAACGAGGTTGATACACAAATCCACCTTTCCCCTTCTCATTCTTGACAAAATTAGCAGTATAAAACTGCAATCCAGGAGCATTTGTAGATAGCTTCAATACTCTCCCTGATTTCTTATCATACACTATAGCTGCTTTTTTAATTTCTTTGCCTTTTGCACCATCAAGCACATAATTAATGTCATAACCATTAGTCTTATTCAACAGGTTTATCCTACTCCCAACAGTGTGTGGTTTAAGGAAATCATATGGGGTTCCTTTAACAGAAGCAAATTTGCCAGTGGGAATGAGATGGTCATCAACAAGTGTGATTTGAGATCCAAAGATCTGAACCTCTTCATCTAAAATGTTACCACTGTTGTGGTTTCCAAGGTTCCAGTAAGCATGGTTGACCAGATTCACTGGAGTAGGCTTGTTTAGTGCTTTTGCTTTCATGATTATGCTCAAACTGTTTTTCCCAAGAATATAGCTCACAGTTACCAAGAGGTCACCAGGGAATCCTGAAACACAAATACAGTAAATTATTTTTCGTAAATTCTTTTACAGGGCATGCCAACGGATGCTAATCCAAACATTAAAAAAAATTGGCTTAAATATTGTAATAGTCCTTGTAAATTTTTATTTATTTTTTTTTAAATTAGTCCCTACAAATTTTTTTTCGTTTTGATCTCTACTTTTACATTCTGTTTTGATTTTGGTTTTTAGTGTCAAATATGGTTGAAAAACGATAATATGAACAAACGAAGAAGGTTAAAGTAATGAACAAAACCAAAATGAAATATAAAAATAAGAATCATCAAAACCAAAACTGAAAGTAAACGTAGGGACCAATTTCAAAATGTGTAAATAGTTTTTCATTTTTCCACCAAGAATAAAATCAAAACGAATTGTAAAAGTAACAATCAAAACTCGAAAAGAGAATTTGTAAACAAATTTCAAAAAAGTCATCACTTAAAAGACCATTTTGATATTTAAACCAAAAATTTATATGGGAAAGTAGAAAGTTTAACTTTTTCAAAATATTGAGTGCACAACATTTCATTGTGAACTACTGAACTTTATATTTTAGAATTTTTAATCAATACCATTAGAACAATGGTACACATTTCCCCGGATTGAATTTCTCTCCTAGGCCTAGCTGGCAGGCAGTTTTTCCAACACTAGACATAATTGGTTTCAAAGTTCTTTTATATCAAAGAAGAGATGAAGATATGCTTACCTTGGTCACCATCAACACTGAGGTAACTAAAGGTGATTCTGGGACTAGCACCTTCTTTTTGATACCTTACCACTTTCCATACAACATAGGTGATTCCTTTGGGGCCACCTAAGGACAGACATATAGAGAGCTAGTATGGTGCATTCTTTCAATATATATGAGATTTTGATAAACAAAATATAGATACAATTATATTTAAATATTAGAACTTGTTTGTTAATTATGGTAAAATATGTGTACCATGAAGTGTGTTGTTTCCTTCATTAGCAATTAATTTGTAATGCATTCCATTTAGAGTAAACTGAGCTCCTCCAATTCTGTTAGCAACCCGGCCAACAGTAGCTCCAAAGTATGTCGTGTCATTCTGCAAAATATTTTTTCTGAAATTAGTGAGTTATTATTTGTGTAATTCTATACTGTAAACCATATGCTAAACATAACATGAATACTGTTGTAAATTTCTATTCCAAAAACACACATAGATCCTCAAACTCAATGGTACAAATTTAATAGGTAAAATTATTAGATTGATTCTTAAGTTATTTTTAGGTTACAAATAATTTTTTTAGTTTTTTTTTCGCATAAGTCTTGTAAGTTGTTAGTTTGTTACTATCTAACAAATCAATTATTTCCATTAATTTTTGTCGTTAAGTGATAATATGTGGCACCATAAGAAAATTTTTTAAAAAATTACTAAGCCATTTTTTTAACACATAGCGCCAATAGTTGAACGACACGTGTCACTTAACAGAAATTTTTTTCGGAAATGACGAATTGGTTAGACAACAACAGTTTATAGGACTTATTTGAAAAAAAACTTAAGAGACTGATTTGTAACCTAAAAATAGCTTAATAGAACAATCTATTAATTTTATCCATTAAATATTAATAAACTTGCTGAGATTAAGGATCTCATTAAAAAAAGTTGTTGTATAGTACAAGACACCAGTTAAGGTAATTATCATTAAGAAATGTTCTCAAAGTATTTTATAGTACTATAATATTTATATATTTAATAATTGAATTTTGTGAACAACCAGCCGGAATTGATCTTCTGGACACCAAGGGAGAGAGTGTGAGTCTTGATAATACTAGGTTGTTATTGCTTTGTGTAGAAGAAATTTTACCGATTTATGTTAGTATATGAAAAATATAAAAAAAGAAAATGTTTATCTAACATCCGTATTTGATATTTGGAGTTGACACCTGCCTTTTTAGGTAAAAACTGGTGGTCCTGTAAAAAAGAGAAATTGCATAACCCACCAATTTTTACTTAAAAAGGCAGGTGTCTGTATAGATGTCAAATACAGATAACATCCGTTATCTGGGATGGTATGGGTTGGCAAGATAATGTGGAAACTATTTGCTCTTCCATAGTTTCTCATTTCCAATCGCACTTTTCTGGACCTTTTCATCGAGACCTATATTTTGGATGGAGTGCATTTCAGGCAGTAACTGATCTACAAAATTCTTCCTTGATTGAACCGTTTTTATAGATAAGACTGACGATATGGTGTCCAGTTGTGCTGTGGATAAGAGCCCCGGTCCTAACGAGTTTAATTTTGTTTTTGTTAAACACTTTTGTGGTATGATGATGACGGAGGAGGTTTTTGCGACGCTTAATGAATTTCATGCCTAGGATAGATAAACTTCATAAAGCTTTCAGTTCATATTTTGTGACTTCTTGGGTGTATGTACAAGATTGTTTCCAAGCTCCTCAAGTCTCGCTTCGCTTGATGTCCATTATGAATTTTATGAGCTCTGAGAATCGATGTGCCTATATCGATGATCGACAACTTCTTGGTGTGGATCTTGGTCCTTAATGAAGCGGTGGATCATGCGTCAAAGTTCAAAAAAGAATGCTTCATCCTCAAAGTGGATTTTAAAGGGCGTATGATTCAGTAAGCTGATCCTTTTTGTATTATATGCTTGGCAGGTATGGTTTTGATATCAAATTTACAAGCTGGTACAGGGCTTGTATATTTTCTGGGACTATATATGTTCTTGTTAATGGGAGTCTTAACGAGGAAGTCAATATTAAAAGGGCCCTAAAACAAGGTGACCCTCTGGCCCCTTTCTTAGTTTGTGGCTGAAGGGTTAAATGGTTTTATGAAGGCTGCTTTGCTGATGATACTATAATCCAAGGTTTTAAATTGCGGTCGCGGTCACGGTTTCGGTCGCGTTGCGGTTTTCGCGATAACGGATGTTAAGGATGCTGCGATGTGGATTGCGATCGCTGCGGCGTGATTTATTCACAATTTTTCACAACACCATAAAATTTGTATATTTTATTCTAAAATTCATAATAACTATTAGTTTATATATTTTTTTTGCATTATATAAGGTATTAGTGTGTAAAAAAATGATTAGACAATTTTAGATTTTCAATAAGTTAACGAAATTTGTATAACTATACGTGGGTTTGAGTATCTCCTAAATAGATAAATTAGAACACAACAAATATCATTTCTTATTATTTCAAGTATCAAAATAAGCAAATCAAAAAAATATTATTACATTTAACAAAGTTCAACCAAGGATGGTTGATCACCACATAGTAGAGTGGCGTGCGGAATCATAACTTCCACTATTCTCACATTGATCAACATTGTTGCCTATTCCTTCAAAGATATAATCAAAAGCTCCTGAATTTTTTGATGCTTCCATTTGTTGTTGTTGACCATAGGAAAAATTTGATGAAGTGTAGTAAGGTTCTTGGTAAGTTACATGAGGAGGATAATATGGAGGTGGATAATAGTACGGTGGTGGATAATATGGAGGGGCTGTCATATGTTGGTTGTGACCATATGGAATGTGAGAAGGACGTTGATATGGTGGTGGATAGTTGCCTTGGCTACCAGCACCATCATCATTAAAGGATTGTGGCACACCTATGCTAGATGAGGAAGAACCACCCAACATAGAATTTTGCCTTCTGTTTCTCCTAGGATTGGCTCCACCTCTCCTACTACCACTAGTAGAAGGATTTTCATTCCTTCTATTTTGTGTCGAGTGACTCAAGTAGATTATGAGTTTTGATCACGTCTCACATATGGCTCTTCTTGAAAAGAATGAAATGAGCCTCCATATCTTCCTTGACTTTGTTCTGTATTACCACCTCCACAACTATCATCACTTGGTGGACTTAAACCTTTGCTATGTGATTCACTTGAGTCTAAATATCCCCACCGCCTTCTCCTTCGTTAACATTATCATTATCATTACCATTATCTTCATCATCAGAATCAACAGGGAGCCATTCTGAATTTTGCACCCCATCCAATAAAGGCCTTTCTATCTCCTCAAGCCATGGTGCTAAAGGGTCTTCTTCTTGAAATATATAATCAAGATTGATGGGGTTGAAGCTCTCTTCAATCTCTTGATGACTGCTCCTCATAGTATGCCTCATTTTCAACTTCATGTTGTAAAATATAAAGACACGTTTATGTAATTTTTTGTATTTCAAACTATTTCTCTCACAATTTGAAGCTGATGTTGTTTGACTGAGAACTTTTATTGCTATACGTTGAAGTTCAGGAGCAGAATGTCCATATATCATCCACCATTCAGCTAATTAGATAAACAATCTTTTATTACTATGTGTAATAATTATGAAAATGAATATACTACTAAAATGCAAAATTAAAATCCGTCTTACAACATGTACTTTGAGCTTGTGCATAAAAACATAAAGTGCAAAAACTGAAAAACTTACCGCCGGGATTCATTTTAGACCATGCTTTTTGAGCTTGAGGTGATCCAAATGATTGACTTTTATCCCGAAAAAGTAATAACTACAAGTACCGATGCCTTACATAAGTCGATGGATATATATTTCATCTCAGAAATTTAAAGTATTACTTTTACTTATGTATTTTGTTATAACTCACCTGATTAATAGCCGTTATTTGAATATCTGGCTCTAATCTACTTATCACTTTTGTAGCTCCATCCAAGGTTTCTCAAGCTACGTTGCTTCCATGCTCAAGTCCAAATTGAAATTGGGGATTCAAATAATAACCTTATGCATAACAAATAAAGTAAAAATTTGTCAAAATATGGGTTAGAGTATGAAAATTTAAACTAAAATCAAATTAAAGATATAGACATGTAACGTAACATGCCTGCAACATGCAAATCAGAATGCATGAAGTGCCATCTCTTCTCGATTATGGAGTTGTAATGATCATGGTAACGACAATTCTTTTCAATGGATTGCTTAGCTCTATCAATTTCTTCATAGAGAAAGCCCATTGTTGGTTTTAAATCACCATCCAACAATTTCAAAACCTTAACGAGTGGTTCAAACACCTTCATTATCTCAACAGCCTTGCTCCAAAATTCTCTGTCCATAACAATTTTATTTGCTTCATATGCTGGTCCAGATTTCTCTTTCCCAAACCTCGACTTCTTGAACTCTTCAGAATCAAACATGTTTTTTAAACCTTGTTTATGCTTCACAATTGATTCAACCTGCAAAAACTGTGTTGCAAAATGAGTGATTGCAGGACGAATGAGTTCTTGACCTCCGGTATACTTTTTCATGAGATTCACTGTCCATATATGGTTATAGATGAACAAACTCACTTTCTTTGCTTGATCTAATACCTTTTGGATATTTGTTTTTTTCCCAATGTCTTCCAAGCATAAGTCCAAGCAATGAGCAGCACACGTTGACCAATAAAGATGTGGCCGCTTTTCCATTAATTTCAAACCAGCGGCTTTTAGTGCATCTTCATTATCAGTGACTACTTGAATAACATTCTCCTCTCCCACTTCTTCAACAACTTGGTCAAGCAACTTAAAATAATATTCAGTGTTTCTACTAACAACATTAGAAGCATTAACAGATTTCCAAAACACCGTTCCTTTGCTGCAATATACTAAAAAATTCATGATGTGCATATGGTTTAAGCCATTTGTCCAACCATCACACATTATAGTCACCCCTTTGTCAATCCATGTTGGTTTCAACTCATTTATCCATTCTTTCATTTTCCTATGCTCTTCTTCCAAGTAGACTTCTGAAACCTCATAAGGAGTAGGGCATTTAACACCAGGTCCTAACTCAGCAGCTGCAACTAGCAAATTATGTAACCATGGAGAATTATACAAGTTCATTGGAAGTCGCTCAAATATTATCAGTTTTGCCACTGCTTCTCCTAACTTCTTTCTGAGTGTCTTCATCATTGATCCCTTGATTTTAGGTTGTCTTGAACTTTTAATCCTACTCAAATCAACATCTACTGACCTCAATCTCTCTTGGAGATTGCTTGCTTGATTTTGAGAAGATGCTCCACCACTACCACCTCCACGTTCAAATGTAGCATCTATTCTTCCAGTTTGTTGTCTATATCTCTGGTTGTCTTCCCATTGTCTTTGTGACATCAAACTTTCTTGTGTAGCTTGCCTCATAGCTGCATCTTCATTAAGAAAACCCTCGACCTCGTCACCATCATCTTCTTCTCTTAAACGAGTCTCAAATTCTTCATTTCTTCATTTCTTCTTTTCTTGTCTTGCTTCTTTGCTGCAGCATCCAAGAGAAGTTTCATCATACCTTCTCTTACCAATGATGGGACCCTACCACAAGCTTTAACTTCTCCGAGTTTGTGTGCAAGATGTTCTTTTAACTTGGTAATTCCACCGGTTATCACTTTTAGACAAAATTTGCAAGTTATATTGTTTCTGCTCTTCCCAGGAACAAGTGTTCCAAAGTGCCAGCCAATATCCTCACTTGGAGCACCTTCTGCTCCTTTCATCGGAAATTTTTCGCTTGGTTGTGTCATTGTTCAACCAACCTAAATATAAATTAATAAAAAAATTGATATTTTAAAATATTCAAACACACATTAAAAAAAATTAAGATAGTAAAAAAAATAATTAAGAAAATAATCCAATTCTATAACAATTTATAGATTCCCTAAGTCTATTCTAATTTCTATTAACCTTTTCTTATTAAGCAATAAAGATTAAGTACCACCAATTATATTTTAAAAAAAAAAAGCAACTAGCCAAATAAAAAATTGGGCCAGCCAGCCCAACCATTCATAATCCAGTTTTTTTTTTTTTTTTTAAAAAAAGAATAATAGCCAAATAGAAAATGAAGGCCGAAGGGAGCAGATCAGATTACCTAGTAACTCCAAAATGCCAAAAGCATATCAACAAATCAATGAAGAAGGAAGCATAATCGAAGATTCAAAGGCACCAACCGCAAGAATGAAGAAGGCAGATTGAGCGAAGACCAGTCGAAGACGAACCAGCAGGCAGCAGCAGCGACGGAACCAGCAGCAGCCAGCAGCGACGGAACCAGTCAACCAGTAACCACCGAGCAGCGACGGCGAAGGGAGGGAGAATCGGCGGCGGCGACAACTCTATCTTTCTCTTCTCTTCTGTGCAAACGCAGCGAACCACTGAGGGCGGCGGATCTGAAATCGATTGGAATTTGTGAACAGTGGAGAGGCGGCACTTCTTGGCAGCAAAGGGAGAGTGGGAGTGTGGGAGACCAAAAGAGAATCACAAGTTTATGAGGTAGGGTTGCAAAATTTTACTTTTAATATCTTGAAATGACGTTTTGAACGGTGTTTTGGTTGTCCCGTCGGTAACGGCCGAAAATCCATCCCGTAACGGCGTGTCACAGTTCCGTTGCGGACGTTTTTGTGTGAATTGGAATCACACCGTGAAATCGTCCCGTTCCGGTTTCGGTCGGCACCGATACCGTTTTGTTGCGGGCGCAACAGCCATAACGGAACACAATTTAAAACGTTGCTATAATCATTGGGGATTGCTCCTTATCCAATATAACTATCATTAAATCTATACTGAGGAATTTTGAAGCTTTTTTCTAGGCTTAAAGTCAATTTCCACAAGAGCAAAATTTTTGGAGTTAATTTGCCACAATCATTTATGGATTCTGCCTCTGCTTGTCTGAATTATTGTTAAGGTTCTTTTCCTTTCAAGTATTTGGGCCTTTCGATTGGTGACTCTCCTAGAAGGCAATGTTGTTGGAAGTCTGTGATTGATTTGTTGAGATCCCGGTCAACGTTTTAAATTGCGTTCCGTTATGGCTGTTGCGCCCGCAACAAATCGGTATCGGTGCCGACCGAAACCGAAACGGGACGATTTCACGGTGTGATTCCAATTCACACAAAAACGTCCGCAACGGAACTGTGACACGCCGTTATGGGATGGATTTTCGGTTGTTACCGACGGGACAACCAAAACACCATTCAAAACGTCATTTCAAGATATTAAAAGTAAAATTTTGCAACCCTACCTCATAAACTTGTGATTCTCTTTTGGTCTCCCACAGTCCCACTCTCCCTTTGTTGCCAAGAAGTGCCGCCTCTCCACTGTTCACAAATTCCAATCGATTTCATATCCGCCGCCCTCAGTGGTTCGCTGCGTTTGCACAGAAGAGAAGAGAAAGATAGAGTTGTCGCCGCTGCCGATTCTCCCTCCCTTCGCCGTCACTGCTCGGTGGTTACTGGTTGACTGGTTCCGTCGCTGCTGCTGCCTGCTGGTTCGTCTTCGACTGGTCTTCACTCTGCCTTCTTCATTCTCGCGGTTGGTGCCTTCGAATCTTCGATTATGTTTCCTTCTCCATTGATTTGTTGATATGCTTTTGGCATTTGGGAGTTACTAGGTAATCTGATCTGCTCCCTTCGGCCTTCCTTATCTATTTGGCTATTATTCTTTTTTTTTTAAAAAAAAAAAAACTGGATTATGAATGGCTGGGCTGGTTGGCCCAATTTTTTATTTGGCTAGTTGCTTTTTTTTTATAAATATAATTGGTGGTACTTAATCTTTATTGCTTAATACGAAAAGGTTAATAGAAATTAGAATAGACTTAGGGAATCTAAGAATTGTTATAGAATTGGATTATTTTCTTAATTATTTTTTTTACTATCTTAATTTTTTTTAATGTGTGTTTGAATATTTTAAAATATCAAATTTTTTATTAATTTATATGTAGGTTGGTTGAACAATGACACAACCAAGCGAAGAATTTCCGATGAAAGGAGCAGAAGGTGCTCCAAGTGAGGATATTGGCTGGCACTTTGGAACACTTGTTCCTGGGAAGAGCAGAAACAATATAACTTGCAAATTTTGTCTAAAAGTGATAACCGGTGGAATTACCCGATTAAAAGAACATCTTGCACACAAACTCGGAGAAGTTAAAGCTTATGGTAGGGTCCCATCATTGGTAAGAGAAGGTATGATAAAACTTCTCTTGGATGCTGCAGCAAAGAAGCAAGACAAGAAAAGAAGAAAGGAAGAATTTGAGACTCGTTTAAGAGAAGAAGATGATGGTGACGAGGTCGAGGATTTTCTTAATGAAGATGCAGCTATGAGGCAAGCTACACAAGAAAGTTTGATGTCACAAAAACAATGGGAAGACAACCAGAGATATAGACAACAAACTGGAAGAATAGATGCTACATTTGAACGTGGAGGTGGTAGTGGTGGAGCATCTTCTCAAAATCAAGCAAGCAATCTCCAAGAGAGATTGAGGTCAGTAGATGTTGATTTCAGTAGGAGTAAAAGTTCAAGACAACCTAAAATCAAGGGATCAATGATGAAGACACTCAGAAAGAAGTTAGGAGAAGCAATGGCAAAACTGATAAGATTTGAGCGACTTCCAATGAACTTGTGTAATTCTCCATGGTTACATAATTTGCTAGTTGCAGCTGCTGAGTTAGGACCTGGTGTTAAATGCCCTACTCCTTATGAGGTTTCAGAAGTCTACTTGGAAGAAGAGCATAGAAAAATGAAAGAATGGATAAATGAGTTGAAACCAACATGGAATGACAAAGGGGTGACTATAATGTGTGATGGTTGGACAAATGGCTTAAACCATATGCACATCATGAATTTTTTAGTATATTGCAGCAAAGGAACGGTGTTTTGGAAATCTGTTGATGCTTCTAATGTTGTTAGTAGAAACACTGAATATTATTTTAAGTTGCTTGACCATGTTGTTGAAGAAGTGGGAGAGGAGAATGTTATTCAAGTAGTCACTGATAATGAAGCTACACTAAAAGCCGCTGGTTTGAAATTAATGGAAAAGCGGCCACATCTTTATTGGTCAGCGTGTGCTGCTCATTGCTTAGACTTATGCTTGGAAGACATTGAGAAAAAAACAAATATCCAAAAGGTATTAGATCAAGCAAAGAAAGTGAGTTTGTTCATCTACAACCATATATGAACAGTGAATCTCATGAAGAAGTATACCGGAGGTCAAGAACTCATTCGTCCTGCAATCACTCGTTTTGCAACACAGTTTTTGCAGGTTGAATCAATTGTGAAGCATAAACAAGGTTTAAAAAATATGTTTGATTCTGAAGAGTTCAAGAAGTCGAGGTTTGGGAAAGAGAAATCTGGACCAACATATGAAGCAAATAAAATTGTTATGGACAGAGAATTTTGGAGCAAGGCTGTTGAGATAATGAAGGTGTTTGAACCACTCGTTAAGGTTTTGAAATTGGTGGATGGTGATTTAAAACCAACAATGGGCTTTCTCTATGAAGCAATTGATAGAGCTAAGCAAGCCATTGAAAAGAATTGTCGTTACCATGATCGTTACAACTCCATAATCGAGAAGAGATGGCACTTCATGCATTATGATTTGCATGCTGCAGGCATGTTACGTTACATGTCTATATCTTTAATTTGATTTTAGTTTAAATTTTCATACTCTAACCCATATTTTGACAAATTTTTATTGTTATGCACAAGGTTATTATTTGAATCCTCAATTTCAATTTGGACTTGAGCATGGAAGCAACATAGCTTGGGAAACCTTGGGTGGAGCTACAAAAGTGATAAGTAGATTAGAGCCGAATATGGATATTCAAATAACGGCTATTAATCAGGTGAGTTATAACAAAATACATAAGTAAAAGTAATACTTTAAATTTCTGAGATGAAATATATATCCATCGACTTATGTAAGGCATCGATACTTGTAGTTATTACTTTTTCGGGATAAAAGTCAATCATTTCGATCACCTCAAGCTCAAAAAGCATGGTCTAAAATGAATCCCGGTAAGTTTTTCAGTTTTTGCACTTTATGTTTTTATGCACAAGCTCAAAGTGCATGTTGTAAGAAGGATTTTAATTTTGCATTTTAGTAATATATTCATTTTCATAATTATTGCACATAGTAATAAAAGATTGTTTATCTAATCAGCTGAATGGTGGATGATATATGGACACTCTGCTCCTGAACTTCAACGTATAACAATAAAAGTTCTCAGTCAAACAACATCAGCTTCAAATTGTGAGAGAAATTGGAGTACATTTAGCTTCATTCATACAAAGACAAGAAATAGATTGAAATACAAAAAATTACATAAACGTGTCTTTACATTTTACAACATGAAGTTGAAAATGAGGCATACTATGAGGAGCAGTCAACAAGAGATTGAAGAGAGCTTCAACCCCATCAATCTTGATTATATATTTCAAGAAGAAGACCCTTTAGCTCCATGGCTTGAGGAGATAAAAGGGCCTTTATTGGATGGGGTGCAAAATTCAGAATGGCTCCTTGTTGATTCTGATGATGAAGATAATGGTAATGATAATGATAATGTTAACGAAGGAGAAGGCGGTGGGGATAATTTAGACTCAAGTGAATCACATAGCAAAGGTTTAAGTCCACCAAGTGATGATAGTTGTGGAGGTGGTAATACAGAACAAAGTCAAGGAAGAGACGGAGGATCATTTCATTCTTTTCAAGAAGAGCCATATGTGAGACGTGATCAAAATCTCATAATCGACTTGAGTCACTCAACACAAAATAGAAGGAATGAAAATCCTTCTACTAGTGGTAGTAGGAGAGGTGGAGCCAATCCTAGGAGAAACAGAAGGCAAAATTCTTTGTTGGGTGGTTCTTCCTCATCTAGCATAGGTGTGCCACAATCCTTTAATGATGATGGTGCTGGTACATCATCTGGTAGTAGCCAAGGCAACTATCCACCACCATATCAACGTCCTTCTCACATGTCATATGGTCACAACCAACATATGCCACCCCTCCATATTATCCACCACCGTACTATTATCCACCTCAATATTATCCACCTCCATATTATTCTCCTCATGTAACTTACCAAGAACCTTACTACACTTCATCAAATTTTTCCTATGGTCAACAACAACAAATGGAAGCATCAAGAAACTCAGCAGCTTTTGATTATATCTTTGAAGGAATAGGCAACAATGTTGATCAAGGTGAGAATAGTGGAAGTTATGATTCCGCACGCCACTCTACTATGTGGTGATCAACCATCCTTGGTTGAGCTTTGTTAAATGTAATAATATTTTTTTGATTTGCTTATTTTGATACTTGAAATAATAAGAAATGATATTTGTTGTGTTCTAATTTATCTATTTAGGAGATACTCAAACCCACGTATAGTTATACAAATTTCGTTAACTTATTGAAAATCTAAAATTGTCTAATCATTTTTTTACACACTAATACCTTATATAATGCAAAAAAACATATAAACTAATAGTTATTATGAATTTTAGAATAAAATATACAAATTTTATGGTGTTGCGAAAAATTGTGAATAAATCACGCCGCAGCGACCGCAATCCACATCTCAGCATCCTTAACATCCGTTATCGCGAAAACCGCAACGCGACCAAAACCGTGACCGCGATCGCAATTTAAAACCTTGATCCCGGTTATTCTCTAAGAAAGGCAAGCATCTTTCTCTTGATGGTAGGATTACCCTCTATTTCGGTTTTGAACCGCATTTCTATTTATTTCATTTTTTTCCGCACTCCTAAAAATATGTGGAAAACTATTGTAAGTATACGGCGAAGCTTCCTCTTGGGAGGCGAGTAGAATAAAAAGAAAATTGTCAGGGTTAATTGGGAGGCGGTTTGTAGGCCAAAGAATGAGGTCGGTCTTGGTGTCAAAAACATTAATCTCTTTAACTTAGCTCTTCTTGCAAAATATAGATGGAGAACGTTACATGGTACTAATTCCCGTTGGTGCCAAGTCCTTCTAGCAAGGTATGGTCCCTTTGATCCTAGTTGTCTTGCGGCCAAAAGAGGAAATAATTTAATTGAGAGTTCTGTTTGGTGGAAAGATCTCTATTATTGTGAAATAATTGTTGGTTATGATAATTGGTTATCATCTTGGGTTCATAAAAAATTTGGGTGTGGTGATAAAATTCTTTTTAGGGGGAGCCTTAGCTTGGTTGTGATAGTCTTCTATCTCTCTTTCCATCTCTTTATGATGTGGCTTGCTACTAAGCATGTGCACTTGAATGAAATGGATTCGTGATTGAATAATGATCAATAATGGCATTGATGGTGTGTTAATTGGTAGACGGATTTGCGCTCTTGGGAGCTTTCTTTGGTGGACCACGTTAATACTTCGTCCGTCCTTAATTATAAGGCCCTCTTAACACTTTTATTTTGTCCCTATTTATACGGCCCTTTACCAATTTTCAATGAGTATAAATTATTTTTTTCCACAAAGACCCCTATTTATTTAACACTTTTTAGATTCTCAATAATATTAACAGGGGTAATTTTGAAAATACATATCAAAAGTTCACATTTTTAATACAATTAACTAAATTATTCCACTTTCTTAATGGACGTGAAATCTCCCAAGAGGACCTTATAATTAGGGACGGAGGTAGTATAACTTTTAAGGATGTTTATCCGGATGGTAATTCTTTGGATACTTGGTCTTGGAAAGGTGGAGGTCTAACTTTTTCTGTTAAATCTATTTATGTATGGTTTACTAACTGTTCAGCTCACAATCTAGTTCCTACCCTCCCTAACATCTTTTCAATCATCTGGAAAGCCAAGGTGCCTCATAAGGTTAGAGTTTTCGTTTGGCAAATGATTCTCAACAGGCTTCCCTCAAAAAATAACTTGTACATAAGAGGAGCTAATGTTCATTTGCCTTGTTGCTTTTATTTTATGCATGAAGAAACTCTCATTCATTTGTTTCTTGGATGTGCTTTTACTAAAGGCATCTAGAGCTCTTTATTTAAGTGGCTATATGTGCAACAGGTAACTCACAACTCCCTTTAAGATATTTTCTTCCCTCAAAAAAAGGTGATGTTAATAAATCTATTTATAAAAATAATATGTTTAATTAATTAATTGACATATATATATATATATATATATATATATATATATATTAAGATTCGGTTTTATAATTTTTCAATATTAAATTTGTATTTTTAAATTTTTTATTCATTGCCCTTGCAAAAGGAATGTGCAGCAAAACATAATAATTTGATTTATGATTTTTAGTAGAGGATTTTCCCAATTATTTAAGATTAGTGCCATGCTATATAGTCTTGTAGAGTAAAAAAAAGAAAACGTTGCTATTAACATCTATGATTTTAATTTTGCGTCTATCAAATAACTTATTTGATAATCCTGATTTTTAATTATCTTATAAAAAATGGGGAAAAAAACATAGATATTAATGGAATTTTCAAGATAAAAATACAATATTATTTTAAAGAGAAAATATTCTCTCAAGAATAGATAAATTAAAACAGACTTAAATATTAAATTAATCTTTATAAATATTGACCTTTCTAAAATTAGTCTTTACATATTTTTTATGTTTTGGTCTTTTTTTTTTTTTCGTTTTGATTTTGGTCTGATTGTAAACTATGTTTTAGGATAATGCAAATGTTATTTTGATTTTGATCTCCATATTTTTACTGTCCGTAGGTTTTAGTCCCTCTACTTTTCTCTTTTGTTTTAGGTTTGATCCCTACCTTTATGTTTAATTTTGATTTTGGTCTCTATTTCATTAGATTGTCATTTCAGTATTTTTTTATCCAAAATTAATGGTGGAGACCAAAACCAAAACTAAAATAAATCTAAAAAGTTGACACCAAAATATAAAAGAAAATCTATAAAAGAAAAATCTAGAGATTAATTTTAAAGATATCAATATTTAAAGGGACTAGTTTGATATTTATGCCTTAAATTATTATTCCCTCTGTTTTTATTTAACTGTCCGTTTTTGGAAAAGTTTTTTGTTTATTTTTATTTGTCCTTTTGATTATTTTAAGGTATAATAAATGCTACTTTCCATGTCTACCCCTATTTAATAGGGTATTGCTTTTCGTAAGTAGTGGAAGATAAGTAATGATTATAGAAACAAAAAAGGTATAGTGGGTAAAAATATAATTAATGTATTGAAATCTAAGTAATGATTGCATTTGTTAAAGGGTGTATTTTGTTTGAAATAGGACAGATAAATAAGAACGGAGGGAGAATAAAACGTGGATAAACGCGTAAGACCCTTGGCCGCATGTGGTGACCGCTGACCACAATAGTGACAGATCATTTTAATTAAAGGGAATAGTAAGCCAGCACATGTCTCTTGCAGGGGAAAATATCACATGTTTACCCCACATTATTTTTCGGTTATTCTTTATGCTAAAATCTTATAATTGATTAAAAAGTATACTTCATTAAATTTTTTAAGAAACTTATTTTCTTTACATTAAATATAAGACTTTGAGTTCGCGTAAGACAGCCCAGTGGGCGACTGCAGGGACACTTAGGATTTCCTCTTCTCCAGGTCATGGGTCCTAGTCCTAGACCTCCCATGTAAACAAAAAAAAAATACAAGACTTTGATTTTAAAAAAATGCAAAGTAGAGACATGCAAGTGATATAAAAAAAAAAAGGAATGCACAATCTCAACTCGGTGTGTTTATAGAGCTTCTAAAATTGAGGCAAACGTGTTAATATATATTTTCTAACTTGAAGATAAAGAGAGATGAAAATTAAAAATTAAATAAATAAAAAAAATTAAAAATTAAAAATAAATAACATTATCAGATCAGATAAGGGAATTTTCTAAAGTAAAGTCTTTTTGAAGTAGATACCAGAAAGTTGTGAGTGTGATTAGGCTTTTCCTCCTAATTAAGTTCTCACCAAAGATAGATTTTGCTTTTTCTACTAAGATTGTAATGTGTTTTTACCTTTTTGCCGACACTTTACTTATTTAATCACTTTAAGATAAAAGGCAACTAAGAGAACGGATCTAGCTAGTCAAGAGAAAGCACTGCTCAGTAGGAACACAATTCAAAATTCTTAATTATATTTCTGGAAATGTTTTAGAACAAATAACATGGACTTACCTTGTAAGCCTTGACAGAATCATATCCGAGAACAATATCACCCAATTTTCCTTTGAAGCCAAACCACAATAAAAGAAATAAAATCTAGTGTTAAAAAAATTAGAGTACTCATCACAAGCAATCATAAATGAAGCAACATTGGAACAAGCTCAGTTTTGAGCACTAAATTAATCAGATGAATATATACATACCATTTTTATCAGGAAGGACAACAGATACAAGTGTTGCACCCCAGTTAGTGACCTTTATAGATAGATCACCTTTCTTGAGCTCAAATAACCTTATAGGTTCCTTCTTAATAGAGCCATTAACAAAACCAGAGGCAGCTAAGAAGAACAGACACAGCAACAAAAAGATCTTGGTCATTTTAATTTCCTACCCAGGAATTAATGGTGTATGTGTGCTTAATGGATTATAGAGGGATAGCAAGAGAACATTCAAGGAGAAGAAAGAGAGGTAGGAAAGGTCAACACAAAAATGAAGCTGTTTGTAGCTTTAAGTTGCACGAGACAGCTCTATGACTCAGCCGCCAATATTTATAGCTGGAAATGGGAACGGCTCATTTGTTATGGTTCTTAATTGGTTGTCTTCCAGTAGGGCTCCAAAGTAAACGAAATTCAATTTTGTGAGAGAATCTTCTGCAGGGTGTCACATTGCTCTAGTGAGGAGTGATCAATAAGTCTTAAACCAAAATCTTAAGGCAATAGTTCTATGGATCTCGTTACTTATAAACTCCATCACTCATCACATCCTATCTGATATTGGACTTCATCTCACACTTGAATAACCGGACTCGCAATCGGGGAAGTTCCAACCACCGGGCAGTCACATTGCTCCAGGATCATGAGAGTGAGGAGCCACCAATAAGTGAAACATCACATCTTGAACAAAAACCTTAAGGCAATGGTTCTATGGATCTTGACACTTATAAGCCTTCTCACTCATCACATCCCATATCTGAAAAATGTGAAAGGATGAGAGAAGTATAAGGAGAGAATAAAAAGGATTTTCTATAGGGGTTGATTCAATTGTGCGATCCTGACAACTTGAGAACTTGGGAATAGGGTCTGAGACTAAGAAGTCTCAAATTCGATTCCCAGTTAACACACTCCGCTGGGAGAGGTATAAGAACCCGACCTCGTGCAGGATTAGTCTCAAGGATTCCTTGCTATTAAATGTGCTTTTGGGGACACCTGTGGTACTGGCCAAAGAGTATATATAGACCAAAAAAATAATTAAATAAATAAACATTAACAATAGAAAATCTTTTTTATTCTCTCCTTGTACTTCTCTTGTAACACCTACGATTAATTACCCTTTTATACCCTTATATAAAAAAGTGAATTTAAAATTTCTTTTTTAAGCTTATAAAATCTTCCGTCAAACGGACAGAGTTTTGTTTGTTTTTCGGACTAATCCAAAATTTAACCTGTGATAAACAATTTTCAAATAGACAACTAATAGCCAGCAGGGCTTCAGATTATATTTCTAAATTATTTCAAGGCCCCATGGGCTCCAAATATATCAGAGTAATAGCGGAAAATACTAAGTTTGAGTGTCATAACCAAGACATATAACTTTGTCAAAATAAAACATCCTAAGCCTCACTTAAAATATGAATAACAAATTTTATATCAAAAGAGTGTAAGAGGTTTAAGTTCATAATATCCTCCAAATCCCATAATAACCCTACTCTCCCTGTAAGGGAAAGTACTCCTGCTCGGCCGGGGGCTGTGCCAACTCAATCTCTGTACCTGAAAATGTAAGGGAGTGAGCATTGCATATGAAATAGAAGGCAGTTTCTAACTAGACATAACGACCCGCTAGGTCAAGCACAAATAGCAATTAAACATATCTTTACATATTGCACACCATGCACATTTCATAATTTCCATATTCATCATTCATTCCAAATTTCCCTTTTCATTATTCATTTCAACATCCATTCCTTTACTTTTTACTTTTTACTCATTTCACATACACATTTTATTTCAGTACATCACCTCAAATCAGAGGCCAATGTACAATTTCATTCAACACATTTATCACCTCAAGCAGAGGCCCATATTCTTTTCCTTATTTAAATTATGTGTCCCTCAGGTCAGAGGTCAACTCTTCAATCTCTTAATTCACGGTGTGTCTCTCAGGTCAGAGGTCAACACACCAATACACATTTCGTCCGGTGTCCCTCAGGTCAGAGGTCAACACCCAATCACTTTAATTCATCTTGTGTCCCTCAGATCAAAGGTCAACACTTTATTTCATTCTGTGTCCCTCAGGTCAGAGGTCAACACTTTATTTCATTCTGTGTCCCTCAGGTCAGAGGTCAACACTTTATTTCATTCTGTGTCCCTCAGGTCAGAGGTCAACACTTTATTTCATTTTGTGTCCCTCAGGTCAGAGGTCAACACTCATTCACTTTAATTCATATGGCGTCCCTCAGGTTAGAGGTCAACGCACGCTTTCATTTTCATTTCACATTACCTCACATCAGAGGCCAAATCATACTTTCACCATCTTACACAAACAACTTAGCACATACAATCACAAATACACTTACACACATTTCCCATTCATTCTTTATCCATACTCATTCCCTATATCAATTATCAAATCTTTCCTTTAATCGTCACCTCGAAGCAGAGGCCAACGCATAAACCACGTTCTCAATATTCGGCACCTCAATTCAGAGGCCAAGAATTATTCACTTTCCTGTTCAATTAATTGTAACACATTTAACAACTAGTCATTCTTGTAGTTTCCTTATTCTTTTCCTTTCTCAATTATCACAATCATACCAAATAGTGTTCTCTTTTATAGTCCCACATTTAGATTCGCCCTTCATTTTAATTTTGCATATATCATCTTTTACTTTTTATTTCCACATAATCGTTTTACTTCCGTTTCCTATATTCACAAGTTCAATTCCTAAGCCATGACCTTTATTCACAATTGATAATACTTAATATTTTTACTCATTTAGCAATTGGATACAAATATGAACATTCATGACATTTAATCATTTCCATTCCCTTTCTTCCTATATCAATTTATTTCACAACACATGCATATAATTGCTACAGTAATTAAGTTATCATTTAATTCACAACTTTACAAATAAAATCAATAATCATGGAAATCATTTATGTCAACTTTATTATCACATTACCCAATTCCTCATGTACTTCAATATAATCATTAACCAAATTTCATTTATCAAATTATTCATTTTCATATTATTGAGTTTCCTTTTCCTAATCTTAATATCCAATCATCATGCACATTTAATTAATTAGGATTTTATATTCAATAACCTAGGGATTTATAATCTAATATTCTCCCCTAACACATAACCCTAACAAGTATTATGTACTAACTAGAACCTACTCCCTAGAACAAGGCAAAGCTCACTATATCCACCCCCTTACCTCAAATACTTAAGAATAAGGAGTTTCCAAATGCCCTATGATTGAGTTTGCCCACCGATGAGATACCAAACCACAGGATTAGGAGGGAACCTAAAATAAAGAGTCATAAAAGAGAGGGATCAACATTTATGCCATGATTCAAGTCAAGCCTCAAATAAAAAGTGAAGTCTCAAGAGCCTAGTGGTGAAAACCACCATTAATGGTGGAGAGGGAGAGAGAAAACGAATTTGGAAGGGAAGGAGGGGAACCCACACATGACCACTTACTTGGAGGTGATAGAAACAAGTCTTGATGATAGAATGAGTGCCTCTAACTTGGATCTTGATCAACTTGAAGTGAGAAGAGCTTGAGCCCTAGAGGAGATTAAATACAACTTTAATGAGCTAAAGAGAGTTGGAAAGGAATTAATATCATGCCATAAGACTCTACTTACCCCCAAGTGATGGTGGAACTTGAAATCCAAGAGGGAGAAGAGAAGGGCAATTCGTGTGGTGTAGGGAGGAGAGGGAAGAAGTTTTCACCCCATTTCCATGAAGCTTGCTTGATGGGGGGGTTGTTGATTTTGGGTTTTAGGTGCCCAAAAATCAAGTGTTTGTGTGGAGGAGATGATGGAAGTGATCTTGGAGTTGAGAGGATTTGATGAAGGTGATGAGTTGAGGTTGATGATGAAGCATGAGAGAATGAAGTGCTTTTGGTGCCATAAAATCAGTTTTGGGGTCAGCCACCATCGTGTGGCTGAGATTAGAACTTTGGCCCCAAGTTTCTCAACCAACGCACCAGATCTGGTGCTGCTGAGCGCGCTCGCTTGGGCGAGCCTTTACTCGCTTGGGCGAGAATCCAGCACCAGCTGGTGCTGCTGGTGCGTCTTGCTGGTGCGGTCAGGTGGGGGTTTGGCGCGCCAAAACGCGAAACTGGTGCGGCTGGTGCGCATTTCCGCTCGCCTAGGCGAATTGGTGCCTCGCCTGGGCGGGTTTTTCACTGTCTGGTGCACGTATGAACAGTGCACCCGCCTGGGCGCATGGCTGGTGCGCCTGGGCGAGAAACAGGGTCTTCAACCTTCGATTCGTCGTAACTATTTCGTTAACCGTCGGATCGGGTCCAAATTTTTAGACAAGCTTCTTCACCCCATAAACTTCATATCCAACGGTGGAATTTATTTTCTTAGCATCCTATAATAAATTTCTAATTTTCTCTTTTCGGTTGATTTCTAACATCCAAAACGCCGATTTAACTCCCGATTTCGTTTAGCTAACTCTGCTCGAAGCCACAATTTGTAGACTCACAATGCAGAATCAAAGAGCTTTTGATGATGTCAAATAAACAGACTCGGCTTGTGCTTAGCGTTAGACAAGTTAGACTTATCAGCGCAAGCGTTCAGTTAAAGGTACAAGCTCTGCAGAGGCTCGGAATCTTTGTTTTGCGTATGCGTTCCGCCAAAGGCAGAGGCTCGGCAGAAGCTCGGAAAACTAGGGTTCTTCACTACCTGCATCAAGTCAGTTTTTGTTGCTCAAGCTCGGATTTGACTCGGCCCGTGATCAAGGCCAAAGTTCATCCAAGTTTGCAAGCTCGGTTCTTCATTCCAAGGCAGTAAGCTCGGATGATGATTTGTTTGGTATTCGCTCGGATTAAGCTCAAATCAGCCATAACATCTGTTAGAGTAAACAAGCTCGGGTTGATCATTCTAAACTTGAATCTTTGCCGACGCTCAGATCAAGCTCAGAAACACCAAGCCCGATCGAAGCCAAATGCTCGACAATCTTTGTTCATCGTCTTCAACAATGCATCGTCTTCAACCTTCGGACTCTGCTCAACTGTTCCGTACTTTTTATTACCGTTGAGTCTGGGTAGAAGTCCTAGGTTTAGCTCCTATGCTCTGACAAGTTTGAAATTCAAAATGAGTTGGTGAAACGTCACCATCTCTGCTCTGCTGTCTTTGTTACCGTTGGAAACCCCATGGCTTTTCCGTACGACCTTTTCTCTCTCTGGTTTCTGGAATTCAGAGGAGATTATAAATGGGGGTCTTCAACAGTAACAATGAGAGATATTTTTTTTGATTGACAACAAGTTTCAGATTCATTTTTCTCTGATCTTAAACTTTCATTTTTTTATTCAAAAACAGAGCAGAATCACAGATTCACAGAGAAGAAGAACATTTGATTTTCATATGAACTTAGAGAGTTAAAACTTTCATATCATAACTCTAAGTTCGAATTTGTTCTTCTCTGTGATTTTCTTTCAGAAATCGACTCACTCTATGTATCACTCTCACTTTTATTAGTAAATTTTGGGTTTTATTAAAACCGGAGTTTGAAAATTTCTTTTAATACTTAAATTTCTTTAAAAGGTTTTACGAAAATCCGGCAGAGTTTCCTCTGTTTTCCAGACTTCCCAAAAATTTTCTTCTAAAACCTGTCAGTCCAGAATTGTTTGAAAACGTAAACAGCAACAGTTTAATAGTTATAACAGATCCTAACGCCCGATGGATACAAATTTCAGGTCAAGCTACTAATTCATAATTAATTTACAAAAAATAATTATCCACTCCAAAATATGTAAAATACATTCCACGTAGTGGAACTTAAAATCCTGCTCGGCCAGCACTGGTGTATGCTCCACTTGTGTACCTGAAAAATATTAACCACACAGGGGAAGCATCACACAGAACTTAAAAAGGAGATTTCTAAGCAGATATATACGACACGCCAGAAACCATTCAAGCCTATGCTATGCTACTCAATTCATGTTCTCCTTTCTTTCTTTTTTTACCTCCTAACTATTCCCAATTCTTTTTCTTTCTAATTGTTCTCTTTTAGATAATCCCTAATCTCTATTTATTTTTGTTCCTCATTACTTTCGTTACTTTCCTTTTTATTCTCATTTTCCATTTGTATTTCCATTTTAAATTCCTTTTTATTTCATTCTCATTACCCTTTATTCTTTCCATTTTCCTTTATTACTTTTTCCAATATGTGTAACCTTAATCAGAGATCTACACCTTATTTATTTACGAGGTATGCAACCACAAGCAGATGATCTGCATACCCCCACTATCTAGTTACGATGCATGCAACCACAAGCAGATGATTTGCATGCACCCACAATTTATTTACGACGTATGCAACCACAAGCAGATGATCTGCATACGCCCACCTTTTATTTAAGATATATGCAACCACAAGCAGATGATCTGCATATATCCATAATCTTATTTACGATGTATGCAACCACAAGCAAATGATCTGCATACATCTACAATTTTTACGACGTATGCAACCACAAGCAGATGATCTGCATACGCCCGCCTTTTATTTAAGATATTTGCAACCACAAGCAGATGATCTGCATATATCCATAATCTTATTTACGATGTATGCAACCACAAGCATATGATCTGCATACATCCTTAGCCTCTTTCCTTTTTATTTTCCATCTTTCCTTGTTATTTTTCATTATTAATTTACCTCAGTCTTTTCTCTTTTACTTTTAGTTCCTTAGTTCTCTTTTTCTGGTTCACTAAATCATTCTCTTTTCGCTCATTCCGTTACTTAAGGGCTTATTATCACATTATTTATTTTCCACTATTTTCAAAATTTCTCTTTAATGATTTATTCTTACTTTTATTTAACTCTACCTAGCTTGGTCATATGCTTTATATTTTAACTCTCGTTACTAACTCTTAATTAATTTCATTCCCTTTCTTTTCTTTTTCTTCTTCTCTTCCTTTGTTTCTTATTCCTACATCACTCATATTTAATAATACCTAGTTCATGCATTTAGAACCACTTATATCATTTCTTATTTCTCTTTTTATTTGTTAACTCTCTCTTTCTTATTTTTCGTTTACTTCTTTCCTCTAATGGCTAATTACTCATTCACTCCATTTATTTCTCTTAACTTTAGTTTATCCTAATTTAGTTCTCAACTCATTCTTACATTTTCTTTATTTAGTACCGGCTCTCCTTAGTTAATCTCTAATTTCTCCCTTTACTCACTTACGCTACTCACTCGTTCTCATAATTCCGATTATTTATTTCTTTCTTAATATTCCGTTTATTTCGTTGCTAATCATTTCAACACTTCTTTAACTAAATTTTCTTTTCTAATTATCTTCCTTCACTATTAGCGGGCTACTCTAAGGTTCATTAACAATTAACATTTCCCCCGGTCCTAGCGATAGATATAACTACCCAGAAATACACCCCTTAAGGACTGGTAATGAAACCCCTTACCTCAATCGATGACAGTGAGAGGGGTAACCTTAGTCTGACGCTTTACTCCCCGGCTTATGCTCTAGCTCGGCTCCAATTTGATCCTAAGCTTCCACAATCTTCGATTCCAAGCACGGCGGGGACAATCGATCTCGATCACGGTGACGGTGTTGCTCCTCGTTGTTTGCGAACGATCGCGGCTGGATCGAGGCCCAAGCTTCAAGCCTCGGAGTACCCAACACAAGCCCGATGCGAATCACGATCGGTATCGGCGTCGGTGAGATCCGGTGAGGAGAGAGAAAGCCCTAGAGGAGAGAGAAACATAAAGGAAGGAGGAAGAGAGAAAGGGAACTCTATCAATAGGGAAAGGGAGAGGAAGAAGAGCTCATGGTGGTGGTGGTGGGTGGTGGCCACGGTGGGGTATGGTGGTGGAAGAATAGGAGGAGAGAGAGGGAGAAGGAGAGAGAGATGGAATCAAGAGTGAGGAGAGAGAGAGACGCTCATGGTGGTGATGGTGGCCTTGGCGGTGGCGGCTGGTGGTGCTGGGGTGTTTGGGGGGTTGCTGGACGGAGGTGGGTGAGGGAGTGTGAAGAGAGGGTTGGAAAATGAGGGAGGAGGGAGGCAGACGCACCATTTTATGGTGCTGGTGCGTGAAACATGCACCCGCGCGCCTGGCCGCGGAGAGGCGTGCGCCTGCGCGAATTTCTCACGGGTTTGGTGCACCTGATGCACATTGGTGCGCCTGGGCGTGCACCAGTGGCGCCAGACTTCGATTCGTCATAACTTTTTCGTTAACCGTCGGATCGGGCCCAAATTTTTGGACAAGCTTCTTAACCCCTCATACTTCATATCCAACGGTGGAATTTAATTTCTTAACATCCTATAATAAATTCCTATTTTTCTCTTTTCGGTTGATTTCTAACACTTAAAACGCCGATTTAACCCCCGATTTCGATTAGATAATTTTGCCCGTTGCCTCAAATGTCTCCTACACCACCCCTAGTACTTAAAATGGCTGCTCACCTAGCTCACAAAATTCGTTAAGCAATTAATCTACCCATTCTTTCCACTTTAATTCCATTAATTCATTAATTATTGCTTGGAATTAAATTAGGGATGTTACAATTCTCCCCCACTTATTAGAATTTTGTCCCCGAAATTCCGTTCAATTCCTTCAAATGGAGAACCATCCCGTTAGTAAACTTCTGACCTCAGTTTTCACTTCCCTTCGGTTTTTACTTCCGCTCCATATATGGTTAAGGCCATGCCCATTTCAACGTCTGTCTTCTGGCATTACGTACCATCTCCATCTACTCAGGATTGTCAATTTTCTTATTATTAAAGTTCCATCTCCCATTCCTTGGATTGAAATCCTCCCCCACTTAGCATTGACATGCTTGATTATATCATGCTAAGGGGGCATGCTCGTTTGTTGCTCGGGATAGAGTACGCAAGCTCCCGACCGGTATCCAAGGTTGAAAAGAGGACACGTGGGTGACTATCTATCAGTAGGCATAGAACTATGCCGGGTTTCTACTACTTGGCGAATTCTCACTTATGCATCTGAGATGCCTGAAGCTTGAAGAGAGTGAAGATGAAAAGAAGAAACATGAAGCACTCAAGAATGAGTCTCATGGTCTTTGCAAGATGACCCAGGATGAACTGGATACAGGTCAAGCAATAAGACAATGGAGATTATTCCTCAAAGTATGCATGTTCAGCAGAGAGTCGTCGAAGGATGCGTTCCTATGGACCTGCGGTTAATTGATTTGTCTCGGTCAACCGGGAATCCTATCAAATGTGCAGAGTCCCCAACAGACTTAGATATTCACATGCGGTGTTCCGACATACGTCTGGATAGAGATTCCACTTCACGACTTCACTTTTATCCCGTTCACCTTTTACTCCTTCAAGTGAGTCTAGCAAAGTCACTCTTAAAATTAATCTTCGCCATGTTTGCATTCTACTTCGATGCTACTTCCTTCCTGTTCATTTATTAATTTCAATTCGGTATGATAATTCCTAAAGATCGATTCCACTTGAGGGTCAAGATCCAGGTCTAGTCGTTATTTCTCAATTCGATGTCATTTTGGGAAGGTCTTGTTTTATTTTCTAGTTTAACTGTCATTCGATTCTCCGCGAAGTGTTTGGAATTATCTGTTTGGTAGTCCTATAGCTTATGGTATGGTTACTAGTTATTGTCGCTCGGATAAGATCATAACTGAGTTGTTAAGTCTCCCCCACTTAGTATCAACTTACCTGATTATGTCGGTGCCAGGAAGTAGGGAATCGAACGTGTCAGATTCGGATTGTCTTTCATACGACTTTCAATGAAGAGTGTAACACTTTAACTACAACAGAAAACGTAATCTTTGGAATTCACAAGGAATTTGCGCTTTCGCTTAAGAAAATAGTCTAAGATTATGCGATCCAAAGACTTTTCGCAGAATGTAGCAGCTTATGACTAGAAATTTCCTCGTCCACGAGGAACCGGATCGAATAAATAAGACTGGAACTCCAGGAACGATGGGTATTCCAGGATAAGAGACAAGGAGAAGATCCTAAGTTCACGAGGTTTAGTAGATTAGAGCGAGAAATCTTTGATTCGTGATCAAAAGTCGCTACTTCAAGGTAAAGTCAAACCAAGAAGAACGAGGAGGAAGAGATCTACTTGCACGAATTGAGGTACTAACTAAGCTTTTCAAAATTACTATTAAAGTCTTAAACGATTTTTGATGGTCACGAATTGCGGTTGGCATAAGTTCTTGACTTCTGAACGCTCTATTATGCACTATTTTAGATCAATGACACTCGAGACATACCTTGGGTGTATGTCAGTAATCCCTTACAACCTATTTCGAGTTGGATCTTAAGGAAAGCTTGAATGAATTTGATACAGAACAAGAAAGCTGATGGAATCTGACCTTTCTATTACCTTAAGACTTACACTACTCTCGAAATCGAGATTCGTGTTGGGTGGACGACCCGTTGGTGGTCACTCATTCAATTTGTTTGGTCTTTATGTAGAGACTTCAAGAGGTTACCAGTCAAGCTTTTCTAATGGATGACGATTCAGGAACCTGAGTAAGATTCCCTATAAGATTTGGGTTACCTAAGTTTTAGTTTGGCTTTTTGATGGGTAGGGGTGGTTCTTATAGAGTTTATTCCATCCGTTCTAAGATAGGGTATTCGATTACGCTATTCTTAAATAGATAAGATGGCTTAAGGCTCTTATGCTTTGGTTTTTGTTTTGGGCCTACTATCCGCTTCCGTTTAAGGAACTTGGAAAGGACACCATTCGGGTTGGTTCCTTTGCTTCCAAAGGATCTACTCCCTTGGAGAGTTTCCGTTTCTATTGTTTCAATTTCACTAAGAGGATTGCAATGATATCATCCGTTCATAGTTGCAAAGATTGAGGTGATCAATCTCAACCTCATGTCTATCAACAGCGCACCATTGTCGGGTTCTTACTTTCACCGAAGACCATTGTTCAATTGTTCAATCTTGGTTGATCTCGGCGTGGATACTTGGTAAGGTTGTCAAGATTTGCTTTTCTCGCGGGCGACCATTCAGGAATCTTGTTGATAAGGCTCCCAGTAGGTTTCGGACTGCCAAAGTCTGGTTTAGCTTTTCAGGGAAGCTAGAGATGGTTGCTAGGGTGAACTTGATTCCCTCAAGAACATCGTGTGAAGAATCCAAAGAAGGTACCGTTCAAGTCGACTAACTTTCTTCTAATGGTGGTACTTCTCATGAAATCTTATGTCAGATTGGTTCTTGTGCTACTTCGAAGCTTTCAATGACATTGACAATCGACAAGCGCGAAGATCGAGATGGTCAGTCTCAATCTCGCATTTATCAATAGCAACTTCATCGTCATGTTTGTCGACGATATCATCACTTAATAGTTGCAAGAGTAAGGATGACCAATCCTACCCTTACACTCTATTAAACGACAACACCATCGAGGGACCCAGTTGAGTTCAAACTAACGTCCTATAGTCTATGGCTGTCACAACCTAATCCTGGAGAAGTTAGCAAGTGAACACATATATAAATAGGTAGTTATATATATGTATTCCTATTCGCCTAACTTAGACACTTGACTATCCCTATCGATTACTCGCTTGGTGAGTAAACCACAGGAGTTATGAGTTCAAACTCCAAAGGCCTAGGAAAAACTGCTCTGATACCAAAATGTAACACTCTCACTTTTATTAGTAAATTTTGGGTTTTATTAAAACCGGATTTTGAAAATTTCTTTTAATACTTAAATTTCTTTAAAAGGTTTTACGAAAATCCGGCAGAGTTTCCTCTGTTTTCCGGACTTCCCAAAAATTTTCTTCTAAAACCTGTCAGTCCAGAATTGTTTGAAAACGTAAACAGCAACAGTTTAATAGTTATAACAGATCCTAACGCCCGATGGATACAAATTTCAGGTCAAGCTACTAATTCATAATTAATTTACAAAAAATAATTATCCACTCCAAAATATGTAAAATACATTCCACGTAGTGGAACTTAAAATCCTGCTCGGCCAGCACTGGTGTATGCTCCACTTGTGTACCTGAAAAATATTAACCACACAGGGGAAGCATCACACAGAACTTAAAAAGGAGATTTCTAAGCAGATATATACGACACGCCAGAAACCATTCAAGCCTATGCTATGCTACTCAATTCATGTTCTCCTTTCTTTCTTTTTTTACCTCCTAACTATTCCCAATTCTTTTTCTTTCTAATTGTTCTCTTTTAGATAATCCCTAATCTCTATTTATTTTTGTTCCTCATTACTTTCGTTACTTTCCTTTTTATTCTCATTTTCCATTTGTATTTCCATTTTAAATTCCTTTTTATTTCATTCTCATTACCCTTTATTCTTTCCATTTTCCTTTATTACTTTTTCCAATATGTGTAACCTTAATCAGAGATCTACACCTTATTTATTTACGAGGTATGCAACCACAAGCAGATGATCTGCATACCCCCACTATCTAGTTACGATGCATGCAACCACAAGCAGATGATTTGCATGCACCCACAATTTATTTACGACGTATGCAACCACAAGCAGATGATCTGCATACGCCCACCTTTTATTTAAGATATATGCAACCACAAGCAGATGATCTGCATATATCCATAATCTTATTTACGATGTATGCAACCACAAGCAAATGATCTGCATACATCTACAATTTTTACGACGTATGCAACCACAAGCAGATGATCTGCATACGCCTGCCTTTTATTTAAGATATATGCAACCACAAGAAGATGATCTGCATATATCCATAATCTTATTTACGATGTATGCAACCACAAGCATATGATCTGCATACATCCTTAGCCTCTTTCCTTTTTATTTTCCATCTTTCCTTGTTATTTTTCATTATTAATTTACCTCAGTCTTTTCTCTTTTACTTTTAGTTCCTTAGTTCTCTTTTTCTGGTTCACTAAATCATTCTCTTTTCGCTCATTCCGTTACTTAAGGGCTTATTATCACATTATTTATTTTCCACTATTTTCAAAATTTCTCTTTAATGATTTATTCTTACTTTTATTTAACTCTACCTAGCTTGGTCATATGCTTTATATTTTAACTCTCGTTACTAACTCTTAATTAATTCCATTCCCTTTCTTTTCTTTTTCTTCTTCTCTTCCTTTGTTTCTTATTCCTACATCACTCATATTTAATAATACCTAGTTCATGCATTTAGAACCACTTATATCATTTCTTATTTCTCTTTTTATTTGTTAACTCTCTCTTTCTTATTTTCCGTTTACTTCTTTCCTCTAATGGCTAATTACTCATTCACTCCATTTATTTCTCTTAACTTTAGTTTATCCTAATTTCGTTCTCAACTCATTCTTACATTTTCTTTATTTAGTACCGGCTCTCCTTAGTTAATCTCTAATTTCTCCCTTTACTCACTTACGCTACTCACTCGTTCTCATAATTCCGATTATTTATTTATTTCTTAATATTCCGTTTATTTCGTTGCTAATCATTTCAACTCTTCTTTAACTAAATTTTCTTTTCTAATTATCTTCCTTCACTATTAGCGGGCTACTCTAAGGTTCATTAACAATTAACATTTCCCCCGGTCCTAGCGATAGATATAACTACCCAGAAATACACCCCTTAAGGACTGGTAATGAAACCCCTTACCTCAATCGACGACAGTGAGAGGGGTAACCTTAGCCTGACGCTTTACTCCCCGGCTTACGCTCTAGCTCGGCTCCAATTTGATCCTAAGCTTCCACAATCTTCGATTCCAAGCACAGTGGGGACAATCGATCTCGATCACGGTGACATGTTGCTCCTCGTTGTTTGCGAACGATCGCGGCCGGATCGAGGCCCAAGCTTCAAGCCTCGGAGTACCCAACACAAGCCCGGTGCGAATCACGATCGGTATCGGCGTCGGTGAGATCCGGTGAGGAGAGAGAAAGCCCTAGAGGAGAGAGAAACATAAAGGGAGGAGGAAGAGAGAAAGGGAACTCAATCAATAGGGAAAGGGAGAGGAAGAAGAGCTCATGGTGGTGGTGGTGGGTGGTGGTTCGTGGTGGTGGCCACGGTGGGGTATGGTGGTGGAAGAATAGGAGGAGAGAGAGGGAGAAGGAGAGAGAGACGGAATCAAGAGTGAGGAGAGAGAGACGCTCATGGTGGTGATGGTGGCCTTGGCGGTGGCGGCTGGTGGTGCTGGGGTGTTTGGGGGGTTGCTGGACGGAGGTGGGTGAGGGAGTGTGAAGAGAGGGTTGGAAAATGAGGGAGGAGGGAGGCAGACGCACCATTTTATGGTGTTGGTGCGTGAAACACGCACCCGCGCGCCTGGGCGCGGAGAGGCGTGCGCCTGCGCGAATTTCTCACGGGTTTGGTGCACCTGATGCACATTGGTGCACCTGGGCGTGCACCAGTGGCGCCAGACTTCGATTCGTCATAACTTTTTCGTTAACCATCGGATCGTGCCCAAATTTTTGGACAAGCTTCTTAACCGCTCATACTTCATATCCAACGGTGGAATTTAATTTCTTAACATCCTATAATAAATTCCTAATTTTCTCTTTTCGGTTGATTTCTAACACTTAAAACGCCGATTTAACCCCCGATTTCGATTAGATAATTTTGCCCGTTGCCTCAAATGTCTCCTACACCACCCCTAGTACTTAAAATGGCTGCTCACCAAGCTCACAAAATTCGTTAAGCAATTAATCTACCCATTGTTTCCACTTTAATTCCATTAATTCATTAATTATTGCTTGGAATTAAATTTCTGATGTTACACTCTAGATATTCAAACCTTCACCATATTCGAAGAGTGTTTTGAATTGGAGCCATACACTTTCATCATCTTCTTCGTTGTATTTGCTGTTGTGAGAAGCTGGTCTCTGATCGAGAAAGCTTCGATTTGCAAAGGTTCCAAAGAGGTTCTTTGGTCGTCGATTTGTTGTGGGTAGTTTGTCACGAGTTTGGTACACTCGTTTGACTGGATAGGTCTAGAGGGGTGGCTCTTGTAAATCCTTTGTAACCCAGAGAATCGATTTTTAGTGAAAGCTCTCTGAAAGGTTTTCAGAGGGGACTGGACTAGCTCTCAGGGTGAGAGTGAACCAGGATAAATCTCTGGTGTTCTTTCTTTACTGCTTATCTGTTGCTGCCGAGCATATCGTTAATTCCGCTAATTTTCATTTATCTAAGTTTGAACTGTTATTTTTCTTAGCTCGGTCCTTTGAGTGTTGTTCTTCGAATTTAAGTCAAAAACCAGCTCTACCTTGAAGCAGCTCGGTTAACTGATTAACCATTTTGTTTATCTGATTGGTTAATCATTTAACCTTGTCTGCTCGGAAAGAACCTCGCGTTATCTTTTAAAACCGAACAACATCAGGTTAATTTTCAATAAATCGAAAAATTGCCATATTATCTTCAATCTCCTATTCACCCCCCCTCTACTCGATTGTTAGGCCTCTTGTTGGTTTCCAACAAGTGGTATCAGAGCTCGGTCGAAAGATCGAGTGTAAAAACTTTTTCGAAAAGATCCTTGAGGAAACCGAATGGCTACTAACAATCCCTTCGGAGGTGAAGGCTCTTCCATAAACAGACCACCGCTATTCAATGGTGAGGGTTATGCTTATTGGAAATCTCGAATGAAAATTTTCATTGAAGCCATAGATATGGAAATTTGGAAATCTATTGAAAACGGGCCATTTGTCCCTAAAAGAAAAATTAATGATGAAGTTGTAGAAATCCCATGGGAAAGTTGGGATGATGATGACAAAAGAAAAGTATCTTTCGATTTAAAAGCCAAAAACATCATCACCTCAGCTTTGTCCTACGATGAATTCTTTCGAGTGTCAAGTTGCAAATCTGCTAAAGAAATGTGGGACATTCTACAACTTACTCATGAAGGGACAAGTGAGGTCAGACGAGCAAGATTAAATACTCTGATGTATGAATATGAGTTATTCCGAATGCTGCCAAATGAAAATATAAATGATTTGCAGAAACGGTTTACTCATATCATAAACCATCTTAATGCTCTAGGCAAAACTTTTCAAAATGCCGAGATAACTAACAAAGTGCTTAGATGTCTTAGCAGAGAATGGTAGCCGAAGGTCACTGCCATCATGGAAGCTAAAGACTTGGACACAATGAGTATAGCCACTTTGTTCGGCAAGCTGCAAGAGCATGAGATGGAGCTCGGCAGACTGACCATGCATGAAGAATCTGATAAGAAGAAGGAGGGAATTTCCCTTAAAGCTGCTATAAAGGCAACCAAAGAATCCTCTGAAGATGAGTCCTGCTCGGACATGGATGAGGAAGACTTTGGTCTCATGGTCAGGAAGTTCAGCAAATTTTTTAAAGGTAAAAAGAACTTCACAAACAGAGCAAGAGATACCAGAAGCACTCACCACAAAGGCTCAATTTCAAAAGACCGAGTTAGATGCCACAAATGTGGTGAAACAGGTCACATTAGAACTTACTGTCCAAGATTACAAAAGCAAAGTGGTGAAGAAATAAAGAAGAACAAAGACCACAAGAAGAAGAGAGCTTACATAGTATGGGATGCACCCAACAACAATACCAGCTCAAGCTCCAGCTCAGGCGATGAAGAAGAAAAAGCAATTATGTGCTTAATTGGAAGGGAAACTGTGTTCAGAAGCCCGACCCAAACGAGCCCCGAGCAAGAATGGTGCTCGAACCGTGAAAAGGAAGTATCGAACTCATCACTCAGAATAGATGAACAAGATCTCCCTGTATATGACTCTTGCTCGGAGTGTGATGATGAGGAAGCTTGTTCGAATCTCAGATATACCGATCAAGAAGACTCATCGAGCTCGACTCTTGGCACAATTAATCAAAGATCAAATTTCAAATGCTTAATGGGCAAACACAGCGAGGAAACCTCAGCCAGTCGAACAATGTCTGAACATAAAAACACTGAGGTAACCTCTACATCTGATTCTGACTCTGAATCTGAATTTAATGACTCTGATGAATTGTATTCTGCTTATCTTGAAATGCAAACAGAATTCAAGAAGCTTGCTAAAAATTTCATTAAGTTGAAACTCAGTCTTTCAAAATACAAAGAGCAAGTTCTTGATTTGGAAAATTCAATTGAAATTATGAAAAGCAGAAACGAGTCATTAGAAAACACTATCACTCAGTTGAAAAATGAAAATCTTGACTGCTGCACTAAATATGAAAAGGAAATTTCTGACCTAAAATTTAAAAGTGCAACTGTCATCAAGAGTGATGGTTTGTTTGATCGGCTTTTAGCCGAAGATAGGAACTACTCGAACAAAACTGGCCTCGGCTACACTCAGACCAAGAAGAAAGCAGTAAGGAAACTCGGATATGTCTCAAACTTTAATAACTCAAAACGGTCGAGCTGCTCTTACTGTGGCCTTCATGGTCATACACCCAATGAATGTAAAATCCGACGTCACGGTGTAACCAAGGGCAACTTTGTTTGGGTAGTCAAAAAGAAAGATCCAACTGCTAACCCCCAGGGACCCAGAACAATTTGGGTACCCGAATCAAAGAAGTAATATTTTTGTGATGCAGGTGTGCTTCCGAGCAAAGGAGAGCAGATGGTACCTTGACAGTGGATGCTCGAAGCACATGACGGGGGACAAAAGTCTAACCATTGAACTTTCACATTCAGATAAGGGCTACGTCACTTATGGTGATAACAACCGAGGTAAAATATTGGGTGAAGGTAAAGTCAGTAACTCTGCCAACTTGGTTATCAATAATGTTTTATTTGTAAAAGGGCTAGAACACAATCTTTTAAGTATTAGCCAACTTTGTGATATTGGTAACCATGTTGTTTTTACCTCTACCCATTGCATTATTAAAAGTGACGAGGACAACTCTGTCAAATTTGTTGGAAAACGATTTAACAATACTTATTTGGTTGATTTGAATGAAATCACCTCTTTGGTAACCACTTGCATGGTTAGCAAAGAAAGTGACACATGGTTATGGCATAGAAGGACAGCTCATATAAATGTAAACCAGTTAAAGAAACTACAATCAAAAGAATTAGTGATTGGTTTACCAAAGCTAAATTTTAACATTGAGGGAGTTTGCTCTTCATGCAAGAAGTGCAAACCGATCAAAAAGAAAAACGATTTTCCATCTAAGTTGATGGTCTCGACAACGCATCCGTTGGAAATGTTACACATGGATTTGTTCGGACCATCACAAGTCAAAAGCTTCGGTGGCAATCTCTATGCCTTAGTAATTGTAGATGACTTTTCCAGGTTTACGTGGACTTTATTTTTAAAATCAAAAAGTGAAACTTTTAAAACTTTTAAAGAGCTTGTCAAGCAACTCCAAAACCGAGCTAACCAAAAAGTAGTTGTAATCCGAACGGACCATGGCGGTGAGTTCGAGAACTACAAATTTGACAAGTTTTGTTCTAAGTTCGGAATAGAACATCAGTTTTCAGCTCCTCGGACTCCCGAACAAAACGGAGTTGTGGAACAGAAAAACCGAGTTCTAGAAGAACTAGCCCGAACCATGCTAAATGAATACAATTTACCACATTATTTCTGGGCCGATGCGGTGAACACAGCTTGCTATGTAATGAATCGCATCCTCATCAGACCAATTTTAAAGAAAACTCCATATGAACTTTATAAGGGTAGAAAACCAAAAATTTCTCATTTCCATACATTTGGCTGCAAAGTCTTCATTTTAAACAATGGAAAAGAGCATCTCGGCAAATTTGATTCTAAAGCCGATGAAGGAATATTTTTGGGTTACTCTACTCATAGTAAAGCATTTAGAGTTTTTAACAAAAGGACCTCCACTGTGGAAGAGTCCGTGCATGTGGTATTTGATGAGTCTCCTCGGAGAGACAATGTTAGTTGTGCAGATAGAGAGGATCATCATATGGCTAAACTTGATCCGAGCACAACAACTGAAGGAGCTCAAAAGGAAGAAACTGCTGAAGACAAAGATCGGAGGGACGAGCTTGTTCCGAGCCAATCAAACAAGGAACAAACCGAACTTAGTCCGAACCAAATTCAAAATAGTCAGTCCGAACTCATTCCAAGCCAAGCAGAGCAGTTTGAGCTCAGTCCAGCCTGGAAAAGAGTCAAGGACCATCCGATAGAGAATGTGCTCGGCGACTTGAATAAGGGAGTTTTAACTCGTCGTTCTATTCAGAACTTTTGCAATTTCGCTTCATTTGTTTCTCAAATTGAACCTAATTCGATTGATCAAGCAATTGATGATGAACATTGGGCGATTGCCATGCAAGAGGAACTGAATCAATTCATCAGAAATGATGTCTGGGAATTGGTTCCTCGGCCCGATGATCATACGATAATTGGCTTGAAATGGATTTTCAGAAATAAAACAGATGAATCAGGCTCAATTGTAAGAAACAAAGCAAGATTAGTTGCTCAAGGCTACAACCAAGAGGAAGGTATCGATTATGATGAAACCTTCGCTCCAGTTGCTAGGCTTGAAGCAATCCGAATTTTACTTGCTTTTGCATCTATTATGAATTTCACCCTTTATCAAATGGATGTAAAGAGTGCTTTCTTAAATGGCTTTATAAATGAAGAAGTATATGTCAAACAACCTCCTGGCTTTGAAAATTTTGAATATCCAAACCATGTATTTAAACTCAAAAAGGCTCTTTACGGTTTGAAACAAGCTCCGAGAGCTTGGTATGATCGTTTGATCTCATTTTTACTCGAACAAGGGTTTGAGAGAGGGAAGGTTGACACAACTCTATTTATTTATAAATCCAAAAAGGACATATTGTTAGTACAAGTTTATGTTGATGATATAATTTTCGGTGCTACTAACATGTCTCTTTGCAAGAAGTTCTCTGAATCAATGCAAGGTGAATTCGAGATGTCGATGATGGGAGAACTCACATTCTTCCTTGGGCTGCAAATAAAGCAAGTTGCTGAAGGAACCTTTGTGCATCAAGGAAAATACTGCAAGGTACTCCTCAAGAAATTTGGCTTAGAAAATTGCAAAGAAGCTGCCACTCCCATGAGCACATCCAGCTATCTCGGCAAGGATGAGTCAGGTAAAGCCGTGGATGTGAGCAAATATAGAGGCATGATAGGAAGCCTTCTATATTTGACTGCGTCTCGGCCAGATATTATGTTCAGTGTTTGTTTATGTGCTCGTTTTCAAGCTAATCCCAAAGAATCTCATCTTTCGGTGGTTAAACGAATTTTTAAATATCTAAAAGGAACTGTGAACACTGGTCTGTGGTATCCTAGGGATGCCAATCTTAGTTTGATTGGGTATTCGGACTCAGATTTTTCTGGGTTCAAGCTTGACCGAAAAAGCACAAGTGGAACTTGTCACTTGCTCGGCAGTTCCCTTGTGTCGTGGTTTTCTAAAAAGCAAGCTTGCGTTGCCCTGTCAACAGCTGAAGCCGAATACATTGCCGCTGGTAATTGTTGTGCTCAAATTCTTTGGATGAAACAACAGCTATCAGATTTTGGCTTAATTTTATATCACATTCCTATCAAATGTGACAATACAAGTGCAATCAATCTAACTAAAAATCCAGTGTATCACTCTAGAATAAAACACATTGAAATTAGGCATCATTTTCTTCGAGATCATGTTCAAAAAGGTGACTGTGTCATAGAATTTGTAAGTACTAAAAATCAATTAGCCGATGTGTTTACTAAACCTTTGCCGAGGGAAACTCTTTATAAAATTCGGCGTGAGCTCGACATTCTAGACGAATTCAGTGTGTGCTCAGCGCAAGCTCGGAATCCTGGATAAGTTTAGCATGTGCTCGGCATGAGCTTGGTTTTTAGTATATCATAAATTTTGATCACCTTCATAGTCTCGATCCTTTCGTTCAATTGTGTATTTGTTTAAATTTCCTGAAATTTCACATCCTTCAAAACTTCTTCCCTTCCTCTAATTCTTTTTATCTAAGGGGAGAAGAGTGCCGTTTTTAGTTTTTGAACTTTCATATTATGTTATTCGTCATTCTCACCTTTACCTTTTAACTTCTCAGATGAGAAGCATTCTTTCACTGTTAAAGGGGGAGAACGATGATCATGAAAATTTTCTTCCTTGGTTATCATTTTAAAGTCTTAAGGGGGAGAACAGTTTTTTTTTAAATCAACAAGTGGTACATTACTAACAAGTGGAACAGAAAAATGTTAATTTTTTTTCCAAAAAGGGGGAGAAAGGTGTTACTCTTTTCTTTAGTTTTTACTTCTCTCTTTTGGCAAATGTGCTTAATCTTTGGCTCCTTTTTTATCATGCCAAAAGGGGGAGAACGGTGTGTTTGTTGTTTGTTTTTGATGTTTCAGAGTTTTCGAGCATAAGTTCAGGGGGAGTGTTTGACAAGCTGCTCCTGCTCCACATTTTTACATCCTTTCAACAAGTGGAAGGGGGAGAAAGGTCTGATAAGTGCATTTTCATGTGCAACATGTGGTGTATTTTCGAGCAAATTCCAATCAGTGCCAAGTCCAATCAGCTTACGAGCATACAGTCAGGGGGAGAACACAAATAGCAACAAACTATTAAAGAATATTTGTCATCATCAAAAAGGGGGAGATTGTAGACTCACAATGCAGAATCAAAGAGCTTTTGATGATGTCAAATAAACAGACTCGGCTTGTGCTTAGCGTTAGACAAGTTAGACTTATCAGCGCAAGCGTTCAGCTAAAGGTACAAGCTCTGCAGAGGCTCGGAATCTTTGTTTTGCGTATGCGTTCCGCCAAAGGCAGAGGCTCGGCAGAAGCTCGGAAAACTAGGGTTCTTCGCTACCTGCATCAAGTCAGCTTTTGTTGCTCAAGCTCGGATTTGACTCGGCCCGTGATCAAGGCCAAAGTTCATCCAAGTTTGCAAGCTCGGTTCTTCATTTCAAGGCAGTAAGCTCGGATGATGATTTGTTTGGTATTCGCTCGGATTAAGCTCGAATCAGCCACAACATCTGTTAGAGTAAACAAGCTCGGGTTGATCGTTCTAAACTTGACTCTTTGTCGACGCTCAGATCAAGCTCAGAAACACCAAGCCCGATCGAAGCCAAATGCTCGACAATCTCTGTTCATCATCTTCAACAATGCATCGTCTTCAACCTTCGGACTCTGCTCAACTGTTCCGTACTTTTTATTACCGTTGAGTCTGGGTAGAAGTCCTAGGTTTAGCTCCTATGCTCTGACAAGTTTGAAATTCAAAATGAGTTGGTGAAACGTCACCATCTCTGCTCTGCTGTCTTTGTTACCGTTGGAAACCCCATGGTTTTTCCGTACGACCTTTTCTCTCTCTGGTTTCTAGAATTCAGAGGAGATTATAAATGGGGGTCTTCAACAGTAACAATGAGAGATATTTTTTTTGATTGACAACAAGTTTCAGATTCATTTTTCTCTAATCTTAAACTTTCATTTTTTTATTCAAAAACAGAGCAGAATCACAGATTCACAGAGAAGAAGAACATTTGATTTTCATATGAACTTAGAGAGTTAAAACTTTCATATCATAACTCTAAGTTCGAATTTGTTCTTCTCTGTGATTTTATTTCAGAAATCGACTCACTCTAGATATTCAAACCTTCATCATATTCGAAGAGTGTTTTGAATTGGAGCCATACACTTTCATCATCTTCTTCGTTGTATTTGCTGTTGTGAGAAGCTGGTCTCTGATCGAGAAAGCTTCGATTTGCAAAGGTTCCAAAGAGGTTCTTTGGTCGTCGATTTGTTGTGGGTAGTTTGTCACGAGTTTGGTACACTCATTTGACTGGATAGGTCTAGAGGGGTGGCTCTTGTAAATCCTTTGTAACCCATAAAATCGATTTTTAGTGAAAGCTCTCTGAAAGGTTTTCAGAGGGGACTGGACTAGCTCTCAGGGTGAGAGTGAACCAGGATAAATCTCTGGTGTTCTTTCTTTACTGCTTATCTGTTGCTGCCGAGCATATCGTTAATTCCGCTAATTTTCATTTATCTAAGTTTGAACTGTTTATTTTTCTTAGCTCGGTCCTTTGAGTGTTGTTCTTCGAATTTAAGTCAAAAACCAGCTCTACCTTGAAGCAGCTCGGTTAACTGATTAACCATTTTGTTTATCTGATTGGTTAATCATTTAACCTTGTCTGCTCGGAAAGAACCTCGCGTTATCTTTTAAAACAGAACAACATCAGGTTAATTTTCAATAAATCGAAAAATTGCCATATTAGCTTCAATCTCCTATTCACCCCCCCTCTACTCGATTGTTAGGCCTCTTGTTGGTTTCCAACACAATTGCTTTCTATACAACCCCTAGGACTTATAATCACCACTCACCTATCTACCAAAATTCGTTAAGTCATTATTCCAATTTTTCTTAGGTTTTTAATAATAATTTCATCTAAAATAAAGTTTAGGATGTTACAATTCTCCCCCATTTATTGGAATTTCGTCCCCGAAATTCCGTTCAATTCCTTTAATTGGAGAATCATCCCATTATTAGAATTCATGATGTCCGTCTTTACTTCCCTTCTCTTCCTTCCGTCACTTCTCGATTCGCCCGAACTTGACTTAGGTTAAGAGATACTCCCCCACTTAGTGTCGAAATACCCATTTTCATCTCATGTTAAAAGATATGGAAGGAAGGAGTCCATATCAGTTCCAAGATTTACCCAACTACCAAGGGTGAAGGGTACGACACTTGCCATTGGCTGGGTCAATTATCAAGATTGTTTGGTATTAACGCAGGGATTTTACAAGTTTTTGGCAAATACCGGCTATTCTTATGAACGGTTATCTAAGATCCTAGAAAAGATTTGAAGCAAATGTCAAATTGCTCAAGATCGGTTTAGTTGATATGATGTTTAAGAATAATTTCTAGAGAGTTTTCTTAACTCATCCAAGGGATTAGCACTTAGCTATACTACTTTGGAACAAGTAGCATACACCAAGACTTCCTTTCTTTAGAACTATTTTCTTTCTACTCTCTAACTCTATGCGAAGCTTTCGAACGAATGTTTCGGGGTAAGGTTGGCTTCATTTACAAGAATTATTTTCCTTGGAAGTCACTTCTTTGGTTGTCTACTTTCACTTTAAAGGTTACAATGATAGCATTTATTGATTGATGCAAGAATTGAGGTGATCAATCTCATCCTCACGTCTACCAACAACACATCACTGTCAGGTTCTGTCAATGATGTCATCGTTTAACAAATGCAAGGATTAGAGTGATCAGTTCTAACCTTACATTACATCAAATAACAACATCACAACATAGTGTTGGTCTCTTGGTACTAGAATTCTCAAACTTAAGAATTCTTTCTAAGGTCTTTCTTATGCTATCTGCAAGAACAGGATTGTATTTGGAGAGGCAGATATCCAACATGTTTTTAAACAATTCTACCCTAAGACATTACTAACTCACTATTTAGCTAACTGAGGAGAAAACTAACTCCACAACAATTGGACTTAGAAACATTACGCACGGACTTGGCAAACATTGGTTACCTGCGGCCATATCGGCCGGGTCCACCTCGTCACCCTCGACGGTAAACAATTTCCCCTTCTGCAATGATGGACCACCACGGGCCTTCTGTGCCTTAGCAGCATTAATCTCTTTCTTCATTGTGTTCTTAGGACAATTTGAAGCAAAATGTCCGGGTTGTCCACAGTGAAAGCATAACCCCTCCTTTCGACCCAATGTCTAGCACAATCCCCTATGCATCCTGCCACAGTGCTGACAAGTCGGAATAGGACCAAAGGTACTCACTACTTGGCCTGTTCTAGGCTGGGAGTAAGGACTTGGTCGCTGCACCGAACTCATGCCCCTAATAGGACCTCCCGCCTTCTGAACATTCTTGTTTCTTTTCTCAGCTACCCGTTGTTTCCGACTCTTTTCATAAGTACTAGTCATATTGATCAATTGAGACAGGTTGGCGATGTTCTGATACTCAAAAGCCATCTTGATTTCAGAACGAAGTCCGGTCTCGAACTTGATACACTTGGTCCTTTCATCAACATCCCTATAACTCCCTGCATATCGGATCAAGTCCTCAAACCTAGCAGCATACTCCCCAACGCTCATGTTCCCTTGCACGAGCTGCAGAAAAGTTATCTCCTTCTCTCTACGAACATCTTCAGGAAAGTATTTACCCAGGAAACGATTCTTGAACAAATCCCATGTGATCGCCTGATTGTCCGCCTCTAAACCCCTCCGCATTTGTTGCCACCAGTGTTCCGCTTCACTAGTCAGCATGTACTGTGCTAGCAGAACCTTTCTGTTCCTCTGGTGGTGCCATGGTGTTCAGAATCTTTTCAATCTCCTGCAACCAAAGCTGTGCTCCATCGGGATTGAACCCTCCTTCGAACTTAACCGGATCATTCTTTCTGAACCGTGCCAACCAGTTGATTGCAACTGGAGCTGGGGGTTGAGGAACCATTGCGGCTGCTGCGGCCGTTGCTGCTGCTGCTACAGCTGCTGCTGCTATGTTCTCCCCCTGGTTATGATGCACTTGCGCTATGTTAGCAGCCTGATCCTGTTGCATCTGTACCAGATGTTCCAGAATAGCGCGGTCCCGTCATTTTCGACTCGCCTACCAGCCATTCTGTTCAGTCATGCATCAGGCCGGTGGTTAATGCTTATTAACATAATTAATAGTATAAACATCCTATCAATAGACTCTAGACTCTAAACTATAATTATCGATTACTCGCTCGGTGAGTAATCACTAGAGTAGCTCATAACTCCAAAGGCCGAGGGAAACTGCTCTGATATCATAAAATGTAACACCTACGATTAATTACCCTTTTATACCCTTATATAAAATAGTGAATTTAAAATTTCTTTTTTAAGCTTATAAAATCTTCCGTCAAACGGACGAAGTTTTGTTTGTTTTTCGGACTAATCCAAAATTTAACCTGTGATAAACAATTTTCAAATAGACAACTAATAGCCAGCAGGGCTTCATATTATATTTCTAAATTATTTCAAGGCCCCATGGGCTCCAAATATATCAGAGTAATAGCGGAAAATACTAAGTTTGAGTGTCGTAACCAAGACATATAACTTTGTCAAAATAAAACAACCTAAGCCTCACTTAAAATATGAATAACAAATTTTACATCAAAAGAGCGTAAGAGGCTTAAGTTCATAATATCCTCCAAATCCCATAATAACCCGACTCTCCCTGTAAGGGAAAGTACTCCTGCTCGGCCGGGGGCTGTGCCAAGTCAATCTTCGTACCTGATAATGTAAGGGAGTGAGCATTGCACATGAAATAGAAGGCAGTTTCTAACTAGACATAACGACCCGCTAGGTCAAGCACAAATAGCAATTAAACATATCTTTACATATTGCACACCATGCACATTTCATAATTTCCATATTCATTATTCATTCCAAATTTCCCTTTTCATTATTCATTTCAACATCCATTCCTTTACTTTTTACTCATTTCACATACACATTTTATTTCAGTACATCACCTCAAATCAGAGGCCAATGTACAATTTCATTCAACACATTTATCACCTCAAGCAGAGGCCCATATTCTTTTCCTTATTTAAATTATGTGTCCCTCAGGTCAGAGGTCAACTCTTCAATCTCTTAATTCACGGTGTGTCTCTCAGGTCAGAGGTCAACACACCAATACACATTTCGTCCGGTGTCCCTCAGGTCAGAGGTCAACACCCAATCACTTTAATTCATCTTGTGTCCCTCAGGTCAGAGGTCAACACTTTATTTCATTCTGTGTCCCTCAGGTCAGAGGTCAACACTTTATTTCATTCTGTGTCCCTCAGGTCAGAGGTCAACACTTTATTTCATTATGTGTCCCTCAGGTCAGAGGTCAACACTTTATTTCATTTTGTATCCCTCAGGTCAGAGGTCAACACTTTATTTCATTCTGTGTCCCTCAGGTCAGAGGTCAACACTCATTCACTTTAATTCATTTGGCGTCCCTCAGGTCAGAGGTCAACGCACGCTTTCAATTTCATTTCACATTACCTCACATCAGAGGTCAAATCATACTTTCACCATCTTACACAAACAACTTAGCACACACAATCAGAAATACACTTACACACATTTCCCATTCATTCTTTATCCATACTCATTCCCTATATCAATTATCAAATATTTCCTTTAATCGTCACCTCGAAGCAGAGGCCAACGCATAAACCACGTTCTCAATATTCGACACCTCAATTCAGAGGCCAAGAATTATTCACTTTCCTGTTCAATTAATTGTAACACATTTAAAAACTTGTCATTCTTGTAGTTTCCTTATTCTTTTCCTTTCTCAATTATCACAATCATACCAAATAGTGTTCTCTTTTATAGTCCCACATTTAGATTTGCCCTTCATTTTAATTTTGCATATATCATCTTTTACTTTTTATTTCCACATAATCGTTTTACTTCCGTTTCCTATATTCACAAGTTCAATTCCTAAGCCATGACCTTTATTCACAATTGATAATACTTAATATTTTTACTCATTTAGCAATTGGATACAAATATGAACATTCATGACATTTAATCGTTTCCATTCCCTTTCTTCCTATATCAATTTATTTCACAACACATGCATATAATTGCTACAGTAATTAAGTTATCATTTAATTCACAACTTTACAAATAAAATCAATAATCATGGAAATCATTTATGTCAACTTTATTATCACATTACCCAATTCCTCATGTACATCAATATAATCATTAACCAAATTTCATTTATCAAATTATTCATTTTCATATTATTGAGTTTCCTTTTCCTAATCTTAATATCCAATCATCATGCACATTTAATTAATTAGGATTTCATTTTCAATAACCTAGGGATTTATAATCTAATATTCTCCCCTAACACATAACCATAACAAGTATTATGTACTAACTAGAACCTACTCCCTAGAACAAGGCAAAGCTCACTATATCCACCCCCTTACCTCAAATACTTAAGAATAAGGAGATTCCAAATGCCCTATGATTGAGTTTGCCCACCGAGGAGATACCAAACCATAGGATTAGGAGGGAACCTAAAATAAAGAGTCATAAAAGAGAGGGATCAACATTTATGCCATGATTCAAGTCAAGCCTCAAATAAAAAGTGAAGTCTCAAGAGCCTAGTGGTGAAAACCACCATTAATGGTGGAGAGGGAGAGAGAAAACGAATTTGGAAGGGAAGGAGGGGAACCCACACATAACCACTTACTTGGAGGTGATAGAAACAAGTCTTGATGATAGAATGAGTGCCTCTAACTTGGATCTTGATCAACTTGAAGTGAGAAGAGCTTGAGCCCTAGAGGAGATTAAATACAACTTTAATGAGCTAAAGAGAGTTGGAAAGGAATTAATATCATGCCATAAGACTCTACTTACCCCCAAGTGATGGTGGAACTTGAAATCCAAGAGGGAGAAGAAAAGGGCAATTCGTGTGGTGTAAGGAGGAGAGGGAAGAAGTTTTCACCCCATTTCCATGAAACTTGCTTGATGGGGGGGGGGTTTGTTGATTTTGGGTTTTAGGTGCCCAAAAATCAAGTGTTTGTGTGGAGGAGATGATGGAAGTGATCTTGGAGTTGAGAGGATTTGATGAAGGTGATGAGTTGAGGTTGATGATGAAGCATGAGAGAATGAAATGCTTTTGGTGCCATAAAATCAGTTTTGGGGTCAGCCACCATCGTGTGGCTGAGATTAGAACTTTGGCCCCAAGTTTCTCAACCAACGCACCAGATCTGGTGTTGCTGAGCGCGCTCGCTTGGGCGAGCCTTTACTCGCTTGGGCGAGAATCCAGCACCAGCTGGTGCTGCTGGTGCGTCTGATGCGTCTTGCTGGTGCGGTTAGGTGGGGGTTTGGCGCGCCAAAACGGGAAACTGGTGCGGCTGGTGCGCATTTCCGCTCGCCTAGGCGAATTGGTGCCTCGCCTGGGCGGGTTTTTCACTGTCTGGTGCACGTATGAACAGTGCACCCGCCTGGGCGCATGGCTGGTGCGCCTGGGCGAGAAACAGGGTCTTCAACCTTCGATTCGCCGTAACTTTTTCGTTAACCGTCGGATCGGGTCCAAATTTTTAGACAAGCTTCTTCACTCCATAAACTTCATATCCAACGGTGGAATTTATTTTCTTATCATCCTATAATAAATTTCTAATTTTCTCTTTTCGGTTGATTTCTAACATCCAAAACGCCGATTTAACTCCCGATTTCGCTTAGCTAACTCTGCTCGAAGCCACAATTGCTTTCTATACAACCCCTAGGACTTATAATCACCACTCACCTATCTACCAAAATTCGTTAAGTCATTATTCCAATTTTTCTTAGGTTTTTAATAATAATTTCATCTAAAATAAAGTTTAGGATGTTACATCTCTCATCTTTTCACATTTCTCACAATTCTCCACCTCGTTCATAATTTGAAGAAAAAAAATTTCAAATTTTGGACGAACAAATTGCGTAGTCCATATCCGGCTGCACCATTTTTTATAATGACTACCTGCGTACCCTTCAACCGGGATAAAACCAATTGTAGTTCCATTTATTTCTCCATGTAATTCCTAACATGAGACAATGTTTAACAAATCCAAACAATGTTAGAACTTGCTTCCTTACACAACTTTGGTCAACATGTCAGCGAGACTTTCATTTGTGTGCACCTTTGACAAAGAAACATTACCTTCCTCTATGATATCACACAAAATGATATCTTACATCTATATGCTTGGTACGAGCATGATGAACCTGATTTTTAGCCAAATGAATCGCACTTTGACTTTCACAACTTATATCCACATACAATATCTTTCTTCAACCCCAAATCATCTAAAAGACCCCACAACCACAGTGCTTCCTTTACCCCTTTTGCTACGACCATGTACTCGGCCTTTGTAGTAGATAGTGTCACTGTAGCCTGTAACATCGATCGCCAACTGACTGGAGCACCATGTATTTTAAACACATAACCAGTAATAGATCATCGTTTATCTAGATCACCAGCATAATCTGAATCAACAAAATCGCTGATATGACATGATTCTCAACCAAAGCATAAACACGTGTTTATGGTACCTTTCAAGCACCTCAAAGTCCATTTAACTACTTCCCAATGTGTCTTACCAGTTGGGTTCGCCATGAACCTACTGACAACACTAACTGCTTGTGAAATATCCGGACGTGTACATACCATAGCGTACATTAAACTGCCAACTGCACTAGATAGCATAAGGTACATTATCCATGTATGCCTTATCTTCTGCTATAGTGGGAGATTATTTACCAAAGAGTCTAAAATGTGGAGCCAATGGAGTCACCACTGACTTAGCACCTTTCATCCCAAACCTTTTAATAACCCGCTCAATGTAGCCTTTCTGGCTCAAGACCAATTTTCGGTTTGATTTCTCTCTTCTAATCTCCATACCTAGTATTTTCTTTGTAGCGCCCAAATCATTTGTCTCGAACTCTTCCCCTAGTTAAGTTTTTAACCTATTTATCTCTACCTTGCTCCTCAAAGCAATAAGCATGTAGTCCACATACAATAGAAGATAAATATATTCTCCTCCACGAAGTTTACAAATGTATACACAACAATCATAATTACTTTTGAAAAACCCTTTCTTTAACATAAAGAAATCAAATCGCTTGTGCCACCATCGAAGAGATTGCTTTAATCCATAAAGTGATTCCCTAAAGCGACATATCTAACTCTCTTTACCCTCAACCATGTATTGCTCAGGTTGATTCATATAGATTTCGTCATCCAAGTCACCATGTAAGAAGGTTGTCTTTACATCGAGTTGTTCCAGCTCAAGATCTCCATGAGCAACCAGACTCAATAGCACTCGCTCGTATAAAAATAAGTTTTACCACCGGAGAAAAAATTTCACTGAAATCAATACTTGCTTTATGTGCAAAACCCTTGGCCACTAGCCTAGCCTTATACTTATTTTATCAGACTTGGTAGGATCTTCTTTTCTTTTATATACCCACTTACAACCAATAAAGTCTTTCCCATGGGCAATGGGACTACCTCCCATGTCTTGTTGTTATGGAGAGATTGCATCTCTTCCTCTATAGCAACCAACCAACTCTCTCTATCCTTCTCTTTGATAGCTTGTTTGAAGGTGACTAGCTCATCATCCTCCATTTAGAGTGCATATTCAACCAAGTTTACCTACCTGTAATGCCTCAAAGGTTTGTCTGACCCAAACTTCTAAACTAGTTTATAATTCCTCTTTGGCCTAGTGGTTGCCTAAGATTCCTACTGCTGTTGTTGTAATACATGTGCTTTTACTTGAAAAATTATTAAATTTATATATGTCGAATTCATTAGGTCGTAGATACAGGAAATTCATATCGATATGCCAAAAGAGTGTTCATATGTTCTTTTTTTTTAGAGTTTTTCAAGGTATCTATCCGCGCAACTGAGTTACTAATCTTTTTGACATTGTTGAGTCCTTTCAGGGGGTACTCTTACATTCCCAAGAATCAGAAATCGAACCCCCAACCACGTGATTAAATAACAACAGATTTCTTACCATTTGTACTAACCTCCATTATTTCATATGTTCATATTTAATTAATGTATGAATTTCTTAATATTTTTGATATGTTACTAAAATTGGAAAGAGAGCGAAAAGGAATTAGAAAAGAGGATAGAGGATTGTTATTTCTTAATATTGATCATTGATAAAAATATAAAAGATGGAAAATATTTTGAATAACCAGCTTGATGTGATTTGGGTGGTTTAAAAAATTATAAAATCATAATCGGATCATAAAGTAATGATTTTAAAAAAACATGAAATCAGACAAAACCATAAAACTAAACTGAATCACATCTTTTAATTTGATTCAATTGAATTCAACGATCTCGTAATCTGAACCAAAATTGCTTATTGTAAAAAAAAATGGAACAGAGTATTTTCTTTAGGAAAATACTAATAAAAAAGATATTTTTATCTTAGAAAATTATACGTTTAATATATCGAAAATGTTGAAATTAAATTTTTAATATTTACCTATTTGTTTTAAAATACTTAAATAATGCCTTCAGGACAACTATTAACATAACCTGTTTTTTTTTTAATATTCTATCCTACAGTTGTGCACATGTGCTTGGTAGCCAACGTGCACATGTGCTCGGTAGATTGAAAAACAAATGTGTGCTGGGATGCGTGTTGAATGCTGAAAGCTCTTTGGTTATCATAAATTTGTTGTCATTGTGTCTGGTTGACTTAAAACAGAGAAATATTACTTATTGCTATACTCCTTTCCCCCATAAAGAAAAATTTTGTTACAAATTCAAGTTAAAATAGTGAATAAATTAAAAAAAATTAAAATTGCATTGTATATTCTGTGATTGGTTAATCAAGGAAACATGCATTAAATACTTGCTTTGGTAATTGATTGATTTGGGGACAATGCATTAAAAGCATGTTCCTTTATATTTGTTGAATTTTCAAAAATTTACTAACTTTTTGGAACGGAAGGAGAATTAACTTGTGTTATCCCATAATCTTTTCGGGACTTTGTTAAATATTATTTCTGTTTCTAAATAATCGTCAATTATGATTGTATCGGACAGATTATAAAATATATTTAATATGTCTTTTTAAGAAGTTAATGCTTGTTTTATTATTTTTATCATTTTTTCTATTTAGTAGTTAATCATATTTCTTTACTTATTATATCTCCTATTAAGTAAATGAGGATAGAATTGTAAAAGTAGAAGTTAATATGGTCTCGATTTTGTAAAATGACAATTATTTAAGAACAAATTGATATTGAAAATGATAATTATTTAAGAACAGAGAGAGAGTAATGCTTTTATTAGGAAGCTCTTTTTAAAAATTAATAATTAAAACTAATTTTTTATTGAAAAGATGTGCATAATATTTATCAAGTATTGACTATATAAATTTTTAATAAGTTAATTAAGTTTTTGATCCCTATCAGATAAAATCAATTTTACATTTAGTTCTTGGAAAAAAAATTTGCGAGGTTTTAATCCTTGAAAAATACAAAATTCAGAATTAGTTCATCTGTTCATTTGATTTCGTTGTCTTTTGATTCCATAATTGTCTTTGCATTTTTACATCTTTCATTTGAGAATTAACAAGTACAAATATATAATTTAGATACTTCTTGTTTCGGAACCTTTTTAGGGAAACAATAATTAGAGTGATTAGGATGAGATTATGGGTTCGTAATACTTTATGAAATTATGGCTAAAATACAATAAAAATGAAGGAACATTGAGAACTCCCCGGAGGGCGCATTGGAGTGGTGAACAGACGAGAGCAACCCTGATTCCTTGGGAGGGGTGATGAACTGGATGAGGAAGGAACTTTGAAAGATGTGACTTACCTTTGGTGCATGTCTTGAGAGGTTTGGAAAGGTTGGCCAGGGGGCCTGGGCGTGCTACTCAAGAGCGTCCTCATCATCAACAAGCTAGTTCCTTCCAAATTCATTTCTCCATGAAAACAGGGTTGCCTTCCCTTTCCAAGGCTTGATACGCCTTGGGGGAAGACTTCTCGTCTAAAAGCCTTCCAAGCCACGCCGCTTTGCGGAGTTCCCGAAGCTATGCTTGCCTAAGTGTCACTCCTGGACGAAGGCGACCAGGATTAGTCCAAACATAATAACAGTAAAGATTATCCCTCCTCTTTTGCTCTGATTGCTTAGCGCTGACAGGGACGCCTTCGGTTGACTGATTGGACGAGAGCGTCCATGGCCTTTGAAACTGAACAGGGGGTGCCTACGACAAGGGTGCGCCTTTAGTTGACTGATTTCATTGAAACTGAACAGGGGGCGCTTTCGACTAAAGTGCGCCTTCAGTTGGCTGATTCCATTGAAACTAAACAGGGAGCATTTTCGACTTGGGTGCGCCTTTGGCAGTGTCAGTTGGACGAGAGTACCCTGTAGGGAGTAGTGGGTTTGATACTGGACATGGGCGTCGCCTTTGAGATTGAACAGGGACGCCTTCAGTGCGCGCTTTCGTCGTGTGCCTCCAGTGCGCTCTCTCGTCTTGCGCCTTCAACTTCTGAGGGACAGTGACTCCCTTTCTCCTTAGTTTCTTCATTGATGTGTTATTGACTATTTACTCTTTACTGTTGTTGTTCTTGTCGCTTCTATGCACTAAGTTTTAGATGTCAAGGAGGAGTAGAACGGGTGTCACTGCTGGGCAGAGGGATATGTGCTCTCCTGTGTCACTCTTGAGAGGAAGTAAGGTGCTGAAGAATGCTTCTCTGCTTTGTTTCTCCTCTCTTCTCTTGATACTGTGAAGAACTTGTGTTCCTCTATGTTGGTTTATTGCTCTTGTGACCTTGTGAAGCTGATGGAGTGCGCTCTGGTGCTTGATCTGACTGCAACTTCTCCTTCTGTAGTTTTCTCTCAGTGTTTTCTCACTCATTGCCACTTTCATATTCTTTCTCTGAATTTCAGAGCGAAGAACGAGTATTTGTGTTGTGTTTTTGACTCCTGGTGGTGATGCCAATGGAGGGAGATGTAGTCTCTATTTATAGTGTTGCCTTTGACCAATGGATATTGCTCTTTTTCTTTTACCTGCTGGACAATAATGCTTTTTCTCTTTATCTGATGGGTTTTACTTCTTTTTCCTGTTGCATCAGTCCAAGAGAGGGTGGAGCACAAGTAATACCATATTTGGTATTTGTTGAAAATGACATATAGTTGGTCATTGCAAGTAATACCATATTCATCATTTGTTGGGAATGACAAGGTGATGTGTGCGAAAGTCCATGCTTGGAGGCTTGCTGCACAAGTTGTGGAGGAGCATAGGGGGCTGACCAAGTAACCTCTTCACTGTTTGTTGCCTAATGTACTGTCAAGGGTGCTCTCTAAGTGCGCTTCCGAGGGGTGTGTTCTGGGGTACATTTTATCCATGTTCTAGTTGCCTCCATTGCTGGACCTTACTAGACATGGCTCCGTGGGTCTAGGCGGCATGTCCTGGGTGCTACTGCCTGGGCGTCACTAGGCTGAGCGTCACTGGCCTGAGCGTCACCGGCCTAAGCGTCATTGGCCTGAGCGTCACCCCTCATGGGGGGCACTCAGGGCTGTTCCTTCTTCAAATAAAATAATAGTTTTTGTTGGGCTTGGCTTTTTGTGTAGTGTATTGGGCTTTTTCGAGTATTAACAATATCCCCCTTGCATAAAAGAGAAATTTTTTCTCTTTGATGCAAAACTTGTTGCAGGCTGCTCTGCTTCTTGCTTTTGTGTTGAGGTTGATCTTGTAAACTTCATTCCCTTTGATTTTCAATTCTGCAAAAAACTTGTAAAAGATAAATGTATTTTTTATAGTTCAGAATGTATTTCGAGAGTAGATAAGAATTTCCCTTTATGATGATCCCAAGATGTTTTTTTTTCTAAATTCAGCTTATGACTTGAAGATGGTAGAATTTATTTTGCAAGGGCAAGCTCCCTGGTTTTGATTTGTCTCCTGATATCCGAGCTCTTGTATGCTTTTATGCGCGTATGTATGAATGAATGTCATGAATGCTATGCATGAATGAATGCCATTAATGCTATGCATGAATGCATATCATGAGCGCTCATGAGTGTATGCTTTTGTGGTTAAAATTTGTTACCTGTTTATTAGTACTCATGTATCACTTGGATTGCATTTGTAGACTACTGGACTGGATTCAATTTTGGTTTTTGATTCGGCATCGCCTTCTGATAGTTGTTGCAACTTTGCATAAAAGCTCTTCTTCAGTGAGTTTGTGATTTTCTCCTAATACTCGTTTATATTCTACTTGAAGGCGTCTAAACCAGAATTAATCTTTGAGATTTTATTGCTTGTGAGTATCTGATTATACTTTTCATTTGTTGAGGGCGTTTGAATACGCCTTCCTTGTTTTTGACTCATGATTTTGTGAGCTTCTTTACTGCTATGTTTGGCCATGAAGAGCACCATCATTGATTATTTGGTCTTGGCGAGACTCTTGCTTTTGCCTTTGATAGAGCCACCTTGGATGGGATCGCCTTCGTTAGGGTCGCCTTCATTCTTGTTTGTCGTGCCTCATAGTGATTAATTCATGCTTATAGAATATATGCAGGTGCTTGGCCTTTATCTTGACACAGTTACACCATGTCACCTTTGCTGAGTGTATTTTTAGATTTTCCAAATTGTTGTTTTGTTTGGTCCTTGCCTTTTTTTCTTTCGTTGGTACATGCTCATCAATATGTGGACTTTTGGTAATGCTTCCAGCTTCAGAATATTATTGATTTTTTATCTGGTTAGGCACCTTGGAGGCACCCTTGGTGATGCATCGTTGCTTTCTGCATATAGATCTGATAGGAGGGGTCAACCCCCTTGTGAACTGAACCTGAACTTTTCATTTGATTCTTTTTGATCTCCTTTTGTAGACTTGTAATTTAAACAGTCTCTTCCTCGCTTTTCTATCGCAAATATAGCCTCACCTTTGTATCTCGCTCTTGAAAGTAATTCAGACCTTTCCGCTCTAACTTGTTCAATTGAGAAGTTGTTTTCTAGATGTGTTTTCTATCTGTTTTCTATTGATCTTTCGCCTTTCTTGTTCTTTATTGTTGATTGCAAAGCCACATCTTTTGGCTTTTCTCTTTGTCTAACACCGCTGATGTAACGCCCCGCATTTTCCCGTACGTGTGTAAACGAATTCGATGAAAGTAAACCTTGAAGTTTTTGTTTTCAAAAGGATTTTCTAAAGAGGATTTCTGATTTTAAAAAAAAAGTGAATTTCTTTATGGAATGACTTTGCATTTTTGGATTTGTGAACTTTGAAAGTGTGATCTTTTAAATTTTTGATTTGATTTACAAAAATATTTTTGAAAATTGTGAAGGACGAAATTTTGAGAAATAATAATTTTCTTGGAAGTTAATGACTTTAAATAAATTTGCATTTTTGGAACTTCTCATTTGCATGGAAGTTTGATTTTTAGATATTTTTAATTGTGTGTATTATATGTAGATAATTATTTTACTTTGAAAGAGCCTAAGTTTTCTTTATAATAAAATATGTCCTTGTAAGAAAATAAATCAATTGCCATGACATGAATTTAATCTATGATATGTGTTTAATGTGACATGTGTTTGTTTTAATGTGTGAATGTTGCTTGAAAATGAATGTATGTGAATGTGTGTGTGTGCGCATATGTGCTACGGTTTTACATGTGTGAGTGTGTGTATGATTCTTGAAAATGTTTGTATGATTATATGCATTGATGATTATGGTGCCTTAGATAAGTAAGAGTGGAAAATGAAAATGAAAATGCATGATGTGTGTGCATGTGTGTGTGCCACGGTGATGTGTGTGTGTTGGTTTGGGGTAGGGTTTTGAATTTTGGGGCAAGAAAATCTTGGAAGGCTTAAGACCCCAACAAGTGGACTAAGTGAGTAGAAAATAGGAGCCTTGAAGTGACCATGCATGATGAGACCTAAGCTATAGCCTATGCACCATGTCTCTCTTTGATTTAACCTCTCCCATGCAAACTTTGAGAAACCCAAAACTACCCTTCAAATTGGTGCCTTGGCCGAACCTCAACTCAAGGGCAAAGAAGGCAACTTCGGTGCCCTTATATCCAACCATGCCTTAATTCATTTCCTTACTCTCTTCCATTTCTTTCACAAACACAACTCAAACACTTCCTAAGGGACCAACAAACCCTTAGAAAAGAAAAGAGAAAGAAGAAGGGAGAGTGTGGCCGTGAGGGACTCGAAGAAGGAGGAAAGAGATTTAGACCAAGTCCTTGAAATTCCTTTGAAGACCTAGAGCATTTGAAGTAGAAGACCCACTTTCTTGGTAGGTTATAAGGAGATCAAGAAGAAAACCATGAGAGTTAGGATTTCGTTTTGGTCTTGTAATTTTTCCTTTTTCTCTTTTCATTGCATGTTTATTTTTATAGCTTGAGAGGTGAGTGCAACTATGGACTTTTAATTCGGTTTGTAATATGTGAACTTATGGACTCTATGTGCTTCGGTTACGATTTCATTAGGTAGATCATGATGATTTTCTAAACAAACTTCTAAAGGATCTAACTTACTACTTGAGATCTTTATGAAAACTAAAATGAAACCCCTTGCATGTTGATTTCTTCTCCAAAACCGTGACCTATGAGGTTTTTATTGAAAGGATTTGGTAAATAATTTATGATTTAGGTTTGATTGATGACAAAATGAAGAATTTATGTCTTGCATGTTAAACTCTTGTGCTCAAACCGTGACCTATGTGTATATATGTGAATGATTGATTAACAATTTCATGATCTAAGTTTATTTGAGAATAAAATAGGGATTTTTAGCTTTGCATGTTGATTTCATGATGATCTTGGTTAATTTTGTGTGTGCATGTATTAATCCATGTTTGTTAATTAAAAGTTAAGACTTTGAGGCTTTGCATGTTAAGTTTTCAAGTAAAGAAATTAAGTTTTCCTATATATGTGTTACGGCCTAGTAGAAATAAATAGGGTAATGGTCTTTAAAATGATTTTTCTTTTTATGAGCATGATTTGATTTAAAGACTTGTTTTATGTTTGTTATGTTGGTATGAGGGCCATTCGGCCATGAGTACTAAAAGTGCTTTGGTGCTTAATCATTGGGTGCATGTATGTATTAGGAGTAGATTTAATGATTTTAAGTCCATGCATGCTATTCTTTTAGAAGATTAAGTTATAATCCAAATTTTCATTTTAGAAAAACTATGAGTTTGAGCTTTGATAAAAAGTCTAAGGAAATCTCATGAGGGTTCATGCATGTTGATGTAATATGATTTACATTACTTGTCTTTAGTGTATTGAAAAGTGAGCTAAGATTCTTGTCTTGTGTGTGTGATGATATTCGGCCTTGAAGTAGGAGAATAAGGAAATGTGTTTAATCATTATCTAGATGGCATGTAGACTAAGATTAGCCTCATTTAGGAGCATAAAGATGCATACATGAAATGATTTGTGACTTTGATTGTTGCTTTGAACTAAGTTAAGAAAAATGAAATTGAAATTGTTTAATTTCCCTATGATGCTCACGGTTTGATCTTGAAAGAAATAAAATCACTTCATTGTTTCATGTCTTTGATTGTATGTTATATCCTTGCAAGCTTTTACTTGAATGACTCGGTTAGTACATGTGTAGGTGCTTAAAATGATTTTTCTTCTTAAATAACTAATGAGAGTGATTAAATTCTATGTTTGTGTTATCACATGTTTGATTCAAAAGTGTGCTAATTTCTTTTATTCTTTTCGGTTTTAAGAATTGGAAATAAATAAAATTAATAGAAATAATTTTCATAATGTTAATTCTATGGTTTTCAAGGTTTAGAGATTATTAGTAATTAGGAAATGTTGAGTATAGACAATTCGGTTTTGCCATGATTTAAATTCCTGTGCATGATTGAAATTGTGTGTTAGTGTTATAATTTGATTAGTTAATTTCTTTAAGCTCAAAAATGTTTTGCAATAAGTGAATGATGAATGTTTTGGACTTTGATGAACTAGTTAATATAATCCTAGAGTTTTGTCTTTAATTCTTACATTTTGATAAATGCTTTAAAAATTATGTTTTCATGACATGAACATTTTCAATCAAGAAAGTTTATTTGAATAAAAGAGTGTTTCTAAATTGTTTTCAAAGTTTTTCTTAAGAACTGTTTTAATCATGAATTTGAGTTGAATTTGAAAACCTTGAACAATGATAACAAGTTTTCAAAAAGAGAAATTGTTTTCAAAACGAATTCAATAAATGTATCGAACTCGTTTCTAATGCACGGGAAAATGTCTTAGTTGAGCGACGGACGAGAGGATAAGAGGCGAGGAAGGATGATCGGGAAACCTTGGAGAGCTATAGGACATTCGTCATCGAGGTGAGAGAGGGGCTTTCCCTTAAGACGTCGTGGTAATTAGGTACATATTAAGGCGTCCAATCATCTCAAAGGTTGGACTCCAATCTCACTTAGCGTAGTGGTGTATGTGATAGCGGTTGTTTGATTGGTTTAGCTATCCACCCGAACGACTGAGATTGGCTTATCATAATTGATGTTATGTTTCCTGTTTGTTCGTGTTGAATTATTATCTTATGCTTTGCTTATTGGTTAAATAAATATGGTATTGTTAGATTATTTGATTATGCCTTAGTAATAAAGTTATGAAGGTAACAAACTAAGAGTGAAAAGAAAAGAATAATGGATTCGAATAATGAGAATAAATAAGGGAGAGAGAGGCAAGTTATGATGAGATTGAATTGAGAGAAAAGTAGATGACGACTGGAAATTTGGAAGAGAATGACAGGAGTTGCTGATGCTACTGAGCCGAATTGGCGAGGAAGGACACCAGGGATGTTGCTGAATCACAACTGGTAAAGAGGACCATGATGGCGTGCTGAGTTTCAATTGGCTTGAAAGAGTGATGCTCATGTTGATGAGAGCAATGTTGCTGTGATATGAGAAAGAGAAAGATGATGCAATGATGTTGTAATGATTCAAGTGATTGGTCTATGAGTTTTAGGGGGATTATATGCGAACGATTAGCGATCGGGTCTCATTGAAGGGATGTACCAAGGATGAGCCGATCATTAGGACTAAGCCGTAATTAAAATTCCTTAAAAGATTTTAAAAGACATTAACAATTACGGTGAGGTATGAGTGTCGTATCGAAGTAGTGGAGAGGAAGGAACCATAGGTATCTACGGATACTTAGGAGGAGATTGCATTAGGGGAGGACAATGGCGGTGATACGTCAAGAAGTCTAGAGTACTTTTCTAGGCGGAACAATTCCACAAGTGGCGCACTAACGTGGTGGGGACTGGGTCCATTGCCGTGGCAAGTTCTGCTTTCGAAACTAGAATAAGTACTGTTGCCCCCTAGATTGCAAATCGAGAACAGTGAGAGGGACTGGAACGGGGCATTGTATTTTGCCACTGCGTGGACAGTGAGCCTTGTTATTATTGAAATGATTTGAGGATGAGATCCTCTTGGTCTGGGACCATTTATGTGTTGTGACAGCTGTCGTGCCCGCGTGGTAAAGGTCCTGTACTCCTGTTTGCTTCCGACTAGGTTGGGTGGTTGACCGAGGAGATGTAGACGTGTGTGAGCTCAATGATGTTTCCCCCTCATCATTGATGCTAATCGAATTGATAAGACTTAATAACCAAGATGTTCCAAAGATAAGTGTAGCAATGATCATAATAATAAGGCTAATGATAATACTAATACCAAGCGTTGGATAAGGTTCGAGAGTGGAAGCAGATATGAATACTCTTGAAACATTTGATGAGTTTGAGGACGAAGAATGAGAGAGAATGAAAGAAAAGCATCATGGTGAAGGATGTGATTCTATTGAGCTTACAAATATTGGAATGAATAATTGGGTGATTATGTATGTGTACATCATGATAGTTATATGTGTTGTCTTGATTTACCTTATGCTATTGTTGGATTTATGTTTTCCTTTATATTTATTTTGTCTTAATATTTACCTGATGTAATCCCACATAGTCGACATTGCTGTTTTGGGTTGCTCACTCTCTCTATCATTTCTATTCTGTCTTGTATAAAATTGTACAGATTTTAGATGGCCAATACGGTACGGTATCAGCTGATGCGGGAGATAGGAGCTACTCCCCGAAGAGGTGCCAACAGCATTATGTCTGTTTATGAGATGTTTTACATAGAGATTCCACGTAGAAGGGCTGAGTTAGAAGAAGAGTATGCTGCTGCGGAGGAGGAGACGGACTGTGAGACTGATGATGCTGAGGTGGAGCTTGCTGAAGAGGCCGAGGAGGAGGATCCTGATCTTTGGTCCGAGGATGACCCAACGGAGTATTATAGTGATGAGAGTTGGATCTTTAGCCCTGAGGATCTCCTGGCAGATGATGAGGATAAATAGTAGAGCAGCATGAGATGACAAGATTAGGAAAGGGTCATGACTAGAAATTAGGTAGGTTCCCTTTTTGAGAGTAATGTATTTCCACTATGAGTTCTTAACGACCTGGTGATGTCACGCAGTAACCCCAATTAGTTTTATTTAAAATAATATTGATGTTTTGGGATGAACTCAAATGGGCCACTTATGTCAATAATGTTTTGGAAAACGAGTTTCGAAGCGCGGTGTCTTGTGACATCTCGGTTTGGAACTTGAAGGAGGTTGTACAACATGAGGACATGAGTTTTGAAATATAACTATGTTTTGCAAATAGAGATGTTCTCATTTTGTATGCTACTCACTTGAAAAAAAAATGGCCCCTAATTTTCACTTAAAAGGATTATACTATCAAGTTGCCAAATCGGGGTGTTACAGCTGAGGCTTTGGCCGCTTGGTTATTTCTTCCACAAAGTATGCTTGTCATTTTTCTTTCACACATTTCTTAGATTACTTCTTGACTATATATGCCAGTATGCTTTGACCGTCAAAGGTGCTTGTCTGTACTCTTTCTCTAGTATTCATAAGCAAGAAAGTGATTGTCGCTTTCGATGTAGGCTTTAAACCCGTCACTGTTATTACCTTGATGGTATTTTGTTCACTAGTATGAACTTTGCCGCTTCATGTTTAGAACCTTCGAGCGCCTTGTGTGGCTTTTTCGTACCTTTTGGTTATGGGACTTGCCTTTGGATTGTGCTACCTTGCATATTGTTCAGCGAATTGGTGAGCTTGAACTTTGAATTCTTGATTTGTTTCTGCAACTCCTTTGTCAACTTCTTCTCTATGTTTGCTTTAACGATGAAACTCAACGCTTTGCTCTTTTGCGCCTTTTGAATCTTCAAATTCTGCAGTTTTTAGTTTTGTGAAGTTTTATGCTGCGTTGAGCGCCTTTTCTGTTGAATAAATAGAATGGCCAACGTGAGAGATATTGTTGTGGTCTGGTCACTGACTTGATAATCTTTATCACTTGAAGAGAGAGCCAGCGCCCCCAAATTGTCATGAAGGCGGGCACAAGAAACCTTTCTTATCTACAGCGCGTCTTGGGTGGCACTTGCGAGCGAGCTTTCATCCTTGCTAGCATATGCTTCTTATGATTTTGCCAAGGTGGACAAAGAGCTTGAAGGAATTACTTTACTTCTGATCTTAGACTTGTTACTTTTTTCATGTAGTGTCTACTGCAGAGGACATTCATGGTTCTATTTAAGAAACCTGTGCGCCTTTTGTGGCCGCTGAGTTTTGTGTCGCCTTGGCAGACTTGGCTCTTGTCATGTCGCCTTTGCTTAATGTTCTTAATCGATTATCGTTAGTTAATCAACCATGATTGTTGATAACTAACTTGATAACTGATTATGTAATAGACTTAATTAGTCAGTTATTGTTAGTTAATCGACAATGACTGTTGATAAGTAGCTTGATAATTGATTAATTAACATTTCTAATCAGTTATGTTGACTGTTGTTGTGTTGCTTGCTATACAAGTTGTTGATTTGTGCATGAGTTTATGATAGATAAAGATATAAATCATTTTGGGATGCATGTAACTGAAGTTATTCCCAACTAGGAGGGAAGCTTTATGAAAGTCAACAGTCAAGAATGGCGTAAAAGATATTTTATATCATTTGAATCCTTGATCTAGTATTATATCCTAAAGGATAAGAGTTATAAGGATATTTCTCTGAATGAAACAATGTCTGTAGTACACTAAGGGTTTATTCCTATCTTTTAAGGAAGTCTTTTGTAATGGAATTGCTCTTTCGATGAAATAATTTAAAGAACATTTTCTGGTCATCAATTGTTTTGAAAAGTTTTTATTGGTTCATTGTTTAAAAATATTTCATATAGTTAATCTCCTTATGTTTTGGATTAGAAAGCGAGTCATTACAAGACTCGTGATGGAGCTGTTAGAACTTTGAGAGCAATTGAGAAAGAGTTGAAGCAAAATCTTCCATCCATAGATACCCTTGAATCTTCAGGGTGCAAGTAAACAGTGGAAAATATTTCATATAGTTAATCTCCTTATGTTTTGGATTAGAAAGAGGGTCATTACAAGACTCATGATGGAGCTGTTAGAACTTTGACAGCAATTGAGAAAGAGTTGAAGCGAAATCTTCCATCCATAGATACCCTTGAATCTTCAGGGTGCAAGTAAACAGTGGAAAGTGGATTTCTTGATGTGTCCAAGGGTGCTCTTCTTTTGCTTTATGGCTATTAGATATGCTAGTGTATGTATTTTGAAAGGCTCTATAGTTATAGTTGCTGCAGTTATAGTCTCGTCTATGTCTCACATTGATGTCACCAAATTATGGAACATTCAATTGTGCCATATGAATGAGAAAGCCAATAATACTTTGGGTATGAGATGTCTTCTTTGCGGCCAAAGTACTAGTAAACTGAATTCCATTCTGTGAAGCTTGTGTTAATGATAAAATAAAAAATGGTGACTTATAACACTGGAATTCACAGTACAAAACCTACTTTGCACTATATACATTATGATATTTGCTAACCCTCTTGTGTTCCTTATCAAGGAGGAAATTATTATATGTTGAGATTTATTGACGGTTTTTCTAGAAAATTTTGGATTTATTTTCTGAGATATAAGAATGAAGTTTTTCCCACTTTTAAGAAGTGAAAGATCATTATTGAGGACCAGATAAGTAAAAAGATCAACCAATTTTTGACCATTAATGGTCTTGAGTTTCAATTCTTGAGTTTTGTGGACGTGATTTTAATGTGTTTTGCAAAAATGGAGATATTGCTAAATATCATAACAAAATGGTATTGTTGAATGCATGAACATAACTCTTTTGGAGAGAGCTCATTACTTGCTCTCATGTGCTGGTTTGAAACTACTTTTTTGGATAAAAATTATATCTATATCATGTTATTTGATGAACCATTTTACACACTCATCTAATCACTAAAATTTTAGATGAAGTTTGGTTAGCTACAGAAGGTGTGAATGAGGGTTATTTGACTTCATGACATGGTTGTTGAGTTTGGTTTGAAGCAAGATATTCTTGTTGGGCTGAGTGTTATATATATGACCAAGAATCATATGTATCAAAGTAAGACCAATCATATTGATGTGAAGCACTAACTTCATCAAAGATATAGTGTTTGTTGGTGAAGTTACAAAGAAGAAAATTCTCATTACTTACAATATAATCCCACGAACATGTTGATTAAGCCACTTAGCTTCCTATTGCCATGTTTAAATATGGTTTGGACTTGGTTGGTGCATATGACACTTTATTGCCCTTCGGGGTTTATTTGGCAAAAGTAACACAATTCTTTTTTGGAATTTGAGCCAAGGTGAAGACTTGTTGGGATTTTTTTCGAATTCACTTGAAGAAAAATAAGAGTTTAAGATATGACAGAATTATCATATTAGATTATTGTATCTTATCTGATTCTTATTAGATATCTTTAACCTAGTTTGTTGTTGGGTTTTGGGTTAGTCTATGTAAATTATATGTATAGGGTTCATTGTATAAAACACTCTACGACTCTCTCACATCTTATTCCCTCACATAATAAATGATATTGCTTTCTTTAAATTTGAGGATTTTCTCCACTCAAATACTATGTGCCATTTTTCTCCTCCTCTGCTTCTCTTTTTCTAGATGAATTCGCATAATTTTTAATGTACTTATGCTCTTATCCTTACATAAAGTTTGAAAAAAAACACGTGCGCACGCGCACACACACTAAATTATAGGAACTTTAACCAAATTGTGCAAGGAGCGGTGACTATAGCATTTTATGAGATGGTTTCGTATACAATGAGTTAAAGATGGTGAATAAAGATGGATGGCTTAGATTCTCGGTGAAGGAGGGGGGAAGGGAGAGAGAATGAAATTTTGATAGAAAATAATCTTAGATTCGAGCAAAGTGACCTTTTTTTATATATAAGAAAAAAAATATTATTCAAAGGCCAACTAAGCATAAGTTATGCTAGTAGCCATAACAATAGACCAAAATATTGCAGTAGAGAACAAAAACATAAAGTAGTAGCGTTAATGGCTTAATTATGCTACAAGTTCTTGAAGTTTGGAGTACTTTTGTCGGATACCTTTATTCTTTTTCTTTTCCAATATCTGACTTTTCGAAGTTACTTCTGGGTTTGACATATAATAACCCTTACTATCAATTCTGACCAATTTTAATTTTTTTTAATTAAAAAAAAAGGATCTTCGCCCACACGGCACCACGTGCCTAACCTCCTGCATCTGACTAGGATTCGGATATTACATGTCAGCAAAATTGGTCAGACTTGGTATTAGGAATATATGACAAACCAAGAAGTAATTAACTTCGGAGAGTCAAACATTGCAAAAAAAAAAAATTAAAAGTATCTGGCAAAAGTACGCTAAACTTCAGAGACTTCTGACATAATTTAGTCGTTGTTAATTATGACAAAGACAAAATTAAATAAAAATTAAAATAAAGAATACGATAAAAGACAAAAATATAATTAATAAGACTAATAATGAAATATGATGTTGTAAACTTGATATTCAGATATCAAAGACTCAAGCTTAGAGTCTCTTATTTCTTTCAACAAAACGAATGTTAGCATGAACTCATCAAAGGAGTAATGCTACACTGACCAACCGAGTTACAGAAAAAGTGGCAGAGATCGATCATATAGTCCTTATTATGGCTGTGAAAAAGCATATGGAGCTTTGGTGGAAAACTTAATGAACATAACATGCTTGTAAGGCTTTTCAGGGGTCACAATAGTTGAAGGGAAATTAGGGTGATTCACTGAATCAGGGAAGGCTAGAGTCTCCAAAGCTAATGCTGAATGAGGTTGATACACAAATCCACCTTTCCCCTTCACATTAATGACATAATTAGCAGTATAAAATTGCATTCCAGGAGCAGTTGTAGATAGCTTCAAAACTCTCCCTGACTTCTTATCATGCACTATAGCTGCCAGTTTAATTTCTTTGCCTTTTGCACCATCAAGCACATAATTAATGTCATAACCTCCAATCTTATTCAACTGGTTTATTCTGCTCCCAACAGTGTGAGGTTTAAGGAAATCATATGGGGTTCCTTTAACAGAAGCAATTTTTCCAGTGGGAATGAGATGGTCATCAACAAGTGTGATTTGAGATCCAAAGATCTGAAGCTCTTCATCTAGGATGTCACCACTGTTGTGGTTGCCTAGGTTCCAGTAAGCATGGTTAGCCAGACTCACAGGAGTAGGCTTGTTTAGTGCTTTTGCTTTCATGATTATGCTCAAACTGTTTTTCCCAAGAATGTAGCTCACAGTTGACAAGATGTCACCAGGGAATCCTGAAACACAAATATTAGTATTTATTTATAATTCATCAAATTACAAAGCATCCATAATTCCATATATATCTGCTTTCTATTTCTTATATTATTACTACCAGATCAGAGTATGTTTAGGCTGTGGTTGGTTTGTGTTAATAAGAAATGTGCTAAATTAGTTTCACTGTTGAGGGAACAAGTTGGTCTTTATTACATTGTATTCTTATATATATATATATATATATATATATATATATATATATATGTATTCTTAACAAAAATGCAGATGTCCATTTATTATATTCGTACGACCTTAACTTTCATTGAAATCTCAAATGTCCATAACTGCAGTTCTATCGATATCACTGCCATAGTTACGGTGTGGTTACTACTTACTAGAGTATATAATTATATCTTAATTGGTAGATTAGTTTACAGCAAGTGATTTGAGATTTTTTGCAAATGTATGAGGTATCGCTTAGAAATTATGCCAAAAAACCTGATAATGTCGAATAGATTAATCACGTAATTCTGTGAGTATATAGATTAGGAAACCGAAAATGATTGGTTTAATGCTTAAGTGAATAAGTTGGTTATTAGTACTTAGATGTTAACTACTATTTCAATTATTCTAGATCAACCACATGATTTGCATTGTGGATCATGCTAATTAATAATTAATAAGTAAAATAAGTAACAAGTGCCGATCCAAATATATATAGCATAGCAACTTATGGAAAGCAGGAAAAATTGAATTTCCAAATTAGAGATTGGTCATTGACTTTGTGAGCATAATCAATTTAGTCTATAAGATTTTTGAAATTTTAAATTAGTCCCTGATATAAGAAAATGTGAGTCACATTAATTAATCTCTGAGATTGTCATTAACATTAATTTGTCAATCACATAAACTAACATCGAAGGGTCAAAACGACGTCACTTTAGAGGGAAAAAAAATCTTGACTATAAGTTAAATTAGTCTTTGAGATTGTGATTCGATCTCTGACTTTGTGGCCCACTATTGACATAGACTTATGTGACTCATGTTTTGTATATGGGGACTAATTTTGAATTTCAATTATTTTTATGAACTAATTTAACCAATGTCCACAAAATCAAGAACAAATATGACATATTACCCATTAATATTTCCAAACCTCGTCGCGTTGAATTTAATACTTTATAAACATGTCCCTTCTTTAATTTCTATCATAGCTACCATGTTTCCCAACACTTCACACAAAATTATGGAGTATTCCTCACTTTATGAATAGCAATCAATTTAGTTATTGAGATTTTCGAAATTTCAAATTAGTTATTGAGATTTTCAAAATTTCAAATTGATACTCCCTCCGATCCTATATATAGGGCATACTTAACTGTATTTCCCGGACCAAGGAAAGTAGTTAGTTTTGTGAATTTTATGAGAATATATTGTAACATTACAATTTTACCCAATCCACTTTCTTGGAAAGTTCACATTCATTAATGAATAACAAGAAAACATAGTTAGTCAAAACATTTAATAAGGGCAAAAAAGAGAAAAAACAATTAATGATGCATAGGAAATATAAAGTGACTTATATATAGGACCAAAGATTTCTTCTAGAAGGTGACCTATATATAGGACCAGAGGGAGTATTTGAGATAAGAAAAGATGAGTCACATTATTAGTCTTTTGACATTAATAACCGTAACTAGTCCTTAACGTTGGCGCGGGTGGATATTGTGGGTTCACAAAAAAAAAAGTGGTCATTAACATTGACTAACGAAACGGCTAAAATGATATCGTTTTTGCCAAAAAAAAAAAGTAAATAAAAATTTCAGTCAAATTAGTCCCTAAATATATGGATCACTAATAGCAGAGATTAATATAACTCACGTTTTTCTATTTCGAAAACTAATTTATAATTTTGATAATTTTAGGAACTAATTTGACCGATACCCACAGAATTAGAGATCGGTATTTGACGTATTCCTCCCAAAAATTATGGCTTTCAAAGTTCATCAATATAGTAGAAGGAAAAGAAATGAACATCAGCTTACCTTGGTCACCATCAGCACTGTGGTAACTGAAAGTGATTCTGGGTCTGTCACCTTCACCCTGATAACTTAACACTTTCCAAAGAACTCGAGTGAATCCTCTGGGTCCACCTAAGGGCACACGGAGAGTATGACAATAAATCTCTAAACCAAATATATTTATATATAGAAAAGTAAAGAAATAATTTTATGTTATTCAATTGTGGTAAAAACCTGCGTACCATGAAGTGTGTTGTTTCCTTCGTTAGCAATTAATTTGTAATGGGTTCCATTTAGAGTAAACTGTGCTCCTCCAATTCTGTTTGCAACCCGGCCAACAGTAGCTCCAAAGTATCTTGTGTCGTTCTGAATATTGACATTGTAGTTAGAGTGTTATTATTTTTTTACTTCTATGTGAGAAACCATATGCTAAACAAGATAAGAACTCTAAGGCATTCAGCTGGTGGGATTCTATGCGCGCTGCGTGCTTTAGTCCTTTTTCAACATATTTCAACTTACTAAATAACTTGTCTGAGAGACAGAAAGGTGGACATGGATATAGCTCTAGCTAGTTTTGCTTTCTTACATGCTATATAAGATATAGGCTTAATTATGTCAAAGTCTCTGAAGTTTGCGGTACTTTTGTCGGATACTTTATTATTTCTTTTCTCAATGTCTGATTTCCTGAAGTTACTTCTGGGTTTGTCATATACATCTATTACCAATTTTGGCTAATTTTATTTTGCTGACATGTAACATCATAATCCTAGTCAGCAGGAGGTTGGTCATGTGATGCCGCGTGATGTCACATGAGCACAGACAACCTCTCTCTTCAATCCTTTCATTTCTTTTTTATTTAACTAAAAATATAAAACGATTAAGTTTATTAGTTTTTTAATTTAGAAAAAAAAGGGTCTTTGCCCACGGGGCACCATATGCCTAACCTCTTGCCCCTCTGACCACGATTCCGATGTTACATGTCAGCAAAATTGGCCAGAATTGGTAGTGGGGGTATATGACAAACTCAGAAGTAACTTCGGGGAGTCATACATCGAAAAAAAAAAAGAATAAGGGTATCTGGCAAAAATATCCCAAATTTCAGGAACTTGTGACATAATTAAGCCTAAGATATACTACGATATAATAAAGATAATTTATACTAACGTTATATAAAAAAATTAAGATAATTTATACTAACGTTATATAAAAAAATTTCATTTTAATATATCATAACATCGATCTTGGCATTACCAACTCTCTCTCTTTTTTTTTTTAATGTTTTGTTTGGAATTACTTTTAAATTCAAAAAAAGGGTTTTTCCGGTGTCGTCGTAAAAATGTGGGTTTCGATACAATAGAGTAATCAACCAATAAAAATGCGTCATCTCGTATAAGTAACAATGTCATCATATTTACTACTACATAATCCAATTTTAACTTTTTGCATTTTAATCATTCATATTTTAAGTAACTTTTAATTACTTTAATCACTTTAAATCAAATAAAATATTTCCTTTTTTATTTAAAAAATTAAAATAAAAAAATTAGGATTTCTTTATTTCATTCGATATTTTATTTGATTACTTAGTGAGTTTACGTTGGAAAAGAGAGATAAACTAGAAGGGAGAATGTAAATAGGAGATATAAACTTAAATAAAAAGGATCTTACTTACTGGGGCTTTTAAGGTAATTGTCATAGTTTCTATATTTTTTTTTTAAAAAAAAAACATGAATGAGAATTATTTCGTTTCTCCATGATCTAAAAAGTTTTTTTTTTTTTAATATTTGTTTACTACATTTGACTTCTTGAAAAATCATAAAAACACTTGTTAATATTTGACAAATAATAAAAAAAAAAAACAAAAATGAAACAATTTACTCTACAAGTTTTGATTTATTTCATTTCTTTTCTCCACCTAATCACCAGAAAGAAAAAAAAAAAGTTGAGCTTACAGAATGGTATCAGGTAATCCGCAGCCAAACTAAGAAAGCACAGGCTAGGTAGGAGATATAGTAATCTAAGAACATACACAATTAAAAATTCAGATAATCCAGATATGTTTAGAAAAAGTAATATGTACTTACTATGTAGGCCTTGGCAGAATCATATCCAAGAATAATATCACCCAATTTTCCTTGAATCCAAACCACAATAGAAGAAAGAAACAGAATTTAGTGTTAAAAAAATGCTAATATCATAAATGAAGTAACATTTAAAAAACTTCATACCATTTTTATCAGGAAGGACAACGGATACAAGTGAAGCACCCCAGTTGGTGACCTTTATAGAAAGATCACCTTTCCTAAGCTCAAATAGCCTTAGAGAATCCTTCTTTACAGAGCCATTGACAAAACCAGAAGCAGCTAAGAAAAACAGAAACAGCAACACAAAGATCTTGGTCATTTTCATTCACAGGAATGGAATGGTGGGTGCTTGATGGATTATAGAGGGATACCAAGAAAACAATGAAGGCGAAGAAAGGGATGATGTGCAAAAAAGTCAAAAAAGGTGAAACAGGTTGCAACTTTCAGTTGCACCACGTGATGGCACTCTGACTCATTTGTTAAGGTTCTTTGTTGTCTTCCACCGTAGTAGATCCAAAGCAACCGAAATTCATTTTTTTAGAGAAATTCTTATAAAACTTATTCGTTACTCCCTCCAATCCTCTATGGCTGTGTCTAAGATTTTAAGAATTTACTTTTGAGCTTATTTGAAAGATTGACTTCTAATAATATTTAATTTTTTTTTTAAAAAAATATCCATATTTAAATCAATAATTTTTAAAATTTCAATAATAATTTTATTTTTCGATTTTTAATTTTATATTGATATTTATTTTTTCAAAAATACTCTTATAATTATTATTGTCGAAACTATGACAGCAAAATAGGAGTTAGAGAAGTTCAACGGGAGTAATTTCTCCCTATGGAAACCGAAAATCAAGGCAATCTTGAGAAAGGACAATTTCCTACCAGCAATTGAAAGCAGACTCGCAGGGATAACTAATGAAAAGTGGCAAGAGATAGATGACAACGCTATTGCCAATCTGCATCTAGCAATGGCGTATTCAGTATATTGTCAAGCATTGTAGAAAAGAAGACCACAATGGAGATTTGGAATACCCTAATTAAACTATATGAGGTCAAATCACTTCACGACAGAGTATTTATGAAAAGAACACTCTATACTCTTCGAATGAGTGAATCCACATCAATTATGGATCACATCAACAATCTGAACACGTTATTTTCTCAATTAACAGCTTCAAATTTCACAATCAAGGAAAATGAACGTGCGGAGCTTCTACTCCAGAGTTTACCAAATTCGTATGATCAACTCATCATCAACATTACCAACAATAATGTTGTTAACACTTTATTCTTTGATGATGTCGCCGGAGCCATTCTTAAATAAGAGTCCAAGCGCAATGGTAAGGAAGACAGGTCAAGGAGTTCAAGCCAAACAGAGGCTTTGACAATGACGAGAGGTAGATCAACGGAACGTGGCTCCAGTGAGAGTCAAAATCATGGTAGATTCAAATCTCAGAGAAAGAAGAACCTCAAATGCTACAATTGTGGCAAGAGATGACACTTGAAGAAAGATTGTTGGGATAAGAAGAATATAGAAAAATCTTCTGATGCAACAACCTCTTAAGGGCTCGAATCGAAAAAATTTACCTTTTTGTGAGCATTGTGTGATAAGCAAGTAACATAGATTGAAGTTTGATAGATAAGTTGCCAGAAGCAAGCATATATTAAGCTTGATTCATTCTGATGTGTGGGAGTCATAAAAAATATCCCTAGGAGGAGCAAAGTATTTTGCATCATTCATTGATGGTTACTCTAGGAGATTGTGGTGTACCAATTAGGAAGAAGTCAGATTTGTTTCCAGTATTGAAGGAATTCAAAGCAATAGTAGAGTTTGAAACTGGTAAAAGAATCAAGTGCTTGAGGACAGACATTGGAGGAGAATATGTTGATGGCAACTTTCTAGCATTAGGTGGGCATTCAAAGACAATTCACACTCGAGTATACACATAAGCAAAATGGCATAGCAAATATGACGAATAGAACTCTCCTAGAATGAAAGAACAATAGTTATGCTGAAAACTACAGGACTAGCCAAAAATTTCTGGGCAAAAGCAGTCAGAATTGCATGTTACTAGATAAATTGATCGTCATCAACTGCAATTGAGCTGAAAACACCAATGGAGATGTGGAATGACAACCCACCAAGTTACTCTTCCCTCCATGTGTTTGGATATTCTATGTATGTGATGTACAACTCCCAAGAAATGGACAAATTAGACTCAAAATCCAAGAAATGTCTATTCTTGGGTTCTGTTGACAGTGTTAAGGGGTTCAACCGTGCGATCCCACCTGCAAGGTTGTTGTCAGCAGGATGTGACATTTGCAGAAAATGATCTACAAAGTGAGTAGAGAAATGAAAGCAGCACTAAAGAGACTACTACAGTGCAGATAGATGAGAAACCTGTAACACCCTCACAATTATTTAGTTAATTTAGGATTTTAATAAAAATGGTACTTGAAAATTTCTTTTTAAATTAAAATACTTAAGAATATTTTTCCGGAAAAACGGACAGAACTTCCTGTGTTTTTCGGATTTCCCGAAAATTACATTTTATAACCTGTAAAACCAGTACAGTTCAGAAAATATTTATAAATATACTAATTTGATTTTCATGCCCTGCTAACAAAGTAAAACAAAAATCAGGGCTTACAACGAATTGTTTCAACACCAAATTAAATTAATTATAATAAAAAGAATATAATTCCCTCTTAACTAAATTACACTCCACACCGCCGGAAACTGTGTTTGCTCAGACTTTTAACCTGTAAAAATGGTTGCAAGGGTGAGCTTTACACATGAAATAGAAAGTAGTTTCTAACTAGACATAATGATCTACCAAGTCAAACACAATTAGCACGTAGCACACATATTTTCATTTAGTCAAACCAGCATGCTCAAACACAAACAACAATCTCATTTCTTCATCTCTTGTTCATTATGTCCATATTAGCTTTTCCATATTTTCTCATTAATCTCATTCTCCTATCAACTTTCTAGTGAATAACTCTCTCACACACATTATCAGTTATCTTCTAATTACAAATTTCACTTATTCCAAACACATCACTTACTTACTTTTATATTTCACATTCTCTTCTTCGTTTACCTTTCACGTTCTAATTTCACAACTTACAATTCCATTTATATTTCTTTTGCTTCTACGCTTACATACACATATTCACATTTCCATTCACATTTCACACTTTGCATTTTTATCCACATTTTCCATTCATACATCCGCTCCGTTATGGAGGGTCCATCACACATCTCAATCCACTCCTTCGGAGGGTCCATAACATACATCTATTCTCTCCTCTATGGAGGGTCCATACACATACACATATCCAATCCTATATGGAGGGTCCATTATAATACATAATTCTCGCATCCACTTAGAGAGTAAGTGGAGGGTCCGTTATAATACATAATTCTCGCATCCACTTAGAGAGTAAGTGGAGGGTCCATTATCCAACTCCACTTAGGGAGGGTCATTATATCCATACTCCTTTCGGAGGGTCATCATCACACTCCACTTAGGGAGGGTCATTATCCAACTCCACTTAGGGAGGGTCCATTCACACATATCCACTCCAACACGGAGGGTCCATTCACAATTATCCGCTTCCATGGGAAGGGTCATTCATACTCATTCACACGTTCATGCTCCCTTAGGAGGGTCATTTATACTTTAGTCCAGCATACCCATCACATTTATATATATTTACACATACAACATCATTATTTCTTCTCTATCATTTTTCACACACATAAATCCACTTATCATCATCACCATTAAATTCTCAATTATTTCATTTATCATTTCATCATACTTAACATATATTCATCACATATCATCATCACTATTCAATTCACAATTATTTCATTTATCACTTAACTTATACATCTATCATCATTTTACACCATATAACATATATCACTTTTTCATCCAACTATTCATACCTATTAGCACATATCATTTAACACATTTATCCTTTCACAACTAATAGCCTCACATTCCCCAAACATACATACATAAAGACATATACCAATTAACCCCACATTTCCCATCGGAGCATACATGACAACATATAATATTTCACATAAACATTCCACCACAATTAGACTCCAATTATTCATACATAAAAGCATAACAAATATTATCACATATACATTCACATAGTCAAAATACACCTTAGCACCTATATTTTCACCTTTAGCAATTAAACCTGTCATTTTATCACAAACACCTCATTTATTCTTCTTTCTACCTTTTTCCTACTTTACTCTTTAGTCTAATTAATTACCTAGATGTTCAAACACAAGCACGCTCATATACTCTTAACAAGTATTATATACTAATCAAAAAATACTCTCTAAAGCAAGGTAAAGAACCCCTTACTTTGCGTTTCCTTAGACCTGATTCTTTTCGTGTAATGATGCCCAAACATAATGCGGTTCAATGTTCGCATTCCTGCTGATCCTAAAGTCCTTCGTTGTCTAACCGGGCGATAAAATTAGATAACAATCAATATGATGCGCTTTAAGAAAAAGGGGCTTTAACTTGAAAATCGAAACAAGTTAATTTCGAAAACATTTAATTATAATTCATAAATCAAAGTCAACTATAAATTTAACTTAAAACCATTTTTTTGGTTGGAAATACGCTAACTTTCAAAACTAACATATTCATCAAAATTACATTAAAGTTAAGTAGTTTTAGCTTCAAGTTACAAAACGAAATGCTACGTTACTTGACACTACTAATTTCGAATTAAAAGGAAGCGTTCTCGGTTCAAAAATAAATCCAAGTTACAATTATAACATTCAATTAATTACACTTCCCCTTAATTTGAAATTAATGTTCAACACTTTAACTCGAATTAACGTTACGCCGAATATATCGGGTTCCTAATTAACTGAGGTATTGTTTAGCCTAGGGACAATTCCACTAAGCTAAACGACAGCTCACTTACTTAGGGACCCAACACATTTAACAAAACACTTTTAAAAACTCATTGCTCAGCATAATGGTCAACTCAGTATTATACAAATTAACATAACTAATTAAAATTATTAAGCAATACTAATTAAAATCAACACTACATCATACTACCATTCATTTTTCAAAACACAATAAAATTCCAAAATAATTTAACAATATAATTATCACTAATTAAGATTACAATTATTATTATTAATATTATTATCATTAAAATGCAACATAAAGCAATTAAGGAAGTGTTAGGGATTTACCCACAAAGGTCGGTTCGGTCAAACTCGGTTCACGGCGACAAGCGGATTTTCAATCGATCCGGGAAGTTGCTCGCTGCCCCCAACGCAGTAGCACGTACTGCACAACCACATCCTCACAAGTGGTGGATTCGATTTGAAACCATGGCAGGAGCCGCGCCGGAAGGTGGAGACGGTGGCCGGCGAAGCACAGAAGCACCCAAAGTGCGGCGGTCCAGTGGAGAGAGAGAGAGACGTGAGCACGGGGGAGAGAGAAGAGCCCTGCAACAACGGCGGTGGCTGTCTTCGCGTCACGGTGGTGGTTTGGTTCGGTTCGAACCCGCAGTGGACACCGGCGACCGGAGGAAGATGTGTGGCTCGCGATTCGTGAGCCTCCTTCGTCCACAACGACAGTGGCGGCGCGACAGCATGGAGAGGAGAGAGAGGTCGCTATTTGGGCTGGAAGGAGAGAGAAAGGGACATGGTGTGAGAGGGAGAGCTCGAGTGCAGGGAGAGAAGGGCCGGCGGTGACGGCATCGACCGATGGTTGTTGACAAAGGTCGTGGCTTGCAATTCGCAAGTCGGTGGCGGTGGCTGGCACCATAGCTAGGCTCGGAGACGACAGCGATTCACAAGGGAGGGAAGAGAGAGTAATGGGTGCTGTAATGGCTGGCCTCTTGGACGAGAGTGGGTGGCGGCGGCAGCGACTTGGAGTAAGGGCGAAGGTGGCGCAAAGAGAGAAAGGGACCATTACGGGAAGAAGAAGAAACACGAGGGAGGGGTTTTGGTTGCTGATAGATTTAGGGCTTTCTTTCTCTTTTTTTTTAAACACACAAACTTATATAATTATTTATCTATATATATATATATATTTTTTTTTTTAAAAAATAAATACTTATACAATTTGAATATTAATTAAATAAGTAAAGAAAACCATAAGGTTTGAAGCTTAGAATTAATAAAATACTTCAATATGGAATATATCAAAAGCAGAGTAATATATATAGGAAGTGTATTTTTCAAATAGGGTAATTGTTTCAAATGAATTTACTTTCAAATATAATCAAATATGCGTTCGTAATTAATATAATGTATTTTTATGAAAATACCTAACACCTAAATGATTGATTTTTTACAAAAAAATTATTTAATTGAACAAAACTTATAATTTATAACGTTAAAGAAATCACGGTGTTCTAATTCCGATATTTCCTAACACCTTCGCAACACTAAAAGTGACCTTAATTCGTTACTCCTAAACTTCCTTATTGTTATTATTATTACTCTAAATATGTTATTGTTATAATTATATTAAGGCCAAAATTAGGGATGTTACAATTCTCCCCCACTTAGGAGAATTTCGTCCCCGAAATTCCGGTTGGTTCAAGTGAATGGAGGGTCATCACTTAAACAGGGCCTCTAACTACTATATCTAACTCTCTCAGGGTTCACTCCCCCACTTATGATGCTCCTAGATCAATACTCTTTGGTGTTTCTCAAATCTATTTCCGACCCATCAATCCAAAGTTATTCCACGCTAATACCTTCTTTCCTTAACACCAATGAGTTCGGTTGGGTTCCTGTTTAGGATTTCTACTATGGTAAGATCGAGGTTCGCTAATCCGATAATTCTTGACGTTTGTTCCAACAAACAGAGACTAACTATAAAAAAGCGTTACACGAAGCACGAGGGTCTTAGTGAACTTGTAAGCTGAGAGGTACACTTCATGCCGAAGTCAAACTCCACGAGTTTGCTAAACTCTTCGCAAGGCATAGAATAGCTAATCTAATAAGGGAAAATGTAGGGTGAGCCATCAGTGACAATTTGATTGACCCAAGGATTGTCAACACCATGCTAGGTAGGATAGGAAACTTTGCTGACTACACATTAGAGGGGCACGATATAATAGACTCATGAAAATGCCAATTGAATCCAAGGGTAAGATAAGTAAAAAGATTATAACAAAATCAGTTTCAGCTTGAGTTTCTTCGAAGAATGAATAAGGATAAGACCTCAAGAGTTATTAGTATCAAAAGCGTTGAGTCTTGACCAAAATAAACATGGTCATGGAATCATAAGTCACATGAAATGATTTCATGTTAGCTGGACTGTTTCAAACTAGCAAGCATGTATTTAAACTTTGCAAGAGACAATTCGAGTCTATGTCGGTCACGATTCAATTGAAATTGAAAGAATTACCAAATAATCAGATTTTTGACTTATAAGAGGTGGTAAGGATTATGAACCAAAGATAGATTCAGGGATCGACTTATCAAGCCATAACGGTATGTTGCCTTCAGGAACTGATACGCGACTAGAGGAAGGGTAAACTATTCTCTTAATTATGCTTAAGCCACACAGAATCCTGCTCATCCAGAAAGATTTAAGATGCCATGCAATTATCAAGGTTTTACACAAACAGAGTCAACTCTCCAGATTCGAGACATCGAACATAATTTGGAAACACGAAAAGGAAAAGGAAAACCTATAAGATTTTCTGGGATTGTCTTCTAGTCATTCCATCGCTCACTCTGATTTTAGAGGATTCCAAATCAATATGGTGTTAACTACCACAAATTGTTTTAAGTAAACTATTAGATATTACTAATTGTCAACTTATACTCTTAAACTCAGAAACTTTAATGATATCACCTTCCAATAAATGCAAACATTGGGATGATCGAGCCCAACCTTACATTCCGTGGGGGTAAAATCATTTCCGTATTAACTGACTTCTTCTTTTTTTTTTTGAATTATTTTGTCTGAATTGTCACATTTGAAATTCGAGCACTTTATTCAATCCTAAGGGTTAATCCTTCCCGTTAGGGTGGCAGCTAGCATGCCCTGGCCCGTTGGGGTCTTTCACTGCCCTTAATCTTGACAATTACACGTTTTCCAAGTATGACAATACAACAAATGGGGAAATTTGGTCTGAACACTTGGTGAATTTTGAAACAAACACCAAGAAATCAACTATGAATTAGCGATATTATTCTAAGTCCTAATTCCTAATCAAACTAACTTAGACATATAACTGTCTATTGGCTACTCGCTTGGTGAGTAAACCATAGGAGTTGTGAGTCCAAACTCCAAGGCCGAGGAAAAACTGCTCTGATACCATAGTGTAACACCCTCACAATTATTTAGTTAATTTAGGATTTTAATAAAAATGGGTACTTGAAAATTTCTTTTTAAATTAAAATACTTAAGAATATTTTTCCGGAAAAACGGACAGAACTTCCTCTGTTTTTCGGATTTCCCAAAAATTACATTTTATAAACTGTCAAACCAGTACAGTTCAGAAAATATTTATAAATATACTAATTTGATTTTCATGCCCTGCTAACAAAGTAAAACAAAAATCAGGGCTTACAACGAATTGTTTCAACACCAAATTAAATTAATTATAATAAAAAGAATATAATTCCCCCTTAACTAAATTACACTCCACGGTGTGGAGTGCGTACTCCTGCTCGGCCGGAAACTGTGTCTGCTCAGACTTTTAACCTGTAAAAATGGTTGGAAACTGTGTCTGCTCAGACTTTTAACCTGTAAAAATGGTTGCAAGGGTGAGCTTTACACATGAAATAGAAAGTAGTTTCTAACTAGACATAATGACCTACCAAGTCAAACACAATTAGCACGTAGCACACATATTTCCATTTAGTCAAACCAGCATGCTCAAACACAAACAACAATCTCATTTCTTCATCTCTTGTTCATTATGTCCATATTAGCTTTTCCATATTTTCTCATTAATCTCATTCTCCTATCAACTTTCTAGTGAATAACCCTCTCACACACAGTATCAGTTATCTTCTAATTACAAATTTCACTTATTCCAAACACATCACTTACTTGTTGGAAACCAACAAGCGGGCTAAGCAAATACTAGAGGGGGGTGAATAGTATTTTGAAGCACTAATACCAAATATTTCGATTGATAATTGAAGAATGGAGCTTAGACTGAATTTTCTGGAATCTGAAACAAAAGACTCGAGTCTTTTGTGAAATACTCGAGTTTTTCAGGATGAACAACTCGAGTCTTTTCTGAAATACTCGAGTTTTTACTATCAGATAGCAGAAAACCAGAAACGAAAATTCAGCAATTTAACTCAAATCAATTCAATAATAAACAGGAACTTATCCAACAGAATAGCAAGTAATCTAAATAACTTTTAACACAAAGATTCCTTGAACTTGCTACCTAATTGTATAAATCCTAATTGATTGAAATGACTTAAGTCTATTGAGCTAGAAAGTAGATTAAAAGCAATAAACCAACACTCAAGCAATTTTATCCTGGTTCACTCCAACAATGAGCTACATCCAGTCCTCCTAATCACTTAGGAGTTTCTACTAATAATCAAATTGTTAGAAATTACAAAGGATTTCTTGAGAATGGCCTCACTCAACCTAACCCTTTCAAGAGTGTACCAAACTCTTGATTTCTACCCCAATTTGATTCCAGTGATTGAAGAACTCTTCACAAAGCTTCCTTGAACTCCCTTCAAGAAACTCCACCGGGCTAGGAACCTCCTAGTCTTGTGCTTGAGAACCTCTCAAGACTTCCAACACCCTAAGCCACTTAGGGTTTGCTTGGGAACAATCCAAGACTTTGAATAATCAAGCTTTTTGTATGTGTATTACTAATCTCACAATGGATTAGCACAAATAAGCACAGCTCAATGTAAGAATTGAGGCCTAAAACTCAACTTGGAATGAAATGTAAATATGAGTGAGAAGTTGAGCTTTTTGGGAATTAACACTTGAGAAGAGTAAATTAAGAAAGCTTGAATCAATATGATCTTGTTGTCTTGTTTGTTCTTGCACAAATTCAAAGAGAATTTTACAATAAGGTTCTGAATTCTCTCTTGGGGTTGGATGAGACTCAAATGCCCTCAATTGGGTTTTTGAGTTTCTCCAACGTTCATTTTTGCTGACTGGACAAAAATACTCGAGTCTTTTGGTAAAAACTCGAGTCTTTTTGGTCGGTCACGAGTGAATTGGTGCACGAACAAGACTAACGGTCATAATTGCTGACCTGGCACAAATACTTGAGTTTTTCTACAAATACTCGAGTGTATACTCGAGTCTTTTTCAAAATACTCGAGTATTTTGATCAGATATGGGAAAAATTATTTTTCAATTTTATTTTTCCTCTCAAGTATTAATTTTTGGTCAATCTCAACTTAATAAACATATAAAAATTTATTCCTAGAAGAGACTAACTATTTCTACCCACTCTCAACCACTCTCAACATAAATTAGAAATTTACAATTAATATTTGATTGAGAATGATTGGGCACTTGTCTTCTTTTCTTGACTTCTTGTTGATGTTGATGTTGCAATATCTTCAAGGCATGATTTGTTAATTATTTTGTCATCATCAAAACATAATCCACATAATTAGGAGCATTGAATTCACAATCTCCCCCTTTTTGGTGATGACAAAATAATTAACACTTGATCCATTTGTTAAGCTTGATCCACTTGGAGATGCAACTCCCCCTCACTATATGATACTTTTCACCTATCTAAAAATTCAGCTTGAGCAAAGATGTTATGACAATTTAATTTTAGCACCAAGCCTATGGTATTAGAGAATTTAACAATTATCAGAGTATATACCATAATTAGAGATTTTAGGTGCAACAATATCAAGACAAGACAAGACAAGTGTAATATCTCTCCCCCTTTTTGTCATACGCCAAAAAGATGTAACAATTTAGAAAAAGATCAAGGGAGGAGAGGTGCATAATCGGAAAACCCCATAACCAACTATGCAAATAAAACGGAGATATAATAACGATAAAGAGCTCCCCCTGAAGCTTTGCACAAACATCATAATGAAGACCAAATTCATTAACATAAAAACATCATAAAAGGTCCAAATCAAAGGTGCAATAAGAAACCCAAAGTCTCAAAACACCAAGTTCTCAAAATACAGAAAATGTAACAAAGACCAATATGATAAAAACAGAATGAAAACTAAGATAAAATCCAAAGGTCAACATCATCAAAACATCGAAGGAGCTGGAGCATCTGGAGGAGGATAAAACCGAGAGAAGAGTTTAGAGGATGAAAAACTAGTAAGATTTGACAAAACTTTGAGGAAAATCTGAGTTTTGAGGAGAGAGATATGAGAAAACCGAGAGAGAAGAGGGTCGCAAAAACTTGAGTCTGAGAGTATATATAAACAGTTCAAAATACTCGAATATATTCATAAATACTAGAGTTGTTCTTTAGGATAAACTCGAGTTTTTGAAAATATATTCGAGTCGGTCGTGACTCAGCCCAGATTTCCCCAGAAAAGTCGAGTAAAAATTGAAAAACTTGACTTTGGTCCGAAAGTTCAAATTTCAGGAAAACTCAAAATACTCGAGTTTTTTGGAAAATACTCGAGTTTGGTCTGAAAGTTCAAAAATTGGGGGTTTCGAAAGACTCGAGTGTTTTGAAAAACACTCGAGTATTTTAATAAAGACTCGAGTGTTTTTAGAAACACTCGAGTATTTTTATCAGACCCTGATTAAAAACTTTTTCAATTTAAAACTGATTTAATTTTGAATTAAAATACTCGAGTGTTTTTGGAAAAACTCGAGTATTTTGACAGAACAGAGAGTAAAAACACAGTTTTAAAGGACCAAACACAAATCAAACACAAATGCTTCACTACCAACTTGGAATACAGTACAGAATCACACACAATTAACATATACAATTTCAAATATCATCAAGGACAATTTAACTAAGAATCAATAACACATTAGAGTAAGACTAATATGGTGATTTTCCAAAAATGACACACAATGCAATTAGCCTATATTAGCTTCATCTAAAATACCAAGTTCTCTCCTAATATGATAAAAGGTGTCCCTTGGTAGAGGTTTTGTAAAAATGTCGGCTAATTGATTTGTGGTACTAACAAATTCAATTGTGCAATCACCCTTTTGTACATGATCTCTTAAAAAATGATGTCTTATTTCAATGTGTTTAGTTCTTGAATGATACACCGGATTCTTAGTCAAATTGATTGCACTCGTGTTATCGCATCTAATCGGAATATTTTCAAGTTTCAAACCAAAATCCGATAATTGTTGTTTCATCCATAACAGTTGAGCACAACAACTATCGGCTGCGATATATTCCGCTTCGGCGGTAGAAAGAGCGACACAAGCTTGCTTTTTAGAAAACCATGACACCAATGAACTTCCCAAGAAATGGCAAGTACCACTGGTGCTTTTGAGATCAAGCTTGCATCCCGCGAAGTCGGAATCCGAGTAACCAACTAAACAAAGATTGGCATCAGCAGGATACCATAAACCAGTGTTAATTGTTCCTTTTAGATACTTAAATATATGTTTAACTGCGGATAGGTGAGATTCTTTAGGATTAGCTTGAAATCTAGCACACATGCATACACTAAACATAATATCCGGTCTAGATGCAGTGAGATATAGGAGACTACCTATCATACCCCTATACTTACTAACATCAACCGGTGTACCTTGTTCATCCTTGTCTAGGTAGCATGATGTGCTCATTGGAGTGTAGGCTTCCTTGCACTTGTCCAATCCGAATTTCTCAAGGAGCTCTTTGCAATATTTCCCTTGATGCACAAATATCCCCTCCTTGACTTGCTTTATTTGTAAGCCTAGGAAGAACTTGAGTTCTCCCATCATTGACATTTCAAATTCCTTTTTCATCAAATTTGAAAACTTTCTACAAAGAGACACGTTAGTAGCACCGAAAATGATATCATCAACATAGATTTGTACTAACAAAATGTCATCCTTGGTTTTATAAATAAATAGTGTATTATCAACCTTCCCTCTTTGAAACTTGTTTTCTAATAGAAAGGAACTCAATCGATCATACCAAGCTCTAGGAGCTTGTTTCAATCCATAGAGTGCCTTTTTCAATTTATAAACATGGTTTGGAAATTCACTATTTTCAAAACCGGGGGGTTGTTTGACATACACTTCTTCATTTATAAACCCATTCAAGAAAGCACTTTTAACATCCATTTGATATAAAGTGAATTTCATGATTGAAGCATAAGCAAGTAAAATTCGGATTGCTTCAAGACGTGCAACCGGAGCAAAGGTCTCATCATAATCGATACCTTCCTCTTGGTTGTACCCTTGAGCTACTAGTCTAGCTTTGTTTCTTATAATCAACCCGGATTCATCAAGTTTGTTTCTATAAATCCATTTAGTACCAATTATGGTATGATCATCGGGTTTAGGGACTAGATCCCAAACTTCATTTCTTTCAAATTGGTTTAATTCTTCTTGCATAGCAAGAACCCAATGATCATCCTCAATGGCCTTTTTAATTGAATCGGGTTCAATTTGAGAAACAAATGAGACATAGTGGCAAATGTTTTGAATAGACCTACGAGTAAGTACTCCCTTTGACATATCTCCTATGACTTTGTCTATAGGATGAGCCTTGACCGATTTCCAAGTTGGAGGAAGTTCTTCCCTTACTTCTCCTTCATCAACTTTTGAATTCTCTCTCTCTTTTTCTTCTTTTGAAAAGACAATGCCATCTTCACTAGCATCACATAAAACACTATCTTCTTTTGAAGACTCATTAAAAACCACATGAATTGATTCCTCAATAGTTAAAGTTCTTTTATTGAAAATTCTATAAGCTTTACTATGAGAAGAATAGCCTAAAAATATGCCTTCATCGGATTTGGAATCAAACTTGCCAAGGTGTTCTTTTCCATTATTTAAAACAAAAACTTGGCATCCGAAGACATGAAAATGAGATATATTTGGCTTTCTTCCCTTGTAAAGGTCATAGGGGGTTTTATCCAAAGAGGGCCTTATCAAAAAACGATTTAAAACATAACAAGCCGTATTGACGGCATCGGCCCAAAAATATTGAGGTACTTGAGAATCATTTAACATGGTTCTAGCAAGTTCCTCTAGCACCCTATTTTTCCGCTCTACCACTCCGTTTTGTTCCGGAGTCCTTGGTGCGGAGAATTGATGCTCAATACCATTTTTAGCACAAAATCTATCAAATTTGTGGTTTTCGAATTCACCACCATGATCGGTACGAATAATAATTACTTTTTGATTCACTTGGTTTTGCAAAAGTTTGACATGATGTTTAAAAGATTTGTAGGTCTCACTCTTAGTAGTTAAAAATAAAGTCCAAGTAAACCTAGAGAAGTCATCAACAATCACCAATGCATAATAGTTGCCACCAAAGCTTTTTACTTGTGATGGTCCAAACAAGTCCATATGAAGCATTTCTAATGGCCTTGATGTGGACATCACCATTTTTGATCCAAAGGTGTTTTTAGTTTGTTTACATTTCTTGCAAGGGGAACAAACACCTTCAATAGAAAAATTTAGCTTTGGTAAACCAACTACTAGATCTTTAGATTGAATTTTCTTCAATTGGTTTACATTTATATGAGCGGTCCTACGATGCCATAACCAAGTGTCATTTTCTTTGCTCACTAAACAAGTAGAGACCAAAGAAGTGACTTTGTTCAAATCAACTAAGTAAGTATTATTTGACCTTCTACCAACAAATTTGATTGATTCATCTTTGTCACTTTTAATGAGGCAATGGGTAGAGGTAAAAACTACATGATTACCAACATCACATAATTGGCTTATGCTCAAGAGATTATGTTCTAATCCTTGAACATAGAGCACATTATCAATAATCAAGTTTGAAGAGTTTCCGATTTTACCAATACCAAGGATTTTGCCTTTGTTGTTGTCCCCATAAGTGACATAACCCTTTTCCTTTGGAGTAAGCTCAATGAAGTGCCGCTTATCTCCCGTCATGTGCTTCGAACATCCACTATCAAGATACCACAATTGTTTTCCCGTTCGAAGACACACCTACAAAATGAAATCACCTTTTCATTTTGGGTACCCAAACAATGTTGGGTCCCTTAGGGTTAGTGTTGGGACTTTCTCCCTTCTTAATCCACATATAAGTGCCCTTATTCATTTCAAACTTCTTAATATGGCACTCAATGTTGATATGTCCAACTTTTCCATAATAAGTACAAGTTGGTCTCTTTGATGAGTTTTTCTTAGAAAATGTTCCAACCACCTTGTACTTTTTGTCCTTTTTATGAACATATCCTAAACCGGTTTTGTTGTGATTATGTCTTTGAGAGTTCAACAACCGGTTGAGGTTTCTATCACTATGTGAGATTGTGAGTTTGTTTTTCAACTCTTTAACTTCTTTTTCAAGTTCATCACACCTCTCACATGAAGTGATAATTTCCTCATGATTTGCACAATCACTTTGATGACTAGAATTAATAAGTTCCAAGGATTCATTTTGAAGTTTCAACTCATTTATAGATTTTTGCAATTCATCAATTTCATGTTGAAACTCCAAAATTTTCTTTCCTTTTTCCTTATTAATTTTAGCAAGCCTTTTAAATTGAATTAACATTTCATTGTAAGCTTCTTGCAAATCATCATATGAAATGGAGTTTGAAGATGAACAAGAAGAGCTAGAGGTTACCTCATCATCACTTTCACTCATGCCATGATTAGCTCTTGATGAGGACTCATGATTGTTCTTGGCCATGAGACAAAGGTTTGCATTTTCATCACCGGAACTACTTGAAGATGATTCATTGCTCTTCTCCGGTGCATCCCAAACAATGTATGCACGCTTCCCTTTGGTCTCTTGGGTCTTCTTGTCATTCTTCTTCAAGAATGTGGCACATTTCATTCTTATGTGACCAACCCCTCCACATTCATGACACTTAACTCCATCGTTGGTACTCTTTTCTCTTTGTTTGGAGTCTTTGGTTCTCTTGAAATTGGATGAAGATCCACCTTTCTTCCCTTTGAAAAATTTGTTGAATCTTTTCACAAACATCCCAAATTCTTCTTGATTTGATTCACCATCGGAATCTCCACTTGTAGAGCATTCTTCAACTTCTTTTGTAGCTTTGGTTGAAGCTTTGAGTGCTATGCTCTTTTTCTTTTTGTCCGATTCCTCATGCATCCCAAGTCTTGTAAGTTCCATCTCATGCTCTTGGAGTTTGCCAAACAAAGTGGCTAAGTCCATGCTATTTATGTCTCTTGATTCCTTGATGGCGGTTACCTTGGGTTGCCAACTCCTATCAAGACATCTTAGAATTTTGTTAGTAGTTTCACCATTGCGAAATACTTTTCCCAAGGAAATCAAATGATTAACAATGTGAGAGAATCGCTTTTGCAAGTCACTAATGGTTTCATTTGGCAACATGTGGAACAATTCATATTCGTGAGTTAGAGAATTCAATCTTGCATCTCTAACCTCACTTGTTCCCTCATGTGTGACTTGCAAAGTATCCCACATTTCTTTTGCCGATTTACATTGGGAAACTCTATAAAATTCATCATGGGATAGAGCCGAAAAGATGATGTTTTTAGCTTTTAAATCAAATGAGACTTTTCTCTTTTCATCATCATTCCAACTACTCCTTGGAATTTCAACAATTTCATCATTTATTTTCTTTTTGGGAATGAAAGGACCATTTTCAATTGCATCCCAAATATCCATATCAATTGCTTCAATAAAAACTTTCATGCGAGTTTTCCAATAAACATATCCTTCACCATTAAATAGTGGAGGACGGTTTATTGAAGCTCCTTCTCCACCAAAGTTATTGCTAGAGCCCATTTAGTTTCCAAAAGGATCTTTTTCGAAAAAGTTGTTACACTCGATCTTTCGACCGAGCTCTGATACCACTTGTTGGAAACCAACAAGCGGGCTAAGCAAATACTAGAGGGGGGGTGAATAGTATTTTGAAGCACTAATACCAAATATTTCGATTGATAATTGAAGAATGGAGCTTAGACTGAATTTTCTGGAATCTAAAACAAAAGACTCGAGTCTTTTGTGAAATACTCGAGTTTTTCAGGATGAACAACTCGAGTCTTTTCTGAAATACTCGAGTTTTTACTATCAGATAGCAGAAAACCAGAAACGAAAATTCAGCAATTTAACTCAAATCAATTCAATAATAAACAGGAACTTATCCAACAGAATAGCAAGTAATCTAAATAACTTTTAACACAAAGATTCCTTGAACTTGCTACCTAATTGTATAAATCCTAATTGATTGAAATGACTTAAGTCTATTGAGCTAGAAAGTAGATTAAAAGCAATAAACCAACACTCAAGCAATTTTATCCTGGTTCACTCCAACAATGAGCTACATCCAGTCCTCCTAATCACTTAGGAGTTTCTACTAATAATCAAATTGTTAGAAATTACAAAGGATTGCTTGAGAATGGCCTCACTCAACCTAACCCTTTCAAGAGTGTACCAAACTCTTGATTTCTACCCCAATTTGATTCCGGTGATTGAAGAACTCTTCACAAAGCTTCCTTGAACTCCCTTCAAGAAACTCCACCGGGCTAGGAACCTCCTAGTCTTGTGCTTGAGAACCTCTCAAGACTTCCAACACCCTAAGCCACTTAGGGTTTGCTTGGGAACAATCCAAGACTTTGAATAATCAAGCTTTTTGTATGTGTATTACTAATCTCACAATGGATTAGCACAAATAAGCACAGCTCAATGTAAGAATTGAGGCCTAAAACTCAACTTGGAATGAAATGTAAATATGAGTGAGAAGTTGAGCTTTTTGGGAATTAACACTTGAGAAGAGTAAATTAAGAAAGCTTGAATCAATATGATCTTGTTGTCTTGTTTGTTCTTGCACAAATTCAAAGAGAATTTTACAATAAGGTTCTGAATTCTCTCTTGGGGTTGGATGAGACTCAAATGCCCTCAATTGGGTTTTTGAGTTTCTCCAACGTTTCAATTTTGCTGACTGGACAAAAATACTCGAGTCTTTTGGTAAAAACTCGAGTCTTTTTGGTCGGTCACGAGTGAATTGGTGCACGAACAAGACTAACGGTCATAATTGCTGACCTGGCACAAATACTTGAGTTTTTCTACAAATACTCGAGTGTATACTCGAGTCTTTTTCAAAATACTCGAGTATTTTGATCAGATATGGGAAAAATTATTTTTCAATTTTATTTTTCCTCTCAAGTATTAATTTTTGGTCAATCTCAACTTAATAAACATATAAAAATTTATTCCTAGAAGAGACTAACTATTTCTACCCACTCTCAACCACTCTCAACATAAATTAGAAATTTACAATTAATATTTGATTGAGAATGATTGGGCACTTGTCTTCTTTTCTTGACTTCTTGTTGATGTTGATGTTGCAATATCTTCAAGGCATGATTTGTTAATTATTTTGTCATCATCAAAACATAATCCACATAATTAGGAGCATTGAATTCACATTACTTACTTTTATATTTCACATTCTCTTCTTCGTTTACCTTTCACGTTCTAATTTCACAACTTACAATTCCATTTATATTTCTTTTACTTCTACGCTTACATACACATATTCACATTTCACACTTTGCATTTTTATCCACATTTTCCATTCATACATCCGCTCCGTTATGGAGGGTCCATCACACATCTCAATCCACTCCTTCGGAGGGTCCATAACATACATCTATTCTCTCCTCTATGGAGGGTCCATACACATACACATATCCACTCCTTTATGGAGGGTCCATTATAATACATAATTCTCGCATCCACTTAGAGAGTAAGTGGAGGGTCCGTTATAATACATAATTCTCGCATCCACTTAGAGAGTAAGCGTTATAATACATAATTCTCGCATCCACTTAGAGAGTAAGTGGAGGGTCCATTATCCAACTCCACTTAGGGAGGGTCATTATATCCATACTCCTTTCGGAGGGTCATCATCCAACTCCACTTAGGGAGGGTCCATTCACACATATCCACTCCAGCACGGAGGGTCCATTCACAATTATCCGCTTCCATGGGAAGGGTCATTCATACTCATTCACACATTCACGCTCCCTTAGGAGGGTCATTTATACTTTAGTCCAACATACCCATCACATTTATATATATTTACACATACAACATCATTATTTATTCTCTCATTTTTCACACACATAAATCCACTTATCATCATCACCATTAAATTCTCAATTATTTCATTTATCATTTCATTATACTTAACATATATTCATCACATATCATCATCACTATTCAATTCACAATTATTTCATTTATCACTTAACTTATACATCTATCATCATTTTACACCATATAACATATATCACATTTTCATCCAACTATTCATACCTTTTAGCACATATCATTTAACACATTTATCCTTTCACAACTAATAGCCTCACATTCCCCAAACATACATACATAAAGACATATACCAATTAACCCCACATTTCCCACCGGAGCATACATGGCAACATATAATATTTCACATAAACATTCCACCACAGTTAGACTCCAATTATTCATACATAAAAGCATAACAAATATTATCACATATACATTCACATAGTCAAAATACACCTTAGCACCTATATTTTCACCTTTAGCAATTAAACCTGTCATTTTATCACAAACACCTCATTTATTCTTCTTTCTACCTTTTTCCTACTTTACTCTTTAGTCCTATTAATTACCTAGATGTTCAAACACAAGCACGCTCATATACTCTTAACAAGTATTATATACTAATCAGAAAATACTCTCTAAAGCAAGGTAAAGAACCCCTTACTTTGCGTTTCCTTAGACCTGATTCTTTTCGTGTAATGATGCCCAAACATAATGCGGTTCAATGTTCGCATCCCTGCTGATCCTAAAGTCCTTCGTCGTCTAACCGGGCCATAAAATTAGATAACAATCAATATGATGCGCTTTAAGAAAAAGGGGCTTTAACTTGAAAATCGAAACAAGTCAATTTCGAAAACATTTAATTATAGTTCATAAATCAAAGTCAACTATAAATTTAACTTCAAACCATTTTTTTGGTTGGAAATACGCTAACTTTCAAAACTAACATACTCATCAAAATTACATTAAAGTTAAGTAGTTTTAGCTTCAAGTTACAAAACGAAATGCTACGTTACTTGACACTATTAATTTCGAATTAAAAGGAAGCATTCTCGGTTCAAAAATAAATCCAAGTTACAATTATAACATTCAATTAATTACACTTCCCCTTAATTTGAAATTAATGTTCAACACTTTAACTCGAATTAACGTTCCGCCGAATATATCGGGTTCCTAATTAACTGAGGTATTGTTTAGCCTAGGGACAATTCCACTAAGCTAAACGACAACTCACTTACTTAGGGACCCAACACATTTAACAAAACACTTTTAAAAACTCATTGCTCAGCATAATGGTCAACTCAGTATTATACAAATTAACATAACTAATTAAAATTATTAAGCAATACTAATTAAAATCAACACTACATCATACTACCATTCATTTTTCAAAACACAATAAAATTCCAAAATAATTTAACAATATAATTATCACTAATTAAGATTACAATTATTATTAATATTATTATCATTAAAATGCAACATAAAGCAATTAAGGAAGTGTTAGGGATTTACCCACAAAGGTCGGTTCGGTCAAACTCGGTTCACGGTGACAAGCGGATTTTCAATCGATCTGGGAAGTTGCTCGCTGCCCCCAACGCAGTAGCACGTACTGCACAACCACATCCTCACAAGTGGTGGATTCGATTTGAAACCATGGCAGGAGTCGCACCGGAAGGTGGAGACGGTGGCCGGCGAAGCACAGAAGCACCCAAAGTGCGGCGGTCCAGTGGAGAGAGAGAGAGACGTGAGCACGGGGGAGAGAGAAGAGCCCTGCAACAACGACGGTGGCTGTCTTCGCGTCATGGTGGTGGTTTGGTTCGGTTCGAACCCGCAGTGGACACCGGCGACCGGAGGAAGATGTGTGGCTCGCGATTCGTGAGCCTCCTTCGTCCACAATGGTAGCGGCGGCGCGACAGCATGGAGAGGAGAGAGAGGTCGCGATTTGGGCTGGAAGGAGAGAGAAAGGGACATGGTGTGAGAGGGAGAGCTCGAGTGAAGGGAGAGAAGGGCCGGCGGTGACGGCATCGACCGATTGTTGTTGACAAAGGTCGTGGCTTGCGATTCGCAAGTCGGTGGCGGTGGCTGGTGCCATAGCTAGGCTTGGCGACGACAGCGATTCAAAAGGGAGGGGAGAGAGAGTGATGGGAGCTGTGATGGCTGGCCTCTTGGACGAGAGTGGGTGGCGGCGGCGGCTTTGTGTAAGGGCGAAGGTGGCGCAAAGAGAGAAAGGGACCATTACGGGAAGAAGAAGAAACACGAGGGAGGGGTTTTGGTTGCTGATAGATTTAGGGTTTTCTTTCTCTTTTTTTTAAACACACAAACTTATATAATTATTTATCTATATATATATATATATATTTTAAATAAATACTTATACAATTTGAATATTAATTAAATAAGTAAAGAAAACCATAAGGTTTGAATCTTAGAATTAATAAAATACTTCAATGTGGAATATATCAAAAGCAGGGTAATATATATAGGAAGTGTATTTTTCAAATAGCGTAATTGTTTCAAATGAATTTACTTTCAAATATAATCAAATATGCGTTCGTAATTAATATAATGTATTTTTATGAAAATACCTAACACCTAAATGATTGATTTTTTAGAAAAAAAAATATTTAATTCAACAAAACTTATAATTTATAACGTTAAAAAAATCACGGTGTTCTAATTCCGATATTTCCTAACACCTTCGCAACACTAACACTCTGTTTGGTAGCGGAGAGAAAATGAGAAGAGAGAAAATGAGAAGAGAGAAATAGGGAAGAGACACTAGTACAGATTGGTCAAATGAGACCGGTTCCGCACCCCTTTTTAGACTGGTTCCGAACCAGTCTTAAAAGTGGCGGTCTTATTGCTATGTCTTTAAATGAGACTGGTTCCGAACCGGTCTCGTTTTGAACTAAAGAGACTGGTTTCGAACCGGTCTGAAAATTAAAAAATAACCAGTCTCTATTAAAAGATGAACCAGTCTCATTAAATGTTTTTAACCGATCTGATTGAATGATTTGAACCGGTCTGAAAATTAAAAAATAACCAGTCTCATTGAGTATTTTGAACCAGTCTCATTGAGTGTTTTGAACCGGTCTCATTGAGTGTTTTTAATTTTTTTTTATATTTATTTTACACTTATTTTTACAACATGAAGTATAGTCTATTCATTTTTATTTTATTTTTTAAAATTTAGAATTGGCTATTACTGAATTTACCATGAAAGGAAGAATAAATTCCAATGTAAAATGTATTATAAAAATTCAAAGGATCTTTAATATTATAAGTATCTCTGATCCAACATCCAATTTCAAACCAAAAACAAAGTACCATCGGAAGCAACTGAAATATCAAAACATCAATTGTATTAACTGATTCCTACATGATACATAGCTTGGGCAATTAAAAAATTTAATATTACTCCACAAACAAACTAGCTACTACTACTCAGTGCTCCTATCGCTATTGATTGTCATTGCAGTCGATTGCTCCTTCTTCTCTTCTTCTCCTCTCCTCCTGCTCTGCAAATATAATACGGCAAAATCAAGGACCTAACAAAACAGAATTATTTCAATAGTTAAAACTAGTCCAAAGTTGTACTACATATGATAATGACGTGTTTCACCATAACAGATTAGCCATAAAGAAAAATGTTGCTAACTAGTTAACCACACACAAACTAGATAAAGAATACAACAATTACCTACAGACATAGAGAACAATAAATAACTACAAAAGAATACAAGCACTCCTGGGGTTCAGTTGCCAATCTACGAAGGAATAGCCAGGTAATATAAAATAGTGTAGGGAAAGGTATATACAGTATATAAAACTGCAAAGCAACAATAAGACATAGTTTACCAGCTCAGCAACTTGCTTGAATGGCCCAAAATCTTTAACTTTTATGCCCCCTTTATTATCTACAATATTAGCACCCTGAAATTAATCTTTGATTGAACATCATCAGCCACCAAAAAATTAACCAAACTAACATACATATCAATAACATTAAAAACAAAAAATTAAAAGGCACCTTAATGTCTTTGTGCATGATTCCATTTATGTGAAAGTGCTAAAGTCAAAGACTTCTAACAACTCTACTAATCTCATTATGAGCCTGTTAGTAGTATGCATAATATTAGACAAAAAACAGTATAACAACTCTACTAATCTCAAAGACTTCTAAAATGTAAAATCAAATATCCACAAGTCTCTGCTGCAACTACTTGAGGCAAGGATTATAAAATGTAACTACTTGAGATATAACTATTTGGGGCAAAATTACATTTTTGGTTTTTTAAGTTAGTCTCAACATAATTCCTGCATCTACTACAAATTAAGATATGCAAACTAACGATTAACAAATACAAGAATAACTGCTCATTACTGTAATAACGGTGATCAATGTCATGCCAAAGCCAACAAGTATACAACTAATGAGTTGTATTACTGTAATAATTAGAAGTTCAAGAAAACCAAGTGGAAAGGAAATATATTTGCCAAATAAGTCAGACAGCCTTTATTGTATAATGCAGCAAAAACAACACATCTAAAAATAAACGCCACTCAATTGCAGTAATCCATTGTAGTAACACATCCCATACCTTCAATTATTCTCCATTTGAAAGAAAGTAAAACATCCCATGATCAAGAGAAAAAGCACAAATTCGATTGACAACCAATACATTTCAAGTAAATCCTCACATAAAAAGTCTCCCTTATCTACCTGTTGGTGCTGCTTCTTGCAAATTTTTTTTTTTAAAAAAATCCAACATGAGCACATTTCAAAGCACATGTTTGAGACAATTAATAAAGACCAAAACAAAAAAGACTAGAGAGAAGAGGGTGCCTGTACTTGTCTGGGACTTTGCCCTTCTCCTTGTAAGGCTTAACAAGCACTCTAGCATCACACACAAAATGAGGGTTCCCTTTGGATAGAATGAGCTTTACGTGTCTCAGGATAAACAAAGGTAACAAATCCAAACATACGCTTCTGCTGGTATGGAATCCTCACATCTTGAACTGGACCATAAATGCTATACAACAACCAAAAAAAAATAAAAGTTAGTTTTTCATCCATTGCAAAACCAATTAATTAAGTTAAATTTAAAGCTTTTAAACAACAACAACCTGAAGTAGTTTGAAACATCTTCCTCTCTGAAAGTGCTATCTGCTGGAAAAGTCAAATAGATCTGCCTTGAAGCTGGATTAACCATCCAAGGACTGTTCAAAGAAAAATCATTCCTTTCAAGCCTTGATCTTCAAAACTTTTGCAACTCCTCATTCATCATAAGGGTTGCTACTGCCCCTCTGAATTCATCATCAAACCAAGATAGTACATTAGCTAAAGGATTAAAATCTGGGCAAAATTCGTTCTAATCAATTATACATAAACATAAGTTTCAGAATAAAAAGCATAACCCACTTAATCAATACACTAACAAGCAATGAAGAAACAATCTAAAGGATAAGATTAGGATTGGTTCTCACCATATGTTGCCAGTGAAGCTGCAATGGTGAGAGAACAAGGGAGTCTAACTCCAGAGGGCTTGCTCGAACCGGGGCGACACAGCGACAGCACCGGGGAAGACATGGAGAGAGAGAGAGAGAGCGCCGCGATGGTGGCATAAGGAGGGCGACGACGACAGCAGGTCCCTGTGGTTCGAAAATCGCGACAAGGAAGACAGGGAGAGAGAGTGTGAGTCGCATGAGAGGGAGAGAGACGCGACGGCAGCGAGGCTGGGGTTGGGTGGCGGCGCGCGTAACCGAGGAGGAAAGGGATCGCGAGGGAGGCAGATAATCGAGGGTGAAGATTTGGATGTCACCGAGAGGGGGAAGGGATGAAGGGAGGCGGCGTGGGAAAGAGAACGGACCAAGAGAATGAGAAGAAGGGCACCCAAGGTGAGAGAAGGGGGCGATGGCTAGGGTTTTCATCCCCTAATTAAAAAGAGACTGGTTCAATGCGGAACCAGTCTAATTTAAATCTAAAATGAGACCGGTTCAATGCGGAACCAGTCTTATTTAAATGTTAAAAGAGACTGGTTCCGCATAGAACTAGTCTTATTTAAATTTTTTTGCCATAAAGAGATTGGTTCGGCACGGAACCAGTCTTATTTAATATATAATTCAGACTGGTTATACCAACCAACCAGTCTGATTTCAATAAATGGTCATCAAGAGACTGGTTCCACATGGAACCAGTCTTAATTAAGTGGTCTAAAATGTGTATTTTGTACTAGTGAGAAATTATGGTGAGAAAATGGAAAGAAAATGGGTAGATTTTAGGGTTGTTTGGTATGAGAGAAAATGGAAAGAAATCTGAAAGAAAGAAAAGTATTGTTTTCTCTCCTTTTGTTTGGTTGGAGAGAAAAGTGGGAAGAGAGAAAACAATAAAATGGTTAAAAGTCAAAAAAGCCCTTGTTTTACATGACTTGTTTTCTCTTTTTTTCTTATTTATTAGACATAACCAAATATAATTTTTTCTTCAATTATTTTATAAATAATCATAGATCTTGATTCAAAAATATATGTAAAAAAAAGTTGCATCAATTTTTTTTTATAAGACAAAACTCCAACATGAATTTTTTTTTTCTTAGCAAAGAAAAAGCAATTTATTAACCAAGGCAAGTATAACACATACATAGCTTAGCTCACAACAACATACAAAATATCATATTACAATTTACTATTAAACATTATTACAATTGTAAATTATCAGCTAGGAACATTGTACAAAGCATATAGAATTACTTTGGCTTTCCATCACACTCAACATAGGGTAAGTATAACACATACTTAGCTTAGCTCACAACAACATACAAAATATCATATTACAATTTCCTAATCAACCTCTACCTAACCAAATTATTAAATGTTATAAAACAGAAACAAAAAAACCTGCTACAGCCACATTAAAACGCAGAAGAGAAGCAGAAAACCAGTATCTCCTAAACTAAGCAGAGTTGCATTATTCACAGCATTAAATAAGATCATTCAAGCATAATATTTAATATGAACATAGTTTGAAACATAATTCAAGCATAGTATACACCAAACACAGTGTTAGTAAGTATTTTTGTTGCCTTAGTGAGTATTGTAACAAAAACCTTTGTGAATCACATCCAACACCAAAAGAGAGTGATATGCAACAACCTAGCTTTCCCAAAACAGTAGATTATATAGAGGCATGCTCAATCTAAGTACCAGATGTCCTCATTTTCCAATGCATGCACCACAAAAAAATCAACCCACAACATATCAGTGCTACTTGATATATCCAGCATCAGTCATCATCTTTTAGAGAGCTTGCATGCGCACATGAGAAGGCACACCAAAGATTTGACGCTTCTTTGACTCATTGTTACATAAGAATTCGTAACATTGCAAGCGAATGTGATCCACCACATTCAATTCAGATAACATCTCCCAAACATCTGTTTCAGTGTAGACACGAGGGGTACTGTTCTGTATGATGATCACATGCTTCTCGGCAATTTCATTCCGCTTCTCCACCGCTGTTGCTGTCCTTGCCGCTACTTCCACTTGAGTTTGAGCAACTTGAAGCAATTTGTCTGATAAAGAATTATCATCCTTCAAAACATCAGCAACCATAGCAAGTCCACCTGACATCTTTTCAACTTGAGCCTCAATTAAGTCAGATATGGCAGCAGCTTTACGCTTCACTCCCCTGGAGCCAGATGTCCCACTCGACTGTTGTGACTGTGTATATGGTGGGGTGAAAGATTCAAATTGTGGAGAATGCTGTTCATCAAATGAAGGAACTCTTGTGTCACCATTGAGTCATCATCGAACAAGTCATTTAAGTCCATGGGATCCTGATGATGATGATGTGGTATTTCAGTGTTATGCTTCATAGGCTGACGTAGTATTTGCCTTGCAGTTTGTGTTTGCTTTCCCGTAGCTCGATCAGAACCATACAACTCCAAGAGAGTATCATAGTGTTTGATTTGCCATTTTTTCCATTTGACAGCAAGTGGTTTCTCATGTAACCAAACACACCATGAGTTACTATGCACTGGAAAAAATAAATAACAATGAGCTACGCAAAATAAACAATCAAATAATATGTTTTTTTTACCTTAATCAAGTCTTCCCAAACACTCTCTTGAGCCTCAAATTTCTTAGTTATTGGATCCCATGCAAATCCACTAAGACTATGAAATAGATCGTATGCCACTCCAAAATTCTCTTTCAAAGTTTTCTGCCTGTTTTTGATGTGTTGCTTAGTCATGCTTTGATCAATGTTAGAACGTAAAATCTCCAACACATTAGCATACGCTTCAGTAGTCCAGTTGCCATCATGCCTATTGCCTTTGTTGTCCTCTTCAAGAAATGCATTTAGAAGCACTCGATCCATCTCATCAGTCCACCTGACATTGTGGTTAGAACCTTGAATGCCTTCAGCAAGACGACGTTTTCCCTTTGTCATTTCTCAACCTAGTGTTACAAAAAGATTATAGATAGATAATTTGTAATTCACAATTAATATCATTTTGAAAATATAACAAACAAGACAGGGGTTGAAACTCATAAACTAATCCCATAACATTAATCAAATCAAATAAAACAAGTACATGACATCCAAACACATCAAATCTAATACATAAGATCAACAAAAATTACACATTGTCTAGGTAATCTTAGTATTCCACAAAAGATCATCATTATTGAGCATTAATGTTGATAAGCATTCCACATATCAGTTTCTATTTTCTCTCTTAAGAGTGCTCCTTGTCTATAGTCCTCATCACGCTGAAGAGCTCGGGTTGGATCTATCTCCTGTTCAAGCAACTCATGATCAACTTCAGCAATTATAGACCGATTATCGTCAACACCCATTAAAAAGTTATGCAGTATACAACAAGCAAGTACAACGTCCCTCATTGTTTCAAATGAAAAATCTGGACAGTCGTCTCCTAGAATGGGAAATCTTTTTTTTAATACACCAAAACTTCTCTCTATGACATTTCGGAGTGAAGAATGTCTATGGTTGAATAATTCTTTAGGATTTTGTGGGCCCCGAGCAGAATACTCCTTCAAGTGATAACGAACACCTCGATGTGGTGTGATCACCCCCCGTTTTAGCGGAAATCCCGCATCGCCAAGATAAAACTTTCCTACAAAAATTATGCAAAAATTATGTCTCAACATATTAAGTAAATGGTTTTGATTTATAATGTGTTGCACAAAATTTAATTTATGTTAATTTTTTGCTAACCTTCAGCAATTACTAATGGGTCTTCCCTACTTAAAGCATCCTTTAATATTCTTGAGTCAGAAGCAGTTCCTTCCCATCCAGCTAACACATATGTGAATTTCATGTCAAAATCACATGCGGCAAAAACATTCTGAGTTGGCCACTCTTTTCTTCCACGAAAACGTGGAGCTTCTGACCTTGGGACCTTCACTCTAACATGTGTACCATCTATAGCTCCAATGCAATCCTTATCTCTCAAAAGATGGTTTTCTAAGTTAGCGGTGAGAATGTAAAAATTGAGAGTTAATAAAAAAAACCCCTACAACTTGGATAAAATAGAAGGTACCTTAAAGAAAGGATAGAATCGGTTATTGTTAAGTATTTTTTGAGGGACTTCTTCACCAGAAGGTTGTACCATAAATTGCCCCTCTAACGAGATGATAGCACGTAACACATTGTGAAAATGACGACTGATCGTCTCTTTAGAACGGTGAAAGTATAAAGACATGGCACAATATTTAGTATTATGCCCTACTATGTGTAAGAATTTTGCTACTTGCTCCTCAAGCGTAGATCGCATGGTATCCTTCACAATACCAGTATCTCTTACTTTCTCACACAATTGCATGAATGCTTGAGGACTCATTCGTATAATGTGATGACATGTCTCGGTTTGTACAAGATAGCTCATTAACTCACTACGCCTACGCTCTCTTTGTATAAATAAATCACCAACACGAGCAGGAAAATGTGTTGACAATAATTGCAACAAATGCAATCCATGGACAACATAACATAAAAGCATGACGACACCCGTATGTTGCCTTCTTTGCAACTCTTGTAGGCCATGATTTATAATTTGCATTTGAAGTGACATATCAACATTAGTTATATCATCCTCTTCCATATCTATTGCATCTAATTTGACAATTGGACCATCACGGTTGACATCTTCACTGTTATTTATGTTCATGGCTCATTCCATATGACTATAGTAATAGACATTTGGCAATATCATTAATAAGGAATATGAAACATCTATGTTGCAGCCAAAAAAAATTTACACAAATATGATAACATGTTTTAAATCTGATAAGTGAGCAATGTTGATAATATAATTTTGTCATTGAGAACCAGAGACAATGGTTTTTATGTTCAGTGGAGCAAAGTTATATTAATTTAAAGTAATTCACATATTTACCAAGAGAACAACATGGAACAGAGCAATTTTAAGTAAAAGACAGAGCAATTAGCATGTTACATACTATGCTGTTACAATCCAACAATTTTAAAGCGTTTTTTATGGAAGGATTCCAATCCAACAAAATCCAACCTATGTTGTTACATACTAATACAGTTGAATGATAAATTAGCTTTGTTAGGAATGAAAATCAATAACTACATATAAACAAAATGAACAGCTTTTATGAGTGGATCCTCTTTGCCCACACCAAATCTGGTTTATGAGACACCAAACAGAGTTTGCTCCCGAAATAAAAAATTAAGTACAGAACAGTCATGAAGGATGGGCATGGTTTAGCATTATGTCTTATTATTGAATATATTTTTCTTTGTCTGATTAGATGAATCTTAGCAATGGGTAGAAAGAAATAAAATAGGAAGAACAAGAACTGTTGGGGCATCAAACTCACAAAATAAAAGCTTTTTTTTTTGGCATAGAGTAGAGTTTTATACATACAGAAAATGGTGGGACAAATAAATAAAGAGAAAATAGAGTACAAAGAAGAGAAAGAAATGCACATACCTTGGAGCCTCAAATGAGCCGTTGCAGAAAGGGAGAGATGAATGAAGGAAGAAGAAAGTCCAAAGAGATATAGGGTTAAGGGTAATTTTGGGTTTAAATCAAAAAGTGAAGGCTTCTTCGGTAATTTCACAACCCCACTCTCTTTTTCCACTCAAAATCTCGCCAAGTTTGGAGAGAAAACAATTTGCATCAATTTGATGTGGGTCCCACCTCTCTTTTTCTCTTCTCCTCATTTTCTCTCCTTTGCCAAACAGGGGAAAACCTTGTTTTCCTCTCATTTTCTCCTCCCCCAAAATCTTTCCTCCCATTTTCTACTCTACCAAACAAATAATAAAAGGGACCTTAATTCGTTACTCCTAAACTTCCTTATTGTTATTATTATTACTCTAAATATGTTATTGTTATAATTATATTAAGGCCAAAATTAGGGATGTTACAAAACCTAGAGAAGATGATTCTTCTGATGCTGAGCCAGAGCATAAGGAACAAGTACTATTGAAGGTCAAGCTTTCTCAAGGACTTCAAGCTTCATTCAATAGTGTTTTGATGATTACAAACAGCTGTGCTAAAAGTCAAATAAACTCACACAAGGCTCAAGCTCAAGCAAATGAAGACTCTTAGTGGTTTCCCTTTTCCCATAGGAATTTGTGTAAGGTAATGAAGTCAGTGATCTAAGATTAAGGCCAAAAGGAGTTTTTCAAAAAGGAGAAGAAAAACAGTTTTTCACAAAAGTGTTTTAAGTTTGTTTTCCAGTTTTATGTGAAAAAGTGTTTGTGAAAACCTCTGGTTACAATCTCTGTTTATGAAAATCAATTTTGTGAAAATTAGCAAAAGTAATCGATTATCTTCCAAGGATAATCGATTATCATGCCTCAGACTTGTAACTTGAGAGTTTGTAATGAATTACCTAATCTATGCTAATCGATTACTTATGCTTAGATAATCGATTACTTTATGTCTGTAGCTTTTTATCCTTTTCTGAAATCTTGTAATTGATTACTGTGTTATGGTAATCGATTACCCTTCTGTCTGAAGGTGTGTAATCGATTACTTTGGTCTATGTAATCGATTACTTTTTTCAAAAAGTTGAATTATTTGTTTTGCCTGAAAGGCAGTAACCGATTACCTTGGAGAAGTAATCGATTATTCTTAAGTCTTTTTGAAATTCGTGTCAGAATCAACCTGAATTGTTTCCAGATTTGTTTTTACTTAATTGATTTTGATTTGTTTTCAAAATTCGAATTTTGATATGATTTTTTAATTAATTCCTCTTTTTTGTTTTAAAAATCAAATCGTTGGTTTAAGTTTTACAATCTCCATGATTTGCTTTGATTTGAAAAACTAGGTTTATTTTTATTTCTTCAAAATCTGAATTCACTTTATCCTCTTCTATCTCTCTTACGCCTCTCTCTCTCTCTCTCTTTCTCTCTTCTCCTTTACCAAGTTTTTCACGTTCATATTTTTTATTTAAGAAAACCTTATTTTGGCCTATACTCTTGTGACTTGACTTCGTTTCTATAGAAGCTTAATTGTTGTATCCGTGTTATCAAGAAAACAATATTGTAATCACTTACATCTATCATTGTACTCAACCTTAGTTGTAGGAGTGGCTCCCTAGCTAGGTGTGAAGGATCGAATCCTTGTAGGGTGAGGAACCCTTGTGTGTTTTTCTTGAGGTCCCTAACGAACGGTCGAACCAAGTAGTGTGCGGGGCGCTCTGGTTGTAATTAGGTCAAACACAATTTAAGGCTATAAAAATCTCAATCGGGTCGCTTGGAGACTGGATGTAGGTCTTTCGCTGGAAAGACTGAATCAGTATACAATTGGTTTACATGTCTCTTTTCCCTTATCTCTTTATTTTCCGCATTATTAGTTTTTATCGTTTCCGCGTTACTCTTTTATTATATTCATATTTATTGCAAAGCCTTCACGTTACGATTTTTAATCTCTCCTAAACGAACAATTTTTCTATCATTCGCGTATATTTCAATAAAGGCTTAAATATCAAAATGGTCCCTATAATTTTTGCTCATTTTGAAATTAGTCCCTATAAAAAAATTTCTTTGGTTTTGGTCCTTGACATTATTTATTGTTTTGGTTTTGGTCCCTGACATTATTTATTCTTTTGGTTTTAGTCCCCCATGTTTAAATTGGATGGAAATCACTGACGTGGCCTACCAGAATGGTGGTCAAGAGGCTGTTGCTACTGGGAATGATGGTCAAGAGGTTGTTGCTGCTGGGAACGAGCAACCATCTGCACAACCTGCACAGTCATGTAGAAAGAGGGCTAGATCAACTGATAAAGCCCTCTTTCTACATGACTACGCACGTTGTGTAGACGGATGATCATTCCTAGTAGTAGCAGCCTCTTGACCACCATTTCAAGCAGCAGCCTCATGACCATCATATCATTCTGTTAGGCCATGTTAACGATTTCCATCCAATTTAAACGTGGGGTACTAAAACCAAAACAATAAATAATGTTAGGGACCAAAACCAAAGAAAAAATTTTATAGGGACCAATTTCAAAATGAGAAAAAAATATAGGGACCATTTTGGTATTTAAGCCTTCAATAAATTAATAAAACTCGATTCACCCCCCTCTCTCTCGAGGTTTGAGGCTAATTCTAACAAATACCAGGTGTGGCCAATGACATAGAAGTAATTAGACAATCAGATCGTCTAAGGAGAAAACCATATTGGCACAAAGACTTTGTTATGGTAATTAAATCATGATGCATATTGTCTTCTTACAGAAGAAGGAGAACCATCAACCTTTCAAGAGGCGGTGAACAATTCAGATGCTTCTCTATGGATAGCAGCAAATGGGAGTCTTACATACAAAGAAACAAAACATGGGAGCTTGTTATACTTCTGAAAGGTTGGAAAGCCATTAGAAGCAAATGGGTCTATAAGATCAAACGAGATGGCAATGACTACGTGGAACGATATCGTGCAAGTGTTGTGGTTAAATGATACGCCCAGAAAGAAGGTATTGATTTTATTGAGATATTCTCTTTGGTGATTACATTTACCATTATCAGAGTAATCTTGGCAATGTGTGCTGCGTTCGATTTACAACTTGAACAACTGGATGTAAAGACTTCTTTTCTTCGCGGTGAACTTGAAGAGGTAATGTTCAATTGCATGAAAAGGTAGAGTAACCCATCATATATACTAGTATATATAACTTATTGGCATAGAGATTTATATTTATATATATATATATATATATATTAATGAGTCTAACTCTTGGGTAATATTTTTATATTTTATCAAAAATATTTTAATTTTGTTTTTAATTTATTCTCAACAGCAATTCAAATAAGTTGTTCATTGAGACTTTATCAATTCTAGATTAAAGTTGATGAAAAGTGATTGTTGTATTTTGGAGGCCTTTTACACCAAATGATCCACCTGTGATGACAAATACTTTTAAGCTCAGTCGTCTCAATCAAATTTTAAGAGGACAATAGTCTTTTTTATCTTTTCTATATATTATAATATTGTGATGATTTAATTTCTTTTACTATTTTTCTAACAAAGGAGATGAGGAAACTATAAAGTTATATATCAAGAACCACATAAGATTTTATATACATAATTTTTTAGGTCGTCTAGTGACCCATTATTATACTTTTAGAGTCTAAAATTAAAACTTGCTAAATTTTCAAAGATAAAAAACTTAAATGAAAATTTCGACCTTCGTTATAAGTTTTAAATTTTTTAGGCTTATTTAAGTTTTTAGTCCTTGAATTTAGGAGGACTTTTGAAATTAATTTTTTTTCCTTTTTTTTGTTGTTCCCAGTCCTTAAACTTTAACCTGTGTTGAAATAAGTCCTTCCGTCAACTTTCGTCAGTTAAATGCTGATGTGGTTGACGGAATGTCATATCACACCAATCGTGTCCTAACATGATGTGGCACATCATTTTTTAAATTTCGGTCTATTTATGCTTTTAATCCCTAAACTTAAGAGGTCTTTTGAAATTAGTCATTTTCCTCTTTTTTTTTGGTTCTCGGTCCTTAAACTTTAACTTTTGTTGAAATAAGTCATTTTGTCAGTTACTGCTAAAGTGGTTGACGGAATGTCACATCACACCATTCGTGTCCTAACACGTGGTACATCATTTTTAAAATTTCAAATTAATTTTTTTAATACTTTTTTATTTAAGTTTTATTTTACAAATTAAAACTTCATCAGTTAATATAAAAAATAATAAAAACTAAAACTTCACTTTCATTGTGCTTTTGTGATGGGTGGAAGAAGTTGAAGTGCGTGAGAGATGAGTGGATCTCATGCTCTTTGCATATAGATAGGGGAATGTTGATTCAACTGGGTAAGTTGGAATCATAAGGAATTAAGGTTCCTCACCCTTTAATAGGATATATTCTTTTTTTTTAATTTTAATTTATAACATTTTTTTTTAATTTATAACATCTTTGAGTTTATACTTTTCATCTCTCTATTTTATTTTTCATTTACAACATTTTTTACTTATATATTAACATGTTATCCAGTTAATTAAATTAAGAATGAAGATAGATATTCATTAAAGACAAACTTATTTCTATAGGGTATAGACTCAACTCCTCTAAATTAAGGGATAAGCTTTAATTAGAAAAGAAATTAGGAATTACATATAACTTCCTAATTAATTAATTACACGCACATATATAGATATTTTAGCATAATATCAATCATTGATATTTTTACCAATGATTATTTAATTTTTTTTTTAAACTCGATCCTTAATTAGAACGGATGTTAAGAAGTTATAAAATATATTATTGTATTGAAAAATTAAGTGTTTAGTATATTAAGAACAGTGAATTTAGTTTCTAAAAAAATAATTTACCATTTTTTAACTCCTATACTCTTATTTTAATTACAATGTGTAGAAGCACATATACTTTCGAGAATTCAAAATCCTCCACGTGCCTGTAGAGTTAGAGGAATCTCAAAATTTCTAAAAATCTAGTTATATACGATTTACAAGAATCTCTCTCAAAATTGAATTTGGATGAACTTCCAAACTGTGCCGTTCCCATTTGGAGTTATATAGTAGACTGAGTCAGAGAGCCACCACATGCAACTTAATGCTACAAACATCATTACTTTTGCACTGACTTTTCCACCTCTCTTTCCTCACCCTCAATTGTTGTTCTCTTGCGATCCCTCTATATATAAACCATTAAGCACCATTACCATCAATATCCTTGCTTGATATATTTTTAATATATAGGACATTAGTTTCTGTATGTGTAGTAAAGTAATAGTAAAATGACCAAGATCTTTGGGCTACTGTGTTTGTTCTTCTTATTATTACTTGCTTCTGGGTTTGCCAATGGCTCTGTTAAGAAAGACCCTATAAGGCTATTTGAGCTCAAGAAAGGTGATCTTTCAGTAAAAGTCACCAACTGGGGAGCAACACTTGTATCCCTTGTCCTTCCTGATAAAAATGGTATGTGAAGTGTTCAAAAATTTCTTTAAGTATTGCTTCATTTTTAAGTGGTTTATTTTAGTGATATATTGTGTGTTTTTATTTATTTTTTGTTGTATATATGGCTTCAGGAAAATTGGGTGATATTGTTCTTGGATATGATTCTCTCAAGGATTACAGTGTAAGTCCGTAAAACTTGTTTGTTGTTAATTAAACTTTTTCCTTTTTTTTTTTGATAATAATTAAACTTTTTCCTTAAATATATGAATTTTGAATTATTGCTTTTTTAAATTAGAAATTTTCCTCCCCAGCTTTTGCTCTCTCTTCTTGTGAAAAGAAATAGAGTACAAGGTAAGAAGAGACAAATCTTTTTACAAGGAGAGATGAAACTTGTCAACGCTCTTCAACTTGGATTGATTGATAATTGAGGATGGCCAAAATACTCATACCGATTGGTATTGGCAAAAATAGTCAAAGAATGAATTGAATCAAGTTGAATGTAGCTCTATTGGTTGCATTTTAATCGTTAATATATAATCGTGTCTATGCCAAGGGTTTGACTCTTATTTACTTCATTTTGTCAATTTTTTAGTGTTTTTATTACATTCATGGAAAACCAGACGTAGAAACCCTATATATGCTTTTGTTTTTAAAAGTTTTTTAGTGTTATATGTCCTTAGCTTCTAAGTACTATGTGGGTTGAATAATTTTAAGATAGTTTTGAGTAATAAATTTTATTGAGTTTAAGAGCTATAAATTGCATTTTGCTTGAACATTTGAAGAATTATGATTGAGAATTTTTTTATTGCCTATCTTTATGAAGAGAAGAAAACTATTTAATTAAATCAAGTTAAATTACATGAATTCTTATATTATTTATAACTTCTTATAAAGTAAATTTAAATTATATTGATTCATTAATTGATTAATAGCTCATTTAGATTATGCGTCTCAAATTTGACAAAATTCCAACATCAATGGATATATAAACAAATAATTCTATTTTTCATAACTTTAAAAACATATATTATGTTAATCTTGATACATATAAATGAAAAACTAAATGAATTTAAATTTTTGTGAAATTTGATATAGAAAATTTATGAAAAAAAAACTTTGGTTCAATTAAATTTATATTCCATAAAAAATTATGAGCAGTATAAAATTGATTATAAATTTTGATGTGCATCAAGGGTATCCTTCAGTCGAGTCGAAGACTAATTCTCTTTGAGGTGTAAAAATTATTAAATGGAATTTGCTTCTATTTAACTTGATGTAAACAAATATATTTTTCATATATATATATATATATATATATATATAAATTAAAAGATTTTTTTTTCAAACTACTTTAGCATTCAAGTTTTATGATAAGTAATTTATATTTTGCATATGGCCCAAAAAATGATAGGACCGACAACGACGATCTCTTTAATTCAAATGTGTGGTAGCCAAGAGCTGCAGAGTATAGTAACACACATTGTCCATGCTTACTTTTCAAATGCTGGGTCACTGTGATAGTCAGCGGTCACCGCTTGTGGCCTAGACATATTTGCCTTTTGCCCCAATAACCCAAATCTTACATACACATCAACTTTCTACACTTCAGTGCTTCATTATGAAGAAAAGAAAGAAGAGTTGCACAAATTTTTATATATTTATTTTTTTAATCTTTACAATTGTATATTTTTTTTCTTTTATTTTTATGTAAGAGTTTAAACCTCTTAAAAATATTATTTTAAACATATTTTAATACGTAAACATAACTTAAAAAGTGTAATATGTTAGATTGGTTCATGACTTTGTAGTTAGTGGTCAATTTCGTTTATGAGATTATCAAAATTGCAAATTAGTCCTTTAGAGATAGCAAGACGTGAGTCAAGTTAGTCATTGCTGTTAGTAGTCCTTAACGGTCAACCCGCGTTAAGTCGTTAACTAATGGGTGACCAAAACAACGTCATTTTGTCCTTTTTTTTTTAATAAAAGAAATCCTAATCTTAGAAATCAATTTGAATCATCTCATCCGACGTTTAGTCTTGAAATATTTTTTTTTTATATAAAAAAATAAGGAGCAAGTACACTAAATATTGCTGCTGGAAGGAATCGAACATCAGAAGATTCAGCTACTATTTTTTTTCTTTTTTTTGCATTTGCTTTTATCTTCCTTTCGTTCAAAATACACGAACTCAAGTAAGTAGCTGATATACATGTTGTTGTAGTTGTTGGATAAGATAATTCAAATTAATCATTGAGATTAGAATTTTTTTTTAAGAAAATGATCGTTTTGGCCACCCGTCATTCAAGGTGGGTTGACCGTTATAGACCACTAACGGCAGAGATTAACATGACTCACGTCTTGTATCTAAGGGACTAATTTGTAATTTTGATAATTTCAAGGACAAAATTGATCTATGTCTATAAAGTCAGGGACCAATCTTACATATTACTCAATATTAAAAATTGTCACTAGACACTAAAATATTATATTCCCTCCATCTCTTAAGGATGGTAAAAAATTGCAAAAGTAAAAAAATTAAGAAAACATGCATTTAATGATTTGTCTAACATATCAACCAATTATCAACCAATTACTTTAATGTATTTTACATTGATCAACCAATCACCATACAAAATTTGTAATTTATAAGTTTTTTCATTCTTTTTTTTTTTTAATGTATTTTAGTTAGTTTTAATTTTAGTCCATAAAAACATAATCACGTGTTTAAGAAATGCAACTATTTATCAATTTTATGTTGAGTCTTTATATATGTTGAATAATGAAAAGAAGTCACGATAATCGATTACTTCAAGTTATAACCGGTTGCTTCAGCAAACAACTGCTTCAAGCTTTAGTGAGCCACGATAACAAGTTACTCAAAACTATAAACGGTTACATTTATGGTTAAACTATGTTCGTTAATTTGTTATAGCTAGTTAGTAACTAACTCTTGTAAGCACATGCGGTTATGTGTAGCTTAGATAGTGAGATAGTGTATATAAACTTTTAACACAATCATAATTAATCAGGGTGTTCATTTTTACTAAATTAAGAAACCGATCTCAGCCTTTTCTCTCTTTTTCTTTCATTTCGATCTCTAGAATATAGCTTGCACTCCAAGCTACTAAGTTTTTCATCACCATTGTTGAAACTTCACATGTCAACTATGATTTTAACACACTACTTGATAATTTTAATTTAGCTTCACATTTTCTATAAATAATTTTGCTTCTTCTTTTTCCTTTTTTTTTTTAAATGCCTTAACCAAATATTTAAGTCGAAAAATGTGTTGAAAGCACGAGCAGCCAAGTGTGCATAGGAAATGCCATGAGTTGAATGACAAAACTGTACATGTTTTTTAGCCTGTGGCTTCTGTTATAGATTTAGGAAATAATACTAGAAAAATGTTGATAAAATATTCTTAATACATTTAATAATGAGTCAAATATAGTTCAAAGTTGCTGAAACACGAATGTCAAAATATAACTTATATTTATGTCAAAATATTTGCAGAATGACACAACATACTTTGGTGCTACTATTGGCCGGGTTGCAAACAGAATTGGAGGAGCTCGGTTTACTCTAAATGGAACCCAATACAAATTAATTGCTAACGAGGGAAACAACACACTTCATGGTACTCCCATTTTAGCAACGAAAAGTTAAGGTTGAATAATGACTCATTTGGTTTCTAATTTTATTTTTTATCATTAAATTGGTATTTTACAGTTCTTTTCGTTTGCACATTTGTCCCAAAATCATGGTTTATCATACCAGTCCGTATTACATTGGTGAATGATGTAAACGAAAGAAATAATGTAAAAGATCAATATGATACTAAAAAAATGTGAAAAACCATTTTGATAATGAAAAATAAGTTAAAAAACAAAAAAAAAAACACTTTAGGCAAAAATTAAAGAATGGTCTCCAACCATTCGTCCAAGACATATATCTTCATCCTTGATTTAAAACTAATTATTATAATTTTAAGTTTTTGCTAATTCACGCCAAATGAATGATAACGATAGATATGTTCTGGACCATTTGTCCAAGACCATGCGTTAATTTCTCCAAATTAGGACACAAAATTTCTATAGTTTTCTCTTCAATAATTGTATCGCCGTACATATGTAATTGGTTTACAGTACCTCATGTCTGCTCATAGGTGGACCCAGAGGATTCACTCATACTCTTTGGAAAGTGGTAAAGTATCAAGGAGAAGGTGACAAGCCTAGGATCACCTTTAGCTACCACAGTTTTGATGGTGAAGAAGGTAAGCACTAAGTAGGTGTCGTTATTTGAATCCCACATTTTTGTTAAGTGTTAGATAACATGGTAGATAGGAGAGATAGTAGAATTCATGACAAAATGAGACTTACCTAATGATGAAAAGTGTGTACCCGGGATAATAGCTAATATGTGGTATATAATAGAGTAATAATATGGCAGAAATTAACATTGAGATAAAAGAAAGGAAGAAGCAAAAGTTTTTCTTGAATTTTGCACGCTGGTAATGAATTATTCTTTTACCGAAAAAAAAAAGCAAAAGTTAAGGTGGTTTAATTGGTCAATGCGAATTACATCCAAGGCACGGAAGAAATTTTATTATTTTAAAGATAACTACATTCGAAAAAATGATTTTATAATGAACCCAAAAATATAATATGTATTTGATTCTTATTATATATAGGTCACCCATGATTATTTTGGTAGGTTAATTATTTTTTTTTTAACTTTAAAAAATATTTTTATATTACAATTTTATTTTTTTTAATTTGTAATAATGAAAATTTCACAAATTTATATTATTTTACATTAATAAAAAAATTAAAAAAAGAATAAATATCTTTTAAAAAAATATTAAATAACTTATAAATAGGACAATTTTCATTTTCTAAAATGTGATTTATGCATATTACCGGAAAATGTATATGCTAACTCACAATCCTACCAAAATTCGAGTCAAATAAGCATGGGCGAAGACATAACATATCCATACTGTGGGTGGTGGCCCCACATCCCTAATGAAAAAAAATCATGATATTCCTACATCTCAAAAATTTTTATATTTTATTTTGAGGTGCGAGAAGTATAAAAATGAAAGAGATAAGAAAAAAAGAATAAGAAAAATTAATGATATGATACAAAGTGAAAAAAGAAAAAAAAATATAAATAAAGATGTAAAAAAAGAATTTGTAAAAATACATGAAAATCAGTATTGTTATTTCTTGGAACGTCGGCTTATCGCCCCACCCAGTTCACTTTTTCACAAACCTCACATTGCATTATGCAATCCTTAAAATTCGTAGCTCAATTTTTCGATTGGATTATAATTTCAAGGCAAAACTACTAGATTGATTCTGTAAGTTATTTTTTGTTGCGATTTCGTCCTTTAACTTTTTTTCGTTTCAAATAAATCCGTAAGTTTGTAACTTGTTTCAAATAAATCATTCCATCCAATTTTGTCTTAACGCTGTTAATGGGAGCCTCCTATGTGGCAACCATTGGTCTTACATGGCTAAAACTCAACGTTACACCCCCCAAAATGATGTCATATGAGGCCAAAAGAGAAAACCAAAACAGTTAGGGATGACCCAAAAAGCTTCTATTTTGGTCTCATACGACATCGTTTTGGGCTGTAACGTTGATTTTTAGCCTTGTAAGACCATTGGTTGCCACGTAGGAGACTCCCATTAACGGTGTTAAAACATAATTGGACGGAAGGATTTATTTGAAACAAGTTACAAACTTCCGGATTTATTTGAAACGAAAAAAAGTTAAGGGACGAAATCGCAACCAAAAAATAACTTACAGGACCAATCTAATAGTTTTGCCTAATTTCAATTAGGCCATAAATAACATTCAAAACATTGTAACAAATAGAAGTAGTTTATTACTACTATCTTGTCCGGTCAACAAAATTGTGGAACAAATTTTTATTTTACATATAATCATATATTCATACCTGTGATTTGAACTAAAATTTAATATTTGTTTTTCAGGATTTCCTGGTGACCTCCTAGTAATTGTGAGCTACATTCTTGAAAAAAACAGTTTAAGCATAATTATGAATGCAAAAGCTCTAAACAAGCCTACTCCGGTGAATCTGATTAACCATGCTTACTGGAACCTAGGAAACCACAACAGTGGTAACATTCTTGATGAAGTGGTTCAGATCTTTGGATCCAAAATCACATTACTTGATGACCATCTCATTCCCACGGGAAAAATTGCTTCTGCTAAAGGAACCCCATATGATTTCCTTAAACCACACACCGTTGGCAGTAGGATAAACCTGTTGAATAAGACTAATGGTTATGACATTAATTATGTGCTTGATGGTGCAAAAGGCAAAGAAATTAAAAAAGCAGCTATAGTGTACGATAAGAAATCAGGGAGAGTGATGAAGCTATTTACTAATGTTCCTGGATTGCAGTTTTATACTACCAATTACATCAAGAGTGAGAAGGGAAAAGGTGGATTTGTTTATCATGCTCATTCAGCACTGTGTTTGGAGTCTCAATACTTCCCTGATTCAGTGAATCACCCTAACTTCCCATCAATTATCGTGACCCCACAAAAGCCTTTCAAGCACATAATGTTCATCAAGTTTTCCACCAAAGCTCCATATGCTTTTCATATGCATCCATAAGAACTTTGTGTAGAATGATTTGTAGCATGACTACTTTAAGTTCATGGAAACTTGGGTTTATTAAAATAAGAGACAGTATATTCACTTGAGTCTTATTTCATGAATATCAATTTACAAGCTGCTTAAAGTGAAATGGCTTAAAATTGTTTGAGTATGGGTTTTTTTGAATTTGGTCCTTGTGAAAAAAGTTTGGTCATAACCTTATACAGTAGTTTTGTTTTTTTATTTTTATTTTATTTTTATTTTTTTTTTTTATGGGTGGTGTTAAAATGGGTTCCGTTTGCCATCTTAAAATTCCTTAATAAACCATCTCATTTCCATATACTTGGGAACATCATAATCAGGTTGAGACAATTGCTCCGAACATGTTCATGATAAACCTTCCAATCATAATGTTGTACTTTGAGAGTGAATGCACAATCAAGAACCTCATATGAACGCATCTTCTCAAATGCCACAAGGAGGTCAATATATCCTAATGGATAGATAATTTCTCGGCTTAAATATATATGTCACAAGTCCCTGAAGCTTGGGGTACTTTTGCCAGATATCCTTATACTTTTTTTTTTCAATGTCTGACTCCCCGAAGTTACTTTTGGGTTTGTCATTAACCCCTACTATCAATTCTGATCAATTTTGATTACATGTAACATCAGAATCCTAATAAAACGCAGGAGGTTGGTCATGTGGTGCCACGTGATGTCACACTGATGGCGAAGACGACTTCTCTCCTCAATTCTTTTATTTCTTTTTTTATTTAACTAAAAATATAAAAATATTAAGTGTTTTAGTTTTGGAAAAAATGATCTTCGCCCACGGGGCATCAGGTGCTTAACCTCCTGCGTATGATCAGCATTCCGATGTTACATGTCAGCAAAATTGACCAGAATTGGTAGTAGGGGTATATGACAAACCCAGAAGTAACTTCGGGGAGTCAGACATTGAAAAAAAAAAGAATAAGGATATCTGGCAAAAATACCCCAAACTTCAGGGACTTGTGACATATAATTAAGCCTAATTTCTCCCATAAAACAGACTAATTTCTCATTAAATAGGTGGAGCATCTCCTCATCATTATAGTTTAAACCTTCCAAGGTTTTTAGAAAGATTGTATCTATGGAGCTTCTTTGGTTTATAAAGACTTGATGAACCTTTGTCTGTTGGATTTGAAAGTAATTATCAAGAGTATGAAGCTCCTTGCGAACCAAAATGGTGTCTCCAAAGTAGGCATCTATAGTAAATAATCTTATCATTCACTTCATTTTCTCGTGAAGTGGATTGTATTGTTTTTTGTCGATTTTGGTTTTTATTGCGCACATGATTGAGTATCTTGTTCAAATCCTTCATAAAAGGTGGGATTCAAGTATACAATAATGCTTATTTTGACCCCGATTTCGGTATTAATAAAATTCTTTGCTTATCGAAAAAAAATTCACTTGAAATTTTTCTTATTCCGCACCCATATTAAAATTCATTAAATTTTTGTTATTACACGTATGTAAATCTTATTCAATAATTAAGGTTTAGATTGTAAGGAAAAAAATACAAAAATAAGGGGTAAATACATAGTTGAATAAGATTTGGCTAAATTAGATTAAATACATAAAAAAATATAATGAAAAATAAATTATTAAAATAATCATACACGTGGTTAACACATGTTAACAAGTGACAAGATTAGCTGCAAATTTGCGACACTTACTTTGACTACTGCCAACCACATCATCACATAATGATCAAAATTAACCGAATTTCAAAATTGTGTAACTTTTGCAAATACCAAAATAGGGAAAAATCTTTTGCAGGAACTAATCACAAAACTATCCCTATTTACATGGATCAAAAACTTATATAAGGCTTGTTGAGTTGAATGAGATTTTTTTTAATTGAAAAAAAATTAAATTTTAGGTGAGTTAGGTTCCGAGGGCTTACCAAGGTTAGGACGACATGCCTCACGATTCAAAAAGTGTTTACAATGGTACTTACAATAACACCATTTTCACATCAGTAATTTTCAAATTGTATCAAGGATCTCTCTCAACCCCAAGTTTGACCTTTACCAGCTAAGACAACGATTGTTGGGTAGTTCAACAAACTTTCTAAAACACCAAAATAAATTGATAAAACATTATATTTGGCTAAATTTTGCTTGAGGAAACCGCAATTGGTGGTTGAAACAACTAAGGAACCCTAGGAAAACACCTAGAAGGGGGGGTTGAATAGGTGTAAAAGAAACCTTGAAAGATTTTCGAAAGAAACAAATCAAAACAATTAAAACAAATGATTTTTGCCAAATCTATAGCATTTAATCGATTAACCTGCAATTTACTCGAGTATTAATCGATTAAATATATGCTTAATCGATTAAATCTGACAGAAAACAGAAAAATCAATTTTTCATTCGAATACGAAAATCAATCAATCAACACGTAAGATCAGAGATTCAGCGAAAACAATTAACACCTATATTCTAATTGATTATCCTAGTTATGAAAATGATTTTCCCTTTATCAATTTGAACAATAAAGATTCAATTCAATCGATTATGAAAATCACTCTTTTCTAGGTTTTCAATCAAGAACACAATCAATGACTTGAATGTAAAGAGTTAAGGGTTTAGAGATACGACACAGTGATTTATCCTGGTTCACTTTCATCCGCTTGAAAGCTACATCCAGTCCCCTCTTCAACCAAGAGAGATTCTTCACTATGAGGAATTAGAGTTCTCAAATTACAAGTAAATGCCTCACAAGACTCCCTTCTTGCTAGCCTACAAGAGATACACCACACCCTTGCCTTGTAATCCTATTGATCTTCTCTCTAATCTAACCTCTACCCCTTGTTGATAATCGACACAACAAGTCTTCTTTGCTTGATGATAATCCACACACCAAGGCTTCACTTTGCTTGATTCACAACCAAGACTTTCTTTTTCTCCAATGAGATTTGCTTGATGATAATCGACACACCAAGGCTTCTTGTTTGTTGTAGTTGGCTTGCCTTCTTTCAAAGATTACAACACAATAGAAAACACAATTGCACTCCTATGAATCTCAATCAATAGCTATGACAATTCACACAAGAGATTCAAAGGTTCTTGATCAAAGAATATGAAAATATGAAAGCTTTGATCTTTGAAATTGAGAGAGAATAGAGTGGCTTGATTCTTGTAAAATTGATTATGAAAGTGTTCTAATTTATTCACAAAGGTTAGGAATAGGTTTATATAGAATACCCAAAAATTGTAGCACTTAAAAACTGATTTTGAGAAGTAAAAATCGTATTTTAAAAAACCAGTTCAGCAGTGTTTAATCGATTAAATCTTGCCTTAATCGAGTACTAATCGATTAAATTCATCCTTAATCGATTAAATCCATACTGCACATTTTAGAAACTTGTTTTCTCAAAACTAAACCTTTCCTTTCAAACCTTTAAGCCACGCCACCTATTGATTCTAGGTTAAGTGAAAACTCAAATTATGATTTAATCATGACTTATGATAGAGATTCACTACCCTCTAATAATCTACCCAAATAAAAGACCTAAGAAGCTTGAGAAGCAAAAAATAAAACAATTACAATTACACTCAAACTAAGTCTTCATGAGCTTGCTTTCTCTCTTCTTCATTTGATGTTTGTTGTTGCTTGTTGAACTTGAACTTGATCAACACATGATAGCTTGTTCAAAACACTTTATAACCTTTTGTCATTATCAAAACATTCATCATGGAACTTACATTGCTAAGATACTACTTTGATGACTTTCAATTTCAAAATTCCATAAAAATGTCAACAATACTTTCTTTCACTTCTCTTGGATTCTAAATTTTTTTATTCTCAAATTTAGTTATAAAGATTTAACATTTGTTCAAAGTAAAAAATAATTAGCATATTCCCTCAAGCATCCAACTTGGAACCTTTTTATTCTCATAAAATTAAGAAATAGTTGATTTTTTTAAGCAAAGAAATATATGGTTAGAGATAGCATAATTAGTGAAAAATATGCAAATAAAGAAGTACATGAAAAGATTATTTTTGATAAATATGGTGCTTAATGCTTTTCGCTTCATCTAGATTTTTAGTTGTTTTGAGTATTGGGTATTTAAGTGTGAGATGAAGTTTCATATTGGATATGATGAGATCAATGAGGGAGAAGGTTTATTAGTGGAAGTAGCCATAAAACCTTTGTGTTAAGGTTTTGGTTCAAGATGTGGTGTCTCACTTGTTGGTGACTCTTCATTCTTCTCATGACCCTGCTGTAGCAATGTGACTTCTTGGTGGTTGAAGCCTCCTCAGTGGTTGGATCGGAGGCTCCCCAATTGAAGGACTACTTGATGATAGTGGTATTAGAATCGATGGTTTGGTTGAGACATAGTGGGTCAAGGGGGAGTGATTGGTAAGTGTGAAAATTCACACTTGAAGGGGAGATTGTTGGTTATTCAATTATGAGTTGAAGTCACAAACAAATCCCACATCGGGTAGGATGAGATGAGTAAGAAGGTTTATAAGCAACAAGACCAATAAAACTAATGCGTTAAGGTTTTGGTTCAAGATGTGATGTCTCACTTGTTGGTGACTCTTCACTCTTCCCATGACCCTTCAACAAAGTCACTCCCGGTGGTTAAAGCCTCCTTGATTATAGGCCTTGACAGTGGTGAATTATGGGTTCAGCCCTTTGAAAATACGTCAAAAGCCAAATTACTTTCCGTGGAGATATGTGGCAGCATGTTGGAAGCCAATCTTCTTACAATTCCGCACCACAAATCAAGGAGAGTACACAAAATAGAGCAAATTAAATATTCACTTGGGGAATGTTGGAAGCCAATCTTCTTTTAGTGCAGCACCACAAATCAAGGAGAGTACACAAAATAGAGAAAATTAAATATACACCGGGGGGAAGCCAATCTTCTTTCAGTGCAGCACCACAAATTAAGAAGAGTACACAAAATAGAGCAAATTAAATATATACTGGGGGATTACACGACGAAAAAATTTATAGTATTTGAATAGAAGTGTTGAATCAAAGGTTTTTATGACGACAAACATTCCATGCGCTCGGTTCTCGGCCAAGGTTTTGATGAATACAAAGTTATATCAGTCAATCAAATCAGCTCAGTTTGTTGGTCTCTGATCTCGGCCACCGATGGAGAAGATTGGATTTGATCAGTGTTATGTTGAAGTCAAAAATTCCTAATTGAGCTTGGTACTCTCGGCACTTGGTTCAGAAGGCTAAGGATCGGATTGTTGTGTTGATGAAGTCGGAGCAGCTTAGCTTAAGCTCAGGCGTGCTCGGAAGTGATCAATCCGAGCTATCACTCAGAGCAAATCAGTCAACCAAAAGATTAGCTCGACCAGCTTAGCTCAGATTCATCACTCAAGTTCCCAAACTCGAAGAGATGCCAAGCTCGAACAATCGTCAAGCTCAGCAACATTGTTCATCCTCTTCAACAAATCAGCAGTACGACGCCACACGCACCTCTTCGTTTCTGTACTGGTTTTATCGAACAGAGTGTGGCTGGCAATTTTGTTTTTATCATCAGAGTGCCTATCTGTCACCAAGCTTGAATTTCAAAATTGGAATTTCAAATCAGCAGTGTAAGAGAGACAAATTTGGAACGTTGCAAAGAAGTGGAAACGGCTGGAAAAAGGACATACGTGTCTCTGTACAGTGCAGAAATTATCTGGTATATCCGTTGCAAAGGACATACGTGTTCCAAGATATTTTCCCCTCTCTCTCTCATACATCATGTGTGTTGGACATCATTATAAAAGGCATGGGTTTTCTTCTTCAACTGAGATAGATAAGAACAAGAGCAGAATTTCATACCCATTCTCTGAGAAACACACAGAAGAGAAAAACGCAGAAAAGAGAACGATAGAGCCAGTGGGAGAAACTGTTATATTTTTGAATCCAAGCTTCAAATCGTTCTCTACAAAAATCCTTTCTCAAACACACAACCGAATACTCATCTGTTCATCAAACTTCCAAAACCAAACACACACTTGAGTTTCGGGTTGGAGCCATCCCTTATCATCTCATTTATTCTTCAAGTCTTGAGAGGTTCTCAAGCAAGTGAAAGTCTTGGAAGGTTTCCAAGCCGCCTAGAAGGTTCTTAGGTGTTTGTGAAGTCTTAGGAGGTTCTTGAGCAGAAATCCAAAGAGGTTCTTTGGTGAAAGTCCTTGAAGGTTTTAAGGCATCTTAAAGGTTTCAAGATCTACAAAGTCCGAAGAGGTTCTTCGGCAGTTGTATCAAATTAGGTAGAATCGAAGCCAAGAGTTAGGTACTCTCTTGGTGGGTTAATTGATCTCGTGTAATCTCTATCTATTTTATTTTATTAAAAGATCCCTAAAGGTTTTGGGGGGACTGGATGTAGCTCACCGTGGTTGTGAGTGAACCAATATAAAAATTGACTGTCTCTCTTTTCTTTACTGCTTTCAGTTATTTATTTCGTGCATTTAATCGGCCGTGCTATACTCAATATTTTTGCTCGGATAGTGCTAGTTATTTTCCGCTGCAAATATGATCTTTGTGGTGAAGCTCAGATAATTAGTGGTAGGTTTAGATAACTGATTATCAGATTCTACTCGGCCCAAAGTCAGCATTTTATTTTAACAGCAAGTATTATCTGACCGATTTCAACTTTATCTGAAAAATTAGTACTATTTCTTCCAACTACTATTCACCCCCCTCTAGTAGATTGTTAAGCCGCTTGTTGGTTTCCAACAAGTGGTATCAGAGCTCGATCGAAAGATCGAGCGTAAAAGCTTTTTCGAAAAGTTCCTAGGAAACCATTGGCTCTAACAATCCATTCGGAGGTGAAGGCTCTTCAATAAACCGTCCACCACTGTTTAACGGTGATGGATATGCTTATTGGAAAGCTCGAATGAAATTTTTTATTGAAGCTATAGATATTGATATTTGGGATGTAATTGAAAATGGCCCCTTTATTCCGAGAAGGAAAATCGGAGAGGATGTTGTAGAAATCCCGAAGACAAGCTGGGATGATGATGATAAAAAGAAAGTCTCCTATGATTTAAAAGCTAAAAACATCATCACCTCGACCTTGTCCTACGATTAATTTTTCCGAATATCTCACTGTAAAAATGCTAAGCAAATGTTGGATATTCTACAACTGACTCACGAAGGGACAAATGAGGTTAGACGAGCAAGATTAAATAATTTAATGCATGAATATGAGTTATTTCGTTTGCTGCAGAGCGAATCTATAAATGACATGCAGAAACGATTTACTCATATCATAAACCATCTTATTGCTCTCGGCAAAACTTTTCAAAATGCCGAGGTTATTAACAAATTGTTGAGATGTCTTAGCAGGGAATGGCAACCAAAGGTCACTGCCATTATGGAATCAAAAGATCTAAATACCATGGACATAGCAACATTTTTTGGCAAATTGCAGGAGCATGAGATGGAGCTCGGACGCTTGACTATGCATGAAGAATATGACAAGAAAAAGAAAGGGATTTCACTCAAGGCCTCAACTAAGTCGACTAAAGTCTCCTTGGACAGCGACTCTAGTTCAAACATTGATGAGGAAACCCTCGGTCTTGTGGTCAAAAAGTTTGAAAAATTCTTCAACAATAGAAGGAATTTTAAGAACCAAGGAACAAGCTCAAAAGAAAAGTCAAGTGCCATGAATGCGGAGAACCGGGACCTTTCAAACCGTACTGTCCCAGGTTGCAGAAGAGAAGCAGTTCCGAGAAGAAGAAAGGCAAGGACCCTAAACCAAAGAGAGCTTACATCGTCTGGGATGCACCCGAAGGGAGTGACAACTCAGGATCTAGTTCATCATACGATGAAGAGAAGGCGAACCTATGCTTAATGGGTAGATATGCCAATGAAGTCTCATCAAGCTCGGACCTCGACTCCACTGAGAAAGTAACTGAAAATCTGTGTTTAATGGGAAGACATCATTACTCCTCAATCTCGATGTTCGGCTCACTGTACATGAAAATGAGGTACGCTCTAATACTGAATCTGATACTGAGTCCAACCTCGATGATTTTGAGGAATTATATACTGCTTACACTGAAATGCAATCCGAATTCTAGAAACTTGCTAAGAGTTATGCTAAGTTAAAAAGGAATATTTTAAATCATAAAGAGCAAGTTCTCGAATTGGAAAAATGCATTGAAACTTTAAAAAGCATCAATGATTCATTAGAACATACTATCACTTCTCTAAAAAATCAAAAGTGTGAAAGTTTCATTAAATATGAAAAGGAAATTCAAAGTTTGAAAACTTCCAATGCAACATTTTCAAAAAGTGATAGAATGCTTGACCGATTACTTGATCAATAGAGAAGCAGTTCAAACAAAACAGGCCTCGGTTATACACATGCCAAAAAGAAAACATTTCGGAAAGTCGGCTCATTTTCAAATATAAATCATTCTAGAAAGCCAACCTGTTCTTTTTGTGGCATGTTTGGACATACGCCGAATGAATGTAAAATCAGGCGATATGGTGTGGCTCATGGCTCATTTGTTTGGATTGGCAAGGGAGAAAATCCCTATACTAACCGACTGGGACCCAAAACAGTTTGGGTACCCAAGTTGAACAAGTAATATGTTTTGCAGGTGTGCTTCCGAGCAAAGAAAAATCGGTGGTATCTGGACAACGGTTGCTCGAAGCACATGACTGGAGATAAGCAGCACTTTATCGAGCTTGCTCCAAAAGAAAAAGGTTTTGTCACTTACAGAGACAATACTCTAGGTAAAATTCTGGGTGAAGGTAAAATCGGAAATTCTTCCGACCTGATTATCGAAAATGTTTTATACGTTCAAGGATTGGAACACAATCTTTTGAGCATTAGCCAACTTTGTGATATCGGTAATCATGTTGTTTTTACCTCCACTCCTTGCTTTATTAAAAGTGACAAAGACAATTCGATCAAATTTGTGGGAAAAAGATCAAACAATACTTATTTGGTAGATTTAAATGAAATTTCTTCTATGGTTTCTACTTGCCGAGAAAATGACACTTGATTATGGCATCGTCGGACTGCTCACATAAATGCAAATCAATTAAAGAAACTTCAATCCAAAGACTTAGTGGTCGGCCTACCAAAGCTAAAATTTGATATAGAAGGTGTTTGCAATTCATGTAAAAAGTGTAAACAAACCAAAAATAAATTTTCATTAAAAACGATGGTTTCCACAACAAGGCCATTAGAAATTCTTCATATGGACTTGTTCGGACCATCACAAATTAAGAGCTTTGCTGGAAACTACTATGCCTTAGTGATTGTCGATGATTTTTCTCGATTTACTTGGACTTTATTTTTAGCTACAAAAAGTGACACTTTCCAAAGCTTAAAAGAGTTAGTCAAACGAATCCAAAACCAAGTAAACCAAAAAGTAATTGTTATCCGATCAGACCATGGCGGCGAGTTCGAGAACCACAAATTTGATAAGTTTTGTTCTAAGTTCGGCATAGGGCATCAATTTTCAGCTCCACGGACTCCCGAGCAAAACAGAGTTGTGGAAAGGAAAAACTGAGTTCTTGAGGAACTTGCTCGGACTATGCTGAATGAATCTCAAGTGCCTCATTATTTCTGGGCGGATGCGGTTAGTACTGCTTGTCATGTATTAAACCGAGTGCTTACACGACCTATCTTAAAGAAAACGCCCTATGAACTTTGCAAGGGGTAGAAAGCCAAACATTTCTTATTTTCTTGCTTTTGGATGCAAAGTTTTCATTTTAAATAATGGAAAAGATCACCTCGGAAAATTTGATTCAAAAGCCGATGAAGGTATATTTTTAGGCTATTCTTCACGAAGTAAAGCTTACCGAGTGTTCAACAAACGAACTTCCACTATGGAAGAATCTATACATGTGGTATTTGATGAATCCCCGAAAGGAGATACTTTGAGTTGTGTGAAAAGTGCACGAATCAAAGAAAACTCAATGGTTGAGCAAAATGATGATGAACTGATCGTAATTGAAAATAGAGCTCAACAAGACGACGCTGTAATAACTGACATCTAAGCTCTAAGGGACATTTCAAATAAGAACCATCCGATTTAGAATGTGCTTGGCGACATTTCAAAGGGATTTCTAACTCGTCGGTCAATTCAAAATTTTTGCAATTTCGTCTCTTTTGTTTCTCAAATTGAACCTGATTCAGTTCAAAAAGCGATTGAGGATGAACATTGGGCTATTGCTATGCAAGACAAGCTAAATCAATTCATCAGAAATGATGTTTGGGAATTATTTCCTCGACCTGATGATCATTCTATAATCGGCACAAAATGGATTTTCAGAAATAAAATTGACGAATCAGGAATAATTATAAGAAACAAAGTGAGACTCGTTGCTCAAGGCTACAACCAAGAGGAAGGTATCGATTATGACAAGACCTTTGCTCCGGTTGCTCGGCTTGAAGCAATCCAAATATTACTTGATTTTGTATCTACAATGAAATTCACCCTGTATCAAATGGATGTCAAGAGTGCTTTCTTAAACGGATTTATAAATGAAGAAGTTTATGTGAAACAACCCCCTGGTTTTGAAAGTCACGAATTTCCAAATCATGTTTACAAACTTAAAAATGTTCTGTACGGTCTGAAACAAGCTCCGAGAGCTTGGTATGATCGACTGAGTTCTTTTCTTTTAGAACAAGGTTTCGAAAGAGGGAAGGTTGACACTACTTTGTTCATTCTTAAATCTAAAAACGATATTTTATTAGTACAAATTTATGTTGATGGTATAATTTTCGGTGCTACTAATATGTCTCTATGTAAGAAATTCTCAGTACTAATGAAAGGTGAATTCGAGATGTCGATGATGGGAGAACTCACATTCTTCCTCGGACTTCAAGTTAAGCAAGCCAAAGGAGGCAACTTTGGGCATCAAGGGAAATACTGCAAAGAGCTCCTTAGGAAGTTCGGCATGGAAAATTGCAAGACTGCAGCAACGCCAATGAGTACGTCCTTCTATCTCGACAAGGATGAGTCAGGTAAGTCGGTAGATGTAAGTAAATATAGAGGCATGGTAGGAAGTCTCCTGTATTTAACTGCATCTCGACTTGATATAATGTTTAGTGTTCGTATGTGTGCTCGTTTTCAAGCTAATCCGAAGGAATCACATGTATCTGCTGTTAAGCGAATTTTTAAATATTTAAAAGGAAATGAGAACACTGGTCTGTTTTATCTGAGTGATACTAGTCTTTGTTTGGTCGGATATTCTGATTCTGATTTTGCGAGATGCAAGCTTGACCAAAAAAGCACCAGTGGAACTTGTCATCTTATGGGACGTTCTCTAGTGTCTTGGTTTTCTAAAAAGCAGGCTTGTGTTGCTCTTTCCACCGCAGAAGCAAAATACATTGCAACCGGCAGCTGCTGTGCTCAAATCCTTTGGATGAAGCAACAAGCGTCGGACTTCGGCTTAAAATTGGATCACATTCCTATCAAATGTGACAATACAAGTGCAATCAACCTAACTAAGAATCTTGTATATCACTCTCGGACAAAACACATTGAAATAAGACATCACTTCTTACGGAATCATGTTCAAAAAGGTGATTGTGTTATCGAATTTGTAAGCACTGAAAATCAATTAACCGACATTTTTACAAAACCTCTGCTGAGAGACACTCATTTTCATATCAGAAGGGAACTCGACATACTAGATGAATCTAGTGTGAGCTAATGGTCGTTCAGTGTTTTCCATCACCCAAATCCAACCTCTTATGTCAATATATAATTGCTCGTATTTATTTTATTCATTCAAATATTTGCTTATTATAGTAAAATGCTTGTCCATTATCCTCGTTACTCTTTCGTTATATTTTCTAGGGGAGAAAAGTTGTAATTTTACGAGCATATTATATTTAGGGGGAGTAAGGCAAAAAATTTTAACATGTCATACCAATATATTTCCAACAAGTGGTATGCTTTTTCTTTCAACAATTGGTATACTCATGGTTTACAGCAAGTGGTGTCTGTTATGCTTGCTCTCTGTTTTATTCCCGGAATTTACAACTTACCACTCTTTTGGCACTGTACTTAATTCTTCGGCTCCTTTTTTATCATGCCAAAAGGGGGAGAAAGGTATGTTGTTGTTTTTGTTGTTTCAGATGTACGAAATCTGGGAGAGAAAGGAAGGATGCTATTTTTGGGAGAGTGCTTCTTTCGAGCAGCTCTACCAATTTCCAAGTAGAAACCCAAAAAGGGATAAAAGTCAATTCAGTAGATTTGTGAGCATACACTCAGGAGAACCGCACAAAATCAACAAAGCATTTGTCATCATCAAAAAGGGGGAGATTGTTAAATCAAAGGTTTTGATGACGAGAAACATTTCATGCGCTCAGTTCTCGGCCAAGGTTTTGATGAAGACAAAGTTATATCAGTCAATCAAATCAGCTCAGTTTGTTGGTCTCTGATCTCGGCCATCGATGGAGAAGATTGGATCCGACCAATGTTATGTTGAAGTCAAAAATTCCTAATTGAGCTCGGTGCTCTCGGCACTTGGTTCGGAAGGCTAAGGATCAGATTGTTGTGTTGATGAAGTCGGAGCAGCTCAGCTTAAGCTCAGGCGTACTCGGAAGTGATCAATCCGAGCTATCGCTCAGAGCAAATCAGTTGGCCAAAAGATCAGCTCGACCATCTTAGCTCAGATTCATCACTCAAGTTCCCAAACTCGAAGAGATTCCAAGCTCGAACAATCCTCAAGCTCGACAACACTGTTCATCTTCTTCAACAAATCAGCAGTGCGGCGCCACACGCACCTCTTCGTTTCTATACTGGTTTTATCGAACAGAGTGTGGTTGGCAATTTTGTTTTTATCATCAGAATGCCTATCTGTCACCAAGCTTGAATTTTAAAATTGGAATTTCAAATCAGCAGTGTAAGATAGACAAATTTGGAACGTTGCAAATAAGTGGAAATGGTTGGAAAAAAGACATACGTGTCTCTGTACAGTGCAGAAATTGTGTGGTATATCCATTGCAAAGGACATACGTGTTCCAAGATATTTTCCTCTTTCTCTCCTACATCATGTGTGCTGGACATCATTATAAAAGGCATGGGTTTTCTTCTTCAACTGAGATAGATAAGAACAAGAGCATAATTTCATACCCATTCTCTGAGAAACACACAGAAGAGAAAAACGCAGAAAAGAGAACGATAAAGCTAGTGAGAGAAACTGTTATATTTTTGAATCCAAGCTTCAAATCGTTCTCTACAAAAATCCTTTCTCAAGCACACAACCGAATACTCATTTGTTCATCAAACTTTCAAAACCAAACACACACTTGAGTTTCGGGTTGGAGCCATCCCTTATCATCTCATTTATTCTTCAATTCTTGAGAGGTTCTCAAGCAAGTGAAAGTCTTGGAAGGTTTCCAAGCCGCCTAGGAGGTTCTTAGGTGTTTGTGAAGTCTTAGGAGGTTCCTGAGCAGAAATTCAAAGAGGTTCTTTGGTGAAAGTCCTTGAAGGTTTCAAGATCTGTAAAGTCCGAAGAGGTTCTTCGGCAGTTGTATCAAATTAGGTAGAAGCCAGGAGTTTGGTACTCTCTTGGTGGGTTAGTTGATCTCGTGTAATATTTATCTATTTGATTTTATTAAAAGCTCCCTAAAGGTTTTAGGGGGGACTGGACATAGCTCACCGTGGTTGTGAGTGAACGAGTATAAAAATCGACTGTCTCTCTTTTCTTTACTGCTTTCAGTTATTTATTCCGTGCATTTAATCGGTTGTGCTATACTCAATATTTTTGCTCGGATAGTGCTAGCTATTTTACGCTGCGAATCTGATCTTTGTGGTGAAGCTCAGATAATCAATGGTCGGTTTAGATAACTGATTATCAGATTCTGCTCGGCCCAAAGTCAACATTTTATTTTAATAGCAAGTATTATGCGACCGATTTCAACTTCATCCGAAAAATTAGTACCATTGCTTCCAACTACTATTCACCCCCCTCTAGTAGATTGTTAGGTCGCTTGTTGGTTTCCAACAAGAAGAAGATCTCACAATGAAACATTGTATTTGTACCTATTGGGTGAGAAGAGTGTGGAAAGGGTATTGTAATTATCCTAGGCCTGCATATAGTGGAATATTTTTTGGAGTTTGTCTTGTGGTCTTTTACCCTCGACTTTTGAGGGTTTCAATTCCACTTACAAAATTTGGTGTCTGTAACGCCCCAAAATACCAGACCATTAATTATAAATAAATAGGTTAACAAACTTATTCCATAATTAGTGTGAAAACCAAAAGTACTTTTCATTAGAGTAATATTTCCTTCACAAAATAGTCTGAGTGTAAAACACCTATTTAATACAAAATCCCAAAATAACCCTTTTACACCCTGAGCATTGGTCTTCACAACTCGATCCTTCTGCAAAAGGATTCGGATGACGAGACATCATCCTAGCTGTTCCTTTTAGGCAACTTTCACTCTTACAGGAGTGGCTTCAGTCCTGTCCTTTGAAAGTACCTACCACCACAAACATGGTAGATGGGAGTAAGTCACTTGTCATATCGCCTAAGCAGATTATATGATTGGTCAAACACAAGCATCTCAGGTATCAATTCAATATAGTAAAATGTCTTATTGAACAATATAACTACAACCATTAATCTTTCATGCTATGCATGCACGTCTCTCAAATCATTTCTCTTGAATCAACTCTTCTAGAAAACAACACTCTGGGATAAGCAATCGTGCGCTCGATGTTTCCACAACCTGTATAGATGCCACACCGTTCTATACTGGAACCCCATCGACCACGATCCTAAAATGATACAAGGGGATGATCCCTAAACCGTTGTCCACCAATAGTTCTAGGTCCTTGTCATTTCTACCGTGGGGGCCACACTGTTCCAACCGTCTCATGTAGCGGCCACACCGTACTACATGGTTTCCAATCCTGCATGCACCTCACTCATTTACGATTCCCTGTACAGCATGCATGAGATGCATAACACAAATATTAATCATCACATTATACCCATGGCGGCCACACCGTTCCATGCCTTCATATAGCAGCCACACCGTACTATATGGAATCACACACATATGGTGGCCACACCGTTCCATATGTCTTCGTATAGCGGCCACACCGTTCTATACGGAATCCCATCACACTTACCACACATATGGCGGCCACACCGTTCCACATGTCTTCGTATAGCGGCCACACCGTACTATACGAAATCCTTTAAGTATAATGACTTCTTGTAGGAGCTAATCCTCAACATATGTGGATCGGGGTAATTCCACTTATCCAACGTTATCGTATCCAAATCAAAGCAACAAGCCTCAACCCATTTGGGTTGGATTCCCATAATCGGTAAGCATCCCCATTCTTGCAATATCATTAATACTCCTTAAGTAATTATCCTCTTGTGTTCCAAAACATTAATTATCAAATAGACTCAAGCGTTTATTATCAATTACACAATCCTTAGATTGAGACATTAGGCTTGCTCCACTTATCATCATGAGGTAATAACTTCTACCTAATATCCTTTTAGTCATTAACCTCTTATGTTCCAAGGCATTCATTACCAAGTAGACACAATCATGCTTTATCAAGCCCTCGCTCAACATCATACTCAGATCATGAATTATTAATCACATTTTATTTCCTCAGAGTAATCATGATCATTTTAATCCAAAGAAGACATGATGATTACCCCACAACTCATACCTTATTGGTCAGCTTATCCGGATGTTAAACTCAAAGAATTGTTCATTAATCATATGCAATTGTCATACTCAAGACATGATTCATTAGGCATATGCAACCATCATGTACCATTCATAATTTGTTTATCATTTTCAAGTAGACATGATCAAACCAATTAGAACAAAAACAAAGTTCCAATTAAAAAGATAATTCTTAATAAATTAGATGAATAAAACCTTTAAGGGTTATAAAGAAATTAAAATTAATCATTTCTATCAGTCCTTGTAATCCTTCTTTAGTTCAATTAAACTTGACTTTAGTTGAAAATGGCATGCTTTAGCATTTGGTCAAAAAGACTCGAGTAGAATTTTACTCTTTACAAAATACTCGAGTGGTTCTTAATAAGACTCGAGTGGATCTTGATTTTCTGAAAAGTTCAAGTCTCAGGTTTTCTAAAAGTACTAGAGTCGTTCATGAGATACTTGAGTCTTCTTATACCCAGAAGACTCGAGTGGATCATGCAAGACTCGAGTGGTTCATCAGAAAGGTTCACTCTTAGCATCAGTCAGTACTTGAGTCATGAGTCAGAGACTCGAGTGTTGGTGCCACCAGACGCACTGGTGTGTCCGAAAGACTCGAGTCTCGAGTCAAAGACTCGAGTGTTGACAGACAGATAGCACTAAAACTTGAGTTTTAACATACCAATTTCAATTCCAATCAAGTTCAATCAAAACCAATGCTCAACAGAGTTAACATAATGCATAACAAACATGTTCCAATACAAAATTAACTTCATATTACACTGAATTGAATTTGAGCACCAATTATGCATAAAATCACCTTTTCAACAACCTAACATCCCAAATTCAATTCTAAACATTTTTAGCATAAAAACAACCTTGATACAGCTTGCATGCAACATATAGAACTTTCTCTAAACTTGTTCAATGTTCATTATTAGCTTATCAGAAACATACCATATCAAGGACATGTTTTATCACATTTACCAATTCCATTTCTCTTGATATATAGCCTTATACTCATAATCAAATATTCATAAACTTGACAATCACACAGCATCATAAAAATGAATCCACCATCAGATTCAATTCCAAATTCTCAAATCAAACAAGTTCAAATCCAACATACATATAACCAAGAACGATTTTAGCTTCAAACCAAAGCAAAACCTTCATTTCATAAATTATAGTTCAGCCTAGATTCATGAGTTTATTTTGCTTAATTTCATTAATTCATTTCAGTCCTTATGCAGATTATTAATCAAGTGACCAAGTCCAGCAATCATGTCTTGGTCCAAACCACATAACATACACATATCAAATTCACAATCTATAATCCTAGCAATATGAACGATTTCTCCCATACCTTGGACAATAGGACAACACTTAGACAAGCTCTAAAACTCAGCAGCTACAGAGCTTACAGCAGCAGCCACACAGCAGCCACCAAACCAGCACAAACCACTTTCCACCACCAAAGAGCAAATCAGTGTGAGTAGAGTCCAAAAACCTAATTTTTTGAGTGAGTAATCGTGCACAAAAATTGGGGAAAAAGGTTAGAATCTACTCTCTGCAACATGCATGAGAGAATAAAACCAATTTGGAATCAAAAGGGTTCACGAGCTCACCACAATTGAAGATCAAAGTAAGCTCTAAGAACCAGTTGACAACAAACAAACCCCCACTTTCGAGCTTCGATTCTTTTAACACTCAAACCCTCAGCTCACAATTTTGGTGTCTATACAAAGCTCGAGATGTGAGCTTCGTATTGGTGTATGATTTGTGCATCAATTCTCAAGAACAAGAGAGAATCGAACCAGAGAACTCAGGAACCCTAACTTCGAATTTCAGAACAAATTGGCCAAAATGGGTGATCTCCATCAACAAGTGAGCTTAAATACTTGAACCCATAGCTCATGCATGTCGACACGAAGCCATGGTCGTGTCCCTGAGTTGATTTCGTGTCAACTTGAGAGGTATTCCGAGTGATGACTCACCAAACGCACTAACTCGTGCAACACTGTGTAAAATATTCGAGTCTTTTTCAGAAAGACTCGAGTCTTTCAGCTAAAATAATAAAAATAAATATTTTTATTTCTCTTCCTTCCAAAATCTTCCTATTATTATTTTTAAGTCCTAAAACAGTGACTGCTATGCAAAAACATTATTTTCACATATTAGAAACTATCTAATATTTTCATGCATAATAAATGACTTTATAATCAAGGATATTAATAAAAATAATTAATTATAAATAAAATTTTATAATTAATTTTCATTAATCAGGAATTAAAAATTTGGGGTGTTACAGTGTCACATTTTCTTTTCCTTGCACAAATTTACTTCCTTTGCGTTGCATTAATTTACACTATGAATCGGTCCAAAAACCCAACAAGTGGTATCGGGGCTCATAGTTAAGCTTTGTGAGTGTGCTATTTAATTAAATGGGGGGAGACTACAGGCACCATGATCAAGTTGACAACTTCACGTTACTCCACTTGGAAGCCACAAATGTAGGATATACTTTTTTATAATGATCTATATGATCCTATTGAAAAGGGAGATGCAAGGTCGACTATCGTCACATCGAAAGATTGAAATAAGATGCATCGGATGGCCGTTGGAACAATTATGCATGCAGTAGTAGGTGGACCTCTGTGGAAGAATTTACAAAATCTCTTTGAAAGGCTGACTAGATAGAATAAAACAGCTTTCACAATCAAGAAGCTAGTATACCTGAAGTAAATAGAGGAAAGATTTGTTATTGAACACTTAAGTGACTTTCAATATTTGGTTAATCGCCTAACTGCCATGAAGCTTGTGCTGAATGAAGAGTCACAAGTAATTTTGCTTTTGAGTTCTTTGTTAGACAGTTGGGAAACATTGGTAGTTCCATTAAGCAACTCTATATCAGACGAAAAGCTATATCTGACGCAACTCAAAGATAATATATTCAATGAAGAAGCCAGACAGATGATGAGCAATATATTTCCCATTATTCTTAGCCTTATTTTAGTCATATTGATGATTCTTTGTGCCTACTTGACATTGCTTAGCATGATTTATTGTTTTAGACTTTATTAGACTATTATTCCGAATCTCACTTAATTTGGAGTATTTAGCCTAATTTAATCTATTACTATTTTTCAAGTAATATTTGGCACAAGGACTTTTTGGGCATTATGGAAGTGAAGATTATGTGTTGAAGTGAAGATTGTAACTTATCTTTAGGACCTTTTAATATGTAATTTTCAGATTACATTTCCTTAGGATTCGGGCCCATGTTTTAGCCCCATTTTGTGACTTAAGATAGCAAACTCGTGTAGACATAGGGGAGCCACCATTCATTCACGAATTTCACCCTCTCTCTAGGAGAGAAGTCTTAGTTTTTTCTCCCCAAGCTTGTTGGCGTGGCTGCTAGGGTTTCTGTTCCCTCTTTCTTTCACGTTTTTGACTTGTTCTTCATGGAAAGCTACACTCTTGAGTTAAATCCATTTGGTAATGTATCACATACTCTTGAGGTTCTACTCTTAATGTTATTTTGATTTCTCCATTGTTTTCATGCTTTATTTCTATAGAGATAAGTAATGTGTATGAATGCTTAGTTGATACAAACTCGTAAATGCTCTATGCTTGTGCTTTTAATGCTTAATTAGAAGCTAGGGTTTGGAGTAGAGAACTAATTTTGGCTTAGTTAATTGGTTCTCACGAGTTGGACAGTGGTGAGGGAAAAATCGCTCTTTTGTAACCTAGGATTGAGTTGTGAACAAGAACCAAAAGGGGTTTATCCATTTTCATATTTGTTTATTTCGTTTTATTTCAGTTTTGTTTAATTTTAGTTATTTAATATCCAAAACAAAACCCCCCTGTTTTTGTGCATATTAAGTGTTCGATCTTTTGCTTGAAAGATATTCCTTGGGAACCAACGTAGGGGTCACTTCCTAGTACTATAGTTCAGTTGTTATTTTATTTGTATCGGGTACAGCCTCGATCAGCGGAGGAAAGACATGGGGACAAACAACTCTCAAGCCATTGTCACAAAAAGCAAGGGAAGAAGTCAAAGTAGAGGTCGACCCAACAAATCAAAAAGATAGATCTTAGTCTTAATTTGGTAGAAAGTTCAGATGTTACGAATGCGACGAAGAATGACATATCTAAACCTATTGCATATTTCATAAGAATAGAGAGATAACAAAAATTGGAGTCACACGGAGGATGATGAAAATATCACAACCCTTGTGGCAGATGGGGAAGCGGTGTTGTGATTTCCATGCATGCTTTAGGTTGCAATAATAGCTTCGGTGATTGTAATTGAAAGATTTTCAAAGGATTTATATTTTTTCTCGAGAGAAGATGTATAACACCTTGTATAATACTCATGTTAAGCAGATTGAAGATTGGTTGAATGCAATCAAAGAATCTGGTGGTAATATTGATTTTACACTAGTCTCTCCTCCTAAAGAAAATAATAGAGGAATGGAAGAGCATGATGACCATGGGGTTGATGAAGAGCCATTAGTTGAAGAAAATGTAAGAAAATGCAAGTTTGAATTCAATTTATTTTACACCAGTCTCTCCTCCGATCCTAAATTTTGAATTCGATTTATTTTAATTAAATGTAAGAAAATGCAAGTTTAAAAAAATAATCTTAAAAAATGAAAACTATTTGAAATGAGAGAATAATAATTCATAACTATAGTAATTTAGAATTTGCATTATTTTAGGAAATTGTTATATTTTTTGTTAATTACTAATACATGTGGTATCATGGAGAAAGCTCATCAACTTTTGGTGTGAGCTTTGACGAGCTCTCTAATACCAAAATTCGGTCTCAGAAATATATAATTAGTGCTATCATTTTTTAATTATTGTTTTATCAGCAAATATTAAAGGAGAAATTGCATTCATCTCCCCTCAAGTTTGCACTAATGACAAAGACATCCCCTTTAGTTTGAAAAATTACACTCACCTCCTCTCCTTAGTAATAAACATTGCACTTACACCCCCACCTTATAATAAATGATTATTTTATTAACGAAAATGTTATGCTTAGGATTGGAAAAGACATTTATACCCTCAAAGGACTCAGGGGCGTCTCATACAAATTTGAAGTGTATTTGATGATTTTTTCTTTATAACAATAATACGATAAAAAAATTTTTACATGCAAATATAATTATTTTTTAGGATTTTTTTTACTAAAACACATATCCTTGTATACAAATTTTTTTTCAAAGGACTTTAGAATGATGCATAAGACCTAACATCATTATTGAAATACAAACTCTATATAAAGATTAAATCTGTTATATTCATAACAATATATCATAGGAGCAATAACAAAATTAAAACATACTATATTCATACATTTTCTTGCAAAAGTGGCTTGGTTGGTCGTCGTCATTACATTTTCTTGTAAAAAAATTAATTTTATCATATTATTGTAAAAAAAATGCACCAAATACATTTAAATTTGTATGAAATACATCTTGAGGGTATAAAAGTTTCTTTTAATCCTAAGCATGACATTTTCGTTGATAACCTAATCCATTTATTATAAGGAGGGGGTGTAAATGCAATGTTAATTACTACAGAGGGGAGGTGAGTTCCATTTTCCAAACTAGAGGGGATGTCTATGTCATTAGTGCAAACCTCAAGGGAGGTGAGTACAATTTCCCCAAGATTAAAACATTAATTAGTAACATTTTATCAACAAGTGTACATAAAATTTACTTTACTTTCAATTCTTTCAAATTTTAAATTATATATAAAAATAATTATATTAATAATATTTCCAAAAAATTTGACCTAAAGTTTTTATTCAACATTTAAATCATATAATATTAGGACATATATGGTGAATTGTACAAGTATTTATGTAAATTAATATATTTTAAATTAAAATAATATATATAGAGTATTCATATATTTTTTAATTTGTTAATTTTTAAATGGTATTCTTTTTTAAAGGCATGATGATTTAATTTATTTATATTGAAGAGCTATCTGGTGTGAAGATTCGATTCCGAAAATATATAATAGGTGTTATAATTTTTTAATTATTTTTCATCAATAAAGATTAAAATAAAATAGTACTAACAATTTATCAACAAGTGTGTAAAAAGAGAGCACATTTGATATCTAATTGTGTCATTTCATTTGCTACTTGTTGTGATTGGTTAAAAAAAATTAATCTAAGTAAAAAATTTAATAAAAAAATATTTTCCGATCAATCACAATAAATAACGGAGAATGAAGACCGAAATTATTTATTTTTGTTGGTAAACAATGAAGACCGAAATTATTATCTTATATAATAAAGCCTATAAAAACCAACACAATCCAAACATAAATGAGCTTATCTTATACCATAAGTATTTATTAAAGTGTTTGAAAAAATTGTAAAAATTGACTCATTGCAAAATATAAGTTCTATTTATCATATTTTAATAAACCCATATTACAAGCTTATTAACTACAACTTAACGGAGCTTATGTTTAATTTTTTTAATATGGACCGGTGATCGAATCCTGATAGGCCAATTATTTTCCTTTTATTTTTTTCCTTATATAAGACAAAGTGGCAAGTTGAGGAACCCTTCTTGTTAACGGAGGAGACCTTCTTCTACTTCTTCTCTGGTTCCCTCTCTGTCTACTTCATTGGCCACCGGCTGCCTCTCCCTCTGTTTCCTTGGCCTCTGGGCACTGCTCAGTGTTCACCCGCCACTGCTCTCTGCTGCTCAGTGAGACATTGATGTGATTATAAATTTTAATCCAATAATAAAAAAAAATAATTTTTAATTATGATATGTGTTATATATGATAATAAATTTTAGAGTGAAAGGATACTTTGGTCCCTCAAGTTTTTCGACAGAGACACTTTAGACTCTTAACAAATTTAATTCATTTTTAATCCCAAAATTTTCCAAAAGCGACAATTTAGTCCCTGTCCAATTTCAGTTAGCCACTTCGTTAAGGGAGTAAATTGGTAAAAACATGAGGGACACTTTTGTAAAACATGAGGGACTAAATTAGTGCTTTTGAAAAACATGAGGGACTAAAAATGAATTAAATTTCTTGAGGGACTAAAGTGTCCCTGTCGAAAAACTTGAGGGACCAAAGTGTCCCTTCACTCTAAATTTTAATTTAAAATAAAAGATTATAAATTTTATTATTATAATAAACAATTTATTTATAACTTATAATTCATTTAAAAAATTGTAGTAAGTGCTTATAAGTGTTTTTTTAGTTGTGTTTCCAAACACTTTAATTCTATAAGTACTTTTTAAAATATGCATTCAAACACAAACAACTTATTAATCATAAACGCTTATAATGTAAGCTCTTATATGTTAAACTCTTATGTCATAAGTACTTCAATAAACTATTTATCCAAACATGTTACTCCCTCCGTTCCTTTTTAAGTGTCATTTTTTGGAGAGTTATTTTGTTTCTTTTTATCTGTCATATTGAGAAATTCAAGAGTGTAATAAATGTTATTTTCCATGTTTGCTCCTATTTAATAAGTCTTGGTTTACGTAAGTAGTGGAGAAAAATTAATGATTATAGAAAGAGAAAGGGTATAATGGAAAAAAACATAATTAATATATTGAAAATCTAAATAATGATTGATTTTCTTAAAGGACATATTTTTTTTGAAATATGACAAATAAAAAGGAACGGATGGAGTAATCTCCATCACCCCTGCCATCCTCTTACTTGGTCCTTCTCGTTAGGTAAAAAATTAAACAACGAGGTAGGCCACACTTTCTTATATAAAAAAAGAGTAGGCCACCCTGTGCGTTTCAATGCAAAACCATTATTCCCTCCGTTTCACTTTAAGTATCTTTTTTTAGATTTTTGCATATAGATTAAGAAAGTGTTGATTATGATGATTATTGTAAGTTTTATGTGTATTTTGTCAAAAATACCCCTATTTAATATTTTTATTTTGTCAATGCATCATTACTAGTATTACAAATTTCAAAACTAAAACATTAAATGTAAGGGTAAATAAGGAAAAACAGTATTAAATGTTGCCTAGATTTGGTAGAAAGACACTTATTTTGAAACAAAATTTTGATGTTAAAAAGACACTTAAAGTGAAACGGAGGGAGTATGATATTTATTTTCATAACCCTCCATATTCTAAGAAGAAAACTATTCATCACTTCCTCCTTGTAACCATTTATATCAGTTTTTAAGTGAGAAAAAGAACTTTTTGATGAGTTTCTTTTGCTATTAGGAAATGTATCTTTGAAAAAGGATGTGCAAGATTCTTGGCTGACTTGCTAATCTAGAGGGGAAGTACACTATAAAATTGGCATACAAGCTAAGGAAGAAAACAAGCAGCGAAATTTGGAGTTAGCGGCGCACTTCAAGGTCCTTCGGAGATTTGCTAATGCTCCTTTGAAAATCATAGCGTTTGGTTAGCATGCTCAAGTTAACAAAATTCCTTCTAAAATGAATTTGATGACTCGCAGGGGTAAAAATTTGGATGATGAGCAAGTGAAATGCAAACTAAGTAACGTCCTTGAAAATCCATTACACACTTTCGTTTCGTGTAACTTTAAGTATGGGATGTTGCAAGAGCTGTATAGACGGTTTGGATTCAACATTGTACTTCCCAGGGAGGGAACAACACATTTTATGCAACATTCGTTCTTGATACATCATTGAGGTTTAGTTAGTCGATTTTAATGTGGTGCCGTATGAGTATTTGACTGGTTATAGCGAGTTAATTAAAAGTGGACTGATGTGTGGTAGAGAGTGCAGAGGTGCTGGACAGAAGGATGGAGGGACAAGGCTCATGAGATGCACGTGCCTGGGCATTTGAGAGACTACATGACACGCGTGGTATGCACGGCCAGAAAAGGAAGACTGGACACAAGCAGGCTAATAAGTGATAAGCACGGAACCACACACTGAAATACATTTTTTCTTTTAATTTTTGGAAGTTTACATTGTTTTTATTTTGGTAACGAAGTTTACGTTGTTTCCTCTTGTTCTATACTTCGTCCGGTCCTATTTATAAGATTTTTTTTAGAGTTTTTATTTTGGTCCTCTTTATAAGATCTTTTTTCAATTTTCAATAGCATTTAATTATTTCTTTCCACAAACATCCTATAAAGTCAACACATTTTAGAGTTCCAATAATAATTATAGGGGTATTTTTGAAAAGTATATCAAATTTTCACCTTTCTAATGCCACTAACAAATTTATCCACTTTCCTTAGTGGGAGTGAAAAACCCCAAAATGATCTTATAAATAGGATCGGAGGGAGTACCTTACATTTTAGAATTTTTTTTAATTATAAAGTCATTTTATATTTTCTATGCATCAACTTTTTTTCTATTTTGCCCTTATTAAATATTTTTACTATTTATATATATTTTTTTATGTTCATTAATGAGTATGAATTTTTCAAAAAAAAAAATATTAGAGGATAAAATTGTAATGTTACAATATATTCACATAAAATTTATAAAAACTAACAACATTTTTTAGTATTTGTAATTCGGTTAAATATACTCTATAATAAAAAATGAGAAATATATCCTAAGACTGGACAAAGAATATACCCTCTTAATCTCAGTTTTAACATAATTCAATAAGTTGCAAATGATTAAACTAATCACTAATAAATTCATATGAAGGAAAATTTGCATGATACACTGCAACATTTTTTTATGCTCGCCAAATATATATTGTTCTTTTGGAAATAAACAAAATTAATTTATTGGAAATTTTATTTATAAATATTGGAACAATAACTCTTTAAATGTAATTAAGGAAAATGTTAATTGACTAACAAAGTTTGTAATTTGTAAAACAAGGATATTATAAAATTATTAAGACTGATTTTGTAAAAAAAAAAAAAAAATTATTGATCAAATTTTTTAATTTTTAGAAATATTGATCAGTTAAAAAAAACTTTGGTATTGTTATCTTTTTTTTTAATTTCCGTCTGGACACTTAAGAAGCTATCATACATAATTACTCACCACCACCGTTGGATTAGTTAAAGTACACACCAGATCTACAATTTTATATGAAATACGTATAATATACTGTGACCTGTACCCAAGGTTATAGGTTGCTTAATACCAACCATTGCTCATTTTGTCTACTCAATCCAAAGGTGATAAAGCTTGGCATCACATCAAACGTTAACGGTTTAGTTGCATTGTCTAATACTGGAGGCTGGACATTATCATTTTGGTTGTGCCAGGGCAAAAACTGATATAAAACCTGGCGATTATTTTGTAATGTATTTTTTATTGCTGGCTCCTTATCTTTTTGGTGTTTCTGGTCTTGTTTCCAAGCTTTAGATTAGCACAAGAAAACATTCAGAGCATCTTCAAACTTTTGGATTTTAGGTGATCCCCATAGCAATATTTATAATATTTCACACTTCTCAATATTCTATGCAACCATACTACAATTTCGCCCCAAACTCAAAAATGTTTTTGAATGAACCCCACAATTTATCCCATATTATTTTTTTCACATTTTTTTCCTATGTTGGATTATGCCCAATTTCTTCATACTCTCTATCACATCCATTCTTTTCCCTTTCTCGATCCTTTTTCTTTAATTGAAATCCTACTATTATGGGTCCCAAAGCTTGATTGAAGGACAAAAACTTGTTTTTTTAAACAGCAAAAACAAAAATATATTTAAAACCAAAAAAGAGGGCAACTGAGCATCACTATATACAACAAAGGCCCCATCTTCTATGAAAGATTTGCCAAAGGATACCCAATCATATGCTACAAGAAGACCCAAAACTACAATTACAAAAGTTTACTTCACACAGAAGTGAAGCATCAATAATTACAGAAGATCATACAGAAGGAACGAAGCTTGTTGAAATGCCATATATCAGCAAGCTATGCAAAGTCATCATCCTTCAATACCATATTTGTTCTTCAGGATCTTGCTTCACCAAAACTAAGAGCTAAGCTCTTGGGTTAGAGATGCTCTTAGAAACTTGTTACCAGTGAGGGAGTGGGAAAGGAGATCGTAATATGTATTTTCTTTTTGGATTTTTTCATTGCTTATGTGTAACATTTTGCTAAAAGTATCACCTGTATTTCTTAACTTCCTTAGGAATGAATTTTTACATATAAAAAAGATGATGTTGAGTATTTTTTTCGTTAAAAGAAATAATTCATTACCACTCGCGAAATTCAAAAACAAAAATAAAAGTCATATAGCAAAAACATTGCCACCTTCTAGGAAGGGTTCAAAGCTAATGCATATGCGTCCTACCACCTAAGGATAGTTTGTCACCTTCTATTAAGGGTTTAAACCTGCCAAAGGCCTAGAGTTCAATACATAATAAAAGCTAGAGTTCCTGACTAATTCTACCAACTAAAGAACTATTCGTCCAATTTACAAAATTAGGAAAACAAAAACTAATTCTATGAGCAACCTCTCTTTTAATAGTATTGAAAATAAGATGCATATTCCTCTCTTCTGGTTCCTAAACGTGCGGCTATTTCTCTCCTCCGAGATGTGATAAAGTAATGCTGCAAACATAGCATAGACACACTTGCGCCTGACTTTATCCCTGAAAGCTTGGCGAATCCACCTTGTTCAATTGTGATATCTGTTAGGATCGTGGCTCAAAATCTCGAGAGGGGGGTGAATCGAGTTTTATTAATTTATTGAGAAATCACGAATAATTAAAAAATGTTTTCGTGTCGGAGAGATTAAGAGATTGTGATTGAGAGCGATAGCGATTAATAATCAAAATAAGAGTTGAGCGGAAACGTAAATAAATAAAATTGCGGAAATTAAAAGAGATAAGGAAGAAGAACACGCAAACCAATTTTTATACTGGTTCGGTCAATCCAGTGATTGACCTACGTCCAGTCCCCAAGCGACCTGCTTGAGCCTTTTATATTCTTGAATTGAGCCGCACCCAATTACAACCAGAGCACCCGCACACTACTAGGAACCTCCGTTCGCTAGCGGCCTCAACAACACAGCAGGGTTCCTCACCCTACGAACGTCTCACACGTTCAACTACGAGATTCTCTCCCTAACCACTAAGGTTTCAATACAAATATGATGTGAGTGATTACCACAGTATAGTGTGTTCTCAACAACACGGATTCAACAATATGGTTCTATGATAATGAGATTAAATCACAAGAGATATATGGCCAAGACAAGTGTTTTCTTCTCAAAGAATATGTTCAATGAAAAACTTGAAGAACGTTGGAGAAGAAGAAGAAGAGAGAAAGTGAATGATCAGATTATCAGAATGTTCATAATGTAGAAGTGTTTCTTAGAATAAAATAAAAAATCTGATTTAGAAGTAAAAGGAATAAAGTTTAAATCAAAACCAAATCATAAAATAAAATAAAAGATTTAAGAATTAAAATAGAATAAGTTTTAAAATCAAAACCAAATAAAAAAGATTTGAAACTTAAAACTAAAAAGGGATATTTTCAAAAATAAAATTAATTTCGAATTTTGAAAATAAATCAGAATCAATTAAGTAAAAACAAATTTGGAATTAAATCAAAATGATTCTGACACGTTTTTCAATAAAACTTGAGGTAATCGATTACTTCATAAAGGTAATCGATTATCACCTTAAAAATAGAAACTTTGAAAACCTTTTGAAAAACCAGTAATCGATTATCACAGAATGTAATCGATTACTTCACTTCTGTTTAGTATATGATGCAACTCATATAATAGATTACCACTAATCTAATAATCGATTACAGAGCCTCTGATTTTTGTATGATGCAACATCATGTAATCGATTACACTGAGACAGTAATCGATTACTTTGCCTCTGGTCAATGTATGATGCAACAATGATAATCGATTACTTGATCCAGGTAATCGATTACTCTCATTCAGAAAGTAATGGATTATTCAGGTTCACATAATCGATTACACACACTGGTTTTTCTATGATGCAACAAAAGTAATCGATTACTTTGAGAAGGTAATCGATTATCCTCTCTTGCACTTGTAAAAATAGATTTTCATAACTTAGATAAAATCATCCAGAGTTGTTTTATCATGCACTTTCACAGAAACTAAGATTAAACCTGATTTTTCACTTAAAACTCTTTTTCTTATCCTTAAACTGAAAAACTCATTTTGCCAATATATACTTGTAATAAAATTTCATTACCTTACAAATTTCCTATGGAAGGCTTATACAATAACACATGAAAGCTTGAGCCTTGAACAGCTTGAGACTTGATGCATGCTTGAAACTTGAAGCTTGTTTGTTATCATCAAAACTTTATCTTCTAGAAATCTTCTAGCCTTGACTCTTTACGTCCTTCAGGGCAAGGTTGATTTCCAACAATATCTGCATGTCCACCTGTCAATTCTTATCCAAAGACAACAGCAATCAAGGAGACTACAGCTCCAGTTACATTCAAAAAATAAATGATTCCTATCCTCAGCAGAAGATAGACATAGACAACAATGATTAGGAATAACCATAAAATATGATAACCTGTCCAGAGTTTTGAGCTTCCCAAGAGTGGCAAGCCAAGCAATAAAACAATGTTTTTGCACATTCACACTATTCCAAACCATCCTATACAGAAGAAAAATCCCTCGCTGGTCCTTGAGTATGATGTAACCTGTAACATCCCAAATTTATTTAATACAAAAGAATTGATTTTAATATTTAAAAATTTATTTAGTTTGTTTATTTTCCATAACCATGTAAAAGTATCCATTAAAAATTTTAGAATGCATTGGGATTTACAACATTGATTTCAAAAATATTCAGAGGGAATTCTTTTCCTTTTGCCTTCACCATTATGAATCTCTGGTTCCTTGCTCGTCCCAAATTTACCTAAAAATGTTAAACCACGAGGAGTGAGATATTTCTCCATAATTCTGGCAAAGGAATTAAAAGAAACCATAATAGAAATCGGAAATATTAACCCTATATCCATTAGAGTTTAATGATAATGCACTGTCAGTGTAAACCAACTTTACACAATCATCCAATCATATTATGCCACATCACCTTATTTTTTTAAAATCAATTAATTAAATTTTTATTCACTTGGAAAGCAAAACGTTTCACGTACTCTTGCTCTTCTCCAAACATTACGGCAGCAAAAACAATCTTCTTCTTTCATCAATACGTTTCTTCTTCTTCTTCTTCTTCTTTCAGTGGCATGCTCTTCAATGAAACAAAAACCATAATCATAAAATCATTCTTCCTCTCCAACATCAAACCACTAGCTTCATCATCTACCTCTTCGTTCTAGCTTTTTTTCTCTGTCTCCTTCTTTTCTTGCCCTCATTTCAGGTAAGAAGAATTTTACATTGTGACCCATATTCTTATAAGAATTCATGTTCTTTTCGGTTTGATTAATAAACTTTATACATGGTTAATGTTTATTAAATTATTTCATAATGTTTATCATATAGGAATTACAGTGACAAATATGCTTGAAGATTCTACCATGATTGACTGTGAAGAGGATACTATGATAGATCATGGTGAAAAAGTGAACGGTCTCAATACTGAACTGCCATTGGAATCGTCACAGTTACAGCAGTTACAACCTCCAGTTGAGCCTTACGAAGGCATGGAGTTCACATCAATTGAAGATGTAAAAAATTATTATACAAATCAAGAACAAATGGCAAACCAATTGCTCAAGAGATTGTTTGTTCAAAGGAGGGTTTTCGGGCTAAAAAAAGATACAAAAATAGGAAATAAAAGTCTTGCCAAACTTGATGAGACAAGAGTAGGATGCAAGGCAATGTTAAAAATAAATAGAAAGGAAGACGGATGGGTTGTTTCTAGATTCATCAGAGACCATAATCATGTACTTTTTTCCCCAAGAAGTTCTCAATTTCTTCGAGTACACAGAAAAAAACTAAAGTGCAGAAAAAGCTTATTGATGTGCTTAATGATTCTGGTTTGCCGCCCAGCAAAATAACTTTTGTTTTGTGCAGTCAAAGTGGAGGTGTTGATAATGTTGGATTTACCCAACAAGATGTTATAGACTACTTAAGTGGAAAAAGACAAAAGGAATTAGAAAAAGGAGATGCCCAATTAATGTTGTCATACTTTAAAAATTGTCAATTAAGGAATCCTGGATTTTTTTTATGCTTTTCAAATGGACATAGAAGGGCAGTTAGCGAATTGCTTTTGGGTTGACTCAAGATCTAGAATGGCTTACAAGTATTTTGGTGATGTGGTGACTTTTGATCCAACATATCTAACAAACAGATACAAGATGCCATTTGTTCCATTCACAGGGGTTAATCATCATCAGCAATCCATTCTTTTTGGTTGTGCTTTACTATGGGATGAAACAGAAGAAACTTTTGTTTGGTTGTTAAAAACTTGGTTAAAAGCCATGTCCGGAGTTCCTCCTAAAACAATCATCACAGACCAAGACACTGCTATCACTAATGCGGTTTCCAAGGTATTTCCAAAGGTAAATCATCATTACTGTATGTGGCATATTTTGAAAAAAGTTCCAAAGTACTTGAGCTATGTTTATCATAAACACGAAGAATTTAAGAATCATTTTTATAGGTGCATTCACCACTCTATCACCATGGAGGAGTTTGAATTTGATTGGGATTCAATGTTGGATATATATGGATTGCAAGACAATGAGTGGTTGCATGATCTACACATTATCCGAGAAAAATGGATTCCTGATTATGTACATCATAATTTTTGTGCTAGAATGTCCACCACCCAAAGGAGCGAAAGCATGAATAAGTTTTTTAAGGATTTTTTGAATTCAAGTACTCCGTTGAGCAAGTTTGTGAAGCAATATAAGAAGACTCTTGACACTCGTTATAACAAGGAAAGAGAGAAGACTTTCAAGACAACAAACTTAACCTTTTTTGCTAACTTTATATCCCATGAAGAAGAAGCGTCAAAAAGTTATACTAGAAAGGTGTTTAGGATATTTCAAAATGAGTTGGTTGGCTCTCAAAAGTTTACTGCATAGAAAATTCAATTTTCAGGTGAAGTGACCATATACAAAGTTCATGAAATTTACAAAGAGAAGCCTGTCTATTATGTGAGTTTTTGCGCCACTTTAGAAGAAGCAAATTGTAGTTGTCACATGTTTGAGTTCTTGAGTATTCTATGCAGATCGACATGCACTGATTGTGTTCATAAAGAAAAAGGTATATTTTGTGCCTTCTCATTATATTCTAAGTCGATGGACCCTTAATGCCAAGAAGGAGAAAGTTAATGGATTGACTACTGAAGAATTCCAAGAGGGCAATGACAAAGCTTCTAGTACTTTATTATATTGTTATGGTTCAATCACTTGAACTTTCTGAAAGAGCTACACGATCAGAAAAGCATCATGATCTTGCAATTCAAGGTTTACAAAAATTAATAGGAGAGCTTGATCAATCAAACGAGCAGTTTGCAGCTAATGCAGCAAACCAAGTTATCCATGAACTTTGCGAATGAAAGGCAGTTTGGAGCTAAGCAAAAAAGGTTCTGCTACTTGTTCAATTTGTAAGGCAAAAGGTCACACCAAATGTCGTTGTCCAAATAAAGCAAGGTAACTTAAAGTAACATATATCTTGGTTCTGTTTTTTATTTTTAGCATGCATGTATTGTCGTATGTCTAACGCATCATACTCTTATAGGTTTAATATTGTGAATGGTGAATTTTCAAACTCCAATATTATAGCTTCTAGTTTGGTTAATTCTAAGGTAACAACATTATTATTATTATTATTTTTATTTTGCAACCTCTTATAATTGGTCTTATTATTATTTTTATCTAACAGTATATTTGTTATGAGGAGGGATCCGTTTACACCAAGTTAAGTTACACCAAATCTTACATCATTCATAACTTTTTATATAACGTGAATTTCACTAATCCATCCGTTGAATAATAACTATATGTCATCTAGATCATTTGTGTCAAATTTGAGAAAATTTGAACATCACTGAATATATATTCAAATAGCTCCATTTTCATATATTTTTAAGACATATATTTCGTTAATTTTGACATATATAATTGAAGTACTAAATGATTTTGGATTTTTATAAAATTTGACATAGACGATCTACAAGATAGAAACTTTCAATACAATGGTTCATTCTATTACATTTGACTTGGTGTAAGAGTTATGAGCAGTGTAAGAATTGGTGTAATTTAACTTGGTGTAAACAGATCCCTTCTCATTTGTTATTATCTTATATTGTAGGAAGTTATGGAAGTATAATGTCAACTTAGCAAGCAGTGGAAGAACAAGAAGAACTCGTCTAGTGTTGTGTTATCTTTTTTTAATTTGATTGTAAACTTGGTCATTTGGGGCATTGTCACTGCTACTGCACTATTATGTTTTTTGGTATTTAATTACATTTGGTTTTTAGCTGCTAGCATAACAATGTTAATCTGCCTAGTTGCTAGAGACGAAATATTATGGCGAAGGAATTAGAGACGGAAGATAGAGACGAAATTTGGCACATTAGAGACGGATTTTGCATTTGGAAATTAGAGACGGAAACACTTCCGTCTCAAATTAGAGACAGTTTTTTTCTTATTAGAGATGAAATTTTCCGTCATTATTAGAGACAGATTTTATTTATTTTATTATTATAGACGGAATTTTAATTATTATTTCCGTCTCTAATATTTTTTGCGACGCCGAAATTGGGGACGGACTGAATTCTGTCTCCAATTCTATCTCTAATGTTATTAGAGACGAAATTTCCTTTACTTAAGAGACAAAATGAGTTGGCCTTTTCGGAATCCAATAGTTACGTGGAACTCATTGGGGAAGCTTAACCAATATAAAAATCTTGTTTGTAATCTCTCTATTATATTCTTAAATTCATTTATTTTGTTCTTGTATTTATATTTGTTATTGTTGCGCATATTTCACTATTGCTCTCATTATCTATTCTGCAACATAACAATTGTTTTATTGATATATTAATCAAATTATTTTAATTAATTAACGTGCGGCATCGATTTCATATTTATTGATTTAATTGCTTTCACACATATTTAAAATTATTACTATTTTGATCGCTTCTGCACAATGGTCTAAGAAATCCAATGACATGATACCATGTCAAACATGGTAGATATGATGAATTGAGCTTGCCCTTCAACAATGTTGAAGCAAATAAAATGAGGAAAATTGTGAACACGAAATATTAATTTTATTGAACTTCTAAAAATGAAATGTTCAAGTTACATGAGTCAGTTAAGCTATGCTATTTATAGTTACAATAGCTCTTAATTGATATTTAACTAGAGTTAACTTAATATAACTAAATCTAAACTAATATAGGTTAGCTTGTTGGTCATGAAACTGAAGCGCCAACAGCAAGGGAGTTCTCTGCATTTTCTTGAACTGTAGAATTGGAGTTTGTTGCATTGGCTTGAGTTGTAAGTAATTGATTTTGCTTCATTTGTGACACATTCGTTATCTGATGATTTCAGCTCCATGACCTCTGTTGTGGCTGCTACTTGGATATAGAAGAAGAACGTTCATGCACATGGAATTGAAATGCTAAGAAACGAAGATAGGCCTTCACGGACAAATTATTCATGAACACTCAACCATAAATAAATAACTCCCTAATATACCCAAATAACAAAAAATGCGACCATCTCCAGGAACCAGAATCCTCTTCGGTAGTGGAGTGTCCATTACTTTAAATTAGATGCAGACATGTGCCAAAATAGAGATTCAATGGTCATGATTTAAAGCATAAATTAATTTAATTTTAAATTAAATTAAGTAAAAGATAAAACAAACTTTATTCATGTATCAATCTCCCTCTCTATCTGATCTCCTCCTCTTGCTTCATCACGATGCTCCCCAAAAGCAAATCCTAATTTTTCCGCCATTTGCCCCAGCGTGAGTGGCAAATGAGCCTTGGTGATGCTCGAATTAGTCCCGATTAGAAATGAGAAGTCTCAATCATGCACCGTGACAAGTACGTCGGTGTCGATGAAGAAAAAAGATTATTAGCAGCTGGGAATCAAGTGATGACGAGAGCCACTGCTCGTTAGTGAAGAGAGGGTGGTGAGGAAGTGAAGGAGACGAGGGGGAAAGAGTCGTAGCGATGGTGATGCGAAGGGATCGGAGGCATCGTTGGCACCCTTACCATCAACACTGCTGTTTAGTGAAGTAGTGATGAGCCTCGGTAGGCATAGGCAAAGCAACGGAGGACTAGGATTGTTGGTACGAAGAAATCACGGTGAGAACAAGACAAAAAAAAAAGAGAGAAAGAGAGGGGAGGCTAAATAGGTTTTTTTTTATCTATTTATTCAAGTAAAAAACATCACTATTTTTACTTTAAATCCTGATCATTAAATTTTAGTTTTGCCACATGTCCTTATCTATTTAAAAGTTCAAAGAACTAGACTCTCTAATACCGAAGAGGATCCAGACTCCATCTCTAGTAGTCATTCAAGTAGGCAACACGTGTCCTGAATAGTGAATGATGCAGTGTGCGACAATCTTCCCCATCTGCAAGTAGTTTTGATTTTAATTTTAATTTGGAAAAACCGCTCATTTGGTTCCTTAAATTATTTTTTTATTTTAAAGTTGTCCTTCAAGTTTTATCTAGTCAGGTTTCATTTCTCTCTCTCTCTTTACCATGAACTTGACTGCTGCCATGGACACCATGGCTCCCTTTCAATCTGAATGCCCCATCACAACATGGAAAGAGATGAAGAGTGATCCCTTGCTATTAACCGAACTAGATTTTTCATATAGAGAGAGAGAGCGCAAATGAGAGTAACCCTAATGGACTTGTTATAAAAAATGAGTTCTTACCAGAAAAACCTTGGAGTTTGCTGGGGAAGATGATAAGAGGGAGAAAATAACGGAAAAATTGTAGGAGGGGCTAATGGTGATGAATTCAAAAAACTTAAGAAACCAATTTAAAACAAATAAATAACTTGAGGGATTAAAGAAGCGGTTTTGCCTTTTAATTTTAATTTTAATATAAGTAGTTTTAATTTTAGTTTATAGTAAATATAGCCTGCTCCTTTAATTTGTTATCCACTTTGTTTTGAATTGTCATAGAAGCTTAAATAAGCTTCGTCGCGGAAAGTATTGCACGTCTTAGTTTTAATCACTATAAAAAAAAAAATATTTGGCATGTCTCAGACCAGTCCTATAATATCCAAACTTTTTTGTTTTAATTCTTGTTTTTAGTGTTTGTTTGTTAAGTGTCCTGCCACCGGTACAATTTCAATATTTAAGAATGGCACGTGGCATTTAAAAAAAAAACTTATAAAAATTGACTTTATTAAAAAAGAAACTTGATAGAGGGCTGATAGAAGGGAAGTGTCGAAAATAATGAACTTATTAAAAATTTGAGTATATTCAAATGCAATAATTCTAGTTGATATATTAGTAGATTCATACATATAGGAAATATCATTCATGAATCTAGGAAGTAACTATTATGGATTAGATGGCTTTTTAGAGAATTCATGTTGACCATGATGACCGAGCTCACCAAGTTTATTAGGTTGTTTGTGTTAATTGGGCCCAACTAAAATCCTACTAAATAATTGATGTATCATTGTTGGCCAAGCCCTCCATATTTGCCAAGTTACCTAAGTTGGTTGGGTCCAACCCAAAAATTTGGGATTAACTTGATCAGGTTTATCCACTTAACTACCTAAGATGATAGTTTACTTTAACTAATAAAATGAGTAGGATAAGTTCGACTTCCAAGATTGTCTGTATCCTAAGTATATGATAAGCACATTCCTGTCAATATAAGGATAAGCCCAAGTTACATACACACATCTCTATATAACTAGTATTATCATCCAGGTATGTTCAACTTATCTTACGCAAATACACACAAATATTGACTTAGGTTGTTGCGTGTTGTTCCTAAAGAATAGTTGTCAACGTCATACATCAAAACTAATTTAATCTTCATTTTGAAAACTTGGATTGAAACATTTTCAATATCTCAAATATGCGAAACACTTTAATAGCTACCATAATTATGATCTTGCAATCATTCTTGAAGTTATTTACAAGTTTATATAAAGGCCATCGGGTATATTACTCAAGCAATCCCAATAATCACTCTATTCTCTATGCATTTTATATTTCTTTTATCTATTTTCTGCCATCACCAAAGCTAATGTTCATAGCATCGATACATTAACTTCAAATAGTATTACGAAAAATAGAAATAAGAAAGAGAATGTTTACTAGACATTAAATATATCATCAATAACATAGTAGAATTGAAAACACGATTATAGAAATTGATAGTAAATTAAACATATTGTACTCCAAACCATCATCATCAAATTCAACTATTGGATAGACTATGCCCCGACCCAAATATAGAAATAAGGATATCAAAATATAAAACATTTTGCCTTCTTCCTTTTCTATTGTAAGTTGTTGAACCTTAAATATGAGTTCTTGATGGCTTGCAGTTTATTGACAACAACGAGCATAGGTATCCTTTCACTAGGTGAAGTTGAAGAACATGAGACACCAATTTGTAACACCGACACAAACCAATCCTCCATCATAGCAAGGACATTAGGCTCCATATCCCTCCTCCTTATTGATGTCTCATCATTTGTGGAAATTTCATGATGATCTCTATCATCATATTCTTGCTTGGAGAGCAACGAAGGATCAATTATATCCATGACACGATTTGGTAATGCCATTGATGTGAGCTTGTGAGTTCCCATGTCTCCATCAAACATCTCATCTGTTGGTTTTTTTCTTGTGAAAATTTCCAGTAATAGTATTCCATAACTGTAAATATCACCAAGTGTAGAAGGTTGTCCACCCATTCCATACTCTGCATCATTTATTGATGAAGTATAATATTGTGAAATGTAATTATGCAATAAATTAAAAATTTTGTTTTTCCTGTACAATCCCGAACTAATGTAGAAAACATATATATATATATATATATATGTGTGTGTGTGTGCCATAATTTATAAAGTTTGATATATATATATATATATATATATATATATATATATATGTGCCATAATTTATAAAGTTTGACCACTGCATTTTTAAATATATATATATATATATGTGTGCCATAATTTATAAAGTTTGACCAATGCATTTTAAAAAAAAAATTATAGATGTTAACATCTTTTGTTGTTCTACCTATATCATTAGATCAATAAATAAAAATAAATTGCATTAACAAATATTGTATTTCTTTATGTGCATATATAAGTAACACTATTTAATTTTGTATGGTTGTGTTGTTAGCGAGTTAAAAACATACCTGGAGGGATGTATCCAATGGAACCCTTTAAGATTGTTGACATACTCGATTGTGCGGAAAAATCACTTGATTCATCAAACAAAAATGTAGCTAATCCAAAGTCACCAACATGGGCCACCATATCATTGTCTAGAAGTACATTGCTGGGCTTTATATCACAATGAACAATTGAAGTTTGACAAAAGTGATGGAGATATTCCAATGCACAAGCAACATCAATTGATATGTTTAGCCTTTGAATAAATGTCAATGTGTTGGTCTGACATCGCATATTATTTACGGGATGCAACCAGTCTTCTAGACTACCATTGGACATAAACTCGAAGACCAAAGCTTTAAAGTCATTACCTTGATGATCAACACTTGAGATGACAGTAATGATCTTGAGAAGGTTGCGATGCCTTATGTTTTTCAGAACTCGACACTCATCAATGAAACTCCTTGAAGCTCCTCTTTGTTCAAGATTTAATACTTTAATTGCAATAGTTTGTCCAATACTTGAAAGATATCCTTTGTACACAGAACCAAAACTTCCTGAACCAATTATGTTATCCTGAGAGAACCCATCCGTGCATTTTGCAACTACCGAGTAAGAAATTGCCAGCTCTAAATCTTCTGATTTTAAATCTTTCTTTGTTCTTCTCTTTATCATCAAGATTGCAACAAAACAAGATATAAAGAGTAAAACTACAAACACACTGACTACAAGAATAACATTCTTTGGTTGACGAAGTTTTCTTAACAGAGAGGTCCTCCTAATAGTGCATGCCGGTAAGTTTAATTCTGGGATACCACCACAGAGTTTGTTATTTCCATAAATCGATATTGAAGTTGCATTTTTGAATATTCCACTTCTTGGGATTTCTCCCTCAAAATCATTGTAAGAAAGGTTGAGATGTAGGAGCCCCCTGAAAGCCCCAAAAAATTCAGGAATCTTACCAAAAAAGTTATTACGCGATAGATCAATGTATTGTAAGCCTCTCAAATTCTGTAAAGTTTGAGGAATGCTCCCCTCAAAATAGTTACCTTGCAAATAAAGTCGTTCCAAAATACCTGAGAAATTGTTCTCTGATAGGTCCAGCTGTCCAAGAGTAACTAGTTTTCCCACTTCAGGAGGCAGAGAGTAACTAGTTTTCCCGACAAAGCGTTATGAGACACATCCAATAATATTGCTAGTGAAGAAATGCTCGTTACTTCCTTTGGTATCGATCCACTAAGCTTATTACTGGAAAGGTTAAGTAGCAATAACTTCTGGCAATTTCCAAGACTAGAAGGTATACTACCCTCAAAGTAGTTTTCCTCCATATAGAGTTCTGTTAATAAAGATAAATTTCCTATGGAGGATGGGATTCTTCCTGAAAATTTGTTGCCACGCATATACAATTGTTGCAAGTTTTGCAGCATAAATAATGCATCAGGAATACTACCATTTAGCTGGTTATAGTCCAATGCTAGAAGGGACATGTTGACAAGATTGCCAATCTCGACAGGTATGTTTCCCTCTATTCTATTAAAACCTATCATAAATGTGTGCAATTGAGTTGAGAAATTTGCAATTGACCTTGGCAACTCTCCACCAAAATTATTGCCATTTAGAGCCAATTCTTGTAAAACTGTGCAGTTGACCAAAGAATTAAAAAAGCCAAGGTCATTGGCTCTCCCACTTCCTAGGTTATTGTTTTCTAAATCAAGATAGATTAATCGATGCAGGTTCCCTATGTTCTTAGGAAGTGTGCCAGTGAGATCATTATCCCAAAAGCCAAAATTATCTAGTTTTGTTGCATTTACCAATGATGCAGGAATAGTCCCTGTAATATTGTTGTCCCCACCAACAAATTCTCGAAGGTTAGGAAGAGTAAAGCCTACATCAGATGGTATGTTGCCATGGAAAGATTATAACATGAAGGAGGAATCGTGCCAGACAAGAAATTATCATATAGTGAAAGACCTCTCAAGCTTGATAAACGGCATACCTCGCGTGGTATATTACCATGCAATTTGTTCCTAGAAAGGGAAACAAAAGTTAATGAAGATAAATTTCCTATCCAAGTGGGGATTGTACCTGTGAAGTTGTTTGTTTTAACACTTAGCTTTGTTAGTTGTGTGCAGTGACTCAGATTATTTGGAATACTCCCCCTGAAGTAGTTTTTATAGATGAATAGGTACCGCAAGTGCAGTAGCCACCCCACCTCTTGAGGAAATCCACCGTGGAAGAGGTTATTTCCTAGGTCGATTGTTGTGAGAAATGTAAGGTTTCCTATAAATGGTGTAAGGATCAAGGAAATGACCCTTCCATTGGAGATGCTGCATGTGATCCCTGTCCAGTTGCAGTGATGGATGGAATCATTCCAAGAGCTCATAATGTTCAATGGATCTCCAACTATATGATTCTTGAAGTCAAGTAAGGTATGTTGATCAGTTTCAGTTCCATAAGTTGGATTAACTGCTGTAGCAGAATCCAAGCTTAATAAAACTAGAAACACACAAAGAATTTGGAATACTACTTTGCTTTCGGACTTCATATTGTAAGATTGGCTCATGTTTTCAGAACTTAGATTATTTGATGCCTAGCTACTAAGATATGATGACTTATATATAGAAATGTTGCAACAAATGGAACAAGATGCACTAATAGAAATGTTGCGGTGGGACAAGATGCACTGATGGAAATTTCAGTGGGGTGGCACAAGATGCACTAATGCCAATATGTCATTCCTTTTCCAACTCCAATAATGGCTAAGCAGAACTCCTCCGTTTTTTTTATTATTTATAGTATTTTTTTAAAGATTTTTTTTTATTTTTTATTTGTCATTTTGAATAGTGTAATAAATGTTATCTATAGTGTTTACTCATATTCATTAGGTATAGGTTTATCAAAATAATGAAGAAAAATTAGTGATTATAAAGAGAGAAAGGATATAGTAGGAAAAAACATAATTAATATATTGAAAATCTAAATAATTATTGTTGACTTCTTAAAAAATACTCCCTCCGGTCCTTATTATTATCCTTTTCATTAATTTCCACACCCTTTAAGAAAGTTAATTAGTATTATATTGTTACTAGTATTAGAAATATAAATATTTGATATAGTTTTTCAAAAGTAACTTTATAATTATTATTTATTGAGAATCTAAAAAGTGTTGAGTAAATATGTGTGTTAGTGAAAAAGAAGTAATTAATGTCATTAAAAACTGAAAATGAGGCCTAATACAAAAGACTGAAGATAGTATATTTTGTTTGAAATATGATAAATAAATAAGAACCGAGGAGGAAGTATTTTCATGAAGGACAACTTTTACTTTTTGTCTTCGTGTGAATATAAATTATTGGTGAATCTATTACTCTCTCCGTTTCTTATTAATTATCTTTTTTTTTTTAAAAAAAATTATTCTTTTTTATTTATTCTTTTGAGGATTTTAAGATTGTAATAAATGTTCTTTTTCATGTTTACTTACATTTAATAAGTCTTAATTTACGTAAGTAGTGTAGAAAAATTAATGATTGTAGAGTGAGAAAGAGTATAGTAGTAAAAATATAATTAATATATTGGAAATCTAATTAATGATTGTATTACTTTAAAGGTGTATTTTATTTGAAATAGGACATATAAATAGGAACGGAGAGTGCGGTAAAATTAAAAGTTACTCCCTCCGGTCCTATATATAGGACATACTTAATCATATTCCTCGGACCAAGAAAAGTAGTTAGTTTTATGAATTCTATGTGAATATATTGTAACATTACAATTTTACCCTCTCAATTTTTCTTGAAAAATTCACACTCATTAATGAACAACAAAAAACACATGCATTTAATAAGGGCAAAAAAGAGAAAAAACAATAAATGATGCATAGAAAATACAAAATGTCTTATATATAGGACCAAAGATTGCTTCTAGAATATGTCCTATATATAGGACCGGAGGGAGTAGTAGTTAATTAATAATTTGTTATAAAATTAAATTTTTAATTGAAATTAAAAACAGTCTTAAAAGCAAAGTTACCACAAACTAGTCTGGATTGATTTACTAAATAATTCAACAACAAGATAATCTAAGGCTATTTTCGGCATGCCAAGTTAGGATTTTTTAGTTAATTAGAAGCTTTTAGATTCAGCAAATAACTTATTAGTCCCGTTCGGTAAACACAAATTAGAATGAGGCTATAGCTTTTAAAAAAAAAGAGCTTATAACTTTTGAAAGTTAGTTTTTAAAAGCTATTTCAAGTAGCTTTCAATAATTCATGTACCAATTATACCCTTAAAAAATTTTCAAAATTATTTACTTACCATGGTGACAATTTATTTTTTAATGAATTTTTAATTTAATAATTATTAATTATAATTTAATATTTTTATTATAAATAAAGAAAAACAATTTTAATTAATTATAATTTAATATTTTTTAATTAATTAATTAATTAACTATTTATTTAATGTAAAGAATAAATTGAAATAATAAAATATAAATAATATAATATTGTATGTCCTTTTTTATCATTTAATAACTTTCAGCTACTTCAAAAGTTAGTTTTGCCGAATAACACTATTTCAAATAGTCAGTTAAACAATTATAAGTTCGTAACTACAAGCTCAAAATTTTCAGCTTCAAAATTACAAGTTACAAATTCACAGTTATAAATTAGTTTTGTCAAACAAACCCTAATTCTGATTCATTGCAAATTCATTATGTATAAATAGACTTGTTGATAACTATTGAATATAGTCATTTGAGATTTGAATACATGACCTAATGATACAAGAGATGGGTAATGAATTTGTTGCAAGTAACCATTTCTTAAAGCAGCATTGTTACATGTATATCCAATCTTTGCAACTTTGGTGGAAGCTGGGTTACAAATGACTTGATAATATTATTGCGCATTATTATAAAGGCCCTATTGTGACCAAAATCTCAAAAATCAGTTAGTATATATAATTCACTCCTTTGCATTGGTTTCTAAGCACTAATCACCACTCAAACTACCACCATTGTCACTAAGATCACCATCAGACCTATTCCTAGATCCAAGGTAAGAGGGGCGACCGCCTAGAACACCCAATTTTTTGAGGTCCTAATTTTTTTTAATACCTATAGATGAAATTATAAAAAATAGGGCCAAGCCACGTATAGCGGTATAGGCATAGTAAAATTACCTAAGAAAATAAACAAAACAAAACACGTATAATGGTATAGGCATAGTAAAATCACAAGGCACAAGTCCACACACAAAACAGAGATTCTGATACTCAAATCAAATTTAGAAACTAAAAATGGAAAAGAAAAGAGATGAAACTGTGGAAGTTGGAACACTGAGACAAAGGGACAGAATCAAAGAGGGAGTCAATAGTTGATGTGCTTTTTTTAATTAAGAAAATTGGAAGTTTATATTGTATAGAGATGACTCAATAGTTGATGTGTTTTATTATTCAAGCTTATAGCAAATGATTAAACCCTTCGTAGAAGGTGAAGAGAATATCTAGTATATATGATGCTTACTTAAGATTGATGTTATTAGTGAAATTTCTTAATTATAAAAAAAGAAAAAGTTATTATGCTATTGTGTTGTAATTTATATTGCAAAAGTTTTATGTAGTTAATTTTATGTAATTAATTATTTTATAAGAATGGGCCTTTGTTTCTAATTTTGCCTTAAGCTCCGAAAATAATAGAAACAACCTTGATCATCATCGCTCTGCTTTTTTGGTCACCATACTACAAAGAGCATCACCATCACCACAACTATTACTCTAGACTATAACCACTATAACAACGACCACTGCCTCTAACTAAAAATGACAAGGATCATATGAGAATTGTTATTAAATAGTGATTGTAGTACAAGATGATAATGCATAACATAGTATGAGCACTATTAAAATTATAAATTTGTAAATAATTTTGAAAACTAATTAAAAACCAAAAAAAATTTAAAAACCGTATTATAAAATTAGAAAATAGTTTTAATTTTTTAAAATTTTAAAAATCAAAACTAAAAATCACCCGATCGGACCTAACAAAAAATGAATTGACATCAAGTTGGACGTGTCTCTGTTGGTTGGATGGGTTTGACTCTTATTTACTTCATTTTGTCAAATTTTTATTGTTTTTACACATTCGCGGAAAATCAGACCGTAGAAACCAGATATTTGTCAAATTTTTATTGTTTTTATGACATTCATGGAAAACCAGACGTAATAATCTAAGAAGAAAATTTTGTTTTGACTCTTCTCCCTTTCTACTTGTTTTCCTTGTTTTTTTTTTCTAAGTGTGATAGCGGTAGAAGGGAGGGAGATTTTATCCTCCCTCAGCTCTCCTTATTTTAGAAGGTATGCGGGTTTTCTCTCCCAGTTATATCTAGTTAATTAATTTTGCCTTGTGCAAGTGGTGTGATTTTATTCTCCTAGTTTCATCTGGGTTTTTGTTTTGAGTGTGAGAAGGCATCTGTATAGTATTTGTTTGTCAAGATCTGATGACCTTTTTATTTTTTTAAATAACTATAACACTGATATTCGGGACACATCTTCCCTTCCAGATTTCTGTTTTATCTTCTGTCCAATGGCTCTACATCTGAGATTCTTTGTCGCCGAAATGTGCTTACTTCCGGCATCGATGAGATAGTTATCTTGGAAACAAAGGCTGTTAAATCTCTTGTTAGAGTTGGAAACTGAATGTTGATGATGATTTATGGCCAAAGGGAGTTTGCTGTTATTGCTGAGTATCTAGTCTTTTTTAGCAATTTTTATTGTATGAAAAATACGTGCTTTGTTGTTGTAATGTTGGATTTACTTATACTATTTTATTTTATGAAATGAATTACATATTTTTCCTAAAAAAAATGAACGTAGAAAGCCGATATATGCTTTATCCATAAATTTTTTTTAATGTGGGTTGAATAATTTTAGATAATTTTGAGCAATAAATTTTATTGAGTTTAGAAACTGTAAATTGCTATTTTGCTTGAACATTTGAAGAATTTTGATTGAGATTTTTTTTTCATTGTCTTTCCTTATGAAATGGAGAAATATGTTTAAATCAAATTAAATTATACGAATTCATATATTATTTATAACTTTTTATACGATACAGTATAAATTACATTGATCTATCTATTGATTAATAGTTATTTATTATTTAGATCATTCCTCTCAAATTTAACAAAATTCCTACATCAATGAATATATAATAAACTAATAACTTCATTTTTCATTACTTTTCTTTGATAATAAATGGGGCCAAAGCCCAAACAAACAACGAGATCAACAAGAGAATTAGTTCCCAACCCCCATCTATTAGCCCCAAACCCCACTTTTAAAATTAATACCAAAACTACCCTCCATTCAAACCCCATTATACTTCCATTTCACAAACCCCACTAACTCTTCAACTCCCTCATTCACGTTTCTCCACTTCTTCCACCGAACAACACTCCCTCTGCATCCACCTCCGCTGTGTCCACCACCACCGCCTCCATCGGTACACACTTTCTTCTTCTTCTTCCCTCATTCATTACCATTTTGTCTTCTATGTGGGTTTTGTTTTGTTTTTATTTTTGTTCTAGGTTTTCTTCTCTGTTTGTTTCCTTTAGGTTGGGTTCGAAATTGCCATTGTTGTATTTTCGAAGGTCTGCTGGCTCTGCAACTTTCCGACACGGGGGTGTCGGAAAAATGTAAAATTCCGACTCTTCCATGTCGGAAATTAATCAGTATTTGTTTTATAAATTATTTAGTAATAAATTCCGAAATACCCGTGTCGGAATTTACTAAAATTACGACACTGGTTAGTCGGAATTTTAACAGTTACGTACTCCCTCCTTCAACTTCCCACTATTCCTCCTTCCTCCTCCTTCCTCCAAGCGTTCGAGGTTGCTGCCGCCGCCACCATTCCGCCGCCGTTCGAAAGTACAATCGATCTTCTTCTTCTCTGTGTTATGTTCTTCTTTGTTATGTTCTTCTTAGTCAATGATGGAAAAGTGGAAGCTTTTGGATAAAAAAAAGTGAAAAAGATGAAGGTTTTGGAGAATGAGAGTGATTGTAGAAGAGGAACATGAGGAGTTCATGGGGTATTATGGGGTTTGGGTTTTAGATAAATTAGGATTGGGGTTTGTGACTAATGGGGTTTGGGGATTAAGTGTTGGAGGGAAACTAATAAGTGAGGGCATTTCAGACATTTCGCTATTAAATTGGGGTTTGGGGCTAATCTATGGGGGTTGGGAACTAATTCTCTTATTCTAGGGAAGGCAATACCATAAGCCTCCTCACAAACAATACCATGCACACAGGCAGGTGCAACATCATAATAAACACACCCTATGTTCCCTAAATGGCCCAAACTAGCTAGCTAGGCAATCAGCAGACCTATTGGCCTCTCTAAAAACATGACAAAGAGAGACACTCCAATTAGAAGACAAAAGATTCTTCACTTCACGAACCAGAGCATAACAGTGGTGAGAAGTTACACAATTCGAATTCACCAAGGAAACAGCAGTGAGAGAATCCATCTCCACCTTCAGGTACTGAATATTCAACAAATTCGCCATTTTCAATCCCATAAGCAAACCCCAAAGTTCAGCCTTGATAGACGTGGCAGCACCAACACAGCATGAAAAGCCACGAATAAACTGGCCCGAACTATCCCGGATAAGACCTCCACACGAGGCGGAGTTATTCGGAGGCCTAAGAGAACCATCAACATTCAGCTTCATATGCCTCGTCGGAGGAGGAATCCAAGCAACCAGAACTTCCCTTTTTAAAATCGTATCAGGGATAGAAGAAGAGAACGCAGAAGTAAAATGCCGGACATAGCTAATAATAGAATAAATCAAATTAGAACTCAACTCAGAACAATTATTAAAAATCAGGGAATTACGGTCATTCCAAATCTTCCACACGGCTGTCCCAAAGAAAGTATTCCAAGGAAACTCCAAGATACCATTATCATTGCCAGCAAGATTAAAGGAAAGCCAAACCTGAAAATCCGTGTTAAAAAATAAATTGGCTTTTGACGGATGCACCACTTTGTTCCAAAAACCTCTAACAACAGCACAATCACGGAGACAGTGAAGCATAGATTCCCCAACCATCCTACATCGCGGACAAGCATCTGAAACCGACATGCCTCTTCTAACACGTTCACTATTCGTCAGGAGACTCTCATGACAAGCTTTCCAAAGCATAGCTTGAATCCTCGGAGGCCCTTCCCATTTAGAAACCAGCCCAAAATTACCAGAATCAGTGAGAGGATGGGGAACTGAAACATGAATCGTAGACAAGAGAAGATCATATGCAGATTTAAGAGAAAAAATCCCACTACTCTCCGCACGCCAAACCAGAAAATCAGCACCTACACTGTAAATAGGAGGTACAATTGCTGCAATTTTAATGCAAATATGCCTTGGAAGAATACTATTCAAAAGCGGCCAGTCCCACTCTCCGTTAATAGAATAATGCACCACAGGATAATTCTCACACCAAAGAGGAACATTTACATCCGGAATAGCCGCCAAAGAGGGAATACCAGGAATCCAAGCGTCCTTCCAAAACTTTGCTTGACCACCGTTGCCTAGAATCCAGCTACTGCCCTCTCTAGCAATCGGACAAGCTTTAGAGATGACTCGCCAAATACTAGAGACATTAGAAGAGGGATGGCCAACAATTTGCAAAGGGTTTTGGACTTTATATTTAGAAATAAGAACAGCAACCCACAAAGCTTCAGAATTAGTCATTAAGTTCCACGCAAGCATAACCATAAAAGCTTCATTGACAACCTTCAAGCTACGGAAACCCAAACCACCCTTTGCTTTAGGAGCACATATCTTCTCCCAAGAGACCAGATGACACTTACGTTGTTCATTCGAACTACCCCAAATGAAGTTCCTGCACAGCTTCTCAATTTCATTACACACACCAATCTTAACACATATAAATGAAGAGCTAAATGAGTTTAGATTTTTGCAAAATTTGATATTAAAAATTTAGGTTTATTTATGTATTTAGTCCGTGAAAATTGGGAGTGTTTTGATTTTGGTTCCTGGAAGTTTTTTTGACCTTGACTCATCCTTAATTGTTTTGAAAATTTGGTTTTAGTCCTTGTTGTTAAGAAAAATTCGTTAACAATTGACGTGGCTAACGGAACATCACATCAACATACACGTGTGCAAGTATGGAATGTTATGGTAGGATGACGTGGATGATTTGAAACCGCAAGAGAAAAAGGGCCATAGCCCAATCCACAAACACATTTTGGTTGGGCCTTGACCCTTTTGTTCCTGCGGGTCCGGATCATTCACGTCATCCTATCGATGACATGCAATACTTGCACAAGTGTAGTGCTGATGTAACGTTTTGTTAACTACATTAACAATTAATGAATTTTTCCTAACGGTAAAACCAAATTTTGAAACAATTAAGGATGAATCAAGGTCAAAAAAAACTTCTAGGGACCAAAATCAAAACACACTCAACTTTCAGGGACTGAAACCATAAATAAGCCTACTATATGATGAATACTTTCAATGCAGCGATTGATTCAATTAAATTTAGGTATATTTAACATTTTAGTCCCTGAACTTAGGCGTTCTTTTGGAATTGGTCCTTAAACTTTTTTTTCGATGTTTTGGGTTCCTGAACTTTGTTTAATTTTTGGAAATGGTCCTTTCGCCACTTAAGTGATGATATAGCCGACGACATGTCACATTACTTTCACAATATCTACGAGTGACATGTTACGTAGAGTCACAGGACACTACATGATTTTTTTTAATTAAAAAAATAATTTCTTTTAAAATTTATTTAAATATTCGATTTTCTTTAGAAAAATTCAATTTTTAATTATTTTTAATAAATTTTAATTTTTTTAAATTTAGAAAATTCACATGACATCATCTGACACGTTACCTATCGATGTGGCAAAGGTGACGTGACATATCCTCGGTCATATCACCACTTAAGTGATGAAAAGACCATTTCCAAAATTTGAGCAAAGTTTAAGGACTCAAAGCAGCGAAAAAAAAAGTTTAAGGACCAATTCCAAAAATTGCAAAAAAATTAATATTTTATTTTCTTTCCCTCCAAAATTTTTTTGTAATATTGCAATTAGGTCCTCCCAAGGACTGAATTGCAATACTAATATTTTTGTACAAAATTATTATAAAATATATCCCATATTTTTATATTTTCTAATACACATTATGTACAAAAACAAAGGTTTCCAATAAACTTAAATTAATTATAAAATAACTAATTTATTTATTCGGAGGATGAAAATTAGGGGTGTTACAATTTATACCGAGACTAAGGACTAGGGGCGCCTTCCACGATGGCTAAGAATTCCTTCCATCATATTCCGGATCCATCATCACTCTCCTCCGCGTCTTCCCATGCATCTTCTCTGGAAAACGGCGTCCTCGTAACTCAGCTCCTCCGATAATGGATGATCTCATGACTCGGGAGGCCAGGCTAATTCCACGTCCGGTCCCATCTGAATGTCATAGCGCCACCAAGGAATAAATTCACCCTCAACGTCCACATCCAGTGGGTTACCACAAGGAGGATCCCAAGCTGCTAACTTCCTCAGAAAGGGAGACCTGCCACCCAGCCAGCCTACTTTTCCGGTTTCTCTTGCCCGTAGCATCCTGGCGACGTTACCCACCTGAATTTACCATATACATTTTGCACAAGGAACATACAGAATATAGAGAGTAAGCATTCCAGACATTGAGATGTCGACTATGTGGATTTATATTAGGCAATCAAACACAGATAAGCATATAAAATACAACAATACTTAAAATTTACTTCCACCTCCTCTTTAATGGTTTCACTTTAAATTCATTGCAATTCTCAAGTCCACTTTTTCACCAGTATCAATATCATCAATCTCTCTCATTTCCAAAGGACCCATTTTCCACCAACAATACATTATCCATTTCCTTTCTTTTAATACCACCTCTTTCCAATAGCTTGTTTACATCTTAATCAATTTACTATTCTCTTTATTAACTTCCAAATTCTCATCTTCGATACATATATTATTAACCTTTTTAATTAAGGCTTATTACATCGCGTCCACCGATGACGGGGGATTTGGGGATTGTCATAGTGGGTTTCGTTAGCACACTCACATCTCCTCCAATCCATCCAACCCTAATCAGAAGCAAACGGGACGTACAGGAACCTTAATCCACACAGGTCGAACAACCGAGAAATCACAAGGTATGTGTCAAGGCCACAACCGTATGGGCCGGCCATCACGACACTTGAAATTTCAAATTCGAAATCGTTCGACTGCCCGCTTCGTTCAGGTTCCCTCTCACCGTTTCGAATTTGATCAAGGGGGCGACAGTACTATCCTAGTCTGCAGTGTGGACACTAGTACAAAAAATACATTTTAGACCAGTTGAAACAGACCGGTTCCGTGCGGAACCAGTCTCTTAATAGACATTTGTTAAAACTAGACTGGTTACTTTGTATAACCAGTCTGAAAATATATTAAATAAGACTGGTTTCATAAGGAACCAGTCTCTTTTTGTGTCTTTTGTTAAAACTAGACTGGTTCCGCACGGAACCAGTCTCATACACTAGTACAAATCAGATTGGTTTCTTACTGAACCAATCTCTTTAGACTTTTTGTTCAGACCGGTTCCGTGCTGAACCGGTCTGGAATTGACATTCCGTGCTGAACCGGTTCCTCTTATTATTATTTTTTTAAAGGGGTTCCTCTTGTTTCTCACTCTGCTTTTCTTCTTCTTCCCTTAATCTAAAACACCATGTCTCCATTATTTTCAATTGCTAGAGTACAAACCCTAACAAACCGCCGCCCGTCGTCTTCCCTCTTGGTTCTATTTCTTCGTTCTTCTTCGTCCCTTCGCCGGCTTCTCCGTTCGGGTTGAAGTTAGGTTTCGCTTCTGCTCTCTTCTCCGCCGCCGTATTCGTCTCGCGCCTCTCCTCTTCATTCGTGTTCGCTGCTACTGCTGCCATTGCTAAAGAGGAATTGATTTAATTCTTCAGCAACATTCATTCATTCATTCACTGCTCACTCGCCTCCTCTTCTCCCTCCTGTTCGCGACAGCCACACTCTTCTCACTCCCTCACTCTGTTGCTCACTCACACACTCGCTGCTCACTCACACACTGTGCTTCCAGGTTTGTTCTCCATTTTCGTTTTTAATTCCTCACCTCAAATCCTATTTTCTGATTTTATTTGGTACTCTTTCAATTGTGTTGAAGTTAGGGTTTCTAATTTTTTTATTTCCTATTTCTGATTATTAGAAGTTGAAAAATAGGAAATAGGATATAAGAGCTTTCTCATCTGTCCCCAATCCTATAAATCACACAATTGTATTAGAAATGTAATAAGGAAAATAAAGCACATGCTCTAGCAAAACAGAGAAGAGAAATAAAAAAAATGAAAATAAGAGTGATTTTTTTCTTTTATGGTTGGTGTGAGTTTTGCAGAAGGTATTATGAACTATCAAACCTATAAGCTTAAGCTTATTTGAGTATGAATAATGTTCAAAGATTTGGTTATGTTTAATTAAGATAGTTATTAAATACCAGGAACATTTTTGTATTTGGACTTTCTTAATTTATCATGCACAATAAAAGATTACGAAGAAACAATATGAAATTGCAGAAAGATAACCTTGACATGCCCTCTTGATAGTTTCAACATCATCAATTGGAGAAGAGTCTTTTGCAGCAATAAGAGTAGCCATTTAGTCTTTTATCTTATCTTTAGTTAATGTCAAATAAGATTTGTATAGAGTTAGTATTTGGTTTTCCATTTTATAGAAGAGTAGCCATTTTGTCTTGTCTCTTATCTTTAGTCTTGTCTCTTGTAAATATGTATCAAAATCTTTGCTACCTTAGCTTATGTTACACAAAAAAAAAAATCTTATGTTCATTTTTTTTTTGTAGGAGGAGTCATGGAAGACAGTGTTAACTTTGGCATATCAAAGCTTGGGAGTAGTGTATGGAGATTTAAGCACTTCACCACTTTGGCATATCAAAGCTTGGTTATATTATCATTGAAATTTCTTGATTATTACATTACTTTGATGATTGCAGCTCCACTAAAGAATATAGCCACAAACAACTTGATGATCTTAAAAAAGAATTTTGCAGGAATATTCTTTAGTTACAGGTCGTAGCTTATGTTAGTTTGACTGGGCACAGAAATGTATACAGGCCGGCTTTCTCATTTTGTGTAGCTTATGTTATACTTTGCCTCGATCAAACTTGTAGTAGAAATACATACATATATATATATATATATATATATATATATCGTGGTTTTTATAATATAATTTTAGCATCTAGTTATTATTTATTAGTTTTATTATATTATATTCATGTGTTTTTTTAATTGATACCAGTTAAAAATACTAAAAGAGACTGATTAAAAATTTAATTGAGATTTGTTGAAAACGTTAAATGAGACTGGTTAAAACTTTAATTGAGACTGGTTCAAAATTTAAATTAAAAATTTAAATGAGATCGGGTTCAAAACACTCAATGAGACTAATTGAAAATTTAATTGAGACTGGTTCAAATCACTCAATCAGACTGGTTCATAGTTTAATTGAGACCGGTTCAAAATGCAAATGAGACTGGATATCTTAATTTTCAGACCGGTTCAAATCACTCAATCAGACTGGTTCATAGTTTAATTGAGACTGGTTCAAAATGCTCAATGAGACCGGTTCATCTTTTAAAACAGACCGGTTAAAATGCTCAATAAGACTGGTTCATAAATTAATAGAGACCGGTTATTTTTTAATTTTCAGACTGGTTCGGAACCAGTCTATTTAATTGACAACTAGACCGGTTCGAAACCAGTCTCATTTAAAGACATAGCAATAAGACCGCCACTTTTGAGACTGGTTCAAAACCAGTCTCAAATGGGGTGCGGAACCGGTCTGAAATGGTCAATTTGTACTAGTGGGAGCTCGCTACGATCCTTTGGGTCTTAAGTCTCGATCACTTATAGACTAGCTCCACCTAGTATAGTACTCTAGGTTTCTTGACGTATCACCGTCGTCACCCTCCCCTATCACAATCACACTCCTGAATATCAGCAGATAAGCAGGGTATCTTCCTCTTCACTACTTCACACTCAACTCGTCGCGTTATTCAATATCTTTGAAATGTCCTATTAATATCTTAATATTAATCCTAGATTTGGCGAGTTACCCTCATTCATCCCTTCGGTGAACCTCGACCTCTAAACAATTATTTCCCATAAATTTCTTCAACAGTGTTTTATCCCAACAAATTAAGGCTCGGACACACGAGCATACTGCCACATGGCCAGCACAGGTTCAACCTGAAAAGCATAACCTCCTTTATCCCACTATATTCTCAACACTTTTCTTCCTTTCCAAAGATATTATCCAACAGTCCATTCCCATTTAAACAATATTCTTACTCCTCGCCATCCTTGGATCACATCTAATATTATTATCATTCATCATTTCATACGCCTCATTAATTAAACAAAATTGTACACTATATAGCAAGAATGATTTCAAATTTCCGATAAAAACTCAATAGGCATATATGCATAATAATTAATATCATCAAACCATTAATATATATATATATATACACACACACATTGCAGTTTGACATTCAACCAAGACATAAGAAGGGTCCAGCCTTTCGTATCAGTGGCCACTCACACACAAAAAATTGCCACTACACGATTGACTCTTTCGGATCCGTACGTTCCGACTTTTGAGATGGTCTGGAACATTAACACACATTACCTAATTACCACGACGTCTTAATGAAAGCTTCTCTCTCACCTTTTGAATTTTGTAACCTTTCCGCTCCATGGAATCGAAGCCTCCGACAGCTACCTTGTTTTCCTCTTTTCCTTTTCCTTAAATTAAGAAATTACATAAAATTATTACTTCGCAATTAATTCATATAACACCTAAGACCATGAACGTAAATGCTCCAAGATGCTTTATTCAAACAATTATATCCTTTCCTTCCTTATTTTTCAGAGATGCTATGAATACTCCTAAAACATTCGCGAATCCATAAAAATCATTTAAAACTCATTTCACAAAACATCAAAAGCTGAACGTTTCATGCACGTAGCCAAAAGTCAATTTAAAATCACTAAAACAATTTGAGTTTTCATGGTTTTACTTTAAAATTTGCGGGTAAATCGTATGCTGACAATTTTGGACAGTATGCTGAATAAAACTACCAGTACGTCAACTTTCCTTTTATTTCAAACACCATATCACCATAGGCACATTGCCAATATCCAAATAAAATAAACAATAGATTTTATTTACAACACTTATGCTTAACGTAATGCTGAAATTATTTTAAAGAATTCGAAAACAGCTTTAACCGTTGGGAAATTCGTTCAAAGCTTTCCTATATATATATATATATATATATATATATATATATATATATATATATATATTACTTTAAAATTCTTAAGTTTCCAAACACAAAAATCATTTTCAACTCTTTGTACCTTAATAAATAAATCTGGGCATCAAAGAAACAAGTTTCGTAAATCACTCTTCCGAAATCCGGAAGCACCGTAAAGTCACTCTTTAGTTTATTTAACACTTTGACATAAAATATACATTTAAACACTTTATTTTTCTCAAACTTTTAAAAAAAATACATTTAGGACAGCAACTACACAAAGCTAATACTTTTGAATTAAATCAAAACTAAGTCACCCCAAAATCACTTAGTTCTCAAGAGCTAATTATGTAGTCAAACACTTATATACAAATTAATTTCAAATGCTAAATCTCTTTTAATAAATCTCGGGACAACATTTAAGCACAATACAAAACCATCGTTTTAAAATAATCCAAGTCATTTCAGAATACAAATAAAATGTTTTCTCAAGTTCCATTCAAAATCACGTAACTAAAAATAACTCTTTAGAAATTACACTTCTTGAACAACATCTTTGTCGTAACTAAAATGCAATCTTTGAACCATAAACTAAGTTCTATCTATACGCAAACTACCTTACTTAGAAACTGATGAGTTTTAGGCATAGGGTCATCCTTAAGCTAACATCAAATTAAAGCATGTATTCTTTTATAGAATTAATTCAAACACTTATTATATGAATTAAGCTTCACAAAAATCTTTTCACCTATCATCAAACGATATTTTTCAAATATCCAAAAACACTTTTCAAATACTAAACCAAGACATTTAAACAAAATTCCATTTACTGCTCTCCAACTTGACCCATTCGGCCATTCCTCCTTTTCATTGAAAAATCTTATTTTTCAAACACTTAAATTTACAAACCTTAATCGAATCGAAAAGGGAGCGTTACAACTTAGCGACAATTAAATTTCAAAAGAAAACTAAAGTCATAAAATTTCAATTGAAGATTCCAATCCTTAATGCTTTCAAACCATTCAAAGTGAAAACAATTCTATTACGATTCAAAACAATAGACAAGCATGGCATTTTGAAATTCTTGCTGTTGGAAACCAACAAGCAGCCTAACAATCTAATAGATGGGGTGAATAGTAGTTGGAAGCGATAATACTAATTTTTCGGATAAAATTGAAATCGGTCGGATAATGCTTGCTGTTAAAATAAAATGTTGACTTTAATCCGAGCAGATTCTGATAATCAGTTATCTAAACCGACCACTGATTATCCGAGCTTCGCCACAAAGATCAGATTTGTAGCGGAAAATAGCTAGCACTATCCGAGCAAAAATATAGAGTATAGCAAAGCCGATTAAATGCACGGAATAAAAACTGAAAGCAGTAAAGAAGAGAGAGACAACCGATTTTTATACTGGTTCACTCACTACCACAGTGAGCTACGTCCAGTCCCCCTAAAACCTTTAGGGAGCCTTTAATAAAAATCAATCCAATCGTACACACGGATTTACAAGAGAACCTCTCTACACCTGACGTCGACTTGAACTGACTACCAAAGAACCTCTTTGGACTTCACATTTCTTGAAACCTTCTAGACGCCTTGAAACCTTCAAGGACTTTCACCAAAGAACCTCTTTGGATTTCTGCTCAGGAACCTCCTAAGACTTCACAAACACCTAAGAACCTCCTAGGCGGCTTGGAAACCTTCCAAGACTTTCACTTGCTTGAGAACCTCTCAAGACTTGAAAAACAGATTGAATGAATGAGATGACTCCAACTCGAAACTCAAGTGTGATTGATTTTGAAAGTTTGATGAACATATGAGTATTCGGTTGTGTATTTGAGAAAGGATTTTTGTAGAGAACGATTTGAAGTTTGGATTCAAAATATAACAATTTCTCTCTTTAACTCTATCGTTCTCTTTTCTGCGTTTTTCTTCTGTGTGTTTCTCAGAGAATGGGTATGAAATTCTGCTCTTGTTCTTCTGTGTCTTTTGAAGAAGAAAAACCCACACCTTTTATACTGATGCCCAGCATACAGGAAGTAGGAGAGAGAGAGAGAAAAATATCTTGGAAACCGTTATGTCCTTTGCAACGAATATACCAGACAAATTATGCACTGTACAGAGACATGTATGTCCTTTTGCAGAGAACGGTACAGCCGCTTCAGATCCCAACAACAATCCAAATTTGTCGTTTCCAATTTTGAAATTCGAACTTGATGACAAATGAGTGTTGTGAGATAAAAACAAAATTGCCAGCCACGCACAATACTGTAAAACCAGTACAGAAACGAAGAGGTGCGTGCAGCGTCGTACTACTGAGTTGTTGAAGAAGATGAATAGTGTTACCGAGCTTGACGATTGTTCGAGCTTGGCATCTCTTCGAGCTTGAGGACTTGAGTGACGAATCTGAGCTAAGCTGGTCGAGCTGATCTTTTGGCCGACTGATTTGCTCTGAGCGATATCTTGAATTGATCACATCCGAGTACGCCTGAGCTTAAGCTGAGCTGCTCCGACTTCATCAATACAACAATCTGATCCTCAGCCTTCCGAACCAAGTGCCGAGAGCACCGAGCTCACTTAGGAATTTTTGACTTTGATCGGATCCAATTGTCTCCGTCGATGGCCGAGATCACCAACATACTGAGCTGATTTGATTGACTGATATAAATTTGTCTTCATCAAAACCTTGGCCGAGAACCGAGCTCATGGAATGTTTGTCGACATCAAAACCTTTGATTTAACACTTGCATCAATCAACACAATATTTAAAATATTTAATAATCAAAACTTGGTTTTAAATTGCAAAAATAGGGCTCACGACCTCCTATGGCTTTTAGTCCAAAAATTAGTTTTCTTTAACTCTAATTCACATACACAGTTCTTAATCAATATACGACATAAATTAACTTAGTAAGACATGTCCCTTTTACGATTTAAAGCATAATCCAAAACAAAACCTTCAAAGTAACTAGTCCGTACAAAAATAACAAATGATCATTAACCCATAGCTAATTACAAGACATGTACAAAAGCATTGAAATCAAACGACAAGACTTACGCCAAACAAAATCATTCATAATCTCTTTAAAACCTTGCTAAAATCCAAAATCAAACTTATCATTTTGTCGTGCTAGCTAAATAAAACCAAAACACTCATCTTGCCTATTCAAATCCATTCGGCCATAATAAAATAGAACGTTACGACATAACTTTTCATACTTAACAATAAGGGAAAAGTTCTATTTTTTGAAATAAGCTTTGAAACCAATTAAATTAATTGAGCAACATACATTAGGGCAATCAACTCCTTTAATTTTATAAGTGATTAAAATACTAACACACACATAATTTCTAATGCTCAAAACCAAACTTACTAGTTGACATAATTGAAATCACAACCAAAACAATCATTCCCCTTTCTCAATCAATTCGGCCATGTTAACAAAAATAGGGTAGCCTTATGAAATTTTTCATTTTTACCAAAAACGAGAAAACTCTAGATTATAGCCATCATTGAAACCAAACCGAATTAAAATACCAACATATACTTAAACAAGTCAATTTCTTTAACTATATAAATAACTAAAATACTAGCAAACATGGGCTTAACACTTTTTACATCAACAACACCGAATGTCCACGAAAACCAAGTATAAGCCATTTGTTTTTAACACCCTAAAAGCTTACAAACAAAGCCATTATCATGCAACATAAAATCAAAGTTCTAGTACACCTTCTTTTTAGTAAAACAAAGAATCAATGCTTAAAAGTAAAGTTTAGAATCCTTTTTCTTTTTCTAAGGCCAATTCGGCCAACACCCAAAAAAGAGGAAAAACCACTTTTCATTCCAAAACCCATTGCTAACAAATAACAATTCTACAAAACTAACTATTTGTATATACAAATTCAAAAATCAAAGCTTCAATAATAATCTAATTTCAAATCGATAAAACAAAAGGAATAAATCAAATTAAGTGAGAAATCATCAATCCATTTAAATCCTTACACGAATTAATAAACTTGAATAAATCAATTTATACGAATCCAAATCTAATATTACAATAACAATTCTTTTCATAATGCAACAACACCCTCATAAATCACATATGCAAGGAGCATCAAATCCAATGGCAAGGTAACAATCAAACTCCAAATGGATAAAATAGAAAGGAATAAAAGAAAATAGGTTAGAAACCATTACTCTCAAAGTAAAAATGTACACAAATTGGACTTTTCCTCTTCTCAAATGATTCGGCCAATACATAAAATTTCCAAGACATACACCATTTTTCACAACACTATTTAAAGTTAGCTTTTGTACTTCATCAAAATTTGGTACCTTTGAACATGAAAACCAAAAACCTTTAGAATCCAAACTAATTGAATTTACCCATCCAACCAAGAAATAAAGCACTTAAAACAATTTTTCTCATAATTTATTTTCTTTCCTTAACAATTCGGTCAACACCTTTATCAAAAATTATTCTTTTTCACTAATTTATAAAACCAATTAAAATCATTTGTTCTTATAAACACAAAAATCATTTAAACCAAAAATCACCGACATGCAATCCTCAACTCAAAACTTTGCTGCACTTTTTCAAAGTATTTAGCCTTAAAACAGTTTCAAAGTTCTTTCTTTTCCCTTCATGGCCAATTCGGCCAAGACCTACCTTTAAAATGGGAAAATCACTTTTGTCCAAGAAAAGCTTATTACAACTTTTAACAAAAATACATTCTTAAGCATTTGCACTTATATAAACCGTAGAAACACATGCATAAACATTACTATTTTATTTTCACTAAAATGTCATTTTTATGTAGGTAGATGTTATAAATCTTACATGCAAAGGGAGATTTCAATTTTTAACCATTCATTAGGCACATGCAATAGGAAAAATACTTATTCTTCATCAAGATGAAGAGTTTTTGGGTAAAAATCATCTCTAAATATACTATCTCAGTCGTGTATGCCTAGAGGAACTACGTGCAAAAATCAAAAACTTGAATTTATTCTTGAACCAATGCAAAACCATCAAAATCAATTAAATATACAAGATCAAGCTAGGATTCGTTACCCCCATGGTGAGATTGACAATTTTTGGTTCCTTCTCCCCCTTCCATTGCCACGGCTTCTTCCCCATTTCCAATGGAAAATTTTGATTCCATTTGTGTTTTGCCAAGAGAGCAATAACAACAAAGTGGGGTTGGATTTTCGGACTTCAAAGTGCAAGAAGGGTTGCTATTGTTACTGTTGCACTGGATAAGAAATGAAAAGGCATGGGTATGGGGGAAGAGAGAGTCGAAAGAGAGAGAGAGGGGTATGAGGGTATGATCTTTACCTTACTGCTTTGGAGGAAAAAGAAATCAAGATTTGCAGAGAAGAGAGAGAGGGCCGACGGTTTCGGTGAAGGAAGGAGGGAGTTGCTCTGCTTCTTTTGGCTACTGCTGTTACTACTAAGGAAAAGAAAAAATGAATATTGGAAGGTAAGGGAGGAGGGGTATAAATCATGCCTCACAATCCTTTGGGGGTTTCTTTTCATTTTTTTTAAATGGCCCAAAGGCCCAACCACACAATCATACATACACATATACATAAAATAAAATACAAGAGAGAAAAATGATAAGAGGGGTAAGGTTTTCTTACCCAAAATAATAGGGCCCCACTTACTTTTAATTAAAATACATAATAAGGAGGTAATACAATGAGCACTACAATTTAGTTAGAGTTTGTTTTTCAAAAGACTTTTGCTCTCCCTATTTATTCTAAAAAACCGCAATAATAAAGGTTATGGAGAAAATAATCATGTCGCTCAATTCATGTAGGGTATATTAAAATCATGCTCTAATAAATTATAAACACTATAACAACGCTTTATAAATTAAATCACAATTAATAATCTTTCTCAAATTATAATAACCAAACTTCTATAAAACAAAGCTCAATAACTTTGTATGAATTATTTTGACCATAACTTTATTTTATTCAAACCTTATATGAAATGCATTGCCTTCGGAAACCATAACATCATAGTCAAATAGATCAGTAAACACATAAATAAATAAATAAATAAATAATTATACAAGTGAATAAACCAGAACACATTAGTGGCAGGTATAGAAATCAATTTGTCAATTCAAATTCCCAAAAGCTGAAATCTGACAATTACAAATTCAGGAACTTCTTTTGATAATAACTAAAATAACATGAAATCAAAGCTTTTGACAAGTCACTCACTTCAATAATTTTTTCATTTCTATTGGAAGGAATAAAATAATATTTTAAATTGCGGAAATATAATTTTGTCAAATATAGAAAAATGACGGGTGTTACAGTGGTAGTCACTAGACGAACGGTGGGGCACCTAGTAAATAGGCTACCTTAGTGTGAGGGTGTGGCATCCTCTGGTTGTAATTGGGACGCGAGGCGTTTTGATTATAATTGATAAAATCTCAAGTGGATCGTTTGGGGACTGGACGTAGGTCTTTCACTGAAAAGGCTAAACCAGTATAAAAATCCAGGTGCAATCTCTCTATCCTCATCTCTTTTATTTACTGTTGCGCATATTGTTATCGTGTTATTTATATCTTCTCCGCAACATAAATATTATTTATATTAATTTAATTATTTTAAATTAATCAACGCGTGTTAGACTTTTCGTTGTTATATTGTTGTTTATCTTCGTGCGTAATAATAATCGTTGTTATTATTATTTGCTTCCGCTTGTGCATAATCGTTTTCATCATTTTTAATAGTTTTCCGCTGCTAATTATATTTATTTTATTGAAAATGATTTAAATTGAATATTTTTCAATGAATTTGTAAACACGGGCCAATTCATTGGATGACTATGGTCAATATACTAACAATTAAGTGGAGAGACTTGGAATTGCACAATCAATGAAAAATAGCTGGATCGTCCACTATTTTTAACATGTGCAACAGTTATTTACTTTGTAAGTACATGATTTTTAACATGCATGGCAGTTTTTTTCTTTGTAAGTTTCATTAGCAATAACATGCCTTAAGAGTAACTTGCCTCTATTTGTTATTCTTGCCATGATTTTTTATTGGAAATTACAGTTTTTTATCCAAAAAACCACCCATTAATCAGGCTAGGAACTGGAGTTAAAAAACCATGTTTTTTTTTCATATAATAGTATATATTTACAACATTTTTTGCTTATATATTAACATGTTATCCACTTAATTAAATTAAAAATGAAGATATTCATTAAAGAGTAAAGACAAACTTATTATTTCTATAGGGTATAGACTTAACTCCTCTAAATTAAGGGATGATAAGCTTTAATTAGAAAACAAACTAGGAATTATATAACTCCGGAATTAATTACACGCACATATATAGATATTTATTTAGCATAATATCAAGAGTTTAATATGTGTACACTGATCTTTACACTGTCGGTACATCATCCACCATTCATTTGCATTACTTTTATTTAGAAGTTAATAACCATAAACCTTTGTATGATGGATGATATGCTGACAGTGTAAAAAACCACTATCAATGTACAAATTATTTTCTCTAATATCAATCATTGATATTTTTTTTTGGTAGAATAAAAAATTCTATTACCACAAGCAGAAAAAATACATCAAACCTCACATATTCCAATCAAACTGCCACCTTCTAGGAAGGGTTCAGCCAATTGGACATATGGAAAAAAGGAAAAACATTAAGAGCCACCTTCTAGGAAGGTTCCCTCAATGCATTAAACCTGAATCTCATTACAAATACTATCAACTAAAGTCTTATTTGGCCACCTTTCTTATAACAGAAAAAAAACTCTAAAAGCAAGCTCTTTCTTGATTAAGCTAAATCTAAAATCAGGGGATCTAGATATATTGTTGAAGGATCTATCGTTCCTTTCTTGCCACGTGTGGTAAATCACAGCCACAATTGATGCCCAAAGCATGTGACAGTACCATTTCCTCCCTCCAGGGAAAAGAGACCATCGTTGCCAACGAACAAAGCTCAGAAGGAACCTACGCAGCCCCAACCAGTTGAGACACGAATGCATCAATTCAGGGCTCCACTTACGGTCGAAGAAGAGATGTTGCAAAGATTCACCCGAAGCCATGCAGAGACTGCAATGATTCTATAAGAAACTACACCTCATTCTATCTCTAGTTTGTAACTTCCCATGAATGACTAGCCAAAAAAATGAAGCAATGCTTAGGAACATTTAAGCGATTCCACACAACTTTAAACATAGGAAATCTAGGTTGACTCCCTTTAAGAAATCATTGATATTTTTACCAATGATTATTTTAAAATTTTTCTTAAACTCGATCCTTTTTTTTTTGTAAAACAACGAGGCAAAAACTCAAAAAAAAAACAAACTAGAAGGGAATTAAACGGGGAGTAACAACTCCCATAAACATCAAAGAGCAAGGCTTGCGACACTTGATGGGGAGGGTGCTCAAAAATAACAAAATCCAAATCAAATTTACAACCCAGATTAGCCAAAATACCCGCACAAGAATTAGCTTCTCTGTAAACATGAGAAATTTCCACATGCCAGTTCTCTTGAAGAAGCTTGCCAATTGCTGCAATAATATTGAATCCATAAATACTACCTTCGAAATGGCCCATAAGACTCTTGGCCACAACTTCCAAGTAGTCCACTTGCACTTGAACATGAGTGAAACCTCTCTCTCTCTCTAACCGCAAACCATCCAGAACATACCATAACTCAGCAACATAAGCATTGGAAGGACCAAGATTACTAGCAAATCAACCAAGCCTCTGCCCATCACTACCTCTCAACAAACCACCAGAACCTGCCACGCCCAAATTAAGTTTAGCTGCCCCATCCGAGTTAAGGCACACCCAACCAGAATAAGGAGGAACCCATTTGATAAATTGCTCAACTCTAGGGCAAGGAACACGATGACCCAGCTCCTTATTGGCTCTTCCAAATAATTTGCAACATACTTGCGAATAACCTCCCAAGGACGAGAAGTATAAACAAACGAGCGAGTCATTAAACACAGTATCATTGCGCCATTTCCAAATGAGTTGACAAGCTTGAGCCCAAATTGAAGTCCAATAATGGGGTTCATCCTTTTTACCAAAGTTACCAAATAGATTACGAGACACCCACTCACCAAATCCCAATGAAAAGGAAATATAGTAATCAGAGGGAGCAACCAAATGGCTCCAAATAAAACTAGCTTGAGGGAAGTCCCTAATAAGGACATGCATCCAACATAGTTTCAGTGATATCAACGCAACGATGACACTGAGGAGCACCAATACCCCACTTAGCACATGCGCAGCCTTCCAAACAAAAAATTTAACTCCATCCTTAGCTTTAATGCTCCACACCCTATGTTTAACTCCATCCTTAGCTTTAATGCTCCACACCCTATGCCAACAATCATATCTAGGAATATTATCAAAGTCACAAAGCATTGAGTAAGCAGTAGAAACTGTGAACACAACGAGCTGAGCTTATGACCAGGCCACACACGCGTGTCACAACCATTGTGGTGAGAAGGAGGGAGAACAGCACGAAGAATCTTGGAAACATTGGGTGGGAATACTGAGTTAATGATATTCCATTCCATTGACCATCGGTTCCAACTAAATCAACCACTTTCCAACCTTCACTACTAGCGATAGGGGAGGATAATAAGTCACGCACTCTAGCACCATTCGGTAACCTATAAGTTGTAGTTTAATTTATTCGTTACAACTACAATAATTAGGATCTTGAAATTATATGATTTTCACATATTAAAGAGACAATAAGGAATACGATTACTAACTTCTATCAATTGCTAGAGGTGAAAGAGAGTTCTCCAAACGCCCTTTGATCAAAGACCACAAAACACGTTTCTATTCATTTGCCTCTATGCTATTCTTTTCTATGTTGTTTGTTTAGCCGTTTTGTGACGGGGAGGAAAGAAAATAATACCTTATAGCTAGGAACAGGACATGTTTCCTATAAATAGATAAAAACCCTAACTATTATCCATTAGCTTCCATCAAGCTAATGAGCCTTCAGAAACAACCTCCCTTGTATCTAATTATGATTCAGTCCATTAATATTTAATTATTTATTTACTAAATACACATCAATACATGTCACATGCGCGTCACATGAGACATACTAAGATATTAAAATCTTACATTCTCACACTTGACTCATGTCTAAGATAGGAACTAATTCAGGTCATGACGGTTGTACATCATTTGTTCGACATAGTTCCTTCCATATACCACAAAATAGTTTTTTCCTTAACATGATCTATAATTGGGAAATACATAATTGGTCCATAATGTATCATCCCAACTTATTTTAAGCAAAAATATCTTAATATCATAAAACATTATTTGTTAATTTAAAGTTTACAAAACATTTAAGTGTACATTTAAAAGTACATTGGGATTATACAATATGGAAAGGTAATTTCTTCAATTGTGAATTCTTTCCCTTGCCTTGAACCTTGTGAATCTCTGGTTCCTTGCTCATTCCATTAAGTACCTTGATTGAGGAGTGAAAGAAACTTAGAGAGGGAAATCCTCATTTGAAGCTTGATGTAACACCCTCACATTAATTAGTTAATTTATAGGTTTTAAATAAAATTAGAGTTTGAAAATTCATTTTAGAACTTGATTTCTTTATGAAAGGTTGTACAAAAATCCGGCAGAGTTTCCTCTGTTTTTCGGACTTCCCAAAAATTTTCTTCTTTAAACCTGTCAATCCAGAAATATTTAAAAAAAATATAAAACACAATAGTTTAAAAGCCAGATCAGATCCTAACGCCCAATTACTACAAGTTCAGGGCATACGACTATTTCATATTATAAATTACAAAAATAACTGTCCACTCATATTAATAAATATACATTCCACGTAGTGGAATGAAATCCTGCTCGGCCATGTCCCATGTAAGCTCCACTTCAGTACCTGCAAAAATATAGCAAGAAGGGTAGTATTACACAGGACTTAAAAAGATAAATCCTATAAGACACATAGTAATAAACTAAGCCTACACAATTATTAATATACGGTATTTCATATAATTAATCTCTTCTAGTTCTTTACTTATTCTCATATTCTTTTTATTTTTGGTTCTCTTTTCATTCTTTCATTTCCATTCTTTATCCATTTTCCATTAATTGGCCCCCCCCGCGCCGGTTACCTTTTCGTTCCTTTAATCTCTTATTGGTGGCAGTGTCTATCGACCGCCTGCCATTCTATCTTTTAATGTGACAGTGTCTACCAACCTCCTGTCATTTTACTTTTTATTGTGACAGTGTCTAACGACCTCCTGCCATTTTACTTTTTATTGTGACAGTGTCTACCGACCTCCTGCCATTTTACTTTTTATTGTGACAGTGTCTAACGACCTCCTGCCATTTTACTTTTTATTGTGACAGTGTCTACCGACCTCCTGCCATTTTTACTTTTTATTGTGACAGTGTCTACCGACCTCCTGCCATTTTACTTTTTATTTGTGACAGTGTCTACCGACCTCCTGCCACGTTATCATTCAATTCTTTTTGACCATATACGTTATATTTTGATTCTCGTTACTAGCTCTTAGTTATTTCCTTGTTCTCTTTCTTTTCCTTTTCTTCTTCTCTTCCTTTTTTTTTTCTTCTTTTGTTTATTAATTATCCTAATTTATATCTAACTCTACTTAGCTTTAGTATAGTCGTTATATTTTAATTCTCATTTCTAACTTTTTGTTTATTTCTATGATTTCTCTATCTCCCACTATTATTTACTCATTTTCCCTATGTTAATATTCCATTCTATTTATCTAATAGTATCACATTCTCTCTCTTTGTCTTATTATCTTTTCACTAAATTCTTTTACCGGTTATCTACTTGTATTTGAAGTTTAGTTTATTATTTCGTTTCTATTTCATTACTACCCGACAACTTATAACTAAATCCACTCCGCGCTTTCTTATTGTTTTCGTATTTTAACTCCTCTTTTACCTCTCTTCGATTTGTAATCATCCTACTTTCCTTGCCTATTACAATTACCCTATATTCTTTTACTCATACGTTTCTTTTGGTTTTCCTTAACTACTTTTTCCTTGGTTTTATTTTATATTTTTTTCTACATTTTCATTCTATATTAACTCTTTTGATATCCTAAATACACTCGTTCATTCCGGTCCCTATTCTATGCACATACATTTTATTCCCTAAAGTGTGGTTTTCATTATCAATTTTAAATAAATCATTTATATTAGCGGGGACTACCCTAAGGTTCATTAACTTATTTCTTAATTACCCTATTCTTAGTCACCACTATAGAATCCTAGAATTTACTTCCCAAGTAAAGGTAACACATCCCTTCTTACCTCGGTTGATGAAAGTAAAGAGATAACCTCAACTCCGGGGAGGGAGCGGCGATCCGTGAAGCTTTAATGACCCGGGGTGATGAACGGGTCGACGGCGATCGACGCCGGTGGCGAGAACAATCACGGGCTGGACCTAGGCAAGAGCTTCAAGCTTTGGTGCACTCGACACGATCCCGGCACGATCACGGGTCGGTAACGGCACCGGTGAGATCCAAGGAGAGAGAGAGAAAAAATTCGGCCAAAGGGGAAAGAGAGAGAGAAAGGGGTTTATGATGGTGGCGGTGAGCGGTGGGTTGTGGTGGTGCAACCAGTGGCCACAGGGGCGGCGGCTCCGGTGGAGGGAGAGGAAGAGAGGGAGGGAGAAAGCAAGGAGAGAGAAAGGCCAAGAGAGAGAAGAGAGAGAATGATCTATGGAGAGGAGGAGAGGGCCAAGGAGGTGGTGGCGGTGGTCTTCGGGGCGGCTCCGACGGTGGTTGAAGGTGGGGAGTTGTGGAGGAGAGAGGGAGGGAGAATGGAGGAAATGGGGTTGATCCCCGTATTTATTTTTTTCACTTTCAGCACGAAAGACTCGAGTCTTTCACAAAAGACTCGAGTCTTTTGCTCAGTTCCCCATTTATTCATTTTTCTATTTTCCTTTTATTTTCTTCCTGTTTCAAATCGACATAACTTCTTCGTTAACCGTCGGATCTTGCTCAAATTTGAAAGCGAGCTTCCTAAAATCCTTATCTTCATATCCAACGGTGAAATTTGTGTTTAGAGTTGTAAATCTTTTATTTTAAATTTCCTAATGTAGCGTATTTAAAACACCGAAAACGCCGCTTTTAACCCTCGTTTGGTCTTCTTTAAATTTCCTATCCGATGCCCACGCTTCTTAACTCCTTTATGGCACTCAAAGAAATCCTAATCCATCACCTTAAGTACTCCTTTAACATAATTATCACCTTCTAATATTATTATTATTCTAATTATTATTGGAATTAAAATTCGGGATGTTACAATTATCCCTCACTTATTAGAATTTCGCCCCCGAAATTCCGTTGTTCCATAAAATGGAGAACCATCCCTTGACGTGATTTTCGATCACACTGTTTATCTCCCCATCAGTTCTGTTCTTCTACTTAAGATACTTCGCAATCCATACTTCTTGGCATCTTCGTGTTCGCCTTTGAACACTATATGCCTCATTCGCGCTCGACTTTCCTTCTTGTTTCCTTTTATCATCCCCCCATTTCGTGATTACTTGGACTAGATTCCCGCTGGGTTACTATGTTCTCCCCCACTTGGCATCGACATACCTGGTTATGTCTATGTCAAATAACAGGCTTGGTCAGTTCTAAGGATCAGCTATCTAACTTCTTGACGATTCTTCGAGATTGAAGGTGGCACCTGTTGAGGAGCATCGGGTAAGGTAAAGCCTTAGTCCCACATCGGCTGGTAAGGTGAACGAAGCATGCCTTATATAGGGTGTGGATACCTTACCTCACGTGGACTCGTTTTGGGGCTCACGGAAGGTGAGACCAAGAGCAAAACCGTGAGGGTGAAGGATGCCCAATGCAGACAATATCCACGTGGCGGTGCGCTAGGCCCCAGTGCCCAGTACCGTACGGCTGGCTGGGGCTGGGCTGTTACATTTGGTATCAGAGCCAGGGCCGAGTCGGTGTGCCAACGGGGACGTTGGGCCTCCAGGGGGGTGGATGTAAGGTAAAGCCTTAGTCCCACATCGGCTGGTAAGGTGAACGAAGCATGCCTTATATAGGGTGTGGATACCTTACCTCACGTGGACGCGTTTTGGGGCTCACGGAAGGTGAGATCAAGAGCAAAATCGTGAGGGTGAAGGATGCTCAAAGCGGACAATACCCACGTGGCGGTGCGCTGGGCCCCAGTGCCCAGTACCGTACGGCTGGCTGCGGCTGGGCTGTTACACTTGATGATCATTACTCCATTATTTCTTTCTTGTTCTAATCCCTCCTTAATGATTCCTTTCCCTTAGACTCTACTCTTTTAGCTTGGTGATGAAGAACATATGGATGTATAGAAATAAAGATTATGTTGAGGGAGGTTTTGAGAGCTTAATGTATGTTAGTGAAGGAATTTTGAGGAAGAAGAAGAATAGAGTGTATGTGGATCATGGATCATGGAAATAGAATGAATTTTGTTGGAAATAAATGATGAAATGTGAAGATTTTAGAGAGAGAGAGAGGGAGAGAGGTTCGAATGTTCTAGAGAGAGAAGGAGAAGGGTTGAGTGATTCTGATGCACAGCCCCTGTTTTTATAGAAATTCGAGGGAGGTAATCGATTACCTTGTGAGGTAATCGATTACTTCACTTAAAAATACCCAGAATTCCCTAGAATTTTCTAGAAACTCGTAGATTTTCCAGGAGGTAATCGATTACTTTTTCAAGGTAATCGATTACTTTCACAGATAATCGATTATCTTCCCCAAGATGAGCGATTATCAGGTCTCTGTTTGTTAGGTAATCGATTACTCTTTGAGGTAATCGATTACTTCAGAGAAATTTTCCTTTTTATGCATTCTAACGATTCTTGAGGCTTCTCTATGCTTAACTTAAGGTTCTACTATGCCAAATTACACTATCTATCATTTGAGGCATCATTCAGTGGTTAATGACACTCTTCGACTCACAATCCTAATTTATCTTATAAGCTTCACTACGTTTATTTTCTTCATGACAATCGCTCGTTAACATCTCGAGTATTAAATCTATATTTAACATCTTCTAACTCAACACCCGACCAATTTATAAGGTAATTTCCCATAATCATTTACGTGCTTAATTATAGTCAGAAATTTCAAGTCGTTACAATACTCCCCCACTTGTAGGAATTTTGTCCTCGAAATTCGGTTGAGATTAAGTCTTTGGAAGAAGACTGGAGTGGGGTACATTAAGACTCTCTAGGATCTTTCGAATACTTTTCTTATCTAGAGAACAACCCTTTGTAACTGACGGGATACTTTGAATCCCTATTACAATCTTTGCTTTTTGATTTTTTTTTTGTATTCTCTCCCCCACTTAGGGTTTTGCTACTCTCTAAGTTTTCTTTTTGAATCTTTTCCTATTAGATTTTATTTCTTATCTTCCTACTTATTTCTACTCAACATATTTTGTATTAATTACTCAGATTTATATATATTCTTTCCTATCAAGACATCACCTTATTCTCTTCTTATAATTTAACTCAGACTTGATAAAATTTATATCAACTATTTTTTTTTTGGTTTACATGGGAGGTCTGGGACTAGAACCCATGACCTGGGGAGGGGGAAATCATAAGTGTCCCTGCAGCCACCAACTGGGCTGTCTTACGCGGACTTATATCAACTATTTATCATAGTTCATTTATCTTATATCTCATTTCGATCCCATTTTATAGAAAACCTTCATCACAGACAAATTATTATTGTTATATATACTCAACTTAGTCCATACATTAATTTCACCATGGCATCTTGGTAATCTTAATTAAATAATCATACATAAAATCTAGGATTACAATACATCTAATTCCTTCACAATCATCATAGATTCAATTTCATTGTCCATCTATACATCATTCTAAATTCAACATTCCAGGTCAAGTTCATTCATTCGTCTCATTATTAAATTGTATAATAAAGGTTCATCTTAGTCAATTTCATATTTATTTAGTTGAATTCCCATCTTCATTTTATCACAATCATCAGGTATATATACAATTTTGCCAAGCATTCCAATTCATTTCAACATACGGTTCATATTATTAGATATCTTAGTTAACACTTACCTTTTTCCCTAAATTTTCTTCTTTACCTTCTATTTTATCAATCATTCATTATTTATTGGGGATTTATAATATAACTCATATCATGTCATTTACACATTATAATTTACATTCTCATAAATTTTATACTCTTTCCCCTTTCTTTTATTCAATCTTACATCATTCTATTATTCAATCTTATTTGTATAAGAGTTCATGCAAAATTTTCGTTAGGGTTTCCCTTTAAATATAAATTTCTAAATTTCTAAATGTTTGTTACAACTTGAAAATGTCAAAATCATCCAAGTATACATTATTATCATTCATCGTGCAATTTATATTTTCTTCAAACAATCTTTAAATTCCACATATCCTTTCTTTTTTCTTTTTTTTTCTACATTTCCTTTTATTGCCTGTTCATTTAGTATTCATATCATAATCCTCAATTCCATTCGGGAAGTCTCAACACCCTTATCCAAATATTATCACTCACACCAAAACTTTCAAACTTTATTACTTACATCTTCATATCATTTACATTTACTCCACCTTTGCATATTTGATTTCATTCAATACATAATAGTTCCTTTATCGCTTTATAATGAATTTCACTATCTAGCATCTAAGTCATCACACCATCCTATCCAATCCATTTATTTAAAACATTGTCGATATTTTCTCATTCTACTCCTTCATCAATATTGTTATATATTTGAATTTAATACAAACATCAAAGTCACATTAGCATTGATACAATTTTAAACAATCACATATAAAATATAAAATCATTATAATTTCAACTTATTTCAACATATTTTCAAACTTAATATGAACATCATACTCATCACTATATTCATGCAAATCTTAATTTCACGGTGTAATACTTTCAACATTTTATCCCTATTTATCCTTTATCTCTCTCTAATTCACTGTTCACACACGCAAATCCATGTTTATCATATATTCAACTCTTACTTAATTTTCAATATTTAATTTTGTCACCAGTCAATATTTCGTTTAGAATCTAACATTTCAACTTAAGTTTGTTCATTTTCTTCGTCGTTAAAAAGTTCATTTTGATCAATTTATATTTCTCCTGTTTAGTTCTTATTTTTTTATGTCATAATCATCAACTTCAAACAACCAATTAAATCAACATACACCATTCAATCAAGTACTTCATCATACTCGTCCTATAGTTTATATCATTAAACCCACCAGCCAAATTTTTTTTTCTAAGACATGATGTACTTCAACATTTACTATAGTACATTTCAAGAATATAACAATCAGAGTTTATAAGGTACACATTTTATTTTCAACTCTAATTAATTTCCATACATTTCTTATTAGATACACAAACTCATTTATCAATCTTGAGCAATTATCTATAAAATTTTGGCTCATTCATCCAATCAGTATATTTTCGTTTCCATTATTAATCAATAATTCATTCAAATTTCATCATTCTAGGTCCAATTTATTTATATATTTCACAAGAGTTTATTTTACCTCAACTTTATATTCACTTAGTTAAATTTATCTTTTCATCCTTATACAATTGATTCCGATCTAGTAATCATGTCTAATATTTACTCTCGATCTCTTCAATATATTTGGATATAGAAAACATAATTCATTAAGTTGAATTTCATTCGATAGGTATTTCACCCATATGCTTCTCTTATTAAAACCATCAAAATTAGGAATTAGTTATGGAAACAACCAAAATTTTCACTTCTTGATTATACAATCCTAATCTTTAGCTCTTGGAAACAAATCTCATATTTTTGCAATTCTTACTTTATCTTTTTGCGATTTCATATCTAATTCTTTCGACTTACTTCTACACCACTCTCACAATTTCCATTTCACTTACACTTTCATGCACACCAATCATCAAAGAATACGAAGAGTCAAAAGGGTTAGCACCATCTATCATTTAAACCATTAAATTTTACTTGTATTATCTCCCAATGAATGTAAGCATTGGGGTGATCAGTCCCAATCTTACATTCCTTAGTGATAATAGTTATGGCCATCTAAATTAATTCTTTACATTTCATATCAACAACTCATCATTCCGGAGTAACTTGATCCCCTCTCTCCTCTTCTCCTCTTCTCCCCTTCTACTCGCTTCCTCTGCTTTTTTTGTCTTTTTTTAGTATGATAGCGGTAGAAGGGGAGGGGGGTTTGTTTCTCCTCCTCCCCTTCTCTTAGAAGGTGTGATGGTTTTTTATCCCCCAGTTATATCTGGGTTAAATAATCTTGCCTTTGTGCAAGAAGTGTGGTTTCTTTCCCCAGTTTCATCTGGGTTTTTTTGCTTTGAGTGTGGAAAGGCATCTTTAGTGTTTGTTTGTCCAGATCTGATGTCTTTCTTATTTTCTCAAATAAGCAGAAGACTGATACTCGAGATAGATCTTCCTTCCCGGATCTTTGTTTTATCTTCTCACCAGTGGCTCTATCTCTGCAGATCTGAGATTCGTTGTCGCCGAAATGTGCCTAGTCCCAACATCGATGAGCGAGCTTGCTTGGAAATAAAGGCTTTTGAATCTCTAGTTAGAGTTCAAATCTGGATATTGATGATGATTCAAGACCAAAGGAAGGGTGCTGCTTTTCCTGAGTATCTAGTTTTTCTTGAAAAACTTTGTTATAGGGAAAATATGTATTTTATTATTGTGATGCTGGATCTGCTTGTAATTTTCTATATTATGGAATAAATTACATATTTTTCCTTTAAAAAAAAACAACTCATCATTCCAAAACTCATGTAAACTTTTTGTTAGTTCAATACTAAGGGTTCTCTCTTTCTTTCAAATTTCACAAATTCTTTTCATTCATTCATTCATTCACTCTTTTCTCATTTCATCTCTCTTTCACTCTTTTTCTTTCTTTTTCTTTTCTCTCTCTCTCTCTCTCTCTCTCTCTCTCTTTCATCTCTCTTTCACTCTTTCTCTTTCTTTCACTCTTCTCATTTACTGTATTGTTGTATGAGACATCATCAGTCTTTTCATTTCACTCAATTTCCTCACTTCACCCTCCACTCCAGGGAAAGACCAACCGGGAGTAAGTGTCCGTCTACCACTGCTTGCACTGTACTGGCCACTCTTTTTCAGTCTAGTACAACTTGGGTTGAAGGCCCAAGTTGGGGGAACCACCCTCAACCGGTTTCGAAGTGACTCTGTGACCGATAGAATTATGGTGGTTACTGCAGAACCAATCCTCCGACATGGGTGGCCAGTCCATGCCCTCCTAGGAGATCAAAGTTCTACCCAACGACAATTCCCGCGGTTGTTTCATTAGCACAACCTAGTCACATACCACTCACGTGCCTCCGCGTATGTCTTTCCCAACTTCCTCACCGTCCACCTTACAACTGCATGATATTCGCTACTATATAAGACAGTTTACATTCTCAATTAAAATTAGTTTTAACTTATAACTTTTCCAAATGGAATGACTCAATTGATTTAGATTCCCACTTTTCATTATTTTCATAAGTCAAGTATTATTTACCGGGCTTCTAATTCAATTGAGTAATTCCTAAATTATTTCATTTAAAAATTTCATTCACATCGCAAAACAACTTTATTTGAGAATGTAATTTGTCTACATAGATTATCTTACCAAGATCATTGAAAAGGAAAACAATTTATTAAATCTTGAACACTTGAAAACAATTGATTTTCTTTAAGAAGTATGTGATTTAATTCAAAAGCATTTATTTGTCAAGATTTTTCCTTTTCATTGGTCTTAGTAAAGTATTCTCCCATCAATCATGTTGTGGTGCATAATGTAATTGATTCTCAAAGGGACTTAAATCATCTTTCTTTTTCTTTACAATTAAATCTTTGCATTTTCAAAAATCACTCTTTTTCTTCATTCAAGTCCCATTGAGAATAATATATTTTCTAACAAAATTTCATTATCATAGCCATTGGAAAGGAATCGGTTTCAAAACTCATTCACTTTCAAATTTGATTTTCTGAATTGAATTTGTATAAAAACAAAATTTGAAAAGTGAAAATAACTTCAATTATAAATTGTTCCTTTCCTTTCCAATGACGTGAATATATTCATTATGCACCATTCAACATTCAATTCACCTTTCCTTTTCTCCCTCCATATTTCACTCTCATTTGTCTCATACAACAATATCTTGGCACTGCCAGTTACGCATTCACCAGCAGACTCGCACTATGTGTAACACACTAACCGACTACGCCGGGGCGGCACCTCCGACCATGCCAAGTAAGTCTCATAACTCTCATTTCTTTTCTCTCTTTTTATCTCATCACATTCTCTTCATATACCTCGTTTCTCTCTCTCTCTCTCTCTTGATGGCAAAAGATAAAACTTTTCTTTCATTCAAAACCCTTAGTATTGACCAACATCTTTCATTCATTATGGTGCTACACCTTTTGACTTCCTTATACTCAACTACTTATATTACATAATATCATATATTTCACTAGAAACTTACGACACATAATATCATACATTTCATCAACAATTTATGACATATCAGATTATATATGTATATATATATATATATATATATATATATATATATATCACTCCTTGTAAGCAAAGAGTTTGGAACAGGAGATTCACAACAGGATAGGGACCATTTCCCTCAGGCCGAAAGGAAAGAACTGCTCTGATACCATATTGTAACATCCCAACTTATTTTAAGCAAAAATATCTTAATATCATAAAACATTATTTGTTAATTTAAAGTTTACAAAACATTTAAGTGTACATTTAAAAGTACATTGGGATTATACAATATGGAAAGGTAATTTCTTCAATTGTGAATTCTTTCCCTTGCCTTGACCCTTGTGAATCTCTGGTTCCTTGCTCATTCCATTAAGTACCTTGGTTGAGGAGTGAAAGAAACTTAGAGAGGGAAATCCTCATTTGAAGCTTGATGATCATTACTCCATTATTTCTTTCTTGTTCTAATCCCTCCTTAATGATTCCTTGCCCTTAAACTCTACTCTTTTAGTTTGGTGATGAAGAACATATGGATGTATAGAAATAAAGTTATGTTGAGGGAGGTTTTGAGAGCTTAATGTATGTTAGTGAAGGAATTTTGAGGAAGAAGAAGAATATAGAGTGTATGTGGATCATGGATCATGGAAATAGAATGAATTTTGTTGGAAATAAATGATGAAATGTGAAGATTTTAGAGAGAGAGGGAGAGAGGTTCGAATGTTCTAGAGAGAGAAGGAGAGGGGTTGAGTGATTCTGATGCACAGCCCCTGTTTTTATAGAAATTCGAGGGAGGTAATCGATTACCTTGTGAGGTAATCGATTATTTCACTTAAAAATACCCAGAATTCCCTAGAATTTTCTAGAAACTCGTAGATTTTCCAGGAGGTAATCGATTACTTTTTCAAGGTAATTGGTTACTTTCACAGATAATCGATTATCTTCCCCAAGATAAGCGATTATCAGGTCTCTGTTTGTTAGGTAATCGATTACTCTTTGAGGTAATCGATTACTTCAGAGAAATTTCCCTTTTTATGCATTCTAACGATTCTTGAGGCTTCTCTATGCTTAACTTAAGGTTCTACTATGCCAAATTACACTATCTATCATTTGAGGCATCATTCAGTGGTTAATGACACTCTTCGACTCACAATCCTAATTTATCTTATAAGCTTCACTACGTTTATTTTCTTCATGACAATCGCTCGTTAACATATCGAGTATTAAATCTATATTTAACATCTTCTAACTCAACACCCGACCAATTTATAAGGTAATTTCCCATAATCATTTACGTGCTTAATTATAGTTAGAAATTTCAAGTCGTTACACATAATGTCTTTATTCAAGACAACAACTGTTTACATTACTCTAATACAATAATGCATGCCGTTCTAGAGAACAGGTAATCAGAAACATATCAAAGATATCATAAATGAGCTCAAAGTATCAATTACATCATACATAAGGATGTCAACATCAAATTCAATTTTACTTAATAATAGTAATGCCTATACTTTCAATATGTTCAATAAATGTTTAGGCAATAACCCTTCTTTAAAGGGATTAGCTATCATAATATTGGTGCTAACATGCTTTATTGACAATCTTTGTTTCTGATCTCATTCTTTAGAGACAAAGTACTTCATTCGCATACTTTTAGTACCTTTATAGTACTTGTCATTGCTGCAAAACACCACAATACGTTTTCAGCGGCTAAGCAATATTGTCGACAGTCCTAAGCCCCGAAATAAAATTTTGCAGTCAATTAGTCTGAATTGTAGTCTCAAAACTTGCTACAAATTAAACATTCTCATCACCTCAATATGATCATTCATTATAGAAGTAAGCATTCATGCTAATACCTCAAGACTTTATGAGTATAGTTAATACTTCCTTAACGTAAATTTTATTCATTTTAAATCATTCTAGTACTTTAATGATATATGCTTTCTGAGATAAGCCTAACAATTCATGTGACCTAGTCTATAATATCATTTTCTAATCACATGGCTCAACTCACCTATATCTTTCATTCAAAGTTATTAGAAAAAACTTCTTAGTCTAGTGTAGAAGACCAAGATAATAAGTTGCAAGCAAGATGTAATAACATAATCAACATAATAAACTGACTCCCACTGACCTTCAGATACTTACACAAGTTAATTGTGTTTCCTTAAATCTAAAAGAAACAATAGTATCACTGACTTTCTTCTAGATACTATTTGTGGGACGATTGTTTAAATTTGTATATTAATTTCCTTAAATCTGCACATTATGTATTCATTCTTTTCAATTGAGAACCACATCAGTGGGTCATCCATGTAAGCATTCTCCTCTAAAATTCATAAAGGTTGTTTTCACATTCTTCTATTGCAGTTCCAAATCATTACGGACTACACGTGCCATGATGATAATGCTGAATAAATCTTTCAGAAAATTGGTTAAATGCCTCATTTATAGTTAATGTCAACTTTGTGAGGGAAATCCTTCACAACAAATTTAGCCTTGTAACGTTCAAGGTTGTCACGAGAGTTATATTTGGTCTAAAAGACTCACTTACCCCTCAACTCTCGTGCAACCTTTAGGCAATTCTACAAGGTCCCCGACAAAAAAAAAATAAAATTTAATAGTTATTAATACTTTCATGACATCTAACTATTTATCAGTATTATCACAACTTACGGTTTGTGAAAACAACACATTATTATCATTAATGACTTAGTCAAATTCATATTCTTGTAGATAAACCACTCAAGCGTTCGAAATAACAATTTTTTTATACTATTTCTCATGGTTTTTCTACAATAAAATCATTGTGAATAGTGAATTCATTTAATTGTTTTCGTACTTTATTATAATATTCAACAATAAAAGAAACAATTATTATTGAGTTAGAAGAACAAATTACATGAACTTGCACCCTAACTTCGTCAATTTCCACATTATGTGGAACTATACTCCCACTAATTTCGTCATTCTTAATGAGCCTGTCATTCCCAGTTTCAATAATTCTTGTACTATGGTTAGAACAATAAGGTCTTAGCTTTACCTTTTGATTTATCTAGATAATCAGTGAAATATTCACTGATGTTTTATATCCATTTCTTTTATTGCGGATTGCAATCATTGTTTCTGCCCGACAATCACAAATATGTGGGTGCCTTAAATTGGGTATCATATAAGCACACAGTTTAAAATTGTCTTTGACACTGTCTTACTAGGAACCCTGTTCAATAGACAAATGGCAGTTTCAAGACATACATTCAGAATTGCGGGTAAAAACTAAATACCATACCCCTAACCATATTCATTAATGTTCTATTATGCCATATATACACCATTTTGTGTAACTAACATTGTGTATTACACACAAATAACTTATTTCTGGAGGAGTTTAACAAACAGTCATGGATGTTGCTCATTTTAATTACTTCTTTTATGGTAGTTATCACCTCTGTCATAACTGACAACATTCACCTATATGTCTAATTAACTTTCTACATTGTTCAAGTAAATTTTCAAGGCATCCTCTACTTGAGATTTCTCACGATACTAGTAGACATATAACTATAACATGAATAGTTATCAATAAAGATGATGACATACTTTTTTCTTTCTAAAAGAAAGTTAACATTAGAGGTCCACAAGTTTTGACGAACACATTTTCAAGAAGCTAGGTACTTCTTGTGGCTCATTTCTTTGCGTGTTTGGTTTTCTTTTCTTTAATACAATCTACACAAATAATTAGGACAATAAAATCCAAATCTGGAAAGACTTTGTTCCTTATAAAGCTTTCCACTATTTCCTTGGATTTATGACCCAAACATTATGCAACAAATTAGCAAAAAAAAAATCATTTAAAATTCAATTTATATAACTATCACAAAGATACAAATACCAGTGTGACGATTATACTTAAATAAATTGAATCATCCATAACCAAATATAAAAGAGTATCTAGTAACATCAATCCTAGATAATGAACCAAACTCCTAGAAAAATAGGTACCTAAAAGGTCTCCAATGAGTTTAGGTGATGCCTAATGTCAAGCATTAAACATTAAATCCTGACAAGTTCCACTAGAGCCTTCACTTTATTCTCACAAACATGTACTTTACATTTGGTTTATGGTATGGGATTAAACAAAATTCATTATGCTAGAAGCATATTTTGATTAATCCAGGATCAATCCACCAAATTTTATGTGGATCTTTGATTAAGTTTGACTCAAAATACATAAGCTTTAAACTTATTTTATTTTAATAGAATCAAGATTTTCATTTTATGCACTTCTTCTGAATTCAACATTTTTGCACAAAATGACATTTATGATAATGATGTTCTTTCATATGAGTTTTTACATATGTCTCATTAATTATAAGTGATCATTTGCCCTTATCATGTTTCTTCACAAATTTATTTCCAGCTCTTGATGTCCTTAAAGGTTGGACCAAGAGACTTCTTATAATCTTAAGTCTAGTTTCCTCTTGAACTAACAAATTATGCAATTCATGCACAACCCATTATGTTTCATGGCATTATAGCTCATTCAAAAACAAGTCACACTCAATTAGTAATGAGCGAGGATAAACTATACTAAGAATTTTTCATCCACAACTATTCCTAAGGACTCAAACTTAAATTTTGCTGCAATAATTTTCGTTTTAATTTTACGTTCATAAATAGTACATAAATTACCAAGCTTTATGTGGTTAGGGTAGTCATTAATGTCCCATAAAAAGACTCACAAAAAATATTGGGCGCTCTCTCACAAAATTCACTTAATTTTTTTAATTACTTTCAATTTTGGAGAGAATTATCTTAATGTTATCTACAACATTAATCCTCACGAACATTGTCAAATCTTTCTCAGATTTTATAATAAACTTTATCTTTATCTTTATAGTTGTTAACACCATTAATAGCAACAATATTTTCTCTAAGTGGTGAGAAAGACTTTCAAACTCTAGTCATAAAATTTAACAAATAACATTGACGCATACAAGTCATGAGAATGCAAAAATTTAAGAACATGTACTACATAACATAAATGTTTTGAGGCATAAGGTACATGTTACTTAAACAATTAATGTACACTAATGCTCTCCTTTGGGTTACACATTAGTACACGACATTCAAACATAATGATGCTAATAAAATTAATAATCAATAATTGGCAATGATATATGCACCAATTAGTATTATTTATTGTCTTTGGATATATAATTAAACCAATACCACAAACATATAGCCTACAGCCATGTCCATTAATTATAAGAACAACTAATCAAACATTTGGGCGTCCATAAATGCCTTATAACAATGAACAACAATGTACCCATAGAACATCAAACTATTATGTCATTCATATATATAGCATCAAATCTATGGGTAATTGAAAATCATCCTATGATTTGAAATTAATTTACTTACTAATTTGACCACTTTGGTGATTAGCAAAATCAACATACAATTAACTTCAAATCAAATTCATTATTATAATAAAAATTATACAATCGAAATTAATATCTTTATGATTTGACAATTTTAATGATGATCAAATCATCATATACATTAATATCAAATCAAGCAATACCAATTCAATTAATTTGTGATATTGTTTCATAATAAATTATCAATTCATCGAAACATAAAATTTCTTATTTTCATGTGCATGGCCATTACATGATTCAACCCGGTCCAAAACAGCACCCTCAATCTCGGGTACCTTGATTTAGTAGGACTATGGATTATGTGAATTGCATAATGAAAAGATGAATTGCTACATGAATTTCGTAAGACCTTGATACCTTGTTCACTGTTTCATGGATTCACTCTAATAGAAAAAGTTATTCTGTGACATAGCAAAATTCAAAACATGGATCATTATTATAAACATTGTTTTTTTATCAACAGTTACGCGAAAACGTGATATCCCTAAATTCAATAATTAGGGTCCATGCTAAATTAAATCCTTAAATTCAATAATTAGGGTTTAAAAAATTTGTAAATTTCATAACTAGGATTTATGCAAAGTTCATTCCCTAAACACCATAATTAAGATTCAATATTGATCATAAATCTCAATTGGAAAATTATGAATTTCTTAACGTGGCTCTGATACCACATATAAGTTGTAGTTTAATTTATTCGATGTTGAAATGACATGACTTTCATATATTATAGAGACAATAATGAATACGATTACTAACCTCTATATATTGCTAGAGTTGAAAGAGAGTTCTCTACACGCTCTTTGATCAAAAGGCACGAAACACGTTTCTATTCCTTTGCCTCCTATGCTATTATTTTCTTTGCTGTTTGTTTAGCTATTTTATGATGGGGAGAGAAAAGAATACCTTATAGCCAGGAATAAGACTTGTTTCCTATCAATAGGTAAAAACCTTAACTATTATCCATTAGCTTTCATCAAGCTAATGGGCCTTCAGAAACAACCTCCCTTATATCTAAGTATGATTCATTCCATTAATATTTAATTATTTTTATTTAATAAACACACATCAATACATGTCACATGCGCATCACATGAGGCATACTGAGATATTAAAATCTTACATAACTATCTATCATTCCAAACATTTACCAAATTACCGATTTCCTAGAGCCCATCTTTCCCCAATAGAAATAGCAGACCAACAAGCAACAATAACCTTCCACATATACTAGCTGATGAAGGGGAAGCATAAATATTAGTGACACCAGTATCAACCAAATTGTACTTTCTATTCAACACCTGAGTCCATAAGCCATTCCACCTTTACGCATAGTCCACGCCAGCTTCATAAGACAAGCTTGATTCATTGTATGGAGATCCCTAAGACCAAGACCACCCAAGAACTTGGGTTTAGTAACAGTACTCCAACCAATCAGATGAGGTTTCCTCCCAGAATCATTATCTCCCCAAAAGAAAGAACATTGGGCACTTTGAATATCAAGGAGACTACGCTTAGGAAGCCGAGAAGTCATATCATAGAATACAAAGGAACAGCTTCAAGAACTGTTTTAGAAGTTATAAAAAGTAATTGTATTGAAAAATGAAGTGTTTATTATTTTTTTTGTCTGTATTAGAACAGATGATAAGAAGTTATAAAAAGTATTATTGTGTTTGGTAAGACAAGCTTATAGCTTATCTGGTAGCTTTTAGCTTATTGATTCGGTCAATAAGCTACTAGAGTTGTTTGGTGAACAAAAAATAAAAGAAGCTTATAGCTTTCAAAAAGGAAGCTTATAGCTTTCAAAAAGGAAGCTTATAGCTTTAGAAAGCTAGCTTTTAGAAAGCTACATCATGTAGCTTTGGGAAAAAATAAGAGCTTTCAATAAATCATATCTCATTTTTACCTTTTTTTTTACTAAATTATATTATTATTTACCCATTTCAATCATTTAACATGTTTAAATTAGTTGCACGGCTAGTTTTGCCAAACAGCTCTAGTTCAATAAGCTAGCTCTAGTTCAATAAGCTAGCTATACAGCTATAAATTTTCAGCTATAATCCCACAGCTATAAGTTAGGTTCACAGCTATCAGCTATAAGCTCAAAGCTATCAGCTACAAGCTCACAGCTATAAGTTGGTTTTGCCAAATAGACCCGATGTATCATGGTTGGCCAAGCCCTCCATATTTTCCAGGTTACCTAAGTTGGTTGGGTCCAACCCAAAAATTTGGGATTAACTTGATCAGGTTTATCCACTTATTAACTTGATCAGGTTTATCCACTTAACTACCTAAGATGATAGTTTACTTTTGTAACACCTCGCAAATTCCTCGTATTAATTTAAAATACTAAAAAGATTTATTTTTGAGAAAAGCATTTTGAAAGAGTATTTTTCTTAAATGGTTTTCCTAACTCACGTTTTCAAAGTGGTGGATAATTTTAAAGAAATAGTTTTCATGAAATGATGTTATAAGTTTTAAAGTGGAGTTTTGGGAAATAACTATATGTTGGACATTTTTATGCCTTAAAGAAATGGTGATTTCTAAACAAGGATATTTTTATGAAGAAGAGATTTGTTTTCCAAACATATGTGTTGGTTGATACGTGTTTAACGTATGATTGTGTGAATATGACTTCTTGAAATATTTGAATTGTTATGTGAATTGGTGCTTATATGTTCTAAAATGGAATTAATTAAGAAAAAAAAGATAATGCATGTATGTGTGTGGTTATGTGTGTGACGTGTATGTGTATGTGGGGGAAAGGCCTAGGATTAATTTCCCTAAGTGTTGGACAAGAAACCACATGGACCAAGTGCTGATCATAACCAAACTAAGTATGTAGAAAACCCTAACTAGAAGCCCAAGAAGTAACTAAATTTAGAGTGACATGGTTCCTTAATCTACTCCTCATTGTCCCCTTAGAAATGTTAATCTCCACCCATGCAAAATCTTGAAGAACCAAAATTGCCCCCCCATTTACGCCTAAGGCCGAATTGATCAAGGGCAAAAGAGGGAAAGTCTTATTCCTTTGCCTTTGCCTATATATATAGCCAAGTGGGTGAAGTGTTGGCTACTTCATCCCCACGTTTCCACCCTTCATTTCTTGTGTTTCTCATTTCTTTTCAAACACACTTGTTGAGAGCAAATTCAAGCTCTCAACACACACAAAGAAAAGAGAGTGGTCGTGAGGAAGAGAGGAAGAAGGAGAGGAGTCCAAGTCAAAACCTAGAGTTTCCTTGAAGATCCAAGACATTAGAAGTTAGAAGACCTTGATCTTGGTGGGTATTTTGAAGGATCATGAAGAAATTGTAATAGTTAGGTTTTCTTTTTAGTTTTGTGAATTTTCTTCTTACCTTTTCTTTGCATGTTAATTTTCTAAGTTTAAATAATGAGTACAAGTGTGTTTGTGCTTGATCCTAAATTTTTAAAAGCTAAAAGAAACTTGTAAATCTCTAAATAATGGACTCATAACTCGTTTAAAGTTTTTCATGAAGATCTTAAAGTTTTTCAACATAAATCTTAAAGATCTAAAGGTTTGTTGAGATTTTTGTAAAGCTTTAATTAAGTAAATCTCTTTGCATGATAATTTTTCTTTCTTAAAACCGTGAAACATGATGTGATTAAGGGGTTATTTGATAAATAAATGTGAGATCTAAAATTGGTTGGGATCTTTTATGTTGCACGTTAAGTTGATGATGATTTTGATGTTTTAAGTTCATGCATGTGTTGATTGTGTCTTGATCTTGAATTTTTGAGAATAAATGAACTTATAAAACACTAAGTCAAGAACTTCAATTCGGCCATGAGTTGAAAATGAGGCCTTGATGCTTTTTAATTTAATCTAAGAGGTTGCATGTTAATCTCATGCTTAGAAAAATTAATGTGAGTTTTTAAATTTTTGATTTTGATTTGGTTTTGATAAAACCTTGATTTTTGGGTTCTAACCTTCAAAAGCTTTAAATCTTTGTCTTGATCTTTGAAAGAGTTTAATCTTTAGTGCATACATGTTGTTTTTGAACCAAAAGAGTTAACCATTCTTCATTGCATGTCACGGTTTTGACTTTTTCTCACATAAAGTAATTTTTATCTTTAATTTGTGCTATCATATTTGATTTCATGAGTTGATCTACAAGATCTAGGTACATGCATGTGGTGTTTGTAAAAAGATTTTTATCTTCTTTAGAGACTGTTATGGACCGGATTTAGGAAAATACTTCAGTAAACCGGTTTATCGGCTATAAAGTCCCCTTTAAGGGACTTGAACGTCGTAAAACCGGTTTACCGGATTTGGAGGTCTTATAAGGGCCCGTGCTCCTATTGAATCAGTTTCTCAACATAAAAGACTCTTTAGTAGCCCAGTAACCCTTGAAATCGGATTACCGGTATAAGAGGCCCATTAGTGGCCCAAATCCTCTACTCCTCCAAATTGGCGAAGAAGAAGATTTCTCGTTGACTGACATAGGATTCCTTACCTCGCAAAACCGGTATAACGGTTACTCAGAAGACAAGGCCATTAAGTCCGAATTTCTTGGATTCCAGTATCATGATAAGCAGCAACTCTCCAATTATGACCCCTTTACTCCTGCCATTATCACTTGCCGTTAGCAGTAATTCGGCCACTCCATTGATGAGGAGGGAAACCCAACGGTAAGGATATCAGCTTATATAAGCAGGTAGAGGGTAACCAGGTATGCATCCTTCAATCTCACACAAACACACACACCACCCCCCAAACTAAGAACGACAATAGAGCTGGTATCCTGGAAATCAGGGTGCCTATCTGCAGTCTGAAAGCAAACCGTAGAATACTGGACACTTGACCGCTTAGTTCAAGTACCAGACGTTCTACAACAGAACATTGGCGACCACAGTGGGAGCGGCAAACTAATTCCCCCCACTTTTGTGAAAGAGATGGATAACCGGTCACAGGGAGAATGTGCTGAACCCAGCCACCAAAGTGCGCTGGAATTAAGAAAAAACCCGAGCGGAGAACAAACACCTTCTCGTCAGAAGGACCTCAGGAAACGATTAAGCGAAGGAAGAAGACGGGCAGAGCAAGAGCGTTCGAGACAAGAGGAACCTTCTCATCATGAACAGGAGAAATCGCGACAGAGGCCCCCCACCAGAGGAGGAAGCCCTTCGCATTCCCGACATGAGAGTAAGGGGTCATCTGGCGGGTGCTCGCAGAAGAAAGCAAGCGTGGAGACAGAGCTGGCTCGTTTGAGTAAGCGGTTAGATGAGCAGGACAAGTTGCTGAAAGAGTTGAGGAAAGGAACATCCAAATCAGGCGTTGGCAAAGGAAATGAGGTGGAGCTGGTTGAAGAACCTGAAGAAAAAGACCACCCGTTTTCTGAAAGCATAATGGCTTTCCCCATGCCTGAAAATCTCAAAGCTCCAGCCAATGTAGATCCATATTTTGGGAACTCAGATCCACAGGAACATATTGACAGTTTTCTGGTGGTAATGTCCTGTCAGGGGGCTAAAGATGCGTATAAGTGTCGCATTTTTCCCTTGACCCTGAAGAAAGCGGCGTTACGATGGTATTCAAAGCTGGAACCCAACTCTATCAAATGTTGGAAGGATTTGGCAGCCAAGTTTCTGGGTCATTTCACCACCAGTAAGGCACAACCGAAATATGAACATCACCTGTCTCAGATTAAGCAAGGAAAAGACGAATCACTAAGGGACTTCCTCACTCGATTCAATTCAGAATATTTGTCTACCAGTGACATTGAAACCTCTGTGGCACTTCACTTGCTGATGATGGCTTTGAAACCTAGTGAATTTGCTGATCATTTGGTAATGCACAAGATTAGAACCATGGATGAAGTTATGAAAAGGGCAGAGAAGTACATCAATCTTGAGGAATACCAGAGGGCCCAGGATAATTACGTCCCTGGAGGATTTGGTAAGGAGAAGGAGGCTGGGAGAGGAGATTCAGGATAAAAAATCCTTGGAATGCAGCTAGACTTCGAATCTACTACAATTGAAAACCCCCTTCTGAGTGGATTGACAAGAGAAAGTAGTTTTTAGGATATTTCAATTCCAATAAGGCCTTTTGAGCCACTGTTGTCTTTAGTCAGTGTGAATGCTTTCTCGGTTATAAAGATTTGATGCTATAATAAACAAGAATTTCAGTTGGCATTTGTTGAGTTCTTTTTATCGCCATTAAACCGAACTAACGGTTTAGAAGTGCAATATAAAACATAGTTTACTTAAACCGATTAAACGGTTTAACGTCGTTTAACTCCACAAAACCGGTTTAACGATTTAGTAGTGTAGTTCGGACATTTAATACAATGACAAACCGGTTTAACGGTTTGGACTTGTGAGGAAACATCAGTCTAAACTCACAAAATCAACGCTCAAAAGTCCAACTTCGAGGGGATTTTCCAATCCTATGGAAATTAATAAGACCAACTTAAAGTACACCACCTATTTGGCTAGCCACCTTGTAGGGAGTGAAATGGGTAAGAGGATGTCCTAAAAATCAATAAGAGACACCACCCATGTACTGATGGTAAGACTACTGTTAGACTTCTTTCAGAGTCTAATAAGGTTAAAAGGAATTTCCTTCGCTGGCTAGAAGAGAAATTACCAAATGTCTACCAAGTATGGGCACAAATTGAATACCAGACCTGAGCACGTTTAAATAAAGGCAATACTTTTTCATTCATAAAGAAGAGAAGAAAGTTCATTTCTGAGAAATAATGCTTGCATAAATCCAGAAAATTTGAATGACATGTACGTGGAGAAACCGGTATACCGGAAATACTGCAAATTATCCAAATAAGGACACGTTTACCAGTTTAGCGGCGAGGTTCTTCAAGAACCCAAGTCCTTTCCCGTTTACCGGTATACCAGCTTTATGAGGCTTCAAAGAAAGTCGAAACCAATGTAAACCGGTTTACCGGTTTGTCCCTTTAATGCACGAGTATTGCAAAGCCCTATTTGAGGCCAAGTAAATCGGTGTCAGATATTGAGACCCTCCAAAAACAATAGTAAATCTGCTTACCAAAAAATCAAGAGAGCATAAAAATACCGTGTTGAACCGGTTAACCTGTTAGCCGAAGTATCGGAGCATCTGTCTTAAATCCTTCAGTAATGCGAAAAGAGAAGAGGTCCATTAGGACCCAGCCTTTTTTGACGGACTTAAACCGGCAAAGAGGTACATTTAGAGGAATTACCGGTGTAAAGATATGAGTCTCGAACGCTTCACAAAACCGGTTAAGCTTCTAATAGAGCTACTTCTCATGAAAACAAAAAACACCAAGGTTCATAATTATAAACCATGGTCTGGGGGGCAACTGTTATGGACCGGATTTAGGAAAATACTTCAGTAAACCGGTTTATCGGCTATAAAGTCCCCTTTAAGGGACTTGAACGTCGTAAAACCGGTTTACCGGATTTGGAGGTCTTATAAGGGCCCGTGCTCCTATTGAATCAGTTTCTCAACATAAAAGACTCTTTAGTAGCCCAGTAACCCTTGAAATCGGATTACCGGTATAAGAGGCCCATTAGTGGCCCAAATCCTCTACTCCTCCAAATTGGCGAAGAAGAAGATTTCTCGTTGATTGACATAGGATTCCTTACCTCGCAAAACCGGTATAACGGTTACTCAGAAGACAAGGCCATTAAGTCCGAATTTCTTGGATTCCAGTATCATGATAAGCAGCAACTCTCCAATTATGACCCCTTTACTCCTGCCATTATCACTTGCCGTTAGCAGTAATTCGGCCACTCCATTGATGAGGAGGGAAACCCAACGGTAAGGATATCAGCTTATATAAGCAGGCAGAGGGTAACCAGGTATGCATCCTTCAATCTCACACAAACACACACACCACCCCCAAACTAAGAACGACAATAGAGCTGGTATCCTGGAAATCAGGGTGCCTATCTGCAGTCTGAAAGCAAACCGTAGAATACTGGACACTTGACCGCTTAGTTCAAGTACCAGACGTTCTACAACAGAACAAAGACCATCACGGTTTCACAAAGAAATCAAGAAACAAGTTTTTGGAAGATGATCTTTGCCTTGATCCATGTTCTATGTGCATGTATGATAAAGATTTGAAAATTAAACCTTGTTGTACCATGATGATATTCGGCCTACACATGCTAGCTAGACTAGGATTCCTTTTCAATGAAATGACTTAAAAGAAATGAGTATGTTTTGAGAAATTATGCTAAAATCAATTGTTTGAAATTGTGTTATGAATACTTATTTTATAATCGGTTTTTGATTTAAAAATAAAGGACATAAATGAATTAAATGATTTTGGAAAAGTTTTGTGTTTAATTGAATATGTGTATGTGTGTGTATGTATTCGGTTGAGAATAAAAAAGAAAGAGTAAATAATTGTATTACATGAAAAAGAAAAGAGAATCTAAGGTGCTTGAGATAAACCAAGTTGATTTATGTGATTTAAATTGGTGATGTTTGACTTGTTTTCTTTAATGACATTCGACCATGTAGTATAAATAGGTCTAAGAAATTTAGTTGCATTAAAATAAACTCATGTAGTGATTTTTGAAAAGAATTGAGTTATTGTGTTTGGTTTATATCTTTTTGAGTAGGTGTGTGTCGAAATGTTTTGATTGATTAAATGACTAATTAATTGCTTGTATGGTTTAATTCATTTAAGTGTTGTTGTGATTGTGTGCTAATTGATGTTTGGAAAATACTTGAGTGTGTAATTGGTTTTGAAATAAAACTGGTTTTAAGAAAATTCCATTTGATTTATTTGAGATTTTTAAATTGTATTTAATGGCTGTCCAAGACTTGTTCTATGATAAAAACTTGAGTTTTAAAGTATTGAATTTGAGTTAAAGAAGTATTTGAAATAAAAAGTGTTTTTACGATGTTTTCGGGGTTTTATCAAAATGATCTTTGTAAAATAATTCCTTGCGGTCTAGAATTATTTATAATTGTTTCTTAAACTTTGAAAGTGTGTTCGAGTGGTTTCAAGTAAAGTTTTCAAGTGATATTTGATTTAAGAAAAACCCGGATTGAAGACGGGGCGTTTATCGGTGTTTTCAAACGTGTTTTAGGTACTGTCCATGTCGGACCAGCAACCAAGAAAATTGGTCTGGATTACTCTACATGATGTTTTCAAATGATTTTAAAGTACTTAAAGCATTAGGAAAATGTTAAAATGGTTTAAGAGAAACCGGTTATGTTTTAAGTTTTCCGACGAGGAATGAGAGGTGTTTAAGTTACGAGAAAGATTTTCTTAATACAAATTAATAACATAAGCGTATTTTATTTAGTACGAGGAATCTTAAAGACGAGGGATTGGGGCAGCCGGCAGCAAGAAGGATCCGAGGAGACGGTACGCATTAAATCGCTGGACCTCAGGTGAGAGAGAAGCTTTCCTAAGACACCGTGGTAGTTAGGTGATATATTAGGACGTTCCGTATCATCTCAAAGATCGGAACTAAGTGGTTCGGAGTCAGTAGTATAAGTGGCAATTGTTTGTGTTGTGTGGCCACTTATACGAAGGTGACAAAGGCCAGATTATGTTGCGTGATGATTGTGTGATTGATAGTATGCTCTTATGTCTTTATTTAATTATACTTGATGATATTTATTGTTGTTGATTAAAATGAGTAATGTGCTGATGGACGTCTGTTACGTCCTGAATACGAACAAGAATAAAATGAATGAGTTAGGAAAGTTGATGAAAGTAAAGATATTATGAAAGAGGAAGAATGCTAAAAGATATAAAATGGACTGGTAAAAGATAAAGAGTTGAGATTGGGGAAAGAATTGATGATAATGTTGAGAACGAGCCAGAGCTGGGGAGAGTGATGTGGATTGTTGGAACAAGATGTGATCTGAGTGGAGCTTGGCTCCTTTGATTTTGTTTTTGGGAAAGAGACTAGTGTTGAGTTGAGCTTGCTCCTCCATTAGTGCTCAGCCCACAAATACGATTTTTGAAAAGATTTTTGAAAAGAGATTTTCGAAAAGGTTTTTGAAAAGAGATTTTTGAAAAGAGACTTCTGAAAAGATTTGTGAAAGGAGAGTTTTGAGAAAAATTCGTGAAAAAGAGATTTTGTGAAGAATGGTGAAAAGAAATTTTTAGAAAAGGGTTTGTGAAAAGAAATTCTTTTGAAAATGTTTTTGAAAAGAGGTTTTTGAGAAATATTATAAAAAGTATTTTCAGGAATGTTTTTGAAAGGAAATTTTGTGAAAGGTTGTGAAAAGAGATTTTAGAAACTTTGTGAAAAGAGATTTTTAAGAAAGTTTTGAAAAGAGATTTTGAGCAGTTGTGAAACTAGATTTTTGAGAAAATTTAAAAAAGGGGAATTTTATGAAAATGTTTATGAAATGAGGTTTTGTGAAAGTTTATAAAATGGTATTTTGAGAAAGTTTGTGAAAAGATTGTTTTGAGAAAAGATTGCGGAATGAGATTGTTAAGAGAGATGGTGAAATGTATTTTGTGAAATGAGATATCAGTTGAGAGTTCATTGATGTGATCCCAGCTCTGTGCTATGTGAGAAATGATGAGAGAAAGATTGTGCCAAGTTAGTGGTCGGGACTCATTGAAGGGATGCACGAAGGATGGGCCGACCTTAGGTTAATTAAAAAGATAAAAGACTTTAAAAGACATACGCGGTGAGGTATGAGAGTGCGAAGTAGTGGAGAGGAAGGAACCATAAGTATCTGCGGATACTTAGGAGGAGATTGCATTAGGGGAGGACGATGACGGTGAAACGTCAAGAAGTCTAGAGTATGTTTCTAGGCAGAACGAACTCCACAGGTGGCATACGAACGTGGTAGGGACTGGGTCCAATGCCGTGGTAAGTTCTGCGGGCCCACTAGAAATATACTGTCGCCCCCTAGATTGCAAATATTGAACAGCGAGAGGGACTGGAGTGGGGCATCTTGTTTGCCACTGTGAGTTGAGACAGTGTGCGTTGATTATATATATAAATTGAATTGAATTGATTTGAGGCGGTAGTCCTCCTGGCCTGGGGCCAATTGATTGTGAGATAGCTGTCGTGCCCGCACGGTAAAGGTCCTGTACTCCTGTTTGCTTCCGACTAGGTTGGGTGGATGACCGAGGAGATGTAGATGTGAGTGATAACCGAGAACGGAATAAACGTTCCGATGCCATTTTATAATTCCCCAAATCAAGAGAAGGGTGTGAACTGATACGACTGAATAAGAAGAAAGCAAGAATATGAGAAGAGAAGGGATTGAGAAAGTAAGTTGGTAAGAGAATGAAAGATGATAACAAGGATGATGATAATAATAATAATACAAGATAATAATAATGTTACACTTGATTGTTGTGTGCTTGTATGTTATATGGTATGATTGTATGGTCCTACTATTTTGCCTATCGTAATCCCACACCGTCGACGATGCGTCGTTCGGATCGCTTACTCTCTCCTGTTCGTTGGCATATAGGTATTGCCGGTATCTCAACGGGAAGATGGAGTATCGGATGGACATCACTACATGGAGTAAGTACGGGAGAGGATGGAAGCGCATCCACGGTGGTTGGGTATGGACCGACTACACCCAGATCGTGATCCCCAATCTGGAGCACCAACTGAGTGGATCAAATCTGGAACCACACTTGGAACAAGTCACCGTACGAGGCTATAGGAACTTCAAAGAAAAGATTCGGTATGAGGCTTAGAGGAACCCTACCATTCTCAATGGAGCGGAGTCGGAACCCATTAGCAATGAGGAAGCAACAGCCAGGAGGGCACCATCTACGAGAGCAAGGGGAGGACGCAAGAAGAAGGAGGATTTTCACCCAATAGTCTTTAATAGGATAGTTTAAGAACAATGTGGTTAGTCTAGATTGTGGTGATTGTTTTGATTTAAGTATTACCGAAGCCATGAGCCATTTATGTAATCGAGCTAAGTTTTAATCTGACTTGTGAAACACATCTTTATGCAAAGTGGACGCATGTAAAGCTTTTGGAAAAAAATTGTCAAGATGATTTGAAACCAAGTTCTTTTATGGAAACGAATGTTTTATGAAAAGAAAGGTTTTAGTAACACTCGGTTTTCGGAAAAGTGGATTGAAGAACCTAAAGGGATTTTCAATAATGCTTCCAAACACTCCAACAATGTTTTACAAAAAAAAAATTGCCCTCATTTTTTGCAATCTAAATGTATGAAAGTTGGTGATTTTTGGTTTACGAAAATCGGGATGTTACAGAATGGTATCAGAGCTTATGGTAATCCTAAGTGGCCTTAAGCATGGGCTTACATGCTTTGCTTGTGTGACTCTGTGTGTTTGCTAGTGTAAGGATAGAAGCATAAGACTAAGTTCTTGTCTATCTAGGATATGAGACTATGTTTGTGGTTTAGTACCTGCTGTGTTAGTCTAAGAACCTTGTTTCATCCTATAGTTTGAGGAGCGTAGGCTAAGTAGAAAGTGAATGGAGTGAGACCCCTCAACCTTTGATGTCCCATTAGTGTTTGATAAATCCCAGGTTGTTGGCCTAGACGTACCCTTACCCAAAGAATAGTCGGTACCTTTGAGGAAATAGGATGTTATCCCTGAATCTTCGTGTTTGTTGAATTGCTTCAACAAAACAGTTAGTTAAAATTCAACCCTTTTCCTTATGAGCCTTATTGTCCACCTGTAGTCTTATCGATCCTATTTAAGACTCTTTAGTCCGAATTGCGGAGATAGAAGTGCCATAGTTACCCAGATAATCTAGGCTTGAACGATTAAGGAAGGATAAATGGTTTAGATTAAGTGAGGATATAAGATCATCGTGGATTTAGTTATAAGTCTGATCAAAGTTGGGGAGCCACAAGGAAGAAAGGAGGTGCATGTTACCAGTTATTAGAAGAGATTCTGAAGAAAGATTGAGGGTTAGAATCGCTGTATACCATAATCAGAGGTTTAGATAGTGGAAGTGATAGGTTTGATTAATGTGTAGGAAGGATCTGAGGAGAAGAGTGAGGTTGTTTGAGGAAGTAAGTAAGCCCAAGTAGTGATAGAATCCCTTTAAGCTAGAGAAATAATAGGCGAAAACCCTAGAGCTAGAAGGAGAATTAAAGGAAGGTGGGATTATTGTGAGTTAGTAAGAACCTAAGTTGTAGAGAATAGTGAATATCTGAGGATTTTTAGGTCAAATCCCATACTTTTGGAGATGTGTGAAATTTTGTTTGCTAGATTTTCCCTAAGTCCGTACCTATGGTTGGACTTTTTGTGACGACGATCAACTAAGGGAGCGGCATCTTCTTCAGTTAGTCCGATGGACTTAACCCGATTCGACACGCAATGGATGGTACGAGTGGAACTTCTTCGTCTAAAAGTGACGAAGGAGAAGCACGACAAGGTGAATTAGACCAGCAAAAGGGAGTACGACCACGAAGCGAGGGGAAGGTGTTCTTATGAGAATCAAAGTGACGTAAGAATTTGTGCCCTGCTGCCCAATCCACAACGTATTTCTCGGGGACGAGAAATCTTTAAGTTGGGGAGAATGTAACACCCCGCAAATTCCTCGTATTAATTTAAAATGCTAAAAAGATTTATTTTTGAGAAAAACATTTTGAAAGAGTATTTTTCTTAAATGGTTTTCCTAACTCACGTTTTCAAAGTGGTGGATAATTTTAAAGAAATAGTTTTCATGAAATGATGTTATAAGTTTTAAAGTGGAGTTTTGGGAAATAACTATATGTTGGACATTTTTATGCCTTAAAGAAATGGTGATTTCTAAACAAGGATATTTTTATGAAGAAGAGATTTGTTTTCCAAACATATGTGTTGGTTGATACGTGTTTAACGTATGATTGTGTGAATATGACTTCTTGAAATATTTGAATTGTTATGTGAATTGGTGCTTATATGTTCTAAAATGGAATTAATTAAGAAAAAAAAAGATAATGCATGTATGTGTGTGGTTATGTGTGTGACGTGTATGTGTATGTGGGGGAAAGGCCTAGGATTAATTTCCCTAAGTGTTGGACAAGAAACCACATGGACCAAGTGCTGACCATAACCAAACTAAGTATGTAGAAAACCCTAACTAGAAGCCCAAGAAGTAACTAAATTTAGAGTGACATGGTTCCTTAATCTACTCCTCATTGTCCCCTTAGAAATGTTAATCTCCACCCATGCAAAATCTTGAAGAACCAAAATTGCCCCCCTCATTTACACCTAAGGCCAAATTGATCAAGGGCAAAAGAGGGAAAGTCTTATGCCTTTGCCTTTGCCTATATATATAGCCAAGTGGGTGAAGTGTTGGCTACTTCATCCCCACGTTTCCACCCTTCATTTCTTGTGTTTCTCATTTCTTTTCAAACACACTTGTTGAGAGCAAAATCAAGCTCTCAACACACACAAAGAAAAGAGAGTGGCCGTGAGGAAAAGAGGAAGAAGGAGAGGAGTCCAAGTCAAAACCTAGAGTTTCCTTGAAGATCCAAGACATTAGAAGTTAGAAGACCTCGATCTTGGTGGGTATTTTGAAGGATCATGAAGAAATTGTAATAGTTAGGTTTCTTTGTAGTTTTGTGAATTTTCTTCTTATCTTTTCTTTGCATGTTAATTTTCTAAGTTTAAATGATGAGTACAAGTGTGTTTGTGCTTGATCCTAAATTTTTAAAAGCTAAAAGAAACTTGTAAATCTCTAAATAATGGACTCATAACTCGTTTAAGGTTTTTCATGAAAGATCTTAAAGTTTTTCAACATAAATCTTAAAGATCTAAAAGTTTGTTGAGATTTTTGTAAAGCTTTAAGTAAATATCTTTGCATGATAATTTTTCTTTCTTAAAACCGTGAAACATGATGTGATTAAGGGGTTATTTGATAAATAAATGTGAGATCTAAAATTGGTTGGGATCTTTTATGTTGCACGTTAAGTTGATGATGATTTTGATGTTTTAAGTTCATGCATGTGTTGATTGTGTCTTGATCTTGAATTTTTGAGAATAAATGAACTTATAAAACACTAAGTCAAGAACTCTTCAATTCGGCCATGAGTAGAAAATGAGGCCTTGATGCTTTTTAATTTAATCTAAGAGGTTGCATGTTAATCTCATGCTTAGAAAAATTAATGTGAGTTGTTAAAATGTTTGATTTTGATTTGGTTTTGATAAAACCTTGATTTTTGGGTTCTAACCTTCAAAAGCTTTAAATCTTTGTCTTGATCTTTGAAAGAGTTTAATCTTTAGTGCATACATGTTGTTTTTGAACCAAAAGAGTTAACCATTCTTCATTGCATGTCACGGTTTTGACTTTTTCTCACATAAAGTAATTTTTATCTTTAATTTGTGCTATCATATTTGATTTCATGAGTTGATCTACAAGATCTAGGTACATGCACGTGGTTTTTGTAAAAAGATTTTTATCTTCTTTAGAGACCATCACGGTTTCACAAAGAAATCAAGAAACAAGTTTTTGGAAGATGATCTTTGCCTTGATCCATGTTCTATGTGCATGTATAATAAAGATTTGAAAATTAAACCTTGTTGTACCATAATGATATTCGGCCTACACTTGCTAGCTAGACTAGGATTCCTTTTCAATGAAATGACTTAAAAGAAATGAGTATGTTTTGAGAAATTATGCTAAAATCAATTGTTTGAAATTGTGTTATGAATACTTATTTTATAATCGGTTTTTGATTTAAAAATAAAGGACATAAATAAATTAAATGATTTTGGAAAAGTTTTGTGTTTAATTGAATATGTGTATGTGTGTGTATGTATTCGGTTGAGAATAAAAAAGAAAGAGTAAATAATTGTATTACATGAAAAAGAAAAGAGAATCTAAGGTGCTTGAGATAAACCAAGTTGATTTATGTGATTTAAATTGGTGATGTTTGACTTGTTTTCTTTAATGACATTCGGCCATGTAGTATAAATAGGTCTATGAAATTTAGTTGCATTAAAATAAACTCATGTAGTGATTTTTGAAAAGAATTGAGTTATTGTGTTTGGTTTATATCTTTTTGAGTAGGTGAGTGTCTAAATGTTTTGATTGATTAAATGACTAATTAATTGCTTGTATGGTTTAATTCATTTAAGTGTTGTTGTGATTGTGTGCTAATTGATGTTTGGAAAATACTTGAGTGTGTAATTGGTTTTGAAATAAAACTGGTTTTAAGAAAATTCCATTTGATTTATTTGAGATTTTTAAATTGTATTTAATGGCTGTCCAAGACTTGTTCTATGATAAAAACTTGAGTTTTAAAGTATTGAATTTGAGTTAAAGAAGTATTTGAAATAAAAAGTGTTTTTACGATGTTTTCGGGGTTTTATCAAAATGATCTTTGTAAAATAATTCCTTGCTGTCTAGAATTATTTATAATTGTTTCTTAAACTTTGAAAGTGTGTTCGAGTGGTTTCAAGTAAAGTTTTCAAGTGATATTTGATTTAAGAAAAACCCGGATTGAAGACGGGGCGTTTTTCGGTGTTTTCAAACGTGTTTTAGGTACTGTCCAAGTCGGACCAGCAACCAAGAAAATTGGTCTGGATTACTCTACATGATGTTTTCAAATGATTTTAAAGTACTTAAAGCATTAGGAAAATGTTAAAATGGTTTAAGAGAAACCGGTTATGTTTTAAGTTTTCCGACGAGGAATGAGAGGTGTTTAAGTTACGAGAAAGATTTTCTTAATACAAATTAATAACATAAGCGTATTTTATTTAGTACGAGGAATCTTAAAGACGAGGGATTGGGGCAGCCGGCAGCAAGAAGGATCCGAGGAGACGGTACGCATTAAATCGCCGGACCTCAGGTGAGAGAGAAGCTTTCCTAAGACATCGTGGTAGTTAGGTGATATATTAGGACGTTCCGTATCATCTCAAAGATCGGAACTAAGTGGTTCGGAGTCAGTAGTATAAGTGGCAATTGTTTGTGTTGTGTGACCACTTATACGAAGGTGAAAAAGGCCAGATTATGTTGCGTGATGATTGTGTGATTGATAGTATGCTCTTATGTCTTTATTTAATTATACTTGATGATATTTATTGTTGTTGATTAAAATGAGTAATGTGCTGATGGACGTCTGTTACGTCCTGAATACGAACAAGAATAAAATGAATGAGTTAGGAAAGTTGATGAAAGTAAAGATATAATGAAAGATGAAGAATGCTAAAAGATATAAAATGGACTGGTAAAAGATAAAGAGTTGAGATTGGGGAAAGAATTGATGATAATGTTGAGAACGAGCGGGGAGAGTGATGTGGATTGTTGGAACAAGATGTGATCTGAGTGGAGCTTGGCTCCTTTGATTTTGTTTTTGGGAAAGAGACTAGTGTTGAGTTGAGCTTGCTCCTCCATTAGCGCTTAGCCCACAAATACGATTTTTGGAAAGATTTTTGAAAAGAGATTTTCGAAAAGGTTTTTGAAAAGAGATTTTTGAAAAGAGACTTCTGAAAAGATTTGTGAAAGGAGAGTTTTGAGAAAAATTCGTGAAAAAGAGATTTTGTGAAGAATGGTGAAAAGAAATTTTTAGAAAAGGGTTTGTGAAAAGAAATTCTTTTGAAAATGTTTTTGAAAAGAGGTTTTTGAGAAATATTATAAAAAGTATTTTCAGGAATGTTTTTGAAAGGAAAATTTGTGAAAGGTTGTGAAAAGAGATTTTAGAAACTTTGTGAAAAGAGATTTTTAAGAAAGTTTTGAAAATAGATTTTGAGCAGTTGTGAAACTAGATTTTTGAGAAAATTTAAAAAAGGGGAATTTTATGAAAATGTTTATGAAATGAGGTTTTGTGAAAGTTTATAAAATGGTATTTTGAGAAAGTTTGTGAAAAGATTGTTTTGAGAAAAGATTGCGGAATGAGATTGTTAAGAGAGATGGTGAAATGTATTTTGTGAAATGAGATATCAGTTGAGAGTTCATTGATGTGATCCCAACTCTGTGCTATGTGAGAAATGATGAGAGAAAGATTGTGCCAAGTTAGTGGTCGGGACTCATTGAAGGGATGCACGAAGGATGGGCCGACCTTAGGTTAATTAAAAAAATAAAAGACTTTAAAAGACATACGCGGTGAGGTATGAGAGTGCGAAGTAGTGGAGAGGAAGGAACCATAAGTATCTGCGGATACTTAGGAGGAGATTGCATTAGGGGAGGACGATGACGGTGAAACGTCAAGAAGTCTAGAGTATGTTTCTAGGCAGAACGAACTCCACAGGTGGCATACGAACGTGGTAGGGACTGGGTCCAATGCCGTGGTAAGTTCTGCGGGCCCACTAGAAATATACTGTCGCCCCCTAGATTGCAAATCTTGAACAGTGAGAGGGACTGGAGTGGGGCATCTTGTTTGCCACTGTGAGTTGAGACAGTGTGCGTTGATTATATATATAAATTGAATTGAATTGATTTGAGGCGGTAGTCCTCCTGGCCTGGGGCCAATTGATTGTGAGACAGCTGTCGTGCCCGCACAGTAAAGGTCCTGTACTCCGACTAGGTTGGGTGGACGACCGAGGAGATGTAGATGTGAGTGATAACCGAGAACGGAATAAAAGTTCCGATGCCATTTTATAATTCTCCAAATCAAGAGAAGGGTGTGAACTGATACGACTGAATAAGAAGAAAGCAAGAATATGAGAAGAGAAGGAATTGAGAAAGTAAGTTGGTAAGAGAATGAAAGATGATAACAAGGATGATGATAATAATAATAATACAAGATAATAATAATGTTACACTTGATTGTTGTGTGCTTGTATGTTATATGGTATGATTGTATGGTCCTACTATTTTGCCTATCGTAATCCCACACCGTCGACGATGCGTCGTTCGGATCGCTTACTCTCTCCTGTTCGTTGGCATATCGGTATTGCTGGTATCTCAACGGGCAGATGGAGTATCGGATGGACATCACTACATGGAGTAAGTACGGGAGAGGATGGAAGCGCACCCACGGTGGTTGGGTATAGACCGGCTACACCCAGATCGTGATCCCCGATCCGGAGCACCAACTGAGTGGAGCAAATCTGGAACCACACTTGGAACAAGTCACCGTACGAGGCTATAGGAACTTCAAAGAAAAGATTCGGTATGAGGCTTAGAGGAACCCTACCATTCTCAATGGAGCGAAGTCTGAACCCATTAGCAATGAGGAAGCAACAGCCAGGAGGGCACCATCTACGAGAGCAAGGGGAGGACGCAAGAAGAAGGAGGATCTTCACCCAATAGTCTTTAATAGGATAGTTTAAGAACAATGTGGTTAGTCTAGATTGTGGTGATTGTTTTGATTTAAGGATTACCGAAGCCATGACACTACTACAAAATTGTCATTTAGGGGCGGTTCATAGAGGGCGGATGCTTAACGGAACCGCCTTCTTTAGTTTAAAATATTTTAAGAGAATGGTTGTTTACTTTAACCATCCTTAAAAATCATATTTTCATGGGCGGTTCCTAAAAGTAACCACCCTCGTATATTAAATTAAAATATAAAAAAATCAAAAGCATCATTAAGAAGGGTTTATAGGTTGAACCGCCCTGCTAAGACATAAATTAAAAAATAAAAACTAAAGTCCCAACCACATGGTCCCTCGTCTGCTTGTTTTTCTTTTTTTTTCTTACAGCCACGCCGCCACGCCTCCGTTCTCTTCTTCCGGCACAGCCCGCCTCCGTTCGCTCTCCATTCGTTTCTTTCCGCTACACGTTCGTCTCCTTCAAGCATCTACCTCTGTCACGTTCATCATCTACCTCCGTCTTTGTCGATCTCCTTCAACACTGGTATGCTTTATTCTTCCCCGATGCACTCTTGTTTTGAAACCCTAAGAACCCCAATTTTTGATTAGGGTTCAGTCCATTATAAGTCATTATGGGAATTTATCATTTTTGAAATTTTATTTTCACCTTGTCGATAGCAGCTGCTTCTATTGTCGGCACTCTAGTGGCATTTCTGATAGTGCCCATGCGATCTCTTGGTCTGACAACTGGAAAATAGCTGCTGCTCTTATGGGTAGCTATATTGGAGGATGTAAGTTCTTAAACAAGTAGCTTGGTGCTTGCTTACTTGTAGTTTCTTTCTGGACCTAATGCTAGAATATAAATCAGAAGTTCATAGCGTTTTCTATGATAAAAATTAACTCTAACATAAATGGTAGCCGTATTATAACTGGAGCAGCCCTTTGGATTTATATTCTGACATTTTATCTTTTGCATATTTACAGAACTTGTGTGTACTCATTTCATTTGTGATGTGATTCTTGGATAAAATTTCAAAACAGAATTTCCTTTTTAATATTCTTTCAAAGTATCCTTACTTGGAGTACTAAGGACTTTACCCCAACACCAAAGTAGAAGAACTATTTCATCCCTTTGATTTTGGTTCTGTTGCCCAATTTCTAACAATGTTGTTGATCTTTTGGTGTATCTCTCAGAAACATGATATAATCAAGAAAAGAATAGACTCTCACGGCAATGTGATAGAAACAAGACAAGACGGAATTGGTGCTCCCAAGGTAAGTCAATACGGCTACATTTATTTTGACAATCATAGTTTCATAATTCATATTATGATCTTGGATGGTTGATTACATATTATGTCTAATTCAGGCACGTTTAGTTTTAATTTCTATTTATACATACTATTACTAAACATCTTGTTAAGCTTAGCAAGTCTGGCTGGCTGATGAGCTCAATTATGGAAATTTTTCACTTTAGAAAATGATCTTCTACCGCTGTTCATTTATCTCTTGCTACCTTTAACATGCATTTCTTCTCAGTTTTTCCCCTTGTTAAGATTACACCTGTGGTGATTTATCCAAACTATCTTAGTAGAGTTTTAAGAAATTATGTCCACCTTCCTCCCCTCATTTGTAGAACATTTTATTTATATCAGTTCATTTTGCACAGATTGAAAAGCCCTTGCAAAGACATGGAGGCAGGCTTGAGCACAATGAGACTTATTGTGGTTCCTGTTATGGTGCAGAAGCGGTATGCTTTGTTTGAAACTAGACTATATGATAGATGTTGTACTATATAAGGACATGTAATTTATTGCCTTATTTATGCATTGATTTCTGGATAGAAGTGAGTGCAGAATGTTCATCACTACATTACGATTGCGTACTATGAAATCAAGTGTTTTTTTCACTCCTGTTTGCACTTAAAAAGTTGAAGGACCATAAATTTGTTCTGGATAAACAATTTTCAGTTAGGCAACACCACAACAGTATAAGTCAAGTTCCTGCAGTTTTCTTAGTTCCATCTAGTATTTTAAATTTTCACAGGTTTTATGATTATTAAATTTTCAAAGGTTTTATTTGACTTTTTTCTTAGTTCCATCTAGTATTTTAAATTTTCACAAAAGTAGTTACCTAGATTATTTCACTCCTTACTAGCAAGTTCAGTGAACACACTAGCCTAAGATGGCAACGGGAATGAAGCATTTGTATACCCTTGAATATTTGATGCCATAAAAATTGGATTTTTTTGCATGTTTTATCTTGCTGCAACATGATGGATGGTTAGGTTGCATGGAGTGTGATCGATTAATTTTCAATGTACATTCATTTCTACAAGTAAAGCGTAATAATTGAACAAATTTCCTTTGCCATTTTCTTGTTGACTTCTGTAGCTGTTAATTATGTTGCCATTTCAGAGGCGCTTGGCATGTCAGCATCAGTTTTAGCTGCAGGAGTGGCTGCAGATAATGTTATCTGTGCTGTATATTTTATGGTATTGTTTGCATTGGCATCCAAAATACCTCCCGAGGCTGCAGCACCAACGACCGGTACAATTTTCTCATTCTTTTCAAGTCCTTTTTCTCTGTTCATTATGAAAAGCCTAAAGTTTTATTTGACTTTTTTCCAAAAATATTATGTAGAGGCCAAATAATTTAATATTATGGAATGGAAAATTTAGCTTGATTTCTTTGGTAATCTTGGCAGATGATGCAATGGATATGGAGTCGGATTATGAAGGCAACCTCCCTGTGTTGCAGACAGCTACTGCACTTGCTACATCTTTTTTAATATGCAAAGCTGCCACATACCTAACAAAATTATATGGAATTCAAGGAGGAACCCTCCCAGGAGTAACTGCTATTGTAGTCATTTTAGCCACTCTTCTTCCAAAGCAGATTGGTTCCCTTGGATCTGCTAGTCATACTGTTGCACTGATTTTGTTGCAGGTAAAACTTTGCAAGTTCTTTTGCTTCACCTTGTTTATGGTTAAATATTAGAATTAAGTTTTTTTTTTTTCAGATAGATGGCAAACAGTTCTTCTGCTGACTTTAGATGGATCTTTGCTGTATGGAACTAAAGTTTAACAGAGCGGGGCATAAGTTTGTCTATATATGTAGAGTCACATACTCAGACTCGTAGGAAGAAACATGCTTCCAAATGACAAAAAAATTGAGATTATTGATTAATCGAGGAAAAGATAGATGTAAAACATTCAACAGTTTGTGCATCAATAAAACTAAACCTGAACTTATGCTAATCAATTGTCCTATCTAACCAAATTAGTAAGCCTTCCTAGGCTTTTATGACTTCATGGATGCCCTTGATTTTTTTTGGATGAACCAGGGTATCCACCCGCGCAACTGGGTGACTAATCCCTCGCACCACGGTCGGGCCCTTTCGGGGGCGATGCTCCCAGTAAGGCTTGCTCCATTCACATGCGCCTCGGGTACGACTCGAACCCGCGACCACATGCTTAAGGGACACAAGCCCCTTCCACTTGTGCCAGCCTCCACTGGTCATGGATGCCCTTGATAGAATTCTTTATTTTAATACTTTCTGTAGCTTACATTTTGTATGATGAAGTTTGGATGATCTAATGTTTCAAGCTTTCTCTGACATCTCCATACAATTGGGAGAAATTGTTTTGGTGTTGGTGGTGGTTTGGATTTGAACGTGCAGGATCAGTATATAAATCACATTATGAATGAAACAGGAGCAACGGTTATACTTAGAGGATGTGGTTCAGGAAGCAATGAATTTTCAAATGGTGAAGGTACTTCCTTCATTTCTCTGATCTGAACTTTGTTAGGGGCTAGGTCTGCCATTTCTGATTTGTGGCTTTAAGCTTCAGTTTATTGTAGGTTTTGACAATGTAGTGAATTAGTCTAGTGCAATATGGTAAGGAATTGTGATTTTAATTACTTAGTCGTTTTTATTCATTGGTAAGGAATTATGACTTTTCCTCCCTTTTTTTAATCAAACCAAGAATTGGATATTCAGTCATAACAAGTAGCATCTTTGGTTCATGAGTATTATGCTGGACCAGATATAACTCTCTCTTTCATGAGTAGCATCTTTGTACAGATAGCATAAATTTCTAGTAGAAGTTGGTAGCATAAATTTCTATCCATTCTTCATCACAGACTAGCATTATTGACTTTATTTCAAGTGCAGTATATGAAGGCACTTATTGTGAACTGTCATTTTTCATGCTGCCCATCTTAACCTTTTGTAGACTCTTATGGTATTTAGCCACTTGGTTTAGGTTGGAGTTGGCTTGATGTTGCTGCAACAATTTTGAGGGATTAATAATTTGTAAATCTTGTGTCATTGTACAAGTATTGCATGATTAACTTTAAAATGTTCAATTCTTACCAAGGAAGTCAATAGAATTCAGTACTATTCTCCTTGCTGCACACTTATTTCTTTCAAATAAAATCATTATCAAATAAGCATATTCTTGTCAAGTACAACTCATAAGTTGCTATTTCCCAAACCTTGAATCTTCTATATGTTTATTTATCACTGTTTGTGTGTTGATTCTATCTTTTTTTTTCAGTTTGATTTCCAATAGGATTATTTTCTCTAACAAGTAACTCAATAGGAAATTAGAATATTGATTTCCATAGAATCACAATGGGATCTGATTATTTTCTCTTGGTCATACCAGTTAAGTTATGCATATTATGTTGCTTCCTATAAATGCAAATTGATTCTATGGGATCTGATTATTTTCTCTTGGTCATACAAGTTGTTATGCATATTATGTTGCTTCCTATAAATGCAAATTGGGTCACTAATGGAAGTGCTTTTCTCAATCAATGCAGTAATCCTTCCTTACCCCTTTAATCTCTTCTTTGGCTATTCTTCCACTATACGTTTAAGGTAACCTTCTAACTCTCTGTTTCATTTAAGGTTTTCAGTTTGATTTGGAAGATGTTTAAATTTTCCCATTTGGGGTTTTGGCTGAAATTTACTCATCTCTCGGGCTCAAATTTGTGTTTGGTATCTTGTTCTGTTTGTTGGAAACTGAAATTGGCACCTGAGATAATGATTTATGTTGGAAGTTATGAAATTTGATTGATATGTGTTACTTTTCTTGTTTGGTTTCTTAGGTCCTTCGTGTTGTGCCTTTTTAATTTTTCTTTATTTATGTTGATGTTTCTTTCTCGTGGAGCTAAAATTTGAATTGTATCTCTGATTAATAAAAGTAGAATTTGCTGGTTACTTAAGGTAAAATTTAACTTGTATCTCTTCAATTCAGACAAATTGGACTAATTAGCTTATTCTTGTTTTTGCTACTTTAGAATATGTAGGAGACTTGTTTACTTTATTTAAAAATAAGTAAATCCTGCGTTTGCTTTTCTTGTGGATGTTTGATATCATATTTCATGATTGTATGTTCTGTTTCTTGAATCAATTTTCTGTAGTAGTGTAGTTCCCTGCCAAAATTGCTCATAGTTTCTCTTTGCTTCCACATATTTCTTGTTCTTACATTATATTTGGCAAATAATTTATGCATATATCCTCTTCGCAGTTTCAAAAGGCAAACAACCTAAGAATGCAGGAATGTCTGCAGGGACATGGATATATTAATAACATTCTATCCTAGAACTGGAGTCTATATAATGTTCCTCTACAGATAAAGTAGATGTGCAAAACTAACTTGTAGCATAGGTATTACTATTAATTCATATGGCGAACATGATATTATTTACATAGTGTATTCTATGAAAGTGTTACCTTTTTCCACGGATGGCCTCTCCTTCCATACAATACTGCAGACAGGACTCCAAGGACAACACCAGAATACTCGGCCAATATTGCTCTAAATTGACTCGGAGGCATTGAAAAAGTTAAAACTAAAAACTTGGCACGCTAAACTTATTAATTGAACTTGTGTTGTCTCTCGTTTCTCTTACATGATGTTGCAATTCAGATATATGGTGCCATTTTGATTGATGGATATGTTGTAACCAGGGTATCTGCGATTTCGTGGAATTATGTCAAGCTTTTCTTTGGCATTTCTGTTTGCACATTGTTATTGATATCTTTCTCTACCCTTAAATCTTGTCAGGTATGAGAAAATTCAGACAGTAAGCAATAATTCTAATGCTTGTTAGATCAGGACATCAATTCAGACTTTGAAGTGTTGTACTGGTATTTAATAGGTTATTTATGTGCCATAATTTTCAGAAAACGGCAGAGATCATGTGTATTTTCATTTGACTCTTGATCATTTATGAATGCAGATGCAGAAATGATGATGTTCATCTTTATTCTGGGACACTGTTATTTTTTTTTGTATTTATATTTCTTTTTTCTCAGTTCCATGCTTGATTTATGGTACCCATCATTTCCAATTGGTAGATTTTCTTTACTGTGGGAGAGGTGAAGGAAAAAAAAAATTCTAGTATTATCAAAGAAAAGAAGTGAAAGAAGATTAAAATGCGTCGATTGAATGAACGTGATGACAGGAAATCTTAGTTATAGTAATCTTTAAAGAGGAGGAAATTTGGGTTTGAGGAGGAAAATATAGCCACAGCTTGAAGCTGTGGATATTTTTTATAAAAAAAAATTAATTTCTAATTTGCCCACGGTTAAAAGTGTAGCTAAATTTTTTTAAAAAAGTTATTTTCTTATTTAGTCATGGTTATAATTGTGGCTAACTAATAAAACCAAATGAAATATTTGGATCTGAACGGTCCTCTTCAAAGATAAAAGAGGGCGGTTCCGAACTGCTCTCATTGAAAAAAAAGAGGGCGGTTCCGAACCCCCTTCTTAGTAGCTACGGAACTGCCCTCGTTGAAAAAAAAGAGGGCGGTTCCGACCCCCTTTCTTTAGTAACTATATTTTTAAGGGCGATTGATTTAAGTGAAGTTCGGAACTGCCTTCATAATATGAAAACAACCGCCCTCAAAAGGTTTTTTTGTAGTAGTGTGAGCCATTTATGTAATCGAGCTAAGTTTTAATCTGACTTGTGAAACACATCTTTATGCAAAGTGGACGCATGTAAAGCTTTTGGAAAAAAACTGTCAAGATGATTTGAAACCAAGTTCTTTTATGGAAACGAATGTTTTATGCAAAGAAAGGTTTTAGTAACACTCGATTTTCGGAAAAGTGGATTGAAGAACCTAAAGCGATTTTCAATAATGCTTCCAAACACTCCAACAATGTTTTACAAAAAAAAAAAAAAAATTGGCCTCATTTTTTGCAATCTAAATGTATGAAAGTTGGTGATTTTTGGTTTACGAAAATCGGGATGTTACAAGTTTAACTAATAAAATGATTAGGATAAGTTCGACTTCCAAAATTGTCTGTATCCTAAGTACATGATAAGCACATTCCTGTCAATATAAGGGTAAGCCCAAGTTACATACCCACATCTCTATATAACTAGTATTGTCATTCAGATATGTTCAACTTATCTCACGCAAATACACACAAATATTGACTTAGGTTATTACGTGTCGTCCCTAAAGAGTAGTTGTCAACGTCATACATCAAAACTAATTTAATATTCATCTTGAAAACTTGGATTGAAACATTTTCGATATCTCAAATATGCCAAACACTTCAATAGCTACCTTAATTATGGTCTTGTAATCATTCTTGAAGTTATTTACAAGTGTATATAAAGGTCATCCAGTAGATTACTCAAGCAGTCCCAATAATCACTCTATTCTCTATGCATTTTATATTTCTTTTATCTATTTTCTTGCATCACCAAAGCTAATGTTCATAACATCGATACATTAACTACAAATAGTAATACAAAAAATAGAAATAAGAAAGAGAATGTTTACTAGACATTAAATATATCATTAATAACATAGTAGAATTGAAAACACAATTATAGAAATTGATAGTAAATTAAACATATTGTACTCCAAACCATCATCATCAAATTCAACTATTGGATAGACTATAGCCCAACCCAAATATAAAAATAAGGATCAAAATATAAAACATTTTCCCTTCTTCCTTTTCTATTGTAAGTTGTTGAACCTTAAATATGAGTTCATGATGGCTTGCAGTTTATTGACGACAACGGGCATAGGTATCCTTTCACTAGGTGAAGTTGAAGAACATGAGACACCAATTTGCAACACCGACACCAACCAATCCTCCATCATAGCAAGGACATTAGGCTCCATATCCCTCCTCCTTATTGATGTCTCATCATTTGTGGAAATTTCATGATGATCTCTATCATCATATTCTTGCTTGGAGAGCAACGAAGGATCAATTATATCCATGACACGATTTGGTAATGCTATGGATGTGAGCTTGTGAGTTCCCATGTCTCCTTCAAACATCTCATCTGTTGGTTTTTTTCTTGTGAAAATTTCCAATAATAGTATCCCATAACTGTAAATATCACCAAGTGTAGAAGGTTGCCCACCCATTCCATACTCTGCATCATTTATAGATGAAGTATAATATTGCTTTTCCTGTACAATCCCGAATTAATGTAGAAAACATATATATATATACATATATATATATATATATGCCATAATTTATAAATATTGACCACTGCATTTTAAAAAAATATATTATTATAGATGTTAACATCTTTTGTTGTTCTACCCTATATCATTAGATCAATAAATAAAAATAAATTGCTTTGACAAATTACTTTGGTTGGCAAATATTGTATTTCTTTATGTGCATATATTAGTGAGTTAAAAACATACCTGGAGGGATGTATCCAATGGAACCCTTTAAGATTGCTGACATACTCGATTGTCTTGAAAAATCACTTGATTCTTCAAACAAAAATGTAGCTAATCCAAAGTCACCAACATGGGCCACCATATCATTGTCTAGAAGTACATTGCTGGGCTTTATATCACAATGGACAATTGAAGTTTGACAAAAGTGATGGAGATATTCCAATGCACAAGCAACATCAATTGCTATGTTTAGCCTTTGAATAAATGTCAATGTGTTGGTCTGACATCACATATTATTTACAGGATGCAACCAGTCTTCTAGACTGCCATTGGACATAAACTCGAAGACCAAAGCTTTAAAGTCATTACCTTGATGATCAACACTTGAGATGACAGTAATGATCTTGAGAAGGTTGCGATGCCTTATGTTTTTCAGAACTCGACACTCATCAATGAAACTCCTTGAAGCTCCTCTTTGTTCAAGATTTAATACTTTAATTGCAATAGTTTGTCCAATACTTGAAAGATATCCTTTGTACACAGAACCAAAACTTCCTGAACCAATTATGTTATCCTGAGAGAACCCATCAGTGCATTTTGCAACTACCGAGTAAGAAATTGCCAGCTCTAAATCTTCTGATTTTAAAGCTTTCTTTGTTCTTCTCTTTATCATCAAGATTGCAACAAAACAAGATATAAAGAGTAAAATTAAAAACACACTTACTACAAGAATAACATTCTTTGGTTGGCGAAGTTTTCTTAACAGAGAGGTTCTCCTAATAGTGCATGCAGGTAAGTTTAATTCCGGGATACCACCACAGAGTTTGTTGTTTCCATAAATCCATATTGAAGTTGCATTTTTGAATATTCCATTTCTTGGGATTTCTCCCTCAAAATCATTGTAAGAAAGGTTGAGATGTAGGAGCCCCGTGAAAGCCGCAAGAAATTCAGGAATCTTACCAGAAAAGTTATTACGCGATAGATCAATATATTGTAAGCCTCTCAAATTCTGTAAAGTTTGAGGAATGCTCCCCTCAAAATAGTTACCTTGCAAAGAAAGTTGTTCCAAACTAGAGCAGCTTCCCAGGGTAGATGGAATAATACCTGAGAAATTGTTCTCTGATAGGTCCAGTTGTCCAAGAGTAACTAGTTTACCTACTTCAAGAGGTAGAGACCCCGACAAAGCATTATGAGACACATCCAATAATATTGCTAGAGAAGAAATGCTCATTACTTCCGTTGGTATTGAGCCGCTAAGCTTATTATGGGAAAGGTTAATATTGCAAGGTTAGGAAGAGTAAAGCCTACATCAGATGGTATGTTGCCATGGAGATGGTTTCTATCAAATTCAAAAATGGATAGGGTGGAAATATTATAACATGAAGAAGGAATCGTGCCAGACAAGAAATTATCATATAGCGAAAGCCATATCAAGCTTGATAAACGACAGACCTCGCGTGGTATATTACCATGCAATTTGTTCCTAGAAAAGGAAACAATAGTTAATGAAGATAAATTTCCTATCCAAGTGGGGATTGTACCTGTGAAGTTGTTTGTTTCAACACTTAGCTTTGTTATTTGTGTGCAGTGACTCAGATTATTTGGAATACTCCCACCGAAGTAGTTTGCACTGATGTTTAGGTACCGCAAGTGCAGTAGACACCCCACCTCTTGAGGAAACTCACCATGGAAGAGGTTATTTGAGAGGACGAGTGTTGTGAGAAATGTAAGGTTTCCTATGAATGGTGTAAGAGTTCCTGTCAATCTTTTTGAAACGAGGATCAAGGAAATGACCCTTCCATTGGAGATGCTGCATGTGATCCCTGTCCAGTTGCAGTGATGGATGGAATCATTCCAAGAGCTCATAATGTTCAATGGATCTCCAACTATATGATTCTTGAAGTCAAGTAAGGTATGCTGATCAGTTTCAGTTCCATAAGTTGGGTTAACTGCTGTAGCAGAATCCAAGCTTAATAAAACTAGAAACACGCAAAAAATTTGGAATACTACTTTTCTCTCGGACTTCATACTGTATGTTTTCAGAACTTTAGATTATTTGATGCCTAGCTACTAAGATATGATGACTTATTTATAGAAATGTTTAATAAAAAAATCATCATTGCAGTTGGACAAGATGCACTAATGCCAATATGCCATTCCTTAATCAGAAAAATCAGTGCGGTGACACTTTGGGGTCCACCAAGGGAAACTTTTCCCTTGCTTTCCGTTGCTGCCCCTTTTCTTCTTTCTTTTCTTTTCTGCATTTGTGGCCACTTTCGGTGCACGCGTTTTTGCTGGGCGCTTCTTAAAAAAGTTAAACTCAGTCTTAACAAAGCTAGGCTGTTTCAGTATTGTCCTTGCAATTTTTTTGTTCTCCAAAAGATTGTTACTGGTTACAATATTATGCACAGAATGCATCAGTCTGCGTTTGGCACTTTCTGCTGAGTTCATTTGGCTGTTTCTGCTACTTTTTTTTTTCTTTCTTCTCTTTCTTTCTCTTATATTGTCAGAAGTGTTTGTATAAGCACTTTAATAATTAATTATAAGTTTTTTGCTTTATTATATTGGGTACCTCCATCACTCTTCATAAAAGAAGGTTGTATATATATACCATGTTGAAATCACCTTCTTAATATTTACTAAATATAGATATAATAGATATAATAGTTGTAGAGGTTTAGAATAGAATATAACGTAGAGATATCCGTTAATATAGGTTCGTAGTTTATTATATTACAGATAATCATTCCTACGTTTATATCTATATATATCAACCTCTCTCAATGTAATTTCAATAAGATGATATAACAAATAATATACAATTTCTTTCAATATACCATTGATCTGAACTTTACGTTTTCTGTATAAAAGAAGTTACACCTTAGTAAAAACAAAAGGAACTTGTACTTAGGTGTGCAGGAACGTATGTAATTTTGCTCTAGGCTTACTTTTGTTTGAATCTTGATGTTCTATAGTGTCTTGGTTGCTATAATTGTTGTCCCAGTGATTGGTTGAGTGTCTTTGTCAATATCTTATAAGATGGAATCGTGAATACTTTAATTCTTGGGGCTAATTTTTCATGAAATGTTTTTTATTTAAAATATATATATATATATATATATATATATATATATATATATATATATATACTCAAAAGAATGATGTTACAAACTTTTTTTATTATTTGTGATTGTATTTTTAATTAAGATCAATGATGGAATACTCATAATTAGCCGAGGTATTGATAACGTTATTGCTTTTTTGAGGTGAAAGATTATTTTATAGATTTTGTCAAGAAGAGTTCTCGTAAGGTATATATAAGAGATACCAATAAATTCTTAATTTGAAATTCAAATATAATATAATTATATATTAGATTACTTCTTAAAATATTGTAATATCAACATTAATAAAAATGTTCTAGAGTCATTTCTTAAAAAAAAAAGTAATGCAATAATAAGGTTCACTCTCATTCACTTGAGAGATACATCCAGTCTCCCCTATCACAATAGAGAGTGTTTCTTCACTAGAATTAGAAATTCTTTGATTACAAGCTTAACGTCTCAAGATCTCTCACTTAATAGTTTCCAAGAGATATCTCACCCTTGTATGTAACTTTGATCTTCTAATCCTAACTCCTCTTGCTATGTGGATCCCTCACCACGTGGACTTCTTCAATTGCTTAGTGATACCTCACACCAAGACTTCCACCCTTTGCTTAGTGATACCTCACACCAAGACTTTTTTACTTGCTTGATGATACCTCACACAAGACTTCTTCTAAATGTTGTAGAAAAGTTTGTCTCAAATGCAAAAATTACAACACAATAAAACTCAGAACCTATGAATCTCAGCCAAGAAATTAAGAACAAATTGATATTGAGATTCTAAAACTCTTAGAAAAGATGATCAATAAAATGTGAAAAATAGCTTTTGATCTTTTCTAAATTGAGAGAATGTATGTGGCTTGTAACTGAGTGTAAAAACGTGTAAGAGTGTTTCTAATATGTTATAAGGTGTAAAGAAACATTAAAAAAAAATACTTTTAAAATCGGTCGTTTTGGACTTTTAAAATCGGTCGTTGAGATGATGTGGAAAACGGTGATGTTAAAAATGAGGCATTTTGACCGATTTTAAAAGTTTTTTTAAGATCAGTCGTTATAACAACCGATTTTAAAAGTCTTTTTTTTAGCAATAGGCAATAAATATATGCATACAATAAAATTCAATTTTTGGTACTTTGCCACATTACATTTTTTTTTAAAATTACAAATCGAAAACTACATTTATAAATGCAAACCCATATTTTAGGTATACTTTGCTAAGAACTCACTGAACTAGAATCAGAGTAGTAAATTAGTAATGCATCTTATTGAATATGAAAACCATAACAGAGTATGCTAAAAAAAAAAAACACACACACACACACACATAACATAGAAATCCATATGACTTTGTCTAAACCTAAAGAATTTATCGAAAACCATAACCGCTCCCTCTGCAAGCACCTCGACACAAAGTCCCTAAACTCCGGCGAAGCAGCCACCGGCGCCTCCGGAGGCGGAGACATGCATATAGCACACATCAAGCTAGCCCAATCCCCTTGCCTCCCAACCATAAACGGGAACCTCCCCAAGTAAAAATCCAAGATCGAAACCCCAAGGCTCAAGATATCTCCAGCGTAAGCATCATACTGCCCGTCGTGGATGTCGGTGTTGATCCTTTCAAGGCTCATGTACGCTATGGTGCCGACAGAGGAGTTGCAAGGGTCCATTGTCTGGTTCAGGATGCGACTCACGCCAAAGTCAGCGATTTTCACCTGCTTGCGGGAGTTGATGAGGAGGTTGGAAGGCTTGATGTCGTGGTGGACGATGTGGCGGCAGTGGAGGTACGAAAGCCCGCGGAGGATCTGGCGAGTGTGAGACCCACAATTTTACCTAATTTATTTATGCTATTTCATTTTTATTATTTTAAATAATATTTGTATTTGTATGTGATTAATTTAATATATATTGGTATGTGGTATTTTGACTTATTACAAATTATAAAGGTGATAATTTTTATGAGTCTATGTGTGTATATATATATATATATATATTTGAACGTAGGGCATATATATATATAATTATAAGTTTTATTTAATAAATTAAAAATTTACTCTTTACCAAAAAAAAAAATTTTATAAGTATATTATTTCATCTTAGAAAATGATATTGAGATGCTATTTAATTTATGTTTAAAATATGAAAGGATTTTTAAAGTTATAGTGTTATAACTTCAAAAATTCATAACTTTTAAAGCGTAAGTCCAAAAATTACAAACTTTATGTCAAAAGGATCGTATTGAAATGTAGATTATGAAAATAAAAAGTTTTGGATTTAATTCTGAAGTTTTTGAAATTTAATCTCTGTTACTGTAAAGTACGATTTTTGGTACTCTAAAGCTTGAAAATGTAACTTAAATCATCTAATGGCTCTTTGAATGAATGCAAAATTTTCTTCTCTCATCGACCCTAGGTGCCGTCCAAGTTCAGTCTAGGAGGGAGATATTTTATTCAATTAAGACATAGGTTACAAGAAGGCATAGGAAACATGAAAAGGCATATGTTACAAGTAGGGAATATGAAAGGATGGTATTAATGCTATACTTATTAGGCTATCATTAAGCATTAGGAGTTTAAATTTTTGTTGGCCCTTGGTCTTCCTTGGCCGTATGCCTCTTCATATTATGGGGGTGTGAGGACAATTTTCTTCTTCTATAAATAAGTGCTCCTATAACCATTACCTTTTCACATAAAAAATTTAGAGACTTAGAACATTGTGAGAAAACTTTAAGAAGAAGAAGCATTAGGCGTGGCATAGAGGGAAGGGGGAAGAGGAACATTTTGCTCACTTGAAGTTCATACTTGCTAGGAGAAAAGGTACTTCTAAGAACATGAGTTTTGTTTTAATTTTTCATCTTATGTTGTTATTTATTCTTGTTACAAAGAAAATAAACATAAAGAGTATATTTTCTTATTCATCTTCTTGTATTGTTATGAAGTTTTTAAAATGGATTTTTATGTTATGAATCTATTCTTCTTAATAATATGGTTTTCAGTAAAGAAAAAGGTATTCTCATAACTTTTTGATTCATTTCTCTTAATTTGTTTTAAGCTTTTATTTTGGGATTTTTCTAAACAAACAGTAAAGCTTATGTTCTGATTCTTCGTTTTCTATTTCAAGAACCCTAACATGTAGGTTTGAGATTTTTATAAGTGTTTGGGAATTTTTTTTATAGTCATGTGAATGAGGAATTAAAAGGGACTTAAAGTGAAGTTTAAAGAAACCATGTTTCCCTTTTATTTTCTTATGATGGCCGAATTATTTAAGGATGAAATAAGGAAGTGAAAAAATTTGATTTGTGGCATATGAACTTGTTTAAGTGATTTTTGGAATTTCAGAATGATGAATGTTTGATGTTTTATCATGAATTCTTAAAGGAATAATCATTTGATGAATAAACAAAATTTTATTTGGGAATTGTTCGGAAAATTATTTTTATTTCTCTGAATTGGTCGTGAGGCCTATATGGTTTCAAAAGAAAAATTTTATGATTGTTTGATATTTATGTGTATGATTGATTAATTGTTAGTTGTAATTTGAATATGATTATAATGATTAATATGGGTATATGTGAAAAATAATTTGGTTACTGTTTTACTTTATTTATTTTGGCCGATTTATTCTTTAATAGAGTAGGTGTATTATTTTAATTTTTCTAAGTGCCTATGTGATTATATGATGTTGGTATTATAATTACTTGATAGATGTGATTTCATGAAATAAGAATCAAATAAATGATTTTTGGTGAAAAGAAACAATTCTGGAAAAATTATTTTAATTCTTGGAAAAATTATTTTCATTAGGGCCGTGTGTCCCAAAATAATATTTTTATATGTATTTGTGATGTGTTTAGGTGTATAAGTGAATAGTATAATGAATACTGTGAAAATATAAGTTTTAAAGTGAAAAAAAAATTATTATTTTATGGCTGTCCAGATTTGAAGTAAATAGGAAAACATGATTATTTTTCTAAGTTCATTTTTGAATTGGTAGATTATAGGCCTTTGTGTAAGTAATAGAACTTGTAAAATAATGAATTTTTGGTGAATGCAACTTTGTTGTGTGGCTGTCCAGCAAGCCTTAATTGTTAATCTAAAATTAAACTGTATTATATTTTTATAATAGAGCTTGTAAATAAGCTATAGGAAAAGGCGGCATGATTTTTGGATTAACCATTTAAGAGAAAAGTGATTTTAAAAATTGAAAACTCATGCTGTCCAGAATCTTAAATATGTTGCATCAACTTTAGAAATTATTTTGAATAAATAGATATATGAGTTTATGTTTTGGATGATTGGTTTAAGTGTTTGATGTTGATAAGAATAGTAGAAATGTGATTCTTTGTTGCCCAAAGGTTGTAAAAATGTTGCATCTAAGCTAGCATTGTTTTAACTCATGTTGTATGATTTGTATATAAATAGTAGTTGTTATAAGGTATTTAGAAATGGACTTTTGAGTGTATGAAAATATGGATGTTCACTTTTGGATTATATATTTAATTTCTAAAAATTATTTTGTGTTCGGAAAAAGGTTTTCATTGTTTTTTTTTAAACCAATAAGGAAAAGTAATTTTATTTGAATGTAAACTGTTTTTGAAACCATGAAAAAGGTTTAAGGTTACTGATATTTTGTTTTGTGTTCTTAATTGAAAACATTTTACCAAGTACTTTTGGAAAAGAAATTGTTTTGTTTAAGTTATTTAGTAAAGTGTTCTTTTAATTAAATAAGTGTTGATTGGTCCTTGTATGTTAATTGACGAGGAAAAGGTTCTAGCATTTCGGTGTCGGGTAATCCGAATTTCACTACTTTAGCTTCACAATCAGGTGAGATAGAAGCTTTTCTAAGACATAATGACATCTTTGGTAGCATTAGGATATTCTCCATCATCTCAAAGATCAGAACTCCGTAGTTATTTCTCGAAATGTGTGACAACAATTGTTTGTGTTTGTTTAGCCGATCTACGTTGAGACGATAACTTTTATTTGTATGTCTGATGTTAGTTATTAGTTGGTATTGTGTAATTTGAGTTATTTATTTTGATATGATCGTATAGCATGGATTAATATAATGAGATTGTTATTGTACTGATGTTATCATGTGATAACTGATTATCTGTTGGAAAAAGAAATTAAATATTGGAGAAATAATTATCTGAAAATATGTTGGAATTGTTAAGTTGTGATGAGTCCTTATGGTTAAGTCATTGATTATTTTGTGGACCCCTGGTGGGTATAAGATCTTGGTTAAGTTAATAATATTAAGTATCTTGAATCGTGTAGTGTACAGTGAAGGTGCGCGGAGCACTAATGACTTTTGATGTATATCCCTAATCGCACTGTCTGGTAGACGTGCTTGATTTTAAGTAGTTGGCCACGTGAATGACAAGCCGTGGTTGCGAGCATTGTGGAACCACTGTATTTAGGGAGGTGTTTGTTTCGTTTTTCCCTTAGCGGTCGAGGCCCGTTACAAGCGAGGCTTAGAATGGGTCAACCAAATTAATAGGTGTTAAAACTAAAAATTTTTATAAAATGCTTTAAGACTTTAAAGGCTTTAATCCTTTTCTAACTCTACGTTGAGAGAGAAGTAGTGGAGAGGAAAGATACTGTATGCTTGGAGGCCGGAGTCCCTTCAAGTGGTGATTGTGATATGGGAGGGAAAGGACGGTGAACGTCAATAAGCCTCGAGTGCTTCTCTAGGCGGGACGGAACTACAATGACCAGGTTCACCGGAGTCTGGAATCAGTTGTAGCAAGGACTGCTGGCCAACTAGAGAACGTGTTGTCGCCCCCTTGAGCAACTCAGAGATGGTGAGAGAGAACCTGAACGAGGCTAGAAGTCGGTGGGTGATGGGCTCTTTTCCTTGCTGACCACCGGAGTTTGGTTACAACCTTTTGTTTAAATGAATTTTGAAATTTTGTTGACCACCGGAGTCTGGTTATAGCCTTTTGTTTTCCGACTTTGATGTCAGTGTGGTTAGGGGTTCTTGTGCGTCCCATCTGCTTTCCGACTTAGGTTGTGGTTGGATGACTGAGGAGGAGATGTATCGTGTGAGCTGACTTATCCCTTTTTCCTCATTGATCTCCTCCCTAATCATTGATGGTTATATTTCGAAAATAAGATTCAAAGATTTAAAAGAATAAGTTAAAGTTTGGAAATATGCTTTTGGGATATACAGATATCGTGAACAATGTGAAGTGAATGGTTATGTTATTATAGTAATAATAATGTTGATGTTAGTCGTTATTGCCAATATATATTTGTGGTTGTTTGATCTTAATGTTTCCCCAATGAGTAAGTCCATGCTATCGACGATTAATTCGTTCTTATCGCTTACTAACTTTTCTTTCCTTTTTTCTGTGGGCATTGGGAATGATGTCCACATATGGCAGATCAAGTCCTCTGTCGGGAAGAGGTTTCAAATAGTGGAACAGTAGTGCATTGGGATTATTGTGGTCTTTGATAAGTGAAGCTGACTGGATTGCTTGGAAAGGATCAGCACGTGTTGAGAATATTGATTCGGAGCTGATAGTCGGTGGGAGTTCGACTAAGATGCGACACCAGCAGTGGAGAGCAACGACGACGAGAAGTTTTATGTTTGTCATAGGTCTAAGTAGTTAGATTGAGTCTGTCTGCTCTGATAGGACTGATGTAAATTATTAAGTTTGGCATAGACCTTTTATGGTTCAGCATTTTATTGTATCAGATGTCATGACCTTATGAGTCGTGACCTTTTTATGAAACAATTGATCTTGGTAAATGTAATTGTTCGATCATAATAATAAATTGTTATACTCTTTCAATTGGATTCAATTGTTTAATTTTTCTAAAGGTAGTCAAATGTTTTCCGCAAACAAACCTTTTGAGCAAATGACAATTTGAGAAAATGAGTTTTTGAAAGTGTGTTGGTAATATCTTAATTTGAAAAAGAATTTAGGTGTAAGTAAATAAACAAATTACTTTCAAAAGCTAAAATCAATCCAGTAATGAAAACTCTTTTGATAAGTAAATTTGAAATGAATATTGTTTTTTTTAATGGCGCAAATTTTTATGAGAAATTCTATGTCCAAATTGGGATGTTACAGCGAGCAACATCGGCGAGATTCTGTTCGTTAGGGATGTGCTTCCCCTCGAGGGAGCCGCCGTCATGACTTCAAGAAGGACATGGATCTCGCCGTTGTTGTCGTACATGTCATGGCACTTCACCACGTTCTGGTCGTCGATGTCGCGGAGGATCTGGATCTCGCGGCAGACTTGTGGAACCAAGAGGGAGAGAAGACGAGAGACCGACGACGCCACGTGGGAGAGGCGAGAGAGAAGTTGAGAATGGAGATGGAAGAGAGAAGAAGAAGAATGCTTTGCGGCGGCTCAAAATAGGGTTTGCAATAAGAATAGGGATTATGGAATGAATGTATATAAGAATAGAAAATACTTACAAAATCGGTCAAAAATGACTGATTTAAAAAAAATTTGTACTTTAAAGTTTAATTTTATTTTTAAAAATAATTATAAATAACTTTTAAAATCGGTCGTATAAATAGTCGACCGAATTAGAATAGGTGTTTGGGGAATGGTTTGATTAAGGATGAAGTGATTGGAAGTTATGTGGAGGTATTTTGGGATTATTAATAAAATGGGGGTTTGGGAGCTAATAGATGGGGGTTGACAACTAATTCTATTCCTAGAGGCCATCTTACCCCATTAGAAATAGTAGACCAAGACGCAGTAATAGCCTCCCACATACTAGATGATGAAGGGGAGCATAAATATTAGTGACACCAGTATCAACCAAATTGTACTTTCTATTCAACACCTGAGTCCATAAACCATTTTCACCTTAACGCATAGTCCACGCCAGCTGCATAAGACAAGCTTGATTCATTGTATGGAGATCCCCAAGACCAAGACCACCCAAGAACTTGGGTTTAGTAACAGTACTCAAACCAATCAGATGAGGTTTCCTCCTAGAATCACTATCTCCCCAAATGAAAGAACGTTGGGCACTTTGAATATCAAGGAGACTACGATTAGGAAGCCGAGATGTCATATCATAGAATACAAAGGAACCGCTTCAAGAACTGTTTTAGAAGTTATAAAAAGATAATTTTAATATTATTCATTTTTTCCATCAAATTTCACAAATTATTTCTTTTACAATCCAATTTTTGCTAACAATATTTTTACACATAATTTTTTATATCTTATTATTACATTCTTTTTGTTATGAATAGGATGGGTCTACTTACTAGTTGTATTGAAAAATCAAGTGTTTATTTTTTTATTTTTTTTGTCTATATTAGAATGGATGATAAGAAGTTATAAAAAGTATTATTGTGTTTGGTAAGAGAAGCTTATAGATTATCTGGTAGCTTTTAGCTTATTGATTCAATAAACTACTAGAGTTGTTTGGTGAACAAAAAATAAAAGAAGCTTATAGCTTTCAAAAAGGAAGCTTATAGCTTTTAGAAAGCTACATCATGTAGCTTTGAAAAAAAATACGAGCTTTCAATAAATCATATCTCATTTTTACCCTTTTTTTTTACTAAATTATATTATTATTTACCCATTTCAGTCATTTAACATGTTTAAATTAGTTGCACAACTAGTTTTGCCAAACAACTCTAGTTCAATAAGTTAGCTATACAGCTATAAATTTTCAGCTATAATCCCACAGCTATAAATTAGGTTCACAACTATCAGCTATAAGCTCAAAGCAAGCTATCAGCTACAAACTCATAGCTATCAGTTGGTTTTGCCAAACAGACCCGATGTTTCATGGTTGGCCAAGCCCTCCATATTTGCCAGGTTACCTAAGTTGGTTGGGTCCAACCCAAAAATTTGGGATTAACTTGATCAGGTGTATCCACTTAATTACCTAAGATGATAGTTTACTTTAACTATTAAAATGATTAGGATAAGTTCGACTTCCAAAATTGTCTGTATCCTAAGTACATAATAAGCACATTCCTGTCCATAATAAGGATAAGCCCAAGTTACATACCCACATCTCTATATAACTAGTATTGTCATCCAGGTATGTTCAACTTATCTCACTCAAATACACACAAATATTGACTTAGGTTGTTACGTGTCATCCCTAAAGAATAGTTGTCAACGTCATACATCAAAACTAATTTAATCTTCATATTGAAAACTTGGATTGAAACATTTTCGATATCTCAAATATGCCAAACACACTTCAATAGCTACCTTAATTATGATCTTGTAATCATTCTTGAAGTTATTTACAAGTGTATATAAAGGTCGTCCGGTAGATTACTCAAGCAATCCTAATAATCGATCACTCTATTATCTATGCATTTTATATTTCTTTTATCTATTTTCTTGCATCACCAAAGCTAGTGCTCATAGCATCGATACATTAACTTCAAATAGTAATAAGAAAAATAGAAATAAGAAAGATAATGTTTACTACTAGACATTAAATATATCATTAATAACATAGTAGAATTGAAAACACAATTATAGAAATTGATAGTAAATTAAACATATTGTACTCCATCCCAAATATAAAATAAGGATCAAAATATAAAACATTTTCCCTTCTTCCTTTTCTATTGTAAGTTGTGGAACTTTAAATATGAGTTCCTGATGGCTTGCAGTTTATTGACGACAACGGGCATAGGTATCCTTTCACTAGGTGAAGTTGAAGAACATGAGACACCAATTTGCAAAACCGACACCAACCAATCTTCCATCATAGCAAGGACATTAGGCTCCATATCCCTCCTCCTTATTGATGTCTCATCATTTGTGGAAATTTCATGATGATCCCTATCATCATCTTCTTGCTTGGAGAGCAACGAAGGATCAATTATATCCATGACATGATTTGGTAATGCCATGGATATGAGCTTGTGAATTCCCATGTCTCCTTCAAATATCTCATGGTTTTTTTCTTGTAAAAATTTCCAATAATAGTATTCCATAACTGTAAATATCACCAAGTGTTGAAGGTTGTCCACCCATTCCATACTCTGCATCATTTATAGATGAAGTATAATATTGTGAAATGTAACTATGTAATAACTTAAAAATTTTGCTTTTCCTGTACAATCCCGAACTAATGTAGAAAATATATATATATATATATATATATATATATATATGCCATAATTTATAAAGATTGACCACTGCATTTTGAAAAAGAAAATATTATCATAGATGTTAACATCTTTTGTTGTTCTACCTATATCATTAGATCAATAAATAAAAATAAATTGCATTAACAAATATTGTATTTCTTTATGTGCATATATAAGTAACACTTTTTAATTTTGTATGGCTGTGTTGTTATTAATCATCACCCATTACCTAATATCTATGGGTTAGTGAGTTAAAAACATACCTGGAGGGATGTATCCAATGGAACCCTTTAAGATTGCTGACATACTCGATCGTATGGAAAAATCACTTGATTCATCAAACAAAAATGTAGCTAATCCAAAGTCACCAACATGGGCCACCATATCATTGTCTAGAAGTACATTGCTGGGCTTTATATCACAATGAACAATTGAAGTTTAGCCTTTGAATAAATGTCAATGTGTTGGTTTGGCATCGCATATTATTTACAGGATGCAACCAGTCTTCTAGACTGCCATTGGACATAAACTCGAAAACCAAAGCTTTAAAGTCATTACCTTGATGATCAACACTTGAGATGACAGTAATGATCTTGAGAAGGTTGCGATGCCTTATGTTTTTCAGAACTCGACACTCATCAATGAAACTCCTTGAAGCTCCTCTTTGTTCAAGATTTAATACTTTAATTGCAATAGTTTGTCCGATACTTGAAAGATAACCTTTGTACACAGAACCAAAACTTCCTGAACCAATTATGTTATCCTGAGAGAACCCATCCGTGCATTTTGCAACTACCGAGTAAGAAATAGCCAGTTCTAAATCTTCTGATTTTAAAGCTTTCTTTGTTCTTCTCTTTATCATCAAGATTGCAACAAAACAAGATATAAAGAGTAAAACTACAAACACACTGACTACAAGAATAACATTCTTTGGTTGACGAAGTTTCCTTAACAGAGAGGTTCTCCTGATAGTGCATGCAGGTAAGTTTAATTCCGGGATACCACCACAGAGTTTGTTATTTCCATAAATCGATAATGAAGTTGCATTTTTGAATATTCCACTTCTTGGGATTTCTCCCTCAAAATCATTGTAAGAAAGGTTGAGATGTGAGAGCCCCCTGAAAGCCCCAAGAAATTCAGGAATCTTACCAGAAAAGTTATTACGCGATAGATCAATGTATTGTAAGCCTCTCAAATTCTGTAAAGTTTGAGGAATGCTCCCCTCAAAATAGTTACCTTGCAAATAAAGTTCTTCCAAACTAGAGCAGCTTCCCAGGGTAGATGGAATAATTCCTGAGAAATTGTTCTCTGATAGGTCCATCCGTCCAAGAGTAACTAGTTTACCCACTTCAAGAGGCAGAGACCCCGACAAAGTGTTATGAGACACTTCCAAAAAATCTGCTAGTGAAGAAATGCTCATTACTTCCTTTGGTATCGAGCCACTAAGCTTATTCATGGAAAGACCAAGTAGCAATAACTTCTGGCAATTTCCAAGACTAGAAGGTATGCTACCCTCCAAGTAGTTCTCGTCCATATAGAGTTCTGTTAATAAAGATAAATTTCCTATAGAGGATGGGATTCTTCCTGAAAATTTGTTGCCAGACAAAGACAATACTTGCAAATTTTGCAGCATAAATAATGCATCTGGAATACTTCCATTTAGCTGGTTATAGTGGAATGCTAGATTAGACATGTTGACAAGATTGCCAATCTCGACCGGTATGTTTCCCTCAAATCTATTAAAACCTATGTTAAAATAGTGGAGTTGAGTTGAGAAATTTGCAATTGACCTTGGCAACTCTCCACCAAAATTATTGCCATTTAGAGCCAAATCATGTAAAACTGTGCAGTTGACCAACGAATTAAAAAAGCCAAGGTCATTAGCACTCCCACTTCCTAGGTTATTGTATGATAAGTCAAGATGGATTAATCGATGCAGGTTCCCTATGTTCTTAGGAAGTGTGCCAGTGAGATCACATTGAGAAAAGCCAAAATTTTCTAGTTTTGTTGCATTTACCAATGATGCAGGAATAGTTCCTGTAAAATTGGTGAACGCACCAACAAATGATTCAAGGTTAGGAAGAGTAAAGCCTACATCAGATGGTATGTTGCCATGGAGATGGTTTTGAGCAAATTCAAAAATGGATAGGGAGGAAATATTATAACATGAGGAAGGAATCGTGCCATACAAGAAATTATCAGTTAGCACAAGTAATGTCAAGCTTGATAAATGGCATACCTCGCGTGGTATATTACCATGAAATTTGTTCCCAGAAAAGGAAACAATAGTTAATGAAGATAAATTTCCTATCCAAGTGGGGATTGTACCTGTGAAGTTGTTTGTTTCAACATTTAGCTTTGTTAGTTGTGTGCAGTGAGTCAGATTATTTGGAATACTCCCACCGAAGTAGTTTCTATCGATGTATAGGTATCGCAAGTGCAGTAGACACCCCACCTCTTGAGGAAATCCACCATGGAAGAGGTTATTTCAAAGGTCGATTGTTGTGAGAAATGTAAGGTTTCCTATAAATGGTGTAAGAGTTCCTGTCAATCTTTTTGAAACGAGGATCAAGGAAATGACCCTTCCATTGGAGATGCTGCATGTGATCCCTGTCCAGTTGCAGTGATGGATGGAATCATTTCAAGAGCTCATAATGTTCAATGGATCTCCAACTATATGATTCTTGAAGTCAAGTAAGGTATGTTGATCAGTTTCAGTTCCATAAGTTGGATTAACTGCTGTAGCAGAATCCAAGCTTAATAAAACTAGAAACACACAAAGAATTTGGAATACTACTTTGCTTTCGGACTTCATATTGTAAGATTGGCTCATGTTTTCAGAACTTAGATTATTTGATGCCTAGCTACTAAGATATGATGACTTATATATAGAAATGTTGCAACAAATGGAACAAGATGCACTAATAGAAATGTTGCGGTGGGACAAGATGCACTGATGGAAATTTCAGTGGGGTGGCACAAGATGCACTAATTAATGCCAATATGCCGTTCCTTTTCCAACTCCAATAATGGCTAAGCAGAACTCCTCCGTTTTTGTCGGCCCCTGCAGGACAGTTACGATTTCTCCCTCCCCAAATTATGGGTTCTAGTCCTTAGTTATAAGGCATTTTTACACTTTTATTTTGTCCCTATTTATAAGGCCTTTATCAATTTTCAACGAGCATTAATTATTTTTTTCCACGAACACCCTTATTTATTTAACACTTTTTAGATTCCCAATAATATTAATAGGGGTAATTTTGAAAATACATATCAAAAGTTCATATTTCAAATACAATTAACTAAATTATTTCACTTTCTTAATGGACGTGAAATCTCCCAAGAAGGCCTTATAATTAGAGACGGAGGTAGTATTTTTTTTTCTTTTTTATTTGTCATTTTGAATAGTGTAATAAATGTTATTTATAATGTTTACTCATATTCATTAGGTATTGGTTTATCAAAATAATGAAGAAAAATTAGTGATTATAAAGAGAGAAAGGATATAGTAGGGAAAAACATAATTAATAGGCTTATTTAACATTTTAGTCCCTGAACTTAGGTGCTCTTTTGGAATTGGTCCTTAAACTTTTTTTTTTATGTTTTAGGTCTCTGAACTTTGTTTAATTTTTGGAAATGATCCTTTCGTCGCTTAAGTAGTGATATGATTGAGAATATGTCACGTCACCTTTACCAAATCGATAGGTAACGTCCTAGATGATAATACATGAATTTTTTTAAATTAAAAAAAATTCAAATTTATTAAAAATTGTATTTTTTTTAAATAAAATCGAATCTTTTAATAAATTTTAAAATAAATTATTTTTCAATAAAAGAATAATGTTGTGTCTCGTGGCTTTACATAATACGTCACTTGTCGACATTGTGAGAGTTAAGTGACATATCGTCGACTATATCATCACTTAAGTGACGAAAGGACCATTTCCAAAAATTAAACAAAGTTCAGGGACCTAAAGCAACGAAAAAAAAGTTTAAGGACCAATTTCAAAAGAGCACCTAAGTTCAAGGACTAAAATGTTAAATAAGCCTAATTAATATAATGAAAATCTAAATAATTATTGACTTCTTAAAAAATACTCCCTCCGACTCGAATTATAAGCAACAAAAACATACTTCTCTTGGTTTAAAATAGAAGCAAAATTAACTAATTTTATTAAATTTTGTTTCAATTCCCAATGTCACTTTCCTAAAACATCTCTAGAAAACTGTAATCTTAATTAATGTTTGTTTCATTTCCAATATTACTTTCCTAAAATTCCTCTATTTTTTATAAATTTGAGAAAATTAAATACAATCAATTAACCTCCTTAATAAGCGTAAAAGTGGTTGGATTTGCTTATACTTCGAGCCGAAGGGTGTACTCCCTCCGGTCCTTATTATTATCCTTTTCATTAATTTCCACGCCCTTTAAGAAAGTTAATTAGTATTGTTACTAGTATTAGAAATATAAACATCTGATATAGTTTTTCAAAAGTAATTCTATAATTATTATTTATTGGGAATCTAAAAAATGTTGAGCAAATATGGGTGTTAGTGAAAAAGAAGTAATTAATGTCATTAAAAACTGAAAATGATGCCTAATACAGAAGACTGAAGATGGTATGTTTTGTATGAAATATGATAAATAAATAAAAAGGAAGGAGGAAGTATTTCCATGAAGAACAACTTTTACTTTTTGTCTTCGTGTGAATATAAATTATTGGTGAATCTATTACTCCCTCCGTTTCTTATTAATTATATTTTTTTTTTAAAAATATTCTTTTTTATTTATTTTTTTTTTAGGATTTTAAGATTGCAATAAATGTTTTTTTCCATGTTTACTCACATTCAATAAGTCTTAGTTTACGTAAGTAGTGTAGAAAAATTAATGATTGTAGAGTGAAAAAGAGTATAGTGGAAAAAATATAATTAATATATTGGAAATCTAATTAATTATTGTATTATTTAGGTGTATTTTATTTGAAATAGGACAAATAAATAGAGACGGAGGGAGCGGTAAAATTAAAAGTGAGTAGTTAATTAATAATTTGTTATAAAATTAAATTTTTAACTGAAAAACAGTCTTAAAAGCAAAGTTACCACAAACTAGTCTGGATTGATTTACTAAATAATTCAACAAGAAGATAATCTAAGGCTATGTTCGGCAACTCTTCTGCTAACGATGCTGATGGAGGGACCAAAATAGCTGTGAATTGCAAATTGGAAGACTAAAATCGACAAATTAAAAGTTAAGGGACAAAAATCGTCAAATTGTCAAAATTGAGGGACCAAAAGTGCAATTAAACCCAAAAATTATCGATAACTAGCACTCAAGTTAGTTAACCCTTATAATTGACTCTCAAGTCAAGACCCATCTTTCTTTTTTCCACACAAGTCTTGTTCAATTATGGTCCCACTCCACACAAGCCTCTGCAAGTTACTCCCTCTAGTTTTTAATACAAACCTCTTTCAAAAAAATTCATAAGGATTAATAAAATTAAAGAGAAATGCATGTTAACTAGTATTTTTAGACCATTGTTTAAGGAGATTAAAAAAAAGGTAATTTCGCATATGGAAAAGATGTATTTTGTATATTAAGAAGTGTTAGACTTAGTTTGTCAATAATAAATTACACTTTAGCATTTTCTTTTTTTTTTTAATTCCATATCCTTTAGAATTTTAGCTTTTCAAAGCATCATTAATATATTATTTTTTTCCAATTCTAACCTACTCTATCCAATCATTTCTATTACTCATTAATTCAACTTTTTTTTCTATCTCGTTTCTAAACTATCATACATTTATTAAAATACACATTTTCTAATAACAATTAAATATTACTACAATTTTCAATAATGAATAAATATGGATATTTTAGACAAAACACATACTCCCTTCATTTCATATGTATTATTTATACAGTTTTTTTCTATCTTGTTTTATATGTATTGTTCTTTTACAAAACTCAATACATAATTATTGTCATTTTTTTCAACACACCTCTATTTATCACACTTTCTTTTTCGTTTCTAATATTTTTCTCTCTTTTCAATAATAATTATATATCACACTTTCTTTTTCGCTTCTAATATCTTTCTCTTTTTTCAATAATAATTATATAGGAACATATCATAGTAGAAATACAAAAAATTCTTACATCATTTAATTATTTCTTAAAACTTGTACATAACTTTAAAATACACTACTTATAAAACAAAGGGGGTATAAAACTTACAATATTTAATATATTCTTAATATGTATGTGAAACAACTTTAAAATGTAAAAGATATGAAACAAAAGGAATATCTAATTAGTTATTAGTTAATCAATAAACTAAAAAGTAGATATAATTAATAAGAGCAAATATGAAAAAAAAAATATTATCTAAAAATTTTAAAATAACTTATTAAAAAATAAGTAATCAAAATATTTTAAAATATAACTAATAATAAAGATACAAAGAAACGACTCATGTTAGAAAATGGGAAATAAATTATATAAAAAAAGAAATTATCAAAAAAAAAAAGAAAATGAGAAATAAAAAGATGGAAAAGTCAAGTAATGGACTAAACCCAATTTCACGGCAGCATAGCTAGCACCTCATCAAGTTAGTTAGTCACTCCGTTTCACTTTAAGTGTTTTTTGGACTTTTGCACATAGATTAAGAAAATGTTGATTATGATGATTATTGTAAGTTTTATGTGTATTTTGTCAAAAATACCCCTATTTAATATTTTTATTTTGCCAATGCATCATTACTAGTATTACAAATTTTAAAACTAAAACAACATTAAATGTAAGAGTAAATAAGGAAAAAAAGTATTAAATGTTGTCTAAATTTGGTAGAAAGACACTTATTTTAAAACAAAATTTTGATGTTAAAAAAACACTTAAAATGAAACGGAAGGAGTAACCATTATAGTTGACTCTCAAGTCAAGACCTATCTCTTTACTCATCTCCACACGCGTCTTGTTACCTTTTGTGCACTCCACAAAAGTCTGTTTGGAGAGCTTGTAGCGTATGGTTTTGAGCTTATAGATGCGAACATAACTTAAGTTTATTGAATTGGAATTAGAGCTGTTTGATAAAATTAGTTGTGTAACTAATTTAAACATGTTAAATTATCGAAAAAAGGTAAATAATAATATAATTCAGTACAAAAAAATGGGTGAAATTGAGATATGATTTATTGAAAACTCTTATTTTTTTCTCAAAACTACTTGATATATCTTTCTAAAAGGTAGCTTTCAAAAGCTATAAACTTCCTTTTTGAAAGCTATAAGCTTCTTTTATTTTTTGTTCACGAAACAACTCTAGTAACTTATTAACCGGTCAATAAGTTAAAAGCTACCAAATAAGCTATAAACTTGTCTTACCAAAAACAGCCAAAGTTTGAAAAGTTAGTCCCTCCGGTTATTTACTAGAAACAAACACATGTCACGAACAGAATCATTACGCTAAGCCACTAATAAAATACTTTTGAAATATTAACATGTTTGATGATATCCTGAAATGTTCCTAGATAAAAAAAAGAGAAAATGGTCTATTTGGTCCCCAAAAGATACATGTGGCATCCGTTTAGTCCTCGAAAAATTTGTGGCATTCATTTAGTCCCTCAAAGTTCAGAATGACATCGATTTAGTCCCTCCGTTAATAATTGTGTTAGTCAATATTTCGACTGCCACGTGTCACATTTTAATTGGTTATCTCTGGTGAACATATTTAGACACGAACCACATGATTATTCCCTCATAAAATCTCAACCGTTGCTTATATCTGACGGTCCAAATTTAAAAATGAAAAATAAAATAATAAAACTATATTTAATATTATTAAAAAATAATAAAAATTCAGAAAAATATTAAAAATTCAGAAATTTTTTATAAAAATCTGTAAAATATTTTTTAAAAATAACAATTTTTTTTATATTTTAAAAGTAATAAAAAATTCAGAAAATAATAAAAAATTTAGAAAATATTTTAAAAAAATCTGTAAAATAATTACGAAAATTATGAAAAAAATTTAAAATATTCAGAAAAGTTTTATAAAAATCTGTAAAATATTTTTTGAAAAAATACCTAATTTTTTATATTTTAAAAGTTAATAAAAAATTCATAAAATAATAAAAAATAAAGAAAATTTTTAAAAAATATGTAAAATATTTTCGAAAATTATGAAAAAATTGCCTTTCCATTTTCTAAATATTTATAACATAATAAATTTTTTTTAAAATTATGCAAATATATTTTTAAAAAATTCTGAAAATTATAAGAAATACATAACTATATTTTTAAAAAAATCGTAAAGAATTTGAATTTTTTTGTTTTATTATAATATAAAAAGTAATAGAATATTTGTAAAAAAAAAAAGAAAAGTTTTTTAAAACCAATAAAAAATATTATAAAAATATTATAAAAAATACAGAAAAATAATTAAAAAAATAAGAAAAGTTTTTTAAAACCATTAAACTATTTTAAAATTTTTAAAAGCAGATTTAGTTTATAAAATATTTAAAAAGAAATATTAAATTTTCAGATTTTTTTTATAAAATATTTTACCGATTTTTTTAAAATTATATTTATTTATTTCTAATAATTTTCAGAATTTTTAAAAAATTTATTTACATGTTTTTTAAAATTTTTATGACTTTTTTAAAATCATTATTTTTTATTATGTTATAAATATTTTAAAAAAAGGAAAGACAATTTTTTCATAATTTTCGTAATTATTTTACAGATTTTTTAAATATTTTCTGATTTTTTTTATTTTCTGAATTTTTAATTAACTTTTAAAATATAAAAAAAATCAGTATTTTTTTAAAAAATATTTTACAGATTTTTATAAAACTTTTCTGAATTTTTTAATATTTTTCCGAATTTTTATTATTTTATTTTTCATTTTTAAATTTGGACCGTCAGATATAACCAACGGTTGAGATTTTATGAGGGAATAATCCTGTGGTTCGTGTCTAAATATGTTCACCAAGGATAACCAATTAGAATGTGACACGTGGCAATCAAAATATTGACTAACAGAGTTATTAACGGAGGGACTAAATCGATGTCATTCTGAACTTTGAGGGACTAAATGAATGCCACAAATCTTTCGGGGACTAAACGGATGCCACATGTATCTTTTGGGGACCAAATAGACCATTTTCTCAAAAAAAATTACTGGACTGCATATTTATGAGTAAAATTGTCATGTGGAAGTATTAAATATGGATGTGTTAAATGAGTAATAATGAGTTTTTTTTGGCTCCTATTCCTTGCGGAACCACCGGTATCCCCAAGAGCACCCTTAATACCAGGGAGCCCTTGAGACTAATCCGGAGCGAGCTGCGTGGCTGGCTCTCCCAACGAGATGTTTTTAGTGGGAATCGAACCCGGGACTACTAGCACGCGTGTCCCATTCCCAAGATTTCAGTTGAGGCCTTACACCAACTGAACCAAACCTCGTTGCTCATGAGTAATAATGAGTTGATTTTGTTAAAGAATTGTTAAAAAAGAATAGTTTGAAAAGGATAATATTGTCTTAAAGCACTATATTTTATTAGGCTTCATTGTATTAGTTTTTACTCTCAAATCATTATATATATATATATATATATATATATATCTTTTATTTTTAACATTAAATAGCAACGCTAAATTTGTCAATTGAATCAATTATACCTATCAATTGGAATATACAATATTGCTAATAATGAAAGTATAAAACACAACAGGGAGTATTTTATTATTGAAAATTAGCTATCATTGTTCACCCACTTCTTATGATAAAGCTACCCTCTTTCACTCATTATATCATTCCTAGAAATAGTCCTAAACACCTTGTTACAACTAACACCTTCAATTCTTGGAGCCTTCTTAACAAAATGTTTGATTAATGGATTATCATTTCCTTTATTAGAAGGATATATAAACAAAATTTCACCAATTCGCCGCCATTTTCTTCCTCGCTTAATCAATTGTACGTCTCTACTCTAATAGGTTCTCTCCGGACAAAAGGATTGACCATGATATGACCAGTTAGTGACTTTGTACTTTTTTTTTGTTTTGATTACAAAGGAGGTACCTGGGACTAGAACCCAGGATCTGGAGGCCTAAGCTACCTAGGTGTCCCTGCAGCGCTACCAACCGAGCTGACTTACGCGGACGACTTTGTACTTTTTTACTATACTTGGAATAGAGTTCATGGCATGAAACTTAATGGCCATGTAGTCTGCAATATTTACACCTGCACTCTCACCTATGTTGAATACAAAGAAAAGATAAGAGATATAAGTCAATTTCTCTCCAGCATCTAATGTGTTTTTCAGTTGAGCTAGTGTGAGGGAAGGGATGTAGAGAAAAATATTAATTTCATCATGTGTATCAAGTTTTACACATATTGGATCCCAGGTTTAAATCAAGTGAAAGGACTCTAAAACAATTAATAAACATTGACACCAGAACACTAAGGTGCATAAAAGTTAACATTGACTACTACCAAACATTGCCAATTACTGGAATGGCCTAAATGATGCATAACTATTGGAAAATTAAAGAGAAAAGAGGGAAAAATAACTCTTGAACTCTAGTTCATCTAAAATGGAGAAAAAAAACCTCAGAAAATTCTCACATTGTATCTAATTTCCAAATCCTAAATTCATATTCAAATCCTCATAAAGAAAAATCTTGATGACAATTAGAGTAACTCCAAGTCAATATAACTATCTTGGAAAGCAATGTCAATCACATGTGCTAACATAAACATAAGTTCAAATGCAAGTTTTATAATTGGTTGATAACAATATGTTGCAAGTTTTATAGGTGGTCAACTCATCCCATTGGAGTCACTAGAGGAAAAAAATATTAATAAGCCCTACACACACAAACCTGCAAGTGCTTCCTTTTCTCTTTTCACTTCAAAACATTTAAATATCCAATACTAATAACCCATACCTCCCACATATCCCTCATGCAGCAACTGAGAACAGTTTCTGCTGTTTACCACACACACAAATATATAACCATGTACATTCTTAAAATTGAATAAAAAGCTAAGATTTAAAATGATTTATTAACTCATTATAAATCAGAGAAGAAAAGCCTACAACTAAGCTGCTCAAAACGGTATGCAGTAAGCAAGTTCAAGGTATACCGGTATGTTGTAAACAAATAAAGATTCAATCAAAATAAAAAGAAAGATCGTCGAGAACAAAGATTTCAAATCATTAGCTAAAAGACTCACTTATCAATTTCATCTAAAGTACTAGTAGAGAGAAAATAATCATTACCTTGAAAATAAGAGAAAGTAGCATTCTTCATCATTTATTATGAAACATAATTGGTTGGATTTATAATTTTAACTTCCAGGTTTTGGGTCTCAGATACATACTTACAACTTGATCTTTGATAAGCTCTCTAACACAACAACACTAATAAAAGCATATGCCATAAAATAAAGGTTTATAGCATCTTATAATATAAGCACACAGGTTTGATAAAAGCAAATGCATGCATAGGTTAGTTCATTTCTTATGTGACATCTACTCAAAGGTTTATGAGTTCTCTAACCTTGGGATTTTTGTTGAGAACTTGTCATGCACCTTCATGACCTTTAAAGTGCCTCCTTCCATCATTTTGCATCACTCATTGTGGATGCAATCCCTCCACAACCCTGTAAACATATAAACATTCTACTAATTTGTGATTTCTTAAAGCTCATTTTTTAGTTTCCTAAGTAATGCTCAGAACTCGGAATTGTACTGAGTAAGATTTTTGGTAAGTCTTTTCTATCTTCATTTATGCAAAATTTTATTCTTTCCTACTTGAACTGTTCACTCTTGAATGTATTCCTAAAGCAGAATTTACTAATCAAGACAAAATAGAATATTTAATTTTCAACCTTTTCATAGCATTAATCATACTTAAACAAACAATAGATTTACCTCTACTGGATTTGAAAGCAATTCATGTTAGGCATTGAGATTATCAGCAATGTGTTGTCTGCATTGCTACAATGTAGAATATGTAGTTAAGCAAGCTAAAATGTGTTAAAATTATGAAATAAGATTGCTATTTAATTTGATAATGACAAAGGTGATGATGATACCAACCATTGGCATCAGATCAAGTTATGAACAATATGCTTATCTCCAACTGGTTCTTCTGTTCATGAGGCATGACTCTGACAAATTTAAAACAAATATTCATTGGAAATTTCAGAATGATGAAGTGTCTTACAAATTAAAGACCTGTAGAATGAAATGGGTGCTTGCATCATAACAAAATCTATTCTCATCCATAGAATAGCAAAATGAGAGGGGAAAATCTGCTTTGGAAATTCCTCAAACTAAACTATAATAAGGATAGTTATTACAATGAAATTCTATCAAACACATGGTGTTCACTTTTCATAATAAAGCCAATTTACACAAACGACTTAGAGTGAAATTGCATTATCTCACTAAACCAAGCTTCAAATTTAAAAACAATACATCTCTAATCAACAACTTCAAAATGAAAAAAATTTAAAGGTTATCTTATATCAAGGAAATAGAAATAATAAGTAGTCGTGAAAAATTTACATTTTTTCTTGATCAATAGATGGAAGGCTTTCATGACGTCCACTTTAGTGTCTCTTTCTCTTGTAAGATAGTTGATATCAAGTGCTCAAATCTATATATCATCATCAAATACTTCATTGCCTTGCCAAAATTTGTCATAATTTGCTGAAATTAAACAATCAAATATCAATACGCGCTCATTATTATAAATAAACTCAATCTCATACTTTACTCTTCTAATTGTTACAAAGAGAGAAGATATACCTTCATTTAAATCATGCACTTGCCAACTTTGTATGAAGTATAAACATGTTGTAGTCTCGAATCTATGCTTTAGCCTTTCTTTATGTCAGCACATTAATGACAAATTAACGATAGTATAGATCATGCACATACACTTCTAAAATTGAAACAAAATTTGGTGGACCTTTGATAAGAAGAACAGAACAAAAAAGAAACTTAAATTAAAGTTAATGTTATAAACACAAAATTCGCCTAGGAAGCTTCAAGCGAGAAATTTAAATTCGCCATGGTTGTGATGCAATGACTTGAAGCTCTTTTGTGTACCCTGCAAAATTTATACATACAAAAGAGGTCAAAGATAAACTCATAGCTATCAGTTGGTTTTGCCAAACAGACCCGATGTTTCATGGTTGGCCAAGCCCTCCATATTTGCCAGGTTACCTAAGTTGGTTGGGTCCAACCCAAAAATTTGGGATTAACTTGATCAGGTGTATCCACTTAATTACCTAAGATGATAGTTTACTTTAACTATTAAAATGATTAGGATAAGTTCGACTTCCAAAATTGTCTGTATCCTAAGTACATAATAAGCACATTCCTGTCCATAATAAGGATAAGCCCAAGTTACATACCCACATCTCTATATAACTAGTATTGTCATCCAGGTATGTTCAACTTATCTCACTCAAATACACACAAATATTGACTTAGGTTGTTACGTGTCATCCCTAAAGAATAGTTGTCAACGTCATACATCAAAACTAATTTAATCTTCATATTGAAAACTTGGATTGAAACATTTTCGATATCTCAAATATGCCAAACACACTTCAATAGCTACCTTAATTATGATCTTGTAATCATTCTTGAAGTTATTTACAAGTGTATATAAAGGTCGTCCGGTAGATTACTCAAGCAATCCTAATAATCGATCACTCTATTATCTATGCATTTTATATTTCTTTTATCTATTTTCTTGCATCACCAAAGCTAGTGCTCATAGCATCGATACATTAACTTCAAATAGTAATAAGAAAAATAGAAATAAGAAAGATAATGTTTACTACTAGACATTAAATATATCATTAATAACATAGTAGAATTGAAAACACAATTATAGAAATTGATAGTAAATTAAACATATTGTACTCCATCCCAAATATAAAATAAGGATCAAAATATAAAACATTTTCCCTTCTTCCTTTTCTATTGTAAGTTGTGGAACTTTAAATATGAGTTCCTGATGGCTTGCAGTTTATTGACGACAACGGGCATAGGTATCCTTTCACTAGGTGAAGTTGAAGAACATGAGACACCAATTTGCAAAACCGACACCAACCAATCTTCCATCATAGCAAGGACATTAGGCTCCATATCCCTCCTCCTTATTGATGTCTCATCATTTGTGGAAATTTCATGATGATCCCTATCATCATCTTCTTGCTTGGAGAGCAACGAAGGATCAATTATATCCATGACATGATTTGGTAATGCCATGGATATGAGCTTGTGAATTCCCATGTCTCCTTCAAATATCTCATGGTTTTTTTCTTGTAAAAATTTCCAATAATAGTATTCCATAACTGTAAATATCACCAAGTGTTGAAGGTTGTCCACCCATTCCATACTCTGCATCATTTATAGATGAAGTATAATATTGTGAAATGTAACTATGTAATAACTTAAAAATTTTGCTTTTCCTGTACAATCCCGAACTAATGTAGAAAATATATATATATATATATATATATATATATATATGCCATAATTTATAAAGATTGACCACTGCATTTTGAAAAAGAAAATATTATCATAGATGTTAACATCTTTTGTTGTTCTACCTATATCATTAGATCAATAAATAAAAATAAATTGCATTAACAAATATTGTATTTCTTTATGTGCATATATAAGTAACACTTTTTAATTTTGTATGGCTGTGTTGTTATTAATCATCACCCATTACCTAATATCTATGGGTTAGTGAGTTAAAAACATACCTGGAGGGATGTATCCAATGGAACCCTTTAAGATTGCTGACATACTCGATCGTATGGAAAAATCACTTGATTCATCAAACAAAAATGTAGCTAATCCAAAGTCACCAACATGGGCCACCATATCATTGTCTAGAAGTACATTGCTGGGCTTTATATCACAATGAACAATTGAAGTTTAGCCTTTGAATAAATGTCAATGTGTTGGTTTGGCATCGCATATTATTTACAGGATGCAACCAGTCTTCTAGACTGCCATTGGACATAAACTCGAAAACCAAAGCTTTAAAGTCATTACCTTGATGATCAACACTTGAGATGACAGTAATGATCTTGAGAAGGTTGCGATGCCTTATGTTTTTCAGAACTCGACACTCATCAATGAAACTCCTTGAAGCTCCTCTTTGTTCAAGATTTAATACTTTAATTGCAATAGTTTGTCCGATACTTGAAAGATAACCTTTGTACACAGAACCAAAACTTCCTGAACCAATTATGTTATCCTGAGAGAACCCATCCGTGCATTTTGCAACTACCGAGTAAGAAATAGCCAGTTCTAAATCTTCTGATTTTAAAGCTTTCTTTGTTCTTCTCTTTATCATCAAGATTGCAACAAAACAAGATATAAAGAGTAAAACTACAAACACACTGACTACAAGAATAACATTCTTTGGTTGACGAAGTTTCCTTAACAGAGAGGTTCTCCTGATAGTGCATGCAGGTAAGTTTAATTCCGGGATACCACCACAGAGTTTGTTATTTCCATAAATCGATAATGAAGTTGCATTTTTGAATATTCCACTTCTTGGGATTTCTCCCTCAAAATCATTGTAAGAAAGGTTGAGATGTGAGAGCCCCCTGAAAGCCCCAAGAAATTCAGGAATCTTACCAGAAAAGTTATTACGCGATAGATCAATGTATTGTAAGCCTCTCAAATTCTGTAAAGTTTGAGGAATGCTCCCCTCAAAATAGTTACCTTGCAAATAAAGTTCTTCCAAACTAGAGCAGCTTCCCAGGGTAGATGGAATAATTCCTGAGAAATTGTTCTCTGATAGGTCCATCCGTCCAAGAGTAACTAGTTTACCCACTTCAAGAGGCAGAGACCCCGACAAAGTGTTATGAGACACTTCCAAAAAATCTGCTAGTGAAGAAATGCTCATTACTTCCTTTGGTATCGAGCCACTAAGCTTATTCATGGAAAGACCAAGTAGCAATAACTTCTGGCAATTTCCAAGACTAGAAGGTATGCTACCCTCCAAGTAGTTCTCGTCCATATAGAGTTCTGTTAATAAAGATAAATTTCCTATAGAGGATGGGATTCTTCCTGAAAATTTGTTGCCAGACAAAGACAATACTTGCAAATTTTGCAGCATAAATAATGCATCTGGAATACTTCCATTTAGCTGGTTATAGTGGAATGCTAGATTAGACATGTTGACAAGATTGCCAATCTCGACCGGTATGTTTCCCTCAAATCTATTAAAACCTATGTTAAAATAGTGGAGTTGAGTTGAGAAATTTGCAATTGACCTTGGCAACTCTCCACCAAAATTATTGCCATTTAGAGCCAAATCATGTAAAACTGTGCAGTTGACCAACGAATTAAAAAAGCCAAGGTCATTAGCACTCCCACTTCCTAGGTTATTGTATGATAAGTCAAGATGGATTAATCGATGCAGGTTCCCTATGTTCTTAGGAAGTGTGCCAGTGAGATCACATTGAGAAAAGCCAAAATTTTCTAGTTTTGTTGCATTTACCAATGATGCAGGAATAGTTCCTGTAAAATTGGTGAACGCACCAACAAATGATTCAAGGTTAGGAAGAGTAAAGCCTACATCAGATGGTATGTTGCCATGGAGATGGTTTTGAGCAAATTCAAAAATGGATAGGGAGGAAATATTATAACATGAGGAAGGAATCGTGCCATACAAGAAATTATCAGTTAGCACAAGTAATGTCAAGCTTGATAAATGGCATACCTCGCGTGGTATATTACCATGAAATTTGTTCCCAGAAAAGGAAACAATAGTTAATGAAGATAAATTTCCTATCCAAGTGGGGATTGTACCTGTGAAGTTGTTTGTTTCAACATTTAGCTTTGTTAGTTGTGTGCAGTGAGTCAGATTATTTGGAATACTCCCACCGAAGTAGTTTCTATCGATGTATAGGTATCGCAAGTGCAGTAGACACCCCACCTCTTGAGGAAATCCACCATGGAAGAGGTTATTTCAAAGGTCGATTGTTGTGAGAAATGTAAGGTTTCCTATAAATGGTGTAAGAGTTCCTGTCAATCTTTTTGAAACGAGGATCAAGGAAATGACCCTTCCATTGGAGATGCTGCATGTGATCCCTGTCCAGTTGCAGTGATGGATGGAATCATTCCAAGAGCTCATAATGTGGAATGGATCTCCAACTATATGATTCTTGAAGTTGAGTAAGGTATGCTTATCAGTTTCAGTTCCATAAGTTGGGTTAACTGCTGTCGCAGAATCCAAGCTTAATAAAATCAAAAACACACAAAGAATTTGGAATACTACTTTGCTTTCGGACTTCATATTGTAAGATTGGCTCATGTTTTCAGAACTTAGATTATTTGATGCCTAGCTACGCAGATATGGTGACATCTTTATAGAAAAGTTGCAACAAATATTTTAAGAGAAAAATCATTTTGGTGGGATCAAGCAGTAACGATGATGGCAATTCCTTTATTTATTTATTTTGGTAGAATAATGTCAATCTTTTATTACTCCCTCTAGCTCGAATTATAAGTAAATTTAACCATTTTTACGTTTATTAAGGCGATTAGTTGATTATATTTAATTTTCTCAAATTTATAGGAAAGTAGTATTGAGAATGAAACAAAAATTAATTAAGATTACAATTTTCTAGAGATGTTTTAGGAAAGTGGCATTAGGAATGAAACAAAATTTAATAAAGTTAGTTAATTTTGCTTATATTTTAAACCAAAAGAAGTATATTTTTTTGTTGCTTATAATTCGAATAGGAAAGAGTATTTGCCAATATGTCGTTCCTTTTCCACCTCCAATAATGGCTAAGCAGCTATTCCTTTATTATTATATGTTTGTTTGTTTTTTTTTTTTTGGAAATGATGTCTTATTTATAGAGTTAAAAAAATATTTTCTTAGAAATTGTGTAATTCTATGTGTCACTTGTGATTGTATATATTTCCTCCGGTTCGAATTATAAGCAATTCTAACCACTTTTACGCTTATTAAGGAGGTTAGTTGATTGTATTTAATTGTCTCAAATTTATAAAAAATAAAGGTATTTTTGAAAAGTAGTGTTGGGAATGAAACAAAAATTAATTAAGATTACAATTTTCTAGAGATGTTTTTGGAAAGTGGCATTGGGAATGAAACAAAATTTAATAAAGTTAGTTAGTTTTGCTTATATTTTAAACCAAGAGTAGTATGTTTTTTGTTGCTTATAATTCGAGCCGGAGGGAGTATTGACAAAGGAAATACTGCACATTTTTGGAATTAAAATTGATCTCCACCTTATAATTACTTCCTCTGTTCCTAAATATAAGACCATTTTGACACTTTCATTTTGTCTATATTTATAAGACTCTTTACCAATTTTCAATGATCATTAATTACTTTTTTCCACAAACATTTCTCTTTATTTACCACTTTTTAGATTCCCAAAATTATTAATAGGGGTAATTTTGAAAATACAAATCAAAAGTTCACATTTTCAATACAATTAACTAAATTATTCCACTTATTTAATGGACGTGAAATCTTCCAAAGGGATCCTATATTTAGGAACGAAGGGAGTATAATCCTTATCATTAGTCACTTTTAATTTAATCACAAAAATTAATAAAGATATTTAAAATAAGTTAATTATCTTGAACTTTTAAAAAACTTATAACGTTACACATTTATCCTCATTTAATATTGAAGTGTACTTCAATTGGTAGTTTTAGAAGTAACAAACTTTAATTTAATCATTTTGTCTATTTAGTATTTGATTTATTCTATCAATTCATATTTTTTTTAGTTTTAACCTTTTTTTTAGGATTATGCTAACCAATGCCTTAACCTTTTATTGGTTAAAGAATACATTAAGAGAAAATTTACATAGGAAATCTAAATCCATTAGTTGTCGGTGTTATAAACTAAAAATTTTTCGAGACAAAATTATTTCTTTTATTCTCTTAAACATTGCCCTAAAGGTGTAACATCCTCTAATAGACCCAAGTTTTATTGTATAATTATGTGTGTAGTTTAAGACTAAAGATGTATTTTACTTTATGTATTATGCTTGTACTATAAATAAAGATATCAAATATTTCTTTTTATGTGCATTTTCTCAGAGAATTTTTTTTTGTCTGTATTCCTTGTGGAACCATCGGTATCCCTAAGAGCACCCTTAATACCAAAGAGCCCTTGAGACTAATCCGGAGCGAGTTGCGTGGTTGGCTCTCCCAGCGAGATGTTTTTAGTGGGAATCGAACACGGGGTTACTAGTAACCGTGTCTCAATCCCAAGATTTTAGTTAGGGTCTTACACCAACTGAATCAAACCCCGTGGTTCAGAGAATTTATTTTAGTAAAGTGTGAGATTTTATATTGTTATCTAGTTGCAATAAGTTAAAATATTATTTATCTTTTTCAAAAATTTATTTAATGTACAAACATTTATAGGAAAAAATTTTAGTGATTCATAATAAGTTTTCGTTTTTGATATTTAAAAATATTTGTTGTTTATTTTATATACTACTAGTGCTAAAATAACATTTATTAAAAAAAAAAACGGAGTGTCGGCAAGCGGCAACCTTTGGTGAATAGAACTATACGAGTCGAGCTGTTAATGTAGTGGTGTTAGGTACTGCATTTGGTAAGATGAACCACGGTTCGATCTTCCGCAATAACGTTGGGAAAGGAATAAAACCTTAACTCCGAGACCCCTCTCGAACTGAATTAGTCAACCTAGTGGACCGGATACCAGGGTACAAACCAAAAAAGAACTATGAGTAGAATTACTGTATTAAAATTACTATGCGGTGCATAGTACTATGCAACCAAATAATTCATCAAACTATTAGAGTCATTGTTGTGTAATGAATAGTACTATGCGATGCATAGTAACTTTTAATCTTTGATCTATTAGTATCTATACCCGTACGGTGCACGGGGCATAGTTCTTGGGTGGGGTAATTATCATGTACATATTTCATTAAGTTTTATCTATATTAATCAAAATAGAAATATATATTTTTTTTATTCATAAAGCATAAATATTTATTATACTAACTTTTTCATATAGTTGTCACAAGAGTTTAATATATGTGCATTGATGGTGTAAAGTTTTTTATACTGTAGATACATCATCTACCGTTCGTTTGCATTAGTTTTATTTAGAAATCAATAATCATAAACCTTTAGATGGTGGATGATGTGCTGACACTGTACAAAATCTTTATACTGTCACTTCACAAAAAAAATTATTATGTGTGGCAACAGATTAAAAATTAGAGTAGCTAATTTTGTAGAAAACCATAATTATAACCTATGTATTGCGCTACAATATTTATGCAACCAAAATTTATGAAAGAAATAAACTTAAAGTTACTAATTTAAAAAATAACCAAAATTATCTCTATAAAATTAAAACCTATAAACGAATTGCACGTCAAATATTTACGGCACCAAAATATTTTCGAAAATTGATATGGGCTTAAACAAACATTATCCATATATCTAAAAAATTACTATAATTGTATCTTTAAAGATTTCAACATTGTGAATAAATTGTAACCCAACATTTACGCAATCAAAATCTTAAAAAAAAAAAAAAACCAATCTATCCACGGTTGTAAAAAATTAAAATCATATCTAAAATATCCCAACCATTACAATAATTACACCCCGATATGTATGCAGAATTTTTTTAAAAAATAAAACCAACATTTTAAGTTATTGTAAATTGTGGATGACACATTGTCGGTTGACTTCTGTCGATGATTTTTAGTTTTTCTATTGTTTGCTTCCTTGATATTTTTGAAACCAAAATATTCCAGCGAAATTATTATAATCGTTCTACTTAAAATATCTATTTTTTTATTTGTACTCTTTGGTCAGTACCACAGATGTTCCCAATAATACTTTTAATATCAAGGAACCCTTGAGACTAATTCTACATAAGGTCGCGTTCTTATGTCTCTCCCATGTGTTAACCGAGAATCGAACCCGAAACTTCTTAGTCTCAGACCCCACTCCCAAGTTCTCAAGTTGGCAGGATCGCACTACTTGAGCCAACCACCTGGTACTTAAAATATCTATTGCCGTATATTTTTATCAAACCTTTTTCTAATATGTGGTTTAAGATATTTTCTTGAAAAAGTTAATTTACATGGATAATTGATTTGTCTAATATTCTTTTCTTAAATTTAAGACCCTTTTGAAACTTTTATTTTGTCTTTATTTATAAGATCTTATATGAATTTTCAATGACAGGTAATTATTACCAACGGGGCTTGGTTCAGTTGGTGTAAGGCCCCAACTGAAATCTTGGGAATGGGACACGGGTGCTAGTAGCCCCGGGTTCGATTCCCACTAAAAACATCCCGCTGGGAGAGCCAGCCACGCAGCTCGCTCCGGATTAGTCTCAAGGGCTCCCTGGTATTAAGGGTGCTCTTGGGGATACCGGTGGTTCCGCAAGGAATACGGACCAAAAATGACAGGTAATTATTTCTTTCCACAAACATCCCTATTTATTTAATACATTTTAGATTTTCAATAATATTAATAAGGATAGTTTTGAAAATACATATCAGATGTTCTAATTTCCAATATCATTAACTAAACTAACCAACTTTCATAATGAACGTGAAATCTATCAAAATGGTTTTATATATAGAGATGGAGGTAGTATAATATATTGGAATATGATATTTTAAAATTTTTCATAAATAATTGTTATTCAATATTTTTTTAACATGTGTTAAAGGACACACATTAAAATTTTACATCAATTAGAATTCATTTTTAGAAATAAAAAAAAAATCTGTTCCAAATAATTACTGCAGGTTTTGTTTTATTCAATTACTGCTAAAAAATGCAATTTTAATGACCAAAATTTGTGACCGGAATGGAAACGGTCACAAATAGTGACCGATTTAGTGACCGCAATGAAAACGGTCACAATTTGTGACCGATTTAGTGACTAATTTTGGGGTTAAAAATTTTGTGACCGAAAATTTCAGTCACAAAATTTTCGGTCACTAAATCAGTCACTAAACATGTTTTCATTTTTATTTAAAGTACAATTTAGTGACTGAATAATTCAGTCACTAAAATCAGTCACTAAAATCAGTCACTAAATTCGTGAAAAGTTTAACCGGGAAATATCCCGCTATAACATATACCACGCACTCTCTTTCACTCTCACTAACATTCAAGTCTCTTTCACTCGATCTACTAGCAGCACCTCCCTCTTTCACCGCCACACCTAGCTCCCTCTTTCACCTCCGATCCACCGCCACCACCTCTCTCCTTCACCACCACCTCCCTCCTTCACGGCCACCTCAGCTCCCTCTTTCACCACCACCGCCACCTCTCTCTAAATCCCTAAATCCCGAAATCCCTCAATCTCTCTAAATCCCTAAATCCCGAAATCGTCATCGTCAATTTATTGGCTCACGGCGGCGGCGGCGGCGTCGAGAACCCCCATCTCACGGCGGCGTCGAGAACCATCTCACTCTGCTCCTCTTCTTGCTTTGCTGTCTCTGAAGCCTTCGATTTCATCATTTCTTCGGTGAGTTCCTTTCTCACTCTCGGTTATAGCTGCTTCTTCTCATTTCTTCGATTTTGTTTTTTGTATTTTTTGTTTCATGTTTAACTGTTTTTGTTCATTTTGATGTTATGTGGCCTTATGAACATTAGCAGCGAGATAGTGTGAGGGATTAATTAATAACCTAATTCGTTGGTTGTCAATGCTTGTGATTATTTTGTTATGCATTGAATTTTTTTCTTTTTTAAGTTTGCTAAGAATATGCTGAGAAACTGGTAGAAAGTGTCTTGTAAACCCAAAAGACATTTGATATTTTAGTATGACCCTTGAATGTTTTAGTAAGGGAAAAATAGAAGTAAAGGTTGGATTTTTTTGTTTTAAATGGTGATTGTGGTTATACAATTGCAGTCAATATTGCAATATGTCAATATTTCTGCCCTAATTGCGTTTGCTGTCCTATTTGGCAAGGTATGAGGTAGGTTTATAACTTTGATTAAGCTAACTAAGCTTGTTTTGATTATTTTTTTTTTTGAGCCAGGTTATAATTAGAATGCGGCCTCTTAGCAATGCTGAAATATCAGTGCAAGGTTATAGCAAATGCGTTAAGCAAGAGAGTTGCCAGCCAATTACTTGGACAGGGCATCCCGAGTCACAATTTACTTTTGATGTTGTTGCTGACGAGAATGTTAGCCAGGTAAACTTTTTGTAGATACTTTCATTTATAATGTGGTTAGTGGTTTACTGAAACTGTTTAGGTAGAGCTTTTTTCCCATCTTTATTTATTGTCCATGCCATGGTTAAATATAGCTGTTTATTTTGTTTCTTTTTGATTTTGATGTTTGGATTTTACATAACTAATTCTTCAGGAGAAGCTTTTTAAAGTGGCCGGTATACCAATGGTAGAAAATTGCACGGGAGGCTACAACAGCTGCATGTTTGCATATGGCCAAGTGAGTATTTGTTTGAGTTCTTGTTGTTCCAGTTAGTTTGATTAGATCCGTATAATCTAAAATGAGGACATTCTGCACAGATAAAGATGGGAATTTTTGTCTTAGATATTCTATCTTTTAATTCTATTCTTTCATGTTATTATAATGGGATGCTTTTGTCATCCGATATAGATTATATGACCTTTCTTCTTGCTTAAAAGTTTAGCCGTGCTGAAAATTATTGTTTTTGCTTGCAGACTGGAAGTGGAAAGACTCACACCATGCTTGGCGACATTGAGGGAGGAACTAGAAGACATAGTGTCAACTGTGGGATGACACCAAGAATTTTTGAGCACTTATTTTCTAGAATCCAAAAGGTATTATAATTTCTTATGAGCTTAGAAGCAGATGGCTTGTTTAGTCATTGTTCACGGGACCCATTTACCTGAGAATAAGTATTTGTATGCGTGGTCTATATGCTAGATGAATAACAAATACAAGGCCTGCAATGGTATATGGTATAGAATGTTGAGAAGTAAAAAGCTAACGCGTAAGCATAAGATCAATGTTGCAAAGATGAGTGGAAATAAAATAAACACATGATTAGGAATGAATACATTAGAGAGGGAGTGGGGGCAACTCACCAACACCTATTGAAGAAAAGATGGCAAAATCTTGCCTTAGGTGATTTAGCCATATGAGGAGAAGGCTTTTAGAAGCCCTAGGTAGAAGAGTAGATTGGATGAAGAATAGCAGAATAATCAGTGGTAGTGGGACACAAAGAAGAACTATTCGCATCGGCATTAGAAAGGAATTAGATTTAAATGACATTTATGAAGGCATGGTAGCCAATAGGACACAATGACATAATTTGATCCAAATAGTTGACCCCTTGCAATGATCATTAAATCGCCACTTGTCATGAATCAATGTTCCTACAACAGGGTGTGCCACAGAATTTCACTGATGTTGCATTTTAAAACTTTAATGCAAGTTTTGTAATACTTGAAACAGAGCACCGCCACTTTCGTTCAGTGACACCGCCATCCTTTCCTGAATTCGTTCCTCCGTTACTGCTCTTCACCATTTCAACTTGAAGCTATATTCTTAGTTCGATTCTCTAGTATTATAAATAGAAAACCCTAATATGTGAGTTCTTCTACTAATATTCCTTAATCCTTAGTCTCCAATTTCACATTTTGTAATTCTTCTACTAATTTTTGGTTTTTTAACTGATTTTCATTTTTGTCATAGCAGATGTTGGATTCACTTAAATCAAGATAAGAGTTCATGATTTATTTTCCTTTTTTTAAAAAATTTTCATTATCTAATCTTTGGATGTTGGATTATATTGATTACAGTATAAGTTCATGGTTTGTTTATGTTTTTGGTAAATTCTATATAGCAACTTTTGAGTTTTCATGGGGATTCTTGTTTGCCTGGTTTCTGTTTTTGAGTTTCCAGGAAATTGAGGAAGATATTTCAAGTGGATCCTACTGATTATGTGTTAGCTATATGTGGGGATATGTCCCTCGGGGAGTTTTCCTCTCACGGGAAAAGTGGAAGCTTCTTCTACTTGACCCAAGATGATAGATTTATGATCAAGACAGTGAAGAAATCTGAAGTCAAGGTTAGACAACTGAGCTGTGGATTTTTAGAGTTCTATCTCTTGCTTAATCTGAAAAACTTCTTAAAATGTTCATTCACACTAGTGTGATCAGAATAAATTCTATACCTTGCTACAGCAAAACCATATACACTTTACTTGCCAAAAATGGTCATGTCTCTATTTTTTTGAAGCCTTCTTTATTTATAATCCAATGGAGTAGGTAGTTAAATTCCTTGTGGTGCAGGCAGAGTTGGGTTTTTGTTGAGAGAGCTTTGCCCTTAATGTTCAGGCAGTAATGTATTAATAATATCATTGATTCTTTTCTGTTATGATGCTCTTTGCAATTATAAATATTTGGCATGGTGGTGAACATCTATACTGACGTTTGACTTTGGTGACTGAATTTTAGGTGCTTCTTTGGATACTTCCAAATTATTGCTAGCATGTCTCTCAGTATGAAAATTCACTTGTGACAAAATTTTATGGGGTACATTACTGTGTCAAATCAATAGGAGGCCAAAAGGTATGTCTTCATTGATGTATTATTGCTATTTTAAAGGATTGGTCTATTCATCTTAGCACCTGGAAATTCATTGTTATTGAAATGCAAACAAGGTTTTTTATAAGAAGGACCAAAGTTTGTTCTTGCTGAAATTCTGCTGAATAATTGGTTAACAGGGTCTCATAACAGGTTATTTGGGAAAATTTAACTATTTACGTAACCTGTTAACTGGTTAAAAACATCCCTTAACCATCAACTAGACACTACACTTAGAATTAAGTTGTTTTTAAGTATCCTAATTCCTAAGTGTTCTAAAGCTTAGGACTTAGTACTTGGTCTATCAATCCTAACATGTATGCCATTAAATCATGTATCTAAAGCTAACTTAAACTGTATTCTTTGTGTTAATAGTAGGAATGTTTTCTATAAGAAGTGAAAACTAAAATCAGTGATTCAAAAACTGATACACTCATGCATCATTCCTACTAGTTGGGTTTCTAATGTTATTTTCATCAAGTGAGCATTTTTAGTTATTACAACACAGTCATAAGAAATACAATTGATGCTTCTATTCCTATCTCCTTGTGTATAAAGTGTGCCATTTTTTTTCTGTGTACGAGATTGTTGTGACCTGGATCCAATCCTCTGTTGTTATTTTTTTACTTGGGGTATTAATATATAATTAGCCTAGGGTTTTATCTTTTATGCCTACATTTCTTCAGTAGTTAAAGTTAATGGACGATGTTACCTAATACAATAAAAAGTGACATGAATGTTTTTGTTATATATTTCATTTTAATCTCAGGTAACTTGGTGGTGTTTGTACTTTCAGTGTGATTAAAAATTGAGAGTTTAGCATTACCCTCTTTCATTTTAATGTCTGTGTCACCACTCTTTATTCTTTATTTGAATTAAAGACTAGAATCATTCTTCATCTTTCATTTTATCTTTTGATGAAGAATAGCATAAGGTTATGTTTGGATAGTTACTGCTCTTAGTGATGGCTATATTTGTATCTAGTGGTCCTGCTCGTTTCTTTGTTGGCACCAATTTTTTGGATCAGGTTGGTTTTCGGGTTTGGAGGTTTAGGTGTGATCAGTTTTGCTTTTGCATCTTTATGCATGTTTTGCTGTTTTCTAGTGTTATTTGTTGTTCTGGACTTCTGGTGTTGTTCTGTTACTGTTTTCCTTGTGTTTTTTTTACTGCTGGATTGCTGTTCTGTAGGTTTTTGTTGTTGTTTTCTCTTTTTTGTTTTTGTTGTCTTATTGTTGTCTATTGTGCTGTCCTAGTTGGGGTGGTTTGGTGTCCACCACATTATGCAGAGAAGATCACTAGACATGAAGAAGAACTTGGTGAGAAAGACAAGGAGTTGAATCTAACTTGGTGAGAAAAACTTGGTGTCCACCACATGATGCAGAGAAGATAACATTTATTCCAATGAAAGATAGTCTTATTCTGCATTCTTATTAGGGGATTTAAAGGATAAAATTATTTCTGTCTTCTTTTAGTTATATATTTGAGGCATTTGCTATTCTTTGAGTCAAAGAAATACTGGTAATGACTTAAGTAAATCAAGGCTCACTCTACTCATTATGTTTCAGTCTTTTTACTGCTGGGATTTATGTTGATAATGTACATAGAACTCATTTATCTTTAAGCACTTGGTTTTTCCTTTACTGATGAAACTAACATGCAAGCAGGCTCATTATGACAAATGTATCTAAGCATTGTTTACAAATGTATCCATCTTTAACTTCCTTTTATAAAATGAAAGTCATTTTAGTAATTAGGCTACTACCTCATTCTGACATTAAATGTGATAGTTTAATTCTGGCATTTTGATGGTACTTTGTTATCTTTGTAGCTAATATATATTTTGCGATAAAAACAGTGATTAGTGATTAAAAAATTATGGTCACAAATTTTCTAAATATTTCCGTCACTAACATGACAAATCCGTCACTAATAGTGACTGGAAAAACGTAACCGCAAAATGTAGGAATCCGTCACTATTAGTGACTGCAAACCGCCGTCACAAAACTTAGAATTCCGTCACTAATAGTGAATGTTTGTAATTTGTGACGGACGTTTCCTTCACTAAACTGAAAATTTCCGTCACTAAATTGGTCCCGTTTTAATTTTGCCACCGTTTTAGCGACGGCTAATAATTAGTGACCGAATTATTCGGTCACTAACGTCATATATTCCGTCACTAAATCGGTCTCCCTTTTACTTGGTAACTATTTAGCGACGGAATGTAATTTTTTTGACTGTAAAATTCGGTCACAAATTAGTGACGGAAAATTATTCGGTCACTAATTTGTTTGGGACGCCACTTTTAGTGACCGCAACTATTCGGTCACTAATTCGGTCACTAACATGTTTAGTGACCGAATTTTGCTATTTAGTGACCGAAATTTGCGGTCACTAAAAAGCTTTTTTTTAGTAGTACTCTCTTCATATAACATCCTCAAGCATTGAAAATCAAACACAGCAATCACATCTAAATAAATTATGATTTAAACAAATTATCTATTATTGTCATAACAAACAAATTATGATTTGAAAATGAGAATAGTGGAAAAAAAATATATATATTAACAAATGATTCTATAATATTTCTTACAACTTTTTTGGAAAAGTAAATCAATTTTTTTAAATATATAATATTGTTGTTCATGAGATAATGTCATGGAAAAATTTGTCCAAGAAAAAATAGAAAGACAATATTCAAAAAATAACAATTTTAACAATTCAATTTAAAAAATTATGAAAATATCCCAACAAAATTATTATAATCGGTCCACTTAAGATAACTACTGCAACATATTTCTATCAAATGTTTTTCTAATGTGTTTTAAGATAGTTACTTAAAAAAGTTAATTTACATGGAGATTTGGTTTGTCTAATATAGTAATACTGTATTGGAATATGATATTTTAACTTTTCCCATAAATAATTACTATTCAAAATATTTTTTACATATATCACACATTAAAAAACTCCTTTTATCAATTAGCATCCATTAAAAAAAAAAAACCTGTAGCAATTAGCATCTTCGTATAACATCACCAAGCATTCAAAATTATAAACATGACAAATACATCTAAATAAATTATGATTTGAAAATACGAATAGTGAATCAAAAATAATATATACTAGTTATCAAGCCCATGTGTTGCACGGGTTTGTGTTGAACATGTACTTCTGACACTTTTTTTGTAATGTTTGCTTTTCAATGTAGACATATACTATAATGGAAATGAATAAGTTTTTTTGAACGTGAATAAGTTGAGTTATTTTAATTACTTGAGTTCGATCCAAAGATGATATATATTTTTTAAAAATTATCTAATAATTAATTTTGGGGTTTTAAATAATGTTGAGGAAAATATGAGTAATTACCAATAGGGGGTAAATAATTAATTGCTATTAGAAATCAGTATTATAAATTGATATGTGTTTTTATCAACGATTCCAAATATTAAAGTAATATATATATATATAAAAAATTACATTTATAATATTTTTTATGGCTGTTGCTATTGGAAATTGGTATAATCAATAACCGCTATTGAAAATTGATATGTAATTTTATAAATATGAGAAGAAAATTTTAAAAATAATCTTATATTAAAAAAATTCTCATTGAGTAAAGAAGTAATTAACTGCTATTATGCAATGGTATATGATATGATCTTATCAATAGGAGGTTCTTATCAAGGATTCCAAATATTAAAATGTTCGATTTATGGATTTTTTAAATATTGAATTAATGATTAATATCAAATTGTCTATATTAGATGTTGCTTATATTAGAACTTCCCAAATTGTTGTACTATAGCCTTTTTAAATTATATTATTGCGGCTCATCTAAATATATATCGGTTTTGATTATCAAATTTGTTAAATCAAAGGTTTTGATGACGACAAATATTTCATGCACTCGGTTCTCTGCCAAGGTTTTAATGAACACAAATGCATAAGCTCGTTGATGAAGCCGAATGAATAAGCTCAATATGCTCGGTTCTTCAATTACTTTGATGAGCTCGGTTCTCGGCCAGGGCTATGATAACTATATCGGCTCGGTATGCTATGAAGTATCTCGGATCTTGGCCAAATCAATCAAATCAGTTGTGTATGTTGATCTCTGATATCGGCCATCGACGGAAACAATTGGATCCAATCACTGGGATGAAAAGAGTCAAAATTCCGATATAAGCTCGGTGTGTTCACTTTGGCCTCAACACCTTGCTCGAAAGGCTAAAGATCGGATTGGTATGTTGATGAAGGCGAAGTAAATCAGCTTAAGCTCAGGCGTACTCGGAAGTGATCAATCCGAGCTATCGCTCAGAGCAAATCAGTCGGCCAATGATCAGCTATCGCTCAGAGCAAATCAGTCGGCCATAAATCAGCTATCGCTCAGAGCAAAATAGTCGGCCATAGATCAGCTCAGTCTCAATGCAAAACAGTCGGCCGAAATATCAGCTCTGCCAGCTCATATCAGATCCGTCACTCAAGTCGTCAAGCTCGGCAACACTATTCATCTTCTTCAACAAATCAGCAGTACGACACCGCTAGCACCTCTTCGTTTTTTTACTGGCTTTATCGTACAGAGTGTGGCTGGCAATTTTGTCTTTATCTCATAACGCCCATCTGTCATCAAGTTCGAATTTCAAAATTGGAAAGGGACAGATTTGGAACGTTGCTGAAAAGAGGAAGAGGCTGGTACTGTTCTCTGAAAGAGGGACAGATCAGAACATTGCAGAAAAATGGCAGAAACTGTCCAGTATATCCGTTGGAAAGGACAAGACGTGTCCCAAGATATTTTCCTCTCTCTCATACCTCCTGTATGTTGCTATCATTATAAAAGGCTGGTTTTTCTTCTCCAAAGATAGCACAAGAACAAGAGCGATATACAGTGAAGCAAAAGAAAGAAAAGAAAAACGCATAATAGAGAACAGAGCTTGAGAGAGAAATTGTTATATTTCGAATCCAAACTTCAAATCGTTCTCTGATAAATCCTTTCTCAAACACACAACTGTACACTCATTTTTTCATCAAACTTTCAGAATCAAACACATTTGAGTTTCGGGTTGGAGCCATCTCATTCATTCAATTTGTTTTCAAATCTTGAGAGGTTCTCAAGCGATGAAAGTCTTGGAAGGTTTCCAAGCTCGCCTAAGAGGTTCTTAGGTGAAGTGAAGTCTTAGGAGGTTCCTGAGAAAAAATACAAAGAGGTTCTTTGGTGAAAGTCCTTGAAGGTTTCAAGGCATCTTGAAGGTTTCAAGATCTGTGAAGTTCGAAGAGGTTCTTCGGCATCAGTTCAAGTCTGGGTTAAGTTTAGAGAGGTTCTCTTGTAAATCCGTTTGTAACCAGTTGGATTGATTTTTATTAAAGTCTCCCTAAAGGTTTTAGGGGGATCGGACGTAGCTCACCGTGGTTGTGAGTGAACCAATATAAAAATCGGTTGTCTCTCTCTTCTTTACTGCTTTCAGTTTTTATTCCGAGCATTTAATCGGCTTTGCTAAACTTTATTTTGCTCGGATAGTGGTAGCTCTTTTCCGCTGCAAATCTGGTATTTGTGTGGCGCAACTCGGTTAATCGAGTGTTGGCCTAGGCAACCGATTATCAGAATCTGCTCGGCCCAAAGTCAACATTTTTATTTTAACAGCAAGCATTATCTGACCGACTTCAGTTATATCCAAAAAATTGGTACTATCGCTTCCAACTACTATTCACCCCCCTAGTAGATTGTTAGGCCGATTGTTGGTTTCCAGCAATTGGTATCAGAGCTTGGTCGAAAGATAGAGTGTAAAAGCTTTTTCGAAAAGATCCTAGGAAACCATGGGCTCTAACAATCCATTCGGAGGTGAAGGCTCTTCAATAAACCGTCCACCACTGTTTAACGGTGATGGATAAGCTTATTGGAAAGCTCGGATGAAAATTTTTATTGAAACTATAGATATTGATATTTGGGATGCAATTGAAATAAAATGGTCCCTTTGTTCCGAGAAGAAGAATCGGAGAGGATGTTGTAGAAATCCTGAAGGCAAGCTGTAACATCCCAATTTTTATTTATAAGTGTAATTAGCATTTTAAATGAATTCTTGGTGGAAGAAAATAAAGAGTTAAGTTAGAAGTAGATAGTTATAAGTGGTTAGGAGTTAGACTCCTTAGACTTTAGGAAATTTTAAATGCATGCTTCGAAGCTCAAATCAGGAATTCCACCGTTGGATTTAAAGTAGGATATATGTGTTAAAATGTCTCAAAATTTGAGCAAGATCCAACGGGTAGAAAAGAAGTTGTAGCAATTTGAAGTTGGAAAATTCAGGTTTTTAGGGTCTCGCTCGAGCGAAAAAGCCCTCGCTCAAGCGAAACAGTGGTTTTCAGACCCTGAGTTCCTAACTCATTTTCTCTCCAGCGAGACATGGCTCGCTCCAGCGAAGGTTCGATTCGCCCAAGCGAAAATCTCTGGATCGAGCGAAAACGACTCGAGCAAAACCCAAATCTACTGGGCGAAACTCGCTCCAGCGAGTAAGTGCTCGCTCGAGCGAAAATGCTCAGATCTAATATCTGCAAAACGCGATCTGGACCACACAAGGGGAATCTTCCCATCCCCTCTTTAAATCCCAGCCACACAAAGCTTCCCCCTCTCTCATAAACTCACATCCACCTTCACCCCCATTCATTTCCATCCACCATCAACAAAAATCATCTCCTCCTTCTCTCCTTCCCCATTCGAATCTCTCTCCTCTCCTCCAAGATCAAGCTTTGTTTTTCTCGTCCTCAAGCTTAGCAATCACTCTCCATCTCTATTGGGTAAGTTTCAACTCTCTCTCTCTCTTCCTCTAGCTCACACGAATTTTCTCTCTCCTCCCTCCCATGGAGATTCGAATTTCATGTTATGGGTTTTACAAATTCATGACTCATTTGTGTTTTATTATCTCATGGAGGTCAAGAATCTCTCTCCTTCCACTCAATCCTTGGAGCTTTTGATTAAGGGATTTAGGAGCAAGGGCTTGGAAGTTTTCCTTCATTTCTCTTGGATTGAGGTAAGGAGGTTTCTGTTACCATATTCTAGGGGGTAGGTTGTATTATGTATATAGTGGGTTGCTAAGAGTTATGTGCTAGATTTAGATTAAAAACCCTAAGATAGATAATATTGTATAAAAGTATTTAGATGTGTTATTTTGTGCTAAAATGTGATGTTGCTACTTGATTTGTGTGATATTGTATTGCTCTAATTGTATGGAAATTTAGTAGTATAATTGGATAAAGCAAATATTGGTTCTATGACATTGATTGCAAAAATTTAATATATTGTGGTGCATTTTCAAAAGACTAATGGTAAATTAATTAAAGGAGCCAGTCTTGTAAGACGTTGTCCGGGTTGTGGGACTGCTCGCATAGACTGGTGTGGTTTGAAGTCGTGTAAGACGTTTTGTCCGGGTTGTGGGACTGCACGCATCGACTGATTTTATATAAAGTCTTGTAAGACGTTTTGTCCGGGTTGTGGGACTGCACGCATAGACTAGTGTGATCCAGATCTTGTAGACGCTTGTCCGGGTTGTGGGACTGCACGCATAGATCGCGTAAGACGCATGTGATGCGCAGTTGTAAGATGTTTTGTTCGGGTTGTGGGACTGCACGCAATGATGGATCCACGTGAACAATTTTCTAAATTGATAAAGAACATTAATGAATATGAAATGAGAAAGGAACCATGAAGTCATGAAAATAGAAAAAATATATTTGTGAATGACGTAGAAAGAAATTCATGAAGTAAAAGAGTTGTAGCATGATGAAAAGAATGAATTGCTATTAATGCGAATGTAAATGATTGAATTGGACATGCTATATTTGATTGTGTGAAATATATGATTAATTGTGTTTGGCTTGGTAGTTCATTATATGATAGTAGAAACTGCTCTCCTATTTTATTGTGTAATACTCACCTCCTTACCATTTTTCAGGTACTAAGCTGGAGTATACACCAGGACCGGCCGAGCAGGATTACTCTCCCTCACAGGGAGAGTAGGGTTGTTAGGGGAGGATAGCATATTATGGACCTAAGCCTCATATTCTTTTGATGTGGATTTATTGTATATATTTTGATCGAGGCTTAGGGTGTTTTGTTTTGTTTTGATAGGGTTTATGTGTTTTGATTACTGATACTTGAACTTAGTCTTTCCCCTGATACTCTGACAAACTTGATGCACACTGTTATTCTTTTGGAGACCATTGTGCCTTGATGTGGTTTATATATTGATATGAGGCCCTGCAGGCTACTGGATATATATTTGATAATGTTTTTCACATGTTAAATTTTGGTTTAGTCCGAAAAACAAACAAAACTCCGTCCGTTTGACAGGTGATTTTATTAGATTAAAAAGGAATTTTTAAGTTCATAATTTTAAATTATGGGGAATTAAGGGTAGTAAATATAGGGTGTTACATTTATGGTATCAGAGCAGTTTCCCTCGGCCATGGAGTGTGGACTCACTACTCCAAGGGTTACTCACCGAGCGAGTAACCAAAGTAAAGAGTTTAGTGTCTAAGTTAGCTAGAATTAGATATATATATATATATATATATATATATATATATAGTAATGTATATAATTGTTTAGTTATTAAATCTTTAACTGGCTGTCCCTCCATGACTTAACTGCATGGCAGGAAGGCGGGTCGACAATGACCGAATTGCTGCTGTTCTTGAGACACTGGTTCAGATGCAACAGAACCAGGCTGATAACCAAGCGCAGAACATAGCAGTAGCAGTGACAGCCGCAGCAGCAGCAATGCAGCCTTCTCCGCCAGCTCCAGTTGAGATTGATTGGATGTCTCGATTCCGAAAGAATGATCCGCCTCGTTTTGAAGGTGGAAATGATCCCGATGTGACGCAGAGATGGATACAGGAGATTGAAAAGATTCTTCGTTCTCTTCAACCACCAATGGAGCAGCATGTCCGATTAGCTGAATTCATGCTGACCAATGAAGCGGAACATTGGTGGGATCAACAGAGGAGAGGATTGGTTGTAGCCAATCCTGTTATTTCTTGGGAGGTATTCAAGGATCTTTTCTTGGGGAAGTATTTTCCTGAAGATATTAGGGGGGAGAAGGAGATTGCTTTTCTCCAATTGACTCAAGGTTCTATGTCAGTTGGGGACTATGCAGCTCGGTTTAAAGATCTCATCCGCTTTTCTGATTATCGGGATGCAAGTGAACGTGGCAAGTGTGTTAAGTTTGAAGCTGGGCTTATGAGTGATATTCGCCTCTCGTGTGAGTATCACAACATTGATAACTTGGCTCGCTTGGTCAACATGGCAAGCACTTATGAAAAGGGTCTTAAGAGGAAGATGGCTGAAGATAAAAGTAGGATGGTGCAAAGAAGTGGTGGGCCTATAAGGGGCAAAGGTTCGGTGCAGCGACCAGGTCCCTATCCTCAGCCTAGATCAGGCCCAATAGGGAGTGCTCCTGGTCCTATTCCGCCTTGTCCTCATTGTGGCAGGTTGCATAGGGGTCCGTGTTGGAATCTGAACCTGAACCAGAACCAGAACCAGAACCAGAATCAGAACCAGAACAAGCCTAATGTGACATGTTTCAAGTGTGGGCAGCCGGGTCATATTGTTGCTAATTGCCCAAAGAATGCAGTTAAGAAGGAAGCTAATGTGACTATGGCGCAAAAGGTTGATGATGGTCGTCCACTACAACAGGGAAAGGTGCATACTCTTGATGGAGAAGAGGTCACCGAAGCTGATGAGCTGATTCGAGGTATTGGCCATGTTAATGATATTCCATGTGGTATTCTCTTTGATTGTGGAGCTACACACTCATTTATTTCTGTCAATTGTATGGAGAAGTTAAAACTGTCTGCTGTTGAAATGCCTTTCAAATTGTCTGTATCTACCCCTACAAATTCAGCTGTGGTTACATCTTTGATGTGTTTGGATTGTCCACTCCGAGTATTGGAGCGGGAAATCAAAGTGAATCTAATATGTTTGCCCTTAACCAAGCTGGATATTATTCTAGGCATGGATTGGATGTCCCAGCACCGTGTCCTACTTGATTGCAGTCAAAAGGCAGTAATCTTCTGTCAGCTTTCGGTGTCGGCTATGGATGTTGAATTGTTGATGAAGCAGCCGATATCAGTCGGATTCCAGTGGTTAGTGAGTTTTCGGAGGTCTTTCCTGCTGAAATTCCCGGACTACCTCCAGCTAGAGAAGTGGAATTCGGCATTGATCTTATGCTTGGTGTCGACCCGATATCCAAAGCACCCTATAGAATGGCACCTCCAGAGTTGGAAGAATTAAAGAGGCAATTGGAGGAGCTTTTGGCTAAGGGGTTCATTAGGCCAAGAGTTTCTCCGTGGGGAGCTCCAATCCTTTTTGTCAAAAAAGAAGGATGGAAGTGTTCGAATGTGCACTGATTATCGCCAGTTAAATGCGGTAACAGTGAAGAATAAATATCCACTCCCCCGTATTGATGACTTGTTGGACCAACTGAGGGGAGTAACAGTTTTCTCAAAGATTGATCTCCGATCTGGATATCATCAGATTCGTATCCGAGAGGAGGACATTCCCAAGACTGCTTTTAGAACCTGGTATGGTCATTTTGAGTATGTAGTGATGCCTTTTGGTCTCACGAATGCTCCTGCCATCTTCATGGATTATATGAACAGGATCTTCAGGCCGTACTTGGATTCATTCGTCATAGTCTTTATTGACGACATTCTCATTTATTCCAAGAGCCCGAAGGAGCATGAAGAGCATTTGAGAACGGTGCTCCAAGTTCTCAAAGACAAGCATCTTTATGCAAAATTCTCTAAATGTAACTTTTGGTTGAATGAAGTGCACTTTTTGGGACATGTCATTTCTGAGAAGGGTGTCGTTGTTGACCCTTCTAAGGTGGAAGCTGTGCTTAAGTGGGAGAGACCCAAGTCCATTACTGAGATCAGAAGTTTCCTTGGTATGGCTGGGTATTACCGGAGGTTTATTGAAGGGTTTTCTAAGTTAACTCTTCCTTTGACTACTCTTACTCGGAAAGGTGTTCCGTATGTATAGTCCCCAGAATGTGAGGATAGTTTCCAGGAGTTGAAAAGGCGATTGACTAGTTCCCCGATGTTGATTTTACCGGACCCGACTCAATCCTTTGTGGTATATTGTGATGCTTCAAAACAAGGGTTGGGATGTGTGTTGATGCAGCAAGGACAAGTCATAGCCTATGCATCCAGGCATTTGAGGCAGCACGAACAAAACTATCCCACTCACGATCTTGAGTTGGCAGCAGTAGTCTTTGCCTTGAAAATTTTGAGGCATTATCTTTATGGTTCAAGATTTGAAGTCTTTAGCGACCATAAAAGTCTCCGGTACCTCTTCGATCAGAAAGAGTTGAATATGAGACAGAGGAGGTGGATGGAATTTCTGAAGGACTATGATTTCACTCTCCAGTATCATCCGGGTAAGGCCAATGTAGTGGCTGATGCATTAAGTCGCAAGACTTTGCATGTCAGCAATTTGATGGTGAAGGAGATGCAGCTAATCCAAGAATTCAGTGACCTCAACTTGAACATGCAAGTGAAAGAGAAGAGCACTGTTCTAGAAATGTTGCTGGTTACCAATGAATTGATTGGTCTTATCAAAGAAAGGCAGGCTGATGACGAAGAGCTCCAGAAGTTGTTTGAAGGAGCCTCGGGCCAAAAAGAGCCTGATTTTGTAAAGGGTTCTGATGGTATTATCCGGTTTAGGGGTCGGATATGTGTTCCCATGGATTTCGAAGTTAGAAGGGATATCCTATGGGAAGCTCATCGAACCAAGATGAATTTTCATCCCGGTGCAACAAAGATGTACCAAGATTTGAAGAAGATTTATTGGTGGCCAAAGTTAAAAACGGATGTAGCAGACCATGTATCACATTGCTTGACCTGTCATAAGGTTAAGATAGAGCATCGAAAGCCTGGTGGTCCTTTGCGATCACTTGATATCCTAGAATGGAAGTGGGATAGCATAGCCATGGACTTTGTGACGGGTCTACCTAGAACTGCAGTAGGATGTGATGCCGTATGGGTTGTTGTAGATCGTTTAACAAAGTGTGCTCATTTCATTCGTATTCACAAGAAGTACACTCTGGAGAAGTTGACTCAGTTGTATATCAGGGACATAGTGAAGTTGCATGGTGTTCCCACCAGTATAGTATCCGACCGTGATCCGAGATTTCTGTCTCGATTTTGGCAGAGTCTTCAACAGGCATTGGGTACTAAACTGAAATTTAGTACTGCTTATCATCCACAAACAGATGAACAATCTGAGCGTACTATCCAGACACTAGAAGATTTGTTGAGAGCATGTGTGCTGGAGCAGGCTGGTAGTTGGGAGCAGTTATTGTCGTTAATGGAGTTTACTTATAATAATAGTTTCCACTCCGGTATTGGTATGGAACCATTTGAGGCTCTCTACGGCAGAAAATGTAGGACGCCTCTGTGTTGGTTCCAAATAGGTGAGAATATGTTGACAGGTCCTGATATTGTGAAAGAAACAACTGAGAAGATCACAATGATCAAGAACAAAATGAAGACTTCCCAGGATCGCCAGAAGAATTATGTTGATAGGCGAAGGAGACCTTTGGAATTCGATGTTGGGGATCATGTTTTTCTAAGGGTGTCTCCTGTCACAGGAATTGGGAGAGCGATTAAGTCCAAGAAATTGACTCCGCGGTTTGTTGGACCGTATGAAATTTTGGAGAAGGTTGGTCCTGTAGCTTACAGGATTGCTTTTCCCCCTCACTTAGCAAGGCTTCATGATGTATTCCATTTTTCACAGCTGAGGAAGTACATTCATGACCCTACTCATGTGGTCACTTTGGATGATTTGCCTTTGAAGGAGAATTTGACTTTTGAAGTGTTGCCAGTGAGGATTGAAGATAGGCAAGTGAGACGGTTGAGAGGCAAGGAGATTATCTTGGTAAAGGCTCTATGGAGCAGAAACAATGTAGAGGAAGCTACTTGGGAGTTAGAAAGCAAAATCAGGCAATCTCACCCACATTTATTCGAAGAAAACTGAATTTCGAGGACGAAATTCGAGTAAGTGGGAGAGGATTGTAACATCCCAATTTTTATTTATAAGTTTAATTAGAATTTTAAATGAATTCTTGGTGGAATAAAATAAAGAGTTAAGTTAGAAGTAGATAGTTAGAAGTGGTTAGGAGTTAGACTCCTTAGACTTTAGGAAATTTTAAATGCATGCTTCGAAGCTAAAATCAGGAATTCCACCGTTGGATTTAAAGTAGGATATATGTGTTAAAATGTCTCAAAATTTGATCAAGATCCAATGGGTATAAAAGAAGTTGTAGCAGTTTGAAGTTGGAAAATTCAGGTTTTTAGGGTCTCGCTCGAGCGAAAAAGCCCTCGCTCAAGCAAAACAGTGGTTTTCAGACCCTGAGTTCCTGACTCATTTTCGCTCCAGCGAGACATGGCTCGCTCCAGCGAAGGTTCGGTTCGCCCAAGCGAAAATCTCTGGCTCGAGCGAAAACGGCTCGAGCAAAACCCAAATCTACTGGGTGAAACTCGCTCCAGCGAGTAAGTGCTCGCTCGAGCGAAAATGCTCAGATCTGATATCTGCAAAACGCGATCTGGACCGCACAAGGGGAATCTTCCCATCCCCTCTTTAAATCCCAGCCACACAAAGCTTCCCCCTCTCTCATAAACTCACATCCACCTTCACCCCCATTCATTTCCATCCACCATCAACAAAAATCATCTCCTCCTTCTCTCCTTCCCCATTCGAATCTCTCTCCTCTCCTCCAAGATCAAGCTTTGTTTTTCTCCTCCTCAAGCTTAGCAATCACTCTCCATCTCTATTGGGTAAGTTTCAACTCTCTCTCTCTCTCTCTTCCTCTAGCTCACACGAATTTTCTCTCTCCTCCCTCCCATGGAGATTCGAATTTCATGTTATGGGTTTTACAAATTCATGAATCATTTGTGTTTTATTATCTCATGGAGGTCAAGAATCTCTCTCCTTCCACTCAATCCTTGGAGCTTTTGATTAAGGGATTTAGGAGCTAGGGCTTGGAAGTTTTCCCCCATTTCTCTTGATTGAGGTAAGGAGGTTTGTGTTACCATATTCTAGGGGGTAGGTTGTATTATGTATATAGTGGGTTGCTAAGAGTTATGTGCTAGATTTAGATTAAAAACCCTAAGATAGATAATATTGTATAAAAGTATTTAGATGTGTTATTTTGTGCTAAAATGTGATGTTGCTACTTGATTAGGGTGATATTGTATTGCTCTAATTGTATGGAAATTTAGTAGTATAATTGGATAAAGCAAATATTGGTTCTATGACATTGATTGCAAAAATTTAATATATTGTGGTGCATTTTCAAAAGACTAATGGTAAATTAATTAAAGGAGCCAGTCTTGTAAGACGTTGTCCGGGTTGTGGGACTGCTCGCGTAGACTGGTGTGGTTTGAAGTCGTGTAAGACGTTTTGTCCAGGTTGTGGGACTACACGCATCGACTGATTTTATATAAATTCTTGTAAGACGTTTTGTCCGGGTTGTGGGACTGCACGCATAGACTAGTTTGAAGTCGTGTAAGACGTTTTGTCCGGGTTGTGGGACTGCATGCATCGACTGATTTTATATAAAGTCTTGTAAATGTTTTGTCCGGGTTGTGGGACTGCACGCATAGACTAGTGTGATCCAGATCTTATAAGACGCTTGTCCGGGTTGTGGGATTGCACGCATAGATCGCGTAAGACGCATGTGATGCGCAGCTGTAAGACGTTTTGTCCGGGTTGTGGGACTGCACGCAATGATGGATCCACGTGACCAATTTTCTAAATTGATAAAGAACATTAATGAATATGAAATGAGCAAGGAACCATGAAGTCATGAAAATAGAAAAAATATATTTGTGAATGAAATGGAAAGAAATTCATGAAGTAAAAGAGTTGTAGCATGATGAAAAGAATGAATTGCTATTAATGCGAATGTAAATGATTGAATTGGGCATGCTATATTTGATTGTGTGACATATATGATTAATTGTGTTTGGCTTGGTAGTTCATTATATGATAGTAGAAACTGCTCTCCTATTTTATTGTATAATACTCACCTCCTTACCATTTTTCAGGTACTGAGCTGGAGTATACACCAGGACCGGCCGAGCAGGATTACTCTCCCTCACAGGGAGAGTAGGGTTGTTAGGGGAGGATAGCATATTATGGACCTAAGCCTCATATTCTTTTGATGTGGATTTATTGTATATATTTTGATCGAGGCTTAGGGTGTTTTGTTTTGTTTTGATAGGGTTTATGTGTTTTGATTACTGATACTTGAACTTAGTCTTTCCGCTGATACTCTGACACACTTGATGCACACTGTTATTCTTTTGGAGCCCATTGGGCCTTGATGTGGTTTATATATTGATATGAGGCCCTGCAGGCTACTGGATATATATTTGATAATGTTTTTCACAGGTTAAATTTTGGTTTAGTCCGACAAACAAGCAAATCTCCGTCCGTTTGACGGGTGATTTTATTAGATTAAAAGGAATTTTTAAGTTCATAATTTTAAATTATGGGTAATTAAGGGTAGTAAATATAGGGTGTTACACAAGCTAGGATGATGATGATAAAAAGAAAGTGTCCTACGATTTAAAAGCCAAAAACATCATCACCTCGACCTTGTCCTTACGATGAATTTTTTCGAGTATCACACTGTAAAAATGCTAAGCAAATGTGGGATATTCTACAACTTACTCATGAAGGGACAAATGAGGTTAGACGAGCAAGATTAAATACTTCAATGCATGAATATGAGTTATTTCGATGTTGCCAAGCGAATCTATAAATGACATGCAGAAACGATTTACTCATATCATAAACCATCTTATTACTCTTGGCAAAACTTTTCAAAATGCCGAGGTTATTAACAAAGTGTTGAGATGTCTTAGCAGGGAATGGCAGCCGAAGGTCACTGCCAACATGGAATCAAAAGATCTAGATACCATGGACATAGCAACACTGTTCGGTAAACTGCAAGAGCATGAGATGGAGCTCGGACGTTTGACCATGCATGAAGAATCCGACAAGAACAAGAAAGGGATCTCACTCAAGGCCTCAACTAAGTCGACCAAAGTCTCCTCGGACAGCGACTCTAGTAAAGACATGGACGACGAAACTCTCGGCCTTGTGGTCAAAAAGTTCGAAAAATTCTTCAAAAATAGAAGAAATTTTAAGAACCAAGGAACAAGCTCAAAAGACAAAATCAGGTGACATGAATGCGGTGAACCGGGAATATATCAAACCATAATGTCCCAAGTTGCAGAAGAGAAGCAGTGCCGAGAAGAAGAAAGGCAAGGACCCTAAACCGAAGAGAGCTTACATCGTCTGGGATACACCCGAAGCGAGCGAGAGATCGGAATCTAGTTCGTCGGACGATGAAGAGAGGGCGAACCTGTTCTTAATGGGTAAATATGTCGATGAAGCCTCATCTTGCTCGGACCTCGGCTCCACTGAGAAAGGAATTAAAAATCTATGCTTAATGGAAAGACATAAAGCTTCTCGATGCTCGGCGTTCGGCTCAACTGAGCAGAGAGTTGAAAATCTGTGCTTAATGGGAAGACATCATGGCTCTTTAAGCTTTACGTTCGGCTCAACTGTACATGAGAATGAGGTACACTCAGATACTGAATCTGATACTGAGTCCGACCTCGATGATTATGAGGAATTATATACTGCTTACAATGAAATGCAATCTGAGTTCGAGAAACTTGCTAAGAGCTATACTAAGTTAAAAAGAAATATTTTAAATCATAAAGAGCAAGTTCTCGAATTGGAAAAATTCATTGAAAAATTAAAAAGCAGCAATGATTCTTTAGAACATACTATCACTTCTCTGAAAAATCAAACGTGTGAAAGTTGCATTAAATATGAAAAAGAAATTCAAAATTTGAAAGTTACTAATGCAACATTTTCAAAAAGTGATAGAATGCTAGACCGATTACTTGTTCAACAGAGAAGCAATTCGAACAAAATAGGCCTCGGCTACACACATGCAAAAAATAAAACATTTCGAAAATTCGGCTCATTTTCAAATAAAAATCATTCTAAAAGGCCAACCTGTTCTTACTGTGGTTTGCTCGGCCATACGCCGAATGAATGTAAAATCAGGCGATATGGTGTGGCCGACGGCTCAATTGTTTGGATTGTCAAGGGAGAAGATCCCTATACTAACCGACCGGGACCCAAAACTGTTTGGGTACCCAAGATGAACAAGTAATATGTTTTGCAGGTGTGCTTTCGATCAAAGGAAAACCGATGGTATCTGGACAGTGGATGTTCGAAGCACATGACTGGAGATAAACAACACTTTACCGAGCTTACTCCAAAAGAAAAAGGCTATGTCACTTACGGCGACAACAATCAAGGTAAAATCTTGGGTGAAGGTAAAATCAGAAACTCTTCCGACCTGATTATCGAAAATGTTTTATACGTTCAAGGATTGGAACACAATCTCTTGAGCATTAGCCAACTTTGTGATATCGGTAATCATGTCGTTTTTACCTCCACTCATTGCTTTATTAAAAGTGACAAAGACAATTCGATCAAATTTGTGGGAAAAAGATCAAACAATACTTATTTGGTAGATTTAAATGAAATTTCTTCTCTGGTTTCTACCTACCGAGAAAATGATACTTGGTTATGGCATCCTCGGACTGCTCATATAAACGTAAATCAGTTAAAGAAACTTCAATCCAAAGACTTAGTGGTCGGCCTACCAAAGCTGAAATTTGATATAGAAGGTGTTTGCACTTCCTATAAAAAGTGTAAACAAACCAAAAATAAATTTTCATCTAAAACGATGGTATCGACAACTCGGCATTAGAAATGCTTCATATGGACTTGTTCGGACCATCGCAAGAAAAGAGCTTTGGTGGTAACTACTATGCCGTAGTGATTGTTGATGACTTTTCTATTGGAAGTCAAGCTTTCCCATGGACTTCAAGATAAATATGGTTTTGATGATAACAAACTCAAGGTTCTCAAGCTCATATGAAGTGCAATCACAAGCTCTTCAAGCTTCAAGTCCAAGCTTCAAATTAAAGACACAAGCAAATGAAGTTGTTATCCCTTTTCCCTTAGGACATCTTGTAAGGTAATGAAGTCAAGGTTTCTAATATGTTAAAAGGCCAATATGAGTTTTTCTAAATAAGGAGAAGAAAAGAGTTTTTCTAAAAATGTGTTTTTAATGTCCTAACTGATTCACTATGAAAATATATCTTGACAAACTCTAGTTGGATTTCTCTAAGTTGTGAAAATCTGTATTTACAAGTTTTGACAGAGATAATCGATTACTCTTTCAAGATAATTGATTACTTATGTTGCATCATAGAAAATCCATAAAGTGTGTAATCGAGAATTTGAACCTGGCTAATCCATTACTTTTTGTATGAAAGTAATCGATTACTTGGCACAGATAATCGATTACTGGAGTTGCATCATATATTTTCCAGAGGCTGTGTAATCGATTATTTGACCAGTGATAATCGATTATATCAGTTGCATCATATATTAAACAAGAGCATTGTAATCGATTACATGCCATGTGATAATCGATTACCTTCCCTGAAGTAATCGATTACCTTAAGTTTTATTGAAAAACGTGTGAGAATCATTTTGATTTATTTCCAGATTTGTTTTTACATAATTGATTGTGATTCTTATTCAAAATTCGAATTTGATTTTTTTTGAATTAATTCCTTTTTGGTTTACAAAATCAAATCTTTGTTTAAGTTTTTCAATCTCTTTGATTTGGATTTGATTTGGAAAATTATTTTATTCCTTCTATTTCAAATCTTAATTTAAGTTGTTGAATCTTTATGTTTTTGAATTGATTTGTTTTTTGATTTTAAACATGTTTTAATTGTTTGTTTTAAAAGTGGTTCTGAATCAATCCTTTTCTGATCACTCACACACATTCACGTTATTTCTTCTTCTTCTTCTTCTTCTCCTCTTTCACTAAGTTTTCACGTTCATATCTTTTTGAAGAAAAATAAAAGATTGTGTTGGCTTAATCTTTGTAACTTGACTTCATTATTCTAGATCTTCATTGTTGTATCAGTGTTGCTTTAGAACACAAGAAAACCTTCGAGAGCGTTATTGTTGTATCCGCACTACATAGAGTGCACAATTGTTAGTTGTACCCAACCATATCATAACCGTTGTTGTAAAGGGGTGTGTAACCCTTAGTTGATAGGGAGAGGCTCCCTAGTTGGATGTGTGGCACGTTCCTGGTGTTTAGGGTGAGGAACCCTTGAGTACTTGGGTAGTGTCTAGACGAACGGTGGGGCACCTAGTAGTTAGGCTATTCGGAAAAATCTAGGAAGTGGCTTCCTGGTTGTTTTTGTTGATGTCCCTAGCGAACGGAGGTTCCTAGTAGCGTGTGGGGCGCTCTTGGTTGTAATAGGGTGAGACTCTTTTACAGGTTATAGAAAATCTCAAGTGGGTCGCTTGGGGACTGGACTAGGCCTTTTGCTGGAAAGGCTGAACCAGTATAAAATTTACGGTGCACAATTTCTCCTTCTCTATCTCTTTTATATTCCATTTTTATAGTTGTTGCATGTGGTTATCATTGTTATATCTATCCGTTGTACATCATAACAACTAGTTTCATAATAATTATTTTAAAGGGATTTAAAGCGCGATAACGGTTTTCATTGTTATTGATTTAATTCGTATCCAAAGCATATTAGTTTTCATATTAGTATTATTATTATCCGCTTGCGCATAATCATTTTCATCGTTATAATAGTTTTCCGCTGCAAATCTCTTTAAGTTTGTTAAAAACGATTTGAAACCAACGTTTGACAATGTTTTCGTAAACACCCAATTCACCCCCCCCTCTTGGGTGACGGCTGCCAATCCTAACATTTTCTAGATTTACTTGGACTTTATTTTTAGCTGCAAAAAGTGACACTTTTCAAAGCTTTAAAGAGCTAGTAAAACAAATCCAAAATCAAGTAAACCAAAAAGTAATTGTTATCCGAACAGACCATGGCGGCGAATTCGAGAATCACAAATTTGATAAGTTTTGTTCTAAGTTCGGCATTGAGCATCAATTTTCAGCTCCACGGACTCCCGAGCAAAACGGAGTTGTGGAACGGAAGAACCAAGTTCTTGAGGAACTTGCTCGGACTATGCTGAATGAATCTCAAGTGCCTCATTATTTTTGGGCGGATGCAGTTATTTACTGCTTGTCATGTATTAAATCGAGTGCTTACTCAGCCTATCTTAAAGAAAACGCCCTATGAACTTTACAAAGGAAGAAATCCGAACATATCATATTTTCATGCTTTTGGATGCATAGTTTTCATTTTAAACAATGGAAAAGATCATCTCGGAAAATTTGATTCAAAAGCCGATGAAGGCATATTTTTAAGCTATTCTTCACGAAGTAAAGGTTACCGAGTGTTCAATAAATGAACTTCCACTATGGATGAATCTATACATGTGGTATTTGATGAGTCTCCGGAAGGGGATACTTTGAGTTGTGTGAAAAGTGCAGGAATCAAAGAAAACTCAATGGACGAGCAAAATGATGATGAACCGATCATAATTGAAAATGAAGCTCAACAAGACGACGCTGTAATTGAAGCTCCGAGGGACGACCTCCTTCCTGCTTGGAAAACAAACAAGAACCATCCGATCGAGAATGTGCTCGACGATATTTCAAAAGGAGTTTTAACTCGTCGGTCTATTCAAAATTTTTGCAATTTCGTCTCTTTTGTTTCTCAAATTGAACCTAATTCTATTAGTAAAGCGATTGAGGTGAACATTGGGCTGTTGCTATGCAAGGTAAGCTAAATCAATTCATCAGAAATGATGTTTGGGAATTAGTTCCTCGACTTGATGATCATTCTATAATCGGCACAAAATGGATTTTCAGAAATAAAATGGACGCATCAGGGGTAATTATAAGAAACAAAGCGAGACTAGTTGCTCAAGGCTACAACCAAGAGGAAGGGATCGATTATGACGAGACGTTTGTTCCAGTTGCCCGGCTTGAAGCAATCCGAATTCTTCTTGCTTTTGCATCTATAATGAAATTCACCCTGTATCAAATGGATGTCAAGAGTGCTTTCTTAAATGGATTTATAAATGAAGAAGTGTATGTGAAACAACCTCCCGGTTTTGAAAGCCCTAAATTTCCGAATCATGTTTACAAACTTAAAAAGGCTCTGTACGGTCTGAATCAAGCTCAGAGAGCTTGGTATGATCGGCTGAGTTCTTTTCTTTTAGACCAAGGCTTTGAAAGAGGGAAGGTTGACACTACTTTATTCATTTTTAAATCTAAAAAGGAAATTTTATTAGTACAAATTTATGTTGATGATATAATTTTTGGTGCTACTAATATGTCTCTATGTAAGAAATTCTCAGCACTAATGAAAGGTGAATTCGAGATGTCGATGATGGGAGAACTCACATTCTTCCTCGGACTTCAAGTTAAGCAAGCCGAAGGAGGCATCTTTGTGCATCAAGGAAAATACTGCAAAGAGCTCCTAAGGAAGTTCGGCATGGAAAATTGCAAGCATGCAGCAACACCGATGAGTACCTCCTACTATCTCGACAAGGATGAGTCAAGTAAGTCAGTAGATGTAAGTAAATATAGAGGCATGATAGGAAGTCTTCTGTATTTAACTGCATCTCGACCTGATATAATGTTTAGCGTCTGTATGTGTGCTCGATTTCAAGCTAATCCGAGAGAATCACATTTATCGTCTGTTAAACGAATATTCAAATATTTAAAAGGAACCGAGAACACTGGTCTATTTTATCCAAGTGATACTAGTCTTAGTTTGGTCGGATATTCTGATTCTGATTTTGCGAGATGAAAGCTTGACCGAAAAAGCACTAGCGGAACTTGTCATCTTTTGGGAAGTTCTCTAGTGTCGTGGTTTTCTAAAAAGCAAGCTTGTATTGCTCTTTCCACCGCAGAAGCATAATACATTGCAGCCGGCAGCTGTTGTGCTCAAATCCTTTGGATGAAGCAACAACTGTCGAACTTCGGCCTAAAGTTAAATCACATTCCTATCAAATGTGACAATACAAGTGCAATCAACCTAACTAAGAATCCTGTATATCATTCTCGGATAAAACACATTGAAAAAATACATCACTTTTTACGAGATCATGTTCAAAAAGGTGATTGTGTTATCGAATTTGTAAGCACTGAAAATCAATTAGCCGACATTTTTACAAAACCTCTGCCAAGAGAAACTCACTTTCATATCATAAGGGAACTCGACATACTAGATGAATCTAGTGTAAGCTAATGGTCAGTCAGTGTTATCAATCACCCACAACAAAGTCTTATGTCAATGTACAATTGCTCGGATTTCTTTTATTCATTCAAATATTTGTTTATCATTTTGACAAAGCTTGAAAATTCTCCTCGTCCTTTTTTCAATATATTTTTTATGGGGGAGAAAGGTTGTATTTTTCGAGCATATTATCATCAGGGGGAGTAAGGCAAAAGTATACATTTTTTTAAGTTGTTTTTTTTTCAACAATTGGTATACTCATGATTACAAATTTTTTGATTCCAACCTATGTTTTCAACAATTGGTATCTGTCATGCTTTCTCTCTATTTTATTCTCGAATTTAATTCCTACCACTCTTTTGGCAATATGCTTAATTCTTCGGCTCCTTTTTTATCATGCCAAAAAGGGGAGAAAGGTGTTGTTTTTGTTTTTGTTGTCACAGTACTACAGGGGGAGAAAGTTACTGTTGAGAAGAAAGGTGTTATTCAGGGGGAGTGATCTTCAAGCATACATTCAGAGAATCGCACCAAAATCAAAAAGCATTTGTCATCATCAAAAAGAGGGAGATTGTTAAATCAAAGGTTTTGATGATGACAAATATTTCATGCGCTCAGTTCTCGGCCAAGGTTTGCATCAGAGCTAGTCTCTTGTGTTAAAGGACTTAACAGTCTCAAGAGTTATGGCTTCAAACTCTCTCTATTTGGTGGTGAAGGGAGTTCTATCAATAGGCCCCCTATGTTTGATGGAGTGAGGTACGCTTATTAGAAAGAGAGAATGAAAATTTTTATAAAAGGAGTAGGATTAAAAGTTTGGGATGCGATCGTAAATGGACCCTACGTTCCTACCTCTGTCTGCTCAAACTAATTGAGTAGTGCCTCAACTACTCGATTAGCACGAGTCATCTTCATCAGCAAATCTGATCCAAATATGATTGTTGGAGAGGTAATAATGGGCCAAATCTTTTCTAATAAGCTGCCTTTGGCTCCTCCCTGATTCTTGGGGATTTTTGGAGATTATAAATGATTGCCTCTTCCAACTCCCATGGGTCAACGAATTTTCACAGAAAACCTAATTTGAGAAAATACTTGCTTTCATCTAATCCCTTTCTAAGTCATAATCTCAATTGGTCTTCATTCTTTCATATTCATATTCAATTGAGTTCTTTTTGGAGCCACAACCTTGTTATCATTATTCATCATCGAAGAAAGGAATGAGCTCTTGAAGGTTTCAACGAGCTCTGTCTGTGGAAGTGTTGAAGAGGTTCTTCAACCATCAAGATCAATAGAAATTGGGGTAGATTTCAAGAGTTTGGTACACTCTTGAAAGGGTTAGGATTTATTGAGTGAGGTTCACTAGTAATTCCTTTTGTAACCAATTTATTTGATTTTGAATAAAAAGCTCCCTAAGGTTTGGGGGGACTGGACGTAGCTCTCAAGGGTTGAGAGTGAACGAGTATAAAATTTTGTGTGTCTTCTCTTTTATTGCTTTCATTTAATTCTGCAATTTTAGTCTCTTCCTTTGAACCTTAAGATAGATAATTTACTTGCTATTGTTAGTATTATTGTTGGATTTGTAAGAAGCTCTCTGAAAATATGTTCTTTGTCTGAAACAACTCGCACTACTCGAGTAGTTGGAGCACTAATCGAGTATTTCAAGTGTTTTAGGACAAAAACTTAATTTTGATTAAAAATAGTAAGCTTGTTTATTGCTAATATCAATTAAATTCGAAAAATTAATATTGTTGCTTCCATTTACTATTCACCCCCTAGTAAATTGTTAGGCCGCTTGTTGGTTTCCAACAATTTTTCTGTTTTAACAGTGACTAATCGATTAACCAAAGTCCACTTGTTAGGCATTAATCGGTTAATCTCTAGCCTAATCGATTAGTTCCTGAAACTTTTGTGAAAAACATTCCTTTTAATCGTTTTGATTTTTTTTGTGCGAAAAACTTTCAAGGTTTCTTTAACACCTATTCAACCCCCCCCCCTTCTAGGTGTTCTCCTAGTGTTCCTTAGTTTATTTCTCCACCGGTTGTAGTTCTTACAATTGGTATCAGAGCTCAATCGAAAGACACGAGCATAGAGCTTTTTCGTAAAGATCCATGAGGAAACTACAATGGGTTCTATGAATCCCTTTGGTGGTGAAGGAGATTCAATAAACCGTCCTCCTATGTTTAGTGGGGAGGGTTATGCTTATTGGAAGGTTAGGATGAGAATCTTTTTTGAAGCAATAGATGTGAACATTTGGGAAGCCATTGAGAATGGTCCTCATATTCCCTCAAAACAAGTAGAAAGTGCATCTCAACTCATTCCCAAATATAAGTGGACCCATCATTCCCAAAAGCTAAAAACATCATTAATTCGGCTCTATCTTATGATGAGTTCTTTAGGGTCTGCCAATGTCAAAATGCCAAAGAAATGTGGGACACCTTGCAAGTCACACATGAAGGCACTAGTGAAGTTAGGCGTGCTAGATTGAATACTTTAATGCATGAATATGAATTGTTACGTATGTTGCCTAATGAATCTATATGTGCTATGCAAAAACGTTTTACTCGTATTATTAATCATTTAATTGCTCTTGGAAAAACTTTTCTGAATTGTGAAGTTATTAACAAAGTGTTAAGATGTCTAAGCAGGGAATGACAACCGAAGGTTACCGCTATAATTGAATCAAAGGACTTGGACACAATGGACTTAGCAACCTTGTTTGGAAAATTGAAAGAGCCTGAAATGGAGCTTGGACGTTTGACTATGCATGAGGAGTCGAATAGAGACAAAGGAAGCAAAGGAATCGCTCTTAAGGCTAAAAGCTCATATAATAGAGTTGAGAGTTCCGATAGTGAAGAATCCGATTTGGACATTGATGAAGAGACTATGCAACTTCTATTAAGAAAATTCAGCAAGCATCTAAGGAGAAAAGGAAGATTGAATAAAGATAAGTGCAAAAGAGTCAAAGACCTCACACTACAAGGCCAAGTCAACAAAAGAATGAATAGTTTGCCATGAATGCGGAAAACCCGGTCACATCAAGTACACATGTTCAAAATATCTAAAAAAGATGGAGAAAGAGAAGAAACATCCAAAGCACGAAAAGACATACATTTTATGGGATGAAAAAGAAAAGGAACACACATCAAGTAGTTATTTGGATGATGAAGAAGTCGCTGCACTTAGCTTACTAGTTCAAGTAGATGAAGGAGAAAGTTCAAGTGATGAGTCAAATGAACAAAGTGAGGAAAGCGATGTGAGTGATACTAAATTCGAAATTTCGTCGAAGTATGAGATATTATATAATGCTTATGAAGAAATGCATGAACTACTTAGAAAACTAGCTTTGAAAAATTTAGAAAGGAAAAAGCTAATTTTGAAACATCAACAAGAGATTTTAGAACTTCAAAAACAAGTTGATGAGCTTAATCTTCAAAATGAAACTCTTGATCTCATATATGCTAGTTCTTCTTGTGATTGTGCTAGTAGATTGAATGTTGTGGTTGATTGTGAGAATTGCAAGTTGCTTAAGGATGAAAATGATATTTTGAAAAATAAGCTTGCAAGTTTCACAAGTGGTGATATCAAATTGCGCACATTGTTAAATTTTCAAAGAGATAATGCAAACAAGTTTGGTTTGGGTTATACTAAAGCTAAGAGTAAGTCTCATAGAAATGTTGTTGATTTTTCAAATGCACCAACATGTTTCTATTGTGGCACTCATGGACATACTTCAAATGTGTGTTATATTAAAGTGCATGGTATATCTAAAGGAAATTTTGTTTGGGTTAAGAAGGGTGGAAATCCCTTAACTAACAAAAATGGATGCAAAACCGTTTGGGTACCAAAAAGCAAAGCATGATTGTTTTATAGGTACAAATGAAGAGCAAAAGGTCTACAAGTATTATTCAGTATTTGCATCTTCAAGTATCAAGGAAAATTTAAGCATACTTATCATTTCTACAAAGCTCATAATTGGTAACAAGTGGATTGGCACAAGTGGTAACAAATGCTTACAATTGATATTTACAATTAGTGTCAAAAATTCACAAGTGTTATCATTTCATATATTTACAATTGATATCATTGTGTGTTCAAATATGTGATTATCATGTGTTATTGTGATTTAATGTTTTTACAAATGGTATCATACTCTTTCAAGTGGTATTATGATTTGAAATTTCAAGTTATTATTTTATATGCTTACCATGAGGAGAAAGGGTCATTAATTTCTCACATTATTACTTTTTGATAATGCCAAAATGGGGAGAAAGAGTTGTTTTGTTCTTTCTATGTAGGGGGAGCAATGTTGTTGAAGATAGGGGGAGAATCTAGCTTAACTCAATTGGATTTCAAATGTCAAAAGCATTTATTGAGGGGGAGCAAGAATCTCAACAAGTGATCAAATGGTTCAACAATCAACAATGTCAAAACATGTTTGTCATTATCAAAAAGGGGGAGATTATTAGACCTAGTGTGCAAGTGCACGGTTTTGATAATGAAAATGTTTTGAAGAAGCTCTACCATGAAGAAGATCAACAAGTGACAAAGAACAAAAAGCAACAGTGATAAAGAGAGGGCAAGCTCATAGATTCAATATGTATATAGTTTATATCTTTTGTTTTGAGTCTTAGAGTTTGGTTATTGTTTAGAGAGTTGGGTAGTGAATCTCTATCAAGTGCATGATCATATTATAACTTGAGTATTTCACTTAACCAAAATAAATAGGTGGCTTAAAGGTTTTTAAGAAAAGGTTTAAATTTGAGAAAACAAGTTTTTAGAAGTGTTTTTCAACCACTAATCGATTAGCTTGGTTGCTTAATCGATTAGCATAATTTTTGGATCAGGTTCTAATTGATTAGCTTGAGATGCTTAATCGATTAGCAAGTGTTAACAAGTGCTTAATCGATTAGTCTGATGCCTTAATCGATTAACATGGGTCTGTTATGTTTTTAAAACAGTTTTTCACAACGCAAAATCAGTTTTAAGTTTTCTAAACCTTATGGGTCTTCTATATAAACCTTTCCTAATTCATTGTGAATAACCAACTTTATTTTTCATATTATTTTAGAAAATATTAAGCCACACTATTTTCTCTCATTTTTACAAGATCAAAGTTCTTATTTTCATATCATTGATCAAGAAGCTCTTGAATCTCTAGTTCTAATAGTTCATTGTTCTTGAAGGGGACTCAATAGGGTTATTGTTTTTCTATTGAGTTGTAATCATTGCAAGAAGGCAAGCTCAAATACAACAAGAAGAAGTCTTGATGTGTGGAATCATCAAGCAAACAAAGAAGATTGTGGAAGTCTTGTTGTGATGCATCAACAAGCAATTGTGGAAGACTTGGTGTGTGGTATCATCAAGCAAGAGAGGTTAGATTAGAAGTTCAATAGGATTGCAAGGCAAGAGTGGGGTTATCTCTTGAAGGCAACCAAGTGGCATATCTTGAGAGGCATTTACATGTAATTTGAGAATTCTAATTCCTTAGTGAAGAAATCTCTCTTGTGGAAGAGAGGACTGGATGTAGCTCTCAGTGGAGGAGAGTCAACCAATATAAAATCTCTGTGTATCTCTGTAACACCCCAAATTTCGTCTTCCAAATAAATATGTTAGTAAAATGGTTTTATAAATAAATAATAATTTCATGTTTGATTTGGAAATATATTCATTATAAGTATTATGTGAAAATATTTTATGATGAGGTTTTTCCATAAAATATTAAATTTTGCAATTAAGTCCTTGGGAAGGACCTAAAAACAATAATGGAAGGTCTTTTGGGGTTAAAATTAATTAAACAAAGTTTTTAGTGAAAACTGGTCAAAATACTCGAGTATTTTTGAAAATACTCGAGTATTCTGGACAGCATTGCACGAGTTGGTGCGTTTGGTGAGTCACCCACTCGAATACCTCACGAGTTGACACGTTAGCAACTCAGCAAAACGTCCATGGACTCGTGTCGCTGTGCATGGGCACTCAATCGATCCATATAACGCCATGGTTGAGAGAATTGAGGGATTTTTGCTGAAGCTGATCTGAAAATCGCAAGTTTTAGGGTTCTAAACTTCCAGAGCAAAATTCGTTTTCGTCTCTAAGTCTTAACATATAAACCATACACCGTTTCGAAGCTCACATCCAGATCTTCGAAAAGAGTCATAAATCGTGAGATAAGGCTGAGTGTGTGAGGAGTAGTGAGTGTTGCAAGATAGAGATTCAAATCTGCCAAGAACCAGAATGTTGTGCAGACCCGTCACCTTCCTTCCTTCGATTCTCTCTCGTGCTTGAGAGTTTGATCGTGAGTGAGATACCATTGGAAAGCTCTTTCAACGAGCTTCGATTTGATACCAAGTTTTTGAGATTTGAGTTCCTGGATGAAAAGTTATGGGCCTGCGAAGTTAGGTGTTGAAATCTGCCAAACTAGATTTTCAGATTCAGAGAGCCGACTTTGAGCTTCAATTGTGGTAAGCTCAAGCTCTCTTTTGGTTTGAAACTTATTGGTTTTCAAAGTACATGTTATAGAGAACATAGTCTAACCAATTTCCCCAATTTTTATGCATGATTCGAATGTCGATTGATGTGGTTTTGAACCCCTGCTGAATCTGTTATGCAAGTTCGGGTGGGAAGTGGTTAGAGCATTTGGTTGCTGTTCTCTGCGGAGTTTTTGTTCAAGAACGACCCTAAGGTATGGGGGAAGCTTACCCTTTGCTAGAATAAGATTAAATTGCATTAGAAAGTAGGATGAGTCACCATGAGACTCTAAGGGCATAGATTGAAATAGGAATATGGCTTGGAGGCCAATCTGAGGCATGCTACATGCTAAGGCAAGTTTATTTGGTTGCATGTGAGCTTAATCAATGCTGAAATTATGCCAAAAATGAGTAGAATTGAAATTGGTACTTTAAGTTGCATAATATGTGATTTTCATGCATAATTGATGAATGATTATGATTTTCTGTGAATTGATGCGATCTCTGTGTTGAGACAAGTTTTAAATGTATAAACAAAGTTCTGTTGATCATTGGTTTAAGTAAGAATTGATTAGAATTGAAAATGGTATGTTAAAACCAAGTTGTAGTGCATCTGCTGTCAAAAATACTCGAGTATTTGGTAAAACACTCGAGTATTCCGGGTTGAAAAATACTCTAGTATTTTGTGAAATACTCAAGTATTCTGATCTGTAAACTACTCGAGTATTTTGTGAAATACTCGAGTATTCTGGGCAGTCTGATACACAGTTTCATGAAATTGAAGAACTACTCGAGTATTGAAGCTACTACTCGAGTCTTTTTACTAAAATGTGGAGAAAATACCATTTTTAATCTAACCACTTCCATTTAAACCTAATGACACTCAAAGGGAATAATGTGATACTTCCTTTGATAAGTCTCATCATCCTAAGCATGGAAGTTGATATATCTCATTGATGAATTCATTACATATTGTATATAATGAGATTAATGAATAATCTTAAGGGAATACTTGCATGCATTCATGCACAATGAACGGTGATGAGTTATCGTTGTGTCATGTTCATGGAACATGAGGAGGGCCTCTGGGAGTGCCAAATGTTGCTGCTTGCTCGATGACACATTAAGGTGGACAATGTGGGCAGTATGTGGTATACTGTTGGTTTAATGGTTCAACGGTGTGTTGCACACAAGTGGTAAGGTTTACGTTTTGGCGACGTGACGTTCATCAGACATGGTGACGTTGTTTATCACCTCTGTTGTGTATCACAAGTGATAACTCTGAAGTTAATTAACCCTTGGTGAGGACGAGAATCGATTGTGTTTTCTTGTGTTTGATCCACCCTGCTACCTCAAGATCAAACTCCTACAAGTTTTCTTGTAGTTGTTTCTCTCGTATGATTGAGCTATTCTATTGAGCTATCTCTTTAGAGTAAACTTGGTCTACTCATTTTTCACAATTAAGGTGTGATCTTGGACTTGGATTGGATACCCAAGAATCAAGTGATAATTAATTGTGATAGAGGGGCGAGAATCCGAAACCCAAGATGTTTGAGTGTTGTTCTCATAAGTGGGGTAAAGGAAGAGGGGAATTAAAGAGATTTTGGTTACGAAGAATCTCCCGGATATTCTCTCGTGAAGTGTCGGGTTCGAGCAAAAGTCAGATCCTGTAATGGCTAAAGTAGTTCTAGAAAGGTAGTTATCAGCATCAAGCAAAGTATCCACAGGATGAGATTTATATTCTACTTTGTCGAGTTGGATGTACCATTTGAAGCTACAGCTTTAGTATAAGTTGTGTGATGAGTGTTTCTTAAGTCCACCATATATGACCACACGTCCATAGTGCATGTCTGATATGACGACAAGAAACCGAAATCATGGGAGGATCACGACTGTGTTGGAATCAATGCAGCAATGGCAACAACAACAACATCAGCAACCACCACAACCAGTTAATCCGCCACATCAATGTAATGTCGGTAATGTTAAGGCTAAAAGTTTAGGGGATTTTCGAAATTGTAATCCACCTAAGTTTGAAGGAGGATTTAAGCCAGCGGAGGCTAACAAGTGGATTCATACTATGGACAAGATTTGTAGAACATTAGGCTGCACGAAAGCTCAAAAGGTGGCATATGCAGTTTATATGTTAGAAGGAGAGGCTGAGAATTGGTGGAATCACATGGTTCAACTTTTACACTATGAGGGAAAGGACGTCAATTGGGAGATGTTTATGGAAACGTTTCTCAATAAATATTTCCCAGAGGACCTGAGAAGGAAGAAGGAAGTTGAATTCCTACAATTAAAACAAGGAGATATGAGTGTGGGCGAGTACGCAGCTAAGTTTGAAGAATTGATGAAGTACTCTCCATACTATCAAAACAATCCGGATGAGAGAAGCAAATGCATCAAATTTGAAGGTGGTCTGAGACCTGATCTGAAATCTATTTTCAGTTATCAGAAGATCCAAAGTTTTCCTAAGTTGGTTGACATGTGTCGGATGTATGAGGATGACAAGAAGGCTGAAGTAGCAACTGATCAGGAAAAGAGTAACCAACAGAGTTATGGACCACAAAGAAAGAAAGGATTTAATCATCGGAAAATGGATCCATATTTCAACCAGAAACGAGGCAAAAGTAGAGTTGAAGACGGGAATGGGGTTACGACTCGCAGCAATACCCCTTACTGTGAGAAGTGTAAACATCATCATTATGGAAGAATCTGCTGGGCAACAAGTACTTGCTTCAACTGTGGGAAGCTGGGTCATATTGCACGTTACTGCAGAAAATCTGTGAAAAGTAACCACATCGGACTTGGTAGCAAACCAATGACTCAAGGAAAAGTGTTTACCCTGAATAGAGTAGAAGTTAACCAATCACCTGATCTCGCGCAAGGTAACCATTTATTTCAAAACCAACTTTGCATGATTGTGTTTGATTCGGGAGTTACCCATTCTTTTGTTTATTGTAAATGTGTGAATAGGTTGAAGTCGGATTCATCTAGTTGTTTTAAAGTTAGAGACCCTATGAAATTACCCAAATTTGTTTCTAAAGCCTGTTTAGATTATAGTGTCGAGATATTTGATCGCGACACTAAGTTAAATTTGATCTCTTATCCCTTATCACGCTTGGATGTGATTTTGGGAAGGGATTGATTGAATTATTTTAGGGGTGTTTAAGTGGACTTTCTAAAGTCAAATATTTTTTAACCAAGGTAACCCGGAAGAAATAGCCTTTTATATGGAATAAGAAGAACAACAAGAATTTTCAGTCATTGGAGAGAAGGTTAACATTCCCTCCTGTGTTACTCCTACTCGATTCGTGCAAAAGTATTGAAGTGCATTTTCATGTGTCGAGGCCAGGACTTGGAGAGAGGTAGTTTTAAGAAAGGAAGGTAGATGTGTATGCATCAAAGTGATGGAATACACACAGGGTGATTCACTCGACGCATAACTTGAGCTTTGTAACGATCATGATTGCTCTGAGGCCTTTTTCTCGTGTCACTATGCTTTAAGTGTTAATGACCATGGAGAGTCGAAGTAATTGTTCAATCAGAAGGATTTGAACAAGGGACAACGCCGACGGACAGAATTTTAAAGGCTCGTGATTGGAAACTCTGTCGTCGTCGTGACGAAGCAGAAGATGAAAGCAATTACAATGGGCTGAAAGGCAATTTATGTGAGCTCTACGGGGATTAAGAAAGTGGTTTAAGAAGTCGAATAGATACGAGTTTGATGATACAAGTAGACCGACGAGAAGTAAGAAGGGAAGGTTACAAATCACAATAGAATTCCTAATTCGAATTCGTGAATTGCAACAAAGAACTGAAGAGCTAAGGACAAATAAGAGATTGATTTCGAAAGGGAAGAAACCTAAGATCCATAGTGGACGTTTTAGGGACAAGAATTTGGAGTACGGATGATTTGGAAATTGAAGGTTAATTATGGAATTAAGCTAAATGGATGAGTAAAGGTTATACACTAATATGCTAAGTGGTGAAGCTAAAACATAGTGGAACTATGTAAATCTGATATTGGTAGCAAAGGAATGGCATGTCACTTGAGAATTATTCAAGGATGAAATCTTTGAAAAATTAGAGAAAGGAGATTGAATTTTTGTAAATAAGGTAGGGTAATATGAATCTCGGGGAAAACATTACCAAGTTCAAAAGATTGAGGAAGTATATTTCATTGCAATTTTGATGGAAGGATCAATCATGCGGAGTCTGGAATGAATAATATCTGAATTCCAAACCAGATATCAACTATTGAGGAATAAGTGAACTAACTATGGGGACCAGAATTTCATGCATAAGGGGTTAGAGAAATCTCAATTGCATGAAAGTAACTGAAAAGCCAATGGAAAGAAATCATTTGTCAATTTTAAGGTGGGAAGGTGAGGCACATCATCATGGGCTGAGTGATGATATACTAAAAGGAATATTTGATTTCAGTCGCAAGAAAATTAAGTCTTATTCGCCGGATTAATTGAAGAAGAAATGCAAGAAGGAAATGGTCAACCAGCAAATCAAGAGTGGAAGAGTTTTCCATCCTGCTAGGATGCGAGTTAGATTCGGATATAGGTAATCTGAGTTTACCCTTCCTCTGATCTGAATTAACGTAATCAATGATTTCGATTGCGTTAATTAAATCGTTCTGTGATCTGAAAATCTGGGCAGGTCTTTAACTTGAGTTTCTGTGATCAAAACCCTTATCACAGTTGGATGTGATAAATGTCTTTGGGCGCTACAGAAAGGGAAAGATCAGTTAAGACTAGAGAGATTAACAACCACCGGGATAGGACGAGCATTTGTCTCCCCAACGGAAATGTCTCTAGAACTTGATGATCTGACTAAGTCTGATGGCGACGATAAAGTTCCTTATCTTTGAGTTCATCTAACTTAAAGATAGATCGTATAGTCTTTCTTGAGAAAGAATATATCTGAAAGGGATGATTTTATTGCTAATAGTTTAAATGTTAGGACTGATCACCCTGATATTTATACTGTTAAGGAATAAAGTCATACAGATAACTCCTTACTCGTGCTCGAGTGATCTGAGTGCGCAGCGGAGAAAGTTTTCTTTGAAAGGTTCGTTGCAAATGTTTCAATATGTGCTTGGGGCATGGGTTTTAGAAAAGTTTTAATAAAAAGGGTTTCATTGTGAAATAATTTCAAGAAAGCATAAGGTAAACCTTTTTGAAGGATTTTGATGTGTGTTGGAAACGCAAAAGTTTATCCGAGAAAGTTTCATTTGAAAAATTTTATGTGACATGTTGGTGGCAGAGAGTTTAAAAGGAAAATATGTATATAAGAAAATTCCTTTTAAGTGGGGGAGAGTTCTCCCTAATTATGTTTTGCAAAATGATAACATCAAAACAATTTGTTATGAAAGTGTGGAATTTTAAAAGAATGAATTTCGGGGACGAAATTCCTTTTAAGTGGGGGAGTAGTGTAACACCCCAAATTTCGTCTTCCGAATAAATATGTTAGTAAAATGGTTTTATAAATAAATAATAATTTCATGTTTGATTTGGAAATATATTCATTATAAGTATCATGTGAAAATATTTTATGATGAGGTTTTTCCATAAAATATTAAATTTTGCAATTATGTCCTTGGGAAGGACCTAAAAACAATAATGGAAGGTCTTTTGGGGTTAAAATTAATTAAACAAAGTTTTTAGTGAAAACTGGTCAAAATACTCGAGTATTTTTGAAAATACTCGAGTATTCTGGACAACATTGCACGAGTTGGTGCGTTTGGTGAGTCACCCACTCGAATACCTCACGAGTTGACACGTTAGCAACTCAGCAACACGTCCATGGACTCGTGTCGCTGTGCATGGGCACTCAATCGATCCATATAACGCCATGGTTGAGAGAATTGAGGGATTTTTGCTGAAGCTGATCTAAAAATCGCAAGTTTTAGGGTTCTAAACTTCCAGAGCAAAACTCGTTTTCGTCTCTAAGTCTTAACATATAAACCATACACCGTTTCGAAGCTCACATCAAGATCTTCGAAAAGAGTCATAAATCGTGAGATAAGGCTGAGTGTGTGAGGAGTAGTGAGTGTTGCAAGATAGAGATTCAAATCTGCCAAGAACCAGAATGTTGTGCAGACCCGTCACCTTCCTTCCTTCGATTCTCTCTCGTGCTTGAGAGTTAGATCGTGAGTGAGATACCATTGGAAAGCTCTTTCAACGAGCTTCGATTTTATACCAAGTTTGTGAGATTTGAGTTCCTGGATGAAAAGTTATGGGCCTGCGAAGTTAGGTGTTGAAATCTGCCAAACTAGATTTTCAGATTCAGAGAGCCGACTTTGAGCTTCAATTGTGGTAAGCTCAAGCTCTCTTTTGGTTTGAAACTTATTGGTTTTCAAAGTACATGTTATAGAGAACATAGTCTAACCAATTTCCCCAATTTTTATGCATGATTCGAATGTCGATTGATGTGGTTTTGAACCCCTGCTGAATCTGTTATGCAAGTTCGGGTGGGAAGTGGTTAGAGCATTTGGTTGCTGTTCTCTGCGGAGTTTTTGTTCAAGAACGACCCTAAGGTATGGGGGAAGCTTACCATTTGATAGAATAAGATTAAATTGCATTAGAAAGTAGGATGAGTCACCATGAGACTCTAAGGGCATAGATTGAAATAGGAATATGGCTTGGAGGCCAATCTGAGGCATGCTACATGCTAAGGCAAGTTTATTTGGTTGCATGTGAGCTTAATCAATGCTGAAATTATGCCAAAAATGAGTAGAATTGAAATTGGTACTTTAAGTTGCATAATATGTGATTTTCATGCATAATTGATGAATGATTATGATTTTCTGTGAATTGATGCGATCTCTGTGTTGAGACAAGTTTTAAATGTATAAACAAAGTTCTGTTGATCATTGGTTTAAGTAAGAATTGATTAGAATTGAAAATGGTATGTTAAAACCAAGTTGTAGTGCATCTGCTGTCAAAAATACTCGAGTATTTGGTAAAACACTCGAGTATTCTGGGCTGAAAAATACTCTAGTATTTTGTGAAATACTCAAGTATTCTGATCTGTAAACTACTCGAGTATTTTGTGAAATACTCGAGTATTCTGGGCAGTCTGATACACAGTTTTATGAAATTGAAGAACTACTCGAGTATTGAAGCTACTACTCGAGTCTTTTTACTAAAATGTGGAGAAAATACCATTTTTAATCTAACCACTTCCATTTAAACCTAATGACACTCAAAGGGAATAATGTGATACTTCCTTTGATAAGTCTCATCATCCTAAGCATGGAAGTTGATATATCTCATTGATGAATTCATTACATATTGTATATAATGAGATTAATGAATAATCTTAAGGGAATACTTGCATGCATTCATGCACAATGAACGGTGATGAGTTATCGTTGTGTCATGTTCATGGAACATGAGGAGGGCCTCTGGGAGTGCCAAATGCTGCTGCTTGCTCGATGACACATTAAGGTGGACAATGTGGGCAGTATGTGGTATACTGTTGGTTTAATGGTTCAACGGTGTGTTGCACACAAGTGGTAAGGTTTACGTTTTGGCGACGTGACGTTCATCAGACATGGTGACGTTGTTTATCACCTCTGTTGTGTATCACAAGTGATAAGGTTTACGTCCTTAGGCGACGTGACGTTCATCAGATGTGGTGACGTTTTTTATCACACCCGTTGTATGTTGATAAGTGATAGGTTTACGTCCTTGGGCGACGTGACGTTCACCAGATAGTGTGACGTTTTTATCACTTCCGAGCAAGTACGCCATACGTTTGATAACGTATTATTTGTATTTTGGGAATACAATGGTGTTATGGAAGGACGTTCATCTGAGTGATTAGTTGAAGAATCTCAGGAATCGAGAGAGGGAAGCATGCATCATTCCACCTATTTGGAAAGAGAAATAAATGAAATGGCGGGTGCTCATGTTTATGCATTTCTATCATGATGGGTGCTTACTTGTGGATGTTAGGACTTTATTCTTATTTGATAATGCGAATGTATAAGCTTACCCCCTGCCCTTAATAGGTTTTGACCAGGTACCTAGACTACCTAGAGATTAAATGAAATGGGATGACTCTTAAGTTCATAAAGTGCCAAGTCATCATGGGATAGAGACTCTTTTGTACAACTCTGAGGACTCAACCAGATGAACGAATGGATGAAGAACCAGTGACCAGCTCTGGAACATCTCTATTTTTGATAATGGAAACAATGTATATATTTTGAGAGATGTATCCAAGAGAAAACCTAGTTTTCATACTTTAATATAATTATGGTACACATCAAATTTATATACCTGATTTTATGAGTCAATGAACTATTTTAATATATTCCGCTCACTCTAATTTTATCGTTCGGCACGAAGGAAGTATTGTTAAAGTTGATTTCCTGGGATGACCTAATGACTAAGTTATTTTCGAAAGCTATTTTGTACTACAAAGGTTATCTCAAAAGGATTCTAAAATGTTCAGCAAATAATTACTCCTTCTACCGAATTTAGTTCCAATACATGGTTTAAATTTGAGTACCACATTCAAGGAAAAATTTTCATACTCAGACTTTTCCAACACGTTTCAATAATAAGTGAAATTCTTTTTAAGAAACGAGGGATGTTACAATCTCTTTCCTTAAACTCTTTAATTTTTGCATTTTTCATATTGTTCTTAATTGAAAACCTAGAAAAGATTGATTTAATAATAATTGAATAAATTAGATTTTCATAGTTCAAATTGATTTGGGAAATTTTTTTTCATAATCTAGGTAATCATTAACAATCTTTGTGTTAATCACTTCCGCACTATCTCTGATCATACATGATATTTGATTAATTTTCGTTTTCGGTTGAAAAGTGATTTTTCTGTTTTAACAGTGACTAATCGATTAACTGGTGTGCTAATCGATTAACCAAAGTTCACTTGTCACGCATTAATCAATTAATCTCTAGCCTAATGATTAGTTCCTGAAACTTTTGTGAAAAACATTCGTTTTAATCGTTTTGATTTGTTTTGTGCAAAAATCTTTCAAGGTTTCTTTAACACCTACTCAACCCCTCTTCTAGGTGTTCTCCTAGTGTTCCTTAGTTTATTTCTCCACCGATTGTAGTTCTTACATGAATGGGATCATTAGTTTCGGCCATGTCTATATTGATGTAAATCTGTGTGGAGCTTGATGTAGAAATTGGTAAATCACCTATAACAGGTTGTGGATAGTCGGTTATGTATTTTGAGTATCAAAAATCAAAACAAGAATGTTTATGGTGACAATCATATACCTTGGTACGTCTTGATTATAGTTGGCGTAAAAACTCCTACGTTAACTTTACTATCTTAGACTCATTTTCTTTCATTATGTTCTCAAATTGTGCAACATACTCATCTCAAATTGTCACCTTCACCTTTTTACCCCTAGCATCAATTTGTTAAAGAAATCTTCAAAATAAAATAACATTGTGGAAGATAATTTTGTGTAATTGAAGGAGTTAGGCTTATCGAACATTTTGTAATTGAATTGTGATAGTATCTATCATGCCTTGAAAAGTTTTCTTCTCTTCAATTGGGCCGACTCCAACAATAACTGCAAATATGTATATTATTTTTTGGTTAACAAATAATTCTTATTCACAGTAATACAATTGATTAATTTTAATTAATTTCTAATGAATAGTGAAAATACTTTTATAATGAACTTACATGTTAGTACATGTTTGTCACACCTATTTTGCAAGTCATCAAACTTCAAAAATTCGGATGCATGTCGCGGAATAATAGTGTTGTCATCTTCCATTTCATGAATGGAGGTTGTTGGGTAAAATCTCAACATGAAAGGAGGCTTTTCAACAATGGAGAATTTTTTTGTGTTATCCGCAACTTGAAAATCTTGAATTGTGTATATTTTTCCTTCTTCCAATTTAGACTTGACCATATGGGCGATATTTTTTTCAATTTTGGCATGCATATAATTGCTCTAAAAATCAGTAAGAACATAATTGTGCAATGCGGTTAGGAATGAACAAAATAAAATAATGAAACAGTGGTTGCCTTGGTTTTAAAAATTAAAATTCGATAGTATTTTACAATAGGAGTTCTTAAACTTTTTTTTTATTTTAACATGAGCCGGTTTGAACACTAATTTTTTAACTATGTACTTTTAATAATAATGAAGTAATGTATAGGTGCAAAACATCAATAAATTAAGAGATGAAAATTTACCTTTTCATTTATGAGAACCATATTTGTACTAATAAGCTCCTTTCGTCGTAAGTTGATGGTGTTCCATAGACGTGCAACGCGAACTATTATCTTCCAGTCATCTCTATCAGAGGAGAGGCCATTCAGAAATGTGTGTTTATCATTTTTATGGGGCATTTTTTTCCTACAATGCAAGTGTTGATTTAAAAATAAGCATTATAAAAACTAACGGAATATATATTTTCAATTAGAGAAGATTACAAGCTTGGCAAGATAGCTGCTTAAGATTGACATAAAAATAAGTAATTATATAGTGATGCACCAACCACCTTGATTGTATAATTATTTTTGAAAGTAAGCACCCAAACACATGGAGCTTATTGGACTATAAGTGCTTATGTTGTAAGCTCTCATCTAATAAGTACTTACGTTATAAGTGCTTCAATAAGCTCTATATCCAAACGAGGCTATAATTGTTGCAAAATTCTCTTCAAATTAAGCATAATTATCATTAAGAACCTCTCCAATTTATAATAATGTAGAGGAAAGATTAGCCACGTGTTTTTTTTGTCACGTCATCGGAACATATTTTTAATTTATAAATTTAATATCAAAAAGATATTCTCTCATTTTTATTTACTATTTTGACTTTTACCAAGATAATTGGATCGAGAAAGTGTCTCAAATTTTTTTTCCTTATCTCCTGCTCCATTAGAGGAGCGAAATTTCTCTTATCTTATTATATGTTTATATCATCTTATTTAATTCTCAATTTTTTCTTACCTTATCTCTTACTCTATATTATAGGGGTGAAGTTTATCATATTTTGTGCTCATATCATCTCATTTAATTGTCTGTCATATACTCCCTCTGTCTCATTATCTTGATAAAGAAATGAAATTTTTTTTTGTCCCAAATCAAAGTAAAAATAATTAATGAAAAATCTTTAAAATTGTATATTATCTTAAAAATTGTATATTACATTAAATTTTTTAAAATAATTAATAAAAAATCTTAAACACGATAAAAATAATATGAAAATTTGTGTGATAAAAATTTGTAATTAATTAATGAATCATACATTATATTTTATTTTGAAAATAGAATAATGTATTATATCAGAAAGATATTCTCTTATTTTTATTTACAACTTTGACTTTTACCAAGATAACGAGATCGAAAGAGTATCTCAAATTTTCTTTCCTTATCTCTTGCTTTATTAGAGGAGTGAAATTTCTATTATCTTATTTTATATTCATATTATCTCATTTAATTATCAATTTTTTCTTACCTTATCTCTTACTCTATATTAGAGGAAAGAAATTTTTGTCCCAATTCAAAGTAAAAATAACTAATGAAAAATATTAAAGATTGTATATTATCTTAAAAATTGTATATTACATTAAAACTCTTTAAAACAATTAATGAAAAATCTTAAAAATTGTAAAAAAAATAATATGAATATTTGTGTGAAAGAAATTTGAAATTAATGAACCGAATCAAGCATTATATCAAAAAAAAAATATTCTCTTCTTTTTTGTTGACTACTTTGACTTTTTTCAAGATAATGAGATACGATGCTTCTCACCACCATTCAACTACATTAAAAAAACATTATTGCTAAAAATTGAGTTTTTTTTAATGAAAAATTTAAGACTTTTGTCATTGAAAAAGTGAAAACTTTTATTTTTTTTCATTATTACATTTGAGGAATAAAAAAAATAATCACGTGTTATGAATTTACACATAATTGTATCATTGAGTTGAAAAGAATTATCTATACATATGATATATATATATATATATATATATATATATATGTAAATTATGCTTATTCTTTTAGAAACTAAATATATTTATTAAGGTTAAGCTTGATTCAAATTTAATATTTAATTCTTAAAAAAATATATCATAAGTTTTAAATGGGAGCATTGATTGTTTAGGTGTATGTAGTGGAAAATACTATATATATAGATTAAGAAATGATGCTATAATATTTATTCCAAATTTTTTTTCTAAAATAAATTAATTTTTATAAAATATATAATATTGTTGTTTATGAGACAATGTCATTTACATTTTTATATTGTCCTTTATTTCTCTTATTTATATTATGAGAGGCTTAAAAAAACTTATCTTGTTCCTTATAAAAATAAGGCTTATTCAACATTTTAATCTCTGAACTTAGGTGTTCTTTTGGAATTATTGGTCCTTAAACTTTTTTTTCGATGCTGCATCCCTGAACTTTGTTTAATTTTTGGAAAGAGTCCTTTCATCACTTAAGTGATGATATAGTCGACGATATGTCGCGTCACTTTCATAATATCAACAAGTGACAACGTGTTATGTAGAGTCACGAGACACTACATGATTTTTTTTATTAAAAAAATAATTTCTTTTATAATTTATTAAAATATTCGATATTCTTTAAAAAAATACAATTTTTAATTATTTTTAATAAATTTGAATTTTTTTACTTTAAAAAAATTCATGTGGCATCATCTGACACGTTACCTATCGGTCTAGTGATGAAATGACCATTTCCAAAAATTTAAACAAAGTTCAGGAATCTAAAGCATAAAAAAAAATGTTTAAGGACCAATTCCAAAATGGTACCTAAGTTCAGGGACATAAAATATTAAATAAGCCTAAAAATAATGTTCATCCTTCGTTATAAAATTTGTCCCTAAAAATAGAAAGATACTATTCAAAAACAACATTTGTATTACTTTATTTAAAAAAACGAACTAAATTCAAATGAAATGGTATTTTGTATATATAGAGAAAATTATAATATTCTTAATTGACCAAACTCATTATCTCCTTCGTGTAAAAGAAGATATAGTACTTGACAAACCAAAATCATCACTGAGGTTACAATAAATAATTATGGCCATTACTACTAACTACTAAAGTTAAAATCTCCATTTTCTAGTAATATAAGTTTCCATCATCGTTATTTCGCCTCCATAACCATCAGCATCATCAACAGTTCCTTTTTGGCTAGATTTTAATAATTAATGAAGTGATAAATAAAATAAAATACAATAAATAAATAATATTTGTCAACAACTTTCTTCTTCCCTATTTTAATACTAATAAAACACGAGCATGGGGCCTTAGACTCAAAATGAGACGGGTGCACACAGACAGAAGACAATGGTGCAAGACCTAAAATCACAATCCCTTTCTTTCTTTCTTTCTTTCTTTTTTTTTTTTTTTTCGCTTAACCCTAGCAAACCATAACGTACGCAAAGTAAGGGAAAAAAATACATAGTACAAAGATTTCATTTTGCTATTTACATCTTCACTTCCCATGGAATCCAGATCTATTATAAATAAGTGGTCCTATCATATCTTCTATGCTTATATGGAATGCCGTCTAGTCTTCTTTTAAGTTATAGAATGGTGCCCAAAGTCAAAGCATCACCTATGAGAACATTACTGTATACTTAATTCGTTGGATTTTGGATGTATAAGATGAATGGATGAGATTTGGTACTCAAATTTCTCCAAGTAGGTGCAACCGGTTTTCTGCTCACCGGGTGCAGTTAGTAATTTTTTTTCCGTCCCTTTTGTTACAGGTTCCGTTTAAGCTATGAGCTCCTTTGTTAGTAAATGCCGAACACAAGTCCTTGAAATGAGTGTCATATTTACTGTTGTGTTGGCCCGTTTGGGTTTAAAATTTGAGTATAATATTAGTTAAATTAATGAAAGATTAATTAAATTAATTAAGAATAAATCATTATTAAAAAAAATTAATACTCCCTCCGACCTTTTTGAAATTTTTCACTCCCACCAAGGAGAATGATTAAATTAATTAGTGGCATTGGAAATGTGAAAATTTGATACACGTTTTCAAAATTAACCCTATAATTATTATTGGAACTCTAAAAGGTGTAGAGTTAATAGGGGTGTTTGTAAAAAAAAGTAATTAAATGCTATTAAAAATTGAAATGAGGTCTTATAAATAAAACCAAAATAAAAATCCCAAAAGGATCTTATAAATAGGACCGAAGGGAGTAATAATCATAGGTCTACTTTCGAAAAAGTATAACAAATATTTACATTTTTAATATCACTAACAATATTAAATGATTTTCTTAAAGGGTGTGAAAAATTAGTTCAATGGCCGAAGAGAATATAAGATTTTCTTCGTTTCAACCATTAGGATTGAAAATAAAAAGCTTAATACTCCCTCCGTCCCACAAGGATATATGGTTAAAAAATTCAAAAAAAAAATTAAAAAGACATACATTTAATGGTTTGTCTAACACATCAACCAATTATCAAACAATTAATTTAATGCATGTTGCATGAACCAACCAATCACAATTCAAAGTTTATAATATCTAAATTTTTCATTTATTATTTTAACTATATATAGTTTAGGACAAAAAATTTAGTCATTTATCACCATCTTTATGGGACGGAGGAAGTAAAATAATTTTGCATTGAGTAAATAAAATTTAATATTTTGAAGAAAAAAATAGTCTTAATTTCCCAATATGTTTTTACTATTTTTTTTAATCGTTTATCCTTAACCCTTAAGTAAAACTGAAAATATATTACCTTTCGTTTCTAAATATAAAATCTTTTTGACATTTTTATTTTGTCACTATTTATAAGACCCTATATCAATTTTCAATGATCATTAATTACTTTTTTTTCACAAACACCCCTATTTATTTAACACTTTTTAGATTCGCAATAATATTAATAGGGGTAATTTTGAAAATACATATCAAAAGTTCACATTTTTAATACAATTAACTAAATTAATCAACTTTCTTAATGGACGTGAAATCTTCCAAATGGTCATATAAATAGGGACGAAGGGAGTAACAAAATTGAGCCAAACAATTAAAAATAAGATACTCCCTCGGGTCTCACTTTTAAGCAAAAATAACTAACTTCACACTCATTAAGGAGATTAGTTGAGTGTATTTAATTTTCTCAAATTCATAAAAATAAAATAGACTACTTTAGTAATAAATTTACATTGGGAATGAAACAAAAATTAAATAACTCAACCAAATTATGAGGATATTTTAGGAATAATTGTATTGAGAATAAAAAGTTAGTTAATTTTTACTTATATTAATGAAGTGTTTTTTTACTTATAAATGAAACAAAGGGAGTAATATTGTGGCAGAAAGTCCACAAATGAAACCAAAGGAAGTAATTTTTACTTATAAATGAAGTGTTTTTTCCAGGTTTTTGAGAGCCCTCCGCTTGCTGCTAGGCAGGCTCTTGTTGATGATGCCTCTGGGCGAGTCTTCTCGGGTAGCTAGCTGTTTTTAATTTGTTCCTGTTCAACAAAAAAAAAAGGGAGTAATATTGTGGCAGAAAGTTACAAAGAAAAAAAAAGATAAACATATGTGTGAAGAAGAGTGGTGAATTTTGTCTTATAGTAATGACAGCGAGTATAGTGGATGAGTTGGGATAAGGAAAATTTTTCAGTTTAAATATTCATAAGTTTCAGGTGAGTTAGAAACCGGTAATAATGGATAAATTTTGGGCATCACTCATGGGCCTTTGACCAAGGGCACCATGCTATAACACACCCTTCTTTCATATTGTAACATCCTCAATTTTAATTTCCAAGTATATGTATTATGGTAATCATCTTAGGATGTTTAGAGTGTAGAATTTAGCCAAATTAAGAGGAATTTAGGAGTATTTTGATCTTAAGAACACCTTAGGTTGGGAAATTAGAAATATAATGTCCAAGCCTTTAATCCTAAATTCCACCGTTGGATGTAAAGTTTAGGATTTTAGGAAGTGTATCTCAAAATTTGAGCAAGATCCAACTGTCGATGAAGAAGTTTTGGCAATTCAAAATCAGGACGTCCAGGCACACAGGAACACGCCCAGGCGCGCCATGACCCGCACCCAAACGGATATCTGGTGCGTGTGGCACCCTTTGGACCACAAAACGGGTGGCTTCTTAGAGAAGCCACCATACCCCCCACCACACAATTTTCCCTTCATCCAGAAACTCATTCTTGGCACCAACACATACAACTCCATCACCTTCTTCTTCTCTGCTAGGGCTCACGCCCATCACCACCATTTCCAGCCATAGATCATCAAACCATCACACAATCATCCTCCTCAACATCATCAAGCAACAATGAGTTAAATCTACCACCCTCTTCCTTTCCAAGCCTCACACCTCTCTCTCCCTCTTTCCCTCTCTCTTTGGTTTTTTTTTCAAGCTTATAATCATGGAGGAGTTTCTATTTTATGCCTTCTAATCAAGAAAAAAGAAGAGTAGCAACAACCTTCTTTCCTACAACACTCACAATAGGGTTATCTATCAACATGTGGTATTGGCTTTATTAAGGTGGCAAGCAAGGATAAGGAAGTTTAAGGTTCCTAGATTTTAAAGCACAAATCAAGGTTTTTCTTTATTTCTCATCATTTTGAGGTAAGGAGTGAGTATTACCTTATTTTAGGGATAAGTTTCTAGTATGTATATAATGCTTGCTAAGAATTTGTTGATAGTTTAGTATTTTGTACCTTAGGGTAGTTGATGAGAATGATAAATAAGGCCTAGAAACTAAGAAAAAAATAATTTAAGAATGTAGACATAGATGTGAATGTAGTTGTTGTTAATGTTATGTGTTATTTCTGTATATGTGTTTATTTTGCTTAATGTTCTATTTCTTAGAGGTGTAGAAAATATGGTACTAATTAGTTAGAATGAAGAAAAATTAATTAAGAAGAAAATAATAAAATAATTCGATTTAAGGAGGGAAGTAACTAATAAAAATAAATTATAATATGGTGAGGAATCCGACTGCGATTTTACGCGATTCGGATAGTCCACGATAAAGAGAAAAACAAAAGAAATATAATGTGGAATCTGATAGCGATCTTACGCGAATCGGATAATTCACGATAAATAAAAAGAAAAAATATATTAATGTGTGGAATCCGACTGCGATTTTACGCGAAACGGAGAGTCCGCGTCAAAGGTTTACTTAGTACTCCCTTGCGACCGATTGCGATTTTACGCGAAACGGTATCCGACTGCGATTTTACGTGAATCGTATTTTCCGCGTCAAAGGAGTGCGTCTCAACCTCTTGCGTCCGACTGCGATTTTACGCGAATCGGACTTTACGCAAAGAGGGATGTTGTTACAAAAATTTAATAAGGATGGAAAAGAATAAAAAATAGGATAAGACACGAGAAAACTATAAAAGAATTAACTTTGTGATAGGGTAAAACTTGAGAATGTTTAATGCATGAAAAATGGTTTTATGTGTATGTGTGTATGGTGTACATTGATTTTTGATTATATGCATTTTTGTGCTAATTGTGGTTGACTTAGTGGGGTGTTATAGCATATTAGAAACTGCTATTCCTAATTTATGTGTAATGCTCATCTCCTAACTATTTTTTAGGTACTGAGTCGGAGCTTACACTCGATCGGGCCGAGCAGGAGTACAGGGAGAGTAGAGAGTAGGGGGTTTATTTTAGTAGGGGGTGATGGTGTCCTGGACCTCATGACCTGATGGATATGTGATTTTCTGTTTTGATGTAAATAAGTAAATATTAACTTTTTGGAGGTCCAGGACAACTCCTTGAGAAAAAGGAGTTCTTTTGAGAAACTACAGTTTCCACAACTAGTTTATGCTGCATACTCTGAAAACTGATATATTGAGAATGTGATATATATATATATATATATATATATATATATATATATATATATGCTGATGGCCCTGTTGGCTTGTGTAACATCCTACCTTTTTATAATAAAGTTTAATATAAGAAATAGTGAGTCTTATAAAATTTTTGACAGGGTTTCCTTTAAAAATTTAATCTTTCCCTTATAAATCAAGTCACCTGTCAGATTCCAGAAATCATTCAATATGATAAACCAGATATAAAAGTTTCCTTTCTAATGAAGTTCCAATATAAATGTAAAGTCCTTGTACACGTTTAAACAAATATAACTTAAAAGAAAATATTTGAATACATTATATAAAAACATAATTAATTGTCTCATTTATGATTACAGAACTAGAGGTTGCATAAATATGACTCTTAGGTCATATATACCAATTACACTCCATCATTTGGAATGTAATGCTCCTCGGTGGCGGACTTGTCGATGACTCCATTGTGTACCTAAAAATGTCAACTAAGAGGGTGAGACATTTAAACAGAAATTAAAGAAAACACATAATAACAATAATAGGATATAAGTATATACACATCACACCAATATATGATTCCATATAAATAAAGTTTCCATATATTTTCCATATTATAATCCAAAATGCACAAATGCATATGATGCGATGCAACTCCATAACCCATAATGATCCATATGCCATATGGTTCCATTTATCCATATTTCCATAATTCCATGATTCCATATGCCCATATATCCATAATTCCATATATCCTCACATCACCCTCCACACAATTGGGAAAAATCAACTAGGAGTAAGTGTTCCCCAACCAATGCTTGCACAGTACTTCACGTGACTGTCCTTCGTACAATTTGGGTTGTTTACCCAAATTGGCTATAGCGGGAACCACTTTGCACTAGTCATGATGTGTATAAGTGACCGATAAAAACTATTATCGTGTGCACAGGACCAATCCCCGACTTATCCAGTACTTCACGTTACCGTCCTTCGTACTGGCTTAGGTCCCTTGGTAGATCAAAGTCCTCTACAATAGTTTTCCGCGATTGTTTCAATAACACAATCTAGTCACTACGACACTCTCGTCCGTCGATTCTATGGACCTTCACGTACCCGTCCTTCAGTCCATAGAATGTTCTCGTATCTTTCCCAATTCCTAACGTCCTTCCTCACTTCTTAATGCACGTATTTCTACTTATTTTAATTTAATTAAATATTCAAGCCTTTATAACATTATTTCCATTTAAGCATGTTTTCCAACTTAGGATTATTATCCATAATAATCCCATAATTACCAATAAATTATATGATCAACCACAATCATGATAATAGCTTTCATTCATTCATGTCATGTAAGTTCAATTATAAATTAAGCCATAATTCAGCATAATCAACAACCAATCAATTTCACATAAAACCCTATTTTCAGCTACCACACATAATACATAAAAAGACAAACCAAACATATGTATACAGTTATATTTCTATGATTATTACTATATCCTTTCTCTAATTTAAGCCAAATGTCTTCCCCCTTACCTTTGAAGAGAAGAGGAGAAATTGGGGTTCACATGGAACCCACTTACCCACTCCAAATCCTAGCTCCTTAGCACTTCAATCCTTTCTTCCAACATATTCTAAGCTCCCTTAAATAATTAGAAGCTCCATGGCAGTGATTGCACAAACCTAGGTTTTGGTGGGTGAATTGGGATTTGAAAGAAAGAGGGAGATATATGTGATTTATGTGAGGGAAAATAGCTGGAAGTTGATGGGGAACCGATTTGTGATGTTGATTTCATGTAAATTGGGGTGGTTTGGTCGATTGGAAACATTAGGGTTGAAGGAGGGAGAGAGCTCGTGGAAGGAGGGGAAGAAAACCATGAGTAAATGAGTGAAAATTCGTGTTTACTGCCTTAAATTTGGTGCTGCAGGGTCGTGGATATCGATGTCCACCCCCTGGATATCGATATCCAACATCTATATCCCTATGTTGGATATAGATGTCCAATGTTAAAAATGACAGCACCTTCCACACTTCAAATGGTCATAACTTCTTCGTTAACCGCTGGATCTTGCTCAAATTTTGAGACAAGCTTCCTAAGACACTAAGCTTAACATCCAACGGTGGGTTTTGGGTTTTGAGCTCTAAATATTTAAATCCTAATTTTTCTCCCTATTTAGAAACTTTAACTATTCTCTAGCTATTCTTGGTTCTAATATCTATCACTTGGTTCTTCCTACCATTCTTCACCTCTTAAGTCTACTAATCTCCTAATTAAACTTGGAAATTAAATTAGGGATGTTACAATTCTCCCCCACTTATTGGAATTTCGTCCCCGAAATTCCGTTCAATTCCGTCACATGGAGAATCATCCCAACTAAAAGGTTGCTAAACTATTATACTGGCTGAACTTTGATTCTACTCCCCCACTTAGAATCAGCATACTCTTTTGCATTGGTACGCCACGGACTCTTGCATTCAATAGGGAATACCAATCATGGTTCGCTATGGTGGGTTTCAAAGCGATAAAACTCTAAGGTTTCCAAGGTTTACTCTTTAGACAATTAAACATTTCAAGAGTCTGACCAAAGAGACTCTCAATTGGCCTTAAGTTCTAAGATAATATGCGATTAAACATTTATTGACTGCCGTATCTTGGACGACCCAATCTACTTCTATATTCTACCTACATGGCAGCATTTAAAGGGATCTAATCATAATTAACCTAAGGATACTCTTAAGTCCTAGAAAAACACATATATACATTTTCAAGTAAACAGTTATAACATACATAGCAATCAAAAATCAAATATGCACACCAACTTTTCATATCTACACATAATTGCACACACTAACTTAGGCAATCTCTACTTCCTCCTAACCAAATCCTGATCTACCTGAGTCAATCTAAAATTCAGGCCTATATCTACACACATTTGACACTAATCAAGTATTCCAGAAATTTGCTCAAATAGAGTTTTTTTTTTGGAAGATAATATGGTTTCCATGATTTGTTTACAAACCAAATCAGAAATCATGTAACTGCATTGAAAAACATTTTCGAAAACAAAGATTGATTCAATTCCAAAATGTCATACAAGTTTTTCAAGTAATGTCCCTTCACATAAAAGAATCATAATAGTAAATTTTCAGGTAAGTCGGAGTTCGTTAGGTTCAACTTTGGTTTTATAACCGCTTGGTCGAAATATGAAAACAACAAAAGTCAAACCTTCATCAGATTTTCTTTAAAAGTAGGAAACAAACTCCAAGAAACCTCAAAATTCAAAGGGACTAAACTTGTACTTGGCCTCAAGGGTTGTGTAAAATTTTCAGACTAAGCGGAACACATTAAGCTTGAATTTTATCCTACGTTCCCAGCATAAGAAATATTGGAAACTTTCCGTTGTATAAGAAAATGCCACATTTATTTTAAAATGCTAACTTGCTCCAAGAAGTTTGAAATTTCATTTAAAACTTTTGATTCAACCTTTAAAGGCTTGCACACTTTTCCAAATCATTTCAATTATCCCCAAGTCCAAAACTCAGCTTTCCATTGTATTTAAAAACCCGGATTTCCCAATCGACAAAAATTCACGAGCACCACATATAATCTAGGAATTAACACATGCTCCCTAGGCAATCAAACATACTTATTCATCATTTAATTACAAGCATAAACATGCATTACCAAACAATTCCTAGGGTTCGCTTTCTCTATTTGCCCGACCTAATGATGACTATTCATCACTAGTTTAGATTCTAAGGAAATTGAGATAAACATCTAACTCCCAGAAGATAGGAATCTATCTATTAGAATGGCACACATCAGACATTCATTACAACTACGCATTATAGTAAACACAATTTTTAACTATCAACTTTTTAATCAATTCAGATGTAAAATTTTTAGATTCTGGTAGAAAAATTTGGGGTGGTGATATCGATATCCTCTTGTGCATATCGATAGGCACAATCGATATCTCCTACTGGATATCGATATCCACTATTGAATTTCTGCATACTGATTGGAGTTTTGAAATACCAATTCTATTCCTATGCCGTGCTAAAAACTTCGGTAAAAACAATTATCATGTATGGGGTTAAAGTAAAAACAAATGCAACCCTCATATTGTAAAAGTACTTACACCTTTTAAAATCAATGTGGATGGCAGAAATTCAGTTATGCATTTCTATATATATATATTTATGAAAAACAAAGAACCCATCAGAAAACATATATGCGTTTCTCATGTTATAAAATCTGAGTGACATGCAAGAAAACATTTTCAATTGTATGCTGATGAAATCAAGACTCTTGAAAAATCGGATTCTTCTCTTGATAGAAACTTTTATGTTTGGGTAAAATCTTAATAAAAGACTCAATCATCCAGGTTGGTTAGTTCTTTACAATCTTGATACTTTTCTTATAAAATAACTTGGATGAAAATTTGAAAACAACTTTGCAAATCAAATTATATATCCTTAAGAAGTGTTACTGCCATCTAACTTCGGGAAAGTTTAGATGAAGGATTATAAACTTACTTAGGATTTTCAAACTTACGTAAAAAGGAAATGCTCTTGAACTAAAAAAAATTTTATTTTAATTCGTTTTCAAATGTTGGAATGACCACATTCCCTTTTTATTTTGAGCTTGAAAGCTAAGTTTCATTCCAAATTGATTGGTATCGTATGTATAAGGATTCCTATTTAATCGGCGTATAACTTAAATAAAACAACGAATTAGTTCACAGCCGATTACTTAAAAATCCTCAAAATCTCATCATACAACAAAGCACTCAATTTGGAAGGATTCCAAATTCTATTCAAAATAATGAAATTCATTTTAAATCATTGAAATTCATTTGAAATACTATCGGGTTTCACATCAACTAATTCCCAACATTATACCATTACCCGTGGAAATCAAATGATCTCCTGATAATAGCACAATTCCGTAAAAAGGTTTTCGAAATAGTTTTCATACTTAAAACAGGTTCAACATTCACAAATAATAATCAACATCGTCAAAAGCACAATTAATCCTTTAGGCAAACACACGAAAACACACAGCATCACACATTATATGTATATCAAACATATATCCTAATTCAATGCAACCACTTAGAGTTTCAAGCATCTAATTGCTTAAACCTGAGACTAACACTACATCCTCTCTTGAGGTTTCTGACATTCTAGTCTATGTCTACAAATTCTAGCACTATCATAGCTAACTCAAATGCTTGAACTAGCTAGACTCCTATCTCCCTACAAAATAACTCCTACAACCCTTACCACACTTACAACACTTCCGCTGCGCAATTCTGCTACAACTTCTATACCTTCTAACACCCTTCCTAATCTTAGGCCTAGGAAATAGATCTAACAATTATTTCATTGGATTCAATGACTCAATGATATCATCTTTCAATAAATACACAATACGAGGGATCCGTCTCGATTCTGCATTGCATTGAAGGCAAAATCATTTTCGTACCACCTGAGTTCCAATTGAATAAAAGATGACTCATCCTCAATTCAAAAGAAAACTTTAAAATTTCCTTTAAAGAAAAGTTTCTATTCCTTATCATATTTGAAGTAGACAGGATTAATTCAAAACTAAGAGTTAGTCCTTCCCGTTGGGGTAGCAGTTTCATGCTCTGTCCCGTTGGGAGTTTTCCTTTCCCTTAGTCTCTACTTTCCGTCCATTTCTAAATACAACAAAGTTACAGTTTGAAAAAAAAAATTGAATTAGCCCACTTTAAATTGAAGATATAACCCTATGATTACCAAACTATGACTCACCCTACTAAACCATACCCATTCAACTAATGACACATGCATGAAACACTAAAGTGCATTACTTAACCAACTATCTACTAGCTACTCTCATATGGAGTAACTCTTTGGGAGTAGGAAAATCCATACTCCATGGCCGAGGATTGCAACCATTGCTCTGATACCATAATGTAACATCCTACCTTTTTATAATAAAGTTTAATATAAGAAATAGTGAGTCTTATAAAATTTTTGACAGGGTTTCCTTTAAAAATTTAATCTTTCCCTTATAAATCAAGTCACCTGTCAGATTCCAGAAATCATTCAATATGATAAACCAGATATAAAAGTTTCCTTTCTAATGAAGTTCCAATATAAATGTGAAGTCCTTGTACACGTTTAAACAAATATAACTTAAAAGAAAATATTTAATACATTATATAAAAACATAATTAATTGTCTCATTTATGATTACAGAACTAGAGGTTGCATAAATATGACTCTTAGGTCATATATACCAATTACACTCCATCATTTGGAGTGTAATGCTCCTCGGTGGCGGACTTGTCGATGACTCCATTGTGTACCTAAAAATGTCAACTAAGAGGGTGAGACATTTAAACAGAAATTAAAGAAAACACATAATAACAATAATAGGATATAAGTATATACACATCACACCAATATATGATTCCATATAAATAAAGTTTCCATATATTTTCCATATTATAATCCAAAATGCACAAATGCATATGATGCGATGCAACTCCATAACCCATAATGATCCATATGCCATATGGTTCCATTTATCCATATTTCCATAATTCCATGATTCCATATGCCCATATATCCATAATTCCATATATCCTCACATCACCCTCCACACAATTGGGAAAAATCAACTAGGAGTAAGTGTTCCCCAACCAATGCTTGCACAGTACTTCATGTGACCGTCCTTCGTACAATTTGGGTTGATTACCCAAATTGGCTATAGCGGGAACCACTTTGCACTAGTCATGATGTGTATAAGTGACCGATAAAAACTATTATAGTGTGCACAGGACCAATCCCCGACTTATCCAGTACTTCACGTGACCTTCCTTCGTACTGGCTTAGGTCCCTTGGTAGATCAAAGTCCTCTACAATAGTTTTTCGCGATTGTTTCAATAACACAATCTAGTCACTACGACACTCTCGTCCGTCGATTCTATGGACCTTCACGTACCCGTCCTTCAGTCCATAGAATGTTCTCGTATCTTTCCCAATTCCTAACGTCCTTCCTCACTTCTTAATGCACGTATTTCTACTTATTTTAATTTAATTAAATATTCAAGCCTTTATAACATTATTTCCATTTAAGCATGTTTTCCAACTTAGGATTATTATCCATAATAATCCCATAATTACCAATAAATTATATGATCAACCACAATCATGATAATAGCTTTCATTCATTCATGTCATGTAAGTTCAATTATAAATTAAGCCATAATTCAGCATAATCAACAACCAATCAATTTCACATAAAACCCTATTTTCAGCTACCACACATAATACATACAAAGACAAACCAAACATATGTATACAGTTATATTTCTATGATTATTACTATATCCTTTCTCTAATTTAAGCCAAATGTCTTCCCCCTTACCTTTGAAGAGAAGAGGAGAAATTGGGGTTCACATGGAACCCACTTACCCACTCCAAATCCTAGATCCTTAGCACTCCAATCCTTTCTTCCAACATATTCTAAGCTCCCTTAAATAATTAGAAGCTCCATGGCAGTGATTGCACAAACCTAGGTTTTGGTGGGTGAATTGGGATTTGAAAGAAAGAGGGAGATATATGTGATTTATGTGAGGGAAAATAGCTGGAAGTTGATGGGGAACCGATTTGTGATGTTGATTTCATGTAAATTGGGGTGGTTTGGTCGATTGGAAACATTAGGGTTGAAGGAGGGAGAGAGCTCGTGGAAGGAGGGGAAGAAAACCATGAGTAAATGAGTGAAAATTCGTGTTTACTGCCTTAAATTTGGTGCTGCAGGGTCGTGGATATCGATGCCCACCCCCTGGATATCGATATCCAACATCTATATCCCTATGTTGGATATAGATGTCCAATGTTAAAAATGACAGCACCTTCCACACTTCAAATGGTCATAACTTCTTCGTTAACCGTTGGATCTTGCTCAAATTTTGAGACAAGCTTCCTAAGAAACTAACCTTAACATCCAACGGTGGGTTTTGGGTTTTGAGCTCTAAATACTTAAATCCTAATTTTTCTCCCTATTTAGAAACTTTAACTATTCTCTAGCTATTCTTGGTTCTAATATCTATCACTTGGTTCTTCCTACCATTCTTCACCTCTTAAGTCTACTAATCTCCTAATTAAACTTGGAAATTAAATTAGGAATGTTACAGCTTGAATGTGAATTTATGAAATGTTAAGCAAGTTGTAGGAAAATTTTAATTTTTGGGAAAATCCTGAAAACAAACAAAACTCCGCCTTTTTGACGGGAGATTTTTATAAATTAAAAAGGAAATTTTAACTTCACTATTCTAATTTAGGGTAGTTAAGGGTAGAAAAGTGTAGGTGTTACACATATCACATCTTTTATGCTTACGACAAAGTCTTCTAGTCTTCTTTCACATTGGAATCTGTAATACCCCAAATTTTGAAGTAAATAAAAGAAATATTTAAACAAAATTAATTATATGGAATTAATTAGTTTTGTTTATTAAGGTTATATTTAGGTGTAAATTAAGGGGAAAATACAAGAAAAATATTTTGAGCATTAAAAGTGGTATTTTTGCAGTTTAGTTCTTGGGAAGGACCTAAGAGGTAATATTGAAAAGGTATTTGGAGAGAAAGTGAATAATTTTTGAAAAACTGGTCTTGTTAATCGATTAACCCGACCGTTAATCGATTAACGATGGTGCAGAAGCTGAAGATAGTGGAGTTGATGACTCAACCAGCAAGGGAACTCGGTTTTGACACCTAGCAAGGCCCAGGACACGTCCTTGCTACGTTTTGGCATGCATGGGCTTGATGGTGGCTATAAATTGAGGCCTATGGTGAGGGAAATTGGTGGAAGAAGAAGAAGAGTACCCAAACTCTGCTGAAATTTCATTCCGACCACCCTCTGGTTCACATCATTTTGAAGTTTGCAGAGAGACCTTCAATTTAAGCCATAGATCGTGCGTTTTGGTGGCCTGAGCTAGGAGAACTCAATCTGCAAAGAGGAGCACTTGAAACTGGTGTGTGCAGTTTCAGAGTTCGAGAGGCTTGCTTTGAGTAGGAATTGTGGTGAGTATAAGTCACCATTTTGTGCCAAATCGGTTTCTAATCAAAGTTTGCAGTGTGTAGTTTCTATTCTAATCTCGTTTTCTCATTTTCATGTCCATTTGGTGGGTCAAATTTGCTACCGAATGTGCTCACCCGAATCTGTCTTGGACCTGAAAATAGAGCACTAAGAGGTTGGAGTTTCTGGCATTTTTCTTGTTGAGATTCGATTCAAAAAGCTTCATTAAGGTACGGGAGAAGCTTTACTAATACTAGAATAGATCAGATTGTGGTATTGAATTGAACTTAGGATGAACCACCATGAGGTTCAAAGGGCACTAGGATGAGGTGGAATGGCTTGGAGGCCAAATGGACTTAAAAACTGAATTGGAGCAAGTTAGATTATCCACATAGAAGCTGTAGGAATGATCAATTTGAATTGAAATGGCTTGAATCAAAATTTGACATGTTAGGTTGTGATTTTGATTAAATTGGGGGAAAATTGGGTAATTCTGTTAAATTGTGGTTAATTGCTGAAATTGATGCTTTGTACAAGTTTAATGTGATGTATTTAAGTTGTAATTGAGGTTAGTTTTGGTTAAAATTGAGTTGATATGAGTTTGGTATTCAAAAACCAGTTTCAGCACTGTTTTACTGATATATTAATCGATTGTTAATCGATTAACACAATTAAAGTCTGATTGGTTTGAAATTTTATACATGGGTAATCGATTACCAGGTCGGATAATCGATTAACAGATCAAATTTTATAATAGAAATCAGAATTTAATTATTTAATCGATTAACAAGGTATTTAATCGATTAAAGGCTGAAGCTGAAACTTATTGACAAAGGTCTATGGAAAAGATGAATTAGAATACCAAAGCATATATTGTATGACCTCAAGTAAGCTTAAATGACATTTATGTTGTGGAATCCATGCATAGCATTTGCATTTTGGTTTCCCACAGTGGTGGAGACACGTCCGTGAGGCGTGGGCATACCTCTTTGTTGGTGGAACTCGAGGGGCATTCGTGTGAATGTCAGCTGGGTTTCAATGGGCGTCCGTGGGGGCGTCGGGGTATGTCGGTGACCGGGGTTGCACCTTTTGTTCCGGAAATACACACGGGGGTGCGGGCATGTCTTCAAACGCCGGACTCGAGAGGCGTAGTCTTGCGGGATACGTTGGCGTCACTTCTAAGAGCTCTAGGAGTGTCGTTTAATGGCGGCCAAGTCCGAGTGGTACTCATTGGGGGTACCGGGCATGTTTTAAAGGTGCCACAGGAGCCTATTTGTTGTGTTGGCCAACGATCATGCATTGATAGACAAGAGGCATTGACATCTCATATGATGCTTATTGTTATTATTATTATCAGTACTCTTTACAATCTTAATGTTCATGATGGATAATGTTAGTTAATATTTGAAAATAAATACTAAAAGAGAATGTTTTTAGTGTTAATGATGAAATTAAGGAACTATAACTTCTCACCAAATGAAGATAATTTGATAGGTTATCTGTTTGAAATTTAAATCACCTATTATCGCTTTCTATTTGATTATGTGTTAGTAATTGCTAACTCCCTAGCCCTTGTAGGTGATGGCTCGTTTTCTGGCATTCATCGAGATTCGCCCGTTCCGTAGCGGCGTTTGGGATTACGAGGGTCACCGGGCGATCTTCGAGGGTGATGTGGATATCATATTCCGTCATCCTAATCCTTTGGCCCGTGTGAGACCTCGTAGGCTGCGTCTCCCTATGATTTACATCATGCACGTACCACCGGTGTACACTTATCGTCACGGTACTCCACCACCATCACCACGCCCTGGTCGTCGTTTTTACTCATTTCAGGTTAGGTATCCTGCTACTCGTTCTCGTCCCTCTACTAGTGATGTTGAGAACGTTACTCCTTGCCCTGGTTCGTCCGCTAGGGTGCATTTTGCACCTTCACCTGATGCGGTGCCTCGCACCGCTGCACCCTCAGTGCCGGACGAGGAGGAGGAGGAGGACCCAGTAGAGGATGAGGACGGGGGAGCTGCGGACCATTCTACTGGTAGCCAGTGGCGTGATGATGACCCTTGAGTACGGACAAGATGGGACTCATAGCATGATGTAGTTGTTGCAGCTTTTGGAGGATCCAGAGATCAGATATCAGTGTGGGTGGATCATGGCGCAACTCTCAGTATACTCCTTTATTTTTGAGTTGTGATATACTGTATATATTTGAGAGGAGTACGAGAGAGTTGTTATTTTATATTTATTGGTCTGTATCTCTATACTTGCTATCTCGACTTTTGACTACTTTTGATGTACTGGTTTATCTATATATATATATATATATATATATATATATATATATATGTATGTATGTATGTATGGGCTCTGGTTGCGTGTATGATTTTGATATTTCTTTTAATTATTCGCAACCAACACAAAGATTTTAAAATCGCTTCCGCTGAACTCAAATTTAGTACTCAATTATTTTATTGAATTCGAAAGCAGTTTCAGAAACAGTCTTTATAAAGGAAATTATGTTCTCATGAAAATTCTACAAGATTGTTTCACTACTGAATGTTTACTCTATTTAATATACGTCAATTATTATTTTCAATTAGAGTATATATATATATATATATATATATATATATATATATATTATATTTTGAGGGTGCCGCAGAATCTACTCCCTCCGTTCTTATTTATCTGTCATATTTCAAATAAAACACATCCTTTAAGAAATCTAATCATTACTCAGATTTTCAATACATTAATTACATTTTTTCCCACTATACCCTTTTTTTTCTATAAACATTAATTTTTTCCCCACTACTTATATAAACCAAGACATATTAAATAGGGGCAAACATGTAAATAATATTTATTACACTCTTGAAATCCTCAATACGATAAATAAATAGAAACAAAAAAATCTCTAAAAAAATGACAGATAATAAAGAACGAAAGGGAGTATATCTTATACGTGTAGTATGACGCATATCTAACCATCCCATGCCACCCTGTACCATTGCAAGTTATTTGCAACAACACCCCACCACATCTGCTCACCTTATTCTTTAATGTCACTGGTTGTTTATTATGTGTATTTTTTCATAGAGAAAAGGAGAGTAATGAATTGTTTCATCTCCCCCAAATAATTATTCCCTCCACTTTTTGGTGTTTTTGTTTTGGTCATATTTATAAGATCCCTTTTCAATTTTCAATAGCATTTAATTACTTCTTTCCACAAACACCCCTATAAAGTCAACACTTTTTAGAGTTTCAATAACAATTATAGGGGTAGATTTGAAAAAGTATATCAAATTTTCAAATTTCCAATGTCACTAACAAATTTATCCACTTTCCTTGGTGGGAATAAAAAACTCCAAAAGGGTCTTATAAATAGGACCGGAGGGAGTAATTATCAACGAAAAACAATTTTCTAATGGGTGCTAATTAACCACTTTCCAAAGCCCACTCTTCATGTTCGATCAGCTTTAATTGAAGAAAGCCATCAAAACTTGGGAATTATAACTTCTCGTTTTTCCAAGATTTTTAAAAAGGAGTATGAAATTTAATTCAATTAATTATAATTTCTTTTACGGAGTACTGTACTTTTATGCCCAACACCAAAAAGCAAAATACTATACATTTTTTCATTATTATTCACAGTTGTAATAGTCATTTTTCACCTAGTTACTAAAATAAAGAAACAAATTAAAAAAAAATTAAACAAAGATTAGTCTACTCATGCCACTTGGCAATTATAAAAGCAAAATACTATACATTCTTTCATTATTATTCACAATTTTAACAGTCATTTTCACCTAGTTACTAAAATAAAGAAACAAATTAAAAAAATTAAACAAAGATTAGTCTAATCATGCCACTTGGCAATTAGAAGAGAACACTTGTCAATACTTTCCTCAAATCTTTCTTCAAATTTTAAATATTAAGATTAATTATAATTTCTTTTGCGGAGAATTGTACTTTTATGCCCCAACACTAAAAAGCAAAATACTATACATTCTTTCATTATTATTCACAGTTTTAATAGTCATTTTTCACCTAGTTACTAAAATAAAGAAACAAATTTAAAAAAAAATAAACAAAGATTAGTCAAATCATGCCACTTGGCAATTATTAGAAAAGCAAAATATTATACATTCTTTCATTATTATCACAATCTTAATAGTCATTTTTCACCTAGTTACTAAAATAAAGAAACAAATTAAAAAAAATTAAACAAAGATTAGTCTAATCATGCCACTTGGCAATTAGAAAAGCAGAATACTATACATTCTTTCATTATTATTCACAATTTTAATAGTCATTTTTCACCTAGTTACTAATAAAATAAAGAAACAAATTAAAAAAATTAAACAAAGATTAGTCTAATCATGCCACTTGGCAATTAGAAGAGGACACTTGTCAATACTTTCCTCAAATCTTTCTTCAAATTTTAAATATTAAGATTAATTATAATTTCTTTTACGGAGTACTGTACTTTTATGCCCCAACACCAAAAAGCAAAATATTATACATTCTTTCATTATTATTCACAGTTTTAATAGTCATTTTTCACCTAGTTACTAAAATAAAGAAACAAATTAAAAAAAATTAAACAAAGATTAGTCTAATCATGCCACTTGGCAATTATTAGAAAAGCAAAATACTATACATATTTTCATTATTATAACAATTTTAATAATCATTTTTCACCTAGTTACTAAAATAAAGAAACAAATTAAAAAATTAAACAAAGATTAGTCTAATCATGCCACTTGGCAATTAGAAGAGGACACTTGTCAATACTTTCCTCAAATCTTTCTTCAAATTTTAAATATTAAGATTAATTATAATTTCTTTTACGGAGTACTGTACTTTTATACCCCAACACCAAAAAGCAAAATACTATACATTCTTTCATTATTATTCACAGTTTTAATAGTCATTTTTCACCTAGTTACTAAAATAAAGAAACAAATTTAAAAAAAAATTAAACAAAGAATAGTCTAATCATGCCACTTGGCAATTATTAGAAAAGCAAAATACTATACATTCTTTCATTATTATCACAATTTTAATAGTCATTTTTCACATAGTTACTATAATAAAGAAACAAATTAAAAAAATTAAACAAAGATTAGTCTAATCATGCCACTTGGCAATTAGAAAAGCAAAATACTATACATTCTTTCATTATTATTCACAATTTTAATAGTCATTTTTCACCTAGTTACTAAAATAAAGAAACAAATTAAAAAAAAATTAAACAAAGATTAGTCTAATCATGCCACTTGGCAATTAGAAGAGGAGACTTGTCAATACTTTCCTCAAATCTTTCTTCAAATTTTAAATATTAAGATTAATTATAATTTCTTTTACGGAGTACTGTACTTTTATGCCCCAACACCAAAAAGCAAAATACTATACATTCTTTCATTATTATTCACAGTTTTAATAGTCATTTTTCACCTAGTTACTAAAATAAAGAAACAAATTAAAAAAAAATTAAACAAAGATTAGTCTAATCATGCCACTTGGCAATTATTAGAAAAGCAAAATACTATACATTCTTTGATTATTATCACAATTTTAATAGTCATTTTTCACCTAGTTACTAAAATAAAGAAACAAATTAAACAAAAATTAAACAAAGATTAGTCTAATCATGCCACTTGGCAATTAGAAAAGCAAAATACTATACATTCTTTCATTATTATTCACAATTTTAATAGTCATTTTTCACCTAGTTACTAAAATAAAGAAACAAATTAAAAAAAAAAATTTAACAAAGATTAGTCTAATCATGCCACTTGGCAATTAGAAGAGGACACTTGTCAATACTTTCCTCAAATCTTTCTTCAAATTTTAAATATTAAGATTAATTATAATTTCTTTTACGGAGTACTGTACTTTTATGCCCCAACACCAAAAAGCAAAATACTATACATTCTTTCATTATTATTCACAGTTTTAATAGTCATTTTTCACCTAGTTACTAAAATAAAGAAACAAATTAAAAAAAAATTAAACAAAGATTAGTCTAATCATGCCACTTGGCAATTATTAGAAAAGCAAAATACTATACATTCTTTGATTATTATCACAATTTTAATAGTCATTTTTCACCTAGTTACTAAAATAAAGAAACAAATTAAAAAATATTAAACAAAGATTAGTCTAATCATGCCACTTGGCAATTAGAAAAGCAAAATACTATACATTCTTTCATTATTATTCACAATTTTAATAGTCATTTTTCACCTAGTTACTAATAAAATAAAGAAACAAATTAAAAAAAATTAAACAAAGATTAGTCTAATCATGCCACTTGGCAATTAGAAGAGGACACTTGTCAATACTTTCCTCAAATCTTTCTTCAAAATTTAAATATTAAGATTAATTATAATTTCTTTTACGAAGTACTGTACTTTTATGCCCAACACCAAAAAGCAAAATACTATACATTCTTTCATTATTATTCACAGTTTTAATAGTCATTTTTCACCTGGTTACTAAAATAAAGAAACAAATTAAAAAAATTAAACAAAGATTAGTCTAATCATGCCACTTGGCAATTAGAAAAGCAAAATACTATACATTCTTTCATTATTATTCACAATTTTAATAGTCATTTTTCACCTAGTTACTAAAATAAAGAAACAAATTAAAAAAATTAAACAAAGATTAGTTTAATCATGCCACTTGGCAATTATAAGAGGACACTTGTCAATACTTTCCTCAAATCTTTCTTCAAATTTTAAATATTAAGATTAATTATAATTTCTTTTACGGAGTACTGTACTTTTATGCCCCAACACCAAAAAGCAAAATACTATACATTCTTTCATTATTATTCACAGTTTTAATAGTCATTTTTCACCTAGTTACTAAAATAAAGAAACAAATTTAAAAAAAATTAAACAAAGATTAGCCTAATCATGCCACTTGGCAATTATTAGAAAAGCAAAATACTATACATTCATTCATTATTATCACAATTTTAATAGTCATTTTTCACCTAGTTACTAAAATAAAGAAACAAATTAAACAAAAATTAAACAAAGATTAGTCTAATCATGCCACTTGGCAATTAGAAAAGCAAAATACTATACATTCTTTCATTATTATTCACAATTTTAATAGTCATTTTTCACCTAGTTACTAAAATAAAGAAACAAATTAAAAAAAAAAATTTAACAAAGATTAGTCTAATCATGCCACTTGGCAATTAGAAGAGGACACTTGTCAATACTTTCCTCAAATCTTTCTTCAAATTTTAAATATTAAGATTAATTATAATTTCTTTTACGGAGTACTGTACTTTTATGCCCCAACACCAAAAAGCAAAATACTATACATTCTTTCATTATTATTCACAGTTTTAATAGTCATTTTTCACCTAGTTACTAAAATAAAGAAACAAATTAAAAAAAATTAAACAAAGATTAGTCTAATCATGCCACTTGGCAATTATTAGAAAAGCAAAATACTATACATATTTTCATTATTATCACGATTTTAATAGTCATTTTTCATCTAGTTACTATAATAAAGAAACAAATTAAAAAAAATTAAACAAAGATTAGTCTAATCATGCTATTTGGCAATTAGAAGAGGACACTTGTCAATACTTTCCTCAAATCTTTCTTCAAATTTTTTATATATTAAGATTAAGATGAAGATATCTTAAATTATCTTCATCCAATTTTTACGATTTCAAATCCTATAGATTTTATGAAATATGTAATTTAATATTGACCAAGTTTAAGAATTCATTTTTTTTGGTAAACCAATTTTTATGATTTCAAATCCTATAGATTTTACGAAATCTTGCTTAAATTTCTTGACTCCAAATTTTGAACTGATGCAAAACTCGTCATTTGTCCTCGAATTTTGAGATAGCAATAAAATTTTGATCTCATAATTATATTTGAAATATGTTTTCTAATAAAAAGAAGTATAAATTTTTTATTATATGCTTTAAAAAAATAAAGAATACTTTTAGTTAATATTTTGACACGGGATTCAAGTGGTAAACCTTAGAGACATTTTTATACTCCTTCTGTCCCTAATTATAAGGTCCTTTTAACACTTTTATTTTGTCCCTATTTATAAGGCCCTTTACCAATTTTCAATGAGCATTAATTATTTTTTTCCACAAACACCCATATTTATTTAACACTTTTTAGATTCTCAATAATATTAATAGGGATAATTTTGAAAATACATATCAAAAGTTCGCAATTCCAATACAATTAACTAAATTATTCAACTTTCTTAATGGACGTGAAATCTCCCAAGATGGCCTTATAATTAGGAACGGATGTAGTAAATTTTAATAGAAAGATATGTTTAATTTAATATTTAGAACATTGATGTAAATTTTCATAGCGTTCTGAGATTGTTTTATTTTAAACTGTCATATTGTTGTAATATATTATCGGTATAAGTTATATTTAATTATTTGTTATTTCAAAATTACGAATATTATATTTTATGAACTTTAATATCAAGATTGAGAAAATATATTTATATTTGAATTTGAAAACTTTTTTTGTTACTTAAATATTATTAAAGATAAGCTAATATTTTTTATGTTATTCAACCATCTCAAAAAATTTATTTAATATTATAAAATGTACGGCTCTTGGACTTCATATAGTAAGATTGGCTCATGTTTTCAGAACTTTAGATTATTTAATGCCCAGCTAGGCAGCAACTCAGATATGGTGACCTATTTATAAAAATGTTGCAACAAATGTTTAAGAAAAATATTTCACCAAAAAAAAAAAAAAATCTTTAGTGCGTGCAGTGGGAAAAGATGCACTAATGCCAATATGCCGACGAGTTTTAAAATCCACTGATAAATATTTCAGTGGATGGTTCCACTGGTTTGTTCGACGGTTGATAAGTTAGTTTGAAGAACCAACGGTGAAGATGAAATATTGGTTCCAGCGGTAAGCAAAATCTGGTGCAAGTATGTGTACCAACCATTTTGCTTTTGCTTAAGTAGAGCATGGACCTTTTCTATTAGGTCAATAGTGGGCCTTTTATTTTTATTGGGTCTGACTTTTGTTTTTTTTTTTTTATAGTTGAGATCACTTATTAGAAGGTTTTTTTTTTTTTTAAAGGGTCTATTAAAGTATTTACCTGTATTATAGTGAATGTAATTAAACTATAAAAAATAATAAATTTAATTATAATAATTTGATTATAACTCAAATCATAAGAATGATAACTAAGGTGTAGAATGATGTAATGTAAAATATTTAACGTGAAAGGAGTTTTTTCTTTTCAGATGACAGTGTTCTATCAATCATATGTCTTTGCAATAGGCAAAAAGTAAATCATTGTATCTTCCTATATACACTATTTGAAGTAAGATTTTATGAGTTGCTTTAGGTATTAAGATAAAGGTGGCATCAAAAAGTAAAATGAACCAATAACCCTAACCATAAACCTTTGTGTTTTGGTATAACCCTAATCATATGAGCCTAAAATTGTTCTTTGACGGTTGAGAATGCAATAATTTTTTTTTACTTAAACCTAAAAAAAATTAATAACATATGTGTGGAGCATATAAATTTTTTATTGCAAAGACATAAAATTTTGTATACTATGTTCAGCATATAAGCCAGAAGTGTGTTTGCCTTTTAAAATATATATTCCAAAGACAAAAAATTATTTAAATTAAATTATTTTGCCCGTACAATTAAATCATATTAACCGCAAGTCAAATATATATTCCCTCTGATCCTAAATATAAGTTCTCTTTAAAGACTTTTTTTAATCCTTGATATAAGCTTCATTTCCAATTTCCAGTGACATTAATTACTTCTTTTTCACAAATATCCCTATTTACTCAACACTTTTTAGATTCACAATAATAATTATAGGGGTACTTTTGAAAAAGTATACCAAATACAATATTTACATATCCAATATCACTAACCATACTAACCAACTTTCTTAAAAGATGTGAAATTTGGTCAAAGAGACTTATAATAAAGACCAGAGATAGTAGTATATACATAGATATAAAAAAATGCACTGCATCTTGAAGTTTGAACTTACTCCCTTCGACTCGAATTATAAGCAAATCTAACTAGTTTTACGCTTATTAAGGAGGTTAGTTGATTGTATTTAATTTTCTCAAATTTATTAAAAAAAATAGAGGTATTTTAGGAAAGTATTATTGGGAATGAAACAAAAATTAAATAAGATAACAATTTTCTAGAGATGTTTTAGGAAAGTGACATTGAGAATTAAACAAAATTTAATAAAGTTAGTTAATTTTGCTTATATTTTAAACCAAAAGAAGTATGTTTTTTGTTGCTTATAATTCGAGCAGGAAGGAGTAATTTTTTCAATTATTTTTTTAAAGACGATTAAATTAATTGAAAATCCCGCCCACCATGTTAACAATATATTACTCCCTCCGTCCTTATATATAGGGTCTTTTTGGGAGATTTCACGTCCATTAAGAAAGTTGGTTAATTTAGCTAATTGTATTGGAAATGTGAAATTTTGATATGTATTTTCAAAATTACCCCTATTAATATTTTTGAGAATCTAAAAAATGTTAAATAATTAGGGATATTTGTGAAAAAAGAAGTAATTAATGATAATTGAAAATTGATATAGAATCTTATAAATAAAGACAAAATAAAAGTGTAAAAAAAATCTTATATTTAGGGACGGGGAAGTACAACAGTGAATTCCATTGGTAATACGTGCAACTGCAGATACATGTACCTCCCCATAAACTACCGTGCATGCAACGAACAATGTCCAATAAAAATGATTGAATGATCTCATATAGTAAAAGTAATAAAACTGATACTCCTATCTAGGCATGGTAACCGATCGGATTTGGTGTGAGTTTTGATAATATCAATCCCGCACTATTAAGAGCGAAACGAGTATGAAAAAGTGAAAACCAAACCCATCTCAATTGAGTTTGATTAGGTTCAGGAAAACTCGCAGGTAATCCATCCAATTATTTTTTTTAAACTTTTTTTTATTGTATTAATAAAAATCACACATAAGATATATTATAATTCAAATAATATATAATAATAAACATCAAATTTTAAAAATATCTAAAAACTTAAGAATTAAATCATGGTCTTGGCTAAATATCACTACTACAAAAAAGCTTTTTCAGACCAGTTTCGAACCAATTTTCAGATCGGTTCCGAACTGGTCTTAAAGCTCCTGTTGCTAAAAATGCATGTTAAATGAGACCAGTTATGAACCGGTCTTTTTTATATTAACGAGACTGGTTATTAACTGCTCTGATTTAAATTTTTGAACCAGTCTGAATAATAATTTTGAACCGGTCTGAATAATAATTTTGAACCGGTCTGAATAATTCTTTGAATCAGTCTGAATTATAATTTTGAACCGGTCTGAAACAAATTGATGAACTAGTCTGAAAAATTTTCTGAACCGGTCTAAAACAAATTTATGAACCGGTCTGAAAAATTTTATGAACCGGTCTAAAAAATTTATGAACCGGTCTGAAAAATTTTCTGAACCAGTCTGAAAAATTTTCTAAACTAGTCTGAAAAAACTTATGAACCGGTCTTAATTAACTTCAATAAGCCTTTTTTCTTTTACAGTCCCTCCAACACAACTTAACCACTTCATTTAAATTAACTTGATTTAAATTAAAAAAATATAAATACTCAAAGATAGGTATACAATTACAAACATAACCACTTCAAATTGTTTATCTACATACACAACATATATATAAAAAACCATAAAAACCTAAAATAGTAGTAGATAAAAAAATACATAAAGAATTATATTATTCACTTAGTTTACTTAGGTTATACTCTTTGAAGGACGGAACCTCTAACACTTGTTCAACAACATCTTTGAAGTGTGCAAAGGATCAACACCACCAAAAACAAGCTCACCCGGCCCCCTTGATCTTTTTCTGGTTTACGATTAAGCCAGGATGGAAATACTGGTTCCTTAACAAGACTTTGTTCAATCATATTGTACCTACAACAAGTAAGTGCCTCATAAGTCATAACGAAGTAGAGATTAAATAAATATTAACAAAATGACAAATCAAAGTTTAAATGTGGAAAATCAAAGTCATAACGATGTAGATCATAATGTGCACTTTTAGACTTGACTTCATCATATGGAATGAAATCTAAATCATCTCAACACCAAAACACAGTTTCATGTCAAAGCGGGTTAGTTTTGCTTTACCATTTAACAATAATTATAATGAAAATTATTTAAATTTTATATCATAGAGGGTTTGGGAGCGGGGGCAGGTACTTAAAATACAAAACCCGCCTCACCCCCATCTTTTTAAAGCCGATTTCAATTTCGGTTTTCTCCAAACCCAATCAGAGTGAGTTTTCCCACCAAAATCGGGTTGATTTCGAGCTGATATCCGCGGGTATGAGTTTTTTTTCCACCTCTACTCCTATCTCACCTTTACATTGAACCTCCAACCTGTCCTTATTTATGAATTTACCAGGTAACAAGACTTGTTACACTGTGTCATAAAATCAGTGGATAGTTCCGGTGGATGGGTGCACTGAAAAAAAAGTCAGTGGACATAAAAATCGTCCCAATATGCATTCCTTTATCATGACTTTTCCCTTGGGTCCCAATATGCAACAAATGTTTAGTCTACAAACACCAAACTTTAGGCCACAAATTCCATTTTTTAATTTATCCCATTAATACCCTCAATTCTTAAATTCCCTCCTTTCCACCATTTCAAACATTTCCCAAACCCCAATCCAACTCCCTTCTCTGTTTGCTGTTGCCGCTGTCGCCGCCACTGCCGCCGCTGTCGTTGCCGCTGCCCGTGCCTGTCGCCCTTGGTACATATAATTTTTCTATCTCACTGTTTGACTGTTTGGTTCAAGCATAAGGGAGAGCTACCTCCTGGAAGAGGCACCGCTAGCAGCAATACCGGAATACCATTTCGAGATTCTGAGATTGAGATGGAACTTGATCGATTGAGGCAAAGAGCAAAGGAATTTTAAATGAATTTTGAGATGGATTTAGTTTCTTCATTTTACTTATCAACGTTGCAGACTTAAAAGACCAATCATATACTATACTAAGAAGTATTGTTTCACTAGTGGCTGAATGTTGGATGGAATTAACAGATTAGCTGCATGCTTCTTTGTAGCTCATGTGACATTTAAACAGCTTTAGTGTCATTTTATTGTAATATACATGTAAGGTTTTGGGTTTTTTTTTTTTTTTTTTCAGAAATAGGTTTGAGATTTGGGGTTTGCTTTTATCTTTTGGATGGAAAATAAGTAATAAGGGCATTTTAGTCATTTTCCAATTAAAATGAGGTTTAGGCCTAATGTCTGGGATTTGTAGACTAAATCTCATGTTCAACAAGTGCGGTGACACTTTGTGGTCCACCAAGGGAAATTTTTCCCTTGCTTTTCGTGGCTGCCCCTTTTCTTCTTTCGTTTCTTTCTACATTTGTCGCCACTTTCGTTGCACGCGTTTTTGCTGGGCGCTTCTTCAAAAAGTTAAAGTCAGTCTTAATTAACAAAGCTAGGCGTTTTCGCTTGACCGTTACGCCATTGATGCATCTCTTCTAATGAGTTCATTTGGCTGTTTCTGCTACCTTTTTTTTTCTTTCTTCTCTTTCTTTCTCTTATATTGTTAGAAGCAAGGTTGTCAAACTCGCGAGTTAACTCGTAAACTCGTACGAGTTTACGATCCTACCCATAGAATCGAGTTAACTCGCATGCAAAATCGCTTCCCACTAAACTCGGGTAAACTCGTGCAAACTCGGGTAAACTCGGGTAAACTCGTGCAAACTCGGGTAAACAGCAGTGGCCTTACGGATATTTGAATTTTCTTGAGCTTTTACTTCTCAAAACAAAATTTCCACCGTCGGATGTCAAGATAAACGAGTTAGGAAGCGTATATAAAAATTTGAGCACGATCCAACGATTAACAAACAGGATACTGATCAATCTTTGAACGATATTTTCACTAAAATAACACTATAACCACTATTTTTACTTAACTAACCACTTAAATCATAAAACCAGCATATTTGGTTGTTGTTAAGTTGGTTTGCTAATATTATATATTGGGTTCTTATATGCTATAGCAACATTTAAATATTTATGTTTAATTTTTAGAGTAAAAACTATGAAATGGAAGCTATGAAAGTTATCTATAGGTTAATTTTAAAATAAGTGGACTCGGGGTAAACTCGTACGAGTTTACCTTGGCCTCACGAATTTACGTAAACTCACGAGTTTGACAACCTTGGTTAGAAGTGTTTGTATAGACACTTTACTTTAATTAATTAATTATAAGTTTTTTACTTTATTATATTGGATACCTTCATCAACGAGCTATTGTTGCAGTGGTGCCAGGAGTGACATTTGTAGAGAGTTAAAATATCTTTCCTAAATTTTGTGTGATTCCATGTGTTACTTATTGTGATTTTTATATATTGACAAAGGAAATACATTTTTTAATTAAAATAGATCTCCACATTACAATTATATTTTCTTCAATCCTTATTATTAATCACTTTTAATTGAATCACAAAAATTAATAAAGATAATTAAGATAAGTTAATTATCTTGAACTTTTAAAAAACTTACAACTTTACACATTTTTCCTCATTTAATATTGAGTGGACTTCAATTGGTAGTTTTGGAATTAACAAACTTTAATTAAATTCTTTTGTTTATTTAGTATTCCCTCCGTTCCTAATTATAAGATCTTTTGACACTTTTATTTTGTCCTTATTTATAAGATCTCATACCAATTTTCAATGATTATTAATTACTTTTTTTCACAAATATCCTTATTAATTTTAACACTTTTTAGATTCCCAATAATATTAATAGAGATAATTTTGAAAATACACATAAAAAATTCACATTTCTAATACAATTAACTAAATTAATCAACTTTTTTAATGGACGTAAAATCCTTCAAAGGGGTCTTATAATTAGAAACGGATGGAGTATTTTTTTAAAAGGTATCTATTTAATATTGATTTATTCTATCATTTCATTTTTTTTTTAATTTTTAACCCTTTTTTTAGGGTTACACTATGTGCATTTACTTCTACTTCATGGCATAATCAGTTAGAACTTTATTGATATAATTAAAGTGTACATATCTTAAAATTTGAAAGTGTGAAAACCTTTAAAAAAAAGTGTGAAAAAAGTTCGAAAAGTTGAAAAAAGTGGAAAAAAGAGAAGTGAGCATTTGTCTAACAAAGAAAGATCTTCTCTTTTCATCCAAAAAAAAAGAAAAAGAAAAAGAAAGATCTTCTCACAAATCTTGTCGGTAAGTATCAATTAATTAGCTTCAGTCACCAAATCATTTATGGAAAATGCTAACAAGGGCTTGTTAGCAAGACCCATCATTTATATCAGTTTTGCTTAGCTCCAAAATACACGACGCAATTTATATAGGAAATCTAAATTCATTAGTTGTCGGTGTTATAAATTAAAAATTTTCCAAGACAAAATTACATTTTTTATTCTTTTAAACAATACTCCATCTGTCCCATTATCTTGGTAAAAAAATGTAAAAAAACTTGTCCCATATTAAAGTAAAAAAATAAATGAAAAATCTTAAATATTATATATTGTATCAATGATTGATAAGTAAGTAAGGAAAATATATTTACAGATTTTTTTGGAGACAATATTACAATATGTATTTATTGTAATGATATGAAAATTTGTATAATACCAATTTGTAATTAATGAATGAATCATGCATTATATTTAACAAATATTCTCTTATTTTCATTGACTTGTTTGACTTTTACCAAGATAATGGGACGGAGAGAGTACCTTAAAATTAAAGGCTAAAAGTATTCTTTAGCATTTTCTTTTTTTTTATTCCATATCGTTTATAGTTTTAGCTTTTCAAGGCATTATATTAATTTTTTTTCCAATTCTAACCACTATCCGATCATTTCTATCTCATTAATTCAACTTTTTTTCTCTCTTACCTTTAAACTATCATACATTGATTAAAAGATATATTTTCTAATAAAAATTAAATATTATTACAATTTTCAATAAGGATTAAATATGACATTTTGGACTAATTCACCACAAGTAAAATTGTTATTTAGGACGGATAATTTGCGGCAGTTTTAGCAACTCCCGTCGGTGATTAATTTATACATAAGTTTTGCGTCAGTTTTATCAACGGCCGCAAGTTGCAAGTCCGCACGTACACACTAGCACGCGCACCACTCGACGTTCTGATCTCTCCCTTTCCAAAACACATCATTCTCTTACTCTCGAAACTCAGCCTTGCGTTCTCTCACTCTCGTTCGAACCAAGCTTCACCTTCGTCTCCTTCAAGCTCTGCTGGTTCCAGCGTCGATCCATCTCTGTAGAAGCTCCGATTCGATTCACCTTCATCCTTCACCTTCGGTATGACTTCATTTCATTTCTTAATTTCGAACCTAATAATTAACCCCAATTTTCCTTTTATATTATCCCTTCGCCTTTCTTAATTTGGAACACTAATAACTCCAATTTCATAACCAATTACTGATAACCCCAATTCCTTTGAAAGAGAGACATGTTAGTGATGATTCTTTAGTCAAAATGCTTTTGTTGAGGTTTGGATTTTTGTTAATTCTATGTTTTGGATAAAGATTCTAGTATGCAATTTTGTATATGTGTTATAAAAATGTGCATTGTTTTGGTCCTGATGTGTTCGATCAGAATGTTATACTACTGTACTATTATACTATAACAAAGCAGAAGGTCTAAGTTTGTTATTATAAATTGGCATTTAGATTTGTTTAATCTCAAGTATATGCTTCATCTGAAATGTTTTTGAATTCATTGAATATGTAGCATGCTATGCATCCCGCAAAGAATAAAGCTAAAGGATTCTGGTGTTTGGTGTGCATTGAATGAGATGTCAGACTTTGGTGCTTTTGTTAGAATTGCTTTTTCATTCTTGCAGTTCATTGAAGGTATCATGTTTATGTATCATATGCTTGTCCTTAGGCTTCCAACCCAAGTGCCTTGCTTACTTGAATCTCAAAGGACTTCAAAAAGCAGCTATTATTCCTTCCTCTGTTGTGGTCTTACAGTGAATTCATAGAACATTGGGTGCAAATATGTAATCCAACAATGTCCAAGGTTAAAGTAGATACAAGCAGCTTAAGTTTCTTAGAGCAGTGTACTAACTATGAGAAGGTAAGTCAAACATGCTCTACTCTGCCTTTGTTAAATTTGTTTTTATTCTGCCATGTTTCCAGCAATATAGCACAAAAAGCTTTTTTTTGGGCATTGAATCTGCACTAGTGTTTACAAATTTTGTTATTATAATTTATAACTGCCTTGTAATTTAAGATTTTGAGTCCTTACACCAATGTAGGAAGCTGTGAATGTATCTCTTGGGAAACTATTGGTTTTGATCTTCAATATAGCATTATAGAATATATTGCATTGAAATTTTAGCTTTTCTCTCTCCAATCAGGAATCCAGTCTTTCGTAACAATGTATCATTGGGATCTTCCACAGATGCTTGACGATAAATATGAAAGATGGGTAAGTACACACATCACGTAAGTTACTCCAAGAAGTCAAATAGGGATAAGAAGAATTGTAAGAACTAAGAACTAAGAAGAATTTGTTTGTGTTAATATGATATTTGATCCAACAACTTTCTTTTGCAGATAAAGCTAGGCTCAGTTAAATTGGCCAAAAAGTATATGAAAAGGGTAGCTATGGAACTTCAAGCCAAGTCAACATTAGAAAAAGATCCTACAATGGATTACATGCTTATCCAAGGAGTGAGATTTGCTTTTAGAATCCATCAGGTTTGTCCAGAAAGTATGCTTCAGTAGCTTCAAAAAGTAGGTTTGTTTGCTCACTTGCTGTGACACTACTGCTTCAACGTAACTATATTATAGGTTATAAAAAATTCAGAAGCTAAGGTTGTAATCAAGCTGTCTATATATGGAGCCTTGTTTGCACTGTTTTGGTCATGGTTACAACAAAACCACCTTGGAGCCAATATGAAGATCGCAGAACTGTTATGCTAGGAATAGATAACAATAGATCAATTGCCATTGATGCTTGGTTTTAATGCTATCTGTTCTTTTGAATGTGTAAGGAATTGATATTTAAAGGAATTATCTTAGAATTAAATATGCAAGGAATTGATATAATTGATTTTAGTGCATCACATCAATAATTGTCTAGTGAATAATAAAACTTATCACCGAGTGCGATCAGCAATCCCCGTTTTTCCCATTGATTAAATCGTAGTTTATTGCTTTGATTTAATTCAAGTTAATTATTTTCATTAGTTTCATAATTACTTTAATTCACAAATTAGGTATCAACTTCACCCTTTTTGCACATGCATAGTCAAATTGGTCAGTAGAGGATTAATAGAAATCACCAATTCCCTGTGGATCGCTCACTTCTATTATTTACAAGTTTTGTTCTGGTGTTTAATCAGAATATCAACACTCAACTCCCCAAGTAAAGATGGGTTGCGCTCCTCATTCCTCATATTGTAAAATGTGAATACTTTATTATAATGCAAGTTTTTGGATCTAATCATTTTCAGAAAGTACCCCATGGAGACGAAAAACATTCTAAAACATTTTAGGAAGCAACCTGGCCAAGTTTTTCAGCAAGGAAATTAAAGGTGAAACTCAAGAAATGATTGGATTTCCTTGGCATCAATTACTACACAACATACTATATCCAAGACTGCAAATGGTATTATTGGCTTAAAGGTGTGCGAATATTTCTCCCTAATGTGTTCGCTGATTATTAGACTTAACTATGATCTTCTACTCAAGGTATCATAGTTGGGTGATGCTTCTATGCTTCGGGTGGAGTTTTGTTAAGATGCTCCACTCGATTTTTTTATATTATTTTTTAATGTATTTGGTAAATTAAAAATATGTTTTGGGTTTTCTGTTTTACCGATATATATATGTACATGTTTTTGTTATTTGGGTTTGAATTTTTTTTAAATATATGCTTTCTGATACAGGTAAAAAAAAATTATATTGTGTAAATCTACATTAAAAATTGACATATTTTAATAAATCTGTATTAAAAAATATTCTGAATAAATCTGTATTAGAACAATTTTTATTTTATTTTATTTTTTTAAAAAAAGCTACCCGGTGCATGATAAACCGGAGTAGAATAGAATTTTTCATCATAGTTTTCTCTTTTCCATTTTAAATTTAACATATCTATCCAACTTTTTAAATTGGTTTTGCATGCTATATATTATGCAACTATAATTTATCTTTGACCTCTTTTGTATGTATAAATTTTGCAGGGTACACAAAAGAGCTTCAAGTCATTGCATCACAACCATGGCGAATTTAAATTTCTCGCTTGAAGCTTCCTAGGCGAATTTTGTGTTTATAACATTAACTTTAATTTAAGTTTCTTTTTTGTTCTGTTCTTCTTATCAAAGGTCCACCAAATTTTGTTTCAATTTTAGAAGTGTATGTGCATGATCTATACTATCGTTAATTTGTCATTAATGTGCTGACATAAAGAAAGGCTAAAGCATAGATTCGAGACTACAACATGTTTATACTTCATACAAAGTTGGCAAGTGCATGATTTAAATGAAGGTATATCTTCTCTCTTTGTAACAATTAGAAGAGTAAAGTATGAGATTGAGTTTATTTATAATAATGAGCGCGTATTGATATTTGATTGTTTAATTTCAGCAAATTATGACAAATTTTGGCAAGGCAATGAAGTATTTGATGATGATATATAGATTTGAGCACTTGATATCAACTATCTTACAAGAGAAAGAGACACTAAAGTGGACGTCATGAAAGCCTTCCATCTATTGATCAAGAAAAAATGTAAATTTTTCACGACTACTTATTATTTCTATTTCCTTGATATAAGATAACCTTTAAATTTTTTTCATTTTGAAGTTGTTGATTAGAGATGTATTGTTTTTAAATTTGAAGCTTGGTTTAGTGAGATAATGCAATTTCACTCTAAGTCGTTTGTGTAAATTGGCTTTATTATGAAAAGTGAACACCATGTGTTTGATAGAATTTCATTGTAATAACTATCCTTATTATAGTTTAGTTTGAGGAATTTCCAAAGCAGATTTTCCCCTCTCATTTTGCTATTCTATGGATGAGAATAGATTTTGTTATGATGCAAGCACCCATTTCATTCTACAGGTCTTTAATTTGTAAGACACTTCATCATTCTGAAATTTCCAATGAATATTTGTTTTAAATTTGTCAGAGTCATGCCTCATGAACAGAAGAACCAGTTGGAGATAAGCATATTGTTCATAACTTGATCTGATGCCAATGGTTGGTATCATCATCACCTTTGTCATTATCAAATTAAATAGCAATCTTATTTCATAATTTTAACACATTTTAGCTTGCTTAACTACATATTCTACATTGTAGCAATGCAGACAACACATTGCTGATAATCTCAATGCCTAACATGAATTGCTTTCAAATCCAGTAGAGGTAAATCTATTGTTTGTTTAAGTATGATTAATGCTATGAAAAGGTTGAAAATTAAATATTCTATTTTGTCTTGATTAGTAAATTCTGCTTTAGGAATACATTCAAGAGTGAACAGTTCAAGTAGGAAAGAATAAAATTTTGCATAAATGAAGATAGAAAAGACTTACCAAAAATCTTACTCAGTACAATTCCGAGTTCTGAGCATTACTTAGGAAACTAAAAAATGAGCTTTAAGAAATCACAAATTAGTAGAATGTTTATATGTTTACAGGGTTGTGGAGGGATTGCATCCACAATGAGTGATGCAAAATGATGGAAGGAGGCACTTTAAAGGTCATGAAGGTGCATGACAAGTTCTCAACAAAAATCCCAAGGTTAGAGAACTCATAAACCTTTGAGTAGATGTCACATAAGAAATGAACTAACCTATGCATGCATTTGCTTTTATCAAACCTGTGTGCTTATATTATAAGATGCTATAAACCTTTATTTTATGGCATATGCTTTTATTAGTGTTGTTGTGTTAGAGAGCTTATCAAAGATCAAGTTGTAAGTATGTATCTGAGACCCAAAACCTGGAAGTTAAAATTATAAATCCAACCAATTATGTTTCATAATAAATGATGAAGAATGCTACTTTCTCTTATTTTCAAGGTAATGATTATTTTCTCTCTACTAGTACTTTAGATGAAATTGATAAGTGAGTCTTTTAGCTAATGATTTGAAATCTTTGTTCTCGACGATCTTTCTTTTTATTTTGATTGAATCTTTATTTGTTTACAACATACCGGTATACCTTGAACTTGCTTACTGCATACCGTTTTGAGCAGCTTAGTTGTAGGCTTTTCTTCTCTGATTTATAATGAGTTAATAAATCATTTTAAATCTTAGCTTTTTATTCAATTTTAAGAATGTACATGGTTATATATTTGTGTGTGTGGTAAACAGCAGAAACTGTTCTCAGTTGCTGCATGAGGGATATGTGGGAGGTATGGGTTATTAGTATTGGATATTTAAATGTTTTGAAGTGAAAAGAGAAAAGGAAGCACTTGCAGGTTTGTGTGTGTAGGGCTTATTAATATTTTTTTCCTCTAGTGACTCCAATGGGATGAGTTGACCACCTATAAAACTTGCAACATATTGTTATCAACCAATTATAAAACTTGCATTTGAACTTATGTTTATGTTAGCACATGTGATTGACATTGCTTTCCAAGATAGTTATATTGACTTGGAGTTACTCTAATTGTCATCAAGATTTTTCTTTATGAGGATTTGAATATGAATTTAGGATTTGGAAATTAGATACAATGTGAGAATTTTCTGAGGTTTTTTTTCTCCATTTTAGATGAACTAGAGTTCAAGAGTTATTTTTCCCTCTTTTCTCTTTAATTTTCCAATAGTTATGCATCATTTAGGCCATTCCAGTAATTGGCAATGTTTGGTAGTAGTCAATGTTAACTTTTATGCACCTTAGTGTTCTGGTGTCAATGTTTATTAATTGTTTTAGAGTCCTTTCACTTGATTTAAACCTGGGATCCAATATGTGTAAAACTTGATACACATGATGAAATTAATATTTTTCTCTACATCCCTTCCCTCACACTAGCTCAACTGAAAAACACATTAGATGCTGGAGAGAAATTGACTTATATCTCTTATCTTTTCTTTGTATTCAACATAGGTGAGAGTGCAGGTGTAAATATTGCAGACTACATGGCCATTAAGTTTCATGCCATGAACTCTATTCCAAGTATAGTAAAAAAGTACAAAGTCGTCCGCGTAAGTCAGCTCGGTTGGTAGCGCTGCAGGGACACCTAGGTAGCTTAGGCCTCCAGATCCTGGGTTCTAGTCTCAGGTACCTCCTTTGTAATCAAAACAAAAAAAAAGTACAAAGTCACTAACTGGTCATATCATGGTCAATCCTTTTGTCCGGAGAGAACCTATTAGAGTAGAGACGTACAATTGATTAAGCGAGGAAGAAAATGGCGGCGAATTGGTGAAATTTTGTTTATATATCCTTCTAATAAAGGAAATGATAATCCATTAATCAAACATTTTGTTAAGAAGGCTCCAAGAATTGAAGGTGTTAGTTGTAACAAGGTGTTTAGGACTATTTCTAGGAATGATATAATGAGTGAAAGAGGGTAGCTTTATCATAAGAAGTGGGTGAACAATGATAGCTAATTTTCAATAATAAAATACTCCCTGTTGTGTTTTATACTTTCATTATTAGCAATATTGTATATTCCAATTGATAGGTATAATTGATTCAATTGACAAATTTAGCGTTGCTATTTAATGTTAAAAATAAAAGATATATATATATATATATATAATGATTTGAGAGTAAAAACTAATACAATGAAGCCTAATAAAATATAGTGCTTTAAGACAATATTATCCTTTTCAAACTATTCTTTTTTAACAATTCTTTAACAAAATCAACTCATTATTACTCATGAGCAACGAGGCTTGGTTCAGTTGGTGTAAGGCCTCAACTGAAATCTTGGGAATGGGACACGCGTGCTAGTAGTCCCGGGTTCGATTCCCACTAAAAACATCTCGTTGGGAGAGCCAGCCACGCAGCTCGCTCCGGATTAGTCTCAAGGGCTCCCTGGTATTAAGGGTGCTCTTGGGGATACCGGTGGTTCCGCAAGGAATAGGAGCCAAAAAAAACTCATTATTACTCATTTAACACATCCATATTTAATACTTCCACATGACAATTTTACTCATAAATATGCAGTCCAGTAATTTTTTTTGAGAAAATGGTCTATTTGGTCCCCAAAAGATACATGTGGCATCCGTTTAGTCCCCGAAAGATTTGTGGCATTCATTTAGTCCCTCAAAGTTCAGAATGACATCGATTTAGTCCCTCCGTTAATAACTCTGTTAGTCAATATTTTGATTGCCACGTGTCACATTCTAATTGGTTATCCTTGGTGAACATATTTAGACACGAACCACAGGATTATTCCCTCATAAAATCTCAACCGTTGGTTATATCTGACGGTCCAAATTTAAAAATGAAAAATAAAATAATAAAAATTCGGAAAAATATTAAAAAATTCAGAAAAGTTTTATAAAAATCTGTAAAATATTTTTTAAAAAAATACTGATTTTTTTTATATTTTAAAAGTTAATTAAAAATTCAGAAAATAAAAAAAATCAGAAAATATTTAAAAAATCTGTAAAATAATTACGAAAATTATGAAAAAATTGTCTTTCCTTTTTTTAAAATATTTATAACATAATAAAAAATAATGATTTTAAAAAAGTCATAAAAATTTTAAAAAACATGTAAATAAATTTTTTAAAAATTCTGAAAATTATTAGAAATAAATAAATATAATTTTAAAAAAATCGGTAAAATATTTTATAAAAAAAATCTGAAAATTTAATATTTCTTTTTAAATATTTTATAAACTAAATCTGCTTTTAAAAATTTTAAAATAGTTTAATGGTTTTAAAAAACTTTTCTTATTTTTTTAATTATTTTTCTGTATTTTTTATAATATTTTTATAATATTTTTTATTGGTTTTAAAAAACTTTTCTTTTTTTTTTTACAAATATTCTATTACTTTTTATATTATAATAAAACAAAAAAATTCAAATTCTTTACGATTTTTTTAAAAATATAGTTATGTATTTCTTATAATTTTCAGAATTTTTTAAAAATATATTTGCATAATTTTAAAAAAAATTTATTATGTTATAAATATTTAGAAAATGGAAAGGCAATTTTTTCATAATTTTCGAAAATATTTTACATATTTTTTAAAAATTTTCTTTATTTTTTATTATTTTATGAATTTTTTATTAACTTTTAAAATATAAAAAATTAGGTATTTTTTCAAAAAATATTTTACAGATTTTTATAAAACTTTTCTGAATATTTTAAATTTTTTTCATAATTTTCGTAATTATTTTACAGATTTTTTTAAAATATTTTCTAAATTTTTTATTATTTTCTGAATTTTTTATTACTTTTAAAATATAAAAAAAATTGTTATTTTTAAAAAATATTTTACAGATTTTTATAAAAAATTTCTGAATTTTTAATATTTTTCTGAATTTTTATTATTTTTTAATAATATTAAATATAGTTTTATTATTTTATTTTTCATTTTTAAATTTGGACCGTCAGATATAAGCAACGGTTGAGATTTTATGAGGGAATAATCATGTGGTTCGTGTCTAAATATGTTCACCAGAGATAACCAATTAAAATGTGACACGTGGCAGTCGAAATATTGACTAACACAATTATTAACGGAGGGACTAAATCGATGTCATTCTGAACTTTGAGGGACTAAATGAATGCCACAAATTTTTCGAGGACTAAACGGATGCCACATGTATCTTTTGGGGATCAAATAGACCATTTTCTCTTTTTTTTATCTAGGAACATTTCAGGATATCATCAAACATGTTAATATTTCAAAAGTATTTTATTAGTGGCTTAGCGTAATGATTCTGTTCGTGACATGTGTTTGTTTCTAGTAAATAACCGGAGGGACTAACTTTTCAAACTTTGGCTGTTTTTGGTAAGACAAGTTTATAGCTTATTTGGTAGCTTTTAACTTATTGACCGGTTAATAAGTTACTAGAGTTGTTTCGTGAACAAAAAATAAAAGAAGCTTATAGCTTTCAAAAAGGAAGTTTATAGCTTTTGAAAGCTACCTTTTAGAAAGATATATCAAGTAGTTTTGAGAAAAAAATAAGAGTTTTCAATAAATCATATCTCAATTTCACCCATTTTTTTGTACTGAATTATATTATTATTTACCTTTTTCCGATAATTTAACATGTTTAAATTAGTTACACAACTAATTTTATCAAACAGCTCTAATTCCAATTCAATAAACTTAAGTTATGTTCGCATCTATAAGCTCAAAACCATACGCTACAAGCTCTCCAAACAGACTTTTGTGGAGTGCACAAAAGGTAACAAGACGCGTGTGGAGATGAGTAAAGAGATAGGTCTTGACTTGAGAGTCAACTATAATGGTTACTCCTTCCGTTTCATTTTAAGTGTTTTTTTAACATCAAAATTTTGTTTTAAAATAAGTGTCTTTCTACCAAATTTAGACAACATTTAATACTTTTTTTCCTTATTTACTCTTACATTTAATGTTGTTTTAGTTTTAAAATTTGTAATACTAGTAATGATGCATTGGCAAAATAAAAATATTAAATAGGGGTATTTTTGACAAAATACACATAAAACTTACAATAATCATCATAATCAACATTTTCTTAATCTATGTGCAAAAGTCCAAAAAACACTTAAAGTGAAACGGAGTGACTAACTAACTTGATGAGGTGCTAGCTATGCTGCCGTGAAATTGGGTTTAGTCCATTACTTGACTTTTCCATCTTTTTATTTCTCATTTTCTTTTTTTTTTTGATAATTTCTTTTTTTATATAATTTATTTCCCATTTTCTAACATGAGTCGTTTCTTTGTATCTTTATTATTAGTTATATTTTAAAATATTTTGATTACTTATTTTTTAATAAGTTATTTTAAAATTTTTAGATAATATTTTTTTTTTCATATTTGCTCTTATTAATTATATCTACTTTTTAGTTTATTGATTAACTAATAACTAATTAGATATTCCTTTTGTTTCATATCTTTTACATTTTAAAGTTGTTTCACATACATATTAAGAATATATTAAATATTGTAAGTTTTATACCCCCTTTGTTTTATAAGTAGTGTATTTTAAAGTTATGTACAAGTTTTAAGAAATAATTAAATGATGTAAGAATTTTTTGTATTTCTACTATGATATGTTCCTATATAATTATTATTGAAAAAAGAGAAAGATATTAGAAGCGAAAAAGAAAGTGTGATATATAATTATTATTGAAAAGAGAGAAAAATATTAGAAACGAAAAAGAAAGTGTGATAAATAGAGGTGTGTTGAAAAAAATGACAATAATTATGTATTGAGTTTTGTAAAAGAACAATACATATAAAACAAGATAGAAAAAAACTGTATAAATAATACATATGAAATGAAGGGAGTATGTGTTTTGTCTAAAATATCCATATTTATTCATTATTGAAAATTGTAGTAATATTTAATTGTTATTAGAAAATGTGTATTTTAATAAATGTATGATAGTTTAGAAACGAGATAGAAAAAAAAGTTGAATTAATGAGTAATAGAAATGATTGGATAGAGTAGGTTAGAATTGGAAAAAAATAATATATTAATGATGCTTTGAAAAGCTAAAATTCTAAAGGATATGGAATTAAAAAAAAAAAGAAAATGCTAAAGTGTAATTTATTATTGACAAACTAAGTCTAACACTTCTTAATATACAAAATACATCTTTTCCATATGCGAAATTACCTTTTTTTTAATCTCCTTAAACAATGGTCTAAAAATACTAGTTAACATGCATTTCTCTTTAATTTTATTAATCCTTATGAATTTTTTTGAAAGAGGTTTGTATTAAAAACTAGAGGGAGTAACTTGCAGAGGCTTGTGTGGAGTGGGACCATAATTGAACAAGACTTGTGTGGAAAAAAGAAAGATGGGTCTTGACTTGAGAGTCAATTATAAGGGTTAACTAACTTGAGTGCTAGTTATCGATAATTTTTGGGTTTAATTGCACTTTTGGTCCCTCAATTTTGACAATTTGACGATTTTTGTCCCTTAACTTTTAATTTGTCGATTTTAGTCTTCCAATTTGCAATTCACAGCTATTTTGGTCCCTCCATCAGCATCGTTAGCAGAAGAGTTGCCGAACATAGCCTTAGATTATCTTCTTGTTGAATTATTTAGTAAATCAATCCAGACTAGTTTGTGGTAACTTTGCTTTTAAGACTGTTTTTCAGTTAAAAATTTAATTTTATAACAAATTATTAATTAACTACTCACTTTTAATTTTACCGCTCCCTCCGTCTCTATTTATTTGTCCTATTTCAAATAAAATACACCTAAATAATACAATAATTAATTAGATTTCCAATATATTAATTATATTTTTTCCACTATACTCTTTTTCACTCTACAATCATTAATTTTTCTACACTACTTACGTAAACTAAGACTTATTGAATGTGAGTAAACATGGAAAAAAACATTTATTGCAATCTTAAAATCCTAAAAAAAAAATAAATAAAAAAGAATATTTTTAAAAAAAAAATATAATTAATAAGAAACGGAGGGAGTAATAGATTCACCAATAATTTATATTCACACGAAGACAAAAAGTAAAAGTTGTTCTTCATGGAAATACTTCCTCCTTCCTTTTTATTTATTTATCATATTTCATACAAAACATACCATCTTCAGTCTTCTGTATTAGGCATCATTTTCAGTTTTTAATGACATTAATTACTTCTTTTTCACTAACACCCATATTTGCTCAACATTTTTTAGATTCCCAATAAATAATAATTATAGAATTACTTTTGAAAAACTATATCAGATGTTTATATTTCTAATACTAGTAACAATACTAATTAACTTTCTTAAAGGGCGTGGAAATTAATGAAAAGGATAATAATAAGGACCGGAGGGAGTACACCCTTCGGCTCGAAGTATAAGCAAATCCAACCACTTTTACGCTTATTAAGGAGGTTAATTGATTGTATTTAATTTTCTCAAATTTATAAAAAATAGAGGAATTTTAGGAAAGTAATATTGGAAATGAAACAAACATTAATTAAGATTACAGTTTTCTAGAGATGTTTTAGGAAAGTGACATTGGGAATTGAAACAAAATTTAATAAAATTAGTTAATTTTGCTTCTATTTTAAACCAAGAGAAGTATGTTTTTGTTGCTTATAATTCGAGTCGGAGGGAGTATTTTTTAAGAAGTCAATAATTATTTAGATTTTCATTATATTAATTAGGCTTATTTAACATTTTAGTCCTTGAACTTAGGTGCTCTTTTGAAATTGGTCCTTAAACTTTTTTTTCGTTGCTTTAGGTCCCTGAACTTTGTTTAATTTTTGGAAATGGTCCTTTCGTCACTTAAGTGATGATATAGTCGACGATATGTCACTTAACTCTCACAATGTCGACAAGTGACGTATTATGTAAAGCCACGAGACACAACATTATTCTTTTATTGAAAAATAATTTATTTTAAAATTTATTAAAAGATTCGATTTTATTTAAAAAAAATACAATTTTTAATAAATTTGAATTTTTTTTAATTTAAAAAAATTCATGTATTATCATCTAGGACGTTACCTATCGATTTGGTAAAGGTGACGTGACATATTCTCAATCATATCACTACTTAAGCGACGAAAGGATCATTTCCAAAAATTAAACAAAGTTCAGAGACCTAAAACATAAAAAAAAAAGTTTAAGGACCAATTCCAAAAGAGCACCTAAGTTCAGGGACTAAAATGTTAAATAAGCCTATTAATTATGTTTTTCCCTACTATATCCTTTCTCTCTTTATAATCACTAATTTTTCTTCATTATTTTGATAAACCAATACCTAATGAATATGAGTAAACATTATAAATAACATTTATTACACTATTCAAAATGACAAATAAAAAAGAAAAAAAAATACTACCTCCGTCTCTAATTATAAGGCCTTCTTGGGAGATTTCACGTCCATTAAGAAAGTGGAATAATTTAGTTAATTGTATTTGAAATATGAACTTTTGATATGTATTTTCAAAATTACCCCTATTAATATTATTGGGAATCTAAAAAGTGTTAAATAAATAAGGGTGTTCGTGGAAAAAAATAATTAATGCTCGTTGAAAATTGATAAAGGCCTTATAAATAGGGACAAAATAAAAGTGTAAAAATGCCTTATAACTAAGGACTAGAACCCATAATTTGGGGAGGGAGAAATCGTAACTGTCCTGCAGGGGCCGACAAAAACGGAGGAGTTCTGCTTAGCCATTATTGGAGTTGGAAAAGGAACGGCATATTGGCATTAATTAGTGCATCTTGTGCCACCCCACTGAAATTTCCATCAGTGCATCTTGTCCCACCGCAACATTTCTATTAGTGCATCTTGTTCCATTTGTTGCAACATTTCTATATATAAGTCATCATATCTTAGTAGCTAGGCATCAAATAATCTAAGTTCTGAAAACATGAGCCAATCTTACAATATGAAGTCCGAAAGCAAAGTAGTATTCCAAATTCTTTGTGTGTTTCTAGTTTTATTAAGCTTGGATTCTGCTACAGCAGTTAATCCAACTTATGGAACTGAAACTGATCAACATACCTTACTTGACTTCAAGAATCATATAGTTGGAGATCCATTGAACATTATGAGCTCTTGAAATGATTCCATCCATCACTGCAACTGGACAGGGATCACATGCAGCATCTCCAATGGAAGGGTCATTTCCTTGATCCTCGTTTCAAAAAGATTGACAGGAACTCTTACACCATTTATAGGAAACCTTACATTTCTCACAGCACTCATCCTGGAAGATAACCTCTTCCATGGTGAGTTTCCTCAAGAGGTGGGGTGTCTACTGCACTTGCGGTACCTATTCATCGATGAAAACTACTTCAGGGGGAGTATTCCAAATAATCTGAGTCACTGCACACAACTAACAGAGCTAAGTGTTAAAACAAACAACTTCACAGGTACAATCCCCATTTGGATAGGAAATTTATCTTCATTAACTAGTGTTTCCCTTTCTAGGAACAAATTGCATGGTAATATACCACGCGAAGTATGCCGTTTATCAAGCTTGAGAGGTCTTTCGCTATATGATAATTTCTTGTCTGGCACGATTCCTCCTTCATGTTATAATCTTTCCTCCCTATCCGGTTTTGATTTTTCTCTAAATCATATCCATGGCAACATACCATCTGATGTAGGCTTTACTCTTCCTAACCTTCGAGAATTTGTTGGTGGGCACAACAATATTACAGGGACTATTCCTGCATCATTGGTAAATGCAACAAAACTTGATAATTTTGGCTTTTGGTATAATGATCTCAGCGGCACACTTCCTAAGAACATAGGGAACCTGCATCGATTAATCTATCTTGATTTAGAAAACAATAACCTAGGAAGTGGGAGAGCCAATGACCTTGGCTTTTTTAATTCTTTGGTCAACTGCACAGTTTTACAAGAATTGGCTCTAAATGGCAATAATTTTGGTGGAGAGTTGCCAAGGTCAATTGCAAATTTCTCAACTCAATTGCACACATTTATGATAGGTTTTAATAGAATAGAGGGAAACATACCTGTCGAGATTGGCAATCTTGTCAACATGTCCCTTCTAGCATTGGACTATAACCAGCTAAATGGTAGTATTCCTGATGCATTATTTATGCTGCAAAACTTGCAACAATTGTATATGCGTGGCAACAAATTTTCAGGAAGAATCCCATCCTCCATAGGAAATTTATCTTTATTAACAGAACTCTATATGGAGGAAAACTACTTTGAGGGTAGTATACCTTCTAGTCTTGGAAATTGCCAGAAGTTATTGCTACTTAACCTTTCCAGTAATAAGCTTAGTGGATCGATACCAAAGGAAGTAACGAGCATTTCTTCACTAGCAATATTATTGGATGTGTCTCATAACGCTTTGTCGGGAAAACTAGTTACTCTCTGCCTCCTGAAGTGGGAAAACTAGTTACTCTTGGACAGCTGGACCTATCAGAGAACAATTTCTCAGGTATTTTGGAACGACTTTATTTGCAAGGTAACTATTTTGAGGGGAGCATTCCTCAAACTTTACAGAATTTGAGAGGCTTACAATACATTGATCTATCGCGTAATAACTTTTTTGGTAAGATTCCTGAATTTTTTGGGGCTTCCAGGGGGCTCCTACATCTCAACCTTTCTTACAATGATTTTGAGGGAGAAATCCCAAGAAGTGGAATATTCAAAAATGCAACTTCAATATCGATTTATGGAAATAACAAACTCTGTGGTGGTATCCCAGAATTAAACTTACCGGCATGCACTATTAGGAGGACCTCTCTGTTAAGAAAACTTCGTCAACCAAAGAATGTTATTCTTGTAGTCAGTGTGTTTGTAGTTTTACTCTTTATATCTTGTTTTGTTGCAATCTTGATGATAAAGAGAAGAACAAAGAAAGATTTAAAATCAGAAGATTTAGAGCTGGCTATTTCTTACTTGGTAGTTGCAAAATGCACGAATGGGTTCTCTCAGGATAACATAATTGGTTCAGGAAGTTTTGGTTCTGTGTACAAAGGATATCTTTCAAGTATTGGACAAACTATTGCAATTAAAGTATTAAATCTTGAACAAAGAGGAGCTTCAAGGAGTTTCATTGATGAGTGTCGAGTTCTGAAAAACATAAGGCATCGCAACCTTCTCAAGATAATTACTGTCATCTCAGGTGTTGATCATCAAAGTAATGACTTTAAAGCTTTGGTCTTCGAGTTTATGTCCAATGGTAGTCTAGAAGACTGGTTGCATCCCGTAAATAATATACGATGTCAGACCAACACATTGACATTTATTCAAAGGCTAAACATATCAATTGATGTTGCTTGTGCATTGGAATATCTCCATCACTTTTGTCAAACTTCAATTGTTCATTGTGATATAAAGCCCAACAATGTACTTCTAGACAATGATATGGTGGCCCATGTTGGTGACTTTGGATTAGCTACATTTTTGTTTGATGAATCAAGTGATTTTTCCATACAATCGAGTATGTCAGCAATCTTAAAGGGTTCCATTGGATACATCCCTCCAGGTATGTTTTTAACTCACTAACCTATAGATATTAGGCAATGGGTGATGATTAACAACACAACCATACAAAATTAAATAGTGTTACTTATATATGCACATAAAGAAATACAATATTTTTTAATGCAATTTAGTTTTATTTATTAATCTAATGATATAGGTAGAACTACAAAAGATGTTAACATCTATAATAATTTTTTTTTAAATGCAATGGTCAATCTTTATAAATTATGGCATATATATATATATATGTTTTCTACATTAATTCGGGATTTTACAAGAAAAACAAAATTTTTAATTTATTCCATAATTACATTTCACAATATTATACTTCATCAATAAATGATGCAGAGTATGGAATGGGTGGACAACCTTCTACACTTGGTGATATTTACCGTTATGGAATACTATTATTGGAAATTTTCACAAGAAAAAAACCAACAGATGAGATGTTTGAAGGAGACATGGGAACTCACAAGCTCACATCCATGGCATTACCAAATCGTGTCATGGATATAATTGATCCTTCGTTGCTCTCCAAGCAAGAATATGATGATAGAGATCATCATGAAATTTCCACAAATGATGAGACATCAATAAGGAGGAGGGATATGGAGCCTAATGTCCTTGCTATGATGGAGGAGTGGTTGGTGTCGGTGTTACAAATTGGTGTCTCATGTTCTTCAACTTCACCTAGTGAAAGGATACCTATGCCTGTTGTTGTCAATAACCTGCAAGCCATCAAGAACTCATATTTAAGGTTCAACAACTTACAATAGAAAAGGAAGAAGGGAAAATGTTTTATATTTTGATATCCTTATTTCTATATTTGGGTTGGGGCATAGTCTATCCAATAGTTGAATTTGATGATGATGGTTTGGAGTACAATATGTTTAATTTACTATCAATTTCTATAATTGTGTTTTCAATTCTACTATGTTATTGATGATATATTTAATGTCTAGTAAACATTCTCTTTCTTATTTCTATTTTTCGTAATACTATTTGAAGTTAATGTATCGATGCTATGAACATTAGCTTTGGTGATGGCAGAAAATAGATAAAAGAAATATAAAATGCATAAAGAATAGAGTGATTATTGGGATTGCTTGAGTAATATACCCGATGGCCTTTATATACACTTGTAAATAACTTCAAGAATGATTACAAGATCATAATTATGGTAGCTATTGAAGTGTTTCGCATATTTGAGATATCGAAAATGTTTCAATCCAAGTTTTCAAAATTAAGATTAAATTAGTTTTGATGTATGATGTTGACAACTATTCTTTAGGAACGACATGTAACAACCTAAGTCAATATTTGTGTGTATTTGCGTGAGATAAGTTGAACATACTTGGATGACAATACTAGTTATATAGAGATGTGCGTATGTAACTTGGGTTTATCCTTATATTGACAGGAATGTGCTTATCATATACTTAGGATACAGACAATCTTGGAAGTCGAACTTATCCTAATCATTTTATTAGTTAAAGTAAACTATCATCTTAGGTAGTTAAGTGGATAAACTTGATCAAGTTAATCCCAAATTTTTGTGTTGGACCCAACCAACTTAGGTAACTTGGCAAATATGGAGGACCCAACCAACTTAGGTAACCTGGTGTTTCGGATCTTTTTATTGAAAAAGATATAATTATTAAGAGATTACTGAGGGTTCGTAAACTTAATGAAGTTTGGCTCCAATAGAGTGGAAATGCTGATATTATTTCTACAGAAAGGGGGGAATGCGCCTTTGATTAGCCCGGTTTTGCGGGGACGCCCATTACAAGCATGCAAATACTTCAGATAATATTGAATAAATGGGTACTGTCAGTATTGTTTCTACTGTTATACTGTACGCTTTGGCTCCCGTCCCTTCTCTTGTTCGCTTTCTCACCGTTGTTTCTTCAGGTGTTCCCTCTCCGCATTTTAGAGAGTGGGATCGGCGTTTTCTCTATGTCTGGAGTTTCATGGAGTTGATTGGTTTGATCGCCCTCCTTCAGTTGATTCGGCTGCTTCAGATGGGCTTATGGAGGACGGAAGGCGTGCACTCCACTGCTCGCCTTCGGGACTCCCTTGCTCTTAGGTATTCTTCTCTTTCTCTTATGCTACTCTTCCGAGTTGTCGGGGGAAAAGCTGGTGTTCGCCTCCAGCGTGCGTTGTTGCTGAAATACTGGCTGGAAGAGTGCGTTTTCTAGTGCACCTTCCTCACTTATGTTTCTCTCGGGTTTATTTTTGGGCTTTCGGGGAGCTTCATGTGCTTCTAGTCGCTTTGTTATTCCTTTGAGTTGATCACCTCCTTTTTCGTGATCCCGTCTTCTTTTTGTGTGTGTCTTGTCTCTTTTCCTTTTTCTCTTTTCCTTTTTGTTGTTGTTGTTGCTCCTCCTTTTATAATGTGCCTTTTGCCCACTGGTCACTGCTTCTTCTTGTTTCATCCTTTGGTTCGTGGCACTTTTCCCCTTTTGTAGCTGCAGATTCCTTCTTTATCAGGTCCCCTTTGTTTGTTTTCTCCTTTTGGCTTTCTCATTTAATGGCTGCAGAAGGAGAGTGGTGCAAGTCTTTCCATCTTGGGCTTTGCCTTGGGAAGGGCTGAATGAAGTAAGCAAAGATTCCTTCAGACAGCTGGCTACCTCGTTTGGACATATGTGTACGCTCTGGACTGGGTACGCCTTTACCCGTAACTTTGGTACTTATGACGCCTTCTCTTAGCCGTAGCCATTCTTCTTGAGCCTTAGCGGCTAATGCAATGTTGCCAGTTACTTTCCTTTTTCCTTCTGGCTATGCCAGCAGGGTGCTTCATGTTTTTCCTTGGGAAGGCGTACAGGGGAGGGCGCCTTCGCACTGCAGGTGTTTGTCACGTGCTTCCTCTCAGCTTATTGTTTGTTTGGCGATTTTTAGCCTCATGATGGATTTGGGCTTTGCATTTTGGGCCTTGTTAATGGACCACTCACTTTTGGGTATCAACACCTGGCAAATATGGAGGGCTTGGCCAACAATGATACATCAATTATTTAGTAGGATTTTAGTTGGGCCCAATTAACACAAACAACCTAATAAACTTGGTGAGCTCGGTCATCATGGTCAACATGAATTCTCTATAAAGCCATCTAATCCATAATAGCTACTTCCTATATTCATGAATGATATTTCCTATATGTATGAATCTACTAATATATCAACTAGAATTATTATTGCATTTGAATATACTCAAATTTTTAATAAGTTCATTATTTCTGACACTTCCCTTCTATCAGCCCTCTATCAAGTTTCTTTTTTAATAAAGTCAATTTTTATAAGTTTTTTTAAATGCCACGTGCCATTCTTAAATATTGAAATTGTACCGGTGGCAGGACACTTAACAAACAAACACTAAAAACAAGAATTAAAACAAAAAAGTTTGGATATTATAGGACTGGTCTGAGACATGCCAAATATTTTTTTTTATAGTGATTAAAACTAAGACGTGCAATACTTTCCGTGACGAAGCTTATTTAAGCTTCTATGACAATTCAAAACAAAGTGGATAACAAATTAAAGGAGCAGATTATATTTACTATAAACTAAAATTAAAACTACTTATATTAAAATTAAAATTAAAAGGCAAAACAACTTCTTTAATCCCTAAATTATTTATTTGTTTTAAATTGGTTTCTTAAGTTTTTTGAATTCATCACCATTAGCCCCTCCTACAATTTTTCCATTATTTTCTCCCTCTTATCATCTTCCCCAGCAAACTCCAAGGTTTTTCTGGTAAGAACTCATTTTTTCTAACAAGTCCATTAGGGTTACTCTCATTCGCTCTCTCTCTCTATATATATATATATATATATATATATATATATATATGAAAAATCTAGTTCGGTTAATAGCGGAAGGGAACCTCACCGTCTCTTTCGATGTTGTGATGGGGCATTCAGATTGAAAGGGAGCCCTGGCGTCCATGGCAGCAGTCAAGTTCATGGTAAAGAGAGAGAGAGAAATGAAACCTCACTAGATAAAACTTGAAGGACAACTTTAAAATAAACAAATAATTTAAGGAACCAAATGAGCGGTTTTTCCAAATTAAAATTAAAATCAAAACTACTTGCAAATGGGGAAGATTGTCGCACACTGCATCATTCACTATTCAGGACATGTGTCGCCTACTTGAATGACCACTAGAGATTGAGTCTGGATCCTCTTCGGTATTAAAGAGTCTAGTTCTTTGAACTTTTAAATAGATAAGGACATGTGGCAAAACTAAAATTTAATGATCAGGATTTAAAGTAAAAATAGTGATGTTTTTTACTTGAATAAATAGATAAAAAAAAACCTCTTTAGCCTCCCCTCTCTTTCTCTCTTTTTTTTTGTCTTGTTCTCACCGTGATTTCTTCGTACCAACAATCCTAGTCCTCCGTTGCTGTGCCTGTGCCTACCGAGGCTCATTACTACTTCACTAAACAGCAGTGTTGATGGTAAGGGTGCTAACGGCGCCTCCGATCCCTTCGCATCACCACTGCTACTACTCTTTCCCCCTCGTCTCCTTCACTTCCTCACCACCCTCTCTTCACTAAAGAGCAGTGGCTCTCGTCATCACTTGATTCCCAGCTGCTAATAATCTTCTTTGTTCATCGACACCGACGTACTTGTCACGGTGCATGATTAAGACTTCTCATTTCTAATCGGGACCAATTCGAGCATCACCAAGTCTCATTCACCACTCACGATGGGGAAAATGGCGGAAAAGTTAGGATTTGCTTTTGGGGATCGGAGCCGGGAGCATCGTGATGCAGCAAGAGGAGGAGATCAGATAGAGAGGGATATTGATACATGAATAAAGTTTGTTTTATCTTTTACTTAATTTAATTTAAAATTAAATTAATTTATGCTTTAAATCATGACCATTGAATCTCTATTTTGCCACGCGTGTCTGCATCTAATTTAAAGTAATGGACACTCCACTACCGGAGAGGATTCTGGTTCCTGGAGATGGTCGCATTTTTTGTTATTTGGGTATATTAGGGAGTTATTTATTTAGGGATGAGTGTTCATGAATAATTTGTCTGTGAAGGTTTATCTTTGTTTCTTTGCATTTCAATTCCATGTGCATGAATGTTCTTCTTCTATATCCAAGTAGCAGCCGCAACAGAGGTCATGGAGCTGAAATCATCAGATAACGAATGTATCATAAATGAAGCAAGTTCAATTACTTACAACTCAAGTCAATGCAACAAACTCCAATTCTACAGCTCAAAAAATTGCAGAGAACTCCCTTGTTGTTGGCGCTTCAGTTTCATGACTAACAAGCTAACCTATATTAGTTTAGATTTAGTTATATTAAGTTAACTCTAGTTAAATTTCAATTAGAGTTATTGTAACTATAAATAACATAACTTAACTGACTCATATAACTTGAACATTTCATTTTTAGAAGTTCAATAAAATTAATATTTCATGTTCACGATTTTCCTCATCTTCTTTGCTTCAACATTGTTGAAGGTATGCAAGCTCAATTCATCATATCTACCATGTTTGACATGGTATCATGTCATTGGATTTCTTAGACCATTGTGCAGAAGCGATCAAAATAGTAATAATTTTAAATACGTGTGAAAGCAATTAAATCAATAAATATGAAATCGATGTCGCACGTTAATAAATTAAAAAAATTTGATTAATATATCAATAAAACAATTGTTATGTTGCAGAAGAGATAATGATAGCAATAGTGAAATATGCGCAACAATAACAAATATAAATACAAGAACAAAATATATAAATGAATTTAAGGATAGAGAGATTACAAACAAGATTTTTATATTGGTTCAGCTTCCCCAATGAGTTCCACGTAACTGTTGGATTCCGAAAAGGCCTACTCATTCCGTCTCTTAAGTAAAGGAAATTTCGTCTCTAATAACATTAGAGATGGAATTAAAGACAGAATTCAGTTCGTCCCCAGTTTTGACGTTGCAAAAAATATTAGAGACGAAAATAATAATTAAAATTCCGTCTATAATAATAAAATAAAATCCGTCTCTAATAATGACGGAAAATTTCGTCTCTAATAAGAAAAAAACCGTCTCTAATCTGAGACGGAAGTGTTTCCGTCTCTAATTTCCAAATGCAAAATCCTTCTTTAATGTGCCAAATTCCGTCTCTGATCTTCCGTCTCTAATTCCTTCGCCATATTTCGTCTCTAATCCAGGCAATTCCGTCTCTAAATAGAGACAACATTATTTTCATCTCTGATTCCATAGTGAATTCAGTCTCTAATTCACAAATTTCCGTCTCTAATTCCTATAGTGAATTCCGTCTCTGATCCACAAATTTCCGTTTCTAATTCCCAACATTGGTAACACTAATTAAAACCTGTAATTTTAAAATTTTATATAACAATAATTAAAAACATATCCATTAAAAAATGCAAATAAAGAAGTCAATACATAAGTATCTAACCATAATTCAAATAAAAAAATACAAAATAATCCAAAAATATATTACATATATATATATATATTACATATTTAAGTCATTCATCTAAAAAATAAACTAACATAAGTCAGCATGATCTTCACCACACAGATAATTCTAGATTTCATATGAGTCACATCTTTTAGTGATACTCTTTCCATGCATGTAGTGGAGGAGGAAGATGGTAGCATACTATCTAGAAACTTTAGATCCTAGTCCATAAATTCTTCGTTTTTTGTTTTTTCATCCAACAACATCCAGAAAGATACTATTCTGAGATTGCAAGCTATTGCTACTATCACACCAGCACTTTCGGATTCAGAAACTCGTTTTCGATATGTGTCCTGAAAAGATTGAGTCAATTAAACAAACTTTATGTTTACAAAAAAAAAACATAACTTAAAGGTTAATTCTACATACGACAATGTTTTCTTGACGTTTAGTGAGCCACTCATTTGGCTTTCCCTTGGGCCGATGAAGCTGCTGATATATCTCATATAAGGTTGTTTCTCTGTTCAATTGCACTGTCTACCACGCGACACAAAGAAACACAAGAAATGTGAATTGCAAAACATGACTGACTCTAAGAGTGTATATTAAGAATATTGTCTTATCCAATTATCATTAGTCAGTAGTGAATTTTAAATCTCTGAAACATTAGAAGTTTCTTTGTTGGGATTGATCCAAGGTCGTCAAATAATTAAATAACTTGAATTCTTTTAAAAAAAATATAATACTTTGTTGATTTTTAATAAATTATTTATATATTTTTATGATATAATATGTTTATCTTTGCAATCTTTAATTTTTCTTCACCACCTGCACAAAGGAATATTATATTAAATAAATATAAATATGAAAAAGAATAATTATCAACTCATAAACTTCTAAAGATATAAATAAATAAAAAGAATTATTGTTTAGAAGATTTGGTTAGGAAATGAGTGCTCTAAGTGAGAAACACGCGACACCCTCCTCGGAGGAAGAGGATTTGAAGGCTCGAAGTACCAAAAAGGTCAAAGTGGATAGCAATGGTGTGGTAATCATTGATGATGTCATGGGGAACGAGAATGATAATAGTACAGTTCATTAGTACTTGGAGAACCAGACAAAGGGGAACGTAAGCATGAACCACGTTGAGGTTGCTGGTGTATCGTACAAAGAAAAGTTGATGCAGAATGAGGAATATAAACTAAACTCCACAAAGATTATCCAATTGATCATAGAAGAATTGGGGGTTGACTTAGAGAAGGATGATAATAATGAGGTGGCTGATGATCTTTACTCTGATACAAAACCCACGGTGGATGTCTCTTTGGAAGAATATGAAGAGTTGTGTAAGCCTTGGAAGTTTGCCCTTATTGTCAATGTCATTGGCAGGAATATTGCATATCGCTTCATGGTCTCTAAGCTCCAACACCTATGGGATAGGATTGGTGAGATCCAGGTGATGGACATAGGAGAGGGTTACTTCCTGGTTCGGTTTAAAGATGAAGGTAACTATAAAAATGCTCTTTTTAAGGCCTTTTTTCAACCCCTCAGAGCATGAGGTGCGTAAAACCGCTACGTGGGTTAGGATTCCAATGCTTCCACTGGAGTTATGCAATGCTAAGTTCCTATGGCGTCTAGGTGGTAAGCTTGGGAATATGCTGAAAATTGATGAAACAACCTTTATTCACTCACGGGGCATATTTTCCTGTATTTGTGTGGAGCTTGATCTTCGTCGGAAATTGAAACCTTCTATCATTGCTATGGGGCGTGAATTTAAAGTTGAATATGAAGGGATCCACCTCATTTGCTTTAGCTGCGACAAATTTGGTCATAAGCGGGATGTTTGTCCTGAGCGTCTATACACGACTCATGAGGAGGTGATTACCGGTGCAGTTGAATTAGTAACTAAGTCACCGTCTATAGGTGAGATGTAACATCCCTGATTTAATCCCAAGTATAATTAATGTAGTAATGAATTGAGGGTGAAGAGAATGGTAATTATAAGCTAATTAATTGGTTTGAAGTTAGTTTTGGGAGTTAGAAACATATAACCCTAGGTAATTTAAAACACAAGATTTATAACTCGAAACACAAATTCCACCGTTGGATATAAAGTTGGATTTATGTAGAAGCTTGTTTTAAAATTTGAGCAAGATCCAATGGGTAACGAAGAAGTTATAACGTTTCGAAGATAAGAGAAAATAAAGAAAAAAAATTGGGCTCCACGCCTGAGTGCCCACCCAAGCGGGCAGAGGCACTAAAAATGTTGCATCGAAGCGCTAGAGAGCAGGCTTGAGTGTGCACCTGAGCGCGGATGCACCAGCTCCACCAGACGCACCAGATTGGCGCACCAGAGACCAACGCGCTAGGCACGCACGCCTGAGCGTGCGCGTCATGTGACATTCCATATTTTCCTAACTAAGATAAATAAGTTTTCATTAAAGAAGAATTTTGAGATATTGTTTTACAAAGGATTTTTAATGAGTGTTTTATTTGATTACGTAATCAATTGTCGATTTTATGGAATTTTGGTAAACAAAGATTTTCGTAGAGTTCAAGCAAATGATTTTATTGAGTTTGGAAGTGATTTTATTATTTGTGATTTTATTTGAAAAATGAATTTCTTTGTTCATCTTTATAGATTTAACCAAATTGATTTAAGAATTGATTAAAGGAATTTGATTTCATGATGGATTTCTACACTCTGGAATTTAATCCACTTGTGTTAAAGTTTCATGTGTTTGTTTTTCCAAGGTTTTCAATGAATTATATTACTTAAGGTTTTAATCAAGATTTTACCTTCTTAAATTAACTCATATGGTTTTATGGTTTTAAGATGGAAAATCATTTTTACTCTAAGTTTCAAAAATCAAAGTCCAATCATCTTATCATATTTTTAATCTAGAGTCATCTCTAGAAACCCTAATTAGCATTCCTAATCTTTGATCAAACCCTAATCAAGTTCCTAATCCTTGATTAAGAACTTAATCACCCTCTTGAGATCTAAACCTTCAAGGTTAGTAAACTAATCTAGCATTAGTTTCCCCTAAACCTATACTAGCATGGATTAAGTTTTTGATTAGTACCTTAATCCTTGATTAAGCCCTAATCTCTAAGGATTAGTGGACTAAACCTAAATTAGTTTTCCTAATCCTACCCTAATCATGATTAGACCCTAATTAGCACCTTAAACCTAAATTAACTAACCTAATCTACCCTTAAACCCTCCCAAAACCGAAATGCACCTTCCATGTGCATTACTTGGTCTCCAAGTTTGTTTACTTGGTCTCCAAGTTGATTGCTTAATGGCCAAGTACATGACATCATCCTAATGACCTAAGCATGACATAAGAGAAGAAAAAGAAAAGAAAAAGAAAAGGTGGGCCGTGGGAGAAGAGTAAAAAGGAACCAAACCTAGACCAACATTTTATTCACCACACAATCCACTTCACTTTCTCCATTTCTCACTCCAAACCAAACACAACACTAAGAGCAAAATCAAGCTCTTAGAGAGAGATAGATAGAGAATCCGTGAGGGTAGAAGAAGAAGAAGATGAACCAAAACCTCAACACCAATCTACTACACAATCTAAGCAAACTCAAACCAAGGTAGTGAAGAAGAGAAGGAGAAACCATGGACTTAGGGAGAAGAGTGAGTGAACCGTGAGGAGTAAAAAGGGGAACCAAAGAACAACCCAAAGATTTGGACTTGATTTTGAAAGCTTTTGTTGATGTAAGCATTTTATTTCATGATCTTAAAGTTCTTAACCTCTTTTCTTTAACTCAATTCGGTTTTCATGTTTTCTTTCTCAAGCTTTGATTTTTGTTTGAAGAAGTTAATGCATGTTGGTTTTCAAGTTAGATCTAGAAATTTCATTTACATGCATGTTGATTTCTAAACTTAATCTTGAGGTTTTGCTAAGAAAATGTTTTCTTCCATGATCTTAAGTTGCTTTGTGAACTTATCTACTTTTCCTTGATTTCTTAAAAGTGTTTTTGAAAAAGAATTTGATTTTGAGTTTTTCATGAAGGATTTTTCAAAGATCTAGTGTTTTTTCTTGCATGCATGTCAAGATCCATGCTTGAACTATGATTTGTTTGACGCTTAAGTTTTAATGAAAAGATCTTTGAAAATGATTGAATTTTCTTGGTGATTTCCTTTGTGTTAGTCACGGTTTTGCTTGACTTTTAGGTTAGAAGTTTTGGTGTTGATTTGTGATATGTGCATGTAAATATCTTTAGATTTTGAGTATGTTTTGGAAGTTTGAATCCTTAAGAAAATTCTTTTTAAGAAAACCAAGAACAAGTCACGGTTTTGATGATTGTGGTGATTGAAAGATTGATTTTCTTTTATTTGATCTCATGCATGTTGTAATGTTGAAGTTTAATGATGTTTTAGATGAATAGAAATTTGTATGATGTTGCGATTTTAAGTGGTGGTCACGGTTTGTATGCGTAAATGAAAAGGGTTAAGATTTTCTTAAGTTTAATTGGTGAATATGTGATTTCCATGAACTTTGTGTTGATCTTAAGTGTTTGATGTAAAATAAAAATTGTTTAAAAATTTGTTTGATGCTCACGGTTTCATATAGGAAAAATATGCTAGGATTATGTTTCTACTTGCTTGATGAATTATGTGAAATTGTTGTTCGATTTGAAGTTGTTTTTAGAAGTCTTGAATTCTTGAAAATGTTTTTGAGAAAACCTAGTTAAGGTCACGGTTTTGACCTTAGTTTTGAGTTAAACTTTCTTGAGTATATATGTGTTGATATCATGAAATTATGTGATGATTGTGATGTCATTCTTTGAGGAAATAATTTTTGAAAAACAAATGAATCATACGGTTTTGGATAAGATTAAATGTAAGATTAGGTGAAAATTTGTCTAAGTGTTTATGTATGCCAAAAAGTTTGATTTCTTTATTTAATTAAGATATATGCATGAATAAATATGTGAACATGTTGAGAAGAAGTTTGTTTATGTTTAACTTGATAACTTGTGGTTATGAATGTTTGAGATGAATGGACAAGTTTATTTAATAAAATTTTGTGCTGAAGTTGTGATATGTGTGTTTTTAACCTTGGTAAATGATATTTGTATATGTTCAATAATTTTGAAATTTTGTCACTGGTCTAAGCATGTTAAAATGAGCTTCTCTGAATTTTTGAATGATTTTTGGAATTAATTTCCTATTTCTATGAGAACTAACTTTGTGAGAGCGATTTTGAGAAAACACGTTTTTTGGTTTAAAGATGAACAGAATTTTAAAACTTGTGATACTCTAAATTGCTTGAAATTTTTATGGTAGCTCCTTAAACATGTCGTGTGATTCTCTGTAAAATTTGAGGTGATTTGGAGTTGATTTGATATTTTTACCAATTGAGAAACAGTGGACCGTTTGGTTCAGATTTTCCGGACTTAGCGACGAATTTAATTGAAAAAGTATGACTTTCACAACTCCAAATAATCTGAAATTTTTATGAGATGATATTGATTGTGAAAGGAAGATTTATACCAATCTTCATGCAATTTGGAGTTGAAACACTATTTTTAATTATGGCATTTTGGCCTCAGGCCAGCAACAGTTCTATCTTGTTTTCATACGAAATCTGATTTGAAACCTAGCTTAAGATTGTTAAAATGACTTGGAAAATTTTATGTGATGAACTTTAGCATATATTTGTATGATCTGGAAATTTTGAGGATTAAACAAATTTATCTTTTGAGCTTTTCCGTAATCGAACAAAAAGCTTTATGTAAATGTTTTCGATAAAAATGAATTTTTGTACCTTATTTTGTGACTTGGCTGGACTTGCATGATGATCATAATGTTTTGAAATAATTGAATGAATGATTGCTTGATGATATATGCATGAATGAGTTTGCAAGGTAATTGTTTACGGTGTTTAGGTCTAGGCTATTGGTTTGAAATAATGATTTGAGAATGTGTTATGTGCTATGTGCCAAAATGGTTTGTCTTATTTGAAGCATCATGCTTCCCACATTTAATTTTAAGTGTTTGAACGTGAGAAAGTGTTGATCAAAGTGTTTATTGAATTGTTTTCAAGATACTTAACTTGTTTATGGATTTAAATTGGTTTTGAACAATGGAAAATGAATTTAAGACTTGGAATATGATGTTGTCCAGAGTTTTTATAAGTTGTATTTCTTATTTAAAGATGTTTTCAAAGTGATTTGAAGTTGAGTTTTGACGAGTACTTAATATAAGATAAAGTTGGTTTAAAAAATGCGATTTTACGGTGTTTTCGGATTTTCTAAAGAGTGTTTTATGGACTTGTATCTTTGCTGTCCATATTTTATTGAAATTGTTTTTCAATCCTGAAAATGTGTTTGGTTGGTTTTAAATTTTAAATTTTAAATGGTACGTGATTTAAGAAAAGTTGAATTTCAAAAGTGACGTTACTCGATGTTTTCGAGATCGAGCGAGCTGCTGTCCAAGACGGACCAGCAACCGATCCACTTATTTAAAATGATTTCATTGATTTCTTATAATGATTTCAAAATATTTAAAGTATAGTGAAAGTTGGATTTTGATTTGAGAAAAATCTCGACGTTTTACGATTTTCCGACAAGATGTGAAAGGAGTTTTCGAAAAAAACGTTTTGATTTCCGAGTATGACGATCATTTAGATAGACTAGTAACGTTAGTGTCTCCTATCTATTACAAGGTGCTTATAAGTCAGGAAGTTGGAGCAGCTGACAGTTGGGAGGACCCGCAACGATTTCGGACGAGGTATTTGCTGGAGTTGAGGTGAGAGAGAAGCTTCCCTAAGACACCGTGGTATTTAGGTGAAGTATTAGGACACTCCGTACTCTCTCAAAGTCGGAGTAAAGGTCTATTGTAGCTAGTAGTATACCCGATAAATTGTGTGCCTTGCTTGTATCGCGGTATACGAAGACTCAGACCTATACCATCACATGGTATGAATTGATTGATATGTTTGTTATGTTGAGATATATTGTTGTTTATATTGTCATTGCATGAGCATAATGCATCATCTCGCAATATAATATAAGAATAGTAAAGACATTAGAAACTATAAGAAATCCCCCAAAGAATAGAACGGAACTCTAACGGATAAGATTCGCTACGGAACCGGATGATGCTGATACGCCGAGTACGTGGATCGAGCTGACGACACGACGACGACGATGCCTTTGGACGCGGACGCAATGATGGCCGAATTCTACAAAGATAGTTTCCATATGGTCGTAGCCATATGTTGAGAGTGAGTTAAGATAGGTCGGAGCCTATCTATCAAAGATTGATGGATATCCCGCATATAGTCGTAGCTATATGCCAGAGGTGATTCTGAGTGGGTCGGAGCCCGTCAAAATGATGATTGATAGTCTGCATATGGTCGGAGCCGTATGCTGAGAATGGTTCTGAATGGGTCGTAGCCCGTCAGAAAGATTGTGGATATCCTGCATATGGTCGGAGCCGTATGCCAAGAATGATTCAGGATGGGTCGGAGCCCGTCAAACGTATTAGTCGAGTCCCACAGAAGCATTCCGCATATGGTCGGAGCTGTATGATGGAGATGACTTAGGATGGGTCGACGTTAGGACAACGAGTATAACCTCACGACTTAAAACCCTAACCCGAAGTAGTGGAGAGGAAGATACACCTAAACTACCCTTGTGGTGTTCAGCTGGATGATTAAGATAGGGGGCGACAATGAGGGTAATTCGTCAAGAAGCCTTGAGAAGTCTGTCTAGGTGGGAAAAACCATAGGGGCCCTGGCTGAACCGGTCGGAGCTGGTCACCCAAGGGTGTGGACGAAGTACCACACGATCACTAGACGGATGACTGACACCCCCCTTGACTAAATCTTGACCAGTGAGAGGGATGCTCGAACACGGTTGGATGTGCCCTTTTTCTCGAGACATTATTTATTTTGCCATCCGTAAAAGGCCGGTGTGGTTAGAGATCCTGTACTCCTGATTGCTTCCGAACTAGGTGGTTGGATTCCGAGGAGATGTAGATCCAAAACCATAAAGCCTGAACTTCCGACATTATGGACTCGAGAAATATGGATAAAGAGACTTTGATGAGAAGATCTGATTAAAAGGTTCCCTTAAGTGAAAGACTCGCAAGAGGAAATCGAGAATAGCGCATCGCGAAGAGATTAACGATAAGGATAGACGAAAGTAAACTTACGTTAATGAATGATTAATTAATAATGATCATAATTATGAATGTGATAATGCAAATATGTTATCTTGTTGTGTTGTATTCATATTGCATTGTTGTGCTGTGAATATATTATGTTGTATGCTTGTATTGTCTTGATATTTTGCCTATCGTAAACCCACACCGTCGACGATACGTCGTTCGGAATGCTTACTCTCTCTGTCTTTCCCGCTCCCTGTGGACTTCTGTGATGATGTCCACAGGTGACAGAGTAAGTAGTTTATCTCGGGAGTTGGCGCTGCAAGTGATGGCCTACAAAGACAAGACCGAGATGGAGTCTCGAAGGAGGAGAAGGTCAAGCTCGGCTCGAGGACGCGATGGTTGATGATTCGACCCTTCGGAGGAGTATTATGTTGGACGGAGGTCTACTGTCATAGTATCTATGTTCAAGTATTGTACTCCCTTACCAGGTACTTAGACATCATTAGCTGTATCCACATGTGCACCCGAAAGATGTTTTATAAAGCTGGATAATCAATATTAAGTTTTCTAGTTAAACATAAAAGAGATGGGCTTTTAAATGTGATTTGTGAAAGCAAATTTCAAAGTGCGATGTTTCGTAACATCTCGGTTTGGAACTTGAAGTATAACGTGTGATATGAGAATCAACTTATGTTGCAAATTATTTTGATAAAAGATTTTGGATCTTGGAGATTCTCATGTCCATGTTATGTTATAAAAAAAAAAATTGGCCCAAATTTTCACTACATTAATTAAAGAAATTATATTTTCAAGTTGTCAAATCGGGGTGTTACACGTCAGACCCATTTCTTCTCAACCACTCATTTTTGGCTTCCTAAGCAAGCCACAATTCACAACCACACATCCTTTCCTCCTAGGCAAGAAACTCGAAAATAAGGCTAAAAACAACAACACAACACTTCCTCCTCTTCACTTCATCATCTTCTTCATTTCCTCCTATAGCACCAAGAACAAGAATCATCCTCATCACCATAAACCCTAAAAATTAGGCACCATGATCATCAAGAACATCATGCCCATCATCTGCCTCAAATCTTAAGCAAGAAAATAAGCACAAAATCACCCCCACTACTCCCTCACAAAATCGCCACCCTTTCCCTCATCTCTCTTGGATTTTCCTACTCCATAGCCATGGAGAAACATACATACACATGCCTTCTCCACAAGGACAAGGAATAAATAGCTAAGGCTAGATGGTTCAAGTTCTAGGAAGTCAAGAGCCAAGGAGTAAGAGCTAGGAATGTGAGGTTCTACCTCTCTCTCATTCAAGGTAAGAACAGAGTGTTACCTTGACTTAGGATATAGTTTCTCTTTTATTATAGTGATGGCTAGGGGTAGATGGATAAATAGAGTATAAAACCTTAGGGTAGTTGATGATAATAGGATTTGGAGTAAATAAGTATAGATAGGAACTTGCTAGTATGCTTGTAGAAATATATAAATATTGATAGATATGGAGAATGGAACCCTAGGGATGTTTATGAAGGAGATAAAGAAAAGGAAAACACTAGATAGATAATTATAGATGATAAATGGTAATGGTTGATGAGAATAAATTGATAATAAATGGAAAATAGAATTATACTGCTAATGTGAGATGGACCCACCTAATTGGGTATGTGAATCTAGGATTTGTAGTGTGTGAAGATATAGGATTAAAATGTGTGTGTATGAATATGATAATAACCCTCCGAAAGGTGCGAGATATATAAATAATGACCCTCCATAATGGAGCGAGATAATGACCCTCCGAAAGGAGCGAGATATGTAAATAATGACCCTCCCTAAGTGGAGCGAGATAATGACCCTCCAAAGGAGCGTGTATAATGACCCTCCAATAAGGAGTGTGCAATAAGTGAGAATAAAAAGGGTAAATAGGTAAGTGAAAGTTAAGAAAGAATGAAAAGAATAAAAAGACATAGGGGAAAACTAGGATAATGAAAAGATAAGGAAGATTAAGAATGAATAAAAAGGAATAGGAAAACGTTATACTAATTGGGAAATAAGTCATAGTGTAGGTTCTTGGTTTGTTTAATTCTACGCTTTTGTAGAAACTATTATTCTAAGTTCTGTGTAATGCTACCCTTCTTGCTATTTTTATTACAGGTGCAAAAGGAGCTTACACAAGTTATGACCGAGCAGGAGTACACTCCACCTCGTGGGGTGTAATTAGTTATCTGGGTGACCATGTGTTGGTCAAGGGTTGTATTTTGGACTTTTGAATGTATAGTATGTTTGGAAATCAAACTAAGGATTTGTAAATATTTTATTAAATGATGTAAATGAATCCATTAGATTATATTTTGGCCCTGCTGGCCTACTGTTGTTTAGTTGAAAGTTTTTATGCAGGGCAAACAGGAAAACTGATATTTTGGGAATGTCCCTAAAACAAAGTAACATTCCATCCGATTTTACGAAGATTTTTATAAGTAATGTAATTAACCAAAATTTTTAAAAGAAAATTTTTAAGTCACTAAAGCTAATCGAGGTAATTAGTGTATTAATTAAGGTAGGGTGTTACATGAGAAGATGAACGGCAACACTCGTCGGGAGGATGGAATGCAGAACGGAAATCCTGTGAATCCCGTAAATTGTGGAGATGCTGTAACTACCGTGAATACTGCGGATACTTCGGGTAGCCGCAGAAGATAGCTTTTATGGGCCATGGATGATTGTTTCCCGAAACCAGCGTAGAAGGGTTCTGAAATATCAGGGCCATAATCCTGATAATGAGGGATGGAAGGAAAAATCTGACATTATGGAGGCTAGAAGTGGGGGTTCTCGTTATAACGCCCTTAGTCATGAGGAGCATGGCGAGAATGGGATAAAATTAACGCATGTCGAGAATCCGAGATTTCAAAAGGATGGGCCCCACAACAAAAATTTGGTTTCTCAAGTTGGGAGTAAGTTTGTTGGGCTTAGGCCTGTGAAGCAACAGAATTGGACTACAAAAAATAAGGGAATTAGTCCTCAAACCCCCATTTTATCCCTCAAACCCCACTTTTTTCAATAATACCTAAACTACCCTTCTTACAAACACCCCATTCACTCAACCTACCTCTTCTTCTTCTTCTTCTTCTTCTTCTTCTCTTCTCTTCCTCTTTTCTTCTTCTTTAGTGTTCCTTCTCCTCCTCACCTGTCGCGCCACCACCGTCCTCCGCCTTCGTCCAGATCTGACAAAGATCAGAAAGCTTCTTCTTCTTCTTCTTTTCCTCTCCTGTCGCGCCACCAAATCTGATCTTGTCCAAATCTTGTTCTTGGCATGACACCATGTCGATTCGTCGGAGTCCATCATTGGCCTTCGTCCAGATTTTCTTCGTTGTTCTTTTTTTTTTCGGGTTGTGAAGAATTCCGACGAGCCCATGTCGGAAATTCAAAATTCCGACACTGGGTCATCGGAATTTTGAACAAATGTATTATTTTTTCCTTTTTAGACATTCCGATACACCCGTGTCGGAATAAAATCCGATACACCCGTGTCGGAATAAAATCCGACACTGGTTCGTCGGAATTATTTCAAACACTATATTGAAAAAAGGTGTCTTATTGTGCTTGTGTGGAAGATGGAAGAGGCTTCGGTGTGGCTTTGAAAGTGGGTATGCAACGCGGGGGTGTGTGTGTCTTGGTGGTTTGTGTGTGAAGGTGGTGGTGGTGGTGGTGGTGGGGGGGGCAGAGTTGCAGGGAGTGGGGGCTGTGTGTGAAGGTGGTGGTGGGGGGGAGTTGTAGGGAGTGGGGGGCTGTGTGTGAAGGTGATGGTGGAGGTGGGTAGTGGGGTTGTAGGTAGTGAATGGGGTTTGGGAAAATAGGGGCATTTCTGACTTTTCCCAATTAAAATGGGGTTTGGTGGAGAAAAGTGGGGTTTAGGGACTAAATCCCAAAAGTAATAAACCAAAGCCCAATATTTCAGCTAAAGGAACCCAATCTAAACCTCTTCCTAATCGAGCTCAGGTTCAGCAAGTCCTCCCTTCTTCTAAACCAGAAATGAAACACAATAAGCCTCAACCTTCTCAGGAAGATCTCCTTGTTCTTAAGGAGAAGAAAGCTATGGAGATGGTGGTTATGGACACAATGCGTCGGTACCAACAACAGATGTGGAATGATTTAAAGTTGGAATTCGTAATGATGATTTTCTTGGCAGCTTCGTTCCGCAATCTAGAAGTGTGGAGATGGATTTTATTCGGAGACAAGCTTCTAGAGGTAAGGAATCTATATACCTGCCTGAAGGTTCTAAAGCTACTGCCATGAGTATTGATGAAAGTAATGTGGTCAGCGTTGGCCAGAAGATAGATGGTATTTGATCCTCAGGGGCTTGTCTTTAATTGGGTTCATTTTGCCCTTTTCTTGTCTATTGTTGTTATTGACGAAGGCCTTTATTTGGAATTGTAGAGGTGCTGAGAATCGATCTTTTCCAGGACTCATGTCTGATTGTTAGAGATTATATGATCTGGATTTCCTTGCTATTCTAGAACCACAGATAAGTGGGGGAAAGAGCTGAAGCTGTAATTTCTAAGTTGGGTTTTGATGATAGGGTGCGAATTGATGCAATTGGTTTTGCTGGTGGGATTTGGTGTCTTTAGAAGAATGACAGAGTATCTCTTACTGTTCTCCATGTCTCTAAGCATGTTATTCACTTATTTGGTAAAATTGATCAGGGATGTGTGTGGTATTTCAGTGTAGTGTATGCTAGTCCCATGAGATTGAAAGGGAAATGCTATGGAGTGAGCTTCGTCGTTTTCATACTACGGTTGATGGTCCTTGGTGTGCAGTGGGGGACTTTAACCAAGTGTATGGAGTAATGAAAAAATTGGTGGTGCTACTATTAATCAGGTAGGTGCAAAGAAATTCAGTACCTGACTTGAAGATTGTGGTTTATTGAATATGGGTTTTAAGGGCTCTCCCTTTACATGGTAGCGGGGTGCTCTTCAGGAACGTTTGGACTGGGTTGTAGCGAACCTTCATTGGCAAGAAATGTTCCCGTCCTTCTCTGTTTTACATATTCCTTTACCCACTTCTGATCACGTTGCTTTATGGCTTCGTTTTGATAATAGGTCCCTGGCTAGGAGAAGACATATGCCTTATTTTAAGTTTCTTTCCTCATGGCTATCTCACCCAGATTTTCAGTATCAAGTTGCCTCTTCTTGGTGTAATAGTAGTTCTTGGAATGAGAATATTAATCGTTTTACTAGTCATATTTATCGACGGAACAGGGAAACCTTTGGCAATATTTTTGCTAAGAAACGCCGCATTCTTAATCGTCTGGAGGGAATTCATCAGCAACTTGCTGTTACTGATAACCCTTATCTCCAACGCCTTAAGCAGGATCTCTGGGATGAGTATACTCAGATTCTTAATCATGAGGAAGCTTATTGGTGTCACCAAGCTCAGTCGAAATGGATTTCTCTGGGTGATCGCAACACTCATTTCTTTCATCAGGCAGCTCTGGCCAGGAAAAGGAAGAATAGGGTTGAGGCTCTTAGGGACAGTGATAACAACTGGGTCTTTAACGAAGAACAACTCAAGTACATGGTTCTTAAGCACTTTCAAGATTTCTTCTCTCTTCCTGTTTCTACAGTTCTCCCGATTCATACAACCTCTTGTTTCTCGCCTCTAAGAGACTATGATAAGCTCACTCTGTCAAAAACTACCATATCTTAGATAACATAACAAGCAGTAACACCCACATAGTAGATTGCTTCAAAGAACAAACATAACATTAAAACTAAAAAATAACTCACTTGATTGCCTCCCATGGCAGCAACAACTATGACGAGCAATATGAGAATCAACAAACCTAACATCGAAACCATATACTCCAATTCATTCATCAATAATTCAATTATCAAACTTTCAATGTTAATTATAAAATTCAAAAATGGTTTATGAAATTACCAAGACCAGGTGAATCCCTTACCTCATAATTAATGTGAGACTGCCTATGCACAAAAGAAAGGGACTTAGTTAAATAACAGATAGGTTACAAACTTAATTCATCGCTGAAAAGAGAAAGGCAGAGGGTTTCAGTGGTTGTTCTTGACTCCTCTTATATCCAGTTTTGACTATTATCAGGTGCAACAGCGCCGACGAGAGAGAGCATATTCGAAGCGGAGGGGATGCGCCGACGAGAGAGAGGAGCGGACAGAATTATCGGGTTTTAAAGAACGGTTTTAGAGACGAAATTATGAGAGACTAAATATTTCGTCTTTAAATTTTTTAATTGGATAACTAAATAAAATTGTGCTAATTCCGTCTCTAATGATAAATTTTGGTCGCAAATTCCGTCTCTATTTTCCGCCTCTAAATTCCGTCTCTAAATCTGAAATTTATAGTAGTGTTATTCGGTTCGACCTTTCATTAGGGATCTCAAAATACATTCAAGGGTTCCTCACCCTAATATTCAAAGGATATCACACCCTCACACTAGGGATATCTCTCCCTAGACTCTAAGATAACCTAACTACTAGGTGTCTCACCATTCGTAAATGACCACTACCTCAGAATAATATTTGGGTGTCTCACCCTAAACCAACGAAGATGCCAAACTTTCAATCCTAGGGAGCCTCTCCCTAGCTAACAACTATGAGTTACCATACCCTTACAACCAAGACTATGATAAATAAGAATAATGATAACAACTGAAACACTCTAAATAGACTATGTTAAATAGGAATAATGATAACAACTGAAACACTCTAAATAGTGCAGATAATAATACAAAATGAAACACTTTTGATGGCAAGATAGTATATACTTAGACTTAGGCCAAAACTCAGAGAATTAGTATTGGAAAAATTAGACTTGATTGCTTTTTGCCAAAAGTGAATGAATGAATATGATTCTAATTATCCAATTTAAAATCGAAATAGGATCAGAAATAAATCAAAAAAATCAATCAGGAGTAAATAAGATTGATTCAGAATAGTTTTTGAAATCTTTCAAAAAAGTAATCGATTATTTTACAGCAAGTAAACGATTACTTCAAGTAATCGATTACTTTGGCTATAAATAATTGATTCATTGCAAAGCAGTAATCGATTCAAAGGCCTCTAGATTTTGTCTGATGCAACATTCGTAATTGATTATTTGAGCAAGTAATCGATTACTTTCATAAAAAAATAATCGATTCATCAAGATCGAGTAATGGATTACAAGCTCTCTGGTTTTTGGATGATGTTGCAGAAGTAATCGATTATCTACTCAAGTAATTGATTACTTTAGCAAAAACTTGTAAAACTTTATTTTGATAAACCAAAAAACTTAGCCAGAGGTTTTCAATTGTATTTTCACAGAATATGGCATGAAAAACAGTTTTCAATAAATACTTTTGATTTATAGCTGCTCCAAGTCCTTAAGAATGATATAATATGATAGTGCAATGCAAGGATTACTCTTACCTTACATTAATTCCTAATGAATATAGAGAGGTTTTCACTTGAATTTATTGCTTCACACTTACTTGGAACTTGTTTGAGTCTTGTTTGAAATCTTGCTTGTAATCATCAAAACTTTGTACACTTTGAATCCTTTGAGTCCATGGAATGTTGACTTCTAGCACTTCCCCTTTTTTACGATGACAAACCTATTATGCAAGACAATGGTTAAGCAAGCAATATGCATATTTATGTCTTCCCCTCACACAATTCATTCAAGGAAAATAACAATGCTCATTCAGACATTCACGCTCCTCCTGAATTGATGCATACAAAAGTAAATAATAGACTGTTAAATTCTTAGCACCAACTAGAATTTCCAATATCTTGCAAAAGGGAATCTCCAATACCCAAGTCAGTAACAAATAAAATAATGTATAATGGGCGATGTAAATACATATAATCAAGCATGAGCAAGATACAGGTACAACAAACAACATGATCTGTTATCATCAAAACACAATGCACTAAACATAGAGAAAATTCTAACCCCAAGCGTGTGGTTCAGTGGTAGGGATTGATCCACGCTTAAGCAAGGTTAGGTGTTCGAATCCTGCCTTGTGCATGCAGCAACGTTAAATCTCGGGGCCAGTTGTCCCACCCATTAGAGGTGCCTACAAGCCAGCGAGGAGATTAGTCACTGCGGTCGGCGGTGGACACTCTGGTCATGGACCAAAAAGAAAATAAAAATAAACATAGAGAAAATTCTTATTTCAACATTCTCTCCCTTTTTGATGGGTAACTAATCATTATAGCACTACAAGAAAAATCCAAAATAGCAACGGATAAATCCCTCGCCAGTCCCTCGCAAAATCGAATTAGCGACTGATTTGCGAGCGATGCGTCCGTCGCGTCTCATTCATCGCTAATTAGCGAGCACATGTTTCCCTCGCAAATTCCTCTCTAAAATCATGTTTTGCGAGGAAAATTTCCCTCGCAAATCCCTCGCAAGAGTTGTTCAAGAAATTGGTCACACTTATCATTTGGCTGTCGCTAATTAGCGACGAACAGTTCCTCGCAAATCCCTCGCAATTGATTTGGCCGTCGCTAATTAGTGACCAACAGTTCCTTGCAAATGATCAAGCCGTCGCTAATTAGCGACCAACAGTTCCTCGCAAATCCCTCGCAATTGATCAAGCCGTCGCTAATTAGCGACCAACAGTTCCTCGCAAATTCTCTCGCATATTTTCATCCCTCGCTAATTGGTGACGAAGAGGATTTTTGGAGGATTTTTGCGTCGCTAATATTTTTGTTAAAAAGGTTTGCGACAGTTAAAACTGCCGCTAAGCCAGAGAATATGATCTAAAGGAGATTTTCTTTAGCTACAGTTTAAAAGTTTTAGGCACAATTATAAATGTGGGTAATTAGAAAAAAAAAAAGAAATATATATATATATATATATATATAGCCACTTAAATCGTGGCTAAATTAGATATTTTTATTTTTACATTATCACTAATTCGTAATAAAATAAACACAAAATATTGCATTTAATATTATCCAATTTCAATGAATCATTATTCAAATAATAATCAACCCATATATTAAAAGCATTTACTATAATAATACAACAAACTATAGGAAAAAATACAAATAAAGTGATTAATTAAGTTTCGTATACATAAAAAAAATGCAAAAATTCTACACTAAGTGATGAGCATTTCTTTGTGAAGGCTACTCCTAGACATATTTAGGAGGGGCATCCTCAAAGATAGTACTACTTCAATATTGTGGAGGACCATCCTGAAAACACTACAAGACAAAAATCAATAAATCAAAAAGATCATTTGCATAAAACCACAAGACTTTACATATAATGGTGACATCAATCATCTATTAAGTAAACATTTGAATCTATTTCATACAATAACAATATTCATATTAGCAAAATCATGCCTTTAGACAACACCAACTTACAAGGAACAAGAGAGCAACAGAATTGACCATGACATATGTGAGAAGAGGCTTTTTTACTTATGTGGGGTAGGTTTACAAACAATTTACGTAAAAGGGGTAGTTTTAAAACTATTTACAAAATATAGGACAGTCAGCAAAACTATTTACGAAAACAGGGTAGTCAAAGTCAAAATTATTTTGGTCAAACGCGTCACTGCCATTGACGCAATCCAAGTGCCACGTGGTACCTCTTGATTGGCTAATGTCATATTTCTTTAAATTTAAAAAAAAAGAAAAAGAAAAAGAGAAAGCGTCACTGCAAGTGACGCATCCATGCTACTATGCAAGTTCCGCACCCGACTCCTACTACCAAAGTCCAATCAGTCTCATTCTTTCTTTCCTTTTTTTTTTAATAATTAAAGTTTCATTCTTCAGTCCCATTTTCTCTTCTATTTTGCCTCAACTCCATTTTCAAACATTACAACAGACTCTCCATATATTTTTTTTTATATTATTTAAGTAAATTTTTTATATTTTATATTTATATTATTTTTTATTAATTTTAGTTTTTTCTACATAAAAGTGATAGTGTGACATTGTTATTTATTTATTTTTTTGTCCTTTTTATTTTTATGTAATTGTATGTAAAGAATGATTTTCTTAATTTTTTTTTGTATTTTGTATTTTTATTCACTTGTACGTAAAGCGTGATACTTTTATTTATTTTATTTTTTTGCCTTTTATTTTTATGCACATAAAAATAAAATAAATAAAAATTACAAAAAAATAAAATAAAAATAAAATGATTTTCTTAAATAAGCCTATAGGGTTGAGGATAAACATCTCAAAGTGATTATTATTTCTTGAAAACGATGCATTAAATGAATCAAAGGACGAGAGATGGAGTCTGGATCCTCTCCAGTATTAGAGAGTCTAGTTCTTGAACTTTCAAATAGATAAGGACATGTGGCAAAACTAAAATTTAATGATCAGGTTTCAAAGTAAAAATAGTGATGTTTTTTACTTGAATAAATATTATAGGACTGGTCTGAGACATGCCAAATATCTGTGACCTATTTAGCCTCCCCTCTCTTTCTCTCTTTTTTTTGTCTTGTTCTCACCGTGATTTCTTCGTACCAACAATCCTAGTCCTGCGTTGCTGTGTCTGCGCCTACCGAGGCTCATCACTACTTCACTAAACAACAGTGTTGATGGTAAGGGTGCCAACGGTGCCTCCGATCCCTTCACATCACCACCGCTACTACACTTTCCCCCTCGTTTCCTTCACTTCCTCACCACCCTCTCTTCACTAATGAGCAGTGGCTCTCGTGATCACTTGATTCCCAGCTGCTAATAATCTTCTTTGTTCATCGACACCGACGTACTTGTCACAGTAGTGCATGATTGAGATTTCTCATTTCTAATCGGACCAATTCGAGCATCGCCAAGGCTCATTTGCCACTCACGATGGGGCAAATGGCAGAAAAGTTAGGATTTGCTTTTGGGGAGCCGGGAGCATCGTGATGCAGCAGCAGGAGGAGATCAGATAGAGAGGGAGATTGATACATAAATAAAGTTTGTTTTTATCTTTTATCTAAATTTAAAATTAAATTAATTTATGCTTTAAATCATGGCCATTGAATCTCTATTTTGCCATGTGTCTGCATCTAATTGAAAGTAATGGACCCTCCACTACTGGAGAGGATCCTAGTTCCTGGTGTAACACCTCATCTTAATTAATACACTAATTACCCCTATTAGATTTAGTGACTTGAAAATTTCTTTTTAAAACAAAAAGTTATTATGAGAATATCCGGAAAATTCGGCGGAGTTTCATTTATTTATTTAACTTTTCCCAAAAAAAATAGCTTTCCTTTAAACCTATCAAAACAGTCATTTGTATAATCCAAGAGCTAGCAGGGCATGTTTTACATTGTGCATCATGTGCACCTAACATAACTGTTATATCGCATCAGAGTTGGCAGCATACACTACTACAAAAACTATTTAAAATACCTGAATTTTAATCCCGGTTCCGTGTTATAACTGGGATTAAATACCATTTTTAATAAAAAAAATAATAAAAAAGAAGTAAAAATATATTTAAAATTCCAGTATTTTTGCATCCCCGTTATAAAAAATACGGAACTGGAATCATAAATATAAATCAAATTTATAAATAACGGTGCATTTTTAATCCCGGTTTTTATAGGCAACCGGGATCAATAATGATAAAACTTTAAACTCTAACTTACTAACTAAAACAGTAAACAGTATGAACTATGAAGCGATGGGCGACTTGGCGTGAACCTGTCGAAGAGCACCGACACAGTACGAGGGGCTAGGGTTTGCAGCCACCGTCACGGCGTCACCGATTCGCGGAGAAGAGCACCGGAGACCACCGATTCGAACTTCGCTGAGGGCAGAGACCACCGATTCGCGGAGACCGATTCGCAGAGACCACAAATTGCAGCCACCGTCATGGCGTCACCGATTCGAACTTCTCCGCAGAGACCGCCTCCTTCTCTTCCTCTTCTCCGTCGACTGTTAGCTTCAAGCCTTCAAGGTATAAACAATTCTTTATGGTTTTGGTAAACAAACAATTGCTTGAGTTTGTCATTTGCTCTGTGTTTGCAGTGTTCAGGTGAAGGAATTACAAAATCCAGATGTGGTTTTTGACATAAACAAAGTTTGTAACTTTAACCCTTTGACCTTTGTGGTTTTTGATTTAGATCTTAAATCTGGTATATTTTTTTGGATCTGAAGAAATGGTAATTTCTGTTTATTTTGGGGTTCAATTTGTCTGCTGCCTTTTTTTATTGATGTTCATGAAATTTTTTATTTTTAGGGTTTTATTCTTTCAGCTCTTATGAATCATATCTTCTTTGTTGTCAATTTGTTGGGTATATAAATCCCTCTTTTGTATGAAGTTTCAAGTTATGAACTTTTCTGATATTCAATGTATTTGAACAAGGATTCTATGTATTCTTTGATCTTTTGATTCTATAATGATTACTAAAATACAAGTATAGTTGATTATTGTAATTATGAATTAGAAGGACTTTCATTTTTGTGAAGATTTTTTTTATGGCTAGAGATATATATATATAGCGATGGGTGTTGCTTATTTCTTTAGCTCCTAGCTTTTGTCTCAATTTATTTATTTTGTATGTTGTGTGGCTCTATCACTTGTTTTTTTGTTTAAAATCCTTGGTATCCTGAAGTCATATTGGATCCTGGTCAGTTAAAGTTTAGCTGAGAAAACCTATTTAAGGTGAAAAATTTTCCCAACATCAATTTTTTTTTTCTCAATTCACAAAACTCTACCATTTTGCAATAGCTGGTTTTGGCCCTTGTGGCTGTGTGTTTTGATGCCATTGAAATGAAATGTAATAATTCAACACATAAACAATTTTTTATGATCATTCAACTACTGATGATGGTGGAAGTATGCAATAGTTTTGTACTCATCAGATCTTGTGATTCAGACCATGTTAATTTGAGGATTCCAAGTTGCCAAATTTTATGCCCACGTGTAATGAACAGTCTGCTTGTGAGGTGTGGTGTTTATATATGGATTAGCTAGTTCATAGTTGAAAAACATATGACTGGGCCTCCTTGTAATCGCTGTTGTTAGATATAAACTTCTGTGCATCAGAAATTTCTTGTGTTTGTATAACAGTTCCCATTTATTTCAGTCTGCTTTATACTCAGCCTTTTAAATTCTATTTTTCTTTTGGTCTGTGAACCTTGCATTGCTGCTTCTTTTGTAGGTCAACGACTGCATGAAATGGTCCTGAAACCTCCTGCGGAGATTGATGACCTTTTGCCTCTTGTAAGTTCATTTCTTAGCACTCAGCTAGAAATTTTGCATGAATTTCAATCAGTGCATTGTGGTAACCAGTGTTATGTTTGTAATTTTAGAAATGTACACACTGTTTAGTACATGCTTAATTTCCTTTTCCTTTGGAATTCTGAGTTAAATAAGGGATTTGATCCCAGTGTTGTTAACATTATATGGTTGGCCACACTGACTTTTATGAAATAACTATGGTGATTACTATCCTCTCTATTCATAACTTACTTTACCTATTTCTTGTCCCGTAGATTGAACAATCAAAGCTCTCTCTTCTTGCAACAGCAAAGGCAACTCTGTTCTTAGTGCATTGACGTCATTGGAGAAGGAAACTAGTGGCTTAATCATAGTTGGACCAGAAGGCGGTTAGTATGCTTAATCTAGTTCAGTCTTTCTTATTTTGTTTCAATTGATTGCATAATAAGTTGAGGTTTGTTGGCTGAATTCCCTCTCTGTGAAAACAAGTTATCCTTGTGTTAGTTGTGTACCTGTGTCAGTGGAAGAAGTGTGCCACAGTGATTATTTATGGCTTTGATGGTGATAATGGATGTAATTTGGTTTCTTTGCTCATCATTAAAAAAATTTATTCATATCCTGTGTTGCCAGGTCACATAGCTTGTATATAACCTCTTTTTAAAAAAAATTCAAATGATTAATTATTCGTAAAATTTAAGAACGTAATATCAAGGGGTATCAAGGGACCTATGCCTTGTCCCAAAGTCTTCAAATCACCCCTCACTAGACTCAATTGTGATTACAAAATAAATGTTAATATTTCAAATGAGGGAATAAATACTGCTTGAAGTCAGATTAACGCTGTTTTATGTTGCTTTGGAACTGTCCAGACTTTACAGAGAAAGAAGCAAGTATGATGATGGAAGCAGGTGCTACAAGTGTTAGTCTTATACCACATCGCCTTTGTGTTGAAACCGCCATAGTAGCACTGTTGGCAACCATCATGTTATGGTTTGACTCTCGGCAAAGTTCTGTTTGTTGACTCTTGTGAGCAGGTAGGTCTGGCATGATTATGTTATAGAAACAGAGAACACATATTTTTTCTTTTATTTTTTTTACTTTTTTTTTGGGTGAAAGAATGGCTGAAAAGGAATCCAAAGAAGCTGCAGGGTGCCTAATGGATAATGCATCAAGCCCATCCAATGCTGAAACCAAGGAATCTGGTATTGGTTTTGTATTTTCATTTTCTTGCACATTTGAAAAAAAAATCTTGTGCATTCACTATCTCTAACATTGATGAAAACACGATTTTAGACTTTTTCTTTATTGTTATAGTACAAAGAAAGTGATGAAAACACTACTACTAATATTTTGTCTTCTTAATCTATTTAGGTATGGTTTGTCTGTTTGGATTTTCTGCTATATAATTAGAATCTGAATTTCACTATCAATACTTGTTCTTTATTTTTATGTAGTTATCATATAGGAAACAATGATGACATTATATATCTTTTTATGATAGTTTTGTTATACTGTGTGTAAATTTGCTATATTCTTGTTCCTTTGCTTAGTTGATATTAAGTTGTCTTGTGCTTGTTCCTTGTTTTATACGGTTGATTTAAGTTTGACACATAACTTCACACTCTTCTTTTGGTTCAATTCATCCCTTTGCATTCTCTACTTTGATGCATTGAGAAAAAGTCTGCAAATCCGCAAATATATTATGGACATTTTTAATAGGTAAGCAGCTTCTTTTCTTTTTGCTGCACATGATTCATTTCATTTCAATTTATGTTTGTTTCAACTCTTATAATTACTCATTTAGTTCAATAATATAACATACGTTACTTTATATTAATTTTACAGTGCTTTGATGACTACAAGTAGACCATGTACAATCAGGAGTTGTTGGATGAAGTTAAGGAAGAATGGGCAGCTTTCATGTTCGATCAAGTACCTTAGACTTAGATTTAGATATATATATATATATATATATATATATATATATGTAGTACATGATAATTTAGTTATATAGTAGACTTTTGAAGCTATTTTGGTCTTTTGGTTATGTAGCACTTGATAATTTAGCTATTTTGGTATATGTTTCTCAACTTTATGAAGCTATTTTTGGTCTTTTAATTTGAAGCTATTTTGGATGAAGTCAATTAAGATATATATTATATTGCTTTTGGTCACACAAGTACAGGGTATTGTGATGCTATATTATTATATAAAATTCTGGTTCCAAAAAAAAAAATTCCTATCATTTACGATTCCGGTTCATTAAAAAAAAGCAGTGTTTAAGATTCCGTAAAAAAATTTAAAAAAATCCATCAAATACGATTCCGGTTCAGTTCAATTTACGATCCCGGTTCTTTACAATTTACGATCCCAGTTCTGTGTTTTTAAAGAACCGGAAACGTAAATTGTCCTATTTTTAATCCCGCCATATTCAATTCCGGTTCGGAACCGGGATTGAAAATGTTTCGGAACCGGGATTAAAAATGTTTTTTTGTAGTAGTGATATTTAACAGGTTGTGGAATAGTTTAAACTTCCCAAAATATAACCCCGTTTCCCAAAAGTAGTCCTGGGCCCACCCAAAACGAATATTTACATTTTATACAAAATATTTATAAAAGAGTCAATCAAAAAGGGCCCAGGACATGTATCATGTCCTAATTACACTATTTATTCGGGGAGTGTACTCCTGCTCGGCCGGGGACAGTGTATGCTCAGCCTCTGTACCTGTAATAAAAATAGCAAGAAGGGTAGCATTACACAGAACTTAGGAAATAATATCTAAAGATCCATAGTAATATACTAAGCCTATTAAACATAAACAATCACATTATTCACAATCAAATTCATGCTTCATTCTCACTTTCAACTCTTAGCTTATTCATTTATCTCCCTTGTCTTCCTTTCTAATAATTACTTTCCTTTTATTCACCTTCTTCTTTTCTTTTATGTTACCCCCTTAGGACATTTACACCTGTTAGGACATTTACACCCAATAGGACATTTTTACCTGTTAGGACATTTGACACCCATCAGGACCTTTCCACACCCATTAGGACCTTTCATACCCGTTAGAACATTTCATTTTCCTTTAATTCCTTTAGCCATTTAATTCTCTCATGCCCTCTAGCCATACTTGTTACTTAACTTCTTTTTCTTGCGCATAATGATCCGTTGTGACACATTCTACACCTAACGGGACCTTTTTCACCTAATGGGACATTTTCACCTGATGAGACATTTGCACGTAACAAGACATTTGCACCTACTGGGACATTTGCACCTAACAGGACATTTGTGTAACATCCTCACTTTAATTAGTTAATTTTAAGTTTTATTAAAATCAGAGTTTGAAAATTCATTTTTAAATTTGATTTCTTATGAAAGGTTTTTCGAAAATCCGGCAGAGTTTCCTCTGTTTTTCGGACTTCCCAAAAATTCTCTTCTTAAAACCTGTCAGTTCAGAAATATTAAAAACATAAAACACAATAGTTTTAAATCCAGTTCAGATCCTAACTCCCGATCAGTACAAATTCAGGGCATACAATTACTACGCATATTAAATTACAAAAATATCAGTTTTTAATATAATAAAAATAAAATCCGCTCCGGGTATTATAAGTTCACTCCACGTAGTGGAGAGTTTCCAATTCGGCCCGCAACAGTGTAAGCTCCACTTCTGTACCTGTAAAATTATATCAAGAAGGGTAGCATTACACAAAACTTAAAAAGATAAATCCTAAAAGAAGACATAGCAAATAACAAAGCCTACATAATTATTAATATATTTTATTCATAATTATTCATATAATTAATCTCTTTTGGTTCTTCACTTATTCTCACATTCTTTTAATTATTGATCTTTTAACAGGTCTCTTATTATTTCTTCATTCACTTTTCTTTTTCTTTTTCTTCTTTATCTTTTCCTTTTTCCTTATGACTGAGTCCAACAGACCATCAGCCGTTTATCTTTATTATTCCTTTATCTCTTTATTCGTGACAATGTCTACCGACCGCCTGCCACCCAATCATTTAATTCTTTTAGTGATGATAGTGGCTACCGCCCGCCTGTCATCGAAATCATTCCTTTCTTTTATTTCTTTTAGGGATGACAGGGACTTCCGTCCGCCTGTCATCGTATTCATCCTTTTCTTTTATTTCTTTTAGTGATAACAGGGACTTCCGTCCGCCTGTCATCGAATTCATTCTTTTCCTTTACTTCTTTTAGTGATAACAGGGACTTCCGTCCGCCTGTCATCGAATTCATTCCTTTTCTTTATTTCTTTTAGTGATAACAGGGACTTCCGTCCGCTTGTCATCGAATTCATTCTTTTCCTTTACTTCTTTTAGTGATAACAGGGACTTCCGTCCGCCTGTCATCGAATTCATTCCTTTTCTTTATTTCTTTTAGTGATAACAGGGACTTCCGTCCGCCTGTCATCGAATTCATCCCTTTTCTTTATTTCTTTTAGTGATAATAGGGACTTCCGTCCGCCTGTCATCGAATTCATTCCTTTTCTTTATTTCTTCTAGTGATAACAGGGACTTCCGTCCGCCTGTCATCGAATTCATTCCTTTTCTTTATTTCTTTTAGTGATAACAGGGACTTCCGTCCGCCTGTCATCGAATCAATTCTTTTCTTTTATTACGACTGAGTCCAACAGACCATCAGCCGTTCTCTTCTCTTTCTTAATTATTTATCTTTTCTCTTATTATAATTTAAGTAACCCCTTTTATGCTTATCTCAATCTTTTACTCTTTATTTTCGTTTATGACTTATCACATTTTTCTTCGTTTTCTACTTTAATCTCTTTCTTTTTACTAATTACTATCGCTTTTATCCAACTTTACTTTGTGGCTTATCATCATATTGTTTATTTTACCTCTATTTCAGTATTTCTCTTTCTTTTCCTCTTTCTACTATTAATTATCCTAATGTCTAACTAACTCTACATAGCTTTAGTATAGTCATTATATTTTAAATTCCTGTTTGTAAATTCTTAATTAATTCTATGATTCCTCTCTCACACACTATTATTTACTTATTCACTTATTTTTCCTATGATAGTACTCTACTCCATTTATCTATCACTATTACACCCCATCTTCTTGTATCATTATCTTTTCATTAAATTCTTTACTTATTAACTACTTATATTTAGAATTTAGTTTAGTATTTTATTCCTATTCCATTATTGCCCAACAACTCTTAACTAAGTCCCCTCCGCACTTCCTTATGGTTTTCGTGTTTTAACTCCTCTTTTACCTTACATTTAGTTTTAATAGCCCTTCTCTCCTCGCCTATCACAATTACCCTATATCCTTTTACTCTCACGTTTCGTTGGTTCTCCCTAAAAATTCTCCTTGGTTTTATTTTACACTTTTCTACATTTTCATTCTATATTAACTCTTTTAGTATTCTACATACACTCACTCACTCCAAACTTTATTCTACGCACATACATTCTATTCCCTAGGGTGTGGTTTCTCGACACAATTTTATTTATTTTATCTATATCAACGGGGGTACCCTAAGGTTCCTTAACATACTTTTTAATTATCCTATTCTCAGCTACCACTATAGCATCCTAGAATTTACTTCTTAAGTAAAGGTAACGCGAACCCTCTTACCTCGGGCTTTTTAAATAGAACCTGGATTTTAGCTCGGCGATGATGACGGCGTCGGTGTTGCTCCTCGTTAGCGGGAACGATCGCGGCTAGACCGAGGCAAGAGCTTCGAGCTTCGAGGTTCCCGACACGAGCCCAGCACGATCACGGTGGCGGTAACGGCGGCGGAGAAGGAGAGAGATTGGGACCCAAGTAAGAGAGAGAAAGAGAGAGAGGGGTATATGATGGTGGTGGTGGTGGCTGGAGGAGAGCGGTTCCGGCGGCGGCTGGTCGTGGTTGGTGGTGGTGAAGAGAGAGAGAGAGCAAGGAGGGAGATTGTGAGGGAAAGAGAGAGAGAAAGTAGATCTTTGGAGAGGGAGGGAGGCTCAAGGAGGCGGCGGTGGCGGCCCTTGGTTGGTGGAGGCCGACGGTGGGAGGAGGGAGGGAGCAAGAGAATCGGAAGGAGAGAGAAAGTGGGGTTGGGAATGGGGGTTTCAGCCCCCAAAACACGAATTTAACGTTTCAGATCGAAGAATACTCGAGTGTTTCTGTAAACATTCGAGTGTTTTGACCCAAAATACTCGATTATTTCACAAAATATTCGAGTATAATGATCAGATACTGCTAGTTTGCTTTTCTATTTTTCTTCTATTTTCCCCCTATCTTCAAATTACCATAACTTCTTCGTTCACCGTCGGATCTTGCTCAAATTTGACGAGCAACTTCCTAAAAATCATATATTCATATCCAACGGTGGGAATTGTGTTTGGAGTCTTAAATCTTTTATTTTGAATTTCCTAACGTTGGGTGTTTATAACACCGAAAAATCGATTTTTAACACTCGTTTGGTCTTCTTTAAATTTGCTTTTCGATGCCAATGCTCCTTGACTCCTCTATGGCACTCAAAGAACTCCTAATCCATCATTTTAAATCCCTTTTAGGATAATCCTTACTTCCAAATCTTAATATTATTCTAATTATTATTAGAATTAAATTCGGGATGTTACATTTCTCCCCCACTTATTAGAATTTCGTCCCCGAAATTCCGTTCGGTTCCTTAAATGGGGAATAATCCCATTGGTAAACTCCTGACTACGGTCTTCACTTCCCTTCGGTTTTTATTTCCCGCTCCAGGTGTGGTTAGGGTCATACTTATTTCAATGTTTGTCGTCTAATATTACGTATTCTCTCTATCTGGACAGGATCGTCAGTTTTCTTATTATTAAAGTTCCATCTCCCATTCCTTGGATTGAAATCCTCCCCCACTTGGCATCGACATACTTGATTATATCAATACCAGGTGGTAGGATCGATCGTTATTACGAGTTGCGTATGTAGATTCCCGAACGTTACTCGGGATTGGAAGTGGTGCAGGATTGACTATCCATTGGTGAACATTGAGTTATGCTGGGTTCCTACGATTTGGCGAATTCTCGTGTATGCATCTAAGTCCTCTCGTTAGATGCTTGAAGCTCGGAGAAAGTGATACTGAAAGGAAGAAACACGAGGCACGCAAGGAGAAGTTTAATGGTCTATACAAGGTGACCGAGGATATGCTGGGTACATGTCAAGTAAGAAGACAAGGAAGATCACTCTAGAGAATTTATTTGTGATAGGGAATTATCGAAAAAATGCAACATGTACAGACCGATGATTAATCTCGTCCATACCCTGATACTTGCAAGTATCAACTGTGGTTCTTTGGAAAAGGTTCTCTTGGCTAAATGTCAAGATTAAGCAGCCAGAAGTAACGGGTTCCAACTATGACCCCTACTCTCTTGATGCGAACCTGGTAACACCCAGGCCAAAGGTTGGTGTTAGCAAAAATGCAGCTCCTTTATTTGTTTATCTAACTCTGCCAGTTTAATAGTGGCTAATCTACAGGGAGTTACGGGGATTTGATCTTGTCCCAGAAACAAGATCAATGTAGAACTCAACTGCTCAATTGGTCATCACGTGGGCAAGATCCAAGTTAATGACCAAGTTCTCCCCCACTTAGTATTGACGTATCGGTTGTATCAATGCCGGGGAGTAGGCTTGATTGACACCAATAATCAAGTACGTATATTCTTGACCGTTGTTCGAGGTTGGTTCTCCACCAGTTCCTAGTGGCCTTCTTAGCGGTCTACATAAGGTTTTTAAGAATAACGGTCTTGAGCAACCATTGATGAGGATAACACTGTTAGAAGTTGGGTTGATGCCCGACATAATGTCATCATCAATTCGAGAGATATTGGCGGCCTGTGCAAGTTTGCTATACCCTTCCAAAGAGTGAAAAGAGATAATAGCGGATGTTCGACATCTCATCCGTTTTCGGCCTTGATGTTCCTATGGGTACATTAAGGTAGTTTACGTTCGAGTTCTGCTCGGCTGTCGTTCTCATTCTTTACCATCACTCGGATGGGTTTCGAGTAGGAATATAAGGTTCTCCCCTACTTAGTATTAACATACTTACATAGATCGATACCAAGGGGTAGCTGAGCAGATGTTAAGAATTAGTGGTTCTACTTTTCGATTAGGTGACTGGTTTGGAAAACAAGGTTGGATGAACTACTTGTTGGGTCTTCTAAGATATGGCGGTTTCACGTACTTACATCTCTCTATGTTCCTATACTAGATAGGATTTGTCATGGGTAGATTTGTCGCACGATCGATTGTCACGAATTTCCACAAGATTTCTAGTGAGCTTGAACTTAATTTGACCTTCTTCGGGTCGGAATTTTCTATGTCAATGGTTCTACTCAGATTTGAGAGATTGCAATGATATATCTGCCAGTAAATGCAAGAACCGGGGTAGCTAGTCCCAATCCCTCATCTAGCAACAACACATCATCACGTTCCTCAGGATTTGCAATGCTGTCGTCTGTCAATAAATGCGAAAACTGGGGTAACTAATCCCGATCTCACCTCTATCAACAGCACATCAGTGCATGCCCTTGCATGATAGTATTGTTTTTCCACGAATGTAAGAGAAGGATAGTTAATCCCGACCTTACACTCTATCAAACGACAACACCATCGGTGGATTGGGTGTTTATTAAAGCTTTAACTTCATGGATAATTTTCTATAGTCTTTCACGGTCACTTAGGTGTAAGAATGGGAAGGATGTTCCAGGTGTGTCTCTTAGTACCCCGTTGTGACATGGTCGGAATATAACTGCTAAGGGAATAGTCTAGGAGGTCTTACTACTGAAAGAAAAGAGAAGTTTAGAACTTAGGAAATAGTTCTAATTGAAAGCAATCCTAGGCTCTCCATGAGTTGGTTCTTTAGCAAAGTGTTACGTCAAAATAACACGCACCTTCACTTGTTTTCCGGTACAGTTGGGGCGTATCAATGATATCGGCAATTGATAGGTGCAAAGACCGAGGTGATCAGTCCCAATCTCCCATCTATCAATAGCAATATCATTGTCAGGTGGTTGATGATATTATCACTTAACAGATGCAAGGATCAGAGTGATCGGCTCTGACCTTACATTCCATCAAACAACAACACCATCTCCAAGTCAGTCAACGCTAAACCCGTATTCTATGGCTCATCGCTATCACCACGCTTCCAAGTCTCATTACTTAGTCCTTATACATATGCTCCCCTATATATATAAATATATATGTATCCTACTCATCTGACTTAGACACTATCACTTGGTTACTCGCTTGGTGAGTAATCAATAGGAGTTGTGAGTCCAAACTCCAAGGCCGAGGGAAACTGCTCTGATACCATAAATGTAACATCCTCACTTTAATTAGTTAATTTTAAGTTTTATTAAAATCAGAGTTTGAAAATTCATTTTTAAATTTGATTTCTTATGAAAGGTTTTTCGAAAATCCGGCAGAGTTTCCTCTGTTTTTCGGACTTCCCAAAAATTCTCTTCTTAAAACCTGTCAGTTCAGAAATATTAAAAACATAAAACACAACAGTTTTAAATCCAGTTCAGATCCTAACGCCCGATCAGTACAAATTCAGGACATACAATTACTACGCATATTAAATTACAAAAATATCAGTTTTTAATATAATAAAAATAAAATCCGCTCCGGGTATTATAAGTTCACTCCACGTAGTGGAGAGTATCCAATTCGGCCCGCAACAGTGTAAGCTCCGCTTCCGTACCTGTAAAATTATATCAAGAAGGGTAGCATTACACAGAACTTAAAAAGATAAATCCTAAAAGAAGACATAGCAAATAACCAAGCCTACATAATTATTAATAAATTTTATTCATATTTATTCATATAATTAATCTCTTTTGGTTCTTCACTTATTCTCACATTCTTTTAATTATTGATCTTTTAACAGGTCTCTTATTATTTCTTCATTCACTTTTCTTTTTATTTTTCTTCTTTATCTTTTCCTTTTTCCTTATGACTGAGTCCAACAGACCATCAGCCGTTTACCTTTATTATTCCTTTATCTCTTTATTGGTGACAGTGTCTACCGACCGCCTGCCACCCAATCATTTAATTCTTTTAGTGATGACAGTGGCTACCGCCCGCCTGTCATCGAAATCATTCCTTTCTTTTATTTCTTTTAGGGATGATAGGGACTTCCGTCTGCCTGTCATCGTATTCATCCTTTTCTTTTATTTCTTTTAGTGATAACAGGGACTTCCGTCCGCCTGTCATCGAATTCATTCTTTTCCTTTACTTCTTTTAGTGATAACAGGACTTCCGTCCGCCTGTCATCGAATTCATCCCTTTTCTTTATTTCTTTTAGTGATAACAGGGACTTCCGTCCGCTTGTCATCGAATTCATTCCTTTTCTTTATTTCTTTTAGTGATAACAGGGACTTCCGTCCGCCTGTCATCGAATCAATTCTTTTCTTTTATTACGACTGAGTCCAACAGACCATCAGCCGTTCTCTTCTCTTTCTTAATTATTTATCTTTTCTCTTATTATAATTTAAGTAACCCCTTTTATGCTTATCTCAATCTTTTACTCTTTATTTTCATTTATGACTTATCACATTTTTCTTCGTTTTCTACTTTAATCTCTTTCTTTTTACTAATTACTATCGCTTTTATCCAACTTTACTTTGTGGCTTATCATCATATTGTTTATTTTACCTCTATTTCAATATTTCTCTTTCTTTTCCTCTTTCTACTATTAATTATCCTAATGTCTAACTAACTCTACATAGTTTTAGTATAGTCATTATATTTTAAATTCCCGTTTGCAAATTCTTAATTAATTCTATGGTTCCTCTCTCACACACTATTATTTACTTATTCACTTATTTTTCCTATGATAGTACTCTACTCCATTTATCTATCACTATTACACCCCATCTTCTTGTATCATTATCTTTTCATTAAATTCTTTACTTATTAACTACTTATATTTAGAATTTAGTTTAGTATTTTATTCCTATTCCATTATTGCCCGACAACTCTTAACTAAGTCCCATCGCACTTCCTTATGGTTTTCGTGTTTTAACTCCTCTTTTACCTTACATTTAGTTTTAATAGCCCTTCTCTCCTCGCCTATCACAATTACCCTATATCCTTTTACTCTCACGTTTCGTTGGTTCTCCCTAAAAATTCTCCTTGGTTTTATTTTACACTTTTCTACATTTTCATTCTATATTAACTCTTTTAGTATTCTACATACACTCACTCACTCCAAACTTTATTCTACGCACATACATTCTATTCCCTAGGGTGTGGTTTCTCGACACAATTTTATTTATTTTATCTATATCAACGGGGGTACCCTAAGGTTCCTTAACATACTTTTTAATTATCCTATTCTCAGCTACCACTATAGCATCCTAGAATTTACTTCTTAAGTAAAGGTAACGCGAACCCTCTTACCTCGGGCTTTTTAAATAGAACCTGGATTTTAGCTCGGCAACGATGACGGCGTCGGTGTTGCTCCTTGTTAGCGGGAACGATAGCGGCTGGACCGAGGCAAGAGCTTCGAGCTTCGAGGTTCCCGACACGAGCCCAGCACGATCACGGTGGCGGTAACGGCGCCGGAGAGGAAGGAGGAGGGCGGCGGAGAAGGAGAGAGATGGGTACCCAAGTAAGAGAGAGAGAGAGGGGTATATGATGGTGGTGGTGGCTGGAGGAGAGCGGTTCCGGCGGCGGCTGGTCGTGGTTGGTGGTGGTGAAGAGAGAGAGAGCAAGGAGGGAGATTGTGAGGGAAGGAGAGAGAGAAAGTAGATCTTTGGAGAGGGAGGGAGGCTCAAGGAGGCGGCGGTGGCGGCCCTTGGTTGGTGGAGGCCGACGGTGGGAGGAGGGAGGGAGCAAGAGAATCGGAAGGAAAGAGAAAGTGGGGTTGGGAATGGGGGTTTCAGCCCCCAAAACACGAATTTAACGTTTCAGATCGAAGAATACTCGAGTGTTTCTGTAAACACTCGAGTGTTTTGACCAAAAATACTCGAGTATTTCACAAAATACTCGAGTATAATGATCCGATACTGCTAGTTTGCTTTTCTATTTTTCTTCTATTTTCCCCTATCTTCAAATTACCATAACTTCTTCGTTCACCGTCGGATCTTGCTCAAATTTGACGAGAAACTTCCTAAAAATCATATCTTCATATCCAACGGTGGGAATTGTGTTTGGAGTCTTAAATCTTTTATATTGAATTTCCTAACGTCGGGTGTTTATAACACCGAAAAATCGATTTTTAACACTCGTTTGGTCTTCTTTAAATTTTCTTTTCGATGCCAATGCTCCTTGACTCCTCTATGGCACTCAAAGAACTCCTAATCCATCATTTTAAATCCCTTTTAGGATAATCCTTACTTCCAAATCTTAATATTATTCTAATTATTATTAGAATTAAATTCGGGATGTTACAATTTGCACCTAATGGGGCGTGTCACCCAACCGGATCATTATTTAAGCGCCACAAACACAAGCACATACATACATCATGTTAGGATTGGCAACCGTCACCCAAGAGGGGGTGAATTGGGTGTTTACAAATTCATTGAAAAATATTCGATTTAAATCGTTTTCAATAAAATAAATTTAATTTGCAGCGAAAAACTATTAAAAATGATGAAAACGATTATGCACAAGCGGAAGCAAATATTACGCGCGAAGATAAGAAACACTATAACAACGAAAGGTCTAACACGCATTGATTAATTTAAAATAATTAAATTAATATATATAAAATTTTCGTTGCAAGAAGAATAAATATAAAAACAATGAATAAGCAACGATAACAACGAAAAAGAAATAGATGAAGGGTTAGAGAGATTGCACCAGGATTTTTATACTGGTTCAGCCTTTCCAGCGAAAAGACACACGTCCAGTTCCCAAGCGACCCACTTGAGATTTTATCAATTTTAATCAAAGACGCCTCGCGTCCCAATTACAACCAGAGGATGCCACACCCTCACACTAAGGTAGCCTATCTACTAGATGCCCCACCGATCGTCTAGCCACTACCCCAGAATAACAACAAGGGTTCCTCACCCTATACAACACGAACGCTGCACGTCCGAACTAGGAGATTCACTCCTTAATCACTAAGGGTCACACACCCCTTTACAACAATGGTTATGGATATGGTGATTGGGTACAACAACTATAATGCACTCTTATTAGTGTTGATACAACATTATAAGGCTTTCTAACAATGGTGTGTTCTAAGTAACACTGATACAACACTAAAAGCTCTAATGGCTATGGTAATGGTTTCACTATAGTATAGGTCACACACTCAGAGAATATGGAGAAGAAGAAGAATGAAGCGTGAAAACGTTTTCTCAAAATTGTGATCGGAAACGTTAAAGATTGAAAAGAGAGAAAAAAACTTTCTTATAAAAAGAATTAAAAAAAAATTGAATTTTGAATTTGAAATCAGAATCAAATCAAAAACGATTTTGGAAATAAATCAAATTCAAAATCAAATCTAAAACAAATCAGGAAATATATAAAGATTGATTTTGTAACATCCCAAAATTTAATTCCAAGATTAATTAGGAAAAACCTAAGCTAGAATTAATGATAGGAACCATAGGAAAACCATGGGTAGGAACTAAGTGTAGTGCCTTAGAGTTAGAATTGGCCAAAATAGGAATTTTCCTTAGAGTAATCGATTACTCTGTAGGGGTTAATCGATTACCGGGCCTCTGGTGAAAACACATAAATGTTGCAGCATTGATAATGATTAACTCATGGAAGTAATCGATTATCTAGTAAAGTAATCGATTACTTTAGGTGGATTAATCGATTATTCCCTCTCTGCTGAATGTACTAGAAAGTGTTGCATCAGGTTATAATCGATTACTTTTGGTCAAGTAATCGATTACAAGGCCTCAGGTTGGAACCCATAAAATGTTGCACTGAAGCAGTAATCGATTATCTGGCTAGGATAATCGATTACCAGTGGGTCTGATTAAAAAAAAAAGAGAAAGTGATGTGCGTGTGGCACCTCCCCACCACACAAAAAGCATCTTTCCCTTTTCTCTTTAATTCTCCACCACATATCTCCCTCCAACCAAAAAAATAAAACACACTCTCTCACTCTCATTTTCATTCATCACCCACCATCTATCTCTTCTCTTCTCTCCTCCTCCCACGTTTTTCTTCCTCCTCCACCAAGAGCAAATTGAGCTCTTCCTCCTCCTCAAGCTCCTAGAGTGTTGTTACCCACCATCATCAAGCTCACTTAGCAAGCTTCATCTCCCTCCTTTCCTCTTCATGTTCGTCCCCTTCTCCCTCTCTTATCTCTTTATTTTTGGGTTTTCTCTCTCCTTCACATAAAACCACCATCAACCCCCATAAACCACCCAAAATCCACCATTCCAAACCTTCACCCATGAGGTTCATCATCTTCCTCATGATGTAACCTTCACCTCCTCCCTTGGTGGCCTTCTCTCTCTTCATGAAGCACTTTCTCTCTCCAAGGGTTTTTCTCTCTCCTCCAATCTTGAAGAATGGAGTGGAGATCGGTCTAGAGGCTTGGAGTCAAGGTAGATCCGGAGTGGATTCGAGGTCCCTGGAGCTTTGTGTGGGCTCTCTCCCTCTCTAAGGTAAGGGGAGTCTCTTTTCCACACCTTGAGTTAGGGATAGTTGGGGTATATAATATGATTTGGGCTAAGTAGTTAAATTGGGTTGTGGGTAGTAAAATAGCACCTGTCAGAGTTGGTTAAGGAGAATTGAATGTATGTTGATTTAATTCAATAATTTAATTTAATGTCATAAATTTGTTAAAAAACCCCCTTTATGTATGTTGTAATTGTAGGAAGTGAAGAACCCTAGGGAGTTGACTTATATCTATGCACGCTGAGACATACCTGAGTATGTCGATTGATTCTGTGAATATATGTTGTTTGTTAAGAGTTGTTACGTTTGCAAGGTGTGTAAAATGAATATATCAATGACTAAGAGTTAACTAATGTGGTAATTAATAATGTTGGCTATGAGGTGGAATAATAACTAATGGACATAGGGATAATACTTGAATGTTTAAATAAGAAGTGTAATATAATCGCTTATTTAAGGTTGATGATGATTATTGGGTATGCAAGGGTTTGGTTTCTTTAGTGTTAATTAATAGTACGAATATTAGTGGGGAAGAGAATGATTTCTTGTTGTGAATTAGTTAATATTGTAAAATGATGATGAATAATTGTGATTATGTGATGTTTGTAAATCTGAATGATATATGTACTTGAATGTTAATACCTGCTAATTGATGTAAAAGACTAAATGAATGATGTTGAATTATTTGTTGTTATGTAGTGTATGAAAATTGGAATGTTGTAAGTGTTTGAATGTAAATCCTTGCTGCTTGATGTAAATGGCTATTTGAAATGTGTGCGTTGTGGTGAATGTGTTTGTGTTGTTAAGGACCATTGAATTGATCATTGGGACATTGGGACACTAGGTGTTCCTGCTAGGTGTACAAACGCCCCATCAGGCTAAAACGCCCCACTAGGTATAAATGCCCCGTTGGGAGTCAATGTCCCAAGATGATCAATTCAACGAAAACTAAAATAATGGAAAATGGGTAAAATACTAAAGTTATTAAATGGAATATTTTAATGAATGTGATAAGTATGAGTAAAAGATTATATGTATTAGTCCTAACGGGTGAGGCCTAGTGGGTGATAGTCCTGATGGGTGAATAAAGTCCCTAATGGGTGTACAAACGCCCTAGCAGGAGCAACCAAGTCCTAGTGGTACAAATTAAAAGATAAGTGGTATGTTGTCCTCTGACCGTGAGGAGACATGCAGTAATATGATGGGTGTGTTGTTCTCTGACCATGAGAAGACACACGTTTTATGGTTTATAATGGAAAATGAAAATGATTTTGGAAAATGATAATGTAATGCATTTTGTTATTCACAGCTTGATTTGATTATGATGCGTAAGTCTTTATTATGTGCCTTTTTATTATCTTCTAATTCACTGTGTTGTGAAAATGTCTCACCCTTATGTGGTTAAAATTTTAGGTGAAAGTCAAGGAGCTTGAGGATCAGAGTGTCGCAGTGGAAGAATTAGAAAGAAGGAAAACTTTATTTGTTTGTGCTACTCATATTGTAATTGAAATACCCAATTTTATATGTAAAGTTGTTTTATGAAAAGTAAATTTTAAGTTCTCCATTTTAAATTATTAATCCTTATAAGTGGTATTTTATATAAAAACTTGGGGTGTTACAGATTTTCTGAAATCAAATAAATAAAATAATATTTTTGAAATCAAAATCAAATCAAATAGATTTAAAGAATAAAATAAAAGATTTGAATCTTAAACCAAAAAGGAATTATTTCAAAATAATATTTAAATTCGAATTTTGAAAATAAATCAGAATCAATTATGTAAAAATAAATTTGGAAATAAATCAAAATGACTCTGACACATTTTTCAATAAAACTTAAGGTAATCGATTACTTCAGGGAAGGTAATCGATTATCCTCTTTAAAATGGAAACTTTGAAATCCTTTTGAAAAACAAGTAATCGATTACATCATACCAAGTAATCGATTACTTCACTCCTGTTTATGATGCAACTGATATAATCGATTATCACGGGTTAAATAATCGATTACACAGCCTCTGGAAAATATATGATGCAACTCCAGTAATCGATTATCTGTGTCAAGTAATCGATTACTTTCATACAAAAAGTAATGGATTAGCCAGGTTCAAATATTCGATTACACACTTTCTAGATTTTCTATGATGCAACATAAGTAATCTATTATCTTGAAAGAGTAATCGATTATCTCTGTCAAAATTTGTAAAAACAGATTTTCACAACTTAGAGAAATCCAGCTAGAGGTTGCCAAGATATAGTTTCATAGTGAATCAGTTAAGACATTAAAAACATGTTTTTAGAAAAACTCTTTTTGCAATTAAAACATTTTTAGATTTAAAATGCTTCTTCTCCAAGAACTCTAAATAAGACCTAAACATAAGTGACACAATTATTCTAGCCTTACATTGATTTCCTAATGAGAACGGAGAGATAGCATCTTGGAGCTCTTTGCTTGAAACTTGACTTGCACTTTACTTTGAAAGATCCTTGTTTGGCATCATCAAAATTCTTCAACGCTCTTCCACGTTGAAATCTAACACATCACACACACAAACACATTCCTTTTTACTCATAGCTTATAATTATTTATTTCCCTATCCAAGGTTGTCATTTTACTCTAATTTATTATCATCATTACATCACATTGCACCATCATCACTAACTCCTTTTCCTAGGTTATGATATCTAACTAATTCTTATTACCTTATATTAATTTTATGCCGTAGCCATTTATCCGCGTCATTGCCACCAAACTCATTCAAATATTACAAGCACACATATTATACACTCATAATTTCCTAACAACATATCTGAGTTCATTTCCTTTTATTTTTACACTCAACTTATCATTAGCATCAACTTCCCTAATGTTCATTATTATAACTACTCTTTTTTATCCTTAGTCACCACTATAATCACCCTAGAAATCATGCCCTAAATAATGGTAACACCACCCTTCTTACCTCAAATTGGAGAGAGAGCAACCCAAACCCTAGCTTGGCATCCGTGTGTTTCTAGCTTCTAAACCTTAGTCCTTAGCAGTTCCAGTGATTTGAACCCTTATTTTGGATGGAGAGTGAGAAGGAGGAAGAGTGCTTGATTCACTTGTTCTTGTGATGGAGATATGTGTATGTGTGATTCTCCATAGCTATGGAGTTGAAAAACTCCAAGAAGAAGAGAGTGAGAAAACAAATTCTAAGAGAGGAAGAGGAGGTGATCTTGAACTTATCTTCTTGCTTAGGGCTTGAGGGAAGTGATGAGAATGATGTTCATGATGCTAACAAGGCTTGATTTCTAGGGTTTATGATGATGGGGATGATGCTTGCTTCTTGGAACCAAAGGGGAAATGAAGAGGATGATGAATATGTGTTGTGTGTTGTTGTGTGGTTGTGTTTTTGTTGTTGTATTGTTGTTTCCTTTTCTTTGGCAAGAAGAAAAGGAATATGTGGCCATAAATGAGTGGCTTCTTAGGGAAGCCACAAATGAGTGGTCCCCAAGCTATTATTTTTTCATGTCTGACCATGAGGTAATCGATTACCTTCATAAGTAATCAATTATCTCATGAATTTCGTGCTTATTTTTCCATTCCAGAATGACGGTAATCGATTACCTTCAAAAGTAATTGATTACTTCACCTGATTTTCATCCCTTGCACTTCAAAAATGTCATATCTTCTTCGTTAACCGTCGGATCTTGCTCAAACTTGAAAGCAAGCCTTCTAAGTCCCCTATCTTCACATCCAACGGTGGAATTTATGTTCTAAGTTGTAAATATTTTATTTCTAATTTCCTAATATAAGGAGTTTATAACGCCAAAAACATCGTTTCTTACGCTCTTCTGTTCATTTCTAAATCTCCTATCCGATGTCGTTGCTTCTTAACTTCTTTATGGCACTCAAAGGAATCCTAAGTACATCACCTTAAACCTCATTTAGCATAATCATTATTTCCTAATCTTATTATTATTCTAATTATTCGTGGGATTAAAATTCAGGATGTTACAATTCTCCCCCACTTACTAGAATTTCGTCCCCGAAATTCTGTTCAGTCTCTTAAATGAAGAACCATCCCTATGGCAAAGTCTATGTTTATCTGCAACGTCCTCCCCCACTTGGCATTGGCATACTATTGTATCCGTACGCCTCTAAAGCCTCGCACTCAATGAAGAGCACTATTCAATTGTGCAGTTTGATCTGTCAAGATCTTAACTGGGAAACTACCAGGACATCAATCATCTGTAAATGTATAGATCGAGGTGATCAGTTCTAATCTCGCATTCCATTGCATAACAAGGCTACCGAGGAATTCGGTTACTTCTAACTAGAGCTCTACAACTTAATGATTTTCTCTATGGCTTCTCACAATTGCCACCAAGAATGGGTTGACTCTATGCGTTTTTTTATCAAGTTACACAACTCCTAGTTCACAAGATTTGGGGTTTAAGATTACCAAGTTGAGTATTCACTACAAGATTTTCACTAAAGGATTAACGAAGGGAACTTCTTAAAGTTTGTTTTCTAGGACGTTTTAATCTCTTTTGGCAGTTAAACAGAATAGGGTGGCACTATTGTTCAATAGTACACCATACAAGGAATTGATAAATGGCACGTACCTCCGATCAGTTCAGTCGGGTCAACCTCTTCACCATCTATGGTGTACAACTTTCCCTTCAGAGCAGGTTGGCTCCCACCTGCTCGTTGCACCTTTGTTGCATTAACTTCCTTCTTTAGATCATTCTTAGGGCAACTTGCGGCATAGTGGCTGGGTTGCCCACACTGGAAGCAAAGCCCCATTCTTCCGTTTTGAACTACACTCCAACATACACCTCGATGAAACTTTTCGCAGTGTGAACACTGGGGAGTTGCACTCGGAACAATTGCAGTCTGAACGGTCTCTCTTGGAGTTGCTACTATGGCATTGGGGCGAGCATAGGGACCTGATTCTTGAACCGGTCCTTTTCCTTGGATAGGACCTCCAACCTTCTACACATTTTTGTTTCTTTTCTCGAGCGCCCTTTGTTTTCGACTCTTTTCATAAGTACTGGTCATATTGACCAATTGAGACAGATTGGCAATGTTTTGATACTGAAATGCCATCTTGATTTTAGTGCGAAGTCTAGCTTCGAACTTGATGCACTTGCTCCTTTCATCAGCATCTCTATAGCTTCCTGCATACCGGATCAGGTCTTCGAACTTAGCAGCATACTCTCCGACGCTCATGTTCCCTTGTACCAGCTGCAGAAAGGCGATTTCCTTCTCTCTATGAACATCCTCAGGGAAAGTATTTCCCTGGAAACGGATCTTAAACAGATCCCAAGTAATTTCCTGGTGGTCCACCTCCAAACCCCTTTGTGTCTGTTCCCACTAGTGTTCTGCTTCCCCAGTCAACATGTATTGTGCCAGTAAAAACTTCTGCTCTTCTGGTGGTGCCATAGTGCGTAGGACTTTCTCGATCTCTTGAAACCAGAGTTGTGCTCCATCAGGGTTGAACCCTCCATCAAACTTTGGTGGTTCATTCTTCCTGAACCGAGCCAGCCAGTCGATCGCGACAGGAGCTGGTGGTGGAGGATTCAAGGTCGCTGTTGTTGCTGTCGTTGCTACTGCTGCTATGTTCTCCGCTTAGTTATGATGCATCTGAGCAATATTCGCAGCTTGGCCCCGCTGCATCTGAGCCATGTTTTCCAGAATGGCAGCAACCCTATCATTCTCGGCGTGTCTCCCAGCCATACTGTTCAACCATGGAAGGACAGTCAGTTAATGATAGCCTTATCAAACAACTACATACATGCCATATTCTCCTAACTTAGACATCTAACTATACATACTGGTTACTCACTTGGTGAATTACCATTGGAGTAACTCACAACTCCGTGGCCGAAGAGAAACTGCTCTGATATCAAACTGTAACACCCTATCTTAATTAATACACTAATTACCCCTATTAGATTTAGTGACTTGAAAATTTATTTTTAAAACATAAATTTATTATGAGAATATCCGGAAAATTCGGCGGAGTTTCCTTTATTTATTTAACTTTTCCCAAAAAAATTAGCTTTCCTTTAAACCTGTCAAAACAATCATTTGTATAATCCAAGAGCCAGCGGGGCATGTTTTACATTGTGCATCATGTGCACCTAACATAACTGTTATATCGCATCAGAGTTGGCAGCATATTTAACCAATTGTGGAATAGTTTAAACTTCCCAAAATATAACCCTGTTTCCCAAAAGTAGTCCTGGGCCCACCCAAAACGAATATTTACATTTTATACAAAATATTTATAAAAGAGTCATAATCAAAAAGGGCCTAGGACATGCATCATGTCCTAACTACACTATTTACACTCCCCGAAGGGGAGTGTACTCCTGCTCGGTCGGGGACAGTGTATGCTCCGCCTCTGTACCTGTAATAAAAGCAGCAAGAAGGATAGTCTAACATCCTACTTTTTAAACTTTAATAAATTACTTTAAATTAATATTTATTTAAGGAAATGTTTGGGGTTTACAAAATTTTTGACAGAGTTCCCTTTGAAAATCAGACTTTTCCCCGAAGAAAAATTAAACCTGTCAGTCCAGAACAGTTTTTAATCCTGTAAAATATAACTTTCAGTTCAAAATATACAATACTATGAAATACTTTAAAACTTAACAAAAATAAGGATATACATATATTTCTTCAAATATGCAAAAATGCTTAAAGAGAATAAAATCATTAATTACAATTACATTTACAAAAATCTATGTATTACAAAATAGGACCTATGAATGGTTGCTCAAACTTCGTGGTCCTTGGGTCACTTATACCAATATACTCTCTACTATGAGTATACCTTTTCTAGGCCTTGACATCTTGTGCCTGAATTCTTGGTGTACCTAATATGTCCACTGTAAGGGTGAGTACTTTGAAATCCAGATCAGAGAAAACGGTTAAAAACAGTAATAAACCATAAAGAGGCATATTCATACACAAACAATAACAATTATACAATTCACAATTCAATAACAAGTAAGACACCACAACACTGTTTAGTTTAACTATAAATATAGGGGGTATAATACTTTTATATAATACTATAATGCACAATCACATGGTTACGCCCTGCTAACGTCGCACTTAGGTGATTTAATCCTCGAATCCGATATTAAACATTTCATTTCATTTTAGTAACTTTAACACTTTGATCGGATTCAATGAATTAAAACACCTATAACAATGCATTCACACTTTCCCTTTCACTTTCACATTTTCACTTTAACACTTATACACTTTAACTTTTAAACACTTTTAACAATTGGGTACATTGTGCTTCACATTCTCCCCGAAGAAGGGTTCCTCACACAATGTACCTATAACACTTTTTCCCCTTTTCCAATAACAATAACATTCTCACATACACCCTCCACTCTGGGGAAAAACCGACCAGGAGTAAGCATTTCTCAACCGAAGTACTTCACCCCTATAGGGTTCGTCATACCGCACTTCACCCCTCTAGGGTTCGTCATGCTTGCTTGCACAGTGCTTCACCCCTCTTGGGTTCGTCACACAATTTGGATTGATTCGCCCAAATTGGCTTTAGCAGAAATCACCCTCGACTGGCCAAAACGAGCCAAAGTAATAGAATTATTGTGGTTTGCGTAGAACCAACCCCTAACACGGGAAGCAAACCCGTGTCCTTTGCAGGATCAAAGTCCTCCACAATAATTCCAATATATACTCTTGCCCTTATCTATCGTAAAATGACGTGTGTTTTTTCCCCTAATCCTAACGTCCACCTTTACTCCATGCATGGTCCAATATTCTAAGTATTTCTCAATTGAATTCAAAGACCCTTATGTCCTTTAGAAAATATCATTTGTTTGGCCCAAATTTAATTGAGAAAGACTTGGCCCTATTAATGCATAACTATATGAATGTCATTTATACTTTATAAACATGTCATTTATACTTACAACACTAGTAATTACAAGTACAACAACAATTTCTAATCAATTAACATAAAGCATACACAGATAATAGTCATTAACACTTAGGGTTTCTATCTAAAACTCTACCCCTCTACCCATCAACCTAACCAATCAATCAATACACCCAATTATAACTCTATTACTATAATTAAACCCATTCTCTAATACTAAACCCAAAGTACACCCCTTACCTCTTGAAGAGAAGAGGAGAAGGATGAGAATTTGAGGGAGCACCAACACCAACTCTAATCCAGGCTCCTAAGTGCTTCCTCTCTTGATTCCTATGGCTCCTCAAGCTCCTTGGACTAATTTGAGGCTCCACTTGACCAATTGCACACTTTGGGGTTTAGGGTTCAATTTGGGGGTTTTGTGAGAAAGAGAGGGAATTGAAAATTGAGAGAGAGGAAATGCTTGGGAAGGGATAGGGAGTTGATTTGTGGGTTTAATTTGTTGATTATGGGTGGTGGCTTTGAGAAATCAAAAGCCCTAGGGGAGGAGAAGAAGAGAGAGGAGACTTTGAGAAAAATGAGTTCAAACATGTGTTCTTTGGCTGATATAGCAGTGGTTAATCGATTAACCACTTTGGTTAATCGATTAACCCTTGACAATTACAAAGGATTAATCGATTAGTCTTGACCTTAATCGATTAGTGCCAGAATGTGGCCAAAAACTTAATCGATTAATCTACTCATTAATCGAGTAGTGGCTAAATGTTGCATAAAATCTAATCGATTAATGCTTCAGTTAATCGATTAACTGGTTTAACCCACCATTCTCTTGCACTTCAAATTGTCATAACTTCTTCGTTAACCGTTGGATCTTGCTCAAATTTGAAAGCAAGCTTCCTAAGAAGTCCAACTTCATATCCAACGGTGGAATTTGGGTTTTAAGCTATGGATCTTTTATTCTTAATTTCCTAAAGTCTTGTGCTCTTAGCTCTTAAATAACCTTTCTAAATCACAATCTTAACCTAACATATTCCTTTCTCTACACTCCAAACCTATTCTAACCTATTTCTATTTCATATAACCCCACTCTTAGCTAATCACTACATTCTAAACTCTTAAGCACATACTAATTCTAATACCAATTATCGTTTCTAAACGAAATCGACACTTAAGAATACTACGACACTCATCGAAATCCTACTCACTAATGCACCCAGCCACTTAGTAAATTTGGGGATGTTACAGGTAGCATTACACAGAACTTAGGAAATAATCTCTAAAGAACCATAGTAATATACTAAGCCTATTAAACATAAACAATCACATTATTCACAATCAAACTCATGCTTCATTCTCAATTTCAACTCTTAGCTTATTCATTTATCTCCCTCGTCCTTCATTTCTAATAATTACTTTCCTTTTATTCACCTTCTTCTTTTCTTTTATTTTACCCCCTTAGGACATTTACACCTGTTAGGACATTTACACCCAATAGGACATTTTCACCTGTTAGGACATTTGACAACCATCAGGACATTTCCACACCCATTAGGACCTTTCATACCCGTTAGGACATATCATTTTCCTTTAATTCCTTTAGCCATTTAATTCTCTCATGCCCTCTAGCTATACTTGTCACTTAACTTCTTTTACTTGCGCATAATGATCCATGGTGACACATTCTACACCTAACGGGACCTTTTTCACCTAATGTGACATTTTCACCTGATGGGACATTTGCACCTAATAGGACATTTGCACCTACTGGGACATTTGCACCTAACAGGACATTTGCACCTAATGGGGCGTGCCACCCAACCGGATCATTATTTAAGCGCCACGAACATAAGCACATACATATATCACACACATAAACACATTCCTTTTTACTCATAGCTTATAATTATTTAATTCCCTATCCAAGGTTGTCATTTTACTCTAATTTATTATCATCATTACATCACATTGCACCATCATCACTAACTCCTTTTCCTAGGTTATGATATCTAACTAATTCTTATTACCTTATATTAATTTTAAGCCGTAGCCATTTATCCGCGTCATTGCCACCAAACTCATTCAAATATTACAAGCACACATATTATACACTCATAATTTCCTAACAACATATTTGAGTTCATTTCCTTTTATTTTTACACTTAACTTATCATTAGCATCAACTACCCTAATGTTCATTATTATAACTACTCTTTTCTATCCTTAGTCACCACTATAATCACCCTAGAAATCATGCCCTAAATAATGGTAACACCCCCCTTCTTACCTCAAATTGGAGAGAGAGCAACCCAAACCCTAGCTTGGCGTCCTTGTGTTTCTAGCTTCTAAACCTTAGTCCTTAGCAGTTCCAGTGATTTGAGCCCTTATTTTGGATGGAGAGTGAGAAGGAGGAAGACTGCTTGATTCACTTGTTCTTGTGATGGAGATATGTTTATGTGTGATTCTCCATAGCTTTGGAGTTGAAAAACTCCAAGAAGAAGAGAGAGAGAAAACGAATTCTAAGAGAGGAAGAAAAGGTGATCTTGAACTTATCTTCTTGCTTAGGGCTTGAGGGAAGTGATGAGAATGATGTTCATGATGCTAAGAAGGCTTGATTTCTAGGGTTTATGATGATGGGGATGATGCTTGCTTCTTGGAACCAAAGGGGAAATGAAGAGGATGATGAATATGTGTTGTGTGTTGTTGTGTGATTGTGTTTTTGTTGTTGTATTGTTGTTTCCTTTTCTTTGGCAAGAAGAAAAGGAATATGTGGCTATAAATGAATGGCTTCTTGGGGAAGCCACAAATGAGTGGTCCCCAAGCTATTATTTTTTTTCATGTCTGATCATGAGGTAATCGATTACCTTCATAAGTAATCAATTATCTCATGAATTCTGTGCTTATTTTTCCATTCCAGAATGAAGGTAATCGATTACCTTCAAAAGTAATCAATTACTTCACCTGATTTTCATCCCTTGCACTTAAAAAATGTCATATCTTCTTCGTTAACCGTCGGATCTTGTTCAAATTTGAAAGCAAGCCTTCTAAGACCCTTATCTTCACATCCAACGGTGGAATTTGTGTTCTAAGATGGAAATATATTATTTCTAATTTCCTAATATAGGGTGTTTATAACGCCGAAAACATCGTTTCTTACGCTCTTCTGTTCATTTTTAAATCTCATATCCGATGTCGTTGCTTCTTAACTTCTTTATGGCACTGAAAGAAATCCTAAGTACATCACCTTAAACCTACTTTAGCATAATTATCATTTCCTAATCTTATTTACGATTGAGTGTTCATGAATAATTTGTCCGTGAAGGCCTATCTTCGTTTCTTAGCATTTCAATTCCGTGTCCATGAACGTTCTTCTTCCTTATCCAAGTAGCAGCCGCAACAGAGGTCATGGAGCTGAAATCATCAGATAACGAATGTGTCAGAAACGAAGCAAGTTCAATTACTTATAACTCAAGCCAATGCAACAAACTCCGATTCTACAGCTCAAGAAATTGCAGAGAACTCCCTTGCTGTTGGCGCTTCAGTTTCATGACCAACAAGCTAACCTAAATTAGTTTAGATTTTGTTATATTAAGTTAACTCTAGTTAAATTTCAACTAGAGTTACTGTAACTATAAATAGCATAGCTTAACTAACTCATGTAACTTGAACATTTCATTTTTACAGGTACAATAACATTAATATTTCGTGTTCGCGATTTTCCTCATTTTCTTTGCTTCAACATTGTTGAAGGTATGCGAGCTCAATTCATCATGTTTGACATGGTATCATGTCATTAGATTTCTTAAACGATTGTGCGGAAGCGATCAAAATAGTAATAATTTTAATTACGTGCAAAAGCAAATAAATTAATATATGTGAAATCGATGTTCCACGTTAATTAATTAAAATAATTTAATTAATATATCAATAAAATAATTGTTATGATGCAGAGGAGATAATGGTAGCAATAGTGAAATACACGCAACGATAACAAAAAAAATACAACAACTAACAAAATAAAGGAATTAAAGGAGAGAGAGATTGCAAACCAGATTTTTATACTGGTTCAGCTTATCCAAATAGTCCCACGTAATTGTTGGGTTCAGAAAAGACCTACTACGTCCAGTCCCTTAGCAACGTGCTTCATATTTTGTTGTTATTAATCAATTGACCTTCAAGTCCCAATTACAAACAGAGTGTCCCAAACATTACTCGATTCGACCTTTTCGTTAGGGATCTAAAAATACATTCAAGGGTTCATCACACTAGTACTCAGAGGATGTCACACCCTTACACTAGGGATGCCTCTCCCTAGACTCGAAGGTAGCCTAACTACTAAGTGCTTCACCATTCATAAATAACCATTACCTCGGAATAATATTTGGGTGTTTGTGTCTCACCCTAAACCAATGAAGATGTTACACCTTCAATCCTAGGGAGCCTCTCCCTAACAACTATGAGTTGTTGGTATACAAGCGGTATAGTATGAACACGTAAGAACACCTAGAAATGGGGGGTTGAATAAGTGTTAAAGAAACCTTGAAAGATTTTCGTAAATATCAAATGAAAATGATGAAAACTTAATTTTCATGAAAACTGAATAGTGACTAATCGGTTACTGGTTTTACTAACTGTTGGAAGTCAAGCTTTCCCATGGACTTCAAGAGTTAAAGTTTAAGGTTTTGATGATAACAAACTCAAGAGTCTCAAGTGCAATCACAAAACAAACTCAAGAGTCTCAAGTGCAATCACAAAGTCCTTTCAAGCTCATGTTGAAGGCTCAAGCAAATAGAAGCTTTTAATCCCTTTCCCTTAGGACATGCTGTAAGGTAATGAAGTCTAAGTTCTCAATGAGTTAAAAGGCTAATGAGTTTTTCAAATAAAGGAGAAGAAAAGGAGTTTTAGTGAAAATCAGTTTTTAACTTAGTTTCTGTGGAAATGCATGATGAAACAACTATGGATGCTTTATGTAAGTCATGAAAATCTATTTTTACAAGTGCAAGAGGAGATAATCGATTACCTTCTCAAAGTAATCGATTACTTTTGTTGCATCATAGAAAATCCAGAGAGTGTGTAATCGATTATGTGAACCTGGCTAATCCATTACTTTTTGAATGAGAGTAATCGATTACCTAGATCAAGTAATCGATTATAATTGTTGCATCATACATTTTCCAGAGGCAAAGTAATCGATTACTGCCCTGAGTAATCGATTACCTGATGTTGCATCTCACCAATTCCAGAGGCTCTGTAATCGATTATTAGATTATTAGTGGTAATCGATTATATGTGTTGCATCATATATTAAACAGGAGTGAAGTAACCGATTACTTGGTATGATGTAATCGATTACTTGTTTTTCAAAAGGATTTCAAAGTTTCCATTTTAAAGAGGATAATCGATTATCTTCCCTGAAGTAATCGATTACCTTAAGTTTTATTGAAAAACGTGTCATAATCATTTTGATTTATTTCCAGATTTGTTTTTACATAATTGATTCTGATTTTTATTCAAAATTCGAATTTGATTTTGTTTTTGAATTAATTCCTTTTTGGTTTACAAAATCAAATCTTTGTTTAAGTTTTTCAATCTCTTTGATTTGGAAAAATATTTTCTTAATATTAAGTTGTTTTGAATCAATCTTTTTTTTTTTTCTGATAACTCACTCCTACATTCTTCTAAGTTTTCACGTTCTCTTTCTCCTTCTCCAATTCTCTGGTTTTAACGTTCATACTTTACTAAGAACACAAAAAAACCTTGTTGGCTTCTTAACTACTCAAAAACAAGACTTCATTGCTGTAGTGCTATACTTGTTGTATCCGTGTTATTGAGAACACATCATACTATTGTAATCACTCACATCATCTTGTACTCAAACCGTAGAACATAGGGAGTGTTTCCCTAGGTGTGAAGGATTGAATTCCTTTGTAGGGTGAGGAACCCTTGTGTGATATTGAGGCCCCTAGCAAACGGAGGTTCTTAGTAGTGTGCGGGGTGCTCTGGTTATAATTGGGTGCGGCTCAATTCAAAGGTTTATAGAAACTCTCAAGCGGGTCGCTTGGGGACTGGAGTAGGTCTCTCGCTGGATTGACCGAACCGGTATAAAATTGGTTTGCGTGTTCTTCTTCTCTATCTCTTTTAATTTCCGCAATTTCAATTATTTACGCTTTCGCGCTACTCTTAATTTTATTATCTATCGCAATCGCTCTCCTTCTCAACTCTAAATCTCTCCAACGCGAAAATTATTTTAAATTATACGTTCTTTCTCAATAAATTAATAAAACTCGATTCACCCCCCTCTCGAGATTTTGAGGCTGATCCTAACAATTGGCATCAGAGCTAGTCTCTTGTGTTAAGACTTAACCTTCTCAAGAGTATGGCTTCAAACTCTCCGTTTGGTGGTGAAGGGAGTTCTATTAATCGTCCTCCCGTGTTTGACGGGGTAGGGTACGCTTATTGGAAAGCCCAGATGAAAATCTTTATTCAAGGAGTAGGATTAAAGGTTTGGGATGCAGTCGTTAATGGACCGTATGTTCCGACTCAAGTGGTTAATGGTAACACCGTTGACAAGCCTATGGCTGAGTGGACGGAAGAGGAGGAACGTAGAGTCCAATACGACTTGAAAGCGAAAAATATAATAACATCTGCTTTGAGTTATGATGAGTTTTTTAGGATATCTACATGTGAGACAGCACAACAAATGTGAGATACTTTAGAGGTCACACATGAAGATACCAATGAAGTCAAAATATCAAGAATTAACACCTTGACGGGAGAATATGAACTTTTTCGAATGAAGAATGGAGAATCAATACAGGAGATCCAAAAGCGCTTCACAATGATAGTCAATCAGCTCGTAACCTTGGGGAAGAAATTCACCAACGAAGAACCGATTAACAAAGTGCTGAGGTGCCTAGGGAGAGAATGACAACTAAAGGCGACGACCATAATAGAATCAAGAAACCTCTCAACCATGACTCTCGCTACATTATTCGGAAAACTACAGGAACACGAGAGTGAATTGAAAAGATTAGCACAACTTGAAGAGGAGATCAAAAAGGTGAAGAGTCTCGCATTCAAAGCTGAAGCACCATCCACCGAAGGTGACTCCGACAAGGAACTAATCAGTGATGAACATATGGGACTACTTGTCAAAAAGTTCGGGAAGTTTCTGAGAAAGAAGAGCAACTTTGCTACTCAAAATAAAAGAGACGCTAACAAAGGTGGAGGATCGGCTATCACATGTCATGAATGTGGCAAGCCCGGTCACATCAGAGCGGAGTGCTCCCAGTACTTGAAATAAAGGAGAATTCAGAAAGAAACATCGCCAAGTCAAGTCAAGGAAAGCAAGCATACTTGGCGTGGTTAGACAACAATGAAAGTTCGGATGAGGATTCAGACGAACAGGAAGAAACAGCCAACCTATGCTTAATGGCATATGGAGATGAGGTAAATTCCAAACTTGAACTTGCACCTTCTTATCTTGAATTACAAGAGGCATTTGAGGAGTTACATGAGGAATCAATGAGGTTATCCTTATTGGTTAGTTTAGAAAAGAAAAATTCAGCTCTTATTTTACAAAAGAATTCTGATCTTGAAAAGGAAAATGAAATTTTGAAAAATAAAAACAAAGAGCTGAATACAACCTTAAGTAAATCCTCAAACACCTCTAGTAATGAAATTAAATTTAAAGCTAGTTCATCTTCTTGTAAGTTTTGCAAGGACTTAGTAAAATAAAATGAGGATTTAAAAGAAACACTTGCAAAGTTTACAAAAGGAAGAAATACTTTAAATTTAATGTTAGGGAGACAAAAATGTTTTTTCAATAGAGCCGGTTTAGGATATCAACCCGGCAGGCACCAAAAACAGTTAAGCACCATTTTTGTCCCTACTAGCTTACATAAGAAGCCTATTATAATATGTCATTTTTGTGGAAGAAAGGGTCATGGTTCACATGAGTGCAAACACCGAAAAGTGAAGTTTGTTAAAAAGAACAATGAAACTAAAAGGTGGCACACTGCAAACTATGGTAACACTAACATGCAAGGACCCAAAAAGATATGGGTACCTAAAAAGAAAACATGAAATATTCTTTTGTAGGTTACTCCGGAAGAAAGGAAAACATGGTGGTACTTGAATAGCGGTTGCTCTAAAAACATGACTGGAGACAAATCAGAATTCTCTCACCTCATTCCAAAGGACCAAGGACATGTAACTTTCGGAGACAACAACATAGGAAGGATACTCGGAATTGGTAAAGTAGGTACTCCTCCTAACCCTTGCATTGAAAATGTTTTGCATGTTGAAGGCCTAAAGCATAACTTGCTAAGTATTAGTCAGCTATGTGATAAGGGCAATAGGGTTATCTTTGATTCTGATAAATAATGTATTATTGAGGATAAAATTGACAATCTTATTAAGCTTGTTGCTCGCAGGGTAAACAATGTGTACTTAATTGATCTTAACTCAATTCCCTCAAATGATGCTAAATGTTTAATTAGTAAAGAGGATGAGTCTTGGCTATGACATCGTAGGATAGGTCACATCCACATGAATCATTTGAACAAACTATCTTTTAAAAACTTAGTAGTTGGTTTACCAAAGCAAAAATTTTCCATTTCTGAAAAATGTGATCCATGTCAAAAATCAAAACTCACAAGGGTACCTTTTCCTCCTAAAAATATTATTTCTACTCAAAGACCCTTGGAACTTTTACATATGGATCTTTTAGGACCATGTCAAACTAAAAGCTTTGGTGGCAACTATATTGCTTGGTTATTGTGGATGACTATTCTAGGTATACATGGACTTTATTCAATACTCGTAAATATGATGCATTCCATGAATTCAAAAAGCTAGCAAAGGTTGTTCAAAACCAAATGCATTTGAGCATTGCATCCATTAAGACTGATCATGGCGGCGAATTTGAAAACTATCTTTTTGAAAAGTTTTGCGAAAAACATGGCATTAAGCATTATTTTTCAGCTCCAAGAACTCCGGAACAAAACGGGGTTGTGGAGAGGAAAAATCGATCTTTAAAAGAACTTTCTCGAACAATGCTTAGTGACATGAACCTGCTTGCATATTTTTGGGCCGATGCAGTAAGTACAGCATGTTATGTTATGAACCGTGTTTTAATAAGGCCTATTTTGAAGAAAACCCCCTATGAGCTGTACAAGGGGAGAAAACCCAACATATCCCATTTGAGAGTCTTTGGATGTAAATGTTTTGTGCATAATAATGGTAGAGACAATCTAGGAAGTTTTGATACTAGAGCTGATGACGGTATACTCCTTGGTTATTCTGCGTCGAGCAAATGTGCTCCATCGTTCTCCTAGTGTCCTCAAAAGTTGGTAAGTTTCTCTCATGCCAGATTTGGTAACACACTGATGCCCAAAGAGCCACCACAATCCATCTTCGGTGCTTGTCCCTAAAGCCGAACTGCATCCATCGCTTCCATTGCTCCAATTTATGAGGGTATGAATCTAACCCAATCCATTCACAACTTCTTCTCATAATTTCTCTAGACCACACACACTCACAGAAAATGTGCTTATGAGATTCATTGGCAGCTACACACAAACAACAATGGTTGGGGATGTTTTGCCTAGAATTACATATTGCTTATGTGAAGTTTTGTTGTTTTGAGAAATGCAAATAGTGTTGTTTTTGCATTATGTACTTGAGTTTTTAATCAACTTTGATTGGTTGCGTTTTTGCAAATAATGTTGATTGATTGCATTTGTACTACAACTTTACTTGATTGATTGGTTTGAGAATTAAATCTGAAAAATGATATTGCATCTTCTTTTTAATTATATTAAGCTTACCATTCATATTTAAACTCATTTTTGTTTATTATAGGAGGCACAACTGAAACGCCTTGTTCACTTAAAAGAAGTATATGTGCAAATCCACAAGAAAAAGGATGGAGACTTTGTTTCTGAGCGTTCTAAAAGTTTTATTGTAGGTGTTTCAAGATTATAAATAACTAATCTTATTTAATAAATGAATATATTGATGACTATTCTTGATTTCCTGTTTTAGGAATCATGACTCAAAAATGAATGAGAAGTGTGGAGAAGACTCAACAACACACCCTGTGGTCGACTCTGAGGTGTGGGCAAAAGCCTCAGGTTCCAACAAGAAAAGCGAGTCCTTGGGGGTCCTACCATAGATATTGACAAGCATGGGTGAAACTCTTCTTCATTCTCGGAGGCATCTACCTCATCAACTCCACAAATAGCTAAAGAACAAGTAAAGGAGGTAGTAAATTCAGCAATGAGAGAGTTTATTCAAACACAATTTATGCCTATGTTGGCGCCTATGATATCTGCCAACATTGTTGGCTTCCTGATTTGGGCTTAATAAATGATGTTTTTGAATGATAATTAACCTTCTTTCTCAGTGATTTTCGCTTGTTTCTCAAGTAATTTTAGGAAAAGATTGAGTTTTTGTCTATTAATGATGGGGAATGAGATCCTTTAGGACTTTTTACCTTTTTGGTCTTAATTTCAGGTTTTGGAGCAATAATTTGATGAATTGGAACAGAGGAAAAAAGAAAGAAGTATTGGAACTATGAAATTGGAGCAAAGAAGGGAAAAATGGTGATTTTAGTGTTTGTGCGCCCAAGCGCAGGCTAGGCGCGCTCAAGCGCGAGTGATCAGAAAGCCAGGAAATGATGTGCAAATTACTAATTCACTCAGGTAGTTTTGCTCTCAAGCGGAAGGAAAGGCGCGCTTAAGCGTATTATGGGGTCAGCCAGTTAAAAAAGGGGTCAAACTTCCAATCGTGTGCAGAACAACAGGCGCGCTCAAGCGTGGGTCTCGTGCGCCCAAGAGCGCGATGCTGAATTATAGATTTTAAATCTTATCTTTTCATATTTAGTGTGGGATTTGTTTCAAACGCTTTTTAATTAGGATTTTTAGGTTTTCTGAGTTAGTTAACACGTTTTTGGAGAGAACAATATTGAGAGAGCTTTTGGAGGCAAGTTGAAGAATTGCAATTTGTGATTGGAGATTGGGGTAATTCCATGTCTTTTATTATGATTTCTATTATTCTTCTTTCCTCTTCCTCCTTAATCATGTGTAACTAAACTCCATATTGGAAACATGTGGATTTGTATGGAACCTTCGTAGTTATTGCTTAATGAATTAATGTTTTTCCATTAAGTATCGTGTTTGATTATGTTTTCATTGTTTATCATGAATTTGGATCCGTTTATGATTTGGTAATTCTAATTGAATAGGAATATTGAATTAGGATTTAGACCTTTAATCAAACAATTCAATTGCATAGGGATAGGAATATGTCTATGAATTGGATAACCATTTAATAATTTTGATTGAACATTAATCGGTTAGATTAGGATTTAAGGCTCTGCTTAAGGAATTAATAGAGATTAGATCACTAAGAAACAAAGTTGACCTAAGGAATTAGGCTGATTTTACCTTTGCGAAATTGGTTCGATACATAGGAAATTCGTTGATTCGTTAGCAATTACTTTTGGAATCTACAATGAAACAAGTTCCCAAGCTTTCCCAAATCTTTTCACAACCACTTTTTATTCGTGTTTTTGTTTTTACAATTTACTTTAGTTAAAAATTCTCAAATCAATTTCATCTTAATTTGAATTTCACTTAGTAACTACACTTAGGTGAGAATTATTTTTGTCAATTTTAGTCCTCGTTGGGAACGACATCCCACTTCCACTTTATTACTTGTACGATCTGGTGCACTTGCCAGAATCCCAACAAGTTTATGGCGCCTTTGCCGAGGATTAAAATTTGATTTTAATAATTTTTTGGTACTTTTTAGTAATTACTTAGTGGAATTTTACTTTAGCCTTTTTATTCTTAATTGTCTCTATTCATATTCAACAGGTGCTTTTAACCCCTCTTTGCCTAGATTGGTACATGCGCTTGCGCTCTGCAGGTGATTACAGCAGTCTTCAATTCGATCTTGAGATCGAGTTGATAACAAAGAAGCTAAGCAAACGAGACCAACGAGAGAAAAAGAGGCAAGCAAGAGCAATGGCTGATGAGTGTGAGGGCGAAACTGAGCGCGAATGCGAGCCTGCACTGGATAGGCGTACCTTGGCTGATTACGCCTTAATCAATCCGAACGTATGTGGCACCAACATAGTGCGACCTGCTGTCGACACACCAAATTTCAACATCAAGGGCGCATACTTAAACTTGTTACAGCAGAATCAGTTCAGTGGTGGCCCGGATGAGGACCCGAATGATCACATTGCAAGTTTCTTGAGCTACCTGGATTTCTTCAGAATTCAAGGTTCTAGTGATGAGGCAATCAGGCTAAGACTTTACCCTTTGTCATTAAGGGGGAAAGCCAATCAGTGGCTCCGTACTCAACCACAAGGGAGCATCACATCATGGGATGATCTGGCCATGAAGTTCGTTGATTAGTACTTCTCACCTACCAGACAAGCTCAGCTTAGGCAAGCAATCAATTCCTTCGCTCAACAGGATGGCGAATCCTTACATGAGGCATGGGAAAGGTTCAAGCAAATGCTCAAGAGGTGCCCCAATCATTCTGTACCTTATTGGATGCAAATGCGATTGTTTTATGATGGGTTGAGTTCCTCCAATCAGTATATGGTTGACTGTGCATCACAAGGTTCTTTGGAAAGCAAGACACCAGAAGAGGCCAGACAATTGTTTGAAAAGATGGCTCACAATAGCAGTCGTGCCACTGTTAGGAAGCGTATAATGCAGAAGAGTGATTTGGAGCCTGAGAATGTGCAAGCCTTGTTCGCACAGAATAAGGAGATGCAGCAGCAAATAGCTACATTAACCCAGAAATTGAGCCAGGTCCAAATAGGTGCTTTTGATACTTCTGGGGTAGTGCTCTCCTGTGACTTCTGCAAGGGTAACCATCAAAATGGAGATTGTTCATTTGAAGTTGGTAACAGTTCAGGTAATGCAGAGGCTAATTTCATAGGAGGAGGTCAGAGGAATAATCCCTATTCAAACATTTACAATCCGGGGTATAAAAATCATCTTTCCTTCTCCTGGCGCAGTCCTGCACTTCAGCCACCACAAGAGAAACAGCTGGCACCATGGGAAGCAGCAATTGAGAAGCTTGCTCAAACAACAAATAATCTGGCAGAGGAGACCAGAGCAAGTTTGAAGAATCAGGGTGCTAGCATTCGTAACCTTGAGATTCAGATGGGCCAAATTTCCAAACAACTTTCAGAGCGGCAACCTGGATCTTTCCCAAGTGATACAGTTCCTAACCCCAGGGAGCATTGCAACCTGGATCTTTCCTAAGTGATATAGTTCCTAACCCCAGGGAGCATTGCAAAGCCATTACTCTTCAAAGTGGCAAGTCTCTTGAGGAGCCACGGAAGAAGAGTGATGATGTGGTAATTGAGGTAGAAGAGGAGAAGGAGCAGAAGCCTGAGGAGCCTATTCCTGAAGTGCAACAAAACCAGAATACAACTGCATCTCAGGAAAAAGAAAAAGAAAAACAGCCACAGAGTTCTCTCAAGGTTCCTTTCCCTTATAGGTTGAAAAAGGAAGAGATCAAGAAGCAGTTTGCTAAGTTCATGGAGGTGTTCAAGAGACTCCAAATCAATATTCCATGTGCGGAGGCTCCTGAGCAAATGCCCACCTATGTGAAGTTTATGAAAGAGCTTTTGAGCAACAAAAGGAAGATGCAAGATGATGAGACAGTCATGCTAACTAAAGAGTGTAGTGCCATATTGCAAAAGAAGCTTCCTCAAAAACTGAAGGATCCAGGAAGTTTCACAATTCCATGCAACATTGGTGGGTTTGACATTGGAAAGGCTTTATGTGACTTGGGGGCCAACATTAACCTTATGCCTCTCTCTATCTTCAAGAGATTGGGTATTGGGGAGGTGAAACCAACCATGATGTGTCTACAGTTGGCGGATCGCTCCATTAAAAGACCTTTTGGGAAGGTGGAGGATGTTCTTGTCAAGGTGGACAAGTTCATCTTCCCTGCTGACTTTGTGATCCTGGATATGGAGGAGGATGCTGCCATTCCACTTCTCTTGGGTAGGTCATTCTTGGCAACTGGGCGAGCTCTCATTGATGTGCAACAGGGCGAGCTCAAGCTTCGCGTTCATGAAGAGGAAGTCTCTTTCAATATGTATGATTCCATGAGATAGCTTAATGAAGAGGAGCGCATTGCTTTATGATGGATGTGATTGATGCTTTGGTCACATCTACCTTTGAGAAGACTCTTTAGGGGGACCAAATCGAAGCAACATTGGTGCAAGGAGAGTGTGAAGAGCCAGAAATTGACAAAGTGGCATCTCAGCTGGATGCAACTTCAGAATACACAAGCTCTCAGGTCAAGGATCTGAGAATGCATGAAAAGGAGGCCAGAACAAAACTGGAGCTCAAAACCCTTCCAACCAATCTCAGGTATGCCTTTCTAGATGACTCTGATTACTATCTTGTCATAATTAATAATGCCTTAACTAAATTAGAAACTAAAAAATTAATGAGGGTGTTAAGGAAATATAAATCTGCCATAGGATGGTGTGTGGATGACCTCACGGGGATTAACCCCAGTTTTTGCATGCATAAGATTCTCCTAGAGGAGAATTTTAAGCCGGTCATTCAGCCTCAAAGGAGACTTAATCCCACTCTCCAAGAGGTAGTAAGGAAGGAGGTGGTAAAACTTTTAGATGCAAGAATCATTTACCCCATCTTTGACAGCACTTGGGTAAGCTCAGTGCAAGTGGTCCCTAAGAAGGGTGGCTTAACTGTGATTAAAAATGAAAAAAAAATGAATTGATACCCACCCGCACTGTCTCAAGGTGGAGAGTTTGTGTAGACTACAGGAGATTGAATAATGCCACCCGAAAGGACCACTTCCCTTTGCCTTACATGGATCAAATGTTAGAAAGATTAGTTGGACATGCATATTACTGTTTTCTTGATGGATATTCTGGCTATAATCAAATTTGTGTTGACCCTAATGACCAAGAAAAAACTGCATTCACATGCCCCTTTGGAGTTTTTGCATACCGGAGAATGCCTTTTGGACTTTGCAAAGCACCAGCCACTTTTCAAAGGTGCATGCTTGCTATATTCTCTGATATGATTGAAAACTTCATAGAGGTATTTATGGATGATTTTTCGGTCTATGGGTCATCATTTGATTCATGTCTTAGTAATTTGGGAAAGGTGTTGCAAAGATGCCAAGAAACTAATCTTGTCCTTAACTGGGAGAAATGCCAATTCATAGTTAGGGAGGGGATAGTTCTGGGACATAAGATTTCTAAGAAAGGAATTGAGGTAGATAAAGCAAAGATTGATGTAATTGAAAATCTACCTCCTCCAACAAATGTAAAGGGGATTAGAAGTTTTCTGGGTCATGCCGGTTTCTACCGAAGATTCATCAAAGATTTTCAAAAATAGCTAAGCCCCTTTGCAATTTGTTGGAGAAGGATGTGGAGTTCAAATTTGATGAAGAGTGTATGAATGCTTTTGAAACTTTGAAGAAAAGACTAGTAAAAGATCCTATAGTGGTCGCACACGATTGAGATAAGCCTTTTGAACTAATGTGTGATGCAAGTGACCATGTTATAGGAGCCGTTCTAGGACAAAGAGTTGATAAAGTATTTCATACAATATATTATGCTAGTTGTGTTCTAAACAGTGCTCAGGTGCATTACACGACTACTGAAAAATAACTCTTAGCAGTAATTTTTTCCATGGATAAATTTCGTGCCTATCTTATAGGCTCGAAAGTCATTGTTTACACAGATCATGTTGCACTTAGGCACCTTTTGGCTAAGCAAGATGCTAAGCCAAGACTCATAAGGTGGATCTTGCTTTTGCAAGAGTTCGATTTGGAAATCAAAGATAAAAAGGGGGTTGAGAATGTAATAGTTGATCATTTATTATCTAGGCTTCCCCTTGAGATTAGTGATAGAGACAACCAGGTTCCAATAGTTGACGAGTTCCCTGATGAACAACTCCTAGCTGCATCTGCTATGCCATGGTATGCTGATTTGGCAAATTACTTAGAATCAAAGATCATTCCCAAAGATTTAACTTGGCAACAAAAGAAAAAGTTTTTACATGACACCAAGTTTTATTTTTGGGATGAGCCTTTTCTGTTCAGGAAAAGTGCAGATGGGGTGATTAGGAGGTGTGTAGCTGAAGAAGAAATCCACGACATCCTTTGGCATTGTCATACTTCACCATATGCAGGTCACTATAGCAATGAAAAAACAGCATCAAAAATTTTGTAATGTGGCTTTTATTTGCCAACTCTTTTTAAGAATGCTAGGGACTTTGTGATGAAATGTGACAAATGCCAAAGGATGGATAATTTTTCTAGGAAGGATGAGATGCCCCTCCATAGTATTTTGGAGGTGGAGGTTTTTGATGTTTGGGGAATAGATTTTGTAGGCCCCTTTACACCATCATACAACAATAAGTACATTCTTGTGGGGGTAGATTATGTTTCTAAGTGTGTAGAGGCAATTCCCACTTCCACCAATGACTCGGCAGTTGTGATAGAATTTTTGAGAAAGAATATTTTCTGCAGGTTTGGAGTGCCAAGAGTGCTCATTAGTGATGGTGGGAGTCACTTTTGTAATAAAGTGATGGAAAGAGTCTTAACCAAATATGGGGTGCATCACAAAATTGCAACTCCATACCATCCCTAGACTAGTGGTCAAGTTGAAGTGTCTAATAGGTCCATTAAGAGTATCCTTGAAAAAACTGTGAATAGTTCTAGGAAGGATTGGTCTAAGAAATTTGATGATGCTCTTTAGGCATATAGGACAGCTTTCAAAGCCCCAATTGGAATGTCACCTTTTCAAGTGGTTTATGGGAAAAGTTGCCACTTGCCTGTTGAATTAGTTCATAAGGCATATTGGGCAACTCAATTTTTAAACTATGATATGCAACAAGCTGGAGAGAAGCGGTTATTGCAGCTCAATGAACTCACTGAGTTTAGAGAGCAGACATATAACACTTCTTGAATTTTTAAAGAAACTACGAAAAGGTGGCATGACAAGAAAATAGTCGATATGAATTTTCATGTTGGACAGAATGTTTTGATGTATAACTCTAGACTTAAGCTTTTCCCTGGAAAGCTTAAATCTAGATGGTCAGGTCCATATATTGTTGTGCAGGTATCTCCTTTTGGTGCTGTTGAAATTAAGAATCCTTCAAAAGGAAATGTGTTTAAAGTGAATGAACAACGGCTTAAGGTGTACCATGGTGAACTGATTGATAAGAGCTCATCCACAGTGGAGCTCAAAGACCCTTAGTTCTTGAGAAAGTGTCATCCGTCAGGCTCGGGACGTTAAACAAGCGCTTGTAGGAGGCAACCCAGTGGTAACTTCTCTTTTCGTATTTTATTTTATTTTACTTATTATTAATTTTTTTTAGAGTAGGATTTTTTTCTGTTAAAATTTAAAAAAATAAAAAAATTGGTATAGGTCTGTAGCACACACTTGGGTGCGCCTCATATGCGCCCAAGCACGGTGGGGTCACACAAGCCAAAAAGGAGGGTGGAAACTAATTTTAATTGAAGAAAAAAAGGGACCAACTCAGGTAGTTTGGCGCTCAAGCGCAGCGCTCTGGGGTTAAAAAAAATAAAAAATATGTTCTAACTTTGTGCGCCTGAGCGCACGAGTCGTGCACTCAGGCGCGCGACGTCAGATGCAGCAGCTAAAAAGGGGGGATTTCGAACCCTAATTCATAACCTCCCTCTTCTTCTCATTCGAACTCCTCCTTCTCTTAACCCCTTCAAACCCTACTACTCCTTTCCTTCATAACCTCCACGAATCCACCATCTCCACCCAATTTCAGTGACAAATCCGCGTTTCTCTATCCCTTCTCTTCCACCTTGGTGCATGTCTTAGATCTCTCTTTCCCTCCATAATCTTTCATGAGTGTTGTTCGCTTTGATTGTTTGTTCTAGAACTTGACTTGTGACCTTTTCAAAATTGACAATTGATTGTATGCATGAACATGATTATGGCACTTAGGTTTGTGTTTTTTGTGGCCTTCAACAAATTGAAACATGATGTTCCCTTAGTTTCCCAATTTGAGTCTGATGAGATATAATGATTTTTTTGGTACCCTACATGAATTGATTTTTTTTGTGAAGTACCTTTGAAATTGTGAATGAGCAATCAAGAGGAATGTTAGAAAAAAATGGTGAAAGTGTAAGTGCTGAAAGTTGCTGTTTCTATTTCTCTTCTTAAAAAAAATAATAAAAAAGAGCAACAAATGTGTGAAAAGAAGAGAATAGAAAAAGAAAAAAAGAAAGAAAAGGAAAAAAGATTAAGTGAATTGAGTTGTGATTGTGTAGTTACTTTCCTTGCTCATTTCATAATTTAAAAGGGAAGTGTTGTGGTTTCATGATTAAGCCCTTCGTTTTTCCTTTTATTCTTTTATCCCACCTGACATTTTTAGCCATGCCCCATTACAACCAAATAAAGACCTTATGATTTGTGCATTCTGTCAATAAATTCAGTGGAGATGTAGGTCTATAGTCAAGCTTATGGTAACATGCTCTCATTGTTTGAACTTGAGTGAATTGATAAATATTACCCTTACATATGAGAGATGTTGAGAGGTTGTGTGATCACTAATCTTTTGTTCACTTTGAGTTTGTTTTTCAACTGGTTTTCATTGAGGTTATTTGCTAGTGAAGAAGGGTATCTTGGGTAGGTGAGTTGGAATTTATGGTTAGGTTGCTACATCTTGGGAGGGGAGAGTCTAAGGCTCTGAAATTTTGTTTTACTTTCGCCTAGGACATGCAAAATGCTAATTTTGGGAGAGTGATTTGGGCTCAATAAATGATGTTTTTGAATGATAATTAACCCTCTTTCTCAGTGATTTTGGCTCGTTTCTCAAGTAATTTTAGGAAAACATTGAGTTTTTGTCTATTAATGATGGGGAATGAGTTCCTTTAGGATTTTGTACCTTTTTAGTCTTAATTTCAGGTTTTGGAGCAATAATTTGATGAATTGGAGCAGAGGAAAAAAGAAAGAAGTCTTGGAACTATGAAATTAGGGCAAAGAAGGGCAAAATGGTGATTTTACTGTTTGTGCGCCCAAGTGCAGGCTAGGCGCGCCCAAGCGCGAGTGGTCAGAAAGCTAGGAAATGGGGTTCAAACTACTATTTCTCTCAGGTAGTTTTGCGCTCAAGCGCAAGGAAAGGCGCGCTCAAGCGTATTATTGGGTCAGCAAGTTAAAAAAGGGGTCAAACTTCCAATCGTGTGCAGAACAACAGGCGCGCTCAAGCGTGGGTCTCGTGCGCCCAAGCGCGCGACGCTGAATTATAGATTTTAAATCTTATCTTTTCAGATTTAGTGTGGGATTTGTTTCAAACGCTTTTTATTAGGATTTTTTAGGTTTTCTGAGTTAGTTAACACATTTTTGGAGAGAACAATATTGAGAGAGCTTTTGGAGGAAAGTTGAAGAATTGCAATTTGTGATTGGAGATTGGGATAATTCCATGTCTCTTATTATGATTTCTATTATTCTTCTTTCTTCTTTCTCCTTAATCATGTGTAACTAAACTCCATATTGGGAACATGTGAATTTGTATGGAACCTTCGTAGTTATTGTTTAATGAATTAATGTTTTTCCATTAAGTATCGTGTTTGATTATGTTTTCATTGTTTATCATGAATTTGGATCCGTTTATGATTTGGTAATTCTAATTGAATAGGAATATTGAATTAGGATTTAGACCTTTAATCAAACAATTCAATTGCATAGGGATAGGAATATGCCTATGAATTGGATAACCATTTAATAATTTTGATTGAATATTAATCGGTTAGATTAGGATTTAAGGCTTTGCTTAAGGAATTAAGAGATATTAGATCACTAAGAAACAAAGTTGACCTAAGGAATTAGGCTGCTTTTACCTTTGCGAAATTGGTTCGATACTTAGGAAATTCGTTGATTTGTTAGCAATTACTTTTGGAACCTACAATGAAACAAGTTCCCAAGCTTTCCCAAATCTTTTCACAACCACTTTTTATTCGTGTTTTTGTTTTTACAATTTACTTTAGTTAAAAATTCTCAAATCAATTTCATCTTAATTTGAATTTCACTTAGTAACTACACTTAGGTGAGAATTATTTTAGTCAATTTTAGTCCTCGTTGGGAACGACATCTCACTTCCACTTTATTACTTGTAAAATCTAGTGCACTTGCCAGAATCCCAACACTTCCAAGTAGGAAATGTTGGGCAGCAAGCATCCTTTCAGTGTGGAGGAGCCACAAATGATCATGAGGATGATGATAAGGATAACATAGACTGGATATAGAATTATGTTGTTAGCTTGTTTATAGACTGATTTTAAGGATGGTATTTTGAAAACTTGTTCTGAACTGAGTTTGAGTTGGGTTTTTTGACATGGTTGAGAAGTAGAAATATGGAGATAGTGGAAGAGCCACAAATGACCATTAGGAAATGGTAATGAAGACTTGTTTTGAAGTAGGCTTAGACTAGACTTTATGACATTATTATTGAGAAGTGACTAGCTAATATAAAAATTATGACATTATTATTTTGCTTGATATATTTCTTAGCTTGTGTTCTTTGTTTGAAACAATCTACATGGAGGTTATTATAAATATGATTTCGATGATATAAAAATTAAGTATGTTAGTAATGTAATATAGTTATTAAATCCCAAGAGAAAAATAAAATATAGTTGCTATAGAATAATAGCTTTAGAATAAATATAGAATTCCAATACAATTATACAAATAGAAATCCAATGTAGTTATGGAATTGCTACAGAGTTGCCATTCAATGACACCATAGAATAGGTAGAGAACAGCTAGGTAAAAAAGGTACCCAACTCCTACCGAATTGCTATAGAAATACGATGCGAACAGCTAAGAAAACAGGTACCGAACTTCTACCGAATTGCTACAGAATTGTGATGCAATTCAGTTAGGGAATAGCTAGAGAACACCTAGGAAAAACAACTACCGAATAGCTTCAAAATTGCTAGGGATTATTTGGTTATCTTTCACGCATCCGCTAAGAAATAGATGCAAATTTGCTACAGAATGTGAAAATACTGGGTACGGATCAGCTACCGAATATTTCTAGCTGGATAGCTACGGAAAATACTATTATTACTTTAAAGTGAGCAATTATTTTGTTACAATATTGCAACAGATTAGCTACAACTATTCTTTAATTAGCTTTGGAATAGCTATGGTATTATTGGTAGCGAATTAGCGACCTGATTTACGCTACGCACCATGTTGTAGTTGTTTCGCGGCAATTTCGTAGTTATGACTACTTTGCTAGAGGACAACAACGAAATTGCTACGCAATATTCCGTAGCTGTTCGAGAAAATTCTTGTAATGAGGGAATAACTTGTAGGCTTGTGTGGAGTGGAACCATAATTGAACAAGACTTGTGTGAAAAATAGAAAGATAGGTCTTGATAGTCAATTATAAGGGTTAAATAATTAGAGGTGCTAGCTATCAATAATTTTAGAATTTTTTTTAGTTAATACTTCTTTTGGTTTGGATTATAATATCAATATATATAGACAGACACTTTTTACGGTTTATAATTAAACAAAAATCACTTAACCATTTTATATTAATAAATATTTCCATTTTGAAAATATTTTTCATTAAATTCATAAAAATTTTCAATACTCTTGATTTTTCTTTAAAGAAATACCCTTGAACTTCTACATTTATTTATTTATGGTTTCTCTAACCTATGCACAAGGTGTATATGAAAAATATGCCTTAAAAAGTAAAATTTATAGAAAAATGATATGTTTAATGAATAAAAAATAATTTTTTAATTTTCTAACACATGTTTATTACTATAGCTTTTTTATCCTATGCAGTTTGTGCATATATTGTTGGAAAACAAGCGTATGAATCCCTAAAAGGGGATGAATAGGCGAAAAGTACGAATCTTCACCAATAAAAAATTATCGTTTACTAAGGCCTTTAAAACAATCAAAGTAAAAACATATAAAACGCATATACTTGAATATATGAAAATTAAGCGCGCGAAATTGTAAAGAGATAATTAAAAAGAAGCGAACACAAGGATTTTATGGTTCACATTAGTGTCTTAACGAACACTAATGCTACATCCAGTCCTCCCTCTCTGAGATAGGAGATTTCCTTCACTATGAACAAAAATTGTAAGTACAAGTGATGTGTAAGAGAAAACCTTTCGCTTAGACTCGTCCCTCCAAAGAACCTCTTTGGAACTTGTGTCTCCCCAAACAATTCCTCGAACCACAGTGAACCTTGTGCTTGAAGAAACCTTCTTCAATTCCACTTGAAACCTTCAAGTGTTTGGCTTGATGAAAACCTTTCACCAAGTGAGTTTTTCAACATCTTTTGTTGTTGGCACTTTGCACTTCGTTGTGCGGATGAACAACTCCAATGAAGAGCAACGGTCTTTGCACCTTTTTGTGCGGATAAGCAACTTACTTAAGAACACTAACTATTGAATTAGAATCTAGAATAAGAATGAATGCAAGTGTAATAAAAGTGGGGTATTTGAAAGTTTAAGATCAACACTTGAACAGTTCTTCAATTATGTGTGAAAATGTTGTTTAATAATAAAGAAATAATGAAGAACTCTTTCTCTTTTCTATATGAAAGTGTTAGAACAGGTGCCAAAACGTTTTCTCAGTGTTGTATATGTTGCAAAACAGTTTTTGGAAGTTTATATATGTGTTTGAACACATAACAATCATTTTTTTGAACAGTTTTAACTGTCAGTATTCGGATATACCTTCGATTTAAAATTCAAAACACTGCTGTTTTTTAACACAAGGTATCCGAATACTTTGGAAAGTATCCGGATATTTCGGTACAGAATATCCAAATACTTTATTTTTACTTATAAAAACTTATGTTTATATTTTAAAAACATTTTCTTCACTTCCAAAACACTTTAATTTATTAGAAAAAATATTTTCAAATTATTTTCTCAATATTTTCTTATATTTATGAAATCACATATTTTTCTTTTAATTTTGAAAAGCACCCACTTTGATTTTACTTAGCATGCAAACCATTTTCTTTTAGATTATGATTAGTTTAATTTCTTTCTAACTTAGACTCTGTAGTGTCCCGGTATTGATGGAACACCACGATGTGTGTTTGAGGTTGTTGCAGCTGACGAGGGTGACCCCGGTCCTACGTACCCCCAGTGATAAGGGGATCAAGCCACACGTAGTTCTTGAGAGTAGGGATGAGAGAACATACCTTAGCTCTTATAGCATGACGATACTTATAGGGGAAGTTGTGTTGTGATGCCTTATGGGCCTGTTCGGCCCAGTAGGGCTGACATGGCTCTTAGAGGATAAGAAGGATGAGTTATTCACCCTTATCCTGTACTAGAGAGCTCATGCTTATCCTGTAGCGGTAGGATTTATTATTGGTTAACCCTACAAGCCCCCCAAGCTCGTATAGGCTCGAAGAGCCTGTGCTGAGCTTCTGAGAGTTGGTGGTAACATAAAACATTGTTTGCAGGCGTGGTCTTCCGCTCGGAAGAGTGTTGCGGATGGTTGATAGTGCTCTTTTGTGCTCGGATGATGAAACTGAACGAGTACCCCGATCTCGAACCGAGTTCCCGCGGGGGGATCCGCCACAGGCTCGGTGAGGCTCATCTCGAACCGAGTACAAGCTCGGTGAGGTACATCTCGAACCGAGTACAAGCTCGGTGAGGAACATCTCGAACCGAGTACAAGCTCGGTGAGGTTCATCTCGAACCGAGTGCAAGCTCGGTGAGGTACATCTCTAACCGAGTTCCCGCAGGGGAATCCGCCACAGGCTCGGTGAGGCTCATCTCGAACCGAGTACAAGCTCGGTCAGGCTCATCTCGAACCGAGTGCAAGCTCGGTGAGGAACATCTCGAACCGAGTGCAAGCTCGGTGAGGCTCATCTCGAACCGAGTGCAAGCTCGGTGAGGAACATCTCGAACCGAGTACAAGCTCGGTGAGGTACACCTCTAACCGAGTTCCCGCGGGGGAATCCGCCACAGGCTCGGTGAGGCTCATCTCGAACCGAGTACAAGCTCGGTGAGGAACATCTCGAACCGAGTTCCCGCGGGGGGAGTTACAGAATGGATTTGGGGATGCTCCGAGATGAGGGTGATGAAGTTATGAGTGTAGTCAAAGTCGAATTGGACTATTGTTTTAAAAGTCACGTCATTTTTAAGGAGACATCCTTTTATGCGCTTGCCATGGTGAAAGCCGAAAGGCTTGTACCAATGTATGCTGGCACGACTCAAACTGTTATTTGAGTTCAAGGTGTGCTAAGATTATCACCAATTGGACCGTAACGTTTACGAGGGATTGCTGTCGGAATGATAACCTTAGCCGAGGTGTATTCCTCGATCCGCGATGTATTGAGCCATATATGAGCCGAGAGGCTTTGAGCCGAGAGGCTAAGTCAAGCTATCGGGTCGCAATCCTCGTTTCCACTTGTAGCCTCGCCGATCTGGCCGGCTAACCGAGATCGTGGGCAAGTGCGTAAGAACATGATCCAGAGTGAGTTTAACATATGTCCTTAATAAGGACGGTAAATGATCAATTTGGTGCCTCCTGGGACGTGGTGGTCCTCTTTGGCACGACATTTGATCTCGAGTAACTTATGCATCATATAATACCAGTGTCAAGGTCGGCCAATGTCAACTATGTATATGCTTCATCACATACTAGTCCCCTACTCGGTAAAGCCTGAAAAGGCTTGTGTCGAGTTCATAAGGTCTGTGAAACGCTCGGGATCAAAGTAGGCCTCGGACTCGGATTAATCATAGGTCATCATGCTCGGCAGATCCGATCGTTATGTTTGTACCTTTTTATGATGTATAAAAACAACGATTAGAATATCAAGTAATAGATGATATGTAATGACATTAATTAGCGAAGTATGAATTAGTTCACTGTTAATTACGATTATTATCTAAGATAACACATGTCATGTGGTGAGTGATTCAATAATAATGAATATGACAATTAAACCATGAAATTGAAATAATATTAATGGGGTAATGAGAAAGATCCTTCCCTGTTAGTCTTCGTGGTTAGACTATTTCTGAATAATGTTGATATGCCCGACATCCTTTTAGCATTGAGGCCTTTCTTCTTCTATCACTAGAATGTGTGGTTAGCCGGTATTCCTCACCCTTTTTCATCCAATACCCCTGTACGCCATTATGGGCAAATCACTGTGTAGCACTCGTGTGAGCAACGCTGGATCCCGAGGAGGGATGTTAACAAGGATGTCTTTTGGCTGTAAGTAACCGTGAGAGGCAAGGGTGTCATGGCAGAGGGTGCGAGGATGTGGCAGGCTTTGGCACGTTGAAGATACTAATATTAGACGCCAATAGTGACTGAGCAGTTTAGCACCAATTAATTTTGAGGATATCTTTTGGCGGTCTGAAGCTCGGAATGGGCTTTGTTTAAAAATGTCACTACTCGAAATGGGCCTTTTAAAGAAGTAGGCTATTATACTCGTACCTCGCATATGTAAAATAATTGGTAATCATCGTTAAATTGACAATTTATAGCAATCAAACAACAATAATGACAATTATTGGCAAAGATACTATGTATAATATCGGTATAGAGGTAGTATGATTTAGTAATATCACACGTAATAATATAATAATATCGTGACTGAAAAGACAATAGTTAAATATCGTGCAAAGAGACAGGATTGCCCATGAAAAGACGCATAATTTCAGGTATATCATGCGCAATAATTGTAATTGAAGGACATTTATAAATATGTCAAAGCATTTAATGACAACAAGTCAAGTGATGAAAGCTTATCCATGAAAAATGAGAATGCGCGATATATATATCAAATAATAAGCGACATGTAAAGGACTTAAAAGGAACTAAGTATTAAAAGCACATTTCAGAAATATTGCGTCAGCTGAGTTAATATCAGCATGTGTGCAAATAATCACGTAAGGTGCTAAATAAATAGAAGAATAATATTGGAATGAGAATTCCTTCCCTGATTCAGTGAGGTGAGGAATGTCGATTTGAAGCCTTCTACCAATCCTTTTCAAATGAGCTTTTGTTGAGCATCGAGGCCTGACCTTCATTTTCTTTAAATTAATTTGGGCCTGTTTAGCCCGTATCAAATAAGCCCATATAGGTTGGGCCATTTATAATGTTTACTCGCTGGCTCGGGCTATCATACGTGTACCTCGCATATGTATACGAAAAGAATAATTAGTGATTGTCGTCCAAGCTTGACAATTTATAAAAACAATAATAATAATTATTGGTAATTAAATAATATTGCTATAAAAATAGTAAGTGATACGTAATGACATAAATTATCAAAAGTATAATTTATTTTTGCTGTTAACTAATAGTTATGGGAGTCAATAAAATAATGAGCAATCATTCAATATAATATATAATTGTAGTGAATGACATTTATCAATATGTCAAAGCATTTAATGACAACAAATCAAATGATGAAAGCTTATCCATGAAAAACGACAATGCGCAATTGTCGGAAACTGCCTAATGTCATTCGAAAGGCAATATGCCACGTACCAGCATGTATGAAAAATCATGAGTATAGTATAAGTGACATGTAAATGAAATTAAAAGAAAACATAAAAGCATTAGGAGCATATATCAAAAGCATTGCATCAAGTAAATTAACATTAGCATGTGTTCAAGGTAATCACTTAAAATGCTAAGTAAATAAGAAAGTAATGTAGGAATGAGAATTCCTTCCCTGATTCAGTGTGGCGAGGAATGTCGGGTTGAAGACAATTAGATTGAAGTCTCCTGTCAATCCTTTCCAAGCGAGTTTCGTTGAGTGGTTGACCCGGAACGAGAGACTCTATTGGGGAACACAATGCGAGATTTCCACAATCGTCTTATGAATCTAAGGAGAGAAGAGTAGTGTGTGGTTCCCGATGTTCTGAATGTATGAGATACCAAAAGGGGACGCTGCCGAGGGTCCGCCCGCAGTTGGCACATGTATTCGAAGCAAGGAACCGTACACAGTCTTCTCTACACTCGAAACACAACCCCCATCATCAATTGTCTTCACAGAGCTCGGAAAACGATTTGCCCATTGATGAGAATCTTGAAATGGGTCGCTCAGCTGCTCGGGCCATCATACGTGTACCTTGCATGTGTGTATGAAAACAATAATTAATTAGTTATTGTCGTTCAATATTGACAATTTATAATATTTATTTAATAAATGACATGTAATCAAATTAATCATGTGCTAATAAGTGATATTGACAATTGAATAAAAAAGTTACTTCCCTGTTTTGTTGTTGTCGCCCACTTTCTTCTTTCTTCTTTTTCTGTTTTTTTTCTTTTTTTTATTTGTTAGGGCCTGTTGAGGCCCCTTTCTTTTTTTTTTTGTGTTAGGGCCTGTTGAGGCCCCTTTCTTTTTTTTGTTAGGGCCTGTTGAGGCCCCTTTCTTCTTTTTTTTTGTTAGGGCCTGTTGAGGCCCTTTTCCTTTTTTTTTGTTAGGGCCTATTGAGGCCCTTTTTTTCTTTTTTTTTGTTTGTTAGGGCCTGTTGAGGCCCCTTTCTTCTTTTTTTTTTTTTTTGTGTTAGGGCCTGTTGAGGCCCCTTTCTTTTTTTTGTTAGGGCCTGTTGAGGCCCTTTTCGTTTTTTTTGTTAGGGCCTGTTGAAGCCCTTTTTTTTTTCTTCTTTTTTGTTTGTTAGGGCCTGTTGAGGCCCCTTTCTTCTTTTTTTTTTTGTGTTAGGGCCTATTGAGGCCCCTTTCTTTTTTTTTGTTAGGGCCTGTTGAGACCCCTTTCTTCTTCTTTTTTTTTGTTAGGGCCTGTTGAGGCCCTTTTCCTTTTTTTTTGTTAGGGCCTGTTGAGGCCCTTTCCTTTTTTTTTTGTTTTTGGGCCAGAGGCCCACTAGGGCTGGAACCCTAAGCACCAGCAGCAGCAGCGTGCTACGCGCCAAGATGGGTGCTGCTATGCATAGCGGCGGCTGCGGTAAAGAGGGGACGATGCTGCCGACACCGGCGGCGGCGGACACGACGGGTACAGCAAATGTTGCCGTTCCCGACGGCGGTGGCAGTAGGTGCAAACACGAGACCGGAGAATGGTGGAGACCTCACCGAGGCCCGAGATCGCGATGCCTTTTTTTGCATCGTTATACGTGCGCCACCATTTGTGTTGTTGATGATGGCGGCTCAAAGTCGTCTTGCTGCCATGGAAATCGATCTCTGCTCCGGTTCGAGATCGTCTTTCGCGATGATTCAGCCATGGCAATGTTTGCAGAGTCGTGAATCCTTGAAGTCACGTTAGTTGGCGACGATTGCTGATCTCCTCATGTTGCAGTGATATGGGTTGGAAGCCGGGTGGCACCAGGAGGCTGTGAGGCGGTGCTTGTTTATGCCCTTCGCTGCGAGTGTGGTGGAGGAGATGATGAGGCGATGCTTGCTGCTGCCTCTGACGCAAGGGTGAAGCAAGGGTAGCGCATCAACAGAGCAGGGACAGAACCGCCAAGATTTCGATCATATCATGATCCTGGAGTCTCCGTCCTCATCCTCAACGCACAGATACACCGGTAGTGGCGGCGATGCAGACTCAAGTCAAAACGGGCCACGATCGAACACAACTACCTCAACCCATGGCACAGTGGCGGCACCGATTCGAGCCAGCAAGAGACGAAGAGAGCGTGGGAGTGGAAGAGGATGGTGGCGGCGGACTCGATCCTGCCATCGAAGGAGCGACTGAGAGGGACATGCTCGTTGGTGGTGGCCGCAGCCACGTTGTTGTTCTTCCTCCCTTCTTTTCTTTTCATATTTTTTTTTATATTTTGTTTTTATTTTTTAGATGGGAATCCAAGTTTATCGATCCCCACAGACGGCGCCAATGTAGTGTCCCGGTATTGGTGGAACACCACGATGTGTGTTTGAGGTTGTTGCAGCTGACGAGGGTGATCCCGGTCCTACGTACCCCCAGTGATAAGGGGATCAAGCCACACGTAGTTCTTGAGAGTAGGGATGAGAGAACATACCTTAGCTCCTATAGCATGACGATACTTATAGGGGAAGTTGTGTTGTGATGCCTTATGGGCCTGTTCGGCCCAGTAGGGCTGACATGGCTCTTAGAGGATAAGAAGGATGAGTTATTCACCCTTATCCTGTACTAGAGAGCTCATGCTTATCCTGTAGCGGTAGGATTTATTATTGGTTAACCCTACAGACTCTATAATAATATGCACCTAGGGGACTTAATAAAGAATAAATAATACATTACAGAACCCCTTTGTTGACTTTGTTGAGCCCTTAAGTTGAGTTGTGGACTTTTGCCTTGACTTGCACTTTGTAATAATCAAAACTATCTATGCTTAGGCATTTTCTCAACAATGTCCCTCTTTTTGATGATGATAAACTTTGTTGATTTGTGCTCTCCCTTAGTATGTGCATTAGATAATTAGATAATAATAAGAAGCTTCAATCAACCTGCAAAAGTCAACAACATACCTTCTCCCCTTTTGGCATAATCAAAAAGAGAGTTATATAAATAGGCACGAAAATTATAAACCTTTTCCCCCTTAACATTTCATCTCACTCCTCCTTAATCTTAAGCCAAAAATACCTTGCATGTTTTAGGTAACTTGGGTACCTAATTGATTAGCATTAGGATCAAACCCTTTCTTAATCCAAGCAAATGAGCCATTTGGGATACCTTTAAGTTTAATATTACAAGTATTCGAAGTATGCCCAAAAATTCCACAATAATGGCAAGTTGGTGTTTTAGAGTAATTGACATTTGAAAATGATACCAACTTGTTGTAATTGCAGTTTTTGGGTTTTTGATATCCCAAATCAGTTTTATTTGTATTTCCTCTTTGATTGGGAATTAGTGTGTGTAATTGCATATCACCCTTAAAGAAACTTGCAAGCTTAGCTTTTAAATCCTATATTTCCTTTTCAAATTGCTTACAACTTACACATTCGGCGATGAGATTATCCTTTAGTTCACAATTACAGGAAGCATTTTCATAATTAATATCAAGAATTTCACTTTGGAGTAGAAGTTCATCAATAAGTTTTTGCATTTCTAAGATTTTTGCTTCATGCTCCAAGATGATCCTCTTGCTTTCAATGTTAATTTTAGCTAGCTTCCTTAATTCCTTATACATTTCTACATAAGATTCATATAGTTCATTATAAGTTGAATTTTCAGAATCAGAGTCGGAGTCAGAATATGTTACCCATTTGGAGTTTATTGGCTCAGATGATTCTACGCTTGATGAAGTTTCTTTATCAAACCTTCCCATTAAGCACAGGTGATTAACCAATTCCTCCTCATCTAAACTGCTAGCATCTTGCTTCTCTGAATTTTTGGGCAAATCCCATACAATGTAAGCCTTCTTGGATTTGAATCCTTTGCTTTCTTTTTTGTCATTCTCTTTTCTCTTGAGATATGCAGCATATTCAATTTTCACGTGACCTATATTACCACATTCGTGACATTGAATTTTGTCCTTTGGAGACTTTCTTCTAGAAGTTCCTTCCTTTTTATATATATTATTTCTTCGGGTAAGGAACATGTTGAATTTACTGACTAAAAGCTCCATGGTCTCATCGTCGATATCGGAATCTGAATTTTCATTATTGGATAACTCTTCAAGAGTCTGCAGCATCTTGAATGAAACCCTATCCTTTTTGCACATGTCCGAATCTTCATGCATTTTTAGCCTTCCCAATTCCATTTCGTGCTCTTGCAGTTTTCCGAACAGAGTGGCTAGGTCCATATCACTTAGATCTTTTGACTCCATTATTGCTGTAACCTTTGGCTGCTACTGTTTGTCTAAACATCTCAAAACTTTGTTAATAATTTCACCATCAATAAAAGTTTTGCCAAGAGCAAGTAAATGATTTATAATATGTGTAAATCGTTTTTGCATATTCGAAATTGGTTCATTGGGAAACATTCTAAAAAGTTCATATTCATGCATGAGGGCATTTAATATAGCCCTTTTGACTTCACTAGTACCTTATGAGTCACTTTCATGCAAAGTGTCCCACATCTCTTTTGCACTGGTATATTGAGACACCCTAAAGAATTCATCATACGAGAGAGCAAATGTGATGATGTTCTTTCCTTTCAAATCATAACTTACTTTTTTCTTATCATCACCATTCCAACTCTTCTTTGGCTTTTCAAGGACAGAGTCATTGACCTTATGTTGTGGTACAAAAAGGGTCATTTTCTATAGCATTCCAAATTTCTACATCTATTGCTTCAATGAAGATTTTCATCCTAACTTTCCAATAGGTATAACCCTCGCCCGAAAACATAGAGGGGCGTTTAATGGAAGAGCCTTCACCACCGAAGGGATTATTAGAATCCATTGTTTACCAAGCCTAGAATTTACGGAAAAAGCTGTTACGCTCGATCGTTTTCGACCGAGCTCTGATACCACTTGTTGGAAAAGAAGCGGTAGTACGAAACCCAAGAAGGGGGTGAATAGGCGAAGAGTACGAATCTTCACCAATAAAAAATTATTGCTTACTAAGGCCTTTAAAACAATCAGAGTAAAAACATATAAAACACATATACTTGAATATATGAAAATTAAGCGCGCAGAATTGTAAAGAGATAATGAAAGAGAAACGAACACAAGCTAAGGATTTTATCCGGGTTCACATTAGTGTGTTAACGAACACTAATGCTACATTCAGTCCTCCCTCTTTGAGATAGGAGATTTGCTTCACTATGAACAAGAATTTTAAGTACAAGTAATGTGTAAGAGAAAACCTTTCTCTTAGACTCGTCCCTCCAAAGAACCTCTTTGGAACTTGTGTCTCCCGAAACAATTCCTCGAACCACAGCGAACCTTGTGCTTGGAGAAACCTTCTTCAATTCCACTTTAAACCTTCAAGTGTTTGGCTTGATGAAAACATTTCACCAAGTGCGTTTTTCAATGTCTTTTGTTGTTGGCACTTTGCACTTCGTTGTGCTGATGAACAACTCCAATGAAGAGCAATGGTCTTTGCACATTTTTGTGCGGATAAGCAACTTACTTAAGAACACTAACTATTGAATCAGAATCTAGAAGAATAAGAATGAATGCAAGTGTAATAAAAGTGGGGTATTTGAAAGTTTAAGATCAACACTTGAATAGTTCTTCAATTATGTGTGAAAATGTTGTTTAATAACTCTTTCTCTTTTCTGTATGAAAGTGTTAGAACAGATGCCAAAACGTTTTCTCAGTGTTCTATATGTTGCAAAACAGTTTTTGGAAGTTTTTATATATATATATATATATATATATATATATATATATATATATATATTTGTGTGTGTGCGTGTTTGAACACATAACAGTCATTTTTTGAACAGTTTTAATTGTCAGTATCTGGATATCCCGGAGGGTATCCGGATATACCACGATTTAAAATTGAAAACACTGCTGTTTTTTAACACGAGGTATCCGGATATTTCGGTACAGAATATCCAAATACTTTATTTTAACTTAGAAAAACTTATGTTTATATTTTTAAAACATTTTCTTCACTTCCAAAACACTTTAATTTATTAGAAAATATTTTCAAATTATTTTCTCAATATTTTTCTTATATTTATAAAATCACATATTTTTCTTTTAATTTTGAAAAGCACCCACTTTGATTTTACTTAGCATGCAAACCATTTTCATTTAGATTATGATTAGTTTCATTCTAACTTAGACTCTATAATAATATGCACCTAGGGGACTTAATAAAGAATAAATAATACATTACATTACAATAAGAACCCCTTTGTTGACTTTGTTGAACCTTAAGTTGAGTTGTGGACTTTTGCCTTGACTTGCACTTTGTAATCATCAAAACTGCCTATGCTTAAGCATTTTCTCAACATATATTAGAATGACCCATTTATTATTTAAATTTATATACCTAATAAGGACAATTTAGATAATATTTCTTTTTTTTTTAACATGAAATAAAAAAAATAATTGCACATAATCAACTTCCTAAATAAAAGTGTTTTTGATTTTTTAAATTATATTTTAAATCGAAGGAAATATTGCAGTACGTTATGCTCTTTCCGATCCTTAATATATGCTATTCTTGAAAACTTTATTTTTTCTTATTTGTAACATATTTTTCCTATTTCCAATTCAATTAATGAAAATGACAACATATGTTCTTTGGACATTGTTTCAAAAAATTAAAGAGATAATTTTATCTTGAAAAATGAAGGATTTGAGATTTCAAAATATTGTAGACTCCTATTTTTTATGCAAATGTTTTCTTGGTATATTTATTAACCATTATCTTTAAAATACACGTTAGCAAAATTTTTCCCTTAATTAATTATGGAAAATGCTAACAAGTGCCCTAAACAATCAAGTGTAGTATGAAAGTATTGAAAAGTGTGATTTTTTATCTTTTCGAGAGAAGAGAAAATGTGGACTTATGATATTTTTTCCATATCTAGAATCCTTAATAAGTACCTTTGTTAGCAAGATCCATTAATTGTTTCCACAAATATTTCTATTTACTCAACATATTTTAGATTCATAATAATAATTATAAGAATATATTTGAAAAATATTCCAAAATTTTGTCAAAATCAATAGTGCCGATTTCGTTATTTCTCTTGATTTTTTTTTAAATAGCTTATATTCTCTCTGCCCCTTAATATAAGTCACTTTTACTTAATTCACGCAGATTAAGAAAAATAATTATTACTCTCAAATTTATCAAAAAAATATGTTGTCATTCCAAGATTACCTCTATTTAAAACTTTACAACTCTATTCATTTCTCTCTCTATTGTAATTATTACCCTACCCCTATGCAATTATCGGGGTGTATTTGGAATAAACTCTTTAATACTACCTAGATATTCTAAACGACTTATAAAAAGTGATACCAATTCTACCAAAATGGTGCCCAATATCAAAGGACAGCAGGAGTATCAATTAAGAGGAGGCAGTAACTTTTCAAACTTTGTGGAGTGGACAACAAGTGAACAAGACGTGTGTAGAGTAAAGAAAGATAGGTCTTGACTTGGAAATTGGGTTTAGCCCATCACTTGACTTTTCCCTCTTTTTATTTCTCATTTTCTAACATCAGTAGTTTCTTTCTGTATTATTATAAGTCATATTTTAAAGAGTTTAATATGTGTGTATTGATAGTGTAAAGTTTTTTACACCGTCGGTACATCATCCACCGTTTATTTGCCTTATTTTTATGCATAAGTCAATAACCATAAACCCTTGGATGGTGGATGATTTGTTGACAGTGTAAAAAACCTTTACACTGTCAGTGTATAAACTATTTTCGTTATTTTAAATGATTTTGATAATTTTTTATTATTTATTTTAAAAATTTAAGATAGTATTTATTTTTTCTATCATATTTATCCTTATTAATTATCTCTATTTTTAGGTTATTGATTATCCAATAACTAATTAATTAGATACTCCCTTTAATTTGTTTCATATCTTTTACATTTTAAAGTTGTTTGACACATATTAAGAATATATTAAATATTGTAAGTTTTATATTCCCTCCGTTTTATAAGTAGTGTATTTTAAAGTTATGTACAATTTTTAAGAAATAATTAAATGATGTAATAATTTTTGATATTTATACTATGATTCTCCTATATAATTATTATTGAAAAGAGATTAGAGAAAGATATTAGAAGTGAAAAAGAAAGTGTTATAAATAGGGGTATGTTGAAAAAATATTATTAATTATGTATTGGGTTTTGTAAAAGAATAATACATATAAAACAAGATAGAAACACGGTATGAATAATACATATGAAATGGAGAGAATATGTGTTTTATCCAAAATGTCTATATTTAATTCTTATGGAAAATTGTAATAATATTTAGTTTTTATTAGAAAGTGTGTCTTCTAATCAATGTATGATACTCCCTTCTATTCAAATTATAAGCAAAAATAACTAATTTTACCCTTATTAGGAAGGTTAGTTGATTGTATTTAATTTTCTAAAATTTATGAAAAAAATAGAGGTATTTTATGAAAGTCGCATTGAGAATGAAACAAAAATTAAATAAGATAACAATTTTCTAGAGATGTCTTAGAAAATAGCATTGAGAATGAAATAAAATTTAAGATAATTAATTAGTTTTGCTTATATTTTAAATCAAATGAAATATGCTTTTTTTTTCTTATATTTCAAGTCGGAGGGAGTAGTTTAGAGATGAGAGTGAGAGAGAAGTTAAATTAATGAAAAGTAATAAAAATGATTGGATGAAGGTTGGAATTGGAAAAAAAAATTTAATGATGCCTTGAAAAGCCAAAACTATAAAATATATGGAATAAAAAAAAGGTTAAAACTAAAAAAAAAATTACGAAATGAGAGAGTAAATAGACAAAGAGATTAAATTAAAGTTTGTTAGTTTCAAAATTACCAATTGAAGTACACTTTAATATTAAATAAGGGTAAAATTGTAAAGTTTTAATTTTTATTTTTAATAGTTCAAGATATTTAACTTATCTTAACTATTTTTACTAATTATTGTGATTTGATTAAAAGTGACTTATAATAAAAATCGAAGAAAATAGAATTACTAGGTGGAGACCTATTTTAATTAAAAAAATGTATTTCCATTCTCAATATATTAGATCATTTTTGGTAGAATTCACGCTCATTAAAAGAGTTGATTAATTTAGTTAATGATATTGGAAATTGGAAATATGAACATTTGATATGTTTTTTTCAAAACTATTTTTTTAAATATTCTTGAGAATCTAAAAAAAAGTTAAATAAATAGAAATATTTGTGAAAAGAAGAATAATTAACCGCTATTTAAAATTGGTATAAAATTTTAAAAATAAGGAATAAATAAATTTAATTATACTAGATGATTTTTATGATTTTGGTGACAATCGGGGCTTTATAATAATGCGCAATAATATTATCTCATACATGTAACCCAGTTGCCACCAAAGTTGCAAAGATTGGATATACATACATGTAACAATGCTGCTTTACCTCTCTTGTATCGTTAGGTCATGTATTCAAATCTCAAATGACTATGTTCAATAGTTATCAACAAGTCTGTTTATACGCAATGAATTTGCAATGAATCAGAATTAGACTATCTAGTTGTTGAATTATTTAGTAAATCAATAATCCGCACTACTAGTTTGTGGTCTATTTTCTTTTAAGACTGTTTATCCCTTAAAAATTTAATTTTATAACAAATTATTAATTAACTACTAATTTTTTACTACTCCTTCAGTTCTATATATTATTATTTGTTCTATTTCAAACAAAACATATCCTTTACCAAAGAGGCTTGGTTCAGTTGGTGTAAGGCCTCAACTGAAATCTTGGGAATGAGACACGGGTGCTAGTAGCTCCGGGTTCGATTCCCACTAAAAACATCTCGCTGAGAGAGCCAGTCACACAGCTCGCTCCGGATTAGTCTCAAGGGGTGCTCTTGGGGATACCGGTGGTTCCGCAAGGAATACGGACAAAAAAAAAAACAAAACATATCCTCTAAGAAATACAATCATTAATACTATTTTCAATACATTAACTAACTATGTTTTTTGTGACACCCTCGTTTTATATCTTGAAAATAATTAATATTTCAAAATATAGTATACTTGCTATCAAAAATTGGGACGGGAAAATTTTTTTCTTTTAATTGGTACTTGCTCCATTAGAAATACTTTTAATCTGAACGAATAATTTGAATTCGGCTTAATAATATATACCTTATTTACGAAAAGACTCTCGAGACAATATCTTTCGAACATACTGAAGCAGTTTCGTGGTCCTTATTAAAAATATAATATTTGTCTCTTGAGTTTGATCGAGTATATAAAATATAAACTTATTGCCGAATCCCTTTTTAATCAAAAATCAGAGTATGCGGAAGTAAAAGTAATACTTGTGGGGCACTGCTGAGGTAAATAAAACATCACACATATATATAGATCATGATAAAACCCCACCAGTATCATAAGTAGCAAGTAGCAAAAGTCGAGATAGCAAGTTTTAATGAAACATATACAAATCAGCTGCATAAAATAAACCTCACTCTAAGACCTCTCAAACTATATACAATATATCACAATATCCAAAAATAGAAGTCCCAGAGCAGGTCATCCATGTCCTCAGCAGCTCCTCAGATTCTCCACAGCTCTATCCCTAGGATCTAGGATCCAAAACATCTATGCTATGCAGACTCCTAGGAACCAGAAGGTCTACCTCTAGCAGAAACAGTAGGCTCGACATGCACCTCCTCCTCGTCCTCATCCTCCACAGGGTCCTCCTCGACCTCGCCCGACTGTGCGGAGACCCCACCACTGGGTCTAGGATCTGCAGAAGCAGTCCTCTCAAAATCGGTCGGAGCAGGAGAAGTGTAACACCCTAGTTACTTTTACCCTTAAATAATTGAGGATTTAAAATTTTTCTTTTAATACTACTAGTTGCTTGGGAAAAACACTTAGTTGCACTTATTTCTTATAAAAATCTCCGTAAAATTGGACGGAGTTTACTTTGTTTTAGGGACATTCCCAAAATTTACTTTTTCCTGTTTAACCTGCATAAAACTTTATTTTCATCAACAGCGGGCCAGCAGGGCCAAAATATAATTCAATTCTTGTACATCAATTCAGAAAATATTTACAACAAAATATAATACATTTCAAATTCCAAATCTAAAATAAAACCATTGACCGACAAAGGGTCACCCAACTAACTACACAACACTCCACGAGGTGGAGTGTAAACCTGCCCGGCCATACTTGTTTAAGTTCCTTCTTCACCTGTAAAAATATATCAAGAAGGGTAGCATTACACAGAACTTAGAAAATACATTCTAAAATGACATAAAGAACAACTAAGGAATTACTACCCGTTACCACTTGAATTATATTTTCTATTTCAATTTCCCTTGCTTCATTGATTCCCTCTTGTTGTCCATATTCATTTCTTATTTTTTTTTTACTATTTCCCTAACCTTTATTGATTCTATCATTTCCTTGTATTATATTTTACACTCACCATTCGGCGGGTCCTAATATCAAACATTTACTCACACCCTAAGGCGGGTCCTATTCTATTTCATTGTCTCATTACCCTTTTACTTCCATTCTATCATATTTTGCACTCACCTATCGGTGGGTCATAATATCATTCCTTTATGCACACCGTAAGGGCGGATCCTAATGCCATTCATTTACTACTTTAACATTTTATTCCCATCTATTACTCACTCCTTATTGGAGGGTCTTGTTAATATAATATTCCGCTCCTCTATGGAGGGTCCTGATAATATCCACTCCTTATGGAGGGTCATGATACTGTACATATAATTCTCGCTCCTGCTTAGAGAGTAAGCGGAGGGTCCTGTTCTCACTTCACTTACGATGCAAGTGAAGGGTCATGATAATATCCACTCCTCTATGGAGGGTCCTGATAATATCCACTCCCTTATGGAGGGTCATGATAATATCCACTCCTCTATGGAGGGTCCTGATAATATCCACTCCCTTATGGAGGGTCCTGATAATATCCACTCCTCTATGGAGGGTCATGATAATATCCACTCCTCTATGGAGGGTCCTGATAATATCCACTCCTCTATGGAGGGTCCTGATAATATCCACTCCCTTATGGAGGGTCATGATAATATAATTTCTCGCTCCGCATAGGGAGGGTCATGATAATATAATTTCCCGCTCCGCATAGGGAGGGTCATGAATGTATCCTCTCCATTTTGGAGGGTCCATAGATAATACTCAATATCATAATCAATTATTCATACCATTTACTTACCTTCTTCTCTAACCATTGATCCTTTCCTTGATTTCTTTACCATTCACCTAATTTCCTTCTTATTTCCGTTAACTGCATTTTACTCTTCATCATCATTCATGTTCATTACAATTCCATTCTAACTACTAAAATTAATAACATAATCAACTTTCTAATCACTATATCCATTATTAACCTTCAAGCCATGCTATGTTCTACCACCATCATCATTAAATCCAATTGTCTATCTCATCTCTAAATCTATCGCTCACTCTCATTATTAAACCCACAAATACTTAAATCTAGACAATTACAAACATACACAATTATAGTCATATCCATTAACCTTTCATAAATCCTATTCTAGTCAATTTCCCTAAGGTTCATCTTTCTATTTTATTCCCTGCCCTTAATTCCCCCTATATACATACTAGAAAATACCCTCTAAGTAAAGGTAACACACCCCTTCTTACCTTAAACTTGAAGGGTGAGAGGTGTAGAGCTTGATTCCAAAGTCTAGGTTGTAGAGAGAGAAAGCTCCTAGTCATGGAGGAGAGAGAAAGTGACCCATGGAACAAATGAAACACTAATAGTTAGAAATGAGGGTGAGTAATTCGTTTAACATAAATAAAGAGAGGAGAAAAGCTTAAATCAACTTACTTTAAGCTTGGAAATGGTAAGAAAGGAAAATGGGTCTTGGAACCCTAGAACCCCCAATTCATGGATTCATGGCTTTTAAGAGGAAAAGGGTGAAATTGATGATGATTCAAGTGCTTATGTGTGATGGGGATCAACTAATTGATGATGATTTGTTGTGTTTTTGGGTGGATTTTCGTTGTAGAAGAAGTTAGGGTTTTGGGGTTGGAAATCGTATGAGAGAAGAAGAGAAAGAGAGTGGTGCGATTGGGACTTGATGTTGGCTGCACCAGTTTTAAAACTGGTGCGCGCCTGGGCGTGGTCATGGCGCGCCTGGGCGCGCGGCGTTGGCTGGTGCTGGTGCGTATGGGACAGGTGAGGGATTGGTGGGGGTTGGCGCGCCTGATGCGGATTTGGTGCTCGCAGGGCGCGCCTGGGCGCAGGCAACACGCGCCTGGGCGAAAATCTGGCTGTGAGCAACACTGATTCAGCACCGGTGCGCCTGGGCGCGAGACTTGTGCGCCTGGGCGCGAGTCAGTTGACTTTACCTTGACTTTCCCATAACTTCTTCGTTAACCGTTGGATCGGCCTCAAATTTTGAGACAAGCTTCCTAAGACCCTTATCTTCACATCCAAAGGTAGGAATTGGGTTTAGAGCTATGGATATTTTATTCCTAATTTCCTTGCACAGGATGCTTTGTAACACTTAAAACCCTGATTTAACTCCCGATTTCGATTTCTATAATTCTACCTCTTGACACCTATGCACTCTACGCAACCCCTAGTACTTAAAATGGCTGCTCACCTTGCTCCCAAAATTCTTTAAACAATTAATCTACCCATTTTCTACACTCTAAACCTATTAACTCACTAATTATGCTTGGGATTAAATTTGGGATGTTACAAGAAGGAGTCTCCTCAGTGACAACTCTGTGGGAGGAAGGATGAGGACGAGTGGCAGCTCTATAACGAAAACTATGGAATCGACGCACAGGTCGAGCCGGGGGGTGGTCCTCTATATGTGTAAAAGGGTGGAACATGCATAGTATAGACTAAAGGGATCCTAAATCGACGAGGTCGCACCCGAACCAGAGGGTTAGGGTGGTAGAGAGTAATCTCCACCTCCCCCTCAAAAGTGGCACAGTGCTCCTCGTACGTCCATATACCACTAGGGATAGGGCGTATCTCGATGCAGGCTAGGTATCTGGCCATCACCTAAACAGGGCATAGGGAGTAAGTATACACATATACATAATATCAAGACTAAAATTACAAACACAAGTATGTCATGGACAGACAATAATGCAAGTACATATGAGCATACCCATTTTCAACATTATATCTCTTATAATGCAAGTGACATGATGCATGATTTTCTATCCACAACTGAGGCCTCTAAAAGTCCATCTTGGACGTCCATCCAATACACCATTGTGCTCCCGGAACACTGACATTTGTTCCCAGAACGTAATGCCAAACCATACTTGGATAATAAGCGTCACTCCCATAGTGTGCATCACGTTCCCAGAATGCATACGTTCCCAGAACGCATAAAAACCAGGTCCCGGACACTGACCACATTCCCAGAATGTGTCATCAAGTAGGTTACAATTTGGTACTCCCCTCATATTCCCAGAATATGATAAACGTTCCTACCAACCAAACTTCCATTCTCTATGCATGAATGTACAGTTATTAGGGTTGGTTTTATCTTTACGTTAATTAATTGCGATTTAGAAATATTGAAATTTCCCTTTGAATGATTAATTTGAGGTATAATCCTTGACACAAAAATTTACCCTTGATTTAGCTCAAAAACATGCCATTAGGCTTAGATTGGGAAAAACATGACCAGTGGTATTCATTTCCACTTTAAAAGACTTAACTTTTATTTTTCAGTTCAGGTACTAACCGGTTACAGTCTCAGGCTAACCGGTTAGAATTACAGACCTGAACTGGTTCACCATTGAAATCCCGAAAAACCCTTTTTCTTGAATTCTCTACCCAATCCATAAACAAATTTCAACATTGTTTTATACCTCAAATCCACTGTTTTCATCATTCAAAAGTCTAAATCACATCCCAATTTCAATTGAACACAATTTCCTCTTGAAATTATCTCAAAACATTAAGGTATTAACTTCTCAAATTCAATCTGAAACAATCAGTATTTATCCACTTATTTTTAGATTGAGTTCCAGTGAAATTAAAGTCTAGATTTGAGTCACAATGAGAAGAACACAGGATTAAATTCAGAAATTCATTTTCTTTGAATTTTTACAGTGACTAACCGGTTACAAATATCGAGTAACCGGTTAGATTATGCAGCCTGCACACTGAAATACGAGGTTTTACAACCCATTCTTTTCATTACTCAAATCTAACCAATTTCAACACTCTAAGGAGTTCATATACCTTAACACAAACATGTTTAACCACAGAAACACATTTAGGTTGCATGCATTAAGTTTAATGTATCAAATTGCATAAAAACCAATATAAACACAATTCAATACCACAAAACTTATAATAAACATTTAGATTATGATTCAAGCATCAAAATCACTTGCATGCATCAACACAAAGTTGCTCAAAACAGGATTGAGCTAGAATTTGGCCTCCAAGCCTTTTTGCCTTAAACACATAATGCCCTTTTGAGTCTTTGTTGACTCAAATCCTAAATCACTCAATTTTAGTCTAAATCTAGCATAAGGTAAACTTCTCCCATACCTCAAGGTTATGTTTGATGGAGATTAACACTGAAACTTGAAGAAAATCCACGAATTCCCCACAAATCCTATGTTCTGCTCTCAGCCACGATTTCCATCAACAGGGTTCAAAGACCAGAAAATTTGACATAGGAATTGGCCAAAGAAAGTGGGGAAAACAATTAGAACTCAATATAGGTAACATGCACTAAGGAATGAAAGTGATTTGAGGCTTAAGGGTTGTCTGTACTTACCAAAATTCAGACTCAAACCCAGCTTCCCGAATCAGAAAACTCAGAGCTCAGCTTTCCCAACCTCAACTTCTAATGGTGATTTCTCTTCACACAAGGACTCTCAGCTCACAAACTTTATGTCAACACAAAGCCCTTGATGTAAGCTTTGTGGATGTGTATCACTCGTTTAACAACACTCAGATATGAAGGGGAATTTTCCCACACGAAACAGGAACCCTAATTCAGCCTCTCAACACAAAACTTAGAAGAATCAACCCCCAAACCTTCAAAAATCCATCAATTTATAGAGGAATTGGAGTAACATGCATGATGACGCGTGTTATCCCCTAGATTAAGGCTGTGTTCGTGGCGATTCCGTGATTAATCAAGTGATTACTCATCAAAACGCACTAACCCAGTTTCTGGGTTCATCGTCTAACCGGTTACAGGGCATTACTAACCGGTTAGGTCAGTACAAAATTTAAAAATTAATACTTTTTAAATCTTTCCCTCCAAGAACCTTTTCAATATTACATTTAGGTCCTAAACCAAGGACTAAAATGCAATATCTATATTTTTGCATTTATTTGCCATATAAAAATATTTCTACTTATTTTATATTTCAGGCTAATTAAATATAAAATATAAACTTGGAAAGATTTATATAAATTAATAATAAAACTTTATTATTAATTTCCTTATTATCCGGGAGACGAAAATCAGGGGTGTTACACTACTCCCCCACTTAAAAGGAATTTCGTCCCCGAAATTCTAACTTACATAAACAACTCAGGATGCTCTTGGCGCATCTTTCCCTCTAATTCCCATGTAGCTTCAGATACGTCAGCATTTTCCCATATAACCTTAATTAAAGGTATCTCCTTTCCCCTGAGCTTCTTAACTTCATGATCTTCTATCCGGACCGGTCTGGCTTCAAAGGTAAGGTTTTCCTTCAAAGCTAGGTCATCAGGTTGGATTTTCAAAATAACCGATGGGTCATGCACATATTTCTTCAATTGAGAAACGTGAAAGACGTTGTGCAAATTGGATAGAGAGGGTGGTAAAGCTAGTTGATAAGCAACGGGACCAACTCTTTTAAGGATTTGGTATGGACCTATACACTTAGGCGAAAGCTTTCGAGTTCTCAAAGCTCTACTGATCCCTTTCATTGGAAATATTCGAAGAAACACATGGTCGCCCTCCGAAAACTCTATTGGTTTCCTTCTCTTGTCAGCATAACTCTTCTGCCGACTCTGAGCCGCTTTCATCTTTGCCTGAACCATCTTGATCTTCTCAGTTGTCTGCTGCACCATTTCCGGTCCAACCACTAAATTCTCCCCCACTTGAAACCAGCATAGCGGGGTTTGACACTTCCTTCCATACAAAGATTCAAACGGTGCCATTCCGATGCTTGCATGGTAGCTGTTATTGTATGCGAATTCTGCAAGGGGCAACACTTGATCCCAACTTCCTTGCTCTTCAAGTGCACAAGCCCTTAATACATCTTCCAAAGACTGAATAGTTCTCTCTGTCTGACCATCCGTCTGTGGGTGATACGCAGAAATCAATTTTAATCTTGTTCCCATAGCATCATGCAGACTCTTCCAGAACTGCGAAGAAAATCTGGGATCTCTATCCGACACTATACTCGAAGGCACTCCGTGAAGACAAACTACTTCCTTAATATAGATCTGGGTAAGCTTATTCAAAGGATAGTGCATATTTATCGGAATAAAATGCGCCGACTTAGTCAACCTATCCACAATTACCCAGATTGCATCATAATTTGCTGATGTCCTTGGCAAACCAGATACAAAATCCATCGAGATGCTATCCCACTTCCATTGGGGGATACTTAAAAGTTGTATCTGTCCTCCCGGTTTCTGGTGTTCTACCTTAGCTTTTTGGCAAATCAAGCATGAAGCCACATACTCCGCAACATCCTTTTTCAAACCAGACCACCAAAACATTTTCTTCAGATCCTGATACATTTTGGTTGATCCAGGATGCATACTCATCCGGCTCTTATGTGCTTCATCAAGAATCAGTCTTCTAACCTCCTGATCTCTTGGTATGCAAATCCTTGTTCTGAAACGAAGGATTCCATCCAACCCAATCTTGAAATCAGGTTCCTTCCCTTCTAAACCCAATCTCATCTCTTCAATCAACTCCTCATCTACTTGTTGCAACTCTCGAATTCTTTCCAAAAACTCATTTGTAATCTGCAAAATCCCTAACTTGTTACTTGATGGCTCCACTTGCGTCAACAAGCTCAAGTCTCTAAATTCCTCAATCAGTGTTGCTTCCTTTACCATCATCGCACTTATGTGGATTGCTTTCCGGCTCAAAGCATCCGCAACCACATTTGCTTTACCCGGATGGTAATGGAGTTTAAAGTCATAATCCTTCAAAAACTCCATCCACCTTCTCTGCCTCATGTTCAACTCTTTTTGGTCAAACAGATACTTCAAACTCTTATGGTCACTAAATACTTGGAAAGTAGTTCCATAGAGATGATGTCTCCATATTTTTAGGGAAAACACGATTGCAGCCAATTCCAAATCGTGTGTTGGGTAATTCACCTCATGATTCTTCAACTGCCGTGATGCATAAGCCACTACTCTTCCTTCTTGCATCAATACACACCTCAGTCCTTGCTTAGATGCATCACAGTACACTTCAAAACTCTTGTGAGGATTAGGTTAAGATTAACACAGGAGATGATGTTAACCTTTCCTTCAACTCTCGGAAACTAACTTCACACCTGTCGTCCCACACGAACGGTTGATCTTTCCGAGTCAGCTTAGTCAAAGGCAACGCAATCTTGGAAAATCCTTCTATAAACCGACGATAGTATCCAGCCAGCCCTAAGAAACTTCTCACCTCAGTCACAGTCTTAGGCTGTTCCCAGCTCAGTACTGAACTTAATTTTGCTGGATCCACCGCAATTCCATCCTTAGAGATTACATGCCCCAAAAACTTCACTTCATTCAACCAAAACTCACATTTCGTAAGTTTGGTGTATAACTGCTTCTCCTTCAGGACTTTTAACACTATCCTGAGATGTTCTTCATGCTCCTCCGGACTCTTAGAATAGACCAGGATATCATCTATAAACACCACTACGAATAAATCTAGGTATGGTCTAAAGATCCGGTTCATATAATCCATGAAAATAGCAGGTGCATTAGTCAATCCGAACGGCATCACAACATACTCATAATGACCGTATCGAGATCGAAATGCAGTCTTGGGTATATCTTCCTCCTTTATCCTGATCTGATGATAGCCTGATCTCAGATCAATCTTGGAAAATACTGCAGCTCCCCTAACTTGATCCATAAGTTCATCAATCCTAGGCAAAGGATACTTATTCTTGATGGTGACCTTATTCAACTGTCTGTAGTCCACACACATCCTCATACTCCCATCCTTCTTCTTTACAAAAAGTAATGGAGCTCCCCAAGGCGAAACACTTGGCTTGATCATCTGTTTCTGCAGTAATTCCTCTATCTGCTTTTTCATTTCTGCCATGTCCGGTGGTGCCATTCTATAAGGAGCAATAGATATGGGACCAGCTCCAGGAACTAAGTCAATCCCAAACTCTATTTCTCGCTTCGGAGGTAATCCTGGTATACCTTAACACAACCCATTCTTTTCATTACTCAAATCTAACCAATTTCAACACTCTAAGGAGTTCATATACCTTAACACAAACATGTTTAACCACAGAAACACATGTAGGTTGCATGCATTAAGTTTAATGTATCAAATTGCATAAAAACCAATATAAACACAATTCAATACCACAAAACTTATAATAAACATTTAGATTATGATTCAAGCATCAAAATCACTTGCATGCATCAACACAAAGTTGCTCAAAACAGGATTGAGCTAGAATTTGGCCTCCAAGCCTTTTTGCCTTAAACACATAATGCCCTTTTGAGTCTTTGTTGACTCAAATCCTAAATCACTCAATTTTAGTCTAAATATAGCATAAGGTAAACTTCTCCCATACCTCAAGGTTATGTTTGATGGAGATTAACACTGAAACTTGAAGAAAATCCACGAATTCCCCACAAATCCTATGTTCTGCTCTCAGCCACGATTTCCATCAACAGGGTTCAAAGACCAGAAAATTTGACATAGGAATTGGCCAAAGAAATTGGGGAAAACAATTAGAACTCAATATAGGTAACATGCACTAAGGAATGAAAGTGTTTTGAGGCTTAAGGGTTGTCTGTACTTACCAAAATTCAGACTCAAACCCAGCTTCCCGAATCAGAAAACTCAGAGCCCAGCTTTCCCAACCTCAACTTCTAATGGTGATTTCTCTTCACACAAGGACTCTCAGCTCACAAACTTTATGTCAACACAAAGCCCTTGATGTAAGCTTTGTGGATGTGTATCACTCGTTTAACAACACTCAGAGATGAAGGAGAATTTGCCCACACGAAACAGGAACCCTAATTCAGTCTCTCAACACAAAACTTAGAAGAATCAACCCCCAAACCTTCAGAAATCCATCAATTTATAGAGGAATTGGAGTAACATGCATGATGACGCGTGTTATCCCCTAGATTAAGGCTGTGTTCGTGGCGATTCCGTGATTAATCAAGTGATTACTCATCAAAACGCACTAACCCAGTTTCTGGGTTCATCGTCTAACCGGTTACAGGACATTACTAACCGGTTAGGTCAGTACAAAATTTAAAAATTAAATACTTTTTAAATCTTTCCCTCCAAGAACCTTTTCAATATTACATTTAGGTCCTAAACCAAGGACTAAAATGCAATATCTATATTTTTGCATTTATTTGGCATATAAAAATATTTCCACTTATTTTTATATTTCAGGCTAATTAAATACAAAATATAAACTTGGAAAGATTTATATAAATTAATAATAAAACTTTATTATTAATTTCCTTATTATCCGGGAGACGAAAATTAGGGGTGTTAAACTTTTTTCCACTATACCATTTCTCAATCTACAATCATTAATTTTTTTTATGGGAATAGGGGAAGAGAAATTAAATCCACCAAATGGTGGTGCCTGAGATCGAACTCAGAATTTCAAACTCCCAAGCCTTAAGACTTGGTACATGACTATGTAGACTACACCAACTTGTCAACATTTATTATATACTTGAAATTCTCAAAACGACAAATAAAATAGAACAAAAATTTCAAAAAAAAAGAATTAATAAGGAACGAACAATCCACCATAAAGATACACCCGCCATCATGCTGCACATGCCAAAACCATATGTTAAAATGTTTATGGTGCGACTTCCATGATTGTCATCTCCGAAAGTTCCTCAACAACTGACATCATCACCCATGCATCACACAACTTGCATCAATGTCAACCAATGCCCATATATGTCACACCTTGCATCAACAACCAATGCTCGTGTCACACACCTTACATCCATGTCAACTAATAATGCCCATGTACAATTATGGAGTCGCTAGTATAAACTCATCATTTCTCTATGACATCGTGGTAATACCATGAGGACAAACCATCTTTGCATTTCAGATAAGGTAGTCATCCTCTCTATTTGAGGGAGAGAGGTTATTTTCATCTGACCCAGATATCACACTTGAATACCCAACAATCCCCGTTTAAGTGTGAATCTTTACATTTATCGGTCCCTCAGCTTGCCCTTGATCCACCATGTCTCACTTGAACTATTGACTCTGAATACCCAACATATTTTCGACATGCACTTTAAAATATACCAAAATTTAGTCGATTTTAGTACTACTGATATTATTAATTAATTTTATTAAGGGTTGTGTTAAAGAGTGCGTTTTGGGTACTTTTTAATGAATACAAAAAGAGTAATTTATTATTGAAAAATTATATCCAACACTTCTCAATATACAAAATACATCATTTCTATATGTAAAATTACCTTTTTTAAAAAAAAAAAAAAACTCCCTAAAAATACTTGTCAACATTTCTCTTTTATTAATTCTTGTGAATTTTATTGAAAAAGGTTTATATTAAAAACTAGAAGGAGTAACTTGTAGGCTTGTGTTGAGTGGGACCATAATTGAACAAGACTTGTGTGGACAAAAGAAAGATGGGTCTTGACTTGAGAGTCATTTATAAGGGTACGGTTAACTAACTTGAGTTGCTAGCTATCAATAATTTTGAATTTTTTTTAGCCAATACTTCTTTTAGTTTGGAACATAATATAAATATATATAGACACACACTTTTTTACGGTTTCTAATTTAAAAAAAAAACACTTAACCATTTTATATTAATAAATAATGCCAATTTTAAAATAATTTTCATTAAATTCATAAAAATTTTCAATACAATTGAACATTTTTTTTTGGGAAAGGAATGCTCTTGAACTTCTTCATTTATTTATTTATGGTTTTTCTGTCCTATGCATCAGGTATATATGATAAACATGCCTTAAAAAGTAAAAATTTATGAAAAAATGATATGTTTAAGGAATAAAAAATAATTTTTTAATTTTCCAACACATGTTTATTACTATTGCTTATTTATCCTATATACTAGGTGCATATGTTAGAAATGCCCATTATTATTTAAAATGTATATTCCTGATAAGGACAATTTAAATAATATTTCTTTTTTTTTAAATGAAATAAAAAAATAATTGCACATAATCAACTTCCTTAATAAAAGTGTTTTTGATTTTTTTTAATTATATTTCAAATTGAAGGACGTATTGCATTATTTTATGCCCTTTAAGATCCTTAATATATGCTATTCTTGAAAACTTTATTTTTTTCTTATCTGTACCTCATTTATCCAATTTTCAATTCAATTAATGAAAATGACAACAAATGTTCTTTGGAAATCGTTAATTTTTTTTTTAAAAAAAGTTGATTTTATCTTGGAAAATGAAGGATTTGAGATTTCAAAATATTGTAAACTCCTATTTTTTATGCAATTGTTTTCTTAGTGTATTTCTAAACCATTATCTTTAAAGTACAGGTTAGCAAAATTTTTTCATTAATTAATTGTTTCCACAAATATTTATATTTATTCAAAATATTTTATATTCATGTTAACTGGAAGTTGAAATCGACAAAAGGACAAAAATGTCGGATGCATAAGTGACATCGACGGAAGTGTACTTAAACAATTTGTTTAAAAATGACTTCAAAGGAGGTGAACGTGCATTCTCGACAAGGGGTCGAATTCGACAAAGCAGGGTGGCGTCGACAACATAAGTGATGTCGAAGGAGGTGTACTTAAGTTTTTCGACTTAAAAGTGACTTCGAAGGACGTGCACGTGTGTCGACAAAAGAGGAAGACGAAAGGAAAGGCTCGTGTTGAAGGGATAATGGCGTGAGAAAAGAGAAAGTCAGAGCAGTAATGTCAGCATTGGAAACGGAAATATTATTATACCAGCATTTAATGTTTTCCATGGCTATAAATTCTCCACTCCAGAAACTTTCAAAGCCATGAGAGAATATGGAAAAAGCAATGGTTCAACTTCGTGAGTTTTGGAAAGAAGAGAAAAGATTCGAAACCTAGATGATCTAAGTTCACGAAGGATCGAACATGTGGGATTAAGGGATTCGGGAGTTGGAGACAAAATGGGAAAATCCTTACTCCGAATACCCTCCTTGTCCACATGAATGGTGAAAGACCGAACATGTGGGATTATATAGGGTCCACCTCTTGTGTTTCAAACTGATTTAAAAAGCCCGAATTCGAGGGTACATTTAGTTTGATACATAAGCCTCAGTGGAACCTTTGTAATCTTCCATGGCCTAAAGTTTGTACCTTCTTGGGGTCGGACTTTGGGTACTCTTTCCATTTAAAGAGTGAAAGGAAAGTCCTCTAATGGTGTTCTACCAAGAAAGATCAGCGACAGGTCCTTTGGTTAACTGGTGGTAAAACACCGTTAAATCAGAGAACATGTCACCGATATCAATTGAATACATTAGAGGTCGACAATAGGTCGAAAGTCTATACCCACAGATGACCTTTTTGTCAAAAGGAGCTTGATGTCGGTGGGCATCCCAGAACCAAAAGGCAGGAGTACAACAATCACTACGCCAGAAAAGGGAAATAATAGCGTTTAAAAACAACAAATAACAGCATTTGCCGGGTGCTGTAGATTTGCGTGCAGTAGTTTAAGTTGTTTGATTTTAGTCAAAGAAGAATGCTTGCCGAGAGGGTCCCAGTGAAGATGTTATTGGAAGGCTCGACAGAGTATCCATGAAGCCCAAACCACGACGTGGGCAGTTACATCGTGAGGGATAGCGTAGTGGGTAGTTATTTTAGATCGTGGCTGCTGCGGTTGTGCAGAACGTGCCAAATAAATTAGCAGTAGCTTAGTGGATTCCTTAGGCTATAAATAGGAAGTCCTTAGGTTATAATCGGAGTTGGTTGCTCAAGTTGACACATTGGCCAAAATCCTACACATCTCACCTGAGCAGATTGACGGAGAAACGCCCTTGTAAAAAACCTCAACCATCCCCTTTTTATCATTCAATGCAATTTACTGCCATTCCAATCTACGATTCCAGCACTTTACATTCCTGCGACTTTAAATTTCTGCATTTTACATTCCTGCAACTTTTAAATCGCTTTCCGTTTACGTTTCCCGCGTCACGTTCTTGGCGTCGGTTTACTTTCTTGGCAATTTAAACGCTTTCACGCACTTTACTTTCCCAACACAAAGAAAAGAAAACCAAAAATACGGTCAAGTTCCTTTACAAGATTACCACATAACCTGTCGTTACCCACACCCCACGCACTTCATCAGTTCGACAAGCGTCGGACGAAAACCCCTCAAACAATTCATAATAATGGTAATTATAAAAATATATTTGAAAAATATGAAAATTTTGTCAATTTCAATACTATCGATAATACAAAATAATTTTGTTATTTCTCTTGATTTTTCTTAAAATAGCTTATATCAATATCAGGAGGGAGTAACTTTTCAAACTATGTGGAGTGGATAACAAGTGAACAAGACGTGTGTGGAGTTGAGTAAAGAAAGATAGGTCTTGACTTGGAGTCAACTACTCCCTTATCAGAAAGATAGGTCTTGACTTGGAGTCAACTACTCCCTTATCATAAATACTAGTAAATTTTCCCGTGCATTGCACGGGTTTTAATTGTTTTTTCTTAGTATAGATTTTGAAAATGTGTTTTTTAATGATAAGTTAATATAAACTTTTTTTTTATAAAGATGAATGACATGTATTTTATTTAATTAGTAATATCATTGCAAGCAACTTATAATTAAACTTTAGCATGTTAATAAAAAAAATCTTAACATAAATAATTCTCTTCAAATGAATATTATTCATAAAATAGCTAGACATAAAATAAACGCAAGAAATGTTTACAAAATATAAGAAAAAGAAAAGGTATCTTCTTCAATATTCATGGCTATCTTAATGGTCATCGTCTAACATGCAAAGAAAAATTAGCAAGTTGTTTATGTCATAATGTCCATCTAACCAAGATCTTCAGTTCCTCAAATGGACCAAAGCAGAACTTTCTGTTTTCTCCTATCACCCGAATAAAATCCATCATCTTAGACAACATTCGAGCCTGCAGATTTCATTCCGCATATCTAAACTCTCCAGCCTTTGCTTTTCTTTTTTCTTTGATATTTCATGGTGGCTGTTCTTAGTCTCAATTTTCTCTTCAATTATCAAGTTACTATCGGAATTCAGAATGAAGCGCTAGTCATTTTCAAGCTCTTGTGTCAATTTTCTTCTCCAACCCAAACCAACACCAAAACAATTTACATATGCACCCAATTATGTGTAAAAAAATTAGCAAATTTAATACTTGAAAAAAATGAAAATAAAATTCTTTAGCTAACACAATAATCTAAATGAAAAATATGCTTTTAAAGTGATAGGAATTTATTTTTTTATACTACCACTGAATGTGTGACCTGTTAACTATACCACAATCTTTGATAACTGTGATCGCAACCTCGACCCACAATCTTTAGATTAATGCCACCTCGAGAAAGAGAGGGAAGATCGCAAGGATTAAGCAACTTTTTCTGCACCCGTATATAAGAAAAATCATAAAATCACCATCTAAAAAGCCCCATGGTTATTTACTAATTTCAACCAAACAAAAAAAAGGCAAATAAATGGAAAAAACACACAAACAGAGAAAAAAAGAATAGAAATCCTAAGAAAAATACCAAATCAAAATCCTAAATAAGACAATAAATAAAATCAAAACCTAAATAAAAGTCTAAATAAAAGTAAAATCTCACCTTTCTCGTGAATCTAAACATGTGTGCAATTTTGGAAAGTTGTTCTTGTAACATTAAAACATAGAAAATAAAGAGAGGAATAAGAAAAAAATCGAAACAGAGAGAGTGTGAGACAAAGAGGGAAAAGATAGATAATGCAGTGAGATAGAGAGAGAAATAGAGAATAAACATGGAGAAAGAGAAAGAAACAAAGAAAAAAAGAGAGAAAGTAAAGTAATAAAAATACATTAAAAATACTTTCTAATAGACCCTTCATATACTCCTTTCGTGTAAAACAGTAGCGGGGACCACAATCTTCTTTGCATTGGGCATAAAGTAGTGTGCACACTTTCCTCAATTTAATACAATGTAGAAGATAATTTTTAAACAATTTACATTTATTATTATAATAGTAACAATTTAGATTAGTGAAAATTTTTTAGGAAGCCAAAAAGTATTGGAGCATTAAAGAAGACTTTAGGAGGGAAAACAACATTTAGGAGGATCATTGGAGGGAAATAATTTTTGCCCTCACTTCTCCTATTTTATATTATATTGATGAGCAATGATTGAGAGACTTACGAAAGAGACTTATTCATAAGCCTACATATTAGGATTTTGACATTTGTCATTTAAGTTCTTTTATTTTAATTTTTTTTAACTTGAAAATAACAAGTGTCATAATCTTATGTGCAGGTTTGTAGGCTTGTAGGTCTCTAAATCATTTTTCTATAAATATTATTTATTTCACGTAAATTAAGAAAAATAATTATTATTCTCAAATTTATAAACAAAAATATATTATCATTCGGAAGTTATCTCTATTTAAAATTTCACAACTCTATGCATCCTCTCTCTAATGTAATTATTATCTTATCACTCCTATATAATTATGAGGGGTGTATTTGGAATAAACACTTTAATGCTACCTAAATATTTTTAAACGACTTATAAAAAAGGACAAGAAATTTATCAAAATGGTGCCCTGTAACAAAGGACGAAGGGAATATAAGGGTTAACTGACTTGATAAGTTGCTAGCTTTGCGTCGTGAAATTGGGTTTAGCCCATCACTTGACTTTTCCCTCTTTTTATTTCTCATTTTCTAACATCAGTCGTTTCTTCCTATATATATAAATCATATTTTAAAAGATTTTGATAATTTTTTTATAATTTATTTTAAAATTTTAAGATAGTATTTATTTTTCTCTCATATTTACCATTATTAATTATCTCTACTTTTTAGGTTATTGATTAACCAATAACTAATTAATTACTCCCTCCGTTCTTATTTATCTGTCATATTTCAAACAAAACACATCTTTTAAGAAATCTAATCATTACTCAGATTTTTAATACATTAATTATGTTTTTGTCCACTATACCTTTATCTCTCTATAATCATTGATTTTTCTCCACTACTTGTATAAACCAAGACATAATATTAAACGGGGTAAGGAAAATAACATTTATTACACTTTTGAAATCCTCGATACGACAGATAAAAAGAAACAAAAAATCTCTCCAAAAAAGACAGATAATAAGGAACGGAGGGAGTAGATACTCCCTTTGTTTCATATTCTCTACATTTTAAAGTTGTTTCACCCATATTAAGAATATATTAAATATTGTAAGTTTTATACTACCTCCGTTTTATAAGTAGTGTATTTTAAAGTTATGTACAAGTTTTAAGAAATAATTAAATTATGTAAGAAATACTACAATAATTACTTAGATTTTAATACATTAATTATGTTTTTCGCTATTATTATACCTTTTCTCTTTCTATAATCATTAATTTATTCCTTACTTAGATAAACCAAAATCTATTGAATATGGGTAAACATAAAAAATAACATTTATTACACTCTTAATATCCTCAAAATGATAGATAAAAAATAACCGAGGATTACTACTTAGTCATTATTGGAGTTGGAAAAGGAATGGCATATTGCCACCACACTGATTTTTCTCTTAAACATTTGTTGCAACATTTCTATAAATAAGTCATAATATCTGAGTAGCTAGGCATCAAGTAATCTAAAGTTCTGAAAACATGAACCAATCTTACAATATGAAGTCCGAAAGCAAAGTAGTATTCCAAATTCTTTGTGTGTTTCTAGTTTTATTAAGCTTGGATTCTGCTACAGCAGTTAACCCAACTTATGGAACTGAAACTGATCAACATACCTTACTTGACTTTAAGAATCATATAGTTGGAGATCCATTCCACATTATGAGCTCTTGGAATGATTCCATCCATCACTGCAACTGGACAGGGATCACATGCAGCATCTCCAATGGAAGGGTCATTTCCCTGATCCTTGTTTCAAAAAGATTGAATGGAACTCTTACACCATTTATAGGAAACCTTACATTCCTCACAACACTTGTCCTAGAAAATAACCTCTTCCATGGTGAATTTCCTCAAGAGGTGGGGTGTCTAATGCACTTGCAGTACCTATACATCGATGAAAACTACTTCAGTGGGAGTATTCCAAATAATATGACTCACTGCACACAACTAACAAAGCTAAATGTTGAAAGAAACAACTTCACAGGTACAATCCCCACTTGGATAGGAAATTTATCTTCATTAACTATTGTTTCCTTTACTAGGAACAAATTGCATGGTAATATACCACACGAGGTCTGCCGTTTATCAAGCTTGACATTTCTTTTGCTATCTGATAATTTCTTGTCTGGCACGATTCCTTCTTTATGTTATAATATTTCCTCCCTATCCACTTTTGAATTTGGTATAAACCATCTCCATGGCAACATACCATCTGATGTAGGCTTTACTCTTCCTAACCTTGTATCATTTGTTGGTGCGTACACCAATTTTACAGGAACTATTCCTGCATCATTGGTAAATGCAACAAAACTAGAAAATTTTGGCTTTTCTCAATGTGGTCTCACTGGCACACTTCCTAAGAACATAGGGAACCTGCATCGATTACTCTATCTTGATTTAGATGGCAATAACCTAGGAAGTGGGAGAGCTAATGACCTTGCCTATTTTAATTCTTTGGTCAACTGCACAGTATTACAAGAATTGGCTCTAAATGGCAATAATTTTGGTGGAGAGTTGCCAAGGTCAATTGGAAATTTCTCAACTCAATTGCACTCATTTGACATTAGTTCTAATAAAATAGAGGGAAACATACCTGTTGAGATTGGCAATCTTGTCAACATGTCCCTTCTACACTTGCAATATAACAAGCTAAATGGTAGTATTCCTGATGGATTATTTATGCTGCAAAATTTGCAAGTATTGTCTATTTCTGGCAACGAATTTTCAGGAAGAATCTCATCCTCTATAGGAAAATTATCTTTATTAATAGAACTCTATATGGACGAGAACTACTTTGAGGGTAGTATACCTTCTAGTCTTGGAAATTGCCAGAAGTTATTGCTACTTAACCTTTCCAGTAATAAGCTTAGTGGCTCGATACCAAAGGAAGTAATGAGCATTTCTTCACTAACAATATTATTGGATGTGTCTCATAACGCTTTGTCGGGGTCTCTGCCTCCTGAAGTGGATAAACTAGTTACTCTTGGAAAGCTGGACCTATCAGAGAACAATTTCTCAGGAATTATTCCATCTACCCTGGGAACCTGCTCTAGTTTGGAACGACTTTATTTGCAAGGTAACTATTTTGAGGGGAGCATTCCTCAAACTTTACAGAATTTGAGAGGCTTACAATATATTGATCTATCACGTAATAACTTTTCTGGTAAGATTCCTGAATTTCTTGCGGCTTTCACGGGGCTCTTACATCTCAACCTTTCTTACAATGATTTTGAGGGAGAAATCCCAAGAAATGGAATATTCAAAAGTGCAACTTCAATATCGATTTATGGAAACAACAAACTCTGTGGTGGTATCCCGGAATTAAAGTTACCTGCATGCACTATCAGGAGAACCTCTTTGTTAAGAAAACTTCGTAAACCAAAGAATGTTATTCTTGTAGTCAGTGCGTTTGTAATTTTACTCTTTATATCTTGTTTTGTTGCAATCTTGATGGTAATGAGAAGAACAAATAAAGCTTCAAAATCAGAAGATTTAGAGCTGGCTATTTCTTACTCGGTAATTGCAAAATGCACTGATGGGTTCTCTCAGGATAACATAATTGGTTCAGGAAGTTTTGGTTCAGTTTACAAAGGATATCTTTCAAGTATTGGACAAACTATTGCAATTAAAGTATTAAATCTTAAACAAAGAGGAGCTTCAAGGAGTTTCATTGATGAGTGTCGAGTTCTGAAAAACACAAGGCATCGAAACCTTCTCAAGATCATTACTGTCATCTCAAGTGTTGATCATCAAGGTAATGACTTTAAAGCTTTGGTCTTCGAGTTTATGTCCAAAGGCAGTCTTGAAGACTGGTTGCATCCTGCAAATAATATGCGACGTCAGACCAACACATTGACATTTATTCAAAGGCTAAACATAGCAATTGATGTTGCTTGTGCATTGGAATATCTCCATCACTTTTGTCAAACATCAATTGTTCATTGTGATATAAAGCCCAGCAATGTACTTCTAGACAATGATATGGTGGCCCATGTTGGTGACTTTGGATTAGCTACATTTTTGTTTAATGAATCAAGTGATTTTTCCATACAATCGAGTATGTCCGCAATCTTAAAGGGTTCCATTGGATACATCCCTCCAGGTATGTTTTTAACTCACTAACCTATAGATATTAGGTAATGGGTGGTGATTAACAACAACACAACCATACAAAAGTAAATAGTGTTACTTATATATATGCACATAAAGGAAATTCAATATTTGTCAATGCAATTTATTTTTATTTATTGATCTAATGATATAGGTAGAACGACAAAAGATATTAACATCTATAATAATATTTTTTTTTAAAAAAATGCACTGGTCAATCTTTATAAATTATGGCATATATATGTTTTCTACATTAGCTCGGGATTGTGCAGGAAAACAAAATTAGTTACATTTCACAATATTATATTTCATTTATAAATGATGCAGAGTATGGAATGGGTGGACAACCTTCTACACTTGGTGATATTTACAGTTATGGAATACTATTATTGGAAATTTTCACAAGAAAAAAACCAACTGATGAGATGTTTGAAGGAGACATGGGAACTCACAAGCTCACATCTATGGCATTACCAAATCGTGTCATGGATATAATTGATCCTTCGTTGCTCTCAGAGCAAGAATATGATGATATAGATCATGAAATTTCCATAAATGAGACATCAATAAGGAGGAGGGATATGGAATATAATGTCCATGTTATGATGGAGGATTGGTTGGTATCGGTGTTGCAAATTGGTGTCTCATGTTCTTCAACTTCACCTAGTGAAAGGATACCTATGCCCGTTGTTGTCAATAAACTGCAAGCCATCAAGAACTCATATTTAAGGTTCAACAACTTACAATAGAAAAGGAAGAAGGGAAAATGTTTTATATTTTGATCCTTATTTCTATATTTGGGTTGTGGCATTGTCTATCCAATATTTGAATTTGGATGATGGTTTGGAGTACAATATCTTTAATTTACTATCAATTTATATAATTGTGTTTTCAATCCTACTATGTTATTAATGATATATTTAATGTCTGGTAAACATTCTCTTTCTTATTTCTATTTTTCATATTACTATTTGAAGTTAATGTATCAATGCTTTGAACATTTGCTTTGGTGATGCAAGAAAATAGATAAAAGAAATATAAAATACATAGAGAATAGAGTGATTATTGGGATTGCTTGAGTAATCTACTTGATGGCCTTTATATACACTTGTAAATAACTTCAAGAATGATTACAAGATCATAATTACGATAGCTATTGAAGTGTTTGGCATATATGAGATATCGAAAATGTTTCAATAAATTAGTTTTGATGTATATATATGACGTTGACAACCATTCTTCAGGGACGACACGTAACAACCTAAGTCAATATTTGTGTGTAGTATTTGCATGAGATAAGTTGAACATACCTGGATGACAATACTAGTTATATAGAGATGTGGGTATGTAAATTCGACTTATCCTTATATTTACAGGAATGTTCTTATCATGTACTTAGGATACAGACAATCTTGGAAGTCGAACTTATCCTAATTATTTTATTAGTAGTGGATAAACCTGATCAAGTTAATCCCAAATTTTTGGGTTGGACCCAACCAACTTAGACAACCTCGCAAATATGGAGGGCTTGGCCAACCATGATACATCGATTATTTAGTAGGATTTTAGTTGGATACAATTAACATAAACAACCTAATAAACTTGGTGAGCTCAGTCAACATGGTCAACATGAATCTCTAAGAAGCCATCTAATCCATAATAGCTACTTCCTAGATTCATGAACGATATTTCCTATATGTATAAATCCACTTATACATCAACTAGAATTATTGCATTTGAATATACTCAAATTTTTAATAAGTTTATTATTTCTGACACTCCCTTCAATGTGGAGAATTGATGTTAGTCATTCCTAATTTGCATGTTAGATCTAAAAATTTGTTTGCAAGAAGTTCTTTGATTATTACATCTGTCAGTTGATGACTGTGACACCTTATTTTTAATTACTATCTATTTCATTAAATTATATTTTTTTTACTAAGTTAATTCGTATATCAGAGTTATAACGCTAACAAATTTAACTTTTTTATATATAATAAATTAATTATCTTTTTATTTACTTTTCCGAAAAGTAGAGTGCACATGACATCTTTTTTTTTAAAATTTCTTTACTTAATTATGTTCAAGACTGATTTTAGTTCATTTAGAGTTTTGGAAAATCTGACAGAGTTTCCTCTATTTTCGGGACTTTCCATACTTTCCTAACACCTGCAAATATCAAATAAATAATCCAGGCAGCCAGAATAATAATAATAATGACTTTTCCCAGGTCTAAATAGACATATAATCAAAACGTGCCACCTTAGTCTGTTTGTCTAGTTATGGTTACCGTTTTAATTCCAAAACATATGTCTATCATCAAATACCCATAGTTACATAACAAGCTAGGAAAATAAACTTAGTCATAAGTCTTTAAACTGACACTAGATGATTCCAAGTTTTTTTTAACCAAAATGATCATAACAACTACTCTCCCCGTGGGGGAGAGCTTTCCTGCTCGCCCGACACCACATCTAACTCGGTACCTGTAAAAATGCTAAAGGGTGAGTATACCAAATACTCAGGAACTACATTTTTAATAGGCATACATATGATCAAGTCATCCACAATCATAATCATATTCAAGTATTTCACACCACCTTCAAAATTATTTTCTTAACTTTCTTTTTCAGCTTTCTTAGTTTTTCTCATCTTTCCTCTTTCCTTTATTCTTTTCTTTTCTTTCTTGTCTTATAAAGTACCATTAGGTATTTTTGTATGCACCTATTAGGATGGTGTCTTCACCCAATAGGATTTCTTACCTTCACCCAGGATTTTCTTACCGCATAGACCATTAGCTCATTAGGGCATTTTCTTTGTTCTCTTCTTTTGTCCCAAACGAGTTTAAAAAAAATAACAAAGTTACTGATCCCTACAGACATCTTTTCGGTAAAAGAATAAATTCATTACCAACGTGCAAAATTCAAGAACAAATAAACGACTCTCATCCTTAACCTTGTCACCTTCTAGGAAGGGTTCAAAGCTAAAGAGAAAGTCAATCCTTAGGGAAGTTTGCCACCTTCTATGAAGGGTTCAAACAAAGCCCAAGGACAAAAAATGTTAAAGTTCCTGTCTAATCCTATCTACCAAAGAATGATTGGTCCAATTTACATAATTCGGAAAACCATAACTAATTCTATGAGCAACCTCTCTTCTAATTGCACTAAAAACAAATTGCATACTCCTCGTGCGATCCATGAAAGTTCTACCATTCCTTTCCTCCCAGATGTGATATATTAATGTTGTAAACATGGCAAAGACACATTTGCGTCATGTCCTGTCACAAAAGGCTGACCGAATCCAACCTGTCCAGTTATGATACTTGTAAGGCCACCTGTCAATTCCAATCCACATGCAGCAGCATTCAAGGAGACTGCGACTCCAAATACAGTCAAAGAATAAATGATGCCTGGATTCAGCAGATAATAAACAAAGACAACAATGATTAGGAATAAACATAAAAGAGGAAATCCTATCCAGAGTGTGCAACTTGCCAAGGGTAGCAAGCCAAGCTATAAAGCAATGCTTCCGGACATTCACACTATTCCAAACCATTTTATACAAGGGAAAATACCCTTGGTGATTAGTAAGAAACAAATACCCACTCTTGACGGTATACACACCATCATGGGTTCCAATCCAGCTATCATTATGAAACCCATCTCGAAGCTTATCCCTGACCTTAAGCACATGTTTCCAATGTCAGCCTGCTCCCTGCATCGCATTACACTCCCACATCTATTGATAAATAAAAAGTACCCAAATTCAACTTTAAATATATCTTCTAAATCCTGAAATTAAGCTTGATAAAATATAATAAGTAAAATATTATTATTATTTTGAATAATTATTATAATTTTATATTACTAAAGGCCAAAATTCGGGACGTTACAATTCTCTCCCACTTACTAGAATTTCGTCCTCGAAATTCAGTCGGTACTGAACAACTGTGGATGCAACTCCCTCATCTTGTCTTCCAGTTCCCATGTCGCCTCTTCCACATTGTTTCTACACCATATTACATTCACCAATGGAATTCCCTTGCCCCTAAGCTGTTTAATCTGACGATCTTCAATTCAGACAGGTTGCACCTCAAACGTCATATTCTCCTTCACTGGCACATCATCCAATTCAATCACATGTGAGGGGTCATGAACGTATTTCCGAAGCTGAGAAACGTGGAATACGTCATGAAGATTCGCCAAATGCGGAGGTAGTGCAATGCGGTAGGCTAGTGGTCCAACTTTCTCCAATATCTGGTAAGGACCAATAAATCTGGGAGTCAATTTTCTTGACTTGAGTGCCTGACCAATGCCCTTGGTAGTTGTTACCCTTAGGAAAACATGAGCACCCTCATCAAACTCCAAGGGTCTCCTACGCTTATCTGCATAGCTTTTTTGGCGATCTTGTGAGGCTCTCATTTTGTTCTTGATCATATTGATCTTCTCTGTGGTCTCTCGGACAATATCAGGACCAAGTAACAGATTCTCACCCATCCGAAACCAACAGAGTGGAGTTTGGCATTTTCTACCATAGAGTGCCTCAAATGGTGCCATCCCGATGCTAGAATGGAAGCTGTTGTTGTAGGTAAATTCAATTAATGGTAAGAGTTGCTCCCAACTACCTGCTTGCTCAAGTACATACGTCCTCAACAGATCTTCCAAAGATTGGATAGTACGCTTTGTCTGCCCATCTGTCTGTGGGTGATAGGCTGTACTAAATCTCAACTTAGTACCTAGGGCCCCTGCTGGAGACTCTGCCAAAATCGGGATAGGAACCTTGGATCACGGTCAGATACAATGCTGGTAGGAATTCCATGTAATCTGATTATGTCACGGATGTATAGCTGTGTCAGCTTCTCCATGCTGTATTTCATGTTCACAGGAATAAAATGAGCACACTTCGTGAGTCGATCTACTACAACCCATATAGCTTCACAACCTGTAGCGGTTCTTGGTAAACCGAAAATGAAATCCATAGATTTGCTGTCCCATTTCTATTTCCGGTATCTCCAAAGATCTCAACAAACCTCCCGGCTTCTGGTGCTCAATCTTAGCCTTTTGACAAACTAAGCACCGAGACAAGTAGTCGGCTACGTCCTTTTTCAATCCGGGCCATCAGAACAGTCTTTTCAAATCTTGGTACATCTTAGTTGTACCTGTATAGATTGGTTGACTTATTGGTTAAATTTCGATAATTGTGTATATAAATATTTATTGGATTAATTGATGTATAGTTTATATGGTTTACCTGGATGGAGACTTAGCTTAGTTTTGTGGGCTTACTCTAGGACCATTCTCCTTACTTCGAAGTCCATAGGAATGCACACCCGATTTCTGAAGCGAATAATGCCATCCGCGCCTTTCTTGAATTCAGGCTCTACTTCATCAGTCATTCTTTCCAAGTTATTTTGCAACTCTTCGTCGTCTGCTTGTCTTTCCCTAATCAATCCGACAAACTCATTTGTCACCTGCAACATTTCCAGGACAACGCTGTTTTCTTTCATTTGAACACCCAAGTTGAGATTGCTAAACTCTTGCATCAGTTGCATCTCCTTGACCATTAGATTGCTCACATGCAGAGTCTTGCGACTTAGAGCATCGACCATTACATTAGCCTTGCCTGGATGATATTGAAGATGAAAGTCATAGTCCTTCAAAAACTCCATCCACCTTCGTTGCCTCATGTTCAGCTCTTTCTGATCAAAGAGATATTTAAGGCTCTTATGATCGCTGAAAACCTCGAATTGAGTGTCGTATAGATATTGCCTCTAGATTTTCAGTGCAAATACTACAGCTGCTAGTTCGAAATCATGTGTAGGATAGTTTTGTTCGTGTTGCCGGAGTTGTCTAGATGCATAGGCTACAACTTTCCCTTGTTGCATTAAGACACAACCTAGTCCTTGTTTCGAAGCATCACAATACACGTCGAAAGACTGAGTCGGATCCGGCAAAATCAGAACAGGTGACCTAGTCAGTCTCTTCTTCAATTCCTCGAAACTTTGCTCACACTGGGGTGTCCACTGATAGGGTGCATCCTTTCTGGTCAGCTTAGTTAGCGGAAGTGCTAACTTGGAGAATCCTTCTATGAATCGCCGATAGTAACCCGCCATGCCTAAGATGTTGGAAACCAACAAGCGGGCTAAGCAAATACTAGAGGGGGGGTGAATAGTATTTTGAAGCACTAATACCAAATATTTCGATTGATAATTGAAGAATGGAGCTTAGATTGAATTTTCTGGAATCAGACACAAAAGACTCGAGTCTTTTGTGAAATACTCGAGTTTTTCAGTATGAACAACTCGAGTCTTTTCTGAAAAACTCGAGTTTTTACTCTCAGATAGCAGAAAAACCAGAAACGAAAATTCAGCAATTTAACTCAAATCAATTCAATAATAAACAGGAACTTATCCAACAGAATAGCAAGTAATCTAAATAACTTTTAACACAAAGATTCCTTGAACTTGCTACCTAATTGTATAAATCCTAATTGATTGAAATGACTTAAGTCTATTGAGCTAGAAAGTAGATTAAAAGCAATAAACCAACACTCAAGCAATTTTATCCTGGTTCACTCCAACAATGAGCTACATCCAGTCCTCCTAATCACTTAGGAGTTTCTACTAATAATCAAATTGTTAGAAATTACAAAGGATTGCTTGAGAATGGCCTCACTCAACCTAACCCTTTCAAGAGTTTACCAAACTCTTGATTTCTACCCCAATTTGATTCCGGTGATTGAAGAACTCTTCACAAAGCTTCCTTGAACTCCCTTCAAGAAACTCCACCGGGCTAGGAACCTCCTAGTCTTGTGCTTGAGAACCTCTCAAGACTTCCAACACCCTAAGCCACTTAGGGTTTGCTTGGGAACAATCCAAGACTTTGAATAATCAAGCTTTTTGTATGTGTATTACTAATCTCACAATGGATTAGCACAAATAAGCACAGCTCAATGTAAGAATTGAGGCCTAAAACTCAACTTGGAATAAAATGACAATATGAGTGAGAAGTTGAGCTTTTTGGGAATTAACACTTGAGAAGAGGAAATTAAGAAAGCTTGAATCAATATGATCTTGTTGTCTTGTTTGTTCTTGCACAAATTCAAAGAGAAATTTTACAATAAGGTTCTGAATACTCTCTTAGGGTTGGATGAGACTCAAAATGCCCTCAATTGGGTTTTTTTGAGTTTCTCCAACGTTCATTTTTGTTGACTGGACAAAAATACTCGAGTCTTTTTGTAAATACTCGAGTCTTTTTGGTCGGTCACGAGTGAATTGGTGCACGAACAAGACTAACGGTCATATTTGCTGACCTGGCAAAAATACTCGAGTTTTTCTATAAATACTCGAGTATATACTCGAGTCTTTCTCAAAATACTCGAGTATTTTGATCAGATATGGGAAAAATTATTTTTCAATTTTATTTTTCTTCTCAAGTATTAATTTTGGTCAATCTCAACTTAATAATCATATAAAAATTTATTCCTAGAAGAGACTAACTATTTCTACCCACTCTCAACCACTCTCAACATAAATTAGAAATTTACAATTAATATTTGATTGAGAATGATTGGGCACTTGTCTTGTTTTCTTGATTTCTTGTTGATGTTGATGTTGCAATATCTTCAAGGCATGATTTGTTAATTATTTTGTCATCATCAAAACATAATCCACATAATTAGGAGCATTGAATTCACAATCTCCCCCTTTTTGGTGATGACAAAATAATTAACACTTGATCCATTTGTTAAGCTTGATCCACTTGAAAATGCAACTCCCCCTCACTATATGATACTTTTCACCTATCTAAAAATTCAGCTTGAGCAAGATGCTATGACAATTTAATTTTAGCACCAAGCCTATGGTATTAGAGAATTTAACAATTATCAGAGTATATACCATAATTAAAGAATTTTAGGTGCAACAATATCAAGACAAGTGTATAATATCTCTCCCCCTTTTTGTCATACGCCAAAAAGATGTAACAATTTAGAAAAAGATCAAGGGAGGAGAGGTGCATAATCGGAAAACCCCATAACCAACTATGCAAATAAAACGGAGATATAATAACGATAAAGAACTCCCCCTGAAGCTTTGCACAAACATCATAATGAAGACCAAATTCATTAACATAAAAACATCATAAATGGTCCAAATCAAAGGTGCAATAAGAAACCCAAAGTCTCAAAACACCAAGTTCTCAAAATACAGAAAATGTAACAAAGACCAATATGATAAAAACAGAATGAAAACTAAGATAAAATCCAAAGGTCAACATCATCAAAACATCGAAGGAGCTGGAGCATCTGGAGGAGGATAAAACCGAGAGAAGAGTTTAGAGGATGAAAAACTAGTAAGATTTGACAAAACTTTGAGGAAAATCTGAGTTTTGAGGAGAGAGATATGAGAAAACCGAGAGAGAAGAGGGTCGCAAAAAAAACTTGAGTCTGAGAGTATATATAAACAGTTCAAAATATATTCGAGTCGGTCGTGACTTAGCCCAGATTTCCCCAGAAAAGTCGAGTAAAAATTGAAAAACTCGACTTTGGTCCGAAAGTTCAAATTTCAGGAAAACTCAAAATACTCGAGTTTTTTTGGAAAATACTCGAGTTTGGTCTGAAAGTTCAAAAATTGGGGGTTTCGAAAGACTCGAGTGTTTTGAAAAACACTCGAGTATTTTAATAAAGACTCGAGTGTTTTTAGAAACACTCGAGTATTTTTATCAGACCCTGATTAAAAACTTTTTCAATTTAAAACTGATTTAATTTTGAATTAAAATACTCGAGTGTTTTTGGAAAAACTCGAGTATTTTGACAGAACAGAAAGTAAAAACTCAGTTTTAAAAGACCAAACACAAATCAAACACAAATGCTTCACTACCAACTTGGAATACAGTACAGAATCACACACAATTAACATATACAATTTCAAATATCATCAAGGACAATTTAACTAAGAATCAATAACACATTAGAGTAAGACTAATATGGTGATTTTCCAAAAATGACACACAATGCAATTAGCCTATATTAGCTTCATCTAAAATACCAAGTTCTCTCCTAATATGATAAAAGGTGTCCCTTGGTAGAGGTTTTGTAAAAATGTCGGCTAATTGATTTGTGGTACTAACAAATTCAATTGTGCAATCACCCTTTTGTACATGATCTCTTAAAAAATGATGTCTTATTTCAATGTGTTTAGTTCTTGAGTGATACACCGGATTCTTAGTCAAATTGATTGCACTCGTGTTATCGCATCTAATCGGAATATTTTCAAGTTTCAAACCAAAATCCGATAATTGTTGTTTCATCCATAACAGTTGAGCACAACAACTACCGGCTGCGATATATTCCGCTTCGGCGGTAGAAAGAGCGACACAAGCTTGCTTTTTAGAAAACCATGACACCAATGAACTTCCCAAGAAATGGCAAGTACCACTGGTGCTTTTGCGATCAAGCTTGCATCCCGCGAAGTCGGAATCCGAGTAACCAACTAAACAAAGATTGGCATCAGCAGGATACCATAAACCAGTGTTAATTGTTCCTTTTAGATACTTAAATATATGTTTAACTGCGGATAGGTGAGATTCTTTAGGATTAGCTTGAAATCTAGCACACATGCATACACTAAACATAATATCCGGTCTAGATGCAGTGAGATATAGGAGACTACCTATCATACCCCTATACTTACTAACATCAACCGGTGTACCTTGTTCATCCTTGTCTAGGTAGCATGATGTGCTCATTGGAGTGTAGGCTTCCTTGCACTTGTCCAATCCGAATTTTTCAAGGAGCTCTTTGCAATATTTCCCTTGATGCACAAATATCCCCTCCTTGACTTGCTTTATTTGTAAGCCTAGGAAGAACTTGAGTTCTCCCATCATTGACATTTCAAATTCCTTTTTCATCAAATTTGAAAACTTTCTACAAAGAGACACGTTAGTAGCACCGAAAATGATATCATCAACATAGATTTGTACTAACAAAATGTCATCCTTGGTTTTATAAATAAATAATGTATTATCAACCTTCCCTCTTTGAAACTTGTTTTCTAATAGAAAGGAACTCAATCGATCATACCAAGCTCTAGGAGCTTGTTTCAATCCATAGAGTGCCTTTTTCAATTTATAAACATGGTTTGGAAATTCACTATTTTCAAAACCGGGGGGTTGTTTGACATACACTTCTTCATTTATAAACCCATTCAAGAAAGCACTTTTAACATCCATTTGATATAAAGTGAATTTCATGATTGAAGCATAAGCAAGTAAAATTCGGATTGCTTCAAGATGTGCAACCGGAGCAAAGGTCTCATCATAATCGATACCTTCCTCTTGGTTGTACCCTTGAGCTACTAGTCTAGCTTTGTTTCTTATAATCAACCCGGATTCATCAAGTTTGTTTCTATAAATCCATTTAGTACCAATTATGGTATGATCATCGGGTTTAGGGACTAGATCCCAAACTTCATTTCTTTCAAATTGGTTTAATTCTTCTTGCATAGCAAGAACCCAATGATCATCCTCAATGGCCTTTTTAATTGAATCGGGTTCAATTTGAGAAACAAATGAGACATAGTGGCAAATGTTTTGAATAGACCTACGAGTAAGTACTCCCTTTGACATATCTCCTATGACTTTGTCTATAGGATGAGCCTTGACCGATTTCCAAGTTGGAGGAAGTTCTTCCCTTACTTCTCCTTCATCAATTTTTGAATTCTCTCTCTCTTTTTCTTCTTTTGAAAAGACAATGCCATCTTCACTAGCATCACATAAAACACTATCTTCTTTTGAAGACTCATTAAAAACCACATGAATTGATTCCTCAATAGTTAAAGTTCTTTTATTGAAAATTCTATAAGCTTTACTATGAGAAGAATAGCCTAAAAATATGCCTTCATCGGATTTGGAATCAAACTTGCCAAGGTGTTCTTTTCCATTATTTAAAACAAAAACTTGGCATCCGAAGACATGAAAATGAGATATATTTGGCTTTCTTCCCTTGTAAAGTTCATAGGGGGTTTTATCCAAAGAGGGCCTTATCAAAATACGATTTAAAACATAACAAGCCGTATTGACGGCATCGGCCCAAAAATATTGAGGTACTTGAGAATCATTTAACATGGTTCTAGCAAGTTCCTCTAGCACCCTATTTTTCCGCTCTACCACTCCGTTTTGTTCCGGAGTCCTTGGTGCGGAGAATTGATGCTCAATACCATTTTTAGCACAAAATCTATCAAATTTGTGGTTTTCGAATTCACCACCATGATCGGTTCGAATAATAATTACTTTTTGATTTACTTGGTTTTGCAAAAGTTTGAGATGATGTTTAAAAGATTTGTAGGTCTCACTCTTAGTAGTTAAAAATAAAGTCCAAGTAAACCTAGAGAAGTCATCAACAATCACCAATGCATAATAGTTGCCACCAAAGCTTTTTACTTGTGATGGTCCAAACAAGTCCATATGAAGCATTTCTAATGGCCTTGATGTGGACATCACCATTTTTGATCCAAAGGTGTTTTTAGTTTGTTTACATTTCTTGCAAGGAGAACAAACACCTTCAATAGAAAAATTTAGCTTTGGTAAACCAACTACTAGATCTTTAGATTGTATTTTCTTCAATTGGTTTACATTAATATGAGCGGTCCTACGATGCCATAACCAAGTGTCATTTTCTTTGCTCACTAAACAAGTAGAGACCAAAGAAGTGACTTTGTTCAAATCAACTAAGTAAGTATTATTTGACCTTCTACCAACAAATTTGATTGATTCATCTTTGTCACTTTTAATGAGGCAATGGGTAGAGGTAAAAACTACATGATTACCAACATCACATAATTGGCTTATGCTCAAGAGATTATGTTCTAATCCTTGAACATAGAGCACATTATCAATAATCAAGTTTGAAGAGTTTCCGATTTTACCAATACCAAGGATTTTGCCTTTGTTGTTGTCCCCATAAGTGACATAACCCTTTTCCTTTGGAGTAAGCTCAATGAAGTGCCGCTTATCTCCCGTCATGTGCTTCGAACATCCACTATCAAGATACCACAATTGTTTTCCCGTTCGAAGACACACCTACAAAATGAAATCACCTTTTCATTTTGGGTACCCAAACAATGTTGGGTCCCTTAGGGTTAGTGTTGGGACTTTCTCCCTTCTTAATCCACATATAAGTGCCCTTATTCATTTCAAACTTCTTAATATGGCACTCAATGTTGATATGTCCAACTTTTCCACAATAAGTACAAGTTGGTCTCTTTGATGAGTTTTTCTTAGAAAATGTTCCAACCACCTTGTACTTTTTGTCCTTTTTATGAACATATCCTAAACCGGTTTTGTTGTGATTATGTCTTTGAGAGTTCAACAACCGGTTGAGGTTTCTATCACTATGTGAGATTGTGAGTTTGTTTTTCAATTCTTTCACTTCTTTTTCAAGTTCATCACATCTCTCACATGGAGTGATAATCTCCTCAAGATTTGCACAATCACTTTGATGACTAGAATTAATAAGTTCCAAGGATTCATTTTGAAGTTTCAACTCATTTATAGATTTTTGCAATTCATCAATTTCATGTTGAAACTCCAAAATTTTCTTTCCTTTTTCCTTATTAATTTTAGCAAGCCTTTTAAATTGAATTAACATTTCATTGTAGGCTTCTTGCAAATCATCATATGAAATGGAGTTTGAAGAGGAACAAGAAGAACTAGAGGTTACCTCATCATCACTTTCACTCATGCCATGATTAGCTCTTGATGAGGACTCATGATTGTTCTTGGCCATGAGACAAAGGTTTGCATTTTCATCACCGGAGCTACTTGAAGATGATTCATTGCTCTTCTCCGGTGCATCCCAAACAATGTATGCACGCTTCCCTTTGGTCTCTTGGGTCTTCTTGTCATTCTTCTTCAAGAATGTGGCACATTCCATTCTTATGTGACCAACCCCTCCACATTCATGACACTTAACTCCATCATTGGTACTCTTTTCTCTTTGTTTGGAGTCTTTGGTTCTCTTGAAATTGGATGAAGATCCACCTTTCTTCCCTTTGAAAAATTTGTTGAATCTTTTCACAAACATCCCAAATTCTTCTTGATTTGGTTCACCATCGGAATCTCCACTTGTAGAGCATTCTTCAACTTCTTTTGTAGCTTTAGTTGAAGCTTTGAGTGCTATGCCCTTTTTCTTTTTGTCCGATTCCTCATGCATCCCAAGTCTTGTAAGCTCCATCTCATGCTCTTGGAGTTTGCCAAACAAAGTGGCTAAGTCCATGCTATTTATGTCTCTAGATTCCTTGATGGCGGTTACCTTGGGTTGCCAACTCCTATCAAGACATCTTAGAATTTTGTTAGTAGTTTCACCATTGCGAAATACTTTTCCCAAGGAAATCAAATGATTAACAATGTGAGAGAATCGCCTTTGCAAGTCACTAATGGTTTCATTTGGCAACATGTGGAACAATTCATATTCGTGAGTTAGAGAATTCAATCTTGCATCTCTAACCTCACTTGTTCCCTCATGTGTGACTTGCAAAGTATCCCACATTTCTTTTGCCGATTTACATTGGGAAACTCTATAAAATTCATCATGGGATAAGGCCGAAAAGATGATGTTTTTAGCTTTTAAATCAAATGAAACTTTTCTCTTTTCATCATCATTCCAACTACTCCTTGGAATTTCAACAATTTCATCATTTATTTTCTTTTTGGCAATGAAAGGACCGTTTTCAATTGCATCCCAAATATCCATATCAATCGCTTCAATAAAAACTTTCATGCGAGTTTTCCAATAAACATATCCTTCACCATTAAATAGTGGAGGATGGTTTATTGAAGCTCCTTCTCCACCAAAGTTATTGCTAGAGCCCATTAAGTTTCCAAAAGGATCTTTTTCGAAAAAAGTTGTTACACTCGATCTTTCGACCGAGCTCTGATACCACTTGTTGGAAACCAACAAGCGGGCTAAGCAAATACTAGAGGGGGGTGAATAGTATTTTGAAGCACTAATACCAAATATTTCGATTGATAATTGAAGAATGGAGCTTAGACTGAATTTTCTGGAATCAGACACAAAAGACTCGAGTCTTTTGTGAAATACTCGAGTTTTTCAGTATGAACAACTCGAGTCTTTTCTGAAAAACTCGAGTTTTTACTCTCAGATAGCAGAAAAACCAGAAATGAAAATTCAGCAATTTAACTCAAATCAATTCAATAATAAACAGGAACTTATCCAACAGAATAGCAAGTAATCTAAATAACTTTTAACACAAAGATTCCTTGAACTTGCTACCTAATTGTATAAATTCTAATTGATTGAAATGACTTAAGTCTATTGAGCTAGAAAGTAGATTAAAAGCAATAAACCAACACTCAAGCAATTTTATCCTGGTTCACCCCAACAATGAGCTACATCCAGTCCTCCTAATCACTTAGGAGTTTCTACTAATAATCAAATTGTTAGAAATTACAAAGGATTGCTTGAGAATGGCCTCACTCAACCTAACCCTTTCAAGAGTGTACCAAACTCTTGATTTCTACCCCAATTTGATTCCGGTGATTGAAGAACTCTTCACAAAGCTTCCTTGAACTCCCTTCAAGAAACTCCACCGGGCTAGGAACCTCCTAGTCTTGTGCTTGAGAACCTCTCAAGACTTCCAACACCCTAAGCCACTTAGGGTTTGCTTGGGAACAATCCAAGACTTTGAATAATCAAGCTTTTTGTATGTGTATTACTAATCTCACAATGGATTAGCACAAATAAGCACAGCTCAATGTAAGAATTGAGGCCTAAAACTCAACTTGGAATAAAATGACAATATGAGTGAGAAGTTGAGCTTTTTGGGAATTAACACTTGAGAAGAGGAAATTAAGAAAGCTTGAATCAATATGATCTTGTTGTCTTGTTTGTTCTTGCACAAATTCAAAGAGAAATTTTACAATAAGGTTCTGAATACTCTCTTAGGGTTGGATGAGACTCAAAATGCCCTCAATTGGGTTTTTTTGAGTTTCTCCAACGTTCATTTTTGCTGACTGGACAAAAATACTCGAGTCTTTTTGTAAATACTCGAGTCTTTTTGGTCGGTCACGAGTGAATTGGTGCACAAACAAGACTAACGGTCATATTTGCTGACCTGGCAAAAATACTCGAGTTTTTCTATAAATACTCGAGTATATACTCGAGTCTTTCTCAAAATACTCGAGTATTTTGATCAGATATGGGAAAAATTATTTTTCAATTTTATTTTTCTTCTCAAGTATTAATTTTGGTCAATCTCAACTTAATAATCATATAAAAATTTATTCCTAGAAGAGACTAACTATTTCTACCCACTCTCAACCACTCTCAACATAAATTAGAAATTTACAATTAATATTTGATTGAGAATGATTGGGCACTTGTCTTGTTTTCTTGATTTCTTGTTGATGTTGATGTTGCAATATCTTCAAGGCATGATTTGTTAATTATTTTGTCATCATCAAAACATAATCCACATAATTAGGAGCATTGAATTCACATAAGAAACTGCGGATTTTGGTCACCGTTGTGGGTCTCTCCCACTTAAGCACTGCTTCCACCTTAGAAGGGTCAACGGCCACTCCTTGTTCAGAAATCACATGGCCCAAGAAATAAACTTCATTCAACCAGAAACTGCACTTTGAAAGTTTGGCATAAAGCTGCTTTTCTTTGAGAATCTGCAACACCGTTCTCAAATGCTCGACGTGCTCACTAGGGCTCTTGGAATAGATTAGAATGTCGTCAATGAAAATCACGACGGATGAATCCAAATAAGGCCGGAAAATGCGATTCATGTAATCCATGAATATTGCAGGTGCATTCGTTAGGCCGAAGGGCATAACAACATACTCAAAGTGCCCATAGCGGGTGCGGAATGCTGTCTTGGGAACGTCGTCCTCTCGGAGGCGGATCTGGTGATAGCCGGATCGGAGGTTGATCTTAGAGAATACTGAGGCTCCCCTTAATTGATCCAATAAATCGTCGATTATAGGAAGCGGATATTTGTTCTTGATCGTCACTCCATTCAACTGTCTGTAGTCGATGCACATACGAAAACTCCCGTCCTTCTTTTTCACAAATAGCACTGGCGCTCCCCATGGTGACACACTCGGCCGAATGATCTTTTTCTCAAGTAACTCTTCTAGCTACTTCTTCATTTCATCTAATTCTATTGTCGCCATTCGATAAGGAGCAATGGATATTGGTCCTGCACCGGGAACCAAATCAATGCCGAATTCTACTTCCCGATGTGGCAGTAATCCAGGAATATCATCAGGGAACACTTCAAGGAATTCCTGAACCACCGGAATTTTTTTCACATCCTACTCTGTCTCAATCTCCATGGCTGCTAGGTTCGGGGTGTGAAATATAACTGCCTTTTTATGACAGTCATTGTAACCCTGTTGCTTGCCATCCAATCCATGCCGAGGATAACATCCAATTGTTGGGTTTGGCCTCAAAATCTCGAGAGGGGTGGGGGGTGAATCGAGTTTTATTAAATTATTGCGAAAAACCTTATAAATTATAAAATTGTTTTGCGATGGAGAGATTAGACGTTTGAGAAGGAGAGCGAAAATGATTGATAGAAAATATAGAGTAGCGCAGAAATGTAAATAATTGAAATATGCGGAAAATAAAAGAGATAGGGATAGAAAAGCTTGCACCAGGAAATTTATACTGGTTCAGCCTTCCCGTCGAAAGGCCTAGTCCAGTCCCCAAGCGACCCGCTTGAGAGTTCTATAACCAGCAATTGAGTCGCACCCAATTACAACCAAGAGCACCCCGCATACTACTAGGAACCTCCGTTCGCTAGGGGTCTCAATAACACATAGCAGGGTTCCTCACCCTACGAACGCCTCAACGTTCAATTATGGGATTCTCTCCCTACCACTAAGGTTGAGTACAAATCAATAAGAGTGATTACAATAGTTTGATGTGTTCTTCAACAACACGGATACAACAATCAAGTACTATGATAATGAAGTTTTCTTTTCGAAGTCTAAATGGCCAACAAGAGTTTCTTAGAGTTCTTCAAAAAATGAGCGTTACGATTAGAGAAAACTAGGAGAAGGAAAGAACGTGATTTTCAGAAAACTTGTCAAAATAAAAAAATGAATGAATAATGTTGGAGTGAAATCTGAAACATAACTTTTATAATTCAAAAAGATTTAAATCAACAAATCAAAATCAATTTTAAATCAAAACAAAATAAAAAAAGATTTTGAAATAAGTTTTAAAATCAAAACTAAATCAAAATGATTTAAGAAATAAAATAAAGATTTGATTCTTAAAACGAATAAGGAAATAATTCAAATTTAAAATCATTTTCGAATTTTGTAAAATAAATCAGAATCTTATATATAAAAACAAATTTGGAAATAATCAAAATGATTTTGACACGTTTTTCAATAAAAGTTGAAGTAATCGATTACTTTCTGAAGGTAATCGATTATTCCTTCAAAAATATAAACTTTTAAATTCTTTTGAAAAACAAGTAATCGATTAGACCAATAATAGTTAATCGATTACATCACCCCTGTTCATTGTATGATACAACTCATTTAATCGATTATCACTCATCAAATAATCGATTACTGAGCCTCTGTTATTTGAATGATGCAACATCATGTAATCGATTACTACAAAGCAATAATCGATTACTTTGTCTCAGGAAAATATATGATGCAACAATTTTAATCGATTACTTGAGCCAGGTAATCGATTACTTTCATAAGAAAGTAATGGATTAGCAAAGTTCACTTAATCGATTACAAGCTCTCTGATTTTTCTATGATGCAACAAAGTTAATCGATTAACTTAAGCAAGTAATCGATTACTCCTTCTTGCATACATAAAAATATTCAGAGTTTTGTGTCATCAAGTATTTTCACCAAATCCCATAAAAATTTTCTTGTTGTTTTTCGTGGATTCTAGTCTAACCGACGCAAACTAAATCATCACTCGGTTAGATTAGTATCAAGATAATAATTGATTTAAATTCTCCTGGATCCACTTCTAATTTCCGTCTGCTTACTTGAACGCTAAACTATTCCGCACATCAACATATTTCGAGGACCTTTCGGTTGAGTTCAAATCGCTTCCCAAATTGGACAAAAAGTTTCTTTTATGTTTGTAAATCAAATTGGTATAGTTCAGCGGATTGAATCCGATCGATCGACACCCGATTCTTATTTCCCATTTGGTGTCAAAGTCACGTGAATCCTGATTAGCTATGGAACCGACCATTAATTTAATTTAAACATTATTTTTCGTTCTCTTAGATACTAGTCTAATCGATGTGAATTTAATCACTCAGTTGGATTAGTATCGAGGTCATACTTATTTATTCCATGCGGTTCCACTTCTAATCCTCGTCCAATTACTTTAACACCAAACCACTCATCAAACACACATTCAAATCATACAATTAAACATAACAAAGCAAAGAGAAGCAAATAATTGACACTAAGGTTTCATACATAGGAAATCATTCACTAATTCACGATAGTGAACAAACTCCTAGATTTCGACGACTTCACCTCCCGATAAATGCAATATCGGATTGGCCAGTTTCGACACTACATTCCATCAGTGGTAGTAGCCCTCGCCATCCAGTTCAAGTTTCTGTACTTCGTTTTGGAAAGCCTTAGCATTAGCAAGATTTCCTTTGTAAGAAACTTTTGCTTTCAAATAGCCCAAAATTTAAAATTTTCACTCTCAAACAAATCAGTTGCACCACTTAAGTTTCCTGTTTGCAATTGGGTAAACACTTACAATATGTGATTCTTTGAATCCCTAAGGGATCCGCTTAGGTTCCAAAGAATTTCATTCTCTTTTCATTTTCATATCAAATTTCTTAGTTTGTCACTTATTGGTATTTCCCATTTGCAAACATAAACCTACTCAATTATCGCTTAACAATAAAATTTCCACTTATATGAGTCTCACCTTCATAGAAGAAGCTTGAAATGAGAGTGTTCGCAGCGAGATCAGGACCACTTTCCCTCAGGTCGAAAGGAAGGAACTGCTCTGATACCATAAATGTAACATCCCAATTCTTATTTATAAATTAGCAAATTAAATAATTTTTTTTTATAATTAAAATATGAGACTCAAAAGTTTCCTTTTTTTTTACAACTCAATTTTTTACAAAATGTCGGGGAATCCATTTACAATATACATAGCATGAAATAGTGTTTCCTTCTTTCAACTCTTCCGTTGCGACACTCTGATCTTCAAGCTCCTTAGCATTCACCTAAAATGTTAACCACTAAGGGTGAGTCCTTTTCGCATCACAATGAATTATAAGATAGTTAGCAGCTCAAAATAAAACCCAAGAGTAATAACAAAATCATGCAGAGGTCCAGCAACATATATCACATCTTAACAAGGCAACATTCACACAATTCAAGTTCTAATAAATATTCATTTCCCATTTTCATTTTCCTTTTCTTTTCACTTATTTCCCTTTTTCTTACGTTACATTCATATTCCTCTTACATTTTGATAATTTGTAACCATCATTGCGCACCTGCGTCATAAAGTTGCGCACCTGCGTCTCACACTATATAAATATAAATATTTGCGCACCTACGTCTTAGAGCTTCGCACCTGCGTCTTACGCTATATAAATATAAATATTTGCGCACCTGCGTCTTAGAGCTGCGCACCTGCGTCTTACGCTATTCAATCATGATTTTTGCGCACCTGCGTCTTACAGCTGCACACCTGTGTCTTACGCTATGCAATCATGATTGTTGCGCACCTGCGTCTTACAGCTGCACACCTGTGTCTTACGCTGTTCAAACGTGTGTCCAGCTATGCACACGTGCGTCTTACAAGCTCAGGATCACACAGTCTAGGCGTACAGTCCCACAACCCGGACAACGTCTTATAAGACTTGAATTACTTTCTTTCTTAACTTTTCAATTACCATTTCTTTCTTATCTATTAACCCGATTCATAAACAACATATCATCTTAATCACTTCACATAAATATGCACATATTTTCCCAATATCTCAAGTTACACTTATTTATCCAACATCACAATTTAATCATCTAACCCAAATATCATGATTTAAACATATATATTCAAATATCACAAGTATGCACAATATACCCTAATCTCCAAATATTCACAAATTCACAAGTATGCACAATATCATACATAACATCATCACCAATAAATACAAATCAGCCGACATACTCAGGTATGTCTCAGAGTACTTTAATATAAATCCACTCCCTAGGGTTCTTCACTTCCTACTTATATAACATATTTAAAGAAAATTTACCAAAAACATTTCAATTTGTATAAAATCAACCAATAAAACTCTATTCACCCTTAACCCAACTTTAAACAAGCAATAATTTGCTACCCACAACCCAATTTGACTACTATCCCCCAAATCCTATTATAAACTCTAACTATCCCTAACTCAAAGTGTGGAAAAGTGTCTCCCCTTACCTTGGAGAGAGAGGAGGCTCGATTGAAGCTCCAAGGACCTTGAATATACTCTCGATCTACTCGGATTCCAGCTCCATTGACCGATCTTCACTTGTTCATGAGATTGGATGAGAGAGAGAGAAGCCCTAGGAGAGAGAGAGAGCTTCAAAGAAGGGAGAGAGAGACACCCACGAAAGGAAATGAAGGAGAAGACATGAGGGAGGTGATGGATCTTCATGGGTGAAGGATTGGAGGTGAGGATTTGGTGTTTGGGGAGTGTTGAAGGGTGATTTGGGGTGAGGGAGAGAGAAGAGGGACGGAGAAAATGAGAAGGAGGGAGGCTGGTGCGGGTTTTAAGCACCCGCGCGCCTGGGTGCGGGATTAGGCGCGCCTGCGCGCGCCACACGTGCATCTAATGCGGATTGGGAACTCGTGCGTGCCTGGGCGCACAACGCGCCACGCCTGGGCGCATATATGATTGAACTGGTGCATCTGATGCAGGCGCACCAGCTTGTGCCTGGGCGCAACAGAAGCCCCGAAACACCGATTTTCGCCCCTTTTGACCCGATTCCAAGGATCCTAACCCTTCCTAACACTAAATCAAACACTCAAAACATAAAATCACAAATCAAACATTAAAATCATAATTTCATAAAAATAAACACATAAAATACAAATACAGAACATCAAACGAACTTAAATCGAATTCTAGACTTAACCTCTTTTCTAACACTCGATCTTACCCGACCAACTTAAGGCAACTCTCTAGCCACATAAATCTAAAACTAATCACCCTCGAGGCATAACCAAAAAGGTCGGATAAAATCCAATTGCCTCACAAAACCTATTATATTTTCCGGAATTCGTCATAACGCAAATTCCAAAGGAATTCTCCGAGTGTTAACACTAAGGCCCACACCTACACTTAAAGCCCAAACTTAGGATTCTCTACCTAATCACTCCCTTAAGGTTAAGGCACTAAAAACGCCTATGCGGACTCTGGAAGACACTGGTACTCGAACCTACACAACTTCAAAACACTCTAAGTCTAATTCGCATACATCTTAGACCTATACACCGACTCCAATAACCTTTCCCTACCCAAAACCTTATACTACGATTATATAAATATAAATGCACATATACACAATAAAATAGTTACAACTACTTACACATATGAATGCACACACAAATACCCTAAGAATCTAATTACCAATATTAATACATACACACACACACACACACACATATATATATATATATATATTAGCTCAACATAATTATATACATATATGCATTTACTAAGAAAATAGTTGTAAATCATTTTTCATACTTCGTTTCCATACAAATAAAACATAATTTTTGGATTAATAAAATTCGGATCGTTACAAACCTAATAATTAACCCCAATTTTCTTTATATATTATCCCTTCGCCTTTCTTAATTTGGAACACTGTAATTTGGAACACTAATAACTCCAATTTCAGAACCAATTACTGATAACCCCAATTCCTTTGAAAGAGAGACACGTTAGTGATGATTCTTTAGTCAAAATGCTTTTGTTGATGTTTGGATTTTTGTTAATTCTATGTTTGGATAAAGATTCTTGTATGCAATTTGGTATATGAGTTATAAAAATGTGCATTGTTTTGGTCCTGATGTGTTCGATCAGAATGTTGTACTACTATACTGTTATACTATAACAAAGCAGAAGGTCTAAGTTTGTTATTATAAATTGGCATTTAGATTTGTTTAATCTCACGTATATGCTTCATCTGAAATGTTTTTGAATTCATTGAATATGTAGCATGCTATGCATCCCGCAAAGAATAAAACTAAAGGACTCTGGTGTTTGGTCTGCATTGAATGAGATGTCAGACTTTGGTGTTTTTGTTAGAACTGCTTTTTCATTCTTGCAGTTCATTGAAGGTATCATGTTTATGTATCATATGCTTGTCCTTAGGCTTCCAACCCAAGTGCCTTGCTTACTTGAATCTCAAAGAACTTCAAAAAGCAACTATTATTCCTTCTTCTGTTGTGAATTCATAGAACATTGGGTGCAAATATGTAATCCAGCAATGTCCAAGGTTAAAGTAGATACAAGCAGCTTAAATTTCTTAGAGCAGTGTACTAACTATGAGAAGGTAAGTCAAACATGCTCTACTCTGCCCTTGTTAAATTTGTTTTTATTCTGCCATGTTTCCAGCAATATAGCACAAAAAGCTTATTTTTTTTGGCATTGAATCTGCACCAGTGTTTACAAATTTTGTTATTATAATTTATAACTGCCTTGTAATTTAAGATTTTGAGTCCTCACACCAATGTAGGAAGCTGTGAATGTATCTCTTGGGAAACTATTGGTTTTGATCTTCAATATAGCATTATAGAATATATTGCATTGAAATTTTAGCTTTTCTCTCCAATCAGGAATCCAGTCTTTCGTAACAATGTATCATTGGGATCTTCCACAGATGCTTGACGATAAATATGAAGGATGGGTAAGTACACACATCACGTAAGTTACTCCAAGAAATCAAATAGGGATAAGAAGAATTGTAAGAACTAAGAACTAAGAAAAATTTGTTTGTGTTAATATGATATTTGATCCAACAACTTTCTTTTGTAGATAAAGCTAGGCTTAGTTAAATTGGCCAAAAAGTATATGAAAAGGGTAGCTATGGAACTTCAAGCCAAGTCAACATTAGAAAAAGATCCTACAATGGATTACATGCTTATCCAAGGAGTGAGATTTGCTTTTAGAATCCATCAGGTTTGTCCAGAAAGTATGCTTCGGTAGCTTCAGAAAGTAGGTTTGTTTGCTCACTTGCTATGACACTACTACTTCAACGTAACTATATTATAGGTTATAAAAAATTCAGAAGCTAAGGTTATAATCAAGCTGTCGATATATGGAGCCTTGTTTGCACTGTTTTGGCTATGGTTACAACAAAACCACCTTGGAGCCAATATGAAGATCGCAAAACTGAAATTTGTTCTAGATTCTGATAGTAGTCAGGGATTCCTTCTAAAAGCCTTTTAAAAATTTTGAATGTGTGTTTCTTTAATATGAATGATCTTTAAAATTCATATAGTATTAGATATTTAATTCATATAATTGATTTGTTTATATGCTAATATAATTTAAGAAAAACATAGAATGAAAGACTTGAATATAGGGGTTAAAAGATGTTTTGCAGCTTTTTTTTTTAATTTCATGCTTGTTTTATAACTGCCGCAAAATTTTTTTAATAAAATGTGAACATGTATCTTGCGGCGGTTGTGAACTGTCGCTATTTTTACTTTATTTTAAATTTGTGACTTGCGACAGTTCAAAACCGCCGTAATTTTTTGCATCAAAATTCTACAATATCGTTGCCATAATTGCCATAAAATTTGATTCCCGACAGATGAGTTATGGAACCGTCGCAAAGCACTTCTTGCAACAGTTATAACTGTCGCAAAAGGCCTTCCAAAACCGCCGCAAAATGCCCACTTTTTTGTCATGTAAACACATACTCTCTTCATTTCATATGTATTATTCATACAATTTTTCTATCTTGTTTTATATGTACAGTTCTTTTACAAAATCCAATACATAATTAATGTTATTTTTTGCCACCAAACCACCAAAATTTTATTAAAATATGTAAGTGGAAGAAAGATGTCAAGATTTTAGAAGAGAATATAAGCTGTTTATGGGGAAAAAAATAACGTTAGTACTATTCAATGCACAGTACTACGTATTAAAAAATTTTCCTCATGGATTTCGTGGCTATTTGTTTTTATTTTTTTCACAAATACTATTTAAATATTGGTAGGTATATTAAATATACATATAATTATTTTCAAAAATTTAAAAAGAGGAATTTTTATGAATCAACGATTTTAGTGCACATTTTTTAACAGTAAATAAACTTTTTGAGAAAGTTGAATAACAAAAAAAATATATTAATTTGTCGTTAAGGATACCTATTAAGTAAAAAAAAAGTTTCGAAATTGAAATATAAATATATTTTCTCAATCCTGATATCAAAGTTGATCAAATATAATATTCGTCAGTTCGAAAAACTCATTAAATATAACATATACCGGTAATATAGGCTCTGGGTTATAAAAAAAAACATATACCGGTAATATATTACAACAGTCTGAAAAATTAAAATAAAACAGTTTCAGAACGAATGTTATAAAAATTTACAGGAATGTTCCAAATATTAAATTAAAAATATCTTTCTAAAGAAACAATTTATAAAAATGACTTTAAGGTTTGCCACTTGAGCTCGCTGTCAAAATAGTAATTAAATTAAATAAAAATACTCTTTTATTTTGTAAACCGTATGATAACAAATTTATACTTATTTCAATTATAAAAACATATTTAAAATATAATGATGAAATCAAAATTTTATTACTATCTCAAAATTCGAGCACAAATGACAGGTTTTGTATCATTTAAGGATTTGGACAAATTTAACATAGTACAAAAGTCAAGGAATTTTTTTTTAAGGAAAAAAAGTCAAGGAATTTAAGAAAGATAACAAAGGATTAAAGGGTTCAAGCATGGCCAATATTAAATTGCACATTTCATAAAAGCTATAGGATTTGAAATCATAAAAATTGGATGAAGATAACTCAAGATATACTTTAAGGAGTAAAGGTTACTATGCATTACACATATAATATACTATTCATCGCATAGTACTATTCATGGTATAGTAACTCAAATAATTTGATGGTTGCATAGTATTATGCATCCAAATAATTCGTAGAATTAATATGCAATGCATAATACTATGCAAGTATAGTAATTTCAATAATTTGACAAATTATTGGGTTGCATAGTACTATTCGCCAAAGGTTGACGACACTCCTTTTTTTTATTTTTGTATAAATCCTATTTTAATGCTAGTAGGTATATAGAATAAATAACAAATATTTTTTAAAATTGAAAAATAAAATCTATTATGAATCACTTTTCCAATTATTAATCACTATTTTTCTATAAATATTTGTACCTTAAATAAACTTTTAGGAAAGTTGAATGACACCTAAAAAGATTGACTTGATTCTAAGTAATGATATTAATAAGAATTAATATCATTAGGATATAGTTAAAATGGCCTAAAAGAGACTAAGGATAAAGAAAGGAAATAATGAACGAGTGTGGTTAAACTTGTAGAGTTAAGAGTTAAAACTCTAATTTCTTCTTCTTTGAGTACTGGATCAATAAAATACAATATTATTTCTGTTGTAACAGCAATAATAGAAACAGAAGAGAAAGAGAGAGAGAACACACAGAATTGGTCACGCAGTTCGGCCAATAATGCCTACGTCTATGACTATAGAGCAGCTATAGTTCCGTATTATTTCTTGTGATAATTAGGGTTACAGAGTACAAGCATATATTAAGTAGAAAACATATTACACTAAGGCCCATAACCCGTACCTCGAAGCCCCCCGAATCCCCCCACACCCTAATCGCCCCTCCCCAACATTAACTTGGCCACTTCGTGGCCCATGTGACCCTTTGCCCTATTGTAGCACCTATGAGCCATACTCAACAATCTCCACCTTGGCGAATATCAGACCCCTGTGAAGATCCTCTGTACACAATCTTTCCAACCACCGGGAGTCACATTGCTCCAGGGTCATGGAATGGTGAGCAACCGCTTATAAGTAAGACACCACATCCTGAACCAAAACCTTAAGGCAATGGTTCTATGGGTCTTACCACTTATAAACCTTCTCACCCATCCCATCCTATCCAATGTGGGACTTCATTACCTCACACTTGAATACTCAACAATTTCCAACTCAATCACATAGAAATCCTAAGAATCATTATCATCATGTATGCTTTAAATATATAATATGTTAACTTATTGCAACCAAGTAACAATACAAAATCTAACACTTTCCTAAAATAAATTCTTTGAGAAAATATACATAAAATAAAATAAATATTTCACATCTTTATTTATAGTACAAGCTAAGCATTATGGGTAAAGTAAAATACACCTTTAGTCTTAAAATACACACATAATTATACAATACAACTTGGGATTTTCGAAGAATTAATGTTACCGTCCTCATGGCATTACCATGATGACATGGTAAAAGGATAACTTTATACCAACGGTTCCATAATTGCACAGGGCATTGGTTGACATGAATGTAAGGTGTGTGGTATGAGCATTAGTTGTTGTGACATACACGGGCATTGGTTGACATTGATGTAAGTTGTGTGATGGATACTACAGCATTTTTGGTCAGACCATGCTCAAAAACCGTGGCCTAATCTTTACAGCACGGTTTTACGTGCGTAGTAGTTGCTGGCGTGAGCTATTCTAATAGGCCACGGTTTTTTGACTTTAGGCCACGATTTTAGAAAACCGTCGCCTAAAAAAATGAACAGACCATGATTTTATGTTGTGCATTTAGTCCACGGTTTTATTTAGTCCACGGTTTTATTTACCTCCTTTTAGCCACGGTTTTCCTTCTATTTTTTGGCCACGGTTTTATTTACATTGTTTTGGTCACGATTTTTTTGGCATTTTTTTGCCACGGTTTCCTTACATTGTTTTTGCCATGGTTTTTTTTGACATTCTTTTGGTCGTTTTCTTTACATTTTTAGGCACTTTTTTTACATCGTTTTAGTCACGGTTTTCTTTACATTGTTTAAAACCTATTAATGATGAGAATGCAGTTTTTATATAAAAGAAATTCATCCATCCCAAAACCAAAAGTACACGAAATACTCATGGGATAAGAAAGAACAATAAACACATAAGATCCAAACACAATACTATAATATATATTAGAGTATTTGAGAATCTTATCAAAATCAAGATTCCAAACAAAAAAAAGCAATCCCACCCAAAACAAAACAACTATCCGAAGTATCATTGGATAGAATAGCAAAAATTTCGAAATTAATAGTCTTCATCATCAATATCTTCATCATGACCTTCTTCTCCAACTTATATGTGTATATAACCTTTCTGACCATCCTTTCATTATTATTCTTCATCATCAATATCTTGAACATAACCTTCCAATCCAACCTACATGTGTGAAAATTAAAATACCATTATGACTAATAATAAAAGCAAAGAATAGTAACATATTCGAAACTAGAATCTAACATTTTTCCATGTATAGATAAATGGATCACAAATTATACCTTCTCAATATTAGGAATATTGGTTGATGTAGAAGAATGAAGTGATGCACCATTTTCATTGGCTATAGCATATTCCACCATAATATCCAAAGTCTCATCATCCAAATCTGGGTTGTTTTGCTACAACAAATTAAACTTCTTACAAGCATCTTCATTTTATTCATCTCATTGTTATGTTCCTTCTTTTCTTCTGCATATTGCTTCTTTAGAGCAGCAATTTCTTCATTTTTTTAAAAACTGTGATGGTGTGACAGTTCTCCCATATCAACGCACTCTACTGGGCCTTTCCTTGCCAAGCAACGATCAAAAAGTTTTTTCAACAGATTCCCTTGACTCTTGAACCGAATCTCGAAGTTTTCCCTAGTAAAAAAGAATTAATGTCAAAGATAAAATTATCACTGTGTTATTTCTAGCATTAGATCCAAAGCAGAATGGGTACGGTTATGTTCCTATAAATAATTGATGAGGAACAATTTTCAATCTTTTCAACTCATGACTTCAAAAAGACCAATTCAAGGAGGACTACTCATCCAACTTAAATGCCATCCAAAAAAACCAACTCATGACTTCAAACTTTCACTCCCTCATTCGACAAATAGAGAAAACATAAACGCCATCCAAAATATAAGATACAATCAGCGATCCAAAACACATGCAGAAAATAAGTGTCACTTATGTGCTGGACAATATAAAAGTATGCCAAGAGTAACTCTCTCAATAACAATGCACACAGCATTGAAATTTGTGCTACGTCAAAGTGTATTTTTTTTTTTTTTAAAAAAAAACCTTCATAACTATATGGCAAGGTTTTAAATTGCAGTATGTTAAATAAAAACATACTTTATGTGTAGCAATAAACTTACAATGACAGATTTTGTTTCCTCATCGACCTTTTTTCCATTTCGGCTTGTGCGAGTCTCAATAAACATTTCAACTTTGTAGACTCCTTCTGAATTTTCCTTCTTTGCAAGCCACACATTATTTAATGAGATTGAACATTGAGAAACAAATACAAATTAGAAGACTTATTTGTCTATATGTAAAAAATAGCACACATCAACATACAAATATAAAGAAAAGATACCAATTTTGAGCGAATTCTTGCAAAATTTACTGGTCCCGTACGGTGCAAATACTTTTGCTTAGCCTTGTTGTTGGCATTTTTCTTAGCAACGTCCTACATTGCATAAAAGCAAAAATTAGATATGGATGATTGATCAAATAATAATAGCTAATTCATGTGTATGAATCAAAGCAAAGTATGAAAATGATGTCATACAATTTGTCCCCGTGCTTACTTGAACAATGCTGCTTCCCCAATAAGTTATTAGTTGCCGAAAATGAGCTTCAGGTATACTTTCAGGCCTATGTTTCAACCGCTCCTTTGTAGTAGATTATGCCACAAAATATTTCTTCTTGATTTTGCTCTTGTATTGCCTCCAAGCATCATTTATGCGAGAGAATACTGCTTTCTGTCCTCTCTCGGGGATATTGGGATATTGAATTTATCCTAAAAAAAGGTACATATCTTAGTAATCAACTTGTGATAAATTTATCAGCTTTAAATGTGATTAGGAACTATATTATATAATTTCTTGTATGTGAGCTATTTTGTTATTTTATCTAACTTTATACGTTTCCTGTGACAATAGGGACAAGTAAAAAAAGAACTCGAGGACCAACTCGGTGTTTAAAGATACATACAAGACCGACCCAAGATCGTGAAGATGTCATCTTAGACAGTTATGGAGAGCCAATTGGGCCCAATGATCGTATTGTATCTGATTTGAGTTTATTCCTTGGCACTATAGCAAGGAATGCTGATTTTTGTCCATTAATCTATACAAACTTTAAAGTTTTGCTTAAAACTCACAAAGAAGATATATGGGACTATGTGAATATATGAAAAATATACTATGCAACCAAATAATTCATCGAATTATTTGAGTTACTGGTACTATGCGATGAATAGTACTGTATATGTGTAATGCATAGTAACTTTTACTCCTTAAAGTATATCTTGATTTATCTTCATCCAATTTTTATGATTTCAAATCCTATAGCTTTTATGAAATGTGCAATTTAATATTGGCCATGCTTGAGCCCTTTAATCCTTTGTTATCTTGTGCTTAAATTCCTTGACTTTTCCCTTCAAAAAAAATTTTCCTTGACTTTTGTACTATGTTAAATTTGTCCAAATCCTGAAATGATACAAAACCTGTCATTTGTGCTCGAATTTTGAGATAGTAATAAAATTTTGATTTCATCATTATATTTTAAATATGTTTTCTAATTGAAATAAGTATAAATTTGTTATCATACGGTTTACAAAATAAAAGAGTACTTTTATTTAATTTAATTAATATTTTGACAGCTAGCTCAAGTGGCAAACCTTAAAGTCATTTTTATAAATTGTTTCTTTAGAAAAATATTTAATTTAATATTTGGAACATTCCTATAAATTTTCATAACATTCTGAGACTGTTTTATTTTAATCTTTCAGACTGTTGTAGTATATTACCGGTATATGTTATATTTAATGATTTTTTTGAAATGACGAATATTATATTTGATCAACTTTGATATCACCGAATTGAGAAAATATATTTATATTTGAATTTCAGAACTTTCTTTTACTTAATAGATATCCTTAAAGACAAATTAATATTTTTTTTGTTATTCAATTTTCTCAAAAAGTTTATTTACTGTTAAAAAATGTGTACTAAAATCGTTGATTCATAAAAAGTCCTCTTTTCCAATTTTTTAAAATATTATATGTACATTAAATATACCTACCAATATTTAAATAGTATTTGTGAAAAAAAATATAAACAAATAGCCACGAAATCCATGAGGAAAATTTTTTAATACGTAGTAGTGGTAGTACTGTGCATTGAATAGTACTAACGTTATTTTTTCTCTATAAACAGCTTATTGTTTCAGTACACCAAATTCTCTTCTAAAATCTTGACATCTTTCTTCCACTTACATATTTTAATAAAATTTTGGTGGTTTGGTGACAAAAAATAACATTAATTATGTATTGGATTTTGTAAAAAAAATTGTACATATAAAACAAGATAGAAAAATTGTTTGAATAATACATATGAAATGAAGAGAGTATGTGTTTACATGACAAAAAAGTGGGCATTTTGCGGCGGTTTTGGAAGGCCTTTTGCGACGGTTATAACTGCCGCAAGAAGTGCTTTGCGACGGTTCCATAACTCATGCAGAACAGTCTGTCGGGAATCAAATTTTACGGCAATTATGGCAACTGCTGTAGAATTTTGATGTAAAAAATTGTGACGGTTTTGAACTGCCGCAACTCACAAATTTAAAATAAAGTAAAAATAGCGACAGTTCGCACAACCGCCGCAAGATGCCAGTTTACATTTTATTAAAAAAAAATTGTGACAGTTATAACAAGCATGAAATTAAAAAAAAAACTGCAAAAACATCTTTTAACCCCTATATTCAAGTATTTCATTATATGTTTTTCTTAAATTATATTAGCATATAAACAAATCAATTATATGAATTAAATATCTAATGCTATATGAATTTTAAAGATCATTCATATTAAAGAAACACACATTTAAAATTTTTAAAAGGTTTTTAAAACGAATCCCTGACTATCATCAGAATCTAGAACACCAAGTAATTCTATTCAAGTCAAGTTTAAAACCCTACTTTTTGGTCAAAGCCAAAAACCAAAATTAAGCAAATATTGATAAGATAATTGCAGACAATAAGAGTAAGATAGAATTAATAATAACTGAATAGATGAATAAAAATACAATTACATCACCAAGTACCCATGAGTTTGATGGTTTGTTCAATCCCACAGGGGAAATTAGCCATTAATATAAGCCATAATCCCAAAGAGATACATAAGAATTGATGAATAATGATAAGAAGTAGTGTTTCTCTCTAAGAATGGTGTGCTAGGGTTTTTTATCTCCCTTTTTCCTCTTTTTTTCCTCTTTATATTTGATTCGAATTGGGCCTAAAATAGAGCCCAGCATTTTCTCTTAAGGGAAACCGATTGCGGCGTGAAAAGCTGTCATTTTCGCTTAAGTGTAAACATTCACTTAAGCAAAATTGCTTCAGTATGTTCAGTTGCAGTTTTCATGTTTTCACTTAAGCGAAACAGCGAATTTCCCTGAATACTTCTTTGTCACAATTGCCCTCCAGCTTTATCAGAAATTCTCAGCTTGTCCTTCTTTGTCCAATTTATCATTCCAACTTGTACCAATGCCACAACTTTTACATATTTCCTGCAATGAACAAAGATAGAATTAAAAACACACCAAAACTCATGTGAACTCTAATATTTATACTTGAGAACAATAAGTTCCAAACTAAGGGATTTTCACAAAATATTTAATCATTAAAATGCAATTCAAGCCCAATTTCCACATGAATCTTGACTAAAGTGGGTACTTATCATTTAGTTCAAAAAATATATGTTAGAAGTCAACGTGGAAGTACGTTGAAGTTTTGATGATGCCAAACAAGGACCATACAAAGTCAAGATGCAAATCAAGTGTCAAACAACAGCTTCAAGTGGTTTCCTTCCTTCCCTCGTTAGGAATCAATGTAAGGCTATGTAATTGCTTCATTTTAGTAATAGGTCTTATTTAGAGTTCTTGGAGAAGAAGCGTTTTAAATCTAAAAGTGTTTTAAGTTGTTTTTCAGTTTTTATGTGAAAAAATGTTTGTGAAAACCTCTGGTTACAAACTCTGCTTATGAAAATCAATTTTGTGAAAATTAGCAGAAGTAATCGATTACCTTCCAGGAATAATCGATTACCATGCCTCAGACTTGTAACTTGAGAGATTGTAATGGATTACCTAATCTATGCTAATCGATTACTTTTGAGGATTGTTGATCTGAGAAGTTGTAATCGATTACTTATGATAAGATAATCGACTATTTCATGTCTGTAGCTTTTTATTTATTTATGAGAGATTGTAATCGATTACAATGTTATGATAATCGATTACAATGTTATGATAATCGATTACCTTCATGTCTGAAGGTTTGTAATCAATTACTATGGATATATAATCGATTACTTTCTTAAAAAGTTGATTTCTCTGTTTTGTCTGAAAAGAGATAATCAATTACCTTCGAAAAGTAATCGATTACTTTTAAGTCTTTTTGAAATTCGTGTCAGAATCAATTTGAATTGTTTCCAGATTTGTTTTTACTTAATTGATTCTGATTTATTTTCAAAATTCGAATTCTGATTTATTTTTTGAAAATTCCTTTTTAGTTTGAAAATCAATCTTTTTATATTTTCGGATTTGATTTTGATTTGATTCTTATATTGAATTTGAAATATTTCTAAATCTGTTTTGATTTGATTCTGATTTTATTTTTCAAATTCAAATATTTTAAAATCAAATCCTTTTAAATGAAAATCTCTCTCTTCCATATTTTCTATTTTGATCACTTTCAAAATCCAAAAAAGGTTGAGAGAAACGCTTTAAGGTTCTGCTTCTTCTTCTTCTCCAACTCTAAGTCTTAGCCTATGCTATAGTGAAACAATTACTTTGCCATTAGAGCTTTATTGTTGTATCCGTGTTATTTAGGACACACTTTTGTGAGTGGGCTTTATATTGTTGTATCCGCACTACATAGAGTGCATCATTGTTAGTTAATCTATTCCTTTGTAACCGTTATTGTAAGGATTGTGAGAACCCATAGCTTTTGGGGAGTGGCTCCCTAGTTCGAACGTGTGGCACGCTCGTGATTGTATAGGGTGAGGAACCCAATTTGTATTTTGGGGTAATGGTCCTAGACGAACGGTGGGGAAACTAGTAGAAAGGCTACCTTAGAGTCTAGGAAGTGGCTTCCAAGTGTTTGTTTTGAGGTCCCTAGCGAAAGGTCGAACTGATTAGTGTGTAGGACGCTCTGGTTGTAATTGAGACTCGTGTCCTTGTTGATTAATTGATAAACTCTTAAGCGAGGCGCTTGGGGGCTGGCTGTAGGTCTTTCGCTGAGAAGGCTGAACCAGTATAAAAATCCTGGTGCAATCTCTCTATCCCTTATCTCTTTTAATATCCGTTGTTATTAGAGCTGTCAATTCGGGCCGGCCCAGCCCGACGGGCCAATACTATTTCGGGCTGGGCCGGGCTAGCCCTAATTTATCTCGGGCCAGCATTTTCATTGGCCCGGCCCAGCCCATAATAAAATGCAGGCCAAACGGGCAGCCCACGGGCCAATAATTTTCATCCTTACTTTGGTTTCTAATATACAAAATCAAAGCCACAACAAAAACAAATTCCAGCATCTAATCAAAATGTCACCAATATTACAATGACATCAAATGACTATTTTAAAGGCACGTATCACACTCACCATTCTCTACATAATCTATGGTTTCAAACGAAGTCCTGAAATATGAAGTGCTCCATTGATTATTTCAAAAGTCAAAAATAAAAAATTAAGTTGCCTGAGAATGAAACACCCCATAATTCACAAGTTAACAATCGCAACAAAATAACATAAATATAAAAACTTTATGATGGATTAGGACCTGGATTAGAATTGCTTTCGAGGAAAATTCGACAACAAGGGAGTAAACCAGCCTCAACGTCCTCATCATTATCATCATTCGCAACCTCATTCTTTATCTCAGTGGAAGTTGCTGCAGGGGATTCACTCTCCTCCTCGTTTTCATGATCACGGTGGTGATGTTGGAGTAGAGGGTCGGAGTCTCTAATGATTATAGATTAGTAAGTTAAAGAACAGAAAAGTTTCACCATACTTCACTATATCATGGAAACCAGATGCAAAAAAAAATAAAGGACAGACGAGGAAACCATGAGAGAGAAGAGAGCGCACCACCATGGCAAGGGAGAGAGATATAGACGAGGAAGAGAGAGAGAGAGAAAAGAGGCGGCCGAGAGAGAGCCAGAGAGGGAGCAAGGGACGGAGAAGTGAATTAGGGAAGTTGCCAAAGGGAACGTGAGGCTGGGCTTGTGAGTCTTCAAGAGGCAAGAGTAGATCTAGGCAAGAGCACTGCACACTTGCACAGACACAGTTCACCCAAAAAAAGAATACCAAGACTCCAAGAGCATCTTTTGAGAATACCAAAAGCACGGGCAGCATAATACGATTTTTTTTTGGATATTACATTTTTTTCTTATCTTTTCTACCTTTAATAAAAAAAATTATACATTTTTTTAAAATATCGGGCCAGCGGGTCATCCCATCCCATTTCGGGCTGGCCCATATCGGGTTGATTAATTATCGGGCCGGGCCGGGCTGGCCCAAAAAATGCTCGGGCCAAGATTTTAGTTAACCCAGCCCATTTATTTTCGGGCTAAATGGGCGGGCCCATCAGGCTTGGCCCATTTTTGCCAGCTCTAGTTGTTATAGTTGCATGTGCGTTGTTGTTATATTTATACTTCTTGCAACATAACAACTATTTTATCAATATATTAATTTAATTGTTTTGAATTAATTAGCACGGTAACATTTTCATTTTACTCTTTTAATTGACTCCTCTCATATTAGTTTTTATATTATTATTATTATTTTCCGCTTGCGCGTAATTGTTTTCATCGTTATATTAGTTTTCCGTTGCAAATCATACTTGTTTTATTGAAAATGATTGAAATCAAATATTTACCAATGATTTTGTAAACACCCAATTCAACCCCTCTTGGGTGACGGCTGCCAATTCTAACAATAGATACAACTATTAAAAGTAGAATTATACAAATTGAAGGCATAAAAGGGGCTAGGTAGAAGGAAATTAGTGACCAAAATCCTTGACAATAGTAATGCAGGCATAGATCTAGCAAGAACAGGAACAAAAGCTATAGCCATTGACCATACCAATACTATAATTTGTAGAACTTTATTGGAACGAAAAGATAACAAAGTATTATTAAAATGACAAAATTAAAAGATCACATTTAATTTCAAATTGAGGTAATGGTTTAATTACTAAAATGACTCTCATTTTATAAAAGAAAGTTAGAGATGGATACATTTGTAAACAATGCTTAGATACATTTGTCAAAATGAGCCTGTTGCATGTTATTATCATCAGCAAAGAAAAGCCATCTAGAAACTCCAAGTGGTAAAAGAGACATGAGTTCTATGTACATTATCAACATAAATCCTAGTAGTAAGAAGACTGAAAACAAAACTTAGTTACACAAAACTTATTAAACTTTAATTTCCTAAGACAGTAAATAAGGCCAAATAGACGCTAAATATAAATATAGTTACACATTACATTTCAAGTAACATTACACATCCACATATCAACCGAACTAAAGAACATAATATAAAAACTAACCCATAGATTAAACTTGCATAGTCAAGTACATAACTGTTTGCATATAAATGCTATATAAATCTCCCATTGCACAAATATAACATCAATTTTGTAAATTAAAACCTTTAACATCAAAAGCCCTAAATGAGATATTCCCAAAACCCTAAAAATTCGATGTTCTCTAAAATCGGATTAAACAACACCCTAGAATGCCCAAAGCATGAGGATTAAGAATATGTATTTAGTTTTTTAAAGGAACAAACCAAATATTATCAATATCAAATCCAATAATTATAAGAACTTCAAACAAAATTAAAAACGGATGGATAGAAGTTAGATTCACTTGTAGTGGTAGTTGGGAAAGATAGAGAGGAGAATGAGATGAAGAAAATAGTGGCAGTCCCGTCGAATTTACCTCACGACGGCGGCTTGACGGTGGACAGTAGTGGTGGAGCGCGTGGCTGATGGCGCTGCAACCGGGAGAGCCGTGAGACCAAAATTCCGTCCTCGGTTTTGCGAACAGCTATGGTTGTGATCGGTGGCACGGTGGCTATAGTGACAAAGGAGAGAAAGGGCTGAATGTGCACATTAGAGAGATAGAGAAATTATTAGAGAGAGAAAGAAAAAAGGAAATGAATCACGTATCATGATCCTTCTAGAACTTTACTCATCTTCTTGTCTCACAGTTTTTTTTTTCGAACCGGGAACTCCCTCTTAAATTCCAATATCCCGCTCTCCCTCTTAAGCCCCCCTTTAGATTACCGCCCAATGCAAAATGGCAGATTAGATTTTGCTGCCTGCCAATGACCCATTGGCTTTTATCAACATATATTAAAATTGAAGAAGTAGAAGGGCAAAAAAGATTTTCCTCCTAAAACACTCATTTTCCTTCCTAATGGTGTATTTTTTTCATAAATCCATCATTAAGTGTATGTTTTGTAACTTTTAATCTTAGTCGTCCATCATATTTTATTAGATTAAATCATAATCGCCCGTTTTGTATCTTTTAATCTTAGCCGTCCATCATATTTTATTAGATTAAATCATAACCGTCCATCATGTTTTCTTAGAAACACAATATTAATAATTAATAATAGTCATCATCAACATAATCATCAACATATTATAAAATACGAGAAGTTGAGGGTTAATCTTACTTTCCCTCCCAAAAGATATTTTTTCCCTCCTAATTTCTTTTCTAATCGCAGCCATCCATTGCAAGTAAATAAAAAATGTTAAAAAATAAAAAACTATTTTTAAAAAAAGATACTTTATATATAATGCATTACATAATATCGTTAAACGAAACTAATAAAATTGATAGAAAAATATAAACTAAACAAAATAATAAAAGAAAAGTCTAATAAAAATATATACATCTGAAATATTTTAGCAAGAAAGTATCAATACATGTAAAATTTCAACTAAAAAGTTTTATTCAAAATATTAACATAAAAAATTAACATTTTAATTATTCATCTTTATCTATCTATATTTATCTATAATTTTTTCGTTAATGAATCTATATTTATAGTTTTTGTTTAATTTGCATGAGCTCATTTTAATTTATAATAAAACTTAATTATTACCACATTCCAAAATTTGCTTATAAAATTTTTTTTAATAAATGTTTTGCTATATATTATTGTATTCTTTACTACACATTTATAAAATATGCTATCTGTGATGTCCTAGACGGCGAGGACCTCCGAGGGTGTAGGAGATGACCTTCGAATGAGCCTCTGTCTATGGTTGATATGTGATGTTTGGGGAAAGTCCTCAGATGGCTAAGGGAAAGAGCCAAGAAGCAACCCTAATCACTGGTGTGTGAGGGTGACAATTAGGGTTAGAGGACGTACCTGAGCCCGAGCCCCATGTAGTACTGAGCTACTTATAGGGGGGAGCTGGTTGCCCTAATGGGCTTGCTTTAGGCCCAAGTAGGGCCAGCCTGTACTGAGCTAGGAGCGGATAAGGTTGGATGAGCTGTCCTTGTGGATAAGGTAGTGAGCTGTCCTTGTGGATAAGGTAATGAGCTGTCCTTGTGGATAAGGTAATGAGCTGTCCTCATGTCCTAGATGTCGGACTTGGGGAGGTGTCGGACCTGGGTGTCGGAACTGAGTGGGAACACGAGGTCGGCCTGTACCTGGCATCTGTTCGGCCGTTGAGCATTGAGCTCGGCCAAGCGCTCAGAAGGCTTCCTGAAGGGTCCTCAAGACTTCGGCAAAGCGGTTTAAGGACCTCGGCCAGGCCGAGTCCACCACACTATCAATCAATATTAAGGAATTTTTTTTGTGTGTATTCCTTGCGGAACCACCAGTATCCCCAAGAGTACCCTTAATACCAGGGAGTCCTTGAGACTAATCCGGAGCGAGCTGCGTGACTGGATGTTTTTAGTGGGAATCGAACACGAGACTACTAGCACCTGTGTCCCATTCCCAAGATTTCAGTTGAGGTCTTACACCAACTGAACCAAACCCCGTTAGTTAAGGGTAAAAAAGTATTAAATCTAAATAAAAATTATTTTTAAAAAATATTATATATATATATATATATATCTAATGCACTACACAATATCATTAAAAAAGACTAATAAAAATATAAAAAAAATATAGGTAAAAAAATAGTAAAAAAAGTCTAATAAAAATATATATATCCAAAATATTTAGCAAGAAATTGTCAATTTGTGTGAAATTTCAACTAAAAAGTTTCATTCAAAATATTAAAGTAAAAAATTATCATTTAATCCATATATATTTATCCATCTGTATCTATAGTTTTATTTTTCCAATTTGCATAAACTCATTTCAATTTCTAATAAAACTTAATTACCTTTTCCAAAAAACGCTTATAAAAAAAACTTCTTTTCAAAAATATTTCAATTAAGTCAGCACCTTTTAAAATATCATCAATAATGTCTTTAGAGGTAGTTTCAAATAAGTATATTAAATTTGTACAATTTCAATGTTACTAACAAAATTAACCTACCTTCATGATGGATGTAAATTTCTCATAAAGATTTTAGATTTAGGATTGAGGGTATGCTCCCGGCCTTCGTCCCATTTAACGATTGAGGAAATACTCCTGACCACAAGGATGGTAGAAAATCACAAAAATAAGAAATATTAAGGAGACAAACATTTAATGAAGGTGGTTGCCTTCAAAATGCTTGAGGCAACTAAAGGTAATGTGTTCTCGCCGGTGATGTAAGGATAAAGATCTTTTTCTCTTTTAAGTATTTTGCTTCTCATATATAAGTTTATTCATGGTTCTTTCCAAATAGATGTTCTTAAGCCGTGTCTAAACTTTAGAAGTTGGAAGTACAATTGGTTTTTGTTTTGTTTATTTACATTTTTAATTTTTAATTCAACATATTTTTATTGGTCATTACAAATATATTTTTTCACTTCAACATGTGTCAAATAACTATGTTTTTCCTTGATAATGATAAATGTGTGACAAAAGACATATTTAAATATTTATATTTTGCTTAATATATAGATAGAAATTTGTGTATTATATATTATACCAATTTTATATTATATAATTGTCCCAAAAAAAAAACACGAAAAAAAATAATAACAGTTATTCATAACTATTTTTAAAGTATACATGATTGTTTCACATATTATAAATATTTTTCAGAATTTTTATCTCATTTTATCTAATTATAAGTATTGTATTCCTATTTGATTACATAAATTTGTTTGATCATAAAAAAATAAATTTCAATGTAAATTTGTAATAATTAAAAAATACCATATAAAATATAATTCCAAAAAATGATAGATTTATTGTCGGCTAAAAAAATTCACATGTAAGTAAAATTAATGTTTAATGTTTTAACAAATGGAAAGCCCTTCAAAAAATAAAGGATAGCAAAATTTAAGACTGTGCATAGCACGGGCAATTTTCCTAGTGAAAATAAATGATGAATTTCTCGACTTTAACATGGACGAGGTTGGGTGTCATATTTCCATTTGGTCATTAGTCCTCAAACTCCCATTTTATCTCCTAACCCCCATTTTAATGGTACAATGTCCATTATACCCTTCATCATTCAAACAAAAAAGAAAAAAAAAAAAGAAAGAAAGAAACCCCAAATCCCCCAGTCACATTTTGAACTTCTTCCACCCCAAGCAAAACCTCATAACCTCATGCAAACTTCTTCCATATTCCACTTTTACAAACCCCCTTCTCTCCGACCCTCTCTAACCCCTTTCATATTCCTCTTTTTATGTTAATATGTAAATTCCAACAATCCAGTGTTGAAATTTTTTGGGATTCGACACGGGTATGTCGGAAATTTTTAGGTAGTTTGTTTAAGAGTTTTCCGACATATATATGTCGGAATTTTTTCTAACGAAAAAAATTAAAACTGTGTAAATTTCCGACGGCCTTTTGTAGGAATTTTGAAATTCTGATACCCCCGTGTCGGAAATTCAAAATTCTGACACTGGTTCGTCGGAATTTTACAGCATCAAATAAAAAAAACAAACACTAACAACGAAGAGAAGACAAATGAGTTTGCTTAAAATATAACAAATGAACAAAAAACTTTTAAAAATGAAAATCTAACTTCAAACAACCTATTAATCATCTAACATAAACCATAAACGAAAAAACCCATAAGAAAAGAAAGAAGACAAAGGAAAAAGAAGACTTCGAAAGGGAGAATGGAAAGAAGATAGAGGAAAAAGAAAATTGAAAAAGGGAGAAAAAGATTGTTAAATGGGAGAGGGAGAGTGGGTGTCAGAGAAGAAAGAATGGAAGAGAGAGAGAGAATAGAAAATGGGGTTTGCGGTTTGGAAGGGTAATAGTGGAATTACAAAAAAAAAATTAGGGTTTGGGGGATAAAATGGGGGTTTGAGGTAGAGATGGGCATGGGTACCCACGGTTGCGGGTAGTGCATACCCATGCCATACCCGTAGGTATTTACGGGTATTTGTGCGGGTAACGGGTACCCGCGGTACCACGGGTTTTAAATTTTTATTATATAATTATATATTTTGTAATAATCATTACACATAAAAATAATTATAAGATGAAGAATTACATGCATATGATAAATGTTTACCATTATAATTTTATCTTTAAAATTCAATATGAAATATAAATAAAATAAAATTTATATGTTCTTAAAGTAATAAAAAAAAATATTAATATATATATAATATTTATTAATAAAATATTATTTTATATATGCGGGTACCCGTGGGACGGGTATTATAATACCCGTCCCTACCCGCAAGGAAATAGTGCGGGTACCCGTTGCGGGTATTTTTGCGGGTACCCACGGACATGGGTATTTTGCTCATCCCTAGTTTGAGGACTAATGTCCTTTCCATTTTGGTTTTCTTAAACTTGTTTTCGAACCCATCTTAATTTTGATGAGGACATAAATGAAGTAAGCAAAACCGCCCTATCACTTTATGTCCTTATTAAATTATGATTTTTACTTTTTGGCCCCCATAAATGATTTATTGGCCCCCATTTTCAATTTTTATGGACCAAAATATCCTTTTATGTGTTATTATTTTCGACTCTCAAGAGTCAAAAAAAATATTAAACTTTTGGGAGTCGAAAAATTAAACTACATACTATTTCCAACTCTCAAGAGTCAAAAAAAATTAAATTTTGACTCTTGAGAGTCGGAAAATCAATTAAGAGCAGCAAACATTTAAGTACAAAAGTAAGTACATGCAAACCAAAGATTGATTGAATAAAGACTGTAACATGGGTGATGGCCTTCGCCCAGACTGGACCATGGACATTATCAATATATATTAAAATAGGTGAAGTTGAAGGGTATTTTTTACTTTTTTCCTCCATGATAGTTTTTTCCTCCAAATTTGTTTCTAATTCTAGCCATCCATTGCAAATAAATCACATCCGTCCATATCCCTCCTAAATTTCATTCTAATCCTAGCCATCCATTGTAAGTAAATCACATCCGTCCATATATTTTTAATCTTTTCATTTTCCTTTCATTTTATGACTGCTTACAATTGAAACAGTTAGTATTATATATTAAAATAGGTGAAATTGAGGGGTTTTACTTTCCCTCCATGATAGTTTTTCCCTCCAAATTTGTTTCTAATCCTAGCCATCCATTGCAAATAAATCACATCCGTTCATATCCCTCCTAAATTTCATTCTAATTCTAGCCATCCATTGCAAGTAAATCACATCCGTCCATATATTTTTAATCTTTTCATTTTCCTTTCATTTTATGATTGCTTACAATTGAAACCGTTAGTATTTTTCATTATTTCCTTTCAATGTGCGATGCAACAAATGCTATTCTGACCGCTTACAATTGATAGTCATGGAAAGCTTGAAAAGTGACAAGGTTACATTAAGCATATGAACAGTTAGTTTTTTTTTTTTAATTGGTAGAAAGCCTTCCTTTCAATTAGTATTTTTTCCATTTTTTTGGTATTTTTAAGTGTTTGAATTTTGCTCAAACATTTCTTAATACAGAGACTTGAGACTTGATGGTGCACAAAAGAAGATCAAAGAATGTGAAGAAGTAAGTGAAATTCTTTTCAATATTGCGTTGATCTTTAACACTATTTCTTCTCAATATTTCTTTTTTTATAATATGTTGATCATGAAAGTCTTCCTTTCAATTTATCATTTAAATTTTTGTTTAAACATATTACCTTGATGATTTCAATGAAATTCACTTCTTTGGTGACCAAACTTACAAGGTAGTCTGTTGGATTATTATGCAAATTTTTTATTTTATCAAAGCTACTATGTGCACCATCGTACATTTCCTGCCCCTCTAGGCCTCTACAATCTGCATATATATATATATATATAAATGCTTGGTCATTTTGTTTTCTATTTAAAGCTTATTTGTTACCGGCCTTTCGTCTTTCAATGGGAATTTTTTTTATTTATTTTTGGTATCAAAATGCCACTTGCAAAAAAAAACGTATAAAGAAGAAAACCTTGGTTGTTTGAGCATATGAACAGTTAGTATTTTTTTTTTTAAATTGGTGGAAAGCCTTCATTTCAACTGAAATTATTTCCTTATTAAGTATATTTTATTTCCTTATTTGTCATAAACATTAAGCATATGAACAGTTAGTATTATTTTTTTTTAATTGGTAGCTAGAAAGCTTTTTCATTTTTTTTGGTATTTTTAAGTGTTTGAATTTTGCTCAAACATTTCTTAATACAGGGACTTAAGACTTGATGGTGCATAAAAGAAGATCAAAGAATGTGAAGAAATAAGTTAAATTCTTTTCAATATTACGTTGATCTTTAACACAATATTTCTTCTCAATATTTATTTTTTTATAATATGTTGATCATGAAAGCATTCCTTCCAATTTATCATTTAAATTTTTGATTAAACATATTACCTTGATAATTTCAATTATTATTATTTTTTTTTGGGTATCAAAATGCTTCAAGTTGCCTCACAAAAGTTGTTGTAAGTTGTAACATGTAAGTTGTTGGCATTTTTACCCAATTCTGGATGCTGACACGAATCCTCTTTCTTGCTTTAAATTATTCCTTTAATGCCCAAATAACTGTAAACGTGTGTGTATAATAATATTTCTTTTCAATATTGTGTTGATCTTTAACACAATATTTCTTCTCAATATTTCTTTTTTTATAATATGTTGATCATGAAAGCCTTCCTTTCAATTTATCATTTCAATTTATTCAATCACATGTAAATAAAATTAATATTTAATATTTGGACAAATGGAAAGCCCTTCAAAAAAATGGGAAGGATAGCAAAATTTAAGACCTGTGCATCGCACGGGCAATTTTCCTAGTATAGTAAATAGATAAGCTATTTTAAAAAAATCTAGAGAAATAACGAAATTATTTTATATTATCAGCACTATTGATTTTGACAAAACTTTGGTATATTTTTCAAATATATTCTTATAATTATTATTATGAATCTAAAATATGTTGAATAAATAGAAATATTTGTGAAAACAATTAATTAATGAAAAATTTTTGCTAACCTATATTTTAAAGATAATGGTTAATAAGTACACCAAGAAAACATTTGCATAAAAAATAGGAGTTTACAATATTTTGAAATCTCCAATCCTTCATTTTTTAAGATAAAATTATCTTTTTAATTTCTCTTTTTTTTAACAATGTCCAAAGAACATATGTTGTCATTTTCATTAATTGAATTGGAAATTGGAAAAATAAGTTACAAATAAGAAAAAAAATAAAGTTTTCAAGAATAGCATATATTAAGGATCGGAAAGAGCATAAAATAATGCAATACTTCCTTCGATTTAAAATATAATTAAAAAATCAAAAAACAATTTTATTAAGGAAGTTGATTATGTGCAATTATTTTTTTATTTCATGTTAAAAAAATAAATATTATCTAAATTGTCCTTATTAGGAATACAAATTTTAAATAATAAATGGTTGCGATTCCTACTTATTTTACATAAATCTTACTTTATATAGAAAAGTAATTGATTGAAAGTTAATGGACTTGTCGAGATTTGAAAAATTTGAATGTAAAAATTTTCTTTGCTTTGAAACCCTCAATTTTGGTTTACAATTTCAAATCATACCAATGAAAATGAATTCAATATTGGAGATAATTTTTTTCGTTAAACGTAAGAAAATTGATTAAGGTAACGTTAACGAGTCATAACATACAGCTTTCATAAATTTTTGATAAATAATTTAATGAATAAAATAGAGTTATCTCAAAATTTGTTTGATACCCAATTTTAATAATAAAATCAGAGTCAACGGAGAATTTATTTAAATAAACACATTTTGTACATGAAACATATATATATATATATATATATATATATATATATATATAAAATAAAAACCCTATGATGGTACATCATCCTATCATAGGTCCAGTACATCATACAGGTGAAACCAAGTCCATGGTTTCTTACCCTATAACGCCCTAACTTCTATATGCGAAAAAATGCGGAATTTTTTTTTCTTGAAAGTTTTGCAAGGTTTAATTTCACAATCCATAAAACAAACTATAAACATTTTCTAAACCTGCACAAGATAAACCAGGTAATATAAAATAAAAACTGCATTACTGTTATGCACTTATTAACCAACAGAAATAAAGTCCCGGAAACACTCATCGGGTTATAACTACTACGGTGTTCACCACTGACAGAAATAAAACTAAAAGCATAAATAAAGCCTCTCTAGTTTAATGCATTAACATAAAACTAAAGTAAAGTTTGGCACAACATGTGCATGCAACAAGAAAATAACAATGAACATATGGATTAACTAGAGCAAATGGCGCATAACTGGCTATGCCCCTCAAGATGGGGCATGCCTCTCCTCGGTCTCAGTGTCCTCAACTGAATCCTCCACATGTGTACCTAAAAAAATGTTTGTAAATGTGAGAAATTTTATCTAAATAAGAGAAAGCATAGGTTAGGTACACATGCAACATGACAGATACAAGTCATATACACAGCAAATACATATCAGATACTTGGTAAATACATATCAGATACAAGGTAGATACATGTTAGATACAAAGCAAAAACATGTCAGATACAAAGTAAATACAAGGTAAATACAACTAAATATCAGTAACAGTCATTCACAACTATTTCAGAATTACTCGACATTCATCGCAGTCATTCAACTCATCAATATGTGCATGTCATACGATGCATAACCCAATATATATACTCATAACACTTGTGCATTGTGATGCATGCACTCATCTCATGTAGGTATGCCATTGAATCCTACGTCGTGGAGGTCCCTGCCTCTTTTACTCATCTCATTTTCAATTTTCAAATCATATTCTATTTTCATATCAATTTCAACTTCGACCTTAGGATTCAACGTGACTTACTTAATTAGCCCTTTTCGGCTTTCCTCACTATTAGCCATGAAGACTCGTAATCACCCTCTTAGTTCCGCAGAACCATAATTACATTCCAGGGACGCTATCGTCACACAGACACGTACACATAGGCATGTGAACACCATATAGGGACGCTATCGTCACAAAGACATGTCCTCGTACGCTATCATCACAAAGACTCATACTTGTCTCGCGGGCGGTGAACACTACAAAAGTACGCTATCGTCACATAAACACGTACCCACACGCTATCATCACAAAGACACGTACTTGCCCATCATAGGCTCGGTCACACAGACCACCTTACCCCCTTATTACTTCGCACACACGTAGGTCGACACTTTCTCATTTGACTTTGAGTTTTAACTTGTAATAAAAATGTTCGAAAATTGTCTCAACTTCAAATTAGAAAAGTCTATGCTAAAACTATGCCTAAATGCATGATAAATGCCCATAAGCAATGCCCCCATAATCAATCACAAATAATCAACAAAAGGCTCAACACCTCAAATAATAACACTTAAATATCACCATTTATCCATACAGTCCAGCCAAGTCACGAAATAAGTACACAGAGAAAGCGTAAGGGACGAAGAAGAGGAACGAAAACAGAGCAGAATCAAAACTTAGGGCCAAATGAACCAAAATTCGTCAACCAAATAGGTTTATATAGCCAAATTGGGACTCCATGCAGGGCGACACGAGTTTCCCTATAGCTTAGGACTGATTTCGTGGCGTAATTTGGGATTATTTTGGTTGATTACTCATCAAACGCACTAACCCTAGGTTTTGAAACACGATGATAATCGATTACCGTATCGTGGTAATCGATTACCATGTACAAAATTTTCAAAAATTCATATTTTATTACTTTTCCCTCCAACAACCTTTCAAATATTGCAAATAGGTCCCAAAACAAGGACTAAACTGCAAAACCTATATTTTTGTATAAAATTTCATAACAACAATTCTTTTCATAATTTTATTTATTTTAAACATACGTAATTTACAAAATCAAAACATAGAAATAAAACTAATTAATTATAAAATATTATAATTAATAATTTCTAATTGGGGATTAAAATCAGGGGTGTTACATTTCTCCCCCACTTATAGGAATTTCGTCGCCGAAATTCTATCCTAGAAAAACAACTCGGGATAATCTCTACGCATTCTATCTTCGAGTTCCCAAGTCACTTTAGACACATCGCCGCATTCCTAAATAACCTTGACCAACGGTATTTCTTTTCCTCTGAGCTGGTTGATTCTTCGATCTTCTAATTGAATAAGGCCAGCTTCAAAGGTGAGATTATCACGCAAGGATAGGTTATCAGGACTGATATGAAGAATAGCAGTTGGATAATGGACATACTTTTCGAGCTGTGATACATGAAAAACATTGTGCAAATTGGCCAAAGACGGGGGTAAGAATATTTGATACGCTACAGGATCGACTCATTGAAGAATTTGATAAGGACCAATAAACTTTGGTGAAAGTTTTCTGGTTATCAAGGCTCTACTAACTCCCTTAGTTAGGACTATTCTGATGAACACATGTTCGCCTTATGAAAACTGTAACACCCCAAATTTTTAATTCCTGATTAATGAAAATTAATTATAAAGGTTTATTTGTAATTAATTATTTTTAATAATATCCTTGATTTTAAATGATTTATTATGCATGAAAATATTAGATAGTTTCTAATATGTGAAAATAAGGTTTTTACATGCTAGTCCTTGTTTTAGGACTTAAAAATAATAATAGAAAGATTTTGGAGGGAAAAGAAATAAAAATATTCATTTTTTCAAATTTTAGCTGAAAGACTCGAGTCTTTCTGAAAACACCCGAGCATTTTACACATTGTTGCACGAGTTAGTGCGTTTGGTGAGTCATCACTCGGAATGCCTCTCGAGTTGACACGTTATCAACCCAGGGACACGGCCATGGCTTCGTGTCGACCTGCATGAGCTATGAATTCGATTATTTAAACTCACTTGTTGATGAAGATCACTCATTTTGGCCAATTTGTTCTGGAATTCGAAGTTAGGGTTCCTGAATTCTTTGATTCGATTCTCTCTTGTTCTTGAGAATTGATACACAAATCATACACCAATACGAAGCTCACATCTAGAGCTTTGTATAGACACCAAAATTGTGAGCTGAGAGTTTGAGTGTTGGAAGAATCGAAGCTCGAAAGTGGGGTTTGTTTGCTGTCAACTGGTTCTTGGAGCTTACTTTGATCTCCAATTGTGGTAAGCTCATGAACTCTCTTGATTTCAAATTGGTTTTAATCTCTCATGCATGTTGCAGAGTGTATATTCTAACCTTTTTCCCCAATTTCTGTGCACGATTACTCACTCAAACAATTAGGTTTTTGGACTCTGCTCACACTGTTCTGCTCTTTGGTGGTTGAAAGTGATTTGTGCTGGGTTGGTGGTAGCTGCTGTTCTAGGGTGTTTTGGAGTTTGTGTAAGTATTGTCCATTTGTCCAAGGTATGGGAGAAGTCGTTCATATTGCTAGGATTATAGATTGTGAATTTGATATGTGTATGTTTTGTGAATTGGACCAAGACATGCTTGCTGGACTTGGAGGTCCAGACAACCACTTGGTCATTTGATTAATGATCTGATTAATGGCTGCAATGAATTAATGAAATTAAGCAAATCATGAATCTTGGCTGGATTATAATTTAACAATTGAAGGAGATGCCTTTGGATGAAGCTAAGTCATTCTTTGATTATGTGCATGCTTGATTTGGACTTATATGAAATGTGAGAGATTGGAATTGAATCTGTGGAATCAATCTTGTTATGCTGAAAATATAAAGTGATGATTAAGTGAATGAATATTTGATCATGAGCATAAGGTCATGGAATTGGTGAACGTGATAAAACATGTCCATGATGTGGTATGTTTTTGATAAGCTATGTGATGAACACTAAGCAAGTATGGAGAAAGTCCTATATGTTGTATGCAAGTTGTGTCAAGGTTGTTTGCATGCTAAAAATGTTTAGAATTGAATTTGGCATGTTGGGTTGTGAAAAGGTGATTTTATGCATAATTGGTGCTCAAATTCAATTCAGTGTTATATGATGTTAATTTTGCATTGGGACATGTTTATTATGCATTATGTTAGCTCTGTTGAGCATTGGTTTTGATTGAACTTGATTGGAATTGAAATTGGCATGTTAAAACTCAAGTTTTAGTGCTGCCTGTCTGTCAACACTCGAGTATTTGACTTGAGACTCGAGCCTTTTGGACGCACCAGTGCGTCTGGAGGCACCAACACTCGAGTCTCTAACTCAGGACTCAAGTATTGACTGATGCATCAATGAACTTTCCAGATGAACCACTCGAGTCTTCTGGGTTGATGAACGACTCAAGTGAATCATGAACGACTCGAGTATTTTAAGAAAACCTGAAACAAGAACTTTCTGGAAGTTGATGATCTACTTGAGTCTTTCCAAGAACTACTCGAGTCTACTGGACAATTTAAAAAACTACTCGAGTCTTTTAAATTATACTCGAGTCTTTTTGATCAGAATGCTAAAGCAATGCCATTTTCAACTAAGTCAAGTTTAATTGAACTAAAGAAGGATCTCAAGGAATGATGGGGATGATTAACTTAATTTTTATTAAACCTTAAAAGTTTTGCTTACCTATTATTTTAGTTTTTAATGGATTAAGTATGATGTCAACATGTTAGCAAGGAAAATCATTATTCATCTAATTTATTAAGGATTGTTCTTGGAACTTTGTTTCTGTTCTAATTGGTTTGATAATGTCTTCTGGAATGTAATAAATTAATTTATGAATAGTGCATGATGGTTGCATATGCCTAATGAATCATGTCTTGTGTATGACAATGGCATATGATTAATGAACAATTCCTTGGGTTTAACATCCGAATAAGTTGTATAATGTGGTATGAGTTTTGGAGTAATCATCATGTCTTCTTTGGGGTTTAAATGATCATGATTATTCAGAAGAATTGGAATGTGATTAATAATTCCTGATCTGGGTTTGATGTTGAGTAAGGGTTTGGTAAAGCATGTATGTGTTTACTTGGTAATCAATATCTTAGAACATATGAAGTTAATGACTTAAAGGACATTAGGTAGAAGTTATTACCTCATGATGATAAGGGGAGTAAGCCTAATGTCTCGATCTAAGGATTGTGTATTTGATAATAAACGTTTGGGTCTTTTTGATCATTAATGTTTTGGAGCATAAGAATATAATGACTTAAGGAATATTAATGTTAATGCAAGAATGGTGATATTTGCTGGTTATAAGAATCCAACCCAAAAGCGTTAAGGCTTGTTGCTCCAATTTGGATACGTTAAGGTTGGATAAGTGGGATCACCCTGATTCCCATATGTTGAGGATTAACTCCCACTAGAGTCATTATACTTAAAGGATTCCGTATAGAACGGTGTGGCCGCTATACGAAGACATGTGGAACGGTGTGACCGCCATGTGTGTGTGATTCCGTATAGAACGGTGTGGCCGCTATACGAAGACATGTGGAATGGTGTGGCCGCCATATGTGTGTGATTCCATATAGTACGGTGTGGCCGCTATATGAAGGCATGGAACGGTGTGGCTGCCATGTGTATAATGTGATGAATAAATGTGTTATGCATTTCATGCATGGTGTTCGGGGAATTGTAAAACGAGTGAGGTGCATGCGGGATTGGAAACCATGTAGTACGGTGTGGCCGCTACATGAGACGGTTGGAACGGTGTGGTCGCCACCGTAGAAATGACAAGGACCTAGAACTATTGGTGGACAATGGCTCAGGGATCATCCCCTTGAATCATTTTAAGATCGTGGTCGATGGGGTTCTAGTATAGAACGGTGTGGCCGCTATACAGGTTGTGGAAACATCGGGCGCACGATTGCCTATCCCAGAGTGTTGTTTTTCTGGAAGAGTTGATCATGGAGAAAATGATTTGAGAGACGTGCATGCATAGCATGAAAGATTAATGATCATAGATTATATTGTTTAATAAGACTCTTGAGCATGCATTTATTATGTTAAAATGATATCTGTGATGATTGTGTTTGACCAATCATATAATCTGCTTAGGCGATATGACAAGTGACTTACTCCCATCTACCATGTTTGTGGTGGTAGGTTCTTTCAAAGGACAGGACTGAAGTCATTCCTATAAGAGTGAAAGTTGTCTATAAGGAACAGCCAGGATGATGTCTCGTCATCCGAATCATTTTGCAGAAGGATCGAGTTGTGAAGACCAATGCTCTGGGTGTAAAAAGGGTTTTTGGAAGTTTGTATTATATAAGTGTTTTACACTCAGAATATTTTGTAAAAGAAATATTACTCTAATGAAAAGTATTTTTGGTTTTCACACTCTTTGTGGAAAAAGTTTTTGTTAACCCGTATTTTTTAAAAGGACTGGATTTTGGGGCGTGGCAAAAACTCTAATGGCCTTCTCCTTTGATCAACATAACTTTTTTTGTTGGCTTTGTGTTGTCCTCATCTTTTCCTAAATCATTTTAATCTTCTCGGTCGTCTCTTGTACAATCTCGTGACCAATAATCTCATTCTCCCCCACTTGGGACCAACATTGCGGGGTTTGACACTTTCTCCCATAGAACGCTTCAAATGGTGCCATTTCAATGCTCGCATGATAACTATTATTATAAGTGAACTCTACGAGCGACAACAATTGATCCCAACTTCCTTGATCTTCTAATACACAAGCTCTAAAAATATCTTCCAAACACTGGATAGTTCTTTCCGTTTGCCCATCAGTCTGAGGAAGATACGCAAATCTCATTCTTAGCTTAGTGCCCAAAGCCTGATGTAAACTATGCCAGAATCTTGACGTAAATATGGGGTCACGATCAGAGACAACACTTGAAGGTATGTCATGCAGACGAACCACTTCTTTAATGTATAGCTGAGTGAGCTTCTCCAAGGAATAACGCATATTTATATAGGAATAAAATGCGCTGACTTTGTCAAACGATCTACAATCACCCAAATTTCATCATGGTTCGTAACCATTCTTGGCAAACCAGATACAATATCCATTGAAATGCTTTCCCACTTCCATTGAGGAACATCCAATGGTTGTAACTCTCCTCCAGTCTTCTTGTGTTTCGCCTTTGCCTTTTGACAGATTATACATGAAGCCACATACTCGGTCACATCCTTCTTCAGTCCGGATCGCGGACCACCAAAACAACTTCTTTAAATCTTGATACATTTTAGTTGATCCAGGGTGCATGTTCATTTGGCTCTTGTGTGCTTCATCCAAAATCAATCTCCTGATCCTTCGGAATGCAAATTCTTGTTTTGAAACGAAGAATTTCATCCTCTCCTTCTTGGAAATTGGGCTCCTTCCCTTCAGAAGCCAATCTCTTCTTTTTTCAACTCTCCATCTTCTTGTTTCATCTCACCAATCCGAATTAAGAATTTATTCGTGATCCGCAACATTCCCATCTAAATGCTTGTTGGCTCTACTTGCATCATTAAGCTTAAATCTCTAAACTCCTCAATTATATCAGCCTCTTTAATCATCATAGAGCTCACATAAATTGCCTTTCTACTCAGCGCGTCTGCCACTACATTCGCCTTGCCAAGATGGTAATGGAGCCCAAAATCATAATCCTTCAAGAATTTCAACCATTGGCGTTGTCTCATGTTTAACTCTTTCTTATCAAACAAATACTTTAAACTCTTATGGTCACGAAACACCTGAACCGTAGTCCTATAGAGATAATGTCTTTAGATCTTCAAAGCAAACACGATAGCTGCAAGCTCCAAGTCGTGTGTCGGATAATTCACCTCATGCGTCTTTAGTTGCCTTGACGCATACGCAACCACCTTCCTTTCTTGCATTAACACACTTCCAAGTCCTTGCCTCGATGCATCACAATACACTTCAAAACTTTTGCATGGATCAGACAAGACTAACATAGGAGATGATGTTAATCTTTCCTTCAGCTGTTGAAAACTTCTTTTCGCACTTCTCATCCCATAAGAAAAATTGATCTGCATGCTGGATTATACGAATGGACAGTTATGCCCTTCGGACTCTCCAATGCTCCAAGCACCTTCATGCATCTTATGAATCGGGTACTTCGACCTTTTATTGACAAATTTGGAGTTGTCTATTTCGACGATATTCTGATCTATAGCAAGAATAGAGAAGAGCACCTACAACATATCAGAAAGGTCTTAGAGGTTCTTCAAGAACAAAAACTCTATGCCAACTTGGAAAAATGCTCCTTCTTAACTAAAGAAGTGATTTTTCTGGGATACATTGTTACTGCTGAAGGTATCAAGGTAGATCCAAGCAAGGTCGAGGCAATCCAAAACTGACCCATTCCCCAATCTGTTCATGATGTCCGAAGTTTTCATGGATTAGCGTCCTTTTACCGCAGACTCATCAAAAACTTCAACATCATAACAACACCCCTTACTGATTGCATCAAGGGAGACAAATTTTAATGGTCAGAATCAGCTCAAACAAGTTTTGACCAATTAAAGGAACACCTAACCAAGACCCCTGTGTTAACACTTCCAAATTTTGATCAGGTATTTGAAGTTAATTGTGATGCTTCTAACATTCGTATTGGTGCAGTTCTAAGCCAAGAAGGCCGTCCTATAGCTTTCTTTAGTGAAAAACTCAATGACATCAAGCTAAAGTATTCCACATACGACAAAGAATTCTATGCAATCGTACGTGCACTACAACACTGGAGTCATTACCTGCTTCCTAAGGAATTTATTCTCTATTTCGATCATGTAGCCCTCTAGCATCTCAGTTCTCAACAAAAGATTAGTCGCAGACATGCTTCATGGATTGAGTTCTTACAGACGTATTCTATTTTGATCAAGCACAAGGTAGGACGACCGAATACTATTGCAGATGCACTCAGCCGAGGTCAAATCTTACTGTCAACACTGCAGATGAAGGTTGTCGGCTTCAAAACCCTCTCTAAACTATACCAGGATGACCCAGATTTTAAAGATGTTTGGAAGTCTACTGAAGGTCAACCTTGTCAAAGGTACCGTCGTCACCAAAATTTCTTGTTCAAAGACAATATGTTATGTGTTCCACGTTGTTCCTTGAGGGAATCCATCATTTGGGAAGCCCACAATGGCGAATTAGCCGAACATTTTGGCCGAGATAAGATCGTTTCACTCGTTAAAGAGAGCTTTTACTGGTCTAAGATGGAACGCGATGTTATCCGACATATTCAACGCTGCCGAACTTGTCACCTAGCCAAATCCAAAAGCCAAAACACCGGATTGTACATGCCTTTACCGGTACCAGCTGCCCCATGGGAAGATGTTAGTATGGACTTTGTTCTTGGATTACCAAGAACCCAAAGGCAAAAGGATTCTAATATGGTGGTTGTCGATCGATTCTCAAAGATGACTCATTTTGTTCCCTGTCAGAAAACTAATGATGTTGTTCACATTGCTGACTTATACTTCCGAGAAATTGTTCGACTCTATGGGATTCCAAAAACCATCACTTCCGATCGAGACGTCAAATTCTTAAGCCACTTTTGGAGAACCTTGTGGAAGAAAATGGGTACCAAATTGCAATTTAGTAGCGCCAGTCATCCTCAAACGGATGGACAAACAGAAGCGGTCAATCGAATATTAGGCAATCTATTGCGAAGTTTTGTTGGTGAGAATATTCGCTAATGGGACCTTGTCATTGCCAAGTCGAGTTTGCCTACAATAACTCAACTAACCAAGCTACCGGGAAATGTCCATTTGAAGTAGTATACGGCATTCGACCTCTTAGTCCTTTGGACATGGCGCCTTGTTCAACCAATAACCAATTTAGTGCCGATGCTGAACAAGAGCCAAGGAGATTAAGAAACTTCATGAGCAAGTTCGAGCTAGGATTGAGAACCAGAATTCAAAATATAAAGCCCAACGAGACAAACATCGAAAGCCACAAAGTTTCAACGTAGGAGACTTGGTATGGATACACCTCCGAAAAGAAAGATTTACGAAGCAGCCCAATGCCAAGTTATCTCCAAGAGCCGACGTACCGTTTAAAATCATTCAAAAGATCAACGACAACGCCTATAAAATCAAGCTACCGAATTCATACAGAGTATCGATTGCATTCAACGTTGCAGATCTTTCACCTTATGTCGGAGAAGAAAATAATTAGCCTCGAGGACGAGTCTTCTCCAATCTGGAGAGAATGAACCAGAATTAGCAACAACACAACACACATGCTTATTATAACATTCTGTTACAACTCACGTCAATTTCTACAAGTCATGCCACCTTTTACAAGTTTTACCACCTTTTGTTAAATTTATTTTTAATATGTTCCTTTGTTATAAATACCATGCATGCATGTAACATAAGCAAAGACATTTAATTTTTGAATATCAATTCATTTCATTGAGGATTTTCTATCTTAAGAATTCACTCCTTAGGCTCTTGAGCCATTGAGGAGGAGTAGTGAAGCTAAAATTAGTATAATATTAATATGTTAGTCTTTTGTGATAAGAAGGAGCCTATTTTTGAAGAGAAGCAAAGAATAAACATGTTATATTAGCTTTTAGTTCCTACAATAACACAACACTTGGCATTTTATTATTAGGAGAGTTGGGTCATGACAGTAACCAACGAAATAATAAGAATTACCTGAAATTTATATTCCTTCGAGCAAATGTCAGTTTGAAGCCAAGTTTGAGTCTCACAAACATAATATTAGAAAAAGATTGTGTACAGGTGTCAAGAGTGAAAAGAGTGACTTGTGGCAGTTCTTCTTATGCTAACTTGCATCTTTTGTTCTAGGAAAAAGCTCCTCTAAAGTGAGTTTGTGATCAAGTAAGGATGAATCCACCCTTAAAACATTTCATGAGTTGAGATCTCATGCACTTTATCAAATCAAGGATAGATAGAGGCAAACTCACTTTGTAGGAGCTTTATCCTATGTTTTATATCCTATTTTGACATTCCGGAAATGAAAGGACCTTTTTTAAGGTAGTTTTGGAGTACATATAAGCCTATTTCAGTTGAGCAGAATTAATTCTGAACATTATTCACAATGATGAAGTATTGATGCTAATGATGTGAGTTGATTTCTGGAATCCAATGGTTGATGAGGTCAACATTTGAAGGAGGTGTGCTACTCTTGGATAGAGAAAATGGCCTTGGAGGTTGGAGAAGCATGAAGTTTCCAGCCTGAGAAATCGAAGTTGATGATGATGATCGATTAAAATAGCCTGCTATGCAACCTTTACCATTTTGGTTCAAGGGATTATTGGAAGAAGCATATTGAGGATGCTCCCCAAGTTTCAAGCTCAACCCTGAACCTAATACCTCTTCTCCTCCATGGTTTGCATTGGTTGATCCTTGTACCCCTATAGATGAAACTGCAGCAACGATCGCAGAGCGAAGACTCGGGTCTGAACTGATTGCTTTGGTGAGTGTTTCTGCCAATGCCTGCCTGAAAGGAGTTTGGTTCTTGATGATGCATTGTTGATAGAAATGTTCTTGAAATCGGTTTCCCGTATTTACTGGCCTAATGTGGGTTTTGTCAATGGCCATTGTGGCATTACTCGGGTGTCCCTTACCCCAAAAGGATGATACAATGTTGGGTTCTGGAGAGCAGAGGCTTAGGCTTAAAGGAGGGAATCTTGAGGCTGAAGCAAAGGTCGAAGGTAAACGATGGAAATGAGTCGAAGTGGACGATGAAGCTGAAGTGAGGTCTAGTGTGATTGTTGGGAACAAATGTTGGGAAGAATGGTTTGGTAAGAAGGTTTGTTTTGCGCTTGATTGATCCAAGTGAGTGAAATTCAAACCATTGAGTAGGGTTGGAGCATTTCCGAAAGATGCCGAATTGTGATGACTTGCAGACTGAGATGTTGAAGAACCTGACAACAGCATTGAAACTGCAGCAGAGGTGGTGGAAGCCATAGCTGTGGCCGAAACTGGAAGGGGATGGTTGTGGCTTCCTTCATATGTGGTGATTAAAATGGACATATCCTCAGCACATCTTTGCACCTGTAATCATGCATTTGGTTGTGAGTATTCCAACTGTGATTGTAAATCTGAAACAACTTGTTCAATTTGTATATACTTGACTCCTGTTATGAGAATATCAAGTTTTGAATATTGTATTCCACACCACGTACATTAATCCCAATCTATGTTGATTCCTGTTATGTGAATTTCAAGTTTTGAATATTGCAATTTAACATTATTTATACAAATACATATAAATGAGTCCTACAGTTGAATATCTAAGTTTAGAACATCATATTTGTTACGACGGTATATATTTATCTCAATCTCTATCAAAAATTTATTCGATTTGTACATAATTAAATATATAATGACAATGCATACTTGTTTCCTCACTGGACATGATGGAGCGACTGTGCAACGATAGTATGCCCTTGGACACGGATTTCCTTTTGCTATCTTCTGTCCATATTTCCTCCATTGGCATCCATCGTTCATCTGTTTGAAAGCCATACCACTTGCTATTAGACAAGAAAAACTATAAAGCTTAAATAAAAAATTAGTTCCTACAATTTTTTTTGGTTTGGTTCTTGTTTTTTTTGTTCTGTTTTAGTTTTCGTCTATGCCATCAATTATGGATTGAGATAATCCAAATATAGTTTTGATTTTAGTTCTCATAATTTTACTACATGGAGGTTTTGATATCTACTTTTCCATTTCGTTTTGGTTTTAATCCTTGTTCCGTAGGTTACTTCAACATTTTTCATCCAAAGTCAATGGTAGAAACCAAAACTAAAATGAAACAGAAAAGTAGGGAGCAAACAAAACTATAAAAACCAATTTCAAAAATATCAATATTTTATACGAAACGAATTTGGTATTTGAGCCAACCTATTTAAACTATATCATGATAAACACTTCCAAAAGGTGTTATTTGTACAACTATTCCAAAGAATTTTAATAACCTATGAAATAAATTATAAAAAGCATAATTTTCTGAAAGTTGTCAAGAATGGTTGTTCAAATAACTCTATGGAAAACCTCTAATCCAATAACAATAAACGGGTGATGATAACTAAGGATTTAAATTGTCATATGCAACTGCAATTGAGATCATAGTATAACGGTTTTAATATCATCAACAATCGTATCATGATCAAAATTGTGATCACTTACCTTAGTTTACCAAAAAAAATTTGTGATCGTATTTTCTCATAACTGCCCGCAATTGTGGTGAATATAATGTAACCATAATAACTAAAACCGCAATTTAATACCTATGTGATAAGTATTGTCAATATAATTTTTCATCAACACTAACCGTGGGAGTATCACATCTAGCTCTAACACAAACTCTAGCTCTCTTGGTAGGAGTTTGCTCTGAAAGTTCATCAGCTACATCTTTGGTCCTTACTGATTTATTTGTTGAACATGATCCTCCAGCTTCTGCTTCCTTTACTACTTCTAAGCTGTTCGCGGGGCTAAGATCAGAAACTGGCTCCATTGAAAACATACTTTTGGAGTCCAAACTAAGTGTAAGGTTGGCTTCCAAATCTTCATTTTCTTTAGGTTTGTTAGAGTTACCAACTTTTCCTTCCTTTTTAGGCTCCATTGGAGTTCTTCCAAGACAAAGTGACACAAGCTTAGGTTCTTCTATTTCATCAGGAGAAGTAGCTGAATCTTCTACACTTTTGTTATTAGGTGTTTCTCTATTAAGGATATCAAAGAAACGTAGTTGAAGACAGTGGTAATCCTTTTCAACTCGCTCTAGCATCATCTTCAATCTTTCATTTTCTTCTTTCACCTCTCCCATCACAACGTTGGTAGATTTAAGTTTATCATCCTAGATTTTCAAAAAAAAAAAAAAAAAACAAATAAATAGTTATTTAGTAGATATTCATTATGAACTTATGATTCACAGGTTCAACAACAAAAGACATTGCTTCAAAGACAAACAAAATGTTTGAAACAAAAAGAAAAGCATTTCTCTTAAATTGTGTCATTTTTTTTATGCCAAACTACTGAGTATTTGCCCATCCTTCTCCCCATGATTGATGTCAAACGATCAGCATAATCTTCTTTCAATTATGTATGAAAGGGATACATATAAATTGAATAACCATGTGTAGATAAAGTTTTATCAAGCAAGTCTAAGTCATAAGCATTAGATTAGCAAGAGTATTCTGTTATTAAGGTCTTGTTCTTCCACCTTAATTAATAATGGAAGAATTTTGATTCCTAACGCCCTTGCTATTAAAAAGCTATATGTTTGTAAGCAACAAAAGTATTATGAACTCAATTCACCCAAAAGAATATACTATTATGAATTCAATATTACTCCCTCCGTTCCTATTTATCTGTCATATTTCAAACAAAACACATCATTTAAGAATTTAATCATTACTTAGATTTCCAATACATAAATTATGTTTTTTTCCACTATACCCTTTATCTCTATATAATCATTAATTTTTCTCCACTACTTACATAAACCAAGATATATTAAATATGAGCAAACATGAAAAATAGCATTTATTACACTCTTGAAATCCTGAATACGACAAATAAAAAAAACAAAAAATCTCTCCAAAAATCGACAAATAATAAAGAACGGAGGGAGTATAAGTTATGCTTTGAGGAAAACAAAAGATCCAGGGAGAGAAGAGTCAAAGAGATTGAAATTAACACCAATTAGTTAAATACTATCACATGATTTCTGATTAAATTCTCTAGTATGATACTATGGGTTTGCATTACTTGAACAGAAATTTTAGAATATTTATTAGTCGATTTTTTAAACAATGGTTTAATTGAACATTATTATACCAATACTTATAGACATGGTAATAAAAGATAGAAGATGCATATCATGTGATGCTACCAAGACATCCAAATAAACAGAAAACTGAAAATATTCAATTGAAATTTAGAAGGCCAGTTTGTTCTTTCCTCCTGTGATTTGGCACAAAGTTAAAGATAGTCATGAGAAACTAAATTTGTTAACTGGGCAATTTGATTTCTTGCATCCATTTCAGAGACCTTGGCCTTGAGAACATGAAAAACAAATACAGATGAAAGAATTGGTGTACCTTACTATCCATTTGAGTACTGCAGTCTTCTTCAGAGCAAGTGGAAGTAACTCCCTTGTCTTCAATATTTATAGCACAAAGACCAGACATCCTTGACATGACCTCCATTAGTAATCTCTCTTAACTCCATCCAAATAAATAAATATATCAAACATGATTGATAAACCTACAAAATATAAATAAGTCTATACTACAAAGTAAGTGACGTGTTTCACTTGCTTATTACTGATTGGTTAGCAAGCGATATATGTCATTCTTATGGTGTATACTTATTTGTAGGTTGACTTTGTATGATTTTGTATATCTATTTATCATAATTATATATATATATATATATATATAAACATAAATCGTGTAAGTTAAGGAATCAAAGTATACATAAATAGTATTAGAAATTATAAATTTAAAATAGGCTTAATTATGCGTGAAGTCCTAAAATTTTATGGTGCTTTTATCACAAGTCTTTATTTTATTTTTTTTTCGTTATCTGACTCTCCGAAATTCCTTCTAGGTTTGCCATATACCCATGTTATCAATTTTGGTCAAATTTTGGTGATATGTCACATCGGAATCCTAATCAGAGCTGGGAGATTAGTCATGTAGTGCTGCCACGTATGCGAAGACAACCCCTCCCTCTAATTTTTTTAAAATAAAAAATAAAAAATATTAATTTTTTTAGTTTTAAAAAAAAATCTTGGCCGACCTGGCATCACGTAACATCATGTGATTAACCTCCTATGTATGTCTAGCTAAGATTTCAGCATGACATGTAAACAAATGAAACATAATTTTTCTCATTTTCTTCTCCCATCTCCTTATCTATGAGTATTCCCTTGGAAATTTTTTTTAGATTTTTGAGGTCATTTATTAATCTATATATATATATATATATATATATATATATATATATATATGAGTGAAATACTAACTTCCTCCGTGATGATTTGTCAGTGTATCAACTTAGTCTTTGAAAATATGTAAATAATACCAACTTGGTTCCTCAAAATTTTTGGATGTATTGGTCCCTTAAGATTATCAGAAATACTAATTCGATGCTTAAAATATGAAAATTTTGAGCGACTAAGTTGGTACGTTAAAAAAATTGCAGAACCAAGTTGGTACTTTCGAAAATTTTGAAAAACCAAGTTAATATTTACACATTTCATAAATTAAGTTGATACACTAAAAAAATATCATGAACGACATTGGTACTTCACTGTATATATATTTGTCATCAACACGTGGTGTTGGTATTAACAAATTCAGATTCAGTGCTATTCATCTCTTAATTAATGAGTCAACATCTTATGTTGTAAAAAAGTGTGTTATTTTATGTGTCATTTCTTATAATTTATTAAAAAAATATTATATAAATAAAAAATTTAATAAAAGTTTATTTTTTTAATCAATCAAAATAAATAACACACAGAGTGATACACTATTTGAGAGAAGAGGTATACTCTCCCTCTGATTATGTCATTATGTAAGCACAACCTTAAAATGTCAACCCCAATCCTAAGCTCATTTTGCCATTTTATTATTATAAAGATTAAATCAATTATATGGTCTTAGAAATCCAAGTCATGAATGAGTTTGAGAAGGGGATGAAAGTTGAATTTCAGCACACTAGTTGCATATATAGTAATTGGTACTATGGTATAAGCTTAGTATCGATCATGATTCATGAGGACGTCACGTGGCTAAGCAGTCAAAGTTGCCACATGTATGTAGTTAATTAGCTCTTAATTATAGTCTTTGTCAATGGTTGTAGCCTTTGTTTCACTGTCAAGCGCGCGGTCTATACGTTAGTTGTACATGATTGTTCTGCTGTCCACTGCAATTTAACTTCCTTACAAGTATTCAATGTGCATGACCACGTTGTTAATAATTCTAGGCAAAAAAATTTTACCATTTAGTATACTTTCTTTAATTTTTCAAGGTAAGGTCCATTTTACAGCAAATTATGAAAATTTGGGTATGTAATGTCGTTGCATCTGGCTCCTCTAAATTGCGGTGAATACCTTCTTCTTCTTCTTTTTTTTTTTTTTTTCTTCTTCTTCTTTTTTTTTTTTTTTATAATCAACGTGGCTAAAAGCTCGGCAATGAATACTTTATTTAGAGGGAAATGTATATTTTTATCACATTTGATTAATAAAACAACGGTTTTGCTCATGGTTTATTTTTGCGCATATATGATAAAGAAAAATATTCTTTTACTACACTTTTGTTTAGGTGTAGGTGGTGTATAAATGAGAGAAATAGAAGAAGAAAAAAGATACTAAATGATTCGTGATGTGATAAAAAATTATAATAAAAGGTGTAAGAAAAAAAATATAAGAATATAAAAATCGTATGATTTATGATAAAACATAATTATTTTTTTGTTTGATTGACATAGTTGAAATTACTCGATTGAGAAAAAAAAAAAAAGATAACTTTGATTGTAATTTTTTTGGATAAGAAGGCTTTGGTTGTAATTGATAACTATAAACAATCTTAGGTTCACAGATCAATAGTCCTTGAATCATGCTATAACTGTTTATATTGGAAGAAGTTGTCTTATTAATTAACAAAGATATAACAAGTTTAGACTTTCTAATAGGAAAACGTTATAGTAGATAGCAGATATTTAAGAATAACATCCATAAAATAAAGACTTATTTAACTTTTTACTCACTGAATTTATATGTTTTTTGGAATTGGTCTTTAACTTTTTTTCGATACTTTGGATCCTTAAATTTTGTTCAAAATTTGGAAATAGTCATTTCGTCACTTAAGGGATGATACGGCCGACAACATGACACATTACTTTCGTAACATCGACGACGAGTGACGTGTTATGCAACGTCACGTGACACCAATGATTTTTTATTAAAAAAAATCAATTCTTTTAAAAATTATTAAAAGATACAATTTTTTTAAAACAATATGATTTTTAATTATTTTTAGTAAATTTAATTTTTTTTTAATTTAAAAAATTCACGTGACATCATCTAACAAGTTACCTGTCGATGTGACGAAAGTGACGTGACATATCATCGGGCTTATCATCACAAATGATAATAGAACCATTTTTCAGAGACACAAAGCATCGAAAAAATGTTTAAAAATCAATTCTAAAAAAACACCTAAATACTAGAAACTTAAATAAACCAAACCCAAATCACATTTTCAGCTAGTCACTAAATTCAAAGGCTAATCCATACCATTGACCCATTTCACTAGAATAAGCTCAACTTGCATAAGATAAGAAGTCGCTGGTTAGCCAATTAACAATGGAAGTTAAATCTAGAGGTCTCTATAGACTGACGCAATTGGACCACCATACATGATTTCTTCTTCCCTCTCTCTTCAAATTAAATAGATTATTACTGTTTTCTGAATATTCATATATGAGCTGATTGATTAATCAGGCAAGGCATACGACAGCAAGTTGAATTACAGATATCCAAGAACTTAATATATAAACCTTCAAAGATAATAAAATTAAAGTCATAAACGACCTACAAAGATTTAAAAACTCTTGTCTTTTTAGACCAGGGGAACGGGTAACAGTACAGCTAATTAACTTTTAACCTGTAATATTTCTCAGAGTAAAGGACAAAGGCACTCAACAATTTAGACACTGAGAAATGAAAATTTTTATTTTGGTATTTCATAATCTCATATCATGGTGAAAATAGGTCTTGATAAAGGCTAATTTGCCTTTTAATTTGTTCTTAAAAAGTCTAATTCGAAAATTCTTGATTATGAAATTGAAATTTTCATGATTTTTCATTTTTAGCGATTAAATAAATTGAGGGATGTCTTGTATCTTTTCTCAAGGTTGAATTTGGGTAGCCACTCTTTGTTATTTTTATAGTTAATTACATTTTTGTCCTTTATCTTGTTAATTACATTTTTCATTTATCTTGTTTTCAATATTCATTTTGGTTCTTAATTTTTTTTATTTATTTTGATCCTTTATTTTTTTTTCAAAAAATTCAATTTATTAGTCCTTCCGTTATAATACTTTTAGTTTTACTCATAATATTCATATATATTACCATTCTATTGATGGAGCTTAACAAACAGTCCTACGACTCTATCTCAATAGAACTCCTAGCTAATATCATCTCTATTCATATCCCTTTCATATTGTCATTTCTATTTATATATATCGATCAACAATATCATCATGAGCCAACTTGCTCCATCATTGACGAAGCAGTACCACTGTATGTTTCTAACCTTGTCTTGGAATATTTTCAAATTCTGACAACATTTTTCATTTTTTGATAATGGCGGGTGTGAATATTTCGGTAAAACTAATACTGCTATGATAGAAGGACCATATTGAATTTTTTGAAAAACAATAACGGACCAAAATAAGTCGAAAAAAGATTAAGAGCCAAAGTGAATTTTGAAAATAAAATAAAATACCAAAAATGTAATTAAGCTTTTTTTTTTATGGTTTGTGACTATTGGTATTCAAAAGTCACATTGAATCGTGAATAAGTGTACGTTTGGAACAATATTAGTTGAAAGCTCGCAAAAGCACGATTGGAGTTCTTAAACATGATTATCTAAAAAAACAAGAAGTTATGTGCATGTTTGGATGCATGTTGCATTTTCTTAGAATTGATTTTGGAGAGCAGAAACTACTCACAGTTCCTTCACATCCAACGTGATTTTGAGAGCCTATATTTGAGGGCGACCGTCCAAGGCAGCTCAAAAATTTTTGGTAATTTTTTTACTTAGAAAAAAATTTAATAATTGCTTTTTTTTTGTCGTTCAATTATTAATAATTTTCAACATAATATCTTAATTTGTTTTTTTTTTCATTTGCTCACTTGACTTATAAATAGGTAAATTAATTAACTTTATTTTTATAATGTACTCCCTCCATTCCTAAATACAACACCATTTTGAGAAATTTATTTTGTTCTTATTATAAGACCATATATCAATTTTTAATGACAATTAAGTACTTTTTTCACAAATATCCCTATTTACTCAATATTTTTTTAGATTTTCAATAATTATAAGGGTAGTTTTGAAAAAAAAATATCAAATATTCACACTTTCAATACTATTAATTATATGAATCAATTTTCTTAATGGACGTGAGTTCAACCAAAATGTTCTTATATATAAGGACGGAAAGAGTAACATGAAAAAGGTTTTTATTACCTATTAAATTAATAAATTTTTTATTTTATTTCAGCTCTATTTTATTTAATACTTATTTTTATTATTGATTGTTATCATTGTTTTAATTGATTAAATATATCAATACTTCATGTTTTATTGATTTATTTTAATAAATTTTTTATGAATTAGGATCCCAAAAATTTTTCCGTCCTAAGACCCAAATTAGATTAGGACCCCAAACCTGTTAACAGTGTAAAATTTTTTTACATTATCATCACATCATTTATTATTTATATGCTAATGGTTATTATTGTTGGCTTTAAACTTTTAAAAAATAAAACTATTATATATATATATATATATATATATATATATATATATATATAAATAAGGGTAAAAACAGTTGATGACTAAATAAGGGAATATTACTTGACGTCCTATTTGCAACAACCTACAAGGCCTCAAGGGACGCCTCAATTAACTTCCAATGTTTATGGTTGAAATATTTAGTGATTAATGCGACCCTTACCATTGTTGAAAAATTGACAGACAAGATTCCAATGCCAAAGGCCAGCTTATAAATAAATTATGTTTTTGTAGCCAATTAGGAATGGGGTCTGATATTTTAATCTCATCAAGCCATAAAACTTTTGAGTTACTTAATGGTTGTGACAAGAAGACAGGTCTCAAGAGTCTTATGCCCATGTATGATGTACGTGTAGCAAACCGTTGATTAATTAATTACCCTTATGACACCAGCATGTGTACTAGTATTATATATAGTCAACAATCATAATCAATTTCATAGAAAGAGGTTTAAAATATGCGAAGTTTCTAAGGGGTGGGATTGTTAAACGTATCTAAATCTTCTGAAGGTATAGTACTCAGATCCCAAGGCAAACAAACAAACACTTTAGGGCAGCCATATTTTAAGCAAGATTAATTGAATTAACCTAACAAGGAAATATCTTATGTTATATTCATTGACTGAAAGATCTACCACGTTCAATAGGAGTCTACGGTTAGCAACTATATAGTTATTTGTGTCAGAAATGTCTCCAAAGAGTACCAAATTAAAAGAAGTTGGAATTCATAAAGGCTTATTTAAATTTTTAGCTTATAAATTTGGGTGTTTTTCTTAATTGGTTTTTATTTTTTTTTTCGATATTTTGAATGAACTTTGCTCAAATTTTTAAAAATATTCTTTTGATCAGTTAAGTGATAATATGACCAACAACATGTCACATTATCTTCACCACATTGATACGTAACGTGTCACGTGATGCCATGTGAATTTTTTAAATTAAAAAATTCAAATTTAATTAAAAATAATTAAAGTGCATCGAAAAAAGGTTCAAAAACTAATTGAAAAAAGCATCTAAGTTTAAGGATTAAAAACTTAAATAATTATTTTGATAAAGTTCAAACATAACATTCATGCTGGCTTGTGAGAAGGCTTCTGTTTTATGACCATTATTTTTGGTAATTTATGTAAAGTGATTTCTTGGTTCATGTTGTGTCAAAGTTAACACTTTCCAATGAACAAGTAGCTTCATTAAGAATTTAACGAGTTGCACTTTAAGTGACATTTAAGTTCAAACTACTATCAAGTTAATTAGAAGGCTTTGTCAGCTGCTAGGATTATAATATTTTAGGATGACTTGCTAGTTTCTTGTTGCAACGAACTACTTGTTTACGTTCACATAGAATTGTTAATTTTATAATCAGAGCAATATCTCTCCTAATGTGGTTCGTGGATGAATCAGGCAAAAGTTGATGAGCATGTAAAATCCGGGCTTCTGAGGATGGGGAATGATCGCCAGTGTAAGAGTTGTGGATGAACCAAGCAAAAGCTGGTGCGCATGAAAAATCCGGACTCCCGAGGTTGGGGAGAGTGGTCGCCGGTGCAAGAGGCACGAACAAGGAGCGGCTCGATCTTGACAGACTTCCAAGGCAAGGATACGAATACACGAATGAACCATTAACGCACCGGGCTAAGAGGAAGGCTTAAATTAAATGAATTGATTGGTACTACTCATCAACAAAATGCATCTCCTTTTCGGTAGCCCATCACTTAAGAACTCCATAGTTAAGCGTGATTAGCTTGGAGAAATTATGGGATGGGTGACCTCTTGGGAAGTTTCTCTCGAAAGCATATGAGTGGGGATAAAGCAAACTAAAAAGACCTGTGTTGGTATGAAAGGACAGTCGCCAATTCATGTGACAGCCAGGAATGTTCCAATAGGTATTCTTTTGCCTCATCCCAATGACTTCGAGTCAGGTCTGAAACGTCACAATTGACACAAAAGGAATAATGAAGGACAAAAAGGGAGAAACCCGATACACGAGGTGATGGGTTCGGGTATACCCCCAAGTCACCTGACTGGTCCTCCTGTCTCCTTTGGATATCAATGCACTAGTATGCTTCATTGATTTACTTTCTTCTAAAGTTTTATGGTAAGAATAATAGTTGAAATGAGCACAATTTCAAACATGTGATATCACAATTATATGATTAAAAATATAATTCAAGTTTCATGTCCAAGATGTTTTTATGATGATAGATTTAAGTTATGTTGACGTGTGGGCTAAATCATACAATGAGAGGTATTTGTTAATGAAATATTAATCTTTTTCTCTTTGAATAGTAAAGCTTTTTGATTTTTTCACTTTTCAAGTTATGCAGAATGGGGGCTTGAATCTTAGCCCCCATCATGCCATATCTCCCTCCCAAGCATCACATCACACACAATTTACTCATAATCTCTCTAATCCCCAACACAACATTCTCCAACTCTCTCCCTATCAAGAGATTCTCGAGGAACATCAAAGAAACATCAAAGGACAACAAAAAAGGACCAGAGGAGCAAGGATACAAGTCTTGGTGGCATAAACCAAAGGTCTAAGGGCATCCCTCACCAAGGTAAGGGAGGAGCCCTCTTTCTCTTAGAATAAGGATAGGGAACTAAGTTAGGAATTGAAATTATAGGATAATAATTGATTATGAATTGAGAATTATTAGAATTAGTAATGGTTAGTGTAGAAACTCAATTAAGAAATAGGAATTTGGTTAAGGTTTAAAGATTGGAATTAGTATTGGGTGTAGTTTAGAATGAAGGAATTTGGCATTGAATATGATTGGAAATAAATAAACTTTAATATTGGGATTGGTACTTGAGATTTGGGTTTGAATAATTGGAATTGGAATTTATTATGAATATTAATTAGAATTGGTGGTGGACAACTTAGGATAAATTGAATTTGAAATTGATTATGAAAACTTGAATATAATGATTAACCATATGCATGAGTTGGAATTTGAATGCTTGATACTAAATGAATAATTGGTTTAGCAGGGAACATGATATTAGAATGAATTAACTAACATAATGAATATTGTCCTTGTATGTTGAAACACGAAAATCTTGAATTGATTTATATATAGGATCTAATAAACATGTTATGAATGCATGTCAAATTGATACTTGGAATTTTGTTATGGATATTTGCTTGATACTTGGAAATCTTGAGTGAATACACATAAGAATTGAATAAATATAATATGAATGTATCCGTAACTTTAATATTAAGGTTGGTTTGAAACTTGGTAATTGACTTAAGTAGCATTATTAGAGGGTCATGTGATGATTTCAAGTGATATATTGAAATGGGCATTATAAATTGATGTCATGATATGATAATAAAGCTTGGTGCTTGAATTTTGGCATGGTTACATGGAAATGATGTTGGAAATTGATGTGGTTCATGATAAATGATTTGTACATATGAGCAAATAATCAATTACTTTCAAGTAAAAGTAATTGATTCATCAAGATCAACTAATCAATTACGAACTCTCTGGTTTTTATGTGATGTTGCTGAACCAAGTGATCGATATTCTGACTAAACTTTGTAAAAATTATTTTACATAAATCAGAAAATGCAGCCAGAGGTTTTCATAAATATATTTTCACAGAATCAGTTATGAAAACATTTTCTTAAAAACTTTGGTTTGAAAAACATCTTTCACTAATACTTTTAGTTCTTAGATTATTCCTTCTCCAACTTTCATAACTAAGGCCTAAAGGCAAAAGTGAAGAAACTACTTAGCCTTACAATAATTGTCATATAGACGTTTTGAGAAAGGTATTAGGCACTGATTTCATTGACACTAACCTCATTGTTTTCTTGATGAACTCCAAGTTTTTAAGGCTCTTCTTAACTTTCCAATCACTTGAGTCATCTTGTCAACTTCCTTAGGATCAATGCATTGTTCTGCAAAACATAACTTAATCCTTGGAGAGCATGGTTAGTCTATATATGAATTATTATGCATGAAATAATCCATTTATCAATTAAGCACATACATAATTCATGCAAATAATTCATTTGATATTTGTCATCATCAAAACTTCACACAGTTCACATCAACAGTTTGTCTCCTAGGTTTCCCTTCTATACTAGAAAATCTTTAACACGATGTTAGGTGTAACACCCCGCAAATTCCTCGTATTGAATTAAAATACTAAAGATAACTATTTTTGAGAAAAATGTTTTAAAAAGATTATTTTCTTAATTTATGTTTTCAATGAGTGGTTACACAAAAAGAATTTTTATAAAAACATATTATGAGTGGAGTTTTGAGAAATAATTATATTTAATGTTTTCATCCATTGAAGGAAATTGTGTTTTTGTGTATGGGTCATTTTGGGAAGGAAAAGATTTATTTTCGATATGTGTGTATGTATATGTACGGTTTTGAGATGTAGGAATGCTTAGGGTTTAATTAGTAAAGGAATATGAGGATGTATGCATGAATGTATGTGCTAATATGATGTGTGTATGCATATGTGTGTGTGTATGCGCCGTGTATGTGTATGAGTGGGTGAGATTGATATGTGTAGGTGTAAGAATATGTGTGTGTCGTGTGTGCATATATGTGTGTGTGGAAAGAGCCTAGAAATTTCCTTAAGTCCAACCAAGTAACAAAAACCTAACCAAACCCTAACTAAGTCCTAACCAAATGGTGGAGGCCCTAATGGAAAGTCAAAAAGTCTTGCCCCCTAAGTGACCCCTAAGCCCTAATGTTCCCTACCTTGTCTCCTTGAGAGGTGATAAACTCCACCCATGCAATTTTAAGAAAGAACCAAATTTGCCCTTCCTCCAAAGCTCATGATCGAATCCACCCAAGGGTGAAATAGGAAACCCAAATTACTTTATACAAGGCTTGGCCCTAGCCTCATTTTATCCACCCTTCATTTCATTTCCTCACTCCCTTACTTCCTTCGTTCAACCACTAACACAAACATAAGTTTAAGAGCTCCTCAAACTCTTAGACTAAGAACAAGAAAATAGGGAGAGAGAAGAAGAGGAGACCGTGAGATTAGAAAGGAAGAAAAGGAGATCAAGTCCAAAAACCTTAGGATTTCTCTAAGATCAAGTGAAGAAGGTTGAAGATCTTCTCTTTTCCTTAGTTTGTTCAAAGATCAAAGAGTGTTAGGGTAGTTTCATGTTTCAAAGTCTTGTAAAAGTTCCTTTGTTGTTGCATGTCTATCTTTCTTGTAGATCTATGTTTATATGTAAATTCTAAGCCTTGATCCTTTGATTTCAAGAGCCAAACAAACTTGAAGAACCTTAAACCATAGACTCTGTTATTCGGCCATGTCTAGGAAACTAGGTCACGATGATTTTTATTTCGATTTGAGTTCATGCATGATTAGTTCTATGCTTGCTAAAGTTGATCTAAATGGTTAAAATGCTTTGACTTTGCTTTTGATTTTTATAAAGCCTTGATCATTGGTTTTGCCTTGAAAAAGGTTTTGATCTTTTGTTTGATTTTGCAAAAGGACTTGATTCTTGCTTTGATTTTTTAAATAGCTCTGATCTTGAATTTTAAGAAGTAAATGAACTAATAAACACTAGATCCTAGACTACATAATTCGGCCATGAGCAGAAATTTAAGTGTTGATACTTTTTAATTTAATTTAAGACATTTCATGTTGATTTCATGATTAGGAAAATTGATTTGAGTTGTTAAAGTGTTTGGTTTTAACTTGATCTCTAACTTATTCATGAAAAGACTTGGTTTTTGAGCTTTGCATGTAATTTATATATAAGAAACTTTGATCTTGTGTTGATCTTTGGAAAAAGTTTGATCGTTGATGCATGCATGTTGTTCTTGACTCAAAAGAATTAACTTTTCTTCATTGTATGTCACGGTTTTAACCTTTTCTTGCTTAAAGTGATTTTTATCTTTGATTTGTGCTACACTACTTGATTTCATGACTGGATCAACAAGATCTAGGTACATGCATGTGGTTTTTGAATGAAAAGATTTTATGAACCTCACGGTTTTTCAAAGAACCAAAGGAAATAAGCTTTTGAAAATTGATTTCTAACTTGATCTATGTTTAATGTTCATGCATGTTAAAGATTTGAATTTTTCTCTTGATTTTAGGGGTAATGATGTCACGGTTTTATGTGAGAAAAAGGGAATAACATTTTTAAATTATTGTGTAAGAAAGAGCATGATAAACCCATGAACCTTAATTTGTACATGTTGAAAAATGAACCAAGAACCTCGTTTTGTCAAAGAAGGGTATTCGGCCTATGCATGAGGGACAGACTAGGGCTCTTTTCATGAAAATAATGAGTGTGTTTTCTAAACTAAGACTAAATTAAATTGTTTGGGAAAAGTGTGGTGATTACTATTTTCTACTTGGTATGGCTAAAGGATAAAAAGAATGAGTTAATTTTATCTTGTATGTTGCTTTGAGAAATAAGGTCTTGGTATAGTACTTGATTTAACAAGTTGATTTAAGTTAAGAAAAATAAACAAAGGTTTATGAACTCCTTTAGGGAAGCTCACGGTTTTGGAATTTAAAATAGAATGAATAACTTCATGAATTCATGTTTCTATTCTTGAATAAATCCTTGTGTGGACTTGTGTTCGGCCATGTAGTGTGAATAAATCTAGGAAATTTAGTTGCATTAAAATAAATCCATATAGTAATTTTTGAAACGAATTGAATTGTTGTGCTTGGTTTATAGCCTTCTGAATATGTGAATACCTAAGTGTTGTGTTTGATTATAATTAAATTAAATGATGGGTTAATTACTTGTATAACTTAATCCATTTGAATGTTGTTGTGGTTGTGTGCTAGTTTGTGTTTGGAAAATATTCGAATATGTGATTGGTTTTGAAATAAGTTGGTTTTAAGAAAATTCCATTTGATTTATTTGAGATTTTAATTTATGTTCATGGCCGCCCAAAGTGTTTTGTGATAAAAACTTGAGTTTTAAAGTGTTAATTTTGAATAAAAGAATCATTCAAAACAAAGAGTGTTTTTACGATGTTTTCGGAATTCTATCAAAGTGATTTTTATAGAATGATTCTTTGCTGTCCCAAATTGTTGGACTTGCTTCTTACATTTAAAAACGTTTTCACGCAATTTAAAGTAAAGTTTTCAAGAGATACTTGATTTAAGAAAAGATTTTCTTAATACGCGTTAGCAACCAAAAGTGTTTTATTTGATACGAGGAAATGAGAGGTGTCTAAGTTATGAAAAAGATTTTCATAAGATAAGTTAATAACGAAAGCGTATTTTATTCAGTACGAGGAAATCTTAAAGACGAGGGATTGGGGCATCCGGCAGCACAAGGATCAGAGGAGACGGTACGCATTAGACAACTGGACCTCAGGTGAGAGAGAAGCCTTCCTAAGACACTGTGGTAGTTAGGTGATGTGTTAGGACGTTCCGTATTATCTCAAAGATCGAAACTTAGTGGTCAGGAGTCAATAGTATAAGTGGCAATTGTTTGATTGTGTGGCCACTTATACGAAGGTGACTATGACCACACCATTGTTGTGTGATGTTTATGTGATTGGGAGTATGTTATGTTTATTGCTTTAATTATGTTTAATGATGTTAGTTACTGTTGATTAAAGTAAGTAATACCCTGATGGGCGTCTGTTACGTCCTGGATAAAGAAATGAAGAGGAAAAGAATGAGTTGTGAAAGTAATAAGATTGAAAGATATGATGAGAAAAGAATAATGGGAAAAGAGAAAAAGAGATAAAAAAAATCGAGATTGGGGAAAAAGTGAATGACGGTGATGAGTTCGAGCCAGAGCTGGAAGAGTGATGTTGATATGAGATGTGATTTGGGCGGAGCTGGGCTCCTGGTGTTTTGGTTTTAGTCTAAGGGCTAGTGTCGAGTTGAGCTTACTCCTCCATTAGCACTCAGCAAAGCTGTAAGTTTTGAAAAAGGTTTTTGAAAAGCAGTTTTGGATAAGGTATTCGAAAGGAGATTTTGAAAGAGTTTGTGAAGAAAAATGCTTTGAAAAAGAAAATTCTTTTGAAAATGTTTTTGAAAGGAAGTTTTTGAGAAATGTCATAAAAGAATTTTCAGGAAGGTTTTGAAAGGGAAACTTTGCGAAAGGATGTGAAAAGAGATTTTGGAAACTTGTGACAAGGGTTTTTAAGAAAGTTTTTGAAAAGAGAGATTTTGAGCAATTGAGAAACTAAAGAGTTTTGAGAAATTCCTAAGAGGGGATTTTATGAAAATGCTTCTGAAAACAGGATTTGGTGGATGATCATAAAAAGGTACTTCTGAGAGAGTTGTGAAAAGGTTGTTTTGAGAAAGATTGCGGAATGAGATTGTTAAGAGAAATGGGAAGTCTGTTTTGTGAAATGAGATACCAGTTGAGAGTTCAGTGATGTGATCCCAGCTCTGTGCTATGTGAGAGAAAGATTGTGCAAAGTTAGTGGTCGGGTCTCGTTGAAGGGTTGCACGAAGGACGGGCCGACCTTAGGATAATTAAAAAGATTAAAAGACTTTAAAAGACCTGCGCGGTGAGGTATGAGAGTGCGAAGTAGTGGAGAGGAAGGAACGATAAGTATCTGCGGATACTTAGGACGAGATTGCATTAGGGGAGGACGATGACGGTGAAACGTCAAGAAGTCTAGAGTATGTTTCTAGGCAGAACGAACTCCACATGTGGCACACTAACGTGGTGGGGACTGGGTCTAATGCCGTGGCAAGTTCTGCGGGCCCACTAGAAATATAATGTCACCCCTTATATTGCAAATCGAGAACAGTGAGAGGGACTGGAGTGGGGCATCTAGTTTGCCACTGCGAGGCAGTGTGCCATGATTGTTATGAATTGATATTATTGAGGCTGAGTCCTCCTGGTCTGGGACCATTTGTGTTGACAGCTGTCGTGCCCGCACGGTAAAGGTCCTGTACTCCTGTTTGCTTTCGACTAGGTTGGGTGGATGACCGAGGAGATGTAGACGTGTGTGATAGCCGATGCGAGAACGAAAGGAACATTTTGAGATTGTGAATTGATAAATCTAAAAAGGGAAGTAAAACTATGAAAAGGAAAAGAGTAGAAGAAAGGGAAGAATGTTTATAAGAAGTAAAGTGCATTGATAAGATAACGAGAGATAGTAATGGTAATGATGCTGATGGTATGCTTGAATGTTGTGTGATTGCATTTCGCATTGTATGATTGTGTGGTCCTATTATGTTGCCTATCGTAATCCCACACCGTCGACGATGCGTCGTTCGGATCGCTTACTCTCTCCTGTTCGTTGGCATATTGGTGCTGCTGATATCTCAACTGGCAGACGGAGCAGCATAAGGAGGTCACCCCTCTAGAGGAACGGGAGCGGAAGCTTAACTACAGCGGAGGAGCAGCGACAGAAGGGACTTCATCTTCGCAAATGAAGAAAGCACTCAAGGAGAAAAGGGAAGCGCCATCTGGAGTGTCCGACAGAAAGAGTTAGGGGTAGTATTTTAGTTAACAATATTGTTTGTGTCTTGGGTCAAGGATTACCAAGCAACGAACCATCATGTAATTAAGCCAAGTTCCAAACTTTGAAGTGTGGAGCGTTTCCAATTTGGAAGATGGGATAATGTAAACTTTTGAAATCCGTTATGAACACTTTTTCATAATGCTTTTTGAAAACAAGTCATGTTATGGAAACGAAGGTTTTGCATATATGCAAAATGTGTTCAGTAACAACTCGATTTTTCCGTAAAGGACTCTAAGTGTCAATGACACTTCAACAATGTTTTTAAAAAAAAAAATTTGGCCTCACTTTTGGCAACATTAATAAGTAAAAGTTAATTATTTTGGTTAACGAAAATCGGGCTGTTACATTAGGCACCGGTACTGTGATTTATATCACCACGAGAAAGGAGTATATAAAATATTACGTTAATATTTCAATCTTTTTACATAACTTTCGTGAAGGCCTTTCTCTTATATAGTGATTTTTTTTGGTCCATATGTTGGTGGTTCAGGATGGATCGTGAATGGATGAAAGCTAATATTTTGTCACATGAATATGCGGAAAGACAGAAAGAGTTTGTTAGATTTGCTATTCGAAAAATTCAAAAGATTGTGGTCATATTTGATGCCCTTGTTTGAGTTGTTGCTACGGTAATGGAGTCAATGAAACAACATTGGAAAGCCATTTATTGGTTTTGGAATTGATCCACATTATACACGTTGGACAAAGCATGGTGAGATGAGTGATAGTTGTAGTTATCAAAGTTATGCTAATAATGACACCGAAACAGCGACATACAACAAGGGAAATCATTTGGATGACATGGCAAATGCGGTTGCAGATGATCTCCGTGATTGTCCTGAATTGTTAGATAGACTACAAAGTTATGCAAAGATACCATTATATGATGGTAGTATGTTTACACGATTGGATGTCATGTTAAAGTTGTACACCTTGAAAGTGACCAATGGATGGAGTGACAAAAGTTGCACAAACCTACTTACGATTTTGAAAGTACTACTGCCGAAAGATAATAAGCTTCCTAATAAAACATATGAGGCAAAAAAATGTTATGCACTATTGGTCTCAATTATGAGTAGATACATGATTGTCCCAACGATTGCATTTTATTTCAGAATGATTATGAATCTTTAAATTTTTGTCTTAAATGCAATGCCTCACGATATAAGAAGGAATCGATGGCTCCCCAAAAGGTGGTATGGTATTTTCCAATAATTTTGAGATTTAAGCGTGTGTTCCATAGTGAAAAAGATGCAAAGAACTTGACATGACATGCTGATGAAAGGACCAAAGATGGCAAGCTTCGACACCCTACAGATTCTCCTCAAGGGGCCAAATTTGACAATGAGTGCGCTAAATTTAGCCAAGAAAAAAGAAACTTGTGCTCGCATTAGTAACCGATGGAATGAACCCGCATGGTATTCAAAGCAACTCCCATTGTACGTTGTCAGTGTTTTCGATTATTTATAACCTTCCTCCATGATTGTGCATGAAGCACAAGTTCAGGAAGTTAAGTATGTTAAATTATGGCGCGAGATAACCAGGAAATGACATAGACATATACATGGAGCCTTTGATTGAAGATTTGAGAAAAATGAGGAACACATGTGTAGATGCGGATGATGGGTATAGGGATGAAAGTTTTTGCTTGAAGGCTATGTTGTTTGAAACAATTAATGTTTTTCCTACTTATGGTAATCTATCCGGATATAGTGTCAAAGGAAAGCACACATGCCCTACATGTGAAGATGATACAGATAGTAAATGGTTGAAACATTGGAGGAAACATGTATACATCGGGCATCACAGATTTTTGCTTTCAAAACATTGTTACTGAAGGTGAAGAAAAGCTTTTAATGACAAAACAGAAGAGTGAAGAGCTCTAAAACAGTTAACGAGAGAGGAGTTGTTCCCAAGGTAAAATATTTGACTAATAATTTTGGCAAACCTTTTTCAGGAGGAGTTAGCACTCAGGGGTGGAAGAAGTGTTCGATTTGTTGGCAATTTCCCAATTGGAAGTCATTATATGTGAGGCATTTTCTTGACCTTACGCATATTCAAAACAAATTTCTTTTAAAGTTTTTATGGTACATTATTCAATGTGCAAGGGAAGTTTAAATATAACATCAATGCGTGCAAATACTTGGTTGAAATGGGAATTAGAAAAGAATTGGTACCGATGTTCAAGGGAAAACGCATATATCTACCCCCGCAAGTTTACTCTAGCCAGGAAAGAGAAACAAGTTGTTTGTGAGGTATTCTTCATGAAGTTAAAGTTCCAGAGGTGTACTCTTCGAACATTCGAAATCTTGTCTTGATGAAAGACCTCAAGTTAAAGGGTTTAAAGTCTCATGATTGTCATGTGCTCGTGGGGCATATGATACTAGTAGGTATACGCTCTATTCTCCTCAAAAAGGTGCGAGCGACAAATAACTAAACTATGTTTTTTATTCAGGTCTCTTTGTAACAAAGTGATTGATCCTTTGAAATTGCTGACATTGCAAAATGATATTGTAGTCACTTTGTGTGAGCTTGAGATGTATTTCCCACCATCTTTCTTTGACATAATGATTCATTTGACTTTTCACTTGGTTAGAGAAACACAATTGTATGAACTAGCTTATATGAGATGGATGTATTATGTTGAGCGTTGTATGAAAATGTTAAAAGGGTATGTGAAAAACCAAAGTCAACCAGAAGGTTGTATTGTTGAACGATACAAAGTCGAAGAAGGTACGGAGTTCTATAGTGAATACCTAAGCAATGTCAATCTAATGGGGCTTCCAAATTCTCGTCACAAGGGAAAAAGATATTTCGAAATGAAAATGTGACTATGTCATTGTCAAAAAGGGAGCAAGCACACTTGTATGTTTTACATAACAGTAGTGATGAAGCTGAGCCATATGTTCAAAGACATAAAAACATACTATGTGGCTTGCATTCAACTAAGAGTGATATTTGGTTAGCGAAAGAACACAATCGGACTTTCCTAGATTGGCTAAAAGATAAGGTTTTAGAAAAACTTACTAAATGTCATGGTTTAGTCTCCAAAAGAGTGAAATGGTTATCAAAAGGTCCAAGTTTGCATGTCATATCTCACTCCGGGTAAGTAATTAACAGGTACACATTCTATACCAAAAGGCATGATGATCGTAGCAGTGTAGCGCCATGCAAATTTAAAATAGTGGTGTGACTCTTGTGGCTCAGTCTATGCATATCTCAGAAGGTAATGACAATGCGAATATGTTTTACTTCTGAGTCATTGAACACATATGGGAGTTGGACTATTTGAGATTTCGTGTGCTAATGTTCGACTGTAAGTGGATTGACAAAAAAAAAATGGCATTTTGATGGACGAGTCAGGGTTCCTAAAGGTGGATCTTAATAGGGTGGGGTACAAAGATGACCGTTTCATTTTAGCATCACAAGCTGAACAAGTGTTCTATGTCACATATTCTGTTGATAAGAAGTTGTCAATTGTTCTTTATTCAAACAAAATAAAAGTAAATAAGTATGGTGATCAAGAAGGTAAAGGTAACGAGAATAACGAGGATGATCTTTTTTCTCTACACCGCAATCTTATGAGAGTGATTGACCTGGAGATCATGGTATGTATATGAGAGATGATCATGATAATGAGGGGGATTGGATCAAACATAAGGTGGCTTCTTTGTGGAAAAAGAGATGACTAGCTAGTTTAAGGGCACAACATGTATGAACTTTTTCTAATTAATTTCATGTGTTTTAATTTTTAATTTATTTTGTTTGTATTTCATGTATGAACTTTTAATTCAAATATATCCACATTCACATACTTATTTATTTTGCTTGTATTCCACTTTGTTTTCTTATATGACCATTTGTTGTCATGTGCATAATTTGAACGAAATCAAAGATTTTTTTTCTAGTTTCAATTATTCAGTGTAGTTATCATTTTTGTAATTTCCATTGGGTTGGTCTTTTTTTTTTTGACTAGATTGGGTTGGTCATTGTTGATACCACCAAGGAGATCATTTTTACATGGACCTTTTAAGGAAAAGTTTGCTAGTCCGAAGAGACTTGATGGAAGTGTTCAATGTGTAAGCAACTAGATTTTCTATGTGTGTGTCTTTATATGTTTCAAAATATTCATTAATATACAAATATATTTTATCTTTTTCGAGCAATATCAACATACATAGGTATCAATAAAAAAAACATATACTTAAAGGGAGCTAATAAAAACATTCAAATGGGTGCCCATAAAAGTATAAAGAAACTATACTCTCAAATTCTCTTGCTGTTTTTGTTTCTAGTAGGTTCGCATTCTGTTACATTATGTTTCTACTAGGGTGTTCGCGTCTGGTTTGATTTTGAAACAAAAGCCATTCGATCCAATCATAGAATATACATGTGCAGTGGTTTGGTTTGCTTCAATCCAATTACATCATCAAATCCAATACCATCTAATCCAAAAAAAAAAAAGTGTTTTCAGTTCAGTTTGGTTTGGTCTTAATTTAATTAAAAATTTATGTAATTTTTATAAAAATTACGTATTTGGTCATAAACATATATATTTTTTGCTACAAGTCATAAGCATATATGCATGAAATCAACTATCATTATTGTTAGCATTCCTAATTAGCACAAACTGAGATATCACTGTCCACATGTGTAGTGTGTGTGTGAGTATTAAGCCAAATCCAATGATTTATGTGCATATACTTATAAGTAGCGGTTCAGTTCGATCCGAGTTGGTTCTTAGAACTAAAACCAAAAACCAAACTGAACTAATCAGTTTTTCAATAAGTAGTCCAAATACATCCAAATAAATTTGGTTTTGTTTTCAGTTTTTTGATTGGTTTTTGGTGTTTTTTTTTTTATCGATTTGGATCTGAACTCCCCTAGTTTCTACAATCCTTTTGTTGCTGTCTTGTGCACAACTTTTTCTAGCTTGTTGTTTTTACTGTTTATTTTGGCTTTGGGAAGGAATTTGTGATTGCTTTGAACTTAGCATTTGCAGGGGTGTTTTGATGCCGTAGGGATCTAATTTTTTTATCGGCGTTTTGATTCTAGCACTATATTATGCTTGTTTTGATGCTCTATTTGCGTATCAAGTTGCATATGCCTTTTAATCTTTTGGACTTTACAATGTTCCAAGCAACCTAATCATATTGATTGTGGTTATTATGTCATGAGATATATTAAGGAAATCGTCCAGTTGCACTACTCGGATGACATGATTCCACCACTAGTTTGAAATTTTCATTATGGTTTATGTTTACCACATATTTGATAATAGATCATTTAGTTTATTAACACAATTCTAATTCCACTTTATATTAAATTTTATAGTATTTTGAAAACTACCATTACACCCACTACATTGATGAATTGCTAACTAAAGTTAAGGATGAATGGACATCTTATGTGCTTGACGAATTACCTTAGTTTTGAATTTGAATTTGTGACTATTATATATGAGGAGGGATCCGTTTACACCAAGTTAAGTTACACCAATTCTTACACCACTCATAACTCTTACATCAAGTCAAATTTAATAGAATGAACCATTGGATTGAAAGTTTCTATCTTGTAGATCGTCTATGTCAAATTTTATAAAATTCCAAAATCATTTAGTATTTCAATTATATACGTTAAAATTAACGAAATATATATCTTAAAAATATATGAAAATGGAGCTATTTGAATATATATTCAATGATGTTCAAATTTTCTCAAATTTGACACAAATGATCTAGATGACATATAATTATTATTCAACGGATGGATTAGTGAAATTCACGTTATATAAAAAGTTATGAATGGTGTAAGAATTGGTGTAACTTAACTTGGTGTAAACGGATCCCTCCTTATTATATATATATATATATATATATATATATATATATATATATATATATGATCTCTCAAGTGAAACTAGAGTTAATTTTGCCTTTATTCCCTTTGTTTCACGTACTTTATTTATTGTATCAGCAAGGCAATTTTTGTCGTTAGTTATGTGGCCATAATGGAGATTGGTTTTAGCTATTATTAGTATGTATGTAGGGATTTTTTTTTATAAGAAAACGAATATTATTAACACAATGTCTAATTAAGCATCATTGTACCCATGTGTTGGAAACCAACAATCGGCCTAACAATCTACCTAGAGGGGGGTGAATAGTAGTTTGAAGCAGTGATAGCAATTTCTCGGATATAATTGAAATAGTTTAAAATAATGTTTGCTGTTTTTATAAAATAGTCGGATTTAGTGCCGAGCAGAATGAGATAATCGGTTATCTAGGCTGACCACCGATTATCCGACCTGCAACACACAAAAACCAGTTTTGCAACGGAATCTTAGCAAACACAAATCAACCAATATGAGGTTCGGCCAGACCGACTAAAATTCTCGGAAAGTGCAAAATGCTCGGACAATGCAGTAAACAGATAAAGTACAGAAAGCAGTAAAGAGAAAACGATAAAAGAAGAGACACATGAATTTTTATACTGGTTCACTCTCACCCACTTGAGAGCTACGTCCAGTCCTCCCTAAACCTTAGGAAGCTTTTAATTAAAATCAAATTGATAGAATTTCACGGGAACTAATGAATGAACCTCACTCAACCTAACCCTTCCAAGAGAGTACCAAACTCTTGGATTCTACCCAATTTGATACCGGTAGGAAGAACCTCTTCCAAAGCCTCCTTGAAACCTTCAAGTAGCTCAACCGGGCGAAGAACCTTTTCGACTTCTGCTTAGGAACCTCCTAAGACTTCTCTGGTGAACAGTAACAGTAATGATGTGTGGCTCTAGAACTGAACTCAATCACGTATGAATGTGATAGTGTGAATAGCAACTTAGTTTCAGACTTTTGAAAGGATTGGCAGAGAAAATGAGTGTTTTAGATTCTGATTTCTTGTACACGGTCCTCTGTGATGTTGGAGGAGGCAATCACTTTTTATTCACGAAAATCCCCATGAATCAGGGAGGAATAAAAATCACCACGTGATTAATTAATGTTGACGAGATTCCCTCTCCAACAGTCATATTCTGATTCGGTTTAATTTTGAATCAGATCTTTCATTTATTGACAATTTCTTTTGGACAAATTCTGATGATTAGCGAGCTCCCAGCTTCCAGTTGGACAGAGCTTCCACAACGGATATCTTGACAAGAACCGAGCTTAATATTCAATCTCGAACTATCCTTAGCCGAGCTAAATATTCAATCTCGAACTAAGACTTTAGCACTTTATTCATCCACAGCGAAGGCCGAGCTTAACTTCGGTTGAGTTGATTATTTACGATTTTACTCGTCTGCACCGAGGGTCGAGCTGATGGTTCTGTCGAGCTGATGATTTAACATTTCACTCGTCTGCACGGAAGACCGAGCTGATGATTTAACATTTCACTCGTCTGCACCGAAGGCTGAGCTGAACTTCTGACGAGCTGCTGATTTACCATTTCACTCGTCCGTAGCGAAGGCCGAGCAAAACTTCTGACGCGTTGATGCTTTACTATTTTACTTACGTGCCGAAATGAAGGTCGAGCCATCGGACGAAATGAAGGCCGAGCCGATTGTTCGACTGCATTCGCTGAGCATCTTCAATCTTACTTCTGAGTTTTTGACTGCTTCTGGTTCAACTCTAGTTCTTCCGGTTGTCTTCCGTACTGAGCTTTCTTGCTGTCCGAGCTTAGCTAACCACCTGAGTCTACCGCTGCTTGATATCTAAAGGCACGGTACGTCGGCAGACTCGGAATCTAGGTTGTTGTTGTTTTCTTATTTCTCAAAACACGTTCTTCCGCGCAATTTGTCTTCATCAAAACTTAGCATTCCTTGTTGATTCTACACCATGAACCCCACCTTCTATGAAGGGTTTGAATAAAGGTACACAATCGTGTTCTAAAAAAAGACCAAAACCAACAAAGAGCAGTACAAATAAATGAGTATACTTCACGAGAATTGTGAAGCAAAAGATACAACAACAAACAATCAAACCCCAACAAAGCCTGCCTAAGCAAAGTTAGGATCTCTACATTTTTAAAAACCTTGATATATTGGAAAAATCTAGAGGGAATCAGAGGAAAGAGAGTATAGCAAATCTTAGCAAGCACAACCGGCCACCAATACACCACCTACTATTACGGATATTAAAGAATCTCTTTTAAACATTCCAAAGGATTCATGCACCAACTAACAAAATCAGTATTGGACTCACTGATAGCTTTAACCCAAACCCAAGATTTAACTTTAAAATAATCAAAGATACCTTGGTTGAGAATAATATCATTGGGAATTGATTTATTAACCCCCCCTCTTACTTAGTTGACCCCCCATGTAGATGGAAAATTCCAAAACACCCTTAATCAAATATTAATTCCTAAACTACCCTCAACCTATTAACTACCCAATCCCACCCATTCCCAAACCCCCACCGTACAATCCTTCTTCTTCAACTCTTCCTTCTTCTTCAACTTCCCTCTTCTTCAACTTCTTTCTTCTTCAAATCTCTTCTTCACTTCAACTTCTCTCCATCACACATTTTCCTCAAACTAAGGTATTTCTTTCTTCTTTTCCTTTCTCTCTTTTTGATTTTTTTTCTATTCGTTTCTCTTCTTCTCTGTCCCGTATTTATATGTGTCAATTTTGTTTGTTTTTTTTGTTTTTGGTCGCTGGGGGTGGGGAGATCTTGGGGTAAGGTATAGATTTAGGGGTTAATAGTTGTAGGGTTTTGTTATTCATGTGTTTTATTGCATTTTATAATGGAGTATTTTGGCTGCATGTTGAATTTGCTATTCATTTTTGTTTTGCGATTATGCTGTCTTCGATATGTGTTCTGCAATTTTTTTTTCTGATTTTAGGTTTTTCTCGCTGGGACCCCAGCGAGTGCATAAAATTAACATTCTCGCTGGGGTATGAGCGAGATTTAAAATTTTATGCCCTCGCTGACCCTGAAGCGAGTATTGTAAAAATGTGTTGCTCGCCAAGAGGTCAGCGAGCCTGTTTTGTTCAAGTTGAAAAGGGTTAGCTCGCTGTGGTCCCAGCGAGTTACATAAATTTACATTCTCGCTGCGGTCTCAGCGAGCTTTTGTTTTTTTTGAACTCGCTGACCCTGAAGCGAGTATTGTAAAAATGTGTTGCTCGCCAAGAGGTCAGCGAGCCTGTTTTGTTCAAGTTGAAAAGGGTTAGCTCGCTGTGGTCCCAGTGAGTTACATAAATTTACATTCTCGCTGGGGTCTCAGCGAGCTTTTGTTTTTTTTGAACTCGCTGACCCACCAGCGAGCTTTGTCAGAATTAGGTTGCTCGCCAAGAGGGCAGCGAGCGTGGTATGTTTATGTTATTTTCAATTTGCTGTTTACATATATGACCATATTGACCATATTTTATGTTTACAGTAATGCCGAGGACCAAAAACGCATCGGTAAGAGACCCTATGACGGCATCCAATCGGAGGAGACGGGTAGAAGACCGGGCTGGACCGTCACAACCCGTTGACTCATCCGACGATGAAGAGCAGGAGCAAGAGGTGGAGATGGTTGTGCATGACCCGCAGGACACGTCTTTGCTTAAGAGCTACGACGAGCACCAAGCAAAAGAGATTTGGCAAGGACGTGTAAGTATTAAATGAACCAAAATTATTTCAAGAATAGTTTTTTATTTTAATTAATTTTTACTGATATAAATTGCAGGACCGATTGTTGAACCGGTGTCATAACCATGCTTTCGATATGCCTCTACTGTATAGTGTTGATGTGCCAAGACAAGTGCGCAATATTGTTGAGGCTTCGGGGTTGGAACCACTTGTAGAGACAGCGTATGCAGTAGTTGATCGGCGTCTACTAGGTGCCTTTGCAGATCGGTGGTACGAAGACACCAATACTTTTCATCTCCCTGTCGGGGAGATGACGATCACTCTTGATGATGTTTCCTGCATTCTTCACATCCCGGTTACAGGGTTGCTTATACCATGGGACAAGCCTAACCAAACTGATGCTGCACACCTTATGCGCGAGTTGCTAGAGATGGACAATGCTGATGCTACGCAAGAGGTCTTGGACAATCGTAGTGGGGCCATTAGGTTCAACACTTTGAAGGATGTGTTTAGGAGGGCCATTCGAAGACGGCGTTATGAGGTTGCTGCGAGAGCTTATTTGTTGTACTTGGTGGGGACAACCTTGTTCACAGATAAGACCAACAATACAATTGGCTGTCAGTTCTTGCAAGCATTTGATGATTTGAATGCTGTAGACGGATACGCATGGGGTGCTAGCGCTCTGGCGTATTTGTATGACCACTTATCATTCGCAAGCAAGGCAAAGAAGATGTCAATGGCCGGATACATGTCCTTGCTTCAGGTAATCAACTATCTAGTATTTATTTATAATAAACTAAAAAAAATTGATTGGTTATTGTATACTAATTTCATGTTTTGTTATTATGATTAGGGATGGATATTGGATCATTTCCCATCGATCGGTCCGTGTGCTGTGATAAGTGATGTCTATGAAGAGGATATGCCAAGGATCACTAAGTGGATTCCTCAACAATCCGTGTCCAACTCTGAAAATCACTATCGGATGTTTCTTGAGAGGTTGACGCCAGAGCAAGTGGTATGGCAACCTTACGATCCAGATCACCGACAGGCTAGGCCATTCGAGGAAGCCTCCCTTTACTGTGGCTATCTGAGATGTGGTATCATAAGGACGATTTATCTTCCGCAAAGAATGTTGCGGCAGTTTGGATACATTCAAACTATCCCTGCTGATCCACCCGTTGGACTTCCCCTGCCCTCGGCCATTGATGAAAGTTTTGGAGAATGGCACCTTCACACTCTTGATGATGCCACTAGAGGAGAGCCCGTGACATACAGTGGTTAGTGCGTAGATGGATATATCGATTGGGTGCACAGAGTGTCACATCCCTTTCTCTTACCCACATCGGTAAGAGTTGATCGTCCGGAGGCTACGTTACTAGTAAGTGCTGTCATCCCTTTTTATTATGCACATTATCATAATTGATAACATATTGACTGATAGTTATGCACTTTTTTGTAGACTCGCGCTCTTCAACGATTGCAGATGATTGATGGATATGTTGAACCATTGATTGATGAGGCCGATAATCCTTACTTAGATGCTTTCAGTGGCATACGTCGGTTGACAATGACACCCATCACTGAAGAGGTTACGGAGCCTGCGCAGAGAAGAGGTGGTGTTAGGGTTAGGGGTGGGGGTAGGCGTAGGCATGAGTAGTTGATTTATGAATTCTGTTGACGTAGACAATGTGTTTAATTTATGTATTGGCATAGACGATGTGTTTGATTTAGGTATTGGCGTAGACAATGTGTTTGATTTACGTACTTAATTTGATGGTTTGACTTGCATTTCTTTCATTTCCATTTTCCAAATACGTGTCATTGTATTATACCACACATATACTTTATAATTATTTAATTAAAAAAATATTAAGTATGAGTTATTACATTGCTCGCTTTAGGTTCAGCTAGCTGTGTAATATTACTCACTCGCTGACCTGTAAGCGAGCTAATAAAAAATAATATATAAAAATAATGCTCGCCTTAGGTTCAGCGAGCTATGCAATATTAGTCACTCGCTGACCTATAAGCGAGCTAATAAAAAATAATATATAAAAATAATGCTCGCCTTAGGTTCAGCGAGCTGTGCAATATTACTCACTCGCTGACCTATAAGCGAGCTAATAAAAAAATTAATTATAACATTGCTCGCTTTAGGTTCAGCGAGCTGTGTAATATTACTCACTCGCTGACCTATAAGCGAGCTAATAAAAAAAATTAATTATAAAATTGCTCGCTTTAGGTTCAGCGAGCTCTGTAATATTACTCACTCGCTGACCTATAAGCGAGCTAATAAAAAAAATTAATTATAAAATTGCTCGCTTTAGGTTCAGCGAGCTGTGTAATATTACTCACTCGCTGACCTATAAGCGAGCTAATAAAAAATAACATATAAAAATAACATGAAAAAAATATATAAATGTAACGTAAAAAAATTGCACTTAATAAACATAACATTAAAATAATTGCACTTAAACCAAAAATCAACATAAAATTCAATTCATCAAAAAGGCATCACATAACATTAAAATCTTAATCACTTGCAATGTCATATACAAGAGGATCCATAGTCGCAGGAAGTATTAATTCTGTAAATAATGCAATACGATCCATAAATGTGCCACCCCAAAGCGCTCCATCCTCGTTGAAATAATGTTGCCAAGAAGGATGCACCGTTGGTAAAGGTGACCCTTCCTTCAAAATAACTTGAATCCAATGGTTTGGCTCTTCATCCAATAATCCAGCTATGTTGACATTTCCGATTATCCAAAGTCTAGGATAAATTGGTGGTGCCTTGGTGTACGGAAAAAATGTAGCACAACCCCTCAGTTGAGAGCATAATGTAACAAGCACCACATTATACCGATTAACAATGACATGTCCCAAGTCTGGAATAGTCAACCATTTTTGTTTAGGAACAGTCCCAATGTTACCCACATGGAGTGAGTTAAGCACCTCATTATATCGAGCAATCCCACCCATTAGATCAAGATACATATCCTTGTTTTCTTTCATCTCATGAATGAGATCGATCCGCACAAGCATATAAGATTCCTCATTCTCATAATGATACAAACTAATAGATCGAAAGCCACAGTTGCCATCTCCTTTGACATCAATAATGTGCTCAATATGTTGTTGCATGCAATAGGGGAATTGTGATAAGAAGGGAGACATAACATCGGGGTTTGGGTTTTGAGAATTTTTTTGGGAGGTTTTTTGGGAAGGGTTTTGGGAATTTTTTTGGGAAGGGTTTTGGGAAGTTTTCTTTTGGGAAGACTTTCTTTGGGAGGACTCTTTCTCGGCATATTCCCAACCCGAGGGGTCACGCTTTGTCGATCTTTCATGGTTGCTTGTTCGACCTTTTGTCTTTGCTTTTTTATTGGGTGGCAACAAGGAGGTAGTTGCTGGATCCACAACCTCTCGAAGCTTGTCCATCAGTAACTGTTTTACATCATCGTTATTGTTATCAAAAAGATACCAAAACTTCTCAATCAAGGGTCTCGGGTCAAGTTTGGTCTTTGATTGCTTTGTGCTTGTATTTTCGAACGTGAGGATCTTCCAATGATCATGAACCGCTTCAAGAGGAATTGGTTGACCAATTTTCCTATACCCATCCACCTCACATGCACATGGTAACCCATGTGTGATTCTACACTTACAATCACATATCCTGCACTTGTCAAAATTCATTAACTGTTTGTAAATAAAAGTCAATGCCTCCCGAGACACATAGTACAATAAATTCTTGAAAAATGGAGTGTTCAACCTGTGATCAACTCTTGTTAAGCTTCTTTGAAAAGATTCAGTTATGTTACTATATTGACATGTCAACATCCTTTGCATGTCCACTAAACAAGTGCATAGATCACCATTGCTACCTGATAACATCCTTTTGAACTGAGAGTGGGCACCTTCGACCCTATGAGAAAAAAAAAGGAAAATTAAAAAAAAAGAAGCAAAATAACAATAAAAAGAATACATATTAAAAAAATTATTATTACCTATTTGAAGTAGTATTTCCAAGATGCATAAAATCATTTATGAATGCATCAACGAATTTTTCCTTGTTTTCTTCCAAATAAGTCCTATTCACATACTCAAAGAGACCAATGCAATTTTCACACAAGCCTTCAAATTCCATCTTTGAAACTTCATACTCATCCTTGTCCTTGGAATGCACTAGCTTTGTCCATGCATCAATGAATTTATCTTTATTTTCATCATCAGGTTGACGAAGATAATTCTTCAAATTTACTTTAATATTCTTCTTGATGTGAAATTGACACAATAAATGCTTTGAACTTGGAAAAACCGTCTCAATCGCATTCACTAATGCACCCTCAAAGTCAGATACAATCACCTTTGGCACGCAAGCTTCATCTTTGATCAATCTCTTCAAATGTTGTAATGCCCATACGAAGTTTGAAAACTGCTCCGTCTCCATGTAAGAGAATGCTACAGTAAATGATTTATCTGTTGAGGTTTGTCCAACGACCTCGAGCAAAGGCCATCTGTATCTATTGGTCTTGTATGTATTGTCTATGATGAGGACAATATTGAACAAATTCAAAAGACTAATAGATTTAGGATGCGCCCAAAAAATTTGCTTTACAACATCGGTGACCTCATCTTTCCTATACCAAGTGTCAAATCCTTCATCCCTCAAACACTTCAAAAGATGTTGCATTTCTGATCTTGGACGCCTTACACTTTTTTTCCACCGATTGCGTATATTGTAGATTTGCGTCAATGTAGTGCAATTGGATGGATTTTCTTCTCTCAAAGTTGCTAATATGTGTCTTGGCATCACCCGATTCTTTGTCATGGTAATGATTTTCTCATTTTCTTCCGGTGTAGGCTTCCCTGCTGCTGCGTGGCCAATCAATGATTCATATTTATTATGGTTGTGGGTGCCACAAGACACCCTCACTATCCACCCTCCGTGGGATGCCGATGGTCGACCATGTATTTTGAAAGGACAATTGGACTTCTTTGACCCGGTAATGTAGTTTATATCCTCCTTTTTGGGCTTGTAAAGACCGTATCTTTCGCATGAGATGGTGATCCTTTCTTTCTTGCCAACTCCTCCTCTATCCGACCTAAGGATCCTAAGAACAAATCCTTGAGAATAGGCAACTTCACGAACCCATTTCTCTAGAGATTCACAATTAGGAAAAACTCTTCCGGTCTCAAAAGCACTTGTGTAATCCGGAAACTAGATAGGAACTAATTCAACATCCTCAATCTTCCGAGGGCCACCATCATTCATGTCACGATTGCTCTCACCATCGTTTGCTTCCATGTTTAAATATCTGTATACAAAGGTTAGATTAATTAAATTATTTTTTTAAAAAAATTCAGAATGTTCGCTTAGGGTTCAGCGAGTGTGTTAAATTTCACACACGCTGAGCCAGGCGCGAGCTAACAAAAAAACTACTAGCTCGCTGACGGGTCAGCGAGACGTTAAAGTTTAGATACACGCTGACACATAAGCGAGCATGTGGTCTTTCATTATAATACTTAAACTCGCTGCTGTGTAAGCGTGTGTGTAAACTTTAACTTCTCGCTTTGGTCACAGCGAGTGGGTTACTTTAACAAACACGCTTACCCCAGAGCGAGTTGTTGATTTTTCAATATACAAGTCTTTCTCGCTGTGGGTTAAGTGAGTATCTAAATTTTAGTCACTCGCTAAGGGTCCAGCGAGTCTGTTAATGTTAGACACTCGCTTACCCCAGAGCGAGTTGTTGATTTTTCAATATATAAGTCTTTCTCGCTGTGGGTTAAGCGAGTATCTAAATTTTAGTCACTCGCTAAGGGTCCAGCGAGTGTGTTAATGTTACACACTCGCTTACCCCTAAGCGAGCTGCTTAAATTTTGGCCAGCTCGCTGAACCCTACGCGTACGACAGTACGAATAGAAAAAAAAATTACGAAAAATTGGAAAAAGTACGTAACAAGTGTACCTTTATGATCATGCAATGCTTACACGATGATGGGATGCTTTATGATTGATTAAACAAGTGGTTTTTTGTTGATATGTTATAGAAGTAGAAGGTGAAAGGTAGTTGAAGATGAAGAAGAAGAAAGAGGAGAAGATGAAGGGTTTAAGTGTTGCATGAGGTTTAAGGGAGGAAAAGGTTGATGGGTTTAGGAAGGTGGAAGGAAAGAGGAGGGGGTAAGGGTATTTTTGGAAACTCAGTTTTTTTTAGTAAGGGTGCTTTTGGGTTTTTTGAAAAAAGGGGGTCAAGTAATTAAAAAGGGGGTTAGAAAATTAAATCCCATATCATTCCTCTTAAGCCATAAGGATCAAGTAGCCATCGTCGAAAGCCCACAAGCATACTTGCGAATCACTTTATTTAGAAACAAATCAGCAACTTGTAGAAGAGCATCAAAAGGTGTGATTGCAACATGGAAGCCACACTGCAAACCAAATAAAAAATCACCTACAAAAGTTCCTAGCAATAGGGCATAAATGGAAAATATGGATGGCACTATCCAAGCCCACTTGACAAAAGCAACAACTAATATCAACATCCACACGTGTTTGTGTTGTGGCGAGTACCCCTTGCGCTCTTATTAATGAAACTTATTGCTTGTTGATAAAAAGAAAAAAAAAATAAAAGATCTCACAAGAATTTGTTCAAATATATAAATTCAAGAGAAAAAACTTTTATCCAAAAAATTATTATTCATGATCCCGATTTCTTTAAAATTATAATGGTATTATAGATATTTAAGATTATGGTTTCTTTAAAAAACTTAACATATTTATAATCTTAGTTCTTTTAAAAAAAAACTTAACAATTATCATATATATTTAAGATCTCGATTCTTTCATGCTCATAAAATACCAGTTCCATGTTTTTTAAAATAACAGGGATCAAAATTTAGACTTTTTATGTCGTTGAATTCATCCTGATTCTAAACTGGGATTAATATATGCACGAAGCTGAGATTAAATTCATATTTTGTAGTAGTGTTTAAAAAATAATAACCTTGAGTCAAATTTTTTTTAAAGATCATCATCACAATCATAACCCAAAAATAATTTTAGGAAAAAAAATATAAAATAAGATGTGCATATCCGAAAATAGGATAAAAATGTCCTCTAAATTGAGATGGTGCCTCTTTTGAATTTTGATTTGATGACCAGTCCAACTTTGATAAATCCTAGGCGGACAAAGGATGAAGCCTTGCTCAAAACCTAACTCATGTCAACCTAATGTATTTACGGGTGCAAAGATTGACCCCAGAATAATATCATATATTTCTCTCACCCTTTTACCTTCTCCCACCTTTTTCAGGTAGCATTATTTTTAAATAATGATGTCAAGACTTTTGTAGAATTATTTTATCTATACATTATTTGATGGGTTTGGACGAGTAATAAGCGGCTCAGTCTCGCTTAAGCAAAGTCTCGAATAAAATTCATGTCGGTGACTCACCTGTCATAGTTAGGCACGCGATCCGAGTTAGATCCGAATGTACCTAAATAATACTTGGGAAACCGGATGAAAAAAAAAAAAAAGAGAGAGATGGTACCATACCAATTGGTGGTTACTGAACAAATCTACTATGATAATTAAAATTTCCTTACTTGAGACACACACCTTTGCGGATTCTCCATCTTCTGAAAACTTTATTTCTACAGACTTGATAATAATTATTATAGCTAACCTAATTCCAGGACATGCTCATCACAACTAGAGATTCTTGCATATAAGGGTAAGTACTAATTAAGGTAGATCGCCAATAATTGAAAAGTGCCTCTAATGTTGTCATGCATATACACATATTATTGTACTCGCATTCGCACCAAGTACTTACCCATACCTTGTATTTTGCATGGTTCTTAGAATCTTAGTCAGCACCTTGAACCATCTACTCAACCCCATTAAATTTATTCTCAATCTTACTTCCAGAAAAAAAAATTACTCAATCTTGATTCCATTAACGTATTACTTCTTCACCAACATTTTAACGTTGTTTATTATTAATCAAAACCAAGAGCTAGTTTCCTGCAATCCAAAGCAGGACCACTGATTAAGAGCATAGCATTCTTGCTTCTATGTATACAAGAGCATATAGCTAGCATTCTTCATATACCTTGTAACGTGACTATTCAAGAAAATTACTACCAACTCCAAAATTTTCACGAGATACTCGCCGTACGGAACCTCTATAGATGGTGCAACTTTTCTACGTGCTTGACATATATCTAGCATTACTTTATATATATAAATTTAGGGACTAAAAACTTAGATCAGCTTATATAATATTCATTTGTTTGCAAGTGCACCATATGTAATTTAACGTCTCTCAGCGATATAAGTTGCTTTTTTTTTTAAAGGGCTTTATTACTTAAAATTACTAAAAATAGAAAATTAATCATAAGTGTATATTATTGTTTCTCTCAAAAATCTCAAAAATCATAATTTCTAATAATTTTCTTCTACTTTTGATTCTTTAACAACTGCCCTTTAGCATTTGCCTTTTTTCAATGACACTAAATATGAATTAAAATATTGACAATGTTCCATAAGTATCTGGGCCATACAATTTCAGTTACACCTGCCAACCTTCTTGGCAAAAATTCTTTATCTATGGGCAACAAAGTTCTCCTAATAAATATTTAACATACCTGTTCTTAAATACTCGAACTCAATACCTATAGTTAAGCTAGAATAACCCTCAATCTCACCCAAACTCAATACTTTTGGTAAAATAACCCTTTTATCTCATGTTAAGGTTTTGATCAAAACCAATTCATAATAAAAAACAAGTGATGTGAAACTTTCAACAAACCCCCTCAAATAAAATGTGTTAAACTATACAAAGTATAACTTTTGACCCATAACAAAAAAACAACTCTTGGCCTGTGACAACCGGAAAAAGAGTTTGACTTTAACTCTGATAAGAATAGCCTAGGAAGTAATTACACCATACCGTATAAAGCAGATAATGTAAAACTTCCAAGATATCGTACCAATTGAGTAAGATAATAGAATTAAACCTTGATATAAATATAAATTATTTCTTGGTCTACAAATAAAAGGATCGTGCCACTCTTAAATGCCGCACACACCTTTTGCCATTTTATTACAAATTAAGACCCAAATCCTGATCAAATAACCCACCAATTGACCCTTTCCTTATTTCATAAAGTCCACCCTTTTTTTTTTTTAAGGGATTTCATAAAGTCCTTCTTAGGCAAGTAGAAAAAATTACTGGAATGAATAGCACTTGGCACTATCCCCATTTCCCATCATAAACAGAAGCTCACTAAAGCATACTATAATGAAGCTAGCTTTATATCATCCCAGAGTAAATTAAATGAAAATGAAAAATATTTCAGATGACTAGCTCATTGCATTGCATTGCACCCTTCCTTTTAAGTTCATTATCCAATGCACAGCATTATATCTCCTTTGTCCTTTTCTGTTTCTTGGTGTATGTACATAACAACCAACTATATAAGACTGATGAAAACAGCACCAAGTTGACAAGTGCCTCATGTTCCATAAAAGAAGAAGAAAAAGGAAAGTACTGAAAAAAAGTACAAATAACAAAGAGTCAAAGACAACTAAAGATTCTCTAAGGAATCTGAAAGATTGATGATAGAAAATTTTGTCTGTAGGGATATTTGGCAGCAGCACCATAAGAGGATCATAGGAACTGGAAAATGGTGCATAATGTTGGGAGACAGGATAAGATTTAGCTCTCCACAATCTGTGGACCGCTATACATCTTTCCTAGTACTTGTACGTCATTAGGTTCCTCCCTCTCTTGAAGCCATTCATAGTCTTTCCTTTCCTCTTCTGGTATGTTTGTTCCATCAACTGAAATTTCAACAAAAAGAATCATTCCATTAGTCAATTGAGGATTTCCCAAAATGGTTCATTGACAAATGACCAAAATATAAGGATTCAAAAATATAGAAATCTTGCATTGAAAATCGAAACATTAAAATTTTGGAAAATGTTCTGTGTGAACATATGTGATTGATAACTGCATGGATATCTAGCTTGTTTTATATGCAAAAATAATAAAATAAATCTTTACTTGTAAAGTTCGACCATTGAAAAAAACTAGTTGTTAAATCAAGATGTCAATTATGGATATTCGTATAACACTATTCTAAAATTTTTAAGATATGGTGTGAAATACAACACTTTCGAATACAAAGTTTCTAAGGGCTGAGGTCAAGAAAACACTTTTTTTAAGGTCCAAGTCACAAGTCAACATCGTAGCCCTCAGCCAACCCTAAAAAATCCAGTGATTCTCCCAAAACTTTTTGTGAGAACAGAACTTTCTTATAAAAACCATCTCAGTACATCCGAATCAAATTAGCATATAAATATCGGTAATTGATTTTTTTATTTAAAGAAAAAAGCCTAAACAAATGGACCATTAATTGATCAAGGTAAATCCAACTACAATCATATAGTAATCTATGAGACTTGTATGAAGTAGCTATAGTATAATAGAAATCGGTAAAACCATAGGTGATAAAACAGTTTTGCAGCCAATTTTGCACACTAAAGTGGTAGTGTAAAATTTGTGAAGTTAAAACAGATAAATTCAAAGAGCATATCACTTTCAATATAGTGTTGAGTAATAAGAGAATGATTTTAGTGGCGAGACAAGATACCTGGAAAGCGAGAGAAGGGGTAATTCAGGTAGTATGAGCAGTGCCTACCATCAGGATCAGAATATGGAGGACCAAGCACATCTAACACCGCGCACGCAGTCACTGCTGTGAAACAATGGAGGTTGCCCCCATCATTTGGATAAAGGATAGATGGGTTACAAGGAGCAGTGAAATCGGCATCAACCTTAATTTTTGCCAAACGCGTCTCAGGAGTTAGGCCTGCATCATTAGAATGTGAATATTACTTTATTTATCAATTATATTCTTAGTAGAGAAGGGAATAATACTTCGTAATCATCACTTCAATCAAGTGTAGATGTATGAGTGAAAATGAGCAGAAAAAATGAGATGAGACTATTTATTATCAGATCGTAAAAATTGTGCAGATATATAAGTGTGTGTAAGTAATTGAGTATTATCATTCTAGATATGATAAGGGAACCAAGTATGAAATGGAAATTTAAAATATAAGTTGAATTAGTATAATTGATGAAACCAGTGATATAGCTCCATTGATCTTCTCGCAAAATACTACTTTTCGATGTAATAGTGAATTTTCCACGTATAGCAGTTTAAAGACAGTCACCAAATACAACAAAGCAGGAAAAAAAAACATTTATTTTCCTAAGCATCTTGAACACTAAATATATTCATCTTCTAAAAAAAAAAAAATGATGAGTGGCCCAAGCAATTGATCTTCACAAGTAAAATATTTCACATTGTGAAGTTGTTATATGACTTAAAAATTAAAATGAATGGTATTGCTGGAGGAAGTTGTGAATAAACACATGTCTATTAAATGTTAACAGCTTATTTTTTTATTCTATGATTTTTTTAAAATAAAAAATATTCCTTGCTTTATTCAAATATATGTATTAAATGGAAAAACATGATTCCTTATAGTATGAATAATAAATAGTAAATAGTTTTTTGAACAAGAAATAGTGCATAATACAAGATGGAAAGAATATAGAACAGGAAAATACTCACTTTCTGATGGTTGTTTGACAACGGTGGAAGAGTCAGCAGGCAAGTCAACAACCCAATCATATGATTTGATGTGCATAGTTCCGAAAAGAAGTTTGCTAAAAACCGTCATCTGAGGATGGTTATGGAGAGGAATAACACCCGAAGGAGGCAAACAAAATATTCCCATCTGCAGTAACATAATAAAATAAATAGTTACCATCTCAGGTTCGAGTGATGCGAATGGAAAAAATAGATATTGGTAAGACTTTGCCCTCTTAAATGGAACTTCCCAGCTCGACTCAGATAATCAGATCAAAAGCCACTTCTGAATTCCGAGGGAATAAGAGCAAAAAAAATCAACAATCCTATCATGAATTATGCATGATGAAAGCAGTTCAGGTTAGAAGCAGTACCGAGAATTTTTCGCACCCATAAATGTGTAGGTATGTGATTCTCGGAATTCGTTGCCCGGTGTTTGTCACGAAATACGGCATGTCAGGTCTCAAGCCAACATCTTCTGGTTTTATTCCATCTGCACAAAGAGAAGCAATAGTTGTATGCCTTGCAAGACACATAAAACTTATAAAAACTGTAAATAACAAATGGTTAATAAATCTCGGAGTTACGGAACAGGTAACAAATCCAGATTTACTGCAGTCGACTTCACTGCAATCACAGATGAACCTTCGGATGAATGACTTTGGATTTATCTAATGGCTCAAGTTGTGCCAAACCATCGAATATAGTGGACATGTGCAAATCCGACGGCAGAGAATCCAAAACCGACAGGTTACAGTGTTCTAGTGAGTTGACTCCAGAGGATATTATTACACCAAAAAAAATATAACTAGATGAATCCAGATTCAGCCATGTAAAACCAGTACAAAGCGACATCCTTCTTAAATCCATAGCCATATATGCATGACAACCCCCACAAAACAAAGTGTTTCCGATCCCCTACACCTTCAGCCACTCACCAGTTTTTTTGCCCCTCTTTAAAAATCATCACCATATTTTTATTTTTACCAAAAAAATAATGGCACATCCTTCTAACAACCAACTTAACATAAAAATAAGGTACTATTACACAAAAAATTAAAAAAAAAAATTGATACAGACAATATTAATAAAAATAAAAAGATATCCAATACTTTCATTGTTTAGTGATTAAGAGCATTATGAAAAAAGATTGGTTACTGTGACACGATTATTTTTACCAAAAACATTCAGCATGCTATTAAACATACTAATTGACTGTATCCCCTAGCAAATAATACAATTTTAAACCTTTACAAACCAATAATCTAGCTAAAAATGACCAAGAGATCCCATCCCTAACCTAGGACATAGTAAATCCAAAGTACACACATAAGCTATCTAAATGGGAAGAGGAGAGAGAAGCAAAGGTCTAAACCCAAAGTACTAAACTACTCCATATGCTTGCAGATGTCTCATTCATATTAGAACAAGGACTAGACATCACATGGTAAATAGAAAACTTCAATGAAAACATATCTCCGCACATGACAGCAAACATTTTTTTATTTGCTACCCAAAAACCTTAGACTATATAAAATGCTGTGCATGCATGTAAAGACACAAAAGCAGATCCCACCCTGATGCGAGAAAACACAATTAGCATACTCGCTCTATCCTTTATAATAAGTCACTCTTACCTAATTCACTCAGATTAAGAAAGATAATTATTATTCTCAAATTTATCAAAAAAATATGTTGTTATTTCAAAGTTACCGCTATTTTAAACTTTACAACTTTATTTATTTCTTTATGTTGTAATTATTACCTATCACCATTATAAAATTATGATGGTTATATTTGGAATAAACTATTTAATGTTACCAGATATATTATAAATCGACTTATAAAAAAGACAAGAAATTTATCAAAATAATGCCTTGTAATAAGGGATGGAGGAGAAGTTATTAGTTGGTCCTGGACCACCATGTCATTTGTGATCCAGGCCAATTATAGTTTGCCAAGTAGGACGATAAAATAAAAAAAATAATAAAAATAAAGTGAGTGGGAAGTTATTTGTATTATATGTACTGGCCTATACCATGGATGACGTGGTGGTCCATAACCAACTAATAATTTCTCATGTATAAAAGAGCACAATTCCCACCATCCAATCGATTTAGACAATATGTGATAGATAACATCGTACTAGTACATTGGTTGAAACTTGTGAAATTGGAATAATAGTACAAAATAAAACCAAAGAAAGAAGACAATTAAAAAGATGACACATAAAATAAAAGTATCAAACAAAAAAAAGTACTATCTAGCCAAATCCCTCCATTGATACATAGTCCTATGAGCAAATCAAAGCAAAAGATTAATAATTTCAAGGAAACAAAGATGACACGTTGCGAGCAGCCAGGTAGAGTTACAATTGGAGGAATGCTATTGGTTGAAATTTAATCTAGATTTTATTATTAAATATTTAAAGGAATCCAATGACACATGTTAAGGTTTTAGCACTATACAAGAAAAATAATAAGGGAAAAATGCATACTTCCAAGTTCCAATTGCTAATTCACGTTCTCCATTGGTTACCAATGATGTAAAATATAAAAAATTCATATCAAGATTAATTACTGAAAAGTGTGAATAGAGCCAATATGGAATGACATCGCATCCCCTGGAAATAAGAATCCATAAAGAATTTGTCTATTTACACTATTTACACTCTTAATCAATGATAACTTTTTTTTAATTAAAAATATATAATTGATTAATAGAAAGTATGCATACGCAATTTGGAGTGCCTGTGTCAATAACGGTATAATAAAGAGTTTAACAATATGAAAGCCACAAAGATCTGGAAATTATAATCACATGAAAAAACCACCTTAATAAAATCACACAACACAATTAGAAACAAAAAAAAAATTAAAAAAAATTAAAAAAAGAGGAAATTTTTTGTTACCTAGAACAGATTGCAGCCTCTCAATGTCTGGAGGGGGAGGGACAATCCCAGCGCCACCAGAGGCAAACACATCCTTGCAGGTCTCGAACAGCTTCTGAAACGGCGACGTCATCTTCTTCGAACGCCGCCGGTTCTTCTTCCTTGACTTGCTGTTGGTAATTGTTTCTTTTGGTAATTCACAAAAGTCTTTGCCTTTTCTATCAGCCAAAGTCCTCTCAATACCCATTCAAACCCAAAACCAACAACAACAAAAAGAAAAAGAAAAAGAAAAGCCTCAACTTTGCAAAAATATTGATTTGAACAAGGTATTAGAATCCTAAATTGAGGAAATGGTTATTCTAGAACACAAAGAAAAATGAAATAAAATCCAAATGGGTATCTAAAAAACACATAAAAATGTAAAATTTAGTTCCCCAAGAAACATAATGGCAACAGGGGAAAACAGAGGAAAACAGAGGAGGGTTAAGAAGGTAAATAAAAACAATGATAGGGGCAGAGTTTTGTTTTTTTGGTTCTTTGTACTTTCTAGGAGGGTTTTGCAAAGACTTTTGTTGTTGTTGTTGTTGATGTTGAGGGGTAGTAGTAATACTAAAAAGAAGAGAAGGTGGTGATGGAAGTGAAAATTGTTGGCATGGGAAAATTGGTATGGTGAATGAAGTACAAGGTGTATTTGAAGATGAGGAATTGTGAAATGATATTTATTTTGGTGGTGTTGATATAAAAGAGGTAGAAGAGTATGAGAAGGACTGTGGCAGGGTTAGCTGAGAGAGAGAAAAAACAGTTGGTTTTTGCATAGACAAAACCAGGGGCCATGCTTCCATTCCAATGGGCAGTTTCAACAGCGGATTTTTTTAAACCTTGTTTGTGATTTAAATATACCATATACTATTATTATTTTGATATCAATATCAATATAGTATATATTATAGTCTATATGCACTTTGTTTTTTTTTTTAAGGGGATATATGCACTTTGTGATTTGGTGGTTGTGGCTTTTTTTTTTCTTATTTTATTTCCTGTCATGTATTCCCTTATTAATTTATTTACTATTTTAAGAAATTTATACCAATTAAAAAAATTATTTAATACTTCAAGGTTAAATTACTCATTTGGTCTCTTATTCTATTTTTTTATTATTTCAATTTGCTCCCTTACATTTTAAATCGTTAACATCGTTAGTCTCAATCATAAGTTGTTATTAACATTGCCAATTTTAATCATACGTGACCACTAATTATACACGTGGGCAGACGTGGCTGTGAGCTCATGTCCCTCTATGTGTTCACATAATTCATGGCCCAAAATATTGACGTTTTGGAACATACATTTTACCTTCTTTTCTAAGTTATCTCAAGGGAGAGAGGGAGAAAGTTTCAGAAACTCATTAACAACCTTTTGGAGGAAACATTTTCTCTGCTAGGGCACAAACTGAAGAGACAAAAACGTAAATTGGAGCTTAGCTATTCACTAGGATCAAGTAGAAGGAAGACGATTTCGAATCAACAAAGAAGACTAACGGTTGGAACTATCGGTGATAACATTTGAAACGTAGGGGACCAAATTAATACCAAATAAAGGTAGAGGATAAATTGAGATAAAAAAAAGTTAAGAGACCAAATGAGCAGTTTAACCATACTTCAATTTTCAAGAGAAGAATAAGACAATTTTATTATATTATTCTCACACTACATTAATTCTCACATATTTCACATATTTCAAAATGTTTAAAAGTAATGTTAAATTTGAAAAAAAAATTAATTAATGTATACTCAAATTCTTAAAACGACAAATAATATGAAACAAGTTAAAAAATACTAAAACAACATGTAAATTGAAATGAAGTAGTATACGATAGAATTGTTTTCATAGGCAAAAGTTAATCTAAATCTTTGCTTAAAAAAGGAGGCATATTCTTATTTTATTTTATCTTTTTTAACAAGGTGTTGGTGTTCCTAAATCGATGGTCAAAGAACAATATTTTTTAATTAGATAAAAAAATTATTAAAAAGAGTGTAATTTTTTTCAACAAAACCTTTTTTTTCCTATATAAATACCACAATAATTAAGAAATTTTGGATGTTATGATTATATAATTTAATTATTTATCAATTGTGATACTGTTAAAAAGGTGTTGCTGGTTATACTTTTATGAATTTCTGAAAGTATTGCACTTAAAATAATGTTTAAACAATATAATAAAGTGTAAAGTTTTGGCTTAAGTATAGAGTTATTTTATAATGTATGCCCAATTTCAATTTGTTAAGCGTATTTTAAGGATTTGATTTTTATACAAAAATTCAAAATATCATCTCATAGTATTTCATTCGCTCATATAATATGATCTATGTCTAAAAAAGTTGTTTATTCGGATCAGATCCAAATGTACTTAGGTAATATGTGGAAAACCGGATGGGCAACAAAAAATTGTTTGTTTTTATAGGTAGGTTATTTTATATTTTATAGGGTGTTTTAATTATTTATTCTTAAATTATCCCAATTAAATAAATACTTTAATTAACTAAGTTCCATTTTCGATAAAAAGAATACTGTAGGTTTTTTTCTGTATTTTTTGGCCAGTATCACAGGTAGGGATGGCAATGGGAGACTGCAAATGAGGATCCCTGCGGGGAACGCCCCGTTCGGGTACCCGAGTTTGGGGATTTTTCCCCAGCGGGGGCGGGGATGGGGGGATTTTTCCCCCGAACAAATTTTGGGGCGGGGAATCGGATTGGTTCCCCCGTCCCCGCGGGTTCCCCGTCCCCGATAATTTTACTTATATGCCCTTAAATGTTTAGGCTTTGTATAGTTAAAAAATAGGTTTTTTAGTAACTTAAAATATATTATTATAATTATAATTATAATTATTATTATTAACGATTATTTTAACGATTTTTTTAAATTGAATCTCTTGAATTTTAACGATTATTTTTCTGTAGTGTACAAGTTTAAAAATGTTATTCAACGTTGTGAATTTTATAACAGGTCAAATTGAAGTTAGGTTCCCTGTGGGGACCCGTGGGGATCCGTGGGGTGGTGGGGAATGGGGATGGGGGCTAATGAATTCCCGACATGGGGAATGGGGATGGGGATGGGGGACAAATGAGACCCGAGGATGGGGAATGGGAAAGGTCTCCCCGAGCGTTCCCCGCCCCGTTGCCATCCCTAATCACAGGTGTCCCCAAGAGCACTCTTAATACTAGGGAACCCTTGAGACTAATCTTGTATGATGTCGTGTTCCTATGTCTCTCCCAACGGGGCGTGTTAACCGGGAATCGAATCGATACTTCTCAAGTTCTCAAATTGGCAGGATCGCACCATTTGAGCCGATCCCCGTTGGTAAAGAATAATGTAGGTAAAATAGGTAAATATGTTAAATTAATAAAAAATATTTGTCAAAAATAGAAATTCACTATGCACCTTAATCTATAACGTGACTCATGAATAAAAACGAATGAAATATTAAAGAAACTATTTTTCCAATAGATATTAACTTTTTAAAATATGTTTAAGTACATATTACGAAAAACCCTTTAGTTTTTAATATTTGGTGTTAGAAAAATACTTAATTATTTTTTTTTTCTCTAATTCATTCATGCCATTTTGACATTTTCACGTGCCTTGAATAAAAACAGTATGTATTAAAATATAAAAGATTTCAGTTTGGAATTTTCTCCTTGTGAAGTGGGGCACCCTTAAACAATGATATTTATACGTTGCCATTGTCCTTTTTTCACTAGGCCAATAATAAAGACTAATTATTTTTAAGATGTAAACTTATTAAAATAAATTTTAACTTTATCAATAAAACAATAATTTTTAACATATAGTAAAGATTAAACTCCTAACAATATATTCAAAAAACCTCACGTATTTATCATTTGTATTAGACATTATTGATTCATAACTTTGTTTTTTTTTGTTGTCCACCCGGTTCCCTAAGTACTACCTAGGTACATCCGGATTCGATCCGGGTCGCGTGCCTGGCTATGGCAAGTGAGTCTCCCAACATGAATTTTCTTGCTTAAGCGAGACCGAGCCGCTTACCACTCGTCCCAACCCATGTTTTGACGTGAATAATAGTTTTTTTTTTTAAAGTTTCGGTATATATTTTAGTAACATAAATTAATATGTGGGGTTTATGATCAAAGTAAATAAAAATAGGTTTTGTTGACCAGTGTCATAAAGATATTGTTTTAGAAATACAATTAGTGAAAATATATATTGAAAATCAAAGTTTAATAGTTTCTCAAAATAAAATTATCTATTTTACTTTATTAAACAATATCTTAAATGAATTTGTTAGCAATTTTTTTTTTATAAATGTAAATTTGATTAGGAATATATATATATATATATATATATATATATATATATATATATATTGTTTTTGACTTTTTGACTGATGAGTAATAAATTCCATTAGAACTGTTTTTTACTAACCAATTAATTAGGTTATTATTAATTAAGAATTTTCCTGCCCTAAGCATTTAGGAGTGATGATAGGAAATTAAAAAAAATAGTTTTATAGAAAGTTAAATATTTAAGATTAAAATATAGTGATTTCTATATTTTTAAGGCATTGTTATCATTTTTTTTTTATTTCCTATCATCAACCCTAAAAGACTAAGGTTGAGCAAAATCATCAATTAATTATAGGCAAAACTGCTTCATTAGTCCCTTAAGTTTTGAAAGTGGTTCCCCAAGTTTACTTCCATTAGCATGGTTGGTCCTTTCGTCAATCCCAAAGACTAAAGTTGAGCAAACTCATTTATTAATTACAGGCAAAACTGCTTTATCGGTCCCTCTAGTTATTTATCTATTTGAAAATGGTTCCTCAAGTTTACTTCCATTAGCATGGTTGGTCTTTTAGTTAATTTTTTCGTCTTCGATCATCTTCTCAGGTAGGATTTCCGATCGACAACTTTTTTTCCAAAGATGAAACTCTATTTTTTTTTCTTCTTATTCTCTCATTCTCCGCCAACAAATATCCAGATCGGACCACCAACCTCTCCACCATTCTTCACCACGTCTAGAAGGTGGTGTGATAGGACTAGTTGGGTTAGAGATAAAAGATATTTGTCGGAAAAATGGAGTTTCTTCGAAAAACCAGAGTTTCGCTAGAGAAGATGACCTTCAAGGAGCTTCTCACTTGTCTTGGTCAGGATTCCCACTCAACTCCTTTTGTTTGAGTTTGAGGATTTGTAGAATTTGATACTATACCTCTCTACCCAGCTTTTGGTCCCCTCTTGATGGTTATGACATGTCCATTTGATGGGAACTTCATAGTTAAGTGTGATCTTGAAACCAAAGCTTTCAAAGCATTTAAAGTAGTTATACCAGTAATCACATTATATGATGAGGCAGTATCAATGACTAAGAGCATGGATTGATGGGTTTTGCTTCTGAACTTGTCTTTGAAAGTATCCAACAAATCTATATAGCTAATAGGGCATATATACTGCCTCTCTTGTAAATCCTGATGATTGTCCTTCATAAAGATAAAGTTTATCTTTACTGGGATGGAGACCTTTGAAGGTTCTATAAAATAGTATATCGGCCGAAGTCCCTTGGTCTACAAAGACTTTGTGTACTTTGGTGTTAGTAATGATTGAAGTGATGAGAAAGGGGTCATCATGGACCCTGATGATCTCGCCATAGTCCTCCTCTGAATAGGTAATAATTGGTTTTTATTTCTCGAGGTTTATCATCTTGGAATTAACCTGCATTACTGACCATCTTTCGAGGTACCTCCATAGGCAAAGCCTCTTGTAATCACCATGAATTGCTCATGATTCCGAGTTTCAGTGTTAGTTTCTCTTTCAGAGTACGTTCCTATTCTTCTTTTTCCTTTAGAGTGTTAGTATCTGAATCTTCCTTTCTTCTAGCCTTTTTCTTGTTGACTTTTCGACGAATATCTTTTAGATACTTTTCTCACCTTCCGCTATTGAACAAATCTTAAAGGATAACTTTTAGCTAGAAGCATTCTTCAATGGTGTGTTCTTCACTATTGTGCCATGTGCATATCTTGTCTCTTCTTTCATATGTGAATACCTTTGATTGCCTAGGTCGCTTGATTCTTCTGTGCTTAGCATTCATTATATCCTTCATGATATGTTCACTTGGAGCATTGAGTTAAGAGTAGTGAGTTAGCTTGGGCTTGTATCTTTTATCTCTCTGCCGCCCTCCCTCTTGATGGGAGTCTTTCATTTGGCTTTCTTCTTCACAATTTTCTCGCTACTCGAGTCCAAGTCTCGAACGATCTTTGGCTTATATGGTGATTTGACATTGGCCACCCACGAAATGATGGAAGTCTAATTTGTAGATAAACTACTGCAATCTCTTCATTATCTTGTCCATACTACACGAGGGGTGCTTGCTAAGTTAGTTGCAAACTCACTATCGGGATGGAGTCCCCAAATGAAGAGATGTAGAGCTACCGTGGGCTCTAGGTCCACAATTTGATTTTCTTCCTTGTAAAACTGGTCAAGAAATCATGCAGGCTTTCCTTGAGTTGTTGAATCACCTTTGAGAGTAGTTTTGGGATGAGCTCTACTAGTGGAGAATTGGAGTTTGAACAAATCTGCGAGTTGTTCCCACTTGTCAATGGAGTTTGGTTTGAGGGTTTGGAACCACTTAAAGGCATATCCTGTCATAGTCAACGAGAAGGCTTAGCACATGACATCAGGGGTTTCGTGCTGGAACTTAATTGCTATTTGGAACATTTAAGATATTGGTTTGAATCTCTAGTCTCATAATACTTGTTGAGAGTCCAAAATATGATATATTTCCTTGATATTTATCCCCTTTTAGCTTAAATTTTGTCTAGTTTTCTTAAGTGTTTGATATATTTTGATAAATTTTTGAGTTCACCTCCTAATGGATCCTTTTTATCATCTTTCCAAGTGTTTTGAGGCCAAAATCTAAGGATCATGGATATAAGAACATCAAGGTATGGTTAGAGCCTGGAAAACGGAGCAGAAAAGGCGAAACGAGACATTTTTTTATCAGTCTAAGCACCCACGCGCCCCATTTGGGTGCCTGGGCGCCTATTCTCTAATTTTTGTACCAGAAATAGTCAGTTTGGGGGCCCAAGCGTAGTTCGATTTTTTGCGATTTTTTCATGACCTTTGGGTGTCCTAAGGCATAAAAACTCATCTTGGCACTCATTTTACATATTCTACTCGTGGGACGCACGAGAAAACACAAAGAAAGCTTGGGAGAACACCAAGGAGGGGATTGATTCTTAAAGGAAGGGATTCCGGAGAGGTGATCGACTCGTGGCACACCTTCATGGCACTCATTGGGTTCGTCTTCTCCCTTTGTTTTTCCTTGTCTATAATGTATAGCTAAATTTCCATTAGGGATATGGTGGATTTGATATGAATTTGCGATATGTATAACCTTCGATTTATATGAATTGCTCTGTTTTGTTAATTGTTTGATGATGTGCTTAAAGTTATTCATAGAATTGGCCTCTTTATGATTTGGGACTTAGTCCTTCAATTGACCCTATAATCAAGCATTATAATTTCACAACTCATAGGAATACTTTTGGAAATTATATAACAGTCATAGTTCCAATGTTTTTAATCAAACGATTATTGATTTAAGACTCGCTTAGGGGATTAAGGGGTATAATAATAATACAAAGTAAGTGCCTATCAACGTATAGAATCATATTATTCACTCGCTTAAAGGATTAAGGGATCGATCAAGTATTTACTGCCTCTAGAATTGTTGTTAACATAGGAGGAATTCATATTATTATTCAAGTCCCAACATATAGAATCCAAATTATCTTTATTCTCATTTTTTCATGTTTTCACAAACTCAAATCAAAACCAAGACTTTTAATCTAATTTTGCTTGTTTAACTTTGATAAGGTGATAATTGGCATAACACTAATCCTCATGGAATCGACACTTTATTTACCACTCCATTACTTGTACGACCTGGTATACTTGTCGGTGTTCCAACAATGCTCGTAAAGGTTAGTTGGGGAGTGAAACCTTTAGGTTTTGGGACTTGCATGATGCTCTTAAAAAATGGTTCCAATCCCATGGAGATTGCTCCATAATCCGAGAGTTCTTGTACGAGCTCCTTCTTCTAGGTCTTCTTTGAATGATTCCCAGTGTTGATCTTTTCATGACCTTTGTTCCAAATTTGTTGCAAGTTAAGGAAACATACCTTAAATTATGACCTCTAGACCTACTACCACTTATGAGAAGATACTTAGACGAGAAACCGATCTCAAGCGATCTACAATGAAGGGTTTGGAGTCCAGGTTAACTTAGAGAAGCTCGGATACATATCAGATCTATAGATAAGTCCCGAGACTTTTTTTTGAAGAGAATCTCCAGCAAATAAACAACTCAATTATCAAAGATTGTTGATAGATTATCTATGGGTTATTAGCAATTTAAGAAGATCACTAATTTTCTCCTTAGAGATAAGTTTACACGAAGATTATTCTCAAAGATAGAAGAATAATCAAGGAAATATATCAAGCCAACCTGCCTATTTTGATTTTATGAATTCCAGCCTCGAGCAGGGGCTGAATACACATTCACATTCCAATATACACAATTCCATCAGCACACTCCGAGTACGTCATCATTACTCCCAGAGAGAGATATTCAATAGTAAGAGATGACAATCTTGCTATCTCATACGATGATAGTTAACCTAGGTTGAAGTTGTGCTTCGGGCTGGCTTCTCCATATGGGATGATAATCTTGTATTGGAGCTTTTTCCCTTTTGAAGTAGCAAGTTCTCCCCTGGGTTGTATGTGAGCATCCGAAGTACCCAAGGAAGTTTCTTATTCTTCCCAATTCGGACTAAGGTCCCCTAAATAGGGCAAAGGTCTCTTATCTAGGACAAAAGTCCTTGTGAAGGATGTTTCATCTAACAAGAGTATGTTCACGGTCCTACGTACTCGTTTGAACTAGGTTATGAGAATCAAGACTACGTAGTTCTATCAGGCACGTTGAAGTTGTGCATCAAGGGTGGAAAGCGAGGCGGATCAAGGCTGCCCTTAAGAGTAATTGAGGGTTATGTCCCTTACTCTTGGGGAGGTCTGTGTAGTCAAAGCTCTCCTTCAAGTGTCAGGCCTGCGATGAAGGGCATAAAGCTTCAAGGGTTAATGAGCCTTCGGGGTAGGGTTGAATGTAACTACCACATTCTTCTTAGGCAGCAAGAGAAAGGTCTTACCGCTTGTGGAACTGCTCTCAGGGAAAGTAGTGAGACATTCTTTGTTAAGGATAGAAAGTGGTATCTCTATGACTATACACCGTGTATAGGTCAGAGTATTTGCACAATGTGTGTATGATATTTCTCTGTGTATTGAGTGTATTGAAGGAATACTTGGATGTTTCTGGATTCTTAAGTGCTAGAGTAGGTTGTATATTTAGCCCCTTGCGTAGGACTAGTATTTATAGGACCAGGGAGGTTTCCTAGTCTGATGTATTCTCCTGATGAATCTTTCTATATCAGTGAGGGATCTTCGCACAATCTTATCTTTAAGGAGATAAATGATAATCTTCTATTATTCTGGATAATCTGGGAATAATCTGTTATCAATCCCTTATGAAGTGTCATGATCTTCTGGAGATTGAATTCCCTTATGCAGTGTCATGGTCTTCTGGAGATTGAATTCTGCGAAAAAGTCTCATGGCCTTATTAGCCATCAGGACTTCATCTAAGTTCTTTAATGGTCTTCCGAACTTGAGGTCCTCAATTAGGGATGATCCGAGGTTGAACCATCTCATCAAGGTCCTTCCATAGGACATACTAGGTCTTCTGGGGTCCTTTCATATGGTGAGTATCCTTAGCTAGGGATAGATCCGGAACATAAACCACTAGATCGTTGCTCTAAAGGTAACTTCGAGCTGCGAGCTAATCTGTATTTTATCCAACCCCTAGATCAAGCACTGAGCTGGTTCTTGCTTTCGTCATTGCTGCTCGCGTGTCGTCTTGTCATAAATTTGTGACTCTTTGGATTCGGAGGCTTACTTTGTCCGGGGAAGTTGCGTGCATTAATTTCCCCTAATAATGGTGTTTTCCCGGATGAATAGGATCATGACACCTGTATTTTTTGTCTGCGCCCCCATAAATTAAATAGTGCTTTATCCAATTTTAGGAAATTTTTCGTTTTTCGTTTTCATATTGTTCAAAGGGTTTTCAAATTCCTTCAAAGTTTCTTCAGCACACTTCTCTTCATCGCACTATCATCTTTGCTCTCGTAGCTTCTTCAACTTCTCTTTGAGGTACGCCATTTTCTTCCTATTCATAATGTCTTATTATGAGTTTGGCTTTTACGTATCTACCGATAGTGATGCTTCTTATTTTGTTCATAACGAGTCGGGTCTTTCCAAGGTTGAATTAGCTAAGTGTCACTCTTCTAACCCCAAATTTATGACTATTACGGGTCTTAGTGAAGTAAAAAACAATCTTGCCATGGACATTCTTCTGGGGCATCTGTCTTCTAAGACCTGCCCACACTGTGCCAAGTCTTAGGAAAATTAGGTTAAACCGTAACTTTTCAAGGAAACCCAAAGATTGGAAATCTTTCGACTGGGTTTGTAAGAGTGCTTTATATGCCTATTCGATTTTCCATTCTGCCTCTGACTTTCATAATCTTGTCGTCTCCCAAGACTCTTCGATTTCAAGGAAATTTCGTGTTTCGCTTTCCTCTCTTCATGCACGGATTTGTTCTAACCGTGATTCTAAGTCTCCTGAGGCTCCATTCATAATGATGTATAGATTTGTTTTTTCATACCTTGGAATTTCTTTTCCATTAGATCTCTTCTACGTAAATGTTTTGAACAAGCTTAGGATTTCCCCTCGTCAGCTTCATCCCAACCTTTGGGAACTGTTAGTGGCTTTTCTAAAATTTTAGGAGGCTTGTTTCCTTGGTCTCGGGCCTCCTTCTATTGCAAAGTCTTGCTCATCTTATTTGTTTCTTCATCTTTTCAAGGCGTCACATTGTGTTCAGGAGAACTAGTAAATGAGGACTTGTTGGACGATCGTCCATCCATCCACTGATCTTCCTTTTTTCTCATTTGAGGAGTTCAATAGGGATTCCAAGCACAAGTTTCTCACGGTTTTGTGTAGGGGGTCCTTTGGCGAGGTTTCCCTTTCAATTGGGTAGATAAATATTCGGATCCTTCCTTTCCCATAATTCCCTGTTCCAAACTTTCCAACGTGCACCAGGTTATGCTCTGGGCTCTAAGGGAGTGACCCCGGAGCATGGTCCTCTTTTTATTGCTTCTTTCATCCAAATGAAAAAAAGAAAAGGATCTTCCCCCATGTGACACTACGTGCCTAACCTTTTGCTTCTGACTAAGATTTCAATATTATATATCAGCAAAATTGGTCGAAATTTGTAATAATGGTATATGACAACAAACTCAAAATAACTTCGAGGAACTAGACATTGGAAAAATAAGAATAAAGGTATCTGACAAAAGTACCCCCAAACTTTAAGGACTTGTGACATAATTAATACATATCAAAATATTTATATTGGATACCAATAGTGAAAAACTTTAAAACATGTATAGGCATTGACAATAGTAGAAATATACAACGTTTTAGCATTTGTTTTGTCTAAATAAAACCATGGGGATCCTGTTCTACCAACAACAAAAAAAGCCATGGGGATCCACTTGTCACCAAAGATAACTTTGCTCGAGTTAGACAGGACCATGCAACATTCTAGTTAAATGATTTTAGCCGTTTTTGATGCAATTTTATTTATTTTTAATAAATATGTAAACAAAATTCTAAAAGCAGTTGTTAGCACATTCTTTTTTTAGTGTATCATTAAAAGAATTAAGAGTTAATAGTCACATAGGTCCCCGAAAGATACCCGTGAAATCAGTTAGGTCCCTAAAAGATTTGTGGAATCTTTTAAAATCCCCAAAGATTAATTTGATGTCAGTTAATCCCCCCTCCAATTTAATCATGAGGGAACTAATAACGGAATCCAAGGTGACACATTTAATGTTTTGTTGGTCTCAACGTCATGTTGGACGGTTAAGAATGTGTCACATTTGGATCAACACAACATTTAATAACGTGCCACGTAGGATTCCGTTAGATCCCTCATGGAACCTCGTGGATGGACTAACGTGATGTCAAATTGATCTTTAAGAGGTTTAAGAGATTCCACAAATCTTTCAGGAACCTAACTGATTTTCCAAAATGATCTTTAGGGAGTTTAAGAGATTCCACAATCTTTCATGAACTTAACTGATTTCACAGGTATCTTTTAGGGACCTATATGACTATTAACTCAAAAATTAAACATAATTATTTATTATTTTTCTCTCGTCTCTCAACATTTAAATAATAAAAAAATATTTTTTTATTGGCAATTTTTTGTCCCTGTTTTTGGGGAGGGGAATAAAGCATGTAACCAGAGATAGAATTTAATGACACTTATATTATGCAATTCTATCACTTGAAATGGTTCCTAGGCAAAAAGATGTATATTTACAAACATTATTCCATTTTATATGCTCCCTCAGGTCATATTTATAAGATCTTTTAAGGGTTTTTCACTCTCATCAAGGAAAGTGGATAAATTTATTAGTGACATTAGAAATGTGAAAATTTGATATACTTTTTCAAAACTACCCCTATAATTATTATTGGAACTCTAAAAAGTTTTGACTTAACAGGGGTGTTTGTGGAAAGAAGTAATTAAATGCTTTTGAAAATTAAAAATTGAGTTTTATAAATAGGATCAAAATAAAAATCTCACAAGAGTTTTTTTAAATAAGACCAGAGTGAGTATCAAAGAATGTAAATTTTTTATTATGCAATCAATTTTTTGCCTAAATTTTTTATTTGATTAGATTTGCGACCAAACCACCAACTCAAAGATCCATGCATTATCACAATGCCAACTTCCATTCAGGATGAGCCTTACTTGCTAGTTGACGGATTATTGCATCTTAAAAAAATGATTTTATTATTTATTATCTTAAAAATAATGTATAATAAATTTAAAAATGTAAAGGCTATGTTTGATAATGCAAGCTTATAACTTATCTGATAGCTTTTAACTTATTGACTTGGTCAATAAACTAATAAAGCTGTTTGATGAACAAAAAAAATAAAAGAAGTTTATAACTTTCAAAAATGAAGCTTATATCATTTGAAAGCTAGCTTTCAGAAAGCTATGTGAAGTAGTTTTTAAAAAAATGAAAGAGTTTTCAATAAATTATAGGTTTATTTAAGTTTTTAATCCCCGAACTTAGGTGCTCTTTTGGAATTGGTCTTCAAACTTTTTTTTCAATGTTTTGAGTCCCTAAACTTTGCTCAAATTTTGAAAATGGTCATTTCATCACTTAAGTGATGATATGGACAAGGATATATTACGTCACCTTCGCCACATCGATAGGTAACGTGCCAGATGATGTCACGTGAATTTTTTAAATTAAAAAATATTCAAATTTATTAAAAATAATTAAAAATTGTATTTTTTTTTAAAGAAAATCGAATATTTTAATAAATTTTAAAAGAAATTATTTTTTAATAAAAAAAATAATGTAGTATTTCGTGAATCTACATAACATGTCACTCATCGTTACTGTGAAGGTTACATGACATGTTGTCGGTTATATCATCACTTAAATAACGAAAGGACCATTTCTAAAAACTAAACAAAGTTCAGGGACCCAAAGTATCGAAAAAAAATTTAAGGATCAATTTCAAAAGAACACCTAAGTTCAGGGACTAAAATGTTAAATAAGCCTAAATTATATCTCAATTTTACCTTCTTTTTTTTTCAAATTATTATCGCATATATATTGGTCAAATTATATCGTTTTAGCCATTTAACAAATTTCAGCCAGTTGTACAGCTAGTTGTAACACCCTTCTAATATTTACCCTTAATTACCCATGATTAATTAGCGACTTGAAATGTTTTTTTCTTTTTAAAACATTAACTTATTTTAATTTATAAAAATCTTCCGTCAAATGGACAAAGTCTCCTTTATTTTAGGGGCATTCCAAAATATTAGTTTTCCTGCAATCTTGTATTAACACAAGTATATATATATATATATATATATATATATATATATATATATATATATATCTCCCCATCAGTATGCCACCAGGAAAAAATACATCATAATGTATTCATTTACAACATTTCCAAAATATGAACAAGTTTTCGGAAATAGTTTTAGCTTCCCATAATATATTAGTTGTTTACTTCGAGCTTTTACAAAATAAATACCTAGGACCCAACTATGGTCCTGCCCCAAAATATCCACACTCCACCGTGCTCCTGCTCGGCCAAAACTCGCGCAAGCTCCGCCTCAGTACCGGTAATAAAAATGGCAAAAAGGGTAGCATTACACAGAACTTAGAATAATAGATTCTACAGAAGTATAGCAATAAACTAAGGCAGTCCATCTTAAACTCTAGCTCAATTAGCACAATATCTATTATTTACATTGGCGCATTATTATTCCTTAATTTACCTCTCAACTCAAACACTCTTAATGTCCCCTTTTTTATTCACTATGGTGAAACATTTATTCCATCGTTCCTATATTTTTCCAACTCTTAATTCTTTAAGTAAACTCCAGCAAATCTCTAAGTACCCCATTCCTCTTACAACTCATCTCATAATGTTAATCACTACTATAATTACAACCTATTTCTTCCCTAGTCCATAATCATTATTTACACTTATTCAACAACGTTCGTCAACCATTACTACTAATTTTTATTCTCCAAGTATTTCACCCTCTCAAGGGTCCCTCGTACACGCTTTCTATCCGGGTAATTCACCCTTTGCAAGGATCCCTCATACACACATTCTAATCCGAGTACTTCACCCTCCACAAGGGTCCCTCGTACACATATCCTACTCCGAGTACTTCACCCTCTCAAGGGTCCCTCATACACGCCTTCTATCCGAGTACTTCACCCTTCGCAAGGGTTCCTCGTACACACATCCTATTCCGAGTACTTCACCCTCTCAAGGGTCCCTCATACACGCCTTCTATCCGAGTACTTCACTATCCGCAAGGGTTCCTCGTACATTACCATTATCTTTCCTAGTACTTCACCTTCCGCAAGGGTACCTCGTACACTGCCATTATTAAAATCCTTAGCTTTACTTATCGTTTTACATTTTCTTTCTTATCCTTTATCATATTTCCCGAGTTTCTATTTCTTTTAATTATTTTTTTTCATGAAACACGTGCTGGTAATCAATTACCCCAAAAAGTAACCGATTACCCCCTTATTTCTTCAACTATTTAATTTCTCACAAGAAGCCTGGTAATCGATTACTTTCCCCAAAGTAATCGATTACTTTCCTGAATTGAAAATTAGGGCTTCTCACAGAATGGTTGTAATCGATTACCACCCCAAGGTCGATTACCTCAACAAATTTTCATATTTTAATGATCTCTAACTCTAAGGCATTCCTCTTAGATCCTATACTCATTTGGCTAGGTTTACTTCACTATGCTCCAATTTACTCTTTTGTTTATCATCAGTTTTAACTCGAATTTAATCGAATTAAGCTTGGAATAAAAATTTGAATGTTACAGTTCTCCCCCACTTACTGGAATTTCGTCCCCGAAATTCAGTTCAGTTCCGTAATTGGAGAACCATCCCATTGTCAAAGTCTTTCGACTATGATACCTTCTTTTTCTTGGTTCCACTCCCCCACTTGGCATTGACATATCTAAATGTTCTCTTAGACCTTTACACCCTTATACTCAATGAAGAGTACGATACCTAATCTGACTTGGTTGTTGGTTTCCATTTTATGTTGGACTTTACAATGGCATTAACCATTAATCGGTGTGAAGATCAAGGTGAATAGTCCTAATCTCACATCTATCAACAACAATATCATTGTCGGTTCTGTCGACGATATTATCATTTAACAAATGCAAGAATCAGAGTGATCGGCCCTAACCTTACAAACTATTAAACGACAACACTGTCGCGGAATTCGATTACTTTAGTTAGAACTTGACAACCTGTTGGTTCATTACAAAACTACATATAACTTCCTGTCTAAATTAACTCTGCATATTCCCTAAGTCCTACAGTACATAATATATTATTAGCATAAGGATTACCTTAGGCGTGATCATTTGAGTCTGCCACCCGTTGTCTATCTACAGCATAGGCTTTCCCTTTCTGGATAGGCTGGCTTCCTTCAACACTTTGAGCCTTTGTTGTGTTCACCTCTTGCTTAGGGGCTTGATTGGGACAAGTATTGGCATAATGCCCGGGTTGGTTGCATCAGAAGCACAGTCTCTCCTTCTTTTGTGTGTCCAATGTCCAACAGATACCCCGATGATATCTTCCGCAATATGAGCAGAGTGGGCCATCCTTGGGGCTTACCGCTTCGGGGTTGGGAGTTGGGTATGAAAGACCCACAATTTTACCCAATTTATTTGTGATATTTTATTTCATTTGATTTGATTTTTAATTAAAATTATTTGATGATGATTTATATGGTACCTTGATTTATAAAAATTATTGTTTGAAGTTGTACGTTTATATATATATACACACACACACACACACATGTGTGCATACCAATGTTTTCCTTAATGAATTGAAATTGTATTCTTAGCATGAAAATATTCTTAGTATTTTATTTTAATGATATTTAAAAATGAAATGATTTTTGAAGGATTATAGTCTTATATCTTCAATAATTCATATCTTTTTAACCGTAAGTCCAAAAATTACAAACTTTATGTCAAAACGATCGTATTGAAATGTAGATTATGAAAATGTAAAGTTTGGATTTAATTATGGAGATTTTGAATTTTTATTCTTGCCAATGTAGAATTCAAATTTTTATAATTAATAACTTGAGAATGCATTTTTAAGTCATTAATGAACTCCTTGACCAAGAGATATTTTTTTACTTGCATGGAAAGTTTATGTTCTGAACTCTCATTGGATTCACCGTCCAGATTTAGCATTTTTTTCTTTTTATTTTGAATTTTAAATTATTAGAATATTATTTGATTGGTTGATGAAGGTGGCAAATTAATGATGCAAAATTCTTCCTTCTTGCCCAAGTATGTACATGACTATCAAGTCTGGTCAGAGGAGAAGTATTTCAATTTTTAAACTTGTGAAGGAATATTTCAAATTCAAAAGTATATGATTTTTGGTGCAAGGCTTTAATGAAAATTAGAATTCCCATGATTTCAACTTGATGGCCAAGTAAAGAAGTAAAATTTGCCTTCTTCCCCAAGCCATAAAAAACGTGTGACTTATTTCGTTTTGGGGGTGAAGACAATTTTTACTTCCTATATAAAGAGGTCATGGAACCTTGGCATTTTTACACAAACCAAACTTAAGAAACAAGATGAGAAAAAAAATATATAGAAAGAACCCTAAGGGAGAGGAGGTAGGGCGTGGCATCTAGGAGCAAGGAAGGAAGAGTTTGCACATCATTGAAGTATTTTCATTATTTAGGAGAAAGGTATTCTCATGAACTTTTGATTTACTTCTTTTGATTTTGTTTTAAGCTTTTCTTTTGGGATTTTTATAAAAAAACAGTAAACTTTATGTTCTTGAGTACTTTTTTTATTCATGAACACTCATATGCAGATAGGGATGGGCACGAGTGCGGGCGGGCACGGGTAGTGCATACCCACTACCCTATCCGCGAGTATTTGCGGGTATTTATACGGGTAAAGGATATTTACGGGTCCCCACGGGTTTTGAACTTTTATTATTTTTTCCTTTAATTTAATGATCCACATAATGATAAAAAAACTCAAGGGATCTTCAATTATACTACACGTCAGGCATACATGAACTTCCACATAATAATAGAAGAAAGGTGGCCTCAAGTATCATAGTGCATCTCTGTAGCAAATAAATGTTTGAGATGATTGCTAAAACTACAGGGCATTTTATTATATATCTTTCTTCGTTCTAGAGTCATGGTCTTATGATAATTAATTAACTCCCCACTTCCCATAATATATATATATATAGCCGAACACTATGAAGATTTTAATCAGTATATAGATCAATAGATGTACCTCCAATTTTAATCACTACTAGTAAAATATTATTTAATTTATACTAATATATATATATATATAATATTTAATAAAATATTTTTTTATTTATACGGGTACCCGCGGGCGCGGGTACCATAATACCCATCCCCACCCATAAGGGAATAATGCGGGTACCCGTCACGGGTATTTATGCGGGTACCCGCAGGCATGGGTATTTTGCCCATCCCCTATATGCAGATTTGAAAATTATTTTACGTATTTGTGAATTTTTGTTTATGGTCATGCGAATAAGGATTAAAAGGGACTTACCCTTTTTATTTTCTTATGATGGCCGAATATTTGAGGATGAAATATGGAAGTGGAAAATTTTATTTAAGTCATATGAACTTGTTTAAGTGATTTCTGGAATTTTTGAATAATGAATGTTTGATGTTTTATCATAAAGGAAATAATCATTTGATGAATAAACAAAATTGTATTTTGAAATTACTGTAAAAAAAATTATTTTGTTTTGCTGGGTAGGCCGTGAGGCCTATATGGTTTCAAAAAGAAAATTTTATAATTATTTGATGTTTATGTGTATGATTTATTCTTTGATTATTATAGTTATATTTGATTATAATGGTTAATATGTGATTATGTGAAAAATAATTTGGTTGATGTTCTTATTATTTTGATTTGGCTGAATTTTTATATTAATAGGATAGGTGTATTATTTTGATTGTTCTAAGTGCCTATGTGATTATATGATGATTGTACCTTGATTATTTGATGTAATTTCATGAATTAAGAATCAAATAAATAGCTTTTGATGAAAATAAAATAATTCTGGAAAATTTTATTTATGTTGGTCATGTGACCTAAGATGATTTTTTTATATGCATTTGTAATGTATTTATTTGTATAAGTGATTAGTATAATGTATAGTATGAAAACATAAGGTTTGAAATGAATAAAATATTTATTTTCTGGAAAATTTAGTTGTTGTGCATATTTGATGTAAATAGGAAAAACATGATTATTTTTCTAAGTTGAGTTTATTTTGAGCTTTTAGATTATATGCCTTTAAATGTATGTGTTAGAACTTGTAGAATATTGATTTTTGAATGAATGCAACATGTTTTAATGTGGCTGTCCAGAAAGCTATTTTTATAATAGAGCTTGTAATAAATTAAAGCTATAGGAAAAGGTGCGTGACACTATTTTTGGATAAACAATTTAAGAGAAAAGTAATTTTTAAGATTGATAATGCATGCTATCCAAAAATTTTAATTTGACTGCATTAGTCTTGAAAAATTGTTCTGATATGATAAAGTGCATGATTTTATGTGTTAGGAATTTCAGTTGAAAGGTATAAGTGTACAAATGTTTAAAAGTAATTTTTATATGTTGTCTTGAATATCTGATCAGTTGCATTAACTCTATAAACTATTTTGAACTTAAGAATGAATGAGTTGATGTCTTATATGAATTGTGTATGCTTTTAATGTGGTTTTGTATTATTTTAGAACAAATTCTTTACTGTCTAAGATTTGTTTAAGTGTTGCATCAAAGACCAGTGTTTTAACTCATGTTGTATGAATTAATTGCAAATGGTAGTTGTTATAAGGTGTTTGAAAATGGGTTTTTGAGTAAATGACAAAATGGAATTTATTTTGAGATATTATAATTAAGTTTTTAAAAAAATTTATTTTGTGATTTGAAAAGGTTTTCATGATTTATAAAGTTATAAACAAAAAGTGTTTTGTTGGAACAGTAATCTGTTTTTGGGTTCTCAAAGAAGTCTTAAGATTTCTGATACAGTGTTGTGTCCTTAAATTTTTCTAAGTATTTTGAAAAAGGAAATCATTTCTTTAAAGTTATTAAGTTAAATATGTGTTGATTAGTCCTTTGGATTGTGTTTATTAAAGATAAAGGTTCGAGTAAGGCAGATTCGGATAATCAGATTCAGTTGTCTCTAACTTCACATCCAGGTGAGAGAGAAGCTTTCCTAAGACACAATGACCCTTTGGGTAACATTAGGATGTTCTCGATCATCTCAAAGATCATAACTCCGCGGTTATCCGTAAAAATGTATAATGACAATTGTTTGATTGTTTGGTCGCTTTACGTGGAGACGATAACTATTCTATTTGCTGAAATCAATGAATTATTTGTAATGTGTAATATGAGATAATTACTGTACAGTTATGATGAAATGAAATAGCATGATTTTACTAGATGTGAATCGTATTTAATTTGCTGATGTTATCCTGTGATAACTGTTTACCTGTTGAAGAAAAGAAATATTGGAGAAATGGTTATCTGAAAATATGTTGGAATTGTTAAGATTGTGTTAATGCTTTATGGTTTAAGGCAATGATTATTTTGTGGACCCTCGGTGGGTATAAGACCTTGGTTAAGACAATACGATTATAATGTAAGTATCCCAAATCGTGTAGTGTACAGTGAAGGTGCGCGGAGCACTAATGACTTTTGATGTATATCCCCGATCGCACTGTCTGGTAGACGTGCTTTATTTTAAGTAGCTGGCCACGTGAATGACATGTCGGGGTTGCGAGCATTGTGGAACCATTGTACTTACAGATGTGTTTGTTTCGTTTTTCCCTTAGAGGTCGAGGCCCATTAGAAGCGAGGCTTAGAATGGGTCGACCAATTATAGATTAATAAAACTAAAATCTTTATCGTAATAGACTTTAAGATTTTAAAAGACATGAAAATAATAATCCTTTCTATCTACGTTTGAGAGAGAAGTAGTGGAGAGGAAAGATACCGTATGCTTGGAGGCCGGAGTCCCTTCAAGAGGTGATTGTGATAGGGGAGAGCAAGGACGGTGAACGTCAAGAAGCCTCGAGTACTTCTCTAGGCGGAATGCATGGGACTACAATGACCAGGTTCACCGGACTCTGGGCTTTGGTTGTAGCAAGGACTGCAGGCCAACTAGAGAAAGTGTTGTCGCCCCCTTGAGCAACTCAGAGATGGTGAGAGGGAACCTGAACAAGGCTAGAAGTCGGTAGGTGATGGGCTCTTTTCCTTGCTGACCGTTACAGCCTTTTATTTAAATGAACTTTGAAATCTTGTTGACCACTGGAGTCTGGTTATAGCCTTTTGTTTTTCGACTTCGATGTCAGTGTGGTTAGGGTTCCTGTGCGTCCCATCTGCTTTCCAACTTAGGCTGTGGTGGAATGATTGAGGAGGAGATGTATCGTGTGTGTTGACTTATCCCTTTACCTCAATGATTTCCCTCCCTAAATCATTGATGGTTATGTTCCAATTAAGATGAGAGAAATGCAAAGTTATAAGTTTTGAGAAAACTCCTTAAGTAATAAAGCGAAGTTATGATATGATGCCAGGATGAGTTATGATAATGGTGATACTTATAATGATGATGTCTTTTGAGCATGGGCGCTAGTTGCTTATTTTATTTGATTGTATATACATGTGTGTGAATTTTAATGTGATCCCTTAGAGTAAGTTCATGCCGTCGACGATTATATCGTTCGGATCGCTTACTCTCTCTGTTTTCTCTTTTTGTGGGCATTGGGAATGATGTCCACAGATGGCAGATCAAGTCGTTTGTCGTCTATAGATTTCGAACAGTGGAATAGTGCATCGGGTTTACCTTGGTCTTTAAAGTGAACCTGACCGGATGGCTTGGGAAGGACCAGCATGTGTTGAGAATTATCAATCGAGAGCTGATCGTTGGTAGGAGTTCGACCCAGAATGTGGCACCAGCACTGGAGAGCAGCGACAACGAGAAGTTCTATGTTAGTCTTAGGAAGTTAGATTGAGCCGGTCTGCTCTGATAAAACTAATGTAAACTTTATTTTTTGGCATAGACTTCATTTTGTTCAGGGTATGTATTACCTTAGGGGTCTTGGCCATTTTATTACACAGTTGATTTTGGAAAAATGTAATAAGTTCAATCATAATAATAAAATCATTAAATTTTCTTGATCAAAGTCAATTGTCCAATTTTCCATAAGTAATCAAATGTTTTCCCGCAGAAGAACTTTCGAGTAAATAATATTTTGAGAAAATGTGCTTTGGAAGTATGTGGGTAATATCTCAATTTGGAAAAGAAATATGTTATGGTTATTTTGTGAAGTAAGTTAGTTCAAAGGTTAAGTAAACCAAACAATGAAAACCCTTTTTGATAAATAAGTTGGAAATGAATGTTTTCGAAAAGTTTTAAAAAAAATGGCGCAAATTTTTACTAAAATTCTAAGTTCCAAATTGGGGTGTTACAAGGTACGGGCTAGGCCGATCCTTTGGTTCCTTGTCTTTGATAGGGCCCCCAACCTTCTCCACACTCTTGTTCTTTTTCTCTGCCGCCTTCTGTTTCAGGCCCTTTTCATATGTACTGGTCATATTAACTAGTTGGGACAAGTTAGAAATGTTTTGATACTCAAATGCCACCTTGATTTCAGTACGAAGCCCCGCTTCGAACTTGACGCATTTGGCCCGCTCATCCGCATCTCTGTAACTTCCCGCATATCGGATCAGATCTTCAAACTTAGCAGCATACTCTCTGACGCTCATGTTCCCTTGCACCAGATGCAGAAAGGCGATCTCCTTCTCTCTACGCACGTCCTCTGGAAAATACTTCCCCAGAAAACGGGCCTTGAACAGATCTCAAGTGATCGCCTGATTCGCTGCCTCTAAACGTCTCCGCATTTGTTCCCACAAATGTTCCGCTTCACCAGTCAACATGTATTGCGCCAGCAAAACAGCTTGTTCTTCGGGTGGTGCCATTATGCGGAGTATCTTTTCGATCTCCTATAGCCATTGCTACGCTCCATCAGGGTTGTATCCTCCTTCAAACTTTGGCGGTTCATTCTTCCTGAACTCTGCCAGCCAGTTTGCTAGGTTATGTGGTGCCTGTGGTTGTTGGTTCACTGCCGCCACTACCGTTGCAGCGGCGGCCGCTGCCACTGTTTCTGCCTGATTCTGATGCATATGAACCAGGTGTTCCAGGATGGTGGCAATCCTGTCATTTTCGGCACGCCTTCCAGCCATACTATTTAGCCATGGAGAAGACAACCGATTAATGCTAAAAAAGCACATAAGCAATTAAAAATGCATCCTATCTATCAACTTAGACTCTTAGCTATACATATCGGTTACTCGCTTGGTGAGTAACCACTGGAGTTGTGAGTCCACACTCCAAGGCCGAGGGAAACTGCTCTGATACCATAAATGTAATACCTTTCTAATATTTACCCTTAATTACCCATTATTAATTAGCGACTTGAAATTTTTTTTCCTTTTTAAAACATTATTAACTTATTTTAACTTATAAAAATCTCCCGTCAAATGGACAGTGTTTCCTTTGTTTTAGGGACATTCCCAAAATATTAGTTTTCCTGCAATCCTATATTAACACAAGTATATATATATCATAATGTATTCATTTACAACATTTCCAAAATATGAACAAGTTTTCGGAAATAGTTTTGTCTTCCCATAATATATTAGTTGTTTACATCAAGCTTTTACAAAATAAATAACCAAGACCCAACTATGGTCCAACCCCAAAAAATCCACACTCCATGGAGTGGAGTAGGCTCCTGGTCGGCCAAAACTCGTGCAATCTCCGTCTCAGTACCTGTAATAAAAATGGCAAGAAGGGTAGCATTACACAAAACTTAGAATAATAAATTCTACAGAAGTATAACAATAAACTAAGGCAGTCCATCTTAAACTCTAGCTCAATTAGCACAATATCTCCTATTTACATTGGTGCATTATTATTCCTTAATTTACCTCTCAACTCAAACACTCTTAATGTCCCCTTTTTATTCACTATGGTGAAACATTTATTCCATCGTTCCTATATTTTTCCAACTCTTAATTCTTTAAGTTAATTCCCAGCAAATCTCTAAGTACCCCATTCCTCTTACAACTCATCTCATAATGTTAATCACCACTATAATTACAACCTATTTCTTCCCTAGTTCATAATCATTATTTACACTTATTCAACAATGTTCGTCAACCATTACTACTAATTTTTATTCTCTGAGTACTTCACCCTCTCAAGGGTCCCTCGTACGAGCTCTCTATTTTTGTTCATTCTATTTCCGAGTACTTCACCCTCTCAAGGGTCCCTCGTACACGCTTTTTATCCGAGTACTTCACCCTCCATAAGGGTCCCTCATACACGCATTCTAATCCGAGTATTTCACCCTCCGCAAGGGTCCCTCGTACACATATCCTACTCCGAGTACCTCACCCTCTCAAGGGTCCCTCATACACGCCTTTTATCCGAGTACTTCACCCTCCACAAGGGTTCCTCGTACACACATCCTATTCCAAGTACTTAACCCTCTCAATGGTCCCTCATATACGCCTTCTATCCGAGTACTTCACCCTCCGCAAGGGTTCATCGTACACACATCCTATTCTGAGTACTTCACCCTCTTAAGGGTCCCTCGTACACGCCTTCTATCCAAGAACTTCACCCTCCGCAAGGGTTCCTCGTACACACATTCTAATTCCAAGCACTTCACCCTCTCAAGGGTCCCTCGTACATTATCATTATCTTTCCTAGTACTTCACCCTCCGCAAGGGTACCTCGTACACTGCCATTATTAAAATCCTTAGATTTACTTATCGTTTTACATTTTCTTTCTTATCCTTTATCATATTTCCCGAGTTTCTATTTCTTTTAATTATTCTTACTCTATTACTTATCCTTATTTCCCTTTATTCTCATTATGAGTGTTCAACCTCTATGTTCTTAGTCACTTTCTCGTTTATTATCTATTTATCCGTTCGTTCCTTTTCTATCTATACACATATTCACTTACTCCTATAAAGCTACAAACATATTCCTTCTCTTTTTACATAATACTCATTTTCAATATTCATATCAACTACCCTAATGTTTTATACTCTACTTATTCCTCTACCTCTAGTCATCACTATAACAAAAGAGAAACTACACCCTAAGCCAAGGTAACACCACCTTCTTACCTTCATCAAGAAGAGATGATGAACCTCAAGCCCTAACCTTCCCCCTTGTACCCTAGACTCCTTATTCCTTGCCCTTGTAACCCACAAGGCTTGAATCTCCTAGGTTTGGCTTGAAAGAGTATAGGAATCCATTGTCATGGAACTTAGGGAGAGAAAACATCAAGGTTGATGTTGGTGATGATGAAGTCGGTGGTGAGGATGAGGATGGGGTGATGACACTTAATCTTGTGGTGGTTGATGATGGTGTTCGAGGAGGGTGTTCTTGGCTCTAGTATGAGAAACAAGTAAACATGGTGGAGATGATGATGATTTGCGTGTGATGCAGGAGGGAAGGAGAAGTAATATGGTGCTTGTTCCTTGCTAGGTTCTGATGATGAAGATGATGTTCTTGATTTTCTAGGGTTTAGATGATGTTGATGATGGAGTTTTTCTCTTGAAACCAAAGAGGGAAAGTGAAGAAGATGATGAGAAGTGTGTGTGTTGTGTGTAGTTGTTGTCTTGCCTTTTCTTTTCTTTCCATGAAAGAAATGAATATGTGGTCCTTATTGAGTGGCTTCTTGGGGAAGCCACAAATGAGTGGTCCCCAAGTTTATTATATTTTTTTTCATGAAACACGTGCTGGTAATCGATTACCCCAAAAAGTAATCGATTACCCCCTTATTTCTTCAACTATTTAATTTCTCATAGAATCCTGTTAATCGATTACTTTCCTGAATTCAAAATTAGGGCTTCTCACAGAATGGTTGTAATCGATTAGCACCCCAAGGCAATCGATTACCTCACCAAATTTTCACATTTTAATGATTTCTAACTCTAAGACGTTCCTCTTAGATCCTATACTCATTTGGCTAGGTTTACTTCACTATGCTCCAATTTACTCTTATGTTTATCATCGGTTTTAACTCGAATTCAATCGAATTAAGCTTGGAATAAAAATTCGGGATGTTACACTAGTTTTGCCAAACGGTTCTACTTCAATAAGTTAGTTATACAACTATAAACTTTCAGCTATAATTCCACAGTTTTCAGCTAGGTTCACAACTATCAGTTACAAGCTCACAGTCATAAGTTATAAATTCACACCTATAAGTTAGTTTTGACAAACATGCCCAAAATGTATTTTAAAAAGACAAAAAATTTAACTTTTAAACATTAAATATATACTTTTTAAATGAATTGTTCACTTTAAATTATTAATGCATTATCTTTAATGTTTCCACAAATTGTGAGGCATATGTAAATTAGATGCCGTAAAATGGAATTTATGCAAAGCCTCCGTCTATCTCTCTCTGCCACCATTATCCATCCTTCCTTCTCAGGCAGTCAGGCTATCATCATTTTGATCCCTATACCCGAACTTCGACAATTATGGAATCCAATGAACACAGCAAAGCTTTAATTTCGGGAGAAAGACTATGTTCCTTATGGGGTTTCTATTTTTTTAAAAAAAAAAAATACTCGAACGATATTCTCTTGACCCGTATTAACTAGATAGACCCTGCAATTTAAATATAGTAATAATGAAACCATAAAAGTCAAACATTATGTTCAAAAATCAAATTGGTTTGATTATAATATAAATATAAAAAAATTAAGCACATAACTCAATATAAGCATGTAAGGTTTAATGATTTAATAAATGTTACTATTATAAAGGATTTTTTTTTTTTTTTTACCCTTTCTTTTAAAGCAGGGTCAAACTAACTAATTGATTCATGATTTTTGATCAAGGCGATAGAAAAGTATATATAATTTTATAAAACGCTTTCAATAAGCTCAAACACCACATACTCCGCCAAGAGGCAAAGTAAAAATAAATGGAATTTCGTAATGATGATTGAGTATAAACATTTAAAATTGATTAAATTTTACTGAAAATGTTAATTTAAAAATATTATATCTTTAGTATTTTAAAATAACACTAATTGAAAAAAAAATCTGATTATGCTGAATAATTAATCTTTTACTCTAATAATAAAGTAAAAGGATATCAAATAAGAGAAAATAGATGGTGCATCTACAGTGTAAATGTTTTTTACATCGTCAGTGCATCATTCACCATTCATGTATTTATGGTCGATTACTTTCAAATAAAAATAATACAAATGAATGATGGATGATAGGATGATGGTGACAATGTAAATGTTTTTTACACCATTAGTATATCATTCATCATTCATGTATTTATAATCGCTGACTTTCAAATAAAAGTAATACAAATGAAAGGTGAATAATAGACTGATGGTATAAAAAACGTTACAACGTCAATGCACATTCATTAATCTCATCAAATAAAAAATATTGGATAAAAGAAAAAAAATTTAAAATAACACATGTATTTTTAACCATTTTTTTAGGATCGAGGGCCATGAACACATTCTTTAATTTGAAAATAATGTACTATCCCTATTTATTTATAAATATAAATTTTTGAAAGGAACTTATACTTGGATTAAAAAATTAATTAATAATGCTAACGGCATTAAAATTGATAATATTTGATATTTTTAAATTATACATATAATTATTATTGATATTTTAAACAATATTATATAAATAAGAATATTGATAAAATTAAATAATTAATATTAGTAAAAATTGATTTAAATACTTAAAAAAAAATAGCGAAGAAGACTCCCACTATTTAGAGTAGTATAGAGTTAGATGCCAACTCACGAAGACAGGGAACCAAGCTGTCGGTCTATACAATAGATTGGACAAATATTACAGCAGGGTAAGCGGTAATGTTTGTCATAATCACTTAATGATGCACATCTACAGACTGTGACAAATAAAGGCAAAAGTAAAATTTAAAATCTCTAACACATTGTTAAGAGAAAAAAAAAAACATAGTAATGCCGTGTTTACCAAAACATTTAAAAGAATTTGGAGTTCCAATATCTTGTTTTCTTTTTTACCTAAAAAATATCATCTTGCTAAGAAGATTAAGTTTTAAATGATTTTTTCGCTGGACACTTGCTAGCTCTGAAGACCGAAAGTACATAACAATCTTTGCCTACTTGTAAAAAAATCCGTTGAAAATGAGAGGGGTTGGTGGGATCATATTTTGTCATTATCACAAAGGATGTTAAAAAGCATTACTCACGTTGCGGTTCTTCTATAAGATAGTAAAATATAAAAGTAGAGCTAGCTACTCAGAAAAACAATGAAGGCTAATATTATGAGCACTGTAAACATGCCATTAAGAACACAGTTTTGGTTCAAATCCATGGTTTTAATTATCAGCATGTCATTTAGTTAGTGTTACTTTATTTTTATTTTACTACACAAGTTTTTTTTTATCTTTATAATTGTTTTTGTTTTTATTTCAATGTTGAATATCCATGCTATATTTTTTTATTCTATTTAATTTTGTAATTTATAAATATTATTCCAATAAAAAATTGATTAGGGAAATACTCCAGTAATATATAGTATGTGACTAACCTTATTGAAATTAAATTAAATCTTAAAGACCAACGAGGCTTGGTTCAGTTGGTGTAAAGTCCCAACTGAAATCTTAGAAACGGAACAACGGTGTTAGTAGCTCCGGGTTCGATTCCCACTAAAAACATCCCGCTGGGAGAGCTAGACACACAACTCACTCCGGATTAGTCGGCTCCCTAGTATTAAGGGTGCTTTTGGGAAACCGATGGTTCTGCAAGAAATTCAGAAAAAAAAAATTAAATTTTAAAGAAAAATGATGGTGTAAGGGTGATGTATGCATGATAGTTTTATGAGGGTGATAAGTCTTAATCATCATGGTGGAAGAAAGTGTTAGATTATTTTAATAATCTATAGTGGCTCGCATTTAATTTAAAGAATTTGTTCTTATTAAAGAACGTTCAATGTGATGGTTGTTAACCTTGTTAAAGGCTTATAGAATCAAGAAACTCATACATATTGCAAGCAATGAATTCAGGTAAGTTACCTATTCATTATCTTCATTCATAGGACATAATAATGTGAGAATCATAAATTTAAGATCCTTAAAAAATGCTTATATATTTAGAGACTACATCTCTTGTCCTAAAAAGTGAGTCACTATATGTATCACTGGTTATAATTTGCTTGAAAAAATATTTGTTTATTAAATTGTTGTGTAAACTATTAATCACAACAAATTATATATAGAATATATTTTTTTATATGAAATATTATCTTGTTTAAAAATACGAAAAATTTGAAGTTAAATCATAAAAATAAAATGATAGTACACAATATTAATGTATTGGAGTCTTTACGTGTGCTGTGAAACTTAACGTATGTGGATTCCTCGTATTTCTATTTAAATTGTTGTCATCCTTATCATTTTACAAAAAGCAAAACATGTATTTAATTTTAATCGTGTTGTAATAATAGCTTCTAAGTGTCCCAAGAGGTAACTTAAAGGAATATATATATATATATATATATATATATATATATATATATATATGATCTAAATAATATGCTACTTCATGTATCAATTTTTGTGATTAGTATTTAATTAACAAAAATTTAATAAATAAATATGTTTTCAGCTAATAATCATAACAAATAGTACATAAAGAATCACACTTTTTTAAATAACAACTACTATTATCTTTAACTTAAGTGGTAATATATTAGAGTGCCAGAGTACAAACTTCCATTATTATTGCGTGCACTTATTTGCAACATACCGAGTGTAAGTGATCCTTAAAACATGAATTCATGAATAAAGAAAATAAAATAAAAATTTAAGAACAAAGAAATTTAAAAATTGCTTACCAATATTATACTCCCTTCGGTCCTATCTGCAAAACCTTTTTGGAATTTTTATTTTTGTCTTATTTATAAGATCCTTTTTCAATTTTAAATAACATTTAATTACTTTTTTTCATTAACATCTCTATAAAATCAACCCTTTTTAGAGTTCCAATTATATTTATAGGGGTAATTTTGAAAAAATATATTAAATTTTCACATTTCCAATGCCGATAACAAATTTATCCACTCTCCTTGATATGAGGGAAGATCCGATCCTATTGTATTACCTCTCCTTGCATGATTCATGGCAGCATGCATCAACATCATCTTTCCATGCCACGGGCCACGATACCGTTTCATGCAAAAATAAGGCTTTCAATCTAGCTATGCGCCAAACGTTTAAACAAATACTTTCTTTTGAGTAATTGATCAGATTGGTTCCTGATTTTATAGGCATCGATCAAGTTAGTTCTTGATTTTATCGAAATAGCAATTTACTCTTTGAGATAGGAGAACGTCGATCAAGTTAATTCTGCCGTTACTATCATAAGGATGTATTTGCTTTAAAATGGGATAAAGACAGGAACGTATGTGAATTAAAATTCTATCTCATGGACTAAAATGTTATTTCGACAAAGTCAGAGACTAACTTGACTAACGCCTACAAGATCAGAGACTAATGTGACCAATTACTCACTTTCTTTTTGCAAAAGAGACCTATATATGCCTATATCTATATATGCCTCATCATCATTATTATAGAATTTAATTTGTTTTGGAAGACTTTCTGCTTGTTAATGACATTTGATTTCAATCTACAAAAGCTTGATTGGAGTAGTAATCAATATCATCTCCCTTGAGAGGGGTAACCAAGTTGAAATTTTAGATAAATGGCTCTTGCGAGTATAAGTTAATTTTGACACCTTTAAATAAATAAATATATATATATATATATATATATATATATATATGGGGAATGCTAACATCCTCCAATGTGTGGAGGATTTTAGCAATGTCCACCTAAATATTTGGATAAAATTACCCTCCATCTTTTAACTTGGATAGGTTAATTTTTAAGGGTATTTCTGTAATTTGGGTTTAGGGAGAGTTTAGGGTTTAGGGCCTTAGGGTTTAGGGAGGGTTTAGGGTTTAGGGTCTAGGGTCTTAGGGTTTAGTGGTGGCGGCGGCGGCGGTCAACGGCGGCGGTCAACGCCGATCAACGGCGGCGGTCAACGGTGGTCAATGGTGGTCAACGGATGGTGAGGGATGATTTTCTTTTTTTTTAAATTAATTAATAATCTAATTACATAAACACCCTTAAAAAAATAAGTTACTCATGTTATAAAAGGAAGGGTAATTTCGTCCAAATATTTTAATAGACATTGCTAAAATCCTCCAACATATGTGGATGTTAGCAGCCCATATATATATATATATATATATATATATATATATATATATATATATATATATATATATGAGATTGCTAACATGAGTGTATCCCTATTTTAAAAGGATCAAGTTAGCATTGTATTCCAAATTTTGTTGACAAAAAGACCCTTTTCAGTTTTAAAAAAATAAGTTAATATTAGGGTTATTTTAGTAAAATATTATTATCCTAATTAAAAAATTAAAAAAAATATTATCTCCTTCCCAAACCCCTATCAGACTTCTCCCTGATCAAACAGACACTCTCTCTCAACCCAGAAACTGCCACCCTCCACCGTCGCCCCCTCGTCACTGTCATCCTCCTCCCTCATCACCGTTGTCCACCCCTCGCCACCCGACCCGCACGCAGATCGTCATCACCAATCACCGCTCACCTTTCGCTTCTCCCACTGCCTCCTCACCCTCTCGTTGCCGTCGTTCATCGTGATGCCTGCTAGCCGCCAGCACCCAACCCCTCTCTTTGTCATCCTCATTAGCCACTACTGGCTCAGTAATAACCCTCTTCTTGGAACTGAATCTGGGGTTGCTCCTTTGGTTAAAATGTAATTGGGATATGCAATGCTTTGCTCCCCTTACACGTTATCTATGTAGTTATTTTGTTGTCTGTATAATTACTATCTATCTCTGCACGATTTAGCAGGTATGGGGGAATTCATCCTTCAAGGCCAGGATGGTTTTTGGTTGTTGCAAATCATGTACTGTATATTTGCTTTTCTCTGTTTGTACACAACTTTCAACAAGTATATCTCATGCATGCTTGTTTGGTTTTTTAATCAATTTGTATTATCCAAAGGTTGTATTATGAAACAATGATTTGCTATAGTGCAAATTTGTATTATTCCAACTCTTTGGCATCTTATTAAATCACAATAAAGAAAGTGCTTATAAGAAAAATATTCACGGAAGAAGCAAAGACTTTCTATACATTCTTGTCTACTTTTGCTTTTTATTTTTTGAAAAAAATTTGTATTAAAATGTGTAAGTGGTTGCACTAAAATATGCATACTTGTGAAGTTATAGCACTTCTATTTTCGCTTGAAGTTGAAATATGCATGTTTTGTCTTATTAAGTCCTCTTGGTTCCATGATTTTCTTGTTTTTTTTTTTCTATTCTTTTGTAATATTTTTTGAAACAATGTATCAGTGGTAGCAACTCATGGTTGCAATGGCTTTACCACAAGAACATGACCAATAAAACAACTAACCAAGACTACCTATTATCTAGAGCTGTCAAAATGGACCGGACCGGGCCAAAAAGCCCAAAAAATCATAGGGCTCGGGCTCCTTAATATGGCCTATTTATTCAACCCGGGCTATTTAGCCCGGCCGGGTTCGGGCCGGCCTGGTGGCCCAGAAAAAAATTACATTTTTTTTAATTTTATATGTGTAAAAAAACACTTATAATAAAATTTCCTTAATTTTTATCAATATTCACATATCAAAAATGCACCTGAACAGATCAAAGCACAACATTAAAAATGCACCAGTACTTCCAACCAAATGACGAGGCCTTCGGTCATACTGCAGTTAAATATGGATCTTTTGAAGAATCACTGGTGGTTGATTAAGAAGTCGTGCAAATTAAAAACTGCTGCTACATTTTTGTTGGGTTCCTGTTCTAATTCCAGGGGTACTGTACCGTATCAGGATTGTATTTCTTTAATTACTATCTTGCTACATACTGATATATTTTGTTCAAAGCTTAACAGGGTGGATAAACATATACTATCTTTTAAAAGGGATTTGGTAGGTTAAGACGTTAAGTGATAGAGATATTAGCAAACTTTGAAGTATGTCTTACATTTTTTTATTCTTTAATAAATTTTTCTTGTATTAAAAAAAATATATAAGTATGTTATGAAAAACAGTTATTTTGTTTTTAATTAATTTGAGTTTAATTTGTTTTTAATTTATGTAAGAATAGAAAAATCAAATATATCCTCTAAAAAATGTGTAAAAGAATAAAACACTTATTATTGTTTAAAAAAATATGTGTAAAAAATAAAGGAAGATTATTCATTAATTTTTTTTAAAAATAAATAAATATTTTTTTGAAGTGGTTGAATTGTAAAAAAAAAAAAAGTGATGCGGGCCGGCCCGCACCCGGCCCGCACCCGGCCCGAAGCCCGCTTAGGGCGGGTTTGAGTTTGATGCTAGGATACTTAATTTATAACCGGATTTTTTGGCTCGAGCCCGGTTTGGCCCGAACCCAAAGCGGGCCGGGTTCGCATTCCCGTTTTGACAGCTCTACTATTATCCACATCCAATTTTGTAACATAACATTTGTAATATGACACCAAATTTATTGATGGAAATGCAAGGGATTTTTTAACCCATTTACAAAGATTGATCTAAGCTATAAAATTAACAATTTGACCACCAAATTCATTTCATGCAACAAGTTAACAAACTAATATACATGAAGAGTTAGGACAATCATCCAAACTCTATGTATTACAAAAAATTTCAATTGGAAGCAAAGCCACCTTCTTCCATTGAACCTACTTGCAAGAGTTAGCACAACCATCCAATCTATATATTACAATATTACACAATGATGAAGCTTTGTCAAAGCTGTCTTCCTCCATTAAATCAGCAATAGTTACAGTCTATCTTTTGCTCCTTCCAGTTTCCATGAATGTTCAAATTTCTTCTGCTTCCCTGTCGGTTAATTGCCAGTACCACACATATACAAATGTATTTCAATAACATGCAGTGTTAAGTAAAAGAAAAAAATACAGTATTAATCACAAATTAGTATTCATTGTTACTATTCTCATTCATGGTTCTATATTAAAAAAATTACATCAAACACACCATCTCAAATACCCCAAACTAGGCAACACCTAACAACACTTGTTGACACATACATACTGTCACTACAGACTGAATGTAATTGTACAGTTTTCACTAAATGCTATACCATAAGGTACATTTGAAAAATGAACACCTAAAACCGGGCTTAACTTCAATAATAATAATTCAACCAGCCAGATACAACTAACACCTTTTACTCGACAGAAATCAACTCCACTGGATCCATGTTGCAGATACAACTTAACTTCAGATGTTATTTTGCTTAAGGTGATTCCTGTAACATACAGGAACTTTAACATCACAAACTATATGGAATGACAAATTTATGAGACAAAGGAAAAAAAGGATTGAATTCCAACAACAATGCAAATCACAACATTCACTCCTCTTTTGTTAATTCTACTTTTAAATAACCAAAGACATAACAAATAATGGATAAATGCTTACTGGATAATGTTGTGTTATGCAAATGAATGTAATAGAGAGAGAGAGAGAGAGAGACAGGAGCACAAACAGGGGCAGAAGGACGGTGGAACCCGAATAGAGGAAGGATGACAAGGGCAGCGGCGCGGTCGGCGGCGAGCGAGGGGGGAGAATCAAGCGGCGACTGAGGAGGGAGAATCGAGTGGCGACAAGTGAGGGGGGAGACGCAAACAGAGTGGGAGCCGATGCGAGGGACGATGGTTGACGGTGGTGAGCGGTGAACAGTTGCTAGGAGTGGTGAAGGGTGAGCAGTGGCTATGGTTGGAACAGTGGCTAGGAGTTTGATTTTGGGTCTAATTGGTTCACTAAGGCTACAATATAACAAAATCATTGTATCCAAAGTAATATATATATATATATATATATAATAAAACCTGGGCTAAAATAACTATACAGGTCCTCAATAACTAAACTTATTTACTAAAAGATGAGTACTCATTAATAATCTTTATCTTTATATTATTAAGTTTTAAGAGAAGTCAACTTTAAAAGCCAAATTTTGAAGACATTGTTCATGGGAAAATGAATTAAATATTCTTGAGTAGCCCTCACATCCGGTTTTGAAATTAAGCTTCTCCAAAAAGCCTTTTGTGTTTTTCTCATTATCGTTTCATTCTCTGTTTCATTATTCTTCTTCTTCTTTCTTCTTTCTTCATTCTTCCTTCTTTGCTTCATTGTTCTTCTTCTTTCTTCATTCTTTTCATATTCGGTCTCTCTTTTTTTTTTTTTCTTCTCTCTCTCTCCCTCTACTCTCTCTTTCTCTTCATCTTCTTCCCCCATTTCTTTTCAAATTTTTTTCAATCTTTCATTAGAGTGCTCTCTCTTTTATCTCTCATCAATCTCTATGAAGAAGAACCAAGATTCTCTCTCCATCTCATGGTATAAAACATTATTGATATGGTGGTCTACTGTGATAGAATAGATGTGGGTATTTTTAATTTCTTCATTTCATCCTCAAATCCCTAACCCATTTTGAAGGGTTTTTGTGCAGATTTCTGTCTATCACTTCTTCCTATCATGAAAATGGAGTGTAATGAAAGCTGAGAAAAAAAAATGAGGATTTGAGGGAATTGACATTGGAGAGAAGGGTTGGAGATCGTCGAACAACAAGGATGAAGTCTTGGAGGTGAGTTTTTCTAATATCTACTTATTAGAAAATCAACCTATGTTTAGGGGTAAGTAGATTTTCATGATTGTCTTTTTTTTATATTATTGTTTGAGAAAATAAATCTTTGTGAAGCTTTGATTATGATCACATTTATTTTTTTTAGATTTTTTACAAAATTTTACTTTTTTTGTGTAGGAGTTGTTGTATTTTCTTTAGACAAGTTAATGATTTCTAACCAAGGTGATTTTTAGTGTATAACATCTCTATAGTAGGTATATATTTTTCTGCATTTTTTATGTTTGATTTTGAATTGTTTGTGTTTGTAACATCCTACTTTTTAAATTTAATCTAGGACATATAAATAGTAGATTTCTGTAAAAATTTCGACAGAGTTTCCTTTAAAATATTGACATTTCCCTATTAAAATATAGTACCTGTCAAATCCAAATCAGAATTATATAGATATGTTTAAGTATTCCTACTCATTATACAAAAATATCAAAATGTAAAATTTTGGTTTAATTAATCAAAAGAGGATATTGGAATATCCTTCATAATTATGACTACACAATTTTTTTATAATTAGAGAACTAAATGTTAGAATTATTGATAGGATTGGCAGCCGTCACCCAAGAGGGGGGGGGGGGGGTGAATTGGGTGTTTATAAAAACATTGGAAAATATTATCTTTAAAATGTTTTCAATAAACTTAAAGAGATTTTGCAGCGGAAAACAATATAATGTTGAAAACGGTTGCGCAGAAGCGAATAATATTAATAATAATAGAAAAACTAATATGCGCGGATACGAATTAAATGAGAACAACGAAAACCGTTACCGCGCTTATTATTTTAAATTCGCTTAAAATAGATTATTACGAAAATAGTTGTTATGATGCACAACAAATAAATATAACAACAGAATATAAAAGAGAAAGGGATAGAAGAGATTGCACTGGAGATTTTATCCTGATTCGGCAAACCCGACCTACTCCAGTCCCCAAGCGACCCGCTTGAGCTTTTTCACTAAACCAAGACGTCACGCGTCCCCAAGTACAACCAGAGCGCCCCGCAAGCTACTAGGAACCTCCTTTCGCCAGGGATCTCAAAACACAACTAGGAAAACCTTTCCTAGATTTTCTAGATAACCTAACTACTAGGTGACCCACCGTTCGTCTAGCACTACCCATTACAGAAGGGTTCCTCACCCTACACACACGAACGCAGCACGTCCGCACTAGGAGATTCACTCTCTGGTCACTAAGGGTTACACATCCCTTATAACACTGGTTATGGTATGAGTGATTGGGTACAAGACCTATAGTGCACTCTCAATAGTGCTGATACAACAATAAAGGCCACTCTAACAATTATGTGTTCTAAGCAACACAGATACAACAATTATGCACTAGGATAATGAAGTCAAATGAAAAACGTTACAAGGCCAACACAAGGTTTTGTTTTCTTAAAAAAAATATCTGAACGTGAAGAACAGAGAATAGGAGAAGAAGAGAAAAGAACGTGATTATCAGGAGATGTAGAAGTGAGAAATGTTTTTCCAAAATAAAATAAATAGAGATAGTTTTGAAATCAAAATCAAATCAAAAAATAAAATAAAAGATTTAAGAATTAAAACCAAAGATTTGAAATTTGAATTTTGAATTTGAAAAATAGAATCAGAATCAAATCAAAAACGATTTTGGAAATAAAAAATTTAAGTTTTAAAATCAAAACCAAATAAAAAAGATTTAGAAAATAAAACAAAGATTTGATTCTTAAAACTAAAATGGAAATAATTCAAATTTAAAATCATTTTCGAATTTTATAAAATAAATCAGAATCTTTTATATAAAAACAAATCAGGAAATAATCAAAATGATTCTGACACGTTTTTCAATAAAAATTGAGGTAATCGATTACTTGAGGGAGGTAATCGATTATCCCTTTAAAAATGGAAATTTTGAAATTCATTTTAAAAACCAGTAATCGATTATCACATGCATGTAATCGATTACTTCACTTCTGTTTAATATATGAAGCAACTCATATAATCGATTACCACTATTCTAATAATCGATTACAGAGCCTCTGATAATTATATGATGCAACATCATGTAATCGATTATCTCAAAGCAATAATCGATTACTTTGTCTCAAGAAAATATATGATGCAACAATTATAATCGATTACTTGAGTCAGGTAATCGATTACTCTCATAAGAAAGTAATGGATTAGCAAAGTTCACTTAATCGATTACAAACACTCTGATTTTTCTATGATGCAACAAAGTTAATCGATTAACTTAGGCAAGTAATCGATTACTCTCTCTTGCATACATAAAAATATTCAGAGTTTTGTAACATCAAGTATTTTCACCAAAACTAAGATAGAAAAACTGATTTTCACAAAACTTCTTTTTCTTCTCCTTAATTATGAAAAATATATTTAGAAAAACTTATATTGGCCTTTTAACATAATATAAACCTTGACTTCATTACCTTACATGATGTCCCAAGGGAAAGGTTTAACATCTTCATTTGCTTGAGCCTTCAACTTCATTTGCTTGATTCTTCAACTTGAAGCTTGACTTGAAGGATGAAGATCTTGTGATTGCACTTGATATGAACTTGAGAATCTTGAGTTTGTTATCATCAAAACCATATAGAATATTTGCACTTGAAGTCCTTGGGAAAGCTTGACTTCCAACACTAAAGATGGTTGCCTACATATGACTCTCAAGTCATATATATAAATTACACTCCATCATTTGGAGTATAATCCTCCTCGACAAGCAGAATATTAATTTCATCTCCAGTAGGAGTACCTAAAATGACAACATAGAGGTGAGATATTTATTCATAAATTAAAGAAAACATATAAAGACAATAATAATATATAGTAATATACATATTATTCAACCCCAAAATTCCAAACACATATATCTCTGATTGCAATTATACCAATATTGTCAGGCAATAATGTATCAACTTCTTTCTTTCAATGCAATACCAACTTGTTCTCATTCAAGTTTACATATCATTCTGTAATACCCGCAATTTCCTCAATTATTTTCTTTATTGAAAAATGAAATAGAAATTTATTTATTTGATTTCTTGGCTGAAATTTTATTTCTATAATTTAATTAAATTAGTGTTTGATTTGATTTTTCATGAATTTATAAATTTGTGGATTTTTGTGTTTTTATTTATTTAAAAACCGTGGGAATATATTTATTTTATTTAAAGTAGATTTTAATTTTGTAATTCCTTTAAAGTAGAGAAAAAAAATTTTATTTCCCCTCTCATTAGTGTGCCACGGACAAGCCCTAGAGGAGGAAGAAAAATTTTAAGTTTAGAGCCAAAAAATTCAAATTCAAATGTGTCATGATTATTTTGACTTCTCCATAAAACACTTTAGACAAAGCATTAATTACCCTCTTTATTATGTCCCCCACTAAACCAACTTGTCATAAAACCTAAACTAATTAAAAATTGCAAAAGAACCCCTCTGGACCCTTGGTATATTTCGACTCCCTCTTTTAGGTCATGCACCCCACCCACATTAATTCCTATAAATACCTACCCCATGCCCCAAACACCCACCCTTATACTCTTAGCCCTTAACAATTTAAAAAAAAAAGAAAAGAAAGAAGAGGTGAGAAGAAGAAGGAGGCCGTAGGGAGGAGGAAGAAAAAGGGAGAGGAAGACTTGATTTAATTTTTTTAGCTCATTCTCATTCTTCCACTTAAGTAATGAATCTCTAGCTTGTTTTCTTTCTCTTTTCCTCTTTATTTTTCGGTTTTCTTCAAGCTTCAAAGAAGGGTTTTTGTTGTTCAATGATTAAAAGCTCTTGCATGTTGATTTTTCTTACTTCTGATGATTTTCTATGCTTGAATATATATGGATTGAAGTTTAAAATAAAAAAAATGGACATGTACCATGATTTGAAGCTCACGATTTTGGTCCCTTTTTGGTTCAAATAATTTTTTATTTTTGATTTATGCTGGAAATGCTTGAATATGAGTGGATTTAGTGTTGTTCATGAACTATGTGTTATTGATTTGCAAAAAAATTTCTCTTTTCCCTCATGCATGTCACGGCCTAGGGTTGAAAAAGGGGAAAATGATTTTGTTCTTGAATGCATGTAATTGATTGTTGATCCTTGATGTTTATTTGATGTATTTTTCGGTTCTCACATGAAAATGCATGATTAAATGAATTTTTGCCTTGATGTGTATATATGAGGGCTATTCAGTTTTGGCCTTGGAATGCATGCATGTGTTTGCTTGATAAAAAATTTTGTATGATCTTTGTTTATGTGTGTGTGTTCGGCCTAAGCACGAGGAATTAAGTAAATGATTTTGTTTGATGAAATTTATGTGCCCTTGTTCATGTATGTATATTTGACCAAGAAAGGAAGAAAAATGAATTGATTTTTTTTTTCATGAAAATAAAAATAGTGTTTAAGTGCTTGAAATGAGTTAGGTTGATTGGAGTGTTTTAGATTTGTGATCCTTAGTTGTATTTTCTTGATTAATTCAGTCATGCATGTGTTTATGATTAAATAAATTTGATTTCTTGAAAATAAGCTTGCATGTTGATGCTTGGAAAAGATTAAGTGGATTCAAAGTGTTTGAAACTTGTGGTGTTTGATTCATTTTATCTTGTGCAATTCGGCTCCTTTTTGATAAAGTAGGTAAATATGAAAATGAAATTGTTTTGATATGATCATGTGTTGTGTAAGTGATTTGGTGTTGGATAATTGATTATATGCTTGGATTTAATTGAAAAAGTGTTGTTTGAATGCTTTAGGGAATATTAGAGAAATTTATGGACTTTGGCTTTTGATGGTGTATAAATCGGCCAAGGAATGATTAGGAGGATAGAAACTTATTTTGAGAAGTAATGATTGTTATTTGAAACATGTATGATATATGTGAAAATAAAATCTAAGAGTTGGTTGTTGTAAATGTTTATTTTAATTGAAAGATTAGTTTGGAATTGAATGAATTATTTATAGAAGTGTTGTGAGATTAGTGTATATGTATGCTTGCTTAAATGATTTAAAGTCTTGAAAAAATATGTGCTATGTGACTATATGAATTCATTTGCTAAGGTTTTGTTTGTCGTTAACGAATTTAAGTAATAATTGAACAGTATTTGCTGCATGCCAAACTTGTCAGAAATTAAATGATTTTGTGTTATTTATAGATTTGAATTTTTTTCTTTAGAAAATCAGTCATATTTTTATGCATTCAAACAATCAATTGTTTTGAAAGATATTCAATGCTTTTATTTTGGCATTTAATACTCATTTAATACTTTATTTAATATTTTCTAATACTCCCTCCGGTCCTATTTATAAAACCCTTTTGGGAGTTTTATTTTGGTCCTATTTATAAGACTCATTTTCGATTTTCAATAACGTTTAATTACTTCTTTCCACTAACACCCCTATAAAGTCAACACTTTTTAGAGTTCCAATAATAATTATAGGGGTAGTTTTGAAAAGACATATCAAATTTTCACATTCACATTTCCAATGCCACTAACAAATTTATCCACTCTCCTTGGTGGGAGTGAAAAACCCCAAAAGGGTCTTATAAATAGGACCGGAGGGAGTAAATTGTTTTGTCTTATTCATAAATATCTTTGTATTTTGGATCTGTTCAACAAAACTAACTTATAGGTGTTAGTTTAAGCTTGTAGCTATAAGATGTGAAACTACTTGGGAGCTGTGAACTTGTATATGAGAACATGTAGTTATTTGAAATAGAACTATTCGACAAAATTAATTTAGCAAGTAGCTGAAGGTTATTAAATAACATATTAAATAAGCATTTAACTAAACATTAAATTGCCATAAATTGGCTTAGAGTAATTAATGTAATATTAAAAGATTTGTCATAAATTGCCATAAATTCGTACATTAATTATTTAAAGTTAGTTTAGTTTCTTGAAAGTTACTTCAAGTGGCTTTTTGTAAACTAACGTTCAAAAATTTTCAGAAAGCTACAAGCTCCTTTTTTGAAAGCTACAAACTCTTTGTAATTTGTGTTCATTGAACGAGACTAGTAACTTATTGATTAAATTTAAAAGTTACTAACTAGCTAAAAAGCTCCCGACTAAACACGCTCTGTAACAGCCCGATTTTTGTAAACCAAAATAACTGACTTTTATTTACTAAAGTTGCAAAAATGAGGCCATTTTTTTTTTGTAAAACAATGTTTAAGTGTTCGTAGACAACCTTGAAAATCTCTCTATGATCTTCAATCCACTTCTTCGAAAACCGAGTTGTTACGAAGACCGTTCTTTTCATAAAACGTTCGTTTTCTTAAAAGAACCTGATTCAAAATTATCTTAACAGTTTTCAAAAAGTTTACATAAATTAACTTTACAAAAAAATGTATTTCACAAGTCAGATTAAAAACTTAGCCCAATTACCTAATGGCTCATGGCATCGGTAATCCTTTAACAATCATCATAACCTAATCTAACCATACTATCCTTAAATTATCCTATTGAGAACAATTGGGTGAAGTCCCTTCCTGTTCTTGCGTCCTTTCTTTGCTCTCGAAGCTGATGCCTTCCTGGTTGTGATTCCCTATTTGCTAGTAGATTCCGACTCTACTCCATTTAGAGTGATGGAGTTCCCTCGAGCCCCATACCGAATCTTCTCTTGTAGTTCCTGTAGCCTCGTATGTTGACTTCTATCCAGTACTCCATCTGCCCGTTGAGATACCAGCAGCACCGATATGCCAACGAACAGGACAGAGTAAGCTATCCGAACGACGAATCGTCGACGGCGTGGGATTACACTAGGCAAAATAATAGGACCATACAAGCATGCAATATAACACACAGACACACAACAACCAAACAGATTATTGACTTCATCATCATTATCTTCTTACATTATTAGCATTATTGTTATACCTTCTCCTTCTTCTTTACTTTTACATCTTATAAACATTCTTTCCTTTTCTCATTCATTTCCATTTCATCATTGTACCCTCTTTTCCTCCATTCTTATTATTTAATCACCTCTGGTGATTGGGGAATGTTAAAATACTATCGAAGTATTCATCTCAATCTCGACGATCACTCACGTCTACATCTCCTCGGTCATCCACCCAACCTAGTCGGAAGCAAACAGGAGTACATGACCTTTACCATGCGGGCACGACAGCTGTCACAACACATAAATGGTCCCAGACCAGGAGGATCTCGTCCTCAAATCATTTCAATAATAATAAGGCTCACTGTCCACGCAGTGGCAAACACAATGCACCGTTCCAGTCCCTCTCACTGTTCTCGATTTGCAATCTAGGGGGCGACAGTATGTTTCTAGTGGGCCCGCAGAACTTGTCACGGCATTAGACCCAGTCCCCACCACGTTAGTGCGCCACATGTGGAGTTCGTTCTGCCTAGAAACATACTCTAGACTTCTTGACGTTTCACCGTCATCATCCTCCCCTAATGCAATCTCGTCCTAAGTATCCGCAGATACTTATCGTTCCTTCCTCTCCACTACTTCGTACTCTCATACCTCACCGCGCATGTCTTTTAAAGTCTTTTAATCTTTTTTAATTATCCTAAGGCCGGCCCGTCCTTCGTGCAACCCTTCAACGAGTCCCGACCACTAAATTTGCACAAACTCTCTCTCATCATTTCTCTCATAGAACAGAGCTGGGTTCACATCAACAAATCTCGACTGATATTTCATTCCACAAAATACATTCCACCCTCTCTACTGACAATCCACAATCTTTTCTCAAAATAATCTTTTTCCGACCTTTCTCCCAATGCCATTTTTCATGCTTTCACAAAACTTCATTTCACAAACACTTTCATAAAATTCCCTCTTGTGAATTTCTCAAAATCTATTTTCACAACTGCTCGAAACCTCTTTTCAAAGATTTTCTCAAAAACCTCTTTTCACAAAGTTTCAAAAATCTCTTTTCACAATCTTTCACAAATTTTCCTTTCAAAACTTTTCTGAAAATACTTCTTATAATATTTCTCAAAAATCTTCTTTTTACAAAAACCTTTTCAAAGGAATTTCTTTTCATAAATCCATTTCTAAAAACTTCTTTTCACCCTTCTCCACAAGATCTCTTTTCAAAAATCTTTTTGAAAACCTCTTTTCAAAACTTTTTCAAAAACCGTTTGTTTTTTTTTTTTCAAAAACCTTTTCAGAAATTACAAATTTGCTGAGCGCTAATGGAGGAGCAAGCTCAACTCAACATTAGTCCCAGACTAAAACCGAAAGCAAAGGAGCCCAGCTCCACTCAAATCTCATCTCATATCCAGCAAACAACATCATTCTCCCCAGCTCTGGCTCGTTCTTAACATTATCCTTTCATTCTTTCCCCAATCTCACTCTTTCTCTTTTCCATCACATACTTTATTTCCCATCATTATTTCTCTTTCATTATGTCTTTTCTTCATAATCTTATTTATCTCGCTTCTATATTCAGGACGTAACAGACGTCCATCAGCATATTACGCATTTTCATTAACAGCAATAACATAAGGCATAATTAAAAAATAACTAAAAGCATGCACACAACATCACACAATAACATTGTGGTCTTTGTCACCTTCGTATAAGTGGCCACACAACACAAACAATTGCCACTTATACTACTGACTCCGAACCACTTAGTTCCGATCTTTGAGATGATACGGAACGTCCTAATAAATCACCTAACTACCACGGTGTCTTAGGAAAGTCCAGCAATTTAGTGCGTACCGTCGCCTCGGATCCTTTGTGCTGCCGGCTGTCCCAATCCCTCGTCTTTAAGGTTCCTCGTACTAAATAAAATACGTCTACGTCATTAACTTGTATTAAGAAAATATTTTCCTAACTCAAACACGTTTCATTCCTCGTTGGAAAGCTTAAAACATGATGGTTGTCTCAAAACAACTCCCATATTTTCTAACACTTTAAATTCTCTAAAATCATTTGAAAGCATTTTACAAAACAATTTAAATCATCATTTTCGAAAACATTGAAAAGTTCATCGTTTTCACACCGGCTTTTTCCTCAAATCCATTACCTTTTGAAAACCAAACTTTGTCTTAGCTCAAATACCCATGAGAACTAATCTTTAAAACACTTTGAAAACACCTTTAAAACAAGAAGCATAACTTAGAAAATTCTGGACAGCATCATGTCCTAAGTTTTAAATTCATTTTCCATTGTTTAAAACCAATTTAAACATATAGATCAACCAAGCATCTTGAAATCAATCAAATAAACACTTAAATCAACACTTTCTCAAGTTCAAACACTTAGAATCACATGTGGACAGCAAGGTACTCAAGTAAAACAAATTATTTAAACACTTCCGTGCATTTAAGAAATCACTCTTACTTCACTCAAGAATCCTAGACAACATTCATTTGATCCATACATCACATAATCACAAGCTATCAAGTTAATCATAAACATACTCACACATTCAATCACACATATGACTCAATCAAATAAGGGAATTAAACTCTTAGACACAAACCGAATCATGCATCACCTAACCATTTAGACATATTTTCATATAACTTTCACTTAATCAATTTTATCTTAGCAAAACTTCATCTTGTTACACCTAATCATGCTAAAACCGTATGCACCATAACTTCACAAATCAACATATAATTTCATGACATTGACATATACACATTCAAGGGAGTTTAACTCAAAGTCTAAGGTCTAAATCGTGACCTTGACTAGATTTTCTCAAAAATGTTTTCAAAGTTTCAAGACTTAAAAACAACTCCAAACTCAACAACAATTTCACATAATTCATCAAACAAATAGAAACATAATCCTAGCATGTGTTTGCTCATAAAACCGTGAGCATACATAGGTTTCTAAACAATCTTTTTATTTCATTTCAAACACTTAGAATCAACTCAAAGTTCATGGAAATCGCATATTCATAACTTAAACCTAAGAAAACTCTAGTCTTTTCAATTAAGCATGTAAAATCGTGACTAACACATAAAGATCACAATCATCACATAAATTTCATGTTCATCATTAAACTTCAAGATCATGACATGCAAAAGATCAAGCAAAATAACATCAAGCTTTCATGCATAACAACACCAAACCGTGGCCATCATAAAGAAAATCATCAAGGAAAAGTTCAATTATCTCAAATAATTCAAGTAATCAAACATATCATAGTTTAGGCATGGATCTAAACATGCATGCAACCAAAAATATTATATCTTTAAAGAATCTTTCATGGAAATTCAAAACCAAGTTCTTTTCAAAACCACTTTAAGAAAATCCAAGGAAAAGTGGATGAGTTTAAAAAGGTCTTGAAAAGAAAACACTTTCGTAACATAACTTTGAGATCAAGCTCAAAAATGATCATGCATGTGAGTAAAATCTTTAGATCTAACATAAAAAAAAACATGCATCAACACTTCTTCAAACAAAATCAAAGTCTTAGAAGAAAAGTGTGAAAACGAAAAAGAATCAAAGAAGAAAGTTTAAAACTTTTGGATCATGAAATAAAATTCTTACTTAATCAAAACTTTTCAAGAATCAAGTCCAATATCTTTGGTTTCTCCTCTCTTTCCTCACGGTTTACCCACTCCTTTCCTAGTCCATGGTTTTCTCTTTCCCTCCTTTACTAACTTAGCTTGATTTTACTTGGATTGTGAAGGGTTTGGGTTGGTTCTCCCTCTTTCTCTATTCGGCCTCTCTCTCTTTTTTTTTCACTAAGAGTTTGATTTTCTCTTAGTGTTGTGTGTTTGGTCTTGGGAAGAAATGAAGGAAATGTAAACAAGAGAAGTGTATGTGTCTTGATCATTCTCTCTTCACTCTCACGGTTTTGAGAGTGTTTGGTGGTGTGTGTTGTTGGTGTTCTTTGAGTTGATAAGAGAAAGAAGAAAAGATGAAGGTGGAAGAATGAAGAATGAAAGGTTGAAAAAGAACTCACTCCTTCCACACGGTTTTAGCCCCTTTTCTTTTATCTTTCTCTACTTTCATTTATTTGCCATCAAGGGCTTGCATGAGGGGCTTAGGTGCAATTTTCTTGGCCTTGGTTCCTTCCCACGATTCCTTCCTCTTTCCTTCTTTTTTCTTCACTTTTTCCATCCTTAAGTCATGCTTAGGTCATCTTGATGATGTCACTAGTTTGACTTTGGAGTATGCCACTTGGTAACTAAGTAAATGAGCTTGGTGGCCAAGCTATGGACATGGACATTCGGCCATAGGGTATTAGGGTAGGTTAGGTTAGCTTAATTAGGTTTAGGGCACTAATTAGGGTCTAATCATGATTAGGGTAGGATTAGGAAAATTAATTTAGGTTTTGTCCACTAATCCTTGGAGATTAGGGCTTAATCAAGGGTTAAGGTACTAATCAAAGCTTAATCTCTTCTAACAAAGGTTTATGGAAAACTAATTCTAGATTAGCTCACTAACCTTGAGGGTTTAGGGTTTAAGAGAGTGATTAGGTTCTTAATCAAGAATCAAGAACTCGATTAGGGTTTAATCAAAGATTAGGATACTAATTAGGGTTTCTGGAATCGATTCTTAATCAAGATGATTTGGACTTTGATTCTCGAAACTTAGAGAAAATAATTTTCCATCTTAAAATCATATGCATGAATCTTAGGCAATCAAACACGCATTCATAGAAAATAAATCGCCTTTCCCAAAAATAAATTTCAAGACTCATAACACTATTTCATGAAGAAAATCATTCTTTAAAATCATTTACCACCTTGAAATCGTGAATAAAGAAATTTATTTAAGAAGATACCCTTTTCAAAATTCTTTTCTCAAAAATAATTCCTTTTAGGGATTAAAACAGTACGAGGATTTTGAGGGGTGTTACACGCTCCCCTTATAATTATAGTCAATATTAAAAAGAAAACAAAATCCCCGACAACGATACTAAAAACTTGATAGCCCGCAAGTACACGGTTTTCCTAATAGTAAAAATTTATCGTCTCCATAAGGATTTTGTTGTTAAATACTAACATATTATAAGTACCGATTATTTAAACCAATATATTTGCGATTTGGAAAATGTAACAAAAAATTGAATTTGAAAAAAATAAAATAAAATAAGAAACATTCAATTATTTTTCGAAAATATTCAATGCTTTTTTTAGGCATGTAATACTCGTTTAATACTTAATTTAATGTTTTCTAATAATTTTTTTGTCTTTTTTATAAGTCACATTGTATTTTGGATTTGTTCAACAAAACTAACTTATAGATGTAAGCTATGAGCTTGTAGCTATGAGATGTGAAACTAATTGGGAGCTATGAACTTGTATCTGAGAACACGTAGTTGTTTGAAATAGAACTATTCGACAAAATTAATTCAGCAAGTAGCTGAAGGTTATTAAATAACTAATTAAATAAGCATTTAATTAAACATTAAATTGTCATAAATTAGACTAAAGTAATTGATGTAATATTAAAAGATGTTGCCATAAATTGCCACATGTATTATTGAAAAAGCAACGGTTTTGTGTCGTTGCAGAAAGTCAAAAATGTTGTAATGTAAAGTGCATTAACCAAATAAGAGCAGGAACATCAACAATAATATAATACTTCCATAAGTCACCTTTAACATGGTTTCCCTAACATAAAAGATAGCACACTTAAAATAATAATTCAAGGCAGCATACCTCTACCCTAGCGGATCAGCAACTCCCACCACCTCCTCTTTTTCACCCTTATCCACCGTCTCTTCGTCATGAGTCTTATTTTTTTGGGTAACAAGCTATGTTGCATCAATACGGGTATGATACCGGATACGGGTACAGGACCAGGTACAGAGCACGACATTTTCTAAAAAATTAGGGTACTGGCAATATAAATTTTAATTTTATCAATAAATAGATAAAAACAAGGTGCAAATAAACGATTTTGTCATTGAAATAGCATATGAGTATCGTAAAATTAAAGGTTCATGTTCAAAATAAGTCAAAATATAAGGACGAAAGATTGATTAGAACATTAAAATATAAATTTTAAGGCAAAAATTACATTATTGGTACGATCCACACATAAAATATACCTTAATATACTAATTACAAGTACCCATGAGTACGGTACGTGTACCGGTACCCAAGGTGTACCCGGTACGAGTACGTCACCAATTTAGGAATATCCATATTTAGCAGTATCCATGTTTCAGAGGTCACAGGGCTCCCAGCATTCCAAAGAATTCCCTCATCCTCGAATTCCTAAATGTATAACAACATTAAAAAATAGTAAAGTGCACTTAAACAGATAAGAACGGCAACATGAACACAACATCAACAATAATATAATACTCCTATGAGTCACCTTTAACATGATATCTCTAACATAAAGATAACACACTTAAAATAATAATTAATAATTTAAGGTAGCATACCTCTACCCTAGCATTAGGGTCAGCAACTCCCACCACATCATCTTTTTCACCCTTATCCACTGTCTCCTCATCATAAGTCTTGTTTTTCTTAGTCACGAGGCTCACAGCATTCCAAATAATTCCTTCAAAATCTGATTCCTGAATGTATAACATTAAAAAAATAGTTAAGTGCACTGAAACTAAGAGTATCAACATCAACAATAATATAATACTCCTATAAGTCACCTTTAACAGGGCTTCCCTAACATAAAAAAAATAGCACACTTAAGGCAGCATACCTCTACTATAGTATTAGCATTAGGGTCAGTAACTCTCATCGCATCCTCTTTTTCATCCTTATCCACTCTCTCCTCGTCATGAGTCTTATTTTCTTTTATCACAGGCTCACAACATTCCAACAAATTCTCTCATCCTCTAATTCCTGAATATATAACAACATTAAAAAAATACTAAAGTGCACTTAAACAAATAAGAGCGGCAACATCAACAATAATATAATACTTCTATAAATCACCTTTAACATTGCTTCCCTAACCCAAAAGGTAGCACACGGGTGAGCAATTCCCACCCCATCCTCTTTTTCACCCTTATTATCCGTCTCCTCATCAGAGTCTTATTTTTCTTGGTCACATACTAAGTTGCACCAATATGGGTACGGTACCGGATACGGGTACAATACCGGGTATGGAGTACGGCATTTTCTAAAAAATTAGGGAGCTGATACCACAATATAAATTTTAATTTTATCAATAAATATATGTAAACAAGGTGCAAATATACAATTTCATCATTGAAATAGCATATGAGTATCGAGTATTGTAAAATTAGAGGTTCATGTTCAAAATAAGTCAAAATATAAGGACGAAAGATTGATTATAACATTAAATATAAATATTAAGGCAAAAATTACATTATTGGTACGATCCACACATATAATATACCTTAATATACTAGTTACAAGTACCCAGAAGTACGGTACATGTACCGGTACCCAAGGTGTACCCGGTACGGGTACGTCACCAATTTAGGAGTACCCATATTTCAGGGTCACAGACTCCCAGCATTCGAAAGAATTTCCCCAGCCTCTGATTCTCGAATGTATAACAACATTAAAAAAATAGTAAACAAATAAGACAGAACATACTATAAAAATACAAAAATACAGGAAAAAAAGCATTTAAACCTGGATCAAATTTTTGGTACTATGATGCTGCTCCATCATTCTTATATCCTCTAACTCATTAATTTGCCTCCTCCATGTCAAGAAGGAGGACCTTGTCATTTAGCCGTCCAATAGCACTTTCACTTCCTAAATGTAAAACAAACATTAAAAAAATACTAAAGTGCACTTAAACAAACAAGAGCGGCAACATCAACAATAATATAATACTTCTATAAATCATCTTTGACATGACTTCCCTAACCTAAAAGATAACACACATAAAATAATAATTTAAGGCAACATACCTCTTCTTAGTATTAGGGTCAGCAATTCCCACCCCTCCTCTTTTTCACCCTTATATACCGTCTCCTCGTCATGAGTCTTATTTTTCTTAGTCACAAACTATGTTGCACCAATACGGGTACGGTACCGGATACGGGTACAATACCGGGTATGGAGTACGGCATTTTAAAAAATTAGGGTATTGATACGGCAATATAAATTTTAATTTTATCAATAAATATATATAAACAAGGTGCAAATATATGATTTCGTCATTGAAATAACATATGAGTATCGTAAAATTAGAGGTTCATGTTCAAAATAAGTGAAAATATAAGGACGAAAGATTGATTATAACATTAAAATATATTTAAGGCAAAAATTACATTATTGGTACGATCCACACATATAATATACCTTAATATACTAGTTACAAGTACCCAGGAGTACGGTACGTGTACCGGTACCCAAGGTTAGGGGTGTTCGCGGATCGGTTCGGTTCGGTTTTGAGGTAAAGTACCGTCCGATCCGATTACAAAATATACTTGCGGTTCGGTTTGGATCGGTCCATTATATTAGCAAATCCAATTAGATTCAATCCAAAGAAAACCTTGCGGTTTCGGTCCGGTTCGGTTCGGTTTATCAATACTAATTATAAACAGGCTGTATGTGGAATAAAAAAACTACAAATGGAATTTCTCCTGAACATAGCAACACATAACAGTGATAACACAACCTAAACAATGAACATAGCAATGCAACCTGAACCTGAACATAGCAAACACCTACCAAACGTTACAAGAGAATGAGTTTTGGGACAGTTCACCTGTTGAGTGCAACCAACAACACATCAAATGAAAATAAAAATTAAAAGCTGAACTTTTCTGCAATGACCAAGAGCTCAACTTTTAATAAATAAATAAATTAAAAGCTGAACCAAATAGGCAAATACAGAATTTAATCTCCTTAATAAAACTTTAATTTGAAAATGAAATATTATAACAAAGTAAACATTGAACTCAACTACGAAGAAAAATAGTTACAGCACAGAGCTTCTTGGTGCTCTTGATAGCACTTTTCAAGTTTTCCAACGTCTCCTGATAGTGATAGTGCGGGTCACATCAAGAAAAGTCAAAACGAGCCACTGCATCAACATAGTACAATAAACATAAAGTTTAAGATTTTAGAGATTAAAAACAACAAACACATTAAAAAAAAAAGAAAAAGGAATAACATAAAAACAGAAGGGGTAAAGTGTAAAATACCAGACATCCCAGCCTTGAGGCAACCAGAAATAACTTCAACGGATCGAGATTTAGGACCAAGGGTACCAGCGATCTTAGTCATTGCAGAAAAAAAAAGCTCTGCAAAAAATTATGAATAAATAAATTAAAAGCTGAACCATATCCGAAGGGGGAGCCCATGAGAGAGCCACTTGCGGAAGTCACCGACGAATCGAAGAATGTAAACGGCGGGAGTAGCAGCAACCAGAGGCTGAGGCTGAGGCTGAGTGGAATCATCAGTGTTGTTGTTGTTGTTGGGAGAATCCGCCGATGCCGTCGCCTCTTGGGGTTGGTGAGTGAGTGAAGTGAATGAGTGAGTCTGTGTGACTTTTGTGAAATAATACCCAAAAACCTAATGAAAAACGCAACGTTCCATATGCATTAAGGCAAGGATCGATTCGGTTTGGACCGGTTCGGTTTTTCAGCTGAAACCGAAAACCGAACCGAACCGATCGGTTTACAGAAAACCAATCCAAAAAAAATTAGTGTATGCGGTTTTTTTCGGTTTTCGGTTTTTCGGTCCGGTTTTGCGGTTATAAATTGGTCCGGTTCGGTTTTGAACACCCCTACCCAAGGTGTACCCGGTACAGTACGTCATCAATTTAGGAGTACCCATATTTATTTAAGAGGTTACGGGCTCCCAGCATTCCAAAGAATTCCCCAGCCTCTAATTCCCGAATGTATAACAACATTAAAAAATAGTAAAGTTCACTTAAGCAAATAAGAGCTTCAACATCAACAATAATATAATACTCCTATAAGTCACCTTTAACATGACTTCTCTAACATAAAAGATAACACACTTAAAATAATAATTTAAGGCAGCATACCTCTACCTTAGCATTAGGTTCTACAACTCCCACCACATTCTCTTTTTCACCCTTATCCACCAACTCCCTCAGCATAGTCTTACTTTTCTTAGTCACAGGACTAGCAGCATTTCAAAGAATTCTCTCGACCTTTAACTTAGCAATTACATCATACGCTTTAGAGGATTTCAGTTCCTCTTGAATTTCTTTAAGAACTTTCAAAGCTTTCTTGAGCTCAACTTCCACTAGATTCCCTTGAATCTCGTCGTGAATTTCAATTTCAAATCGCTCCTTTAACTCATTTATTAACCTCATATCCAAATCATATAAAAGACAGAACATACCATAAAATACAGGAAAAAAAGCATTTAAACCTGGATCGAATTTTTTGTACTATGATGCTACTCCATCATTCTTTTGTCCTCTAACTCATTAATTGCCTATTCCATGTCCAGGAGATGGACCTTGTTATTTAGCCGTCCAACAGCACTTTCACTTGCTGAATGTATAACATCATTAAAAAAATACTAAAGTGCACTTAAACAAATAAGAGCGGCAACATCAACAATAATATAATACTTCTATAAATCACCTTTAACATGGCTTCCCTAACCTAAAACATAGCACACTTAAAATAATAATTTAAGGCAGCATACTTCTGCCCTAGCATTAGGGTCAGCAATTCCCACCCCATCCTCTTTTTCACCCTTATCTATCGTCTCTTCATCACGAGTCTTGTTTTTCTTGGTCACATACTATGTTGCACAAATACGGATACGGTACCGGATACGGGTACAATACCGGGTACGGAGTACGACATTTTCTAAAAAATTAGGGTACTGATACGGCAATATAAATTTTAATTTTATCAATAAATATATATAAACAAGGTGCAAATATACGATTTCGTCATTGAAATAGCATATGAGTGTAGTAAAATTAGAGGTTCATGTTCAAAATAAATCAAAATATAAGGACGAAAGATTGATTATAATATTAAAATATAAATATTAAGGCAAAAAATACATTAGTGGTACGATCCACACATATAATATACCTTAATATACTATGTAACAAGTACCCAGGAGTACGGTACGTGTACCGGTACCGGTACCCAAGATGTACCCGATACGGGTACGTCACCAATTTATTAGGAGTACCCATATTTCAGATGTCACAGGCTCCCAGCATTCCAAAGAATTCCCCTAGCCTCTAATTCCCGAATGTATAACAACATTAAAAAATAGTAAAGTTCATTTAAGCAAATAAGAGCATCAACATCAACAATAATATAATACTCCTACAAGTCACCTTTAACATGACTTCCCTAACAAAAAAGATAGCACACCTAAAATAATAATTTAAGGCAGCATACCTCTACCTTAGCATTAGATTCAACAACTCCCATCACATCCTCTTTTTCACCCTTATCCACCATCTCCCTCTCAGCATAGCCTTACTTTTCTTAATCACAGGACTCGCAGCGTTTCATAGAATTAAGTTCCACTATATTCCCTTGAATCTCGATATTTTCAATCAAAGCTCTTGCTATTCCAGTTGCATCGTGAATTTCAATTTCAAATCGCTCCTTTAACTCAATTATTAACCTAAGATCCAAATAATACATAAGACAGAACATACCATAAAAATACAGGAAAAAAGCATTTAAACTTGGATCGAATTTTTTGTACTCTGATATTGCTCCATCATTCTTTTATCCTCTAACTCATTAATTGCCTCCTCCATGTCCCAGAAGAGGACCTTGTCATTTAGCCGTTCTATCTTTTTTTTCTAAAATCTTCTTCTTCATTTTTTTTATGGGTGAAGGCCTTCTTAACGCTTTACGGATGACGTCCATCATTTCCGTCATAGCTAAAATAAAACAGTAAGTCAACGATTAAAATCAAAAATAAAATAAGCATCGATTAAATTAAAATAAAAAAATAAAATAATAACAACTCAAATTCAAAATAGCACCATGTAAAATCAGAAATTCTTAGGAATGAATGATCGAGATTATGAACTCAACAGATAAGGATAGATAACTTGCGAAAATAGTTTAGGGGGAAGACTAACGTCGAAATTGTTAATATCATATACCGCAACAAATTACTAATATCATTGATTAAATTAAAACAAAAATCAAATAACAGCAACTCAAATTCAAAATAACGCCATGTAAAATCAGAAATCCTTAGGAATGAATGATCGAGATTATGAACTCAACAGATAAGGATAAATAACTTGCTAAAATAGCTAAGGGAGAAGACTAATCTCGAAATTGCTAATCAGGCCCGCTCCTAACCTATTTTGGCCCTACGGCAGAAAAAAGAATTTTGGGCCCCTAATTCATTAAAAAAAAGTTTTAAAAAAATCAATTAAAAATGTAGTATATATGCATATAATCAATTAAAACAATGACATCAATCAATAATAAAACTAATTATTAAAAGATAAGATTTGAAATAAAATAAAAGTTATCAAGTAAAGAGGTAATAAAAAACTTTTTTTATGTTGGTTGCAAATGTAAAGTTCATTACTTTATTTATTTATAAATTAAGTGATCAAATGAAAAAGAAAAATTGAAATTTTATGCTAAAAATCATTGATGGTCAAGAGATAAAAAAAAACTTGCAACTATTAATTTTTTTCAAAAATAAATTACTATTAAAAAAATTATGGCCCCCTGAATTTTTTGGGCCCAGGGCGACCGCCCTAGTCGCCCTCTCTCAGGGTCGGCCCTGTTGCTAATATCATATACCGCAACAAATTACTAATATCATCGATTAAACAAAAATCAAATAACAACAACTCAAATTCAAAATAACGCCATGTAAAATCATAAATCCTTATGAATGAATGATAGAGATTATGAACTCAACAAATATAGATAGATAACTTGCGAAAATAGGTGAGGGAGAAGACTAACCTTGAAATTGCTAATATCATATACAGCAACAAATTGCTAATGTCATCAATTAAATTAAAACAAAAATCAAATAATAGGAACTAAAATTCAAAATAACGCCATGTAAAATCAGAAATCCTTAAGAATAAATGATCGAGATTATGAACTCGATAAGGATAGATAACTTGCGAAAATAGCTAAGGGAGAAGACTTACCTCCAAATTGAAATTGAAATGACTTTGAGTGCTCGCATGGCAAATGAAATGATCATATTTATAGTTTGATATCAACTGGGCCAAAAAATGGGCCATCTTTCTAACTAATTTTTTGTTGCTCACGCCTTTTCTTTTGTGGAAATTGCTTTTGGCCCATTCTTTATTTTTTGCCCCCATTTTCAATTTTCATGGACCAAAATATTTTTTTGCGTGTTATTATTTTTGGCTTTTCAGAGTCAGAAAATTTTTCCAGCTCTGCAGTCAGAAAATTTTATGAATTTGAGAAAATTAAATGTACTCAATTAACTTTTTTTTAAGGCCTATAAAGTCAGTTATTTTTTTATTAGAAATGAGAGCGGTGGATATATCTTATTGAAAACGCTAAAAACATATAATACGGAGTACTGTATTTCACCCGGGAATGGATCCAAATCATGAAATCATACAGAGAGACCTTTCAAAATAGGAGTATATATTAAATCAAGTCGTTGGTATAGGTATTAAGCAAAAATAACTGACTTTATAGGTATTAAGAAAAATTAGTTGAGTATGTAACACCCTCACTTTTAATTAGTTAAAATTAGGTTTTATTAAAATTCGTACTTAAAAATTTCGACGAGAATCCGATAGAGTTTCCTCTGTTTATCGAACCTCACAAAAATTTGCATCTTTTAAACCTGCCAGTCTAGAATAGTACAAAGCCTAAAATTATATTTAACTTCGGCTACCTCGCACTAATGCCCTTTTCAAAAATAACATAAGTTTCTAGGCTTCTAAAAAAAATTAAACCATAATAATTACACCAAATTAATTTAGGTTCTCTCGTGGCTAAATTACACTCCACACCGCTCCTATTCGGCCAAGATTTGTGTAAGTTTCACTTCTGTACCTGTAAAATATATAGTAAGAAGGATACCATTACACAAAACTTAGGAAATAATTTCTAAGAAGTCATAATAATAAACTAAGCCTAACATTTATATTTACATCATAATAATCATAAACATTTTCAAGTATTTCACAACACAAACATGCATCATTCACAATCACAATATGTGGCATTTCCTTCAAAATTATTTTTTTTATCTTTCTTTTTTAGCTTTCTTAGTTTTTCTCATCTTTCCTCTTTCCTTTCTTCTTTTCTTTTCTTTCTTGTCTTTTCTTATAATGTACCATTAGGTATTTTTGCATGCACCTGTTAGGATGGTGTCTTCACCCAATAGGATTTCTTACCTTCACCCAGGATTTTCTTACCGCATAGACCATTAATTAATAACAGACTTATTATCAACATTAACTACCCTATTTTTCATTATTCTAATTAATTTTTTCTACTCCTAGCTACCACTATAAACAACCTAGAAATCATTCCCTAAATTAAGGTAATACAACCCTCTTACCTGGGAGTCCTGACAAAAGGACAATATCACGTTTACGTCCGAGCTTTATTCGAGGGTCAGGGTCAACAATAACGTGTTGAATCTAAACAGGGACACACGATAAAACTAATTATAACATTAAAAGTGTGTGTATATATATATATATATAAATATATCAACTAAATTCATTTTTGTCAAAATAATAAATATATATCATTATACAATAAAAATATATAAATTTTCTCCAAAACATCTCTTTATTTGAAAATATAGGGATAATAAAAATATTAATGGATCGTCAAATAAATTATATGGATGGGTAGAGGGAGTTGAGAAGATTATTTACCTAAGAAAGATTTGAGATTGGACGGTTGGATCTTGAATTATTGGACTGAGAAGTTACATAATATCCCAAAATTTCACATGTCGCACGCCTCTTTCTTCTCACGCCTGACGCCACTTCTTCTTTGTGTTACCGTTTTCTTTCTTTTAGTCTCCTCCTCTGATTGTTTCATTTCTTTTTTTTTTTTTTTTTTGATGGTTTGGTTTCCTTTTTTTTTTCTTTCTTATACATGGTTTGGGCTGAGCTTAGGGGTAGTGGGTGTATAGATAGATAGATAGATAGATAGGGTTGTTGACCGGGTAGCTTTTAGAAATTAAATATATATATTTTAATAATTTGCTTTTAATTGTGGGTCAATGTGTGTAAGTATTTTGAATTATAACCAAAAGTTGGATGATACTAAAAATAAAATACATTTCATTACAATAATATTTTATTTTTAATTACTCAAAACTGATTGAAAAATAATAAAGTTACCGGTCTCTACAGATAGCTATGGATAAGAAAAAGTATCGAAATTCAAAAATAAATATATTTTCTCAATCCTAATATATAAAACTTGATAAAATATAATATTTATCATTTTGAAATAGAAAATTATTATATACATAACTTATACTGGTAATATATTAAACCAGTTCAGAAGCTAAAAAAAATAAAACAGCCTCCAAACACTATGAAAATTTACAGGGACGCGCAAAATATTAAGTTAAACATATTTCTTTAAAGAAACTATTTATAAAAATGTCTCTAAGGCTTGTCACTTGAGCTCCCTGTCAAAATGTTAATTAAACTAAATAAAAGTACTACTTTATTTTTGGAAAAGTATGATAACAAATTTATACTTATTTTGACTAGAGAACAAATTTCAATTAAAATGATGAAATCAAAATTTTATAACATTCAAATCTTGAAAACACCATATTAAATCATTTTATTATTTTGCTAAAGGTATAAGAAATATCGGGATGTTACAATTCTCCCCCACTTATTGGAATTTCGTCCCCGAAATTCCGTTCAATTACTTCAATGGAGAACCATCCCAAACGCAAGGTCTTTCGGCTACGACACTCACTTCTTTTTGGTTGCACTCCCCCACTTGGAATTGACATACCACTTTGCATTAGTACGCCATTAAGTTTGTTGCACTCTATGAAGAGTACGGATTCAACTTGGTTAGTCTCGACGTGGAGACTCTATGAGGTTTTTCTAAGGTTTACTCTTCTCGCGACTAAACATTTCAAGAGTCTCACTAATAAGACTTCTACTGGGTCTTGGATTCTCCAAAAATCAGGTTTAACTTCCCAAGGAAGTTGGGAATGGTTTCTAGGATCAACCGGGTTCCCTCAGGAATTCTACATCAAAGGTTTGAGGAGAGTACTACTACACTCTAAACGACAATGCCCTCAAGGGTTTGACTATAGTCTAACCCACAACATACAACTTATTCACTACTCCTAGGCCCTAATCAAGCACATACATCAATCAAATATTCATATATTACGTCAATTATTCAAGATTCCAATATACACATAACATTTCACATAAGCATATACTTACAAACATCAACTTGGCTTAATCCCAACTTCCTCCTAATCTAGTTCTTGTCTACCTTACCTAACTTAGGGTTAAATCTTACATCTACACACACATTCATAGCAATCATCACACATTCGAGAATTGGTTCAAAAGGGATTTGGGAGAATAGAGTTTTCATAATTTGTTTGTAAATCCAAAGTTAGAAAAACTAAATAACTGTAACAGTAATGCACTTTTGACAAACATCTCAATTCCATTCCAATTATCATGAAATTTTTCAAATAGTGTCACTACTCATGGAAAAGCATTATGGTAAATTTTTCAGGTCAATCAAAGTCTGTTAGGTTCAGTTTTAACCCTACGATCATCTTTTCAAACCTCAAAACTATCGAGGGCTGAACCTAAGTCAGTTTTCTTTAAAAGTAATAAACAAACTCCAAATGATCTCAAAATTTAAAGGGACATCAAGTATACTTAACCAAAGGTTGGGTAAAATTGTCAAACTGATCGGAGCACGTTAGGCCTGAGTTTTATCCTGCGTCCTCGTATTTATTTAAAATAATAACTTGCTCCCAGCAGCTTGAAATTGAACCTAAAACATTGACTCAACCTTAGGAAGTTTTACATAAAATAATTCCAAATCAATCTGAGTATCCCAGCTTGACACTCAGTTTTTCATTATCTTAAAAACCCTGATTTTTTTTTTTTTTGAAATCATTTTCTTAGTAGTTAATTTCCATAAAACAAAATATGAAACAACCCATGAAAACCATAAAAATTTACAGAGAACCACCACATGACATAAATACAATCATTCAAATTACTTTATACTTTTAAAACTTTCATATATTCCTGCTAAATAAATTGTATAAAATCCTGGAAACAGGTCTTGCAACTCAAATCTTATCTTTTCAAAAGAAGATACCTCCATCTAACTTCGTGAGAACTTAGATGAAGGGGTATAAAATTACTCAAAATTGTCAAACTCAGGAGATAAAAGGGAACATGTTTATGGCTAGAAAATTCATCTTAGTAAACCTTCAAAAGTTGGAACGGGTATATCCCCTTTGATTCCGAGTTTGAAAACTGAGTTTCATTCCGAATTGGGTAAAGTCACATATAAGGGGTTCCTATTTAATCGGCGAGTGACTTGATTTAAGAAATGAGCTAATTCACCGCTCGATTACTTAGGAGTCCTTGTTTTCCTTGTTACCTTCTAAAAATTTTGTAGTGCGACTTAACAACCAATTTGGAATGATTCTGGTTCGGTTCACAACATTGGAATTCATTTTAAATACTATTATGCTTAAAAATCAAGTGACTTATGATATTAACACTATGCAATAACAGAGTTTTCAGAAATTATTGTGCCAAAACAAAATTCATTTCACATCCCAAATAATTGCAAGTATCATCAAATTTCACGGTTATCATTTAGACATTTCTATAAAATCAGTTAGCATCAAGTACATTTAATATCAAACATACACAATTATGCACATTTTTCATTTCTATCTATCCTACGGTTTCACAAACACTACTCTAATACCATAGACCTAGCAAAACACTACAACTATCTAGGACTGCTTTTCCAGGACTAAGTAACACCAACTACGCTTCCGTTGCGCCACTCTGATTCAAAAATATCTAGAACATACAATGTGACACCTATACTAATGACCCTTACATCTCCTAAATTTGGGACATCCCTATATTCCAAGAATACTCCTTGAAACTTAAGGACGGGATGATTATATCTCCCAATAGATGTACACTTGAGGTGATCAGGCTCAACCATACATCATATCAGTGATATGACCATTCTCATTTCGCTTAAGTTTGGGTTAGGTGATTCTTCCGTTTCAAAAATATCGAAGTCTTGAGTTGTGTTGTCACGTTTAGAATTGCCTTGCTTGGCCCGAGACTAAAGATCACTTTCTCCACGGGGTAGCAACTTAGTGCTCTAGCCCGTTGGGGTATTTCAGTTCCTTAGTCCCGCCATTTATCCACTTCCAAATATGACCCACTTTTTCTTCACAAGATTTCGGGTTTTGCTGATAATTATTGAATAACTTAAACAAAATTTAAAAGAAAGCTCAAAAACTCACTATGCTTCTCAAATAGCTTAAGTAACTTAAAAGAAATCTTAAATACTCGCTATGCTATACTTAGCAACCCGACACTATCATTTTGCTAGCAACGACACTTATCTACGTCATAAAACATGTCTATTCCTAACTACAAGTTACTCGCTTGGTGAGTAAACAACAAGAGTAATGAGTTACTCCAAGGCCGAGGAAAAACTGCTCTGATACCAAAATGTAACACCCTCACTTTTAATTAGTTAAAATTAGGTTTTATTAAAATTCGTACTTAAAAATTTCGACGAGAATCCGACAGAGTTTCCTCTGTTTATCGAACCTCACAAAAATTTGCATCTTTTAAACCTGCCAGTCCAGAATAATACAAAACCTAAAATTATATTTAACTCGGCTACCTCGCACTAATGCCCTTTTCAAAAATAACATAAGTTTCTAGGCTTCTAAAAAAAATTAAACCATAATAATTACACCAAATTAATTTAGGTTCTCTCGTGGCTAAATTACACTTCACGGTGTGGAGTGTACTCTTATTCAGCCAAGATTTGTGTAAGCTTCACTTATGTACCTGTAAAAAATATAGCAAGAAGGGTAGCATTACACAGAACTTAGGAAATAATTTCTAAGAAGTCATAATAATAAACTAAGCCTAACATTTATATTTACATCATAATAATCATAAACATTTTCAAGTATTTCACAACACAAACATGCATCATTCACAATCACAATATTTGGCATTTCCTTCAAAATTATTTTCTTATCTTTCTTTTTCAGCTTTCTTAGTTTTTCTCATCTTTCCTCTTTCCTTTCTTCTTTTCTTTTCTTTCTTGTCTTTTCTTATAATGTACCATTAGGTATTTTTGCATGCACCTGTTAGGATGGTGTCTTCACCCAATAGGATTTCTTACCTTCACCCAGGATTTTCTTACCGCATAGACCATTAGCTCGTTAGGGCATTTTCTTTGTTCTTTTCTTTCGTGTTTCATTACATGTTTCATTGTTTATTTTATTGATTTACCAGACAGCTATTGATCTCGCGCGGGTCCCAAACACCTAACGAGACTTTGGATCTATGGGATTTACTTACCTGAGTGAGGACTTCACCTATTGGGAATTCGAGTCTATTCCTTAAAATATACTCTGTCCTAACAGGGCATCTAATGGGTACGGATACCCGTCACGCGATCAATAGCTTCTGCCTTTTGTTTAATTCGTTTATTCCAATGACAATCCAGTCCAGTTCAATTCAAACATATTTGATTCACACTAACATGCAGCAGTCAAATTTTTACTCCATAATTAAATACCAACCGGATATCATCCAATAATCAATAAAAATAATCAATATAATTAATCAATTCACAACCAATTTTAAGTTCACCAAAAATTAACCACATAATCAATCAACCAATAATCAATAAAAATAATCAATAAAAATAATCAATTCATCAAAACATAAGCGTGTTCATTTCTTTAATTTAATAACATACTTAGAGTGTGTTTGGTATGACAAGTTTGTAGCTTATCTAGTAGCTTTTAATTTATTGATTTGGTCAATAAGCTACTAGAGCTGTTTGGTGAACAAAAAATAAAAGAAGCTTATAGCTTTCAAAAAGGAAGCTTATAGCTTTTGAAAGCTAGCTTTTAGAAAGCTACATCAGGTAGCTGTGAGAAAAAAATAAGAGCTTTCAATAAATCATATCTCAATTTTACCCTTTTTTTATTAAATTATATTATTATTTATTCTGGCCCAAATTAATATTACCCCCAAATTTTTTACTTTTTTCCCTCAAACCCAAAAACATAAAATCCTTCTATATATTCAACATCTATACACACCACACCAAAACCACTCATGAAGAAATCCTATATTTAACTATTGATTCAAGAGACATAAAGGTATGTGATATTTATTTCAACATTGATCATCAAATTTCTCTTTCACTTTTTTGTTATCCTCAACTTTTTTTTTTGATTTTGTGAATTTGGTTCAGATTGGATTTGTGTGATTTTGTGATGGCGGTGTGTCCAATCAATAGGCTAAAAGTTTTGTCCTTCTTTCGTGTCATTGTTAATAAAGATACCGTGACATTTTTATAAAAATAATAAAAATGTTTAAAGTGTAGTAGTACTTAGTAATAATTATTATGAATGTTATATTTTTTTATCATTTATATCTGTATGAATGAAGTATATGCCTTTCTCTATAAGCTACTAGGGTAGTATTATCGTCACTCAAACATAAATGTCAATATTAATTATAATTCTACAACATGTTTAAATTAGTTGCACAGCTAGTTTTGCCAAACAGCTCTAGTTCAATAAGCTAGCTATACAGTTATAAGCTCACAGCTATAATCCCACAGCTATAAGCTAGGTTCACAGCTATCAGCTATAAGCTCACAGCTATCAGCTACAAGCTCACAGCTATAAGTTAGTTTTGCCAAACAAACTCTTATTATCAACATTAACTACCCTATTGTTCATTATTCTAATTAACCTTTTCTACTCCTATCTACCACTATAAACAACCTAGAAATCATGCCCTAAATTAAGGTAATACAACCCTCTTACCTGGGAGTCCTGACAAAAGGACAATATCACGTTTACGTCTGAGCTTTATTCGAGGGTCAGGGTCAACAATAACGTGTTGAATCTAAATAGGGACACGCGATAAAACTAATTATAACATTAAAAGTGTATATATATATAAATATATCAACTAAATTCATTTTTGTCAAAATAATAAATATATATCATTATACAATAAAAATATATAAATTTTCTCCAAAACATCTCTTTATTTGAAAATATAGGGATAATAAAAATATTGATGGACCGTCAAATAAATTATATGGATGGGTAGAGGGAGTTGAGAAGGTTATTTACCTAAGAAAGATTTGAGATTGGACGGTTGAATCTTGAATTATTGGACCGAGAAGTTAGAGAATATCCCAAAATTTCACATGCCGCACGCCTCTTTCTTCTCACGCCTGACGCCACTTCTTTTTTGTGTTCCCGTTTTCTTTCGGAAAATTTACGAAACTGGTATAGTTTGACCGGTTAATTACCGGTTTGGTGTAACTTTTTGTAAAATTACGGAAGTGGTGTAACTTTATATAAATCGTGACTGTCATCCACGATTTATGATTGTTTTTAATTTTTTTTTTAAAATGAAGTCGTGGATGCCAAAAACGATTCCAATTTTTTTTTTATTTATAAGAAAATCGTGGTTTGGATCCACGATTCATGATTGTTTTTTCATTTTTTTTTAAAAAATTATACTGAAATCGTGGTTCACAACCACGACTCTTTTTTTTTGTTTTTTTTTATAAAAATCAATTTCATATTTTTAAATTTTTTATTTTTATTTTCATATTTTTTAATTTATATTTTTAAACAATAAGGGCTATAAAATTTTCTAGTCGCTTTATATTTTCTATGTATCATTTAATTTTTTTTATTTTTTGCCCTTATTAAATATTTTGATTATCTATGTTTTTTTGTTATTCATTAATGAATGTGAATTTTCCAAGTGAAATTGAAAGGGTTAAATTCCAATGTTACAATATATTCTCATAAAATTTATAAAACTAACTACTTTAATTGATATGTGTAATTCGATTAAATATATCCTATAACGATGACCGGAAGGAGTATAACGTTATAAAATGCATTTTATTTTTTTATCCAATTATTATTAATTATTAAAAAATAAGTAGTGCCTTAAAAAAATGCATTTCAGCCAAAAATATTAGCACTAGTGCTAAACTTCAAATTTATGACTGTACTAAAGTTAACAAATACAAATGCATTTCAGCAAAAAATATTAGCACCAGTACAAATTTATTTGTTAACTTTAGTACAATCACAAATTTGAAGTTTAACACTAGTGCTAATATTTTTTTGCTGAAATGCATTTGTATTTGTTAACTTTAGTACAGTCATAAATTTGAAGTTTAGCACTAGTGCTAATATTTTTGGCTGAAATGCATTTTTTTAAGGCACTACTTATTTTTTTAATAATTAATAATAATTGAATAAAAAAATAAAATGCATTTTATAACGTTATACCCCTTCCGGTCATCATTATAGGATATATTTAATCGAATTACACATATCAATTAAAGTAGTTAGTTTTATAAATTTTATGAGAATATATTGTAACATTGGAATTTAACCCTTTCAATTTCACTTGGAAAATTCACATTCATTAATGAACAACAAAAAAAGCATAGATAATCAAAATATTTAATAAGGGCAAAAAATAAAAAAAATTAAATGATACATAGAAAATATAAAGTGACCAGAAAATTTTATAGCCCTTATTGTTTAAAAATATAAATAAAATAATATGAAAATAAAAATAAAAAAATTTAAAAATATGAAATTGATTTTTATAAAAAAAAAAAAAAAAGAGAGTCGTGGTTGTGAACCACGATTTCAGTATAATTTAAAAAAAAATGAAAAAGCAATCATGAATCGTGGATCCAAACCACGATTTTCATATAAATAAAAAAAAATGGAATCGTTCTTGGCATCCACGACTTCACTTTTTTAAAAAAAAAAATTAAAAACAATCATAAATCGTGGATGGCAGTCACGATTTATATAAAGTTACACCATTTTCGTAATTTTGCAAAAAGTTACACCAAACCGGTAATTAACCGGTCAAACTATACCGGTTCCGTAAATTTTCTTTTCTTTTAGTCTCCTCCTCTTATTGTTCCATTTCTTCTTTTTTTTTTATTCTTTTTGATGGTTTGGTTTCTTTTTTTTTCTTTCTTATACATGGTTTGGGCTGGGCCTAGGGGTAGTGGGTATATATATATATATATATATATATATATATATATATATATTTGAATTATAACCAAAAGTTGGATGATACTAAAAATAAAATACATTTCATTACAATAATATTGTATTTTTAATTACTCAAAACTGATTGAAAAATAATAAAGTTACCGGTCTCTATAGATAGCTATTGGATAAGAAAAATTATCGAAAATTCAAAAATAAATATATTTTCTCAAGCCTAATATAAAACTTGATAAAATATAATATTTATAATTTTGAAATAGAAAATTATTATATGCAAAACTTATACCGGTAATATATTAAACAAGTCCAGAAGCTAAAAAAAATAAAACAGCCTCCAAACACTATGAAAATTTACAGGGACGCTCAAAATATTTAGTTAAACATATTTCTTCAAAGAAACTATTTATAAAAATGTCTCTAAGGCTTGCCATTTGATCACCCTGTCAAAATGTTAATTAAACTAAATAAAAGTACTACTTTATTTTTGGAAAAGTATGATAACAAATTTATACTTATTTTGACTAGAAAACAAATTTCAATTAAAATGATGAAATCAAAATTTTATAACATTCAAATCTTGAAAACACCATATTAAATCATTTAGTTATTTTGCTAAAGGTATAAGAAATATCGGGATGTTACAGAGTACATTTAATTTTCTCAAATTCATAAAAATTTTTGATTCTGCAGAGCGGAAAAATTTTCCGACTCTGCAGAGCTGGAAAAATTTTCCGATTCTACATAGCTGAAAAAATTTTCGGACTCTGCAAAGCCAAAAATAATAACACGCAAAAGAATATTTTGGTCCATAAAAATTGAAAATGGGAACCAAAAAATCAAGAATGGAACCAAAAAGCAATTTCCTTCTTTTATCATCATAAAATTTAGTTCAATGACCTCTCACATTATCATTTAAAGATGCACTAACAGATCATTCAACCATCACATTATCGATTGAAACTTTTGTTATTACTATATTCTTAAGAATTAGTCTAATAAAGTTGTGGGACATAAACGGAAAGAATTCGGATTTAAAACTTCGGAGATGATACTTTTTTTTCGATTAAACTGTCATTTTAGCCCCTGAATTTACACAGCACTTTCACTTTAGTCCCTGAAATTAACAAAATAGCTTTTAGGTCCCTGACTTTGTAAAAAGTCATTCACTTTAGTCCCTCAAATTAACAAAATTGCTTTTCGGTCTCTGACTTTGTAAAAAGTCATTCACTTTAGTCCCTGAAATTAACAAAATTGCTTTTAGATCCCTAACTTTGTAAAAAGTCATTCGCTTTAGTCTCTGCTCCTAACCTTCATCAACGTACGTTAACAGAATGATGATGTGGTTGTTTGAGGGCATTAAACCACATCGTTTTTTTTACAAGAGTCAGATGTTGCTTCTAATTCTAATGTAGTTGTTAATGATGCTACTGCACCTGCACCTGCAGCCACTAATGTTGTTGCTCCTCATTCAGATGCGATAGATATGTCACAAACACAGCCATCACAAGTTTCTCCGAACCAGAACCTCCAAATGAAGTGGCTGAATCATCCAGTGTTAGGGCTAAACTACTTATCAGGCCAAGATCAGCTGCACCGGTCCCAAGATCAGCTGCACCATTCCCATCTAATACAGAGGCATCATCAATGATGTTTATGCCCACACATGGTTTTAAAGAACCTAAAAACTCCTCTGGACCATGTTCATCATTAGCTTTAGGATTTAAAAGATGAAGAAATTAGTTTTTGGTTGTGTTTTGCCCACATTTTGGCCTCTTGTGCAAAAATGATGTGGTTTAATACTCCCAAACAACCACATCATCATTCTGTTAACGTACGTTGGTGGGGGTTAGGGGCAGGGACTAAAGTGAACGATTTTTTACAAAATCAGGGACCTAAAAGCAATTTTGTTAATTTCAGGGACTAAAGTGAATGACTTTTTACAAAGTCAGGGACCTAAAAGCAAATTTGTTAATTTCAAGGACTAAAGTGAAAATACTGTGTAAATTCAGAGACTAAAGTGATAGTTTAGTCCTTTTTTTCCTTTCTCATAAAAAAAATAAAATCGCGTATATCGTGAGGTCGTCCTTCCCAACAAATTTGGGGCTTGGTAAGAAAAAAAAATGAAAGAATTTATGAAAAATTTCTAACCATTTAATATTTAATATTTAATATTTAACACTAAGAATTGCGACAAATACCAATTTATATTTATTTAATTTAAATTATCAAGAATTTTTTTCAACATTTTCTAAAGAAAAAAATTTCCTCAAAACTTTACTAACACATGTCTACAACGATACAGTCAGCTAACATTGGCTCACTAAGTCTACAATATAACAAAATCATTGTTTCCAAAGTAATATAATAATAGAACTTAGGCTAAAATCACTAAACAGGTACTCATTAACTAAACTTGTTTACTAAAAGATGAGTACTTATTAATAATTAATAATTAATAATGCCTGAAATTTAGAATGGCTTAAAGTAAATGTGATTTAGCTTTAGATTGCATCACTTATTATATATATATATATATATATATATATATATATATATATATATATATGGGATTGCTAACTTATGTAAAGTGAGTTTTTAGTTGATACACTTTAGCATAGTGTAACAGTTTTTAGGTAGACAAAAAATCCTTACATTTTAAAAAGACATATTTTTAAACACAATGGCATTTTAATAATTTCTCATTTTTAAAATTAAAAAAAAAAAAAAATCTGAAACCACCCCCAAACCCTATATCACCTCTCTCTCTCCCAATCCCTCATTTCCCAAATCTCCTTCTCTCTCACCTCTCTCACTCTAAGCTCCTTCTCCCTTCTCTTCTCCACCACCACCGCCTCAGCCACGACCCGAAGCCCCACCCGAACCGCGGTGTTGGTTGCATGGCTATTTTAGTAAATGGCTATTATCCAAAATAAAAACAATTTCTCTCCCTCCTAACCCCCTCAGTTCTCTCCCTTATTCTAGAACCAAACTTACTCTCTCAACCCTAGCCACCTTCAACAAACCAAACCAACTATTACCGTCCCTCTCCATTGCCACTAGGGATGGCAATGGGTCCGGGTGGGTCTGGGTAATGGGGTACCCAGACCCGGACTCGTTCTTCAATTATTGGACCTGGACCCACCCGAATCCGCTCGGGTACCCGCTGCATAATGGGTAGACGGGTCTTCGGGTACCCAGACGGGTTTTGCGGGTACCCATTAGCAATTTTTTTTAAAGAAAAAAATATTTTTTAAATTAATTTCTATGTTTCTTTATAGACCGAGAGATCCTTAATACATTATTACACACTCTACTTAATATTAATCCCTACCACCATTAAACACTCGCACACATCAAAGAAATTCTCTCGTTAAACACAAACATACTAAATTATATATATATATATATATATATATATATATATATAATGCATATGCATATATGTAAATATGAACAGATCCGGGTACCCACGGGTCTGGATATCTAAGACCCGGACCTGGACCCGTTCAAAGCGGGTACCCAAACGGGTTCATTTTTTGGACCCACGGGTCTCTTTTTTGGACCCAGACCCGGACCCATTGCAGGTATTACCCGCGGGTCCGGGTCCGGGTCCAATTGCCATCCCTAATTGCCACCGTTCTCCACTGCCGTGACTTTCTTCAACCCGCGAGGCTCTGTCTCTGTCGTCCGCCTCACGTGTCTGTCTCCCTCGTTCTTCAACACACGTCAGCGTCGTCGCCGCCGCCGCCCTCCACGTCAGCCATCGCCGTCGTCCTCTGCTCACTGCGTCTATCGTCCGACGACCCCTTCTGTCAAGGCTTATACCTTTGTTAAGAACATAATTTTAATATATTGGATTGGAGTTTCCTCAAAGACAATTTTCCCCAATCTTATTGTTGTATTGCTGCACATATATTTTGGGTATATGCTCACATGTATTCCCCAATTTTATCTCAATGACAACATTCCTTGTATATGCTCATATCAATCCCTTAGCCATGTGCGGAAGAAAATGAATTTGAAGGAAAAGCTAATCTAAATATATGTTCTATCTTATTTTTTGTTCTGTGTAATTATTTTGTTGGTAGACTCATGCTTTCTATTCTGAATATTATTTTCTGCTGGAGGGCTTAATATTTGGTGTCTAAATCAATAGCACTTTCACTTCCAGAATGTATTTATTTGATACATACTTGATATTTCAATGCAACCATTTTACTGTGATGTATAAAACCAATTTAATTCAATACAACCATGAGTGAACATAGTAACAATGAATACTAATTTGTGATTGATGCTGTATTTTTTTTTTAACTTAACATTACATGCTATTGAAAGACATTTGTATATGTATGGTACTGGTAATTAACTCACAGGGAAGCAGAAGAAATTTTGCACATTCATGGAAATTGGAAGGAGCAAAAGACAGACTGCAACCATTGCAAGCAAATTTAATGGAAGAAGGCAGCTTTGACAAAGCTTCATCCATTTTGTAATATATAGGTTGGATGGTTGTGCTAACTCTTGCAAGTAGATTTAATGGAAGAAGACAGCTTTGCTTCAATGGAATTTTTGTAATATATAGTAGTTGGATGGTTGTCCTAACTCTTGATGTATATTAGTTGTTAACTTATTGTAGGAAATGAATTTGGTGGTCAAATGGTTAATTTTATAGCTTAGCTCAATCTTTGTAAATGGGTTAAAGAATCCTTTTTACTTTCATCAATAAATTTGTTGTCATACTAAAAATAAATAATTTTATGTTATAGAATTGTATGTCGTTGGCAAGGAAGTCTTTTGACAAATATTTATTGAAATGGGTAGTTGCTTTATTGGTCATATTCCTGTGGCAAAGTTTATTGCCATTGCAACCATGAGTTGCTCCTACTGATACAATATTTCAAAATAAAGTTTAAAAAAAATAGAATCAAAAGAGATATCGAGATTGTGCATGTTACAAAGCACTCACGACAACAAGAAATCACTGCACATCCCAACAAAAATAATTCACCACCCTACATTTTTGTCTTTCTACCAAAGTTTAATACGATGATACAAAACATAGATGCATCCAATTTTGTTGAAAATGAATACAGTACGGCCTACTATCCAGTCAAGGTGTTGCAGCAGCAGTGGTATTTATCCAGCCAAGGCGTTGCAGCAGTGAAAATACCAAAACAGTAGATGGCAGCAAAAAAATAGCAGAAACCTGCAGCAAAACAGAACCAGAAAACTTTCCTTTTATCCATAACCATTTTGTTGCACTTTCCTTTTATCCATAACCGGACTTGGCTTTAATCTTTTCAATTACTCCCTGAATTGGTTCCGCTTAACCTCTAAAACATCATTGATTCCTGGACAACCATATAAACCAAAAACCAACTATCCAAATGAGGGACCAGAGTTTCTCTATTTTTTTTTTTTTTGCCTTTAATCAATTATAACAGAGACAAATATTGAAAGTGAAACATATGGGTACAGCCTTGACAAAGGGGTTGAAGAACGATATTGGGGTCACCGGAACACATAGCAGAGGCGAGCGACGAATGACTCGCGTGATGGCAAAGAGAGACTCGTGTGCTTGCTACTGACGGGCATCGTGCAGGCTGACAATCGCGAGTGAGAGATTCTAGCAGGGAGAGAAACGGAAGGCGAGGGGCAAGGACGGAATCGCGTGCTACAGCCTTGGGGGTGGACGATGGCGATGGTGGAGGGCGGTGGTCCAGTTTGTCGAGGAAGAACGAGTTGAGAGAGGGGAGACAGTGTTTGATTTAGGTTTGGGAAAAATTTAGTTTTTGATTTGGGAGGGGAGTGAGGAAACCATTTTACTAAAATAACCCTGATATTAATTTTATTTCCTCTAAGTATAAAGGGATATTTTTGTCTAAAGAAGTTGGGACACTGTGTCCCCATATATAAATGATAATTTTAGTGTTAATTTTTTTCTCACCTTATTAACATGAATATTGGCTAATATTAACATGAATTTTTTTCTCACCTTATTTTTGGCCACCTTCTTTCGTCTCCGTAAATAATAAGTGAGATTAGGAGTTTGAGTAAAAAAATTGGGATCCCCTGTAAACTGTAGATCCTGTGCTATGCACATACTGTAACCCTATTGGGCTAGGTTTGTAAATAATCTAAATTCTTACAAATTACATCAATCTTTACATTGTCACCATTTGTTTATTGTCTCTCACAACTCTTCCTTCACCATTAATTGATTAGCCTTAGAAAAATTAAGGAAAAAGAATGTTGTTGAACATTTTGGAGGAATGTACGAAAATAAACAATAATATCCCCTTGAAAATTTAAAAAAGGTAAAATAATTAAAATATACATATACTGATATACATACATACATACATACATATATACATATATATATATAATAATTCAATCATTATAAAAAAATATCAATTCATTTCCAAAACCATATCTAAACTTTTCATCAACGTCAGATTCATTTTTGTCCCTAAGTGCAGTTTCTAAATGGTCATAACAAAATTTAGGTTCATATCATCTCACGATGACAATTTCTCATAAGTAAACTAGAAACAAAAAATAGGCAATTTTACCTAATTAAGGCTAATTTAAAAACTATTTACCAATTTGGGGATGTTTCAAAACTATTTCTCTATGGGGGTCGTTTTTGCCGGTGTGGAGGGGAGAGGGAAAAAAATTCACACGTGGCAGTGGCACTCGCTGGTGCCAATGGCACCACTGCTCCCATTGGCTGGGATTTCCACCCTTTGACCACCGCCTTTTTATTTTTATTTTTAGTTAAATACAACTGCAGGGGACAACCAGCAACACCAAGTGGCAGTTGGTGGTTGGTGGCGCTACAGCAGGTAGTGTCATCCCCAACAGCGTGACCCCCCGACAGATGTTTAAAAACCCCACCTACCCACCCAGCCCCCCTTGCTCGATGTAATGAGATGATAGCGACTGAATCTGAGGAGAAAAATTTAGATGATGGTTCAGCCGAAAATAGTGATAAGTGTGACGATCATTATGTTCCATCTAATTTATCATCACATGTTATGGTTACTCTGGCTTCATCAGTGAGAGTTGACAATTTAACTTCACAAGAAACCAGTTTGATTTTTTAATTTGTAATTACATTTTTAATTTTTTTTTATGTTTTAAGTACATTGTTTTTAATTAATTTTAATTTCTAATGAACATAATTCTTCAAATTTTTTATACTATAAATATGTGCATTCCAAAATTCCTCTCATTTTTTTAGTTATATTAAATGGGATCACCCCGATCAAGAGGTTGAATTTGAAGGATTGGATGTTCCTGGTTCATGGGCAATCGGGCAAGAATTATATGTAGGTTTATGATTCAACTCGAAGGAAGCTATTCAAATGACACTTAAACATTACTCAATGAGAATCAAAGTTATTTTGTTGTTGAATCAAAGCGAGATTGCTTTTATGTTAAGTGTCCAAAGAAGGAAGCCCATGGAGGATGAGAGCAATTTTACCCAAAAAGTCGAGTAAGTGATGCATAACTATATGGGGTGCATAACATGCGTGAATGTAATGTTATCCCAAGATCATCCAAAGTTAGATTCAAACTATATAGCATCATGTATAGTAGGTACGACACTAGACTTTCATTCATTATTTTATTCTATTCATTAAATTAAGCTTATTATATATTTTTATTGATATGCATATTTTTTTGTACTTCATTTAGGTATGGTCTCCAAAGAACCTCATGTATCTATAACTCTCATACAAGAAAGGATCTCCAGTACTTAGGGTCGTCAAATATGTTACAAGAAGGCGTGGATAGCAAAAAGTAAAGCAATAAAGCATGTTTTTAGAGATTGGGAATAGTCATACAAAATGTTACCTAGGTGCTTGGATTACATGCAATTATTTGCACCAGAGTCATACTACAAGATCAAGACGGACAATGTTATAATTGATAATCGGGTTAGCAATGACTTACGGATGTTTCATCGAGTTTTCTGGACATTCAAACAATATTCTCAAGCATTTGAGTTTTGCAAGCCCGTCATTCAAATTGATGGCACTTTTTTATATGTCAAGTATCATGACACATTATTAATTGCCACCTCTCAAGATGGAAACGATAAATTGATTACCCTTGCTTTTGCCATTGTAGAAGAGGAGACCCTGATAGCCTCAAGCCATGAGGCCGAGGATTCAAACAAATTCTCTAAGGTAAAGATCAAACACAACCTAGACTTAAGAAGAAAAGGAATTCGGTTTGCATGAAACACACACTTTGAAGCAATCAAATTTATGATTCAAGATCCAATTCAGTGTTGTTGTTAAGAATAGTTGTTTGAAATCTTGGATTTGTAAACAAGAACTTGAATCAAGTGTGACGCAACCAAACCAAATCTGAAACCGAATTGGAAAAGAAGTTTAAGAGTTTAATCCTAACTAGATCAACACATAAGACTTGACTCAAGAACTCAAACAAAGGACAAAACCAAACGAGTTTCACAACTTAAAAGAAATCAAGATGGAACGAATTGATAAGCATGAAACAAGAAGAAACAACTAAACAAAGAATTACCTAAGGAAAAGGATAAGTTAGGCTCCACACATCCAAGGATGTTATGCCCCTTAGTCTCCCTGCAAGATTCACTCTTGTTATGACTAAGTTTGAGTTAATAGTCTCACACTCTCTCCACGGTTTACACCAAAGGGTTTTCACAATCATCAAAGTTTATCTCATTTCATGGAATGTATTATAATTTATAGGAAAAAGTAGAGAGGCCTTTCACTAGCTTATGCCATGGTTACTAAGCTACTAAAGAGAAGTACATTAAAGCAATCATAAATGAAAGAATCAAAACCTAAGACTCTTGACCTTTCATGATGGTTGGTCGTGAGTTACAAAGATTAAGGAGGAATCAACACTTAATGGAAGTTAACTTCAATAAAGATCTCTTGGAGTTTTGTAACTCCCCCATTAATGCTTCATGATGGTTCCTTGAAGTGTAACTCCCACTTTAATTCATCTTGAGTTTAATTCATCATAAGTGGAAGCTTTAACTCTCTTGACTTTCCATGATCCAAAACCGTGTGGGAATACCAAAAGTCAAGCGTTAACTTCTTTAATCATGAATTGAAAACCAGGCTTTGGTTGATCTTCCATCTTCCTTGCTTCTATCAAATAAGAGCTTAGCTTATTGATCTCTCACATCCCAAAACCGTGAAGGAATTTGAGGTGTCAATCAAACTCCCTTCACATGATTGCTTCTTCTTCTTCTAGGCGTGAAACCATGCCTTTGATGAGTTAAGAGCATAAAAACATTAAAAGAGGTCTAAACTAAAAACAAGCATAAAAGTTTCACGGGCTTAAACACAACTTGCCCTTATGAAAATCTTTAAAGAAAGTAATAAACTCAATTAAGTCTTCCTCCTTATCCTCTTTGTGAGAGGAAAGGATTCTTCAGTAACACTTGGACCAGGATCAAACTGGAGATTCATTAAGTTTGTAGGGCCTTGGAACTGCCCTTCATCAGACCATGAGTGCTTGGTCGTGGTTCTTGGCAAACATACGCGAGCATGTGACCAGCAAGACATGTAGTATATGACTGATGTTTGATTGTCATAAAAGCATAATACAAGTTGTGGTTAATGAATATCTGGGATGACAACTGCCGAATGCATACAATGTCTACTGCATACGCCACATTGCTAGCAATTTTAATCTTCGATTCAGGAATTGGGAATTGAAGGATGAATTTAATATAAAAATAAATTATGAGAATAATAAATTTAAAATAAATTATTAACAAAAATAAATTATTTGAATAAATTAAATATAAAAATAAATTATAAAAAAGCAACCATTATACATAAATTAATAACAACCATTATGCGGGACAGCGTGACACGTGTCACGCTGTGGGGGATAGCGCTACATGCTGTAGGGCCACCGGTGATGCCACTTGCTTTAGCGCCACCGGCCAGCAGCTGCCACATGGTGTTGCTGGTTGTCCCGAACACTTATACCTAGTGTAACTGTGTAAGTGACCAACACTAACACCCGATATCAACAGATCCTAACTCTATTAAAATTATATTTTTAAAACATTATTGAAATAAAATTGAGTATAAAAATACATGATGATGTAATTATAAAGATGATGCATAAATCTTGTGAGTCTTGCAACTTGCAAGTCTTAAGTTTTGTGGCAGAAGGTATGAAAAGTGTGTAGTTGAGTTGTATAACAAAATGATGATATAATGTTGGTATCCTAGAGTATGATGAGTATGATGTTAAAACTCTACAATGAATGTCTTTATCGTTGTTAAATTGATCTCTTAAGATTTTTTGTATCATATTGTTTCATAATATCTTTTCATTTACATTATTTGTCCTATCATCATTATTATTTTGTCTGTCCATAATATATAGAAAATTTAGGAACAATTCAAAAGGAATAAAATTCAATTTCCTATTATTTGTATTCTCTTGATTTTCAAAATACAAACATACATCAGGATAATTAAAATAGGATTTTCTTAACCTCAGCCCTTAGGGTTGAGGATAAGCACCTTAATCTAGATTTGTTTTCTTGAAAAAATAAAAATATAAAGTTTTATCTCTCCTAAATACACGATTTTCTATAAAACTTAACTACTTTTGGACTCTTATCCTCAGCCCTAAGGGCTGAGGTTAAGCAAACCTATTAAAATATTTGGTTGATTTAAAGAATATATTTTATTTCGAAATTATCCATAAAATACATTACACTTCACGTTTAATAGATAACAGACTCCCGTTTGATTGAAAAATGAGAGAAATAAAAATAAAAAATAAAATAGATAAACCATAAACGTTTTTTAATTAAAAAAAATTGATATAGTTCACTAAAATTTTTCATTTTGGTCGATCCTTGTTGAACCATAGAGCAAAGGGAGATCTGTCTCGATGAGTAGTCTTTCAATTATTGGAGCAAAGAGAATGACTATCAGATCAGGAAAGTAGAAACCAATGTTTGAAAACCGGACCGGTTATTGAACCGATCAAGGTATTGGTTCAAGATTCAATTGTTGGACCGTGATCGAACCGTGGTCCAACCGGTCTTAATGTATGCGTGTGTATAAAATCATGTAATTTAGTACTTTTAGCTTTTTGTGCCTTTTTGCTTTTTCTCTATTGATTATTGATGTTGCCTTCTTGTGCGTCACTCACTCACTGTTACCTCTTCTTTCACTTCACTTCTTTGCCTTTTTGTTTTTTTTTTATTTTTGATTTTTCTCAGTTCTAAAATCTAAAGTTTTAATATTCTTTCTCGTTGAGATGAGAGCAAACACATAATTGAGACTCATATTAGTGTCGTTTGAGTTTCTAACATATAGGATTTCGTTATTTAAAAAAAACCCAAATTTTTGCTGAATTTGGGCTGCCAAATTCAAACCGGGCCAAACCGGTTTTCCACCGGTTTTGATCGGTTTGGGTAGTTTAATACCGGTTCAGTCGGCCAATCTCGGTTTATTTGCAAAGCGGTTTCTGACTTATTCCGAATGGCACCTCCATCGGTTCATCGGTTTTTCGGTTGAACCGGTCGATCTGGTCCGGTTTTTAAAACCATGATGTAAACTATCCAAAGGCATTCCTCCACTGGAAACACCCAAAATAAAAACAAAGACAAGACAAAACCCAGATAAATCGGGGGAAACAAACCCACACTCTTTCCCACAGGAAGGGGAGAGACAGATCTTCCTCCCTTTACCGAGAAAGAGCATATGAAAATAAGCAGAGCAAAGAAAGAGAAGGGGCCTATTTTTGGTTTACTATGATAAATGACTCGATTGAGATTTGAGAGAAATAAAAAAATAAAAATAGATAAACCATAAACGTTTTCTAATTAAAACAAATATTTTCTCTAGTCCTATTTATAGGACATACTTATCTATATCATACAGACCAAAGAAAGTAGTCAAGTTTCTTGAAACTTTAAAAAAATACATTAACATTATAATTTTACCTTCTTATCTCGTATTGGAAATTTTATAATGTATTACAATTGTACGTTAATGGGTAAAAGTCAAATAAAAGAAAATAACCATAAATGTTTTTTAAAATATGCAAAACACCTTATAAATTGAACCAAAGAATTCTTCTACAAGGTATCCCGTAAACAAGATAAGAGGGAGTAATTGATATAGTTTCACTGAAATTTTCATTTTGGTCGATCCTCGTTGAGCCATAGAGCAAGATCGCGTTATTGGTTTGCTTTGCTTTGCGCTGCGATCTGATCCAATCCGATCTCAACAAAGATGTACGGCTTCGAAGCGATGACGTTCAACATCCACGGCGGTTACCTTGAGGCCATCGTCCGCGGCCACCGCGCCGGCCTCCTCACCACCGCCGATTACAACAACCTCTGCCAATGCGAATCCCTCGACGACATCAAGATGCACCTCTCCGCCACCGAATACGGCCCTTACCTCCAAAACGGTGCGTTTTCTTATTCTCATTTATCTTCTATTTTGCAACGAATCCCTGAAACAACGAATCCCTGAAACAACGAATCCCCGATTTTTATTATTATTTGATTTGATTACCTTGTTAAATTAAAATAAATAATTGATTTGATTTGATTTAATTTGATTATGTTGAATTGTTGCAGAACCGTCTCCGTTGCATACAACTACGATTGTGGAGAAATGTACCCTGAAGCTTGTGGATGATTACAAGCATATGTTGTGCCAAGCCACTGAACCCTTATCCACTTTTCTAGAATACATCACGTATGTTTTTTTCTTTCAACTTCAATTTATTTGATCTAATTCAAATAATTTGTCATTTTTTCGTTATTTCAATTTGATATGATATAATAATTATATATATATCTGCGAAACTGAGATACATATCCTATCAGATTGGAGCGTTGATGAGTTAGGACTTAGGATGCTTGTCACCGTGGTTTTGAATTGTGGTCGTGATTGCGTTTGTGGATATGTTGTGTTTATCACTATTGTAGACAGTTGTGGAAAAAATGCGGCTTATGTGGCCACAATTGCTTCCATGATGTGGTTGCAGAGATTTTTGAAACCACGTTATTGGTCCCTCGATTGAGATTATGGACCATAATTTTAATATTTTTACTTCTGTTACGACTAGTATTATTTATTCTGAGTCTTTTGTACCAATACAAGTGAGATAGCAGGACATGAGTAGTTTCGTTTGATCCAGAAAACAACCTTTGCTAATTGCTAATGGGAAAAGACTTTGTAGTTGTTGTTGTGAGATAAGTGTGATACTACCACTGTTTAATAAATTGTAGCATTTTATTGTGTCTGTTATGATTAATACTGACTTATGAAACATTGATACCTTCACTTTCATTTAGAGTTGTTTTTTTTTAATGTTAATTTATAATATTAGTTTTATATGTTGTATCTTAATTGTGACACGTCCTATTATTTTTAGAATTTGGTTTATTTGCATGCCAGTGTCCTTGTCTCGTGTCTGTACCGCTTCCTAAAAGTACAGTTAAATGTTATTGAAACGGCCTGCAATTTTAATATTGTTTTCTATGCTGCAGATATGGTCACATGATAGACAATGTTGTTTTGATTGTTACTGGAACCTTGCACGAGAGGGATGTTCAAGAACTGCTGGAAAAATGCCATCCATTGGGCATGTTTGACAGGTATATATCATAGTAATTTTTCTATTCACTGTTCAATATATTGATTTATAATCACGCAGATTTTTAACTTTTTTGTTTTTGTTTTGGGTTCCTCCTCCTCAGTATTGCTACACTGGCAGTTGCTCAAAATATGCGGGAGCTTTACAGGCTAGTGCTTGTTGACACTCCTCTTGCTCCATACTTCTCTGAGTGCATTACATCAGAGGTAAATCTCCTAACCTGAGATTTTCTTCACCTTAATTTTCTTCAGGGATTTTAAGTTCATAAGACTGTAATCAGTGTGTTTGATACGGTGCTAAACATTTAGAATCCCAAAAATGGAATTAAATTATATCTACATTCTCCAAATCCAATAGATTGTGACAACTTGAAGGTTGCAATATAAGATTATCTAGAAATTAAGAGCAACTGAGTGCTGGCAAACATTGAAGACTGATTTCCTGTTTCCTCTGGATTATACATTCAATGGAAACAATGCTTGAAACTATTCCTTTGCTCCCTTATAGTTTCATGGCTGTAGCTTCATATCTTTTGTTGTATTGCTCAATTTCTTACATATATGTTCAGAAACTTGTTTGACATTGATCTTCTGCTGACTTCTTTTATCCCTGATATATTCTTTGTTTCATAGGACTTGGATGACATGAACATTGAAATAATGAGGAATACTCTTTACAAGGCATACCTTGAAGATTTTTACAGATTTTGTCAGGTGAATAATCTCAGGCCTTTATTTCCTTCCTCTGATTTATATTCTCTCCGTTTTTTTATGGTTTCACCATTTGATATGTTATCCCTAATAGAAACTTGGTGGTGCCACTGCTGAGATCATGTCTGACCTTCTAGCTTTTGAGGCTGATAGAAGGGCTGTGAATATTACCATAAATAGGTAAGCTGAAACAAAGAAGGCTTTGTGCAACTCTTATTGTTCTAGATACTAGTGTCACTAAAATTGATGGTTTTCACTTTTTGCAGCATTGGTACTGAGCTCACCAGAGATGATCGTAGGAAGTTGTACTCTAATTTTGGTTTACTGTAAGCTCTTAGTTCACTATATTTTTTTAGTGCAAAAATTTTGTTTGCTGGTTTTGACTGCTGCTTCTGATAATTGCTTACTTATCATAAACAGTTATCCCTATGGACATGAGGAACTTGCTGTCTGTGAGGACATTGATCAGGTTTGATTTTTATCTTAGTTATGTCTGATGTTTTAAGTTGCTTCATTGGTAGAGATATAAGGGATTCCCCTCTTTCAGTTTGTCTTTCTTAGGGCCTGGTGATAGATTGAGTTTCTTGGAGTGACTGACTTGTGTTTAATAGTTTAGCCGGTGTTCTGTATTGCTAGAGAAAATGTCGATTGTTCATGCTAAAAGATGTATCTGTCCTTTTGTGGTTTTTCATGTCTTTGGTTTAAGCATTGTTGAGTTGTATGACCTTATGTTGTACTGTTATGTTGGTAGATTGTCCTATGAGACTGTGACTAATACTTTTATGTTTTGTTGATTGCTTTTTATATTGCTGGTTGGTCCTCCGATCTCTTATTTGGTTACTTGTGCAGGTCCGTGCTGTTATGGAAAAGTATCCTCCTTACCAGTCTATTTTTGCTAAGTTATCATATGGCGAGAGCCAGATGCTTGACAAGGCATTCTACGAGGAGGAAGTGAAGAGACTTTGCCTGTCGTATGAGCAACAGGTTTATGTTTGACAGTTTTCGGTTTATTCATTTTTTTCTGATTCTAGTAAATAGTTAATAGAGTGAGGTGTTATTGACACTCAATTGTCTATTCACACTCCTCATTAACCAATGGTAATTTTAGGAATTACTAACCTAAAACATTGATCGGTTGAAAGGAAATGTGAATAGGCAATTTGGAGTGCCAATATAGATATAATAGTATTGCCGTAGTCAATGTAGGAAATTAGGAATGGCAGCTAGAGCCTAGATCCATGTTACCTCATCTTGGGCAACAGAATGGAAGAGCCAAAGCGACAGAAGAAAATTGTTTGCTTCACTGAAACGGTTTAATTCTGGAGATAGGTTGATAGAACTGGATCAGAATAGAGATAATAATAGAAATCACTATGAATTATACTGAATTCTCTAGGTATTTGAGAAAACTAGAAATCTTCTCAACTCCCTTTACTTTCCAATACCAATGATATCTGTCACTCTCCCCCTAGGATCTATTTACAACCTGCTACCTTAAACTAACTAATCATAACAGTAACTAAGTAACTATTATTTATTATTCTTTTCTATTATTTTATCTTTTGTTGAGTACCTTTCATAGGGTATGTGTTGTTATTCATTACCATGCTGCTCAATTTTGCAGTTCCATTATGCTGTGTTCTTCGCATATATGAGGCTAAGGGAGCAGGAGATCAGGAACCTAATGTGGATTTCAGAGTGTGTTGCTCAGAACCAGAAGTCCAGAGTTCATGACAGTGTAGTCTTCATATTTTAGTCCGATTACACCGCATTAGAATTCGTATGTTCTGGAAGATTGTGTGTAAATCTTATCCATTTCTCCTTGTGAGTTGTCGATGGTCAACAACAGCCACACTTAAGAAGAACATTGTGTTAAAAATAAGTATAATTTTGTGCTTATGAAATATTCTGCATTATGTTGGGGAGATTTTTGTAGTTAAATTTCATTCAATATGTTGAATTTGAAGATGTTTAAATTATTTGTATGTCGTGATTTTTACAATAAACAGCAATCGGAAATAAATTTGCTAGCTGCTGGGTCTTGCCCTTCTCGCCTTGCAAGCTACTAGTCCCTTCATTTATTTATTTATTTCTTTGAATTTTCAAATTTTTGTCTAACTTTGTTTTGGTTAATCTGCTAACGGAAGAAAGCAATTAACTTTTTCCGGTGACCAGTGATCTTACCAAGACAGTCTCCTTTGCTATGCTTACAAACATGCATGCTTAGATTAAGCACAATGCGAATCCTGTGATGAACATGTGCTTCTAATTTTTTGTTTAGAAATGGTATTTTCAGAATATAATTTGGTTGGCAAAATTTGAGCTGAAATAGTTTTTTTATTTATTTTCAAATGAATTTCACCTATGTTTTCAAACCGTCAAAATATGGTTTCATAATTTTAGTTGAGTTGTAAGTTTATATCACCTCATTGTCTGTCACTCAACCATCATCACCACTCCAACTACTACAACCACCATTATCGTTGTTACCACCATGACTACCACCATTGTGACCATCTGTCCATCCCAACCCAAACCACCTCTACAACCACCACAACCATCCTAACGACCATCATCCCCACCACACAGACCACCACCACAGTGATCACCCCCTTACCTTGACCACCACTATCCTCTATTGACCATCACAACCACCGCGACCACCTCCACCACCACCATTATTGACACCACTATCTCCGTGTCTAGCACAGCCATTACCTTTCATCGCCATCACCATCACCACATCCTTAACCTTCCTACCAGCATCTCTCCCTCTACCTACACGCAAAATTCACCATCATTACTGCTCCAATCATTGTTGTCGCCACAAATTGTCCAAGACCACCGTCGCCACTCTAGTTACCATCCCCCGATGTGCACCACCATCTCAACCACCACAATCACCATCATCGATCACAATCAATCTAGTAACGACCACTGTCTTCAACTAATGATGACAACAACCACATGAAGGTTGTCATTAATAATGACTTTAATGTAGGGTGCATAACATGGCAAAAGTGCTCTAAAAATATAAGTTTGGAAATAATTTTGAAAACTCAAAATCAAAAAATTAAAAACCAACATTATAAAACTGAAAACTGGTTTTAGTTTTTAGAAATTTTAAAACTCAATTATAAACCACCCCAAATGGGGCCTTAAGAGTTTCAAATGTAAAAGCTAAAAATGATTAGAATTTTTAATTTTTTTAGTTTTTTATGTAAGAATTTTTTCTTTGTTTTATATTTTGTTGTTTTAACCCCCATTTTTTAAAAAAATCCCACGATGCCCTTTTTCTTTTTTCAATATTTCGTTTCTCTCATAACTTCTTTTGTGGTGGTCCAACTTATGTAAAGCAATTTTTTTTGCCCAACTTAATTTTTGATTTCTCTTCTGATAAAAGTAAAATTGACCAAACATTTATAATAAAAAGCTCGCCTAAAAAAATGTTATGAAAATTGCATTAAAAAAAAGAAAAATATTATCAAAATGTAAATAATAAGTGGATGTCCATCCTACTTAATTTCCATTCACTTTGCTCCCACTAAGTAATGGTACCCTATGTAAATGACACCCTATGACATACAATATTATAAGAGTTTTATCTTTATAAATGGGACATCTCATTTTCATTGGTAACACACAACAATGAAATAGAAATTCTCCCCTTCTCTTATTTTTCATCTTTTTGTTTCTTGATTTATTTGGTTAGTACATTATCTCACAACACGTTATCAACACGTTACACATGTGCTCCTCAGACCCAGGCCAACAACGTAATTTTTTTTTCTAATCCATATGGGATAACCCTATTTTGAAAAGTAAAGTTTTATATATAAGAGTAGTTATTATAGTCTTATCTAACTGTACGATTTATATTAAGAGCAGTTACTATAGTATTATCTAGCTGTACGGTTTATTAGGCTCCCATATCTTTTCCTATTTTCTTGGATTTGATAGTTATTATCAACACACTACTCTATATTTATAACAAACCATATGTTGTACAGATCAAGTCATAAGAAACAATAGTACACATAGTTTTTTCTTTTCTCTACCATTTCTTATGGTGTCAGAGCCAGGTTGATCAGGGGCCATAGAAGGAGACTTCTCCCTCCTCACCTTACTACCTTGGTTCTTCTGATAATCCGGGGACACCGTTAGTGGCTGTGGCACTCAGTCGCTCACGAGTGATAACTACCACAATTGGGCAAGATCCATGAAGACTGCCCTGCATGCGAAGACAAAACTAGGATCCATTGATTGGGCAATAAAGAAGCCATCAACCAAATCACCAAACTTTCATGTGTGGAAGAGAGCTGATTTCATGGTGACTACATGGATTGTTATCTCAACATATCCCAAATTACATGGAAGCATTTGTTATGCGACAACAACGAGGGACGTTTGGCTTGATTTGGAGGAACGCTTTGCATAAACAAATGCACCATGCACCAGTTATGGAGAACACTTAATCTGATACAAAAGGAACCCAAGATGATAGTGACTGAGTATTACAGCAAATTCAAGAGTCCCATAGATTAGCTCAGTGAATTACAGTTGCTGCCATAATGCACAAGCGGAGCCTCAAAGCAGCTAGCGTAAAGAGAGGAAGAACATCATGTTCATTTGTTCCTTGGAGGCCTCGATGATGATCATTTTACACATGTGAAAGGAATAATCCTCAACACGGATCCGTTACCTTCATTAAGGACAATATTCAATCACATATTGAGAGAAGAATATAGAATGACAGCAGAGAAAGGCAAAGAGATCAATATGGATATTGGATCAACATTCCATGTTGGCAACACATGCAAGTATAACACCTACAAGCAGAAAAATCGAGATGAACCAAGGGTGAGGTGTGATCCATTGCGAAAAACCTAGGCATGAAAAATCAAAATGTTTCGAGTTGGTGGGTTATCCTTCTAATTGGGACATGAGCAGAACACAAAGAAATTTCAGCAAGCCCACATCAACTCTAAAAAGTGCACGACTGTCCTAGACTGGCAATAATCATAAACCAAACGTAGAGCAGAATTACAACAATCATGTTTTTCATGGGTCTCAAGACAAAGAAAAGACTGAGTACATGTCTGGTAATGATATAATAAATGGTACATAAAAGTGGTTTTTGAATAGTGGGGCTTCACATACACCATATGACACTATTGTTTTCTATCCTTGAAGAGGTTCATGTTCTGAATGAACCTTTATGCATCACTGTGCACACTGGAAATGTGATTACTGTCACTAAAGTGGGACAGTAAACCTTAGCAGGAATATAACGCTGCATAATGTTCTATTTATCCCTAAATTCAACTGCAATTCAATATCTATTTATAAACTTTCATATGATTCGAATTGCACAATGACTTATTCTGCTGATGGTTGTGTTATACAAGACGAAACCACGAAGAGGACGATTGTGTCTGGTGACTTGCATGAAGGGGTTTTTGTCCTCAAGATGACAGAGCAAGGGTCTTCATTATCAACTATCTCAAAGGATGCAAATGCACTTTGACATGCTAGGATGGGTCATGCTTCCAATCAAACTTTACGAAAGCTTTCTAGCATTCTTAATTTTCAGTTCAAAGAGAATAAGTTAGAGTGTTGCGATGTGTGTCATCGTGCCAAACAATGTTGATCTGTTTTTCCTTTAAGCAATAACAAAGCAAATAAAGTCTTTGAGTTAATACACCATGACTTATGAGGAAGATATCATACAGTATCACATAATGGATCACACTATTTTCTCACAATTGTTGACCATTTCTGTCGAGCAGTTTAGGTTTATTTGCTGAAAGAAAAATTCGAAACTCACTCTCATCTCATTAATTTCTGCAAAATGGTAAAAACACAATTTGGAACGGAGTTTGTCAACTCAAAGATGCATGTGTTTATGAAAGAAGAAGAGATGATTCATGAAACTTCTTGTGTAGGCACACCTCAACAAAATGACCGAGTAGAGAGAAAGCATAGACACATTCTTAATGTAGCAAGGGTACTCAAATTTCAGGTCAATCTTCCCTTACGTTTTTGGGGAGAATGCATTCTTGCAGCCACTCACCTCATCAATAGAACTCCTACCGAGGCAAATGAGGGGGTCACACCATATGAAATGCTCTACGAGAAGGCACCGTCTTATGCTCATTTATTAGTCTTCGGGTGTCTTTGTTATGTGGCAACACACAAACCTGATGACAAGAGAAGCATTTTCGTGGGATATCCACAAGGACAAAAGGGATGACGTATGTATGATCCACAAACCCGTGAGTTTACCACATCCAAAGATGTGATATTTTATGAGACTATTTTTCCTTATAGCATGAAGGAGGAGCCTTTTCCCAGGAGTAAGACAATCTTTGTTGAGCCTATAGTTTCATGCACTGAGCCTGTAGAAAATGAGGAATGAACTGGAGCTAGAACAGATCCCATCGCAACATCACAGGAGGACCAATATGGAATCATTGTTTCCAATGCACCACATAAAGCTCAAAATTAGGGAATGGCACTTGATAATGTATTGACTTGGGACATGCGCTCTAGGTGCCCCCATGAGTACCATAAAAACTATCACTACCATGCTGCCTTACATAACGGGTGCAATTCTCAATTTAAAAAAAAAAGTTAATAGTCATTTGGTCCTAAAAAATTACACCAATTATCAATTTAGTCCTAAAATTGTTTTTACATCAGTTTGGTTTCCAAAAAATTAATATAGCATCACATTAATCATTTTAAGAACTTATTTGGTGACCATATAAATTTTTTCAAGATTTTTTTCAAGGACTAAAATTTACACTTTGTGGTGTCATATATTAATTTTTGGGGAATGAGTTGATGTAAAATTATCTTTTAAGAATTAAACCCCTTTCACTCTCTAATATAATAAAAATTATATATTTTTATCTAGATCTCAAATACAAGAAAAAGTTAACTAATTTTATATTTTCAAAACAATCATTTCTAAAATATTTCACAATACAACTTTTTTTAAAGTAACTATATTTTTTATAAATTTGAGAAAATTAAATACATTGAGCTAACCTTTTTAATAAGTGTAATTTCGATTACTTTGTCTTACAATAGAGATTAGAGGATGTAAATTGATATCCAATATATCTTTTAGGAACTAAAGTAAATTTTTTTAAAAAAAATCCCAATAATTCTAATTGTATGGTACTCCCTTAGGTTTCAAATTATAATAAAAAAAATTAATTTCATATTTATTAATGAAATCAGTTGAGTGTATTTAATTTTCTCAAATTCATAAAAAAATAGACTATTTTAGCAAACTTAAATTTAGAATGAAAAAAAATTAAATGATACAACTATTTTATAAGAATATTTTATAAATAATTGTACCGAGAATAAAAAATTACTGTAGATAATTTTTGCATTTAAGAATTAAGACCACTAATGGAAATGAAGGGTTTTGTCTTTTTTTTCTTGAGACCCGAGTGAGTATAGTTACACCCTCACTCTTGCTCACACCAGTCACCACCAAATTTTGGCTTTTTTTTTTTTTTTCTAAACTATTCATTTTGCCTCTTACTTTATTTTTTAATTTCAAATTAATTCTTTATTTTTTTTCGTTTCATATTGGTCTTTTATGTTTTTTCGTTGTCAATTTGATCCCAGAATTACAGTTCATCGTATGTGGATCAATATGTTGTAAACACGTGTCACCTTCTCTCTCCAATAATATATACATGAATCAATATAATATTAACAAATACGATTAACGGTGATTCTGGTATAGAATTGATAGCGAAAATAAACCTAAGGAATTAATATGAAAAAAAAAGTAAGGAACCAATTTGAAATGGAAAAACAAAGCAAGTACCAAATAAATAATTTAGCTTTTTTTTTTCTTTTTGGTGGAGAGAGTATAGTTTTTTTTTTCTATCATCATTTATTCATTATTCATAATTCATAAACTCTTCCGTTCCCCCTCACAATTCTTCTTCTTCTTCTTCTTCACCATGGCCTCGTCGTCATTACCACTGGGGAAAGCTACGTCAGCAACAAAGATTACCGACTTGGATGAGGATTCCCTAGCTCAATGCGCCTCTTACCTCAACCTCCATGACGTCTGCAACTTGGCCTCCACTTGCTCCTTTCTTAAAAGCGTCGCTTACTCTGATCCCATCTGGCAACGCTTCTTCAGGTTCTTTCTTTCGGTTTTAAATTGCGGTCATGGTCGCTGTTATGTTGATATTAATTTAAAACCTTGCTTCCATTTTATTCATTTATTTTGTGATGTGCTTTGAAATTGAGGTATTGGTTGTGGTTATGTTCCGTTTCCCACAATTGTGGTTTAATTGTGTCGGATTCAGCTGCAAATGTTGTCGCGGATATAACGAAAACCTTGATGTTGTGGCCTCAATTGTGTTTGCGGGCCTTAATTTAAAACCTTGTTTCCATATTATTCAATTCATATTATCAAGTGTTTTGAAATTGCGGTCGTGGTTGTTGTTATGTTGCCTTTACCACAATTGTAGCAGATAATTGAGGGGCAAATGTGGCAGGTGCATTTGTTGTCGGGGATTCAATGAAAACCGTGATGTGGTGGCCTCAATCGCGGTTGCTGGCTTTTATTCATTGCTATTGCTTTGAAATTGCAGTTGTGGTTGTGGTTATGTTGTCTTTGGGTGGGGTGGGAGGGATGTGGTCGATTAAGTTGCAATTGTTGTCACGGATACAACGAAAACCTTGATGTTGTGGCCTCAATTGCGATTGCAAGCTTTAATTTAAAACCTTGCTTCCATATTATTCAAAATTTAAAATTATTCAATTCAATTATTAAGATTTTGTTTATATATAAATTTATTGAATCTAAACCTGTCTATCCTTCCAATCATGGTTTTAAATCGGCCAATGCAGCCATGATTGCTGGGGAATGCAGACGATGCAATCACAATTGTGGATAAGATAAAAACCTCAAAGTTGCTGCTTCAATTGTGGTCTCGGACCTTAATTTTAAGACCTTGCTTTCAAAGTTCAATTATTCAATTCAACTATTAATTTTTTGTTTATATATAATTGAGTTGAATCTAATATTTTGTAGGGAGCAATGGCAAAAACTCCCTTCTAGCTCCTTGCCTACTAGTGGAGCCAGGGATATGTATTTGGCTAGGCACACCGCTGTTCAACAGTTCAAGTTTACTGATCCCTTCTATTGTAATTTATATGCAACTTCTGATCCTGTCAAAGATTTGTTCTTTGCCAGAAACGCTATTTTCTTCTCACAGGTGAATATCATAAAGTTTGTTTCACTTATGTTTGAGTAGTCAATGATTTATGAAAGTTAGAGATCATACCATACCACATGTCACATGATTTAGGTATCTTGGAGCTATCATACAAAGTGATAGAAATTGAAATAATGTAAACTATTAGGTTCTACCTGAGTGGATGAAATGGAAAAGTGCTTTGCATGTTATGTGATCTGAAAGTGCCACTCAAGCTTAAAGGAAAAGCTTACCACACAAAGTGCCGCTTTATGGCACAGAATAAAAAATGAATGCGTTAGACAGAAAGTAGGGGGTTAATGCTTATTGAAGAAAATTCTGTTGTAGAATCTTGTATTTGGTAGTCTGAACATATTAGGAGAAGACCAGGGCTAGATGGCGTAGAAAATGGATGCTTCTTTCTTTTTCTCCTTAGATTATTTCAAATTATGTCCCCTTTTCAGTGCAAAGTTTGCATTTTCGTAATTTTCTTGGCATGCTCTCTGATAATTGTTGTTGACCAGGGCTCAATTGTTCAAGGGATAACTATGACTAGCAATCCAAAGGGTACAACAGTAGATTTTCTCGGTATGCATTCGTTAAGGGGTCATAAGGCAAGAATAACTTGCACGAGGTAATCATCTTGCATTTTTTTTATTGAAGTGGGACTCTCTTCTTGCTGTAAATTGCCTTCATGCTTTCATTCTTTTACAATTGAGATTGCAGATGCTGTCACATGCATGATGTCGTTTAGCTGTTTTGTTTTAGTAGTGAATTATCTGTATTTGGTTCATAAAATTATCTGAACAAGCATGTGATATCCCTCATATTTGCAACTAATTTTTAATTGTATTTAACTTTAACGCCACATTTTGAATTTTTTGTTTGAAATGTTGGATACCTAACTTAAAGAGCTGAAAATGTATGACAAATTTTATGTGTCAGATCTTCTATAAGAAATAAAAGGAAAAATGAATGAAAGCTGGAAGAACCCATCAAACCCCAAAACTAATAACCGGGGATCAATTGGACAGAATTTCGAAGCTTAACTTCTATAGTCTCAAACCTTCTGTTGATGTTTCCCTATTATATTATCATATCATCAGTTTTCTCACAATAGCATTGGCCACTAGTTGCTCAATTGTTTTGAATTTGATTTATAATTTATGAATCCTTAAACAACCTATAGGTTTGATTAGATTGTTTGGAAATTAATAATATTCCAAGCATTTGTTAAGGAAGTACTCCCTCTGGTCCTTATTATTAGGCACCATGTAGAAGGTTTTGATGGTTCTTTTTATAAGTCACTGTATAATTTCTATGAGCATTTATTATTTTTTTTCTCTATTTACCCTTATTAAAGGCTTTGAGTTTGACTATCTCTATTTTTTTGTCGTTTTCTTCAAAAATATTAATTAATGAGTAATATTAAATTAGGGTAACAATGTAATCTTATAGAATTGCTTTTAAAAAATAAACAAAGTTAACCAAATTTAACTACTTTTATTGATATGTATAATTTGATTAAAAGTGATTTATAATAAGGACTTGAGGGAGTAAATGCACACATATGCACAAACTAAACGTTCATCATTTTCTCAATGCTGACCAAGAATATCTTTACTGCCCGAAAATTACAAATTAAAATTTTCTGGGTAAGCTTGCATCTAAAGATTAATATTACAAAGCCCTGCTCATCAGTTACTTGTTGGCTAGTAGTACCAATCTTCTTGGAGTTTATGTCTGTGGCTTTGGCTTTGGTGTTTTACAAGTCATGTATCTTTTTCACCTAAAAACTAAATGTGCATGATTCAGTGATAATTGGCGCAATCTGAACTTATCTAGTCAAATCACAGGTTGTTTTCCCTTGATGAAATCCCTTTATCTCAAGGCCAAACAGAGAGGGAGCAAAATGTTTTGGTAACCTCAAGCTGTGATCGTACTATACGCATATGGTGGAAGGTATTGCTTTAATTAACATTGTATGAGCCCCCCACATCCAAAGACACATTTTTATTCTTGTAGTTGTTCACATCACCAGCACATTTTGGTTGAACCTGAACCCCAATAGGAAAGGTGGAAAGTAGAGAGATGTATGGAAAATGGAAATAGATGGAAATATTATAATTTTCTCTTTTTAATGTTTGGTGGATGTTGGTTTCCAGAGAGGAAAACTCTGATTTTTTCTTATTCAAATTGACTGTGAAAGTAGGGGAATATATAGGAGAGAAAAGGATGGCAACATGTCTATCACTGAATCTCCTTGATTTCAGTACGAAATCTCTTAAATCAAGAAAACAAATCAGGCTAGAGAGACTTTTGGAAACAACCTTCCTTATCTCTTTATTAAGAAATTGACCTAACCAAGACTGAAACTAAAACTGAAACTAGGAAGCTACAAGTAATTACTAATGGATCCTGTCTCTAAACTCTTGGAATTGGGATTAGAGTTTGTTAAAATATCTAGAAAGATCTAAGTAATATTTTACATATCATGGAAATGATTGTGATTGATTCTATCATTATAGGTAATCAAGTTAGGATCAATTATGTCATTATGAGTAATTATATTAGGATTCTATTTGTCTTTTGCTATTGGCCTATAAATAGGACCAATCCTTTGTACTTTTGAAAAACTTTAAGTAATATCAAATTAATATCATTGTTATATTATTTTGATTCTCTATCCTCTCTTTCTTCTTCCTTAACCTAAAACCTTCCAATTCAATATGGTATCAGAGCGGTATCATCCTCCATGACTTGTCCTGTCACTATTCCGCTGCTGAGTTCTCGAAAAATCTGGAACTCCGATTTGTCAACTCATCACCTTTGCCGTGGCATCCTCTCGGCATTCTTGTCTCCACTTTCTTATGACGTTTACTACCATCAGCCGTTGTTCAAGCCATTGTTCCAGCTGCTACTTCATCTTCTTGCTCCCCTAAGCCTTCTCTATCCGTATATGTTCTCACATCCCTCACAAGACCATTGTGTTGTCACCTTGACTTACCCAAATCTTTTGGATCTCATGATGTTTGGCTCTGCTCTAGTGCTTGCTTCTTCTTTCCACTATCAGTCACGCTATTCTTCTCCTACTAATTGATCATATATGATCATATCATGGCTATTACCATTGATGCTCATTCCGGTGGTGCTTCCTATCCCACTAATGGATCATGCCAGTGGCTATTCCCACCGACGATCATTTCGGTGGCGCCTTCTCATCCGCTGATGAATCATATTAGTGGTGCTTTCTCTTCCCTCCGATGGTCATTCCAATGGTGCCTAATCTCCCATTGATAAATCATATATTAGTAAGGACTCGTTTTCCCGTCGACAATCATTCCGATGGTGACTTGTATTGGTAATGACTCACAGCAGCCCCGTCTATCTCCTAGATGCCAACCTTAATTTCAAATTCAAATATTTTGGGTGCCAAGGAAAATATTTCTATAATATCATGTAACAAGCTTAAGCTTAGTAAGCTTTAGCTTGAGGGAGAGTGTTAAAATATCTAGAAAGATCTAAGTAATATTTTACATATCATGGAAATGATTGTGATTGATTCTATCATTATAGGTAATCAAGTTAGGATCAATTATGTCATTATGAGTAATTATATTAGGATTCTATTTGTCTTTTGCTATTGGCCTATAAATAGGACCAATCCTTTGTACTTTTGAAAAACTTTAAGTAATATCAAATTAATATCATTGTTATATTATTTTGATTCTCTATCCTCTCTTTCTTCTTCCTTAACCTAAAACCTTCCAATTCAATAGTTCACCACTCCCCCCATGCCGATGAATAGATGTTACCTTCCTAGCTTCAACTTCAAATCTTGAACCTTGATTCTGGATGGAGAGCTTTGCTTAGGACTTAGGATATGACACTCAAAGATGAATAGGTGTGTAGATCAGGTTCAAAACTCCTTATTCACTTTTCTTTTGATAAAATAACATTGTTGCTCTATCTATATGTTCTGTTCTGCCATGATGGACAGGATTTTTGACAATACTAATTGCAACAAAGTTGTTACGTTGCACTTTCATTGGTCTTATTTGGAACCAATTTTGCAATTTAATTTTGTTGCAGTATGTGTGAACTTGCACCTTAGGACCTAACGTTCCAGTCTCCTACTAGAGACTGTAATAGTTGTAAGATATACTTTCATTGGGAGACTAAAATACTTTCTTTGAATGAGTTGCCTCCATTGGAAGGAAATATTTCTATGATCCTTGATTTCAAATTTTCAATACTTTAGCAATTACTCTTTTTATGTTGTCCAATACTCCAATTCCTTTGCATAATCCCTTCTGGCAATAATGTCAATAAGATAAACAATAAGAATATCAAGTTTTCCACTTCAGTAGAATATTGGGAACAAAGTATGATCTGCTTGTCCTTGTAAAGTACCCATGCTTCAAATTTGCCTTGGTGATCGTATCAAACCATACCCTAGGAGATTGCTTTACATTGTGATGGAATATTTGATGTTTGTAGACCTTGTTTATGTTGCATGGTGGAACGTCTGTGTAAATTTTAAGGTCCATTTCAGATAAAGATCTAAATTTGAGGTCCAACTATCCATCAACAATTCAAATTGGGAACTAAGAGAACCTAATTTCAGGAAAACAAAGGAATGCTTCCTCCTTTTAGTCGCCACCCCTTGATCCTTGGGAATTGGGATTGTGTCTTGGCAATTTTTCCCTACTCTCATCTTTAACATGTACTTCTATCTATAACTACAAACTAAATAGCTTGTGTGTGCTCCTTGAACTTGATTTTGAAATTCTCTTGAAAGCACACATGTATAGCAAGATATTTTGTATGTGCCTGTCTCTTTTTTTTTATTTTTTTATTTTTTTTTTATTTTTTTATGCTGATAGTGTTTTTAATCCTTGCCTTGTGTAGGGTTCCTGCTTGCGATGCTTGAGAGGTCACAGTAGTCCAGTCTTGTCACTATCGAATAAATTATTGGGAGATGATAGCAGCAAAGTATTGGCAAGTGGAGGAGAAGATGGTACTGTTCGACTATGGTCCCTAGGCCCAAGTGGCAAACGAGGACAGCATGCTTTAAAGGCTACACTACATGGGCATCAGAAACCTGTGAATTTGATGTCAGTTGCTGGGTATGAGTCCTCTATAATATTATTTCACTTTTACTTTACTTCCCTTTTACTAATATTGCTTGGGATACTGATATGTTGGGTAGCTTTTATGTGATGTTAATTATTTTATTATTCTTTCCCCTTTGATTTTCCTCTTGGTTGAGTGGATTTACGCATTTTAAACGTATGAGTTATGATCTGACTTTTATTATAATTATCATGGGGAAGAAAGGGGCATCAACTAGCAGTTCATTGTTATTTACTTCCTCTTGATTTGTATCTTGTCTCATGGATATACTTTAATTTAAATTAAAATTGAATCCTCAGGTTTCTTATAATTCTCTCTCATTTGTTCTGCCTAGCAGATTAGCTAGTTTTAGAGAAACAACTGATTAGACTTTCCTGTTTGCTAAAGCCAATGTTAGAATTTTAGTTTAACAAACAGTAACACATTTTATGACATGGGTAGACAATTTGTATCCCACGTAGTGGGAAAGGTCATTGTTGTAAACCGTAACACTTATGTGTCCTAGGATTGTAATCTTGCAAGAATTTAAGACTTGAGAGCTTGGCAACTGTGCTCTCATGTTGAATATTTTTATTTTATTTTACTGATTTGGGATGATCATGATTTATCTGGTAGATATATTTGACTGTAACTTTAACACCTGTTTTTATAATAAAATCGATTTCTCTGCCATGCTAGGCAAACACACTTGCACACACATCACACCCTGTAATTTTCAGTATCAAATCACAGCTGACTACTACTTTTCTAGTGCATCTACACTCGGATTCTGCCACATTGACAAGTGTGATGTGAGGTTTTACCCTAAAAGTAATGTTTATCCAGCCTTTATCATGTTTTCCTATCATGGGTTGAATACTTTGATTTGTACATCAATAGGATAATGAGTAATTTGGTTATACCAAATTTGTTGCAAGGTATATAATACTGCCATGCTTAAGAGTGAAAAATTATATCTACGAGATGATTTGCATTTTAATTTCTACAGAAAGTGTTGTGTGTTCCTTACTACAACTTTATTTTCCATAATCAATGAAGTATATATACTGGCCATGTCAGCTATCTCCTTCTAGGCCTCAACTATTATCATTGATCCTTCTTGTTCTCATTTTTCAGCCACAATACTTCACTTTTGGTGACCATCGCAAGAGATTCTAAGGTTCTCCTCTCTTTTATGTTGTCATGTTAGTTTACTAGTCTGTTTAATTTTGCTTTTTTCATTTATTCTGTGTCAGACTGTCAGTTACCTTGATTTATTAAAGAATGATCCTAAGATGCTTTGATTGCTTCGTAAAATTGTTGAGTATGTAATGGATATGATCATTGTCAACATGTTACCTGCAAATATAGGAACAAAGGTATCTTCTGTAAAAAGGAAAATTAAGACTTTCATCCTATATAACTACTTGAATGGTTTTCATCCAAAAAAAAAAAACTTAAATGCTTTCCCTGGCAAAATCTACTGAGATCTAGAGTTTTTTCATGAACTACTATTTAGACTTGCAACGTTTTTGTCTGTCGTCTGCCCTGTATTGAAGTATTAATTACTTATCACTATGATGAATAGGACATAATTTTGTGGCTTCAAATTCATTGCCATGGGAAATTCCTATTTCTTTCTCATCAATGCTGTAGTTAAGTCCTATATTTGAAACTATTCTGTTTAGTACACAATTATTAAAAAAAGTATAAGATGACTATATTTATGCATAAAAAAATGTTAATAAAAATGATGATAGATCTCTTCAACAACATTTAAATTGTTCCTTTGCATGTCTTAGTATCAAATATTTTTTCGTCTGTGTATGAATGATTTTGACAGTTAATCACGTAGAATGCGGCTTGCAAAAAGATATTAGATAGATTTTAACTTATCTCGCTACAAATTTACTCTTCATATGGGGTAAAGTTAGAAATACAGAACTTGCAAAAATAAAAACATAGTTTTAATTGGTATTATAAGCGTTCAACAATTGGATGGGAGCATGTGTCCCCACGTTGTCACTACTAGTTTTGTCCTTGATAGTAACTAAGATTTTCCACCAACAATGAAGGTTTTTTTATCGTATTTTAACTACATGGCACCATATGAATCACTGATTGTGTTATACCTATTACTAGATCAAAATTAGAGCCTAACAATTTTCCCAAATTTTTTGGCTATTGTTTAATGTAGGTGAGGGTTTGGGATACGACTGTATCATCTCCTATTCGCTCGTCCGGTTGTGTGGGAATGACTTCTGTTCCTGGTGTACCTATAAACATGAAATGTCATGAATCATTATTATATGTAGCAGCTGGTTCCTCTGTCACTGCAATCGATTTAAGGACAATGCAAAAAGTTATCACTGCAGCTGTGCATCAACCGAAGTTGTACTCATTTGATATTTTTCCTTCAAAATCTTTAATCTGCACTGGCGGTGATGGCAGGTATGACTAAGAGTTTAGAAATTCAGCTACTGTCAATATTCATTTAAATCATTGAATTGCTCGCCCAGCAGTCGTTTTTATTTTGTAAAGTAAATGCTTCAATTTTGTCAAAATATAATGTCACCGGTTCTTAGTATTCTGTAATGGATTAGCACTGATCAAAACTCTGTGATGTTACAGGGCAATGCTCTGGGATATTAGGAGAAATCAAGAGCAATCAAAACCAGAACCGATAGCCGAGTTGGATGGACACTACGGGCCAGTAACACTATTGCATATGGATGCATACAAAATAGTTACCGGGGGGCGTAATGATGAAAATGTTAATGTATGGGAAGCTAACACTGGGGAACAAACAAATTCCCTACTTGCCTGCTCTAGTGAGGACTATGGTACCAAGATAGGCTGTGATGCCTTGGCTGTAAATGGGAGCAGAATCATCACTGCCGGCGGTTATGATGATGCGAGTCTTTTGAGTTTTAGGGACTTCAACAATGCTACAAATGTCGTAACGGAACTTGGAAAAGAACCACTTTCAAAGTTTTGGGATTCTATGTCTGATGGTAACAACAACAACGACCTCAATTTATTTATTGTGTGTCGTTAGAAGGTTAGCTTCCTATGGGATCGTTAAGTCCTGGTATATTTATACATTTGCTAAATGTAAAATGAATGTGTTAAAAACCTTTTTAGACCTGTTTGGTTTCGCGTTTGGGGCTCCCCAACACGCGTTTGGCCGGGAGCTGGCTCTCTGCAGCTTTCCCGTTTGCGGTCGGTGACCGCTAAACCAAACACATACTTTGTCTTGTTTGGTTCTATTTTGATAGTTCTTATTTTGGTCCACATTTTTTGTGTGATGTTACTGTAATCATTATAAATTTTTATCATACACTTGGAAGTTAGAATTTCCTTCCTAACTAAAGATTGCCTTATCCTGAACTGAAACAGACTATTCTACCATTATTACCTAATTTGCCTAGTTTTATCCATATGAATTCAAATGAATGTGCTATACAATTATCATACTCTTATGCTGGCACCTAATAATTAATGGGTTAGTAACTAGATTAGTCGTCGATGTAGGTTAGTCAATTCTTAGTTGAAATGGATGAAATAAAAGGAATTTATTGGGAGGACAATGTTCGGTTGATAACAAGGTTGTGTGATCTTTCGGTTGAACGTGCAACTAGGGGCTGATACAGTATTAGAAGATATAGTATCTAAAGTTGTATCATTCGGTGACATCACGTCTTTTTATCATGTTTTAAAGAGATACCCCGATTTTAGCTTAGTTGCTAATAACAAGGAATCTCTGACTTGCCTTTGACCCTTTTTTTGTTTTTTCTAATGTTGTTCATATGACAATGAAGGAAAATGCTATTAGGTAAGAGTACTCATTAGCAAAATCACACAATGAATATGCAAGCCAAATGACTGAAATATAATCTTAAAATCAAGGGAACTGGTTTGCTGCCACTGTTTTGATGCATATCTGCGGTAACTGTGCCACGAATGCCTAAGTTGCCTAGTATGATCTATGAATTGTTAGAAGAATGGAAGATGACTTGATTACTTAAACATGATGTCATAAATTTGATCCATGTTGTGGGTATGAAAAAAGTTTTGTTGGTAGAAACAAAACTTACTTCGATAATCTTTACGTCTCGGGGATTAACCTTCGGCTATCGACAAGAGAATACCTTTGATGTAAAGAAAAAAAAAGAAAAAGAAGAAATTGTTAGATGAATTCAAATGAATGTGTGCTATAACGATTGTACAAATCAATAATAATAATAATAATAATATAAAAAAATTTCTGCCAAAGAGAGAATGCCTATATAGCATTTCAAGAATTTCAACATATTTTTTGGGTTTTTAAAAAATAAGTAATTTTGTATATTAAGAAATTTATTGGATTAATAATCATAAAAGAATCGAGGAGAATAATTCTAAAAATATTTTTAAGAGGGAATTTTAGTCTTTTTTTTTAAATAGATTAATCAAAATTGTAGTTAATGATTAATCATGTAGGGAATTTGTTTGTTCCCTAGTGTTAGCTTCCCATACACTAGGAAGTAGGTTTGTATAATTCCTAAGGATAATTGTGTCAAACAAAGCAAGTCTCAAACAAACCAATATCGAGAACCATTCGAAGAAGATCGAGAAGAAGGAGCTCGTGCAAAAATTCCTGAATTACGAAAAAATATCTATAGGATTAGAGCCATTTTGTAAGACGATCGTGCAAGCTCCAAGTCCTAAAGGTTTCTTTCACCTAACTAACCATTACAGTTATGACGAGACTAGAGAAGCAACACCTTCATAAGTTAAATGACGTTCGCGTTCTAGCACGGAACCCTTGATGTTATGTGTAGGGTCTTCTCGTTGACCTTGACGGATGCATTCAAACCACAATTTTCCACTAATGGAGCCCGCCCCAAGACTGTAAACTTCCTCAGAGAAGTAGTCCAACAACCTGATGAAAGTCTACAAGATTTCCTGACTAGGTTTGCAAGGGAGAAAAACCAAAGTGTAGACCTAAAGCCCTCATCAGTGACTCTATGTCTCTTTTTCTAGGGACTCCATCCCGGTAGTGAATTTGCAGCTGACCTAACGGGTACCCCGCCACGCAATATGGATGAGATAATGAGAAGGTCGCAGACGTTCATCAACAAAAAACACTTTCGTCATTTCGTTGGTGGCCAACATCAAACGACTATATCAATCAAAGATCGTTTAGGACCTGGACCCAAGCTACGCGAAAATTGTGATGAGGAGATCCAACGAAAATTATCACCAAGAAGGAGGGAGGAAGAGAGATAGAAGATACAAGCCCAAGTACTCCCAATTGCCAGCTCAATGCACCAAGGGAACAAATCATGAAATAAATAATGAACTTCGAGCTCAGGGGTTACAAACGACCTCACCCATCAAAGGTAGTTAGATATGAAAGTAAGGACAAGATGTGTGCATGACACAATAGTGAAGGACATACCATTGAGGAATGTTTTCAGATGAAGGATATCTCACAAGATTTGGCTAATAGGGGAAGGTTAGCCCAGTATCTAAAAGACATTCGTTAAAACACTAACAAGAAAAGAGCTCAAAGAGAAAAGGACTCAAAAACTGACACCCCAAAAGAAAAGAAGAACTAGAATTTTGAAACGGAAACTAAATACTGCAGCTCGGACTCGGGAGAAATTCATGGTGATTACAAGAGGATTTGTCTCCGGAGGTACATCAAAAGCTGGTCAAACAAGATGCATGGATTCAGTAATGTAGGTTAACTCCAAAATGATAAACATCAGTAAAGAGAATCCAATCATTACCTTCTCAAAAGAAGACTATGGCAAAATCATCAAGGTCCATGATGACCCCCCTGCTATAATAGCAATCATCACCAATATCAAAGTCCACAACGTCTTTGTGAACCAAGGGAGCTTGGTTGATATACTATTCTATAGAACTTGCAAAGGCCTCCATCTCAGTAAAGACAAACTTCAACCTTATAAATGAAAATTAGCTAGATTTATCGAAGAGGCAGTATGCCCCCTTGGCTATATAGACCTACTAGTCACCTTTGGAGACAAACTCTAGAGTAAAACCCACCAATCCAGGTTCTTAGTCATTGTTACTCTCTCCTCATATAATATGAGTATTAGCAAACTTACACCGAATGCTTTGAAAGTTATGGTTTCAACACCAAAATTGGGTATGAAGTTCCCATCAAGTGGACATGTTGTAACCATCAAGAGGGACCAAAAGCTAGCTAGAGAAATATTTTATCAAAGTCTCCAAATCTACAAACTCAAACGAATTGAGGTGAGTGGGAATCCCGACCAAGCCAAGTGAAAAATTGCATGATGGTCCATTAAATCATTTTAGTTTATTTCAATTTTTCTATGAAGGAGTCCAATTGGGACATTTCAATCTTTATTTTGTTAAGTAGAAAGAAGGAGGAAATCCCCTATTAGATTCTTCAATAAAAGTTCTGAGCTATTACTTTACTCAAATTCGCTCAAATATTCAACTATTATCTTTGACAAAAGTATTGTGTAAATCACTAACTTGGGGCCTTAACTTGCCACCAAGGTCTCGAGGAGAGGCGGAGTACGATAACAACCCCTCAACTCAAAATTGTTGAGGAAGTAACACCGTATTTAACCTGTGTACATAGACCGGATTGATCCGATAAGGACTGCACGCTATACCGACACAGGAATCCTTGGCCAACGAGCGCGTCTAGGCATGTAACCACTACTTGATAGGAAAAAGATTTGCAAAAAATGAATAAGAGAAAAACAAAGCATAACAGAAAAAAACGACTAAATTGTTTGGCACTTGAACTTGCAACAACATTCACTTTGGTCCCCAAAACTAAAGAAATTGCTTTTTAGTCCCTCAATTTGTAAATTGTTACTCACTTTTGTCCATCGATTATGTCATCATTTATGTCCGTTAATGGCAAGTTGATATGGCCTCTTGAATGGCCAAAACGACGTCATTTAGTCCAAAGCGACGTGGTTTTGGCTTTAAAATATATTAAAAATTAATGCAAAATAATTAAATAAAAAATATTCCTTAGTCCCGTACAACTTTCTACTTCTTCACTAATTTTAAGCCACAATCAACATCAATGGTTATCCCTCAATCACCTCCTTAACCTAACAATCATCAATCTAATCCTTCAATGAGCTCCCTCATTCCCTCCCCTCACTCTCACCCTCAACCTAAATCATCCTCGATCACTAGAGTCACTATCAATTCTCCTTATTCACTGCAACCACCATCGATCCTCCCTCTTCAGTCTCAACTTCATCGATTCTGCTTTCTCAAGCTCATCCCTCAACATTATTGCCCGAAACAACTCCATGCATTAGAATATGGTTATCATCGTCGTCGTCTCTAGAAGATGACTCAACATAGCCAAATAAGTGAATTTGTTCTCCTCTGTGTTTCGGTATGTTTTGAGTTTGTTTTGGTTTGCTTAACCTGATTCAATTTGTTTTAGAATCACCCAGCCTTCGTTCTTTGCCTTTCATTTATTCTGGGTTTGTTTTGGTTCTCCTCTGCGTGTAGGTTTGTTTTGAGTTTGTTTAGGTTAACTTGATTCAGTGTCGATTCGTCGAAACTGATCCTCTCCATTTTCGTCACCCAAAACGGTGTTGTTCCATTTAATGGGCCATGTCAGCTTGCTTTCAACGAACATAAACGACGGCATAATCGAGGGACTAAAGTGAGCAATAATTTACAAATTGAAGGACTAAAACACAATTTCTTTAATTTTGGGATCCAAAGTGAATGTTGGGTGCAAATTCATGGATCAAAGTGACAATTGAAACGTAAGAGACTAAATTGAAATAAAAACAATAAGGTAAGTGATCAAATAAGCGGTCTAGCCAAATTAAAGGCAAAGAGATTTAATTTAACATTTTCCATATCATCATCCCACAATGAACCCAGCTTAGTTGACTTGACACCTCACTATTAGACAGCACACCCCCTTCGCTTCCCACTCCCCGAACGGCCCCGGAGTTGAGACCCATTTACAACACCTCAACCCGGTTTTCAGAAAACTCCGCCGTTGCCCCTTCCCAAACATGATCGCCCCATCCGCCACCATTTTCCTCCTCCTCTTCCTCACCGCCACCATCTCCACCGCCACCGCCGCCCCAATCATAGGCCTAGACTCGTTCCTTTCCCACCAATCCCGCATCGACCCACAAGCCACCAACGACTCCTTCCTCTCCCTCCCTTCCTCCGTCAAATCCTCCCTCTCCCTCCCTCTCTCCCTCCACCTTCCCTCTCTCTCCCTCCCTCTCTCCCTCTCCCTCCACCTCGTCGGCGACTTCCCCCCCGACACCTCCTCCCTCCTCTCCTCCTTCCTCTCCGCCGCCACCCAACCCTCCCACCATTTCCACGTCATCACCCCCTTCTCCATCCATCACTCCCACTCTCTCTCCCTCTCCCATTCCCTCCACCTCCACGTCATCACCTCCCCCTCTTCTCTCTCCTCCCAAATCTCCCAATCCCTCAAATCCTCCCTCTCCCAAACCCCCTCCTCCCTCCGCTCCCCCCTTCTCCCTGTCCCCTACTCCTCCATCGACCAACTCATCAGCAAAGACTTCCATAACTCCAAACAAAACGACGGCGTTTCCCTCTACCTCATCAATTTACCCTCCAAAGATTCATCATCCAAACCCTATGCTTATAGTTACACTTCTTCGGGCGAATCTTCGCCCGGCTACACCACCTGTTTGGGAACGTTCTGGACCGCGAAGGACCGATATGTTTGGGTCGATTTAGGCGCCGGACCGGTGGACTATGGCCCCGCGATAGCCGGTGATGGAGTGATCCCCAGGGGAGAGTTTCATCCGTTCGCGGCTGTCCATGGCAGGCCGAAGTCTCAGAAGGCGTTGGTCGCGGACATGGCTTCGCTGGTTTGGAGTGCTTACCAGGCTTTTCTGGTGCCGTCGTTGAGGATTCCGGTTCCGTTCGAGAATAATCTGATTGTGCAGTTTATTCATGTGTATGATGATAGTAATGGTGGTGTTGCTGGTGGGAGGAAGAAGGGGGATTACTCGAGCGGTTTGGATTGGAAGCTGATCGAGAAGAGTTTTAGGGATGAGGTTGGTGAGAATAATGGATTGTTGTTAGGTGATCAGTCGTTGAGTTTTAAGGATTATGAGATTAAGTTTTCCGAGTGCCCGATTTGCTCATTCGCGGTCTCGCGCTCGATTAATTCGTACACGTCGAGGTTTTTGTTTGATAACTATACTTTGATCGTGAGTGAGTATTTGGACTCGAGGAGGTTGCATCAGATTTTGTCGGATTCGGCTGAGGAGTTTAGGAGGCTGGCTGGTGTGCCGGAGGAGGAGTTCGGCAGGGTTGTTCCGGTTTATGTTTTTGACTTGGATTATAGTTCTAGTATGTTGCTCGATCGGTATCATCAGTCTGTTGCTTTTAAGGATATGGTTATTGCAGTTAGGACTAAGAATACGCAGACTGTGAGTGATTATAGCTGCAATGGTCGGCATGTTTTCACGCAGAGTAGGGATCTTGAGAGGCCGATTGTTGGGTCGATTCTGCAGAGTATGTGGGGAGTGTCGCCGACACATTTGTCTTGGAGCCCGAGGCATAATGATACTTTGGTAGATTATACGTGGAGTATAGGGCAGACTCCGTTTGGGCCGTTCTCAGAGATGTCGTCTCTGTCTTTTGTGCAGAAAGACGCGGCCCAGAGAAATGTTCTGCTGACGTCCTTGAATTACAGCATAACGAGCGCGATAGATGTTCTTCAGTCCCTAGAAACGCATGGTGGTGATAGAAATCTGCTTAAGCCAAAGCAGCATGTTGAGTTTGTTCAGAGATGGAACCTTTTCAAGTTCAAGTTGAACAAGGTGGTGTCTGCATTGTCACATTCGGATTTTGAGATGGCTTTGTTTTACTTGAGGTCTTCTGATCATGATCTGTATGCCGTCCACTCTATTGTGTATCATGCCTCTCAAGAAATAGAGGCATCCCTTGTGTGCTTCAAGGACCCTTCATTTCCCTGGGTTCCGGTCTCGACTTCTGCAGTGGCTTTCCTTGCTCTCTCTTACGTTTATGCAAAACGTGATAAACTTTTCAGAAACAAAAGGAAGCAATTTTGATGCTTTTACGAGAGGTTAGAAAGCTTGTATTATTTTAAGGAAAAACAACACATGTATCATTGTACAAGAGGCTTGCGGATGGACTTAGAATTTAGATTGCTTGAATTTCTATTCAGTTCACTGTGACGTTTTTCTTAAATTGTTCATTCCCTATGATCAGTTTATTTTCTTGGGTTTATTTACCTTTTCAGTATTATGACATAATTTGATAGTTACCATGTGAGTATCAGCAGAACAAGTAGGTTACTTGGATGATGTTAAGATAGTTTCATTTATGTAGATTATAATATCCCTTTTGGTAGAAAACAATTATTGTTTAGTGCTTAATTAGCATATCCAGTTTAACTCCTGATTTTATTCCCTCTGACTGTTTTGCATGTCATAGATAGAATGCCCTGCACTGTTTAGCTTTCTAATTCCAAACTCTGTAGTCAATCCCAGTGGATCCCATCCCAGTTTGGCATGGTGATGAGATGGGATTTGCTATTCCATCCCAGATTTCCATGTCGGCTGTCCCAGCTCCTAATCCCAGCTATCCCAGGTTCAAATCCAAGTTTCCCACTGGAATCTCTTTGGGAAAGGGACAATGGGGTTAAAACCCCATTTTGAACTAATTTTTAAAACGTTTTGTCACGTTGTTTCTGACCTTTGTGCCATTTGGACAAACCCCTGAACCTTATATTAGATTTATGTCATTGATTTTGAGCTTATGACTTTTAGTTTGAGTATTTTTCTATTTTTGGCCTTCATATGTGTATAGTATAAATTGGTTTCTTTTTTCTTTCCTAAACATCCCTATCCCGGTCATCTTGCTATCCGCAATCCTGTTTTTGGGGTCGGCTGGGATGCTATGGGATCAGTGATTGACTACTTTGCTTCCCAATATGTGTCATTCATGTGATGTTAACTTGTTAACTCCAAAACTTGCATTGAGGAATTTAGATGAGTAGCAGGTGCTTTGTTGTCAAGCTATATCTCGTTAACCATGGTCTGATCGAGCGGTCTAGTTCTCCTATGGTCCCATATGTTTGGTGAGATATTAAGAAAGCACAAGAGGATAGGAGGTAGGTTTGAATTTAAGAAAACACAGCATATGGCTCATTGTACAAGAAGCATGCTAATGGACTTGGCATTTAGAATTGCATAAATTTTATACAGTTAAATCTTACACTTTCTTTAATTGTGCATTCTTGTGATCAGTTTATTTTCCCTGATTTATTTTTTCTTCGGTATTATGACATTTTGTGATTGTTACGATCTGAATATCAGCATAATAAGTAGGTTGGGGATTTAAGACTTAAGTCTGTTTTATTTGTATAGATTATAATGCTCGTATTGGTGGAAAATAAAACCTGTTCAGGACTTAAGTCATGTCAGTTTTTCTCATCTTAGATAGAACATCCTGCAGTCATGCACTGTTTAGCTTCCTAATGTAGATCGACTTGCAAAACACCATAGCAACAAGTTTTGAAACCAAGAAACACCTCACCGCATGTAACTGGTTTTAAATGTCACATGTGTTAACTTTTTAGCTCCAAAACATACATTAAGGAATTTTGATGAGCAGCATATGTTTTGTGTTAAGCTATATCTTTTTAACTATGGCTTGCATGTGCATATTTTGGGGCAAGTGTAACAACCACGTGGATCATTATTTTCTAGTGCAAAACTGACAAGTTAGATATACACATGAAGAAATTCAATGTCTCATAGGAATTCACAAGTGTATTGATACATGATACATGTTTTCATCAACAATAGTGGATTCTCTAGCACTTTTTCACTTTGGCTCTAGGAGATGACTTTTCCCTTTTGAAATCTAACCATGTTAAAAAATCTGGAGGGGGTGTCTCTTTCTCTTGTATGTTGTCTCATTTGGGATCACAGAAATGGGATATCGGTTACTCCATCATTAAAAATCCCCCCTAACTCATAATCACCAGCTATCTGTGGTTGTTGATCCTTTGTGTCCTCCTCATCAGTTTCATCTACAGAAATGTTCAAATTCTTTTCAACTAATTCTCTGAATATTGAAGAGCGGAGAAGGAGGCCAAGGGCAGTTGGAGAAGATGACTTAGTGCTGGAGAATTGATATGTTTTATTTTCAAAGACTTCATGCGTCTGAGGGGAATTCAGATAATCTGAATTGAAACTGCTATTGTGAAGGGCCAATGATTTGGACTCCTCTATAGGATCATAGTTAGACTGGGATGCCACGGTCTCAGACTCTGGTAATACGTGTGATTCAAGCTTAGCTTCTGAGACAATTCCTCCTGAAGGTTTTAACCATCTTATATAAGTACTCAAATCAAAGTTGGTCACTGCATGAATCCCTCTGTACTCGATGGCCGCTATGTCGTAAGCATGAGCAGCTTCCTCTTGGGTACCTATGTTGTGGAAATACATAGATTTGGTCAACAAGATGTCTTTCCAGGTTAATGATTAAAAGAAGCATAGTCATGTTTGTGTTTGTGTGTGTATTTTGGTCTAGTTTTGTTGTCCTGTGATGGACCTAGTAGATTTAACTTACTGTAGGTGCCAAGGTACAGATATTTGTTTCCGAAAACCCTCCCTATCCTTGCCTCCCACCTACCGTTGTGATGATGCCTGCAATATATTTACCAAGTATTAGTAATTATTCATCTTCATAGAGGACAATTCTGGATTCATGCTGTATTTGATTATGATCATTAATATCACCTTGCAACACCCCTATATTTGGATACGCCTCTTGAAAAGCCACTACTCTTTCTGTAAGGAAAAATGAAAAGAGTCATAAAAGGGTCAAGTGACCTCGATAGTGTGTCCCTAAACCTGTCTTATGGACATCTATCTTACTTTAAGTTTTGCAAACACTACCATCAAGAATAAAACCTGCCAGCACTTCCCTGAAAATGCTTGCAACATCAGGACCAAAGACAGGATCATAAGTCTTACCTCCTTAAAGTGGCCAAGTACTCCTCTTTTGTCATAGTCTGCATCAACTCAATCTCTTTCTCGTAATCTGAGATCTGTTAGAGGTATAAGGAGCATCAGATAAATAATCTGCATCCAAGCATTAGGAAAAGATACATATTTCATAAGAAATCTAAGTTAATAAATAATAACTGATCATACCGGAAAATTGGTGAAAGTTGTTGTTCCCCAGTACTTAAGTGCAGCTAAATCATATGCTCTGGCTGCAGATTCTTCTTCATCGTAAGCCCCTGTGATATTTGAATTATAATTTGGGTGCCGTTAGGTAAGCTTTAAAAAAAATTAGATTATAGGTCAATAATTAAGAATGATTTAGCTGTAAATAGTTTGATTTTTTTTTGGTAAAATAAGTGGTTTGTTTATAAATATGATTTGTAATAGGCTGTTATGAAGTTGTTTCATATGTGGAACCAATCTCACCACCTAGTGGGAGAAAAGCTCGGTTGTTATAAGTATTTTGTGAAAAACATAAGTTGATTTAGGTTTAGAAACAATTATAATCATAAAATAAACATTTGTATTCTTTCTTTAATTGCATCTAAGTAACTCATTCTCTTTAGATCATTTGTTAAGAAGAAAATATTATCCAAACAAATTCTCGCGAAACACTGATTAAAGCAAAACCTTGGCTTGATAACTAGCTACTCACCAAGGTAAACTGCTTGTCCCCAATAGCCAATTCCAATCCACGTTCCAAAGGCAAAGTTTGAACATAAAAACGCATTTGCATGTTAGAAAGGATAAACTGGTGCTTAGAGAAAGAAAAAGATAAACAAATAATAGAAAGTAAGCAACAAAGTAGTGGATGATAAAGCAAGAAAGGAGGAATCCTACCTTGCTTCCCTTTCTTCTTTTGTGTTATGTTCCAAGATAGCTTGTCCCACAAGTGAGCTTCAAATCGACCCGTCCATCTATGTCTGCACAGTTAAACTTGAATTAGCAAATGCTTAGGAAAAAAACTTGAATTAGCAGCAAATGGTGTTTTTCCATCAGGTGGTTTTGGCAAGCAATAGCGATTACAGTTGCATTGCATTTATTGCTATTGCGGAAAAATGCTGCCGCAGTTATGGCTGTGAAGTGGTTGCATAGACAACCAAAACCACAACGTTGTCATGTGATTTCGATTATGGTCGCAGGCTCTATTTTAAAACTCTGACTGCATATTTTAAATCATGTCATAATACTTTATTGTAAATCATCTTTATAGACTAGTCATTGATATCTAAATCTTTCTATTTGAAACTACAATAGTACAAGGAGGTTCCTTCTTTATGACCTGCTAACACCCCGAAATCTTGAACTTCTCTTTGTAGTGTTGACAGTGGAATTTTGATCAACTTGTTGCTGTGGCAGCAATTGTTGCTTCTGACTTTGGTTATCTTCATTAGCAGGTGCAGCAGCATTAGCTGTCTCTCTTCGTTTTCTTTTCGCACTCCGAGCTTCTCGTAACTCACCTTCTGCCATGGACATCCAGCTCCTTCTCATGCTCTCTTTATTCTTTAACACCGTGATGTTTTGTGTCTTCCAATTAATTGAACACTCTTTTTTCCTTATGAATTGTGCTTGGCTTAGGTGTGGTTATGAATTATTATGTATGCATACTTGTTTTGGCCTTGTTATGTTTTTGTTTTTACTAGGTGCATGATTGAAGTTAATATCAAGGGGACGATGATTTCGGTGAACTTATGTTGTCCACTTGTCCCTATTTGCCAGCCAGAATTCAAAAGTTTTGAATTTGCTTCTTATTATTGGTTGTATTAATTAATTAATGTTTCCATGAAGAAAAAGATTAAGTAATTTTGCATTAATATTTTAAAATTATAAGAGGTCTCGAAACTACCTCTTGAATATACTTTCTGTTTTCAGTTTCGTAACTGATATTTTAAGAGGGAAAACAGCGTATAGGGTCACCTGTTACCCACTCACTAATTTTAAAGAACTACACGGCTTAATGTACAGAGCTTATCCATTGCACATGTGCCAAAAAAGAAGAAGCTTCATCTATGCTCCCTCCGGTTCGAATTATAAGCAATTCTAACCACTTTTACGCTTATTAAGAAGGTTAGTTGATTGTATTTAATTTTCTCACATTTACATTGGTCTTGGATGTGCTTACGGAACATGTCCAAGAACCAGTGCCCAAATGCATGCTCTTTGCGGATGATATTGTGCTTATTGGGGATACTAGAGAGGAAATAAATGAGAAGATTGAAATGTGGAGACAAGCTTTAGAAGGGTCTGGATTCCGGATAAGTCGAAGCAAGACAGAGTATATGGAGTGTAATTTTAGCAAGAGGCACGTGGGCCTTACTCGGGAGGTGAAGGTTGGAGAGCATGTCTTAGCACAAGTCCCGAAGTTTAAGTATCTTGGTTCTATGTTACAGCAGGATGCAGAAATAGAAGAGGATGTAAATCTTAGGATTCAAGCAGGGTGGATGAAATGGAGGAGTGCCTCGGGCGTGTTATGTGATAAGAAGGTACCACTTAAACTTAAAGGAAGGTTCTACCGCACTACTGTAAGACCGGCGATGTTATATGGGACAGAGTGTTGGGCGACAAAGGGCACACAAGAGAATAAACTTCATGTTGCAGAGATGAGGATGTTGCGGTGGATGAGTGGGCATACCAGACAAGATCGGATTAGAAATGAGTATATTCGAGAAAAAGTTGGGGTTGCTCCTATTGTTGAAAAAATGGTTGAATCTCGTCTTAGGTGGTTTGGGCATGTGTGGAGGAGACCGGTGGAAGCCCCGGTTAGGAGGGTAGACCAAATGGAAGGTACTACAAGGGCTAGAGGAAGAGGAAGACCTAGAAAAACTATAGGCGAAACAATTGAGAAGGATATGACAATCAATGCCTTATCAAAAGACATGATTTATGATAGGCCTTTATGACGTCGTTTGATCCATGTAGCCGACCCCACCTAGTGGGACAAAGGCTTAGTTGTTGTTGTTGTTGTTGTATAAAAAATAGATGTATTTTTGGAAAGTAGTATTGGAAATGAAACAAAAATTAATTAAGATTACAATTTTCTAGAGATGTTTTTGGAAAGTGGCATTGGAAATGAAACAAAATTTAATAAAGTTAGTTAGTTTTGCTTATATTTTAAACTAAAAGTAATATGTTTTTTGTTGCTTATAATTCGAGCCGGAGGGAGTAAGTTATACAGCTTATGTGGGGTTTTATTCTCATTTTAATTTTATGAAATTAAAAATATATAATCACATATAAGAAGGATATGGAAATAAATATTTTTTTTCTTCGGTTTGTACTCTTTGACCAGTATCACAGGTGTCCCCAAGAACACCTTTAATATCAAGGAACTCTTGAGACTAATCATGCACGAGGTCGCGTTCCTATGCCTCTCTCAGCATGGTGTGTTAACCGGGAAACGAACCTGAGATTAAGAGTCTCAGGTCTCATTCTCAAGTTTTCAAATTGACAGGATCGCATCACCACTTGAGCCAACCCCGTTGGTGAAATAAATATATTGTTAAAGGACATGATTTATGATAAATTTTTATTATATTGTTTGATTCATATAACCATCTTTATTTAGTGAGATAAATGCTTGATTGTTATTGTTGTAAAAATATATGATCACATATTTAAAAATTATTCCATATATTGTTATTTTATTTTATTTTATCTTAAGAAATGTCCGTCTGTCAGCAATTCACCTTCACTTCGAGAGTTCAAATTTGGCACCTTAGCTTGGTTAGAGAATAAAATGAATGAAAATCAAGGGGCTCATAGGGGTAGCTCCATTCAGGAAAACTTGTTTTAATTTTTAAGTGGTTTCATGAAACACCAACTGACCAATCGTCCTTGATGTTTTTTAGTTTTTAGTTTTTACTCTATCTGTCAAAAAAAAAATGATAAGTTTTTGAAAATTCAAAGAAAATAAAAGAACATTAATTTAATTCTTTATCCAACAAAATCACAATCACAATTTCTAATTATTGTATAATTAATACATATAAAAATCTAATATAGAAATCTAATGGTTCAAATAATTTATTTTTTTATCAGCAAACAATTTATTTCTTACTAAAATTCATTTCTCACTTAAAATATTGTAACCTTCAAAATATTTTATTTATTATTATAACTATGATTTGAGACAAAATATTTTACAATTTTTCATTAACATTTTGGACAGGAGGAGTAACTTTTAAGATGTTCTTCAATTTGATTATGTTTAATGAAGCTAGAAGTGACACTGTAATGATTTTATATATAATTAAATAAATGGGTTGTGTTTATATTCACGTCATAAGAAACTCTTTGAAATACCCAAGTAGATTGGTCTAGTGGAAACTGGCTGGGTGCTTAGGGACTTCAGAGTCAAAGACTCGAGTCCCAGAAAGATAACAATTCCTGGAGAGGATCCATAGCGTTAAGTCAAAGACTCGCACAGTTGGCAGATCCGAGGTGGATTAGTTGAATCACAAAAAATATGAAGCCCAGATACCATCTGGTTTCGAAAAAAAAAAAAAAAAAGAAAGAAACTCTTTGAAATGTGATATTTAATTAAATCGTCATTAGCTCATTAGCTTATTAGAACTGGCCTGTGAGAATCGGTCAGTTAACCGACCAAATTAATAAAACAAATCAAAACTAGTAGTATACAAATATAAACCTATCTTTTTCAGATGAGATTCTATGTATTATCACATTTCTAACTCATTAAAATATTTTGAGTCTTAAGAGGCTCAATGCCAACAATTGCCAAAGCTGCAAAGATCAATAAATAAAACTAGATATTTTTGTCACCTCACAATGTATGTATGTTATCCCGCAATCGTGATTCTATTCATAACCTTCTGATCATGAGTAATCAAAACATGATCTTTAAAAACAAATTATATTGCACAGTCGTGATCATATTCACGATCGTAAAAAAATTGATCCTGAGTTGGATCACAATTCATTGGTGAAGTACTGAAGTGGATGGTATAACTTCATAGTGGGATGTAAATTTTTTTCTCAATAAAACCTAAGTAGTAAAGTTGCGAGCTTATTAGTATATGAAAAAAAAAAATTGTATTATATACGAGATTTATAAGAAGTATTTTTCAAGAAGTAACTTTTTACTATCCCATAATATCAAATTATATTTTTTTTCCTAATTTATTCTAAGCCATATATAATTTTGACATGTTGTTGAGAAGTATGACATAGAAAATTCTTCATTATAATTGCAATTAATGTTCATAACGTATAATATTTTTTAAAAATATTACAGAGAGATCCAAACACTAGCTCGCCCCCTTTATAGTATGTTTTTATTTGCGGTTGAAAATTGCGTTCAGCCAAAAGCTATACGTTAGTAGCTTCCACAAACGCACGTTTAGCACATCAAAACACATAAAGAAACGAGAAAATGGGTAATGCACCGACAGTGTAAAGTTTGTTATAACATCAGTGCATCATCTATCATTCATTCGTTTATGGTTGTTGACTTTTAAATTAAAGTAATCCAAATGAATGGTGGATGATGCACTGATGTTGTAAAAAACTTTACATCGTCAGTGCATACACATTAATCTCTAAACAAACATGCTCTTAGTTCCATTCCGACCGCACTTTCCCCGTTCTAAAATACTTCACTTGTTAATGTGCCACCGGCACTTATGAGTTTGTTCTCCTCTTAGCTTTTATATATCTTTATAATTAGTTTGGATGCTATACTCGTTTATAATGTGAATTTTTTTTATCTGATTTTAATATAAAATTTTGATCTGATATAATGTGAGAATTTGAAATACCAATAAGCAGCAGAATATTAAATATTATTAGTTTATTATTTAATAGAATAAAATGCTATAGTTCTTCAAAGAAATAAGTTTTGGTCTTTCAAATAAAAATGTTACCAATTGTATCATGAAACTTCAAAACCCTCACTATGTAAGCTTAATTTAGCTCACTAAAATATTTAACTTCTCACCAAATAGTTTTAGAAGGATTAATGTAGTGACAGTTTTAAAGTTTCAAACATTCATTTGATTTGATGATACAGTTTTTAAGGAATTAAGTTGAAGATGATAATATTATCGGATGGGTCAATATAATATTTTAAGCTTAATTACACTTTTAATTATTTAGAATATACATTTTGATTTTTGATTTTTTTTTAATTTTGATCCTTTATAAATTTATTTTAAAAAACAATTTGATTATTTCATTGTAATAGAATTAGTTTTCAAAAAAATTTCATGCTACTCACCGGGAACCAGAAAGAGTTGCCACCCAGTATTCTATTAAGTAATAGAAATAGTTTTTCATTAAGTAATAGAAAGGGTTGCCACCCAGTATACTATTTAGTAATTAGTAATAGTAATAATTATTCCATTAAGTAATAGAAATAATTTATTGACACCCAGTATTTTATTATTTATCTGGGTGTGGGTGTTAATAAAATCTCCCATTACAAAAGAGATTTTATTTTTGAAAAAAAAAAAGTTAAAACTCCAAGCTTTAATTTTAAGCTGTTTTTTTTAGATTATTATTTTTTCACTCAACATTATTTTTCCTTCGACACAATCCAAATAAAATAGATTAAATTAAATTTATTTTTTTGTTAAAATATTGAAACATAAACAAATTATTATCATAACACATTATAATCCTCATATATATAATCATAATTTTTTTCCTTAACAAATATACATCCGAAGCCATTGTGTCTGTATGCATGTCTCTCTCTTCCTGTTTTGCCATGACTACTGGATAGAAGTCCTCCGGTATTATGTTACATATTCGATTTGCTTTCTTATTGGAGTTTAGCTAGCTATAATTGGTTTTAAAAAATGCTTCATTTTCTTAGTGATCTTCGCATAGTAGTTGTAGCATGTTGATTCCATTTTGTAATGTACTAACTCTCTTAAAAAGAGAAAAAAACAAAGTTCTAAAGTTGATGTTTAAGGGTTGACCGAAACCAAACAAATTTTGCTCTTAAACACTTATATTTGACTTGTGGCAGACAGGAATGATCCAGAATGATTTCTGCCTTTTGTGGCCACAAAGGCTTGAAAAAGGATGAGTTGCATTTTGAATAGAAATTTGATTAAAATTTACCATATGCTTTTATGCATTAGTGTTTTCTTGGATTCACCAATGCTTAATTAAAATATGCTTGTGTAAGTTTTAGAATTGCTCCCTACTAGTATATGGTATCTCAAATGTACGGTATTTCCTATGTTAAAAAGTACATATCATAGTCATCCTTGCCTCTGGATGAGTATTATTAACAGCTGGGAACTTGTCATTATTATGTCTTTTATTGCATTTTAATTGATTATTGGTTTAATGGCTACTGTTTACAAGTCATTTTGCTGTTTAATTTGAGTTAATCATAATGAGTTGGGCTGTTTAGCCAACTAATGCTTTAAGGAGAGATTTAATCTTTGCCCTCACTTTCAGTTTTGAACCTTCATATTTCCAAATAATCCTAATCTATCCCTTACTCTATTTTCCATCTTTTAACTTCTCTTTTAATTTAAAAATAAATAAATAAATTCCATGCCTTCCAAACCTCTCAATCCCTATATTCCCTTACGAATTTTGCTCTGCACCGGGTGTTGTCATGCACCCCGTATATTGGTCATTGATTTTGGGCCACCTTTGATCAATGGCTGAAAATGTTTACCGGATAAAGGTGAGATTGGTCACCCGGTATACATACATATTCCGTTATGCCTTTGTTTCCGTTCCGTTATGCACGTTTTTTTTTTTTAATTTCCGTTATGCCTTAGTTTCTTTTTTTTTTAATTTCCGTTATGGATGTTATGTTTTTTCTTTCCGTCCTTTTTTTTTACTTTTTAATATGCATTATGACAAAGGTGCACGTTTTGTTTTTTAATTTCCGTCTTTGTTTTTACTCTTTAATATGCATTGAAGTAAAATAATTTTGTTAAAAAAAAAGTAAAATAATTTTACTTTATATAAAAAAAAGGTTAATAGCTCCTTTTAAAAATTATTCTGTTGTTTGTCTTTTTCTTCCTTTTTACCAGTAACAACAGGGTTGGTAGAGAAAAAAGTAAAATTTTGCACCTAGAATCCTTTACCTGTTATAATAGGTAAAGTCAACAAGTGCACCTGTGCACTCCTTGGGCCACAGGTGCAGAGCAAACTTCTACTTTTGCTACTTATTCTTAACCATCATTTACTTCCTCAAGTGTTGTTATTGCTCTTCCTTCACAGCTGCTTCTCAAGATATATTCACTTTTCCTATTGATTCTAGGGTTATAGTTATTTATAGCGAGTTTCGGATTTAGTATGTTACATTTCTTGTCCTTTCCCATTCATTTTCCCATTCCTTCGTTGTATTTTTTATCTCATTTTGTTCGATCCAAGAACTCAACATCATAATGGCAATAATGAGTTATTTTTTAGATAAACTAGTGTCAAAACTTAAGTTTATTTTGAAAACTCATTCCGGCTCGGAGATCTCATCTCAAAAAAAAATAAAAAAGTTAGATTTCCAACACGGCTAATCAAAACCAGTTAGAAACTACTCCCTCCGTTCCAATTTAACTGTCACTTTAGAAATTTCACACGGATTAAGAAAGTCATTTAATATTTTAATTTTCAAAAGAATTATTAGATAACTTTACTATAATACCCTCAAAGTACATTAATTATCACTCATTTCACATATTTCAACACATTAAATGCAAGGTTAAAGGTGGAAAAAATCAATTAATACATCCTCGAATTCCTAAAGCGACAAATAATTTGGAACAAGTTAAAAATGCTAAAGTGACAGATAATATGGAACGGAGGGAGGATGAATTTAGAATGTAATTATGAAATATTGTTATTGGAATATATCAAGTAGGCCATAAATTACCCTAAAATATAATTCTGATATTATGCGAATGTAATAAATTTTCGAGAGCCATACATACATCAAAATTTGTACAAAATTGTTTTTGATTAGCTCTTGTCACAATTTTCCACATTATATATTTAGACTAACAAATAGCTAATTTAATACTATTTTATATGCATGTGATGGCAAGAACCAAGCGAATAAAAGATATGACGAGTGAGAATGTCTATTCTATTTATACACTAGCGTGTCGACCAGTCGTCACGTATTTTCCATTGTCGTGTTTTTGTTGTAAAGAATTGTTTATAGTAAAGTGATATATTAAAAAATCGGTCTTTATGAAGGTTATTTATATGTTAGTTGTCATGTTCCAGAATATATCTATAAATTTCAACAAAATTATACTTGCATTGTTATTTTGTTAATCTCCAATTAAATTTTCCTTAAATTTAATATGTTTGTCTAGATACATGACGTAGTAGAGTTTTCATAAATTGTAATAGATACATCGTTCCTTTGTATTTTGGACAAAAAAACCTCCAAAAATCAAAGAAGAAACAATTTAATAAAAAAATTTAAATGAATATCTCGTTATTCATTGTTAAGATTTTCGAGTGAAGATCGAGGTGAGAACCAATAAGGGGATAAGTTATACTGAAACTATAAATATGAAATCTTTCAATTTTTTTAATATAATATTTTCCAATAAAACTTATACTTTCTAGATTCTCATTAACTAATAATCCGATGTGTAAATAAAATAAAGAAAAGTGTTAACAATTTTAAAAAAGTTTATAAGTTGTAACATATGATTAAAAAGCTGTATTTAGAAAAAAAAAATTGTTAAAAATAAAATACTTTTGGTTACTGTACTTGGCATCAAGTAACATGTGGAACACAAAACCTGTTTTTCACGATGAGGACTCGAAAAGGTATATCTATATATGCTACCTTTTCTTTCTTTCTTTCTTCTTCTTCTTTCATCTTTATTTTCTTTCAATTTCTTCCAATAAAAAATAGAAATACAGAAATTGAATTAAAGTACTTATTTAAAAAAAAATAAGGCTTCCAATATCTATATACGCTACCCTGTTCAAAAAAAATATCTATATACGCTACCTTTTTTCTTCTTCTTTTTCGTATGTTTTCATCTTTATTTTCTTTCAATTTCTTCAAATGCTTTTTTTTATTCCAATAAAAAATAGAAATATAGAAACAGATTAAAGTAATTATTTAATAAAAAAGGCTTCCAATATCTATATACGCTACCTTTTTTCTTCTTCTTCTTTTTCGTATTTTTTCCTCTTTATTTTCTTTCAATTTCTTCCAATGCTTTTTCTATTTCTCTTATCATCAAAGATGACATATTACAAATGTACTCTGCACATAGAAAATAGTGTTACATTTGAAAAATAAAAAGGATGAAAAATAAAACACATTATCTGAATTTGAAAAACAATGGCACAAAATTGTTAAAAAGAAAAACATTGAAAAATATAAAAAAGTGATTGCAATAATAGATAGTAGAGATGCAATAATAGAAGTAGAGACCGGATAAAAAAAACTAATTGAAGTAGGTGGGAGTGAAAAGAAAACTCCCTTGTTTAGTGGTATTATATTTAAAATATCATCAAGCGGCAGTTATAACTTAGCACTCCATTATAGAGCACTTATTATATTATGAGTGAGAAGTTACAAATTTAGTTTGTGGAACTACTTAGCAGTTTTTTTTTTTCAATTAGGGAGGGATGGCATAATAGGAAAATACAAATTTATGTACAAAGTTAAAAAAACATTTTTTCTTTATATAATAGTATAGATAGTATAGATGTAGAGAACCACCAATAACGTCTCTTAAAATTGAAAATGAGGAGCAATGTGCAACTAATTCTCAAACAGCGCCACCATCACCACTTCCTTCTCAACAAGAAGCACCAGCTTATCAACCACCACCACCACCATCCAATTCTCAGCAAGAAGCGGGATATTCTTAGTCAACCTCACAACTAACTTCTCAACCATCACCACTACCACAACCTTCTTAGCGGTCATCACCATCTCCTAGTCTGGATATGGAGCATACTCCAAAACCTTTAAGTTTTGACCCTTCTATCAGTTATAAAGTTAACAATTATTCATCTTCAGAAAGTTTAGAAAAGGAAAACAGTGATTCTGATGCGGAGAAATCTAAGTCCACTTTACATGGTTTTGAAGATGAGAATGCCGATGAAGAGGAGAACCTAGAATCTGATGGTGCTAGCGAGGAGAATGTTAATAAAAGGGAAAATGTTTAGAATTGGCCTCAAACCTCGATATGGGGGTGAATCGAGTTTTATTAATTTATTGGAATTTAACGCGAATGATAGTATTTAAAAAAAATATTTTGAAGTTAAATTACCAATATGTGATAGAATGGCGAATATATCAAACATATCAGAATAGCGTGAAAATGTTAAATAGCAATTAAAATATTCGCAGTAAAAATAACGTAACTTGAAAATAAAGAGAGTGAGGGAAGAGAGATTGTAAACCAAATTTTTATACTGGTTCATCCTCCTTAATGAGTCCCACCACCGATGGGTTCTGAAAAGACCCACGTCCAGTCCTTTGGCAACGTTGCTGGAAATAGGGATCAGAATATGCAGCGGAAAAAAACGTAATACCCTATTTCCAAAACAGGATCCATGCGAGAGAGCATGATTTGAGATAAAAAAAAACGTTTACCTCTTGATGAGAAGAGGAGAACAGCGCTGGTCAGATCCTCCACAAACAATCCGCGTCAATCACGAGCGTAGAAAGGTAGTCGTGCCTCTATTGGTATCCACACGAACAGGTTCCCAATAGGAGTCACATCTCTCTTCTCAGTGCTAGCGGAGAAGAGAGAGATTCAGTGTATCACTCACTCTCTGATATGGACGGCTAGGGTTGCCGTTCTGTGTCTCACACGTACCAAAACCCTAAGCTGATACTATTATTTATAATATTATTAGACCAGCGGGCTGGGCATGCATGGCAGCACATATTAGAATGCGTCGCACGATCATACTATGCATCGCACGGACGCAAATTTTATAAAAAAATACAACTATTGTATTATTTTTTTATCAAATGTGATATCTCCAATCTCTCTGTTCTTAGTGTGTGATCTTATAGGTTCCTGTAACGTTGGTAGTAAATTAAAAATCTCATTTTAAGTTTACAAGCAATGAGTGGTATATAACAACACATCATTGCTACCCAAGTGACAAGAATGTTTGTGATCTGACATAACCTTAGTGTGACCAATGATCATGTGTAAATTTAATCCCTTTGCCCAAATATCTTAGTTACACTCATGACATGGAAGGTGTCACCCATGTACAGTGTAACCTATGGTTTCTTGATCCCTTAGTAAACGCGTGTAAACAAGTCTCGTCAATATCTCATATTGACTGTCTTGAGTATGGCCATACATTTCACCGTCTCACTCAGTCAAGGGGCCCGGAGATATAATTCCTATTAACAAGGAAGGACAAATCTCATCTACGTCGCTCACATCCCTCTACATGATTTGTCATATACCCGACTACAAACGTTATGATCACCTGGTTAAAGATGATGTTTGATTGCGTGAAAGCACATAACTCCTCATGTTGGGAACCGTAGCGACTTCAGGTCGAAGGACCATGTACACCATTGTCACTATGAGAATCGCTTATGACACCCACTTAATAACCCATGTAGCATTCTCATGGTGGGTCAATCCAATACACAATTGTCTCAATGTGTACTTACGTGAAGACTTGATATCTCATATCTATGACCGGTGAGATACAATCATCAGTTTGTCACATACTAGTCTCGATGTATTATAGTTTTACTTATTAACTGTAATACTCGACTAGAGAATCTTTAAGGATAATTGTCAATCGATAAGATCTCACTATCAAGTCATGTACTTGATATTCTTATGACATTGAACTTATTATCCTAAGGACTTTATTACATCTATTTTAATTAAACAATTAAAGCATAAATATAATAAATGAAATGCCTCAATATTATTAATAGTAATAATCCATAAACATGAAATAAGTACAAGTAAAAGATAAAATATGATTGTCACTAGGGCACTCTCCAACAAACGTACCGCGTTATTTGTTGTTATTACGTAAATTGAAGTTCGACCCCAATTACACCCGGAGCGTCTCGCACACTATTAGGTTTGATCGTTCGTTAAGGACATCGAAAAACACATAGAGGTTCCTCACCCCTAATAACTAGAGGATGTCACACCCCCAACTCTAGGGAGCCACTCTCTAACAACTACGACAATTACAAATGATGGTATCAATAATAACACTCTCAAAAGTGCGGATAAACAACTCGAAGGTCTCTAATGGCAAAAGTAAAATGCACTAGGATTTAGGCCAAACTCAGAATTCTCAAGAGATGAAGAAGAAGAGAAGAAAGCATTCTGAGTGTTATGATTTGGAGAAGGAATAGTGAGTGATAGGATTGTATTTTGTTTTTGAAATTCAAAAGAATAAGTAATGGAAAAACGAATCAATCAGTTAAAATTTCGAGTTTCACGAAATCAATCAATATAAAAAATAAATCAAAAAACGAATTTGATTGATTCTGAAACGAATTTTTAAATATTTTAAAAATTAATTGATTGCTTGACTTGGGTAATCGATTATTTTAACTCAAGTAATCGATTACACCAGTTCCATTAATTGATTATTCTGAGTGGAAGGTTTGTGTGACTTCTTAAATGAATATTGTTTGATGTTTTCTAAATCATTGTTCAAATGTTATCCTTCTATTCTTTCCATACCTATCTCGTTTGTAGATTCATGAAAAATAAAACAGAACCAGAGGATACTTCATGTGGGAGGATGAAGCATCTTCTGAAAAAAGATGGACAAGAGGTGTACATGAGCATGAAGCAGCATGTATGCCAAGCATGTGAAGTGTCAAAAAGAAAATTAAGCAAGGTTCAAAGAAAATTAGGCTACGAGAGATTTAAGGTGAAGATGCTTATGGGTGGTTTTTTGTTGTCATGGTGTGAGACTTTTGGGATTTGCATTTTCTCTATGATGGGAGGCCATTGTTATGGGTAATTAGGTGTGGGTGTAATTGAAAGGCATTATTATGGTTTATGATGTAATTGTTTTAACAGTTTGGATTAGTTAATGAGATTGCTGGTATTTCGAATTTGTTCATGTTTGTGTTCTCAAATATCTGTATAGGTACAAAGAAACTTGTAGTTTGTGTTCCCTGATTTCATTGGAAAGAATAGAAGGAATAAAGGAGCAATAGAGACAACGTTTGGTATAGGAAAAACACATGTAATAAGAATCAACAAAGGAGGTTAACCATTCATTTGTCATTGTTAAAAAAAAAAGGCTATAATCCATAACAGCCATATAACACCTCCATAATAACATAAAGAGGTTTACCAAAAAAACGAAGTTGTGTTCACTATCTTCACCATAAACACACTTCTAGAATATAATTAAAGTGATTCACAGAATATAAAGGTTTCAAATACCACCCATATACATGAGCAGTTCCAAAAAAGGACATTAACATTCATTAACAAAACATAGACATTAACATTCATTCAGTCCTTCTTCTTTGTTTTCTTTAACTTCTTTGTCCCAACAGTATGAGTGCTTGACCCTCCATTGATTGCTTGCTCCCTTTCATTCTCAGCAGCTCTTACAGTATTCTGAAAGACACACACACACACATATATATATATATATATATATCATTAAAGTGTGATGAAAAGTACAAAAACAACTTTTTTTTTGAAAAAATGGTAGCATGAATGACATGCCATGTAATCATATGTGCTTGATCAAGCTTGGATCAAGTCCAACACTTGTTGGCTCAATTGTGGTGTCCCACATGGTGCAGCAGCAACAGGGGTAAGTGGGGGTTCAATAGATGGTGCAATAGCAAGATCTTTTCTACCTTTTCTGGGGGTCCTTTTCAATCTAAGTGGGGGTTCAACAGATGGTCCAGCAGTAGCGGCAGGGGTAAGTGGGGGTTCAATAGATGGTGCAGTAGTTGTGGTTTCCTCACTTGTTTTCAACTTCTAATAATATCATATAAATTAGATGCATGTAAATAAATAAACAAAAAATTAAATTTATAAGTATCCAAGCATTACCTTAGCATGAGACTCATGGACAAATGGAGTCTTAGTGTCTATGTTCCAACCCAGATCAAAATATCCCTCAGTATATCCTTCATATTCACCCTATGGTGGTTGTCATGAATGTTTCTAATAGTTCACATAAACACTGAATAACTATAAAGGTCCATAAATAAAGAAATTGAGAAAATAAAACACTGAATAATACCTTCTCGTAAACTTTCTTCCCACATGTCCTTCCATTATGACCATATTCATTGCACTTAGAACATTTCCTCAAACCAATTCCCCTACTTGTTATATATTTAGGTGCATAATATGATTCTGATGGGTCAGGCCCAGTTTGTGGCGCAACTTGAGGCTAAGATATTGCAGCATCAACAACTTGAGGAGTTGCAAAAGTCTTGTTCTTCAATACCAGATACATACATATAAAAATTAGACACATACTAGTAATATTTTCAAATTAAAAAGTAGACACAAAATAAAATAATTTTATACCTTTCATGCCCTTTTTTTTGGAGGTGAGGGTTTAGTGTTGTTGTCAGGAGGTGGGACCTCAGCGTTGTTGTCAACAGGTGGGACCTTAATGTTTTTGTCTTCATGTGCGGCCTCAATGTTGTTTTCAATTTGGCGGGGGGGGGGGGATTTTGCTTGTCCTATGGTTGTGGCCAACTACTTTGCATTTAGAACAACTATTGTATATGTTTGATCTTCTCCATTTTGTTTGATCATGAGACTAATCAGGTTCTCTTCTCAATTTCTTGGGTCTTCCAACACCTTTCTTGTAAGTAGGTGGCAAAATGTCAGTTTTATCAGTGCTAGGCCACATTTTTTCCCATTGATTAGGCTGATTATACCATCATAGCATTGTGCATACATCTCCTTCTTGTAGTACTGAAGCACATATGGTTCAATCTCTTCACCTTTGAAGCTAATGGCTACAAGAGCATGTCTACATGGTATACCTTTCAATTCCCAGAAATTGAAAGATCAATTTTTGCTATTAAGGTTTACAAAAAACCTCCCCCTTCTGGATGTACATGAGTGACCTCAAACAGACCCTCCCAAGGATATCTAGGCATCAAATTTCCACTTGCCACAACCTCTCTATCTATCCTTTTCATTGGTTTAGGCATTATAGTCCTAGTATATTTATACATTTTGACCCTAAGTGCAACAAATCTACCCATCAAGTAAGTCTTAATCCGTTCAAACATGGTTATAATAGGTTTATCCCTTGCTACAAGGATAGTGCTATTAAATGCTTCGCTAAGGTTATTCATCAAAATATCACACCTAGGATAAAAGCTAAAGGCATGCTTACACCATGTGTTAAGTGGATGACTCGTGAGCCAGTTGTATCCTTCTTTAGTCATTTCCCTCATTTCTACCACATGTTTCTTCCATTAACACTTATGGATCGCTTTAGTAGTTGTCGTCATTGTATCTCATAACTCTGTGCCTCCATTAAAGGCCTTCTTGAAGTTTTTGTATACGTGCCTCAAACAGTACCAATGCTCAACACCTCCCAACAACTCTTGAAGAACATGTTCCAGATCCTACAAGAACAAACTTTTTAGTTATGAACATTTTCACAAATTCAAACAAAAAGACTCAAACAAACTCAATCATACCTTTTGTTGGTCTAACATAAACACCCATTTCCTGCTCCTCATATCACCCATATCATCAAACAAGTTATTAAAAAACCACCTCTAAGTCTCTTTGTTTTTTGTCTCAACAACAGCAAATGCAAGTGAGAAGTACTGGTCATTAGGGTCCCTTCCCACAACAACTGATAAAATCCCTTTATATTTGGTCTTGAGATGACAGCTATCAATGCATATGATTGGCCTACAAGCAGCCAAAAATCCCTTCTTGCTACCTTCCAAACACATACAAAAGCTACCAAACCTTGGTTGAAGTGCAAGCTGAGGCCTAATCAGCCGCAACTTGCTGGTATTTTGAGCACAAACCCGCTTCAACTCAACAGAGTACCTCCACATCAACGAATATTGCTTGATAGCATCCCCCTCAACAATATCCTTCGCAATCTGCTTTGTTGACCAAGCTCTCCTTGAGGTAATTTCCATAACATGTTCCCTCTTCATTTCATCAATGATTTTAGAAATCTTGATATTGGAGTTTGATCTTATCTTATCCTCAACTTACTTAGCAATCCATTTTGAGTTAGCACTAGGATTGTCAATGACTCTGGCACAAGTATGCTTACATGTATGGAAATGCACTTAAACCCATCCTGACCAACAAATGCCTCAAATCCACACCGAAACGTGCAAACCATCCTTGTTCTCTGTTTATCATTTTTCAGAAATTTAATGGATACACCATTCAACACAGAATACTCCCTGATAGCATCTTTAAACCCTTGAAATGGAATGAAACTCCATGCCAGCCACAAATTTGAAATCTTTGTGCAAATTCTGTCTCCTAAACACTGGATATCTTGGCCTTCTAATCACATCAAAGTTAATGTCATCTTCTGCTCCATTGTCCAACTCATGAATGATGTATTCTTCTTCAAGTACATATGCATTGTCAACAAGATGATCTTCTCCCATACTAGAACTTTGAGTTCCCTGAATTGTTTGAGGTCCCTGTGTTCCTTCAATCCTCTTTCCACTCCTATTTGCTCTTTCTCTAAGTCTCACGCTGCATTGTGGGAGTAGCACCCTTCTTTGCTTTGGATCATTTGGAATTTGTTCAACTTTTCATGCCTACCTTCTGGAATTTGTTATGTGTCAGCAGTTGCAGCAACTTCCTCTTGTACAGGTTGTGCTACATCTCCTCTTTCATCTTGTACAGGTTGTGCAACTTCATCTTGAACAGGCTCTTCTACAATATCACCAAACCCATCGTCAAGATCAAATTCCCTTTCCTCTTCACTTTCACGAAAGTGACCTGACTTGACACTGTCATAATCACTACTTATGTTTTCAACTTCTCTGTCATCTCCACAAGTCTCAACAACATCAGCAACATTCTCTAACACCTCAACAATTGTTGGCACTGACACATCATGCTCCACACATATATATATATATATATATATATATATATATCCACCTCAACACCATGTTGTATTGCATAGTTGGCAAGCTCTGATGCGTGTGAGTCTCAGGATAGCTGCCTCAATTTTTCCATGCTCCCCCATTTAGGTTTCCACCAAAGCTTGCCACTTTCCATATACCCTAGTGCCTTCTATAAAGACAATGCCTTAAAGTACGACCACCTATCTTCATCGATTCCATGAACAACATGAGCCTCACCTCCATTATAAGACACCTTGTCATCTTGAGAAAAAGTTCTCCCATGGTGCATCACAACCGTGAAACTCATCCCTAGATCACATGTAAAGTAGAATTGGGGTTAGTGGTCCCACCCATTACCAATAGTACAATGTTAATAAATAACTAATCAAATAATAGTTGGTCCCCCCCACATGTCACATGTATTAAACAACTACCTAAATAGAGAAATTATAATGTTAATTAATACAGCGAAAGAGAACAAACAATAATTTAATACCTCTTCAAAACCCTAAACTATAAAGTTCATACTGAAAAGGAAAGGCATGATGCCAATATTCCTTTCATCAACACAAACTCCAAAAGCATATGTGCTCAAAACTCCAAACGAATAACAAACAAAGACAAACACAACCTGACAATGCTCTCACCACCAAAACCTAAGTGGCCCCCACCAAAATTTTCAAACTCGAAAATTCCAAAATGCTATAAACAAGCAAAAGCCCCCTATAACCAAACATGCAAAAGACGTAAAAAGGGGTTTAAGAAGAAATGAACATACCAGACATTGAAGATCTTCAATACTTCTTGGAATCTTCAAAATAAATTGCCCATTACACATCATCGTCTTCGAATCGAAGCTCAATTTTTGCTTTCCAAATTCGTTTTTCCAGGAATTGATGATTTAGGGTTCTTAGAGAGTGAGAACGGAGAGTTGTAGAGAGAAGAGAAAGCGAGTGGGTGTTTTAAGAGAAATGAAGAGTGATTGTGAACTCAAATGTCTCTCTTTGTGAAATCGGGAAAACTCTCGCTCTTAATGCTCGTGTTGCCTAAATCACGTCATGCAATGATGTGGAGTCACTTGGCAGTCCGATGTGGCTGACCGTTAGCCCAGTAGCATTTAATTTGTAGAATGGAAAAGTTTTGAACTTTTAAGAATTGATCCCCATCAAATAAACTTTTAAGGACTATATCCAAAATTAAGCCTAAAATTACTCGACCCTCAACAAAATTGTACTCGGAGAATAAGAAAATAAGAAAAAACTAAAATAAGAAGAAAAAAAAAAAACAAAAAACTTGTGACATGGGTGTGTTGAGTGGCGCCACAGAGTTTATTTCAAACATATATAAATACCTCTTCCCCATTTCCTTTTCTCTTCCTATCCGAATTTCGCACAAGCACACTTCTTTGCAAGTTCACGCTTCTCCGTTTCTCGTCATTCGCAGCAGCAGCAGTAATAGCCGTTTGAGTTCGCCGTCAACTATGACGGACGGTCACCACTTCAACAACATCACCCTCGGAGGCCGTGGCGGCACCGTTAGTTTTCTCTCTCTCTAACATTCGATTATTTTTTTAGGGTTCTTTCTCTCTTTCTCTCTCCAACAACAACACCACCATCGTTCCTATTTTGAAAACCCTAATTTTCAATTTGGTTCCTATGACATCCACATTGCTCTGTCAATTTCACTTTGTTTATTATCATCACTCAAGAGTTTCGATTAATTTGTTGTTAGGCGAGAACCCTAATTTGATTCTCGTTGATTTTGGAGATTTCTGTTTCATCTTGTTGATTTTTCTCGAACTCGAGATGAGAATATCAATTGGTGAAACGTGAAATCTGGAGGTGGTTAGCGAGCGAAGCGAATATTAGGGTTTTTTAAACCCTAATTATAATTTATCTTTTTTTTAATTATTCACTGTTGAAGAAGATAACCTGTTATGTTGTGAATATGTTGAAATGCTTGATTTTTAGTGACTATAGTTGGAAATTTCGGAGTTAGTGGTTTTTGTTTTTGATGAGTAGAAAATAGAAAATGGAATGAGATTAAATTTTTTTCAAGTGTTAAGTGATTTTCATTCCGAATTATTTAGTATTGTGTACAGTTTCTGTAATATCTGTAGTATAAAGACGTAAGGCAACACCCCTTCTTCATGGTTGCATTTCCATGCATAGCATTTTTTTTAGACATACTAGTATTAAGAAGAAGAAAAAAGGAAGTTTGCTGTAAATTTGTGAAAAGGGGAAGCTAGCAATTATTATGTATGACACCTCTGTTCATATATTTGCTGTTGCAGAATCCAGGGCAGATGAAAATACATTCGGGTGGTGTTTTATGGAAGAGGCAAGGGGGTGGTAAATCAATTGAAGTTGATAAAGCTGACATAATGGGAGTGACATGGATGAAGGTTCCAAGGACCAATCAACTTGGTGTTCAGATCAAAGATGGGTTGTACTACAAGTTCACTGGATTCCGTGATCAGGTTACTCTCTACCTCTCCCGAATGTTGACTTATATTTGATTTGATGTGGAGAAAGGAATTCAAACATTTTTGTTTGGTTTCTTATTTTTTGTTCCTTTTATTCATATACTCCAACTAATGTAAATACTGCTGAATTGCTACCTTGTTTTTTTTACTTGGACATGATTTCCATTCAATGCTGATTCTTGTGTTGTTATGTTATGCTTATTCCACAGGATGTTGCAAGTTTGACAAATTTTTTCCAAAATACTTTCGGAATAACAGTAGAGGAGAAGCAGCTTTCTGTTAGTGGCCGTAACTGGGGAGAAGTTGATCTGAATGGTTGGTGATATTTACTTGGACTGATTTGTGTGCTGTAATTGATATTCCCCTCATGATGCATTGTGTGTACCTCAAGACATTTTATTTGTTATCCTTGCTATACTTCCATAAAATTTATGTATTTGGGAAAACAAATAGTTTGATATATCTTCTATTTGCATAGAAATATTGATGACGGCATGGTATGTGACATTTTAAGCAATTGATATCTAGTTTTCTGTAGGACGTGCAGTAGATTTTTTGGAATAATGGAGGCATCTCTTGTGAATTTAGGACCTTTTACCACCAATTTGGTAATCATATCAAGTGCAATTTTAAGTGAACGATTTTTTTGATTTCTTGATTTTCTGTAGTTAATAGAGAGTACTTGCTCTATATTTGGATATGGCGAAATATGAAAGATAAAAAGGGTAGGAAACTTGGGTGGGGGGGGGGGGGGTGTTTCATAGTGGAACTCGATTTCATTCTTGCTTTCTTATTTTGCAACCAATCTTTATATTTTTGTTTGGGCGTATTGGAGATTTTTGTTACTTTTATGCTACAAGTGGATGTCCTAAGGTTTAATTTCCATTTCAGGAAATATGCTGGCTTTCACAGTTGGTTCAAAGCAAGCTTTTGAGGTCTCTTTAGCAGATGTCTCTCAAACACAGCTTCAAGGGAAAAATGATGTGATTTTGGAGTTCCACGTGGATGACACAACTGGAGCTAATGAGGTATATCGATATTATGCATACCACTAGTGTTGAATTTTTAGCAAAGTCATACAGTTTAGTATAACTTGCAGCTAGTTGCAAGAATATCTTCCTAATCCAAGCTTAATGTTGAATTGTAGATTTCATTTAACAGGTTCAATTTGAGTTTACTATTTATCTGGCCTAATATTGTCTATGTTGTGATCCCAGAAAGATTCATTGATGGAGATAAGTTTTCATATACCAAATACCAATACCCAGTTTGTTGGTGATGAAAATCGTCCTCCTGCTCAGGTTAGTCTGTTCATTACTTTATTAAATGTCATGTTAAACACCCTTTTATGTCAACCGACATTTGCACAATCATTTTGGTATCAGGTTTTCCGTGATCAAATCATGTCTATGGCTGATGTTGGTCCTGGAGGTGAAGATGCTGTCGTTACATTTGAGGGTATTGCAATCCTTACACCTAGGTAATGTCTTCAAATGGATATAGATTTACATGATTGTATCAGTCAAATAATTTTTATCTTATTGTTGTCTTGTATGTTGCTGCTTTCATTTGTGTCCTTTTAAGATAAGATTAATCTGTATTAATAGAAGTTTGTTTTTCTGTGCAGGGGACGATACAGTGTTGAGCTACATTTGTCTTTCTTGCGGCTTCAAGGGCAGGCTAATGATTTCAAAATCCAGTACAGCAGTGTTGTCCGTCTATTTTTACTTCCTAAGGTTTGTTTCCTGATCCTCTGCCTTCATTTCACTGACATTTGCCTTTGTATCAAGTCAGCCCATAGGGCTGACGATAAGAGACTAAATATAGCAACTTTACAATGAAAGCTGAAGTATTTAATACTTGAGAGTTTGTGGGCTTATGTTCCAAATGCTTTTTGGACCATGTCTTAAAGTCATGTCTCTGTTTTTGGACTTATTTAGAATACTGACGATTTTCTTATCAACTTGCTGTGTGTATCTGTAGTCCAATCAGCCACATACCTTCGTGGTTATTAGTCTTGATCCTCCTATTCGGAAAGGACAAACTTTGTACCCTCATATTGTGATGCAGGTACTATTACTTACTGGTTTCATGCTTTACCAATTTAAGTGATGCATATTATCCTTGCTTCTGAACCCTAACCTTCTTCTCATTTCTGTATAGTTTGAAACTGATCTAGTTGTGCAAAGCGAATTGTCAATGGGTGATGATCTCTATAACACAAAGTACAAGGACAAGTTGGAGATGTCTTACAAGGTATTGACATAATTGATATATCCATGGGATGCTTCTCCTCAAGGATTGCATGGGAAAATGAGAGTATTTTGCATATTTTGTTGGTTGAGTGATGCAAGAATTTTGGCAACTATTTGTCATGCAATATTACATGGGATGAACAATTGACGTTTTACTTTTTGATTAAATAATCAGGGGCTTATACATGAAGTATTCACTACAGTATTGCGTGGCTTATCTGGTGCCAAAGTTACCAAACCCGGAAAATTTAGGAGTTGTCAAGATGGTTATGCAGTGAAATCATCTTTGAAAGCTGAAGATGGAATTCTGTATCCCCTTGAGAAGAGCTTCTTCTTTCTACCTAAACCTCCCACCCTTATTCTTCATGAAGAGGTCAAATTCAGTTTTGCTTATAGATAATTTGATACCTATTTCTGTTCAGATGCATATGAGATTATACATTGGAGGTTTTGATAGTTGTCCTTTCCTACTAGATTGACTATGTGGAATTCGAGAGGCATGCTGCTGGTGGTTCAAATATGCATTATTTTGATCTTCTCGTCAGGCTAAAATCCGAGCAAGAGCATCTCTTCCGTAATATTCAGAGAAATGAATACCACAATTTGTATGGTTTTATCAGGTAAAAATGCTAGCTTGTTGTCAAAATTTTCATGTCTGCAAAGCTAGTTATTCAATATATAAATGTCATTTTGGCCTACACTTGCAGTTCAAAGGGCTTGAAAATTATGAACATAGGAGATGCCCAGGCCCCTGGTGGTATGGCTAAGGTTCTTGAGACTGATGATGATGATGCTGTTGATCCACATCTTGAGCGCATTAGAAACGAAGCTGGTGGTGGGGATGAAAGTGATGAGGAGGTACCTAAATCTCTCTTTTCTATCTTTTTGTTTTTTTCTTTTGTTTGAACAACATTTAGGAAATTTGTGTTTTGATTCCTGTAATTTTGGAGACAACAATTATTTATATCCAGCAGCAGCTGAAAATATTTGGGCATGAAAATACTGAAGTGAGCTAGGAAACCTGCATACCTTTCAGTTCTTGCCGATCCTTAACTCGCATTTTAGTTATTATCCGATCTAACTTCCTCCTGTTTATGGTTTTGCGTGTATCTGTTTCGCTCACTATTGTGTGTGTTAGTGTGCATTTGTTGTGTGCGTGTGTATCTTCTGTCTGTCTGATATTCCCCGCTTTGGAATTTTTTTCTTTGGTGTGTTCCCTGCTGTAGGATTTGTCTAGTCATGGTTTTGCTTCTCTATATCTTAATCAGTGTTAAATGTCTACAGGACGAAGATTTTGTTCTTGACAAGGATGATGGAGGTTCTCCAACCGATGATTCTGGAGCAGATGATTCTGATGCTAGTCAGAGTAGTGGAGATGAGAAAGAGGCAAGTTTATAATTGCCTTTGTTGTAATGTGATGTCTCCTCTCTATTCTTTAAATCTTTGTAGTGCCTGACCCCTTGATGATGACCACTTGTCAGAAGCCTGCCAAAAAAGAACCAAAGAAGGACCTCTCTTCTAAGGCATCTACTTCTAAGAAGAGATCAAAAGACACTGATGAAGATGGAAAAAAGAAGAAACAGAAGAAGAAAAAGGACCCAAATGCACCCAAGAGGGCATTGTCTGGTTTCATGTTCTTTTCTCAAATGGAAAGAGAGGTGTGTTCTTTTTTTATACATATTTGTAGTGTAGTTTTGGATTTGGGTGTGTTTGGGCGTGGGCTGTGGGAGGGAGCAATTCTCTTTCTGTCTGCTTAACTGTCTAGCCTTCCTGAGTTTGGGGTTATATAATTGGCTGTTTAAGTAGGTTTGTATTCAAAATTCTTTTCTACTAAATATAAATATTGTGGGAGAGAAAGTACAGTGTGTTCTGTAAAGGTAATCTTTAAAAGGCCAGTTTATGGATAATTTGAGTTCATCTGGAAAACTGCAATTAATATAAGTGAGCCTCAGAATATTCTGTTCCAGCGAGTCCAGGTCCTTTTGCAAAAACTTCTATGGTATTTTGGCTGTAAGAGGTTGGAAAATAAGCTGAAATTGTTAACATATTAATTCAGGTTTTATAAGTTGAGTTCCTCTACATATTATATTTCATGATGGATGTTCTTTTGATGACAGAATCTAAGGAAAACTAATCCTGGAATTTCATTCACGGATGTGGGAAGAGTACTTGGCGAGAAATGGAAAAAGATGTCGGGTATGAATGAGTATTGCCTTTTTATTTGTTTCGTGAACTTCCATTGAATGTCAATGTCATTCATGATCAGAGCTTACTTTGTGTTGAAATTCACTTGCATATTTCTTTGCCTGTTGAACACACAGCTGAAGAGAAGGAACCATATGAAGCAAAAGCCCGTGCAGATAAAATACGTTACAAGGATGAGATTAGTGGTTACAAGCCACAAGCTGCTAATGTTGATTCGGGAAATGAATCTGACAGTTCATAAGGTTGTTTTAATGTTGAAAGTGACCCTTTCCGTTCACGTGGAAGTGCAATTTTATAGTTATTAAACAGAAAAGGCTCCTCTGAAGTGAGTGTCGTATCTGAAGTGGGAAAGTAAGGATGTATCAACATTTGTTGGTCCAGTAAATGACTTGAGAGCTATCCTTACTCTCTCACCTTTAGAGACAGACTTGCTCCAGATGATTTTTATCCGTTATTGACTTGGCACATTTGTCTCATAGGCCATAGACATGCAGATAACGTGAGTCATGCTATGTGATATTTTCTCTAACAGGTGATGGCAAATTGCAGCAAGCATATGCATTCTCTTGAGATTGACCTGCTAACTTGTGAAGTTCACTGGATCCAATTCAAGATTACCTAGTTCATGGGATTCAAACGTTTGCTTCTTTTCATGGCTTAGGGAAAGGTGGAGATGGGATGAGCTACCTTTGGGTTTACTAGTCATAAATGCTTATTTTATGTTTGTAATGTAGTAACCTTTTGGCTAAGGGATGGCCAGTGCTTCTAAGTTTTTTGTACTGCGAGGCATGAAGTAGTAGACCACCAGAGTTCACCGTTTTAACTTATGTGCTAATGAAATTTAAACGTGATTAGACTCCAATTTCTATAAAAATACTAACTTATTCTCACACCAACAGTAATAAAGAGAAAATGCCTTACTCCCAGGGTGTAGGTCCTAAGTCCAAGGTTGACAATACCCAATTTTCTAATTACTTTTCTCATTCTGTCAACCTCATCTTATATAGGCTCTTTACAAGTATATTTCATTCCAAGCCTATAATTAAGTGAAAACTCACATCCCTCTCTCATTCTCTCTTTCCAACTATAGTCTTAGTAACATATAGGGTCCTACCAGTGCTGCCTCGTTGACTTCAACCTTGTCCTTAAGGCTATGATCTGAAAATCTGGATGTAGAGTTTTTGATGTGTTGTGAATTCTAGGGAAGCTAAAAGTAAGTGCCCATCGGGGTCCTATAGCTTCAAGCATGATGATATAGCTGCTCATGCAGAATAAGCATGTCCTCATGGGTCCCGTTGGCTTTCTTCGATGCTCACATCTAGGGCCAGCATGGAGGACAAAGATGAAGACATGACTCCTAAAAATGGTAGCTAGATCAATAGCTTCAAAAGTTTGAAACTCATACCCTGTTTCCTTTGTTAGCAATTCCTCCATAAGTGTAGCAATACCCAAATCTGAACTGAGTAAGGCGGATTGAACATCAATTGTAGCCTTTATCTTGATCTTCTATTAGATCATGAGATTTAGTTCCCAGCCCCCATATTTTATCCCCAAACCCCATTTTAAAATGGAAATGTCCACTTTGCCCTTACACATTCACAAACCCCCCTTTCTCCTTTTTCATTTCACAAACCCCACACCCCACAACTCCCTTTTCCGTTCACAAAACCCACATCCCACAACTCCTCCACCCACTCAACTTCCACGCCGCCGCCGCCTTCTCCTCCTCTTCCTCTTTCTTCTTCTTCTTCAGATCTAAAAAAAATAACAAAAAAAAAAACATGTTGCTGCTGCTGTCTTCTTCTTCTTCAGATCTAAAAAAATATATCAAAAAAAAAACATGTTGTTGTTGCTGTCTTCTTCTTCAGATCTAAAAAAAATAACAACAAAAAAAAACCCTGCTACTATTGTCTTCTTCTTCAGATCTAAAAAAATAACAAAAAAAAACAGATCTAATACGAACAATTTGGTTAAAATTCCGAGAACCCCGTGCCGGAATTTCAAAATTCCGACACTGGTTCATCGGAAATTATCAAAAACCCCAAAAAAAAAACAAATTCCGAGAACCCCGTGTCGGAATTTTGAAATTCCGACACTAGTTCGTCGGAAATAATCAGCTACCAGAAAAAAACAGCGAGAAGAGGAGTCATGGTGCTGGCGACGGCGGAGGGTGGCGGCGGCGGATCTGGAACTGGAAGAAGGGAAGAAGAGTGGGGTTTGAGGTTCTGAAAGAGAGAAAAAAAAGTGGGGTTTGGGGTTTGATGTGGATAAGGGAAGAAGAAGTAGAAGGGGTGGGGGTAGTATTAGAATATTTGGAAAAATGGGGGTTTGGGGTATAAAATATTGGGGCTGGGAACTAAATCTCTTAGATCATTACATACTTCAGATAAGATTGGCATCCATTGCTGAAATGGAACCTCCTCTTACGCCAAATAAAACCTGCCCCACTCATCAGAAGTGAAAGGAGCTATGAAGTCCAAATACTCCAAAAATATATCCGTGTAGTATTTGTGTTCGATACTGATATGCGTACGATACTTCCCGATACGTGTCTCAAAAGTATTCAATTATTTTTTAATTAATTTTTTTTTTAAAAAAAAATACTTTTGGGATACTTCTCGATGCTCCTCGATACTTTTTTTTATACTTCTCATATACTTGTTTGACATTTATTTTGAATTTTTTAATAATTACTATTTTTTTAAAAGTAACTTTTTAATTACTATTTTTAATAAAATTAAATAACCCTTTTTTTATGTTCTTTGAATTGTGAAGATTAATGGGTCTGCACTAACGGTGTAAAGTTTTTTACACCATTAGTCCATCATCCATTATTCATGTGTTTATGATCATTGATTTTTAGATAAAAATAATACAAATGAACAATGAACGATAAACTAATGGTGTAAAAAACTTTACACCATCGGTGTATTACCTATATTCTCTAAATTATGATAATTATAGTTATAAACTAATGTCATTTTGAACTAATAACAATATGAATTAAAATTATCAATGTACAATTTCTGTTTTAAATTTTTAGTATATATATATATATATATATATATATATATATATATAAGTTTGTGTTCAAGTATTCTATGTCGTGTCGTATATTGAATTTTAAACAATTCTCGTATCTCTGTATCCGTGTCGTAGTGAGTATCGGGACTTCATAGGAAAGGAGTAATATAATTTTGATTCTCCAAGATCCACTCTCTAAGATATTGGGTGAAAAGTTCCTTGTCAACCAGTTTCCTTTCGTATTCTCAAGTCTATTTAACACTCCACTGTCATAATTCATAATTCCAAGCATCTCAAAACCATCAACATCAAGATCTTGCAATTGGATATTCCAATTTTTACCCCTCTATCTTTGACCAAATACCGCAAATAATTGAGTGTGGATGCTTGGACAGATTCATCCTTTTTAGCAATAGCCTTGGGAGTATTCCCAATCATACTGTCCAAGTAACATTTATCCTTCATCACCATATGTTTCGTTGCAAACTCCATTTCACTATAACCTTTTGTCAAAGCATAATGTTTAATCATCCAAATGGGTTTGACCTAGTGGAAGCATGCTAGGATCATAAGGATATTGAGAACCCATAAAATCATAAGGTCAGAGGCTCGAATCCTTGTGGAGAACATACCTTGGGAGGCACCCCACCCATGTTACTCCAGGTGTCGGGGCTGTGAAGTTCTCTTCCACAGCTTTTTAGCCATAAAAAAAAAAAGCAGAATGTTTAATCATCCCTAAATCGTAGTGAATAAAATTCTTACAGAGTAAATAGAGAGTACCCAAAAGTAACACAATAGCATATTTTCTTTTAAAATTTGGAAGTGATTGAGATGTTTTTATAGTTCCAATTCCATACTAGAATTATTTATAGCAGCTTGACTTTTCGCCATTTGAGTCAAATTCTTCAGTGGCAAGAACACCCATAGTGCTAAACGATGATGACCAAATGGTGTGCTGATGCTTAAAGACAAACACAACAAGTGGAAGATAACCCTTAACATAAATTTGATTAAGCAAGGAGCAAGCGTTTTTGTCCATGGTTTAGGGTTCAGTCAAATTATTTGATGATGTTGAACCTTCTACCAAACCTGTAATCTGTATAGGACAAGCTCAAGACAAATTATTTGATGATGTTGTGGCAAAAGTTACGGTCGTCTTTGCTTTAAGTTGTGCCCATTTTTGTGTGTCAAATGAGCTTTAGCCTGGGTCCCGTTTTTTAATCCCCGTCAACCATTTTTTTTAAGGGGTTTCAGTCATAATATTTTTCGATAAACTCAAGTCGAAAAATGTATTTTTTATATTACTCTTTTATTAAAAAATTTATTTTTAAAGTCAAAAAATATTTTTTTTTTCAATTCGTGAGTATTGAAAAATATTCTAACTGAACTTCATCGAAAACAAAACGAGGACTTGGGACTAAAAAACGGGGGTTGAGGACTAGCACTCACGTCAAATTGCCTCCATTTTCTATGACATTTCCCCTTTCTCACTACATTGGCTTGACTCATTGATTCTATTTTCAGAGTTTTAATTTTTGTTTCTCATTTTTATTTATTTTTTTAGAGGAAAATATGTAATTCATTCCATAACAGAAAATAGTACAAGTAGATCCAACAGTACAATAACAAAGCACATATTTTCCATACAATAAAGATTGCTAAAAAAGACTAGGTACTCAGCTATAACAACAAACTCCCTGTGGATCAGGATCATCATCAACATCCAGTTTCGAACTCTAACAAGAGATTCAACAGCCTTTGTTTCCAAGATAATTATCTCATCGATGCCGGAAGTAAGCACAGTTCGGCGACAAAGAATCTCAGATCTGAGGAGGTAGAGCCACTAGACAAAGGAGAAGACAGAGATCTGGAAGGGAAAAGTTGTCCCGAATATTCTAGTTATTAGAGAAGATAGGAAGATCATTAGATTTGGACAAACAAAAAACCTTCCCACACTCAAAACACACAAAAACAAAAACCCAGATGAAACTGGGACAAGAACATCACACCACTTGCACAAAGGCAAGATTATTTAACCAGATATAACTAGGAGTGAAAAAAATTCACACACCAACCAAAATCTCTCCCTCCCATTCTACCGCTATCACAAAAGAGAAGAAAACGGAGAAAAGAAGGGACTGAGGAAGAGGAGAGAACGCAGCCGCCAAGAAGAGAGAAGGCAGCCGCCCCACCCTCCTCTAGGTTTTTTATCCCCTTGAAATGATTAAAATATCCCCAATGTTATATAGTTTTTGATCGACTTTAGCATATCGAAAAAAAATACACTTCCAACACACACATATCAAAAATATGTTCCGATTCATCCGTGTTGGAAGTGTAAATTTTTACACTTTCAACACTGTGAGTCGAAAGTGAAAATTGTCTAATGACTTTGCACAAATATTTTAGTCATATCATAGCTTTTGTCGTATCAGCTTTTGTACACATCATATACAATTTAATGGCTCTGCACAAATATAGAAAACAATAATCACTGTAACTGTCATTTTTATGGAATTTTTATGCAACCTTGAAATGCTTTGATAAGTTTTTCGTGTTGTAGTATTGATACACACAAGTCGAGCATATATCAATTTGGTTGTTTTATCGTGATTTCTTCTGGTGTGCTATATACTATGGAGTTGTTTATTTTATTTTACTCGAATTATATGACCACAACTTAATAAGGGAACTAGAGGTGGCGATGATGGAAGAAGAAGCATATTTAAATAGAGGCAATTTTCACTTTTAACTTAGGTAGAGGCAATTTTCACTTTCTGATCAATGTTGAAAGTGTTTTTTTTTTGTTTCTGACATGCCAAAATCGAAAACTATTTAATGATGAGGGTATTTTAGTCTTTTCATATAAAAATGGGAAAAGTTCGATTATGGAACCAAAAGTTAAAACTCCTATTTTAAACTTGTGGCATTTTCTCTCGAGTAGTAGTCTACAAACCCCACTCTTTAGGTCCTATATCCCGTTTTTTTCGATGAGGTTCTCTCGGAATTTTTTCCGATACTCCCGAGTCGGAAAAATGCATTTTTCCGAATGCTCGTTTATTAAAAACGGGGTTTTAAAATCGGAAAATGCATTTTTCCGACTCCGGAAAAATTTCTGAGAGAACCCTATCGAAAAAACGAGGTTTGAAGTTTAACAATGGGTCTAAAATGTGAGATTTGTAGACTACTACTTTTTCCTCTCATTGAATTGGGCTAGGCCCACTAGGTGAAATAAGTGACTTATTTTTTGCAATCCCATAATTACCCTTTCTTTGACCACTCTCTCATCTCTATTGCCACTAGTGAACCACCCTCCTTAATGGGTGCAGCCGATTCCAGTATGTATGATGGTCATATTAGTCTCTAATGTTAATGATCATCAGTGATTCTTAACGTGGACTAACGGAATGATCAGGCAAAAAAATAAAAAAGATTATTGAGTATCGGTCAAATTAGTCTCTGATATTGTCGAAACCGATCAAATTAGTTCCTGACTTTATGGACCATTAACTTCAAGGACTAATATGAAACGTGTTCCTATTTCGGGGACTAATTTGAAATTTTGTTAATCTCGGTGACTAATTTGACCGGTATCCACAAAATCAGAGACCAATCTGATATGTTACTCTTTATAAAGGGTTAGAATAAGTGTTTTTTTCAAGTTAATAAGAGATCTATGGAACGAATTAGATGTACACAAGTAATACAAAATAAAAGGAGTAAGTACAAAGGCTAAATTATGTACTCATTTGGTTCCTTACCTTATTTTTCAATTTCAAATTGGTCCCTTACTAAATTTTTGTTTCATATTGGTCCCTTACTAAATTTTTGTTTCATATTGGTCCCTTATGTTTCTTTTCTCTATCAATTTGGTCTCAGAATCATTGTTCATCCTACGTATCAATATCATATTGGTCTACGTATATATTGTTGGAAAGAAAAATGACACATATTCATAACATATTGATCCACGTAGTCTTGTGTTGTTATCATATTGACCCACCTTATTGGATTAACCATAAAGGGCCTAACAACCTTTTTTTTTTTTTTTACAGAGGGTACCAAGAGAAAATCCATTATATTAAAAAAATGGCATGGTGAGACATCTGTCTTGCGTCAATTTTTTTCCTCATATTATATTAAGTTGCATTTTGTGTTCTCAACATCAAGAAACATATGACCATTTGTTTTTCTTTTACTATGCATGGACTAAAAATGTTTCGTTTTGCATGTTCAATCGGATGGAATGCATATACTAGCTCCCAACAAACCAGTGCAGGTGGATGTCTCACGCTATGCATGCGCTTAAGTATAATAGAGTGAAGACGCTTATTCTTTATGTTGTTATCTCATAAATAATCTATATCAATTGGATAGAAATTAAAGGGAGAAACAAACCTAAAAGTTTAGTCCATCACCAATTGATGCTGATTGTTTATGAGATAACAACATAAAGAATAAGCGTCTTCACTCTATTATACTTAAATGCATGCATAGCGTAAGACATCCACCTGCTCTAGTTTGTTGGGAGTTAGTGCATGCATTCCATCCGGTTGAACATGCAAAACGAAACATTTTTAGCCCATACATAGTAAAAGAAAAACAAATGGTCATATGTTTCTTGACATTGAGAACACTAAATGCAACTTAATATAATATGAGGAAAAAAAATTGATACAAGACAAATGTCTCACGATGCCATTCTTGTAATATAATGGATTTTCCCATGGCCCCTTTGTATAAAATAAAAAAAAAGTTGTTGGTTAATCCAATAAAGTAGTAACATTATTTGTATACCATATGGATGTTACATAAGCAGGCACAATAATAAATTACTAATTTCGTAATAAAGTTCCTGAAACATTTTTGTAAAACCAACAATCCTAAAATGAAAAAGAGTTTTGGAATTTAACTCTCACAATTTATCTCAAAACCCCATTTTTTTGTTTTATTTTAAAAATATTCTTTTTCATCTTTTTCCACTCGATAACCACCATTACCACCAAACCCCAAAAATTCATAACCACCACTATCACCAAACCCAACGGTTACCACCAAACTCCAAAATCTAATCAAACACTTATTTAAATGATCAAATATGTTATAACTCAGATAGTAACTGGATAAGACAACTATTATATGCTGTTTTTCTTATCTTGTCCATCAAACGAACTCTTAATGAATTAAAAAAATAATTATATAGTATTCCAATACATTTTTACTATTTATATTCTCTTAATTAATTATGTAAAAACCCAAATTCAAAAACTTAAATGATAGTTTAATTTTTATTTTTGTTAACAAATGATAGTTTAATTTAAAATAAGTGTTTAGCGATACATTTGCATTATCTTAAACTAATTTTTTTAACAGCTAACTAATATTCTTAGTGGTAAATATTTGAATTGTTTAGATTACATCTTTACATTAAAAAAACATGTGTTTTTATATTCAATCAGGGACTTTTTTTCCTTGTCAATTTAACATAACAAATCTGTTTATTGTCAATTTAAAGAGTTTGTATTAGTTAAAAGTGGATGAGTTTACGTGTTCATTGTTGGATGACTGATAAATTTAATTGTTAATGAATGGACATGGTGAACGACCTACTACCTTTAGAACTTTTATTTGTTTTTTAATTTTTTAATTTTTTTTTTACTTACATCATAAATTATGAAAAGTAATGATTGTTGTCTTTTGCTGATTTTTTTTAAGTACATCATTTCTTATTCAAAATGACAGATGTTGTTGAATTTGAATATTAAAAATAGATGTTCAAATAATATTATTGTTAGTGAAATTAGAATTTATGAGCGTTTTTTTAAAATAAATATAAACTACTCATAACATATATAATTAAAAAAATAATAATATATAGTTATTTATTTATTACTTAGTAATAGAAAAATTTATTTATTTATTATTTATTAATAAAAAAATGTTTAAATGCAAATTACAACTAAATTCATTATTAGGATCTATATTTACAAATTTACTAAACCCAAATATGTTATTTGCTTCACAAATTGCATGTATGCACAATTATTCAACTAATACATGAGGTACAAGATGTTTTAAAATCAAAACCTTAATCTTGACCAAACAATTAAAACAAGATATAGACTGGCAAGTGTTTCAAAATGTAAGATCCAACTAACGTTTTCTTTATTTAAAGCATACGTAGAAAAGTCAGACAAATAACACGCATACCCAAACTCCGCAAATTTGGGAAATTGCTTTGCCATGCTAATGGATAATAATGCAGCAAAGCTACTGGCCGTATGATTAAGTTAAGGGGTTTTACTTCGATACCCATATGATGAGAATGAATAGGCAATTAAGTGGAAGGATTGGCTATTAATTCTTTTACTTTTATGAGTCTAATTCCTATAGTTTTGGATCTCTGTCACACACTTCTCTTAACCAAGTTTGGATGAAACTATTACGGTTGTCCACTCTTATTGCTTCTAAATTTAGTAATACAACCTTCAACCTTATCATTATTTAAGCATATTTATGTTGCTTGCCATAAGCCACACCAAGCACTATGCTTTGTGCCAAATTATCAACTTGGTTGTAATTGGTACAGGCTTGCCCAAGGTCTTGAAGCTTTTTGTGCATAGTTCTTGTAATAAAAAATAAGACCTTGGACAACGTCCTTGCCACTTAAGCGAAGCATAAATAAAAAAACATCTGTACACATATACACTCTCAAAAGATGGGAAGTGCAATTAAGGTTACCTTTCTCCTCTTGGTTACTTTTGCCATAACTATCCCATGCCTTGATGCTGGAATTGCTGAGCTTGATGATTATCTCAAAGCTCAGGCTGAGGAAGCCCATAAAATTGCTCTAGAGACCTTCGTGCCAAACCCCGAAGAAATCACCGAGGATATCAATACCCATGTTCATAGGTATATATGAAATAATAATTAATACCAATATCTTGTTAGAATTTTGAAGGGTTACATATGAAATCTAATTAATTACAAATAATGTGTTAATATATAGCTGTTGCTCATATACATACATTATCCTCTTGTACTAGACTCTTATCTCGTACGATTAGAAAATGATCATGCAACCAACTTACTTTTTATCCCGTATGTGAATAGACTTATCGTTGTTACATATAGAGCTGTAAATTCGGGCTGACGCGGCCCACTCGGGCCAACAGTTTCGGGCTGGGCTGGGTTTACCCTTTTTATTTTGGGCCAGTCATTTGCCTAACTCAGCCCAACCCACTAGCTTTTCGGGCTGGGCCGAGCTAGGCCATGGACCAATATTTATTTCATTTTCGTTAAAAATAATAATTAATCATAATCAAATTAAAATTTTATAATATTTTCTGCTGATTAGGGTGTCATTATTAATTATGAAAATAATAAATGAAAAGACAAAATGCTTTATCTCATCTTAATTTTATTATTGTTCACTCCTATTCAATAGCAAAATATTATAACATATTAATAAAAATTTAAATTCGGGCCAAACGGGCCGCCCCAACCCATATTCCCTTGACCCAGCCCATGCTTATGTCGAGTTAAATGGGCCAGCCCGTTTGACAGCTCTAGTTACAAGGGACATCAAAGGTATTTTTTTTAGAATTTTTTTAATAGCAAATATCTAAAAACATATTTTGTTGCAATTTGATGGAATAATGCAGGGCGTTGCAAGAGTATGAGGAGGAGTTGGCAAACAGCACACTAACAACAAGAAGGGGGCTAGGGGAGAAGAAGAAGAAGAAAGGACCATGCGAAGCCACCAATCCCATTGATAGATGCTGGAGGTGCAAAGCAGACTGGGCCGAAGATCGTTTTAGGTTAGCAAAATGTGCCAGAGGGTTCGGAAGGAAGGCCACCGGAGGTGCCGGCGGCCGCATCTACGTCGTCACCGATCCATCTGACAACGACATGGTAAGCCCTAAACCGGGAACTCTCCGTCATGCTGCCATCCAAAAGGGTCCAGTGTGGATCATATTCGAAAGGAGCATGGTGATAACTTTGAACCAAGAGTTGATGGTTACTTCTGACACCACCATTGATGGTCGTGGTGCCAATGTTCAGATTAAGGGTGGTGCTGGAATAACCATGCAGTTTGTGAACAATGTTATCATCCACAATCTCAGGATGACCAAGATTGTTTCTAAGATGGGTGGCTTGATAAGGGACAATGTTGACCATATTGGATTCAGAACAAGGAGTGATGGTGATGCTATCTCTGTTTACCAATCCACAAACATCTGGATTGATCATATTTCTTTGTCTGATAGTGAAGATGGTCTCGTTGATGTCATTCAGGGTTCCACTGGCATTACCATCTCAAATTGCCATCTCACCAAACATAACGATGTGATGTTGTTAGGAGCTAGTGATCATTTCAGCGACGACAAGATCATGCAAGTGACGGTGGCATTCAACCACTTCGGGCAAGGATTGATTCAGAGGATGCCAAGAGTGAGGTGGGGTTTTGTCCATGTTGTGAACAATGACTACACTCACTGGCTCATGTATGCAATCGGTGGTAGCTCAGGGCCAACAGTTCTGAGCCAAGGGAATCGATTCATTGCACCACACAATGATGCTGCAAAGGAGGTCACACATAGAGACTATGCATCACCAGATGTGTGGAAGAACTGGCAATGGACCTCGGATCAGGACCATTTCATGAATGGTGCTACATTTTGTCAGAGTGGTGTACCTGTTAAAAACCTTCCTTACAAGAAGCAATTCATAATGAAACCAAAACCTGGAATTTATGCCAATAGGCTAACAAGGCACACTGGTGCACTTCAATGCATTGTGGGCAGGCCTTGCTAGAAAAATTACAAATTTTTCTAAATCAAAATATAATTTTTTTTCTTTTTGTATTGAAGAAACACATGTACACGTGAGAATCCTCTAGGGTGAAATGTCCCTTATGTTTTAGAAAAAAGTGTATATGAATATATATGTATTTGCTTGGTTGTTTGTTGGAGAGAAAAGAAACGTTGTAGCCTTGTGAGAGAGTGAAAAAGAGGAGGATGCCTAGATCTTATTTGGCTTCAATAGATGGCAAGAAATAAAGATAGAAGACAACATTATATTCTAATTTATTTGTTAATATGTTTTGGTTTCTGTGTGTGTAACGTTTGTTTCATTAGCAACTTAAAATGTGCGGTTGAAGACAATTACGTTGAGCAAAAGCAGCTGTTTTAGGCACATATTTTAGATGGGAAAAAAAAAAATCAATTCCAGGCTGTAGGATTGATTGTTATAAAAGTGGTAATCTTTTTCTTACTCTTCAAATCAATTCTAGATATGGGTTTTGCAAAAATTTTAATGATTTTGATATACTCAACCTTTAAGATCAGATTTAAACATTAAATATGTTTCCTTCCTCATTTTGGTAACCTAAATAGTCAACAAATTTTTAACACTAATTAAATAACTTTAATTGTGATTATTTTATTTTTGTTTTCTAACAAAACTTTACCAAAACAGTACTTTTAATATTCCCATTAAAATGCATCTATCAAGACATATGCATGAGAGAATTGATCAAGGTAAAGGATTTATTCAAGGGTGATTTTAATGACTCAAAATAGATGCATTCATCATATGGGAAGTACTCCCTCCGATCTCATTTTTAAGCAAAAATAACTAATTTCACACTTATTAAGGAAGTTAGTTGAGTGTATCTAATTTTCTCAAATTTATAAAAAAATAGACTATTTTAGTAAATTTACATTGAGAATGAAACAAATATTAAATGACTCAACCACATTATGAGGTTATTTTAGGAATGATTGTATTAGGAATATAAAGTTAGTTAATTTTTGCTTATATTAGTGGAGTGCTATTTTTTGCTTATAAACGAGACCGAAGGGATTTCAACATTTGATCTGGTTATAGTTGGATTCACAAGAAGAAGCCAGGATGCCAAGAACAACATTTATTTGTAATCGTATGAATATTCCTAAACGCTCTTTTATAAGCTAGTTGAATGTGAGGAGAAGATTATTAACCAAGACTAGATTACAAAAATTCAATGTTTTGCTGCAAAATCATGAGTGTGAACTGTGTGACTAGTATCTTGAAACAATGGAGCATTTGTTTTTTACTAGTGATTTCTCTAATTAAAACGTAAATTCACTTTTAGTTCGTGTAGATTTTTTTATGAAACATTTAAGTTCTTTAAGATTTTTTTAAGCGACACAATCTTCTCTTATATGTTTCTTCGCTTGTGTCTAACCGATATATAACGTTCACATGCTTTTGTTCTCTTCCAACAGATTAAACGTAGCAGATCAATTCGTCTATACTCGCGAAAACCTTATTATGTGAAAAGTCATCACTATAATCTGCAATAGAATTGTTGAATGAAAAAAAAAAGTTACATCCAGAATGAAAAAAAAAAAGTCGTAACATTGTGTTACGACCAGGCAAAAAACAAAAGTCGTAATATTGGGTTACGACTAGGCAAAAAAACAAAGTTGTAACACATTACACATGGTTACGACCATGAAAAAAAAACAAAATCGTAACACTGTGTTACGATCAGGCAAAAAAAAAAGTTCGTGGCACTATGTTACGACCTAATTCTTTATTGACTATATACAAAAATCGTAAGCCTCGCTCCCTTACGACTAGTAGGTCGTAATCCTTTTTTACGACCAAAAACAAAACTCTTAAAAAGAATAAATTCACTTACAGTGACTTATTAAAAAATTCATCTTAAACCCATGTTAAAATACTTTATGCATGAGTTTTGGAGATTACCTTGTATAGGTTCAACGCCATCCATTGAGAGAGCAATAAGTGTTAGTGTGATGGAGATTAAGAGTTGATACCAAAAGAGTTTCGCATGGTAAAAAGGTTTTAGAGGGTTTTATAAAATTTAAAAAAAATGTTTTGAACGGGTCGTAAAGGGTGCTACGACCTACGACCCGTTCAAAAAATGTGTTTATGTTAGGTCATAGCATTCCCTTACAACATGTTAAAAATTAGCTTTTTTATAAAGGGCAAAATATGAATAATTTATTGTAATGGGGTGACATAATATTATCTTGGGGTGGCAAAATAATTATTATGTGATCCGAAACCACTTGATTTAGGATGATCACCAATATTTATTACTTATTTTTTTGAATTTTTTTTAACTATAAAATAAACTATGAACAGTGGAGATGAGTTCTTAATAACATAGTCCATAAATAAACAACCCCATGTGGTGGGAAGAGTTGATTTTTTTTTAAAGGCTGTTGCTAACAAAGAGCACTCGTTAAAGTTAGGGGAAGGCTCACGTGCATGGTTAATTAAACCATGCATCGGTGCATGGTTTAATTTTTTTTTGTTTTTCAAATTTTTTTAATACAGATTTATTCAGAATATTTTTTAACACAAATTTGTATATAGATTTATTAGAATCTGTAAATTTTGAATACAGTTTTACTTAATACAGTTTTTTAAGAACACAGAGTAAAAAAAATAAATCCAAAATATAAAAATCACTCTATATCTGTAAAAAAAAACACATAAAATATTTTTTAATTGATTAAATTTTAAAAAAATAAATAAAAAATCCAAAAATAAAAACATGCACCGAATGCATGCTATGTTTTTTTATGCACAGGAGCCATAGCCACAAAACAGAAGTGCCTCTCTCACTCTCTGCATCTTCCATGGTTTGTATTGCAATTCAACCGGAAAGAATGCCAACGATAACGATAACAACAACAATAAAAGATTTGCCCGAGGAATGTTGGGAAGCTGTGTTGAAATTTCTTGACCACCATCGTTACTTTGAGCCACTCTCTCTCGTCTCAAAGCAATTCCTTTCCATCACTAACCGCCTTCGTTCCTCTCTCCTTATCCGCAGCGATACACTCATCTCCCGCCTCTTCTCACGAATTTTTAATGAAGCCCCTCCTTCGAGTTTCTTATTGCCTTTTGTCTTGAGTTTGAAAAGCTTGACGTGTATTCATTTCAAGTTTATAAGTATCAGGGATGAGTTTCTCTTTGCGATTGCAGAGTCGGGTCTTCAATTTAGGAAGATTGAGCTCTGCAATTGCCATGCTTATGGCTATGGTGGTATCTTTCGCTTCTTGTCGAAATGCCAACTTATTCAATGATAGGAAGCAAAGAGCTTACCTACCAAGAACTAAAGAAAATAATACTTAAAGAATAACAAATGCTAATAAACTTCTTTCATATTTTTCGTTGATTCATAGAATAAGGATAAAAGGATAAGGATTACAATGCTTATATAGTAGGTAGGATAGTAAACCCTAAAAGTAATGACAACCACACAAGTGGCTCAATCTTAGAGCACTAGAATATTCTAGAAAATAAAATATACTAACAAGTGATAATTATAACAATTATTAAAAGATCTAAATAAATAATTATCCTATCCCTTTTCTCCAAGTGGGTCATACATTCCATTTTACCACTGCCAAATCCAACCTTCTATCATCCAACGTCTGGGGCTTCAGGGTAATACCATTCTAGAAGATAGGCATATGAGCGAGTTATCCATGTTTCTTCCTAATTTGGTGAGCATAAACCTCAGGGGTTGTGTGATGCTTACCAGTTTAAGCTTCTTTGCACTCACTAGGAATTGTCCTTCGCTCAGTGAGATCAATATGGAGATTACATCCCTTGGCGAAAATGATGGGAAAAAGGATTATTTGATGAATTTTGTCGTAAACTCTCAAGTCAAGTCTCTCTATTTGGGTTGGAATTCTAAGTTGACGAATGAAAGTATCAAAATGTTTACATCTGTCTGCCCCAATTTGGAGCTTCTTGACCTGAATACTTGTGGAGGTATATGTTTAAAGTTTTAAAGAGATGTCGTAAGATTAGGCATTTGAGCTTAGCCCACCATTCAAGACGGAATCTATTTGGGAAAGTTCCCGGATTGGAGGTGTTGGACTTGTCATATTCTGAATTCGATGATTCATCGCTCCTTACGATATCAAAGAGTTGTAGTGGACTGTTAGAATTGAACTTAGGTCATTGTTGTAAGATCACAACAAAGGGAGTGAAACAGGCGGTAACAAATTTCAAACAACTCAGAGAGATAAGTTTGATTTCATGTGATAAGGTTGCTCATGATGTTGTTGCTTGGATGGTTTCTACAAAGCCTTCGTTGAGAAGGATATTGCCCCCGCCTCGTTTTGGTCATTCCTTGAAGTTGAAGCTGATGGAGGATGAACGCTTCAAAATTGTTTTCCACAATCCCTTGCCACGTGATTATATGTTTTAAGTTATTTCCTCTACTCGAATTATAAGCAACAAAAAACATACTTATCTTGGTTTAAAATATAAGCAAAATTAACTAATTGTATTAAATTTTGTTTCATTCCCAACGCCACTTTCCTAATACATCTCTAGAAAATTGTTATCTTATTTAATTTTTGTTTCATTCCCAGTACTACTTTCCTAAAATACCTCTATTTTTTTTATAAATTTAAGAAAATTAAATACAATCAACTAACCTCCTTAATAAGCGTAAAATTAGTTAAAATTGTTTATAATTCGAGCCGGAGGGAGTATTATATATGGAAATGTTACAGTCCACCTGACAATCTGTCGAAGGAACTTCGTGTATTTTTGTTAATCCGAGTGTTTGGTACGCTTGAGCATTGAATATTGCATTTGCTATATATGAATAACATAATAGGGAGAATTCTTGCTTTCTTGCCGTGACCTGTTAGGCCAAATGTTCATCGAAGTGCTGGTTCTGTTGCCAAGAATATGAATGTGGTTTTTGATCTCTCTTTTGAGGATAATTGAATTGAAAAATTGGCTATTGTTCCTATGCTCTCTTTATCATGTCAGTTCATAACCATACTGCCCTGCCCTTCTTATCAAATGATAACTTACTTGATTCCATTGGTTTGTTTGGATGGATGGTATTTAATGGAGTGAGATGGAGTGGAATGGAAACTAAACTCATTCCATGGTTTGGATTATATTAAAGATGATGGAGTAGAATGGATGATAATGGTATAGGTTCCATCCAATACCACCAAAACCTCATTTTTTCATTCCCCCAAAATTGGGGGGTTTTTGATGGAATCTATTTTTATTTTCTTTTATAATTATTTAATACTCATTTTAACCTTAAAAGAAAAACGTTATATATTCCCAGTTCTTCAGCTTCTTATTTCTCGCGCCAAATTCTTCTTATTTCTAGCGCCAACTTCTTCTCTTACTGCTCAGTGTCCAACACCCAACTTCTTATAATTGCTAACGCCTCATCTTCCCTTTTTTCTTCTCATTTTTTCTGTTTAGAGTTGCCTTGTTCTGCCACTATCATTGCTTATCATCATTGTTCTCCCAAGGTACCTTCTACTCCTGTTACCTTCATTACTGCTCATGGTTGCCCTGTTATTTATTGATTGAAAATGAATTGGGGTTTTGGGCTGATTGAAATGAATTGGGGTTTAGGTTTTTTTTTATTTTTTTTTATTTTATCAGCAAGGAAGAACTTTTATTAAGAGCATAGCTTTAACGCTATAGTACTCTCGGGTATAATTAGTATTACATAGGTACTAAGTCTCCTGCATAATTAGAATTATATAAATACAATGTTTCTAATTGACTTTAAACTAGTTTGCTGGTAAGATATGCCTATTGACTTCTTTCACACTGCATTGCATATTCTAATGATTTTCTACATTATTGGTAATTTGTTGTTAGTTACTAGTTTGTGTTGGTAATTACTGAAACTAAGTTGTAGTTATATCTTGAAAATTAAGCAGGTGCAGTTCTTACAGGTGCTGTAAGCACACTCAAATTTGCTTCGAAGGATTACATGCTGAAATTTGCCTATCAGATATAAAAATGAATTGCAAGACTGTTGGTGGTTTTGTATTATTGCATGTGTTTGTGTTTGTGGGCAGAATAGATACGGGCTGATAGTTAGCCTTGGCTTTAGTTTTTTGATTATAGCATTCTATTTCTTTCACTTTCACTTCACTGGCTGCGTTAGGTTCTATGCCCTTCTAGTTTATTATGTTCTGTTCTAAAGCTGGATAGTAGTTTAGGAAAGAAAGAAAATTGACTAGTAGTTACAGATAATTACAAGATGTAAAATAAAACAGAGTCAGTACTTCAACAAAATTAAGGGTAATATGGGAATAATAATACTGTAAGTGTTACCATTCCATCCCTTATCCAAACAATGGAATGAGAATTTTGTTCCATTCCATCATAAAATAACCAAACAATGGAATGGTAATTTTATACTATTCCATTCCACCCCATCCTATTCCATTCCATTTGATTCCATTCCGCTCCATTTATTAATGAATATCCAAACATAACTGTTGTCTTTTAGAGATGTTTTTTTTTAATATCTTTTTTATAGTCTTTTATTAGTTTAGCTAACTCAAATAAGTAATTACTTTGAACAAGTGACATAATTACTAGAGATGTTGCTGTTAGTTCTAGCTCTATTAATTTGCTACCTCCTTATTCTGTCACTGTTATAAAATCTCTATTAACTTGAGTTGGTTGAAGCTTGTCTTAATAAAATATTGGTTTACTTTTCTATGATCCTGCTTTACTTAAAGGTACATAAGTTAGTTGCTAAGTCTCTTATATCCTATTCGATACTTTGTTAAGTTAGAAAAATGCCTTCTTACACCTCCTTGTGTGTCTTGCAACTCTTTAACTAATTGCCTATGCTTTTGTTCAAGAACCACATGAATTTTTTTAATCCTGACACTCTTTTGCTTGTAATTGCTCATATAATATAATTCTCACTTTTCAGCTGCATATACGTTTATATATATTTTGCTTTGTTCTTTTAATACATTACCTTATAATTTAGTTTTAATGTAATTCTTGCTTCCAGTCCTGCCTTACCATAACTTTTATTTCACATCTTTTGAAGTTCAGAGTAAATTTTGAATACGCAAGTTTTGAATTTTGAGTAACACAAATTTATTTGAAAATGCGATGCCCCTTTATTTCTTGAGCTGTAACATTATGTTGGATAAGATAATATGAGTTAGCATCACAATATTGAAGATAATATTCGGCCACTGTTTTGAGACCAATTAAGAAGTTTGCAAATGAAATTGTTATCAGGCCTATTTAAGTTTTTGGTCTCTGAAAGTTGATCAAATTTTGGTTTTAGTCCTTATCTTTTATTTGACCGGTCTTGATCCTTAGAAATTTAAGTTTTTTGGTTTTGGTTTCTGCCGTTCGGATCCACCATTAATTAATGTCAGTCAGCATGCCATGTGTCTTTTTTAAGTATAAGGTTCCTAAAAGATAATCGAATTTTAAGTGTGGCGCATGATTGTCACCATTCTCCTCCCTAACGCCACATTTCAAAGCCTTTTTAGACACTATCCTATTGATCTCTTCTAGCAACTTGGGAAATGCAGTCTCTACATTTTGATCACCAAGAGCTAAAGTTTAAGAGAAAAACAAGCCCTGCTTGCTGCACTTCAAACTCCACCGCATCTTTAGGGGAAACTTATCTTGGATTTGTATTTTTAACTCAACATACACTTTTATACCGGTGAATCAAAACATATTTCCAATAGGAGTATATTGAAATTGTACTTTCTTTTGTTTTCGACACCCCAATCGAAAACTATTTAATGTTTAAAGTATTTTGATTTTTTTTACAAAAATGAAATTACACCAAAATTCAATAATAAGCCAAAAATTAAAACTCATTTATAATCTTTTATAAACTATCTATGTCTATCTTATTTATTGGCCTTTTGAAATCTAGTTTACCTAAAGACTCTAGTGCTAGTAAACTCAAACTGAATGATTTTAAAAAAATATATAATGAATTATAGTGGGCAACCTCTTTAATGCTGCCTCTTGAGTTTTTAAACTCATACACCATGTAATTTTTAATTGTGCATTTCTAATTTTATCCTCATCTTCCACCTCCCAACTCAAAAAATCTCAATGGACAGTGAAGATGTGGAGAAGGAGAAATTGCTAGGTATTGGTCGGATTATATTACTATTCACCACATTCAATATTAATTTTTGAGTTAAAAAAAATATAATGAATTATAGTGGGCAACCTCTTTAATGTTGCCTCTTGAGTTTTTAAACTCATACAACATGTAATTTTTAATTGTGCATTTCCAATTTTATCCTCATCTTTCACCTCCCAACTCTAACCCAGTCATCCCCTACCACCATGGTGTTGCTTCAATATTGTTGGTTTTCCAACTTAATCCCATCCAATTCTATACGCACACATCCAACTCCTCCGAATATCAATAACTGCTAATATTCTATGCATATCCATCCAATTTCATCCATCGCCACCCCTTCTCCTCCGCTGATTTTACCATCCAACTCTAAACCAGTCTCCAACCACCATTCGTGGTCGTCTTCTCTCTCCGTTGTGTGTGGTGGTGGGGCTTGCTCTCTGTTACTCGTTTTTGTTAAAGGTTCCATTTCAAAACCAATTGGTTATAAGTAGACATCCAACACACCCCCTTCAACGAAGCTTGTCGGACTAGACAAAGGGGAAGTTGTGTTATGGTTTTAATATAGAAGTTGGGCTATGGTTATAATACCATGTTAAGGTTTCATATCAAAACCAATTGGCTGACTATGAGTGAAGTAGCCCAACAAATATTTAAATCATACCACATATTATATTATAAGGCACGAGATGTGGGACTTCCAACAGTTTTGAATGCCTCAGATCTACGAAAACCTTCACTTTGTTGTTTGTTTTTGGCATTTTTTTGTCGGTGATGGTGGAAAAAGGAACCCGAACCAGATCTAGAGGGGTGCGGTCATGGTGGAGTGTTGATTTCCCGATGAAGAGGTGGGGCAGTGGTTGAGCGGGGATTTCCCTATGAAGGGATGGGGTCATGGTAGACTTTTAATGTTGTTCATCATCTTCTTCCACATTCACAGGCTCCGTGGTGAGAGAAGGGGAAAGGGAGTAGGCTTCGTGCTGAGGGAGAGGAGAAGGGTTAATGGTAGTGGCGGTGGTCTTCGTGATCAGAGTGGTGGCTGGGATAGTGGAGGTAATTACCGGAGATGATGGTGAGAATTAGGGGTGGAAACAGGTCAGGCCAGGTTTTGGCCTTAAGCAGATTCGGCCTATATAAAATATTGTTACTTGAGTCTGGCCTGTTTGCCTATTTAATTCGAGGTTTGGAATTCCCACCCATGCATTATCCACACACCCCAATTTTAGTGTGAAATTATATTTTTACCCTTCCCTCAATTTGAAACAAAAACCCACTTTCATATTCTCCCCTACCGTTCATATTCCCCTTTCTTCTTCTTCCACGGTTTCCTCAAACCATCACCTTCATCTTGGCAAAAATAGTGCCAGCAACTCTGTTTCGGACCGCTTTGTGCGATAATGGTTGTTTAAATAAAAGAGATAATGGGTTCGTAATCTTGATGAAGCTTTAGGCTTTTATTATATTGAGACGAGATACAGAGGGGTTAATACAAGGAAATGGCTCCCACACTTGTGGTATTTTTACAGAGGAAGGAGTGTGCGCTTTGGCTTTACACTCCTTTTATGTTGCTAAATCTTGAGTTTCAGAAGGGGAGCTTCCTTTCCTTTTCGTTGTACGCCCTCCGTGTGACAATCGTCACTAATTGCAGCGCTTTGGGTATTCTGACCCCCTCGTCTTGGTTTTTACAGTGGTTGTTGGAGATGCACGCTTCTCAGCTTTTCCTCCTTTTCTGTTCCTCCTTCGTTGTTCGTTCCGTCTCTTGCTTCTTCATGGCGCCCCTTTTTAGAGGGTGCTTTCAGGGGAGGAGTGATGTTTCTTGTGTTTGCTGGGCCATCTTCCTCCTTCCAGTTTCTCTTCTTTTCTCATACTTCCTCTAAGTTCCAGAGGAAGGAACTTTGTGTTTTCTTTTGTGTATCTTGTGTATATTGTATTATCATTATTATTGCTCTGAGGTATTGTTCCTCTTTCCTTCCGGTATCTCTCGGCCTCTTGGGTCCTCTCTTTCGACCTTCTACCCTCGGGGTCGCCTCTTCCCCTCCGGGGCCTTTTTTCTTCGGCCCCCCTTTTCCTTTTTCTTCCTTTTATTTATAGTGGTGCTTTGGACCAGTGGTCATTTCTCGCTCTCCTTTGTCTGTTGGTCAATGACCCTTTGCATCATGTGTTCAGAGCATCTTTTCAGTAGCTTTGTCTTCTTTACCATTCTTGGCTTTGGCATTTGATGATTACAAAGAGGGAGAGGACTCCAAGTCTTACTCCCCTCAGCTTTGCTTCGGATGACTAAAAGATCCCTCCTGGCTTCCTCCGCAAGCCGTTAGAGCTTTTGGACAGCTACGTCACCTCTGGTTGGTCATGTGTGCGCCTTCCGTGGGCTTCTACTTCCGGCTCGCCTTCGCTCATCGCGATGCTCTCCCCGAGTTTCTGTGGAACCTGAGACGCTTTGAGGCGACACATGGCGTTCACCACCACCAGTAAGCTTTACTCTTTCTTTTGGGTACCTTATCAGGACGTGTCGCCTTGGTGGCCGTCGCCGTGGGGCATGTGTCGCCTTGTACAATTCCTGGAGTTGGCGCGCTTTCCTCAGTATCTCTATTGCTTTATTTTTTTGTTTGACAATTCCTGGGCCCTCATATGATTTGGGCCTTGTAATTTGGGCTACCAAATATTGAGGTATCAACAATTTCCCCCTTTGCAGTGAGAGGGGAAAAATTTCCTTCTCAGTGCAAATCCTATTTTTGTGTTTTCTTTGCTTGTGTCTTCTTTTCTCGAATTTGTATTCCCCGTTCTTCACCTTTTGTTATTTCTCCCGGTATTGCTTTCGTTTTTCTGGGGAAGGCGTACAGAAGGTGACGCCTCCGCATCGCGGGTGCCTGTTTTGCACCCCCTCTAGTTTATTGGTTACTTGGCAGTTTCTGTCTTAAATTCTGACATCCAGTGGGGTCTTGTCAACGGGCCCTCCACTGGTGAGTCTTTTTGTTTTCTTCCCTCCTATTCTTCTGCTGCGTTCCACGTGTCGTTAGGGGGAGCAGGAAAATATCCTTCAGCTTTGGCACTTGCACGTTTCCCCACGTTCCCTCCTTTACTCACACTTTCAAAACTTCTTTAGACCTTTCAGTTTTCTTTTTACTTCCACTCGTTCTCTTTCTCCTTCGTGTCTTGAAACTTCTTTCTCTGAAAAAACTTCTCCCGTTACTTCTTTGTCCTCTGCTTTCTTGTTCTCTTCTGTTTGCCCTTCTCTTTCGTTTACTATCGTCATGTCGAAATCGAAGGCCATTGCCCCTTCTGTGGTTGAAAGCGCTTCCTCGAGCTCCGAGGAGGAGATTCAACTTCCAGGCCCCATCTCCTATTGCTTCATGAAAGAGCTTCCTTGCCCCCGCTCTTACCCTGTTGAACCAGGATACCGCCGCTGGGCCTCGGAGGTGAAGGCGAACTCGCCCTCTGGTCCCGACTCGGGCGATTTTGTTGTTGGCTCGTCTTCCAAGGCCATGGTGGTTTCCGAGGAGGACGCCGAACTCATCTCTTCTCCCTCCTATGATAAGGGCCACTGCGCATTGGGCTCCTTGTTGCTCCGTTCCTGTCTCCGCCGTTCGGAGTTCCCTTGGGTAGATGTGAACTTTAATGTTCGAGTGGGAGGTACCAATGGCTGGCAAGAATGGGTCGATCACGTTTTTGCCATAGATGCCGCTTTTGTGGCCATTCTGGAGAAGGTAGGGATTGCTGCCGCCGTCAAGGTGTCGCCTCGGCTTGGTGCTAACCGCAAGCCTAGTGATTTGCTGATGCTGGTGCAGCGCTGGTGTTCTTCCACCCATACCTTCTTGACATCATGGGGGGAGTTCACTCCAACGCTTGAAGATGTGATTGTACTCCTTGGACTTCCCTCTTTTGGAGATGCAGACCTTGATGTGGAGAACGTTAATGAACGTTTTTCTGAGTTGTCAATGCAGTTGAAAGCCGCTTCGGCTCTAAGCGCCAAGTATTCTCGGGACCTCTTAAGGAGAAGGCGTGCCTCGTATGCAAAGGGCTCTTCTTCCCAACGGGTGAGAGGTACTGGGAACTTAGTTCCTATGAGCCGAAGGGTGAATCAACGTTCCTCCGTTAAGTACACCTTTGCTAGTTGGATTCGTTATTTCTTTGGTGATTTTCATGATGGTAAATTCCAATCCGGGTCTGTCACAGATTCGCGCCTCTGCCGCGCCGCCTTTATTGCTTTCTGGCTTAGTAGGTACGTGTTTCCGGGACCTCCATGGGAGTCTGTAAGCCCATGCGTCTTTCTCTTTGCTTGTCTCTTGGCGGAAGGTACACGCCTTCCCCTTGCTTCATTTTACTTAGGCGGTTTGTACGCCCGCCTAGACCAGGTATCAGTACAGATGTGCATTTCTCATGGGCGCTTTGCAATCAACTCTTATGTCGACTTGACTTTTCTTCAGTATTTTTTGTTTGAACGTTTTCCTGATTATGGCCCCGCCAAACTTCCCCTTTCCACTAGTGCTGCTGGTTTGGATCCTCGTTCCTGGTGTTGGACGAGAGGATCTCCAAGAGAACCCCTAATTTCTCTCATTGATTCAGAGGACAAGTTCTTGTTTCGCACTTACTCGGACCTCCCGCATCCTCTTTATGACGAAGAGGCTTTTACCACAAGAAACAATGTTGCCACCCCCTTTGAGGGGGTTTATGATCTATGGAGATTGATTTTATCAGTTCGCCGCTTGCCTGGTTTTGTCCCTTTGGACAGCAGGAGTGCTCACGGCGGGGCCCTTTGGCCTTGTGTTTACCGCCCTGATCGAGTCGCCAGACAGTTCGGGCGCGATCAAGCCCCTTGCGTTCTTGACATTGAGCAGGCCCCGGTGGAAGACTTGGTCAAAGCACTTCTCTTCGGTGCAGCCCCCGGAATTTCTGATATTGCTCCTGCTTATATTTCTTCCTCCCGCATTGGAGGTGTTTTACGTTCTTGGCTCACTTCTCATGAGGACATCCTGCAACATCTTCGGGATTTTGAAGCTTCTTCCTTGCATCATGTTCCTTCCTTGCTGCCTATAGTTCACAACGACCCTTATTTTTGCACTTCTATGAGGAAAGCTGCTGGTAAGCATCTTGACCATTTTTCATTTTTGTTTCTTTTCTTTTTCTTGCTTTGCATTTAACTTTGCTTGTTTTTATTTTCAGCTGAGGGAGCTTCGCCCGGTCGTAGGGTTGCTGCGTCTCCTTCTGTTGCCCTCAGACGAAGCAAAAGGAAGACTACCTCACAGGGTCCCTCTACTTCTAGATCTCTTGTTCAAGGCGGTAGTAGCAGCGCCGCCACATCTCGTAAGAAGAGGAAGGCAGCCGCGGCTGTTCCTACTCGCCGGTCCAGCCGTTTGCGCTCTTCTGGTAACCGCATTGCTCCCTCTTCCCCAATCCATGTAGACTTGGTCCAAGATGAACTTGATGAAACCAATTCGGGTGACTCTTTCTTATCTCATGACGCTCCTGGTGGCGCTGGGGATCATTCTTCAGGTTTCATTTCTTGTTCTTTTACTTTCTTCTAGTCTTTTCACTTTGTTTTGCTTGGACAGTTTTCATAACATCACTGATTCTCTTTTCTCTTTTTCTTTTGAGTGCAGGTGGTGCTGATGGTCATTCATCGGCGTCGCCTTCATCCCAGTTTCCTGAGAACGCTCCTGCTGTTTCACTTGCTTCCGATCATGAAGATTTTATGAACCTCTTTTATTAGCCTTCAGCTGGTGGGGGTGTTGCCCCTTCTGATTCCGCTACCAGTGATGATTTCGATTCTTTAATGTCTCCTGTTGGCACTCCAAGGAGTGTCCCTGTCTCTCCCAAGGGTGTGCCTTTGAAGGCCCCTTCAGGTATTGCCGCCGTAGACATCATTTATGAGCTTGTTTCTGATGCTCCAAGATCTGAGAACTTGTTCGGTGAGGCAGGTGCTGAAGTTGATGTCCCTGCCCCTTCAGAGAGCCAAATTGCTACTGCTGTTGAGGCCCCAACTGGAGAGCGCCTTGCCCCTAGAAGCAGCGCAGATGTTGTTTCTTTGGCTGATAAGGGTAAGGCTCCTGCTGTGAGGGCAAGTCACGCCTCCGCTTCTCCAGGGTCTTCTTTAGTTTGTAAGTATTTCTTTCTTCGCCTGACTCAAGTGGGGTATATCTCTCTTTGTGTTCTTGTCTCATTATTTCTGCATATGTTGCCATGTGCTTTTGCAGCTTCATTTTCTGCAGATGATCAGGCCTTTGATTGATTCGTTCTTGCGTGCTCATACTTCCTTGATTCCCCCTTCAGCTTCGCTTCCTCGCCTTTTCCGAGAGTCCGGTTCTCAAACTCTGTTGCGGATGTTGCATTTGGTCCGCTCAGTTGACATAGATGACTTGCCATGGGAGGAAAAGGCTGAGATCTTGGATTGCTTGTACACGCTTCAGTTCCAACATTATTCTGGTCCTTGGCTCGAGAATGCCATTGTTGGCTTCGAAAGTTTGTGCCCTCCATTTGATGACGCTGAATTGGCTGATGCTGAGCGTGCTCTGCAAGAGCGCCGTGCTCCTTTGGTGTCTCGCATCAAAGAGCTTTCTTCCCAGCTCGACCAAGCAACCACTGAATTGGAGGCTCTTGATCAGGAAATTAGTGATTTGGCCAACACAAAGTATTCTTATGAGGAAGTTTGCAGGGTCACTTCTTTGAATTCTCTCTTCTTCATGTAGGCATTGTTTTGCCATTTGTGCTGTTACTTCGACATTCTGCTTTCCGGATTATGGTTTTTGGTTGTCGCTTGTTCCATGATTCGTATGACTTGACTTCTGTTGCTTTATTGCCTTTGGATTTGTACCTTGGGATTTATGATGCCTTTCGTAGGTGTTTCTCAAGTTTGGATTCTACTTTATACGTTTGCTGCTACTTTGAAAGTGTTTATGCATGCTTTGTCTTTGTCTTTTCATCTTTTTTTGTTGTTGTTGTTGTTATTCGCCTTGCGCCTGAGGTTTGCATTTGGATTTTACACTTTTGTTCTCGTGCGCTTTGCTGACTTCGTCGCTTTGGCAGTTGTAGCTTGAACTTCGTCTTATGAATGTAATTGCTTGCCACTGCACTCGTGTTTGTTGCACTTCTTAGTTTTGGTGCCTCTTCTTCAAGTATTCTGATAGCGCACAGCTCTTCTTTTCTTTTTCTTTTCTTTTCTTTGTTCCATTTTTTTTTACAACAGGGGCCCTTATGTTATTGGTGCCCAAGGAAGGTTTCCTTCCTCCCCTCTCCACTTTTTTTTTTGGAGCGCGCTCAGGGCGCTTCAAACTTGCTCGCAGATTTTGATGGCCCCTCATGTCATTGGTGCCAAGATTTTTCTCAAGGTCCACGTTGGGCATGCTCCACAGATTTTGTCGCTTTGGACCCTTTCTTTCAATTGCATTTTGGACTTTCCAGTTTGCCGCCTTGGGCTCTTCAGTTGCCGCTTTTGGGCTTTCCTTCTTCTTCTTCCTCTCTTTCTTTTCAGTTGCCGATTTGGGCTTTTGCCGCTTTGGGGCTCTCTCTTCTTCTTTTTTTTCAGTTGCCACTTTGGGGCCTTCTTCTCTTTTTTTTTTCAGTTGCCACTTTGGGGCTTTGCCGCTTTGGGGCTTTCTTTTCCTTTTTTTTTTAGTTGCCACTTTGGGGCTTTGCCGCTTTGGGGCTTTTTTTTTTTAGTTGCCACTTTGGGGCTTTGCCGCTTTGGGGCTTTTGTAAACTAACGGATCGCCTTGGATCTTGCGTTAGCCAACCTCTTTTACAGATTTTTCCGCCCGCGTTTAAGACTAGCGCCCTTGTTTCCCGGGACCTTTTCTAGCCTCGCGATATGGCGTACTTCGCCCGCGTCTGTCCCGGAAATTTTTCAGGAGGTCTATCCGGGTACCGCGATAAGGCGCTTGTGCCCGCGGTACGGTTCAACACTATTCTTTTTCTTTTTCTTTTTCTTCTTCTCTTCCTTTTCTCTTTTTCTTTGATATTTCTCTTTTTTTTTAAGTGTTGAACCTCGCGTTCTGGCATTATTGATCCTGTTTGAGGGTGTTTGTTACAGTGATACCTCATGTCATCAGTATCGTTTGAGCTCTTTCCGGGGACACCTCATGTCATCAGTGTCGCTTTGAGCCTTAGCATTGGTATTTCTCGTCACAGGCATTTCCCTGCTTCTGATTGATTGTTTTAATTCTGTCTGCTTGCGCTTTGCAGCACCTCTCGTCACTGGTACTACTTTTCTTTCTGCTTTTCTTGGTATCATCAGTTTGTAAGCACTTGGATTTCTATATCATTCTGACTTCTGGCCTTTGCACCCACGTTTGCCTATGCTTTGATGCATGGACTTCTTCGTCAGGGTGCTTTGGTTTGCTTGCGAGAGTAGACCGAAATGATGTCAGGACTTTATCTTAGCAGTTGCTGAATCATCAGTTAAATTGAACCCGCCTTGATCATGTTATGTTTGAGGCCATTTTGGGTCAATCACTTGTACGCTTTCTAGCTTGATTTTGTCTTGCACCTTGCTTTTGCATATGATTTTATGCTTCAGTGTTCAAGTATGCCTTTGAGTAGTATACTCTCCGGATCTTGTACTTGTGCTGGTCATTACGAAGCTTGCATTTGTCTTCACGTAGCATGTACGCCTTTTAATGTGCGCCTTGCAGTTGCACGTCTCGTGATTGTGGTTACTGCCACCTTTAGGGTTCGCTTTCGACTTCTGGCTGGCTGGTTTCTTGGCAATATCTTCTTTGCACGCTTTGGCTTCGAAGTCGCCTTCGCCTTTCTGGTTTGAATTCACCGTCAGGTTTTTTTTCAGCTTTTGATACACTTGCTTTTAGAGACCCTCTCTTTTTGACACCGGCACCATTCTGTTTTCGGCTTACTTCAGGATTTCTGGCTCCATCATTGTTTATTTTCTTTTGACGTGCCTCAGATCTCGTCTTTGCAGCTTCACTTGAGGCTTTCTGATTTAACTTTGCTTTTCTCACCTTTGCTTGTCAGTCAGCTTGTATCAAATGCACATTCGCATGCGTCTCACCATCGGGACTCCACGTTCGCCTTCTGGCTTTGGATTTCATGCATCTCACTATCTTGCTCAGGGTTCGCCCACTTCTGTGAACCTTTTCCCTCATTGCTTGATTTTCATCGATCTTTTCTACTCGTGCGTTGCGTTTCTTTTCTTGGTACTTTGCTTTTGTTTCACCATTTGCCTTCTGATACTCTACTTCTGATCGCCTCACCTACATTGGGCGAGATGCAAAATGTTTTTTTTTTGCTGAAAGCGCACCAAAGGACTTCCCAGATTTTAGAAAGTGGTGAGTTCTGTTTCTACATCAACAACTTTCATTTTCCGGATATTTTCATGCTATGCATGCCCGTTTTATTAGTTGCATCTAGTAAATCATGTATAAAATCAATCATGCATCATCATGTAACATTATCGAGGTCATGTTTTCGTGCAACGCTTTCCTAAAGCATGCTTTCTCAACATTTAAATCATATAATTTATAACTTTAGATGTTGTCTCCGCATGATGAAAGCAGTTTCTTTGCATCATGCCATGGCTAAGCCAGGAAAAAAAATTGACAAGAATGACTAGTATGATATACTAATTTCAGTTCTACAGCAAGCATTCAAATGTATAGAGTTGTCTAATTATCACTTTTCTAATGAAATATTCGATGCACATTAGAGCGACAACATTCATGGTTGTGATCATACATATGCTTTTCTCAGTCATGGTAAACTAAATGAAGTTAAATCATTGCTATCAGGATAACCTTAGACATGAAACCAACTACGTAGAGCATGATATCATGTGAAAGCGATACTACCGAAAACATATTAAGACATGGATGTACAAAGTAAGCATGTTGTAGCTACCTAGAGCAACCCATATGCGGTTGGGCACAATATATCTTTCATTTTATCATGATTCGCACCTACCAAATTCATGGAAAGACTTACTGGCATACGAATGATAAATTAAACTAAGTCAAGGACTGCGTGTACTTAGCTCATAGTGCAGATAACATGAGGCGTTGTTCCGTGTGAACTCGTTGGCCGCGCCTCCACTTCTGAGCTTCTCCTTTCTGCCACCCGGCGCCTTCGTCAGCGGGGGCGTACTTCGTGTGACGCCTTCGTTAGTAGGGGTGCATTTTCACCCTTTCAGTTGTGCGAATGCTCTCTGGGAGGCTAAGTAGGGCAAATGTCGTCGCCCTCCGAAGCGTCGCCTTCCTGGTCAGCCGGTTCGTAAAGATCCATGCCACCTTTGGACAAGTCTCGTCGCCTTTTAGAAAGCTTGTATCAGGGCGAAACCGGTCGCCTTTCGTGATCACGCCTTTTAGGGAGATCGCTTCTCTGAGGAACGTCTTCTGGGGAGCTCGCCTTTCGGTGACGGACCACCTTTTGAAGAGATCGCCTTTGGCCTGAAAGAGCATTTCGTCGCTGCGATGCTTCTTCAGTTGGAGGCTGTTGGTGACAGCGAGCGCCCTCGGGGACTGTCTCCTGAGTAGTGCTTCTAGAAGCATTTTCTTCAAGGTTGGAAGCCGTAGCTTCCCCAGCGGAGTCGCCAATTGTTTCGGACCGCTTTGTGCGATAATGGTTGTTTAAATAAAAGAGATAATGGGTTCGTAATCTTGATGAAGCTTTAGGCTTTTATTATATTGAGACGAGGTACAGAGGGGTTAATACAAGGAAATGGCTCCCACACTTGTGGTATTTTTACAGAGGAAGGAGTGTGCGCTTTGGCTTTACACTCCTTTTATGTTGCTAAATCTTGAGTTTCAGAAGGGGAGCTTCCTTTCCTTTTCGTTGTACGCCCTCCGTGTGACAATCGTCACTAATTGCAGCGCTTTGGGTATTCTGACCCCCTCGTCTTGGTTTTTACAGTGGTTGTTGGAGATGCACGCTTCTCAGCTTTTCCTCCTTTTCTGTTCCTCCTTCGTTGTTCGTTCCGTCTCTTGCTTCTTCATGGCGCCCCTTTTTAGAGGGTGCTTTCAGGGGAGGAGTGATGTTTCTTGTGTTTGCTGGGCCATCTTCCTCCTTCCAGTTTCTCTTCTTTTCTCATACTTCCTCTAAGTTCCAGAGGAAGGAACTTTGTGTTTTCTTTTGTGTATCTTGTGTATATTGTATTATCATTATTATTGCTCTGAGGTATTATTCCTCTTTCCTTCCGGTATCTCTCGGCCTCTTGGGTCCTCTCTTTCGACCTTCTACCCCCGGGGTTGCCTCTTCCCCTCCGGGGCCTTTTTTCTTCGGCCCCCCTTTTCCTTTTTCTTCCTTTTATTTATAGTGGTGCTTTGGACCAGTGGTCATTGCTCGCTCTCCTTTGTCTGTTGGTCAATGACCCTTTGCATCATGTGTTCAGAGCATCTTTTCAGTAGCTTTGTCTTCTTTACCATTCTTGGCTTTGGCATTTGATGATTACAAAGAGGGAGAGGACTCCAAGTCTTACTCCCCTCAGCTTTGCTTCGGATGACTAAAAGATCCCTCCTGGCTTCCTCCTCAAGCCGTTAGAGCTTTTGGACAGCTACGTCGCCTCTGGTTGGTCATGTGTGCGCCTTCCGTGGGCTTCTACTTCCGGCTCGCCTTCGCTCATCGCGATGCTCTCCCCGAGTTTCTGTGGCACCTGAGGCGCTTTGAGGCGACACATGGCGTTCACCGCCACCAGTACGCTTTACTCTTTCTTCTGGGTACCTTATCAGGACGTGTCGCCTTGGTGGCCGTCGCCGTGGGGCGTGTGTCGCCTTGTACAATTCCTGGAGTTGGCGCGCTTTCCCTCAGTATCTTTATTGCTTTATTTTTTTGTTTGACAATTCCTGGGCCCTCATATGATTTGGGCCTTGTAATTTGGGCTACCAAATATTGAGGTATCAACAAACTCAGACCCATCACCCTCTCCTTCTAAGGTTTCTTCTTCTCACAAAACTCAAACCCACTTCCAAGGCTCCAACTTCTTCTTCTACACATCATCGCTCCATCGCTCCAACGCTTCAAGTTCTTGTTCTCACACAATCCTCACTTCCATTGTTCTTTCAAGACAAGGATCCACAAATATCAGATAATTTTCTGTATTAAAAAAAACACATATCATATATTTTCGAGAGTTAAAATTCGGAAATTATTTCAATTTTTCGACTACAGTCTATCGGAAATAATAAATTTCGATAATAAACATTCGGAATTATCACATGCTAATTTTATATATATTTTTCGAAAATCCCGAGTCGGAAATATATTTTTCCGACTTTGGTTCGGCGGAATCGCAACGTACATTAAAAAAAAGGGCAAACCTTAGGAAAACTGGAGCCAACACAAGAGCAATGCACCAGGGAGAAGCAACCCTTAAATTTGGTAAGGAGAAAATATGATAAGAAAAAGCAAAACAAGGTCTATGGGATGATGAAAGGTTCGAGGTTATGAGATGTTTTGAGAAAATAAGGATTTGATGAAAGTGTTGAAGTGTTGGAGGGAGTATATTGAGTGGGGTTTCGAAAGATGAAAGGGATGGGGTGTGGGGTTAATTTCATGGGGTGTGAGGATAACAATTGAGGTACAAAAACTAACATTTTTTAATGAATGATACAAATGTAATTTCACTGTTTAAATTGGGGTGTGTGAATAATGCATGGGGTGGGAATTCCAAATCTCATTTAATTCTAGAGTGAAGGGACACTTTGATCCCTCAAGTTTTTCGACAGAGACACTTTAGTCCCTCCAGAAATTTAATTCATTTTTAGTCCCCAAAGTTTTCCAAAAGCACCAATTTAGTCCCTGTCCTAGTTTCGTTAGCCACTACGTTGATGGACTAAATTGGTACTTTTGGAAAACACGAGGGACTAAATTGGTACTTTTGGAAAACATGGGGACTAAAAATAAATTAAATTTCTTGAGGGACTAAAGTGTCCCTGTCAAAAAACTTGAGGGATCAAAGTGTCCCTTCACTCTAATTTTTATAATAATAATAATAATAATAATTATATAGGTCGGCCTGTTAAGTTAAATAGACTTTTTAATTTACATAGCATGGGTCTGGCTTGTTTAGACTATATAAGCTTTTATAATAGCCTGGCCTGGCCTGTTATTAGGCCCGTCATAGGCCCCTGTAACCCAGCCTGGCCTGTTTCAACCACTAGTGAGGATATAAATGAGTGGATTGAAAAATTATGATTAGGGTTGAAGATGAGGATAAGATTGTCATTTTCATTATTATTTTTTTAATATTTTTATTTTTTAAACGTCAACCACCAATTTAATTTATTAATAAATTCAATAGTGTTTCTTTGTTCAACTTTACCTGGAACATCAACTATAAAACTTAATCGATGTATCAAAGAATCACCCATGAAAGTAACGTATCGGGATTATTGGTAGGGATGGCAAAAAAACCCATACCCGCGGGCACCCGCTTGAAACCGATCTAGATTTTAGTGGGGAAAATTCGCTCTGATTGGATTTGGAGAAACCCGAAACCGAAATCCGCTTTAAAAAGATGGGGGTGGGGCGGGTCAGCTGGTATTTTAAGTACCCGCCACGCCTTTCCTCTCAAACCCGCTCTGATATAAATTTTAAATAATTTTCATTATAATTATAGTTAAATGGTAAAGTCAAACTAATATATTTAGCTAAAACCATGATTTAATTCTTAAGTTTTTAGATATTTTTAAAATTTGACGTTTATTATTATATATTATTTGAATTATAATGTGTCTTATGTGTGATTTTTGTTGAATACAATAAAAAATAATTGGATGGGTTACCTATGGGTTTCCCCGAACCCGACCAAACCCGACGGGGATGGGTTTGGTTTTCACTTTTTCATACCCGCTCTCCTGAAATTCGCACCCGAATCCGCCCCGCTCTTGATGAGTGCTGGGTTGCTATTGTCAAAACTCGCCCCAAACTCGGCCCGTTGTCATGCCTAATTATTAGTTTCAAAATACCTGTTCCATTTTGTTTCAAATATAAGCAAATAAAAACACTTCATTAGTGGTTTTAAATATAAACAAAATTTGACTAACTTTTCATCCTCAATACAATCATTCTTAAAATATCTCAATAAAGTGGTTGTTTTATTTAATTTTTGTTTCATTCACGGTTCATGTTTTTTAAAGTAGTGTAATTTTATTTTTGTTTATGAATTCAAAAAAATTAAATGTACTCAACTAACTTTCTTAATAAATTTAAAGTTATTATTATTATTTTTTTAATATTTGAGATGAGAGGGATTATTACTGGAAGAATCTATAAGATAGTTAGGACACTAAGTAAGTGGCTTACAAAACCTGGCTTAAAACATGACTTTGGATTTTATTGAAGCATCATAGTTGGAGATATTCCTTGTGATGTTTGTATCCGGGAGATCATGATTTCCTGCCTAACCTTGTAGATAGAAAAAATGTTTAATTAATAAGTCCTCGATTATTTGTGAAATTGTTTTTTTTAAGTAAATTAACTGCAAATTATTTGTGAGCTTAATTAGGTTCTTAAATTATTAATAATTCATATCTGTGTATTTGAACTTACTGATCATTTATTTATAATTAGAATTAGAATTAGATCACCCAGGTAACAGGGTAAGATTTTGATTAGTAAACCGTTAACCTTAATCTAATAATAGCAATTACGAACCCAGTTCATAAACACTCCGTGAGTCTTCTTATAAGATTTATTTTTAAGGGGAGAGACTTGTCTATATTCTATATATTCTTAAATTTTAACATTATGTTCAACAATAAAATATTATTTCTTGAAGTTACTGTTCATCTATCGTATCACATTTTTATTATTAAATATTTCAATTGGTGGTCCACACACAATGGTTTTAAAAAAAAAAGCTTCTCAAAGAAGCTTCAACTTTCTCAAAGAAGCTTTTGTGAGAATCCAGAAGAAAAGGGGTCTGTTTGGCAAAACTAACTTATAGCTGTGAGTTTGTAGCGGATAGCTGTTAACCTAGCTTATAGCTGTGAGATTATAGCTGTATGGCTAGCTTATTGAACTAGAGCTGTTTGACAAAACTAGCTGTGCAACTAATTTAAACATGTTAAATGACTGAAAAGTACATAACATGTAGAATAATAATTAACATTGACATTCATGTTTCAATGACGATAATGCTACACTAGTAGTTGATAGAGAAAGACATATACTTCATTCATATAGATAAATGATAAAAAAAATTATAACATTCATAATAATTATTACTAAGTACTACACTTTAAACATTTTTATTATTTTTATAAAAATGTCACAGTATCTTTATTAACAATGACACGAAAAAAGGACAAAACTTTTAGCTAGCCTATTGATTGGACACACCGCCATCACAAAATCACACAAATCCAATCTGAACCAAATTCATAAAATCAAAAAAAAAAATTGAGGACAACAAAAAAGTGAAAGAGAAATTTGATGATCAATGTTGAAATAAATATCACATACCTTTATGTCTCCTTAATCAATAGTTAAATATAAGATTTCTTTATGAGTGGTTTTGGTGTGGTGCATACAGATGTTGAATATATAGAAGGATTCTAGGTTTTTGGGTTTGAGGGAAAAAAGTAAAAAATTTGGGGGTAATATTAATTTGGGCCAGAATAAATAATAATATAATTTAAAAAAATGGGTAAAATTGAGATATGATTTATTGAAACCTCTTTATTTTTTTCTCAAAGCTACCTGATGTAGCTTTCTAAAAGCTAGCTTTCAAAAGCTATAAGCTTCCTTTTTTAAAGTTATAAACTTCTTTTATTTTTTGTTCAGCAAACAGCTCTAGTAGCTTATTGACCAAATCAATAAACTAAAAGCTACTAGATAAGTTATAAGCTTGTCATACCAAACACACAAGAACGTCTCTCTTTCTCCCTCTTTCTCTTCATTTCTTTTCTTTATCAATCTATGTCTCTCTCTTTTTCATTCTCCCAACTTTTAGCTTCTTCAATTTCTCTCATCAGATTGTCTTCTTTCTCTTTTATCTCTCATCAATCTTTATGAAGAAGAACCATGATTCTCTCTCCATCTCATGGTCAAGAACGCGATTGATATGGTCGTTTACTATGATAGAACAAATTTGGGTATTTATAAATTCTTCATTTTCATCCTCAAATCCCTAACTCATTTATTCTGGGTTTTTGTGCAGGTTTATGTTCATCACTTCTTCCTATCATGAAAATGAAGTGTAATGAATGCTAAGAAAAAAGAAAGAGGATTTGAGGGAATTGACATTGGAGATAAGTGATTGGAAGTCGTCGACAACAAGGATGAAGTCTTGGAGGTGAGTTTTTCTAATATCTACTTATTAGAAAATATGTCTATGTTCAGGGGTAAGTAAATTTTCGTGATTGTCTTTTTTTATATTATTGTTTGAAAAAATAAATCTTTGTAAAGTTTTGATTATGATGACATTTTATTTTATTTTTTTTAGATTTTTTACAAAAATTTACTTTTTTTTGTGCCGAAGTTGTTGTTGTTGATTTTCTTTAGAGAAGTTAATGATTTATAACCAAGGTAATTTTTAGTGTTTAACATCTATATAGCTGATATATATTTTTTCTGCATTTTTTATGTTTGATTTTGAATTGTTTATGTGAATTTTGTTGATATTTTTATGAGATAGTGGATAATTGTAAGGTGCCCAAAAGGTGTTTGATGAAAGTTCATCTTAAAGCTTGCACTCCATAGATATGTTCAAATCCTATGAATTATAGCCTGGATATTATACTAACTAATGCTTGAGTTGCTTATGGACCTAAACAAATAAATTTGCTTATGATTAATTGGTTATGTTATGAGTGATTAGTTAGAAATAAGTATTCTTCTTCTATTATTAGTTGATGCAATATTATTTTGAGGGGAAATACTATATTTGCCCTTTTATCTTTGATGCAATATTATTAGTTGATGCATTAGATTAGCCAGAGAAGTAGAAGGTAATAAATCACAATTTGTTACCATATTTTTCTTTGGAGTCTTCAATATGATCTAAATTAAATAGAATTTGGCATATGTCATTAGAACAATGAAGAAAAAAAATCCCATGGCCTCTATATAGCATGTGATGCAATTGTCAGACTACAAACTAACAAAAGTGGTAGTGAGTTGCGTTCTGGTTGGAAATGGGATATATAAGATGTAGCATTTTGGTTACAGTGTTTCCCTCATTTGCAAGGCAATTTAATGGAGGGTAACCCAATCAACTTTTTTGTTTTTGCTCACAAAAAAATATAAGAAAAGAAAAAAGTTGATAAACTTTTGTTTTTCCTTTTTGTTATTATGCTCATGATGCAGGCTATTGGCATAAGCAGGGGCTCATGTTGTTATGGTGGTGATGAGGAACACAAAGGCGACTTAGGAGTTGATTCAAAAGTGATCAGTCAACTCTTCAGGGTTGGGTATTGCTCTCAAAGTTGAGGTAACTTATATGTCCATTACTCATTATTGTAAAGAACGTTGAACTAGAACTCAGGCATGCTTTGTTGAATTCTATACTAGCTATATTTTTAAATTCTATACTAGCTATATTTTTAAATTCTATACTCTCTTTAACTAGCAATAGCACAAATCAGTATGAGTTAGTTCATTTCATTAGACATTTTTTTGGTATTTCTCTGTTTTTGGATATGCTTTAACAAGTGTATTTTTTGTGCTCTTTCTTTATGTATGTTTTCAAACCATAATGAAGGAGTGGTAGTGGGCCTGATAATAGAGGTAACATTTACATCAAACTATGAATAAAGAGAAGTTGTGTTGTTGTTTGTTTGAGGAAGAGTTAGAGTCATAATCTTGCTTAGAACAAATTACAATTTTGAGGAAAAACATAAGCACACAACTCAAGATTTCCAATATGTTTTTGTTTTTTCTTGCTTCCTTACAACAGGTTACCACTATGGAATTTGCTGCTGTTGTTGTTTGTTATTCACCTTTCAAATGAGTGAATGTTGTTGTTATTGGTTGTTATTCTCTGATGTTGTGTGTTGTTGTGTTGCTGTCTTTGCTTTCTTATTGTTGCTGCAGCTATGCTGTTAAACCAACATTTATGTTTGCTGGTAGCATGTTTGTTCAATGCTGTCAATTTTTGCTCAAGAAGCTTTGTGTAGCATATGATCTCAATTAGATCTAAATGCTTCTCCCTTTTATTTGTGAGGTTAATTTCTAATTCCATGGTGTTTAATTGACATGTTTTAATTCTGAGTTTCACTTTTCATAGAGTGTTTTTTAGGAGAGTTTGTTATTTTTCTGTTTTGTCTATTTAAAGTGTTATGCTTCGGGTTTTGAATCTCAAATTAGTTTGGTGCTCTAAAGGCAATGGTGAAATTGAAATTAGTAACTATATGCAATATTGGCCATATTCTTAATGTTGTTGCTTCAATCTTGCAAATATCACCCTACATGCAAGTTTTTAATCAAGCATATCCATAAATAGACATGTTCTTCTATTCATGTATATCGTAAAAGTTACTCTAGCTTTAGGAGAACCTGTTTTTACATGTATATGCAAGTTTTTAATGCTATTAGAATAATATATTACATCATTTGTGTTTTGCAGGGACTACCATTTCTTACTATTCAAGAACACTACTCTAGCCTTAAGCCACTCCCTTACAATGCCTTTGACATAGCCACTCAGAGTGGCAAGCATGAAGCATTTCTCCATAAATTAATGGTGACTACTCTTGACATTTTGTAAGATAAGTTAGTGGTGCAATTGATGATTATTTTACTAACAATTGAAGTTAGTCTATGTTTGAAACTGTGGTTTTATACCATGGTAGTTAATTGTATATAATATGTGGTTTTTGACTTTTTGTCATGTAAATTATTTGTGTGTTTTCAAATGTCAAGGAATCATTATCAATTCTGACCTTGGCACCCTGCAACTCCAACAATTAGCATATCAGTTGATTGATTTTTGGAATCTAATTGATACCAATCCTGAGGGTAGAAACTATTTGACCATATTAATTGCAATATGTCAGCTTCTTCAGTTGATGAAGTCACTGTTCCTAGAGCTCTTGCTCAGTGTCATTGGACAGGTACTAAAAACCTTCTGAAGTTTATATGTTTGGTAGGATCAAAAATGATTATAACGGATTAGTTTTTTTTTGTTCTTTGTTGCGAAGGTTGAAGTGGAAGTGGAGAGGCTATATAAGCCGAAAGCAAGCAGAATGAAGGACATTGCTTCCAAGAGAAGCAAGGATAACTTGAAGGGATATAGGTTATTATGTTGCTGACTTGATTAAGAATTATACTCTTGCCTTTGGTCCAAGCATTTCAAAACGGAGCTTCATGTTATTGCATGATTTGAATTATTTTCAAGGTAGCATAAATTTAATGTTCATGTTATAGCTGTGAATCGTTGTGTTTGGTTTGCTACTTTTGATGTTTGAATGTGAATCAAATTCATATTTGTTATTGTTTTCATGCTGCAGCAGGAATGTGTAGCAATTGGAAGCTTCTCTGAGCCTTTTGAAACACAAGGATTAACACATTTTTTAGGTTTGGATATATTTTTCTTACTTACTAGCAAAGGTTAATTTTTTCAGGCATATTTTTTTTAATAACTTATTTAAATATGTGAAATTGAAAATTATGTTTGATTGGTTTGGAGAACATATGCTCTTTATGGAGAGTGAAGAATCTCCAAATGAAAATGAGGTTTGTTTGGCTACTATCTCACGTGTGTGTTTATTTATATCCATTTCGAACCAAGTGAGACTACTAATTTATAAGTGTTGATGCTTTACATACATGATACATGAAATCTAAATCTTTGTGTATTATTAGGTAGAAAATGACATACATGAGACATGAAATTTTTAATTTGATTATTTTCTATTTTTTAAATGCTGTAAATTGTGTCCAAAACCAACTAATGGATGAATATTGAGTTGTCAGTGATTTGGAATGTGAATGATGTAATATCTTTTTACTTTGTATTATTCTCTTTTTTCAATACAAGGCATGGCAAGGAGTGGCGATTTCATCATGTTAATGAAAATTTTGTTATAGCACCTTCCATTCTTAGTTTACTATTAATTCTGCTTATTAGAGTTAATCTTACTTTTCAGATCAAATAAAGGTAGGGAAGTTGCTTGCAAGTATTATTGGGAGGATTTTTGCAGGGAATAGGTGGCATTCGGCTAACTTTAATTTTTTTTTTTTTACTATCGTTGGTAGAATACTACAATTTCTGCTTTTGTTATTGATTCTTTCAATTGATCCACATTAAATAAGCTTTGGACTAATCAATGCTTGCAAAGTTTCACGTCAAAATAAAAAATGAAAAATTAAAGAATGGTACGAAGTTGTATCCGCAAGGTTCTCACTACATGTCAGAATAATTTGGTTATGGAAAAACTAAAGAAGCATGTTATTGAATGATTTTTTATCCATTATGGAAACTTTATTGGTTTTGTTGTAATTACTCAATAATTCGAGGAGCAGGGTGGTCTGATATTGTGTTTTTTCTCTATTTCTTTTTTCATTGTTGTATACGGTTTAGCTAAAAGTAACCTCTTATGTATTTTGTTTTTTTAAAATGGGAACCTTACTTGCTCAAACATTTATTGACTTTTTGTGTTAGATAAGAAAAATTTATTTGAATGGAGATGTGTTCATGTATTATTAATTAGTTGTGAGCTATTTTATTTGCTTCAACGTCAAGTACTGAAGTTGTTGAGTAATTGAGTAAATCTTAAATTATTAATTCATTTTTTCATCAACTAATCATCGGGGGTATATGATCAACTAATTGATTTTTTTTCAACTAAATTATGATCTTAAGTGTAGTATGCAAGTGCATAAAATTATAAGATAAATAACATCGCCAACCAAAAAATTCTGACTGTGCAAGTAAAAATAAGAATTCCCTTATATTCCTATAATTGTAATTTTTTGTCTTTTCGATTTTAACATTTTATACAATCATTTTATTAACTCCTAATCATTCATTACTACAATTTTGTTAATTGAAGGCGGTATTTTAAGGGCGGTTCCGTTAAGGAACAGCCCTCTTTAGTTGAAATGCTTTAAAGAGAAGGGTTATTTATCCTAACCAGCCTAAAAAAATTAATTTTTAAGGGCTATTCCGCTCAGGAACCTCCTTTGTTTAGCAAATTTAAAATCCAAAGCATTATTTAAGAGGGTTGATTTGTTGAACTGCCCTCTTAAACCTTGAATTAAAAAAAAAAAAAAAATAAAATTACGCCACCAAACCCCATAAGAGAACTCTCGAAGCAGAGAACATAAGCATGGAAGATTCACCGCCACCACACCGAAGCAGAGAACGAAGGCCATCAACGCAGTGGTTCATCTTCTTCGTTTCACTCCGCCGTCTCATCTTCGGTGCGCGATCGTCTTCTCCGGTTCTTCCACCGTCGCAGTTCTTCTCCTCTTTGGTTCGTCTTCGTTTCTGCCGGTTCGTACACCATCGTACGGTTCGCTGGTTAGTACACCACCGTGATTGAGAACAAAAAACCCTAATCCGTGAGTTCTTTTACAAATATACCTTATTCCTTATTCTTAATTCAATTCTCTGAAATTGGGAATAGAAAACCCTAATATGAGTTTTAGTTTATGATTTGTTTTGTAATTTTAGTTTTATTCCCTAATTTTCGTTTTTGGTATAGGAGATTCTGGATTAAATTGAATTTCAAGGATGAACCGTTGTTTTTTGTGATATAGTTTTTTTTTTGTTCTGCTGGTTTCATTATTGATGTTTTTTTTTATTATTTAGTTTTGTCATAACTCTAAGTTCTTAATGGAATCTGTGTCTTTATAGTTTTTTTTTTTGTGTTCTTTTGGTTTGTCATGTATTGACTTTTGTAACATTGCTTCTGTCTGTTGTTTTGAAGTTCCAAAATGGGTGTGGCTCAGAACAATATCGATTTGGAGGATGGTAACTTGGAGATTGGAATGGGTATGTGTCTTTTTAATTATGATCGTATTCCCTGTGGCTGCGTCTATAGTTTATACCCTAGTCTTCGTTGATGAATATAAAAAAAAGGGATATTCAATGCATGCCATTATGCAGAAAAGAGACTTTTTTTTTTTTTTTGCTGACAAGGCTACGGGATTGATGGTCTTCGTTCCGTTAGTATATAGTTTCACCCTAAATTATTTGTTTGTTCATTAATGTTGCAGAATACAGAACTGTATCCGGAGTTTCTGGGCCATTGGTCATTCTTGATAAAGTCAAGGTAATGATCATATGCTCTCTGATATCATGTTTTTGTTGTTGTTGATTTTTTTTAAATGTTTATGAGGATGTCCTGCTTTATGCTTGGAATGACTAAGTTGTCTTCTGACCTGCATCAGGGACCTAAATATCAAGAGATTGTTAATATTCGTTTAGGAGATGGTAGTACTAGGCGTGGACAAGTTCTGGAGGTTGATGGCGAAAGGGCCGTTGTTCAGGTGAGTGTGTATAACTTCCGCAGTCCTCTTCTGTAATGGCGTCTTATGTTTGAGTTGTTGTCTTCAAGATTTATGTGTCTATTTTCTACACAAACCAAAATATTTAAGATTCCCCTTTTCTCTCGTTCTTCCTTAATAGATGCCTTCATTGTCGTCCACTTTATATGATTGTAAATGTAGCAGCTTCAATACCAAATAGTTTTGTCAATCTGCTGGGATCATTAACAGAAGGTTAAAGTTTTTTCACTTATTTTAACTGTTGACCAGGTCTTTGAAGGTACATCCGGGATTGACAAAGTAAATACCCCTTCTCATTACTTCCTTTATTTTGTGGATGCTAAAGAATAAATTATAACAATTGTTAGAGACAAGAAAACCAGTTTGCTAGAGAAAAAAAGATCAAATTTGATTGATAGTTTATTTACTATACAGCACAGACAACACAAAATAGTCACCATTTCTGTGTTGAGCACATATTCGCACCGGATACTTTCTGAAACTCATAAATTATAATAAGTGTTAGGTGCCATAGTAAGCCTTTGGCAATGCCTTGACCTTGGAATGGAGCAACCTCTGCTCCCCTAAACTTTCTAACGAAAAGAAGAATGTGTATATGCCAAAAGAATTCTTTCAATCAATGGCATTCACTCTTGCTGCTAATTTCAAAAGCTATTTTACAATTCTGAAAATCTCCTAATACAGAACCCCCCCCCCCCCCCCCCCCCCTCAATACCACAATTAATGGCATAATATTGAACATAGATTTATCATTAATCTGTTTTCATAATTTGAAATTTTCAGGTTTGTATTGTAATCACTACTTCCTGCAAATGCTAGCGCAAATTGGGAGGGGTCACTACGACGCAGCTCATGATTTAGGTCGGTGTCTATCCCCAGTCAACCTAACATTGAAACTTGAAGTTGCACAGATTTTATGCTTAAATAAAAAGATTTCTTGTTATGTTTTACAATTTGTCTTGAAGTGACTATAAGTGATAATCAGTGTGATGGAAGATAAACCACAAAACACAAGCAAATCGAGTCCTTTTTCTTTTTGAAAAACCTGAATTTTAAAGCTTCTAATGTGTTAGCTGTGAGATTGGGATTACAATGGCACCAAACCTCAAGTATTCAGGTTTTGCAGAAGTTCCCATTGCATATTTCTTTTTAAGGGAAACATAAGTAATTGCTAAGTCATCATCTATATGTGACGTTTTATTAATCTCTAGTATTTTTTTTCTTTGTCCAGATTCAATCGACTTTCGAATGCAAAGGCTATTCAGTACTGCTTCATCGGTCATAGCTGCTGACATAACAATTGAAAGTTTAGAAAATCTAGATTCACAGGTGGTACATAACCAGAAGTGTTTCATCCTTAATTTTTTCTGTTCGATGTTTTCATTAGCGGACATAGACTAAACTGTGTTCTGATTATCACAGTTATTCCCAAATCATATTCAAGACCTATCATTGGGAAGTCTGTTGATCATATCGGGAAGATACAATGGAGCTTTTCCTAAATCAGTTAAAGTTAGTGGCACTATGTGCTGACAAAAAAGATCAAATTTATAGTTGCCCTTGTTTCAATTTTTTTAAGTCCCCTTTTAATAAGGGTTCTGTTGTATCTCTGATGCATCCAAAGTAATCTATATTCTACATATTTTTAAATATAAAAGGTGAAAAACTGTTGGAAGATAATAAGTTTCAAGAAGTGCAGCAAAGAAGCAAGGAGCATTCATTGTCAGTTTGAGTTTGAGTCAAAGTAGACTTTGAGTTGGTCTCTTTGTTTCCTCTTTTGTGGATCGGAGATTTATTTAAGATTGTTATTTGAATCCTGAAGGTTATGCCTCATGTGACCTTTAAGTATCATAAGATGTGGAATGACCCAAGTGCTATGAATTCCAAGTAAATGGATGGATAGTCACTTTGAAGATCACTAAATGCAATCAAGGGTTATGCTTAAGATTTTTTATCTGCACCCATTGAGGACATCTTCATACTTTGTTTTTGAATCATCTTGAATTTTTGCAGATCTCGGAGCTTTGGGAAACTATCCTGGTTCACCATTTTTACCATCCGATTCAGACATTTTGCTTAAATCTCCGGATCAACAGGATATAGGTAACATTATATCCACATATACTTTTCTTTTTCCCAAAATATTGATGAATAATAGTGGCCTAACATTTATAGAATATTCAATATTATATACTACAACTACAAAGCCTGGTTTAACAATGTTACCTATTTTTTATATTTCAGTGGATGACATAGGTAGGCACTGTGGTGATACATTCACAGGTCCTAACAAACCAACCATACAAGCCTTTCTTATGGACTGAAAACTGGACAGCTCAGTAAGTATACTAATACAACCATGCTTATCGGTACTGAACAATTTATGAGTCATAGGTAGTGTTTGGTGCATGGACATAACAAAGATGTAACAAGGATTTATTTTGTTTTAATAAGGATTTTGTCTTCATTTGTTCATAACTTTTTTATGTTTGTTTGGCTTTTGCAGTCAAACAAGAGAAAGTCTAGTCCGAGGACAAGTAGCCAATGGAGAGGAAGATTAATTTCGATGATATGGATTCAGCAAGACAACCATTGTCACACTCATTCATGCTTTAGTACAACATGCTACACTTACATTATATAATGAAGTCAATTGGTTATGGTTTATGCTCTAGTACCCTCTTATTTCGAGGTGTTAGGTCTTGTGTATTGTTATATCTGGTGGGGGGTACTGTATTTCTAGGTGTTTTTCTTCTTTTTTTGTTTTGTTTTTCTTTGCTCAGTTGGTGGTAAATCTCTTACTGCTGAGCTGGGTGTCTTTTAATAAAATTCTCTTATAAAAAAAAATTGGTTGGATTAAACGTCTTGTATTATATGTTTTTTTAGAACTAGTATGTATGGTATTGTGATAATTATTTATTTATGTCAATGCAAAATAATGCAAACAGGGAAATTAAAAATTTAGACATTAGTTCTATAATTGAAAAATCCAAAAAAGAAATAACTATTAAAAAAAAGAAGGCGGTTCTTAAAACACAATCTAGTTAAAAAAAATTGTAAAGAAGGTGGTTATTTAAATTAAAAAGGACAGTTTTGAACTGCCCTCTTTAAATAAAAAATGGGAACAACCCTCTTTTTTAAATGAGGTTATTTTAAAAAAAAAAAAGGTGGTTCCGAACCGTCCTCTTTAAAAAAAAAGAGGGCGGTTCCGAACTGCCCTCATTAAAATAGTATTTTTAATGGCAATAGATTTAAGGGGGGTTCGGAACCTCCCTCCCTTAGGTTAAATAACCTCATTCAAAAGGCTTTTTTGTAGTAGTGATTTTTACTTAGTAAAAGAGTATAGACACCCCTTAAATTATTTGCATTTTGCAAATAACCACCACAAATTATTTTTTTTACACAATTACTCCTTAAACTTCAACATTTCGTAAAATTAATACTTCCATTAATTTAAAATTAAGATTTAACTGTAAAAACACCTTACCATTCAATTTGTTGTGATCTCAACCATAAGATGTTTATAATTTATTTTTTAATTTTAATAATATTAATTTATTCTTATCCTAAAATATCTTCTCTATAATAATAAAAAAAAGAAACAACGTTTTCTTCTCAATTTGTGCCGCATCAGTTTTTATACACCGCAACAGTTTCTCAATTTTTAAAAAGAAGGTTAAATAAATACTATTAAAATTAAAAAATAAATTATAAAGATTCAATGGTTGAAATTATAACAAATTGAACAGTATGATGTTTTTATCGTTAAAATTTAACTTTGAGCTAACAAAAGTATTAATTTTGCCACATGTTAAAGTTTAAGGAGTAATTATGTAGAAAAAATAGTTTGTGGTGGCTATTTGCAAAAGGCAAATAGTTTAAGGAGTGTTTATACTTTTTCCCTTTTTACTTTTAACATTTCTCATTTTTAAATTATTATACATTAATTAATAAATATATTTCTTAATAAAAATTAAACATTATTAATATTTTCAATAAGGATTAAATAAGCACATTATGGACAAAATACATAAAAATTACACTCTTTGATCTTATGTGTAAGATCCTTTAGGAAAACTTTATTGCTATGGTGTAATCTATAACTATATGTTTTAACTTAAAAAATTTCAGTTTTATTCAATATCAATACATGTCATCGATAACTCTTACTTTATATTTAATACATAAAGTTATTAATTCAAATTATTCACTTTTGCTTTGCATAATCTTAAGTGTAGTATGCAAGTGCATGAAATATATCTTAACTACATATGTTGAATAACATCACCAATCAAAAAAATTCCGCATCGTGCGTAAGCACGGGTAACCAACTAGAATCATGGGCTTTTCATGAACATTGATTTTATAGTCTTATTATATCTTATTATATAGCTATATTATATATATATATATATATATATATATATATATATATATTCATAATTGATTAATGTTTGACCCGTGCATGGCACGAGTCTATAGCTAGGTTGCTAATTAGATAATCATACAATCCTTTTCTTTCATATATAGACAGTTATACACTGTCTTAGAAATTATCCACTTCTATTAAAGATTTTTTCATCCTGTTTGAATTATTATATATGTTGCTTAACATTATGCATATTTATTGGCTTACAACATGAGAAAATTGATGACATGGATCATTATTTACAACAACATCATTGTCCTCATCTTCGATGTGAATCACATCAACTTTTTTTGGTTTTGTTATGAAAACACCTTTGTTATTAACACTTTCTCTTTAGATATATGTACAACTTTACCTTTTTTATGAATATTTCTTTGTCACTGTAATGACTATGTGATGTCAATTAAAACTATATCCTAATATCACATGTACAATACGATTAATTACTGCATGAGAGCTATGTTTATTTATAGCCGTATTATAACCTCATAATTGATTAATACTTAATTCGCGCATTTTCAATAATTTATAGGAAAACAACTTTGCTAAATCAACAAAATATAACTAACTAGTTATCTAATTTATCTCTTCGCAATTGATTAACGATTTACCTATGCATCGTAACTCTCTTATTTTGATTTTTTTTTAAAAAAAATAAAAGTTAAATGTTTTACGTGGATATTTTGATTTGATTTTCCGAAAGCGATTTGATTTTTAAAGGGATAAATTAACCATAATCATAATTAGGAAACCATCATACAATTTATGGAATAATAAGATAAAAAACTATTTAAAACTAACATTGTAACATATGTATTTATATTTTTCGATAGTAATTAATTAACAATTAATCCGTGCATCGCACGGGTCTATTAGCTAGTTATTAAAAGTTAAAACACCCTATGAGTGTTTTTATATGATTTTTTTTAAGGGGAGGGACTTGTTATTATTAAAACACCCTATTAATTAGAGCCAACAAAAAAAATCTTGTTCGACCAGGTAGGTCCAAATAAGCCTGATATACTACCAGTATATAGACTCTTAAAATACAATTCGAATAGATCCTGAACCTTTTTAATCCGAATTATAAAGTCTGAACCCTGCCAAACATCTGGGCCGTCGCTAAAATCATCTAAAACAAGCCCAAATTAGTTTTAAAAAATGATCTGCTACCAGGTTTAGGTAGATGCTTTTGAGTTGTAGATTACAAACCCTACTTACTATCCCCAAACCCCAACTTTACACATGAAATTAACGGAATGTCCTAATTAAAAAAAAAATACTAGAATATAAACCCCGTTTTATATCCCCAAAGCCCAGTGTCGAATAACCATTTTCCGACTCGGGACTCTCGGAAATTATGGTCATGGAATTTTGATGCTTTTTTTTTAGACATGGTTCTCGGAATTTTTGGGAAAATTCCGACACGAGAGAGTCGGAAATGAAAGAGATATCCTGCATCAGAACAACACAAAGGAAGTACAGAGGGAACAACATGTCTCAATTCGATATTGTTGATTATCAATTTCTTCATATTTATTCCTTGTAATATTTGGATCTGAAGTTGCTAATTATGTTTCCTACTTCTTAGATAGAATAAATGTCAGGCCCGCCCTCTATCCATAAAACATAGAAAGGATGTCCTTGACTAATCCAATTATGCATTCAAATAATCAAGAAATCTAAAAGAGGGAAAACACTTTCACAACAATCAATTCCATAAAAGGTATGAGAATGAATCGATGAATGAAACATAAAATCGCATAGAAGGGGATAGCAAAGTGAGAATGGTGAAAATAAAATAGAGGCTATATCGCACCGCAACACAGCAACAGCGCCAACGAGAGGAAGTGAGGAACTGTGCAGCACAACAGCAGTGCCGGCGAGAGAGAAGAATCAAAGTAGAGGAAGGGAAAGGCGCAACTCTGCAAGGGAAACATAAGCGAGCAGAAAGGGAAGATGAGGAGGTGGGAGGAATAATAGAAAGATTCAAGGGTATTTTTGTCTTTTCCAGTGTAAAGTTGGGGTTTGGGGACAGTAACTGGGGTTTGTAATCTATTACTCGATGCCTTTTTGCCCGAATTTTATGGAGACATTTTTAACCCAGCCCGATCATGACCCAAGCCTGAAGCGAGCCAGCTCGAACCCGACCAGATAGCCCGATTTGCTACCTCTGCTATTAATCTCATTCTAATAATGTAACAAAGAAATATCTTTTTTGCTAGTTTTAGTGTGCATCAAGGGTATTCTCTAGTTGATAACCGAATATTAATCCCTTCCGAGGCGTAGAGGTCACCGATATGAGTTTTGCCTTTATCAACAAAGTCTTTTCCATACCCACGACAGGATAGAACCCCTGATATCATGCTTAAGAAACTCAGTCATATATCAACTGTGTTTGGTTTTGTTGATGCAAGTTTTAGCCTACAACTATATAACTATTATTCTTAAAAATCTCATATATCAATTAAATATTTTTTAAAATTTCATAAAACATTTGGCCTAAATTTCTGGATGCATGATATATGTTTTCTTTTTTGCCACATCGGCATTGTTAATCACTTTTTGAACGGAAGAACTAAAATCACAAAAACTTGAAAAACTTAAGAGCTAAATTCGTCAAAAAAAATAAAATACATTTAGAGCACAAAAAATACATTTAAGTCTTGAAAATTTAGAGCACAAAAAATTTAGAGCACAAAAAATACATTTAAGTCTTGAAAAAAGTGTTTATCATTTTTCAAGAACAATTTAATCCATATGAGAAATCAGTTTGACCAACATTTAAAAAAAAAATTCAAATTAATCTTTCGTTTATTTTTAGAGACCCAACATATTTTGGTGTGTTTTTTCAAAGATCAATTTTGGTCTTCCTTGAAAAAGAATTTAATATTTTTTGTTATTTTTAAATATAGATAATTTTGATTTTAATTTTTTAATATTGCTAAATTTAATTTTAGTTCATAATTTTATAAGTTTAGTTTTTGATTTATGTTTTAGTTAATAGTTTTTCTGTTAAATTTATGTTAATAATGTGTCAACGTCATGATTGATTATGTTATTGATTTGTGGGTCTTGCTAACAAGTAAGAACATTTGTTAAGGTTTTTTCTTTTTTTTTGGAAAAAAATTGTTAAGGTAAAGGTGGAAAAAAAATGCAATAAGTCAATATTATCTACTCTCTCGAAAACCCCAAAAAATATATTTTTCAATACTTTCATGCTATACTTAGTTGCTTAACAAGTGTCATAAGAGCACTTGTTAGCATTATCCTTAATTTATATAATACAGTACATATAATCGGTTAATCACATCATCATCAACAATAAAAGTAACCAACGAGGTGTGGCACACCTGACTCGGGACTTTGTCCTCGGTCCGCAAGGACACGGGTTCGAATCCCACCTCGGCGGTATGAGTCTGTCGCTCCTTCGGGAGTGGTTGACCTCCTCCGAGCAGTTTGCAGGCTATGACCAGGCAGGATTGCCCATGAGAGTCATCAATGTGCGGCAATGAATGTGAGATTTCCCTAGTAAACAAAAAAAACAATAAAAGTAAATTATCAAATAAGTAAGAACTAAACCAAAAAATAAAATTAAATTATCAACCAATTAAGAAACTAAAAACAAAAATAAAATAAAATTAGGACAAAATTTTGTGTATCGAAAACATTTTTTTATTAGGATTTTTTTTACCTTTTTTTCTTTTTTCCTTATATTTTCTACACTTTCGGAAGAGAACGGGATAATATTATTTTGGCTAAATTACTTATTTGGTCCCTTACTTTATTTTTCAATTTCAAATTGGTCCTTTACGTTTTTTTATTTCATATTGGTCCCTTATGTATTTTTTCACTGTCAATTTGGTCTCAGAATCACTATTCATCTTATGTGGACCAATATATTATGGACACGTGTCACTTTCTCTCTGCACGTGGACCAATATAATATTGACACGTAGGATGAACAGTGATTCTGGGACCAAATTGACAGCGAAAAGAAATATGATGGACCAATATGAAACAAAAAAAGAAAGAGACCAATTTAAAATTGAAAAATAAGATAAGAGATAAAACGAGTAATTTAGCCTATTATTTTTCTATCGGAAAAGACTAAAAACATACCTAAATGTTGAAAAAATAATACGCTCTGCCTAGTGCTGTTTTCAACAGGAAAAAGAAATGGGTGTCCCTTTCTCTCCCCTGCCCACACTGCCCCGCTGCCTACTTTTCATATTTCAAGCCTGCCCCACCTGCCCGTCGTGGAAAAACCTTCCCTCTATCACAAGCACTCTCCCGCTTTCCTCTTCAACACTCTCTCTCCCTCCCTCTCTCCTCCACTTTGCTTTGGACTTTGGATTCAGTTTCTCAAATCACAACTCAAGTTTTGTTCTTTTTCAACTTTCACCACTCTGCATGTGTTATTGATTATTGATCCTTAATATATATCATTGAAAATCCTATGTTTTTGTTGTTGTTCTTTTTGTTTAGTTAATGATGTTTTTCATTTCATATATTGTTCTATTATTATTGGATTGAAGAGTTGAACAAGTGGCTTTGGTTTTCATCAAGTTTGAAACTTTTGGGCATGAAAAGTTGTTTGTAACATTTTTTTAGAAGATGGGGTTTGGAAATAATAATGCAATTCAAGCTGGGAGTTTAGATGTAGGAAAGTCAAAGGTTGGTGATGGTGAAGAGAAGAAGAGAGGGTGCTGGCCTAAATTAAGTTTCTGTGGGAGCTGCATACCTTCAACATCAAAGGTTGATACTTCCATAAGTGGCACAAGTGCCCAAAATGGTAATTTTTCTTTCCTTATTATATTACTATTTCTTATGTTAGGAAATATCTATTATATGGCATCAAGTTTTTGTGACCAAAAAAAAATTATCTTTACTTTTTTGTTCTGTGTTTGGGGGTGTAAATTTGTTTTGAGAAATAACATGAATTATGTTTTTTTGTCTTTACTAAAGTGATATGAGTTGTTATTGTACTGAGGTAGTTGGATGTATAAGTATAACTGGTTCATTTGCAAACAACTTAAGGTTTTCACAACCATGTTCTTTTCTGGAGCACCATTGGACTGCTGCATATTATTTTTGTTAGCACTGTCTGCACTTGTTAGCCGAAAAGCCGAGAAATGTATGTTGTTACTTGTAAGGTCTATCAAATTGTTGTGACAATTGGATTCCATAACAACACTCCATGCATCCTGACATTACGGTGTGCTGAAAAACTTAGCACTGATACTGGAAAAATCATTATTCAATCGTATTATAGAAGTTGTCATGAACTATCTTTCTCCAAAACGTAAGCTGTTGGGTGAAGATGCATGAATAGTTTTATGTATCTAACAGGAACTCTCACCCTAGAGCTATTCGGGTTTTGAGCATGCACAATGCTCAAATCGACCGACTCAGTGCTGAAATTAAACTTGTTATTAGAAGAACGAGGTGCAAATGATCAAACTCCTAACCATTTGGTCATGGAGGTTCTGATACGAAGTGATGAATTACCTTTCCCAAAAGCCTAAGCAGTTAAGTGAAGACATATGAATAGTTTGATATATCTAACAAGTCGCAGAACCTAAAATTTATTTTCTGAGTTGCTATGGACAAATTTGTGATGGTTTGATGTTTCACCATTTGAACTGCACTGCTTGATAGGCATTTGTCATTTAGTTATCACCGTACAAATATAATGATCTTGTAATGGAGTTTTGTGAAGTCAATCATGCTAGAATCGATTGGTATTAGTGGTTGTTAATTCTTGTTCTTAGGTGTCAATACCAAGTCACTTGTCAGCGATAGATAACTGATTTAAAGTTATTGATTATTTTAACCAGTGGGAAAAAAATCTTCATTCGAAAAAAGCACAAATGAAACAGTTGCTCCTCCAGAGTCCTCATCAACAACTAGTAATGCAGAAAGTATCCCTTCTACTCCAAAATTCAGTGAGGAGTTGAAGGTTGCTTCTAGTTTGAGAAAATTCACATTCAATGGGCTTAAGGTGGCAACTAGAAATTTCAGACCGGAGAGTCTTCTTGGTGAGGGAGGGTTTGGTTGTGTCTTCAAGGGTTGGATTGAGGAGAATGGAACTGCACCTGTGAAACCAGGCACCGGACTCACCGTCGCAGTCAAGACCCTCAACCACAATGGAAATCAGGGTCACAAAGAGTGGCTTGTATGAAACCTATATGTCCTTCTCAAAGTTTCCCCTTCTTTCAATGTTTTACTTTTATAATTTTTCTTCTGCTAACATTCTCAATTTTTTTTCATTTTCTTCTTTACAGGCTGAGTTAAACTATCTTGGTGATCTTCTCCATCCTAATCTAGTTAAACTGATTGGATTCTGCATCGAAGATGACCAAAGATTATTAGTTTATGAGTTTATGCCCCGAGGCAGTTTGGAGAACCACCTCTTCAGAAGTACACTACTTACCTCTTTTATTCCTGCATGTCTTCGCCACTGCATGTTATTTCTGTGTAATATAATACCTTGTCACTGCTGCAAATTAGGTGTCCTGGAAATACACATAACAAGTTAAAATATTAGCACTTAAATTTTGGCTGAAAATGAGTTTGATTGTTGCTGATGCTAACCAAACATACTGTTTCATTGACTTATCAAAGAGTTGGACAGGAATTTCATATTTAAGTTTTCTTATTTAAAGTAATTATTCTTTAAACCAAACTGGCCAGTGGGACTGCTCAATGAGTCAATGACAGAGTTCATGTAATAGCAGTTACTGATCTAGTCTAGCAAGTAACTATAGTTCTAGGAAACTAATCACCACAACTCAATTTAGTATCTAAATAATCTACTGAATTCATAAATTGCATTCCTAGCTCAATGTAAATCATCTTAAATTAAGGTTCTTAATCCTGTACTCGATTCGCTACTTATTTGTCGTGCTTATTGAAAACAAAAACCAGAATAAAATGGTTCTCTTCTTGTAATGCAATCTTTTTCGGCTTGGCACTATGCCCTCAAAAAGAATTCCATGCGCAGTTATTAATTGTTTTCTGGTAACAACCATGTTTTATGCAGAAGGGCCCTTACCTCTTCCTTGGTCTATCAGAATGAAAATTGCACTCGGTGCTGCAAAAGGTCTTGCTTTTCTCCATGAAGAAGCTAAGAGGCCCATTATATATCGTGATTTCAAGACATCTAATATTCTATTAGATGCGGTATGTGAGTAAACTAGGCAAGAGTGTTTTGATTATTTGTTATTCATCCTCCAATTCAAAGACTGAAAAGGAAAAATGATTTTAGGAATACAATGCAAAGCTCTCTGATTTTGGACTTGCCAAAGACGGTCCTGAGGGGGAAAAGACACATGTATCAACAAGAGTTATGGGAACATATGGTTATGCTGCTCCGGAGTATGTTATGACAGGTGAGTTTAACCCTTCGGTATGCGTTTTAGAGTGTTTATATTTCTTGAACTAAATACTTAACTATGTAAGTAGGACTCGAGATAGCTACTAGTATCTAGAATTTGCATATTCTATCCTCAAAATGGATTTGACTCCTCTAAAGGGAGCTCTCTCACTTTAGAGAGTTAAGTGAGTCAGTCATAACCATTTAAAATATCAATGGTCAAGATGGCTACCTAGTAAATAGAAATATTCAAATAAGAACAAAAGTAAGATTATTAAAATAAACACAGGTAAATTCAACACATCAACTCTATTTTCTCCCCGGAATACCATCTTCAGCTGAACGGAACCAACTTCCACGACTGATTCAGAATTCGAGCAAGGCCGAAACTCAAAGTCAGCAACGGATTTAAGTTCTTCACTCAACCTATCACAGATCTGATTCACCCCCTTTTTTGAAGATTGCAAAGTCAAGCTCTTTGACTCGACGTGACCTGCACATCATTAACCAGACACATCAGACATCACTGTTTCAGCAAGCTGCAGTACCACATGTTCAAGACTGAAGCAGGTGTCACTTCATCCTGCAACACAGCAACAGCCACTCATGGTGGCTACTAAGCAAGACCCACCAACAATGGCACCACAAGCCACTGTGCTCCCCAGTACAGCACATCCTACGTGGTTGATGCTCACCGCTATTCATAGTGCTGGGCACAGCATTCAGCACGACACTGGTCAAAACTGAAAAACATAACTAATGCCTCAGTTCATAGTTCTTCACTTGCTACATTGTATCAAATTATCAATAGTTGTCAAAACCTAAACCCATCAATCATACTCTTTAGCAATGAAAACAATTACAAACAGAAAAATGGTAAAAACAAAATTTACAAATGTTGAAAATTTCAAGTTCTGCTTTAACTGAAATGTAATCATGATGTGCAATTATTTGTAAGACTAGCCAGCAAAAACGGAAGGAAAAGCATGATGGGTTATTTAAGGTTGCCTAGATTTCATTAATCCAAAAGCGAGAAGAATAACAATGCCAACAACTATTGTTTAAAGGTGTTTTAGGTACTGAATATGAAAAGTGAGTGTGTGGAGAGCGTTGGCATTCTGCAATTTGCATTGGAGCTAAGAGAAAGATTTTTCATTCCAGTATTCGTTACCTGACTAAACATAGCACAATATTTTTTTATGAATCTTTTCGATATGAAATTTAGTGATGTGTTACCATGATACCATCTTTACTATTCTTATTTTAAATGATTAAGATGGGCTCACATCACTCCCCAAAGTGAGAGGGCTTGCTTTGACCTTTAGAGGAGGCAAAATCCCTTGAGCATGGTTATAGTTAAAAACTAAAATCATACTTGTTATAAGTTCTCAGGCTGTCGTAAATTTTTATATTTATATATAGGCTTAATTATGTCACAAGTCCCTGAAGTTTGGAATATTTTTGTCAGATACCCTTATTCTTATTTTTTCATTGTCTGACTTCCCGAAGTTACTTCTGGGTTTGTCACATACCCTTACTACCATTTCTGGCCAATTTTGTTGACATGTAACATCGAAATCCTAGTCAGACGCAGGAGGATAGGCACGTGGTGCCCCGTAAGCGAAGATCTTTTTTTCTTTAAATTAATAAACTTAATATTTTTATATTTTTAGTTAAATAAAAAAAGAAAAAAAAAAGATTGAAGAGAGAGGTCGTCTTCGCCCATGTGACATCACGTGGCACCACATGACCAACCTCCTGCGGAGCAGGATTCCGATGTTACATGTCAACAAAATTGGCCAGAATTGATAGTCGGGGTATATGACAAACCCAGAAATAACTTCGGGGAGTCAAACATTGAAAAAATAAGAATAAGGGTATTTGGCAAGAGTACCCCAAACTTTAGGGACTTGTGACATGATTAAGCCTAATAATTAATATGTTAAAAGTTGAGCCAATAAATGCTAAATGTTTACTAGTTGTTTTGTAGATTTTTTTTTTCTTCCTATCAGATTGTTTCATGTTAATTTCTCTCTGAATCTGAACTCTGTCATAGTAATTAGAAGAAATTAAAGTTGATTCTGTTGAGGGATGGAATGCATAGAATTCTGGATATACTGATGAGTGAGAACATAAGGTTCACAACTTTGTCATTATCTATAAGTTGGTGCATATCTGGTTGTTTGATATGATTCTGGATTTCTAAGCTATAATGTCTCTAGCTTATGTCTGTAGTTTGTTTTGACTTTGAGTTTTAGATATCCTTTCAGATTTTCTGAAGAAGTTCACAATCCAAATACATGGTACTTGTACATTTAACAATTAACATACTGAATCAATAAATATAAAAAAAAAGAATCATACAAAAAACAAAACCATTTCGTGTTCCCCAATCTACTACATGAGCATTAGCATCATAAAAGTGTTTAGAATGAAATATTTGCTTTTGTAACATTTGAAAAGTAAATTAACTGAATTCTTCCCTATTTAATTCCACTTTTGTCTCTCTAACCATCTAATCTTTGCATGTGCTCACATTATTCTCCAAGAACTAGGGATGGCAATGGGTCCGGGTAATGGGGTACCCGGACCCAGACCCGTTCTTCAATTACTGGACCCGGACCCACCCGGGTACCCGCTGCATAATGGGTAGGCGGGTCTTCGGGTACCCAGACGGGTTTTGCGGGTAGCCATTGGCAATTTTTTTTAAAGAAAAAATTATTTTTTAAATTAATTTCTATGTTTTTTTTAATAGACCGAGGGATCCTTAATACATTATTACACACTCTACTTAATATTAATCCCTACCACCATTAAATACTCGCAGACATCAAAGAAATTCTCTCGTTAAACACAAACATACTAAATTATATATATATATATATATATATATATATATATATATATATAATGCATATATGTAAATATGAACGGGTCCGGGTACCCACGGGTCTGAATATCTCAGACCCGGACCCAGACCCGTTCAAAGCGGGTACCCAAACGGGTCCATTCTTTGCACCCACGGGTCTCTTTTTTGGACCCAGACCCGGACCCATTGCGGGTATTACCCGCGGGTACCCGCGGTTCCGGGTCCAATTGCCATCCCTACCAAGAACAAATTAAATTTGTGTACCGTTAACTGATGATCAAAGTCCTAAGCACTATCTTTAGCCTATGGATAGCTAAAATACCATGTAAATATTCTGTACTTAAAACCTTATGTTCTTTGGTGAAATATAAAAAACAATATTTGTTTTATCAGTACTCAATAGTGATCACAACCAAAACCACTAATAAAAAAATGTAAAACATAGAGCCGAAATCCTTTACATTTATTCTAATGTGCAGTGGTTAGCTGGCAACCATATTCTTGTTAAGTCATGAGGTAGTTGGGCACTGCTTTTACAGTTTTACTGTTTCATCCAAAGTGTGATGAATGGCTGATATTTAAATCATTAGCAACATTATCTAACAAACTTTGATAAAAGAAAGTTGTTATCAATAATTATTTCAATTTTCAAAAATATTATGATACATCAATTACTTTACATTGTCAAGTATTAAAAAGGGGTAAGGGGAAAGGAAGGGGGGCAGGGGACTTTTAAAATTAAAAGTTTCACAATGTTGGGTTATCAAATATTCTATTGAAAATGAATGATCTTCATATTCGAATAGAGAAGGGATCCTTATGAAAGAAAAGGCTAGGAAGCTACCACAATAACTAGCGGTTGTTACCTTATCTTATTCATATCTTGTTTTTTTATTTATTTTATTTTGTTGATGTACATTTACTCTTTCTAAATACTGACCTGAAACTGCGCATTCTGTTTAGGTCATTTGACATCGAAAAGTGATGTCTACAGTTTTGGAGTAGTGCTACTGGAAATGCTCACTGGACGGCGATCTATCGATAAGAGAAGACCAAATGGGGAACATAATCTGGTGGAGTGGGCAAGACCTGTACTTGGAAACTGGAGGATGTTCCTCCGAATAATTGATCCCCGCCTTGAAGGTCACTTCTCAGTTAAAGGGGCACAGAAAGCTGCTCAGCTGGCTGCTCAGTGCCTTAGCCGAGATCCGAAAGCTAGACCTTTGATGAGTGAAGTTGTTCAAGCTTTAAAGCCTTTGCCAAACCTTAAGGACATGGCTATCTCATCTTATCAGTTCCAGGTCGCACGAGTAGATCGTACCTTGTCCATGCCGAATCGTAAAAGTGTTATCAAAACACAGTTGGTGTCTTTACCAAAGAAGGGTCAACAACCTGTAAGGACCTTGTCAAGTCCAAATGGATCACATGGTTCTCCATATCCTCATTATAGCAAGTCTCCAAAACCCTAATGTGTAAGAATCACTACTCACTATCTTTATTTCCCTTCATTTATTCAGTTCCCTCAAATTGGGCCATGAGCTGAAGAGAAACTGTTGTGTTTTGAGAGTGTCTATGAAACCTGAGAGAATTGTCAAAAACCTTCTTTTGCCATCATTGTATAATCTCAAAATAAATACTAGCCACAACACAGTTTAGTGTTATATATTGTAGGGAGTGGATTGAAGGATGGTGAAGTGCAAAGTGGCTTATAGAGCTTTCAAGTAAGGAATTGTTGTCTGAAGTTGTTTAACTTTTCCACCTTCTGATGGGTTTCCTTTTCTTTCAGATTGTGTTTTTGTAAAGAAGAAATATGGTGATGGTGTTAACTCATGTTAATCAATGATTTTTACATTCACATTGGACAATGTTCTATCCAGTAAATGCTTATTAATGTAATTAAATGTTACACTTGTACGAGAAACATGCAAGAACTTTACTTGTAGACTACGTAGAAGTTGCTTGTCGTGCATGGTGTTAATTGTCACTTTGGTCCCTGAAATTACATACCGCTTTCACTTTCATCCCTCAAATTACGAAAATAGCTTTGAGGTCTCTGGATTTGTAAAAACGTATGCACGTTAGTCCCTCCGTCAACGTCCGTTAATGGAGGCGTGACATGCACATTAAATAATTCACTATAGTCCCTGTAATCACTTTAAATAATTCACTATAGTCCTTATAATAATTTTAAGTTATTCATTATAGTCCCTGAAACTATACAATTTATTCACTTTAGTCCCGATATCAGTATAGTTCAAATTTCATATTAACTCAAACAATCAGTAAAGAATTAACCAAAAAGATTAAGGGGTATGGAATACCTTCTTCATATTTGAGATGAAGTTTCATCCTTGCTCACCTTCAAAATTTACTCTTAATATATTAAATATATAATTTCAGGGATGTAAGTTTTACATTTTTTGTTGCATAAATATTATCTTTGGTGCAATGGAGAGAAAAACTCAAATAGTGTTAATAATTAAAAAAAAAACTCAAACGGAACGACACAATTTGGAAAACATACAAAACGATGTTTTATATAGTAAAACAGCACTTTGGTTCATGAAATTGACTTTGGATTGGTTGATCCTTCATATTGTAAAAACAATTTGGCTCCTCATTTTGCATATTGTCAGTTAATATGGTTGTTGAGGAAAAAAATTTAATTTTTTCAGTACCAAATTGATTGATGATGAAACGCAAAGTTAAGGGTCAATTTGACATTTTCCTTAAGTCTAAGTGTATGTTAGATCTTATGCAAATGCAGGTTTGTGCCTCCCAAAAGGATTTAAGCATTTTGAATTGTGTTTGATAAAAAATTTTCAAAAGGTGATTTCCCTTTCCAAACTTGATTCCAGTTGAAGCTAAATTTTCTAAAGGATAGAACTTCATCTCAGATATGCAGAACCCCTTAATCTTTTTGGTTAATTTTTTACTGATTATTTGAGTTAATATGGAATTTGAACTATACTGATATAGGGACTAAAGTGAATAAATTATATAGTTTCAGGGACTATAATGAATAACTTAAAATTATGTAGGGACTACAGTGAATTATTTAAAGTTATTACAGGGATTATAGTGAATTATTTAAAGTGCATGTCACGCCGCCGTTAACGGACGTTGACGGAGGTTAACTCTAGGGACTAACGTGAACACGTTTTTACAAATCCAGGGACCTCGAAGCTATTTTCATAATTTGAGGGACAAAAGTGAAAGCGGTATGTAATTTCAGGGACCAAAGTGACAATTAACTCTTTCTTTTTTCTTTTTCTTTTTTGTCTCTCTTTTGTTGATTTTAGGTCTAAAGTGTATTATGTTTGGTGTGTTAAGAGCTAAGGTGATGTTGTAATTACTAGTATTGAGAGTAAGGTTATTGGTACTCCCATTAACTCAACATATTGTGTTTTCTAAAGTAACCCTCGTTTGAACTTTCTTCAAATTAAAATTAAGATTAATTCATTTTGAGTTTAATATATATGCACTAAAGTGCATTATCCTTTATTTATGTGCATTATTTTTATTTGTAAATTAACTGGTATTTAATTCATAGAGGATGGATGATATGTTTACGGTGTATAAAAAAACAGTGCATGTATTATTTACTCATTCAATTTTGTTATACTACTCCGTAGTTTGCTATGAAAGAAAATTATGTGATAATCTTATATTAATTACACATGTAAATATCAATTATAGCATGTTCTTTACTAATCAATTAACGAAAGGTATATGTACCTGAAACAAGAGAAGGATCCATGCCAATATCTTCCTTGACCCTGTTGAAATGCTAGAGAAAAGAAAAGATGGAATAGGAAAGAAATGCCGTGTGAACAAGGAAGAGGATTACTCCTCTCTATCTCATAGGCTACTCAAAAATAAAAACTGATCAGTATATATATAAACTTAATACCAGAAACTGAACAGTTTCTAATAATGAGGAAAAATGTTTAATGGGAAACAACCTCTAGCCATATCAGATGAGAGTAGGGACCTCTAGCCAGACATACCAAAAGAATAACCCAACCCATAACAGGGTTATCCTCAATAAAAGCCTAAACATAACATATCCATCAATTAACCAAGTGATATATATTAGATTATTATAAATATATAATAATCTACACAATTGATATATCTAATAATTTTAAACATATTCTAAATAATAGATTAATGCTAATCCATAAATTATTAGAATATATAAAAAATACTACAATCTCCCACTTGGATAGCATTAATCAATTATTAGAAAATAAAAATTATTAAGATCGAAATATCAATTATGACTGAATCACATATCAACCAAAAATGTATGAAATATAAGGCTTTAATCCTGCAAAGATAATATCCGATAGGGATATATATATATATATATATATATATATATATATATATATATATCAATAGCATATATTTCATACAAAAGAATGATAAACAAGGAAAAACATAATTAATTAAGACGAAATTGCATTTCCATATAATGGTCCAAGCATTTCAATAATGCCATAAGAGATGCGATAATAAAAGTGACGTCAACCAATACATATCTCATAATAGTAAATAAAATGTGCTATATTAGACTCCCACTAACCCAAAACATCAAAAGACTTAACCAAACCCATATGAGTTACATGATTCTGAAAAACTCCAATAGTTAAGCCTTTGGTAAGTGGATCCGCTAACATGTTCTCGATAACAATATGTTCAATTTGAATCTGAAGCTCACGAACTCTTTCTCGAACAGATAGATATTTTACATCAAAATGCTTTGTGCGAGAAGAGCTTCTAGTGTTTTGAAAGAATTGGCGAGAATCAACCAAGAGGGGGGGGGGGTGAATTGGGTGAATATAAAACTTTGAAATTCAATCGCAATAAATCGTTCTTTGAAAGAATAACAGAGATTAAACGAGCGGAAGACTTAAAGAACGAGTCAAAAACAATTTTAAGCGCAGAATTGAAATAATATTATTATGTATATTGAAATCATACTATACACGAGATTGATTAAATCAACACAAAGAAAACGCAATTCTCTTCTTAAATAAATTAAAACGTAAAAATGACTTTTATCCACGAAAATATAATTAACACAAAATAAACATGCGGAAAATAAAGAGATAAGGGATAGGAAAATTTGCACCGGAGATTTTTATCCTGGTTCGGCAAACAACGCCTACATCCAGTCCTCAAGCGACCCACTTGAGCTTTTCACTAAGCCAAGACGCAACGCGTCCCCAAGTACATCCAAAGCGCCCCGCAAGCTACTAGGAATCCCACCGTTCGCCAGGGACCTCAAATACAATAGCCTAACTACTAGGAATCCCACCGTTCGTATAGCGCTACCCAATACAACAGGGTTACCTCACCCTATAAACGCGACACACGTTCAATCCTAAGGGAAAACACTCCTTAAAATCTAAGGTTGTCACACCCCTTACAATAACAATGAATTGCATGAAGAAATGTGTGCAACTAACAATAAAGTTCTCTAGATAGAGCAGATACTACAATAGAGTCCTACGACAAAATAATATTCTAAAGCAAATGCAAAACTATAACAATATGATGATGATGATCTTCTCAAAATAATTTTTCAAAATTAAGAGAGAAGGAGAAGAAGAAGAAGTAGTAAGAAGATCTTGAAGTGTGTGATGGTGTATTTTTAAAAAGGTAGAAGAAGCAGCCAAAAATCAGAAACGTGATCATCCAGAAAAGGAAATAAATCATTCTGGAAATCAGTTTGATTTCAGCACGTTTTTCAAAAATTTGAATTAAGTAATCGATTACTTTGGTCAGATTAATCGATTACTTGCTCTCAGGTTTTTCACAAAAGTTGCAGCATTAGAATGTAATCGATTAACAACTTCAAATAATCGATTACTGTCACCTAAATGACCAGTTCAAGGAAGTAATCCATTACAAGAATCTAATTAATCAATTACTTACTCTCTGGTTACAAGTTGCATCAAATAATCGATTATTCCAGAAGGGGTAATCGATTACTCCACAATAAAAACAGATTTTCATGAAAAAGTTGTAACCAAAGGTTTTCGCAAAACATTTTCACAAAGACTTTTCCTGGAGCAGAGGTTTAAAAATGCTTCTTCTAGGTTTTTAAGAATAAAGCATACTTCATCATCATAAGATTATAATTAAGTGCTTTAGATAATATTATTTGCCTTACAAAGATTACTAAGCCTAAAGACTAGATCTTCAACTTGCATAAAATCTTTGCATTCTTCAGCGTACCTGAACTTGTTCACAACATATGTTAAGTTGTGTTGTGTCATCATCAAAACAACAAAAGGGAAACCATGAGTTTCAACACTCCCCCTTTTTGATGATGACAAACACTACCTGCAAAACAAAGGTTAGTACATGATATATGAAGAAACAATATATTTAGCTCTTTAACACTCAAGAGCACAACTCCATACAAGGAGCACATAATCAAGCTCTAGCAGGCTCATAAAAAAATAAGCTCTAGCAAGATCATAATCAAGCTCAAATAACTCAATAACTCCCCCATTATATCCCCCAATAAGCTCATAACAGACGTATGGCCACCTTTGAAGGCGATGTCGAGATCATAGTTTGACATCCCAATCCTCGATCTAGGATGCGTCTGAGACGATTGGGAATCCCGATGATGTTCGCTCAACATGTGCCACAAGCCTACATCTATCGTCATCTTACTTCATCACCACCACCTGCAAGAAGAGCAATGGCCTTTCACATGAATCCTTTTCAAACTTTCGGTGATCGTGTTGTGCCCTAGAGACCTCTCACACCGATGCTTGACCGTAGGGTGAACTTCACTCCTTTACCGAAGTATATCCTAGTTCAAAGGGTACCCTCAAGAGGGGAAAGTTAAGAGGAAGAGGAAGACCCTGTGGAGGATCCCAGCGAAAGGAACGACGAGGTGGTGGAGAATGCCGCTGGATTTAGGTGGAGAGAGTTGGGGATGGGATTGGGTTGTGCTGAGCTAAAAACTCTGGTATCTTTATATATATATATATATATATATATATATATATATATATATATATTGGTATATTAGTGTTTTGATAGTTTAGTGCTTTGTAAGTAAATAACATTTATTAGTAGTAAAAACTAGTTTTTATCCAATAGGTGTCAGGGGGAGTTAGTTTAATTATTCCTCTCCGGCAAATCTATGTAAATTAAAAATAACATTGTAAATAATTTTGGAAGTAATGTAAATAAAGTTAGTGCTTTTTCAAGAATATATCTTAATTGAGTTTTCATATCATATAAAAAAAAAAGGCTTTAAAAATTAGTAGTATAAGTTGGGGCCTTACAATGGCAATTAATTGAAATAATAAAACCAATTATTTAAAATAAATATTTGATAATAATATTCGATAAGAATAATGATAACAAATTATCCTAATAAAATTTTGTTAAGATTTATAATAAATCTCCACATTCAAATAGAATAAATCAGTATAATAAATCTCTACTATAACATCCTTTAATCACAAAGACCTCCATAATTAGAGAGTATAGTAAGATCAAAAAAAACTTTAACATTTTATCAAAATTTATAAAATTTCATAAAATCCATTCACAAAAGTTTATAAACATAATCCAATTATGTACTCTTTGAAAATAAAATAATTTCTTATTTCACAAAACTCTATACGTTAAATTCATATCAACACACAAAGACCTCTAAAGTATTAAGCCAAATACTGAAATATATAAAACAATATGTAATCACATGTTCTAATAATAAAACGCCCCCACATTTTAAAAATATGGTTTATATTCAATATGTAAAAATCAAAGTTTACATCACATTGCCTAATACAGATACAAAGATCACCAAATTATATTAAATGCTTTGGCATGTGGAGAATTTCAGTTAATAGAAGGAGTTCTCATAGTTAATTTTATATTCACCATTCTTTTACATAAGACATTATGGACATTACATTCATCTCCTTTCCCCACAATAGTGTAGGAGGGAACACATTTTTTTTATCACAGAGTATGCCACTCGTATTTCTCCATACCCACCAAATTACCAATTGATTTCAAAAACAATTGTCACACATTATCCATCTCAATTAAACTAATTTTTGGGATGGTCATTTTCTCTAAAAATTTTATTAAACAAAATGATATTTAGACATACTGGGTGGACAATTTCTCGTGTTTGCTTCAAAATATCACGTCGCTAAAAAAATCAATAATATTGATTGTTCAATCCTCTCTTAATTTGCATCCTTTGCCTCCCTTATACAAGAGCTTGTACTCTTAGCACTCACAACAATGCCCTCAAATCAAATAAACAAAATGAATTATTAGAACAACCACATTCTAATCAAGTATGTAGAATTTTTTTATTATTTATCCAAATAATAATAATAATTTATTCAATTTCATTAGCTTCATTATTTGTCACATAGATAAAAATATATACACAAAACCAATATGATTTCTTGTTCTATTTTCCCAAATTGTAATAATAAAAATTTAGCTTGTAAAAAAAGTCTAATAAAATGTGTTCAAGCCTTTATCAAAATAATAATTTATTTGCAAATTAATCTTAAGATTGTTGGAAAAATAGCAAAAGAAACTGATAATCACAACAATATAATTTATAAAGAAATATAAAAAAGAATTGACTGAGGCGTGGGCAAGTGTAGTGTGCTTAAAAGTATTTTTTGCCACAAGTGAAACACTTGGTGTAAAATGCCTCCAAAGACTAATATCCTAACAGTCACTTCTCATTAACTCGATCTACATTTGAACTGATGAGATCTCAAAAAACAACTTATTTCGATTTCTTTTTTTTTTAATATTTAAAAAAAGAAAACAATTTGTAGATAATATTAAATATGGTAATGAAAAACCAATATTACTTATACCACACTTTTTGGTTGCCCATCCGGTTTCTCAAATACTACCTATATACATCCGGATCCGACCCAGGTCGCGTGCCTGACTATGACAAGTGAGTCTTCCAACATGAATTTTCTGCATCAACAAGAAATTACCACACTTTAATTTCATTTTAATCCCAAAAAACCAGCAAGTAAATTATATATATATATATATATATATATATACTTATATACTTAATGATTTGCACCGTTGTTTTTTTTTTTGGTAAACAATGTGGGCAAAAGCCCAACAAAAGAAAAATTACATCAAAATACTGTCTCTAGGGTACGCAATCCTAGCGTAGTCAGGGTAAAGAAAAGATCTTAAACCATTGACAGGTTCATCAAGTATGCAGCAATCAAAGTCCTTGTTCAAGCTGAAGTTGGCTAAGAAATCAACACAAGGGTTTCCTTCTCGATTTGTGTGGACGAAACTGATTCTCCAGTTGTTCTTCCTTAGTCTGTTAATGTGGTGAAAAAGGTTGTTCCTTCCTACGTAAAGATCAGTACCAACTACGTTATTAAGATGTTGGACTATGGTGAGGGAGTCTAGCTCATTCCACACTTATATTGGTGTAACCTTTATTCAAGGCTATGTCCAGCCGAGTAAAGATTCCCCATAATTCAGCATTAAAAGCGGTAGTGATGCCTATCCTTTTATAAAAGCCGCATATCCATCTACCATTGCTATCTCTGAAAAATTCCTCCACATCCTGCTATGTCGGGGTTCCCTTTAGAAGCACCATCGGTGTTGATGATCTTGATCCAACCTTCTGGGGGCTTGTTCCATCGTATGAAAGTAGTCTCCATATATCTTCTATGCTGAGTGTTGGCTTGAGGAATTATATCTTGAACCTGCATCAAAATGAATTGTTTGGCATCATAAGGCATTTGGAAATTAGTTTAATAAATGGTTCTATTATGCCATATCCAAAGAAAGTATAAAATACAAAGAAAGATAATTTTCCAATCTTTAGTCCGCAGTAACAAGGAATATGGACCAAATTTGGCGGGCTTTACTACAATCTCGCATAGAATGAAGGGTAGTCTCCTCTTTGCCCCTGCAATTTGGGCACTCGGCTGTTCCAATTCCCCATTTAGCTTTACGATTATTGGTTAAGAGTCTGTCATGTCCAACTTTCCATAAGTGGTATTTCCATTTTTCAGGACATTTTGTTTTCCAAATGGTTTCCCAAGGAAGCATGGAAACAGTAGGGGCTTCATTTGATAAGACCCTGTAAGCTTGTTTGATAGTGAATTCTCCATGTTGTGATCCACTCCAAGCTATTTTGTCATATCTAATTCATTATGAGGTCCAGGGATTGTCCTAAGAGAGTTTATGATATGGGGCTGGATCAAATTACCAAGGTAATCCAGGTTCCACCCACCTGCACCATCGGCCATGTCTTTAACAAGGGTTATATCCTGGGAAAGATCTAAGGGATGTTTGAGAAAGTCTTGAAGATTGGTGTTGTTACCCATCCATTTGTCTCTCCAAAATAAGTACTCCTTCCATTCCCTATCATGTATTCAAGGTTTCATGTCAAAGAAGGCCAGAGTTGCACCATGCGTTTCCAAAGGGCTGAATCGGATTTAGATGAAATTGCTGTGTTAAGAAGATCCCGACCTCTTGCATATTTCCCTTTTAGGGATTTAACCCAGATATCATTAGGTTTGGTAATCATTCCCCAGTCTAATTTCATTATGAAGGCATCATTCATAATAGAGGTCCTGCGAAATCCTAGGCCACCATGAGATTTGGGAAGACATAAGTTGTCCCAGCTGAGGAGATGTGCCTTATTTTGCTCCTGCGAACTACCCCAAACAAAGTTTCTTTGAGCTTTGTCAATTTTCCTGCAAATACAAATAGGAAGAACAAAATGCTGCATAGTATGATTAGAAATAGCACTAAGGACAGATTTAGCAAGAACTGTTCTTCCTGCAATAGAAAGACAGTTAGATTTCCATCCTGCAAGCTTACTATTAAGTTTTTCCAGGAGGGGTTTAAAATTCTCTTTTCTTCTTCTACTCCCCTTATCAATGAAACCAAGGTAAGATCCAAGTCCTTTATTCATTTTGAATCCGCTGTGGTTCACAATATCTGCACAAACATCTGGATCATTATTATTAGAGAAAAAAATACTAGTTTTAAAATCATTAATTTTAAGACCAGTACTAGCGTTAAATTTATCAAGACAATTCATAATAATACTATACTGCTCCATAGAGGCTTCAATGAAAACAAGGATGTCATCGACAAACATAAGGTGAAATATCAAAGGACCATGATTCCCGGCCTTTATAGGTTTCTAATTATTGCCTTTAGAGACTTCCTCTTCAATCATATGGCTTAATCTGTCAATGCAAATAAAAAACAAGAAGGGAGAGAGGGGGGTATCCTTTTCTAATACCCCTAGTAGGATAGAAAACATCCCCCTTAATGCCATTCCAAAGAAATTTGTAAGAAGTTGACGTAATAATGCAAGTATCCACCATATTTCGGAACTCTATAGGAAGATCTAGATTTATCATACAATCTTTGATAAATTCCAAGAGATGTTGTCATACGCCTTCTCCAAATCAATTTTGATCGGCATAAACCCAGTTCTACCTTTCATATGTTTCATAGAGTGAGTAAGCTCCTGGGCTATTATGATGTTGTCTTGAATATTTCTGCTCGGAATGAAACCTGCTTGAAAGGGAGAGATCCAGCTATTTAAGAACAGTTTGATTCTATTGGCCAGGATTTTGGTAATGCTCTTGTAAATAACATTACAGAGGGCAATTGGGCGAAATTTGGAAGCTTTTTCCGGTGGATCAATCTTGGGGATTAGTACCAGGATAGTAGTGTTGATAGCCCAGATAGTTTCAGGATGATTCCAAGCATATTGTATGAATTCCACGAAGTTCTTTTTTAACAGGGACCAATTGTGTTTGTAGAAAGCACTAGGAAGGTCATCTTCCCCGGGAGCTTTAAGAGAACCCATAGAAAATATAGCATTTTTAATTTCATCCTTCATAGCAACTTCACCAAGAGAATTTAAACTAAGGTCGCTTCTAGGATGAGATATACTACTGGTCAAAGAGTCTCTCTTTGGATAGGGATCATTGTAAAGATTAACAAAAAAATCTTTAACCAGCTGCTGAATCGTGTCAACCTCATAACACCAATTTCCAGAATTATCCATAAGAGCATGACTTTTGTTTTTTCTCCTTCTAGTGATGGTTCTTGAATGATAATATCTTGTGTTCCTGTCTCCACCATCAATCCATTTTTTCTTGATTTTTGAAACCCGATTAATTCCTCTTGTTTGAGAGTTTCATCGAGTTCCTGCTTAAGCTCAATTTCAAGATGTTGCAGAAAATTGTTAGTGTAATATTGATTTGCCAATTGTACCATTAATTCTGGCCAGCAACTTCTTTTTACGTTTAAAAACATTACCGAAGATATTAGAGTTCCAATCTTTTAGCTTCGGGATAATATTATATATCAATAGCATCAATAAGAAACACATCTTTCCTCCAATTATTTAACATGAAATTATTAAAGTCTTTATGATCTAACCACATAGCTTGGAATCTAAAAGGTCTATGACCACGATTATTGCTATTAGAGTTAGTAAAAAGAAAAGGAGGGTGATGGTCAGGGTGTACCTGGGGAAGGATTTTCAGAAGAGAATCCTGAAATTTGAGATGCCATTGTACATTTCAAATCCCACGATCAAGCCTTTTAAAAACTCTGTCAAGACCATTCCTCATAGAGCCTCTCCAAGTGAATTGACCTCCGGATTGCCCAATATCAATCAGATTGCACGCATTGATCCTGTTGGTAAAGTTTAAACATTTCATGTTGTCCACCGGTGCACCACCCTTCTTTTCACTCGATCTTGCTATTTCATTAAAGTCCCCGATTAGAAGCCATTCTCCATCAATATTAATCTCAATATCAGAAATGGTATTCCAGAGTTGGTTCCTCTCTGAATCACGGGGGCTAGCATAAATAGCAGATAGGTACCGTTTACTGTAATTTTGTTCTTGAACAGAAACATGAATAATCTATTTTTCATTCCTGATAACCTGAATAGAAATATTGTTGTTGTTCCAAATAATCCAAATACCACCTGAATACCCAACCGCATCATTCACAATTGAGTTTCGGAATCCCAAATTCTTGATGACCCATTTAGCATGATCACCACTACAACGCGGTTCTTGAATAATCACAATATCTGGTCTTTGTTCCATAGTCATATTGCGGAAATAACGAATAAACTCCTTCCCAACCGCTTCTCTGACATTCCATGAAATCACTATCATTGGGAATTAGGTTGGGGATGCCTTGAAGGTAAGGAGCAGAATTACCTGACCCATTTGGTTTCACATTTTCAATGGTTTTCATCTCCATAGAAGAGCAAGTATCATCACCTCCAGTTGATTCCTTGCAAAATCCGCGATCAAGCGGCTCATCAAGGTCTGTGTGCTGTTTGGCGGAAATATACCTTTGGTGTATAGGTTCAACAATTTCAGTGCTTGGAAGTATTACCTGAGCCATGAATTTATCACTATTATATTTTTTGGATTCTTGAAAGATTTTCATTCTCCTTCGGTTTTCTTCATCCTGGGCTTTAGTGTCAACATGGTGTGAACTCACCATATCTCTACTGGAATGTTCTGTAGCGTTTTCATTATCTTTTTTCGAGTCCTCCTTTCCTGTACTTGAAGCGTTTTTTTCCACATTCTGACTTGAAGAGGATGGTTTTTTGTTGTTGGGCTGCCACACATTGGGCTTAACTCCTTTGCGTTGAGGGTTTTTTTCCTCCCAATGAGTTTCTGACTCTTTCATTTTTATGGCCTACATTTTTACCTCTATCACTTGGGCCCATTTTGTTCATATTATTGTTGTGGCCCTCATGATAGTTATCACGTGTTCCATTGGTGACTTTGTCCTCAGCACTTCCCTCATTCTCTTTTTCCAACACCGCAAAACGACTCTTCAACACAGTAGGGCCCTCATTCTTGATACTTCCATTAGCCAAGGTGGTCGTTGCATCATTCATGGAATTGTTATTACTTTTAGATTCTTTCCTTTTAACATTTCTTTTGACCAACATCCAAGGACCGAAATGATTCTTTATTGTAATATTATCCTTAAGTAATTCCTTCTTACCCAATTCAGCGTTGCTTTCCTGATTCTTTGCGGATTCACAATTCCCATCAATAGTTTCCATAATCATCTTTGAGAGTGGTTGGGATGCGCTGCCACTAAGGACCTTTGTAGAAGGAGTCTCACGGCTGCCATCTTCATGATTCAAAGTCGTGGTTTTTGACACCGTGATACCGCATTGTTCCATCTTGTGGCCATACATGCCACACCCAAAACATATCTGATGGAGGCCCTCATATTCAAGATGAATTTCAAGTCCCATTATATTGATTTTTGGTATTAGACTTTTACGTAAATCAACCTCAACGCAAATGCGGGCAAATTTTTCCTTTAGAGTGGATGGAGGTCAATTGGTCTATTTTTAGCATTGTACCAATTTTCCTTCCAACGCTTCTAAGAAAAGTAGAGTTGTATAATTCTTGTGGAATCTTAGGAATTCTTACCCAGAGTGTTATCTTCTTGACTTCATCCTCTCCCGACATAAACAAAGGTCTCCATCTTTGAACGATAAGATAGTGATCGGCCAATTTCCATGGACCCTCGAAGAGTGCATGCTTGTAGTCTTCTTCCGACGAGAATTGAATCAGGTAGTGATCATGTGGCATATCAATTATCTTAATAGGTCCATTTCTGCTCCATTCTCTAATGAGTTTATTTTCCATGATCCCGGGGTTCACTCTTTTTCCAAAAAGGTTGACAATTAGCGAGTTCCTAAGGGGCTTACACCATTCTTCATATTATTTCCCAGAGACTTTAATGGTAGGACATGGATTAAAACACTTATATGTGTCGTTGTTGTCATCCTCAATGTCCTTGTACCATTTGTTAGATCATCATCACTAGTAATGAAAACATTGCCCCCAACAAAGTTAGCATCCTTCATAAGAGAGTCTTTGTATGAAACAATGCTATTGTCATTCACATCCTTCTGGTTTTGTTCAGTTTCTGTTTCCATGCCTTTGGATTCCAAGCCTTCAGCCTCATCTCTTTTGACTTTCTTGGTGCTTCTTTTCTTTTGATCATCCTCTTGAACGGATGAGCCTTCATTATTTTTCTCAATGTTTTGGACAAACCCTAGCAGAGGATTGGACATTGTTTTCTCACTACTTTCTTTTGTTTTATCGTTGTGTTTTTGAAAAATTTGCACCGTTGTTTTGAATCCTAAAACTATACTCCCAAATTCAGTCAGGAAAATTCGTTGTTTTTGAATATATATATATATATATATATATATATATATATATATATATATATATATATATAGACACACACACACGCAATTTAGCAACAGAAAAAACAAGAATAAAGGGTTTGCACCGTTGATATGTTATACTTCATTCGTTCCACAAAGATGATAATAAATTAAAAAAGGTCAAAAAATTAATAAGATATATACTTAATGATTTGCCTAACACATTAACAAATTATTAAACACCTAATTTATTGTATTTTGCATTGATCAACCAATCACAATTCAAAATTTTCAATTTCTAAGTTTTTCATTAATTACTTTAACTTTAGTTTGAAACAAAAAATTTAATCATTTTTACCATATTTGTAGGACAAAAGGAGTAAATATTAAGGATCTTGCTAACAAGTACCCTAAGATTACTAAAGATAGAAAAATACAATAAATCAACATTATCTTCTCTCTCAAAAATTCCAAAAACTATATTTTCCAATACTTATTTATTATATATTTCATTACTTAACAAGTGTGCTGATATTTCCCAACTATTAATAATATTATTAATAAATTCGGTCAACAAACACTAATGTTGTTACCCTTGTTTGCATAATGAGTCTTGCAATGGAAACACACTATTAATTACTACTCCCTCCATCCTATAAATTAAATCTTTTTTAAAGATTTCATGTAAATTAATATAAATAAGTAAATGATGTAAGAATTTGATATGTTTAAACTAAAACACCCCATTTAATAATAGGAGAGAGAATAATAATAAATATATGAAGATTATATTGAAGAGAGATAGAAAGATGAGTGGTGAAAAAGATGATATAGTAAATAGGGATATGCTTGAAAAAAGAAATATAAATAAATATTGGATTTTTAAATAAACATAACTTATGAGACAAAATAAAAAACCTATATGAACATAACTTATTATGAGACGGAGAGAGTAATAAACAGGTATACATCGGGCAATTAATTGAAATAAATAATAATAAATTTTGGTTTTTAAATAAATATAAATAATATCTAATAAAAATATTTCAACATCTATTGCATTTATAGTGCTATCTACAAATTCCTTCCATTCACACTTCTGCACGATACAGATGGTTCTCAATAATTATAATGCTCTCTTCAAATTTCTTGCATTCACACCTCTGCGCAATATGGTGTTGATTTTGAAAGGAGCTTTTACTATGTTTGGGGTTTTCATGCTCCGGATATTTTTTTTTTTTAAAAAAAACTTAGTATATTAAAAAGGGAGTTACTAACATGCAACCTAAAATTGGATGATTGTTATGCAACCTTTTAGTAAACTAATAAAAAGTTGACACCTAAGACATGTGTGTCATGTCATTCCTTGAAGTAGTGATTTATAATTTTTACAATTTAGTCCAACATAAAAAGTAAATTAATTTAATTTAGTCCTTTGTACCTATTAGCAAATTATAACATAGATTAAAACAACAGGTGATTATAACAACATGTGTTAAATTAATTTGCTAATAGGTACAAAGGACTAAATTAAATTAATTTTCTTTTTATATTGGACTAAATTGTAAAAATTATAAATCACTACTTCAAGGACACATGTCTTAGGTGTCAACTTCTTATTAGTTTACTAAAAGATTGCATAGCAACCATCCAATTTTAGGTTGCATGTTAGAAATTTCCTATTAAAAAATATGTTTTGGATTTTTTTTTTGTTTTTTTATATTTATATGTTTTTGTTATATGAATTTGAATTTTTTAATTAAATAAATTTACATTAAAAATTGTCATATTTTAATAAATCTACATGAAAAATATATATTAAAAAATATTTTGAATAAATTTGTATTAAAAAAAAATGCCAGATGCATTGTAAAATCAGAGGAATTTCCATTTTTTAACTATTGTTTGTAGGGCAGTAATGTTCATTTATGTTTGTTAATAAACGCAAGCAGATGACATTGACACCATGTCAGGAATTATGTGAAAGGAATCATGTTAAGACATGCATGCCGGGATTTTAGCATTGTTTACATTTAATTAATGGGGATTACTTCTGAACCCTCTGAGAACATAAGATTTATGTACCCTCTTGATATGGCGCAATAGGATTTGGCCATGTGTTATTTCTTTCCTTATCAGCGGGTATATTTTTAATTTATAAATTTTGCAATAAGGTTCGTAGGATATTTAATTTAAAATATCAATTTAATATTATTTTTAATAATGTAATCTATCCAAAATAACCCTTTTTAATATTATTTTTCATATACCTAAAATACCCTCATATTAATATTATTTTTCATGTACCCAAAATACCATATTTTTTAATTTATAGATCATAAAAAAAATAAAAAACCACAGTACCTAGCCAATGTTTATGGATTAATTAATCGGACATGCTCTACAATTCATAGAATTGGAGCATGCGTGATGTATAGCTTTTGTTCACTATGAATATAATTGTTCCTATTATAGCTACGGCGGAAGAATCGGTATATGGAACAAAATCAACAAAATCATATATTCACTGTTTGTTCACGATATCTTTTTATTATTACTCCAAAATCAACAAAATCATATATTCAGTGTAGAACTATAGATGAAGAAGATGATAGATAGATAGATAGAAAAAGAAGGATAGGGTTTACGTGGGAGGGGAGGGTAGAATAGGAAAAAATATTAATTAGTAAGGGTGTTACGGGTAGTTAAAACATAATATAATATTAGGCGTATTTTGGGTAGATGAAAATAGTATAAAAATGAGGGTATTTTAAGTACATGAAAAATAATATTAATATGAGGGTATTTTAGGTATATTAAAAATAATATTGAAAACGGATATATTGGGTAAATTACATTAAAAATAATATTAAATTAATATTTTAAATTAAATATCCGAGGGACCTTATTGCAAAATTTATAAATTAAAAATATACCCGCTGATATGGAAAGAAACAACATATGGTCAAATCCTATTGCGCCATGTCAAGAGGGTACAGAAACCCTATGTTCTCATAGGGTTCCGAAGTAATTCCCTTAATTATATCCAAACAATATACTTTCATACCATGTCGTTTTAATTTCTCTCAACAAATCCAAATACTCAAAAGAAAATATTGCAATTTTGAAGTTTGTCCTGATTACACACATTTGTGGTAACATTTCTTAATTTATATTTTGTATTTCACTCCTATCTTGTTATGATATAATTTGTTTAAGGTCCTTGCCCTTAAGAATTCTAATAGAGGAAAAAAATTACAAAATGAATATTCCACGACAGATAAAAATACGAAAACAAGAATTTGCCTTGGTGGTCCACTCTTAGATACTATCAAAGTCATATACAACGTGACAAGCAGAGGGGTCCAATGCCTACTTTTCTTTCTAGCTTATATGAGTTTACAAGACAAGGACTTGTTGGATTTTATATTTATTATCAGCTGATGATTTTGTCAAATAATTTTAGTTTAATTAAATAGTTTATCAGCTTTCAATTCTTAGCTTTGAACTTATTACTCCAATTGATTTATAAGCTTGCAGCTAGTTTGTTTTTTTTTTTTAAATAAATTATAATAGCAAAATAATAAAGCAAAATTAAAATAGAACTTAAAATATTACTGCTGGACACAATTTTCATCTGATGATCCAGATCAGTTAAACTATTTTGGAAGTCATTCATTCCAAATCAGTTAAACTATGAATTTTGATCACAAAATGCTTCTTTCAATAGATTTAATTTACATAAAATGTAATATTTCCTTTTTAATTTAAGTTCCACATACATATGAGGATAAAAAAATAGGGTCACCTTCCCGGAAGGTTCCCCTTTGTCTCCATCAAATTACCTCAGACATACATTGAAAAGTCAGAAACTATTTAATTACAAACTATAATGTAATGTTTATGCTCAATCAGAATCAGCTACTGGTACATGCTAGGGAGAGAACATCCCAAGAGCCAAATTAAAAGATTTTAGAAGACTTATATTAATGAAAAACGATGCCCAAATTATTAATGTAAATACTTTTTTTTTATCATTTATAAATTTATAAATGTTCAATTTGATTTTTTTTAAAATTTATTTTGTTCTCTATATTTTTGAAAAATTATGGTTTTTCAATAATCATACCATTAATTTAATTAGTTTAGATGAATATTATGAATATTCGTTTTTCTTTTTTCTTAGTTTTCATATTCATTATTTTTGCAATCTTTGAAAGTTTTCAAGATGCAAAAACTAAAGCAATATTAAAAGTTGTAAAAGTTTGTTCTTCCTCATCCACATCTTTTAACAATACAAAAAATTCAAATATTATCTTATTCGTCTCCATTATTCTCTTCTTTATTTGCTTATTTTACGACATCGCGTTTCAAATTGACCTCTCATTACCAATCACTTATTGGTTAGCAATGCTCGAAAAGTTTTGCAGGTTGTAACAATAAGTGATATTAAAAATGAAAGAAGAATAATGAAAGATGTTCTAGAATAAAAATAATAGGAGTATATAAATATACAAAATTCACGTACAAATAAAAATACAAAATAAAGTAAGTTACATGTGTCAAAGTAACACTTTGCTTTACAACAAAAAAATAATAATAATACTTTGCTTACTATTGATTCGTTGACTAGTAACACATATCACTTTTTGTGATGTAAGTTTATATATAAGTTGGTTTATAAATTTTTACATCATTACTCATTTTTGAATATTCCATCTAAATTAACCAAAATAACAAAATGATGAAATTGAATATTTTTTAAAATAAAAAATATTTAAATATTTGTAAATAGTTTTAAAAAATTATAGGTTTAATTGTATTTTTGTCCTTTATAGGATTCACTTTGATCCTTAATTTTTTTTTTACTTATTTTGATCCTTTATTTTATTAAAAAAAACAAATTGGTCCTTTTAGCATAGCAGTATTAGTGTTATTAGAATATTCACACCATAATTGAAAAATGGCAAATGTGGTCGAAATTTGGAAATATTTCGGACCATCACCCAATAAGAAAAGGAATAGTGATACTGTTTCGGAACTGATGGAGCAGTTTGGCTCGCGATATGATTGATTGATATGGATAAAAATAATAATGTGATAAAGATTTGAACATAGATGATATTAGGAGCTCTATCGAGATAGAACCATAAAAATGTTTGTTGAGATCTATAATGGAATATGATAAATGTGAATATTATGAGTAAAATTAACATTATAATTACGGAAGGATCATATTCAATTCTTCGAGAAAAAAAGATAAAAAAGCAAAATAAGTCAAAATAAAGATTACGAATCAAAATAAATCTTGAAAATAAAATAAAAAACAAAAATGTAATTAAGTCAAATTTAAGGCTATAGAAAGACTTCACCAAAATGAAGGAGAAGAATAAGTTATAAGTATATGACTAAGCCGGCATCGATGAGGCCTGTATGGTCAATGTGACAATGTGTCTGCGCCATATGTTATATCGTACTACGTGGTGCAGGATAAGCTGCACAATGAAAATGACCGTTTCACGCTATCCAAACAAGCCAATTTCGACCTCTATGTTTTCATTGGTTTTGCAATTCATTCCTTATGCTTGTACTCCATAAGTTGTTAAAATATATTCGTAGCTTATGTAATTAACTCCTATTAATAAATTTATTTGCCTGTTAAAAAAAGTTTTGTTAGAGTATTTGTTAAGATTTTATTTTATGAATGAAAAAACATTACAAGTTTTAATTTTTTTTTAAATAAAAAATTACATTTTCCAATAAACTTTTATTTTATCACATTTTCAAAGTTTAAATATATATTTTTTTAAAACTATCTTTATAAATATTAGTATTGAGAATTTAAAAAATATTAAATAAATATAAATATTTGTAAAATAAAGCAATTAATTATAATTAGAAAATTTTATAAATAAGAACAAAATAAATTTAAAAAATTTTATATTTGAGGAAAAGAAAAGTGTATGTTTTATGATATTGATTAAAAAATATTGCAATAAGTGATGTAATCATGACAGAAGAGCTCCATCTAAGTTTTTCCTAATCCTTTCGTAATGAAATACTGTATAGTTTACCAACGTGCTGTTGGTCTAGTGGCAACTCACTAGATCCCTTAATCATGAGGTCTCGTGTTCGACACCCATGGAAACGGAGAGGCATGCGTTGGGAGACTCCTGCCTACAAAGTGGAATTCCGTAGGATCGGGGTGGATTTAGTTGGGCCACCAAAGTGCGAAAATCCAGACACTTCCTGTGATAGCAAAAAAAAATACTGTATAGTTTAGGCTATATAATATTCTCTTTCTCTTATAAAAAAAATGGTAAAAAAGTCAAAAAAATTAAGAAAACATGTATTTAATCATTTGCTTAACATAGTAATTAATTATTCAAAAATTAATTTGTATATTCATTAATCAACTAATCAAAATTCAAAATTTGTAATTTATAAACTTTTTCATCAATTACTTAATTTTAGTTTAGAACAAAAATTTTACTATTTTTAACCATCTTTATAAAATGGAAGAAGTATAAGTTAGAAGATAATTTTACCAAATAAATCTGCCATATACCGAGTATATACTTTTTTTATTCTTCAACTAATTCTTAAGAACACTAATTACCCTTTAAAAAAAACATTACTATTCGACTATTCTAATAAAAAAATTGGATTGCTTAACCTCAGCCCTAAGGGATAAAGATAAGAAGTCAAAATGGATAAAAGTGCATTAAAAAACAAAGTCTATTATCACTAAAATATTAAATTTTTAGTTTTTCAATATACACATGTTTTTTTTAGTCTCTTATCTTATCTTCAATCTTCAAGACTGAGGTTAAAAAACTCCTTAAAAAAAATCTTATAAAAACAAAATAGACTTTCGGGATCGGCAACGAGCTCGATTATCAAGTTTGTCTTTTCAAAGTAAGGATAAAGGATCCACTCGGCATACGGAGTACTATATACTAATATTTGTTAATTTTATATAAAATAAATATAATATATAATAATAATAATAATAATATGAGACGGATTGGTTTGATATATGAAAATACCTTTTTTATAATTTTAAGATTAGAAGGAAAAAAAAGTCTTAATCCAATTCTTTTTCTTAAATAAGCCAATAAGGTACCAACGAGCTGTTGGTGCAGTGGTGTCAGGGGCTGCACTTGGTAGGGCGAACCACGGTTCGATCCCCCGCAATAACGTTGGGAGATAAATAAAACCTTAACCCCGGGACCCCCTCGAACTGGATTAGTCGATCCAGTGGGCCGGATACAAGGGTGCAAACAAAAAAATAAACCAATAAGGTAAAGCCTAAAATATGCTCAAGGAGCCTAATCTATTCCTCCCCTAGTTGCCAAGCAGAGCTGATAGTGATGTAAACCATTTTTTTTAATATTTAAGAGTGAAGACCGATTTTGATCCCTCAATTTTGCATAATATCAATTTGGTCCCTGACAATTCATAATATCACATTTAGTCCCTCAAAAAAAAATTCATACCAATTTTATCTCTAACCTTTTTTCCATACCAATTTAGTCCCTCGAGATTTTCTTCCATACCAACTTGGTCCCTCAATTTTAAGGATCAAATTGGTACATCTGAAAATTTTGAGGGACTAAATTGATATGAAAAAAAGTTGAGGGACCAGATTGGAATGAAATTTTTTTTTGAGGGACTAAATGTGGTATTATGAATTGTCAGGGACTAAATTGGTACTGTGAAAAATCGATAGGAACCAAAGTGAGTCTTCACTCTATATTTAATATTATTTAGGTTTAAATATTTTTGTTATCTTTTACCTATTTATTAATATTCAATTTGATCTTTATATTTTTTTAATTTAATTTTTTATCTTTTAAAAAATATTTATGTACTTCTGTCATCACTCTATTAATTTTGGTGCAATATTATGGAATATTTTTCATTTTTCTTTCCTTATTTTATCGATTCGTCATTGTTGCAATATGCAAAATTTTTTAAGCACCAGAATCCAAATGCAACAAAAAATCACAAAATTCGTTCTTTCCCTCGTCACTGCCACTTAACTTCACCAAAAACCCCTTCGTTGCTAATCATTCATCAATATTCACTTCTTTAAAAGTTTTACATGTTGTGACAATGAAGTATTTGAATAACAAGAAAAATATTCTAACTAAATTAATAATGTGATAATAGAATGATCAAAATGAATATTTAAAAAAATAAAGGTTAAAAATAAATGAACAAATTAAATATTAATAAATAGATAAGGAACTAAAAATGTATTTAAGTCTAATACTTAACTACGAAGTCTATTATCACTAAAGTATTAAATTTTTAGTTTTTCAATATACACGTGTTTTTTTAGTCTCTTATCCTCACTCTTGAAGATTGAGGTTAAGAAACTCCTAAAAAAAATCTTATACAAACAAAATAGACTTTCGGGATCAGCAACGAACTTAATTATCAAGTTTGTCTTTTCAAAGTAAGGATAAAGGATTAAGGGATCCACTCGGCATACGGAGTACTATATACTAATATTTGTTAATTTTATATAAAATAAATATAATATTTTATATATTTATATATAATAATAATAATAATAATAATAATAATAATAATAATAATATGAGACGGATTGGTTTGATATATGAAAATACCTTTTTTATAATTTTAAGCTTAACAATTTTTATATAGAACAAAATTAGAAGGAAAAAAAAAGTCTTAATCCAATTTTTTTCTCGAATAAGCCAATAAGGTAAAGCCTAAAATATGCTCAAGGGAGCCTAATCTATTCCTCCCCTAGTTGCCAAGCAGAGTTGATAGTGATGTAAACCACTTTTTTTTTTTTTAATATTTAAGAGTGAAGACCGATTTTGATCCCTCAATTTTGCATAATATCAATTTGGTTTCTGATAATTCCTAATACCACATTTAGTCCCTCAAAAAAAAATTTATACCAATTTTATCTCTAACGTTTTTTCATACCAATTTAGTCCCTCAAGATTTTCTTCCATACCAACTTGGTCCCTCAATTTTAAGGATAAAATTGATACATCTGAAAATCTTGATTGACTAAATTGATATGAAAAAAAGTTGAGGGACCAAATTTGTATGGAAATTTTTTTTTGAGGGACTAAATGTGGTATTATGAATTTTAAGGGATTAAATTGGTACTGTACAAAATCGACAGGAACTAAAGTGGGTTTTCACTCTATATTTAATATTATTTAGGTTTAAATATTTTTTCTTATCTTTTACCTATTTATTAATATTCAATTTGATCTTTTATATTTTTTTTAGTTTAATTTTTTATCTTTTAAAAAATATTTATGTACTTCTGTCATCACTCTATTAATTTTGGTGCAATATTATGGAATATTTTTCATTTTTCTTTCCTTATTTTATCGATTCGTCATTGTTGCAACATGCAAAAAATTTTAAGCACCAGAGTCCAAATGCAACAAAAAATCACCAAGTTCGTTCTTTCCCTCATCACTGCCACTTAACTTCACCAAAAACCCTTCATCGCTAATCATTCATCAATATTCACTTCTTTAAAAGTTTTACGGGTTGTGACAATGAAGTATTTGAATAACAAGAAAATATTCTAACTAAATTAATAATGTGATAATAGAATGATCAAGATGAATATTTTAAAAAAATAAAGGTTAAAAATAAATGTAAAAAAATAAATGACCAAATTAAATATTAATAAATAGATAAGGAACTAAAAATGTATTTAAGTCTAATACTTAACTATTGACTAAACTGTCACTTTAGTCCCTGAATTTACACAACACTTTCACTTTAGTCCTTGAAATTAACAAAATTGCTTTTAGGTCCCTGACTTTGTAAAAAGTCATTCACTTTAGTCCCTGAAATTAACAAAATTGCTTTTGGATTCCTGACTTTGTAAAAAATCATTCACTTTAGTCCCTGAAATTAACAAAATTGCTTTTAGGTCCCTGATTTTGTAAAAAGTAATTCACTTTAGTCCCTGCCCCTAACCCCCATCAACGTACGTTAACAAAATAATGATGTGGCTGTTTGGGGGCATTAAACCACATCATTTTTGCACAAGAGGCCAAAATGTGGGCAAAACACAACCAAAAACTAATTTCTTCATCTTTTAAATCCTAAAGCTGATGGTGAAGATGGTCCAGAGGAGTTTTTAGGTTCTTTAAAACCATGCGTGGGCATAAACACCATTGACGATGCCTCTGTATTAGATGGGACTGGTGCAGCTGATCTTGGTCTGATAGGTAGTTTAGCCCTAACACTAAATGATGCAGCCACTTCATTTGGAGGTTCTGGTTGGGAGAAAATCTTGTGATGACTGTGTTTGTGACATATCTATCGCATCTGAATGAGGAGCAACAGCATTAGTAGCTACAGGTACAGGTGCAGTAGCATCATTAGCAACTACATTAGGATTAGAAGCAACATCTGCCTCTTGTGCAAAAACGGTGTGGTTTAATGCCCCCAAACAGCCACATCATCATTCTGTTAACGTACGTTGATGGAGGTTAGGAGCAGGGACTAAAGCGAATGACTTTTTACAAAGTTAGGGACCTAAAAGCAATTTTGTTAATTTCAGGGACTAAAGTGAATGACTTTTTACAAACTCAGGGACCTAAAAGCAATTTTGTTAATTTGAGGGACTAAAGTGAATGGCTTTTTACAAAGTCAGGGACCTAAAAGCAATTTTGTTAATTTCAGGGACTAAAGTGAAAGTGCTGTGTAAATTCAGGGACTAAAGTGACAGTTCAGTCCTTAACTATCCTTTCTTCGTTAAACTACGTCTTCCTTTCCTTCGATGGTCATATTAATAGAATACATATTTTTTTTAGAGGAACATGTGTAATATAATTCATTCCATAACAGAAAATAGTACAAGTAGATCCAACAGTACAATAATAACGCACATATTTTTCATACAATAAAGATTGCTAAAAAAAGACTAAATAATCAGCCATAACAACAAACTCCTTGTGGATCAGGATCATCATCAACATCCAGCTTCAAACTCTAACAAAAGATTCAACAGTCTTTGTTTCCAAGATAACTATCTCATCGATGCCGGAAGTAAGCACACTTCGGCGACAAAGAATCTCAGATCTGAGGAGGTAGAACCACTGGACAGATAAGAAGACAGGGATCTGGAAGGGAAAAGTTGTCCCGAATATCAGTCTTCTAGTTATTGGAGAAGATATGAAGGTCATTAGATCTGGACAAACAAAAAACCTTCTCACACTCAAACACAAAAAAACAAAACCCAGATGAAACTGAGACAAGAAAAACCACACCACTTGCACAAAGGCAAGATTATTTAACCCAAATATAACTGGGAGAGAAAAAAAACCTACACACCAACCAAAGGAAGGGGAGGAAGAGATCTTCCTCCCCTTCTACCGCTATCACAAAAGAGTGGAAAACGGAGAAGAGAAGAAGACTGAGGAAGAAGAGAGAAGGCGGATTCTACCGCTATCACAGAATATTCTTGTATACGGTTGGAGTTGTAGAATTACGGAATACATATTTTTAGATTAGTTGTTTGATAGTTTTTGTTTGCTTGTATAAGTTATTATGTAAAAAAATTATAAATAAAATAAAATTAATAATGGGAGAGAAGAATGTATGGAAACTAAATCCATCAAATGATGACATTCAGGATCAAATTCGGAATTTCAACTTCCAAATCTTAAGATTTGATATATGACCATATGAACTACACCCTATTTAATAATATTGGCTCTCATAGTTAATGACGAGAAATTAAAGTTCCTAAAATATGGCTCTTGGTATGTTATGAGTCCAGCAAAACTAGCTGCAAATTTATAGCTGTGAATTATGAGTTTGTAGTTGCGAACTTATAGATGTAAGCTATGAAGCTAGTTAAGAATTGTGAGTCGAGGTGTTCGTAGATCGGTTTGGTTTGATTATTAGGAAAAAAAACCTATCCAATTTAAAAATAAAAATTAGATACGACACTATTAGTTTATCTTTAGAAATCCGATTCAATCCAAAAATTATATGTGGTTAAGGTTCTGCTCAATTTGGTTCACAACTTCATGTACAAATTGCAACAGTGCAAAGTTGTTTAATGAATTTGATAGAAATGTTTAATGATAATTTAATGTTATTTACTTCATTCTCCTTTAAATTATTTTCTTTTATGACATTCTAATTCTAGTTGTTATGCTAAAAGCCATATGAAAATATGAAAATATTAGGACTTAATTTTTTTGTTTAATACTACATAATCTCATTTTTTTTCCCGCACCAATATATGTCAACCATAAAGATTCTGATATTCATTCTATTAACTTAAAAGCACATGATTCTCTAATCATCAATATTTTACAATATATTTTTAAATAAAACTATTCTTTCTAAAAGATATGGTGAATAAAATGTTGTGATACATACCAACATAGCCCAGCACAATTGATAGATGATTGGGTTCTTTAAGCATGATGTTAGGGGTTCGATCCATGTCGTGGGTATGGAAAAGACTTTGTTGGTAGAGGCAAACCCCACTTTGGTGATCTCTACACCTCGAAAGGGAATGTCTTCGGCTGTCGGCTAGAGGATACCATTTATGCACACAAAAATACATGTTTTTTTATAATTAATTAATAACCACTACAAGAAAAATGCAAAATAGCAACAGAAAAATCTTTCGCCAATCCCTCACAAAATTGAATCAGCGACGAATTTGCGAGCGATACATCCGCCATGTAATTTTCATCGCTAATTAGCGAGCAAAAATCTCCATCGCAAATTTCTCGCCAAAATTATGTTTTGTGTAACACCCCGATTTTGTTTATTCAAGAAAATATTCATTTAATTAAAGTTAGTAAAAATAAGAGTAAATTTTTTTTTGAAAACATTTATGTACATGACATCTTAATTCATTTTATTTATTTAGAAAAGGTTATCATTATTTATTTATTCACAAAAAGATAACATTATTCATTTAATTTCGAAAAGATATCATTGTCGTTCGCCCTTCACAAAATCGAGCTGTTACTAATATCCACAATATCACTATCGAAATACTTGTTTCATACTTTTAAAATATCACTTGTCAAATCCCATCAGTACCACGTACATACATAAGATTGATACTAGTACAAAAAGCTGAATATATAAAAAGAGTTACAGACTTATAATCCCAAAATACATCAAAACATCAAAAGAGTTACATCATAAGTAATCGAGAGCACGACATCCTCAGTTAGAACAAGACCCACTACTAAAACCAAAACAACAACACCTACCTAACAGCAGCAACAACTAAGCGACACATCCTATGGTCCACCAGCTAGATCAGAGTCAGAGTCGGAGTCCTCCGCCGGAACATACTCCTCGTCCGGCTCAGCAGTAGACTCCTCCTCTTCCTCTTCAGACTCACTCTCCTCCTTCTCCTCGGGTTCCACCACAGAAAGCGGTGCAGGCTGCGCATGGTAATCCCGGAGTCCTTCGTCCATGTAATTCCTCAGGGTGATGCCACCGATGTGCAGATCAATCCTAGCTCCTCTCAAAACATGTTGCGGGTCCGAAATCTCTAACCAGGTGTTGCCTCTCCAGATCCACCTGTCACGGGTGACTTCCCACACTCCCCCGCTAGGGTCCACATTTGAATCTCGATGCGGTATGCCAACTGCCAGTTGTGTCGTCCACAAATATCGAAGAGAAACAACGAGACAGGAGAAAGAATAAGCTTTTCCGGACGTATACCACGTCGACAAAGCAGACGTACCACAAAGCATATCTCAAAGCAATAAACAAATAACAAGATAGATGCACATATGTATGTCATGCATGATCATCATCATCATCGATTCTTTACAACTTGAACTTTTATATCAATGCCATTACTTAAACCCATCTCCAAGAATCTCAAATCCTTATGATCCAATATCTTCTTCTTAATCTTTTTCATTAAGTCTTATTGAATTCGAGTCCACCAATGATGTGGGGAAACAGAGCATCATTGGGAGAAAGGGTAACAAGTTAGCTCACACGTCTACATCTCCTCCATATCCTTCCAAGCCTAATCGGAAGCAAAAGGGACGTACATGAACCTTAACCCACGCAGGTCCAACTGCCGAGAAATCATCATCATCATAATCATAATCACATATCACTTTAATCGTAATATCAATCAGGGCCCAATACCATTTGACAGTCAGCCTCGTTCAGGTTCCCTCTCACCATTTCGAATTTGATCAAGGGGCGACAATACTTTTTTAGTTCGCGATGCAAAATACGCTACGATCCCCTGGGTATTAATCCCCGATCACTTATAGGTTTCTTGATGTATCACCGTCATCACCCTCCCCTATCACAATCGCACACCTGAGTATCCACAGATAAACAGGGTATCTTCCTCTCCACCACTTTACGCTCAACTCACCGCATTAGTCAATGTCTTTTAATGTTTTATTAATCCTAAGTTTTGGTCGATTCACTCTTGTTCATCCCTTCAGTGAACCTCGACCTCTAAAAGAAATTTCACATTAACTTTTTCCCCATCAAACATCTTGCTCATCACAAATCAAGGCTCGAAACCACGACATAAAGCTCACGCGGCCAGCACCATTCTCAACCTGGCAAACACGTCAAAACCACCGTGCACATCAGGGAGATCAATCTTTCACAACTTGGAACATCCACGACAAATCATTATCTCAAATTCCCTTTAACTCTTTATTAGACTTTACTTTTCTTTCAACATCTCTTTACTTAAACAAAACTTTCAGAATCAGAACATTACGGATGCCTTTCAAATAATAGACATATTTCACATTAATTAAAATAAAGTAGAACAAGTGTCATGGATGAATAAGCATAATATAATCATGTCATCATGCAAGCATAAATAAATCATACATCTTCACACACAAAAAGTAGTGACCTTAGTCTTTCGCATGAGAAGCCAAACAGACAATCAAACGAGTTGCCCTCATACTACTCAACCTTTTATATCACGGTTCCGATTTAAAACAATCGAAACTAAAAACCAAAATCAACATGACATAACGTTCCAGATAAGCTTTTATTCTCACCTTGATTGTAAGCATAAACTCTTAAAGGATCCACAAAGCTTTGATCTTCCCTTCCGCGATTGAGGTTGATACCTTTAATCTCTCACGTTAAACATAACACATTAATATAAAATTCCAAATGAAGTACTTACTTATAATTACTCTTGTGAAATCTCAAGACTTAGATTAAATCCTTTCGGGTAAAGCAAAAACACAATTCTTTTTCTCCAATTATTTCAAAGCTTTTCAATAACTTAAATACGTCAAAACACTTTAAGAATAACCAACAGACATGTTTTAAATAAAACATTTAGCTGCTGGTCCCCCTTGGACAACAATTCATTTGAGCCCGAAAACACAGAAAAACTTCACTTTTTCAATCCAACTTTTTCCTAAATCAAATACCACTTGAAACTTAAACTTTAAACCACTTGAACACATTTTTAGAATTGAAAAACAAATCAAATAAATTTTGGACAACAAAGGATTAAGTTCAAGAAATCGTTTTTCACAATCCGAAAACACCATAAAGTCACACTTTAGTTTATATATAACACTTTGGCATAAAACAAATACTTAAACACTTTGTTTTTCAAACTTTAACACCAAAAATATTCTTGGGCAGCCACTACACATGCCCAATTATTTTTCAATTAAATCAAACTAAACCAATCCAAAATCAATTAATTTTTTTGAAAGCTAGTTATGAAACCAAACACCTTTCAAATATCAATTAAGACATAAACGACATACCACACTTTAACCAATCAAGTCACATAATCAAATAACTCATGTTCTTTCAACACACAATCAATCCAAGCAAGTAAACACATAGCCAATTAATTAACAAGTAGCACTTAGAATAAATCAACTTAGTCCTACACTAAACACTTAAACAGAAAAATCAACAACAAACAACTAACTCTTAATTTATTCCTACACAAACCAAACACACTTCAAATAACACTTAGCATTTAACAAAATAAATTCACCCCTTCATGAACATGCTAAGACCGAATCATGCACCCAATGAGCCAAGATTAATTTATTTTCTAACACTCCCTAAAAGCACTTAATCAAACATTTCACAACCAAACTTTAACAAACAATCACTCAACTAACTCTAAACCAAACATATAATATTTAATCAACCTAAAATAATTAAGTTTTTCATGTCCTTACACTTAAACAAAAAGGGGCCGAATTGAACAACACAAATAAACCAAAAATTTACAATTCTTAAATACTCAAACCAAACTAATCACTCTAAGGCATCAACATCCAAGCTTATTTTAAAGAAACAAAAATCATTTAACGATTTCACATGCATGGCCGAACCTCTACATCAATCTACACAAAATTTCAAATCAATTTAACACATGCATACACATTTAGACAAAATCATATAGCATCATCAACAATCAAACCAAGACAAAATCAATCCATTTATTTATTTCTTATAGAAATCGAAAAATAGGACAAGAAAATAACTAAAGTTCATCAATCATTAACATGCATCAAGAACAAAAATCATTTCCCTTATTTTCTTGCCTCGGCCGAAACATGCATAGAGAAAGATTAGAAATTTTTGCAAAATAAATCAACACATTAACATGCATTTTAAGACCAATAAAAATCAATCCTTATTTCTTCATTCCAAACATAAAACAAATCATTAAAGTAAAACAAAAATTATTTGGGTACAAATAAAGACAAAATCGTATGGACCTTCAAACATACATGCATGTTCATTTTTCATTTTCAAACTCAAATCCATGTATATTAAGACTTAGAACGTAAAGAGGAACTTGAAAATCCAACATGCATGAGCTTCTTTGAATCAAGGCATCAAAACCTCCATGAAACTCAAGTAAAAACCGAAAAATAAAAGAGAAAGGAGAAAAGAAATCAAGCTTGAAGAAGTTTACCTAGATGTAGAATGAAAAATGGGTAGAAATCAAAGAGCTCTTCTTCCTCCTTCCTTATTCTCCTTCACGGGTTCTCTTCTTCTTCTCTCTATCTTCTCCTTTTTTTTCTAAAGTTTAAGAGTGGGTAAGAGTGTAAGAGTGAGTGGGGGTTTGGGTATTTATAGGGGTAGCTTTTTAGGTGGGATTTGGTGACTAAAAGTGGGGTCAAAATAATTCAAGAGACATAATGGTACTTTTGTAATTTAGAGTAATTTTAGGGACAAGAGAGTGTAGTTAGGAACTAGGAAGTGAGACAAAAGTGAGTAGATATTTAATTTTGTCAAAAGTGAGTTTCTTGGAAAGACAACCAATTATTGCACTTTTGAATTTGAAAATAAGACTTTAAAGGTACTTTCTCACTTAATTAACTTGCAGAGTAAACTTAAAATTTTCCTTTCTCCCTCTAAGCTTAACCGTGGTACACTATTAAAGAGGGAAATTAAATTTTTCCTCTATACTTTAAAGGAAGTACAAAATAAAAATTTAATTTGATTAAATAAATATTAAATCACGGTTTTTAATAAAAATAAAAATACTAAAATTCACAATTTCTCAATTCATGAAAATTCAATTAAAATACCAACTTAATGTAATTATAGAAATTGGATTTATTTTAAGAAATCAAATACGCTAAATAAATTTCTATTTTACTTTCAATAATAAAAATAAGCGAGGAAATTGCGGGTATTACACTTTGCGAGTGAAATCCCTCACAATGAGTCTTTCAGGAAATTGATCAAATATATCATCTGTCCGTCGCTAATTAGAGACTAACAGTTCCTCAAATTCCCCGTCGGTTACTTCTATTTATTAAAGCTTAATCCCTCGCAAATCCCTCGCAATTGATTGTTTAGAAAATCGGTTCAATTTTGTCATCAAGCCGTGGATAATTAGCGACCAACAATTCCTCGCAAATTCATCGTTGGTTACTTTTATTTGTGATAGCTTAATCCCTTGCAATTGATTGTTTAGAAAATCGGTTCACTTTTGTTATCGAATATTGACTACATAAAATAGATGCAGTCTAAATGCACTTTGTTGCCATGGCCTTTAAACTAAATTATTTGGTTATGTACTGTTATATACTCTTGATGTTCCGTGTTGAAATTTAGTAATAATTAAAAATATTAGAAATTGAAGTAAAATCAACCAAGGTTTGATGCAAAGGAAATAATATCAAAGTATTTATTCAATACTAGTACATGAAATTGATAATTTCGTCAATTTTCAGTTTCATTTAATACGAATACATGAGATTAATAACTCTTTCTTTATATTTTATACATAAAAATATTTATTTAAACAATTCCCTTTTGCTTTACATAATCTTAAATATAATATTGTAATATGCAAATGCATAAAATGTATCCTAACTTAATAAACTAAATAACTTATACAACCATAAAATATCGGCCCATGAAAACGCGGGGTTTACCAACTAGTTATGAAGCATGAGTACTTCTATTTGGCTGTCGTACACGTACCCAGTACCCGAAAAAAAAATTAAAAAAAATGGGTACGTCTGGGTACTTGAATTGGACATCTTTTTTCAATTTTTTTCAATTATCTTCTCATCCTTTATAATTTAAACCCTAAAAAACACTCTCAAGTCTCAAATCTCTTTCTCCTCCCGTCGGCTTGATCCCCCGTCCCTCACAGTGGTTGACCCCCTCCACCGCTCGTTATGCTTGACCCCCTTCGTCCCTCGCGTTGTCCCTTATTATGCTTCTCATCTTTTATTAGTTTGATGTCTCCCTCTAAACTGTCTCTCATGTCTTTATTTTGTTCTCTCACTAATTTGTTACTTCAGTTTTTCATGTTCTATAAAAAGGTTTCAATTTTCTTTTTTTTTTTGTGATGGAATAGTGAATACTATCTTGATTTAAAACAATGAAAGTGGTTTGATGCTCTTATTTTGTTTTGATTTTTTTGCACACTAAGTGTTTAAATTAGTTTAGGAATTCAACCTCTTTTTTTTTTTTTTTTATTATGCACCACTTTTTCTTCCCTATTTTATGCTATTTTTGGATGTGTTTGATTTTTTTAGTTATCACAAAGTGCAAATATTACAAGTTATGTGGTAGGAAATTATTAATTCATATGAATTTCAACTTGTTGGTTGCATTTTTATTTTTTATATTTTATATTTTTTAAATTTATATATAACTATATCAATAAAATAAAGGCTTATTTATAGTTTTGGTCTCTATAAGTTGACCTCGTTTGGAATTTAGTTCTTAAATCTTTTTTTGGACCTTGAATGGTCCTTAAATCTTTTTAAATTTTGCTTTTAGTCCTTCTGTTTGTCTTGAGCATTAACCGTGCACGAGATATCGACCGAGTACGATGCAATTGGTAACGACATAGCTTGGTTCGTGCTCAGTTCATCGCGCTCGGTCGATATATCCCCTCGGTTTGGCAAGTCATGCTCGGTTCATGATCGGTTAATGCTTGGTTCCTGCTCGGTTCCTGCTCACATGAGTAGGAGGTCCACATCAGATGCATCGTTAGCAGTCAATGTAAGGGCTGACATGGCACGTCGTTTGCCATGTCAGCAGATGACGGAAAAAGACAAACAGAAGGACTAAAAACAAAATTTAAAAAGATTTAAGGACCATTCAAGGTCAAAAAAAGATTTAAGGACTAAAAATAAAATTTAAAAAGATTTAAGGACCGTTCAAGGTCAAAAAAAGATTTAAGGACTAAATTCAAAACGAGATCAACTTATAGAGACCAAAACCATAATTAAGCCTAAAATAAATATAAATAAATATATATATATATATATATTAGAACATATTCGTACCCTAATTTTTTTCAAAATGCGGTATCTCGTACTACCCGCACTCACGCAACACAGCCAACTTGTACGTGAAATTAGAGTTAATTTTTTTTTTCTGCTACGAAAATAGAGTTAGATAGATGTGAGAAACCACGAGGAAGAAGATATTTGTTGGAAGAAATATGTGGTTCAGACAGGGTCAATATGGAATGGACTTTTGGATTAAAGTTAGGAATATATTTGGAGTAAATAAAATTAGCAATATACTCCAACCGATTCTTAATATAAGCATTTAAGATAAATTTTTACCTAAATTAAGAAATTTAATTAACTAATCTTGGAAATGACACTATTTACTACTCCCTCCGGTTCGAATTATAATCAATTTTAACTAATTTTACGTTTATTAAGGATGTTAGTTGATTGTATTTAATTTTCTCAAATTTATAAAAAATAGAGGTATTTTAGAAAAGTAGTATTGAGAATGAAACAAAATTAATTAAGATAACAATTTTCTAGAGATGTTTTAGGAAACTGACATTGAAGATAAAACAAAATTTAATAATGTTAGTTAATTTTGCTTATATTTTAAACTAAGAGAAATATGTTTTTTGTTGCTTATAATTCGAGCCGGAGGGAGTATCTAGTACTTCTCCGTCCTTAAATATAAGAGTCTTTTAACACTTTTATTTTGTCTCTGTTTATAAGATCCTATATCAATTTTCAATGAGCATTAATTACTTGTTTCCACAAATATTCCTATTTATTTAACGTTTTTTAGATTCTCGATAATATTAATAGGGGTAATTTTGAAAATACATATCAAAAGTTCACATTTCTAATACAATTAACTAAATTAATTCACTTTCTTAATGAACGTGAAATCCTCCAAAGGGGTCTTATAAATTAGGGACGGAGGGAGTATATTTTTATTATTGAAATTACACATATAATTATCATTAAAATTCTAAAACGTATTGATAAAATAAAAGTATTTGTGAAAAAATAAGTAATTAATGTCATTAAAAATTGAGATAAAAATTTATATTTAAATACAAAATAAAATCTTATATTTAGAAACGAAATTAGTAATATTATATTTAGAGACAAAATTAGTAGTATCATTTTGGCTACATTTGATAAAATTGGACAAGTTGAACAATTGAAAAAACCATAAAGGCTAATTCTAATAATAATAATAATAATAATAATAGTAATAATAATAATTAGTAGCCCCGGGTTCGATTCCCACTAAAAACATCCTACTGGGAGAGCCAGCCACGGAGCTCGCTCCGAATTAGTCTCAAGGGCTTCCTAGTATTAATGGTGTTTTTAGGGATACTGGTGGTTCCGCAAGGAATTCGAACAAAATAATAATAATAATAATAATAATAATAATAATAATTTATATAACCCATTAATAAATAAAATTAATCACTATTTTATATTAAGACTTGAGCAAGGTTAATTCTAAAAAACTAATATATATATATATATATATATATATATATTTTATAAAATCAAAGGATAACTTGGATTTTGTGGTGACAAAAATAATGTTAATTAAAATTTCTTTTTAACAAGGGTTTCCCCAATCCATAACTGAATATCAATTCCTAACTTAAGTTGTTTTTTTTTTTTGGGTGCACTAACTTAAGTTGTTTTAATTTAGAACAAAGTGTTTTCATTTCAGATTTTAAATTACTACTCCCTCCGGTCCTATATATAGGGCATACTTAACCGTATTCCTCGGACCAAGGAAAGTAGTTAGTTTTGTGAATTTTATGAGAATATATTGTAACATTACAATTTTACCCCCTCCACTTTCTTGGAAAGTTCACATTCATTAATGAATAGCAAAAAAACATAGTTAGTCATAACATTTAATAAGGGCAAAAAAGAGAAAAAACAATTAATGATGCATAGAAAATATAAAGTGACTTATATATAGGACCAAAGATTTCTTCTAGAAGATGACCTATATATAGGACAAGAGGGAGTAATATCTTTAGCTTTCATTCACCTAGAAATATACGGATAAAAATGGCTTATGTTGTTAAACAATAAACACCATCAACTCTCAATCATTTCTCTTTACGAATATGTTTCTTTTTAACAACCAAATTATGGTTTTGAAGGAGAAACATCATCAACAATTTTTTTTATAAGGAAATTAATTTGAGTAAATTAAAAATTAAAAAAAATCTCATTAATACGAGGCTGTCCACAAGCTGCATAAGATAAAAATAAATTAAATAATGAATTTTATTAACGAATAGTTTTAGGATATTTATTAATGTTATTATATCATTACATCTTTTGCATCACACTCCAGAATAAAAAAAAATACAAATTATAATAAATTTTTATTATAGTTTGCGTGTAAATGAATGTATTAAAAACACTTACTTCTGAAAAAGTCTAATCCTCGGTCTTCTTCTCTTCTTTATTTTCCCCTTCCCTTCCTTTGGTTAGTGTGTGAGTTTTTTTTTCTCTCAGTTATATCTGGGTTAAATAATTTTGCTTTTGTGCAAGTGATGTGGTTTTTCTTGTCCCAGTTTCATCGAGTTTTGTTTTTGTATGTTTGAGTGTGAGAAGACTTTTTTGTTTGTCTAGATCTGATTACCGTCCTATCTTCTCCAATAACTAGAAGACTGATCTTCGGGACAGCTTTTCCGTTCCAGATCTCTGTCATCTTCTCTGTCCAGTGCCTCTACCTCCTCAAATCAGAGATTCTTTGTCGCCGAACTGTGCTTACTTCCGGCATCAATGAGATAGTTATCTTGGAAACAAAGACTGTTGAATCTCTGGTAAAATTCGAAGCTGAATGTTGATCATGATCTTGATTCACGGAGATCAACTCAAACAATCTTGCATGGAGAATATATACTTTGTTATTGTAGTGTTAAATTTACTTGTACTATTTTCTGCGGTGGAATTACATATTTTCCGTAAAAAAAACACTTCTCTTATTTGTGTTAAATAATTTGGCGTCGTGCAAACAAAACAGCACACTCCATTATAAAGCTTAAGCTGTGCAATTTATTTTTGCATCTTCAGCATAACGTTCCTACGTTGCATTTCTCTCTGAAAGGTGCAATTCTCTCTTCTCTCTTTGCAATTTTCACTTTCTCCTTCATCACTGTCTTGAATTGAATTGTGTGCCTCTTGTCTTCTTTTTTGTCTTTGACTTTTGGGATCAACTCAAAATTGTTTTTCTTATTGTTTTTTTAGTTGTGGGGTTTTGTTTTTTCTTCCAAAGTTTGAAACTTTGGGTGTGTATTTTTTTTATAAAATTTAATGAGCTTTTTGGTTTCATGGATCCGAAGGTTAAATTGAAAATTCTTCATCTTTCTCCGTTTTTGAGCTTTGGGTGTTCTGTGTTGTCTCTCTGCATGCTTCTTTGTGTGTATTACAGTATATTTGTTTTTTGTTCTGTGTTAGGCACTACCACTATGCTTCTTTGGTTTAGGGATATGTGGATATAAAATCTCTAAATGTGTATTTATGAAAAATGAATTTGACACTGCTGTTTAATTTCATATTTGAATGCCATTCTGTTCTTTTTCTACTTAATTCAATTTCATTTCTTCTGTTGTTTGGTCATTCTTTCTTTTTCCCTCATTTGGAGCAGATAAAATCACCAGTTCAGGTTGACCTCTAAAATTTTACTGTAATTAATCAAATCTTTTTTTAATTCAAATAAACAAAAAAACTTCAATTCTTCAATTTTATTGCTTTTACTCTTCTGAAACCTGTCTCCTACTTTTACTTTCATAATTGCTGGAAATTTTTAAAAGGGTCTCGCTAAGTGCCCTTAGGGCACTCTTTAAGGTTACTAAAGATGAAAAAAATGCAATAAATCAACATTATCTTTTTTCTCGAAAACCCCAAAAGTTACATTTTCCAACACTTATATGCTATACTCGGTTGCTTAACAAGTGTCCTTTAGCATTTGCCTTTTTTTAATTCTCCTCTTGTTTGAAAATTGAAATTTCTTCTTTAGTGGGTATTTTTACCATCCCTTAGTTTTTCTTTTTATGATTCTTCTTTAATTTTTAATCAACCTTTGATTACACTTTTTTGAGTATCATTATGACAGAGATTTGGATAAGTGTAATATGGTTTGATGAGTAATTGAGTAGTGTTATTCTATTGTTGCAGAATTGAAGGATGGGTCAGACACTAGGTTGTTATCAAGTTGATCAATCAAATGTTGCTATCAAAGAGCACTTTGGGAAGTTTGATGATGTCCTTCAACCTGGTTGTCACTGCCTGCCATGGTGCTTTGGGTACCAGATTGCTGGTGGATTATCACTTCGTGTGCAACAACTTGATGTGAGATGTGAAACAAAGACTAAGGTATCTGCTACTTGCTTTATTCCAATTATCTGCATGTTATTCTTTAGTTTGTCTGCATATGACCTGAAATCATAAATTGTGTGATGAGAAGGAGTCGGTGGTTCTCTTTTTAATATTATTTCTAAAATTTAATTTAAAAATTTGAGAATATTCTTTACATTAGCCAAATTTCACACAAGATTGATAATTAGATTTAGAATATATATCATCACGGGAAGAAATTTGTTGAAAATATATTGTTACTGGTTATTGGAAAGCATAATGGATAGTTTTCTGTAATTTGAGGTTGAGGTCGATGTGCGTGTCTGGTAAATTTGGGTTGCTCTTCTTTATTGTCATGCACTGTTCCCTTTGTCTTGATCAAATTGATTCTTGGGATTTATGGAATTCTTAAGGAAATTTACAGTCTACTTCAAATATATCATTTTTACTTCAATATCTGATAAAAGATATTGTGAATACTTATTTTATTTTATATTTCACATGTGATTTATTATGATCCCTTGCAAGAGTTTGACAATCATCAACTTGTTAGGATAATGTCTTTGTGACCGTGGTCGCATCTGTTCAATACCGAGCCGTGGCTGAGAAAGCATCTGATGCCTTCTATAGGCTCACCAACACTAGGGAGCAGATCCAATCATATGTTTTTGATGGTATGTGCAATGATTATTCTGCTTTATCCTTTATCACATGGATAAATACATTTGTGTCATTATAGCATAATGGATAATGGATAATTGTTTTTTTTTTTTTTTTTGTTGTTGTTGTTTTTTCCTTTGAAAGATGCTAATTCTTTGCATATCTTCAGTTATCAGGGCCAGTGTGCCAAAGCTGGAGTTGGATGCTGCCTTTGAACAAAAAAATGACATTGCAAAGGCTGTTGAAGACGAGCTTGAAAAGGTGTTCATTTTTCTCTATGAATGACATTTCTTGTTTGTTTTATTTATCTTTCCCTTCTTCATATCAAATATTACCTCTGTACATCAGTTAGGGTTGTAATAATCCATTTTAACAATTTAATTTCAACCTTATGTCTTAGGCCATGTCTACCTATGGATATGAGATCGTCCAAACTCTCATTGTTGATATAGAGCCTGATGTTAATGTGAAGAGAGCCATGAATGAGATCAATGCAGGTAATTGCTAACGAAAATTAGATGGCTATGTATATTTGTGAATTGTGACTATAGTTATGTTGCGATTTCTTTCCTGCACCAACTTACTCTCAACTCGCATAAGTTGTGTAGCAGATGCTTTTATCTAGAAGCATGTTTGCATTAAAGTTTGGTATATAGCTTTAAGCCTGTAATTTCAATCTTCAAGCCAAAAATTCACATCTTCTCTCCTAAAAAACTCACAACTTGCATTGAGACAAACTTCTGTATGTTGCAGCATGTTGCCTTGTATAGTTGTAAATTTTATTTCATCTTGTGATTGCTGTTATAATCTGATCCTTTTCGCAATTCTCTCAACAGCTGCTAGAATGAGGTTGGCAGCAAATGAGAAGGCTGAAGCTGAGAAAATACTGCAGATCAAGAAAGCCGAGGGAGAGGCTGAGTCCAAGTATCTGTCAGGACTCGGTATAGCTCGCCAGCGCCAGGCCATCGTTGATGGCCTCAGGGACAGCGTGCTTGCGTTCTCCTCGAACGTGCCTGGGACTAGTGCCAAAGATGTCATGGACATGGTGCTGGTGACTCAGTATTTCGACACCATGAAAGAGATTGGAGCATCTTCAAAGTCCTCATCTGTGTTCATACCACATGGCCCTGGCGCGGTCAAGGACATTGCTGTGCAGATTCGGGATGGTCTCCTTCAGGCCAGTGCCTCCCAGAGTTGAAATTAATCTCCCTTGGATCTGTATATAAACATATTTAATGGCTTTCTGGTGAATATATTGTTATTGATGAGTTAACTAAGAGATTGTGAAGTTTTATATATATTATATCCAACTACGAGTGCTTATCCAAGGATAGTATTATTGTCTAGTTTCTACTCAGTCTTACTATTAAAGGTTTGATATAAGAATTACTTATCAAAAGATTGCTTTTCTTCTGTCCTATCTTATCAATGAAATTTACGTTATTATTATGCAACAAATGCCTGTAAACAGTGGTGAAAAGGGGAATGCAGTGTTGGTGATTTGAAGAGATTGCTGTATGGAGTTTTCAATTCTTCTCCCCTGTTGCTGTTATATACTGCAGATTTTGTTTTTTGAGTTTAATGTTACTGCAGGGGGCTTACATGTATGGTGATTACCTTAAGGGGAGGGGTATTGATTTTGGTTTTTTTGTCAATCATTGGGTAGTGGTGGAGCTCGTGTAAAACCGGATATGTTTGTGACTTATTTATGAAATCGAATCACTTACACCCCTAGTAAAATCATATATGTTGGCATCTTATTATTTCTTTGTTTTCTCTTGTACTTTTGTTCTCCTTTGAAATGAGTTTTTTTTCTTATTAATAAGATATTAATTGACGTCCTTTGATTGCAAAAAGGAGCCAAACAGCAAATGGCAGAAAATTAAATAGATAAGAGGTTTAATAAAGAAGTATTAGATTGAAAACTCAAATGTATAAAACTTTAAAAATGAGGGTCTTGCCAATAAGTTAAGTTTTCCAAAAGTCTCAATTATTTTTTCTTTCAGAAACTTAAAAAATTATATTTTTTAATGTTTTCAAGCCACGTTTAGTTTCTTAAGCATTTTCCTAAAGATAATGAAGTTATATTTCCAGTATTATTTTTCCATTTTTTATTATCTTTTATCCTCTATATATGATATCTAATGCCATATATAAAAATTATTTTAGTATTCAAATAATAAAACTTGTTTATTATATCTCCACATGTTATGAATGGGGTAGCTCAATAAAATGGAAAATTTGAAATAATGAATTTAAGTAGTGGGTTTGATGCCATATTTTGACCCAAAATCTTAAAGTAATGGGTTTATAGGATTTATCATATATGTACACTTTAACTTATCCCTTATTATTCAATATCAGATTTGTTTTACCCACTCAACTCACACTTAGAATCCTAACAATCTCAACCCTGAGCGTGTGGTTCAGTGGTAGGGATTGATCCACGCTTAAGCAATGTCAGGTGTTCGAATCCTGCCTTGTGCATGCAGCAGCGTTAAATCTCGGGGCCAGCTGTCCCACCCATTAGATGTGCCTACAAGCCAGCGAGGAGATTAGTCACTGCGGTCGGCGGAGGACACTCCGGTAATGGACAAAAAAAAAGAATCCTAACAATCTCTCTCTCTCTCTCTCTCACACACACACACAAGTGTGAGTCCTTAACATATAGTTACTCCTCCTTGAACGGAAACATTTCAAGTATATAACGATGCTTGACCATTCTCACTCGGGCTTTTGAAGAGCTTCATAACACTTGTATCATCGTGGTCACGGAACATGCTCATGAGTCACTCCCCCTTGTCGTAGTGCTCTCACTCGAGCCTTTCATGCTTGTACCACTATAGTCATGGAACATGCCACCTAGTCACTCCCTTTGTCGAAGTCGCGAAACATGCCGCATGGCCACAATATTGTTTGGGAAGACTTTTCACACAAGTCCACCACAAGAGACCCCACATGCATGGTCCACAAACAATCGTCGACAACAATACTCGTCTCGATCGAGTTTGAAGCTTTAATACCACTTGTTAGGAATGAGAGAGCTCAATAAAATGAGACATTTGGAATAATGAGCTTAAGTGAAATAGCATATAAGTGGGTTTGACAATACATCTTGATCCAAAACTAGGGGTGGAAACAGGCCAGGCTAGGCCAGGCTTTGGCCTTAACCAGGCTTAGCCTATATAAATTATTCGGGCCTAGCCTGGCTTGGTAGCCTATTTAAATAAATTTTTCAAGCCTGAGCCTGGCCTATACAAAAGCCTGGCCTGGCCTATAAGCCTATATACTCTGTAATTTTTTAATAGGCCAATAAGCTTAATATTAAATAGGCTAAAACTTTGGCCTGATTAACAATAAACTTTGGCCTATTTAGCAATAATACTATAAAGGAAATATAAACCAATATAAACCAATGAACCAGTAATGGTCCAGGCAAAACCAATGAGAACCAAAAAAACCACACAAAACCGGTGATCTTATGGTTCAACACAACATGACTTCACAAAGCAACATTATTTAATAGCTTAAAGAACATGTTGTGCTCCATGAATAAAGGATATGGGACTTGCATTCCCAAGTCCAATCTTTATCATAACAATTGTGTAAGTGTTCAGTTTTATAAGGAAATACACAAGCTTTTACTTTCTAATAGACAATGTGAGACTTCATAAGCATCACAACAAGAACCAACACAAGGCAATATGCAAGGCAATACCAAACGATGTGGGACTTGCCATGCTTCACAAAAAAAACGATGTGGGACTTGAACTAACGCAAGGCAATATGCAAGGCAAGGAAAAACGATGTGGGACTTGCTATGCTTCACGAAAAAAACGATGTGGGACTTGAACCAAAGCAACTTGCATAGACATATTAAGTCCCACATCAGAGAAGTGGCCTTGGATGACTTGCATAGTTACATTATATTAAGTCTCCTACCTTCATGCCAAACATTCCTTCTTCTTAGAGCATGCACCATGCTAAAAGATGTGGGACTTGGTTATGTCAATAAATATGAATATGAATATAATAAATTTTAAATATTATAATTATAATTATAATAATAACAATAATAATAATTATTTTTTTTTGTAGAAGAAAAAATTCTATTACCACATGCAAAAAAAGTACATCAGAAAAAACCATCCTAAAATCTTCTGCCACCTTCTAGGAAGGGTTCAGAAAAAAATTAAGAGGAAAAATTAAGAGCCACCTTCTAAGAAGGGTTCCCTTAATCTCTATCCCTATTTAATCCAATTTCATGACAAATTCTGTGTACTAATGACTTATTTGGCCAATTACAAAAATCTTTAAAACAAAATAAAACTCTATGAGCTAGATCCTTTTTAATTAGAGCAAATCTATATAGAGCAGATTGAGAACAGTTGGAGAAGGTCCTTGTATTTCTTTCTGCCCATGATAAATGGCAGCCACACAAACTCCCCAAGCCAGACTTCTCATCTTCTTGCCACGAATAGCAAATTGGATACAACGCTTCCACTGTCTGAAGCTCGAAAGAAAGCTATGGATGCCCAGCCAAGTCATGAAAAGGTTGATCAAATGCTTACTCCAAGGACAATCAAAGAAGAGGTGCTCCATCGATTCCTCTGAAGCAAAGCATAAGCTACAGTGATTCGGTATGTGCGTCCATCTCATTCTGTTTCTTGTTTGTAATTTATTGTGCATAGCTAGCCAAGAAATAAATCTATGTTTAGGGATACTGACTTGATTCCAAACGAATTTAGCCATAGTGAAAGGAGCTGGGGTTTGTTTAAGAAACTGATACCCCGATTTGATGGTGTAAACTCCATCTGGGCATTCAATCCAACTATCGTTCTGAAAACCCAATCTAAGCTTATCCCTAATTTTAAGGATTTGCTTCCAATGCCAACTTTGTCCTTGAAGCCAATTACAATCCCAGCCAATTACAATCCCAGAACTGATGAGTTTTTAAATAGTATGCATGAATCCAGCGAACCCAAAGACACTCCTTCTTCTGGGCTATGCTCCTAAAGCTGCCATATTCCAGAGACCACAGTCTTTGATACCCAAACCCCCATACTTCTTCTGATTACATACTGTAGACCAGCCAATTTTTGCATAATAATTATTATTATTATATAGGCCGACCTGTTAAGCTAAATAGGCTTTTTATATAGCCTGAGCCTGATTTGTTTAGATTATATAGGCTTTTTGAATAGCCTGAGCCTGACATGTTTGCAAAAAAAATCTGGCCTGAGCCTGGCCTATTATTCGGCCTGTCATAGGCCCCTGTAGGCCGGCCTGGCCTGTTTCCACCCCTATCCAAAACCTTAAGGCAACATACCTATGGGTCTTATCATTTATATACACTTCAAGTTATCCATTATGGGATCTAGTTTTTTTACCCCCAAGTTAATACTTGACCCCCCAAAAATATTTTTTCCCAAAATACCCTTTTATGTGTTTTTTTTTTAAATTTTTATGCTTTATACGATGAGGGATAAGCTTACGAATTTTAAAATTACACATACGTTGATCCCTTGGATTGTTAATATTTTTTGCCCAGTACGTTTGGGATCGTAAATTTTTCATATTCACTAACCCAGAAAACATACAAAAAATTTAACATTAATTTTTACGCGGTACGCTAATTTATGCACATATGCTTAGGGGGGAGCGTACAATCTTCAGCGAGCTCTTCTCGTTGCCCAATAGAAGATCAAGACTTCATCTTGCGTATTTGGGTATGATCAATCCAAACTAAACCAAAATAAAAAGGAAAAAACAAACAACGATTATCTTTGTCTCTCTCATTCGCTCACTCACTCTTAAACTCTGCTTGATTTGGATGGATGGTTATGTTATTCTTATTGTGTCTACTGCAGATCTGATCATTACAAACACAATTAATGAGGCTAACCAAACTGAAAAAACTAGACTACACGGGAGAGATTAGAGATAGTAAGAGAGAGAAGGCCATAATATTGTTAGGCATGCCTCATACCTATTTTTTTAATAAATTTTCAGTTATAAAAAAAATATATAGTTTAGTAGGTAGATTTAAGAAACATAATATATAATATACAAGTATCTAGGTTCGATTTATATATATATATATATATGTATATATATATATATTGCCATTATGTAATGTGCAATTGCATTTTTTTTAAGTTTTAGGTGAATGTTTTGTTCTGCCTATCCTCGGGAAAATAATATTTTGGCTTAATTATGTCACATGTCTATGAAGTTTGGGGTACTTTTGCCAGATACCCTTATTCTTTTTTTTCCAATGTCGGACTCCCCGAAGGTACTTCTGAGCTTGTCATATACCCCTACTCCCAATTCTGGCCAATTTTGCTGACATGTAACATCGGAATCCTGATTAGATGCAGGAGGTTAAGCACCTAGTGCCCCGTAGTCGAAGATCTTTTTTTTAAAAAAATTAAAAAACTAAAAAACTTAATATTTTTATATTTTTAGTTAAATAAAAAAAGAGAAAAAAGAATTGAAGAGAGAAGTCGTCTTCGCACGTGTGACATCACTCGACATCACATGACCAACCTCCTGCGTTTGATCAGGATTCCGATGTTACATATCGAAAAAATTGGTCAGAGTTGGTAGTAGAGGTATATGACAAACTCAGAAGTAACTTCGAGGAGTCAGACATTGGAAAAAAAAAAGAAAAAGGGTATCTGACAAAAGTACCTCAAACTTCAGGGACTTGTGACATAATTAAGCCTAATATTTTTTATTGAAGGATATATAAATCTAAATATGTGTTTACATATTTGAAATTGTTTCTGTTAATCTATCCCTTGTTTTCATGATTTCTTTCCCTAAAAAGTTAGGAATATTGATTATATTCAGTTATAAAACATTCAATAATACAATTGAATTGTAGTGTTGTAATTAATCAATATTTGTTCATATTATTATGAAAAATGATTGATCAACCTATACCACTTAAAAAGTGACATGTCTCACTTGCTTACTATTGATTTTGTAAGTTGATTTATCATTGCTCTAAAAAGTTTATAATCAAACTTATTGTCTTCCCTTTTAGAGAATGTATCCCTTAAGGTATAAAATTAAATAGAGAATGTAAAGTGGTGGATGAATTTTTAAATATGAGACTTAAACAAAATGAATGCATAACTGAATCTACTATGTGATAGTCTCTATTTATTTTTAACAAACATGACCCTTTACCTTTATGAAACAAATCTCCAAGTCCAAGTCTCATGCTTGAAAGTAAAAAGGCTTCAACGTATTATCGGTTTATTTTGTTATTCTTTGTCATAAAAGTAATGTATAAACAACCTTTCAATGTTCAGTCAATATTGTAAAACTAAAAATTTTAATTTTAATACTTTAAATGTATCATTTTTTAGGTAAATTTCACATTTTTAATTGTTTAAACATTTTCTTACGAACAACGACATATAACAAAATCCTTTTATTTATTTATTTTATTTTATTTTATTTTTTTGCAATTTTGGTCCCTAAAATTCTCACATTTTATAATTTTATATTCTCCTTTTGTTTACTATTTCTTCTTGAGTTTTTTATCTTTTATGCTTTTATTCATCTTGGCTTCTTACTCTTTCACACTTTTTGTAAGTACATTTATGACACAGGTTTGATAAGTGTAATATAGCTTGATGAGTAGTGTTATTCTATTGCAGAATTAAGAGATGGGTCAAGCACTCGGATGCATTCAAGTAGAACAGTCAAATGTTGCTATCAGGGAACACTTTGGAAAATTTGATGATGTTCTTGAACCTGGATGTCATTATTTGCCTTGGTTCCTTGGGTACAAGAATGCTGGTGGACTATCACTACGTGTGCAACAACTTGACGTGAGATGTGAAACAAAAACTAAGGTATCTATGCTACTTTCTTCACTCCACTTGTCTGCTTCATAGGGCTATTCTTAAGCTTGTTTGCATATGATCTTAAATCATAAATTGTATAATGAGTAGGAGTTGATGGTTCTCTTTTTAATATGAAGTATAAATACTTAATTTGAAATATATTGAGAATGTTTTTATAAGAAACTGCGTATATTGAGAATAATGTTAGTGTTACATGCTTGGTTGACAAAGTTAACAATATTCCAAGTTTCTAACAAGATTTATAATTAGATTATACATCTTCAGGGAAGAATTTATTGTAATATATTTTTACTTTGGTTATAATGAAAAATTTCCTGTAATTTGAGGTTGAGATGTATAGATGTCAGAACTCAGAATAATTTTTGGATGCTCTTCTTTATTTCATTACTTTCTCTTGATCAAATTTTTTTCTTTGGATTTATGGAATTATTGAGCATATTTCCTTTTTTTTTTCCTCCAATATATCATTTCACTTCAAGATTTGGTAAAATTTAAAGTAAAATCATTTAATTTTGAATGTGAATTTATATTTCCTGTGTGATTTATTGTGACCAATTATTAGAGCTCGATTGTCATTATTAACTTGTTAGGACAATGTCTTCGTCACTGTGGTTGCATATGTGCAATACCGAGCCGTGGCTGAGAAAGCGAATGATGCCTTCTATAGGCTCACCAGGACACCAACACAAGAGAACAGATCCATACATATGTGTTTTTGATGGTACGTGTAATGAATATTTTGCTTCCTTATAGCATAATTGATGATTGTTTCTATTGGCTTTCTTCTTTCAAAGATAACACTTTCATTTATTCAGTTATCAGGGCTAGTGTGCCAAAGCTGGAGCTTGATGCTGCCTTCGAGCAGAAGAATGACATTGCGAAGGCAGCAGAAGATGAACTCGAAAAGGTGTTTATTGTTCTTCACGAACTCTTTCATTTTATCTCTTATTTCTTTATATATATTAAATATTACTGCCTTTGTATATTAATAAAGGTTGTAATTATTCTCATTAACAAGTTAATTCAACTTCAATGTTTTAGGCCATGTCTACTTATGGATATGAAATAGTTCAGACCCTGATTGTGGATATAGAGCCTGATGTTAATGTGAAACGCCAAACGCGCAATGAATGAGATTAATGCAGTTATGCAGGTATATATTTGCAGATATATTTATGTTGTGATTTCCTGCATCAACTTACTCTTAAGTTGTATAAGTTGTGCAATAGATGCTTTTTATATAGAACTATACAAGCACATTTGCATTATGCTTTGCTGTAGAGCTTTTTAAAATATTCAATCATCATACAAAAAATTCATACTTTCTATTTAAAGATAAGTTTGGATTCATAATTTCCCCCTGTTCTTCATGTTATTCTAGGCCTTTCGCAGTGTAACTTTTTATTCGTTTTCATTGCGATTGAGTTTATATCCTAATCCTTTTTCATGATTTTCTCAACAGCTGCTAGAATGAGGTTGGCTGCGAACGAGAAGGCTGAAGCTGATAAAATACTGCTGATCAAGAAAGCCGAGGGAGAGGCGGAATCCAAATATCTGTCAGGACTCGGTATAGCTCGCCAACGCCAGGCCATAGTGGATAGGCTTAGGGATAGCGTGCTTGCGTTCTCCTCGAATGTGCCTGGGACAAGTGCTAAAGATCGATGTCATGGACATGGTGCTGGTCTCTCAGTATTTTGATACTATGAAAGAGATTGAAGCATCTTCAAAGTCCTCATCTGTTTTTATACCACATGGACCTGGTGCGGTTAAGGACATAGCGGTGCAGATTCGGGATGGTCTCCTTCAGGCCAATGCTTCCCAGAGTGATTAAGCTCTGATGGAAGTGTCAATATCATAATATAGTATGCATTATTTGAGGATTTTCTGGTGAATTGTTTACCATAGATTAGGGATATTGAATTGAGGTAATGGATACTTTTGTCTAGTTTTATATGCTAACTGCCAATTTGCAACTTTGAGTGTTTAAATGAGGAGTCTTAATGTCAAGTTACTGCTCGGTCCTATCATGTTATTAAACGTATTGTTGATTAGTGATTTCTCTATGAAAAGTATGAATTGGAATTTGAAAAAGGGAAAAAAGCCCTATATGAAAATTACTTACAAAATAATTTTTTTTCTTTAATCCTAGCTACCTTCTTACAAGTGTTAACTATTTGTTTGTAACCTTTGGTGGAAACACTTTTAACAAGAAAGGAAGAACAAGTTAGAATCACTAATCAAACTTGTAATCAAGTATTTCCGATTTTACACTAATCATTTCAAGGATAAAAATGTTTATAAAAATTTGGTTTTTTAGCCAACCAAATGGACACTATATTTCTCGGATTTCTCATATTGATACAGTTGTATCATTTTCTCGTCAACGATAATAATGACTATAAACGCATTTTACGCCTTCTAAAATTCATTCTAGGTCTATTAAGACTTCTTTTGGAGTTTGAATAACAGGTTCAAATTCTTGGTTGGTGTTGTTTAACAAAGGGCACATTTCATCATTTTATCAAAGAAAAATATCAAAATGGAATTTTTTATTATTATTGTGGATAATGACTTTTCTAAATACAAGGGTAGGGATTCTAACAGTGTACACGTTCAAATTGATCCTATGTACCCCAACACAAAAGTCTAAGGAAGAGGATAAGAGCCACACACAAACCAGGATGAAGAGATAAGAGTTGTATGATATGAAGACAAGATGATACTTGCGTTGGAAAACATCCAAAAAAATAAAAAAAATAAAAAAAATAAAAAAAATAAAAAAAAAACTAAAATGGGACTTCACTACAAGATCACAAGCTAATACAAGCGAAAAAAAAAATGAAAGGAAACAAAACCATGAAAGACGAGAGTACTAAACATGAAGCTATTTCTCAAGCTTAAACAAGTAAAATGCCTTTTTCCCATTATACAAAATTGGCTACCAAACCATGTCACATTTCGAAAGCTTAAAATTTAAAAAAAAAAAACGATGTGAACCACTAACAGAAGATTGGAAACTAACATTAAAATCCTTAGTTCAAAAAAATAAACTAAAAAAATGAATTAGGAAAGGGGAAATCAGAACACTTCACTGATTCAAGGGTAAAAATGCAACTTGACACTATAGACACGAGAGGCCTTTAATGGTTACATTGACCAAGAACACACTGAGCATCTGCTCATTGCCAAATAGCCAAACGAAGACACAGCACACAAGTAAAAGATATAAAGGGGTGGAGGGTAATGCAAATTGCTGAACCTAAAAATAAATCGCAAGTATTATTGGAAGGGATGATACAATTAGCATAAACCCGCATGTCAACACAGTCTACTTGTTGCACCAAGCCTACTTACCAAACAGGGTTTGTCAAGCCTTATTGGAAGGGATGATGATATAATTAGCATAAACCCGGATACCAAAAAACTGTCCATAGGATTTGAACTTGTGATCCCTAGTTCAACCTCTATTATTCCCAAATTTCAAACTTGTATGACAGAACTGATGAAAATATGAAAAAGTCATCATCAACAGTTCTTTCACAATAGTTCTAAAACTAAGAACAAAAGAAATAGCAATTTCAAAATTGTAGATAAATAAACAATCAAAACATGAAAAATAAAACACAAACCAATTCCCTTAACGGCCATCCGCCATTAGACAATACGAGATAAACAGTCATAAAAGGGGGAATACCAGAAAACAAAACCAGCACATGAAGTATTGCAAGTCAAAACCTCAATAATGAGCATCAATTACCAAATCTCAGTTCCAACAAAAGAGACTTGCAAAAGCTAAGGAGGATAAATGTTGGTTTATAGAAATGATCTATTACTTATTTTTACAACCTTGAGTTGCTCAAAATGCATTAAAAACACCATGAATACTTCCGTCCAAGAGAACCATCCTCAAGAAAATAATGCGGTCAGACACAAAACAACTATTTGCTTCCTAAAGCCTACTGCTGGAACGATTCAAAATCCCGATCAAGGTTTGAGGGCTAAACCCAATCCAACCTTAGCACTCTTCTCGATGGCCTTGGTGTCAACCTCACCGGAAATGGTGAAGAATGACTTGGGGCGCCACTCATGCTGGATCAGAGCATTTGCCTTGCCAAAGTTGTTGACGCGAGCCTTCACTGTGGTCAATGGATCCAAGGCATGCTGGGTTCCAAGGGTGAGGGTGTTCTCATTGGATGAGAACCTGTGAGTAACCTCAGCACCGACAGCGGTGCTGGTGAGGGGGTTCACAACATGGTAGTATGAAGCATTCAGGGCATCACCTTTGTCGTTCCTGCACGCAAGAGTTCATCAAATCACAGAATATTACAACACAACGATACAGGAATACTACCAAGCAGGAATCCTACTAATCATTTCAAACCTAGAAAGCAAGAATGACACATGACAAGACAAAGACATAGGGATACACCATATTTGTAAATTACAAGACATGAAACAATGTATAAATTTATATAAAAAACAAAAAAAAAACACAAACAAAAAGTAATTTAATTATATCATAAAATACAGTTGAAAGTGTCCAAAAGTGTACATGAAGACACAGCAACTATTTTGATTGTCCATGCTTTGGTTCAAAATCTGAAATAAGGACAATTTATAAACTATAAAGCATATTTAAACTTAAATGGTAAGGCAAAGCCTTATCAACCAGCTCATACATCTCCAAAAGGAGAAAAGGAAAGAAAGAAGAGCAATAGTGGATTACTCACACAGTCAACGAGGCAATCAAGTCATCTTTGGTGAAGTTCACCCCAGCATTGAGTTTTGTTAGCTCGCCAACTTTGGTATCGAATGAAAGATCAGCACCAAGAGCAAGTGCATTAGTCCCCACAACACCAGAGAAGTTGACAATTGGGTTTGCAGTCAACCCAACACTGGTGCTTATTCCAGCATAGTCACGCACATACTGAATTTCCACCTGTTTCACAAAACGGAACGAAATTTACAACCAACATATAAGTTTTTTCAGTAATGAGATTTATTTCTGATATTATGCAAAGCTTCTCAACGATTGACTATCTCACCTTTCCAGATCTTTGATCAGGAACTTTGAAGTTGAAGATGGCCTTGAGACCAGGAGCAGGCTCGTTAACAGTGATAGTTGTGAATAGCTGGCATTCAAAAACATGAACAACTTTAGGGAAATATATTTAATAGTTTCACAGAACAGATCTGAGTAACTTAAAAAGATTAAAGAAAATTATAATTAACAGCTGTGAAAGTTATGATAGTTTACATTGCCCAATACCAATTTTCAATCACCTGAGAGATACATCAATATAAGCCTAACATCAAATTACATGAATAAACAGGTTAAGATTCACAAAGCAGACAAATAAAACTCCTCAAACAAAAGCTATCGCATTCATGCTCTGTACAGGCCGGTTTAAAAAATAGCAAAAATAGTCACATAAGCACATATGGTAAGGATCAACAATGTCTCTCCTCATCTCAGTTTATTGATAATGAAATACAAATGAAGGCAAATAACTCTGATGCACTTAGACAGCCCATAAGTTGATGTTAGCAAAATGATTAAAAGATTTCGCTTCCATGTGTCGTGTGACCTTTTTTTGGCTCTAAATGACAAACTAACTAAAAAGACAGGCTTGAGATGGGTGAGCGTGAATTTGAAAGAATCATAAATTGAAAGTGAGTACCTAGAAAAACCAGCCTGAATTGAACAGACAGTTGTCAAACTTTGTTTAGGAAATGTCGTAAACCAGAATAACTAAAAACTATTATTTATTATTTTAAAAACATTTCAGTAGTTACTGAAAAATAAGTACTATCGTACTCATAATACTAAAATTCCAAATTTAAGACAAAGCAAATGAAAGGTAAGCAAGCACATATCAACCATCAAAAATAGCTTCATAATTTTAACAAGACAATAACATAAATCAAAACCAGACACAACAGAGAATAACAAAAACATATATTCAACAAGGATTGTGAACAACTCACATTGGAATCAGTGTCCACTTTCACATCCGTGGTGATGTTCTTGTTCTTCAGCTGAGTGTTCACATCAGCCACAAACAGGTCACCTTTCCTTGTCCCTGATGATGTTATAGCCTGAAACAGCACCACCAATCAAACACACAAGATAAGTGTTCCACAACATTAAAAAAAAAAAACAGTTTTAATTTTAATTAATCCCTAGAAACCCCTTAAATCACACACATATTACACTTGAAAATTACTAATAACCACCCAGAACACAACATTGCTATCAATATTATGATGATGACAACAAATAATATTTTTTTGGGTAAAACAATGGCAGTAATTATTTTTATTTTATTTTTCTAATAATAACCACGAAACATACTCCAATCAGTTCCGGTAACAAACATCAATAATAAAATTAAATGTTCAATAAAAAATGCCAAAATTAAATGAAATAGTTCAATCAGACCTAAAAATGCAAAAAAGAATAAATAAATAAATAAATAATTAAAAGAAAAAAAAACTCACAACACCAGTGGGAGAGTAGGTGGTGATGGTGAACTTCTGGTCACTGTGGTAATCCTTGAACAAGAGATCTGCATCAAACACCAAAACAAAAACTCAAAATCATTAAATCCACTCTATAAATTCATATTAAATGAAAAAAAAAATCAGAAATAAAAAATAGAAAAAACAAAACCTCTGGCCTTTTTGCCGATGTCAGAGTAGAGACCAGGACCCTTAGCAGCCATGATTTTTTCTTCGAAATGGGGATCTCAAAGTTCAATTTTTGGAACAAGATTGAGAGACAGAGAGAGAGAGAGAGAGAAAGAGCGTGTTTGAGCTGAACGGTGGAGAAAAAACGAACAATATATAAATAACAGCGAAACCCTAATTTTCGGACATGTTCTTTTTGTTTAATTTTTTAATTTTTTCTTCTTGGGCAGGAAAAGGATGTGGACCGTTGGATCTGGAAGTGGGAATGGGCTTCGGATGGTTGTGACCGTTGGATTTGATATCTTCCTTTAGTAAGTTTTGGATTTGGATGTTTATTTCGAGGGAAGTGTTTAAGCGGCTTCCTAGATTAGTGAATAAGTAACAGAGGGGTACTACTAATAAGTCCATCACAATTTATCTTTTGCTCCCTAAATTTTGCTCCAAGCCATGGTAGATTTCAATTTTTTTTTTTTTTTTTACATGGGAGATCTGGGACTAGAACCCATGACCTGGGGGACGGGGAAATCCTAAGTGTCCCTGCAGCCACCAACTGGACTGTCTTACGCGAACGATTTCAATTTTTACATGCACTCCATTTGGTACTTCCTAAATATAAGTTTTTTTTGAAAACTTTTTTTATCATTAATATATTTCTCATTTTCAATTTCGATGGTATTAATTACTTTTTTTATCAATATTTCAATTCACTTAACATTTTTTATATTTTCAATAATAGTTATAAGGATAAATTTTAAAAATTATACAAAATATTTACATTTCCAATATTACTAACAATATTAACTAACTTTCTTAAAGGGTGTGAAATCTGATCAAAAGAGCTTATAATAAGGACCAAAGGGAGTATAACATAATTAATTAAGATTCCTTTTTTTTTGTGAGCAAGGTTTTTTTCTTTTTAGAATCTAAGTTTAATTAGAAAATTAAGAAAGTTAATTATTATTGTTAAAGCATTGAAAATATAAACATATAGTAATATATTTTTTCAAAATTATCCTTATAATTATTATACATACTATAAAAAGTATAAAATAAATAAGAGTATTTATGTAAAAAATAATTAAATATCAAGAAAAACTGAAAATGAATTTTTTAGATAAAATCAAGAAAAAATCCCAAAAATATCTTATAATTATGGAAAAAAGGAAGCATTTTTTTTTGTTGGTGCCAAGAATAAAACCTCTGACTTGGTAGTAAGATTCTTAGACTTTGTCTAAGACCACCAAGTTAAAAAGCTCAATTGGTGAGGAAGTATTTTTTTTATAAGAGATTTTATATTTTTTTAAAAATTTAAGATGACTGTGTTAACTAAGATCGAGAAATTTTCGTTAAAAAAAAAATCGAGAAATTTAAATCATTACACATTTCATATTTAAAATGATTGGATACTCCAAAATTTTGCTCTATAAGCCACGATAGATTTTAATTTTGATATTATATCTTTATCATTTTAACTATTCCTCTTTCTTTCTTCCTTCGTATTTTAAATTTCTTTTTTAACATACTTAAAATTTTTTATTTTTATGAGTTATGACTTTAATATTTAATGTTTTATTAGAATGTATATATCTCAAGTATTTTCTTAATCATTATACTCTTTCCCAAATGTTTTCTTACGCTTTAATTTCTATATTCTTTTTTAATATTACTTTTAAATTCAAATTCAGCACGGTGGATTACTTTTAAATTCAAATTCAAGTATTTGTAAAAGAAATTTTAAAAAAATAGTTATATATATATATATATATTATCGAATCGGTTCATGAGCAAACGAGTTGAATTATACATGGCTCAAGTTCAATTCATTTATTTAGCGAACTCTGTTATCAAATCAAGTTTGGTTTATTCTAACCATAGTTGTCACTCCACTATACTAATATAGTATATTGTTTCCTAAAATTGGTTTTTTTCTTGGAGCGGGTATCTAACCGCGCTTATGGATGTCTAAACCCTTTGGATATTGTAAAATCCATAGAATGCGACCCTCACTAACCACTCGTTTAAGTAGCGACAAACCCCCCTTGTGATCTATATAACTATATTAACCTCCACTAATAAAATTAGTTAATGTGGATCTAGTTAAAGGATGCTAACTCATTAATAAGATAATAATTTTTTTATTGAGAAATTACAACAACTATCAAGCCTATTTTTTATTAAGTGTAATTGGCTACATGAATCAAATGACATCATTATACTTAAATAGATTAATCATTTAAAACAAATTAGTTTTAGAGTGAACAAGCAATAATATATTCCTTTATAACCATTTAGGGTATTAAGATCAGACCAATACACACATGCACCAAGTCAAGAGTTTTATTTTCTGATTGGGTACCCACTTACACAAGCACGCGGTGGCAAATTCATTCAGGTATTATTTGTATAATAATAATAATAATAATAATAATAAAAAAAAGAGGACAACTCTCTCGGATGAAGTTTTTTACATGCATAAGAATTGGGAATTGATTTCACAATCATTTGCTTAAATGAACTAGAAAACATCTCGTGAAACGCACGGAGCCAATATGGTAATCAACCTAGTTAAATATGAAATTATTAAAGTATAAATATATGATGATTAAATATTGCATATTTGAAGAATTGGAAATATGGTAATGAACCATGTTAAGTATGAAATATTTTGAATTTAAATATATGGTGAGATGTATTGATGCATCGAAGTAATGAGGATGCTATAAAGTATGGGAGATTAATGACTTCATAATTAGAGAAAGAGAATTATATTTCAAATATGAGCAGACAAATAGTGATGTGTTATAATTAAAAAATAATAATCATAATTAGATATATTTTATGCTAAAAATACAATTATATCTATTTTTTTTTTTTGATCATCCAATTATATCTATTTCTATTACACACAAACCAAAATTACATATAAATATACGTTTTTTAGTATAATTTATTAAAATTATTACTCTTTAATATTATAATATATAATTATTAATATAAGAGAAGTTAAGCTAAACAAAAATAAGTAAAAACATGATATAAATTTAAATATTTAAAAAAAGTATTTCCTCCGTCCTTATATATAAGACCATTTTGACACTTTTGTTTTGTCCTTATTTATAAGACCTTTTATCAATTTTCAATGAGCATTAGTTACCTTTTTCCACGAATAACCCTATTTATTTAACATTTTTTAGATTCCAAATAATATTAATAGGAGTAGTTTTGAAAATACATATTGTGAACACCCCAATTTAATTAATACCAATTGTGAACACCCAATTTTGATTATGCATTATAGATGGAATAATGATAAGATGTGGCTGCTCTTTTAGAAATTAATGATGAAATGGATACAAAAAAGAAAGAAATTACTGAAGAAATCAATCATTTTTTTCTTTTTATAAAACTGTGTTAAATCTAATAAGTCTTTACAGAAGAATGCATAGGGATTTAAGTAGTTTCTTAAAGATAAGTGAAGTATTGGTATCATGATTCTAAAGCATGTACGTCTAAAAATTGGATATTTCATTTCTGCATTATATGTTTCAGTCAACATGTTTCTTCTGCTGTTGTTGTGAGTTATTTGATGCATTAAAAAGGTATGCTAATTTTGGTTTTTATCTCTTAATATGTTTTTCCCTTTCCATACAAGTACACATACATAATTGCTAAGAATTGTTATTCCATTATAATTAGTTTGCTTACTTCATCCTCATAACTCATTTGAGCAGCTTGTGGCTTTAGACTTGAGAGACTTGAGAGACGAATTTACCTGGAATCCAAGAGAAATATAGTCAACAAAAGGTAAGAAATATGTTTTTCCCTTTCCATTCAATTAGACAATTAAATTGATAAGAGTTGTTATTTTTTAATACATTGAAAAAAAACACCACAACTTCTTAAGACTCATTCTTCAGCTTGATTTTTATCGTTCATCCTCATTCTTATAGCTTGACAATGTTACTATGGGCTAAAGCACATAATCCTCATTCTTACAGCATGGTCATCCCATTTTGTCATTTAAATGTTTTAGCCAGCATGTTTCTTCTCCTGTTGTTGTCAGTTATTTGATGCATTAAAAAAGTATGCATATAAAAAACAATTTTAGTAATTTAAAACATACCTTTTCCATTGTGCAACAAATCTGATTTTTACTAAAAAAAGAATTTTCAGATACCTTAAAAATGAACAAAAAGTGGACTATATTATGGCTAAAAAGTGGACATTTCAACTCTGCATAATGTCTTTTTTTTATAGATATATTGCTGCATCATATGTATCATGCAACATGGTTCTTCTATTGTTGTTGTTGCATCATTATGTCTTCTAATGTGTATGGGGATTTTGTTGTAGCTTTTATACATTTACCTTCAAGTAATGCATTTACCTTCAAGTATTGTTTTACAAAATGGATTAAAGTAATGTTTAATTTTGTAGCAGCTTATAAAATGATAGTGAATCCACCAAATATGATATCTATTATAATAAAATTCATGTACCTCATAAATGACCTAAGTTCCCGTACAACTTTATGCTTCTTCTCAGTTATTTTCTAATTTTCCAAGTCAGTAACCTAATATTGAAAGAAAGAAATGTGTTAAACTTGATTATGAAAATGCTGTAAAAAAATAGAAAATGAATGTAAAATACCATAATTTAGGAACCATACCTGTTATTGTTCTTGTAGAAACACTAATCATTAGATTGTTGCAAATTTATTACAGATCAATAAAAGAGAACACCACAGTATAAATTAAGAAGATGAAGAAGGCGTGGAGGAAGTGGGAGAGGCTTCAACTCGATTTCGGTGGAAAAAATGAGGCAACCAAATTCTGCTTTTCAGTGAGGAGGAGATCCTATTTTGGTGAGAGTAAGAAAGATTGTGAGAGGAAGAAAGATGAATAATTAGATTTGTTTGATGAGGGAAATGAAAATGGAAATTTGTGGAAGCTAAGTGATATATTTTCTTTTTGTCTTTGGGTGTAGAGATAGGAAGCAATTTGAAATTTTGAAGCTGGGGGAAAATAATTAGTTTGGTTGGAAGGTCTCCTGAAATTTGAAAATAATAATGCTTCTTGTGGAAGCTTTGTTGCATTGTCCACAAGCCTCTTTGTTGTACTGACGATAATAATGGGACCCACTGGCCACTACTACTCTTGTTATTTATTATTTATTTTTTCCCTCTTCCCAATTCCACACACACCTTGTCCCGCCCAAAATCACCCCCACACTTCAAGTACTTCTCAAGTACTCATGATGGGGCCCACGACTAATTTTTCCCACCGGGTGTACATCAATGTGGGATTCCAAATTAAAATTAAAATAATATTTACTTATTTCACCAATTTCCTCCATTATTGAAGCTTCCTCAATACTCCTCCTTTTCCCACTCACTAAATGGCTGGGCTTTTCCACTACTTCAATGCATCTACTACTAATTAAGTAGTAGTATGGGGCCCACGGTTAAATTTTTTTTGGCTTTACCCGCCTTCCATGTACCATGGTCTTTTATATACTCTTTCCTTTTAATTTATAAAAAAAAAGAGTAGTACTTAAGTACTACTGCCATGGGACCCACAGTACTTGGCTGGGCGATTTTCCCGCCTGTGGGAGACCCATGATCTTTTATATAGTATAGATAAAGACCAAGATCATTTCTAAACTATGCCCGGCCACCAGTGTACTAAGTCAAAAGTTGATGCAATCTAATTGCTCACTTACTTTAGAGGATCTTACTTTTTATGGAATCCATTTCTCGATATCAAGAAGATATTGAAAATAATTATTTTGGTTAATGGCTCTATATATCATTCATAATTGGCATATCATTCACAATATACTAGTGCCTGTGCATAGGTTAAAGAGTATAACTTAAAATAAAAATTAAAGTAATGAAAAATTGTCAGAAGATATAATATGTCAATATCTATGTTTATAAAAAAAACTATATTTAATAATTATTGGGATTAACTATTTTTTTATAGTCAATTAAGTAAAGTGTCTCTAACATAATTTTTTATGTATTTGTCCTGGACCTCTTCTTTTTTTCTCTTTTTTTCATCATGACCTCCTCCCTTTCTTCGCATCAAGAACGAAAAATAATAACACTTGTATAAAAAAATTGAAAAAGAAAATAAATAAATAAATAAATAGTAAGATGCATTTTTTCTTCAATATTATAATAAATTTAAAATTTTTTATTCTTGTATTATAAAAAATTAAAATTATTAGAAAATTGGAGAAAAAGTAGGGCATCGTGCAAAAATCTCATCTTCATCTTAACCTTGACATGCATTTCTCTCAAAATTGTAAATTAATCATTCATCTCTTTCAAGAGTTTCTTCATGTCAAACACTATTTTTGTCCTCACAATTGAAAAAAAAAGATTATACATTAGTAATGAACAAATTAGAATTTCATATCGCAAGTATAATTTAAGAAAATTATATTATACTCCATTCATCCGAAAAAAGATAAACGATTTTTGAACTAATTTGTTTAAATTTTTCAACAATTTTTTGGGGGACACGATGAGTATAAATTTTAAAAAAATAGAAAACGAAGAACGTAAAGAATAATTTGTATCGCTTCTTTGTTCTATGCTATGTGAGTGTTGAAAAGCCTCTTTCTATTTACTACCTCAACAAACAACTAAAAAAATACCACATTACTTATTTATGTAAAAAAAATCACCTAAATAGGTCATCCACTTTCATTGAATACAATGTTGTAGGAAAAAAAAGGAAGCACAATGGTAAACAAATTAAAATACAGAGTCCATTGGATATTACATAACTTCTTATCTTGCAAAAAAAAAAACACAAAAAAGTCAATAGAATAAGAGTTCCTTGAACGATAAAAAGTAGTTTAAAAGAAGCATTGTAACACCTTACTTTTAACTACCCTTTAATACCCATTAGACAAAATGTGGATTTAAAAATTTCTTTTTAGCTTATAAAAATCTCCTGCCAAACGGACGGAGTTTCCTTTGTTTTTTCTGACTATTCCAAAAATTAGATTTATCATGCAACCTGATAAAGACATTCTAGGGGTGTAACGGTCCGGTCCGATCCGGTCCGGTCTTGCTGTGTTTTGTGAACAAAGATCGGATCGGACCGTATCGGTCCGGATCGATTCGTTCCGGTTTGGTCCGGTATGTTTAGACCATTAAAATAAATCAAGCAAGCAAAACCTAATTCAACAAAAAAACCCTAATTGAACAAATAGGGCAAAATCAAGCGGTGGCGACGAGGAACCCGTGGCGGCAGCGAGGAACCCGTGGCGGCAGCGAGGAACCCGTGGCTGCGGCGCATGGAGGAGAGATAGTGAGGAACGAGCAGAGAGAGAGAACAAAGGGAGAGAGAACGACTCGAACGAATCGCAGGAGGAGGGAGAGAGAATGACTCGATCGCAGGAGGAGAGGGAGAGAGAACGACTCGATCGCAGGAGGAGAGAGACGAGGAGATCGAATCGCAGGAGGGAGACGGTGGCGAGTGTAGAGAGAACGGAGGGAAGAGGGAGAACGGCGAGTGACGGCGGGAAGAGGGAGGGCGGCGACGGCGGCTTGGGTTGCGTGAGGGAGAGGGACAGAAGCAGAAACACTGAGCTATATTTAGGTTGATTAGTGAATGAGCCGCAATACTATAGGAGCAGAAGCACAAATACTATTTAGGTTGATTAGGTTTATATTTTTTTCCTTTTTTCCTTTTTTTTAATATTTAAGTTAATCGGTCCGGTCCGGTGTTTGCGGTCTGAAAAGTAACTGGACCGTGGACCTGACCATTATAGAACAGTCCACATATTTTGAGACCAGACCGAATCGTGAGACCATTTTGGACGCATTTTTTGGTCCGGTCCGGTTCGGTCTGATCGGTCTTGCGGTCCCAGACCGGACCACTTACACCCCTAAGACATTCATTCATAATTTCCAGAAGCCAACAGAGCTATCATCAGCATATATCACAGTTTAGTGCATCTTTGTGAACACATCATAGCATCAGTATATCGACATCAGAGTAAATTAAAGCAGCAAATATAAACAAGTTGTGGAATTAGTTTTTTCCCAAAAGACTCTTTTTCCCCAAAGGAGTTGTCCTGGGCTCACCCAAAAGAACTATATTTACATATTTGCATCAAAAACAAATCAAGTCATATCAACGAGTCCAGGACATTTTCCATGTCCTAAATATATATAACTTACTCTTCCTGTGAGGGAGAGTACTCCTGGTCGGCTGGATCGGGTGTAAGCTTTGACTCAATACCTGTGAGAAAATGGTAAGGAGTGAGCATTACACATAAAATAAGATAACATTTTCTAATATGACATAAGGCTATACCAAGTCAAACACAATAAATCAAATAGTTCATATAACTTCAAACTCACTCCAAAACATGCTCAAACACATACATTGTCTTTATATTAACTTTTCATTCTTATAAATCTCTTTCTTATTCATTCTCTTTTATATTGTCTCTCTAAACTCTTCACTCTCACTATATTCTTTCCTTTACTTAATTCATTTTTTTCTCCTATTTTAGGGGTATAATATGTGTCCATCACTGCGCACATCTTGTGTGCGTCTTACAGCTGCACATATCGTGTGACTTACGTGATCAAGGCATACAGTCCGCTTGCGGCTTATTTCACACATTCCCATGCACGACTTACTGCACCCGGACACTACGACTTACAAGACCTGGATCACACTACTGGTTCGCATCACTAAGATTTAATTGCACCTCCTAGGCATTTGAAACACCCTATAGGGACTTTTACACCCGATCAGGACTTTAACACTCATTAGGCATCATCGTGTTAGGCTATGCTTATCACTTTTCTTAAACTTTTCCATTACTCAATTTCATTCTTTCCCGTTTTATATCACATTTGTCTGTCTTTTATTCAGCAGCGAATTGAGCTGTTGGTACATTGACGCCTAACGGCCATTTGGACCTAATGAGCATTTGGCCTGATGGGCATTTGATACACCTAGTAGGACACCTAATGTATCAATGCACCAATGCTCAATTCAGCTGCACGTTCCTTTAAACTTTAATTCTCATTCAATTTATCTCTCTTTTAAATATTCATTTCATATTCATTACCCTTATCATACACAATGTTTCTTAACTTATTTTTTCATTTCTCAACCTATACACTTAGTCATTTCCTTGATAATTTTCTTTGTCTTTATAATAATATACTCATCCTGCAATTATTTATATCAACAAGCACATAATACCAAGCATCACATTTATACATATTATCACAATTATCATAACTACCTCATTTCCTTAATTCTTATACTTTATTCACTAATTATATCAACTATCCTATGGTGCAATAACCTAAACTAACACTCAATCTTAGTACCCATTATATACATACTACAAACTACTCCTTAAATTAGGGTAACACCCATTCCTTACCTCAAAATAGAAAGAGATAAGGAACCTTAATGCTTTGTGCCTTGTTTCTTAAAATCTAGGAGCTTTGAACCTCTTGAGCTTTGCTTGCCACCTTAGAATTGTTAATATCCAATGATGATGAATGATCTTGGCTTGAGAATTGTATGAGGGAAGAGTATTGTTATTTACTTGTTCTTGATGATGAGGCATGCACATAAGTCTCCATGGTTGTAAAACTTGAATAATCAATGGAGATGAGGGAGAGAGAGAAGGCGTGAGATGGAGGGAGAGATGGAGGAGTATGGTGCTTGATTTATGGCTTTTTACACACCAATTCAATAATCATTCAAATTTAAATCATAACCAATCATAAACAGATCATATTTAAGTATAAATAAACATGTTTAAACAAATATGAACTTCAATTTCACAAGTCTCATATGCAATTAATCACTAAAGCATATAAACATGGGTTAAAAACTCATTGGGCTGATAACTTCTTCTCTTGGAGTTCTACATCTCTTTGTTGCATTTCACCGATTTGAGTTAAAAACTCATTAGTAATCTGCAACATTCCCAACTTGATACTTCCTTCTTCCAGTTGCATCACTAAACTCAAATCTCTGAACTCTTCAATTAGTGCTAACTCCTTAATCATCATATCACTCATATGAAGGGTCTTTCGGCTCAACGCATCAGCTACTACTTTGGCTTTGCCGGGATGGTAATGAAGTTCAAAATCATAATCCTTTAAAAATTCCATCCAACGACGTTGGCTCATATTGAGCTCTTTCTGATCAAAGAGATATTTCAAACTCTTGTGATCACTAAATACTTGGAATGAGGTTCCATAAAGATAATGTCTCCAAATCTTCAATGCAAACACTATCGTTGCCAATTCCAAGTCATGAGTAGGGTAATTTTCTTCATGGATCTTCAATTGTCTTGAGGCGTAAGCAACAACTTTACCCTCCTGCATCAGTACACATCCTAATCCTTGTTTTGACGCATCGCAAAATACCTCAAAACTTATTTGTGGATCAGGCAATATTAATACAGGAGATGATGTCAATTTTTGTCAAACGCGTCATAGGAAGAGCAATCTTCGAAAATCCTTCCATAAATCTTCTATAGTATCCAGCTAATTCCAAGAAACTAAGCACTTCTGTAATTGACTTGGGCCTTTCCCATTTCAACACAACATCAACTTTCGCTGGATCCACTGCTATTTCGTCTTTCGAAATCACATGCCCTAAGAAATTAATCTTCTCCAACCAGAATTCACACTTCGAGAATTTAGCATATAACTGTTTTTCTTTTAACACTTCTAACACCAATTGAAGGTGAATTGCATGTTCTTTCCGGATTCTTTGAGTAGATTAGTATATCATCAATGAATACCACTACAAAAGAATCAAGATAAGGTCGTAAGACTCTATTCATATAATCCATAAATACTGCGGGGGCGTTGGTTAATCCAAACGGCATCACTACATACTCGTAGTGGCCATATCGGGACCGGAGTGCCGTTTTTGGAATATCCTCTTCTCTGACTCGAATCTGATGGTACCCCGACCTCAGATCGATTTTAGAGAAGATTGTGGCTCCTCGAACTTGGTCCAATAAATCGTCGATCTCGGCAATGGATATTTATTCTTAACTGTGACCTTGTTTAATTGCCGATAATCCACGTACATTCTCATGCTTCCATCTTTCTTCTTGACAAACAATATTGGTGCACCCCAAGGGGAAACACTCGGTCTGATAAATTGCTTCTGCAACAATTCTTCTATTTGCTTCTTTAACTCATCCATCTCCGGTGGCTCCATTCGATAAGGTGCAATTGAGATAGAATCAATCCTAGGAATTAACTCGATGTTAAACTCAATTTCACGCTTGGGTGGCAATCTTGGGACTTCTTCCGAAAAGACTTTAGGAAAATCCCTTATCCCAAGAACATCCTCAATCTTCACTTCTTTTTCAACCGTTGCACAGGATAACTGGATGCTTTCCTTGGTTAAAACCAATGGTTTTTCTATCACAGTCGATGAGTACTTGGTTCTTGGATATCCAGTCCATTCCCAAGATCACATCTAATTGTGATAGAAGTAAACAAATGAGGTCTAGTTTGGTTATTTGGTCTAACACTTGAACGGTGCAACCCATACAGGCTTTAGAGGTAATGATTACCGGGTTGGTAGGGGTAGATACTTCAAGCTTATAGGGTGTCTCAATTATGGTTAATTTCAATCGATTAGCGCAATCATATGAAACAAATGAATGTGTGGCTCCAGAATCAAACAAAAAGTTACAAGGTTGGCCATTTAGAAGAAAGTTACCTTGAACAAGGTTTTCGGATTGGCTAGCTTCAACACCACTGAGAGTAAAGACTCTCCCAAAGCTGGTTGGTTTCTTGTCTGCATTCCCAGATTCTACCTTCCTTGGTTCCTTGCAATAACAAGAAAGATGACCAGGCTTTCCACAATTATAGCAAATAGGAGTCCAACAAGTTGTCCCAAAATGGTGCCTTTTACACTTGTCACACAGAGGAGCTGGGTTCTTGACTCTGCTTCGGCTTTACCTTTATTCTTCTGATGGTAAGGTCCTCCTTTACCATGCTGGTTCCTACCCTTATGACGATGTGGTCCATATCCTTGTTGAATTCTCTTAGCTCGCATAAACTCCTCTTCAATTTTCTTATCTTCTTCATATACTCTGCATTGGTTAACCAAGGCTGGAAAACTTCGAATATTTTGATACCCGAAAGTAGACTTCAAATCAGGTCGCAACCCATCCTCAAACTTAATGCACTTTGAACGCTCGTCGGGGTTATGATGATAGTATGGAGAATACTTGCTCAGTTCCTCAAACTTCGCAGCACACTCTCCCACTGTCATGTCCCCTTGAGTCAACTTAAGAAATTCAATTTCCTTCTTGCTCCTTACATCCTCAGGGAAATACCTTTTGAAGAATTTCTCTATGAAAGTATTCCGAGTCACAGCTCTTCCTTCAGCAGCTAAGAGTTGAGCAGTATGATTCCACCAGTCCTCAACTTCATCTGTCAGCACATAGGTGGCGAAAGTCACCCTTTGATTATCAGTGCAATTCGTGGTCTGGAAAATCTTTTCCAAATCACGAATCCACTTTTGAGCCTCATCCGGGTGATGTCCTCCTCCAAACTTTGGCGGATCACATTGACGTAATTCCGAAATGCCTTGAAATTCAGCTAGAGCAGGGTTTCTAGGTGGTTGCTGTCCTGCAGGGCGCTGTTGCATATTCTCGAATACTCTAGAGATTAGATCTAATGCTTCAGCAATTTGATTATTGTTTCTAGCAGCCATAGTAACCTGCACTATGAACTGAGTCAACAAATAATCTCAGGACTAAACATATACACAAGGACATACATATACTAGTGGTTAATATGTAAGGCCATACTCCAAAGCCAAGAGTCGGGACCATTACTCTGATACCAGAAGTGTAACGACCTAAGTCGTCACGGGGATTATGTTATGTTAAATGCATATTATTAGTGTGTTTTAATGAAATGGTGCAAATATTTTTATGATGGTGCATAAAAATAGGAAATAATTTGAACCATAAATTACTACATGGCTGGTTCTTTTATATTACACATAAAAAAGTTTGATATAATGTACATCATGTTGCATTATCTTTTCCAAAAAGATTATACTGCCTCGTAGCTCCGAGTTAACTAATTATCAATAGTGCATTTATACATATACAAAAAGTGTAACTCAGAGCGGTCCATCACAACTCAAAACATGAACCGACACCCTCTATTATTATGGTGCAAACTATGGGGATCCTTAGTCGGAGGGGACACAGCTGAGGAAGTGGGTTCAGGTGATATATAGAAATCTCCACCTCCCCTTCCAAATGAATGCGACGCCCCGCCCAGTGCCACTCCCCATCAGGGAGTATCCTTATCTCCACATGGATTGCATTCTGAGCCATAACCTAACAAACAATTACGGCAAAGGGAGTAAGACAGTGTCATTCACGTACAAATGAATAATTAAATGAACAGGGAATGAGCAAACACAATTAGTCAAGTACCAAATAAAGTCATATAAGCACATAAGCAAACTCAAATAATCAATCGATAATTACTAAACAATAAATATCAAACAATAATGTATGTTTCTAATGCATGTGCAATGCAATGCGATGCAAATGTGCAATGCAATCTCCTCTATGATATTCCAAGAATATCATGCACTTAGCAATTCACGTTATCGATAACGTCCTCAACGGTTCAATTTACGTTTTATCGAAAACGTTCAAACGATCCAATTTTACGTTTTAACGAAAAGGTTCGAACGATCCAATTTTTACGTTTTAACGAAAACGTTCAAACGCTCCACTTTCATTTGACGACAACGTACCAACAATACTAAATAGGAAAAGCAACTGGGAGTAAATGTCTTTCCACCAAGTATACAATTACAACTCCTGTGTAAATTATACTAAAGATCATCCTCCGCAGTCATGAAATACCCCTAGAGATCGATAAAATTAATTACAGTCATTGTAAAATTATCCCGAGTCGAGTCTGCAGAACCCACTCATTATAGGACCATTTTACCTATAATTAATTCCCACGGTTATTTGACTAATCACCGTCATAAACCTAATCTCCGCATATTCTCATGCCGATTTAATCAAATCGAATGTTTCTTTTCCCATTATCTTATCTTAACTCCTTAACACCATGCATGATTTCAATCACAATCATTGTATTAATAATGGTTTATAACATCTCCAATTATTATGAAATTGATGTTAAGCCAAGTTCATAAGTTTATTAAAAGGGAAAATTCAATAAAGTTATTAAAAAGTGTTAAATTTGCATTTTTCTATACTATTTATCCGGATAAGAAAGTGGTTAACCGGTTAAACAGTTTAATTTGAATGTTCAAATTTCCCCCTTTTACAAAACTACACGTTTTATCCGGTTAAGGGGTCCTTTAACTGGTTAAAATGTGCAGATTTCAGTTCTGAATATGGCTTTTTACACACCAATTCAATAATCATTCAATTTAAATCATAACCAATCATAAACAGATCATATTTAAGCATAAATAAACATGTTTAAACAAGTATGAACTTCAATTTCACAAGTCTCATATGCAATTCATCAATGAAGCATATAAACATGGGTTAAGCATTAACATATCGAAATCATTTCCACAACCATTCAAGTCAAGATTTTAGTTCTTTTAGCTCATAATGAGTTATTATGACATGTTCAAATTAGTTATATACCCTATTATGGCCTCCAAGCCAAAGTTCCAATTCAAAACCTATTGCCCTTGAGCTTGTAAAGCTCTTCTACATTCCATGCCATTTAATAATCATTCTAGAAAATGAATATCTTCTCCCTTACCTATTGGATCTTTAAGAACTGATTGGAAAGCAAGAGAAAAGGATTGACACGTTTTGGTGCAAACTTGGTTCAACCACAACACTATATTTTTTCAGTTTCAACAGGGTCTATTTATCAGAGTTTTTCAACAAGAAAAAGCTAAATAAATTTGTGAATAAGGATTGGAATTCAAACTAGAATATATGAACTTGAGATTGAAATAAGTTTGAGTTCACAAGAGAGCCTGAGCTTACCACACGAATTCAACAAAGATGGCTCCAGAAACTGGTTTGCGCTCTGTTTTCCAGCATCAACAGAGTCAAGTTGTAAGGCTTAGAACTTTTTCTATGGTACACGAAATTGAGTGGGACTTGTTCCTACTTCAAGAGGGTTCAAATAACTTCAATTCGGTTTAAGGTTTGCTTGTGTTGGTGGCTCAGAGAGAGAAAACGAAGCAACACAAGTGAAGGGTTCAGAAATTGATTTTATGCAATGTCAAGAGTGAAATTGAGTGGTTTAGAATGGGTTTAAGTCACTCACACTCATCACCACTCCTTATGATCAGAGATTAGACATGTTTCAGGTCGAGGTGGTTGGATTCTAAGCCAAAAATGTGTTCCTCTCCTTGATGTTTATCCAAAACCGCCTTATTTTCAGGTTTCAGAATTGGCTTATCCGATTAACCCAATCCTTAACCGGTTAGTTAAATTTTTTATAAAAACTTAAAAATATTATATTCTATTCATTTCTATCCACAATTTCTTTTAAATAATACTTTTATTCTTCAAAAATAAAGTATTTCAATTAGTAAAATAATTTCCTTTAAATATTTTCTTAGTTAATTTCGCACCTTCATTTATTTACTTACTAATAATTTTACATTATAATTATCGTAATCACAAATTATTATAATTCTTAATCGGGGATTTAAATTTTGGGGTGTTACACAGGGCGTCGCTCTTAGGATTGAACTGAGGACGCCTTTAGATCGCTGATTATGGGCAGGGCATCGCCTTCTAGTATGATTTCATCTTTTTTCTTTACCTGATTTTATTTGCTTGATTGTCACTGATCTTTCTATTTGTGTTTACTTCTCTTGAAACTTTGCCTTTTGTTTCATTATTCGGTTTCTGACTATTCACCTTTTGGTTGCCTTCTCACTAGGCGAGAGAGCTTTTCTATTCTGGATAGATAAGGTGCTTCTTGTTCTCAGTGGAGGAAGCGGTCCTCCCATGGCATTGAGCGTCTTAACAAGACTCGGTAAATCATGGTCTATGAGTGTACTCATGCCTTCTCACATCTTAGAAAGGGGTCACTTCATATTCTTACATGAACAAATCTCACTTTTCGGATATTTTCATGCTATGCGTGTCCGTTTTGTTAGTTATCTCTTAGTAAATTATTTACAAGATCAATCATGCATCAGCATGTAACATTGTCCATGTCATGTTTTCATATAACATTTTTTTCAAAAGCACGCCTTTTAAGCATCTAACTCATGCAGCTTATAACATGAAACACTGTGTTTACATGTTGGAATCATGAAGAAACAGTTTATTCATATCATGTAATGGTTGAGCAGAGAACAGTTAACCATATTATGGAAACAATGACTAGCATGATAGACTGACTCTAGTTCTATAGCAAACATTCTAGTTATCTGATTATTCCTTTTCTAATCAAAATATTTGATGCATATCAGAGCGGCCCTATTCATGAATGTGAACACATACATGCAGCTCTTAGCCATAACAAACACAGAGTCCGAAAATCAAATCATCTCTATATCATTTCATGTCATTTTGATAAGGAAAAATAAATCATTGTCACCAAGATAATATTAGACATGAGACTAGCTAGGCAGGACAAGACATCACAAGAAAGTGACCATACCAAAGCCATACTTGGACATACTGTAACCATTATATTTTGTACATATGTATTTTTAAATTGCAAATATAGTGAGGTTACATCGTGATCCAAATACATGATTATCAGTTTCATGAAAAGGCATACGAGCATAACAAGCATGACAATAATTTAGACTTGAGTCAAGAGTTGAAATGTACTTAGCTTTCACTGTAGATAACGTGGAGCGGTTTTTCCATCTGAACTTTCCGGTTGTGCCTTTGCTCCTGAGTTTCCACTTTTCATAATGGAGCGCCTTCTTTAGCAAGAGCGTATTTTCACCCCTTTGGTTGCTTGAGTGCTTTTTGGAAAGTTGGGTAAGAGCGACATGGTCACCTTTTGGAAAGGACACCTTTGGAATAAAGATAACCTCCTTGCTGTAGAGCTTCCTGGATTGGAGACTGTTGATACCAGTGGAGTGTCCATATGAACTTATGCTGGTGGGGGATCCCCTTTTTCATAGTTCCACTGGGTCATCCTGTAACTCTTCATTTTCCTGTCATCTACGACATTGACGTCAAAGGCCGCCTGGTCTTTGGTTCTAGTCTCTTGTTTTCACATTGCTTCTGTTACATCCAGTGCCCTAGCCAATAATTCAGCAAAAGTGGTGATTTTGCTCAAGGCCAAGAATATTTGCGACCCATCCTCCACACTTTTGATGCACCCATATACCAAGTCTGCTTCCGGGAGCTTCTCCCTGCAACTGAGTGCCTTGTCTCTGTACCTCTTTATGAATGGCACCAACCCTTCGCCCATTCTTTATCTAACTCTTCCCAGGTCCATAACGTGAATGACAGCTTCCTCTTCAAGGAACTTATTGCAGAACTCTGTTGTCATTTGTTCCCAGCTTCTGATGGATGCAGGGCGTAACTTGGAGTACCAAGTAAAGGCCCGTCTTGTGAGAGACTTGGAGAACTCCCTTAACCTCAAACACAAATCAGCACTATGGACCCCCAAATCATCAACAAATGTCATTAGATGCTCTCTGGAACTCGGTCCCATCAAACTTCCGGAACGTCGGGGGAGTGTACCCATGGGGGTAACGATAAGCAGCTATTTCTGTTGTGAAGGGCGGGTCTAAGTCAATCACTGAGCTGTTACCTTCCTTGTGTGCTTGTAGTATGTGTCTTAACTCTGTCTGTGTTACTAGAGCGTTCTCCACATTTTCTGGGCCTGCTTGGGTTTCATATTCCACCCACGCCTTTTCCTTGGCCAACTCTTCTTCCTTCCTAGCTTCTTCTTCCACCCTGGCTTTAGCTTTCAGTACTTCAGCCTCCTTCCTTGCCTTGGCATTCTAGTCCTTATAATTTGCGATCATCTCAGGCAGAGCACTTTGGTTGGCTATGATGTTATTGAGGATGGCTGCATCCAAAGTCACCTGCATACTTCGTTCTCCTTCTCCTTGGGAATTTCCCTTGTTTGCATGTCCCTCCTCTTCTAAAGCGTTCAAGAAAGGTTCTCCATGGTCACTTTCCGAGCTGAATGTCAACCTTTTCGCTACCCCGCTTCGTGATGCTCCGGTTCCTCCTCCAATGGTGGTTCTTGCGCCATCCTCCTGAACCATCCTTTGCACATCACTCAAGTCATCCAGTGTAGAGGCCATGATTTCCTCGGCAACGGCGCCAATTGTTTCTGCCAAAAATCTAAGTTCTATGAAGATTAAAGATAAAATAGAGTGGGTTCGTAAACTTTATGAAATCAATGACCTCTTTTTATTATACTGGAAGAGATAGTACAAGAGAGTTGGGTGTTTGTTACAAGGGAAGTACAGTGGGATAAAATAATGAGAATTTATAGGACGCCTTTGTACTTATCACCCTCAAGCTCTCCATATCTTCTGATCTCCTCTGTTGCATCGTTGTGTTTTTGATGTTGTTGTTGTATCAGTGGTTGTGCCAGGTAGTTCTAGATCTGTCTGTATTCTCCCTCCTTGGAGCCCCTTTATATACTTGTCCTCTAGCTTGGCCTCCACATTCTTTCATCCTTCAATCCAGTGGTCTTTGCCCAGATGCCCATCTTGTCCACTGCTGCTGCCTCAAGCAGGGTGCTTTAGCTGCCTTCCTTATTTGTCCTTGAGTACAATGGTGGAAATTGTCATTTATCGTATCCTGAATGACCAACATGATGAATTGTTGGGCCCGATACTGTAACGTATGGGAAAAGGAAATTTATGGGGAATCTACATTCTGGTTAGCCAGGACGCTCAGGCATGGGGGCGCCTTTCCTCTTCTGACTTGATCATGTGGAAGGGCTTCCTTCTAAACTTTTGGGCATGTACCCCATTGAGCCATTCTTCATTTTTATTATTTTTCCTTAATGGGTCACGATCCATAATAATCATTTTTGACCTAAACACTACTTAAAAAACCTTAATATATGTTTTTAAACCAAAAAAGATGTAGCCACCCAATTTTGTCCGGGGTCAAAAATTATGTTTTGTAAATATTTTGGTTAATTAGATTTTTATCCTCAAGTTGTTATAATTGAATTTTTTAAATAAAATAAAAAAAGAGTTTATTTGGACCCATTATTTTCTAATTCAAGTGTATTAAGTTATTTTTGGCATTTATTTATAAAAAATAAAAAAATAAAATAAAATAAAGGTTTGCATTGAAATTTTCAAAATAAGAATTAATTGAAAAGTTTATATTGAAATTTTGAGAATTCAATTAAATTTTTTTTTATGATCAATGAAGGAAGATTGAAGATTAATTTGAATTTAGTTGATGATATGTTTTATTTGGAAGAGATTATCAACTTGTTTTTGAAAAAGATTGAAAATTAATTCAAAAATAAATTGAGAATCGATTGCAAATCAAGTAATTTTTTTTAAATCAATTAAAGAGGATTGAGAATCAATTGGATTGAGTTGAGATTTTTTTTTCCATTGAAAACTTTTTATTTCAAATCAAAAAACTATTTGGAAAGGATTATCGTCTTTTTGAAATGATTGAAAATCAATTCAAATTTTGACAATCAATTCAAAAGATTGAAAATCGTTTTTTTTAGAATCAATTCAAAATCAATTTAAATATAAAAAATCAATTGAGGATCAATTTGATTCAATCGAGAATTTTCTTTTAAAATCAAAAATATTTGAAAAGATATTATCATTATTTTGAAAAGATTTGAAATTGATTTTTAATGATTTTTTCTTAACTTAACTTCTACTATAAATAGAAGTCCCTTCATCACTTTGTGGAGAGGAGGAAAAATTTTTTTGAAGAGAGGAAGAGAAAAATTTTTTGAAGAGAGGTGCACACAAAAATTTGAGAGAAATAATTTTACATAGAGTTTTGTGATAATTTTTCCTTTCGTTTTCCGTGCCCCCTTATTTTCATTCCAAGAACCGCATGCTGTTGTGTTGCAGCCCTTCCTTGTCACATATTCTCTCCCTAGCACTATAGCATCATTTCCCATCATCACCAGGTGCTTTCTTTCTTTCCTTCATTTTTTTCCTTCCTTCTTTTTTTTTTTAACTTCTAGATTTTTTAACAATTGATCAAATACTAAAAATTAAAATATAATTATTTTTTTTGATAATTTAATCATTAATTTTTAAGAATCTTTATCTTTTTTCGCAATAATAGACATTGGTTGTGTTTTGATAAGCCAAATTTTTCTCACCCAAATTTATCATAGAGGTGGGATCTCTTGGACTTCTTCTCTTCACAAAAATACATATATAAAATAATTTTCTTTAAAATAATAATAAATTAAAAATGTAGATTTTTCTGGTTGTTGTTTTAAAAATTTGTTGCGTTTTGGTAAGTCGATTTTTCTCTCCCAAATTCAATGGAGAGATCTCTCAAACTTCCTCTTCACACAAAAATATGTACACATAAAAGATAATTTTTTATATAAATTAATTATAAAAATTAGAAGAAAAACGTTTTTTAAATAAAAATTAAATAGATTTTATTAATTAATTATTAACAACATGTGCTTTGGAAATCCACATTTCCTTGTCTAAATGTCAAGGTCTCGTGCATGTTCCTCTCCACATCAAACCTTTTTTTTATAAAAATATAAACATTAAAATTAAAACATTAAGAACTACGTAGCCTTGATTCCTCGTTTTATGAGGGTACGTAGGACCAAGGGCAACCTTGTCAGGCGCTACAATAAAAAACAAATATTTTTTGGCAAACCAATTATTTAGGTCTTTTAATTAAAATCAATCAAAGGTACCATTTTCGAATGGGCGAACGGGGTGCTAATACCTTCCCCGGCTCGTAACCGACTCCCGAACTCGGAATTTATCTAGTTCTAGACCAATGTTTTATCTCTTTTAATTAAATATTACTTTTCCGCGTTTTTGCAACAAAATGCGGTGGTGACTCCATATTGGGTCAGATTGACCCCACTCGTAGGCGAGGCCCCAAGGGCGACCCGGGACCCCGGCCGCGACAAAAGATATATTTTATTTTCTTATATTGTAAACTGGAAGGAGTTTTACAATCTATCTATGAAATGATATACACAAAATAATAGTTGACAAGTGAAAAGCAAAAAAGAAAAAAAACTGAAGCAAATGTCTATTGGTATTTTCTTTTCAATCAAAAAGAATGTTTCCCTTAAATGCATTGAAACGTTGGTTACAAACTAAATTGCATTATATTGAATTTATGATACAGGTTACAAAAATTATTATCAAATAATTGAAATAAGATTATTTATAGAATTTCATAAGATATCATCACTTATGTAATTTAAATATTGCATAACATTAAAAAAAAAAAGTGTAAATGGGTATTCAAAATTAAAGTAGAGGATATTAGAGGAAAATGGGTAGTTTAATTGGTGGACTTTCCAATTGTATTCTTAAACTAACTTTATAGTGATATGGCATGATTTGAAGATGATTTTTTATGATTACGGATTTTTTTTTATAATCAAGATGATTATGGAATTGATTTTTAATATGTGTTTTTGTGCTTGTCATTCCTTGTAATTGTTTTGGTGCATAAAGATTTGTAGTTTATGTTAGATATTTTATGTACGCATGGTTATTGTTATGGTCGGTTTCTTGTTACTCTTGAACCATGTTGATGAAGAGATAATAAACTTTATACTTTTCAACTACTGTAGTATTTGACCAATGCTTGTTAACTTACTTAGGATTGTCCTTTTAATGATTTGGAATTTTTAGTGTTTTGGAATGATATTAGGTAGATTGCAAAAGGTAAGAGAAAAAGGATATGAATTTTCAAGTTAGTGTTTTGTTGGGAACCTTAAAAGTTTAGAGTGAATGACGATTATTATTATATTTTGATTTAGCTTCATAATCCACTAATTTTGGAAATAAGAATTTGTAAATTTCTAAGATCTGAATCCTAAGCAGAATCTTGAAATCGCCAAGTGCAAGGTTTAAAGTTTCATAGTTTTTATGTCAAAATTTTAAGGTTTAGCTTTGAAGAGTAAGAGATGAATCCTAAGAACCTTTATAGACCAATATAGTCTCAAAATGGAAAGATTGCACTTGAATTCAAGTTTGACCTTGGTGTGCCTTAGGGACACCATTCGACCAAGCCATCATAAATGACCTATGAATATTATTTTTATGATCTAATAGTTTAGTTGTAACATTTAAGTAACGATATTGATATTAGGAAAAACTTTAGGTCGAGACTCAAGTTTTGTAGTGTTCTAGACTATGAAAAGACCTTAAGACCAGGGGAGGCCTTAAAGTTATGAGACAGTCTAGGGTTGATGTATGATCTTGAGGTTCTCTAGTTATCAGTTGGGATAACTAGGGTTTCCCTAATCAATGTGTGAATGTGTACGATTAGGGATGAAGGAACGGACCTTAGCCCCCAGTAACATTAAGCTACTTATAGGGGGAGTGGTGTTGTACCTTATGGGCCTATTTAGACCCAGTAGGGTTGACGTAGCCCCTTGGAGGATAAGAGAGATGTGTCATTCATCCTTATCTGTTACCAAGGGGTCTTATCTGTGTCCTCTGAGTGGCCTAGGTCGGGCGCTCAGGTCCTCTGTGAGATAAAGGACCTGCTCAGCTAGGGACCAGTTGGGGGGTATTGAGGGCTCGGCTAGCGAGAGCCGAGACGTCCTTGTTAGTGAATCAATGTCGGCAAGCCTCCTAGAGGTCGGTCCTTGGGTCGGCCCACTACGGGTTTTATGCAACAATTTGAAGAATCTTAAAAGACCTGGAAGATTTCACAAATATAATGATCAAATCAATCCTTTCTAATGGTTGGTTTAGTTGTGGTTTAGGCCCTTGGATCCTATGTGAATCACAACTACGATTTCCTATTTATAAGGCAAGGTTATGCAAGCTAGGATTATAGTGGAAACTCCCTCGATTTTTTGGTAGAATTATGAAGAAAAATAAATACAATTTTAAGTCTAATTAACGACATGCATCTTTCACATGGATGAATGAGCAGGAGAAGGAGGAATTTACATTTTCTTGAGTGTCTACACTAAGGAAGGTTGCAATGATGAATTTAAATTCAAATCATAGCTTGAGGGTTAGAGCTTGATGTGGACATCCCAATTTTTTAGATTAGATCCCATAGAATTAAGTAAGTCCAATAAAAACATGGTTGCCCTAACAAACTCTGATTATGTTCATGATCGGTAGAGATTGTTTCAATATTATATGAATCTTGTAGAAGCTAGATGTTTATCTTCTCGCCAAATAATAAGCTTAGATAAAAGATCGCTGCAATGAGTGCAAATGGGCTAGTGTTTTGGACCTTCAGTTTCCTTTTGCCGCCATTAATATACAAGTATAAAATTTATCCAAGTGTGCACGTCAAAAGCTACAAGTATACAACACACTTAAATTTTGTACTTAAGAAAGGATAAATCCTCCCTCCCATGAGTGCAAATGGGCTAGTGTTTTGGACCTTATTTTAGTGAGCAAAATAAATTATATCTAACGAATCAATTACATACTAAAGACAAAATAAGCAAGAACAAAGTAGAGATCAAAGGCAAGATTGGAAGTTGCTTAGTGGATTCACGTCGTTCCAGTGTAGAACAACATATTGATGAAACCAATAAGCATTGATATTTACAAATTTCGTGGACCATGTGACTTGGAAGGTTTTGGATGAAGGAAAGCGAACAAGGTGCTCATACATTGACAACGCGTGTCTTTACGGTAAATAAGGGATGAAGATTCTATAACACCCACGTCGGTATAAGTCCTAGTTCACTCTTAAACAAATCCTCCCTTCGATCAAGTCGCTATTTGATAAGTCCATTTTTAGAGAAACCTACTCTTTGAACATTCTACTCTCTAGTTAGTCTGCTCAAGGACAAACCCGTTTTCTCACTAGTTGGCTCACTACTAAATCCACTCTCACTAACCATCAAACAATTGTTAAAGCAGACTTGCATCTTTTGTCTTTTGATAAAAACACCTAATACCACATACCCAATGTGATTTATCTCATTCTTCTTACTTAGTAGTCTCAAAAGGACATGAGCCAACAGTATTCTAGTATGTTTTCCCAACAATTTACTTTGAGTGCTTTATTCGTTCTTTCTGAGCCCCAAGACCTGGAGTTCACACTTCTACATAGATATCTCAAGTTTATGAATCTTGACTATGTTGTTATTATTGTTTTAATCTTTTCTTAAAAAGGGTAAAAAAAAACAATGCACTCTTGATTGTCCAAAGTTTTTTCGATTTAATAAAATTGATTGATTTTATTAGACATAAGTTTTGTGAAAAATTTTCCTTGTCACTTTTTATGATTTATGCTTTAATTTTTAATTTTTTCCTCCATTCTTGTTCCTTAAAAGTAGTGAAGTGGAGGTATTAAAATTAAAAGGTATTACACAACTAACTGAACATGTTAATATCTCCTAATATCTCCTAGCTTCATAATCTTATCATGTTATATTTCTTGATGATGAATGCACATATGTTTCATTTTTATGTTGAATCAATTATTATAAACTCTATTATCCTATTGCATTGCTTGTGTAATATGTACTCCAAACATGCAAAAATGTATCCAGCATATGCACTCCAAACTTTTAGTACTCCAAATATGGGCTATCTGTTTTTTTGGGTAATATGTACTCCAAACTCTAATATCTTCTTTTGTAATGTAGATAGCCCAGAAAATATATCACTTGCAAAACAAACCAAAAAAACTTAAAGACAAATAATTTCGTGTTTGGTTTGTTTTGCAAGTAATCTATTATTTAAACCATAACAAAAATCCACACATATATAAACCAGAATAACAAAAAAGTAGAAAGGAAACCAAACCAATACGGTTCAAGACATCTAACATGGATCATTATGTTCATTAACCAGCATACTTGGTTCTTCTTCCTCTCATGCAACTTTCATTTTGGCCTTTGCCCTCTTAGCGACAGCATTTCTCTTAGCGACAACATTTCTCTCCATCTCTTCACTTCACAAAACAATATGAAAGGTAAAAATGGCCTAGGAACCAAACAATATGGTTCTGATCATCAGCAAATTTGAAGTAAATGACATCCTTATTCATTTATTTGACATGAAGATATAAAAAAATATGTATGGATTCTGATCATCAGCAAATTTGAAGTAAATGACATCCTTATTCATTATTTGACATGAGCAAATTTGAAGTAAATGATATCCTTATTCATTATTTGACCTGAAGATATAAAAAATATGTATGGATTCTGATCATCAGCAAATTTGAAGTAAATGGCATCCTTATTCATTATTTGACCTGAAGATATAAAAAAATATGTACTCCAAACCTACAAAAATTTATCCAGCATATATATACTCCAAACTTGTCGTACTCCAAATTTGGGCGATCTGGTTTCTTGTGTAATATGTATTCCAAACTCTATTATCTTTTTGTGTAATATGTACTCCGAATCTGAGATAAGTTTAAATATTCACATTTTATATTTTATTATTCTGCTAACAAATATTGATGTCTAAAATAATTAGATTCAGTTTTTTTACTGTTAACGAAAACATATAAACTATAATTGCATATTAAATATTTGATATATTTGAATTCACAACAAAGATAGAGTACTTACTCGATTTTAAGATGAACATGTTTTTGATAGAAGTCCCAAACTGAAACTAGCCCAGTAGTCCTTCATCGTAAAAGCCTTATGAGAATCTATTTTTCTGAGACTCAAGAGTATCTATGTTTGTAAACAAAACAAAACAAAACAAAAGTGCCCTTCTCTCTCAATTCAGCAATAATTTTCATAGAGGAGAATATTGTCGATAATGTTGCTGCAACTCTCATGGCCCATCTAGCAGCCAGAGCTAAGCTATCAGTTATAAAAAGCTTATTCGAGCCCTAAATTATGTACTAATGTTGAGAAGTTTAAGTATTAATGTTTTGTTCGTATTTTTGGTATTATGTAATCTTTATCATTATTCAAAAAATACTTATCAATTATGGGAGATTGATAAAAGAAGATGCAACTATTCTCATTCCCGGGGATATAATTAGTGTTAAGATATTATATTATTATCCCAGCAGATGCTCGTCTCCTTGTTAAGTTAGGTGATCCATTGAAGATTGATCAGGTGCACCTTCCAGCCTTTGCTATTTTGTTTGCTTATGTATAGTTATCATTTTCATTTTGCTCATTCTTAAGTTTCCAATTCAGGTTGCAGTATGCACTTACAATCTTCCGGTCACAAAAGGCCCGATGATAGTGTTTAGTTAGGCTCTATATTCAAGTAAGGAGATATTGAAGCAGTTGTTATCGCCACCGGAGTTCATACCTTCTTTGGCAAGCCTATCCTTTGTTGACTCCACAAATCAAGTTGGGCATTTTCAGGAGGTAAAATGAAGCTGAATCTTTTTTGGTGTTGCATTTCTACGAAAACAGGAAGGAAATGAACAATTCATTATAGAAAAAGAAATATAATGTCATCAAATGTAGGATTTAGGACCTCAATCTTTAGTGAGGTGCCATTATATTGTGAGATAGAGAACTTATGTGCCTAGCTAATACTTTTGACTTTTTTTTTTGGTATATATTTAATGATATGTTTCACATTGACACTTAGCATTGTTTCAGTTTCTTAACAAGTCTTGACTGTTATCAAAACTTTAGTATATGTTCAGTTGTTGTGGGAATGAGAGTAAAGATCATAGTCATGTACTCAAATCAACACCGAAAATATCGTCCAGGTGTGGATGATCTTCTTGTGCTTCTTATTGGAGGAATTCCAATAGCAATGCCTATCATTCTGTCAGTGACAACAACAATTGGATCAAATTGCTTAGCTCAGCAGGTAGAAATTAGTGCTTCTTGAGAAGAGTAGTTGTTTTAAGTTTTCATAAACTAACTACTAGGTATTAGTTTGTCTCTATGGTTATGCTTTATATGACTATTGCAGGGTGCTATTACTAAAAGAAAGAGAGCGATAGAAGAAATAGTAGGCATGAATGTATTGTGTAGTGCCAACATCAGAACTTTTTTGAATAAACTATCAGTTGACAAGAATCTTATTGTGGTTAGTGGTATTGAGTTTAATATTGTTTTGATTTCTGACTTTCTTTGTAGGTCGGGGTTGTTTAAGCATTTACTTATTCTTCTTTCTATTTATTTGGACTGTTTTTGTGGCTGAGTCTCATAGAATCAGGAGAGGTAAAATTGTTTGGTCGCCTCTGCTGATTAAATTTTTTAATATACTCTTAGGTGGTGTTTTACAATAGGAATATTTTATTGGATGTTCCATGAAGTTCGAGTTCAACTGTAGCAAATGAAGAGAACATTATGGGGCTAGGCACAAAAATGGACAACCATGATGAGGAAATGGAAATCAGTGAGGGCAATACCAATCATGAGACCGTTATTCCTACTGAACACGTGGCAGCGACTTGCGCCCTATGTTTTCCAGTGACTTGTGCCCTAAGTTACTTTATTTTCCTTGTTAATTTGTTGTTTTCGAGTGAACTTGTGTTGTAGTAAATCAAGTACATTACATTTCGTGCTTTCATCTTGACCACCATGGCTGAATCGAGTGAGCTCAAACAGATCTTGGATCTCATCAACAAACGGGATCGTGATCATGCTGCAGAAATGGAGGAGATTCGAAACACCATTGCTGTTCTCAAGGAACGTATGCCATATGGTGGACCGAACTCAACCCCATCTTCAAATTCATTCCAGGTACGAAGCGTGAAACTCGATTTCCCACGCTTTGATGGCTCTGATGTGCTGCATTGGATTTTTCGTGCTGAGCAATTTTTCGATTATCATAATACTTCTGATGACCAACGAATTATGATAGTTGCATTTCACTTTGAAAAGGAAGTTGTCCCTTGGTTCCAAATGATGCAGAGAACCAGTCCATTTTTCTCATGGTCTACTCTAATCAGATAAATGGAAATGGACTTTGGACCCTCTCCCTTTGATTCCCCTAGATCCACCCTTTTCAAACTCACACAAACCACCTCAGTTAATGACTACTACACACAATTTACCAGCCTAGCAAACCGTATTTTTGGTGTAAGTGCTGAAGCACTCTTAGATTGCTTCATTCGTGGCCTGAAACCAGATCTCAAAAGAGAAGCAATAGACCAAGCCCCAACCACTATCCTTAGAGTTGTTTCCCTAGCAAGAATCTTTGAGTAAAAATACACTTACAAACACAGAAACCAATTTTCACAATCGTTCAGAAACAACCAACCAAATACAACACAGAACCAACAACAATCTTTCACCAATCCTCCACACCAACCCATTCTCCAAACCCCAAACCCGAGACCAAACTCTCAAAACCAGAAACCCACAAATATCAAAAGAATGTCACGAGCTGAGATCCAATTAAGAAGGGAGAGAGGACTTTGTTTCACTTGTGATGAAAAATTGACAACAAATCATAAGTGTCCTAATAAGCAATACATGTACCTGGAAATCAATTATGAGGCTGAGGATCAAACTGAACCTGAAATTGAGGAGTCATCTGAGACCTTAGAGCATCATTTATCCTTGAATGCTCTTAAAGGTGTTACTGGAATTGGTACATTGCGTTTCAAGGGTTTCCTGAATGGAATGCTAATTCAAATTATGTTAGACAGTGGAAGCTCTGACAACTTCCTCCAACCCAGAATTGCTCATTGCTTAAAACTACCAATTGAGCCAACTTCTGCTCTGCAAGTAATGGTAGGAAATGGCAATGCTATGTCCACAGAAGGGATGGTAAGAGAAATACAAGTTAATGTTCAGAACACTATACTGAAATTACATGTATATCTATTACTTGTTTTTGGTGCTGATTTGATACTTGGTGCATCATGGTTGGCTACATTAGGACCACATATCGCTGATTATAGCTCTGCCACTATCAAATTTTACCAATGACAACAACTAGTAACAATTTCAGGTGAATCTGCTGTCTTACCACAACAAGTAGAATATCATCATATGAAGAGAATGCATCAAACCAAAGCAATTGCTGAATTGTATTCTATTCAATTCACTCATGCTCCAATTGACAAAGATGACTGGTTAGAAATACCTGACACTGTTGATCCTGAAATAGCCCTATTACTGTAGACTTACAGAATGGTATTTGCTAAACCTAAAGGATTACCACCAGCCAGGTCACAAGATTATGCCATTCCTCTTATGCCTAACACTGGTCCTATCAAACTAAGGCCATATAAATATCCACATAGCCAGAAATTACAGATTAAGACTATGGTTCGGGATATGTTGGATGAAGGAATTATAACTCCTAGCACCGGTCCCTTCTCATCTCCAATTATCCTAGTCAAGAAAAAGGATGGCAGCTGGAGATTCTGCATTGATTATAGGGCCCTTAATGCAGTAACTATTAAGGACAGTTTCCCTATTCCCACTATTGAGGAGCTATTGGATGAGTTGTATGGAGCCAAATACTTTTCCAAGCTAGATCTCAGATCAGGGTATCATCAAATCTTAGTTAAACCAGCTGACAGATTCAGGACACATCAAGGGCATTATGAGTGGTTGGTCATGCCTTTTGGTCTGACAAATGCCCCTGCCACTTTTCCGTGCTTGATGAATGACATCTTCCAAGGATTACTTAGGAAGTTTGTCTTGGTATTTTTTGATGATATACTCATATACAGTCCTTCTTGGCATAGTCATCTGCAACATCTTGAATCTGTCCTGCAAATACTGCACCAACATCAATTGTATGCAAAACTTTCCAAGTGCTCATTTGGTCTAACTCAAGTTGATTACCTAGGACACACTGTCTCTGGTGAAAGTGTCTCAATGGACAGCAACAAAGTCCAAGCAGTTTTGCAATGGCCTCAACCAAATAACCTCAAACAATTGAGAGGATTTCTGGGTTTGACCGGCTATTACAGAAGATTTATCAGGAATTATGCTTCCATTGCTAGCCCTTTAACTGATTTACTCAAAAAAAGATCAGTTCCAGTGGAATGAAATGGCTACTCAAGCTTTTCAAGCACTACAATAGGCTATAGTATCTGCTCCTGTACTCATTCTGCCAAATTTTTCCAAAACCTTTATCTTGGAGACTGATGCTTCTGGATCTGGTATAGGAGCAGTTCTCAGTCAAGATAAACACCCTATAGCCTTCTTCTCGAAGAAACTTTGCCCAAGAATACAACATAAGTCTGCATACACAAGAGAATTCTATGCAATTACTGAGGCAATTGCTAAATTCAGACACTATCTACTTGGCAAAAAATTCATTATCAGGACAGATCAAAAAAGTCTTAAGAGTTTGATGGATCAATCCCTGCAAACACCTGAGCAGCAGGCTTGGTTACACAAATTCTTAGGATTTGATTTACTATTGAATACAAGCCAGGAAAGGATAATCAGGCTGCAGATGATCTTTCAAGATCCTTCTTTATGGCATGGTCTCAATCTGAACCAGACTTGCTGCAACTAATCAACACTGCAACCTCAAATGACACTGAACTGCAACAAGTCATTAAGGATTGTCAAGAGAGCAACTTTGTGCCAACTAACTACACCTACAGAGATGGAATTCAGTATTACAAACACAGAATGGTCATTCCAAGACAGCAACAGTTGATTGATAAGTTACTACAGGAATATCATTGCTCACCCTTAGGTGGCCATGCTGGTATAACCAGAATAATGGCTAGACTTGCTACTCAAGTGTATTGGAAAGGAATGCACAAAGATGTCAGTGATTTTGTCCAAGCTTGTCTCATTTTCCAACAAGCTAAGTCAGTCAACACCTTGCCCTCAGGACTGCTGCAACCACTCCCCATTCCGGAGCAGATATGGGAGGACATTGCCATGGATTTCATCATTGGCTTACCTCCATCCTTTGGTTACACAGTGATAATGGTGGTCATTGATAGACTATCAAAGTATGCCCATTTTGCACCACTGAAAGCAAATTTCACAAGTAAACAAGTGGTTGAACGCTTTATGCAAGTTGTTTTTAAGCTACATGGGTTTCCTAAATCTATTGTGTTTGACAGAGATAAAGTCTTTACAAGTCATTTTTGACAACATCTTTTTAAGTTGAGTGGCACATCATCGAATATGAGCACTGCATACCACCCTCAGTCTGATGGACAAACAGAGGCTCTGAACAAGTGTTTGGAGATGTATTTGAGGTGTTTTACTTTTGGCAATCCAAATTCTTGGACCAGATTTCTACCCTGGGCAGAGTATTGGTATAATATTGCCTATCATAACAGTATTAAGACAACACCATTTCAGGTTGTTTATGGCAGAGAAGCTCCTAAAATTCTCAAGTACCAACATCAGGAAAATGATCCACCAGATGTTCAGGAACTCTTAATTCAAAGAGATTCAGTACTTGCTCAGTTAAAATCTCAACTTCTTAAAGCTTAGGCTAAAATGAAGAAGTATGCAGACAAGTTTCGCATTCACAAAGAATTCAAGGAGGGAGATCTAGTCCTGGTCAAATTGCAGCCTTACAGGCAAACTTCTGTTGCTCTCAGGAAAAACAACAAGCTAGGCATGCGTTTTTTTGGACCATTTCCTGTGCTCAAAAGGATAGGTACTGTTGCTTACAAGCTACTACTCCCTGACTCAGCAAAAATCCATCTCATATTCCACATCTCACAACTCAAAGCTTGCCATGGCTCAAATCATGCACCTTACATTCCCCTACCCTTGAGTACTAGTTCAGAAAGTCCAATTCTGGCTCCTTTGAAAATACTGCAGCACAGAACCATCATGAAAAGAGCTTATGCCACTCCTCAAGTACTGGTTCAATGAGAAGGGTTAGATGGCAGTTCAGCAACATGGGAAGACATGGCAGATTTCAAAATGGCTTATCCGACTTTCGACCTTGACGACAAGGTTGATGTTGATGAGGGGAGTATTGTAGCAAATGAAGGGAACATTGTGGGGCCAGGCACAGAAATGGACAACCATGATGAGGAAATGGAAATCAGTGAGGGCAATACCAATCATGAGACCGTTATTCCTACTGAACACGTGGCAGCGGCAGAGGGTGGAGAGAATATTACTCACGTGCGCCAGAGGAAAGAGAATGTTCCTTTGAAGGATTTCCATTGGGGCTACAAAAGCAAGGGACGTATGAGGAGAAAGAAGTAGGCAAATTGTGGATTGTGTGAACCCTTCTTTCTCTTGGTTCCATTCTGCAATTTTTGTTGTACTAGATTGTACTTATTTTCTTTCCTTTTCTGTTGAAGCTGTGATCCCATATGAACTCACAGTGATGAATTAAAACTCAGTTTTCCAGTGACTTGCGCCCTAAGTTACTTTATTTTCCTTGTTAATTTGTTGTTTTCGAGTGAACTTGTGTTGTAGTAGATCAAGTTCATTACATCAACCTTCTTCCCACACCTTAACCTTTGCTCCTAGACAAGTGACTTGGTCGTATCCTCCTTTAGGCTGGATTAAATTAAACTAAACGTGCATGGGAGCTGTCAGGAGAATGGTAGTATTGGTTTTGGTGGAGTTTTGAGGAATGAAGTGGCTGGTTGGATATGTGACTTTAGAAATAATGCAGGTGTTGGTGCCATCCTTCTCGTCGAGCTTCTTGCCATGAAGGGAGATTTGCTCTTAGCTTGGGATATTAACTTCAAGAGAGTTCTGACTCTACTAATGTTGTGTGCTTGGTTGAAGATCTTGAACAGAAAAGTTGCCATGCGTATAGAATTGTGATTGATTAAATTAATGATTTACTACTAAACAAAGGTTTCCTTTTAAAGCGCGAGGTTTAGAATTGTGGTAGAAGGTGATGTAGGGAAAGTTTAGTCCCACTTCTGGTAGAGTTTCGAAAGAATAAGACTTTATATGTAGCCTACTTAATACCAAATTTTTTAAAGTTTTAAAAAGGCTTAATTATGTCACAAGTCCCTGAAGTTTGATGTACTTTTGCCAGATACCCTTATTCTCTTTTTTCCAATGTCTGACTCCCCGAAGTTACTTCTGAGTTTTTCATATACCCCTACTACCAATTTTGGCCAATTTTGCTGACATAGAACATCAGAATTCTGATCAGACGCAGGAGGTTGGTCATGTGGTGCCGAGTGATGTCACACGGGTAAAGACGATCTCTCTCTTCAATTCTTTTTTCTCTTTTTTTTATTTAACTAAAAATATAAAAATATTAAGTTTTTTAGTTTTTTAAATTTTTAAGAAAAAAGGATCTTCGACCACGGGGCACCAAGTGCTTAGCCTCCCGCGTCTGATCAGGATTCCGATGTTACATGTCAGCAAAATTGGCCAGAATTGGTAGTAGGGGTATATGACAAACTTAGAAGTAACTTCGGGGAGTCAGACATTGGAAAAAAAAAGAATAAGGATATCTGACAAAAGTACTCCAAACTTCAGGGATTTGTGATATAATTAAGCCTTTTAAAAAATATAACTACTTTATTTATTATTTATTTATTAATTATGTCTTGGCCGTGGATGAGGACACTTAGTAATCATAAGTTTAGCTTTGGTTGTTGGTATATGAACCCTATAGCATATATCTAAGAGGGTTGACTTAGGCTAGCTAGGATTTACTATACTTTTTTTTTTTTGGGAATTTAGGATTTGCTATACTCTTTTTTTCTTATTTGGTTTTTTTTAAGGTTTTTAAGGAGCTAAATATCCTAGCCATGTCATGTTGGAGTATACATAGAGGGTGTGAAGCTCCCAACCACACCTAAACAGCACAATTAGAAGGTTATAAGGCAAGTATAAGGTGAAAAAGTATTAGCTTTCAAGGGACGACATAAGCTTAGGGCATCCACATTAGAGTCTGGTGGGGAGTCTTAAGTTCAGGTTTTCTTCCAGACTCTGCTAATCTTCAAAATCTGGTGGAGAGTCTTAAGTTGAGTCTGTAAAATAACATACTCAACTCAAGACTCTGTGGGATCCGTTTTTTGTCCTTTTCTTCCTTTTTTACTTTATAATAAGCTAATAAACAAATAGTAATAAATAAATAAAAATAACAGTAACAATAAATTAATAATAAATAATAATAATTACAAATAATAATAATATTTTTAAAAAATAAAAATAATATTTTTAAATATATATATTTTCTCTTTTATTCTTAAATATATTGTCTTGTTATGAAAAAATAAATAGTTTTTTTTTATGAATTTGATAAAATTAAATACACTCAAATAATTTTCTTAAATACTTGCGAAATTAGTTATTTTTGCTTAAAAATAAGATCGAAAGAAGTACATATTTTTATATTTAAATAAATAAATAATCTGAAATTAAAAATAGGCGTTGTTTCTAGTATGCAACGGTCCACTATGTGGCTATATAGCACAAGTTTATAATAAATAAATAAATAATGGAGTATTTGTGTCAACATTTTGGAGAACAACAAGGAAGCGCTAATTAAATTATAATAATTTGAATTATATTGTATTTTTATGTAATTTATAATTTTTAGTAGGTACCATTAATTATTGTAATGTTAATTTTGATTTAATTTTATTATTTAAATATTATTTGGAATTATTTTTATAAATTCTACGTAATTAATATTATTGAAATTGTATTACAAAGACATTATTGAAATAAAATTGTGTATAAGAGTACATGATGATGTAATGCTGATGCATGTTTAGTAAGTCTGATGTTAAGACTCTATTGTGATGGAAGATATGAAAAGTCCGAAGTTGAGTCTGATAGCTAAATGATGATGTAATACTATGTGTCAGAATCTGATGAGTCTTAACTTAATACTCTGTTGTGGATGTCCAGGCCCGGTCCTAACCTAATTTGGGCCCTAGGGCGAAAAAAATTTGGGGTCTCTAATTCACAAAAATAAAATTATTAAAAGTAAATCAATTAAAAATTTAGTATATATACGAATAATCAATTAAAATAATGACAACAATCAATAATAGAATTAATTATTAAAAAATAAGATTTGAAATAATATAAAAAGTTATTTAGTAAAGAGGTAATAAAATACCTTTTTCATGTTGGATTACAAAAGTAAAGTTCATTATTTCATATATTTTTAAATTAAGTGAGTAAATGAAAAAAACAAATTAAAATATTATGCTAAAAATCATCGATAGTTAAAAGATAAAAAGAACTTGTAATTATTAATTTTTTTTTTCAAAAATAAATGTACCATTAAAAAAAATTATGGGCCCCTAAATTTTTTGGGCCCAGGACGGCCGCCATTGCCACCCTCCCTAAGGGTCGGCCCTGTGGATGTCCTAAGACGAAAAAGTAATGCAAATAAGGCAGACCTTTTTAATAGAATGATTTTGCCCACGACAAATTTAAGGTAGTTATTTATTTCTTCAGTGTGCTTTTATTTGGATTGAATTCCATGTCCTTCTCAAAAACGGATATGTAATTAGGAGTACAATGATTGATTTATAAAAAATAAAAAAGGAGTACAATGATTGCAACGTGCAAGCCTCGGGCCAATTACCATAATTGGAATAAGCCAAATGAGGTGCAGTAACAGTTTTTTCAATGAACATTGTGGACATGATGACCCTCGATCAGTAGTAAAAATGGAAGAAGAGAAGAGAAAGAGTTAGAGGAAAATGACGTCATCGCAGGATGAGATAGCAGAGCTTAAGAAAACAGCATCGGATAACAGAGTAGAAGAAATATTTCTAAAAGAAAAGGGGGAGAGAAAGCACGAGAGAAAAGGCGGCGGCGGCGGTGAGTAGCTTCCTCTTCTTCCTTTCCTCTTTCTTCCGCCGGCGCTTGTCTTTTTCATTCTCTGTTTTATTATGCGTCTTCTCTCTTCTATCTTTTTTTTTAATTTTAAATAAAATAAAATAAATTTTTGTATCTATTATTTATAAAAAAAATTTAAATATGGTCCACTTAAGGTCCATGTGGCAAAAAACAAGTAGATGACATGGATTTTCAGTAATACACGTCAGCATCGGTTGGTCGGAAATTACATTAAAGATATATTCTAAACCGAGGTAAACTTGTAAAAATTGAAAAAAAAAACCAAAAGCATATGACAAAATGACCACAAAACTTAGAAACATGGGATATAATTAAGCCATAAATATAACTACTTTGTTTATTAACTAAGTCTAGATTGTAATTGAGGGCACTTAGTATTCATAAGTTTAGCTTTGGTTGTTGGTGTGTGAATTCTTTAGCTTGTTTAAGAGGGTTGGTTTAGGCTAGCATAGATTTACTATACTCTTTTTTTTTTTTGAACTTAGGATTTGTTTTGTTATACTCTTTTTTCCTTATTTAGTTTTTTTTTAATAAGATTTTTAAGGAGATAGAGATTCTAACTATGTCATGTTGGAGTATGTGCTCTTTAGATATGGTTTTGAACTTCACACTCTCGTTAAGTATGTTTTATTGTAACTCTTATTGATTGATTTGATTTATTTTGAGCACATAATTATATACACTTGTTCAAATCCTTTGTAGAAAACCGTTCACATATATACAATGTTGCTTTGTAGACTTTTTCATTTAGTTTAATATATGGTTTTTCTTTGCTGATAAAAAAAATACTATTCTATTTTTTCTTTGTAATTCAGTTAAGTATATGACTTACAACAAGTACTAGAAATGTATTATACTCTTTCTGGTTCCTAATACAAGCACCATTTGACCAATTTCACTTCCTTTAAAAAAGTTAGTTAATATTGTTAGTGGTATTGAAAATGTAAATATTTGGTATACTTTTTCAAAAGTACCCCTATAATTATTATTGGAAATCTAAAAAGTGTTTGAGTAAATATGGGTGTTTGTGGAAAAGAAGTAATTAATGCTATTGGAAATTGGAAATGAGACTTATATTAAGAACTAAAAAAGTCTTCAAAACGTGCTTATATATAGGACCGGAGGAAGTATTTTTTTAGGCCTATTGTAAAGTTGGTATCCATTAGACTCAAACCGATTTCGTCAGCATGTGAGTTTTTTTTTTTTTTTAATAAGGTCAGGACGTTAATTAGACCCAAACTGATTTCTCAACGTGAATTTATTTAAGATTTTTTTTCTTCTTAAAATTAATTTTTTTAAAAAAATATGATTTTAAGTTGATGGATCAAGTTGGCATTGCTTTTGCTATCTTGGGGAGTAGGCCACTACCCGGTTTGAGTTCCGTGTGTATGGGTCGATTTGCAACAGAACTAGAACCCTTGGTTATATCGGGTTTGGTGAGTTTGAAAAGTTTGATTTGCATTGAGCTCAAGCTCACTATTATCCCGGATCAGTTGCTCTTTGCAAGAAAGTTATTTGAGTAATATGTTAGATTAGTCCCTGATTTTGTAAGTGCGGATAAAGTTAGTCCAGGCCCGGCCCAGGGCAGGGGCAGCATGGGCGACCGCCCTGGGCCCAAGATTTCAAGGGGCCCCAAAATTATTTTTTTTAGTACTATACATATAAAAAAAAATTATACTCCCTGACTCCTGAGTCTCCCTCTCAGTCTTCCCAAATCCCACGATCCTTCCCTTGAAGGCTTGAAGCAACTCTTCATTTTCTTTTTTGTTTTTCCAATGTTTTTGCAATTAATGGAAACACTAAATGACTATCAGCCTATTATGCAAATGCAATCACTCTTATCTTTTTCTAAGACTAACGGTTCCAGTGTTCCACAAATCCACCCACAGATTCTCTTCTCTTTCTCTTCATTCTTCTCTCTTCAATTCTTTATTCTTCATCAATCAAAGATTCACAGAAACTCAAGGACAACTTGACAAGGAGGCGCGCGAACCAGTCAACCAGAGGCAGCCGTGATTCCGTTCACGGTGAACCGCGAATCAAAGGCAGCCGTGATTCCGTGAACGGTGAACCGGCACGTGTGAAGGACTGAACTGAAGGTGCGAAGTGCGAACCGATAGCGGCAGCGAACCCACAACAGCCGTGAACGGTGAACCGGCACGCATGAAGGACTGAAGGTGCGAACTGACAGCGGCAGCGAACCCACAACAGCAGTGAACGGTGAACCGACACGCGTGAAGGACTGAAGGTGCGAACCGACAGCGGCAGCGAACCCACAACCCAGTTTGCCGGCGTGGCCCGGTGCCTCGGTGCGGAGGTGCGGTGGTGCCTATGTGGCTGCTTAGGCTGTCTGCGGCTGCGTGAGCCTGATCATCACTCATCAGGTGTTATTTTTATTATTATACTTTATTGTAGTTGAATTGTGCATTTGTGCTGTGTGATTGCTCCTTTGATTATTTTATAAAACATTAAATATGTTACCTAGAAAATATTTGTCTGGAAGTGAAAAGAGAAAAAAAACGAAAATTATCAGACCAATTTGTAGCATCACAAAAAGGAGCTCTTGATAAATTTGTTAAGAAAGCAAGCACTTCTAATAGTTCTGAGAGATTAGATGTAGAGAATCCTGAACCATCAAATCAAGAGAATGCTAGTAATTTGAATGAAAATGATGATGTACCAAATTTGTTAAGACCAATTTGTTTCATTGTTTCTCCTATGAAGGTCACTACTTTCTCCTACGTTGTTTTGTATTAATTGGTTTATTTTGATTTTAATAGGATATTATGCAAACTTTATGCTAATACTTTAAAGACTTAAAGTATGCACTTGTAGAATTTTGGAAAAAACCATATTATAAGAAAATTACACTAAAGTTTCGTTGAAATTTAAAAATTACAACTTGATTTTTTTTTTTAAAAAATATTATTAAATGTTTATATGGATTGGGGGCCCCATTTTTTATTTCGCCCTAGGGCCCCTGAAATGATAGGATCGGGCCTGAGTTAGTCTCTGACTTTATCGAAATATCAATTTAGTCTTTGAAATAGGAGAACGTCGATCAAGTTAGTCCCTGCCGTCACTATCGCAAGGATGTATTTGCTTTAAAATGGGATAAAGATAGAGACGTATTTGAATTAAAATGAAATCTCATGGACTAAATTGCTATTTCGATAAAGTCAGGGACTAACTTGACCGATACTTGCAAAGTCAGGGACTAATCTGACATATTACTCAAAGTTCTTTCCTCAAGGAAGCTTCAATTTACTCAAAGTTTTTTTTTATGAAGAAACAATTTATGAAAATGTGTCTAAGATTTGGCAATTGAGCTCCATGTTAATGAAATATTTGGAAATAAGTCTAATGATTAAGAAAATATTTACAACATAAGAAAACTTAAGTCATTAAAGTCATAACTCATAATTCATAAAAATCAAATATTTTAAGTATTTGGGAATGATTAGAGTCATTTCCAAATATAGAAATTAATGAACACAATTTTGATAATATCATTAATAATTTTGCTACCACACTAAAATTTTCAATATACACTTAATTTTTCTCACTCTTAAATTAACAAAACCCAAACAAACACCGGCCCGTGCGATGCACGGGCATAGGTACTAGTAATTATATAATATCTGAAAAAGATTTTGAAAAAGATTTATAATTTGTGAAACAACCATGAATATTTTTAAAACGTTATAAATAGTTGTTAGTATTTTTCTCCGTGCTTTTTTGGTGGGGCAATTATATAATATAAAATGGGTTTATATAATATCTGAAAAAGATTTTGAAAAAGATTTATAATTTGTGAAACAACCATGAATATTTTTAAAACGTTATAAATAGTTGTTAGTATTTTTCTCCGTGCTTTTTTGGTGGGGCAATTATATAATATAAAATGGGTTTAAACATACATATGAATGGTTGTGATTTAATCTTACAAAATATGATGGACGGCTCAGATTAATAATTATGGAAGACATCATTAATGATGCACTTTAGGAGGGAAATAATGATTAGGAGGAGGTTTTAGGAGGGAAATCAAATTTGCCCTCAAACTTCTCCTATTTTATATTATATTGAATATTGATGATTGGTATATTGAATTTGCAAAATTTATTAAGAGAAGGTTAATATTTATTTTCGTAATTCAAAGACAGATATACTTTACCCTGCTTGAACTATGAATAAATTGAAGTCACATGGATTTGGCAGGACACTGAAGCATGTACTATCAAGCTGATGTATGAAGTATTTTCTTTCCACATATGTATCATACCCCCAAATTCTCTTGCCTCTACCTGCAGATAAAACAACCAACCTCTGCAACATACCAGCAAATCCTATTGGAATAAATCAAATTTGCCCTCAAACTTCTCCTATTTTATATTATATTGATGATTAGTATATTGAGTTTGCAAAATTTATTAAGAGAAGATTAATATTTATTTTCGTAATTCAAAGACAGATATACTTTACCCTGCTTGAACTATGAATAAATTGAAGTCACATGGATTTGGCAGGACACTGAAGCATGTACTATCAAGCTGATGTATGAAGTATTTTCTTTCCACATATGTATCATACCCCCAAATTCTCTTGCCTCTACCTGCAGATAAAACAACCAACCTCTGCAACATACCAGCAAATCCTATTGGAATGAGCCCATGGCAGGAAAACTATGTTATTAATAACACTCCTTGACACGAGGCTCGTCCTTTAAGAATTTGATATCTTTTATCTCTCAAACACACACATGTTTAATATAGATGAATATCAAAGAACTATTAAAAAAAATCAAAACTGAACATAGAAGAAACACAAATAGAACATTGATTTATGCTATCATATTTAAGAAGATTCAAAAAATACCAATTTCGATCAAGTCAATTTATTATCCTAGTAAAATTGCCCGTGCGATGCACGAGTTTTAAAATTCGCTATTCTTTAATTTTATTTGCATGTGGCTATTTTTTTAGAGGATAATGAATTTATTATTTTTTGGAATTATATTTTATATGGTATTTTTTTAAATTATTACAATAAAAGAAAAAGATTTATGATTAGATAATTTTATATAATGAAATCGAAATATAATACTTATAATTATATAATATCTGAAAAAGATTTTGGAAAATATTTATAACATGTGAAACAACCATGAATATTTTTAAAACGTTATAAATAGTTGTTAGTATTTTTCTCCGTGTTTTTTGGTTGGACAATTATATAATATAAAATGGGTTTAAACATACATATGAATGGTTGTGATTTAATCTTACAAAATATGATGGACAACTCAGATTAATAGTTATGGAAGATATCATTAATGATGCACTTTAGGAGGGAAATAGTGATTAGGAGGAGGTTTTAGGAGAAAAATCAAATTTGCTCTCAAATTTTTCCTATTCTATATTATGTTTTTTTTTTGTTTACATGGGAGATCTGAGACTATAACCCATGACCTGGGGATGGGGAAATCCTAAGTGTCCTTGCAGCCACCAACTGGGTTGTCTTACGCGGACTATTTTATATTATGTTGATGAAATAAGTTTAAATATTCACATTTTATATTCTAAAATTCTGCTAACAAATATTGATGTCTAAAATAATTAGATCTAGCTTGTTTTTTTTTTACTATTACTGAAAAGATATCAATCAAAGTTTAAAAAAAACATATCAAACATATTGGCATATTAAATATTTGATATATTTGAAGGGTGATGCTATGGTGCTCCATGTTTCAATACACCAGCCACTTGCATTTTTTTAATTTATTATATTAAAAAAAATATGTTTTGAGTTTTTTTAGTTCTTTATATGTGCATATTTGGTTTTGAATTTTTTTTTATTATATGCTTTCTGACACAGGTACAAAAATTATATTGAGTAAATATGTATTATAAATTGACATATTTTAATAAATTTGCATTAACAATTTGTATTAAAAAATATTCTGAGTAAATCTAAATTAAAAAAAGTTAAAAAAATTATAAAAAAAATGCCCGGTGCATGTTATTGCTCAGAACATCGTAGAGTTTCCCATATTTAAATTCAGAACAAAAATAATGAACTTGTTCAGTCTTAAGATGATAAATTTTCAAAAAATTAGGGCTCGAGACTAAGAAGTCTCATGTTCGATTCTCGGTTAACACATTTCATTTAGTGAGTCACAGGAACACAACCTCGTAGAGAATTAATCTCAAGGGTTCTTTGATATTAAATGTGCTCTTGGACACCCGACGGAAGAGTACGTAAAAAAACAAAGGAATGTTAAGGTTCCATCTCAAAACCAATTGGCAATGAGAGGAGTAGCCCAACAGGTATTTAAGCCATGCCATATATTATGAGGCATATATTATGAGGCAGGCGATGTGGGACTTCCAACACGCCCCCTCCAACGAAGCTTGCTGGACCAGGCAAAGGGTATCTATTGACCCATAACAAAGGACAACTTTTGGCCCATAACAACCGGAAAGAAGTTGGGCTCTGGCTCTGATACCATGTTAAGGTTACATCTCAAAACCAATTGGCAATGAGAAGAGTAGCCCAACAGATATTTAAACCATGCCATATATTATGAGGCAGGCGATGTGGGACTTCCAACAAGGAACACGTTTTTTTACACGTTTAAAGAAGCTCCAAACGGAAAAACTTTATCTACTTACCCAACAGTCCTTCAATATAAAAGCCTTATGGGAGAATCCTTTTCAATCTCTAACTCTTTGTAAACAGAAGAACAGAAGTGCTCTCTCTCTCTCTCAAATCCTCTTTCTCTGTGTCTGTCCGTGTCTACATCTTCTTAATTTTTATTTTTTTAGACAAATTGGAGAGAGCATCCTTAGCATCCCAATCCAGAAAGAAACGATGTCAATAAGAGATTTACCCGATGATTGCTGGGTAGCCGTGTTCAAATGGGTGGACCAAGATCGTGACTTTGAGCCCCTCTCTCTCGTCTCAAAGCGATTCCTTTCCATCACTAACCACCTTCGTTCCTCTCTCGTTATCTGCGACAAAACCCTCCTCCCTCGCCTCCTCGCAAGGTTCCCCAATCTCTCCTCCCTCAACCTCACGCGCTTCCCCCGCCGCGGTGACGCCCACGCTCTTCTCTCCCATATCTCTCATTCCCATTTACCCCTCCTCACTTGTCTCAATCTCTCCGGCCGCACGAAACTACCCTTACACGATGGGGTGAGAAAGATTGAAACTTTAAAGTCTCTCATCTGCTCCTGTATTGGCCCATACAAAGACACGGATTTTGTTCACATAGTTCGATGTTTCCCGATGCTTCAAGAGCTCGACATTACTTATCCCGTACCCGTTGGAGGAGTGTCTGACGATGCAATAAAGTCATTGGCTTTGGGCCTTCCAAAGCTTAACAAGGTTAATCTCTCTTTTAATCCCCTCCTTACTCACTTATCACTTGTTTATTTGTTCAACCACTGTCACTTCCTGTTTGCGGGTTTTTCGTCCGACGCCTGCCGAACTGACGGTGAGGTGTGGGGTGTGGGTAACGACAGGTTATATGGTAATCTTGTGAAAGGTACTTGACCATTTTTTTTGGTATTTTTGTGTATTCGGATTCACGCAGAATGAAAGTAAATGCGAGTAAGCGTAAAACCGACACCAAGAACACGATGCGGCGAAATTTAAAAGCGCAGTAAGGTAAATGACTTGGAATCGTAAAGGAAAGCGGTTAAAATGTGCGGTAAAGTAAATTGCATGTAATAAAGAGTGAAAGAAAACGTAAAGATTGCATTCAAATTAAATGGGTGGAAGACTAAGGTTCTTTACAATGACGTTTCTCCGTTTGTCTGCTCCGGTGAGACGTTTAGGATTTTTAGCCTATGTGTGTCAACCTAGAAACCAACCCCGATTACAAACTAAGGACTTCCTATTTATAGGAATCCGGAAGCTATTTACAAAGCTACTCGCACGTTCTGCACAACCGCAGAACCCACGTTTTTGATAACTACCCACTACGCTATCCCCCACGATGTAACTGCCCACGTCGTGGTTTGGGCTTAGTGGATACTTCTGTCGGACTCCGTGGTGACATCTTTGCTGATACTTCTTCGACTGACATCTTCCTTCGACCGCAACCTTTGACTCTTGTCTAAGTCTCTTTGTTGCTCGAAGCATTGACATTTTTGTGCTCCAGCCTCTTGGTTCTGGGATGTCGTCCGACACCGAGCTCCTTTCGACAGACGGGGCTATCGCTGAAACCAGCTTTCGACCCGCTGTCGGCCTTAGAGGCATTCGATCGATATTGGTGACAAGTAATTCAACCAAACACTGTTTCGCCAGCATTCAATCAAAAAACCTGCCCCCGACGTTTCTAGTAGAATGCTGTCAAAGGTCTTGTTTCCTTTAACTCTTTAATAGGAAAGGCGGCCTTAGTCGATCCTAGCAGGATGCAAACCTTGACCTATGGGATTACAAAGATCTTTCCAATGCTTACTTATCAGGTTCATTGCTTCCTCCAATTCGGAGTTCTTGCTATGACCTGACGCATCAGAAATGGATTCTATGTAATCCCACATGTTTATCCTTTCGCTATTTAAGAGGATAAAGGTGGTATTCGGGGGGAACATCCCTTCATTTCCCTGTCCTCACCCGAATACCTTAATCCCACATGTTTAACCTTTGGTAAACCTATTTTTATGTGGAATACGAATCTTTTTTCCTCTTTCCAAAAATTATGAAGGCATCCCTTAAGTTTCCTCATTGTAACTCGTGGCTTTTCTTGGTAAAAACTGAGGATTTTATAGCCACAAGTAGCATTAAATGCCTCCATTATTACTTTGTCGTTCCCAATGTTGATAAGACGTTTTTGGCTCCTCTTTTCTTGTGCCACCATTCCTTCGACACAGACCTCTTGTTACTGCCTCTTTCTTCTGTCGACACACGTTCACGTCCTTCGAAGTCACTTTTAAGTCATGCCACTTAAGTACACCTCCTTCGACATCACTTATGTTGTCGACACACATTCTTTTGTCGAAATCTTCCCTTTGTCGGATTGTACGTTCACTTCCTTCGAAGTCACTTTTAAACAAAAATGTTTAAGTACACTTCTGTCGACGTCACTTATACATCCGACATTCGCAACCTTTTGTCGATTCCGATTTCCCGTTAACAGAGGCCCCCCAAGTTTTGGTATGCGACGCGTCTTTTCGGAGGATGCCAAAAGTTGTATCTTTTCGGAATGTCCTTTCATCATTAGGATTCTGAAACGGCGAATTTATCTTTTTGAATTGACGCTTCCTATTGGACCATTGCGTTGGTCTTACATGTCTTTCCACTTCTTATTTAAACTTGATCGATAATCATTATCCCCTTTTTATCTTTTCTTGCTTGCCACTGCATCCTCTTTTCTGACTTGAAACCCTTTTTTGCCTTTTCTAAAACCCTACTTTCAACATGGCAATCCAAGGCGTTCTTGATCTCGAAATTGATTTGGAAGTCCCATATCATGAACGTAGTCTGATCATTCCTGCTACTTCCTTCATCCTTGCCGATGACGAACCTGTTAACCCTTCTCCTGCTTTTTTGGGTCCCTTGATGACTGTAGCAGAATCTCGTGACCCTATCATGAGTGCTAACTTTCCACTTTCCAACCCTAATGAGATTCGTCCCGTGGCTACGCTTAATCCCGTTTACACTTGCCACTTCGACAAAGAGCATTCCCATAGAGTTCTAAGGAATTTGAAACCATTCACCAAGTTCAACGAGTGGATCGATAGGCTTCGGCCTCACAATAGAGAATCATGGAAGAGAGCCGGTTTTGAGGATCTTCTCATTTTGACAACTTGCAGTCTTCACTATGATGATGGACTTTTCGGTGCTGCATGTTACTTTTGGTGTCGCCGAACCAACTGTTTCCATTTCCGATACGGCATGATGACTCCCACCCTCTTCGATATTGCCGCTTTGACTAGTCTTCGTCCCGACGGAGAACTTTTAACTGTTGAAAGCAAACCCAACGATGTTGTACATATTAGTGACGGGTCTTTTGCCTTCAGTAACTATGTCGAAGCGCGTCTGGATGATTACAGAGATAGCCCAACAGTTAGTAATGAGGAACACGTCGAATTTCTAACAGTGTGGCTTAGTGATTTCGTCTTCTGAACCAAATCTCGACAAGTGAACAAATCTCTGGTGCCCTTAGCCACGATCCTGCATGAAGAAGGGCAAGTGGCTCTCAGCCAACTTCTCTTGGCAAAACTATATTCGACAATCAGCCATGTATCCGACACCATTAGACTTCACAAGCAGCTGGTGACTAATGTCGGAGGTCCTACTTGGCTTTTACATTTGTGGCTGAATGCCATTCTGAAACGTCATATGATGCCGACGCACAATAGTGTTTGTTCTTTCCGGTTCAACTATGGCTGTTTGGCAGCGAACTACGAAGTTCCCGTGCTGTCGTCTTGTACCAACACCTTCCTCCATTTCATGAAGATTTTTGCCAACATTACTATGTCATCTGAGGACATCGACTTTTCTCCCTTTGTGGAAAGGGCTGTTGGGCCTGAATGGTTCCGTCTTCCTTATCCAGGTTCAAATGCTGCAGCGAGACAGTTAAATGATGTCCTTTGGGGACATTATTTAAGTCAACGGGTTTTATTTGGTGGTTTGCCCGATTCTACTGCCTATGAAGAAAAAGAAATCTTTCTTCATTACCCCAACTGTGTGTCGAGGCAGTTTGGCCTTTGTCAAGGTTTACCAGCCCCTATGCTTGCATCGGTGTCCCAAGAATTTCACCATGGCCAGTTAATGGACTTCAAATCTTCTTGGAAGACGGTGTTGAATAGGTTTGTGTCAAAAAACCTTGCTTCCCTTAGCTGTTTCAACCTTATCGGCTTCACTCCTTGTTTCTTGGCTAGCCCTAATTTCGTACGTTGGTGGGAATCATACTTCAACACATACCACGTGGCCTATGAAACTATCGTCGACAGGATGAGTGCAAGGACTCCGTCAGATGTAGTGGTCGACAAAACTGGTAAGAACGTTCAACCATTTTTATCTTTTAGCCTCCTTTTCCTTTCGACTCTCTCATTTATCGTTTCTTTCGTAGTGGCCAAGCCGGACCTTATTGACTATTCTGCGGCAATTAAGGCTCACGCATCCAGAAAGAAAGATGGTGACCCTTCATCACCAAAGAGACATAAGAAACAGCGCCATAACAATCCTATCGACGACTTTGTCAAAGCCAAAAAGCACCATAAGGGACGAACTGAACAACCGTCGGATAAACCTCGTGTCGATCCTGAAAGAACTGACAGTTCCTTAGTTTGTCCTTTTTCGAAGAAGCTTCAAGTTTCAACTGCTTCATCTGCTCCTCCGATCCATCCTCCTTCGAATCCTTCGTCCAAAGCTCAATCACAACCACGTCCGAAGGCGAAGGGAATTGTCATTCGAGAGTCGTCTCCTCATGTAACTACTCAAAGGACACATGATGATGCGGCTGACCTGTTTGTTGATGTTTCCCATCATGACCCTCGTGCTGGTGAATTCCTTCCGACTCCAACACTTAATCCATTCCTTGAAGAGGATCTAGTCGAAGATACCAGCATCCAACTGCGAAGGCGTCCTGCTCACCGACAAATGATTCTTGATGGTTTAACTTCGGACGAACATCACGTCGACAATGCATTTGACCAAACCAACAGACTGCACTCCATCGAAGCCTCCATGCAACGGTGTCTTGATGACACTTCTTCTTCGGCAGCAGTCGAAGTTGTCGTCCAAGGCCCTAATCAAGTTGTTGTCGACACTGAGCCTCTTGACGTTGATTCTCATGTAGTGGAATCTCCTGTTGCTGTCGTGGGTCCTGAGACTACGAATGCATGTGGCCCTTCCTTTGAGGTATCTGCGAATTTACTCATTCACCCTTTATGTAGCATTAAAAGATCTTTACCAACCTTCTTTTATTTTTCTTCAGATTCCCAAAGACTCGGCCCAAGTTGGAGGTTTTGACGGCAGCTTATCAATTCCTGCTTCATCTAATCCTGCCGCTGTTACCTCCGTTGAAGTTCCTTCTTGCACGCCTCCATCTACCACCATGGCCCCTTCGGTTCAGGCTTCCTCCTCCACTACTTTCGTTGCACTCCGAGAATTAATGGCTAAAGCGCGATCTGTTGAGCAACCATGAATTCTCCCTTGAGAGAGGCGGAACCGGTTGCGGATCAATTGATGGTGACTTTGAAGAACGTCTGTTGTCGACCTTTCGATCAATTACTAGACGATTCTTCTACTCTTGAGCTCTTGACCTCCACCATCAATTCACTCTTGCAACACCCTACTCCGGCAGATGTTGAATCCGAATTGACCGGGTTGCAGCGATTCGTAAATAACTGGACTACTGAGAGTCCAAGGATTTTGAATGACATCAAAGTTTATGAAGATGTCAAAGCAAATCAAAGCAAGATGGAGGCCGAATTCATGGAATCAGAACAGGAGGATGCCGATTGTTCTTCCAAGGTTGATACTACACTTCGGCAATTGGAAGAAAATGGAGCTAAGATTCGAGAACTGCAAGAAGAGTTAGCTCGTCGGGAACGAGATCAATTGGACCTGAACCACTATTTGGAATCCGTCAAAGCCAACCGTAAAGAATTGGCTGCCAAGGTTGATGCTTTGGTAGCGCCTTATCAGCAAATTACGGATACTTTGGGTACTTATTTGCAAGGATACAGGGTTGGAATCCGACACAGAGATGCTTTCGCCACGGAATGGCGTTCCTTCGGCAACCTTTTTGGATGAATTTTATTTTCCCTTTTGTATTTGCTTCTTGTACTTTGCTTCTGTATGGATTTTGCAATTCTCAATTCAATGCATTTTTATTTCCGTCATTGTCGGCTTATACTTTTTCAAATACTTGTTGTTAATTGCTTTAATCTTTTTCCCCGTTTCGACTTCAATTAATTCGTATGCATTGACCGAATAAGCTCTCAATACTTTAAATGACCCTTCCCACTTTGGTGACCACTTGCCGTATTCATTCGAGCATTTGTCGATGGGTAAAATTACTTTCCATACTAAATCATCTGGTAAGAACGACTTAAACTTGACTTTGGCATCGTAATATCTAGCAACTTTTTCTTTTTATCGCATAATATTTTCCAACGCCAACAATCTTTCGTCGTGCACCTCATTTAACTCGTCAAACATGGCATTCCGATAGTCATTCGTAGGCATTTCATGTTGCCTTTGAAACCATATTGATTCCAAGTTGATTTCAACTGGTAACATGGCCTCGTGGCCATATGTCAACATGTAAGGCGTCGTCCCTGTCGCTTCATTCGGCGAATTCCGGATAGCCCATAACGCCGGTGTCAATGCTTCATGCCAATTCTGTGGTTTACTCTTGATATGCTTCTTGATGATATTAATAATCCACTTGTTGGCTGCTTCAGCTTGTCCATTAGCTTGTGCATAATAAGGTGTCGAGGTTAGTAACTTGATTCTTCTTGATGCCAAATATCCTTTCAATTTTCTCCCCAAGAAAATAGATGCTTGATCTGTAGTTATCGTCTCGGGAATTCCAAATCGACACACGATATGATCTTCAATAAAATCAATTACTTGCTCTTGTTCGACCTTTACTAAAGGTATCGCTTCTACCCATTTGGTAAAATAGTCCACACCCACTAATATCCTTGAATGGCCTTTCGAAGAGTGAGGAACGATCTCTCCAATAACGTCCAATGCCCATCCTCTAAAAGGCCATGGCTTGATAATCGAATGCAATTCTCCTGCTGGGACATTCTGAATGTAGCCATGTTTTTGGCATTCTTCGCATGACTTTGCAAAACTCATGCAATCAGATACTAATGTGGGCCAAAAGACTCTTTGCCTTCTAAGTATCCATTTCATCTTTTCCCCTGCTTGGTGTGCTCCGCATATCCCTTCATGTACTTCCGCCAAAGCTATGAAAGCGTCTTCCTTGTCGAGACATACCTCCAAATTTCCGTCGACCGACTTGTGATATAGGTCGCCTCCTAGTAACATGAATTTGGTGGCTTTTAGCTTTAGCTTTCATTCGACATTGGGGGACGGATTCGCCAAGTAGTCAGCTATGGGTTTCCTCCAATCATTGTCGGATGCCAATGCATTCACCATTACTTCTCTTTCTTGAGGGGGATATAACAGTTCTTCGATCCGTGTCGCTTTATCCAAAGTCTTCTTCGATATACGGTATCTGGATGCAACTTGAGCCAAATGGTTGGCTTTTTGATTATGATACCGGTATATGTGTTCGACTGAGACATCATCAAATTGGCGCATCATTTTCCGTGCCATATTGCGATACTTAGCCAACTTCGGATTTAGACACTTATATTCGTCAACCAATTGTTTAATGACCACCTGAGAATCTCCCTTTATAGCCACGTTCTTGGCCTTTAGGAAAATTAATATTTCAAGGCCAATTAGAATAGCCTCGTACTCAGCCTCATTATTCGAACATTGATATTTAAGGTTGAACATGAATTCCGTGGGAATTCCTTCAGGGGATATGAGTAAGATTCCAACTTCTGCCCCTTTCTTATGTGATGATCCATCAAAATACATCACCCAAGGCCTTAAGCCGACAAAATTAACAGATAAAGCCATGTCTACACATGGGTGATCTGCCAAAAAGTCGGCTACCACTTGGCCTTTGATGGCTTTTAATGGTACATATTGAAGTGAAAACTCAGTTAACGCCAACGTCCACTTGCCAACCCTACCATGTACAATTGGCTTGGATAGCATATATTTAATGACGTCAGACTTCGAGAAAACTAAAACATGGAAGCTTTTCATATAATGCTTAAGTTTTGTACAAGAAAAGTAAAGTGCTAAACATAATTTCTCTATTGCACAATACCGTATTTCGGCATCACTCAACACTCTACTTCAATAAAATACAGCTCTTTCTACACCATTTTCATTTTCTTGGGCTAACATACTCCCTATGGTGTAATCAGAGGCTGATATATACAATAAAGGAAAACCTGGCTGAGGCAGCATCATGACTGGTGGTGTCGATAGGTACCTCTTCAAATCATCAAACGCCGCTTGTTGCTCTGGTCCCCATTTAAAATCCTCTTCATGTTTCAACTTCACGAGAGGTGCAAAGGCTCTGGTTCTTCCCGACAAATTTGATATGAACCTTCTCAAATAATTCACCTTGCCCAAGAATGACCGAACCTCTTTCTTGTTGGTCGGAGGAGATGCTTCTATGATGACTTTGGCTTTGTTCTTGTCGACCTCAATGTCGTTTCTGTGAACAAGGAATCCCAAAAACTGGCCAGCAGTGACTCCAAAGGTACATTTGATTGGATTCATCTTCAAATTATGCTTCCTCATTCTTGTGAATGCCTTCTCCAGGATTTCTAAATGCTCCTCTTGAGTATCTGACTTGATCACCACATCATCAATGTATACTTCCAAGAACTTGCCAATCATGTCATGAAAAATCAGGTTCATTGCCCTTTGATATGTTGCTCCTGCATTCTTGAGTCCAAATGGCATCACCACCCATTCGAAGGTTCCTATTGCACCTGGGCACCTGAACGCAGTCTTCGATACGTCTCCTTCCGCAATGAAAATCTGATTGTAACCTGAAAAAGCATCTAGTAAGCTCATTACCTTATGACAAGATGCTGAATCCACCAGCATATCAGCTATCGGCATCGGGTATTCGTCCTTCGGTGTGGCACTATTTAGATCCCTGAAACCGACACATAGTCGCATTTTCCCATTTTTCTTCACCACGGGTACTATGTTTGCCATCCATTCGACATACCTTGCCGTTCTGATGAAGTTTGCCTTCAACAGTCTTTCGATCTCATCCTTAATTTTGAGGACTACGTCGGGTGCGAATCGTCGAACCGCTTGCTTAACTAGTTTATGATCAGGCCGTAAAGTCAGCCTGTGTTCGACTAATCCTCTGTCGAGTCCTGGCATATCTTCATATTCCCAAGCAAAGCAATCTTGGTTCCTTTTGATGAGATCAATGAGCGTTAGACGAAATTCCTCCTTCAACAACGAACTTACGTAAATTGGTTTCGGCTTCTCAGCCTTCCCAAGTTTACTTCATCTCTGGGATCCTCACTGATGAATTGAGCTTCTTCATCCGTCCACCCTCTTTCGAATCCCAAAGGGGTATCATCTACGATACAATCCTGGAATGCACCTGTTTGAATAGTGCATTGCATTCCATCGGCCACGTAAGCCGACAGTCTTTCCAGCTGTCGATCAACCATTAGTGCTGGTCGAAGGCCGCTGCTCAACGGCCTTGTCCATTTCGACAATAGCAACCCCATAGTTTTCCATCAAGCATTTATCCACTATGGGTTTCTGGAAGTTTTCTGCATCAAGTCGGATTGGCTTAATGCTGGGGTTGTAGACTTTGAAATCTACATGCATCTGTTGCATATAACATGGACTGTCATCCGCTGGAATCACCTCCACCTTGTTCTGATGGTTCCATAAAACCAATTTTTGATGGGTCGTTGACGGAACGACCCCCACAGCATTGATCCAATCCCTTCCTAGCAACAGATTGTAACTAGCTTTAGACGGAACTACCACAAACAAAGTATCTCTTGTGACCGAACCCACCTCAACTTTCAGCATCGTCACACCATGTGATTGAGCAATTTTTCCAGTAAAGCCAACCACAACCACATTTGTCGGAATCAAGTCCGACTCCGCTTTTCCCATTCTTTTGAATACATTCCAAGGTAGAACGTTGACGGCGGCTCCTCCATCCACCAGTACTCGATTTAAAGGCTTCCCGTCAATGATGGCCTTAATGTGTAAAGGCCTTAAGTGTTCTCTTTTGCTCTCCTCCAATGGTTCAAATTGAGCAATGCGACCAATGTCGACTTCCAAATGAAGCCGGTCCAAGAGGAAAAGACATTCAGGTAGGCCAGGCACCTCATCACTGAGGTATGAATCATCAGAATCGTCACTCATATCTCCTTCATGTGCATGATCTCCTGGCATGTCGAAGGGTAAACCAACATTATTGATTTAGAGACTGCCGATCTTCTTACTCTGAGCATCTATCATGTCTTGATCATTGACAATGATATCCAAAGTGTCATCAGAGTCCCCCTCGTATGATTCGTTCATCTGGTTCGATCCCTCAGACTTTTTCACCCATTCTTGCTTTCGTTTGCCATTGTGTCGACCTTTAGCCGTTTTCGGCTTCATGCTCGCAACAAGGCATCCTTGATCATTCGAGGGTAACTCATCAATGTTAACTCCTTCAGCTTCTGCCTTTCGGATTCTCTAAAGCCTTCTTTTCTGAGTACGTGTTAACCCTTCATAAATCGACCCAGATGTCGATTCTGACTGCGCCTTTTTCTGCACAACTCGATCATATGCAATTGGCCTTGAAAGATGTCCTCCATAAACTCTCCGACTAGACAAAGGTCTTCGAGCTTCTCGGGCCAACTCCCGTCGGATGTGTTCTCGTTCTTGAACCCTAGCTCGTATCTTCTTTCTCAAGTCTTCTCTTTTGGATCCATTTCCTTTCTGCGTTGCAGACTTTTGGTCATAGACTACTTGGCATCTTGGACAGATTTGAACATCACCGTTTCGCTTCCTCCTACAAAAGTGTCGGAGTGATTCTCCGTCTTCAGGAAACACTTCGGCGTCATAAGCCAACGAGAGAGTGCTAACAGAAAACACTCCTTGAGCCTCAACTTCATTAACCTCCTTCTGAAAAGGGTCGGTGTCGATCTTCGTATCTTTCACTATGAACTTCAACTTCCCCTTGTCGATTCCCTGTTGAATTAAGTCCCTGAAAGCAAAGCAATCATTGGTATTATGAGTAAAATTGTTATGATATTTGCAATACTTTCTTCCTCTTACTTCATTTTTTTTCAACAACTTATGACCTTCTGGCAATTTAATTTGTTTATCCTTTAACAACGAATCGAAAATTTGTTCAGTTTTGGAAACGTCGAAAGTGTATGTTTTCTTATACAAATTTTCGCTAACGGATTTGGACGGTCGTAAAACGGAACATGAATAAGGTTTTTCATCTTCTAACTCTATCACGTTAACTTCCGAACTACCGTCGAATATAATGTTTCCCCATCAGAAGGTTGAGAATCAACATAATGAATGCGTTCCCTCTTTGGAACCTTAAAATCTCTCCCTTTCGTTTTTTCATCCCTTAGATTTTCAATCTGCCGAACGCAAGCGGCTAATTGTGCCAAATCTAACAGATGTTGGGTAACTAACTTCTTACGACTATGATATTCTAAACCCGACACAGCCATCTTAACCACTTCCGGTTCAGGAATTGGAGTAAAACATCTACTCTTCATTTGCCTAAAGCGTGCCAAGTAGTCATCGATTGGCTCCCTAGTGAATCTTTTCACACTTAATAAATCCGTCAAGGCAACTCTCAATTCGCCTCTATAGAATTGTTTGTGAAAAGACCTCTCTAATTGGGTCCAAGCATGAATAGAATTCGACCGTAAGGTTGAGAACCAGGAAAAAGCGTTTCTCCTCAAAGAACTAGGGAATAGCCGCATTCTGATAGCCTCATCCGCGGCTAAATCGCCCAACTCAATAGTGTAACGAGTGATGTGTTCGACAGTAGATTCTCCCGCTTCACCGGCAAACTTCGACAGTTTCGGGATCTTTGTTCCTCTTGGGATTTCTGCTAACTGTACCCACTCTGGAAAGGGCGAATTGAAACCTGGCTGATTAGCCATGCCGACATTGAACCCGATCCGACTCAGTGCCTGTTCAACTATCCGATTTACGTCATCTGGTTCAACTCTTGCCTTTCTTCCTTGTCGGAGCAAATGTCGAGCCAAATTCTGTCTTGCTAATTCTGCTTGAAGATCTTCTCCTCTCTGCATAAATGCAACTTGAGTTGGATTTTGAATGTGTTGAGGTGCTTCGACACCCGGATGAAAAACCGCTTGCTGGTTTTCCGGCACCGCATTACCTGCACTAAAAGTTGGGTTAGTATGAACATGATCCCACGTCGTCGGGATTCTACTATCCTGCTGTGGTGACGACACTTGAGCAGTGTGTCGTACTTCTTGGCCAATAGGATAACTCTGTACCAAAATTGGCCTTGATAGATTCCTATCTACAGGTGGAGTATTGACGGACTCGCTATGCTCATTGTCATCGACACCTAAGACTTGGTTTAATCTTTTCATATATTGTGCAATTTTCCCACAAGTCTCATTTGTCACCAACATCACTGGGTTGATAACCGAACCCAATTGAGCCGTCAATTGATCAACCAGTTGTACATTGGCCTCCTCGATTTGTTGACGGATATGTGTAACGGGATTGATAGGCATGTATCTTGAACGGTTACTCGTACCAGCCATGTTCGTAGCAGGACGCGTGAAAGCCATGTTAGTGGCCCCCATCGTCGCATTTGTGCTGCCTACTGAACTACTCAAAGGCCATGTCAACGTTGATCCTGGGACAAAACCAGGTGGCAAACCGTAGGGAGGGACTTGTCCCCCGCTATTGGAACTGCTACCAAAAGTAAATCCACTGGTGAGGTTTTCCCCATTTGGGCCATTATTTGGCCGTCGAATCGTGGTTACGACAGTTGATTCCACGGCGGAACCGCTTCCTCCGGTCATTTGAGGAGCACTTGTCGAAACGCTTGGCGTAACGATTTCTGAAATAACGGTGGTCTGTTGACCACCTTGACTTGTAATAACCATTGACGATGAAGATGACAAAGTTATGCCACTTCTCAAACGCATGCAAACAAGCACAAGTTACTCCGAACCTGTCCCACTGGGCGTGCCAATTTTGTTTGCGGGTTTTTCGTCCGACGCCTGCCGAACTGACGGTGAGGTGTGGGGTGTGGGTAATGACAGGTTATATGGTAATCTTGTGAAAGGTACTTGACCATTTTTTTTGGTATTTTTGTGTATTTGGATTCACGCAGAATGAAAGTAAATGCGAGTAAGCGTAAAACCGACACCAAGAACACGATGCGGCGAAATTTAAAAGCGCAGTAAGGTAAATGACTTGGAATCGTAAAGGAAAGCGGTTAAAATGTGCGGTAAAGTAAATTGCATGTAATAAAGAGTGCAAGAAAACGTAAAGATTGCATTGAAATTAAATGGGTGGAAGGCTGAGGTTCTTTACAATGGCGTTTCTCCGTTTGTCTGCTCCGGTGAGACGTTTAGGATTTTTAGCCTATGTGTGTCAGCCTAGCAACCAACCCCGATTACAAACTAAGGACTTCCTATTTATAGGAACCCGGAAGCTATTTACAAAGCTACTCGCACGTTCTGCACAACCGCAGAACCCACGTTTTTGATAACTACTCACTACGCTATCCCCCACGATGTAACTGCCCACGTCGTGGTTTGGGCTTAGTGGATACTTCTATCGGACTCCGTGGTGACATCTTTGCTGATACTTCTTCGACTGGCATCTTCCTTCGACCGCAACCTTTGACTCTTGTCTAAGTCTCTTTGTTGCTCGAAGCATTGACGTTGTTGTGCTCCAGCCTCTTGGTTCTGGGATGTCGTCCGACACCGAGCTCCTTTCGACAGACGGGGCTATCGCTGAAACCAGCTTTCGACCCGCTGTCGGCCTTAGAGGCATTCGATCGATATTGGTGACAAGTAATTCAACCAAACACTGTTTCACCAGCATTCAATCAAAAAACCTGCCCCCGACGTTTCTAGTAGAATGCTGTCAAAGGACTTGTTTCCTTTAACTCTTTAATAGGAAAGGCGGCCTTAGTCGATCCTAGAAGGACGCAAACCTTGACCTATGGGATTACAAAGATCTTTCCAATGCTTACTTATCAGGTTCATTGATTCCTCCAATTCGGAGTTCTTGCTATGACCTGACGCATCAGAAATGGATTCTATGTAATCCCACATGTTTATCCTTTCGCTATTTAAGAGGATAAAGGTGGTATTCGGGGGGAACATCCCTTCATTTCCCTGTCCTCACCCGAATACCTTAATCCCACATGTTTAACCTTTGGTGATCCTATTTTTATGTGGAATACGAATCTTTTTTCCTCTTTCCAGAAATTATGAAGGCATCCCTTAAGTTTCCTCATTGTAACTCGTGGCTTTTCTTGGTAAAAACTGAGGATTTTATAGCCACAAGTAGCATTAAATGCCTCCATTATTACTCTGCCGTTCCCAATGTTGATAAGACGTTTTTGGCTCCTCTTTTCTTGTGCCACCATTCCTTCGACACATACCTCTTGTTACTGCCTCTTTCTTCTGTCGACACACCTTCACGTCCTTCGAAGTCACTTTTAAGTCATGCCACTTAAGTACACCTCCTTCGACATCACTTATGTTGTCGACACACATTCTTTTGTCGAAATCTTCCCTTTGTCGGATTGTACGTTCACTTCCTTCGAAGTCACTTTTAAACAAAAATGTTTAAGTACACTTTCGTCGACGTCACTTATACATCCGACATTCGCAACCATTTGTCAATTCCGATTTCCCGTTAACACTTCCTTGAACAAGTTAACATATTCGCATGCGATTCGATGTCCATGGATCAAGTTGGCATTGCTTCTGCTATCTTGGGGAGTAGGCCACTACCCGGTCCCGGTTTGAGTTCCGTGTGTATGGGTCAATTTGCAACAGAACTAGAACCCTTGGTTATATCGGGTTTGGTGAGTTTGAAAAGTTTGACTTGCATTGAGATCAAGGTCACTATTATCTCAGATCAGTTGCTCTTTGCAATTGCTAAGAAAGTTCTTCCCTTAAGGAAGCTTGCTCTCGTAAACTGCTCTAATTATAGTTATGCTGCTATCTTTTCCTTGGTGTCAAAATGCCAACTTATTCAAGATTTGAACCTTACATGTAATCTCTTTCTAGAAGATAAGCATATTAGCGAGTTATCTATGTTACTTCGCAATTTGATGGGCGTAAACCTCGGGTATTGTAAGTTGCTTACCAGTTTAAGCTTCTTTGCGCTCACGAGGAACTGTCCTTCCCTCAGTTGGATCAATATGGAGGAAACATCCATCGGTGGTATGAACGGGACGAAGGATTTTTCAATGGATTTTGTTGCAAACCCTCAAGTCGAGTCACTCTATTTGGCTCGTAATTCAATGCTGACAGATGAGAGTATCAAAATATTTGCCTCCATTTGCCCCAATTTGCAGCTTCTTGACCTATCTAATGTCTCTCGTCGTACTAGCAGGGATCTATCCAAAGGCGTCTTTGAAGTTTTAAAGAGATGTTCCAAGATTAGGCATTTGACCTTAGCCAGCCATTCAATGTTGAAACAAGCCGGAATGAACCTTCAAGTTCTTGGATTGGAGGTGTTGGACTTGTCAAGTTCTGGAATTGATGATACATCACTCTTTATGATCTCGAGGAGTTGTCGCAGGCTATTACGATTGAACTTGAGTGCTTGTTCTAATATCACAACGAAGGGAGTGAAAAAGGTGATTAAAAAATGCAAGCTACTTAGAGAGATAAATTTGAGGTCATGTGCTAAAGTGGCTACTAGTATTGTTGCTTGGATGGTTTTTGCAAGGCCTTCACTGAGAAACATAGTCCCTCCTGATCGTTTTCGTCTTAGTGAGTACCAATGGGAAGATGAACGCTTCAAAATTGTTGATTCTTTCGAACGTTTTTAAACATAATTTCGGAAAGAAAGATGAAAACCACACCAGTTCTATAGTGGTTCATGTGCTGAACGCAGGCGTTGTTGCTTGGATGGTTTTTGCAAGGCCTTAAATGAGAAGGATAGTGGCTCCCCCTTGTTTTCGTCCTAGTGAGAGCTAGAGGGAAGATGAACCCTTCAAAATAGTCGAGTTCACTGGTATATGTTTCATTAACAGTATTTTAGGAAAAGAGACCTGGAATTCTTATATTTATCTGTTTTTAATATTTACTTGTTTTGATTATTGAATAGTTCGAGCATTTGGTGACGGATGAGTATCAAGTTTATTTATTCTATGGTATTATTACTGTGTCATATATTACTACTTTTGAATAATGAAGAGTATGAGCTTTTGGTAATGGATGTATATTGTTATGATGGTTATCAAATTTATTTTGTTATTTTGTTACTTGATTATAGAGGTAGGTTGAGGTTATCTACGTATTTACTTATTCTTCATTCTATTTATTTGTAGGTATATCTATTATTAATCAAACTCATTTTAGATTTGCATTGTTTTTGTTTGACCCGGATCCTCTAATGCAGAAAGTCTTATACTTCTGAAATCTCAACCATTGATCAAGCAAAGGCCAAAGGGCAAAAATAATTTTGGTCAAGCACTAGCAATGAATGCTCCCCATGAGCTCTTGGAATTTTCTTGCTCCTATTGTTGTAATTTAGGCAGCTTATGCTAATCTTTTATCTTAGTAACAAATTCAATCTCTTCTCCCATTAAAAAAAAACAACAACCACCACCCAGGATTCTTTGCGCCATCAAGTTACACTGTAATCACCGCCTTCAAGCCACCACCACCTCCTCCTTATATGTAATTTGCATTTGAGATTAAAATGCAATACGCCACCAAATAATTGCAATTGACCTAAGCTTATTAGCTTCCCTATGATATAGATATCGTCATTCATCTCTTTTTCATATTTACTTCTTTTGATTAGGACAAAACTTATGTACAGTTCTATAGGTACTGTTTTTACAGTTCCCTGATAAACACATGACACGTGGAAATGTATCTTGCACCAATAACACTAGATTATACCCATTATTTCTAGATTATACCCATTATTCACTTAGCCATCGACCTTTCTTGATTACTGCCTTTCAACTGCTTCACTTTCCATGGAACCCCTTTCTTCTTAACTCTCTTTCCAACATTCTATACCATTCATCTTTAGTTCCAAACAACCAATTAAGCTTCCTTCACACTAGCAAAACTTAAACCAGTTCAATTTGATTAATATCAGTTCTCCAATTTGAGAGAAAAACAATTTGAACTGGGAGAACTGAATAGAATTGAGTGTTGTTGTGTGGTAGGGAAGAAGTCAACAGTGGTCTTGGAAGCCCGGGTTTGCCGTGCAATAGGATTTATCGAATGATGATGAAGAAGAAAGGCCTTTAATCTGGTATTATTGGTGTAAGACACATTTTCCACTTGTCATATGCTTGTTATAGAACTGTACATAAGTTTTGTCCTTTTGATTATTGAATAATTCGAGCATTTGGTGATGGATTGATTTATTCTATGCTATTATCACTATGTCATGTGGTACTTGTTTGTTTTGAATAATGAAGAGTATGAGCTTTTGGTAATGGATGTATGCTCTTATGATTGTTATCAAATTTATTTTGTTAGTATTTTGTTACTCTTTCCATCCCTTATTATATGGCATCATTTTGGTAAAATTGGTGTCCCTTTTTATAAGTCGTTTTAGAATATCGAGGTAGTATTAAAGAGTTTATTTCAAATACACCCCTCATAATTACATAGGGGTGATAGGGTAATAATTACAATAGAGAGAAAAATAAATAAAATTATAAAGTTTTAAATAGGGGTAACTTTGGAATGACAACATATATTTTGATAAATTTGAGAATAATAATTACTTTTTTAATCTGCGTGAATTAGGTAAAAGTGACTTATATTAAGGGAGGAATTACGTGATTACAAAGGTAGGTTGAGGTTTTCTACGCATTTACTATTCTATTTATTTCGACTGTTTTTGTGGCCGAGTCTTATTGGATTAAGAGATGTGCAATTGTTTGGGTCACCTATGCTAGTTAAATTTTTGAATACTCTTAGGTGGTCTTTGGCAGTAGGAATGTTTTCGCATCCCCAAGAATGTGACATTTTTAGTCTTTCACCAATATCTTACCTTCTTCACAATTTTAAATTCCAAGCATGTTATTTCTCTTGACATTTTTAGTGCATGTTTGGTTCTGCGGTGAGTTAGCTAAGAATCAATTTTGGAATGTCAACTTTACTAACAGTTATTTCTGCTTCAACGTGATTTTGGGGCCAGAATTGATTTTCAAACTGAAAACCAAACATGCTCTAACATGTTTGGTTACGATTGAGAAAATCAATTCTGACCCAAAAATCACGTTAGAAAGAAGCAACTGTCAGTAGCGTTGACATTTCAGAATTGATTATAGGTTAACTCACCACAAAATCAAACATGTACTTGGAAATTTGATGATGTATTAATTGATTTTTTCCAACTTTAACCCCTTTACTACCCAATCCAAAACTGAATTTTTAAACGGGTCGTAAGTAGGTGTTACGACCCGCAGACCAAATCCAAAACTGAACTTCTAACGTCCAAAACTTAATGTACAAGGTTGTCAATCTGGAAACAAATGTTACTCCAACGTTTTCTGTTGCAAGACAATATTGGCATTTGACACATCAACAACAAAGAAAGCAAAGGTATCAACACCATCATCAGCAGCAGCACAAGCTGCTGCTTCTTCTTCTTCCACCTGTTCTACAGTGTCTTCATTTTCGAGGTCTTGTTTGAGCAAAACACCTTCTTCAAGATCAGGTGCTAAGAGGTCAGTTAGGTTTTGTCCAGTTAGTGTTATAGTTGATGAAGATTGTAGGCCATGTGGGCACAAGAATCTGCATGAAGGTGAAGAAACCGTGAAGGTGATGAAAAGCTATGGCAATAGCAGCAAAGAGGAGCTAAGGTTTCATGTGATGCAAGAGAGTCGAAGATGAAGAGTGGAGGAGTTAGCAAGAGAGCTGTTGAAGAATTATCAGAAAAAGAAGGCTTTTTTAAGCGATAGGTCCCTAAACTTAGGAGGTGTTTTGGATTTAGTCCTTATTTTTTTTTGTTGGATCTGGTCCCTAAACTTTAACGTTGTTTGGAACTAGTCCTTCCGTTAACTCAAAGTTAACTCCGTCAGTGTCTTCCAATAAGATGTTGTCACGTGTCCTAACTTGCAATTTTTTTTTTGGCTTTTTTGACTTTGAGGTCCCTAAATTTAAGGGGATAATTGAATTTAGTCCCTATCCTTTTTTTCGTTGGATCAGGTCCCTAAACTCCGGACCATTTTGGATTAAGTCCTTCTGTTAGTTTTAATCTAACATCGTTAGCCTGGGAAAATTTTTATGCCACGTGCACCAATAAATTAATGCCACAGAAAATTTTTCAGGCCAGAATGTGAACCACCTTCCCTATCTTCTTCTCGTTCCTAGTCGTGCTCGATCGTCTCGTTAAGACTTGACATCATGGTTTCTTCACCTTGCTTGGGGGTGGCATTGTTTTTCAGAATATAAAATTCTAAACAAAAAAAAAACCTTTCTTCCACCCTCCAAACTCTGCATATGACGCGCCACTAAGAAGAAGGCGGAGGAAGCGAAGAAGAGGGCGGAGGCTGGAAAGCAGAGGACGCTGCACGGTGAAGGAAGCGCGACTGGTCTTCTTCGGTGTTGCATCAGATTTGCAGAGAAGATGACCAAACGAAGGATGAAGAACGAAGAGGATCTTCGGGGTCGTCGCCGCAACTAGGTTCCAGGGGCTTTGTCTATAACTAGCGTTGCCGCACATTATCAAGCGAACTCGTGACTGTGACAGTGATTTTCGCTGTAAACCGAAGCAAGCACAAAACTCATATCGAGGCGCGACCTTGAGGACGGTGGCGAAAGCTTCTCAAATCGTTACCCTGATGGCAGTGGTGAGCGCTCGAGACATCACGACCATGACGATGATGCATCTCGTCGCAGACGCGTTGTATTCCCATCGTTATCCAAAAAAAATCAATTTTTTTTAATTTTATTTATTTTTTGTAATTTTTCAATTTTAAAAGAAAAATTTCATGTGACATTAATTTATTGGTCCACATGGCATAAAAATTTCCCTAGGGTAACGGTGTTAGATTAAAACTATCAGAAGGACTTAATCCAAAATGGTTCAGAGTTTAGGGACCTGATCCAACGAAAAAAAGGATAGGGACTAAATTCAATTATCTCCCTAAGTTTAGGGACCTCAAAGTCAAAAAAGCCAAAAAAAAATTGCAAGTTGGGACACGTGGCAACATCTTATTGGAAGACACTGACGGAGTTAACTTTGAGTTAACGGAAGGACTAGTTCCAAACAACGTTAAAGTTTAGGGACCAGATCCAACAAAAAAAAGATTAAGGACTAAATCCAAAACACCTCCTAAATTTAGGGACCTATCGCTTAAAAATCCGAAAAAGAATGAAGAGGACTTCGTTCTTATAGATTGTGATGATGATGATGATGGAGCTAGTTGTTCAAGTTCTGATTTTTTGAATTGGATAATTTATCAGCTATTGGGATTCAAAAGTATAGGTAAGAATTGCATGTGTTTGAAACTACTCATTTCAGTACCAATCGAGCCATTGCTAATGGGTTCATTATGTAATTTTGAGAAATTTAGGGGGTGGGGTTTACTTCGTTTTTTTCTTTATTATCATAATATGTGTATTAGGGCATCAAAGCAGAGTCTTAACTTAAGACTTATTTGACTCTGACACATCAGTATTACATCATCATTTATTTATAAGACTCAACTTTAGACTTTTCATATCTTCCACCACATCAGAGTCTTAAGACACACCAGACTCATCAAACATGCATCAGCAATTCAGCATCACATTATCATGTATTTTTATACACAATTTTATTTCAATAATGCTTTTGTAATACAATTTCAATAATATTAATTATATAGAATTTATAAAAAATAATTCCAAATAATATTTAAATATTAAAATTAAATAAAATTAACATTACAATAATTAATGGTACATGCTAAAAATTATAAAGTACATAAAAAATACAAGATAATTCAAATTCTTATAATGTAATTAACGCTTCCTTCTTGTTCTCCAAAATGTTGTCATAAATACTCCATTAAATATACTCCATTAAATCCGTTTGCAATTGATAACGTTGTGTGCGATTACGAAGTCGCCTATGATTTTGGATGTATTCTTCCCGATTGGCATAATGTATGATTGTATTGGAAATCAAAAGTTCGTTAATTTTTGCTTATACCAGTGGAATATCTTTTTTGCTTAATGCTTATAAATGAGACCGAAGTCCGAAGGGAGTATTTATTCATTTATATATCTAAAAATATTATTTTTTTAAAAGAATATTATTATTATTAGGTTTATTTAATATTTTAGTCCCTGAACTTAGGTGTTTTTTCGAAATTGGTTTTTAATTTTTTTTTTCAATGCTTTAGGTCCCTGATCTTAAATAAGCCTTATTATTATTATTATTATTTGTAATTATTATTATTATTATTTGTTTATTAAGGTATTATAAAGTAAAAAAATAAAAAAAGACAAAAAATGGGTCCCACAGAGTCTTAAGTTGAGTCTGTTAAATAAGACTCTCCACTATATTTTGAAGATTAGCAGAGTCTAGAGAGAGTCTGGACTGAACTTAAGACTCTCCATCAGACTCTCTCCAAACTTTGTTGTGGATGCCCTTAATTACTGGGTCGTAAGAGGATGCTATGACCTGCAAGTCTTAAGCACCCCTACGACCCGGCCCGTTAAAATTCAGTTTTTTTTTTTATTTATAAAAAAGGCACAGTAGGAATAATTTTTATTAATGGGATGGCGTAAAAAGGTTTTAGGGTGCCAAAATAATTTGCCTAAATTGGAACGGATGGAATACATTTATTTAAAAGTCAAACTAGTTGGTGGGATTGTTGGAAAAATATTTTATTCTAGGAATTTAAAATTTAAAATAAAATATTATCCAATTTTATTAATGTGTCTTTTATATTTTAATTTTATTTTTTTGGTGAACTATATTTTAATTTTTAATTGTAAATACATCCTAGCCAAAGTTGTTGAAAATATTAACTTAGATTTGAATGAGTTATTGTTATTTGTATCTACTTGTTAGTTTCCTATTCTTTAGCTTTGCACTTTGTGTCAATCCGTCCTTTGTTGCAAGCAAGTATCCTTTCCTGTTGCTCTAAAGTTTAGCGCATAAGTTTTGTAATTTGTTGCGACTAAAGTTGTTGAGCATTAATCTTAAGCAATGTTGTTAGAAAGAAAGACTCTCAGCAGTCCGAGCCCGCGCTTGGACTGCACAAGCAAAATCTCCGGAGGGTGATGAGCGCTCTTTAAGACGACGATGACATCAAGCCGAAAAAAGTTTCGTATAGTAATATAGGGTTTAATCGTATTAATCGTTTAAATCGGAAGATTGGATTGATATTATTATATTTATTAAAAAAATAAAAAACTCCAATACTATATGGGCCTAATTGCCAATATGATTGAGATATTAAAGCCCAAATAAATAACTGGGAACAACTATCAGTATCTCTACCGATGTACTCCTTAATTGTTTTACTATTAGCCCAAATAAAATAAAAAGCTTCCTATAAGTTTCTTTTTCCCTCGATCTCATCTTTTTTTATTTTCTTTTTTTCTTTCCTATAAGTTAAAACTATTCTTCTTTTTATTTCCTATAAGTTAAAACTATATTATGAACAATGGGTGATAAACAACTTAAAGTGAAACACTATAAAGTATAAACAAACATCACTGGTTCGAAGAGAGTGGGTAATGAGAGGCAGCTTGCAGTGGGGCGACGGTGGCTTACCATGAGATGAACGACAACTGCACGATGAGACGATAGTGGCTTGCGGTGAGACGACAGTGAGACGACGGTGTCTCCTCTTTCTAGCATGTTTGGTAACCAGTTTCAAAATCAATTTTGGCCCCAAAACCATGTTGGAGAAGAAAAAACTGTTAGTAGGAGCGGCATTTTAAAATTGATTATGCGCTAACTCACCACATAACCAAACATGCATGTCTTCTCTGTTCTTCGCCTCACTACTATGTGAGAGTGAGTCTTTTGGTTTTACGTTTTCCCTTTTTAGCTTTTAGGTTTTCAGCTTTTTTTTTCTGGTACCATTATGGTTGAACAAAAACTAGGTTTCCCGGTTTAATCCGGTTCAACCCAGTCTAACCATTTTGTTCAATGGTTTTTTCTGGCCCCATTTTTAAAACGACTAAGAGCAAATAAAAAACCGGAAATGTGACCGGTCGACGGTCTAATGTTTGACCGCTCGATCCGATCCGGGTTTAATAACATTGATCTTAAGAGATGTTGCACTTTAATTGGTTCGATATATACACTTACACTGTAATAGTGCATTTTAATTGGTTCGACAAATACACTTACACTATAACAGTACGTACTTTTTTTTATTGAATAATATGTCAGATTGGTCCTGACAAGTCCCTGAGATAGAAAGATGTGAGTCAAGCTAGTCTCTACCTTTAGTGGTCCTTAACGGTCAACCCACGTTGACTAACGGATGGCCAAAACGACGTCATTTTGGCATTTTTTTTAATTTCTTATATCAAGAACCAATTTGAATCATCTCATACAACAACTATAATCTCACCTCCCTTCATTCAACGATAAAAATTTTATCTTCAACCTCTAATCTCATGGATCAATCTGACCTTTTTATTTTTTCCTTCAACACTTGCTTCCTATGTAACAATGACTATGCAATTCTATTTGATTATGTTCCACTTTCGTGCTTCTTTATGCCTTTTTTTTATTAAACAAAACTAAGATGGCTAAGATGGCAGGAACAGATGGCAATTGGATGTTAACTAGTTTAGCAATTATCTTTTGAATATCAGAAATTTCTTATCTTTTGAAATGAATATCCAGTATATGTCATTGTCATAGTTAGTGTTCGTAGTCTTTTTTATTTTACAATCTAGTAACAATATGGTTAGAGGTTGAAGAAGCAAGTGTCATAGCCATTGTCATATTTTTGAACATAGGAAGCAAGTGTTGAAGTAAAACAAAAATAACAAAAAAAAGGTCATATTGGTCCTTGAAATTGGAGATGAGATTTTACCATTGGATAAAGGGATATGAGATTATAGTTGGTGGAAGGTGAAAGATGTATTGAAAACGAAACAAAAATTAGATGAGATCACTTATTCTTTTATAAAATTATTTTTAGAAATAGTTGTACTGAGGATAGAAAGTCAGTTAACTTTTTTTTAAAAAAAAATTTGATACCAAAATATGTATGTCCCTTTTTTCCTTATGATAGAAACATGAGGGAGTAGTTTTTTTTCTCTTGCAAACACCCATAATTTTTCTACTACATAACCATAAGGAGTTGGCTTTGGGTCCGAATCCTTTCCTTATTCGGTTGCGTAAGGATCTTTGGGATGAGTAAAACAAAATTTTGAACCAAAAGAGATGTATTGACATCACCAAGCTAGAGTGGAGTGGATATCTTCAGGTGATAGGAACACGCGTTTCTTTCACCAAGCTGCTTTGTCATGTAGAAGGAAGAATAAGGTTGAAGCACCGATAGATAATAATGGCCACTGAATTTTTGATGAAGGTCAATTGCAGCAGATGGTTCTTGATCATTTTAAATCCTTCTTCTTTGTGGATAATGCTTTTACAGGCTCGCTTATCACTGCTACTCGTATTCCTGTTCTAAGAGAAGTGGATACTCTTACTTTGGGGAGGAAGGTTAGTCCAGATGAAATCTGAAGGGCTCTTTTTAGCATGGGGAACCTTAAAGCCCCTGGTATTGATGGGCTTCATGCATTATTTTTCAAATCAACGGGATCATATTGGTAACAATATGATTCGATTTGTGAATGCAGTATTTCGTGATCATTGTAAAATAAGTGAGGTGAATCAGACGGTTATTACTCTTATTCCTAAGGTTTCTCCTCCTCAACGTATTTTTTATTTCCGTCCTACTTCGCTTTGTAATGTTATTTACAAGGTTATTACAAAGATTCTTGTTAATCGTCTTAGACCTATGATGGATCATCTAGTCTCTCCTACTCAATGTAGTTTCGTACCGAGTCGCCATGCCACTGATAATGTGGTCATTCTGAAGGAGGTTGTTCATACAATGAAAAACCTTAAGGGTAGGAAAGGCTTCATGATCCTTAAACTTGACCTAGCCAAGGCGTATGATAGGCTTCACTGGGAATTTATTGAGGATACCCTCTTATTTCTATTGGTATGGATGCATCTTTTATTAGCTTGGTGATGCAATGTGTGTCCATGTCCTCTATGCGTGTTAATTGGAATAGAGATCTATCCCAGTCTTTCAATCCTCAACATGGCCTTCGCCAAGGAGATTTGTTATCACCTTACCTCTTAGTTCTTTGCATTGATCGGTTAGCTCATAAGATAAATGATGTGGTGGAGGAGAGAAATTGGTGCCCTCTTACTATTGGAAGAGGGGGGCTGAAGATATCCCATCTTCTATTTGCTGATGATATTCTCTTTCTAGCTGAAGCCACGAATCACCAGGCTAAAGTGATCCTTGATATTCTTGATCTTTTTTGTGCTGCATCCGGTCAAATGGTAAATGTTCAGAAGTCGTCTATTTTCTTTTCTCTTACTGTTAATAATACTAATGCCACTTCCATTTGCTCTTTGCTGAATATATCTCATTCTAATGAGATTGGTATGTACCTTGAAGTGCCTATCCACCATTCTTATGTGAAAGTCTCATCCTTTTCCTTCTTGATTGATAAGGTTAAGAAGAAGCTATCTGGATGGAAAATGAAAACTTTGTCGTTTGCTGGAAGAATCACGCTGGCTCAATCTTGTCTTTTAAACCTCCCTTACTATGTTATGCAGTCTTCAATTATCCCCATTGGTACCTATGAAAATATTCAAAAATTGTGCATGAACATCATTTGGGGTAGTTCGTTCGAAAGTCGTAAATGCCATCTTATAGCTTGGGATACAATATGTACTCCTAAGGAGCTGGGTGGTCTTGGATTTCGAAATCTCCGCACCATCAACGAGGCTTACATGATGAAACTTGCATGGAGAATGATCAGTAATCCCAATGCTCTATGGGCCAGATGTCTTTTGTCGAAATATAAGGTGACTGATGTCCTTCATATTACTTTAGATTCATCTTCAAGCAAATTTAATCTTTGGCGTGGAATCGTTAAAGTGTGCCCGAAGGTTTATGATGGACTGTTTTGGATTATGGGAAACGGTGACAGTGTCAAATTCTGGACCCATAACTGGATTCCTGGTGTTGGGCAGCTTATTGACATCCCTGGTATTGTTCCTTCTCTTTGGTGTGAAAATTATCCAGCAGTGAACTATTCAGTTAATGTGACATGTGATTGGGACCTTCTCAACTCGTTATTGCCCACTGATATTTGTGCGAAGATCACAGTCGTGAATCCACCTCATCATGATGCTGGTCCTGACTGCCTTGCTTGGAAAGGAGATAGTAGTGGGTGTTTTACTTTTAAATCAGCAGTTGATATTATTTCTCCACCAGATAAGGCTCCTCGGACTGCTGATAATGAGAATTTTGAGCTTGTTTGGTAGTGGCCAGGACCTCAGCGAGTTAGGTGTTTTTTTTATGGAAACTTAGCCATGCTCTCCTGTTGTCGAATGATGAAAGAAAGAGAGGTCACATGGATCAGCAAGACCTTTGTCCCAGATGCCTCACTGCTCCAGAAACTATAATCCACTGCCTTAGGGACTGCGAGGAGGTATTTCATTTTTCGGATAGAGTGGTGCAGTTCGATCATTGGATTCGTTTTTTCAACATTAATCTTGATGGCTGGATAACGATGAATCTACAAGAGAATAGCGTTGGTCAAGGTAATTTTGATTGGTCGATTTTCTTTGGTGTAGTGGTTTGGATGCTCTGGAGGGATAGGAACAAATTGGTCTTTGACAAGCAGACTAGTTTGCCTCATTCTCTTTTCTTCCAAATTCAACACTTTCTTCACTCTATTGCACAAGCTATGGAGAATGTCTCTTTGTTGTCTACTATTAAAAAGGAAATCCTAGTAGGTTGGACCTGCCCTCAGAATGGAACTTTTAAGCTCAATACAGATGGATTGGTTCGAGGACCTCATAATACTGCAACATGTGGTGGTCTTGTTCGTGATTCCACTGGATCCTTTATCCGAGGATTTACTTGTAATGTGGGGATATCCTCAACTATTCGAGCAGAAACTTTGGGGTTTGTATTGGGGGCTCAAGGTGGCTAAGAATATGAATATTCTGCAGTTATGCGTTGAGCTTGATTCTTCATCTGCCATTTTGCTTGTTAGTGATGGCTGCTCTCCAACTCATCATTGTTATGGTTTGATCAGACAGATTCAGTTTCTCCTTCAAGATAGTTGGCGGGTATCTATTAAGCATATCTACCGCGAAGCAAATCGCTGCACCGATGCTCTTGCTAATGCTGGACATGGTGGTTTGTTTTCTTGCTCAGTTTTTCATATGGCTCCCTCTTACTTAGGTAGCCTCCTTTGGGAGGATGCATTTGGTGTTGTTTTTCTCATAATGATTGGTTAGTTTTTTTTTGGGCAGTTTGCCCCGTTAAATATTTAAAAATAAAACCAATCTATTCTTATATTGTATATAAAATTTCTGTTTTTATCATGCAAAATCCTATTTGATGTACTATACTGTTGAATAGGGGAGTAAGTGATCCGGTCCGAGATCGCGAAACCGCTCAGATCTGACCGGACATGACCGAAAAACATGGTCTGGTCTGATGTCGTGGTTCGATCCAGTCTTAAAATACTTAGACCATTGTTATATGGTTCGATTCACGATCTCATTATTTTTGAGACTGTTCAAACTGGACCGGACCGATTATATATAAACTAATTAAAAAACATTTTAAAAAGAAAAAAATTATTAATGTCGGACCATATATATTAGTCTTTAGATATTACTAGTGACTAGATATTTCTCTTTTTTTTTTTAAAAAAAAAAAAACAAAACTAGCTTAATTCACTGCCGGACCGGAAAAAGTAAAAAACTAGCTTCAGTCCCATCTTTTCTCTTTTGTTGAACTACATATTAAAACAGTAAAAAAAACTAATTAATTCTTATAGCAAATTCTTTTTAATATTTTTTACTGATTACAGAATATTTAATTATGTGCTAAATAGATTGGATCGGACCGGACAATTTATGAATGGTCCGATCCGATCCGATCTTTGTACGTAAAAAATATCTGGATCGAACTAGACGAAACCATGTTAATTTAATTGATTTGATCCCTAGTATTTATCAAAGACCGAACCTACCGAACCCTTATACCCCTACTGTTGAGAGGAGGAAAACATATAAATTTTTTAATACCCAACTACTGTCTCCATTCCTTAACTTTTGAAATTTTAGGTTTATGCACATAGATTAAAAAAATATCAATTATTGTAAACTTTATATGTACTTTATCTAAAATGTTCCTATATAATCTTTATTAAAAATTGCAGCAGTATTTAATTTTTTATTAGGAGATGTATTCATTAATTAATGTATAGTGATTTAGAGATGAGAGAAAAGAAAAAAAAAGTAAAATTAATCAGGAATAAGAGACATAATTAAATGAATGATTAAAGTTGGAAAGAAAAATGTGTTTATGCATTATAATTGTAAAAGAATAAAAGATATGGAATGTTAAAAAAAAAGCCTAAAAGGCAAAAAAATTAAGAAATGGAGGTAGTATATCAAATTATTTAATTAATTTTTAAAGATTATGAATATATTAATGTAAGTGATCAAAAGTTTTGAAGTTAAATTATTAAATAAATAAACATAAATACAATTTTTGCAAGGTTAAGTATTTTTAGTTTTGACAAGATTAAATTGTAGAATATAATTAATTTTATTTTTGTATTTTATTATCCCAAAAATTAGAATTAGAATTGAACTGACTAACAAATCTAAACACATTTGATAAATAGTTTAATTTTTTAAGCATGATGTTATAAATTCGATTTTTGTAAAGAGTATGAAAAATGTTTTGTAGAAAATTGTTATACCCACTTAATAGTTTTTTATCTAAAAAAAATAGTTTTTAGCTATTAATTGAAAGATACTTTTAATTAAAAAAAATTAAAATTGAACTTGGTTCACAGCTAAAGGTTTAGTTGGCCTACTCATAAAATCTCAAGTCTATCAGCTTCCACCATTTCATAATCACTAAACTATCAGTTTAGTTCCGTACTTTGTAAGGAGCTTTTATTTTAATACCTAATTTTTCAATAATTCATCTTTAATCCCTCATTTTGAAAAAAGTTACTTACGTTAGTCCCTGATAACTTTTTCCGTTCATAGCGCTTAACATTTTACACACGTGACCATTAAATAACTTAAACGTAGTCTAATTGTTGTGCTGCCGCCACAGATTCATCAGCTACTGTATTTTTTGCAACTGTCAGAGCTTCAACAACTGTCTTATCTGCAGCTGTCTTAGTTGCCTCTTCAGCGATCTTACTGCCTCAGCCTCATCTTCCTCTATTTTTTGTCTTTTGAATTCAGCATCATGTGTAAGATATTAATAACCACATGCTTATATGTTATTTAACGGCTACGTGTGTAAGACGTTAACGTTTATGAACAAAGAAAGTTGTCAAGGACTAGCGTGAACAACATTTTTCAAAGTGAGGGAATAAAGAGGAATCATTGAAAAGTCAGAGACTAAAGTGAAAAATCTTACAAAGTGAGGGACTAAAGTGACAGTTTAGTCATTTCAGAATACAGAATGTGAAAATGCAATAACGAAATAGCCCTCTCACCTTCTTTTGCCATATTTTAAAATGATTTATTTATGTTTTAATCCCTGAAAGTTGAGAGTGTTTTGGCTTTGGTCCCTCGGAGTTTTTTTGACTTTGACTCATCCTTAATTATTTTGAAAATTTGGTTTTAGTCTATGCTGTTATGAAAAATATGCTGACGTCGCTAACGGAACACCCTATAACATGCACGTGTACAGGTACTGCGTGCACTAGCGAGATGACATGGATGATCTGGGCCAGCATGAGCAAAAGGGTCAAAGCATAACCCAAATGTGTTCGTGAATTGGGCTTTGGCCTTTTTACTCCTGCGGGTTCGGATCATCCGCGCCATCATACTGATAGCATGCAATACTTACACATGTATGCTGATGTGACATTCTACTAACCACATCAGGAGTTAACTGATTTTTCCTAACGACATGGATTAAAACTAAAATTTTAAAACAATTAACGATTAACAACATTAGTAAAGGTCAAAAAAACTTCTAGGGACTAAAACCAAAACATCTTCAACTTTCAGGGACTAAAAATATAAATAAACCTTTTTAAATCTATGCATAAAGATAAATAAATCTTGGAAATTAATTTTTATAGGAAAATCATATATTTAAAGAATCAAGAAATGAATATTTAGTTCTTGCATGTACTACCTCTTTGTATAACATCCTTTTAACATTTTTATTTTGTCTTTAATTATAAGACCTTATACCAATTTTTAATGACAATTATATATTTCTTTCCATAAACACTCATATTCATTTAAATTAGATTTCCAATACTATTAATAAGGGTAGTTTTGAAAATATATATAAAATGTTCACATTTTCAATACTGTTAATTAAATTATTCAACTTTCTTAATGAATGTGAAATTTATCAAAAAATCTTATATATAAGGAGGGAGGGAGTATAAATTTAATTTAGTCTTGATATAGAATGGAAAATGTTAACAAATGTCTTTAAGGTACTTCCTCCAACACTTCATTAATGATCTCAAATATAAGCAAAATTTAACTAATTTTTTTATTCTCAATACAATCAGTCATAAAATATCTCAATAAAGTGGTTTTACCATTTAATTTTTGTTTCATTTCCAATGCAAGTTTCCAAAGTAGTCTAACTTGTACTAATAATTTGAAAAAATTAAATACACATAGCTAATTTCTTTAATATGTGTAAAATTAGTTTTTTATGCATATATTTAAGACTTAAGTAGTACTATATTGTTTATGGAGACAAAAGAGGTAGTTTTGCATAGAAAAATGATACTCCCTCTAGTCCTTATTATAAGTCCCCTTTTTGTGAGAGAGAAATGAGGCTTATAATAAGGACCGAAGGGAGTATATTTTATATACCGAAAAATGTTAGATTTGGTTTTTCAATAATAAATTACGTAATTTGTATTCCTTAAAGAGTATTCTAGAGACACTTGTTAACACAACTCATATATATATATATATATATATATATATATATATATAGAGAGAGAGAGAGAGAGGAGAAATCCGTTTACACCATGTTGAATTACACCAACTCTTACAACGCTCATAACTTTTTATACAATATGAATTTAATTAATCCATCCGTTGATTAATAATTATACATCATCAAGATCATTTGTGTCAAATTTGAGAAAATTTAAACACCATTGAGTATAAATTCAAATAGCTTCATTTTCATATACTTTTAAGATATATATTTCGTTAATTTTGGCATATGTAAATAAAGTACTAAATGATTTTGAATTTTTGTGAAATTTGATATAAATGATTTACATGATATATAGAAACTTTCAATCCAACGGTTGATTGGATTAAATTTGATTTGGTGGAAGAGTTATGTGCGGTGTAAGATTTGGTGTAATTCAACATGGTATAAATAGATCCCTCCTCATATATATATATATATATATATATATCATATTATATACTTTCTTCGATTTTTATTATAGGTTACATTTTACAAAATATTTTTTTTTCTAATTATAAGTCATCTTATATTTTTTATATATCATTTATTATTTTTTACTTTTTTTGCCTTTATTAAATAATGTTTTGACTATCTATATTTTTTGTTGTTCATTGATGATGATGAACTTTTCAAAAAAAAATTAAAAAAAATTATAATATTACAATATATTTTCATAAAATTCAAAAAATTTATTATTTTTCTCATTATATCTAATTCGATTAACTATACCTAAAAAAATTTGGAAGGGAGTAATATATGAAGCTGAGATCCATAAGGAAAAGCAATCCGCCATACGTGTACAAGTGTCCGGTGAAGTTACTGATATTTTAAAAAACTTGCAGTAGTCAAGTTTCCACTAATTTGGGGATAATAAGTTACTTTAGTGATTAGTCTGCCCTTAGAAATCCAAATGAGACACGGCACTCCAGGACTTTATTGTGTTATTTTAATTTAATTAAAAGATAATGACTGTTGTTTTGTTTCTATATACGAAAAACGGTAGAAAATGAATCGATAAATAATGCATATACGTAGTATATAGTAAGATAAAATATTTTCTTTTTTTCAATATTGGTTTTATTTTTTTGAATTGCCCAAACATTACCTAGGAAAAAGTCATCAAAACCATAAATTGTTTTTAATTATCTAAGTAAGATTTTGCTATTTATTTGTTTTTTCAACAATATATAAACAGCCTAAAATAAAAGGTCAATTTAAAAAATATATATTTAATATTTGAAAATCAATTTATTTATCTTATCAGGATCAACATTATAATTTTGATTCCTTATACATTACTCTGAAAATAATAATAAGAAAAATTGTCAATAAGTGCGATCATCAGTTAAAGAGTTAAAAGTAGTAAAAAATTCTTGGAAAATGTAGCTTTCAATGTTTCCGAAAAAAAAAATAAAGACATGTGATGTTTTTCTTACTAATTAAAGAAGAGTAATACATTATGAAACCCCCCATTATATCCCAAACCCCAATTTTAGGGGTGAAATTACCATGATGCCCTAATTAAAAAAAATACTAGAATACAAACCCCATTTTTTAACCTCAAACCCCTTTTTTGCATTTTCCGACTCGCGTCTCTCGGAAATTTACCTAAAATTCCGAATTCTGGCTGTCGGAAATTTTTCCAACACACAGGTCTCGAAAATTTATTCATTTTTCCAACACACAGGTCTCGAAAAATTTGGCCAAATATCCATCATTCTCTGGCACATGTTTTCGAGACACCAACCTCAGAATTTTTGGCCAAATTCCGAGATGCGCGAGTCAGAATACATATTTTTTTGCCAAGATAACATCATTCTCTTTGATCCACACTAAGCATATATAACATCATTCTTTTTGCTCATTATAACATGCATTGCCAAGATGGAAAGACAAATACACTTGTTCATAATCATGAAAGCCACAAATAATCCATTTCATAGTAAACAACCTTTGTTCAAAAAATACTATCCAAAACACAAACACAATAATAATCCAAAAACACAAACTAAAACGTAAAACACAACCACAACAATTTTCCTTAATCCCAAACACACCCTAAACCAACACATAGACCACAATCTAAGCATTTCTACCCCTAACTCGTCTTCTTCCACCTTGCCTTTCTCTCCGATCTTTGAGGTACATCATCCTGAATCGGCGTGTTGCATAATGCCACGATTTCTTCGTATGCATACTGAGGCAATACTCCGGTGTCATCTCTCAATTGCATCACTACTCCAATCCGGTTCAACCTCTCTTAGTATCGAACCTAATATCAATATAAAATAATGCAAGTTATTTTGAGTACTAAACTATAACACACATATTCTAAATATAACACACCTATCATCAATATAACACACCTATTCTTATGTATCATAATAGAAATTCTTTTAAACAATATTTACAGTAAATTGCTTTAAACATTTGAAATGGTTAATTTCTCGAGGCAGCATAATCTTGAACTCATAAAGAATGAATTTCAACTTGGGATATGGATGTGTTGGACTGGGAATGAATTTAGTGAGTGTGTACCAGTAAAAAAGTCACATAATATCTGCACCTTTTTGATAAAAATTGGGCCATTTAGATTCTAATCTTAACAAATTTAATTAAAACATGGGTCATTCAATTTTCATTTAACAGTATAGATCACTCAATGTAAAGTGACTCTTCCACTTCAAAGATATTGGATCTAGACTAAATCGGGTACTATCCTGATCAGACCACAACATATCCATATATATGTGAATGTATAGCTTCAGTTAGGTTACATAGAATTTTCAGCCAGAAAAGCTACCTTACCATATTACCAAACATATAAGACCCTCATGGACGTAGGGAGCATTTCATGGTAAATCACAAGTGCTAACTTTAAATTAAATCCTCCAAAATGAGTCATTCTAAAGTACTATATAAGTTAGTGTGCAAAGTTGATAGCCATTAACAAGGAAGAAAATAAAGGACAATGAACAATCATTAACAATCAACCAATTCAGTTAAACCAGCACTAACATTTTTCTGACACCCAGGTCTCGAAATTTTCAGTTTTTCGAGACCTCCGAGTCGGAAAAATGATATTCCGAGACTGGTTTGTCGACATCCTATAACAAACTCGCAACCCACAACCAACAACACAATAGCATCAGTAACACATAATAATACGAGTAATAACACCCAAAACCCATTTCTAACACATAATAATATGAATGCAACTAATAAAAACACAAAACTAACCTAAAATCACAAAATCACAAACCCTAAAATAGGAATGCAACTAAACCCTTAAATCACAAAACACAGACAAATAATGAGAAGATTATAATCAAGAACCATAAAACATACCTTTAAGAGGAAGAAGAAAGCAACTGCGTAACAAAACCCTACCCGCGATAGCGAGAAGAAAACCGTGAGAGGAAGAAGACAATGGGTAAAGAAGAAGAAAGGGAATGTGTGTATTGTGAAGAGAAGTTGGGAGAAGAAAGGGAATAAGAGAAGTTGGGAGAAGAGAGGTGGAAGTGGAAACCATGAGGGGTTGAGGCTTGAGAGTGGAAACCGTATGAATGTGGGGGTTGGGTGGAAATTTTGTTTTAATAATACTTAAGGGTACTTTATTAATTTCATCTGTAAATTTGGGGTTTGAGGATATAATGGGGGATTCATAATCTATTACTCATTAAAGAAACGTTAACTAATAAGACCCAAATATTATTGGCAATTAGGGCCAATGCCCGCCTTCTGCCGAATACGAAAGGTAAAAGCAAGTCGGGCAGAGCACAAATTTTAGGCCCATTTTTAAAATTATGTCCGCCCGCCCCACCTGTTTTTTTTTTTGGGCATTTGCGGGCGGGCTACTGGCAGCCCACATGAGAATTAAAAAAAAAATCTAAAATTTTTAATTGTTAACTCACTTTGACAAAATAAACTTAAAAATTACTCTAATATTAGTTAATGTACTTCCTTTTTCTCTTACTTCTAATATCTTTTTACATCATTTAATTGATTATTTGGGATTAGTGGTATTAAGGATTTTGTTTGGCATATTGATATTGTAAAATAAATATCAAAATGATAAGTGTTTAGGACTGTTACAAATTTTTTTTTTGAAGTTGTGTTTTTTTGTTGTGACTTTTTTTCTTTTTTTTTAAAATAAATGTGGGTCGTCTGCCTTGCCCGCATTGTGGGCAGGGCCTGAAATTTTGGCCCTAAATTTTTTAATGGGCGGGCGAGCATGACCACAATTTTTGCGGGCGCGGGCGAAGTCCACCCGTCCACCTTAATTGTCAATACTGGACCCAAATAATAAATAGCAAAATCATATTCATAATGCATAATTTATATATGATTTATTATGTATGGTTGATCAATATTCTTTAAGAATTGATTAAGGGTTCAAGAATAGGAAAATATGTCATGAAAAACTCACACGTAGGGGTGTAAGTGATCCGATCTCGGACCGCGAGACCGCTCGAATCGGATCGGACCGGACCGAAAAATATGGTCCGGTCTGATCTCATGGTCCGGTCCGGTCTTAATATTTCTGGACCGTTTAACTATGGTCCGGTCCACGGTCTCACAAATTTTGAGACCATAAAGACCGGACCGGACCGATAGTTTAAATATTAAAAAAAATAAAACACAGAGGACAAACAAAAGTGCTCTAGTTGGACACCTTGTAAGACATAAAGGATCGGTAAGTTTCTTTTTGCTTTTGTGAAAACATGTCGAGTTTTAATTTTTTTTTCTCCAGTACATGTATTGTTTGCTTAAATGTGAAATCCTATCTTGATATTATTATTACATGTATTGTTTGCATCTGGTATGAGATTTGGCCAATCCTTCAAAGCCTACTCATTTTCCACCACTCAAGGTCTGATACCCTTCCTCTTAAAGTGTCTGCAATTGTTTTTTTCTTATAGAAAAAGAATTGTTATTAGAGTAGTAGGGTGGATTAATAATTAAATATGCTCTTTACTGTAATGATTAATGCATCTATTAAATTTTCCAGTGAAAAAAAATAAAAAAAGGTTATATATATATTAAATTTTTATTATTATGGTCTAAATAGACCGGATCGGACCGGACCAGACTATTTATGAACGGTCCGGTCCGGTCTTTGCATATGAAAAACTTCTGGACCGGACCGGACCGGACCACGTTAATTTAATTGGTCCGGTCCCTAGAGTCCATTAAAGACCGGATCGGACCGGACCGTTACACCCCTACTCAGACGAACACTTATAACATAATATTTTAACTACTTTCACACAAAATATTCCCCTTCTTGATTATTTAACTAATATTCTTTTTTTTTGGGTAACAATTTAACTAATATTCTTAAGGTGCATTGTCCTTGTTTATTTAAAGTTCTTGGTTTATACTTTTTATCCTATATTTGTTTTCAATATTTTCAAAACAAATAAAAGTTGCAACTTTAGGAGATGTTTTTTTAATTGACATTATGTTTTTACTTTATTTTTTAAATAATTAGAATCTATTATGTTTGGTTAACAATGTTGATTATAATTTTAGATATATTATTGGAAAAATAATCAAAATCTAACAACATCTCGCTCATATGTGCTGTAGATTATTATGGTAATATTATTTTTTTTAGACCTATAAATTTTCCTATTCTACCCTTGTCACTCCAACAACATTAACTACCTCCTTATTATTCCATGCCCTTTTATGTAATTTACTTAGTAAAAATAATATTCTTTTCACTATTTAAACAAAATAGGTTAGCCTAAATTCATTTTTCAATTAAGAGCAGATCCAAACATAAATAAATTATAATCTTGAGAGATTATAATTTTGTTACCAGATTATATAGAATTATAATCACAGATAAAAATAATCGTAATCTAACTTTACTAGCTATACCAAATACGCACAAATAAATAAATATATATATATATATATATATATATAATATTATATTATATACGAAGAGTGCACTACTTTTTGTTCTTAATTAATCACCAAAAGAGGTGGGGGAAACATTTTGTTACCAGCTGCCAGTTTTATTTATATGTCGTTTCAGTTGTCCAAATTTCCATTGTCTTCCTTACTGGAGCTTCAAACGACCCTATCATGGCTCCAAGGGCCGTTGAAATAGAGTGATTTTAAAGTGGCAATGGTTAGGAGTTGGCACCAAAGAGTTATTGTGGGTACAATCTTGAACAATTAACCAAACATTCTAAGAAACGTTTTTTTAAAAGTTTGTTGATAATTGTCCTTAGCTATGTGCCTTTGTTGGCATTGTCATCACATGAAACTGGATTTAGTACATGTGCAAAAGTTATAACGTTGCCTTATCCTATATAATTTTTAATTGCTAGTATATTTTTGGCGAGACTATTAGATTGGTTTCATAAGTTATTTTTTAAATGCTATTTTGTCCGATAACTTTTTTTCGTTTTAAATAAGTCCTCAAGTTTCTAATGTTAATCAAATAAATCCATCTGTCAAATAAATCTATCTCCTTGAGGACTCTAAATACATATTAGAACTAAAATCTAAATCCATCTTTTTGAGGACTCTAAATCCTTTTGAACGGAGTCTAGATCCTTCTTAATGGACTCCATCTCCATCTTCTATTTCATAATGATTATGTTCTTCTCACGAACAACATCATCTTTGTACCAATCAAATAAATTGCATCCCGAATCTTTGACACATCCCTCTGTAGAATAAAACGAATTGATGAAAACCCTAACCAAAATCAAATCACCTAAAATATATATTCATAACACAATATTTACCTTATAGAACCTACAATCCCAGAATCGAAGCCCATAGTGCTCTTGCATGCGAGTAGTTCGCAGTATAGCCCTAACTCCACCGCATGCACAATATGGAGACATAACTTCAAAATCTCTGTTGTACGATGACATAGAGTCAAACAAGCTAGAAGCTTCCCAATTAGAGCTACGCTTCTGGTCGTTTTTTGAGTATGTAGTTTTGTTAAGAAAATATTGTTGAAAGTAGTGATGATAAAACCCAAAAAACAAAGATGAAGATGAAGCCTAATAAAAGGGAGCAAAGAAAACCCTAAATTTATAAAGGTTGAAGACAAAAGTAATATCCACGTGGATCAATCATTAATATCCACGTTGGATTAAAAATAATCTAACATAACTACCACGTAGTTCAAGAGATAACATTGTTAGATAGAATTGGACGGAAGAATTTATATAAATAACGTTAGAAACTTAAAGACTTATTTAAAACAAACAAAAGTTAAAAAATGAAATCACAACTAAAAATAACTTACCAGACAATCTATAAGTAGTTTTGCTTATATTTTTTATAATAACTTACAGAACAATCTAGAAGTTTTGCCTATATTTGTTATTCTGCTACACAAAGCTACTGTAGATTAAAAACAAAATGTGTGCTAGTTTAATTTTTCACATCTAATAATCCACATTGCCAAACACCACCAATATTATCACCTTTGACCCACTACTTATATCATATATATATTTATTGGTATGTATATATATCAAAAGAAAATTACTCTTTTAGTCTTAAATATAAATTCCTTTCGAAAACTTTTTTTTTTATGTCCTTGATGTATGTTTTATTTCTAATTTCTAACGACATTAATTATTTTTTCTACAAACATCTCTATATAATTAACGCTTTTTAAAATCCAAATAATAGTTATAGGGATATTTAAAAAAAAAACTATATTAAATATTTATATTGTCAATACCACTAACAATATTAACTAACTTTTTTTTAAGAATATATTTTTTAGTCAAAGAAAATTACATTTAAAAACGAAGTGGCAATATACTAACTAACCATTATGGCACTAATTAGATAAGGGGGCAACATAGGAGGAATATTAAATGATGGAAGACAAATAAATAGTTTCTGATGCATCACACCATCACCATATCTACTATCCATTTATTATTTTTTAATGCATATTGAATTATTATTATTCTTGAACCTCCTAATAATTTCTAGAAACGTGGAGTATCCATTTTTTAGTTCCTTCCCTATTTATATTAGAGCTGGCAAAAACATCGTACATAACTAGACCGGCTCGAATAAGCACAAAAAATATCAAGTTTAGGCCACAATTTTGAAACACAAATTATGCGTGTTTTTTTTTTAATATGGTTCACAAAAGCACAAACCACATATGAAGTTTTAATGGATTAGCCCAGCAAAAGCACACTGACCCAATTTATTTTATTATTTTATTATACTAACTTTTTTTTGCTGAAACTTAAAAATAAAATCTCTAATCCACTAACTTGTACAATTCTTATTTAATTATGGAGAATGTCATTAAGAAACCATATGTAGTAAAAAATAATTGAAAAATGTGGTTTTTGGGATTTTTGAGATGAACAATAATATAATGTGAATTTATGATTGAGTTTCCATTTTTGAGTAATTTTGACAAGTGTCCTAAGGACACTTATTAACAAGACCCTTTAATTATTTACTGACACATATATCGTTGAAGATATCATTGATACAAGTAACTAGTGTTACTATCAATTATTATATATATATATTAAATGGTTGTCAAGCTAATATGCAAAACCACAAAACACACATGGTGCACGATTAAATAACATTTAAAGTTGTGCTTTTCTAGCATAACATGGTCAAAACCTGAACTTGAATCGGATGGACATAAAAACAGCACGAAATATCACCTCTAATTTATTCCGCTAATTGTTACCGTATGTATTAATTTTGGGCCCAACAAACTTATTAGTACTCCTTCAATTTCACAAGTTACGTTACGTATTTTTAGACATTTTATTTTGTTCCATATGTTATATACTTTTAGAAATTTAATACTCATTTATATTTTTTTCCAAGCATACCTTTAATTATCACATTATCTTTTTTACTACCCGTTTTTTCATCTCTCTTCAATATAATCTTCATACATTTATTATTACTCTATCTTCAATTATTAAAAGGGGATAATATAATCAAAATATGTCAAATTTCTTACATAATTTACTCATTTCTTAATCAATATGCAATGGTTAAAAATATACTCCATCCGACTTGAAATATAAGCAAAAAAAAAAACACATTTCATTTGGTTTAAAATATAATTAAAAGTAACTAATCTTCTTAAATTTTATTTTATTCCCAATGCTACTTTCTTAAAATATACCTAGAAAATTATTTTCTCATTTAATTTTTGTTTCATTTCCAATACTACTTTCCTAAAATACCTCTATTTTTTTTTTATAAATTTGAGAAAATTAAATACAATCAACTAACCTTTTTAATAAGTGTGAAAATAGTTAATTTTGCTCCTCTAATTTATTCCGCTAATTGTTACCGTATGTATTAATTTTGGGCCAACAAACTTATTAGTACTCCCTCAATTTCACAAGTTATGTATTTTTAGACATTTTATCTTGTTTCATATGTTATATACTTCTAGAAATTTAATACTCATTTATATATATTTTTCTAAGCATACCTTTAATTATCACATTATCTTATTTACTATCCATTTTTTATCTCTCTTCAATATAATCTTCATACATTTATTATTACTCTCTCTTCAATTATTAAAAGAGGATAATATAATCAAAATATGTCAAATTCTTACATAATTTACTCATTTCTTAATCAATATGCAATGGTTAAAAATATACTCCATTCGCTTGAAATATAAACAACAAAAAACACATTTCATTTGCTTTAAAATATAAACAAAAAGTAACTAATCTTCTTGAATTTTATTTTATTCTCAATGCTACTTTCTTAAAATATACTTAGAAAATTATTTTCTCATTTAATTTTTGTTTCATTCCCAATATTACTTTCCTAAAATACATCTATTTTTTTTTATAAATTTGAGAAAATTAAATGCAATCAACTAACCTTTTTAATAAGTGTGAAAGTAGTTAATTTTGCTTGTATTGTAAGCCGAAAAATGTACATAACTTATAAATCGGAGGGAGTATTAATTATAAAGTTTTTAATAAATGAAATAAAACAATAAAAAATGAAATAAAACAATAAAAAATATTCAACTGGATCTTTATATAAGCTCATCTGGAGAAATTTTACGGGAATTAAATAAATTAATTTCATTAAAAATATTAGAGATGTAATATTTGATATAGTTTGTGAAAACTATTTAGTTTATTAGTATAATTGTTATTGAAATTATAAAAAATAATTGATTAAATAAAATATTTATAAAAAATAATATCATTAAAAATAAATTTACAAATAAAAAAAAGTTTTAAAGTACAGTATTCCTTCCGCCTTGAAATATAAGCAACAAAAAACATTTTATTTGGTTTAAAATATAAGCAAAAATAACTAATTTTTTTAAATTTTATTTCATTCCCAACATTACTTTTTAAAATATACTTAGAAAATTGTTTTCTCATTTAATTTTTGTTTCATTCCCAATACTATTTTACTAAAATATCTCTTTTTTTTTATAAATTTGAGAAAATTAAATACAATTAACTAAAATTCTTAAAAAGTGCAAAAATAATTAAATTTGTTTATAGTGTAAACCGGAGAGTATACTTGGCTACTTGCATTAAAAACCGAGGACCGTTTACGAGGGAGTAGTAACGACAAGTATGGCAGGAATGTTACAGGCGAGTGTAAAGTGTACTTGCCAAGTACTATTACAGTACATGAAATCTTCGTCGTCACGCAGACAAAGCACTAGAAACGTCGTCGCGCACTCACGAATTAAGAGTTTGTATAAGAGTGTTACTCACACCTAATTGGATATACGATATTAACATTTTCCAAATGTTAATTCAATTTTTGTATTTTTATAAGTTCTTTTACATTATCTTTCATTTTTTTAATTTTTTTTCAAAGTATTATAGTATCGATTATTTCTTTCTTTTTTCTAGAATTTCTTACACCTTATTTTTTTGTTTCCCAATATAATTTTCTGTATTCACAAAGACTCGAGTTTGAGATCTTGTTTAATCGGACTGAACTGTTTATCACTCGTTTCAACCCATGTTAGTGATTTCTTATACCTTATTTTAAATTGTAAAAGGATCATTTTTCATATTCATTTATATGGAGAATTGATTTATACATTATCTTGAAATATAATATTTTTAGTTTGTTGTTTAAGGATGAAGTGTGTAAATTAGTAAATATATTTTTACACTAAATTAATGTTTTTTTAATTTATTTTGTCGTTTATTTTTTACAGTAATTAATTATTTTTTCACTTATTATCCCTAATTAAACGAACGTAGAGTTATAAAAATAATAATTAATATTACATTGAAATTATAAAATGATAGTTAAATAAAAGCAAATTGTTTTCCTTAAATGACAATTATTTAAGAATAAAAGTAGAAATTGATATATACTCTAAAAAACTTCATAATAATCCATTTGGAGAAACTTACAATTACTAAAAAATTTAATTAATTTTGTTAGTGATTTTAAAAATATAAATATTTGATATATATTTTTGAAAACTATCCTTATGGTTGTTAATGAAACTTTAAAAAATATGTAAATAAGAATATTTATGAAAAGAAGTGATTAAATATTGAAATAAAATTTTATAAATAAGATTAAAATAACGATTTTGCTGTTAAAGTTTTTAGGAATGCTACAAGTCCCAATTACTCTTTTCTCCCAAAAAAAAATTACAGTTTTTAATAAACTTTTACTTCATTAAACTTCTTAACATGTAGGAGTATTTTTTTTCCTTAAAATAAAACATCATGAAGCATCGTATTAAAATATGAGAGTGAACAATACTTCTTTCGACCTTAAATATAAGCATTTGAGATAATCTTTCATGCGGATTAAGGAAATCAGTTAATATATTAGTGATATTGGAATTGATAATATTTGGTATATTTTTTAAAATTGCTCCTACAAATATTATTGAAGTTCTAAAAAAATATTAAATAAATAATTTTTTTTATCAAAAAGAAATAATTAATACTAATTAAAAATTTATTTTAAGTACTTATAATAAAAATGGACTAAACTTTCAAAGAAGAGGGAGTATAATATTGGGATACAGAGAAGGGTAAACAAGACAAAAACAGAGAGAGAAGGCTCACCAACCACAATCTCTATTAGACTATTATTAAGTATTAACACCTTAGTTGTTGTTGAAGTAATAGTGGTAGTAGTGCACCTGAAACTTGAGTTTTGGTTGAGATGGCTGACAAAGATGATACCATGCATGCTATTCTCAAAGAAGCTGTGGATTTGGTATCCAAACATACCAACCCCATTAGTCTTCCTTTTTTTTTCTTTTCATTTTCATACAATTGCTTGAAGTTTGAACAGGTTGTGTTTGTTTCTCATACCATGTTTTTTTATTTTCTAAAAAAAAAATTATATTTGTTTATAATTCTGGGTTTGTGAGGGATTCTGGTTTGTGTTTTTGTTGTTTTTGGTTTGGTGTTGGGAATTGCAAGTTTTGTTCTGTTTTCTGCATATTTCTGTTTCCGTTTGTTTTGTTTTGTTTTGTTTTAATTTTGCTTTGGGGGTTTCATTTGCTTGGATTTGGTTGCAGGAAAATGTGCCACTTGAGGAAGTGTTTCAGACTCTGAGGTGTGATGCCAAGGGGCTTACAACAAAGGCTGCTCAGGAGAGGTTGGCCATCTTTGGTCACAACAAACTTGAGGAAAAGAAGGTCTTTCCTTTCAATGTCCTTTTTACTTTCAATTATTCTTTTTTTTTTTTTTTTCCTTTTCCTTTTTCATTTTCTTGTTTAGTTCAGGGGTGAGCTTCAGCGTAATGGTAAAGTTGTTGTTTTTGTTACCTGGGATGGTTGCGTGTTTCGGTCCCGGAAACAATCTTTCTATTTGCGGAGATAAGATTGTGTACATTGACCCTCTATGTTCCCCTTATTTTATGATAGAAATGACACTATGATTCTATGCACAATTGTTTAATAAAGATTGTTGTTATTTTTCTTTGTTGGAGAGCTTTGAAAGAGAGCTATTTCTACTTTATAAGAAAGCTGGTGCCTTTGTGAGGTTCTATGTCTTCTATCGTTGATTTTGCAGGAGAGCAAGGTTTTGAAATTTTTGGGATTCATGTGGAATCCTCTTTCATGGGTCATGGAAGCTGCAGCAATCATGGCCATTGCTTTGGCCAATGGCGGGGTAAGCTGATCCATGCTTTTTACTCATTTATTTTGTTGAAATTGTTTTATTTTGATTTTTAAGTGTGTGGATGTTCAGAAGTAGTTGTAGAAGGCTACAAAGTTCATTTTGACATTATATTTATGTTAATCTGTTTTGCTTGCACAATATCTTTATTTTAATCTTCATATTCTTCAGGGTAAACCTCCTGATTGGCAAGACTTTGTTGGGATTATTACACTACTTTTTATCAATTCAACAATAAGTTTCATAGAGGAGAACAATGCCGGTAATGCTGCTGCAGCTCTCATGGCTCGTCTAGCGCCCAAAGCTAAGGTATCGGTTATAAAAAGCTTATAGCTTTTATTCAAGCACTAAATTATGGAGTGTGTTGTGAAATTTAAGTATTAATGTTTTGTCCCTGTTTTTGGTCTTATGTGATCTTTATCGTTATTCAAAATATGCTTATTAGGTCCTTCGTGATGGGAAATGGATCGAGGAAGATGCAAGTATTCTTGTTCCCGGGGATATAATTAGTGTTAAGCTAGGGGATATTATCCCAGCAGATGCTCGTCTCCTTGAAGGTGATCCATTGAAGATTGATCAGGTGCATCTTGCAGCCTTTGCTATTTTGTTTGCTTATGTGTAGTTATCATTTTCATTTTGCTCATTCTTAAGTTTCCGATTTGGGTTGCAGTCTGCACTTACAGGTGAGTCTCTTCTAGTCACAAAAGGCCCCGGTGATAGTGTTTATTCAGGCTCTACATGCAAGCAGGGAGAAATTGAAGCAGTTGTTATCGCCACTGGAGTTCATACCTTCTTTGGCAAGGCCGCTCATCTTGTGGACTCCACAAATCAAGTTGGGCATTTTCAAAAGGTAAAATGAATCTGAATCTTTTTTGATACTGCATTTATGTGAAAACAGGAAGGAATGAACAATTCATTATAGAAAAAGAAATAAAATGTCATCAAATGTAGGATTTAGGACCTCAATCTTTAGTAAGATGACATTATATTATGAGATAGAGAACTTATGTGCCTAATACTTTTGATTTTATTTTGGTATATATTTAATGATACGTTTCACATTGACACTTAGCATTGTTTCGGTTCCTTAACAGGTCCTGACTGCTATCGGTAACTTTTGTATATGTTCAATTGCTGTGGGAATGATAGTAGAGATCATAGTCATGTACCCAATTCAACACCGGAAATATCGTCCTGGTATTGATAATCTTCTTGTGCTTCTTATTGGAGGAATTCCCATAGCAATGCCTACTGTTTTGTCAGTGACAATGGCAATTGGATCCCATCGCTTAGCTCAGCAGGTAGAAATTAGTGCTTCTTGAGAAGAGTAGTTGTTTTAAGTTTTCATAAACCAACTACTAGGTATTAGTTTGTCTCTATTGGTTATGCTTTATATGATTATTGCAGGGTGCTATTACTAAAAGAATGACAGCGATAGAAGAAATGGCAGGCATGGATGTATTGTGCAGTGACAAAACCGGAACTTTGACTTTGAATAAACTATCAGTTGACAAGAATCTTATTGAGGTTAGTAGTACTGAGTTATATTGTGTTGATTTCTGATTTTCGTTGTAGGGTTTCCACACAAGTGATCCTTATATTTTCTGTAGGTTTTTGCTAAAGGAGTTGATGCAGATAGTGTTGTTCTCATGGCTGCCCGGGCTTCCAGAGTGGAAAACCAAGATGCTATAGATGCGGCTATTGTAGGGATGTTGAGTGATCCAAAAGAGGTATACTCGAAGTTTATGCTAGAGATTTAATAAAAAGCATTCATGTTTTTTACCCAATAGCTTAAGCTTTTTAGAGAGTTGGTTCATGATAGATGGCAGTAATATATTGTGCATAGGCATAGCCTCAATCTAGGAAGCATGGATACAATATGACATGGAAACGGGGATGAAGCGAATTTTAAAAATTATAGTACACGACATGACTATGATACAAGATATACAATTAATGTAAGATTAACATAAAAGCACAAATCTTAAATTAAAAGAGATGAATAATTTTTTAAAAGTTAGCATGAGTCATTGTAAAGATAGTAAAATGCTAACATTTATACAATTGTGGCATTTTCATCTATAACATTATGAAAGTTCAAAACGTAAATGTAAAAAATTGCAGAATACAACTTTGAGTGTCGCAAAGTGTCTGATACAAATGTGTCCTTTTCCTCCAACATGGACAGAGAGAGATACTATTTTGAAGTGTCTGTGCTTTATAGGCCTCTCTACTCTAGAGCTGGGATTAGTTTTACGCCCAAAGTGCGTGGAAACCACTTAAGAACAGAACAAGTGATAAAATATGTTTTTTTAAGTCTTGCAAATGCTCACTTAAAACTTGCAGATGAATTAATGATTGGTAAGCGTTTTTTACATACTTTAGCATTCCCTTTTCTTTTATTACATGCTGTTGCATTTGACTTTGTCTAATATTAGGCAAGGGCTGGTATTCAAGAGGTTCACTTCCTTCCATTCAATCCAACTGACAAGCGGACTGCTCTAACTTACATAGACAGTGAAGGTAAAATGCATCGTGTCAGCAAAGGTGCACCGGAGCAGGTATCTTTACAAGACTCCTCATTGTTCATGTTTAATGGTTCCACATGACAATCAAAGTGTTTGATATTTAAAACATTACTATTAGATTTTGAATCTTGTACGCAACAAATCGGAGATAGAACGCAGAGTTCATTCTGTCATTGATAAGTTTGCAGAGCGAGGTTTACGATCTCTTGCTGTAGCTTACCAGGTAAATGTTGATTCTTCTCTTTCTTTAAGGGCGTTGGAAGTGGAATCATAGTAGATTCAAGTTTCATTGCATGTTGTTACTAACTGTATTATCATCGTGTACTAGGAAGTTCCTGATGGCAGGAAAGAGAGCCAAGGAGGGCCTTGGCAATTTATTGGACTCTTGCCTCTTTTTGACCCACCTAGACATGATAGTGCAGAGACAATACGAAGGGCATTGAATCTTGGAGTGAATGTAAAAATGATAACAGGTATATGTCCTCTGTGTGATATTTAGTTATTTAGGTAGAAAGCAACACATAATATTTTTCACACTCAAATTTTTTTTACCTATCGATGCTGCCCATAATGTATTTAATTTTTATCCTGAATTATCATGTGGAAGAATTTGATGGGGAACTGCTTGTGGATTGCATTGTATACCATCCACCTTATTTTTGGTTAAGTATATGGAGAGTGTTCAATAGTAACTGCTATTCAATCACATTGCTTAAGTAACTAGTGGTGGATCACGTTGGTATCCATCACCAGTGATATTGCTCAATAAGCAATATTTACTTCCAATTGAACAGCACTTGTATTGCTATTGTGATGTGACTAATATTAACTTTTTTGGCATTTTTAATTACTTGTATAAGTATTTCAAGTTTTCGAATGATATCTTTCCGTTTACCAATTTCTTTAGGTGATCAACTAGCTATAGGAAAAGAAACTGGACGCCGTTTGGGGATGGGAACGAACATGTACCCTTCATCAGCTTTGCTGGGACAAAACAAGGATGAAACAGTTGCTGCCTTACCAGTTGATGATTTGATTGAAAAGGCAGATGGGTTTGCCGGTGTTTTCCCTGGTATTCTTTTTTCTTCTTTAAATTCTATATAGTATTTTACTATTTAGAAACATGTATTTTGTTGCCAAGTTTTGATAACAGTGCTTCATCTTATAGTGGAATCCTTTAAGAATATCTTGGAGGCTACTAGATAGCCCGAATCAGATGCCACTTATTGGAACTGTGGCCAACTACCTTCTGCTATGATATTTGCAATAATGATGCTTGATTGTTATAAGATAAATTTCTTGTTTTACTTTTGCTTAGTGGATGAGTTTATTTAATACAGAGCACAAATATGAGATCGTGAAACGCCTACAAGCTAGGAAACACATATGTGGGATGACTGGTGATGGGGTGAACGATGCCCCCGCTCTTAAAAAGGCAGATATTGGAATTGCTGTTGCTGATGCAACTGATGCAGCTCGTAGTGCGTCTGACATTGTTCTGACCGAACCAGGTCTCAGTGTTATAATTAGTGCCGTACTGACCAGTCGGGCAATATTTCAAAGGATGAAGAACTACACGGTGAGCTCACATTCCATTGTAATTTTAATGAAGTTATGTTTGAACTTTGAACACGTCAAAGTTGGAAGGGTCTAATGCACGAAGTCACGAACCAGTCATTTTACTAAAATAATGATGCCAACTTATTTGAGTTTTGTCTTGTACCAAATTAAGAAGCAGAATGTGGCATAACTCCGAGAAAACTATTATACCATGTTTTAGTTAAAATAATGATAACTAGGATGATATATTTTTCACTTATAATTCATTGATTTCGTTTTGCACAGATCTATGCAGTTTCCATTACAATCCGTATTGTGGTAAGTCATATATTCTTAGCTTGAATATAAGCTTTTGTTCTTGTAGACTATAATCACTGCATGACTTTGATTATTGACTTTTGAATTTCTCTTGTGGTAGCTTGGTTTCATGTTACTGGCCCTCATATGGCAATTTGATTTTCCGCCATTCATGGTGCTGATTATTGCTATCCTTAATGATGGTCTGTACCTTTCTTATCTACACCAACTTAGCTTCCTCATGTTTTTTCATATAATTTTATAGATGTTGCCAAACAGATCTAGTTTTTGATATCTAAACCCTTATTACTTTCTTTTTCCTTTGTTTTTTCTCTGTAAACTTATGTGACTTGTTGAATATTCCAGGTACCATTATGACAATATCAAAGGACAGGGTAAAACCATCTCCGCTTCCAGATAGTTGGAAGCTGTCTGAGATCTTTACCACTGGAATTATTCTTGGTGGCTACTTGGCTATGATGACAGTTATTTTCTTTTGGGCAGCATATAAAACAGATTTTTTTCCTGTAAGAAACATCTTGTTTAATTTTTTTTTCCAGTCAAATTAGTGTTGCCGTATGTGTGTTAGATAAAAGAATTCCTCTTACTCTGATAGTTTCAATAAAGTTGCCATGCTAATCATTCCAATGATCTTTTATTTGCTAACATAAAGAGTGCACATCCTTTATATTGAAATAGGTGCAATTCTCTTGAAATGTATATGAACTATGAAGTGTTTTTTGTCTTTTGCATTTTTGTCCATGTTCAAACCTCATCCTTCTATTGAGTCCTGTATGATGCCCACTGCATACTTCTTCCGATTACGAACTTTGCTTGATTGCTTGTAATGATGCTCCATACGAATTTTTCAGCGAAAATTTGGGGTTTCAAGTCTTCAGAAGAAAGACGAGGATGACTTTAGAAAGCTTGCCTCAGCAATATACCTACAAGTTAGTACTATTAGTCAGGCCCTTATATTTGTTACCCGTGCACGGAGTTGGTCTTATGTTGAGCGTCCGGGTTTGTTACTCGTAGCAGCTTTTATTGTTGCCCAGTTGGTGAGTGAAAACCAATATCACATTTGACATAAGTGGCTTGTGAATATAAAGTCAATTATAACCTGTCCATATTCTTTGATGAGCAGATAGCTACTCTGATTGCAGTGTATGCAAATTGGGGTTTTGCTGCAATTGAAGGGGTTGGCTGGGGTTGGGCTGGTGTTGTGTGGCTATATAACCTCATCTTTTATATCCCGCTTGATTTCATCAAGTTCATAATCCGATATGCGTTGAGCGGAAGGGCTTGGGATCTTGTTATTGAACAAAGGGTATGTGTTCCCATCAATTAAAGGGTTGCTTGGAAAAGCTTATTTGGGCTTATGACAATAACTTATTTTCACAAGCTTACGAAAATAACTTATGAAATATGACGTTCGATTAAAGCTCTTTTTAGATTTTAATAAGCTTATGAGACACTTGTGCTAACAAGCTCTTTAACTTATATAAAAAAAGCTTATTGAATAAGTTCTTAGTTAAACTGTTTATTGCTTAATTTCCTATAATGGAATCTTTGTTTGTCAGATTGCTTTTACAAGGAAAAAGGATTTTGGGAAGGAAGAACGTGAACTTAAATGGGCTCATGCTCAGAGGACTCTGCATGGCCTTCACCCACCAGAGACCAAGATGTTCAACGAGCGCACGACTTACACAGAACTTAATCAGATGGCTGAAGAAGCTAAAAGGCGAGCTGAGATTGCAAGGTATGAATGCATTTGTGCTAAACTAAGATGATCTGGTGTCTGAGGTAGTTTGCTGTTTGCATACACTCTTACATGTTGCGTGTTATACCTAGTATAATATGTGCCCGTAGACTCATTAAAATTACTTGAATTGGATTAGTCATGGTTATATGGTAGGTCTCACTTTTTCTATATTGGCACTATGAACATGCTCCCAGAGCATGATAAATGTATGCTTCAGGATAGATCTCTACCATTATTAGTGACATAAAATTTGTTTTAGTTTGTTTAAAATCAATGGTGGAGATCCTTCGTGAAGCTAAGGATAGTCTAGGTCTGCCATTGCTGGAAAGTGCATTTATTGTGCTTCAGGAGTATACAATAATCGGTCTTGCTAACCAATGCCCTAAGAACGTTGTTTAAGAAATACACTAAGGGAAAACTTACATTGAAAATCTAAGGCACCGGTCCTCAATGTTTCAAATTCAACATTTTCCAAGATAAAATTACCTTTTTTGTTTCCTTAACCAATGCCCTAAGGGCACTCTTTAACATTTTAACATTTTCTTACGATAATTTATCCCACCAGCACATGAAACTGGATGAGGCCCATGTTAAATGGCATTTAGCATTGTTTACAGTTAATATGAATGATTCCAGCGCCCACATATTTCATATCTAACTTGTTATGCATGGTTTATCTGAAATAACAGCAATTACTATTTTGTTTTTATTTTCTTATGTGAGCTTTAAAAATAAACAATTTTCTAAATGAAATCCTCAAGTTTCTTCTTGCAATTATGTTTTATTCTATTTTTAATTTTTGCAGATTGAGAGAACTGACTACACTGAAGGGTCATGTGGAGTCAGTTGTTAGATTGAAGGGTCTTGACATTGACACAATACAGCAATCATACACTGTCTGAGATTAAACCTTCAATGTATATAAAAATATAACATATGCTGCTTCAGTTAGTGGTGTGAATATAGAGCAGCAACAAAATTGCTTTACATTTATAGGACAAATTTGCCCTCATAGTGAGTGCATGACACTTGTCTATGCACTATGTATGCTTGTGCAGTTGTTCTTGGGAGTTTTGGTGAATAGTTCGTGTGTTTGTCTCTACTTTTGTATATAGAATAAATTAATATATCTTACATAGGGTCTGTCTATGATTAAAAGTTAAATAATTTCATTCATGTAAGCAATTAGGTTTAGTTAGGATTACAAATCAAAAAATCAAGTTAATTTCTGCTAAGCTAGTATACCTTAAATAAGAACATAGTAGTAAAATCTTGTATTCTTGTGTCTCCTTTTCTATTCCTCTACTTGAATGTTGAAGGACGTAACACTCTTTCATTGAGTTGCCAATAGAAATAGCTCCTATAATCAAATTTTTAGCCCCCATTTTTTTTTCTTTTTAGAAAAAGACTAAAACATCTTCAACATTAAATATTTTCCAATTTCGGAGTGTCAGAAACCAAAAAAATAAAAAATAAAAAAACTTTTGACATCTATGTTGAAAATATATTCCAACTCAATGGTATCGGAAGTGCAAATTTTTACATTTCCAACGATGATACATCGGAAGTGCCATAGAATAGTAACATACTTGGTAGAAGCTTACTACAAACTTAACTACTATTCACAATATAAAATAAATGAGTAGAAAGGAATCTATGGTTATTTTTAGTTTATGTGAACTTAAAAGAGATAAGATATACTGATATAGCTCACTTCACAGCCAGCTTGTGGCAAATGTTTTTAAGCAATTAGGAAATAAGTGATTTTGATTTGCAGGGAGGAAGTGATAGTGGAAAAGAAAGCAATGAAGATGCAGAAATACCTAAAGCCTAAAAAAACGTTTGCGGTGAAAGCATCTAAATGCAATAAAGCATTATTAGATGGTCACTTTAATTTTCACATAATTCTCAGTCACATTCTGTTGCATCGGGTGATGGTTGACTGTCATTGTTGAAGAAGAGGCAGTCTCGTGAGTTAATATGTTGAAGTACATGCCAACATTACTTTGCTTCCATTCTCTCATTTACCACTGTGTTAGTTTTGGTTTTCAACCATGAATTGTTACTTTAAGATTGAGGAAGTTTGGATAATTTTTCCTCATATGACAATTGAGGAACATGTTCCGTTATTTATTTCTGATTTACCAGTATTTGCACTTTCGACACCAATGAGTCGGATTATATTTTTAACATAGATGTGTGTATTTGTGTTTGTTTATGATATCCGAAACGACGAAATCAAAAATTATTTAAAGATGAAGGCATTTTAGTTTTTTTTTTTAAATGGGGTCAAAAACTCGATTATGGGAGGCAAAAATTAAAACTCAGAAAAATGGGACAAGATTTCAATTTTTTGATATAAATCGTCGGTACTTGGGCACTATAATGGATGTCGACTAATCCAAATTCAAGCTAATCAAAATCACATTTGCTTCTAAGTTTTTTTTTTTTTTTTTTTTAATCAAGTTTGAATGTGCTTTCAAAGTTTTTTCACATATTTTTTTTTAGCTAATCATGTATCGTTTTGTGTATAATTCCAAGGTACCTAAAACATATTGTAATATATGATTAGTTGATATAAAGTGATAAGTAACTTATATATGCATCACCCAATATAAACTTGCATTATCACTAAACTAACTAATTGTCAGTTTGTCACACACCACATAAGGATGAACTTTGAACAAACTAGTTTCCATCAAGTTTAAATTTTCAACATATATAAAAAAACTACTTAACTATTTAGTATTTATACTTTGTCTTCACCCTCTGCCTCTATCAATAGTTTATATTCGTTCTCATCCTCATCTCCAATATTGCAACAACAACTATCTTCAACGGAGCAAGGCCTACCACTCTTGTTACCCTCCCTTATGAAATAAACATAGAAAAGCAAAGCATTCCCTCCAATCACAACCCCAAATAAGCACAAAGACTCGGTGAGATACTTCAAACTTGAGAACTCAAAGGCAAATCCCAACATGATGGTACTGAGCAACACCCATATCCCAATTTTAGCGTTACGCTTCTTAGCCGATTTCTCCCATCGCGGTAGCGCGTAGTGCACACGGAAGAAGTAGTCCAACAAGAAGGAACCAAAGAACACAAAAATGATGAACACTACCATTTGAATGTCATTGTTGTTGTATGCACGGTAGATTGTGGTGCCACTGCTTATTGTTAAGTTGATGTAAGCATAGTAAGGTAGCACACTATCAAACATTTGGGTAACAACTTCATCAAATTTTTTGAGAAGATGCAGTAGCTGCTTTGATGAAACCATTGCTTTATAGGTGGTATTAAATTGTTGGTGTGATATATATTTGATCTAGAAAGAGCAATGTGGTGTTACAAAGTTCTCGTAACGCACAGGGTCTTATTTATATATATGTATATATGTGCACCTGAAAAATATATAAAATCAATTTAATTAAGAATTGACAAAGATAAAAATGAAAAGCAACTTTGTACTATAAAGTATAAACCTTTCGGCTCCCGCTTTGTGCAGAGTTTAGAGAAGGGTCGAACACACTATGTGTATACGAAATGAGTGAAGGTAGCGGAAGTGGCAAAGGATGGTGGTGTGTGGTTGTGAATTGGGACTAGGAATGAGTTTTAGAGGGAGAAGCTGGGTTCCTTAAAAATGCTAGAGGAGGCAGGTTTTTCAACGAAGTTGATAATGATGTCTTTGTTCACGTTTCTTCTCAGAAACAACAGAGAAGCAGAAGCTGAGGTTTTGGGAAACTGCAAAGTAAGTTTACTTATAAATTCAATGAGTTAGGACGTAACAAAGATGGAGGAATTTTAAATATCATAAAGCATGCAAGTTTCCTTGTACTATCACTTCTGTGAACTTTCTTGCAACTCCATATTTTGACTTTGGAAAATGCACTGGTCCACCCAATATGGATTAAAAAAATTTAAGTTTAAAATATGAAAATCTTGAAGGATCAAGTTGATACGTTAAAAAAAATTGAGGGACCAAATTGGTACATCCAAAAATTTTGGGGGACCAAGTTGGTATTTAGACATTTTCAGATACTAAGTTGGTATATTGAAAAAACATCAAGGACGAAGTTGGTATTTCACTCTTCCTTTTATATGTAAGACAAATTATATTTTTTTTAGGAAGTATTTAATTCTTTTTCCCTAAACTAACCCTATTAAATGAGTGTTTTAAGTCGCATATTAATTTTTGTTTCATTCTCAATACTATTTTCCTAAAATACCTTTATTTTCTTTTATAAATTAAAAAAATTAAATATAATTAACTAACTTTTTTAATAAAAGTAATTGTAATATTTTTTTCTAAACTAGAGGGAGTACTTACTTCGAAAACGAAATTAGTTGAGGACTAATACTTAATGTCTATTGGCTGTTGGTTTCTCACTCCGTGCCACTTATGCATACTATATGGTACCAATATTGTCGAGTGCCCAAGTATCGAGGGAACACAAGCGTAGATCAGTTATCGAATATATCACGATGTGTTTTTGGGATTGTTGCATTTGACGGGGGCGATCTCAATCCTACGTATCCCTAGTAAAAAGGGAATCAAGACATACATAATTCTTAGGAATGAGGTTTAGAGAAAACGTACATAAAGGTACTCAACGTATATGTTTATGTGTACCATGTTGACTTTTTTTGACCCTTACGATGAGCACTGTATTTATAGAGGGAGTTGCTTGACCTAATTCAAGTGGGTTAAAAAACAAAAGTCAAATAAAGGTTCAACTCGACTTTGATTTTGGTATGTCGCTATACTCAACTAAGGAGAAGGCATATGCTCAAACAATCTTTTATGTCCTAACTACCAATCTTGACACAAGCCTCTTAGTTTACATGATGCATACGTAATAGACTTAAATTGATTAGCCAAGCCGAGCCTATATTGCCAAACATCAAACCCTCATCGCTCCTTAATTCTTGCCCTCCATAACTGTTAATTAAGCATCAAATAATCACAAAAAAATATTCTCCATATTCCTCTCTTATTGTCTGCCTAATAGATTTAGCCATGTTGAACTAAGTCAAGCAACTTCCCCCTCATAAGTATAATGCTTAATTGCTTATCACAGAAGTTAAAAAAGATCAGCATGGTACACATCAACATATTTGTTGAGTATTGTTAAAAACATTTTCTCAAAACCTTTCTCTCGAGAATGACGTGTCTTGATTCCCTTTTCACTGGGAATATGAAAACCCGAGACCACCCTATGCAACAATCCAAAAATACATCGTGATGTCCAATAACCAATCTACCCTCATGTTCATTCAATACTTGCGCACTTAACAATATTGGTAGACTACATATTCCATCTTCTCTAGATGTCTCACAATACATTTTCATAGAATTCTTATCCAAAAATTTCAAGTCAAGTAGGATTGCTCAATTATAAACTAGGTAATAGACATGATTAGGATCGGACTTCATACTTCATTAATATAAAATTCACTTATTCCATGGAAATAATATTTTTAAAATTAATGTCAGGTTCAACTGTATAAATTTATTGTTGTGCACCACAATATTTTATTAACTAATAACCGAAAACTAATATTTTTCAAAATGTAGAAATTACTAAAGTAAAATTCACCACTACCAACCAAATCTTATCCAAAGTATACATTCAGAGTAATATGTCAGATTAGTCCCTGACTTTGTAAGCGTCGATCAAGTTAGTCCCTAACTTTACGAAATAGCAATTTAGTCTCTGATATAGGAGAACGTCGATCAAGTTAGTCCCTACCGTCACTATCACAGGGATGTATTTACTTTAAAATGTGATAAAGATAGGGACGTATGAGAATTAAAATGAAATCTCAGGGACTAAATTGCTATTTCGATAAAGTCAGGGACTAACTTACCGACACTTACAAAGTCAGGGACTAATATGACATATTACTCATACATTCTATATTTAACGGTTTGTTTTCAGCAAATATGATACCATGGTGAATGGTCTTGTAGTTTAGAAATGGTGAAGAAGTCTTCTAGTTCTCTCCTTACGCTTCATTTTAGGTCAGATTAAACTCAATGAACACTGATAAATCACCATATAAATTTCCTTCCTAATAATTCCTTTCAGCTTTTCGATCAAGGTCACGTGACTTTCTTTTTTCCATCCATGTATCTAAGAAAATGAAAGTAATAAAAATAGAGAAAACAAAATTTCAAAAAAAGTTGGAAAGAAAGTACAGTTTACTACTAATGGCTGCTTTTTACCACTTCCAACGACATTGGTTGGTTGTTGGAAGAAGTTAGTTGTTCCAAAATTGTTTCCAAGGGAGCCCAACGCTCGATTTGGTTGATTAAGATCTTCCCATTACATTAAGGAGGGAAAAAAAAAAAAAAAAGAGACAGAACAGATTAAATGAGAGGGAGGAAGAGTGTTTTCAACTTTCAAGATTGCTATTTTGCATAATGGGCTTGCTTATGGAAAGGCCAAAGGTTTACCAGACGCTCAAGCATGCTTTTTGATGAGAAATAGCCAGAGAATCCCGCAGGTGTTGATGGTGGAGGGAAGTCTTCGGCAGGCATAGCGAACGGACGAATCATCTTCTCCATTGTTTCTAATGTGAGATAAGATCCGATTTCTTGCAGCCTCTCTGGACCCATAATAGGGAGTGTGTGCTCCTGACGCAATGAAATAGCCTCACTATCATTATCATTATTCTGCAACCATATAACAACAGATATTAGGATTTGAAGAAAAACAAGTTTACATTTAAACCCAGCACATTCACTGATGTTCCTCGCAAATGAAAATTTGTTAGGTAGGATAAAGATATCTCATAATATCAACATTTTGCATAGAATGGACTATGATTACCTCCAACGGGGATAAATCGGCACCACGGCTAAAGGTCAGCTCTATGCGGTACCTTTTTGGATCTTCTAAAGCCACCTGCGGTTTTAAAGTGGAAAGAAGGTTTGATAGATACAAAGATAACTATGTAAATTATGCATTATGTAACGCAGGACAAGCAGTTATGTCTTTCAAGTTGAAGGCATTATAGCTTTCAGTTGGACTGGTTAAGTTGTATTGGAGAACATAGGTCACTTTCAATGTCTCACTTATTGATTCAAGTATAATATACCAAGTTCTAGATAACCTTATTTGAACTTAGCTGGATTCCAGAGTGAGCAATCATTTTACCTGGTATAGTGGAACACTTTAAAACATGACTCATTGGTTTAAACTTTCAACTTAGGAACCATCATAACATATCTAAAGGCCCATGTAAAGTATGGCTCTCCGGATCAATTTACTAGAGTACAAGAAGTAAGGAGCTGCGATAACTTCACCAATTCACATAATGCCGAGCACTTAACAACACAGTAACAGATAAGTAAATTCTACAGGGACTTGGCCAAAATGACCTACCTCTGTGTTCTCAAACATCCTGAGCACAATATAACTCATATAGTCGAGCTCTCTTGTTTTACATAATCGCTCTAGAGCATTATGGCAAACAAGACTCTCTTCTCCTTGAAGAGATTCATCCAAATTACAATAACGAAGAACATTCATGAGAGAATGGATATGTGATTCCTGTCAACATAGTAAGGCAAGAAAAACGGTGGGTATGAGAATCAAATTAAGAGATATTGAATGCAAATAGGCAACAACACAATTAATGAATCAGTCTGTAAGGATGCATGTATCTAGATGAATGTATTTCTTCTCGTGTTTTCGATATAATTTGACAAATTAAAATTGGTTCTGTGAAGCTTTGTTACTTTTGCTCTGTTCAAGTTGTGGTACAATATAATAAATCAATACATTACAATATACAACACAATGAGCAAAATACCTTCAATCATATGGATACATTCTCAACTTCAGAATAATTATGCCAATGGCACTATGGTCGAATTTCTAAACTCAGACATGAAACAACTTTGGCAAATTTTGTACATCAATTGCCAGTATATAATAAATGAAGCTGAACTTGTAGGTATACATAACTGAAAATACACTAATGCAAGGTTCAAAAACCCAGTTTTCTTAATAGCAATATAACTAAGCATATTTACATGTTCAATCCTTATATTGCCGGATCTATCAATACAAAAGAAGGCTAGCACTTTCTGTCAAAAGCAAGATTAAAAATCTCAATTTTAAAAAATGAAGTCCCCTGCAATATATGATTCGTTAACCACTCATTCTTGGTAAAAAGGACATTTAACCACTTGGCTACTCAACAGTATTAAAAGGGTTCTGAACAAGTCCACATTTATCAACTTAGCTTACCAGTTAGGTTGTTAATTATTCATATATTGGAAACATTATATCAGGAATTTCTGTATTGCCATTTTCAAGATTTTGTTTTTACACCTACTTAAAATCACACTGACATATAGGGGAGGGGAGAGAACTAAATTTCTGCTCAAGTTTTTATATCGCACAATACAACACTTACTGATGTGAAGTATAGGCGTGTTCGCACATGGCGCTCTGGTGTCTTCACATTTGCATACCTGGTGGAAAATAAAAAGATTAGAATTCAACATAATGTACAAAATCACATGAGGACTAGACACTCACTTTGGATCCAAACGATATTTGGTCTCTCTGTCATCATCATCATCTTGATCCATCGATGACATATCACTCAAAGTGTTGGATTTTCGTATTTCATCATTCTTATGGTAATGTTTGGGCTTGGCCTCTGAATCTTCCTTCTCACTTTTTATAGATAATGAATGGTCTTGGTTATTCTTTAGCTCGGCAACACTAATGGCCTCCTCTCTAGTGTTCCTCAGATCAATTAAAAGCTTTCCCAATAACCGACGAGCTATCTGAAATGAAATAATAGAAACAAATTAATCAGGTGGCTATAATTACAAGTATATATGTAGAAACTGGAAACAATGTATTTAATTTGAGCACCAATTGTCCATCCCACAATATGAACTGCATGAAACTATGACGAATTTCAAAAAGGTCTGTAAACCAAGCACACAGTTTCAGACTCATTACATAAGGTGATTGTCTCTTCTCTTTGGAGAAGATGGTAACATTTAATTTTTTACAAATGTGTTGTAACATTTAATTTAAATATCAAGATAAATGTGGTTATAACACAACTTAAGAAATTCATGGGCTATGAATCTTAGTAATCTAAATGTGGTAACATAGTATGGGTATAAGCCTATAAGCCTTGTAGAAGCAGAAATTGACCTTTTTATGAGGCATATCTCTCACTAGTGGATGTTGTAAAAAACAGATTCCTTTACTTACTAAATCCAAGATATTCAATCTCTGTTTTTGCTGCTTGTACCACATATTTCAAAGATACAAATTAAACCAATTCTACGAGATTCATGAAAAACTATGTTTTGTTCCTCCCTTTTCTTCCTAAATACCGAAAGCATGTAACACATATTGCAACAGAACACGTTTAAGGCTTCATATAGCCAAAACAACAATGAAACACCCAAATAATCTAATTCAGAAATTCATGCAGTGAAACAAACTGAAATGTATTACAACAGATATTAAGAGTAACATCTAAAATGAATTGTGGGTCTTTAGCAGAATGGGAAAGTGAAGGTGGTGTGTTTATAATTTGGACCTGTAAGATGTTTTTAGAAAATTTTGACAGTTTGTCACTGTTGAAGGTTTGAGGTTATTTCTGGTCTTTGTACCAATTTGGGTAAGAGTAATTCAGCATGCAAGAGTGATAAGGTTTTGACTTCCTTGGCTCAGGTGGCTGGTTGAAATATTTTGCCGTGGGTTAAGCATATTGAATAAAATATAATGTAGAAGGGAAGAATAAGATAACTGTTTAAATATTTGTAACATGAAATGCAATTTGGGAGATTCCTCACAGCAGGAGTTTACCTTTGAGCCAATCTTAAGCTTCTGCTTTGGATTAATTCCATATTCATTCGGAATTACACCATCGGCAAGGGCCTGCAAGTAAATTGAACTCATCAGTCATGGTTGATAATATACAGGGGAAAATAGTACATGTATGGATGGGTTTATTTCTGCAGAGTAAACTTGCAGTTCTGAATTCTAATTATTTTAATTATACATTTTTTTTTATCCAAAAGTTTAAGCCAAAAACCGTGTTCAGAATTTGCAGGAGGTGGTTTACAGTGATGGTGCTCAGACTTGGCAGTTACTCATCAATGTGTGAATTATACTCTTTTATTAGTGCAATTATTTTGAGTTGAGCAGCATTTTCCCACACATATTTTTACATACCTGAGCAACTTCGAAAAGCTCATCCAGTCCTTCTAGATTAAGATGGGCGTTGTGCAAGAGATCATATCTGTAATACATAAGTCAATATATATGATAGAAGAGAGAAAGAATAGAGACAACCACCCAATAATTTAGCAAGACATCGACATTTAGAAATTGTAGGTCGAGAAAATAGTAATTTAATACAAAAAACTCCATTTAAGTGGTTCTGCTTATGTTGCAAACCTAGAAGAATTGTTCAGATGCAGTCAAACTATGGGATCTTTACAATATCCTGCTACCTTAGCATCTAGTTACCCACTTTGAGTTGTCCCTGTTTACTTTTTCACATAAATCTGGAATAGAATTGTTTTCAGTTGAGCAGTAAGATTAAGTGCTTGTTTGTTTTCGCGTCTCAACAAGGAAAAACGTGCGTTGAAGCATAATCTACTCCTTGCTGCTTCTGAGTAGACGTGCGTTTAGAGCTTTTGTAACACAAAAACAAACATGGCCTAAGTATAAGGAACACAAGTTTAGCAAGACACATGTTAACAATGTATTGGAGGTTAAACTTAATTATCACATTCAATTTACACAGTTTACGAATTTTGGGTCCATGTGAAATAGTGAAGAGGAGATTGACAGGGTTGCCACACGTAGGACTCACACTGTGTAGATTATAAGGATGTTAGAATATCCAGAAATATCTCATAATACTTTATTTTATCTTAGAATTGATTAGGACTGATTCTAACATTATAGTCAATCATGTCAGGATCAATTATGTCACTATGAGTAATTATATTGGGATTCTATTTCTCTTTTGTTATTGGCCTATAAATAGGACCAATTTTTCTACTTTTGAACAACCTCAATAATATCAGATTAATATCGCTGCCATATTATTTTGATTCTCTATCCTCCCTTTTCCTCTTCCCTAACCTAAAACCTTCCAATTCAACAGAGGAGAAATGCTTCAGGTGTAATTTGTGCTTGCATAAGTGCTTATTAGCTTAAAGCAAAATTCAACCAGACATTTATACAATCATGATGATCTACATTAATTAATGCAGGATGGTAAAGTGCCAAGGTGAGTAAACAATACATGACCAAAAAAAATTCAAAAATTTAAAAGCATCATTATAAAATTGATCATAAAAGGGATCACTTACTTGCATGAATCATAAACATCAGGAATTTGGGTGATATCAAAGCGTCTGTTCAAGTAAACACAACATCAGTGTCTCTGCCAATCCATCAACACACACACAACCAGAAAATGGAAGCCGATTGGCTATTTATGTAAATGCACAGGAATTCATGACAGCGTAAACAATACTATTATCAATGGAAAATCTTAATCAGAAAGAGAAACTAGAAACATTTAAAGCACTTGTTCAATTATTTAACATGCTAAAAGTCTGTTTCAAAATATCTATGGCTTTAGAAAATTAAATTTTGTTTCGTTATATTTGTCATTTTAGAAAATCAAGTTGACATTTTTCAAACTTTAGCTTCTGTTGGTATCTCTCCTAATTGGAATGGGTATTAATGGAGAGAAAATATTGAGTGTTCTATTAGTATCTCCACTAATTGGAATGGGTATTAATGGAGAGAAAATATTGAGTGTTCTATTACAGAGGATAAACTAGTCAAATACGGCTATATTTTCCTAAAATTGAGCCTATTTAATAGCTTTCCTAATTTGTGCGCAAAAACTTTAGATGATAGAAATTTTGAATTGAAGGCTGTGTTGCTGAGTACGGTGCGGTACCCGGGTACGGGGTACGACATTTTTAAAAAAATTAGGGTACGAGTACGTTCTTATATATATTTAATTTATAAATATTATTAGTCCGCGTAAGACAGCCCAGTTGGTGGCTGCAGGGACACTTAGGATTTCCCCCTCCCCAGGTCATGGGTTCTAGTCCCAGACCTCCCATGTAAACCAAAAAAAAATAAATATTATAATATATAAATTTAAAAAATAAAAATTGCAAAAATAAAAATACAATTAACAAATTGAAATTAATAGAAATTAATAATTTCCTACCACACAACCTATAATGTTTGCACTATGTAACAATTAATAAAAAAATCAAAAACATCCAAAAATAACACAAAATAGGGAAAAAAAACGGTGAATAATAGGAAAAAAAGAGTGGTTGAATTCCTAAACTAGTTTAAACACTTGGCGTGCAAAAAAAAAAATCAAAACAAAATATGAGCATCAAACCACTTTTCATTATTGTTTTAAATCAAGATAGTATTCATTATTCCATCACAACAAAGAAAAAGAAAATAGAGAAATATTTATAGAACATGAAAAAGAGAAGTACCAGTTAGTAAGAGAACAAAACATATAAAGGGGAAAAGAGAGACAGGGAAACAGTTTAATGAAGGAGGAAAACATAATGAGGGGTACCGCAAGAGGTGGAGGGGGTCAAGCATAGTGATGGACGGAGGAGGGGATCAAGTCAGCAAGAGGAGAAAGAAATTTGACACTTGAGAGTGTTTTTTCGGGTTAAAATAAAAGAGGGTGAGAAGATAATTGAAAAATATTGAATAAAGATGGTTTTCCCTTATCCTTGTGAACAAAACACATCGTTTGGGAAAAAAATTATGATCAAGCGTACCACACGGTGGCTAGGTCAAGTGGGTATGTACCTATTCAAATACCCAGACGTACCCATTCAAGTACCCAATTTTTATTTAATTTTTTTTGTTTGGGTACGCACCCGATACTTACCGAGGAGTACCGAAGCTTCAGAGATTGAAGGAAGCACAACTAAAGATTACCATGTTACAATGGACAAAAGATTTTTTTTTTTAGACGAGAAAATTTTTAGTATATGTACTTAAGAATAATTGTATGGATTAATATTGTTAAAATATCTAGAAAGATCTAAGTAATATTTTACATATCATGGAAATGATTGTGATTGATTCTATCATTATAGGTAATCAAGTTAGGATCAATTATGTCATTATGAGTAATTATATTAGGATTCTATTTGTCTTTTGCTATTGGCCTATAAATAGGACCAATCCTTTGTACTTTTGAATAACTTTAAGTAATATCAAATTAATATCATTGTTATATTATTTTGATTCTCTATCCTCTCTTTCTTCTTCCTTAACCTAAAACCTTCCAATTCAATATGGTATCAAAGCCTGACCCTCCCGATGGGGCCACTCGCAGATGTCCAGTCCTGCATACTTCACGCTCCAGATGTCCAGTCCTGGGCGTGAGGGGGGTGTGTTAAGATAAGTCCCACATCGGATGGGAATATGGTCTGGCCAATGCTTATAAAGGCTAAGGCATCCCTCACCCTATGAGCTAGCTTTTGGGGTTGAGTTAGGCCTAGCCTACACAATTCTAATATGGTATCAGAGCGGTATCATCCTCCATGACTTGTCCTGTCACTATTCCGCTGCTGAGTTCTCGAAAAATCTGGAACTCCGATTTGTCAACTCATCACCTTTGCCGTGGCATCCTCTCGGCATTCTTGTCTCCACTTTCTTATGACGTTTACTACCATCAGCCGTTGTTCAAGCCATTGTTCCAGCTGCTACTTCATCTTCTTGCTCCCCTAAGCCTTCTCTATCCGTATATGTTCTCACATCCCTCACAAGACCATTGTGTTGTCACCTTGACTTACCCAAATCTTTTGGATCTCATGATGTTTGGCTCTGCTCTAGTGCTTGCTTCTTCTTTCCACTATCAGTCACGCTATTCTTCTCCTACTAATTGATCATATATGATCATATCATGGCTATTACCATTGATGCTCATTCCGGTGGTGCTTCCTATCCCACTAATGGATCATGCCAGTGGCTATTCCCACCGACGATCATTTCGGTGGCGCCTTCTCACCCGCTGATGAATCATATTAGTGGTGCTTTCTCTTCCCTCCGATGGTCATTCCAATGGTGCCTAATCTCCCATTGATAAATCATATATTAGTAAGGACTCGTTTTCCCGTCGACAATCATTCCGATGGTGACTTGTATTGGTAATGACTCACAGCAGCCCCGTCTATCTCCTAGATGCCAACCTTAATTTCAAATTCAAATATTTTGGGTGCCAAGGAAAATATTTCTATAATATCATGTAACAAGCTTAAGCTTAGTAAGCTTTAGCTTGAGGGAGAGTGTTAAAATATCTAGAAAGATCTAAGTAATATTTTACATATCATGGAAATGATTGTGATTGATTCTATCATTATAGGTAATCAAGTTAGGATCAATTATGTCATTATGAGTAATTATATTAGGATTCTATTTGTCTTTTGCTATTGGCCTATAAATAGGACCAATCCTTTGTACTTTTGAATAACTTTAAGTAATATCAAATTAATATCATTGTTATATTATTTTGATTCTCTATCCTCTCTTTCTTCTTCCTTAACCTAAAACCTTCCAATTCAATAAATATTTTAATGAGTAATGATAAATCAACTTACAAAATTAACCTACAAATCAACCTCCACCATAAGAAAGTGACATGTGTCACTGGTTAACCAATCAATAGTAAGCAATTGACACATGTCACTCTCTTCATGGTGTAGGTTGATTTGTAGGCTAATTTTGTAGGTCTATAAATCATTTTTGTTTTAATATATAAGGTTAGGTAATGAGTTCAAACTTCTCAAATAAGAAATAGCAAGTTCAGAAATATTCTGATGTGCTAGCATTTGGTCATGCAAGTAACTAACCTTTATTGAAATATTATGACATTCCAAGTGTAATGGTGTGAATTTCTAATATCAGAAATAAAATACAGTAAAAGCAGAGTAACAATGCTAAACCAAAAATGGAAAATGCTTACTCTTTTCGTTCATTATACAAGTCCCTTTCAAGCTTTTTCCAGCGAGCATACATTAATAGAAAGCCCTCACTACCACAAGGTAATCCAGCAGCTATACGATCAACATCGATATTTGTCTTCCCAAGAGCTTTTGCTTGGTCATAAGGAGGAATTACATCATATAAGCTTCTTTCCGTAAGTTTATCATTTTCATCCTTTGCAAGTAGCCGTACTTGTTCAGTAACCTTCTTAGTCAACTTCACCTGTGAACAATATATGCAGAGGCAAAATTGAGAAATCGAGAAATAAAATTAATAAGGACTCCAGCTAGCTATGTTGCTAGAGAAGCTTGACTAGCATTTTCACAATAAATTGTTTAGCATTCTACGAATGTAGTGAAAACCTTGAAGAAGAATTAATTAGACAGTAATAACTTCTCGTGGATACTTGATAGCATTAATGTAGGATCATTATCCTGGAATAATAGAATAAGAAAATAGCAAACTAGTTCCCCCAATCAGAGAACAAAATAGTTTGGATACTGACAACAAATCTTTTCTGAACCATTTGCATTTAAATTTAAAAATTATGACATATGAATTCGTCTGAAGTTTTCTTTAATATATTCTACTCATATTGCTATAAAAGGGGATTTCTATTTTTCATTTGCAGAAAGATTGGGAAGCACTGGTTTATTTGTGCCATTTTGGGTCCCCATTTTCTTTTAGATTTTTGATCGCTTCTAAAAATACCTTATCCTACCGTAGTAAAAAAAAAAAATGAATACAATTGTCCCAAGATAAAATCTTTTTTTTTTTTTTTGGATGAACCAGGGTATCCACCCGCACAACTGGGTGACTAATCCCTCGCACCACGGTCGGGCCCTTTCGGGGGCGATGCTCCCAGTAAGGCTTGCTCCATTCACATGCGCCTCGGGTACGACTCGAACCCGCGACCACATGCTTAAGGGACACAAGCCCCTTCCACTTGTGTCAGCCTCCACTGGTAACGCAGTCAAATAATAATGAATTGATCTTTCTATTTTTCTCTTTTGCTAAAAGTTCTATGTAAATATGTTTTGTAAATGACACAATCACCAATCCCATATGTTATTGTCAAGCAATGCCTCTCCTCTAATGGGTTTCATTACTTACCTTATGCCACACATCCACCTCACCATTTTCATTTTGACAACGAACATTTAATTTCGCAACAATATACGTCACCGTAAAGTCTTGGAAAATGTTATTTAGGTCACATTAAAAAAAAATAGCTTCCACTTTGTTTCTGGAAGAGGGTACTTTGAGACAGAATTTTTTTTTTCCAGTTTTAATGAATATCATTTTTTTAAATAATAAAATGCAGTTAGGATTAAAAGTCCATAGTTTTTGTTGAAAAGTACCGCCAGCAAGAAGTGCATTCTCTAAGGGTCAAACTTCTAGATGTCCACTAAACATTGCAGGGTTGAGTTAGAAGAGTGTTTAAGATGGTATTATAGCTAGAATAATTATTGTTCCTAAACTACACATATTTTTGAAGTGATTCCAGTTTCATTTATGTTTCTGTTATTATTTTAGTAGAATCTGGTATTTGCTTTTCCTTTGGAACGGTGGAGTAACTCTCTTTAATAAGCTAGCATGCAAATAAGAGATTTAGGAGAACATCGGCTGCAATCAGTGTACCATAAAGTTTAAATATTCTGAATTGTATGCTTCAAAATTAACATTTTCAGCAAGCTTCAAAAATTTAACACAGAGACTAACCTATAAATAACAAGATTTCAAATCTTTCCATGTGCCACAATCAAGAATTGATAAATATACAGGTTCTTAGAAAGATCTTGAGTTTAACATCAGAACTCATAACACAAACACATTGAGAATAATCGAAAAAAAAATTGCGTTTTTTTTTTAAAAAAAAAAATAAGTAAATAAAACAAATGTGGTTAACCCAATAAATGCAGAAACAAATTTGGAAAAGCACAAGCATGAAAATTCTAAGATAAAGTCAACAGACTTAGAGAACCAGATTATTTTCCCAAAGCCAGAAAGTGCAGTTTAGCCTCCCATATAAATTATTATTAGGAAAGAGGTTTAAGTAACTATGGCTCACAGCTGAGTTTACAAAACATTACCAACTTGGGAAGTAATTCCGACGAATTGGGTGGCAATCCAGCTCCGTCAACCATCCAAGGATATTCGGGTGATCCATTACTATCAGCTGCCTTTGCACTAGAGGTAATAATTGCATTCAGCCGACCCTACAAAGATTCATTCAAGACAGCAGATAAAATAAAAGGTATATCGGTGTTACAATGACACCCAAAATCTCACTTGAAAAGTACAAGATTGCATTACATAAGAAGTATCTTGTACTTGTCATTGTGTGGCCTGCAGATTGGCCCCTTCTTCTCTAGTTATGTTTCCAATAAAATACTCGAGTCAAAGACTTAATGTGTCGAGTTAGAGAAAGAGGGAAAAGATTTGAGTGAACAGTGTATCTCATAAGACTGGGTGCTTTGGTCATTTGCTTTGTGCTCTGATTTTGTTCATATGAAAATGTCTAGTAACGGGGCTGGTGCTAGTGCATTGTAACTTCAACTTAAGTTGTGATCTTATGCATTTTAAATTGCAGTCTAATTAAACCTAAGCAATGACAATGAATATATTTGGGCAAGGTTCGGAGCCAGAACTCCCCTTAAAATGGTTACGGCGGCTGTTATGAAGACAAGACATTTTTAATCTTCGTTTTCTTACTTGCACACTAGGGATGTAGTTTTATGTTTGAATGCATATCATTATGTAATAATAATGTCACACTGAGAGGGCCTTCTCTCGAGCAATTCATCAGATTTCAGTTTTTAGTAGACCATAAAATAATAAATATAAGCAACCCTCCTAACTTTTTGACCAAAATTGTTGGTCGTGGGATTCAAAATGAAAAACAATTATGGCTTCTAGTAATTATCATCTCTTAAATTTAGAGCATCAGATCTCTTTATGATTCCAATCATAACCCATTCTCACCACCACTGAAACGCCTATTGAATAGAAGGGAGAAAATATTTACAAACCTTGGCTTCTTTCATTTCAATACTGGCATCTTCAAGCCCATCCAACATGGAGGAATCCTTACTAACAAGGGAAACCTTTACAAAAGATAACCATTACAGTCAAACATATCCAAAACAAGAAGCAGAGATCAAACATTTTCTCCAGGTAAAACATAAAACACAAACCAGGATTGGTGTTAGCTGCCCTTCAAGGTCAAGAAGACCTTTGGCAAAAGCAGCAGCAGACATCTGTTAACAGAGGTCAAGTTAAAAATGACTCACATATAATGAGAAAGGACAGATTAGGCCAAATAAGAACAAAGTTTAGGCATAATAAATAAATAAATAAATAACAAATGTAGCAATCACAAAGTAAAATCAATTGGCCATCTTTCGATTAGGTGGCCGGTTAGTGCAATTTAAGCTGTACCTGCACACGACCCTCATCAGAGCTATAAATCTTAAGATCATGGCGGTATGTACTATGGAGGCGAAGCAACCCTGTACCTTCTCCTACAATTTTGAACATAGAAATACATTGCTGTCTAGCACATCCAAATTCAATGACTAAATTTATAACATTTACTTGAAGAAATGCGATTTCAATTTTACCTGGATATATTTTATTGCGAAAATATCTTCCAAGTTCTTCAGCCTGCAAAATAGAAAAAAGTAATTGACATATATGGGAAAGAATATTATAAATAAAGTTTCATTTCTATTCTCAACAATAATAGCACTACAATCAAACTGCAATATCCCAAACTAAGCAGAAGCATTTCTTTCTTTTGTTTTTGTTTGTGTATGAACCTGCTTTCTGCCAGCATGTGTAAGAACACCACCATATTTAAGAACCATAAGAGCTTCAACGGGTCGTTCTTCAACTTCTCCATTGCTTTTTGTCACTTTGGTCCACTTCAGTGGCTTTAGTTGAACCTTCCTATATATGCCAGAGAAATGTCCTCCCTGATAGAAAAAGCACATAAAACGAAACAATTCAAGATTTCTTTCATAAAAAATAACCAATAATGCAATTACTCTGGCTTTAAAATTATAAGGAGTTTTATATTCCTCTTATGCTAGCAATATGCAAAAAAGTTTGGCATGTCATAGCTAACAGACAATATCATGTATTATGCAGCCCATCTAGAAAGTTTTTCTTTAGTTTTCTTTATTCCTTTATTCTTGTCTGACCTATAGTCAATTGGGCACGAGCTTCATGTAGGAATATACGCATTCAGCCACTAATATGGCTGAAGACCAACAGAAAGGGTTAGCCTCTTCCTAGAAGCAGGCCCAAACAAAGCGTTTACAAGCATAAGAATTTGACAGATAATTCTTTATTGGCAATGAGTAGAGTGTAATGAGTCAGCTAGTTTGTAGAAGTAGTTTGTTATACATTTGTAAGTGTCACTCGTATGACAGTATGACACAGTAGGAGGATATTCCGGTAGCGGAGACTGGAGAATATATATAGTTAAGATGAGTTAATGAAAAAGGGGAGAAGTTTCTATTTCCTTCTACAGCCACATATTCCAATCACTATTATGAAAAAATGAACCATAGATTGGGGGGGGGGGGGGATTACCCAGTAGAGCTGTTTCTAACAGCTAACATAGGACTGGAATTTCATCGCACATCCCCGAAAATCATGCCCAATCAAAGGGACGTAGAAGTTAATGCAGAAAAGTTGGAAGAATAAAAAATTAATTTTCACATGCCACTTACTAATGGGTTCATAATACAAAACATACTCATGAGTATCATAGAAAAAACCACTGCCAAGAGAATTAATAACCTCCTCAAGAACTGCTTTAACTTGACGGAGCTTTTCAGCATGCTCAATATCTTCAGCCTCACTATCACTTTCTCGATCTGGTCTAAATAATATACAAAATATAGATGATTCAAAACTCTGGGTCAGCAAACAAATATATATATATTGATTGAAAAAATGGTGGCTACTATTACTTGTAAGTAGAAATGGCAAACTCAACATGCAAAAGCAGAAGGGTAGTTTTTTTTTTTTTTTTTATTTATAAAAGAAGAAACTTTAGTAGAGGAAGAAAAGAGAGCTACAAAAATATCGGAGGATAAGAAATCATGTCTAGCTGGTGTAGAGGATCATGAGTGAGACATGTATCAGACACTGTCTGGCGTGTCGGCGGTGAATCCGTGTCAGACACATGTCCGACACCGGAACGGCACCATTTTTAGTGTATCGGTGCTTCCTACACTGTGGAGATCAAGTCTAGGACTGGACACCATAGAGAAACCATGAAAACGATTCAATCTCATAACAGTTGTAGAGCCCCTATGAATGTTGGGCGTCTTCCATAGGATGAAATGGTCTTAACAACTCAACGGGGTTAGCCAATGAGTATAAAACATCCAAAGGGTTCTCTCACATAACTGGATTAGCAGGCTTAGTTTTCTTGATGTGTTTTCCTATTTGATATTCTTTTTTACTTGTCTCGTTTTAAGAGAATATCGAGTCCCCTGTCTCTGTTTTTCTCCTTTTCACTATGAAAATTCTTTCACGGGGAAAAATTTACATTCTACTTTTCGCTTTGGTTTTTGATAAACTGGCTAAAAGTGTGAAAGATGGACAAACCATATTCTTATTCAAAGCAAAGGAATTCTCGAGAACAAAAAAGTTTTGAGAATTTAGAAGACCAGACATAAATATTGAAATTTGATTAACTATGAGTGTCAAAATGAAGTTGAGCTGCATAGGATGCTAATATGTATTCAAGTCCATGTAGGTTAAATACCTGGTTACGGGCACCAGCATTCGTGTGGCATCTAACAGATCTTGGAGCTGAACAGCACTTTTAAGTTTCGTCTGTAAACAGAAGACCATTAGATAAACCATTTGGCAGGTTAAGAATTCAATAGCTCAAATGAACTCAAGGGAAATACTGAAGCTCGAGAAAATAGTATTACCTCATATCTAGGTCGGCCTCCATTATATTTCAACATTAAGTTCAGCAGCTTTTCCTCAGTAACCTTTAACTTCACCTTCTGTTTTGGAGTTCGATCACCACTGGCAAAAAAAGAGGAGCAACTACGAAAGAGTATCATGTTTAACTAATTAAAGAGAAGAAGGAATAGAACATACTGACGAATAACAGCAATTACACAACGTAGCTCCTCGGATTGTCCAAAAGTGCCATTAATGCCGCTACCCTGTCGGGTTAGTCCCTCAGTAGGTTGGACCGGTTCATTTACTTTCCATGGTAAAATTGGTGGAATTGCTGAAGAAAGATGAGGTGCTTTTGCATCTAACAACATCTTCCGCAGGACACAGGCAGCATCATCATAATACCTTCAGTAGCATCAAGGAAAACTAATATAATTTTCACCAAAATAAAAATGTAAAAGAAACAAACAGTGCAGAGCAAAGAATATATTAAAAGTTGTCTTTTTTTTTTTTTTCTTTTTTCTTTTCTGCAGTATGACAACATGTGCAGAGTTTCAAATTTCATATCCTTGTCGATGTGCATATTTAAACGGAGATTTTGTTCCGTTAGAGTAATATTCATTAGTTCAATGCCTATAGCACAATAAAACAAAATAAATAATAAAAAAGATGTATAGCCGAAAGATAAAATCTAGCTTGTTTATGCAATTAATAAATAATAAGCAAAGGTCTTTGAGATTCTATTAACATAGGTACCTCTTCACATTCTCTTCCCTGGGATTTAGTTATTTTTGCTTTGAAAAAAGCTTAGGGGCAGGAGAGGCTACCCCCTTCCAAGGCCAGAGATGTCAGTCGTGTTGCAAGACTCAATGAGAACTTATAGTGGTAGTTAACAATCATCTATCTAAGAGAGATTGCTAGCAGTGAAAATCAAACCTATGGAATTAGGATAGGATATGAGGACAGATTGTGGGAGTGATTATACTAAGGTAACTGCTTACACAAATCAAAGAAAAATACACTTCACATTTACAATAATGATAAATGAGAAAGAAAACTATTACCTGTAATCATAATCTGCAATGCCAATGCCAAATTAAACAGTTTATTACAGTTTCTACTTTCTAGTAATCAGCTCTATATGAATCAGCATAAATGTCATATCATATTGGCATGCTTGTCATAAATAAAATCAATTAGCTTCGGCACTGGATCCAACGACTATCTTGATAGTATAAACCTATTTCTAACCAATGGTCGTTGTCGTTTCTTGAGTTGGTAAAGAGAGAAGTTCCCTAGTACCACTAGAGAGTAAATTAACCATTTTCTCAGCCATGGTTTGTTGCCATCAAATGAGAGATAGTCTTCATATCTTGTTTTGGAATAGAAACAGGACAAAGAGGGCACAGAAGAATAATAGGAAGGGGACAAATGAGCATAACTCAAAGGATAGGCATAAATGGGTTAGGATTATGATTCTTTTCTACATTTAAGCATATGCTTTAATTCTAACAAAACCTTAAGCTTAACAAAATTTCTTTAGACCTTTAATATTTAAATATGAATTGGAAACATTTCATTATTATTTCTTCATTTCAATCTGAGTGCTATATGCCTACATCTTCTGTAAATTGACCATTGGCATTCTTTTGATGGAACAATTATTCATCAAAAAAAGTATAGCACATAAACAATGATTGGGAAATCTCCAAACTCCAGTTCAATATATCAGAATTGATGCCCTAAATCAAGATAGGACAACTAATTTGACACATTCTTGTCCAGAGATGTGCATATTAATCAAATAATCACAATGCCAACTATAAGAAATGTTGCTTTAAGCGAATAGGGGGTCCCGGGATGTACAATCAAAAGAATTTGACAACCTATTCACATCAGTTACGATATTAAAATGTTTCCACTTATCTTCCAAGTACCATGTATTATTTTTCCAAGTGTATGTTAAGGATAGAAGAGCAAAAAAAAGTCCCCACCTCAGATATAAAAACCCAGGAGGAAGAGCCGACCTTAAATTTTGTCATTAATAGAAGAAGAGTGAAAAGCTATTAATGTATTTTGGACCATGTTACCGATATCAAAACAAACGCTGCCAAAAAAATCTAATTACAAACTTACTTGTATGAGTTTTTAACAAAGCTCCATCCATTCACATCACAAACATACGAGCGTCCCTCGCTTCTCAAGAGATCAAACCCACAAACCTGCACACAACAAGAAAGATTTATAGCACGAGATGAAGATGAACAGACAAATAAAATTTATTTATTTTTGGCCACAGAAAGAAGAAGCCATGTCAAACATCATTCTCAGGCTGTGTTTCGCAAGTAATCAAAGTAGCTTACATGTTAGTCAACTAATTTTTCTTACCCCAAAAAAAGAAAAAGCTAGAAGAGATGTCTGTTAAGAGATCTTTTTTGAGGAAAAAAAGCTCTTAGTTGATAATCTGGTAGAGGTAGCTTATAGCTTACAAGATAGGGATTGCACGATTTTTTCCGGTGTTGCCCCTGTCAATTTCCAAAAATGACAACCTTGTATCATTCCCTAATTAATACCCTTAATTGTAAGTGCATACTCGGTTATTCCATTATTTTATTTTTTCACAAAATATACTTTACCTAATCTTTAGCACACAGCTTAATACTCCCAGGGCTTGTAAATTTAGATGGAAGAGAAAAACCGGAACATTAAATGCTCACCTAGGATTTCCTTGGATAAATAAAATTAGGAGCCACAGTATTTCAAACTAAATCTACTTAAATGATACAAAAGATTCATTTTACATAACATTTAGAAGTATTCCACGATAGGACTTGTAAAGATGGTTAGTTGTCTGCAAAAGGAGTTAGAATGTTTTTTTAAGCTAAGGATAAAATACCATCAGAAAGAAAAGAAGGCACAAGATGAAAGAACTAGCAGCTATTGAATTTAAAATACAAGTTAAAAGAGAAATAGAAATATTGGCGAGATTCAATAGAAGTTCTACAATTCAAAACACCAACACTTCAGTAGGTCAATGATCACTAGTCTTAAAAATCAGAGACTGATAATATTAAGAGAAACTGAGGTTCTGCTCCTTCGAGCAGAAGGATATTCTGCAGAAGTCTTGGATCAGGAAAAAAAAAATTTAACTGAAAGGAAAATGTATGAACATTGTAATAGACCCCAGAAAAACAACTAACCAGCCTTAGGATAGACCTACTACTGCAAGGTCTGATTTCTTTTTCCACCCTCACCATCTCCCCTTCCTCCCCACCTCCCTTTATCGCTATTTTCCCACTCAATCTGTCATGTCCCTCATCTTCCCCTTGCCCCATTACCATCTCATCATTTGGCAGCACCTTGCTTGGCCAATAATCTTTAATGGGAAATACACTCTTACTCTTCCTTTTCTTTCTTTCATATACCTTGCCACTCTTTGGTCTCACTCTTCACATGTTTCCTTCAATGTAAGTTTAATAAAGGTCTATCGCAGATCAATCAGTCAATGCATAAATTGAACACAAACAAATCTAACTATACAAACAAGCAGCCAGGACAGCATGTCTCAGAAGATAACAACACACCAAAACAAAACACTCTCTTTTAATAACATGCCGTTAACACATTCACACAACATACCGCTTGCTTGAATGCAATGCAAACTTCTCTTGCCATTTCCTTCTCAGCAGGAGTCAGTAACACTGGATACCTAACCTGTCAAATGAGATTATAAACATGCTTCAAAATGAAAGTCAAATACTGTTTTGTGCAACCTTTGTAATGGTATATACGGACCTTTCTATAAACAACTTAAAATCAATAACTAAGACAACCATTGAATGTTCAAATGATTAGAGAACAAAAATTTACTGACATCTACCAACAAAAAATTAGGCACCTAAAATGAATCATAAAGACCAAAGAGGGGGCTGTTACAGTTTTGAAAATCTTTGATGCAAGGTTTAAACTGTGCTTGATTGAGGTAGATAATTTAAAACGAGAATTACTCCTCACTAGCTTCGTGCAATGAAAAGGAGGAGGATTAAAAGTAAAGCACAGCTCGCTTGTGCTCTGCTCTACTTACTTTAAGCCATTCCTATACATAAAGTTAATTAAAAGTATTTTTTCCCCCTTTGCCAAGAAAAAAAAGGTAAAAATCAAATCATTTCATTGCACTTTGTTAGAAATATCTTGTCAATTAATGGATATCTTTAGACTTTAGAGTTATTATTGGTTGAAAATAGGAGCAATATTAGGAGATAATAATTACTCATGTAATTATGATCATAATGAACAATCACTGGTAACATATATACCCCTTCTGTGGTCTGATTTAGATTTTAGACACATGTCTAACAGGCACTCAAATTTCAAGTCATCTATTTTCACTCCCCTTTCCCCATCCTTCCAATTTTCTACCTGCCTACTCACCACTTCCATAAACGAAGCACCACCACAAATTTCAAGCTCTAAGAATTTTGAAGCCATAAAAAGAATTTCCCTCTTCAATCCTGATAAGGTATGCAAAAAATAATTGCAATTTCAATCGCCTTCTCTTAGCAATTTTCTTATCAACCAAACCTCTTACTTCTTGTAATGGCAATGAATTAAATTCGACATGCAAATTCATTTGAAAGTTCTCATTTCTCAACCAAAGCCCATGAATCATAGTAGTGGTCCACATAAAAAACAGCATCTAATATAATAAATCATTCTGTTGGTAATCAAAATAGAGATATCAAGTATGGTTTCATTGACTTGATGTGTTTAAGCATATTTACGACAAAATAATTGATCTGAACAAAATTGATTGTCCATACATAAATCAAAAAGTAACCCAACAAGGTGAAACCAAATGTAAGCTCAAGTTGTTAACCTAAGGTTTGTGACTGATGTTATAACAAAGCATAGTTTTTGACATGCTACTTAGTACTTACTTCCTTCCCATCAGGATTTCTCATAACAACACCATCAACAACAGGAGACTTCCTTGCCTCGGCATGAGCATATTCAGGACCTACCGTATACACCTACGAACATTTTGTCAAAATTCTCAAAGACCATTCTAATATGATAAGATATGGAGACAGGATAAACATGACATATGTCAGAAACCTTCCAAACACATTTTAGTGTTGTTTTTTTAAAATAAAAAAGATACAAAACAACATAAACCTCTATTGCCAAACCTTTACATCCGTCCCTCCAGTTGGCATGAATTCCTCATAAATATAGGACCCTTCACGCCTCACTCTTCTAACATCTGGATGGAAATCACTAGACCTGTTGCCAACCTAAGAGCATGTAATGCCCAAAATAAAAACCAATACGTTAAAACATATTTTGATTGTAGAACTCAGGAAAAAGAAAGGAAAACTAGAAATATTAGATGATATTATGTAAATGTGTATAGTGTAGTGTTGGTTATGTTAGTCTAGCCGTGCTGTCAGCTTATAGCTCACCTAACTTAAGTGTATGGCTCCTACTATAAATAGTAAGGAGTGCAAACTCTTGTAACCAACTCGTTCATTTCAATAAACAGAATTTTCAGTTAAGTGTATGGCTCCTACTATAAATAGTAAGGAGTGCAAACTCTTGTAACCAACTCGTTCATTTCAATAAACAGAATTTTCAGTTTCTCTCTCTCTCTCTCTCTCTCTCTCTCTCTCTCACTTCTATCAAGAAATGATCAAAAAGCTTGTTGAACAATCAACTATCTCAAAACGGAAGCTGTTAGAAGGCTAAGAACTATTATTTATAAATATTTATGACAAATCATGTTTGCTTTCTTAAGCTTGTACTGAAATAAAATCATCAGAAATAGCGCATGAATACTCCAACCAAGTTGGCCCACCCACTTAAAAACTAAATACACTGATGTTTGATACATTTATTTGAGCTAATAAAAACCTGACTTCTCTTCTGTTAATTAGGGAAGTAGCCAAACCAAAACAGTCTAGTCACAGCATTTTCGACAAGTCCATAGGAAAAGAATTGTCCTCTATTTCATGTTAAATGTACAATATAACACCAACCTAATTATGGAAAGTGAGTTATCAGCCTAAAGCTTACCTTCCTAAACAATTCCTTCATACCTCCACCTGCTGAGCTGGGATAGTATATCATTATACTGTGGTTATCAGCTTCACAAAGGCACAAAAATAACACTCATTACCACATTTGGGAAAACATATTTCCAATTGAGTATATATAGGGGCCATTTCATCAATCATCACCAAAACCAAAAAAGCTTTAATGCTTATTAGGAAGAGATCAAATAATAGCAATCCATTCAAGACAACATTCGGCCTGTAATCCAATGATAATTGCATTACAAGAGCATATTGGAGAATATAACATTAAATATGTCATGCAACAAGAAAATTATGTTAGATAAATTGACTCTGCAAATTTATAAGTAAAAGGCAATATAGTATTTAGTTTTATGCCAAAGAAATAGCATAACGCAAAAGGTTTCAACCTACATTTCGATGTTATTTACAGATTAATAATTGCAGTTAACCTTATGCCAGTGTCATAATAAATTAGTACAAGACTACAGGGAAGAGCAAGACAAAGGAATATGAAACTTATGTTTGACCAACAATAACAAAAAAGAAAGCATTTTCTACAATTGAGAAGATAGATAGACTTAGAGCAAAAGGTTTGGTAAATGAAATGCTTAAGAGATTGAAACATTTAACAGCTGATATATTTATATACACTTGATAATGAATACACTTCCATTCACAAGAAATAATTGGGATAATTCCTAATTAACAATCAGCTAACTCCTAGGCAGCAATAACCCTAACTATTTCCAAAGAAACAAATGATAAATCACAAGGAATGTGATCATACAGATGGAATAACCAATTAGAGACGAGTCATACTATCCTTTTTCTACTTTTTTCATACAAGAAAAGATAATAATGAGCAAATATTTACATCACACATTGTGAAATTAATATTGTGCTAGTGGTACTTATTGCCAATTGTTTGTGCATAACCTTTTGGCTGAGTTTTCATTCATATGAATGTCTATATCGGGCTCTGTTGTAATATTTACAGTATTTTTCATTTTACAAATATTTTACAATACCCATTTATTCTGTCAACATATGTGTTCCGGAGGAAACCGTCATTCTAGTGATAAAGCCAGCCAATGCAATATCAGTTGCTTTAGAAAACCCAAGATAAAAGAATTCCACCCTTGAATACAAAATCAAACTTACCATCAATAGGCTTCTCCACAAATGGCTTCCAGAATCGCATACCATGAACTTCGACAAAATCTTCTTCCTCAATGAAGTAATCCAGTTCTTGGTTTGGGACTTCCCTGATTACAAGGGCATATCTTGGAACGGGTATTCCAAACATTTCAAGACGCTTGAAGGCAAAAATTGAATATTATGTATCAGAAAAGAGATAGCATGAAGCATTTTGGATGTAACTGGTCAGACAATCACACTTAACGATAATACAGACCCAAGAGATAGAAATCTAACTATATCTTTCGTTATGCTTAAATAAAGAGGAAAGGAGCAGAAATGACTAACAGACCCAAGACCGTTACAGCTTTAATAAATGACTTTTATTCCTTTTCGCCCATTAGCAACACTTGAAACTAACATAAATTCACATCAGGGTTTCATGGCTTTACTTTGCACTATCGACAATAATGATCACACTTTTAATGAAGAATGGCATACAGGTCAGACATTGATTTGAAACCCATGCCAGACCCTTAAAGAAAAAGTCAAAATTTGTAGCATAATCCTTTTCTTGTTGAAATACTTTTATTTTAGAATATAAGAAAAGGGCAGCCCAATGGAGTCTGGGGAGGGTAAATGTACGCAGCCTTACCCCCACAAGTACAGAGGTTGTTTCCAGGATTTGAACCCATGACCTCTTGGCCACTAAGCAAAAACCTTACCGTTGCACCAAGGCTCACCCTCTATTTTAGTATATAAGACTATACATAAATTTAAAAAAAGAGCAAAGCCTATATATGGTTCCAAGAAAAGAATAAAATAAACAATAAGTTTGAAGCCGTGGTGAACCTTAATTTTTATCTCTTTTGATTTTTGTGTGGACCAGAGTTATCAGCTTAAAACCAGACAGCACATGCATACCAATGATAGCATTAAACAGGGGGAAAAAATATTACATTTGATTTTTATTTTATAGTATTTGGAATAAAATCAAAACAAAGAAAGAAAGAAACTGGACCTGCTTACCTCATATACTTTCCTCCGGTCATGAAGAAGGTGCTGGGGCTCCAGTTCGTTTACTAGGAAAGGTCTGGATCACAGTGCATGAGGAGTTAAAGGATCTATCTCATCCAAACATTTGAAAGTGAAATACAAAAAAGAAAAATAACAAAGGAAGGCAGTTAAAAAGGAGAGATTATCTTTAGAAAGTATTCCTGTGACTAAGTGTTTACATATTTTAAATAAGTGAGCCACACCATTGTTCAGAAAATGGAAATCAATAAAACAATAGATCCTTGTACAAAACAGGCAGATGTTATGGGATTCAAAATTAAGCCACACAAGCATCAGCACAAACACCACAGATCCTTGTATAAAACAGCACAAACCCCCAAAAATAAGCTGCCGTCACTTCTCTAATTTCCATCACCATGCTGTTATTATTAACACAAGGATCATTCCCCTAATAACCACAAAGATTCCTTAGTGTATTTCTTCACATAAAGGTAGAAAGCAGAGGCATGAAATAAGAAACTCATTGTATAAAGAAGGAGAACCATTTAATCTCTTGAATTTTCATCTCAGTAATAGAAATTCCCTTGAAATACCAATGACCATAGAACAAAAGAAAATACAAAAATAAAACCACATCTCATAACAGAGGTAAAGGCAAAGAAGATGAGACGACAAGGTTTTTTTCTAGAAGGTGATTGTCAAGGTAATATGGCATCCAATGTCAAATTATATCTGCATCTTACCATCATAAGTGTAACAGATGTGGGCCTAAAAGTATTTTGGAAAATCTTAGAGCTACATAATCACGCAATTTGACAACCTTGCGCTGTGTAGGGGCTGATGTGTAATAAAGTATATACGACATACAAATCAAATATAGTTGGTAAATAAACAGCCTTACTTCCTTAAAGCAGCATATGCCTCAGCCTTTTCAAGGGGATATCCAGAGGAATAGAAAGCAATTAAACAATCGCATATTGGCCAGCTGAAATAAGAAAACATTTAATCTTAGTACTTAAATAGCATGATTCTAAGCACCACAATGTTTTAGAACAGCTTTAACTTAATGTTCCAACTGCAAATACAATTTGTGCTGTCAAATCACAACTTGCTAAATTCTCAGCTTACTATGGAACTTTTAAGTGGTGAATTAAACGAGTTAAAAATATTAAATTGGAATTGCAAAGCAACATCAGTGCTCACTATTATTACTTCATATCAGAATACAAAGATGGAGAGACTTGCACATCAAAAACTTACCGGTATAGAAATCATACAAAATAAAAATAGGCTTTACTGATATATGGCCATGAAAATTTTCAAATACACAAAAATATTCGGTTCCATCATTTTCTCCTGATGAAAATTGCAAAAACAATGTTCGCATTAATTAGAAGAATATTCTCCAGATGTCATGGACTCACAGCTCAGTCGCAAACAAGAAAGAGAACCGATTGGGAAATAACTGACAAAAACCGTTGGATCCTTCGCTACATGTGCGCCTTTCAGTTGTCAAAAAGAAGCACAGATAGCCACACGAGACCAATACTATAGTAAAAAATGAACACTTCAAACAAATTCAAAGATAACGAAATCAACTATACCTCTCTACTGGTTCTTCAAGGATCACCTTGTCCCCAAAATGTATGACCTACAAATAATTCAAAAAATTAACAAAGAAAAAAAAGAATACCTGGAAACAATGTAAACCACTACTTTATTAATGGACCACTGCTATTTTTACACAAAATATATTATAAAACTTTTTGCCTAAGACCGTCAGTTTTCAAAAGCCACTTTAAAGCCAACTAATCCGAGTCTAGTCAGAAAGAGACATTATGAGCATCTATTTTTTTTTCATTCACAATAATCAAAACAGAAACCATTTTTTAAGGGAAACTAAGGTTTTTGACATATGACCAACTGCTTTCGGTTAAAAATTCATGACTAACCATAATTACATGGAAACAATGGAAAGCACTACTTTAATAGACGACTGCTAAAAAATTTTGCTTAAGAAGTCTCCTAAACTAAACTAATCTGAGTCAAGTTAGAAAGAAGCATTCTGATCATCTACTTTTTCCATTCACAATACTTGATGATGGAAACTTAGTTTAAGGGAAACTAAGCTTCTTGCCACTCTGACCAACCAACCGTCGTATCATTAAAAAAACCAATCACGACTAACTATAATTACCAGTCAAATATTCCAAACTATTTCAACTCAATATATATATATATATATATATATATAATAGTGATTCGAATATAATAGTCCAAACTCTAGTGATTCCAATATATTCACGAAGCAACGAACTCCGAATTCAAGCTCCAAATCAATGGCGATAACGAGAACATGAATATAGAAAAAACGAAGATTCGTTAACGTACCTCGAATTCACCAAAGGCTTGTAACCTATCAAAAATCTGGCCCATAGGCGCCGAGAAAACCTGCAAATTCAAAATTGAGGAACAGAAAACAGAGCAATCATCCACAGGCATAACGCACATTCATTCATTCTTCGGAGTTCAAAATTTTCAGCATCACCGCAACGCAAAAGGAAGAAAAAACAAACAAAAAAAACGAAATAGAGTGAGAACCTCGGAGCCACATTTCACCTTCTTTTCCATCACACAGACGCCAATTTTGATCTTCTCCGCCACCATCGTTGTTGAACAAAGCTACTCGACACGCTCTCTCGAGTTTCAAGCGCTTCTTCGATCTCCCTTCGTTCGTTCGATGTTGTTCGTAGCGGTTAAGAGTGTGTTCGGTGCAATGTGGCGCGAAAGCGATGAATCAGGAAGGGAGCGTAACTGAATCTTCACGCATTTCTTGAAGAGAAACAGAGAATGAATGAAGAAAGGAAAAGTGAGAAAGAAGAGAAAACAAAACAAACAGAGCGTTGTGTTGTGTTGTGTTGTTTTGGTTGTTGAGTAGAGAAGAGAGAAAAGAAGGAGAGAGGAAATGAGGGGAAGGAACGGAAACGGTGTGCGATTTGGTTTGAATAACTGAGTTGAGCTGTTAAAGCGAGCGAGCACAATTCACGGGGTCAGTCAAAATATATAACGAGAGACAGAGACTGTGAAAAAAGTTGAGAGCTGAAAAGCTTTTCTATATCATCACACGCACTGCCTGAGTGAGAGTGACTATGAGAGATGTGAAATTGAAAAAAAAATGAAATAAAATTTGTTAAAAATAAAATATTAAACAGTATTATGATTATGGGAGAAGATTAATCTTCGACTATTTCAACTATCAGTTGGAGTCCTTAAAAAAAAAAAACTATCAGTTGGAGAATATTCTAGATGTAAAAAAAAAAAAAAAATACTACACTGTATGTGCTGAATATAAGTATCTGGCAGGGCTAGGCTTATAGTATTGTCCCTTTTTATAAAATTATTTATTTCAATTTTTAATGATATTGATTATTTTTTTTATAAATATTTATATTTATTTGATAGTTTTAAAATTCTAATAATAAATATAAAAATAATTTTAAAAATATATATTAAATATTATCGATTTTAATATTACTAACAAAATTAATTAATTTTCTTATTTCACTTAAAAAACAAGAAAAATGTTGCACACAATTTCTTTTAGGAAAAATTGAAACATCAAGGTGCAAAAAGAAACATAATCATTACAAATTCACGATCTTTTCTTCTTTTTTTTACTTTTTCTCCCTTTTCCTATGTTTAATCAATGCTTAGAAAATGTGATATTCATTTAGTACTCCCTCTCGCTAGAATTATAAGTAAATTTAACCATTTTTATCCTTATTAAGGAAATTAGTTGATTGTATTTAATTTTCTCAAATTTAGAAAAAAATAAAGGTATTTTAGGAAAGTAGTATTAGGAATGAAACAAAAATTAAATAATATAACAATTTTTTTTATAATCAACGGGGCACTGGCCCAGAAAAAGGAAAACTAACTAACAGAGCCAGGGAAAGCAATTCCATAAGCATCCTCACAGATAATAGAAAAAAAAAAGATCAGGAGGAACAACTGAAATAACAGACATATCATAAGAACCTGTATGCCCCAAATTTGCCAAATAATCAGCAGCCTGGTTAGCCTCCCTGTATAACAATTTTCTAGAGATGTTTTAGGAAAATGATATTGGGAATGAAACAAAATTTAATAAAGTTAGTTAATTGTTGGTTATAATTTAAACCAAGAAAAATGTGTTTTTTGTTGCTTATAATTCGAGCTAGAGGGAGTATGTAATAGCATAATTTTCATGATAAGAAATATAATTTTATTAAAAAAATATTAACAAGTGTTTTTAAGATATTTTTTTAATAAATAAATGAGGTAGTTTTGCATAATAAATTTTTATTTATTTTTTTTACAAAATTATTAGATTGATCCTCTAAATTATTTTTAGGTTACAAATTAGTTTATTAAGTTTTTATTTTCAAATAAATCCCGTAAGTTATTACTGTCTAATAAATTAGTCTTTTCTGTTAATTTTTTCCGTTAAGTAACACATATCACTCAACTAATGATGCAGCATGCTAAAAGAATGGTTTAATGAATTTTTTTTTAAAATTTTCTTTTATTGCCACGTGTCATTTGATGGAGAAAATTAGCGAGAAACAATAATTTGTTGGACGGCAAGAAATTACATGACTTATTTAAAAAAAGATAATGGACTGATTTGTTACCAAAAAATAACTTAAAAGACTAATCTAATGGTTATGCCATATTTTTTATATATACAATCATGAAGTTCGAGATTTAGATTCAAATGATAAATTGCTTTGTTTTTATTAAATGGATGTTAATGTATGAAAATTAGTATTTCTTCTTATTTGCAATGTAAGAAAAAAATATTTTAATATTTTAAAATATAAGAAAAAGTTAACTAATTTTTTTAAATTTTACTTTATTCATAATGTTGTTTTTTTAAAACATCTATTAAAAATGGTTATCTCATCTATTTTTATTTTTTTTTTAAAAGATAAGCATTAACATTGAACAAAACCAAATACAAACAAAGGCCAAAAAAACCAACAATAACTGTTGGAAACTCCCACCACTACCTGAAAACTCAACCAACTACATTACAGCAACCCAACTCTTTGCAAAAATCTCAATTCATGGTTTCTCCTGTTTCTATGGTTTAAACCTTTGATTCTTTGACTAACATCAAACTCTATCTTTTCCCATACATCATCTACTGACCACCTAATGCCCCTAAAAATACTCCAATTCCTAGCAGTCCATATATAATAAAATGCAGCAGCCAAGAAAGCAAACACAACTTTTCTTCTAACTTGTTGAAATCTTCCAACCTTCAAAATCCACTTTGTCCAAGCTGAGAACAGTAGAGGAATTGTGATATTGAATTTGCAATCAATTTTCTGCATTACAGCACCAGAGAAGGTTTACTAACTTTTTTAAATTTTACTTTATTCATAATGTTGTTTTTTTAAAACATATGTTAAAAATGGTTATCTCATCTAATTTTGTTTCATTTTCAACATAACTTTCCTAAAATATCTCTATTTTTTTTTATATAAATTTAAGAAAATAAAATACAAATATACAATGAATTAGCCTTCTTAATAAATGCTATTTTAAATTTTTTTGCTTCATTATAAACGAAAGAGAACAATAATTGATTGATGATAGTTTAAGTGAAAGAGCTTTAAGTCATTTAAATTTAATAATTTGGTAAAGAAAAACATTATTAAGAGATATTCTCGCTTAAAATATTTCAGAAGGATAGTTTCTCACTTGCGGAATTAGAAATAGTCATAAAAAAATAAAAAAAAAATTATTAATGAGCATATTATTGGAGGTTGTGGGTGAATTGATTGGTTGGCAAAAGTTAGAGGGCATGTGTGTATGTTCAGTTATCAAATTAGTTATTTAGCGGGCATGTGTGGGTTGAGTGTTTTTTAAGGCTAAGGAGGAATTTCGACGTCCTTATAAAGAGTTTGGTTACTCATGCATATGAAATTAGCTTATATAAATAAATTTATTAAAATGGTTTAACATCTTTTTATATAAACTTTTTTTTTTTTTTTGAAATTATTGGTATCTTCTATTCTTCAAAGATAGTTATGCTCCAGTGGAATAGAAATATCGTAAGCGTAAAAACTTCTTTTTTTCAAAGCACTTGTTTTATTTATTTATTAATTTTTATAATCATAAGACACTTATTTGTTCTTAAAAAAGAAAATTAATAACAAAAGTGGTGATTGAAAATAATCTGATCTACAAGAAACAAAATATCATCATATCACATGAGTATATTAAAATACAATTCAGTAGCAGATAGTGAAAAATTTTAAAACTAAAGTTTAAATTATAAATCAGGTTAAAACATATACTTTAGAGATATTGGTTGGTTGAAGAACATTTAGTTTAAGAGTTAAGATATGTTAATATCAGGTATAAGTTTTGCATACTTGTACTTTTGAATAACATATTATGCATAAAATATAATAGTGCCATGAGATATCAATTAATTTTTTTTTGTTTATCTGGTTCTTTAAGTATTATCTAAGTACATTCGGATCCGATCCGGATCGCGTACCTGATTATGGCAAGTGAGTCTCCCAACATGAATTAATTTTTATATTTGATGAAAATGCATATACATGATTTAGTTTCTTAAAATATATAATTCAACGGTTATATTAATTAATTTTATAATGTATAAAAAAAATTATTTAAATATAACTCCGAGCGTGTGGTTCAGTGGTAGGGATTGATCCACGCTTAAGTAAGGTCAGGTGTTCGAATCCTACCTTGTGCATGCAGCAGCGTTAAATCTCGGGGCCAGCTGTCTCACTCGTTAGATGTGCCTACAAGCCAATGATGAGATTAATCATCCTAACTCTTAGTTTAATATCCTGCATCTAAATTACTTGAAGAAAAATAATTAATATTTTAAATTTGTATATATGAAAATATCTAACTTTTCACATATTTATTACTAATTACTAATAATTAATAAATCTCTTAAATTGTACATAGAGGATTATCTTTTCCTTAAATTTTTACATATTTTTCTTAAATGACCCCCCTTTGGTACTGGCCACATGTAGTTTGTTAGGGGAATGGGTACATTTTGGGGGATTCTGGAATATACAGCAGAAAGGAGGGTAAACTTTTTCCTGGAAAAAGACTAGGGAAAAGAGAGACCCAAGAGGTGACCACTAAGGTAGGGAAAAGGTTAACAAGTTGAATTGGATTTTGGGATTTTGCTGATTCTATATTAGGAAGGATCCAAGTGAACCCAACTTTTAGGTTTCTGTGTTGCTGCTTTCTGTGTCACTATCCTATAGCGAGACTGCAGCAATAATATATTGTAAGGGTGGAAGATGGTCCTTTTGGATAATCTTAAAGCCTATAAGATTAAATTATTCAGATAATTGGACAAGTGAGATATGGCATGCTGACCACCTGTTTTCTTTTCTTTTCTTTTTTTTGTTTTTTTTTGTTTCATGGTGTGTTGAGTTCCAAAATGTTCATCTTAATTATCCCACAAGATATTTTATATTTAAATAGTCTATACTTTTTCAGAAAGAGTTTATCAATTGGATGGTTAAAAGATAATCTCTTTTGAATTACAATGATCATTTATATAAACTTCCTCTTTACCATGAAGTTACCAGTATAATTTTTTTTATACACATATCAATAATTAAATTCAAAATCTCAAATCTAAGTAATTCAATTATTTACTAACTTAACCTTGTTAGTAAGTAATATCAATCGCTTAATTTATATTATTTTAAAATAAACATAAGATATAGTATATCTGAAAATTGACATTGACAAAATGAATGTAAATATCCTTAATCATTTCGGATGATGGCTCTTCTAAAATACATATTAAAGTCAAAATATATCAATTTAAACCGATAAATATAAAGAATAGTAAGATCGTTTATTCGTTATTCATGGATTAATAAAATGGGCTGCCTAATAAAATATATCATAATTTAATCCAGTTTCACAAAGTTAAATCCTTCAAAGAATCTCATCCCTCTTTCTAATATTGTAATATTATTAATTATTAATTATTAATTATTAATATGTTTATATGACTAGCACGTGTGGTCCCACAGGTGAGATCATTGACCCAAGTCCAGGGGTTTCCCAAACTGTACTACCATTTTTTTCTTGTTTTCTTATGTCATTTTAAATGTGCAGATCTTGTTGAAAGCATATTGGAATCATGTACTTATTGTATATTATCTTAAGGACATTGGTTAAAAAAATATATTAAGAAAAGTTTATATTGAAAATTTAAATCCACTAATTCTTAATGTTTTAAATAACATTTTATAAAATAAATTTTTTACTTTCTTAACTAATACAATACCATAAAAACACTCTTTAATATTTTTCTTATTTATATTGGGATTGTGATAAACAACAAATCATCTTCCACTTTGTTAAACAAGGTTTTATAAAGTTAAAATAAAATAAAACATGCTCTTACTGTTGTGCTTGCTATTTAACAATGTTTATTTTCTTGATAGAATCAAGGAATTTTCATTTAAACATATAGCACTATGCTATCAACATGGTCGGTGTTATTATTATACTACCAAAACATGGTCTCTAACCAACAGTGGCAACGCACAATTAATAGATAAGTAGGTTTTTTAAGTATAATGTTAGAGGTTCGATTTTTGTCATAAATATGAAAAATGCTTTATTGGTAAAGATAAATTCACTTTGTTGATTTCTACACTTTGAAAAAAAAATATTCTTCAACTAGAGGATACCATTAGTGAAAAAAAAAGGTTTCTAAACAGATTAATTTAGTCCCAACTGTCCTTATTTTGTCGATTAAGGTATCCACAACAGAGTCGAGAGTCTTAGGTTTGGATTTTCTTCCATACTCTATCCAGACTCTGCTAATCTTCAAAATTTGGTGGAGAATCTTAAGTTGAATTTGTAAAATAACATACTCAACTTAAGATTCGGTTGAGACCCATTTTTTGTCATTTTTTTTCCTTTTTTACTTTACAATACCCTAATAAAAAAATAATAATAAATAATAATTACAAATAATAATAATATTATTTTTTAACAAATAAAAATAATATTTTTAAATATATACTTTTTCTCTTTTATTCTTAAATATATTATCTTGTTATAAAAAAATAAATAGTCTATTTTTTTTTATGAATTTGAGAAAATTAAATACACTCGAATAATTTTCTTAAATAGTTGTGAAATTAGTTATTTTTGCTTAAAAGAAGACCGAAAGAAGTACATACTTTTATATTTAAATTAATAAATAAATCATTTGAAATTAAAAATAGCTATTATTCATAGTATGCAACGGTCCATTGTGTGGCTATAACATAACAAAATACTCATCTCATCAAACATCATGCATCCAAATCAAAATGTGGATTGAAATTCTTTTTAAATTTGTTGCAAAATCCTCAATTTCAAAATTTTTGGAAGATAACAAGAAAGCGTTAATTAAATTATAAAAATTTGAATTATATTGTATTTTATGTACTTTATAATTTTTAGTAGGTACCATTAATTATTGTAATGTTAACTTTTATTTAATTTTAATATTTAAATATTATTTGTGATCATTTTTATAAATTCTACGTAATTAATATTATTGAAATTATATTAAAAAAAACATTATTAAAATAAAATTGTGTATAAAAGTACATGATGATGTATGCTGATGCATGTTTGGTGAGTCTGATGTTAAGACTCTGCTATGGTAGAATATATAAAATGTCTAAAGTTGAGTTTGATAGTTGAATGATGATGTGTCAGAGTTTGGTGAGTCTTAATTTAAGAGCCTGCTTGAATGGCCTTAGTTTTAATATGATGAGTATAATTGTTGGATGTTACGTGGATTCATATTTAGATATTGTTTTTTATTTTTTTTTCTTCAAGGCAAAATTAGCTGCTATAAAATATCATAAAGAAGTCCATCAAGGATCCAGCTGGTTATCCTCGGTGGATTTCTTTAAAAATTCAAGGCTTATTTAAGTTTTTGGTCCCTAAACTTAGGGGGTGTTTTGGAATTAGGCCCTATCTTTTTTTTTCGTTGGATTTGGTCCCTAAACTTTAACACCGTTTGGTTCAGGTCCTTCCATCCAAACACCGTTAGTTACTAGATGACGTAGTGCCAGCACAGTACAGACAACCAACCGTTTGTTAACACGTGGCGCCACTTTGAATTTTTTTAAAATAAAATAAAAAAACAAAAAAAAATCAAAAAATAAAAAGCCAATATTTTTATTTTTTTATTTCCAATTTTTAATTAATATTTCTTTAATTTTAAAAACTGATTTTAACAATAAAAATTAAAATACTTTAAATCCTATTTTTATTTACCTTAAAATCCTATTTTTATTTTTTTATTTCCACTTTTTTAATTAGTATTTCTTTAATTTTAAAAAATGATTTTTAAAAAGAAAAATTAAAAACCATAAAATCCCTAATTTGTTCAGATCTAATCTCTTCTTCATCATTTGTTGTCCCTGCAATTTCTCCAATCCTTAATCCTTCTTCACCCTTCACTCTCTCCTCTTCTCATTCTGTCCAACCAACGCCGCCACTCAACTCCATGTGGTTGAAACCGATTTAAACCTTCAACACAGCCACCACAACAAAGAGAGGATGGCAGTTCGATTCGAACCCATAGCGGCCGCCAGAGACTGGGGGAGGCGAAGATCATGGCTGATCAGAGGCCCTGGTTCGCGAGCCCAATGTAACGGCGGCGGCGGTGGTTCTATGGGAGGCGATTGTGAACGTCGAGGGAGATAAAATCGCAAGGGATGAGAGAGAAAAAGAGAGAGAGAGCGCACGACGGCGGAGGCCGAGAGAGGGAGAGCGTACGACGGCGGAGGCCGAGAGAGACAGAGAGAGCGCGCGCGGTGATGGTGGTTTTCGGTTGGGTGGCGATGCGTGTGAAGGTAGTGGAGGGCTCGTCACTGAGACGAAGAAGGGACCGAGGGCGAGAGAGATGGAGCATGAGAGAGAGAACAACGAGGAAGAAAAAGAGAGAGAGAGACTAGGGCGGTGGTGCTGGCGATTTTGGAGCGGCGGAGGAGGCTGGAAGAGAGGTGGATGAAGAAGAGAGTAAGCATGTTCACTTGGTCTTTAAGCATTGCATATTCTCTTTCTACTTGTGCACGTTTGCTCTTTTCTTCCACAAGCAAGAGTTGCAAGTGCTCTAGGCATCTTGAATCCTCCTTCAGCTGTTCATTTAGCCCATCTATTTCCCTGTCATGTGTAACAAAGATCATAGTCTCGGTTTCAAACTTTATACCCTAGAAGAGAGAAAGAGGGTCAAAAACGAAAGATGAAGAAACTGGGTTAAGTTCAACCAAATCAAGAAGAGGAAGATGCAGTTTTTTTGCCTTTTATTGTTTGGCTTTAATTATTAAGAAATAAAAAAAAAGTTTTTTTTAAATAATCAATTTTTTAATTAAAGAAATACTAATTAAAAAAAATAAAATTATTGGCTTTTTCTTAATATTGGCTTTTTATTTTTGGTTTTATGTTTTTTTATTTTTTTATTTTATTTAAAAAAAATTCCAAGTGGCGCCACGTGTCAACAAACAGTTGGTGGTCTGTGCTGTGCTGGCGCCACGTCATCTAGTAACTGACGGTGTTTGGATGGAAGGACTTAAACCAAACGGTGTTAAAGTTTAGGGACCAAATCCAACGAAAAAAAAAGGATAAGGACTAATTCCAAAACACCCCCTAAGTTCAGGGACCAAAAACTTAAATAAACCAAAATTCAAATAGCAAAAACTAAATATAAGAAAGAACAATGAGCATAAAAAAATCAAAATTTCCAAAAATAAAAAAAATAAAAAAATTTAGGAACTAAATTTAAGTAACTTTTTATTTAAAAAAATAAATTTAAATAACTAAAACTAACTAAATCCAAGAAAAATGAACATCAACCATAATTTCACCACCACCACACAGCTATCATCATCGTTATTGCCTCTAGCCACAATCACCATTATCGCTACCGCTAAGACCATCACCACTACCTTTACAATCACCATCATCACCACTATCATTATTGACATTCCCATCACACTGTGACTTCCACAACACTGATTGTTGCCACCACCATCATGACCACCATTTGGGACATTTATATTTTTACTTTGTTAAGTAGAAGGGAGGAGAAAATCCCCTATCATGTTGATCATTGTCTCTTGAATAAAAATTCTAATGTCATTGCTTTACTCAAATTCATTCAAATATTCAACTATTATCTTTGACAAAAAGTACTTGTGAACCACTAATCTGGGGCCTTAACTCGCCACTAAGGTCTTGGGGAGAGATGGAGCGAGATGGAGTGCAGCAACAACCCCTTCACTCAAGCTAGTTGAGGAAGAAACACCATACTCAACCAGTGTACATAGAGCGGATTGATCCAATAAGGACTACAAGCTATACTGACACATGCATTCTTGACCAAGGAGCGCATCTACGATATGTAACCAATACTCAGTAGGACAAAGATTTGAAAAAAAGCGAGTAAGAGGAAAATTGAGCATAACAAAAGAAACCCATATATAAAAGAAAAAAGTACTTGAAGCTAGCTACATGTGGCCATACAAGGAAAATCCCAAAAAGAACAAGAAGAACAGTTACAAAATGACCAAAAAAAAAACAAAGATGAGCTTGCACCACTTTTATGACCTTTGACAGGAGCCTTCCTCTTCTGAGTTGCAACATTGAGAGGCTCCTCCTCCTTATCTTCCTCAAGAAAAGAATATGTGAAATAAGCTTGATCTTCAAATGAATTGCTATCCAGATCTATCTCGGCTAGTTTGTCGATCCCGGTAGAGGGCGCTGTAGATTTTACCCTCAATTATTTGACAAAGAGGATGAATCTCGTTGTTCCTGAACTGAAGACTAATATTAGTTGTTTTCACTAATTTGAGGAATGAGCGAAAGCTGTCCTTAACAATTGTTGACAACTCCCGCAAGGCATGGTCTAGGCAATCATGAACAATCTTCCTCAAGGACTCCAGAACAAACTTATCCTTTATTTCAAGATTCAATTTCCTTTTAGTTATGTCACCTACATCGACCTTGGACTAAAGGTCGGAGATTTGCTACTCTAAACCATTGCTTTTGGATCGAAGGGCAGTAATGGAAGTCTTAGCCTATGCAAGGGCAAGCTCAACAACCTGTTGCTTGGCGGTAGCCAACTTGACTTCGAGCTCCATTGCTCGGATGTCAAGAACTAAATCGAGTTCCTCCTCTGTCTTCGGCACAAGCTTGGAAGCTCTCATGAGATGGAAGGAGGCTTGACGCAATGCCTATGGTTGAATAGCCAACGAGCTTCCAAATTTTGGAGGAGGGGGATACTAAGACACTGCATAACATCCTGAATAGCCTCACCAGTGGCAAGTGAACTTGCTTTCACCTTGGGGGCAAATGACACCACAATTTGCACTTAGTTTGAAGTGTCTTCCAGCTCCTTACCAACATCGGTTGGGTCAACTGGAGCTCGCATAGATCTTGGTGGGGTAGAAGTCACTTCTAGCCCAACGTTTAACAAGCTCGGCTCGAACTTCTTCGAGCTGGTCAATTCTTCCACCATGCTAATGATGAAATCCAGCCTTTGGCCATGATAGGGGGCCTGTGTTTCCGAACACAAGCCCCCCAAAATTTTTGGAAAGCCACGAGCAGTTCGTAAGAATTGGGATGAAGTTGACTAGGGGCCAAATGAAAGCATTCTAGATATTGGCAAAAAAGGGATCTAAAGGAAGTTTTAACCATAAATAAGAGAAAATAAACATGTAAACCATTATACAAGGTGGTTCAAAAGAATTGGGATCACGACTTGAGCAAAGATGTTCATCCAGAAGAGGAGTAGAAACTGAAAAACGGGACGAAGAAGATTTGCAGCTAATGGCAAGATTTTGAAGTTTTGAAGTCTGGTTAAAGATTGACCTAGCATACAACACACTCTTATGCAACTATTCCAAATCCCTTCAATTCCTTGGTCTTTCAGTCAAGTTTCTCTTGAATTTGATTTTTCTCAATCGGGAAGAAAATGATGAAAATGTTCTAGAGTAACGACGCCCTAAGAGGATATCCCTAATCAGTAAATCTTTAACCTCTAAGAGGCTATTTAAATTAAGGTATTTAGAGCAAGAAGAGTTTGACTCTCTTAGTTCAACTATGGAAAACCCAAGGTCGTTATGATAAATTTCCTCTATCTACTACCAGTGGAACCATTGAAGTCAAATTTCTACTCAACATCAGACACGATCTCAAGAAAGGTGGAAAAGATTAAGGTATGGAAAAGCAAGTACCTTAAGTAATTGGATGAACAAAAAAGGAAAGTTAGGGTTCAAAGAGACATGCAAGAGCACGAGCAGAGAATTCGATTAGTGAAAAATAAGAGTAAGTCTTTCTAAAAGGAAAGATGACGAAATTCAAACCCAAAGGTTGAATAAACAAATTGTATAATTGTCAACTCTACTCCTCAACCACCACAAGGATATGATAATTAGATAGAAGTTAATAATTGCAACTTCCAAGAAAACACGTGGCCGGCAAGCCAGAACAACTATGGAGGAAAAATTGAAATATGCACGCTAAGAACTCAAGAGGCGAAGGATTACGAACAATTTTAAGCCAAGGGGTAAACTTGGGACTTTTGTGACCCTCCATGTTAAGCTTGGGGCTATGTAGGATTTAGAATAGCTCGCAGCTCGAAGTCTACTTCAGAGCAATGACTTAGGAACTTATGTTCCGGTCCTGTCAAGAGTTAAGAACACCTACTCCACGTAATAGTCCTTAAACGACTTACAACGACCTTTGGGAAATGCCTTAGGACAAGAGACAAGCTCAAATAATTTACAACAAAGAGCTCAAAGTTCAAGGGAGCTCAGATATAGACATAACCCGTAAAAGAATCAAGAGACTTAATGAAGAAGTGAATCTCTGGTAGATAACACCCAGTTAGAAGGGATAAATGCTGGTTTATCTATGATTATGAAGGATTACCGCTTGTCTAGATAAGATAAGATCACTTGAAGATAATCCTCACAAATAGGAAATTTATCAAGAGAAATTTATCAGGCTAAGTAGCCCAATAAACCTTATAAATACTAGCGTTTATTTGAGGGCAGAGACATCCCAACTACAACCACAACATGATTATGATACACAAAGTATACACAATATACATCCATACTCCTAAGAAGAGTGATCCAGCAATGAGAATACCCAAACTCTTGTCATTCTCACGGTGGTAGTTGATCACAACTCAATCGTAGAGAATTCATATCATCACCTAGATCATCGCCAACAGTACTGAGAGCCATACCCTCGTGATCCTGACGATCATCCCGATTTGCTCATACAAAGAACATAGGCTTCGAGTGGGGGCTTATAGCTGAACTCTCTCAAGAACAGCTCATACACCACTTATAGACCTCCCATGCACAATATCAACATGCCCATAAAAACTATGCAGTGTTGAGTCTCAAGAACACAGTTTGAACATGTACGTAGGATTGAGATCTCCATCTCGCTAGACTATACGTCCTTCATTAGGACCTCTGTTTATTTTAGACAAAACACCACCATTTCTACCGATTGCCACAACCTGGATCAACATGTAGCACTCAACCACCGCTACCTTGATAATCACCACCATTATTGTCGTCACCAACTTGACCACAATCGTTGCAGCCACAACCACCATCCCAAACACCGCTGTTGTTTCCTACCATAACCACATGGATAACCACCACCACCAAAACTATCATCGTTGTCACCACAACGACCCTAATAATGACGACTGGTATCCACTTAATGACCACCATCACCACCTCCATCCCGATCAAACCTCCATATGCATTAGAGGGTGTCACGAGATGCAATAGCAATGACCAAGAAATGAGAAGGTTGATAACATCCTTTTGAAACTAGAAATCACAAAATGTTATGAAATTATAAATCTTAAAACTAATTTTAGCTTTTTCAAAAAAAAAAAAACTGAAAACTATCCTGAATAAGACCTTATGTTTGCGTTAAAGTTTTGAAAACAAACAAATCAATTTTTTTTAGCAAAATGGCGCTATGTTCTTGCTTACCCGATTTTTCACTAGTTAGATTGGTTTATGAGTTGGATACTTGCATGATTTTGGCTCTTAAATGGATCGGTGCCAAGGGCAATTCTCCATTTTCCAATTGAACTGACCAATCTGATCTTATTTATTTATATAAGAAAAAATGTTAACTTAAAAAATTTACAGAAAATTTCTTCTATTTCTTAATCCAACACATTGAATCCGATTGCTTGAACGCGTTCACTAACCTTGCACTCAACATTTCATTCAAACTCATTATGAAACTTATGAAACACGTTGATAACTCAGTCAAAAACTCATTTGCAGCTTAGTTTATCCACACTCTCCTCACGCTTAAATAAAGTCAGTCATTGTACCAATGAATCCAACAACTGGTACAGTTTAAATCAGTTTTTCTTTGATTTTGATTTCATGCAATTGTAAAATTGATGGCACGGGACCCATATATTGTTTCTTTTCTTCTTTTTAAGAAAATCGAATCAAACTAAGTCAGCATTAGATAAATAGGAAAAAAATCAACACTGTAAATATTTTTACGTAGTTGACAAAATTACATTAGTAATTTTTTTTTTTTAAAAAAAAAAATTTAAGAGCTTATTTTCATAGGACTATATATATATATATATATATATATATATATATATATATAATCATCCAAAATGTACTTACCATTAGAATAAGAAAAAAAAAGTATAGCACATCAGCAAAGATTAAGATAAATGAACCTGTCCTAATCGATGCTAAAAAAAAAAAAAAAAGAAAAGAAAAACCAGATTTCCCCCAAAAAAGCATGCACAAATACTACTCACCAATAAAATTACAAATCAGCATTCACTTTGAATCTTAGATAGTGCTAATCCACCAATCGTGGCTCCTGCAATAAATCCTCCCGACCAAGCATTCTGTACACAATAAAGGAAAATGGATGAAGCTCTTGAGTCTTGAATATGCCCATTAAGGAACGGGTAGAGGATAAGAAATCTAAAAGAATAAATTTTCGAAATTATTATTTATTGTATCTAAGACTAATTGATTTGGTGTAGTTTTTAAAAGGATTTTGTTATTCATTGTCTTTAAGGTAATGTATAAGAACATAAAATAGAAAGTCAATTTAGGAAATAGCGTGTTTAATATTTAAGAGTTAATTTCTTTAGTTTTCGACTTTTCGCAGATTAATTTTACACATTAGAATTGCTTATGCATTGATTGACCTTAGAATAAAGAATAACAAAATACTTTTTTAAATTATAATTGCCTTAATTTAACTCATTATCCTCATTACTTTAACTCAGATTCTGTCACCTAATACTAATAGTGATGTACTTAGTACAAGCATTATTTTCTACTTCTTTTATGACTTCTTTGTCTGCCTATTACTATCCTGTGAAAGAAAGCCACATGGGAATGGATAACAAAACATTGACATTCAGATAAAAGACTAACTTGACTAACCATTTAAAAAACTATCAATATAATGGTCCACTTGTATGTCTTAGTATGCTAGAATATTGCTACTTTTGCAATCTCCTTCAGCCCTATATCTCATAAGGCATTATTCTTCGACTGTTTAAAAAAATAATGGGAATCTACAATAACAAAGTGTCACAAACTCCCCCCCCCCCCCCCCCCCCCCCCCCCCCCCCCCCTTTTTTTTTTTGCTAAACCGCAAGTCTTTATCACGAATTTTAATTGGTCAAGTAATATATCTATTGAATTTTTAAATCAACAGAGAATCCAACCTCAGATCACATTTTGTGAGAAAATAGTGTTCCATCAAAATGACGGTTGACACTTTCTTTTTTAAATATTGCATGGTATATGCTACGAATACTTTGATAGGGAAAATCGTGGACCTAATGCTATCTTATAGAAATACTTTAAGTGTGGGACAACACAAAAGAACAATGGAAATATCCTCTAACGGTTGAAGTTGAGTGAAACTTTCAAACAACAATATGCTACCTAATGCCAAAAAATCATGGCAAGAAATTACAACGTTCAAGCTTTATGAAAAACTTTGGAAAATGGGAGTATCATATGGGCCATATTTATGGGCTTAACAATCATATGGCAAAAAGAATGTATCTTATAAGTCACATGCATTTACCTGGAAATTGAAACCACCAGTTACCCCATCAACATTTAGTATCTACAAAAGATAGAAATTAGATTACCACACCATAGTTTATAGTTATTTCTACAAAAGTTCAAATTTAAAAAAGAATACAAAAATTACCTCTCCTGCGAAGAATAGCTTTGAGCAAAGTTTGCTTTCCATTGTATTCAGAGAAATCTTCAAAAATTAAATAAATAAAATAAAATACAAAACAAGGGTAGCTGAATTATATTTCCAAATACTAATGGAAGGGAAGGGAGATAACCTCTGATAAGGGAACACCACCAGCTGTAACAAATTCATCCTTAAATTGGCCCTTCATTAGGAAAAAAAAGGTTAAATAAATTAGGGCTCGTTTCTGGTTTTTTTTTTTTTTTTTTTTTTCAATGTTAACTAAGGGTATCGTCTTGCAAAAAAGCAGAAATTCAGCTGTTTTTCAGCTTCTCGAAAAATAACTTTTTCAGACTCACCTTTTTTCAAAGCCCAAAACAAGCGGCTTCTTAATATTGAAGAAAGGATAAAAATCTCACCTTCCCTGTAACTTCAAATGTGCAGTCCTTTAACATAGAACCAATGGACATCAATGAATTATTTGAAATGGAAGCCCACAAGATATCTCCATTTAAACCCTACATATGAGTAAATATTTACAAAGTTTGTATGGAAATGGTTTTTGTTTCAACTGCAAATTAATTAAACAAGGAATGAAAAACTATTAAACCTGCCGTTCCAACACATAGCTCCAAAATCTTTTTGATATGCCAAACTCAGGAGGATATGAATTGACTACTTTTTGTTTCTGCATAGACACAAGCTAAAAGTTAATGCATATGATCAAAATGTTTAACTTGAATTTAATGTTTGTTTACGAGCTCCGTTAAAAAATTGTGGAAAGGGGAAATATATAGCTAGACTGTCACCCTCTTGAAACAACTTCATGCTCAAACAAAAAGACATTAGAAAAAGTTCTTGCAAGTGCACTTGGTCAACTCAGATTATTAAACCAAACCAAATTTTTTGTTCGTCCTAAAGGCATGAATTCCGCAAAAAGTCCAGAAAGAGATAAAAGGAGTTATGAAACAAAGTAACAAACGTTAACCAACCTATAATGCCATCTGCCAAATAATACAAATCACATTTCGCTTAAAGTTAATACACAATAACATGCATGTGGGTTTTTTGAATTTTGCAATAATCACTAGATCCATAATTTACCGCAAATTGATGCTTGTGTTGAGAAAGAATGGACTTCAAGCTTCCCACATGCAGATCAGGGATAAAATCAACAATAAGTCTCCCTGCATCCAAATGATACCAATATCTGTAAAAGGAGAATTAAAAATGAATTTCAATCCTATTTTTGGAACACTTTAGAATTGAAAAGAATCGATTCCAAATGAAAATGATTTACAAATCTTATCAAAAGTTACTAATCATGAGATATTACACACAATGGTTTATAACTGAATTCGAGTCTTAAACTATCATCAACCCAAACCAGTTTCTTTCAAGAATTCGTTTCAATTCTATCATAATATGAAGATTCCAAACACAGGGTAAGGGAAAAGACTCTCCTTTTACCTTTGTAAGCTGAGCTGAACAGATTGCGAGCACCCCAAGCAGATAACCGAAGAATAGCAGGCCCACTGACTCCCCAATGTGTAACTAACATGGGGCCAACCTAAAATATCAAAATATTATGCATATATGTTTTTTCACTATTTGATCTGTGGCGATAAGATACCATACCTGTGTCAGCTGGGGTATATTTTTTCTGACACTATCCAATTTTAGCCTCACTTTAACCTTAGAGAAAGTAACCTGAAAATTAAGTAAAAAATATAAACAAAATAAGAAAAGAAACAAAAACAGAAACAGAAAAGAAGCACGAGTTAATGAGAAACAGTTATATGATCATCATTTCTGAATAATGAGTTTGAATCCTCAAGGTGATATAGATAGCAAGATGACCAAAACAAGAACCACACTTATCTATAGTTAATGGGAAGTTGATTAAAAATCAGGGCCTATCCAAATTATCATTACTAAACAACCACCATTATCTTAAATCATCCATTACATAGCAGATAACTGACACAGCTTTATTCAGTAAACAGAGATTCCAGTCTCCAGATACCTTCAATATTCCTATAAATATTATAGAATTATAATTATATCAAATCGTATCTTTCACTCAGTAATTAGCAACCTCTCATTATTATGTGGTGAAAGTGGCTTTAATCATGTCATACATACTTTCCCTTTTCTCAATTGATATCTCACAAATGAATGATTGAAACTCCCATTAACACAAAAAAATGTGGACAAGCATGCTTCCACTGATAAGCTTTATAAAAAAAATTCCTATGACCAAGAAAAGAAAAAAATATATAGAAAAAGAGTATTTGAAAGTGTCTTAAAATCAGAAGATAAGAGCTTCAAGATTAATACTTTACCCCAGACAACTCCCTCAAACGCAAATCTTCTATTTTGAAAGTAAATAGGCTTGGAACTGGATCTACAATTGAATGACCAAGCTGAGATGCTAGAGCATAACCCTATGACAGAAAGACCTCAATTAAAAAAAAGAAAAAAACTAATCCGATTCATGTATCCCAGTTCAAATAAATCAATTATCCATCACAACCTGTCGGCTACTACCACTGGCAATCAATAAATAATCAGCTTCAACATGTTCAATATGATGAGCTTGTAGTTGCTCAACCTGAAGAAGGAATTTCCTACTACTTGCAACAGACACTGCAGTTACAGTTTTTTTGGTCTGCACAGAAACTGAATTTGAATACACAGTTCAGCATTGTCAATTTGAAAATACACCCAATGTTAATCCTGAATTCAAATGAATGCAACAGAGACAAAAGTATGAAAAAGTGGACAACTATGACTTCTAATGGATTAAATATAGACAGGGATCAAGAAATATGCAATTCAGCATTGACAACTTGGATATTTATAATGTTATCAAAAAATTATCTGTCTACTTAAATGGATGATTCACGATAATGCAGAACCAAGTAAATGTAGTAAAACTGGGTAATAATGACTTTCAACCAACAAATTGCGAATAACAAATTGAAAAGCACTGCTTAATAAGTCAACATACCTCCCCTTTGTTTTACTTCAGATATGAGACAATCAATTATAGAAGAAGAACTATTGCTGACAGGAAATACCCTACCATCATCCTCAATCTATGAGCAGTTAATCATAAATCAGAGGTGTACATTAGAAACAGAAACAAATAAAGGGCAGCTTTTCAAAGGATAACCTTCAGTTCCACTCCATGAGAGACAAACCAAGACATGGTATCCACAGGGCTGTGTGTATTAAAGAAGGATCCTCTGAATTCCTTGTGACCCCTTGGATAGTTTTCTGCCAAAATCTACAAACTAATCATCATTCTGAACTTGAAGTGACCATTATAATAAATACATGCAAGCAGGACACAACAAAACAAATATCCAAACTAAAATAGATGTGGATAAAACTGACAGGAGTACAGGACTTAAAATTGTTAATCTCTCATAGAAAAGAAACCAATAGAATGATCTGAAGTTGATTACAAATTTGCAGTACCAAAACTAACTTCAGTTTATTTATTTTTATGACAAAAAATAAATAAGCAAATATTGCTGATGACAGGTATGTAGAAAGGAGTAGTGTTATGCTACAAACTACAAAGTAGTAAATAACATACTATGCCACAATAAGAACATATCTGTGTCCAAACTTTACAAGGAAAGGAGGATTACCATGTTGTCAGCACAATGGCCATTAGTCACATTGCACCGGCCTCCTCCAGAAACTTTCACCTTCCAGCAATAAAACGAGATGAACAAAAGAGAAGCACGATTTAATAACTTGATACCACTGTCCACATGCAGCTATAAAGGAGTATGACACAGACCTTGGTCAGGGGCTTTCCTTGCTCAATAATCAGCACACCGAGGTGGGGTGCCACAGTCTTAGCATGAATTGCTCCATAAACACCCGCTGCTCCACCTCCTACTACCACCAACAGCTCTTCCCTTGACTGCACAATAAAGAAAGCATTCATATAGTCTTACTCATGACATGTGCTGTTAGAAAACATGAGTAAATGATTGAATTATTAGAAAACATGGGTAAATGATGGAATTAATCCCTTTTAGATACAGTTCTGGACCACAGTCTAGATCGAGATAATGCCAAAGCCCATCGAGAGTCCAACGCCAAAAACCAACTATATCTGAAAGGATCTACTAATGCTTGTGGCTTAAGTTAAACAACAAGCTATGAAACACGACTGATATTCACACGGGAACATAAGCACACGATCTCAACTAACTCAGATCAAGAGATCAAAATAAGGCTTTATCCCTAACCACTCAACAATCCTGATTAACGTGCAACATCTTCACAGGTATGAGTAAGATCAATCCAAATCAGGTACACTGTACGCAAGCCCTAACCCTAATCTCACAGTTGCACACACACCACCCAAAATGGCTTTGTCCTTGGCAAGAACGGTTGATGCACTTACTCTGAGTCGCCATCTCCATTCAAGCCATGCAACAAATGTGAGATAGTCTCCCTCGATCAAGCTAAGTTTCTCAGCTCTCTTGATCAGGACATTACCTCCTACATTAAATTCTCTATCCTGGTTATAGGACTAGAACAGATACAAACAACAGTCATATTAGTCATCCCTAAATAATAGAAACTTCTGAGGTCCATTAAGAATTTCATAGTTCAAGCTAGTCTCTGACGACAACCAACATATAGACATTCACATATTAATTTGAATAACAAAATAAACACATTTCATGAACTTTGAAACTAAATTATATCATCCACTAACATGACTGAACACTATATGTTTGACGTGCGAACAGAACATGATGGAACAAGAATCCACCCTTTTAGTTGAATCAAAATATCCACTTTTATTTAAAACATCACCACATTGGTTCCTATGACTTAATTGGTGGCATTTCAAATCATCCGGGCCTAATTTTACACAACATAGTGAGTAGTGACATTTTAAAACTTTCAAAGATTTACTTAGTTACACGATTCTTTCGATGCTCGTGGCATTCAACTAAATTGACTCTATTAAAAATGCACCAAAGATAATAAAACGGATTCTTCTTTTGTCCTCCGGTTCTAACGCCTCTATCAAATGCAGCCACACCCTTCTAAACATAATTGAGTAATATGTCAGATTAGTCTCTGACTTAATGAGCGCCGGTCAGATTAGTCCCTGAGATTATCGAAATTCTAAATTAGTTCCCAGGATAGGAAAACGTGAGTCACATTAGTCCCTGCCGTCAGTGGTCCACAAATCGGGGACTAATTTGACCGATGTCTACAATCTCATAGACTAATTTGATCGATAGTCAACGGTCTTTGTTTTTGGCCAAAACGACATCCATTCCGTTATTTATGTTCCTGACTCAATCAAGATTGCTTTCTACGCTATATTTGTCACTGCACAAATAAGTAATAACCACCCCATAGAATTAAGAGAAAAAATAAAATAAAATGAAATGGAACCTACCTTTGTAGCTTGGCAAATGGCATTGGTAGAGGTAGAGCACTTCCTCAATCTTGTGGAGAAGAGAAAGCTTGCAACTTTGCAAGCAGCTAGTGAGGAAAAGCCAAAACAAGAGGAGCAATTGGGTGCAAGTGTAACTGCTGCTGCTGCCGCCGCCATGCTCTCACTCCCACCGTCACCGTGAAAGGCGCTCGTGCAGGGTGTCACTTTATCTATCTACTGATTAACGAATGAATAATTTTTTTTTTTTTCATAAATCTCAATAAGGTAGAAAATTAATTCCCTAATATAACCAAAATTGTCTTTCTAACATATGTTTTCAACAGGAAGCAAATCTTAATTCTCATCTTGGAGAGCAGTAATGTAATGAAAATATGTATTTTTGTCCTAAAATTTTAACATGTTTTTGTTTTAGTCTTTAGAAGTTATTTTGATCGGAAATAATCATAATTTTTCAAACATTTTGGTTTTGATCTATTCCGTTAAAAAAATCAGTTATTTGCTAACATGGTTAAGGAAAACTCACACCAACGGCCGATCACGTGGCGTAAGATAGCACCAAATATGTGATGTGACATAGATGATTTATGTCCATGAATGCAAAATTTTATGTATGGAATCATTTTGCATATCGAACAATTTTGTGTCCGTGGATCTATATTATCCACGTCATATCAGCTATTTGGCCTCATCTCAGACCACTTGGCTACCGATGTAGTATTTCGCTAGTCACATCAACAAATAACATATTTTTCCTAACGATTAAGACCAAAACCAAAATATTTGAAAAATTAAGAATTAGTTACGGTCAAAATAACTTTTAGGGACGAAAATCAAGACACACTAAACTTTTAGGGACAAAAACATAAATAAGTTTTTTTTTTATAAAGATTTCTTTAACCTCAGCCCTATAAGAGACTAAAAAAGATGTTTCATTGAAAACTAAATCTTAAATATTTAAAAGATGATGAATTTAGATTTCCAAGATTTCGTTACCACTTTTAAAGCTCTTAACCTCAGTCCTAGCAATCCCTTTTTATAAAATTGTAATCTTGTTTTTTTTTTCCCTCAACCATAAAAATATTATTTCAAATCCATTTCTTTAAATATTGAAAGGGTAAATTTGTGGAGGTTTTGCTAATTATTGTATCCAAGAATGAAAAGTTTTTTTTTTACACCAACCGGTACTCGGATCTGATTTACCTAGAATCCGACTCATCCTATTCGACCCAACTGAGCTCGCACCAAGCGGTAGGGGTCTTCCAGCGGGGTTTGCTTCATACCCAAAGCTCGAACTCAAGACCACTTGGTTAAGGGATCAAGTGAGCCACCACTTGACCAACCTCATGTTGGTAAAATGATTGAAAAGTTTTTACCAATAGGTAAAATTTGATTTGATTTTCTTCACCTAATTTTATTGTTTAGGGTTTAAGTACTTACTTTAGTCGATCATTTATGTGTTAACAATCCTAGTCAATAATATGTCAATATTATATTTATACACATTATGAGTTAATACCATACATGTAACATATATTATTAGTTAACCTCGTCATCTTTAAAACTCAAAACTAGAATTTTGAAAAATATAAATACTTAAACCCAAAACAATAAATTTTAAAAATTAAAATTAAAATTTGATCAATTTTCAAGAAGCAAAAGCAAATTTAAGCGAAATATTTACTAGCATGTGAAATCTATAAGAGTTAATATTCATCCCTGAAAATTACAATAATCATCAACTTTGTACTCAAAATTTTTTTTACATTAATTTAGTCTCCAAAGATCAAAATGGCACGTTGGATTTTTTTTACATTAGGGACGTTACCCACATCTTCTACGTCTTCAGGACCAAATGCCCAACCGAGGCCGAATTTTGCGAAGTTAATAGCGCCATGCTCCGTAATGCCCTCCGTTTTGTTATCTCTAATGCCCCCATCTTCGCCACGGGTCACTCCAAACAGGCGCCAAACATTATCTCAGTCCGTTTGAGCTTTGGGGTAAGATCAAATCTCACGAGCCATCGTTCACGGGTTCATGGAGGATCTACCGCGTTTGCATATGCACCGAATTTCTATTAAACACAGGAGGATATCTTGATTGAAAAGACGAAGAAAAATGAGGGTTTGACTTGGTCTGTTCATAGGCCTACGGTGATTGTTATAAAAATGAGCAGAAATAAATTGAAATGATGAATAAGTGTGGTTCAGCTTGTAGATTATTCCACATATAAAATGACGATATACAACGATGTTGTTATTTGACAACAACTCAAACCTCAAATACACCCAAAATACGACACGGTATTTACTCACCGGTGTATCTACTAAATTCTCTATAATTACAAAGAGAATATGTTGTTGTTACTAATGTTGTTGTTGCTATTGCTGTTGTTGTGGTTGTGTTCCAAATACCTCTATGGTATTTATAAGCAGAAGAAATGAGAAATATAGAAAGGGAATGAGTGAGAGAGAGAATTTCTCTCTTTACCAATGATAAACATGAGACAGGCATAAAAGTAGGGAGAGAGTAATATGCTAGGCTTAGAATATTTTCATTCCAGTGTTGACCAACTCCAGGTAGTTTTTGAACTTAGATACTATAATTGGCTTCGTCATCATGTTGGCTAGATTATCATTAGTACCAATTTTTTTGACTTGAATGGTACCTTGAGAAATGACCTCCCGAATAAAATGATATCTGACATCAATATGTTTGGTTCTTTCGTGATACATTTGATTTTTGGTCAAATGTATGGCACTTTGGCTATCACAATAAACCACCGTGATATCTTGTTCCAAACTCAAACTGCCCACCAAACCTCTAAACCAAATGGCTTCTTTCACGGATTCTACTACAACCATATATTCGGCTTCTGTAGTAGACAATGCAATAGTGGATTGCAAAGTTGTTTTCCAACTAATTGCACTCCCCGAAAGCGAGAAGACATAACTGGTGAGAGATCTCTTTTTGTCTATATCTCCAGCATAATCAGAGTCAACATAACCAATAATACTAGTGCTAGTATTATGAATCTTACCATAAACCAAGTCAATATCTGCAGTACCTCGGAGATATCTGAGTATCTATTTCACAGCTTCCCAGTGCTTTTTCCCAGGGTTTCCCATGTACCTACTAACGACACTAACAACATGTGATATCTCTGGCCGGGTGCAAACCATAGCATACATGATGCTACCGACTGCACTAGCATACGGAACAAGGGACATTTGTTCCTCCTCCTCAACGGATGGTGGTGACATTGTAGCTGAGAGTTTGAAATGGACTGTCAATGGAGTGCTAACTGGCTTAGCATTCTCCATTCCAAAGCGCTCCAAAACGTTCTCAATATATTTCTTTTGAGACAAGTATAATTTACCTGCACATCTATCTCTGGAGATTTTCATGCCCAAAATCTTCTTAGCAGGGCCCAAATCTTTCATTTCAAATTCACCACTAAGTTGAGCTTTTAACTTCTTGATCTCTGACATGTTTTTAGCAACGATGAGCATGTCATCAACATATAGTAATAAATAAATAAATCATCTTGGAGCTTTCTATGGTATACACAACTATCATAGTCACTTCTGGAATAACCATGACTCAACATAAAAGTATCAAACCTTTTGTACCATTGGCGAGGAGATTGCTTTAAGCCATATAATGACCTTTTCAAGAGACAAGCATGATCTTCCTTACCTTCAACGACGAAACCTTGTGACTGTTGCATGTAAATTTCTTCCTCGAGCTTGCCATGGAGAAAAGCCTTTTTACATCAAGTTTCTCAAGCTCCAGATCAAATAGAGCAACTGTGGCTAGTAACACCTGCATAGAACTATGTTTCACCACAGGGGAGAAAATTTCATTGTAGTCGATTCCTTCCCTTTGGCTGAAACCTTTCGCAACTAAACGAGCCTTGTATCTAGCTGCTTACTCCAGGTGATCCTTCCTTTTTCTTGAATACCCATTTGCGACCAACGATCTTTTGTCTTTGCGAAAATAAACCCAAACTTTCCTTGAAAAATCATCAATGAAAGTTAATAGGTATCTGGAACCACCCTTTGACGATACAGGCGCAGGACCCCACAAATCAGAGTGAATATAATCCATTGTACCCTTAGTCTTGTGATGGCAGTGTTAAACTTGACTCTAGTTTGCTTCCCGTAGACACAGTGTTCACAAAAGTCAAGCCTCTCAATCTTGTGATCACCTAGCAGACCTCGTTTGCTTAAGATAGACATTCCAGCTTCACTCATATGCCCTAGACGCATATGCCAAAGCCGAGTAGTATCATAATCTGAATCAAGGGAAGACGATACAGATGCAACTCCACCTACTATACTTCCTCGAAGTATATAGAGACCATTGACCAATTTTCCTTTGATCACAATAAGAGCGCCTCTAGAGATTCGTAGAACTCCACCTTGAGCAGAATACTTATACCCTTGAGAATCAAGAGTACCCAAAGAAATGAGATTTTTCTTCAAGTCTCGTATGTGCTGAACATCTGTCAAAGTTCTTACGACACCATCGTGCATCTTGATTCAGACTATTCCAATGCCAATGACCTTACAGGACATATGATTTCCTATAAGAACAACACCACCGCCAATTAACTGATAAGATGTGAACTAGTCTCGATTTGGACACATGTGGTAAGAATAACCAAAATCAAGAATCCAAGCATCACCAAATGATCTGGTAGATACTAAGAGGACATTATCAGCATCTTCAGCCACACTAGTTGAGTGACTCGAACCGGCCTCATTCTTTTCTTTGAGTTTCAGACATTCTGCTTTCCAATGCCCTTCTTTCTTGCAATATCTGCATCTCTATTTGCGTTGTCTAGATTTAGATCTAGACTTGCCTCTATGAAAACTACTCGAGCCAACCTCCCTCGATCTCCCCCTAGCGAACAAGCCTGTTGCATGATCATCACGTTCGCTATTGTCGTGCTCCATCTTCTCACGACTCTGAAGTGATGATTTCACCTCATCAATATTAAGGCTTTCACGCCCATATATGAGAGTTTCTCTAAAATGCCTATACGAGGGAGGTAGGGAGCAAAGCAACAACTTTGCTTGTTGCTCACTTGAAAATGACTTGTCTATATATTTTTCAATTCCATAGTCAAAGAAGTGAACTCAGAAATATGTGATCTAACGGATGTCCCTTCATCCATTCAAAGTGTGTACAAACGTTGTAACACACCGAAACGATTAGCCACCGTCTTTTTCATGTATAGGGACTCCAACTTGGTCCACAAAGCCTCTGCCGTCTTCTCCGATAAGACCTCATGCAAAACATCGTCTGTGATGGATAGGTGAATAGTTGACATAGCTTTTGCATCTATGTCGTCCCACTCAGAATTCTTCATTGTGTCAGACTTCTTTTCTTTTCCAGAAAGAGCCACCTTTAAATTTTGCTGGGTCAAAACAACCATCATGCGAACCTTCCACATTCCAAAATTGATGTGCCCACCAAACTGCTGAATATCGAATTTTTTTGTCGTCATTTTTAACACACAAATTCCCATAACGCTCTAAGCGCTCTGATACCAGTTTGTTATAAAAATGAGCAGAAATAAATTGGAATAATGATTAAGTGTGGTTCAGCTTATAGCTTACTCCACATATAAAATGACGATATACAACGATGTTGTCATTTGACAACAACCCAAACCCCAAATACACACAAAATACGACACCGTATTTACTCACCGGTGTATCTACTAAATTCTCTATAATTACAAAGAGAATATGTTGTTGTTACTAATGTTGTTGTTGCTATTGCTGTTGCTGTGGTTGTGTTCCAAATACCTCTACGGTATTTATAAGCAGAAGAAATGAGAAATATAGAAAGAGAATGAGTGAGAGAGAGAATTTCTCTCTTTACCAATGATAAACATGAGACAGGCATAAAAGTAGGGAAGGAGTAATATGCTAAGCCAATTAACAGTGATTTTTCCTTATAGCTTGATGAACCTTATCGGAACTCTCTCTGTTTACGTTGCGATTTGTAAACACGAGAGGGTTCCGTTGAGATTCCCTGGCCCCAAGGCGGCGTGGGAATGTCACTCCTCCGCTTCGGATTCAGATTTGATCGCGGAGCAGCATATTTGGGCCGTGGTTGATCCTTATGCGAGGAATCAAGCGTTTAATTGTAGCAATGGCGATGTGTTCAAGTGGAAGCATATGTGGCAGGTGTTGGCTGAGCAGTTTAGGATCGAGGAGTATGAGTGTGAAGAGTGTTCGAATTTGCAGTTGTCGGAGCTGATGAAGGATAATGGCCCTGCTTGGGATGAGATCGGGAAGGAGAATCAGTTGCTACCGACGAAGCTGGAAGAAGTCGGGGAGTGGTGATTTACGGATCTTATATTTTGAGGGGAAGCCGTGTTGGATAGCATGAACGAGGCTAAAGAGCATGGCTTTTTGGGATTCAGGAACTCCAAGAATTCCTTCATTACTTGGATTGATAAGAACAAAGCTTACAAGATTATGCCTTGAATCTTTATGTTTATGGATTTTGTGTTTATGAGGGTCTGCTTCTATTTCTGAAGTTTCATTTTTAATGTGTGTTGAGATATATAAACCAAACAAGTCTCACATCAACTAAAATATGGTAAGTTGAATAATATATAAGTAGAAACGCCCATGAATCTAATGCCTTAAGGTTTTAGTTTTAGACATGGTGTCAAATCATTTATATTGTTGTTCAATTAACCTCATTAATAAAAACATGATTAATTGATTTAATTCATACTCCCCAATTAACAAAGGACTTGGACTAAAGGCCTAATACTAAATATACAAAATATTAATATATACTTAATGCATTAGGTTCATGGGTCTTTCTACTTATATATTGTTCAACTTACCATATTTTAGTTGATGTGAGACTTGTTTGGTTTATATATCTCAACAATGTGGAACAAATAAAACTTTTGGGGAAAGAGTGGTTTATAGGAAGAGATTGTGTATTCTGGTTGATGTTGTACTTATATGTTTTGTTTCTGTTTGTACTTTATAATGATAATGACTCTGTATTTGGATATGAATTTATCTGTTTGTAAGTGAAATTGTAGCTGCAGCTATCTTGTGTCTCATCGAGAATGTTGTGATGTTGGAACAGAAATCAATTAGCTATTGAGATAAGAGAAGTTGCTTGTGTCCTAAGTCAAATTGATTGCTTTTTATTTGGAAGTGTTGCTTTGCATGCTTGTTTGCTATTTTTAGTGTAGGATACTTGCTTGTTTGATAATTTATGTTGGGATCAGCCATATGTAACAATGGACAAGGCAAATCATATAAGGAAAATGGTTGTTTGACATCCGTATTTGACATAAAAAATGGACACTTGCCTTTTTGGGTAAAAAGTGGTGGGTCCTGTAAAAAAGAGAAACTGCAGAACCCACCAATTTTTGCCTGAAAAGGCAGATGTCCCGTATAGATGTCAAATACTGATGTTTATGTAACAAAGTTGATCATATAATCTTGTCCCAGTTGAGGTTTTGACGTCACGAGTTAATGTGATTTTGTGTTTAGAGTAGCATCATTGCTCATCAACGTATATTAAAATTGGAAAAGTAGAAGGGTAAAAAAGATTTCACTCCTAAAACACCCATTTTCCCTCCTAATGGTGTATTTCTCTCATAAATCCATCATTAAGTGTGTGTTTTGTATCTTTTAATCTTAGCCGTCCATCATATTTTATTAGATTAAATCATAACCGCCCGTTTTGTATCTTTTAATCTTAGCTGTCCATCATATTTTATTAGATTAAATCATAACCGCCCATCATGTTTTCTTAGAAACACAATATTAATAATTAATAATAGTCATCATCAACATAATCATCAACATATTATAAAATAGGAGAAGTTGAGGGTTAATCTTACTTTCCCTTCAAATGATATTTTTTCCCTCCTAATTTCTTTTCTAATCGCAGTCATCCATTGCAAGTAAATCACATCCGTCTATATCATTTCTAATCTTTTCATTTTTTTTTTCTCTCTCTCTCTCTCTATATATATATATATTATTGTATTCTTCACTACATATTTATAATAAATGCGATCAATCAATATTAAGGGTAAAAAATGTTAAATTTAAATAAAAAACTATTTTTAAAAAAATATACTTTATATAATGCATTACATAATATCGTTAAACGAAACTAATAAAAATGATAGAAAAATATAAATTAAACAAAATAATAAAAGAAAAGTCTAATAAAAATATATACATCCGAAATATTTTAGCAAGAACGTATCAATACATGTGAAATTTCAACTAAAAAGTTTTATTCAAAATATTAACATTTTAATTATTCATCTTTATCTATCTATCTGTATCTATAATTTTTTCGTTAATGAAACTATATTTATAGTTTTTGTTTAATTTGCATGAGCTCATTTCAATTTATAATAAAACTTAATTATTACCACATTCCAAAATTTGCTTATAAAAAAAATATAATAAATATTTTGCTATATATTATTGTATTCTTTACTACACATTTATAAAAAAAATGCTATCAATCAATATTAAGGGTAATTTTTTTTTGTATTCCTTGCAGAACCACTGGTATCCCCAAGAGCACCATTAATATCAGGGAGTCCTTGAGACTAATCTGGAGCGAGCTGCGTGACTGGATGTTTTTAGTAAGAATCGAACACGGGGCTACTAGCACCTGTGTCCCATTCCCAAGATTTCAGTTGAGGTCTTACACCAACTGAACCAAACCCCGTTAGTTAAGGGTAAAAAAAATATTAAATCTAAATAAAAAATTATTTTTAAAAAATAATATTATATATATATATATATATATATCTAATGCACTACACAATATCATTAAACAAGACTAATAAAAATATTTAAAAAAATATAGGTAAAAAAATAGTAAAAAAAGTCTAATAAAAATATATATATATCCAAAATATTTAGCAAGAAATTGTCAATGTGTGTGAAATTTCAACTAAAAAGTTTCATTCAAAATATTAAAATAAAAAATTATCATTTAATCCATATATATTTATCCATGGTTCATGGTTCTTTCCAAATAGATGTTCTTAAGCCGTGTCTAAACTTTAGAAGTTGGAAGTACAATTGGTTTTTGTTTTGTTTATTTACATTTTTAATTTTCAATTCAACATGTTTTTATTGGTCATTACAAATATATTTTTTTCACTTCAACATGTGTCAAATAACTATGATTTTTCCTTGATAATGATAAGTGTGTGACAAAAGACATATTTAAATATTTACATTTTGCTTAATATATAGATAGAAGTTTGTGTATTATATATTATACCAATTTTATATTATATAATTGTCCCACCAAAAAAACACGAAAAAAAATAATAACAGCTATTCATAACTATTTTTAAAGTATACATGATTGTTTCACATATTATAAATATTTTTCAAAATCTTTATCGCATTTTATCTAATTATAAGTATTGTATTCCGATTTGATTACATAAATTTGTCTGATCATAAAAAAATAAATTTCAATGTAAATTTGTAATAATTAAAAAAAAATACCATATAAAATATAATTCCAAAAAATGATAAATTTATTGTCCGCTAAAAAATTCACATCTAAATAAAATTAATGTTTAATGTTTTAACAAATGGAAAGCCCTTAAAAAAAATAAAGGATAGCAAAATTTAAGACCTGTGCATCGCACGGGCAATTTTCCTAGTCCATTTAATATATATAGTGTGTTTTAAGTTTATTTAAGGGTTTGAAGAAATGATTAAAGGATATAAGAATTTGATGTATTTCAACTATAATGTTCTTATATAATCATTATTAAAGAGAAAAAGATATTGAAAGTTAAAAAGATAGTGTAATAAATAGGGGTACGGTAAAAAAAATAATATTAAGGATTTTCTTAACCTTAGTCCTTACGGTTGAGGATAAGAGACTAAAAAATGTCGCATTTCATTGAAAAACTAAATCTTTAATGTTTATAAAAATGATAAATTTAGATTTTCAAGATTTTATTACCACTTTTGAAGCTCTTATCCTCAGCCCTTAGAGCTGAGGTTAAACAATCCCTTACTAAAATATCCTTAATATTTGAAATAATATTTTTGTTAAAACTAAATGAAAAAAATTTCTTAATATATAAAAGATAATACTTTTCATCACTAAAATATAAATATGTCATTAGCATTATTTAATAAAATATAATTTAAGCCTAATAACTATAATAATTTTTTTTATTTATCAAGAATATTTGTTCCCATAATAGTTATATATACTATTTGTATAGATTTCTTATATTTTTTTATGTGTTTTAATTGAAACAAATATAAATTTGCTATGAAATGTATGTGATTATGTGAAGACAGTGAATAGTTAAAGTGAGGTCATTTATGTAATTTCATCAATACATTACCATTCGAATAGAACATGCTTATCCTTAAAAAGTGAGAATGAAAAATGCTTAAAACATGACGAAATTACTTTCCTAAAATTAATTCATTCCTTGGAATAAATTTTTTAAGTTTGAAACAAAGATAGAAATATTTATAGGAATATTTGATAACAACCTTTATATTACCGAAAATCATTTATATTTCCTTGAAACAAAGACGATGGAGACTTTTAACTACTCTTGTGCAATTAAAAAAAATGAGATGTCTCTTAATGTAACTTAACTCCTTCCTCCGTCCCTAAATATAGGATCTCTCCGTCCGTAAATATAGGATTTCTTTAAAAGATTTCACGTCCATTAAGAAAGTGGAATAATTTGTTTAATTGTATTGGAAATGTGAATTTTTAATATGTATTTTCAAAATTATCCCTATTAATATTATTGGGAATCTAAAAAATGATAAATAAATAGGGATGTTTGTGAAGAAAAGTAATTAATGATAATTGAAAATTGGTAACAAAATAAAAGTGTCAAAAATGATATTATATTTTTTTTTGGTTGCCCACCTGGTTCCCTAAGTACTACCTAGGTACATCCGGATCCGACCCGGGTCGCGTGCCCGACTATGGCAGGTGATATTATATTTAGGAGGGAGGGAGTATAATTTTTTAATTGTTTCGTTGTATCATTCAAGCGGGGAGACTAATCTATCCTTTTTCTTTAGGCTTCTAAGCAGGAACTTCTGAAAGCAATGATATATTGAGTCTCTCTCTCTCTCTCTCTCTCTGTCTCGATCTTACCTGAGTCACCTTCATCTCAACGCCTTCTTCCTTCTCTATTGGATCAGCATAACATAACATAACATAACCCTCTTTCATCCCAATTCAAACTATGAGCTGGTGGTGGGCCGGAGCTATTGGCGCTGCCAAGGTACCCATTCCTATTTATTTATTTATCTATTCATTTATTCATTCATTTTTATCTTATTTTATTATTCATTTATTTATTTATTTTTTTGTTTCCTTCTAATTTTGTGTTGCAGAAAAAATCGGATGAAGAAGAACCGCCGCGAACCTTCCAGAACGTGGGACTCGTAATCGGCATCACCGGCATCGTCGGCAGCAGCCTCGCCGAGATTCTGCCACTCTCCGACACCCCCGGCGGCCCATGGAAAGTCTACGGCGTCGCTCGCCGTCCCCGCCCCTCCTGGAACTCCGATCACCCTATCCAATACATCCAATGCGACGTCTCCGATCCCGACGACGCCCAATCCAAACTCTCCGTCTTAACCGACGTCACCCACATCTTCTACGTCTCCTGGACCAATCGCCCGACCGAGGCCGAAAATTGCCAAGTCAACGGCGCCATGCTCCGTAACGTTCTCCGTTCCGTTATCCCTAACGCGCCCAATCTCCGCCACGTGTCACTCCAAACCGGCGGCAAACATTATATCGGTCCGTTTGAGCTTATCGGTAAGATTAAATCTCACGAACCACCGTTCACGGAGGATCTACCGCGTTTGGATGCACCGAATTTCTATTACACACAGGAGGATATCTTGTTTGAAGAGACTGAGAAAAATGAGGGTTTGACTTGGTCTGTTCATAGGCCTACGGTGATTTTTGGATTCAGCCCTTATAGCTTGATGAACCTTATCGGAACCCTCTCTGTTTACGCTGCGATTTGTAAACACGAGAGGGTTCCGTTGAAATTCCCCGGCTCCAAGGCGGCGTGGGAATGTTATGCCTCCGCTTCGGATTCGGATTTGATCGCGGAGCAGCATATTTGGGCTGCGGTTGATCCTTATGCGAGGAATGAAGCGTTTAATTGTAGCAACGGGGATGTGTTCAAGTGGAAGCATATGTGGCAGGTGTTGGCGGAGCAGTTTGGGATTGAGGAGTATGGGTTTGAAGAGGGTTCGAATTTGAGGTTGTCGGAGCTGATGAAGGATAAGGGCCCTGTTTGGGATGAGATCGTGAAGGAGAATCAGTTGCTACCGACGAAGCTGGAAGAAGTCGGGGAGTGGTGGTTTGCTGATCTTATATTGGGAGGGGAAGGCGTGTTGGATAGCATGAACAAGGCTAAAGAGCATGGCTTTTTGGGATTCAGGAACTCCAAGAATTCCTTCATTACTTGGATTGATAAGAACAAAGCTTCCAAGATTGTGCCTTGAATCTTTATGTTTCTGAATTTTGTGTTTATGAGGGTCTGCTTCTATTTCCAAAGTTTCATTTTTAATGGAACAAATAAAACTCTTGAGGGAAAGAGTGGTTTATAGGAAGAGATTGTGTATTCTGGTTTATGTTGTATTTATATGTTCTGTTTCTGTTTGTACTTTATAATGATAATGATGACTCTGTATTTGGAAATGAACGTATCTGTTTGTAAGTGAAATTGTAGCTGCAGCTATCCTGTGTCTCACCGAGAATGCTGTGATGTTGGAACAAAAATCAATTAGCTTTTGAGATAAGAGAAGTTGCTTGTGTCCTGAGTCAAATTGATTGCTTTTTATTTGGAAGTGTTGCTTTGCATACTTGTTTGTTATTTTTAGTGTAGGATACTTGCTTGTTTGATAATTTATGTTGGGTAGCTAGGTTTAAATTTGATCAGCCATTTGTAACAATGGACAAAGCAAATCATATAATCTTGTCTCAGTTAAGGTTTTGAAGTCATGAGTTAACGTGATTCTGTGTTCAACTTAAATGATAATTTATAGTCGCATCCATCGTTACTATCAAATTGTACTGGCATTCCGATACCTTAAGATCTCTTTCTTTAAGGGCGTTGGAAGTGGAATCATAGTAGATTCAAGTTTCATTGCATGTTGTTACTAGCTGTATTATCATTGTGTACCAGGAAGTTCCCGGTGGAAGGAAAGAGAACCAACGAGGGCCTTGACAATTTATTGGACTCTTGCCTCTTTTTGACCCACCTAGACATGATAGTGCAGAGACAATACGAAGGGCATTGAATCTTGGAGTGAATGTAAAAATGATAACAGGTATATGTCCTCTGTGTGATATTTAGTTATTTATATAGAAGGTATATAACAGGCATTGAATGATGAATCTTATGTTGAGCGTCCGGGTTTGTTACTCGTAGCAGCTTTTATTGTTGCCCAGTTGGTGAGTGAAAACCACTATCACATTTGACATAAGTGGCTTGTGAATATAAAGTCAACTATAACTTGTCCATATTCTTTGATGAGCAGATAGCTACTCTGATTGCAGTTTATGCAAATTGGAGTTTTGCTGCAATTGAAGGGATTGGATGGGGCTGGGCTGGTGTTGTGTGGCTTTATAACCTCATCTTTTATATCCCGCTTGATTTCATCAAGTTCATAATCCGATACGCGTTGAGTGGAAGGGCTTGGGATCTTGTTATTGAACAAAGGGTATGTGTTCCCTATCAATTAAAGGGTTGCTTGGAAAAGCTTATTTGGGCTTATGATAATAATTCATTTTCACAAGCTTACCAAAATAATATATGAAAAACGATCTTCAATTAAAGCTCTTTTTAGCTTTTAATAAGCTTATCAGACACTTGTGCTAACAAGCTCTTTAACTTATATCAAAAAAGCTTATTGAATAAGTTCTTAGTTAAACTGTTTATTGTAACACACCCTAAATGCAGTAATTCAATATTTGAACCTGTTGCTTAATTTCCTATAATGGAATCTTTGTTTGTCAGATTGCTTTTACCAGGAAAAAAGATTTTGGGAAGGAAGAACGTGAACTTAAATGGGCTCATGCTCAGAGGACTCTGCATGGCCTTCACCCACCAGAGACCAAGATGTTCAACGTGCACACAACTTACACAGAACTTAATCAGATGGCTGATGAGGCTAAAAGACGAGCGGAGATTGCAAGGTATGCACGCATTTGTGCTAAACTATGATGATCTGGTGTCTGAGGTGGTTTGCTGTTTGCATACACTCTTACATGTTGCGTGTTATACCTAGTATAATATGTGCCCGTAGACTCATTAAAATTACTTGAATTGGATTAGTCATGGTTAAATGGTGGGTCTCACTTTTTCTATATTGGCACTAGGAACATGCTCCCATAGCATGATAAATGTATGCTTCAGGATAGGTCTCTACCATTAATTTTAAATTGGTGACTTGAGTGAAGTACCAACTTAGTCCCTGATGTTTTTTCACTGTACCAATTTAGTCCCTGAAAATTTATAAATACACATTTAGTCCCTCAAGATTTTCAGATGTACCAATTTGGTCCCTCAAGATTTTCTTACATACCAACTTGGTCCCTCATGTTTTAAGGACTAAATTAGTACATCCGAAATCTTGAGGGACCAAATTGACACATATGAAAATCTCTAGGGATTAAATATGTATTTATAAATTTTTAGAGACTAAGTTGGTACAGTGAAAAAACATCAAGGACTAAATTGGTACTTGACACTAAAATTAATTTTAGTTTGTTTAAAATCAATGGTGGAGATCCTTCCTGAAGCCAAGGATAGTCTAGGTCTGCCATTGTTGGAGCTTGCATTTATTGTGCTTCAGGGGTATACAATAATTTATCCCACGAGAGCATGAAACTGGGTGAGGCCCATGTTAGATGGCATTTAGCATTGTCTTCAGTTAATATGAATGATTCCAGCGCCCACATATTTCATGTCTAACTTGTTATGCATGGTTTATCTGAAACAACAATTACTACTATTTTATTTTTATTTTCTTATGTGAGCTTAAAAATAAACAATTTTCTCAATGAAATCCTCAAGTTTCTTCTTGAAATTATGTTTTACTCTATTTTTAATTTTTGGCAGATTGAGAGAACTGAATACACTGAAGGGTCATGTGGAGTCAGTTGTTAGATTGAAGGGTCTTGACATTGACACAATACAGACTGTCTGAGATTAAACCTTCAATGTATATAAAAATATAATGTATGCTGCTTCAGTTAGGGGTGTGAGTATAGTGCAGCAACAAAATTCATGCTTTAAATTTATAGGTCAAATTTGCCCTCATAGTGAGTGCATGACACTTTTGTCTCTGCACTATGTATGCTTGTGCAGTTGTTCCTGGGAGTTTTGGTGAATAGTTTGTGACTCTGTGTTTGTCTCTACTTTTGTATAGAATAAATTAATATATCTTACATGGGTTGTGTTTATGATTAAAAGTTAAATAATTTCATTCATGTATAGCAATCAGGTTTTCTGCTAAGCTAGTATACCTTAAATAAGAATACATGGGTTGTGTTTATGATTAAAAGTTAAATAATTTCATTCATGTATAGCAATCAGGTTTTCTGCTAAGCTAGTATACCTTAAATAAGAACATAGTAAAATCTTGTATTCCTCTTGTGTCTCCTTTTCTATTCCTCTACTTTAACGTTGAAGGACGTAACACTCTTTCATCGAGTTGCCAATAGAAAAATGGGACAAGATTTCAATTTTTGGATATATATCTTCGTTACTTGGGCACTATATCGGATGTCGACTAATCCAAATTCGAGCTAATCATAATCACATTTGCTTCTAACTTTTTTTTTTTATCCAAGTTTGAATGTGCTTATAAAGTTTTTTCCCATATTTTTTTAGCTAATCGTATATCGTTTTATGTATAATTCCGAGGTACCTGAAACATATGATAATATATGATTAGTTGATATATAGTAATAAGTAAATTATATATGCATCACGCAATACAGACTGCGTTGTAACTAAACTAACTAATTGGTGCACACCACACAAGGAAGAACTTACATAAATTAATTTCCATCAAGTCTAGAGTTTCAACATGAAAAACTGCTTCACTATTTAGTATTTATACCTTGTCTTCACCCTCTGCCTTTATCAATAGTTTATATTCGTTCTCATCCTCATCTCCAATATTGCAACAACAACTATCTTCAACGGAGCAAGCCCTACCACTCTTGCTACCCTCCCTTAGGAAATAAACATAGAAAAGCAACGTATTCCCTCCAATCACAACCCCAAATAAGCACAAAGACTCGGTGAGATACTTAAAACTTGAGAACTCAAAGGCAAATCCCAACATGATGGTACTAAGCAACACCCATATCCCAATTTTAGCGTTACGCTTCTTAGCCGATTTCTCCCATCGCGGTAGCGCGTAGTGCACACGGAAGAAGTAGTCCAACAAGAAGGAACCAAAGAACACAAAAATGATGAACACTACCATTTGAATGTCATTGTTGTTGTATGCACGGTAGATTGTGGTGCCACTGCTTATTGTTAAGTTGATGTAAGCATAGTAAGGTAGCACACTATCAAACATTTGGGTAACAACTTCATCAAATTTTTTGAGAAGATGCAGTAGTTGCTTTGATGAAACCATTGCCTTATTAGTGGTATTAAATTGTTGGTGTGATATATACTTGATATAGAAAGAGCAATGTGGTGTTATAAAGTTCTCGTAATGCACAGGGTCTTATATATATATATATATATATATATATATATATATATATATATATATATATATATATATATATATATGTATGTATATGTATATGTATATATATATATATGTATATGTATATGTATATGTATATCTAAAAAATATATAAAATCAATTTAATTATGAATTAACAAAGATAAAAATGAAAAGCAACTTTGCACTATAAACCTTTCGGCTCCCGCTTTGTGCAGAGTTTAGAGAAGGGTCGAACACACTATGTGTATACGAAATTCAGGTATGAAATGATAATGAGTGAAGGTAGGGGAAGTAGAAGTAGCAAAGGATGGTGGTGTGTGGTTGTGAATTGGGGACTAGGAATGAGTTTTAGAGGGAGAAGCTGGGTTCCTTAAAAATGCTAGAGGAGGCAGGTTTTTCAACGAAGTTAGTTGATAATGACGTTTTTGTCCACGTTTCTTCTCAGAAACAACAGAGAAGCAGAAGCAGAGGTTTTGGGAAACTGCAACGTGAGTTTACTTATAAATTCAATGAGTTATGACTTAACAAAGATGGAGGAATTTTAAATGTCATAAAGCATGCAAATTTCCTTGTACTATCACTTCTGTGAACTTTCTTGCAACTTCATATTTTTTTGGCTTTGGAAAATGCCTTGGTCCACCCAATATGGATTGAAAAATTTAAGTTTAAAATACGAAAATATCGAGGGACTAAGTTGGTACATAAAAAAAATTGGGGGATCAAGTTGGTACATCTAAATAGTTTGGGGGATAAGTTAGTATTTACTCTTTTTCAGGGACCAAGAGCATCCACACCGGGGCATTTTCTTTTGTCCTTAGAAGATTATGGACAGTCCATATATTTTTCTACCGGTGGGGAAGAGGGTTCATTTGTCCCTATTTTTCATTTGTCTATGTACAGGGACAAATTCCAGAGGAAGAGAGAAGGAAGAGAGAGAAGGCGAAGAAATGGAGGGAGAACTGAACAGAAATGAATTGGGAGAACTCGAGTACCCGAGTAGTGTGATTTTTTTTTTTATATAAATGAATGCAAAGAACTCAGAGGTATGGTACTCGAGTAGTATGGCCCTTTTTTTTTTAACTTCAAAATTTCATATCTTCTTTGTTAACCGTTGGATCTTGCTCAAATTTGAATACAATCTTCCTTACATACTTATCTTCACATCCAACGGTGGAATTTGTGTTTAAAGTTGAAAAAAAGTAGTTTAAAAAAAATTAGCTAAAATGTAAGTTAAAAGTGGAATTCGTAAGCTTTAATGTATGATGTGACTTATTTTATGTAATTCTCTGATATTGAATCGTTAATGTATTTTATTTTTCTATTTCTCTACATTTTTTATTGTGATTTTTTAATGCATTTTAAATTTAATTTTATTGCGTTTAAATTTATTATCGTATTTATTTACGGCGAAAATATAAAAAAATAACAGTTTGAAAATAATATAGAATGTTTTAAATTATAGTTATAGTTTTGGTGGGAAAAATATAGTTAGTTGATGGTGGTTTTTATTTATTGTAAAATATTAAGAGTGTGGGGTAGTGTGGTCCCAATTTTAAGGACAAAAGTGAGTTCATGGGTGTGGAGAAAATATGTGTTTGTCCTTAAAAGTATAAGTAAGTGTGAAGAATAATAAAATAACGTGTGACGTACATTTAAGTACAAAACTTATGTCCACGGGTGTGGATGCTCTAAGTTGGTACATTGAAAAAACTTCAGGGACGAAGTTGGTACTTCACTTTTGTTTTTATATGTCTTCACTTTATGATTTTTAGAAAATATTTAATTCTTTTTTCCTAAGCTAACCTTATTAAACGAGTGTTCTAAAATGCTTCTTTTTTCTATATGTATGTAAGTCGCATGTTAATTTTTGTTCTATTCCCAATACTATTTTCCTAAAATACCTTTATTTTTAAAAAAAATTCGAAAAAATTGAATACAATTAACTAACCTTTTTAATAAGCGTAATTTTAGTTATTTCTTCTTATATTGTAAACTATAGGGAGTACTTACTTCAAAAACGAAATTCATTGAGGACTAATACTTAATGGCCATTGGTTGTTTATTTCTCACTCGGTGCCACTAATGCATTTTATAGGGTACCAATATTGTTGAGTAGCAAATGTCGAGGGAACATGAGCGTAGATCAGTTATTGAATACATCATAATGTGTTTTTGGGATTGTTGCACTTGACGGGGGTGACTTCGTCCTACGTTTCCTCAGTAAAAAGGGAATAATCAAGACATACATAGTTCTTAGGAATGAGGTTTAGAGAAAACGTACATAAATGTACTCAACGTATATGTTATGTGCACCATGTTGGCCTTTTTCGACACTTACGATAAGCACTATATTTATAGAGAGAGTTGCTTGACCTAGTTCAATTGGGTTTAAAAAAAAGTCAAATAAAGGTCAAACTCGACTTTGATCTTAGTATGCCGGCATATCCAACTAGGAGAAGGCATATGCTCAAACAATCTTTTATGTCCTAACTACAAACCTTGGCACAAGCCTCTCAGCTTACACGAAGCTGAGCGCATATGTAATAGACCTAAATTAACTGTCGGAATTGTGAAAATATGTTTTATGAAAATTAGCATGAAGTAATTGATTACTCTTGTGTGAATCGATTACTTTGTTGCATCATACAAAATCCAGAAATTTTTGAATCGATTACTCAAGTTAGTGTAAGTGATTACTTCTCATGAAATAGATTATTCTTTGGAATAATCAATTACTTTGTTGCATCATACAAAATCTAGGGAATTATGAATCGATTACCTTTTCATGGGTAATCGATTTTTTTTTTTAAATAATTGATTACTTTAAGTCAGTAATATTTTTTTTTTTGAAAAATCAAAATAACGTCTCTAGATCAATTGTATTAATTACTTGGATTATAGGTTTATTTAAGTTTTTAATCCCTAAAAGTTCAGCGTGTTTTGATCTTAGTCCTTAAAAGTTATTTTGACCGGGACTAGTCCCTAATTTTTCAAACATTTTGGTTTTGGTCCCCTATGTTAGAAAAGATCTTTTATTTGTTAATGTGGTTAACAGAACACCACATCAGTAGCTAGCCACGTGGTATGAGGTGACATTAAATAGGTAGTGTAGCATGGATGATTCAGGCCGATGAGCGCAAAAATTTTGCGTATAGGACCATTTTGCTTATAATACTTTTTTTGGCGTGTATCAATGATGTCTTCTGAGCAAAAGCCGAAGACTATTACTCTATGTTTGCCTCTACTATCAAAAATTTTTTCACACACGGCGAGAGCTAAACCCATAACATCATGTTTAAGAAATACAATCATCTATCCATTATAATGTGCTCTCTTGATATAAAAAGATACTCTAGGAAACAATAAAAATAACATGACAAACACTACATGCATCTTTTAGGAAAGAATAATAAGGTTAAAACAACTAGACCCAAAAAAATTAAGAAAGGAAAAATTAAATGGTACTAGCTACCATTGTAGCTTGGAAAATGGCATGAACAGGGACGGAGCCACATATAGATAAGTGGGGGCACGTGCCCCCACAATTTTTTTTAATATAATTATTACTAGCTAAACTTATATATATAAATAAATAAATGCATATATTATTACTAGATTAATTATAAAACTAGTTTTGGATTGGATATTTTTCTATTTTGAAATTGTATTGTTGTGGCACAATGTTATTATTATTATTATTATTATTATTATTATTATTATTATTATTATTATTATTATTATTATATGACTTACATTTTTGTAAAGATTGAATATCTCTTTGATGACACTAGAAATTAATATGTTTTTTCTTAATTATATTTTATATTGTTTTATAAGCAATATATTATTCTCTTCGTTAATATTTATAAATCACACTTAACCAAAACACATGAATTAAGATAAGCAGTTCACTCGTTTTTTTAGCAAAAAGATATCTATCAATTTTTCACTTTTACTTATTTTTTATTTATATTTTTATTTATCACTTTTACTTATTTTACTTGCATTATTTTTTTTATGATAAATTAAACTTAGTTAATCAGAACACTCATTTAATACGAATAATTTAGTGAAAAAATTAAATACCTCCAAAAAAATATAATGTGACCTAATGTAAGAACGGATGAAATATAATTGTAATCTTTTATATTTATATATGTGTCGCCCCCACATTTAAAAATTTCTGAATTCGTCACTGGGCATGAATATGGCACTTCAAAAGTCTCGTGGATAAGAAAAAGATTGTGTGTTCGTAGGCATTTAGTGAGGAAAGGCTAACATAGAGACAAAAGTAGTTTGTTAGTCCAAAACCTGAGGTATAACCTGAGATATAACATAGAGACAAGCACAGCCATCTCCATAACGTCAAGTCGAGCCTTCACAGTAACGAAAACCATGCGACCCACCTCGAAAACGTCAACAACTACTAACTAGACTTCAAGACTATGTCTTGAGTAATGACAATGACTCATCTGATGAAAAAATTAACAATTTTGCTTTATTTGTAGATTTTGAGCCAGTAACTTTTGTGGAAGCCTCAAATGACCAACATTGGAGAAATGTTATAGATGAAGAAATTTATTTCATAGAGAAAAATGACACTTGGGAGCTAACAGACTAATTGCCTGCAGATAAGAAGCCAATAAGAGTGAAGTGGGTGTACAAAACAAAATACAAGCCCAATGGTGATGTTGATCGATTCAACACAAAATTGGTTGCAAAAAGATATAAGTAAAAACCATCTATCAATTACTTTGAAGTATTTGCCCCTGTTGCAAGACTAGATACAATCCATATGATTATCTCACTTACTGCTCAAAATAAATGAAAGATATATCACATGAATATTAAGTCTTCTTTTCTAAATGGTACCTTGGAAGAAGTATATACTGAACAACTTACAGGATATGTGGTCAAAGGAAAAGAAGACAAAGTGTATAGATTGAAGAAAACATTGTATGGACTGAAACAAGTACCAAGAGCTTTGGCACAAGAAGATTGATTTCTACTTTGCGGATCATGCCTTTAAAAGATGTCTTTTCGAACACACTTTGTATATTAAATTTATTGATCCTGGAGATATACTCATTGTTTGTTTGCATGCTGATGATCTTATTTTTACTGGCAATAACCCAAAGATGATTGTAACATTTAGAGAGTGAAGCTGTAGTGAGATCATTTGAAATGAAAGATTTAGGCTTGATTTCTTATTTTCTGGGCATTGAAGTTGTTCAATAGGATAATGGAATTTTCATTTCTCAAAGAAAATATGCAAGTGATATTTTAAAGAAATTCAAAATGGAGAATTTAAAGCTAATCTCTACTCCAATTGAGGAGAAGCAGAAATTTATGAGAGAAGACAATGAAGGCCATGTTGATCCAACTCACTACAAGAATTTGATTGGAAGCTTGAGCATTTGACAGCTACAAGACCAAATATTGTGTTTGGAGTTGGATTGCTTAGTAGACTCATGGAAGAACCACATGTTTGTCATTTGCAAGGAGCAAAAAGAATTCTTAGATACAACAAAGGTACTTTGATTGATGAAATTTTTTTTGCCAATATTAATGATGTGAAGCTTGTTGAATATAAAGATAGTGATTGAGCTGGTGACATAGAAACAAGAAAAAACACAACAGGGTATGCATTTCATCTTGGAATAGGTGCAATATGTTGGTCCTTCAATAAACAACCAGTTGTTGCACTCTCTACAGCTAAAGCAGAATACATAGCGACAATTGGTTGTGCCACACAAGCAGTATGACTCAGAAGAATTCTTGAGGTGTTGCATCATAAGCAAAGCAGTCCCACAGAAATATTTTGTAATATGTGAACAATTGCACTTTTCAAAAATCCAGTGTTTCATGAGCGTTCCAAGGATATTGATATTCGGTTTCACAAGATTCAAGAATTAGTGGATGAGAAAGAAGCGATGATCAATTATTGTCACACTAAATAAAAAATTGAAGATATTTTTACAAATTAAAGCCATTGAAAATTTAATTGCTCTACAAGATGAAGAAGATGTTTGGAATGACAAAAACGGTTTAAGGGAGACAATATGTTTATTAAACCAAATTGGGCCTATTCATTTTGTCTTCTAATGCAATAAGAGCTGCCTTTGGTGGAATGTGGCTAATGACGAAGGATTTAAGGAGCAGGTGTTGTCACTTGCTAAGCACAACACCTGTTCCCCCTCAAATGTTTTAAGGTACATATTAAAATATGCATTTCATATTAGCAAGTGAAAATTGGTGTAGTGGCAAGGTACTTGACTTGAATTCATGGAGATGTGTGTTTGAGACCAGCCTTGGTAGTTCACTTTTTTTTTTTTTATTTTACTTACTTTATTTTACCTTACAAAATGCTGAAAGTTTGGCAAAATTACATCCTTACCAAGATTTGAACCCATGACTAAATTGTCATTAAGGCAAATCAATTCTTTGTAATTTCAAGCAAAATTTTAATTATAAATACTCCAAATTTAACTCCATGTAATTTTTGTTTCCTTGAAACACTATTCATTGATGCATCCCCTGCTTTTTAGGTTAAGATCTGCCACATCCATTATTAAGACTTTTTCTTTTAGTTTTTGTTTTATTGTTTGATTGATTCCTTTTTCTTATTCCTTCGGTTTGCCATTAAATTTATTAGTTGTTTTTGGTGCTTTTCATTGTAATGAAATAGTCTATATAAGACTATGTATCATAACATGAAATATATGTTTTGATGCATTGTGTCAGAAAGACTTAGGTCTGCGTAAGTCAGTCCAGTTGGCCGGTAGCGGCAGAGCAGGTTCTGGGTTCTAATCCAGGTACTTCCTTTGTAATTTAAAAAAAAAAAGAAAGAATATAATTAGAAAAGAATATAATTAGAAGTGAATGAATTGTGATTCCTCTAGTTTCATTCCTCAGTTCATAAATTACTTTTTGTGTAAAAAAAAAATACTAATAAGTTTATATTTATATGAAAAAAAAATTGAGAGTTGTGAGAAAAAAATAATAAACACTTTAATTCATGAACTTCTGATATCAAATATATATTATACTCACCACTATGAATCTGTGAAATTATACAAGTAATCCATTCGTTTATGAAATTGCAGTCTTGTGATTTATCTTGAGCTATCAACTTTTAAACATCTTATTTCTTGGATAACTTTTGATACAATATGTAACATCTCTTAGAAATTACAATCCATTAAGTTTGAAATTAATTTTTTGTTCCGGAAACAAAATGACTTTTATTTTTGCATTTGGCTAACATTACTTGTCACAAAAGTTTATCTCTGAACAGAAAAAAGGGTGATCTTCCCGGTGTGTAAGTCACATCATAGAGGCTAAGTCTCTAGAAAAAATGTAACTTCACGCTGTGTTAATGTCAATAGTAAATTCATACAAGAGGAGCATAAAATTCCAGGTTAAGAATCATGGAAAAAAAGAAATCAGCAGTTTGCATTACATCTCATCAATTAGGTTACTTAGGACTTAGGACTTTGGAAAAACTTTCAAAAATTAACTACTACGTGTTGGTTGGTATTGTTCCCATGTGGTTAGGTTTGAATGTTTGACTAGTTGTCTCACTTGCACTTGCGGTTTTAATTCAAAAAATGTGCAGATATGCAACTCTTGGAATATTCATCTGCTAACAGAACTGGGACCTCTTGTCGTCATTGAACTGACAAGTGTTTTTAATCAGAAAAATATATATTGTTAGAACAAATTAAAATCAAATCATGAGAAGTAGGAATACTACAGACTTTGATAAGAGGAACAATAGATGTACTTTGCAAACGTTTGGTAGACTTTTAAAAGGATATGACACATAACACACATGTCCTATTATATTTGGTGCATTTTATGAATAAAATAACACATAATACAGTATTATAAAAGAGTACAGTATAATATTTTGGTTCTATTATGGTTTGATTATAGAGAACATAACATAATCAGCATTGGATTATTCCAGTTAGTTTTAAAGTCTATCTTATTAATATGAAACCTTATCTATAATTATCCTAAAATTTTATAAGTCAAATTTGAATGATGTGATGACACTTAAAAAAAAAATGTTTATAAGTGTTTGTTTTTAGAGCACTTGTAAAGAATCTATATATAGTTTAGAAAATATTTTTAAAAGAAAAATATAAATTTTGATATTCTCAATCAAAGAAAAAATAAAAATTTACGTTGTTTTTTTCCCAATTCTAAAAAACCTAATAACAAGTGCTCCTTTAAAAACAAAACAACCCTTTTCTCAAAAACTTTATCAACCCTCCTAATGACTTATCCCAAAGTGATACACATAAAGGAATCAAGATCCTCTATCCCAAATCATATACTCTCCACACAAATTTTAATAAACTGAAAAATAACTTCCTAACTGTTATGCTATTTTTATAATATTTAATGAAATGTCATTGGTTGAGTATAAGATTTGGGACAAAAAATCCTGATTCCACCTAAAGGTGGTAAATACAAACATAAAAAAATGTAATCAGGGTTCAAGAGACATTATATGTTGTCAAAAGTTAGTTCTCTTTGTTATTTGTTTTCCTCTTTTTAGGTTGTTTTTGGAGGGAAAAGAGAGGAAACGGGTTACAAAAACCAGCCGATAAATAGACCCTTAGAGACATATTTAAGATTGCAAACTACCCAAGTTCAAAGGCAAAATATCATCCATGATGAGGAAGGAAGATTGTTGATTATACAAATGGTAGCATAAACTAAATAATTCGAGAAAAGAAAGTTTTTACCTTTGAATGTGGAAGGAACCACAACAACATGCATGTCGGTATTGTTGGGAGGAAGTTGTAAACGAAGGGGATAGAGTTTTGCATTCAATGGGTTGCGGCAACACACAAGAATATCTTCAAGTCCTGTTTCCTTCTTCAAGCTATCCTTCAACTCCTCCACATTACTTCCTTTGAATGTAAAGAATGCCTCTTCATTACGTGCATCATCAACATCACCATTTTCATCACCCACGTCATAGAATATTACCCTCCCCTCTTTCTTTGGTGACTTGCATTCAAAAGATTCTTCGACCTACAAGTAGGAAAAGAATAAAATTACGGCTTTCATATAAAAGTTTATTGGGTAATAATAGGTAAACGTTAAACTCATGAACTCTATAATCTTTTTTTAACTTGAATAAACAAGGAATTCCGTGAATCATTTGGATCATAACATTATCATATTTTAGTTCATGAAAATAAGTAGTTTCCATCATCCCTTTTTTATTATTAAATTTTTTTACTAGATTACTCTAACATTTCTAGAAATTCATTAACCAAGGACAACTGAGCATCATAGTACACAACCAACACCCCACCCCACCTTCTATGAAGAGTTTGCCAAAGGGTACACAATCATATGCATCAAGTTAACCACCACCAAAATTACATGAGTAGCTTCACACTATTGTGAAGCAACGACAGTATTTTATGAATCATACAATAAAGGCTCCCAAGACTACATGCCAATCTATACATCACATTTACACCCAACTACAAATTACCTTATGTTAGATTCTCTTCCTCCTTATAAATCTTGAAAGAAAAAATCAAGGGAAAAATTTAACAAGAGACGAATTTCTTGTTTGCTGTTAAAAAAAACTCTAACCTTCCTAAAATAGTGTTTTTGGTTTTACAAATCTCTTATCTGTTTAGGAAATTTCGTTTAGAAATATTGCAGTTTAAATTGGTGATTGCATGGAAGTTAGAGAAGAAATAGTCAAAACACTTCAAAAGTATTTGGGAAAATTCTTGAAATTCACCCAAACTTCTTGGTCAACAAGCAGAAAAATGATCTATGATCATCAAAATATCTAAATATATAATTTTCGATGTAATGAGTACAGAATTTTCACGTTATTCTTTTTAAGATAGTATATTTTTAAGATCATATTGTTGTTGTGAAACAAAGACACAAACCTTTAATTCACCTAGTAACTTGAGTACATATACATGAACAAAACAAAGTTATGCCTTTGTGTTCCCATGGATGTAATGTAAATGCTTTAAATCAGCTATTGGCATATCTAACACTTTCTATTTTCTTACATGGAAGGTCTAGGACTAGAACCCATGACCTGGGGAATGGAGAAATTCTAAGTGTCCCTGCAACCACCAACTGGGCTGTCTTACACGGACTAACACTCTCATTTAATTAGCTTTTAAGCCAATGATAGGTTAGTTCTCTTCAACTCTTTATTGTAGTAGAGGGGAGTGCTATTATTATTATTATGACACTTAAGCTAGATCTCTCAATAAAATTTTAATTTATCAACAAAATAATCTTTTAATAATATATTAACAATTATCACATCTGATGGTATCTAGCATATGCTTTACATTAACGAGAACTTTATGTATGTATTCAAGAATTTTTCCTTAAATTTCATAGGAATGAGATTGTGCATATTCGAGAAAGATTCTATTTTTTTAATATAAAAATAAGTAGTTTTACTAAAAAGGTGCTATTATTTCAAATTAATTAAATTCAAATCATTTTTTTTTACATCCGAAAACTTTCTTTTTAATTATTATTCTGGGTGTATTTGATGAAGTCATATCAACCTAGAAGACAATTAACCAATCTTATAACTCAATGATCAATTTTGATTTGATTTGATTTTCTTAACAATGTGTGTATGTGGTCGATAAGATTGGTAAATTAGCATCAAGATGTGTCCTATAATTAAAAAGTTTCAAGATAGGACAATGTTCCAGATATTTCTTATTATTTTTTTTGGGCAAAATTGAATTTGGTCAATATAAGATTGACCTAATAAATTGTTGCGACCTACCAAATCCGATTATCATAATCAAATTAAACTTACATGCAACACAAAGTAAAACATATGAACTATTATTGAAAAGAAATGTATGCTCTAAGAATTATTACGGCAAAACTACTACTTTGATCCTTAAGTTATTTATTTGTTTTAAAGTAATTTCTTAATTTTTTTTGAAAGTGCGTGGCTCTTATTTTATTAAGTCATCATCGTTAGTCGGTCTGTCAATTTTTCCGTTATCTACTCTCTTGATCATCTTCCCCAACAAGCTCCAAGATTTTTTGGTAATAACTAATTTTTTTCGTCAACACCTGCATCGTCAAGTTCCTTAACTAATTTGCCATGTTCATTCTCCATCTCCGAGTCTTTCAACATCCCCTCATTGTCACCGGCTGGTTGCGAAGAGAGAGAGGACCTTATTGGCAAAATTAGAGGTGGCCGGAAAAACAAAGATGGCAGTAGAAAAAGGAAGAGGAAAGAGAAAATATTATTATTTTATTTAATTTAACGGAAAATTGATGATAGGGACTAACGATACAAACATAAGTTAATTTGAGGGAGCACTTTCAAAAAAAAAACTTAAGAAACTACTTCGGAACAAATAAATAATTTAAGGGACCAAATGAGCAGTTTTGCCAAATTATTAATTAATAAATGTATTTAAACAATAAATTAATTTTATCACACTCGATAGTTATAATAAAATTTTCGCCTTATACATGCTCGATATTCTTTTTTTCACACGCTGAATTTTCCTACGACAAACCTCAGATGATGATGTTCTTGGAGACTTGAGATCAATCTTGTCAAGATCACCAATAGGACTAGTATACCGAGATGGAGAAGGTGAAGGAGAAGGAGAACGATCATGATCACGTGGCATTGAATACATGGACCTATCAGGTGGTGTTATAGGAGTGGGTCTAGGTCTTGGTTTTGAAGGCTTTGCTTGTGGTTGTGGCTTTAGTTCTACAATGTCCACATCCCACAAAATCCAATTAGCTGAAGATGTCCTATGTGGAACATCATGTGTTATTGAATTCCTCCAAGGTGGCAACCCACCATTGCCACGTAGGTATTGTCCATAACGTGTTCTAAGCCTCACTTGAACCCCATCTCTAATAGGTTCCCATTCAATTGAGGAATCTAACCTTCTTGGCATTGTTTGTAAAACCTTTTTGGCCGTGCCCCTTATTAGGAATGGCATGTTGGATGCTGTTAAGTATTTGTCATAACAACTCTTCAAACGTATCGCATTTGAATTCTCTACAATTTCCACGTTCCATTTTGCATTCTTGTAGGTGCCATTTCGGTCTTGGTGTACACCTTCTTGATCATCATCTGCTACCATGTATTTGTCATGGTAGCTTCTTAGACGCACCACATTGGCCTTCTGGAAGAATTCCATTCTCCTTTGAATTAAAAAAATAAAATAAAATAAAATTGTGGTGTTAATAATTTGTTTGGAAATGGGGGAGTTGAATTAGGAGATTCAGGACAAAATGAAATTGGATTATGAAGAAAATGGGGTTGAGAAGAAGGCAATATGAAGATAGGAAAGGGTCAGTTATTATGATGTGTGAATTACGCGTAATAGAACCACACATGTCTAATTCGAGTACCAATTATGAATGAGTCGTTCTAAAATGATGCAAAAGTTGTTGCTAGAAGTTCACCTCTCTTTTTTCTTTTTCTTTTTCTTTTCTTATTTACATTTTTTTTTTTAAAAAAAATTTAGTTTACAGAAGTTCTCCTCTGTAGCACAAAGCCACAAACGAGGATCTTGTGTCATGTATGGTGAACAGATAATAAATTAAAATAAGGTGGGTACGGAGAAACAGTTCATATGTGGTTGGTGATTGAAGGTGTTACATATTTGAAATTTTGGTCATGCCAGCAATTCTTTTCATCGATCTTAGGCATACTATGTTATTCTAATGCTTTGCGCGAAAGAAAATGAGAAGAGAGAAATAAAGGAGAGAGAAATAGGAAGAGATATTACAGGAAGAAAATGAGTAGATTAAATATATATATATATATATATATATATATATATATATATATATTTATTGACATTGATTCTGTAGTTGTTTGATATGAGAGAAAATGTGAAAAAGTGAGGAAGAGAGAAAAATTGAGCTTTCTTTCCTTTTGTTTGGTTAGAGAGAAAAGTGGGAAGAGAGAAAACAATAAATTTGTCAAAAGACAACTATACCCTTATTTTACTAAATAGAAATAAATATATTTTTTTTCCTTTTCACATGTACTTATATTTAACATAACCAAAAAAATTTCTTTACTTCAATTGTTTATTACATAATAAAAAATTTCGAGTCCAAAATATTAAAACAAACAGTTTTTTTATTGAAATAAAAATGCCTATTTTTTTTTAAATTGAAAAAATAAAAAAAAGTCAATCAAAGTGAATAAATGAAGGACAAATGAGTAATATAACATACCAATTTCAGTTTTCTCTTCATCCTCTCTTCTCATGGGGAGAGAAAACTTTTTCTGTTGGGACCCACCATATTTTCTCTCTCCCCTCATTTTCTTCCCTGAACCAAACGAAGAGTAAGTGATAGGTGAAAAGTGCGCATATCCCTTTTTTTTTATTAAATTTTAAAAGGGGCATATCTTTTTGACTAATCTATCACTTTGATCCTTGAATTTGTTTCAATATTCACTTTGGTTCTCAGAATTAAAGAAATTGTTTTAAAGTCCCTCAATTTGTAAATTGTTACTCACTTTAGTCCCTCGGTTATGTTGTCGCTAATGTCTGTTAACGACAAGTCGATGTGGCCTGTTAAATGGTCAAAACGATATCATTTAGGTCAAAACGTCGTGGTTCTGACTTATAAAAATAAATTAAAAATACAACTTAAATAAAAATAAAAAGGATTACTTTAGTCTCATACATCTTTCTGCTTCTTCTCTAACATTAAGTCAAAATCAACATAAAAGACTATCTCTCAGTCACCTCCACAACCGAACAACATTCAATCTAATCATATAACTAATTCCCTCATTCCCTCCCCTCATGCCTTCTCCCTTTTGTTGGAAAACAAGCGGGTAGTACTATTCCCTATAAAGGAGGTGAATAGGCGAAGAGTACGAATCTTCACCAATTAAAACTTTATCGCTTACTAAGGCCTTTAAAATAATCAGAGTAAAAACATATAAAACGCATATACTTAAATATATGGAAATTAAGCGCGCGAAATTGTAAAGAGATAATGAAAGAGAAGCGAACACAAGGATTTTATCCTGGTTCACATTAGTGTGTTAACGAACACTAATGTTACATCCAGTCCTCCCTCTCTGAGATAGGAGATTTGCTTCACTATGAACAAAAATTGTAAGTACAAGTAATGTGTAAGAGAAAACCTTTCCCTTAGACTAGTCCCTCCAAAGAACCTCTTTGGAACTTGTGTCTTCGCAAACAATTCCTCGAACCACAGCGAACCTTGTGCTTGAAGAAACCTTCTTCAATTCCACTTGAAACCTTCAAGTATACTTGATGAAAACCTTTCACCAATTTGCGTTTGTCAATGTCTTGTTGTTGGCACTTTACACTTTGTTGTGTGGATGAACAACTCCGATGAAGATCAATGATACTTGCTCCTTTCTTGTGTGGATTAGCAACTCACTTAAGAACACTTTTAGTACTGAATCAAAATCTAAATCAATGAGAACGAATGCAAGTGTATATCAAAGTGGGTATTTGTGAAAATTCAATGCAACACTTGAATGTTCTTCTTGATCATATGTGAAAATGCAATTGATTCATGAAGAACACTTGAGAATTCTGTAAAACATGTTTAAGAGAAAGTTCAGAAGTGTTAGAAGGTTGTAAGAATGTTGTCTCATCTTTTAAAAATGTTTGGACATGTATATATAAAGGTTTGGACAACAAACGACTAGTTTTAGACAGTTTTAACTGTTAGTATCCGGATACTTTTGAAAGTATTCGGATACATCGTGTTTAAAATCAAAATTCTGACTGTTGTTTTAACGGGGTATCCAGATACTTTCAGAGGTATCCGGATACTTTCAGATGTATCCAGATACTTCGGTTCAAAATTTCCAAAAGCAACATTTTTACTTGTTAACACTTATAGTATTATATTTAAAACATTTTCTTCACTTCCAAAACACTTTAATTTATTAGAAAAATATTTTCAAATTATTTTCTCAATATTTTTCTTATATTTATAAAATCACATATTTTTCTTTTAATTTTGAAAAGCACCCACGTATGATTATACTTAGCATGCATATCATATCTTTTAGATTATGATTAATTTTTCCTAACTTAGACTCTAACCATTATGCATCTAGGGGACTTAATAAAGAATAAATAATACATTACATTACAATAAGAACTCCTTTGTTGACTTTGTTGAGCCTTAAGTTGAGTTGTGAACTTTTGCCTTGACTTGCACTTTGTAATCATCAAAACTACCTATGCTTAGGCATTTTCTCAACACCTTTCACCCTCAACCCAAATCATAGATCATCAATCACTGGAGTCACTATCGATTCCCCTTATTCACTTCAACCATCATCGATCATCCCTCTTTAGTCTCAACTTCATCGCTTATGCTTTGTCAAGCTCGTCCCTCAACAATATTACCCAAAACAACCACATGCATTAGAATATAAGTGAATATGTTGTCCTTTGTGTTTCGGTATGTTCTGAGTTTGTTTTGGTTTGCTTATCCCGATTCGATTTGTTTTAGAATCATCCTCGCTTTCGTTCTTGGGCTTCCATTTGCTATGGGTTTGTTTTGGTTCTGCTTTGTGTGTAGGTTTGTTCTGAGTTTGTTTAGGTTAACTTAATTCGATGTTGATTCGTAAAAGTTGATCCTCTCCATTTTTGTCACCCAAAACGACGTCGTTTTGATCTAAACAGCGTCGTTTTGGCCATTTAACGAGGCACATCAACTTGCCGTTAATGGACATAAACGACGACATAACCGAGGGGCGACAGTAAATAACAATTTGCAAATCAAGGAACTTAAAAGCAATTTCTTTAATTTTAAGGAGCAAAGTGAACGTTTGATACAATTTCAGGACCAAAGTGACAATTTAACCTTAAATTCGTCATGGATTGAGGCATTCCACTAACCTTAAAAAACTGGACCAAATTATCGATGATTTGCGACAATAGAGAAGGAGATGGTCTAAGGTCTGTAACTCCCAACTACACATGGGATATATACACCGTCGTCTTGCAAGAAAACAAACCATAGGAATGTCAAAACTTTGGGAGGAACAGTCTTGTTGTTGAATTTAATTTTAGTTGATAAATTAATAAATCCTCAAAGGCATAACAAAAAGATTTTACAGAGAAAACACAATTGTAATCATATGTCTAATCAGAATAAAGTATCTCCTCATATGAGGAGATAGCTTGTCTACTTAAACCATTCATAAATTGACATGTGGCTTTCAATTTTAAAGTTTTTTTAATTTAAAAAAAAAGAACAGAAGAAGAGGAAAAGAAAGGAACGATCAGTGAGAAGAAGCAGGCAAGCAGTGAAAAGACTTAGTTTTCCTCAGTGAGAAGAAGCAGGCAAGCAGTGAGCATATCCACTCACCATTTGGTGACATATCTGCCATATCTATTGTAACATAAGCCAATGAGGTTTTCTAATCCTAAGAAGCCACTCTATGGACATCTTTCAAGCATAGATTCAACTGGTACATCAGTAAGTACTAATAAGTACCTTAAACTAACTATTTTTCTGCTTTAAATTATATTGTTCACTTATTTGCTATTGTGATTTGAGGAAAACTAAGTCTTCTCACTGCTTGCCTGCTTCTTCTAACTGATCGTTCCTTTCTTTTCCTCTTCTTCTGTTCTTTTTTTTTAATTAAAAAAACTTTAAAATTGAAAGCCACATGTCAATTTATGAATGGTTTAAGTAGACAAGCTATCTCCTCATATGAGGAGATACTTTATTCTGATGTCTAATTCAATGTATCGCCTTTTCTATCTACTTGCAGATACCACTTTATTAATCACATTACCATTGATCTGTTACCCAATTTAGTAGTAAACATCTTCGCAATTTTAAGTCCCATAATTAGTGGGGGGAAAGTTTTGGTCTTGTATAATTAGTAGGTGTAGGTTTTGGTCTCTATTTTGTTAGGCCGCTTCAACATTTTTCATCCATTGTTGATGACAAGGACTAAAACCAAAATGAAATAAAAAAATAGGGACACAATCTCAAAAAACTAAAATGCAGGGACTAATTTTAAAGTGGTTAATATTATTTATTGTGATAGACTAATTTGATATTTATGCCAATATAAAAAAAACAATTCCCAAAACTCAAAATAGAAAATTAAGACAACTACGTATACAAGGAGCTAAAAAGCTATAGTAACCAAAAGTGTGTTTTTCTTTCATAATTGCTATGTATGTTTTAAATTACCATGCCATTTTAGACATTGAAGAATTGTTCACTCCTAGCCATCAATAAACAAAACGCAAAAGCAGTCTTATAATAAAATGAACAAAGGGTTTGTTTGCAAAACTAACTTGTAGCTATGAGTTTGTAACTTGTAGCTATGGGCTTATAGCTTGTAACTGTTAAGCTAGTTAAGAGCTAGGAGCTTGTAACTGTTAAGCTAGTTAAGAGCTAGGAGCTTGTAGCTGTTTAGGAGACTATTTGAAATAGTGATGTTCGACAAAACTAGTTTCTGATGTAGCTGGAAGTTATTAAATGATCAAAAAAGACATACAACATTATATTATTTATATTATTTTTCATTTTTTTCTTTATTTATTAAATAGATATAGTTAATTAGTTAATTAATTAACTAATAAAGTATAGAAATGATTAAATCGTAATTAATTAAATTAGTTTATTTTCTTCATTTATTAATTATGTGGTTAATTAATTAATTATATCAAAAATTTTAAGGGTAGGTAAATAATTTTAAAATTTGTTTGAGAGTATAATTGGTATATGAATCATTAAAAGTTAGTTTAGTTTTTTGAAAGTTACTTCAAGTAGCTTTCTAAAAGCTAGCTTTCAAAAGCTACAAGCTCCTTATTTAAAAGCTATAAGCTCTTTCTAATTTGTGTTCACCGAACGGGGCTAGTAGCTTATTGACTAAATTTAAAAGCTCCTAGCTAGCTAAAAAGTTCATAACTCGTGTTGTCGAACAGAGCCAAAAACTCAAATATGCTTATCATATAAAAAAACATAACATGATTTTATAAATGTTGTAAACAATATTCTTCATCCACTATATCTTGAACATAACCTTTTTCATCAACCTGCATGTTTAAAACATAAATTACAATCCTAAACAAAAGCAAAAGCAAATAAAAATCCCTCGGACAAGATACATATCACTAAAATTAAATTTTAAAGCATGATCAAATAAGACAAATAAATCTTGCCATGAGGTAGAAACAAATGCAATTCAAATGGTATAATCTATAAGCTCTCAAGAATCTCCCAAACTTGCTAAAGGAAGTGCATTTGTTATCTTTGATTGAACCTTGTCATCAACATAATATGAAATAGGAGAAGTTTGAGGGCAAAATATGATTTCCCTCCTAAACCTCCTTCTAATCATTATTTCTCTCCTAAAGTGCATCATTAATTGATTAATTGGGTGTTTTCTCGGGTAATAAATCTGATCCGTCCATCCTATTTTGTTGATTAAATCACAGTCGTTAATTTGTGAGTGATGAAATCCAGTTTTCCTCTCCCTGAGCTTCTCTTCGAAGCCAAAGACTCTTCATCTTCTTTCATTCATTCTATCCCCGGTTGTGTAGAATCAAGTCTCCAATGAGGTGGATTTATTTTTATGATGACAATATAATTAGATCATGAATTTAAAGGAAGAATTCAAGCTCACCAAGTCAAGAAGATCAAGTGCATCAAATTAGCTAGTCATTCTCTCTTTTAATTTTTTAATTGTAATTTTATTTCTTTAATTGAGAGTGGGTAGCTTAGGAAGTAATCTCATCCTAGGATAAATAATTTTAATGCATGAAAAAGGTTGGGATCACATAAAATTATTCCTTGAGAAGAGAATTGAAATTAATCTTTGAAAAACTTAATTTTTATCATCTCTGGGCAAAAGACTCGAGTATTCTGAAAATCACTCGAGTAGCAAATCACTCGAGTAATCTGAAAATCACTCGAGTATCAAAAGACTCGAGTAGTTTCCAAAATACTCGAGTATTTCAGCCTCAAATCAGAGATTTGACCGTTAGTTCAGTACATGGGCATTTCTATTGATAGATGGGAAAAAGACTCGAGTAGTGTAAAAAATACTCGAGTATTTTGGTTCTGACAGCAAATTTTTAACCGTTGGAAGAGGGCAAAAATGGTATGAAAAAGTTTGTCTTACTCTCTCATTCCCTCTTCCATATATCAGAATTGGATGCCTTTGAACTAACTAACAAGAACATAAAAGAACATTGTGCTAAACATTCTCTTGGCTTATTCTCTCTCAAGTGATAAATTCTCTAACTCAATCTATTCATTCATCATTATTATTTTGTCCAAAGAGTTAGAGATTGTGCTTTATTGTTGTGGAAATCATTTGTTGGATTTCTCCACATACACATACACTTCTTGTTCCAAAAATCTTGGTGAGGTATCCAAGTACTTGGTGAGGTATCCAAGTTCTCAAGTCTTGAGAGGTTCTCAAGCAAAGTCTAAGAGGTTCTTAGCTTGGTGGAGCTCTTGAAGGTTTCAAGGAGCTAGAAGAAGAAGGAGTCTTCATCACCAAACTTCAAATTGGGGTAGAAATTCAAGAGTTTGGTACACTCTTGGAAGAGTTAGGTTGAGTGAGGAATCTCAATACCCTTTGTAATATTTCTAACAATTTGATTTTAGTAGACACTCCTAAGGTTCTTAGGGGGACTGGACTAGCTCTCTAAATAGAGAGTGAACCAGTATAAAATTGGTGGTGTTGTTCTTTTTATAGTTTTCTTTGCTTTCAAGTAAAAACCAAACCTAAGTTTCTCTAAAGGGGCTTTTTAATTAGAGTAGTAATTCCGCTGCAATTAGGTTGTTTTCAAGTTGTTATAGCTTTATTTAATTGCTTTCTACTCTTCTATTAATCTGCCCTGGACTGGTTTAATTCGTATTGATTAAAGTGCAAATTATTCAGAAACTGTTTTCTGCTAACTGCACGATTTACTCGAGTATTCTTCAGAAGACTCGAGTGTTCTTGTGATTTTACTCGAGTAGTCTGAAAAAGACTCGAGTGTTCTTGCTCTGTTTCAGAAAAATTTGCACGTGATCAATTATACTTAATTGCATTCGAAAAATTAGTCACTATTGCATTCAGATTACTATTCACCCCCCCTCTAGTAATTGCTAAGCCCGCTTGTTGGTTTCCAATAAGTGGTATCAGAGCTCGGTCGAAAGATCGAGCGTAAAAGCTTTTTCGAAAAAGATCCTTTTGGAAACAATGGGCTCTAGCAATCAACAAGAAGGGTCTATGTCTCTTAACCGACCTCCTTTCTTCAATGGTGAAGATTATACTTATTGGAAGGTTAGGATGAGAGTCTTTGTAGAAGCAATAGACACCGATATTTGGGATGCAATTGAAAAAGGTCCTTATATTCCTAGAAGAGTGGTTAATGGTGAAGCCATTGTTATTCCTAGGACAAGTTGGAATAAAGATGATTAAAAGAAAGTTTCATATGATTTAAAAGCTAAAAATATCATCTTCTCCGCTTTGTCCAAAAATGAATTTCATAGGATTTCACAATGCCAATCGGCTAAAGAAATGTGGGATACCTTGCAAATTACTCATGAGGGAACTAGTGAAGTTAGAGACTCAAGATTAAATGCTTTAACTCATGAATATGAGCTCTTTCATATGTTCCCTAATGAGTCTATCAATGATATGCAAACAAGGTTCACACATATCGTTAACCAATTGATTGGCTTAGGAAAGGAATTTAGAGAAGGTGAAACTACTAACAAAGTCTTGAGATGTCTTGATAGGAGATGGCAACCAAAGGTAACTGCCATCAAGGAAGCTAAAGATATAAAATCTATGGACTTGACCACCTTGTTTGGGAAGCTCCAAGAACATGAGATGGAACTATCAAGACTTCACTTAAATGAAGATTCGGACAAGAAAAAGAAGAGCATCTCTCTAAAAGCCTCAACCAAAATGCCAAAAGAGGATGAAGATGAATCTTCAAGTGAAAGCTCCGATCGTGCTTTAAATGAGGAAGACATTAGTTTATTTGCCAAGAGGTTCAACAAATTCCTCAAGGGCAAAAAGGGTAGTTCATCATTCTCTAAGGACAAGAGACCTCAAGACAAAAGATTCAAGGATAACAAGCCAAGAAACAAGAGCTCTAGTGAAAGTGTGAAATGTCATGAATGTGGTGGGATAGGACACATAAAAATGGAATGTCCCACCTACTTGAGAAAGAATGAGAAGAAGAACCAAGATGGCAAAGGGAAGAGGGCTTACATTGTTTGGGATGAACCGGAAAAGGATTCCAAGTCAACCTCAAGTAGTTCGGATGATGAGGAAGCCAAGCTATGTCTAATGGCCAAGAATGACAATGAAGCCTCCTCAAGTAGTGAAAGAAATGACAATGAGAGTGAGGATGAGGTATCATCTAATTATTCTTACACCTCTTCTCATACTATTTCTTATGATGATTTGCTAAATGAGTATAGTGAAATGTTAACTCAATTTGAAAGACTTGCTAAAGTTAACAAAGAAAAAGGAAAGAAGCTTTTGGAGTATCAAAAGGAAATCAATGAATTAGAAAAATCTATTAATGATTTGAAACTCCAAAATGCATCCTTGGAACTTGCTAACTCTAGTCATGTTTGTGAGAATGCAAATCAATCATATACCATCACTCATTGTGAAAAGTGTTGTGTGCTTGAAAAGGAAGTTAATGATTTGAAAATCAAACTCAACACTTTTAACAAAAGTGATAGAAACCTAGATCGGTTAATTGGTTCTCTTAGACACAATTCAAACAAAACCGGTTTAGGATATGTCCACAAGAAAAAGAAAAATAAAGTGGTTGGTTCATTCTCAAAAATTGATTTTACAAAGAAACCAACTTGATTTTATTGTGGAAAATTTGGACATACAAACAATAAGTGCCATATCAAAACTTTTGGAATTCAAAATGATACTTATGTTTGGATTAAGAAGGGAGAATCATCCATGACTAACAAAAAGGGACCCAACATAATTTGGGTACCCAAAATGAGCAAGTGATTGTGTCTTGTAGGTGTGCCTAAGAACTGGAAAGCAACTTTGGATACTTGATAGTGGATGTTCTAGGCACATGACGGGAGATAAGCGACACTTCATTGAGCTTACTCCTAAAGAAAAAGGATATGTCACATATGGAGACAACAACAAAGGCAAAATACTTGGTATAGGTAAAATTGGTAATTCTTCCAACTTGGTTATTGATAATGTACTTTATGTTCAAGGATTAGAACATAATCTTTTGAGCATTAGTCAATTATGTGATATTGGTAACCATGTATTATTTACCTCTACTCATTGTCTCATAAAAAGTGACAAAGATGAATCTATCAAATTTGTTGGAAAAAGGTCTAATAACACTTACATGGTTGAATTGAATAATATCACTTCTTTAGTTTCAAAATGTTTAATTAGCAAAGAAAGTGATACTTAGTTATGGCATCGTAGGACCGCGCACATTAATGTAAATCAACTTAAGAAACTTCAATCCAAAGACTTAGTAGTTGGTTTACCAAAGCTCAATTTTCAAATTAAAGGTGATTGCACTCCTTGCAAGAAGTGCAAACAAACTAAAAGTCATTTTGGTTCAAAAAATGATGTGTCCACAACAAGACCATTGGAAATGCTTCATATGGACTTGTTTGGACCTTCTCAAGTAAAAAGCTTTGATGGCAACTACTATGCCTTGGTGATTGTTGATGATTTTTCAAGATTTACATGGACATTATTTTTAAGTGCTAAGAGTGAGGCCTACAAGTCTTTTAAACGCCATATTAAGCTTGCACAAAACCAAGTAAACCAAAAAGTGATTATAATTCGAACCGACCATGGAGGTGAATTTGAAAACTATAAATTTGATAGATTTTGTGATAAACATGGAATTGAGCACCAATATTCGGCACCTAGAACTCTGGAACAAAATGGAGTTGTTGAGAGGAAAAATAGGGTGCTAGAGGAACTTGCTAGAACCATGTTAAATGATTCTCAAGTACCTCAATATTTTTGGGCCGATGCCGTTAATACGGCTTGTTATGTAATGAATAGAATTTTAATTAGGCCTATGATAAAGAAAACCCCCTATGAGCTTTACAAAGGTAGAAAGCCCAATATATCCCATTTCCATGTTTTTGGATGCAAAGTCTACATTTTAAACAATGGAAAAGATCAACTTGGAAAATTTGATTCTAAATCGGATGAGGGAATATTTTTGGGTTACTCTTCTCATAGTAAAGCTTTTAGAGTTTATAATAAACGAACTATGACTATTGAAGAATCTATACATGTTGTTTTTAATGAGTCTTCGAAAGAAGATAGTGTTTTATGTAATGGTAGTGATGATGGAATTGAGATTTCAAATGTTGACAAAGAGATGGAAAAATCAAAGGATGAAGGAGAAGTCAAAGATGAACTTGATCCGGCTTGGAAAACGGTGAAAGCTCACCCTATTGACAATGTCATAGGAGACCTTTCAAAGGGAGTATTAACTCGTAGGTCAATTCAAAATATTTGTCATTTTGTTTCCTTTGTTTCTCAAATCGAACCAAATTCAATTAAGGAAGCAATTATGGATGAACATTGGGTTATGGCCATGCAAGAAGAACTAAATCAATTTATTAGAAATGATGTTTGGGAATTAGTGCATATGCCCGATGATCATACCATAATTGGTTTAAAATGGATTTATAGAAATAAACTTGATGAATCCGGTTTGATTATAAGAAACAAAGCGAGACTTGTTGCCCAAGGGTACAACCAAGAGGAAGGTGTTGATTATGATGAGACCTTTGCTCCGGTTGCACGCCTTGAGGCAATCCGAATCTTGCTTGCCTTTGCATCAATTATGAATTTTACTCTTTATCAAATGGATGTCAAAAGTGCTTTCTTGAATGGTTTCATAAATGAAGAAGTGTATGTTAAGCAACCACCCGGTTTTGAAAGTCACGAGTTTCCAAACCATGTTTACAAATTGAAAAAGGCACTTTATGGATTAAAACAAGCTCCTAGAGCTTGGTACGATTGATTAAGTACCTTCTTATTAGAAAATGACTTTCAAAGGGAAAAGGTTGACAATACCCTATTCATCCATAAAACCAAAGATGACATTTTGTTAGTGCAAATATATGTAGATGATATTATCTTTGGTGCCACTAACGTGTCCTTGTGTAGAAAGTTCTCTAGTTTGATGAAAAAGGAATTTGAAATGTCCATGATGGGGGAGCTCAAGTTCTTCCTAGGACTTCAAATCAAGTAAGTCAAGGAGGGGATTTTTGTGCATCAAGGAAAATATTGCAAGGAGCTCCTTGGAAAATTCGGAATTGACAAATGCAAAGAAGCATACACTCCCATGAGCACATCATGCTACCTAGACAAGGATGACAAAGGTAAACCGGTTGATGTTATTAAATATAGGGGCATGATAGGTAGTCTTCTATATCTTACCGCATCTAGACCGGATATTATGTTTAGTGTATGCATGTGTGCCCGTTTTCAAGCTAATCCTAAAGAATCACACCTATCCGCAGTTAAACATATTTTTAAATATCTTAAAGGAACAATTAACACCAGATTATGGTATCCTAGTGATGCTAGTCTTAGTTTAGTTGGTTATTCGGATTCCAATTTTGCGGGATGCAAGCTTGATCGCAAAAGCACTAGTGGTACTTGCCATTTATTGGAAAGCTCATTAGTGTCATGGTTTTCTAAAAAGCAAGCTTGTGTTGCTCTTTCCACCGCCGAAGCGGAATACATCGTCGCCGATAGTTGTTGTGCTCAACTCTTGTGGATGAAACAACAATTATCGGATTTTGGTTTAAAATTAGAAAGTGTTCCAATAAAATGCGATAACACGAGTGCCATCAATCTAACTAAGAATCCGGTGTATCATTCAAGGACTAAACACATTGAAATTAGACATCATTTTCTTAGAGATCATGTACAAAAAGGTGATTGTACCATAGAATTTGTTAGCACATCAAATCAATTAGCGGCCATTTTTACAAAACCATTGCCAAGAGATACCTTCTATCATATAAGAAGGGAACTTGGAATTTTAGATGAGTCAAGCATTAGCTAATTGATTTGTGCTTTTATTAAGAAATCACCAAATATGTCTAATTAAATGTGCATTTATGCTTGATGAATAATTGGACCTTGAGATATTGTGAAAAATATGATTTTGATTGTGAGTGATTTTGATTTCAAGTTTGTGTTGATGTTCAATGTGTTAGATTTGTGAAAATGTGTTAAAAATGCATTTAGAACTGTCTGTCTGATAAAAACACTCGAGTATTTTTCATGTTACTCGAGTATTTTAATTCCAAATTAAATCGTTTTAAAATAGAAAAAGTTTTTGGGCATGTCTGATGGTTTCACTCGAGTATTTTCAATTTCACTCGAGTAAATTTCATTTTACTCGAGTCTTTTAAGCTTCACTCGAGTGATTCAGATTTCTCAAAATTGATGGTTTCAGATGCCCCAAAAACACTCGAGTAAATTTCAGTATACTCGAGTGAATCTCAGACCTGAGACTTTGATCTTTCAGGCTAGGCGTATTACTCGAGTACTTTCTCCAAGACTCGAGTCTTAAGCCTTAGAACACTCGAGTGTTTTAAAAAACACTCGAGTAATGCGATCAGTTTTTAAGCATCAGCAGCGTTTCTGAACTTCATTCTTCACGAACCCTTCTCTCTCTTACTCGAGTTCTCTCAACTCCTTTAATCAAAAATCAGTTTTTAACTCAAATCTTTCACTCATTTCAACTCCAAATCATCTTTTCATCATCTTTCATCACTTATTTCACTTCAAATCTTCATTTTTCACCTTCAATTTCAAAAATCCCTTTTAAAACCCTAACTCCCAATTCTCCAAATTCTTCGTTTTTTCTTCCAAATTGGTGCAATATGTCTACTTCTCGCGGTCCCAAGCGTCCACGGAAGCAAAGGAGGGAGCCCACTCCTTCACCTTCATCATCTTCAGAGGAGGAAGAGGATTTCTTCTCTGCTGCTGAATGTGCAAGGAGGGATGCCCTGTTTGTGACTCATGCATATGGTGTACAAAGCTGGACAACTGAGGAATTTATTGAGGGTAATGGTTTTTCTTTTGTTCAAAAGCTTAGAGACCAACATCTTATGCAGTTTATATCTTTTCATGGTCCCATCTATCTTAGGCTAGTGCGCCAGTTTTATGCCAATATTAAGGAGATAGATAGATCTAGGTATGAAACTAGTGTAGAGGGCACCCATTTTCATATTCGCCCTAGGGATTTAGAGACCGTTTTCGGTATAACACGAACGGGGATGAACAATTACAAGGCTAATACTGATGATATTTTTAGAGACTTGCTTCGCCCCGATCGTGTATATAACGGAAACGAAAAGAAAGTTGTGCACATGACCGCCTCAAACCGACTCCTCCATCATATAGTATCTCACCAACTTGTGCCCCAAACCTCTCCCAATTACTCAAAGCCCACCCAATTAGAGCTTCGAATTATGGATGCTATTCTTAATGACAATCTGCTGAATTGGGCTGCTATTATTCTTTCTCGGATGGTGAAGGCAGGGAGCTCCAAAGCCTCCCAAAATTTGCCTTTCCCGATGCATGTTTGTAAACTCCTCCAGCACTTCAATGTGCCTATTCCTGATGATGAGGAGTCCTTTACTCCTTCGGAGGAGTTGCATGCGATTCATGATGGGCTTCTTCGCCAGATGAAGATGAGGAAGCATGGTGGGAGGTATTATTGGCAAGATGAGGTGGCAGCCATGGAGGCTCAGGAGGCCGCTGAGCGTGCTGCAGCTTAGCAAGGTATGGATGCTGATCAGTTGGCTCAGGAGCAGGCTGCGTTTGACCAGGCTGCTGGTGGTGGTGCAGATGAGGATGACCCTGCTGATCATATCGATTTTAGCAGTCCTGCATTGCAGGGTTATATGACTCATTTTGATGCTCGATTGGATGGTTTTGAGCATCGACTGACTGAGCAGCAGGACAGTATTAGCAGACTTGAGTCACAGATGGGTGTTCAGTCAGCCATGATCTACTCCAGGTTGGACCAGCATTCAGCCCAGATGAATGCTCGGTTTGATGATATGATGACTGCGTTTGGCCGATTCTTTCCTCCGCATGACCCTCCTGCGCCGGACATGTTTTGAGCTTGTGGACATTGCACTCTCTGTTTTCTGATCTTTCATGTTTTTATGTTATGTCGTCTATGGATTTTCAGTTTTTTATTTTATCTTGAGAGTTAGTTTGATTTCTGGAACCCCTGCGTGGGTATTTCTCAGCTTTTATGATGTTGATCTTTTCATTGCAAACTTGGATTTAGTCTTTATGATGTTTTATGCTATGATGACTTTTGATTTATTTTACGCTCTGATTTTCATTGGTTTTCACATGTTTATGTTCTCCGATAGTCATGATTATGTATATTGCTTATATTTAGGGGGAGTTTTCGTTATTGGTATCCTTCTTATCTCCTTCGTTTCCAAATAATATCTTTTTGATTATGACAGAAAGGGGGAGAAAAGAGGCATGAGAAGAGCAAGCACAATATTTTTTTTACTCTGATATTATATATGCTCTCGCTCTGATACCAAGTATATAGTGTGCATTTGACTATGATTATTATGATATTATGTTGTGTTTGGAATTCTCTGGATTGACAGGTTTTATAGGTTCCTATATTGAGGGGGAGCGCTCAAAAGTGATGGAACGGTTTAATTATTTTGTCATCATCAAAAAGGGGGAGATTGTAGAATCAAGTCTCCAATGAGGTGGATTTATTTTGATGATGACAATATAATTAGATCATGAATTTAAAGGAAGAATTCAAGCTCACCAAGTCAAGAAGATCAAGTGCATCAAATTAGCTATTCATTCTCTCTTTTAATTTTTTAATTGTAATTTTATTTCTTTAATTGAGAGTGGGTAGCTTAGGAAGTAATCTCATCCTAGGATAAATAATTTTAATGCATGAAAAAGGTTGGGATCACATAAAATTATTCCTTGAGAAGAGAATTGAAATTAATCTTTGAAAAACTTAATTTTTATCATCTCTGGGCAAAAGACTCGAGTATTCTGAAAATTACTCGAGTAGCAAATCACTCGAGTAATCTGAAAATCACTCGAGTATTTCAGCCTTAAATCAGAGATTTGACCGTTAGTTTAGTACATGGGCATTTCTATTGATAGATGGGCAAAAGACTCGAGTAGTGTCAAAAATACTCGAGTATTTTGGTTCTGACAGCAAATTTTTAACCGTTGGAAGAGGGCAAAAATGGTATGAAAAAGTTTGTCTTACTCTCTCATTCCCTCTTCCATATATCAGAATTGAATGCCTTTGAACTAACTAACAAGAACATAAAAGAACATTGTGCTAAACATTCTCTTGGCTTATTCTCTCTCAAGTGATAAATTCTCTAACTCAATCTATTCATTCATCATTATTATTTTGTCCAAAGAGTTAGAGATTGTGCTTTATTGTTGTGGAAATCATTTGTTGGATTTCTCCACATACACATACACTTCTTGTTCCAAAAATCTTGGTGAGGTATCCAAGTACTTGGTGAGGTATCCAAGTTCTCAAGTCTTGAGAGGTTCTCAAGCAAAGTCTAAGAGGTTCTTAGCTTGGTGGTGCTCTTGAAGGTTTCAAGGAGCTAGAAGAAGAAGGAGTCTTCATCACCAAACTTCAAATTGGGGTAGAAATTCAAGAGTTTGGTACACTCTTGGAAGAGTTAGGTTGAGTGAGGAATCTCAATACCCTTTGTAATATTTCTAACAATTTGATTTTAGTAGACACTCCTAAGGTTCTTAGGGGGACTGGACTAGCTCTCTAAATAGAGAGTGAACCAGTATAAAATTGGTGGTGTTGTTCTTTTTATAGTTTTCTTTGCTTTCAAGTAAAAACCAAACCTAAGTTTCTCTAAAGGGGCTTTTTAATTAGAGTAGTAATTCCGCTGCAATTAGGTTGTTTTCAAGTTGTTATAGCTTTATTTAATTGCTTTCTACTCTTCTATTAATCTGCCATGGACTGGTTTAATTCGTATTGATTAAAGTGCAAATTATTCAGAAACTGTTTTCTGCTAACTGCACGATTTACTCGAGTATTCTTCAGAAGACTCGAGTGTTCTTGTGATTTTACTGGAGTAGTCTGAAAAAGACTCGAGTGTTCTTGCTCTGTTTCAGAAAAATTTACATGTGATCAATTATACTTAATTGCATTCGAAAAATTAGTCACTGTTGCATTCAGATTACTATTCACCCCCCTCTAGTAATTGCTAAGCCCGCTTGTTGGTTTCCAACAAGTGGTATCAGAGCTCGGTCGAAAGATCGAGCGTAAAAGCTTTTTCGAAAAAGATCCTTTTGGAAACAATGGGCTCTAGCAATCAACAAGAAGGGTCTATGTCTCTTAACCGACCTCCTTTCTTCAATGGTGAAGATTATACTTATTGGAAGGTTAGGATGAGAGTCTTTGTAGAAGCAATAGACACCGATATTTGGGATGCAATTGAAAAAGGTCCTTATATTCCTAGAAGAGTGGTTAATGGTGAAGCCATTGTTATTCCTAGGACAAGTTGGAATGAAGATGATAAAAAGAAAGTTTCATATGATTTAAAAGCTAAAAATATCATCTTCTCCGCTTTGTCCAAAAATGAATTTCATAGGATTTCACAATGCCAATCGGCTAAAGAGCAAGCAAGAGGCCTAGAAGTAGAGGATGTTTTGAAGAGAATCAAGAAGGTTTTGATTATGATTTTGTCCATTACTTTTTTTTAAATGTTTGGTTTCTGAAATTTAGTTATCAATAAGTTGGTTTTTCTTATCTAACATATAACCATATTTGTCTCCTACTTACCCAATTAGGCTTGGACTCGCTCTGAATTTCTCATCGTGCTTGCAACCTTGCCAAACAAGTAAGATTTTCAGGGAATCTATTTATTATCATGGCCTTTGTTTTTTTCTTAACTACATTTATTTCCGGTTATTTGCCCATGGCAGAGAAGGAATATATTGAATGGAATTGTTAACACTTATACTTTACTAATTGGGTTCAGTTTCTTGAACATAAATATGGAATATGAATTTTGCTTTGGTTTTCTTATGGTTTTCTTACATAATGGGTTCAATGTAGCATGCTCATCTCCCAAAAGCTGGAGTAGATAATAATTTGCGGGGTGCCTTTATATGTGTCTGATCTTTCCCATTATGCAAGTCGTAAGGTTCGAAATGCATCAATGATGATAAATAAGATCACCAAAAGTATGTAGCAATACCTGTTAATTTTTAGAATAAGTTGTTGTTTCTCTGTCATACATAAAAGTTGCTATTTGCACCTCCTTATATAGGGCTTTCCATGATACCCTTTGTCATACATTCCACTCTCATGACTGATCAAAATAATGATAATTGTTGCAAAGAGCTTAGGATTATTTGATAAACTAATTGTTGCAATGATAATGGTTCAATAGAAATTACGATCTTTCTAATCAAACTTTGAAATTTTGTCTGGTTATATTTGTTTTGGTTGAGCAGTGACTTTTATGCATCTATTTGCATTCTCAAACATATTTGTTCAATGACTATTGTGAAGATATTGGAACTATAGAGTCCTTCTTTGATGCAAATTTGGCTCGAACAAGAAAAGTTTGTTTAACTATCCTGTAATTTTTTCTTTATTTGGTTCATATATCTGAAGGTCAGTCTTAGTAACAATTTAGCAAATTTGGAATAAAGTTCATCTAGAAACCAACGATTGGGTTACTATAAAGTCCAAAAGTGAAAATTAGTTTTAGTTCAATATTAAAAAATGAAAATCTTCACAGATGAGTTAAAGTATCATATATTAGTGCTGAGCTATGTTAAACAGGTATGTCCTTTTTGGAAAAGTACCCGCACCGGGTACGCATCGGGTGCGGGTACGCGATGGGTAAGCTCGGGTACGCACCGTACCGGGTACGTACCGAATTATTAAAAAAATTATAAAAAAAAAAAGAAAATTGATGGGTACGCGGATGGGTACGTGATGGGCCAATGGGGTACGTAGATGGGTACGACCCATCAAGTTTTGACCTAATTTTTCTCTTCCCACCTTCCACAGCTGCATCTCATCACTTCAGATCTGTCTTCTACTCTTCTCCTTTCTCTTCTCACGACGCCACTACCCGCCGCCACCCACCACGCCGACGCCGCCACCCACCACGCCCGACACCGCCGCCACCACACCAAGCCAGCCAGCGATCGATAGTCCCCACCACAAACTGCGATCGATAGCCCCCACCACAGCAATCCAGCGACCACGCCGCCGCCACCCTCCACGCCGCCGCCAGCCACAGCTCGACAACCGCCGCAACAGCGAATGTTAGGGTTTTAATTTGCCTTGTTCTGTTCTTGCTCTGTCTGCTCTGTATGTTTAATATGCTACTGGGGCTGGGATTCTTGAAGTTGCTTCTCTCTCACTTGATGAGCCAGACATGGACGCTATTCTCTTTTGTGATGATGGGGAAGGAAATGAAGAGATTGACAATTTTAGAGTTTGATATTTGCTTATGTTTCATTATGCTTTTGTGATTTGGGATTCATGTATTGTGTTATGTTTTATTGACATTTTAGATATGTTGGTTTCTTTTTAATGATATGCTATGCATTAATTTTGCTTTAATTTTTGTGAAATTTTTCTATATTTTGTCATATAATTTTTTTTATTTATTTATTTATTATATATTAACGTACCCGTACTCTAGTTTTTAGAGAAATGTCGTACCCCCGTACCCGGTACGTACCATGTACCCGGTACGTACCCGAACCTGTGCAACATAGGTGCTGAGTTTTGGAATCTTTCACAGTTTAGAAGAGTAAATTGTTCGATATCAAGTTTTTGCTTATAATAATGTACTTGGTAATGCAAATGAGAAAAGTAATTTTACTATAAACCATGTTTTCTTTCATAAGGAACTCAAAGAAAAGCATTTGGAGTTCTAAGGCTAATATACTGAATGTTGTAGTGGGATACACCGACAGTTCCATTTTGTTTGGTTTTTTAGGCATTTTTTTCTCGTTTCAAATTTATTATCATTTTACAATTCCAATACATAAACATATTTTTCTTTTCAACTTAAATTTTTCATTCAATTATTTTTCTTACTCATCATTAATTCTATTTTTATCATCTTTTTTATCTCTAAACCATTATACATTAATTAATAGACACACTTACTAATAAAAATTAAATATTACTACAATTTTCAATAAGGATTAAATATGAAAATTTTAGACAAAATATACATAAAACTTACAATAATCAACATTTTCTTAATATGTATGCACAGACCTAAAAGGCCAAACAAAATGGAACAGAAGGAGTAATTCTTTCGATTTGTAGTATAAGAAAAAAATATATTTTTATTGGTTTAAAATAGGCTTATTTATGGTTTTGGTCCCAAAAAGTTCAACGTGTTTTGGTTTTAGTCCCTAAAAGTTATTTTGATCGGGACTAGTTCTTAATTTTTTAAACATTTTGGTTTTGGTCCCCTCCGTTACAAAAAATCAGTTGTTTGCTGTCATGATTAATGAAAATCCATACCAGCTGCCACGAGGTGTGAGGTAGCGTCAAATAGTTGATGTAACATGGATTATTTAGGCTTATGAACTCAAAATTTTGCGTACGGGACCATTTTGCGTATCAGACCATTTTGGATCTGTGCATCTGTATCATCTACATTATATCACCTATTTGGGGTTAGTTCGGACCATATAGACTGCTGATGTGATGTTCCGCTAACTACACAAACAAATAATAGATTTTTACTAACAGAGGGGACCAAAACCAAAATATTTGAAAATTTAAGGACTAGTCCCGGTCAAAATAATTTCTAAGGACTAAAACCAAAATACGCTGAACTTTCAGGGACAAAAAACATAAATAAACCTTTAAAATATAAGAAAAATTAAGGGTGGAAATGATTTTTTTTGAAAAACGAAACATGATAAATTTTTAATTTCTTAAGTACACATTGTCCCATAAAATGCTTTCACTTTTAGATTCTTATCCACGAACTTTAAAAAAAACCCAAAAATTTAATCCTAATTTTTATTTTTAGACAAAACTAAACCGTTCCACCTCTACATTAAAAATCAGGCGATCACCAACCTAAAATCAATCAATGTGCAATTTTTAATACATGGAATAATAAAACATTCAATTTTCTCAGCAATGTTTTCAATACATGGAACAATTCACGGCACTCACCAACTGATTCCTCCTTTCTCCGCAATGTTTTTGTACTGCAACATTTAATTTACATTCAATTTTGGCTTAATTATGTCACAAGTCCCTAAGTTTGGGGTACTTTTGCCAGATACCCTTATACTTTTTTTTCAATGTTTGGCTCCCTGAAGTTACTTCTGGGTTTGTCATATACCCCTACTACCGATTTTGGCCAATTTTGCTGACATGTAACATCGGAATCCTGATCAGACGCAGGAGGTTAAGCACCTGGTGCCCTGTGGGCGAAGATTTTTTTTTTAATTTAAAAAACTAAAAAACTTAATATTTTTATATTTTTAGTTTAATAAAAAAAGAAAAAAAGAATTGAAGAGAGAGGTCGTCTTCAACCGTGTGACATCACAAGGCACTGCATGACCAACCTCCTGCGTCTGACTAAAATTCTGATGTTACATGTCATTAAAATTGCTCAGAATCGACAGTAGGGGTATATGACAAATCCAGAAGTAACTTTGGGGAGTCAGACATTGAAAAAAAAAGTATAAGGGTATCTGACAAAAGTACCTCAAACTTCAGGGTCCTGTGACATAATTAAGCCTTCAATTTTCTATGCAATGTTTATGTATTACTCCCTTTCCCTCAATCCCATAAGTTAAGTTTTTTTTTTTCATTTTGTCCTTTTAGAAACTCAATATTCATTCATACTTCTTTTTTCAAACATATCCCTATTTATTATATCATCTTTTTCACCACTGGTCCATCTATCTCTTTTCAATATAATCTTCATACATTTATTATTACTTTCTCCTACATTAATGAGGGTATTTTAGTCAAAGCATATCAAATTCTTACATCATTTACTCATTTTTTATTTTACATGAAATCTCTAAAAAGACTTAACAGACAAATGGAGTATACAAATTAAGAACAATAAAACATGATTTATTTGTAGCTTAATTACTAAATTAAGAAATAATTCAAAAAATTTCAAATTAAAGGAATGATTAGAAAATATAAATCTTCCTTCAAATTTTATATATTAAGATTAAGTTTCTTTGTTTAAAAAATAAAAAATAACCCCAAAGCATGTTGGCATGCGCAAGTTGTGTTAACTCGGATTGACAATTCTGGCTACTTTGAAGTTTGGTTTGAATATGTAGTTAAATACAATTTTGGTTGTTAAATTTTAAATTTGAGATTCTATGAATGCTATATTGTTTGTTAAATTTGGACTGAAGTTCTATTTTGGTAATTTTTATTTTTTTTTAAATTTTATGATTGTTAGTTTGGTTGTTAAATTAGGATTTGCTATTTGGGTTGTTAAATTTTTGAAGACTGCTATTTGGGTTGTTAAATCACCATCTCTGAATTTGAAACAGATAATTAGTTCTATCCAACTGTATATTATTGGCCAAATTAATTTGTGATATTGGAGAGTGCCTTTGTTTCCAAAAGATGGACAAAAAAGATATTTATAAAAATGCAAATGAAGGAATTTGAGGATAAGGATTTGGAAATGATTGATGCATTTATACATCAGTAATTCTCATTCATTCCATTATCATTTTCTCTATAATCTTTCTCCTAACACAAAAAGAAAGATTCTAAACTCAAAGTTAGCGAAAATACAAAGATTAGTGATAAAAAATTCTAATATAGAGAGCAGCATTGTGATCTACAAAGGATAAACCAATAAGAATTGGAGAAAAGGGTACTCTCAACCTTCAAACCCTCCCTAACCTTTTGCATGAACCTTAGGGAGAAAAATATGTTTGTTGTGAACTTTTGAGCACATTAATGCACATTCATGAACCCTTGGGTAGTATAGTCTCTCGACTTTAATGCTGGTTTTTGGATCTTATGGTTTTTCATGTGTTCCCTTACTTGATATCCAACATGCCGGGAGCACTCATTGATGAGTTTATATATATATATATATATATATATATATATATATATATATATATATATATACTTTAGAATGATACCTCATCTGTAACAATGGGACATTTTCTTTGATCAAGAAAAATATTTATACATATGGTCTTTTTTGATGTGTTTTATTGTATGCTTTGTATTGTGCATCCAAAAACTTGCTCATTGTCTTGCATTACTTCCAAATCAAGAGATGTAGAAAGCTGGTATGTGATGTTGCAAAAAATTTTGATTGTAATAAACGATCAATTAGATTTTGCCTTTCAAGTTCTAGAAGGTAGATGCTGTTAGTATCTGTTTCATAAAAGTCACTGTCAAGAGCAGAGGATGACTATCTTTTTCCATGAAATATTCCTATTTTTAGTTTATGCAATTTGTTAAAGCTGTTTCACATTGTCAACACTTGCATTAAGCTTTTAATATTGGTGTTATGTTGCTGTTTGTTAAATTATTGCAAGAAACAAGAATTGAAAATATTGGGGGATAAATGGAGCAAGAACGAGAGTGTATGGCAAAGAGAGTGACTTTCATATGTATTGTTATTATTTTTATAATAGGTCATTGTATTGTTATTATCTCTAATTGTTATATATTTAATTCATTTTTCAACTAGCTGCTGCAATTAAATATTGTCGCTCATCATTTATTACAATTATTACTTGTTATAAATCATGCATCTTAATTAGTTGCCGCTATCATGCAATTCATACTGTTTTTATTCCGACATTTTATATTCACTTGCCAATAATTCTCATTGTTGCTATTTAACGACGATCACTGATTGTTGTTCTTATACATGTAATTTAAGGATCAAGGAAATCATGGTCGGATTTATCGAAAAGGAAGACCGAGCTGCTCGGATCATTTTCATTTTGACAAGGCCGCATAACTGACCGAGTTGGGAGTCCGAGCAACTCAGATCCTCTTTACTATTGACAGGACCGTCATGGCTTCATGATTGAGAAGAGTTCAAAAAGGCATATATTATTTTAGTTCATACTCATATCTGACCTGGGATCCAATAGCCTGAGCACGATGGCCGAAACTGATCCGAGCTCACGAACGCGACCCTACCTTTGCGGTAGAACGGTTTGCCGTGCCACCGACTTACATGCATACACCTACTTGCCTTTCTAACCGGACTTGCCATCCCGTTAGAACTCGGCAATTTATATACAGCTCCTTTTCAGGAATGCTTATAAATCATCACAGTACGTAGAGAAGCCCGACTACACAGAACTCTCATAACAGAGCCTACACAGTCGCGGACCGAAGGACAAGGCCTTGGCTCAGGTGCCAGTGATCCGAGTTATCGCATACAAGTCGGACTAGCTTTCACACATGCGTACGTACTAGCCTTTCCGTTTGGACTTAACCACCCAAGTGGAGCACAGGTGTCAGTACAAAGGAGCACCCGACTCCACAGGACCAACCCACGAGTCCTAGCACAGTCGGGGGACGAAGACCCCACCTCGGCACAGGTGCAGGGTCCGAGCTCTCCTTACCGCATTCAGCTAAATGCTCGACGGATCAAAAATCTCTTCCTCCTTCTCAGCAAGGGGGTCAGTCGAGTTGTCGGCCGAGAGATTAACCTCGGCCTTGTTGTTGTTGTAGTCCACCGGCTTGGTGTTCTCCAATCTCTTCGACACAGCCTCCACGGCCTTGCAAGCTTCTTCCCAGCCTTTCTCAAGCTCGGTCACCTTCTCCCTCAACTCATTCCTCTCACACTCCATATTCGAGCACTGCTTATTCCCAGCCTTTCTCGAGTTCGGTCACTTTCTCGACTCAAGCAGCTTCATAATTGCCACGGAGCTCCCTCGTTCAATCCGAGAACCAAAACCTAGTATCTTAAAGTTGAGATGGTCATCAAGTATACGCTCCCTCGTCTCGCGCGGTGGTTCTACTGCCATCTAGCTGCTTCTTCTATCAGAACAATATAGATCATAACATCCTGAAGACAATTAGGCTGCTCTGTCCATGTCGGCCCGATGTGAGAAGACGACAAGATTGTTCAATGTGAAGAATGGGTTCGACACCGAAAGAATGGCTCAAGTGTTTCAAACTAACACCCCACATTCTTCTTGTCGAATCAGGGAACTAATCTTTTCCTTATTCTCACATAAATATAAATCCTTTCGTGTTTATTACATTTATGTTTGAGATCTTAGTCATGCATATTAGCTTCTGTTTGAGATAGTTGTAATTATTGGCCATGAGTGGTACACATGGTCGCTTTATTCAAGCTACGAGTATCATGATACCTGCCTGTTGTCTGAATATGACTCACAGTTTACGAAGAGAATGCATCACTTTTGTCAAATAACATAGTTATATCCCATTTCTAATTTAATATTCTAATTCCTATCTCTGTATATATGACGAAGGGTACAATTATGAAGATACAAGCAGCTCAAGATCTCTAAAAGAGCCTCACAACAGTCGTCCACCCTTATTTTGTGACAATTGAGAAGATCTTGCTTTATTCAGCACTCATGTATTTATCGTACGCCTATAACTTCATCGCTCTCGCCCGAAACCTCCCTAGATCGGCTCAGTCTCTTCCTTGATCTCGACTTTGTCAAAGATGATCTCATTTCTCAGCTTCATCTTCTGCTTATATATCGGCTCCATCTTCTGCTTATTTATCGGTTTCATCTTCTGCTTATTTATCGGCTTCATCTTCTGCTTATATATCGGCTTCATCTTCTGCTTATTTATCGGTTTCATCTTCTGCTTATTTGTTGGCTTCATCTTCTGCTTATATATCGGTTTCATCTTAAGCTTATTTCTCGGCTCTATCTCGCGGCTTCATTTCTCGGTTTCATCGTCTGTTTATTTCTCGGCTTCATTTCTCGGTTTCATCATCTGCCTATTTCTCTATATCGACATTGTTCTTCCATATGTCAGCGTATTCCAGCCAGCCAGGGTCTGAGGACTCCCTCTCGAGTGGCCACACTCTGCCACATCGTCCGCTGCTCAGGGCAGCCAAGGACACCAAGTCCTCAGAGCCATCCGAGAAGAAAGGTAACAAGGAAGTCCCCATGCTCGCCATACGCCAAGTATCATTGTCACCGACCAATATCTTTGGAAACCTACCGCTGAGCGCTCTACCCTATACCGAGTTCGAGGGTGCCTCAGATTTCAACATTGAGCATCTCAATTCTTATGAACTCGGCACAAGCCCCTTCAAGCTTTACCGAGTGGGGGGCATGTGATGCAAGGAGACAAATACGAAGCCAACATAGGCCGACACATGTACCGACACCAGATGACGCCCGATATCGTCTCCTTGCCTGCAAGGGAACTAACAACATCGGATTTGGTATTCACCTCTCTCATCGACAACTTACTTTAATCCATTCATTCTCTTCGGATCATGTTCCTAAGCACTTGCCCACGATCTCAAGGTTGTCTGGCCAGATCGGCGAGGCCACAGGTGGAAACGGGGATTGCTACCCGATAACTCGGCCATCGGTCGAGTACATCGCGGATCGAATACATCGCGGACCGAGGAATACACCTTGACCAAGGCCATCATTCCGACAGCATCCCCGGTGAACATAACGATCCAATTTATGATATTACTCTTGGTGTACCTCGATGAGAGAGGTGTAAGAATCTCCTATCTGGCTACTCTTTCCCTGTCATTATCCGAGCACGAAGAATGCTATCGACCATCAGCGATACTCTCCCGAGTAAAAGAACTTGGCCGCAGATAATCTCTTACATCATCACTAACCCTCAAAAAAGGACATCGGATCAGACCAGCAACTCGACACAAAGTCTCTTCGACTCTTCCCGAGCTGGGGGGCTTATGTGATGGACTAGACTTAAGAGCCTACCAACAGGCCCAGCCCAACTAAGCTAGGGTTACCCACAACACACCTAACAGGCAATCCCCTATAAGAACCACCAGGCTATGGGGGCTAAGGTATGTTCCCTCATCCCTACTCTCAAGAACTACGTGTGGCTTAATCCCCTTATCACTGGGGGTACGTAGGACCGGGGTCACCTCGCCAGCTGCAACAACCCAAACACGCATCGTGGTGTATCCCTAACAATGGATCATCACAGTTCTCTTTTCAATAATAGCCACTATTTGCTACAATAATTAATTATTTGAAAAAGATCACGAAATTCTTATTGGAAAAAGCAAATATTTGCATTTTTTATTTTGTAAAAAAAATTATCCAAGTATTTTAAAATTTGTTAAACAAAGTATTTAAGTAAAACATACACTTAAAAAAATGAAAGAATCTCAAAGATCATAAAACAACTAGATAATTCTTTTTTTTTTAATTTCATGGATGTATCTCAGTTTTGATGGATAAAAAAGTCCAAATAAATAGGTAATTATTACATTTTTTAGTATTTTATTAGTGCCTCATCGTATCGGGTCCGTGCGTTGCACGGGCTTAGTCATGATAACAAATTTGAATCAATTGTTTGTAATTTTTTAACTATATTTATTTCTATTTTTTGTCATAATATTTATTATTATTTACTCATAATATTTATTTCTAAAATTAAACACATAATAATGTTGTAATCACGTCAAGACTACCTTGAATAATAGTCAATGTCCTTGGATTGCACGTCTTTGCAAATTTCTTCTTCTTCTTCTTTTCTCAGAAATAGACTTTTTTAATTTGTCGGAATCTTTTTAGATTGCTTCGATTGCAATTGTTTGCTTACCATTAATTTTTCAAACTTATTTAGTTGGATAAATTCATTGTGTTTAAATTTTTTTAATTATGTTTATTAATTATCTTTATCATGAAACCTTTAATAATTTCACGTTTAGATTAGGGGCTTCGCGTAATGGTCCCGTGCATCGCACGGGCTTGCTTATTAGTTAAATTTTAAATTTGAGATTCTATGAATGCTATATTGTTTGTTAAATTTGGACTGAAGTTCTATTTTGGTAATTTTGATTTTTTTTTTAAATTTTATGAATGTTAGTTTGGTTGTTAAATTAGGATTTTTGAAGACTGCTATTTGGGCTGTTAAATTTGACTTTTTTAATTAAAAAACTTTCTATTCAATCCATTCTGGTGTTCAGTTTTGATATTGGAATAATCAAAATCTAAGCCAAACTATTTTGATAAAAAAAAAAAAAATTCAATTCAATCCAATTTAATTTGGTGTCGAGATCTGATATAGGAATCAAAATCTGAGCTAAACCACAACTAGCATTCTTAAAATCAACTCATATCCATCTCTAGAACCCATATCGCACGTCACAATGACAAGTGTGCCTTAATGTTGATAAAGTTCATGAGTATTGAATTTAGATAACGTGATTGCTTTTTTACTTTTTATAATAGTAAAAATTTTTAATTAAACTAATTGTGTTATAAACAATTCATATCTATCTAATTAGTGGATGACTATCTATTGGATTGTGTTTATATTTAGTTGATACCACTCCATATTAGGGTTTCCTAACTCCCTATAAATAGAACTCAACTATGATGTAAAAATAGAGACTGAATATATTACAATATATTGTTTCCTCTCTTCTTCCTTATTTTCATACGTTTTATTACACGTTATCAGCACGAAGGCTCTAGTTCATCAAAAGGTGCTGAAGCTAGATAAGGTAAAACTTCAATATTGTTAACATTTAATTATTATCATTATTATTATTGTTGTTGTTGTTATTATTATTGTTTTTTGATCTCTTATATATATATATATATATATATATATATATATATATATGATGTAATGATCTTGAAGTATCATCATCATTATATGAACACGAAATTTTATTTTTATTTGACTAGTTCCTGAAGAACTAGACCATTGTATCTTGTTCATTAATAAGAATAGTTCATGAAGAACTGTCAATAATAATATCGAGGGTTCCTGAAGAACTATAATGAGAGTTCCTGAAGAACTGTCAATAATAATAATATGGGTTCCTGAAGAACTTGATTTTTATGTCTTTATTTTATTTTTACCGCTGATATATTATCTTATGCGATGAACATTACGTTATATATGGTATAATGTTTAAATGAGAGCGTGACATTATTATGATAGATGTATAGTATCAATTATAGTAATATATTTTTTTTATGCATCATCAATAAGTATCGTACAATTATGGTAATATTCTTTTCATATAAATAATATCATTGAGTATCATTTAAATATGGTAATATATTATTTGTGCATCATTGTTCTAAACAATAATCTTATATCCTGTTCAATAATAAAATAATTCTCGAAAAATTGTCAATAATAATTATAAAAGAAAGTTCCCGAAGAACTTGATTTTTTTTATTCATATTTAATTTTAGTGATATTGTGATATTACTCTCTCAGTTATTATTTCTTTATTATTTATCATTGTGATACTAAGCTCTTAGTATTATTATTTAATATTGTGAGTTCATTTATATTATCATTTAGCTTTATTACTAGTATGATTATAAAATCTTGTTCCCTATTTGTATTAATACTGTGATATTATGTTCTTAACAATTATTTAACACTATTGCCTAAGGGATTGTTTACATGATTGAAATTTGAGAGATCCCCAATTAAACTAATTTTTTTGTAATGGCAAACAATGAGCAATTATTCCATCCTCCTGAAGAGGTATTATTATACAACAAATTAGCATTGGTCATTAATGCTAAATAAATTTATTACTCTACTTTTATGCAAATAATGTGATCCTACAACAACAATATCATGAAAAGTGATTTAAGAAATATTTTGAGTTAACTTCTCATCTTCTTGTTTCTGAACAAAATAATAAACTCTTTATGAGAAACCATGAGATTTATCGGAATGACACAATTCCATTCCCAGAAGTGAATGTGACAAGACATAATTACTATACTCATGAATCCTATTCCCAGAAGTGAATATGGAAGACTACCATACTCATGGAAATAATTGCGGTCATCTCCTTGGTATTCGTAGACATTAATACAACATATATTATTATGGTGGAAATCCCAAGAATACTCATTTCCACCTGAAGTGGAAAAATGACGTGAAAAAAAAATGAAAAGTAAATGTTACACATCTTGATGTTCTATCATACCCCCGCATGGGTCACAAACTTATGGTGAAAAATCTTTTATATGATGAATTATATAGTTGAATTTTATGTTTAAAGATTTATTTCCTTTTCTATAAGAAAATAAAGTCATTATCTTAAATGTGTTTCCTTTCTAATAAAGTTGTTATCAATATGCCTTTTTGATAATGAAATAAATGTATTATTATTGGATATCATTATACATATATCACTTCCTTATTTTTCATAATACCATTTACTCGTATTAACTACCTGATTTTATTTTTCAATGAATAATGTGTAATTTCTTGGTTGACACCAACATAAATGATTAAAGGCTCCGGAAGAGTCATTAAATTGCTCCCTAAAGGGACAAAGTTTATAGTGGATAATATTTTGTATGTCTACTAAGACAAAGAGAAATCTATTAAGTTTTAAAGATATACATAATAATGGATTCGATATTGAGACAATAAGACAATATTGAGGATTTTTATATCACATCCACTATCTCTAGAGAAAAACAAGTTTTAAAATTGTCTACTTTGTCCTCCGGATTATACTATACACGTATTAGTACAATTGAAGTATATGATGAACCAGAAGTTCAGTACTATATACGTGCCAGTACAATAAAAGTATATGCCATAATGAACCAGAAGTTCACTAATCAAAAGGGAAGCTTTATAATTTGGCATGACCAATAATGATAAGAAGAAGGCTTATTTAAGTTTTTGGTCCCCGAAAGTTGACCGTGTTTTGGTTTTAGTCCCTATCTTTTTATTTGACCAGTCCTAGTCCTTAAAAGTTCAAAAAAATTTGATTTTGGTCCCTGCCGTTAAATTTTGCCATGCTGACGTGGCAAACGGAATTTAAAAAAAATAATAAAAAAATAAATTAAATTTATAAAAAAATAAAAAATTAAAAAAAAATTATTTAAGTTTTTGGTCCCCGAAAGTTGACCGTGTTTTGGTTTTAGTCCCTATATTTTTATTTGACCGGTCCTAGTCCTTAAAAGTTAAAAAAAAATTGGTTTTGATCCTGTCATTAAATTTTGCCATTAATACTAACGTGGCAAACGGAATTTTAAAAAAAGTAATAAAAAAAATTAAAAATTAACCCCCCCCCCCCAAAAAAAAACGCGCACCCAACCCAACCCACCTTCCCCTCTTCCTCTCTCTCTCCCCCATGGAACCCGTACCCAACCCCACCTCACCCACTCTCCCCTTTTCCTCTCCCTCTCTCCCTCATGAAACCCCCCACCACCACCCATCCCCTCCCCTCTTCCTCTCTTTCTCCACCGCCAATCTGCCGCAACCGCCTATATTATTATTTGCTATCAGAATACACCGTTCTCCACCGTCAATTCCATAAATTTAGATTAAGAATACAAATCAATAATGAAAAAGAAATGATAAAATCCCAAAAAAAAAAGAATCAATTCCAAATCGGAGATGCACCATGGAGATCCACCGTTCTCCACTGTCAATTCCAGAAATACATCATATAATCCCAAATCGGAGATGCAGAAGCTTGCATGTGCCGATCAGAGCTTTATAAGGGCGTGATTTGTGAGGGAAGAGACATCACTTTGTGAGCTTGCATGTGTTGATTGGAGATGAAGGAAGAGGCCTTAATGAGGGAAGAAGAGAGGGAAGAGGCAAGGAGAGGGAAAACGTGAGTGAGAGAGATGAGGCCGTGAGGCCTTGGTGAGGGGTGAGAGAGACGCGATTTTGCCTTGAGAAAGGGAAGAGCAGTGGCATGAGGGAGGGAGAGAGACGCGATTTGTGTTCTTGAGAGAGGGAAGAGCGGTGGCGTGATGGAGGGCGTGAGGGAGGGAGAGAGCCAAGTGATTGAGGGATAGAGAGAGAGAGGAAGAGGGGAGGGTGGGTGGGGTGGGGTTGGGTACGGGTTTTGAGGTTTTTTTTAATTTATAAATTTAATTATTTTTTTTAAATTCTGTTTGTCACGTTAGCATGAACGACAAAATTTAAAGGCAGAGACCAAAACCAAATTTTTTTGAACTTTTAAGGACTAGGACCGATCAAATAAAAAGATAGGGACTAAAACCAAAACACGGTCAACTTTCGGGGACCAAAAACTTAAATAATTTTTTTTTAAATTTTTTTTATTTTTTTTATAAATTTAATTATTTTTTTATTATTATTTTTTAAAATTCTGTTTGCCACGTCAGCATTAACGGCAAAATTTATCGGCTGGGACCAAAACCAAATTTTTTTGAACTTTTAAGGACTAGGACCGGTCAAATAAAAAGATAGGGACTAAAACCAAAACATGGTCAACTTTCGAGGACCAAAAACTTAAATAAGCCTAAGAAGAATTATAAAGAACTCAAATGGTCATACTTTGAAAAACTAGAAGATTCTTCTATTAAATGAGTTCTCATGTGCTACATGCTCTAAAGGAAAATTAATTATTAGACCATCGCCAACAAAGGTTGAGCATGAATCTCCTATTTTTCTTGAATGTATTCAAGGAAATGTATGTGGGCCAATTATTTCATCATGTGGACCATTTAGATATACCATGGTATTAATAGATGCATATGCTAAATGGTATCATATATGCTTATTATCCTCTCGAAATATGGCATTTGTGCGATTGCTTGCTCACATAATTTAAACTACGAGCACAATTTCAAAATTATATGATAATTCATCTTGACAATGCCGGAGAGTTTAAATCCCAAGTAATTAATGATTATTACATGTCAATTGAGATTAAAATTGAAGTGGCATACACACATACACAAAATGGTCTAACTGAATCAAGCGATTACAATTAATCGCTAGACCCCTACTTATAAAATTCAAATTATCATCTTCCGAGTGGGGTCATACAATATTGCATGCTGCAACACTTAATAAATTAAGACCAACTGCTTATAATAAATACTCCCCATTGCAAATTGTAACTGGCCAGAAGCCAGATATAGTCTATCTAAGAATATTTGGTTGTGCGGTATATGTCTCTATAGCTCCACCAAAAAAGGCTCCACCAAAACGCACAAAGATGGGTACCCGAATGAGGTTGGGAATTTATGTTGATTTTGAGTCTCCTTCAATTATTAAATATCTCGAACCATTAACTAGAGACTTGTTCACAGCAAGATTTGCTGATTGTCAACTTGATGAGGCAATATTCCCAACATCAGGGGGAGAAGAACAAAAGCTGGAAAATATAGATAACAAGGGTTACACCAGCAGTGTCCCATATTGATCCTCGTACACGACAATGTGGATTTGAAGTTCAGAAAATTATTCATTTACAACAAATTACATATCAATTACCTGATGCATTTGTAGATGCCAAGAAGGTTATAAAATCTTATTTTCCAGCAACAGATGCTCCTGTTAGAATTAAAATTCCCTTGGATGAATTAAATTTGAAGCGTGGTCGACCATTCGGTTCCAAAGATAAATATCCAAGCTAAGGAAGAAAAAGGAGCTTAATAAGAAAGTTGACATAAATAATGTTTTGAATTCTTCAGAAAAGAAAATGGAAGATGATCAAGTAGAAGACATAAATGAGAAAATAACCCCAGAAGAGGTTCAGGTACCTGAAAAGATTGAAAATGATGAGATCTCTATAAATTATGTCTCTACTAAAAAAAATGATGGAACCGAGATTAAATTATTGTTAATGAATTCTATGCATATGCAATATCAATTGATATTATAAATAAAGAAGAGGATCAAGAACCAAATTCAATTGAACAATGTCGACAAATAAATGATTGGCCAAGAAGAATTGCATTCTCTTAAGAAACGTCATGTTTTTGGACCTGTAGTCCAAAAGACGCATAGCCAATAGGCTACGAATGGGTATTTGTATGAAAACATAATAAGTTAAAAATTAAAATTGTAAAGCTAGACTTGGAGCACAAGGCTACTCTAAATCTGTAATTGAATGAGACATATTCTTTTTGGTGGATACAATTACATATAGATTTTTTAATTAGATTGTTAGTTCATGAAGGACTTAAAATGCATCTTATAGATGTAGTCATAGCCTATTCATGTGGATCACTTAATTTAATAGGGATGTGTGCATGAAAGTCCCTGAAGGACTGAAATGAATGAAGCATATAACATGAAACGTAAAGGGATATATTCCTTAAAAGTTGAAAAGGTCTTTGTAAGACCTAAAGCATTCCGGTAGAATGTGGCACAACCGTCCTAAGGAGTATCTCCTAAAAGAATGATATCAAAATGATCCCATCAGTCCATGTGTATTTATCAAGAGATCTAAATCTGGATTTGCTATAGTTGCTGTTTATATGGATGATATGAATATTGTTGGGACTCCTGAAGAGCTTGATATACGATATGAATATCATTGATATATTTCATCAGTCTAAATATACAAAAAAGGGTCCTAAAGGATTTTATATAGACAAATCTCATTCATTGAACTCGCCAATGGTTGTTCAATCTCTTGACATAAAGAAGTATTGTTTTTTCATCCTAAAGAAGATAATGAAAATTTATGGGTCCTGAAGTACCATATTTAAAGTACAATTGGTGCGTTGATAACACATGACTTAATATAACACCCCGAAAATTTATTAGCAAAACTCAATTCTGCACCAACAAAAGACATTGGAGTGATGGTAAACATATTTTTCGTTATCTAAAATCACAATTGATATGAGATTATTACATGTGAAAGATTATATATCCAAATTAATTGGATATTCAGATGCTGAATATTTGTCAGATCCACACAAAGCAAGATCACAAACAGGGTATTTGTTTACATTCGACGAAACTGTTATTTCTTGACACTCAACCAAACAAAACTAGTATCAACGTTGTCTAATCATGCAGAAATCTTAGCGTTACATGAGGCAAGTCGAGAGTGTGTTTGGTTGAGATCTGTAATTCAACACATACAACAAAATTGTGGTATATCATCTGAAAAAATGAATCCAACAATTTTATATGAAGATAATGTTGCATGTATTGCTCAGTTGAAAGAAAGATATATTAAAGGAGATAGAACAAAACATATTTTGTCCAAAAAAAAAATTTATGCTCATGACCTACAGAAGAATGGTGACATAAGTGTTCAACAAGTTCGTTTAAGCGAGAATTTAGCAGATCTTTTTACAAAGTCTTTACCAACTACAACATTCCAGCAAATAATACAGAAGATTGGTCTTCGCCGTTTTCAAATATATTTGTTCACATGAGGGGGAGCAATAAATACGCACTGCACTCTTTTTCCCTTAGCCACGGTTTTATCTCATTGGGTTTTCCTGGTGAGGTTTTTAATGAGGCAGTATTCATTTGCGTATCAAAATTATGTATTTTTAGTAAAGTTTTTAATGAGACATAATTTTGTAATAGTTATCCAAGGGGGAGTGTTATAAACAATTCATATCTATCTAATTAGTGGATGACTATCTATTGGATTGTGTTTATATTTAGTTGATACCACTCCATATTAGGGTTTCCTAACTCCCTATAAATAGGACTCAACTATGATGTAAAAATAGAGACTGAATATATTACAATATATTGTTTCCTCTCTTCTTCTCTTCTTCCTTATTTTCATACGTTTCATAACATATTGCTTGTTAAATGCTAATGAGTACTTTTTGAACATTTAAAAAAAATGAGTACTTTTTGAAAACATTTTGTTAAAAAACTAAATATAATAAAAAATTTATTTGTAAACATAATTTTCTATCTTTCTGAAAAAAAATACAATTATAATTATTTTTCTATATTTGGTTATTAGTAATCACAATACCCATCTTCTAATTCTTGGTTGAGTTTGATCTATTTTGAATACATAATTGTGTATTCATATTGAAACAGTTTATATAAAGTGAGGTTTGTGATGATTGTGTATTCATATTCAACAGATGAAATCTCTAAAAAAACTTAACAGATAGATGGAGTATACAAATTAAGAACAATAAAACATGATTTATTTGTAAAGTTGAGCTTAATTACTAAATTAAGAAATAATTCAAAAAAATTCAAATTAAAGGAATGATTAGAAAATATAAATCTTCCTTCAAATTATATATATATATATATATATATATATATATATATATTAAGATTAAGTTTCTTTGTTTAAAAAATAAAAAAACCCCAAAGCATGTTGGCATGCGCGAGTTGTGTTAACTTGGATTGACAATTCTGGCTACTTTGAAGTTTGGTTTGAATATGTAGTTAAATACAATTTTGGTTGTTAAATTTTAAATTTGAGATTCTATGAATGCTATATTGTTTGTTAAATTTGGACTGAAGTTCTATTTTGGTAATTTTGATTTTTTTTTTAATTTTATGAATGTTAGTTTGGTTGTTAAATTAGGATTTGCTATTTGGGTTGTTAAATTTTTGAAGACTGCTATTTGGGTTGTTAAATCACCATCTCTAAATTTGAAACAAATAATCACTAACAACAGAAAAGTGAAACAACAGCGTTTGAAAGCAATAAATATTAGCATTTGCGAAGTGCGGTTGAATCCAGTGCAGTAGAAAGTGGTACCAGAAACAACGGCGCTTCACAAATGCTGTAGAAATCCCGTGTTCGCTAAGCTGATATGCACAGTTTACAGCGCTTATATGCGAGAAGCGCTGTAAACTCGCATATTTTTTACTGCATTTGCTTTAATAAGCGCTGTAGATATGAAATTAGTGGGCATTTGTTAAAGCGAGCGCTGTAAATTCCTTTATTTTCTACTGCACTTGCTTAAATAAATGTTGTAAATGTGAATTCCGTAACTATTTTCTACTGCACTTGCCTAAGCAAGCGCTGTAAATATATTTATATAATTTTTTTTTGCTCATATATATTTCTGTTTGTTTAAATTTTAAACTTGTTATTGGATATATGAATGAAATCAAATAATTGATCAAAAAATAGTAAAATAAATTTCAATTGAGTTGGAAAAAGTGCTAAAATTAAATAATATAATTGAAAGGGTTTCTAATTAAATACATCTCTAATTAATCCAGAATCCTTGTTTCAATCAAAAACATACTAATGGAAATAAATAAAATATCAAAAGCATCATATCCATTGTATTATGCAATTCTTCACAAGAGCATCTACATAGTCTTGAGAACTCAAAATTATACTATTGCATAAACAAAAAAAAATACACAAATAAATAAGAATAAATTATTAGAACCAACGAAAAATTAAAAGAACTATCGCACTTGGCAAGGCAAAAAACCAAAAAAAACTGCATCCGACGACCACGTCGATTTCTAACACCAATTTTAGCAGAATTCACAATCTGTTGTCTTTCTTTGTAACTAAGTTCACTTTCCCCACTTTGAAGATTGCTGTGGACATTTTGCTTTGTTACTTCCTAATATGCCAATAAAATACATATCACAATCCAATGGAAAGGGGGGAGAATTTAGCGCTTCAAAACTATAGAATAATATAATAAGATAAAGGTATTGACCATAACATAAAATTATATCTGCTACCTTTAGCACCACAATATGAGAATAAAAGTACAATCACTGTGTCAGTTAGAGTTAAATTCAATAACACAAACTTAATTGACCCGAGTATGTTCCTCCACTAATAATACTAAGGTCCACATCTTCACCGGTCTTGCATGCAAATAAGTTATCCGTGTGTTATACTTATAAATAGTTCTTCATTTTATAGTGACCTTAATACTCCCTTTTAATGAAATTTGATTATGAAAAAAGGGTACTTCTTTTTCTGCAAAAAATATTGCTAATTAAATAAACAAAAGAATATATTATAGAGATTATCACCTCAATGATCCTCAAATCCATCATAAGAACAAACGACCATGATTAGTTGTACACATCAATTTGGTAATTGAAGATTAGGACCAAAATCATAAGTGTTCATCATCTAAGCCAAATGCCTGATAGTTTTATAATCTTATTCAGTAGGGAACTATAAATAACAAAGTATCTTATCAATTACCCAATTATTTTCGGCCACTATATTACAAGTATTAACTTTAATCTTGGCATCAACATCATAAATTTAACTGTTTAATTTCTTTATTTATTTTTATTGTAAGAAATGAAAACCTATATCCCTACCAACCATAGACACCCGCTCACCATATGAGCATCACCTGACGTTGAACATGACCAGAGATATACTCAAACATTAGTTTTTGCATATAAATTAAAACGTTATACTGAACCAGAAAGCACAATAGAAGATAAGACAAGATGGATTTCAATATTGTAAAGGATTATATCAAGAAATTACCTCCCTGAAATGCCATTATTTTCTTCAAGCATCAAGCTAACTTGCCTTGCCAAGTCAGCAGACATATGAACAAGCCTTTGCATACATTGTAGAAGCACGTACTGTAATGAGGTTACTAGAGTATCCAAGATATCTTTGGATGGATGTCCCTTTAGTTGCTACAAGACTAACATTGCAGTCAACAAGCCATTGTTCTACCAACGTAGCACCGTCTCTTGAGGTAGTCTCAACGACCTATAAACGTGCAAAAGTATCTAAATTTGATCATTGAGAGTACTTGAACAATACAGTAATAGCTTAAATGAAAAAGAAAAATGATACTGACTATCCTATGAATAACAGAACTCATATCAAGTTGAAGCTAGTATTAATCACAAAATATAATTTTACCTTACTTCGCAATTCAGATGAAATGCCTGGATCAACATAGATGGAGGAACCAGACAATGTTAACTCTAAATTTCTGTTCGACTCTCTCCCTGAAAATCTTTGAAGTTCTTCAACATTATTAGCATGCTTGGTTTCACAGATTTTTGCAGGAAGACAAGAATTTTCATCCAAGAGCAGCATATTATTATCCCTATAACTCTTCACACTGTAATGAGATTCACTTAACCTCACTGAAGCAGATAAAAGAAATTGCATTCAGGTCATAACAATCATCAAGAAAGGTAATCGAAATCTGAAACCAAGATATTGCCAGAGCCTATATGTTATCATATATGATATATGTAGCAGTGACTAAAATCTAAAAATAATGGTGAACAAGATTTATTTGTTAAAGTAAATCTAGTTGGAGAGAATGGATTCTTAAAATGACAATTGCTGGAGGGTGCTGCTGAGAGTCAGAGGATCTAGCTCCATATATTTGTGCATCATCTATTAAGTCAAGACCCACACTATTATTGCTCAGTAGTTATGCCCTTTATTGTAGGGTGTAACACCCCGCATTTTTCCCGTACGTGCGTAAACGAATTCATTCAAAATAAATCTTGAATTTTGTTTTCAAAAGGATTTTTCTAAAAAGATTATTTATGATTCTATTCAAGAATGATTTCTTTACGAAAAGAATTTGTGTTCTTATGAATGAACTTTGAAAATATGATTCTTTAGAATTTTATGATTTAATTGCAAATCGTTTTCCTGGAAATTTTGAAGATGAATTTTTACGAAATTATGACTTCTTTTAAGCTAATGACCTTAAACAAATTATCTTTTGGAAATTTTCCAATTGTACAAGGAGTTTGATTTTTAAGAATTGCTAATTATGTGCCTTGCGTGGATGATTGTTTCATTTTGAAATAAATCAAGTCTTCCTAGGATAATGATGTGTTTTTATAAGAGATTGAATCAATTACTATAATGTAGAATTAATTTGTGATGTGTGTTTATTGTGATATGTGTTTGCTTGATATTGCTTGAAAATAAACATGTGTGCATATGTGTGTTAATATGCTACGGCATGGGCATATAGGAGTATGCATGCCTCTTAAAAATATTGCATGATTATAGGAAGCCATGACCATAGCATTTTTGACTAAGTTAGATTAGGAAATGAAAATAAAATTTGCATGAAGTATGGACATATGTGTGTGCTACGGTGTGGACATGTGTGTATGCATGAGGTGTGGGCTTGTATGTGAGCCACGGTGAGGAGTGTATGTGTGTAGGATAGAGCTTTGACTTAAGGAAGAAAGAGAGGAGTGGAAGTGAGAGTGGATGATGAAAGCCTAGCCTAGCCTAAGCACCTTGCCTCTTTGATCAAAACCTTGCCATGCAAAATTTTAGAAACCCAAACTTGCCCTTTTTGTGGTGCCTTGACCGAACCTCAACTTGAGGACAAAGGAGGCAACTTCGGTGACCCTTAAATCTATCTTGTCTTAGCTTAATTCTCACATTTCATCCCCTTTTCATCCACTCACAAATCCAAACACTTTCTAAGGGAAACACCAAACCCTTAGAACACGAAAGAAAAGAAAAAGAAAAGAAGAGAAAGAGGTGTGGCCGTAGGAAATCAAGGAGGGGGAAGAAGGAGAAATAAACCAAGACCTTGAAGACCCTTGAAGATCTAGCACCTTAGGAGTTAAAACACCAACTTCCATGGTAGGTTTCATGAAGACCAAGAAGCAAATCATAATAATTAGAATTTCTTTTGAATTTGTAATTTCTCTTTTCTTTCTCTTGCTTGTTTTCCCTCATGAGTGCAAATGTGTTTTAGACTTAACTATGAGTTTTCCTAAATTGATTGTAATATGTGAATTCATGGACTCTATGCCTCGGTTGTAACCCTTGTTAGTTGATCTTGATGCTTTTCTAAACCAAACTCTTAGAAGATCTAAATTGTTGCTTGAGATTTTCATGAAAATGAGGATTTGAAACTCCATGCATGTTGAATTTCTTCTTCTAAACCGTGATCAATGAGGTATTGTGAGTAGTTTTGGTAAATAAATTATGATCCAAGCATGATTTGTGAAAGAATAAAGGTCTTAAGTCTTGCATGTTGGATCCTTTTCTTTGATCCGTGCTCTATAAAGTTTCTATGAAAAATTTTGCTAAATAATTTATGGTCTAAATTCGGTTGGTGATGAAGTGAAGAATTTGTACCTTGCATGTTATGTCCTTGTGTTCAATCCGTGACCTATGTGCATATATGTGAAGGTTTGCTAGACAATTTCATGATCTAAGTGCCATTCATGTTAAAAATAAGAATTTCAAGTCTTGCATGTTGATTTCTTGAATTAAATCCGTGAACTATGTGTACTTATATAAATGTTTGATCAACGATTTCATGATCTAAAATCATTTGAGAAGAAAACAAGGATTTTTAGTTTTGCATGTTGATCTTGTAATGATTTTGGGTGATCTTTGCATGAACATGTTTTCATCCATGTTTATTATTTTACAAGTTGGAATATTGAGGTTTGCATGTCAATTTTCAAATCAAGGAAATTAAGTTTTCCTATGTGTATGTTACGGCCTAGAAGAAATAATTAGGACAAGGGTCTTTAAAATGAATTTTATTTTTATGAGCAAGATTTAATTGAAATGCTTGTTTTATTCATGTTGTATTGGCATGAAGGCTATTCGGCCATGAGTGTTAAAAATGTCTTGATGCTTGATTATTGGGTGCATGTATGCATTGGAGGTAGATTTAATAATTTTGAGTTCATGCATGTCATTCTTTTTGAAGATTAAAGTTACAAACCATGTTTTTATTTTAGAAAATTATGAGTTGGATTTCTAATAAAAAGAATCTAAAGAAAACCTCATAGTGGTTCATGCTTGTTGATGTGATTAAATGGTCATGTGTGATTTACATGAATTGCTTTGATTAGTTGTCTTTAGTATGCCAAAAAGTAGACTAAAATTCTTGTTCCATGTGAGACATTATTCGGCCTTGAAGTAGGAAATTAGGGAAATGTGTTTCATCCTCATTTAGGTAGTATATAGGCTAAGATTAGCTTAATTTAGAGCATAAAGATGCATGTGTAGACTAATCGATTTAAAGGAAAATAAAATAAAATCTTTGAAGTAACTTGTAGCTTTAACTGTTGTTTTGATTTGGGATTAAGAAAATGAAATTGAAGTTGCTAATTTCCTTATAATGTTTACGGTTTCAATCTTAAAAGAAATGAAATAACTTCACTGTTTGATGCCTTGATTGTGTGTTGTGATTTTACAAGATTTTACTTGAATAATTTGGTTGATGTATGTTTAGGTACTTGAAATGATTTTCCTTTTTAAATGATTCATGAAAGTGATTATATTCTATATTTGTGCTCTTAGATGCTTGGTGCAATGATGTGTTAATTTCTTTTATTCTTTTCGGATTAGGAACAAGAAATAAACAAAATTGAGTAACTTGATTTTCGTGACGTCAATTCTATGATTTAAAGACTTAAAAGTGTTAATTCGGTTTTGCCGTGGTTTAATTAAAGAAACTAAGTTGAATCCTTTTCCTGTACATGCTTGAATATATGTGTTGATATTGTGATTGAAATAATTGTTTTCTTAAAGCTTGAGAGTGTTTTACAGTAAGTGAATGATGAATGTTTTAAACTAAGAATTTAATGATGAAAGAAAATTTATTTCTAAAAGTATTTTCAAAAGTCTTCTCAAGAAATTTTTATTTGAATCGAATTTAAAGACCTTAGACAAGGATAAAGAGTTTTCAAAAGAGAAATCGTTTTCAAAGTGAATTCAATAAATGTATCGAAAACGTTACTAACGCACGGGAAAAATGTCTTAGTTCGAGCGATGGACGCAACGAGAAGGAGCAAGGATAATAACCGAGAACTCGGAAGAGCTTTCGAATGATCGTCATTGAGGTGAGAGAAGGGCTTATCCTTAAGACGCCGTGGTAATTAGGTAACATATTAAGACGTCCAATCATCTCAAAGATTGGACATCCAATCTTATTTAGCGTAGTGGTGTATGTGATAGAGCATGTTTGATTGATTTAGCTGTCCACCCGAACGACTGACATTGGGTTATGGTATGTTTTATAGTTGTTCATGTGTGTTATTTAATTATTTATCTGAGAGATGTTTAATTGCTACATGATATGGGTGGAAACTGTGTGAGTAAATCAATAAAGACTAAATTTATAAGGAATTAATTAAAGAAAGAAAAGACGAACACGATGGATATGCAAGACATGATTAGTCGAGGAAGAATGTAACGAGGAGGCGATGCCAAGATGACTATGAAAAGTGTAAGCGAGCGGAAGCGTGGTGATGAGGAGCGGAGCTAACAACGTGCGAGATCGAGCCGACAATAAAGTATGCTGACAATGCTGCTGTACTATGTGAGGAAAAGGCTGTGAGGGATGTTGTTGATCCACAGCTGATGGAGAGGACCCGATGATGTGCCGAGTCCCCAAATTGATCTGAGATTAGGTTGCTCATGCTGATGAGAACCAATGTGCTGTGATTTGAGAACGAGAAAGAGCATATGATGACGTCGTGATGAATCACGTGAAAGTATATGAGTTTTAGGGGGATTAGATGCGAACGATTAGAGATCGGGTTTCATTGAAGGGATGCACCAAGGATGAACCGATCATTAGGGATAAGCCGTAACTAAAACTCTTTAAAAGATTCTAAAAGACATTGATAAATGCGGTGAGGAATGAGTGTCGTATCGAAGTAGTGGAGAGGAAGGAACGATAGGTATCTGCGGATACTTAGGACGAGATTGCATTAGGGGAGGACGATGACGGTGATACGTCAATAAGTCTAGAGTATGTTGCTAGGCGGAACGAACTCCACAAGTGGTGCACTAACGTGGTGGGGACTGAGTCCAATACCGTGGTAAAGTTCCGCAGGCCTACTAGAAACATACTGTCGCCCCCTAGATTGCAAATCGAGAACAGTGAGAGGGACTGGAACGGGGCAATGTGTTTTACCACTGCGAGACAGTGAGCCTGTTTGTGATATCACACGTGTTTGAGGCTTGGAGCCATTTGTTGAGACAGTTGTCATGCCCGCGTGGTAAAGGTCCTGTACTCCTGTTTGCTTCCGACTAGGTTGGCTGGTGTACCGAGGAGATGTAGACGAGTGTGAGCACAATGATGTTTCCCCTCATCATTGATGCTAATCGAATTGATAAGATTTAATTAACCCAGATATTTCAAAGATAATGGTAGTAATAATAAAGATATTATTGATGATTACTCTGGTCTCGAGTGATGGATATGTTCTAAGAAGGGAATTGAATATGAGTATTTGTGAAGTACTGAATGAGTCTGAGAATGAGGAAGGAGAGGGAAGTCTCATGATGAAAAATGTGAAAATATTAATATGAATGATCAGATGTGGTTTACGCTTATATTACTTTGATAAGTATGTATGATGTTGATTATATTTGCTTGGTGGTTGACCTTGATGTTCATTTTGTCTTAATATTTACCTAATGTAATCCCACATAGTCGACATTGCCGTTTTGGGTAGCTCACTCTCTCTCTCCTACCTTTCTGTTATGTAAAACTGTGCGGATACTAGATGGACAACATTGCAAGACTCCAGCTGATTAGAGAAATAGGAATACCACCAATGAGAGGGGATAGCAACACTATGTCAGCCTACGTGGCATTCTTCCGAAGGATTCCAACATGGAACTGAGGCCGACACAGATGATTGTCTGAGTAATGAGGATGGGTGTTCGAACCCTGAGGATCTTTTGACAAAGGAGGAAGACGAGCGACAGAACAGCCTCAAGAGGAAAGCCCTAGTAGAATTCGATGACTAGAAGATAGGTAATTCCCCTTTGAGTATTGTATTCCACTACAAGTTATTAGATACATGGTTCTAACCTGCTGTAACCCCAAACAAGCTTATGATGTTGATGTTTTGAAAACAAAATCAAATGGGCTACCTCGTTCAAATGATGTTTTGAAAATGAGTTTCAAAGTGCGATGTCCCGTGACATCTCGGTTTGGAACTTGAAGAGTGACGTGCCTCTGAGAACGCAATATTTTATAACTCGGTTTAATGAAAACGTTTTCACGCGCGTGTAACTCTTGTTTAAAAAAAAAAATGCCCCCAAATTTTCACTTAAATGTTTAGGATTTTCAAGTTACCAAATCGGGGTGTTACATAGGGCCTCCTATCTTATTATCATTTACGATGTCATGTTTTTTCTTTGGGGGGCCATTGTAACCTCCTCAGTTTATCTTATCAGTCCTTCCTAAGTAAACATTTGGTTTTTCCTAAGTAAACAGGTCCTTCCTAAGTAAACATTTGATTTTTTCTAAGTAAAACAGGTCCTTCCTAAGTAAACATTTGATTTTTCCTGAGTAAAACAGCTAGCAATATGCAAGAGCTGCTTCTCTCCTTGATGACTTGACAAAGGCCACCACAAGACCAAGCACTCAAGTGCCCAAGGTGTGATTCAACTCACACCAAGTTCTGCTACTATAACAACTACAGCCTCACTCAGCCTAGGTACAAGTCATCAAGCTAAAATAGAGATACTGCTTCAATTTAGATTAATCATTTTTTTCAATGACATTTTCCTTTAAAAACATACTTAGTTAAATAATTGGTTTTGTAAATTGGAACACAGAAACATATAAAATATAGATAAATAAAAATAAAAAGAGTGGGTGACGGAACTGGTTAGCAAAACCAACACCATATCCAAGAGCCTGTCAATAATAAGCATGGCAAGGTCTTGAGTTGCAACATTAAAGCTAACTCCTTCTACGAAGATGAATTTGCGATCAACATGGTGAGCCTTCTTACCAACCTCCTAGCAGTGTATGAGGCAAAAGGCAAAGAATGTGGTTGTTAAACCAACCAAATATAGAGAAAACATGAACAATTCTAGTTCTTGTATATGATAGCCTAGATAAGCAATCTGAAACCATTGGCAACAATAACCAATTTAGATGACAATTAAATAAGCCATTTGATATCAGTAAAAGACCAAGCATGTTATAAATTAGCATAAAGAAATCTCAATTATCTTGGCTCAGTTTTTCCTTTAAAAAAGGGTCAGCACATATTTTAGTGTCATCAAACAATATAGATTTAAATTATGGTATAGTATAGATTTAGAACGTATCTCAAATAATTACAATTATGTCATTTGAAACATAAATAGTACCTGTGCATTTGAAACATTAAGTCTACGAAATTGATTGTCAAATAAAGCAAATTCACACCATTGGAACAACAAAACATCACATGTGCATTTTATCAAACATCTTCAACTCATACCAAAGTAAGATAAATTACACAGATATTATGAAACTGAATAAAATCCTCATTGGAATTAACACTCGTGAAAGGAAAAGAAAAAAACATAAATTAGAGTTTCCAACATAGTGTAATCCTTGAAGTAATGGATGGGCTTTGAAATGAGAAAAATAAAAGAGCACCCTAGGTTGGCAACAAAAGCAAATATAAGGATGAAGAGCACAACTTCATCATGGTTGCATTGAAACCCAACACATAATTTTCAAAACTACATAGCAGATTACACATAAATGGCACATAGAAAAGATAAAATCAGAAATTCTCAATTAAGAACCCTAACCCCAAAATGCAAGAGTAACCCTTAATTCTGAAACGCAAAAAATTCGTAAGCTATAAATCAAACTAAACGATAGGTGAGAAAGTAACAAGCCTCAACAAGAATAACATTATAAAAGCTAAGTAATGTTCTGAAAAAATGGATATTGAGTAATTACCTGACATGAAATGGATATGGAGAAATAAACTAGATTTGGATTATATTGTACTAGTAATTGTGAATGATAAAATACCACAAAGAAAAAGATGCAGAAAAATTACCTTGAACAAAACAGTAGGATGGCTGCACAACAGAGGCACAAGATGTCATATATAAAACAAGCAGATTTCCACTTGGGATTGGTTCAATCTACAAAATGAAAATGTGAAAAAGGAAAGAAATGAAAGGGGACAAATCAAGACATTTTTTTAGTATTATAAAGGGAAAAACAAAAATAAAAACTCTTGTTGTGAAGAGAAAACTCCAAAAACTACAGCATGAGTACTGAGAAGTATCATTAAATTGGCCTTCCTTCCCTATCGTGTACTTTGGCCATACTGATTAGAAATTAGTATGAACCTTTTAGTCTAAATAAAAACTGATCAATGTGAATTCTGATCTTATCAAAGAAATGAAACTAGAAATTTTTTGCCATAATGATACGATATTGATATTAAAATTTTGATCCTCAAGGTCTCTAGTTAACTAATGCTTTAAAAGACAATGTTGTTCATACATACAAATGCAATCTGACAAACATATACAGTGAAGGCACTCAATGACTTTAGCATCATCTCGAATTCTATTTATATAGGAATGCAACTGAAGATCCATGTTTCACACTTAAATAACATCATTTAAGGATTAATAATCATTTCAACGCAACACGAATGAGGGCATTCTTTAGTTGAGGCCTTGAGGGAATATTCAGTTACTAAACACATGTTATTAACTTCAAGAAATTTTTGACATTTAATCTTTGTTGGAAGTGAACTAACACAGTAAAATAAAAACCAAACCTTAGCTTCGGAAAAAGTCCAAGAACACCAGATGATTCTGTTAGTGGACTGTTCAATATTGCTAGCTTCGATATCTTCTAGAGTTCTTCAAGGCCAAACAAAGCAAAAAGACCAAATAATAACAGGAAAGATAAGAGAGAGAACTTATCTCTTCTATACAAATAAAAGAAACCTATGCAAACAGAAAGTAATAACTACCAGTCTACCACAATTGCTTTGGCATTGAAGTCCAAGCAAAATAAGCACATACTAGCTTTTGAGATATTTACACATAAACAACAAATGATAAACTCATTAGCAACAAGTCTTTCCAATCACCCTTTTTATAAGAAAATTTCATTCTAAAGAGGCTAAGAAGTACAAGATATACTTCTAGCAAAATGAACCAGAGTTTAATACATAGAAATAAAGAATGAAACACCAACCCAACCCCTGCATTTTAGTGCTGCAGAAACAAAAATTAATCACCCCAACATAATAAAACACCAAACAAATGTGCAAAGAGTATAACAGCCATAGACATATATATCATCGCTCTCAATCTAATGACAGCATTCATCCTATGCCTCTATCCCACCTTAGTTTCAAACAATATGATTAGTAAAAAAAACAAAATCTATCTAAAAGAGTTGATCTCATGCATCTATCTATAAAATCCAACTATGAAAATATCTAAAATATAGAAATTGGATGAGGCCGAATCAAAATTGTTACCTCAAAAGTCAAGTTGAGATTTTCTCCTCTTTGAGCACACCGCTGGATTCGCGAATTCAACAATCGGTGCATGAGCAAGCATAAATTGAAATTGAAATTATGAATTACCCCAAACTAGTTAGCAAACTCAAAATCTCAAATGAAATTCATTAAAACGAAAATCATCGCTCCACAACACAAGAACATCATAGTCAACGAAAATGAAACCAAACACTGAGGCTACCTCAACATTAATGGCATTTCAATAAATTGAACAGAGGAGATTATTTCTTAGCTAGGATGAAGAAAGGGGTGCACCATGATAATGGAAATGTGTTAATTGCAAACTCTAATCTACCAAACAACTTGACACGCTAGGAAAAATCTAAGTCTTAGCACCATGCAGGCCTAGTCAGAGCAGTGTTGTACATGGTGTGTGAGAGAGAGAATGAGAGCCTTTGTGAGGATCGATGGAGGTAAGAGGGCTCGAAGGTTGGGAAGGGTTTACGGTGGTTGTCGAATTCGCGGTGGGGCTGGTTGAGAGAGAGGTAGGCCGCAGGGTGGGTGAGGAGATTCTCAGGTTCAATGGAGGAAGATAGAGGCTTGGTGGCTGCGATGGTTGAGTTCGGCGGAGGAGAGGGAGGAGCGATGAGGGGAAAAGGGGAGATAGGGTCAGTGAGGGAAGAGGTGGAGAGAGGCTCGGTGGCTTGATGGACGAGAGAGAGCAACCGATGGCGTGACGAGAGAGAGAGAGCTATGAGATTACTGACCGAGTGAGGAGAAAGGAAAGGAAGGAGAAAGGAAAGGAAGGAGAAAGGGAAGGTGATTTTGGGGGGAGAATTTTTTAATTAAAAATTAAAAAAAAAACAAAACAGAAGCGCTCCAAAGGATAGACGCACGGGGAAGAAAAATTTGGTTCCAACATTTTACAGCATTTTCTTAATGAAGTGCAGTCTAATTAGAGGGACACAAATTTTCAAGGATTTTACAACATTTCTTTAAGCAAGTGCTGTAAAAAGTATAATGCTAAATCAAATTTTGTGTCTACAAAGACATTTTACAGCATCTTATATACAAGTGTTGTAAAATGCGTGTTGTTAAAACAACTTTATGGTGTAGTGAATTAGTTCTAATCCAACGGTATATTATTGGCCAAATTAATTTGTAATCTTGGAGAGTGCCTTTGTTTCCAAAAGATGGACAAGAAAGATATTTATAAGAATGCAAATGAAGGAATTTGAGGATAAGGATTTGGAAATTATTGATGCATTTATTCATCAGTAATTCTCATTCATTCCATTATCATTTTCTCTATAATCTTTCTCCTAACACAAACAGAAAGATTCTAAACTCTAAGTTAGTGAAAATACAAAGATTAGTGATAAAAAATTTCTAATATAGAAAGCAACATTGTGATCTACAAAGGATAAACCAATAAGAATTGGAGAAAAGGGTACTCCCAACCTTCAAACCCTCCCTAACCTTTTGCATGAACCTTAGGGAGAAAAATATGTTTGTCGTGAACTTCTGAGCACATTAATTCACATTCATGAACCCTTGGGTAGTACAGTCTCTTGACTTTAATGCTGGTTTCTGGATCTTATGGTTTTTCATGTTTTCCCTTACTTGATATCCAACATGCCGGGAGCACTCATTGATGAGTTTATATATATATATATATATATATATATATATATATATATATATACACACACACTTTGGAATGATACCTCATCTGTAACAATGGGACATTTTCTTTGATCAAGAAAAATATTTATACATATGGTCTTTTCTGATGTGTTTTATTGTATGCTTTGTATTGTGCATCCAAAAACTTGCTCATTGTCTTGCATTACTTCCAAAATCAAGAGATGTAGAAAGCTGGTATGTGATGTTGCAGAAAATTTTGATTGTAATAAACGATCAATTAGATTTTGCCTTTCAAGTTCTAGAAGGTAGATGTTGTTAGTATCTGTTTCATAAAAGCCAATGTTAAGAGCAGAGGATGACTATCTTTTTCCATGAAATATTCCTATTTTTAGTTTATGCAATTTGTTAAAGCTGTTTCACATTGTCAACACTTGCATTAAGCTTTTAATATTGGTGTTATGTTGCTGTTTGTTAAATTATTGCAAGAAACAAGAATTGAAAATATTGGGGGATAAATGGAGCAAGAATGAGAGTTTATGGCAAAGAGAGTGATTTTCATATGTATTGTTATTATCTTTTTTTTTTATTATTATCAACGGGGAAAAACGCCCGACTAAACACTTACAACCATTCTAGGAAAAGCCACACCAATGCTATCCTCAAACAACACACGCCTCAAAAAAGGCGGAGGATTATCAACATAAGAAACAGAAAAATTCGAAGAATGAGCATAATTAGCTAGAGCGTCGGCACATCAATTGGCTTCTCTATACACATGATGAACGTGCACTTCCCAATCAAGATGGATGATAGATCTGATCCTCCTCACCAAAGGGGAACAGTGGTGAGATGAAGGGCAAGACCCATTAATTAACTTCAATGCAACTCTGCTATCTACCTCCACAATCAGTTTGCTCACAGAAAGACTCCTAGCCAACCGAAGCCCATGCAGCAGGCCCCATAACTCAGCTTTGACACTAGAGCAAGTGCCCATATTGCAAATAAAAGCTTTGACTAAACCACCAGAGTCATTACGAAGCAATCCCCCACAAGCAGACTTGTACGTGGACTTATGGAAAGAGCCATCCACATTTAATTTAACAAAGCCCTCAGGAGGGCAGCACCAACTAATGAATTTTTCACTACGCATGTTAGCTCTGGGGATACGGGGATTAACAGAGACATCAGTTATGATAGAATTTGTCAAGTTCTTGACATGCGGACCGAAGGAGGAGGGCATCAAAGACTTACCTTCAAAAACATAAGAATTTCTATCTTTCCAAATCGACCATAAGGCAATAATAAACAGTGATTTCCAATCTCCCGGATATGAACGCATAGACGGCAGGGAGAGATTGAACTTGAGCCAAGCAGATCCTCCACGACTAAAGAAAGGAACCCAATGGTCTTCGTCAATTAATGGGGACCAAAAATCAGCCACAATATCACAGTCACGAATCATATGCATCAGAGTTTCAGGAGCAGCATTACAGCGGGGGAAAACTGGGTTATCAAACATACCTCTGTGCACTCTTTCAACATTAGTTAGGAGACGCCCATGAAGGAATTTCCACACGAACAGCTTTATACGCTTTGGACCTTCCCAATTCCAGAACAAATTAGGAACATCCTGATCAAAATCATCATCCAGAGAAGGACCATCAAGAAGAGAATAAGCAGAGCTGATAGAGAAGCATCCATCAGGTGTAATGCTCCACACTGGTTTGTCAGGATCACCAACTTCTTGCGGGGTGGGAATACTGGCCAACGAAGCACAAGCATGGGAATCCAGGACATTGGTGAGGAAAGACCAATCCCAACTAGCATTCGAGACAAAACAAACAACAGGGGCTGAGAGGAGATCAGAGGGGAGAGAAGTAGTGGCATGAGACTCAAGAGGTCCAAGCAGAGGAATGAAGTTATCTTTCCAGAACCGAACCTGGTTTCCATTGCCAACAAGCCAAGAAACACACTGCTCCACTTTGGGCCAGACTTGTGCAATGCCTTTCCAGAGAGGAGAAGCCGTTGGAGTTACTTTGATAGAAGGCAGAATACTCCCTTCAGTCTTGTATTTTGCTTTAAGAACTTTAACACACAGATTATCAGGATTGGCCACAAGATTCCATCCAATTTTCATCATAAAAGCGTCATTCATCTTCTTAATTTTTCTGAAACCAAGGCCACCTTTCTCTTTGGGCATACAAACGCGCTCCCAAGAAATAAGATGGCATTTTCTAGCATTAACGGAACTTCCCCACACAAAATTTCGACAGAGCTTCTCAATCTCATCACAAACACCAACCGGGAGATTAGAAGATTGCATGACATACCCCGGGATACTCATAACACAAGACTTAGCTAAAGTAACTCTGCCAGCAAGAGAGAGAGAGTTAACCTTCCAATTGGACAGCCTCTTCTTAACTTTTTCAATCAGACCAGCATACGAGGCTTTACGCCTTCGACCGTGAATAACAGGAACACCCAAATAAGAACCGAAATCATCAGTTCTAGGAATATTTAAAGCTGAACATATCTCATTAGCAGAATCAGGATCCACATTTTTAGAGAAGAGAATACTTGATTTTTGGTAACTAACCTGCTGACCAGAGGCGGCACATAAGTTATCCAGAACTATTTTAATAGTTCTGGCTTGATTCAAGGAAGCATCACCAAAAAGGATGAGATCGTCAGCGAAAAAAAGGTGCGATAGGGCTGGACCATTCTGACCAAATCGAATGGGAATCCAGGAATTATTACAGATAGCATCCTGAATGCAATGGCCTAACCTTTCCAAGCAAAGGACAAAAAGGTAGGGAGAAATAGGATCTCCTTGACGAAGACCCCTGGAAGGAGAGAAGGACTCCAAGAAATCCCTGTTTATCTTGACTTTCATTGACGAGGTTGAAATGCAATTGAATATCACTTCTACCGTACGGTCATCAAGGCCCACAAGCTGCAACATTTCTTTAACAAAACCCCAGGAGAGCCTGTCATACGCCTTAGCAAGATCAATTTTAATTGCCATAAAGCGTTTTTTCCCTGTCATCATTCTCATCGAGTGAACAACCTCCTGTAAGATAATAACATTATTGGTGCTTTGGCGACCCGGGACAAAGCTACATTGATTGGGAGCAACAATGTCAGGAAGAATTGGCTTTATCCTGTTGACCAGAATCTTAGTAATAACCTTATAAATAACATTGCAAAGAGAGATAGGTCTCAGCTGGGATGGAAATTCCGGATACTCAACCTTGGGAATCAAAGTAATAACAGTATCATTCAGAGCCTTGATAGAGGGAGGGTCATTGAAAACACCCACAACCAGCTTATAAATAGAAAACTTTAGAACCTCCCATTGGCTTTTATAGAACAAGGCATGTAGACCATATGGGCCTGGGGCCTTGTAGCTTCCCATATCAAAAAGGGCCTTTCTAATTTCCTCCATCGGGATACTCCGTTTAACACAACCAAGCACCTCCGGGGAACAACGAGGAAAAGATATCACAGTAGTAAGCTGAGTTTGAGCCATATCATCAGCCTGATACAAGTTGGCAAAATAATTAGAAATTTCAGCTTTGACTTGGTTCTCCTCATACACCCAGTCACCACTAACATTACGCAGAGCATCAATTCTATTTCTGCATTTACGCACCATAGTGGAACGATGGAAATATCTGGTATTCCTGTCCCCGAGCGTAAGCCATTGCACCCTAGAGCGTTGGTACCAAATGGCTTCCTCATCTTCAAGAATATGCAAATAATCCTGCCAAAGATCCTTCTTCAAGTCTTCAAGGAACTGATTGCGGGAAGAAGCCAATTTACATTGAATACCCTGCAATCTGTTTAAGATCCTGCGTTCTTTAGCAAAAACGTTTCCAAAAACAGAGTTGTTCCACTCAGAGATTTGAGCTGTAAACCTGTTAACATTCTCTGTCCAAGAGCTAGAATGGTTCCAGACATTTCTAACCTGCACTTCAAAGTCGTCATGAGCCAACCAAGGAGCTAGGAACTTGAAAGGAGCTCGTTTGTTAGAATAACCAAAAGGATGGAAAAGCTTTAACCAAATACCACAATGATCCGAAGATAGGAGGGGAACATTAATCATAGAGAAATTAGAGAAACACATCCTCCATCTATCATTAGCAACATACCTATCAAGACATTCAAACAGGTCCCCCTTCTGCCAAGTAAAAGGAGTGCCCTTAAAACCGATGTCCTGAAGATCACACCGAGATAAGCAATCATCAAATTTTCTCATGGCGTTGAGATTAGGACCCGTACCCCCTTTCTTCTCACTAGGAAACAAAATAGTGTTGAAATCCCCACCAACACACCAAGGAGCGTCACAACCCAGGCTAAAATTAAGGAGATCAGCCCAAAGCTCATCTCTGGAAGAATCTTGGGGGCTCCCATGCACAATAGATAGGAACCAGTTGAAACCCAAGCAATTTCTGATTTTCAAGTGAACACACTGAAATGAATAACCGACAACATCGACGGAGACCATAGAGCAATTCCAAAAAACCCAAATACCACAAGAAAAACCCCGAGCTTCGACTCTGGTTCCACCATCAAAACCAAACTTTCTAATCACAACATCAGCTCGAACACCACTAATCCTAGGCTCGAGAATAGCCAAAATCGACAGATTATACACTTTCTTGATATCATTCACTAAACCAGGAAAGGTTTTAGCACCAGCACCCCTACAATTCCATATTAGGCAATTCATAAAGACAAAAGGAGGCAAAAGGGAAATATGGATTACCATATTAACAAGCTTCAGTTGGAGTAACCTCCTCCACCATCATGACATCATCAACAGATGTTTGCACTATACCATCATTGGCAGGACCCAAGTCAATTTGCTGCGAACCCTTTTTCCTAAGTTGGGCTAGAACAAATTGCTTTGTCTCCTCTGAGGGATGAACAACGAACTCCTCAAGAACACTGCTCTTTGATTTGTCCGCCATGAACTGATTGTATTCGTTGTTCTGAATGTAACTCAAACGGTGCAGAATGGCTCTTTCTTCTTCTGTGACACGGCGGCCAGTTGCCGAACGACTAACAGGAGGGGTCGGGTCAGAGGAGATAGGGGTGGGGAGGGAAGATCGTTTACCATTGGCCGGAGTACCATCTTTTTCACGTGCCACTGAGGGTCTTCCTTGGATAGACAGGGCCTTAGATGGTTTGGGCTTGCTGGAGGAAGGTTTCTCAAATTGGGCCTTTTTCTTAAGAGAGTTGGTGGGCTTAGGTAACAATGGATCCTTCATACGGTTTTGAATTTCAGAACTCCCAGCTTGAGCATTCTCCTTGTTCACGTTTATGTCATCTGAAACATTCAGAGAATCAAAACGGGATCCTGTGGGGACCATCCCAGCCGCCTTCTGATGATTACTCAAATAATTGGAATAATTCCCTTCCTGGGGTTTGGGCATTGACTTCCTCCTGATTGGCCTTTTCACCAACATCCACGGGCCAAATGGATTCTCCACGTCAACATCATAGCTAGCCACGGGATCATCCTTCCTAGCCAATCTGCCCTCTAATTCTTCGGAGCAAATCTCGTCATTTACCATGGAATCCGCACCTGCCAAAACTAACTGATTCTCCTCCACCCCACGTTTACCCACCTCCGCCGGTGCCTGAATCTCAGCCTCCGTTACAGGGGTCGTCGTACTGGTGCATGGCATAACACACGACTCCGGGCATTGCCCAGCCTTATGACCATACCTTCCACAATTAAAGCAAATCAAATGCAACCCCTCATATTCTAGGTTGTACTCCTTCCCCAAGACACTCACCTTCGGAACTAGTTTCTTATGGATATTAATCTCAACACAGAATCGAGCAAACTTCCCCTTGGAGTGGATGGATGTGTGAGTGTCAATCTTGAGCATGGTGCCTAACATTTTACCAACCCTCCAAAGAAAGTGAGGATTAAACAAAGACATATCCAAATTAGGGATCCTGACCCAGCAAGCAATTTTTTGCACTTTATTTTCCTCTGAGGTGATAAAAGGTCTCCATCTTTGAACAATAAGATAGTGATCAGCCACCTTCCAAGGGCCCTCAAAAAGTGCATGCTTGTAGTCATCATCAGACGTAAACCTTACAAGAAAATAGTCATTTGGGAGTTCAACAATAGTTAACGAGTCCACCTTACTCCAGTTTCGCTTCAAGTTATTCTCTAACATCCGAAAATTCACTCTTCTGCCTAGAACCTTGACAACCAAGGTACCTTGCCAAGGCTTACACCATTCCAGGAACTCCTCTTTGGAAACAGGAATATTAGGGCAAGGATCAAAGCCTTCATTCATCTCCATATCCTGCTCCTCACCAGTCTTGTACCACCTATTCTCCGGTAGGTCATCCTCATCAGCCACCTCTTGGTCCATGAGAGCCATGCCAACATTAGTCATAAGGGACTCAGCATACGAAGTCCCCTGGCCACCAGTATTCTTTACTGACGAAACATGGTTCGAACCAGAAACCTCTGACGTTTTAACCTTCTTCATGCTACGCTCCTTCAGATCTTCTTCTTCAGCCGTGGAATTCTCGTTCTCTCTCACAAACCCTAGCAGAGGATTCATTAAGCATTTCTAATTGTTTATTATCTTTATAATAGATCATTGTATTTGTTCTCTTTTCAATAATAGCCATTATTTGCTACAATAATTAATTATTTGAAAAAGATCACGAAATTCTTATTGGAAAAAGCAAATATTTGCATTTTTTATTTTGTAAAAAAAATTATCCAAGTATTTTAAAATTTGTTAAACAAAGTATTTAAGTAAAACATACACTTAAAAAAATGAAAGAATCTCAAAGATCATAAAACAACTAGATAATTCTTTTTTTTTTTAATTTCATGGATGTATCTCAATTTTGATGGATAAAAAAGTCCAAATAAGTAGGTAATTATTACATTTTTTAGTATTTTATTAGTGCCTCATCGTATAACAAATTTGAATCAATTGTTCATAATTTTTTAACTATATTTATTTCTATTTTTTATGTCATAATATTTATTATTATTTACTCATAATATTTATTTCTAAAATTAAACACATAATAATGTTGTAATCACGTGAAGACTACCTTGAATAATAGTCAAAGTCCTTGGATTGCACTTCTTTGCAAATTTCTTCTGCATCTTCTTTTCTCTCAGAAATAGACTTTTTTAATTTGTCGGAATCTTTTTAGATTGCTTCGATTGCAATTGTTTGCTTACCATTGATTTTTCAAACTTATTTAGTTGGATAAATTCATTGTGTTTAAATTTTTTTAATTATGTTTATTAATTATCTTTATCGTGAAACCTTTAATAATTTCACGTTTAAATTAGGGGCTTCGCGTAATGGTCTCGTGCATCGCACGGGCTTGCTTATTAGTTAAATTTTAAATTTGAGATTCTATGAATGCTATATTGTTTGTTAAATTTGGACTGAAGTTCTATTTTGGTAATTTTGATTTTTTTAAAAAAATTTTATGAATGTTAGTTTGGTTGTTAAATTAGGATTTTTGAAGACTGCTATTTGGGTTGTTAATTTGATTTTTTTTTAATTAAAAAACTTTCTATTCAATCCATTCTGGTGTTCAGTTTTGATATTGGAATAATCAAAATCTAAGCCAAACTATTTTGATAAAAAAAAAAATTCAATTCAATCCAATTTGGTGTCGAGATCTGATATAGGAATCAAAATCTGAGCTAAACCACAACTAGCATTCTTAAAATCAACTCATATCCATCTCTAGAACCCATATCGCACGTCACAATGACAAGTGTACCTTAATGTTGATAAAGTTCATGAGTAGAATTTAGATAACGTGATTGCTTTTTTACTTTTTATAATAATAAAAATTTTAATTAAACTAATTGCTTGTTAAATGCTAATGAGTACTTTTTGAACATTTAAAAAAAAAATGAGTACTTTTTGAAAACATTTTGTTAAAAAACTAAATATAATAAAAAATTTATTTGTAAACATAATTTTCTATCTTTCTGAAAAAAAAATACAATTATAATTATTTTTCTATATTTGGTTATTAGTAATCACAATACCCATCTTCTAATTCTTGGTTGGGTTTGGTCTATTTTAAATACATAATTGTGTATTCATATTGAAACAGTTCATATAAAGTGAGGTTTGTGATGATTGTGTATTCATATTCAAACCCTTCGTATAAAGTTTGTGTATACTATGATATTTAGATAAATCCTTTATATTAATAAAATTTTTTACTTATAAAAAACACAACATCCATCTCTATATATTTCATTTCAAAACAAGACCACATATTTTTCATGGTGGGGACCATACATGTTTAGACCAAATTGTTTTATTTTTTCCTGGAGGATTTTCTAGAAGAAATTTTCAAAATGATAGAAACGTGTACCAGCCACGAACGTTCTTCATGCGCTAGAAGTAAAACTGAATATCACAACGTGTTTTAATCTCCAATAACTTACAGAATCTGAGTAACTGAAGTAAATGACTCTTAAATATTACTCACTTTTTTTTTATACTTACTAAATATTGCTTAATTACTTTCAAAAACCACCTAGGTGTGAATTATTCAAATGGTACTTGGTCTTTTCGACACGTATACCTTTTTTTTTTTTAAAAATGATAATGCATGTCTTTATCTAATAAAATGAATGATAACCTATACATAAAAAAATTTGGTCGCACACTAAAAAAATAAAAGAAAATTGATCATTACGTGTATATATGACAGTAGTAAAGCTAAGCAATGTGATAGGCACTGATAGCATCTCTTGAACTGTGTTCTCCATCTATCAAATGCTTTGTAGCACACAATGGCAATAAAAGTTGGCACAAACAAAGCCTGTGCTGCCTGCAAATACCAAAGAAGAAGATGTTCCAACGAGTGTCCTCTCGCTCCTTATTTCCCAGCCGATAAGCCTAAGACTTTCAGCAATGCTCATCGTTTGTTCGGGGTTTGCAACATAACAAGAATATTGAAGCAGGTAAAACCACATGAGAAGGATGAGGCGATGAAGTCCATTATCTTTGAGTCGGATGTGCGTGCAAAATACCCGGTTGAAGGTTGTTATGGTGTTATTAAGCACTACAATTATGCGATAGCTGGGGCAATGGAAGAATTAAGGTATTTTCGTATGCTACTAATGTCGTGTTACAAAGAACCTTCCTTAATGGGACGTCTTCCTTGTCAAATACCTCGAATTCCATTTAACCCATGTTTCTCATCTCCTACCCGTAGCCATGAGTTTCCGATCTACAATCATGACGAAGAGGTTTCTTTATTTGATGGTAATTTAGGTTATCTTTATGGATCTAATCATTGTACCGAAGAAAACAAGGATGTTTATATGGAAACATCTTGTAAGAGTGACATAACTAATGCTAATTTGGAAATGTATGGGACAACCTATCATGAAAATCAATTGGACTGTTTTGATCTTGAGAACCCAGATTCTATTGATGCAAAGTCTGAAAAGCTTAATTTGATGGAAGATCGAGAACTATCCTACCACAAAAGACGTGACATTTCTAAATATCTTGATACTACTGCACCCTTTGATGAATTTGCTGGCAATAGAGCATCGTTTTTTGAATGCAAGGATGCAAGCGGATCATTGTCGTCAGGGTACTTTTTCTTTTCATTTGAAAAATTTATCTTTTTTATTTTATTTTTTAATTTAGTCTTGTTTTTAATTATTCTTTGGCTTAATTATGTCACAAGTCCCTGAAGCGGATCATTGTCTGTATGACATCATGCGACACCACATGACCAACCTACTCCAAATCTTCAAGGGACTTGTGACGTAATTAAGTCTTCTTTTTTAATATAATTTATGTTTTTGTCCCTAAAAGTTCTACTTGTTTTAGTCCTAGATGTTCGGGACTAGTCCTTAAGTTTTCAAACATTTTGGTTTTGGTCCCCTTCGTTACAAAAAAAAATCAGTTATTATTTGCTGACATGATTAACGAAAATCCAAGCAGCCACGTGGTGACGTGACATGGATGATTGAGGTCATTAACTTAAAATTTTGCGTACAAGACCATTTTGTTGTATCAGCGTCACCTCATATCACATAAAAATTGCTAATGTGATGTTCCGCTAGCACACAAACAAATAACATATTTTTACTAATGGAGGGATCAAACCAAAATGTTTGAAAATTTAAGGATTAGTCCTAAATAATTTTTAAGGATTAAAACCAAAACATGGCTAACTTTTAGATCCTAAAAACATAAATAAGCCTTTAAAAATACGGTGCATGAAACTCACATTATGACTGTAATTCCTTCCAGATTGGAACTGTTTTTGTCCTAATGTCCAAGATGCATCCAAATCCAAGTGAGTAGCACGTACACCCGGAAGACAAACATTGTGGAACATCTAAAGTAGATTGAAACCTTAATAGTATATTGAAAGCTCAATTATGATGTTTTTTTGTTACATATTCATTTCGTTTTTAGATGATGCAAATTGATGTTTTATGTGAATACTTTTTTTTTATCTGGTACTGATTTAGTTTGGTTAAAAACATTTTGGTTGATCGTGGTTTTATTTCAAATTTGAATAAAGATGGTCAACTAAATTTTTCATTTTCATTCACAATTGTTCAGCGTATTGTAGGATAATATGCATAGTAGTAGTAAGGGATGGAGAAGTTTTGTTAATGTTATTGGAGAAGTTTTGGTGATGTTATTTTCTGCTTGGTGTGAATGCCAGACAAACAAAATATAGAAACATATAAAAACTGATAAAAGAAATTAGTCCAAACCCGATACTAAAACAACAACTCTCCTACTTCGGGACCTTGTAAGGTCCAGTCGCCAGTATTCAAAAAAGTATTTATCCAGAATAACCACTTCATCCGAACCACATTTGTTGCATTTCTCTCTTATCCAATTCCATAAGATGATTTTAATTCGATTCACCAATCCAATAATAGTTCTTCACCAACTATTATTCCTCACAAGCCACGTTATAAACCAATGTCGCTGAAGCATTCTTTCATTCCTCTTCCTTTCCACATTCTATATTTCTATATTTGGTTTTGCCACACCCCATAAGTTTTGGTTTAGAATTATTCATTCTTTTGATCATATTTAACTTCAAAGGCTATTTTAATGGACTCGTCGCAATGTCTACTTTGTCCTGTTTCAAATTAATATATTCTAGCGAGGTAATAAATCGTTCATATAAAGATTTTTCCATTCATGATAAATACAACTTCAAGTAAATATCTCTCGACTATTTATTACCGATCCACGCATTCTTCCAAAGCATACTGATAACCATTTTTTTGTCTCATGATCACTCATCAATCCTATGACATCTACCGATGTGCACATATTTTGCCTTAAGCTAAGTACTCTCACCCATAACTTTCCCCTTTTCCAATAAAAGACTGAATGTCTTTATAGTCACAAGAAGGTAGTGTTTTGTGTTGGTGGTAGTTTGCAAAATTATCATGTGATAAGTATGAATTTATTAATTTACTATTAAGCAGTTGTATTTGTTCATAAGATGCGTCTTTTTATCAATGAATAGCAATGTTTTGAAAATCGGCCCGGTTATTAAACAGGTTAAGACATTGGTTTAATGGTTTAATGGTTCAACCGTGGTTTAACTAGTGTTAATTATATTACATATTATATTATATTATATTATATTATATTATATATATGTTTGTAAATAAAAATGTTAAATTACTTTAACAAGTGTTAACATCACCTAATAAAAAAATAATACCAAACATTAGTAGTTAGTAGTTATGTATATATTATCACGCCATGAACTATTTATCATATAAATATGAATTCTTTAGTTGGTAAATTGATAAGTTTTGATAATGAAGTCTCTCTGGAAAAACAATAGAAATGGGCTTGACTAGCCCAAGTAGAATTAGGTCAAGGCATCACTAGAGGTCATCTATCTTGTTACGTGAGAAGCCACGCACGTTTAGAAAGAGAACAATCACCTTTTTTTTTCTTCTTCTTAAAACATAAACTTTAGGCTTATTTAACATTTTAGTCTCTGAACTTATATGTTTTTTTGGAATTAGTCCTTAAACCTTTTTTTTCGATGCTTTGAGTCCTTGAACTTTGTTTAATTTTTGGAAATGGTCCTTTCATCACTTAAGTGGTGATATGACCGAGGATATGCCACGTCACTTCCACAATATCAACTAGTGACGTGTTATGTAGAACCACGGGACACTTCATGATTTTTTTTAGTTAAAAAATAATTTCTTTTAAAATTTAATAAAAGATTCAATTTTCTTTAAAAAAAATACAATTTTTAATTATTTTTAATAAATTTGAATTTTTTAATTTAAAAAATTCATGTGGCATCATCTGGCACGTTACCTATCGATGTGGCGAAGGTGACGTGGCATATCCTCGGTCATATCATGACTTAAGTGATGAAAGGACCATTTCCAAAAATTAAACAAAGTTCAGTGACTCAAAGCATCGAAAAAAAGTTTAAGTACCAATTCCAAAAAAACACCTAAGTTCAGGGACTTAAATGTTAAATAAGCCTAAACTTTTTATGCAGCAAAACAAATCCTTTCCTTTCCCTTATGCATCAAATGGCTTATTCTAATTTGCTCTCCCTAAAAGTGGAGCATGTGATGCTTCCCTTGAAAAATATGTTTTTGTCTGTACTGTTGGATCATGTTTAAAAAGAATGAACGAACTAGAATAATTCAGGGCTAACGGAAGCAATAAAGTTTATGACTTATTTGCCAAATTGTCCCTACATGTCCCACAGGAGGCGTAGGTGCAACTTCTTACACACAACCTACCTCTCAGCGATGACGTATTGACAATTTATTTATTTTTCACTCACACGGGTTAATAAATTTTTTTAAATTTATATAACACCATACGTCTCAAGTTAGACGTATAGGCAATTTGAGCAAAATTCATTATTATGCGCATCCGTCATCAATGACGGATCCAGGAATTTTACTTAATGGGGGCAACGCTCAAATAAAAAAATTTTAAAACAAAAAAATAATACGTCAAAGAGAAATATATTAATTATTAATGTAAGTCTTATGATATTATGACATTTCAATACATAGAAATATCTTGCACGAATTTCATAATTGCTCCCTACGCTTTCTCATGTTTTGGAAATATTGAAGGATTTTCTCATTTTCAATACTATCAAAAATATATTTCTCTACATAGGTAATCAAACAATCATTCAACCATTCATCTTCCATACGATTTCGCATTCGATTCTTGATGATATTCATGGCTAACCTTCGCATTCGCATTTGATTCTCCCAAAAGATTAATTTAAAAAGTTTGTAAGTCTAACCTTTAATTTTTTAATTGAAAAAGATTAAAAAATAATACATCTCTGCAAAATATATACTTACCAGTATTACTTTTGGCTTTTTGTGTGAAAGGAAGAGTAAACAATCAAGGGAAATAACAATTGTGTAAGCAGACTAACAAAGTGACAAAAACGCACAGTACGCACTCAATGCAGTAGGGCAGCAGCAACTTTGCAGCGGCTAAGTGGAATTTGTCAAAACTCTGTATGCAACTTTTTAATTTTGGATGGGCTGGGGGCATTGGGCCTTAATAATATAATAAAAATGAGTAAAAAATCAAATATATGTATATAATTTTTTTTTTGGCAAAAACTTAGTGGGGGCACGTGCCCCCACTTGTGACTACATGGCTCCGTCCCTGTCCGTCATATTTTGATTTCACATGGCCCATGCGAAATCAGCTACGAAATTGCTGCAGATACTTTCTGTAGCAATTCCATAGCAAATCAGCTACGGATTAACTAGAGAAACAAATTTCCGCAGCTATTTTATTTTATTTTTTGGTTTACATGGAAGGTCTGGGACTAGAACCAATGACCTGGGGGAGGGGGAAATTTCCGCAGTTATTTTTGATACTACATAAGATCCGCTCGTCTCGACATAGGCGTAAGGTTTTTTTGGAAATTTAATCTAAAAATAGCTACGGAAATTAGTTTCCTTAGTTAATCCGTAGCTGATTTACTACGAAAAAATTTCTGTAGCAATGCCTCCCCCTTAATTTGTCAGATCGCGATGATTCATTTGTCAAGAGATAAAAAAAAAACCTACATCTCATCTAAGACGTAGGTTAAAAAATAGGTTATGAACAACCTTAAAAAAATATCATTTGCGTCTCAATTAAAACGTAATTGGTATTTTAAAAATTAAACACTACGTCCTACATCGGACATATTAAAATAGGTTATGAACAACCTTAAAAAATATCATTTACGTCTCAATTAAGACGTAATTGGTATTTTAAAAATTAAACACTACGTCCTACATGAGACGCATTGTTTACGTAAGTGGTTTAAAAAAATTAAACCAATATTGTGGTGTGGTATTTTAAAATAATTTATTGTCCTTTCTGAAAAAAACAGCAAAAAATTTAATGCATACGTCTCAATCGAGTTGTACATGGTTTAAAGATTTAACTCGTGCGTCGTACCTGAGACGTATGGGTTTGTGTGAAAAAAAAACCCTGTACGTCTCTTCTTGGACGTAAGTGGTTTTAAAAAAAAATTGCTTAATTGCACTGGGCTACAAAAAATTTTCTGAATTGCATGTATAAGTGGTATTCTTCGAGTGGGCAACAAAAAAAAATTTACCACTACGTCCTCGCTGGGACATACGTTGTGTGTAAAAAATTGCACATACGTCTCATGTGGGATGTGTAGGGACAATTTGGCAAATATGTTCATTAACCTTTGCTTTCGTTACCCATGAATTATTTTAGTCAGTTCGTTCTTTTTAAACATGATCCAACGGCAACAAGAAGGGGATCATTTTAACAAAACATGTTTTTCACGGGAGCATTTTAAATAAAAACTTAGGTCGGAGCAAACTAGCATCTGCCACAAATCCATTACTTCCTTTTATGCATTATGTTACGTTTTGTTCTTGTCACTTCTTTTAAATTTCTCTTCTTCTATATGAATGCTTTTCTCTTGAGAGAAGGCTTGCAATAATAGGATTTTTTTAAACAAAAAAAGCACCGATTTTCGGTCTTTGTGGCCTTTAACAATGAATCGGATATAATCGTTGGACCACTGGTTTTCACGGTCTTGACCGGTTCATCCGGTTGATTTCCGGTTTGTAAGTTCCATGATGAATGTTTTGATAATGACAAAGTGTTTTGAACAAGCTATCATGTGTTGATCAAGTTCAAGTTCAACAAGCAACAACAAACATCAAATGAAGAAGAGAGAAAACAAGCTCATGAAGACTTAGTTTGAGTGTAATTGTAATTGTTTTATCTTTTGCCTCTCAAGATTCTTAGGTCTTTTATTTGGGTAGTTTATTTAGAGGGTAGTGAATCTCTATCATAGTCATGATTAAATCATAATTTGAGTTTTCACTTAACCTAGAATCAATAGGTGGCTTAAAGGTTTGAAAGGAAAGGTTTAGTTTTGAGAAAACAAGTTTCTAAAATATGCAGTATGGATTTAATCGATTAAGGATGAATTTAATCGATTACTACTCGATTAAGTGAAGATTTAATCGATTAAACACTGCTGAACTGGTTTTTTAAAATACGATTTTCACTTCTCAAAATCAGTTTTTAAGTGCTACAACTTTTGGGTATTCTATATAAACCTATTCCTAACCTTTGTGATTAATTAGAACACTTTCATAATCAATTTTACAAGAATCAAGCCACTCTATTCTCTGTCAATTTCAAAGATCAAAAGCTTTATATTTCATATTTCTTTGATCAAGAACCTTTGAATATCTTGTGTGAATTGTCATAGCTATTGATTGAGATTCATAGGATTGTTATTGTGTTTTAAATTGTGTTGTAATCTTTGCAAGAAGGCAAGCCAACTACAACAAACAAAGAAGCCTTGGTGTGTCGATTATCATCAAGCAAATCTCATTGGAGAAGAAGAAAGTCTTGGTTGTGAATCAAGCAAAGTGAAGCCTTGGTGTGTGGATTATCATCAAGCAATTGAAGAATTGTTGTGTCGATTATCAACAAGGGGTAGAGGTTAGATTAGAGAGAAGATCAATAGGATTACAAGGCAAGAGTGTGGAGTATCTCTTGTAGGCTAGCAAGAAGGGAGTCTTGTGAGGCATTTACTTGTAATTTGAGAAATCTAATTCCTCATAGTGAAGAATCTCTCTTGGTTGAAGAGGGGACTGGATGTAGCTTTCAAGCGGATGAAAGTGAACCAGGATAAATCACTGTGTCGTATCTCTAAACCCTTAACTCTTTACATTCAAGTCATTGATTGTGTTCTTGGTTGAAAACCTAGAAAAGAGTGATTTTCATAATTGATTGAATTGAATCTTTATTGTTCAAATTAACTTGGGGAAAATCATTTTCATAACCTAGGTAATCAATAAGAATATAGGTGTTAATTGTTTCCGCTGAATCTCTGATCTTACATGTTGATTGATTGATTTTCGTATGCGATTGAAAAAGTGATTTTTCAGTTTTCTGATAGGTTTAATCGATTAAGACAAGCCTTAATCGATTAAGAGAATTTGGACTTTCAGGCTTAATCGATTAAATACTGTATAATTTGCAAAAATCATTTGTTTTGATTTTTTCGATTCATTTCTTTCGAAAATCTTTCAAGGTTTCTTAAACACCTATTCAACCCCCCCTTCTAGGTGTGTTCCTAGGGTTCCTTAGTTGTTTCAACCACCAATTGCGGTTTCCTCACGGTTAATTGCCAAAACGGCTTTTGGATCTTGACAGACCGGAACATCCACCAGTTCAACGATTTTTCGATCGAACCGGTTCATCGGTTTTTCCAAACCATGATGAATAAACACATTTCTTTACTACTCTGGCATGGGAGTAAATACATATAATACATATGATAATCCCTCTTAATCACGAAAAAATCGTGAATGTGAGATTGTTAGAATTGATGAATGACCGATAATTTATGGGTGTTTGGATTAAACCTAAAATCAATTTGCCATAATCTTGCGACAAGTAGTGGACACGAATTAAATAATAATGACTTAAGGACATTATTAAAAAAGAGTTAGGTCCGTTGACACCAGGTGTAAAGTTTGATGACTTACACCTTCACATAACTTTTTATATATTACGAAATTTGTCCATTTCAGGGTTATATGGATGAAAGTAGCTTGGGTTGCCCCTAGTCATGTACTGAACAGAACACCATTAAGCATAGCAAACTGTCACTAATATACATGACCAAAATAAGCAACAAAATTTTTTATTTTTTAAAATTTTTTCCTTTATTTTTTTCAGCACCCTAAAATCATGAAAACATACCACAAAAAGTTTGAGGACAAAATGCAAAAGGGAACCAAGTCAAACAATTAAATCAGAGACCAAAAACTAAGAAAATTAAACTTGTAAAATAAAAAAGAAATAGTAAAACGGCTTTTTCAGGATCCAGACGAAGGAATTTTCTGAAAAAGTCAGAAAAATCAGATTATTCAGAAAATTCCCTTCGATTTGATATAAAATTCGTCAAATTCCGAGTTACGGGTCAAAAGTTGCGACGATTTGAAGAAAGTGCTGCTAAAACTTGGAAAATTTTTCTGGAACTCACAACCAGTGATGATCTGAGTGATCGTGGTGCCTCGAAACCTTTTTATATGATAAAATTAGTGTGGATATAAATTTTCATGCAAAAATTCCACCCACAACTATGTGAACTAGCAACCACAGAATCAATCAAATACACTAATTGCAACAAAATAGCAAAACAGCAAACAGTGCAACTTCAACCGGTTATTAGAATTGACTACTAGACCCTGAATTAGAAAGGACACACTATAATAACTATACTAACTACGACACTAACTAACTACTAATGACCTTGGCAAGAACTGATATTCCCCGGCAACGGCGCCAAATTTGATCGAGGCCGTACCCGATACAAATAAAAACAGTTTAAGTATAGTACTAGGAAGTGACTCCTAGGTCGTCTCCCAAGGAATATCTTATCAAGCAAAAGGTCGAACACATAGTATGCATAGAAAACAGGGGGTTTTTTATTGTATTGAATATTGAATAATTGAAATCAAAACAGAATTAAATCAAAACGAAGAAACAGATAAGGAAAAGCGGATAAACCCCTTTGGCTCGCGTTCACAACTCTATCATCGGTCACAAAAGATCAATTTCTTTCCTCTTCACTGTCCAACTCGTGAGAATTAAATACTAAGCGAAAATTCAATTCTCACCCCAAAACCCAAACCTCTAATTAAGCATTAAAAGCCAAAGCATGGAGTTTTTACGAGTTTGCATAAATTAAGCATTCATACACATGGATTATCTCTATATAATGGAACTAAGCGAACCATAACATATCAATAAGCATGAAAACGGTGAATAAAAACGAAATAGCATTAAGAACAAAACCTCAAGAGTATGTGATACATTACCAAAGGGATTTAACCTAAGAGTTTAGCCTTCCATGAAGAAAAATACCAAAAACGTGTAGAAAAGAGAAGAGAGAGAAACCCTAGCAGCCACCACAAGCTTGGAGAGCAAAACTAAGCCTTCTCTATGAGAGAGAATGTAAAAAACGTGAATGGAAGGTCTCTCAAGGGTTTACACGAATTTGGCTTTTAAATCACAAAATGGGCCTAAATCATGGACCCAAATCCTAAGGAAAGCTTAATCTCTAAATTAAATCTAAAAAATATCTTATAGATAAAATCTAAATCTTAAAAGATATAACTAAATCTCAACTAATCCTAAAGATAGATTACAATCTTCACTTCATCATATATCTTCTCTTCCAACATTAAATCTTCATTCCCAAAATTAAATCTTCACTCCCAAAATCTCCAAAATGCCCTTGTGCCAAATATGACCTGAAAATAAAAATAGAATTAATTAGGCTAAATAATCCAAATTAAACACTATTCAGAATATTAGTCCAATAAACTCTAAATCACTAAATCAAGCTAAACAATGTCAAATAGGCAACAAGTATCAATAATAGGAGTAAAATAATGCAAGGAATAATGGGAAATAAAATGCTCATCAAATACCCCCACACTTATCCTTTTGCACTCCTGGGCAAAACTAAGAATTAGGACTGAGAAAATCAATATGCACCAAAGTGAATCATGTAACAAGATTACTAAAACTAATGAATGCAAACCTAAGAGATTACATACTTCACAATGAATTCTAGGAAATGCAAAGAAATGGGCAAAATCGAGCACATGAAGAAAATAAGGACCAAAGAATCAAAGCATCCATGAACATCATCCAATTATTTCAAATATGCAAAGAAAACCAATGACATCAAGAGGGTAGTCACAAAGATGATAGAAACTCACAAGGATCACTCAATAGTGTTTACACTCAAGTGTTTAAGGTTAATCAGTGTTTACACTCAAGGCACATCATGAAAAACAAACACAACCATAAGCTTGACAAGCCTCTAACATCAACAATCAATACACATGCACATTAAGATCAAAAGGTCTTTTCAGGGTTGTAATGGGGCCAAGGACAGGGTAGGATAAAAATATGGGAAATGTAGCTAAAACCCAGGGAATAGAGGAGCAATGGGGAAAAAGTAAAAAAAATAAGCACAATCCACCCCAAAATGAAATGATAAACATAACAACAACCTCTAATTCCAATCCTCTATGCCTCAATCAACCTTTTATTCCATTTTTTTTTCTTTTTTTTTTCTTCTTCTTCTTCTTCTTCTTTTTTTTTTTTTTTTGAATTGCATTACATTGCAGAACTTCATGAACGAAAGAAAAGAAGAAACAACAAAAATGGCATAATGAGATAAAGCCATAATTACATCATCGACCATAGAGGCAAAACCCAGAACTCGCAAGAGATGAAGAACAAAGCACCCTCGCTTACTTAATACCCATTCCCAAAACAATTCCAAAGCTCCAACATTCCCTAAGGTTAGGACAATCATGGTTTTTCAGTCATAGGCTTGTAATGAGCTAAAGAACAAAGAAAAGGGATATAAAGGCTCAAAGGGGCTATCAAAGGATAAATTCATTCAAGGTAGGCTCATATGGCTAGTGGCTTATTCAAGAAAAAAAACAATGCCTAAATCATTTCAAAATGTGCATGGGAATATCAAGTATCAACAAGAGTCAAGTCAAGTTCTAGAGTGCAAGTAATCCAGAGTGCAATCACACATGAAAGAAAAATTAGGTGGCATATATAGCAATCCACCCACAATTAAGGCTCAAATCCTCACAAAAGGGACAATTCTATCACAGTGTTACCACCTCTTAATTATCAAAAGCAACTTTACACACAGAAATGCATGAATTCAGACACAAGATACCAAGACTCTACTAAAATGAAGCAAAAACATGCAAGAAAATGCCCAAAACTTAGCAAAACCTAAAAAAATCAAAGCAAAAATATGCAACCTAAACTACTCTCCCCCCCACACTTAAATCACACATTGTCCTCAATGTAAAACAAATAGCAGAATCAGACAGATATAGACAAGTGGAATAAAAGTAGTAAAGAAGGAGAAAAGAAGACTCCCTAAATCATGGTGGGTCAAAAATGGGGTCGACCAATGAGGCTTCCTCCACAGGTGCATCATCCAAAGAAGGGGTAGTGAGGAAAGGCTTGAGTCGGTGGCCATTGACTTTGAAGCTCTTGTTTGTGGACTCACTCTTGATCTCCACAGTGCCATAAGGAAACACCTGGGTGACTACAAACGGTCCAATCCATTTAGAGCGGAGCTTTCCACTCATGAGTCCAAGCCTAGAGTTGTAGAGCAACACTTTTTGACCAACCAAGAACTCCTTTCTGCAAATTGAGCTATCATGGAGCTTCTTGGTCTTCTCTTTGTAGAACTTGGAATTCTCATAGGCCTCCAAACGGATCTCATCTAGCTCACTCAACTGCAGCTTCCTCTCCTCACCCGCTTGATCAAGAGCTAAGTTGCATTGCTTCACAGCCCAATATGCACGGTGCTCTATCTCCACAGGCAGGTGGCATGCCTTACCAAAAACAACCCGATAAGGTGACATCCCTATGGGTGCCTTGTAAGCAGTCCGATGGGCCCATAGAGCATCCTCCAATCGTGTGCTCCAATCCTTTCTATTAGGCTTCACCATCTTCTCCAAAATCCGCTTGATCTCTCTGTTTGAAATCTCAGCTTGCCCATTGGTTTGGGGGTGATATGGTGTAGAAACTTTGTGCACAACCCCATACTTCTTGAGCAAAGCTTGCATGGATCTATTGCAGAAGTGTGTGCCTTGATCACTGACTATGGCTCTAGGTATGCCAAACCTGCAAAGGATATTAGACCTGACAAAATCTACAACAACCTGAGCATCATTAGTCCTGGTGGCCTTAGCTTCCACCCATTTGGATACATAATCCACAGCAAGTAAGATATAATAAAAACCAAAAGAAACAGGAAAGGGGCCCATGAAATCTATACCCCAGACATCAAACACCTCACAGAACAACATAGGTTGTTGCGACATCTGTTGCCTCCAAGATATGGTGCCTCCTGCCCTTTGACATTGCTCACATGAGCTGCAGATTTTGCTTGCATCCTTGAAGATGGTAGGCCAATAAAATCCAGAATCCAGCACCTTTCGTGCTGTCCTTTGAGTGCCAAGGTGGCCTCCAACTGGTGAAGCATGGCAAAATTGGAGAACCGATTGGATCTCCTGGTCTGGAATGCACCTGCGAATGACCTGATCACTGCAAAAACGCCACAAATAGGGGTCATCCCATACATAATACTTGGCATCGCTCTTCAATTTGTCTCTTTGAGCTTTGGATGCCAATGGTGGAAAAACAAATGCAACTATATAATTTACAATATCAGCAAACCAAGGAATAAGGGGAGGGGGATGTGAAACATGCAAAACTAAAAGCTGCTCATCCGGGAAGTCATCCCGGATAGGAAATGCATCCTCCTCTCTCTCTCTATTCTGCTCAAGTGGTCTGTGACCAGATTATGTGCACCACTCCGATCCTGAATCTCAAGATCAAACTCCTGGAGGAGCAACATCCACCTAATCAACCTAGGTTTGGAATCTGTCTTTTTCAAAAGATACTTCAGGGCAGCATGATCAGTATACACCACAACCTTAGAACCTAACAAATATGATCTAAACTTATCAAGTGCAAAGACAATGGCTAACAGCTCTTTTTCAGTTGTGGTGTAATTAACTTGTGCTGAATCTAAAGTCCTAGATGCATAATAAATCACATGAGACATATTACCAACCCTTTGGGAGAGAACTGCTCCCAAAGCATAATTCGAGGCATCGGTCATGAGCTCAAATGGGAGAGTCCAGTCAGGTGGTTGGATGATGGGAGTGGTGGTGAGTGCTCTCTTTAGCTCATCAAATGCCTTCTTGCATTGGTCTCCAAACTCAAATGTGGTATCCTTTTGAAGCAAGTTGGATAGTGGAAGGGCTATCTTGCTAAAGTTCTGAATAAACCTGCGATAGAAACCTGCATGGCCAAGAAAAGAACGCACCTCTCGCACGCAAGAGGGGTAAGGCAAATGTGATATTACATGCAGCTTAGCAGGGTCAACCTCTATGCCCTTATGCGAAATAATGTGCCCTAAGACTATGCCTTGTTCTACCATAAAATGACATTTTTCAAAATTCAAGACAAGGTTAGTCTCAATGCACCTATTAAGCACCTTAGACAAACTATCAAGACATGCATCAAAAGAGGAACCATATACACTAAAATCATCCATGAAGACCTCTATGCAATGCTCAAGTAAGTCATTAAAAATACTCATCATACATCTTTGAAAAGTGCCAGGAGCATTGCATAGGCCAAAAGGCATCTTCCTATAAGCAAATGTACCAAAAGGACAGGTAAATGTAGTCTTATGTTGGTCCTCTGGTGCAATACACATTTGGAAATAACCAGAGAAACCATCTAAGAAGCAATAGTGAGATTTACCTGCCAGGCGCTCCAACATCTGATCAATGAAGGGAAGAGGAAAGTGATCCTTGCGGGTCGCCTGGTTGAGCTTCCTATAATCAATGCAGACTCTCCAACTGTTCTGCACTCTAGTGGGAATCAGCTCATCCTTCTCATTTTTGACAACTGTCACCCCAGACTTCTTGGGAACTACTTGAACCGGGCTTACCCAAGTGCTGTCTGAAATGGGGTAGATAATGCCAGCTTGCAGCAGCTTGGTGACCTCTTTCTTCACCACATCAAGAATCTGGGGGTTCAACCATCTCTGGGGTTGTCTCACTGGTTTAGCCCCATCCTCCAATAAAATCCGATGCCTGCACATGGAGGGGCTAATACCAGGTATGTCTGCCAAAGTCCATCCTATTGCCCTTTTGTTTGCTCTAATCACATCCAGAAGCTTCTTCTCTTGATCAACAGAAAGGGAGGTAGAGATGATCACTGGAAGTTTCTGCTCAGCCTCCAAGTAAGCATATTTGAGATGAGGAGGAAGGGGCTTCAGGTCCAATAAAGGTGCCTGCATCACAGATGGAACTAAAGGAGCAGCAGAATTGGATTCTGCCGCCTGCACCTGAACAAGTGAATTAGACTCATGCAAAACAGAAATGGGGTTAGCATGGTCTGAATCTATATCATATGAATCAACAGATGCAGTAGCAGAATTTAAAAACTGGTCAATTTCAATGCATGCAGTGCACATTTCGGAATCAGAACATGCAGAACAAGTAAATGAGCTAGTGAAAGATGGCAAATCATAATCATGCAAAAAGTCTAGAACATGCTCATCAATCAGATCATCAATCAAGTCAACATGAAAAACAGAGTGGTCATCAGAAAAATGTTTCATAGCATCAAAAATATTGAATCGAACCACACTGTCATCAAATTCCATGGAAAGTGTACCTGCATGCACATCTATCTTGGTTCGGGCTGTTTTCAAAAATGGTCTCCCTAATATGATAGGGACAACACTACGAGAGGTGTCCTCTTCCATATCAAGAATATAAAAATCAGCAGGAAAGATAAGCTCTTCAACCCGAACCAGGACATCCTCTATCAAACCTGCGGGGTAGGCAGTAGATCTATTTGCCAAGTGAATAACCACACCCGTAGGTTGAAGGGGTCCAAGTGAAAGAGACTTGAAAACAGACATAGGCATAACATTAATAGATGCTCCTAAATCTAGCAAAGCATTCTCAAATTTAGTATTACCTATGATACAAGGCACAGAGAAAGTTCCAGGATCCTTACACTTTTCAGGAATATGAGGGACGGGTTTACCTATAAGAGCAGAGACATTTCTTCCCATGCTGATCCTCTCATTGCCCTTGAGCTTTCGTTTGTGTGTGCATAGATCCTTCAAGAACTTTGCATACCTTGGAATCTGCTTGATTGCATCAAGAAGGGGTATGTTGACTTCCACCTTCCTGAATGTGTCAAGTATCTCTTTGTCAATCTCTTCCATTTTCTTGCTTTGAGTCACCCCCTTGGTGGGAAAGGAAGAGGAATGGGGGGTGGTTGTTGGGCAGCAGCAGGTGTTGTGCTTGTGGAAGGCTGAGTTGGATGGGATTTTCTGGTACTTGTGTGCTCACTCTCCTCGACCATTTGGCTCTTCTTGTTGGTTGAAACTAGATCATCTTTGTTGAGGTCAGATTCTGGTGTGGGTGTGACAATCTGCTTCCCTGACCTTAGACTAATGGCATTCACATTCTGGTTTGGATTGATCACTGTTTGGGATGGCAACTTGTTAGAATTCTGAGATTGCATAGTGTTGATTGCTGTTGCCATCTGTCCCATCTGATTGGTCAAAGATTGAATTGAGGCCTCTTGTCTTTGAATGGATGCTCTAGTTTCCTGTTGGAATTGGAGATTTTGCATGGTCATCTGTTTCATCAGCTCTTCCAATGAAGGCTGCTGCTCAGTACTAGGAGCTGGTGGTGCAGAATTAGCCTGTTGTTGTCTCTGTTGTTGGACTGGAGGAGGTACATATGGTGGTCTAGAATTGCTCTGAAATTGAACCTGTGAAGGTTGCTGCTGATCAGACCATCTCAGGTTGGGATGGTTCCTCCAACCAGGGTTGTATCTATTGGTAGAGAGATCAAAGTTCTGTGGCTGCTGGTTTCTACTGTTGAAGATGTTGGCGGCATATGCCTCAGGTTGGTCAGCACCAGTCGTTGGTTGCTGCTGCATAGAAGGGCATGCATCTGTGGGGTGCTCAGCGGATGTGCATATGCCACATAATCTAGCATGCAGGGACAACTTCTTCTGGTTGATGGCCAATTGAGTGACCAAAGTTGTAAGTGAATCTATCTTCTGTTCAAGCTTCTCAACCTTACCAGAACTTATGCCAACATCATTCACTCCTCTCACTATGATTGCATCGCTGTTGCCCCTTGCATGGAATTGTTGACAATTGGAAGCCATCTTCTCAATCTTGACTCTGGCTTCTAAAGGTGTCATGTCTCCTAGGGCACCACCACTTGCAGCATCAAGCATGTTTCTCTCCATGAGGTTGAGACCTTCATAGAAATATTGAATAAGCAGCTGCTCTGAGATCTGATGGTGGGGGCAGCTCGCACACAGTCTCTTGAATCTCTCCCAATACTCATATAGACTTTCTCCACTTTGTTTCCTGATGCCTGATATATCCTTTCGGATTGCTGTTGTTCTGCATGCAGGGAAGAATTTCTCCAAAAATGCCCTTTTCAGGTCATCCCAGACTGTGATAGAACCAGGGGCCAGATCGTACAACCAATCCTTGGCTAGCCCCTCTAGGGAGTGTGGGAATGCCTTAAGACAAACATGATCCTCTTGCACATCATGTGGTTTCATAGTAGCACAGACAATATGGAACTGCTTGAGATGTTTATGAGGATCCTCACCTGCAAGACCATTAAACTTGGGCAACAAATGAATTAGTCCAGACCTTAGCTCATACGGGTCATCGGGATACTGGATGCACAAATCTTCAATAGTGAAATCAGGTGCAGCCAGCTCCCTCAATGTCCTCTCATGTGGTGGAGGTTGAGCCATATTTTCAGAATAATCAGAATAAGAATCAGAATTTATAGGAATAGAAGAAAAAGAAGCAGACTCACTATGTAAAGACTCAATAGACTCACTACCTATGGACTGGTTCCTATTTTGTCTAACTAGTATGTGATAAGTTCTATCAATTTCAGGGTTATATGGATGAAAGTAGCTTGGGTTGCCCCTAGTCATGTACTGAACAGAACACCATTAAGCATAGCAAACTGTCACTAATATACATGACCAAAATAAGCAACAAAATTTTTTATTTTTTAAAATTTTTTCCTTTATTTTTTTCAGCACCCTAAAATCATGAAAACATACCAAAAAAAGTTTGAGGACAAAATGCAAAAGGGAACCAAGTCAAACAATTAAATCAGAGACCAAAAACTAAGAAAATAAAACTTGTAAAATAAAAAAGAAATAGTAAAACGGCTTTTTCAGGATCCAGACGAAGGAGTTTTCTGACAAAGTCAGAAAAATCAGATTATTCAGAAAATTCCCTTCGATTTGATATAAAATTCGTCAAATTCCGAGTTACGGGTCAAAAGTTGCGACGATTTGAAGAAAGTGCTGCTAAAACTTGGAAAATTTTTCTGGAACTCACAACCAGTGATGATCTGAGTGATCGTGGTGCCTCGAAACCTTTTTATATGATAAAAGTAGTGTGGATATAAATTTTCATGCAAAAATTCCACCCACAACTATGTGAACTAGCAACCACAGAATCAATCAAATACACTAATTGCAACAAAATAGCAAAACAGCAAACAGTGCAACTTCAACCGGTTATCAGAATTGACTACTAGACCCTGAATCAGAAAGGACACACTATAATAACTATACTAACTACGACACTAACTAACTACTAATGACCTTGGCAAGAACCGATATTCCCCGGCAACGGCGCCAAATTTGATCGAGGCCGTACCCGATACAAATAAAAACAGTTTAAGTATAGTACTAGGAAGTGACTCCTAGGTCGTCTCCCAAGGAATATCTTATCAAGCAAAAGGTCGAACACATAGTATGCATAGAAAACAGGGGTTTTTTTTTGTATTGAATATTGAATAATTGAAATCAAAACAGAATTAAATCAAAACGAAGAAACAGATAAGGAAAAGCGGATAAACCCCTTTGACTCGCGTTCACAACTCTATCATCGGTCACAAAAGATCAATTTCTTTCCTCTTCACTGTCCAACTCGTGAGAATTAAATACTAAGCGAAAATTCAATTCTCACCCCAAAACCCAAACCTCTAATTAAGCATTAAAAGCCAAAGCATGGAGTTTTTACGAGTTTGCATAAATTAAGCATTCATACACATGGATTATCTCTATATAATGGAACTAAGCGAACCATAACATATCAATAAGCATGAAAACAGTGAATAAAAACGAAATAGCATTAAGAACAAAACCTCAAGAGTATGTGATACATTACCAAAGGGATTTAACCTAAGAGTTTAGCCTTCCATGAAGAAAAATACCAAAAACGTGTAGAAAAGAGAAGAGAGAGAAACCCTAGCAGCCACCACAAGCTTGGAGAGCAAAACTAAGCCTTCTCTATGAGAGAATGTAAAAAACGTGAATGGAAGATCTCTCAAGGGTTTACACGAATTTGGCTTTTAAATCACAAAACGGGCCTAAATCATGGGCCCAAATCCTAAGGAAAGCTTAATCTCTAAATTAAATCTAAAAAATATCTTATAGATAAAATCTAAATCTTAAAAGATATAACTAAATCTCAACTAATCCTAAAGATAGATTACAATCTTCACTTCATCATATATCTTCTCTTCCAACATTAAATCTTCATTCCCAAAATTAAATCTTCACTCCCAAAATCTCCAAAATGCCCTTGTGCCAAATATGACCTGAAAATAAAAATAGAATTAATTAGGCTAAATAATCCAAATTAAACACTATTCAGAATATTAGTCCAATAAACTCTAAATCACTAAATCAAGCTAAACAATGTCAAATAGGCAACAAGTATCAATAATAGGAGTAAAATAATGCAAGGAATAATGGGAAATAAAATGCTCATCAATCAGAGCTCGGTCGAAAGACACGAGCATAAGAGCTTTTTCGTAAAGATCCTTTAAGAAAATCGCAATGGGTTCTAACAATCCCTTTGGTGGTGAAGGTTATTCAATAAATCGTCCTCCATTGTTTGCAGGAGAAGGCTATGCTTATTGGAAAGTTAGAATGAAAATCTTTATCCAAGCCATAGATAGTGAAATTTGGAAAGCAATAGAAAAAGGTCCTCATATCCCCTCTAGTTTAGTTGAAGGCGTAGTACATTTAATCCCCGAGGATAAGTGGAAGGATGATGATAGAAAGAAAGTTCAATATGATTATAAAGCAAAGAATATCATTACCTCCGCTTTATCCTATGACGAGTTCTTTAGAGTTTCTCAATGTTCTAGTGCTAAGGAAATGTGGGACACTTTACAAGTGACTGATGAAGGAACTAGTGAGGTTAGGAGAGCTAGATTGAATGCTTTAATGCGTGATTATGAATTGTTTCAAATGCTTCCAAATGAATCTATTAATGATATGCAAAAGCGTTTTACTCATATTATTAACCATTTACTTGCTCTTGGTAAGACTTTCTTACAAGGTGAACTTTCTAACAAATTGTTGAGATGTTTAGACAGGAATTGGCAACCAAAAGTAACGACTATTGTTGAATCTAAGAATTTGGATGCTATGGATCTAGCAACACTCTTTGGAAAGCTTCAAGAACATGAAATGGAGCTTGGACGATTAAGTATCAATGAAGAGTCGGATAAGAACAAAGAAAGAAAGGGACTTGCTCTTAAAGTCAATAGATCATACAAGAAGAAAGAGAGTTCCGATGATGATGATAGTGAAGATTCCGATTCGGATGTTGATGAAAAAGAAATGAAACTTTTTCTAAGGAAGTTTGATAAATTTCTAAGGAGAAAAGGAAGGTTGAACAAAGACAAAGGTAAAGAGAAGGATTCCCCACACTACAAGATCAAGACTACAAAAGATGGAGTAGTTTGCCATGAATGCGGAAAACCCGGTCATCTCAAGTACTCATGCTCTAGGTATCTCAAGAAGAAGGAGAAAGAAAAGAAAAATTCTAAATCTAAAAGAGCATACATAGTTTGGGATAGTGATGAAGATAACAAGAAAATCACATCGAGTAGTTCATCGGATAATGAAGAAGCCGCTTGTCTCAACTTGATAACTCTAGTAGATGATGAAGAACAAAGTTCAAATGATGAATCAAGTGAACAAAGCGAGGATAGCAATGTAAGTCATACTAAATTCGAAATTTCTTCTAAATATGAATTGTTATATAATGCTTATAAAGAAATGCATGAACACCTTGAAAAACTAGCTTTGAAAAACATTGAAAGAAAGAAGCTCATTTTGAAACATCAAAAAGAGATTTTAGAACTTCAAAAACAAGTTGATGAGCTTAATCTTGAAAATGAAACTCTTGATCTTATATATGCTAGTTCTTCTTGTGATTGTGCTAGTAGAGTGAATATTGTGGTTGATTGTGAGAATTGCAAGTTGCTTAAAGATGAAAATGCTATTTTGAAAAATAAGCTTGCAAGTTTCGCAAGTGGTGATATTAGATTGCGCACATTGTTAAATTTTCAAAGAGAAAATTCAAACAAGTTTGGTTTGGGTTATACTAATGCTAAGAGTAATTCTCATAGAAATGTTGTTGATCTTTCTAAAGTTGATTTCTCAAATGCACCAACATGTTTCTATTGTGGTACTCATGGACATACTTCAAATGTGTGTTATATTAAAGTGCATGGTATACCTAAAGGAGATTTTGTTAGGATGAAAAAGGGTGAGAGTCCCTACACTAACAAAAATGGATCCAAAACCATTTGGATACCAAAAAGCAAAGCATGATTGTTTTGTAGGTATGATTGAAGAGCAAATGGCTTACAAGTGTTATTCATACATTTGCATCTTCAATTGGTATTACATTTGCATCTCAAGTGAATGTCCTACAAAATGGTAAAATGATATTGTTGAATATTTACAAATTGTTTAGTCTTCTTAATTGGTATAATTGATTTGTTCTCAAATAGTATTACTTTTCTAAAGTTCAATTGGTATAATTGATATTGATCACTCAATGCTACTAATTTTGATGATTAGATGATTATCATGCTATTATTGTTGTGATATTTCTTTACATTGATGATATCTCAATTGGTATTATGACCTCTTAGTATTTCTATTGGTTCATAATTCATTGTTATATTTTCTTGCCAATTGGTATCACATTTCAAAGTATAGTACTTGTTATATTTCAATTGGTATCATTATTGAAAAGGAATGATTGGTGATTTCTCTATTTTGGCTTAGTATTTTATATTTCAATTGGTATATATATTACTTTTTGATAATGCCAGAGGGAGAGAAATGGTATGTTTTGAGAAATGGTATGTTTTGAAAAATGGGAGAAATGATATGTTTTTGGGAGAAAGGTTGTTTTGTTGTTTTTATGTAGGTTGAGATAAGTTGTTCAAGATAGGGGGAGAATCAAGCTTCTATCAATTGGATTTCAAATATCAAATGCATTGATTGAGGGGAGCAAGTTTCTCACCAAGTGATCAAATTGTTAAAGCATCAACAACTTCAATCAAATTCAAAACATGGTTTGTCATTTTCAAAAAGGGGGAGATTGTAAGTTCCATGATGAATGTTTTGATAATGACAAAGTGTTTTGAACAAGCTATCATGTGTTGATCAAGTTCAAGTTCAACAAGCAACAACAAACATCAAATGAAGAAGAGAGAAAACAAGCTCATGAAGACTTAGTTTGAGTGTAATTGTAATTGTTTTATCTTTTGCCTCTCAAGCTTCTTAGGTCTTTTATTTGGGTAGTTTATTTAGAGGGTAGTGAATCTCTATCATAGTCATGATTAAATCATAATTTGAGTTTTCACTTAACCTAGAATCAATAGGTGGCTTAAAGGTTTGAAAGGAAAGGTTTAGTTTTGAGAAAACAAGTTTCTAAAATATGCAGTATGGATTTAATCGATTAAGGATGAATTTAATCGATTACTACTCGATTAAGTGAAGATTTAATCGATTAAACACTGCTGAACTGGTTTTTTAAAATACGATTTTCACTTCTCAAAATCAGTTTTTAAGTGCTACAACTTTTGGGTATTCTATATAAACCTATTCCTAACCTTTGTGATTAATTAGAACACTTTCATAATCAATTTTACAAGAATCAAGCCACTCTATTCTCTCTCAATTTCAAAGATCAAAAGCTTTCTATTTCATATTTCTTTGATCAAGAACCTTTGAATCTCTTGTGTGAATTGTCATAGCTATTGATTGAGATTCATAGGATTGTTATTGTGTTTTCAATTGTGTTGTAATCTTTGCAAGAAGGCAAGCCAACTACAACAAACAAAGAAGCCTTGGTGTGTCGATTATCATCAAGCAAATCTCATTGGAGAAGAAGAAAGTCTTGGTTGTGAATCAAGCAAAGTGAAGCCTTGGTGTGTGGATTATCATCAAGCAATTGAAGAATTGTTGTGTCGATTATCAACAAGGGGTAGAGGTTAGATTAGAGAGAAGATCAATAGGATTACAAGGCAAGAGTGTGGAGTATCTCTTGTAGGCTAGCAAGAAGGGAGTCTTGTGAGGCATTTACTTGTAATTTGAGAACTCTAATTCCTCATAGTGAAGAATCTCTCTTGGTTGAAGAGGGGACTGGATGTAGCTTTCAAGCGGATGAAAGTGAACCAAGATAAATCATTGTGTCGTATCTCTAAACCCTTAACTCTTTACATTCAAGTCATTGATTGTGTTCTTGGTTGAAAACCTAGAAAAGAGTGATTTTCATAATTGATTGAATTGAATCTTTATTGTTCAAATTAACTTGGGGAAAATCATTTTCATAACCTAGGTAATCAATAAGAATATAGGTGTTAATTGTTTCCGCTGAATCTCTGATCTTACATGTTGATTGATTGATTTTCGTATGCGATTGAAAAAGTGATTTTTCAGGTTTCTGATAGGTTTAATCGATTAAGACAAGCCTTAATCGATTAAGAGAATTTGGACTTTCAGGCTTAATCGATTAAATACTGTATAGTTTGCAAAAATCATTTGTTTTGATTGTTTCGATTCATTTCTTTCAAAAATCTTTCAAGGTTTCTTAAACACCTATTCAACCCCCCCTTCTAGGTGTGTTCCTAGGGTTCCTTAGTTGTTTCAACCACCAATTGCGGTTTCCTCACGGTTAATTGCCAAAACGGCTTTTGGATCTTGACAGACCGGAACATCCACCAGTTCAACGATTTTTCGATCGAACCGGTTCATCGGTTTTTCCAAACCATGATGAATAAACACATTTCTTTACTACTCTGGCATGGGAGTAAATACATATAATACATATGATAATCCCTCTTAATCACGAAAAAATCGTGAATGTGAGATTGTTAGAATTGATGAATGACCGATAATTTATGGGTGTTTGGATTAAACCTAAAAGCAATTTTCCATAATCTTGCGACAAGTAGTGGACACGAATTAAATAATAATGACTTAAGGACATTATTAAAAAAGAGTTAGGTCCGTTGACACCAGGTGTAAAGTTTGATGACTTACACCTTCACATAACTTTTTATATATTACAAAATTTGTCAATCCAACCGTTGAATTATATGTTATTATCATTACGATCATACATACAAAATTTCAGATCATTCGGAGATTCATAGGTATGTATTCTAATAATGCATATTTACTTATATTTTAAATAACATATTATCCGTTAAAATAGAATAGTCGGATGAAGTATCAAATAATTTTTATATTCTATGAAATTTTGTAGACTTGATCTATTTGATAATAACATATAATTCAACGATTGGATTGACAAGTTTCATAATATATAAAAAGTTACGTGAAAGTGTAAGTCATCAAGTTTTACACCTGGTGTCAACAAATCCTAACTCATTAAAAAATATGTTTCAACTTTCAAGTAAATGATCTAATCCTTATTATTTGTTATTTCGTACTTACCATTTCGAGTAGTACTAAAAAAAAGATTTATATTATTAAAAAAAATCTTTATTCACAAATCTACTATTTATATGTAAAAAGACATCTATTCGAGGCATCACATTGTTCATTGAAATTTTCCTCGCACCAGAACGATTGTTGGTAGATAATCATTATCTCTAATCAAAATTAATTACAATTTGAAATTTAATAGATTATTCAAGTTTTTAAAATCATTATTTCCGACTAAGTTATCATCTTCATATAAAATCATTATCCTCAGCAAAAAAATTTAAAGTTTAAAATAATTATTATCTCCAATGTATCATCTTTATGTGAAATCATTATCCCTAACACAAATTCTAAAAATTGAAATAATCATCTTTAACATTTTATTTTTGAGTAAATGTCTCTTTAGTTCCTCAATTTGCACTGGACTTTCACTTTATTCCCTAGAATTAATGAAATTGCTTTTAGGTCAATGACTTTGAAATAAAATCGGTATCACATTAGTCCCTACCTCTAACATCTGTCAAGGGATTTTCACTTCCTAACCTTCACCATTGATCTAAATACCTTAATGTCATCCAAGCGAACCCCAAACTTCCTTTTGAAATAATTCTTAGTCTCAGGACACTTCATATGAAGATGCTTAAGGAGTTTGTCAATCCTTAGCCTACAGCAGTATTGTGTCATTGAATGTCTTGACTTAAAAATTGTTTGTTTGTTTGTTATATGCATAGTATATCAACCAGGGGCAACTATTTTGTATGCACTTTGCTGTTGCTCTAACTTTATCATTTTTCACCCACTCCACTAACACGTCCGTTAACTTTATCATTTTGAAATAATCCGTTAACGTCCCTTGACGGATGTTAGAGTTAGGGACTAACATGAAAGACTTTTTACAAAGTCAGGGACCTAAAAGCAATTCGTGAATTCCAAGGACTAAAGTGAAAGTTCGGTGCTAATTAAGGGATTAAAGTGACAGTTTACTCTTTTTTTTTACACCTGTTTTGCCTTGTAAAAGGTACACGGTGATCCAAGAATGATGATTATATAAAAAAGGGTTTGGTGAGTTAAATACACATTTAGGATCAATATCAAATCATTATTTGGTTACCAAATGCTCTTTTTTTCTTCTTCATACGTTACTCTGAATTATATTAAATCGATTATGTCCTTTAGTGGGTGACATCTTTCACTTTTTTTCCTCCTACATTTGATATAGCTTTGAAGGATTGGACTCATTCAGGGTCAAGATCAAATCAAAATATGGTGAGTTATTTTTGCATGTTTTATTCATATATTGTGTTTATATCATTAAGGAGTATGCACTAACACCCTCTTATTTTTTTTATTCACATCATTGCTCTTATTCTTAGGCTTCTAAATCTGTCCAACCAAACAAGACATTTGTAGCATCTCTTATTCAATAAATGTATGATGAGTTGTTCCACAATATTGCACAAATTAAAGTGAAAATTCAGATAGAAGGGCTGAGAAAAGACTTAGCATTGTTTCTACAATAAATTTTAAAGTGTCAGAATGATTGTATGGTATTTAATACTTATTGTCCAATATGTGATGCACTTATATTATGTTATTTATTATTATGAGCTCTTTACTTGACACAATTTTTCCTAACACACTATTATGAACAAATTCATTTTGCAAAAGTGACAATTATTTAGAAACAGAAGGAGTAATAAAAAAGTTAACTAACATTCTTAAATTTTGTTTTATTCTCTATACTACTCCTTATGTCCTGTATATAGAGCATACTTAACCGTATTCCCCGGACCAAGAAATACAGTTAAAAGTGGTTTTTTTTCTTTATTTTAAAAAATAAAACCATTACATTTACATTTTTACTCCTCTTATAGAAATTGGCATAAAACCTATTCATTGTCCAAAGTGTCTAACGTGAACAGAATAATAAATACTTTAGCACTAGTCTGTGTGGCTGCCAAATGTGAGAGAAAGGGAATAGCTTTCTCAAGGGAATGAGAAATGGAAGAGTCTCTTGTGTAAGATTCAAGTGTATATGAAGCTAAGTTTTGATGAGGAAAATATTGTGATGAAGACAAGTGAAGGCAAGACTCCCAAAGAACAAAAAGCAACAAAGTACAAGAGATATCAACGTTTCAAAGAAAAGATAAAGAGAATAAGAGAGCAAATTTTACAAGAAAAGATGATCAACTAATCTCTAGACAAGCAAGCAAGGAATCAAAGTTTCATAGAGTTATTTTATATTTTGCTTTGAATCCTTAGTTTGTTGGGTAGAGTTAGTTTTGGGTAGTGAATCTCAATTAGTTAATTTTGATCAAATTAATTTTGAGTTTCATAAAACCAACTAATTAAAATATGTTGATGCATGTTTTTCAAAAAAAATTTCAATATTTTAGAATGCATCAATAAGTGGCTAAATATTTTAATTAAGGTTTGAAAGAATTGGTTTTAAAGGTTAAAGTTTTGAAAATAATTTTTGCTAAATTAGAAAACAAAACATACAATGACTAACCGGTTAGTCATACCCAGTAACCGGTTAGTGACTGTTAAGTTTGTTGAAAAATTCAGTTTTGTGTTTTCATTCTTTATGGGTATCCTATATAAACCTTTTTTACACCTTAATGAATATATAGAATCATTTTTACACGTTTTACATTCACAAAAACAAGCCACACACTCTCTCTTTGATTTGAAAAGATCGAAAGCTTTCTTTTACATCTTGTTACTATTTTTTCTACAAACATAAGAATCTCATAATCAACTTGTTCATTATTATTTGATTGAGATTCATTAGGTTCAGTTTTTTGTATTTCTATGATGTTGTAATCTTTGCATTTGAGGCGAATTAGTCTACAACAAATTGAAGAAGATAAAGTCTTGGTGTGAGGAATCATCAAGAAATTGAAGAAGTCTAAGTGGTGAGGGATCCACATAGAAAGAGGGTAGAATTAGAAGATCAAGGAAGGTTGCATAACAAGAGTGAGGTATCTATTGGAGGCTATCAAGTGAGGTATCTTGAGAGGCTTAGCCTGTAATCAAGGATCTTTAATTCTAGTGAAGAAACCCTCTCTATTGTGATAGAAGGGGCTGGATGTAGCTCTCAAGTGGATGAGAGTGAACCAGTATAAATCTCTGTGTCGTATCTCTATCCTCGTCTCTTTAATTTCTGCAGTATTCGTAGTTCTTGCATGAAAACCTAGAAAAGTGATTTTCAAATTAATTGAATCAATTAGATAGTAATTGTACAAATTAATTTGGGGAAAACCTTTTTAAAACATTTGAGTAATTGTTTTAAATATTGGTTTGAAGTAATTCCGCGTTTGCTCTGAGTTCTTGAATTAATTTGTCGATTTAACACAACTCTGTTTCAGGAACTAACCGGTTAGTCACTGTTACTTTGGTTAAAGAATTTCTGTTTTAACCACGTTTTATTTGTGTTTTGTGAAAATCTTTCAAGGTTGTTTGAACACCTATTCAACCCCCCCCCCCCCCGCTTTGGTCGGTCAAGATCAAAGTTTAAACGCTTTTACCGAAAAAGATCCTTTTTGGTTTACAATGGATAGCATGAACATGTTTAGCGATCTAAATATTTTAAATGTTGATGAAAAGACTAAGTAAATTCTTGGAGTTTTTGAAAAGTGAAGGAATTTTGCTTGTTCAAGAAAGAAGAGAAGAATCAAGTTTCTTACATCAAGACAAGTCAAAAAGAAGAAATTTCAGCAAGCAAGACGCTACAAGTTTCAAACAAGACAATAAGAGTAAGAAGATCTCAAAGAAAAAATTCAAATGTCATGAATGTAGAAAAGAAGGACACATCAAATTTGAATGTCCTCAATACTTGAAGAGACTTGAAGATGACAAGAAGAATTACAAAGAATTTAATTCAAAAGAAGATGATATTGTGCAAGATATTCCAGAAGAAGATGGATTCTCAAACTTGTGTTTAATGGCAATACTTGATGAAGAGGCTTTTCAAAGTGACGAAATCGTCATACTTGATAGTGATAGTGACAATGAGGTATCCTCTTGTTCTTCTTCTAATTCAAATTCAACATCCTATGATACTTTGTACAATGCATATGAAAAAAGAAATGCATAATGAATTTAAGAAACTTGTCAAAATTAATGAAGAGAAGAAAAAGGTTATTTTGAAGTATCAACAAAAGATTGTTGAAATGGAAAATTATATAAATGAGTTGAAGCTTCAAAATAAATCTTTGGAACTCATAAATTCGCCTATTACTCATGATTGTAAAAATTGTAGTAATGTTGTCCCAACTTGTGAGAAATGCAAAATTCTTGAAAATGAAAATGTCAATTTGAAAAATAGACTTGCATCATTCACAAGAGGAGATAAGCATTTAAACAATATACTTTCTAATCAAAGGGATTATTCGAATAAAGCCGGTTTGGGGTATATAACAAAGAAAAAGAAAGTTTTCAAAAGGTTGGTGATTTCTCAAAAATCGATTTCTCAAAAATCAATTTCTCTAAGAGACCAACATGTTTTTATTGTGGTATCCTTGGCCATACAAATAATGTTTGTGAAATCAAAAGGTTTGGAGTACCAAATGGACTGTTTGAATAGGTTAAGAAGGGTCAAAGTCCCTTATCTAACAACAATGGACCCAAAACCATTTGGGTACCAAAAACCAAGGATTGAGTTATTTTGTAGGTGTGCTTGAGGGGAATGTGCTATAATTTGTGAAAAAATTCAGTACCTTCAAAGCAAATAAAATGGTAGGAATCTATATTCTCAAAATGTCTCAAGTAAGTACTTCAACGATGATAATATCATAGAAGATTATTTTATTCATGGTGAATGATTTTATCAACTATTGTGCACTTGTTCAATTTACAAAATACTGATAATTGTGAATGAAGAAATTGATATGTTCACTGATTTAGTATGTGGTTTGATGGCTGTGAAGTTAGTAAGGGAAGTTTGATATGGGTTGCTATGCATTTTTCACTTTTTGATGTGTATGTATGCAAACTTGTATAACTTTGAGTGAGTTTATATGAATATTGTGTTTGTGATGTGTGGAAAACTTTTATTAATTTTGACAAAGCTTTATCAATGTTTAAACATGTGATTTTTGTGTGAAAATTGAATTTTATTTTATTTTTGCATTTTTCACTAATTGGTTACTGTGACTAACCGGTTAGCACGTGACAGTTCAGAAAATAAAAAGGTTTTTTCAATCAGTTTTTCAACTCATTCTTCTCACTCTCTCAAACACGATTTTTCCCCTTTTCTAACCCTAGCACACGATTTTTTCCTTCATTCATCAAATCAACTAAATTTCTTCATTGCACTTTCATATTTCTTCATCATTCTCTTCGATCTTCCTTTCCCATTAGCTTTTAGTGTCCAAAATCCATTTTCCCCTTTCTTTGAACCCTAGACCGAATTGCACTTATCAAAATGTCTTCTTCAAGGAGAACAAAGGTTAAGCACACTGCTAACAAGCCTTCAAGGAGGAACAGAGATGATTTCTTTGAAGAGTCAAACTGTGAAGAGAGGTTTGATAGGTTTTCTACTAGGAATTTTGGATTAGTTATATGGATGGATTTTGAATGGTGTAGTGCTAATATTTTTGAGTTTCATAGGCTCTTGGTATTTCAGGGTATCAGGAGCTTTTTAGAACTGAAATACAAAATATACCCTAGATTAGTGAGAGAATTTTATTCTAAACTTGTTCTTAGGGATGATGCGTTTCACACCAAGGTCAGTGGGGTTGTGTTTACTGTAACTGATGCTGATTTCTTCCATATTGTTGGCGTTAAGGCCGTTGGTACTTTTCCGGGAGATGAGAATGATAATAGATTAGCAATTTGCAACCCGGAGGATGTATACCGTGATAGCCTTAGGAGAGCTCATTTGTATGTTCCAGGAGCTAGGAAGGCTGTGGGGAACATGACTGTTGAGGATAGGATGATTGTGTATATCCTCTCATATATTCTTACCCCTAGGACCTCTACCAACCACTCCCAAGCTTTTGAACCTGATTTGAGATATTTGTTTGCCATCAAAAATAGGATTCAGGTGAACTGGGTTAGGATGATCTGCTTCTTTATGCAGAGGGCAGCAAGGTCTAGAGGTGGTAGTCTTCCTTATGCCATTTTTGTTAAAAGGCTTATAGAACGTAAGAATGTAGGCATTTCAGCTGCTGAGAAGAGTCTTGAGTATTCTCCATCTCTTAATTGCATCGGCACTAGAGCCCTTCACTCTGCTGGTATTAACCAGCATAAGAGGCTAGATAATAGGTGGAAGTGGAAGGATGACGTCACTGAGTTGGATGCTCAGATGGATGAAGAAGAAGGGAAGCAAAAAGAAGATGAGGAAGCTGCACCAGATGTTCATATGGTGAGCAGTGATGACAGTGATGATGAGGATGAGGATGAAGATGATGATGGTGTTGATGACATGGATGATGGTCATGAAGAGGAGAACATTGGCTTTATTCCGGTTGAAAGCACTCAACCTAGAACTACCTCTGATATTGGTGGTTCAGGTTATGCACTGGGCTCCTTTGATTTCTTTGTCATGGAGAAGCGTCTAAATGCTCGGATTGATTCTGGTTTTGACAAGATCAACAATCAGATGGATAGCTTCCAAGCAACCTATGAGAGAGACATGGAGCGGGTCATGTTCTTGTTGCGGACTTTTGGATCATCTTCCACACCTTCTCCAAGTGAAGATTAGTGGCTTTTAGGTTGCATAGGTTTCATGTTTTAGACTCTGTTTTTCATATGTATTTATGTGGTATTTTGATGTAATTTGGTAGTACATTTCTATGTATTTCAATTTGGTTTATTTGATTTATGGTTATGTATTTGGTTGACATCCTTATTATGTTTTATGACTTTGTATTAAGATCTACTTTGAGTTAATGCACATTATGTTGGTTTGGTATTATGGTTTTTACATGGTTGATGTTATATTGTCAAGTATATACCTATTATACTGTTGAAATATGATTATAATTACTATCATATTGCTTTATCATGTGAAATTTCAGGTTTATTATATGATACTTTGATGCACATTTGTGGTTTGTATATAATGTGATGGATCTCAATCTTTATGGTTTTGTACTCTTTTATGATCCAACATTATGTATAAATGTTGGAAAACTGTTTTTGGTCTTGTTTGTATGTGATTTTTATGCTTCAAAGTGACTAAATCAATTTTGCTACTTGTTTATTGATTTCTGTCAGTAACTAACCGGTTAGTCGCATCAGTAACTGGTTAGTGTAACAGTCTAATAGCAAATTTGTGTGTTTTTCAGTGTATTTTGGCTATAATGATGCTTTTAAAGTATGCACATGATGGTTTATTATTAGCTATTGATATTTAGCATATGTGTTATGCTCTTTTATGAGATTTTAGTCATTATGCATTGATTTACATGAAGAAATTCACTGTAGTTTCAGCTTTGCACAACTGTTCTTTGACAAGATTTTATGATTCATATTTTGTGCAATTGTCTGTGAATTTGGTATGACTTTGAAGTATTCCATGCATACTCTATGTTTAAACTTTGAAAACTTATTTTTAAAGGCATTGGATACTAGTTCTTGAGTCTCAAAGTCAGTATTTTAAACCTGGTTTATGTAGTGTACTGAACTGCAGACACTAACCGGTTAAGACATGTCAGTAACCGGTTAGTGACTGAAAGTTAGCAGATGCTCTTTAATCAATTTTCTTTCATCTTTGACAATATTTTATACTTCTTTATTTTATGATTTTTGACCATGCCAAAAGGGGGAGAAGATTGTTGTTGTTTTGTTCTTTTATGTAGGGGAAGAAGAGTTGTTGATATTTATTAAAAGAAGAAGAGATTATTTCTATGTTTCAAGCTTATGTTGAGGAGGAGCATTGATTGTGCAACCTTTAATGTTGTTTAATAACGCAAAAAGGAAGCAAATGTTCAATAGTCAACAACAATTCAAAACAATGTTTGTCATCATCAAAAGGGGGAGATTGTAAGATTCATGTGTATATAAAGCTAAGTTTTGATGAGGAAAACATTGTGATGAAGACAAGTTAAGGGAAGACTCCTAAAGAACAAAAAGCAACAATGTACAAGAGCTATCAACGTTTCAAAGAAAAGAAAAAGAGAAGAAGAGAGCAAATTTTACAAGAAGAGATGATCAACTAATCTCTAGACAAGCAAGCAAGGAATCAAAGTTTCATAGTTATTTTATATTTTGCTTTGAGTCCTTAGTTTGTTGGGTAGAGTTAGTTTTGGATAGCGAATCTCAATTAATTAATTTTGATCAAATTAATTTTGAGTTTCATAAAACCAACTAATTAAAATATGTTGATGCATGTTTTTCAAAATGCTTTTCAATATTTTAGAATGCATTAATAAGTGGCTAAATATTTTAATTAAGGTTTGAAAGAATTGGTTTTAAAGGTTAAAGTTTTGAAAATAATTTTTGCTAAATTAGAAAACAAAACTTACAGCGACTAACCGGTTAGTCATACCCAGTAACCGGTTAGTGACTGTTAAGTTTGTTGGAAAATTTAGTTTTGTGTTTTCTTCTTTATGGGTATCCTATATGAACCTTTCTTACACCTTAATGAATATATAGAGTCATTTTTTACACGTTTTACATTTAGAAAAACAAGTGACACGCTCTCTCTTTGATTTGAAAGATTAAAAGCTTTCTTTTACATTTTGTTACTATCTTTTTTACATACATAAGAATCTCATAATCAACTTGTTCATTATTATTTGATTGAGATTCATTAGGTTCAGTTTTTCCTGTATTTCTATGATGTTGTAATCTTTGCATTTGAGACAAATTAGTTTACAACAAATTGAAGAAGATAAAGTTTTGGTGTGAGGAATCATCAAGAAATTGAAGAAGTCTAAGTGGTGAGGGATACACATAGCAAGATGGTAGAATTAGAAGATCAAGGAAGGTTGCATAACAAGAGTGAGGTATCTCTTGGAAGCTATCAAGTGAAGTATCTTGAGAGGTTTAACTTGTAATCAAGGATCTTTAATTCTAGTGAAGAAACTCTCTCTATTGTGATAGAGGGGACTGGATATTGCTCTCAAGTGGATAAGAGTGAACCGGTATAAATATCTGTGTCGTATCTCTATCCCTCATCTCTTTAATTTCTGCATTATTCATAGTTCTTGCATGAAAACCTAGAAAAGTGATATTCAAATTAATTGAATCAATTAGATAGTAATTGTAAAAATTAATATGGGGAAAACCTTTTTAAAACATCTAAGTAATTGTTTTAAATTTTGGTTTGAAGTAATTCCGCGTTTGCTCTGAGTTATTGAATTGATTTGTCAATTTAACACAACTCTGTTTCAGGAACTAACCGGTTAGTGGGTTGAATAACCGGTTAGTCACTATTACTTTGGTTAAAGAATTTTTGTTTTCATCATGTTTTATTTGTGCTCTGCCAAAATCTTTCAAGGTTTTCTGAACACTTATTCAACCCTCCCCCCTTCTTGGTGTTCTTCACTGTTCATACTATACCACTTGTATTCCAACATCTTGGTTATTGCACAAGTAACATTTACAATATCTTCATGCAGTATGTAGATGTGGGGAATTGGGGTGGAGTAATTGCATTTTTTAAATGATAACATTATTTCATTAAGGGTAGTTTTGGTAAAAAAAAATATATGTTTCTGTTATGGACCAGAAGGTTACTCCACAAAACCGGTTTATCGGTATAAGAAGCCCCTGAAAGCCCAAATCCACTTTAGAACCAGTTTACCAGTATAAGAGGCCCAAAGGGCCCAATACCCTAATAATGTAACCGGATTACCGATATAAAGGCCTTTAAGACCCAATCTTCTATAAACTGGTATACCGGTATAAAGGTTTGTTAGGCCCAATCCTCTATAAACCGGTATACCGGTATGAGGCTTCTATGGCCCATGAAGGGGTCAACATATCAACCACACGTGGAAGAGAATCCGAGGAACCGTTAAGAAGAGGTAACATTGAGCTTGAGATTCCTTCAATTATGACACCCGCCATAAAATACCTACCGATAGCGGGAATCCAGCCGAAGCCATTGATGGTGGGAACATGCAACGATAAGGATAAGGGGGTTTATATAAGCACAGTGAAGATGACCAAGTATGTACCTTATCTACTCACACTGACACACACAACACCCAAGTAAACGGCAATAGAGTTGGTATCTTGGTAATCAAGGTGTCATTCTTCCGTCTAATAGCAACCAGTATAGTGATTGAACACTTGACTGAATTGTTCAAGATCAAGAACTCTACGACAAAACAATTTCCTAGAAAAATTCAAAGTAACCTATATATAGGACCAATGATTTCTTCTAGAAGGTGCCATATATATCAGACTGGAGGGAGTATTTTTCTAAAACATTTTTAAAAAATGATTATCTCATTTAATTTTTGTTTTATTCTCCATACTATTTTTCTAAAATACCTCTGTTTTTTTTTACCAAATTTAAAAAAAAATTAAATACAATTAAATGATCTTCTTTCTTATTAAACATAATCATACTTTATTTTTTTTTAATATTGTAAATTGGAGAAAGTAAGATTTTGATGGATCATCTGGTGCTATACCTGTTTTAGCAAAATTTTTGGGATAATTCTATGTAATAATGATGGTAAATAATGAGAGAGCTACTCAACAAAACTTGATAGTGTATGTTTGGTTTCGCGGTGAGTTAACTCATAATCAATTTTGAAATGTCAAAAATAGTAATAATTGCTTATGTTTTAACCTGATTTTGAAACCGAAATTGATTCCGCAACAAAGTATTCAAAATAGCGCACACCCAAGCAGAAAGTTTTTTTAGTGAAGGAATGTTTCCAAGTTATCGGCCGTGCCAAACTGTTGAACACACAAAGGAAACGTTTCTCTTTTTGCTCTAGTGCAAAATTTAATAGGCAAGTGTGTATCCCATTTCATAATAAATAATAAATATGACATTAACATGACTTTCCTCATGCCGTGTTTTTGGACAGTATCAAGATTAGGAATATGGCAATCTTTTTACAATAAAAAGAAAAAGAAGGAAAAACCATAACTACCCAGAATATTTGTTTTTGTTAACATTCAGTTATCTTTTTTGTTAATCTAATTGCAATTTAATCATCTTCATCGATCAATCCCCCGCCCACACACCTATTTTGATAAGAAAAAAATTGTATCATACTTGCATAACTCATATTTCTCATATTTGAGAATATGTGATAAACAGAAATTAACATTAACGAAGCACTACTTAAAAATAACTTTAATCAAGAAGTAAAGTAAAATTGTCTTTAATGAAAATAATAATTGTAATTGTAATTATATAAATTGATTTAGTTTTGTTGCCTTGTCGTTTAATTATCCACTTGTAATATAGGTAATGAAATACTACCCTCATTCCTAAATATAAGACTCTTTTAACACTTTTATTTTTTTTTAATTTATAAGATCCTATACTAATTTTTAATAACAATTAATTACTTATTTTCATAGACACCCTTATTTATTTAATATTTTTTTATATTTCCAATACTATTAGTAGCAGTAGCTTTGAAAATACATATCAAATGTTCACATTTCCAATACCATTAATAAATTAATCCACATTCTTAATGAATATTAAATCTACTAAAATGGTCTTATATATAAGGACGAATGGAGTAGCCTTTTTAAAGATAATGTGCAACAAGTATAACTAGTAGGAATAAGACATTCTCTCTGATCCTATATGTAAGATTTTTTTGAAAAAATATATTTTTTAATTTTTTTTATATATCAAGGATATTCTCTGGAAGATAGCCGAAAATTAATCTTTTTCGAAGCATAGAGATCACCAAAGTGAGTTTTGCCTTTACCAACAAAGCCTTTTCCTTACCAATGACATGGATCGAACCTCTGACATCATATTTAAGGAACTCAGAAATCTACCAAATATGTTTGGCTTTGTTTGTTTTATGAATAAATTTATGTTCATGAAAAAAGTGTAATAATTTTGTTAGTGACGTTAGGAATGTAAATATTTAAAATACTTTTTCAAAACTACCATTATAGTTGTTATCGGAGATGCAATAATGAGTATTGACTTAATATAGATGTTTTTGAAAAAAATTAATTAAATGTTATTGAAAATTGGAATAAAATGGTACAAATAGGACAAAAATAAGTTCTCAAAAGAATCTTGCATATAAGACTAGAGGAGTATTTGTTTCTTTTAAAATGTTATTTGGGAATTAAGCGTCTTATAATCTATGTTGCACTGATACACGTACAAGTATGTGATACGTCAATTTCTATAAAATTGAGATACGTGTACGATATTATAAATTCAAAATAAATAGATAAATATAAATAAAAATATACAAACAAATAATATTGATACTAAAATAGGATAAAGTGTATTCGGGTGAAAAGTTGATACTCAAATTTATTGAGATATACGAACAAGATACTGATTATATAGGTTAAATTTAAAATCACGGATTGAATGTAGGAAAAAAAAAGAGAAAATACTACCAATGTTCTCAAGCAATACATCGCTTTGAAATGAAGCATATTCAAAGTGTAATCGGTCATACTTGATATATGTGTCCGATACGACGGTACATGTGCTCAACTTAAAATTAAAATAATAGTAAATCGGTACATGCCCAAAAATACCGTAATGTACTAATACCAAATATGTACCGAGTGCGAATATGACACTTGTTTTGAAGTACCCATGCTTCTAAGCTTATACAGTTATACTACTAGATTAACTCCTTATTTCTATTTTTTTTAGATTGTTAGCTAATGTATTACCAAATTATTATTAAAAATATTTGATTGTTATAATATTAAATTTCCTTACACTAAAATTGTACTTATATAAAAGCATTTAATTTTGATGTTTTGCCGTATAATTTCTTTTCTACAAATGTCAATGAATGTACTGTATTACCAAAATTATTAAAAGTATTTGATTGTTTTAATAACTCTAATAATATAAATTTTCCTTACGCTAAGCACATTCCTAACCATACATATAAATTGTTAAAAAGATAAAGGATAAGTACAACTTTTTTTAATAGATCCAAATAAGAGTCCCAAAATTCCATTTATAACTCCTTACCTCTGTCTCCCCCTCTGATCATTTGAGAGAAAAAAACAATCCAGTGAATTCCACCCAAAAAGAAAAAAAGTTAGTTTTCAATTACTCTAAAATAATACTCTCTCTAGTCCTATATATAAGATACTTATATTCTAGAAGAAATTTTTGGTCCTATATATAGGACACTTTATATTTCCTATGCATCATTAATTGTTTTTTTTCTTTTTTGCCCGTATTAAATATTTTGACCAACTATGTTTTTTTGTTATTCATTAATGAATATGAACTTCCCAAATAAAGTGAATGGGATAAAATTGTAATATTACAATATATTGACGTAAAATTCCCAAAACTAATATTTTACTTGGTCTAGAAAATACGGTTACATGTACTACATATAGGACGAGAGAGAGTGCTGGTAAGCATTCCACAAGCAACTGTATCATTTATGGCTACTCAAAATCTGGATCCACCAAGAAAATGGGGAGGAGTTATTAGTGTTAAAGACTAAAGAGTACGAATTTCAATTCACCACCCCACCCAATTTACCCCATCTGTCACGCCAACAAAAAATAAAAATAAAACACTCAGAACCAGAACATAAGCCCTTCTTGACAAGGAAAGTTACCTAAATAGATGAAGAAATACTCCATCAATCTTATCTATAAGAAAAAAATATTCCACTAATGATAGTAAAAATTAATTAATTTTTTATTTTTAATACAATTATTTTTAAAATATTTTCATAATGTGGTTGAATCATTTAATTTTTGTTTCATTTATAATGTAAATTTATTAAAGTAATCTATTTTTTTTATGAATTTAAGAAAATTAAATACACTCAACTAACTTTCTTAATAAGTATGAAATTAATTATTTTTACTTAAAAATAAAATCGAAAAGAGTACTTGTAAAAATTTTTTTTGTCAATGATACTTATAAACGTTCATGAAGTTGTGAAATCTTGTCTAATAAACTTTCATTATCTCAAGTAACACATCTATAAAATAAAATAAAAAAATAAAAGCCCTTCTATTGTACTTTTGCCCTTGTACTCTTTCTAATTTCTAACCCCTTCTCCCTCTCTCCCTTTCTCTTCACCAACACAATAAGAACACCTCACCTCACCTCCTCTCCTCACCCACCTGAAACCATTTCTCATCACTGCAAAACAAAACACAACAATAACTTCTATCTAAATCTACTAAACTCCCAAACCTAACAACACCTAACTCAACCCCCACACACACAAAAAAAAAAACAAAAAAAAAAAAACCAAAACAAAGGTTTTCTTCATTTCTTCCTCTTCTTTTGTTTCCCAAAAGGAAGGAAACACACAAACACAAAACCAAAAAAAAAAAAAAAAAAAAAAAAAGGAAAGAAAGAAGGAAATGAAGAAATTGAAGAATTACTACATGCACCTAAGACATCACCAACACCAACACCACCACTCTTCTTCTTCAACAGAGAGAAGATGGGTTTTCCCACTTGCAATCGGTTCAATGCTCTCACTCTTCCTTCTATTCTTGGCAACACTAACCTCACCCGAGGGTACACCAATCCTCCCATTCTACCGTTCCGTCACCACAACCTACTCCGTCTTCGTCGAATCAAAGCTCCGCCCCATACCCATCTCCACCCTCCCTCCTCCCCCTCGCATCGCCTACCTCATCTCCGGCTCCGTCGGCGACGGCAACGCCACCAAGCGGACGCTGTTGTCGCTCTACCATCCCCGCAATTACTACATCCTTCACCTTGACCTCGAGGCCTCGCCTCAGGAGAGGTTAGATCTAAAGGATTTCGTGAGAAGGTGTGGGTTGTTTAAGCGGTTCGGGAATGTTAAGGTTATCAGTAAGGCGAATCTGGTTACTTATAGAGGGCCTACTATGGTGGCGAATACGTTACACGCCGCCGCGATCTTGTTGAGGGAATGCGGCGATTGGGATTGGTTTATTAATCTCAGTGCCTCCGATTATCCACTCGTTACACAAGATGGTTGGTTTTGGTTTTGGTTTTCTTTATGAGTTTTTGTTTTTGTTGTGTTCGGGGAGGATGAAATAACATCTGTTGTCTCATAAAGTGTGTTTCGAGTTACGACTTTGTGACATGGATTCTGATTGGCTAATAAAAACCATTATTTCTTGTTTTTCATATTGACCAATCAGAATCCATGATACTGGGTTCTGACATGTTTTGTGGACAGCAGATTTTGTTGTCCCTTGTTTTTGTTTCTATTTTATTCTGCTGTCCCACAAGGTATGTCAGAGCCCTGTGCCTTGGATTCTGATTGGTCAAAGAAACAATCAGAATCCGAGACATAGAGTTATTGTAGGTATTGTGGGATGGGGGGTGCTATCTGCTTTTAGTTTGTTGTGTTTATGTTATGATGTTTGGTTTTGTGGGACTGATTTGGTGTTTTTGGTGAACTAGATCTGCTGCACACGTTTTCTTACTTGCCGCGAGATCTTAATTTCATTGATCATACGAGCGACATTGGATGGAAAGAGTGAGTTTTTCATTATTTCGTTTGGAATTTTTTTTTTCTTCAGAAGTTGAGGTTATTTATATGTTGTCATGTGTTTGATTTTATAGTCATCAGCGTGCAAGGCCAATAATAATCGATCCGGGGTTGTATATGAATAAGAAGCAAGATGTGTTTTGGGTTACACAGAGGAGAAGTAGGCCAACTGCCTTCAAGCTTTTCACAGGTTTCAATCGTTTACCTTGTCTGTTTACTGCTTTTCTGTTTCTTTCTCTTACTTTATGGTTTTGAATGGAAAATATTTTTTGGTATAGCTGGGTTGGACATTTTAGTAGGAGTGGATAAATGTATCATGTATTTCAAGGTAGAGTAGATGTGCTGTATGTTCATGTGAGAGAGATGTCAATTGGGTGTCAAATCTAGTTTATACAAGTAGTGAACTTACTTCAAAATTTTCCATTTTGTCTCTTTTTTATTAAATGTGGATAGATATTCTATCTTTGCATATTCCCAACTTTAGAAGTTCTAGCTTGCTCTTGGCTTTTCATTTCCTCCCAGATTTATATGAATATGTTGTGATGCAATTGCAGTATTGTAGCATAAGAGACTGTTTGTGTATTTATTCAATCATATCATTACTTTAGTTCTGGGTTTTACTTGCATGGGAGAAGGGATCACTGTTTTCCTTCAGTTTTTGCATCTTGCATGGATAGAGCCAGACTTCGTTTCTAAAGTGATGTTTGTTTTAATTTGGTGCGACAATATTGTAGTACGGTTACACTATTTGTAAAAGTCATTTTCTAGTAACACATGCACAACATGATTTGAGTCTTGGTGTTGGGTGCTTTTAGTGATAATTAATTCCGACTGTAATGATTGTTAGCTATTCTTAGACCTTGGCAGATAGTGATAAAGCATCATTGTTCCTGACATAAGATGACTTAGATTCACCTAGCAGGTGTCTATTTTTGCTGTCTTCTAAATTTTCTTCTTGGGGTTTGTTTGCAAGTTGGTTATTGGAAGAGAAGGGAGGGGAAAGGCTTGAAACCATGAAATACACTTGCTAGGGAGTTCCCAAGCCATCCTTTCCCCCCACCCCAAAAAATAAATAACCAACTCCCAAACAGCCCCTTAATGTAGAGGGAAAAACATAATAACATACATTAAGTTGTCGGTTAATGGCAATATGATATTATTCTGCCAATGAGTGGGCACAGCCCAAAAAATGTTGTTGCTTCTTGCTCATGCTTTACTATACCACCTATTCTGTTCTAGTTATATCAGTTTATTTTAACATTTCTCCCAGAACGGCTGAACTGAATGAGAGTATGTGTTTTGCTGGATAATGCTTTTTTCTTAGCTTCAATTATTGAACTGATTATGGCATCTTTCTGTTCCACCACAATGATTAATGAATATTATTGTGGTAGGAGAAGAATCTTCTGTACCACATTGGATCAAATCCCATAGTGACACCATAATGATCTGTTTTTGTTGTACTTTGCATGATCGTAGTTAAACTGATTTTATACTATAATGTTGCTATGCATCATGACTCATTTTTCCTCCAAGAATTTGACAAGTGGATTACATGCTGCTTGACTGTATACTTTTTGTAATTTTGTTATTGTAATATATCTTTTAATAGGTCTTCTACGTAGAAATAATTGCACTTCTTTTTAATATGTAATGTTAAAGCTTTTTTGAACATAAGCATTGTGAGTAGTTAATATACAATCCCTAGAAGTGAGAACCTTATCATAATTGATTGTGTACAACTTCTCTCTTGTTAGGTTCTGCATGGATGGCACTCTCAAGATCTTTTGTTGATTACACGATATGGGGATGGGATAACCTACCTCGGACTGTTCTCATGTACTATTCAAATTTCATATCTTCCCCGGAAGGATACTTCCACACCGTTATTTGTAATGCTCAAGAGTTCAGGAACACAACTGTGAATAGTGATTTACATTTCATTTCTTGGGACAATCCTCCAAAGCAACATCCTCATTACCTTACAGTTGATGACATGCACAGGATGGTTGACAGCAACGCTCCCTTTGCAAGGAAGTTCCACAGAGACGATCCAGTATTGGATAGAATTGATGCTGAACTACTATCCAGAGGTCCTGGAATGGCTGTTCCTGGAGGCTGGTGCATAGGAAGCAGGGAGAACGGGACTGACCCCTGCTCTGTAATTGGTGATACTACAGTCCTCAGGCCTGGTCCAGGTTCTAAACGGCTAGACACATTAATCAGCTCATTGTTGTCAAATGAAAATTTCCGGCCTAGACAGTGCGTATGAGAAGAACCAACAACACGCAAAAGTGATTTTCTAAAGATTATTTTCGCTGCCACGACCTTGGTTTTTATGTGCACGGTTAGTTAGTGTGATCAGTAAATTAGTGTTTCTTTCCATTTGGAAAAGAAAATAGTGAAAGTATACGCATCATCTTTCATATTGAGAAGACAAAGTGAGACATATCTGGTGAAATGAGATTTTGACTACAGAACTGGATCTCACACTGTAATGCTATGGTACATATGACAGCTGACTCTATTTCCCCTTGTCACCACTTCTCTCCTTTTCAGTTACTTCAATCCTGCCAAGTCAGTTACTAGCATTGAAGGTTCTGTAGGACAATCATTTGGTTCTGAATTGGTAAGCTGATGTCTAGCTTTGTTTATTTTTTTGTTACTTCTGGAGCAAGAAAGAAGGGGGAAAAGAGGGGGCGAGAACGGGATTGTAAGAGTGGGGGAACAAAAGAACAAAAACAAGATGTGTGAAGTGAAATGGAAATACTTTGATGTATTTTTAATTTAGCTTATGCTTTCCAAATTCATGGTGTTATATGATAACTTTTCTTGTCCAGGAGTCAAAGAATCTCTTGTTTTTTTAATAAGCAAAAAGATATTATTCCAACACAAAAGGCTTTACTAAAGTGTTGTAGTACTCGTGAACCCACCTTCCATGAAGGGTTTGAACATGGGTACATAATCATATGCTTAAAGTAAACCAAAACCAACTAGGAGCAATATAAGAGAGTTTACTTCACAAGAGTGTGAAGCGAAAGTTGCAGAGCTAAAACAACAAACAACCAAAAACATTAACACTACTCGACAAAACATTATTAAGATCTTTATTTCCTTAAAAACTGTGATAGGAAAAATCCCAATGGAAAAATCCTAAACAAGCAAAGGAATTGATACAAGAATTAGAACTCATAGACCGACTCGCAAAAGAGGCTCTCTAACCAACTCAAAGAATCTCTTGTGCTTGGGTGTCATATGCATTGAAATCATTTCGAAATGGTTAATTTATTGGGAATTCTATTCCCACCTGGGTTTTGTTAACTGCACCCAGATTTTTAAATTTTTTCACGAAAAATTTTGAATTTGACCTTCCATCCGTATATGTTTTTTAATATATTCGGAAAACCTTTTCGATCAGATGGGCCTTCCGACCGAAAAGGTTTTTCAAATGTAAAAAAAAAACATGTGTGCTTTGTAACACGACAATATGATCTGAATAAATTATATATTTGGAAAGACCTTCTGATTGGAAGACCCTTATGATCGGAAAGACTTTCCGAATATAGAACAAAAATTAAAAAAAATAAGGCATTTTTGGAATTTCAAATAAATTAATTGGTCCAGTTAGGAAAAACTGGGTATAGATAGGATTCTCTGCTTTATTTTCTATGGTAAAACTATACTTTTGATTCTGCTCTTTTTAAACTTGTTCCTGGTGTGTTAAAAAATATTTCAATTCAGTACCTATATGTACAATTATTTGAATGTGGCCTATTGACATTTTTGTTATAATGTCATTTGATGAAGTTAAAGCATAGTAACCACTAACCAAATTGAAACTGACTGGCAGGTACAAGTACCAAAACTAAAATGATTATGACATATAGGAACAAAATTTGGTTTTTACATGGGAGTATCATTTTCAATTTGGCCCCCTAAAAATTTACTTTAACATATGGTGATTATAATAACAATAAATGATGAGGACCAAAGTCAACGTAATTGTGCATGTAAGCATTGAATTAATTTTCTTTATATGTACACATCACCAAGTTAAAAATGAGCTTCATGTATAGGATCAAAATTATAGCTTAACCATTGTGTTTTTGTTTTTTTTTAATGGATAAATGAGACTAATGCCCAGAAACACAAACACCAAAATTACATGCCTTTATTAAAGAGGGTTTCAGCTAATAAAAGTAAAGAGATAAAACTAAGAACAACTTCAAAACTAATTCTAAAAACATTGAGAAACTGCTCATATTTAACAAGGTAATTCATAACTTCATTGGCTTCTCAAAAAACATGAACCCAAAACAAAAGTTCTAGAAACAGTGATATTCTTGATTTAACGAATCAAGGCTGCATTCAAATATGCTTTCAACAAGTGTATAACACGTTGAGTTGATCATCTTTGATTGTTTATTAAGCTACTAATAATATGCAAGCCAGTGTTTCTCCAATTTGAATTTGACTATTTGAGTATTGACTATGTCAATGTTGACGGTTAAATTAGAGATCACTATTTGATTGTGTTTTGTTGACTTGAATATTCTTCATTCTTGTAATCATATGTGAGGTCCCCAAGTTAATGGGATTCATTCTTGGGGTGGCTCAACTTACAAAATGAATTTCATACTAATCATTTTGATTTTGCTAATAACTGTTTTTAGGACATTCTTTAAAAGATTATGAAAAAACAATATTTTATTTGAGAACATGTATATACTATATTTATCAATTTATAAAATAGGAGTACAACATTTTGCAATAAAAATTTAAGTATTTATTTTAATTTCTTAAAGAATATCCAAAAGACACACGTTAGCATTCATTTCTCCTAATTATTTAACTTAAGTTATTGAGAAATTTTCAAGATAATTGCATCTTGAACCAGGCACATGTTTCGTCATTTTATTGGCCAATGATACAAGATTTGGCAAGGTGGGGATTATTAGTTATTAATAGATCACTAAATCATACATCACCTTTTCTTGCAATGAAGGGCAAGTCTGTGAAAATGTCTTTGTTCTCATTGTTTTTATGGAAATTGAGGCGATACAACTAATAGATAGATTGGAAGAAACTTGACACACTATGATAGGCTTGATAGCAAAGTCTTTCTCATAATTTATTGCATGAATTTAAGACCGTGCATAAAGACATTTTTTATTGTCATTTTTAGACAGCAATAAGTCGTTTAAGTTGTATTTGTTTTTTTAAGGACTTTTCTATATGCAATTCTAACATCACATCGCCGGCTACCTGTGGGCCGCCAAAAGCTACCATTGATCAACCAATATTAATATTAGAAAAAAATGATTTTTTTTTTTTAAAAAAAAATAATGGGATTTGAAGGTTGATCGGGACTCACGTTTCAAAAAACAGAAAAAAGTTTGATCGGAACTCTCAACTTCTATATAAATGGAGTGGGAAATTATTATAAATGCGAGTGGGTGATATCTTGATTTAAAATATGGGAGGTGTTCAAGAAACTGACTTAGGCAGAGTTCTGATTTGAGTAAACTACCAATATAATTTCATCATCGATTTGGTATGTATCTATCATTTTTGTCTTTAATATTAGCTAAATTACACAAAAAAGAAAAATCTTCGATTGACATAAGTTACTAGAGTGAATGACGTAAATAAAATATCGAAGATTAATGTGAAGAACTTTTTTCAATACGAAAACGATTGTGTAACTTACATAATATCAAGGTGAAAGCGACAAACGCATGCAAAATTGGGGACGAAAAGGGTAGTTTAATTGTTTTCATTAGTTTAAGAAAAACGTCTTATATTTTTATTTTATGATTTTACTAATAGCTATAAATAGTCTTAATTATATTTTTCACCATGTATTATGAGTTCCCTATGGTAGATACTAGTATTTTTTTTAATGTTTACCTTCTTGAGTTTACAGATTGTTTGAATTATACTCCTCCATCAACTTTCGTCCAGTTTTCGATGACGTGATAGACGAAAGTTCACGTCAATCCTTCCACATGGACAACCTTGACGCCACGTGACATGAAAAGGATGGCCAAGTGAATTTATTTATTTATTTTTTAAAATAAGGATTGTGAGCTTAAATTTAGGTTGACTTGTATTTTAAAAAAAAAATCTCTCCTACATCTACCCCCATCTACCTTCTTTTATTTCTGCGTTCCTCCTTACTCTTCAACACTTCCGTCCTTCTCCTCAGTTCCTTCGCTGAGGCTAGCATCGCAAAATCAACAACAACATTGTCCCTGTTCACAACCTCATTTCCTCCGTAACACTAGTACAAGTTCACCTTTGCTTTCGGCTTCCTCCCTCTCTTCTTCTTTCTCACTAACCTTAACTTTGTCATTTAACATAGTTCGTTAATCGAAGCAGCAATATCAACGATCTCCATGTGAATGCAAGGTTGTAGAATCTCGACTTGATTGAACCTCACCTCTAATAAATTGCTTTAGATAATCGATGAATTTGCGGTTGTCGATGTTTTGATGGCATCCTAGGTTGTGCCCAGGGATACAACGACAGAGGAAAAGCAATGAAAAATACAAGAACGAATGTTATGAGTCTTTTGGAACTCAACCCCGTCTTGTCCATTATTCACTACTAGAAAAGTTTGATTTAGAGACGAAATTTAAAGACATAAAAGTTTTCTTCTTTGATAGAGACGACGTTTGAGATGGAATTTTACAGTTCGAGACGGAATTTATAAAATAAAATTTGGGACAAAGAATTGTAACCATTAGAGACGAACTTGTGCAAAATTAGAGACAGAACTTTTGTCTCTAACATTTTTATCTCTGAATCCGTCTCTAGAGATCCAAATAATAGAAACTTAATTATTAGAGACAGATATAGAGAAGGAATATGTCTATCTTAGAAATAAAAAGATGTTAGATATAGATATGTCCGCCTCAGATGTTTTATATATTAAAAAAAAAAGAACGAAACGATATCGTTTCGGTTCAAAGTTAAAGACGGAACTTGCCCGTCTCAAAAATAAAAAAGACCTCAGATGGATTTTTCTGTCTCAATATTTTTTTTAAAAAAGGGACCAAACTGCTATCATTTTGGTGAAAAGAAAAAAAAGCGCAAGGGGATTAGCCAAAGCATGTTTCCCTCTTTCTCATTTCACTTTCAAGGATTTAGCCACCACATTCCAAAATACTCTTTCAGTCACCACACTTTAAAACACTCGCAACCACCATAGTTCAAAACTAGATGACAGCAACAATGTTGTGGATGGCGACAACAATGTTGTGGACAACGGCGACAGAGTTCATGGATGGAGTCAACAACGCTATACTAGGTGTAGAAGGCGTGAAGCTATAATCTAAACCTTTTTAAAATGAATTGAAAACAAAAGTAATGAGATAGGGAATTTTTTTTATAGCAATGGTTTATGAAGTCAAGAAACTTATAGATAATTCATGTAATGCATTTATGAAATTATGAACAAAAAAACTATTCTTAATCTCATATTTAATTGATAATCAGAAAGGGATGACAACATCGTGAGGATATAGGGGATCGATGGTGAGTGACAGTGGCGTTTGAATGCTTTGTAGCGAGAGGAGGAAACCAGAAATAGGAGGAGGCGACTGGAGGAAGATGTAGGAGAAATTTTTTTGTTTGTTTTTAATATGGGTTGGGCCTAAATTCAAGCCCACATTCCCTTTTTTTCGAACAAAAAATTAAATCCACGTGGCAATCCTCATCACGTCACGTGGCTTCGAGGTTGTCCATGTGGAAGGGCTTACGCGGACTTCTGTCTACTAGTCGTCTACCATATCAGCGAAAAAGACGAAAATTGATGCATGGGGGTTTATAATCCAAACAACCCATAAACGTAGGGAGGTAAACATTGTAAAAAAAAAAAAAGAGCATATGCCAATAGGATCCCTTTCAAGGGCTAGAAGAGACGAGCTAAGGAAAGGAATCCTCTTTGCAGATGAAGCATAGGCGAGTCCAATCTTTGACCCCAACTCAACCAGAGTTTTAAGTTAGAGTGAGAATTCAATTGGTAGAGTTGTAGGACATAAAGTGTAAACACTTGGGTTCGAACCCTGACAACACACAATTTTTCCTCCCCATTCCCAATCAAAACTTTGCATATTTTAAAAAAAAAAAAGTTGACCATGTTACTCCTACGTATTCCTTCAAGGAGATGTGTTCTTTATTCAAAAAGTAAAAACAGTTAAAAAAAATCACTGATACATGAGAGTGTTTTTTAGAGTGTGAAGGAGACATTTTTTGATTTTCAATAATAAGAATGATGGGTGTGTATATAGTATGCAGTAGAGGTGATATGGTATTTTTGAAAAAAAGAACGTGAAGATCCACTTTAATCTCTCAATTTTTTTGTTGTACCAATTAGTTATTAGAGATTGTAAATAACATTTTGGTCACTTAAGATTTTTAAAGTAGGTCACGTTCCTAAAGTTTTTGTGTGGTACCAATTTAGTCCACAACGTGACCTACTTTAAAGATTAATGTGATCAACTTTAAAAACCTTTAAGGATTAAAATGTCATTTACAAACTCTAAGAACTAAATTGGTACAATGCATAAACTTTAAGAATCAAAGTGAGTCTTCACAAAGACAATTAGTCTGTTGTAGCCCTAAAAAAACCGTAAAAAAAAGTTTTCTATCCTATTAAATTGTTTGTCTTATAAAAAAACTCAACAACATTTTACCGAGACATAAAATAGGAGAAATAATTTTGCCTCTCTCTACAGTTAGTTTTCTTTTTTTTTTTTTTATCAGCATAAAATTCAAATATCAACTATGCTAGAACGAGATAAGCCTCTCTCTACAGTTTGATATTGTCATCCCACAGAAAAAATACAAGCATGAATTAAGGGTCACGATCGCTTGTTTCACAATCGTTATTTTCCTCATGATGGTTTAAATTTTTTTTTAACAGTCGTGACTTGGTTCGACATCCGAACAAATTAAAGTTACTACCCAAACAAAAATGAGATAGCATGATCAAGTTGTGAGAGGCAAAATAATTTCTCTAAACTATAGTAACGATCAAACATAGTAAAGCTAAAAAGGCACTGCTCAATATAATAGAGTCTAAAAAAATTTGAACCAAAAAAGTTCTTAATCGCCAAAAAAAAAAAAAGAAAAAAGTAATAATAGCGGAAAATAACTCAAAAAAATTATTCATGCATTATGCCTACAAAGATCTTGTTTAATGCATTTCCAATTAGCGATACATTTCTTCGTAGTATGACATTCAACCCAGCAACTTTGATAAGAAATTATTTCATTTTGAACTTTCCAAATCCTATCCATAAAAAGAACCTAGGTATGTATATTTCGTGATTTCGGTTAAAATTAAAATTGAAATTGAAAGTCAATTGATTTAATGATTGCTTATGAGTGAAGAAGTAAAATAATTTTTAGTTGAATAAGTATCTAAAGAGTGATACAAGTTTTATGCTATCTTAATAAAAAAAAAGTTGTTATTAAGAGATGTGAAATATTAAACATGCCAAAAAATTGTTGCACAAATGTAAACCAAAAAACTCTTATTCAAAAGCAACAATTTTTTGTTTCTACTTGATTTGGTATATAAATTAACCACCTAAGACCATTTGCAGTAATGAAGATCCGAGTTCATAATTAACCATAGTGATATAATATTATGAGTGATTATGTATGAAGAAGGGAACTCAGCGTATTCTTTACCTAACGGTAAACAGAGAAACATGATTTATTTCTAGGATAATTATTAGGTTTAAAGTGATGAAGACAGTTGGGTTTTTCTTAGGTTTTCTTATCCTTCAATTCACTCCTTCATGGTTTTCTCTCGAGTACTTCCATCGTTTTGCTCTCTCGACTAAGAGGTTATGGTCTTATCATGATGGGTAAAAATGACATAAAGAAGTGTAATATAAAAGTCTGGGAAATGTGGGATTACTAGGCAACGTGAGAATACAGTTTTGGGATAACTTTCAGTTATTTCCCACTATGATAGTAAATGTAAAGCAGATGAGTGATTGGGGTCTTGAAAAATCAGAGGTGTTAGATTGGTTGAAATAAGTTATTTTGGAACTTGTCTCACATTGCTAATAAGAATTTAAAGGAAAGGGGATGATAGTGTTATTAGCACACTACCAAGAACACTAAAGCTAAAGCAAGAAGACTATTAAAAATAATACTATATATAAATAACTTGTTTTCATCCATTCCTTGAATCAAAGAGGATACATTGCTTATATAGAAAATAAACCCTAAAATGACTATTTAGATCAACTTTACAAGTGACAAGATCATACAATATAGAACTTTCTAGATTGATAAAATTCTGCTAAATAAAATATTTATTCTAGTTCAGACTAATGGATTATTTAATTAGGCTTAATTGGTGCACTAGCCCGACATCCAATCAGGGGAGCTTTTCTTCTTTTTATGTTCTTATTGTGAGGTGTTCAGAGGATCGATACTTGCATTGGACATTAAGTTGTTATCTATATATTTTATATTTGTTTCTATCAAGGTTCAAAGGAGAATAATATTTTTCTCAACCAAAAGTTTCAAATTTTAAGGAGAGTTTAAGGTTTCAAAAGAGGGGGTAGGACACTTTCCTCTAGGTGTAGAGGTGGTGTAGTGTTTCTAGCCTAGTTACTACTATTGATCTATCCTACACATTCACTTTCTTCCATGTTCTTTAAGTCATCCCCCTTTTTTTCATGGGTCTGTGTCATACGAGCTTAGGGCTTCACCCAAAGCCGCCAAGCCAAAATTGACATGAATTCCTAATTGGAGATTTTCAAATAGGTCAATTCAACCTAGGTGTTATTCAAAGGTTCTCACTTGTTCGAACTACAAATCCACCGGATGAAAATAAACGTGAAAAACATGCTGTGAGGATTGAAAAGGCATACCGACATGCATGATTTCAGAGGAATATAATAGAAGCAACATTCAGTCATTGTTCATCATCTGCATCACTCTCTTCCCTCTACCACGCATCAGCTTCAAGCGTGGGTAAGTCATAGAGGGATAAACCATTGAGGCTACAGAAGAAACAAACCGAGTTGGGCTGGTTATATTCACTATCGACTCCATTTGGGTCTTCCTAATCGGAGCCTTTAATGACTCGAATCTCTCGTATGAAACTTTACAAACATCATTCGATCTATCATCCCGGTCTGAAGAGTCGCGAGAGCCACTTTGTTTGTCTTGATGGCCTTTGATCCATCCACTTAACTCGACTTGACCCCAAACCTTTCTTTGATTCTCGATTTGTGTACTCTAGGGCTAACCCAGACAAAAGGTCAATCCTATTTTCATTTCCAATTTCTCAATTCAAATTACTTTTTTATTTAATTTTATTTTGTTGGTTGAGGCATGGATTGTTTCAATTAATCATTATTATATTCAATTGATCGTGTGGGGTTTATTTATTTAATTTTTTTAAATTTGTATTGTAAGGATTGTGAAGTCCACCACTTCATGCACTCTCCTCACCTCACTGGAGCTACCTTCGACAACATAACTTTCGGTAGAGGCAACACTGCTAGATTCTTATGCATTCAAGGTTGATGATAGAGATGGGGTATGATGGAGGTGAACATGATGGAAGGAAAAGAGAGTGAGAGAGATATGAACAATGACTTGGATGTTACTTCTCTCAATTTTTCTCTCAAATCCAACATGTTATCTACTCTTTCAATCTTTATCATATGGTTTTCACATTGATCGACATCAGTTGGATTTATATAGTTCGTATTGGTGTGAACTATTTCACGGTGAGTTTTGGAATTTAAACCTCATGTATTATCCCTAAACCCCATTTTTATTGTAAAATGAATGAAATATCCATAGTTTCAAACCCATCTTCGAAACCCCAACTCTCATATTCTTCCTCTAACCTTAAACCCCATAGTTCACCACTATCACTACCAAACCCCAGACCACTACCACCACCACCACCAAACCCCTAAACCCAAACCACAATCAAATCCCTAAATCCTTAAACCACCACCTTATTCCTCTCGAAAAACCGTTGGTGCTTCTCCCACCACTAGTGATGCTAAAAGAAAAGCATATAGAGGGGGGGGGGAGAGAAATGTGATGATGATGGATGGAGGTAGCTGCTTCGCGATGGAGACGACGATCGAAGGGTTCTTGACCAATGCAAAATGGAATACAATGCAACAAAGAAATTGACTGTCTACTTTCGTCTCGCTCTCACCACCACAGATTCCTCCCTTCTACGACTACAATCCTCAACAACAACATAAGATGGACCGTCCCTTCACCTGCAGCTATCAATCAGGGTGGGGCCGTCAGCGGTAGTGGAGGCGTTGAAGTGGGAGGGAGGGGAGAAAATACGATTGGCGACAATGGAGAAGGCATACACAGAAAGGGTGAGGGAGCTTACAAGGAGGGAGATGGAGATGTCGCAGTCGGAGTAGTTTTCAAGAGCGAAGAGGAAGGGAGAAGAGCATATGTGAGGTATGGTTTGGTGGAGGTGGCTATGGGTGGGTGGGGTTTGTTAAATGTTCAAAAGAAAGAAAAGGCAATGAGGTTCAGGATGGAAGAGGAATAATTTTGGTTTTAAATTTAAAAATGATGTTTGAGGATAATTTTTGGGATTTAAATTCCTGAACTCTTGCACAATACGTAAGTTAAACGAGACTTTTCAAATTTTCCCATACCCCTCCTTTATTGTTCTTTAATTTGGATAGGCCACCTTTACCATGACTTACAATACCTCTAGCCCATTTCAGCACGAGGTTAACTTTCTTGAGCCCACTTCATATTGTATGGTCCAAGCACTACACATACTCAAGCACACGGGAAGATGAGAGTTCTTTTGCATTGGCCTCTCCAAACTTAAATACAAATCTCTTAATTAACTATCAAAGCTAGTCCCGCATTTTTTTATTGATCTTTATATCTTTACAACTTTTACTTACACCCTTATTTACACCTCATCATTTTTTTTTACTATCTCTTTCATTCTTTCTCAATGCAATATCAATCACTTCTCTTTTTTCTTCTTTTATTTCTTTCCTCTCTACACCATCTGCACCTTAAAATAAGGAGTAGGACAATTATTTTTTTTATTACATCTTAGTTAGAAAATTAAGCTTAAACTCACATAATGTTGAGAAACACTCACATAATTCAAAAGTTTTACCCAACTGAGGGGTGTTGTTGAATTGGTGTGTAATTTTTAATAAATGATTGAGTTTTTTTTTATTATGATAATGTTAAGGGTTCGATCTATGCCGATCTATGTTGATGTTATGGGTATAAAAAAGTTTTATTGGTAGAAGAAAACATAAAAACAACCAAATTTTTTTAATGGCGTGGCAAACTGGCAATACATAATTACAGTATATAACTAAAAAGCATTTTGTTTCTCACTGGACTAAATCCTCACATAACCAAAGACCAATATAACCTTGGCTTAAATCCCCTTCTTTACTTCGTGACTCGGAGTTTATAGGGAGCTTCTGTTCTTTTTTGGATCAATTTCATCTATAACTAGAGCCTATTAAGAAGATACTAATTCAGTTAATCTAAACATGAGGGATTCCCAATTCCATAAACATTCACTTATCTTCGGTCACTTATAGTAGACAATATAATCACATATTCATTTATAATAGCCGTGAATATATACAGTGAACCATAGGACTCAAGCAGGAAGGATGAAATGGAAGAATAATGTTTTAGGTATTTTATGTAATAAAAATATGTCACTCAAACTTAAAGGAAAGTTTTACCGTATTATTATAAGGTTGACAATGTTATGCCAACAAGAGAATAAACTTTATGTAACAGAGTTAAAGATATTGTGGTGGATAAGTAAACACTCTCTAAACAAGATAGGATTAGGAATGAGTGCATTTGCGAGAGAGAGCCGTGGTTGCACCTATTGTAAGAAAGATGGTGAAATTTCGTCTTAGGTGGTTTGGACGTGTGGAGGAAACTAGCAAAAACTCTAGTTAATTAGGTTAGTAAATCAAATGGATGATATTTCATGTTCTAGAGGCAAAGAAAGATAAAAAAAATCGTAGACGAAATAATTAAGAATGATTTGAAGATCAATGTCTGATCAATGGACATAATTTATGTCAAACTATTATGATATCGTTTGGTCCATGTAATTGAGCACCTTAGCTTAGTGAATATAGACGGTGAAAAATAAGGCAGGTTAATTTCTTGTAATATCATATAGTATTTCTTCATATTTTTTACCAATAGAACTAAAAACCAAACATGGTCGGAATCTTTTCAAATTGATCATGATTCATTAGTTTTGTATTCACGTGAATCATTTGAAGAGATCTAATCATTATTATTACCCTACAGCTGAGCTCATGAAAGATTCTTTAGAGTATATGCGTTGATGAGGAATTTTGTAATTCTTTTAACTGTAAAATGAATTAATTAAATGGCAATGGCAGAGAAAAACCACTTTACTTCGTTATATTTGAGATTCCTCCTGCCCCTAGCTCGAAATAAACTATACTTATATGTTCTAAACATTACTTAAACTATATGACTGGGTCACAGACTCACAGGACAACAATCATTGCTATATATTTATGACGCAGATACCTTTCGCCATAGTATATGACTGAAAGAGAAAGGTCAAAGGAATGGAGACAAGATATTAACGCGAATTACTCCATAGCAAGTGATTAACAGGAATGGAGACAAGATATTAACGCGAATTACTCCATAGCAAGTGATTAACATGAATTTTCACCCAATAAATTGCTCTATACATATGATTGTGGAGTTAAATTTAAGGAGGAAAAACACATGCGTGCAGATCCATGAATGAACTATTAGAAAAAAAAAAAAATCAAAATCAATCTGGTTGATGTATTTGATGCATAGTCACAAATGAATGGTAATGATGAATGCTACCTATAGCGAAAATAACTTAACAATCACCAGTGTCATCAAAATCTGTGCACTACATTAACCCAATGTTTATGTAATATCTAAAACAAAGGAAAAACAAAGGAAAAACAGAAACAAAAAGAAAAACAGATAGAACAAGAAAATTAAAATATAAGAGGTTCTTACCTTGGCTCTAACTCTTAGCTTGTAGCTACCTTTGGAGGACTTGATGGAACTTGTGCAGAAAGTGAAGGGGCTTCTGCCCAGGAGAGATGACAACTTCTGCTAAAGTTGGCTTTGCATTGCAAGTTTGCAACCATATTTCATTAATAACAGAAGGAGTCATCTCTCCTGCGACAGGAGTCCCTTATACACATTTCTTCTATATACTAAACTTTACTTTTATCTGTTCCATCTCGTGCATGCTTCAACTAAGGTAGGTTGTTTTGTGCATATAGAATTGGCACATATTTATAAGGCTGATGGGTCAATGACTGATTGACTGTGTCATGTGGATGTCCAAAATAAACAAGGGAGTAGAGAGGGTTAGGTGGCACTTGGTGATGGCATTTACAATAAGACCTCGAGAGAAGCTGATCAGTTTAATGATTCAGTATAAAAACATTAGCCATTAACTATTGTAAGTAGGATTACAAATATATTCTTTATAGTATGATATATATAATCATTTATGATTTGTTTATGAACTTGTCAACGGTAGCAAAAAAAAAAAGAGCAATTGGTGGTGCACGAAAACTCTGCAATATATTATTTTTCTTTGCGTTGAATTTTCCTATATATACATTAAATTTTATTTTTATTTGACTAAGAAATAAGGTCCCGCAATTTTTTTGGATTTCTTTGTTATGTTTTCTAAAAAATTATTTAACTTTAATATAAACACAAAAATGCTATACAAGAAATTTGTGAACGTCTCCCTTGGAGTTATTCATCTTAGTATTTAGCCACGTCTTAATTGTCACTTTTGGTTCCAAATATTGTGGTTACTACTTACTAGTCACTTTAGTTTTTTAGAGATAAAAATTACTTATTTAATCCCTTAAAATATTTGTTATCAATAAGTTAAGTCCCTTAATTAAAAAAGAACAATCAAGGATACTAACAGCGCTAATTGAACACATTATATATTTATATGCCATGTAGGCATAGCCATTATAGAGTGGTGGCATGATATATTTCCAAATTCTGGCAATATTTGCCATTTTTTTAATGATGAGTATGAATATTTTGATAAAACTAATACTGTTATGATAGAAGGACCAAATTGAATTTTTTTTAAAAGAATAAAAAACCAAAAAAAGCCCAAAAATATTAAGAAGCAAAGTAAATCTTAAAAATATGATAAAGGACAAAAATATAATTAAGCCATATATATATATATATTTATTGATAAAAAAAATTTATTGAGTGAGACTACGAGAGATACTCTAACCCTTACAAAATCCAAAAATGACTTCTTACATAGATGAACAATAGTTTCGAGTGGTTAGTACACCAATTTACAATAGATATTACAATCACTTAAGTGCATAATCCTTTGCCATGAAAATAATTATGTTAATAATATTATTCACTTAAGTTAAATTTTTTTATATAAAATATAAATAAAATACTCCATTCATCCCAAAAAGTTATATTAGTAAAAATTTTCAAAAAGTATTGTCGCAAATCACAAATATAATAGTGAATAAAAAAATTTAAAATATTCTTTAATCTATATATGATTGGATAATCAATTAAGGATGCATTAAATGATTGGGAATAGACTAGTCGAGAGTAAATGCCTCGCAACCAATGCTTGCACAATACCGGACTCCTTCCGATCCAAGTACAACTTGGGTAGTGTTCCCAAGTAGGCTATAGTCGAGACCGCCCTCCGCAACCTCCGAAGTGTCTAAGTGATTGATAGAATTGTCGTGATTACCATAGGACCGATCCCCGACTTGGGTAGCAAATTCGAGCCCTTTTAATGGATCAAGGTTCCACCCACTGCAATTCTCGTAGTTATTTCAATAACACAACCTAATCACTGGTTCACTCTCGTTTCTCGGTTCATTGAACCTTCACGTAAGTCTATCACCATACCCGAACGTCCAACCTCAACTCCATGTTATGATGCATGATTGTTTAGGATTATTGGAAAGGAAGTCGATCAATGGTCGGTGTTCTTTTGGTTTTTCATAATAAAACTTGGTGCTTGATGCTTACTTAACTGGTTATTAGACCATCGACTAATCGATTAAGTTAGTATGGAAGCACCACTCAATTGATTCGTAATGTTATTCGAAATCGATTTTCTTTATAATAATCATAACCAGAACCTTATAAACATTCCAATGTTCATATTCATTCCACACACAATATATTCGTAGTCAATATGCACAGGCATATCTCGGTCCTATACAAACAATTAGAACAACAACACAATAATTTACAAAGAACAATGAACAACGAACAACAATAAGCAACAATCAACAAATAACACTAGATGACAATAAACAACAACCATCAAGTAACAACAATTGACAACAATGAACAAGCCACCAAAATAGCTAGTCAACACACCTAGGTATGTCTCAGTCCTAACATTTCACAATAGCAAATGGTTAACTCCCTAGGGTTCTTCACTTCTTACTTTCATAGAATATAAAGGGGTTTTATCATAAACACTTAAATACTTACAAAATCAATCGATAATACACTAATTAGCTCTAACTTAACTCAAATCAAGTGGCAATTTATCATTCCAACTCCAATTTAGTCATTACCCCCAAATCCTATTATAAACCCTAATTATCCCTAACTTAAAGTGTAGAAAATGTCTCCCCTTACCTTAGAGGAAGAAGAGCCTTGATTGTAGCTTCATAATCCTTGAATCTACCCTTGGTCTCCTTGGATTTCAACTCCCTTGAGTGATTTCCCTCTTAGGTTTTGTGATTTGAGGAAAGAGAAAGCTTGAGGAGAGAGAGAGAAGAAGAAGAGAAGAAGATGAAGAAGAAAGAGAAGAGAGTTAATGAGGAGGATGTGGGTTTGTGTGGGATTTATCCAAAATGAAGCTTGGTTTCCATGGGGGAAAGGATTGGAGGTGAGATTTGGGTGTTTGGGAGTGTTGGGGACAGTTGGGGGGTGAGTGAAAGTGGGGTTGGTGCGTGTGGGAGGGAGCTGGTACGTTTTTAAAGACCCTCGTGCGGGCCGAGGCGCGAGCCAGGCTGCGCCTGGGCGCTGATCGCACTATGTGAACAGTGTTTGGTGCACCATGGTGCGCCTGGCACACCGACCTCGCGTCTGGGCGCCTCGATTCACCCCGAAACGCCGATTTTCGCATTATCAACCCTTTCTAAAGGTTCTAGACCTCAACTAACACCACCATAAACACACACCTCTTTAGAATACATTCCAAGCATCACAAACACATTTCCCCATCATCAAACACACGACTATCAAAACACGAAATTTATTCATCACATCAAAGAAAGCCCTATACTTTACCCTTATCTAGCACCTTTTCCGACCCAAACGACTTAGGATGACCTTCTAACCTCATGAAACTAGAACTACTAACACTTGAGACCTAACCGTATAGTCGGATGACATCCGATGCCTTACAAAACCTAACGCCTTTCGAAACTCCGTCAAGACACGATTTCAAAGGAATTCTCCGCGTACTAAAACTCGTTACCCTCTTTTGCACTCCAAACACACACTTAGAATTCTCTAACCAAATATCCAACCAAGATCGCGATACTAGGGACACACTCAAACTCTTGCAACCCCAGCACTCAAACACACAACAATTCCCTAATCGAACATTCAAATAAACTGCATACACAACAAGTACATTCATCGACTACAATTGCATTCACGAACCGAACTCATACATCACTTTCACACAAAATTATACACACACACACACACACACATATATATATATAAGTTAATAAAATCATGGTGTTACAATAAATTTGCATGAGTGATCTCCTTGATCGAAGAGACACTCTCGTGGTAGTAGTATAGGGTATAAGTAAGATAAATATTGAAGGGCAAAAACCCAAAGATAATGAAGGGCCAATACCCCAAACACATTTCATTCATATACATGACATTACATGAAGGATTGTAGCCAAAATAAAATCTAAAAGGTCTAAGGCTAAGATCCTCGATCAATAGAGGAACTTGAACTTAATGAACCATGTTTCATCGACACCTTCTCTTCGCCAACTCTGGAACAAATCTTTCCATCCCGAACTTGACAATAAGGCGATAATGCCTTGGTCCTAAAATGAATATTCAGATTCAAATTCCGGACCTAATCCACACCGTTTTGAAAAGATTCTTCCACGAGTGATATGAGATCATCTTCAAGCTCCCCCTTCTCGTTTTTTTCAAGAATTTCCAGACAAGCTTCCAGAGCTTCAGCTAATTAATTGTAGACTTTGTTTCTCTTCTTAAGACCATCCCCAAAATGTTTACGTTCATTATTCTCTCGTGCTAAATCAGAGATTCACTTCTTCAAAGCATCTTTTTCTGATCCCAGCTTGGTATTTTGAAGTAAAAAGGCATGTGTTAGGATTGGCAGTCGTCACCCAAGAGAGGGGTGAATTGGGTGTTTATAAAAACATAGGAAAATAATTGCTCTAAAACGTTTTCACTAAATCAGATATACTTTGCAACGGAAAACTATTAGAACGTTGAAAAACGATTGCACGGGACGCGAATATTATTAATAATTATATAAAAACTAATATGCGCGGCACAAATAAAAACGATAACAATGAGAAATGTTACCACCCTAATTAATTTAAAACAATTAAATTAATATTAAGAAAATAATTGTTATGATGCAAGAGAGATAATATAACAACTACGCACATGCAACAATAACAATGAAAATAAAGAGATGAGGGATAGAAGAGATTGTACCAGAGATTTTATCCTGGTTCGGCAAAGCAGCCTACATTCAATCCCCAAGCGACCCGCTTGAGCTTTTCACTAATATTCCAAAGACGCCCCTGCGTCCCCGAATACAACCAGAGCCACTACAAGAAAAACCCTTTATTGCAACGACAAAAGTCGTTGCAAAAAACCAAAAGTCGTTGCAAAAATATTTTCTGCAAAGTCGTTGCTGGTACAGGCGTTGCAAAAGGGTATAGCAACGACTTTCTTCGTTGTTAAAAAGAACGGTTTTCTGCAACGACTTTCTTCGTTGTTTAAAAGAACGGTTTTCTGCAACGACCCAGGTCGTTGCTGAAGAGATGTCGTTGCTAAACAAACGGGCAGAGCTGTGCACAGGTAATCTATTTTGCAACGACAATGTCGTTGCAAAACACATTTGCCTTCTGCAACAACATTATCGTTGCAAAACACATTTGACTTCTGCAACGACAATGTCGTTGCTATAGCCTTTGTTCATCACTTTTACAACAAAAATGTCGTTGCTATAGCCTTTGTTTATATATAAAAAGATTAAAAATCCATTTAACCTAATAAATCCTTTTTGACCTAAGGCTATAGCAAAAGAACAGTAGTCTTTATTTATATTTAAAAAATAATAATCTTTTTAACCTAACATAGGCATTTTAAATTCTGAAGTATCATAATAATAATTAAAAATAATTAATAAATTTTATATTATTAAATTGCCCATAAATAAAGAGCTCAAATCTCAACAATCTAATATAAAAAATGTCTTTAGCATTCTATTGATCAATCTATCAAAAGTACATAAAAGAAAAAAAAGATTGATCCACACTCAATCTACTTAAATAGATAACATGAAATTTTAAAATAATCAAAAGACACTTTCATCTCCATATGTATTGTCAATCTCAACATCCTTTCAATAAGGTTCAACCTGTATCATGCAGCAAAACAAAGAAAGAGTAGCTGAGTTGAATTTCTAATGAAACAGAAAGATAAATGAGATAATCATGAAACAATCAAAAACATTGTTTTTTAATGTGTTGGACCAGCAAAAGATGTTAAAGAAAAAATTACTATACTTATGCTCCATATACGATTAAATGCATGTAATGCTTCTAAAGCCCTCTAGTGAAAAAACTATGCATTAGAAATTCAAACATCTCAAAAAACTGAGGAATTATAAAACTAAAAACATTTACCTGGACCTCTGTTATGAATCATAAAACTGTGAGCATATTTTTCAGATAGTAGTAATTTATATAAAAAAAATTAAAAAAAACTGGAATCACGAAGTCTCAAACAATACAGATTCGTTGGTGACATTAGACGCTTAAAAAAAAATTAGCAATACATTTGATACAGAACAACACAAGGAAAAAAATCAATGCAATTACATAAAATTATTGATAGTTAATATCTACATGCAAGCACTTAATATGAGAAGGAAGCATACCTTGCAACTTCATCCAGAGCAACATGAACTGGTGCGATTTTCGAAAATAGCAAACTATGATGATTAACTCCAGCTATGCCTTGACTTTTCAAAAACTTAATATGTGCTTTGAGAGTGTCATCCCTATCCAACTTAATATGAGCAGGTAGATACTATTAGTTTCATAATAAATTACATTTTAGGGAAATTCTAAATCTCTATTTTGGATTCCATCTCTGATACATAATAGAATAGTAGGCAAGCATCAAGAATACAAGATATTGGCATAATTGCACCAAATGAAGATGAAATGAGTTATATAGCTCACATCCTAAAAGAGGCTAGGAATTTCGTATTACTCTGTAATTTCTACTAATGCAATTATAATTACTCCACTTATAGTTATTAACCAACATCTAAAACATCTCAACCTAAGTGCATAAAGTTTAGACTAGTACCTGCTATTTATTATCCTTGATACATAGTTTTCAAGGTTCCAATCACCAAAGAATCCCCCTTCCATGTGGCATTTAATGACTTCCAAAAGCAAGCATATTTGTTTGACAAACTTTGCTTTGCTAGAATCTTCAACAAATGACTAACCAAAGACAAATTACCAAATATCAAAATATGAAAAAGATTGAACTTGAAAAGAAAAAAAGAAATCTACCCATAAAAAATGACAAAGCAGTTCCCACATTCTTAAATGCAAAAACTGAGCTAATGAAGAAAAAAGCCTCCTACAAACGATGCGTTAGAGAAAAGAGAAGCTAACTACAAAAAGCAACATTTATAAAACAGGAAAAAGAGTAATGGCCAAAGCATTTCAAGGTTACCTTGTCTTAGGGTGTGCATGGCTAAACTTCCTTCAAACCAAGTAAAGAGAAATGGGTCAATAGTGTGGACCTCACTACTTGAATGCTACCTCACACACAAAGACTGTAATAGTTCAGAAAAAAAATATTACAGTGATAGTACTTGTAGAAGAGCTAAACTAAAGTCATCATGCTTTTATTTCAAACCTTGAATACTTGATGGAACCCATGGACAGATCAATCTCTATTAAGTTTTCTTCCCCACTCATGTTGTCATTAAATTCTGCCAGGAACTCCCTTAGAGTGTGTTGACTAAAAAGAGCCACAGCTGATAATTCCCTACTTTTCTTGTGCTGCAAACTGCAATAATAATAATTATTATAATAATACTTTGTTGGCTCATTATCTTTCAGTAGTTGCGTCCCCAAGTACAACCAGAGCGCCCCGCAAGCTACTAGGAACCTTCTTTCGCTAGGGACCTCGATACACAACTAGGAAAACCTTTCCTAGATTTTCAGATAGCCTAACTACTAGGTGACCCACCGTTCGTGTAGCACTACCCAACACAACAGGGTTCCTCACCCTAAACACCACGAACGTAGCACATCCGCACTAGGAGATCCACTCCCTAGTCACTAAGGGTTACACACCCCTTTACAACACTGGTTATGGTATGAGTGATTGGTACAAGACCTATAGTGCACTCTTGATAGTGCAGATACAACAATTAGGCACTCTAACAAATATGTGTTCTAAGCAACACAGATACAACAATAACGCACTAGGATAATGAAGTCAAATGAAAGAGTTACAAGGCCAATACAAGGTTTAATTTTTCTTCAAAAATGAATGAACGTGAAACCCAGAGAAGAAGAAGAAGACAAAAAGCGTGATGATCAGAGAATGTAGAAGTAGAACTGATTTAGAAAAAACAAATATATAGAGTTAATTTTGAAATCAAAATAAATCAAAAGATAAAATAAAAGATTTAAGAAATAAAATAAAATCAATTTGAAAATCAAAATAAGATAAAATAAGATTTTGTAATAAGTTTAAAAAAAAAACAAATCAAAAGGATTTAAGAAATAAAACAAAGATTTGATTCTTAAAACAAATAAGGAATGTTTTCAAAAATAAAATCAAATTCGAATTTTGAAAATAAATCAGAATCAATTAAGTAAAAACAAATATGGAAATAAATCAAAATGATTCTGACACGTTTTTCAATAAAACTTGAGGTAATCGATTACTTCAGGGAGGTAATCGATTATCCCTTTAAAAATAGAAACTTTGAAATTCATTTTAAAAACCAATAATCGATTATCACATGCATGTAATCGATTACTTCACTTCTGTTTAATGTATGATGCAACTCATATAATCGATTACCACTTATCTAATAATCGATTACTGAGTCTCTGATATTTGTATGATGCAACATCATGTAATCGATTACTACAAGACATGTAATCGATTACTTTGTCTCAGGAAAATATGTGATGCAACAATTTTAATCGATTACTTGAGTCAGGTAATCGATTACTCTCATTAGAAAGTAATGGATTAGCAAAGTTCACTTAATCGATTACAAGCTCTCTGATTTTTCTATGATGCAACAAAGTTAATCGATTACTTCTTCTTGCATAACATAAAAATATCTAGAGTTTTGTTTCATCAAGTATTTTCACAAAAACTAAGATAGAAAAACTGATTTTCACAAAACTTCTTTTTCTTCTCCTTTTATATGAAAAGCATTTTTAGAAAAACTTATATTGGCCTTTTAACATAATATAAACCTTGACTTCATTACCTTTCATGATGTCCTAAGGGAAAGGGCTAAGGTCTTCTATTTGCTTGAGCCTTCAACTTCATTTGCTTGATTCTTCAACTTGAATCTTGGACTTGAAGGATGAAGATCTTGTGATTGCACTTGATATGAACTTAAGAATCTTGAGTTTGTTATCATCAAAAACCATATAATGATTGCACTTGAAGTCCTTGGGAAAGCTTGACTTCCAACATTCCCCCTTTTTGATGATGACAAACCTATATTCTGAATGATCTGCATGACAAGTGTTATACAAGCAAATGTATATATAATAAACACATCCTTATCTCTAGAACACAAAGAATACAACAAGGATACAAAAAGGATACTCTCCCCCTGTATAGATGCATTAGATATAACAGTTCAATGCTTCACATCTTTGCATCATTCGGGAATTCTTCTCCCCCTTTTGTCAACAGCAAAAAGTGGCTTCGAAATTCTTCTCTTGTTTTTATGCTTGAATTTTTCTTCTCCCCCTTTTGTTATTCATCATATATGCTATGAATCTCAGAATTCTTCTCCCCATTAGTAAGCTTGAGTTCTCACTTTTCTTTCCATGGGAGTTATCACAGGATCCATGTTTTCATAGTTAAAAAGGCGCATGATGTCAAGATAGAGTGAAGTAGCAACCATGTTTTCATGCAAATTTGAAAAAGTTTTCTCCCCCTTTCTAAAAGAATGATTCAACCAAGCATATTATAAAGGGAGATCAAATGCATCAATAAAACATGTTCATGCTTATTATCATCACAAAAATTTGAAGACCTATATGCTATGACAATAATTATTCAATGCAATTAAGCACAAAATGTCATGTAGCACATATCATAAGTAGAAGCATCACAAAATGATTAAAATAAATAAAGGATTAGTGATACTTATAGTGATGATTTGAAAGCGAGAGCTTTGGAGTTCCTTCTATTGATAAATTCATCATGTAGCATTTTGAGGGATGGTCTCCTCTTGTTCAATGTTTTGAACCTCTTTCCATTCTAAGAGATCATCTTGATATTTTCGTATCACCTTCAAGTATTTGAGTATTGCCCAATTCTCTTTTCATTTGAATCCATTAACCAAGTTTGTAGAGGACGTTGCATACTGATACTTGTAGGAATACCTGCAAAACTAATTAGCACATGTATCTCTTCGTATCCAAGTTAATTGGATCCTTAGGAATTAGTAACACATGAATATAGTGCATGCTGAAAAATAATTTATTCTTCAAAAAAAAATTTGTACAAACATATCGAAGAAGGAATAAATAAAATTTCAGCACCATGATAAACATATGTATCACAAAGATAAGTAACATAAAATAGTTAAAAATTAAGAATGGAGATACTTATCGTTTGTGACACTTTCTCAAGTTATAATGTTTGTGCGTGCACTTGTGAAGTTCTTCCTTTAGGTTTCTTGTCCTTATTGAATAGATTGAAGAGAACTCCACTTGTGTCCATCATGTCGCATTTCCCTTGATTAAGTTCATGTCCCTTACTGGACCTTAAACCCGGGGAGGTTCCAACCACCGGGGAGTCACATTGCTGCAGGGTCTTGGGAATAGTGAGCAACCGCCCATAAGTAAGACACCACATCCTGAACCAAAACCTTAAGGCAATGGTTCAGGATGTGGTGTCTTACTTATGGGTGGCTTCTCACTATTCCCATGACCCTATAGCAATAGTACTCCCCGGTGGTTGGAACCTCCCCGATTGAAGGTCCAGCAAGTGGTATCAAAGCCGATGGTTCGGCAGGGACTTGTGGATCAAGGGGGAGTGACCGGTGAGTGTGGGGATTCACACTTGAAGGGGGAGATTGTTGGGTATTCAAGTGTGAGATGAAGTCCCACATTGGATAGGATGGGATGGGTGAGAAGGTTTATAAGTGGAAAGACCCATAGAACCATTGTCTTAAGGTTTTGGTTCAGGATGTGGTGTCTTACTTATGGACGGTTGCTCACTATTCCCAAGACCCTGGAGCAATGTGACTCCCCGGTGGTTGGAACCTCCCCGGTTGAAGGTCCAACATCCCTCTTTGGTATCTTTTCATTTAAGTCCATAGTGCGTACATTCTCGTATTGAAAACTCCAATGCTTGGCACTAGTAGAGATACCTGCAAAACTACTTAAGAATTTTTTATTTTGGTATCCATGGACTTGGATCCTCTATGATTAGTTACATTTCCTCACAAGTATCAAGGATATTGTGAAGGCAAAATATGAATGAACAATTTTAAACATATGCACTAATCATAAAAAGAAATAACACCATGCTGATGTTATAAATCCATGTCGTACCAAACATGTCCTTACAAATACAAGCATGTCCTCATATATCAATTCAATATCATTACATATAAGGTGTAATCATGTGATAGAAGATAACTGTTGGGTATTCAAGTGTGAGATGAAGTCGCACATTGGATAGGATGTGATGGGTGAGAAGGTTTATAAGTGACAAGACCCATAGAACCATTGCCTTAAGGTTTTGGTTCAGGATGTGGTGTCTTACTCATGGGCGGTTGCTCACTATTCTCATGACCCTGGAGCAATGTGACTCCCCAGTGGTTGGAACCTCCCCGGTTGAAGGTCCAGCAAGTGGTATCAGAGCCGATGGTTCGGCTGGGACTTATGGATCAAGGGGGAGTGACCGGAAAGTGTGGGTATTCACACTTGAAGGGGGAGATTGTTGGGTATTCAAGTGTGAGATGAAGTCCCACATTGGATAGGATGGGATGGGTGAGAAGGTTTATAAGTGGCAAGACCCATAGAACCATTGCCTTAAGGTTTTGGTTCAGGATGTGGTGTCTTACTTATGGGCGGTTGCTCACTATTCCCATGACCCTGGAGCAATGTGACTCCCTGGTGGTTGGAATCTCCCTGGTTGAAGGTCTAGCAATAACAACAAAATTTTAACCTCACATGATGTAACACACTATATGTAACAGGTATCTAGGACTATACCAAAAATAATCATGTGCTAAAAAGAATTTTCAAAAAGGGTATAAAGCACACATGATTTAATTCAACTAAGAAGTGATCACGAAAATTAAAAAATATTTAAAAAAAATTTAGCACTCATGATCCACCTTAGTATGAATAAAAATTAGAATAGTCCAAATATACCTTTGTATAGTCATTGATATAAGAGGAATAAGAGATAGATTCCTTAGGTTTGTTGACCAAGGAAGTTCTTGCCTTTACCCATTGCTTCACCTTTTGATTGGTTCTTCCATTTTTCTCATGTGAAACTTTGGTGTCGGTAGGCATCTTTCTCCTTTGATCGACCCATTTAGTTTTTGTCCTCTTAGGTACCATCTTTGTTATTTTCCCTTTTTCTCCTCTACTAGATTTATGCCATTGCTTCTTTCTTGAGGTCCTCAATCTTATGATTTCACCTTTTTGCACGTGAGAAGCTTTTGTTGTGAACATCTTTCTCTTTTGACCATAATGCTTATCTTTGGACCAATGACCCTTTGACTTCATTGACTTCCCCTTACGTTTTCCAAATGGTTCACCCTTTGATTTAATTTCCTTCACATTTTTAACACAAGAAGAACCTTTTGGTACCCATTTCATCTTGGGTCCTTGGGGGTGAGTCATACCTTTTACCTTGATGACGCTCTTCTAAGCGATTGTTCAAGATGGTAGGAAAGGGAGGATGGACCTGAGAAACCATAGAAAATGAACAATCAACACTTTAAAAGAAAAATGAGATAATAGCAAGGGTAAAGAGTATACTCATGAGAAAAATCATGTAAATCGTCGGGCTCTTTGGATAGAACCTCTTTGCAACATATGTGCCCCACTCTTACAACCTAATCATCAATGAATCCCACTATAGTAGCCTTTTTGTTGGAAAAGTGAGAAGGTTCAACAAAGAAGTTTTTAGAAGAATCTGGATAGAAGTCCTTCGTCTAGTAAGGGCAAAAGTCAAGCGTCCCCGATTCGTCGAAAAAGATGAAACGCTTCCCCTCCTCAATGACGATTTTAAAATAGTCAACCTTGAAGTCTCTTAAACTATCAGTATAAAGGACGAATAAGGGACACCTAACTTCCTTCCCGAAGGAAACTAAACCCCTACCCTTAACTAGGCATGGCAACGGGGCGGGGCGGGGACGGATTATGCACTTCCCACACCCGCCCCCGTCTCAAAAAATTGCCCCCGCCCCTGCCCCCGTCCCCCGCCGGGTATCATAAAAGCCCACCCGCCCCCGCCCCGTCGGGGGTCGGGTAAAACCGCACCGTACCCGCCCCCGCTTTTCTTTTAAAAACAACTTTTCTAAAAGAGTTTTTCTTTTATAATATACCAACTTTTTCTTTTAAAAACATCTTTTTTAAAAGAGTATTTTTCACAAGTGATTTTTATTAAGAGTTAAAACATTATTTTTAATATTTTTTTTATTACTATTATTATAAATTATATATAATATATAATATAATATGCATATATAGTGTGAGCGGGTCGGTTTCGGGGCCGGGTGCGGGGCGGATAGTATAATTACCACACCCGCCCCCGCCCCGTGATTGAAAAAGCGGGTTTTCCCCGCCCCCGCCTCGATACCCGATTAGAACGGTTTTTCCCCGCCCCGCCCCGATACCCGATTAGAACGGTTTTTCCCCGCTAATGGCGGATCGGGTTCGGACGGGTGCCCGCGGTTCTGGTTTTTTTTGCCATGCCTACCCTTAACAGCATAAACTTTAAAAAGATGAAAAACTATTGAAGCGGTTAAAGTGAGACCAAATTGGGCACAAAAGAGCTCTGCAATTTGGATGAAAGCTCAACTGTTGGGATGAAGCTAGGAAGGAATTATTTTCGATATATTAAGTACCATAGTTTGAACTTCGAAGGAAGAGAAATAAACTCTGAAGTTCGTGAAAAGGCATCTATACATCATCAGGAAATGTGGCAAAGATACCTCAGTAGGGTGAGAATTAATTTATTCCTTCTTTGAGGGAACAAAAATTTTGTAACGACACTCCTCTATGGCATCAACGCAAATCGAAAGAACTGGATATCATCCCTAATGGCATACTTCAATACGGTATCTTCAACGTTGGAGTCAAAATGAAGAGAGGAAGTCACCATTAGTGATAGAGGGATAGCAAAAATATGGTAGTTGAAAAGAAGAAGAAGTGTAAAGGAAGAGATTTTCGTGGAAAAAAATGGATTGTTATACTTAAAAGTAATGATGACTTATGGGCTCCTCGGGAATGAATCCTATCACATAAGAAGACGTGTCGAAAGAAGGGAAAGATCTGTTGGTACACTTCTAGTGTCCTTAACCTGAGAGGGTAACAAGACCAAGGAGTAGCCTTAAACCTTCATGTGGATAAGTAGTTAATGTAGGACTTCATGGGTTTCTGACTATCCAGTTAGGATAACAAGGGTCACCCTAGTTAACAAGAGTGTGTGCAGGGGTTAACTTAGGGATGAGAGAACGTACCTTAGCCCCCAGCTGTTGGGGCTACTTATATGGGGAGGAATGATGTGTATAGGGGCCTGTAGGAGTGACGTGCAAACCCTGGGGTTTGTGAGAGAATATCGCATAATATTCTTCTAGAACCTGTGAGGATTAACATGTATTTATCCCTTGTAGATTGGCCTTGCGGGGCCGTAGGAGAGATTCACGGATTGGCCATGCTGAGAGGCGAAACCTTGGAGTCTGGGAGACCCGACTGGTTACCTGGCCTAAGTCAAGGTGGAATCATTTAAGTGTCGATACTCGGTTATGACCTCTGAGCATGTGTTGATCAGTCTGGCTTCACTGTGATCGATTAAAATTGGTTTGGATCGGTCATAGTCGACCAAGGTCAGGTTCATCACAACACTGATGTGTAAGTAACAACATGCGTAGTATTTCGTTATTAGTTTGTATTTATTTTAATACTTATTCATGCATTTTATTACAATTTAGTATGCATTTAGATCATATTTCACTTGAAAAGGTTTTTGGTATTTTTGACTGCAGGTTATTAATTTGGAGGCTTGGACTTTTCGAAAATAAAAGAATTTATCAAAGAAGAAATGTAAAGAATTTTTGGGAGCAAAAATATAGAAAAAAAAAATGAGATATGGGGGCGTGTGGGAGGAGGAGATAGGTTAAGTGGGCCTATTTTATTAATTTAGGCCCAATACTTGGAATAAGCAAATAGATAATTTTAAAAATAAAAGAAGATAGAAACCCTGGTCGAAACTAATTAGGAGATAACAAAATTAGAAAATAAGAATTCAAGGTGGAACAATTTTCTAAAGGAGGAACTAGAAGACGATTGAAGACAGAAGCAATTCTTCTCTTACATCCTTTGGTTATTTCCTTTTTTATGTCTTATTCTTACTTTTTTTGTTTTTGTCAGGAACATGAGTGAGTAGTTCCTTGTTTTCTAAGGATTTGGATTGGCACATGCAGGCATTGACATGATGTTTTGATATTTTATCTTTTATTTATACTAGACATTATGTTTATTTAATTTTGGTGTTCTTAATGCTTGTGATTGTGCAGAGCTCCATAATTGTATTATCCTAGATAGTAATGGAAGAACTGAAAGGTGAAACTTAGTGTTAGAAAATACAAAATTAAACTTAGGAACGTAAATCACGAAAGTAGGTTTAATTTATTAGAGAATTCACTGAATTATCAAAGAACTTAATGGATTTAATGCGCTCTCCTAATTACCACAAAAGTAGGAGTTAGGAACCATTGGGTACATTGCTAGATTCTGAAAGGAACTAGTATTCTACATTATGATAATTCACCTTACAAATAAATCTAGTAAAGTAAAAGAGATATCAATAAAGATTGTCAATGCGGATATGTGGTGAAACAAATACTTGAAAATTATCCAATTCAAATCTTACTTTTTTTTATAATTAATTCAAATCTTACTTTAATCCTTTAGATTTATTTTATTTTTCTCAAATTCAATCTTTTTATTACATTTTTCAAATCGCTAATATATTGGTTTAGATAATCGGTGCTTATAATATGTTAGTACTTAACAAAAAATCCCCGTGGAGACGATACTTTTTTACTACTAGGATAATCCGTCCGTGAACTTGCGGGCTATCAAGTTTTCGGTGCCATTGCCGCTGATTTTGTTTTTCTTAATATTGACTATTATTATAAGTTGAGCGTGCTTAGTCGGGAGCTATTTAGTGAGTTAGTAACTTTTAAATTTAATCAATAAGCTACTAAAAGCTTTGGCAATTAGGGCCCAGGCCCGCCCACAAAAAATGCGGATAGGGCCTAATTTTTTGGCCCAATTTTTAATTAGGGTTGGGCAGGCCACCCGTTAAATTTGCGGGTATTTTAGGGAGGGCAACGGGCGCCCCGAGGGCCATAAAAGAAAAAACATTGTTTTGAGGCCAAATGTACAAACCAGCCCAAACACACAAAAATTAAGGCAATGTGAAAAATTAAGGCAAAGTGAAACCAGCCCAAACACTGTTTTTCCTTTTTGAACTCTGATTATGTAAGGTTTAGTCCTTAAGGTTCATTGACAATAATTTTTTTCCTTTTAATGATGAATTTATTTATTTTTTATTTTTTTAATTTTAAAAAAAATGGTCGGCTCGCATGCCTTGCCGCAAAAAATGTGGGTGGGCAGGGCATGGATTTGACGCCCTAAAATCAAAGTGCTTGTAACTTTTAAAAAAGGAGCTTGTAGCTTTCTGAAAATTTTTTAAAGTTAGTTTTCAACAAGCTACTTGAAGTAACTTTCAAGAAACTAAACTAATTTTCAATAATTCATGTACGAATTTATGACAATTTATGGCAATTTATGGCAACATCTTTTAATATTACATTAATTACTCTAAGCCAGATTATGGCAATTTAATGTTTAATTAAATGCTTATTTAATAACTTTCAGCTACTTGCTGAATTAATTTTGTCGAATAGTTCTATTTCCAATAACTATGCGTTCTCAAATACAAGTTCACAACTCCCAATTAGTTTCACATCTCATAACAACAAGCTCATAGCTCACATCTATAAGTTAGTTTTGTTGAACAAACCCAAAATACAACGTAACTTATAAATAACAAAATTTATTAGAAAACATTAAAGAAAGTATTAAATGCCAAAATAAAAGCATTGAATATCTTTGAAAACAATTGAATGTTTCAATCCTTTAGATTTATTTTATTTTATTTTTCTCAAATTCAATTTTTTATTACATTTTTCAAATCGCAAATATATTGGTTTAGATAATCGGTGCTTATAATACGTCAGTACTTAACAACAAAATCTCTGTGGAGATGATAATTTTTTTACTACTAAGAGAATCCGTGTACTTGCGGGTTATCAAGTTTTTGGTGTCGTTGCCAGGGATTTTGTTTTTGTTAATATTGACTATGATTATAAGTTGAGCGTGCTTGGTCAGGAGTTTTTTAGCTAGTTAGTAACATTTAAATTTAATCAATAAGTTACTAGCCCCGTTCAATGAACACAAATTACAAAGAGCTTGTAGCTTTCAAAAAAGGAGTTTGTAGCTTTATGAAAATATTTGAAAGTTAGTTTTCAGAAAGCCACTTGAAGTAACTTTCAAGAAACTAAACTAACTTTCAATAATTCATGTACGAATTTATGGCAATTTATGACAACACCTTTTAATATTACATTAATTACTCTAAGTCAATTTATGGCAATTTAATGTTTAATTAAATGCTTATTTAATAACTTTCAGCTACTTACTGAATTAATTTTGTCGAATAGTTCGATTTCCAATAACTATGCGTTCTCAAATACAAGTTCACAACTCCCAATTAGTTTCACATCTCATAACAACAAGCTCATAGCTCACATCTATAAGTTAGTTTTGTTGAACAAACCCAAAATACAACGTAACTTATAAATAACAAAGTTTATTAGAAAACATTAAAGAAAGTATTAAATGCCAAAATAAAAGCATTGAATATCTTTGAAAACAATTGAATGTTTCAATCCTTTTAGATTTATTTTATTTTATTTTTCTCAAATTCAATTTTTTATTACATTTTTCAAATCGCAAATATATTGGTTTAGATAATCGGTGCTTATAATATATCAGTACTTAACAACAAAATTGCTGTGGAGATGATAATTTTTTTACTACTAAGAGAATCCGTGTACTTGCGGGTTATCAAGTTTTTGGTATTGTTGCCAGGGATTTTGTTTTTGTTAATATTGACTATGATTATAAGTTGAGCGTGCTTGGTCAGGAGTTGTTTAGCTAGTTAGTAACTTTTAAATTTAATCAATAAGTTACTAGTCCCGTTCAATGAACACAAATTACAAAGAGCTTGTAGCTTTCAAAAAAGGAGTTTATAGCTTTATGAAAATATTTGAAAGTTAGTTTTCAGAAAGCCACTTGAAGTAACTTTCAAAACTAAACTAACTTTCAATAATTCATGTACGAATTTATGGCAATTTATGACAACACCTTTTAATATTACATTAATTACTCTAAGCCAATTTATGGCAATTTAATGTTTAATTAAATGCTTATTTAATAACTTTCAGCTACTTGCTGAATTAATTTTATCGAATAGTTCTATTTCCAATAACTATGCGTTCTCAAATACAAGTTCACAACTCCCAATTAGTTTCACATCTCATAACAACAAGCTCATAGCTCACATCTATAAGTTAGTTTTGTTGAACAAACCCAAAATACAACGTAACTTATAAATAACAAAATTTATTAGAAAACATTAAAGAAAGTATTAAATGCCAAAATAAAACCATTGAATATCTTTGAAAACAATTGAATGTTTCAATCCTTTTAGATTTATTTTATTTTATTTTTCTCAAATTCAATTTTTTATTACATTTTTCAAATCGCAAATATATTGGTTTAGATAATCGGTGCTTATAATATATCAGTACTTAACAACAAAATCCCTGTGGAGATGATAATTTTTTACTACTAAGAGAATCTGTGTATTTGCGGGTTATCAAGTTTTTGGTGTCGTTGCCAGGGATTTTGTTTTTGTTAATATTGACTATGATTATAAGTTGAGCGTGCTTGGTCAGGAGTTTTTTAGCTAGTTAGTAACTTTTAAATTTAATCAATAAGTTATTAGTCCCGTTCAATGAACACAAATTACAAAGAGCTTGTAGGTTTCAAAAAAGGAGTTTGTAGCTTTATGAAAATATTTGAAAGTTAGTTTTCAGAAAGCCACTTGAAGTAACTTTCAAGAAACTAAACTAACTTTCAATAATTCATGTACGAATTTATGGCAATTTATGACAACACCTTTTAATATTACATTAATTACTCTAAGCCAATTTATGGCAATTTAATGCTTAATTAAATGCTTATTTAATAAGTTATTTAATAACCTTCAGCTACTTGCAGAATTAATTTTGTCGAATAGTTCTATTTCAAACAACTACATGTTTTTAGATACAAGTTCATAGCTCCCAACTAGTTTCACATCTTATAGCTACAAGCTCATAGCTCACATATATAAGTTAGTTTTGTTGAACTGATCCAAAATACAAAGTGACTTATAAACCAGACAAAAAAAATTATTAGAAAACATCAAATAAAGTATTAAATGCCAAAATAAAAGCATTCAATATCTTTAAAAAGAATGGAATGTTTGAATGCATAAAAATATGACCGATTTTCTGAAGAAAAAAATTCAAATCTATAAATAACTCATCACCCTGTACCCTTTTCATTATCTCATGCTAAGTTTAATTTCAACAACTTCACATAGAAAACATTTATAGTACACATATCATTGAGCATTTCTCATCTCAATACAGAACAATGGTGATTTGGAAGCTTGCTCTATTTTGCATGTGTGTTATTCTTGCCACATCCAGCAGGTTCCTACTTTGTGGAGCCAACAACGAAGAAGATCGAAAAGCCTATATCATATATATGGGCTCACTTCCAAAGGAGGAGGATTATTCTCCAACGTCTCACCATTTAAGTATGCTCCAACAGGTTGTGGGGGGTGCTTATTTTGCAACAAACTCCTTGATCACAAGTTACAAAAGGAGTTTCAATGGATTTGCTGCCAAACTAACTGATCAAGAAGCACAAAATCTTGCTAGAATGGAGGGAGTGGTCTCTGTGTTTGAAAGCAAAACTATGGAACTCCACACAACAAGGTCTTGGGACTTTCTTGGTTTCCAAGAGACAACAACCCAAGAAACTACTAGTCCAATTGAAAGTGATATTATAATTGGAGTTATTGACTCTGGAATTTGGCCAGAGTCAGATAGCTTCAATGATAAAGGATTTGGTCCTCCTCCAAAAAAGTGGAAAGGCACATGCGCTGGTGGCAATAATTTTACTTGTAACAACAAGATCATCGGAGCGAGATACTACGGGGATAAAAATGATTCTGCAAGAGATGATATAGGTCATGGGAGCCACACAGCATCAACTGCGGCCGGAAACAAAGTCAAAGATGTAAGCTTTTATGGGATTGCAAAAGGCATTGCAAGAGGAGGGGTTCCATCTGCTAGGATAGCTGTCTACAAACCATGCAAAGTTGGATGCAACATTGCTAATGTACTTGCTGCTTTTGATGATGCTATTGCAGATGGTGTAGACCTCATAACAGCTTCGCTTGGAGCTAGTACTGCATTCGATTTCTTTGAAGACCCTATTGCAATTGGTTCTTTTCATGCAATGGAAAAGGGGATTCTCGCAATCCAATCCGCAGGTAACTCTGGTCCTCGTAAAGGTTTAATAACTAGTGTAGCACCCTGGTTGTTAAGTGTAGCAGCTAGCAGCACAGATCGTAAAATCATTGACAAGATTTCCCTTGGGAATGGAGTTACACTAACAGGAAAATCAGTGAATGCTTTCACTTCCAATGGGACAAAAATTCCTTTGGTTTCTGGAGCGCGTGCTTCAGCAGATCCAAATTGTTTGGATGCGATAATTTGTACACCATTTTGTCTGGATCAAAAACAGATAAAAGGAAAAGTTGTTTTATGTTCCTCGCCAGGTGGACTTGAAACGGGATATCAATTTGGTGCATTTGGCGCAATCGTGGAATACGCTGTACATTACTCTCTGGTTGTTCCTTTCCCTGCATTAGCATTAGATTCAAAAGCATACAATCTCGCTCTTTCATATGCCAATTCTAGCAATAGTCCTCACGTTGAGATACTAAGAAGCGAAACCATTAAAGATATCGATGCTCCTTTGGTTGTTGAATTTTCTTCTCGAGGACCAAATTCTATCGTTGGTGAAATTATGAAGCCCGACGTAAGCGCCCCAGGAGTAGATATCTTGGCTGCCTTCTCGCCTACTGCAGCACCCTCGGATATCCGTGGAGATAAGAGATCTGTCAAATACAATATACTATCAGGAACCTCAATGTCGTGCCCTCATGTTGCGGGTATAGCTGCTTATGTCAAGAGTTTCCATCCGGATTGGTCGCCCGCAGCGATCAAGTCTTCTATTATGACCACTGCAAAACCAATGAAGGGAACTCAAGATAAGGAATTTGCTTATGGATCAGGACATGTCAACCCACTACAAGCTATCAACCCTGGTCTAATTTTTAACCTGTCTAAGGTTGATTACGCGAAGTTGCTATGCAATATTGGGTACGACACAAAGAAAGTTAGACAAATATCCGGAGATGATTTCACCTGCCCACCTCCTCAAAGATCAATGGTGAAAGATATTAATTATCCTGCACTTGCAATTCAAGTTAAGCCAATGCAACCATTTGAGGTTAATTTTACTAGAACGGTTACAAATGTTGGCTTTGCTAAGTCCACCTATAAGGTGAATGTGGTGTCAGGCTTGGATCTGAACGTCACTATTGTGCCTAAAGTTCTGACATTTAAGTCTCTAGAAGAAAAACAATCTTTCAATGTCTCTGTTTCTGGGAAGAAAAATCTGAGTGGAAGTGTACTTTCCTCGTCCCTGGTGTGGACAGATGGGGCACATAGTGTAAGAGTCCCAATTGTTGTAGATGTTTCTGAAATAGGAATAAAACATTAATAAAATAGTTGATTTATGCATATTATAAAAAAAGTAGTGAATGAAAAAAATAAAATCATTGAATACTTTTGACAAAAAATTAGAATGTTTGAAAGCTTGCACTCATGAAAACATTTAATATTTCCGATAATTGATTTTCTGAAGAAAAATCTCAAGTACTTGGTACAGATAATTTTTTTTAACCTCAACTCTTATAGATAAGGATAAGAACTCAAAAGAATAAATGACTTTTTGAAAAACTAAACATCATAAATCTTTAACTTTTTAAATACAAATTTTTTTATATGAAACACTTTCATTTTTGGGTTCTAATCCTCAACTCTAACCGTTAAAGTTAAGAAAACCCTGAAAAAAAAATAGTTTTTAGGCGTTGGTTCTTAAATTATACTCCCTCTATCTTAATATAAGATTTTCTTGAAAAAATTTACTCCTCTTATGTATTTGTTATTTTTTTTTTCAAATTCATCATCATAATTATTATAGAATTTTTAAAAAGTGCTGAATAAATAATGATGTTTGTGAACAAAAATGATTATTAATGTCATTGAAAATTTGAAATGAAGTCTACAAATATAACCAAATAAATGTTCTCAAGAAGAACTTATAGTAAGGATCGAGAGGAAAGACCAAAGCAACAAAAGATTTCAAATATTTGGCTTAAGTAAAGTAACATATAAATGAATTGACATCATATTTTAATCCAAAACTTTAAGACATATTATCTCCTTATCATCATGACAATTTTCTCAATAAAAAATGTGCATGTTTATGTTTGTTTGTTTTTTTTTTTTAAAAAAAAAAAATTAACCATGGGTATCATTTGTGTGAATCAATCCTAACACTACTAAAAAACATTTTTAATCCCGGTTCCGAAACATTTTCAATCCCGGTTCCGAACCGGAATTGAATATGGCGGAATTAAAAATAGAACAATTTACGTTTCCGGTTCTTTAAAAACACGGAACTGGGATCGTAAATTGTAAAGAACCGGAATTGTAAATTGAACCGAATCGGAATCATATTTGATGGATTTTTTAAAAAAAATTTACGAACTGGAATCTTAAACACTGCTTTTTTTTTTATGAACCGGAATCTTAAATGATAGGAAATATTTTTTTTTGGAACCAGAATTTTATATAATAATATAGCATCACAATACCCTGTACCTATGTAACCAAAAGCTATATAATATATATCTTAATTGACTTCATCCAAAATATCTTCAAATTAAAAGACCAAAAATAGCTTCATAAAGTTGAGAGACATATACCAAAATAGCTAAATTATCAAGTGCTACATAACCAAAAGACCAAAATAGCTTCAAAAGTCTACTATATAACTAAATTCTCATGTACTACATATATATATATATATATATATATATATATATATATATATAAATCTAAGTCTAAGGTACTTGATCGAACATGAAAAGCTGCCCATTCTTCCTTGACTTCATCCAACAACTCCTGATTGTACATGATGTACTTGCAGTCATCAAAGTACTGTAAAATTAATATAAAGTAACGTATGTTATATAATTGAACTAAATGAGTAATTATAAGAGTTGAAACAAACATAAATCGAAATGAAATGAATCATGTGCAGCAAAAAGAAAAGAAGCTGCTTACCTATTAAAAATGTCCATAATATCTTTGCCGACTTGCAGACTTTTTCTCAATTGATTCAAGTAATATATTGTCTCTTTAGAGGCATCAACAACAAGCAACACCCAACGATAACAACAACATGAATAATACTTAGCTTAGACAATATTTCACTAACAAAAATGATAAGTCTTAGACAATGAATTAGCAAGGTGCCAAAAATAGATTGCTGCAAAAAAATAGGAAAACATAGGTTTAAAAAGAAATAGCAAGAAATAACAAGTAGCTTACCCAACGTTGCAAGGTGCCAACAACCACATCCCTTCATCATTCTTTAAAATGATCAAGCACATTAGCAACATATCTTCCTTTTGTAACTTAATCTCCTTACTCTTAGCTTTAGACTCATGTTCAGCATTAGACTTCCTTATTATAGGAGGATAGGAATGCGAACCTCTTTGATAGGTCTCTTGCCATCAAGTACTCGGGTACCTGAAATTAAGGTATATTAAAAGTTGAGTATGAATATACATCAGCATATTTAAAATAAATGTGCAAAATGAACTAGTTTGATAAATTACCACATATATACGCAAATGAGTTGATGTGCAAAAGGTGCATAAAAAAAACTTGGCAGCAGATGTTGTGACACCTAATAATGGCATACAAAAGCAGTAAAAATGATATGCTCAATGTTTAGAGTTAGATTAGTGGTAACCAACTAGCCATCAACTCTGCTGAACATACACATAATATCTCAAGATCCACCTATACTGTTTTAAAAACAATCAAAACTGTCCGAGGACATAATTTTGACAATAAGTAAATACTTCACAAAAACTTACAAGGAATCCTCAGTCACCAGGCAGTTAGCTGCATCTACACCCATTTTCTTGGCATCTTCTTCAACAAGACCTTTTTAGTTTTTTCTACAATGATCAATTTGGAAGACTGTGTCATTGACTCAAAGTTGAAAGTTGCTACTGGAATGATGTTACAGTTGTTTATTGCTACTGGATCTTTAATGCTAAAGGTTTATGTTCCCTAAAAGGCATTTAAGGAACCAAAGTATGAAATTCCATCTATAAGTGGTAATCAAGGCATTACTTATAACAGAGAGTCTTACAAATATGGAGAAGGCTTCTCAGATTTAACCTGGTCACTTCCTAGAATTACAGAAAAGCTTTCTTTCCAACCTAAAAAAAACCAACACTCGTAAGCGTCCAATGCAGAAGTTTAAGCAGGAAATTATATGTCAATCAGGCAAGGGAAAAAGAATTTAAGAACCAAAAAAAAAAAGGCATAAAAGTAAAAATGAAAATAATAAAAAAAATGGATAATTTTATGGCTTATAAAGGAGCTTGCCAAAGCAGACCCTTCAGGCTGGGAATTACTTATGCATTTAACAGTTTCTTACTAATCAATTATGCTGACAAGTTTAACAACTTTAAAGTTGTCATATAAGTAGATTATTCCAAAGTTTGGATTTCAATCTAAAAACCACATCAAAGAAGCAAAAAATAATTATTTATTAGTTGGAGACCCTGTCGTTTTTTTTTTCAATTCTATATAACTATAAAACATTTCTCTGAATTCTATCATCCATGTGGGTTATGGCTGATTAATATTAAAGGCGTTGGGCTAATCATTTAATTCATTGTCAAATCTTTAGCAAAAGAGAAAGAAAAAAACTATACAGACATCTTGGGAAGAAGTTGCTTTTAAGAAACACAAATAGTTCAACTTAACAAGTGATCAATTCACAAGTAATAACAGAAAGCTTACTCATTATTCTCCTTGAAACAGAAAGACGAAAAAATAAAAAGGCAATAATAAACAAATTACTAGCTAGCCAACAGAAAACAACCTTTTTGATGAGAAATTTTCGCTTCTATGTAATCATGACAGGAGTTTGAAGCAAGAGCCATTGGCACTCCATTATTCCGGAGATGTTTGATAAGGCGATTAGCACCGGGCAACACTTTAGCATTTTCCCACCTAAAGCAATTTATGATTTGAGAATGAGAACCAGTGAATGTGTATGTCAGCAATTCAAATATCAGAAAAATTAGTTAAAATAAATGTTTTCAGAACATAAGCAAACCAGTAATTGAATCAGTTGAACAAACTACTACTATGTCTCTAAATTGAACATTATCTGATTCATCCACAAATTTAACCAGTTAATCCAATTTAACCAGGACCCAGAGACCTTAATTAGTTCAATCTCCCGTTCGATTTTTAACGCATTGCGTAAAACTAACTAGCTCAAATCTAACTCCACCAACCTCATCAAACAAACAAGATTAACAAATTGCAATAACCAAGTGTTCCTTAATTCTCAATTTTTGCTGGTGTCACATTGTATCCTTCCACCATTCAATCTGCAAGAAACTACTCTCCCATAGAATTGCCTAATCTATCTAAAAGAGTAAGGGTAGTCAACTAACCAGAGACCCCTCCTCAATCATCACTTGAATTCATACTAAAAAACTAAGCAAAAGAAAACAATAAATTCACACACAAACACAATCAATAACAAAAATTAAATTCAACACAAAATAAGAAAGAAAGAACGAATGACCATTATACCTCTCCTTGGTTTAGCAGAAACTTTAACAAGTGGAGTTGTTGTTGTTGTTGTTCTTTTCTCAGCCTTAGACTCCTTCTCCTCCAACTCTTCCAAATGGAACAAAACACTAAGTTGATTAGGAATGGAAACTGATGAGCAAACAAAGCAATATAACGGAGGAGTTGGTACCTGTAGTGAAGCGGCAACCGTGACTTGGAGCGATCAGCGGTGGCGGTTGTTGATGCGAACAGCGGCGGCGGCGGTTCATGGCTTGGGAGCGGCGGTCGAGAGAGAGATATCGAGGAAGAGAAGAGAGCGGCGGTGCTGAGAGAGAGAGAGAGAGAGCGGCGGCGAGTGAGCTTGGGCATGGAAGAGAGAGAGCGGCGGCAGGGAGGTTTTTGCGATCCAGGAAGCTAGGCCCCCTCTCAGTATCCCAGTTCCTTATCAAAAGCAGAGATGATCGAGGGTTTTCTATGTTTCTCAGTGTTTTTGCTTTTTTTTTTTAAGTTTTAATTGTGTAAGTATTTTGGTACCAAAATTTCGTGTGAAAACTCGCTTAAAAAATTTATCATTATTGATCCCGGTTCCTTATAAAAATGGGGATTAAAAATACACCGTTATTTATAAAATTTAATTTATATTTATGATCCTAGTTCCGTGTTTTTTTTAACTGGGATAAAAAAACGCTTGAATTTTAAATATATTTCTACTTCTTTTTTATTATTTTTTTAATTAAACAGGGTATTTAATCCCAGTTATAACACGGAACCGGGATTAAAATTCAGGAATTTTAAATAGTTTTTGTAGTAGTGTAATTAAGCTGGGAAAAACTAAAATATATCTAGATTAACTTTCTCGATAGAGGTTTTTGAGGAAAAAGTATGTGAAGTGTATAAAAAAAATTAAATGTGAACTACTTTTTTAGTTCCTACATATAAGTCATCTTTGAAGATTTTTTTATTTTTTATGATTAAACCACTTTTTGTAATTCTTTGTGTCTTTTGATAAGAATATTTCTCTTGCATGCGAAGTGCTAGATATGGGACATCTGTTCAACCAGATATTGTGATTGAAAGAAATTTTTCATAGAAGAAGGAATAGGAGGAGACAACAAAAATCTGAGAATCTAATAATGACGCAGAATGACAATTGCACACCGTTGAAGGATTATGGGACCCATGCCACCCATTGAAGCCAACAATTTTGAGATGAAGATGAATTTGGTTAATGGAGTCCATCAGAATCAATTTGGAGGTTCGCCTACAAAAGATCCTAATGTTCACGTTGATAACTTCCTCCGATATTGTGACACTATGAAGGTCAATGGAGTCTCCCCTGACCATATCAGACTAAAGCTGCTTCTATATTCAGTAAAAGGTGATGCACTGAATTGGTTGGAGTCTTTTCTACAAGGCTACTTCACCACTTGGGACACGTTGGTACATTACTTCCTTGCCCAATATTTTCCACCAGTCAAGGCTGCAGAATATAGAGGTCAGATCATGTCCTTCATGCAAAAAGAAGGAGAGTCTCTCTATGAAGCTTGGGAGAGATTTAAGATACCACTATGAATGTGCCCTTATCACAGCATTCTCAAACCTCTTTTGGTGCAAACTTTCTACAATGGTTTGTCACCAGATTCTCAGATGAATCTTGACTTTGTCACCAATGGCTCGCTCATGGAGAAAAATGCAGATAAGGCATTCGATTTGCTTGACAAAATCTCTCTCAACTGTCGGCGATATTCAAGAGAAAGACCAACTTCTGCCAAGCCCCTTCATCCACTCCAGGTATGATTGAAACAAATGAATAGAAAAACCTCTCTTCTAGAGTTGACGCTTTGAGTGTGATAGCTAGCAAAGTTGACATTTTGACTAAGAAGATTGATCCGCTGAATGTGAATGTTGTGAATGTGGCAAGTGTTGTTTGTGATTCCATTTGTATGCGTCACTACAACAACCTTTTGTGTGTATCACAGTCATCACTTGTGTTATGGAGACATTGTGGTGGTTTGCTACCAGGAATCATATATTCCAGTGGTGATGAATAATAGAGGAGGGAGGAAAAAAGAGTCAAGGATATGAGAAGATTCTGGTTCAAGAGCCACTGATGGAAACTTTTGATTATGTCAAAAATTACAACTAGAGGGTGCATCCAAATCTTTCTTACAAGAGAAATAATGTTCTCAATCCTTCAGTTGTTCCTAGGTAGCAGCCTCCTGGTTTTCCTCAGAGGACTTTCAATCCACCAGCTTCTCAAAAGTACAACTTGGAAATTATGCTTGAGAATTTCATAAGAAACCAAGAAAAAGGTGAATAATGACATCAAAGCGAGGTTTGATTCTTTAGAGACTCACAACAAGATATTAGAAAATCAAATTGCACAAGCAGCTTCCTCCTCTAAAGCCCCAGGCATGCTCCCAGGTCAAGGAAAGACAAATCCTAGTGAGCACTGCAAGGCAATAACTCTAAGGAGTGGAAAAGTTCTTGAGAGCCCGATAGTGAAGATGCCAAGCAATGAAGATGGAGTGAATGAAGAGCTACCCCAGAAGGGAGAAGGAAAAGATATGGTTGATGAAAAATCTGTGAAGTCCACTTATATTGCTCATGCCCCTAACAAGCCACTTGTTCCATTCCCTAAGAGATTGGCAAAAGCGAGGATAGAGAAGTAATTTGGCAAGTTCCTTGAAGTTTTGAAGAAGTTGTTCATCACTATATCATTCACTGAAGCTTTGTTGCAAATACCATCATATGCAAAGTTCTTAAAAGATATTATTTCCAACAAGAAGAAGCTTGAAGATTGTGAGACCGTGGCTTTGACTAAGGAGTTCAGTGAAATAATTCAAAATAAATTGCCTCCAAATCTCAAAGGCCCAGGTAACTTTTCCCTTCCATGCCTTATTGCGAACGTATCCTTTGATAGTACATTATGTGATCTTGGAGCTAGTGTCAGCCTTATGCCTCGATCTCTCAGTGTGCAAGAAGCGTGATATTGGTCAGATGAAACCCACTAGAATTTCACTGCAATTGGTTGATCGATCAGTCAAGTTCCCAGTAAGTGTTTGGAGGACGATTTGCCTATTATGGTGGGTAACTTCTTTATTCTAGTTGATTTTTTGGTGCTTGAGATGGAAGAAGGTACCTACATTCCTATCCTCCTAGGAAGGCCTTTCTTAGCCATTGTTGGTGCCATTATTGATGTCAAGAATGAAAAGCTTTCACTAACAATTGGTGAAGAGAAGGTTGAGTTCCATATATCGAGTATGGTCAAACAACCATCTCTTGAGAACTCTTGCTGGAGAATTGATCTATTGCATCATGTGTGACTGACAATGCATTCAAGTACCGCTTTAAAGATCCACTCGAGCAGTACTTGGTTGGTGAGTTCTTTAATGAAGCTGATGATGCTGAAGCCGCCGACTATGCTACATTACTTAAAGCCAATCCACCCCTACCATCTCATAGGAGTACAAATGGAATGCTGGAAGCTGAAGCCAAGTCATCATATTTGAAGGAAGACAAAACACCAAAGGTAGAACTTAAACCTCTTCCTTCATTGCTCAGGTATGAATTCCTTTGACCTAACTCTACCTATCCAGTTATTTGTTGGACTACCGGCAAGTGTATCGGGTAAGCAAGTAATAAAGAGTAAGTAAAATTATCGTTCCACTCAGGGATTGCAAATTGTTTCTAAAAATTCTAGGCAAATAGTAATTATTGCATGAAACTAGAGTTTGGTTTATTAGATTCGAGAGTGAAGAATTAATTAAATGACAAAACAGGAAATAAAGATATTGAGAAACAAATGTGGAAAAGGCTAGGAACATGGTTTCATTGAAGGATCGTAGTTACTAATTATGAAAATCCGTTTTCCATTAAATCAATGACATTCCAGAGGTAGTAAAAGCTAGATCCCTCATGGCAATTACGTTTCTTATTAAACTATACCCCTTAATCCCTTAAGTGAGTCTTAATTTAATAATCATTAATTAAAACACTGGAATTAATAAAAGTCATATAATCCCCAAAAGTATCCCTACCGCTTGGGTAATAATAATGTTTGGTTTAAAGGTCAAATCTAATCCCTAATCTTCCAATTGAAGGATTAGATTACCAAAGCAAAACATAAAGTGGCAATTCTATGAATTGTAATTAAAACACAACCAAGCAATTGATTTAAAAGGAAAACATCAAAACATAAATTAATAAACTATTTAGAATCCATACAATTCCACCATATTCCTAACCAGAGGTTTAGTTACACATAATGGGAGAAAAAATACAAGAATTAAGGGAAGCACTCATAATCATAGACAATAATGAATTTACCCCAAGAGAACTTCAATCTTCAAGTGGATCCCTCTTGATCTTCAATCCATGCCTTGCCTCCTTGCTCTCAATGATATGTTTCTAGCCTCTCTCTCTAATCCTAATTGCTTCTAATTGCCTCTCTATTGTATCTTAATTGCTTCTAACCTAATTCTAAATCCTAGTTTAAATAGAAAAAGCTATTCCTAAAACAAATCTATCAGAAATCTATCAAAAATCTATCAGAATCCTTGAAGATAACGTGCGCGTGCGCCTAGGCGCACGCTCCCCACGCCTAAGCGCGACCATCAGAGCTGGGCTTGGAATTTTGAACGTAGCACGCGTGCCTGGGAGCGCCTCTCCCTGCGCTTGGGCATAGATCAGTCTGTGAAGAACACCAAAATTTAGCAATTTTTACCCCATCTTTGGCAATTAGACCCCACGCGCCTAGGCGTGCTTAACACACGCTTGGGCGTGGACAACAGATGAACACTTCATTTTTCTCCATTTTGACTTCAATCTCTTGGTCTTCAAAGCTCCTTTCCATTCCTTTGCACAATTCCTCAAATTAAGCTTCATATTACCTGAAATCAAACCCAAAACGGATCAAAACATTCAAGGACTCTAAATTACCTAAAATCCCTAAAAACATAATAAAATCCTAACTTTACTTAAGAAACAAGCCAAATCCATAATAAAAGGGAGTCAATTAATGCTCAAAATCATCATATATTAGACCCAAATCACTCCTCCAAACTTAGCATTTTGCATGTCCCAGGCAAAAGTAAAATAAAAACTCGAGAACACAAGACTATTTCCTAAATCAAAATGTACACACCTAATCTAAGACTTCGAATCATTGACTCAGACATTTATTTTCACAAGCAGGTAACACAATCAAAAACTGGTTAGAATAACAAACTCTAAAAGAACCAAAGATCAGTGAACACTCTCAACCTCCCAGTGTATCTATCATGTGTATCAAGGTTTATATATAATGCACTCAAGTTCACACAATGTCAAAGTGTTACCATATGTTTGACCATAGACCCAAATCTCCACTAAAATTATTGAACACATGCAAGAATCAAAAGGTCTTAATCAAGTTGTAATGTGGCTATGGCTAAAGATGTAAGGTGGGATATACTACCTCCGTCCCTAATTATAAGGCCCTCTTGGGAGATTTCACGTCCATTAAGAAAGTAGAATAATTTAGTTAATTGTATTGGAAATGCGAACTTTTGATATGTATTTTCAAAATTACCCCTATTAATATTATTGGGAATGTAAAAAGTGTTAAACAAATAGGGGTTTTTGTGGCAAAAAATAATTAATGCTCATTGAAAATTGGTAAAGGGCCTTATAAATAGGGACAAAATAAAAGTGTTAAGAGGGCCTTATAATTAGGGACGGAGGGAGTAAGAAATAAATGATTAATAAAAAGGGCTTAAATAATGATGCAACAAACACAACATCCCTTATCGTATGAATTAGAGCTGTCAAAATGGGTCGGACCAACCGGGTCGGGTCAAAAAACCCGAAAAAACGTAGGGCTCAGGCTCCTTAATATAGCCTATTTATTCAACCCGAACTATTTAGCCCGGCCCGATCGGGTTCGGGTTCGGGCCGGGTAAACCCGGACGGGTTCGGGCCAGCCCGACGGCCCGGAAAAAAGAAAAAATTCCACATTTTTTTCATGTGAATGTGTTTATTATAAAAGGAAAAAAACACTTATTATTGATTAAAAAAATATGTATAAAAAATAAAGTTTATTCATTAATTTTACTCCACCTACTGACAACATTAATATGATAATATTTCGTATTTTGATTTCCATCAGTGAGCCACTTAGTTATAGCCTTTTGAAACCACAACAATTTTTATTGATCGAGGACATTGGCCAAGTCATCATGAAGTTCCTTTTCAAGGTTGATCAAGAAGGAACTATGGTGCCTGTTGTTGAGTCACATACGTTGCATGTCTTGCTAAAATTTTTGTCTTCTTTATACGGGATGTGACCAAAGATGTTTTTATTCCACGTCTTAATAAGACTTCTTTCATTCTGGCTACTTTGTCAAGGAGCTTTTCAGTGGAAGCCAAAAAAATTCACATTTTTTTTTATTTTACATGTGCATGTGTTTATTATAAACGGAAAAAAAACATTTATTATTGGTTAAAAAATATGTGTAAAAAATAAAGGAAGTTGATTCATTAAGTTTTTTGAAAAAAAATATATAAATTTTTTTGAAGTGGTTGAATTGTAAAAAAAAAAAAAAAAAAAAAAAGATGATGCGGGCCGGCCCGCACCCGACCCGAAGCCCGCTTAGGGCGGGTTTGAGTTTCATACTAGGATACTCAATTTATAACCGGGTCTTTTGGCCCGAACCCGGTCCGCATGCCCGTTTTGACAGCTCTAGTATGAATGGAGCATTGGGTCTTTATAAATAACATCAACTCCACAATTCAATTATCCTTAATTTTTCATTCTCATTCTCTCTATTCTCTTCTCTTTTCAATTATTATTATTTTTTATTTCTTTTCTTTTGGAAGAGAATTAGAGATCACTTTTGACACTTTAAGCTCAATCCTTTCACATCTTTTTTTCTTTTGAAACAACACATTCCCAATTGCACCATTCACATCTCAAAGGATACCAAAAATAAAAATCACCTTAATGAAAGGGTACCAAAGAAAACATAATTCAATAGGCTCAAAGTGGGCAACTAAGGAAAAATGTTCATCAAAATTTGTTGAAGGCCAGAAACAAATAATCCTAAGTGCCTTAATCATATTCATGCATGCAAACAATTATCAATCTCAAAATGGTCACAAGTCAAGTTTTAGAGCACAAAATCAAAGAGAACACATTCATGAAAGAAATAGGGGTTCAATCAAATATCAATTAAGTACATACCCCTATCAAGTGTATATAGGCTCAAAAACTCGGTTACGGTCAATTCACTAATCACTTGTTCAAAAACGGTTTGCATAACTAACCAATTTTCAAAAGATTTACAACTCAATCAAATCAGTATCATACAATCAGTGAGTCATCATCCCGAAACTAAGTATTTACATCTAACAAAAGAAAAACAGTCCTAAGCCTAGAATAATCACCTACCTCTACCAAGGACACAAACCAACACCAAAAATGGGAGAAAAATTCAAGTCAGAAAAAATTTTATTTTGTCCACTCCACCAATCTTAGAGGTTGACTTGTCCTCAAACAAACAAATCTAACCTATACTAAAAAATAAAAATTTAAAACAAAAGAAATGTAAGGAATTAGAGACTTCCCTTTGTAACACAGTATCCTCTCTTGATGCACCATGGAGGAGACTCCCTCAAACTTATTCACCTGTATCACGTGAACAACTAAAAATGGTGCTTAAGCACCTCATTAGTAGTTACATATAGAATGCTATCAGAATCCTTGAAGATAATGCACGCGCACCTAGGCGCACGCTCCCCACGCCTAGGCGCGGCCTCAGAGCTGGGCTTGGACTACTGAACATAGCACGCGCGCCTGGGCGCGCCTCTCCATGCGTCTGGGAGTAGATTAGTCTGTGGAGAACACCATAATTTAGAACTTTTTACCCCCATCTTTGGCAATTAGACCCCACGCGCCTAGGCGTGTGTGGTTGTGGACAGAATATGAACACTTCGTTTTACTCCATTTTGAGTCCAATCTCTTGGTCTTCAAAGCTCATTTCCACTCCTTTGCACAATCCTCTAATTATGCTTCATAATACCTGAAATCAAACCCAAAACGGATCAAAACATTCAAGGACTCTAAATTACCTAAAATCCCTAAAAACTTAATACAATCCTAACTTTACTTAAGAAACAAGCCAAATCCATAGTAAAAGGGAGTCAATTAATGCTCAGAATCATCATATATTAGACCTAAATCGTTGTTAATGTTAATCTAAGCAAGCTTGAAATTGAAAAATTACTTGGAGAGCTTAGATTGCATAGAGTAGTCATAGGATATACCATTAGTGATATAAAAGGAATTTGACCTTCACTTTGCATGCATAGTATATTAATGGAGGAGGGTCATAAGCCCTCAATTGAAATTCAAAGAAGATTAAATCCTAACATGAAGGAGGTAGTGAAAAAAGAAATATTTAAATTGCTTGATGCTGGTGTAATCTACCCTACCTTTGATAGTAAATGAGTTATATCTATGCAAATATTGCTTAAGAAAGGGGGTATGACTGTAGTGAAAAATGAAAATAATGAATTAATCCCCACTAGGGCAGTCACAGGATGTAGAATGTGCATTGGCTATAGGAAACTAAATAAAGCTACTAGAAAAGATAACTTCCCCTCCCCTTCATTGATCAAAATTTTGAAAGGTTAGCAAAGCATTCACATTTTTCCTATTTGGATGGGTATTCGAGATTTCACCAAATTCCCATTCATCCTCAAGACCAAGAGAAAACTACTTTTACTCGTCCTTATGGCACATTTGCCTATAGAATGATGCACTTTGGTCTTTGTAATGCTCCTGCTATCTTTCAACGCTGCATGACTGCTATCTTCTCTAATTTAATTGAAAATATTGTGCAGGTTTTCATGGATGATTTCTCTGTTTATGGCACTAGCTTTCATAATTGTTTGGCTAACCTTTCCTAACGTGGCATAGAGGTAGATAGGAAAAGGTTGAAGTAATTGAAAAGATGCCCCCACCCACTTTTCTTACATGAGTGCGGAGCATTTTGGGGCATGCTAGTTTTTATAAAAGATTTATTAAAGATTTTTCTAAGATTACTAAACCTTGGACTAATTTATTGATTAAGGATATTCCATCTGCTTTTAACCAAGATTGTCTCGATGCCTTTTAGTTGATGTGTAATGCAAGTGATCATGTCATAGGAGTTGTGCTTGGACAAAGGAAAGACATGAAGGTCCATGCTATATACTATGCCAGCAAGACCTTGGATGATGCTCAAGTCACCTATGCAACAATTCAGAAGGAATTGTTGGTGGTTGTATTTTCCTTTGAGAAGTTATGCTCTTACTGTAAGGCTCTTATTTACGAAAAGGTTTTGCTCGATCCATTTGGACTTGTGCAGTTTTCCAAAAATTAGGGTGTAAAAGTTTTTCTTTTTAATACACATGATTGGATAGTAAAATCAAAGGGTTGGAATCCGGAAAGCGATAAGTCATTGGAAAGCAATCGAGGGTTTTCGAAATAAATATTAATTTCATAAGTGAAACCTTTAGTCCCTCACTTGTGAGTTCTTTAAAGAAAACTGGTCAATACTGGATTCCAAAATTTATTAAAAGCCAGCGGAATATTGAAATGCGCAAAGTGGACCTTAGTTGTAGATAATAAGTCATAAAGGTCTGATACATAAAAGGTACAAGTCCATTGGAAATAAAACACTCTGATAATACCTAACCAAAAGTAATATTTACAATATGTAAAACTCAAAAGAAAGGGTATCATCAGAGCTGGTCACTGGTCCACTGCAGCTACTCCATAGCCAGAGATCACCGATTTCGTCCCGCCAAGAGTTGTACGAGTACTTCGAATTCCGGATTACTTCCATCATGCACACCCTTGAAGGTCGTCCATTCGAGAGTACAAAAAGTTTACAACGAGGGTATGTGCATAACGTAAGTGATCGGAATGCGAAACCTACGAGGACGAAAGCAAATTACGGGGTTGGGATGGTAGAGAGTGATCTCTACTTCACCCTAAAAAACAACCCGGTGATCTCGATACTCCCAAACACCATCAAGGAGCGGGCGGATATCGATGCAAAGCAGGCGTCTGGCCATTACCTAAAAGGGCAGGAGAGTAAGCCTAACACAGTCGCATTATCGAATAAGCCTAAGCCCTAACATTCACAGTCAGATAAACAGCAACAATAACCAGTGCAACAATGCATGTACATATGAGAAAACACCAATTTAGTTATTATCTTTCAAGATAGTGGCATGATGCATGTACATGTTTCTCCGACTCTGAGGCCTCAATGTTCACCGGGTCCAGATCTGAGGAACGGTGCGTTCAAGAACGCGGCACGGCTTACGGCACGTCTGCCAGCGTAAAAGCCACGGCTTACAGTGTTTCCACCAGCGTAAACGACACGACTTATAGTGTTTCCACCAGCGTAAACGGCACGACTTATAGTGTTTCCACCAGCGAAACGACACGACTTACAGTGTTTCCACCAGCGTAAAAAGCACGACTTACAGTGCGTCCACCAGCGTAGAAAGGCACGGCTTACGGTGAACCCTGTGCATGCTTTCATAAAATATCAAGTTCAATTACAGAAACAGTTCACAGGTTCACCTGCGTAGAAAAGGCACGCCTTATGGTGTTTCCACCTGCGTAGGTGTTCCTCAGATTGGGACTGGTCTGATAACCTAGCTCATGTCACGTATGATATCAATGCAACTCTTGCAATCCTAGGTTATCATGCACATGTTCAAGTTCCAAGTTTATCATTAGTTCAGCATGGATACATACACATTCACGTTAGCTAATTATAAGCATTCAACCTGTATCCATAAGTATCTAAGTATGCCGATAGCATAGCAGAGTCATACGAGTTCTAGGTCAAGCTTAAGTAATCGGACAAAGTCCCATCAGTTACCTGACCTAAGTACACCTTAAGTAGCTAGAACTTGGGTTAAGTAAGTCTTAATTACTTAAGACTAGGTTTAACTGAACTTTAGTGAACTAATCATGGATTGCATCCACTAATCATGGATTAGATCTAGCTTAGTTGACTAATCTCGGATTAAATCCGACTAATCATGGGTTAAGTCCAACTAATCATGGATTAGTTGACTAATCAGGGGATTAAGTTCACTAATCTAGGATTAAGTCCAACTAATCTTGGATTAGTTGACTAATCAAGGATTAAATTCACTAATCTAGGATTAAGAAGATTAGTTGACTAATCAAGGATTAGGTTCACTAATCTGGGATTAAGTCCAACTAATCATGGATTAGTTGACTAATCAGGGATTAAGTTTACTAATCTGGGATTAAGTCCAACTAATCATGGATTAGTTGACTAATCAGGGATTAAGGTCACTAATCTAGGATTAAGTCTAACTAATCTTGGATTATTTGACTAATCAAGGATTAGGTTCACTAATCTGGGATTAAGTTAAACTAAATTAGGTTCAAGTGATATTTAATTATCTAAGACTAGGTTTAATTAACACTTAGTCAACTAATCATTCTAGTTACTAAGTTAACTCCCTTAATCAAGACTTAGCAATCTAAAACCGTGTTGATCAACACTTTGATCACCTTATCTAATTCTCAATTAAGGCCTAATTAACAACACAACACATAGTCATAGAATTTATCATAGAACATCTAGCAAACTCCAAAAGTAATTATTCATCAACACTAAACATAGTCATAAAATTCAGCATAGAACATTAAATAAGCACATATCAACATTCATCAAATTCGGCCTCCAAGCCAAAACCAAAAATCTAGCTAGTGCCCTTGAGTCTCATGGTGACTCAACCTAATTTCTAAGCTTTAAGACTTATTCTAGCAAAAGTGTAAGCTTCTCTCACTTACCTCTTGAAGAAACTAAGGAGACTTAGAACCTTTGGGCCTTTTCCTTACCAAAACCGTGAGCACTCTCCCTCCTTACACACTTGAGACTTGACTCCAAGCTTCTAAAACTCTAAGGCTCCACTTGATCTACCAAGCTAAAGATCTTAAGACCTGGTTTGGGGTTTGGCCGTGAGGGTGGTTTAGGTTTAGAGTTCAATGATTGACATTTCTTCAACACAAAACTTCAAGCAAGTGGCATATTCATGATCTAGAGTATGAATATGCTAAGGTTTCTTGTGTTTGGTAAGTGTTTAGGCTTGATTAAGGGTGGTGGTGAATGATGGTCGTGAGCTTCTAAAGAGAGGAAGGGTTGGATTTGAACTTTCTAGGCCTTGGTTGCTCATGCATGTGGTGTATCCATGATCTAGGCTTAGGATATGTAAAGATTTCTTGGTTTTAATGGAATAAAGAGTTTGGATGAGGGTGTTTGTGGTGTTTGGCCGTGAGCTTCTCAAGAGAAGAGGAAGAAGATGATGGTGATGGTGTCATGAAGAAGAGAAAGCCAAAATGGTGCTCATCAACACTTGGTTACTTTTATAAGAGTTTATGGTCAAATGGTGAAGTGATAAGGTGGCATAATGGTGAGTTTTGGTGAGGACACATCACACTTCATGCAAGGAAAGGAAACATAGTGTTGCTACCTATTACTTGGCCAACATGCATGAATTGTGAGCATGACACCTCACTTCTTCATGCAACTCACAATTTCACTCGTGACTACACACACACATATACCCCTCACGGTTTTCACACACACACACATGGCCCAACACACATTCATGGCCCAACATCACTCACAAGGCCCATTTGGTTAGCTTAGGCTTAATCTAGTTCACTTAACCCTTAAGCCATTCATTAACCAAGCTAAACTAACTTTTAACTAAGCTATTAGATATCTAAGCCTAATCACCTTAAAACTACACAAGGCTACACTTAATGAATTAGGTTCGAGCTACCCCTAATCACTATTATCTAACTAAACAAGATTAAGTCCTAACACAAGTTAAGGCAAAGCATTTATATAGCCAAGCATAACATTATTCGGGAACTAAAATTCAGGGATGTTACACTTACCTTGTTGGCTCGAAGGTGATCGTCTACACTGATCAATCAACAATCAAGTACTTGCTGAGTAAGAAGGATGCCAAACCACGACTTATCAGATGAATCCTTCTTCTCCAAGAATTTGTTCTTGAAATAAGAGACAAGAAAGGTGTTGAAAATATGGTTGCAGATCACCTCTCCAAATTGCCTCATAATCCTGATCTAAATGATGCAGATGAGATGCCCATTGACGATTGTTTCTCTGATGAGAACCTATTGGCTCTTTCCAAGATGAATGCTCCGTGGTATGCAGACTACGTTAATTATGCAGCTCGCGGAGTGTTACCACCTGAGTTGGGCTACCAACAATAGATCTGAATTTTACATGCAATCTCTTATCTTGTGACCTAAACCATAAACTCGTGGCTCAAAAGTGAAGGAAAGTTGGACCAGAAAGGGAAAAAATCATCAAAGCCCCGATAAAGGATTTATTTAGTACAAGTTTCATTCGAGGAATCCGTTTTTCTAAGTGGCTAGCAAATACTTTCCTCTTCAAGAAAAGTAAAGGGAAATGAAGAATGTGCGTAGATTACACAAATCTCAACAAAGTATACCCAAAGGACGTATATCCTTTCCCAAACATTGATAAATTATTTGACAATTCCTCTAGATATCACCTTCTATCATTCCTCGACGCCTATTCTCTCTACAATCAAATACCGCTATGGGGCCCAAACCTAGAGAAGAATGCGTTCATCAAAGAAGATGCGATCTATTGTTACAAAGTGATGTTATTTGGTCTGAAGAATGCTAGGGCAACATATCGGTGAATGATGAATAAAGTTTTTGAAGACCTAATTGGAAAAGTCCTGGAAGTGTACATAGAAGACATGATTGTCAAAACTACACAAACATGATGTCACATCAAAGATATGGGACAAGTCTTTTAAAAAATTTGACAACGCAGACTACGTTTGAGCCCAACGAAATGCACTTTTAGCACTGGAGCAGGAAAATTTGTGGGAAACAAGCTCACAAGAAAAGGAATATAAGCCAACCCTGACAAATGCAAAGCAATCATAGATATGAAAATCCCCTCAGCAATCAAAGAGGTCAACAACTGATCAAAAGAATATCGACTTTGAAACCGCTTTGTACCAACCTCTGCCGAAAAAGCAAGTCCACTTTACAAAGCCTTGAAGAAAGCGGTTTATGGACCCAAGATTGTGAGAAAGCATTCCGGATGTTCAAACTAAAACGTGCTCCCCCCTCTCCTGACCAAATCAGATCCAAGTGAAGTACTATACCTTTACATAGCTATAACGAACACGGTTTTGAACTTTGTTCTAGTTCGAGAAACTGGCAGGGAGCAAAAACCAATTTACTTTCGAAGTAAAGTCCTCTTGGGAGCATAGAAAATTTATTAGAAGATTGATAAGTTAGCTATAGCATTAGTAATTAATGCTAAAAAACTACGACAACATTTTCAAAGTCACCGTGTCATCTTTCGCTTTAATAAGCCAATTAACCAAAATTTTCATAAGCCAGAGTTAACAGAAAGAATGATCAAGTGGGTAGTAGAGTTCTAAATTTGAATTATGCTTTGAGCCTCGCACAACCATCAAGTCCCAAGCATTTGACAATTTTTGGCCGAATTGACTCTCGAACAGGAAGTAGAATCTAAAACTAGCTGGATCGTCTACACCAACGAATTAGAGAATAAAAAAGGTGGTCGAGCAGGTATCATCCTAGAAAATGGTGAAGGAATAGTCCTCGAGAAATCCCTACCATTTTAATTCCCAGTTTCCAATAACCAAGAAGAATACGAAGCATATATAGTAGGGATGCTGTGAGTAAATGATTTGGGTGCTGCTGAAGTTACCCTCAAAAGTGATTCTCAACTAGTCACAAGCCAAACCCTGGGAGATTACCTAGTCAAAGAGCCCATGTTGCTGAAATAACATGAACGAATACCCTGTAGATTACTCTCAGATATAGAAGATTTGTCAAGAGAATACATCGGATAAAGGAGTCATCTTGATCTTATAAATACCATCCTCATGCAAAGGGTTGAGGCATCCAAGTTACACATAATTCACACATGTAATACTCATCAGAGAGCATTTTAGTAGTGAGAGAGTTGAACTCTTGCTGTCCCAGAACGAGGCAGTTGCATCCAACTCCATCACGAAGGTTCATAAACCATCAGAAGCTCATTGCCTAATAGAACATGAGTCTCCACTCTGGATCCAAAGTAGTGAGCCACTTCACCTACAAAGGAGATCTTAGACCATAAATAGCCTCCCTAAGAGTAGGGGGAATATTGTTTACTACTCTTAGATACAACAATGATCAGTCTTGTTCTCCCCTGAAGCACAATTTTAACGTTCTGATAGAACTATGTAGTCTTGATCCCCTGAACCTAAGTTCGAACAGGTAGGTAAGACCGAGAGTTCACTCTTATCAAACTAAAAATCTTTCACAAGAACCTTTGTCCTTAATAGTGACCTCTATTTGATATGGACAGAACAAAAACATAGGCTAAATTGCTTATTTGATCTGCTTCCTTATTTTTCACTATCAAATTGGTCCCTCACATTTTATTGGTATCATATTGGTTCCTCACTTTCTTTTTGCTATCAAATTGGTCCTTGAATCACTGTTCATCCTACGTGTCAATAACATACTGGTCCACATTTGCATAGCTAGAGAGAGAGATGACACATATGTGTATCATATTGGTCCACGTAAGATAAGCTTGAGAATTGAATATTTCTTACTCTCTTATATGGTGATAATTGTATATATGAATGGTTTTGTTGTGCACTCTTCAGAATTTGAGAGCACAGACGCTCTCAATATTGTATTCATGATAGTGTGTCAGTTTTGGAGATTTCGACAAATTAACCAGTTATAGGACTTTTATTGCAAAAAAAAAGTGAATTAGAAAGCAATTTTTTCACCCTACTTTAACTCGACAATCCCTTCTTTCAATTGCCTCTTTTTTTTCAACTTTAATTGTCCTTCTTCCAAAAATGGTATTCCATCTTTTTACATCTGGGGATGCATTAATGGCACCCAATTAGTCAATGCATCAATCCCACCTTGTCACATCGAAAAAGACTAACAACGCCCCTCATTAAGTTGTTCATTGGGACACCACTTTTTCGCATGACCACTCTCTCACCATTGCGCCTCAAAGCCCACCATCACCATTGCTTCTTCAAATATTCTTACTCATAGGGCTAAAGCATAAACTTGACAGGCGGTAAGTACGATGATGGTGGGGAAGAAAAAAGTCCACAATGGCGATGTGATGTTGAGGGTTGGGTGGCTTGGGCGTGGAACGACCTATGTGTGAAGGAGAATTTGAACAAGTTGTAACGACCTAATATTTTATATGCAATTATATTATGTTAAACATATATGATTAGTGTATTTTGATGAAAAAGTGTTAATGATTTTATGATGGTGCATGAAAATGAGAAATAATTTGAATCGAGACATAATACGTACCAACATCTTATATATATAATACATAAAAGAGTTTCAAATAATATATATCATTTTACATCATCTTTTCTAAAAAGATTATATTGTCTCGTAGCTCCGAGTTAACTGATTTCCATTAGTACTATTACACATAGACAAAAAATGTAACTCAGAGCAGTCCACAAAACTCTATAGTAATACTAAGTCCACATACTAATGATATAAACCTGGTATATAGACTCACAGCTCATCGACCATCCACTGGCTCCCGGTAGAAGGAACCACCTGGTCACTCTCCCTCCCGGTCTGTGTGTCGTCATCCCCAGCTGGCTCACTCTCGCTCTCCTCGGGATCCTCCTCCTCAGATTCCACCTGAACCACCGGAGGCACATGCTCCAGTGATGGTGCAAATATCACAGTCCGAGATGGACCCAGACGAGAAGGATCCTCTGGTGCAACTCTCTCTGGAGGAGTGCGAGCGGGAGCAGCTGGCCTAAAACGAAAATGTGAACAACGACGTGCAGGCTAGGGTGGTGTAGTGCCGTGGCGATATGTAAAAGCCGAAGGTATATGCTGGGCGTATATCATTGGTATACGGAACCTACGAGGATGCATATAGGCCAGGGGATTCGGGTGGTGAAAGATCAGTTCCATCACCCCCTCGAAGGTGGCTCTACGCTCCTCATACTCCCACGTCCCTCTCACGGGACGCATCTCCAAACGAGCCAGGTACCGAGACATCACCTAACAAACAATTAGGGCAAAGAGAGTAAGACAGTGTCATTCACGTAAAAATGAATAATTAAATGGACTAAGAATAAATAAACACAAATATTCAAGTAGCAAATAAAGTCATATAGGCATATAAGCACACTCAATTAATCAACCAATAACTATCATACAATAATTATCGAGCAATGATGTATGTTTTCTAATGCATGTGCAATACGCTGCGAATGCTCAATGCAATCCCCTCTGTGATATTCCACGAATATCATGCACTTAGCAATTTACGTTTGTCGAGAATGTACCAAACGATTCAATTTACCTTTATCGAGAACGTACCAAATGATTTCAATTTACGTTTTAACGAAAACGTACCAAAACGCTCCACGTACGTTTGATGACAACGTACCAACAATACTAAATAGGAAAAACAACTGGGAGTAAACGTCTTTCCACCAAATATATAATTACAGCCCTTATATAAATTATACCAAAGATCGTCCTCTGCAGTCACGAAATACCCCTAGAGATTGATAGAATTAATTAGAGTCATTGTAAAATTATCCCGAGTCGAGTCTGCAGAACCCACTCATCATGGGACCATTTTACCTATAGTTAATTCCCTCGGTTATTTGACGTATCGCCGTCATAAACCTAACCTCTGCGTATTCTCATGCCGATTTAATTAAATCGAATGTGCCTTTTCCTACTATCTTATCTTAACTCCTTGTCACCATGCATGATTTCAATCACAATCAATATATTAGTATTGACTTTAAATCCTTTACTTCGTATTGAATTGATGCTAAAAGAAAATGACTGCAAAAATAACATTTTTAATAATCAAAAATAAATTTTAAACTTAAAAATATTAATTAAAAACATTAGTAAAATATTATATCTGAAAAATACACTTTTATGATTTTTCTATAGTGTCTAACCGGTTAGAAAATCCAGTAACCGATTAGCCACTGTATTATTTAATTCAAATTTCCCTCTTTTCAATTTTACAGCATCTAACTGGTTATAAAACTCAGTAACTGGGTAGATTATGCAATTCTCAGTTGTGAAATGTCACTTTTAAGCATCAATTCAACACCCTTTAATTTCCAACCTTAATCAATCATCAACAGAACATATTTGGGCATATTCAAACATGTTTAATCAAGTAGTAAACATCAAGTTCATGAAATTCATACATAATCATTGATTTGTGGCTGAAATATGATGTTTTTGTACCTTATTTAACCCCTGTGTGCTTTGGTTTTGGTGTGTTCTCAAGCAAAGTTAGAGTCTTTTTCTAGGATTTTTAGATTTTAGTGTAGAAATAGAGTTTTGTTCTTTTTGATGTGTTTGTTAGTTTTTTCAAGTGTCTTTTGAGTAGAATTGGAGGTTGGGAGAAGGAATTAGAGCTGGACAATGGAGAGCTGAGAAGAAAAAGAAGAAAAAGGTGAAGTTTTACACTTGCAAGCCCAGGTTTGCCAAGCCCATACCCAGGCGTGCAAGGGGTCACTAGCCAAGAAGTGGGGTCAAATTGCTGAGAATTGAGGCACCAACCCAGCCAGATTCGCGCCTAGGTATGCCCTGCAGCAAACCCAGGCGCGCGACTCACGAAGATAAGGAGCTGTTGATTTTCAAGCTCATACCCAGGCGTGCCAATGCCAAACCCAGGCGTGCATCGCAGATCTGATTTGATTTCTTATCTTTTTGAGAGATTTGGGTTAGAGATAGCTGATGGGCTTTATAAAATAGATTAGGATTGGTAATTAGAGGGAGATTCAGAACACTTGGGAGTAGAGTTTTGCATTGATTTTGTGAAGAACGGAGATTAGAGGCAAGGATTAGTGGTAATTATGTCACACTTTATCACTTTTATTGCTTTTCTTCTCTCAATTATGAACTAAATCCTTCTTTGGGATGTAGGAGTAGATGAGTATGGAACCTTTTTAATGTTTATACAATGAATTGAGTTTGATTTTTCATTATGAATTCTGTGTTTGATTATGTCTTTTTTTTTTCTCATGAAAGAAGCTGTTTCATGACATAGGAATCCTAATTTAATAAACATATTAATTTAGGATTGTGCCTAATAATCAAACAGTTCAATTGCATAGGGATAGACATATTTCCTATGAATTGAATAATTTCTATGAGTTTTGATTGAACTTAATTAAGGGTTAGGTTTTAAGGCTCCCTTGAGACATCGTTGGGAGATTAATCTCTAAAATACAGAAACGTTCTAAGACATTAGGCGTTTCCTACTTTTGCAAAACAAATTCAGAATTTAGGAAAACAAATTAATTCATTGTTAAACGTTTTAGGAACCTTCAATGAAACTACGTCCCGCTCTTTCTCTTTGTTTAAGAATCGTTTTATTTATTTATTTTAATTTATTTAAATCAACTATTTCTCAATTAATCGAATTCCAATTTAAATTTCATTTAGTAACTACGAATAGGTGAGAATTATTAGAATCAATTTCAGTCCTTGTTGGGAACGATACTCTATTTATCACTTTATTACTTGTACGATCTGGTATACTTGCCAGAATCCCAACAATCATCAAATGTACACATAATCAAATATTAAACACCATGTATGGAAAAATCATATCCACAGCCAAACTAATCAAGATTTTACTTTCTTTAGTTCATATTAAGTTCATATGACATGTTCAACCCAGTTTTAGAAACTATTATGGCTTCCAAGCCAAAATCCCAATTCAAAACATATGCCCTTGAGCTTGTAAAGCTCTTCTACATTCCAAGCCCTTTAATTATAATTCTAGCAAATGAATATCTTCTCCCTTACCTATTGAAGCTGTAGAGACTGATTTGAAAGCAAAGGAAAAGGATTGACACGTTTTGGGATAAAGTCACAAAATAGCTGCTAATTATGTTTTTAGTTTCAACAGGGTATAGAGGGTTTGTTTCTAATTCACGAGGGATGAAAGGGCTTTAATTTGGTATGAAATTCGTGGAGGTTTGTGGATAATAACGAGGCCAAAGAGTCTATATTCAAACACACCAAAAAAATGTGGTCTAAAACTTGGCTTTTAAGATTTTTGAGAGGAAAAGATTAATTTAATCCAACTTCATCTTTGCCAAAGCACGAAATGATGTTTTTACAGGCTGGTGTAAAAACGTGGCCTCCTCCTTCATTTCATGAAATTACAGCCTCAACTTTTGACTTCAGACACGCACTAACCGATTACTCATCTCTCTAACTAGTTAGTGAGTGCAGTTCTGGAAAAATCTTTATTTTTTGGGTCCGAAGTCCTTACAGAACTACCGGTATCTCCAAGAGCACCCTTAATACCAGGGAGCCCTTGAGACTAATCCGGAACGAGCTGTGTGGCTGGCTCTCCCAACGGGATGTTTTTAGTTCCTTCTTTTCTCAAATACTTTTTAAATACTTCTTTCATATTTATGAAATGCAATATTTTAATTAATGAAATAATTTCCTTTAATTATTTGTTAATTAATTTCACATTATAATTATTACAATTATATTCTAATCATCACAATTATATTATAATTAGGTTATAATTTTTATAATAATTAACATAATTACACATAATGATAATTCCTAATCGGAGATTAAAATTTTGGGGTGTTACACTTCTCCCCACTTACAGGAATTTCGTCCCCGAAATTCAAACTTACTCAAATAACTGAGGATACTCTCTATGCATACGATCCTCTAATTCCTAGGTTGATTCAGACACATCGCCTCGATTCCACAAAACCCTAACTAATGGAATCTCCTTTCCTCTAAGCTGCTTCATTCTTCGATCTTCAATTAGCACAGGACCAGCTTCAAACGTGAGATTTTCCTTGATCGGCAAAATATCTGGTTGAATTTGAATTACCGCTTTAGGATCATGCACATATTTCTGAAGTTGCGAGACATGAAAAACATCGTGGAGATTAGCAAGAGAAGGGGTTAAGGCGATCTGGTAGGCAACTGGACCTACTCTCTTTAGGATTTGATAGGGTCCAACAAATTTTGGCGAAATCTTCTTCGGCCTAAGAGCACGACCAATTCCTTTTGTTGGTACCACCCTCAGAAATACGTGGTCACCTTCCCTGAATTCTAGAGAATCTCTTCTTCGATCAGCATAGCTTTTTTGGCGACTTTGGGCTGCTTTCATCTTGTCCTGAATTATCTTGATCGTCTCTGTGGTTTCTTGCACAATATCGGGAGCAATAATCAAGTTCTCCCCCACTTGAAACCAGCATAGTGAGGTTTGACCCTTCCAGCCATATAACACCTCGAACGGTGCCATTCCAATACTTGCATGGTAGCTGTTGTTGTAAGTGAATTTCACTAACGGTAACAACTGTTCTCAATTTTCTTGGTATTCCAGGACACAAACCCTTAGGAGATCTTCTAATGTCTGAATAGTCCTTTTCGTCTACCCATCTGTTTGCAGATTGTATGCAGAACTCAAACTCAGCTTCGTTCCTAAAGTCTGATGCAAACTTTGCCAGAATCTTGAGGTAAACCTTGGATCTCGATCAGAGACAATATTAGAAAGTATACCATGCAAACGAACAATCTTCTTTATATAGAGTTGAGTTAGCTTCTCTTAGGAATAATGCATATTCATCGGTATAAAATGTGCCGATTTGGATAATCTATCTATAACTACCCAAATAACATCATGACCCGACAATGTTCTAGGCAATCCAGATACAAAATCCATAGAGATGCTATCCCATTTCCACTGGGGAATTTCCAAAGGTTTTAATTTTCCACCAGGTTTCTTATGCTCGGTTGTTGCCTTTTGACAAATCAGACAAGATGCGACATAAGAAGCTACATCTTTCTTTAATCCCGATCACCAAAATATCTTCTTCAAATCCCAGTACATCTTGGTTGATCCTGGATGGATACTCATCTTGCTTTTATGTGCCTCTTCCAATATCATTCTCCTCAACTGATGGTCATTGGGAATGCAAATTCGTCCTTTAAATCAAAGGATTCCGTCTGATCCAACTTGAAAATTTGGTTCTTTTCCTTCAGCTGATAACTTCTTCTTTTATTGAAGATCTACATCTCTTTGTTGCATTTCACCAATTTGATTTAAAAACTCATTAGTAATCTGCAACATTCCCAATTTGATGCTTCCTTCTTCCAATTGCATCACTAAACTCAAATCTCTGAACTCTTCAATTAGTGCCATTTCCTTATTCATCATAGCACTCATATGAAGGGTCTTTCGGCTCAACGCATCTGCTACCACATTGGCCTTGCCGGGATGGTAATGAAGCTCAAAATCGTAATCTTTTAAAAATTCCATCCAACGACGCTGCCTCATGTTGAGCTCCTTCTGATCAAAGAGGTATTTCAAACTTTTATGATCACTGAATATTTGGAATGTGGTTCCATAAAGATAGTGTCTCCAAATCTTCAATCCAGACACTATCGCAACCAATTCCAAGTCATGAGTAGGATAATTTTCTTCATGTGTCTTCAGTTGCCTTGACGCATAAGCAACAACTTAACCCTCCTACATCAGTACACATCCTAATCCTTTTTTTGACGCATCATAAAATACCTCAAAACTTTTATGTGGATCAGGCAGTATTAATACAGGAGATGATGTCAACTTTTCCTTCAAAGTCTGGAAACTATCTTTACACTTCTCGTCCCAAACGAAGGGTTTCTCTTTACGAGTCAAATGCGTCATAGGAAGGGCAATCTTCGAAAATCCTTCAATGAATCTTATATAATATCTAGCTAATCCCAAGAAACTACGTACTTCTATAACTGACTTGGGCCTTTCCCATTTCAACACAGCTTCCACTTTAGCTTGATCCACCGTTACTCCATCTTTCGAAATCACATGCCCTAACAAGTTAATCTTCTCCAACCAGAATTCACACTTCGTGAATTTAGCATATAATTGTTTTTCTTTCAACACTTCTAACACCAGTTGGAGGTGAACTGCAAGTTCTTCCGGATTCTTTGAATAGATTAGTATATCATCAATGAATACTACTACAAAAGAATCAAGATAAGGTCGAAAGACTCTATTCATATAGTCCATAAATACTGCAAGAGCATTGGTTAATCCAAACGGCATCACTACATACTCGTAGTGACCATATTGGGACCAGAATGCCTTCTTGGGAATATCCTCTTCTCGGACTCGAATCTGATGGTACCCAGACCTCAGATCGATTTTAGAGAAAATTGCAGCTCCTCGAACTTGGTCCATTAAGTCGACGATTCTCGGCAATGGATACTTAATTGCCGATAATCTACGCACATCCTCATGCTTCCATCTTTCTTCTTAACAAACAATACCGATGCACCCCAAGGAGAAACACTCGGTCTGATAAATTGTTTCTGCAACAAATCTTCTATTTGCTTCTTTAACTCAGCCATCTTTGGTGGCGCCATACGATAAGGTGCAATTGAGATAGGACCAGTTCCAGGAATTAACTCGATGCTAAACTCAATTTCACGCTTGGGTGGCAATCCTGAGACTTCTTCTGGAAAGACTTCAGGAAAATTCCTTATCACAGGGACATCTTCAATCTTCACTTCCTTCTCAACCTTTGCACAAAACAGCATAATGCATCCCTCGGTTATCCCATCACGATAGGTATTGGTTTTTCTATCACAGTCAATGAGCACCTGGTTCTTGGACATCCAATCCATTCCCGATATAACATCTAATTGTGATAGAGGCAAACAAATGAGGTCTACTTTGGTTATTCGGTTTAATACCTGAACGGTGCAATTCAAACAGGCTTTAGAGGTAATGACTACCAGATTGGTAGGAGTAGACACTTCAAGCTTATAGGGTGTATCGATTATGGTTAATTTCAATCAATTAGCACAATCATATGAAACAAATGAATGTGTGCCTCAAGAATCAAACAAAAAGTTACAAGTTTGGCCATTTAGAAGAAAGTTACCTTGAACAAGGTTTTCGGATTGGCTAGCTTCAACACCACTGAGAGTGAAGACTCTCCCAAAGCTGGTTGGCTTCTTGTATGCATTCCCGGTTTCCACCTTCCTTGGTTCCTTGCAATGACGAGAAACATGACCAGGATTTTCACATTGTAGCAAATAAGAGTCCAGCAAGTTGTCCCAAAATGATGCCTCTTACACTTGTCGCACAGAGGAGCTGGGTTCTTGACTCCTGCTTCAGCTTTACCTTTGTTCTTGTGATGGTAAGGTCCTCATTTATCATGCCGGTTCTTACCCTTATGATGCTGCGGTCCAAATCCTTGTTGATTCCTCTTAGCTCGCATGGACTCCTCTTCAATTTTCTTATCTTCTTCATATACTCTGCATTTTTTTACCAGAGCTGGAAAACTTCAAATATCTTGATATCCGAAAGCAGACTTCAAATCAGGCCTCAATTCGTCTTCAAACTTAATGCACTTCGAACGCTCATCAGGGTTATTATAGTAGTATGGAGAATACTTGCTCAGTTCCTTAAACTTAGCAGCATACTCTCCTACTGTCATGTCCCCTTGAGTTAACTTAAGAAATTCAATTTCTTTCTTCCTCCTTACGTCTTCAGGGAAATATCTTTCGAAGAATTTCTCTACGAAATAATTACAAGTCATAGCTCTTCCTTCAGCAGCTAGGAGTTGAGCAGTATGATTCCACCAATCCCTAGCTTCATCTGTCAGCACATAACTGGCAAAAGTCACCCTCTGATTATCAGTCCAATTCATGGTCTAGAAAATCTTTTCTAAATCACGAATCCACTTTTGAGCCTCATATGGGTGATGACCTCCTCCAAACTTGGGCGGATCACATTGGCAAGATTCTGAAATGCCTTGAAATTCAGCTGGAATAGGGTTTCTAGGTGGTTGTTGTCCTATAGGGTGTTGTTGCATATTCTTGAACACTCTCGAGATTCGATCTAATTCCTCAACAATTTGATTATTGTTTCTAGCAGCCATAGTAACCTGCACTATGAACTGAATTAAAAAAATAATCTTAAGACTAAACACCTCTACTAGGACAGACATACGCTAGTGGTTAGTATGTAAGGGCATACTCCAAAGCCAAGAGTCGGGACCAAAGCTCTGATACCATAAGTGTAACGACCTAATATTTCATATGCAATTATATTATGTTAAACATATATGATTACTGTATTTTGATGAAAAAGTGTTAATGATTTTATGATGGTGCATGAAAATGAGAAATAATTTGAATCGAGACATAATACATACCAGCTTCTTATATATATTATACATAAAAGAGTTTCAAATAATATACATCATTTTACATCGTCTTTTCGAAAAAGATTATACTGTCTCGTAGCTCCGAGTTAACTGATTTCCATTAATACTATTATACATAGACAAGAATGTAACTCAGAGCAGTCCACAAAACTCTATAGTAATACTAAGTCCACATACTAATGATATAAACCTGGCATATAGCCTCATGGCTCATCGACCATCCACTGGCTCCCGATAGAAGGAACAACCTGATCACTCTCCCTCTTGGTCTGTGCGTCGTCATCCCCCCTGGCTCATTCTCGTCCTCCTCGGGATCCTCCTCCTCAAAGTCCACCTAACCACCGGAGGCACACGCTCCAGTGATGGTGCAAATCTCACAGTTCGAGATGGACCCGGACGAGAAGGATCCTCTGGTGCAACTCTATCCGGAGTGCGAGCGGGAGCAGCAGGCCTAAAACGAAAATGTGAACTACGACGTGCAGGCTGGAGCGGTGGAGTGCCGTGTCGATAAGTAAAAGCCGAAGTTATATGCTGGGCGTATATCATAGGTATACGAAACCTACGAGGACGCATATAGGCCAAGAGGTTCGTGTGACATCCTAACTTTTATTTCTTATTTTAAAATTAGTGACTTAAAAATTTCGTTTTAAATCTTAAATTACTTTTAAAAGTTCTCCGGAAAATTCGGCAGAGTCTGTTTTTCAAACTTCCCAAAAATTTCTTCTTTTATACTTGTCAGCCCAGAACATTATAAAACCTAAAATTATATTTAACTACAGTTAGCTAGCACTAATGCCCTTTTTTTAAAAAAAATAATACAAGTTTCTGGGCTTCTAAACTTAAACTATGATAATTATACCAACTTAATTTATGTTCCCTCATGACTAGTTTACACTCCACGGAGTGGAGTGTACTCCTGCTCGGCCATGACTTGTGCAAGCTAAATCTTTGTACCTGTATAAAAACAGTTAAGAGGTGAGCATTACACAGAACTTAGTGAATGAAATCTAAATAGGCATAATAATAACTAAGCCATAGATAGTTAAACAGTTAATCACATAATTATCAGACATTTCAATCCAATTTATTTCACTCACTTTCCTCTTTTTGCTTTAAGGCTTTTACTCTTTAAGTCTTTGCGGTTCTACCACTGCGCGCAACTACATGCACGTCTTACCGCTGTGCACAACTACATGTGCGTCTTACGCAACCAATGCGCCCCCGGGGTACTTACACAGTTTGGATTCCGCAAAGCCATAATTAGGATACTATGGACCCACCACTGCACGCAACTACATGCACGTCTTACCGTTGCGCACAACTACATGTGCGTCTTACGCAACCAATGCGCCCCTGGGCGTACTTATACGGTTTGGTGTCCGTAGATCAGATCTGCATGTTTTAGTAAGGTTATGTGACCCCACCACTGCGCACATCTACATGCGCGTCTTACCGCTGCGTACAACTACATGTATGTCTTACGCAACCAATGCGCCCCCGAGCGTACTTACACGGTTTGGAATACAAATAACCCAATTAATCCTCTTTTAAGGTTTGCGAACCCACCACTGTGCACAACTACATGTGCGTCTTACGCAACCCATGTGTCCCCGGGCGTACTTACACGGTTTGGGCAAACGCATACCAAATCTTTTAGTCTTTTATCACATTCTCATTATTCTCTTTATTCTCATTATTCAATCATATTACTTCTCTTTCATTCCATCTTTTATTATATTCTCGTCCTTTGCTTTATTTCGATTTATTCATCCATTTTCCATTTTATTTTTCACAGTAATTCACTTTTAAATTAAAGCACTAACTAACTTAATAACATTTTCATAAAAATAACAAATATCAACATTCAATAATTACAACACACAAGTTCACATATTCAATTTCAAATAAAGCAGCCAACCACATAACATGTTTTCATATCAAATATCACATTCCAATCATCACGTCATGCATATAAAACAAATATATCAAGTGAGGGCCTTCTATTCTTTTCCTTAAGTCCTCATCCTTTATTATTACCGGTTATCCTAGGGTTCATTAACATGCAGAATCACTCACTCTTAATCACCACTATACACTACCTAGAAATACAACCCCTAACCTAAGGTAGTACCCCCCCTCTTACCTTGTGATTCCTTAGACATGATTCTTTTCGTATAATGATACTCAGACATCACGCGGTTCATTCCTCACATCACTGCTGATCCTAGAGTCCTTCGTCGTCCAACCATGCCATACAGAACAATAACAATCAACTTTGAAATCAAACTAAAACAGACACTTTAAAGCTTTGCACACCGGAACTAGAATAAACTAAATATGAAATATCGAAACTTGACAAGTATTGTATTTGATTCCAAATCATAAAACAAAATACATTAACTTATTGTATTTTTGGTTTAAAGTATTGTATTTGCATATGTTTCCAAACCATAAAATTATTTGATTCAAGTTCATAGAATCAAGACGATGCCCTTTTCATTAAAACTAGTATAACTTCTTTTGAAAAATACGTTAACTTCCGAAACTAACATAATCACCAAAAATTCATTAAAGTTAATTAGTTTTAATTCGGAATCACAAAAATCAAATACTAATGATATTTGACGCTATAAATTCAGAACTGAAAGAGAGCATTCTTTGTTCAAGAATAAGTTAAAATCACGTTTTCTAAGTCCAAATAACTACACTCCCTTTAAATTTGAATTTAAAGTCCAAAGTATTAACCTGAATTAACGTGTGTCGAATACATCATGTTTCTAATTAACCGGTGTATTGTTCAGTTTAAGGACAATCCAACCCAACTAAACTACAGCTCGATTACTTAGGAACCCAACACATTTAACAAAACACTTTTAAAACTCATCGTTTGGCATAATGGTCAACTCGGTATTATACAAATCAGAGTAGCTAATCAAAATCATTATCAATAATGGTACAAATAGTAAAATTAAAACTAAATACTTAATCCAAATACCATTTATTTTCTAAAATGACAATAACATTTCAAAACAATTATACAATTTATAATTATTACCAATGCTATTATAATCAGTATTATTATTAAAACACAATATAGAGTAATTAAAAGGTATTAGAGATTTACCCTCAAATATGGTTTTGAAGCAACAGAGGGAAGATCGGTTCAGTTCAGACCCGGTTCAACCCAAACCGCAACAGCAGTACCAACCCTTTCACGGTAGCCACGACATTCACAACCTGCATCGGTGACGATAACAGCAATGGCAACGGATCTAAACAAAGGAAGGAGAGAGAATGAGCTTTAAGCTCCGAAGCACCAATAAAGAGCATAGGAGCAGCCAAGGAAGGCGGATCCGGCCCTGGGCAACGGCGACGACAACATCTTCCCCAAGCGATGGAGGTCGCGGTTCGCGAGGTGACGACGTCGGTTTGTGACTCGTGGGCTTCTCACACGTCGATGGTGATGACGGCGTCGATTGCACGAACCAAGTGAGGAGAGCGGCGGTGATGGTGGCCTCTGGTCACGGTGGTGGCTGGATCACAAGCGGCGGTCTGATCTGGAGAGAGTCGCGGTTCGCGACATGGTGGAGAGGGAGAGCACGAGCGACGTTCGCTGGTTGGTGGCGGTGCGACCGACAGAGCCTCCGTGGGTGGCGTCATGAGCTCGCGATTTGAGAAGAAGGGAGGTCGAGCTTTAATGGTTGTGCGCGATACAAAGGAGAAGAAGAGAGAGGGCATCACAATGGTGGGCGGCGGAGCACCGAAGAAGGAGAGAGAGAAGTGGTGTGAGAGGGAGGCAACGGCGACGACAGCTTAACACGAAGAAGAAGAAGAATCGGGGGAGAGGGGTGTGTTGCCGCTGCACCCACAAAGGGAACCCCTAGGTTTTCTCACTTCTCCGACATACACACACTTTAACATTTTTATTATTATTATTATTAGTAGTAGTAGCAGCAGCAACAACAACAATGTTAGTATTATTTTAAAATACTAATAAACTTTTTTTTATTTATTTATTTTAAATACCAAGAAGTACTAATAATAAGAATGTAAACATCCTAATAAGTACATGTATAAAATTATAAAGTCAAAGATCTTGAAGTTCTTAAAACAAGTTTAATATTAGATATAACGAAAGCAAATTAAAATATAGAAAGTATATTTTTCAATTAGGGTAACTATTTTAATGATTCTACTTTAATATAAAAAATTAAGATATAGTTCCATAATCAACATTACGTATTTTTATGAAACTACCCAACTCTTAAGTAATAAATTCCAGGAAACAATTATTTAATTCAATAAAACTTATAATTTATAACGTTAAAGAAATCATAGTGTTCCAATCCCGATATTTCCTAACACTTTAGTAAGACTAAAATGGAACTTAACTAGTTATTCTTCAACTTGATTATAGTTATTATTATTATTTCAATATATTATTATTATAATTATACTTGGGATTAAAACTCGGGATGTTACAGTTCGAGTGACGAAAGATCAGTTCCACCTCCCCCTCGAAGGTGGCTCTACACTCCTCATACTCCCACGTCCCTCTCACGGGACGCATCTCCAGACGAGCCACGTATTGAGACATCACCTAACAAACAATTAGGGAAAAGGGAGTAAGACAGTGTCATTCATGTACAAATGAATAATTAAATGGATTAAGAATAAACAAACGCAAATATTCAAGTAGCAAATAAAGTCACATAGGCATATAAGCACACTCAATTAATCAACCAATAACTATCAAACAATAATTATCAAGCATTGGTGTATGTTTTCTAATGCATGTGCAATGTGATGAGAATGCTCAATGCAATCCACTCTATGATATTCCACGAATATCATGTACTTAGCAATTTACGTTTATCGAGAACGTACAAAACGATTCAATTTATGTTTATCGAGAACGTACCAAACGATTCAATTTACGTTTTAACGAAAACGTACTAAAACGCTCCACGTACGTTTGACGACAGCGCTCCAACAATACTAAAAAGGAAAAGCAACCGGGAGTAAACGTCTTTCCACCAAGTATATAATTACAACCCTTGTGTAAATTATACCAAAGACAGTCCTCCGGAATCACGAAATACCCCTAGAGATCGATAGAATTAGTTACAGTTATTGTAAAATTCTCCCGAGTCCAGTCTGAATAACTCACTCAACATAGGACCATTTCACCTATAGTTAATTCCCACGGTTATTTGACGTATCACCGTCATAAACCTAATCTTTGCGTATTCTCATGCCGATTTAATTAAATCAAATATGTCTTTTCCTACTATCCTATCTTAACTCCTTGTCACCATGCATGATTTCAATCACAATTAATATATTAGTATTGACTTTAAATCCTTTACTTGGTATTGAATTGATGCTAAAAGAAAATGACTCCAAAAATAACATTTTTAATAATCAAAAATAAATTTTAAACTTAAAAATATTAATTAAAAGCATTAGTAAAATATTAGATTTGAAAAATACACTTTTCAGATTTTTTTACAGTGTCTAATCGGTTAGAAAATCCAGTAACCAATTAGCCACTATAATATTTAATTCAAATTTCCCTCTTTTCAATTTTACAGCATCTAACCGGTTAGAAAACTCAGTAACCGGTTAGATTATGCAGTTCTTAGTTCTGAAATGTCACTTTTAAGCATCAATTCAACACCCTTTAATTTTCAACCTTAATCAATCATCAACAGAACATATTTGGGCATATTCAAACATGTTTAAACAAGTAGTAAACATCAAATTCATGAAATTCATACATAATTCATCAAGTGTATACTTAATTACATATTAAACACCATGTATGGAAAAATCATATCCACAACCAAACTAATCAAGATTTTACTTTCTTTAGTTCATGTTAAGTTCATACATGACATGTTCAACCCAGTTTTAGAAACTATTATGGCCTCCAAGCCAAAATCCCATTTCAAAACATATGCCCTTGAGCTTGTAAAGCTCTTCTACTTTCCAAGCCCTTTAATTATCATTCTAGCAAATGAATATCTTCTCCCTTACCTATTGAAGCTGTAGAGATTGATTTGAAAGCAAAGGAAAAGGATTGACAGGTTTTGGGATAAAGTCACAACTCAGCTGCAAATTCTGTTTTTAGTTTCAACAGGGTATAAAAATCAGAATTTGTCAATAAGAAAAAGCTATCAAAATGATACCTTATAATCTGTAACCATTTTACTTGAGCTCAAATCTCTGGACACAATGTGTTGACTCTTTTAACATCTTTCACCACTCACCTTTGGAAAACACCAACACTAGGATTTCATAATAACGAATAATGACCAATAAAATTGATTGTCATTCAAAGCATTCACTTTAAGTCATGATAATTTTGGCCTGATAAGAGTACATCATATTATTCAAGGTTTTTTTTTCTTCCCTAAAACTTACTCCAATCTAGAAGTGGGTTGGTTCCCTTAGCTTTCTAAGGTGATTAATACTTCACTAACATTTAGAAGCAATTTATCAAATTAAAAGAAGAACAGAGTCAGGGATTGAATCAATTAAATTGGGATTAATGAGTCGAAAATTGGTATAGTTGTTTTATCTCAAGCTCTAGAGAGTTATATCAATGCCATTTAACTACAATTTTGTTTTCAAATTTCCATTAATTTCCTCTGGATCAGCATTATCTGCTTTGCTTATTTTTTTCAAACTGATTATAAGGGAAGAATAACAACTTCAAGCAATTATGTGTGTGTAGTGTGTATTTATATAGAAAGAGGAGAGGAATAGATGAAGTCATGCAGAGCTAACTATATTTTTACCTTGTGCTGACTATAATATTTCTCTTGGATTGCATGTAAATTTGAGTTGGATCGGAGCTGTTGCAACAAATATGATGGAGGTCCTTTACACATCCATGCAAGTCAAAGAAGGTCGGTATTGCGTGTAATGCTGTAAAGTAGAATTCTGTTGCAAAAAATAGAAGTTGTAAAGTCATGCAATAAAAAAAATATTTCCTTAATGCTGCTGATATGAATTGCAGTGCATAGTAGCATACCCATGGTTTCCTTGAAGGGTAAAGTATAAATTTGGCCAGAAAACTGTAGAAGCTACTATAAGTGATGGTGCATAACAAAGCATACTATACTCTAAGAGAGACAATTCGACAATGTAGTTGGTCAAGCACTCCAGTTGCATTGCATTGACCTGAGAATTGAAGAGGTACCAGACAGGACCAATATTTTAGAAAGGGAATTTATAACAGCAACGATATAGGACAATATTATTCAACTTATGAGCTATAACAACATAAATAAAAGTGGAACAAGAACAAGAAATAGACTAAGCACTGAAGATGCCAGTATCTAAAAATGATATTTCTTCTGACTAAGTAGTAACTAAAAATGATCATCCAAAGTATACATGCTATTGCTAAGCAGCTAAAGGGAGGAAGGTACCTCATTGACACTCCAATAAATCGTCTGAAATTCCTCTTCTTTACCGTATGTGTTATCAGTTATAAAGCACAATTCCTCCACCTCAGGTGCACAAATCTCTTCATATTTACTGCCATTGAGAACCAAAAACCAAAATCACTATATGCCTACATATCATCACCAGAGGGAAAAATAAATGTAGAAATCCAATTAGTAAGAAAAATTTGATAGGGACATTATGCTTTCTTACGCCGCAATCATCATGCAGGAAATCCCAAGTAATTGCAACTTTTGCCTATTCATAGCATTCCTTGAAAGATATCCATCTATATAGTTCACTGTCAAATACAATGTTTCAGGTAGAAGCCGATACTCCTCAGCCACCTGCAAATGAAAAATAGGTTAGCATTGTCAATTGTGTCATTAAGCTCTAATTTGATTTATGACATTTCAATAAATAAAGTAGTAGTCCGAAGCTCTTGAATTCCAAGTATATCCCTCTTCTTCAACCCCACTGTTACTTTTTCTACGATATAAGATTTTTGAGAACTTCTACCACTGTTTGTTTGTTTTTTATTTTTTTTACAAGAATTTTTAGCATCAATTTTTTAAATTATTTTGTTACTGAAAAATTTAACCAAAATTATTCATGATTTAAAATTACAGCAAGTAGTGTCACGATGTAAGCACCCACTGTTACACCCAAACAAATGAGAAAAAGTCTATTAGATTCCAGGTAGATAAGGGCCTGAACTATTTTCCCTATGCAAGTAAACAACCTTAATAATAAGTATTCCATAGAAGTGAAAATTCCTTGGAGTTCAGTAATACTCAGGCTTGAGAATGAGAAGGGTGTCAAGGGAAATATCACATGTGACAGGCCTATGCTATGTGTGCAGATATGTGTAAATCCTCTTTAGAATATTGGTGAATTTTAGAAAGCAACAAACATTTATATTAATCAACTCCCTAACAATGATCTACGAGATTGAGTGAAGGTGCATGCTGCGCCGAGGTTGACGACTGTTCAGTGGTGGTTAGGTTCAGCTACCAAAGGTGGAGAAGATGGGTGAGGGTGCGTCGGCGGCTAGACGTGGAGAAGATGAGATGAGGGTTCTGCTATGGTGATATGTACCTCTTCTAATCTTGAAATGAGATGAAGGTGTGGAACTGTAGATAACAGAGGGTAATTTTGGAAACAAGTAAAAATTAAAAAGTAAAATACTCCCTTCGTCCCTAGCTATAAGATCATTTGATACTTTTATTTTGTCTCTATTCATAAGATCTCATAACAGAGGGTGCTATGGTGATTACTTTTTTCTATAAACATCCATATTTATTTAACACTTTTTAGATTCTCAGTAATATTAACAGATGTCATTTGAAAATACACATCAAAAGTTCATATTTCCAATACAAATAACTAAATTAATCAATTTTCTTAATAGACATGAAATCTTCTAAAAAATTATAATTAGGAAGGAAGGTGTAAAAAAATAAAAAATTATAAAAGACACTTGTCATTTATATAGGCTTGTTTATATAGGTCATTGTGTTTGAATTCTTCTTGTGATATACACTTATTCTTTATTTTTTCAAGGTTTACTTTTCTGAAATTATGTTTCATATAAATAATACTTTTTAGTCCAATTCTATTATTTTTTGCTAATTAAGTTGGCGAAAGTTCACATCAACCAGTAGTCCGGTACATGTTGTGGCACATGACTCAACACATTTTGTTTTAATAGAATAAAATCTCTATCTCATTAAAAAAAACGGTGTTTGATTAGATAAAAATGAGACTTTATCATTTATAGTTGAGTATTGCTAATAACAAGTGTTTTAAGGACACTTTAAGGTTGTTAGAAGTGGTAAAACAATCATATGTCGGCATTAATTATTTTATCGAAAATCTCAAAAATCACATCTTTTTATAACAAAATGATATTTTTAGTTTCTGAACAAGTACCCTAAAAACACTTGTTAACAATTTTTTAAATTTATATATTTTTTAATTTCTCATTACACAATCTTCGAAATTCAATAAATAATTATATTAACCGAAAGACCTTAAACATTCCACATATAATTCATATAATAAGCGCTCTTAAACATACACAATTACTAAACAAACAAATTCTTTCTAATGCCATAAACTCACACTATAATTATTCACTTCAATTATAATTTATAACTCATAAAACACTTTGATAAAACTCATACTTAAACCCAGCTAACTATAAATTACAACTTTTTATTCAACGGTTTCGAAGCATTCAAAGGATTCAAGTGTTTGAGTAAAATGACGAGCAAAGGCTTCCATCTCTAGTTTGTTCAATGTCAAACCAATCTCAATTCCTTTACTATTAGTTTTACTTTCGGAAACTGAAAATGCTTTTGTTTTGTCAATAGAAGTTATATCCACTTTTTTAGGCTTTCCCCATCCAAAATCAACATTGTAAACTTCAAATCGAGGTGAGCCAGCAATAGTGAATATTTTCATCTCCTTAAATGTTTTCATCCTTCTTGACATCCAAGTTTCTGATCCACTTAGCACTCCGTTATTCTCCACTTTCTTCAAACCTTCAATTATACCCTCCAAAGCAATGATGAATCCATCCTTTCCTAATAATTTGGTAACCTCAACTTGAACCACACACCCCGCTACACAATTTCCAAAATATGTTTGTAAAATTGGAGGGTCCAAGCGAGATCTACAATCCACAGCGAATACAAAAATCACTTTATTATCGACCTCTACTGTGTCTTCTGCTTTAATCAAGCATGTCAACACATAAGCACATGTAACCGAAAATGTAGATAGATGAACCTTCATTTTCATCTTAGTTTGCGCATATTGCTTAAGCTTTAGGATATGTGAGGGTGTCAATTCAAACGAACCTTTAACCACATCGGTTTCTATTGTATCATTTGAACCCCACACCTTGAGACTTCGATTATTACTTGTTGTTCCACCTTGCTTCAATAGCTCCTCGACATAAACTTCGCGGTTTCGCGTAGAGTCTCCTATCACCGATCTGTCGAAAAAAGGTGTTAGATGTTGAGGAAGTGATAATGAAGAGGATGATGTTGACGAGTTTATTATAAGCTTAGAGCATGCATAGGCCCATGCTTTCATAAACAAAGTGGAGGAGCTTCCATCCATAGCTGCATGGTGTGTGGTTATTCCAATACAAAAACCAGAGTTTGGAAACAGAGTGATTTGCAGGGCTATGACAGAAGCTTGTTCTTGAGTAATGTTCAAGCGTGGTATCAAAGGGTAACGTTCCAATGCTTTGCAGGTATTGGAACAAAGAATGTTGAAATTGTTGGTGTTGGACTCAGCTATAGTGAAGGAGACAGCATCACTAGGGACATAGGTGATGATGGGATGAGGAGAGTCAAGAGGCCAAGTGATGTTGCCAGCAAGAGGAAGAAAGTGTTGGAGTGTGAGTTGAAGAGAGTGTTTGAGAGTGGGAAGGAGTGAATCAAAGAATGAAGAGGGTGGATGGGGGAATTCATAAAAGAAAAGACGCTCAACGGGTGGAAATCTAAGCCATAGTATGTCAAAGAAGGTGAGAGGGAGAGAAGTGGTTGTTCCTTGTGGGGGTTGAACAAGGCATACTTCAACAACTTTCAAAGCATTTTGTGGTTGCTCCATGACTCACTGCTGTTTTGGGCAAGATCTGTGTCGCACGGCACTCTGTATATATACATGATATAAGATATAATGCACTGTTCTCGGACCAAGGCGCTGTAAATTTCTCCCTTCCTTGCGAAAATTGTATCATATGTATCTCATGAGTATGCATAGAATAAGAGGATAAAAATTGTAAAATTGTATTGGATATCTAAATAATTAATTTTTAAGTCATTAAAGGTAGGTTTATTTATGATTTTGGTCTCTAAAAATTTACCGTGTTTTGATTTTAGTTCATATAAGTTATTTTGACTGGGACTAGTCCTTAATTCTTCAAACGTTTTGATTTTGGTCCACTCCAAAAAATATGTTATTTGCTGATGTAGCTAGCGAACTACAACATGAGCGGTCGCGTGGTGTGAGACAGTGCCAAGTAGGTGATATAGCATGGATGATATAAATCTATGGATACAAAATGACTACATACGCACGGTTTCATAAGCATAATTTTGCGTTTATGTACCCACTTATTTGGCATCACTTTCACATTACGTGGCTGTTGGTGTGAGTTTCTGTTAACCACGTAAGCAAATAATTGATTTTTTCTGACGAATGGAACCAAAACCAAAATGTTTGAAAAAGTAAGTATTAATCCCGATCAAAATAACTTTTAGGGACTAAAACCAAAACACGCTAAACTTTTAGGGACCAAAAACATAAATAAGCCTTAAATGTATTAGTTTCCCAATAAATATTTACTTTCCAAGGTTTGATTAATCTATGCACCCGGTGCGTAGGTGATGAAGATATATATATATATATATATATATATATATATATATATATATGAAAATAACATTTTTTTAATTATATTTTATTCTTCTCTCCGGTGTATTATTTTATTCTATCTTCTTGAGGTTTTTTTTTTTTTTAAATTTGTTTAAGAGACGAGATGAGAATGAGAAAAATACCAAACCCATCCAAGATTAACTTTCTTTAAGTCATTTGAAGAAAAACTTTTTTTTCCGTGGTGTCAATACATGAGTACGTGGTACCAAATCATCCATATAAATTTGGTTTGATGTGTCGTCAATCTTGTGGCCAGCCAAGATTGACTCTTTTTTGGAAGGTACCTTAAAAATGTTATTTTGACAATCCACGGATGTTATTTTCTAGGAGTTTTTTAAGATCTGCATAGAGATAAAAAGTACTCGTTCGGTTCTATTTATAAGTCTCATTATAGATTCTAGAAAGATTATTTAGTCTTATTTATAGTTATTTTGTATTTTCTAGGAGACATTTATTATTATTTTTTTTTATTTGTCATTTGGTCATTAATGTGAAATAATACATTGTGAAATTTCCAATGCAGGTTAAGAGTCTAAGATTGTAATGTTGAAGTATTTTTTTAAAGTTTCAAGAAACCTAACTACCCTCCTTGATCTATGTGATATGATTAAGTATGTCCAATGAATAAGATTAGAAGAAGTAAAAGGAAAGTGAAAAATTGAAATAATCTGAGTTAATTGCAAGAAAAATTGTTCAATTGTAAGTGTACATATAACACTAGCTACTTGTCCTTAAAAAGCTTTTCTATTTCTTTGACTTTTACCCACTCATCCTCATCAACGTGCTTGTGTATCTTCTTCATTCTTAAGTTGAATTAATGATCAACGAGTACATGCGTCTCCAATGCCAAACCATCACTTTGATTCTTAGTGATCCCCACAACAATTTTTTATATTATCTCACACTTCCTCATATTTTAAGCAATTCTAACATAATTTTGCTTCAATCCCAAGAACTCAACCATGATTTTTGAATGGATCTCACATCCTACCCCACGTTACTTTTTACATATTATTTAAATATTACATATTATAATAAAAATTAAAATGTAATTCAATTAATACCAATAATTCAACAACAATAATTTAAAATTACTAAAATACATAAAAAAATACATTAATTAAAATGAAAAATAAATAAAATTACATATAATGAAATTTCAATTTTGGTAGTTCATACGTCTGTGATGCTCCCAAACATGTTCTACTAAATCAGCTTGAAGTTGGTGATAAGTTACCCTATCACAAATAGCAAATCTCCTTTGCAGGTAATCTTGAATATCAGGGTCACGAGCGTTATTAGATTCTTCCACCGTGTCGTTACCAACATCAGAATAATCGAAATTACCACCATATGTGTCTCGTTCATCTTCAACAATCATATTATGTAATATGATACAATCATATATTATACGCGCAAGTGAATCTAATTGTCATTGTCGAGCTGGGCAACGTACGACTATTGCGAATCGAGCATGGAGTACTCTAAATGCTCTCTCGATATCCTTTCTAGCACCTTCTTGTTGTTTGACAAAAAATTGTCTCTTCTCTCCTTGTGGCATTGGGATGCTCTTGACAAATGTAGCCCATTCCGAATAAGTGTCGTCTGCTAAATAATACCCAAAATTGTATTCAGTTCCGTTAACAGTGTACTTCACCTCTGGAGCTCGGCCATGTAGAATATCGTTAAAGACGAGTGATTGATTCAGCACATTAATGTCGTTGTTTGAACCAACAACCCCAAAGAATGCATGCCAAATCCACAAGTCCTTTGATGCCACTGCTTCAAGCATAACTGTAGGATTCCCATGATCACCTCGACAAAATTGACATTTTCATGCAACTGGACAATTTTTTCACTCCCAATACATACAATTTATGCTGCCCAACATACCTGAAAAACCACGATCCTTCCCTAAGAGCAACAAGCGTTGAATGTCATCAGTTGTAGGCCTCCTCAAATATTCTTCACCAAATATCTTGATCACACCGCTTGTAAATTTCTCTAAGCATTCCGCTGAAGTGCTCTCCCCCATTCTGACATAATCATCAAGGCTGTCAGTAGATGATGCATATGCCAACATACGAATAGCAGAAGTGCATTTCTGAAGTGGTGAAAGGCCTTGTCTACCATGTCCGTCCACCCTCATTTGAAAATACTCATCATACTCGCCAAGGGCTTGTACAATGCGAAGGAAAGCATGCTTGTGCATTCGGAACCTTCGGCGAAACAGTTCATCCGTGTATACCGGATGTTCAGAGAAATAATCATTAAACAATCTTATATGTCCTTCTTCATGGCTCCTATCTATGTGCCTTCTTTTCCCTGTACGTCTAGTAGAGCTACTAGCTTGTTCCTCTCTTTGCCTTTCAATTATAATTCTCATCATTTCCTCTTCGCTATTGTCGTTAATAACATTGTCAATATGCCATTTGAGAATTTTGTGAAAGTTGAAAGGATCTGAAGGGTCCATTAGAAGAATTGGAAATAAGAAAGATGAAACTATAACTTGAGAGATGAAAGAAGAATTTTGGAAAGATGAAAGATGAAATATGATAGAAAAAATAGAGTGACTGAAGTATATATAGGCTAGTTTGCAACGACTAGTTTACAACGACTACTTTACAATGGCTAGTTTTTAACGGCTAGTTTACAACGGCTAGTTTGCAACGTCTAGTTTGCAACGTCTAGTTTGCAACGACTAGTTTGCAACGGCTAGTTTTTAAAAAACTTAATTCATAATTCATAATTCATAAAACAAGATAATAATACATAATTCATAATTCATAAAACATAATTGAAGATGATAATTCATAACTCATAATTCATAATTCATAATTCATAACACATATATCTCCCTAATAAAGTTGATTCTAAACTAAGTCATATTTCTCCCTAATAAAGTTGATTCTAAACTAAGCCATATTTCTCCCTAATGAAGTTGCACAACACATCATGATCTCTTAGTTGTCTCTCACTCATATCGGATGTATCTTTTATGAGGATTAGCAAATCATTTATCTTCAACCTATCCGCATCCATCTTCATCCTATCCGCTTCTATATTAATCTTTTCTTGCTGCGCCTTTACCATCTCATCAAATGCACGATTAAAATCTATCATGCTTTCAATTTTTTTTTTGAAATATCAAATTGAATTCTGCAACATCGTTTTCATTCGAAGTTTGACCTTGCTTTGCTTTTGCCTTTCTTTTGGCAGCTTTTTGCCCAACCAGACGTTCCAAAATAGGCGATGTTGGGTTGTACTCAGAACTTGTCGGTGATGGTGGATTAGAAGATGACGAATATGTACCGGAAGCAGAAATCTTTGTTCTTTTTGAAGAACATTCAAACATACCTATAGCCCATTTGGGTTCATCCTTCAACAAACGCCAAGCATGCTCACACTCAAACTTCTTGCCGCCTTCGTCTTGAGCGTAAATCTTGTATGCATTTCTCATTATGTCATCATGATTGCTTCCACTTTTTTTATTTTCCACGGCTTGTTTGTAGCATCCGACAAACTTTTGGGTTGCACTATTCAACATGTGTCATCTTGATTTTAGTTGAGGTGCTCTCCTTGTAGAAAACTTCTCGTCACGATACTAGTTGTAATTACTCTCAATCCTTCCCAAAAAAACTAGCTGATTTTTTATCCACTCCAACAACTGAATCCTTTGAAATATTTATCCATGCCTCAATGAGAAACCTATCTTCATCTTGAGAGAATTTTTCTCTACTTTTTGTCTTCTCAGTTGCTCCTCCTCCTTCTTGTTCATCAAGATTGATATTCTCCAATCCGACTTTAGTTAAAAATGGTGGTACTTGAGATGAAGAAATTGACTCACTCGGTGTTTCGGGATCTTCCTCAATCAATTGAACACGGTTATTACCCATGGTGAGGTTGGTTTGTGGTGGTGGATACATGGGTGTTGGTATGAATGTGGCATAGAAAATGGATGATTGTAGAAGTTTGGGTTATATTGTGGATTTGGGAAATACAAAGAATTTTTTGAATTTCTAGTGTTTGAATTACTACCTTGTGTATTAGGAATAATTAGAGAGTATGGGGAATTAGTATTTGGTGGAGGTGAATGATTTTGTAAGAAATTGAAATAAGCATTGTAATGATTTTGATTGGGATCCATTTGGCTAAATGAAAATTGAAATTTTGGTTGTGAAATCTTGACACAATTTATTCATATTTATAGAACAAGAATTTGCATCTGAAGAAACGATAATAAACGGCTACATGAAATGGTAATAAACGGTCACTATAATTGTAATTGTTTATGATAAACAAAATGACTCCCTTTGCCTCACACACGTTTCACTCACTCTCTGCCTCACAAATATACTCCCTCTCTGCCTTCACATACACACCGCCTCCCTCTCTCTCTCTACCTCCTTGCCTTCACACACGCCATCACCTTCTTCGCTGCCTCCATCTCTGCCTCTCACAACCCTCTTTGCCTCACGGTGCCTCCCTCCCTCTCCATCGCCATTCACACACACCAACACACAATCTCCCTCACGGTTCCTCATGGTTTCATCTCATCAACACAAACACTCTCCCTCACGGTTGCGAATCGGGCAACACACATACTCTCCCTCACGGTTGCGAAACCCCGATCCATCACCCATCACCCACACCCAACCGTACGACGATCCATCACCCCGATCGCTTCTTCAGCCTCAACCGTCGCCGCTTCTTCAGCCACAACCGCCGCCGCCGATTCTTCTGCTCTGCATGTGGCTGGATTCACCCCCTCAAGCATCAATTTTTGAGTTGGGAAGAAGATTTAGGATTGAGGGTTTTTAATTTTCCCCTTTCCTTCCTCTTCTTTTCATTTTTTATTTTGTTAATTTTTTTAATTTCTCTGTTGTTCTATGCTGTTCTCTGCTCTGTTTGGTTTGATTTTGTTTGCAAATTTTTTTTTCTTCATAGCTTCTCAGTGAACCGAGGAAGAAGAAGACTAATTTTTTTTTTTAATTTCTTTATACTACTCCGTACGGTGCTGGTGCCCACAATTGGCCTCCAAGCACCGTCCCTTGGCCATGACACGGTGCGTATGGTAGGAGCCTCAACATCAGCAGCCTCCAGCGCCCTTGGTTCATGCTTGCTGGTTCCTCACGGAAACCCAGGGTGAAGAACCGTGGGTTGGAGGTGCTCTGATGCATTCGGGATTAATTATTGTCAGAAAGGGACCACATTATCACCGCAGAGGTACTTGTCCATTTTGATCTGGATCTTTCCTCTAAATTTTTCTTTATTCTCTCTGCTAACTCAGCTTTTATTTGTTGGATTACTTTAAATTATTGTAAAATTTGAACAACTAAGAAGTGCAATAATTGAAATTTGTGAGATGGAGAAATGCTGAATTAGTGGATTCAAATTCGTTGATTATTTTGCTATATGTTTTTTTATTAATTGATTTATATTATGAACGGATTCAAATTATTGTCTTAAATACAATACTATTTTAAAATAAAATCGTTTCATTTGTAGTTTCTAGAAAAGTAAAATTTTTATTTTTATTTGTGATTTATATGCCTAGCTTTGTCTTAAGCTGAAATCTGATAAGTGACTTTGTGACTTTCTATATATACAGGGGGATTTGTTATACATTCCACTAAGGACACGCAATGTTTAAAAATATAAAAATATAAAATTATCTTATGAAATGTTGTTTTTAAAATTTTAAAAGTCAAACTTGTAAAGTTTCAATGCTGACTTTAGAGGACATTAAACATTGCCAGGGACCAGGGCAATGTATAAACAGTCCCACATAGTATATAGTACATGACATGTGATGGCCCACAAAAATAACAAATCATCAAGAAACGATTCTAATGAAATTCAAAATAAATTAGATTATTACTATACAAAACAGAACTTTCATTTTTTATTTTTTTTTTGAAAAAAACAGAACTTTCATTTTCTACGAACTTGGGAAAAAAAAAAGGACATTATTTTCCAAGGATTTTATCATATTTGACCTTGAAAATTTAAAATTTTCCATGTTTTAATCAAATTCAAATACTTTTGTCTTGTACATATATAAGTTATCTTTTTGAAGAATTCTCTAATTCTATTTATAAACTATTTTGTTTTTTTAGAATACATTTATTTCACTACAAGAAAAAACCAAAATAGCGACGGAAAATTCCGTCGCCAATCCGTCGCAAATTCCTCGCAAAATCGAATTAGCGACTGAATTGCGACGGATTTGCGAGCGATGCGTCCGTCGCTTATTTTTCATCGCTAATTAGCGAGAACATGTTTCCCTCGCAAATTCCTCGCTAAAATCAAGCTTTGCGAGGGAGGGAAGTTTCCCTCGCAAATCCCTCGCAAGAGAAATTGGTCAAACTTATAATTTGGCCGTCGCTAATTAGCAACCAACAGTTCCTCGCAAATCCCTCGCAATTGATCATGCCGTCGCTAATTAGAGACCAACAGTTCCTCACAAAATCTCTCGCATATTTTCATCCCTCGCTAATTGGTAACGAAGAGGATTTTTGCGTCGCGACAGTTAAAACTGCCGCTAATCCAGAGAATATGATACAAAGGAAATTTTTTTAGCTACAGTTTAAAAGTTTTAGGCACAATTATAAATGTGGGTAATTAGAAAAGAAAAAAGGAAAAAAAACATATATATAGCCACTTAAATCGTGGCTAATTTAGATATTTTTATTTTTACATTATCACTAATTCGAAATAAAATAAACACAAAATATTGCATTTAGAATTATCCAATTTCAATGAATCATTATTCAAATAATAATCAACCCATATATTAAAAGCATTTACTGTAATAATACAACAAACTAAAGGAAAAAATACAAATAAAGTGATTAATTAAGTTTCGTATACATAAAAAAATGCAAAAATTCCACACTAAGTGATAAGCATTTCTTTGTGAAGGCTACTCCTAGACATATTTAGGAGGGGCATCCTCAAAGATAATACTACTTCAATATTGTGGAGGACCATCCTGAAAACACAGCAAGACAAAAATCAATAAATCAAAAAGATCATTTGCATAAAACCACAAGACTTTACATATAATGGTGACATCAATCATCTATTGAGAGTAGACTCAGGATTAAGAGGAGGTTTATCACCATGACACAGAAAAACAGCTTAAAGATAAAACATTAAATGCACATTAAATGTATGGTCTCATGTAGTTTAATCATATGATACTAGGTTCAAATGAAACCCAAACATTATATTTCAAGACTCAAGATACAAGTAGAGACAAGGAAATCCCCATTTTTGGACTTACTAACTAAAACATGTAAAATAATGATTGAATTTAAAAGGAAATTCACCAATATCTACCACTGAAGGGTAACTACCAATTACTAAGGAAATCATACTAGCACAAAAGAATGACATAATCCTACTAGGGGTTTCGCACATTTAGCGCCAACATGTCTGATTTTGATGTACCTGATGTCCCATTTGCAATTACTTCCTTGATTGAAGGGATACATGCAGCAGTAGCTGGAATTTTGATATATGCATTGGGGCATGAAACGACTTTATGAAGCCATTTAGCAGCTTCTACGGTTCCCTCAGTATCATCAGCAAGCCTGGGAGATACTTCAACAGAAACATAGCCATCAGCGCCGTCTGTTTCATCATAGATCGGTTCAAATAGTTTGCAAGCATCTTGGATGTCCTTCACCACTAGTTCCCAATATGCACTTTCAATGTCTTTCCCTGCTTGCACAAGTTCTCTGCATGATTGAGTCATTTATCCTTAGTTATATGAGCAAAAAAAGGAAATAACTAGTTCCATAGTGCAATTTGAAGCAGGAGCAGTCCAAACAAAAAAACAAGTAGCTAGTGACACATAAGCTAGAAGGGTCCAATAGTTGGAGTTCCAAGCTAGAAGGGTCATGAAATCCAAAGACCCTCGTATGCCAGATCTTTGTATGGCAGATATTAAACATCAATATTAAACCCGAATCAAGAAGAATTTTCCTTTTTCCTGGCTTAGTTTCTCCAGAAGAACCAGCCTTTGGCTGTGTTAACTTGCTCTTCTCTGAACCCATCTCTAATCTCTATTCCTTGTTAGAATCATGACTAGAATCTCTACTCCTTCCTCCACCATCACAATTTTATACCTAAACCACGGAATAACATATCTACAAGACTAAAACAGGTTTTCCTTTTCTAAATTTTTTTCCACGCAATCACAATACCCATTAGACTCACTAGAATATAAGAACTGCAGAAAACACAACAGTATACTTATGATGGTAAAGAACTGCCCCTTGTATCAAAAATAGGAACCAAGGAGAGCCATATTTCTGTACTTACTAAGCTAAATATACTTAACGAAGAGTGTGTCAGCAACAGATGAATCACTGAATATACAAACTATAAACAAGATTGATCAGTTTGCATGGTTTAGCCCACCATGCCACTGTTCACATTTCCAAGAAGAAATTTCAGAGTCAGTTAGTAAAAGATATTGACGGCACCTGAACTGATCATTGTAAGCATTTGAAGTTGAAATAGCTTTCTGAAAGATCTGCAATCACATAAAAAAGCCAATTAGATAATATCTGATAACAAATAAAGCAACAATTGTCGGGAAAATGTACAGATTCAAATCCAAGCTGCAGTGACAGTAGCAAAGCAGATTATTCATTTTTTTGTTTGAAAATACCACAATTATTATGAAATTAAATAAATAAAGCATATTGACCATGGCAACCAAATTCTTTCAACAATCCTGTCAGTGACGGAGGAACCAGTAAGTCTTCCTTCACATTATTCCCTTGCAACTGATATAAAGAAGCCTTCGGAGTTGAGTTTTTCTTCTTCTTTGGTTTTGATCTCCTTTGACAAAGGAATCCTTGGATCTTGCATCTCTCACCAATAGTAACTGCAGGATAAGAAAAAAGAATAGCAGCACACATATCGTGAAGTTAGTTGAAGTTCAAAAAGGATAAAATCAGGTTAATAACAACAGACTATTAACATCATAAATCATATAAGCTCCCATTACATGACCCTATGACTTCAAAGATAGATCAAAAGTCTAAACAGAAAATGATTTCAGGTAAAGGAAAGTTATCTGGACTCCCAAGTCCTAAAACCTCGAGGAGTCTGAATTGAATCAACTGATAATGTGAATGCTATCAGTAAAACAAAATTTAAAAAAATAAGGCACGTCATTGCAATAACTAAGAATTTCATTTACATAATAGTGTTAAAAAAGAGGTGGCATCATATGATTAATCGTGAGCATAATGAAGCAAATCACGAATAGCACAACAAAAAGTTAAATTAGTTAGATGAAACAAACAGTACAAAGATTTTCAGTAGCAACAAAAACACATGTTCCTAATTCCATGTCCCATGAGAAAGGCCATGATCATAGTTTTTTTTATTGCAAATTATAAAAAATTTAAAAAAGAAAAAACCCAAAACCCCTGTAATCTGAAACATGAATATACTACGATATTGTGAAAGATACAAATTAAAGAGAAGCTATTACTATTAGATTCGGCAGGCACACAAACCCTAAAATCTAAAACATGGAATGGAAGCAACACACAGATAAAGGGGGCAAAAAAGGAGCAAAGGGGAAATTAAAAATCCCGTCTTTAAGGAGCAGAACATTGAAATCAAGATTTAATACAGATTAGAAGAATAACATAAAATCGAAAAAATGGGGAGGGAATAAAAGATGAAGCGCGATTGTTGTTGGCGGAGGTCTTGGCTCGCGATTCGCGAGTCGGTGGCGTTGATTGGCTCTGCGGCTAGGTTCGACGGCGACGAGGTCCGTACGGGAGAGGAGAGAGAACGCGAAGAAGACAGAGTAGATGACGAAGAAGGAGAGAGAGAGAGATAGAGCGAGGAGCAGAGAGCAAGGTTGAACGGCGGCTCTGTGATGAGTAGATGAGTTGCTGTTTGGTGACTGGTGAGGGAGGGAGGAGCCGGCGGCAGAGGAACTGAGGAAGTAGTGAGGATGTACTAGGGTAGTAGGGTTGGAAAGCTTCTTCGTTCACTAATGAAATTGGGCTTGGGCCGTAGAGCTTCAGAATCAGAAAAATAATAACAGGGTTATGTTTTTTTAGGGTTAGGTTTAGTGTATTCTAGGGTTAGTTTTTTTTTTTTTTTAATATTGGGTTAGGTTTTAAAATAAATATAAACAATAATAATTTTTTTATCATTGTGTAGTTTTTTTTAAATATAGTTTCTTTTTATATAAAAAAAGCAAAGCTAACTAAACTTGGAGTTAAAAATCTTCTTCAACAATGCTTAAATAACAATTTTATAGTAGTGACATTTTAACTAACGGAATAATGCTTAAATAACAAAATAAATACCGACCTTAAATAACAATTTTGTAGTAATGACATCAAAGTATAGAAAATAAGAAAGGGATTAAGTCAAAAATCATCACTTTACTTTGTTTCGGCTAATGGCACCATGCATCTTCATTGAAACAAGCTCCTTTGTTGAACTTACACATGATTAGGGTTTCCTTTTGCTCCTCTGTCTCTTTCTTTTTTGTCTCTCTCTTTTTTTGCATTTATGCTCAATTCTTACTATCTTGAGTTTTGCATTTCTGTTCTCAAGTTATGTACACACACCTAGAAATAACAAATATTAAAAAAATAATATTTATTTCATTAAAATGCATATCTAGCGACGAATTTGCGAGGAAAATATTCCATCGCAAACGATTTGATAGCATTAGGGGTGTAAGTGGGTCAGAATTAACCCGCGAACCCAATGAACTCATCTCAACCCAACCCATATTTGACATTGATTTATTATATTTTCTTTTATTTCTCATTATATATTTTCTTTTATTTCTCATTGATTTATTAATGTAAAACAATACATGATAAAATTTATAATGTAAATTAAGAAAATAATATTGTAATATTAAAATATTTTTTAAAATTTCGATAATATAACTGATTTTTTGATCCATATGATATGATTAAACATTGTCCTGTTTAAATAGCTAGGAACAAAGCGAGTAGATTAAAAGTTAGTCAATCTCTTCTGCATACACAAAAAAATATAATTCTTCTCGCATTGGCCATTGGTTCCACATCCACTCTGAATTCTACTTCTTTGGCTCTATTTATTGTGTTAGGTTTCTTGATATTTTTAATAATATCATGAAAAAAGTAGGGGTGTTATTAATAAGTGTTTTTAGTTCATTTGTTAAGGTTAATATATATAAAAAAATTTAAAGTTCATATTTATCACTCTCTCGGAAACATAAAAAATCATATTTTCCAACAACTTTATTCACAATTGGTTTTTTTTTTTTTTTTGAAAGACACAATTGGTTTATTAATAGCACTTGTTAGCATTTTTTAAAAAGTATTTGTTAAGAAATTATATATAGTTGGTGAGTATTGGAAAATGTAATTTTTGATATTCTCGTCTCTCCTTTTCTGCCCAACCTGCCAAAAACTTCAGCCCTTCTTCTTTTTCTTCTTTTTTTCATATAATACTATTAATACTCATTTATGGGTTACTGTAAGTATTTTGCATTATAACTAAAAGTTTGATGATCCTAAAAATAAAATAAATTTAAGTATATCAATATTGTATTTCTAATTACTCAAACTGATTGAAAAATAATAAAGTTACAGATCCAGATAGCTATTGTGTAAGAAAAAGTATCAAAATTCAATTGTAAATACAGTTTTTCAATCCTGATATCAAACTTGATTAGATATAATATTCAGAATCTTGAAATAATAATAAAGTTACCGGTTGTTACAGATAGCTATTATGTAAGAAAAAAATATCAAAATTAAAATATAAATACATTTTCTCAATCCTGATGTCAAACTTGATAAAATATAATATTCAGAATCTTGAAATAATAAGTCATTAAATATAACTTATATCGGTAATATATTAAAATCAATCCGTGAGTTAAAAATAAAGCAGTCTCAAAATGCTATTATAATTTACAGGAACGTTCCAAATAATAAATTAAACATATGTTTCTAAAGAAACAATGTATGAAAATGCCTCTAAGACTTTGATACACTGTGCTAGTGACAGTACGGTAGCACCATAATTAATATCCAATTGCATCATTAATAATGTAAGATTGAATTATGGAAAAGACCTTCGGAATAAGAGATTAACATACATAGCAGATTGTTAGGAAAGGAAAATGGAAAATGTTAAGTGGCAAGGAAGTATTGATAAGACCAAGAGTGTGATTTTGTGATGAAAAGGAATTGTGGAATAATCTTGAGAATAAATGAAAGGAAATGATGAATGCTTAAAAAGAGGGTTGTCAAAAATGATGATGAGGTGAATTATGTTATGTACTTTGTTGTTTGACACACACACGCATATATATATATATATATATATATATATATATATATATTTTGTTGTGTGCTTGTCTTAATAATTGTGCCTATTGTAATTTCACCCGTCGACGAGAAATCGTTTTGAGATAGTTCACTCTCTCTTCTACCCTATTCTTTTGTTGGCATTCTATACCGCGGATTGCAGATGACTTACATCATCAGGATCTCTATGTGCCCATTGGACGACTGAGGCTGGGAGTTGACGCCAGCCAGTTGGAAGTGGCGTAGATCAATCAGTTTGGAGGTCATTGATCCACTGTTCACTCTTGCGGGGTCAGATGTGCAAGACATGATGAGGAGGCTAGTACTGACAGACAAAGAGTGCACGACGAGTCCAACGTTTAATTTCCCGATGATGATGAAGCTCAAAGAGATTTGAAGATGCAGAAGACCTTTTCAAGCTGGCAGGAGTGCCCGGTGAAGCTGGTGATCCGTAGTATAGGTTTTTAGCTATGTTTTTCTTATGTATTGCACTCTCTTGAGATGTACTAAGATGAAAAGGCTCTATCCTGATGTAAATGTTTTATGGGATTATTATATTCTGGAAAAATTTACCACTCTGATTGGAGTAACTAGCATTTATAAAACAAGGTTTATTTTGACAAACGAACTACTTTATGAAAATGGAAGAAAGAGTTTCAAAGTGCGATGTTGGTAACATCTCAATTTGGAACTTGATGCGTGATATGGGACATGAATGATTTATTTTATAACAAAAATGTTTTTGGAAAATGGGAAATAATTTATAAAGGCGAACTCATGTCTACGTCATCAATGTTAAAAAAAAAAAATTTCCCATATTTTTACTAAAATGAAAGATATTCAAGTTGCTTAATCGGGGTGTTACAAGTGGTAAGCGTCTTGGTCTCGCTTAAGTAAGGTCTCGGTTCTATTTCTTGTGAATGCATAAAATTTATGTTGATAGACTCACATGTCATAGTCAATGATAGGAAGTTGGATCAATTAAAAGTGAAATGAATTATTTGGCCCATATGAAAAAAAGATAGAATAATGTTATTTAATTTAGTTAGTTAATTAAATATGTATTGTTATTTTATGATTTCTAGAATGTTCTACGGTCTCATTATTACTATATAAACATTGTATTGTTCCCCCATTTAGTATCAATGAAAAATGAAAAAATCTTTTTAGTTATCAATTTGTTATTCTTTATTCTTTTTATCTTTTAGTCCATCTCCTTCGTTAGGATGCATCCTAATAATAAGTAGGGAGTTACTATCATGCAATCCAAAATTGGATGGTTGCTATGCAACCTTTTCTTAAACCTAGTTAAAATTAGGTTTTTACAATTTAGTCCAACATAAAAAGTAAATTAAAAATTTAGTTCTTTGTACCTATAGGCAAATTATAACTTTTAATTTAAAAAAAATTAAAAGTAGTTAAAATTAGTCACTTGTGTAAAAAGGCTTAATGCAAGTGACTAAATTTAAAATTAAAAGTTATAATTTGTCTATAGGTACAAAGGACTAAATTTTTAATTTACTTTTTATGTTGGACTAAATTGCAAAAAACTAATTTTAACTACTTCAAATAATGACATGACATAGGTGGCAACTTCCTTATTGGTTTAAGAAAAGGTTGCATAACAACCATCCAATTTTAGATTGCATGATAGAAATACCCTAATAAGTATTATTATTTTATTTAATTAGTTAATTAAATAAGTATTGTTATTTTATGATTTCTAGAATGATGTATAAATTCTTTCTAATGCCATAAACTCACACGATAATTATTCACTACAATTATAATTTATAACTCTTGAAACACTTTGATAAAACTCGTAAGTCATACTTAAACCCCAGCTAACTATAAATTAAAACTTTTTTATTCAACAGTTTCAAAGCATTCAAATGATTCAAGTGTTTGAGTAAAACATCGAGCAAAGGCTTCCATCTCTAGTTTGTTCAATGTCAAGCCAATCTCAATTCCTTTACTATTAGTTTTACATTCGGAAACTGAAAATGCTTTTGTTTTGTCTATAGAAGTCATATCCACTTTTTTAGGCTTACCCCATCCGAAATCAACATTGTAAACTTCAAATCGAGGTGAGCCAGCAACAGAGAATATTTTAATATCCTTAAATGTTTTCATCCTTGACATCCAAGTTTCTGCTCCACATAGCACTCCATTCTCCACTCTCTTCAAACCTTCAATTATACCCTCCAAAGCAATGATGAATCCATCCTTTCCTAATAATTTGGAAACCTCAACAGGAACCAATTGTCCCGCTACACAATTTCCAAAATATGTTTGTACAATTGGAGGATCCAATCGAGATCTACAATCCACAGTGATTATAAAAACCACTTTATTATCGACCTCTATTGTGTTTTCTGCTTTAATTAAGCATGTCAACACAAAAGCACATGTAACTGAAAATGTAGATAGATGAACCTTCGTTTTCATCTTAATTTGCGCATATTGCTTAAGCTTTAGGATATGTGAGGGTGTCAATTCAAACAAACCTTTAATCAAATCGGCTTCTGCTGTATTATTTGAACCCCACACCTTGAGACTTCGATTATTACTTGTTGTTCCACCTTGCTTCAATAGCTCCTCGACATAAACTTCGCGGTTTCGCGTAGAGTCTCCTATCACCGATCTGTCGAAAAAAGGTGTTAGATGTTGAGGAAGTGATAATGAAGAGGATGATGTTGACGAGTTTATTATAAGCTTAGAGCATGCATAGGCCCATGCTTTCATAAACAAAGTGGAGGAGCTTCCATCCATAGCTGCATGGTGTGTGGTTATTCCAATACAAAAACCAGAGTTTGGAAACAGAGTGATTTGCAGGGCTATGACAGAAGCTTGTTCTTGAGTAATGTTCAAGCGTGGTATCAAAGGGTAACGTTCCAATGCTTTGCAGGTATTGGAACAAAGAATGTTGAAATTGTTGGTGTTGGACTCAGCTATAGTGAAGGAGACAGCATCACTAGGGACATAGGTGATGATGGGATGAGGAGAGTCAAGAGGCCAAGTGATGTTGCCAGCAAGAGGAAGAAAGTGTTGGAGTGTGAGTTGAAGAGAGTGTTTGAGAGTGGGAAGGAGTGAATCAAAGAATGAAGAGGGTGGATGGGGGAATTCATAAAAGAAAAGACGCTCAACGGGTGGAAATCTAAGCCATAGTATGTCAAAGAAGGTGAGAGGGAGAGAAGTGGTTGTTCCTTGTGGGGGTTGAACAAGGCATACTTCAACAACTTTCAAAGCATTTTGTGGTTGCTCCATGACTCACTGCTGTTTTGGGCAAGATCTGTGTCGCACAGCACTCTGTATATATACATGATATAAGATATATACCATAAATCATGTAGTATTATTTATTGACGTTGCTTAGTTTGCTCATCAGTTGATTTTGATGCCATGTAGTGTAGTGTGTTCTGATGTAGCTACCGGTCCTTAAAAAGCTTTTTTATTTCTTTGACTTTTACCCACTCATCCTCATCAACGTGCTTGTGTATCTTCATTCTTAAATTGAATGGAGAGTATCGGTGGAGGTTGCCACAAGTGGAAGGGGCTTGTGTTTTTTAAGCATGTGGTCGCGGGTTCGTGTCGTTCCTGAGGTGTATGTGAATGGAGCAAGCCTTACTGAGAGTATCGTCCTCGAAAGGGCCCGACCGTGGTGCGCGGGATTAGTCACCCACTTGCGCGGATGATAGCCTGGTTCATTAAAAAAAAAAAAAAGTTGAATAGAGAGTACAACGACCAACGAGTACATGCGTGAGAAGCGTGATGCAGTCGGGATTAATTATTGTCGGAAAGGGACCATATTATCACCACAGAAGTACTTGTCGATTTTGATCTGGATCTTGCCACTAAATTTTTTTATTCTCTCTAACTCAGCTTTTATTTGTTGGATTACTTTAAATTATTGTAAAATTTGAACAACTAAGAAGTGCAATAATTGAAATTTGTGAGATGGAGAAATGCTGAATTAGTGGATTCAAATTCGTTGATTATTTTGCTATATGATTTTTTTTATTAATTGATTTATGTTATGAACAGATTCAAATTATTATCTTAATTAAATACAATATTTTTAAATAAAATCGTTTCATTTGTAGTTTCTAGAAAAGTAAAATTTTTATTTTTACTGTGATTTTTATGCCTAGCTTTGTCTTAAGCTGAAATATAATAAGTGATTTTGTGACTTTCTATATATACAGGGATTTGTTATACATTCCATTAAGGACAATCTTTAAGAATATAAAATATAAAATTATCTTATGAAATGTTGTTTTTAAAATTTTAAAAGTTAAATTTGTAAAGTTTCAATGCTGACTTTATAGAACATTAAACATTGCCAGGGCCAAGGCAATGTATAACCACTCCCACATATACGGTACACTCTCCGGTCTTGATTATAAGCAAAAATAACTAATTTTACAAGTATTAAGAAAAATTAGTTGAATGTATTTAATTTTCTCAAATTCATAAAAAAAGTAGACTACTTTAGTAAACTTACATTGGGAATGAAACAAGAATTAAATGATTCAACCACTTTATAAATATATTTTAGGAATAATTGTATTGAGAATAGAAAATTAGTTAAATTTTGCTTATATTTAAGACCATTAGTGGGATGGTTTTTTTTTTGCTTATAATCAAGACCGGAGGGTGTACATGACATGTGATGGCAAATTAAACAAAAATAACAAATCATCACTTAACAAATTTCCACTAACGATTCTAATGAAATTCAAAATAAATTAGATTATATTTGGTTTACTAGGGAAATCTCTCCGTCATTGTCACACATTGACGACTCTAATAAGCAACCCTACCTCCAGGTCATAGCCTGCAAACTATCCGAAGGAGGTCAACCACTCCCGAAAGAGCGACAAAATCATACCGCGAAGGTGAGATTCGAACCCGCTGTGTCCTTGCGGACCGAGGACAAAGTCCTAAACCAAATGCTCTACACCTCGTTGGTAAATAAATTAGATTATTGCTGGGTACAAAACAGAACTTTCATTTTCTACGAACTTGAAAAAATAAAAAGACATTATTTTACAAGGATTTAATACATATTTGACCTTGAAAATTTTAAAAATTTTCATGTTTTAATCAAATACAAATACTTTTGTCCTATACATATATAAATCACCTATTAGAAGAATTCTGTAATTCTATTTATAAATCATTTTTTTAAAATACATTTATTCTTATATATTTTCTTTTATTTTTCATTGGTTTATCAATGTGAAACAATAATACATAATAAAATTTACAATCTAAATTAAGAAAGTAAGATTGTAATATTAAAATATTTTTTAAAATTTCAATAAATATAACTAATCTTTTTATCCATATGATATGATTAAACATTGACCTATTTAAATAGGAACATAGCGAATAGATTAAAAGTTAAATCATCTTACACAAAAAATTGAATTCTTCACGGGCACTGGTTCCTCTTATTCTATTTCTTTGGCTCTATTTATTGTGTTAGGTTTTGGTGATATTTTTAACACCAAGAAAAAAGTACTCTCTCCGGTCTAATTTATAACATTTCATTAATATAAGCAAAAATCAATTAATTTTCTATTTTCAATACAATCATTCCTAAAATATCCTCATAATGTGGTTGATTCATTTAATTTTTGTTTCATTCTCAATGTAAATTTATTAAAGTAGTCTATTTTTTTTATGAATTTGAGAAAATTAAATACACTTAATTAACTTCCTTAATAAGTGTAAATTAGTTATTTTTGCTTAAAAATGAGACCGGAGGAAGTATTTGTTAAGAAATTATATATAGTTGGAGAGTATTGAAAAATGTAATTTTTGATATTGTTGTTAGAAGAAGAAATAGAGGCAAATGTCGTTTTTCTATTCTATAAAACTTAACAAATGCGTCAAGAGTTTTTTTTTTTTTTGGTCCATGACCGGAGTGTCTACCGCCGATCGCAGTGACTAATCTCCTCGCTGGCTTGTAGACACCTCTAATGGGTGGGACAGCTGGCCCCGAGATTTAACGTTGCTGCATGCACAAGGCAGGATTCGAACACCTGACATTACTTAAGCGTGGATCAATCCCTACCACTGAACCACACGCTCGGGGTTTGCGTCAAGAGTTTTTGTTAGTGAGACCCTTTTAACTTTATTTATTTTTTTGAAATCAGCAGTAACCTTCAATGGTTTTTGCATTTTGATGGTGGCAAACTCTTTTGGTTAAATATGCTAGAAGGGATAACTTATTTAGAAGCGGGATGAATATTGAAAATGTTTGTGCCTTTTATTAATTGTGTTGTTGAATCTAGTGCTAATTTGTTATTACAGTTTAAAAAATACTACATCACTTCGAAGAAACAATTTTTGTTGTTTATTAGAATGAAGAATAAATATAACTGATGTTTTTATCCATATCATACTTCTTCCGGTTCGAATTATAAGTAACAAAAATTATACTTTTATTGATTTAAAATATAAGCAAAATTAACTAACTTTATTAAATTTTGTTTCATTCTCATTGTCACTTTCTTAAAACATCTCTAGAAAATTGTTATATTATTTAATTTTTGTTTCATTTCCAATACTATTTTACTAAAATGTAGTACCTCTATTTTTTTATAAATTTGAGAAAATTAAATACAATCAACTAACTTCCTTAATAAACATAAAAGTAATTAAATTTACTTATAATTCAAGCAGGATGGAATATGATTAAACATTGTCGTGTTTAAATAGCTAGGAACAAAGCGAGTAGATTAAAAGTTAGTCAATCTCTTCTGCATACACAAAAAATTTAATTCTTCTCGCATTGGGCATTGGTTCCACATCCACTCTGATTCTATTTCTTTGGCTCTATTTATTGTGTTAGGTTTAGTGATATTTTTAATACCAAGAAAAAAGTGTAGGTGTTGCTAATAAGTGTTCTTAGTGCAGTTGTTAAGGTTACTATATAGTATAAAAAATAAAATTGAAAGTCCACATTTACCATTCTCTCAAAAACATAAAAAATCATATTTTTCAACAAATTTTATCCACAATTGATTTATTAATGGCACTTGTTAGCATTTTTTTAAAAGTATTTGTTAAGAAATTATATATAGTTGGCGAGTATTGGAAAATGTAATTTTTGATATTCTCATTAAAAGAAGAAATAGGAACAAGTGTTGTTTTTTCTAATTCTATAAAACTTAACAAATGTCTCAAGAGCTTTTGTCAGTGAGATTTTTTAATTTTATTTATTTTTTTGAAATGAGCAGTAACCTTCAATGGTTTTTGCATTTTTTACGGTGGCAAACTCTTTTGGTTAAATTTGCTACAAGGGATAACTTAGCTTATTTAGAAGGGGGATGAATATTGGCAATGTTTGTGCCTTTTATAATTGTGTTGTTGAATCTACTGCTAATTTGTTATTACAATTTAAAAAATACTACAACACTTCGAAGAAACAATTTTTGTTGTTTGTTAGAATGAAGAAATATAAGCGTTGTTTGGGTATTGTGGTTTAGCATGCTCCTATTTGGTTTCCATGCATGAATCGTCATCACCTAAAATATTAAGGAAAATGTTTGCTTAACATCCGTGTTTGGGTATTGTGGTTTAGCATGCTCCTATTTGGTTTCCATGCATGAATCGTCATCACCTAAAATATTAAGGAAAATGTTTGCTTAACATCCGTATTTGACATCAGATAAGGACACCTGCTTTTTTGGGTAAAAAGTGGTGGATCCTGTAAGAAAGAAAAACTGCAGGACCCACCAGTTTTTGCCTGAAAAAGGCAGGTGTCCCATATAGATATCAAATATTGATATTTATGTAACAGAGTTGAAATATTAAACCAAGTATGTGATCTAACTTTAATGATCCCTGAGCCACATTTAAGAATAAAAAATAAAAAAAAATCCCTAAACCATTCATATATGCAGGCTCATCGGTAAAATGTTAGTGACCTCTGGGGCGTTATGGCATGGTGCCAAAAGTCAAAGCACCGGCTGTGGTGTCAATTGACTGATCTTTGACTACCGGTTTCAAGTTGCCAAGGACCCATATGCAATTAAATACAACGACATTCCAATTCATATGTTAAATCTAATTATTGTGACATTCGTTTTCCGTTCCAGGAGAAAAACATAGCACAACCGCAAGGAGCTGAGAAATAGATAGCTCAAAGTCTCTTTGAGAGGTCCATCTCAGCTTTCGTACAAGTTGATTGATCTAAAAAGTTTCATCTTATTCTTCATTCTCACCTCCGTTCCTCATCCCCATTGCTCTCTTCATCCTCAGCTCTGGTCCTGAAGTTGTGTACCTCAACCCCATATTTGTTCATTCTCAGATCTGTTCCCCCCTTGTGTTGATAACTCCGTTTTGAAGGTAATCTATTTGGTAATCTCAATTTTAATCTTTAGCGAATGTTAAATATTGTTGTAATGCATCCGTTGTTCTTCTTAAGTGCTTTACTCCCCAGTACTGTGCTGTGAAGTTGCCATGGTGTAGTGTTCCAGATCTGGACATGAAACAATGACAGAGTTTAGTTGCATATATTTTTATCACACGCAGAGATTACGCATTATTTTTGGAAAGTCACAGTTTTTTTTAGATAAGAAAATTTATTTGTTTCACACACAAAGGATTTTTTTTTGGTGAAGATAAAAATTTATTAAAATAGCCAAAAGCACCGAGTATATGTAATACTCAGGAACCCCAAGCTAAAAACCAGATAAAAAAAACATGATTACAGTTCAGAGGTAGCAGCCATAACAAATGCTTCCTCCTACTACTATTTTATTTTTTGAAAGTCACAGTTATTAATTCCTTAATTTTTTGAAAGACACAGTTATTAATTCCTTAATTTCCCTAATTTATGTTGAATTTAGATTCCTGAAGAATGTGTGAAGAATCAAGCTCCGTTTTGGTAGGCACCACATCTGGCAGTGATTTCGTGAACCAGGTCGGAAATGAGGTAGATTTCAAAACTCGTTTTACTTTGTAAAACATTTGTGGTTGATTTATTTTGGTGAATGAGGCCAAGAGTTAAATTTTGTTTATATATGTTTGGTTAGGTTGATCCTGTGAACGCAGAAGATGAGTATCGTATTGATGGAATGGAAGATATAGGGAGGGTAAGGTTTGACCTGTTGAATTGTGATGAAGTTTACAAATACCATTTTCGTGATAATGGTACTGGTTATGAATTTTACAACACATACGGTTTGGTGGTTGGATTCAGCATTCGAAAAAGCAAGATTGGAAGGAATGCAGGTGGAGTTGTTGTTAGGCACAATTTTTTGTGCAGCAGCCAGAGTTATAGTCAAGTTGGCATGATTGAGAATCGCCGCCGCAAACCAAAAGCCATTACCCGCCATGGTTGTGAAGCTGCTATGTGCATTCGTCTGAATCAAGAGTCGGGCCGTTGGGAAGTGGCCTACTTTAATGATGAGCACAACCATCCATTGTTGGGTCAGAAATATGCTGGTATGTTACGTTCCCACCGGAGAATTGGGCACGAAGATGTTGCTCACGTCCGTAGTTTGCGCAGTGTTGGTATTAGCACGCCGCACATTTATGGTTCTCTTGGGGAGCAAGCTGGTGGTTATGACAAAATTGGTTTATGAAAGAGGGACATGTACAACATGATTCAGAAGGAAAGAATGACAAGTGATGATAACACTTTGCTACCTAGAGGAGCTAACACTAACAGACCCTGGGATGTATTGGTTGTACACAGTCGGAGATGACAATCATTTGGAGAAAATTTTCTGGTCTGATGGATGCACCCGCTTTGATTACGAGATATTTGGGGATGTGTTGGCATTTGATGCGACTTATGGAAGAAACAAGTAGAACTGTCCACTGGTTATATTCTCGGGTGTGAACAATCATAACCATACCATTGTGTTTGGGGGTGCTGTGGTGAGTGATGAAACAGAGGCACCTACGTATGGTTGCTTCAACAGTTTTTGAGTGCAATGAAAGGAAGGCTCCAAATGTTGTCATCATTGATGGTGACATGGCAATGAAAAATGCCACTTGGAGAGTTTTTCCCAATGCACACCATCGTTTGTGCGCTTGGCATCTTTTGAGAAATGCGACAAGCAACATAGGGAGCAAAAAGTTTACAACCATGTTCAGAAATATAATGCTTGGTGATTATGATGTTATGTGTTTTCTCTCTCCGGCGCAGGTAGCAGAAGATGGGATGCCTACGAGAGAAAGGGGAAGCTTCGTCATTAGCGCTCAAGGATAGGGTTATTTGCCGAGTTAGTAGAGACTAGAGAGAGATTGTGTCACTTGAGGATTATTCACTGATTCACTGATAGGAGAGAGAGAGATAAAGAGAGAGGAGTGAGGTCGGTGAGGAAGATTGATGGACAATGGAGAGAAGAGGATGGAGGCTCGAGTCAGAGAGGATCAGAGGATGGAGTGATATCTTGCATTGTACGGTCTATATTGTATTTGTAAATTGCTAGGTTTAGTTTTTATCTTTTTAGTTTTTTTTATTTTAAATGTTTTAAAATATTTTGCAACGACTCGTCGTTGCAGAAAATAGGTGTTTTGCAACGGCCTAAAAATGTTGTTGCAGAAAACAAGTGTTTTGCAACGACTTTTTTAAATTGTTGCAAAACACCTATTTTCTGCAACGACTTTTTTAGGTTGTTGCAAAACACCAGTTTTTAGCAACGACTTTTTAAAGTCGTCGCAAAAGGTTGTTGCAATAAAGGGTTTCTTTTGTAGTGGTTGGTGAATTCCGGCGTGGTGGAACGTCATGGTTACTGAATGTGGTGTTGAAGAGAACAAGTGGGTAAATGATTTGTACCAGAGAAAGGAAATGTGGACTGCTTCTCACATGCGTGGAAAGTTTTTTGGCGGATTTAGGACCACCTCAGGATGTGAGGGGCTGCATGCCCAGCTGGGTAAATATTTGAAGCATTCATATGATTTGTTGAAGTTAGTTCAGCATTTTTCAGCGTGCATTGAACAGTCTCTGGAACTCAGAGGGTGATTTGAAGTCTGCTTATGGTGATCCTGTGTTGCAAATGACAATGGAGTCGCTGGAGAAGGATGCAACCAGAGTTTGCACCAGAGAAATGTTTTTCATGTGTCGCATTTACATGAACAAGGCCGATAAGATGAAGGTTGTTGGTTGCAAGGAAACACCTTCTTACGTGACATACACTGTGGCCTATTATCGTAATGCTCGCAAGTGTTGGCGTGTTTCCTTTGATGCTGATTCACTTAAGTTAAATGTTGTTGTTCACGATTTGAGTCTCATGGCATCCCATGTGCACACATCTTTGTTGTCCTTTTTTTCTTGGATATTGGTGAGCTACCAAAATGTGTGATAATGGAGCGTTGGATAAATAATGCTAAGCAAGTCCATGAGTTGAGTGTGCAACAAGGGAATTGGATGAGGGATAATTTGGTCCATAGTCGGCTTGGTGGGTTGATGTCATGTTGCTGGCGTTTGTGCAACCTAGCATCACGTAATGGTGAAGACTACAAATCTGTTCGTGCTAAGGTGTGCAATGAAATTATGGTCTTGGAAGGAAAGTATGATCAAGATGATGGTGGTGCTGCTGCTTCAAGTTCACAAGGTTTCCGTAGTGGAATCATGGATCCTGTTCCAATGAAATTTCCCTCCCTCCCATTTGAACCCTAATTTTTTATGAAACAACACGTCACTGTTAAAGTGTGATGTTACCAATTTTTTGTAGTGTTTTTAAAATCACAATATTTAAATTTATAGTTCCATGTTTTTTTATCTCAACTTTTTTAAAGTATCTATTTTTTTTTTTGGAATTACATAAATTATATACATAGATATATTTTAATTCATAAATTTTTAACTCATAATTTTTTTTCATAATTTTTTATTGCTGTTAAAATATGTAATGCATTTTTATCATTAAACATTTAAACTGTTCTACCCAATAATATATAAAGGTTTATAAAAGTTTTCATTTCTGAAAGTAAGGGAAAACGTATGTTTATAATATTATTTTTTTGTAATTTAAAAATAGTCATTAATTTAAAAATAGTTAGTACTCCCTTCGGTCCTATTTATAAGATCCTTTTTGGATTTTTTACTCATCAATAAGAAATAGGATAAATTTGTTATAGGGATTGGAAATATGAAAAAATTTGATTTACTTTTTTTCGCTACCCTTATAATTATTAATAGAACTTTAAAAAGTATTCACTTTATAGGGGTGTTAGTAAAAATAAAGTAATAAATTGTTAATAAAATTTGTAAATGGGTCTTATTAATAGGAGCTGAATAAAAACTCTAAACCGATTTTATAAATACGACCAGAGGGAGTATTTATTGATTACACTGTTTGCAACTTAATTACCTTAAGTATCTCTTGTTAGGTTAACTGAACATTGTTACCGTAAACAACAATATGAATAATTCATTAATTCATAGGAATGCCATAGCCACATTTCCTCAATTAATTCATTAATTCATCAATTACACTAACATAAAGACACATACACGTACTAAATATGGGACACAAACCACTTATAATAAACAAACACAAATTAAAGAGCCCGACTACTCTAACGAATAACAAAACAACACAGCAGCTTAAACATCAATTAATCACTTAGTCAGTTATTCAAAGATGCAACTGCTTCTGGGTCATTGCCAATCCCAACAGAAGACCAACAAGAAAGGCCTCCAAATTGCCACTATTTTCGCTAGCCAAACCAGAAGTTGAAGCTTGACTAGCGAATCCGGAGGTTGAAGCTTCAGTAGTGAAACCAGAACTTGAGGCTTCAACATTAGGAGGATCATGAGGAATCGGTTTTGCACCACCCAACGCAGTAATGTGTTTATCCCATATCTCTTTGGACTCCTCGTATGTGTCAAAAAACTCTAAAGAAGCGCCGCTAAATCCGAGCACCTGCATGTTACATTCATGCCAAGAGGCATAAATCCCAGTCCGACGTCCAAAATAAACGTTGTAGAACCTGGATCTGCTTTTGCGTCTGTATCCCTTACCCCATGGCTGCTTATTACCACAAGCACCTTTGCCTTTTCCACCTTCTTCCATTGAAAAGCTAACCACGTAATGGGAACGGAGATGATCTCGGCAACGAGATTCAGGAGAGAAAGAGTAGCTTCAACAAAATTAGAGAGAGAGAGAGACTGAGAGAGTGATGAAACAAGATATACTTGTAGAGAGATATAACACACTCTACCTAACATAAGAGTAAAACCTGCCCATATTTGTTTTTAAACTAATTAATACAACAAAATCCATATTTGTTTTTAAACTGTAAAGTCCATATTTTTTGAACACAAATAAATAATAGGTCAAACCACTTATAATAAAATAATATTCAACCTAAATACTACTTATCTATTTTTAAACGTAGTAACTCAGATTTAAGTTCCCCGTTCTCCAAAATTAGGTCAAATTTTTTAGCCTCTAAATTTGATATATGAAGTTGGGCTATTTCACAGTTATGATAGTTGAAATCGACAATTTTTTTCCCTATACATGCCATCAAACGGCGTAACATTATCAAAGTTGCATCCTCTCGAGTCAAATACTCCGTTTTCGCATATCTTCCCATTGTCACGGGTGGTCGACCAATCCATTTACTTGGTACACTTACATAATACCTTAAAAAAACTTTCCCACCATGATCGATTACATTATGCTTCGTGTATGCAGGAAAGAGTTTTGTGTGAAGATGGGAAACACTTTTTAAGGTATCTTGCATGCTAATTTGAAATAATTGATTGTTGATATCGCGATTCTCAGCAAATGCCACAACCTGTGTGTCTAAATAAAAGATATGAAATGAATAATTAAAGAAAAAATAATTACTATATTAATTACTGCTATTAATTAGTGCCATATATACCAAAATTCCCCAAAAAAAATAAAATAAGGAAACATACCTCCAAATGCATCGTAAGCGGATTTGTATCCCATGTACATAGTAGACGAACCAACATTGTTGTTCTTGTTGTTCACATACTCTTCCCATGCATTCTCTACCATTGATCTACAAATATAAGTTTTGTACAAGCCACCATTCCATCTCTATATTTGTGAGTGACAATCAATGTAGCTTGTATAAATACCAGGTTTTCTACCAACAAATACAACATAAAAAGTTTTCCTACCATCTTCGGCCATTCTTACAAGAGATCTATTTTTTAGCCTTCTAAATGTAAATATTTATTGCGTTTGGTAATAAAATATTTATGGCATCTTCACCTTACCAACTACAATTTGTAAAGGAGGATAGTGGTCTTGTATTTGTACTTCTAATTATTAGGTAATTGGGTTGTTATTTTAAAAAAAGGTTATTGCTTACCAAAAAATTTATTAAAAAGACCAAATAGGTTATTTTTAAAAGGTTTATTGCAACGGAGGTGAAAAACTACTTATTAAAGGATAAAGACAAACATTTGTTAATGAATAAAATAACTTAAGCCAAATAAAGTTGTTAAGGGTTAGGGTTTGGGTTAGGTTTAGGGTTTGGGTAAAGGTTGCATTTATCTTTACGTAAGTTCGGAACAAATATTTCAAATATTTAAATACCAATGTTATTTTCCTCTTTTATAAGCTATCACAAGACAACCCGTAAACCCTAAACTCAAGAATATACATCACAACTCTAAAAATATTACACTTATAGTTTTATGAAAGTTCAAAATAATTTTCGAGAATTTAGCTTGCGTAAATCTTTACTCTCAACCTTCTCTCCATATTATACTAGTAATATGGAGAAAAAAACAACTTTTACAAAAAATAAAAATAGGGATACATGTGTTAAAAATTTAAGTGATTTTAAAAAATAGCTTTGTGACCGTCCTTGCATGTAGTTATTATTAACTTACACTTTGATGGAGGCATGTATGACCAATGCAACGTGGAGGCATGCATGTGCTTCACGTCTTAAGGCACAAGATTTTTTTTTTACCATTATAAATTATTCACCAAATACAGTACCCATATGATCACTCAGTCCAACCACTTATTTATTTTAAAAAATAAATACTATTATGCTCATTTAGTTAGGGTTACAATAAGAGACATGTACTATAAACAGTGAATGCTACTCAAAAAAGAAAAAAGATAAACAGGATCCAATAATACCCTTATGCATATAAATATTATTTATTGTGTTAGGTAATGACATATCAATGCCATATTCATTTAAAAACATACAAAATTTAATGATAGGCATACCCACCCTTACCTACTATGATTTGCAAAGGTTCTTAGTGATCCCATATTTGTATCAGTGGTTATTAGGTACTTCAGTTTTATTTTTACAGCTTCATAAAAAAAAGATGCACCAGTCATAAAAAAATATGCACCACTCAAAAAAATTAAATTTAATAAATTTTTTTTAATGAAAAGGTGCTTTTACCTCACCAAACAAAATTATAAAGAATGCGTTAGGTTTGCACATAGATATGGTACATTGAATGTACACAACCTACATAACTTTTATTTTTTAAAACTTTGTACCATGTTACTTATTGCACTAGTAACTATCATTGCATGCAACATCCCCATAACTAACTATTTTTTGGTTTGGGTATGGGTTATGCAATGTTCCAATGCTGAAGGGTTAGGGTTAGGGTTACAGTTAGGGTTACGCTTCGGGTTAGGTTTACGGTAAGTTAGTGTTAAGGGGTACTACTACTAAAAAAAAGGCACAAATAAGTCTTAATTTAAGGAGGTTAGTTGATTGTATTTAATTTAAGAAAACCCAACCACTTTTACGCTTATTAAGGAGGTTAGTTCATTGTATTCAATTTTCTCAAATCTATAAAAAAAATAAACGTTTTTTAGGAATGTAGTTTTCGGAATTTACTTAATTTTGCTTATATTTTTTAAACGAAAAAAGTATGCTCTTTGTTTGTTATAATTCGAGTCGGAGAGAGTACTATATGCTCAAACGAGCCACCTACCCACGTACCGTACAATATTGCATGAACCAAGTGCTCAATATTATTAATATCTCTACATTTAAAGTAAAATATGTGTATTTAAATAAAAAAAATACCTTTATGACCGTGGAAATGAGTAATTAGTTTATGAAAATATATTTTAACAAATCATGTTTAAGATATTTAAAAACCCTTACATCATGTTTAAGATATCTAAAAATTTCTGGATAACAAATATATATTAACACAACTTTGAAATTTGTGTCAAAGTTATTGCTAACCAGTGCCCTAAGGCCATTGCTAAAGGAATCCATTAAGGGTAAACTTGCATTTAAAAATTAAGTCCACTATTTCTCCATTTTCTTTTTAAAAATTAATATTTTAACAAAATATGAAATTCTAATTAATATTGTTGTTTTTAAAAAAATTAAAGTAAACACACCACTCGTCAAGGCATGAACCATCATACTAAATATATAGTTAAAAAGAAATGTACACTTGATACTCGATCACATACTAATTAAATGTACTTAAATATGTATATTTAAAGAAATGTGGAAGTACATACTACTTTACTATTATGGCTACTTTAATAATAGTTCGAGCATTAATATCATTTAACACACCTAATTAAAAAATTATGTGTATCATTGTGCACTGGGGGTAACCAACCATGGTTGCTTGTACTTAGTCTTAGGTTACGCAGTTGGAAGCATGCATAACCTATACGGGTGGAGTCATGCATGAACTTCACGTCTTTAATAATACTTCACGTCTTAATCCACAAATGTTTTTTTTTGTTAGCAATTATACACCAAACAAAAGTCCCATAAGCTCGTTGACTCACTACTACAGAATTGCTAAAAAGTAGCCGGATATTAATCCCGGTTCCGTTTCGCAACTGGAATTAATAGACAAATGTTAATTAAAAAGTACCATGAATTTATTAATCCCGGTTATAAAAAACACGGAACCGGATCAATGTTATAACATACAAACTTTTTTTTTAAAAAAAATTAAAAATCACATCATCCTTATTTATCCCGTTCTTTTACTTCAACTGGGATCAATAATAAAAACACGGAACCGGGATCAATGTTATAACATAAATAATTTTTTATTTTTTAAAAATTAAAAATCCCTTAAAGCCTATTTATCCCATTATTTTACTTCAACTGGGATTAATAAATTGATTTTTGTTTCCCACAAACCCTGGGTATCTGATAGTAGACGTACTACTGATACTTGCCACAAACACTAACCTGGGAAGAACCGAAGAGGGGCTAGGGTTTTGCCGTCCGCCACCATCTGGCCGTCGCCGACGCCGCCGCCAGATCGTAGAGGAGAAGAGCTTTTGTTCGTGAACGTCGTCTTCGATCGCAGAGCCGCAGAGGAGAAGAGCCTGTTCGCACTTCGATCACAGAGGTCCTGTTCGTGAACGCCGTCGCAGCCTCGCAGGTCATGAACGCACTTCGATCGTCGCTGTCTCGCAAAGGAGAAGAGCTCCTGTTCGTGAAAGCCATCTTCTCTTCTCCGATTCGAACTTCGCCGTCTTCTCTTCCTCTTCTCTGTCTTCTCCGTCGACGGTTATCCTTCAAGTTGAATATGAACATTTTATGCATTTACCATGTAGTCTTATTCCTATTCTTACTCTGTACTCTTTCTGGCAGGATACTTTTGGAAACCTTCGCTTTTGGAAACTGATTTGGTCCTTATTTTCCTTCTCATCGACACCCGAGTTGATGTTTGGTCTGTATCTTCTATATTATTTCAGGATCTTTAAGAGACAGATAGGCTCCAACAATTCTCAGTAAGTAATTTATAGTTTAATATTCATGAGTTTGTAAGGTGTCTCGAACCCCTTGGTATACTTTCAAAACTAAGTTCTTTTCATTAAAAGATTACAATATAGATTGATTAGCATATGATTTGTAAAGATTGATGCACTCCATCTTCGCATGCAATTATTAAACCATCTATTTCATTTCCTAATTTCACACCATAGTATGACAACCTTGCATAACAAGAGAAAAAATGTTATACTCTCAGTGAATGGTTTTGAAATATCTGCATTTACCCTTTATGCAGGTCTTTGTCGTGTTCTCCGTATTAAAATCACTACTATTTGAGGTCATTGCTGTAGGACTCTTGAAAGGTATTATTCTCAATGTTGGGCAATTGGTCCTTGCCATGCCTTTCAATTTCTTAGAATTTGATTAATGCCTGTATGTTGCATATTTTCGTGAGACGTTTTGCTATACCTTTCTGGGTGCGCATATCACCACTTTTGTGTTTAGTTTTCTTCTTGACTGTTTATAATGTTTTGGTGGTTGTGAATAAATCACTTTATTGCCATCCCTGTATTTTTAGGTTGACAAGGCTTTACTAAGCATGGAAGAAGAAGCTGAAAGTATTTACAAGGACGAGCGTGGATTACTCCTTGATGATGAAGCTGCATCTACAAGAGATGCAATGTGAGTCTCAAATTAATCAAATATTTTTGACTGATTATTACATGGTTGCACTCATGGTTAACTGTTTTAAGTCCAAGGCTTCGTAAGATTGAATTACTTTATTGTTGATGTGATTATTTTAGGTGTTTTTTTTTGTCTCTTTAAGGGCTATATTTTAATCTAACCTTTTGGGTATTGAGTCCAATCTATTTCTTCTTTGAAGTGGAATGATTTCGATCTGTGCAACTGTTGCATTATTATACCTACTTAACTTGTTAATCTTGTATGCCTAACTTTTTTGATATTGTTCAAGTACAACTACTATGTATATGACCAAGCGGTTGATCCAACATTGTTTTTACTCTAGCGAACTGCAAAACTGTCTTAAAAATATTCAATTACATGCTCTTGAAACAAATGAAATGTCAACTGCTTGATAATGTTCTTTGTAATTGTGCAAGTTTTATGAAATTCGACATGCTAGCTATCTCAAGATGATAATTTAATCTAACTTATTGTCTGATTTATTGAAAACATTTTCTATATAAGTAGTTATTGAATGGTCAAACTGTACACTGAGTGATAAGGATTAAGGACCATTTTTCATGCTATTTAAGTTATGGCTGTTCAAATTATCCGGTTCATCTTACCCAAACTATAACTGAACCGATCCAAACTTAAATAACCCGGGTTTATTTTTTTCTCCAGTTATTAAATCCAACCCATTTTCATGAGTTTGATATGGATCAGTTAACTATCCAAAAACTTGGATCAGTTTTTTATTAAATATAGTTGGCCCAAATCCTTCCACAACCCCACTTGGAAAAACAAACTAATTCTATTTTTTGCCAAATATGTAGGGTTAGTAACTGTTACAAGATTAAAAGGAAATTATGAAAATTTAAGTTGTTTGTGGATAAGTTTCTACTATGCTTCTTGCATGCCAAACCTATGTATTTGTTTAATTATATTGTGTTAATCAGATGAAATTCAGTATACTTGATGCTTATACTTGTATTCTGTTAAAGTTAGCTGCTGATTTGGTATTTTTTATGGGAGATTAATTAACTTGTACGGAATCTTGCTTGACCCTTACTTTTTCACAGGAAGAAGCATCCAAGGAGGCAGTTAAAGAAGCTGATAAGAAAGCTTTTGAAGCTAGTTTCAAAGATTGTCCTGATGATTTGCTGGCAGAGAGAGAAGCTATTGCTGCAGCTGTGGCAAAATCCAGAAAGGTAACTTTTTAATCATATTTCTGCTGACGTTTGTTCGTCTGTAGACATCCATGTAAGAGTTGATTAGAAGTACCACTTCTAAATAACTTGCAACATTAAGTTTTTGTGATATCTACTATTAGATATGTAACTGTCTCAAAAGTTTTGACTTCGGTTTGAATCTGTGCATTTACTAGTTAACGTAAAATTATATCAAATTACCCTATAGGACCTTGTACTTTTTGGGGCGTTTGAATTAACTAAAATTAAATTTCAAATATATGTACTTAGGAATACAAGTACGGGTGTATCATACATGTACTTAGGGGATATCACTAATTACATCAGAAAAACTTTATGGGAAATATCACTTGGCCTGCATTCGTTGAACTCTAGTTTTTGACAAGGAAGGAAAGGGTTGAAATTCAATATCCTCACATCCTTATATTTCTTCACCTTTTCAATGCGTGATTTTTTTATCTAGGCATCCTTAGGTGTTATGAAGCTATAGTTTTCTTCTAATTTAGAGTATTTCGGTTATGCCAAAGGCAAATTCATTCATTACTCATCTCTTTGAACCAACCAATCATGCGGGCAAATTCTGTTTCTATAAATCCCAGTCTGGTTGAGATTGGAAATATATTAAGAAAGCAAACACAGAAAGCTTAACTCTATTTTGATGGTGTGTATGTGGGCATATAACTCCATGAACTAATCTGATAGCTCATGTTGTATTGTATAGCAGAGTCTGAAAATTCAGTTTGTTCTAAATTGAAATTTGCTTTGTAGAAGTTCTCACGGGCATTGGAACTATTGAAGATATTAGGGTGCAACAAGACAAGGGTTTCGGGTTTGTGAGATACAGTACACATGACGAAGCAGCTCTTGCTATACAGATGGGCAATGCTCGGATTCTATTTGGCAAACCTATCAAGGTACATTGCTGTTGCGAGATAGTTAGTTATCTGTTGATAATACTACTATTTTATATTTCCAATTATTATAGCTGTGTATTATTTTTGGCTTTTTGTTCAGAGGTGATTCCGTGGCATATTAGGATTATATGGTTTATGTTTAGCATATTTGATAACAAATATATCGTTTAGTTTATCAACACAATTCTAATTCCATTTTCTATTAAATTGTATAGTATTTTGAAGATTGCCAGGACATCTACTAGTTCGATGAATTGCTGAATGAAGTCAAGGATGAATGGGCAACATATGTTCTTGACGAGTTACCTTGGCTTAGTTTTGAATTTAGGGCACCATATATATTTTTGAATGTGACTATGTAACATCTATATATTCCAGCTTGTTTAGCATTTTGTATGTGTGGAACCATTTGTTTTAGTTTGAGAGTTATGTATCTTAAATGTGTATTGACATTCACGTTTCTAATGTATATAATTATGACATTTATTTGTTGAAAAAAAAATGTTGACAATTTATTTAAATATATGGATATAGCAAATATTATAAATTGAAAAAAAAATTATATATATATATATATATATATATACTAAATAGCAAATATTATAAATTAAAATATATATATATATATACTAAAGATCCCGGTTCATTTTAAAAAAACTCAACAGTGATCATATATACTAAAGATCCAAGTTCATTACTAAAAAATGAATAGTGCTCATATATACTATTGATCCCGGTTCCTTGTTTTTTATTGATCCCGGTTCCGTGTTTTCTAAAACACCTGGGATCACAAGTATCAGACTTGTTATACCAGGGGATACAATCCCGGTTCGGAACCGGAATCAATAAGCATGCGGAACCGGGATCTTTTAGCATTTCTGTTGTAGTGACTCGAACCACTTCTTTATTTTAAATAGTAAAATATGTTAGGGTCATTTAGTTAGGGTTAATTTAACTAAAATTTAATTTAATGGTTACTGTTACGGGCTACAGTTAAATTAGGATAAGAATACTTTTACAGTTATGTACTTAGGTTAGGGTTACGATAATACAATGAGAGAGGAAAATAATCTTAACAATACTACTAAAAAAAGGTTTGGGACCATCCAATTACATGTGTTTCTCAATACAATAATTCAAATAATTTAATAAAAATGTTAGGGTTACGGGTTGGGTAAAGGTTATGATAACGATTAGGGTTAACCTACCTAAACCCAAATATTTTAAAATTTTAAATAGCAAGGCTAATTACCTCTTTCATAAGGGTTTGGGACCATGCTACAAACAGGACGGGTAAACCCTAAACTCTATACTTGTTAAATTTTTCATTGCAAAGGTTCAAAGAAGTAGTGAACCGGGAAACAAGAAATGGCCGAAGAGTTAACGTTCCACAATTTTAACTTTAAGGTTACTGTTAAAGTTGTGTCATTTCGTGTGCTAAAATAATCTGTAAACTTTAAAAAAGATTTATTACATCATGTAACAGCCCAGCCCCAGCCAGCCGTACGGTACTGGGTACTGGGGCCAGCGCACCGCCACGTGGATATTGTCCGCTTTGGGTTACACTCACCCTCACGGTTTTGCTCTTGGTCTCACCTTCTGTGAGCCCCAAAACGCATCCACGTGAGGTAAGGTATCCACACCCTATATTAGGCATGCTTTGCTTCGTTCATCTTACCAGCCGATGTGGGACTAAGGCTTGCCCTTACATCCACCCCCCCTTGGAGGCCCAACGTCCCCGTTGGCACACCGACCCGGCCCTGACTCTGATACCAAATGTAACAGCCCAGCCCCAACCAGCCGTACGGTACTAGGCACTGGGGCCAGCTTACCGCCACGTGGATATTGTCCGCTTCGGGTTACGCTCACCCTCACGAAATTGCTCTTAGTCTCACCTTCTGTGAGCCCCAAAACGCGTCCACGTGAGGTAAGGCATCCACACCCTATATAAGGCATGCTTCGTTCACCTTACCAGCCGATGTGGGACTAAGGCTTGCCCTTACATCTGATATATGAAATGTCTAATCTTAAGCACAAATTTTAAAACTGTCTTAATATATATATATATACACACACATTTGAATAATTGAAATACCAATAACTTTCTGGACAAAAATTATATTTATTAAGACAACTTTGAAATTTCTATCAAAGTAGTGACACACTACACCAAAAAGGAGTTTTAAAAGCACATATTTTAAAGCATTTGTATCTGAAATGCTGTAAAATATAAGTGGAAAAAACTGGATTGCATTTTTAAAAGCATTTGCTTAAATGTTGTATAAAGCCTTAAAAAAAATTGCATTACTTAATTTAAAGCGCTCCTTTGAAGAAATGCTTTTGAATGACTTTAGCGAAATTTTAATTTACAACGCTCCTTTAAAGAAGTGCTTTTGAATGTATGGTGCTTAAACCCTATCTTTCTCTTGGTTAAGGATAGCCACCGCCCCTCTTACCCCGATATTCTCCCTTGAGCGTATGTATTTGGTCCTTCTCTCTTCTCACCGCTCGCCGTCTTCCCGTTGGCGCCACCCTGTCCACGAAGCCACCACCGCCATAAACATCCTTGCACCACCCCTTTTCTTTCTCTCTTGCTTGTCGTCGTTCCCTTTCTCTCTCTCCCTCCGCCATTGTCGCGATCTCTCTCTACCTCGCGAGTGGCCTCCTTTGCGATTCGAACCGCGAACTCCCCATCTCTGCTCGCATCTGCTGGTGCTGCTCGTGTTGCTCGCGTATGCTCGTGCTGCTCGTGTTTCTCGAGTCTGCTCGTGCTGCTCGCATCTGCTGGGATTCGTTGCTGTGCTCTAGGCTGTAGCTGCTGTAATCGTGGGTGCCACCACCTCCATTGCTCTCCTCCACTCCTTCACGGTTCTAACTACCAAGGCTCAAATTAGGTAAGCTTCTCATCCTCTTCATCTTTATTCTTCAGCTTTGTTCATATTATATGGGTTTTTAATTTGGGGATTAGCTTTATTGTTAGGGTTCTTAATTTGGGAACAATGACAAAGTTAATGGTCTTAAGTCATAACTGTTTTCATGCAATTGAGATATGAGTGCTGGGTGAGAGGAGTTTTCATTAGACAAGAGAAGAACTCTTGGTTTTGGTTAAAAGGCAAATGTAATAAGGCGAACATGTCCCTTTTTGAATGGTTCTCAAATCCTCACCTGTGCATTCTATCCTACTGCTCATGATCTTGGCTTGCTGATAGATATGGCGTGTTTTGTACTTTTTTTCCTTTCCTGTGCAGACTTGCGGTTTTTGCTCCTGCTCTTGGTGGAGGACCGAACTTCTAAGTCCTTATCTGATCTGTTTTTGGTCGTTGTTTTGGTCTTTTGGCTGATTCTCTTTGTTTTTTGGGTTGGCTTGGGATTTTGCATTTTTGTTCCGGGTGCTGGTGTAATTGCTGCTGGCCATTTGTTGCTGCTATTACTGTTAGTTGTTGTGTTTTTAAACCTGTTTTGTTGTTGTAGGTGCTGGCTGTTTGGCTGCTTCTATTTTTTCTGTTTTTTTTTTGTAATTTTGTAACTTTTTGTTTTGGCTTGAGGTATTAGAGTATCACTCATACTCGCCCTTTTGGTCTTTTCATAATATATTTTTCTTATTAAAAAAAAGACAAGAGAAGAACTCAAAAGGAATGAGTTTTATGTATTAATATTAATAGTAGCTTCATATATGTGCATTTTTTTTTAGTTAGTTGCTTTCATGCATCTTTTGCTTATAATGATTATTATCGGAAAGCACATGGTGCAGGTGGAACATGTGACTTCAATGGTACTGCTATAACAACTATTGAATTAGTATTTTTTGCTATTGAATTAGATTGTTACTTTAATATTTTTTCTCAAATTTAGTTAAATAATATATGCAATAGCAAATTTAAATGAGGAAAAAATATTTTTAAAAATAAATAAAAAAATTTTACAGCACTTCTCTAATAAGCAAGTGCTGTAGAATGAACTCACTAAATCAAAATTTACAGCGCTCATTAAAGCAAGTGCTGTAGAAAAAATGCAAATTTACAGCACTTCTTTAGTGTAAAGCGCAGTAATATATGCGTGTTGGCACCATACATGACATATTTAACGGCGCTTCTGAAGCGCCTTTATTTGTAGACCCACTTTCTACTGCACTCAAAATTAAAGCACCCAGTAAGCGCTGTAAATTAACAATTTCAAGCGCTGGTAATTTACTTTTCTGGTGTAGTGACATTTTATGTGTCAAAGTAACCTGCAATGTTTTAACAATTATATGCTCATTCACTTACTATTAAGGTTAGGGTTTCTGGTCTTGTTTTTGTTTACTTACGATACTAATCTTAAAGAAAGGTTTAAGGTTATGGTTATTCGTTCTTATTTTTCTTAAATTACTGTACGTATTATTTTTAAGTGAGCTATTAACATAATTGTTATGGTTTCTATTACAAAATTTAAGATAACAAGTTAACTACGAATTAAGATTAAAAATAATAAGGTTGTTATTTTTGTGCTGTTAACCATACAAATCCTACTCATAATATATCATAATTTTTTTGGCTGGAAACATGCATTACACATTGATAAAACATGCATCATTGTTGAAAAAAAAAAAAAAAGTTAAACATGCGTTAAACATGCATGACAAAATTTTACATGCCATTAACGTTAAATAGCAAACACACGTCCCAAAATTTTACATGTTACTAACAGATAAACACTTCTTTATTTCAAAAATAAAAAGAATAAAAAATATTATGTTACCGTCATTTCAAAAATGATAAAAAAAATAAGTGCCAATGACTTAAAAAAAACACTGTTAATGAACACAATATTTTATAGGGCATACTTAACCATATTACACGAACCAAGGAGAGTAGTTAAGTTCCTTGAAACTTTTAAAAAAATACTTCAACAATACAATTTTATCCTCTTAATTTGTATTGGGAATGTCACAATGTATTACTTCACATTAATGGACAAAGGGCAAATAAGAGAAAATAACAATAAATGTCTCCTACAAAATACTAAGTAACTTATAAATAAGACCAAAGAATCCTTCCAGAATAATGTGCCTTTATAAATAGGACTGGAGGGGGTAATATTCAAATAAGGGTTACGGTTAGGTAGGATTAGGGTTAGGGTTAGGGTTTTGGGTTTAAGGTTATTCAGATAAGGGTAGTGCTGGTTAGGTAAAAGGACAAACGTTTAACGTTATGGTTATTGGTTCTTCTTTAATGTAATATTTATATTTTTAAGTGACCTACTACCATTTTGAGAAGGATGGTTTCTATCGCAGAAATTTAAGAGAACAAGTCAACTACGACTTAATAAGCTGCCCCAGAGTATTGATTCATGTTTCTAGCTAACTCTCCATATACTAATAAAAAATACAGTTACACATGGATCTCTAAATTTAACACCCTCTCAAGTAATATGTTTTTGTTATAGTAATTAACTTTAACAAACAAGTGCCAAATAATAATTAAAAAAAAGTCTTAATTTTTTTGAACTGCCAACTATGTGCTTCCTTATAATTAGTAGTAATTTTCACATGAAAACATGCATGACACATGTTTCAACTACACTTAACCAATACTTACACGTGGAAATTAAGGATGCATGCTTCCTTCTAATTAGTATAGACTTCATATGTTAATAGTAGTTAATCTAACGTGAATACTATGAGATTAGTCAAAAATTAGTCAAGAAAAAAATTATTCAACGAAAATAATTATTAACAAAAAAAATACATTAATTATTCAACGAAAAAAATTATTCATTTATTATTAATAAAAATACATTAATTATTATATTTATAATCCATTTTTAAAACTAAACTTAAAAACAAAAAATGTACTGCATGGTGCCCACAAGAAAAAATGTAGGGGTGCATTTGGTGGGCCCCAACCACAATCGGGTCGCCTCCTCTCCTCACCTTTGTCCCTCACCAAACCACAACTTTCTCTCTCTACAACCAATAGAACCGTGACCCTCCTCTCAAGCCAAACCCCATAGCCGCCGCTATCCCCATCAACCTCAGCCACGACCACCATAACCGCCGCCACGGAGCCTCCTCTTCTCCCCACCCCTTCATGAAACAGCCCCGGCCGCCACTCAACCAACCCCAACTTCCTCCTTCTGCCGCGCCCCTCTCTGTCTCCCTTCTTCGAACACCACCGTGCCTCTCCTTCGTTCTTCCTTCTTCGTCCCCCAATCGCAGCAACCCCAACCCAACCCAGTTCGACCCGGCCACAACGCCCAAACCTGCCACCATTAGCGACCTCCACCCCTATCCTTTGTTATGTTTTGGGGTTTGGGGTTCAATGGGGTTTGGGGTTTGATATGGGAAAGTGGAAGATGAGAAAAAGGGTATTTTTGACTTTTTGCTATTAAAATGGAGTTTGAAGCTAAAATGGGGGGTTTGGGAACTAATATTCACTGCATGCAGTTTTTGTGAGAGGTGAGTGTCTTCGTAAAAGCTTGGAAGAGCCAAGAGAAACCATAAAAAAATCATAAACACTTGAACCCCAATATCTGTACATTGAACCCTTGATTTTGTTTTCTATGATCTGTTCAATCTATTTATTCATTCTGTTTATGTTTTTTTGATTGTTAGGACGTTCAGAACTTCATGATATGATTTATAAAACAATAGATTTCAATGAGTTTGGATTGATTTGAAATTGAAAAACAAAAAAATTACATATTTTAATACTGGTGTAGTTTGAAAAGTGTTTTGATCTTATTTTTGCCTGAGTTCAAGTAAACTCGTGGAGTCTACGTAAACTCGCATCGTAAATACGTAAGTGTTTGCAAATATCTAAACTTTAATTAATAACATATTCTAGGACATAAACATACTTAAAAAATCTTATCCAAAAATACTTTTAAACTTTCGAATATTCTAATAAAGCAAATAAAAATATAAAATATAATCATAACTCAATATTTGCTCCAACTGTTATGTAACACTCCTTTTATATCATCTTACTTTATAAGAAAAGTAAGAAGTTTATGAAAACTTGGACTTGTTATCGTTGGAAAAAGATCTGAAAATAATAATTTTCCATTCCCTTGAAAATTCCTTTTCACAAACACTTGATTAGTAATGAGGTTGACTAACAAAATCAGAGTTTGCGGAAACATAATAAAATCATAATATTATACCCCCAAAATATATCAAGTGTAACAAGTCCATTAATACCAAATAAGTATAATTATGAAACTGAATTCCTCTTATGATACCTTTTTCCAAAATATGTATCATATAAAATCTATTAAAAATAGAAATGTTATAGAGCTGGTCACTGGTCCTTTGTCCAAACATTCATCTGGCCGGATCCTCGATATCTGCACAACGGGTTCACAACCCACATTTTCTACACTCTGCATGCACCTAAGGAACATCTCCCCTTACTGATTCTTGTGCAAGCTAGATGCACGATCAACACATAATAAGGGCATGGGGGTTAGCTATACATATTCGCATAATCAAATGAGAATAAAACTAACATTCACAAGACAACATGTAGCAAATCATGATGCATAAACATATGAGCACACCCGGTTAATCATAATAATTCTTTCAATGCAGGTGGCATGATGCATGATTTTCTTCCACAACTGAGGCCTTGTGTTCATAATAATTGATGCATTAATTATTATTTTCTTCCATCTTGGACGTCCATCCAATACACCCTTGTGTTCCCGGAACACCGACATTCGTTCCCAAAACGTAATGCCGAACCATACATGGATAATACGCATCACTCCCAGAGTGTGCACCACGTTCCCAGAACGTGTAGCAAACCATACTTGGAATAATAAACACCACTCCCAGAGTGTGCACCACGTTTCCAGAACGCATAAAAACCAGGTCCCAAACACTAGCCACATATCTATAATGTGTCATCAAGTAGGTTGCATATCAATGTGTTCCCAGAACACTAACATACGTTCCCAGAACGTATAAAACCGGGTCCCAGACACTGACCACATATCTATAATGTGTCATCAAGTAGGTTATAATTTGGTACTCCCGGAGTACCCTCCTCATATTCCCAGAATATGATAAACGTTCCTACCAACCAAACTTCCATTCTATATGGATGCACAATCATCAAGGTTGGTTTTATCTTTAATTCTATTATTATACCAATGTGTTCCCAGAACACTAACATACGTTCCTAGAACGTATCGCAAACCATACTTGGAATATAATCAAGCACCACTCCCAGAGTGTGCATCACGTTCCCAGAACGTGTCCAAGAAACCATGTCCCAGACAATGGCCACATTCCCAGAATGTGTCATCAAGTAGGTTGCAACAGTTTAGTACTCCTAGAGTACAGGGTCAAGTACCCCGAACATCACAAACCATCCTTGCCAACCTATTTCATTACCTTTCTCTATGCATGCATTGCATACATAATTACTAAGGTTGGTCTTTCCATTAATTCCATTATTATGACTTAGAAAACACAACTTCTGAATGATATCTTGAAGTATGGCTTTACTCATAAAATTCACCTTTGAATTTAAATTTAACATATGCTCATAGACCTGGATTGAGAGAATGTAATCTTTGGTATCAAAAATCCTTACTTAAAAACTTAACTTTTATTTTTAAGTTTCAGGTACTAACCGGTTACATCATCACCTAACCGGTTAGAATTACAGACCTGAATACAAAACCATTGATTTTCAAAGAATCTTTCCTTGATTTCTCTACTCAATCCAATAACAAGGTCTTAGCATAACAGAATACCTCAAGTCCAACCATAATATCATTCAAAAGATCTAAGTCATAATCCAATTTCATTTATGCATAATTTCCTCTTGAAATTGTCTCATTACACTAAGGTATTAACTCTTTAATTTCAATCTGAGCCATAACAGTATAATCCACTTCATATCAGATTGTTTCCAATGAAATTAAGGCCTAGATTTGAGTAGCATCAATAAGACCACAAGACTGATTTCAAAAACTTATTTTCTTTTACAATTTTACAGTGTCTAACCGGTTACAATTATCGAGTAACCGGTTAGATTGTGCAGTCAGCACACTGAAATATGAGGTTTTGCAAACCATTCTTTTCATTACTCAAATCTAACCAATTTCAACATTCAAAAGAGTTCATATACCTTAAGTAAACATGTTTAATCACAGAAACACATTCACCTTGCATGCATTCAATTTAGATACTCAACTTGCACATAATTGCACATATTTCACAACTTAATGCATCAATTCACATAATATCCAATTAAGTCATGAAATCAACATCAACATAGCTTGCATGCATCCAGATAACATTGCTCAAAACATCAATTGAGCTCAAATTGGCCTCCAAGCCATTTAACCATTTCAACTTATGCCCTTTGAGTCTCTTGGTGACTCATCCTATATTCTACCACAATTTATTCTCATTCTAGAAAATAGTAAGCTTCCCCCTTACCTCAGGTTCGTGCTTGATCCAAAACATTGCAGAGAGAAAGGCTCCAACATAGATCTCCATTAAATCCACTATATGCAGATAGAGTTGGACAGGGTACCAAAACCAGGGAAATTGACATGCAAAACCTAATTAAGAATTGGGGAAAATAGTCAAATTGAGTTCTCTGCAACATGCACCAGAGGTAGGAATAGATTTGAAACCAAAAGGGTTTGTGTGCTTACCAAAATCGAGCTTCAAAGTCAGCTCCAGAAATCAGAAGCTGAGGTTTGACAGCATCAACACCTCAACTTGGCAAGCTTCGTTCTCTTGATTCAGGGACTCTCAACTCACAATCTTTATATCAATACAAAGCCCTTGATGTGAGCTTTGTAACAGTGTATCACTCATGTTCTAACTCTCAAAAACGAAGGAGAATTTCAGAGACGAACTTACAAACCCTAAACAGAGCTTCAACCCTAAATTCAGAGAACCAACCCCAAATCCTTCAGCAATCCAGCCTTTTATAGACGAATTGGAGTAACATGCAAGGCGACACGTCTATCTCCACTCAAGGAAGGAAGGAATCGTGGCAATTTCTGGGTTAAAACGCGTGATTACTCATCAAACGCACTAACCCAGGTTTCTGAGTTCATCGTGTAATCGGTTACACAGCCCTTCTAACCGGTTACATACTGATAAAATTCAAAAATTAATAATTTAATTACTCTTTCTTCAAAAACCTTTCTAATATTGCAATTTGGTCCCAACCCAAGGACTAAATTACAATATTCACATTTTTGTACAAAATAACCATACAAAAATATATCTCATATTTTTATATATATAAAAACACATAATGTACAAAAACTAAAACCTTTAAAACTAATATAAATCAATTATAAATTAATTGTGATAATTAATTTCTCGGTTATTTGGGAGACGAAAATTAGGGGTGTTACACTACTCCCTCACTTAAAAGGAATTTCGTCCCCGAAATTCATCTTCTAAAATTTTTCGCTTTTCCCAAAGTGTTTTTATACTAGAAACTTCATCTTGTTTCCAAAAATTCGTTCTTTAGGGTCCTCCCCCACTTAAAAGAGTTTCGATATAATCCTTGTATTTTGAAACATTTCAAATAAAACTCTTCAGGAAAAACTTTCCAAACTAAACCACAAGGATTTTTCGGATAAAACTCTTATGTGAAAGAATTTCTTTTAAAAAAATATTCTTTTGAATAATACACTTTTCAATCAACTTTTTGGGCTGCGCACTCTGACCTCTCGAGCACGATCAAAGAAACATTTTGTATGACTTCATTTCTTAATAGTTTGAGACATTAGGGTGATCAGTCCTAATATTCAAACCATTAATAACAAAATCATCCCTTTCAGATATAATCTTTCGCAAGAAAGTTCATACGACAGGTCTTTAAGTTAGATGAACTTAAAGATAGAGTAATTATCACTATCAGACTTAGTTAGATAGTCAAGTTCTAGAGACATTTCCGTTGGGGAGACAAAGATTTGTCCTATCGCGGTGGTTGTTAATCTCTCTAGTCATAACTGATCTTTCTATTTCTGTAGTGTCCACAAATGTTATCACATCCAATTGTGATAAGGGTTTTGATCACAGAAAAATTGAAGTTGAACTTACATGATATTGATATTCTCAAACGATTAGATTAACGTAATCAAAAAACATTTGACTACGTTAATTCAGATCAAAGGAAGAGATAGGCTTGGGTTGTTTACGTCAGGATTACACTCAACTCTCATCTCAGTCGGTGAATTCTTATTGTGCTGGATTCGCTTGCTGTCCAATCCTTTCTCACCTTTTCTTTCAAGACAATTCGGTAAATAATACTCCAGCTTCCTACAATCGGAATTTACTATTCCCTTAGGTACATCACAACTAAACTCCAAGTGATGTGCCTCACAGTTTTCACCTTGAGATGGACAAATGTTTCCTTCCCTATTTCCTCCTCAGACACTTTTCTGCAATCGAGGATTCCTTAACCTTGATATTTCAGTGGTTGATATTCTCCTATTTACTTTTCCTATTTCTCCAGTTGGGCCTGTATTTCATCATTCTTTCTCTTATTCTGAACTCAAACATTTCTCGCATGAAATTCATGTATTTTCCCATAGTCCTCATACGTGCTTACCAACATCGAGAAATTCCTTATTCCTTGATAGTTGATAGCTAACTTGGGTTCGAACATAATCTATTCTTGAAGTGCTTGCCTTTGGATCTCTCCTCTAGATTGTCCTAGACAACACTTCCTAAATCCCTTACTTCCATAATATATTTTCTAATATCCATAATCACAGACTTTGGTTCTAAAGATTAAATCTCTTTTGTTTCTTCATAGAGATCTAACTCCTTTTTCCTCAAAAGTTAACTTCTCTTTCTTCTCTTCATCTTCTGGTGGTAATTCACGAATCCGATTCAGGAATTCGTTGGTGATTGGCAACATTCCCAATCTAATACTTAGAGGGTTCCTCTTGGGTTACCCGACTTAGGTCTCTGAACTCCTTGATCAGAATAACCTCCTTAACCATCATTGAGCTCACAAGAATAGCCTATCGGCTCAAATCGTCTGCAACTACGTTTGCTATGCCAGGATGGAGCATCAAAGCCATAATCTTAAAGAAACTCCATCCATCGCCTTTATCTTACATTCAACTCTTCCTCTTCTTATTGTCATTCATACTTTCGAACTCCAAACTTGTTCATGAATTACCACCTTCTTAACTTAGTACCTAATGTTTCTTTTGCATCATCCAGCTCAATTCTCTACCTTCCCTAATTGGAGTAGCTCCTCGATTTCAACTCTCGATTAGTCCATAAATATTATGATTCAATCCTCTTAAATCAATTTCAATGATGAATCAAGGCATTAAGTTATTTTACCACATTAAATCCTTTCCTTAAAATTTTTACTTAGGTAATTGATGTTGAGTTTGGATTGGAGGAAGATGTTTATTGATACCAAAAGTTCCTTCACAAGGACTTAAATTTTTATTTTAGACTTTCAGCTTCTAACCGGTTACAAGAAACTTTAACCGGTTATGAAGTATAGTTTTAGAAATAAAACCAAAGAATTTCAAAACCATTTTATTTACCTCATCCAATCCAACTCAAAATAGGATTTATTCATAATCTAATACCTTGATTCCAACTGAATCCATCACTGAAATGATTTAAATCATAATCTACTCACATTTTCCATAATTCCTCTTGGACTAATCATATTATATTGGGGTATAATCCATCCCCACCCCTACCATAATTAAACAACACCCTATCATTCAATACCATCAGTTGGTCTTTCCAAGTCAACTTGGTCAAAGGCCAAGCGATCTTAGAAAATCCCTCAATAATCCGGCGGTAGAATCCAGCCAGCCCTAAGAAACTTCTGACTTTAACCACAGTCTTAATTTGTTCACCTTACACCACTGAATTTCGCCTTCGCTGGATCCACCACAATTTCTTTAATGATCACGTGCCCTGCGGACTTAGCTTCGCTCAACCAAAACTCATATTTGGTGAGCTTAGCACATAACTACTCTTCCTGCAGGAGTTTCAACGCAATCCGGAGATGTTCCTCATGCTCCTCCGAATTCTTAGAATAAACCACAAACGAATCCGAATATATCTAAGGGTCTAGTTCTTTATAATCCATAAAAGAACAGGTGCATTAGTCAATCCGAACGACATTATTTTCTACTCATAATGTCCGTATCGAGATTAAAATGCAGTCTCAAGTGTATCCCTGCCTCGAATCCTGATTTGGGATTAATTCAACCGCCAATCCATCTCAGAAAACACTTAGATTCTTTTAACCTGGTCCAACCAATTCTTTTAACAACTTCTCTACGTGTTTCTCTAATTTGACCATTCCCGATGATACCATATCGTAAGGGTAGTAGAGAGAGAATCAGCTTCAAGAACTAACTTGATTCCAAACTCTATCTCTTTGCTCAAGGGTGAACCTAACATCCTTTCTTGAAACCCAGATTTCTTTAACCCCCTATTTCCTTCACTGCTGCCCAGAAGCAGACACATGGGTCCATTGGATTCCAGATTCGAAACTTGGGAATTCCAATACAGGGTTGTTCTATCGTCATTAATCATGATAATTTGATCCTTCGATTCCCAAACCGTGCTTAAGATCAAATGAAATCATGACACAGGTAGATAGACAAAGTCCAATACCTTAATAGAACGATTCAGACATACCTTGGAAACCACTACAAGAAGATTTGTAGGATTCTCTGCTTTGAGATAGCCGATTGGATAAGGCATATAGCAACTTTGATCACTACCCTTATCCGAAAGGAACAAAAGAAAGGATAGCTTTAGAGTTTAACAAACTCAACAAGGTTGATCTTTAAGAAGATCACTGCTCTACACTCGGTCTGAAAAGTTGATTGACTTTAACACGAGTGAGGGTAAACACTCCTCCTCAGAGTCGAGGACTCAACTACAACTCCTTAAAATTTCCTCATCACTGGTTCTATGAGAACGGAATAAACCAACACTATGGTTTTAGGGTCACCACATGTCTAAAGAGAAGCATACGACTATCATACTTCTATTTAGACTTCATAGAACACTTCTTAATAGCAGAATAAACTACTTATCTAGAGCCATTTCCCATAACCTTAGCTCTAATTTGGAAGTGTATGAAAGCATACTTCCCAGGAAACATTGCAGATATCGATGACCAGCGTATTGGACCACACACCCAAGGACCAAGAGTCAGGACCATTGCTCTGATACCATAAAAATGTAACACTCCTTGTATATCATATTACTTTATAAGAAAAGTAAGAAGTTTATGAAAACTTGGACTTGTTATCGTTGGAAAAAGATCTGAAAATAATAATTTTCCCTTCCCTTGAAAATTCCTTTTCACAAACACTTGATTAGTAATGAGGTTGACTAACAAAATCAGAGTTTGCGGAAACATAGTAAAATCATCATATTATACCCCCAAAATATATCAAGTGTAACAAGTCCATTAATACCAAATAAGTATAATTATGAAACTGAATTCCTCTTATGATACCTTTTTCCAAAATATGTATCATATAAATTCTATTAAAAATAGAAATGTTATAGAGCTGGTCACTGGTCCTTTGTCCAAACATTCATCTGGCCGGATCCTCGATATCTGCACAACGGGTTCACAACCCACATTTTCTACACTCTGCATGCACCTAAGGAACATCTCCCCTTACTGATTCTTGTGCAAGATAGATGCATGATCAACACCTAATAAGGGCATGGGGGTTAGCTATACATATTCGCATAATCAAATGAGAATAAAACTAACATCCACAAGACAACATGTAGCAAATCATGATGCATAAACATATGAGCACACCCGGTTAATCATAATAATTCTTTCAATGCAGGTGGCATGATGCATGATTTTCTTCCACAACTGAGGCCTCTAAAAGTCCATCTTGGACGTCCATCCAATACACCCTTGTGTTCCCGGAACACCGACATTCGTTCCCAAAACGTAATGCCGAACCATACATGGATAATACGCATCACTCCCAGAGTGTGCACCACGTTCCCAGAACGTGTAGCAAACCATACTTGGAATAATAAGCACCACTCCCAGAGTGTGCAACACGTTCCCAGAACGCATAAAAACCAGGTCCCAAACACTGGCCACATATCTATAATGTGTCATCAAGTAGGTTGCATATCAATGTGTTCCCAGAACACTAACATACGTTCCCAGAACGTATAAAACCAGGTCCCAGACACTGACCACATATCTATAATGTGTCATCAAGTAGGTTATAATTTGGTACTCCCGGAGTACCCTCCTCATATTCCCAGAATATGATAAACGTTCCTACCAACCAAACTTCCATTCTATATGGATGCACAATCATCAAGGTTGGTTTTATCTTTAATTCTATTATTATACCAATGTGTTCCCAGAACACTAACATACGTTCCTAGAACGTATCGCAAACCATACTTGGAATATAATCAAGCACCACTCCCAGAGTGTGCATCACGTTCCCAGAACGTGTCCAAGAAACCATGTCCCAGACAATGGCCACATTCCCAGAATGTGTCATCAAGTAGGTTGCAACAGTTTAGTACTCCTAGAGTACAGGGTCAAGTACCCCGAACATCACAAACCATCCTTGCCAACCTATTTCATTACCTTTCTCTATGCATGCATTGCATACATAATTACTAAGGTTGGTCTTTCCATTAATTCCATTATTATGACTTAGAAAACACAACTTCTGAATGATATCTTGAGGTATGGCTTTACTCATAAAATTCACCTTTGAATTTAAATTTAACATATGCTCATAGACCTGGATTGAGAGAATGTAATCTTTGGTATCAAAAATCCTTACTTAAAAACTTAACTTTTATTTTTAAGTTTCAGGTACTAACCGGTTACATCATCACCTAACCGGTTAGAATTACAGACCTGAATACAAAACCATTGATTTTCAAAGAATCTTTCCTTGATTTCTCTACTCAATCCAATAACAAGGTCTTAGCATAACAGAATACCTCAAGTCCAACCATAATATCATTCAAAAGATCTAAGTCATAATCCAATTTCATTTATGCATAATTTCCTCTTGAAATTGTCTCATTACACTAAGGTATTAACTCTTTAATTTCAATCTGAGCCATAACAGTATAATCCACTTCATATCAGATTGTTTCCAATGAAATTAAGGCCTAGATTTGAGTAGCATCAATAAGACCACAAGACTGATTTCAAAAACTTATTTTCTTTTACAATTTTACAGTGTCTAACCGATTACAATTATCGAGTAACCGGTTAGATTGTGCAGTCAACACACTGAAATATGAGGTTTTGCAAACCATTCTTTTCATTACTCAAATCTAACCAATTTCAACATTCAAAAGAGTTCATATACCTTAAGTAAACATGTTTAATCACAGAAACACATTCACCTTGCATGCATTCAATTTAGATACTCAAATTGCACATAATTGCACATATTTCACAACTTAATGCATCAATTCACATAATATCCAATTAAGTCATGAAATCAACATCAACATAGCTTGCATGCATCAAGATAACATTGCTCAAAACATCAATTGAGCTCAAATTGGCCTCCAAGCCATTTAACCATTTCAACTTATGCCCTTTGAGTCTTTTGGTGACTCATCCTATATTCTACCACAATTTATTCTCATTCTAGCAAATAGTAAGCTTCCCCCTTACCTTAGGTTCGTGCTTGATCCAAAACATTGCAGAGAGAAAGGCTCCAACATTGATCTCCATTAAATCCACTATATGCAGATAGAGTTGGACAGGGTACCAAAACCATGGAAATTGACATGCAAAACCCAATTAAGAATTGGGGAAAATAGTCAAATTGAGTTCTCTGCAACATGCACTAGAGGTAGGAATAGATTTGAAACCAAAAGGGTTTGTGTGCTTACCAAAATCGAGCTTCAAAGTCAGCTCCAGAAATCAGAAGCTGAGGTTTGACAGCATCAACACCTCAACTTGGCAAGCTTCGTTCTATTGATTCAGGGACTCGCAACTCACAATCTTTATATCAATACAAAGCCCTTGATGTGAGCTTTGTAACAGTGTATCACTCATGTTCTAACTCTCAGAAACGAAGGAGAATTTCAGAGACGAACTTACAAACCCTAAACAGAGCTTCAACCCTAAATTCAGAGAACCAACCCCAAATCCTTCAGCAATCCAGCCTTTTATAGACGAATTGGAGTAACATGCAAGGCGACACGTCTATCTCCACTCAAGGAAGGAAGGAATAGTGGCAATTTCTGGGTTAAAACGCGTGATTACTCATCAAACGTACTAACCCAGTTTTCTGAGTTCATCGTGTAACTGGTTACACAGCCCTTCTAACCGGTTACATACTGATAAAATTCAAAAATTAATAATTTAATTACTCTTTCTTCAAAAACCTTTCTAATATTGCAATTTGGTCCCAACCCAAGGACTAAATTACAATATTCACATTTTTGTACAAAATAACCATATAAAAATATATCTCATATTTATATATATAGAAACACATAATGTACAAAAACTAAAACCTTTAAAACTATTATAAATCAATTATAAATTAATTGTGATAATTAATTTCTCGGTTATTTGGGAGACGAAAATTAGGGGTGTTACATGTTATATGATTTTTAACATCCATATTGTTAGGATTAGAAAACACTAGGATAAAGGATTATAGATGACTATAAATGTTTTATGAATATGTTTTCATAACTGCATTTGAGTATATATGGATGTTTTTGGATATTTTGGGATTAAGGAAACGTGTTGTTTCTGCGTAATTATGCAGAGACAATCAATCGTCTCAAGGTGATAATCGATTGTTTTTGGTATGTTTGACAACACGAGCTAGGAGCTTTTTAGTTAGTTAGGAGCTTTTAGATTCAGTCAAAAAGCTATTAATCTCATTCGGTGAACACAAATTAGAAGTAGCTTATAGCTTTTAAAAAATGAGCTTGTAGCTTTTGAAAGTTAGCTTTTAGCTAGAAAGCTACTTGAAGTAGCTTTCAAAAAATTAAACTAAACTAGCTTTCAATAATTCATATACCAATTATACCCTCAAACCAATTTTAAAAGTTATTTACATACCCTCGTAGAAAACACAACGCAACATATATGTGTCTTGCCTAAACACAACACCAATGTTATTCTGCTATGCGATATGTATGTGCATGACATAATTCTTCCTTAGTGCATCGTTACAATTGCTAGCATGATAAGAAAATAAAACATTTTCACTCTTACTACTACTTAAATTGATTTAATTTGCACCATTGATATGATTATTTCTAATTGACATTTTAATTAATTAACTACATAATTAATAAATAAAAAAAAAGAAACAAATTTAATTAATCATAATTTAATAATTTTTATACTTTATTAGTTAATTAATTAATTAGATATCTATTTAATAAATAAAGGGGGAAAATGAAAAAATGAAAAAAATAAACTATAAATAATATAGTGTTACATGTCCTTTTTAGTCATTTAATAACTTTAAGCTACTTAAAAAGTTAGTTTTGCCGAACAACACTATTTCAAATAGTCAGCTAAATAGTTATAAACTCACAGCTTCTACCTAGTTTAACAGCTACAAGTTAGAAACTCACAACTACAAGTTATAAGCTCATAACTACAAACTAGTTTTGCCGAACATACCCTTAGTCAAAATTGAACAAATTGATGTCAGATATTGCTTGACATTCGATTGAATTGAAATTGTCAATGATATTAATTACTTCTTTTTTTATAAATATCCCTATTTATTCAACGTTTTTTAGAGTCTCAATAATAGTTGTATATGAATAATTTTGAAAAAGTATACCCAGTATTACCAATTTCAGTGCTACTAACAATATTAACTAACTTTCTTAGTCCCAATGAAAGCAAGCAAGTGCTCATATTCAAAGATAGAGGGACTAATTACAATATCGAGAGAAATAAGTAAAGTTGTAAAGTTTTAAACATGAATAACTTTAGCATGACAACATACTTTTTGATAAATTTTGAAAATAATAATTACTTTTTTTAATCTACGTGAATTAGGTAACAATGATTTATAATGAGACAAATGAAGTACTCAATAGCATTTAAAGTTTCAATATCAATAATAATACTCCCTCCGGTCCTATATATAGGACATATTCTAGAAGCAATCTTTGGTCCTATATATAAGACATTTTGTATTTTCTATGCATCATTTATTGCTTTTTCTCTTTTTTGCCCTTATTAAATGCAAGTGTTTTTTGTTGTTCATTAATGGGTGTGAATTTTTCAAGAAAAGTTGAGAGGGTAAAATTGTAATGTTACAATATATTCTCATAGAATTCATAAAACTAACTACTTTTCTTGGTCCGAGAAATATGGTTAAGTATGTCCTATATATAGGACCAGAGGGAGTACTAACTAACTTCATTGGTGAACATAAATTCTCCTAAAAAATCTTATATTACGGGCGGAGGGAGTACCTCTTTTATTACTAGCTGTTACCAACTTTGACCAACTTTGACATTATCGTTTATTGTTTCAACGACGCCTTTCACAATTGTGCTTTTGAGAGATTTTTTATATGGTCATCCACAAATAATCCTTCGACATAAGTATATGCTCCTTGAAATCACTTTCACATCTTCAAAATTTCTAATGTGAATATACTTGCCATCAACATCACTTCTATGTCGAAAAGGATAACCCATCCAAATAAATTTTGACATTAACAACTATAAAAAAATTTAAACAAGAAAATAATAATACCAGCAACCAACCAACCAATGCAAATTCAAAACCATAAATATGATTTCATGTACACAAAAGAGATATATAGTTCAAAAAGTAATGGTAGCCATAGAGGTTGCAGAAAATCTTGTAGCAAGACGAAGACACTAGCTTGCTTTGCATATATATATATATATGACTTCAGCACATATATGCTTGCAAGCATCACAGCCAGTGTCATCTATCCTGCGACAAGACACTCCCAACCCCTTGTATTATTCTCTCTTTTTCTGCCTTGGCTTCTGTGATTGGCACATGTTGTATGTGTGTATAAATAGCGCACGATATTTCAAGTCCAATCATGAAGGTTGAAAAGTGGCATGATACATGTGTTAATAAAGTGCAAATAATCCAGCTGGACTTCTAGAATTCCAAATATTAGTGTAAAATAAAGTTCAAGATTCTAAGTTTGAAAGGTTGAATTGAACTATATTATTCAAATAATAGATAATTGCTAGGAATTTACCTGATGTATTGAAAACATTTGAACGAATCTTCGATGGAATTTACATTAATTGCTTGTTAATTTGAGATCGTTAATTAATTTGATAAACCGCTGATTAAAAAATAATAATTTGATAAACCATGACGTTTGTTATCACGTCAGAAAGTGACATATTTCTATGACTACGATATTACAATAATCCATTATGGAAAAATCATAGATTGAATTGTGCATTGTTTAAAAATGTGGTGTGTCCGTTGCGGGGAGCAAAGCCTGAATATCAACTTCAAGTTAATACTATTTCCTCCGTTCTAGTTTAAATTGTTTTTCAAAATATTTTTTTTTGTTTTTCTATAGTAATTGTTTTTTTTAAAAAAATCCATAAACATTAATTATTCATTTTATAATTTTATCCTCATCTATTTAAGAAGAGAGATAGTAAATAAAAAAAATATAATAAATGTAATTTTAAAAGAGATAATACAGTAATAAATTAGATAAATAATACATTAATTTAATATAAACAAACATTTTAGTTACAGTTTACCAACGAGCTGTTGGTGCAGTGGTGCCAGGGGCTGCACTTGGTAGGGTGAACCACGGTTCGATCCCCCGCAACAACGTTGGGAGAGGAATAAAACCTTAACCCCGGGACCCTCCTCGAACTGGATTAGTCGGCCCAGTGGGCCGGATACCAGGTGCAAACCAAAAAAGTTACAATTTTTAGTACTCGGGTTATAGTAAAATAGGAAGGGAAGAGTTGAAGACAATGTGGAAACATAATAAATTTGTAAATTTCCTGATAAGCAAAACCATTTAATTAAGATTAGTATAAAGGGCATTAACTTTTCTTATTGGAGAAAAGTTATTTAATAAAAAATAAGCTAGCCAATACACAGTAGACAAATACAAGCAGCTCTAGAAAGAGCAAACATACTAGGTATTTAACTTAATTATTAATTATTAATAAAAGATAACGAACACGTCCTTAAACAAAAAGAATTCTCAAACAAGATAGATGACTAATATGTAAATATGTAAAATATCAGTAACCCGGCTTCGTGGAAACTTCAATATCATTTTTTTTCTCTTTTTTACTATCACACCATTACATACAAGTGAAAAGAACGAAGAATGTGTTAAGTTTGATTTAAAAATAATTCTTAATAAAGGACAAAACTATATTTTGGTCTTTGATATTGGAAGGTGATTTTACTTTTGTATTTGGGATCTCAAAAATTCATCTTTAGTTCTTAAGAGTGTGAAACATTATTCATATTAATCCCTAGAAAGTTATGTCGTTTAATTCTTTTTTCAATTTAATCCCTAACTTATAAATATTTGATTCAATGTGATTCCTAAGATTACTAAATATATTTCAGGTACATTTTTGATCAACTAACTTTAACACCCATTAGTATTCCCCTTAATATATTACTATTATGACCATTCATTATTATGTTAATTAGTCTTAGTTATTATATTATGAAAGTATGAATTTATTTAAACTTTTAATCCAAGTGGATTGCGAAAATGGTTGGGCGCTTAGGATTTCATGGTCAAAGGCTCGAGTCCCAGTAAGACAACAATTTTTGGGGAGGATCCATACTGTTGAGTCAAAGACTCGCACAATTCGCGGATCCGGTGTGGATTAGTTGGGCCACAAAAAATGTGAAGCCCAACCCAGATTTCGAAAAAAAAAACTTTTCAAAACTATTTTGAAAGACACCTTCAAAACATATAACTAGTATTATTTATTATTCATAAAAGGATTAATTCATATTATATATCAAAAGTTGACCCTAGGCTATGGTTATATGTTATGCAGCAAAACATAGTTTATATATATATATATATATAAGCCCAAATCTAATAGTTTTATTTGCATCTCCAAAATAAATTTAATCTATAGTAGACTAAGTACATGAACTCATACTCCTTAAGTTGTTCAGAAGGGGTATGATCCTTAACTTCTCGACTGCTGGAAGAGTAAATACAATTTTGGTACCCAGCAAATACAACGGGAAATGGAGACTAAGACATTGTTTTATAGCATTATCAGATAGTACAGGAAAAACATCAACATACATAAACATTCACACACAACACAGATATGGATATATGATACAAGATACCACACAATCATATCCAAACATTGTTATCTTATTATGTATCTACATGTATCAATACTTGTCTCATCACTTGTCAATTCAATCATTGAATCTTGAATTCAATCTCTGAATTCAGTTATTATTTTCGATCCAATCTCTGGATTCTATTCTATCCGAATACAATTGCTAGATAATCAAATACTTTGAAATAAACTGATCATTATTGAATATACCAATATTATGATGATTTTATTAAATCAATAATAAAACATCAAATAGAAAAAAAAATCATCCCATAATCCCTTCGGTCCCTATTATAAAAAAAAGGTTTATTTGGTGTTTTTGGTCCACGCACGAAAGTTGATTGAGTTTTGGTTTTAGTCCTTTTTCTTTATTTGACCGGTTTTGATCCTTAAAATTTTAAAAATTTTGGTTTTAGTCCCTGCCGTTAGGGATCCACCTTTATTTGATGACGTGGCTAATGAAGCGCCACGTCAGCATGTCACGAGTCTTTTTTTTTTTTAATGTAAAAGGTCCCTGCTGAAAGTTGATCGAATTTTGGTTTTAATCCTTATCTTTTTTTTGGACCGATCAAGGTCCTTAAAGTTTAAAAATTTTGGATTGGTCCATGTCGTTAATAAAATACTGTTAATTGCTGACATGACTAACGGACTGCTACATCATCATGTCACGTGTCTGCATAATAATGAGCTATTGTCACGTTGACAGATGACATGTAAGAACAATAGACATATAATAACAGTATAACAGTATAGAATAAGACATGATTTATATAATGTATTTGGTTTATTATATAAACAGAAAAGGCGAAAGACTAAAAATTTTAATATTTTAATTCATCTGAAATCCCACATATTGAATGTTATATACTTGTATGATGTCTGTAGGTTTGTTTAAATTATTGGGTTCGTGTAAGTTAGACAATCTTGGGCCAATCGTGGCTAGAGTTCTGCATGCATTGCTGGGTTATCCATGTCATCTACCAACGTGGCAACAACTCGTTATTGTGCAAACATATGACATACTGATGTGGCAATTCATAAGCCATGTATTAACAGTATTTTACTAACTGCAGGTACCAAAACAAAAAGTTTTAAACTTTTAAGGACTTTGACCGATAAAAAAAAAGGTAGGGACCAAAACCAAAATTCGATCAACTTTCAGGGACTTTTTACTTAAAAAAAAAGACACGTGGCATGCTGACGTGACACTCCATTAGCCACGTCATCAATTAACGATGGACCTTTAACGGCAGAGACTAAAACCAAAATTTTTAAACTTTTAAGGATCAAGACAGGTCAAACAAAAAGAGAGGGACTAAAACCAAAAGTCGGTCAACTTTCGGGGACCAAAAACTTAAATAAGCCTAAAAAAAATAATCGAAATCACACTTATTAAGAAAGTTAGTTGAATGTATTTAATTTTGTCAAAATCATAAAAAATATGACATGAAACAAAAATTAAATGAGATTACTACTTTCTAGAAACATTTTAGGAATAATTGTATTGAGAATAGAAAGTTGGTTAATTTTTTCTTATATTTGAGACGAAAATATGTATGCACTCTTTTTCTTATAATAGGAACCGGAGGGAGAACCATTTTAGTTATTGAATTCATAAATTAATTCTTATTATAAGAGACAAAAACGTTATCTTAACATCTCTTTTAGCAAATATTCTCTCTGATTCTTATCATAGGGCATATTTAACCGAATTACACATACCAAGAAAAGTGGTTAGTTTTGTGAATTCTATGAGAATATATTGTAACATTACAATTTTACCCCTCTACTTTACTTGGAAAGTTCACATTCATTAATGAACAAAAACAAACATAGTTAGTCAAAATATTTAATAAGGACAAAAAAGAGAAAAAACAATTAATGATGCATAGGAAATATAAAGTGTCTGTCCAAAGATTCTTCTAGAAGCTAAGGTGCCCTATATATAGGACCAGAGGGAGTATATTTTAATAGAAAATTGATTATTAAAAAAATTAAAGAATTAATTACATTTTTTATTCTTCATCTTATTTTCATGATTCACTTTAATCCTTTTAATTTTTTTAACTTATTTTTATCCTTTATTTTTATTTTTTTTTTTACAAATAATCCCGTAATCCCTTCATAAGTGCATGCATGCTCTCACATCATCAAAATTTCTAATATAAATACACTACTTGTCATCAATATCACTTCTATGGAGAAATGAATAACTTGTCGAAATAAATTTCAACACTAACAGCAGTAATAGAAAAATTAAACAAGAAAATAATAATACTAACAAGCAACCAACCAAATTCGATCAAAACCATAAATATGATATCATGTATATAAAAGAGATATATAGTTGAAAAATTAATGGTAGCCATAGAGGCTGCGGAGAATCTCGTAGCAGGACAATGACACTAACTTGCTTTGCATATATATGTATATATGTATATGACTTCATCAGCACTTATATGCTTGCAAGCATCACAGCAGCCAGTGTCATCTATTATACATATACGTACACTACTCAGGATTTTTCAAGTCCAATCATGAAGGTTGAAAAATGGCATGATATAAATGTTACTCCCTCCGGTCTTATATATAGGACATATTCTAGAAGCAATCTTTGGTCCTATATATAAGACATTTTGTATTTTCTATGCATCATTTATTGTTTTTTCTCTTTTTTGCCCTTATTAAATGCATGTGTTTTTTGTTATTCATTAATGAGTGTGAATTTTTCAAGAAAAGTTGAGAGGGTAAAATTGTAATGTTACAATATATTCCCATAGAATTCATAAAACTAACTACTTTTCTTGGTCCGAGGAATATGGTTAAGTACGTCCTATATATAGGACCGGAGGGAGTACTAAAGTGCAAACAATCCGGCTGGGCTTCTCGAATTCCAAAAATTAGTGTAAAACTTTAAGATTCTAAGTTCGAAAGGTTGAATTGAACTATATTATGATATTTAAATTTTTTTTAAATGTTTAAATCACTGAATTATGATCAAACATTTGAAAATAGTCATTTCTTCACTTAAGTGATTATATGGTTGACAACATGCCAAATCACTTTCGTCACGTTGACAGATAACGTGTCATGTGATGTCACGTGAATTTTTTAAATTTAGAAAAATTCAAATTTATTCAAAATAATTGAAAATAATATTTTTTTTAAAAATAAAATTGAATTTTTTTATTAATTTTAAAAAATTGATTTTTTTAATAAAAAAACCATGTTGTGTCCCGTGAAGCCATGTTGCGGAACTGACGTGACATATCGTCAATCCTATCAGTAATTAAGTGACGAAAACATACCAAATATTTGAGTAAAGTTTTACAACTCAAAACATTAAAAAAAATTCAAGGACTAATTTCAAAAAATCAGCTAAAGTTTAGGGACTAAAAACTTCAATAAGCTCATTATTTAAATGAATTTTTTTAACTTCACCTCTTAGGGTTGAGGATAAAAAAACTAAAAGAAGTGCTTTTGTGTAGAAAAATTAAACATTTAATAATTCAAGTAATAATAGACTTAGTTTTAATTTTATAAATATCTTTATTATTTTTTACTCTTTATCCTTAGCCCTAAGGATCGAGGTTAAGCAAACCCTAATTAATAATATATACTTGCTAGGAATTTACCTGATGCATTAAAAAAATTACTCTCTTTGTTCCTATATATAAACCCTTGGAGTGGATTTACACATGGATTAAGGAAGTTAAGTTAATATTGTTAGTGACATTGAAATTGATAACATTTGATATACTTTTCTAAAATTACTCCTATAATTATCATTAAAACTCTAAAAAATGTTGAATAAACAAGAATATTTGTGAAAAGACGTAATTAGTGCCATTAAAAATTGGACCGAGTGTTTGTAAAAAGCATTGCATGATAATCACATTATTTAGTGTTATATATATAGGAAAAGGGAGTATGAATGAATCTTCGATGTAATTTACATTAATTGCTTACTTCCTCTTATCCTTAATAAGAAATTATTTTAATCGACTTTTTATTTTATTTTATAAGTTGTTTTAGATTTGGTAGCATTAAAGAGTTTATTTTAAATATACTCCTCATAATTTCATAAGGGTGATAAGATAATAAGTAAAATAGAGAGAGAAAGAAATAAAATCATAAAGTTTTAAATAAGTGCAACTTTGGAATAACAACATTTTTTTTATAAATTTGAAAGTAATAATTACCTTTCTTAATTTGTGTGAATTAGATAAAAATGACTTATATTAAGAGACATAACAGTATTAATTTCAGATCATTAATTAATTTGATTTTTTTATAGGCAAATAAATTTTATTCCAAACTAAACAAAAGAAGTACACCCTCCGGTCTTATTTATAAGACCCTTTTGGGGTTTTTGTTTTGGTCTTATTTATAAGACTCAATTTCAATTTTCAATAACATTTAATTACTTCTTTCCACAAATACTTCTATTAAGTCTAACACTTTTTAGAGTTCCAATAATAATTATATGGCTAGTTTTGAAAAAGTATATTAAATTTTCACATTTCTAATGTCACTAACAAATTTAACCACTTTCCTTGGTAGCAGTAAAAAACTCCAAAAGAATCTTATAAATAAGATCGGAGGGAGTATAAGAAATACTTCTAAGTGTACAAGTAAAAAAAACTGTTTACATATATATTGCAAAAGTTAATTAATTTTTCTATGACTACGATACTAATATTCATAATTAAAAAAAAATCAAAGATTGAATTGTGTCTTGTGGAAAAATCCATTACGCAGGGAGCAACTTCCGAGTTAATACTGTAAGTATGCAGTACAGTGCTATGATTGGAAGTTAAGAGTTTTTTTGGTTTGGATCCTGGTATCCGGTCCATTGGGCCGATTAATCCCATTTCGAAGGGTTCCGGGATTAAGGTTTTATTTCTTTCTCAACGTTGTTGCGGGGGATCGAACCGTGATTCGCCTTACCAAGTGCAGCCCTTAGCATTACTACATCAACAACTCGTTGGTAAGCATGTAAAAGTTTAGGACAATGTGAAAACATAATAAATTTGTAAATTTCCGTATAAGCCAAACCATAAGATTAATATAAAGGGCCTTTATCTTTTCTTATTTGAACGGAGAAAATTTATTTACAGTAATAAAGAAGGAGCTAGCCGCCGGTCCACAGTAGACAAACACAACAAGCTCTAGAATGGGCAAACCCACTAGGTATTTGAATATTTGATTTGATCAAGGGTTTTGCTAATTAACAAGTGTTTTCAGGAAATTTGTTAAGGATTTAGATTTGAAAAAAATATCTTAAGTTCACAATTTTCCAATATTTTTATATTACATTTGGTTCTTTAACAAATGTGGTAAAAATACTTGTTAATATTTTTCGATTATTAATTATTTAATAAAAGATAACGAACACGTCCTTAGAAAAAAAATCTCAAACAAGATAGAAGACTAATACACAAAGTTGTATATCATTAACACGGCTTCATGGAAACTTCTATAACATTTTTTTTCTTTCTTTTTAACTATCACACCATTACAAGTGAAAAGAAAGGAGAATGCGTTTAGTTTGACTTAGAAATAATTCTTGATAAAATGTAAATTATATCAATTACTTATGACTATTCAAACAAAAACCATTTAATGAAGTGGTGGCTGGCCAAATTCTTGATATTGTTATTATTTGTAATGAAGTGGTGGATCATGTCAGAAAATTTAAAAAGCAATGCTTTATTATGAATGTGGATTTTAAGAAGGTTTATAACTCAATAAGTTGGTCTTTTCTTAATTACTAATAAGTATTCCAATGCGATGCTCGGATCGTTTGAGATATTAGTATTGTGTATAAATTAAAATTGCAATTGATAAAATATGAGTAAAATATCTTGAATTTGTAATGTATAATGTTAAATTACTACTTATTTATTAAATTATGTCGAGCCAATGTGTAGTTTATGTTTTATATCATGTAAATAAATTATAATTTTTTTAATTGTATAAAATTAAACTTTACAATCATAGAAGACAACAATTTTAAGTTTTATATGTAGTTAATTTTGAGTTTTATATGTAGTTTATATTAAAGAGATATTCCAACTAATATTTATGTCGTGTTGACAAATTGGGTAAGGAGTTTAAATTCTTGTTCTGATATTATTTATGAATAATCTTTATTGAATCAAACTAATCAATGTTTTTTCCTTGATTGTGGAGCTAAGATTAAAAGAAGCAAGCCCAATAAAAACTTGAAGAATATAGCTTCAAAAATCATGTCTTTCAAATCTCCTTGCTTTCAAATAGTGTCCGAGCTTTCCAAGACTAATAAATTATAAGCATATTTAAATTGTAATAACAAATCAACAAATGAAACATAGATTTGAACAAACTTGTTAAAATAGCTTTAAAGTGAACTGAGAAAAGATGCGAGCAAGGTTCTGAGAACCCGAATTAGAGGATGAAATGGGGAATGTATTAGGTCTCAGATGGTGATTTGTCAATGATCGCGGGAAGTATTATGGGTAGGACAGTCCTACTATGGGCTGGTCTAGTTAAATTCGTCTAAGATAGTCTTGCATTAACTATGATAATTCTATCGGTTCCTGCGACATACCACAGTCGGTGGAGGACGTAGGGTTCTTGGCATGACCTAACCCAAAAAGGGGATTTGTTTTGAATTGGGCTTGTAGGCCCCAGTCATGCATTAGGTATTAGTAGCAAGACGTTTACTCCCTACTGCTTTTCCCAAGTAAGATTGTGAGATTATGTAATATGAAGGGTTGTTATGATTATGAGCTCATATGATCGCGAAGAAGTGGTCGAGGGAGCAGAGTGATTATGGCATAACATTAGTAAGTCTGGTGTGTTAGGATATTGATTGCTCTCATGCATCATGTGCATTATGAAATGATATATGTGATTTTTTACTTTGAGTTTATCAATTAAATAATCCGATAATATGATATGACAATGACTTATTCTTTATCTCATTGTTTTGTTAGGTTTTAAAGTATGAGTATTCGAAAAGAGTTTGTTTCATATAGAAATATCTCGTCCCGCCAGAAACTGAAGCGGAGGAAAAAAATATTTGTAAAATATTTACTGTTGTAAAAATGTATAATAAAAAAAAAATTTATTCACTATTTTCAACAAAAGAATTACTATTTTCCACTACTACACATATTTATTTTAAAAGAAATCACTTTATAAAATTCTGGGTATTACAACTTAATAAATTTTTAAAGTAGTTAGTTAAAGCCTGATGGTTATGCATTTTAGAAGAAGGGAGAAAAAAAGGATGCAAGTAAATTGAAAAGTAGTAAATTTTGAGTTATACCTCTCTCATAATGAACAACCAATAATGACTCATCACCTCCGTAACTTCATTTATTGCATGAGAACCTCAACTATAGAAAGAAGAGTGATAGGTATATAATAAGAAAATGAAAGATCATCAATATATACCGCGTTGTGAGAGGTTAAAGGGCATCATGTCACAGGAGGATGGCGCTGGCTATGGTTATATATAACACAAAATTGGTGCCATCACTCCTGCGACAAGACACCCTCAACCCCTTGTGTTCTCTTACTTCCTTTGCTTACATACCTTGATTATTTTGAAAATGCATGCTTGTATATATAGCCTTTATGTGAAGTGATGAGAACTAGTGGTGTGTTTTGCAATAATTTTCTTCAATTTTATTTTCATTTTTCACTTTAATCATGCGTACGAATTGCTGCGAAGTTGCCTCAATCTGGAAGGGCTTTTGGAAAATGAAAGTTCCGGTGCATATAGTCCGGGTTCTGACGTTTAGATCTAAATCTACATCGTCATTTTTCCCTCAAGAAACTTTCAAGCAGCATACAATGATTAATTAATTAACGGTTTTCTTGACTTTAACTCTTAAAACTTAAGGTAAGAGAAAAAAAATGTTTTTCATTACAAAATTAAATATTTAATACTTATGAAACAATAAACTTAGCTTTGCAATACTTTTTCCATTTTTAATTTTTCATTTTTAATGTATGATTGAAATTAAGCATACCCAAATTAATTACAATTAAGTTGGTTGATGAAATATAGAGTGAAGACCCATTTTGGTCCCTGACGATTTTGCACAGTACCAATTTAGTCACTGACAATTCATAATACCACATTTAGTCCCTCAAAAAAATTTTCCATACCAATTTGGTCCCTCACCTTTTTTCGTATCAATTTAGCCCCTCAAGATTTTCAAATGTACCAATTTGATCCTTAAAATTGAAGGACCAAGTTGGTATGGAAGAAAATCTTGAGGGACGTACAAAATTGGTATGAAAAAAAGGTTAGGGATGAAATTGGTATGAAATTTTTTTTTGGGGACTAAATGTGGTATTATCAATTGTCAGAGACCAAATTGGTATTGTGCAAAATCGATAGAGACCAAAATGGGTCTTAATATATAATGAGGGAAGGTTCTAGGAAGTAGGAAGTGCCACTTGTTACACTCGATGCATCAAAGATTCACAGTGATGAATGTAGACAACTTTTTAGTTCATCATCATAAGTGATAATATTTAGTCAATGTAATGTAATTTCTCTGGTCGTTCTAAATGCAAGGTTTTTTTTTTTTAAAATTTTTTTTTCACATTCATCAAGGAAAGAAGTTAAATTTAATTTGTTAGTAATATCGGATCTGAAATTTGAAATTTTGATTTATATACTTTTACAAAACTACTCTTATAATTATTATTAAGATTATAAAAGTGTTGAGTAAACATCGATGTGTTTGTGGAAAGAAGTAGTAATTAAATGCTATTGCAAATTAAAATAAGGTATTATATATAAAGCTAAAGTGTCTTTTTAGTCCCTCATCACTTTGTAAAGAACTTTCACTTTAGTTCCTGATTTTTCAATAATTCCTCTTTAGTCTTTCACCTTGATGAAAAAAGTTACTCACATTAATTTCTGGCAACGTTCTCCGTTCATAGACGTTAACGTTAACTTGTGATATCGTGTTTCATTTTAGTCCCTAACTTAAAATTTTTAATTCACTTCAGTCTTTCACTATATATAATAACAATAATTTTACAAGATTAATACACTTCGAACTTACTTTTAGGGAAAATCAATTTTACAAACATCTATTCAAACATACACAACAATTTATAAATGAGAATTGGAGTAGTATCTTTGACGTTCATTCAATCTCTTATCATGGTCACTTCATGTCTTGAGGATATTACTCATTCACATATTTTGACAATCTACAATATATGTGCTCCTATGTTCCAACTAAGAAGTGTAATCTTAGTTAAATGCCTACAATAAGTGGTATTACCATTACAAAAGAGATCATATACTATATGTTTTTTTAAGTTTCATTTGATGAGAAACAAATAAAAACTTTATAAATATATGCATGCTTGCATCGAGTTTATCTGAAGAAAGTCTAACGTTATAATAAAAGCAAAAACCAAACTACGGAAGCAAAATGTTAAATTACTTACAGTGCAATATTATTATTCAGAAGTATAAAATATGTTCTTCAAAGCATTCTCTCTTTCATGACACGCACACAACTTAGCTTATACCTCAATTTTGAAATCTCCTGCAATAAAACAAGACAAATATTGAGAATGCACGCATTATATTTCAAATATGTCATTAAGAGAAAAAATTAATTGACAAAGGAGACAAATAACATGTATGCATGTACAAACCCGTAAAAAGAGGGTCACACACCACACCAGCTCCAAATTTACCAATTATCCGGGTTTAACAATTCATCTGCATTATTTTCTCTACCAGCTCGGATATTACTAAGTATCCAGGTGTAATAATTTATCTACTTTATTTTTTTAGGAGTCAATAAATATATAAGGCACTTCCTACACTATTGATTAGGATATATGCAATATTTATCTATCATCTATACAATTTTTAAATAAGCAAATAAAGTTCAACATGGTAAAGAGAAGCCCCTCAACCAATATACTACATCTCAAGTTTTTCCATTTGAATCAATAAAGATCAACCAAATTAAAGGTGTGAATACTTTTCATACCCCACTCAGAATCATCAAATATGCATCAGACACCACTTAGCTTGTAGCTCCTTACTAATGTACAACCTTTTTTTTCAAGAGGAATAAATCATCTAGGCAAGAATACAAAAGCAAAAAACTGAATGCAATTTTTATCAAGAGATATAAAGTTTGCAAGTAATTGTGACTGACTAAATTGAATACAATCTTGTAAAATTATTGTTATTATAGTGAGGAACTAAAGTGAATTAAAATTTTTAAGTTAGGAACTAAAATGAAACACGATATCATCAGTTAATGGCCACGTTAACGTTTATGAACGGAGAACGTTGTCAGGGATTAACGTGAGTAACTTTTTTCAAAGTGAAGGACTAAAGAGGAATTATTGAAAAACTAGAGATTAAAGTGAAAGCTCCTTATAAAGTGAGGGCTAACGTGACAGTTTAATCGTATTATAAATATGACCAAAATGAAGATCCCAAAAAAATCTAATTACCAAGGGGAATGGCAAACAATAAATACGGAACCTAGTATTGATAGATCTAATTTTCTAAAAAGATTTGGTTGAAATATTTCACCCCCACCTTTTTGCATAAGTTGAATTTCGAGGACAAAATTCATAAAGTGGGGAAGAATTGTAACATCCAAAATTATAAAAGAAAATACAAATTTTGGAATTTTCCAGAACCCTTTAGAATCTATAAGAAAAGGAAATGATAATTAAGTTGGAAAATAATTGCTAACTCAAGTAAGAATAAAAATGAATTGCTTAATTAGTAAGAGAATGATTTCTTGATTTAAAGAACTATTAAGGAATTAGTAAAATAAATTTATGTTAAAAAAAGAAAAGAAATTATAAAAGAAAAGCCTAGAAAATTCTAGATTAAACATATGACTTTTATGCAAAAAATATACTGTTCATCGATTAAGAGGGTTTGTTAACCGGATAAAATATGAAAATTCCGGAGAATATGCCCTTTTTAAATTTCTAGGTTTTCACCCCTAGCTCCCTCCCCAAAGGCGATGGGGAAGGCTTATATATAGAGGAGGGCTTGAATCCTAGCCTCCCCATTCCAAATAACTCCCTCCAAATAACTCATACAACCACAAATAACATCTCAAGTCTCACTCCCTCATATCCAAACAACTCCAACACTTCCTCTTACTGAGACATCCCACCCATCACAAAAGAACAATGATAATAATAAAGGATAATTAAAGGAGCTAAGGATTCGTATCTCGAGGAAAAAACAAAGAGGTTCAAGGGCAACCCTCATCAAAGTAAGAGAGGAGCTCTCTTTCTCTTAGAACAAGATTAGAGTATTATGTTAAAAATTGATAATTAGTTAGTAAAATAGATTTTGGTAGTTTTATTATTGACTAGAATAAGTATTAGTATTTTTTTTTTTACATGGGAGGTCTGGGACTAGAACCCATGACCTGGGGAGGGGGAAATCCTAAGTGTCCCTAAGTATTAGTATTGAAATTGAAGCGTCGTTATGATTTTTACTCCCTCTGGTCCTTATTATAGGGTATACTTAACCGAATTACACATACCAAGAAAAGTGGTTGGTTTTATGAATTCTATGAGAATATATTGTAACATTACAACTTTACCCCCTTAATTTTTCTTAGAAAATTCACACTCATTAATGAACAACAAAAAACACATAGATAGTCAAAGCATTTAATAAGGGCAAAAAAGAGAAAAATCAATAAATGATGCATAGAAAATATAAAGTGACTTATAATTAGGACCAAGAAAACTTTCTAAAATGTGTTCTATATATAGGACCGGAGGGAGTATTGATTAAAATTAATGAAGGATGGATATTGAATTTGAGATTGATGATGAAACTTGAGAATGGTATTTAAACGAGTAAATGAGCTCAAATATCAATGCTTGTTATTAAAATGAGTATTGACTTGATGTTTAATGTGATGTTGAGATGAATTTGAATATGGTATGAATGAATGGACTTAAATTTAGAATGCTTGATACTAAAGGAATATTGGCTTGGTGTTGAATAAGGTTTGAAATTGAATAAGCTTTGATTACTGGATTTGTTAGTATAATGAATAATGCTTGGAAATCTTGATTTAGATTACTTGACGGATTTAATGGATAAAATGGATGAACTTTGAAATCTTGGTGTGAATGTTGATTGGATTGCGTAAATAAATACATAGACATGTATTTGGTGAGCTTGATGACATGTGTACTTGGCACTTGGAATTGTTAGATTGGATATTGATTGGAAAGGAATACGTGATATGATTATGTGTTGCCATGAATACATGGATTGAGCATGATGTTGGGTTTGTATATCAATGATTGAATAGACTTTTTTTTTTTTGGAATGAGTTCAAATGCATGCATTCATGAGTAATATATGTGGGAAAGATGTTCCAAAGCATAGAAAATGGATTAGTAATAAAATATATCAATGGTTTATGATATCATCACTCTTTTATGTCATGTTTATCCGGTTAATAGGCCACGTTAACCGGATAAAAAGTTCAAATGAAAACAAATCATGACATTTTTAATAGGTTTAATCGAATAAACCTACATCAGAAAGGCAAAATATGACAACAAACAAAATAGGGAATCTTTACTAATTCAATTCAAATGACCTTAGGACACATGCTAGAGGAATGTTATAGGTATATATTCTTAATTGAATATAGATACAAAGAAATATAAATAAAAGGAACCAACATGCACACATTGAAAAGTGTATGCAAGTAAATATAGTATTAATAAATCAACGGGACGCTGAACTAAATAAAGGTATTATAGTTATTATAATTGAGTAAACAAAGTTATGATGAATGGAATGAACAATAATGAATTACTCGGGTTATGGAGGGAATAAATAAAATAATTCCAAGATTAATCTTGTGTAATATTTTCATTCATCGAGTATGTTTGATTTATTTGTATTATGAATGCTTAATTGAAACCTAACTCTTATTCTTAGATGAAAGAGACTCACTCCCTAGAATTAACATTTTAGGTGCAAATAACTTTGCAAAAGCAACATTAGAGCATGTCCCAGCGGAGAAGGCGAGAAGAAGGAACTGTGAATAAAGTCTATATTCTTTAAACCCCCCAATTTCTAATTGATTTTCTTTGTAAATAAAACTTTGATTTGAGAAATCAATAAAAGTAATATTTTTCTCCGTTGCCAACTGTTTTGAAAATACTCTTTATTAAATTGAGGTGGCTTATTTAACATTTTAGTCCCTGAACTTAGGTGCTCTTTTGGAATTGGTCCTTAAACTTTTTTTTCGATGTTTTGGGTCCCTGAACTTTGTTTAATTTTTGGAAATGGTCCTTTCGTCATTTAAGTGATGATATAGCCGACGACATGTCACGTAACTTTCACAGTATCAACAAGTGACGTGTTATATAGAGTCACGAGACACTACATGATTTTTTTTTATTTTTAAAAAAATATTTTCTTTTATAATTTATTTAAAGATTCGATTTTATTTTAAAAAATACAATTTTTATTTATTTTTAATAAATTTAAAAATTTTTTAATTTAAAAAATTCACGTGGCATCATCTGACACGTTACCTATCGATGTGTCAAAGGTGACGTATCATATTCTCGATCATATCACCACTTAAGTGATGAAAGGACCATTTAAAATTTTTTGAGTAAAGTTAAGGTACTCAAAGCATCGGAAAAAAAGTTTAAGGACCAATTCCAAAAGAGCACCTAAGTTCAGGGACTAAAAACTTAAATATGTTACATTCAGAGTCAGTATTTTGTTTAAATCTGCTCAATTAATTCACTGTTTAGTTGAAACTGTGGATAGTTCTGAGAAATTCTCTATTTCTATGATTTATGCATTTAATAATGCTATTGAAAGAAAGAAACTATGGGAGGAATTGAGGAATATCAATGGTTTAGTGGCTGAACCTTGGATAGTTTTGGGGGATTTTAACTGTATTCTAAAAAATGAGAAGAAATTAGGAGGAAATCCTGTTGATGCTTCACAGATTCAGGATTTTAGGGACTGTTTATATGATGTGCAGCTTCAAGATATAAGGGGAAAAGGTTGTCAGTTCCCTTGGGATAATAATAATAATAATAATAAAGACCTAAGTGATAGAATTTTCTGCAAATTGGATAGAGCCTTAGTGAATATGGCTTGGATAAATCACTGGCCTACAGCAGAAGCCCATTTTTTGGAGAACGGTTTATCTGACCATAGCCCTATTTTGGTGAAATAGAATCAGAAGATAAGGAGGAAGAATGCACCTTTTAAATTTTTCAATATGTGGACTAGGGATGCTTGTTTTAAAAACATAGTCCAAAGTGCTTTGGCAAGAAGAAGTTCTTGGCTGTGTTATGTTCCAAATCATGCAAAAGTTAAGAACAATGAGGAAAATGTTCAGATGCTTGAATAAAGAGAAATTTGCTGACATAACTAAAAGAGAAGAGAAGATGAGAGAAAAAATGTTGAATGATCAGTGAAGCAATTCTTTGAAAATGGAAAGCTTGTTAGACAGGTGAACATTACTACTCTAACTCATGTTCCTAAAATTGATTGTCCTAACTTTGCAAAAGATTTCCGTCCTATAGCTTGTTGCAATACTTTGTATAAATGCATTTCTAAAATATTGTGTAAGAGGTTAAAAACTATGATGCCTCTGTTAGTTAATGTAAATCAGACAGGTTTCATTAGTAGTTGACAGATTAGCTACAATATACTTATAAGCCAAGAGTTGTTAAGAATGTATGAACGGAAGAGTGTGTCCCATAGATGTCTTTTTAAGATCAACATTAGGAAAGCCTATGATATGCTTAGCTGAGAGTTTATTAAGAATGTAATTAATGATTGTTGTTAAATTCCCTAGGAAGTTTATTGACTGGGTAATAACTTGTATTTATTCAAACTTTTCCTTATCCTTGAATGGGGAAACTTTTGGGAATTTTAGAAGCAGTAGATGAGTGAGACAAGGTGATCCTATTTCACCTGTGTTGTTTGTTTTAGCTATGGAAATGCTGAACAGGAAGATGCTAATAGCTACACAAAATGCAAAATTCAGGTTTCATCCGTTATGTAAATCCTTGAGATTGACCAACTTGGCTTTTGCATATGACTTGATGTTATTCTGTAAAGGGAACTTAGAGTCAGTTAAAGTTGTGATAGAAACTTTTACTGAAATTTCTAAGGAATCTGGTCTATATGCAAACCCATAAAAATCAAACATATACATGGCAGGGGTAAAGGATGCTGAGAGGAAGAAAATTTGGAACACACTAAGTTTCAAAATGGGACCTTCCCTTTTAGATACTTAGGTGTTCCTTTGGCTGCAAAGAAGTAGAGTGCATCTACTTGCCAAGTGCTGGTTGAAAAAGTAACAAGAAGATGGCATTCATGGAGCACAAGAAACCTGTCTTACCAAGGGAGGAATAAATTGATAAATTCAATATTATTAACCTTGCATACTTATTGGGCAGCTGTTTTCATAATTCCAAAAACGGTGATAAAAGAGGTTGAGAAACTGTGTAGAAGATTCCTCTGGGCTGGCTATAAAGAAGGCAGATATACATCTCTAGTAAATCCGGAGCAAGTGTGTAAAAAGATGTCTGTTGGGGGTTTAAACATTCAGAATTGCAGCCTTTGGAATGTAGCTGCAACTAGAATGCAAATTTGGGACATTGCCAGCAAAAAAAGATTGTTTATGGGTTAAATGGGTTAATAATATATATCTAAAAGAGCAGAACTTCTGGAACTGCTCAGTTGGCAATGATGCAAGTTGGTATTGGAGAAAGATTCTAAAAGTGAGAGACAAATTGAGACAGGGATATGCTAATGATCACTGGATTGCAACAAGCAATGGTGTATATACCATAGAAAGTGGTTATGAATGGCTACAACAAGGAACTCGAGAAATTCAGATACCATAAGATGGTATGGAATAGAGCAAGTATTCAGAAGCACTGCTTTATATTGTGGCTGATTATGAAGAGAAGATTGCAGACTGCTGACAGATTGAAGAAATTCATGGAGATTGATATAATATGCTGCCTATGTGGAGCAGAAGCTGAAACTCATGAGCACTTGTTCTTTGAGTGCAAATGGGCAAAATCTTTATTGGAGCTAATGTGAACTAGCTGCTTCTTGATTATTGGCAGCATAGATACAGGAATTGCCCAAGATGGTTACTATATGCATGCTTTTAGAAAAGACAAGACGAGACAGAAGCAAATTTGGGCAATGTATGCAGGAGTTGCATATAATGTTTGGATGCAGAGAAACAAGAGAAAATTTCATAGTGTTTATAGCCAACCAGTTGATTTAGTTTATAGGCTTAAAAAAGATCTAGCAATTAGATTTTATCATTGTTTTTCTAGAATAGAAAGTTGGACAAACAGTTTGTATACGTTGGCATCTTAATTAACTGATCCTAATCTTATTCTATTTTCGGCTTTTTGTTATTTTGAACCCTTCGTAGAAGGTGACAAGCATGGGGTGTGACCTCTTATTTGTAAAGTTGCAAATTTTGTTTTTTTTTGGCTTAAATATGAAAATGGTCCATGTAGATATTGACTTCTTTGAAATTGGTCATTGTAAAATTTTTCTTTTGGTTTTGGTCTCCGCACTTACAAAACATTTTGGTTTTGGTCCTTCATATTAAATTTTGGTTGTTTGTTTTGGTCCCTCTATTATTTAGATTCAATTGGTTTTGATCCTTCTAATATCATGTTTTTAAACTGGTTTTCTTATTTAATGTAAGTTGTTTGTTTAACCTTGAGAATTAATGCAAGAATACCATCCTTAATAGATTTTGGTTTTGGTCCTTCATATTAAATTTTGGTTGTTTGTTTTGGTCCCTCTATTATTTAGATTCAATTGGTTTTGATCCTTCTAATATCATGGTTTTTAAACTGGTTTTCTTATTTAATGTAAGTTGTCTGTTTAACCTTGAGAATTAATGCAAGAATACCATCCTTAATAGATCATAGAATATAATATATTACATTTTCGACATTTTCCATCCACATATAAAAGGAGGGACCAAAACAAAAATATTTTATAATTGTAGGAACCAAAACCAAAAGAAAAATTTTACAGGGACTAATTTCAAAAAAGTCAATATTTATAGGGACCATTTTCATATTTAAGCCTTTTTTTGGTACCTAGGAAAACAGAAAGACAAAGGCCTTAGAAAAGAAACACCGACACTGTCCGCCATGAAGAGCAAGGAGATATCGGGGGTGGGGAATGCATAATCTTGAGAGAATCCTGGTTAGAGGCGTCAAACTTCGCTAACCAATCAGCAAACTAATTACCCTCACACTGATTACGTACACTGGTTACACTAATTCAGCTTGTTGGTAATGCATTTTTCTTTACCTAAAAAAATATATTTAAATAGAAAATTGATTATTGAGAAAATATCATAGCGCAATCAATTATTAACATATTTTTTCCTATTTAAATCCAAATATATTTTTTTCACAATTTTTTTTATTTTTTAATTGGGTAGGGGAGAAAACATCATCATCAAGATTTGAACTCGAGTTCCGCCATTTCATATCCCACAACTCTAATAACTAATTGTCTCTTGATAACCACATCAAAACCAAATATATCTTATATTTCTATACTAAATAGAATATTGATTATATGGAGAAATGTTTTTTTTTAACAAACATTAACTTTTGAATACATATTTTTTTATAGGCTTTTAAATACCATATGTTTATATCTTTTTCTTATACATATTTTTTTTGCAAACCTAAATTCGTCCATAAAAATTATAAACACGATCTTTTTCATATGGAAACAATTTTTCTTTTTTCATCTTGTTTTAGGGGAGAGTGCATAAAACGAACCCGAAAGGTTTGGACATGGACATATCTCGCAACTTTACCAACTAATCAAATTTTTGTTATCAAATCACATACACATTTGATCCTAAAAAAATGAAAAATCTCAGTTGAACTCTTTAACATATTTCAAATATCGATATAAGTAATCCTTTACGAACTATTTATTCTCCATCAACAAATAATTTGACTAACATAACATTTATGAACTCTTTATTCTCCATCAACAATTAATTTGACTGACAATTAAAATTTTTGAAAATTAAGTTGATGTTTTATCATTTATTTAGTGTGAGACTTTTTTTTTTCAACAATTAGGATGTTCACTCTTTATTTTTAATATACATACATACTAGTACAATTTAAAAATATAAAAAAAAAGTGTTTAAAAAGCATTATATGATAAGTATATTTTAATGTTGAAGAATAGGATGTCTTATAAAGAAAATTGATATCATTGAATTAGCAAAGCACAAACCATGATGGTAGGCTTTCAAATTAAAAAAAAAAAGGGAGGTTCTAGAAAAATTTAGGCATTCATTTTCAACAAACTTGCGCAAACCCAACCACAACATGAAATCGAAGCATGGAAATGTAAGCTTTTCGACTGATTTTTCATCCAGTTGTGCAAAACAAAGCTGTGGGGCCCAAAATTCTCTCTGCTCCACTGTTTTTTGTGTTTTGTCAATATTATACTAATCAGCCCCTGCCCCAACCCTTGTTTTAAGCTCAATAACCTCAAACCTTGTCTCCCTTCTCGTCTTATCTGTAACTGCAACTGTAACTCCAATTATTCTCTCTCTCTGTTTCGTTCATGAATATCTTATTCTCAACCTTAATTTATCGGGAACATGATTATCTCGCCCCCCCTCTCCCTCTCATCACATGTTTTTTCAAGATCTCTCACCTCGCTCTTCACAATACTTTCACTGCCAACATTTTTAAGTTTCTTTATAAAGCAATTTGTGAAACACAAAGAAGGATTAAAAAAACCAATTAATGTATGCTTGGTTAAGTTGTATTTCATTATAAGGTTTTACCACATTTGGTTTTTGTTTTTAATTTCAATAAAAGCTAATATTTAGAGATAATAATTACACTCGAATATATATAAACTTACAAAATAACACATTTATTTGATCCATTAATATTTTTATTAATAAAAAAAGTATTAGTCTAGTAACTTCTATGCATACCTCATTTCATGTGTTAAAACCAAACATTACCATTTGCAGTTACGTTTCACATATTCTAAGCTAATAAAGACAATCTTTTGTTTTGAAGCTTTACAACTGTATCTGAAAAATTAGCAGAAGAGCGTGTGATGTGTGAGGTGGGGCATGAAGATTAAGGTTGATGGTTCGATGAATTTTATTATAAATAGGGGACAAAGAAACACAAAGCAGAAGCCATAAAAGAATAGTGTAGAAGAGTATTGTAGTTTGAGAGTGAAAGGTATTGCTATACATCATTTTTTGGGTACTAATAGTGATGCATTACTTTTCAATAAATATTAGGCCTTCATTATCTTCCTCTTCTTGTTGAGCTTTCCCCCCCCCCCCCCTTCCCCTCTTCTTCTTTAAAAAAATGTAGTAAATTAGAAAATGGTATACATTTGTTTGCATGGGTTTATAATATGTAATTGATAAGTAATTTAGCAGGGGCAAATAAAACAATATATGTTTAACTTTTTAAGATTGAAATAAGCTTAATTTACTAATTAATTTTTTTTTGTAGGTCAAAAACTTCGGTGAAGATGTTTACTTGCTTACCATCATCTAAGAAGAAAACCTCCAAAAGGAGAGAAGCAGATCACAACAATGACGACACACCAAGAGCAAACACCAAAACCCTCAGTGCTCAGGTTCTTAATCCCACCAAAGTAAACTCATTTTTTTAAATGCCAAATTTCGATTCGAAAATTGACAAAAACTCAATGGATTTAAAAATACATAAAGGTTTATTTCAACTATGATTGTCGTATATTTCATTTAAATTTTTATTTTTGGTGGTGTTTTATGAAGAAAAAAAATATTCGTAATATATTAAAAAAATAAAATTTCAATGGAAAACAAATTGCCTTAAAACTTTAATATAAATTCTCAAACAACAAAGTTAATAAAAGAAAAAGATTTATTCTTATTATTATTTTAATATTAAAAGAAAGTCTGTTCACTTATCTAACGTTAGCTATCATTAATTTTTTTATAATAGGCATGACTAAAATTTTTAATGGCTTCACGTTGATTTTTTTCGTTTTGTATACGTAGATCAAAGACATGGCACTTAAGGTATCAAACTCTTTCCACATCAAACCTCGCACAAGATCCTCAAGTCATATCTCAGAAGGGGTTCAATACCCATATATGGCGGATGTTAGCGCATCACCAACCCCTCACTTGGACTATGGAGGTTTCGCCCACCTTGGAAGAAGTTCCGAGACAAGGCACATTGGGGGATCTATTCAGGCGACATCATCTAGAGGAGAACTTTCTGATTTTCAGGCCCCTAGACATGAGGCATCATCAATAAGCGAGATAAAGGAAGAGGATCAAGTTAAATCTAGTGAATGGATGGCTGAGGTAGAAGAGGGAGTCAATATAACCTTTGTATCTCTTCCTAACGGAGGCAATGAATTAAGAAAGCTTCGGTTCAAGTAAGTTAAGTTATTTCAAGCGTTGACCTAGTTTAAAATTAGGCAAAACTATTAGATTGGTCCTGTAAGTTATTTTTTGGTTGCGATTTCGTCCCTCAACTTTTTTTCGTTTCAAATAAATCCGGATGTTTGTAACTTGTTTCAAATAAATCCTTCCGTCCAATTCTGTTTTAACACCGTTAATGGGAGCCTCCTACGTGGCAACCAATGGTCTTACAAGGCTAAAAATCAATGTTATACCCCAAAACGATGTCGTATGAGACCAAAATAGAAACTTATTGGGCCATCATTAACTGTTTTGGTTTTCTCTTTTGGCCTCATATGACATCATTTTGGGGTGTAACGTTGAGTTTTAGCCATGTAAGACCAATGGTTGCCACATAGGAGGCTCCCATTAACGGTGTTAAGACAAAATTGGATAGAATGATTTATTTGAAACAAGTTACAAACTTACGGATTTATTTGAAACGAAAAAAAGTTACGGCACGAAATCGCATCCAAAATATAACTTACAGGACCAATCCAGTAGTTTTGCCTTAAAATTATAAGTTTAGTTAGTTTATACCACTCATAATCATAACCATAGAAAGGTACCAAATATTTCATGACAATAGATTTTTGATTCATTATATTTTTCTTTAGAATATTAAACCATTTCAAACCAAATTGATTCTTAATGGCAAGACACTTATTTGCATTTGTATTGTGTCCTTTGAGGTTAATAAATGAAAAAAAAGTGAGAATTTAAACTCAATTCTAGCTATATCTGTATTTTTTTGGAGTCAAAGGTTCTGACAATATTTTCCATTGAATGTGAAGTCGGGAAATGTTCAACCAGTGGCAAGCTCAAAAATGGTGGGACGAAAATCGTGATAAAATTGTTGAGCTATACAACATTCAAAGGATCAATAGACAAGATCTAAACATCGCTCCAACTCCAACTGAACATGAGGTAACCTAAAACTTCTAATCCAAATACGATGTTCGAAGACTCTACTTTTAATGAAGTTGTTTATTTTTATGAAAATATTGTAATATAATTACAGATTTGCAAAACTCACCACCCCACACTTGTCATTTTGGAAAAAAAATGAAAAACAGACACAATATATTAAACACTGATACTTTTCGATACTTTGAAGATATCTTTCCGTATCCTATACTGATACTTTCTATTATACTTTATAGATACGCATTCCTGAAATATTGAAATTAATTTTTTTTAAAAAATAAATAGATATTAATTTGATATTCTTCAATACTCTCAAGATATATTTTGATACCTTTGTAGACACTTATGCATGAAACACACTATTCCTTTCTTCCATAGATTAAAAATGTTAAATTGGTTTATAAATGTAATCCAAGCTAGTAATAGTAAATGAGAGAATGAGATGTATACTTTTCCTATTTGTATGCAATAGACATCAATTTTAATAACAATATTATTTTTGTTTTGTAATTAGTAATCTATAAAAAGTATGTTATTAACTTAAAACTTTGGAACAACAATTTTATGTTTAGTATATCTTATAAACGTTTTGTTCCTATTTTAAATGTGTATCATAAACGTTTGGTAATTTTTATTTTTGAAAATTGATGCATCGCCATATCAAATACGTATCTATAGTATTCGTGCTTGTGCTTCATAACACACAATTACTGATCTTTAATTTCTTATTTAATTTTTGTCCTTATAAGTATAGCTGTTTGTAAATGTCATATGATGTAGCTACAATTGTAAAAATAATATTATTGTAACATTAACTTCATATTTGTCACTATTGCAAGAAAGATTATTACCACAAACAAAGCCGTATTTTTGTAACTCAAAATAAAACTAGGTCGGATTCAAGATTTATCATTTTACATTATTGTCATTGAAGATTGTGGAGCAGCCGAGAGAAGCTTCTTACCCTACACTAGCAGATACCCGAGACAGTCGTATGTCCATGTCATTCAGGGATTGGGTTCAGGGGGGGTCGTCATCATGATTTATGAGAAGGATAGTTGGAGGCATATTGCAGATGGTGTTATTAGGACCTCAAGTTCCTTTCAGTTTCTATGAGATTATTTGGAATTGTTGTAATTAATTAGCCAAAAATTGCAATTATCTTTTGGTTGCTGCTACAAAACAATCTGCAAAGGAAAGAAGTATTGGGAAGAAGATGATGATATGGACTACTTATGTTGCAACAACTTACCATGTTCGGATGGAAGGGAATAAAAGGAAGTTCCAACAAGTAAACTCCACTTTAGAATATCTCTTTATTAAATAAAAAATTTGAGCTGGCTACTTTATTTTCTTATTGTTTTCCGTACCTAGATGTCGCTTAATAGATTGGATTAGAGCTGAATGAAATTAGTATGTTTCTAATTGTACTCTTGCTGGTTTGTGTTTTTTAGTAGTTAGTACTTATTAGCAACCTTCCTAGAAGGTGGCTATGAAAGACGACCTTGCTAGTTAATTGGTGTAATAAATTTTCATTGTGGTAATTAATTTTACATTTGCCAATATTTTGAGCGCTTGTTATTGTACATTTTATCGAATGCTTAAATTTTAATAATTGTGCTAAGATAATTGGCCATATGCATGGTACAACTCAACACTCTTCAAAAGTTCAAATTTATTCGAAATGAAGCTCTATAAATGTTCATCCGCTTGTACGTATAGAATAAAATTTATTAAATATAGCTAACATCTTGACTTTATATTATGCTACTTTATAATGTGTTTTTCCTTTTTAATAAAAAAACTATATGGGTCTTACTTTGGTTGTTGTCTCACTTTGCTCACTATTGTTATTGTTGGTGCTACTCACCACGAAGTTTACTATTCCATCAAAATCCTGAGAGTTCCTAGGAAATGAAGGTGATGGAGATGGAATTGTTGTGAATCAGGATTAGCCAATAAGATAGTTTAGATGTCCAGATCTTATACAAAAATTATGCATGTATGTATGTACTAGATTTTAGAATGTACTGTACATGAATAACCTACATAAAATGGCACTACGTTAAAATATGGAAATAACCACACCAATTTAAAAACACTTTTTTAAAAGGATTGCTGTTAAAAGTTCCCGCTGAAGAATTAACAACCTCGTGCATAAATATAGCAGAGAAGTAGGTAAGTATGTGTCCCTACCTCAAATACTCCGTCACTCCTTTTCTATCATCTATCCTCAAGAATATATGTTTTTCATCTCTTCGTTCTGATACAGGAGATTTAGGTGTTCATGATATCATGCTTTGCTTTAGTTGTCTCTAATTTTAATAGTTTTATCCTAATTTCCCCCAAGATTTGGGTAAGCCACTAGATATTTCTTTTTAAATCTATGTTTTTTTTTCTTTTTTTTTTCAGCAATCTATTTCTGGCACCTTGCTAATCATTGTCTAAGACTTATCATTTTTGTTACTGAAATATTGTCTAAGCTAAGGATTATTCATTTTGTAGTTTTCATTGGGTGTTGCTTGTTGTTGATGTCTCAAGAGACAATATATTACTTGGATCCATTGAGAAAAAGTTTGCAAGTCCGCAAAGATATTATAGACATAATTTTTAATATGTAAGAAACTTTTTTTTTGGCTGCACATGATTCAAAGTATTCACAAATATATATAAATTTTTATTTTTTAGAAATCTAAGAATCTACCGTGGTATCAATGGAAAAACGTACACACAAAAACAACTATCTGAACCATTCAAATGGAGTGACAATAAAGGTATTTTGCTGTTTGCTATCTACTGTTTGCTGTTTGCACGCTGTTTCCTGTTTGCTGTTTGTTGCCTACTGTCTACTATCTACTGTTTGTTGTTTGTTGTCATTGCTATTTGTTGTTTATTGTCTGCAGTTTGATGTCTACTGTATGTCTTTGTCTGTCTTGTACTGCGTGCTTTGCCTTAATACTTTTTTTTCATGTGGATTTTATTTTACAATGTCCTAAACAACCAAATCATGTTGATTGTGGTCACTATATCCTGAGATTCATGTAGGAAATTGTCCAATTACATCACGAAGATGTCATGATTCTTGAATTGGTTTGCAATTTCATTCTGATTTATGTTTGTTTCAACTCTGATCTTATAATTACTCATTTAGTTCAATAATATAATTTATGCTACTTTATATTAATTTTACAGTACTTTGATGCAAGTACACCATGTACACCGATGAGTTGTTGGACCGAGTTAAGGAAGAATGGACTACTTTCATGTTAGATGAAGTACCTTAGATTTAAATTTATATATATATATATATATATATATATATGTAGTACTCGATAATTTAGTTATATAGTAGACTTTTGTTGATGTGAACTACGATTATTAGTACACTCTCTTTTAGTAAGTTGGCATAGGTACTTTGGAGCTATTTTAGTATATGTTTCTCAACTTTATGAATTTATATAATATATTACTTTTGAAATTAAGATTTGAAGGAAAAATTAAATATATCAAATTCCCATTTTGGTTATAAAGGTACAGGGTATTGTCGAGCTATATAATATTCTGGTTCTCAAAAAAAATTTAAGCTTATATAAAATTCTGGTTCCCAAAAAAAATTCCCCTTATTTACGATCCCGGTTCAATCCCCTCATTTAAGATTTCGGTTCAAAAAAGATTACAAAAATTCCAGCAAATACGATCTCAATTTCAATTCAATTAAGGTTCCCGATTCATTAGAATTTATGATCCCAATTCCCTTTTTTTTAAAGAATCGGGAACTTAAATTGTCCTATTTTTAATCCCACCATGTTCAATCCCGGTTCGGAACTGGGATTGAATTGCTTTCGGAATTGGGATTAAATTATTTTTTTTGTAGTAGTGTGTGGTAGTGACAATAGAGACTATTTATTTTAGATTTATTCCAATGGAACATACCTCATGCTATGGAGATATTAATCTCGGGAACATTTATTTACTTATTTTTTTTCTTTGATTGCTTTCTTATTGTTCAACTTAATTATTAATTCCAATATGCACATTTTCTCTAAATTATTATTACGACATTACAATTATTTACGAACACATTGAAAAGAATCAAAATATTTCTTTCGTCCCAAAAATAAGGTAAAATAGTGTAAAAAAATGTTTCAAAATTATGATTTTTCTATGTTTTTGCAAACTCAAATCAATATAAACTCTTTAATTAATTACCACAACTACAACTACACTCTACTGTATCTACTATATTACTTGTACGACCCGGTGTTCCAACAATTTTTTGCCGCCGTTGCCGAGGATTAGTTTGTTTCGACAATTATTGGTACTTATTTGTGGTTTGACTTGTGAAATTTTGTATATATTTTTCTTTTATATTTTTAAATATTTTTCTGATGATTATATAACATGGCTTGTAATGATGAGTTAAAATTTTTGCAATTCATTTTGGTTTCGCCTCTCACATCGTGTTTTGCATAGTCTATAGTTGATGAAATTATTGTACCTTTGGATTGTGCTTTGGAGGAGTTATTACAAAAGTTTTCCATTTCGGAAGACGAAAATGTTAAAACTCCTCTTAACACAATAAAGAAGAACACATTGTGCACAACATGACTAAGGGGTGTAACAAAATGAAAAATAAGAGGAGAAGTGTCTTGTGGAGGAACTTGACTCCACCATGAATGTTGAATTTTATAAACTTGACAAATATGTTGGATTGCATGCATGCGTAGGTGCCTCAAAATTTCTTCCTTCCACCCAACCTCTAAATTTTTTTTTTTTTTTTTGCAATTCCTTTAAAGAATCAAAATAGGACATTGTTATGATACTTGGAGCTTGTAAAGCCTACACTACTAATTCATGAAGTTGACACCTTCATGATTGATGGAAGACATGAAGCACGTGATGATGCTTGAAGTCATTGATTTACCATTTGACCCAGGAGGGATGGAAACCATTTTTGTTTAAAATCAATTTCTCCAACATCATCTATCCATGCTTTAACCCATGGCATCCAGGAGTAACTTGTTATTGCTGCATCACATGGGAGTTGTGCTATAAGCTTTGGGATCTGGGTGGAAATCTTCTAAGCTCCTGGTCTTGTTTTATTTTTTTTATTTAATAAAATGTTAGTGATTTTCATTTTTGATTTCTTGATATATGTTCTCATATTGTTAAAAGAAGGTGCTTGTAGCAATAGTTTTGGTTTGATCTTGTGTTTAATAGGTGCAAAGAAGTTTGGGGGAGCATACCAAGAACGACATTATTGCACCACGATATACAAGTGTCAACAAAGGGAAGTCCTTACCCATTTTTAGTTTTTGTTTTTGAATTGTTTTGTTTATTATAGTTTGGTGTGTTTCAAAAAACCTTAGGAACAGAAACAAACTATGTTTGGGGGGAGGATTTTATCATTGGAATTTTTATGAAAGTACTCCCCTATTTATTAATGCTTTTGTATGTCTCTGGTTGATTATTGTAAATATTTTTGTTATGCCCCCCGCCCCAATTATGTAAATACTAGGATAAGGGACAACTTAATTTTTCGTATTTATTTGAATCTGATTGGCTAAGATTTTTCAGAAATCTGTTGGAGTTAATAGTGACATAGGATCCCCGAAAGATACCCATGGAATCGATTAGGTCCTAGAAAGATTTGTAGAATCTCTTAAATGTGGTACGTTAAATTCTTTGTTGGCCCCAATGCCATGTTGGATTCTGTTAGGTTCCTCATGGGACGACTAACGTGATGTCAAATTAATCTTTGGAGGTTTAAGAGATTCCAAAAATCTTTCAGGTACCTAACTGATTACACAAGTACTTTCGAGGACCTATGTGACTATTAACTCTTTTCTTGTGGGATATTTGTAACACCTTACTTTTAACTACCCTTTAATACCAATTAGGCAAAACAATGGATTTAAAAATTTCTTTTTAACTTATAAAAATCTCCTGCCAAAAGGATAGAGTTTCCATTGTTTTTATGACTATTCCAAAAATTAGATTTATCCTGCAACCAGATAAAGACATTCATTTATAATTTCCAAAAGCCAGCAGGGCTATCATCATCATATACCACAGTTTAGTGCATCTTTGTGCACACATCAATATATCAACAAACACTACTTGATCTTATCAATATATCAACATCAGATAGAGTAAAGCAGCAAATATAAACAAGTTGCGGAAATAGTTTTTTTCCCCAAAAGACTCCTTTTCCCAAAGGAGTTGTCCTTGGCCCACCCAAAAGAACTATATTTACATATTTACATCAAAAACAGATCAAGTCATATCAACGGGCCCAGGACATTTTCCATGTCCTAAATATATATAACTTACTCTCCCTGTGAGGGAGAGTACTCCTGCTCGGCCGAATCGGGTGTAAGCTCCGACTTAGTACCTGTGAGAAAAGGGTAAGGAGTGAGCATTACACATAAAATAGGATATCGGTTTCTAATATGACATAAGGCTATACCAAGTCAAACACAATAAATCAAATAGTTCATATAACTTCAAACTCACTCCAAAACATGCTCAAACACATACATTGTCTTTATATTAACTTTTCATTCTTATAAATCTCTTTCTTATTCATTCTCTTTTATAATGTCTCTCTAAACTCTTCGCTCTCACTATATTCTTTCCTTTACTTAATTCATTTTTTTTCTCCTATTTTACGGTATAATGCGTGTCCATCATTGCGCACATCTCGTGTGCGTCTTACAGCTGCACATCTCGTGTGACTTACGCTATCAAGGCATACAATCCGCTCGCGACTTATTGCACACATTCCCATGCTCGACATACTGCACCCGGACACTACGACTTACAAGACCTGGATCACACTACCGGTTTGCATCACTAGGATTTAATTTCACCTTCTAGACATTTGAAACACCCTATAGGGACTTTTACACCTGATGAGGACTTTAACACTCATTAGGTATCACCCTGTTAGGCTATGCTTATCACTTTCCTTATACTTTTCCATTACTCGATTTCATTCTTTCTCATTTTATATCACATTTGTCTGTCTTTTATTCAAGAGCGAATTGAGCCGTTGGTACATTGACGCCTAACGGGCATTTGGACCTAATGAGCATTTGGCCTGATGGGCATTTGGCCCTATGGGAATTTGATACACCTAGCAAGACACCTAGTGTATCAATGCACCAATGCTCAAGTCAGCTGCACGTTCCTTTAATCTTTAATTCTTATTCAATTTATCTCTCTTTTAAATATTCATTTCATATTCATTACCCTTATCATACACAATGTTTCTTAACTTATTTATTCATTTCTCAACCTATACACTTAGCCATTTCCTTGATAATTTTCTTTGTCTTTATAATCAAATACTTATCCTGCAATTATTTATATCAACAAGCACATAATACCAAGCATCACATTCATACATATTATCACAGTTATCATAACTACCTCATTTCCTTAATTCTTATACTCTATTTACTAATGATATCAACTACTCTATGGAGCAATAACCTAAACTAACACCCAATCTTAGTACTCATTATATACATACTACAAACTACTCCCTAGGTTAGGGTAACACCCACTCCTTACCTCAAAGTGTCAAAAGAGGTAAGGAAGCCTTTGAGTTTATTTTTGCTTTGCCCTAAAACTTGAACCTTTTAATCCTTGTTGGCCACCTCAATAGAGCCAATATCCAATGATGATGAATGATATTGGGTTGAGAATTGTATGAGGGGAGTGAATTGTCCTTCACTTGACCTTGATTATGAGGCATGAGCATATATATTTCTCCATAGTTAGAAGCTTGAAAATCAATGGAGATTGGCAGGAGGGAGGGGTTTGAAATTTAGGAGGAGTAAGGGGGTGAATTGTGCTTGTGTATGTTCTTGATGAGGGTTTAATGGAGATGATGACTATGATGATAATGGGTGTTGTACGTTGATTTTGGGGTTTTAGTTGAGGATGATGATGTTTTGTTCTTGAAAGGGAAATGATGAAGGGTGAAGAAGAGGATGGAGTTGTGTTGTGTTTTTTGTGTTATTGTTGTTGCCTTGTGTTGTTGTTATGATGCAAATTTGTATTTCTTGCATGGGAGGGCAAGGATGTGTGGTTGATATTTAATGGCTTCTTGAGGAAGCCAAAAACGTGTGGCTGGGAGTAGCTAACTCTGGCGTGCACGCTCCGACCCGCGTTCATGGTGCGTCTGGCGCTATGATTTCTGGTGATTAGCCAATCTGGTGCGCCTGGGGGGGTGGCTGGTGCATTAGGCACACTTGGGCGTGCTTAGGCGTCTTCGGTGCCATTTTGCACCCCTCTCTGTTTGCAACTACGAGCAAGCGCACGCTAGCAGGGGAGACTCGCGCTTGGGTACGCTTGTGTGCACGTATCTGATCAGTCTTTTTCTAATTTTTCTGCCTTCAAAACACTATAACTTTTTCGTTACTCGTCGGATCTTCCCCAAATTTTAAAGCAAGCTTCTACATATTTCTAACATCATATCCAACGGTGGAATTCATGTTTTGAGTTGTAGGTCTTTTATTCCTAATTTTCCCCAATACTTTATGTTTTTAACTATTAAGTGACTCTTTTAATTCTACTAGTTTTAGCTTAGTTTTTATCATTCATTTCACCCTAAGTTTATTACCATATTAATTAGACTTATAATTAAATGAGGGATGTTACAATCTTCTCCTACTTACCAGAATTCCGTCCTTGAAATTCAGCTGGCGTTGAATAATTGCGGGTGGGATTGTCTCATCTTGCTTTCCAGCTCCCAAGTGGCCTCTTCTACATTATTTTTGTTCCAAATCACCTTGAATAAGGAAATTTCTTTGCCTCTGAGTTGCTTCACCTGTCTATCTTTGATTCTAACTGGGAGCACTTCAAATGTTAGATTCTCTTTCAAAGGCAAATCATCCATTGCAACAACATGAGAAGGATCATGAATGTATTTCCTTAACCATGAAATGTGAAATACATCATGTAACTTGGACAAATGGGGAGGTAGAGCAATTCTGTAGGCATTTGGATCAATCCTTTCCATGATCTGATAAGGGCCAACAAATCTAGGAGTTAGCGTCTTGGACTTTATTGCTCGTCCAATACCAGTGGTAGGAGTTATCCTTAAGAATACATGATCACCAGCATCGAATGCTAAGGGCTTCCTACGCTTATCTGCATAACTCTTTTGACGATCCTGGGATGCTTTCATTCGATCCTTGATCATTAGGATCTTTTCAGTTGTATCTTGCACAATATCAGGACCAATCAGCAAGTTTTCTCCTATTTGAAACTAGCACAATGGTGTTCTATATTTCCGACCATAAAGTGCCTCAAAAGGAGCCATTCCAATACTAGAATGGAAACTGTTATTGTAAGTGCACTCCACTAATGGCAAGAGTGATTCTCAGCTACTAGATTGTTTTAGCACACATGTCCGCAATAAATCCTCAAGAGACTGAATAGTGCGCTCAATTTGACCATCTGTCTGGGGGTGGTATGCAGTACTGAACTTCCACTTAGTATCGAGTGTCTGCTACAAACTCTGCCAAAACCTGGATAGGAATCGAGGATCACGGTCAAATATTATGCTAGTAGGAACTCCATGCAATCTGACTATGTCCCTGATGTGCAACTGTGTCAACTTTTCCAAGCTATACTTCATATTCATTGGAATGAAATGGACACACTTGGTCAATTTGTCAACTATTACCCAAATGGCTTCACATCCTATATTGGTTCTTGGAAAACTAGATATGAAATCCATTGCTATGTTGTCCCATTTCCATTCAGGAATCTCCAATGGTCTTAGCAAACCACCTGGTTTCTGGTGTTCGATCATGGCCTTTTGACAAACCAAACATCGAGACACATAATCAGCTACGTCCTTTTTCAACCCTGGCCACCAAAATAATCTTTTCAAGTCCTTATACATCTTGGTGGTACCTGGATGAAGACTGAGTCTAGTCTTGTGAGCTTCCTCTAGGACCATTCTTCTCACTTCAAAGTCTATTGGAATGCACACCCTGTTCTTAAATCGAATAATCTCATATGAACCTTTCTGGAAATCAAGCTCCATATCTTCTGTTACCCTTTCCAATTGTTTTTGAAGCTCCTCATCATTAGCTTGTCTCTCTTTAACAAGATCGACAGATTCATTTTTAACTTGCGACATTTCCAAGATTATGCTTTTCTCTTTCACTTGCATGCCTAGATTAAGGTTGCTAAACTCCTGAATCAATTGCATCTCCTTCACCATCAGATTGCTAACATGTAAAGTCTTTCGACTTAGAGCATTGGCCACAACATTCGCTTTGCCAGGATGGTATTGAAGATGAAAGTCATAATCTTTCAGGAATTCCATTCATCTCCTCTGTCTCATATTTAGCTCTTTCTGATCAAAGAGATATTTGAGACTCCTGATCACCGAAGACTTCGAACTTTGTACCATACAAATAATGTCTCCAGATTTTTAGAACAAAGACAACCGCCGCCAACTCAAGGTCATGAGTGGTGTAATTCTGTTCATGTCGTCGAAACTGTCTAGATGCATAGGCGATCACTTTACCCTGCTACATTAACACACAACCAACCCTTGTTTCGAAGTATCACAATACACATCGAAAGATTGGGTCGTGTCTGGCAAAGTCAGAACCGGAGAGCTAATCAACCTTTGTTTCAGCTCTTGGAAACTCTGCTCGCATTGCTGCGACCATTCATAGGGCACATCTTTCCCGGTTAGTATGGTCAATGGAAGAGCCAATTTAGAAAACCCTTCAATAAATCTCCGATAATACCCTGCCATACCAAGGAAACTTCTGATATTTGTCATTGTCTTGCGTCTCTCCCACTTTAACACTGTTTCCACCTTAGAAGGATCCACAGCAACACCCTTCTCAGAAATTACATGACCCATAAAGTGAACTTCATTCAGCCGGAAATTACATGACCCAAAAAGTGAACTTCATTTAGCCAAAAACTACATTTAGAAAACTTTGCATAAAGCTGGTTGTCTTTGAGAACTTGCAGCACCGTTCTCAAATGCTCTTCATGCTCACTTGAACTCTTAGAATAGATAAGAATATCATCGATGAATACTATTACAAAAGAATCCAAATAAGGCCTGAAAATTCTATTCATGTAATCCATGAATATTGTAGGAGCATTCGTTAAACCAAAGGGCATCACAACATACTCGAAATGCTCATAACGTGTCCTGAATGCAGTTTTAGTAATGTCCTCTTCTCGGATACAAATTTTATGGTATCCAGATCGGAGGTCAATCTTAGAAAAAACTGCTGCTTCCCTTAGCTGATCTAACAAATCATCGATGCGAGGAAGGTGATATTTATTTTTCACCGTCACAGCATTTAATCGCCTGTAATCAGTGCACATCCGGAGACTACTGTCCTTCTTCTTGACAAAAATAATCGGAGCCCCCCAAGGAGATACACTTGGCCTAATCAGCTTCTTGGCCAATAGCTCCTCTAACTGCTTTTTCAACTCTTCAAGTTCAGGAGGTGCCATCCGGTAAGGTGCGACAGAAATCGAACCTGTACCAGGAATAAGATCAATGTCAAACTCTATTTCTCTATTTGGTGGTAATCCAGACATTTCTTCAGGAAAAACTTCTGGAAATTCGCAGACTACTGGAATCTGACTGACATCCGACACTTCATTCACTTCTATGGCAACCAAGGAAGAGTCACTAAAGATTGCCGCTTTCTGATGACAATCAATCAGAACATGGTGCTGAGACATCCAGTCCATGCCCAGAATGATATCCAATTTAGTCAACGGCAAACAAATAAGATTCACTTTAAATTCTTGCTCCAATACTCGAAGTGGGCAATCCAAACACATTTGTGATGTAACTACAGTAGAATTTGTAGGAGTTGAAATTGATATTTTATAAGGCATTTTTATAGATGATAATCCTAACTTCTTCATGCAGTCGACAGAAATAAAAAAAATGCGTAGCCCCATAGTCAAAGAGAAGGCCGTAGGGAATATCATGAACATAACAAATACCTCTGATTAGTTCATCAGCCTCAGTCACTTCCTCACCATCCAGTGTATACACCTTGCCCCTCTGCATTGGTTGACTACCACTAGCTTTCTGCACTTTAGTCACATTCACCTCTTTCTTCATGGTGCTCTTGGGACAATTTGTTGCGATGTGTCCAGGCTATTTCTCTTCTGTTCTGATTCAGACTCTAGCATACTCCCCTATGTTGCCTGCCACAATGCTGATAGGCCGGAATAGGACCAGGAGCACTCACGGATTGGCCAGCTCCCCTTGGAGCTGCTGCTCTAGCCTGAGAATAAGGACCTGATCTCTGCACTGGGCCCTTGCCTCTAATAGGACCACTAGATCTTTGAGCTGCCCTGTTCCGATCATTGACTGATTTCCGCTTGAGACCCTTCTCATAAGTACTCGCCATATTCACCAACTGAGAGAGTTTGTCTATGTTGTGGTATTCACAGGAGTGACGAACGTCATCACGGAGACCAGCCTCAAATTTAATACACTTAGTATGCTCCTCTGCATCTCTGTAACTGCCAGAGTAGCGAATCAGATCTTTGAACTGCGTTGCATACTCGCCGACAGTCATAGACCCTTGCACCAAGTGGAGGAAAGCGATCTCCTTCTCCCTTCTTACATCCTCAGGAAAGTATTTCCCAAGAAAGCGGATCTTAAATAGATCCCATGTCATTGCTTGATTGATTGCCTCAAGGCCTCTCCTCTGCTGCTCCCACCAGTGTTCAGCCTCAATGGCTAACATGTACTCTGCCAATCGAACCCGATGCTCAACAGTTGGCTGTAGAGAACGAAGAATTTTATCGATCTCCTGGAGCCATTTCTGTGCCCCATTCGGATCATAATCTCCTTCAAATCTGGGCGGCTCGCTTTTCCTGAACCGCGCCATCCAATCTATCTCAACAAGAGCTGGCGGTGGAGGATTCATGGCTACTGCTGTTGCGGTTGCTGCTGATGCTGCGACTGCTATGTTCTCCGTCTGATTATGGTGCATTTGGGCTATATGTTTGCAGCCTGATTCTGTTGCATCTGCACCAGATGTTCCAGAATAGCATCGACCATGTCATTTTCGGCCCTTCCTCCAGCCATATTGTTTAGTCATGGAAGGACAGCCAGTTAATGCTAAATAAAATAAAGAACTACACAATTATCTTGTTCCTTAATTCTAGACTCTTAACCATACACTTCGATTACTCGCTTGGTGAGTAACCACTGGAGTAACTCACAACTCCAAGACCGAGGAGAAACTGTTGTGATACCAAAAATGTAACACCTTACTTTTAACTACCCTTTAATACCCATTAGGCAAAATAGTGAATTTAAAAAAAAAAATTTAACTTATAAAATCTCCCGCCAAACGGACGGAGTTTCCTTTGTTTTCTGACTATTCCAAAAATTAGATTTATCCTGCAACCCGATAAAGACATTCATTCATAATTTCCAGAAGGCTATCATCAACATATATCACAGTTTAGTGCATCTTTGTGCACACATCATAACATCAGTATATCGACATCAGAGTAAAGCAGCAAATATAAAAAAGTTGCAGAAATAGTTCTTTCCCAAAAGACTTCTTTTCCCCGAAGGAGTTGTCCTGGGCCCACCCAAAAGAACTATATTTACATTAAAAACAGATCAAGTCATATCAATGGGCCAGGACATTTTCCATGTCCAAAATATATATAACTTACTCTCCCTGTGAGGGAGAGTACTCCTGCTCGGCTTGATCGGGTGTAAGCTTCGACTCAGTACTTGTGAGAAAATGGTAAGGAGTGAGCATTACACATAAAATAAGAGTTTCTAATATGACATAAGGCTATACCAAGTCAAACACAATAAATCAAATAGTTCATATAACTTCAAACTCACTCCAAAACATGCTCAAACACATACATTGTATTTATATTAACTTTTCATTCTTATAAATCTCTTTCTTATTCATTCTCTTTTCTAATGTCTCTCTAAACTCTTCGCTCTCACTATATTCTTTCCTTTACTTAATTCATTTTTTTCTCCTATTTTAGGGGTATAATGTGTGTCCATCATTGCGCACATCTCGAGTGCGTCTTACAGTTGCACATCTCGTGTGACTTATGCTATCAAGGCATACAGTCCGCTCGTGGCTTATTGCACACATTCTCATGCGCGACTTACTGCACCCGGACACTACGACTTACAACACCTATATCACACTACCGGTTCACATCACTATGATTTAATTTCACCTGCTAGGCATTTGAAACACCCTATAGGGACTTTTACACCCGATAAGGACTTTAACACTCATTAGGCATCACCCTGTTAGGCTATGCTTATCACTTTCCTTAAACTTTTCCATTACTCGATTTCATTCTTTCTCGTTTTATATCACATTTGTCTGTCTTTTATTCAGCAGCGAATTGAGCCGTTGGTACATTGACGTCTAACAGGCATTTAGACCTAATGAGCATTTGGCCTGATGGACATTTGCCCTATGGGCATTTGATACACCTAGCAGGGCACCTAGTGTATCAATGCACCAATGCTCAATTCAGCTGCACGTTCCTTTAATCTTTAATTCTCATTCAATTTATCTCTCTTTTAAATATTCATTTCATATTCATTACCCTTATCATACACAGTGTTTCTTAACTTATTTATTCATTTCTCAACCTATACACTTAGCCATTTCCTTGATAATTTTCTTTGTCTTTATAATCAAATACTCATCCTGCAATTATTTATATCAACAAGCACATAATTCCAAGCATCACATTCATACATATTATCACAGTTATCATAACTACCTCATTTCCTTAATTCTTATACTCTATTTACTAATTATATCAACTACCCTATGGTGCAATAACCTAAACTAACACCCAATCTTAGTACCCATTATATACATACTACAAACTACTCCATAGGTTAGGGTAACACCCACTCCTTACCTCAAAGTGTCAAAAGAGGTAAGGAAGCCTTTGAGTTTAGTTTTGCTTTGCCCTAAAACTTGAACCTTTTAATCCTTGCTTGCCACCTCAATAGAGCCAATATCCAATGATGATGAATGATCTTGGGTTGAGAATTGTATAAGGGGAGTGAATTGTCCTTCACTTGACCTTGATTATGAGGCATGAGCATATATATATATATTTCTCCATAGTTAGAAGCTTGAAAATCAATGGAGATTGGGAGGAGGGAGGGGTTTGAAATTTAGGAGGAGTAAGGGGGTGAATTGTGCTTGTGTTCTTGATGAGGGTTTAATGGAGATGATGACTATGATGATAATGGGTGTTGTTGATTTTCGGGTTTTAGTTGAGGATGATGATGTTTTGTTCTTGAAAGGAAAATGATGAAGGATTAGGGATGGGCATGGGTACCCACGGGCGCGGGTAGTGCATTCCCATGCCCATATCCGCGGGTATTTACGGTTATAAGTGCGGGTAACGGGTACTCGCGCGTACCCACGGATTTTAAACTCTTATTATATAATTATATATTTTGTAATAATCATTATACATAAAAATAATTATAAGATAAATAATTACATACATACATATGATAAATGTTTATCATTATAATTTTATCATTAAAATTCAATATGAAATATAAATAAAATAAAATTTATATATTCTCAAAGTAATAAAAAAATATTAATATATATAATATTTATTAATAAAATATATTTTATATATGCGGGTACCCGCGGGGCGGGTATCACAGTACCCGTCCCCACCCGCAAGGGAATAGTGCGGGTACCCGTTGCGGGAATTTTTGCGCGTACCCACGGGCATGGGTATTTTGCCCATCCCTATGAAGGATGAAGAAGAGGATGGAGTTGTGTTGTGGTTTTTGTGTTATTGTTGTTGCCTTAAGATGTTGTTATGATATTTCTTGCATGGGAGGGCAAGGATATGTGGTTGATATAATGGCTTCTTGAGGAAGCCAAAAACGTGTGGCTGAGAGTAGCCAACTCTGACGCGCACGCTCCGGCGCGCGTTCGTGGTGCGTCTGGCGCTATGATTTCTGGTGAGCCAATCTGGTGCGCCTGGGGGGTGGCTGGTGCGTCAGGCACGCTTGGACGCGCTTAGGTGTCTTGGGTGCCATTTTGCACCCCTCTCTATTTGCAACTACGAGCAAGCAAGCGCCAGCAGGGAAGTCTCGCGCTTGGGCGCGCTTGTGCGCTCGTATCTGATTAGTCTTTTTCTAATTTTCCTGCCTTCAAAACACTATAACTTCTTCGTTACTCGTCGGATCTTCTCCAAATTTTAAAGCAAGCTTCTATATATTTCTAATATCTATCCAACGGCGAAATTCATGTTTTGAGTTGTAGATCTTTTATTCCTAATTTTCCCAAATACTTTATGTTTTTAACTATTAAATGACTCTTTCAATTCTACTAGTTTTAGCCTAGTTTTTATCATTCATTTCACCCAAAGTCTATTACCATATTAATTAGACTTAGAATTAAATTTGGGATGTTACAATATTCACTATGACTCAGTTACTCTAGAACTTGTCTTTGTTCTCCTTAAAATCACTCACAATCTCATGCATGTGTAGAAATGATTTAGGCATTGGTTTATAAGCCCACTGTTAGCCTATAAATATATAACCAAATAAGATTGTACTCTTTACTAACTATTTTGAGCCAATTAATGTTAAGCCTTTTATTTCTAGCTCCTCAAAAACTTAATTTGTGAACAACTTATTGATGAGAGGGGCATTGGAAAAAAAAGAGATAATGAGGATGTAAGCAATGCAACAAATGATGTGAGGCATGATTCATATAAGGAATAAATTTCAGTGTTCCTCTAATCATAGTTGTTCACCCTATACATGTTTATTTCCTTTCCCTGTCATTATAACCTTAAGAAAGAGCTTTTGATTTATGCATGTTTTGTGATCAGTGTGGTGGAGAGTGAGAATTTTGGCAAGCTTATGGTAGTGTTGTGTTCCTTAGTTGAATAGAGTGTATACACTTGAGCCAAACACCTGAGTGATAGAGAGGATTGTGTGTGCATATTGTTGATCATTGTATTATGTTAGAAATTGTTTTTCTTTCTAATTTTTTATTAATTAACATGCTTTTGAAGTGAAGGTTATGTATAAAGAATATTAGTTGATTCTTCTGACTTGTAGATATATATGTTCTGAAATTGGTTGGGGTAGTTATATGATTTGGTTTTTATTTTGCCTGGAACATGCAAAATGTTAAGTTTGAGGGAGTGCTAAGAGTCCAATATATGATATATTTCCTAGATATTTATTCCCTTTAAACTTAGTTTTGGTCTTGTTTTCCTAAGTGTTTGATATATTTTTATTAGTTTTTGTGTTCATAACCTAATTGATGTATTATCATGTTTTCAAGTGTTTTGAGGCCAAAATGTGAGGACCATTGATAAAGGAGCATCAAAGGGTGATTAGAGCCTCGAAATAGGAGCAAAAAAGGCGAAATGACGCATTTGTGGATCAGTCTAGGCACCTAGGCACCAACTTCCCCATTTTTTTTTTGTGCTGAAACAGAATGTATTGGGCGCTTGGGTGCCCTGATTTTTGCACATTTTTGGGTGACATTTGGCTATCTTTCAACATAAAAACCCATTCTTCATTTCTCAAGGAAGAACTCGTGAGGGAAGGGAAAATAGGCTTAGGAGAACACCAAGCAAAGAATCGATTCTCGAAGGAAGGGATTTCGGAGAGGCGATCAAACCTTAGCACAACTTTATGGCACACATAGGGTTATCCTTTCTCTTTTGTCTTTCTTTGTTTGTAATGTGTAGTTAAATTTCTATTATAAATGCGGTGTATTTGATATGAATTTGTGATATACAACCTTAATTTAATATGAATTCCTCTGTTTTGTTAATTGTTTGATTATTTGTTTAAAGTTATTCATAGAATTGGCCACTCTATGATTTGAGATTTAATCCTTCAATCGAGAGATTAGGGATTGAATTGGCCCTATATAATCAAACATTTTAATTTCACAACTCATAGGAATACATTTGGGAAATTAAATAACATTTATAATTCCAGTATTTTTAATCAAACGATATATTGGTTTAAGACTTGATTAAGGGATTAAGGAGTATAAACTAATAATACAAAGTGATATGCCTTGAGGAATCAAGTATTTATTGCCTCTGGAATTGTTGTTAACATAGGTAGAATTCGTATATTTATCCAAGGTTGTTATAATTCTATCAATCAAATCTTGTCTCTAGCTTTCCCAACGTTTAGAATCCAATCAAACTTTATTATGAATTTTCTATGTTTTTGCAAACTCAAATCAATATAAACTCTTTAATCAATTACCACAAGTACAACTATGTTAGAGTCAGAATTGCATGAATTAACTAATCTTCGTGGGATCGACGCTCTACTTTATCCACTATATTACTTATACGACCCGGTATACGTGCCCGTAACACGTTTCATTTCCCATGACTCTAATAATAACTAATCAATCTCTTGACAACCACATCAAAACCAAATATATCTTATATTTCTAATGAACATTGATTATTATAGAGAATATATTTTTTAATGAACATTAACTTTTGAATACATGGTTTTTTTATAGGCTTTTGAATACCATATGTTTATATCTATTTCTCAAATATATTTTTTTAAAAACTTAATATGGTCCATAAAAATTATCAACACGATTTTTTCTTATAGGATAACAATTTTTCTTTTTTCATCTTATTTTAGGGGGGAGTGCATATATCAAACCCGAAAGGTTTGGACATGGACATATCTCACAATTTTACCAACTAATCTAATTTTTGTTGTCAAATCACATGCACATTTGATCCTAAAAAAAATGAAAAATCGCAATTAAACTCTTCAACATTTCAAATGTCCATAAAAGTAATCCTCTATGAACTCTTTGTTCTCCATCAAAAATAATTTGACTAACATTTATGAACTCTTTATTCTCCATCAACAAGTAATTTGATTGACATTTAAAATTTTTGAAAATTAAGTTGATGTTTTCATTTCTTTAGTGATGAGACATTTTTTTATACAATTAGGATCTTCACTCTTTATTTTTATATACATACATACAACTTAAAAATATACACACAAAAAAATGTTTAAAAAGCATTATATGATAAGTATATTTTAATGATAAAGAACACGATGTCTTATAAAGAAAACTGATATCAATGAATTACTAAAGAACAAACCATCGTGGTAAGCTTTCAAATTATTTAAAAAAAAAACATGAAATTCTAGAAAAATTTAGGCATTTATTTTTAACAAACTTGAGCAAACCCAACCACAACATGAAATCGAAGCATGGAAATGTAAGTTTTTCGGTTGATTTTTCATCCAGTTGTGCAAAACAAAGCTTTTTTTTCGTCTTTTGTCAATCTTTTACTGATCAGCCCCTGTCCCAACCCTTGTTTTAAGCTTAATAACCTCAAACCCTGCCTCCCTTCTCGTCTTATCCGTAACTATAATTGTAACTCCAATTATTTCTTTCTCTCACTCTCCTGTTCATCAATATCTTTTTCTCAAACCTAATTTATCAACAACATGATCCCCCCTCCCTTCACATGTTTCTCAAGATCTCTCACCTCGCTCTTAACAATATTTTCATTGTCAACATTTTTAAATTTCTTTATAAAGCAGTTTGTGCAACATGAGGAAGGCTTAAAAAAAACCAATTAATGTTTATATTTTTTTTTTCAAAATTATTGCACATTCGTATTGATTTCGTTGTAATTCATTTTAAGGTTTTACCACATTTTTTTCTTTTATTTTCAATTAAAGTTAATATTTAGAGATAATAATTACTCTTAAATATACACTTACAAATAACACATTTATTTGATCCATAATTATTTTTATTAATCCAAAAGTATTAGTCTATTAACGTCTATGCATACCTCATTTCACGTGTTAAGAGCAAATATTACTAGTTGTTGTTACTTTTCACATATTCTAAGCTAATAAAGACAATTCTTTGTTGTGAAGCGTTACAACTGAATCTGAAAAAGTAGAAGAAGAGCATGTGATGTGTGAGTAGGGGCATGAAGGTTAAGGTAATTGATGGTTCGATGAATTTTATTATATATAGGAAACAAAGTAAAACAAAGAAGAAGCCTTAAAAGAATAGTGTACAAGATAGAGTACTCTGGTGTGAGAGTGAAAGGTATTGTTATACATCAATTTTTGGGTAGTAATAGTGATGCATTACTTTTCAATAAATATTGGGCCCTTAATGATCTTCCTCTTCCTGTTGAGCTTCTTCCTCCTCCCCTTCTTCTTTTAAAAAATTGTAGTAACTTAGAAAATAATGGTATAGATTTGTTTACATAGGTTAATAATCTGTAATTGATAAGTAACTTAGGAGGGTCAAAACAATATTTTGCTAGTTTTTTTTGTTGTGTAGGTCAAAAACATTGGTGAAGATGTTTACATGCTTATCGTCGTCTAAGAAGAAAAACTCAGAAAGGAGAGAAGCGGACCGCAACAATGACAATACACCAAGAGCAAACACCAAAACCATCGGTGCTCAGGTTCTTAATCCCACCACAGTAAACTCATTTTTTTTTAAATGTTAGACTTCCAAAATTTACAAAAATCCAATTGATTTAAAAATACATAAAGATTTATTTCTGCTGTTATTGCCATATATCTCGTTTAATTTTTTTTTGTGGTGTTTTATGAAGAAAAAAATATTAGTACTATATTAAAAAATAAAATTTTCAATGGAAAACGACTTGACTTAATATTTTGATATAAATTCTCAAACAACAAAATATATTAAAGAGAAAGATTTATTCTCATTATTATTTTTTATTAAAAGAAAGTCTATTCACTTATCAAATGTTTGCTATCATTAATTTCTTTTATTATAGGTTTGACTAAAAATTTTAATGGCTACTCTTTAATGTTTTTTTCATTTTGTATATGCAGATCAAAGACATAGCACTTAAGATATCAAATTCTTTGCACCTTAAACCTCGCACAGGATCCTCCGGTCATATCTTAGAAGGGGTTCAATACCCATATATGGCAGATGTTAGCGCACTACCAACCCCTCATCATTGGGACTATGGAGGCTTCAGAAACCGTGGAGGAAGTTCCGGGACAAGACACATCAGAGGATCTACTCGGGCAACAACATTTAGAGGGGAACTTGCTGATTTTCAGACCCCTAGTCATCATGAGGCATCATTAATAAGCGAGATAAAGGAAGAGGATCATGTTGGATCTAATGAATGGATAGCTGAGGTAGAAGAAGGAGTCCAAATAACCTTTGTCTCTCTTCCTAACGGAGGAAATGAATTAAGAAAGCTTCGGTTCAAGTAAGTTAAGTTATATCAAGCCTTGACCTAGTTTTAAATTATAAGTTTAGTTACTTTATACCACTCATAATTATAACCATAAAAAGGTGCCAAATATTTTATGATAATAGATTTTTGATTCTATATATTTTCCTTTAGAATATTGAACATGTTCAAATTAAACTGAATTGATTCTTAACTACAAGACTCTTATTGCATTTGTAGTATGTCCGTTGAGGTTAATTTAATAAAAAAATTACTCAATTCTATATCTACATATTTTTAGATTCAAATGTACTGACAATATTTTCCATTGAATATGAAGTCAAAATATGTTCAACCAGTGGCAAGCTCAAAAATGGTGGGACGAAAATCGTGATAAAATTGTTGAGCTATACAATATTCAAAGGATCAATAAAGAAGATCTAAACATCACTCCAACTCCAATTAAACATGAGGTAACCTGAAACTTCTAATCCATAAATGATGTTTGAAGGCTCTACTTTTTATGAAGTTGTTAATTTTTATGAAAATACTGACATAATATTTCATATTTGCACAACTCACCACCCCACACCTATCAATTTGGGGTATAAAAATGAAAAAAGAGATACAATATATGAAACCCAGATACGTATCCGATACCCATACTTTTCCATACTTTATCGATATGTATTCATCATGAAGTATCGAAATAAATTTGTTTTAAGAAAAAATAAATCGATGTTAATTTGATACTCTCTGATACACTAAAAATAAGAAATGCATATGCATAAGAGACACTATTCCTTTCTTTCATATATATAAAATGTATAATTGGTTTATAAAATTAATCATCGTAACATTAAATGAGAGAATAAGATGTATACTTTTCGTATTTGTATGCAACAGATATTAATTTTTAATAACAATATTATTTTTGTTTTGTAATTAGTAATCTATAAAAAGTATGTTATTAACTTGAAACTTTGGAACAACAATTATATGTTTAGTATGCATGTCTTATAAACTTTTTGTTCATATTTTAAATGTGTATCATAAACGTATGGTATTCTTTATTTTTGAAAATTGATTTATCACCATATCGAATATGTATCTATAGTATATGTGATTGTTCTTCACAGGACACAGTTACTGATCTTTCTTATTTATTTTTTCTTCCTTATAAGTATACGTGTAAAGGTTATATGATGTAGCTACAAATGTTAAAATAATATTATTGTAACATTAACTTCATATTTGTCACTGTTGCAAGAAAGATTATTACCACAAACAAAGCTGTATATTTGTAACCCAAAATAAGCCATAAAACTATGTCTGATTCAAGATTAATCATTTTACATTATTGTCATTGAAGATAGTGGAGCAGCCAAGAGAAGCTCATTACCCTACACTAGCAGATACACGAGACAGTCGCATGTCCGTGTCATTCAGGGATTGGGTACAAGGGGGGACGTCATTATGATGTATGAAAAGGATAATTGGATGCATAATGCAGATGGTGCTATTAGGACCTCAAGTTCCTTTCAGTTTCTATGAGATTATTTGGAATTGTTATAATTAATTAGCCAAAAATTGCAATTATCTTTTGGTTGCTACTACAAAACAGTCAGTAAAGAAGGATTGGGAAAGATGTTATTGACTGCTTATGTTGCAATATCTTACCATGTTTGGATGAAAAGGAATAGAAGACAGTTCCAACAAGTAAACTCCAATTTAGAATGTCTCTTTATTAAATATAAAGTTTGAGCTGGCTACTTTAATTTATTTTCTTATTGTTTTCCCTTCCTAGATGTCGCTTAATAGACGATTAGGCTGAATGAAATTAGTATGTTTCTAATTGTACTCTTGTTGGTTGGTGTTTTTTAGTAGTTAGTACTAAGTAACCTTCGTAGAAGGCGGGCTATGAAGGACCTTGCTAGTTGATTGGTGTAATAAATTTTCGTTGTGGTAATGAATTTTACATTTGCCGATATTTTTTGAGCGCTTGTTACTGAACATTTTATCGAATGCTTAAATTTTAATAATTGTGCTAAGATATATAATTGGTCATATGATACAATTCAACACTCTTCAAAAGTTCAAATTTATCTGGAATATATGCAGCTCTATGAATGTTTATTCGCCTATGTGCATAGAGAGACTATCATGTGTTTCATATTCTCATATTAAGGGGATTCTATTTTTAATAGATTTCTTAATAGTTGTGTTTGTTCATGAGTAAAAAAGAAATATGTTTTTTCATCCATGAAAAGACACGTTTGTGTACTAATGAATAACGGCTTCTATTCATTGACCAATACATCAATTCACACTTTTCACATGACAGTTTTGCAAACTATCACCAACAATCCCCCACTTATTAGTTTGTAAAATTATGCAATCCTATCACATCCATATAATATCATGCATATAAGAAATGATAGCAGTGTGCTTTTAAGCTTTTCATAGGATAAACACTTCAAAGTAGTAACATAAGTAATGGTAGTTAAGTGTTTTTAACCATAATTATTATATGCTACAACCAGAAATATCACCTACATAAATAATCATGTAATACTTCAAGATTAATTCACGGAAAAAAATAATCGAATGGTCGTGTGCTACCACTTAGTGTTCATGAAACATTTCCAAAGTCAACCCAAAACTTTTGATCAGAAATGGCACCATTCTTTAATGCTCATATAGGTGAAGTTCTTTTAAGGTGTTAGCCTTCATTTAACTTTATTAAGAGCTTAATACTCTCCCTCCTCATACTTTTAGCCTTTCACACTAGACTTGGAATGGTAAATTTTTCTAGTGTCACTTATCAATAACTTGTTATTATTACCCATTGAACTCTTTGAGTAGAGGTCTGATCTTCCAAAAACGAGTTGGGTTTCTATTATTGGCGACTTTTATTAAAGGATTTAAATCTCTTTCCCATTAATGATTTTACATCAACTTCTCTTTTAAAGATTAATAAAATCTTTTATTCACTGACACATTAAATTGCAACTACATCATCACACATCACAAATCAACCATTAAACAATTCTCATAACATGTCTCCCAGCCATTTGCCTCTTTACATGTCTCTGCCAAAACAACAAACTCAAAATCCAAAGTGAAATGAATTGTCCATTTTTGTTTCTTCAAATCCAAAGAAATCAATCATAGCTTCCAGCATAGCTGAAAACTTTACATTGAATAATGGTAGAACTTTTCCAATTTATTTTCAGTGATCAATACTTGATCAATTTAATCCTTCGACAGCTTTCAAATAACAAAAGAAATATATTTTCTAATTCAATGCATAACATACTTAAGAGTATCAATGACACTATCACTTAATTTGAGCAAATTCCAATTAGAGTTTCATTCTAATATGTGCGAAACAACATATTGAGTAAACCCCCACTATATGTAACATCATAACGACAAAACCCCACTATCTTTACGCACTTTAATCCCTAAAATAATTTTTAATATGGGGAGAATTATCATTGTTGGGGTAAAAAGTTTGGTTAGCACACACGGCTACAACTCCTCCAATATCCTCCCGAAACTTAAATCGGAAAGCAAACAGGACGTACATGAACCTTAATCGCTGCAGGCCTCTACGTTGGAAAACAAATGCTGCAACCAACACACGTGGCCAACCAAAACTTAATATATCATATATAAATCATCATTTCACAAGGGCCCATACACATCGAACATCTAGCCCCGTTCAGGTTCTCTCTCACCGTTTCAAAATCGATCAAGTGGGCGACAATACTTCTCTAGTTAGCTATGCAAGACTTGTTACAGCCCAGTGGGTATTAATCCCCAACCACATATAATCTCCTCCCGCCTAGAGAAGCACTCCAGGCTTCTTGACATACAACTGTCCTTGCCCTTCCCTATCACAATCACTCACTTGAGCATCCGTATGTAACTCTAAGGTATCTTTCCTCTCCACTACTCAACATTCAACTGGCAGAGGTTAGAAAAGTCTTTTAAGTTTTTTTACATGATTTGGTCAACCCATTCTAAGAATCGTTTCTAATGGGTCGACCAAAATTACCTGCGGGTGCTCAAGTAAATAATTGTGATAAGAGAGGGCAACGACGGTGATACGTCAAAAAGTTGCTAATTATAACAATATTTTGTGTAACTGCTATTTGAAAATTAACTAACTTTGGCTAGTATTTTGTTCTATGGTAACATGTGTGACTGTTGTTGTTTTGTTTGCAAAAATTTATTTTAGAAGCAATTTGGAAATGTGATTGTAGCAATATACTCCATCTGTTCCTATTTATTTTGTTATATTTCAAACAAAACATACCTTTTAAGAAATTTAATCATTACGATTTCCAATTACATTAATTATGTTTTTTCCCACTATACCCTTTCTCTCTATAATCATTAATTTTTCTCCACTACTTACATAAACCAAGACATATTAAATAGGGGCAAACATGGAAAATAACATTTATTACACTCTTGAAATCCTCAATACGACAGATAAAAAGAAACAAAAAATCTCTCCAAAAAACGACAGATAATAAGAAACAGAGGGAGTATATAATATCAGTATGTAATTTGTTGGTTCTTGTCTTTTTTGGGTAAGGTATCAATTTATGTTTTGGAGTTGAAACAAAGTACAAAAGATTCTACATAAAATATAAACTTATTTTGGTAATTGCACATATAGAATCAATTTTAATCCAAATTATCCAACGATAATATTTTACTAAAATCAGTTTACCGGTATTAAAGATATCTAAACATAAATCACTTCATCACAAACTCAATTATAACCCAAATCAATTTTAGACAATCAATTTTATTCAAAATCAATTTTACAGACCCTTATCCAAACAAACACTCAATTGACCAAATATGAATTAGTAACTTTGCTGTTTGGTAATTGGTATATGATCAGTAATTTGCTCGCAAATTGTTCTGTTCGACAATTGAAATCAAAATGTTCCAATTATGTTCCAGATTGGTTTGACGTCATCAAAGAAACCAACCTCTAAAGACACAAAATTCAAATCAACATTATACCTATACTTTATACAGTGGAAACAAAATGCAGGTTATTTTCTTAATCCAAATTAATCAATGGTACCATTTTCTGTCACCCTTTCCCCGGATTTTTCTTTAGCCTTCTCATGTTCTTCTTTAACCAACTCTTCATTTTTTTCTCTGATTTCAATTGCTTATTTTCATTCTCAGCTTTTTCCTTTGCTTCCTCCTCTGCCTTCTTCTTGGCCTCCTCAAGAGATTTAATCAAATCCTGAAAGCAAGTCTTGGAATCTCCAGCAATTGATTTAGGCATCAAATTCTCAGCAACATCGACGGTGTCGTATTGGTCTCTCCCAACAGTTTTTCAATAACAGAAAACAAACTGTGGGAGTCAATATCCAAGTAGTTTTTGGCAAGCACCTTGAATGCTTCATAGCCACAATAGGACAATTCAATGTGCTTGTCCATCCTTCCTCTCCTAATGAGAGCTGGATCAAGTTTCTCCACAAAATTTGTTGTGAAAATAATGATCCTCTCTCCTCCACATGCTGACCAAATGCCATCAATGAAATTCAATAATCCAGATAGAGTTACCTTACTTCCCTTGTTCTCTTCCTCTTTAGCTTTCTTAATAGGGTCTTTTGGCTCCTCATCATCACTTTTTTCTTTTGGCTTCTTCCTTTGGCCAGTAAGATCAAGAGAGCAATCAATGTCTTCTATCACTATAATGGATTTACTCGTTGTTTCGATCAATAACTTTTTTAAGTCCGTGTTTTCCTTTACCGCGGTCAATTCAAGATCATACACATCATAGTTCATGAAATTAGCAATGGCAGCTATCATGGTAGACTTACCAGTTCCTGGAGGACCATATAACAGATACCCTCTCTTCCAAGCCTTTCCGATCTTCGCATAGTACTCTTTTCCTGTTTTGAACTTAACAAGGTCATTTATGATCTCTTCCTTCTTATTTGGATCCATAGCCAAGGTTTCAAACCTTGCTAGGTGCTCAAACATTACATGGCTCCACTTTCTACTTTTGTATCCATACCAGTTATTGCTTGGATTGTTGGTATGCAGCTTTAACTGTCTGTTTCTCAATGAAATCGCGTTACCTTCTTCCAAGACATGTTTGATGTAAGAGCCAGTAATGAGATCACGGTAACGCTTGTGAAAGGTGAGAGTGAAGTACCTGTTAGAAAAATTAAAGTAGTCTCGCATTGATCGAAAATAAGAAAAGTAAATTGAAAAGTATGCAAGTCGAAATTGCCGTAGACATTTTCGACAAAGTAGCAATACTCAAGCACAATTTAACCTTACCTTTTCTCATCTGAGGCAGGGTAAAATGAAATTGACTGTGATTTATTGGTGGTGTGGTATGAACTATGAAGCCCACCATATCTTGACCCTTGGAACTCATCTATGATCTCTTCATTATCATCCATGCTAAGCACTAATGGGGTTTGGCTATCTTTGACCACTTCAGCTCTAAGCCTTTTGGCTCTCTGAGAAGAGTTTGCACCGAGGTAAGTTTGGATGGCAGTGTAAGCTTCGCTGCGCTTGAGGCGTTCGCCCGAGAACTCAGGGAAGGTAATTTATATATAAGGGAACACAAGGCCTGTAAATTTGTGAGTGTATTTTAGAACATAGGTACGAAGATGAGGTGGGAAGAATTTCTCAAACATGGCATACCCAAACATAATAGTTGCCATGATTGAGCCTAGTTGGGACCATATTTCCCCAAACCCCATCATCCCTATTCCCTAGAAATTTGCAGTGTCTTACTTCTTATTCTTAAGAGGATGTGATACATATAAGGAGTCATAAAAAAGAGTATTTGTATAGTCTTTGTTTTTTGCACACTACATATATATAACTACGTTAAAAATAGTTGCAACTTGAAAATACTAAGTAGGCAATACTAGTTTTCTGGCCAGTGTTTAGTGACGGATTATTAGAGTTCATTCCTATTTGAATATAGCCAAAGAAACCAAATACGTATGCAAAATGAAATCTAAGTAATAAACAAAATGGCAGCTGCAACAAAACACCAAAACTTGATGTTAAGTAATAAACAATATTTTTTTTTTGGGGCTTTTGGGCACATATAACATTAGGAAATCAAACATTTTGAATGAGGCAGGAAAACAAGTAGTGCCTACATAGCACTTGGAATTTATAATAATCCACAAGTCAGGTGTGCATAAACATTAAAAATAAATAGGTCAGCACTCATGCTGTACAAGTGCCTGAGATTTTCACTCACTGTTTATTTGTGGTACAATTATATTATCACCCCCTTCATTTGCTGAGACAATAATTGGTAAACGATTTGCCTTTCTCTCAATTTGCACGAGCACGATCATGATATAGCCACTTAATTATGTGGAATTCTTGGGTTGGATTTGTTTTTCAAGATTTTATCCTCACTTTATGCCCTTTTGTGCTCAATGTTATTGAAATATTGGATGCATCTAAAGAGGAGTATGAGTTGGTCCAAAACATAAATAAATTGAAGGTTTAATTATGTCAGAAGTCTTTAAGTTTGGGGTGTTTTTATCAGATATCTTTATTTTTTTAAATATTTGACTTTCCGAAGTTACTTATGGGTTTGTCATATACCCCTACTACCAATTTTGACAAATTTTGCACATGTAACATCAAAATCCTAGTCAGACGCATGTGGTTGGTCATGTGGTGTCGCGTGATGTCACACGGGCGAAAACGACCTCTCTCTTCAATCCTTTTTTTTTCTTTTTTTATTTAACTAAAAATAAAAAAATATTAAGTTTTTTATTTTTTTTAATTTAAAAGGATTTTCGCCCACGGACACCACGTGCCAAACATCCTGCGTCTCACTAGGATTTTAATTTACATATCAGCAAAATTTGGGCCAGTAATGGTAGTATGAGTATATGACAAACCCATAAGTAACTTCGGGGTCAAACATTGGAACAAAAAAAAATAATGGTATCTGTCAAAAGTACCCAAAACTCCGGGGACTTGGTTCAAAATTAAGCTTAAATTAAATTACAAATACATTATATTTAAATTTTTTTAACATTCTTTAATCTTTAGATTCATAAAGTGACATCAAGTAGAAAATTCCACGATAAAAGAGAACAATATTACCAACAAGATTCATCATATAAGTAAATACTTGGGATTCTTAAATATGATATTATTAGAAGTTGGGTTAATTACATTATACCCCTCTAGTTTGGTCCAAAACTACTCCCCCCACCCCCCAATTTAAATCCTAACATTTTGTTCTATGTGGTTTGATCCAAATCCATTTTCAACCCTAACATTTTGCTCCCATGAGGTTTCTATGGTTACCCAATTGGCCCTTCATTTATATTCTGTCTACTCCCGTCAGCCTCTCTTTCTCGCTAGCTCTCTCTCTCAATTTTCCCAACCACCACAAGAAATTGGCGTACCGAGGCCATGTTACCGAGGGCTCCCGACGCCCACGCTAATTCGTTAGTTACCGAGGGGCATGTCCCTCGGTAAATCCACGTCATTTCCGTCGGTAAATCCCTCGAAAAATTATTATTATTAAATTATTTATGAGTTTTTTTTTATAAATATTTTTTTTAGAGTTATCGAGGGCTTTGTGCGTGGGTAATCATAAGGAAAAAAATACCGAGAGCATTTGCCCTCGGTAATAATTGAAAAAAAAACGCGGTTCACATTTCGCACCATTATACTTGATGCCTACAGTCTCCTTTCTTTCACTAAGTACTCCCTCTCTTTCTCTGCAAAACCCCAACATCCAAGATAACCCACCTCCGCAAAAACCCACCGCAGCCCACCACCGCCTCTCCCTTCCCATTCGCCATTGCGTCTCCCACCGCCCCAACGTAACCCACCATCGTTGGCCATCGCATCTCCCATCGCCTCTCACGCCATTCGCCACCCACGACCGACAACCGACGACCCACGACGCATGTTGTAAGGGTTTTTAATTTGGGGATTAGCTTCATTCATATTGTTAGGGTTCTTAATTTGGGCTATTGTGCCTTTCATTTGCATATTTTTAGATTGCTAATACAGGTAATATTTTGTTCTATAAGTCGGGCTATTGTGCCTTTCATTTGCATATTTTTATGAGTGTTGATGTGTTTGATAATTTATTGTGGTTGTGGGTGGAATTAAAAGTGTCGAATCTATATCTCAAATTGGCTACATGATGTGTTTTTGGTTTTCATTCAATTTTTTTTAACAGTCATAGTGGTGTCTCTGGGCTGATTATATGGAATTCAGCGTCTAGGAGGTCTTCCGTAGGAAAAATCCTTTCTTTAGCTATATGGTTTCTATGCTGGACTTTTGCATGTGGTTAAATCTATTGGAGTCCTTTTTAAATGCACTACTGATTTGGTGAAATATACTAATCAATTTTCTACTCTCTGTACTAATCGTTGTCTTTTTTTTTTTTTTTCCTACTTTTCTCCCTTTTATTACAGCATAGGAAGTAATTATATGCAAGTTTTCTTACGGGCTCACTTCTTTCTTATATGTTAATAACCTTTGTTGTTTTGTGAATTAGTTCCAAAACACATGCAATTCTGTTGCTGATTAAATAATTTTAATTTTCATCTCACACTTTGATTGCTAATCTTCTGCTTGTTGTCTTAGGAATCTGGTACCAAGAAATATGGTGACAATCTTGTTGGTTCACGAGTTGAAGTTTGGTGGCCAGATGATCAAATGTAAGTATGTTGTGTGACTGGTGGGGCCAGGGACTGTTATATGGTATTTGGCATTTAATTGTAATATATACTAATTTGCATATATTGTTGCACTTGCACAAACTTGTTGTTTGCTTGCCATGTATGGTTTGATGCAGCTTTTTAACCTGTTTGGTCTTCTGGACACTCAATCTCTACTTACCTGTTTCTCAGTCTCTTCCATCTTTTTCTGCACAAGGAAACCTCTGTTCTGCCTTAGATTAATGATGATTTTCTCTTTAAGTTAGGCTATGATCTTCTAGTATTAATGAGAAGTATGTCTCAAATGTTGAGTATTTTGAGTTTTGATATATTCTGTGTTAGAAAAATAGAAATTACATTTTATCTGCTATCTTCGATGTAGTGGTTGCTCCACAATATGCTATATACTGCTATAGTTATTTTGCTCCACAATTGAGTTCATTTAGCAATATGCTATATATTGCTATTTTTGTGCTGATATCTTGCTGTATGCTATGATATTTTATAGTTAGCAATGCTAAGAATTTTGTGCTGCCATAATTGTTGAGTTCTTTGATTTTTATTTTTTCCTGGTGTTGGGGTAATGAGGAATCTCACCAGCTCTTACTTGGTTATTAACTCTTGATTTTTTATTTCCAAATGCTGATGAGTTTTCTAGCTGTGGTTATTAACACCACTATGCAATGGCTAAATTTCCAAATAATTGTGTTGTACTTTGCCTTTCGGGAGGGTATTGTGCTCTGTTAAACTTTTTCGAATTATAGTCATCAATATATTAAAATGAAATCTTTATGTTGTGATTCAGCTATTGATTTGCTGATTAGTTTTCTTTTTCTGAGAATGATTGGTTTTGTGTCTTGCTACCTTTTGTTCCTTTCTTTTTTCATTTTGACTGGACTCAGTGAAGTAGCAGATAGTGAGACATGTTCACATGCTGTGAAGTGCCTTACTTTCTCTGAGCAGTTGGTCCATGTTTATTTTTGAAAGAATAAGCTCGGTTATATATGTTTTTATAGGTTGCTAATACATATGTTTCTAATTGTTATATAATCGTAAGAGTAATTGGAGTTATAGTTGAATAAGTTCTAAAACTTAATTATATTTATTATAGGATAAGTGTTTTATTTTTGAAATTCATTGATGAATGCAAATGTTTCTCACTTTTGTTGTTTCAATTTTCTGTTATAATTATCCAATGAATATCAGAATGGTATAAGAGAAGAGTATTTGTTTGGAGAAACAAGTTGCATAAATTAAAACCAGTGTTAATGAGATGACATCTGCCACGGTTTGATTTGTCTGCCTTGGATGCAATAACTCTCTCTATTACTTTTAAGTTTTTGGATCTCATGTCATCTAAGTTAGTGTCTTGTAAATCTTTCCATATTTCTGCCTTTGTTGCAGGGATTAAATGACTCTGCTGATATTGGAGCAAAAGAAATTCATTTGGTCGCATGCTCTTTATTTAATTTGATATACAATGTTCCTACTTGTTATGTACGATTGACAAGACTTTATTGGATCCTTTTAAGTAATGTTTTATGGTACTTTATTTTAAAGCAATGTTTAGGTGTTAATATTATGGTTGCTTTTAAATTTATATATGTAGGTGTTTCATGATTTTACTAGATGTTTTTTTATTTTTATTTTTTAAAAAAAGGTTACCGAGGGATATGCCCTCGGTAATTTATTAGCACATTATCGAGGGTCGGTCCCTCGGTAAATATTATCTCTAATTTCCGAGGGCAAAGACCTCGGTAATATATTTTTACTTTTTCGAGGGATTATCCCTCGGTAAAATATTAGTTACCGAGGGATGTCGAGTCCTCGGTAAGCATTAGCGAGGCCACTTTTACCGACTGATACGGCACCGTCGGTTAGCCGTCGGTAATTGTCATTTACCGAGGGCTTTTGGTCATTTACCGAGGGATTCGCCCCTCGGTAATTCGCGTTTTTCTTGTAGTGAACCCCACTGCATCTCTCTCTTTGTCCTGATTTCTCTCACCACTACACCATTATGCAACATCAGGAAGAGAGAATATTATATATATATATATATATATAATTATAAAAAAATCTAAAAGAGAGAAGCTGAATGATTTGGAACTTGTTTGTATCCACAGGTGAAGGTGGTGGTTGTTGGTGGTGCGGTGCTCGGGACGAACCAGAAGGCGAGCGCTAATGCAGTTGGCACAGCCTCTGGCGGCGTAGTGGTGAGTAAAATCAGGACAAACAGAGAGATTGGGAAAATTGAGAGAGAGAGCGAGCGAGAGAGAGGCTGACGGGAATAGACAGAAGGTAAACGAATGGACAATTGGATAACCATGGAAACCTCAGGGGGCAAAATGTTAGGGTTGAAACCTCGGGGGGGCAAAGTCAAAGTGGATTTGAACCAAACCACAGAAGGGCAAAATGTTAGGATTGAAACCTCGGGGGAGGGTATAATGTAATTAACCCTTAGAAGTTTGATATTTCATGTATTTATGTTTATGGACTTTTAATTAAAGTAATATACTTCAACGATGGATGATATGTTTAGAGGGTAAAAAAATGCTTTATCCTATAAATACATATTCATTAAATTTATAGGCAAAACTCATTTCGATAATCATTATATATTATAAGATATCAAAACATATTTTAATAATCTCTATATTTCACAAGAAATTATTCTTCAATTATTGGCCAGAACCATTGGTGGGTTGAAAAAAAAATTGTAAACATTGACTTATTCATTATAAAACAATGGATATGACTTTCTCGTATATTATATATTATAAGATTGAGAATATGCTTAAGTTTTTTTTTTTTTTTGACTTAAGTTAATTTATTAAGCACAATAATAAACCTTTTTTTAAAAAAAAAATCAAATGTAAGAATTTATAAAACAAAATGAATTTATTTAATTACTTGTAAAAATGGTTACATGGATACAACTTACAAGTACCTTTTCTAAATTAAGGTATATCAAGTTAATAAATTTCTACATCTGTTGGAACAAATATAATAAAAAAAAACATTATTACCGGATATATTTGCACAGATGGCATTGGTTTGTGTTCACTTATATAAACGTAGGAATGGCAATATGGGGGACTGCACATGGGGATTCCAGTCGGAAACGCCCCGTTGGGATACCCGAGTTCGGGGATTTTTTCTCATCGGAGGCGAGAATGGAGGGATTTTTCCCCAAACAGATTTCGGGGCGGAGAATGGGATTGGTTCCCCCATCCCTGCGGGTTCCCCGTCCTCGCCTATCTTACCTATATGCCCTTAAATAATTGGTTTTTTTTAATTTCACATATATTAATTATAAAAAAAGTTGAAAACTGCTATCCCAACCCTAGTTTAGGACTCAGTAGCGCAACACCTTCTCTAATCCCTCTGCGGCAACTTCTTCTTCTTCTTCTTCCTTCCGCTGCGCAACGCTTCTTCTTCTTCTTCCTTTGCTGCGACGCTGCCCTTCTTGTTCTTCTTCCTTTCGCTGCGCGATTCTTCTTCTTCCTTCCGTGGTGCTGCCCGCCGTGATTCGCCGCTCTCTCTCACCTCTCCTCCACTGTGGTCTATGTATCCTCAACTGTGGATAGGTTTTTTGTATTAGATGTATGAAGCTGATTGTATTCCTTATATTCAGTGCATATCGGTACACCTCTCAATCATTTAAGCCGGGTGTTGTTCATGGAGAAGTAATTGATAGGGTGACTTTTTGCTCTGATAAGGATAACAACATGTGTATCAAATTTCTAGTCCGTGACATCATAGGCCTGAGGTAAAGTCTTGTTTGCTTTATTGTGAAGTAGTGTTCTTGATTATAAATAGTGCATTGATTTCTTGGTCTTTGTTTGTTGCTTTAGCTTGGTGATAAATTTAGTACTCCCTCTGGTCCTATATATAGAACACCTTCTAGAAGAAATCTTTGGTCATATATAGGACACTTTATATTTCCTATGCATCATTAATTGTTTTTTCTCTTTTTTGCCCTTATTAAATGTTTTGACTAACTATGTTTTTTTGTTATTCATTAATAAATGTGAACTTTCCAAGAAAAGTGGAAGGGTAAAATTGTAATGTTACAAAATATTCTCATAAAATTCACAAAACTAACCACTTTCCTTGATTCGGGGAATACGGTTAAGTATGCCCTATATATAGGACCGTAGGGAGTAGCAGACATGGCCAGAAATCTCACGGGCTCCACCACTTGTCACTGATCAAGTATGTTGTTGATGCTTTTAGATTGGGTAATTTTTTTTTAGAACATTTCAATTTATAATTTTGCATTAATATCAGTTTATCATATATTTTTGGATTGAATCTCTTGAATTTTAATGATTATTTTTCTGTAGTATACAAGTTTAAAAATGTTATTCGATATTGCTAATTTTATAATAGGCCAAATTAAAATTATATGTTTAGGTTCCCCGTAGGGACCCGTGAAGTGGTGGGGAATGGGGATGGGGATTAATCTACCCCCGACATGGGATTTGGGATGGGGATGGGGGCAAATAAGACCCAAAAATGGGAAATGAGAAAGATCACCCCGAGCATTTCCCGCTCCGTTGTCATCCCTATATAAATGTTTGAGAGTTTACTCTCCAATGCCTGTGTACCGTAAAAGAACAAACTCTCAAATGCTTGTGTATATATGTAAAAAAAACTTTATTAGGAAAGGTCGTCCATTTTATGTAAACACTACCCGGATAAATTATCATCATGCACGCATTAGTGGACACCCAATCATAAACCAAAGCAAACAAAAAAAAATATTGGATCATTTAATTATATAATTTATTTATTTATTTTTTTTTTGTAAAAATATGATTAATTGGTATCAAAGAACAACAAAACAATCAAAGGCCCAAAGCCAAGCAAGCCAAAGCTAGGCCAGCAAAAACTTCAACCACCAAAACAAAACACAATGCAGATCGAAACAAAACACCTAAGCTATACCAATGCTGAAGCGGAATATGTTATCAGCATTAGACCTACTAGTGCAATGCAAGCCTATAATTCTGGTCTTTGCATCAATCTCAATTCTCCTAATAATCTTCTTAATCAATTAACTTTCTTAAAAATTCTCCAATTTTTAGCAATTCAAATGAAATAAAATGCAACAGCAACATAAGCATAAGTTGTTCTCCTTTTCACACCAGAAAACTTCCCATTAACAAAATTAAAGCATGCTTATTAGGAATATTTCATCTACTCCAAATGAAAGAAGCAGAAGGCATTCTATCTTTCAAATGGAGCAGCCAAAGATAATAACTTGACTTATGGTGTATTTCTATTTTCTCATCTATCTTGAGTCTGTCTCCAGACTGAGCCATCAAAACCACCTTTCATTCTAAAATTAACTTTAATCAACTCTTTCATATGCCAAGAAGCATTTGACTGACATTTATAATGCCAGACACTACAGCGTTTAAGGTAATAGCCATGAACCCATTTAATCCAAAAGCTATCAACATTACAAGGTATAGCATAAATTTGTTTAGCCACTGGTGCCTGATTTCTTTCACCACCAAACCACCTCTAGACTTTTCTTGACAGATATCAAACCAGCTAATTGTACAAATAGGTTTATCTAAAGACCCAGAATTCCATAAAAAGGATCTACATTGGCTTTCAATCTGCTTGATAACACTCCTAGGCAAGATATAAGTCTGATCTGAGACTAGTAAACATGGAATAATGAAAGAAGAGTTTAGTTCACCAATTGAAGTTTGCCTGCAAAGCTAAAGTGTCATGTAGACCAACATTTTAATCTAGCCACAATCTTCTCAATTAGGTTCTGGCAGTCTAGTTTAGTCCACCTATTAGGAGAAATAATAATAATAAAAATAGTTATAGTAATAGTATTGGTAATAATTATATAGTGTTAAATTGTTTTGGAATTTTATTGTTGTTATGGAAAATAAAATGATACTATTATGGTTTAGTATTGATTTTAATTATACTATTATTGATAATGATTTTAATTAGTTGCTTTTATTCGTGATTATATCGAATTACAAGTTATGTCGAACAATTAGTTAAAAAAATATTTAGTTAAATGCTTTGGATTCCTAAATAATTGAGTTGTGGTTTAGTTGATTTGGATTGTCTCTGAACTAAACAATACACCGGTTAATTAGGAATCTTATATATATATATATACATTAATTCGGGTTAAGACCTTGAACATTAATTTCAAATTGAAGGGAAGTGTAATTATTTGAACGTTACCAATGTGATTTAAACTTCTTTTTAGAACCAAGAACACTAATTCCTATTAATTCGGAATTGATAGTGTCAAGTAATATTAGCATTTGATTTTGTGAGTTGAAAATTGAACTACTTAACTTCACTTTATTTTTGATGATTATGTTAGTTATGAAATCTAATTTATTTTTTCCAATGAGCTGCTGCTATTTTATTGAAAGATCAATGGCTCTAATTTTAATTTCTATTGGACTTTAATTTGGTTTATGAATTATATCCAATCAATTTCTTGATTTAAAAACTTACCCAAAATATGATATCTTAGCTTAACACTTGTCAATTTTTGAGTTTTCGAATTTAGTTGTTTCCATTTCCAGAGTTGATCGAATTCCCTGTTACGTAAAGTTTTAAAGTGCTCGTTTAATATGATTTCGAAGTTGGTTGTTTATGTTACCATTAGTTTGGTATTTAAATTTAAAACTTGTTTAAGAGGACTTTGAATAATCTCTTATTGGTATTTTGTTTATTTGTTTTGTGGATGACGGAAAATATATTTTTATGACGTTACGAGCCAAACCACTAATCCAATATCGCTACTAGTTTAGTATAAACAGAAAGGCTTAAATGGTTATTTGACTGTCGTGTTTGATTAGGATTTTGCATATTAGGTTGATTTTTGTTTGGTTTTGTGTGGCATAGTGGCGATATTTGTAACATCCTGCCTATCTGTTATGGACCGGTATCATGGACAAATAATAACCGGTATCACGGACCAACAAGCATCAATTCGGCATACCGGCAATTCGGCATCAATAGACAATCAGTACGTAATCGACATAACGGTTTGTCATTATGATGCTAATGATGGCATTCATGGAGCCGTTACTCTTCGGCCTTAATGCCCCATCATGACACATCATACCCTCCATCCTATAAATAAGGTAGTGGCCAAGGTATGAAACTAATTGATATCCCGTTGTTTACACGGCACACACACCACCCCAAAATATCCCCGACTCGGTGACAGAGTTTTTTAACCGGGAATCCGTTATCATCGTCGTACATCAACAAAACCGGCTTGCCGGTACATGTGGGATAACACCCCACAACATTGACGACAACAGTGGGAGCGGCAAATCAATTCCCACCACCTTGCCATCAACAATTCGAAGCCCTTAACACGAGAACTGGGTAAAAAAACAAATTATATCATAACCGGGTAAAAAGAAGGAAGGCACTGTTCACAATTCACGGCAAGATGCATTCAACAAAAAATCAAAATCTCCCCATCACGGGAGCAAATCATCCAAGGCAAATCAGTCTTTCGCCGTCAACAAGAACATTGCCAATCAACTTCAGCCAACCTCATTAAAAAAAAGAATAGAATGAGAGAAGAAATACAACATCAGTTATGCTAGCACAGGACTGGATCTATGAACCGGAGACATCCTCCCATGAAGCCACCATCACTACCCAGCGCCAAAACCGGAGCCTCTCCACGATTGCAGCCTAACCGTGACTCCACGTCACCGGCTTCCAACCCCACCGTGATGGACAAAACCACATAGCATTCAAAATGTCCATGACGGCATCAACAATGAGAAGAACTTCATGTTGAATTTCCCTTCCCAGACTCTTGCCAAGAGTGAGGAACCCTCAATTGGGTTTTCCATCAGGTCTTGTCACTACAACAGCTACGGAATTTTGCTGCAGAATATTTTCCTAGCAATTTCATAGCAAATTAGCTATAGAATAGATACGAAATTAATTTCCGTAATTAGTTTTCAATATTGTAATATACACTTATTATATAAAAAACAACTATGGAACAACTACGCTTTAGTCAGGGAATATTAGTAACAATATAAAATTCCATAGCAGATTAGTTTGCTAGGCAATATTCCGTAGCTGATGAATTTTTTGGCACCCGCGAAATTTTCACCCCTCCCGCTGCTCCTTCCTTTGCTCCCGCCGCTGCTCCTTCTTTTTTTTTTTTCTTTTCAACTCTATTCTCTCCTTCCTTACGTTTCATTTCATTTGCCTTTCACTACCTGATCTTTTTCTCTCTCTCTTTTCCCTTAGCTTTCACTTTCTCTGTTCCCTCCACCTCCGCCTCCTTCACCTACGCCTCCTTCACCTACCCACGGCTCTCTCCTTTCTCCACACTCTCATTTCACTCTCCTCCCTTCTCATTCACTAAATCCCTAAATCCCTAACTTCACCACCGCCTCCCTCCTTCACCACCATCTCCCTCCTTCACGGCCTCTCCCTCATGCCGCCACTCACGGCTCTGCCAACATCCGCCGCCCAAGACCGCTCTCTGCTTCAAACCTCACGACCGTCAGCCACTCTAAGGTTTGTTTCACTGCTCCCTCCATTTTCATGTGCTTCGTTTCTACTCTCTCTCGCCACCACTCACTACTGCTTTCATTATTCATGTTGTTTTGTGGATTTGTGTGTGAAATTAGGGATTCAATTGCTATATGTGATTATTTGATGATTCAATTGAAATTAGGGATTTATGTGTGAAATTAGAGATTCATTAGTTGCTTTGTTGGGTCCTTCATTACTTAAAATTGATGTGAAGAACTTCTCACTTCCTTCTGACCTTTTATTATGAATTTATAACCTGGTGACCTGATTGTGCACAGTGATGGCTGTTGCTTATGCTTGTTTCTGATATGCAGGACAGATAGTGCACTGAAGTTCAGTTGGTTTTTCTTGTTCTACTTGGTATGTTAATCTAATTATTTAATACTGCTATAATATTTAGTGAGTGACTTGTTAATTTTCTGTTAAATTGCTTTGGTTTGGTGCAGCTTCATATTGCATTTTGCATCTTTGCTGCAATTGCGCCTCCAATTGTTTTTCATGGAAAATCATTAATGTAAGTTCCATATACTGTCTTATGGAGTTTACTTAACTAAAGTTTCATGAGTTTGTCGATCTCTCTATCTGCTTGGTATTGGTTGTAATTTCAGAACAAATTATACTGCAAAAGGCCAATAGAACCTAGGGAGAAATCTTGAACACTTGCATTCTAGAGTATGCTTGTTTGTATTTTCCCGATGATAGACTGCTTGTAAGTTGGGGAAATATGATTATAATTGGATGTTACATGTCCAAAAGTTGTCAGCTTAAATTAGCTAGCCTGGAAAACTTCATTATGAGAAGCATAAGAGCATTAGAAAATGATAGGACTTTTTACAGTTTTACTCATTGTGTAGGCATATTATGTAAGCATTGAAGCATTATAGTGGGATTATTTGTTTATTGATATTGTCTTGTGATTTTATTCACATTGAGGTGGGAAGGAATTGTCGTGCCTCTAAAATTTACTAAATTTACCTAAAGTAACTTATATGCTAGTGTTTTCTATTAAAAAGTAGTTCAATTCCATTTTATGTTGTTTTCTTATAGTCACCTATTTACTTAATCATATGGACTAGGTTTTTGCTAGATAGAAAATGATCTGGATACCCTTTGACCGAGAGCATAAGAAGTTGTTTATCAAATTTTCCAACATGTTGAAGTAGCTGGAAAAATGAATTTCGATTACCTTTATGTAGAACTATAGGAAAAATCAAATTTCATAGTCCTTTGCCTGTTCTTATATTTATGGATCCAATCAATTTTTTGCTATTCTTGCATATATTCTATTTGGTTGGATTTGGCCTATTTTGCTTGGAGTCTCTTCTAAAGCTTGTGAGTGCTTCAGGTGAGGGATAGAACATTTGCATTCTCAATTTTTATATCGCTTCTCAGTTTTGCTCATATTTGGTGTTACACTTTTACCATAAGAGCCCTCAACTTTCATGGTTTCTGTCACTGTTTTTGGTTATCTTCACATATTTTATTGTGTCTTATGTGTCCTAAGATTCTTTCTTAATAATAAAATTGACTGATGCTTACTAGATACTAGTGAGTTGTGACTCGTCACTCATGGGTAAAAGATAGGGGAAAATTCTAACTTTCAAATTCTAACAAACAATTGCTTGAGTTTGTCATTTGCTCTGTGTTTGCAGTGTTCAGGTGAAGGAATTACAAAATCCAGATGTGGTTTTTGAGACAATTATTGGCATAGTTGTTCGACTGGCAGAGCATGGTCTCATTCATTGTGATTTCAATGAATTTAACATCATGCTTGAATGACTTGTGCTTTTCATCCATTAAGTCAGCATAATGGTTTACGAGACAAAAATACTAAATTCTATTTTATGGTATATGATATTTTGTTTGCTTCCACTTCTGCTTTATACTCAGCCTTTTAAATTTTGATTAGTACCATATTCTTATCTTCCTTCCTCCTATATGACTGAAGTTTTCCACTTTTAGTCCATTTTGATAATTAATTCAAGTTCACTCTGACTTCCAAATTTTCTTTCAGTTTTCAACTAAAGGTTGGCTCGTGTTGCATTACTTGTTAATCCCTCATGATAATATATTTTTTCACTCATGAATTCAATTCTATTCTAGATATGTTTCCTTCTTGAGTTACTTATCCATGATGCTTGCGTAGTTCCTTTATTACATAAGTGTATCTTGCTTTTTTTACTTTCTTTGCTACCTGTCTTTTATTTTATTTTTTATATGATTTTTTTGAAATATGAAATGTAACATTTTGCAGGCTTCCATGTTGATGACACGGAAGTGACACTGAATGTTTGCTTGGGAAAATAGTTCTCAGGTGGAGAACTGTATTTCCAGGGTGTTCCCTATGACAACCACGTGAACTCCCAAATCCAATCCGAGGTATGTTACTACTTTAATACATGAATTTAGCTTAATCTTAATAATATATATTTAGCTATATTATATCCTACGTATATGAATGGACAAATACATTATAAATTGAGTTATTCATTTCATGTTCTTCATACTGAATGTTCAATGTCATTACACTGATATTATAATACAAGTATATAAGTTCCTGTGTGGACATCCTTTTTCATTCACTATCCAATCAAATCTTTGTAGGAGATCTTCGACTACTCTATGTTCCAGGACAGGCAGTTCTTCATAGCGGTCGTCATCGGCACGGTGTTAGACCCACAACATCTGGGCATCGCCTCAATTTAATTATCTGGTGCAGAAGGTATTTGCATCGAACAGTGTACCTCCTTACTTCATTAGTGTAGCAAATGTTATTGTGATCTTAGATTTCTTTTGCAATCCTTTATTATGTTCCAAACATCTCTTACTTTTTTCGTTTTATATCTTGATCATTATGATGCACGGTCAATTACATCTTCCACTGCCAACCTTGTTGTTGCAGCTTGGTGCATAAAGAGATTAAGAGGCACCAAAAAGAATTTCCCTGGTGTGAAGAGTGCAAATGCGAGAAAAAGGAGAGAATGCGCGCATTGGCTGCTTCCGCCACTCAGGTAACAAGTCTTTGAGAAGAAGAAAACTTCTTAGACTAATCTTGTCAATTGTCATCTTCCATGGAATTAATTATGTTTATTCACTTTGCAGGATTTTTTAGCACATTTTGCTTTCTTTATATATGCGTTTCAGGATCTGTTTGTATTTTTATGTTATTGTGCAATTGCTTGAAAGTGATGCATAAAGATTACAAGTTTACAACGGTATAATTTTGATGCACTTCTATTTTACTGATATTGATCCCATCGGCAATTCTCCTGTAATTATTCAGAAGGTGAAGTCTCCATTAATAGCTTGCATAAGGTGCCTAGTTAACTTTGGTTGTACTGGGACACTCATAACTTCTACTGTTATATTTATTACTAACATATTTCCTACAAGCAAATATAGGCTTCCTTTAAGGCAATGATTTTTCTTTATTATTAGTCCCTATTAGAGGAAATAGCTCCCACATGGGTGAATATTTCACTGAGAATGAAACATGATCCAGAGACCGATAAAGCTTTTGGATGGGTGCTAGAAATGTGAGTATTGCCATTGTAATTCAAGAGCTTTATTTCTTGTTAGTTATCATTAACTGATGGTATTTTCATTTTATAAATTTTCCTAGGCACTAACCATTGCTGATACTTCTAATTTTCTAATGCTTTAATTCTTTGTTGAGATAAGGTATGATTATGTTGTGGCATCCGCATTGCATGGTGTAAAGCATATTCTTCGTAAAGACTTTATGCTGCAGGTTTGAATTGCTCATGTTGTCTTGTGTTCTATTCTAAGAGGTGGATTGCTTTGTTATTTACTGAAGTAATACATAAGTCATAACTTGCATCGTTAGAATTTTTCTGTTTCTGCATTTTGTTGTAACTAGTGCAATTACTTTGCTTTTACATCTGATTACTCTCCCTTCTTTCTATTACCAATTTTCTGACAGACACTCACAAATCCGATTAGGAAAATTTATACAACTCACAGTGAATGCTCTATTGAATTTGAGGTGGATGGACCATACAAGGTAAAATGTAGATGCTACATGCTGTTTATGATTTAAAGATTCTGCATTGTGTTTCACTATATGTGAATGACTTGTATGGTTTTATTTGATGTAGGCTATGATCCTTCCTGCTTCAAAGGAAGAAGGAATTCTTATTAAAAAGCGGCATGCTGTTTTTAATGATTATGGAACTCTTGCAGAGCTGAAAGGTGAGACCAAGTGCAGAGGTGAACTGAAGCTAATCAAAGTTTTCCAAGTATACTGATAAAAATCTTTAGCTTCAAGCACATAGCCATAAATAAGTAATGAGGCTGATAAATAAGGATGTATTCATACAAACAGAAATGGATACATGCATAAATAAGGTTTTAATTCACTTTTTTAAGTTACAAAAGGTTCTCTTTCTGTGTTGTATGTCATTTATTTGTAACTTGCATGAGTAGGATTGGCCAAAAAGAAATGGTTCATTTAGATTGTTTCTTCTTTTGAATCTGCCAAGGCAACGAATATGCCCTCTTCCTTCTAAATTGTTTCTTGGGCTGGAATGACTTTCGTTAGAGAGAAAGTAGGGTATCACCAATTGGCAAAGAGGTGGTAGAATCTTTCCTTTGATAGTTTTTCCTTGTGAGGAGAAGACCATTAGAAGCCCTAATAAGAAGAATGAACTAGTAGGAGGATAGACGGATACATAGAGAACAGATAGGAAGAAAAGGTACCCAACTGCAACTGAATTGCTACAGAAATGTGATCCGAACAGCTAGGAAAACAGGTACCAAAATGCTACAGAATTGTGATGCAATAACTCTCTCTATTACTTTTAAGTTTTTGGATCTCATGTCATCTAAGTTAGTGTCTTGTAAATCTTTCCATATTTCTGCCTTTGTTGCAGGGATTAAATGACTCTGCTGATATTGGAGCAAAAGAAATTCATTTGGTCTCATGCTCTTTATTTAATTTGATATACAATGTTCCTACTTGTTATGTACGATTGACAAGACTTTATTGGATCCTTTTAAGTAATGTTTTATGGTACTTTATTTTAAAGCAATGTTTAGGTGTTAATATTATGGTTGCTTTTAAATTTATATATGTAGGTGTTTCATGATTTTACTAGATGTTTTTTTATTTTTTATTTTTAAAAAAAGGTTACCGAGGGATATGCCCTCGGTAATTTATTAGCAAATTATCGAGGGTCGGTCCCTCGGTAAATATTATCTCTAATTTTCGAGGGCAAAGACCTCGGTAATATATTTTTACTTTTTCGAGGGATTATCCCTCGGTAAAATATTAGTTACCGAGGGATAATCCCTCGGTAATTACCGAGGGATGTCGAGCCCTCGGTAAGCATTAGCGAGGCCACTTTTACCGACTGATACGGCACCGTCGGTTAGCCGTCGGTAATTGTCATTTACCGAGGGCTTTTGGTCATTTACCGAGGGATTCGCCCCTCGGTAATTCGCGTTTTTCTTGTAGTGAACCCCACTGCATCTCTCTCTTTGTCCTGATTTCTCTCACCACTACACCATTATGCAACATCAGGAAGAGAGAATATTATATATATATATATATATATATATATATATATAATTATAAAAAAATCTAAAAGAGAGAAGCTGAATGATTTGGAACTTGTTTGTATCCACAGGTGAAGGTGGTGGTTGTTGGTGGTGCGGTGCTCGGGACGAACCAGAAGGCGAGCGCCAATGCAGTTGGCACAGCCTCTGGCGGCGTAGTGGTGAGTAAAATCAGGACAAACAGAGAGATTGGGAAAATTGAGAGAGAGAGCGAGCGAGAGAGAGGCTGACGGGAATAGACAGAAGGTAAACGAATGGCCAATTGGATAACCATGGAAACCTCAGGGGGCAAAATGTTAGGGTTGAAACCTCGGGGGGGCAAAGTCAAAGTGGATTTGAACCAAACCACAGAAGGGCAAAATGTTAGGATTGAAACCTCGGGGGAGGGTATAATGTAATTAACCCTTAGAAGTTTGATATTTCATGTATTTATGTTTATGGAATTTTAATTAAAGTAATATACTTCAACGATGGATGATATGTTTAGAGGGTAAAAAAATGCTTTATCCTATAAATACATATTCATTAAATTTATAGGCAAAACTCATTTCGATAATCATTATATATTATAAGATATCAAAACATATTTTAATAATCTCTATATTTCACAAGAAATTATTCTTCAATTATTGGCCAGAACCATTGGTGGGTTGAAAAAAAAATTGTAAACATTGACTTATTCATTATAAAACAATGGATATGACTTTCTCGTATATTATATATTATAAGATTGAGAATATGCTTAAGTTTTTTTTTTTTTTTGACTTAAGTTAATTTATTAAGCACAATAATAAACCTTTTTTTTTAAAAAAAATCAAATGTAAGAATTTATAAAACAAAATGAATTTATTTAATTACTTGTAAAAATGGTTACATGGATACAACTTACAAGTACCTTTTCTAAATTAAGGTATATCAAGTTAATAAATTTCTACAACTGTTGGAACAAATATAATAAAAAAAAAAAACATTATTACCGGATATATTTGCACAGATGGCATTGGTTTGTGTTCACTTATATAAACGTAGGAATGGCAATATGGGGGACTGCACATGGGGATTCCAGTCGGAAACGCCCCGTTGGGATACCCGAGTTCGGGGATTTTTTCTCATCGGAGGCGAGAATGGAGGGATTTTTCCCCCAAACAGATTTCGGGGCGGGGAATGGGATTGGTTCCCCCATCCCTGCGGGTTCCCCGTCCTCGCCTATCTTACCTATATGCCCTTAAATAATTGGTTTTTTTTAATTTCACATATATTAATTATAAAAAAAAGTTGAAAACCGCTATCCCAACCCTAGTTTAGGACTCAGTAGCGCAACACCTTCTCTAATCCCTCTGCGACAACTTCTTCTTCTTCTTCTTCCTTCCGCTGCGCAATGCTTCTTCTTCTTCTTCCTTTGCTGCGACGCTGCCCTTCTTGTTCTTCTTCCTTTCGCTGCGCGATTCTTCTTCTTCCTTCCGTGGTGCTGCCCGCCGTGATTCGTCGCTCTCTCTCACCTCTCCTCCACTGTGGTCTATGTATCCTCAACTGTGGATAGTTTTTTGTATTAGATGTATGAAGCTGATTGTATTCCTTATATTCAGTGCATATCGGTACACCTCTCAATCATTTAAGCCGGGTGTTGTTCATGGAGAAGTAATTGATAGGTTGACTTTTTGCTCTGATAAGGATAACAACATGTGTATCAAATTTCTAGTCCGTGACATCATAGGCCTGAGGTAAAGTCGTGTTTGCTTTATTGTGAAGTAGTGTTCTTGATTATAAATAGTGCATTGATTTCTTGGTCTTTGTTTGTTGCTTTAGCTTGGTGATAAATTTAGTACTCTCTCTGGTCCTATATATAGAACACCTTCTAGAAGAAATCTTTGGTCATATATAGGACACTTTATATTTCCTATGCATCATTAATTGTTTTTTCTCTTTTTTGCCCTTATTAAATGTTTTGACTAACTATGTTTTTTTGTTATTCATTAATAAATGTGAACTTTCCAAGAAAAGTGGAAGGGTAAAATTGTAATGTTACAAAATATTCTCATAAAATTCACAAAACTAACGCACCGTGTTGTAGCTGTTCCGCGGCAATTCCGTAGTTATGACTATTTTGCTAGAGGACAGCAACGGAATTGCTACGCAATATTCCGTAGCTGTCCGAGAAAATTCTTGTAGTGTGTATCCGGCAAGCAAGGAATCTTCATGCTAGATTTTTTCCTTCGAACTCACTAGACGACTCGAGAAACCTTGCACCGAGTTCCCCCCTTCAAATTCTGGTTCCGGACATTGAGAATATTGTATTGTTTTCCCTCCTTTGAAATCAATTGAAAGATTTGAAGAATTTATTCGGAGATAAGGAACCGTTTTACAGTCACAAAAAATTCAACGCTTATACCGGTCTTTCCTATTCATACCTCGACGCTCCTCCTTATGTCACAGCACCGACTGGGGGCTACTGTTATGGACCGGTATCATGGACAAATAATAACCGGTATCACGGATCAACAAACATCAATTCGGCATACCGGCAATTTGGCATCAATAGACAATCAGTACATAACCGACATAACGGTTCGTCATTATGATGCTAATGATGACATTCATGGAGCCTTTACTCTTCGGCCTTAATGCCCCATCATGGCACATTATACCCTCCTCCCTATAAATAAGGTAGTGGCCAAGGTATGAAACCAACTGATATCCCGTTGTTTACACACGTCACACACACCACCTCCAAAATATCCCGAATTGGTGACGGAGTTCTTTAACCGGGAATCCGTTATCATCGTCGTACATCAACAAAACCGGCTTGCCGGTACATGTGGGATAACACCCCACAACACTATCTTAATCAGTGTCGATTAAGTTAAGTGTTGAGTGTTATTGTGTGTAATCCTGGTTGATGGAGGTGTGGTTCAAGAGTCTAACTGTGGAGTGTCGGAGTTCGATCCGATCAGACTCTGTGTTAGCAGAGCTCTTAGGAGTCGAGCACGCGTTACCGAGCTCGGATTGGCCGAGCATGTGACTTAGAGTCACGAGGCCAGGTTGGGGTAGAGCCGAGCTATTGGGAGTCCGAGCTCAATAGGATCTATGCCATAGGAGACAGATTTTCACATATAAATTATGTCATAGTTTTATGCTTAAGTAAATCTATGTTTTCTTTGATTAAGTTTTAGTAGATGGTTCTATAAGGATGGTTAAGCAAGACTTAGAAATGGAGACAAGGAAGGTTTGGTCCCTGCTTTAAAAAAAAAAGCAATTGGTATCATAATTTTATTGATGGTTTATTGGGCGTATTGTTATTTTTATAATGGGTCATTATATTTGTTCTCTTTTCAATAACAGTCATTATTTGCTACAATAATTAATAATTAATTATTTGAAAAAAACATACTCATACACAAAAAATTAAAATCTTTAACACGTGAATTTATCATTTAATCGTAGGTGCATGGGCTTGCTTGCTAGTAAAGCTAAGAGTTAAAATATCTAAGGTAAGAGAAGTACTATTGTGTTTCAATAAATTGTTTGCAATATATTGGTGTATACATAATTGTTACATCCTCAAGTCAATTCTTAAGATTACATAGAGTTCTTGAATCTAGACAAAAAAATTGGATGCATTCAACGCATGCACCAATGTGAAAAAGATATTCTAACAACTCTTTTCGCTAAAGACCAATTTCAAGATATCATCTGATCCAAATTTAAAAACCTACCTCATCGAAAGATGCATTATTAACAATTATCATTCATAAAGATCCAAATAGAGCAGGGTACCAAATAACCATGGTAAATAAATAAATTTTATAAAAAAAATAGAAATAAAGATCTACTCTTTTTGTTTTATAAGGATGGTAAAAATGACAAAATTTGTTGTCCCAAAATAAAGTTAATGTAATTAATAAAAAAAATTAAAATTTCCAAATTTTAGGTTATGATTATTTTTTTTTTTCCGAATTCCTTGCGGAACCACCAGTATCCCCAAGAGCACCCTTAACACCAGAGAGCCCTTGAGATTAATCCGGAGCGAGTTATGTGGCTTGCTCTCCCAGTGGGATGTTTTTAGTGGGAATCGAACCCAGGGCTACTAGCACCCTTATCCCATTGTCAGGATTTAAGTTGGAGCCATACACCAACCGAATCAAGCCCCGTTGGTAGATTATGATTAGTTGATCATTACAAAATATTTTAAACTAATAATTTAATAATTAATTAATATATTAAACAAGTTTAAATTATGATTAGTTGATCAATAATCAATACAAATTATTAAATACAAAATAGTATTTTTTTACTGTTATAATATTTTACCATTATTAGGAAGTAATAATTGTTCAACAACTTTCCCTGCCCTCTACTCTAAAAATAGAACGGGAAAACAACACAAAGAAAATGAAATATTGCAAGTCATTAAGGAATTTGGTGACTGGGTCTATGTACAAGAGGTGAGTTACCATTTTGGTTTTGCTTCTAACTTCCAAGAAGAACGCGTGGTACGGTTCTTTTATGTTTATAATTTTGCCAATAAAGGCCTGCCAGCTATTATGGTATGTGACAAAACCGCGGGAAGTAACCAAAGCTTGATATAATTAAACCCCCTCTCTTTTGACATTTTGCACCGCCTAATTAAACCCCTCTCTTTGTCACATGTCAAAAATGGATTCTTCCGGTTCAGGAACCTGGCAAGAACATGAGTATACTCACTCCATTTTTTAAAGATTTTTTTTCTTTTACAAATTCTAGAATATAACAAAGGGTTCTCTTAACCTCATTCTCAAGGGCTGAGCTAGAATATTAAAAAATAATGGTTTTTTTTTTAAAAATTGATACATTGAACAAATCAAAAGTTTAAAGTTTTAACTAAAAAAAAACTTATTCATTTTGGGGTTTTTATCCTCAGTCCTAAGAATATAGGTTAAGAAATTTTTATAATAAAAGTTATTTTATGCATTTATTCTTATTTGATAAAGTATTAGTAATTTATATAAATAGTGTAGAAAAATAATAATTAATTACATGTAGAGAAAAATATCTTATAAAAAAACATAAGAGTTTATTTGTTTTGTGAAAAATGTTTTTATTTAAAAAAATTATTGATAATTATAATTACGATCATGTATTTTCATTTTAGTTTTTATTAATTATAAATGTGACTCCGTGTTTTCATTTCATTTTTTATTTTAAAAAAAGTTTTATAGAAAATAATGAAAATAACAAAAAGTTGTTTTCACCATTTCCTACATAAATATTTGGAAACAGAAAACAAAATAAAGACATGGATCATATTTGTAATTATAGAAATTATAAAGCAAATATGATATTATAGTACGTATAATTATCTGAAAATGAAAAAAAATATTTTCACAAAGTAAATAGACTTTAATTAATTTATTAAAAATCAACATAATTATTGGATTTGAGTGTTTTTTTTTTTAAATACAATATATAAATAAGAATAGATGGAGCAGTTATTAAGCAATAACTTGGAAGCAACCTTTAATGTGATCCTCCTTATTTTCTCTTTATATAAAACCAAGCAGCACAACATCATTAACATTACAGTGACCAAAAGAGTAGTAGCATATAGATCATGGGGGAGCTATGGGGACAAATGGGATCACTAATGGCCACAATCATGTTTTTTTACACCATTTTTGAGCGTTTTTTCCCACCTCATCTTCGCCAAAACCTTCAAGGCTATACCCAAAAATTCATGAACCTTGTTTACCCTTATGTCCAAATCACCTTCCCTGAATTCTCAGGTGAGGGACTCAAAAAAAGTGAAGCTTACACTGCCATCCAAACATACCTTAGTGCAAACTCATCTCAGAGAGCCAAAAGGCTTAAAGCTGAAGTGGTCAAAGATAGCCAAACCCCACTAGTGCTTAGCATGGATGATAATGAAGAGATCATAGATGAGTTCCAAGGTGTTAAAGTTTGGTGGGCCGCTAGTAAAACAAACACAAATCCACAATCATTTTCCTTCTCTTATTACCCTCCACCTGATGCTAAAAGGTACTATAAACTCACCTTTCACAAGGGTCACCGTGACCTTATAACTATGTCTTATATCAAACATGTGTTGGATCAAGGAAGAGAAATTGCAATTAAAAATAGGCAATTGAAGCTGTATACCAATAATCCTAGTAGTGGTTGGTATGGTTACAAAAGTACTAAGTGGAGCCACATAGTGTTTGAGCATCCTGCAACCTTTGAAACACTTGCATTGGAGCATAACAAGAAGGAAGAGATCATAAAGGACCTTGAGAAATTCAAGAGAGGGAAGGAGTACTATGCAAAGATAGGAAAGGCTTGGAAGAGAGGGTATTTGCTACATGGCCCTCCAGGGACTGGTAAGTCTACTATGATAGCTGCAATGGCTAACTTCATGAACTATGATGTGTATGATCTTGAATTGACTGCAGTCAAGGACAATAGTGAGTTGAGAAAGTTGTTGATCGAAACGCCGAGCAAGTCTATTACAGTGATTGAAGACATTGATTGCTCTCTTGATCTTACTGGCCAGAGGAAGCAGAAGAAGGAAAAAAGTGAGGATGATGAAGGACCAAAAGATCCTCTTAGAAAAAGTGAAGAAGAGGAGGATAAGAAGAGTAGTAAGGTAACTTTGTCTGGATTATTGAATTTTATTGATGGCATTTGGTCAGCATGTGGAGGAGAGAGGATCATTATTTTCACTACAAATTTTGTGGACAAACTTGATCCTGCTCTTATTAGGAGAGGAAGGATGGACAAACACATAGAATTGTCCTATTGTGGCTATGAAGCATTCAAGGTGCTTGCCAAGAACTACTTGGATATTGACTCACACCATTTGTTTGGTAGAATTGGTAATTTGTTGAAAGAGATCAATATGACACCTGCTGATGTTGCTGAGAATTTGATGCCAAAGTCAGTGAGTGAAGATGTAGAGGCTTGCTTGCAGAATTTGATTAAGGCTCTTGATGAGATTTCTAAGGAGGAGGCATGGAAAAAGGCAGAGGAAGAAACAAGGTTGAAGGAGGAGAAAGAGAAGGGAGAATCTGCTCAGATGGATGAGGAAAACAATGAAGTAATAACTAAGGAAGATGTTAAGGAGAATGGTTTTCACTGAGTGGCAATGAAGATGAATTAAAAATATCATCAATTAGTGATTGAACTAAGTTAGATTTACTAGTAGCTAGTTAGTACATTAAATTAAACTACCAGTATTAACTATTAGGATCGGGAAAATCAACCAATTTGCCCATTGTACCTGGCTACCAGCTTGGCTAAATAACAATCATGTTATGTGATTCAAGCATTATAAATTGATCCTGCTCTTATTAGATCAGATCTAAGCGTTTTTTTTAATTGATCCTGCTTTTATTAGACCATATCTAAGCTTTTTCATTATCTTGTTAGCTAGAAGAAATTAATAAATAAAAATAAACCATGGATCATGAAAAATTAAAACAAATTTAGAATCGCGTTATTCATGCTACTCTCAAGATTTTTACCATGTTTCTATCACTCATAGCCTCATTACCATTTCAATTTGCCACAGTTTACTTGACTCTCAAGTCAACAAATCTCAATTTAAAGTATTACCCTTTCTTTTTTCGGTAAGACTTGAAGGTCTTGACTTTAATCCATCCAAAGATTTATGGTGTATAAGCGCACTACACGCATTTTATTATTGAAAAATTACTTTATATTATTTTTCTAATTTTGAAATTTAATACATGAACTCAAATTTACTTCAACCACCTATAGCTTATTTCTCTAGACCCGTTCCATCCGTCACTACTATGATATCTTGTCTTATAGACTTTTGTTTTTCCCTTTTATTTTATTTTTTAAAATTTTTGGACTCTAATTCTTGTTTTGTTTTCAAAATAGAAGACCATGTCTTTTTTGGTTCGATTTTTCCTATTTCAATGTGGTGCCTGAATATATATACAAAAATGTAGAGTTATGACATTTGAAACTTGAATATCTTTAAAATGTCAATTATTGCTGACTCGATAGGTAAGAATTGAATTCGGGGTTGTGAGAGATCACATGTTCGAATCTCACCGATATGAGGAGGATGTTAGTGGGTAATCTGTGACCCTAATGCGCCTTTGGAGCCCAACTCACCTTAAATAAAATATAATAGAAGGAATCTTATCATTTATCCCACCACATTTATTATGGAGATTTTTTTTTTATGAGCAAAGTATTCATTACAAAAATTTTCTTGGACAGTTACGGAATTTTGCTACGTAATATTTTCCTAGCAATTTCATAGCAATCAGCCTATAGAATAGATGCGAAATAAATTTCCGTTGTTAGTTTTCAATGGTATAAAATACGCTTATTATATGAAAAACAACCGTGGAACAACTACACTTTAGTTAGAGAATAATGGTAACAATTAGGGATGGGCAAAATACCCATGCCCGCGGGTACCCGCATAAATACCCGTGACGGGTACCCGCGGATAAAAAATATTTTATTAAATATTATATATATTAGTATAAATAATATTTTACAAGTAGTGATTAAAATTGGAGGTACATCTATTGATCTATATACTAATTAAAATCTTCATAGTGTTCGGCTATATATATATATTATGGGAAGTGGGGAGTTAATTAATTATCATAAGACCATGACTCTAGAACGAAGAAAGATATATAATAAAATGCCCTATAATTTTAGCAATCATCTCAAACATTTATTTGCTACAGAGATGCACTATGATACTTGATGCCACCTTTCTCCTATTATTATGTGGAAGTTCATGTATGTCTGACGTGTAGTATAATTGAAGATCCCGTGAGCTTTTTTATCATTATGTGGATCATTAAATTAAAGGAAAAAATAATAAAAGTTCAAAACCCGTGGTAACCGTAAATACCCGTTACCCCTATAAATACCCGCAAATACCCGCGGATAGGATAGTGGGTATGCACTACCCGTGCCCGCCCGCACCCGTGCCCATCCTAGTAACAATATAAAATTCCGTAGCAGATTAGTTTGCTAGGAAATATACAGTAGCTGATGAATTTTGACACAGCCCGCGAAATTTCCACACTCCCGCTATGAATTCACTTTTCATTTCAGCCTTCTGTTTTCACCGTTCATTTCAGCCTCCCTCCCTCCTTACCACGACCTCCCTCCTTTCTCCGTCGCCTCCGCCTCCCTCCTTTCTCTTTTCGTTTTTCACTTTCTTGAACCCTAATCACACTCTCTTCCACCGCCTCATTTCACCACCACCTCCCTAAATCCCTAACTTCACCACCATCTCCCTCCTTCACGGCCTCTCCCTCGTCCTTCCCTGCTTCAATTTCACTCTCCCTCCTTGCGTTTTGGTTACGCTGCCTACCTTTTGGGTTAGTTGGCGATGAAATATTGTTTTGGTTGAAGCTGTGTTTTGTTTTTATTTTTCAGTATTTGTTTGGGTTCAGTTTTGTGTAATTCTTCTTTTTCGTTTTTTGCTTTCTTTTCAAATTCTTCTTTTTTGTTTTGATTTTTGGTTAATTCAGTTAATGTGTGTTTCTGTATTTGAATATTTGGAGTAAGTGTTTGTTATGCTTTCAGTTCGCAAGTAAGTCTGTACCAACCATTGATGGAGTGAAGAAGCATTACTGTTATCGTCCTGGAACTGTTGCTCTTCGGTGAGTCTTGCAATTTAACTTTACAATTGCTAGTTACTTGTGTTCATTTATTTTTGGGGCTTGTACTCGATTGGCAGTATTGTAATATAAACAGTTAGATTAGGAAATACCAGAAGAGTAGTGAAAATAACACTGGCGGATATTGGATCAGATTTATAAAACATTCAACATTCATATATTTTGATATGAGAGGTCTCTGGTTTGAATCCCCTCCTCCAAAACACTTTATTTTTTAACAAATACTAGCATTCCAAATGTTTAAATGTAAATAGGCTGCTGCTGCTAACGATTCTTCTCCAAACCATGTTTTGCATCTGTGCAGTTCTTTTATTTTAACTTTTAATTGTTTTTTGTTTGGTCATTAAGTAAAGCATGGATATCAGTTTGTTTTGACCCATTAAAAATATGAACCATGCTGTAAAGAAGAGTTATGTATTTAGTTTCCCATGTATGATTTATTTTGTAATTATAATATTTTTTAGCTGCACCTTTAGTGAGCACATGCATAAAGAATGTTGTTGTGTGGAGTTTGTGCTATGCTAAGTTGTTTAATGTGTTTAAGTTCTCAATCCTTCGAATATTTCTACTATTAAATTTTGATTGCCTTGTGGAGTTTGCCTATATGCTAAGTTGTCTGCCCTGTACCATGTCTTATGCTACCTACATCTCTCTTATTCTACTCCCACTATTTATTTGAATTGAAATTTCTGTCATATTTGTCTTCCTCTAGATCTTATCTATCATTGTTTTCCTTTGAAAATCTGAGTTTACAGCTATTACCTTTGAAAAAAAATCAACCTCATTATAAGAAAATAGAAAAAAAAAAATGAAGTTTTGGTTTAGAAGCTGAAGCATACCCATTTGATGAAAGTTTTGCTGAAGTTAGGTTTCACAGAGCACAGTTGTTTCTCTCTATAGTACTCAAATTTCAAACCTTTTTTGGTTTCCTGTCATGTCAAGTTGATTAACGAATCAATTTTTATTAGTTTTATTCAAAAGGGTTTTATTGGGATTGAGAGAGATTTGTGTGTTAAAGGGGTCACTGTTGTGCTGAGTTGAAGTTTTGAGCAATATTAGGTCATGGGGTTTTGAATTTTTTAGGGGTCAAAGATCTTTAATTTTTGTTGTTTCCTGGTTGTGGGGTAATAAGGAATCTCACCAGCTCTTACTTGTGTAATTGATTGTTGTTGTTGTTGTTGTTGTTGTTGTTTTTGTATTCTTAACTCACTTTCTTTGTTTCTTAATTTTTTTTTTGGTCAGCAAAGAAAAAAAGATTTTGTTGAAAAAGGAGCAAAAGAATTGCTCCAGAAAAACAAAATGAACTGTTTAGAGCAGTACTATACATAGACTGCTACTTGGGTGCTAGAACAGTACATTACAGAACAGCATACATTAAGAAGAAATCCAAGTACTTGCACATTTTCTAAAAATAAATCAACCAGCAAATTACATGCAATTCAACAAGCACTCCTTAGGATTTTGTTGCCACTGTGCGAATGAGTAACTGAACCCTGAGGCTTTGGACTTAATAATATTCCATAATATCATGCTTATGTAGTCAATTGTCCCTGAATTGCGTTGATTGCCTGGTTCGAAAATTAGTATACGACTCTAAAAAAATGTAATCCTTTTTTATCTAATCTTATATACTAGTATAGAAGAGACATTTATAAACACAGCAGAGTCAAAATGGCCACAGAGAAAAAAAAAGTAACAAATTATATACTGCACAACTGTATCAGAGCTGCAAATCCAATGAACTCAATTTAAGCTAATGAGCAACAGCCTTGGTTTTGTGTTATCAATGAAACAAAGTTTCATGTCATCTTATTAATTCCTATCATGAAATTAAGAAATCAAAATAGAATAAGTAGCGGCCACTTAGCCGAACACTTAATTAAATAAGACAGCCAAGAATTTATATATACTATATTCACACATCAGATATAGCAACCAACATTTCTTCAAGGATATAGCCGTACCTAGAACAGTAGAACTCCATAAAAATTTAACCTCAACATACCAATGTGACCTTGGAAGTTCTCCTTTCCTTCTAAATGCAGTACTGATTGTAAACCAAACCTTTCATAGCATTGTTGCCATATATGATATGATGCAGAACATGTGAAAAATAAATGTAGTTCCTTTATAGTTTCTTCTCACTCCTCTGTAGCATGTTTCAACCATTTCTATCAAATATATACAAGCATCATGGCTTACTGCTCACTCCCTCTACCTTTAGGTTCAAGTCTTGTGACAGAGGTGGAGCATAGTTATATGATGAGTTTTTTTTTTCCTTTTTTTTTTTTTTGAAATGGTAGCATTTTATTCAAGCAGAAAAGGATGCTGCATCTGTTTGAATGAGGTCCTGAATATCAGTGGGACACTCTCTGCACACTTTTTTTTATCTGCACATTCAATCTTGCTATTTATGGCTATTTTCATTTCACTATAACTCACCGTTGTTCACCGTACTCAATAGTTTCATTGTATTTTCTCCCTTGGAGTAGCAAACTCATCATTTCTTTTTTGACTTTCATCAAAATTTCAGAGATGGAAGGATGGCAGTTTGGTTGTTATTGAAGTATCTGGTTAGCAAACTGATACTGTAGAGCGAATCAGAGGTAATGTGAGTTTTGAAGTTCTTGTTTCTTTTCTGCTTCATGTAATTGGCATCATTTTTGCATTTTATTTATAAATTTACATGTAAGTGTCAATCACCTACTTTTGCAAAAGCTTATGCTATTCAGCATTATTAGGTGAAACATTATGAATGGTTTTATATGTTAGACTCCCCTCACCTACTTTGGCTCTACATGCTTTGTAACTTAAAACATTATAATTAAAAGTCTTGCTATAATTAAAATGATAGCACCCTGCCTAGTCTAACTATATCTGATCCATTTCTAAAACTCTTTTCCATCTAGTTTCTAACTTTGTTTTAGTTTTATAAATCTTCAACCCAATGTTGTGGTTTATTTAAATTTGTTCCACATTATGGTTCAGGTTGACTATGGTTGTTCTGCTGAAGAAGTCTTACAACATTTCCATGTTTGTGGAATTGTGAACAGGGTCACAATGTCACAATTCTGGTTGACAAACATCATTTATATTCACAAATCCTAACTTATGTGCTTATGAAAAAGTAGCGATCCTTATTTAGTGTTGTTCTTTTCCAATCCCTTTTGGTTTTGCCCTTATTAGCATCTAATTACATAGGACAACCTGAAATGGAAAGAGGAACTATATATGTTTTCATCCTAGTATTCCTAACTACATTAAAATGGGAACCTGGTGGCTGAAAGAAACATGAAAGATACAGCAGAACTAAGAAAACAGATTTATTATTGAGTGAGATAGATACAGAATATTTATACATAAGTTTGGTTTAAAAATAGTGAGAATTGAATTATTATTAGTTAGGTGCACTGTAACAGCTGCAACTAAGTTGTTTATTATTGTCTTATTGCCTCAACTGTGATTTTTATTGTTGATTTTCTGTTCCCAACACTAACTCTATTTTTCTTTCTTCTGCAGATTATATAATTCATACTTCTCAGGTACTTGTTATTCTCTTCCGAATTCCTTATCCTGTTTACTTGTTGGAATAAGAATCATTCTCATTTGTTTATTCCTTTTTCCCAAAAAAATTATTTGAAAGTATTTTGAGTTAATTATTCTGTTTGTGATTCTAAATTTAGCTGAACATGCATGGACCGTTACCCAAACCACTTGTCTAATGCAAGGAAGAATGCCTTGAAGAAATTCAATTCAGATAACCTGGCTGATACTAAGGGCCATGGGCCCAAGGGAATGAGGAAAGAAGTATGGGATGGCTTGGTGGACATTTGGTTGACCCCTGAGTGGAAGAAGAAATCTGATGCTGATCGAAAGAATAGGGCAGCCATGCCTGATGCTGTGTTGCATACTAGAGGTTCAGTAGGTTTTCAAATACATAAGGGTAGAATGGTATGTTTTGCTTTTACTATCTGCATTATTTTTCTCAAGCACATAATGATAGTAAGAGTACATTAGGATGAATAGAGACTTGAATAATTGAGTTGACTTATGGTTAGGCTTGACACTCTAGGAATATTCAATTTGAGATATTTTGACTTGGTTCTTAAGTTATTTGCATTCCGAGATATTCTGAAATATGAGAATTACATCTGAAAAATGATATTCTGTTATATTTGGTTTGGTTTGAGTATTCTGTTATTTTTGCATTGTATTACATTATGTTTGGTTTGAGTATTCCGTTATTCTTAGAGTTAGCATTGGAAAAATTAAAAACTGAGTTATGTTATTATTTTAGTTTTGGCTAGAATTACATATTGCTTATGTGAAGTTGTGTTGTTTTTGCATTATGTACTTGAGTTTTTAATCAACTTTGATTGGTTGCGTTTTTGCAAATAATGTTGATTGATTGCATTTGTACTACAACTTTCCTTGATTGATTGGTTTGAGAATTAAATCTGAAAAATGATATTGCATCTTCTTTTTAATTATATTAAGCTTACCATTCAGATTTAAACTCATTTTTGTTTATTACAGGAGGCACAATTGAAACGCCCTCTTCACTTTAAAGAAGTATATGTGCAAATCCACAAGAAAAAGGATGGAGAGTTTGTTTCTGAGCGGTCTAAAAATTTTATTGTAGGTGTTTCAAGATTATATATAACTAATCTTATTTAATAAATGACAATATTGATGACTATTCTTGATTTCCTGTTTTAGGAATCATATGACTCAAAAATGAATGAGAAGTATGGAGAAGACTCAGCAGCACACTCTGAGGTGTGGGCAGAAGCCTCAGGTCCCAACAAGAAAAGACGGGTCCTTGGGGGTCGTACCATAGATATTGGCAAGCATGGGTGCAACTCTTCTACATTCTCGGAGGCATCTACCTCATCAGTTCCACAAATAGCTAAAGAACAACTGAAGGAGGTAGTAAATTCAGCAATGAGTGAGTTTATTCAAACACAATTTATGCCTATGTTGGCGCCTATAATATCCAGCATTGTTGGCTCCCAAGTAGGAAATGTTGGGCAGCAAGCATCCTTTCAGTGTGGAGGAGCCACAAATGATCATGAGGATGATGATAGGGATAACATAGACTGAATATAGAATTATGTTGTTAGCTTGTTTATAGACTGATTACAAGGATGGTATTTTGAAAACTTGTTCTGAACTGAGTTGAGTTGGGTTTTTTGACATGGTTGAGTAGGGGTGTAAGTTGTCCGGTCTCGGATCGCGAGATCGGTCGGGTCGGACCGGACTGGACCGAAAAAATTGTTGGACCGCAAAATCGTGGTTTGGTCCGGTCTTAAAATTGGTGGACCGTTCTACTGTGGTCCGGTTCACGGTCTAACAATTATTTAGACCGTGAAAACCGGACCGGACCAATAGTTGAAATATTAAAGAAAAAAAACACAAAGCCAGCAGTAAGGCACAAAGCCTTCAGCAGCCTCATAGTTTCATCCGTTCACACTTCACAGCCACATGAGTTGAAACCCTATCCAGTACAATTTCAAACCCTCTCTCCCTCACACAACACTAAGCCGCTCGCCACCGGTTCTCCCTCTCCAGTCGACACCGGTTCTCCCTCGCCGCTCGACAAGCGCCGTTCTCCCTCACCAGTCGACACCGGTTCTCACTTCCAGATCAGGTACACGTTTATCCCCATTTACTTTACGACCTCTTTCTCCTCTCTCTTTCTTAGACATAGACAATTTAAAGAGAGAGTGATCGAGAGTGTGTGTGTGTGTGAGAGAGAGAGAGAGAGAGAGAGAGAGAGACATAGGCTATGGGAATTGTAGTAAAGGAATGGTTAGCCTTTGCTGGGCATGATACTGGTGCAAGTTTTTGCAACTGGGATGCAACTTCTGTCAAGAGTCATACTGGTTAAAGGCACTTTCATTTTTGCACTTCTTACCTACCGTCATGTTGTTGCTGCTGTAATGCTGTTTGTGTTGCCCTTTTGCTCTCTACTTTGAAAGGCATGCTTTCTTAGCTTAGCTTGCTTCAAGTTATCATTTTAATTAGATTCTAGTTTTTTTTTTTTGGCACGGAACATGTTGAGTTTTTTGTTCCATTTTTCGTCTTAGTTTCAACAACAACCCCTATTGTTTTTTTATTTATGCATCAATGTATCTTTGAAACTTGTGGCTGCAGGGACATAGCACAGGAGTTAAGGAGCTGGTCGGTTTGGTTTTAGCTCTTCCTCAACGCCTTATTGGGGTTGGCCCTCTTTCTTTTCTTTCTAATTTATATTCATTAACTAAGAGACACTATCTATATTTATTTTTTATTAAATTTTTGTTATTATGGTATGAATGGACCGGACCGGACCGGATCGAAACGGTCTGGACCGAAACGGTCTGATCTGGTCTTTGCATGTGAAAAACTTCCAGACCGGACCGGACCGGACCACATAAATTTAATCGGTCCGGTCCCTTAAGTCCCTCAATGACCGGATCGGATCAGACCGTTACACCCCTATGGTTGAGAAGTAGAAATATGGAGATAGTGGAAGAGCCACAAATGACCATTATGATATGGTAATGAAGACTTGTTTTGAAGTAGACTTAGACTAGATTTTATGACATTATTGAGAAGTGGCTAGCTAATATAAAAATTATGACATTATTATTTTGCTTGATATATTTCTTAGCTTGTGTTCTTTGTTTGAAGCAATCTATATGGAGGTTATTATAAATATGATTTCGATGATATAAAAATTAAGTATGTTAGTAATGTAATATAGCTATTAAATCCCAAGAGAAAAATAAAATATAATTGCTATAGAATAATAGCTTTAGAACAAATATAGAATTCCAATGGAATTATACAAATAGAAATCCAATGTAGTTGGTGGAATTGCTACAGACGCCACAGAATAGGTAGAGAACAGCTAGGAAAAAAAGGTACCCAATTGGCTTGTGTTCTTTGTTTGAAGCAATCTATATGGAGGTTATTATAAATATGATTTCGATGATATAAAAATTATGTTAGTAATGTAATATAGCTATTAAATCCCAAGAGAAAAATAAAATATAATTGCTATAGAATAATAGCTTTAGAACAAATATAGAATTCCAATGGAATTATACAAATAGAAATCCAATGTAGTTGTGGAATTGCTACAGACGCCACAGAATAGGTAGAGAACAGCTAGGAAAAAAAGGTACCCAATTGCTACAGAATGCGATGCGAACAGCTAGGAAAATAGGTACCAAACTGCTCTTGAATTGCTACAGAATTGTGATGCAATTCAGCTAGGGAATAGCTAGAGAACACCTAGGAAAAATAGCTCCCGAATAGCTTAAAAATTGCTAGGGATTATGTGGTTATATTTCACGCATCAACTAGGAAATAGATGCAAAATTGCTACAGATTGTGAAAATGGATCTGCTACTGAATATCTCTAGCTGGGTATCTACGAAAAAAATACTATTATTACTTTAAAGTGAACAATTCTTTTCCTTCAGTATTGCAACGGATTAGCTACAACTATTCTTTAATTAGCTATTCGGGTAGCTGTCTGATAAAATTCTGTGGCACCCAGGATCGAATCCGGGACTTCCAACTCTCAAACATTCAGACTTATACATAACCACGTGGCCTACACCCACGTATTGATTTAAAGTCAAACGACATAAAATCATATTTTAAAAATTTAATTTAGAGATAAAATGAAAGATGAATTTGCTTTATCACATGGTGTATGAAAACACCAAAACGTATAAATCGTATATATTTTTTTTTAATAAATCGTATATTAACCTTAACCAGACTTGGAGATATATCTGCATTTATCATATGTAGTCATTATTATGCTTTTCATATCTTAGGAAAAGATATCCTTCTTTGTATGGGATAAATTTAGCTCTTTTATAATTTATATTTTCACTCTTTGCGCCTAACCAAAATATAACACACTTTTATTAAAAAAAATTAATAATATTAATGTGTTATCAAATATAGATAAATATTTTTATATAATAATCTTAACTATTGAAGTTAAAAGATATATACTGGTGATCGAACCGGTCAGTGGTTCATTGATTTAGTGGTTTAACCAGTAAAACAGTAATTAAACCGACACATATATATGTATATAGATATAAGAATACTGAGTACCTGTATAATTTTTTTTTTTTAAATACTCATTTAAAATTCATAATTAGTAGTGTACTTTTAATTCCTAAAAACAAATATCCTATACAATCACACTTCAACTGTTTAACAAGTTCATAATTTAAACTTTAATTGTTTCTCCTTTGCAGCATCATTTTGTTTCTTTTTCTTCTTCGGTATTTGAGTTTTCTTTGGCCTTTTGAGTTTCGTTCATGTAGAAGTTTTTGTCTTTCTGAATCCAAATTTGAAATAAAAAATAAAGAAATTGCAAAATGACGTCGTTTCGCTTTTTGGTCTTTTGTTTTTTAATTTTCAAAACACTCGATTCACATATTACAGGCTGGTTTGACGATTTTCCGATATACCGGCCAATTTAAACTGGCTTTTTTCAGTTCGTTGCATGCCTGGTATTTTAACGTACCGTATCGGTTAGGGGTCTGGTTCACCGATTTTCCGGTTGAACCAATCGGTACGGTACGGTTTTGATAACACTGGTCATTATTATGCTTTTCTTATCTTAAAAAAAGATATCCTTCTTGGATAAATTTAGCTCTTTTATAATTTATATTTTCGCTCTTTGCGCCTAACCAAAATATAACACACTTTTATTAAAAAAAAAAATTAATAATATTAATGTGTTATCAAATATAGATAAATATTATTCCCTTAAAAAAAATATAGATAAATATTATTATATAATAATCTTAACTATTGAAGTTATAGGTTATATACTGGTGATCGAACCGGTCAGGACAGTGGTTCATTGATTTAGTGGTTTAACCAGTGGAACGGTAATTAAACCGCATAGATACGTACCGGTCAAACCGATTAAATCGGGCACATATATATTTGTATATAAATATAAGAATACTGAATACCTGTATAATTTTTTTTCTTAAAAAAAATACTCATTTAAAATCTATAATTAGTAGTGTAGTTTTAATTCCCAAAAACAAACATCCAATACAATCGCACTTCAACTATTTAACAAGTTCATAATTTAAACTTCAATTGTTTCTCCTTTGCAGCGTCATTTTGTTTCTTTTTCTTCTCCGGTGTTTGAGTTTTCTTTGGCCTTTTGAGTTCCCTTCATGCAGAAGTTAATGTCTTTCTGAATCCTAATTTAAAAAAAAAAAAAAATTACAAAACGACGTCGTTTTGCTTTTTGCGTTTTTTTCTTTTTAATTTTCAAACCACCCAGTTCACATAATACTGGCCGGTTTGACGGTTTTCCGATATACCGGCCAGTTAGTTTAAACTGGTTTTTCCAGTTCGTTGCATGCTCGGTGTTTTAGCGTACCGTATCGGTTAGGGATCCGGTTCACCGATTTTCTGGTTGAACTGATTGGTACGGTATGGTTAGATAACAATGGTCATTATTATGCTTTTCATATCTTAGGAAAAGATATTCTTCTTTCTATGGGAAAATTTAGCTCTTTTATAATTTATATTTTCACTCTTTGCGCCTAACCAAAATATAACACACTTTTATTAAAAAAAATTAATAATATTAATGTGTTATCAAATATAGATAAATTTTATATTATCCTATAATAATCTTAACTATTGAAGTTATAGGTTATATTATATTTTTTTTATGGTAAAATATTTTTACAGATCAAAAATATTATGCAACTGAACGTAAGTGCTCACACTTTATCATTCACACTTTTACTAACTAAGTTACAAGGATAGGACAAAATGGTTAATATTATATATAAATCATACTTTAAAAATACATTCATGCCATGACTTATGTTTTTAATTATTGAAATTTAATTACGAAATTAACTGCATGTGATTAAAGGATATGAGAAAAATAATTTTGAAGGACATGTTATTTTTTTTTTATTTTATCATCAAATAATTTAATTAGTAACAAAAAACATAAGATTTTGAAAAAAAAAATCTAATATAAAAAAAAATTCCGCTGCAAGCCTGCCACGTAAGGAGGGGAAGGTCTCTCATTCTCACTCATTGGCACAAGCACGGCTAAAAGATATCAATATCATTATCAAGGTTAAGATTTGTTTATAAAAAATAGAACATAGTATCATCAAGATTTAAATTTTCGTTAAAAAATATATGTCGAAATATCTTTAACTTAATCACATCTTCATCTTGTATTATATATTAAAACCATACCAATCTTCATCTTTATCATATGTTAAAACCATATGGTTTATAAAAAATAAACGAAGATATCTTCAAAATTTTAATTTGTTTTAAAAGATATATATAGAAATATCTTAACTTAAACACATCTTGTTCTTGTGTTATATATTAAAATCATACACTCTCTTCTGTTTCACATAGAAGAAAACTAAACACCATACACTCTCTTGCAACAATGGATGCCTCCGACCCCTCACTCTCTAAATTTCTAAATTTCCTTCCATAGATGATCCACAATGGGATAATTTGAAGATGTTGGCTGAAGAAGCCACCAAGGAATACTATCAACAGCAGCAGATAAGAAGAAATTCTATTTCTAACATTCCAATGACGATCAAGATTCACCATGCTTCCATGAAACCAACAAAAAACAGTGTTGCTGAGGATAACGAAGCCTTAAAAAGTTATGATTTTGACAAAGCTAAAACTTTCGGTACCAAGAAACCCATTGACTTGGGCTCCAAGGAATCCATCGACTCCATGGATTCTGCCTCTGAAGGTTCCTCAAGTTCCAATCTTGATCTGCTTCCAATGAAAAGACTAAAGTTGAATGATAATGATGGGGAGAATGCAGATGTTGTTATTGACCAAGAATGGGTTCCGGGCGAGTCTTCGAAGACGAAGAAGAAAAGAAAGAAGTCAGAGCTCACAAAAGAATAATTACAACTATTGGATCAAGCAATTGCGGAAGCACCAACTGTTTTGCCACAAGAGTTCATTAATAGGATCAATGACATGGGTGGCAATGAAATCACATTGGTGATTACAAAATATCTTTATAAAACAGATTTGTCTCCACAGCATATGCGCTTTTCAATGCCTTTGAAGCAGATCAAGAATGCAGGTTTCTTGCGAGAAGGCGAAAAACAAGTTTTAGAAAGAGGCATAATATCAGTGGTATTGCTTCAGCCCTCACTTGAACTCACAAATCTCTTTTTGGCTAAATGGGATGCAAAGGCCAAACATGATGGCAGCCATAACGCATGCTATATCCTAAGGACAAATTGGATGAATGTTGTAAGAGTTAATGACCTCGAAAAATATGGTGTAGTTCAAGTATGGTCCTTTAGGGTTCAAGATAAACTACACATGGCTCTAGTGAAACTTCCAAATGTCATACTTTAATATTTCTTTTTTAGTTTTTTATTTAGTGGTATGTACGGTAAAAGTATTTTCATTGCTTTGTAAGACATATTTTTAAGCATTCAAATGAATTTTATTTTTTCAAACTGTTATATATACCTGACCTTGTATTGTAGCATAGCAAGTACGGCACTAAATGTCAACATTATACTATATTGCATATAATGGCCAAAGAATAGCTTTTCATCAAACTTTATCCGTTTCTAAATAGCAAGTAGGATAGCTGATAGCATATCATAAAATATGGTTTTAACTCAGTTTTTCAAAGCCAAGGCTTCAATATATCAACTTAGTCAGAGCATACAATAACACAAATTCTTATAATTCAACAATAATGCACAAGGCGTCATGAATTCTGCCTTTGGATACCAAGCAAGCCCGGAAACTCAATAAATTATTCAATGCTGTGGGTCTAAAACACACGCTCATCACAAATACTGATACTTTTTTGTATTATTAATGATTAATTTATGAGAATCATGTATCACTTTTACTTTGGAGTAGAAAAAGCTATATTACAAAATATAATAGAATGGTGTATTTATGATTTACTTGGCTTATAATGGAATGGAGCTTTCAATAAATTTCTTTTTCTTTTTCTGATTTATAAGAGTAACACGAATTTCTTTGTTTTTCTAATATATATAATTTAGGAACTCCTGTGGATTGTGTTTCTATACTGGTTAGCATTTTTACCATACAATTGAAAATTGTGTGTGCGCTTATTATCGTAACATAGCGCTGAAGATTTATGGATATGATGGTTATATGATCTCAATTTCAGGTTATTAGTGGGATTAACCGGGGATCTAGCTGTGGTCATCACATGTAAGTTGTTCTCTTTTGGTTTGGTAAATAAAAAATATGAATATGCAAATCTAAGTTAGTTGTTAGTACATGACCCCCACCTTCCTGCCTTTAATATTTCCGAACAGAGTCAACCAAGGCTTTTTTTTAGTAGTAGTAGTGGGACTGTGGGATCGTTCTGTTATAAAATTAAAGATTGGTTTCTGGGGAAAAAGAGCCAGCAGATGTTGTGGTACTCTAGAGGATTATGGATCAAAGAAAGGCTCAACAAGTTAGCGATGTCATTGTTCGAGTGGCTAATCCAATACATTAATTGCTTGCTCTCATATTGTGTTTGATTTCTATTTTAGGAGGGGAAAGTCCATGCAATTAGATTTGTAATGAAAGTATGGAAAACTATATTGTTGGTACTGAGTATGGAAAAGTATGTTTTGTACTTCTTTTTATCAATGAATTTTTCTTATACAAAAAGAAAATAGACTGATTTATGATGTATAACACTCTTTTTCCTTCTTAATATGGTCTTTATTGGGGTTGCATCTAAGTATTTCATTGTCCGGGACATTTGGTGTTCTCTCTCGGTATTACTTTTTCACATTGTGTTTGTTTCTTGTTATATGAATTATTTGATTCACAAGGAGTTGGAAGGGATAAAAGTGGAATGATAAGTAGTCCTGTCTAGGCACAAGCCATGAAGTATAGAGCAGGACATGGGAGTCAGCAAAAACTGGATCCTAGTCTCTGAGGTTCAAGCAGGGGATAGTGTCTGCTGTTATTTTAGCAGAAATTGGGATTGAGGCATCTATCCCTTATACAATTGAGAAGAGCCTCAATAGTTGCTGGGACACTGTTCATTTTCAGCGTGTCCTTACTCCTTTTTTGCATCCTGTTTTTCCCTTTTTATTTTTTACCTGTTTGACTTTGTAAAGTTGTACTTTGTCATTGCCGTCTAATGTTGTCTTTCTTATACTTGCAGAGGTATGTTTTCCCAGTACAATGCTACCTACCCGTAGGCTAGCTTCCTATGTAGAAAGTTTTCTTTGTTTCGTATTCTAACAACTTTTCCTGTTGTTTCCCTTTTGCCAGCAGAGTAACAGTAAGAATTTTTTGAAAATTTTCTCTCCCAAAGTCCCATCTCTTAGCCTAATTTTTTTTTCCTATATAATCATCTTGCTTCTTTCTTTGTTATGCACTTCTCTCACTCTTCTCTTAATTTTTTAAAAATGGGTATTAAGTTTGATTCTCTCGATATTGTTAGTTTGCAACGTGAATCGTACCGATTTCGTGTGAGGGTCATCCGGAAATGGTTTGTTCCTGGTTTCCTCAATCCTGAGAAGCCAATGTCTATGGAGCTTATACTAATGGATGAAAGTGTAATATCCTGATCTCTAATGATGCGTTTATATCTTGTTCTATTTTGTTATAATTTCTTATCTGCATATATTTGGTTGCCAAAATATTTTTTTTTTTTTGTAGGGCAACCGTATTCAAGCTACTGTTCGCAAGTCAGTCCTTTACAAGTACTCTGACTTGATCAAGGAAGGCTGTGTTTATCGAATGTCTCATTTCGGTGTTGTTCAGAATATGGGATCTTACCGAGCCACACCACATGCGTATAAGCTTGTTTTTCAGCTCAGAACCACTGTCGCTGAATACACCTGCGATGGAATACCCTTTTTTTGGCATTGTTCCTGTATCTTTTGACACTGTCAATGCCTTAGAAGCTGATCACGATTATCTAATAGGTTCTTATTTTTTATGTTATTTGATTATTATTTTTAATTAGCTATATTTGAGTATGAAATTTTTATGTCATGCTATTCCTACTATTGTAATGTAGATGCTGTTGGCATGATGACTTCTGTTTCCACTCAGAGGGAGTATTTGCGTGATGGCAAGGTTACCAAGATGGTTGCAGTTGACTCCTATGGATGCAGGTCTGCGGAGATAACACCTTCCTCAAATGTAAATTCTTCTCTCCGTCACATCCTCTCTCATTTCCCTCTCTCGCATCCCTCTCTCATTTTCTCTTTCCATTCTCAGTCTCTCTTCATTCTTCCCATCACAAATTTGCACAGGGAAATAGTCTCCTTCGAGCATTGAATGTTGCTGCCTTTGTAGTTTCTGGATATGCATCATCTGAAGGTAGTGTTGTTACATTATTTTATTTGGAATCTTTGGTTTTAGAATGTTAATCTCTTTTATGCTCTTTGACTTATGAAGGGATTGTGTTTTCAGCTTTTATTTTTTTCATTTTTATTTTTCAGAATTTAAGAGTTTCTGCTCCTACTTTGTTTTGCGGTGAATGGTGATCTCTCAGTGAAGTAGAAGGAAGAGATGATACAGATGAAGAAGCTCTTCAATGAAGTTTCAGGAGGCTAAAGGTATGTTCATAATTAATGGTTATATATGAATGAATCCAATTTTGCATCTTAATGGCATGCTTTGTTTAGACTTTAGAGGATGGAACACACCAGTGTTTGTGAAAAGTCCTAAAACTAAACATGTTTTATTTATATTTAGCAACTTTATGCATCTTATCATAATAACACCATATTAGCAACAAACCTACATATCTTAGTATGTGTAAGGAATGAGGTTACCAATGATAAGCTAAGTTATCCCCTTGAAAACTTGCATACAGTAGTTAAAAATATATGTAGACTTATATAATATAAGAGTTTAAACTAAGTTATTGTTCTCTTTTTATCATTTTTCTTATCTCTATCCTCAATTTTTCTTTTTAACTTTGTTTAGCTGTGGGGTGGTTGCTACAGGGGAAGAAGGAATCACGTAGTTCAGGTTGAGTCCCATGGCGATCACAATGTTCATGATTGCCTGTTTGGGCAAGTGTTGGACTCTTGCTTTCCCATTGCAACTTGTGCCATCCATGTAGTTTGGTGAGTTGTTGAGGTTATACTATTTGCTTGAGTCTGGTTCATGCTTATTAAGTTGACCAAACACTAGGATTTTTCTTGGTTAATGCTTTGCTCATTTTTCCTTTCTCAGTCTCGCTTAATATTTTGTATATCATATCTGGTGGAGTTAAAAGACCCCATACGTTGCTCTCTGTACCACTCTCCCTCAATAGGTCCGGGTATCCTAGAATCATTATATGTTTTGTCGTGCTTAATACTCAGTGCTAAAGTAATACTTAGTGCTTAATACTTAGTGCTTAAGTTATTGAATTTAAGTTTAAAGTGTAATTGGGTGTTGAGGGATTTATTATGTGAAGATGTTGGCAGGGGGAAAATTGTGTTGGTAGTGGCTAAGACGATGAAGAATCCGTGAAGTGCTTTGTTGCAAAAACTCTGTCATGGCTGCTTCTGATATTTTCAATGCATTTGGTGACAAATTGCTTGACCCTTTCACCTCTGAAGAAGCATTTGATGGCTTGGTAAGTTGTTGGACTCACTTTTTCAAATTCTATTATGTGTTCACTTTGTTTATTGGTTAATGACTTTGGTCTTATTCTATTGATTAGTGGTTTTGATTGTGATTTTTTCTTTTTCCAACAGCTGTTGCAGCTGCTACTGAAAGCATCCCAGGATAAAAAGTTTGTTTGTGAAGAAGCTGATAGGGCACTTGGAAAAATGGTGGGTTCCATGACCCCTCTTCCCTTGCTTCAGAAACTTAGGGCTTATTTTAGTCACAAGAATCTTAGAGTTGGGGCTAAGGCTGCTGTTTCTCTCACCAACTCTGTCTCCAAATAATAACACTAATCCATTGAACTTCTATTCCATGTCTTGCTTATATACCATTTTTACCCTTTTGATGGCATGCATTAGTATTATGTGTTCCACTGGAATACCAATCCATTACCAAATAATAACACTAATCCATTGCTGTTACCGATTGATTAGTTTTTCAGTTAACAACATATGCATTAACTACACATTGGTTTATCATTAATTGGTGTAAAATTGGTGTACAAAATATAATGTGCATAGATATATCACTGCTGAGATGTGTGTACTAATGTTTGAGTACATGGCATCAGGGGCTTGAAGGAATGGAGGAGTTTGGGTTGGGATAGTTGATTGAAGTGGCAGCAGATTTACTGAATGACAAACTTCCTGATGCAAGAGATGCAGCAAGAAGTATAGCAACTTCTATGCATGAGGCACTCACTAAGGATGAGGAACATAAGATGGAGGTGTGGCAGAACTTTTGCCAGTCCAAGTTACCACCTATTCATGCTATTTCAGTTTTGAAGATAGTCAAGCCTTAGAGTGATTTTGAGGGGTTATTGCTGACTGTAGTCTCTACTCTCTAGAGCCATACTATGGCAGAGTTTAGATGCCAAGCTTTGTGCCTACTCGATAACATTTCATTGGTTATTGACTTAGTAATTTGAGGGGTTATTGCTGGTTGTAGTCTCTAGCGCCTTACTATGGTAGAGTTTAGATGCCAAGCTTTATGTCTAAGATTATTATTATTACGATCATGATTCATGAGAAGTAGTAACGATGAGATAACCTTTCATTGGTTTGGTGTAGGATGTTCATTGTTAGTGCAGTCCTTTGTGCAATGTTCAATAAGACTAGCTAAACTGGTCCCGTGCTGCCGCACAGACCCATTCAATCCTTTGTTTGGGTGTTTTATTGATTTCTGTTGTTTTTTTGCTTAATCTCTCTCATCAGCCAACGGAAGCAATCTTGGAGAAAGTGATGGCTGCACTTGGGAAGGAAGAGAATGCAGGTGAGAATAATCAACGTTGAGTACTAGGATTTTATCATATTTTTTGTTATTTTGTACTAGATGAGAATAATCAACGTTGAGTACTAGGTGAGAATAATCATATTTTCGATAAAATGAATGAACCTGAATATTTGTGCCAGTGAGTCTGAAAGTATTAGTTTTCTGGTATTAATCTCATAGGTTTCATGATTCAATTTATGTCAACTAGCCAATTTTGACTAAACATGGGGAAGTGATTCTCTTTGCCAAGTTCAAGTAAGTTCTCTTTCATTTTCAGTTTGTCTCTCTTTCACGTAAGTGATTGTCTATGCATTATTGTTTTCTAATACGAAGCTGCTGATTCAAATCCAGTTTTTGTTCCTATATATAGAGGAGCGATGTTTGTGAAGGTCGTCAATGGGGCTGATTGAAAGGAAGATTGAAAAGCTGATAAGGGTAAGCTTTAAAAATGGAAATTTATTCTGGCTTTGGTTATGATTGGCCAATAGTACTTTGGAATATTGAACTTTGGTTTTACTTATCTGCTTTTCATTGAAGTAGCAAAGGAGATATACAAAGATAGATATTTTAATACATAAGCTTTTTCAAAACATCTATTTTGTTACCTTGCATTATCTTTAACCTTCTTTGTTATGATGTATTTAGTTTTCAGCTCCAAAGTGTTCAAAAGTTGAGTTTCCTTGGTTTTAAGCGTTTTCTAGATTTAGTTTTTACTTTTCTTTAGACTATCATGTCAACACCTAATTAGGCTAAAGTGTTGTTTCTATTAGCATATGGATAGCACCTAAAGTGTTGGTTTAATTACAGTTTGAAATGATGGAAAGGAAAGAAAAAATTCCGAAAAAAAACTTATTAGTTAGTTAATGTTGGTAGGAAGTAGGAATGGTCTTGTGTGCCATATTTTAACTCTTGCTTTTATCATTTCATTTTAAAAGTATGGCTTTTAATAGCTTAGCATCATTACACATTTACACTGGTCTTCAATTTGGTATTAATTAGTTGTGTACATGATGAGCTCAAGGCATTCTATGTTATAGAAACAAAGGGGTCTTAACTCTTCTCTTCAATTTATCTTGAGTTATTGATTGATAAAACCTTGCAATCTCTAAATGTTTGTGGGTGCTGTAGCGTCATTTTGGTTTTACTGCATATGCTTTTTAATCCACTCATAGCTTTTAGAATGCGTGATGCATATGACATGCTTTCAGTTTTTCCTATGGTTTTACTGCATATGCTTTTTAATCCACTCATAGCTTTTAGAATGCGTGATGCATATGACATGCTTTCAGTTTTTCCTATGCAGGTTAGTAATTATTGGCCTCATGGCTTCTTTGTCGCTTTGCGGCTTTCCCCTTCAATTGCACCTCCTTCAGTCATTGACCATTTCTATCGTACCTCAGCAAATTTTGTCGCTTTGTGGAAGGAGTTGCTGAGTTGCTCACCCAAGGAGGCTACGGCTACCCCTACAGCTGTAGTTGGTTAGGCTACTGCGGCCTACGACCGCAGGTCTGCGAGTAGACAGAATGAGCCTCCCTCACGTGTCTTCCGGCTCTACGGTTAAAGCCTCCCCTGGTTGAGAGAATAAGCCTCCCCAGGTTCAAGACCATGCCTCCAATCCCTTTAACCTCTCCCTCATTCACCTTCTTCTTTCCCTAATTATAATTTCATGGTTGGTTACTTCCGCTAATCATCGCCAACATCCATAAGGCCCTCTCCATGCACAGCCGCCGTGAGATGCCCTACCGCAAAAATCTTCAATCCACGGTGGGGTTAGCAAGATCGCAACAAAGGCGATAGTGCGACTCTACGTTACAGGGTCCCCTGGCCGCATCGCGATCCTAGATCAGACACTAATCGATGCCGGTGCGGTGGAATCGCGAGGCTGCACGTAGGAGCGGTGAGATCAGGTGCAAATTTTCTGCATAATGACTTACTGAAATTGGTGAGTTATAAATTTTAGAAACAAATTTGAGCTTAAGGTTTGTTTTTATCAGTCATTGAGGTTGACAATCATCTATGAGAGCAGGATATTAGCATTTGGTGCTGGAATCATGGAAGGGGATGTGTTATGAAGGGAATGTGGAGTGGTCCGGAGAGGGTGATCATTTGGTTTTGGGTGGCTATGCCACATTGCAGAAATAGCATTGTTTCTCTGATTGTCTTTTTTGTTCTATACTGTTTTATGCATTTTTAGCTTCTGTCTGTTCTCTATGATTGGAACCTGCTCTTTGACATTGTTACCAACAGTTATTTTTAAGTTTTCTCTGATCTTTTCCTCCACCTTTTAATAGTATTATCTTCCATTTGATTCATTTTTCATACTGGATACTGTTGGACTTATCTTTTACATTACCCTACTATCCACTTATCATTTGGGACATGGATTGTACATGGATTTTGTGACAAATTGTTGGCAGAAAGTAGTTGTTTGAGGGTTTAAATTTATGTGATTGGTGCTAGAAAGGGGTTGTTTATCAATGAAGCCCTGCAGCTTAAGGGCGCACTTACCACTGTGCCATGTTATGTTTTTGTCCTTTATATCCTTATCCCTTTCAGTATCATCGATGCATAATGATTTTGATTTGGTCTTCACATGTTTTTCTGAATTTAATCCACTGCCTTTGTGCATGGAATCTGCATGCTTCTCTATAAATTGAGCGTGTTTACCTCCGGGCAGTATACAGTTAACAAAATGTAATTTCATTCTTCTATTGGTAACTTCATTAAAATCTGGTGTGAAATTTGATGGTTTGGAAAACTTTTGAAACATGTTGGGTTTCTTGCTTGCATTTTATTAAGATTCCTACGTGTTGATGGTGCAGCTGACTCTGCTATTGAATCTTCTGACTCTGATGATGAGTTTCAGATATGTGAAATTTGCACTACTGAGGAGGTAGCTTTTCTTTGTTTATTATTTAAAAGCTATTCAATTTTTTTGATGTTGGATGCATTAATCACTTATTTTTCTGTGTGGGAAAGGAAAAAATTGTTAAAGTGTTCTCGCTGTTGTAAATTAGTCCATTTAGCATGCTTAATGCCACTAATTGGTGATATAGTTATGGAAGAGTGGTCATGCCATTTGTGCAAGGAAAAAAACAGATGAATATCCGATAGCAAGACACACTTTATAATGTTTTTTTTTCTTTTGGTTTTGTTCTTCGCTATAGCTGTGCCATTGGTGCAAAAAAGAAGGCTTGGAGATTAGTAATAAGAGTTGGTAAGTATTTTATATTTATTTTGTTGATTATTTTTGAATATTCAAGGTAAATGATGCTTAAGTTCCAACCTTAATCATTTTTGCTTAGTTTAGAAAGGCATTCATTGTTTTTAATCTTGAGTGTATCTTTGTGCTGAACATTTTGTCAATGGTTAAAAAAAGTAATTTTTTTAAATAAAAAATCAGTTCTGTCATTTACATACTTGTGTGATTTGACTTGAACTAAATAAAAGAAGCCATGACATCTCAAATATTTATGAGCAGCTCTATTTTGTTTTTGGTGAAATTACAGACTTTAGCTACTCTTATTTAGAATGGTTAAGGAACCAATTGGAGTCTGTAAAAAAATTACTAAATATTTTATTGGCAGGGTGTATATGTAACGCATAAGGGCAGTTTTAATGTGGTTCCGTGTGTAGGCACCACCGGTGGAGACGTATTTTTACCGGTCTCTGTAAGTCATAGTTGTGTATTCTTGCAATTATAACCAGTGATTGTTTGTTTAACTAAAAAGGAGTCTTAGCTTTCTTTAGTTTTAATTAAAAACATGTTGCCTTGTCAGAACCCCTTCTCTTTTTCTCTTTCATTCTCTGCAACTCTTTCTCTTTCATTCTCTGCAACTTCTCTCTTTGTCTCTCTTGCGAAATGAACAACTCTGCAAAACCCAAATACTTAAACCCACCTGCAAAACGAAACCCAAATTGAATATTCGTGGATCGAGCTCTGTTGTTTTCAATTCGAGTTTTTGTTTTTCCTCTTCAATTTCAACTAATTAATATATTGTTTTCGAAAGGTTTCTTTAATGTAGCGAGTGAAGGAGGGAGAGACACCGTTGATGGAGGGAGAAGAACGCGAGAGAGAAAGAAAATCTAGGATGAAAGAAGATAAAGCATGTAGTTGAGGGAGTGTTTTATCTTTTATCTTTAATTTTTTTTTTTAAAATTAATTCTCTACCATATTCCAGTGTGTTTCAATGTGATATATTGAATAGAAAAAATTAAATGAGTTTTGGCTTTTAAAAATAAATTGTAAAAAACTATAAAAAAAACTACATTTAAAATCATCGGAGACTGACATAGTCAAAACTCATGATTTTTATGTTCCTCAAATTACAATAAAAACTAGTTCAATCTAATTCATAATTTTTTTTTAGTAATTCATAAATTCAAAATTCGTATAGAAAATTTCCCAAAAAATAATTTTTTAGAAAACTATCCATAAAAGTAAAATATTTACATATTAAAATTCTATATTTCAATACGATCGTTTTGATCTAAAATTTGTAATTTTTGGACTTACAGTTTAAAAGATATGAATTTTTGAAGTTATATATAGGGGTATCTGACAAAAAAACTCAAACTAGAAGGGCCCCTATTTCTACCACTTGCTGACTCCGGTGGTCCACGTCAGCACCCGTGGCCGAAAATGACATGCAGGGGTATATGGCTCACCGGAGCAAACTTTAAATAAAGTTAAAGGGCGTCTGACAAAATAGGTGCAAACTACAGAGCACATGACATAAATAAGCCTTATTATTATTATTATTATTATTATTATTATTATTATTATTATTGAGCTACTTTCTGGTTGTTATCAATGTAGGCTCAAAAAATATTTATGGGCATGTTGTTTCTGCTGTTGTATGTGCAGTTCTGTTGCCATTTTTAAGTTACTAGTTTTTTTTTGGTATATTGAAATCACATAAGTTGGATTTATATGTCTTTGTTGGTTTACTGGAATCATATGGTATTGTTTTGATTCTTTTTCAATGTTTATGTAATTTGACTTTGATTTCAATACATTTTGTAACTCTTATTAATTTCTTTTGGAATGAATATCTTTCTTAATAAAATAAAATTTGGAAGTAATTATGGTGTCTATATAACCACAAATAAAGTGTGGCTATATTTAAAAAAAAAATTATAGATCCTAATTTAGTCACAGTTAATATCATGGCTAACTGATAAAAAATGTGACAACTAAAGTGTGGCTATTTAAAAAAAAAAATCTATCCTAATTTAGTCATGGTTAAAACCACTGCTAACTCATAAAAAAATTAGACCGATTCCAAAATTTAAACGATATTGGTTAAAAAAATTAAACTAGACCGATTAGAAAGATTAACGAGATCGGTTTCATTTAAAACTAGATCAATTTGGAACCGGTGATCTCGTTTTGGGCTGTATTTACAACACCGTCATTTTTAAGACCAGTTCAAAACTGGCCTTGTATGATATTCGGAACTGACTTCAAAAAGTCAATTTTGTAGTAGTGAAGCTAAATATTGAAAATAACATCCAAGAATACCCCCCCCCCCCCCCCAATAGAAATAGAGTGAAGCTAGTTGTTTTAACAAAGTTTTATTTTTATACATTCCAAGAACGCATGACATTGTTTAAATGTTGAGAATAGTCTTTCAAATATTCGACACGATGCAAATTCTCCAGAAATGGGATAAACATCTCTTTCTAGAATTTGGTAGTAAGAACCAGGAGCATAACGAAGCATATTCTCTATCCAAACTGGTAACATAGATAAGAAAAATCTCGATCTCCATGAAATTTTTCAATTGCTTTTTGTTTTGTTGACCAAGATTTTCAGTACGATATTTGGAAACCATATTGCTTATTGATGATTGCTTGGATAGCCTTGACCGAAGTGGATGATTCCACACAAATCAAATATACAAATGTTATGAAATTTTTTTTAAAAAAAAATTATATGAAAACATACTCATGTATATAAAAATAGCAACGTTCATAAGTGTCATACCACGAATAAACGATGCTATGATGTTAGAATCTAACTTAACATGATCTTGTAACAACATTGTGTTCACACAAGTGTGTGGGCCGTCCCACATCTTGACTACCTATTGATCATCATCTTTGGGTAAAATAACCCTCATCCTCCATGGACAACCATTTGCATGTCTATGACACTTCAAATATAATTTAGTCGGCTTCGATTGAACATCGGTTTAATATTGATGAGTCTTCTCGGATACTGTTTGATTGTCATTAGAACTGCTTAAATGCTAGTGAATCTTAAACCAACAAAAAATCCATCACTCCCCTCCAAGATCCCCATACATCAACCCCTCTACAATCCATTTCCGGATTAGGATGGTCCCAATTAATGTAACTAGAATGGGGAGTATGCAACGGGAATAGACCGTAATCTAGATCTATAATCAAAACCAAAGTAAATAATTACAAAAAAAATAAAAATTAAAGTACTTAATTATTAAATATTAATAAAATAAATATTAGCATAACAACAACAAACCTGCAATCTCAGGGTTTTGACTTCCTTGAAAATTTGTAGTAGTTGTCGTCGATTGTGAAGGTAAAGAAATATTAACTGCTTCTTCCTCTTCGGAGTTAGAGGAATTGACATATGAATATTGAACCTCCTCCTCATCCTCTGTGAAATCATCGTTCATATCTCGACGTCAATCATCATCATCGCTCTTTGTAAAATCATTCTCCATTTCATTCTCACGCGCCACCACTAAGGTAGTGGAATTACGCGTAACGTCTAGTGAAACATAAATATCAATGACTCTCATATGTGAACCTGCAAAAAATCAAGGACACAATGTATATCACTATCTTCATATATAGAACACATACTCAACATATTTGATCGGATTTTTTTGCACCAATAGTTTGGTTATTAATTAATTTTTAATGCAATGATCTTGTCGAAGCCTAATTTTGTCACCAATAAATATCTTTAATTGCTCCTAAGTGATACCATGTTCAATTTGTATCGCTTTATTTTTCTCCTTCAAACGTGGTTCCTTCAGATCCTTCATAATATCTTCCTTTATAATAAATGAAAAACAAAATTTACCCATAGTTATTCTGCTTCTGCATGAAAAATAAAAAAAATTAACAAGAACAAATAAATATTGGTGACATAAGTAAATAAATAAAGTATAAAATTCAAAAAGTGTAACTAATACCAAACATAATAACGCTCTACATACAAATGAATAAAAATAAAAAATACAAAATAAATAAATAAATAAAACTATAAAATAAAAAAAATGTAACTAAAACTTAAACATTATAATATTAAATAAAAACACAAAATTAAAAATAAAAGAAATAAGTGTTTATAAATATAAAATAGACATAAATAAAAAAAAATCAAGGAAATAAAACCATAAATATAAAAAAGTTACCCAAAAGTATACACCGAAAGAAATTGTAATAGATAAAATGTTGAGAATTAAAATGTAATTAAATTTTTGATGATTAAAGGAAAAAAAATTATAATTATAAGAGGTATACTTAAAAATGGCGGTGAGGTGGGGTATACATAGGATGGGGGGCAGGTAGGGTATTAAAAGAGCCCGATGGGGGTTGGGTGGGGATGTGGGGCGCATTTGGGGACAATGGGCCCAGGGGGACGCCATGCGCCACATGATGCAACGGTCGCATCATGTCACGTGACAATTGCATTTGTTTTGTTTTGTTTTTTTCTTTTTTATTCACAAAATCTATCACTAACCAACCAGAAGTTGTCACATGGCACTTGGGTTGCGTCAGTGTCAATGACGGTTTGACAAAACAATTATTTTGACTTTTACTACTCCATTTTTATAAATAGTTTTGTTTATTGTCCCATATTTTAAAAATAGTTTTGAAATTACTCTATTTTCATAAATTGTTTGTAAAAATGTCTCACTTAAGTAAAAAAGCTCCCTAGCAGTTGTTCCCTTGTCTTTTACTCCCTCCAACCTCAAGATAAACAAATTTCACACCTCAAAATTAGAAAATTAGTTGAGTGTATTTAGTTTTATTAAATTAAAAAAAAAACAATGTTATTATGAGAAACATGTATTGAGATTGAAACAAAATTAAAAGACACAATAACTTTATAAAGATATTTTAAGAATGATTATATTGAAAATTAAAAGTTTGTTAATTTTTATTTATATGTAAGACCACTGATAAGTTTTTTCTTGTATTTGAAACTAGAGAAATTACATTTAATAACCTTTTTCGATCCTATTCATAATATTTTTTTTAATCAATCACATCAATTAGTTTTAAAAAAAAAGTACCGAGTGTCTAAAAGAAAAATAATGAATTGTTATTAAAAAATGATTTATTTTCTCCCATCCTTAATATAAATTTCGTTTAGAAACTTTTCTTTCTCAAATTTATAAGTTTATTTTTTTATATATAATGGTATTGATTATTTTCTTTTCACGAGCATTTTTATTTTCTCAATATTTCTGTGAGTATTGATAATAATAATAAAAGATATAGTTTTAAAAATATATATATATAGCAAATATTATAATTCCAATATCAAATATCTTCCTCAATTCAAATTTCTCCAAAATGTGTTTATATTAAAGATCGGAAGGAACTTCTAAAAAAAATCTGAAGGAGTAATTCATAAATTGATAAATGTTATAGGTATCTTTCCCATAATAAATTATTTTTTATTGATCCATTAAAGAGTTTGTACTCATTAACAAGATTCAAATTGAATCATTGGAGGCTGACACAGATGGACACGGTTTGTGTCCCTTAAGTATTTGGCCGGTCACGGGTTCGATCTCTGACTTATGCGAATTGAGAGTGCCTTACTGGAGCACCACCTCTAAAAGGATCCAATTGATGTGCGATTGGATTAGTCACCCAATTGCGTGGGTGGATACTATGAGTTCATCCAAAAAAAATCCAAATTGAGTTTTTCTGATTTATCCACTCATGCATGAGATAAACAGCTATAAAATATAAAGTTGTTTCCGATAATAAGATTATTATGGAAACAATTTTTTGGTCTTGTTTATAAGGCTTCGTTCTTATTTTCAATTACAATTGAATAATTGCACCAAAAAAAATTACAATTGAATAAGTTATTTCCTCAAGCATCTCTTTTTATTGAACACTTTTTAGAGTCCCAATAATAATTCTAAGGATAGTTTTGTAAAAGTTTATCAAAATTTCAAATTTTAAAATACCACTAACAATAATACTCCCTCCGTTTAAAAAAAAATGATAACATTATGATAAGTCAAAAAAATAAGGGGACATACATTTAATACTTTATCAAACAAACTAACCAATCATTAACCCAATAATTTAATGTATCATTGATTAGTCAATCACACTTTATAGTATATTGTTGGATTTAGGAGCTATCACCCAAGAGGAGGTTGAATTGGGTGTTAACAAATACATTGTCAAATATTGGATGTAAATCATTTTTCAATAATTTAAACGATAAATGTAACGGAAAACATAACATTGAAGACGATTATGCGGAAGCGATAATAATAAATATGATAATATAACTGGATATCCACTAAGGCAATAAATAAAAGAATATGAAAATGATGTCGTGCGTTAATTTATTAAAATAGATTAATTAGTATATCAATGAAGTAGTTGTTACGTTGCAAAAGAAATAATTATAACAGTAACACTCGCAACGATAACAAAATATAAACATAACGGAAATATAAAAGTTTAAGAGATAGAAAGAGGCAAACCAAAGGTTTTTATACTGGTTTAGCCTTCCCAGCAAAAGACCTATGTTCAGTTTCCAATTGAGCCGCTTGAGAGTTATATTACCAATGAGAAGAGAATACCCCTAGTTAAGTTAGAGCAGAGCGCCTTGCACACTACTCAGTCCCACCTTTCGTTAGCGGCCTCAAAAATACTTTCGGGTTCCTCACTCTACAAAGGGTGCCAGACCCTCACACTAGGGACGTCTCTCCCTGGACTCTAAGATAACCTTACTACTATATATCACACCGTTCGTTAAGAACCATTACTTAAGGACAACAGGTGACTCACCTAATTATAATGATAATAGTAATAACGTGAAGCTCACTGATAAACACTCTTAATAGTGTAGATATTACAACTTGAAGCACACTCTAATGGCAAGATAGTATATTCACTCAAGCTTAGGTCAATACTTAGAAAGTGAAGAAGGAAAAGATGAAGCATTAAAACTTTTCTCTCAAAACTAGGATTTCAAAAATATGATCCGTGGTTGATTTTTGGAAGAGAGTATGCATTTAAAAAGAATTTTGATAAGCCTTATTTGAAATTCGAAATAGGATTAGAAATAAATTAGAAAATCAATCAAGTTGATTCATAATCATTTTTTGAAAATTTTCAAATAAGTAATCGATTACTTCCATTCAGGTAATTGATTCACTACTCTCTGGCATTTTTATGATGTAGTAAAAATAATCGATTATTCAAACCAGTAATCGATTACTTGCCACAAAGTAATCGATTACACAGTTCAAGCAATCGATTCCAGAGCCTCTAGATTTTGTATGACGCAACATTTTTGATCAATTATTTGAGCCAGTAGTCGATTACTTTCATCAAAAGTAATAGTCGATTCATCAAGATTAACTAATCGATTACTAGCTCTTTAGTTTTTGTATGATCCTGCAGAAGTAATTGATTATCCACTTGAAGTAATCGAGGTTGAATTTTGTAAAACTTTATTTTCAGAAACTCGAAAACATAGTCAGAGGTTTTCAAAAGTATTTTCAAGAATATGGCATGAAAAACAATTTTAAATAAATACGTTTGAATAAAAATCTTCTCCAAGATCTAAGAGTCGCCTGAAGACAAAAATGAAAAAACTACCTAGCCTTACAATAATAGTCCTAAAGACGAATTGAAAGAGGTACTAGGCACTTGATTCCTTAGAGAGCAATTCCTTTGTTTTCTTGATGAACTTCATGCTTTTAATAATCTTCTTAGTTTTCCAATCACTTGAGTCATCTTCTCATTCTTCTTATGATCATCAAACTACTATACAAAAATGAACTTATACTTGAAGAGCATGGTTAGTCCATACATAAATCATTACACATGATATAATCCATTTATCAATTAAACACATAACATAATCCATGCAAATAATTCATTTGATATTTGCCATCATCAAAACTCAGCGCATTATGCATTATGAAATCTAACCTATACAATTTTCTAGCATTTTCATTTTTTATTGGGATTTCATTTTGGGATATTTTCGTTACACTTTTGTTACCTTGTTTTTGAAACGAATAGAGTAATTATCTTTTTTGATGGACATAAATTTTCTCAAACAAATTTTATATCAAGAATTAGATGAAGTATTTTACAGTAAAAATCAACTATTTTTTCAAAATTCGAGCTACTTCCTTCGCTCTTTAATATAAACATTTATTACGAATTTTTAGAATCTTATTTATAATTTTTACTTCTCATTTTAATGACATTAATTATTTATTTTTCAACAAATGTCATTGTTTATAACACTTTTTAGAGTTTTGATAGTGATTGTAGAAACTTTTTTGAAAAAGTGTATCAAATGTTATCAATTTCAATTTTGTTGACAATATTAACTAACTTTTTCAATTCTTTTGAAGTTCTACCATAAAGGTTTATACTAAGAGTTAATCATCAAATTGGTCCCTAAGATTATAGTCATCGGGCAGATCGGTATATGAGATTAGAAAATGGCAAATTAGCCCTTAAGATAAAAGAACTGGAATCATGTTAGTCCATGCGTTTTATGTCGTTAGTGGTTTGTAACGGGAAACTAACGAAGTGGCCAAAACTCTGCATAAATGGTTATAAACTCACCTCACTTATCCAATGGTAAAAACTTTGTCTTCAATCTATTAAAAAATCAAAACCCTAAAGTCGTAAATAAAAAATCTCACCTCCTCATCCATGTTTGAAAATTGAAATTGTTTCCACGAATCACAATCCTAAGCCACCTAAGAGCAGACACTATCAATCCTTAATCGCAATCTTGTGTCCATTTGAAACCCTACTTCTTAAATAGAAAATTTAGTTGCAGCAATTTCAACAACAAAGTAGACACTAAATTCTAAAACATGGGAGGTGAGATTTTTTATTGCTTCACGATTAGGGGCTTAGGGATTGTGATTTATCGAAACAATTTCATATTTTGAACATGGATGAAGACGTGCAATTGTTTGATTTGGGGCTTTAGGGTTTTGGTTTCAATAGGTTGAAGATAAAGTTTTTGACGTTAAATGAGGAATGTGAGGTTATAATTGGTTACGGAATTTTGGTCACCCTGTTAGTTCCTCATTACGGACCACTTACGACGCAAAAACGTAGTGACTAATATGACACACTTTTTTTATCTCGAAAACTAAAATCTCAAAGGACCAATTTACCTGATAACTACAATCTCAAAAACTGATTTTACCATTTACTCTTTACATCAACAAAGAGATGTATGCTTGTAATAGAGTATTCTTTCAGTCCCTATTTATAAGACACTTCTAACAAATTTACTTAGATTAAGAAAAATAGTTAAATATAATTATTATTCTCAAAGTTATCAAAAAATATGTTATAGTTCCAAAATTGTCCATAGATAAAATTAAATAAATATGTATTAATCTAGTCATTATTATGAGAAAAGTTTAAAAATTCATAGAATATAAATATAGAGTAAAATTATTAAAAATATATTTAATATAAGCTAATTAACCAGCTTTAAATATTATAAAATGACTTATATTTAAAAACAATTAAAACTTAAAAAAAAGTAATTTATGGATGGAAAGAGTATTATATTGAGATAAGTGTTATGAAATCCGGATCGGACCGGACGGTTCGATCGGTCCAACCGTCGACCGATCATTAATCCGATCTTTTTCAATGGCTTAAACCGTTATAGAATTTGAGCCAGAAAAAACCGATGATTAACCTTGAAAGTCGGGTTGAACCGGAAAAAACCGGTGATTAACCTCGAAAATCGGTAAAACCGTTATCGGTTCAACCCATTAAATAAAAAAAATGAAACAAACAGATCTGGATTAGTTTAAAAAAAAAACAGATTTGGATCAGGGAGATGGCGATGGTTGGCCACAGATATGGGCAAAGGAAGATAGATGATGATTTGTAAAAGATTTACTCTACAATAGTATAGCGGAGGACATGGTGGAAGGAGGTGTTTGTGAGTCTCTATGTTAGTTACAACTTACAAACCAAAGGAACATGGGTTCTGATTTTAGGTGTTTGAGGTTGATGATGAGGAGGTGGTTACTAATATTATGATGGTGGAGTACTGGAGTTGACAATGTATAAGGGTAGAAGACGATGTCTTCCGAAACATTTTGTTCTCAACCAAAGAAGAAGGAAGGAGGAAAGAAGCACAAAGGATATCAAATTGTCAATGGAATCTTTTTCGGTTCGGTTCGGGTTTCATAACATTGATTGAGATGTTACATTAGTACACGTCAACCCACGCATAAGACTTCTACTTTCTTGCCGACATTTGAGGATGAAGACGAACATGTACAGTTAACTTTCTTCCAAAACATTGGTTCCTTTAAAGGATAAACAATGAGTGACTAATGTACGGCCATCGGATTCTCTCAAAGGCTGCCTCTTAATTAATAAACCTTCAAACGTGTGTATTCCTCCAATCTTATTTATAATAAAAAAAAATATTTTATTAATGATCTTAAATATAAGAAAAAATCATCTTTTTATTTCCAATATAATTATTTTTAAAATATCCTTACAAAGTGTTATAACATTTAATTTTTGTTTATTTTCAATGCAAATTTTCTAAAATAATCAATTTTTTTGTGAATTTGAAAAAATTAAATGCATTCAACTAAATTTTTAATATCTGTGTCGATAGTTATTTTTGCTAATAAAATTTAATTAATTTTATAAGTGGTTAAATAATACTTCATCCGGTCCTATATATAGGACATATTCTGGAAGCAATCCTTGGTCCTATATATAAGACATTTTGTATTTTCTATGCATCATTTATTGTTTTTTCTCATTTTTGCCCTTGTTAAATGCTTTGACTATTTATGTGTTTTTTGTTGTTCATTAATGAGTGTGAATTTTTCAAGAAAAGTTGAGAGGGTAAAATTGTAATGTTACAATATATTCTCATAGAATTCATAAAACTAACTACTTTTCTTGGTCCGAGGAATATGGTTAAGTATGTCCTATATATAGGACTAGAGGGAGTAGGAAAAAGTATTACTCCCTCCCTCCCATAATTTATACTCTAGTACCTAAATAAAAGATCTTTTGAGAGATTTCATGTTCATTAAAAAAATGGAATAATTTGATTAATTGTATTAAAAATGTGAACTTTTGATATGTATTTTCAAAATTACCCCTATTAATATTATTGAAAATCTAAAAAGTGTTCAATAAATTGGGGTGTTTGTGGAGAAAAGTAATTAATGATCATTGAAAATTGGTAAAGGATGACAAAATAAAAGTGTTAAAAGAGTATTATATTTAGGGACTTAGGGAGTATTTTTTTAGATTTTTGCACGTAGATTAAGAAATGAGTAAATGATATAAGAATTTAGTATATTTTAACTCAATTACCCTCAATTAATAATACCAAAGAGTAAGAAGATTATATTGAAGAAACATGAAAAGACTAGGTGGTGAAAAAGATAATGCAATAAATAAGGATATACTTGGAAGGAGAAGTATAAATGAATGTTGAGTTTCTAAAAAAAATAACTTATGAGATAAAATAAAATATCTAAATGAATATAACTTATAAGACGGAGGGAGAAAAACATATTACTCAATTATCAAAATCTTAAATATTTAAGTTTTTTGTTACTTTTCTTAATTTATATGGAAAATGCTAATGAGTGTCATTTAAGACACTAAAAAAAGTAAGGAAAATACTAGAAGTGCCTTAAGAGCACTTATTAAAGATCTTAATGAAGTAAAAATGTAATGGAAAATGTATTTTTTGAGGTTTTCGAGTGAAGAGTAAATATAAATTTATGATTATTTTTCTATTCCTAATAACTTTAACAAGTGCCCTCCAAGACCAAAAAGTAAAATGTTATCAAAATGTTATATTCAATGAATCGATAAGTTTTATACATATGTTTTGAATGAAATATTGCTTTATATTTACTCCCACTGGTCTTACATATAGAGTATACTTAACCATATTCCTCGGACCAAGGAAAATGGTTAAGTTTGTGAATTTTATGAGGATAAAAAAAGAAAAAAGACCAAAGATTTCTTCTAGGACCAGAGGGAGTATTGTTTAAACAACACTCTTCAGAAAGATCCAATTTATATATCGAATTTTTAAAGACTTATATCTGATTATTGGGTCAAAAAGTTTGTGCAAACTTGGTAGCAAGCGTGCTCATTACTCAACTTTTTCCATATAAGACAGCCTGAAAAACCATCTTGGAGTAATAGAGAAAGATGAAACAAGGAGATATGTTCACTTACATAGGATCCATAATTGCTTCCTTCATGTTTTTTTGGGCCATATTTCAGCAATATTTTCCTTACCAACTCAGAAACCCTATTGAGAAATACTCTCAAAGGTTATTGACTTTAGTCTACCCTTACATCCAAATCACATTCCATGAGTTCACTGGTGAGAGGCTCATGAGAAGTGAGGCTTACTCTGCCATAGAGAACTACCTCAGCTCCAAGGCATCAACACAAGCAAAAAGGCTCAAAGCTGACATAGGCAAGAACAACCAATCTCTTGTGCTTAGCATGGATGATCATGAAGAAGTGGCTGAAGAGTTTAATGGAATCAAACTTTGGTGGGCTTCTGGCAAAAATGTTATGAAATCACAATCACTTTCATTGAATCACATGACTGATGAGAAAAGGTACTATAAGCTCACTTTTCATAAGTTTCATAGAGATATGATTTTAGGCACTTACTTGAATTATGTCATGAAAGAGGGTAAGGCTATTAAGTTTAAGAATAGGCAAAGGAGGCTTTATACCAATAATGGCTCTTATTGGAGCCATGTAGTGTTTGAGCATCCAGCAACATTTCAAACACTGGCTATGGAACCAGAAGAGAAAGAGACAATCATTGATGACCTCACCACATTTAGCAAAGCAGGTGAGTTTTATGCAAGAATTGGAAGGGCTTGGAAGAGAGGGTATTTGCTATATGGTCCTCCGGGGACCGGTAAGTCAACAATGATTGCTGCAATGGCAAATCTTTTAGGCTATGATTTGTATGATTTGGAATTGACTAATGTGAAGGATAACACTGAATTGAGGAAGCTGTTGATTGAGACATCTAGCAAGTCTATAATTGTGATTGAAGATATAGATTGTTCCCTTGATTTAACTGGTAAGAGGAAGAAGAAAAAGGAGAAAAAGGAAGAGGATGAAGAGAAAGATCATAGGAAAAAACAAGGAGAGGAAGAAAGTGATGGGAGGAGTAGCAAGGTAACTCTTTCTGGTCTATTGAATTTCATTGATGGGTTATGGTCTGCTTGTGGTGGAGAAAGACTAATAGTTTTCACAACTAATTATGTTGAGAAACTTGATCCAGCATTGGTTAGAAAAGGGAGAATGGATAAGCACATAGAGTTGTCATATTGTGGCTTTGAGGCATTCAAGGTATTGGCTAAGAATTATCATCGAATTGAGTCACACCCTTTATTTGGTACAATATGTGAATTGCTGAAGGAAATCAAAATCACTCCAGCTGAAGTTGCTGAGCATTTAATGCCAAAGTCTTCTTCAGGGGATGCAGGGCTTTATTTGAAGAGCCTGATTCAAGCACTTGAACTTGCAAAAGAAGAAGCTAGGCTAAGATCTGAGGAAGATGCAAGAAAGACTGAAGAATTATCCAAGCAAGATTCTCATTGGACAGAAAATGGTTTCGTCAGCCATAGCAGCTAGAAAGTCAGAAATTACACATCAGCTAGAGGAAAAGTAGAGTCTACTTAAATAGAGTTTATTACTCAACTGTCTACTTTTAATAAGTTTTTTATTCCTTTTTATCCGTCCCTTTTGAAAATTTCAAGAGTGTAATAAATGTTATTTTCCATGTTTATCCCTATTTAATAGGGTATTGATTTATGTGGGTAGTGGAGAAAAAATAACAATTACAAAAATGGAAAGGGTACGGTGGGGAAAAACGTTAAAAGGAATGCAACAGTGGACATGGGAAGCATAATATATCCTCTCATTTTGTCTGTTTATAACCTTGGAATTTTATAGAACTGCTAGTATAATGATTCTTTGAGACCAAGACTTCTGTTGTATTATAATATATAAGTGAGTATATGTACCTTAACCTCATCTAAATAACGCATATATAATAGATGACCTAACTTAAACTAAATGAGATATGTTGAAAAGATAGGAAATTGATTAGAATATGCTAGGGATTATTGTTTGGCAAGCTTATGTTGTATCCCTTTATACGCAAGCACACACTTTGTCCTCAGCAGACTGCACTAAATCGGCACCTATGACATGAACTGATGGTGAAAAAATTGCAGAAAAGGATATGTGAGAAAAGGTTGAAAAGCGGAAATGAAAACATGAAGGAATATTACAACAGCAACGCTTTGCAATAAAAAATCGTATATATGTCACGAGATATTTTGATACAGGCTTAACATTATATTAAATAAAGACAAGTACTGTAATATTAATTAGACAAATCAGTATTCCTCTTAAAATTAAAATTAAAATAAATATAAAGGCCAAGGTCAAGGTTTTAAATTAATTTTCTTGACTGTACATGGAAATTCGTAATGTTCTGTACTGATTTGCTCTAGAAGAGTTCCTTGTATTAGCATTGAGACAAATAATAGAAGGGAGATTCGTGATTTCAACAATTACTTAAATGTTTCTGATAGTTTTACATATAACACATTTTTTAGCCGCTTCATCCTTTAAAAGTTAGATGTCTAAAATAATAAACATGTCAAATTTTTATCAGAGAATGAAATCACAACCTAAGGAATTTCATACCAATTTTATAACTATCTTTCAGAAAAATATTTTGCTAAATCATCATAACATAATGGTAGTGGCGCCCAAGGGCTTTGACAAAAGTATCAAGAGCTGTTTTTTACAATAATTCTTTCCAGGTTTCAACAGAGTCTCGCATCTAATATGCTCTGGTTACATGAACCAATGCATTTAGATAGCAATGACAACAATAATCCAATGGAAAGAAGCCTTGGAAACTTAATGCAGAAAGAAAATGAGAAATACAAAAACAAGGTAAGCATCGACGTTCATAAATAAAAACAAAAGCACAAGTTGGCCTAACTATAAAGATCATCATCATCAGCTCCACCAGCACTTGCAAAGGGGTCAGACGCAGCAGCAGTAGCAGCACCTGAGCTGGGATTATCTGCAAACCTGAACTCGGTTCCAAACCCTCTTGACTGCTGCAATGTTTGGGCAAATGCTTGGTACTTCCGAATGTCAGCATCACTGACACTCCTTCGCGCAAATTTCATCGATTCTTCAAAATGGGCCGCCTTGATTTCGGCTACATCTTCATCTTCGATATCCTCTTCCATGGCCTCAGGGTTATCGCTCCTCCTCCTTTCTTTCTCAATATCCTGTCAAGAGATGTTTGGGGAAAAAAATATTAGCTTAAGCTGAATCCAATACAACAATTCCTGTAATTGTCGACGCACTTAATTAATAAATGGCATTACAGAGTAAAAGGTGCATCGAACTGTACCTTCTCGATGTTCTCTCTAATAGCATACTTGCATGCACGCTGGCAAATCTCAGTAATGTCAGCACCACTGAAGCCTTGAGTATACTTGGCCAGAGCTCTAAGGTCAACATCTTTTGCGATGGGGGATTTCCTCAAGCAAGATTTGAAGATCTGAAAGCGAGACTCCTCATCTGGAAGGGGGATGTAAATCAACTGGTCTAGACGGCCTGGTCGGAGAAGAGCAGGATCTATGATGTCTGGTCGATTAGTAGCCCCAATGATGAACACGGTTTTCTTCGCTGACATCCCATCCATTTCTGTAAGCAGTTGGTTCAAAACCCTATCAGCAGCACCACCAGCATCTCCTACACTACTGCCTCTCTGCGAGACAAAGCACACATCAGATTTAGACAAGGCTACCAAGAATAGGAATTACAGTACTAATTATGCCTTTTCCCAGAAGGTGGGGTTAGTTGCATGGATCAAATGATGTTATTGTGTCGTATTGTAAGCCATGTCTGCAGAGCACACTAACTTACAATAGATTATAATATATTTAAAATGAAAACTGAAATGTGTTAAACTCTGAATTTTGCCCGATGTCCAAATCATATACTACAGTATGGGACAAACCTGAGTCGCAATAGAGTCAAGTTCATCAAAGAATAGGACACATGGAGCAGAACCACGAGCTTTGTCAAATATTTCCCTCACATTAGCCTCACTTTCACCAAACCACATAGTAAGTAGCTCAGGACCTTTGACACTGATGAAGTTTGCCTGACATTCATTGGCAATAGCTTTTGCCAGAAGGGTTTTACCACAACCAGGGGGACCATAGAAAAGAACCCCCTTTGAAGGTGACATTCCAAACTTTTCAAATTTCTCAGGGTGTTCCACTGGATATTGAACAGTCTGCAAAAGAAAACATTATTAGCACCCAAAGGCAGATGAGATTAAACTACTGAAGTAATGTGATTTTCAGTGCAAGAGCTGAATTTACCTCTTGAAGTTCTCTCTTAACATTTTCAAGACCACCAATATCTTCCCAGCTAACATTGGGCACTTCAACAACCTGGTTTCATTAGCAAAGTAAAGGTTACAAATAACATCGAAATTTGGAAGGTATAATCAGGAAAGGTCTAGGCCAAAGAAGGGAGAGCAAGAAGAGAGGAAACTTGTCAACAATTTAAGAAACTGCTAAAATACTTACTGTTTCACGAAGAGCAGATGGATTGCTTGATCCTAGAGCAGTCTGGAAATGCTCATTTGTCACCGCCATTGAGTTCAGTATCTCAGCATCAATGGAATCATCTTCCAAATCAATCACATCCATTTTCTCTCTGATGCACTGAAGTGCAGCTTCAGTACATAAAGCAGCTAAATCGGCACCGACATAGCCGTGGGTGTTCTTAGAAATTCTTTCCAAATCAACCTGAAAATATGACAATGGATAAACTTCTAAGATTTCAGAACGCTCAAATGAAAACAAAGCTAAGTAGGAAAGGAATTCAATCTTACATCTTCAGCAAGCTTCATATTCTTTGTATGGATACGAAGAACTTCAAGACGCCCAATTTCATCTGGAACACCAATATCTATCTCCCGATCAAACCTTCCAAACCTCCTGAGAGCAGGGTCAATGCTATTGGGACGATTTGTAGCTCCCATAACAATTACATGTGCACGGGATTTAAGCCCATCCATGAGGGTCAAAAGTTGGGAGACAATTCTCCTCTCAACTTCACCATGAGTCTTCTCTCGCTTTGGAGCAATTGAATCTATCTCATCAATGAAGATGATGGAGGGCGCATTCTTCTCAGCTTCCTCAAACGCCTTCCTCAGATTGCTTTCACTCTCACCAGCCAGTTTTGACATGATTTCAGGGCCATTAATGCAGAAAAAGAAGGCCCCAGTTTCATTTGCAACTGCTCTGGCAATTAAAGTCTTACCAGACCCCGGGGGTCCATAGAGCAAAATTCCTTTCGGGGGCTTAACACCAATAGACTTGAACAATTGTGGATGCCTCAATGGCAGTTCAACCAGTTCCCGAATCTGTGCCATTTGCTTTCTTACGCCACCAACATCGTCATAACCGACCTCGTCTAATCTATTCTCATCTTCCCTCTTAATAGGCTCTCCTTCACAGTAGATCTCAGTGTCAGGAGCAACCACACAATACTCACCGGGGTCAGTCTCAATAACCTTGAACTCCACACTCCTCATTCCCCCTCTTACAAGGAAAAAGTCACCCTTCCTTACTGGACGATATGCCTCAAGGAAATAAGCTGCAAAAGTAAAATAAGACTTGGAATGCATAAAGAAATAGAATTCAGCAAGCACATGCCAGGGAGCCAAGAGGATGTCAATGAAAATAACAGAATGAAGGTTGTAAGATGACCTGCCGCCATTTAAATTCAATGACTTGTGGAATACATCTCAATGAATGCTTGGTATTGCATAATAAGCTCAGATCTCAATATTTCCGATGAGAGATTATTTTCTTCATCATTTAGTAAGCATGGACTCCATGTAAAAACTAAAGAATTACCATCACTTATCACTTAAATAAATGAATAGATGACCAACTCATCATATTAAACCACCCATAACATAGGGAAGCAATTATCCATTGATGAGGATTACCAACATTCAACGGCGACAAACAAGTATTCTTCTAAAAATAATTTAGCCATTATAAAAACAATTTACCGACAAAAGACAAAGAGATATGGACATGATATGACAAATGTCAAGTAGAGATAAAATCAATAAGAGAAAGAGGAAAAGCACAAATATTGTCCAAGAAAAAAGATTAAATAGTAACTTACGTTTTAGGTAGGCATCAAACAGATTCCCGGTTACCCCTTCAATAGTGTCATCAACAGGAAGAATGTGGACTTGCTTTCCATATTTGACATCAGGACATTGATGAACGGAAACAACATCCCCCAGCCTGACCCTAAGATTGTTTCTCACAACCTTGTTCATTCTTATCTTAGGCTCCTCACAAGTGTCATCAGCAAGTGCAATACAGACTGTATCTTTCCTTTTCTTTCCCTAAAGACCAAAAGTAACCACGAAATCAGATAAGGGTGCTATCTTTTATTTAGATGGCTACAGTTATCTAGAATTTTCATTCACAAAACTGTTTACTAAATCTTACCAAAAAAAAATAAAAAAAATTGAAACATTGTTCTTTAACAGAAATCAGCCCCACACCTATCACAACATTTTCATTTTCATACAAACAATCATTACTACCATTTATGCTCAGCATCATTACACTTGCAACCCTTCGTGTTTTATAGATTACAGTAACCTCATTGAAGTATATGCTATATTGCTATTATTGTACCCTCACCTGACAGGGTGATGATTAAAATTACACTGAATCTTAAATAGCTTTTGAAACAAGATGGTACTTGGTGCAATTAAATCATAAACTAAAAGAAAGTCAACGTCTTTTCCCTAAATTAAAATAAAAAATAAGGAATTGATATATTTTAACCCCTAACCTTTCCTTAAAAATACACTACCTTACCTAACACTCTCAATCAACCAAAACCCTAATTTTCCAATAACAACTTACATTCTTCGGATCCTTAATCATCGCCATCGCGCCCTTAAACAAACCGTTCCTTAATCATTGAAGTTTATGCTATGATGATTGTACTTGCCTAAAAGGGTGACGATTAAAAATTACATTGAATCTTATTTAGCTTTTGAAACAAGAGACTACCGGGTCTAATTATCCCTATATCCAAGTAACACATTAGGAATTCATATGTTTTAAACCCATGACCATTTACTCTTACAAAACCCTCATAAAAATAAAGACTTTAAAGTTCAATTCTTCACTCACCACTTCTAAAAACCCCATTCAACAGAAAATATAATCAAAATTGATCAAAATAGAATCATCTCATAACCCTTCATTAAAATAACTCTATCATATAATAAAAAACTCATAAAAACCAAAACTTTATATTCAATTCCACACAATCAACAATTGAAAACCCTAATTTTGTTGAAAATACCTTGATCAAAATAGTGTCCCCGCGAAAGAGCTGGAGCTTCTCCATGGTCTCAGGATGAAGCGCGACGACGGAGTTGTCATCGTTGATGGCCTCATCGACGACGAGCCGATTCGGTGCCTTCTTCCGCTCCAAGATCGCAGTGCTGAAATCCCTTTTCGCTCCCTTACTGAAATAATAATAATAATAATAATAAATAAATAATCAGATTCGATAAAACAAAAAATATATATAGAAATTGAAATTGAAATTGAAGAGAGGAAGAAGAAGAATAGGGATGCGAGAAGGAAGAGAATTACGAATCAGAGGACTCGGGTTGGTTAGCCATGGTTGAAGGAAGGAAAGGAAAGGTCAGAGACAAGGGTGAAAGAAAGAAAGAGTAGAGAAGAAAGTAATCGAAGCAGTGATAATAAGGGATATTTATAATAAGAGCTGTACGTTTTTTTATTTTACTATTTCATAATATTGATATTTATATAAAAATAAAAGATAGTAGTAAAAGATAAGGATTTTCTCTATCTATTTTACAAATTTCAACAATGGAATATCTTTTACACTTATCTCTAACAATCTACTATATCTTTTGCACAAAATTTTGTGAAGTTTTACGAAAAAAAATATATTTAAATTTTTTTTTTAGAAGAAGAGAGAGAAATATATGGATAAGATAGCAGTTTCAAGCTTACTTAAAAAGTTGTTAGATAATTAATACAAATTTTAGTAATTCATGTAGATTAACTACCAAAATATATACTCTTAGCTATGTTTGACAAGATAAGTTAAATCTTAGATTTGTTTGATAAGACAAATTTATAATTTATCTTATAATTTTTAGCTTAATGATCGATTTAGCTTATTGACTTAGTCAATAAACTACTAGGTTGTAATTGGTGAAGTAGCTTTCCAAAAAATAATAGAGCTTTCAATAAATTGTATTTCAATTTTGCCTTTTATTTTTTTCCTAATTATAATCATATATTTTGGCCAAATTATGTCTTTTAAATCATTAAACAAATTTATACTAGTTGCACAACTAGTTTTGCTAAACAGATCTACTTCAATAAGATATAAGCTTTCAGCTATAATCTCTCAGTTTTTAGCTAGATTCACATCTATCAATTACTAATATAAGTTTACAGCTATAAGCTAGTTTTGTCAAACAGACCATATATGTTTAATCACTTTTAATCAAGAATTCAAGTCATTATAAAGGTTACCAATTTAGTGATTTTTTTTTTTAATTTTCTAGGTATACATCGACACGAGCATGATGACTAATTTCTCTGTTACTGTTTAGCCCTCTCGAGAGTGAACCTCCCAACCAAAATTCTTTACATTTGCAAAAGTTGAGGATCGAATCTCTAACCACTTACTTAAGTGACACAGCTCCATACCAAATGTATCAACCTTAATTGATACCAATTTAGTGATCTGTTATATGATTAAAGAATTATCATCAAATAAAAAATATTTTCCTTTATCAAATCCAACATAGCTTTCTTGCATATTCTCAAAAGGGGTCACTTCGTCAACATTAAATATTTTTCGGTTCATGAAGTTTGGAATCATTTTGTCATAGAGTCTTGTTCTTCTTTTTTTTATTATTATTAAATATCTGACTCTAGGAAATTACCTCCAAATAGTCATATACCTTTGCTTCCGATTTCGACCAAATTTTGCTAATATATCTCACTGGAATCCTAGTGAGCCAATATACCTAGTGACACATGTTGCCACGCAGATTTTGTTTTTTACTATTTAATTTGGACATGGGTATATGGCAAAATGATGCCCAACTTTAAGAACGAAAAAACTTAGTAAAACCTTTACTAGCCACTACATATGCATTTCAATATTTCATAGTACAAAACAATTCAAAGCTAACAATCACCACCATTGACATGAAAAAAACCCGATCATTGAATTTTTAACTTAGAATTCACATTAGGATTCTTCTTTTTCTTCTTCTTCCTCTCATAGTCCATCTCATTCACCACAAATTCATCCCTCTCCACCACCATTAAATTATGTACAACCTGTGAGACGGTCTAATAGAATTCACAAAAGACCAGGATACCTTAGAGATTATCATTGTAATCTCATATATTGTGGTTCGCAATAGTCTTTTGTGAATTATCCTCTTGGCTCTTATCTTCCCATGACAAACTCTCACATACTCAAAAGCATTTTGCCTTAACTCTCAGAAGTAATGTTGAGCCTACAACATACAACCAGACTACTAAGCATGATTGCTAGAGACAAGCAATGAAGGATGAAATGTTGGCCCTTTCAATGAACAATTTATGGGAGATTACAAATTTTCCAGCAAGAAAAATTCCTATTGGTTGCAAATGGATTTACAAGATAAAATTGAAAGCAGATGGTTCCAAAGAAAGATCTAATGCAAGGTTAGTTGCAGAGGATTACACTATTAGATACTAAGGTTTTTAAAACACACCTAGAGGAGTGGTGAATAGGTGCATTGGAGACTTTTTTCGGTTTTTGATTTCGCTCAAAAACATGAAAGTTGCACTACTAGAAAAAAGGGTTTTGAAATCGGGGTTTTAAAATCGGTCGTATGAAATCCGGTTTAAAAAAAACACGGTGGCAATTTTGTAAATAAATTCTAACTTTTAAAATCGGTCGTTTTAAGACCGATTTCAAAAGTATTTTCTAACTCGGTCATTTCCTCAGCCGAGTTAGAAAGTCATTATTATTTATTTAATTTTTTTATTTTTAATACTTTTTAACTCGGTCGCTATTGACCGATTTCAAAAGTTTTTTCTAACTCGATCATTTCCTCAGCCGAGTTAGAAAGTCATTATTATTTATTTAATTTTTTTTATTTTTAATACTTTCTAACTTGGTCACTATTGACCGATTTCAAAATTATTTTCTAACTCGGTCAATTCCTCAACCGAGTTAGAAAGTCATTCTTATTTATTTATTTTATTTTTAATACTTTCTAACTCGGTCTTTATTGACCGATTTTAAATATTTGAAGGCAGAATTAAAAAATGAAAAAAATGACTTTCGAATTCGGTCATTTTGACCGAGTTAATAAGTCCTTCCCCAAAAAATGATAATAGGCGCGCATATACAGTGAAGTTCCAGCCAAAAAGCCAAAACCTATAAACCAACACTACTAGAAGGAGCCAAGACCTATAAGCCTCATTCTCTCTCACCATCGCGAGCCCTCTCGCCCTCATCCTTCAATCTCGTGACCGTCGCTCATGGTCACCAACGAATCCACCAGCGCCGCCTCCTCATCGCGTCGCTAACGTCTGCAAGGGGTGCGAATCGCGGCGCCATCACCGTCCACATCCATACCCGCCACCGCTAAAGGAGCCAAGACCTCCGCCTTCGCCTCCTCCTTCTTGAGCTGGCTGTGGCTGTTTTGGGTTCGAACAAACCGAACCAGGTTTGTTCTCCATTTTCGTTTTTATTTCCAGTCTTGTGTTGAAGTTAGGGTTCCTAACAAAGATATAAATTTTAATTTTTCAAAGATTCAAAGCTTTTTATTTGTTTGATCTACTTCATTGAAGCATTAAAAAAAGCTTTCCTTTTTACGTTCTTTATAATACTGTTTTTGTGTGCAACTGTGCAATTTTTGACAATTTTTTGGCCACTTTATTTTCTAACAAATGATTGTCTTAGTCTTGATTGTTGTCCTCAGAGCTGCTGGGATGCCTCATTTCAAAATAGGTGTTGTTGGTGCTGGTACTGCAAGCATTTTCAAAGAAGTTTTGCCGTCTTTAGAGCAATCACTTGATATTGCCTTTGCACCATCGAAAGGTAAATCTAAATTCCCATGCTGAATGACTACATAAACATATCTTAAGTCTCACAAGTACTTTGGGATATTCAAAGATATACCATGACAACAATGCTTCCAAAATCTAAACAGGGGAGGGAAGGAATATGCTTACTTTGGTTGTTCTATGCATCTGTGCTGTCTGCAACTACATGTTTTAACTTTGGAGTATATGAATTTCGACTCTAATTATGTTCAGTGCAGTAAACGAACATATTGTTGTTTAATTAATAGTAAAGAGATTGATGCTTGCCTGTGCCAAGCCAGAAGTCAAAGCTTAATGTTCTGAAAGTGAAACTCATCATGAATTTTATAATGTTCAGCAACAGGAGTGACTTTGGCAGCAGAGCTTCCTAAGATTGGAGATAAATCGACTGTTCTCTATCCCGCTTCTGCCAAGGCTGGCAATGAGATTGGTATATGAACTTTTTTTTTTTAGGGCAAAAAGAATTTAAATAATATCACTGTTGGGGTATATGACCTATTCTTCTTGCATTTTTGTTTTATTTTATAGAGCAGTTACCGTATTATTTTATTTTTGAATTAGTAAATCTAAAGGCAATGGTATCCTGATGTCATGTGTGATATTTATATAACCAGAGGAAGGACTTTTGGCTCGTGGATTTGAGGTCACTAGGATGAATACATACACGACGGTAAAATATTTCAGCCATGATGCCCACTTCTTTTCCATGAAAACATAGTCCAATACTTGACTTCTTTCTTGCAACCACTGCATATTCTATTGATGTTTCATATGGTTAGTTTGCTTAAATTGTTTAGAGTGTTGTAACATTTGTTAATGGTGAATTCCCCAGATTCAAACTTATTTGGCAGGTACCAGTTGAACATGTTGACCAAATTGTTCTGAAGCAAGCACTTGCTGCCCCTGTTGTTACAGTAGCTTCACCATTAGCAATTCAGTGAGTTTCCTTTGCTTGTTCCTCTTCTTTTTTAACTTTTAATCCCCTGCCAAATCTTTGAGGACTTTTTCATATTAAAATTCAATATTTCAACTCTTTGTAACTTTCTGGATGAGTTTAACTTGTTGTTCTATACTAACTGCAATGCTGTTTTTGTGTTCCTTTGCTAGTCAAGCATCCTAATGCCTCTTAATATTGTAAAAAGGATAAAAGTTGGCTTTATCTTATTTATTCTGCAGAAGTAGGCAGAACTCTTCTTAAGAAGTTCTATATTATTTAGTTTGTCCATCTCTAAATTCTGTTAAAAAAAACTTCGGAGACAATTTACATGGTTCATGTCATCTGCTGCAACAGTGCGTGGAAGAATCTTCTTTCAGATTTAGAATGGAGCAATTCCATTGCATGCATTGGCGAGACAACTGCGGCAACGGCAAGAAGCTTAGGCTTCAGAAATGTGTACTATCCCACACAACCAGGCCTTGAAGGGTAATTACAAATCATCTTTTTAGTACATTTCTCTTACTAAAGTACGGATTATTAAGCATCTCTTCTATATGCCAAGTACACTTTCACTGTCTGGTCACGTGGAGAAAAATTTCTTCTTTAAAATATTTAACAGGGTGTTTCTAAAAGCTCTTTGATTTTCCGGAATAACTCTAGTTTTATTAATTTATTCATTTTTAAAAGGGAAAAAAATCTAAGAACTTGTTCATATCTTGAAGTAGATGCCTTCAACTCTCCGATCTATATCAAATGTCCTCAAACTTACAAAAACTTGCAAGCATATCCTTTGTCCATTAGCTAAAAGGAAACCATTCATCACATGACACTTTTTCCATATTTATTAATGAATACGAGTCTCTCATTTTTGACTTTTTTTGGTTGAAAAATTTAAAAATGAAATTTCTTTTTAAATCAGTTTTCTTTAACTATTGGATACTATATATGTTTTTTTGTTTGGTGCAATACAATAGGATTTAAATTAAAAGGGAAAATGTTTTCAATGTCCTTTTTTTAAAAAAATGATGTGGGCAAATCCGCAAATGACTACAGTATAATGTGTATTATTGAACATGTGAATGCTGCATGATGAATGGTTTCCATTTTTTGATGGAAGAAACGGCCTATTAGCAATTTTAGTAAGCAGTAACTGTTTAAGGACCTCTTGCCTGTATCTAAAAGTTCATGGTGGCTATTTCAGAATCGAGATAATGATTGTTCAAATTCCCTTTTTTTAATACTACTTCTCTCTTCTAGTGTTGTTACTTTTATATAGGCCAGGTACTTGATTGTTTCTTCGAAGTCATATTTCCTTATTATATTCTACCATGTGATTCAAGTAGAATTTATAGAAATCTCGAGGAAAATTTTTTTGGGTTTTTTCAACTGAGGTTAAGAACCTAAAAGAAGACAATTTTTATAAGGAAGTATGGCATTGAAACAATCAAAGGACTTTGAATATATTTTTTCAATAAAAGTTATTTACTTTTAAGTTCTTATCCTTAGTCTTTAGAGGTTAAGAAAATCCAATTTTTTTTTTTTTGTGGGAAAACCACAAAAAAACTGATGAAAATATTTTCAATGACAAAAAGATTGTGAAAATATAAAACTGTCACTAACTTATGATCTGAAAATCAAATCAAAAGAGATTATTTGGGTTCAAATTTAAATTATAGGAATATTAAACTAATGGTTCAAATTCCAATTTCTTTTAATTTCAGTTGTACTTTTTGTTGCATTAATCCTTTCCTGGCTACTAACAAGTCTCATTCTCTTGATCATACAGGACTGGATGTATCGTTCTTTCTGTTGGACAGGATAAGTTCCATGGTGAGGCATTGGATACCCTCCACTACATTGTCAATCTGTCACTAAGGGAGAGATACTCAAGGAAATGTGATACTAATGAATCTTTTCTAATAGCAGACATCTTTCATAGAGAATGCACATTTGATGAAATGTGCTCTAATTTTTGCTTTGAATTTTGTTACCTTTGTTATGAACTTGTTGAACTTTTTATGTATTATTGCATTTGGATAATTTCAATTATGAAAGTATAAATATATTTGTTTGGAGTTTTTTTTTTATGTTTCTATTAAAGCAAAAACGAGGTTGTTTGGTAACTGCAGGTTCCTTTTGTTTCTGTCTGTGTTTATGTGTCTATTAGTGCAAAGATAGGTTATTTGGAAAATACAAGTGGTTCTTTGTGTTTGTATGGAAAATACAAGTATTTTATATTTTCTACTTCAAGATTATTGTTAGTTTAATATGAATTTTGCTTATGAATTTTAGCTTGCTTAGGTTCTGTAATTGGGTTATTCTTTTGTGTAAAAAAAAATTTAATTTCATGCAGCAGGGGATGTATAGAGTATGGGGTAAGCAGGAAAAAAAAAGACTTTTTAAATCGGTCGTTATGACCGATTTCAAAAGTACTGTCTTTTAAAATCGGTCGTTATGACCGATTTCAAAAGAACTTTTGAAATCGGTCATTTTGATCGATTTCAAAAATATTTTATGAAATCAATCAAAAAGACCGATTTTAAAAGACAGTACTTTTGAAATCGGTCATAACGACCGATTTTAAAAGGTCCACTTTTAATTCCACCGTTTTCAACATCACCACGACGACCGATTTCAAAAGTCCAAAACGACCGATTTTAAAACTACTTTTTCTAGTAGTGTTGGTGATAACTTAACTGGTTACGTAATTGGTTGTAACTGGTTATCAGAGTGAAAAATACACTACAAATAACTAGTTAGGTAACTAGTTAACTGTAACATCCCTCAAGTTTTCATGTTATTCATTAAATAAGAATAGACATTTTTGAAATTTAAAGTATATTATTTTGAGAAATGAATGTACCATTTAGAAAATAAATGTATTAAGTTTTTCAAGCATAAAAGTATTTAATGGGTATGGGGATTTATAGATTTTATATACATTAAAATTTTGGAATAAAATAATATAATTATGTATTTAAATTAAATTATGTATTATCATTATTGGTATTTGCTGGAAATAGGGATTAGAATTGATGGAAAAATATGGAGAATATACACTAGAAAATACATAAAGTAATAACATGATCTGAGGCGTGTCGGAGACACTGTCCTTAAGAATCTATTCGCGCACCGCGACGATTCCCCAGGATTCAGCAGACCCTTCTGACATAAGTCATGTAACCCAGGATGGAGAAATTATTAAAAGCATAAATAAATAAACAATAATTAGAAGAAGAAGAAGAAGAAGAAGAATAATAATGATGTTTGAGTTAGTGTATTCTTATCACAAAAAGTCCTTTTTCCTGTTGTGGCATTAATTATATATATAGAAAGAAGACACTCTTTCACCATGCAGTAGCACATCAGTTACACACAAGACACCATTTCACCATGCAACATAACTGTATAGGTACTGATTCAGGAATTAAAACCAACTTACTTGAAATGTTGCACTCTTTCATAATTCAAACATATTTAAAATAAATTAACATCAATAAATATTTTTGAAATAAAAATAGTAATAATAAATAATAAATTTTACAACAATCCCCCACTATTTCAAAAATATTTGAAAAATAAATTGAGAAAATTCTTGGGTTAACATCATGGAAGCAATGCATCGTACTTGGTGCCTTCAGGGCTATGAACCAAGCCTAGACCGATAGAATTTGACATACGGTGCATTGGTGGGGCTGGGCTCTATGAACCAATAACACACTAATGTAAGCAGGGATCCTATCGGTCACACTACAACCCACAATTCCTGCTGTTATCGCCGATTTGCGCTATTACAGCCATGCGCGTGTCTGGGTATTCATGAGTGCTCTAGAAATTGTGCCACCAATTTCATAGGAGCGGCTTCACTCCACACTCATATAGGTGATTTATCAAGTGTATGTTGCACTTCATACACCTCCATAAAGGATATGAATTTCATTAAGAGTTTTTAAATTCACCCTCTCTTGAATGCAAGATAGCACAAACTCTACACCATAGGAAGGGAAAAATTAATAGTGCTAGCAGCATTAACAAGTGACTTGTTATTACCCATATGAACCTTCTTCATGGGATCTCCAATCACAAAGGTTGGGTTCCCATCACCGTTAATGTCAAGTTGGCTTAAATATGTCTCATTCCCCTCGATGTTTCTTGTATCTCAACCTTTTTAAAGGTCTAGTCAGGGGATTGGCCAAAAATCCCTTCTGACCTCACATAAGTAATGTACACCTTTGGTACAAATATAATATTTGTTCGCATGCATGACCAGATTATACCCTAATAGGATATTTCCACATTTTGTCATTGAAAAACTCATTCTTTACAATGACAATTATTATCTCAAATAATTTCAACACCATTAAAGGTGAACACATGACCACTGATGGCCTCATCTGAAATTTAAATTCAGGCATCATTCTATAGAATATCATAATTCATCCCCTATCTAATTTAGGAGGCAACATTTTATTTATTCAAATAAACCAGATAGCCCCAAAGTCTATCACCAATTTTCATATCGAAATGACCACACACATTTGGTCTCATCTGAATATAAAATTCAGGCATTAATATATAAAATATCGTAGTTTATCATCTCCCAAAAATTAAAGGAGGTAGACCCCAAAATTTTCAACTTATCATTTCACATTAGAAATAACATGAGTTTGAGAAATGACGACAACAATAAAATCATCTCCATAAACCAACACTTCCTTTTTGGCTAGGAGGATTATCATTCCTCTTCCAACATATGCACTAAAATACATTATCACACAAATTATATTTGTAACCCCTACATTTCAATTATACTATTATATCATCATGTAAAATATTATAATTACCGAACACACACATATATATATAGAGGCAAGACGTCAATTGATGCAACTATTCACAAAAGTTGCATCAGTTCAAAAGCAGTTTTCAAATTCAACTGACACATTGTTTGATGAATCGATGCAATTGTAGAACTAAAATTTTCAAACAACTTCAAGGAACTACTGCTAGGCAATAACAATATTCAAGTAGTATTACAAGTATTGCAGGACAATAATCAAACCAGAATATGTACTTAACATAATAAACATTTTTTCTACAAACCATAGAACTCAAGTTTCTGGTTTGTAAGTGTTTCTTCTCCCTAATTTCACTCTCTTATCTCTAATATAAGATCAACATTTTAAAATCAACTTAAGATCATCATCTTAAAATTGAAGCAAGATTAGAAACACTTATGCAGCACTAAGTCGATCCCCACGCGAGAAGCATTATAAAACTAGAAAAGGTTCTTACGATCCTTAAACCAAAAGGCTAACAAATTTATGATAAGAGCAATGTATAACATAACATCACTAATTCTATCAATCAATGCTTTGCAAATACTAAAAATAAAATAAAGTACGAAGGGATAGAGAGAAGCGTACAGAACAAAAGAGAGAGAATCCAAAAACAGTCGCATTGGTTGGACTTCTTGCCTATTCTCGTAGATAAGAATAAATCAATATTACTTGAGATCAATGGAGCATTATTGAATCTGCGTTTATCCTTCAATTCATGCTTTCACCCTCCACCAAAATAGTAATGTCGCAACATAAGTAAAATATCATATAATGATGGATTTTATTCCTCTTTGATCTCACTACAAGATAAATAATTATAACAAAGACACACCACATACAACTCCTCCTTGCTGCAATTATAAGGAGTAGTGATGAATCATTCAATTCCAATTCCTGATAAGTCCAACGCCTCCAATCAGGAACTTGAGAAATTGTTCTAATATCACAACCAAGGGAGTGAGACGGGCAATAAAAAAAACAGACTACTCAGATAGATAAATTCGGTGCTGTTACTTGGATGGTTTTTCAAGGTTTAACATTTTCGCTAAAGTCCATCATGTTTGTGCACTTCACAAAAATACCATTGTCACACGATTCATCTTCTAGAATATTAATTTTTCCCTCCTTGACCTTACTAAAAGATTTTGAATAATTATCCCCAAGACTTTGTGAATGCCCTCCATAAATTAGATTCTTAAGATTGATGGAAAAATATGGAGAATATACACTAGAAAATACATAAAGTAATAACATGATCTGAGGTGTGTCGGAGACACTGTCCTTAAGAATCTATTCGCGCACCGCGACGATTCCCCAGGATTCAGCAGACCCTTCTGACATAAGTCAGGAACAGAACTAGAAGTATATTGTTTAATGATGTAACCCAGGATGGAGAAATTATTAAAAACATAAATAAATAAACAATGATTAGAAGAAGAAGAAGAAGAAGAAGAAGAAGAAGAAGAAGAATGATGTTTGAGTTAGTGTATTCTTATCACAAAAAGTCTCTTTTCCTGTTGTGGCATTAATTATATATATAGAAAGAAGACACTCTTTCACCATGCAGTAGCACATCAGTTACACACAAGGCACCATTTCACCATGCAACATAACTGTATAGGTACTGATTCAGGAATTAAAACCAACTTACTTGAAATGTTGCATTCTTTCATAATTCAAACATATTTAAAATAAATTAACATCAATAAATATTTTTGAAATAAAAATAGTAATAATAAATAATAAATTTTACAACAAGAATACGCAGCGGAAAAAAAATGAAATACCCTATTTCCAGAACAGGATCCATGCGAGAGAGCATGATTTGAGATAGAAAAACGTTTACCTCTTGATGCGAAGAGGAGAACAGCGCTGGTCAGATCGTCCACGAACAATCCACGTCAATCACGAGCGTAGCAAAGTAGTCGCGCCTCTATTGGTATCCACACGAACAGGTTCCCAATTGGAGTCACGTCTCTCTTCTCAGTGCTAGCGGAGAAGAGAGAGATTCAGTGTATCACTCACTCTCTGATATGGACGGCTAGGGTTGTCGTTCTGTGTCTCACAGGTACGTAAACCCTAAGGCTAATACTATTATTTATAATAGTATTAGACTAGCGGGTTGGGCTTGGCAGCACATATCAGAATGCGTCGCACGGTCATATTGTGCATCCCATGGACGTAAAATTTATAAAAAATATTGTATTTTTTATCAAATGTGATATCTTTAATCTATCTGTTCTTAGTGTGTGATCCTATAGGTTCCTATAACGTTGGCAGTAAAGTTAAAATCTCATTTTAAGTTTACAAGCAATGAGCGATATCTAGCAACACGTCATTGCTACCCAAGTGATAGGAATGTCTGTGATCTGACATAACCTTAGTGTGACCAATGATCATGTGTAAATTTAATCCCTTTGTCCAAATATCTTAGTTACACTCATGGTGTGGAACGTGTCACCCATGTATAGTGTAACCTATGGTTTCTTGATCCTTGAGTAGACGCGTCTAAACAAGTCTCGTCAATATCTCATATTGACTATCTTGAGTATGGCCATACATTTCACTGTCTCACTCAGTCAAGGGGCTCAAAGATATAAATCCTATTGACAAGGAAGGACGAATCTCATCTACGTCACTCACATCCCTCTACATGATTTGTCATATACCCGACTACAACCGTTATGATCACCTGGTTAAAGATGACGTTTGATTGCGTGAAAGCACATAATTCCTTATGTTGGGAACTGTAGAGATACTATATACACCATTGTCACTATGAGAATCACTTATGACACTCACTTAATAACCCATGTAGCATTCTCATAGTGGGTCAATCCAGTACACAATTGTCCCAATGTGTACTTACGTGAAGACTTGATATCCCATATCCATGACCGGTGAGATACAGTCATCAGTTTGTCACATACTAGTCTCGATGTATTATAGTTGTCCTTATTAATTGTAATACTCGACTAAGGAATCTTTAAGGATAATTGTCAATCAATAAGATCTCACTATCAAGTCATGTACTTGATATTCTTATGACATTGAACTTATAATCCTAAGGACTTTATTACATCTATTTTAATTAAACAATTAAAGCATAAATATAATAAATGAAATGCCTCATTATTATTAATAGTAATAATCCATAAACATGAAATGAGTACAAGTAAAAGATAAAATACGATTGCCACTAGGATACTCTCCAACAGTATTTTGAAATGATTTAAGGGCAAAATAGTCATTTTATATTTTGATTTAAAAAAAAGTCCCATAACCGATTATGTGCCCCCGATAACCGGTTATAGATGCTGCAGGAAGCCAAAATAATGGCGATAGAGGGCAATCAATGTCACCTTACACCTGTTTTCCCACCTCTTGGCACCCCTACAGTTGTCCATGTCCTCATAGGATACCTTGATTCTGCAAAGATGATGAATCAACCCCTATCTAGTGTCATAGACATGAAACTTGGTTAAATCTTGATGAAATACATCATTGCACATGAATATTTTATGCATTCTTTCTCCCTATAAATAGCCCTCATCCCTCAACGTTTTTCCTCACAATTCACTTCCAAGCACAACTTGCAACTCATACATCAATTGTGTTCAAGTTTCTTTGAGAGTTGTTTAATGTGTGAGTTGAGGTTCCACCTCAAAGAGAGGGAAAAAGTTTTCCGAAATGTTGTTGAAATTACACAGCATTCCAAAGTCCTTACTTTCTTGCATTCGTGTGGTAAGCTCACTACGCCATTCTTTCTCAATTTTATTTATAATTAAAGTTCTCATAGCAAAGTTTTGATTTTGATTGATTTCATGAATTTTCATTGAGAAATCATGCCAAAATTCGAATTCAAAGTTAGCCAAAAATCATTCTCGTTTTTCCTAACAAAAACAGTATTTTCAATAAGGTTACTTTACACTAACGGTATGATCAACTCAATTCGTATTATGCCTTAAATTTTGGTACTATTTAAATATATCATGGCATAGTACATGTTGCAATTTGTGTTTTCCATTTTCATTGCATAATCATGCCAATATTTTGGTTCAAAGTTAGGCAAAATCCATTTCCATTTTTATATTGTGATCATCTAAGTCCATATTATGTCCTCAATTTTGGTTCTAATTATAGAACTCCTAGCATAGAATATGTTTTGATGGATTTTTCTTCTTTTTATTGCAAAACCATGCCAAAAAACTTTGATGGTAAAGTTGGTGGAAAACATTATGAATTCCAAGAGCCTTGCTCTTCATTCCCTTGAATATTTCAATCCTTGTTTCATCAATTCAGGTATAAGAGAAGTCATTCACATCACTAGGATAGTAACTGATGACTACAAAGTGTAGTGCAAGCTACCGAAGACTTTTGGGTTTTGCTTTGTATGTCAAGATTACTTGACTTGGAGGTCAAGATAATCTATGACTATGATATGTTTATATTCTTAAATTTATGTGATTATATGCTTAATTATATGTATTTGATTGAGAATGGTATGATGATTGATATACAAGTTATTGCTTAATTATAGAATATGTTGATTGGTATATGCTCAATTGATATATGTGATGATTTATGAGTATATATGATATTTTGTTGTTTTGATGGATATGCAATTAATTATGGATAATGTTATGTTTGATGAATTTGAAAAATTGAGTAAGGTAGGAGTTATGTTAGGATTGAAAACCCCGAGGAACTAAGATTAATACATTTAGAATTATGTAGTGTTTGCCTCTGATAATTGATTATCAAAAGAATAACCAATTATCAAGGTCAACCCTTGGACAACATCAATTGATATCGGGCAGATAATCTATTATTACTAGTGAATAATTGATTATCGACTCTTTTTATTATTAAATAGATTAATTAAGAGAAATAGATGATGTCCAAGGATGAGTAAGTTAAAAGGATAAAATCTTAACAATAAGAATATTGGGATTTCAAGTCTAACTAAATTACCTATGGCTTACTCATAATATAATAGCATGTTATCAATGTTATGATAATATGCTATAATGATAAAGTAACAACGAAATGATAATAGAATTAATGGTACGACAAATGAAAATAGCTTTAATGTGTTATGGTTTCAAGGGACGTACATGAAAATGATGACTATCCTGATATATCGTGTCTTGTGGGATATGACCTGCTACAGATAGGACATTGTTCGTAGTCGAAAACCTCTTCATACAACTTCATTTTCTCTCCCCTTATTGTAGAAAAAATAGAGAGTAAAGAAGAAACTAAATTGGGATAATTTATGTACAAAGAAGAGTAGAGATAGCAATACTAAGAAAATCAAGCACTTGAAATATGTTCTCCGACATTATCCTTAAACGTTATTTGCCCCCACTACTTGTTGCAGAGGTATGACAAATCATCTCTAGAATTTATCCAAGCACCCAGAGATTGTCAGCCAACAATTCTAACAATCTTAATTTTAAAAAGAAAATTTGAAGGATTTAGAGAAGATCATTTTATTTTAAGCATATATAGAAGAAGAGAGAAATGATTTCTATTTATAATAGATTTCTCAATAGTTATGTTTGTCCACGAGAAAATAAATATGTCTTTTCATTGACGAAATGACATGTGTTTCTACTCATAAGCAAATACTTCTATTTACTTGTGAATTATATTTCAATTCACACTTCCACATGATAGTTTTCTAAACTTTGATGTGTTTACTATATGGGAAGGTTAAAAGCACATCATTACATTTTCTTATGTATGATATTATTTGGATGTTAGAGGTTGTATAGTTTTACAACCTAAGTGGGGGATTGTTGGTGATAGTTTGCAGAATTTTCGTGTGAAAATGTGAATTCATGTATTGATTCACAAGTGAATAGAAGTATTTATTCATGAGAAGACATACTTATCTTTTCATTAAAAAGAAATCTTTACTATTGTATAAAAAGATATACTATAGGAGCTTTCACAATGCTTCATTTTGAAATCTTGCTTCCTCATTAAAAGTTTAGAAATTCTCAACAATTAAGGTATCCATGTGACAGTGGTGGTTACCACTTCATTTTTCTACTTTTGAAATTCAATTGAAATGGACATCAGGTTGGGTGGTAATATTTGAGTGATTATATTTAAAAAAATAATTTAATAAGAAAACTGCCAAGCACGTAGTTGAGCCTTCTTCTGAACGAGTCTTCTTCTAACTGATGGGGAATCAAGGATCTATCCAAATGCCTAAATGTAACACTTTCCTCGACTAGATGTTATACCACCAACAACCTACACAATTGCAACCATCATATAGCACCAAGTCAATCATCTACATGCATTATCTTTGATGGGACGGTAAAAAGGTTCCATCTACACATTAATGTTTTCTCCTCTCTTTTAGTAGCATTACCATCACTGCTCTAAAAATTTGTATTAAGTAACACTTATCTTTATTGGAATAATGTGCGTATGTGGGCAACAAGTCTACCATTTGTATAATATTATTTAGATAAAACAACTCTTTTTTTTTTTTAATTTTGCTTCATGAGTAAAAGTAGAAAAATAAAATTGTACCATCACTACTACTTGGATATCTAAATCGTTAAACATTTCTCAACTTTTATTAAGGAATTAAGATTTCAAAAAGGAACAATGTGAAAACTTCAATTGTATATTTTTTTTTACAATTTTATACAATAGAAAAGATATATTCTATAAATATAATCAATTTTTGTTGTAAGATTATATTACTATGGACAAGTCATTTAAATAAATAATTTTTTTTAAAAAAAATCATTGAAATAAAGTGTACATAAAATCTATATAATAAATAACACCCAAAAATAACCATATGTTGCCCATCAGTGCAATGCAGTGGCTCGTAACTAGTCGTATTATAAATATAATCCTCGCGACTTGTGCGTGAATATATATGATAAAAAACTCTAAATTATTCAGATTTTCTCTTAAAAATAAATTGTTAGAATTACTTACGGATAATATCTGGGTGCTTAATTAGATAAATTCTGCATATGATTTCATTGATTTGTCATAACCTTGGAAGAAGTAGTGAGGGTAAATAATACCTTTAGTGTTAAAGAACATATTTCAAGTGTATAATCTCATTATTTGAGTTATCTATACCCTCCTTTTCAAATACAATTATTCTAAGTGAGTTATTTCTTTGCCTCATATTCGTTTTCCTATTATAAATCCCCCAAAATAAAATATTACAATTACCTTTGCATGATACTGTTTGACTACCACCTATATAGAATCTACAATAATCAGTAATTAACCACGTCAAACATTTTTTTTGGAAGTAATAAAAAACGTTTGTTGGTGAATAATTTAAGAGTTTATGTTTTTTTCTTTTAATATTTCGAAATCAAATTTGTACATTCTAATTTTAATTCTAGATCATTAATCTAAACAGTACTTGTTGAAAACTTTTTTGTGATATTTATGAAAACAAAATATTGGAATCAATCGTAATGAACAGTATTTTTTTTGTTAAAAAAATATCACATATTCATTTGGAATCAATCTCCTAGTGCCCATTGACAAAGTGGGCCAAATAAAAGTAAAAAACTCACTACCACTTTTTTAAACTCAATCATATTTTTTTTTGTCTATACTCTTTGACCAATATCACATGTGTTCACAAGAGTACCTTTAATACCAAGGAACCCTTGAGACAAATCCTGCAGGTTGTATTCCTATGCCTCTCCCAACGGGAGAATACCTTTAATATCAAGGAACTCTTGAAACTAATCATGCACGAGGTCGCATTCCTATGCTTTTCCAAACGGGATATGTTAATCGGGAATCGAATATGAGACTTCTTAGTCTCAGACCCCATTTCCAAGTTCTCAAATTGACAGGATCACATCACTTGAGCCAACCCCTGTACATGTTGATTAAACTTAATCATATATGCTTATGAGTTTTTAGTTCAAAAAAATAGTTACTTATTTAAAATTAGTTCTTAATTTTTTTTTTTAATGTTTCGTGTTTTAGAATTTACTCAATCTATATTTAGAATCAGCTCTTCCATCCACATCCGTAAGTTATGTGGTAATGTGATTGACGGCAAGTTAAGTCACCTTCGTCATTCATAGGCTGCATGCAATGTGGCATTGATGTGAATTTTTTTAAAATTTCAAATTTCAAATTTTTTACAATAAAATGAAAGAAAAGTTCAATTTAAAATGTTACTTTTATAACATTTTTATTCAAAATCTTGTTTTGTATTTTTTTAAAAAAAAAGAATATTTTATTTTTAAAATAAGGTAAAGAAACATGAGTTTTTTTTTTAAAAAAAATGTTGAATAAAAATAAAATATTTTATTTCTATTTATAAATAATAAAAATAAAATATTTTATTTCTATTTATAAATTATAAAGTAAAATATTTCAAAGAATAATAATAAAAAGGTAATTTTAAATGGAAATGTTAAAAAAATTGGATTTTTAATTAAAAAACTATTTTTTAAAATTTTGAATTAAAAAATCTATGTGGACACCATATGCGGCATGCCAGTTGCCACATGTGGACTAGACCTATATTCAACCACCTTATTATCACATAATTAATAGAACTAGATAGAAATGACTATTTCCAAATGTTGTGTAAATTCATTGTCCTAAAATATCCAAAAATAAAAGTTTGAATAACAAGTCGAATGAAATACCTATTTTCATACGGTTCATAATGAGATGGTGTTAAGAATTAGGGGAAATGTGAATAGAAATCTTACTGACACAGATAGGAGGTTTCTTATCAGAATTAGAATAGTGTAGCTCTTACTGTAGCTGATTGGTGTTTTTCTGCTGGTTGTTCTCTGTTTGGGGCTGTTTTCCCACCCGGAGTGCAAGCCTTTGTATTTTTGCTCTTGTAATAATATATTGCATTTTACCAAAAAATATACCTATTTTCCAGTTAAGGATTAAAAATTTAAATATATATTTATATATATATATATATTATTATCTTATTCAATTCAATTATTATTTCATATATATATATATATATATATATATATATATATATATATTTTGCAAACTTAAAATTAAAAAAAAAATTGTTAGTAATTTTTCTTTTATTTTTGGGTCTTTGACAATCTACCTATAAATAGGAGAGTTTATAGCAAGTGTATGTCCACGATTCCATAAGCATCAACTACACCTTGAAACACGTTCAAAATGGAGTTAGGCTTAGGCAGGCTGTGGATGAACACCATTACTATGTTGGCGGTCTCCATTTTTGTGTTCATAGTTATTATAAGGAGGTTAAACGGATGGTACTATGCTCTGAAACTAAGAAGAAAAAATCAATATTCAGTGCCTCCTGGAGATATGGGATGGCCTTTTGTAGGGAACCTCGTACCCTTCATGAGAGCATTCTTATATGGCAATCCTGACACATTCATCAACAATCTTGTTTTCAAGTCACTTTCTTACCTTTTAGTATATGTTATACAATACATATGGTTATTACTATTTATCACTTTCTTTCAGCATAATATAGCTTGTTTTTTTTTTTTTCTTTTTGTCTTTTTAAGGGGAGACTCGTAGCACATCTTACTATGATTATTGAGGGAGAATGGGAGGGTATTTTTTAAAAATCTCTAGCTTGCTTCAAATTTTTAAGTTTTTTCTTAACTTTAGTCATATAAAAAAAAGATAAAAGATATTAATTAGGAAAATATATAAATCATTACTTTTCAAAATGTTTAAACTTCCGTTTTCATTTCAAAAAAAAAAAAAGCTTCCGTTTTCATATATATATATATATATATATATATATATATATATATATATATATATATATATATATTATATAATATTATAATTGTTAACTCCTTATAATCCGTCATTAGAGCTAAATTTAAAAAAAAAATCCATTTTTTTAAAGAGAGGTTAGGGGCATGTATGTTTGAACCAAATGTGGGGAAGGGAATGAAAATAGAAAAGGAAATAAAGTGAAAAATTGTGTGCAATACATGTTTATCATATTATTATATATTTGTTTTGTTATTCATTATTCGATCTTAAGATAATATTTAAATAATTAAAAATATAAAATTTATCTAAAAAATAATATATATAATATATTAAAAATCACTTTTTGTAATTTTTCAAAGTTAATTTTATGTCTTTAATTACTTAAATATTATCCTAAAAACAATAAATAGCAAAACTCATCGTATAGTATTACTATATATTTGCTCTAACTTAAAATTAATTTCTTATTTTTCTTAGATATGGAAGAACCGGTATTTACAAGACACATTTGTTTGGCAATCCAAGCATCATTGTTTGTGAACCTTACATGTGCCGAAAGGTGCTAACAGATGATGAACACTTCGGACTTGGTTATCCAAAAGCAGTGACAAATCTAATGCCAAGTTTATTCATCAATACTAACGAACACAAGCGTTTTCGTCGCCTAATCTTTCCTCCCATAATTGGTCACAAAGCATTAGCAATGTATGTAGAACGTATTGAGGACAATGTGATCAGGTCTCTAGAGGAAATGTCTAGCTTGAAACACCCAATTGAGTTCTTGAAAGAGATGAAGAATGTTACCTTTAAAGTCATCATTGACATTTTCTTAGGCCCCGAGAATCAGTACATTGTTAACAAAATAGGAGGCTTGGTCAATGAATTGCTTGATGGCTTCTTTTGTCTACCAGTCGACTTGCCAGGTTCTGTATACCACAAGGCACTAAAGGTTCCTTTCTAAATTTCTCTTTGCCACATTAATTATATCATTATTTTTTTTAAAGCGAAAGTATAATATTAAAATAGAAAACCAGGTATACTCGACCCCAATAAAAATATTGATTATGCTTTGAAAAACTAAAAGGCTTAATTATGTCACAAGTCTATGAAGTTTGTGGTACTTTTGTCAGATACCTTTATTTTTATTTTTTTAATGTCTAACTCCTCGAAATTACTTCTGGGTTTGTCATATACCCTTACTATCAATTCTGGCCAATTTTACTAACATGTAACATTGAATCCTGGTCAAACGCAGGAGGTTAGTCACGTGGTGTCGCGTGATGTCACTTGGGTGAAAACGACCTCTCTCTTCAATCTTTTATTTTATTTTTATATTTAACTAAAAATATAAAATATTAAGTTTTTTAGTTTTTTAATTTAAAGAAAAAAATGATCTTCGCTCACCAGGCACCACGTGCCTAAATTCATACGTCTAACCAGGATTTCGATGTTACATGTTAGCAAAATTGGTAGTAGGGGTATATGACAAATCCAAAAGTAACTTCGGGGATCGGAGTCAGACTTTGAAAAATAAGAATAAGGGTATATGACAAAAGTACCCCAAACTTCAAGGACTTGTGACATAATTAAGCCAAACTAAAACTACAAAAGATATGGAATAAAAAAATTTCAAAATTACAAAAGATACAAAACAAAGAGATTAGAAATGATGAATTTAACATGTTAATAACCGTTTTAAATTTAGTTTTTCAATACTTATTTGTCTATTTTGCGCTTCCTTCGATTTGCAATATATACTCTCTTCGTTCCTTATTATCTGTCATTTTTTGGAAAGATTTTTTTTTCTTTTTATCTGTCGTATTGAACATTTCAAGAGTGTAATAAATGTTTTTTTCCATGTTTACCCCTATTTAATATGTCTTGGTTTATGTAAGTAATGGAGAAAAATTAATGATTATAGAGAGAGAAAGGGTATAGTGGAAAAAAACATAATTAATGTATTGAAAATCTGAGTAATGATTAAATTTCTTAAGGGGTGTGTTTTGTTTAAAATATGTCAAATAAATAGGAACGGAGGGAGTAAAAAAACATACTTTTCTTGGTTTAAAATATAAGAAATATTAATTAACCTTCTTAAATTTTGTTTCATTCTCAATTCTTATTTTCTAAAATTTTCATAAAAACTAGTTATATCATTTAATTTTTTTCATTCTCAATGCTACTTTTCTAAATGGTCAGGAAAATCCCAAAATATTTGATTAGGTGTATGCAACTGTTGTTTAGCAAAGCAACTGTAACATAAAAAAATCTCATGCGAGCCAATAGGTTAAATTATTTGTAATGAGATATTTAATACTCCCTTGGTTTTATATTATATGTTATTTTTTAAAAGAAATTGTTTGTTTTTATTTTTTTTTGTCTCATTTAGAAGTTTAAGAGTATAATAAAAATACTATTTTTTTATGTTTACTCTTATTTAATAAGGTAAGAATTTACCTAAGTAGTGGAAAAAAGAAGTAATGACACAGAGAGAAAGAATATGTTAAAAAAATATAATTACTTTATTGAAAACCAAAATAATTATTATAATTCATAAAAATATGTTTTTGTTTAGTATGACAGATAAATAAGAACGGATGCATTAACCTTTAAATTATACATTTATACGTATTTTGGTAAGATTTGAATGTTGTTTTTGTTATTGATTTCATGTTTGAATTTGCTTGGTAATATTAGGCACGTGAAAAGTTGAGAAGCATTCTTCAACCTATTGTGGAAGAAAGGAGAATGATTATGAACAGTGGTTTACGTGAGGGGAAGAAAGATCTTGCTGATATTTTATTAGAGATTAAAGACGAGAATGGCAAGAAATTAGAGAATGAGAATATTGTGGACTTATTGTTGGCGTTTCTAGCTGCTGGCCATGATACCACAGCCACGGCTTTGACATGGATAGTTATTTATCTCACAGATCATCCAGAAATCATGAAAAAAGCCAAGGTAAGTAAAGTTTGAATTAAATGCACGCACATGGATTCAGTAACTCTTCGTATGAAAACAAATTAAAACTTATACTACTAGTATTTATATTGCATTATGAAGAATTAATTAAGTTTTTATGAGATTGTTATATTGGGGATAAAGGCTGATGAATTTCATGTTAGAGACCGATTTTGGAAGAGGTTGATGACACATATTCAGAGGGAAGATGCTGTTGGCGTAGAGTTTTTCTTAACGTTATTTATGTGGAAACTATGTATTTTGTTTGGTTAACGTTAATTTTGCTTGTATATTTTTCTGTTGAATAAACTGCATATTTTTCTTTTAAAAAAAATAAGTTTTTCAAAAATACGGTATAAGAAAATGAAGAAATAAGTGTTATGATTTTTTTTTTTTTAAAGTGTTATGGTTTGAAGTTAAAACCAAAAATACATGATAAAACAACCACTTCGACAAGAGGTTTAATTGATGAGACATTGGTTTAATCAATTGAACTGTCAGTCTATAATGGCTAGAGTTTAGCATGTTCTAACTAAACCAGATGGAAGGAAATTAATTATTAAACACGTTGAATTGGTTGTTTTTTTTATAAGTAAATAAAAATTTTATTCAACACAAGGAATCTATTAAGCATATTAGTACACATGAATCTTATTCTCTATGAAGAGTTTGAATATGAGTAGACAATCATGTGTTCAAATAAACCAAAACCAACCAAAAGGGAAATACATGAATCTTCTTCACATTGAATTGGTTGTATTATACCGTACATAGGATTTGGATAATAAGAATTTAATTTTTTGACATAGTTTAATAGGAGTACACATCTAATTAGGTATTAATTTCTTTTGTTTGAACTTTTTTAATATCTTCAATTTTATGCAGTAAGATCGGATAAAAATAAAACATGCTTAAATATTAAATTAGTCTTTTTAAATGATTTTTTTAAATTAACCTCAGCAGGTTTTTTTTTTCGAGTTTTGATCTTTGTTTTTTCATTTCATTTTATTTTTCATTTTATTTTTGGTTTCGGTTCCGGCTATCAATTATATGGATGAAACATGCTCAAGTGGCTTAACGGGATGAGGACCAAAAAATACATCTACTAATAATATAAGACTAAACTATCACTTTAGTCATTTATTTTGTATAGCAGCTCACTTTAGTTCCTACATTTTTAATAATTCCTCTTTAGTTCGCCATTTAGAAAAAGTTACTCATGTTAGTTCCTGATAACTTTCTCCGTCCATCATAGACGTTGACGTTGTTTTTGGCTAAACCAACTTCCTATTGGAGAGGATGATACTCAGACTGAGGTTAGGAACTGTTGTTGAGGAGGCAAAAAATGACGTCTTAATGGCATAATTGCAATTCAGAAAATACTCACGGTTGAGAACCCGACAAATATGATAATGAAACCATTACCGATTGATAAGTTCAAACATTGCTTGTACTTAATCAATATTTGCAGAAAATGAAGCCTCACAACAATAAAATACAAGCCAAGATGAAAAATTGTGAAGGGTGCAGTGGCTTGTATTTAGATGGGGCCACCACCCCACACCCCATGTGAAGAAACCAACATAGGAAGGAAGAAACTTTTCCTTCTGATTTAGTGACTTTATGGAATAGTCAAGATTGGAGGTTGGAAGAAGTGGGTAGGTGGAAGATTTTGGTAGCTAAAGGTGTTTGGTTGGAGAGGGTTGAGAGGTATAGACCACTCGCAAATGCTAAATACAACCCTAAGCAAAACACAAGAAGCAGAGCAAGAGTTCATTTGCTTACAGTGAGAACAACATAGAGAGTTGTAAGAAATTTTAAGAGTGGAGGGTGTGTAATAAACATTAGAGAATGCATTAGGGATTTTTTTTTGGATTGAGTGCTGTGGAATACAACACTTGTAGTGGTAGAGGGTTTGCTCATTGGGATAAGCTACATTGGGTATTTCTTAATGAATGAGTGTAGATCTGATAATGTAATTATCCTGATGGATTATTTTTCGGACATTATCTTGTGGTTTTTCCTTCATTGGATTTTCGCGTAAAATTCTAGTGTGCAATTACTTTATTTTGTGGTGTTAATAGTGAATAGCACTATTCATGGATTACTATTCACGTGCTTCAATTTTTTCTATCATTTTCTACAAAAATTTTTAGGTACGTTTTAGCTCATATCCGTAAAATGTTTAGAACACTTGAATTTTATTTGACAATGATTTCCTAATATCAATGCTTATCCATCTCATTAATCAAGTTCGGCAATTTAAATTTCTTTTTTTCTTTTTTAATTTGTAATGTGAAATTCAATATGAATACCAATATTTTGGACTTCTGATTATGTTGATATACCATAAAACGGAGCTTAAGCTTTCATTATTGTAGTCATCTTTTTTAGTTTGAGGATCATCCATCTTTTCAATCTAATTTTATCTGTATGATAGGATGAGCAAGAAGAAATTTTGAGGACAAGACAACCTTCACAGAAACAAATAGATATTAAGGAAATTAAGCAAATGGTTTATCTTGCCAAGGTAACTATAGTATGACATAAAAACCAACTCGGTTATTTGTACACCAAAATTTTATTACCACATGTGTTATCATCATGCATATTTATTTTTATCTTCATACTATATATGTTTCTAAAATAGCAATTACTCTGGTTTTAATATATATATATATATTTAGAAATTCACATTCACCAAGAAATTTGGTTAATTTTATTAGTATTATTGAAAATAAAGACATATCATATGTTTTTTCAAAACTACCTCTATAATTGTTATTAGAACTTTGAAAAGTGTTAAATAAATAGAGGTAGTTATAAAAAAATAATTAAGTGTTATTCCAAAAAGTAAAATTTCATGAATAAAACTAAAATAGAATTCTCAAAAATTTATTATATAAAAAATCAAAGGAATAACAAAAAAATATATTAGACACCTAATTGAGTTCAAAGAAATACTTCCCGTAAAAAACAACACCGCAAATACATTCCTACATTATTGATTAAGCAAAAATAGACAAGTGAGTGTAGCTCACATAATTTTGTACTAACTTTATGGTTTGGGAGTTGAAGATCATGAGTTCAATCTCTTAAAAATGTTTTTGTTGAATTTGTTCCTGTTAAAACTTTGTCAATATTTAAAAAAATATATATTAAGCAAAAGTGATCTTTTTGTGCATCATAGGTAATCGACGAGACATTGCGCCTGACCAATGTTTCCTTCTCAGCTTTCCGAAAAGCAATGACAGATGTGGATATCAATGGTTCGTTATTCATATTGAATACCACCTTATTGTTTCCTTTTTATAAATGAACTTATATGATTTCAGTTATTTTCACATATCAAAGAGGTTATGTGTCATTCGCTAAATATTTTTAGCACATCTTTAGGTTATATAATACCAAAAGGATGGAGAGTCTTAATTTGGCAAAGAGCTGTTCATATGGATCCTGCAAATTTTCAAAATCCACAAGAATTTAATCCTTCTAGATGGGACGTATGTAGGCTTGATTATTAATTTTCCTTCTCCTTTTGTATTTAATAATACATTATTTTGAGAATCCCTAAAGTGCCTTTATTTTGATCCTTGTTATATATATAAGCAGGATTATAATGGCAAAGCTGGATCCTTCAGTCCTTTTGGAGCTGGAAGTAGGCTTTGTGTTGGAATGGATCTAGCCAAACTAGAGATCTCCATATTTATGCAATATTTCCTCAACAATTACAAGTTAGTGATGTTCTCTTTCTTTCATATTTAAGAACATCTCTCTTTAGATAAGTTTCAAATTAAAGTGTAAGTTTCTATATTAAATGATATATTATTTTACTATATATTGAATAATTTGATTTAAATAATAATATTTGAAAAATAAAATTATTTTTAATAATATCTAAATACATTTATTAAATAGAAATAATAAATGAGTTTATTGTATTGAGAAAGCGAATCTATATTAAATTAATGCATGTATCTATATTTCTGTGTCACATACTCTTGTCTAAATACTTGCATGCCTAGTAGCATAATCAATATCTTTAAAAAAAAAGATATAATGAATCAAATATCTCCACATCATTAAATTAAATTAACAAGAAAATTCTTATTATATACAATTATTTTAATAACCTCTGAATATTTTATTGGTTATGCTTAATATTCATCAACAAATTAATGATATAGCTATATATATAATACATACACTGAATAATTTATATAAAAAAATTTTGATTAAATTTTATTTGAATTTTGAAATTTTGAGGATTTGTTAAAGCATGTTTGGTAGAAGATTTTAATTGATTTTTCAGTTTTTTTCTCGAAAAACAAACGTTTTTATTGATATTTACTCCCTCCATCCTTAATTACATTATATAACACTTTTAACAAATTTACGCGGATTAAGAAAAATAGTTAGAGGTAGTTATTATTTTCAAAGTTATCAAAAAGTATATCAAACTTCCAAAATTATCCCTATATGAAATTAAATACTCCCTCCGGTCTATATTATAAGCATCATTCTTGTGAGAGAGAAAGGGTGCTTAATTATAATATGAACCGGAGATAGTACAATTTAGATTGATGTAGTTATTATTATGAGAAAATTAAAAAGGTTTCGTGGAATGTGGTATATAAAGTAGAATCGTTAATGATATATTTGGTATATATAAATTATTTAATGTTGCATAGATATTCTAAAGTGACTTATATTTAGGGATAAATAAACTTTCAAAAATGTGACTTATAAATAAGGATGGAAGGAGTAATTTGCTTAGCAACACAAATAAATTACTCCCTCCGATCCTTATTATAAACCCTCTTTTTGTGAGAGAGAAAGAAGACTTATAATAAGAACCGGAGGGAGTATTATGTTACAGAATTATACACCAAAAAACTATTTTGTGTGTTTAAAAAAAACTGTTTTGCTCAAAAATTATTTTACTCAGTTTATAAGGTATATTATTATTATTATTATTATTATTATTATTTAAATCAAAACTATCTTTTTTATAGACAATATTTCACTAACAAGTTGTTGGTCCCGTGATAAACAAGTTGAATCACAAAATAATTATTGGGACAGGTATTCATAAGATCCTAAAGAGAGTCATCTACCCTAATAATAATATAGTGGAGAGATACCTTAATTAAAAAAAATTTCAAGTTTTTTTTATTCTTGGTTCTAAATTATTCTATAACTTGAGCACAATATTGCTTCTTTACTTCTTAAAGAATTGCTTTTGAACAATTTCAACACTCGTTGAGCTTTTTTTTAAGCCGCTCACAACTTGCTTTAGTTACTTTTTTCAGTTTTTTTTTTTTTTTGGGGTCACTAATTGCTTTAATTACTTACCAAACACATAAAAGTAAATTTTTAATCTATTACATCTAAAATTAACTTTTTATATGACACATCTAGCATGGAACTACTTTTGACATGCATGCTTCTTATTATAAGAAAATTGATATCACATAGAATAATTTGTTCACCGACCGTTAATCGTAATGTACTTAAAACTATTTCATAAAATAAAATAGTGATTTATTTTATGATTTTCTAATTAATGAATCATATTTTGCAGGCTTGAACGATTAAATCCAAATTGTGGCATCACTAGTTTGCCAATACCTAAGCCTGTAGATGGCTGCCTCGCTAAAGTGATAAGGATTTATCAGTGATAGCTTAAAAACTTTTTATTCAAAATAATGTGATCGAAGAAATTAATAAAACTTGTTGGAAGCCCTTGCAACACATGGTGATTGTATATCTTTATCATTGTTCAAATAATGAAGGATTTTTTTTTTTTTTTGTCTACGTAGCATTACATTACTTTACCATCAACTAGCCCCCTGTTAACATTGACCCTTCGATGTGGTATGTTATATTCGTGCCTAGCATGTGAGGTATTTCCTTGTTCCAACTTGGTATTCCCTGCTCGAAAGGGTGTGTCATCAAGGCATTCCACTATCCGTGCCAAGGAGCGGTTTGATTGATCTCGATTTAATGGTTGAACATTGTATAGTACTTCTTACACATTATTTTGCTAATTGGGGTGAGCTTTCCTTTTACACTTGCCCATTTTTTGTGACATAAATGTCTATTCCCTTCGATTTGTGTTCATTATTACTCCTACCGACTCGAATTATAAGCAAATTCAACCACTTTTACGCTTATTAAGGAGGTTAGTTGATTGTATTTAATTTTTTCAAATTTATAAAAAATAGAGGTATTTTAGGAAAGTAGTATTGAGAATGAAACAAAAATTAATTAAGATTACAATTTTCTAGAGATGTTTTAGAAAAGTGACATTGGAAATGAAATAAAATTTAATAAAATTAGTTAATTTTGCTTATATTTTAAACCAAGAAAAATATGGTTTTTGTTGCTTGTAATTTGAGAAGGAGAGAGTATACTTGAAAGGGCACTTGCGTTAAACAAAGCTAATGGAGATGGAGCTCATTATAGCAAAGAGGTCCAATTTTAAAAGAAAGAGACAAAGTGTCTAGTTGATGAGCTTCAAGTAAGAATGTTAGGAAGGTAAAGAAGAAGGTGGCAAAACCTCTTTGAGATCCCAAACATTTCAAAAGAGGTTCTATGAAAGGGTACCCTCTATGAAATACTAATTCTATAGTTGTCTCGAAAAGGGACAATTCACTCATGTTTATTAGATTGATGAAGCGTGCTAGTTTTGTCACCTTCTGGCTTAGTCGTTATGCCTTTCCTAATCCACCATTCCACCTAAGGAATCCATACGCATTATTGTTCTGCTTAGCTTTTCGGTGCTAGCCATAGGCTCCCTTAGCCTCACTTTATCTCGGTGGGCTACATGGGCACTTTTATCGGCGTAGCCAAAAGGGTTTTGTATTTAAAAATGGAGGAAGTAATAATAATAAGGACTAAACTTATATACAGTTTCTTAGGTGCTGATGGTATTAGTACCTTATCAAAAATTGACACGTGTATCTTTTACTCAACTCAGCACAAACTAAATACTAAAACTATTAACCTTGTTTTTTTACCGTGAAACCTTTTCTCCTTCCCTATTTCAAAACACACTGCTCTGTAACGTAAGTCTTCTCTTTACTCTCATAGTTGTGAACTCCCATCCTATACCCCCTTGATTTCATAGATGCTTGAATTCTTTGAATTTGTTTCTCCTCTTCGAATTCGTTTGAGCTTAATAATCTTCTCTTCCCCATGTTTTTCGCGTTTTTCATTCTTGTTGCATCAGGTAATTCCTCTTTAGCTTCTTTACTTAATTTTGCTTCATTATCATTTTGATTTTGGTTAATTTTGTGTGCTTATGATATTTGGGACTAGGGTTAAAACTCTTAGAACTTTTAGGGGGGGGGGGGGCATGTTAATTTTGAGTTTAAATGTGAAATCATGAGTGATTGAGTTGATTTTAAACTCTTCGATTTGGGGCTATGCATATTTAAAGTGTTTTTTTTTTCAAAATTTATTTGAATTTTGCAAATTAATGTGGTGTTCATAATAGAGGGGCGAATAGTAGTCTTTCAACACAATTTTGGTTATGTTCTTGTTCAAAAGGTATAAAATTTTAACAAACTGAGACAAAATTGGTTATTTTCACAGCATATTTCCTTATTATTGATCATTTGTTTTTCTTTTGTGAAAAATTGTTTCAGACTAAGACATTACAAAGCATGTGCCAGTATATATTCAAGAATAATATTGTTTGTATAAAAAATAGAGAAGTTAACAGTAGAGAGAAAATCCTTGTTGTTTGAGGAGAATAAGCTTTGTCTCAACAAATGGGGACTTGTTAAGAAAATGTCAAGAAATACCATTTTCTTTGAAAGTTGTCAACTTGTGATTATTTGACATGCTTGCTATCTAAACATGTGCAAGGACATGCAATTTTTTTCTTTTTTGAAGATTGAATTATTTGTAAATTGAGTGTGAATTATTCGTAAATTGATCATGAATGAAAAGATTTTTTGATCAGATGAATATTTTATTTGTTAGCCAAGGCATTTATTTGTTCACATAGTAGGAGAAAGATGCTTAAAAATTAAAGCTATGCTCCTAACATAGCAAAATAGAGTTGGACATACTAATGCTGTGTTTGGTACAGCGTTGGAAACGTGATTTTGGCCAAATATTCACGTTCACTGAAAGCTGTTAACACTAGCTTATGCATTGGGGACGCGCGTTGACACATTTTAAACGCTGCACCAAACATGTTATTAAGTGGAGTTGGACCTGAAAATTGGAGCTATTGGAGCTAGTCTCCTTACAGAGTAAAATATCTAGAAAAATACAGTACATAAACTAGAAGAAGGCCAGGAGTGCATAGTTTCTTAACCAGAAACATTAAAAAAATTTTAAAAAAAAAACAAAAAAGAAAAGCTAGAAAAATCAAGGCCTCTCCATTTCAATTCCAATTGTGGGAGGCCTCCTTCACACTCCAATTGTTATCTTGACACTTTAATGGGTCTACAAACATGAAAGTATGCATTGGTCCATATAGCTTTATCACATACTCCCTCCGGTCCTATATATAGGTCACATTCTAGAAAGTTTTCTTGGTCCTAATTATAAGTCACTTTATATTTTCTATGCATCATTTATTGATTTTTCTCTTTTTTGCCCTTATTAAATGCTTTGACTATTTATGTGTTTTTTGTTGTTCATTAATGAGTGCGAATTTTCCAAGAAAAGTTAAGTGGGTAAAATTGTAATGTTACAATGTATTCTCATAGAATTCACAAAACCAACCACTTTCCTTGGTATGTGTAATTCGATTAAGTATGTCCTATAATAAAGACCGAAGGGAGTAATAGCTTTACATGAAAGTATGCAATTGTTATCAGAACCTATGTGATTTACCACACAACCACCAGCAATTTTCATTGGTGCCAGACTAATTGCTAAAAAAACAAAGTCTTGCTAAGTCCATTCCACATACACCTGCATAAAAGTCCTTCTCCCTAATTCTTACACAAAATCAGCTAGCATAGCAGCCCCAATTAGATCCACCCGCCAAGGTCCCAATATTCAGAACCACAATATCAGTTTTGAACTCTAGCATATATGCTACCAGATTTTGCAAGTATGTTTGTAGTAATTGGGCATCATCACATTTTATATAGCAGTAGTAACTAACAACATGACATTTTGAGAGAATTTTCACTTTAATTTAATCAACAATAACTAACAAAACATGGATACTCATTGCAACCAAAAAGAACAAATTGAAAACCAATTATATTCACTGCAATATTATGCAGATTCAATTCAGTACCAAATGGAAAAATACATAAACTAGATAAAATTAAAAGTTCTTCAATTCATGATGCTTGATAGAATTCTCACTTCAATGTTATATAATCAACAACTTCAATCTTGGGAGAAATTATTTGCCTGGGTTCAATCAAATAAGAAAAAAAAGTGATAAAATTCAGTATTAATTGTGAAGTCCAAAAATATAATAACAAAATAAAATGCAAAAAAAATAATCACCTGAGTCATATTAATATCAACCACTGTGGGAACTTGGCATCCCTATACAAATGGCACATTCTACACATACAATAAGAAAAAGCAAATTAAATACATAAACATTAACAAGTTCATTTACTCTAAAAAAAAGTTATAAATAAAACTTTCAAATTGTACCTGTGCAGTAGGAGTTAGCATGGTGGGAAAAAAGTTTTGTTTCAATGGAGTATACTTGTGAGTGACTTTGCTTTTTCTCTTCTCTCCAAACAACTTTTTGGTCTACCTTTTACACGAGAGGGAGAATCTTTATTTTTTATACCCTTGGCTTGAGATCATTATCTTTTTCAAGGGAAGAACCGGTTGTATCACTTGTCCTAACTTCATTAGGATCACCACCTGTCGAAGATCTTTTACTTAAGATCTTGTCAACTTCAAAGCCGATACCCACAATTTATCTTTTGAAAATGCTGAAGCTTCTTCACATTCAGCAACCCTACTTGATACTTCTACTACACTGCGAGTCTGCGACAATTATCCTTCAAGCAATTTGAGATAGCCACCTTAGGATCTTCTTTGATAATGTGTCCCTTGTTATCTAGAACACATCCACTTCGAGCATTTTTAGTCCACCTCTTAAGGATGTATTTTGAAGGGATAATAATTATATTCAAATGATTAAGTACACGAAGAGCATGGCTGTAAAGGATACCAATAAACTGAAAAAGTTGACAACTACACTCAATACTTTGATCTTCAGAGTTGAAGGTAACTCTATGTTGCCTCATGGTTCCAAAGAAACCTACTTCATATTCGAATAGTTGCATGTTTTGAGTGTAGCCTTGGAAAATAAGATTACAAGATTTTTCATATTCCTTGCGAACAAGAATAAAAATTACTGGTGTGTAGACATCTCTTGCATGTTTCAATAACATGATGTCCATACTTAATGATGGTAGCTTTTGACTCATCTCATAGTTAGAATATATCTCCTTATATCGCATATCCTCTAGCAACCTTTCAAAGTTTCTAAAAAATTCTAGCGCATTAAAGGTAGACTTCATGTAAAGCCTCAAATGACCATTGAAACTCTCACTTAATTGTTTTATTGTGGCACCAGCTGAAAAAGTTTTTCGCCCATATACTAAAGCCCATTTTTCTTTAAGCATAAAAAAATCTTTCATCCATTTATTTTGGCGAAGCTCATGTTTTTCAAGTAATAAGTCCCAAGCATTGAGAAAGTCCTCTTCATACTCGAAGTCATAAATGCAACTTCTCAAATATGCAGCTGACTTCTGAAAAGCATGATTAAACTTCTTCATTGCATTTTGAAACAAATGCCATAGACATAAGCGATGATATGATTCAGGAAAAGCCTTCCTTATTGCATTCGTCATTGCAGCATCATGATCTGTAAAAATTGTCTTTGATTGCTTTCCACACATAGCCTTAAGAAAAGTGTTAAACAACCATTCAAATGATTCAGCAGTCTCAACATATAATAATGCTGCACCAAATATCACACTTTCTCGATGATGGTTGAATCCAATGAAGGGAGCAAATGGTCGAAGATCCTTGTTGGTGCGATAAGTGGTATAAAAACACACCACATCTCCAAAATAAGAGTAATCTACAACCATTTTAGCATCCGCCCAAAAAATATTTGTTATTTGATGATCAACATCAAGTTGGATCTCATAAAAGAACAATTGATTCTCTGTTTGTTTTGCTTTAAAATAATGGAGTAGAGTGCATGCCTCACCTTCTTCCATTTCCTTCATTCTCTTAGAACTCAAAAAATTGTTAGCATCTTTAGAAGTGAAGCCAACATTCTCCCTTCCTCTAGCCTGTCGACTCATAAACTCAAAAATTAATTTTTGTCGTATACCAGACCTTCTTGCCAATTCATTTTCGGCAGGTTGAACAGCAGAAACCTTCCTTTGTGATGGTAATTTATGCTAACTCTTGGGAGTTGCAATATCATGATTATGTTCTTGAATAAAGGATGTAACAACATATTTTCCATTTGAATCCCGACAAATGCGGATATCTTTGCTGGTCATTTTCCCTTCATTATCATTGTTCCTTTTGAATCCTTCTTTAAAACAAACAAATTTTCGAGATACCACAATCTCCTTATCTAACTTGCTTTTCTTCCTCCAATATTTCCTAATGCTAAAACCGGTAAAGCCAGCATACATATTATAAAATTTATATGCGTGATCTTCAGTCTCAAATTCCATGCCAACGCATGGGACCAAATCTTTCGCAGTAACTTCATCATCAGAGTTATCTATTAATTTAATGATGAAGATTATAGTAAGATTAAACATGGTCAAATTTTTTAGTCAGCAATTCTATTAAAAAAAGGGCAAGCAGTATTAACAAAAAGAAAATTAGACAAAAGTAATGGTAATTCAAAACGGAATTTTACCAGCACAATAATTGCCAAGATTGATCCCACTAGTGTTTGGATGAACATTGCCAATCTTAACCCCAACTGGTCCAGTAGCTACTGTTGGCACATCCATTTTCAGTGAACAATTGTGTATAGGAAGTCAGGGAAAAAGCCACCGTGAAGATAGAGTGGGTATAGGAAGCTTTGTTTTGTGAAATGGGTTCAGGATTGTGAAGGAAAAATTCAATGATGAATGTTTATGAGAGAAGGAAGTAGACTTACGTGGGAAGGTGAGACTTACATGGGAAGGAGGCATTTGCAATATGGAATATGCAAAGACATATGATGGAAAATGGGAAGAAGAAAGATTTCACGGTAAAAAAAACAAGGTTAACAGGGTTAGTATTTAGTTTGTGCTGAGTTGGGTAAAAGGTACACATGTCAGTTTTTGATAATGTACTAGTACCAGCTGAGTTGGGTAAAAGGTACACATGTCAGTTTTTGATAAGGTACTAGTATCACCAGCACCTAAGGAACTGTATATAAGTTTAGTCCTTATTATTATTACTCCTTCCGTACTTAAATATAAGACCCTTTTGACACTTTTATTTTGTCCCTATTTATAAGACCTTTACCAATTTTCAATGATCATTAATTACTTTTTTCCACAAACACCCCTATTTATTTAACACTTTTTAGATTCTCAATAATATTAGTAGAGATAATTTTGAAAATACATATTAAAAGTTCACATTTTCAATACAATTAACTAAATTATTCTACTTTCTTAATGCACGAGTAATCCCCAAATGTGTCTTATATTTTCGGACGGAGGAAGTATTATTTATAGATGTTGCATTTCTACTATTATTAATTTTCCTAGCACTTTTCCTCGTGCCATAAGTGGGATTTCCAAACTTCCACGCTAGTGACGAAATTGAGTCTAAGGCAAAGGTTTTAAACATAATGTCATGATGCTCTTGGAATTGGTTTTGAGCAAATCCAATTAACTCTCTAGCCTCAATTTTTGGTCTTGGAGAGTTCATCATCCAATTCCCTTATGTCATTTCCTTTCAATGGGTGGAGGATTGTGGCTAAGGGGGCGTTTGTTTCGAGGGGTAAAATTATATTTCCAGGAATCTTATTACCTAGAATCTCATTGTTAGGAGTATCATTGCCAGAAATTTTAGAAAACATGTTTGGTTGACATATGTGATTATTGGGAATTAAGAGTTAAAATAGTACTTTCGCAATTAAGGAGAGGTAGGAATGATCTATTCCCAAGCTTTTTGGTGGGAATGAAAAAGAAGAAAAATGAACATGGAGGTGGGAATGAAATTTTCGTGGGAATATATTTTTTTTACTTTGTACCAAATACAAGCATATTTTATAACTACTTCTTATTCCCAGGAATACAATTTTATACCTCCAAACAAACACCCCCTAAATTTATTATGAAACTTACTTCCTTTTATATTGTGAATGGGAGAATGATGATTTCTGTTTCGAGGACAAAGTACCCCCTGAAAAATTGAAAGAGAATTACAAATTTAACTTTTTTTTAAAAAATTTTCATTCATTACAAAGGGATATATATAAAAAAAACTTACATTGCTAATAAGTCCATAATAAAATACCTATTTAACAATGATTCGCCAACTATATTAAACATATTAATTATCACTCTTAACACTATACTTGGACCTTCTATATTTGTGCTCTGCATCGGTATTGCTATTATGTAATACATCACTGAACTTAGTAAACTACTTCTCATAGGGTAATTAATTTTTGGGAGGCCAGTGCTACCTCTAGCTACCTTCTTGAAAATAGGGACGCGCTCACAATAATGGTGCTTTCACTATTTCCTTGTGGGTGTGGATGAATATTATGACACTCGTTTCCCATGTACTTGCATATATATAATTATATTTTTTTTAATAAATATTATATATATATACATAAATACTTTTTTATTACTTTGAGAACATATATACACTCTCCGTTTTATATCTTTTGAAGTTTAAGGTTTTTTCACACATATCAAGGATGTATTGAATATTATAAGTTTTTATATGTGTTTTATTCAAAATATCTCTATTTAATCTTTATTTAAAATTGTAATGATATTTAATTTTTATTAGAAAGTGTGTTGTATGATACACTTTAGGGATGAGAAAGAAGAAAAGTAGAATTAAGGAGGAATGATAGAAATGGTTGAATGAAAGTTAAAATTGGGGTAAAAAGTATTAATGATGCCTTGAAAAGCTAAAACTACAAAAGATATGGAATAAAAAGAAAATATTAAAACTACAAAAGATATAGAATTAAGGAAGTAATCTATTTTGTTTTTTTATCTATATTTCATAATGAATTTTAGAGATGGAATTATAACGGCATAAATTTATCATATGCATATTATTATTCATCTTACAATTATTTTTATGTATAATGATTATTACAAAGTATATAATTATATAATAACATTTTAAAATCAGCATAATATCTGTGGATACTCATTACTGGCATGGATATCTGCAAAACATGTGGGTATGGACACGAATAAGCACTACCCACACTCGTAGGTATCCATACCCATCCCTACTTGAAAACTTCTTCTTTTCATTACTGCTAGGTTAATTCCCTATTTGCACCAGTGAGACGCCTAAGCATCTTTGTATCCTTATACTCTTGCATGCAATATAGGTCGGAGAAAGTTCAAATTAGAAATCTCATTTTGAAGAAGCAATAACAATATCATCTTTGCTTCCAAGTCGATAAAGTTTTGCTCATCGCATATTCTAAAATACCGTCCAAATGAGGGAATTGCTACTTGGTGTTCTCTTCAGTTAGAACAAATATTTTTTGTTAAGGATATTTAGTTTATAAGAGTGGATTCTTGGTCTCAGGTACTTGTTTTGAATTAGGTTATAGGGATCAATATTACGTAGTTCTATCAGACACGTGGGAATAATGCATCAAGGAAGAGTAAGAAAACTTCGAGCTATCCATAAGAGTAGTTGATGATATGCCCCATACTCGTAGGGAGGCCGTTTGCCATCTAATATCTTCTGTATGAATGAAGTGGCACAACGCTTTGAATCATAAGGTTAAGACTCTAAGTACTATTTGGCGATGAGCTTCAAGTGGTTATTGAACCTTCATGGTGGAATTGGATGCAACTGCCACCATATGAGACAACAAGAGTTTGACTCTCTCACGGTTGAATATCTCTTGTTGAGGAGTGTTGATGATGCTCTCTGGATAAGGGTGATATTTATAGAATTAGTATGGGAAGCTTAGCATTATGTTTTCCCTTTATAAATCTTTTTATCTCTGGGACTAATCTTCGTGCAATCTTATCTCTGAAGAGATAATTAGTGATATTTTATAATTGCTGATAATCCATTGATAATCTATCATCAATATTCGGCAATCTAGTTGTTTATCTTCTGGAGACTCACTCGAGAATAAGTCTCGTCACTTATCTGTAGCATTGGCAATTAGGGCATTGGCCCGCCCGCTCGCATTTTTTTGTTGGCAGAGCACAGTTTTTATGAAAAATTTAAAAACATGGCGCGCCCGCCTCGCCCGTTTTTTTTTTTCGCTGGAATGTGCGGGCGGCCCACGGGCCCCTATTTAAAAAAAAGAAATGTGATGCAAATTTCAGGTGCAGTACTTGATTATGGCGGGCAAGCGGACGAACAGGCCGGTCGCCCGCATTTTTTTTTTAAATTATGCAATAAAACACAGGCTGGAAATATGAATCAAATTTTTTTAAACAAAACGGGCCGCCCGCATGCCCGCCGTGTGGGCAGGGCCTAATTTTTTTGCCCTAAATATTTTGATGGGTGGGCATTTTTTGGTGGCCAAGTGCGGGCGTGGGCCATGCCCGCCCGCCCTAATTGTCATTACTAGTTATTTGCAGGTCAGGTTTGTTCCCGAGCTTCTCCAAGTTGATTCCGGTTCAAATTCCTTCATTATAAGTCATCTATGCTCAATTAGTGTCGTTGGGTCCCTACTGTAAGTCACAGTAGTTCTTTTGAGAATCATCTTATAGGTAGATGTGCTTAACTTGCGACATGTCTAGAACACTTGGCCTTTTGTTGCCTTTACAAATGTTTTAGGTTTGAACTCCTTCAACATCACCCCATATATCATTGTCAATTGTCATGGTGAATTAGAGGTAACGGTTTCGAAACTTTTACTCTCGTAGGTCAATGAGGTGGTGCCACGTAGATAGATGATGCGGATACCCAAATTTGCCAACCAAAAACGAATCCAAGATCAACAGAGGTGGCCCAATTACCAGCCCAAATATTTGTTCATGAATAATTGATAAATCCTGAACACTAAAACAGGAACAACTAAGTGATTCAACAGGCTGCTGTGTGGATGCATGTGAGAACATGAACACAGTCTGACAACTAGAAGAACAAACAAGTAATTGAATAATAGACTCTTTTTAGAAGAGCTATCAAGAACACCAATAATTACCGCATTGAAAATCATAAATTATCAAGAGTAACTGAAGCCTTAATTAACAAAATGCATAGACTTAAATCTATAGTATAAGCAGACTTGAAAACATGATCAGCATAAAATAAATGTAACACGTACCATAAGCCATTTTCCAGTCAAATTTTTACAGCATCACTTGAGCAAATATTTTTGGTAAAAGTTAATACAGCCACAATCCTTACAAAATTCACATAACAGAACAGAGTAATTTGTAGACATTAAGGCAACAATTATTTAAACAAAAAAAGCTACTAAATGTCCACAATGGATTTACTCGTAACGAATAAGATGTCTTGCCGGGGAGTGGGAGAGAACAAAATAAATCCCAGTAGGATAAGTAAATTACTTCATGTCAAAGGTTAAGTAAATTCAATTTTTATCAACAATAAATCACTATATATGCACAACTATGCCTCCACGACATATGACCCCCACACACATGAGAGAGAAAGAGAGTTATCATGCACCTCACTTTCACGGGAAAGTACAGATATGGTGAAAGAGAGATGGAAGTAATGGAACTGCAAGATATCAAAAGCAGATCTAAGGTAAATGCAGCAAAATCATCAAAAGGAATACAGCAAAATAAAGAATCTCATATTTAGCAGATCACCTAAGTTCTGAAAACTCATTAGAAAGGTTTGAGTATAAGGAATTAAAATATCATCATAGCAAAATTGTCATATGTTCGGCATGAATGTCTATAGATGTCTATCATATTCACTCTTTTGAAGTGTCCATACATAATAGACATTGCTAAAACATGAACACTTTATATTAATCAAGATTGTACTGTCATAGCATGTAAAATAATAGCTTTGACATTTTGTGAAGATAATAACCAGCTACACAGCTACCTAATTCCCAAAAGAGAAGAGATTACTAGGTAAAAACCAGCATTCATAGGTGTTTGGACCCTCTGTTCAGTGTTTCTCTGCTGTTCTCAGCATAAACAGTCTCTGCTTTATTTTTATGCAATTTGACCAATCTTATATAAGATTGAACAATCCAAAGATAAAAATGACCCACGCATCGGGTACAACAGCAGCAGAGAATCCGGATCCGTGTCCGTGTCCATAGTATAGTTTGAGTAAAATTTAGCTTTTCTTTGACAACATACGGTGAGGTCAATCATCAGTCATGAGCGTCCCTCTAAGTATCCATATTTAACAAATCAACTCAGCTTCATGAATAAGAAGGAATCAAATCATTCAGCATGGTTAATAGAAGCTTTAGATGCATAACTGCTGCCACCTTAAGAAAAAAGAGGACGCGTTCAATGCATGAAAAAAGAGAGAAACTAAACTCAAAACTTTCCAACAAGAACCTGGAACAAGAGAACAATGCATGAACAGAAAATTCAGTATACTGTTTCAATTGAATTAAGTGAGTAAAGTACAACAACATACATGGTCTTAAAAGCTTTACGTCTAAAGGCATGTAAGCAAATCAAACCTAAACTGGCAAAAAAGGATCAAATTTAACCGCACTAGAAATTAGTTAACAATCAATCTACAGATAATTAACAAAATCCTGACACCAGAAAATCAGCAACCCCTCAATTTCTTCTAAGTATCCTTTAGCCCCTACTCTGCTAATGGCAACTCCAATGTAATAATAACAAACTAATAGGAGTAATTCATAAGCTTTCATCAACCAAAGCCAGTTAAGAAACTAATAATCTACAACAGAGTAAGTTCTTGTGTATTTTCCATAGACTGTTTGAGAATATACTCAGCTCTCCTCTTCTTATCATCCCTCTCATCTTCTCGTCCAGCCAAAGACGCCGCTCTCAAAGCACTCTTATTCCGATGCCTAGTATCCAACGACTCGCCAATAAGCTTCTTCCCGGTCCTAAACTTAAAATGAACCGTCGGCCTCACCGCAGGAACAACAACCTCTCTCCCTTCCTCCCCGTCATCACACAAAACACCACCACCACCCTTCAAAACCTCGATCGCAGGGGCAAACGCCTCCAACACCGAAACACTATTATTCGCCTCAACACCACATACATCAGAAACAACCTTAGCAGCAGCAGCAGCAACAACCGGAGAAAGTGAAACATCTTTATTCCCCCGCTGCATCGGATTCTTATCATCATCATCAACAACAACAACCACTTCAGGAACACTACTTTCTACTGAATTATTACCATTACCGTTACCATTACCATTACCATTACAACTCAACAAGCGTTTCTGCAAACTCAACAACGACCTCTCGGCCTTCCTGCGCTGGCGCGCCTGTTCGATCTTATCCTCTCTCGGATCGGAAACCCTCTCATTCCAAACCGGCGTATGCACATACGTATGCGCGTCAGGCAGCGCAGGTAACCAATCAGGTATATGCTTAGAAGGCGGAGTCTCGCCCAATTGCGAAAAACTCGGTATGTTTCTCCGATACCTAATCACCGGAAACCGCGGAATCGGTTTCTCGAACGGAATCTCGCTACTCGCTGAATCAACGTAATTAACAAGCTCCCTAACAACGCTACAATTTACAAGGCAATCTTGATTTTGAGAATTGGCGAACCCTAGCGGTGAGTGGAGATCTTGCAAGGAGAGGATGAGGTCGAAGACGGTGCATTGCGATCGGCCGGAGAGGTTGGCGTAAAACTGCGCGGTTTTGGCGAGGTCGATGAGATAGCGGAGGGTGACGTCGGAGAAGGAGGAGAGGGCGGAGTGGGTGGCGGAGTGGAAGCCGGCGGAGTGGCAGAGCTGGGAGACGGCGAGGGTGGAGACGGCGCGGCTGAAGACGCCGGGTTGGGCTCGGTCGGTGGTTGATTCATTGTTCATAATCAATTAGGGTTTGTGTAGAGAGGAGAGGGAGAGTGAAGTGAATAGGAAGGTAGAAGAAGGAGGCAAATAAATTTGATTACGGGAAGAAGAAAAGAGGAAAATGGAGGAGAGTGAGGAAGTGAGATGGATTGAGCAATTGAACACCTATATCACAAAATGACTATCGTTTATTATTATTATTATTATTATTATTATTATTATTACTATTATTACTACTAGTATTTATGCCCGTGCGATCTTTGGTTTTTGTTGATTGAAAGGTGAAAAAAATATTAAATTCAAATTCATGCATAACAGTTATTTTGTTTTTTATTTTTTCAACTGCTCTTGGTAGTTTTATAATCATGCAGAATAGTTAAGGGTATTTTGGGAATGACAAAATTACTTACAAATTAACTGTTTTTAGTTGATTTAGTTAAAAATTGTGTTTCCTTTGTAGAATATTGTAGATTACTAGTACCTATGCCCGTGCTATGCAGCAGTTACATTATTGCAGAATTTTGATACGTAGTTATTGAGGAAACAAAATTGATTTAAAAAGAGACATGATGGTTTTTTTTTTTTGGTTATTTAAAAAGATGCATGGTGTTTTTTTTGTTATTATTGTAATTTTGTTTAACTAATGGGGTATTTTGGGAATAGACAAAATTAGACAAACTTTTGATAGTTATTTGGTAGTTATAAAAACAGGGTTTTCTTTATTATAGTAGAGATTATTATTATTATTATTATTATTTTATTTTTTTTGGCTTAATTATATTTTTGGTCATTTATCTTATTTTCAAGATTCACTTTGGTCTTTTATAATTTTTTTAATAATTTTGGTTCTTTATTTTTTTAGAAAGGTTTAGTTTGGTCCTTCCATCACAAAAAAGTTAGATTTCATCGAAATATTCCGAAATATTCCCTCCCATCCCCAGAATATTCAGAAACATTATAGTGAAATCTAACATTTTTTTCAACGGAAGGACCAAAGTGAATCTTTTAAAAAAAATGAAGGACCAAAATTACTCAAAAAATAATAAAGGACCAAAGTAAATCTTGAAAATAAGATAAAAGACCAAAATAGAACCAACATGGGTTGGGACGAGTGGTAAGCGGCTCGGTCTCGCTTAAGCAAGGTCTCGAGTTCGAGTCCTTGTGAATGCAGAAAATTCATGTTGGGAGACTCACCTGCCATAGCCAGGCACGCGACCCGGGTCGGATCCGGACCTACCTAGGTAGTACTTAGGGAACCGGGTGGGCAACCAAAAAAAAAAAAAAGACCAAAATAGAATTAAGCCTTTTTTTTTAAAAGGTTAAAAAGTAAGTTAGGCCATTTGTTAAAAGATTAAATGTAGAGTAATATGTCAAATTAATTTTGACTTTGTAGGCACCGATTAATATATTTAGTCTCCCACATTTTCGAAATTTGAAATTCATCCCAGAGACAAGAAAATGTTAATCATGTCGGTCCAAAAAAAAATGTTAGTCTCTGACGTTAATGACCGTCGGGGATTCTTAACATGAACTAACGGAATGGGCAAATCAAAGTCATTTTGGCCAAAAAATAAATAAATACAATTGAGTAACGGTAAAATTAGTTACTAAGTTTATCGAAATCGGTCAAATTATTTCTAGACTTTATGGACCATTAACGTCAGGAACTTGTAATATGATTGACTTGTTTCTAACTCGGGGACTAATTTGACCGGTTTCAATAATTTTGAGGATTAATTTGACCGGTTTCAATAATCTTGAGGACTAATTTGACCGATTGCCACAAAATCAGGGATCAATGTGACATATTGCTCATTAAATGTAGTTAAAAGTTACGAAAAAATGCATTTTTTTGAATTCCCGAGAGAATAAATAACTTAAACATAAAAAAAATTTCCATTTTTTTATCCTTAATAAGTGTCCTACCAACCAACTAGGGTTGGCTCAAGTGGTACGATCCTACCAACTTGAGAACTTGGGAATGCGGCCCGAGAATGAGAACTTGGGAACATGGGAACTTGAGATTAGTCTCAAGAGTTCCTTGATATTAAAGGTGCTCTTGGGGACACTTGTGGCACTAACTATGGCCAAAGAGTACAGACAAAAAAAAAATTAATAAGTGTCCTACCAAGACCAATTTTTTTAATTGAAGTACCACTTTGGTCCCTCATGTTTTTTATATGGAACACTTTAGTCTGTCAAAATGTGGAAATTCACTGTTAGTCCTTGAAGATTTTTTTTGGAAAACTTAAGTCCCTATGTCTACTCCGCCAACTGCTTCAACTACAGACTTAAGTATCCTATAAAAAAATCTTGAGGGACTTTAGTGTCCCATAAAAAAAATTCAAGGACAGAAAGTGAATTTCCACAATTTGGCTTTGTTTGGTTGCGCGAGAGAAAATGGGAAGAGAGATTATGGTGAGTAAATGGGTAGATTTTGTGGTTGTTTGGTATGAGTGAAAATGTGAAGAAATGGAGAGGAGAGAAAAGTTAAGTTTTCTTTCCTTTCGTTTGGTTGGAGAGAAAAGAGGGAAGAACGAAAACAACAAATTTGTCAAAAGACAACTAAACCATTGTGTCACAAAATAGAAATAAATATTTTTTTTTCTTTTTTACATATGTGTGTATATTTGACATAGACAAAGATTTTTTTAACTTCAATTTTTTATTATAGGGATAAAAATTCTGAGTCAAAAAATATAAAAAATAACAATTTTTTTATAAAAAAAAAGGCTTTATTTTTTCCAATTAATTTAAAAAAACAATTTAATAAAGTAATTAAACGAAGGACAAATAGGTAATTTTACATATAAAAACTTATTTTCCTCTCATTACCTCTTCTATTAGGGAGAGAAAATTTTTTATGGTGAGACCCACCTCATTTTTTCTCCGGTATCAAACAAGGAGAAACCCAATTTCTCCTCCCAAAATCATGCCAAACAAATAGAAAAGTGTCTCATCTATAAAAATGAGTAACCATTTTTTTATAACGACAAATCGACATTTTTTTTAAAGAATTATTATTTTTTTGTCCACCTGATTCTTTAGGTATTACCCATATACACCATATGAGTCTCCAAACATGCAACATGAATGAAAAATTTTTATTATTCAATCATGCATTTCTAGTTAAAATATTAATTTAAATGAATGACAAAACTATTTTTAATTTCTTGCACCGGTTCCTAAAGTTTATTTTCATTTGCGTGGTCTCTATCTATCATTTTCGTTAAAATTTCAAAATAATAATTACTCCAATGGCACTTGGCTTCAACACCAAAAACTACATGATTTTTAGTTTTTTTTTTTTTTTCTGCAAGCATGATGTTCAAATTTAAGCTTAGGAAAACAAGTATGTTTGCCTACACCAAAGAATATTAAAAGAGATGAAAATCAATTTAAAAATATATATCTCTTTCCCTAACATTTATTAAATATGAACATGAACTACGAATCATCAATTGATTCATTGCTTTAGGGTATGTTTGGGAGTTTTTAGGGGGTGGAATGGAAAGGGAATGGTTTCCTTTCCTTTCCTTCCCCTTCGCTACTCCTAATTTGGAGTGTAAAGATTATAGGTGTATTGAATGAAAAAGTTTCATTCCATTTTATTAAGTTAACACTTTCAAACAATGGAAATAACATTTTTTTCCCTTTCAATCCCCTTCCCTCCCTCCCATCCAAACATAGCCTTATAAATGATAAATAGCAGTGAACATTACATGACTAGTTGACTACATTATACTATAACACAACTACTATTTGCAACAGAATATTCAATGGATGGAGATATTGAAATTACTCCTAATCTGAATGAATGACACCATTCTCTTTCACCCCTTCTACAGATTTGCCATTACCTTTCCCATCTCCCTCTTGAGCCAACTCTTCATTTTCTTTCTCTGCCTTTTTCTTTGCTTCCTCCTCTGCCTTCTTCTTGGCCTCCTCCTTGGCCATCTCAAGAGATTTAATCAAATCCTGCAAGCAACTCTCTGAATCTTCAATAATTGATTTAGGCATCAAATTCTCAGCTACATCAGCTGGTGTCATATTGGTCTCTCCCAACAGTTTTTCAATAACAGGAAACAAACTGTGGGATTCAACATCCAAGTAGTTCTTGGCAAGCACCTTGAATGCTTCATAGCCACAATAGGACAATTCAATGTGCTTGTCCATCCTTCCTCTCCTAATGAGAGCAGGATCAAGTTTCTCCACAAAATTTGTTGTGAAAATAATGATCCTCTCTCCTCCACATGCTGACCAAATTCCATCAATGAAATTCAATAATCCAGATAGAGTTACTTTGCTACCTTTATTATCATCCTCTTCTTCTTTAGCTTTCTTAATAGGATCCTTGGGTTTGCCATCCCCATCCTCATCTTCCTTTTCTTTTTTCTTCTTCCTTTGGCCAGTTAGATCAAGAGAGCAATCAATGTCTTCTATCACTATGATAGATTTACCCGAAGTCTCAATCAAGAGCTTTTTCAAGTCCGTGTTCTCCTTCACCGCGGTCAATTCAAGATCATAGATATCATAGTTCATGAAATTAGCCATGGCAGCTATCATGGTAGACTTCCCAGTGCCCGGAGGACCAAATAGCAAATACCCTCTCTTCCAAGCCTTTCCAATCTTTTCATAGTACTCTTTTCCTGCTTTGAACTTAACAAGGTCATTCACAATTTCCTCCTTCTTGATTGGATCCATGGCGAGAGTTTCGAACCTCGCAGGGTGCTCAAACACTATATGGCTCCACTTGGTACTCTTGTATCCATGCCAACCATTGCTTGGATTGTTGGTGTACAGCTTCAATTGCCTGTTGCTGGTTGTGATTGCCTTCCCTTGCTCCAAGACATGTTGGATGTAAGAGGTGGTAATGAGGTCACGGTAGCGCTTGTGAAAGGTGAGAGTGAAGAACCTTTTCTCATCCGAAGCAGGGTAAAATGAAAATGACTGTGATTTATTGGTGGTGTGGTTTGAAACCCACCAAAGCTTAACACCTTGGAACTCATCTGTGATCTCTTCATTGTCATCCATGCTTAGCACTATTGGGGTCTGGCTGTCTTTGACCACTTCGGCTTTAAGCCTTTTGGCGCTTAGAGATGAGTTTGCACTGAGGTAGGTTTGGATGGCAGTGTAAGCTTCACTGCGCTTCATGCGTTCGCCTGAGAATTCATTGAATTTAATGTGGATGTATGGGTACACAAGGCTTGTAGCTTTGTGAGTGTATTTGAGAACATGGGCACTGAGATGAGGTGGAAGGAATTTCTCAAACATGGCATACACAAACATGACGGTAGCCATGATTGAGCCAAGTTGGGACCATATTTCCCCAAACCCTATCATCATGCAATTGTTTGGTTCTGTTTTTTCTGTTGTAATAATAGTGTTGAATGAGTTTAAGGGATGTGTTGTGGTATTTATAAGGGAGTAAAGCGAAGTCTTGTGGTTTTCTTGGGCACCACACGAAAGTATTCTCAACTTGTAGTAATTGCTATGTAGGCACTACTTGTTTTCTTGTCAGTTTCAAATTGACGTGTTATTAAAGTTGAATTTAGAGGGTTTACTTTGAACGAATCATGGTGAGGTCATTTGAAGTTTGAACAACTTTTGTTTTTTTTAGAAAATAGCTAGCGTATGTACGATGTTGAATATAGAGGATTTATTTTGAATCTTCGGTTACATCATTTGAACAACATTTTGTTTTTTAAAAAATAGTATATGCAACCAACTATGTCGTGACGAGTGGTAAGCGGTTCGGTCTTTTTTAAACAATGTCTCAAGTTCGAGTCTTTGTAAATGCATAAAATTCATGTTGAGAGACTCACCTGCCATAACCTCGGGTGGACAACTAAAAAAATACATTATGAATACATGTGTTAAATATTCTTTTATATAGCATCTTTGCTCATCATTTTCATATTACTATTTTAATATTAGTAATTAGTGTGGCTGTTAATTATGGTAAAACATGCTGATCAATAAGCAATATTGGTAATCAAGTAAAGGATTATTGCATAATATATGCATTTGTCGTACTGGTAGTTATGCCATTTGAATGTTAAATTTTGTAGGTGATATTTTGGTTAGTTTATGTGAATAACTTATTAAAGAGTTTCATCATCATGTGAATTTTCAAATTTCTAATACTGTATTTTACATATTATATATATTTATCTGTACATCTCATTTATTTTTTTATCTTCTTTGTATAGTACATGTTTTTTAGAAAAACATGAAGAAAAAAAATTGAACATTGTATTGGTGTCAACTTAACAATTTCTCTTAGATTAAGAAAATATTTATTAAAAAATTAACTTGATTTCAATAAGGTGGTTGGAGAAACTTCTGAAAATGTTTAATGAAGCTGTTCGGTCACACATACTCTTACTTTTTAACTTTTTGTGGATAATGCATTCCAGACACACGTCAATATTGTCTATGTATCTATATGAAAATATTTTTCTTTTCTTTTATTTTTTGTCATGTCCTATTCACCGTGTCACCTTGTGAATACAAGCATTTTTCTTTCTTAACTTCTACTGTCCGGGTGTTTCCATGCAGCTGCCATTCTCGGCTTTCCACAGAGCACGTGTTGGACTTTTCCACGCTTATATTTATAGGTTTAAATATTCATTTGGATTTTTTCACGCTTATCTTATTTTGATTGAGATTCTTTTTCTAATCACCAAAATCTACATTTTATCAAAATATTTTGTAATTTTTAAAACAAAAGGGCTAAAATGTGAGTGAAACTTCACTCTAAAAAAGTGGAGCAATATTAAAATTTTATCAATCAAAATATTAAATACGATGAAAAATGCAAATTTTAACGAGAAAATGCAGATTTTGGTGACGGGAAGAAAAACCCTTTAACAAAATCAGTATATTTCAGTGAAAATATAAAATCACCATTTTAGAAGAATGAAATTGACAAACGCCAAAAATATATAGGATAAAATTGACTTTTTTTTAAGATAAAGGACTAAATTGAAACCTAAAAAATAAGATAAAGGACAAAAAAGTATTTAAGCCATATTTATATGATTTTGATATTTATTACTCCCTCCATTCCCAAATAAAAAATGACAAAAATCAAATTAAAAGTTAAGGAGATATGTACTTAATAATTTGTTTAGTATATCAACAAATTATCAAACAAATAATTTAATGCATTTTGTGCTAATTAACCAATCACAACTTAAAATTTGCAATTTCTAAGCATGCATTTTCATTTATTACCTTAATTTTAGTTTTGACAAAATTTTTTTACTATTTTTCATCATTTTTTAGGACGGATGGAGTATTTTAGTCACGGTATATGAAAATTATAAAATATAAAATTAATATTGAAAAATTAAAATTGATTTTTTTTGTCCGAATTCCTTGCGGAATTACCGGTATCCCCAAGAGCACCCTTAATACCAGGGAGCCCTTGAGACTAATCCGGAGCGAGCTGCGAGGCTGGCTCTCCCAGCAAGATGTTTTTAGTGGGAATCGAACCCGGGGCTACTAGCACCCTTGTCCCATTCCCAGGATTTCAGTTAGGGCCTTACACCAACTGAATCAAGCCCCGTTGGTATTAAAATTGATTTTTAATCTATCAAAAGTTAAAACAAATGTATATTCATATTCTTTTTATTTTCGATTTTATTCAATTACTAAAATGATAGTATTAACGTAATTTGTTTGAAATGTTAGACTTTTTACGTTTCATAATAAATTGCTATTAAGTGTCTCGCTTTTGCGAATGTGCTCAATGAGCCTTGTGCCTATCACGAATCCAACATGGATTACGCTAAATACCACCAATCCCAAATGGGTGAATTGCAGATAGATTTGTTGCAGCTCCGCAAAATTATCCCAAACATTATTAGACTAGTTCATAAGACCGTTTTTATCCACAATAATTCCCAACAACCTTTAATTTTATTTTATTTTTTTTTGTTTACATGGGAGATCTGAGACTAAAATCCATGACCTGAACGAGGGAGAAATCCCAAGTGTTCCTGCAGCGACCAACAACCTTTAATTTTCACATGCTCATGCTCAAGCAAATGAAACTTTAGCCGTGTAATAGGTACTACGATAGCCATGGTACCAATTACCAATATTTTATTTAGGAATTATGTTGAGCCTTATTAATTAAGTTTTTACTTTGTGCACTTAAATATATATATATATATATATATATATATATATATATAATTAGTTTTTAATTTTTTTTATTTTATTCAATCATTTGAAAATAGTTTTTCCATCACTTAAGTGATACATGCCATATCACTTTTGTTATATCGACAAGTGATATGATATATGATGCCATGTAACACCACATAGTTTTTTTTTAAAAATAATTAAAAAATTTAATTTTCTAAAAACAAAATGTGATTTTAATTATTTTTAATAAATATGAATTTTTAATTTAAAAAATTTCATGCGGTGATATGTGACATATTACCTATTAATATGGTAAAAGTAACGTAAGATGTCGTCAATCATGTCACTACTTAACTAACGAAATAATCATATTCAAATGATTGAGTAAAGTTTATGGATTTAAAACATCATTAAAAAAAAGTTTAAAGACTACTATACTTCTAAAAAAACAACTAAATGATGGCAATAAATTTATCATAGTGTTGGTGTACATTTTTTATTGCATGAAAAAACAGAGTATCATCATATTTTTATCGATTCTTAGAACTGATTACATAAACTATAAGTTGTTCAAATTATCCAGTACCAACGTACAGTCATATGAATTGCGATTTGCGAATTAGACAGTAAATATTTAAGGTTTAAATATCAAAATATCCTTATAAATTTTGATATTTTATAAATTAGTCCCTCCATTTTTGTTTTAGGTTTTTTATATACTTTTCCATTTCGTTTTGGTTTTGATCCGTACATATAACAATAATTAAGGATAATACAAATATAGTTTTGGTTAGGTCACTTGTCAAGTTAGGTCATATTTGTATTTTTCATTCATAGTTGATGACATGGATCAATATCAAAATGAAAGAGAAAAATATGGACCAAAACCCAAAAAAAATAAAATATAGGAACTAATTTGTAAGATATCAACATTTACAGGGATCAATTTAGTATTTAAGCCAATATTTAAATAGCTTAAATGTTTTGCAAACTACACCTGTCATGGCTTGAATTATAAAGCAACGGAGTTTAGAATCGAACTCTCTTATAGTTTATCTAAACAAATTGAATGGGAAAACCTGATAAAATTCATTTGCGTGCTTTCTGTGTGGGTGCCATTCAACTAACCTAGATAGTAGACTCATTTACATAATACAAACAACAAACTAAGACATATGCATAACATCTTAGCTTGTACAAACAAGTTGTGCAGCCTAAATCACACATGATGTTATCAAGAGCTTTATTTTAAATCATATCAATGAGATGAGGAATTGTATGTACCAACAGTCCATGTCCTGGTGCAAGTCTTGTTTGCCTATAACCCCGTGGAAGGCATCCATAATACTCATCCGTCCCATAAAGTTAGTAAAAAACATAGAGAATTATTGTCCCAAATCAATGTTAAAATAGTGCATAAAAAAATTGAAATTGCATTGTATATTTTATGATTGGTTAATTAAATAAACATGCATTAAATACTTGTTTTGGTAATTGGGTGATTTGGGGAACAATGCATTAATAACAAGTTCTCTTATTTTTGTTGAATTTTCAAAATTTTACTAACTTTTTGGATCGGAGTTTGTATATCAGAATGGAACTTGCACCACCTGCAAAGGAATTTCTTATTCAATATACAGTTTGATAATCCAAATTCTATTTAATACTAAACATGGAGACAACTTATTACATGCTCTGATGCAAACAATCAAGCAAGACCACCAGGCAAGTGAAAAAATAAAAAATGAGGTCTTGATGAAAATAATAAAGAAGTAAAATAATTTTAAACAATTATATTTCATATTAATTTAATCATTATTGCATAAAATCTCAATTCACTCGGAAAGTGTCATTATTTTAGCTTTCCTTGAAATAACAAAAATGTCAATTAAATCCTTATAATAAACCTTTTTCAGAATTACTATTAATGCTGATCAATATATAATTCATTTTCATCATTATCATATTCATCATTGTTCTTAAGTACAATTTTTAAATGGTCACAACCAAATCATTAGTAAAAACAAGAACTCAAAATCACAAAGCTTATTTTTGGTTAAAAACTTTGCTTCACTTCTAATTTTAGAATTATATCATTTTCTACTACTTGATGTATGTACTAGGTTAGTTCAAGATGATTCAGGCATATTGAACATATGATACGTGACAAGCGTATTAGCGCTTTAACACTATCACGCATGATGAATTTGGACCAGTGACTCACGTCTTGGATACATTAAAGCGAAATGAATTGGAGTTGGCAAAAAAAGCATATATTAATTGAATTTAGATCAAAATTTTGGGTGAATAAGGTTAAATGATCACTCGAGATTGAGAAGAATACTGTGATGTCCTAGACGGTGAGGTCCTTCAAGGGTTAGGGAAGAAGACCTTCAAAGGAGCCTCTGTCTAGGGTTCCTGTGTGATGTTTGGTGGGAGTCCTCAGGTGGCTAAAGAGAGAGCCAAGAAGTAACCCTAATCACTGGTGTGTGAGGGTGATAATTAGGGTTAGAGGACGTACACGAGCCCCATGTAGTACGGAGCTACTTATAGGGGGAGCTGGTTGCCCTAATGGGCCTGCTTGAGGCCCAAGTAGGGCCAGCCTGTACTGAGCTATGAGTGGATGAGCTGTCCTTGTGGATAAGGTGAGGCACGTCATTCTGTCCTTGGTATCGGATTCTGAGGGAGGTGTCGGACTCTGGGAGGTGTCGGACTCTGTGTGGTGTCGGACAAGGAGGTCGGACCTTGGTAAGAGGATGAGGTCGGCCCGTGCCTGATGTCTGTTCGGCCGTTGAGCTTTGAGCTCGGCCAAGCACACAGGGGGCTTCCTGAAGAGTCCTTTAGGTCCTTAGTGAGGGCTACGTGGAGCTCGGCTAAGCCGAGTCCACCACATAAGCCCCCCAGCTCGGTCAAGGCTATTTAAGCCTTGTTCCGAGGTCTTGGTTCAGGTCCCTTTCCCAAGTCCACCACATAAACAGCCGAGTCCACCATATTTGGCCGAGTCCACCACATGTAAGCCCCCCAGCTCGGTCAAGGCTATTTGAGCCTTGCTCCGAGGTTCTAGGGAGTTCGGACGATAAGCTGCCGAGAGTTGGATCCAGCTGTCTCTGAAATGTCCTTTCATCAGGGCGGTCTGGAAACTGTCCTTTCACCTGCTCTGAAATGACGCTTGCCCTTTCCATATCTGACACGTGTCAGAAATCGTACCTAACGAAGCGTCGCCATTACTGCGACGTTGCTCGAGGTCCGTGATTCCAGCTACTCTTCGCCACGTGTCTTAGTATGTGTGGCTGCATGCTGGGCTGGGTCACTTGGGCCAGGCCCAAACTTCAAAATTGAGGGGGAAAACGGTTTCTCTTCCCCCTCTATCACACAAAACCGCTCCTCCTTCTCTCTCTGCCAATCATTCTCTCTTCCATACGAAAAAACCTTCCTTCTCTCTCTTTCTTCATCGAACCCCACTCTTCTTCTCTGCCCTTCGCCTTCTTCTTCTCCAGCAGCGGATTCTGCTTTGACTTTTCAAGCTTCATTCTCCTTCGATTTTCAACTCCTAAGGTACTGGTTGCTCTCCCATTTCTTCTTCTTCTTTCTTTGCTTTTTATTTTCTCTGTATTGGCTTTCGAGGGAGGGATTAAGAACTTTTGGGTTTCCTGTTTCTGTTTTGCTTTATGGTGTGCATGGGGAGGGTTGATACTTCTCGTTTTTATTTCTGTGAAATGGGGTGTTTTTTCTGGGTTTTGGGTTTGTGATCTTGGGGATTGATATTGGGAGTTTCTGGTGTTTCTGGGTTTGGGGTGCTTTGGGTTTTTTGGAGGGTTTTTGATACTTGTTTTTTGTTTTTATTTTTCAAAAAAATCAGAGAAGTGGATTGGGGAAATATGAGTAGGAAATGGTTTAGGAAATGGGTAGGGGTAGTCTCCTTGTCTTCGAGCAGTAGTGAGGAGGAGGACGGCTCTTCCTCCTCGTCCTGCTCCTCCACTGAGGTGGACGAGGCGCTTCGTCGCCATAGGGAGTATAGGCATAGATATGAGAGACAAACCCTGGATGTCGATCCGCTTGAGATCGTCTATCCTCGGGACTGGGAAGAGCAGAGGGAATGAGTGCGACAATACGCCTGGGCCGAGTTTGTTGATGGTAGAGAACGTGCTGACTTTGAGAGGATGGAAAGAGAGAGGGTGTACGAACGGGGGGTTCCTGTGGTAGAGGGTAGATGCTCGCCCCTCGGAACAACTTCGAGGGGGTTTTCTGGGGGGTTATTTTTTGTAACCCGTAAGACTAACACCGAGCTCCCCTGTTCTTCCACAGGTACCATGCCGCCAAGAAAGTGCGTCAGTCGACCTGAACTTTATCCTGCGCCTTTCGACGCCGATCAGTATGAGTGGGTCGACGTGGAGCCCAAAGGAGTCCGGTCTAGCTTTTGCTCCGAGGATAAGCTTGCCGAGGTGAAGAGAGCCGTGCTGCCTTGCCCAGGGGACGCCGCCGGGACTTCTTACGAAGTACTCCCCTGTTCGGAAAATGACAGGATATGTAGCTGAACTGATAACAACTCATTCTTCTTTTATGCCGACCTGATTCACAATCTCGGCGTGACCCTCCCGTTCACCGATATGGAAATGAGGGTCTTGAACGAGCTCGGACTGGCTCCTTCGCAACTTCACCCCAATACTTGGTCGTTTCTCCGAGCATTTCAAAAGTACTGTGGAGCCAAGGGGTTGGTTTGTACGGTTCGGCTCTTCCTGTGGATGTACAACCCGTTCGTCAGCAATAAAGACGGGGTCACTGGTCGCCTTTGGGTATCGGCTAAGGCTCGAGCTCACTGTGGGTTATTCGGCATGTTCACCGATTCTTGCCAACATTTTAAACCCAAGTTTTTTAAGTACAAGTATGTTGGAACGGGGCTTCCTTGGTTTCGATCCGAGACGGGTCCGAGGTTCCCTTTGGAGTGGACCCCGGAGTTCTTCAATCGTCATATCAGCACGCCACAGCGGTGGTCGGGCGCAACACTTGACGCCGATGAGGCTGTAACGGCCCACCACTTCCAAACTGAGTACCGAGCTCGGAAATTCCAGCTCGATATTGGAGTTTTCATGAAGTGCCCTGACAACGAAGTCTTGACCAAAATTGGTGGTTAACTTTACCCTTATACTTGTATATTTTCTTTCAACTTCCTTACTAATTTTTCTTTGTTATTTTGCTTTCAGACGAACACTGGTCTGATATGTCGTCGAAGGCATTGAAACTTGCAATGGTAGCTCGGAAGAGGCAGAGGACCGACAGCCCTTCTAGTGACACAGTTCCTGCCGAGGTCTCGACTGATGCAGCTTCAACCGACTCGGCTCCGATCCATCCTACTCCTCCTGCGGTGGTTATTGCCCCACCTCCTCCTCAATCTCCGAGTCCGAGTGCCGAGGTGGTCATTGCTGCGAATACCCCGCCTTCATCGAGCGGTCTGAGGAGAGGAACTGATATTCTCCCGAGGCTGCCAACCACCACCGCCAAGCCTACAGTCAAAGATGCTCTCATAAAGATGTCGGGAGCAGAGTGGAAAAAGATGGCCGAGGAGATGGCTTGTCAACTGAAGAGTGCGACAACCATGTTCAATGTGTTGGCCGAGGTCTCTGATGATGTGGCTGAGGGGGTGTCTCCTGCCAAGAAGAAGGCTCGTTCCGACCTGGCGACCGAGGTGTCTGATCTTAGGAATAGCAAAAATTCCGCTGATCAGAAGCTGGCCGAGTTGGAAGAGAAGCATCGCCAGCAGATGGAGGAACTTCTGAAGAAACATGAAGAGGCCGTGGCCGAAATAAGGGAGGAAGCTCGGAAGTCGGAGGAGGCAGCTAAGGTGGCAGCCAAGGAGGATGGTCGGCAGGAGGGCCTGGTCGAGGTTGAAAAGGTGAGATCCATGCTGAGAAAGAGGGCTGCTCAAGCCCTTAAGCACAAGATTGCGGCGTCCGAGGCCAACTTTGACTTTGAGAAGGGGGGAGGTAAAATCTTTGCCAGTGTCGTGGAGCAGATCCTCCACTTGAACCAAGGGCTCCGAATTCGAGTCGTCGGCGCAAGTGCGGGGTTCGGGGTACACAATGGGAAGATGGTGGATTGGGAGAGGGGTGGGGCCGAGGTTGATCTCGACCAACCTGAGGAGAACCTTCCCAATCCCTTGGCTGAGAAACCGAATGAGGAGTTCAACCCGAGCTCGGTTGTCCTTTCCGATGTGGAAGATGAAGCGGCATAAGTCCCTTATGCTGGGCAGCTTGCGACTTGTTTATGTCTTTGTAACATATTTGACGATGTTTATTTTGCTGATTGTGTACAACATTTTCTTTTTATGCCAGTTCTTTTCAGTTTAACTTGTTGCAAGTTGTAATTTTTATGCAAGTTTTTATTTCAACTTGTTGCATACATATTGTGTCCGAGGTCGTGTTTAAACGAGCTTTTTTCAATAACTTGGCGCATAAATGCGAGTTTTTATTAACTCGTTGCATGTTTTATTTATTTTAGAGCTCGGGCTTGAACTGCAATCAGTTCGATAACTTGGTTTAAAAATGCAAGTGTTTGAGACTTGTTGCTTTTTAGATAACCAAGTAAACCTGTTTTTGAGAATACAAGTCCTGTTTTAACTTGTTGTATTCGGAATTGATTGGACCCAAAATAAGAACACTTGATCGGACCTGAATAGTGAGGCTGAGCTCGGACGACTCAGTAAGTGCAGTAATCTTATAAGTTTTCCTCTGAAAAGAGGTACTGTATATAAGTGCATACGGTAGGGATCTCGGATCTACCCACCTTAGCCGAGGTGGGTGTCCTCGTCCCCGATGTGAAAGAGGTTGCTGAGTGAAGCTATGTGAAAACATTTCACAGCAAGCTGTACTTTATCGGGTGTCCCTTGTACACTGTGCATATGAGCCGATCTCATTTACAAGATGTTGGCCGTGCATAGCGCCATGCAACATTTAGGTGGCTAGTGCTAAATGAGAAGATAGTACGTACGTATATAAAACCGTGACACTTGAGTATGTGCAAGTTTGTACTTTTTCATTAATCATAAGGGTGGGTACATTGCCTTTCATGGAAATAAAGTGAGTATATCACAATGGAGTAGAACCTAAGTAGAATATGACTGGTAGATGTAAACACATGAACAGAAATTAAAATGGGGCTTAAATTTAAACTTTGGCTGATGAAGCTGGTGACTGCTGAGGTAAACCTAATTGGAATAGGTTCTCAGTGTTGCAGAGCTCTGGGAATTCTTGAGCTCGGTTCCTTCGAGGGTCTTCCAGAGTATGTTTCTGAAACGCCTCTATTGGGGCCCTTTTGATTCCGAGCGCATTTTACTTCCCTTCAAATCTCATGACCAATATCTGCTCTTCGGAACACGAGGTCTCCAATCACAGTTTTGTTGTCTTGGTTGGCTAGCCTTTCCTTCGCTATCTTCTTCTGAACAGAGATGGCTCCTCGGACCTCTTCGGCCAGTATCAGATTCTTTTTCTCAACCTCGGGCCTATCCCACCTTCGGAAGGTATGAAACCTTCGTTCAAAGGGGATGACAGCATTGGTCTGGTAGTGCGCGACCGAGGAGGATAGATGAGGGATGCTGCGGTTCTCGGCCGATACTTGGAAATTGTTGGCTGCCTTACAAAATGCAATGTTTTTCATCCTGAAACACCAGAGCTCGGGACCTCGGCTTAAGGAATGAATAGGGAACTCGCTTCGGCCCTCACCTCGGGACAAAACCAAGCTGAGGGCGGGGTCACCGACAGTTAAATAAATGACAAGATTCTCCTCCTGCGGAGAGCTAAAGAGAACTGGAAGAGAAGAGAGATTTTCCTTTATTGCACCTTGGATTTCTTGAGGGATGTTGGTACCTGCTTTGACAGCCTTACCGGGGCTGGAAGGATCGAGGGGGATTGCTGACCATCCCCCTCGAGGGGAGGACCTAAAAACATCTTGTCTGACCTGAACATCAGCCAATAGAACTCTCCCTTTGGCCAATGTCTGATCGGTGAGCTCTTTTTGTTTCTTTTTTACTTCCCGTAGGCTCGCGTTGTAGCAGAGCCGGGCTCTTACTTGGTCGGCCTTGACTGTGACGACCTTGTCGTCAGAACCGACGAATTTCATCGCTAAGTGAACCGTTGAAACCACCGCCCCAAACGCCTGCAGGCAGGTTCGCCCTAGTATCACATTGTACGGGGATTCAGAATCAACAACTAAAAACTTGATGATCTCCATTCGTGCCAGGATGCTTGCCTAAGGTCACCGGGAGATGGATGGCTCCAAGGGGGCGAATTGCCTCCCCTGTGAAGCTGATGAGATTGCCTTCAAATTGCACGAGGTCGACCGACCTCAGTTTCAGTGCTTGAAATGTATGAAGAAAGAGAATGTCGGCCGAGCTTCCTTGATCAATGAAAACTCAGGCGACTTCAAAATTGCCGATCAACGCCGTGATCACCATAGGGTCATTGTGATCCGGGATGACGTCTTCCATGTCCTGGTCAGAAAAAATGATGGGGATGTTCCGAGATGGTTTTTTTATAGACGGGCTTGTGGTGAACAACCAAGACCTGATTGACGTATCTTTTCCTTTCTGCCCTCTTCTCTCAGCCACCGACAAAACCTCCCGAGATGGTTTCAACTCGGAAATTTTCCGGTGACTTATCCAGGTCTTGAACTACGACCATGTTCACTCGTTGTGGTTCTTCTTCCTTCTTTTCCGGAGACGGGTCAGCTTTGGCTTTTCCTTTGTCGTTGTCTGGGCTGCGAGACCTTCTTCGGCCTCTTCTCTCCACTGCTTCTCTCACATACTGTTGCAACTTGCCCCTTCTCCCCATATCTTCGATAACGTCCCGAAGCCAGGTGCACTGATCGGTATGGTGACCATACCAGTCGTGGAAGTTGCAGTATTTAGACCTGTCCCTGATATTACTTTGGTTTCTGAGGAAAGGTGGCCGAGGTACGCCCCTGAGTTCGGTTTGCATGGTCTCTCTCCAGACTTGTGACATCGGGACCATCAGGGGGTGTAAGAATCATACTTAGTGATGTAAGGACATCGGCGGTCATCTTGCTGGCCAACGTGAGGGCGACCTCGGTCTCCTTGGTCCCCTCTTCCTCTTTATCATCCCTGTTTCCGCGAGGACGACCTCAGGGAAGGGTATTCTGCGACGCCGCTTGAGCGTTTTCCATCCTACTTGACTGTCCTTTGTTGAATTCCTCAAGGTTGATGTACTTGTTGGATCTCTGCCTGAGCTCGGCCATATCGCGTGGTGGCTTCCCTATCAATGAGTCTTTGAACCCTCCTTCGGCCAATCCTTGGGTCAAAAGGAGGACGGCCACCTCGGGAGACAAGTTGGGAACCGAGCTGGATTCATTGTGAAATCTGTGCAGATAAGCACGCAGAGATTCATCCGATTTTTGCGTCACTGTTGCTAGTGTGTAGTCCGATCTGGGTTGCACACAGCTAGCAGTGTATCTGTTGAGAAATACTCTCTTCATTTCTGTCCAGTTGTTGACAGAATTCTTGGGTAACGTTGAGTACCAACGGAGGACTGGGGCTTGGAGGGTCATGGAGAAAGCTCGGCACTTGAGCCGATCTCCTCCTCCATGGAAGTTGACAGCTCCCTCGTAAGAGAGAATATGCTCTTGAGGGTCTGTGAGGCCATTATATCTCGGAATGTTGCTGGGTCCGAGGTACCCAGGTGGTGGTTCATAAGCCATGACGGCTGGTGTAAAAGGGTGTCCAGGATGGGAATCATCCGAATCAGGTTGTTGCTGGTCAGGGGGTGGTGTTTGTGTAAGTCGTGTGACAACAGTATGCGGTGTTGCAAAGGTTTGCGGTGTCAATGGGGGTTGTGTTGGTGGAGGAGGTGGGGGAGGAGGAAGTTCGTTTTGGGCTGGAGCTTGAACAACGGCTCGTTCAGCCAAACGTTGCATAGTAACTTGCTGAAGATCTGCGATGGCTTTACCTTGCTGTTCTACGATCCTCATCTGTTGTCTCATCAAGGACAAGAGCTCTGCATCTCGAGAGAGTGAAGATTGACGAGAGTGAGAGCGATGTGTAGTGATGACAGAGTGGGCACGTTCGCCACAGTGGCGGTGCTGTTCTGTGTTGGTTTCTCCGAGCTCAGAGCGTAGCTGCACGCGCCGACCTCCTCCCTGGTGCTGGGTTGGATTTGCAGTGTCTCCGGTGTGGATGGTGTAAGGTCTACTGTGGGTGTGCGTGAACTCTGGCGGTAGAGGTGGCGGTGGAGGCGGGGGTGGTGGCGGGGGAGGAGGTGGAGGTGGGGGTGGTGGTGAGGACCTTGCTGCCCTATTGGCTTCAAGGTGCAGGCGCAGGTACTCAGTTGACGGCACCCTTCTTGGACGCCCCCTCCTCCTCCTCTGAACTGGTTGTAACTCAGACATGGTAGAATTTCTGGGTGGGAATGAAGTTTTTCTTTTCCCACAGACGGCGCCAATATGATGTCCTAGACGGTGAGGTCCTTCAAGGGTTAGGGAAGAAGACCTTCAAAGGAGCCTCTGTCTAGGGTTTCTGTGTGATGTTTGGTGGGAGTCCTCATGTGGCTAAAGAGAGAGCCAAGAAGTAACCCTAATCACTGGTGTGTGAGGGTGATAATTAGGGTTAGAGGACGTACCTGAGCCCCATGTAGTACGGAGCTACTTATAGGGGGGAGCTGGTTGCCCTAATGGGCCTGCTTGAGGCCCAAGTAGGGCCAGCCTGTACTGAGCTATGAGTGGATGAGCTGTCCTTGTGGATAAGGTGAGACACGTCATTCTGTCCTTGGTATCGGATTCTGAGGGAGGTGTCGGACTCGGTGTGGTGTCGGACAATGAGGTCGGACCTTGGTAAGAGGATGAGGTCGGCCCGTGCCTGATGTCTGTTCGGCCGTTGAGCTTTGAGCTCGGCCAAGCACACAGGGGGCTTCCTGAAGAGTCCTTTAGGTCCTTAGTGAGGGCTACGTGGAGCTCGGCTAAGCCGAGTCCACCACAAATACAATGATAAAGTGATCAAGGTTTTGGATGAGCAAAATTTGGGAAAGGAAAAGAAAAATGTTTATGAATGTTAGTAATAGCTAATAGGTTTATGAATGTGAACAATATATTTATGGGTGTCATAAATATTATTGGACTAAACTGTCACTTTAGTCCTTCACTTTGTAAAGAGCTTTTACTTTAGTTCTTGATTTTTCAATAATTTCTCTTTAGTCTTTCACTTTCAAAAAAAGCTACTCACATTAGTCTCTGACAACTTTCTTTGTTCATAGACCTTAACATTTTATACATGTAGCCGTTAAATAATTTATACGACGTCTAGTTGTTTTTCTGCTGCCACAGATTCATCAGCGGCTGTATTTTCTGCAGCTAGCTGTCAGAGCTTCAGCAGTTGCTTTATTTACAGCAGCCTTACCTGCCTATTCAGCGGCCTCACTGCCTTAACATCTTCTTTCTCCAATGTTTGTCTTTTGAATTCAGGATCATGTATAAGATGTTAATGACCACGTGTATATATGTTATTTAATGACTACGTGTGTAAGACGTTAACGTTTATGAACAAAGAATATTGTCAGGGTAACATGAGTAACTTTTTTCAAATTGAGAGACTAAAGAGGAATTATTGAAAAGTCAGAGACTAAAGTGAAAAACCTTGCAATATGAGGGACTAAAGCGACAGTTTAATCAATATTATTGGGGTATTTGATAAAAAAATAATAAAATAGGTGTAAATAATAAGGTATCGGTAATTAATAAAAATTCCCTTTATTTTAATCTAACCAATATGTTTTAATTATAATCGGGAAAAAAAGACTTTTGAAGAAGCGTCAACTGTGATCAATTTATTTCTTTAGAAAAATGATTTAGAGACCTATAAACTTACACATAAAATTATGATACTTGTTATTTTCAAATTAAAAAAAATTAAATAAAAGAATTTAAATGACAAATGTCAAAATCTTAATGTGAAAACTTATGAATAAATATCCTAGTGTATAGAATTATAAATAAATCTCTTTCGGTAAGACTCTTCCCTCGTTTCTTTGTTTTTTTTTTTGGTTTGCACCCTGGTATCCGGCCCACTGGGCCGACTAATCCAGTTCGAGGGGGGTTCCGGGGTTAAGGTTTTATTCCTCTCCCAACGTTGTTGCGGGGGATCGAACCGTGGTTTACCCTACCAAGTGCAACCCCTGACACTATTGCACCAACAGCTCGTTGGTCCTCGTTTCTTTGTTTAACAGGCGGTGTTGCGACTTGAGACTCGCCTATACAGAGTGACAAACACGCATACACGCATTCACCAAACTTCTCTGACAATGACCCTTTTTTAAAGTAATATTTTTCTATCGTCCATTATTATGTCTGCTTATGTTTTAGTATTTTAGTCAAATAGAAGTCAATGAGTCCATTGTATATATAAATTAAATAAGATTTTGGTAATGCATGATTGTTCTAAAAATAATATATTAGAAAGTAAAAATTTTAACTTTATATAAAAAACAATATATTTAACAGATTAAAAATCAATTTTTAATATTGATTTTATATTTTTATGTTTCTCATATATCATCAAAGTAATGAATATCAAAACCCATATAAATAAATATAAGGAGATTTCTAATATGCAATTCAAAATTGGAGTGTTGTCATGCAACCTTTTCTTAAACCAATAGAAAGTTGCCATTTAATTTATCTGTGTCATGTCATCATTTGAAGTAGTCAAATTTAATTTTTTGCAATTTGGTCCAAGTCAAATAATAAATTAAAATTTTAGTCCTTTGAGAAGTGAAGATGAGTTCTGGGTTTAAGAATTTTCTTTTTTATAAAAAAAATTAAAATTTATAATTTGTCTAAAAGTACAAAAGACTAAATTACAATAATCTAGTTTTTATGTTGGACTAAATTACAAAACTTAATTTTGACTAATTTAAGTAATGATGTGGCATGCATGTCTTAGGTGGAAGGTTTTATTGATTTAACAATGGATTGCATAGCAACCATTCAATTTTTGATTGCATAATAGTAACACCCTAAATATAATTATATAAGCGTGGCAAAATCCAACACGTACTTGTAAAATTATACCTGTGGAAAGCTGTAAATGGCAGCTGCACGGAAAAACCCGGAAACTAAAAGTTAAGAAAGAAAAATTCTAGCATTCACGCTGAATATGACATGACAAAAATTAAAAGAAAAAAAATATTTTCATATAGATACATAGACAATAATTTTTTTGGTGAACTGATACATAGACAATAATATCGATATGCGTGGGGAATGCATTATCCAGAAATTGTTGTATTTTTTATATATTCTAATAATAATTTTATGGATTAACATCAATATATTATTTAGAATATGTTTTAGAATTATTAGATATATCACTTGGTTAATTTATGGATACGTTCGAGCTTTTATTGAGAATAGCCCATTATGAGTTGGGTTATTCTTTTGGTATGCCTTGGTAGAGGTTCCTACTCTCATCTGATATGGCTTGAGGTTGTTTCCCATAAAACATTTTTCCTTATTATTAGAAACTGTTCAGTTCCAGTATCAAATATATATCTGATCAGTTTTTATTTTGGTGAAGCCTATGAGGTAGAGAGCAGTTATCCTCTTCCTTGTTCACACATAGCATCTCTTTTCCTATTCCTTCTTTTCCTTTTTCTAGCATTTCAACAGGGTCAAGGAAAACATTGGCATGGATCCTTCTCTTGTTCCAGGTACATATACCTTTTGTTAATTGATTAATAAAGAACATGCTATAATTGATATTTACATATGTAATTGATATAAAATTATCAAATATTTTCTTTCAATTGGTATCAGAGCAATGTAAATAGGATTATGGCTGTTTTTTGATAATTAGATGGAATTTAATTTATTTAACAATTGGAATACGTGCTTTTTTTTTCATCGCATATTTCCATTTTTTTTGGTTCCGTATCAATTGTTCCGGCATGTGCAATCGTTTTTTTCTTTTATTTCCTTCTATCCGTGAAGTGCTTGTGCAGTTGTTTTCTTTTATTTCTTCCGGTTTAGTGCTTGTGCAATTGTTTTCCAGCGGGTTTCCAAGGATTCAGTTATTCAATGTTTCGGTGTCTCGTAACTATCAAATTAAAATTGCACAATTTCTGGTTCATCCCATTATAGATCATGGCTCATTGTGATTGATATTATTATTATTATTATTATTTTGTATGATTGTGATCTTGCCTATCGCAAGTGCAGTTATACAAAATTTTTGTATGAATGACATATTTAGATATCTAAAATAACAATAACAATATAAAAAAAAATCAAAATCATTTTGTATAATTGTAATCTTGCCTATCGTAAGTTCAATTATACAAAATCAGTTTGAATTGGAATATTTTAGATATCTTTAAAAAAAAAATAGACCAGGTAGTATATATGTAACACTAATAATAGTTATACCCTATTGGTGTGATGTTATTAGTGTTATTTGTTTTAATACAATGTGCTATTTGTTTTTGATTCATGTCGATTGTATTTCGAGTAACCTATCGGTATGAGAAATTTTTTGGTGACATGAGATTTCTGCATTGTAGTATTATATATATTTCTTATTTGTTAGGATCCAATACTCTTAAACATGATAATGATAAATGAGAATTTCGTTTAAAGGCATGTTTAGCTACACTTATGGAATCATTTAATTATGTTAGTGCATGATAATAATATTTCATGCATATTTAAATGTTCCTTGTTATTTTCTTGTGCCTAGCTTCCTTGCCTATGCAATTGACAGCTGTCAAAACTCTGAATGGTTCCAATTATGATGATTGGAAAGAATATCTGGATATCTATTTAGCTGTCACTAATATGGACTTGGCTTTGAGAGATAAAGAGCCCCCAACTCTTACCAGCGAGTCCACTTCTGCTGATAAGACTTCTCGTGAAAAGTGGGAGCACTCTAACAGGGTGTGTCTCATGATTATGAATACACTATGGAGAAGTCTATTAGACAAAGTATTCCAGAGAGCACCAAGGCTAAGGATTTTTTGAAATCCGTTGGTGACAAGTTTAAAACTTTTGACAAAGCACTTAAAGGCCAATATATTTCTTTGATGGAGCGCACCATGTATGATGGTGTTAGTGGTGTCAGGCAGCATATGATGAAGTTGCTGCATTATTATAATAAGCTGAAGTCTCTAAAAGTCGAGCTTGGGGAGATTTGCCTTGTCTGGCGAGTCTTAGAATCACTCCCATCTCAATTCGATGTTCTCAAAACCTCCTACAATGCTCAAAAGGAGGAATGGTCTATTGATGAGATGATTTCCATTGTTACTCAAGAGGAAGAGTCCTTAAAGAAAGGAAAGTCTCATATTGCTCAGTTTGTTGCTTCTGACTCCGGCACAAAGAATGAGAAGAAAGGTTATAAGGGCAAAAAAAGGCAAGTTTCAGTTTGATAAGAAGAAAGTTGGGAATTCAGCTCAGCAACACTTGGGACCTGAGAAAAAGATCTTCAAGGGGAACTGCAAGTATTGCAAAAAGTATGGTCATAGGCTTGATGATTATTTTTTTCTGAAGAAGAAAAATGGGAAGGAAGGTATACTCCTAGCTCTAGCTTGCTTTGAATCTAATGTGATCGAAGTTCCTCCCAATACTTGGTGGTTTGATTCAGGCGCTACTATTCATGTTGTGAATTCTTTGCAGGGGTTCACAAGCCTGAGGAAGCCAAGTAATGTTGAATCCAAGATCATTGTGGGAGATGGAACAAGGGTACCAGTGCAAGATATAGGAGCAGTTTCTTTAAATTTACCTTCTGGACATGTTTTGTTGTTAAAAGATGTTGTTTATGTACCTTCTAAGAGAAGGAATTTGATTTCAATTTCAGCTTTGGATAATTATGGCTACACTTTTCAGTTTGGCAATGGAAAACTTGTTGTTTATTTTAATTCTGTTGAGGTTGGTGCTGGAGTTTTATGTGATGGGTTGTATAAGCTGAATTTGCATGATATGTCTGTTAATTCTACAGTTAGAAATAAGCGCGGCAGAATTGATGAAAATTCTTCTATGTTATGGCACAAGCGGTTGGGTCACATTTCAAGACCCCGAATTGAGAGATTGATTAAACGGGGCATTCTACATGATTTAGATTTTTCTGATTTTGGTACTTGTATTGATTGTATCAAGGGAAAACTTACAGCCAAAGGTAGAAACGAAGGAGCTGACAGGTGTACTGATGTGTTGGAGCTGATTCACACTGATATGTGTGGACCTATTACTCCCACTGCTATGGGTGGATATAGGTATTTTATCACTTTCATAGATGATTTTTCCAGGTTTGGTTGGATAGATATTCTTCATGAGAAATCTAGTTCCTTGGATGTTTTCAAATCTTTCAAAAGTGCTGTTGAATTAAAAACAGGCAAGAAAATCAAATCATTGAGATCTGACAGAGGAGGTGAGTACTATGGCAGGTATGATGAGACCGGGAGAAACCCAGGACCTTTTGCCAAATATCTTGAAGAATGTGGGATTGAAGCTCAATACACTATGTCGGGTACTCCTCAACAAAATGGAGTTGCAGAAAGAAGAAATCGCACGCTTATGGATATGGTGAGATGTATGCTGAGTCATTCATCCTTGCCAGAATTTCTTTGGGGTGATACTCTGAGGACTGATGTATACATTCTGAATCAGGTGCCTAGCAAGTCTGTGCCTAAAACTCCTTATGAGTTGATGACTAGAAAGAAACCGAGTTTGAGACATTTCCATGTATGGGTTTGTAAGACAGAGGTGAGACCTTATAATCCTCATTTGAAGAAACTTGATTTCAAGACTGTTAGTGGCTTCTTTATTGGCTATTGTGTTGGCTCTAGAGGCAGCAGATTCTATTGTCCTTCTCACTCCATGCGAGTTATCGAATTTGATCGTGCTATTTTCTTTGAGGATGACTTGGAAAGTTGAAGCCATACTCCACGACCCGTTACTTTTAGAGAAGATCGTGTCATTGTCCCTATACCAATTGTGCCTTTTCCAACAAATGACACGCTCCCTGATGCTCATGGTGATAATCAAATCGTTCAAGAAGATGATGTTGAGCCAGCACCTTTTGTAAATGAGCAAGATCATGATGATGTTGTTGAAGAGATTCCATAACGAAGATCTGAAAGGGTTCGCAGGTCTGCTATCTCTAATGACTACATTGTTTATCTCCAAGAGCATGAATTTGACCTTAATGATGGTTGTGATCAAAGTTGATTTTTTTGAGGCTATCTCTAGCCCTCTTGCTTCTGATTGGTTGAATGCTATGCATGATCAATTAGCTTCTATGTCTCATAATGGTGTTTGGGATCTTGTGGAGTTACCAGTTGGTTGCAAAACAGTTGAGAATAAATGGGTCTATAAGACCAAGCGTAATCCTGATGGTAAAGTTGAGAGGTACAAAGTTAGGTTAGTGGCAAAAAGCTACAACCAAAGAGAAGGCATTGATTATAAGGAGACTTTCTCACCTGTTTCTACCAAAGATGCTTTTCGAGTTGTTATGGCTTTGGTAGCTCACTTTGACTTAGAACTTCACCAGATGGAAGTTAAAACCGCTTTTCTAAATGGGGATTTAGATGAAGATGTCTATATGGTTCAACCTGATGGTTTTGTTGAAAAGGGAAAAGAGCACTTAGTCTGCAAGCTGAGAAAATCCATTTATGGACTAAAACAAGCATCCAGACAATGGTACCTAAAGTTTGACCAGGTAGTCACTTCCTTTGGCTTTGTTGAAAATGCTTTAGATCAATGCATCTATCTAAAGACTACTGCGAGCAATTTTATAATTCTTGTCTTATATGTTGATGACATACTCCTGGCTAGTAGTTGTGTTAAACTTTTGATTGAGACAAAACAAATGTTGAATAGTCACTTTGATATGAAGGACCTTGGTGATGCTTCAGTTGTGCTAGCCATCCAAATTTATCGTGATAGGTCACGTGGAACTCTTGGATTGTCTGAAAGAGGATACATTGAAAAGATCCTCAAACGGTTTAACATGCATTCTTGCTCCCCATGTGCTACACCAATACAAAAGGGAGAAAAGCTCTCTAATTCTCAGTGTGCTTAAAATGATAAAGAGAGAAATGAAATGAAGAAGATTCCTTTTGCTTCCGCTGTAGGCAGTCTGATGAATGCTCAAGTTTGTACTCGTCCCGATATAGCTTTTGTTGTTAATGCTTTAGGGAGATACTTGAGCAATCCTGGATTGAGACATTTGAAAGCCGTGAAAAGGGTCATGAGGTACTTACAAGGTACCAAAGATTATATGTTGACCTATAAGTAGTCTGATCAACTTCTTCAAGTCACTGGCTATTGTGATTCTGATTTTGCAGGCTGCCTTGATGATAGAAAATCTACTTCTGGTTTCATCTTTATGATGGCAGGAGGAGCTATTGCTTAGAAGAGTATTAAACAATCTCTTACAACTACTTCTACCATGGAAGCAGAGTATATTGCTTGTTATGAAGCCACTTGTCATGCCTTAGGGCTTAAAAATTTAATTTATGGTTTTCATATTGTTGAAAGCATATCTAGGCCACTTGTGATATATTGCGATAATACTTCTGCTGTGCATTTCTCTCAAAACACCAGAAGCTCTTCTCGCTCAAAGCATTTTGATGTAAAATATCTATCTGTTCGAGAAAGAGTTCGAGAGCATCAGATTCAAATTGAACATATTGCTACCGAGAACATGTTAGCGGATCCACTTACCAAAGGCTTAACTATTGGAGTTTTTCAGAATCATGTAACTCATATGGGTTTGGTTAAGTCTTTTGATGTTTTGGGTTAGTGGGAGTCTAATATAGCAAATTTTGTTTACTATTATGAGATATGTATTGGTTGACGTCACTTTTATTGTCGTATCTCTTATTGCATTATTGAAATGCTTGGACCATTATATGGAAATGCAATTTCGTCTTATTTAATTATGTTTTTCCTTGTTCATCATTCTCTTGTATGAAAGATATGCTATTGATATATATGATATATATCCCTATCGGATATTATCTTTGCAGGGTTAAAGCCTTATATTTCATACACTTTTGGTTGATATATGATTCTGTCATAATTGATATTTTGGTGTTAATAATTCGTATATTTCTAATAATTCATTAATGCTATCCAAGTGGGAGATTGTTGTATTTTTTATATATTCTAATAATAATTTTATGAATTAGCATTAATTTATTATTTAGAATATGTTTTAGAATTATTAGATATATCAATTATGTATATTATTATATATTTATAATAATCTAATATATATCACTTGGTTAATTGATGAATATATTATGTTCGGGCTTTTATTGAGGATAGCCAATTATGGGTTGAGTTATTCTTTTGGTATGATTTGGTAGAGGTCCCTACTCTCATCTGATATGGCTGGAGGTTGTTTCCCATAAAACAATTTTCCTCATTATTAGAAACTGTTCAGTTCCAGTATCAAATATATATCTGATCAGTTTTTATTTTGGTTATTAAGCCTATGAGGTAGAGAGCAGTTATCCTCTTCCTAGTTCACACATAGCATCTCTTTTCCTATTCCTTCTTTTCTTTTCTCTAGCATTTCAACAGGGTCAAGGAAAACATTGGCATAGATCTTTCTCTTGTTCCAGGTACATATACCTTTTGTTAATTGATTAATAAAGAACATGCTATAATTGATATTTACATGTGTAATTGATATAAAATTATCAAATATTTTCTTTCAGAAAAAGGTAAAAAGTAAGAGTATGTGTGATTAAACGGCTTAATTAAACATTTTCAAAAGTTTATCCAAACACCTTATTGAAATAAAGTTTATATTTTTAATATATATTTTCTTAAACTATTTTCATAAGAGAAAATGTTAAGTTGACACCAATATGCAATGTCGAATGTTTTTTTCCCCATGTATTTTTAAAATACATGTATATAGAAAAAATAGAAATAAATAAGATATATAAATAAATATATATGATGTCAAATACAATATTAGAAATTTGCTAACGCAGATGATGAAACTCTTCTTTGGTGGTTTTCTTTGTGTCACACTACTCGCTTGGTAACTCTAAGAAGTGAAAGAATTTTCTATCTATAATCTGGATGTGTGTTTGTTGGGCCATTTGATCAAGAGAAATGCACTTATTTTTAATAATGAGACTATTGATATTTCAGGTTGGGTTGATACTATCAAGGTTAAAAGTTGGTCTTGGTTCTCTCTTGCTTGAGCAGTTTAAATATTTCCTTTTCCGACTGGTGTATGACACCTTTAAAATGTGTTAGTTAATAGGGTTACCTAATTTTGTTTTCGGTGAGTGATTTTTACCTTGTTGTAATGGTTTAAGTATGCACTTTATACTCTTATTAATATAATTTTGCTATAAAAAAATCTATACTATTATATAAAAAAACCCTTTTTAAAACTGTTTTACAACTAAAATGTGTACATAATTTGGCTTTTTCGATTTTGCCCTCAACACTGTTATAAGTTTATAACTGCTGTGTACAGTAAAGTATATTAACTTGAGAAAAACTATTCTGTGGGTTACAGAAACTGCAACGCCAACGGATTATGCCAGTTTCTAAAACAAATATAGCAAATAACCAAACCCCCATTTTTCATTTCTCATTTCCCATTTGTTCCATTTGCTACGAAGGTCTCAAACCCATAACCGAAGATCTTCAATCAATCTCCATATGCGGCCACGTCTCTCACGAGCTCCGGTAACTAATTCACATTCCCTTTTCCATTTTCGTGTTAATTCAAGACACCGCTGTTAAAGTTTATTTCTTTTTATTGAATATGAATATGTTTTGGGTTTTTTATTATTTTACTCATTTATTCATTTGTTGCTTTTGATATCTCTGGAATATATCCTTTTATTGTTCTTCGTAGTAACGTGCATCTAAGAATGTGACTTAGTTGGTTGTGCCTGTTCTTTTTTATGTTTCGCCATAGATTCATTATTGCTTTGTAAATGATAGTACATGTTTTTCTTTTGTTATTGTTCCTCTAATTTTTTTTACCAAAGGTACAGAATGATGGTAGATCAAAAATTTCTTCCCATGGAAGGAAAGCAACCACCAGGGACTTTTATGGTGTGTGAATCTTTGACTTGCATAAAGCACATTTTAAAATGGTGCCTAAACCCTTTACTGATTATTTCTGACTTTGTTTTATGTTGTAAAAAAATTGAACTATAGCCGTTATATTGCCGTCTCTCCAGCGGCTTCGTCGTGACTTGGCGAAGTTGGAGATTTGTAAGAGGAAAGTCTGAAATAGAAGATTCAAGTTTTGGCAAGAGGATGATTAAAGGCGATGAGAAACTAATCAATGTGGATTTGGAAAGAGAAGATGAATGTGGGATATGCTTAGAGCCGTGCACCAAAGTTGTTCTGCCTAATTGTTGCCATGCCATGTGTATCAAATGCTACCGCAAGTGGTAATCACATTACCTAAGTCACACTCTTAGATGCACATTACTGGATATATCAACATGATTTTAATTTTATCTGTTGTTGCTGAAATTGCGTTTACAGTAGCTTCGACCTTGATGACCTGGATGATGATGATGATACTGGTCTTGAAGATATAGAATCAAGTGGTGATTTTGTGTGCCTCTTTTGGAATTATTTGAAGTATTGGGTTTGTTTATCATTTGCTTACCTATAACACAACTTTAAAACCTTATAGCAAACGGAAGCATAAAGTGAACAAACGCAAAAAATAGAAAGTCATTACGAGTTTGATTAATATTTTCATCTTACCTTTTTTTTGTCATCTTTTTATTACAAGTTTGATTGATATTTTCATCTTACCTTTTTGTGTCATCTTTTTATCGTCTTATCTATGTTTCTTAAAAAAAAATAAAAATAAAAATTCATGTTGGTTAAAAAATAAAAAAATACTAAGAAAGTACCACATCCTCTTTTATGTCAATTAGCATATCTTATCATTATTATATTATATATTATTATTATAGTTAAATTTGTATGTTAGTATTATTGTTATCAGTGGCGGAGCTTGACCAAATATATAGGGGGTGCAGAAACTGGTTGAGACAAATATTTTAATATTTGTATCAAATAATTTGCAAAAAATAGTTGTCAATTGGATTGGCCTGGCGGTATTGCATTTCCACTTTGTATCCCATGTCAAGAGATCAATTCCGTGGGGAACATTTCACATTGTTTTTGTAGTTTTAAATTAATAACAAAATGATAAAATTAATGGCACAAAGAGGGATTCGAACCCAACATCCCAGCCTCAATGTCAACATGCAATACCTCTAAGCCATTTAACTAGTATAATATGAAGTGTCAGTAATATATATATGTTTTTCAAAAGTTCAGGGACTTGCTTCCAAGAAGCTCTGCCACTGATTGTTATTTATAGATAAGCACGATACTAATTTTTTTTTAAAAAAAAAGAAATAGTAGTAACTCCTGTTTTTATTCAAGATAAAGATAGCTGACTCATTAAAAAAAGATAATGATATATATGTTTGAACTATACATACCATTAACAATAAAAATAAAGTTATCAATTCAAAGGAAAAACAACTCAATTATAAATATAGGTAGAATTAAAGTAAACTAGTCAGGAAACAATTTCAAGTGTTTCACAGCATGATCCTTTCCAAACCAGGAAAAGCAACTCAATTATAAATATAGGTAGAATTCTGAAAGTAAATTAGCCATAAAACAACATCAAGTGTTTCACCACACGATTTGGTACATGCTTTCTTTTTAACCCTTTAATTTTAATGATTATTTTAATTTTGTAGTTTCTTAATATTTCGAAAATTAAATAATTTTGCATTCCTATTATTATGCACAATATAAAGTTTTCCCATTATAAGAAAAAAAAAGGCACTAAAAGGAATGAGAAAACTACCGATATAATGGCCCTTCTTCCCTCTTAATCCCAAAACAACACCCACTTTTCTTCAATTCATTGTTTTTATCGCAAATTGTTGTGATTAAAATATGTAATATTGAGCTTAGTAAACCACCGTATAATCAAACTGAATTGAGACATTCATTTAAATTTTTTATTAAATTGTTTCTTCTTTGATTTTTGGAGGTTTTTTGTCCAAAATACAAAGGAAAGATGTATCTATTACAATTTATGAAAATTCTACTACGTCATGCATCTAGACAAACATTAAATTTAAGGGAAAATAACAATGCATGTATAATTTTGTTGAAATATACGGATATATACTGGAACATGACAACTAACATATAAATAACCTTCATAAAGACCAATTTTTTAATATATCATTTTATTATAAACAACTCTTTACGACAAAAACACGACAATGAGAATGTGGGGCGACAGGCACGGGAGTGCCTGTCGACACACTAGTGATAATAAGAAAAAGAAAAGAAGAAATGAGAGAATGAGGGAATAAAGAGAAGAATGAAGAAATTGCATTTCATTTCTTGGGTAAAATTTACATTATATTGTGATGTAAGTCATATTTATAGGAAAAGATAAAATCCTAATATGAAGTAAATTTAACCAAGGATAAACACAAGGTAGGATGAACTCGAACAAAGAGAAAGTCATTCACTGATCAGATAAATACAAACTATTTATAACACTCATGACTATTACGAAAAGAATATGCCTCATTAAAACCTTAATAAAAAAAAAATCTTATACACAATTATTGGATACGCAATTCGATGGATGTCGTCTCATTAAAAATCTTGCCTGGAAAATCCACTTGGAAAAAACCATGACTAAGAGAAAACGAGTATAGTATGTTTATTTCTCCTCCAAATGTGAACAAATATCTATGAGATGATGAAGTCTAAGTTGCATATTAGTAGCTTGCACATTTCAGTTGATGATGTTTTGTAAAAAGATTTGCTAAACTCTCACTTGAACAAACTTGTTGAAATCATCAACTTTTCGAAGACACATAAAGGGTAAAAGAACTTTAGTGAAATATGTTTTGTTCTATTTTCTTCGTTGTATCATTATTTCAAATGGATAATATACATGTAGTATCATCTTCGCATAATATCACTACTACAGAATTGCAAAAAAGTTCCCAGATATTAATCCTGGTTCCGTTCCGGAACTGGGATTAATAGACAAATGATAGTTAAAAGATACCATGAATTTATTGATCTCGGTTATAAAAAAACACGGAACCGGGATCAATAATATAACATAAATAATTTTTATTTTTTTAAAAATGAAAAATCACTCCAACCTTATTTATCCCATTATTTTACTTCAACTGGGATGAATAATAAAAAACCGGAACCGGGATCAATATTGTAAAATAAATAATTTTTCCTTTCTTCCTCCCCTAACCCAGACGTACGCTTAGAGACTCAATTTGAGAACTTAGGGTTTGCAACCACCATCTCCATTTCTGGCCATCGCAGACGGAGAAGAGAACCGGAAGGCAGAGGCTCTTATTCGAACTTCGCTGCCGCCGCCGTGAACCCTTTGCAGGCCACTGATTCGCGCTTCGCAGACCACCAGAGGAAACTCGCCGCCGCCGCCATGAACGTTGTTCCTCTTCTCTGTCGACTGTTCCTCTTCTCCATCGAGTCATCTTCTCCGTCGAGTCCTTTTCTCCGTCGACTGTTCCTCTTCTTCAAGCTTCAAGGTACTATTTTTTTTGAAATAAAGTACTCATTATTTATTATTATTGATTATTTTCGAAGTATTATTGATTTATTAAGCAAGGAGTATTATTGATAACCCCTAGTTATGAGCAGGGAGTAATACTCTGTATTTTTATGGAAATTGTAGTATATGGATACCTGTTATTGATTCATAATGCCTTTATGTACCCATTGCTATGAGATAAACCGAGTCTGCTTGCTTGGCTAGGGCTAGGGTAATTATATGAAATAAACTGAGTTTGCATGCTTGGCTAGGGCAAATTATTGTCACTAGATTTGCCGGCTGACTTGAATTTGTCATTGCGAATCTTGTTGAATTTGTCGCTGCTTACTGAATTTTTTGTTTAGTGTATCATCTGCTTGGTTCATAAATGGTGTGGTGCCATCAAACAGAGTCCACTTGGTTGGAGTTTGAACAATAGTTAACTTGCTATATTTGCTCACTGACTTGTACTTGTCGTTTCGAGTCTTGCTGCAATTTTGAATTTGTCGTTTCGTGTATTATATATCGGGTTCATAGTTGGTACCAGCAAACTGACTTCACTTGGCTGGGGTTCCCATCATAGTTACTAGATTCGCCCGCTGACTTGAATTTGTTGTTTTGAATCTTTATGAATTTGTCACTATATGATATTGAATATGTCGTTGCGTGTATCATATACCTGTTTCATAAATGGTAGCAGCAAGCCGAGTCCACTTGGTTGGGGTTCCAATCTTAGTCATGATAAAGGCTTACTGAATTTGTCGTTTCGTGTTACCATGTTATTTCCTACTGAATTTATCTTATAGAAAGTATTGTAATAATGATTTAAAATGTGACTGATCACATACCTAAATGAAATGTGTGCCCTTGCTAGGGTTTGTTTAGTTTGAGGTCTCCAATGACGAATTAAGTCCTTAAATAGCAATTTTACACTTCAATTCGGCTTAGCATGCTTGTTGGTTTATTTTAAATGTCTTGTAAGAAATAATTCCTGTTTGTATTTTAGATAGGCCGGGAGATTTTGATCCAAAAGAGAAATTCTGGACGAGATTTCCACCTGAAGGGTCCAAGTTTACACCGCCGCATCAGTCAGTGGACTTCAGGTGGAAAGATTACTGTCCTGTGGTATTCAAGTATCAATAATGAGTAATGACTCTATTTTTGTACCAAGTTTTCTTGTGTTAATGATCTATTGCTGTACATACTAATTATGTCTATATCTTGGTGGTTTGCTTGTTTGATGTGTATTTATCCCTTTTATTCATCGAAGCGTTTCCGAATTTTCTCATTGCCTACTCCTTCTATAGTTTGGTACCACTTAGAAACTGCATCAATTTTGAGGGAGTTATTCTATTTTAATCAAATCAGATATTTCAAGCTCTATGTATTGCCTCTTGTAACACCCCGCATTTTTCCCGTACGTGCGTGAACGAATTTATAATAATTGTTTTGAGGACAGGAAATAAATCCCTAAAATTCTGTTTTATAAAAAGATTTTTTTTCAGAGAAGAGTTTTGAGGACAGGAAATAAAGTATTGGTTTTCTGGATTTCTATAAACCAAAACGTTTTTCTAAATAAAAAGTGAATGATTTTGTTAATGCCTTGTTAAACGATGATTTATTAATAATTGTTTTGAAAATGATTTTGGGATATGAACTTTGTGAAATTGTTTTGAAGAAAAAGAATTTAATAAATTGGTTTGAAGATTCTATGAATGCTTGACGTGTGATGCAAATGTGATTTCCTTGAATTAATTATCATAAGAATTAAGGATTTTTAAAAAAATATGATTAGGAAATAAAAATAAAGGACATGTGTAGGCGATGAGTGCTTAGTTGATGTGTGTTTATGCATGATGCATGGAATTAAATGTATGAATGTGTGTATTTATATGTGTGTTGACCGTATGATGCATGGAATCAAGTATGTAAATATGATGCTTGCATGAATTTAAAATTATAATAGAAAAATAAAAATGTGAGACATGTGCATGTGTGTGAGTATGCCACGGTGAAGGAGTGTGTGTTATGCATGTAGGAAGGTGCCACCATTAGAGTATGCATGCAAGTGAGTGTGTGTGTGTGTGTTATGTGCATTACACGTGTGTGTGTGTGTGTGAAAGCTAGGGTTGATTTTGGAAGCTTAGTGCTTAAGGGAGTGGAAACTAAGTTAGCTATTCCACTCAACTAGAACCAAAAACCAAGAAACAAATCTTAACCAAGTGCTAAATAATACTTACACCTAAGTGACCCCTAGGTTCCTAGGCTAGTCTATTTTGTCCCATTGACTTCATGAACCCCATCCATGCAATATGAAGAGGACTAAATCACCCTTCTTGGTTGCCCATGGCCGAACCACTCCCAAGGCCAAATTAGGAATTGGTGAGTTTGCCTTTATAAAGAATTAGTCATAGTCCCTTCACCCATTTCATCTCCCTTTCCTTCACACTAACACAAACACATCTCTAAGGGAATTATCAATCCCTTAGAGAAAGAAAAGAAAAAGAATAGAGATAAATTGAAGGAGGTGGCCGTAGACATGAAGAGGAAGAAGGAGGAATTCAAGTTCGAGCTTAGGAGCTTTCCCTTGTAGATCCAAGTGTTAGAGGACTAGAGACCCCTTTATCATAGTAGGAACCGAAGATCAAGGAGGAAAATTGTAATAACCCAGATTTTTCATTTCTAGTTGTAGACCTTTCTCTTCTTCTTGCATGTTTTGTTTTATGGTTTGTAAGATGATTTCCTTGTTGATTCTTCTTGATCTTGAACTTTATGAACTTAAACCTATTTGTAACATGCTAAACTTATGCTTAATGTTCCGATTAGGACTCTTTTGTTAGGTCTTGAAGTTTTTCTAATTAAGCCTTAAAGATCTAAAAGAAAATTTAGTTTTTGTGAAGAACAACATGAATCCTTTTGCATGTCTACTTTCTTCTTCTAAACCGTGATGTGTGTGTTTTAAACCTACGATCTAGGTTGTTTAATTAATTTAAATGGCTTGCATGTTATGTATGTGTTGATCTTGAGTATTTGTGCTCGAGAAGCTTTGATCTTTGATGTGTGTATTTTCTTCTTCACGGTTTTGCCTTATAAGTATCACGTTAGTTTCATTGTGTTAACATGTATGATTTATTGATGGACCTATAGATTTCAAGCACATAAAAGTCTAAAATTTTGATTAAGAACATGAAAAACAATTTTCATGACCCATTCGGTTTTGAAACCAATCTTTCTTAAATGATTTTCATTTTCTTTGTGTGTGTTATTGTTTAAGTTAGCTTGAATAAATAAAGTATTTGATGTTGTGTGAAAGGCCATTCGGCCATGTTTGGTTATTTAAGATCCATGCCTCCTTCTTGTAAAAGCTTGATGCATGTTTATTTTATGACTAGATCTAGTGATTTTAAATTCATGCATGTTAACTTTAAGGGGAAAAATCATGTTTTCTATATAGAATTCGGTCTTAAGAAAAATATAAAGGAATCAAAACTTTAAAATGATTTAAGTGTAAATGTTAATTGATTTAAGTGTTTGATTGTGTGTATAATTGGTTCTAGGACCATTCGGCCATGTTCCATAAATAATAAAACCTATGCTTTTTATTTCATAAAAGGATCATGCATGCTATTTTCATGAAGTTAAAATTTAGTCTTTATTTTGTTGTGAGAAAAATGATAATCTTGAATTTATTGTGTATGTGATGTGGTGTATTGAAACCCTACATGATTGCTTTGACTTTTGTGATTCATGGATGTTGAAAATGAATAGAAACCATGTCTTCCTTGCTTCATATGATTCGGTCATCCTAGAGAAAACTAGGGAACTAGGTTTGTTTTTTTAATTTAGGGCACATGTATAATGAGACTAATTGAATATAAGAGTTTTAAAAGAATTTCTATGTCATGATTAGGTTTAACAAGAAAATGCATGAGAATCTTTAGAATGATTTATGATTTGAATTGTTGCTTTAATTTAAAATCTTGAAATAAATTAGATTGTTAAAATTTCTCTTTTATGCTCACGGTTTTAGCATCAAAATAAATAAAATGATTCCATGATTTCATGTTTCTATTTGTGCATAAAACCTATGCAAAACCATGTATGCATGATTCGGCCAAAGCATATGTATGAAGTTGGAAAATTGTTTTCATGAAATGACTTTTGACTATAGCTATGTCCTAGGTGCATGATGTTGTATGCTTGATGAAAATGATGTGTGTGCCTTTCCTTTTTATCTTTTGGTTTTAATATGTATATATGATTTAATTTGATTGTGTGAAAAGAATTTTTATATGTTGACTCAATGATTTTAATCCCTATGCTTGATTCGATTTTGTTAGGATAATTAAGAAACTAATTGAAATTATTAAATTAATTTATTAGGATTAAAATTTAATTGATTGGTTTTAAATGAATGAAGTGTGTGAATTTGTATGTGTGTTTAGAAAATTGTGTGTGGTTGCTGTGTACTGAATGAAATTTGTTTTACTGATTGCTAACTGTATTTGTGAAATATCTATGTGTGTATTTTAAAGAAATTAAAATTGTTTTTAAAAGAAAATATATATATATATATATATATATGTATATATAAATGATTTAACTCGAATTAATTTGGAATCTTAAAGTTTTGTGTCTTGAAAGATTTCCAATGAATGGTTTTAAACTTTTATATTCTTGGATTTTTAATTTTCTGTTTTAAAGTGTAAAAACATTGATTTTATAAATAGAGTGTTTTCAAATTAAGAGAAAGGAATTATTCTAAAGAATTTTCAAAGCGAAATTAATGATTTATCGAAACGTTCTAACGCACGAGGAAAATGTCTAGTTCGGGTGTCGGACGCGAAAGGAACGACGCAAAGCGAGCAACGGGAAACCTTGGAATGGAACGTTTTCGAATGTGTCGTCATCCAGGTGAGAGATAAGCTCCCCTTAAGATGCCGTGGTATTAGGCAACATATTAAGGCGTCCAATCATCTCAAAGGTTGGACCCGGTCTCGTCAAGGCGAGGAAGAGGGATAGTGAGTGTTTGTTTGTTTGTTTGTGTGTCGTGGGCTATCCCTACAAGTCGCTGAGACCGAAATGTTGTCTATAGTTAGTATGTTTGTTGAAATGATATGATGTTTACTATGCATGAACTGTTGGTTAGCCTAATATGTGAACTAAATTAAGTAAGTTGTTAAGAGATGTTTGATTTTACCCTGAGATTTGAAACAATAATAATAATAAGGAAACGAGACTGAAAAGGAAAAGGAGATGTGAAAGAGAGATATAAGAAGGAATTGAGAAAGAAATAGATGGTGCGATAAGACTAAAGGAGAAGGTGATAAGAAATGAATGAGAAAGAGACAAAGACGATGTGATTGAAGGAAAAAGATAAAGAGTTGTAACTGGAAAGAGAATGTGATTATGGGAGTGAGATGCGGTGGAGTAAAGATGCGATCCCTCAAACATGTTTTTGGGAAGAAGCTTAGTGTTGAGTTGAGCTTGCTCCTCCACTAACACTCACCCAAAAATATGATTTTCGAAAATAGTTTTTGAAAAGAAACTTTTGAAAGGATGTTATGAAGTCATTCTTTGAAAAGGTTTTGCGAATGAGTTTTTGAGAAAGAAGAGGGAATGAGTTTCGAGGAAGCTGGAAAGGATTACGTTGAGCGTGAGCTGATGAGTATTGAGATGAGATTGATGTGTGGCTTGAGGCTATTGTGATTTAGGGGGAACAGCTACGTTTAGTGGTCGGGCTTCGTTGAAGGGATGCACCAAGGACGAGCCGACTGTTAGAAATAAGCCGTTAATTAAAATCCTAAAACTCTAAAAGATTAAAAGACATTTATAGACGCGGTGAGGTATGAGGGTCGTATCGAAGTAGTGGAGAGGAAGATACTATGGGTATCTACGGATACTCAGGTGGGGATTGCAGGAGGGGAGGACGATGACGGTGAAACGTCAAGAAGTCTAGAGTATATTTCTAGGCTGAACGAATCCCACATGTGGTGCACTAACGTGGTGGGGACTGGGTCTAATACCGTGGTAAGTTCCGCATCGCGAACTAGAAATTATACTGTCGCCCCCTCGATGCAAATCTACAACAGTGAGAGGGACTGGAACGGGGCATTTGTATTTGCCGCCAAGGGCGTGCTTGATATGATTATGATTTGAGGCTGAGCCTCCTGGTCTGGGACCACTTGTGTGTGACAGCTGTCGTGCCCGCGTGGTAAAGGTCCTGTACTCCTGTTGGCTTCCGACTAGGTTGGGTGGTGTACCGAGGAGATGTAGACGTGTGTGAGCTCAATGATGTCTCCCCCTCATCATTGATGCTATCCGATATAATAAAACATAAAGCACAAAGATGTTTTTAAAGAGTTATACAATAAAATACCCAGCACCAAAAGAGAAATTCTAAGACTATAAGATGCGTACAAGAAAGGATTCATGGAATGAGTGATGAGTTTGGAAAGTGGACGGTGAAGAATTAAAAGAAATTGTGGAAGTTGGTAGGAAAGATTGTAGGAACGTGATTGTGAAAAGTTAGGTATAAAATTATGTGTGAATATAGTATGTCTGAGATTGATGTTGTTGTTGTTTATGTTGTTTACTATTTTTCCTTAGTATTTGCCTATTGTAATTCCACACAGTCGACATAACTGTCTGGGTAGCTTACTCTCTCCTCTTCTCTTGTGCTCTTCTTCCCCTGTCCTTCTCTTCTTCTGCACTTCTGTTTTCCTTCTGGAAAATATTATGCTGCAACTAGACGCAAACGAGGTTGAGGTCCCAGATCTAGCTTGTTCGGGAAGAAGGAACACCTTCATAGACGACTCGGTGGAGAAATCCCTGGGGCGGTAGACGAGGACAACCCTACTGGCGGACCGTGAACGAGGTCCATCAAAATTCGGAGCTAGAACTACGGGTATGAGAGTGTATGACTAGAGGCTAGGTCTCCCCTCAGAGCATTGTACTCCATTGTAAGTCCTTAGTCACTTAACTCTATACTACTGTACCCCGACTAGGGTTTTATTAAACCTAAATGTTTTGGGAAACCAAGTAAACTGGGCTACGTCTTATTTGTTGTTCTGAAAACTAGTTCCAAAATGTGGTGTCCCGTGACATCTCGGTTTGGAACTTGAAAGGGTTGTGCAAATGAGAGCATGTGTTTCAATCGTAACGGTGTTTTGGGAATCCGCATGTTCTCATCTTGTGCAATTCCGGCGTTTAAAAAAAATGGCCCTAATTTTCAAGGTATTTACTTTAAGCTTTCAAGTTGCCAAATCGGGGTGTTACAGAATGGTATCAGAGCTATGTTGAACTAAGTAACTTTACACATGGGCTTACGTACTCTGCTTTGTGTCTTCGTGTGTGAGTTAGTATTAGGATTGTGATAGACGAGAATAGGAACGCTAAGAGTGCGCGAATGTTTCCATGGAGTATGACGGTTTCGTCTATGGAAACGACGGGGAGCAGATACCAGTGTTGTCATGAGATCTCGACGTGCGAGTCGAATCTTCTTTCGTTGAGTCCTTCTTCGCTGTGAACCCTTTCGATTGTGATAACCCCTCAGTTATTTGAGATCTTGTCCTGAGACTAGATTTCTCTTATTGATGAAGCCTTCTTGTGTAAACCTTAGGTGATGCCAAATTGCTTTGGCATGACGCTTGAAAAAGCTTTTTATTTTAAAATGTTAGACTCTGTTTTGATAAAGCTTTGATTGTTGACGAACTCGGAGTTCCTTCTCTTGCTTCTTGATCATCTAGCCCTTCTTTCCAAAAGTTTTGATGAGAAATTTGAACCCTGATATCCTATACCGGTCAAACAGATGGTGAATTGAGACCAAGAGTTCTGTTGTCAGATAGGTCAGATAGAGGCTTAGGAGGTTATAGAGGTATGCGTCATTTAAGTTGGGGAGCGGTAGAAAGGTGAAGTTTTGAAGAGGAAATCATCTAGGCTTGAACTAAGGATGAGCGTGTAACCCCGAGTGTGGTAGTATCTTGACCTCGATTGTCTGTAACCCTGTTGTCTTTGCACACTGCTTTAGTATCTTGAACCCTCAACCCCTTGTTGTTAGTAAAGCCAAGTTGTTTGTAAACCACCCTATTTGTTGTTGGAAAATGTCCCGAGTGATTACTTTTGAAAGTAATCCATCTGATCCGCTTCTAAGAACGATAAAGGACGGTACGTGTACGGAAGTGCGATGATTGCTGTAGTTCAGGCAGGAGGCAATTTCTTCAAGAAGTTACGCGTCCATGGACTAGTCCGACTCTACACGGCATTTCTCGAGGACGAGAAATCTTTAAGTTGGGGAGAATGTCATACCCCGCATTTTTCCCGTACGTGCGTGAACGAATTTGATTAAATAAATCCCTAAAATTCTGTTTTATAAAAAGATTTTTTTCAGAGAAGAGTTTTGAGGACAGGAAATAAAGTATTGGTTTTCTGGATTTCTATAAACCAAAACGTTTTTCTAAATAAAAAGTGAATGATTTTGTTAATGCCTTGTTAAACGATGATTTATTAATAATTGTTTTGAAAATGATTTTGGGATATGAACTTTGTGAAATTGTTTTGAAGAAAAGGAATTTAATAAATTGGTTTGAAGATTCTATGAATGCTTGACGTGTGATGCAAATGTGATTTCCTTGAATTAATTATCATAAGAATTAAGGATTTTTAAGAAAATATGATTAGGAAATAAAAATAAAGGACATGTGTAGGCGATGAGTGCTTAGTTGATGTGTGTTTATGCATGATGCATGGAATTAAATGTATGAATGTGTGTATTTATATGTGTGTTGACCGTATGATGCATGGAATCAAGTATGTAAATATGATGCTTGCATGAATTTAAAATTATAATAGAAAAATAAAAATGTGAGACATGTGCATCTGTGTGAGTATGCCACGGTGAAGGAGTGTGTGTTGTGCATGTAGGAAGGTGCCACTATTAGAGTATTCATGCAAGTGAGTGTGTGTGTGTGTGTGTGTTATGTGCATTACACGTGTGTGTGTGATAGCTAGGGTTGATTTTGGAAGCTTAGTGCTTAAGGGAGTGGAAACTAAGTTAGCTATTCCACTCAACTAGAACCAAAAACCAAGAAACAAATCTTAACCAAGTACTAAATAATACTTACACCTAAGTGACCCCTAGGTTCCTAGGCTAGTCTATTTTGTTCCCTTACTTCATGAACCCCATCCATGCAATATGAAGAGGACTAAATCACCCTTCTTGGTTGCCCATGGCCGAACCACTCCCAAGGCCAAATTAGGAATTGGTGAGTTTGCCTTTATAAAGAATTAGTCATAGTCCCTTCACCCATTTCATCTCCCTTTCCTTCACACTAACACAAACACATCTCTAAGGGAATTATCAACCCCTTAGAGAAAGAAAAGAAAAAGAATAGAGAGAAATAGAAGGAGGTGGTCGTAGACATGAAGAGGAAGAAGGAGGAATTCAAGTTCGAGCTTAGGAGCTTTCCCTTGTAGATCCAAGTGTTAGAGGACTAGAGACCCCTTTATCATAGTAGGAACCGAAGATCAAGGAGGAAAATTGTAATAACCCAGATTTTTCATTTCTAGTTGTAGACCTTTCTCTTCTTCTTGCATGTTTTTTTTTATGGTTTGTAAGATGATTTCCTTGTTGATTCTTCTTGATCTTGAACTTTATGAACTTAAACCTATTTGTAACATGCTAAACTTATGCTTAATGTTCCGATTAGGACTCTTTTGTTAGGTCTTGAAGTTTTTCTAATTAAGCCTTAAAGATCTAAAAGAAAATTTAGTTTTTGTGAAGAACAACATGAATCCTTTTGCATGTCTACTTTCTTCTTCTAAACCGTGATGTGTGTGTTTTAAACCTACGATCTAGGTTGTTTAATTAATTTAAATGGCTTGCATGTTATGTATGTGTTGATCTTGAGTATTTGTGCTCGAGAAGCTTTGATCTTTGATGTGTGTCTTTTCTTCTTCACGGTTTTGCCTTATAAGTATCACGTTAGTTTCATTGTGTTAGCATGTATGATTTATTGATGGACCTATAGATTTCAAGCACATAACAGTCTAAAATTTTGATTAAGAACATGAAAAACAATTTTCATGACCCATTCGGTTTTGAAACCAATCTTTCTTAAATGATTTTCATTTTCTTTGTATGTGTTATTGTTTAAGTTAGCTTGAATAAATAAAGTATTTGATGTTGTGTGAAAGGCCATTCGGCCATGTTTGGTTATTTAAGATCCATGCCTCCTTCTTGTAAAAGCTTGATGCATGTTTATTTTATGACTAGATCTAGTGATTTTAAATTCATGCATGTTAACTTTAAGGGGAAAAATCATGTTTTTCTATATAGAATTCGGTCTTAAGAAAAATATAAAGGAATCAAAACTTTAAAATGATTTAAGTGTAAATGTTAATTGATTTAAGTGTTTGATTGTGTGTATAATTGGTTCTAGGACCATTCGGCCATGTTCCATAAATAATAAAACCTATGCTTTTTATTTCATAAAAGGATCATGCATGCTATTTTCATGAAGTTAAAATTTAGTCTTTATTTTGTTGTGAGAAAAATGATAATCTTGAATTTATTGTGTATGTGATGTGGTGTATTGAAACCCTACATGATTGCTTTGACTTTTGTGATTCATGGATGTTGAAAATGAATAGAAACCATGTCTTCCTTGCTTCATATGATTCGGTCATCCTAGAGAAAACTAGGGAACTAGGTTTGTTTTTTTCATTTAGGGCACATGTATAATGAGACTAATTGAATATAAGAGTTTTAAAAGAATTTCTATGTCATGATTAGGTTTAACAAGAAAATGCATGAGAATCTTTAGAATGATTTATGATTTGAATTGTTGCTTTAATTTAAAATCTTGAAATAAATTAGATTGTTAAAATTTCTCTTTTATGCTCACGGTTTTAGCATCAAAATAAATAAAATGATTCCATGATTTCATGTTTCTATTTGTGCATAAAATCTATGCAAAACCATGTATGCATGATTCGGCCAAAGCATATGTATGAAGTTGGAAAATTGTTTTCATGAAATGACTTTTGACTATAGCTATGTCCTAGGTGCATGATGTTGTATGCTTGATGAAAATGATGTGTGTGCCTTTCCTTTTTATCTTTTGGTTTTAATATGTATATATGATTTAATTTGATTGTGTGAAAATAATTTTTATATGTTGACTCAATGATTTTAATCCCTATGCTTGATTCGATTTTGTTAGGATAATTAAGAAACTAATTGAAATTATTAAATTAATTTATTAGGATTAAAATTTAATTGATTGGTTTTAAATGAATGAAGTGTGTGAATTTGTATGTGTGTGTTTAGAAAATTGTGTGTGGTTGCTGTGTACTGAATGAAATTTGTTTTACTGATTGCTAACTGTATTTGTGAAATATCTATGTGTGTATTTTAAAGAAATTAAAATTGTTTTTAAAAGAATATATATATATATATATATATGTATATATATAAATGATTTAACTCGAATTAATTTGGAATCTTAAAGTTTTGTGTCTTGAAAGATTTCCAATGAATGGTTTTAAACTTTTATATTCTTGGATTTTTAATTTTCTGTTTTAAAGTGTAAAAACATTGATTTTATAAATAGAGTGTTTTCAAATTAAGAGAAAGGAATTATTCTAAAGAGTTTTCAAAGCGAAATTAATGATTTATCGAAACGTTCTAACGCACGAGAAAAATCTCTAGTTCGGGTGTCGGACGCGAAAGGAACGACGCTAAGCGAGCAACGGGAAACCTTGGAATGGAATGTTTTCGAATGTGTCGTCATCCAGGTGAGAGAGAAGCTCCCCTTAAGACGCCGTGGTATTAGGCAACATATTAAGGCCTTCAATCATCTCAAAGGTTGGACCCGGTCTCGTCAAGGCGAGGAAGAGGGATAGTGAGTGTTTGTTTGTTTGTGTGTCGTGGGCTATCCCTACAAGTCGCTGAGACCGAAATGTTGTCTATAGTTAGTATGCTTGTTGAAATGATATGATGTTTACTATGCATGAACTGTTGGTTAGCCTAATATGTGAACTAAATTAAGTAAGTTGTTAAGAGACGTTTGATTTTACCCTGAGATTTGAAACAATAATAATAATAAGGAAACGAGACTGAAAAGGAAAAAGAGATGTGAAAGAGAGATATAAGAAGGAATTGAGAAAGAAATAGATGGTGTGATAAGACTAAAGGAGAAGGTGATAAGAAATGAATGAGAAAGAGACAAAGACGATGTGATTGAAGGAAAAAGATAAAGAGTTGGAACTGGAAAGAGAATGTGATTATGGGAGTGAGATGCGGTGGAGTAAAGATGCGATCCCTCAAACATGTTTTTGGGAAGAAGCTTAGTGTTGAGTTGAGCTTGCTCCTCCACTAACACTCACCCAAAAATATGATTTTCGAAAATAGTTTTTGAAAAGAAACTTTTGAAAGGATGTTATGAAGTCATTCTTTGAAAAGGTTTTGCAAATGAGTTTTTGAGAAAGAAGAGGGAATGAGTTTCGAGGAAGCTGGAAAGGATTACGTTGAGCGTGAGCTGATGAGTATTGAGATGAGATTGATGTGTGGCTTGAGGCTATTGTGATTTAGGGGGAACAGCTACGTTTAGTGGTCGGGCTTCGTTGAAGGGATGCACCAAGGATGAGCCGACTGTTAGAAATAAGCCGTTAATTAAAATCCTAAAACTCTAAAAGATTAAAAGACATTTATAGACGCGGTGAGGTATGAGGGTCGTATCGAAGTAGTGGAGAGGAAGATACTATGGGTATATGCGGATACTCAGGTGGGGATTGCAGGAGGGGAGGACGATGACGGTGAAACGTCAAGAAGTCTAGAGTATATTTCTAGGCGGAACGAATCCCACATGTGGTGCACTAACGTGGTGGGGACTGGGTCTAATACCGTGGTAAGTTCCGCATCGCGAACTAGAAATTATACTGTCGCCCCCTCGATGCAAATCTACAACAGTGAGAGGGACTGGAACGGGGCATTTGTATTTGCCGCCAAGGGCGTGCTTGATATGATTATGATTTGAGGCTGAGCCTCCTGGTCTGGGACCACTTGTGTGTGACAGTTGTCGTGCCCGCGTGGTAAAGGTCCTATACTCTTGTTGGCTTCCGACTAGGTTGGGTGGTGTACCGAGGAGATGTAGACGTGTGTGAGCTCAATGATGTCTCCCCCTCATCATTGATGCTATCCGATATAATAAAACATAAAGCACAAAGATGTTTTTAAAGAGATACAATAAAATACCCAACACCAAAAGAGAAATTCTAAGACTATAAGATGCGTACAAGAAAGGATTCATGGAATGAGTGATGAGTTTGGAAAGTGGACGGTGAAGAATTAAAAGAAATTGTGGAAGTTGGTAGGAAAGATTGTAGGAACGTGATTGTGAAAAGTTAGGTATAAAATTATGTGTGAATATTGTGTGTCTGAGATTGATGTTGTTGTTGTTTATGTTGTTTATTGTTTTTCCTTAGTATTTGCCTATTGTAATTCCACACAGTCGACATAACTGTCTGGGTAGCTTACTCTCTCCTCTTCTCTTGTGCTCTTCTTCCCCTGTCCTTCTCTTCTTCTGCACTTCTGTTTTCCTTCTGGAAAATATTATGCTGCAACTAGACGCAAACGAGGTTGAGGTCCCAGATCTAGCTTGTTCAGGAAGAAGGAACACCTTCATAGACGACTCGGTGGAGAAATCCCTGGGGCGGTAGACGAGGACAACCCTACTGGCGGACCGTGAACGGGGTCCATCAAAATTCGGAGCTAGAACTACGGGTATGAGAGTGTATGACTAGAGGCTAGGTCTCCCCTCAGAGCATTGTACTCCATTGTAAGTCCTTAGTCACTTAACTCTATACTACTATACCCCGACTAGGGTTTTATTAAACCTAAATGTTTTGGGAAACCAAGTAAAGTGGGCTACGTCTTATTTGATGTTCTGAAAACTAGTTCCAAAATGTGGTGTCCCGTGACATCTCGGTTTGGAACTTGAAAGGGTTGTGCAAATGAGAGCATGTGTTTCAATCGTAACGGTGTTTTGGGAATCCGCATGTTCTCATCTTGTGCAATTCCGGCGTTTAAAAAAAAATGGCCCTAATTTTCAAGGTATTTACTTTAAGCTTTCAAGTTGCCAAATCGGGGTGTTACACCTCTCTTCACTACTCTGCGTTTTGTGTTTTATCATATGTTTCATTCTTTTTCTATTTTACTTTTTTTTGTTTTTCAATTAGTTTTTAATTTTGTCTATGTGTTAGGATTTTGATTATTACTTGCCCAGCCATTTAAGCTTTTCTTGATCGGTAGTGTAAGAATAACATGATCTTAATCTGTTTGTTAAAATGCCTGAATGACTGAACTCTCTTTGGTGTAACTGTTACTGATTAATGGGTTTCATCACTTGATACTAATATTCCCCTTTGTTTATTTATCAATGCTCATTGGAGTAGTAATGCCTTGGTGATTTCAGTTATTCTGAATTTTTATAAAGGTGATTACTTTAAGTTTCTCAATTTCAAATCTTTTGCCCATGTTGTTAATATTTGCTGGAAAATGTGTAGTACTGATTTGAGATGAAAATAGTGCAAATGGTTGTCCATGCATTGTTCATTTTCAGAAAATAAATGCAATCAATACACAGTATGAAGAAAAATTGGCAGCACTACGGTCTCAACATACGAGTCGTGTAAGGTCCTATATTTTAATATATGAAATAAAAGTAGTTTATCAATATTAATATCATTAAAATAGTTAACTTTTCCTATTTTAGCAAAAACACTCGAGTATTTTAGGTAAGACTCGAGTATTATAAGTAGCTGTTTGGAAATTTGAATTTTTAAATAAACACTCGAGTATTTCGCACAGACCTGAAAGTGTATAAGTCGGTTTTCATTTAATTTTCGCACCAAAACGCGGTTTCTCGAATCTTTAAGCATAGAGCTGGACTTTACTTCGACTTGAAGCATTCCTAGGCTATAAATGAGTGCTTAGTTGAAGCATTCAACACCTTAATCATCCCAAAACCCGAATTTCAGTTTCAAACTTTCAGTTTTTCAGAGCACTCTTCGATCTCTGATTTCTCCTTCGTTTCTCAATCAAATCCTTCGAAACCAAAACACAACTCAAGGTTCTAGTTCCATCTTTGAATTAGAATCAAGAATCACTTCAAATAAGCCCCTGTAGTTCGAGTTCCAGACCTTTAAAGTTTGAGGTTCAAAGCTGAGAAAAACAGAGTAGTTTTCAGCATCAAGTATTCATCTTCATTGAATTCGTTTGGTAATTTCAGAAACCCTTTTTGTGTCAAATTTGTTCCTGATTGGAGTTAGTATATCCTAGTTTGTTAAACTAACTTGTTTCACTTTTTTTCATGCCAAATCCGTGGTGAAATCTGTGGCCAAAGTCAGCCTGTTCAACCCTTTTTCACAAGTCCAGAATTCGAATTTTTGATACAGCCAATTTCCTTGTTGTTTAATCTGTTGTTTAGCTTCTCTGAGGTAAGGGAGGAGTTATCTAATTGCTAGAATGAGTAATCTCAAGCTAGAAATGTAGGAACCTCACAAGGTTCATCAAGGGATGAAGTTGGAATTGGGAATATGACTTGGAGGTCATAGACCCAAGGTTTTTCGATTTAAACAAGCTTAAATGGACTTAATAATGCTCACTGGATTGATTTTCGAAATTAAAACCAAGAGGAAATGAATTTCATATGTTGAAATGGTTATGTTCTAAGTTTGTATTGATTCTGTTGATTTATGTTGTTATGTACTTGTTTATGTGTTCTAACATGTTCAGTATATGTGTTTATGCCTCTGTTTTGCATAAGAATGGAAATACAATGCAAGGAATTCGAATTGACATTGAAAGGTGCAGAAACTGGTGTTGTTGCAGTAAAAACACTCGAGTAAATTAAGGAGGACTCATACTACGTCAAGAGCATGTTTTGGATGTTCCGTTAATATAGGAAGTCTGTCCTCTAGGGTAGATTTAATCTGTCTACCGTTGTCCCAGCTTGACGTTATTTTGGGGATGGATTGGCTAGCAACTAACCAAGTGGTGATCGATTGCAAGACTCGAACGATTGTCTTTCCTGGTGAAAAGTCGCCTGAGTTGCAACCTGAAGGGTACGTTTGTGTGTTTTCTGCGATAGTAGAAGAAGAGAAGGATGAACCAAAGTTAGAGGAAATCCCGATTATTCGAGATTTTCCCGAAGTGTTTCCTGATGAAGTTCCCGGTTTGCCACCGCATCGAGAAATAGAATTCAGTATCGATCTAGTTCCTGGTACTGGTCCTATTTCTATTGCTCCTTATAGTATGGCTCCAACCGAATTAGCTGAACTGAAGAAGCAAGTGGATGATTTGTTAGAAAAGCAATTCATCAGACCAAGTGTGTCGCCTTGGGGAGCGCCAGTTTTGTTCGTAAAGAAGAAGGATGGAGCCATGGGGATGTGCATTGATTACAGACAACTTAATAAGGTTACAATTAAGAACAAATACCCGTTGCCAAGGATCGACGAGTTGATGGATCAAGTAAGAGGAGCATCGGTGTTTTCAAAGATCGATTTGAGATCAGGTTATCATCAGATCAGGGTTAAGGAGGAAGATATTCCGAAGACTGCTTTTCGGTCACGATATGGACACTACGAGTATGTGGTGATGCCATTCGGTTTAACCAATGCTCCTGCCATATTCATGGATTACATGAATAGAGTGTTCCGACCTTATCTGGATTCCTTTGTTGTGGTGTTTATAGATGATATACTCATCTATTCAAAGACCCCGGAGGAGCATGCCAATCATTTGAAGATTGTTTGAGACTTTGAAGGAAAAGAAATTATATGCCAAGTTAGCCAAGTGTGAATTTTGGCTTGAAAAAGTCAATTTCTTGGGGCATGTAATTTCAAAGGATGGTGTTGCTGTAGACCCAGCTAAAGTAGAAATGGTGTTGAAATGGGAGAGGCCAAAGTCTGTTACTGAAGTTAGAAGTTTTCTTGGTTTAGCCGGTTATTATCGGAAGTTCATCGAAGGATTTTCTAAGTTGGCTCTTCCTTTAACCCGCCTGACTAGGAAGGAGCAACCTTTTGTTTGGAATGAGAAGTGTGAAGTTAGTTTCCAAACTTTAAAGGACAAGTTAACATCGTCTCCAGTGTTAACTCTGCCCGATCCCTAGAAAAATTTTGATCTTTACTGTGATGCATCAAAACAAGGTCTAGGTTGTGTTCTGATGCAAGAAGGAAGAGTTATTGCTTATGCGTCGCGACAGTTGAAGGTGCATGAGGAGAATTATCCTACCCATGATTTGGAGATGGCTGCTATTGTCTTTTCCTTGAAAATATGGAGACATTACCTGTATGGTAATACGTTCCAAGTATTCAGTGACCATAAAAGTCTAAAGTATCTTTTTGACCTAAAGGAGCTGAATATGAGGCAACGTAGGTGGATGGAATTCTTAAAGGATTACGACTTTGAATTACATTACCACCCCGGCAAAGCCAATATCGTAGCTGATGCGTTGAGTAGAAAGACTTTGCATATGAGATCGATGATGGTGAAAGAAGCTGAATTAATTGAGGAATTCCAAAACTTGAATTTGGCAGTTCAGTTCAAACCAAATTGCATCAAGTTAGGAATATTACAAATCACAAATGAGTTTGTGGGTCAAGTCCGAAACCTACAACAAGTGGATGAAGAGCTTCTAGAGAAGAAAAGATTAGGGATAGAAGGAGTGGAACCAGATTTCCAATTAGGATCGGATGGCATTTTGAGATTCAAGGATCAAATCTGCATTCCGGTGAATCAAGAACTAAGGAGAGCTGTACTAGAAGAAGCCCACAAAAGCAAGCTGAGTATGCATCCTGGATCAACGAAGATGTATCAAGACCTGAAGAAGATGTTTTGGTGGTCCGGATTGAAGAAAGACGTTGCGTCTTATGTTGCGTCTTGCCTTGTTTGCCAAAAGGCGAAGATTGAACATAAGAAGCCCGGAGGAGAATTGCAACCTTTGAGCATACCAGAATGGAAATGGGATGGAATAGCCATGGATTTTGTAAGTGGTTTTCCGAGGACAAGAGAAGGTTTCGATGCAATTTGGGTAGTAGTTGATCGTTTAACAAAGTCAGCTCATTTCATTCCCATCAACATGCAATATCCGTTGGAAAAGCTTGCAAGATTGTACATCAAAGAGATTGTTAGATTGCACGGTATTCCCTCGAGTATTGTATCGGATCGTGATCCTCGTTTCGTATCTCGCTTCTGGTAGAGTTTGCATCGAGCGTTAGGAACGCAGCTAAGAATGAGTTCGGCTTATCACCCGCAAACGGATGGTCAATCGGAAAGAACGATTCAATCTCTGGAAGATTTGCTCCGTGCTTGCGTTTTAGAGTACCAAGAAAGTTGGGATCGGTTGTTGCCGCTTGTGGAGTTCACCTACAACAATAGTTACCACACAAGCATCGATATGGCTCCGTACGAAGCCCTCTATGGAAGAAAGTGTAGAACCCCACTATGTTGGTTCCAAGTGGGGGAGAACGCTCTCATCGGACCTGAGTTAGTTCAGGAAACGACTGAGAAGATCAAGGTTATCCAAGAAAAGATGAAGATTGCACAGAGTCGTCAGAAGAGCTATGCCGATCAGCGCAGAACCAAGCTCGAATTTCAAGAAGGAGATCATGTATTTCTGCGAATAGTGCCAACAACGGGTATAGGGAGAGTGATGAAGCCGAGGAAGCTGACACCGAAGTTTATTGGTCCTTATCAAATCCTAAAGCGAGTCAGTCCCGTCGCTTATCAGATCGCGTTACCGCCTTCTTTAGCTAATCTCCATGATGTATTCCACGTCTCTCAGCTTCACAAATTTATTCAAGACCCGTCTTCAATTATCCAGTTACAGCCAGATGAAATACCTTTAAAGGAGAATCTGACATTTGAAGTCGGACCAGTGCGAATTAAAGATCGTCAAGTCAGAAAGCTGCGAGGAAAGGAGATTCCTTTAGTGCGAGTTCTTTGGAACCAAAAAGGAGTGTCATAATCAACATGGGAATTAGAATCTAAGATGAGAGAAGAGTACCCACATTTGTTTATTTAGTCGGAATTTCGGGGACGAAATTCTGTTTAAGTGAGGGAGGATGTAAGGTCCTATATTTTAATATATGAAATAAAAGTAGTTTATCAATATTAATATCATTAAAATAGTTAACTTTTCCTATTTTAGCAAAAACACTCGAGTATTTTAGGTAAGACTCGAGTATTATAAGTAGCTGTTTGGAAATTTGAATTTTTAAATAAACACTCGAGTATATTTGAAAACACTCGAGTATTTCGCACAGACCTGAAAGTGTATAAGTCGGTTTTCATTTAATTTTCGCACCAAAACGCGGTTTCTCGAATCTTCAAGCATAGAGCTGGACTTTACTTCGACTTGAAGCATTCCTAGGCTATAAATGAGTGCTTAGTTGAAGCATTCAACACCTTAATCATCCCAAAACCCGAATTTCAGTTTCAAACTTTCAGTTTTTCAGAGCACTCTTTAATCTCTGATTTCTCCTTCGTTTCTCAATCAAATCCTTCGAAACCAAAACACAACTCAAGGTTCTAGTTCCATCTTTGAATTAGAATCAAGAATCACTTCAAATAAGCCCCTATAGTTTGAGGTTCAAAGCTGAGAAAAACAGAGTAGTTTTCAGCATCAAGTATTCATCTTCATTGAATTCGTTTGGTAATTTCAGAAACCCTTTTTGTGTCAAACTTGTTCCTGATTGGAGTTAGTATATCCTAGTTTGTTAAACTAACTTGTTTCACTCTTTTTCATGCCAAATCCGTGGTGAAATCTGTGGCCAAAGTCAGCCTGTTCAACCCTTTTTCACAAGTCCAGAATTCGAATTTTCGATACAGCCAATTTCCTTGTTGTTTAATCTGTTGTTTAGCTTCTCTGAGGTAAGGGAGGAGTTATCTAATTGCTAGAATGAGTAATCTCAAGCTAGAAATGTAGGAACCTCACAAGGTTCATCAAGGGATGAAGTTGGAATTGGGAATATGACTTGGAGGTCATAGACCCAAGGTTTTTCGATTTAAACAAGCTTAAATGGACTTAATAATGCTCACTGGATTGATTTTCGAAATTAAAACCAAGAGGAAATGAATTTCATATGTTGAAATGGTTATGTTCTAAGTTTGTATTGATTCTGTTGATTTATGTTGTTATGTACTTGTTTATGTGTTCTAACATGTTCAGTATATGTGTTTATGCCTCTGTTTTGCATAAGAATGGAAATACAATGCAAGGAATTCGAATTGACATTGAAAGGTGCAGAAACTGGTGTTGTTGCAGTAAAAACACTCGAGTAAATTAAGGAGGACTCGAGTATTCTGGAAAAATTGAAGAACACTCGAGTATTTCTTAAGGACTCGAGTAAATTCATAAGAACACTCGAGTAGGCAAGAACTACTCGAGTAATTTAAAGAATTTTCAGAAAAATTTTATTTTTATAATTTCATTAAAGATTAACTCGTCTAATCTCCTATATTATTAAATTCTAATTATTTCCTTTTATCCCGTTGGTTGATTATTATCCTGAAAGAGTCCTACTGGAATTTTATTCAGTGGTTGATATATTCGGACAGGAGTCCCAACGGATAAATGTATAAGTTTATTTGATTCCCATTGGTAGATTTTTATCCTGGATGAGTCCTACTGGAATTTTATTCAGTGGTTGATGCATTCGGACAGGATGTCCCAATGGAAGTGCGTACACCCATTTGATTGATTATTTTTCCCACGTCCCAGTGGAAGTCTTTATCCACTTGGTTGATATTTTGGGAGTCCTAAATGGGGTCGTTGCATTAATAACAATAAAATGATTAAACTCCTATCATATAAAACCATGACAAAGTGGCTGGGCCGCTGATGGAATTTTCAGAAAAGCACTAGCACCAGTTAATGCCAAGAGAAAAGATGGATTTGAGATTGAGAAGGATTATGAACTTTGGGTCTCTATATTGGAGACATGATGTTCAAGGATGTGATTAAAGAATAAAAGAAAGTAAAGAATTAAAGAGAAAAGATTGTGTGGCATTATCATGCATGGAGAAGGAGTTGCTCCGATCTAGATTCGGAACTTCGGTAAGGTTAAATCAGAATATCCCTGGCACAAGGATGCTAGGAAGACCGAGTTCCCATCGATCGTGATGCTTGAATATGAATCGCTCCGGTTTGATGAACCATAGGATTGAGAATATCCCGAGCCTGAGAATACTCGGATGCCAAACCGTGTAGCATGAATGAGGAGTAGGCATGCATCACGACACTAATCGAGATATTATAAAAGACAGTTTGAGCATATACATATGCATTTATTATTGCTACATGATAACTTGTGTTTGTTATTTATAGCCACTGTTATACTCATTTGTTATTGCTTTTAGCTATGACTCACTCCCAGTCCCTTGTGTAAGTGATGGCGAGGAACATGTTCTGCTTGAGATGAGGCCTCTCCCTAATGGGGAGTGGAATTTTGAGGACCATGGGGCTACATATGAGGGGGATGTGGAAGTTATCTTCCGCCATCCTAACCCATATTCCCGTATGCGTCCGCTTAGATCGAGAATTCCAATGGTTTACATCATGCACATTCCACCAAATTTTGTTATGCGAAATGGAACCCCTCCACCACCACCAAGACGTTTTCCAAGATGCACTATCCCACCGAGTCCAACACTCTCCTTAGGAAGAATCATTTTAGAGGTCCCTGCTCGTCCTAGCCCTTCCCCTCGAGTTCGATCCCGAACTCTGATATACGTGCCCGATGATTCGGCGCAAGAGGAGGAGGAAGAGGAAGAGGAGGACCCAATCGAGGATGAGGATCCGGTGGATAATGCGAATCAGATGGTGGATGACTTTATGGACAACTCAACTGGAAGTCAGTGGGGAACTGACGATTGAGTTAAAGTTGTGGAGTGGAATGTGAATGATATGATCCATCAGGTTTTCTCTTATCTATACTATTTTATATTTTGAGTCATGAACCATATGCTCTAGGTTATTATGAATTTTGTTGTAATATATGTAATATAATGTAATGACCTAGAGTGTTAAATCAAGTAATTATGTATTTTGTTGAAATGAAGAATGTGGTATGTAACCTTTTTAATATGAATGAAATATGATGTTACTTCACTTGTCTTCATGACTCGATGTTTATATAATTCCGCAAGATTTGATAATGGATGATGACTGACTTTTAGTTTCAAAGAAAAAAAAATATGGTCGTATTTTCTAAAAATAAATATTTTACTTTGGAATAAAAGTTGGGTCGTCACAAGTCGCAGAGCTGAATTTCTTCAAAGAGAAGCACGAGCAAGACAACAGCAGTACCAACAAAGCATGAGGGGTCCATACCCCAGCAGTGGCATGCCACCCAGTGACAGAGACCCTCATGGTTACAACCCTGTAAATGCTTCAGCTGGCGGTGGAGAAAGAGGATATTCTGCTGATCACTTTGATCCTTACAGAGAGCGAGCTAGATTTCTCGGAAGTGCAAGGGATCAAGGATTTGAGCCTAGAGGTCCATATCCCGGTGGGCGTGTCTATGATACTACTGGTTCACGCTACTGCAATTGAGTCTTTAAATTGCATTTTAAGTTGCTTATTATATTGACATCAATGCTTCTTATCATTCCATTTTTATGGTGAATCAACATTTGGAGGTGCACACGTTTACATTGATGTTGTGCTATGTACCTGTTAAAGATGTGATGTGAGATGTCTGAGTTGTTGTTTGTGCTTATAAGAAAGACAATAATATTCAGAACTATGCAATACAATGTTCCAACTGAGATCAACTTCATTAGACCACGTTTAGTTGGAAAGGATGACTGGATAAGTTGTTGGAAACATTTTTTTATAGTTTGGACATTGATACATAGCCCGAAATTGATGGATCACATTTGTTCAGAGCAATTAGAACATAATAATGAATGAGTCCCCACTATAGGTGGGAATGTGGATCTACCAGCATGAAAATAGAGTAGTGTGTGATGATGAAGCTTGGGGATAAAAGTTTCCCAGGCTGTAGAGCCTTTTCTTATAAGTTTAGATGTCTTTTAACTCTTTTAGAAGGTACCTGATCTACAGGATCTGAATTTATATCGGCTGATCACAATGTTCAGCAATGTTGCTGGATACTACCTCTTGTTCTTGTTTTAAATATAAGCATTAGTTCATATGAATTGATTTGACCTTCCAGAGATATGATATCTGTTGGATTACGTATTTGGCAGGCAAGAAGGAGATGAGAAGCGATGATATATGAGCTTTTAAGTGGATACCTATTGGCCGGTATGCCTTTTTCTCTATCTCTGTATCTTGTTGTCCTTGAAGTTCCATAGTGCAGAATAAATTAATTCCGTAGTTCCATAATGCCTTTTAGTGGATTCCATTTTTCAATTTTAGCTCTCTTCCAATGATTCATGTAATAAAATATCGAACTTCTGAAGTAGTTCTTTTATATATATATATGTTTGTGTGCTAAAGTGCTTATTTGGTAAATGAGCAACATCTCATGTGTAAGTTTGCTATTCACACCAACAGTTCCTGACTTGAGTGAATGTTCTTTCAAGTATGGTATCTTATTCCTTAGTGAAGTCTTTTTATTTAGTGTCTCTTAATTGTTGAATCAATTGTTCAACATGTTTTTTGTGTGGCTCTTACTGTATGTGTGTTTGAAGAGTATCTTGCCTTAATGGTAATCTAGGCATCAAACAAAAACATGTGATATATATGTTTTGGTAACTTGTGTGAAGATGCTTTGCTGAAATATTAGGATTATAAATTTTTTAGGATTATATTAGGATTATAATTATACGTAGATGACATGATTCCACCATTGGTTTGTAATTTTCATTATATGGTTTATGTTTACCACATATTTGATAAAAATATATCGTTTAGTTTATCGACATAATTTTAATTCTATTTTTTATTAAATTGTATAATATTTTGAAGATTGCCAGTACACCTACTACTCCGATGAACTCCGATGAATTGCTGAATGAAGTCAAGGATGAATGGGCAACATATGTTTTTGACGAGTTACCTTAGCTTAGTTTTGAATTTAGGGCACCATATCTATTTTTGAATGTGACCATGTAGCATCTATATGATCGAGTTTGTTTAGCTTTTTGTATGTATGGGAGCCACTTGTTTTGGTTTGGGAGTTATTTATCTTAAATGTGTATTGACATTCACGTTTCTAATGTATATAATTATGGCATTTATTTAATTATGACATTTATTTGTTGCAAAAAAAAATGTTGACAATTTATTTAAATATATGGATATAGAAAATATTATAAATATACTAAAGATCCCGGTTCATTTTAAAAAACTCAACAGTGATAAAGTGATCATATATACTAAAGATCCCGGTTGATTTTTAAAAACTCAACAGTGATAATATATACTAAAGATCTCGGTTCATTATAAAAAACTCAACAGTGATCAAATATGTTAAAGATCCCGGTTCCTTGTATTTTATTGATCCTGGTTCCGTGTTTTCTAAAACATCTGGGATTACAAGTGTCAGACTTGTTATACCAGGATACAATCCCGGTTCGGAACCGGGATCAATGTGGGTGCGGAATCGGGATCTTTGAGCATTTCTGTTGTAGTGTATCTTCGGGATTATTTTTCCTGAAATATATACCAGAATTTTCTTCCATACATTGGATTACAGATCTCAACCAAACACATTCTCAATTTGCCTCGAGTATTCCAAATTTTATGCTTATGCATAACCAATTAAGACTTGGTTATTTAACTATCTATCTATCTATCTATCTATATATATATATATAGATATATATAGTATTCTTCACTACACATTTGTAATAAATGCTATCAATGTTAAGCGTAAAAATATTAAATCTAAATAAAAAATTATTTTTAAAAAATAATACTTTCTGTAACATCCTGAGTTTTATTAGTAATTAGAAGATGTTAGAAATTAGAATTTTGGTGTTTATAGTCTAAACTATGCATAAGGATAACTTAGAAATCATTAGAATGCATTAAAGAAAGGAAATTATCAATTAATAATCGATTAATTAGAATTTTGAGTATAAAATGTTTTAGAAAAAGTTAGGTAGTTCAAAAAATTGTAATAAAATATTTAGACATTTAATCACAAATTTCACCGTTGGATGCGAAGATAAGGATGTTAGGAAGTTTACCTCCAAATTTGAGCAAGATACAACGATTAACGAAAAAGTTATTGCATCGTAAATAAAAACAGTAATTGAGATATAATCAGTTTCATGAACTACATGAACTAATCAATTAGTTCATCAACTAATCGATTAGTTATTAGTGCAAAACCATAAATAAAACACGTTTCTAAGTATGTGGCAACCATTGTTTTCTTCCCAAAAACTCGACCCAACTCTCTCTTTCCATGCCAAGGAAGTTCCAAACTCAAATTAACACCAAATCAAGTAAATGATCAACCCATGTTCACTCCCCATCATCAATCTATCGTTTTCCCTCTCTGCAAACCTCATATTACTCCAACTCCTCACATCTCCATCAAACCCCAAACCCTAAGTTTTGGGAATCAAGTGAGGCTAGGCATAAAGCTAAGATAGAAAGGCTAGAAGGTATGCATAACAAGAAATTAGAGATTAAAGTGGGTGGATCAAAGAGGGGTTTTCATATATCCTTCCTTCTCTCTCCTCAACCAGAGGTAAGAGGGGAGATATTTGTATAAATTAGGGAAATAATATAATAATCATAATAGTAGGAATATAATTATATGCATGTTTGATTGATGTATTGGTTAATCCCTAAACCTAGGGTTTTATGTTAATATGTTAGTATGTCTATTATTGTCATGATTTAATGATTATTATGTTGATGATGATTATTATTGTTGAATGATTGGCTTTGTATTATAATTAAAATTCATAAATTGGATATTTAATCCCCTTATTAGTATGTTGAAATATTATAAGCTAGTAAACTTGTATAAATTGATATAATTATTTAAAGGCTTGGCTATTATAAATCAATTAAAATGAACTAGAAACGTGTAAATTATGAAGTGAGGAAGGACGTCATGAATTGGAAAAGATGTGTGAAGATTCTATGAACTGAAGGACGTTTCGCGAAGGTTCATAGATCGACGGACGAGAGTGTTATAGAGACTAGATTGTGTTATTGAAACAATCGCGGGAACTATTACAGATGACTTTGATCTAACAAAGGAACAACATACAGTATGAAGTACATTTCGCGAAGTACTGAATAGTCGGGGATTGGTCCTGTGCACACTATAATAGTTTTATCAGTCGCTTAGACACTTCTTGACTAGTTGAGGGTGATCCTTGCTATAACCAATTTTGGAAAACCACCCAAAATTGTACGATGGACTATAGGTGAAGTACTGTGCAAGCACTGATTGAGGCACACCTACTCCTAGTTGATCTTTTCCAAGAGTGGAGGATGATGTGAGGAAAAATGGAAAATGGGAAGTAACAATGACTACTATGGAAAGAAATGGATAAATGGAAAATGGAAAAGAAAGGAAATGGTTATGAAGAATTACTTTGCATGGCATACATTTATTTGTTATTAATAATGAAGTTAAACGTGTTGAGAATATGTGTATGAATGAAAATATGGAATGGAAAGATATGCCTATTTTTATATCTTATTATTGTTGTTATATGTTTTCTTTGATTTATGAATTAATATCTCACCATCTATGTTGTCATTATAGGTATTCATATTGGAGATGAAAGTAATGTTCCGCTTACTGAGGAAAATTACATTCCAATTGATGGAATGTGATTTATACATAGGACTTAAGAGTCTTATGTACGCAACCATAGAAACTCTGTAACCATAAATAATAACGTTGTAATTAATTATGATGGATATACATATATCCTCCTTTGATTACATACAAGTTTTATATTTGATATTTTGTATAATGAATTTACTTTCACTTTTTACTTTGTAAAAGAAGTCATGATCTTTAAATGTAATTTATAAAATTATGTTCTGAATCTGACAGGTGAAATATTTTATAAGGGAAACATCATTTTTTTGAGTAAACCCTGCCAAAATTTTTTCAAAAATTTATTATTAATACACTTCAGCTTTTTTTTTTATTTAAAAAGGTAGGATGTTACACTTTCTCTATCTATCTATCTATAATGCATTACACGATATCAAAAAAGAGGCTAATAAAAATGATAAAAAAATATTAATTAAACAAAACAGTAACAAAAATAAGTCTAATAAAAATATATACTTCCAAAATATTATAGCAAAGAATTTTCAATGTAAGTGAAATTTTAACTAAAAAGATTTAGGCTTATTTAAGTTTTTAGTCCCTGTACTTATGTGCTCTTTTAAAATTGGTCCTTGAACTTTTTTTTTACGATGCTTTATTTGAATCCATGAACTTTGTTCAATTTTTGGAAATGGTCCTTTCATCACTTAAGTGATGATATGACCGACAACCATGCCACGTTACTTTCGTAACATCAACAAGTGACGTATTAGCGTCACGTGGGACCACATGATTTTTTTTTTTATAAAAAAATTAGGCTAAACTACTCATTTGGTCTCTTACTTTATTTTTCTATTTCAAATTGGTCCCTTACGTTTTTTGGTTTCATATTGGTCTCTCAAGTTTCTTTTTGCTATCAATTTGGTCCCTGAATCACTGTTCATCCTACGTGTCAATATCATATTGGTCCATGAATACATTTTTGGAGAGAGAAAATGACACGTGTCCATATCATATTGGTCCACATATGATGAACAATGATTTAGGGACCAAATTGATAGTGAAAAGAATTGTGAGGGACCCATATGAAACCAAAAAAATGTAAGGGACCAATTTGAAATTGAAAAATAAAGTAAGGGACCAAATGAGTAGTTTAGCCTAAAAATTATTAAGAGGTTCGATTTTCTTTTAATGATTTTAATTATTTTAATAAATTTGAATTTTTTTAATTTAAAAAATTTACGTGACATCAACTAATACGTTATCTATCAAATATCAATGCGGTAAAAGTGACATGGCATGTCTAATGCTTTCTTCATACATATACATAGACAATAATTATTTTTTTTTGGGTGAACTGATACATAGACAATAATATTGATGTGTGTCTAGAATGCATTATCCAAAAAAAGGTAAAAAGTAAGAGTATGTGTGATTAAACGGCTTAATTAAACATTTTCAGAAGTTTATCCAACCACCTTATTGAAATAAAGTTAATATTTTTAATATATATTTTCTTAAACTATTTTCATAAGAGAAAATGTTAAGTTCACAGCAATATGCAACAATGTCAATGCTTTTTTCCCCAAGTATTTTAAAAAAACATGTAGATAGAAAAAATAAAAAAAATATATAAGATATATAAATAAATATATATGATATCAAATACCGTAACACCCCTAATTTCGTCTTCCGAATAAATATGTTAGTATAATGGTTTTATAAATAAATAATAATTCCATGTTTGATTTTTGGTTTGCATTATATGAATATCTATAGACATTATGTGAAAATATTTTATGATGAGGTTTTTACATAAAATATTAAATTTTGCAATTAAGTCCTTGGGAAGGACCTAAAAACAATAATGGAAGGTCTTTTGGAGTTAAAATTAATTAAACAAAGTTTTTAATGAAAACTGGCCAAAATACTCGAGTATTTGGCTGAATTCTCGAGTATTCTGGGTCCGATAGCTCAAGACAGTGCGCGACAACTGTCCAGCCATGGAAGAGCTCGGAGTTTGCCACGAATTCAGCTCTATTGCTCTGGTGTTACCACGCCATCTAGCCCAGACATGCCTAGGATTCGTGTCCTTATGCATGGAGTTTTCCAATCTTCTTCAAGAAGGGAGAAGAATTTATATATGGCCAACAAATTCAAGTTTAGAAGCTTAGAAAACGAGTTTTAGGGTTCTTGAATTCCAATCCTCAATTCGTCTTCGTTTCTGAATCTCATAAAACAAACCATACACCGTTTCGAAGCTCACATCCAGAGCTTTGAAAAGCACCAAAAATCGTGAGCTAAGGTTGAGTGTGTGAGGAGTAATGAGCTCTGCAATAGAGAGTTCGAAATCTGCCAAGAACTAGAATGTTGTTCAGACCCGTCACCTTCTTATCTCCGATTCTCTCTCCTCCTTGAGAGTTACCTCACGTGTGATATACCATTGGAAAGCTCTTTCAACGAGCTTCGCTTTGATACCAAGTTTGTTAGATTTGAGTTCCTGGATGAAAAGTTATGGGCCTGCAAAGTTAGGGGTTGAAATCTGCCAAACTAGATTTTCATATTCAGAGAGCCGACTTTGAGCTTCGATTGTGGTAAGCTCAAGCCTTCTCTTGGTCCGAAACTTATTGGTTTTCAAAGTTCATGTTATATAGAACATAGTCTAACCAATTTCCCCAATTTTTATGCATGATTCGAATGTCGATTGATGTGGTTTTGAACCCCTGCTGAAGCCGTTATGCAAGCTCGGGTGGGAAGTGGTTAGAGCAATTGGTTGCTGTTCTCTGTAGAGTTTTTGTTCAAGAACGACCCTAAGGTATGGGGGAAGCTTACCATTTTCTAGAATAAGAGTAAATTGCATTAGAAAGTAGGATGAGTCACCATGAGACTCTAAGGGCATAGATTGAAATAGGAATATGACTTGGAGGCCAATCTGAGGCATGCTACATGCTAAGGCAAGTTTATTTGGTTGCATGTGAGCTCAATCAATGCTGAAATTATGCCAAAAATGAGTAGAATTGAAATTGGTACTTTAAGTTGCATAACATGTGATTTTCATGCATAATTGATGAATGGTTTTGATTATCTGAAATTTGATATGATTTCTATGTTGAGACATGTTTAATTTATGTATGTAAAGCTTTGTTGATCATTGGTTTAAGTAAGAATTGATTAGAATTGAAAATGGTATGTTAAAACTAAGTTGTAGTACATCTGATGTCAAAAATACTCGAGTATTTGGTAAAACACTCGAGTATTTTATGATACAAGTTTCCCAGAAGATCACGAAATACTCTAGTATTTTGTAAAATACTCTAGTATTCTAGGCTGCAAAATACTCTAGTATTTTGTGAAACACTCGAGTATTTTGGGGCTGAAAAATACTCTAGTATTTTGTGAAACACTCAAGTATTTTGGTCTGAAAAATACTCTAGTATTTTGTGAAACACTCAAGTATTTTGGACTGAAAAATACTCTAGTATTTTGTGAAACACTCAAGTATTTTGGGCTGAAAAATACTCTAGTATTTTGTGAAACACTCAAGTATTTTGGGCTGAAAAATACTCTAGTATTTTGTGAAACACTCAAGTATTCTGGGCAGTCTGATACACAGTTTCATGAAATTGAAGAACTACTCGAGTATTGAAGCTACTACTCGAGTCTTTTTACTAAAATGTGGAGAAAATACCATTTTTAATCTAACCACTTCCATTTAAACCTAATGACACTCAAAGGGAATAATGTGATACTTCCTTTGATAAGTCTCATCATCCTAAGCATGGAAGTTGATATATCTCATTGACGAATTCATTACATATTGTATATAATGAGATTAATGAATAATCTTAAGGGAATCCTTGCATGCATTCATGCACAATGAACGGTGATGAGTTATCGTTGTGTCATGTTCGTGGAACATGAGGAGGGCCTCTGGGAGTGCCAAATGTTGCTGCTTGCTCGATGACACATTAAGGTGGACAATGTGGGAAGTATGTGGTATACTGTTGGTTTGATGGTTCAACGGTGTGTTGCACACAAGTGGTAAGGTTTACGTTTTGGCGACGTGACGTTTATCAGACATGGTGACGTTGTTTATCACCTCTGTTGTGTATCACAAGTGATAAGGTTTACGTCCTTAGGCGACGTGACGTTCATCAGATGTGGTGACGTTTTTTATCACACCCGTTGTATGTTGAGAAGTGATAGGTTTACGTCCTTGGGCGACGTGACGTTCACCAGATAGTGTGACGTTTTTATCACTTCCGAGCAAGTACGCCATACGTTTGATAATGTACTATTTGTATTCTAGGAATACCATGGTGTTATGGAAGGACGTTCATCTGAGTGATTAGTTGAAAAATCTCAGGAATTGAGAGAAGGGAAGCATGCATCATGCCACCTATGTGGAAAGAGAAATAAATGAAATGGTGGGTGCTCATGTTTATGCATTTCTATCATGATGGGTGCTTACTTGTGGATGTTAGGACTTTATTCTTATTTGATAATGCGAATGTATAAGCTTACCCCCTGCCCTTAATAGGTTTTGACCAGGTACCTAGACTACCTAGAGATTAAAGGAATTGGATGACCCTTAAGTTCATGAAGTACTAAGTCATCATGGGATAGAGACTCTTTTGTACAACTCTAAGGACTCAACCAGATGAACGAAGGGATGAAGAACCAGTGACCAGCTCTGGAACGTCTCTATTTTTGATAATGGAAACAATGTATATATTTTGAGAGATGTATCCAAGAGGAAACCTAGTTTTCATACTTTAATATAACTGTGGTACAAATCGAATTTATATACCTGATTTTATGAGTCAATGAACTATTTTAATATATTCCGCTCACTCTGATTTTATCGTTCGGCACGAAGGAAGATTTGTTAAAGTTGATTTCCTGGGATGACCTAATAACTAAGTTATTTTTCGAAAGCTATTTTGTACTACAAAGGTTATCTCAAAAGGATTCTAAAATGTTCAGCAAATAATTACTCCTTTTACCGAATTTAGTTCCAATACATGGTTTAAATTTGAGTACCACATTCAAGGAAAAATTTTCATACTCAGACTTTTCCAACACGTTTCAATAATAAGTGAAATTCTTTTTAAGAAACGAGGGATGTTACATTTTATGGTATCAGAGCAATGGTCTTGACTCTTGGTCCTTGGGTGTGTGGTTCAATACGCTGGTCCTCAAGAATTGTAGAGTTTCTTGTGAAGTATGCTCTTACATACTTCTAATTTTGTAAAAGGTTCTATCCCTTGACCCTGGGTAGGTGACCAAGTACCTTTCTATAGTGTTTAAAGTAGCCTAAGGTTAAGTATGATAGTGATGTACTTCTTTTAGGTCAATTCCAACCTTAAGCTCATAGTGCTGATCCATTATGGCATCAAAGAATCAACAAGGGGTGATTCCAAAGGATCTAAAGGCGAGCTAATATCCTCTAGGGAGGATATTTTCTTCTAGAATGAGAACTAACAAACCCCCGGAGTTAGTACTAGGAGGTTATTTTCCCTAGTGGTTTGCTTTGCAGGGTTGTAACTCTGAAGTTAATTAACCCTTGGTGAGGACGAGAATTGATTGTGTTTTCTTGTGTTTGATCCACCTTGCTACCTGAAGATCGAACTCCTACAAGTTTTCTTGTAGTTGTTTCTCTCGTATGTTTGAGCTATTCTATTGAGCTATCTCTTCAGAGTAAACTTGGTCTACTCATTTTTCACAATTAGGTGTGATCTTGGACTTGGATTGGATACCCAAGAATCAAGTGATAAATAATTGTGATAGAGAGGCGAGAATCCGAAACCGAAGATGTTTGAGTGTTATTCTCATAGTGGGGTAAAGGAAGAGGGGAATTAAAGAGATCATGGTTACGAAGAATCTCCCGGATATTCTCTCGTGAAGTGTCGGGTTCGTTAGAGCAAAAGTCAGATCCTGTAATAGCTAAAGTAGTTCTAGAAAGGTAGTTATCAGCATCAAGCAAAGTATCCACGGGATGAGATTTATATTAGTATTCTACTTTGATCAAGTAATAGATACGAGTTGGATGTACCGTTTGAAGCTACAGCTTTAGTATAAGTTGTGTGATGAGTGTTTCTTAAGTCCACCATATATGACCACAAGTCCATAGTGCAGATCTAATATGACGACAAGAAACCGAAATCATACTAATGCGATGCTGGAGAGGATCACGGTTGTGTTGGAATCAATGCAGCAATGGCAACAGCAACAACATCAGCAACCACCACAACCAGTTAATCCACCACATCAATGTAATGTCGGTAATGTTGAGGCTAAGAGTTTAGCGGATTTTCGAAGTTGTAATCCACCTAAGTTTGAAGGAGGATTTAAGCCAGAGGAGGCTAACAAGTGGATTCATACTATGGATTTAAGATTTTTAGAACATTAGACTGCACGGAAGCTCAAAAGGTGGCATATGCAGTTTATATGTTAGAAGGAGAGGTTGAGAATTGGTGGAATCACACGGTTTAGCTTTTACACTATGATGGAAAGGACGTCAATTGGGAGATGTTTATGGAAACGTTTCTCAATAAATATTTCCCAGAGGACCTGAGAAAAAAGAAGGAAGTTGAATTCCTACAATTAAAACAAGGAGATATGAGTGTGGGCGAGTACACAGCTAAGTTTGAGGAATTGATGAAGTACTCTCCATACTATCAAAACAATTCGGATGAGAGAAGCAAATGCATCAAATTGGAAGGTGGCTTGAGACCTGAACTGAAATCTGTTTTCAGTTATCAGAAGATCCAAAGTTTTCCTACGTTGGTTGACATGTGTCGGATGTATGAGGATGACAAGAAGGCTGAAGTAGCAGCTGATCAGGCAAAGAGTAACCAGCAGAGTTATGGACCACAAAGAAAGAAAGGATTTAATCATCGGAAAACGGATCCATATTTCAACCAGAAACGAGGCAAAGGTAGAGTCGAAGACGGGAATGGGGTTAAGACTCACAGCAATGCCCCTTACTGTGAGAAGTGCAAACATCATCATTATGGAAGAATCTGCTGGGCAACAAGTACTTGCTTCAACTGTGGGAAGCAGGGTCATATTGCACGTTACTGCAGAAAATCTGTGAAAAGTAACCACATCGGACTTGCTAGCAAACCAATGACTCAAGGAAAAGTGTTACCCTGAATAGAGTAGAAGTTAACCAATCACCTGATCTCGCGCAAGGTAACTATTTACTTCAAAACCAACTTTGCATGATTGTGTTCGATTCGGGAGTTACCCATTCTTTTGTTTATTGTAAATGTGTGAATAGGTTGAAGTCGGATTCACCTATTTGTTTTAAAAATAGAGACCCTATGAAATTACCCAAATTTGTTTCTAAAGTCTGTTTAGATTATAGTGTCGAGATATTTGATCGCGACACTAAGTAAAATTTGATCTATTATCCCTTATCACGCTTGGATGTGATTTTGGGAAGGGATTGATTGAATTCTATTGGGGGTGTTTAAGTGGACTTTCTAAAGTCAAATATTTTTAACCAAGGTAAACCGGAAGGAATGGCCTTTTATATGGAATAAGAAGAATAACAAGAATTTTTCAGTCATTGAAGAGAAGGTTAACATTCCCTCCTGTGTTACTCCTACTCGATTCATGCAAAAGTATTGAAGTGCATTTTCATGTGTCGAGGCCAGGACTTGGAAAGAGGTAGTTTTAAGAAAGGAAGGTAGATGTGTATGCATCAAGGTGATGGAATACACACAAGGTGATTCACTCGACGCATGACTTGAGCTTTGTAACGATCATGGTTACTCTGAGGGCTTGAGGCCTTTTTCCCGTGTCACTATGCTTTAAGTGTTAATGACCATGGAAAGTCGAAGTAATTATTCAATTAGAAGGAGTTGAACAAGGGACAACGCCGACGGACAGAATTTTAAAGGCTCGTGATTGGAAACTCTGTCATCATCCTGACGAAGCAGAAGACGAAGGCAATTACAATGGGCCAAAAGGCAATTTATGTAAGCTCTACGGGGATTAAGGAAGTGGTTTTAAGAAGTCTAATAGATACGAGTTTGATGATACAAGTAGACCGACGAGAAGTAAGAAGGGAAGGTTGCAAATCACAATAGAATTCCTAATTCGAATTCGTGAATTGCAACAAAGAACTGAAGAGTTAAGGACAAATAAGAGATCGATTTCGAAAGGGAAGAAACCTAGGTTCCATAGTGGACATTTTAGGGACAAGAATTTGGAGTATGGATGATTTGGAAATTGAAGGTTAATTATGGAATTAAGCTAAATGGATGAGTAAAGGTTATACATTAATATGCTAAGTGGTGAAGCTAAAACATAGTGGAACTATGTAAATCTGATATTGGAAGCAAAGGAATGGCATGTCACTTGAGAATTATTCAAGGATGAAATCTTTGAAAAATTAGAGAAAGGAGATTGAATTTTTGTAAATAAGGTAGGGTAATATGAATCTCGGGGAAAACATTACCAAGTTCAAAAGATTGAGGAAGTATATTTCATTGCAATTTTGATGGAAGGTTCAAACATGCGGAGTCCGGAATGAATAATGTCTAAATTCCAAACCAGATATAACATATGGAGGAATAAGTGAACTAACTATGGGGACCAGAATTTCATGCATACGGGGTTAAAGAAACCTAAATTGCATGAAAGTAACTGGAAAACCGATGGAAAGAAATCATTTGTCAACTTTAAGGTGAGAAGGTGAGGCGCATCATCATGGACTGTGTAGTGATGTGTGAAAGGGATATTTGATTTCAGTCGCAAGAAAATTAATTCTTATTCATCGGATTAATTGAAGAAGAAATGCAAGAAGGGAATGGTCAACCAGCAAATCAAGAGTGGAAGAGTTTTCCATCCTGCTAGGATGCGAGTTAGATTCGGATATAGGTAATCTGAGTTTATCCTTCCTCTGATCTGAATTAACGTAATCAATGTCTTCCATTGCGTTAGTTAAACCGTTTCGTAATCTGAAAACCTGAGCAGATCTTTGGTTTGAATTTCGGTGATCAAAACCCTTATCACAGTTGGATATGATAAATATCTTCGGGCGCTACAGAAAGAGAAAGATCAGTCAAGACTATGGAGATTAATAACCACCGGGATAGGACAAGTATTTGTCTCCCCAACGAAAATAACTCAAGCGCTTGGCTATCTAGCTAAATCTGATGGCGACAAGTACCCCATCTTTAAGTTAATCTAACTTAAAGATGTATCGTATAAACTTTTCGCAAGAAAAGTTATATCTGAAAGGAATGATTTTATTTTTAATGGTTTGAATATTAGGACTGATCACCCTAATGTTTGCAACTATTAAAGAATAAAATCATACAAATGATTCCTTACTCGTGCTCGAGTGATCTGAGTGCGCAGCGGAGAAAGTTTTCTTTGAAAGGTTTGTTGCAAATGTTTCACTATGTACTTGGGGGCATGGGTTTTAGAAAAGTTTTAATAAAAGGATTTCATTGTGAAATAATTTCAAGAAAGCATAAGACAAACCTTTTTGAAGGATTTTGGTGTGTGTCGGAAACGCAGAAGTTTATCCAAGAAAGTTTCATTTGAAAAAAATTTTTGTGACATTTTGGGGACAGAGAGTTTAAAAGGAAAATATGTATATAAGAAAATTCCTTTTAAGTGGGGGAGAGTTCTCCCTAATTATGTTTTGAAAAATAATAACATCAAAACAATTTGTTATGAAAATGTGGAATTTTAAAAGAATGAATTTCGGGGACGAAATTCCTTTTAAGTGGGGGAGTAGTGTAACACCCCTAATTTCGTCTTCCGAATAAATATGTTAGTATAATGGTTTTATAAATAAATAATAATTTCCCCCCTTTGTTTACCAAAAAAAAAAAAATAATAATTTCATGTTTGATTTTTGGTTTGCATTATATGAATATCTATAGACATTATGTGAAAATATTTTATGATGAGGTTTTTACATAAAATATTAAAGGCTTTTTTAAGCGATAGGTCCCTAAACTTAGAGGGTGTTTTGGATTTAGTCCTTAATCTTTTTTTTTGTTGGATCTGGTCCCTAAACTTTAACGTCGTTTGGAACTAGTCCTTCCGTTAGCCCAAAGTTAACTCCGTTAGTGTCTTCCAATAAGATGTTGCCACGTGTCCCAACTTGAATTTTTTTTTTTTTGCTTTTTTTTTTTTACTTTGAGGTCCCTAAACTTAGGGGAAGAATTGAATTTAGTCCCTATCCTTTTTTTCGTTGGATCAGGTCCCTAAACTCTGGACCATTTTGGATTAAGTCCTTCTGTTAGTTTTAATCTAACACCGTTACCCTGGGAAAATTTTTATGCCATGTGGACCAATAAATTAATGCCACATAGAATTTTTCTTTTAAAATTGAATAATTACAAAAAATAAATAAAATTAAAAAAATGATTTTTTTTATAACGATTGGAATAAAACGCGTTTGCGACGAGATGCATCATCGTCATGGTCGTGATGTCTCGAGCACTCACCACTGCCATCAGGGTAACGATTTGAGAAGCTTTCGCCACCGTCCTCAAGGTCGCGCCTCGATCTGAGTTTTGTGCTTGCTTCGGTTTACAGCGAAAATCACTATCACAGTCACAAGTTCGCTTGATGGTGTGCGGCGGCGCTAGTTATAGCCAAAGCCCCTACAACCTAGTTGCGGCGGCGACCCCGAAGATTCTCTTCGTTCTTCATCCTTCGCTTGGTCATCTTCTCTGCAAATCTGATGCGACACCAAAGGAGACCAGTCGCGCTTCCTTCACCATGCAGCAGCCTCGCAACTTCGAACCCTCAACAACCTCAGTGTCCTCTGCTTTCCAGCCTCCGCCCTCTTCTCCGCTTCCTCTGCCTTCTTCTTAGCGGTGCATCATATGTAGAGTCTGGAGGGAGGAAGAAACGCAACAAGTATATTTGATTGACACAGAAAAATCTCTTTTTTATTACTTTAGAGTTTGATGATAAAGGTTTGGTAGGTGTGTAACTCAGTTTTTATCACTTGACATTGTGTGTGTTCTTTTTTTATGTTTTGTTTAGATCTTTATATTCTGAAAAACAATGCCACCCCCTAAAGCAAGGTGAAGAAACCATGATGTCAAGCCCTAACGAGACGATCGAGCACGACGAGGAACGAGAGGAAGATAGGGAAGGTGGTTCACATTCTGGCCTGAAAAATTTTTGTGGCATGGTGGATCTGTTAATGATGCTTGGTTCAGTTGTACTTCAAATCAGGTAATATTTGGCTTTTTTTTAATTTTATTTATTTTTTGTAATTTTTCAATTTTAAAAGAAAAATTCCATGTGGCATTAATTTATTGGTCCAATGGCATAAAAATTTTCCCAAGGTAACGGTCTTAGATTAAAGCTAACAGAAGGACTTAATCCAAAATGGTCCAGAGTTTAGGGACCTGATCCAACGAAAAAAAGGATAGGGACTAAATTCAATTCCTCCCCTAAGTTTAGGGACCTCAAAGTCAAAAAAGCCAAAAAAATGCAAGTTGGGACACGTGGCAACATCTTATTGGAAGACACTAACGGAGTTAACTTTGGGTTAACGGGAGGACTAATTTCAAACGACGTTAAAGTTTAGGGATCAGATCCAACAAAAAAAAGATTAAGGACTAAATCCAAAACACCCCCTCAGTTTAGGGACCTATCGCTTAAAAAAGCCAATATTAAATTTTGCAATTAAGTCCTTGGGAAGGACCTAAAAACAATAATGGAAGGTCTTTTGGAGTTAAAATTAATTAAACAAAGTTTTTAGTGAAAACTGGTCAAAATACTCGAGTATTTGGCTGAATACTAGAGTATTCTGGGTCTGATAGCTCAAGACAGTGCGCGACAACTGTCCAGCCATGGAAGAGCTCGGAGTTTGCCACGAATTCAGCTCTATTGCTCTGGTGTTGCCACGCCATCTAGCCCAGACATGCCTAGGATTCGTGTCCTTATGCATGGAGTTTTCCAATCTTCTTCAAGAAGGGAGAAGAATTTATATATGGCCAACAAATTCAAGTTTAGAAGCTTAGAAAACGAGTTTTAGGGTTCTTGAATTCCAATCCTCAATTCGTCTTCGTTTCTGAATCTCCTAGAACAAACCATACACCGTTTCGAAGCTCACATCCAGAGCTTTGAAAAGCACCAAAAATCATGAGCTAAGGTTGAGTGTGTGAGGAGTAATGAGCTCTGCAATAGAGAGTTCGAAATCTGCCAAGAACTAGAATGTTGTTCAGACCCGTCACCTTCTTGTCTTCGATTCTCTCTCCTCCTTGAGATTTACCTCACGTGTGATATACCATTGGAAAGCTCTTTCAACGAGCTTCGCTTTGATACCAAGTTTGTTAGATTTGAGTTCCTGGATGAAAAGTTATGGGCCTGCAAAGTTAGGGGTTGAAATCTGCCAAACTAGATTTTCAGATTCAGAGATCCGACTTTGAGCTTCGATTGTGGTAAGCTCAAGCCTTCTCTTGGTCTGAAACTTATTGGTTTTAAAATTTCATGTTATATAGAACATAGTCTAACCAATTTCCCCAATTTTTATGCATGATTCGAATGTCGATTGATGTGGTTTTGAACCCCTACTGAAGCTGTTATGCAAGCTCGGGTGGGAAGTGGTTAGAGCAATTGGTTGCTGTTCTTTGTAGAGTTTTTGTTCAAGAACGATCCTAAGGTATGGGGGAAACTTACCATTTGCTAGAATAAGAGTAAATTGCATTAGAAAGTAGGATGAGTCACCATGAGACTCTAAGGGCATAGATTGAAATAGGAATATGGCTTGGAGGCCAATATGAGGCATGCTACATGCTAAGGCAAGTTTATTTGGTTGCATGTGAGCTCAATCAATGCTGAAATTATGCCAAAAATGAGTAGAATTGAAATTGGTACTTTAAGTTGCATAACATGTGATTTTCATGCATAATTGATGAATGGTTTTGATTATCTGAAATTTGATATGATTTCTATGTTGAGACATGTTTAATTTATGTATGTAAAGCTTTGTTGATCATTGGTTTAAGTAAGAATTGATTAGAATTGAAAATGGTATGTTAAAACTAAGTTGTAGTGCATCTGCTGTCAAAAATACTCGAGTATTTGGTAAAACACTCGAGTATTTTATGATACAAGTTTCCCAGAAGATCACGAAATACTCTAATATTTTGTAAAATACTCTAGTATTCTGGGCTGCAAAATACTCTAGTATTTTGTGAAACACTCGAGTATTTTGGGGCTGAAAAATACTCTAGTATTTTGTGAAACACTCAAGTATTTTGGACTGAAAAATACTCTAGTATTTTGTGAAACACTCAAGTATTTTGGGCTGAAAAATACTCTAGTATTTTGTGAAACACTCAAGTATTCTGGGCAGTCTGATACACAGTTTCATGAAATTGAAGAACTACTCGAGTATTGAAGCTACTACTCGAGTCTTTTTACTAAAATGTGGAGAAAATACCATTTTTAATCTAACCACTTCCATTTAAACCTAATGACACTCAAAGGGAATAATGTGATACTTCCTTTGATAAGTCTCATCATCCTAAGCATGGAAGTTGATATATCTCATTGACGAATTCATTACATATTGTATATAATGAGATTAATGAATAATCTTAAGGGAATCCTTGCATGCATTCATGCACAATGAACGGTGATGAGTTATCGTTGTGTCATGTTCGTGGAACATGAGGAGGGCCTCTGGGAGTGCCAAATGTTGCTGCTTGCTCGATGACACATTAAGGTGGACAATGTGGGAAGTATGTGGTATACTGTTGGTTTGATGGTTCAACGGTGTGTTGCACACAAGTGGTAAGGTTTACGTTTTGGCGACGTGACGTTCATCAGACATGGTGACGTTGTTTATCACCTCTGTTGTGTATCACAAGTGATAAGGTTTACGTCCTTAGGCGACGTGACGTTCATCAGATGTGGTGACGTTTTTTATCACACCCGTTGTATGTTGAGAAGTGATAGGTTTACGTCCTTGGGCGACGTGACGTTCACCAGATAGTGTGACGTTTTTATCACTTCCGAGCAACGCCATACGTTGGATAACATATTATTTGTATTCTAGGAATACCATGGTGTTATGGAAGGACGTTCATCTGAGTGATTAGTTGAAAAATCTCAGGAATTGAGAGAAGGGAAGCATGCATCATGCCACCTATGTGGAAAGAGAAATAAATGAAATGGCGGCTGCTCATGTTTATGCATTTCTATCATGATGGGTGCTTCTTGTGGATGTTAGGACTTTATTCTTATTTGATAATGCGAATGTATAAGCTTACCCCCTGCCCTTAATAGGTTTTGACCAGGTACCTAGACTACCTAGAGATTAAAGGAATTGGATGACCCTTAAGTTCATGAAGTACTAAGCCATCATGGGATAGAGACTCTTTTGTACAACTCTGAGGACTCAACCAGATGAACGAAGGGATGAAGAACCAGTGACCAGCTCTGGAACGTCTCTATTTTTTATAATGGAAACAATGTATATATTTTGAGAGATGTATCCAAGAGGAAACCTAGTTTTCATACTTTAATATAACTGTGGTACAAATCGAATTTATATACCTGATTTTATGAGTCAATGAACTATTTTAATATATTCCGCTCACTCTGATTTTATCGTTCGGCACGAAGGAAGATTTGTTAAAGTTGATCTCCTGGAATGACCTAATAACTAAGTTATTTTTCGAAAGCTATTTTGTACTACAAAGGTTATCTCAAAAGGATTCTAAAATGTTCAGCAAATAATTACTCCTTTTACCGAATTTAGTTCTAATACATGGTTTAAATTTGAGTACCACATTCAAGGAAAAATTTTCATACTCAGACTTTTCCAACACGTTTCAATAATAAGTGAAATTCTTTTTAAGAAACGAGGGATGTTACAAATACAATATCAGAAATTTGCTAACTCACATGATGAAACTCTTAAATAACTGCTTCTTGATGCCCGAGTCTTCTTTGATGGATTTCATTGTGTCACATTATTCGCTTGGTAACTCTAAGAAGTGAAAAAAAAAATTCTATCTATATATGATCTAGATGTGTGTTTGTTGGACTATTTGGATCAAAAGAAATGCACTTATTATTTTTAATAACGAGACTATTGATGTTCCAAGTTGGGTTGATGCTATCAAGGTTAAAACTTGTATTGGTTGCATTTAAAATATTTCCTTTTTGACTGGTGTATGACACCTTTAGAATGTGTTAGTTAATAGGGTTACCTAATTTTGTTTCGGTGAGTGATTTTTCCTTTATTGCAATGGTTTGAGTATGCCCTTTATATTCTTATCAATATAATATAAAATAGGAGAAGTGAGGGCAAAAATTATTTCCCTCCAATGATCCTCCTAAATGTTGTTTTCCCTCCTAATGTCTTCTTTAATGCTCCAATACTTTTTGGCTTCCTAAAAAATTTTCCCTAATCAAAATTGTTATTATAATAATAAATGTAAATTGTTTAAAAATTACCATCTACATTGTATTAAATTTAGGAAAGTGTGCACACTACTTTATGCCCAATGCAAAGAAGATTGTGGTCCCCGCTACTGTTTTACACGGAAGGAGTATATGAAGGGTCTATTAGAAAATATTTTTAATGTATTTTTATTACTTTACTTTCTCTCTTTCTCTTTCTTGGTTTCTTTCTCTTTCTCCATGTTTATTCTCTCTTTCTCTCTCTATCTCACTGCATTATCTATCTCTTCCCTCTTTGTCTCACACTCTCTCTGTTTCGATTTTTTTCTTATTCCTCTCTTTATTTTCTATGTTTTAATGTTACAAGAACAACTTTCCAAAATTACACACATGTTTAGATTCACGAGAAAGGTGAGATTTTACTTTTATTTAGACTTTTATTTAGGTTTTGATTTTATTTATTGTCTTATTTAGGATTTTGATTTGGTATTTTTCTTAGGATTTCTATTCTTTTTTTCTCTGTTTGTGTGTTTTTTTTCCATTTATTTGCCTTTTTTTGTTTGGTTGAAATTAGTAAATAACCATGGGGGCTTTGTAGATGGTGATTGTAACATCCCAAATGAAATTCCAAGTATAATCTATGTTGGGATGGTCTTAGGGTAGAAGAAATGGAGATATAAGTTAGAATCTAGCCAAAAATACATGTAGAACTAGGGTTAAAAACATAGAACCTTAGGAAATTCAAAATAAAAGATTTACAACTCTATACACAAATTCCACCGTTGGATGTGAGGATTAGTATGTGGGAAAGCTTGCTTTAAAATTTGAGGAAGATCCAACGGATAACGAAGAAGTTATGGCCTTTCAAAGTTTGGGTACTGCAAAACCCTGCAGCTTAATCGATTAAGGTCCGCTGAGGTGAAAAGCCTTAATCGATTACTAATCGATTAAAGGTTGTTGCTGATGAAAAAATAAAAGTGCAACACACGTTCTTTCTCTTCCAAAATTCGAACCTCTCTCTTTCTCTCCCCTAGGGTTCCATTCTCCATCATCAAATCCATCAAGAGCAAGTGAGGTTTCTTCATCCCATCAACAAATCCCTTCCTTCTTCACTCCAAGTAAGTGTTTAATGTCATGGATTTCCTCTTTTCTCTCTCCAAACTCGTTTTCCCTTTCTCTCTCTTGTCTTCCATGGTGGTTTTCAACTCTAGGCCATGGAAGCTTCTCATTTTCTTGAGTTTTGGCAAGAGTCTATGGCATAAATGCTAACTCTTCTTGTTATGGCTATTATATTAGGTTCCTCACTTTTCTCTCGGGTCATAACTCAATTGGTGGCAAGACTTTCAAGCTTAAAGCAAGTGTAACCGCCTTATCTCTAAGTGTTGAGGTAAGGAGTGGGTATTAGTGAGTATTACCATACTCTGGGAAATAGTTTATAGTATGTATATAATGCTTGCTAAGAGTTAGGTGTTAGTATAAGGATTAGGAAACCTAAGTTAGAAAATAATGGTAATATTAGAAACGAACTTAGTGTAACTCTATGATGGGGAATAGGAAATATAATTTGATTAGGCAAACCAATAAATTGAACTAGCTAAATGCATGATCTTGCTACTATATGTTATTATAGGTGTTACTTGAGGATAATTGTTAAGTGCTAATGTGTAGGATATTTTAGGTGCTTATCTGAGTTGTTGTTAATTGTTATATATATTTGGTGTATTCTTGATAATTATTGTGAACTGTTCATTTGCTGCTCTAAGTGTTTAAGTGTTGTAAATTGTAATTGTGTTTATTTACTAGATGGTTTATATGAGGTTATTAGGAATGGTGTGCTTACTATTGTATATGGATATTTGTTGCTTATTATGATTGTTTGGAAGTGGTGAGTATGTTGGCCTTTGACCTGAGGTGACATACTTTGTAAATATGGTAAGTATGTGGGCCTTTGACCTGAGGTGACATACTTATCATGTGTGTATAGAGTGAGTATGTTGGCCTTTGTCCTGAGGTGACATACTTTGTGAATATGGTAAGTATGTGGGCCTTTGACCTGAGGTGACATACTTATCATGTGTGTATAGGGTGAGTATGTTGGCCTTTGACATGAGGTGACATACTTTGTAAACCGGGGATGTATGTGGGCCTTTGACCTGAGGTGACATACATCGTAAATGGGAATTGGAAAATAAAGGACATGAAAAGGGTAGGAAGAAAGGAATGAAGAATGAAAATGGAAAAAAATACAAGAAACATAAGATAGGAAGGTTGGTAGAAGGATATAACAAGATAATTTGGGATTGTATTAGAAGTGTACTAGTAATAATAGGGAAACAGGGTATGTAAAACGAATTAAAGAGTTAGGTAATTGATGGGTAAAAAGGAAACGAAAATAGGAGCATAGGTGGATTAGTCGGATAGGTAAAGTGAACTATAACTTAGGAAAAATAATGGAATCAGAATATTGATGCATGTTGATATGAATGTGGCTGTTGTGAAATTGATTGAACTATGTGGTAATTGTGTGTGACTTAGTCGGTTATTATGTCATATTGGAAACTGCTTTTCCCATTTTTTGTGTAATGCTCACTCCTTACTATTTCCACAGGTACTGCGATTGAGCTAGCACAGCCCCCGGTCGAGCAGGTTCGCTCTCCCTCACAGGGAGAGTAAGTCATATTAGTTGAGTCGTGTGTCTCGTCCTGACTACTTTTGGGATTTTTGTATATGATGATGATTAGGTGTATGTACTGAAAAACATCATTTTGGGGTATAGTCAGGACCACTCCTTATGGGAAGGGAGTAATTTTGGAGAATTTTATGGAATTTAAATAACTGCTAAAACTTGTATTAGTTTATAATTTTCCGCCGCACTGAAACTCTGATATAAATGCTTTAATATATGGTTTGACCCTGATGGCTTTCTGATTTCACTTGAATTATTAAATTAACAAGTTTACAGGAAAAGAACTCATTTTTGAAATGTCCATATTACAAAGCAAACTCTGTCCGTTTTGACAGAGATTTTCACAAGTTAAAATGGTATTAATCAGAAAAATTTAAATTCACTATTTTATTATGGGTATTTAAGGGTAATTATTTAGGGTGTTACATTTTGGTATCAGAGCAGTTTCTCCTCGGCCATGGAGTTGTACAAACTCCAAATGATTACTCACCTAGCGAGTAATTGATGCTCATAGTAATAGTTTAGGATTATAATAAGATAATTATAGTACTATGTATTTACTTAGTATTTGAGTCTTATTGGTCTGTTCACTCTGGCTAAGCAGTTGATATGGTTGCAGGTAACTAACGTTTGGCAAGTCCATACGAAGTGCTTTTAAATTCGAAGTTGTGAAGTTAGATTGCTCTTCTGTTAGCTAAATATTGAACTAGTAATGTTTTAGGATAGAAGTGTTTAAAACACTTTGGATTTGCCTTTCCAAATACAATCCTGTTCTTATAGAGAACGTATGAAAGACCTTATAAGGAATTCTTCAGTTTGAGAATTCTAGTATCAAGTAATCAATATTATGTTGTGATGTTGTTATTTGATGTAATGTAAGGTTAGAATTGATCACTCTAATCCTTGCATTTGTTAAATGATGACATTACTGATAGAACCCGATAGTGATGTGTTGTTGGTAGACGTGAGGATGGGATTGATCACCTCAATTCTTGCATCTATCAATAAATGCTATCATTGTAACCTTTAAAGTGAAAGTAGACAACCAAAGAAGTGACATCCAAGGAAAATAATTCTTGTAAGTGAAGCCAACCTTACCCCGAAACATTCGTTCAAAAACTTCATATAGAGTTAGAGAGTAGATAGAAAATAGTTCTAAAGAAAAGAAGTCTTGGTATATGCTACTTGTTCCAAAGTAGTATAGCTAAGTGCTAATCCCTTGGATGAGTTAAGACAGCTCTCCAGAAGTTATTCTTAACCATCATATCAACTAAATCAATCTTGAAGCAATTTGACAGTTGCTTCGAATCTTTTCCCGGTTCTTAGATAACCACTCATAAGAATAGCCGGTTTTGCCGAATTTGTAAAATCCCTGCGTTGAGACCAAACATCTTAATAATTGACTCAGCCAACGACAAGTTGTCGTACCCTTCACATTTGGTAGTTGGGTAAATCTTGGAACTAATGTGGACTTCTTCCTTCCTAATCTTTTTAGTCGATTCATGGAAGAAGTTGATTGTGGGGCATTTAGTAGGAATTTGTCTGCTCTAATCAACTAAGCATTGGGGTGCTTCTTGTTCATGAATGCTTGTGTTTTTGAAAGATCCTAAACCTTACCGGTGCTAGTCAATCCTGGTGAGAAGATAAACTCTAAAGCGTTCTATCCTACAAAAATCTTCGCATGCCTCAATCCCAGGGTATCTATTCTGGGAAAGATTCTAAAACTATTCTGGAAATGCTAAATATTCCGAGTTTTCCCGTATCTAGCTAATGCAACTCCTGTCTTGCATCTATCCGAAGGACGATCGGAGGCGGATTAACCCGATCCCACACCCTTTAGCAAAGCGGTAATTGGATATGTTGATGCCAAGTGGGGGAGCACTTCCTACCCTAATTTAAATTCTGTCTAGGTAAGGGCAAATCGAAGGACTGACGGAAGAAACCAAAGGGGATTAAAGATAGGAATCGCGAGTCCTATCACCGGGGTGATTCTCCATTTACAGAACCTAACAGAATTTCGGGGACGAAATTCCAATAAGTAGGGGAGAATTGTAACATCCCAAATTTAATTCCAAGTATAATCTATGTTGGGATGGTCTTAGGGTAGAAGAAATGGAGATATAAGTTAGAATCTAGCCAAAAATACATGTAGAACTAGGGTTAAAAACATAGAACCTTAGGAAATTCAAAATAAAAGATTTACAACTCTAAACACAAATTCCACCGTTGGATGTGAAGATTAGTATGTGGGGAAGCTTGCTTTAAAATTTGAGGAAGATCCAACGGATAACGAAGAAGTTATGGCCTTTCAAAGTCTGGGTACTACAAAACCCTGCAGCTTAATCGATTAAGCTGCAGCTTAATCGATTAAGGTCCGCTGAGGTGAAAAGCCTTAATCGATTACTAATCGATTAAAGGTTGTTGCTGATGAAAAAATAAAAGTGCAACACACGTTCTTTCTCTTCCAAAATTCGAACCTCTCTCTTTCTCTCCCCTAGGGTTCCATTCTCCATCATCAAATCCATCAAGAGCAAGTGAGGTTTCTTCATCCCATCAACAAATCCCTTCCTTCTTCACTCCAAGTAAGTGTTTAATGCCATGGATTTCCTCTTTTCTCTCTCCAAACTCGTTTTCCCTTTCTCTCTCTTGTCTTCCATGGTGGTTTTCAACTCTAGGCCATGGAAGCTTCTCATTTTCTTGAGTTTTGGCAAGAGGCTATGGCATAAATGATAACTCTTCTTGTTATGGCTATTATATTAGGTTCCTCACTTTTCTCTCGGGTCATAACTCAATTGGTGGCAAGACTTTCAAGCTTAAAGCAAGTGTAACCGCCTTATCTCTTAGTGTTGAGGTAAGGAGTGGGTATTAGTGAGTATTACCATACTCTGGGAAATACTTTATAGTATGTATATAATGCTTGCTAAGAGTTAGGTGTTAGTATAAGGATTAGGAAACCTAAGTTAGAAAATAATGGTAATATTAGAAACGAACTTAGTGTAACTCTATGATGGGGAATAGGAAATATAATTTGATTAGACAAACCAATAAATTGAACTAGCTAAATGCATGATCTTTCTACTATATGTTATTATAGGTGTTACTTGAGGATAATTGTTAAGTGCTAATGTGTAGGATATTTTAGGTGCTTATCTGAGTTGTTGTTAATTGTTATATATATTTGGTGTATTCTTGATAATTATTGTGAACTGTTCATTTGCTGCTCTAAGTGCTTAAGTGTTGTAAATTGTAATTGTGTTTATTTACTAGATGGTTTATATGAGATTATTAGGAATGGTGTGCTTACTATTGTATATGGATATTTGTTGCTTATTATGATTGTTTGGAAGTGGTGAGTATGTTGGCCTTTGACCTGAGGTGACATACTTTGTAAATATGGTAAGTATGTTGGCCTTTGACCTGAGGTGACATACTTTGTAAATATGGTAAGTATGTGGGCCTTTGACCTGAGGTGACATACTTATCATGTGTGTATAGAGTGAGTATGTTGGCCTTTGACCTGAGGTGACATACTTTGTGAATATGATAAGTATGTGGGCCTTTGACCTGAGGTGACATACTTATCATGTGTGTATAGGGTGAGTATGTTGGTCTTTGACCTGAGGTGACATACTTTGTAAATTGGGGATGTATGTGGGCCTTTGACCTGAGGTGACATACATCGTAAATGGGAATTGGAAAATAAAGGACATGAAAAGGGTAGGAAGAAAGGAATGAAGAATGAAAATGGAAAAAAATACAAGAAACATAAGATAGGAAGGTTGGTAGAAGGATATAACAAGATAATTTGGGATTGTATTAGAAGTGTACTAGTAATAATAGGACAACAGGGTATGTAAAACGAATTAAAGAGTTAGGTAATTGATGGGTAAAAAGGAAACGGAAATAGGAGCATAGGTTGATTAGTCGGATAGGTAAAGTGAACTATAACTTAGGAAAAATAATGGAATCAGAATATTGATGCATGTTGATATGAATGTGGCTGTTGTGAAATTGATTGAACTATGTGGTAATTGTGTGTGACTTAGTCGGTTATTATGTCATATTGGAAACTGCTTTTCCCATTTTATGTGTAATGCTCACTCCTTACTATTTCCACAGGTACTGCGATTGAGCTAGCACAGCCCCCGGCCGAGCAGGTTCGCTCTCCCTCACAGGGAGAGTAAGTCATATTAGTTGAGTCGTGTGTCTCGTCCTGACTACTTTTGGGATTTTTGTATATGATGATGATTAAGTGTATGTACTGAAAAACATCATTTTGGGGTATAGTCAGGACCACTCCTTATGGGAAGGGAGTAATTTTGGAGAATTTTATGGAATTTAAATAACTGCTAAAACTTGTATTAGTTTATAATTTTCCGTCGCACTGAAACTCTGATATAAATGCTTTAATATATGGTTTGGCCCTGATGGCTTTCTGATTTCACTTGAATTATTAAATTAACAGGTTTACGGGAAAAGAACTCATTTTTGAAATGTCCATATTACAAAGCAAACTCTGTCCGTTTTGACAGAGATTTTCATAAGTTAAAATGGTATTAATAAGAAAAATTTAAATTCACTATTTTATTATGGGTATTTAAGGGTAATTATTTAGGGTGTTACAGTGATTTTATGATTTTTCTTATATATGGGTGCAGAGAAACTTGCTTAATCCTTGCGATCTTCCCTCTCTTTCTCGAAGTGGCATTAATCTAAAGATTGTGGGTCGAGGTTGTGATCACAGTTATCAAAGATTGTGGTATAGTTAACAGGTCACACATTCAGTGGTAGTATAAAAAAATAAATACCTATCACTTTAAAATCATATTTTTCATTTAGATTATTGTGTTAGCTAAAGAATTTTATTTTCATTTTTTCCAAGTATTAAATTTGCTAACTTTTTATTACACATAATTGGGTGCATATGTAATAAATTGTTTTGGTGTTGGTTTGGGTTGGAGAATAAAATTGACACAAGAGCTTGAAAATGACTAGCGCTTCATTCTGAATTCTGATAGTAACTTGATAATTGAAGAGAAAATTGAGACTAAGAACAACCACCATGAAATATCAAAGAAAAAAGAAAAGCAAAGGCTGGAGAGTTTAGATATGCGGAATGAAATTTGCAGGCTCGAGAATGTTGTCTAAGATGATGGATTTTATTCGGGTGATAGGAGAAAACAGAAAGTTCTGCTTTGGTCCATTTGAGGAACTGAAGATCTTGCGGTTAGATGGACATTATGACAATAAGCAACTTGCTAATTTTTCTTTGTATGTTAGATGGCCATTAAGATAGCCATGAATATTGAAGAAGATGCCTTTTCTTTTTCTTATATTTTGTAAACATTTCTTGCGCTTATTTTGTGTCTAGCTATTTTATGAATAATATTCATTTGAAGAGAATTATTTATGTTAAGATTTTTTTTATTAACATGCTAAAGTTTAATTATAAGTTGCTTGCAATGATATTACTAATTAAATAAAATACATGTCATTCATCTTTATAAAAAAAAGTTTATATTAACTTATCATTAAAAAACACATTTTCAAAATCTATAGTAAGAAAAAACAATTAAAACCCGTGCAATGCACAGGAAAATTTACTAGTTAATATAATTTTGCTTATATAAAAAATGATAATAAGAAAAAGAAAAGAAGAAATGAGAGAACGAGGGAGAAGAGAGAAGAAGCAAGAAATTGCATTTCATTTTTTGGGTAAACTTTACACTATATTGTGATGTAAGTCCTATTTATAAGAAAAGATAAAATCCTAATATGAAGTAAATTTAACTAAGGATACACATTAAGTAGAACGAACTCGAACAAAGAGAAAGTCATTCACTGATTAGATAAATACAAACTATTTATAACACTCCCCATTAGATGACTATTACGAAAAGAATATGCCTCATTAAAACCTTTATAAAAAAAATCTTATACACAATTATTCGATACACAATTTGATGGATGTTGTCTTATTAAAAACCTTGCTTGGAAAACCCATTAGGAAAAAACCATGACTAAGAGAAAAAGAGTACAGTACGTTTATTTCTCCTCCTAATGTGAACAAATATCTCTGAGATGATGAAGTCTAATTTGCATATTAGTAGCTTACACATTTCAGTTGATAATGTTTTGTAAAATGATCTGCCAAACTCTCGCTTGAGCAAATTTGTTGAAATCATCATTTTTCGGAGACATAAAGGGTAAAAGAATTTTAGTGAAATATGTTTTGTTCTATCTTCTTCGTTGTATCATTATTTCAAATGGATAATATACATGTAGTATCATCTTCGTAAAATATCTTCGAGATTATTTTTCCTGAAATATTACCAAAATTTTCTTCCATACATTGGATTACAGATCTCAACTAAACACATTCATGATTTGCCTCAAGTATTCCAAAATTTATGCTTATGCATAACCAATTAAAACTCTTGATTCTCTCTCTCTCTCTCTCTCTCTATATATATATATATATATATAGTATGCTTCACTACACATTTGTAATAAATTCTATCAATGTTAAGCGTAAAAAAATTAAATCTAAATAAAAAACTATTTTTAAAAAATAATACTTTCTTTATCTCTCTATCTATAATGCATTACACAATATCAAAAGACGAGGCTAATAAAAATGATAAAAAATATTAATTAAACAAAACAGTAAAAAAATAAGTCTAATAAAAATATATACTTCCAAAATATTTTAGCAATAAATTTTCAATGTGTGTGAAATATTAACTAAAAATATTTAGGATTATTTAAGTTTTTAGCCCCTAAACTTAGGTGATCTTTTGAAATTGGTTCTTGAACTTTTTTTTCGATGCTTTATTTGAATCCATGAACTTTGTTCAATTTTTGGAAATGATCATTTCAACACTTAATTGATGATATGATCGACAACATGTCACGTTACTTTCGCAACATCAACAAGTGACGTATTAGCATTATGTGGCACCACATGATTTTTTTTAAAAAAAAAAAATTAGGCTAAACTACTCATTTGGTCTCTTACCTTATTTTTCAATTTCAAATGGGCCCTTTAAGTTTTTTTGAGTTCATATTGATCCTTCGTGTTTCTTTTTGTTATCAATTTGGTCCATGAATCACTGTTTATCCTACGTGTCAAATATCATTTTGGATTATTGGTCCACGTATACATTATTGGAGAGAGAAAATGACACGTGTCCATATCATATTGGTCCACATATGATGAACAGTGATTTAAAGACCAAATTGATAGTGAAAAGAAACATGAGGGACCAATATGAAACCAAAAAAATGTAAGGGACCAATTTGAAATTTAAAAATAAATCAAGGGACCAATATGAGTAGTTTAGCCTAAAAATTATTAAGAGATTCGATTTTCTTTTAATGATTTTAATTATTTTAAATAAATTTGATTTTTTTAATTTAAAAATTTCACGTTGCATTGCATCAACTAATACGTTATCTATCAATGCGGCGAAGATGACATGACATGTCATGGCTCATATCATCACTTAAGTGATGAAAGGACATTTTCAAAATTTGAGCAAAGTTCAGGGACCTAAAGTATCGAAGAAAAAGTTTAAAGACCAATTCCAAAAGAGCACTTAAATTCAGAGAGTAAAAACATAAATAAACCAAAATTTCATTCAAAATATTAAACTAAAAAGTTATTGTTTTATCCACCTTTACGTGTCCATCTATATCTATCTATCTAAATCTATTTTTTCCCTATTTGCAAGTTATCATTTCAATTTTCAATAACATTTAATTACCTCTTTTCGAAAACAATTATAAAAAAACTTTTTTTCAAAAACACATTTATTAAATAAACACTTTTTATAATGTCAATAACAACTATAAAGGTAGTTTTAAAAAAGTTTAGTAAATATTTACCTCTATAATGCCACCAACACAATAATAGACGTAAACTTTTCAAAATGGATTTTAAATTTAGTACAGATAAGGAAGAATGACTCATATTTATCTTCTAATGACAAATTTGCAGAAATTTAATTATTTTATAGTCTCATTTCAATATAATACATTAATTATTTTTCGCAATAAAAAGGTAAATTATTCAAGACACGCAGAAGAATTGATGAATTCATGGCACGTGGCTCCAAAATGTTCTATACATAAGTATATTCTTCTATCTTTAAAAGTTGCAAATCCATTTTGTATCATTATGAAGGATCATCAAATATATAAATAGCGATGAGTTTAGGGAATAAATGGATGCCATGGAAAAACTAAAAGTTCTCGAGGTGAGTTAAAAAATATTATGGATATGCTATTGCACTTTGTAGGCAAATAGGTAGGGAAGATACAATCAATATGACTTTTATATATATATATATATATATATATATATAATTAAAAAGGAATTAGACTCATAATAATCTTTTAATGATAACTTTACATACATTCAATAATTTTACAATCTCATTTCAATGTAAGGTATTAATTATTTTAAACAATAAAAATGTCCATTATTCAAGGCAAAATAATTGAAGAATTCATGGCATTTTGGTGAAAGCAAGGATTTGACCCAAAACAAAAGTATCTTTGACAAAGAGAAACTTGAAATGAAAAATTGATGTCATGATATTGATAAAACAGGAATCATGTGTGTCACTGTTGTGCTGTTTAGAATTTCTTTTTTTATGGTGTAACTTTTGTTTAATTACATTCATATTTCAATATGATGAATAAATATATGTGTTGTAATAAGAAACAACTCTTCAATGTTATAATTCTTGCACAACAATTAAGGGTGAAACGATGAAAGGGCAATTTTTCACCATATTAAAAATTTGCACTATGAATTTTGAAGTTTTGAAAAAAAAAATGGTGCAGCAAAGATGCCTTATCAATTATGTATGTTCATCATAAAGCTTTTTCTTTTTTAATTTATTAAAGATTTTACTGTTATATTTTTTTCACTTTTAAATATTTAAAATTTCATTTAACCTTAATAACTCTATACATTTTCTCATAAAAAAATTAAAAATTTTTCATTAATTATTTTTACTTTGATTTGGTAAAAAAAACTTCATTTTTTTACCATGATAATGGGATGAAGGGAGAGCATATGAGAGACAATTAAATGAGATGATATAAGCACAAAATATGATAAACTTCACCCCTCTAATATAGAGTAGGATATAAGGTAAGAAAAAAATTGAGAATTAAATGAGATGATATGAACATAAAATAAGATAAGAGAAACTTCGCTCCTCTAATGGAGTAGGAGATAAGGAAAAAAAATTTGAGACACTCATCGGTCCAATTATCTTGGTGAAAGTCAAAATAGTAAATAAAAATGAGATAATATCTTTTTGATATAAAAGTTATAAATTTTAATATATGCCCCGATGAGGTGACGAAAAATACACGTGGCTAATTTCTATTGAGCCACGTCAAAAGGATACAGAAATTTTCAGAGGGTACCGAAGTGTAAAGCCCATGTTTTCTACTCTCTTCCATTGTCTTGGTAAAAAAAATGTAGTTTTTTTTGTCCCAAATTAAAGTAAAAATAATTAATGAAAAATCTTGAATATTGTATATTATATTAAAAATCTTAAAAATAATTAATGAAAAATCTTAAAGATTGTAAAAATAATATGAAAATTTGTGTGATAGAAATTTGTAATTAATGAATAAATCATACATTATATTTTATTTTGAAAATAGAATCACGCATTTTATCAAAAAGATATTCTCTCATTTTTATTTACTATTTTGACTTTTATCAAGATAATCGGACTGGTGGAGTGTCTCAAATTTTTTTCCTTATCTCCTACTCCATTAGAGGAGCGAAGTTTCTCTTATCTTATTTTATGTTCATATCATTTTATTTAATTCTAAATTTTTTCTTACCTTATTTCCTACTCTATATTAGAGGAGTGAAGTTTATGAGTCTGGATCCTTTCCAGTACTAGAGAGTCCAGTACTTTGTGAGATCGTGACACATGTCAGATAAAAAATCCAACGATTATGGTTAAATATAAATTTTTATATTTAAAAAAAATGTAAAAAAATAATTAAAAATAGAACACTGGGTTTCCTTTTCTTCTTCGAACTTCCTCTGATCTTCCAAGATTCTTGTTCATCGCTAAAACAACAAGGCCAAATTATGAAGAGACGGTTCATCGCTAGATTCTCTTCAATAATTAATGGCTATTAATTTCAAATTATCTATTTATCTATACTATTATATAAAACAAACACTGTTTTAGGTTTGTACGTAATTTTGTTATGCCCAAAATGCCCTTATCATAATACTAATTTACAAAAATGACAAAGATATGAAACTCCCAACAATAACTGTTATTTCCTTAAAAAAACTGCCCACTATTCATTCATTGAAAAAAACTGTCGTCCTATTTCTAATTAGATTTGAAACAGATTTTTAGCACAATGGAAAACTTCACTGCAGAGGAAAAAAAATGTCTCTACTACCATTTATACCCGTGCACCGCACGGGGTGTGTTCTCTAGTTTAAATATAAAAATAAGTGTTTTTATTTATTTATTTATTTATTTTTTCATAATATTACAATATATTTAAGAATAAAAGAGAAAAAGTATATATTTAAAAATATTATTTTTAGTTTTTAAAAATGAATATTATTATTTATTTATTATTAATTTATTGTTATTATTTATTTATTTATTATATTATTATTATTTTTTGTTTATTTTGGTATTATAAAGTAAAAATAGGAAGAAAAAGACAAAAAACGAGATCCCACAGAGTCTTAAGTTGAGTATGTTAATTCACAGACTCAACTTAAGACTCTTTACCAGATTTCGAAAATTAGCAGAGTCTGAAGAGAGTCTGTAAGAAAATCTGAACTTAAGACTCTCCACCAGACTTTGTTGTGAATGCCCTAAACACGTTTTTTCTTCTGAAAGTGATGGACTTGTTTCTGTTTTTATTTTCCTTCTCATTTTTATTTTTTATTTAAAATTTATTTTTTTTAGTTTTAAATCATAACCGTTGAATATCTTGTTTGCCATGTGTAAAAATTTTGTTCAGGTATCGAAGGCTCTATTACCGGAGAGGATCCAGATTCGAAGTTTATCATATTTTTTGCTCATACCGTCACATTTAATTGTCTCTCATATACTCCCTCCCTTCCATTATCTTGGTAAAAAAATGAAGTTTTTTTTGTTCCAAATCAAAGTAAAAATAATTAATGAAAAATCTTAAAGATTGTATATTATCTTAAAAATTGTATATTACGTTAAAATTTTTTAAAATAATTAATGAAAAATCTAAAAGATTGTAAAAATAATATGAAAATTTGTGTGATAGAAATTTGTAATTAATGAATAAATCATACATTATATTTTATTTTTAAAAGAATCATGCATTTTATCAAAAAGATATTCTCTCATTTTTATTTACTATTTTGATTTTTATCAAAATAACTAGATCGATGGAGTGTCTCAAATTTTTTTCTTATCTCCTACTCCACTAGAGGAGCGAAGTTTCTCTTATCTTATTTTATGTTTATATCATCTAATTTAATTCTCAATTTTTTCTTACCTATCTCATACTCTATATTAGAGGAGTGAAATTTATCTTATTTTGTACCCATATTATCTCGTTTAATTGTCTCTCATATATTTCCTCCGTCCTATTATCTTGGTAAAAAAAAATGAAGTTTTTTTTTCCAATTAAAAGTAAAAATAAATAATTAAAAATCTTTAATATATATTATAAAATTCAAAATACATAGAGCAAAGCAAATTAAGGACAATTTACAACTTTTTTTATATAAGACAAATTACACACTTTATAATGATACATATAAAAAAGAAAAAAAAAACACGTAGAATAACTATCAACAACACTCATGGTTCACATTAGCCACCACATACACCATTCATATAACTCCCAAACTCCATTTTTTTTTTCAAATTGTTATTATTATTTTATTGTTAATTATGTTTGATATTTTTAAACTGAAAGTGAAATACATTTAGTCTTTGAAAATTTGTGCCTTTTTTTTTTTTAGTTTCTAAAAATTATTAGGATGGGTCTTTAAAATTTAAAACATTTGATTTTCGCCTCTATAGTAAATTAAGTGATAACTTGTCAATGCACGACTAGCAAAATCACCAATTGTGGTATTAGAATGGCATCACTTAATTTCCTAATAAAAAAAGTAAAATCAAATGCTTTGATATTTCAAGGACTTCCACAATATAATAAAAATGTTTATAAGAACCAAAACAAAAAGGATTTTACTTCGGAACCCTCCGAGAACAGAGGGTTTCTGTACCCTCTTGACATGGCGCCATAGAAATCAGTCAGTGTTGTTTCCTTTTATGTTAACGGGCATATTTTTAATTTATAAATTTTGTAATGAGGTCCCTAACATATTTATTTAAAAATATTATTTTAATATTATTTTTAATAATATAATTTATCCAAAATGTCCTTGTGATAATGTTATTTTTCATGTACCCAAAATATCCCATCTTAATATTATATTTCAACTACCCATAATATCCTTAATTATATTTTCCCTTTCTCTAAACCCTGCCCTGGCTAAGTCCCTCCCCCTAACTAAGTCTTAGTAATAGTTCCTATTCCCTCTACCCTTCGTATCTTCTTCTATCTCTTCAACACCATCTTCTTCATTGTCTTCTTCACTGCATAATCGTCGTGTTCTTCTCCTTTTAATTCTCGAGACTTGCTTGTTCTTCTTCTCCAAACCGTTTTTATTCGGCTTCTCTCCACATGCTTTCCTTTCCAAACCGAAACCAAATACCAATTCCGCCGCCGCCGCCATAGCCAACCTTCTTCCTCTTTTGATTCGAACCCCAATCCGTAAAAACCATACCCCCGACTATTTTTTTTTCCCTATCGAAGGAGAACGAACCCTAATTTATTGGTCTCCTCTGTTCTAACCATAACCCCGTCGCCGCCGCCGCTGCCTTTGTCCTCCGTTCGACATGCGGTAAGGGACGCTTCTCACGGTGCCATTCTTGTCCAGGTTCGTTCCAATTCGTTCTTCCATTTTTCTGTTCGATTCATGTTCTTCGATTTTGGTGTTCGATTTTGCTTTTTTTTCTTTATGTTTATGTTGTTCCAATTACTCTGTTCTGAATTTGTTTATGATTTCATGATTATCTGTTTCTGAATATCCTTGTTGATTTTGATGTTCTGTTAATGTTCTTGTTTGAAACCAAATCCTAGATTTGCTTTTTTGAAATTTTTTTTCTGGTTTTAATTTTATGTTTTTGTTATTGTTTGATTTTTGCCTCACTTCCCTAATTACTAACCACTGGAAGGAGCATATGATCTGCTACCCAGTTGTCGCAAATTGTAGTTGTAGTGTGGTAGTAGGTCTCCACCCATTTTTTTCTCATTTATAAAACTCGAATTTGAGACTTTACTTAAGAAACCGAGCTCTCCTACTAGGACCAACAGGGGTTGTAATGATTATGGGTTAGCTGAGTGAACAAATTTTATTTAAATTGATTTTGAAGTTGTGTCATGCTTTCCTGAACAAGAAGCTTTTGTAGGTTGCTTCTTATCCTTCTGTTGATATTTTGTGAGCTTAAGCTGTATGTCCCGTACACTTTCTTTATTTTTCATTTTGCTTTTTATTTTCTGAGATGCTTCTTTGATGGTATGCACTATGGAGCTCTTGTGCCTTTTCTATAAATAGCGTATTGACCCTTATTCCTTCAAAACGACAGATAATTATCCAGTGATGCATTACATGGATGTGGATGAAGATGCCCGCTCTTATTTTTGATGTCCTTCTGTGATCTAAAGTTGTAGATCTGCAGAATTTTACATTGTGGGTGTGCGTGTTTCTCATTAGGCACTAGTTGACAACAAATATTATGATGATGATTTTGGGCTTATAATTTTGAAATTGGAAAGTTGACATATCTAGCACTTTTATGTGCATGTGTTATTGTTTTTATTTGCTTTTTGTCTCTCCTGATTCCTGTTAACTGTGCAGTAAATGAGGAAAATAAATACGAAAATTTGTAAATTAGAGAGATATATTGTGCATTGAAGAAACATTGACCCATTGATTCTCATGAAGAATCTGAAGACCACCAAGTTGGTCTTGTAGAAGTAATGTCATGAAGCTAGTATCTAGTATTGGTGTGTTTGGTGGTGCCCATAAGCCATAACCCGTTGATTCTCATGAAGAATCTGAAGACCACCAAGTTGGTCTTGTAGAAGTAATGTGATGAAGCTAGTATATAGTATTGGTGTGTTTGGTGGTGCCCATAGTTAATTCAGGTTCAGGGCATTGCTGGATAGTAGTAGTGACCCAAAATAGAGTGCTTCAGCACACTTGGTTTCTTTCAGATATTAAGGACTAAGACCAAAAGATTCAGACAACAACAACTCAAAGTTAGCAAAGCCTAAGTCCCTTAAATTCAATTAATATTCAATTGCAATATCTCTGCAAAACCATGTAATTAAATCATCAAAGATTAAAATAATTCAAATGGACGGGAATCACAAGATTGCTACTGAAATCCACTTTTAATCATCACAAGATAAGTGTGAAATATTTGAAACCTGCATAACTGCAAAACTACAGGAACAAATGCTTTGCTTGTAACATATACAATAATAAAGATGCAAGGCTAGTCTCTTTAATGATGGTTTGGTGAACCATTGAGTCATGTACTGCTTATATGCCAAGTAGACTTTGCTTAATTTGAAATATTGTTGCAAAGTCATTGAAGTCATTTATCTTAATATGGTTTTTTCTTTCTTGCAGGTTCAATATTGTTGGCATATTCAATAGTCCTCCTATCTCATTGTTATCATTCTTAGGACAATTGGCTGCTATATGGAATGTTTAGGTGTGAAGAAATTCCCTATTTGATGTTTTTTTTCCATCTAAATTCTGTTCTGATGGTAAAGCAATGGTGGATGACTAATTAGAAGGTTGGGCAAAATTTCAAGTGTGTTTGTGGTTATGATTCTAGATGTAGTAACATGAAAGTTAGTTGGGGAGTCAGGATTTATTTTTTGTTACTCATAACATCAGTACAAGTATTAGGAGTTACTGAGTTGCTCTTGCCTATGTAGATTGTATAACTTGTGTACTATTTTCCATAGTTGATTGAAGTTCAATATTTTTCATATTTTGATATTTGGTAATTTGTCTTCGGCCAGTCATTTTGCCTACAGAGATCACTAGCTGTATTGGACAGTATTTATTTCCATACTAGTTCAATTTCATTATGATTACATTGCAGTTGAACTGTGTTACGTTAGATTCAATTGAATATACCCTTTTCTAAGTTTATTAATGGTTCTGTGTTGTTATAATTCATAGGCAATGAGGATAGGAAATAAGTTCATGAGTAAGTTAATTAGACTTTATGTTTCTGACTTGTTGGTCACTGAATTCCTTCTTTTATTATGTCATTCATAACTTTGTTAGTTAGCACCCTTTATCTCCTTCGGAAAATAATTTTGTCTCTCACTTGTTGTTTCTGACTTGTTGATCAATTACTTGATTGAGAGTTCGTTTTTTGGTTCGACAAGATTTTTTCTCTCCTTCGGGAGTCCTTTTTCCATTACCATTAACTTTTTTTCCTTTCGTAGTCATCTTTGAAATTCCAACTTTTTTCCTAAGAGTTGTGAATTGTGATGTTAAGAATACTATTGTTCACATGAATTTAATATAGATTATAAAATAGATAATGTTATATATAAAAGATATAAAAAGTCTATGCATATAACAAAAGATATGGAATAGATATAAAATAATATTTTATATATAGAAGATATAAATCTACTATATATACTATATTTTGTAGGTGAATAACATTATATCTAATCAAAATTAAATTTGAAATTAAATAAATATACTATATGTGAAATCATTATCCTCAATGTGAAATTATTATCCTCAGTTTGTTAAAAAAACTAATCATTATCCTCAAAAAGATAAAGTCAAAGAGATTAAGCTTATGTCCAAGTTTATTTAATCATATATTAAAATGTCAATTTATCCATAAAATAAATAAGAAATATCTCATATAATAAGTGTTAAATATAAGGGTTAGGGTTAGGGTTAGAGTTACTCCAACTCATAACTTAGTTTATAAAAGTGTACAGTAAGGGTTACTCCTAAAAAAATAATTTTGACATGTTATTGACTACAGTGAGGTGTTGTTTAAAGCTGATGATGTTAAACTGACAAGGGAGTATATAATCAATAATTTTGTTCCCGGAAAAGCCATCAACCCTGCTGTGAGTTATTTAAAAGATAACTTTAACAAATTAAAATAACTTTAGCGGTGGAATGTCAAAAAATAAAAAATAAATAATTCAAAGAATAACAAAAAAAAAAGATAGTATAATTTGTATTGGCCCAATAAATTACACGGATCAATAAAAGATACTAAGAAAAGAATAATGGACCTACATAGTAGGCTTTAAGAAATAAAACCATAATGGATCTACATACGTAACAAGATTTATGAAATAAAACATCATAACTTAAAAAAAAAATTGAATCAACATGATAGTTTGAAATAAAAAACTTAATCTACACAGCACGATTTAAATCAGAAAGGATACTTCATCCGGTAACCCTAACCTTAACTTTTTTTTTAGGGACCTAAACTACCTAGGTGTCCATGCAGCTACCAACTGGGCTGACTTACGCGGACACTCTAACCGTAACTTTATCTCATATGTATATATATATATATTTGATTGACGAAGGGGCTTAAAGCCCATATATAACATAATTTATATCTATATATAAAATATTATTTTATATCTATTCCGTATCTTTGTTAAGTACGTTTTTTTTATATCTTTTATATATAACATATTTATTTTATAATCTATATAAATTCATATGTACTATAGCATTCTTAACATCACAATCCACAACTCTTGGGGAAAACGAAATCTTTTATTTGTTCTTATCAATCAAAGATAAAAGATAAAATATAACTTTAACAAATTAAAATAACTTCAGTGGTGGAATGTAAAAAAAAAAAATTAACGAAATCTTTTATTTGTTACGTTCTTATCAATCAAAGATAAAAGATACTCCATCTGGTCCTATATATAGGGCATCTTCTAGAAGAAATCTTTGGTCTTATATATAAGTCACTTTATATTTCTTATGCAACATTAATTGTTTTTTCTCTTTTTTGCCCTTATTAAATGCTTTGACTAACTATGTTTTTTTGTTATTCATTAATGATTGTGAACTTTCCGGTGGAAGGGGTAAAATTGTAATGTTACAATATATTCTCATAAAATTCACAAAACTAACTACATTCCTTGATCCGGGGAATACGGTTAAGTATGCCCTATATATAGGACCGGAGGGAGTAAAAGATAACTTTAACAAATTAAAATAACTTCAGCGGTGGAATGCCAAAAAATAAAAAATAAATAATTCAAAGAATAACAAAAGAAAAAAAAAGGATAGTATAATTTGTATTGGCCCAATAAATTACACGGATCAATAAAAGATACTAAGAAAAGAATAATGGATCTATATAGTAGGCTTTAAGAAATAAAACCATAATGGATCTACATACATAACTAGATTTACGAAATAAAACATCATAACTTTTTTTTTAAAAAAAAATTGAATCAATATGATAGTTTGAAATAAAAAACTTAATCTACACAGCGGGATTTAAATCATAAAGGATACTTCATCCGGTAACCGTAACTCTAACCCTAACCCTGACCGTAATTTCATCTCATATATATATATATATATATATATATTATTGACGAAGGGGTAATTGTATCATTCTCCTTCTATTTTGGACCGGAAGTAAATAAAATTTTCTTCCCTAATAATTTTAATTTTTGTTTAGGAAAGAAATTCTTTTTAGAGCGGAGACAACATATTTTCTACAAAGAGCTTGCTTAAAAACCCCTCTTCCCGGAATCGAACTTCATGGAGATGTACACTACTTCTCCCTTATATATTTTTATTTTTTTTATCATAATAAAAATCTAATTAAAAACTTGCTCAATTTTAGCAAAATGTGCAGGTCATTAACATGGTTGCTAGCATGACGACTTATCAAGAGTCTATGATTGAACATTGGTTCTTGCCAACATACGTTGCAGTATAATTTTTTTTTTTTTAAAAAAATCGCATACTTAACAGCAAATAATTGTGTATTGATTAGAACTTAATGCTTAAATTATGTTGCGGCAATATGGTTTGGGGTACTTTACTATCCTCAAACGATCATACAAGATTATCAAAATAGGTTTATCGGAATGATTAACCACATGTTGTCCAAGGTCTAAATACAAACTTTAATTTGAGTTTCTTTGGTTTTATTCCTTAAATTTTTTTTGTTAAAGACTTACACGATATATTCATTTGTAGATTTTTGTTCCAATTAATAAAAAAAATACACATTGAATCCTACTAGTGGTGGATATAAAGCAGAAGAAGCTCTTACTTCTAGATTCAGCACTAGATCCTAACAGAGAAAGAGGAGACTAGCAAAAAGAATGATAATGTATACTAGCAACTCTCACCAAAGTTTCTATTAATGATCAACTATTTTTACCATCATTTATTTTTTATGTAGGCACTTTTCGTAAATGACATGTTTGACGATCCTTCCTTTTATGACTGTCTTACACCAAAACTCTTCATATCAAATTTTGAACTGGTGGAGCCTGTTGGCATAGGCCGACAACGACTTGGCATAGTTCTGATGATATTTATTTATTTTGGTTTTTTTATTTTTACATAATTACATTATTTAAGTTTGGTTTTGATTTATTTTTGATTTTTTAAGATTTACATTTATTTAAGAATGGGCAAAAAGTCACATAAACTTCTGCTAAAGTAAAAAAGTCACTGATCCAAACATGTATCAGGTAAAAGTACGTATTCTTCCTCTCTTAACTCTCGGGGGAAGATATGTATCACACAAAGTCACATCTTAGCTTAAACCAATCTTAAATGAAGCCTAAAAGGGAGCTCTCTTTCAACTTCAACATGTTTATATACAGCTCTAACAAAGCTCAAAGATCAAGATAAAATAAATAATAAACACCTAGGAGGATAATCAGCAACTTCTTAAGCTAAGATGTAAATCTGTGACATGAATAAGTGCATCCAGTAGCGCTTGTACCACCAGATTTCCCGACGTGCCTCTTATGGAAATATCCTACAAATTATAATACAAATATCATCAGATATAGGAGTACAAATATAGTTCACGAAAAATACTCAACTTCCAAAAATGAAAAAGCATTAGAGAGCACAAAAAAAAAAAAAACTAAATCAATCATTATTAACACATGTAAAACTATTGCTCATGTGAAAGAAGTTATGGTAAATTTTTTTTAAATGAGCCAAGCTCAGTTCAACTTGCCTCATTTCACATCCTCAATGTGGGTGTGAATAACAACAACAACAACAACAACTAAACCTTTGTCCCACTAGGTGGGTGTGAATAAAACCAATAAAATTAGTTTCAATCAGTTAGAATACTTGTGTACCCAACCTCACATTCCATAAATTTTATGCTCAGATATAATACCTGTCAAGCTTTCTCCAAATATGCTCCAATCAACTAAGGGTATAGTTGGACTCAATACTATTCTACAGTCGACATGTACATGCCATGGTCATAGCCTAACATGTTCATTTGAAATCCTCTTAATTACTAATAAAATACAGCACAAAGCAACCAATAACTCCTGTGTAATAATTCACAGCAGTATATTGTAGTTTGTAACATAAATAATGAAAACTCAGCAATGAAAATGGGAAAAACTAAAAAAGAAACAGGAAAGCAACAGGATTTCACCTCAATTCAATGTACAATCTTTAAATGCTAATTACATTATTCAACCACTAAATGGTCATAAATAAATGACTCATAAGTACAAGTTATTGGTCATAAAGTGGAAATAAAAAATGCACTGTAAGACCATGGTCTCACAAGTTATTGGTCATAATGTAATTAGCATGATGATTGACCTTGTAATAACTTATAAAGACAGAGAATGCAGGAAATGGGATTGATGCATGGTGATAAATGACCTTTGTGTTTGTGTGAAAATGAGGTGGAATCAAGGAATTATATATCTATGTTTTGAATTGTAGTGTAATTTCAAGGAGGATATCATTAATCCGGTGAGTAGCTAGCAGAATTGGAGTAACAAATATATATACCATGTTGAGATCATCACTCTTATTTCCTGTATTATATGATTTGCATTGTAGACCCCATCCCAATTGCAGACCAGTGATGGTTAATAAGTATTCATTTCTTGTTTTTCAGTCAATTCGGTTAATGGAGGACTTTCTTGATCTTGCTAAAGAAAACACAGATAAGGATCTGGAAACATGTGGTATACTTGGTGCCTTTCTTGTAAGAATCATTATAATTCCATAATTATTTCCTTTGGCTGTCTTGTCAAAGTTTTTTGTTGCCTTACAAGCTCTGGAAAGAGTGAGGTATTAGCTCTATTAGATTTCTATATTAGTATCACTGTATCATAAAATTTCCCAGAAAGAGCAGGCTGCATTCTATAGATATGGATCTGGATTCTGGAATAGACAAGAATCCTCATTTAATCTATGTTACATCTGAAATCTCTCTCTCCCTTCCTCTCTTGTATGCATATACTCATGTCATGTTTATTTGATTATTTCTGCTCCAGTTTTATGTATCCATATTAGCTAAAAAATTGAACGCTGGTGTAGGATTTTCTGCTTTTTATCTTGTATGGTTGCTTATAACTACTTTAGAGTAGTCTTTTCTTGAAAAGAAATTGAGAACCTAATATGATAAGAGCCTTTGCAGAATTTGCAATTGGTTTGTAATTTATTTCCTTCAAATTTCCAGGAGAAGGGAACTCTCTATATCACTACTCTAATTATACCAAAGCAGGAATCAACTTCCAACTCTGTCAGTATTTCTGGTTACTGTCTAGCAATTTTTTAAGTGTGGTTTTACAATAATTTTTAGCACAAGTTTTCAAGAGGTAATTTTGTTAATGCTTCCTGCTAACTATGCTGCTGGCAGTGTCAAGCTACAAATGAGGAGGACGTTTTCACAATTCTAAATCACCGGATATATATTTCTTACTCATCGGATATATATATGTGTGTGTGTGTATATATATATATATATATATATATATATATATTTTAAGTTTTCACAATTAAAAGTTTTAATCTAATTAGATTAAAAGTTTGTTTAATCTAAGTTTTCTCATGTTTATTTTGATCTTATACCAATTCAATGCTAAGAGTCTAAGACATACTACCACACTACTACTACAATTTGCGACAACTGGGTAGCAGATCAAATGCTCCTTCCAGTGGTTAGTAATTAGGGCAGTGAGGCAAAATCAAACAAGAACAAAAACATAAAATTAAAACCATAAAAAAATTTCAAAAAAAGCAAATCTAGGATTTGGTTTCAAACAAGAACATTAACAGAACATCAAAATCAACAGGGATATTCAGAAACAGAAAATGATGAAATCATAAACAAATTCAGAACAGAGTAATTGGAACAACATAAACATAAAGAAAAAAAGCAAAATCGAACACCAAAATCGAAGAACATGAATCGAACAGAAAAATGGAAGAACGAATTGGAACGAACCTGGACAAGAATGGCACCGCGAGAAGCGTCCCTTACCAGATCTCGAACGGAGGACAAAGGCAGCGACAGTGGCGGGGTTATGGTTTGAACAGAGGATACCAATAAATTAGGGTTCGTTCTCCTTCGATAGGGAAAAAATAGTGAGCTAGGGTTTTTACGAATTGGGGTTCGAATCGAAAGAGGAAGAAGGCTGGCTATGGTGGTGGCGGCGGCGGCGGAGGAATTGAGATTTGGTTTCGGTTTGGAAAGGAAAGCGTGTGGAGAGAGAAGAACAAGCAAGTCTCGAGAATTAAAAGAAGAAGAACACGGAGAAGTTGGCAGTGGAGAAGACGATGTGGAAGTGAAGAAGACAGTGAAGAAGAAGATACGATGTTGTGGAGGAAATAGGATCAGGGAAGCGTAGGGTAGGGTAGAGGGAATAGGAATGTGGGACTAACACTTAGTTAGTGGAGGAACTTAGTCAGGGAAGGGTAGAGCAAGGAAAATATCATTCAGGGTATTATGGGCAGTTAAAATATAATATTAAGATGAGGGTATTTTGGGCAGATGAAAAATAACATTAACACGAGGACATTTTTGATAAATTACATTATTAAAAATAATATTAAAATAATTTTTTAAATAAATATGTTAGAGACATCATTGCAAAATTTATGAATTAAAAATATGCCCGTTAACATAAAAGGAAACAACACATGACTGATTTCTATGGTGTCATGTCAAGAGGGTACAAAAACCCTCTGTTCTCGGAGGGTTCCGAAGCAAAGCCCAAACAAAAAATGCATAATTTTTCAACATTAAAAACTTTAGAGTAAATTACACTCACATTTTAGCTTAACTACATCCACTGCCCATGTTTAAAACATTTGCGTGTTAGTTGTTGAACATGAGGGGATGTAATGCAAGTGTAGTTTACTCTAAGATTACTTGAACCTAAGCTTGAATTTATTCAACAGTTTTGGAGGACAACAACCACTTGGCGAAGTGTGGGAGTGTATCTTCGTCTGCTCTGTGGTGATTTTGTGTGAAATAAAGCAATTGGGCCCATGTAAAGTCAGGGTACTTTTGGCTCCCATCCTGAAGAACAATTTCCTTAGGGGGTTTTATCACCATGTCATCTTTAGGGCATAGAAAGAATGCCAAGGACCTCCTGTCCTTATAGTCATTAACCACTACCCTATGCAAACAACTCTTGTATCTTCCATTTGTTAGGGCCTGCTTGCACAATAATCAACGTATAAATTTAAGAGCCATGCATATAGTGCATAAGATAATAAAAGTTTAGGGGTGAGATAGGTGAAGAATAAACACTCTATTTCAAGCTTGTCTGAATTGCCAATACTATTTGTAACAAATGATAGCAACAAAGTGTGAGATGAAAACAAATAAACACACTACTTCCATGCAACAAAATTTTGGATGGTTGCAAAACAATCCCTTAGTGGACCAATGGTTGTTTGACAAATCAGCTAATATGAGCTGACATGACAGTGATTTAAAATTTTATTAGCTGACGTGTCAATCAACCATTGATTTATTTAGAAGATTGTTGTGTAACCATCCAAAATTTGATTGCATGGTAAAAATATTCTACAAATAATTCGTATTCATGTATGTATGGATATTGAGAACCTACCGAGAAGGTATCACCAATGTTAATCACAAAGGCGTCAGGATGAGGTCGAACTTTCTGCCACTTCTTGTCTACAAATACATCGAGGCCTCCAACATTATCTTGGTGAAGTATGGTTATAGATGTTGGGTCACAGTGTGGTCCTGTCCCTAGTGCAAGGCTTGGTTCCTCGCAAAGTGGGTAGTAGTTCAATCTCATGATGGAACATCCATTGTCAAACAACTCCCTGTAATGCAATCGATCCACTCCTAAGCTTATTGCCAAAAGCTCTGTCAGCTTTACCGCCAAATTCTTCACACATTCGGAATACTTTTGGAATACCACTCTGGATTTAAGAACAAATTATTAGTTAGGTATATATGAATATTCTTATTTGCTTAATTGCATTTATTGTATTTTGCAAGAACTATATGTTCCTCAAAAACCAAAAATGTTTACATCATACAACCAATAATAATATTTTATAAGTTCTCAAGCCTTTAGGAGTAGAAGATCGAACTTATAAAATACTGAAGAATATCATTTATATATAAGTTTTGCTTCTTCCAAAAAAAACATGTTATTTAAATTTATATGTTTGTGCTCAACATTTCTTAGGTTCATAACTCAAAAGTATGATGCTAATGAGCTATCAACCTAAATACTATCGCAGAGTTGTTGCATATGGATTATAGACATACAAATAATAATTTTGTTTCTAACAGACTCATTATTACAAATAAATAAAAAAATCAAAATTTGAGTAAAATTTGTTTAATAACACGAAAGGACAAGCCATAAATCAATTTTTTTTTAGATAAGGACCATAAATCAATAATAAGATGAAACCAAGTATTTTTTAATTATAGGCAAATAGAGTAATATTTTTCTTCTATGTTTAGGGCAAGAGGAGAGAGCACGTAATATATATAGTCTTACCCAGCTTGCTCAAAATCTTCCCCAACGTTGGAGTTAAAGTAGTTTTCGACGACATGCTCTGAGGTGGTGTCACGGTAAGGCAAAGAGAGGGTTTCCTTCCATGGCAGGTTGGAAGAGAACCTTTCAGCATGGGCTCCAGAATATCCAGATGAGGCACCGGGTTTCCTAGTAATACTGACTTTCCTTTCTTTTGGGAGCTTAAAGAAACTGTCCATGGAATCATAAGCTTCCTTAATGAGGCTAGAATCAACACCATGGTTGACCACTTGGAAGAAGCCATGGTTCAAGCAAGCCTCTCTTATGAGATTAGAAGCATGTTGTGTTGCATCATCATGCCCTTTGAGGAACCCATCAAGATCCACCACAGGCGCTTGGAGCTCATCATGGGCTTCCACGCAGAACTCCTTTGGCCAAATGAAGTTTGCGGATACTTTGGACTCCATATTTCACGTTAACTATGTAGTTATAATAAGGAATTATAGGACAAATTAATGCTTCCCAAACACGAATGATTTGAGATATAGAACAATCACTAACCAGCCAGCAACAAACCAAAAAGAAACTTTGTTTTATGTTTCCTCTTGTAGGTATGCTTGACATTTTATAGGAAAAAGGAAAGTAAAAAATAGTAAATCTACAACTATCTTCTAACTAAATAAAGAAAATGATGGAATATACATTCTTGCGGTTCAAAGAATCTTCACTGGTTGTATGAGACAGTTACTGCTTTCAACCTAAAAGTTGTTTTCTCAACAGAATGGTCAATGAAGTGAGGGTTGTTGAAATGTCCTGGACGATCGAGCTCCTAGTTGGCCATGGTGTTATGCCGGCTTAGGATTTTTTATTAGGCAAATACCGTTTTTACCTTTTTTTTTTTAGGATTAAAATTGCGGTCCTCGATAAAATTATTTTTTTATTAAAAGCCTAGGCGCTAATATTTCATGTTCCACACCTAGGATTTAAACAAGGCATTGATTACTCCCTCATTCTCATTATCTTGGTAAAAGTCAAAGAGAATATCTGTTTATCATTATGCATGATTCACTTATTAATTACAAATTGATATTATACAAAAAAAGTCTTGCAATATAACCTCCAAAAAAATATTTAAATATGTTTTTCTTATTTACTTATCAATCATAGATATAATATACAATCTTTAAGATTTTTCATTTATGTTTTTACTTTAATATAAGACAAATTCTTTTGCATTTTCTTACTAAGATAATGAGACGGGGAGAGTAATATTTAATGTTCCACACCTATCATCTAGGCTCGGCCCACAAGCAGGGCAATACGAGCGCCTACTTTGGGCCCATGATTTTTTTGGGCACATAAAAAATTTAGTTATATATATATATATATATATATATATATATATATATATATATATATGGGGATTCGGTAACATGCGTAAAGTGGTTTTTCAGTTGGAACATTTGTGTACCATATATTAGAAAACAAAAATACCCTAACAACATGTAACAAAGCTAAGATTTGAATTCAAACGGAGAGGAGCTTAACTAACCAGTCTCCAAATTAACGCACAAAAATCATACTCGGAAGCCTTATAATCATCAAGCAATTATAGTCTTATAGTTCAAGTTGAATATAGACAAAAATTAAATTAATAATTGAATTAAATTATAGTCTTATAATCGATTTTCCCTTGTAAAAAAAAAACGTGCGTGAAAATTAGTAGGGAGTTAGGTTTTTGTGATTTGGGAATCTAGTTTTTTTAATTAGATGGGGAAGAGAGGAGAAGCAAGCAGCAGCAGCTGCTGCTCTTTGCTGCTGCGCTGCGCTGAAGGAAAAACGGGGGAGGATGAACCGGTTTTTTTTTTTTTTTTACCTGGTTTGTGCCCAAACGGCCCAAACCCCTTTTCATTTTTTTTATTTTAATTTTTAAAATAAATCCCAAAAATAATCTAATAGACATGAATTACAAAATAATGGGTTCAAACTTTTTATTTTATTTATAAATTTCATAAAATTCGATTACAAAATTTGAGAATAAAAAATTAATCAACCAAAATAATAAAAAAAAAAACTTTTGACCCCGGACATAATTGGGTGGCTACAGAATAAAAGTATGTAGCCCTAGGTACTTATTTGAGAAATGTTGTTTCATTTTACATTTAATTCAAAAGTCATTTCAGGTGGTTAAGTTGTGGGAAATACCATTAACGAAAGTTTGAACCTCGAGTTTAAAGGTTTTTTACAAAGCAATAAATCAGTGTGTCATTAATCCCATTATTGTTTAATGCCCAAACAAATATATTTAACATAAGGTGGACTTCGAATATTATGTAATGATACTTTTAAAATATATGATTATACTATTGTATGATATTTTTATTTCAAGCTTCCCAGACTACTTGTTCAAGCTCTTTTATTAATTGTAATCCCAAAACCTTATTTATTCTCACATTTTTCTATTCACAAAATTGTTGAAATCCATGTGAAGCTTTTTTTTTATGATTAATTGTATTTTTGTGAGCTAATGTATTGTTTATATAATTTTTTTTTTATGTTTTATTCATTTACAAACCAATACATAATTAATATTATTTTTCTCAACCGTACTCTTATTTATTACAACTTCTTTTTCACCTCTAATCTCTTTCTCTTTTTCAATAATGATTATATAATAGTACTATAATAAAAATATCCCAAATTTTTACATCATTTAACTATTTCTTAAAACTCGTTCACAACTTTAAAATACAATATTTTTGAAACGGAAAGAATAGTAATTTGGGAGAGTCCTTATCTTAAGAGAAATAGAAGAAATCTTACTCAATTTTTATTATTATAGTTTCACTTACTTTCAAGTATTTGATAAATTAGGGATCCCTCAAATTTTTATTTGCCCCGGACCCATAAAACGTTAGGACCAAGCCTACTATCATCAATTGAGTTGGCTCTTAGGAACATGCAAGATTAGGATGGTATCCCACTAATGCAATCTAAAAGCTGAGATGGGTCCTTTAGATGGGTTTTCTGAAAAAAGATTGACGATCAAGCAAGTACATGGATATAAAATGTATGATTTTAATTGTGGTTTACCTTGCTCGTTTATACTCTTTTTATATGGGGATATGGAGTAGCAGATCCAAGAGGCCAGGGTGTCCACCGTTAGGCTCTTTTTTAAGGAATTGACGATCATTAGGGATGAATTGCGTTAGAGGATTTGTAATACCCCGATTTAATGAACTTGAATATATTTTTATTTAGTGAAAAATCTGGGAAATTTTTATTTTTTTTCTAAAGCATTGATGATATAAACATGTGTTCATTCTCTTAAAAACATTTTCTCTTTAAAACATCCTTTTATAAAAATAAGTCATTCATGTCCCACATCACACATCATGTTCCAAATCAAGATGTTACCAACATCACGCTTTGAAACTCTTTCTTCCATTTTCATAAAATATTTCGTTTTACAAATAGTACTTTCAAATCCGGTCACATTTATCAGAGTAATAAGTTTTCAAAACATTCTGTCCCATAAAACAGTTACATCAGGGTAGAGCCATTCCTTTTAAGTACATTTCAAGATAGTGCATTACATAATTAAAACATAATAAATCAACTTATAATTAAGTACAAAACACAAATCAAAAATCAAAAACTATTTTAAACAAAAGGGGTCATAAAACCGTGAGCATCATGGGACTTGATGCATGTCCATTTTTCCATTGCAACCTTAAATCTTTGTTTCTTAGCACTTAAAAAGTAATGTTCTTGAATAAAAACTCACATGCATGAGAAACAAAAAATATTTCTTTTACTTTCTCCTCTTGACCGAATGGTACCTCAAGGAAAAATCAAAAATTTTCCATAATATAAATCAATATACTCATAGATCAACAAGAATCCTTTCTTATTTCCTTATTTCAAATCAAAAATAAAAATGAAAACTACATGAACATAAAGAGGGACCAAATCGTGAGCTCCGTTAGTCATGGTGCATGTTTATTTTTTTGATTCCAAGCTCAAATACACATATCATTATGTATAGAAAATCACAAGAAAGAAGAAAAATACACATGCAAGAAGCTTTACTTATGGAACAACAAAATCCTCTTTGAAGAACTTGAAGGAAACCGAAAATAAAGAAGAAAAAGAACAAGAACAAGAAACAACAAGGCCATACCTAAGAGGAATCAAAGAAATGAGCTAGAAAAGTGGATTTCCCTCCTCCTTCCCCTTCCTTGCTCTCGGCCTCCCCTCTCTCTTTCTCTCCTCTTCTTATTTTTTTTTGTTCTAAGACAATGGCATGAACAAATGAAAATGGGGGTGAGGTGTTTGGCTTTTATAGAAAAATGTGGGTGGGGGTGCATTGCGTAAAAATTTGGGGTGCACTAAAAATCAAAAGGCTTCCTTTGTAAGCCACATACTCCCCACGGCTCCTTCTTTAATTTGGGAGGGTTGGACTTTGTGTTTTTGACTTTTTTACTAAGTGGGGTAGTTTTACAAACAATTTACAAAAATAGGATAGTTTTAAAACTATTTACATAACATGGGGTAGTCAACAAAACCATTTCCAAAAATGGGGCAGTCAAAGTCAATTTTCGGCTGGTCAAACAAGTCATTCCGGATGACTTAACCTAGAGAACACGTGTCACGCTCTCATTGGCTGTCAGGATTTTTTCTGGATAAAAAAGTAAAAAAAATAAAAAAAATCCAACCGACAGGCCGCCACGTGGCGCAACCCGGTGAGTTGTGTCACTGCGGTTGACGCAACCGGTGGCGTCAAACCGAGTGACGCAACTCATCGGGTTGCGCCACGTGCCGCCCTGTCCCCTCCTTGTCTCCCCACGAGTCCCAGCTTCAAACCACTCCAGCCCATCGGAATTTCCCCCATACCTCCCCAATAAATACATGCTTCCCATTGCCTCAAAACCGGTGCATTTCCTCTACTCTGCTCTTTACCTCTCAGCTTCCCAACATATATCAACAACTATCATCCACATATATTTTCCTTTGCTTCCAACTATCAATCTACACCCAATTTTTGGTATAATCTTTAAGGTAAAATTTAATATTTTTATTTCTATTTTTTTTAAATTTAGTTTTATATTTTAATTAATCTGTACATGGAAAATGATAGTCTTATTTAATTATTTTTTTTGGATTTATAAGTAGAGCATGAAACTGTAAATTTTTTTAAATTTTTTTTTTTGTGATTTTTATTGTTATAGACTTGTGCATGTTTAATAATACTCTTATTGCTTTGTGCATGTTTAGGTATTAGTTAGATATTTTTATTTATTTATTAGTTAATTTTTTATGTTTAGGTATTAGTTAGATATTTTTTATTTATTTGTTAGTTTTTTTTATGTTTAGGTATTAGTTAGATATTTTTTATTTATTTGTTAGTTTTTTTATGTTTAGGTATTAGTTATATATTTTTATTTATTTATTAGTTATTTTTTTATTGTTAGGTATTAGTTAGATATTTTTTATTTATTTGTTAGTGTTTTTTTATGTTTAGGTATTAGTTAGATATTTTTATTTATTTATTAGTTAATTTTTTATGTTTAGGTATTAGTTAGATATTTCTTATTTATTTGTTAGTTTTTTTTATGTTTAGGTATTAGTTAGATATTTTTTATTTATTTGTTATTTTTTTTATGTTTAGGTATTAGTTAGATTTTTTTTATTTATTTATTAGTTTGATTTTTAATTAGGTATTAGTTAGATATATTTTATTTATTTAGTAGCTAGAATATTTATGCACTTATTATTGTTTAGGTATTAGTTTGATTTTATTTGTATATTAGTTTGATTTTATGTTTAGTTATTAGTATGATTTTTTTTAATGTTTAGGTATTAGTGAAATTTTTATTTATTTATTAGTTTTTCTATGTTTAGCTATTAGTTAGATTTTTTTATTTTTTTATTATTTAGATTTTTATGCACTTATTAATGTTTAGCTATGAGTTTGATGTTTTATTTATGTAAATAGTTTGCAAAACTACCCTACTTAAGTAAAAAAACCATGTTTTAGCTTGTAAAGCACTTATTTATTTATTTTTAATTTAGTTTATGATTACATATCCCTTATTAGTGATATTTTTTCATGTTTCATGCAATGATTTATTATTTATTTAAATTTCTCATAATATTTTTTTAATCTATTTATGTTATTGTTTTTTTTATGTATTCATGTGGATAATTTTTTAATTTTTTCATGTAGAAAAGGTATGGGTAAAATTTTGGTTTTCATCTATTATAATGGGAGATATTATGAAGGACCGTACCTGAGGGCACGACATTTGAAGGAGAAAAAAAAGGGATACAAATTGAACGTGGTATTACTTTGGAGCAATTAAAAATGAATATTGGTGAGAAAATTAGGCTTCGACAAGATCAATACATTTCGAAGTTAATAAGCAGACTTTTAGTGCAAGAAAATCCGAGCAAATATGTTGAATATGTGATCTATGATGAAAGTGACATACATTGTGTCATTGATTATTTTGAGGGGTCAAATATGTGAGTCATTGATATTTATGTTTCATTAGACGTTACGGGTAGTTCCACTGCTCTATAGCGGTGACACTTGCAAATGAAATGGAGAATGATTGCACAGAGCGTGATGATGAAGATTGGCGTCGAGACATGGACGACGATTTCACAGAAGATGAAGAGGAGACTCAATTTTCATATGTCAATTCGTCTGACTCCGAAGAGGAATGAGCAATCGATATTTCTTTACTTTCACAGTCGACACCGGTTATGCCAACTTTTGAAGGATGTCCAAACCCTGAAATGGAAGGTTTGTGGTTGTAAAGCTAATATTTATTTTAATATTTTTTTATTAGTATGTAATTAATTTTTTTAATGATTTTTATTTTCGTATTGATTACAGATCTAGATTATGGTTCGTTCCCACTGCATACTCCCCATTCTAGTTACATTAATTGGGACCACCCAGATCAAGAAATGGATAGTAGAGTGCTTGATGTATCAGGATCTTCTTTGCGGGAGGGTGATGGATTTTATGTTGGTTTAAGATTCAAGAGCAAAGAAGCAGTTCTAATGGCTATCAAGCAGTATTCGATGAAGACACATCAAAGTTATACCACTGTTGAATCGAAGCCAACAAAGATATATTTGAAGTTCCCAAAACATACAGATGGTTGTCAGTGGAGGATGAGAGTCATTCTACCCAAAGATGACGACGAATGGGTAGTGAAGACGTGGGGCGGCCCACACACTTGTGTGAACACAATGTTGTCACAAGATCACAAAAAGTTGGACTCTAACGTCATAGCGTCGTTTATTCATGGTATGACATTTAATAACGTTCGTAGTTTTATATGAAATTCTAGTTACATTTTCGTATATTATAATCTTTTAAAATTAAAACATTTGCAGATTTGATTTGCGCGGCACCATCCACTTCTATCAAGGCTATCCAAGCAGTAATCAACACTCAATATAATTTTTGAATATCATACAAAAAAGCTTGGCTAGCAAAACAAAAGGCAAAAATTTCATGGAGACTGGTATTTTTATTACGCTATGCTACCGGCATAGATGGAGAATATGCTTCTTTATGCTCCTGGTGCTTACTACCATATTCTAGAAAGAGATGCTTATCCCCGATCTGGAGAATTTGCATCGTTTCGGATATTCGAAAGACTATTCTGGACATTCAAGCAATGTCATAATGCCTTTGAGTTTTGCAAGCCAATTATTCAAGTGGATGGAACACACCTATATGGAAAGTATTGTGGTGTGCTTTTGATTGCAACAAGCCAGGATGGAAATGATCACGTGTTACCACTAGCATTTGCGATTGTCGAAGGAGAGACGACATCTGCATGGGAATGGTTTCTTGCACATTTACGTGAGCATGCGACCAATAAGCAGGGTTTGTGTTTGATTTCCGATCGCCACCGAAGTATATCATCAGCTGTCCGTAATGAAGCTCTCGGTTGGCAGGCTCTATGAGGATATTACAAGTTTTGCATATGACACATTGGAAGCAACTTCAATACCAAATTTAAGAATGAGAAATTGAAGCACTTATTAAAGAGTGCAGGTACCCATAATTTTAATTTATAGCGTATTTGTTTTTTTAATCGTGTATCGTATCATATCTCATTTTTGTAAGCGATACAGGTTATGCTACTGATAAAGATACCATGGAGCGGAGGTTAAACAGACTCCGTAATAAAAGTGAAGAAATAAAAAAATGGGTCGATGACATACCAAAAGAGCAATGGTTACTAGCTTGTGATGAAAACGGGCGAAGATATGGACACATGACAACAAACCTATCAGAATGTGTAAACAAGCTTTTAAAGGATGCTCGTAGTTTACCAATTACATCATTGGTGAGGTGGATGTATCACCGGTTGGTTGAATATTTTGTTGAAAGGGGTTCCAAGGCGAGGGCTCAATATGCATCCAGTCAAAGGTATACCGTCGAATTAAACAAAGCCATTGATGAAGCTTGTAAAGATGCTAGTAGTCATCAAGTTCGACAGTATAACATTGCTAAGACAAGGTTTCAGGTGGAGGAGGCATTCAATCCAATTAAGCAAACGGGTGGCCGATCGTTTTGTGTGGATTTGGAAAGACAAGTTTGTGAGTGTGGAAGATTTCAACTTTTCCATTATCCATGCTCTCATGTTATTGCTGCATGTGCATAAGTGAGACTTGACTTTTATCAATATGTGGATGACGTGTACAAATTAACTACTATGATATGGGCGTATTCCCCTGAATGGTACCCAATCGAGAATGAGCACACGGTTGCATCAATGCATGTGGTTCCATGGATGCTAATGCCTGATCCCAAAATGCAAAGAAAAAAGGGTCGCCCAAAATCCACCCGCATGAGGAATAATGAAATGGATTGGTAGCAGTCTCAACCTCCACAAAGTTGTGGCCTTTGCAATCAGGTTGGCCATAATAGGCGTCGATGCCCGTACTTAATCCCTTCAAAACATAAATCAAAATAAAATAATCCACCATTATAAAAACAATTTCCAAATAATTATTTTCACTCGTAATTTAAATCAAATAACGAATTTATGCAAATTTAAAAATAATTGCCCTATGAGAAATTTTCGAAAATTAATTTATTAAAATGCTAAAAATTGCAGGTGTTACACGATTGGTTTATAATTTTTCGAAATCGAATTCAGGCGCTCATACTTCTTATGAGTCGTATCTCTATTAATTGAGTTATCTCTTAAGAACATCTTTCAATGTAGCTTGGGTTTCCCAATGATGACATCCCAATCTACAAAAGTTATGTTATTAATCAATATTGCCAAACATTTTGATGGATTCAGTAAAAAAAAAGTGTAATATCCGATTTGATAACTTGAAAATATATTTGATTAAAAATATTCATGAAATTTGGAGTAAATTTTTTTGTTGAAAGACATTCTTTTTCATTGCTTTACAGAAACATTAAATCGCGTAATTGTTCATTGTTCAATTGTAAACACAATTTACTTTAAGCTCCCAAATTGAGTCGTCACCATGTTCCTTCTCAAACTTGCTTCAGAAAAATTTCAATGGTTGATTACGGAAAATAACTTAATAAAACTTGGTAGTTTTACATAAAACTAGTGATGTCACACAAATTAAACTAACATACATCAGCATTATTGTTATTCAAGTAGGAATATGTTAATAAAACTAAAAAGAGGTTACATAAAGGGGAACAGAACAACATATCCACATACACAGGAACCTCAGCCAAATAGAACTCCCACTCGTCAGGTTCTTCCATAGGATTAACTCCTTTGTTTGTGTTTTCTTCCGAATCTTCGTCAGGATTTTCCTTCGGGTCCTCCTCGTGATCTTTTAATTTTTCTTTTTAATAAAAACCAAGGTGCTAATATTTCATGTTTCACAGCTATGATTTGAACCAAGGTGTTAAGATTCCATCTCAAAACCAATTGGCAATGAGAGAAGTAGCCCAACAGGTATTTAAACCATGTCATATATTAAGAGGGAGGCGATGTGAGACTTCCAAAACGCCCCCTCCAACGAAGCCTGCCGGACCAGGCAAAGGGTATCTATTGACCCATAACAAAGGGCAACTTTTGGCCCATAACAATGGGAAAGAAGTTGAGCTCTGGCTCTGATACCATGTTAAGGTTCAATCTCAAAACCAATTTACAATGAGAGGAATAGCTCTAACATGTATTTAAACCATGCCATATATTATGAGGCAGACGATGTGAAACATCCAACACAAGGAGCTAATATTTTATGTTCCACACCTATCATCAACTGAGTTGGCTCTTGGGAACATACAAGGTTAGATGGTATCACACTATTGCAATCTAATAGCTGAGATGGGTCCTCTAAAAGAAGTTTGACAATCAAGTAAGTACATGAATGTAAAGTGTAGGCTTTTAATTGTGGGTTACCTGGCTCATCTAGGCTCTTTTTATTGAGATTTGAATTTTGGCCCCCATAGTTGAGATTATGGCCTCCATTTAACTTTTTTATGGACAAAAATACCCTCATGCATCTTATTCTTTCCGTTTATATAGAAACGGAAAAAATCTGTTTTAATAAAAACGGAAAATATCCGTGAATGAGAAAACGGAAAACATCCGACTTACTAGTTTAAAGATGCGATATGGCCAAACATGTAGCCGGGACGGCGGGGCTACTCCATGATGGCGTAGACAGAGTTGGCGCGAAGGCTGATGGTGGCGACTTGGTGGGAGTTTTGGTCGCAGGCGACGCCGAACCAGCCGTGGCAGCAGTCGGTGTTGGTCCAAGAGTTGAAGATGCCGTCTTGAGTCTCGTAGAGGGATGCTTTGATGGCGAGCAGAGTCGCTAGTGCTGACGGTGGGCACGATTGCACACTTATTATTATTATTATTATTATTATTATTATTATTATTATTATTATTATTGTAGATGTGGTTTTTTGGTGGAGTTAATGAAAGAATAAGGGAGGGAGCTAGGGAGTGTTAAGTGTAAGTGAAGAAGTGTTATAGTAATAGGAGCAGTAGTGTGTGGGTGCAGCAGTGTTGAAGGAAGGGGAACTAATACTACGCTAGCGGTGTTGAGGGAGGGAGTGTCAAACATTTTTTCCGTTTTCTCATTCACAGATATTTTCCGTTTTGATGAAAACGAATTTTTTCCGTTTTTATATAAACAGAAAGAATAACACGTAGGAGGGTACTTTTGTCCATAAAAAAGCAAAATGGGGGTCATAATCTCAACTATGGGGGCCGAAATTCAAGTCTCCTTTTTATTTGGGGGGTCGCAGATCCAAGAGGGTGTCCATCATGAGACTCTTTTTTAAGGAATTTACAGTCATTAGGGACGAATTGTTAGACAATTGGTTTATAGTTAGAAGAGAAAGAAAAACAACTAAAATTCAACACTCTCAAAAAAATTATGAAATTAATCATACAAGCATAATTGAACAATGTGAACTCAAAATCTACAAACTCATCCTAAATTAAAAACTAGAATTATTTTAAGTTTATCATTTTCATAATTGAACAAGCGGGCGGAAAAGAATTACATGTGTTAATTACTCATATAATTATCATTGAGACTCTAAAAAGTGTTGAGTAAATTGGGATGTTAAAGAAGTAGTTAATATCATTGAAAATTGAAATAAAAGCTTAAAAACCATATATAGCTAGTTTTTTCTATTTTAAAAAACTAGTTGAATAAAATAGTCACATAATATTTTTGAGTTTGCCATGGCCATAACCGTGGCTAATAAACCACCTTTTTCTTGTTTTAAGAACAATTGTGATATAGGCCGGTCGAATTCAAGAAAGAGAAAATTGGTAGGGGCCAGTATTTTGATTCGTGACTATTGCGGCGTGATTATTGGTGTTGTTTCTTACAAAACCCAACAGTATACACTTCCTCTTTGCAACATATAAACCTGCAATTTTCATATTACCCAAACGTTTAAAAAAGCTTTTATGTTACCGCAATCATTTGTAATTTTGATAATTGTATAAGCTAAGGTAATTGTAATCACAATTTAAAGCACAAAAACAAAATATATGAATCGGCAAACTGTTGAATAAGAATAAGATTAATTAACTAAACAAAGTGTCAATAATTTTGTTTCATCCGACCATATATGATCTAACTTGTTAAACAGTGAAAACATTGCTTTGAAGCTTTTAAAATCGATTTAAACGAAGGCAGGCTACATGTGGTTATAAAGAAGCAAAAAGATAATGATGGATTTATTCGGGGGATGAGAATAGGTTAGACCGAGCCAAGTCTGGCCAGTTTAAACATAGGGTCCAAGCTTGACTTATTGGTCTTTCATAGACCAAAATTTATTACTTGACTCAGCCTATTTCAAGGTTTAACTTGACCTAGAAATTCACTAAAAAGCTCGTTATAACTAACAAGACTCAGCACAGCTGGTAGTAGATGACTGAATTTTTTAAACATGATGTCAGGGGTTCGATTCCTACCGTTGCTATAGAAAATGTTTTGTTGGTAGAGGCAAAACTCACTTCGATGATCTCTGCGCCTCGGAGGGGATTAATTTTCGGTTGCTAGTTGGAGGATACCTTTGAGACACACCAAAAAATAAAGCTATTAAATGGCTACGTATTTTGTGTAAACAGTTTAATAGGTCTCTTCAATTGTAAATAGGTAAGTAAATCCAATGTTTTAAAAACCGGATCGGTTTAACCAGTCAAGATACTGGTTCAAGATTTAATGATCGGACCGTGATTGAATCGCGGTCGCACAGGTCTTAATGTACGTGTGTGTATATATAAAATAACATAGTAATAAAGTAACATTCTCAAATTAAATACTAAATACTAAATATATACATCACCAAACAATAAAACTATAAAAGTAATATGATTTTCATAATATTAAAAGTGGAGTACTTACAGTAGTAATGCTAATTAATTAAAAGAGGCAAAGAAAAACATGGATAAAAAACTATAAAAATGTGATTTAAGATAGAAGCAAATATGAATAATGAGAAAAAAAATTAAATAAGGACATACTGGGACGATAGTTGATACTTGATAATTTTGTACTTTGTCTTTTATTTGAATAGCTTCTCTTTTGACTTATCACTTTCCCGTTTTTTCTATTGAGTAATATACTACATTGCTACTATACTAATATTGTTTTTTCGTTTGAGTAGCTTATGCGCTACTAGCTTTTGTTTCCTCTGTGCCGTTTCATTTTTATTAGGATTTAGAAATATTAAGATATTTTTTTTCTAAACATAAATTTAGGCCTTCAACTGCTAATTAGTCCAATCACCGATTTTTACCGGTTTTCATAGTTTTTAATCGATTTAACCAGTTTGCATTCGGTTCCTTCTATAAATGGTTTCTGGGTTTCGATAGATCGATACCTTCACTGGTTCACCGGCTTTTCAATCAGACTGGCCAGTTCGGTCCGATTTTCAAAATCATGAGTAAATATTTACTTTTAAATAAGCCATTAGGCTTCCACCTATGAATAAAGCAATGAAAATTCATCGTTAAATATAACATAAAAAGAATAATAAGTAATAAAATATAACATATAAAATACCCAACAGGTTTAATAAGCTTTTTTTTTTTTTTTAATTGAGTCCAACCTATTTGAATATGCAAGCTTTTTAAAAAGTATATATAAATCTATTCTTTTTTATAATAAAGCCGAACCAAGTGAGGTCTTAAGTAGGATAGATTATAAGCACTCATAAATCGGCCAAACATATTCTCCCAATATGTTCGTTAAATAGATATACTAATATATTTGAGTTTTCAAATGGCAATAATATTTATAATTTTTTAAATTTTTGTTTTGTGTTTTCCAAAAAGATTTATTTGTATATATATATATATATATATACATATATATGGGATTTGCTAACATACGTCAAGTAATTTTTTAGTTGGGACACTTTAGCATTGTGTACCGAATTTTAGTCAACAAAAATACCCTCAATATTAAATGGACTGAGTTTTAAGAACAAGGGTATTTTAATAATTTCAATTTTCAAAATTAAAAAAAAAATAAAAAAATCAGGACCCCTCATCTCCTTTCTCTTGCACCCAGCCCCCACCACCCAGCCCCACCGCCAAGGCCCAACACCCCACCGCCCAACCCCATCGTCCCACCGCCGCAGCCCCAACGCCCAGCACCTCGGCCATCAGTGACCCGCAGCCTCAACCCAATCGCAACCACTATCAGTGACCCGCAGCCCAGCCGCACCCAACCCGCGACTCTCAGCCCAGTCGCAGCCACCATCGGCGACGCTGTGAGATCTGCACCAGCCCAGCCGCAACCACCATCAGTCACGCCATGAGATCCGCACCCAACCCGCGACCCTCAACCAAGCCGCAGCCACCATCAGCCACGCCGTGAGCACAACAGCAGCCGGCGGCGGCGGTGAAGCTAGATCCGAAGTTACAATGAGAGAAGGAGAGAAAGAAAGGAGAGAGAGAATTAGAGGATGAGATCAGTGGACGGCGAATCTTGACTGCTGGTTGTTGGCGGGTTAGGACTGATGGCGGTGGAGGAGAGATTATGCCGCCGGAAGAGGGTTGGTTGGGGTTGGGTAGGGGAGAGAGAAGTAGGGAGAGGAGAAAGAGAGAGAAAGATTTTTTCAAATGAGGGAGAAGGCAAAGGGTGGGAAGAGTCTGGTCCTGATTTTTTTTTTTTAAATTTTAAAAAATAAAATTATTAAAATAACCTTACTCATTAATATTTGTTTTCATAAAATATATGAGGATATTTTTGTCTATTATAATTTGGTACACAATGCTAAAGTGTTCCAACTAAAAAACCACTTGACGTATGTTAGCAAATCCCATATATATATATATATATATATATATATATATATATATATATATATATATATATATACTATACTTATATAAAAATATCCCTTTTCGAGGCACCGCGTTTGTCGGAGAAATTTTCGAGGCACCATATTTGTTCGCTTAAGGAATACTAGCGCTAGAGCATTTGTAGGTATATAACATCGTCTTTAATCAAAATAATAATTTAAAATTAAATAAATTATCTGTCCAAAATTAATATTTAAAATTAAATAAATTATCTATATGTGGAATATGTTGAATCATTATCCTCATTTTGTTAAAAAAAAATCATTATCCTCAAAAAGATCGACAAACTCAAAGAGATGATGCTTGAGTTCATGATAAACCCAAATATCTTTTTAGTTATCACATATTTCAAATATGATGATTTCTCAAGTAATGAAAGTCACCTTCTTCAACATTCTCCTCTCTTTTTCATTGTTCATGAACCATCGCCTCTTCCAATGTGTCACCATATAAGTTGCAATCTCACTGCACGCATTCATCACCATTGTCATCTTGCATTGCCAAAAGTTTCATCTATAGCAATGAATGTATAAGAAAAAGGTAAGTATTATTACATTGATAAATATTATATATCGTTCTTAAAAAATAATTCATTATTTTTAAAGGTCATCTCAGTATATCATTGTTCACTGTCGTCAACACAATACTATCTAATTAAATTTTCATAAAATCTTAAATGATGACCGCATAATTACAAAGTTCTACAATACTTGCTTTAATAGTAAGGATCACTCTATTCAAAACCTGATATCTAACTTACTTACACTGCAAAAATAACCAAAGCATGTACTATTATTAATGTGATGATAAATACAAATAATCAAATGTCTCTCACTGTTAGAAATTCGGGGAAAAATTAAGTTAAATAGATTATTCAAATTTTCCAAATCATTATTCCAACAACATTAAAATTTCATCATTAATTATATTTAATAAATAAATAAATTAAAATTAAAATCCTATAAATAAGTCCCATAATATATTAAAAGATAACAACAACATTAAAAAAAAAAGATACAAACTACTTTTTTTTCAATTAAAACAAATTAAATACTAATAAAGTATAGTTTTAAATTAAAAACAAAGGTACATACATTTCAAAAATTGAAAAAAAAATAATTCAAAATGATTAGAACAATTAGGATAAAGATTTTTTAGGATCAAATCTTATGATTAATTCGAGATAAGATAAACGATGAAAAATATCAAAATATTTAAATATGAATAATAATAATAATAATAATAATAATAATAAATGTGATAATCATATTAAAAAGATGATAATTTATATTAAAAAATACTAAATTATCATGTCCCATGAAATAGGAAATATTTTGATTTATCCTTACATATACTCATAATACCATCAAACAAAAAAATATTAAAAAAAGTTTAATTTTGATTCCACTCAAATTAATCATAATTTCATAATAAACGTAATAATGGTATATAAAAACGTGTTACTTCATCGATCAACTAAATAAGAAATACATTAATTTAATACTCATTTATACATAAACAAATATAATATTCAAAATATAAAAAAAACAGTCATTATATTCCTTATAAAATGCAATGTGTTAATCAAGACAATCAAGAATAACAAGTTCAATGTCATCTTGATGTCCTCTGAAATACTGAATATTCTACTTTATCCTTAAATTTACTCATAATACCACCAAACAAAAAAAATGAAAATATTTAAATATGATTTACTTTTGATTCTTCAAAATAAAGTTCATAATCATATGAAAATGTTAATTTATTGATTAAATAAATACGGAAAATATCAAATAAAAAGTGTTACTTTTTATTTATACAAGAAAGCACAAAATTTCTCAACAAACTCATTTAAATTATTTTTTTTAAGTGTAGGGTTTGATTTGAGTCTATGTCTTTTTGTATAATTTTTTTTATTGTTGTGTAATAATAATATTTACTTTAAAATTAAAAAAAATCCTTACTTTAAAATATTTAATATAAAAAAAATTAAAATATCAATAACCCGTGCATTGCACGGGGTGAGAGCTAATATATATATATATATATATATATATATATATATATATATATATATATATATATGAGAGAATAATGTATCTCCTCATACGAGGAGAAAAGTTATCTTCTTAAACCACTAATGTGGTGACATGTGTCATTTATATTATTTTTTTATTTTTTTTTCTGAAACAAAAGTTGCTAAAGCCACCAACGCATAGAGTACCAACTACTACAGATATTAGAGCTACTGTATTATTCTTCAAAAGTTAGACCTATGAAGTTGGGCATGTTTTCCAAGAGGAGAATAGAGTCATGAATTATTTGGCTAAATCTGTCATGATTCAAAGTACTAAAAGTGGCAATCCTCATTTGTAGATCTCGCGAGTATATTTTGGTTGATTCACTATGCCATATGTACCTGAGATAGTTTGCTGTGTTTGTTTTTTCTTCCTTGTTTGTCCATAAAAAGACATTAACAGACTGTACACAAAAAGAAACAAGGCACTTGCAGATAGCACCACCGTGATGCCACCCTACCGTACCACAATACACCGCCCCGTCACACCGTCCGTGGTGGGCACGACACACCGCCGCCACCTCTAGCGACCATAAGCAAAAGGGGATTAGGGAAGAGGTGGGCATGGCCATGGTGAAGCTCAGCGGTAGTACAGTGGTCAATGACGCGAGACGTTGTGGTGGTTGTGTTCAGTGAGGTTGAAGCTGAAATTTCTTTTGATTTCTTTTAATAGTTGAGTTTGAGAACTTTGGCTTTTTGGGGAGTACGAGTATGTGAATGACTAAAGTATTGTGATTTCATTTTTTTTATTGGAATTTCTTCTTGTATTTTGTGGCTTGGGACGAAGATGTACGGAGAAGACGAAGAGAGCAGGGAAGGGAGGATAGAAGACGGAGATTAAAAATAAAATAAAAACAAATTAATTAAAATTGGAACACGTATCTTCATTTTAGTGGATTGAAAAGATAAATTGTCTCCTAATGTCAGGAGGAACTTTGTTCTCTATATATTAATAAAGTGCTAGGAAAGCGCGCGGTAAGCATTTGAGTAATCAAAAAATCAGTGGTTTCTTTTTTTTACATATACAGGAAAAGAAAGAGAAAAAAGCAGAAAAGAGAAAGCTAAGGACTAGGGAGGAAAACCCCCCATACAATCGGCTAGAAAAGGGAGACTTAGCTCGGCAGAAACATGAACCCTCAGCAGGTCCGAATGAGAGACTCCAATTTTAGTAAGATGATCTGCGTAGGCATTACCTTATCTAAGGATATGCTTAAAAGATAAATTCTAGGTCTTTGCCTTAGCTCATAAAGAGTTTATTATTAGTTACAAATTTTCTAATTTATTGTATTTGAGGTACTTGGTAGCATAAGAATAATCAAAGAGACTTTATTTTTATTTATTAAAATTAAAAATAATACATAAACAAAAATATTATAACAAAATTAAAAACAAATTACACACTTTATAATGATACATATAAAAAAAAAAGAAAAAAACATGTTGAATAACTTTCGACAACACTCATGGTTCACATTAACTACCACATACACACACCATCCATATAACCCCCAAACTCAATTTCTTTCAAATTGTTATTATCATTTTATTGTAAATTAAGTTTTTTTTTTTTTTTAAATTGATTGTTACTTAAGTTTAGTCCTTGAATATTTATGCCCTTTTTAGCTTAACTACCCATAACCCATGTTTCAAACATCGGAGTGTGAAGTTGTTAAACATGGGAGGATGTAATGTAAGTGTAATTTAATGTACTCTAAGCTTGCTTGAACCTTGAATTTATTCAACAGTTTTGGAGGACAACAACCACCTGGCGAAGTGTGGGAGTGTAGCTTCGTCTGCTCTGTAGTGCTTTTGTGTGAATTCAAGCAATTGGGTCCATGTAAAGTCAGGGTACTTTTGGCTCCCATCCTGGAGAACAATTTCCTTAGGGGGTCTCAGCACCATGTCATCTTTGGGGCATAGAAAGAATGCCATGGACCTCCTTTCCTTACTGTCATTAACCACCGCCCTATGCAAACAACTCTTGTATCTCCCATTTGTTAGGGCCTGCTTGCACAATCAACATATAATTTTAAGACCCATGCATATAGTGCATAATAAGATGATAAAAATTTAGGGGTGTGTGGTCCATGAGGAATAAACACCCTATTTCAAGGTTCAGGTCAACCATAAATTTTTTTTATGAGTATTTATAATGTAAATTACATTTATATCCTCCCTTACTTTCCCTCCAAAATCCTGCTACTTCCAAACATAAAGAAGAATGACAATCTAGTTGTGTATTTGGATTGTATAGTCTTTGTAAAAATGAGTGCTGAAGAACCTGCCTTTGAAAGAATATGTTTGTATTAGAGTGAGAAGTAAAACTTTATTATTTCTAATTCATTCATGGTTTGGGCTCATCTAAACTCAACTACATACAATTGCAAATTAATTTTACCAAACATGTTGTCATGCACTAGATTACATCATTAGTGGTTTTATCATTACCTTTCCTCTTTGAAACGAAGCTAATTTTAGAGGAGACTAACTTTTTATTGGGGTGTCTAATCGTATTTTCAAAACTGGTTTGTAAATGCCAAATGAAGATATGGAAACTAATATTTTTGGAACATTATATAATTTTGGATTTCACTCTTCTAAATTGTGAGGCAAACTTCAAAGTCAACTAAAAATGGTTCATAAGTTTTAGGCTTAAATATTAAAATAGTTCAACCAACAAAGCCCAGCACACTTGATAGATAACTGAGTTTCTTAAGCATGATGTCAGGGGTTCGACTCCTGCCAAAGGACACCCTTGGTTCAAACAATATATATATATATATATATATATATATATATATTAAAATAGTCCCTGTAAATATTCCTTTGAAATTGATTCATGCAAAAAAAAAAAGTTTTTGTTTGTTCCCTACATTTAAATGTGGAAGGAAAACATCAAAAATGTAATGTATTACATTCTATGATCAATTAAGGATGACATTCTTGCATTATATTACTTCTCAAAGGTAAAAACACAACTTCAATGACATTCTTGCATCATATTACTTCTCAAAGGTAAAAACACAACTTCAATTGCATAAAAGAACCGATTCAAAAACCACCATGAGTGAGGGAGCAAAACCTATCAAATCTAATAATAATTAAAAGGATCAAAACATACTACCATCATAATTATGAGGATCAAAATTTAATATGAGTACCCACGGATTTTTGTTTTCTCTCCTCATGTGGCAAGATTTTGAGGAGAAAATTCTGGTTTTTGATTGAAAGCTTCCTTCGTTCTTTGCCACTTCAGTTATTGGGTATTGTGTTTTAAACTTATGTATCTGGTATAATCCTTACTAGTTGGAATTGTAGCTTTGATGTAATTTTTTTATATATATTTTTAATCTTAGAATTTTTATTATTTAAAAAATAATTGAAGTAAGGAAAAAATATTTGGTTATGTTTAATAGAGAAAGGAAAAAAGAGAAAGAAAAAAATATTTATTTGTGCTATGTAAAATAAAGGGTATATTTGTCTTTTAACAAATTTATTGTTTTCTCTCTTTCCACTTTTCTCTCCAACCAAACAAAGGGAGAGAAAACTCAACTTTTCTCTTTCTCACATTTCTTCTCATTTTCTCTCGTACCAAACAACCATAAAATCTACTCATTTTCTCACCAAATCTCTCTTCTCTATTTCTCTCTTCTCATTTTCTCTCCCATAACCAAACAAAGTATTAAAGTGTGAGATATACCTTAAAATTATAAGTGCATATTTAAGAATGTTGGTTACGAAATCAATGACATAATTATAACAACTTCGTGATTTATCATATACGTGCATCAACCTCTGTTTTATCAATCAACGGTTCCGAAGCGCAACCCACACTTTAGATAAGGCATATATATTTGTAATGTTTTCAATTTGTATTGATAAAATGGGCATAGGCCCCAATTCTTACTCGCCCATAATTTTTTGTGGGTAGAATATGAATGTTATATTCACTGTCTATGAAATGCCAACTTAGCCTCACCGGTACTATTTGTAGGGGTGTTCAAAACCGAACCGGTCCAATTAAAAACCGCAAACCGGTCCAAAAAAACCGAAAACCGAAAAAAACCGCATTTATTGGTTTTTTTTTGGACTCATTCTCTGAGAACCGATCGGTTCGGTTCGGTTTTCGGTTTCAGTTGAAAAACCGAACCGAACCGAACCGAACCGCTTCATGCCTACAGCCATGGAACGCTGCGTTTTATTTTTGTGTTGTACTTCAGAGTTCAGACCTAATTTCACTTCTCACACATTCACTTCTCCAATCTCCACAGAGGCAGAAAACCAAACCCTACCGCCGCTCCTAATTTCAGTCCACACTCGACAAACCCTACCGCCGCCGCTCCTCCACCAGACCACCACCGTCCACCGATCGATCGCTCCTCGCCTCCTCCCCTCGCTGCCGCTGCTCCTCTTGGCGCCTGGCTCCTGCTCCTGATACCTTGACGACTCTCCGCCGAACCCGACGTCGTCGCTCCTTCGCTCCTCCTGAAGCTTCATCCCTCGCTGCTCCTGCTACTTCAATGGAGGTAATTTCAACACCCATTTCTGATTTCACTAATTTTTTTTTAATTTTTCATATTTAATAAATAATAAGATCTTAATAGGTAATATTCATGTAAAAAAAAAAGGAGCCAGGAAGCAAAAAAAAAAAAGACAAATAATCTTTTTCAATAAAAAATAAACATGAAACTCGTATGTCCTCTGTATTTGACTGTTTGTTGTGGATTAAAGTATTTGCCACTGTACAATGTAAGGGATTAACTATTCAAGTATTCACTATTGCACTATTTGAAACAGGGGGAAACGAAATTTGATTCAAAACAGGGGAAACGAAATTTGCACTATTGCACTATTCAAGTATTCAATATTGATTCAAAACAGGGGCTAACGAAATTTGAAACCGATCCAAACCGGACTGAAACCGCAAGGTTTTTTTTGGATTGGATCTAATTGGATTGTCTAATATAATGGACTGATCCAAACCGAACCGCATGTATATTTTGTAATCGGTTCGGATCATATTTTGCCTCAAAACCGAACCGACCGCGAACACCCCTAACTATTTGCATGCTTTTAAAGAGCGGGTTGCAGGCATAAAAAAATTATTAAAAAAAAAACAAACATATGTCCAATAATAAAGGCTAAGGTGGTATAAGTAACTTGTATTTGCCAATATTATTTGTTGTGAATTGTGATAGTTGCAAAGTGTGAGATAATGATATATAAACAAACAGTTGGTAAGTGTGTGTTCATGTATGTTGGTATAGAGAAATTATTAGGTGGTCCGGGACTTCATGGTCCAGGACAATCACCACCATTTATTATTTATTTTAAAAAATTTTTAACATGATGTACGGTTGAGATGAGTCTGGGCCACCATGATCCAGGACTAACTAATAATTTTTCGTTGGTATATTGAGAACTTACCGAGAAGGTATCACCAATGTTAACCACAAAGGCGTGAGGATGAGGTCGAACTTTTTGCCACTTATTATCTACAAATACATCGAGCCCTCCAACATCATCTTGGTGAAGTATGGTTATAGATGTTGGGTCATAGTGTGGTCCTGTCCCTAGTGCAAGGTTTGGTTCCTCACAAAGAGGGTAATAGTTCAATCTCATAATGGAACACCCATTGTCAAACAACTCCCTGTAATGCAATCGATCCACCCCTAAGCTTATTGCCAATAGCTCGGTCAACTTTACCCCCAATTCCTTCAAACCTTCGCAATACTTTTGGAATACCACTCTGGATTTCACAACAAATTATTAGTTAAGTATGGATATTCTTATTTCCTTAATTGCATGCATGCCTGGTAATTTGTAAGAGTGTATATAGGTGATATTCTTGTTACGTTTTTCAATATATATACCATATTTATATTTTTTAAAGAAGCCCTTAAGAGGGTCATCAACAAAATCCTTTTACTTAATATTTTCTTTAATTAGTAGAAAAACTTTTTTAGAGAATTTTTTTTAGAGGTAAAGTTTTTGATGGGCGGAAGAAAAAAAATTAAAACTATCAATAATTCACCGCACCAAATAGTAGCGACCAAGTAACAGACTAGGCTCCTCCAATTCTCAAATCTAAAGAATAGAAGACTTATAAAATAGTATTATATAATAAAATATGGTAAAACTTGAGAATATCATTTCTTAAAATGCCATTTCTAAATGTTTTTTATATGTTTGTGCTCAACTATTCTTATTAGGTTTATAACTAAAAGTATTGATGCTGATCAGCTATCAACCTAAAAATTATCAAAGTTGTAGCATATAGATTATAGACATACAAATAATTTTTTTTTCCTAAAAATAACATTTTATAAATAAAAAATCAAATTTCGAATAAAATGTGTTTAATAACATGAAAAGACAAACCATAAATTAATAATAAGACGAAACTAACCAAGTATTTTTTATTTATGGGCAAATAATTTTTTCCCTTCTTTTAGGGCTGGGAGAGAAAAAGCGCATAATATAGTCTTACCCAGCTTGCTCCAAATCTTCCCCAAAGTTGGAGTTAAAGTAGTTTGTGACAACATGCTCTGAGGTGGTGTCATGGTATGGGAAAGAGAGGGTTTCCTTCCATGGCAGCTTGGAGGAGAACCGTTCAGCATGGGCTCCAGAATAGCCAAATGAGGAACCAGGTTTCTTAGTAGCACTCACTTTCCTTTCTTTTGGGAGCTTAAAGAAATTATCCAGGGAATCATAAGTATCCTTAATGAGACTAGAATCAACACCATGGTTGATCACTTGGAAGAAGCCATGGTTCAAGCAAGCCTCTCTTATGAGATTGGAAGCATGTTGTGTTGCATCATCATGCCCTTTGAGGAACCCATCAAGATCCACAATAGGCGCTTGGAGCTCATCATGGGCTTCCACTAGGAACTCCTTTGGCCAAATGAAGTTTGCGGGTACTTTGGACTCCATATTTGACATTAACTATGTAGTTATAAAAAGGAATTATAGGACAAATTAATGCTTCCCAAACACAAATGATTTTGAGATATAGAAAAATCGCTAACCAGCCAGCAACAAACAAAAAAAAAAAAAACTTTGTTTTATGTTTCCTCATGTAGATATGCTTGACATTTTATAGGAAAATGAAAAGTTAAAATAACAAATTTACAACTATCTTCTAACTAAATAAAGGAATCGATGGATTACATTCTTGCAATGCAAATAATCATTACTATCTAGTTGCATTGTACGAAACAGTTATTGCTTGCCACCTAAAAGTTGTTTTCTCAACGGAATGGTCGATCGAGTGAGGGTTAAAATGTGCTGGATTAGCTCCTAGTTGGCCGTGGTGTTTTGTGCTGGCTTAGTATTATTTTTGGGTTGGCAAAAACCGTTTTTAAATTTTTTTTTAAGGATAAAATTAAGGTCCACAGAGTTAGATAAAATTGTTTATTTGCTGATTTAAAAAAAAAAAAAAAACAAAAAATCAGTACCTAGGATTATTTGAGCCAAAGAGCTAATGTTTCATGTCTCACATCTATATATCACTACCGTTGGCTCTTGTGGACATACATGATTAGAATTGTATCCCACAATTGTTATTTGATGTGAATGTAAATATGGTGGGTGTGGTTGCTTATAAAAAAACATGGTGTCTTTTAAATTATTTTTTTTTTCAGGATTTGTTGCTCAGTCTGATTATTTTTTATTGTTAATAGCGGTATCTTTTAAATTTTCTTGTAAGGATTTGTTGCTCACTCTTATCAAATTTGTTGTGAAATAGAGTAAATTCATCTTTTCTTAATCTATTTGCTATGACTTGTTGATTTTATTCTATCATTCGAGGCTGATAGATATGAGTGGAAGGTATTAGCATTTTTAAAAGAATAAGTTGTGTCCGGATCTTTAATTTAATTTGTGCACATGGTTGATAAATTATATCTACAGTATCTTTGGAATTATGAAGAGGTATGCGAATGTAGCTCCTAGGATTCCAATGCAGCTTTCAAATTTATGATCCTTAATATCATTTGTTAATAACAAATCCCAAATAAGATAACAAGTTAGAAGACTTATTATATCAGTACTGTAATAGTCAAACAAAATCATTAGACTCTCATTTTCTCTCTTGAATCGAGATCTTCTCACTTCTATTCTATATCTTTATTGTGGTTATCTAATGACATTCAATGAACATACATGCAAAATTCTATCCTTGTTTTAAATTATCAGTTTTTATTGGCACAAGAACCCAGTTGTTTCAGCTGCAAGGCACAAAATGTGAGTGCTCGGGTTCAAACTCCGAGAAGCACACTCTCTCGGTCTCATTCTTCTCTAAGCACACAACAAAACCGAAACCAGAGGAAAAAAGTAGTAATAGTAATAATGGATATTTTACTTTTTGGTGATCCTATGTGTTCTGTACTCACTATGTTGGCTGAAGCAGCAACAGCAGAACATCATCATCATCTGCAATGTAACAGTTCTATTCCTTCTCACATTACGAAGATAACATTTCGTATGGGTCCAAAGAAACCAACGAAAAGCGATGTTGTTGATGCTGCTGCTGATGCTGTCTTGAAAATTTCTAATCTTCACAAAGCAGAAACTTCCAATTTCAAGAAACCCATTAACTTGTGCTCCAAGGGACCCAACAAATCCTTGGGTTCTGCCTTTGAAGGCTCCTCAAGTCCCATTCCTTCTCACATTAAAAAGATCACTTTTCGTGTGGGTCCAATGAAAAATGTTTTTGATGATGAAGAAGCCTTAAAAAGTTGTGATTTAGCCAAAACTGAAACTTCCAGTTCCAAGAAACCCATCAAAGTCAAGGGTTCTGCCTCTGAAGGCTCCTCCTCGAGTTCCAATCTTCATCTGCCTCCAAAGAAAAAACTGAAATTCAATGTTAATGATCTTGAAGATATTAATAATAAATAAAAAAATTGCCTATCAAAATAAATCAGCACAATTACCACTTAGCCTAAGAAGATACAGTATGTCAAATTTATATCTGATTTCAAAACAATAATAAGCAAGTCAAATAAACAAATAACTAAGAACTGTTAATTGAAACTAGAGACTAACTAAGGAAGCATTGTTACATACCGAACATAATCATTTCCACAGCAAAAGATTGAGCAAAAAGCCATAACCTTCCAAGCTGTCTTGTTCCTCTCTAATTTTATCTCCAATCTATCCTTACAGAAGCCCAATACTTTTCCTTGAACCTTTAAATAGCACAAGGCTTGAACAGATTCAAGAGTGTAACACCAAATACAAGATTAACATGGATCTGCTAATATTTTAAAAAAAACTTAATAAAAAAAAAAAAAACTGAAATTAAGAGAGTGCACCATGACAACGGGAAGTGAACGATACCAATGCCATTGTGTTTTCTCATTCATCTAAGTAGATTCTTCCTTCACTTTCTCCTCCTCCTCCTCTACCATTTTCTTTGCTTCCTCCTTAGCCATCTCAAGAGCCTTCATCAAATTCAGCTAGCAAGCCTCTACTTATTTATTCACAGACTTTGGCATCAGATTCTCAGCAACATCAGCAGGTGTCATTTTGACCTCTTCCAACAAATTACCAATTCTACCAAATAAACTGTGGGAGTCAATATCAATATAGTTCATGGCAAGCACCTCAAATGGTTCATAGCTACAATATACTTAACATTTTCCTCTAGCTAAACTAGACACTTAGTCCTACAACACTGAAAACTAAAACAATGTGGTACTACCCGAGATAATGCTTATTTTGCTGTTTCCATGAGATCCATCATTTTGAAGGAAAAAAAAGTGCAAAACAGCAGCAATGTTAAATTGAAATTAAAGGTGCAAAAAAGATTTTGAACTTGCACCATAAACAACACATTACACATGTAACTAGAGAAATTGCCACTTATGCCAACCAAATTCATCACCATTGGTTCGAAAGAAAATGGAGCATACCTGCCAAGGTAAAACACAATATCAAGCTCATCCTTTATTCCTTGAAGCTATGATTCCAACTTTTTATACAATACATTCTTTATATCTACATTCAAACTTCAGAATTTAGAACTTACTTGTTAAATAATAACAAAATAAACAATATAAATATAAATAGGATAGCCAAAGGTTCATAGTGGACCCTGAAATAACTCCAATACTTGAATTTTGAAGATAAGTTGAACAAATTCATACTTCCTTGAAGGATAATGCAAACAAACTGATAATTTTTATTTCTTCAAGAAAGAACTATATAAATGCAATGATTTAATTTCGGTCCCATGTTAAACTTTAAGATTAAAACCTCACCACTGCAACAAATTTACTGCAGTGATTAAAATAGATAAATTTATACCATTTAGTTACATCTTGGAGAGTGAGGCGATCAATGCAACCAATATATCAGGAAATATACTCTATTGCGCAAATAATATACTCTGCTGAAGGTTTTAGTATTCATAAAAATAGGCTCAACTGCTCAAGTTTTTTCGGGCTTGTCTGCAGATATGTGTTTTTCATGCTTAAGCAAAACATTCAAATTACATGAGCCACTTCCCCAGGAAACAACCTGATATGGCTTGTGATCAGCTCACCATAACATTGTCCAGTGGGTTGAATGTATGAGCTTACATATGAGTTGTGGCAGATACAAAAGCATCCAAATAGAAAGGTTAATAAACAAATGTGTTACTACAAAAATGTGTTTTGGATTGAACAATTGCAGGTCAAAACTGAGTCTAAAATTAAAAGTACTCTCCAAGTGTGCAAACCTAAACATTGATAGAATCAGTTTGGTTGAGAAAATTAAAATCCGTAACAAAAGAAGTGACTAGAAAACCTCAATTCATATTTAGTATAAAACTTTAATAGGCCATCAGATAATATTCAACCTAGAGTTGGTGTCTTTTTGCCTACCTGAATAAGTTAGTTATAAAACAGCATACCTATAAAAAATGGCCAGACAACAAGTCCAATAAATACCAGTATTTCCGTTTTCCTTAGTAACTGCAGCAACAATATAATCAATTAATCATTATAAGAGAAAAAGTTAGATTATGTTACTTAAATACAAAAAGTGGTCATGCTAAGGGTCTGCAAATAGAATGAAATAGTATTTGATTTGAAAGATAAGAAAACAAAGTTAGAACCCAAAACTAGAAAGTCTACAATATATCAAAGTATAAAAACATCCATGAATGAATTAAAAGATACTATAATGTATTAATCTTTTGGAACAATAACGTATATATCAGGCATAAAAATTTGATAGTTTGAACTTTGAACAATTAAACTTTCACAAGAGCCATGTGTAGTTCTTCCTGAACCCGGAATGACCATACTTGAACTAGATCACCTTCTTTGAGTTGATTTGCATCTACAACTTTCTTCCAATTTGTTATTAGAGCATAGTAATAGTTGGCGGTGCCATTCTCTTTGGACATGTCCCATAAAGTCAGCGTGAGCTTGGTTAGTTCAAGTGAGGGCTGGATCAATGGCACTTCCATTTTTGCTTTTAATTCTTGTAATTCCCCTTCTCGCAAGAAACCTGCATTCTTGATCTTCCTCAAAGGCATCAAAAGCCGATTAGCCTGCTTAGTCAAATCTGTAGGGTACAGAACTTTGAAAAACACGAGAGTGATTTCGGTGCCACCCATTTCATTGATCCTGTCCATGAATTCTTGTGGCAAAACGGATGGTTCTGCCTCTACTACTGCTTGCGGATGCGCTGACTTCTTTTGTTTCTTCTTCGTCTTCGAAGAAGAGGAAGACTCACCAGGAACCCATTCTCCATCAACTGCATCATCAATAAAAGTTTCTCGCATTCGCTTCAAACCCTTCCCTTTCTTCATTCTCAGGACATGATCATCATCTTCATCAATGGCAGAACCCATGAAAGTGATGGGTTTCTCAAAAGAAGCCTCCTCTTTTAATACATCATTAGCATTGAATTTCAGTTTTTTCCTTGGAGGCTGATGAAGATTGGAACTGGAGGTCAGAGGCAGAACCCATGACTTTGATGGGTTTCTTGGAACTGGAAGTTTCAGCTTTGGCTAAATCACAACTTTTTAAGGCTTCATCATCATCAACAACATTTTTCATTGGACCCACACGAAAAGTGATCTTCTTAATGTGAGAAGGAATGGGACTTGAGGAGCCTTCAAAGGCAGAACCCAAGGATTTGTTGGGTTCCTTGGAGCACAAGTCAATGGGTTTCTTGAAATTGGAAGTTTCTGCTTTGTGGAGATTATAAATTTTCAAGAGTTCATAAGCAGCAGAAACATCAACAACAGTGCTTTTCGTTGGTTTCTTTGGACCCACATGAAACGTGATCTTCTTAATGTGAGAAGGAATAGCACTGTTACATTGTAGATGATGATGTTCTGCTGTTGCTTCTTCAGCCAACATAGTGAGTGCAGAACAGATAGGATCACCAAAAAGTAAAATATCCATTGTTACTATTACTACCACCTTTCTACTTCTTTGGTTTTGGTTTTGATGTGTGGTTGAGAAGAATGGAACAAGAACAGAAGAGAATGAAAGAAAGAAAGAGGTGATAATGTAAATGGGAGAAGATCAAAAGTGAAGTCTTAAATAGCTATCCGTTATCAAATACTGCAGTTGAGAAGTAATGACGTGATAACTACGCTTCGAAAGTTTATATCTTTAAAACAAAAAAATTAAACAAATTTAATAAAAAAAAATAATAAAAAAATAAACAAATCTTAATCAAATATAATTTTTGTACAAAGGGTGGAGGAGGAACTGATAGAAACCCATCCATTCCCATTTGAAAGGGAATTTTATTTCGATTAATTTTTGATAAAAAAAAATTATTAAATTTTTTGTAGAGTTTATTTTTTTTTGTAAACATTTTTTTTTAGAGTTTAATTGGTACTTTCTTTTTAGTCTTTTATGTAAAAAAAAATTAGAAAATTTTTTTGATCTTATTTATAAGATTATATTCTAATTTTTAATAAGATTTAATTCTTTCTTTCAATAATACCTTTATTAAGTTAATATTTTTTTTAAAATATCAATAATAATTATAAAGATAGTTTTTAAAAAAGATATTACTATATGTTTACATTTAATAATCTTAATAATATCTACGCTTATAAATTTACATCTTTAAAACAAACAAAAATTGAAAAAAAAATCTTAATGATACCTTCTTTTATTTTCACAAACAAGAGTGAAGGAGGAACGGATAGAAACCCCTCCACTTCCCACGTGGAAGGAAATTTTAGTTTGATTAATTTTTTTGATTAAAAAAAGTTATTGATATTTTTAGAGTTTAATTGGCACTCATTTTGGCAGATACATAACATTACGGTAAATAGTCATTATCTCCAACCAAAATATTGCAATTTAAAATTGAATAAATTATTCAAGTTTTCTAAATCATTATCTACAATCAAAATATTACAATTTGAAATTAAATAGATAATAAATGAATAGATTATTTATTTTGGATAAATACAACTTACATTTATAAAATTTGTTAAGGTAAATAAAATTATTTTTTTTGGTGAACAAAAAATGTTATTTTTGATTCATACGGTAAAGGACAAAATTTATCAACAAAATCATTTAGATTAATTTTTTTAAAAGTAGGATTTGCTTTGAATTCTTGCCTTTTTTATAATTATTTTTGGTTATTGTTTAATTATAATCCTTAATTTAAAATATTTAATATAAAAAATAAAACATCAACAACCCGTGTATTGCACGAGATAAGAGCTAGTTAGAAATATCTTTTTAAATTACTCTTATTTGATGAGGTGAAGATGTATGGCATAACTAACTTGATAGAAATTTTGCTTTATATGATAAACATTGGATATTAGTTAAAAAAAAAGTGATAAAAGAAAAAAATATTTTATAATAGATAAGATTCTATTTAAATTGAAAGAGTGGATTTGTTTATAATTTAACCATTTATTCGTTTTGTATTTATTTATATGTTACATTACATAAAAGCACACCTTTTAAAAATAATGTAATGATTTTTTCTAATATATTAATTTAGTTTTTTTAATATGTCATTGTCTCTCTTTAATTATTAATTTTTTTCCCTTTAAATTAAGACCATATTAAATAAGTTTAGAAGTAAAAAATAAAATTATTGCACTATTATTAAACTTCTAAAGATAAATAAGAAAAAAAAATTCAAACAACACATAAGTATGAACGATAGATAAGAGATGATTAAATATAATATCATTAGTTTATAATAAGCAAATTTTGCAGGGAAAAAAGGTCTAGTGAGGTGATAAAATTTAATAAATAATTAATAAATTGGTCAATTGATAATGTATTGAACAGTGCAGAGGGGCTCCGTTTGGAAATAGCCACGCCAAAAACAGAAAGGAAATTTTTTTATAATAAAAAAAAACTGAAAAGGGATGTAAGGTGAATTGGTTATTAAATTAACATCCACGTTAATATACGGTGAAGATTTGGAATAATTCCTTAAATTTAGTTAAAAAAAACTTGGTCCCCACTCGTAAAATATTGACGATATCCTATTTTCAAAATTAAGATGATTATGTTAATATATCATATCACTAAATTTAAATGAAATCAAATTTGAGAGAGAAAAGATTGAATAAATATAACTGGGATTCTCCCGTGATACAAATCTTATTTTTATACAATAAATAAATAAATATGTATAATAGAATATAAATACAAATATATCAGAACACTTAGATATTAAACTCAATGTACGTAGAAAGTACCAACGAGCTGTTGGTGCAGTGGTGCCAGGGGCTGCACTTGGTAGGGCGGACCACGGTTTGATCCCCCGCAACAACGTTGGGAGAGGAATAAAACCTTAACCCCGGGACCCCCTCGAACTGGATTAGTCGGCCCAGTGGGCCGGATACCAGGGTGCAAACCAAAAAAAAAAAAAAAAATGTACGTAGAAAGTGATTAATTTTCAGGTATCAATAACAGAAATACTCGGTGCACAAGAAAAAAGATTAGATATAAAAATAGATTCAACTTAAATTTGATGATGTGAAATGGCTTGATGCACAAATATTTCTCATCAAATCTACAGTATATTACTTCTGGCTATGTTATAATATCAGATCATATCTTATTTTCCTTACCACATGAAATCCCCTCTATTACATTGAACCTCAAAAGAAGAAGAAGAACGAGTAATTTGAGAGAAAATATAGTAGAGTGGAAGGGATGGGGATTGGGAAAACATGGTCACAACTAGGCTCTATGATGGCAAGCATGATGTTCGTGTATACCATGTTTGAGAAGTTCTTCCCGCGCACCCTTCGTTCCTATATCAAAAGACACGTTGAAAAATTTACTTGCCATGTGTCCCCTTATATCCAAATAACCTTCCACGAGTTCTCCTCCTCCTCCGGTCGGCGCCTCAAGCGCAGCGAAGCGTTCGCTGAAATTCAAACCTTCCTGAGTGGAAACTCTGCTCAGAAAGCCAAAAGACTTAAGGCTGAAGTACTCAAGAATAGTCAGAACCCTTGAAAATATCCCTTGAAAATTAGTAAAAGATTAGTTTTGTGAATAGGTGTTGCTCAAATATTATATACATACAGCTTTTAATGTTATACTCACTCCGTCCCTAAATATAAGACTATTTTGACACTTTTATTTTGTGTCTATTTATAATACCTTTTACCAATTTTCAATGAGCATTAATTACTTTTTTTTCCAAAAACAAACATATTTGTTTAACACTTTTTGGATTCCCAATAATATTAACAGGAATAATTTAGAAAATACATATCAAAAGTTCACATTTGCAATACAATTAACTTAAATACTTAATTATTCCATGAAATCTCCCAAAAAGGTCTTATAAATGGAATGGAGGGAATACCACGAGTTGTTTGTTTTCTTAAAAATGAGGGATTAATTGAATTAATTGACAATTTAGAAAAGACCAAATTGAATTATGTATGGATGTTTCAGGGATTAAATTGAATTAATTGACAATTTAAAAAAAACCAAATTGAATTATATATGCATATTTCGGGGACAAAAATGAATTATGCATTTTCAGAGACCAAAATGAATAACAAAAAAATTAACTGTTACTTAACCTCAATTGACGGAGGAACTAAAATGACTGACGTGAAACTCTCTCAGTGACTTAACGTGACTAAACATGTATTTATGATCTCTGCGAGACTAAAATGACGGATGATCACACTTTGAAAGATCAAAATGACTAATTAGTCATAATAATAACTCACAAATACAAAATAATCTCATACGTAATATGCAATGACTTTTTTTGCCTTAAATCATGTTACATAGAGCTTAGGAGAAGCTCATCTCATTCGGATGCTTCAATGCTAAGCTCCTTGGCATGCTATGCTTAGAAATGAAGGTGCTTTAAGTGAAGGAAGAATATAAAAAATTACTATAAATAATTAGTTAATATACCTAGAATATATGAATCTACAACAGCAATACACTGACTACTATGCTTTTGTTCAGGAATTATTGTTAACCAGGAGCTTCAACTGCCATTGTTTATTTTCTATTACACTGAAAAAAAATGGTGCAATATCAGTTTACAATGAAAATAGACACAGTAGACCATCCACACGATACATAATTTACATATCAGGACGTGTTTAGATTAAAAATACATATAGCAGCCTAAAACATCGTATTCTATCAAAATTCAAAACCAATTTTCAATCATGTCAAAGATGTTAAACAGGGATTAATCCTCGCATGGAATATTTGGGATGGATCCATCACTTGAAACAGAATTTCTTGTTCAATATAAAATCGCTGAGTACCCCCTTATGCATTGCCCTGCTCCTAAGATAATCAGCCTCAAAAAATATAAGAGTGACATTAAAATGTTAGTAACTTCGATTTAAATGAAACTTATGGAAGGATGGATAAAAGAAGTAAAATGTTCATAGACATGAGATTTAAAAAAAAAAATCACACTATGTCCCCACAAGTGTTGCAAAATAAAAAACAGCAATAAAGATCAAGCAACATGCCCTAAAATAAATTCCTATCTTAAACTGATTTCAATTACATCCCTAAGATTGTAAACTGGTTTAACTTACAATCCTTTTTTCTCAGCAATATAGAGAAAACATGGGACTAAAAAGGACTGTAAGCAAAGAAGAGGGAGGCTCAGAGTATATATCGTTGGCATCAACAAGCTAGATTACCAGCTTTCATAGTTTGATGGTATATATAATCTCATCATCACCTCATACCCAAAACACAACAATTTTGAATTCAATTCAAGATTTTAGTTGCAATGGAATAATTGAAAGGAAATAAAAAATAGAAGTGGAACTGATATAGAGAATTAAAGATTAGTATTAACACAACCCTTATTAACAGCAACATAGGAAATAAATTTATCTTGATTTGTGATTTTTTTGGGACTCTGATTAATTTTTATAGAATTAGATGAGAAAGATGAGAGGTTGAAAATGATGACAGGATGTTATTAACGATAATTCATTAAGTATTAGTCGGTTTATAGCAGTATTGGATGTATGGGCATAAATGGTAATAATATAACAATAATTTTGATAAGTGCAAAAAATTATAAAAATTGAGGGCGAATAATAATTAAACGGTAATAATATAACAATAATTTTGATAAGTACAAAAAATTATAAAAACTGGACACGAGTAATAATGAAATGGTTTTATTAACATAACATTAGACTAAATAAAATTTTCATAATTTCAAGGACGAAGTAAAATCAGTTTATAATGTTGAGGATCAAAATCACAATTTGATTAAAAAAATACTTAGTAAACTTTGCCTTTATAATGGCCAAGTTCAATAGAATAGACTAAACAACATAATCGACAAAATAAACAAAGTCAATATTTTTGTCTCATGGAAACAAAATAAACAAACTTACAATGTTGTCGAAGCTAAATTGTAAATTAAATTAAAAATTTTGCCAAAAAAATTGAATGTTTGTCTCATGGCCAGTCCCAAATGGTAAAGGCGGCGACGCCGCTCCACAAGGCGATGGAATATGAGACAGCTCCCGGCGGAGATGCCACCAGTAACGGTGGCGCCGTCAACACCAAGAGCATTGCTTTATGACGGTTACTTGAGAAATATGCAAACATCAATTCGTTTGCCTCTTTAAAAGCTTGAGATCCTCGATCAAGAATCTCCCGTCAAAATTCCTAACCCTAATTTATTAATATAATAACAATAATGATTGGATTTAATTCTGCTTCAGTTGAAAGAATTCTCATTCTCATTGATTTTTTTTTTTAAAAAAAAATCTCTGAAGTCTGACATGTGAATTTACTCTTAATTCATCACAGCAGAATTATTAATTATATAACAAAAACAATTATAAAAATTTTTAAAAAAAATAAAAAAGATTTTTGAAACAAAAGAAGATGCAACAACTCTCATACAGAATAAATTCTCTGCTCATAACTGTGTATCGGAATAGCGTATACTGCAACAAAGGCAGAAAATCACAGAGCCACTGCAAAGTCATAAAAATCAGAATTTTCGATAAAATATATTTAAATTAAAAAAGAGTAAGCAAATAGAGATCAGACATTGGAAAAGGTTGTCGGTCACGGTTATTCAGAAACACGGACCAATGTAAAAATCATCATGTCTCTTCTTCGCTACAATTTCATTCACGAATGAACAAAAAAAGAAAAAAGAAAATATGTTAGAATCATCATCATCATCAGAGACTTAAATACAAGTAATCATTGGAATGAATCCAATCATATTGTTGCAGTTATTTTTTCTCATCACTTGATACATGGAGAAAGAAAGAAAGAAAACACAACTACAGAAAGCGTTAACACATAAAATAAAACACAAACATAAACGAGATGGGTGAAGGAGATAATGAGAGAGACACTGTGAGGGGAAGGGTATGGTAGCCGAATTTATAAGCATGCTGTAGTGGCGAAGGTAAAAACCCTAATTTAGAGAGAAGATGGGTATTGGGTAATGGGCCGGATCTATATCAAATTGGCCCTTATTCGTATCTCTCTTTTTTTTAGTTTTTTTTTTTCTATAATTTTTGGCCAGTACCACAGCGAGATCGCGTTCCTATGCCTCTCCCAGCAGGGTGTGTTAACCGGGAATCGAACCTGAGACTTCTTAGTCTCAAGCCTCATTCCCAAATTCTCAAGTTGGAAGAATTTGCACCACTTGAGCCAACCCCCGTTGGTTCTGTTTTTTTAGTTTTAGATTTTTCATCCCACGTACTATCTCCACACTCCATTTAAATAGTGAAATGAAAAAATTACCATTTATTTTTTTTAACACGGGATTTTCGAATTTTTTTTTGAAGTGTTTTTTCGAGATGTACCTCTCCAAAATTTAAAAATTGATTTAAGTTACTCAGGTCTCATTGCAAAGATTAATGACTAAACTGTCACTTTAGTCCCTCACTTTCTAAGGAGCTTTCATTTTAGTCCCTGAGTTTTTAATAATTCATTTTTAGTCCCTCACTTTGAAAAAAGTTACTCACGTTAGTCTCTCGCAACGTTTTCCATTTATAAACGTTACCGTGGTCGTTGATTTATAATATCATATTTCATTTTAGTCTCTAACTTAAAAATTTTAATTCACTTTAGTCCCTCACTATATCGCGTTTCATTTTAGTCCCTAATTTAAAAATTTTAATTCACTTTAGTCCCTCACTATAATAACAATGATGTTTCTTTCGCTTTTCTCTTGTAACGTGACTACCATAAAAATATTAACTGTTCTTCTTACTAATCTGTAAACTAACTTTATAGTTTATATAAGCACTAACTCCAAGCTTTGCACTTGAAGGTATCAATAGCAAAGTCTCTTCCGGATGAGCACTTCAAAGTATATTATTTCATTATTCATATAACTAGTATGTTTTTCCTCTAAACTCTTTAATGTTTTAGTTTTTTTTATAAGTTCTTCAGTGTTTTAGTTATTTATCCATGTGTAAACTAATCGGAATCTTACAGACAACAAGTTAAGATATATGAAGAAGGGTCTTCCATAACTCAAAGCAGTGCCTCTGTTTGTTATGCTTGTGTTTAACAAGGTATTTCATATCAACTTTATACTTATGAAATTTGCACATAGTTTCATAAGTATCCATGTGTTTTAGTTATCCATGTGTTTTTATAAGCTCTTCAGTGTTTTAGTTATCTATCCATGTGTGAACTAATTGGAATCGTACAGACAACAAGTTAAGATATATGAAGAAGGGTCTTCTATAACACAAAGCAACGCCTTTATTTGTTAGGCTTGTGTTTAACAAGGTATTCCATATCCACTTTATACTTATGAAATTTGCACATAGTTTAGTTTCAAAACTAAAACATTGTTTATATTGACAGACAAAACAAGCACTAGGTAGGCGAGTTCGTATCTTGCTATCAGAAGCTGCTCTTGTAACATCCCGAATTTAACCCGCAGTGTAATTATAATAATAATATATTGAAATAATAATAATAACTATAATAAAGTTTAGGAATAATAAATTAAGGTCCCTTTTAGTATAATAAGCGTGTTAGGAAATATTGGAATCTTAACACAGTGACTTCTTTAACATTATAAATTATGAGTTTATTGAATTAAATAAATGTTTCCTGGAATTTATCATTTGAGTGTTAGGTATTTTCATAAAATACATTATGTTCACTACGAAGGAATATTTAATTATATTTGAAAGTAAATTCATTTGAAGTAATTACCCTATTTTGAAAAATATATTTCTCTATACTTTACTTTGATTTAAAAACGTTATAATAGAAAATTGAAAATAAAAGATTGACAACTCTAAACAAGAAATCCATTGTTGGATGTGAAGGGTGGTATGTAGGGAAACTTGCTTTCAAATTTGAGCAAGATCCGACGGGTAACGAAGAAATACGGTGTTCGTAAAGGCAAAGAAAATAAATAAAACCAAAAAGCACCCAGACTAATCGATTAATCACCTGACTAATCGATTAGCCTGTAACAGAAGAAAAAAAAAAGAAAAGTTGTATGTGTGTTGATATTTTGAAGAGGAAACCCTAAGCCCCTTTTTCTTAAGCCGTCAGACCACTTCCTCATTCGACCCCCGTCTTCTTGCCCTCCCTCAGTTCCCCTTCCATTTCTCTTTCCCTCATCTCAAAGCCAAAGCCATCTCCTCCTTACGCCGGAGACAACCACTGAAGAAGCCAACCTCCGCCTTGGGTTCTCTCTTCGTCGGACTCTTTTTCCTCCCTGTCTCCTGTCGCTGCCGCCGAACTCGCGCCACCAGCCAAGGGATTCGCGAATCGCGACTCGCCGTTCCTCCCTGGTTTGTGTGCTGCCGTCAATCATGGTAGTCGCGCCGCTGCCCAAGCTCCGTCGTTCGCTGCCATAGTGGAGCCACCGCTACCACCTCTTTTCCTCTCGCTGGTCCGTGTCTCTGCTGTTAAGAACCGAGGCCGCCGTTGCTATTGAGCCACGAAGTCGCCTTCCTCCAACTCAAAATCGCAATCTCTGCCTCCTCGCGACCCACCGGTGCTGCTTTGTGCTAGGTGCGAACCAGATCGAACCGCCACCATGGATCGCTGCTCATGTGCGTGCACCACCGTCTGTCGTTCTCCTGGAGAGTGATGCTGTTGTGTTTTGCTGCTACTGTTGTTTCCTTGTCATGTTGTTGTTGCTGTGTGGGTTAGAATCGAACCGCCATCACCATCTCTGTTGAAGAGTCAAACCGACGTCGCCATCGTTATCGTTACTGTGATCGGCCCCTCCGTTGTGCTTTGAGCCGGTTTGGTTGTCTCTATCACTTCAAAAGTCACGTTTGAGGATGATGAAAGAAGTTCAAGACCAGCCGCAGCGTGAAAATCAATGGACGTCATCATGCGGGATGAGTAGGTATTTGACGAAACTAAGGGTTAAAGCGTCTAAAGGTAAGGGGTGTTTTACCTTGCTTTAGAGAGTACTTTCTTGTTAGTTATAATACCTGCTAAGAATATATGGGTATGTTTGTGATTGAATCTTAGGGTAATTAATCGAAACTAAAAGTAAAGGATGAAAATAAACAAAAGAAAATCTAATTGGATAATGTGATTTGAAATATGTGTTTTAAGTGCAAAATGTAAATATGGATTATCGCATGTTATAGATTATGATGTATGTTTGCTATTTGATTATATATATGCTCAAGATTAAAATGCTATTATGTATGGTTATTGGGAAAAATATAAATATATTCTTGGACTGTACTTAAGTTGATTGTAGATGATGATGATATGTTGAATGATGAAAAGAGATGCTAAATAAAGATAAAAAGGGAAAATTGAAGAAACTTGCTAAATTATATAATGCTTATGTTGAAATGCATAAAGAATTCAAGAAACTTGCTAAATTAAATGATAAAGGAAAAAGAACTATTTTGAAATATAAAGAGCAAGTCTTGAATTTAGAAAAATGCATTGATGAGCTAAATAGTAAAAATGAAGCACTACAACAAAGTATTGATTCTTTGAAAATTCAAGAAATCCCTCCTTGTGAAAGTTGCAAAAGTCATGAACATGAAGTTACAAATTTGAAAAACACTATTGCAACTTTATCAAGAAGTGATCAAAGATTAAATCAACTTCTTGAAAATCAAAGGAACAATACAAATAAAACCGGCTTAGGATACATGAATGCCAATAAAAAGAATTTTAGAAAAGTTGGTTCTTTTTCAAATGTTAATTATTCTAAAAAGCCAACTTGCTTTTATTGTGGCATTCATGGACACACCTCAAATATTTGTAGAATTAAATCTCATGGTGTGCCTAACGGTTATTATGTTTGGATTGTGAAAGATGAAAATCCCGATAAGCCCAAAACAATTTGGGTACCCTCAAGCAAAACTTAAATTTTTTTCAAGTACTTTTGAAGGGCTAGGTGCTTAAATGTTTTTTTTTAAATTGCCTATTCATAAGTATATTTGTTTTAGGGGGAGAAAAGTTTTCTTTTCGGGCTATAAATCAACAAGTGCTATCATTGCTCATAATCCAACAAAGTGTTATTATGTTCTTCCTTTGGCATATTGCTCTTAATTTAGGCTCCTTTTTTATCATGCCAAAAGGGGGAGAAATGGTGTTGTTGTTTATGTTGTGCAGGTTTCTGCTGTTGCATAAAGTCAGGGGGAGTTTATGCCAAAACAACAAGGTTGATATTATCAAGGATTTGTCATCATCAAAAATGGGGAGATTGTAGAATCAAAAAGGTTTTGATGAAGACAAATAAATCAACAAGTTGTCCTTGATGAAGACAAAACAACAACAACCATTAAGAAGTTTTCATTTCCCGCTCCCTTGTAATATTTTATATTTATGTTGAGTGTGGGTGGTAGACTTAGGATTTTACTCAAGCGATTATGAGTTAGTTAGCATGAATACTAGTTAAGTTAAATAGTTGAAAAATCTTAGAAAGGGACTAGGTGCTTTGGAAAATCATTTTGGTCTCTATTCTGTAAGAAAGTAGCAGTAACTACTCGAGTAGTTTGTGCACTACTCGAGTAGCCTGCATTGATGAAAATTAGTCTGCTCACTGTCTCCACAAACTACTCGAGTAGTCTGTTGACTAATCGATTAGTTCTCAAACTAATCGATTAGTTGCTGAACTAATCGAGTAGCTTGAGAAACAGTGAGTTCACAAATTTTCTCACTACTCGAGTAGTGCTCCAACTACTCGAGTAGTACGTATCAGATCTGTCAGTATTTTAATTCTAATATGGCTGTTGAAGAGGCAATCAAGGGAGAATCTTTCCTAATTAGTTTTCTAAGGCTCCTCCCTGATTCTGGCGATTTGAAAACTCAATATAATGATTACCTCTTCAACAAGAGCGATATGGATTTTGAGCAAAAACGTTTTAAAACCTTGCACCCAAAAAGAACATTTGATTCAATCCCTTTCTAAGAATCAATCTCTTTCTAGTATTCTAGCTTTCTTACTCATTGTCAATTGAGATTGTTTGGAGCCGCTTCGCTGTGATCTGATTACTCCATTGAAGAAAGGAAGGAGCACTTGAAGGTTTCAAGAGGCTCGATTGCTAAAAGAAGGTGTTCTTGAAGGTTTCAAAAAGCTCTCTTTGTGGAAGGTTGACGAGGTTCTTCAACAGAGAATCAATTGAAATTGGGGTAAAGTTTAAGAGTTTGGTACACTCTTGAAGGGTTAGGATTAGATTGAGTGAGGTTCACTAATTAATCCTGTTTGTATCCAATTTAATTGATTATTAGTAGACACTCCCTAAGGTTTAGGGGGGACTGGACGTAGCTCTCAAGTGGGTAGAGAGTGAACCAGTATAATAATTCCCTGTGTCTATCTTTTATTGCTTTAGTTTATTTCTGTTATTTAATCTTTCTTCAGAACCTTAAGATAGCAAATCATCCGCTTCTGTTCTTGGCTTTGTGTTAGCAAAACCCAGCTTTTGAAAACTCTGTTATCTGTCTGAATTGACACGCACTACTCGAGTAGTCCATCAACTAATCGAGTAGTTCATCGTTACTTCAATTTACTATTCACCCCCCCTCTACTAAATTGTTAGGCCGCTTGTTGGTTTCCAACAGTTATTATTTGTGGATATTATTACTATATTGTTGATTGTTAAATTGGTTGTTGTGTATGATTGAAAAAGGGAAAAATGTATAAATTGGTGAATTTAAATGTAGGATGAATTGTCATGAACAAGGATTAATTAAGAGCAACACGGACTGTTGAATTGATCATTGGGGACATTGGTACACTAGGTGTTCCTGCTAGGTATACAAATGCCCCATTAGGGCTAAATGCCCCATCAGGCTTAAAAATGGCCAATTAGGTGAAAATGCCCCGTTAGGAGTCAATGTACCCAATTGATCAATTCAACGTAAATCTAAAAGAAATGGGAAAATGTGAGATGGACTAATGTATGAAAATTGAACTTGTCAAGAAGTATGAAAAGAAAGAGTATAAGATTACATGTATTGTCCTAACGGGTGACGATGCCTATGGGTGACCAAGTCCTGATAGGTGTAAAAGTCCCTAATGGGTGTACAAACGCCCTAGCAGGAGCAACCAATTCCTAGTGGTACAAATAAAATGAACTAAAGGAGTAAAACAAGGAAAAGGAAGAAATGAAAAGATAATATAATGGGAATGAAATTGTATATATTGAGTGTGTGTGAGCATGATTTCGTAATGATTGTATGAAATTACATGTGTTATATGTCTAACTGTGTTTGACTTGGTGGGTTATTAAGTCTATTTAGAAACTACTTCTCTACTTCATGTGTAAAGCTCACCCTTGCAACCATTTTTACAGGTTCAAAGTTTGAGGAGACACAATTTCAGGCTGAGCAGGAATAACACTCCACCACGTGGAGTGCTCGTTCATTATTTTATGAGTGGACTGTAGTTTAATTATGTAAAAAACTGTTATTTTTGGTAATTTAGAATATGCAATAGTTATGCGCCCTAAACTTGTATTAGTAAGGGCATATGAGGATATAATCGAATGTAAAATGTGTCTGTTTTATGTTTTAAAATGTTCTGGTCTGAACAGGTACAAACAGGAAATTTTGGGGAAGTCTGTAAAACAGAGGAAAGAAACTCTACCAGATTTTCATCGAAATTTTCAAGTCCATATTTTTATAAATCTTAATTTAACTAAATATTTGTAACGGTGTTACAACTCCTTTGCCTAGGCATGTGGAGGAACTTTTGAGGATAACTAGTGGATCTACATTATCACAAGGATATGGTATGACGTTTAAATATCATGCTAAACAAATTGGGGGTTACAACATTTTGGTGATAACTCTTAAACATAGAACTCAATAGAATATTTTTGAATCAAAGTTATTGATACCTTCAGGTGCAAAGCTTGGAGTTAGTGCTTATATAAACTACTCCCTTCGTTCCTATTTATCTTTCATATTTCAAACAAAATACACCCTTTAAGAAATCGAATCATTACTCAGATTTTCAATACATTAATTATGTTTTTTTCCCACTATACCCTTTCTCTTTATATAATCATAATTTTTCTCCACTACTTACATAAACCAAGACATATTAAATAGAGGCAAACATAAAAAATAGCATTTATTACACTCTTGAAATTCTCAATATGACAGATAAAAAGAAACAAAAAATCTCTCCAAAAAACGACAGATAAAAAGGAACGGAGGGAGTATAAATTTAGTTTATAGAATAGGAAGAAAAACATTCAATGTTTTTATGGTAGTTACACTACAAGAGAAAAGTGAAAAACGAAAGAAACATATTATTGTTATTATAGTGAGAGACTAAAGTGAATTAAAATTTTTTAGTTAGGGACTAAAATGAAACACGATATAATGAGGGACTAAAGTGAATTAAAAATTTAGGAACTAAAATGAAATACGATATTATAAATTAACGGTCACGTTAACGTCTATAAACGGAAAACGTTGTCACGGACTAACATGAGTAACTCTTTTCAAAATGAGGGAGTAAAAAGGAATTATTGAAAAATCAGAGATTGAAATGAAAGCTCCTTACAAAGTGAGGGAAAGATTAATGGAGATTATTAGATGTACATGCTGATAGGTAGGCACACGACAATAAAATAAATATAATTCCTAAAATTTATGAAAAAACCAAGGCAAACAAGCAGGCAATTACCAATTCACCATAACAGTACAATTCAGCATGCCTCTATTTTTCATTTAGGTTCTATTTGGGCAAGTTAAAAGGCTTACCCACAATACTTTTCACAGCAAGTTCCATTTAGAAGCCAAGGACACTGCCTTCCACAAGCTGTTTGGCAACCACAAGGATTGTACTGCCTGCAGGGCTGGTCCTTCTTCTCGGTAATCCTTTTCCTAATTGAATGATAAACAACAGATTTTCAAGTATATTTCAAGCGACGGACTCTTCCTCTTCCTCGTAAAAATCTCCACCTTCGCCTCACTTCATTATTATTCTCATCTACTAAATTTTTAAACTTCCGAGAGGTACATCTCGAAAAAAATTCTGAGAAATATCTTTCGAAAAACCACCCAGAAAAAAAAAGAGGAGAGATACAAACAGAGGTGATTTTAGGGGAGCAGTGAGAGAGGGGATTGAGGAGAGAAACAAGGTTTGGGAGAAAGTGGGATTTAAAAAGTATGAAGGCCAGTCTTGAAATTAATAAAATTATAGGAGTTTGTGATCCAATATAGGGTTTTGTAATCCTAATACTCTTATTTTTTTTAGAGTTAAATACATTTTGCCCTTCTGTGCTTTTACTTAAAAACACTTTGCCCCCCTGTGTTATTATTTTTTACACCTTACTACCTTGTGTTCTGCAGTGTCACCCAATTGCCCCTTCCGTCCATTACTAACGGCATATCAATTTAGGATTCTAACGAAACCCAACCTCCTGGGTGCTCTACCTCTCTCTCTCTGGCGGGAAATCTTTCTCTTTGACTCACTATCTTCTCTTTCTCTATCTATCGCATGTGGTTTTTCTTCTTCACTCACGCTTGATCTCTCCCTTTGTAAGTATTTTAACCCCTGCTTCTCAATTGATTTAGTGTTGTCTCTCACATGTGTAGGTGATAGTGTATATCGCATATACTATGACTTACCAACCATTTTCATTGAGTAAATTCCTTTAATATGAAGTTATTTTTGCATTTTCTTTTGCTGCACTTGACTTAGGACTTGGGAGTTCAATGATTCATCATCCCACGTCATTTAGCCACTCATCATTGCCTTGAAATTTTGTTTTTACCAATTGCGTTTTGCTTTTTCTTCTTGGGACATGCCTTTATATACTGGATGTACATGTAAAGTTACAGGATTTGTTTTTTATAAAGAAATGAAATCATTCAAAGTCTATGCATTTAAGCTTAAAATAGTTTTTAATTTTTTCAGTGTTGTTGGATTTAATTCTTTAGTTTCTAAAAATTAAAATTGGATTTAATTTTTTCAGTGTTGCTAGATTCTAAAAATTATTTTTCTTTTTCTCTTTATTGACTTATACAGATAAAGATAATGCACTATAACTTGGTTATACATCATGGTGGTGAATTGAAAAAGTTTCCTTCAATCTCATATCATGGCGGATTTACAACTAAGTATCCAGAGTATTCTGAAGATAAGATATCATATTCTGGACTTGTGTCTTTATGGAGCGATTATGGTTATCCAAATAATAGCTACATGATTGGTGTGTTACCCGGTGGAAATCTTAATCATGGATGTTTACCACTAAATGATGATCATGATGTGTTGTATTTCTTAGGAAAACAGAAGTCTTGTAGCTCTGTTGATTTTGTGGTATATATTTTTACTAGTGAAGATCAAAGCAAAGAAGATGAACATGAAGCAGAAGGTGATTGTGAAGATGAAGGTTGGGAGGCAACACTTGGAAAGTATGCTAAGATTCTAAACTCTCATATTGAGGGGCCTTATGACGAAGATATATTTGATTCCTTTAGAAATGAAAATGTACATGACCAAGCGAGTGGTGAGGAATTTACTAAGGAGCAAGAACCAATTTTTGAGTTTGGAAATGAAGAGTTCGACCAAAATGAATGGAATGAGCCTCCATCAGTTGGGGAGGAATTTGAAAGTCCATGCGGCTCAGATGATGATTCTCAGATGCTTAAATGGCCACAAGTCAATGATGAAACTGACATGGTTAACCCAAGATTGGAGAAAGGCATGGAGTTTAAAAATGCTACTGCATTCAGGGCTGCGTTGAAAGAATATTGTATTAGGGAGGCAATTGACTATAAATGGGTTAAGAATGAAGGGCATAGGATGTCAGCACATTGCAAAAATAAGTGTGGTTGGAGGATCTATGCTTCTATGAACAAGCAAACTAATTCCATTCAGATTAAAACATTGCTACCTAATTGCAGTTGCGGTCGGACAATGGATAACTCACATGTAATATCTAGTTATCTTGCTCAAAAGTTTAGAGATGATTTCATAGATACCCCTGAGTGGAATGTTGAAAATATCCAAAAGAGTGTGAGGAAAAGGATAGGTGTTGAAATAACACCAAGTCAAGCATATAGGGCAAAAAGAAAGTCAAGGGAAGAAATAGAAGGAAGAGAAGCAGACCAATATTCTAAGCTACGAGACTATGCAAATATGATACTAACTACTAATCCAGGGAGCACTGTTAAAATTATGTGTGAAACACCCATTGAAAAAGGAGGACAATCAAAGTTCTTGAGAATGTATGTGAGATACCATGCTCAAAAGGTTGGCTTTCTAGCAGGTTGCAGACCAATAGTGGGCTTAGATGCTTGTCATCTAAAGGGACAGTTTGGAGGTCAATTGATGGCGACAATAGGAAGGGATGGAAATGATAATCAATTTCCAATAGCAGTTGCAGTGGTTGAGCAAGAGAATAAAGATACCTCAGATTGGTTTCTAGATATATTCAGTAATGACATTGGACACCCTGAAGAACTTGGTCTAAATGACATTGGACACCCTGAAGAACTTGGTCTAGTCTTTATGTTTGACAGGCAAAAGGTGTGTTACTTGCTAATTTGTCTAGTCTTTATGTTTGACAGGCAAAAGGTGTGTTACTTGCTAATTTATTTTTATTTTGACATATATGTGTTCTTCTTGTTATTATTATTATTATTATTATTATTATTATTATTATTATTATTATTATTATTATTATTATTATTATTATGTTTTCCATATGTTAGGGATTGGTGGATGTCATTCAACAAAAATATCCAACTGTAGAGCATAGATATTGCATGAGGCATATGTATGCTAACTTTAAATCAAGGCATAAAGGAAACGAGCTTAGGGATGCAATGTGGGCATGTGCTTTTGCAACCACTCCAGCTCAATTTAAGACTCGCATAGAGTATGTTAGAACTCTTAGTGTTGATGCATATGATGAGTTAAAAGTTATATCGGCAAACCAGTGGAGCATCTCTCATTTTAGTTTTAGAGCTAAGTGTGGCATGTTAACAAATAATTTCACACTAAGTTGACTGGTATGCAGAAGTATGGTGGTCCTTTTTGTCCTAATGTGTTGGATAAATTAGAGAAGATTAAGGTCGACTCAAGGATGTGCTTTCCCCCTGCCTTGTGGGAGACTGATGTATGAAATTCAAGCATTTGATGGTGATCATGTAGTGGATTTGAATACAAGGGAATGTAGTTGTAGATTATGGAGTGTGACAGGTATTCCTTGTAAGCATGCTATTGCCGCCATTAAAGCAAATAAAGAAAAACCTGAAAGCTATATACATGAATGCTATAGCAAGGACACTTATATTAGAACCTATAGTGAGATCATTAGACCTATTCCTGGAGAGGAATTATGGGCAAGAACTAGTTTGTTGAATATTCTTCCACCATATATACTTAGACCACCAGGTAGGCCTAAAAAGTTAAGAAAAAAGGCTGCAGATGAGCCTAAGAATGCTTATACGATTAGTAGAAAAAACAAGGCATACCGTTGTGGAAAGTGTAATCAAACTGGACACAATGCTTTAAGTTGTAAATCATCAGTGACAAGGCTAACACCATGGCAAAGAAGAAAGAGCAAGAAACAGGTAATGATAATACTCATAAAGTTCCTTAATTTTAAACAGTATCAACATAGTACTCATTTGTATTTTCATATTGTAGGAAACCTAAAGTACTGATCAGAGCAAAAAAGTAACACAAGAAACACAAAAAACAAGTTTCAAGAATGCTATCCCAACACAAGCATCACCAAAAGCAAAGGATATTCATGGCAAATCATCTGGAAAATATCCTCCTTTGAAAGTAATTTCATAAACTCATGTCTCCTTATATTTAATATTAAAAATTTATTTTTCTCCTTACACTTTTCAGCCACTTGTCAAAGTCAACTCTGATGTGGTACATGTGTTGACACCTTCTCCAGCCACATGGTATCAAAGTTCACAAGGAGCTAGTAGGATCGTTGGAAAAGATAAGGTTAACATGCGATTTCCGCCAAGCAGCTCTCAAAATAGTAGTGGCATGACATATTCCAAGATAAAAAATGACACAAGAAAATCATAAGCCATCCAATAGAAGTAGTTATGCTTGAAAATACATATATTTTTTGGGTAAAAACATTGTGTATTGAACACTGGATTATGTGATGGGATAACACTATGCATATTATTATGTTTTGTATTTGACTGTATGAACAGGGTGAAAAACACTGGATTGTGTGATGGGTAAAAACACTGTGCACTGTGCATGTTTTGTGTTTGAGAATGTGTGATTTGGTTATTATTATGGCTTCATTTACAAAGAGAATTTAGAAAAAAAAAAGGTAAAAGAAAGAAATATATGCTCTAACAGCATCTTAACGGGTGTATAATGTTAACATAGTAAAACACGGTATCAAAGTGTTAAATGTTAAAATCATAAACACGGGGGGTAAAATGTTTTGAGGTTTCACAGCGTAGTAAAGTGTAATTTACCCTTTTTTAAAGGGATTCTTATCTATCTCTGCATGGTCTTTCAAATGATTTTTTTCCAAGAAACATAATTCGTAGGTTAAAAATTTAACTTGCAAATAAATTTATATCATAAAAAGAATAACATGTCTTAAAAAGTGATACTTTGCTTATTAGTGATTGATTAACAAGTGATATGTGTTACTTTCTTATGATATATACCTATTTGTAAGCTTATATGTAGATCTATATATCATCTCTCTTCTTTCAATTACGATATTTACATTAATTAACAAATTAATAATTACAAGAATTGGAAGACCGTTCACTCACACTTGCGAGAAGGGAATATGTCTACTAACTAGAGTTTTTCAATTGGAGTTAGGTCTTACGTGCTCCGTCCTATAATGTTAGTAAAAAATAAATAAAAGTTTGTCTCAAATTAAAGTTAGAGTACAGGTTAAAAAATTGATATTATATATTGTATTATATGATTGGTCAATAAAAAAACATGCATCAAATTATTGTTTTGGTAGACAATGCATTATTAATAATGCGTTTCTTTATTTTTGTTGATTTATCAAATTTTTATTAACAGTATGAGATGAAGGAAATTGTTTTGGATTTTTGTGATTTTATATCTATGTTACTCTAACATTATGTTAGAGAATCTATTTCCTGTTTGTGGTGGGTTTGGTTTTATCTTATGCAGTACCCTTTTTAGAAGATAGCCTTTTGTGATCCACCTATCTATATGCACTTTGTACACAAAGAAATTTTCTTGGCATTAGAAGAAGGCTTATTTATGTTTTTAGTCCCTGAAAGTTGGGAGTGTTTTGATTTTGGTCCTTGTAAGTTTTTTTTGACCTTAACTCATCCTTAATTGTTTTGCAAATTTGATTTTAGTCCATGCTTCTAGGAAAAATTCGTTAACTGCTAATGTGGCTAACGGAACGCCACATCAGCATATACATGTGCAAGTATTGGGTGCCACGGGTGAGATGACATGGATGATATGGACCCACATACAGGAGAAAAGGGCCAAAGCCTAACCCAAATGTGTTTGTGGATTGGGCTTTGGTCATTTTGCTCACGCGGGTCCGGATCATCCACGTCATCCTACCGGTGGCACACTATACTTCCACACGTGCATGCTTATGTGGCATTCGTGAGCTCCATCAGCAATTGTTTAGGACCACTTTTTGGAAAAAGAGGTTTAACAATAAAAATGAGATTTTGAGTTCGTAAGCTTTAGAGATTAAGCAACAATGATACAATAATGGAGCTTCTGGTGGTCTGATGGTGGCGAGAGTGAGCGAGTCTTGTACAGTAATTTCTAGTGGGGAGGATGATGAGCTTCCTCAGACAACAAAAGGGCTCTCTTACTATCTTCTTCTTCATCTCCACTCTTTTCTTTCACTCACTGTATATCCCTTACTTGCTCTCTCCCCCTATTTCACTATCTTTTTCCTCTCTGTTCTTTTTTCTACTTTTTCCCTCTGTATCTTCTTTCCTTCTTTTCTCTCCTCTCTTCCCTCTGTGTTTTTTGTTGTTTCTCTCTATCCTCTTTGTTGTTGCTTTCCCCTTGCTTCCCTCTTTTCTTAAGCTCTTACTTCTTTCTCTTGTCCTTATCTCCCTCGTAACTCTCATTATCTTAATTGCTAAGTCATTTTTCTCTCTCAATCTCCCCATCCAAGGATGCCCCATTTTGGCTAACTCCCAGAGGCCTTTCCTCCTTGAGTCAGGGACAAAAGGACTCTTTTTTTATGATTCTCTGAACCATGGCCCACCTACGCTGCTACCCCTCTTTCCCCTTTCTGCCTAAGGCTCACTCTCCAATTACTGTACAAGTCCTCTTTGAGACCAATTTGTCTCTTTGAGGCAAAGCTCGCTCAGAGCTTGCCAAATCACAGTCCGCCCAGTGCTCCCAGAGGTCTCCGCCCTGCTGACCACATCATCCTCTGATGACCAGCCTCTTGGGTAGAGCCCCAAAAATGCTATCCTTCCCATGTACGCTCCCCTTCCTGCTTGTTGTTAGATCTCACGGCCCAATTTTGATGATTGCTTCCATTTCCATTTTCTGGGCCTTTGCTAAACAGACCCATTTTAATTTGTTAGACTTAGTAAAAATAGGTCCTTAATAGCAGTTAACGGATTTTTCTACCGACAAGGACTAAAACCAAATTTTCAAAATAATTAAGGATGATTCAAGGTCAAAAAAACTTTTAGGAACCAACATCAAAACACCCTCAACTTTTAGAGACTAAAAACATAAATAAGCCTTAGAAGAATTCACTTATCTACCTTAAAAAAATTCAATGAAAGTGTGTCACATTTTTTTAAGGTTCTATTCAAATATAGAGAAACAAAGTGTATATATATATATATAGAGAAAGAGAGGCGGGGGGTTTGCCTCACTTAAGAGAAGAGGTTCAAAAATAAAATAAATGTATTGGAACTTTTTTATTATTTTATAAAAAGTTAATTTTTAGTTTTACAATAAATACATGCTTTTTATAATATTTTATCCTCAATTCTAAGGGTTGAGATTAAAAAAATCCATATTTTTTAAGGCTGATATTTATATTATGACTTAAATATTTTTTTATCCCTGAAAATGTAGTGAGTTCTGATTTTTGTCCTTATATTTCTTTTTCTTTTGATTTTGCTCATTCTAGTTTCTAAAATTTTGATTTTAGTCTTTGTTGATAATGTGTCAATACCACGATTGGTCATGCTAGTAATTAATATAATACATGTCATATGTCGGAGTTTGCCATGTCACCACTAGAAACTAGAAAAAAACTTTGGAAATTAAATGAATCAAAATATAAAAAAATAAGTATAGCGCCCGAAATCAAAATTCTTTACGTTTTGAATGATAAGAACATATTTAAACTTATTTATATCAACAAGAAAAGAAAGGGAGAACTATGTTTCTTTTCAAGCAACTACGGTTGATTAGATAGTGCTAACAAATTAGAACATTTGACATCATTATACACAATAATAAATATAAAGTACTCCCTCCATTTTTTATTAATAGTCTTTTTTTAGAATTTTTTTTATTTGTCATTTTAAGGGTTTCGAGAGTGTAATAAATGTTATTTTTTATGTTTGTCCTTATTCAATAAGTATTAATTTATGTAAGTAGTGGAGAAAAATTACTTATTATAGAAAGAGAAAGAACAAAGTGAGAAAAAAAACATAATAAATGTATTGAAAATTTAAGTAATGATTACATTTCTTTAAATAAATTATTTTGTTTGAAATATGACAAATAAATAGGAACGGATGAAATACTCATTTTGATTGCAGCAGCAAAGCAAACAATAGTGCCTTAATAAGTGCTCTCCATCCGTTTCACATGTAGTGTTTATAAAGTTTTTGTCCCATATTTCATATGTATTGTTTTTTTACAAAACTCAGCTTATAATTATTAATGTAATTTTTCCAAAACACCCCTATTTATTATACAATTTTTTTTTCACTTCTAATATTTTTCTCTATCTTCTATCTTCAATAATGATTATATAGGAACATTATAGTCGAAATACACCAAATCTTTACCTTATTTAATCATTTCTTAAAACTCGTACATAACTTTAAAAGATACCGCACATAAATTGGAGAGAGTAATAATTGCTTATTTGATTCTATATCACCAACTCCCAATCATACCAAGCCAACAGAGAAACAACCAAGTAAAATCAACTTCTACTCAGATTCATGCTTCTCATTAGTGCCACTACCCCATCCAAAGGGACAAAATGTTATTACATACTCTGTTGATGCACAACTCACCAGTGGAGAAGGAGTATCAAAAGCATAGCTATAATAATTGGGACAAGCTTCCTTAAATATGTTTGAGTACACATTTGGCCTGCACTTATCTGGTGTACCATATTCATTCCTGCAACAAAACCTGTCTACATTAAAAGCCAAGCAACCACTTTTGCAAGCCACAACTTCTCCATTTGTATTCAACACCTCAAGCTCATGAGGGCAAAAGCTTTTAAGGTCCTTAAAGCAACCCTGAATTGTACACTTGGGGTTTTTGATTTTTGGGGTGATAGAAATAGGAATGTTATAGCCATCAACAAGGCTAATGTCATAGAAGTTAGGCTTCCCTTTGTCACCTTGGAGTGTGACTTCAAGTAGTGTAGCTGGAGGAGTGCCTATGAGTCCATTGCATTCTAATCTTCCATCACAATCACCAGTTTCACATGCAGGTTTCCAATTTGAAGCAAAATTGCATCCTGTTCTAGCCCAAATCCTACCACTCCATGACCATGGTGCTACAATCTGCTTGGTTTGGCCTGGAGCAAGGTAGAATCCACCATCTGCTATGACTGGTTGGCCATTGTTTGGTGCAGTTGCTGGCCATATTGCCAATGAGCATTTGTTGTGCACATAGAATGTAACTTGATGTGCCTCTACATTTCCTGCATTATAGTTTTCATATTTTAATATTGGATCACGCTAATAAGTGCTTTAAAAATATTCGGTAAAAAAAACAAAAAAATTGCATGTTTGTATTGAAAAATAAAATCACCTATTTCTGGATGTATATGTAATAAATGTAACAATTTTGATTTCAATGTTAAATAACTACTTATTTAAAATTGCTTAATCATTAACCTTCAAATACCAATTAGCATCTTCCTTCGATATTTTGTAATGGAAAATGTTTAACGCTATAACATACACGGCTTTGATTTTTGATTTTTAATGCAAAGTACACCATATTTTGCTTTGTAGAAATGAAAGTTGCGTAAATGTTGTCCAACTTTATTATATAGATAATGAAAACATATCTTTTATCTCATAATGTGTGTTAATCTATGTGACACTTTTTCTAATTGATAAAAAAATTAATTTTAAATTAAATATATTAACATGATATTTTCTTAAACAATAAGAATAGGTAACACATACACATAGACTAGTAGAACAAAACATGTTGACAGATAAATAATATTACTTTTTTTTTAAAAAAATTTATGTACCCATATCTGGACAAACAAAAGAAATAATCCTTCCCATAAATTAAAAAAGAAAAAAGAAAAACCCAATATAACTAAACAATTTTGACATTTTTCCTTTCACTAATAAATAATAGGCTAAACTATTTATTTGGTCTCTTACCTTATTTTTCAATTTGAAATTGGTCCTTTACTTTTTTTTCAAATTGGTCCCTCATGTTTCTTTTCGCTGTCAAATTGGTCTCTGAACCACTATTCATCCTATGTGGACCACTATGATTTGCACACGTGTCACTATTCATCCTATGTGGACCAATATGATATTAACATGTAGGATGAATAGTGACTCAGGAACCAATTTGACATTGAAAAGAAATATAAGAGACCAATTTGAAAAAAAAAATAACGTAAAGGACTAATTTGAAATTGAAAAATAAGGTAAGGGATCAAATGAATAGTTTAGCCTAAATAATAATGCCACATATGATTCATAAGAAAAAGGAAATTAGAAGTTCATAAGAAAAAAGAAACTAATAATGATTCAACATAATAAATTGATTGTTACCATAGAAAGCAGAAGGCAATATTATGAAGAAATAAAATAATGTGGCAATAGACTCTGGCAGCTGCATCTTTTGATCCGAGCGCAATTTGGTAATGAGTGAAATTGAAAATCATGTAGACGTTATATATATCTGTGTGTGTGTAGAGTTGAAGACTAGAACCAATCAATGTTTCTTCTTCAATTGCACTCTAAGATATGATGTGTATATTCTTTGCAAAAAAGGGAGAAGAATGATGATATTGAGTCATTGACCTTTAAGCATTGTCTTGGCTTGAAGGGGTAGCAAAACAACGACAGATTAAGGGTAACAAAATGACATGAATGAAAATATTTTAAAGAGGTTAACCCGTCACGATTACCTTTTTTTTACTTAGGAAAAAAAGGTGATATCACAGTTTGATTATCATCTGTGTATTACTCACGACAAGATTAGTGTTTCTTTTAAACAATAACATGCTGCTACCGACATACATTTACATTACAATACATCCCTTTAGTAACAAGAAAAATTACTGTGAGATAATAGAGAAAAGAGCAAAATGGGAAAATGTATATTGAATGTCTTAAAGAGATTACAAGAGGAAAACATATATATAAAAGTAAGAGAAAGTACCAAAATGTCCTTATACAATTATACTTAATATTTATTCTAACATCTTTTCTCAAACTCAAGTAGGTAAGGAAGAAACTAACTTGAGTTTGGAAACTAAAGTATGGAAATGACTACGATGGAGAGCTTTAGTGAGCAAGTTAGTTGATTGGTCATCAATGCAAATAGAGACAAGACGAAGAGTTTCACAAACAACTTATTGATGAGTGACATGACAATCAATCTCAATATGTTTAGTGCGCTCATGAAAAACATCATTGTGAGCAATTTGAATGACACTATTATTATCACAACAAAGCTTAGTAGGAGATTTCCGGAGGAAACCAAGATCCCCTAGAAGCCAACGAATCCAGAGGATCTCAGAGGTGGTATCAGCCATGGCATGGTATTTTGCCTAAGTGCTAGAACGAGCAACAAGTTTTTGTCTGTTACTATGCCAAGAAATGACTGAGTCACCTAGGAATATACAAAAACCAATAAAGGAACGACGATGGGATCACCACCCCAATCAACATAAGAGAAAGCATGGAGTATCAAAGGAGAATCAGCTTAGAAGTGGAGACCATGAAAGAGAGTACCCTTAATGTATTGAATGATGCGAAAAACAACAACATAGTGGGTGGTTCGAGGGGCAGACATGAATTGACTGACAACATAGATAGCATACGTGAGATCTAGTCGAGTGATAGTTAAATAAATCAAGCTTCCAACTAACTAGTGGTAAAGTGTCGGGTCATCAAGGAGAGCCCCATCTAGTGGGGTGAAGCGAACATGAGTCTCGAGAGGGGTGGATTCAGTCTTGCAATCCGTGAGTCCTTCTCGAGATATGAGATCAGAAGCATATTTAGCTTGGGAAAGAAATAACCCATCTTCAAAGGAGAGAACCTCATTGCCTAAAAAGTAACTAAGAGGACCAAGGTCCTTCATCTCAAAATGTTGACTCAAGAATTGCTTAAGCTCAAAAATACCATTAGAATCATCACCTGTAATAATCATATCATCAATATATAGAAGGAGCATGACAGTTCCATGATCTATTTGATGGAGAAAGAGGGCATGATCATAAGGACTAGAAGAGAAACCAAGTTGAGCAACAGTGTCATGAAACTTGGCAAACCAAGAGCGAGAAGCCTATTTGAGACCATAGAGACTCTAGCGGAGACGACACACCTTGTGTGGAGGACAATCACAACCAGAAGGAGGTCGCATGTAAACCTCTACATCTAAATCACCATTCCAAAATGCATTCTTGACATCCATTTGATTAATAGACCATTTCTGTGTGGTAGCAATAGCAAGAAGAGTGCGAGCGGAGAGAAGTAAGACGAGCCATAGGAGCAAAAGTCACTTCGTAATCAATACCATATTCATGTGTATATCCTTTAGCTACCAAACACGCTTTATAATGCTCAACAAAACCATTAGAATTGGTTTTAACTTTGAAAACCCATTTACAACCTATTAGGTTCTTGCCGTGTGGAGGATCAACAAGTTCCCATGTGTTAGTGCTTTCTAAGCCTGTAATTCGGCTTGCATGGCATGTTGCCAATTAGGATCTGCAGAAGCTTCTCTATAGGTCTGGGGTGTAACACCCCAATTTGAAATTTAGAATTATAGTAAAAATTCGGGCCATTTTTATTTTAAAACATTAATAACAAACATTTTCAACTATAAGTTATTCCAAAATATTTTCATTATCCGTTATCATGATTTAGACTTAAGAAATCTTGGTTCATAAAATGTCCATGATATAATTCTTTTCCAAACTGAGATATTACTAACACATTTCAAAAACTCATTTTCTTAAAGCCAGATTTATTCGATGGTTAATTTGCGGAAAACATTTTATACATTACTAACTTGATACAAAATCAAAAGGGGAACTTCTTTTATTCATTCAAACGATTCTCTAATTACAAATGGGGTTACATAGGGATATAGTAATCATGTCCTATCCATCCAGAGATGAAATACAGAAAGAAACTACAATATTAACAGAAAGGGCACTTCATGTCCTTCTCAGAACTCTTCTCGGACTAACTTGGGCATGCTCCCCAATAAGTGAAGTATCTGTAGCTGGAGTAGGTACACTAACTGATCGCAACTCCATCTGACTACTAAGATCAGAACTAGGGATGACAATTGGACCCGAACCCGCGGGTATACCCGCAATGGGTCCGGGTCTGGGTCCAAAAAAGAGACCCGTGGGTCCAAAGAATGGACCCGTTTGGGTACCCGCTTTGAACGGGTCTAGGTCCGGGTCTGAGATATTCAGACCCGTGGGTACCCGGACCCGTTCATATTTACATATATGCATTATATATATATATAATTTAGTATGTTTGTGTTTAACGAGAGAATTTCTTTGATGTCTGTGAGTGTTTAATGGTGGTAGGGATTAATATTAAGTAGAGTGTGTAATAATGTATTAAGGATCCCTCGGTCTATAAAAAAAAACATAGAAATTAACTTAACAAATAATTTTTTCTTTAAAAAAAATTGCCAATGGGTACCCACAAAACCCGTCTGGGTACCCGAAGACCCGCCTACCCATTATGCAACGGGTACCCGGGCGGGTCCGGGTCCAGTAATTGAAGAACGGGTCCGGGTCCGGGCACCCCATTACCCGGACCCACCCGGACCCATTGCCATCCCTAATCAGAACTTCTGTCAGCCACTCGGACTTAGGTCTGTTCTAAATCGAGAGACTCGATCGTCTGAGAAGATGTTGGGAAATCGAGACTATGAGCGAGATACACATCACAGCTCCAAATGTCCAAGGGAAGAGTCAACCTACCTTCGAGGTACTCCTGGTTCTATAGTTCCCGCACTCCGAGTACTTCTATCAACTGTCCAATGTCCAAGGATCCGTCTCGACTTCGCTTACCACCACTCGTAGACCTCTAAACACACGCACCCAAGACAAAAAGATGGGAGGAAAGAGAGAGAGAGTAAGCATTTCCGAACGAATAAACATCAAGAGCATGGACTTACTCAAAGGGATCACATTAAGATCAAACATAGGTATAAATCATTAAATAGTAAAGCATATAGCGAACAAATTCATTCAACATCCTCATAATCATTAACACAATAACTTGATGTCATAACCTCAAATCATATCACAACTTTGTAACTCAAGGTGTTTCAATAAAACTTATCAAACTTTTCTTTACTCTTTATCATACTCAGAACATAACCGTCAATGATTTAGAGAGGGGAATCATTGAGGTAAGGGATAAGTCAGCACACACGATACATCTCCTTTTCAATCATCCAACCACGGCCTAAGTCGGAAAGCAGATGGAATGCATAGGAACCTTAACCACGCCGCCATCAATGTCGAAGGGTACGTACCAAAGCTGAAACCACGCAAGTTGGCCAGCAGCTGTAACCACGCGAGTTGGCCAGCAAAACATAAAACATTACATTAAGATTTCACAAAAACACAACAACATCTAGCCTCGTTTAGGTTTCCTCTCACCATCTATGATCTGCTCAAGGGGGCGACAACACTGTCTCTAGTCTGCAAGTACGATCCTCGCTACGACCGTTGCCCGGCAAGTGACCCTGGTCATTGCAGCCTTGTCCCGTCTAGAGAAGTACTCCAGGCTTCTTGACATTCACCGTCCTTGCCTTCCCCTATCACAATCCCCACTCGAAGTGGCGCAAGTCTCCAAGTATCCGGAATCTTTCCTCTCCACCACTTGTCTCTCAACGCAGAGTCAGGAAAGGATTGAAGCTTTTAAAGTCTTAAAGCATTTTAGAAAAAGGTTTAGTTTTTAAACCTAAGGATTTGGTCGACCCATTCTAAGCCTTGCTTCTAACGGGTCTCGACCTCTAAGGAAAACACGACACAAACACCTCCCTAAGTACAGTGGTCCACATTGCTCGCAACCACAACACATCATTCATGTGGCCAGCTACTTTCAATTCAAGCATGTCTAAAAGACAGTGCGATTCAGGGATATACATCAAAGAGTTATCTGTGCTACATGCACCATCACTTTACACTAAATCAGACGATGCGACAACGCACGCTTTACAAAAACTTAACAATTTCAGAATACTTTTCTTTTCCAACAGATAATCAATTACAACATAATAACATCAACACAGTAATGATCTCATCAGGTCGTTCATGTTAAATCATTATTGAAAGTAGTACAATAAATACCTCATGTTACACAATACAGATTACTAATTAACATCAATCATACAAGTATAAGTTATCGACTTAACATAGATCGGCTAAACAAATACAAACAATTGTAATCACGCTTTTCGATTACTAATTACTATTCTTAGGGTCTTATAACCATCCTGAGTCAATTTCCTATACTCAGGGTCTTATGAACTTCCTGAGTTATTTTCCCATCCACAGGGTTTATGACCAACCTGTGCTAAAGTTCTTATCTCATCTTGTTCTTCTCTCACTTTTTATTCTTAGTTCTATTTCATGACTTACTTGGTCTTTTCTCCCTTTTAAATTCTTATTTCTCTTTCATTTTTATCATCAATTATCTTTACTTCTCATTCCTTTTCCTTATTAATTATTTACTCTGTTATTCTTATTATTTCCTAACTTACTATCTAATTAATCCATCATTCATTTTTTTGTTACTGTTCTCTAAATTCTCTTACATCTTCCTTGTTATAGACTAAAACCCACTTCATGCTTAATTTCTTTCCACTAACATTCATCAGTCATACTTCCATCCTTTCTTTTATGCTTAAGTCATTTTAACTAACCTCGATTAATTCTAACTTATTCAGGCCTATTCTACTCCCAGAACTACCAACCTTAACAGTCCTAAATAAAGACATTTCCTACCATTACCGTAAAAGAGAGTGTTCATAGTCAACTTCTTGGTTCCTAACTATTCATTCCCTCAACTACAGTTACTACGAGTATCAACTAACTTCCCAAATCTATACTCTCCATCTAGTGTCTGTTTCCAACAACCCTAAGGTTCAATCCTATTCTATTTAGTCAAGCACTTAACTCTTCATCTATCCCAGTTGATCAATTTATTTTCACTTATTCTTTAGGCACGTTTCTTAGTGTAAGAACTACAATCGGTGGGTGAATTAACTAAGGAACACTAGGAGAACACCTAGAAGGGGGGTTGAATAGGTGTTAAAGAAACCTTGAAAGATTTTCGAAAGAAACAAATCGAAACAATTAAAACGAATAATTTTTACAAAATGTTTAGCCTTTAATCGATTAAGACAAGTTGTTAATCGATTAACCTTTGAAAAACTTTGAGTTAATCGATTAAATGACCAGTTAATCGATTAGTGCCTGAAAGCTGATTTTTGCTTAATCGATTGACACCTTCAATTAATCGATTAAGAACTGTTAAAACTGAAAAATCACTTTTCAATCGAATACGAAAATCAATCAATTAACACATAAGATCAGAGTTTAAGCGGAATTGATTAACACCAATATTCTTATTGATTACCTAGTTTATGAAAATGATTTTCCCCAATTCAATTTGCACAATTAAAAGCTAATTCATCCAATTATGGAAAATCAATCTTTTCTAAGTTTTCAACCAAGAACAATATGAAATGACAAGAATGTAAAGAGTTAAGGGAATAGAGATACTGCACAGTGATTTATTCTGGTTCACTCACAACCACCGTGAGCTACATCCAGTCCCCTCTTCAACCAAGAGAGATTCTTCGCTAAGGAATTAGAATTCTCAAATTACAAGTAAATGCCTCTCAAGACTCTCTTCTTGATAGCCTCCAAGAGATACCTCACTCTTGTCTTGCAATCCTATTGAAATCTAATCTAACCTCTTCCCTTTCTTGTTGATAACCCCACAACAAGTCTTCCAATTGCTTGTTAACACAACAAGACTTCCAACTTGATTTGCTTGATGAACAACCACCAAGACTTCCTTTGTTGTAGAATGTTTGCCTCCTTGCATTGATTACAACACAATAGAAAACAATAACAATCCTATGAATCTCTTTCAAGAACTATGAAAATATCAACATGAGAGATTCAAAGATTCTTGATCAAAGAATGTAAAAGTGAAAGCTTTGATCTTTGAGAAAGTGAGAGAGAATAGTGTGGCTTTGATCTTTCCAAAAATGATATGAAAATGAAATTGATTTGTTCTCATGATTCACAAAGGTTAGGAAAAGGTTAATATAGAATACCCAAAAGTTAGGAAACTTAAAAACTGATTTTGAGAAGTGAAAAACGTATTTTAAAAACCAGTAAAACAGGTGTTAATCGATTAACATAAAGCCTTAATCGATTAGCCACTGTAAAATGTGTGTTAATCGATTAGCTCATTCTACTTAATCGATTAGCCACTGTAAAAGTCAATTAAAAACTTGTTTTCTCAAAATTAAACCTTTTCTTTCAAACCTCTAAGCCACCTATTGATTTTAGGTTAAGTGAATACTCAAATTATAATATAATCATGCACTTGATAGAGATTCACTACCCTCTAATAACTCTACCCAAACTCATCAAACTCTAAGACTCAAAATAAAGATATTACAATTAAACACATAATGAATCTTCATGAGCTTTTTCTCTCTTCATCATTGTGGTTTGTTGATCTTGTTGAACTTTGGTGAGCTTTTACATAACTTGAACTTGATCAAAACATTTGTAGCTTGTTCAAAACATTTGTCATTATCAAAACCTTCTCACTGGATCTAACACTTAGTTGTTTCTAACTCACTTGTTAACTATTCCCTTAGCCCAAACAATCCCAATTGTTCTATTATCATTTTATCAAGATTTACTCTCAAGCTTTTACTTAGTTTTATTACAAACCCAACATACCTAGTGATTCACTCACCTTTTCATATTACTCATTATTTCATATAAATCAATAAAACCTATTCGAACACAAAATGTCATATACATAATCAATCATCAACATAGTGAGTTCTCTCCCCCAAATACTAAATAATTAGTTTCTAACCAAATATAATACCCTAAGGTTTATTATTATCCATACCCATCTACTCTTAGTTATCAATATACTCTATTTACAATCCACCCCTTAAATAAAGGTAATACCACCTCCTTACCTTAGATGGAGAGAGAGAAGCAAAAACCTCAAGCCCTAGACTTCCCCTTTGCTTTATGTACCCTTAAATCTTGAACCTTCTAAGCTTAGCTTGCCACCTCAATAGAGCTACCAATAGATGAGTGGGAATGGTATCCAAATGAGAGTTTGATGAGGGAGGAGGTTTCTTTCACTTGCGAGGATGGAGGCATGAGAGAGAAAGCACTTCCATGGTGGGGAGGGCTAGAGAGAGAAAACTAAATGAAGATGATGATGGTGGTGTTGTGGAGCTTGAGCTTGGTGATGGTGGGTGGTGATGAGTCATGGATCTTGAGGAGGAAGAAGATGGAATGAAGAGTGTTTGTTGCTATATGGAAATGGGGTTGATTTTGTGTGTGTGTTTTGTGTTGTGTTGGGGCCAAGCTTGTCTTGGAAGCTTGCAAATTCGAGGCCCCCAAGTTATTTTTTTTCGCGTTAGACATGAAGGTAATCTTGAAGGTAATCGATTACTTTATCAAATTTCCTTTTTATTTTTCTACACAAGGAGAAGGTAATCGATTACTTCCCCAAAGTAATCGATTACTTTGTCTGTTTTTCAACGCTTTGCATTTCCAAGTGCTATATTTCCTTCGTTACCTGTTTGATCTTGCTCAAATTTGAAAGCAAGCTTACTAAGACTCTCAACTTCACATCCAACGGAGGAATTTGTGATTTAATTTATAAATCTTTTATTCTTAATTTTTCTATTATTAAATGTTTCTAACTCTAAAAGATTCTTCTTAAATCCCTATCAATAACTTGTTATTATTATTCCCATTAACTCTAAGCCTAGATTTATTCTACTTATTCTTGGAATTAAAATTCAGGATGTTACATCCTGGACCTAGGGACGGGCCTGGGTCACAGGATAATATGGACATCGAGTGTGTTGAGGTCGTGTAAGGCACTTGACAATGGAATGGCCTTCAAGCTTACAATGTCTACAAACTTGAGGATAACAATGACTAGCACTGTGTCCTTTTTTCATGCATAGATGACACTCCATGTTTAGACATTCAAAATAAGCATGTCCATGGGTATGGCAAATTCCACAATATAGTCCCATATTATCAAAAGCAACAAATGATAGAAAAATAAATTATAGGATCAGAAAATGGGGAAATTAACGTGAAAGAATAGAATGAGAGGAAAATTTTGTTTATTTTTATTTTTATTTTTATTTTGTCTTTTTTTTAATACCTGGTCCGGTTTAGAAGCGATCTAGTTACGGTTTAGAGAACCGATGAACCAGATGGCTGGTTGACTGCTGGTTCACTAGACTGGATGGGTGGATTGGGCTGGACCTGGAACATGTCACGGGTTGACTTAACCATAGAGATCTAAGCGCGTGGGATGGACCTGGGAGCTGTGGCTGCGGCCACGACGAGTGGAGGCGCGTGAAGGAGACGACAACGACAGTGCAATCTGAAGCAAATGTGGAATTGGACGGCGATGATGTGCAACCTTTTCCTTCCTCCTTTGATCAATTTAGAAGAAGATTTTCATGACAAGACACAAAATTCCGTAACCAAGAAAGAATCTTCTATAAGATTCAGTATATTCTTTGATTAAAATCTGAAGCCATTATAATTGGACAAGAGTGTGTGTCTATATATATATATATATATATAATAAATGACTAAATTAACATTATTTTTTTTACAATAAATGATAAACAGAAATCTAAATATAAAATAAATGAGTATAGCAGTATTTTAATGGGAAAAAAATTGGGAAAAGGAAGCTTCAAGAAAGTAGCCCCCTCCTATTGGTGCTGGGATTAGAAAGTGACAGCAAAAGAAGCCCAAACTGAATGAGTTGAAATTTTCCAAAACGACAACACAAAATCAAGAAAAACGCACACAGCTCACGTTTTTACGTTTCACCCACCCACCCTACCCTCTCTCTCTCTCTCTCTCTCTCTCTCTCTCTCTCTCTGTTACCCCTTTACCACTCTTCTTCTTCTTCTTCTAATCTCTATACGTTCTCCGATTCAATCTTCAATCTCTTCTTCGAATCTATCTTAATGGATTCACGCCATTTTCTTCTAATCTCTCTCTGTTTCCTGACTCATCTCTCCGTCTCTTCAATTCGATTGCCAACAGAAGAACTACCTAAGACAACAACATCATCAACAACAAAGTAATACCCACAAAAAACACATACCCTTTTATTTAAATGTCTTTAAATCAAATAAAAATTGTTTTTTTTTCTTTCTAAATTTGGTTTATGACATTGTTATTATTTATTTTAATTTTCTTCAGGGGTGAATCGGTGATTAGATTAAAGCGAGATGTGCCTTCTTCAGTGAAGTTTGATCCAACACATGTCACTCAGCTTTCGTGGAATCCCAGGTGCAAAAACCCTTTTCCCTTTTTACTTTTCTTGGGTTAGATGAAAGTTTATTTTTTTCTTAAAAAAAAAAGATTTTTTTTAATTAATTGTTGTGAATTATGGGTTGCAGGGCTTTTGTGTACAAGGGTTTTTTATCTGAGGATGAATGCGATCATCTCATCAATCTGGTTAGTGCTTTTTATGTATATGTAATATATAATATAATATTTTGAGAAGCTGGAAAATGGAGTTTTCAGGATAAGCTGAATTTCAGCTTTTCTGCGGCTTCTGGTTCAACATAGAAGTCCAACCAAGCAAATGTGGAAGTGCTAGAAGTGATTTTATTTAAGAGTAGTAAACCATCACATTAGTCCCTATAATAATAATAATAATAATAATAATAATAATAATAATATAAGTTTCAGTTTCTAATATGGCTTATGCTTACAATTATTTTAGGGACCAATATGGCTGATATTTATAATTTCCTACTATACTGATTGCTTTTAAATTCAAGGACTATTGTGATGATGAGTTGATGACTTATAATTTGAGGGACTAATACGGTGTTTACTCTTATTTTTTAATCAAAATAATCACTTTTTCTTTTGTGAGCAAAGCTAAAAGAAATGGGTCTATACTTTCTTTGGTTTTTCTTTAAAATATATAGAAATTCAACAACAGCCAAGGTTTTTTTTCCCAATAGGTGAAGTCAACTACATAGATCAAACGATGCCATAATGTTGTATCATAAATCATGTCCATAAACAAAACTATTACGGTAATATCTAAATCGTTTTTCTTAATAGTTCCACCTCTTGCAATTGGGTTAAAACATAAAACTTAGGGAAGTTAATATTATTATGTTTATGTTATGTTACATCTTCCATGTTTGAATTGTTGTGGTGTTAGGCCAAGGATAAGATGGAGAAGTCTATGGTCGCTGATAATGATTCTGGTAAAAGTATAGCGAGCGAGGTCAGAACAAGTTCTGGGATGTTTCTTAACAAGGCACAGGTATAACTTTAGTGCAGTGCATGTCTTTATAGTGCTGCACCTTGTTGTGTGATGATTGACTTCTGTTTTGGATGTGAATAGTTTAGGAGGTGCCAAATGTGTCTATGATGAATATAAGTATTGCCAAATGTTGGTTGGATTATAATTAGCAAGGAAATGAAGACAGCCTAAGTCATAGGTAAACAAGGGGATGTTCATAGCGGAACATGCTAAAATTATCAAAGAATCCTTGAGATCAAGATGGTTCTTTCCTTTTTACTTTTAGGAGGGAACAAGGGTGACTGAGAAAGAAGAGGGGACTTAATCAGAATATTACTAGTTGGGTAATCATAATATGTCTGGAACCAGGAATGACTATGGGATATCACGCTTTGATGTATAGGATTAAGGGGCCATGTAGTTTAATTTTCTTTGCAGAAACTTTTAGAACTCGGGAAGGCTCTCTATGTCAGTCTCAAGGGCCTTCACCCAATTGAAGCTGAAAGCATCACATCATTGGATCCAAGGCCTGCTTCACTCTGATGAAGTGCTTATGTCTATAGTATCGAGCATTCTAGTTTAATCTAATCTAATGGTCATTAATAACTTCTCTTTACTTACTGACAGTGCTCTCACAAATCACAATGACTCTCTTCTCTAAGTTGATTTGGAAAAAGTAGGCAAAATTTCTCTGCAAGATTCTTGTTTCAATTTATCTGTGCTTTAATGGGTTGAAAGCTTTCTCTATACAAACTGTTTTACATTCGTTCTTTTAAATATTGAATTTGAGTGTTTAGTTCATTTTTCATTCTGCTTTAAGGATGAAATAGTTGCTGATATTGAAGCCAGAATTGCCACATGGACATTCCTTCCTATAGGTTAGTAGACCATATCATTCTTTGTTTCATTTCAGTTTATTATTTTCTTCTTTGTAATTAAATTATCTGTGTCTAATGGCATCAGAAAATGGTGAGTCTATGCAAATATTGCACTACGAGCATGGTCAGAAGTACGAACCACATTATGATTACTTCCACGACAAAGCTAATCAAGTTATGGGTGGCCATCGGGTTGCCACCGTATTGATGTATTTGTCTAGTGTTGGAAAGGGTGGGGAAACAATTTTTCCGAATTCTATGGTAAGGAGTTTCTCATGTTCTTCACTCTGATGGTTCCTTTCAATGAACATTTCCCCGCCCAATAAAAAGGGAAAAAGAAATCATGATCAATGTGTTTGCGTCTTCAGGAAAGGTTTGTCCAACAAAAAGATGAGAGCTGGTCTGAATGTGCTAAAAAAGGATATGCAGGTATGAATTTTAGGGTGGTTTTTCAAGCTATAACACTGTTTTTGACATGGTGACTTTAGATTGTGCTATATTTTGAACTATTTCACAGTGGCGTGCCTTCAAGCTTCTTGTGCATAATATTGTGTGAATTTTTATGAAACTACTTTTGCTTCTAAATATTCTTTAGGGATCATTGATTTTGTTGGCATAATGTGTCTAATGCTATCTGGCATCCTTTCTTTCCTTACCTTCTCTTTTCTTTATTTTTAAAATGTTCTAGACTAAATATATAAAAACTCATTTAAGCAATTTATTATCCGTAAGGATTTTTATTAGGCACTTATTCAATTTCTTGGAAGAGCTTATAGAGAGCTTATTCAGGGTGAGCTTGGATAGAAGACTTAATTAGGCACTTATTCAATAAGCTATTTTGAAATATGCTAAAATAAGCTTAAAATTGCTTATGAGAATGTCATAAGCTATCTTCATAAGCGATTTTCTTACGCTAATTTTCATAAGTTGTTCTTAAAAGCCCAAACAAAGCTCTATAAACTCTTATAAATGCCTCCTTATGCTCATATAAGCATTTGGCAGGTTTTTGGAAGAGCTTATATAAATAATAAACGACCCGTCCTCTAAATTCTCTTTTCCTTGTTTCTTTAAGCTTTTCATGAAGCTTCTGAAATAAGCCAAAATGAGCTTATATAGGCAGGTAATAAGCTCCCATGTGATAAGCATTTATTGAATAAGTGCTTAATTAAGCTATTTACCCAACGTGCTGTCAATCTTTTGGCTGTTTCGGCTTGCCTGCATATATAATCTAACTACTGGCTTTACCATCTTATCCTTTGTCGTTGGATCTAAATTCTAATGCTTTCATTTTCCACCATTTCAGTAAAACCTGAGAAGGGTGATGCCTTGCTCTTCTTCAGTCTTCAACTGGATGCAACTCCAGATACAAGGAGCTTGCATGGAAGCTGCCCAGTCATTGACGGTGAGAAGTGGTCTGCAACTAAGTGGATTCATGTGAGTAACTTTGAGAAACCATTTAGACAAAGAGCAATTAGTGAGGGCTGTTCTGATGAGAATGAGAATTGCCCAAAGTGGGCTAAGATAGGTGAATGTCAGAAGAATCCACTTTATATGATTGGTAATGATGAAGTCAAAGGATTCTGTATGAAGAGTTGCAATGTGTGCACTTCTTAGAGAGTCAATTATAATTTTCATGTAGAGTCATAATACGTTGTATATAACATTCATTTAATGCTGAACTGCAAAATGGAACTATGACAGTAACTTATAATGCAATCTCTGACATCCCTTTCCATGGTCTAGCTAGTTTTGAAAAACGTTTAAAAGAAAATTAAACATTGCAAGGGAAGTGGAGGCATATCTTTTTTCATCAACTTTGTAAGTGAAGTAAGGCCTGTGTTTTCAATAGAGATTTTGGATTGCTTGCTATCTTTTCTAGCATATTATGGATATTGTCTCTTGGAGAGAGAAAAAAAATACTTTTAAACTGATTTGATCTCTTATGTTAGGGTGAATTTATTTTGATTTAATCTACGGTACAAATGTACAATGATGATTTTAACCTCCTCAAATGTTGTGGTGGGTACATCATTCATTATTACTTGCTTAGTTTAGATGAGTCTTGTTCTTGCTGACCCTTGGAGTATTTTTTCTTTTTTGTTCCATTGAACACGTGTCTAGCAAACCATGCTCATCTTGCAATTAGTATTAAAAAGAGAGCCAAATTGCTTGTTTATATTTTATAATGGCAGTAACTAATAATTCTGGTTCTTTTTTGTTGCTGCTGATGTCTTCAAGTATATATGGTTAAAAGATGCACAGCAGGGTCACTACTAAGGTGGAGTTGAATTATAGAAATACGCTACATATTCACGGCAACCTGCTATGTGATTTCTCTGCCATTATGAGGTTGAATCTGTTGACCATTATATATGCTACATATACGATTTGGTTAGTCCGAATAAGTACGCAAAAATATAGGTTTAGACAACAAATTTGGAATTCGAATTATATTCGTGCCTTTTTGGCATGAGGGCTAACCCGAGCATAAACGGGTAGGATGAATTGTCACCCCTAATAATTACCTAAAGGTTGCTGCAGTTTGGTCTACCTATAATTGGTTCGGGTTTGCTGTGGTATATAAATCATCACTATGTCCAAAATGCTGGAATGTTTAATAATAAGAGGGTAAGTCATTTTTGGAAGCTGTTTTGGATGTAATAGTGTGTTCTTTATGGTTGCTGAGAAATGAAGTATGAAGTGATTTTAACATGGTGTATTGTCAACTTCATATATGTTATGGGTTGGACGCGTTTAACCTATACACTGGCTATTAGTACGCACCAGTACGTACTTCTAATCAAACGGATGTCAAGGAGGGAAAATAATAAATGGTTGAGATTAAAAGTGCATAAAAAATTGCTAGTTTTGAAATTAATAATATTTTTTGGATAAGAATTTGTGAATTAATAATCGGTTCAACATCAACACGCCAAGCAATGGTCTTGAATTCAGAAAGTGCAGTGGAAGTGGAGCTGTGGAGGTTGATGGTGGCCATAGAAGGTGGAGATGCGAGAATGAGGAAGATGAACAGTACCGAGTTAAGGTGATCTGGTGCAGCTTGCAAAACCAACAATTTTGCATGTTTGATTCTGCGGTGAGTTAGCTCAAAATCAATTCTGGAATGACAACGCTACTAACAGTTACTTCTGCTCCAACATGATTTTGGGATAGAATTGATTTTCAAACTTTGGAACCAAACATGCTATTAGTCACACACCTTCAATCTTGGACGTCCATCATTTACCTTCCTTGGCGTCCGTTAGATGTTTGGTTTGTGGGTAATTATTTTGCCACCCCAAGATCTATTATTGTCACCCCAATTATTTAAATTATACCTATTATATCCTTAAAAAAAATAGGATTTTACACGGGTCGTAAGAGGGACTTACGACCTTTAAAAAAAAAAATTGAACAGGTCGTAAGAGGGTGTCACGACCCGCAGCTCGTAGCACTCTCTTACGACCCATGAAAAAATTTATGTTAGTATCGTAACTGGGTGTTACGACTTTTGCAAGCATGTGTTTGTTCAATTCAATAGTTTCACTTTCACCATCATCAAAACTCCAGCACCTCCTCTGATCTCTCTGTCTCTCATCTCTCCCTATACCTTCAACCATCATCATTCATTACTCGCAACATTCATCTTCTTTTGAGAAGAACACAATCAAATCAAAGAAGAACCTCAACAAATTCTAAAATTCTCAAAACACCACCATGAGAAAATGCAACCAACTCAAAGTCATCCCCAAAATACAAATTAGGTGGGTATGTATGAATTGCTTAATGATAAAATTGATGAACTCGCGTTGGTGGTTCTGGACTAATTAAGTTCATCTTCTCTGGCTTATCAAAAAATAAAAATAAAAAAAGTTCATCTTCTCTGATAGGCAAATGTTGCTGCTTCTTCCACTTTTTAGTTTATGTCTTTTGCTTATTGAACTGGGTTGAGGGTACCATCGAGGATGATTTTGCTTACAAAAGTCGTAACACCTGGTTACGATACTAACATAAATTTTTTCATGGGTCGTAAGAGAGTGCTACGACTTGCTGTTCAATTTTATTTTTTTTTAGGGTCGTAAGCCCCCCTTACGACCCGTGTAAAATCCTATTTTTTTTAAAGGGCATAATAGGTATAATTTAAATAATTGGGGTGGCAATAATAGACCTTGGGGTGACAAAATAATTACCCTGATTTGTACTGGTGCCAACTACAGTCCGATTTGTACCTTAAAAGGACCCATGTTATGGAGGTGGGCAAATGCTGAAAAGAATTCTTCGGTTTTCCTATGGATTTGACAATCAGTGTTATAATCTTTGGGTTTTGTATCAAAAACCAAAAAAAGTAAGGAAGATTTTAATAACATCATTGCTCTTATTCATCAGAAGATCTATTCGATTATGTTAAATTTGTATATATATGTATATAAAAAAAAAAAATAGGATCACTTACCTGACTATATTAATGGGTGGGTGTAAAGAAACATGAGTTTTAATAAGATCTCCCAATAGAGCCATGTGTGAATTCAATATTCCCTTGCCAAAATTGGAATCTTTTCATTAAGATTATGTTTTTAGCTTTTTTATTTCTCAAAAATAATCATAATCTAATATGTTTGTTTGTTGATGCATATTATAATTTCATATTATATTCTTCAAAAAATAATCAAAATCTAACATCTCCTCATTGATGTTGCAGATTATTTTTTGTAAGATTATTTTTTAGACCCATGTAATTTACTTATTTTATCCTTATCACTATAACAACATTAACTATCACATTATCACTTCATACTCTTTTCGTAATTTACTCAGTAAAAATATTTTTTCTACATTATCCAAACAAAACATATCAGCTTAAATTCATTTCTAGCTAAGAGATCCAAACATAAATAGATTATAATTTTAACAAATTATAATGTTAATACGGTAAAATTATTATTACAGATAAAAATAATCATAATTTAATTTTACCACTGTACCAAACACGCACTAAATTTACCAATTTAAGTTGTACATTTAGAAGATTGTTTCATAAAGGTCTAGTTTTCCAATTGTACATGCTTACAATACTTCAGACCCATTTGCTTTTCTTCACAACAATCAGAAATCTGAATTAAAAATTATATGGACACAATGGCTGTTCAATATTTATGAAAGCAATATAGATGGATTTAGGATTGTCAAGAAAGTTCTTTATGAGAATAGTTATCTTAAAATGATTACTGTCGTCGAACAAGATTTGCTATGTTCCATCAGTCAAACCAAAAAAAACTAACTGATAAGTTTGTGGAATTAATGATATATCTTCTTAATCTATACATTAATTTGTTAGGAAGCAATCACTTATTATTATATTGAATTAATTGTCATAAGGATAAATTAAATTTTTGTTATTTATTTTCATACTCATTTTCGTAATAGCATTAAACATCATTATGATTTGAGAGTGACCGAAGATATAAAAAAAATAATCTGAAAAACTTTTTGTTTAGAGATGAAATTTGAAAAGTATCTCGTGTAGTAACTAAAGATAATTTACCTTATAACATGTAATATGTAATCCAATATATACGAAGGAATGTTAACAAGTATCCTAATGAAATTGTTTAAAAAAATAAAATGGAAATTTTGTCTTGAAAAATTATGTTTCTATGTACAGAGAATTCCTAAAATTAGTTTTCAATGCTAAATTCCTTATTTTGCATTCCTTAAATAATGACATCCGTTAACACGAGCATGTTATCTTAGGCATTAAAAGCATGATTAAAGTTGGAAAAAAAAAAACTAATTAATGCATCTTGAATTTCTGAAATAACAAATAATTTTAAACAAGTTGAAAATGTTTAAACAACGTATAAATTGGAACCGATGGAGTATTCAATTTGTACACTATAATGCATTGCAATCTAACATCATTTGGTTTTTTCTCATATGCTGTTGGTACGTAGAATGCTTACACAACCTCTATCAGTACAAATCTAACTTGTGACGAGGGTCTATTCTATTATTCTATATATATGGAGGTTTCAATAATCATTTTGCTCTATGTAATGCAACATGCTCAGTTTCAGTTAGGAGTTTAATTTGCACGTACTATTAGTTTTAATAATTATTTAGATTGAACTGTTGTATGAGCCAAGTAGCTTAAGATGAAAGAATCAGTTGCATGTCATTTGAGGGTATCAGAATCAGTTTTAACCAATTAGATCATTCAAATTGTACCTGAAATAGAAATTGCTTCTAGGAGCCAAGCATATGAAGAGAGAGAGAGAGTGTAGGAAAAGAAGGCACTTGCATTATGCTTCTGATGTCATTCAAATGGCTTTGGCTTTTTATTTTGTTTACAGAAAAAAGATGAATATAATCATGCAATTGTTGTTATTAGGAGCCAAAAACAATTGCATGCTTTTCTTGCCTCTTCATATCTTAAACATTAGCCTCTTTCACCACTTTTAAGTGAAAAGGCCCTTGAATGAACAATATTCCATCACCATTACATAATTCATTCATTCACTCCTTCACATTCATTTCTGCTTCAATTTTCATTCACTCATTCAATTCTGCTTCTCTCAAATGGGAAGACCTCCATGCTGTGACAAATCCAATGTGAAAAGGGGTCTTTGGACTCCTGAGGAAGATGCTAAAATACTTGCCTATGTGTCCAATCATGGAACTGGAAATTGGACATTAGTTCCAAAGAAAGCAGGTTTTCCTCAAATCCTTTTTCCATATGAAATAGAGTGAAATTGGAATTAAGACACATAATTTTACATGGTTAATGTTTACTCTTTTATTATTATTTTTTTCCTTGAATTCGTTTGCAGGACTAAACAGATGCGGTAAGAGTTGTAGACTTAGATGGACCAATTATCTAAGACCTGATCTCAAGCATGATGGTTTCACTCCTCAAGAAGAAATGCTCATTATTAACCTTCATGCAGCTATAGGAAGCAGGTGTGTTCTACTCTGTCGCATAACCTCAGTGTAAATATGTATTGCATCAAACCTACATTATTAGATCGGTTTTAAAGTAAAATCGAAATCATTCAGCATTATGTACCTGCTGCTGTTGCTATATACAAATTTTTCATCATATTCATATTGGTTTTCACTACATTATGTTCCATTTACCTATTTCCTTCTTTATAGAAAGGGGAATTTATTTCTTGAATGCTTATGATTTCAGATTCCCCTTTTTTTTCCTGATATATCTATTAATCGAATAAAAGTAAGCAAATTTTAGCATATCAAAATGTTATGCTGTCGTTGGTGTTGGTCTATAACATGAGAAAAACAAACTATAGCACACATCACAAATGTGCCAACTATAAACCATTTTTCTCTGCTCATTTTCAATCCTAATTTTCATAAGATAAAAATCTTGTCATCTTATTGACACATCTCATTACAAACATTTTTTTTCTTCTTATTATGCAGGTGGTCTTTAATTGCAAGGAGACTACCTGGGAGAACGGACAATGATGTGAAGAACTACTGGAACACAAAGCTGAGAAAGAAGCTTATGAAGATGGGAATTGATCCAGTAACACATAAGCCAGTCTCACAAGTCCTCTCAGACTTGGGAAGCATTAGTACCCTCCCAAACACCAATAACCAAATGAACTTTGTCAACAATGACTCGATAAACAACACGGTACCAGCCGCAACTGAACCATCTGGATCTCATTACTCATCAATAACAGTCAATGCAAGTGCCAACAAGAACACACGAGAGGATCAAGTTCACTCTTGGGAACATCAGGTGCGGTAGACAGATCCACACCTTTTTCGGCACGAGCACAAAAATTAGTTCCTAACTTCCTTTTGATATTTATATATATATATATATATATATATATATATATATATATATATATATGGCTTTTCCTTTTGATATTTTTTGGATTTGTTCCAAACTTCCTATGCAGTACCAAGTCGTGAACCCCGAGAATGTTCAACCACGTGTCTTTAGAGAAGCTGCATCTTCAAGTTCATCAACGTCTTCATCGAATCTCGGGCGATTAGGCTCACCACAGTCCTATTCTTACCAAAACTCTCAGGCTCAAGTTACCACTCCGTGTTCATCCTTCGATTGGTGTGAGTTTCTTCACAGTGACCCTTTCATATGGTCAGAGTTTCAGCAGCTGCAACAACAGTGTGACCTGCAGATGGTTGTGTCATCATCGAAATCCTCAGGCCGAATGCAAAGTGAAGCTGAAATTTCCAATGTCACAAATGGAAATGGCCATTATTACAAGCAAGGAGCTGAAGATGAGGGCTCTGTGGCTGTAGCTTGTGATGCAAGCATGGCATATGGAATTAACAAACAATGTGAAGGTTATTCATCTTCAGGGAATTCATTTGTGGATGGTATTTTGGACAAGGATAGTGAGATAAGGGCAGCATTCCCTGAACTTTTGGATGCTGCTTTTGATTACTAAGTGCTTGTATGAGTGTATTCCATTATCATCTTATGATTAGTAGGATAGTTTAATACAATACTTTTTCACATTAGACCCGGTTATTAGGACATGCTAGAAAGTTTAATGATTTGCTGAGTTTGTTAAGTTGTGATTTTTATAATACTATTTACAATGATGACTTTGGAATTATTATTTGCTGTTTAGATTTTCATTAAGATATTGAGATTGATCCTATTTCAATCATTCTCTGATGATTTGTTTTTCTCTTTTTTTAAATATTTCAAATGAATCTCAAATAGTTACATAATTCTCACATAACCCCATGAACCACATACTAATTTTTGCGTACCGCATACTAAATTACTAATTCAAGATACTTCACAATGTAAAGAAAAGTCTTTATAATGATATGATAAAGAGTGAAGAATCACATAATGATAAGTACCGCTTATTCGGAAACTCTGGTGTAAATATTCACATTTCTCTTCTCTGATCTCCTTACAATTATAGGTTCTTAGCAACGGTAATTCCTTGATATAAATAACTATTTATATGAAATATTTTTAATTATAGGTTATTACAAAATTCAGCTTCCTAGGTATGAAGTATAGTAAATGCATGCTTTTTATTTTAGTTGCAATGAATTGTTCAAAACTATATTTAGTTTTTAAAAAAGAAAAAGAATAAGGAAACATACACAATGAAAAACGAGATATGATATAATTGAGTAATGGAATAACTGTTGTTCCTATTGTTACATCCCTGAAATTTATCATCACCATGAGTTTTAAATAAAGACTCTTCTAGATTCAAACCTTGGCAACAGTCAAGATTGAATCAGTCAAAATTGAATGGATAAGACATATATAGAGGGATATTTGCTATTTTTTGCATTCACAAATTTAATGAATCAGAACCATATATATACATATCCTTGTAACCAAACAATAATGCTTTATCCACTACTTAAGTGATCTTCTCCTTGTAACAAAAACAGTTATGCTAAAAAAAAGGCTTATTGTTAGAAGGGGTGTCTTAGATTCAGAGACAGATCAAAAGAAACATAGAGAAGCATTCATCATACAACAGAGGAAATTCTAAAAATTAGAATAATGTATACATTGCAGAGATCATCATCATCATTTCGACGACAAGGATCATCCGGCCGGATTTGGAACGATCGCATTCTTCAGGAACCAAAAGCCAATAATGGCAATTCTTCATCATCTATGAGGAAGAACATAATGATAAACAATGGAGAAAATGTGTCACAAATGGAAAGAAACAATAGGGGAAGGTTGCATGATAATGAAGTTGACCCTAGTTCACATTCTCTTAATTCACCACCTCATAAGGTACACAGAGGCTTTTTCTCTTCCATGTTTGGTCGATGTGTGAGTTCTCCAACAGTTGATTAATGATAAGAATTACTCCATTATTTCCTACAACTATTTACGGCCATTTTGTCTTTTCTTGTTTTTCAAGTTATGTAAATATGGTCTTCTTCCTTTCTGAATGAACTTTGGATTAATTTCATTTCAATCAATGTTCTTTAAATGAGATTATTTTTCCAATTTTAATTTGATACTTACGCACCAAATCTGCCCAGCATTTTATCACGACCATCACATTTAACAAACTCGAATCTCTAAGAATCCGATAGTCTTAAACCAATGATTAGGATATGTACATCTTTATTATGTCTTCAACCATTGATCTGAAACTGTCTAATACTCCCTCCGTAAATTAATATACGTCGTTTTTATCTAATTCACACATGTTAAGAAAAGTTATTACTATCAAATTTATCAAAAAAATATGTTGTCATTCTAAAGTTACCCCTATTTAAAACTTTTCAACTCTATTCATTTCTCTCTCTATTGTAATTATTACCCTATCACCCCTATGTAATTATGAGGGGTGTATTTGGAATAAACTCTTTAATGTTACCTAGATATTCCAAAACGACTTATAAAAAGGGACCAAAAATCTTCCAAAATGGTACCCTATATTAAGGGACGGGAGGGAGTACTAATTTCTCTTAATCAATGCGATAATATGTGTTGAACGTCACGTGCTAAAATTGTAATGGTAATTAATTACGATTCCCGCAAGTATCACATGAAATGATACATGCATGATTATCAACTAGCAATGCTATATGCTTTGTGTGCAAAAGTATGTTTTTCGAAATTATTCTATATATACAAAGCTCTGTAACTACATTCATCAAAAGCTTGTGTTCAAGAATAACATGGCAAATAAGCAAAAATGAGAAAACTGCATATGCGGCAAATAATTTCTTTATGCAGTTGTACATGATTTTGATCAGAAGGAAATTCATTACAAAATTAACAAGTCATTTACTACTAATATTCATTTCTTTTTTCACGAATCAATTAAGTCATTATTGCAATGGTCCCTTAGAGTTGTTGAAATCATTTATTGACCTTTGGCAAGAAGAGAGATATTCAAATGGTACCATACATTTCATTCACAATCACATATTCACATGCAGAAATTAGTTAGACTTTAAAATCTACCGGAATTTGGTTTACACTCTCTTTCATCCGAGAACGAATCCAGATATGGAGGTAACGATCCAAATATATATAATTATATAAATGTAACAAATATTTTATAAAAAAATAATACTAAAAAAAAAGGTAAAAAATCTAAAGAAAATGTCCTAAAATGAGATTTCTCTAATAAATGAAAATGCTAATAAAATTGAATAGTGTATGATTGGGTATTCAATAAATGATGCATATTAAATTACTGAAATAATTGGTTGGTTTATTAGACCAAGTATTAAAAGTTTAAAACCATGTTTTTCTTTTTTTTTTTTAAATGTTAGTACTATCTTTTTGGGGGATGAAGAGTAACACACGTATGCAATTAGTTGCATAGTATATGCAAGAAATGATTTAAAGTTTTAAAGATGATTTATAAACCTATAAAATTAATTTACAAATCAATTAACACCATAGAGAAAGTGACATGTGTCACTTGTTTACAATTGATTGATTAACAAGTGACACATGTCACCGTCACTTTCTTGTAGTGTAAGTTGAATTGTAAATTGATACGTATATCATTACTCGAAATTACTCGAACATGTATACATATGTATAATACTCATGTATACATATGTATAATACTCATGTATACATATGTATAATACTTATATTTTAAAATAGCTTTTTTTTATTAAAAAAATGTAACATATCTATAGGTAATCGTCTATTTCCTTGTTTATACTGTATTAAAATAATATAACATATCCGTCTATATACTACCTCATCAAGCGTCTCACTTTTTCAAAATATATAAAAATAAAAATAAAAATTTTAATTGGTTAATTGAAATGTATAGGCTAAATTACTCATTTGGTCCCTTACCTTATTTTTCAATTTCGAATTGGTCTCTTACGTTTTTTTGGTTTCAAATTGGTCTCTCATGTTTCTTTTTACTGTCAAATTGGTCCGAGTCACTATTCATCCTATGTGAACCACTATGATTTGCACAGTGTCGCTATTCATCCTATGTAAACTAAATGATATTGACAAGTAGGATGAATAGTGACTCGGACCAATTTGACAGCAAAAAGAAACATAAATGACTAATTTAAAACCAAAAAAATTGTAAGAGCCCAATTTGAAATTGAAAAATTGAAAAATATGCAAAAGAGCAAATGAGTAATTTAGCCGAAATGTATACTACTATTATGTTGACATTATTCTCACTGCTTTTTCTATATGGAAACGTTGCTATTGGCTACTATTGCTTTTTAGTCTATCTTCTTTGGAAAAGATATGCAATTAACTGACTTCATACGAAGAAATATCTGCTTCGGGATAGATTAGGCAAAGGGAATAGAAGGGAAAGCACATTAATATCCAGCAATACATCAATACACAAATCATCAATATTCAACACTCAACATGCACAGCAAGGAAGAAACTCAAACTAGTTATGTAGATTTGGATATACAACTTAATTAATCACCTCCAATAAGTATTTTTTATTTTGAAATAAGCTTCAAAGAGATTATTTTCATAAGCTTATTTGATAAGCTCATTGGAATAAGTAAAAATAGTTTATAGGAAGATGGTATAAGATATTTTCATAAGCTATTCTGATAAGCCCAAATAAGCTCTCTCTATAAATGCCTCAAACTCGTGCTCATTGACAATTTCCAATTTAATTATTTTTCTCATCACTGTACACTCTATAACTTCTATATCAATGAATACAGAAACTCAAAGATATATGACGGTTGGTTACATAATTTCATTTGAAACAACCTATGAGTATAACTACTAGGAAATACCATAAGATTAAAAAACCCTTTTGCGTTGAAGGTACAACTTAAAGGCCAATCTGATTGAAATTGCTGTAGTCAAGTTTATTCAGCCTTATTGCACATAATAAATGTTCTGGCAAATCTTCTGCCTTGTTTCCCTGTATCAAGAAGGCAACAGTAAGTATATCATGCACCAGGACTTGAATCTTTCCTCAAATAAACTAAACATATGGCAAGACAGCAATATAGAATACAGAAAAGTCCAAAAACGCCCCCTAATTACATGCCATTAAGCCACTGAATTTCAAAATTGAATAGTCCTAAACTCTGGTTTAAATGCAAAGTAGTCCTTCACCATTCAAAAATACCCTTAAACTTTGAAGTTTGAATAATGTGTCAATAGTAAGTCAAAAAAAATGTGGAAAAAAAATCCCTGAACTCTGTTCCGCACAAGATATTTTTATTCAAATTTAACATTTTAGATGGCGAATGACCATTTCGTACCCAAACCAGAGTTCAGGGTCCTTTTTACCCATTTTTTAAATTCAGGGACTAAACCACATGCAAAATTCAAAGGGTGTTTTTGGACTTTTCCCCGGAAGAAAATACATTGATAAGTTTAACACTTGAATCTTGATTACATGAAAGAAAGTTACCTGAATGGTCAGACCGAAATCCAGGTTACATAGCTTCAGCCTTTCAATGAAGCCTTCAAACCCTTTTCTAGCAATGTAGCTAAATCTGTGAACATCCAAATCAATCTCTAGATAGTTTTCTCCCTGTGAAAGAAATAGGATCAGAATAGGAATCTTTTGATAGCTAAAAAAGTTTTCTGGATAACTCAAGAACATTGAGACAGAAAACACGATGTTCATTAATATGTTAACCAATTTCCAGGTGACAAAAATTGCCATCGGTGAGACTGAGATCATGATAATGAAAACAAAACAAACGTTTAAATGAGCTTCTAAAATTAATACAGCTGCATTAGTAAATAAAAAATTATATAAATTTATAAATATGATCATCAATATTAGTTTACTGAAGCTGAAACTGTAGCGATGGTTGCTTCAAAGCAAGATGAAATGTTCCACAAAGAATTTCTTGAGTTAAATTTACATCTACAATATGTAAAGTGAACTTACCAAGTAAAACTCGTGCTGAGGACGGGACAGAACAGGCTTTTCATTGTAAGCATTCATAAGCTTCTTTTCAGTTGCACCTAAAGAAAGATTCTCCACATTTGCCACTCTACCTAAAATTTTCAATCTCTCCCTAAAGGGTGCAATTGTATCTAGAGGGAAGCCTTTAACTCTCTCCACTTCGTCATTGATCATTTTCTGCCGAGCAACAAAAGAACAGGGCACCAAACTAGTTCATGAAGTGTCTAAAGATTATAAACATGCTATGTTACAGAAGCATAGGAGAATATCCGCTTACACTGATGCTTTCTCGGAATTGGTCTGGAAGGTCTTTAGAATATCTTTCAGATAATTTAAAGTACAAAACCACATTCATTCCATCACCATCATTTTCACTTTGGAAGATAGTGGCAGGATACAATGGTATCTGCATTTCATACAACATAGAAAATGTCAGAAGCTTCAGTAAAAAGATGTCCAAAACGTGATGGATGTGTAGGCATATTCCACTTTCACTTTTACTAGTGCATATGATACAGGAATTTCAAGAGAATTGCCACCTATATAAAGAATGTGAAACTTTGGGAACAAACATAAATTTGGCACTTCAGTAGTAAGTTCAAGAAATTCTTGGATCAAATTAAATCTAAACGAGGAAATATGAAGCTACCTGAATATTTACAATAAGAATAGAAGGGACATCCCCAGGTATGTTAATCGCAGGAATTTGTACAAAGCGAGCAATATGATCAATTTTTCGTGGTGACAAAAAGAGGTCAGCACCAAGAGGATAAAAAGCAGCATTGCTTGGTGCAAACTCTTTCTTCTTATCCCTGCCAACCATACAACAATAAGTTATAAAAATATCGGGAAAGGAACAATGCTCGTAGTTCAATGATAATGCCCTCTACATAAGGGTCATCCTAACAACAAGGTTCAATCATCGAGATAAAGTGAGTACAAAATAAGTATTTGGTGTGTACCTCAAGTAGTTTTTCCCTCTCACTCTGAAGGAAGTTGGCTCAATTAGTGACCAAGAACCGGGGGTTTGCTTCTCTATTGGACAATACGGAATCAATGAACCCCCTAACAGTTTTTGTTTGAGTGACCTCGGTGAAACTGAAATAAGAGAGAAGCAATGAATAAGTAACAAGTAATATTAGAAAAGAACCAGAAGCAAAGTCTAAAAACTGGAAAGTGCATGACTTAATCCCTAAAATAAATAACTTAATCCCTATCATTTCCTTCTTCAGTTTACTTTTATGTTCAACACGACCAAAGAAATAAAACAAGATCAATGATAAGTGAATGTGGTATCATCACTTTCACAGTCATTCTACAAAACCGGAAACTACAAATGAACAAAAACAGAAAGCAACTTGCGCAAGCAAAAAATTGCGGAAAGCACTCACCTAATGTCATATCCAAACTCCCCTCCCTAAATTTAAAGGAGAGTTTAGAAAGCGATTTCCTCCGCGAACTCGGTGTGTCTGGACTCGTTGGCCTTCTTTTCTCCACAGAGACGGCCACAGAAGATATACAAGACAAGCAGGCATTTGGCAGAATCCCACCACAATGATCAGGGGCAAGCTTTTTGTCCTCTACAATTTCATCAGCAAAACATGCAGACGCTTCTCCTGTGGATACAAATTTTAAATCAGCTCAAGGACCATTGCATTTCAATGTAGAATCTTTTAGTTTGGCTTGATTTTTCGCAATCTTGAAACAAGAATTGGTAGGCGATAACTATGAGGGTATACCCTTAGTTTTTGTTGTCGGTGATGGACAAACATGGAACCATGCCCGATAACATTAATTTATTGGCTAAACTACTCATTTGGTCAATAAGGTAAAGGACCAAATGAGCAATTTAGCCTATACATATGATACGGCTGCAAACGTGGCAGCCACCACAACCGCAATAGGCCGTCATTGCGGACCACATCAAGCCGCAGCCACTATTTAAATCTCTGCCTGATATCACAAATTCACCAAAATCAACTCCTTTAGGAGATGAATCACTTGACTTTGACCCGATTTCACGACCATTCAAAAACACCCCCATATTCTATCAACCATTAATGTAAAAGAATATAAAATCAATCTCATAAAATTAAAAAAATTAATTGATACTTTAAAAAACATTATATATATATATAAGGCACATACCAACACCATCGTAGACACTATAAAATTCCTCATCACATTCAGAATCCAAAGCTGAAGTAGAATCAAACCAAGCAGCATCTAGAATCAGAAAATATAAAACAATTAAACTACTAAACCAGTAGTTTCTCTTCACAGTCAATAAAATGTGCATTAAATTCACCAAAAAAAATTTAAATCAAAGTAAAAAAAAAATTGAATTTATTTACTAACACAATAAAAGGGTACATAATTATAATAATAATAATTATAATGATAAACCTGAAGCTCGATTAGAAGCTTGAAGAGCAGGATTAGAGTGAGTGATGTTATTAGCTTCAATATTGCGTGAAGAAACACGTCTTCTGAGGATTCTTCTTCTTCTCTTTCGACGATGACTCTGAAGATTCTTGTTGTTCTTGGTGTTTGTTATGCCATCTTTGACTTTGGGTCTAGAACCACAAAGTCCCATTTTTTTATTAAATTAAAAATGGGATTTTGATTTTGATTTTGATTTTGTTCTTGTTGATTGTAAAAATAGTTGCTTTATGAGAAGTGGGTGAGAGTTGAGAGAGAAAGAAGAAGAAGAAGAAGAATCAATGGAGCTTTGAGTTTGAGAAGAGAAGAGAGAGTTATTGAGGTGGTGGGGGGTCACTTTCATTTATAGGGATGATTTGATCTAACGGTGATGGAGATGACACGTCGATGTTAGTGGGGTGGGGCCAGATAGTGAAAGGGGTAAACCAAACCGTGTGTGCAATAATTGGAAAGTGAACGACTCAGTTTCTGTACCCAAAAAACAACAAATAAATACTATAAGATAAGAAAAATGATAAGTAGACGTGTAAAAGGGATCTACATTTAATCACTTGCATTTTTTACAATAAAATAAATCTACGGATAAACTTATACGAAGATCACAATCACATTATTGGTCAAAAGTCCTAATTTACCTTTTTTTTTAATATACACTCGCGTAATTGGATGACTAAGGATCTGTTCGACAAAACTAGCTTATAGCTGTGAGTTTGTAACTTGTAGCTATGAGCTTTTAGCTTGTAGCTGAGAGTTTATAGCTGTTTAACTGACTATTTAAAATAGTGTTGTTCGGCAAAATTAGCTTTTGAAGTAGCTAAAAGTTATTAAATAACCAAAAAGGACATGCAACATTTTATTATTTTAAATTTTTCAAATTTTTTCTTTATTTATTAAATAGATAGTTAATTAATTAAATAAATATAAAAATTATTAAATTATAATTAATTAAATTCATTTTTTCTTAATTTATTAATTATGTAGTTGATTAATTAATTATAACAAAATTATTAAATTATAATTAATAATTAATTAAAGCGTAATAAAATAATTTTAAATTTTGTGTGAGGATATAATTGGTATATGAATTTTTTGAAAGCTAGTTTAGTTTCTAGAAAGCTACTTGAAGTAGCTTTCTAAAAGCTAGCTTTCAAAAGCTACAAACTCCTTTTTTAAAAGCTATAAGCTCCTTCTAATTTGCGTTCACCGAACGGAGCTAGTAGTTTATTGACTGAATCTAAAAGCTTCTAGCTAGCTAAAAAGCTCCTAACTCGTATTGCCGAACAGAGCCTAATTTTTTCGACATTGTCGTGCCCTTTCACGGGTAGTCTTCTCAACAAGGCCTCTTATATTGGCAAAAGCCGGGATCGAACCCCCTACTACATGCTTAAGTAGCAACAGATCCCTTAGACCATTACCATCTGTTTTAACCTCCACTTGTAAAAGTGATGCTCCCTCCATCCCATAAATTATAATATTCATTTAGGAATTTTATTTTGTCTAGTAAGTTATGTTCTTTTTGAAATTCAATACTTATTTTTCTAAACATACCCATATTTATTACATAAACCTTTTCACCACTCATTTCTCTATTTCTTTTGAACATAATCTTCATACATTTATTATTACATTTTTTCCTATTATTAAATAGGTATAATTTAGTCAAAATATATCAAATTCTTACATTATATACTATTTTTTAATTTATGTATAATGGTATAAAAGAACTTATCTTATCAAACTAGTAATTAATTAGCATGTTTTATGGTGTAGATTTTTTTTAAGATTTATATATCATTTCTCAATAAATAAATACAACAAGTATTAAGTCGAATGTATCGATAAGATAACCGAATTTTTTAACTATAATATCGTAAATTCAATTCTCGTTATGTGTATAGAAAAATTTTAAATGCTAAATCTATTTTCAGTTTTAGTTACTTTTAAAAGAGATTAGTTTTCAATTATGAAATGTAAAACTCCCAAACATACATTGAAGAATTCATTAATTATATTGAAATCGTAAAAAATTTGATATATTATTTGAAAATGAAAATTAGCCATATAGTACAAACTACAAAGTAACAAGAATTGTGACATATTAAAATTGTCCTTATTCAACATAATTTTGGAAATCATACGAATATTAAAAAATGATTTTCTTAACTTTACTCCTAAAAATTGAGGATAAGAGACTAAAAAAAGTATTTTTGTATTGAAAGATTAAATATTTAATATTTTAAGAGTTAGCGGGTTAGTATTTCAAAACTTTTTTTTTATACTTTTTTACTTCTTATTCTCAACTCTTAGAGTTGAAGTTAAGCAAACCTTAAAAAAAAAAATCAATTTGCTGATGACGGTTGACTTTAATCTACAATGAGACCAAAAAGTACAGTATTTATTTGAGTTTAAAAAAATATATTTATTTTAGATTTTTCAACATGAAATTAAACATCTAAAAATAGATATGCTTTATATTATAAAATTAAAAAACAACAATATATTTTACTGATGTTTTAGGACGGGTTAAGAAAACTAATTTATTTTCTGTCCTCGTGTTAAAATGATTTGACTCATTGATAGATTTAAATATGAGTAATGATATATAAGTTGATAAAATCAATCTTTAAATTAATTTATATCATAAGAAAAGGATATTATTTACGTATTTATTAATTAATTATTAGTAAGCAAAACATTATTTTATAACGTTTATCACTTTTCATATAATATGGACTTTTTTTATGTACTTTTTTCCGGTACTTCTTAGTCTCAGACCTCATTTCCAAGTGGCAGAATCACACCACTTAAGTCATGGTAAAAAATTACTTATATGTTAATTTTTAATGCTAAAATATTTGCTTTCGACATGAATCTCATGAAGAAAAAATTACTCAAATAAAAACCTATTTTTATAGCACTCCCTCCGTTCCACAAGAATGATTAAAAAATTCAAAAGTCAAAAAATTAAAGAGACATGCATTTAATGGTTTGTCTAACACATCAACCAATTATCAAACAACTAATTTAATGCATTTTACATGGATCAACCAATCAATTCAAAGTTTACAATTTTTAAACTTTTCATTCATTATTTTAACTATAGTTTGGGACAAAAAATTTATCTATTTTTTACCATCCTTGTGGGATTGAGGGAGTATAAAATTAGTTAAGTGTACGACACATGGCACATCCTATGAACTTTTTTGGCTTAATTATGTCACAAGTCCCTGAAGTTTGGGGTACTTTGGTCAAGTACCCTTATATTTTTTTTTCAATGTTTGATTTCCTGAAGTTACTTCTGGGTTTGTCACATACCCCTACTACCGATTCTGGTCAATTTTGATGACATGCAACATCGGAATTATGATCAGACGCAGGAGGTTATGCACCTGGTGCCCTGTGAGCAAAGATCTTTTTTTTTTAAAAAAAAAATTTAAAAAACTAAAAAACTTAATATTTTTATATTTTTAATTAAATAAAAAAAAGAATTGAAGAAAGAGGTCGTCTTCGACCGTGTGACATCACGCGGCACTACATGATCAACCTCTTGCGTCTGACTAAAATTCTGATGTTACATATCATCAAAATTTCCCAGAATCGATAGTAGAGGTATATGACAAACTCAGAATTAACTTTGGGGAGTCAAACATTGAAAAAAAAGTATAAGGGTATCTGAAAAAAAAGTACCCCAAACTTTAGGGACTTGTGACATAATTAAACCAACTTGTTTTTAAGATTTTGGTTTATTTAAGTTTTGTCCTTGAAAGTTGACCGAATTTTGGTTTTAGTCCCTGTCTTTTTATTTGATAGGTCTTGATTCTCAAAAGTTTAAATTTTTTAGTTTTGATCACTGCCATTGAGGATTCCCCGTTAATTGATAATGTGGCCAACGGAGTGTCACATTAGCATGTCATGTGTCTTTTTTGTTTTTTTTTTTTAAGTAAAAGGTCCCTGAAAGTTAACCGAATTTTGGTTTCAATCCCTATCTTTTTTTTATCGGTCAAGACAAGGTTCTTTAAAGTTTAAAATTTTTTGTTTTAGTCCCTACCGTTAGTAAAATACTGTTAATTGCTGACATGACTAACGGATTGTTACATCAGTCTGCCATGTGTTTGCACAATAATGAGTTGTTGCCACATTGACAGATGACATGTAAGAACAGTAGACATGTAATAACACTATAGAATAAGACATGAGTTCTATTATATATATATATATATATATATATATATATATATATATATATTTGGTTTATTATATAAATAAAAAGGGTAAAAGACTAAAAAAAATTATAATATTTTAGTTCATCTTAAATTTTACATTGAAATATTTATGCAAGATTTGAATATTATATACTTGTATGATGACTATGGATTTGTTTATATTATTAGGTTCGTGTAACTTAAGCAATTTTGGACAACCGTATCTAGAGTTTTGCTTGCTTTGCTGGAATTTCAGATGAATTAAAATATTATAATTTTTTTAGTCTTTCACTCTTTTTGTATATATAATAAACCAAATATATATAATAGAACTCATGTCTTATTCTATACTGATATTACATGTCACATGTCAACGTGGTAACAACTCATTATTATGCAGACACATGACATGCTGATGTTGCAAGCAATTAACGGTATTTTACTAACGGCAGAGACCAAAACCAAAAATTTTAAACTTTTAAAGACCTTGGCGGTAAAAAAAAAAAGATAGTGACTAAAATCAAAATTTGGTCAACTTTCAGGAACATTTTACTTTAAAAAAAAAGACACATATCAAATACATTTGTCTGCCAGGGATATTACAAAGGGTCTTTCCAAAACTTTATAGTACCTCCATTTGCCATGTTCCACATACACCCCTCATGAACTTTTGGGGCAGCGTTTGTAATTCCACGCCAAATGGAGGAAGCTTTTTTATTAGAAGTAGGCATTATCATGGTAGCATCAACGACTTTGTATTTCGCAGCAAGGACTCTCACCCAAAGGGCATCAGGATCGGCCGCCATGTACCAAGCTAATTTCATCATGTAAGCCTCGTTGACTTTCTGAAGGCTTCTAAAACCAAGACCTCCTCTATTTTTAGGCGAGCAGATAACATCCCAAGATATTAAGTGACACTTTCTTCTTTCATTTGTGCTACCCCATATGAAGCCACGACAAATCTTTTCCACTTCCTGACAGATACCAACAAGAATAACGCAAGCCTGCATCGCATAACATGGAAGATTCATAATGCACGCCTGGGGAAGTGTAACTCTACCTGCAAAAGAGAGAGAGTTCATTTTCCAGTTACTTAGCTTCTTTTTAACTTTATCAACAATGTGAGAATAGGAAGACATCACTTCCTTGTTATGAATAATAGGGATTCCCAAGTACTTGCCCAAGTCATGAGCAATCGGGATGTTAAGCGCATTACTAATCTCAGCTGCCTTCGATGGAATAACATTCTTGGAGAAGAAAACTGAAGATTTATGGAGGCTAACTTTGTGGCCTGAGGCCTGGCAAAAGCGCTGGAGAATATCATTAATCGTTATAGCTTGGGCCATTGAAGCTTCTGCAACCAGGATTATATCATCCGCAAAGAAAAGTTGAGAAATTTTTGGTCCTCCACGACCCATGGAAAGAGGACTCCAATCACATGAACTAGTTGCATATTGGATCATGTGAAATAACCTTTCCATACATAAAACAAAGAGATAAGGAGATAAAGGGTCTCATTGTCTGAGATCTCTAGCAAGATAAAAGACATCAGAATACTCTCCCTGCCAATTAACACACATAGAAACAGAATTAACACAATGCATAATAATGTCAGTTATAATCATGTTTAAACCAGCCAGCTTTAAAGTCTCTTCAATAAAGTCCCAGCGGAGTCTATCATAGGCCTTCTCAAGATCCAGCTTGATCACCATAAAACCTTTCCTACCCTTGAGATTCTTGATCATGTGGACAACCTCTTTTAGAATTATCACATTATTAATACCTTGCATGCCCGGTACGAAACTACACTGCGAAGGAGAGATAAGTCTAGGCATAAACGGTTTGAGTCTATTAACAATAACTTTTGTCACCACTTTGTAAATCACATTACATAGAGAAATGGGACGAAAATCAGTAATACGCTGGGGATGATCAGTTTTCGGGATAAGCGTGATAACAGTTTGATTAACATCAGCTATAGAGGAAGGGAAAAGAAAAACCTTTTTGACAAACTCATAGACAAAACTATGCATATGCTCCCACTGTGATTTATAAAAAAGGGGATGAATACCATCAATACCAGGAGATTTCAGATTACCCATACTAAAAAGAGCTTGCTTGACCTCTTCTATACTAATAACTGCATTAGATATGCCATTCAGATCAGAACCAATGTGCCGGAAGGTAGTAACAGTGTCCGAAGGCAAGATAGGAGAGTCATCCATAGCAAAATAATTCTTGAAGTGATTGAGAGCAAGCTCCTTCAGTATATCATGATCATAATAAACCCACACATTATCACGATCAAGAAGAGCATCAATTCTATTGCGTTTCCTTCTTCCCAGGGCAGTATTATGAAAGAACCGAGTGTTTTTATCTCCAAGCGAAATCCATTTTGATCGCGAATGCTGGGAGTTAGCTCATACTTATCCCACAGCTTTTTACGAGGATCCTGGAGAAAAGGATTTGATAGGAAATTAACACTCCGATGAATGCCATTAAGCCTTTGAATGATTCTTTTTTTTTAAAAAAAAATGATGTTTCCAAAGACATCCCTATTCCGATGGTGAATATTGTCCACAAAACGCTGCATATTAATATTCCAAGGATTTCCAAATTGCCAATTATTTCTGACTTGATTTGAAAAATCTGGATTGTCTAACCAGGGAGCAAAAAATTTAAAATTCCTTTTACTCCTATTGCTATCAACCCGAAGTAACCAAATCCATAGAGTAGTATGGTCAGAGTGCGGGAGGGGAACATTAATAACAGAAGAGTTTGGAAACGCCTCCTTCAATTCAATGTTTGCAACAACTCTATCGATTCTCTCAAAGAGACCACCTCATTGCCAAGTGAAAAAAGGTCCCTTACAACCCATATCAGATAAGCCACAATCCTCCAGGCATGAGAGAAGACTGTTGCTAGCCCTGTTATCAAATTCAGCTCCTCCAACTTTTTCATTGGAATAAAGAACTTGATTAAAGTCACCTGCAAGAAACCAAGGAGAATTTATACCAGAACTAATAGAACGTAACTCATTCCATACTCCTTCCCTCATGCTCAGATGAGGACTAGCATAAACAACACTAAGCATAAAGGGGTTAACAATTTGGGCAGTAGAACGAAGAAGATGAACCACAAAAGTAGAATGGTATAAAACATGAATATTAAGAATGTCTTTTTTCCAAAGACACCAAATACCACCTGCAAAACCCACAACATCAACACGGAATTGGCCATCAAAACCAAGCTTGTTAATGACACTCTCCGCTCTGTTACCACCAATACGCGGTTCAAGCACCGCCAAAAAATTTATGTTATACATAGTTAATTAAATTTGGAAAAGTACGGTTACCCGCACCCCTAACATTCCAAACCATAGCATTCATAATAAAACTCTAAAAGGAAAGAGGTAACCCGAAAAGTCTAGACATCATCCGCAACAAAAGCACTAACAGCTTCCATGTCGGTCTTGGATGCATTTGCAACCATATCGTTAGCTAAAGAGCTATCTAGATTTGCCATAGCCTCACTCTTAGAGAGACTTGCGTTCGTCAATTCAGTAGTTTTGTGAAGCTTCTCTTTGACCGAATGCTCCTTGATGAATTCCAAATCCTTGGTAGCGATGTGGACTCCAACACAACCAAGGAAGTCATCAACGTTTTTCCCTTCTTTGTAGTCGCGCCACATCTCACTCTGTTTTCTGCTAATGATTCTCAACATATCCTGCTCCTTCTGTTTTTGAGCCTCCCTAATTTCCTTCTTAGACGCGTCAGTACCAGTTTCCTGGACATTGCTGCTATTTGAACCGAACCGGAAATCCTTACTTGGTTTCTCTAAGGGGTTCGGTTTGGTCTGCCTAGCCCGTTGGTTCACAGGTTGTTTGTTACTCTTTCCTTTGTTGTCACGGGCCTTATTACTTGATAACTTGGGTCCAGCAGATCCTTCCTTATGATCAGCTAATTGTTTCAATTCATTACTAGATTTCTCAACCAAAGGATCAACCATACCTTCATTAGGGCCAAAATCAAGCCCATTAACTAATTCCTCAGAGGGAATTTCTAAAGCAGAAAATCGTGAGCCACTCCCCAACAAAAGAGTTCTGTCTTTATTAAGATTAGCTTGAGAATGAAACTCCTGCCCAGATTCTTTATTCACCGCCGCTAACCTGTCTTTAGCTTTTGGAAAGTTTGACTTTTTCCTTTGGACTTTCTGGACCATCATCCAAGGACCATAAATGCTATGATTATTTTTAGCATCCAAATCTTTATCCATATCCTGCATAATAACTTCTACCTGATTATTTGCCGTCAGCAAATTTTCCTCCCAGCAAATCTCATTAGTCGTTAAGCTTGATTCCTTTCCATTTCCAGTATCCTCTTTCCCCACCATACTAGCACCTGCTGCCGCCGCTCGTTGGCCAGTCACCTTGGAACCACCATTGTAAACTAGAGATTCTGGACAGGATGATTGCTTATGACCAAACTTGCCACAATTAAAGCAAAATGAGATGGAGGCCTTCATATTCCACCTTGAATTCCTTCCCCAAAGCGAAGATGGAAGGCTTAAGTTTTTTCCTCAAGTCCAATTCCACAAAAATCCTAGCAAACTTACCTCGGGAATGAATGGAGGTGTGTTCATCAATTTTAAGCATTGTCCCAATCTTACTCCCGGAAAGGGCTGGGGCGCTACTGCCTGAGAGTCTCCGGTACTGATTTCCTTGTTTTCGCACGCCACAGAAACGATTTGTTCGATAACTCCATGGGAAGATCTGGGATTCTTATCCATGTAGCAATCTTTCTCACTTCATGCTCCTTGGGGCTAAAGAATGGTCTCCATCTTTGGACTTGAATGCAATGCCCAGCATAATTCCAAGGGCCTTCAAATAAGGCATGCTTATAGTCACCTTCCTCTTGGAATTTCACCAGATAGTAGCCTTCACTTAGATCAATTACACGAATTTGACCTTGCTTAGCTCATATAATTTGAAGTTTATTCACCATGAATTTAAAACCCACCTTCCTGCCCAAGACATTTACAATGAGTGCATGACGCCAAGGTTTGCACCACTCTTCATATTCCTCCAATGACACCTCTGATCTACCGTTGGTTTGGTATCATCGTCATCTTCCTCAAAGAAATCATCATCGTTATTCATCTCAAAACATAATTCTTCTGTCACCATTTGGATGATCTCCGTCGCATCAGGTTTATAGCCATCCATATGCATGGCTGTCTCCAGATAGGACTTTTTATTTTCACCATTAGAAGGATCACCTGAAACTTTAGTGTCCTCCTTCAAAATATTGTCTTCCACTTTATCATCCATGATAACCTCCACGGACGTATTATCAGTGACTTCCTCCCCTGTCTTCACCTTTTTTGTACTACGAACTTTCAAATCTTCCTCCTCCGCAGAAGTTTTCTCATGCGTTTCAATGAACCCTAGCAGAGGGTTACTCATTTTCCCAGAATAAAAATTATGATTCTTTCTTTTGTTTACTAGCATTGTATATTTGATTTATTTTAATGAACATTTTATATTGTATAGTACTTGTTAATTAATAATTAACAATATTTTCTTATTATGTTATTATATTGTTATATATATATACACACGCGTACGTTAAGACCGATTAAACCGCGGTTCGACCACGGTCCAACCACTGAACCTTGAACCAGTACTTTGATCGATCCAATAAGCAGTTCGATTTTCAAAACATTTGTAAGATGCATTACTCGAAAAAAAGGACAAAATTTAAGATGCATTGCCTTGTTACTACCAAATTTATAAACTTTTCACCTTCATTAACAAACAAAAATTGAGATTATCAAGTTACTTCTATTAATACATTTAAAAAATTAAATTACCCATAAGATATTAATTTTATATGTATTATAATGAGTAAAAGAAAAGTATAATGCTCATTGATTTCATAAATGACATATAATATAAAATACTCCCTCCGTTTCACAATGTTTGGCCTTTTAGGTCTGAGCACACAAATTAAGAAAGTATTAATTATTGTAAGTATTATGTATAATTTGTCTAAAATGCCCCTATTTAATCCTTATTGAAAATTGTAATAGTATTTAATTTTTATTAGTAAGTGTGTCCATTAATTAATGTATAGTGGTTTAGAGATGAGAGATATGATAAAAGTAGAATTAATGAGGAGTAAGAGAAATGATTGAATGAAAGGTTAATATTGGAAAAAAATATGTTTGTGTATTGAAAATGTAAAAGGCCAAACATTGTGAAACAAGGAAAAAAGTCTAAAAGGACAAACATTGTGAAACGGAGGGAGTACCATATAAAAAGTATTAAAGTGACAAATAAATTGAAAGGGAGAGAATAATAAAGTAAATAGTTACATAATAATCATTTTATTTATGATAAGCTCGCAACACTCACTTTTTTTTTCTTATATTAGACCCTGTTTTAAATTATCTATATTGCTCTAGGAGTTTTATGTGAAATAAGAAATAAAGTTATTTAATACTTCAATTTTCAAGAGAAGAATAATGCAACTTTACTACTGTCTCCGTCACATAAGTTATGTTGATTTAGAAAATGAACATGGATTATGAAATGAGTAGATGATATAAGAATTTTGTGTATTTTGATTAAATTATCCCATTTAACGATAGGAGAGAAAGTCATAATAAATGTATGAAAATTATATTGAAGAGAGAAGAATAAATGAGTGGTGAAAAAGATAAGGTAATAAATAAGGGTATACTTGAAAAATAAAGTATAAATGAGTATTGAATTTCTAAATGTACATAACTTATGAGAGAAAGTAAAATGACTAAATGAATACTCCCTCCGTCCCAATGGATGGTAAAAAATGGCTTTATCCCAAACTATAGTTAAAATAATTAATGAAAAGTTTAGAAAAATAATTGGTTGATGTGTTAGACAAACCATTAAATGCATGTCTCCTTAATTTTTTTACTTTTCAATTTTTTTAACTATCCTTATAGGACATAGGGAGTATAATTTATTTGACGGAGGGAGTATATTAACCTCACACTACATTAATTATCACATATTTCACATATTCAAAAATGTTTAAAAGCAAGGTTAAAGTTGACAAAAATTATTGTATATGCACCATCGAATCTCTAAAGTGACAAATAATTTGAAACAAGTTGAAAGTGCTAAACTTTTTTTTTTAGTTTTTTTAACAAACACATATAAATGAATGTATTTCATGAAAAATGATGAATTTAATAAATAAAAAGTCCTATATTATTTTTTTTAATAAAATATATCCACTATTGAGTTCTTATTCTAATCCCAAGAACTAAAGTTAAGAAAACAATTTTTTCTTATAATCATATCTGAATGAATGTGAGTATCTACACCTCTCAACCCTCTTCAATTTGGTACCAAGTTTGCTTGATTTGGTGGAGTAGAGAAGGAGATATAAGCCTGCAAAATTTGGTGGTTGAATTTGAAAACTGAATTTCAGATTCTTGGAGCTATATTTCCTTGACTCGTGTGGTAAGCTCGAGCATCCTTTGAGCTTCAAACTTGTTTTATTTTCAAGATTTCATATCCTAGTTTTGATTATAATCATTGATCACGAATCATTATGCCTTATTCATAGTGATCAACACTGATTTTGCACCCTTGTTGAACTGAAAACAGAGTACCTTGACAACTGAGACCAAACTTTGGGATTTCCCCAATAAATCCGTTTATTTCAATCCAAATCAGTTTCAAACACTCCTAATAGATAAGGGAGAAGTTATCCGGGTGCTAGAATGATAATCTAAAGCCTGGAAATGTAGGAGTTCTCATGAACTCAAGGGCAAAGTTATAAAAAATGAAACTTGAGATAGAAATATGACTTGGAGGTCATTTAAGTCCTATTTCTTGATTTGAACAACTTTCATATGATGAATATGAGATAAATCAATGATTAATTGGGACTGCTTTATAAAGGAAATTAAAATCTATGTGAGGTTGTGATTTTACGTCTTTTATGCATATGGCTTGAATTGTATATGAAATTGATGCTTGGATTGCTTGAAATATGCATGAACAGATGTAATTATATGTGATTTTAATCTGTTTTGGGTTGCATTTGGTAAAAGTGAAATGTATCAAAAGTTGGTATAACAAAACCCCATTTCAGTATGCAATTTCTGCAGGGTAATCGATTACCAGGGTTTTGGTAATCGATTACCAGGTTGAAATTGGTTCCAAAATTTGAATTTCATGTAGCAATCGATTACTACCCTCCGGTAATCGATTACCATGACCTCTGAAGTGCAAAATGCCAATTTTAATACACCTAGCCTTTACCTAATACAATTATGAGATGTGGAAAGTATTCTTATGAATAAACGAATATTTTTATGCTTATGTTGATGATAATTGATTAGGAATATGAATTCATAATTATGAAATGAATTAATAATGAAAGTGAAACGATAAATTATTTGCATTCGCACGCGGAGTTGCGGATGGTGAGATAGGATATCGGGAAAGATACGACCATTCTAAGAATTGGAAAGAGAATTCATAGGATCGGACGAGAATGTGCAGAGGTTAGGTTCGACGGTGATTTGTCAGTAACCGTTGGTGATTATTATGGGTAAAACGGTCCTATGAGGGGGGGGGGGGGTTGCAGACTTTTCCCGAGATAGTTTTGCTAACCATAATATATACTATCGTCCTCTAGGTGCATATCATGGCTGCGGAGGGCGGACCTTTGGCAATGATCTCACCATAGAGAGAAAGGGTGAATTATCGTGGTTAAAAGGCGTTTACTCCTAGTTGCATTCTTTTTATTAGAGAGAATGGGTTGAATTCAACATGATTGAATTCGGTCGAAGGGTTGTTTATATGAGAATGATATTGGATCCAGATGAAGAGAATGAGATTAGAATACATGCATCATGCCACTTAATTACAAGAGAATTGTGTGATAAATTGGGTGTGCATTTGTACATGGATTATTCTTTGATTACTTGATTATTTGTGATTGTTATTTCTAGTTCTGATAGATTATTATTTGATGATGTGCTTCGGCTATGACTTACTCCCCTGCCCTTTTGTTTGTCAGGTAATGGCTAAGAACTTGATCTGCATAGAGATGAGGTTCATCCCCGAGGGGCATGGCATACGAGGGGTACCAACCTGATTCTAGAGGGGATGGTGGAGAACACGATCCACCGTCTGAACCCTCTCCCTCATATGCGTTCCCGGAGGACTTGTGTTCCTGTGGTCCTTATCATCCGTCTCTTTCCTGATTAGAAGGGGTGATATGTGACTATATGATATGAAAGTCCTGTATTTATATACCTGCTGATCTTTTGGAGTTATAACCATGAGCTCTAAGTTCTTATATTTTTTGATGTAAAATAATGTAAAATATGTTAATCGACCTAGGGTACAGACTGATGGACAAACTAAAAGCTACGCTCTAGCTGCTAAAGATGTGAAATTTGTTTGAAAACCTTTTTGAATAATAATGTATATGATGTGAATTAGTTTTCATCTCTATGTGGATAATGTCGTGATGTGTTGATTTAGTGATTGTTTAAGTTCATTTTCCTAAAAGGCGAAAAATTAATTCCCATTTTTATAAAAGAATTAAAGAAAAGGAAAATAAATTTAGGTCGTCGCACTCGGCGTAATGGTTATGAGAGGATCTAGAAAGACTGGATAGGGGTCTTACGAACATGGATTGGCGCCTTAGCTTCACAGAAGCTAATGTTAAAATCTTAGCAAGAGTCCATTGTTGCAGACCCTTTTTCAAATTAGCAAATTTGGGCCATAATCTATATTTAGTAATCTAATCTTGCAGGAAAGACAAGATAAGTATGATCACAACAAAGACTACAAGAGTTATGGTAAGATACTTAGTGGGCCCACGCCGCCTTGGTGTAGGACGACACATCGGCGGTACCACTAAGTTGGGAACTTCATCGACTACGTGGCTTGGAAGGCTTTGGAAGGAGGAAAGTGCACAGGGCGTTCATGCCTTGACAAAGCACCTTCATGATAGATAAGGGACGGGGAAGCCCTGATACCCATGACGCCCTAAGACCTAGGACGCCCTAACACCTATGACGCCCTAAGACCTAGGACGCCCTAACACATAGAACGCCCACTCACTAACCCACATGCTGTGACAGCAACGTAGGCTGACACCCCTTTTTGCCAAGACTTGGTCACCAAGTTTACTTGGTCACTAAGTCTACTTGGCCACCAAGTTTTGCACTACTCCCATTGCACCCCTACCCACTCTATAAAAGGAAGACAGCCAACAAAACACAGATCATCTTATCCCACCTCATCTGATCACTCTCCTAACACTTTTCCATATTCCCAACATTACCATAATAACCAAGACTTCTAACATATTCAGCCAAGATACACTACAAAAAGGGTTACAATACCCATTTCCTCATTCTTCCTAAACCAATATCATGGGTAAAGAGCACTTCGGTCGATCCTCCCGATGATTCTTCATGATGCTCCATCCGTTCTCTCCAAGCCACGGAGGCATGGATTTTGTACTTTTACATACATCTCTTAAGCTTACAAACCCAGATCATTATCATTAAACACTCCGTAAAAAGGGGTTACAACATTTGGCGACTCCGCTGGGGAGATGTATGTATAAAGCTCGGAACATTAAGGATGAGAAAAGGAGAAGTGGTCATGCGATTTTAGAGGCTCAAAAGAGAAAGTGCCACGCAGAGAATAAAGAAGACATGGGCGAAGGCAAGGAAAATAAGCTCTAAAGTTACTCTCACCTCTGTTACACGTTGCTTCAAATACCAAAGGCACACAACAATATACTGTTCATGAATCATGATACCTTCAATATATCATAAGAAAATAAGAGTAAAGAGAACCACCAGAAAAGAAAAGAATGAGCATATGAGGAAAACGAGAGTTTCAAGCCTTTAGGAAAATACAAGTTAAAGCTGGAACATAAAATGGTAGAGAAAGCTACAATGGAAACAGTTTCAGATTAGCCCATTAGGCTGATTCGCTGAGTCAAGCGAGTTGAGCTGCGAGTTGACTCACTAAGTTTATGGAATTCACTCGCTGAGTCAGGCGAGTCGTGAGCAACAGTTCAGAAGCCATGATGGTGGTCAAAGCTGGGCTTGCTATTGTCTCTCATGCCATGGATTCCGCCGTCACCGCGCCCCTTCGATCTCGTCCCACCATCATCCGTCATCGCGCCACCGTTCACGACGCCGGCGTGGTTGCTGCAAACCGCGACCCCCTTTGCTCGGTCAGTTGTCAGGAACGCAAAAGGAGAGAGGTGAAGAGGGACCATAGGTCGTACGCTTTTGGCCAACCATGGACACAGAGAGAAAGGGATGTTTTTGGGAATTATGAGTTTTTGGGTTGGAAAGTTATTTTTGCAAAGGCAAAGAAGAAAGGGACAACACTCTGACACTGAGCTTTTTGATCAACACGAAAAAATAAATCTGGCTGTGTGAAGAAGAATGAAATGCTATGGATATAGGAAAGAAAATATTAGAGCTAGGAAGGGAAAGTTTTGATATATGTGATTTGTTAGAAAAAGCTTTTCAACCGAGGAAGAAGGTGCAAGTAAGGCTTTCTTATGAGAATGCAACGTATTAACCAGGGGTTATTGTCCAAAAAAAATAATAATAAATCTTGGCCAGCCATGTAAAATACACATTGGACAAAAGATGAGGCAAGGTCTGAGTATTCCAAAAGAAAGAAGAGCAGTGTTCAAGGACACGAGAAGACTTTTTCAACCAACCAAAAGACTACTTCTAGAGACCAGAAGAATAAAAAGTAATTCTCCTAGAGTGAAGTGTTTGGGTTATAGTCCAATGGAAAAAGACATGGCAAACTTGGGACAAAATAAAAGAGGAGACAAATTCCTTTATTATCATCAATAAGTCACAGCTAAGTACCTCTATCTGGATTTTAATTAATTATTTTTATATGTTTATGAATAATCCTATTTATTCCTTTATGATTTTTTTTCCTTTGGTTGTCAGCCACATGTTTATATGTTTGTTATTGCCTTGAATCATTTTTACACACATTTTTACTATTGCCTGATGAACTAGCTTAGTATTTTCATTGAAACTGTTAAGAGAATATCTTTGTTAAATCAAGGATTACAATAGATATGAATGTGATATTACAAAATTAAGTGTGGTTGATGCATGCTCGATTAGGTGTAGACCATGATTGTTTGACGATGTTTTTGAGTGATAGAACACGAATATTAAACCAACACAGATCTATTAGAGAAAAATTATTACGATAGAACAAAATGTTTGAGCTTTATTAGAACGCCCAAAGTAGGCAGGAACGCCCTTCCCCCAAAGAAGTGGGTGTCCCCCGAAAGAACGCTCAGAAGTCAAGAACGCTCAAACTTGTCAAGCGAATAAGTAAGTAGCCAAGTTAGTAGCTCGACGAAAAGGACATCATAGTGATAGGCTTGGTTCCTGATCAAGGCAAAAGGAAAGGAAAATAGAGTGATCACGTGAGAAAAGGGAAAAGTTGTCAGATGAAACAAGGAAAAAGACAAGGACTTGGAGAAGAAAGTTTTGGCATCTGTTCTCTTAGCAAGAAAAACTTTTCAATTACTAAGAGATGAAAAAGGAAAGCTTTGGAGATAAGGAGCCTCGGTAGAAACAAAATGAATGGGTTTTAGAGTAAGAGCATAGGACAAGACTAAGAGATATCAAGAGGAGGTCATTGCCCAAAGGTTGGAGAAGGGAACCTATATCTGTCCGGAAAAAAGGGATTGAAGCCTTTGTCCTATATGAAGTGGAGCTGGACAGTAACGTCCATTTCATTAAAAGGAAGAAGAAACCACGGTGACAACTGGATCATGGCTACTGCTCACGAAACCAGCTTCCTCCGCTCACGCCCTTCCACTTCACGTCATCGTTCTTGCCATGGCTGTTATGGAGACAGTGCCCCTTTTATTTTTATTTTATTGAAGCTAACTGGGCGATTGGGATGGAGAAAAAGTGATATTAATATGGCAACTCTGGATTTCTTGGTCAAAGCAAGATAAAGGAACTTGCATAAATAGGGAAAAGATGAAAAACTGTTAAAGATAGGAAAATGAAAGATGAGTTGGAAATGTGTGACCAAGAAAGTAGAGGGGAGCAGAAAAGGGGGCATTAGTTAGAAGAGTAACGGGACAAGAGAGGAGTATAGTAATATAGGAAAGGTCTTGGGTCTACAACCGGTATTTCCAAAGAGTGAAGTAGCCTCTTTTCATAAAAGAGGAAAGTTTTTTGCTTGTGTGTAGAGAAAGACTCTTTTGCAAAATAATAAACAAATGCCACTTTGGAAAAGGGGTGAGAATGACCTTTCAAGAAAGGTGCCACTGTGCCAGGCATTAACCACTAGTCATTATCCAAATATACATGAAACCATGTTATACAACAGGGGTCACCATCCGAGAAAGAATATACAGGGAAGCAAAAAAAAAATCTTTGCTTTCTTTATCATTGTTTTATAAGAAAAAGTTACTATTTGTTTTATTTATTGTTAAAATATTTTATCTTGCATCATAGCCTTATAATTTACCGGGATACTTTTTAGATGCCATGTTATTATCCAGCTTGAACCCCTGCAATCTTGGAACTTATGATAATACAATAAAAATAAGATGAATAACATTAGCATGTAGTAAGGGATAATATAAGAGTGTATATTTTATACCAATGATAAAAAGAATATTATAAATAATGAAATTCGATTCACATATTTTTAATTGGTAGTAAAAAAAAAAGAAAAGGATATTATTATAAACCAATTTTTTATTGATATGAAAATAGATAGTTTTTAACATTTTTTGTGATAGAAGGGAAAGAATCAGGAAAAGATCAAGAAGGAGGAGACTAACTATAGCTAAAAATGGAAGGACTTGGTTTTGATGCATTTTAAAGATGAGGGGTCAACAAGCTATTATTGAAAAGGAGTGTAGATAAGCTAGCAAACTAGAGGCTACTGCCTAAAATGGAGGACAACCTCATGCAGACCAGAGATGCACACTTACCAAGAAATGTGTTCAGGGAAGTAAAATAAACTCATTCATTTTTAATGCACTACTATTATTATTATTATTATTATTATTATTATTATTATTATTATTATTGAGTCTCAGATAACTTTCATGATAATGACTAAGTCTTGGAGTTTATGTTGTGAACTACGTGTTGGAGGCCACATGACAATGTGAAGTCATTTTCATGCCATATTTTATGCTTACCAATGGTCATATGAAATATAACGCAAGAGAGAGACATGACGCATGCCCATAAATCTGTTATTATTTTAATTATTATCACGTACAAATTCTTGCTATATGAGCGTTGTCCTCTGATAAACTTGTCAAGTATCTTCTTTGGGCCATGATAAATATATATATATTTTTATTAGAACTATAGATAATGGCATGAAATGTGAGATTCAAATATTTATGAAATGCGAGAATCAAATATTCGAGTTTTAGTAGGAAACTTAAAGTGGGAACGCTCTCGCAACCAGAACATGACATGACGCTCAAGCGGGAAGTACGCTCCCCATACCCAAGAGCGAAAAGTTACGCCCTCCATGACATTAGCCAAGATGGATTGCTATGATTTCACACTAAGACCCCTCTTAAGCGTGGCCATTTTAAATGTCTCATGCATAGGAAATTTGGATTGATGCTACCTTGCAAAAATTATAACCTTGTGCCTTGCTTATTGTTTTACATGAAGTATAAATGCATGTTGTGACTGATGGAAATATTTGGAATGCATGCTCACATGATTAGAAAGATTAAGATTGCTTGAGATATAATTGATGGTGCATGATGATTTATAATAGACAAAGAATTATCCTATATAAGCGATCGTTAATCACGAGTCAATGATTATGGGAGACATGCTCTTGAAGAAAAAACAACGAGAAAAAAAAAGAAAAGAAAGAAAGAAAAGAAAAGAAAGAAAGTAGAAAGCACGCTCAATAGAAGAACGCCCGAGTAGGAAGGGACACTCGAGAGCGAGACATCTAAAAGCATGAAAGAACGCTCTCCACATCCAAAAATGGACGCCTAGAGTGGGAAAGTAACCACGTGTTGTCAGATAAAGAACAAGTCCATAAATTATAGGAAGTTAAGCTGAGAGAAGACTAGGACAAAAGTGGGAATAAGCTACGCTGCTAACAGAAAAGACTCTATAACAAGAAAATCAGATATTCACTAGGAAATGAAGTGGGACAAGATATGCTCAGCGAAGAAGGCACGCTCTTGAAAACAAAGCGGAATACACGCCCTCAAAGAAAGAGAAAGAACACGCCCAAGAACTGCAATAAAGAAAATCAGTAAGGAGAAAATCTAGATGGTACACTCAAGAACTTCGAGGGTAGAGGGAACTTGATCGCTAAAAAAGAAAGGGTAAAGTAGATGGCACGCCCAAATGGGAACGCACACTCAGCGGAAAACACGCCCTCAGCAAAGCAGAAAGGCGTGCATTCTATAAAAAACGAAGATAGGAAGCAGAAATTGAGCTCTTTGTAAGAAAACGCCCTCAATAAAGCAGAAGGGCGTGCATCCAATGAAAAACGAAGATAGGAAGCCGGAATAAGCTATCGGTAAGAAAACGCCCAAGTCAAAAGAGCGCTCATCACACTCAAGAGCTGGATGCCCATGCAAAGTGCACCCTTCATACCCAAAGTGGAAGCTACGCCCACCATAACAAGACGCCCAAAGCTGAAGGAGCGGCGTAGTTGGACAAGAAGCCAGAATAGGGCGTAGTTGGACAAGAAGCCAGAATAAAGAACAAGGCATCAAAAGGACACAAAGCTAAGTATTATACCTTGCCTAATTTTAATTCCATACATTAGTTTGCATGATTATTATTCTCTCACATGCTTACATGTCAATAAATAAATCATAGATAGTTATCATGACAAATTGACTCTAAGATAGTGCTTAGGCGTGATGGTTTACCGCCCCTAAGCACGCCCAACTAGAAAATCTTGAAAGAATGCATGAAAGAAAATTATGGTTGGCATTAGGGGGCTTGATGCGTGATGGTCTTAACCTCCCTCAAGCAAACCCAATTAAAAAGACTTAAGTGGGCGTGTTGGTATGAACCTCCCCCGAGAAAACACAATAAGAAAGATATGATCTTGGCATGATTTTTGAAATTTGATTATTGCATCTTGGCATGATTCAACTTTTGGTTCATTACTGTTATTGCATACTTAACACCGAAGATAAATATAGAATTACTAGAATGAGAGCTTGTATTCAAAAGAGACAAATAGAAGCTTGGACGTGTGACACACAAAAAAAAAGGGGGGGGGGAAGAAGGGGAGAGACCCCACCACACGTTTCGAGCAAAGCATGCACCCAAATGGTCGAGCGGGTCATAGTCCCCTCATTTGGAAGATCTAAGTGTCCGGAGTGGTTATCTAAACCCAACACTTAAGATAGAGATAACGAATCGGGATGGTCGAGCGGGTGTCGTTCCCCGCATCCACGATATGGATAAAAGTCTAAGTGAACACAGGCCACACACTTAGGCTCACGCGAATACCTGAAATGGTCACGCCCTGGGAATTCGCAAGGGTCGATCAAATTCGGGCGTACTAAGGGCAAAAGAGTTGTCAAAGCGTCACGAATAGACCAAATACGAGTGATGTAGCTACCGGGTCGCGCCCCGGCACTCGTATAAGAAAAGAAAAACTTCATCAAAAAGTCAAATGAAAGATTTTAGATATGAGCTCTCAAAATAAAGAATCCTATATTTGTGCAATGTGTGTTTACAGCATCATATGATCAATTAGCACAAGGCATAATAAGTATATTTGCTTCAATTGCATTTTAAATAATTTTCATAAAAAGTTTGAGCAGCCATGACCACATGATCAGCAGGACGCCCACTAGAAACAACAAGGCGTAAAGATAACTGGTGAAACTATCTGTGACAAGGCAAAACAGGAGCATCGGTGGCTACGCCGCCCATGTTTTTGGGGAGGAGGGGCTGACGCCTTCAAAGAAGAAGAGGATTTAGCATAACATTCAATCATGCATAACATTCATACATAGCATTCATTCATTCGCATCATCCATGCATACATGGCATTCATTCATTCATTATCTCCAAGCGTACTAAGACTTAAGAAGAGCATGGTCCTAAGCGGATCTGGAATTGTCATGACACAATGCATACTGGATGACTAGCAAAGCGGAATAACAACTAGGGGGCTTCCTCTTGAGGAGACAACATCACTCATGGACCAGTACAAAGCAAAAGGGAATCATCAAGAAAGGGAAGTTTCAACTTTTATTACAATCGTCATTGAATTTGAGATAAATGTATTTTATTACTAACAAAATTTTATGCAGCATCAAAATAAAGATTATGGCCTTTAGAGATATTGTGCACTTGAGAAAGAATAGATTCTCCCTCAAGTGCAAGGGGGCTAATGTTGCAGACCCTTTTTCAAATTAGCAAATTTGGGCCATAATCTATATTTAGTAATCTAATCTTGCAGGAAAGACAAGATAAGTATGATCACAACAAAGACTACAAGAGTTATGGTAAGATACTTAGTGGACCCACGCCGCCTTGGTGTAGGACGACACATCGGCGGTACCACTAAGTTGGGAACTTCATGGACTACGTGCCTTGGAAGGCTTTGGATGAAAGAAAGTGCACAGGGCGTTCATGCCTTGACAAAGCACCTTCATGATAGATAAGGGACGGGGAAGCCCTGATACCCATGACGCCCTAAGACCTAGGACGCCCTAACACCTATGACGCCCTAAGGCCTAGGACGCCCTAACACATAGAACGCCCACTCACTAACCCACATGTTGTGACAGCAACGTAGGCTGACACCCCTTTTTGCCAAGACTTGGTCACCAAGTTTACTTGGTCACTAAGTCTACTTGGTCACCAAGTTTTGCACTACTCCCATTGCACCCCTACCCACTCTATAAAAGGAAGACAGCCAACAAAACACAGATCATCTTATCTCACCTCATCTGATCACTCTCCTAACACTTTTCCATATTCCCAACATTACCATAATAACCAAGACTTCTAACATATTCAGCCAAGATACACTACAAAAAGGGTTACAATACCCATTTCCTCATTCTTCCTAAACCAATATCACGGGTAAAGAGCACTCCGGTCGATCCTCCCGATGATTCTTCATGATGCTCCATCCGTTCTCTCCAAGCCACGGAGGCATGAATTTTGTACTTTTACATACATCTCTTAAACTTACAAACCCAAATCATTATCATTAAACACTCCGTAAAAAGGATTACAACATCCATTCTGACCACCACCCTATGTGCCTCAAAAAGGATGTTTCGGGTGCAGCTACTCAAAACTGCCCATTTGGTTTAGAAGCCACGTGGTTGAACCATTCTAGTTTCGGAGCTTTAATGGAACGGAAATGGTGAACTGTTGCTAGAAGCTCTTCAGGACTTTACCCCTCACCTCAATGAATGGAATAAAAACACTTATGGGATTATGTTCCGGCAAAAAAGAAAAGAGATGTTACGTCAAATTAGAGGCATTCAAGCTTCTCATGATTATGATACAAATAGTTTTACCATGTAACATCATTGACACTCTAATAAAGATATTTCTCTTATAAATTTAGATCTATTTTAAAAGTGAATTATCCAATTATAAAATACTACTTCTTTTCATGATAATCTAATAATGTATTTCACATGTCTAACTTTTACATTCGTGATGATTATAACATGACAAACCTATTAAGATTTATGATAATCAATAAAATCCTTTAAGAATTAAACACACTTTCGTGATTTAAAACCTCAAATTCAATTATGTATATCAAACATTAATGTTCATCTTTCACCTCTTCCTCTAACATCTTTGATCATGCAACAGTGGAATCTGACACAAGCTCATGTATTAAGAACAACATAGTAGTTAAATATTCTAAATTTTTTATTAATTACTCCATCCGTCCCACAACAATGATAACAAATAACATATTTTTTGTCCCAAACTAAAGTTAAAATATTTAATGAAAATACTTAAAAAATGCAAACTTTGAATTATGATTGGTTGATCATGTAAAATGCATTAAATTGGTTGTTTGATAATTGATTCATGTGTTAAACAAATCATTATACGTATGCATCTTTTTTTTTTTGGTGAACATATGTATGCATCTTTAATTTTCTAACTTTTGCAATTCTTTACCATCTCATGGATGGGACCGAAGGATTATTTTTTTGGTGTACACCAATCGGTACTCGGATTTGATTTATCCAAAATCCGACTCATCTGGTCCGACCCAATTGAACTCGCACTAAACGGTAGAGATTTCACAACGAGAGTTGCTCCATACCCAAGGCTCGAACTCCGGACAAATTAGTTAAGGGATCAAGTGAATTACCACTTAACCAACCTCACGTCGGTGACGGAAGGATTATTATAACTTTATATTGCAAAATTGTTTTTTTACTATGAATTGGACGGACCGACGGAGCATCATAGAAACTGAACCAATCAACTCATAGTCTCACACCCTCCACCATCTCTAACCAACGAAACTTCAACCATTTCAATTTTTTACTCACACTCCCCACATTATAATAACACACCTTCTTCTATTGAAGCTCCTTCAATGGCGGTTTCATCGCCACCAATACTCTCACCACTCCTTCTTAACACCAAGACTAATCTCTTTTCTTCATTTCCTTCACCTCCTCTCACTTTCCCATCCACACCCACTAACCCACTCCTCGTTTTCTCTTATACTAGTATGTTCATTTTCTTCATTATTGCTACTACTACTACTTCAATTCTTGAAAAAAAAGATAAAAATATGATTTTTATGTTCCACGGTGATTGGAATTTGGGTTTGATGGAATGGTTTTGCAGAACAGGGAAATGGGTTGGCGAGTGAAGACAAAAAAATCTTACTTGAGCGTTATGGTTATGATATTGATGCTGATGAGTATTTTTCTCAGTCTTCTTCTAAGGTTCATTCTTTATCTCTTTTTTCTATGCATTAGTCTCAATTAAGTTTTTGATTTTAGTATATTGTTTTGCAAATATTGGTTCTGTTTGGCAGGCACTATTAGTTGAAAAGCTAGCTGAAAGCTGAAAAACCAAGAGCTAAAAATAAAATTGCTTATGGCCAATAAGCAAGCTGATTAAATTGGAAGTGTTCCATACAATTAATTGATTAGCTAGTTGATAAGTGTAAATAACCGAAAGCTCCTAGCTTAGTAACTCATAAGTCATTAGTCACTTCAATTGACTTCATTAAACAAAACTACTGACTTATTTTTTGTTGACCGACTTATATTGGTGTTGCCAAACACACGTTATCATATAACTCTAATTTTGAAAACCTTTAAATTTGTGGTCAGTGAGGTCTATTTGTTAACCTTTAAATTTTTTGTTGTTTACTAGTACTTTGATTATTGGTTGAATTTGATAAAAATCTAATAGACATGATTAACCACTAACTTATATATCTAGTTGGTAAAAAATGGTTATAGGGGTCTATTATTTTGCGAATTTAACCGTGTTTTCTTTTTTCTAAATGCGACTGTTTAGTCCAAGAGGAGAAAGGACTCAAAGGAGCCTCCAAGGACTGGAAGAGGGAAGCAAGTGCAAGAGCCACCAGAGGAGCCTAAACCTCCACGCACTACACATAAATTGCTTCAGGTACTCTCTTTTTAGGATTTGGTTTCCTATAAACTGCAAATTCATAGTCATTGATGTGGAAACTAGAGGGGTTTATTTTTGTTTGTTCATAGACTGCAGTGAGGTTGCTTGTGCTTTATTGAAAAATTATGAAAGTGATGCACTGCAAATAAAGTTCCATTTTCTATAGTCTTTACATTCCATGATCATCTAGGATGGCTCAGTCTACATCTATGATGAATTACTTATTTTAAATCGTGGATGAGGCAGAAATATTGCATTTTGGAGGTTTCAGCCATATTTTTCCGTGATTGTTCACCATTTCCATAATCATAACATAATTACAACTGTGTTTGCAGCCTCAATCCAAAACCATTTCATCAATGGATATGATTTATGATAGACCTTATGGCATCGTTTGATCCATACAGCCGGCCTCACCTAATGGGACAAAGCCTTGGTTGTTGTTGTTAATGTAAAGGATTAAAAGGATAGGGATATTAGGGGTTTTATTGTTTGTATATTATAAATGTCTAATACTTAACCTTATGTATTTGCTTTCATACTTTCCTTGCCTGACAGTTATTTATTCTTTATTTTAGAAGGTTAAGCATAGAGACAATATAGTGTTTAAACTTGGGATCTGTGACTCGTTCATTTTAAATGATTTACTCTTCTAAATCTTAACTTCGTAACGAGTAAAGATATTTTCTCATTTGTTAGTCAATGAAAGTCATGGTAGCTATGGGGATGGAATCTGATGATTTCATGGTTGCACTCTAGGATTGATTTCCATCTCTCTAATGAACTAAGGGCTGCTTATCTCTTTTCCCTACTCATTATTTTTAAATTTTAAGGCTCCTAAATCTACTTTGGTTGTGTTTAACTCTTTAACTTTTTACTGTTTCATTTTACCATGAATGTTATGCTTCTGTAGTTCATTTATATGGCAAATTAATGTTGAGTATTCAAATATTTCAATGTTGTCTTCTTTTTCTATTGTTAATCCCCTTCTTCAGCCTGTCGTGTGCTTTATGGCGCACCTTGCCACAAGTATTTAAACTCCAAGGATTAACTACCTTGTTTTACTTATTTTAAATCGTGAAAAAGATAAAGAAATTAGTTTTTAGAAGTGTTGAAAATATCCATAACTTTTATTCTGATGAATATACAGGTTCTAGGAGGAACGGCTCGAAGAAAGAAGTTGCTCTCACCAAAGGGCATGGACGTACGCCCCATGATGGAAGTGGTGAAAGGTGCAGCCTTTGATATATTACAGGTACCAGTCGGCTATTTTATCTCCTAATTACATTTGTTTGCCTGTTAATTGTTGATACTGGCTGGTTTCATCTTCCTTGCTGCAACTTTATTGTTTATACTAATAATTTTATTTAATGATACCAAGGCGGCTGGTGGCTGTCCTGCATCATTGAGACCCGGACGCTGGTTAGACTTGTATAGTGGTACAGGTTCTGTTGGAATTGAAGCGCTCAGTCGAGGATGTTCTCAGGTATTAATATTTTGAATGAGCAGTTTGCAGTGACTCTATGTTATGGATAGTGAGTTAATTGCGAAGGTTTTTGGGATTATCTGAGCTATCTCCTTAGTGATAGAGTCAGTTAAGAAATGGAATTAACAGATTTTCGACAAGTTTAAAGGATTTTCGGCAAGTTGTTCTTTTAATTTACATTCACGTGATACATTTTTTGCCTTAAGTCTCATGTTTCTATTGATATAAAATTAAATTTCAGGTGCATTTTGTTGAGATGGATCCTTGGGTTATATCAGATGTTTTACGCCCAAACTTAGAGTGCACTGGATTCCTTGATGTTTCAGTTATACATACTGTCCGTGTGGAGAAGTTCTTTGAACGTGCTGAGCAATTTGTAGGCATGTAAATCTTTTCATTTTAATTTCATTTATGCATATCCTCATAGCATCTTATTCTACCGAGATTAGGGATATGCCCAAGCATATGGTTGCAAAATTAAATGTTTGATACAAAAGTATTGCTGGGCTGAGGGATTTTCTGAAAAGTTTTGGAAGCTGCACTTCTATTCTATGCTAAGAAAATTAGAATTGGATTTGTCATGGAACAATCATTTTACACAAATGGTTTGATTCCTTTCTGGAAATTGTGTAGTTGCTGTTGTCACTTGAAACTCTTTGGAAACATATCCTTTTTTGCTGCTGTAAATTCTAACTATTTTTTAAATGCAGGAAACAATGGCCCATTTGATTACATCAGTGTCACCCCTCCATATACACAAGTTGACTATGGTGTACTGATGAGGCAAATTTCCGAATCATCATTGGTTGGAGAAGATACATTTATTGTATGTAGTAGTTTAGTAGTATATTAATCTTGGTTGGAATGGTCTCTCTGCTTACTAAGTTTATTGTATGCTGTCGTGTTCTGATGTAGGTAGTTGAGTATCCTTTAAAAACTGACATGCTGGATTCTTGCGGATGCCTTGTAAAGGTAATTCAAGTAACCATTATTACTGTATTTGCATGACATATACACTAATGGAATGCTTGGTTTTGATTATTTTGAGGGAAACAAACGATCGTTTGTTTTTATTAGATCTCTTAGGCAGCTTTTGATTATAAGCTATTTTGAACACAAGATAAGTTAATTCAAAACACAACCAAAGTGGGCATTTGGAAGAGCTGATTTGGGTTTATCTTACTATCATATAAGCACTCAAGCATGTCTTCGGAGGAACCTGAGAAAATAGTTTACAACCTTCATATAAGCCTCTTTTAGCTTATTTCAATAGAGAAGCTTATGAAATAAGCTAAAAGGAACTTATCGGAAGGTCATTAACTCTCGTGTGGTTAGTGCTTTTTCAATAAACGTTTAGCGAAAAGGTGCTTAACAAAGTTGTTTACCCAACGACGCCCTAAATGTCAAACTTCATTTAACCATAAAAACCATTCATTTTATTGAAATTCTTTTAGCCTAATAGTGCAAGAACTGCTAGCTACATTTATGAATTTATTATATACATTGTTTTTAATGGTATGCCCTATCTTGAGCTGTAAAGTGGTTATATGGAACTACAGTTAACCGACAGACGGTTCGGCCGGACGCTTTTAGCAATTTATGGACCAACATGGGCCCAGAAGAAGAGGAGATCATCACAAACTCGAATAACACAGTTGCAGTAAAGGCTGATAAACTTGCTGGTGGAGTGTTTAATCTGATACAGGGGGTCAATAGGATTTGTTTTCGAGCATTCGCGCATCGTAAACTTGAGAGCCGAAGCAGGGAAAGTCACACCCAAGGAATTACAAAATCGAAATGTTAAATTATGCCTTTGCATATATGCTCTACAAATCCAAACTTCATAAGTGTTGCAAGGTAATAAACTGTAACTGCTAACTAGATATAGATATAGACCCGCCAGCATTAAATGTATATCTTAACTTACCATTGCATTAGTTTAGTTACCGCAGTTTCTATTTATTGGGACCAAATTGATGTGGGATTTAATTTTCACGCCCTAAATTTATCCTCCCGTATAAAACAATATGGGAGAATTTACCCGTATAATTATTATTCGAACTCTATAAAAATGTGAAATAAATAAGGATATTTGTAAAAAAAAAGTAATTAATGCAATTAAAAATTACAAAGGAGGCTCACATTTAGGGTCGAAAAAAGTTTTCCAATAAAACTTACATTTAGAACATGATTGAGTAAATATAACATAACATAGTATAAACAATTGTATAATACCTTTCTTGAGCAAAAATGTGTTCTTACTTCTTATTTTTGGTTTTTTTTTAATTATTAATTTTTTTTTTAAAAAATAATATTGCTCTTATACATTTTAGAGTTTAGACCTCACAAATTTGATAAAGGTTGTATGAATAACTATAAATTACTGTGCACTGCGAATAGGCTATTGGGTTTAATCAAAGCAAAAGGGTTTGATACGCCCATTGTCACAGAAGTCAGAAGGTATGATATTGTCACAGAAGGTGTGATATGTAAATAAATGAGATTAATGGATGTGCACTGATGGTGTAATCAATCATCATCCACCATTCGTTTGTATTATTTTTACTTAAAAGTCAATGTCAATAAACACATGAATGGTGGATGATGTACATGTTAATAAACACATGGATGGTGGATGATGTACGAATGGTATAAAAAGCCTTTACACTGTTGGTGCACCACCTATTTTCTCTCAATGAATAACCAATTTAATCAATGGTATGATAATTTTTTTTAAATGTTCTAGTTGATAAGATGATGTTACTTTCATAATTATTAATGAGTGAACGTTAGGCTTAGTTCTGAAAATTAAATGATTTCCGAAGTTTTCTTTTGCTGATTGGTAGTTGTGTACATTGAAAAGGTAGTCTTCTTTTTTTATTGTTTTTATTTTTATGTTGCATTTTTTAATGTTTATTTTAGATTTATCATTGTTAACAAAAAATTTACAGTGATCGATTCACACACACCAAAAAAAAAACATTTAGGCTTTGTTTGGTTAACAGAGAGAAAATAGGAAGAGAGAAAATGAGAAGAAAGAAATAGGGAAGAGAGATTATGGAGAGAAAATGAGTAGATTTTATGGTTGTTTGGTATGAGAGAAAATGTGAAGAAATTGGAAAGAGAGAAAAGTTTAGTTTTCTTTCCTTTCGTTTGGTTGGAGAGAAAAGTGGGAAGAGAGAAAATAATAAATTTGTCAAAAGACAATTACACCATTATTTTCAAAAATATAAATAATATTTTTTTTATTTTTCATATATATCTATATTTCATATAGTCAAAGATTTTTTTTAACTTCAATTCTTTATTACATAATAAAATTTTCGAATCCAAAATATTATAAAAATAGTTTTTTTATTAAAATAAAAATGTTTTATTTTTTTCAATTAAAGAATTAAAAAATTTAAAAAAAAAAAGATGAAGTAAAATGGACAAGTGAAGAACAGATGAGTAATTTTACATGTCAATCACAGTTTTCTTTCCAAAATCTCTTCATTTGGGGAGAGAAAACTTTTTTTGTGGGTCCCATGTGTTTTTTTCTTTTCTGTCCATTTTCTTTCCTAAACCAAACAGGAGAAAATGAAGTTTTCTCTCCAAAATGTTTTCTCTCCAAAATCTCTCCTCCCATTTTCTTTCCACCCATTTTCTCTTGAAACAAACAAGGTGTTAAAACTTTACTCTCCCCTTATTTTAAAATGGTGATCAAACTGAAGAGTTAACCATTTCAAAATGGGAATTAATTAAAAATTTATGTACTCTTGTAATGTTTCATATGCTCACTGGAGGGAGCACGAGTACTAGTATCACAATTACATAAATATTATTTTAGATGTTGTGTGGCAAATAAAATGCTCGACGGAATTACATTAGGTGACAAACAATTACAATTACCATGCACTTCATAAACGAGAAGTTGAGGCATTTGAACTTCATCATGCACACAAGACATGACGACGATACTTTCCCAAAGCCCATATGGGAAATATGTTTCTATACGATGAATAATTCAGAATGCAATTCCTCATAAATGCTCCAGTGATTTCCTGTAGTTGATTTGGTAGTTGGTAATAATGAATCAAAATATGATATGATCATTAAGTGCAATTAAATATGTTTTGTCTTTATCTAATTTTCTTAAGATGAATTTACCTGTTGTGGGAAGTCTCCATCTTCCATTTGTGAATTGATCAGTAACTTTATTCCACGGTGTATGGGTGTAGGATCTATCTCAGCCTTTGTTCAACATAACATTCACAATTAGCACAATAAAATACTCTACATATATTTAAAATTTTTGTTCTCTTTTTATCTTAATACATAGCAATCTAATACTTATACTGTCATTCATATCACTTATAGCATATTTCCTTCATCCATAAACATTTTTGTTCATGTGCAAAATATGATTATCCCAAAAGTTCGTGCCGAAATCACTTAAACATTTTCAAAGAAAATTTGAATATCTCTAAAAATTACCAAAAAAAAAAATCTAACAAAGGCTATACAAGTCTAACCCAATCTACATTATTTCTTATTTCACCTTCACCATTAAATAGAAGTCCGTTTCCAATGATTAGATAGGGGAGTATATTATGAAAAAAATTTCACTAGTTAAAAAACTAGTTTACTAACCTGCCCTGCATCAATTAGGGACAACAAAGCCCAAGAACTTTGAACTAAGTTTGCACGGTTGCCTTTTAAATTTGTATACGTCTGTTAGAAGAAGAACAAAAAGCAAACTTCAATATACAATTGTGTTATTGGTCCACCACATATTCTTCAACTACGATATTTTCTTAAATTATTTTTGCCACCCCATTTTTTTCAATTACCCAAAATAATTGTAACATTCTCTTTCTCTCATCAATTTTGTCAACAACAATTATTATCCATTTCATACATAACAATTCATTTATCCTTACATTCAACTACCTACTCCTTCATTCTCCCTGCAAATCACAACTCATTCCCTCCTCATAAGCCACAACACATTCACCCCCTCCCCCCTCCATAATAACTCCTTCATGATCAATTCATTCGTGTGTTACATGACATCGACACCTTCCCATCCCATCCTCAAATCCATGGTAGTGAGTATAGCCACTACTATGCACGGTAGTAAGTTCAGTTACTATCATGAACAATAAAAATCAAAAACTTAAATAATTTGGTTTTGAATGTGGTCATTATCAAAGGATTTTTCAAATATATAATGGTGGCGATAGTGATAGTTACTTAAGGATGTTTCAAAAATCATATGGTAGTGAGTAATGGTATCGTTAGCATTTTTATCTTAATATTATTTATCAATCTTTTTATGCAATATGGAGGTGTCTCCTATGTGATGAGTGATGACTCTGTTCAATTTATAACAGTTCAAATGTCTGCAGGGAAAATATAAATTGTTTTTGTGATGCATTCATTTTGGTCTTTTACATTTTCTTCTGCTCCAGAGACAAGCGTAATGGCATAACTACCCTTTTTGATGCCATTGAGGACGGTGGCATGAGATCGTCATCTCTTGATTTACTCCTCTTCATATAAAATTGATGAACACGATAATGAGCAAGCAAATGATGGATTGTAAGATAGTTTTTATTAAATTACTTCTTGTTCCATTAATGCTTTCTTTTATATTCTATTTAATTTTTGTCTTGTAATTTTATGCTTGTTTGTTTGGCAAGATTTTTCTTACAGCTTTTAATTCTCAAGCAAAATTTGTAAAGATTTTTTCAGAAAAGGCTTTTTGTTGGGAGTGCCAGGAGGATAAATTTGTGTAGCTGTTAGGGATAGAACTTATGTACTCGTACTTTATGTTCCACAACTTTAACAACTTATTTACCTACCCAAAAAAATTCATAATTTTGTTATCATTGAGTTCTGAATTAGATGATTTACAAAATCCTTATGTTATTTTTATGGATTTTTTTTTCAACTAAAAAATAGGTTTTAAACTACAAAATTAACAAAAATAAAAACAATTTATAGGACCAATGTGAAAGCAAAAAATGACAAATAGTCTATTTAAACAAAATAAATAAATAAATTGCAGCACCAATTTAAAAACAAAAAATGTGTTATAAAAAAATATGTAGAATTTAGCTTTTATTTATCTTAAGAACGAAGAGAATGGATAAAATAAAGAAAAAACAAATAATATTATTTGGTTTTCTAAAATCATGAATAAAATAATTTAAATTATGAAATGTCAGGAGGACCTTGTTTTGGCATGACAGGTAACTCTCTCCCCACCCACCGTTAGGAAGCTGCTTTGACAGCAAAAAATGACATGCATTGCGCAAAGAATGACTGTTATGATACTTCTTTCCACTAGCTACTAGTCCCTTCACAGCAAACCACGTGCCATAGGTATAGCAAACCCCCCAACAACCGTACCTGCATACAAGTGCTTATCTCTTTAATAAATAATGAACATTGTCTCTTTCCTTTCTTTTAATTTGTACAAATCTATCAACATTGTCTTTTTTTTTTTTGAAAAAATATATAATCTAGGACAATACCATGAGCCATCAGGTTTTTGTGTATTTTCAATAAAATTGATTGCTTTGGAAATGCAACGATCTATTTCCTTTCTTCTATGGTTTGGGTATAGCTTTCTAAAATGAGCCAATGCTTCAATTGCTGATCCTGTACACTCTACATACCTGATATAGCACACTTCAACATAAGTGACTTGCCCAATATAAAATATAGTAACCATCAACTAACTAACATATCTATGGGTCAGTGCAAGAAGTGATCTTACTCCGTCTCAATGAGGGTGTCTTCAAAGAATTCTGTTGGATTGAATTTCTGCATCACATATAAATTAAGATCACTGAACTTCTTAATATTTTCTTTGATAAATTAGAATAATCATTGTATTAGTTTCATATTCATACCTCTAACCAACGATATGCTCTTTGAGGCTCCCAAGCAGAGAAACCACCATTGCTACTCTGTAGTTAAAAGGGAGGGATATGTATGTGAGAGAGAGTTGTAGTGCATATTGAAATATAGAAACTGAAGAATCCAATTTGAAAATGATTACTTACTTGTAGAGAGAGGATGACATTAACAGCATCATATAATCTGTCATCTTCCATTTTTTCTCCAACAAGATCAGTTGGCATTTTTGAGAATAGGAGTGCAGCCTATAAACACACACATGTGTAAATTAGTTTACAAATGTTAGTTTATTGCAATCAAATTGGGATTTAGTTAACTGAATGAAGACAACATACCTTGAGTCCCTCTGCAGTACAGTCAGATACTTGCCAACCATGATCATGCATTGAGAATGTCCATGATCCTTTGGAGATGTGTCTGTACATTGTCTTGTAATCCCCACTTGGATTTTTTGTTATCTGTGAAGCCTTTAGGAAGTGATAAGCTTTTCGAAGAGTAGGTCCATACTCCTCACTTAAATTACAACAAAGTATTGCTTGAATAGCAAATGCAGCATCCCACATCTGACTCCCAAAACTCTGCATTTATTCCCACTCCCATTCAATTTCAAATTAATTAATTATTAACAAGCAAGCTCGTCAGTAAGAAAATGTTATTCTTTTTTTTTCAAATTAATAATATTATCACATTATTAAAAGTTTATAAGTAACCAACCTGGATTTTCAAGCCATCTTCAGCGAGCCAAAAGTAATCAGGGATACGGGCTAAGTGAAGTTTGTAAGCCTCAGAGTTGGGATCTTCAACCCAACGTGCAATCAAACATAACACCTTCTCCACGCTTCCAATGCAAAGGTATCTGCTGTTCTCATCCTCATAATGAATATGCTTCATTGCAGTTTCAAGTGCCCTCTCTCTCACCATCGAAAAAGGCCACCACTTGATAATGCGCTCTCCCACGTGATGAAGAAATCCCCACAACACATCTTGGATGAGTGGGTGTGGAGAGTAGAGATCCTCATTAGCAACAGTGTTCCGCGCTTGATTCCAGTTGATTTGATCATATGATTCATTGTAGAGTTCTTGCCTGAGAGATGTGATCAATGGAGTGATAGGGCCAACAAACCTCTTGCCATATAAAAAGGACATTGGCATGTAAACTAAGCGGCAATAACACAACATTTTACCAGGATGAATAGGGTTGAATTTGGAAGGAAGAAGCCATAACTCTGGTGGGAGTGGATTGCACCCTGACCACTCATACACTCCAAGCACTGTTACCCAAAACTTCCCCCATGATGGAATACTAACTAAACCACCGTGCTCTAGGATCCATTTTCTTGCTTTGCCCATTGCATCATCATCATCATCGTGGGGGTTTTCTCCAAGTATCCTCAACGTAATATAACTTAATGCCGACCCAAACATTGTGCTATGACCCTCTATATGGAATCCCCAACCACCATCTTCGTTCTGATGATTATACAAATACCGAATAGCTTCCTTCTTGTGCTCTGCTCCAAAAACAACATCCAGGGATCCTGTGATATAGAGTGCCATTACCAATGGTTGAAGGAAAAACAAAGGGCCAGCAGATTCGGCAGGCCAATGCCCATCATGGGCTTGAATGGAGGAATAGAAACTCATTGCCATTCTCATGGTACTAATCAATGCTTCCACGGTCACGTTCTCGGTGTCTCTCACTTTCATTGTTGTTGCTACTGCTGCTGGGATGGAGCAGCATCGATTCTCTTTTGTCAGCTGCATGCCAATCCATTTCGATTTTAGTTTATCCTAATCATTCTACTTGTACAAGCTTTTTAGTATACAATTCTAGGTTTCTTAAATAGATTTTTTCTTTCACTTTTTTTTTAAAAAGTAACTTAAATATATTTTCTAGTGTTTCTTAATAGATTCTTAAAAAGAAAACAATATGTCACATGTTAAGAGTAATTAATGAAGTAAATTTTCATTAAACAAAATTAAAAATGTCGTTTCCCTTAGAATATATTTATAAAAATGGTTTTCTATTTTTTGTCCTTAGGACGGTCTTTAAAAAACTAAAATTGTATAATTTATCTATAAAGTAATGCATTTAATATAGTAAGAGTCAATTTTGTACTTTTCCAAACTTTACACTGTTAGATTTCTTATCAATTGTGCTCATAGAGCAATGTATAGCAAAACTCTTAAAAAAAAACAACAAATTAAAGTAAATAATATATAAATGGGTTATAACAACAAACTGATTGATAATTTTGTTTTGTTTTTTCATCAAGGGTTTTTCTGATAGATAGCAAAGTCTTTTCCACAAAATCTACACGACAGAGATTGAACATGAAATGATATTTGAAATTCAATTTAATTCAATCTTGTTGGTACAACAAATTGATACATCAATGGAATTTTATGCAAATAATTGATGATTAATGATATATTATTCGAGTATCTGTATTAAGTATCTGAGTGAGTCTATATAATTAAATATATTTAGGTAGTGTTGAAATGTTAGTCTATATAAATGTATGATTTAACTTATTAAAGTATAAGAATAGTATGTATCATACTTTAGAGTTAACCTGTAGTTGTAATGATGGATGAAATATCATCTCATTACTCTAAAGGTTCTTGAACATAAAAGACGATACTTGATGTAATCCTCTCTTCTGATGACCTATTTCATGTGAATAATTCTCAAATTACGATTCCAGTTTCAACTAGTTTGGTAATTTCGGGTATGTAATATGAATGACATTCTTTTCTTTTTCCATTTCTCACATCCAATAGATATATTTATTATCTTTTTATTTTTTAACAATATTTTATTTAATATTTTAATTCATTGCTAAGTTATTCAATGATCAAGATTTTGTCTATTTCTTTAAGAAATGAAGAGAATCTTTTTTTTTTTTTTGTAACATGAAATGAAGAGAATCTTGACTCATCATAATACATTGACATGCAAACAGTTATTAGAAAATAAAAAAATAAAAATTTGTTCAAGCATGCTCGAGAACGGATGTACATTTTAGTTAATGGAGGCAAGTGTCCCCACTATCTTTTAATTTTTTTAAAATATACATACTTATACATTTATATCTACTATCTATATATAAAAGGATCCCTTTTCGAGGCATCACGTTTACCGGAGAAATTTTCGAGGCACCACATTTGTCCCGTGAAGCTTTCCTCGCACCAGAGAGTTTGTAGGTAGATAATCATTATCTCTAATCAAAATTACAAATTAAAAATTAAATAAATTATTTAAATTTATTTAATCATTATATGTATGCAAAATTATTATCCTCAATTATTTTTTTGAAAAAAAGTAATCTTTGTCCTCAACAAAAATATTTAAAAAAATATTAAAAAATCACAAATTTATTTAATCATTACCTGTACGTGAAATCATTATCCTCGATTTGTTAAAAAAATAATCATTATCCTCGACAAAAATATTAAAAAATTTATAATAGTAATCATTAATCAAATTACAATTTGAAATTAAATTAATTATTTAAATTTATATAATCATTATCTGTATGTAAAATCATTATCCTCAATTTGTTGAACAAATCATTATCCGCAACAAAAATATTTAAAAAATATTAAAAAGATCACTATATATATATATATATATATATATATATAATAGGCTTTCCCACTCAATTTTTAAAGTCCTATTTAATTCTAAGAATTCTCTTCTTCAATTTCTCTCTTTTATTTTTATTTTTTCCCTCATTCCTCTACTTAAAGCTCTTAATTTTGATTTTTGAGTGTTTGATGAATTACTTATTAGATGATGCATATTTTGTTATACTTTTAATTGACTTTTGTTTATTCCTTTACTTAGAGCTCTTAATTTTGATTTTTGAGTGTTTGATGAATTACTTATTAGATGATGTATATTTTGTTATACTTTTAATTGACTTTTGCTTAATGCTAATTTCAGGAAAAATGACAGCAATGGCCAATGAGTTACTTCAAACAAGAGCATGACATTGGTAAGTTGTTTTTTTTTTTTTTTGAAATTTTGGTAAGTTGTTATACATACTTACTTTGATTATTCTTTGTTTGTTGAAAGAATATGCAAATAATTGATCTTTTTCTCTTTTCAAATAAGAGAATGGCTCTCCTAGGATTAGGAAGAAATACCTTGGTCGTATTCCGGTGAGAAATAATTTTGGTGAGTCTTTTGCCTGTTTAAAGAAACAATGTTTTTCGATTTATTTATGATTTTTTTTTGTTTTTGTCATGAGATAAGATAAATGATGAAAAAGATCAAAATATTTAAATATGAATAATAATAATAATAATAATAAATGTGATAATTATATTAAAAAAATAATAATGGTAAACAAATATTAATTTATCCATCAAATAAATATAAGAAATATCTTATAATATTATCCAATGAAAAAAATCATAATTTATAATTTTGGTTTAATTATGTATAATTTTTCATATTAGATGTGATAATTATATTTAAAATATGCTAAATTATCATGTCTTATGCAATAGAAAATATTTTGATTTTTCTTTAAATCTACTCATAATACCATCAAACAAAAAAATATAAAAAAAAGTTTAATTTTCATTTCACTCTAATAATTAATCATAATATCATGATAAAACGTGTTAATTCATCGATCAACTAAATAAGGAATACATTAATTTAATACTCATCTATACATAGACAAATATAATATTAAATATATATAAAAAAAAGAGCCAACATTATATTCATAATAAAATGCAATGTGTTAACCAAGATATATAGTCAAAAATAACAATTTCAATATCGTCTTCATGTTCTATGAAATAGTGGATATTCCAATTTATCCTTAAATTTTCTCATAATACCATTAAACAAAACAGATCAAAATATTTAATTCTGATTTGTTTTTAATTATCATAATAAAGTTGATAAACATATAAAAATATTAATTTATCTATTAAATAAATAAGGAAGATCTAATTCTTATTTACTTTTGATTCATCATAATAAAGTTAATAATCATGTAAAAAATTGTTAATTTATCCATTGAATAAATAAGGAAAATCTCAGAAAAAAATGTTATTTTTTATTTATAAGGAAGTACAAAATTTTTCAACAAGCTCATTTTTTATTGTTGTTTAATAATAATCTTTACTTTAAAATATTTAAATATTAATAATCCGTGCATTACACAGGATAAAAATAAAAAAGTTTTGATTCCACTCTAATTAATAAAACATGCTAATTATTGAATATTAAAATAAGGAATATATTAATTTAATATTGATCTATACATAAGTAAATATAATATTAAAAAACGAACTGTCATTATCTTCCAATGAATTCATGTCCAATGAAATAAGGGATATTATGATTTATCATTAATTATTCTCATAATACCATTAAAAAAAATCAAAATAATAATAATAATTTTTGATTTATCATAATAAAGTATATTGAATAATCCTTTTTTTATAATTATTTTATTATTGTTTAATAATAATCTTTACTTTATAATGAAAATAATAATAATCTTTAATTTAAAATATTTAATATAAAAAATTTAATATCAACAACCCGTGCATTGCACGGGGTAAGAGCTAGTATGTAATATGTTTATATAATATTTTTAGATGAGGTTTATATTTATGATATAGCTCAATGGTGCTCTCGGATTTTTCTAAGTCGTGAGTTCTAGGCTCAATAATGGTATTTTTTCTTCGAATTAATTTTATTCCCTCTTCAAAAATACAATATTTAGTATTTATTCTAGAATATATTATGAGTTATACTCTGTGTTTAAATACATTACATAAAGATTGATGAAGATAAATAGTGATATTATATTTTTGAAATTTTAAAAATATATTTTAATATTAAAATTTTATCATCTTAATTTAAGTTGAAAATTTTACAAATGTATTATTTCACTTAATGGACGAAAGACAATTAAGTGAAAAAAAAATTTTCCTAAAAAAATACAAAATAACATATAAATAGAACCAAAAAATTCTTTTAGAAGACGACTTACAAATTGGATCAAAGAGAGTATATATGTAACAAATATATATTGAATTTTACATCTTTAGTTTTTCAACGTATATATATTATTTTTAACCTTTCATCCTCTATCTGTCAAGATTAATAAAATAATATTTTAATTGCTACAAATTTACTTCCCCTTATCCTTAATATAGGATTTTTTGAGAATTTTTTTTATTTATAAGACCTCATTTCAATTTTTAATGGTATATTTAATTATTTTTTTCCACAAACACCTCTAATTATTCAACACTTTTTAAAGTATCACTAATAATATATGGGTAATTTTGAAAAAAATATATCAAATATTGTTCTTTCAATACCACTAATAATAATTACTAACTTTTATGGTAGATGCAAATTTTATCAAAAAGATGTATAATATATAGAATCTGATAATATGCATGGGTTGCCCCACGAGGACCACGACCAATAATTTTTGGATTCGTCACTTACCATGTTGATAAACTTTTTGTTTGATGGAATTATTTATTTATGAATTCTAGATAATAATACATGTAATAATGTTATTTGTATATTTACAACTAATATTCAGATATAAGACCTATTATTTTATGTAAAGTTATACTCCCTTCATCCCATTATTTTGGTAAAAGTCAAATAAATCAATGAAAATAAGAGAGTATCTGTTTAACATTATGCATGATTCACTTATTAATTACAAATTGATATTATACAAATTTTCATATCATTACAATTAATATATATTGCAATATTGCCTAAAAAATCTTTGGATATGTTTTCTTTACTTACTTATTAATCATCGATACGATATACAATCTTTAAGATTTTTCATTTATTTTTTTTTTGTATTTTTTTTAACAAGATAATGGGACGGATGAAATAGAAAATAATAAAAAAGATAAATTGACGGTCCATTATTTTTTACCTAAAATAGCAGAGGTTGAACTTAAATGTTAGACGTCCAGTTCAAATAATATTATTGTAATATCTAACATGCGGATGCGTAATTAGAGTTTTTTTTTTTACTTGTGTATAGTCATTATTTTTACAGTTTTTTTTTAATTGCATTCATTTTTACAGTTAATGTATTGCGTATCGTGTTCAAATGGAATTAACTCTCTAAATATCCAAAAAATAAATGGGGAGTTTTTAATTTTTTGTAATAATTATTTTATCCAAGGTTGATAAACGGTCCCTAAAGGAAATAAGGTTGTTAAATTGTCAAAATACGGTCCGAAATTAATTAACGACAACAACAACTTAAAACAATAAATGAACAAGAGATATAAAGAATGAAAAAATATAATGAGAGATAAACACCAACTTATAGGAGACGAGAGACGAAAGGTAGTGGAGACTGGATAGTTGCGGTTGCGGCAAGTAATTAGCAAGAAATTTTTAGGTTGAAATAAATGTAGGTTCTGAATTAAAAATAATATACTCCAATAAATAAAATAAATGATGGCTATTTATTTATTTTTTGTCCGAATTCCTTGCGGAACCACCGGTATCCCCAAGAGCACCCTTAATACCAGGGAGCCCTTGAGACTAATCCAGAGCGACCTGCGTGGCTGGCTCTCCCAGCGGGATGTTTTTAGTGGGAATTGAACACGGGACTACTAACACCCGTGTCCCATTCCCAAGATTTCAGTTGAGGCCTTACACCAACTGAACCAAGCCTCCGTTGGTAATGATGGCTATTTATTTAAGATTATTAAATTTGTACTAATAATTTATCATAATCGATCGTTGGGTTCTTATTAAAAAAAACAATCGATCGGTAGGAATAATGATTGAAATAATATAAATTGATTTTTTTTTATAAAATTTTCTTAATATCGGTCATTAGAGCTAAAAATAAGAAATCAAAAAAGAATTAAAAGATTTTGTAAAACTATGTTTTTTATTTTCAAAGTATTAAATCTTTACTTTTTCAATACAACATTATTTATAATATCAGTCATCAATCCTAAAAATTGAAGTTAAAAATATATTTTTATATTTGAATTAATTTTTCCTTTATTTATAAAAGGATATATGAATGAAGCTTTCAAATTTAATCTTATTAAAGTGCTCTCTCCACAGCAAAAGTTGGAATTTCTTACTCATTGAAATTATCTACATGGTATAACTTTTCAAATTCAATTTTTAAAATTAAAAATTATTTATCAATTACAAGTTACAAATCGTATATTACATAATTTTTTTGAAAGGTATATTATATAATTTTTAAATTTAAATTGCACATAATTTTTAAGTTATAGTAATATATATATATCTACCATCAAGTATAAAATATAATATAATTATGATATATAATATATATTATAATAATATTTACTATAGACAATAAAAATATATATGTATATATATATAATATACTGTAATATAATATAATTATAACCATTAAAATAAAATTGTCCTTTAGATTAAAGTATGATATATTTCTAACCATTAGATTAAAAAAAATTCAATATAAAAAAACCAAAAAAATTATACTAGTTGCTTAGATTATATTAGTTTCTTATAAAATTATACTCACTGTTGTTTTTTTTGTTGTTGAATCAAAACTAAAACGCACTTGCATCATTAAGTGCAAGAAAGTATAAAAAATGTTTAAGGAGGGGTGAGCAAAGAACCAAATAAGAATATTCATAGTGTTCTGCAACTGTTGGAACAGGTGATTATCACTTATAAACAATTGCCTGATGCACTGCATGAGCTTAATAAAACTAGTGTATTATAAAATAGAAAATGAAGAATGCACTGAGAGTGTAAATGTTTTTTATACCATAATGTATCATCCACCTTTCATCCGTGTATGATTGTTGACTTTTAGATTAAAGTAATACAAACGAATAGTGGATGATGGACTGATGATTTAAAAAACTTTGCACCGTCAATGTATACCCATTAATCTCTTATAAAATTATGACAGGTTTTGTTATTCATAGTCGAAGGTTAATTTTAAGAAAGTAAAGAAATTAACTCTTAAATTTTAAATGCAACATTTTAAATTAATTTTGTACTTTAAATTGCTTGTACGTTATTTTTAGGACAATAAATAACAATACCTAATTATTAATAAGAAAAATGCAAGTATAAAATGAGTAAAAATAGATTAGTAAGTTGAATGAAAATAAAGGGAAATAATGGCAACACGTCGGGAGAGAAAACTCCCAAACAAAATGTATTTCATTTCACTTTCAAGTTTTTTAATTATGTTATGATGATAATGCATGATAAAATGATGATGATGATGATACCTGCATTCTCATGAACAGATCAGCACTTTGTCTAATGGAAAATCGATTAATTGTGAATTGTTTTTGTAGCCTTTGAATCTCAGCATGTTCTTCAGGAGTCCCTGCATTTGGATCGAAGACCCAATGTTGACGCCCTATGAAATTGTTCACTGATATCAATCCTTCCCCTCCTTCTCCAATCTTCAACTTCCACATGATGATGATCCTTCTCTTTAATTTTCTACTGAAACAACACAACTCAAGTCAACTCAACCACATACATATATCTATATATATATATATATATATATATATATATATATACATACATACATACACACCAGTATCTTGGTATCAATATCATCCTTCCATTAACTCACATGAATGCTTGCATAAATTAAAAAAATAATAATAATAATAATAATAATAATTATTATTATTATTATTATTATTATTATTATTAGGTTTTTTTATGAAATTGGTCCCTGTAAATATTGGTCGTTCTGAAACGAGTCCCTAAACTTTATTTTTTTTCGTTTTGGTCCCCAAACACTTTTTACGTTATCGATTTGGGGACCAAAACGAAAAAAACAAAAAATGTTTAGGGACTCATTTCAGAATGAACAATATTTACAGGGACCAACTTCGAAACGTAAATAGTGTTTGGGGACCAAAACGAAAAAAAATAAAGTTTAGGGACTCATTTCAGAATAACTAATATTTATAGGGACTAATTTCATAAAAAAGCCTTATTATTATTATATACACACATGTACTTGAATTTAATTAAATCTCAAAGAAGAAGCCTGCAGAGAAGAATTAGAAATATACATGTAGTGACAGAGAGGCACGCAGGAATTGAAGTGAATGTTTGATAACAGAATTTAGCTTCATATATATATATGTTCATGTGCATATCAATCTATCTATCTGTCTATCTATAATTAATAAAGAGTAGTAGACACATGTACTTGATGGACATATAAAGCTAAGCAGCAAAGATAGAAATAGAGGGAAAGGTTTATTAAAATTAATAGAGAGCAGTGGACACATGTACTTGATGTATATATAGTAGTATTACAGAGGAGCGTATGAGAATATATGGGGGAGGCTCCCATGCACCGGTGCATGCCTTTGTTTTGGGTTTTTTTTATTTATTTTTTTAAAATTTAATCAATTAAAAAATATTCTATGCGTTTTCTTTTTTACCGATATGAAATAATTTTTATAATTTGGATTTATTTTTTTTACTCTGTGTTCTTAAAAAACTGTACTGAGTAAAACTGTATTCAAAATTTACATATTCTAATAAATCTGTATACGAACTTGTGTTAAAAACTATTCTGAATAAATCTGTATTAAAAAGATTTAAAAAAAAAATCACATGCACCGGTGCATGTTATCTATTAACATGCACCGGAGCCTCCCCCAGAATATATATATATATATATAATATATATATATATATGAAATAAAGATGAAATGAATAATGAAATTAATTAAAGTACCAAATGAGGTTGACATAGTTGATATGAGACTGTGTCACTTACGCAAGTGGTTAGGGGTTTGATTCTCAACTCTCATGAATATAAAAAATTTCAGTTCGGAGAATCACCTCCGAAAAAGCGGAATCATACCTAAAAAATTAATCACCGTGCTCATATCCTTGGATACACGATAAAACAAAAAAATTAAAGCAGTGTTGAGGAACTTTGCAAGCGAAAAGTTAGCTAGCCACCTTCTAAAGAGAAAGCTTGGCTATGTGGCTGCCACTCACGAAAAGTAGAGAGACCTAATATATATATATATATATATATATATATATATATATATATATATAAAAAGGATGACTTTTCTATATTATATTTTGAGTTTTTTAATTGTATGCTCCTCTTTTTTTTTTATCACTATAAATATATTAATTAAAAGTTAAAGATTGAAAGAAGAAAAAAAGTAAAGGATGACTTTGCCCTTGTTATTTTAACTTACCACTATCTATCATTATCTTCTTTGATAACCATCATAACTCATAATTACAATGATCATCACCTTGACCTACCACCTCAAACTACGACAATTGTCATTGTTGCTGTCACTTATACCCATCACCTTAAATATATTGGTTTTTGAAGATAAAGGTCATGTTGATGGGCTTGGTAACAAGAAAATGCTGATGAAAAAAGTAGTGAGAGGTTGTGAGGATGAGTGTCAATGCAAGTGGATTAGTGGTATTGTAACGTGGTGATGAATTAATTGATATGAACATTACTTTAAACTGGGAAAAGCAAGATGAAAGTTGATGATGAGGGCAAAAATAAATTTCACATATAAAACTAGAAGGATGCATCAAAACAAGTGAAAAAAAGGATAATCTAAGAACTTTCCATATATATATATATATATATATATATATATATATATTCCCTCCGATCTTATATTAAGAATCGTGTAGGAGTTTTATTTTGGTCTTATTTATAAAATCTCATATAAATTTTTAATAGTATTTAATTACTTTTTTTCATAAACATCTTTATTAACTCAACATTTTTTAGAGTTCCAATAATAATTATAAAGGTAGTTTTTAAAAAGTATATTAAATTTTCACATTTTTAATGTCACTAACAAATTTAAATACCTTTTTGACAAAAGAGAAAAATCTCAAAATGATCTTACAATAAGGATCCGATCCGAGAGAGTATATATATACACATAGAGATACATACTACACCTCAAATTTGCGCTGGTAGTTGGATAAATTAAATAACGTATATATACTTTCTCGATTCTTATTTATTTATTTATTATTTTTATTTTTAAAAACTTAACTCATTTATTTAAAATCAAGAATGCCTGAGACGGCCAACCAAGTAAAGGGGGGTTTGATACCTTACCCTGAAAACACTAGAATACACAACTCAATTAGCAATGGAATGTGCATCGTCTTTGATCTATGAACATAAGAAAACAGGCAATAAAAGAAGAGCTAGCTAAAGATCTAATCTCATCCTGCAAAGCACCTAGCTCAGACAAAAGAACACCTTTTTTGAAAAAGTAATGATTATTTTGATTTTTAATAAATTTATTATATTTTTCTTACAATATTTTTTTTCTCTCTATTGTTATTTTTTTTTCTCTCTAATTGTTATTTTTTTCTATTATTTACATAAAATAATATCCTATTAAAAAAATAATATTTATTACATTTTTGAAATTCTCAATAATATAAATAAAAAAACAGAAAATTACAAAAAAATACTCTGTAAATAATAAGAAAAATAGATTGCTTTAAGAAACATACATTGAGAAAACAAAAATTAAATAATACAATCAATTTATTGAAATATTTTAAAAATTAATTGCATTAAAAATAGAAAATTAGTTAAATTTTATTTTTATTTGTAACGATTAATAAAGTCTTTTTATTTATGTATGAACCCATATATACCGTACTCACCTAATTGACAATCACTGTCCAGGACGGTGCATTTGTTTTAATTATCTATATGGGTATTTATTTAATTTTTTAATGAATATGCATGTATAATACACTCTCCGTCTCATTGTTTTGATAAAAGTCAAATAAGTCAATAAAAATTAAAAGAGTATCTATTTAATATAATGATATGATTTCCTCATTAATTATAAATTTATATTACACAAATTTTCATATCATTGCAATTAATACATATTACAATATTGCCTACAAACAAATCTTTAAATTTTTTTCCTTACTTACTTATCAATCATTGATACAATATACAATCTTTAAGATTTTTTATTTATTTTTTTACTTTAATATGGGATAAATTTTTTTCCATTTTTTTACCAAGATAATGGGACAGAGGGAGTACTCCCTCCTTCCCTAAATATAAGACATTTTTCACACTTTTATTTTATCCCTATTTATAAGACCCTTTACCAATTTTTAATGTGTATTAATTATTTTTTTTACAAACACCCCTATTTATTTAACATTTTTTACATTCCTAATAATATTAATAGGGGTAATTTTGAAAATACATATCAAAAGTTCACATTTCTAATACAATTAACTAAATTATTACAATTTCTTAATCGATATAAAATCTTTCAAAGAAATCATATATTATGGGACGGAGGAAGTAATAATATATTAGCAGTGCATCATTTAAGCTCACGTGTTAATTAGGCTTGGTGGTTCGGCGTGGGACTTTATCTTTTCTAAATGCGTGTTCGAACCACAATAGGCAATTTTTAAGTGTATTTAATGCATTTTTCTTTATAACAATAATATGTTAAGATTATTATTTTTTACATGAAAATATAATAATTTTTTATGATTTTTTTTTTTTACTAAAACACATTCTTGTACTAAAATTTTTATTCAAATGATTTTAAAATAATGCAGAAGACCTAACATCATCATTGAAATACAAACTCTATATAAAAATTAAATCTGTTCTATTCATATCCGTATATAAAGATTAATCATGAAAGTGTTAAAAAAGAATATTGACTATAATAAACATGTTAGCCACACAAATTCCTAGCGTATATGGACTTTAAATCCCACCACTTCCCACAATTTTTGGTTGTCTTAGATTGACTTATAGAAGTGACTTGGTTAATCATTATATTTTCTTGTAAAAAAAATTAATTATATCATATTATTGTAAAAAAAATGCACAAAATACATTTAAAATTTGTATGAAATACCTTTTGAGAGTATAAAAGTCTTTCTTAATCATAAACATAACATTTTCTTTGATAACCTATCCATTTATTACAAGGAGGGAGTGTAAGTGCAAAACTGATGGCTAAGGAGGGGATGTGACAAGGAGGGGTGTAATGGCAAAGCTAAGGCCCGGTCCTAGCCTATTATGGGTCTTAGGGCGAAAAATTTTTTTGGGGCCCTAATTCATAAAAAAAAAACTATTAAAAATAATTCAATTAAAACATGAAATATTTATATATTTAATCAATTAAAACAACAATAAAAATAGGTATTATTAAAATAGAGCTGAATAAAATGAAAAAAATTAATATAGGTAATAAAAACCTTTTTTCATGTTACTCCTTTCATCCTTATATACAAGACCCTTTTGGTTGAATTCACACCCATTGAAAAAATTTGTTAATATAGTTAATTGCATAGTAAATGTGAACATTTGATATGTTTTTTCTTTTCAAAATCACCCTTATTATAAGCATTATTCAGAATCAAAAAAGTATGGAGTAAATAAGGGGATTTGTGAAAATAAAGTACTTAATTATCAAAATTTTGTTATATTTAGAGACTGAGGGTGTCGGTTATAAAAATAAAGTTCATTAATTTACATATTTATAAGTCAAGTGAGCAAATGAAAAAACAAATTAAGATACTCTACTAAAAACTATTAATAATTAAAAGGAAAAAAATATATAACTATGATTTTTTTTAAAAAAAATAAAAGTACTATAAAAAAATCATCGGTCCCTAAAATTTTTGGGCACTGGCCGGTCGCCCTCAAGGCCCTTGCCCAAGGCCGGCCCTGGCAAAACTGATTGCTAAGGAGGGGATGTGAGTGTTATTTTTCAAACTAGAGGAGATGTTTGTGTCATTAGTGCAAGTCTCGGGGCTGAGTGCAATTTGTCTATGTAGACTTTTTATTTTCTGTTTTTATTAAAGTTGAAACATTAATTGTACTTTTAATCCATCAATTTTAGCAATTTGGTGAATTTGATCCTTTTAGGTTTTTTTGTACATTCTCCAAAATTTTCAATTGTTGCGATTTTGATCCCTCCGACAAAATTAACACTAACAGTGTTAACGTGGCAGCTGAAGGACATGTGTCACAATCACAGAGGCCCACGTGCCGCTACTTGGAATTTTCATTTTTTTAAATAAAATGATTAGAATATATTTAAAATTATTTAAAAAAATAATTTAAAATTATTTAAAAAAATAATTTAAAATTCAGAAAAACTTTTAATAAATCTGTAAAATATAATAAAAAATATTCTGAAATTTTTTTTAAATACTTTAAAAATAATAAAAATTTCAGAATTTTTTTTTTAAAAAAATAGGTAAAATATTTTTAAATATAATGAAAATTTCCTTTCTTTTTTCAATATTTATAAATTAATAAAAAAAATTCATAAAAATAAAAAAATGTAAATATTTTATAAAAATTGTGAAAAATAAAAAATTCAGAAAAATCATTAAAATATTTTTTTATATTCTGATTTTTTTATATTTTTTTAAATATTTTTATGATTTTTTTTTATTTTTTGAATTTGTTTTTGATTTGATAAAATTATTTTCTGAATTTTTAATTTTATGATTTTTTAAAATTTTATTTATTCAATCATTTTTAATTTTCCTATTTAAAATTTTTTTTTTATTTTTTAAATGAAAAATAAAAATATTTCACTTTAATAAAATAATTCGCCTTTAACAAACAATTAAAATAATTCACCTAGATTAAGACAACGTTTAAAATAATTCACCGTGATTAAAAAAAAAGTTACACTTTAACCAACGTTTAAATGATTCACCTGAATTTTTTTTAATTTTTTATGAATTTTTTATTACTTTTTAGATTATTTAATAATAAAAAATAAAATTTTCAGAATTTTTTAAATATTTTACCGATTTTTCAAAAATTTATGAATTTTTTAATAATTTTTAAAATTTTTAAAAAATGAAAATTTTCAGATTTTTTTTAAAAAATATTTTACAGATTGTTAAAAAAAAATTTCAAATTTTTTATTATTTTTCATAATTTTTCATTATTTTTTAATAATATTATATATATTATAATTATTTTATTAAAATATATTTTGAAAATTTCACGTAATGACACGTGGACCTCTGTGATTGTGACACCAGTCCCTTAACTACCACGTCGGCATTGTTAGTGTTATTTTTAACGGATGGACCAAAATAACAACAATTGAAAAATTTAGGGATTAAATGTGAAAAAAAAAAACTAGAAGTACAAAATTTGCCAAATTTCTAAAATTGGGGGACTAAATGTGCAATTAAATCTTATAAATAAATAGCTCTTACCCCATGCAATGGACGGTTGTTGATATTTTAAATTTTTTATATTAAATATTTTAAATTAAAGATTATTATTATTTTTATTATAAAGTAAAGATTATAATTAAAGAACAGCCAAAAATAATTATATAAAAAGGTAGAAGTTCAAACCAAACCTTACACTTAAAAAAAATTAATCTAAATGATCTTGTTGACAAATTTTGTACTTCCACATATGAATAAAAAATGTAACACTTTTTATCTGAGATATTTCTTATTTATTGTATAGATAAATTGATATTTTTATATATGATTATCAATTTTATTATGATAAATGAAAATTAAATCAGAATTAAACATTTTGATCTGTTTTATTTGATGATATTATGAGATATTTCTTATATTTATGTGATGGATGAAGTAGTTTTTTTTTTGTACCATTAATATGTAAGGGACTACAATCGGTGGATGAATTAACTAAAGAACACTAGGAGAACACCTAGAATGAGGGGTTGAATAGGTGTTAAAGAAACCTTGAAAGATTTTCGAACGAAACAAAATGAAACAATTAAAACAAATGATTTTCACAAAAACTTCAACTCTTAATCGATTTAGACAAGAGTTAATCGATTAACATCTGATGACTGAAATTGGTTAATCGATTAGCACACCTTGTTAATCGTTTAATCACTGCTTAAAACAGAAAAATCACTTTTCAATCGAAAACGAAAATCAATCAAATATCATAGAATATCAGAGATAGTGCGGGGAATTGATTAACACCAAAATTGTTAATGATTACCTAGATTATGAAAAAGGTTTTCCCCAAATTAATTTGAACTATTAAAACCTAATTCATTCAATTATATGAAAATCAATCTTTTCTAGGTTTTCAATCAAGAACAATATGAAAATGCAGAAACTACAGAGATTAAGGTAAAGAGATACTGCACAGAGATTTTATACTGGTTCACTCTCAACCACCGAGAGCTACATCCAGTCCCCTCTTCCACAAGAGAGATTTTCTTCACTAAGGAATTAGAATTCTCACATTACAAGCGATTGCCTCTCAAGAGACCCCACTTGATAGCTGCGACACCCTCAATATATATATACTCTAATTGAAAATCATACTTGATGTATATTAAATAGAGTATACATTCAGTAGTGAAACAATCTTATAGAATTTTCATGGAAATATAATTTCCTTTATAAAGACTGTTTTCTGGAACTGCTTTCGAATTCAATAAAATAGTCGTGCAATTAACTTGAGATCAGCGGAAACGATTTTAAAATCTTTGTGTTGGTTGTGAATAATTAAAAGAAATATCAAAATCATACACGCAACCAGAGCCCATATATACATACATACATATATATATATATATATATATATATATATATATATATAGATAAACGAGAACATCAACAGTAGTCAAAAGTCGAGATAGCAAAGTATAGAGATACATACCAGTAAATATAAAAAAACAACTCTCACGCACTCCTCTCAAAATATATACAGTATAATACAACTCAAAAATAAAGGAGTGTGCTGAGAGCTGTGCCATGATCCACCCACACTGATGTCTGATATCTGAGTCCTCCAAAAGCTGCAACAACTACGTCACACTATGAGTCCCATCCTGTCCGTACTCAAGGGTCATCATCACGCCACTGGCTACCAGTAGAATGGTCCGCAGCTCCCCCGTCCTCATCCTCTACTGGGTCCTCCTTCTCCTCCTCGTCCGGCACTGAGGGTGCAGCAGTGCGAGGCACCGCATCAGGTGAAGGTGCAAAATGCACCCTAGTGGACGGACCTGGGCGAGGAGTGGCGTTCTCAACATCACTAGTAGAGGGACGAGAACGAGTAGCAGGACGCCTAACCTGAAATGAGTAAAAACGACGACCAGGGCGTGGTGATGGTGGTGGAGTACCGTGACGATAAGTGTACACCGGTGGTACATGCAGGATGTAAATCATAGGGAGACGCAACCTACGAGGTCTCACACGGGCCAGAGGATTAGGATGACGGAATATGATATCCACATCACCCTCGAAGATCGCCCGGTGTCCTTCGTAATCCCAAACGCTGCTACGGAGCGGGCGAATCTCGATGAATGCCGGAAAACGAGCCATCACCTACAAGGGCTAGGGAGTTAGCAATTACTAACACATAATCGAATAGAAAGCGATAACAGGTAATTTAAATTCCAAACGGATAACCTATCAAATTATCTTAATTTGATGAAAAGTCATAGTTCCTTAATTTGATCATTAACACTAAAAGCATTTTCCTTTAGCATTTATTTTCAAATATTAACTAACATTATCCATCATGAACATTGAGATGGTAAACAATACTGATAATAATAATAACAATAAGCATTATATACGATGTCAATGCCTCTTGTCTATCAATGCATGATCGTTGGCCAACACAACAAATAGGCTCCCGTGGCACCTTTAAAACATGCCTGGTACCCCCAATGAGTACCTCTCGGACTCGGCCGCCATTAAACGACACTCCTAGAGCTCTTAGAAGTGACGCCGACGTGTCAATGCCTCTTGTCTCTCGAGCCCGACGTTTGAAGACATGCCCACACCCCCGTGTGTATTTCCGGAACAAAAGGTGCAACCCCGGTCACCGACATACCCCGACGCCCCCACGGACGCCCATTGAAACCCAGCTGACATTCACACGAATGCCCCTCGAGTTCCACCAACAAAGAGGTATGCCCACGCCTCACGGACGTGTCTCCACCACTGTGGGAAACCAAAATGCAAATGCTATGCATGGATTCCACAACATAAATGTCATTTAAGTTTACTTGAGGTCATACAATATATGCTTTGGTATTCTAATTCATCTTTTCCATAGACCTTTGTCAATAAGTTTCAGCTTCAGCCTTTAATCGATTAGAATACCTTGTTAATCGATTAAATAATTAAATTTTGATTTTTATTATAAAATTTGATCTGTTAATCGATTATCCAACCTGATAATCGATTACCCATGTATAAAATTTCAAACTGATCAGACTTTAATCGTGTTAATCGATTAACAATCGATTAATATATCAGTAAAACAATGCTGAAACTGGTTTTTGAATACCAAACTCATATCCACTCAATTTTAACCAAAACCAATCTCAAGTACAACTTAAATACATCACATTAAACTTGTACAAAGCATCAATTTCAGCAATTAATCACAATTTAACAGAATTGCCCAATTTTCACCAATTTAATCAAAATCACAACCTAACAGGTCTAATTTTGATTCAAGCCATTTCAATTCAAATTTCTCATTCCTACAGCTTCTATGGGGATAATCTAACTTGCTCCAATTCAGTTTCCAAGTCCATTTGGCCTCCAAGCCATTCCACCTCATCCTAGTGTCCTTTGAACCTCATGGTGGTTCATCCTAAGTTCAATTCAATACCACAATCTATTCTAGCATTAGTAAAGCCTCTCCCTTACCTTAATGAAGATTTTTGGATCGAATAGCAACAAGAAAAATACCAGAAACTCCAACCTCTTAATGCTCTGTTTTCAGGTCCAACACAGATTCAGGTAAGCACATTCAGCAACAAATTTGACCCACCAAATGAACATGAAAATGAGAAAACGAGATTAGAATAGAAACTACACACTGCAACCTTTGATTAGAAACCGATTTGGCACAAAATGGTGACTTATACTCACCACAATTCCTACTCAAAGCAAGCCTCTCGAACTCTGAAACTGCACGAACCAGTTTCAAGCGCTCCACTTCACAGATTAAGTTCTCCTAGATCAGGCCACCAAAACGCACGATCTATGGCTTAAATTGAAGGTCTCTCTGCAAGCTTCAAAATGACGTGAAGCTCACAGTTCGTGTGTGGGTAGGGAAGGAAAACGAAAGCAAAAACCAGAGGTGGTTAGAGGTGAAAGTCCAGCAGAGTTTTGGTGCATTTCTTCTTCTTCTACCAATTTCTTCAACCATGGCCTCAATTTATAGCCACAATCAAGCCCATGCATGCCAACACGTAGCTTAGAACGTGTCCTGGGCCTCGCTAGGTGTCAAAATCGAGTTCCCCAGCTGGTTGAGTCATCAACTCCACTATCTTCAGCTTCTGCACCATCGTTAATCGATTAACGCGACCAGTTTTTTCAAAAATTAATATTTTATTCACTTTCCCTCCAAATACCTTTTCAATATTGCCTCTTAGGTCCTTCTCAAGGACTAAACTACAAAAACACTACTTTTAATGCTCAAAATATTTTTCTTGTAATTTTCCCTAAATTTATACCTAAATATAACCATAATTAATAAACAAAACTAATTAATTCCATATAATTAATTTTGTTTAAATATTTCTTTTATTTACTTTGAAAATAAAATTTGGGGTATTACATTTCTCCCCCACTTACAAGAATTTCGTCCCCGAAATTCTGCTTACATAAACAGCTCAGGATAATCCTTCTTCATCTTATCTTCTAATTCCCACGTCGCTTCTGATACCTCGACATTTTCCCAAATAACCTTTATCAAAGGAATTTCCTTTCCTCGAAGTTGTTTCATTCTTCGGTCTTCTATCCTAACAGGAATGGTCTCCAGAGTGAGATTCTCTCGCACAGTCAGGTCGTCAGGTTGAACTTCAATTACGGAGTCTGGATCCGGCACGAACTTCCGTAATTGTGATACATGAAACACACTGTGCAGATTAGATAACGACGGAGGCAAAGCGAGTTGATAGGCAACTGGACCAATACGCTTGAGAATCTGATAAGGACCAATAAATCTTGGTGACAGCTTCTTAGTTCTCAAAGCCCTTCCAACACCTGTTGTTGGTCTTACACGAATAAAAACATGTTCACCTTCCTCAAATTCCAACGGTCTTCTCCTCTTATCCGCATAACTTTTCTGTCAGCTCTGAGCCGTCTTCATCTTTTCTCTGATCATTTTAATTTTCTCAGTTGTTTCTTGAACAATATCAGGCCCAATAATTGTCTGCTCCCCCACTTGAAACCAACATAGAGGGGTTTGACATTTCCTACCATACAATGCTTCGAACGGTGCCATTCCGATACTTGTATGGTAACTGTCGTTGTAGGTAAACTCTATAAGCGGTAAGAGTTTATCCCAAATTTCTTGACTTTCCAAGACGCAGGCTCTCAACAAATCCTCGAGCGACTGAATTGTCTTTTCTGATTGACCATCCGTCTGAGGATGGTTTGCAGAACTCATCCTTAACTTTGATCCCAATGCTTGTTGCAAACCTTTCCAAAGTCTCGAAGTAAACCTCGGATCTCTATCCGAAACTATACTTGAAGGTATTCCATGCAATCGGACTACTTCTTTAATGTACAACCGAGCAAACTTTTTTGTAGAATAGCGCATGTTAACTGGGAGAAAATGCGCTGATTTGGTCAATCGATCTACGATTACTCAGATTGCATCACAGCTGTCACACCCTCACTTTTAATTAGTTAAAATTAGATTTTATTAAAATTCGTACTTGAAAATTTCGACAAGAATCCGGCAGAGTTTCCTCTGTTTATCGGACCTCACAAAAATTTTCATCTTTTAAACCTGCCAGTCCAGAATATTACAAAACCTAAAATTATATTTAACTTTGGCTACCTCGCACTAATGCCCTTTTCAAAAGTAACATAAGTTTCTGGGCTTCTAAAAAAAAATTAAACCATAATAATTACACCAAATTAATTTAGGTTCTCTCGTGACTAAATTACACTCTTGTTCGACCATGACTTGTGTAAGTTCCACTTCTGTACCTGTAAAAATATAGCAAGAAGGGTAGCATTACACAGAACTTAGAAAATAATTTCTAAGAAGTCATAATAATGAACTAAGCCTAACATTTATATTTACATCGTAATAATCATAATCATTTTCAAGTATTTCACAACACAGACATGCCTCATTCACAATCACAACATGTGACATTTCCTTCAAAATTATTTTCTTAACTTTCTTTTTCAGTTTTCTTAGTTTTTCTCATCTTTCCTCTTTCCTTTCTTCTTTCCTTTGCTTTCTTGTCTTTTCTTATCATGTACCATTAGGTATTTTTGCATGCACCTTCTAGGATGATGTCTTCACCCAATAGGATTTCTTACCTTCACCCAGGATTTTCTTACCGCATAGACCATTATCTCGTTAGGGCTTTTTCTTTGTTCTTTTCTTTCGTGCTTCCTTACATGTTTCATTATTTATTTTATTGATTTACCAGACAACTATTGATCTCGCGCGGGTCCCAAACACCTAACGAGACTTTGTATCTAAGGGATTTACTTACCAGAGTGAGGACTTCACCTATTGGGAATTCGAGTCTATTCCTTAAAATAGACTCTGTCCTAACAGGGCACCTAATGGGTACGGATACCCGTCACGAAGCGATCAATAGCGGCTGCCTTTTGTTTAATTTCGTTTATTCCAATGACAATCCAGTCCAGTATAATTCAAACATATTTGATTCACACTAACATGCAGCAGAAAAAATTTTACTCCATAATTAGATACCAACCAGATATCAGCCCATAATCAATAAAAATAATCAATACAATTAATCACTTCATAACCAATTTTAAGTTCACCAAAAATTAACCAAATAATCACTTAACCAATAATTAATAAAAGTAATCAATAAAAATAATCAATTCATCAAAACATAAGCGTGTTCATTTCTTTAATTTAATAACAAACTTATTATCAACATTAACTACCCTATTGTTCATTATTCTAATTAATCTTTTCTACTCCTTGACACCACTATAAACAACCTAGAAATCATGCCCTAAATTAAGGTAATACAACCCTCTTACCTGGAAGTCCTGACAAAAGGAACAATATAACGTTCGCGTCCGCACCTTACTCGAGGGTCAGGGACAACAATAACATATTGGATCTAAATAGGGACACACGTTAAAACTAATTATAACATTAAAAGTATATATATATATATATATATATAAATCAACTAAATTCATTTTTGTCAAAATAATAAATATATATCATTATACAATAAAAATATATAACTTTTCTTCCAAAACATCTCTTTATTTGAAAATATAGGGATAATAAAACTATTGATGGATCCTCGAATAAATTATATGAATGGGTAGAGGGAGTTGAGAAGTTTATTTACCTAAGAAAGATTTTGAGATTAGACGATTGGATCTTGAATTATTGGACCGAGAAAAGGAGAAAACATTAAAATTTCAATTCCTCATCTCAATCGCCCTCTGCTCTCACGCCCTTTCTTTTCTTTTTTCTTTCTATGCTTCTCTTCCTTCTACTAAATCTTGTCTGTTATGAACAATTTGTATTTATCTAATAAGTAGATGACTCTATCATAGTTTGTGTTTATCCCTAATTTATGTTTATTTTTAGTTGAAACAAATTCATGATAGGGTTCCTCTTTTCCTATATAATAGGACTCATATATATTTTAAACTTTGCCTCAAGAAGTGAAATACAATTTCTCCCTACTTCTCTTTTCTCCTTCAATCCCTTATGTCTTCTTATTTTCATTAATTCATAACATTGTGCTCTTATTTGCTCTCTCTTTCTCTTTTGGTTTGGGCTGGGCCGTGGGTTTTTCTTTTTTTTTTTTGGGGATTACTAGTAGTAGATTAGGAAATATATAAATATATTTATTATTTTATGTTCTGTTCTCATACGTGGGTCAATATATGTAAGTATTTTGGATTATAACAAAAAAATTGATGATCCTAAAAATAAAATACATTTAAGTATAACAATATTGTATTTTTAATTATTCAAAACTGATTGAAAAATAATAAGCTATTACGTAAGAAAAAGTATCGAAATTCAAAAGTAAATATATTTTCTCAATCCTAATATAAAACTTGATAAAATATAATATTTATAATTTTGAAATAGAAAATTATTATATATATAACTTAAACTGGTAATATATTAAACCAGTCCAGAAGCTAAAAAAAATAAATTAAAACAGCCTCCAAACACTATGAAAATTTACATGGACGCTTAAAATATTAAGTTAAACATATTTTTTTAAAGAAACTATTTATAAAAATGTCTCTAAGACTTGTCACTTGAGCTCCCTGTCAAAATGTTAATTAAACTAAATAAAAGTACTATTTTATTTTTGAAAAGACGTATATAACAAATTTATACTTATTTTGACTAGAAAACATATTTCAGTTATAATGATGAAGTCAAAATTTTATTACAACACTCAAAGATTGAAAACATCATATTAAATCATTTAATTATTTTGCTAAAGGTATTAGAAATAGTGGGATGTTACAACAGCCTCCAACAATTTTTAGGTAACCCAGACACAAAATCCATTGAAATGCTGTCTCACTTTCATTAAGGGACATCCAAAGGTTGTAGCTCTCCACCAGGTCTCTTGTGTTCAGCCTTTGCCTTCTGGCAGATCAAACACGAAGCTACATACGAAGCTACATCTTTCTTTAACCCAGACCACCAAAACAATCTTCTCAAGTCTTGATACATCTTAGTTGATCCTGGGTGAATACTCATCCGACTTTTATGTGCTTCGTCCAAGATCAATCTTCTTATCTCCCGATTTTTAGGAATACAAATTCGATCTTTGAATCGGAGGATTCCATCACTTCCAATAAGAAAGTTTGGCTCCTTCCCTTCCATCATCAACCTTTTCTTTTCTTGTAATTCCTCATCCGACTGCTGTGATTCCCGAACTTGAATTAGGAATTCATTGGTAATTTGCAGCTTACCAAACTTTACGCATCCAGGTTCTGCTTGTATCATCAGACTTAAATCCCGAAATTCTTCAATTAACGAGATTTCCTTGATCATCATAGCACTCATATGAAGAGTCTTCCGGCTTAAAGCATCAGCTACAACATTTGCTTTACCGGGATGATATTGAAGCTCAAAGTCATAATCCTTAATGAATTCCATCCAACGTCTTTGCCTCATGTTCAACTCTTTCTGGTCGAACAGATACTTCAAACTCTTATGGTCACTATATACTATGAACATAGTGCCATAGAGATAGTGCCTCCAAATCTTTAGAGCAAACACGATAGCAGCAAGCTCTAAATCATGTGTTGGATAATTGATTTCATGCACCTTTAACTGTCTTGATGCATAAGCTACCTCCTTTCCATTTTGCATCAACACACATCCAAGACCTTGCCTCGAAGCATCACAATAAACCTCAAAACTTCTTTGTGGATCCGGTAGTACTAACACCGGTGAGGATGTTAACTTCTCCTTCAACAGTCGAAAACTTTCCTCACATTTATGGTCCCACAAGAAAGGTTGGTCCTTGCGAGTTAACTTAGTCAACGACAAGGCAGTCCTTGAAAATCCTTCGATAAACCTTCGGTAATATCCAGCCAAGCCTAAGAAACTACAGACTTCAGTCACGGTTTTGGGTTGCTCCCATTTCAACACTACTCCAACTTTCGCTGGGTCAACAACAACTCCCTCCTTAGAAACGACATGGCCCAGAAAATTCACCTTGTCCAACCAAAACTCGCATTTAGCAAGTTTGGCATAAAGTTGTTTCTCCTTCAAGATTCCCAATACAATCTTGAGATGTTCGGCATGTTCCTCTGGACTTTTTGAATAGATGAGAATGTCGTCAATGAACACGACCACAAATAGGTTCATGTAATCCATGAAAATAGCAGGAGCATTCGTCAATCCAAACGGCATCACAACGTATTCATAATGCCCATATCTGGATCGAAAAGCTGTGTTCGAAATATCTTCGTCTCGAATTCTAATTTGATGATATCCCGATCTTAGATCAATCTTTGAAAATACCGAAGCTCCTCGGACTTGATCCATAAGATCATCTATCCTTGGTAAAGGATATTTGTTCTTGATCGTGACCTTATTCAGCTGCCGATAATCTATGCACATTCTCATGCTACCATCCTTCTTCTTAACGAATAACACTGAGGCTCCCCATGACGAAACACTAGGTCTTATCATCTGCTTTTGCAATAACTCTTCCACTTGCTTCTTTAATTCAGCCATTTCAGGTGGTGCCATCCTATACGGAGCAATGGAAATAGAACCAGTTTCGGGTACTAGGTCAATTCCAAACTCAATCTCGCGCTTAGGCGGTAAGCCTGGAATTTATTCAGGAAAAACTTCCGGAAAGTCTCTCACCACAGAAATATCTTCAATCTCTACTTCCTTCTTTCCTTCTACAGTTGAGGAAAACAGGCATACAAATCCTCGGGGTTTAAGACTTAGGGGTTCACGACCTCGGAATTGGATTGTTTTCTCATCACAATTAAGGATGACTTGATTTTGGTTTAACCAATCCATCCCTAAAATTACATCTATCTTAAGCATGGGTAGACAAATTAGGTCTACGAAAGATGTATGGTTTAGGACCATCATCTTACAATTCTTACAGACTTTAGAAACAACAAGTCATTAATAGGAGTTTCTAATTGTAATTGGTAGGATGAATCAGTCAGTGCTAACTTCAAACGATTCACACACTCGAAGGACACAAAAGAATGAGTGGCTCCAGAATCAAACATTGCAACACAAGGTTGGCCATTAAGGAAATAGGTACCTTGAATTAGGTCAGAGGATGGATTCGTTTTCGTTCCACTTAAAGGGAAAACTTTTCCAGCCACGACCGGTTTGTTGGTTCCTTCTTTCTTCGCTGGCTCTCTGCATTCGCGAGAATAATGCCCCTTCTTGCCACAGTTGAAACACAGTCCGTTTTGAGCAGCATAACAATTAGTTTCAAAGTGAAAGCGATTACACTTGTCACACTTGCGAGAGCTTGTCTGAGAAGTGTCCTTTCCCCCAATTGTCTCCTTTCCTCTACCTTTCTGGAAATAAGGACCTTTGTTCCGGTGATTGAAATTTTTCTTTCTAATTGGTCCGAATCCAGATTGATTCTTCTTTTGTGCCTCTTCTTCCTTCTTATCATCTTCATAGACTCGGCACATTTCCACAAGAGCAGGAAAACTTCTTATTTTCTGACATCCAAATGCCGACTTAATCTCCGGTTTAAGCTCACTCTCAAACTTGATACATTTAGACCTTTCATCAGGGTTAAGCTGGTAGTAAGGAGAATACTTAATGAGTTCCTCAAACTTTGCTGCATACTCTCCTACACTCATGTCACCTTGTTTCAGCTGCATAAATTCCATCTCTTTCTTTCTCCTCAAATCTTCAGGAAAATATTTGCTGAGAAACTTTTCAACAAATACCTCCCAAGAGATCATCCTCCCTTCATAGTTCATCAGCTGCATAATATGATGCCACCGATTCTCAGCTTCTCCAGTAAGCATAAAGCTAGCAAACTTTACCTTCTGAGCATCTCTACATTCCATAACACGAAAGATCTTATCCAACTCTTGAATCCAACGATTCGCTTCCTCAAGCTTATGGCCTCCTTCAAACTTTGACGGTTTGAAGTTTCGGAATTCACTAAAAGTCTTTGATTCCTGAGTTTCTACCGAAAAGGGGTGAGGCGGCGGATTAACTTGTTGCTGCTGTTGTTGGCGCATTCCAACTAACACCTCCGTTAACCTCTCTATGGCTTCGGCCATATGATTATTATTTCGATTAGACATCTTATACCTGCACTAAGGGTTTTCTGATCAGGCAAAAATTCTCCTAGTATGAAGCATGTGTAACATACCTCTTTCTATTCTAAAGCTAATTAAAACAGATACAAGGACATGTGTTACCTTTTGGAGATCACAGATCAGAACCAGTTTGCAGGATCACAGCTCTGATACCAACAAGTGCGGCACCCTCAAAATATAATATATATATATATATATATATATATATACTCTAATTGAAAATCATACTTGATGTATATTAAATAGAGTAGTCAAAAGTCGAGATAGCAAAGTATAGAGATACAGATCAGTAAATATAAAATAACAACTCTCACGTACTCCTCTCAAAATATATACAATATAATACAACTCAAAAATAAAGGAGTATGCTGAGAGCTGTGCCATGATCCACCCACACTGATGTCTGATCTCTGAGTCCTCCAAAAGCTGCAACAACTACGTCACACTATGAGTCCCATCCTGTCCGTACTCAAGGGTCATCATCACGACACTCGCTACCAGTAGAATGGTCCGCAACTCCCCCGTCCTCATCCTCTACTGGGTCCTCCTCCTCCTCCTCGTCCGACACTGAGGGTGCAGCAGTGCGAGGCACCGCATCAGGTGAAGGTGCAAAATGCACCCTAGTGGACGAACCTGGGCGAGGAGTGGCGTTCTCAACATCACTAGTAGAGGGACGAGAACGAGTAACAGGACGCCTAACCTGAAATGAGTAAAAACGACGACCAAGGCGTGGTGATGGTGGTGGAGTACCGTGACGATAAGTGTACACCGGTGGTACATGCAGGATGTAAATCATAGGGAGACGCAACCTACGAGGTCTCACACGGGCCAGAGGATTAGGATGACGGAATATGATATCCACATCACCCTCGAAGATCGCTCGGTGTCCCTCGTAATCCCAAACGCCGCTATGGAGAGGGCGAATCTCGATGAATGCTGGAAAACGAGCCATCACCTACAAGGGCTAGGGAGTTAGCAATTACTAACACATAATCGAATAGAAAGCGATAACAGGTAATTTAAATTCCAAACGGATAACCTATCAAATTATCTTCATTTGATGAAAAGTCATAGTTCCTTAATTTCATCATTAACACTAAAAGCATTTTCCTTTAGCATTTATTTTCAAATATTAACTAACATTATCCATCATGAACATTGAGATTGTAAAGAATACTGATAATAATAATAACAATAAGCATTATATGCGATGTCAATGCCTCTTGTCTATCAATGCATGATCGTTGGCCAACACAACAAATAGGCTCCCGTGGCACTTTTAAAACATGCCCGGTACCCCCAATGAGTACCTCTCGGACTCGGCCGCCATTAAACGACACTCCTAGAGCTCTTAGAAGTGACGCCGACGTATCCTTTGCAAGACTACATCTCTCGAGCCCGGCGTTTGAAGACATGCCCACACCCCTGTGTGTATTTCCGGAACAAAAGGTGCAACCCCGGTCACCGACATACCCCGACGCCCCCACGGACGCCCATTGAAACCCAGCTGACATTCACACGAATGCCCCTCGAGTTCCACCAACAAAGAGGTATGCCCACACCTCACGGACGTGTCTCCACCACTGTGGGAAACCAAAATGCAAATGCTATGCATGGATTCCACAACATAAATGTCATTTAAGTTTACTTGAGGTCATACAATATATGCTTTGGTATTCTAATTCATCTTTTCCATAGCCCTTTGTCAATAAGTTTCAGCTTCAGCCTTTAATCGATTAGAATACCTTGTTAATCGATTAAATAATTAAATTCTGATTTTTATTATAAAATTTGATCTGTTAATCGATTATCCAACCTAATAATCGATTACCCATGTATAAAATTTCAAACTGATTAAACTTTAATCGTGTTAATCGATTAACAATCGATTAATATATCAGTAAAACAATGTTGAAACTGGTTTTTGAATACCAAACTCATATCCACTCAATTTTAACCAAAACCAACCTCAAGTACAACTTAAATACATCACATTAAACTTGTACAAAGGTCAAATTTCAGCAATTAATCACAATTTAACAGAATTGCCCAATTTTCCCCAATTTAATCAAAATCACAACCTAACAGGTCTAATTTTGATTCAAGTCATTTCAATTCAAATTGCTTATTCCTACAACTTCTATGGGGATAATCTAACTTGCTCCAATTCAGTTTCCAAGTCCATTTGGCCTCCAAGCCATTCCACCTCATCCTAGTGTCCTTTGAACCTCATGGTTGTTCATCCTAAGTTCAATTCAATACCACAATCTATTCTAGCATTAGTAAAGCCTCTCCCTTACCTTAATGAAGATTTTTGGATCGAATAGCAACAAGAAAAATACCAGAAACTCCAACCTCTTAATGCTCTGTTTTCAGGTCCAACACAGATTCGGGTAAGCACATTCGGCAACAAATTTGACCCACCAAATGGACATGAAAATGAGCAAACGAGATTAGAATAGAAACTACACACTGCAACCTTTGATTAGAAACCGATTTGGCACAAAATGGTGACTTATACTCACCACAATTCCTACTCAAAGCAAGCCTCTCGAACTCTGAAACTGCACGAACCAGTTTCAAGCGCTCCACTTCACAGATTAAGTTCTCCTAGCTCAGGCCACCAAAACGCACGATCTATGACTTAAATCGAAGGTCTCTCTGCAAGCTTCAAAATGATGTGAAGCTCACAGTACGTGTGTGGGTAGGGAAGGAAAACAAAAGCAAAAACCAGAGGTGGTTAGAGGTGAAAATCCAGCAGAGTTTTGGTGCATATCCTCTTCTTCTACCAATTTCTTCAATCATGGCCTCACAATCAAGCCCATGCATGCCAACACGTAGCTTAGAACATGTCCTGGGCCTTGCTAGGTGTCAAAATCGAGTTCCCCAGCTGGTTGAGTCATCAACTCCACTATCTTCAGCTTCTGCACCATCATTAATCGATTAACGGTCGGGTTAATCGATTAACACGACCAGTTTTTTCAAAAATTAATATTTTATTCACTTTCTCTCCAAATACCTTTTCAATATTGCCTCTTAGGTCCTTCCCAAGGACTAAACTGCAAAAACACTACTTTTAATGCTCAAAATATTTTTCTTGTATTTTTCCCTAAATTTATACCTAAATATAACCATAATTAATAAACAAAACTAATTAATTCCATATAATTAATTTGTTTAAATATTTCTTTTATTTACTTTGAAAATCAAAATCCGGGGTATTACAATAGCCTCCAAGAGATACCCCACTCTTGTCTTGCAACCCTATTGAGCTTCTAATATAACCTCTTCTCTTGCTTGATGATACCCCACACCAAGTCTTCCACTTGCTTGTTTATTCCTCACAACAAGACTTCCAAATGCTTGATGAACACACCAGGGCTTCCACTTCAACTTGCTTGATGAAACAACACCAAGACTTCCTCTTGTTGTATAAAGATTTGCCTCAATGCAAAGATTACAACTCAATGAATAACAAACACTTATTGAATCTCCTTCAAGAACTATAAACTATTAGAAATTGAGATTCAAAAGCTTCTTGATCAAAAGATATAAAAATAAGAACTTTGATCCTTTGTAAAAGTGAGAGAGAATGTTGAGAGAATAGTGTGGCTTTTATCTTTCTAAAATGATGTAAAAATGAAGTTAGTTAATCACAATGATTATGAAAAGGTTTATATAGAATACCCATAAGGTTTGGAAAACTTAAAAACTGATTTTGCAAAGTGAAAAGCTATTTTAAAAAGTTGAAAATCACGTGTTAATCGATTAGGGCATCAGAATAATCGATTAACCACTGGTTAACTTTGCTAACCGATTAAGCATCTCAAGCTAATCGATTAAGACCTGATTCAAATTATGCTAATCGATTAATCAACCTTGCTAATCGATTAAAGGCTGAAAACACTTCTAAAAACTTGTTTTCTCAAAAACCTTTTCTCTAAAAACTTTAAACCACCTATTATTTTTGGTTAAGTGAAATACTCAAGATATAATATGATCATGCACTTGATAGAGATTCACTACCCTCTAAAAACTTTACCCAAAACTCTAAGACTCAAAACAAAAGATATAAACAATATACACATTCAAGTCCTTGAGTTTGCTCTCTCTTCATCATAGTTGCTTTTGTTCTTTGACATTTGGTTTAGCTTGTTCATGGTTGATCTTCTTCAAAACACTATCCTTATCAAAACCATGCACTTGCACGCTAGTTCTAACATAATATATTTTTTTAAATACGATTATCACATTTATTGTTATTAATCATTTTGATTTAAAATTTTTCTGCAAAGATGATATTATCTATTAGTTAGCAATTGGGTACTTGTTATTGGGATTAGTGTAGAATCAAAAAGGTTTCGATGAAGACAAATGAATCAGATTGTAGAATAAAAAAGGTTTCGATCTTCCCTGTGTAGATGAAGTCGAGCTCGGTCCTCGGCCATTGATGAAGACGAATTAATCAGATGAAGACCTGTGTTGATGAAGTTTGTTCGGTCCTCGGCAATCGATCTCAATTCTGCAGATGAAGTCAATTACCTTGATGAGATCGGTTCTCGGCACCTAGCTCCGTCCTCGGTCATCATGAAGACAAATAAATCAGCTCAGTTCTCGGAGACAAATGAATCAGCTCACTGTTCGAATGACTTAAATTAGTTTGATGAGCTCGGTGCTCGGAGTGCTATCTAGTCGGCAGAAGATCGAATCAGTCGATGCTCATAATCTTATGTGCAAAATGGTCGGCTCAAGATCAGCTCAGTCAGACTTTGATCAGATTCATTATACAAGTCCCATAGCTCGGTAAGGCGTTTTGATATATGCCAAGTTCACTAACTGTTTTTCAAACAGGATTGATTGAAATAAAATCTGATTCAAAAGTGACCGTTGGAAAAGCAATTACTCCCAAAATCTTTCTTAATTTCGTGGCTCCGTTTCCTCCCTGATCTTTGGGGATTTTGGAGATTATAAAGGGAGCGTATGATTCAGACAGAGAGAGAAGCTATATACAGACACAGAACAGACACACGAAACAACAATGTTAATCATCTCTGTCAAATTGAATACTCAATTGTTTTTCAACTTTCAAAATTATATTCAATTGAGTTTCTGCATGTATTGATTCAAGTTGTAATCCGCACAAATTAAGAAGGTGCAAGTTTATACAACAAACAACAACAAATCACGATCTCAGATTTGTGGCTCGGTGAAGGTTTCATCGAGAGTGGTTGGTGAAGGTTTCACCGACAGAGGAGGAGCGATTTGAAGGTTTCAAGGAGCTCCGTCCGTGGAAGTGCTGAAGACCGATTATCTCCTTTTGCTCGGCACAAAGACCGACTCTTTTAAAAATACAGCAAGCATCATTTTAACTATTTCAATTATATACGAAAAATTGGTACTATCGCTTCCAACTATTGTTCACCCCCCTCTAGTAGATTTTTAGGCCGCTTGTTGGTTTCTAACAAGTGGTATCAGAGCTCGGTCGAAAGATCGAGTGTAAAATTTTTTTCGAAAAGATCCTAAGGAAACCTTGGGCTCTAAAAATCCCTTTGGAGGTGAAGGCTCTTCAATAAACCGTCCACCACTATTTAATGGTGATGGATATGCTTATTGGAAAGCTCAGATGAAAATTTTTATAGAAGCTATGGATATCGATATTTGGGATTCAATTGAAAATGATCCTTTTATTCGTAGAAGAAAAATAGGAGAGGAAGTTGTAGAAATCCAAAAGGCAAGTTGGAATGATGATGATAAAAAGAAAGTTTCTTACGATTTAAAAGTCAAAAACATCATCACTTCCGCCTTGTCTTATGATGAATTTTTCCGAGTTTCACATTGTAAAAGTGCCAAACAAATGCGGGACTGTTGGAATACAAGTGGTATAGTATGAACACGTGAGAACAACTAGAAGGGGGGGGGGTTGAATAGGTGTTCAAACAACCTTGAACAATTTTCGTAAAGCTCAAACAAAATGTGGTTAAAACAGAATTTCTTTAACCAATGTATCAGTGACTAACCGGTTACTCTATCTACTAACCGTTTAGTATCTGAACCAATTTTGAATAAAATTGCAAATCAATCAAGAACTCAGAGTTAAGCGCAGAATAACTTCAACCCAAGATTTAAAACAATTAAACAGATGTTTTAAAATGATTTTCCCCAAATTAATTTGTACAATTACTAACTAATTGATTCAATTAATTTGAAAAATCGCTTTTCTAGGTTTTTATGCAAGAACAATGAATAATGCAGAAATTAAAGAGATTAGGGAAGAGATACTGCACAAGAGATTTATCCTGGTTCACTCTCACCCACTTGAGAGCTACATCCAGTCCCCTCTTCAACAAAGAGAGATTTCTTCACTAGAATTAAAGATCCTTGATTACAAGCTAAGCCTCTCAAGATTCCTCACTTGATAGCTACCAAGAGATACCTCACTCTTGTTATGCAACCTTCCTTGATCTTCTAATTCTACCCTCTTGCTATGTGAATCTCTATCCACTTAGACTTCTTCAATTTCTTGATTATTCCTCAACCAAGAAACCTTCACTTTGTTTGATTACACCTTAATCAAGACTTCCTTTGCTTGATTACACCTCAATCAAGACTTCCTTTTTCTTCAATTTGTTGTAGATTATTTTGCCTTGAATGCAATGATTACAACACCATAGAATTACAGAAAATCAGAACCTAATGAATCTCAATCAAATAACAATGACCAAGTTGATTATGAGATTCTTGTGTTTGTAGAAAGGATGATAACAAGATGTAAAAGAAAGCTAACGTATTTGAATGATTCTATATATTCATTAAGGTGTAAGAATGGTTTATATAGATACCCATAAAGAATGAAAACATAAAACTGAATTTTTAACAAACTTAACAGACACTAATCGGTTACTGGGTATTACTAACCGGTTAGTTACTGTAACCTTTGTTTTCTAATTTAGCAAAAAAATATTTTCAAAACTTTAACTATTAAAACCAATTCTTTCCAAGCTTAATTAAAATATTTAGCCACTTATTGATGCATTTTAAAACAGTTAAAAAACATTTTGAAAATTATGCATCAACATATTCTTTAATTAATTGGTTTTATGAAACTCAAAATTAATTTGATCAAAATTAATTAATTGAGATTCACTACCCAAAACTAACTCTACCCCAAAACCTAAGGACTCAAAGCAAAATATAAAATAACTCTATGAAACTTTGATTCCTTGCTTGCTTGTCTAGAGATTAGTTGATTCTCTCTTCTTGTAAAATTTGTTTTCTTCTTCTCTTTATCTTTTCTTTGAAACATTGATCGCTCTTGAAATTTGTCGCTTTTGTTCTTTTGGGAGACTTGCTTTCATTTGACTTCATCACAATGTTTAGTCTTGCTTTCACTTGATTTCATCACAATGTTTTCCTCATCAAAACATAGCTTCATACCATGGATTCTTCAATCTCCCCCTTTTTGATGATGACAAACATTGTTTTGAATTGTTGTTGATTATTGACCATTTGCTTCAAACTTCATAGAATGCACAATCAATGCTCCCCCTCAACATAAGCCTCTTGAAAATATCAACAACTCTTCTCCCCTGCATAAAAGAACAAAACAACACCTTTCTCCCCCTTTTGGCATGATCAAAAAGCATAAAAGAAATATAAAATATTGCCAAAGGTGAAAGAAAACAGATTAAAAAAAATCTGCTAACTGTCAGTTACTAACCGGTTACAAAGGCTACTAACCGGTTCGTCTCTGCAGTTCAGTACACTGCATAAATCAGAATTAAAATTCTGATTTTGAGACTTCAAAACTACTATCCAATGCATTTAAAAATAAGTTTTCAGAGAGTAAATATAAAGTAGACATGGAATACTTCAAAGTCATACAAAATTTACAGTCAATTTCACAATATATATAGATCATAAAATCTTGCTAAAAATCAGTTGTGAAAAGCTGTTAATTGCAGGGATTATTTGCATGTATATCAATGTAACATTGCTGAAACTCATGACAGAGCATACCACACATGTCCAAAATATTTATCAAATAGTAATTCATCATGTGCAGATTTAATAAACAATATTATCGCCAAAACTACACTGAAAAACACACTTATTAGCTGTCAGACTGTCACACTAACCGGTTACACAGGCTACTAACCGGTTAGTACTTGTCAGATATCAGGTAAACATGGCAGAACTGATATGGTCACTTTACAATGTCCAAAACATATTAAAACAAGGCCAATACCAATTATGCAGAATATATACATACAGATGGACCATAATAGAGTATAAAATCATGAATTTTAAGATCCAAATCATTATGGACGAATCACAAATGTGCATCAAAGAACCATATATCAAATCTGAAATTTCACACAAAGCGTTATGGCAGCAGATATTATCACTTTTCAGCATAATAATAGGTATATACTTGACCAAAATAAAATGAACCATAAATGAGACATAATAGAAATTAAAATTAACACATATCCATTCATAAAGGTTCATTACAAAACCATAAAGCAACTAGCCAAAGTACATAACCATATGTCTAAAACAAGCTGAAAAGACATAAAAACCAAATTACATCCAAAAACCACCAAAATACATAGGAAAACCAGATTTAAAATATGATACTAATGCAATCCTAAATGCCACTAATCTTCACTTGGAGGAGGTGCTTGAGGTGCGGAAGATGATCCAAAAGTCCTCATCAAAAACATGAGACGTTCCATGTCTCTCTCATAGGTTGCTTGGAATCCATCCATCCGAGTATTTATTCGATCAAAACCGGCATCAATCCGAGCATTCATACGCTCCTCCATGGCTGCAAAATCAAATGAACCAGGTGCATAACCTGAACCACCAACATCAGGGGCAGTTCTAGGTTGAGAACTTGCAACCGGAACAGAACCAACATTTCCTTCATTATGACCTTCATCCATCTCAGCAGCATTATCATCACCTCCATCCTCATCCTCATCCTCATCTTCACTATCATCGTTGCTCACCATATGAACATCTTGTGCAACATTCTCATTCTCATTTTGTTGCCTTTCTTCTTCATCCAATTGAGAATCCAACAATGCAATGTCATCGTTCCACTTCCAAAGGTTATCCAACCTCTTATGTTGTTGAATACCAGCAGAATGAAGAATCCTAGGCCCAATGCAGTGAAGAGCAGGAGAATGCTCAAGAAACTCCTCAGCGACTGAAATAGTGATATTCTTCCTTTCTATGAGCTTGCTAACAAATATAGCATAGGGAAGACTACCACTAGTTGACTTGGCTGCATCTTTCATAAAGGAAAACATAATCCTTACCCAGTTCACTTGAATCCTATTTTTAATAGCATACAGATACCTCAGATCAGTTTCAAAAACTTGGGTATGGTTGGTAGATGTCCTAGGGGTGAGAATGTATGTAATGACATACACGATCATTCTTTCATCTACAGTCAAATTTCCTACAGCCTTCCTATCCCCTGCTGTATACATGTCAGCTCTCCTAAGGCTATTGAGGTACACATCTTCCGGGTTACACTTTGCTATTCTATCATCATTATCATCCCCCCAGAAGGTACCTACAGCCCTAACTCCAGCAAAGAAGAAATTAGATTGATTTGATGATGATGATGGGTGAAGGAAACGAGTATGATGATGATGAAATATGATGAAGCAAAGAAGAAATTAGATTGATTTGATGAGAGATAGAAGAAATTGTGTGCTAGGGTTTGCAAAGAGGAAAATACGAGTTTGAGGGAGTGAGAAGAATGAGTGAAAACAGATTTGAAAAAAAGCCTTTTATTTTTCTGAACTGTTACGCGCTAACCGGTTAGTAAGTTCACTAACCGGTTAGTCATTGTAACCAGTCAGTGAAAATTGCAAAAATTTAATAAAAAATCAATTTTCACAAAAAAATCACATATTTAAACATTGAAAAAACTTTATCAAAAATTAATAAAAGTTTTCCATATCTTATAAACTCAATATTCACATAAACTCACACAAGGTCATATAAGTTTGCATACATATTCAATTAAAAGGTGCAAAACTCATAATAACACACATATTTTCCTTTAAACAATACAAATTTCATATTCATCAACTAGCACATCAAATCAAATATATTTCAATCCATCTATTCAATTTCAACAACATTTATCAATTGAACAAGTGCACAAAAGTTGATAAAAGGCATTCACCATGAAAGAGATAAATTCTATGATATTATCATGGTTGAAGAACTTACTTGAGATATTTGAAAATATAAAATCATACCAATTTATCTGCATTGAAGGTACTGAAATATTTCCAAGTCATAACACATTCCCTTCAAGCATACCTACAAAATAGCTCAAGCCTTGGTTTTTGGTACCCAAATGGTTTTGGGTCCATTGTTGTTAGATAAAAGACTTTGACCTCTCTTAACCCATTCATACAATCCATTTGGTACTCCAAACCTTTTGATTTCACACACATTATTTGTATGTCCATGTTTTCCACAATAAAAACAAGTTGGCTTAATTGAAAAATCAATTTTAGAAAATGAGCCAACAACATTGATTTTTCTTTTCTTTCCATGGACATAGCCTAATCCGGATCTATTCGAAAAATTCCTTTGACTAGAAAGTAAATTGTTTAAATGCTTATCTCCTCTTGTGAATGATGCAAGTCTATTTTTCAAAATGTCATTTTCATTTTCAAGCATTTTGCATTTCTCACAAGTTGGGACAACATTACTACAATTTTCACAATCATGAATAATAGGGGAATTTTTAAGATTCAAAGATTCATTTTGAAGTTTCAACTCATTTATATAATTTTCCATTTCAACAATCTTTTCTTGATACTTCAAAATAACCTTTTTATGTTTTCATGAACTTTGACAAGTTTTTCAAATTCAATACACATTTCTTCATATGTATTGTACAAAGTATTATAGGATGGTGAATTTGAATTAGAGGAAGAACAAGAGGATACCTCACTATCACTATCACTATCAAGTATGATGGTATTGTCACTTTGAGAAGCCTCTTCATCAAGGAATGCCATCAAGCATAAGTTTGAGAATCCATCTTCTTCCGAAATATCTTGCACAACATCATCCATTTTTTAATTGAACTCTTTGTTGTTCTTCTTATCATCTTCAAGTCTCTTCAAGTATTGAGGACAATCAAATTTGATGTGTCCCACTTTTCTACACTCATGACACTTGAATTTTTCCTTATAAATCTTCTTATCTTTATTGTCTTGGTTGAAACTTGTAGCATCTTGCTTGCTGAAATTTCTTCTTTTTGACTTGTGTTGATGTGAGAAACTTGATTCTTCTCTTCTTTCTTGAATAAGCAAAATTCCTTCACTTTTCAAAAACTCCAAGAATTTACTCATTAGCAATTTCATAGTCTTATCATCAACATTTAAAATATTCAGATTATTAAACATGTTCATGCTATCCATTGTAAACCAAAAAGGATCTTTTCCGGTAAAAGCTATTAAGCTTTGATCTTAACCGACCAAAGCTCTGATACCACTTGTTGGAATACAAGTGGTATAGTATGAACACGTGAGAACACCTAGAGGTGGGGGGGTTGAATAGGTGTTCAAACAACCTTGAACAATTTTCGCAAAGCTCAAACAAAACGTGGTTAAAACAGAATTTCTTTAACCAATGTATCAGTGACTAACCGGTTACTCTATCTACTAACCGGTTAGTATCTGAACCAGTTTTGAATAAAATTGCAAATCAATCAAGAACTCAGAGTTAAGCGCAGAATAACTTCAACCCAAGATTTAAAACAATTAAACAAATGTTTTAAAATGATTTTCCCCAAATTAAATTGTACAATTACTAACTACTTGATTCAATTAATTTGAAAATCGCTTTTCTAGGTTTTTATGCAAGAACAATGAATAATGCAAAAATTAAAGAGATTAGGGAAGAGATACTGCACAAGAGATTTATCCTGGTTCACTCTCACCCACTTGAGAGCTACATCCAGTCCCCTCTTCAACAAAGAGATATTTCTTCACTAGAATTAAAGATCCTTGATTACAAGCTAAGCCTCTCAAGATTCCTCACTTGATAGCTACCAAGAGATACCTCACTCTTGTTATGCAACCTTCCTTGATCTTCTAATTCTACCCTCTTGCTATGTGAATCTCTATCCACATAGACTTCTTCAATTTCTTGATTATTCCTCAACCAAGAAACCTTCACTTTGCTTGATTACACCACAATCAAGACTTCCTTTTTCTTCAATTTGTTGTAGACTATTTTGCCTTGAATGCAATGATTACAACACCATAGAATTACAGAAAATCAGAACCTAATGAATCTCAATCAAATATCAATGACCAAGTTGATTATGAGATTCTTGTGTTTGTAGAAAAGATGATAACAAGATGTAAAAGAAAGCTTTTGATCTTTTCAATCTAAGAGAGAGTGTGTGGCTTGTTTTTCTGGATATAAAACGTATTTGAATGATTATATATATTCATTAAGGTGTAAGAATGATTTATATAGATACCCATAAAGAATGAAAACATAAAACTGAATTTTTAACAAACTTAACAGACACTAACCGGTTACTGGGTATTACTAACCGATTAGTTACTGTAACCTTTGTTTTCTAATTTAGCAAAAAAATATTTTCAAAACTTTAACTATTAAAACCAATTCTTTCCAACCTTAATTAAAATATTTAGCCACTTATTGATGCATCAACATATTTTTTAATTAATTGGTTTTATGAAACTCAAAATTAATTTGATCAAAATTAATTAATTGAGATTCACTACCCAAAACTAACTCTACCCCAAAACCTAAGGACTCAAAGCAAAATATAAAATAACTCTATGAAACTTTGATTCCTTGCTTGCTTGTCTAGAGATTAGTTGATTCTCTCTTCTTGTAAAATTTGCTTTCTTCTTCTCTTTATCTTTTCTTTGAAACATTGATAGCTCTTGAAATTTGTTGCTTTTGTTCTTTTGGGAGACTTGCTTTCATTTGACTTCATCACAATGTTTAGTCTTGCTTTCACTTGATTTCATCACAATGTTTTCCTCATCAAAACATAGCTTCATACACATGGATTCTTCAGGGACATTCTACAACTTAGTCATGAGGGGACAAATGAGGTTATACGAGCAAGACTAAATACATTAATGCATGAAGATGAGTTATTTCACATGCTTCCGAATGAATCTATAAATGACATGCAAAAGCGATTTACTCATTTCATAAATCATCTTATTGCTCTCGATAAAACTTTTCTAAACTCTAAGGTTATTAACAAAGTGTTGAGATGTCTGAGCATGGAATGACAACCGAAAGTGATAGCCATTATGGAATCAAAAGATCTAGACACCATGGACATAGCAACACTATTCGGCAAACTTCAGGAGCACGAGATGGAGCTCGGACGCCTAACGATGCATGTAAAACAACCTGGTAATCGATTACTAGGGCAAAAATTTTCCAAAATACTTAGTTTTTTTATTCTATATTCAATTTTCCAATAATAACTTCACTAATACCAATCCCTAAGCATTCAAATTACATCCTAAACTATTTAATATAAATTTTCACATCAAAATTAAAATCCACACAATTATTCATATATAAGATACTTTATATTTAGATAACATAATATTTATAATTTCAAGGGTTAAATTCCAGTGGGCTTTACAACTCTCCCCCACTTCAATTGAGTTTAGATAACACAATTGAGTTTCTGCATGTATTGATTCAAGTTGTAATCCACACAAATCAAGAAGGTGCAAGCTAATACAACAAACAACAAATCACGATCTCGGATTTGTGGCTCGGTGAAGGTTTCATCGAGAGTGGTTGGTGAAGGTTTCACCGACAGAGGAGGAGCGATTTGAAGGTTTCAAGGAGCTCTGTCCGTGGAAGTGCTGAAGAGGTTCTTCAGCCATCAGTTTAATTGGGGTAGATTTCAAGGGTTTGGTACACTCTTGAAAGGGTTAGGTTGAGTGAGGTTCACTTGTAATTTCTGTAACCGATTAAATTGATTTTGAGTAAAAAAACTCCCTAAGGTTTAGGGGGAAATGAACGTAGTTCTCAAGGGCGAGAGCGAACCAGTATAAAATTTCTGCGTCTCTTCCATTTTACCGCTTTCTGCATTATCTATTTATTTGGTCGTCTGCATTGTTCGAGTATTTTAGTCGTCCTCGTCATACCTTAAATTGCTCGAATCGTGCTAGTTGTGAATCCGCTGCAAAACTGGTTTTTGTGTGTTGCAGCTCGGATAATCGATTATCGGTATAGATAACCGATTATCTCATTCTGCTCGGCACAAAGACTGACTCTTTTAAAAATACAGCAAGCATCATTTTAACTATTTCAATTATATCCGAAAAATTGGTACTATCGCTTCCAACTACTATTCACCCCCCTCTAGTAGATTTTTAGGTCGCTTGTTGGTTTCCAACAATTAGGAATAGGGATATGCGCATGAGGAAGTCCTTTTTTTTTTCTGGAATTCAACAACAAGTTCATAAAAGAAAAACTTAACAGCAATACAAACGACTACATCATGAAAATTATTTAATTAACCTTTAATTCCAAACATGAACGTTATTACAGAATCCATCTGAAAATGCTTAGAAATATAAAAACATTAATACAAAATCCAAAAATTAAAAAACTTATATTTGTTTTGTCTTTAAAAAATTTCAAAATACTTTTAATTACGATATTGCAATATGATTGTTAGTTGAAAATTAATATTATTATGATTTTTATTTTTAAAAATAATATTTATTAAATAATTATAAAACAATTAGTAGACTTATTTGGATCTTAATCTTTATAACGAATCATAGATGAAAATATTTATTCATTTATATATTATCTTCACATATTACATAAGATAAAGAGCTCGACAAAAAATGCAATACTCAATAAACAAAAATGTTATATAAATACAAAAAAATAAATTTTGAAATTTATCTTGGATGAGAGACACAAAGGATTAAAACAAAAATCATAACAAACCTCAACAACAACAATAACAACAACAAAAAATTTATATTTTTTTTTGGAATTCCTCGAAGTAATAATACAAAAAAATAGAAAAGAGTTCACAATTAAAAAAAAACATCTCTCATCCAAGAAATATAATACTTCTAATTTAGGTCTTCTTTTGAAATTGAAGATCATAAAAAATGTTCATCGAAACAAATCACAAAATATATATAATTATTTCTTTTGTTCTTGACCTTTCACGAAAAAGGTATCAATTATCAAATGTGATTCTGTTTTATATCAATAGCAAAATGTGCAGATTGTTGAAACATGGTTACATCCTTTAATGTTTTTATATTCAAATTTAAGAGCCACCTGAAACATGTAAGGTAAAAATCAACCTCAAACCAAATCAATCTCAGAAGTCAAAACTACACCAATTCCTTAAATACACGCCAAAACCAATAGGCAATTATATAAATTTACCTCCACAACTCTAGTCTCTAGGGATTGCCGCTCCCGATAGCTAACAAAAAATTGACCAAATCCATCTTTTCCCAATTTCCTCTCTATTTTGTACATAGGCGACCCTTCTACTTGAACATGAAAACAAATTCAAAATTCATAATTATAAATAAACAATTTAAACAATCAATGAATAAGCAATAATCAATTATAACCAGAAACTTCAAAGAAATTAGTCCATGCACCGACATCACCAACACTAACAACAACACCATAACAACAAGAAGAAAAATACCAAAAACAAATAATATAAACTACACCATCGAAATATAAATAATATAATTTAATATGAGCGAAATTGAAAGACAAAAATAATAGGAGATGAGAGATTTAAAGGTGGAAAACACATGCGAAGATTGAAGGTGGAAAAAAAATCAATCCTATTATATATAATGATTTAAAAAACTTATAAAACTTGAATAATCTATTTAATTTCAAATTTTAATATTTTTGTTGAAGATAATTATTTTTTTTGATAAATTGAGGATAATGATATTTCACATGCAGATAATGATTTGAAAAACTTGAATAATTTATTTAATTTTAAATTGTAATTTTGGTTGTAGATAATGATTATCTACCTACAATCACTCTGGTGCGAGGAAAACTTTAACGACAAATGTGGTGCCTCAAAAATTTCTCTGAGCGTGGTACCTCATATAGACGTTTTTTTATATATAAACAGTAGATGGGGTGGGGATGAAAAGTGGAAACTGCCTCTAACTAAAAGCTAGTGTTACTACATTACTAATAGTTAAACAATTATTTTATCTACTTCTTTCTTTTCTTAACTTTTGAGTTTTAAAAAGGAAAATGCTGCGATACCAAAGGACCTAGCTCAATTAACAAAAACTCATGTAGTTATTAATTTTTATATTTGGAGGCACAATGATTGAGAAAGTTAGAGAGATATAGTGGTTTTCAAGAACTTGGGAAGGAGGAGGGTGAATGGATTACTGTGAGAAGCAGGAAGAGTGCTTTCAGTGGGTCGAGATACCAAAATTTTCTTTCAAAATTTCCCTGACTATGTGACTCCTGAACAATTGATAGAAGTTTCAGCAATGGGGGCAGGTGCTTGATCTTTACGTTCCTGATAGGAAAACAAAAACTGATGTAGATTTGGTTTTGTTTTATACAAGATGGTGAAAGAACCTATTGTAATTGTATGGCAGATGGAGGGTCTGTGGTTCGGGTCGTACAAGTTAAGGGAAAACATCCCGCGGTTTGTGAAGGAAAGCGGTGTTCAAAAACCAGTACAGGCTCCGGCGGTGAAGGGCTTTACCAAAACAAAAACAAAGGATGTGAAGGGTTCGCATGGGGTTAGAGAGGGAATGAAACAAGCAAGTAATCAACTGGGTAGAGTTTCTTGGAAAAAGAAAAATAACATATTTAAAAAGCACCAAGATGTTGGTGAAGGAGAGTGGACGGGTTTGTCATTCAAATCTCAAGCACGGTGAATGGCAAGCGGTATGTGTTGCAAGGATCCCTATACGTACGTCATCCAGAGAAGCGATTAACAATTTGGTAAGGGTTCTAATTGATGATGAGATCTTTGAAATTAGGATGATGGAAGAGCCTTTCGTTGATTTCTTGTCCTTTAGCGGCGGAAAAAACAAAACCGGTGATGAGACAGTGAATGACAATTCTGGCTTTGTTTCGGCGGTGCACAAAGGGGTTGAAGAAGAAGACGTTTCAGATTCTAATGATTCATTTAATCAGGGTCTTGGAATTGGAGGAAATAGCATTAAAAAAGTTGATTGGGAATAGGATTGTGATGATGAGGAGATTTTGAAAATAAACCTAGAAAAGATGAGTGTAGTTAATGAGGCAGTTGACAAAGTAGATTCCCCTATCTTCATGGAATGTGCGGCGCTGCATATGATGGGGTTACATGAGGAAGTGGGTGAGGGACAAAAAAGGGATTCAACTTCCTTTAATCATGCACGTGAGGTGCATTCGGTGGTTCCTGAAACAATTGAAACCAATAGGGCCTTGGGAAGTTATGTTTCTAATTCAGTTTCAATTGCCGGTGATGGGCCAGTTTTGACTAAAGCACAACGTTCCTCTGATAAGGGATGTAAATTGAGGCCTATTTCTTCTATTGGAATGAAATCGTTCCAATGCTTACTGAAGCAGCAGAAAAAAAAAGAAATAAGAAAAAAGGGCCTGTGAAATCCTCTTCTTCGAGTTTGGCCCCTAATGATTCAGGGATTTTGGCAGGCAACAAACGTTTTTGGGCAGGCAAGTTAATTTTAGAAGCAGAGAAGTTATTCAATTTGGAAAAGGAAGCTTGGCTATTTGTTGATGTATCCTTCCATGATGCAGTTCAACATTTTGTAGACCTTGATTTAAGACATGAGGAATTGGCTGGGGGAGGAAAAAAGATTGATAAATGATTGTTGTATCCTTAAATATAAGAGGTTTGGGGGGTGGTTGGAAGAAAAGAAAGATTAGGGAATTGGTACGAGTTGAGAAAGCAGATTTTGTGGGGATTCAAGAGACTAAAATGGAAGTGGTCATTGATTCTCTTTGTTGTTTTTTTGTGGGGTGGTAGTAACTATAGCTAGTTGTTTCAAGCTTCACAAGGGAAGGTTGGAGGCTTAATTTCTATATGGAATTTAGATAAATGGAGTTTCAATTTCGAATTTGGCGGTGAGGGATTTCTAGGAGTTTGCCTTATTGGGGAAAATGATGAACTTTTTTACTTGATTAATGTCTATAGCTCTTGTGATTTAGAGAAAAAAAAAGTATGTGGCAGGAGATTAAATATTTTAAAAATTCTTTGGGTGGTGAGAAATGGTGTATTTTTGGTGATTTTAATGCAATAAGAAGGATGGGGGAAAGAAGAGGTGTTGCAGGTGAGGGGGAAGCCTATCTGAAATGGTTGGGTTTAATGATTTCATTGATAGCTTGGAGGTTGAAGAAGTGCCTTCTTTTGGCAGAAAATTTTCCTGGATGAACTCAAATTGTATAGCAATGAGCATAATAGATAGATTCCTTGTGTTAGAGCAGTGGTCAGTTTTCTTTAATAATCCAATTGAATGGGTACTTCATAAGGATTTCTTGGATCATTGTCCTGTAGTGTTGAGATGTGGTGTGATTAATGACTGGGGACCAAAACCTTTTCGTTTCAACAATTTTTGGTTGAATGATTCTAGTTTTTTGCCATTGGTGGACTCTTGTTGGAAAAATGCTAATGTGCAAGGCTGGGCAACAGTTAGAATTAAAAAAAATAAAAACTGTTAAAGATGGAAATTAAAGCTTGGAGCAGAGATGTCTTTGGTATTGACTCTTTAAAATCAGATATTTGGAAAATTGATGAAGAGGCGAAATCAAGGGCTTTGACAGATGCTGAAACAGATGTTAGAAGAAAAAAACAGTCTGATTTGTGGAAGATTCTCTCTAATAAGGAAAGTGTATTGCTACAGCGGTCCAAAATTCAATGGTTAAAAGAGGGGGATGCCAATACCAGATTTTTTTCATGCTTTTATTAATCAAAGAAAAATATCAAATTAACTCATGGTACTTTGGGATGGTGTTTCTCGGGTGAATTCAATTACTGAGATCAGGAATGTTGTCTATCTCTATTTTTCAAATAAAAGTGTTGAACAACTTCTTGTAAGACCGAAATTAGATGGTGTTAATTTCAATATTTTTGATGGTGATTCTGCTAGCCGGCTTGTTGTTCCTTTTACTTTGGATGAGATAGATTGAAGAGGTGGTATCTGATTGTCCTGGGAATAAAGCCCCGGGTCCAGATGGTTTTAATTTCAACTTCATTAAAAAAAAAGTTGGAATTTATTAAAGATGATGTCTGGGAAATGGTGACACGATTTTATGATGCAGGGAAATTGCCAAAGGGTATGTTATCTTATTTTATAGCTCTTGTTCCTAAGGTGAAGTCTCCTCAGTCATTAAGACAGTTTCGTCCTATATCTCTGCTTGGGGCAATGTATAAAATTATTGCAAAAGTATTGGCAAACAGACTAAAAGGGGTGCTTCATGAGGTAATCTCTGTTTCACAGTCAACTTTCCTTCCAAATAGACAGATTCTGGACAATATTGTTATTTTAAATGAAGTGATAGGCGATGCTAAACGAAGGAAAAAATCTTGCTTCATTCTAAAATTAGACTTCGGAAAAGCTCATGATTTTGTGAGCTGGTCGTTTCTTGAATATATGATGAAAAGGGTGGGCTTGGGTGAGAAGTGAGTGGAATGGATGAGGGCATGTATTCTTTCAGGACGTATGTCAGTTTTAGTGAATGGGTGTCTGACAGAAGAGATTTTGATCAAGAAAGGCCTAAAGCAAGGAGGCCCTCTAGCTCCTTTTTTGTTCTTGTTGGTGGCGGAAGGGTTGGCTGGCATGATGAGAAGAGCGGTGGAGAAACAGTTGTTCAAACCGTATTTGGTAGGGAGAGGGGGAGTTCAGATTTCTATTTTGCAGTATGCGGACGACACTACACTATTGGGGGAAGCCTCTATTGATAATATCATGTTGGTTAAAGCAGTTTTTCGTGGTTTCGAGTTGGCCTCTGGGTTGAAGGTTAACTTTCATAAAAATAGTATTTATGGGTTGAATGTTAATTCTAATTCTTTATCAAATGCATCTTCTTTGCTTCATTGCAAAATTGGCCATCTCCCTTTCTCTTACTTGGGCCTTCCTGTTGCTGCTAATCCACAGAGTGTTGATTGCTGGTCAAAGGTAATCCTTGCTTTTCGGGAAAGACTATCTTCATGGAAGGGTAAAAATCTTTCACATGGGGCTCGTATTACCCTAATTAACCCTGTTTTGTCTAGTTTGCCAGTTTATTTCCTGTCTTTTTTTTCTCTACCAAGGAAAGTGAATGATGTAACACCCCGATTCATATTTAAAAGATAAATAAATAAAAGTCTTTGATAAAAATGAGGAACTCAAAATTTCTTATACAAACAAGTTAATAAATATAGGCTTAATTATGTCACAAGTCACTGAAGTTTGGGGTACTTTTGCCATATACCTTTATACTTTTTTTTTTCATTGTCTGACTCCCCGAAGTTACTTCTGGGTTTGTCATATATCCCTACTACCAATTCTGGCCAATTTAGATGACATATAATATCAGAATCCTAGTCAGACGCAGGAGGTTGGTTATGTGGTGCCGCTTGATGTCACACGGGCGAAGACGACCTCTCTCTTCAATTCTTTTTTATTTTTTTTATTTAACTAAAAATATAAAAATATTAACTTTTTTAGTTTTTAATTTTTTTTAAAAAAAAGGATCTTCGTCCATGGGGCACCAAGTGCTTAACCTCCTGCGTCTGATCAGGATTCCAATGTTACGTGTCAGCAAAACTGGCCATAATTGGTAGTAGGGGTATATGACAAAGCCAGAAGTAACTTCGGGGAGTCAGACATTGAAAAAAAAAGAATAAGGGTATCTGGCAAAAGTACCCCAAACTTCAGGGACTTGTGACATAATTAAGACATAAATATACTTTGGGGGTTTACTATTACAGTACAAACATAAATAACACGAGTTCCTTTATTTCGACTCTTCCGCTGTGCACTCTGATCTTCAAGCTCCTTGAACGTTTACCTAAAATGTTAAACCACTAAGGGGTGAGACCTTTTCAAACACAGTGAATCAAAAGATCGTAAATAGTTCATAATAAGAACTCAAGAATGATAACTAAATCAAGCAATGGACTAACAATACACATCACTTAATCTGGACTCGTTCAATGCATGAGAGCCTCTCAATCGCCAATCTATAACTGGATCCCGTTCACATCGTTCTCATTCACACACTCCTTATCCATATTTTACCGTAGTATCCGTTTATAGAATTGGTACTCTTTTCTTCTCATTTACATAATAGTTAGGGTTATTGAAAAGGAGGTCAATGGTCTGTGTTTCCTTCCTATTTCAATATAAAATGTGGTACTTAACACTTACTTAACCGGTTATTAGAATCGACTAACCAGTTAAGTTAGTATTGAAGTACCATTCCGAATCATTTTGTCATATACTCCGACATTAACTTCCTTCCCAATAACTCTAACCCTGACTCAATAATATGCATGTGCCCAGCACACACACCATATACAAGTAGTCAATATGCACAGGCATATCTCAGTCCTAAACAAATCAATTTAATATCAACAACAACAACAACCATGAAAAAGACTGCACCAATATCATAATAACAAAACCAAACACGACAATCAACATATATCGTACAAGCCAGTCGACATACTCAGGTATGTCACAGAGTACAATAACATAAATCAGCTCCCTTGGGTTCTTCACTTCCTACTTTTATAACATACAAAGGGGGTTTTAACATAAGCACTAGAACAATTATAAAGTTAACTAGTAATAACCCCATTAGACCCTATACAATCTAAATCAAATAACAATCTATTACCCATACTCCAATTTAATCATTAACCCCAAATCCTATTATAAACTCTAACTATCCCTAACTCAAAGTTTAGAAAAGTGTCTCCCCCTTATCTTAGGAGAAGAGGAAGCTTGATTGAAGCTTCAAGGAACATAAATCAACTCCCAATGCCCTTGGATTCTAGCTCCCTTGACCCATTTCCACTTGGTCCTTGATATTGGAGGAGAGAGAGAGAGAGAGCTCCATGAGATGGAGAGAGAAAAATCAAGGTTATGATGATGATGGTGGGGCGTGTGGTGTTGGGTGGTGGTGATGGTGATGGTGATGGTGATCTTGCTTCTTAGCTTTGGTGTTTGGTGATGGAGATGATGAGTGTTGATAATAGGTGTGGGTGTTCTTGCTCCTCATAGAGCTTGATAGAGAAGAGAGAGAGAGAGAGTTGAAGAAGAAGAAAAAAATGAAGAATGAATGAAATGAATGGGTGTGGGGGTGTTTGATGGGGCGTGTGGTATTTTTGTGTGGTGGGGGTTCATTAGCTTCTTGGAGAAGCCTCAATGTGTGGCCTCCAAGTCACTTATTTTTTTCAACTTTGACGAGGTGGTAATCGATTACCTCAAAAAGTAATCGATTACTTCCTTAATTCTTTATATATTGGATTCCTCACAGAAAACAGGTAATCGATTACTTTAGGATTACTTCCCTAAATTAATTGATTACTTTGCCTAATTTTCATCCCTTGAATTTCAAAATGCCAAAACTCCTACGTTAATCGTCGGATCTTGCTCTAACTTGAAAGAAAGCCTACTAATGCTCTCAACTTCGCAACCAACGGTGGAATTTTCCTATTAAGCTACAGATCTTTAGTTCTAAAATTTACCCACACATCCACTAAAACACGATAATCACAATCATGAAATCGAACAAACTGCAACCGAGGTCTATTTCTACCCTCCATCACTCCCTATCTAACATCTAAAACCTCCTTAATCTAAGGCTACTAATATTCGAGGCATAAACGAGTGGTCAGATGACCTCCAAATGCCTTCTAAAGCCTAACACTTTTCTGGAACTCCGTCGAAACACGATTTCGAAGGAATTCTCGGAGTACAATTACTAAAGGCTAACCCTTGCAATCGAACTCATCCATAGAATTCTGTAGTCAATTACTCGACCGAGATCAAGACACGAAGAATGCCCGCTCGGACTCTTGCAACCCCGGGACTCAACAACCTATCATACATTCCTAGTCGGGCATTCACAACCATACACATCAAGTATATTCATCGATCACATGCGTATTTACCAATCATTTCATATAATAAATTACCTATATTCACTCACACATAAACATATATATTTATATATATGGACATATACACTAAGAAAATAACTACAACAATTACTACATATACATATAACACACACAAATATATATATATATATATATATAATTTAGAAAAAAAACAGATGTTACAAATGATGTACTTGTCAAACTACAGAGGAATTTTTTGTGGGGAGGGTGTGAGGAGAGGAAAAAAATTTCTTGGGTTAAATGAGACCTGGTTTATCAAAGCAAGGAAAATGGGGGGCTAGGGGTCAAGAATTTATTAGTTTTTAACAAAGCCCTTTTAAGTAAGTGGTGGTGGTGGTGGTTATTAAAAAAGGAGGGGAGTTTATGGGAAAAGGTTTTATATAGTAAATACGGGGAGTGTTATCCTCTCAAAATAGGCAATCAAGTGGTAGGTTGTAAGGGGTCAGCTTGTTGGAAGGAGATTTGCAATTTAAGCCTGGGGCTGGCCTAGGGAATGAGTGCTTTGAAGATAGTATCTCTAGAATTAATTTTCAGGAGTGGAAACTCAGTAAAATTTTGGAAAGATGCTTGGTTTGGTGGTAATTCTCTTAAGGATTTATTTCCTAATCTGTTTCGGGTATCTAATGCTAAAGATCTTGAAGGATGTGTTTGTTTCAGATGAGCAGGGTCAACCTGGAATCTATTGTGGAGGAGAATACTATTTGACTGGGAACTAAATCAACTTTCTGATTTTAACCAGTTGTTAAAAGATGTCTATATTCAGATGGATCAAGATGACTATTTTTGTTGGGGTTTAGGCAATGGCGGAGTTTTCTAGGTCAAAACAGCTTATAATTTTCTCTTGACTAAGTTGTATTCAAAGTTAGGTGTGGCATCTAATGTTTTAGCAGCTTTTAAAAAAAAATGGAAGGTCAAATTTTGTAACACCCTGATTCTTTTTATAAAGGGAATAAGATAATTTAGTAAAAGAATTACAGCGGAAAATAAAAATTCCCTTTATTCAAGAATAGTGAATAAAAATTTTCCTTTTTAAAGTAAAACATCTTAGGGTTACAAAAGGATCAAATCCAATTGAGCATCTTCCTTCTCCGCTTGAGTCTCTGGCTTGAACAGACTGGCTAACTCTGGTTATGACTTGTACCTACCACACAGACATGGTAGATGGGAGTAAGTCACTTGTCATATCGCGTAAGCAGATTAAGGATTGAGTCACACACATACAATCACTATAATGCAGATGATGCATGCTTATCAACTGTTTTATCATTCATAGTCATTATTTTATTATATGTATGCAATGTCAAACGGTTACTCTCTTCCATGAAAGGATTCCTGGGTAAAATCTTTTGGAAGTCAAGCTAGTGTTGGATGACATGCTTCAAACTCTCTCATGGACTTCAAGCAGAATTCAAGTTAATATTTTGATGATAACAAAGTCAAGATTCAAGCCCACAAGTTCCTTCAAGTTCAAGTTGAAGATTCAAACAATGATATAAGTCTAGAAGCCTTTTCCCTGAGGACATATTGTAAGGTAATGAAGTTTTTGTTCTTAATGAGTTAAAAGGCCAACGAGTTTTTCAATTAAAAAGGAGAAGAAAGAGTGAAAATCTGTTTTTCTATCTTAGTTTCTGTGGAAATGCTTGATGAAACAAAACTCTGGATATTTTTATGTTTTGCAAGAAGGAGTAATCGATTAACTGCTTAAAGTAATCGATTAACTTTTTTGCATCATAGAAAAATCAGAGAGCTTGTAATCGATTAAGTGAATCTTGCTAATCCATTACTTTCTGAATGAGAGTAATCGATTAAAATTGTTGCATCATATATTTTCCTGAGATAAAGTAATCGATTACATGTCTTGTAGTAATCGATTACATGATGTTGCATCATACAAATATCAGAGGTTCAGTAATCGATTATTTGATTAGTGATAATCGATTATATGAGTTGCATCATATAATGAACAGGGGTGATGTAATCAATTAAATATTCTTGTTCTAATCGATTACTAGTTTTTCAAAAGAATTTAATCAAAAGAATTTAAAAGTTTCTAATTTTAAAGGGTTAATCGATTACCTCCCTAAAGTAATCGATTACTTCAACTTTTATTGAAAAACGTGTCAGAATCGTTTTGATTTATTTCCAGATTTGTTTTTATATAAATGATTCTGATTTATTTTCAAAAATTCGAAATTGATTTCAAGTTTGAATTATTTCCTTATTTGTTTTAAGAATCAAATCTTTATTTTATTTCTTAAATCATTTTGATATGTTTTTGATTTTAAAACTTATTACAAAATCATATTTTATTTTATTTTTATTTAAAGTTGATTTTAATTTGTTGGTTTAAATCTTTTTCATTCATACAAGTTTTATTCTTTTAAATTAAAATCACTCCAACATTTGAAACAGATTTTCATTCATTGTTTCATCTAATCATTCATGTATTCTTCTTCTTCTTCTACTATTCTTTCATCTATTCATTCATGTATTCTTCTTTTTCGAAGAACTCTAAGAACTCTTGTTGGCCTTTAGACTGCAAAAGACAACTTCATTATCATAGAACATTGATTATTGTATCTGTGTTTTGAGAACACATTAAACTTGTTGTAATCACTCACATTCAATTGTACCGAACCTTAGTGGTTAGGGAGAGAATCTCATAGTTGAACGTTGAGGCGTTCGTAGGGTGAGGAACCCTGCTGTGTGTTGTTGAGGCCCCTAGCGAACGGAGGTTCCTAGTAGTGTGCGGGGTGCTCTCGGTTGTAATTGGGTGCGGCTCAATTGTTGGTTATAGAACTCTCAAGCGGGTCGCTTGGGGACTGGACTAGGCCTTTCGACGGGAAGGCTGAACCAGTATAAAATTTCTGGTGCAAGTTTTTCTATCTCTATCTCTTTTAATTTCTGCATATTTCATTTATTTACGTTTCCGCGCTACTCTTAATTTTCTATAAATCGTTTTCACTCTCCTTCTCAAACGTCTAATCTCTCCCACGCAAAACAATTTTTTAATTTGTAAGGGATTTTGCAATAAATTAATAAAACTCGATTCACCCCCCCCCCCCCCTCTCGAGATTTTGAGGCCAAACCCAACACAATCATCATTATTCCAAAACATCTCAACTATACAAGGGTCACACGTATACTAGGACATGACGCCTACAGATACACTCCTGCGTATCTGCACCAGGTCCTTTCCCAAGGGGCACGTCATACCAGGACATCAACTTTAGGACATGACGCCTATAGATACACTCCTTCGTATCTGCACCAGGTCCTTTCCCAAGGGATACGTCATATCGAGACATCATTATGATATACTGCCTACAAATAGCATCCCATCTGCACCAGGCCTCTTCCCACAAGACACAGTATATCAGGATAACTAGTTATACCGCCTACGAATAGCGTCCTATTCGCACCTGGTCCTTTCCCAAGGGACACGGTATAGTCGGGCTCTTGATCTACCGCCTACGAATAACATCATATTCGGACCAGGTCCTTTTCCACAGGACACGGTAAGATCGGGATTCTCATTTTTATTGTATACGTCCCTTGTATTTAATTCATTATAACATACTTGTACCTTACAAATTCATTCATGCTTGACGTTCATACCAAACTAAGTATGGCTAATGCAAGATTACTCTTTCAAGTAAAGTCTCATTGGGATTGCTCTCAAGCAAACCCAAGCCATTCATATAGCTAATTGCCCCTAGACAATTAACCTCCACTTTTTGCAAATTATCATATTGCATTACTTATCCATTATCAAGTCATCATAAACAAAAGGGTCCTGCGAAGTCAAAAATTCCAAAGATGACGTGGATTATAAAAAATTCCACTCTTTCCAAATTATCATATTGCATTACTTATCCATTGTCAATGACTTTATTTGAACATACACGTGTGCAAGTATGGAATATCATGGTAAGATGACGTGGATAATCCGGACCGGCAGGAGCAAAAGGGTCATAGCCCAATCCACAAACACATTTTGGTTGGGCCTTAGCCCTTTTGCTCCTGCGGGTCCGGATCATTCATGTCATCCTATCGTTGACATACAATACTTGCACACATGTATACTGATGTGTCGTTTCGTTAACTACATCAGCAATTAACGAATTTTTCCTAATGGTAGGGACTAAAACCAAATTTTCAAAACAATTAAGGATGAGTCAAGGTCAAAAAAAACTTCCAGGGACCAAAATCAAAACACCCAACTTTCAGGAACTAAAACCATAAATAAGCCTTTTTTTAATGATGAAATGGGGTTAATGCCCAACAACAAAACAAGAAAGACTACAAACCTCTACTAAAAAGGGTTCTTGCTTCATCGCTTAGCAGCGTTAACTCATAAAAAAAGTTACAACATCAAAAATTCGACATGAAACTTCCGACGAATGACTATGCTTAGCTAAGGAATCAACAACCGTGTTTGCTTCTTTGAAAATATAAGTCCAAACAACCTCGACCTGAAGAGAAATTTGTTTGATATTATGGACAACACAAACATGAGTATCAGGACACCCATTGTGAATAAACCGAACAACTTCTTGGAAATCAGACTGAATAATAATTTTTGTGAAACCTCTCTCGATGGCAAGGTGAATTCCATGATAGATAGCCCACAACTCAGCATGCATATAATTGAGCAAATGCCAATTTTTACTGAAAAAGCCACCAAGAACGCACCAAAGTGATCTCTAATAATGATATCCCTCCACATGCTGCCATACCTATACTAGATGCAAAAGACCTATCGGTATTCAACTTCACCCAATTCTCCTCTGGTGGGGTCCAAGTAATGTTGAAAATACGATCTTGGACCTTCTGCCGCGACACCACATTATTGGATTTGAAAGTATGAAAAATTTCTCTACTCCTATGCCATCTCATTCTCATTGAAGTGTCCTTGTGTATTATCTCATTATTAAAGACAATATTATTCATGTGAAACCAGAGCTGGTCAATAGTCACCACAAAAATAATTGACCAATTCACATCAATTTGCTCATCATTTCTTCTTGTTAAAATTCGTATCAACAAGTTCTCTAGATCACCAGTGAAAAAACTACTCCAGCCACACCTAGGGACCAAGTCCTACCAAACCGTAACTGCATGGCAGTAATCCCTAAGCAAATGTATCATAGTCTTCGCATGATACCTGCATAACGGACATAAATCCTCCAAAGTCAGATGCCTTCTTCTTCGCATGGAGTTCGCCATCAAACATTGGTGAGCCACCTTACAAAAGAATAATCTGAGGCTTTGAGTCCCTATGAAACTCCAAACGACTCTAAAGACCCTCCTTATGTCACCATTAATGCATCTTGTGATAGCTTCATAAGCTATAGCTAAGTGAACAAGCCATCATTAGTAAATCTCCAAGCCAGATGGTCCTCCACATTATGCACTTGAGCTGGCATCATAGCAAGGATCTTGTTGCACACCTACTGAGGAAGAGCATCATGGATGCGCTTGCTATCCCATTGACCATTTAGATCCACAAAATCTTGGATATAGAAAAGCAAATAATTACTATCAACATAATTAATAGCATAATTATTAAGCACACCAACATTAGGAACCCAATTTTGAGTCCAAAATTTGGCCACAAATTCCATCCCAAACATTTGAAGCCGACCATTTTCTATAAATTACAGGTATCATGTCATTACCACACCCATATTTTCCTCTAATAACTTGGACTAGAGGGCTTCCCTGTCGCAATGAGCCCTCACCCCAACTTCATCATGAAATATATATTAAGGTCTCTTGAGTGACGAAGACCAAGACCTCCTTAGGGCTTAGGTTTACACACCTTATCCCAACTTACCAAATGAACATCCTTTTCCTCATTTGTGTCCCCCCAAACAAAGGATCGACACATTCTGCCTAGAATGTCACTAATAGATTTGGGTAAAAGAGAAGTTTGCATCACATAGGAAGGCATGACACTAAGGACAGATTGCGTGAGGATCAATCTCCCAGCTAAAGATAAAGATTTCATCTTCCAAGAACTCAGTCTTTGAGAGGCCTTATCTAAAATAAACCTAAAAGTATGTTTGGAAACTCTAGAATGGTGAGGCGAAATAACAAGGTATCTCCCAAGATCTTCAGTTTGTTAAAAACCAAGCTCAAAACTTACCTGAATCCTGACATTACTATGCACATTACGGGAGAAAAAAATACGAGTTTTTTTCCCTAATTATCATTTTGGCCAGAGCATCTACAAAACATATCAAGAACCTAGTTAAAAACTTGAGCCTGATCCAACCCAACTTCTACAAAAAGAATCATGTCGTCCGCAAAAGCAAGATGAGAGATCATAGCCCATTCCTACTTAGATGAATAGGTTTCCAAATATTGTTATGAATTGCATAATTAATCTTATGACAAAGTCTTTCCAAACAAAGAACAAAAAGATAAGGGGATATAGGATCACCTTGCCTAATACCTCTACCTGGATTGAAAGGATCAAGAGCCTCCCCATTCCAAAGAAGGCTAATATCTGAGGATGTCATGCAATGCCAAATAAGGCTTACCATACCGTCTCGAATATCAATCTCTTTTAGCTTGTCGATAACAAAATCCCACTCTAACTTGACATAAGCTTTTTCAAGGTCTACTTTTATGGCCATAAAAGCTTTCTTACCCTTCATTCTTCTCATAGTATAAATCACGTCTTGAGCAATGATGATGTTATCTCCTCCATGTCGGTTTAGAACAAAGCTGCATTGGTTAGAACTAACCACTTGTTCCATAATAATTTTCAATCTAAGGCAAGAATCTTAGTAATAGTTTTATAAGACACATTGTGCAACACCCTCATTTATAACCCGAGTAATTAAAGAATAAATAAATACTTATTACTCGAAAATAGTATGGACTTGTTAAAGTATTAGAAATATAGGAAATAAATTTTTCTTTCTCTTTCCTTTAAATTCTAATAGAGTCGGGTGTGCGATCACAAAACCTTTGGACCTCGGAAAATAGAGTATACATTAATTAAACATTGGATTCGGCATTCGTAAACGTTAATAAAATAAACTTAGTTTCTTAGAAATAAAGGCTGAGATGGCATTTTCTTAATATTAAGTAATTAGTATAGTTTCATAATTAAAATTATTGGTGAGGCTATCTCTCGTCATTTCAGAACATAAGATATTATCCTTTAGAAATAGCATAACCTAATCCTTGTGAAAATATTATCAGAGTAAGCGAAAAATCATTGGACTATGAGTAATGGATATAAACATAGCATATATATATATATATATATATATATATATATATCAATGATAAAGAGTCCATAGTCCAAGTAGCCAAGTAACCGAGTCCAAGATACAAGTCCATAACATGAAAACTAAAAAGAAGGATCATCGCTCTAGAGCTCTCCAAAAATATGTACAATATATCACATCCCAAATGTAAAGGCTCCAGAGCTGATCCAGAAGTAGTAGTAGCAGTCCAAGTCACCAGCAAGACATCCATCTATCTAACAACAAGATCCATAGCAGCTGCAGATTTGGTCGCTGACCCACACTACCTATACTTAGCACATACCTAAGGGTCATCATCCCTCCGCTCCCTGCCTCGACAGGATCCTCCTCCACCTCATCCGACAGGGATGGTACCCTATCACTGGGTACGGGGTCAGGTGATGGTGCAACTCTGACTGGAATCGTCGGATCAGGTGTAGGAGTATCCTCCCGGACAACTCGAGAGGTAAAAGGGTGCGAGCGGTAAACAGAACGAAAACGAAAAACTATGATAAACACGGGCAGGTCGAGCAGGAGGTGGTCCATGGTAAGTATAAAAGGGTGGTACGTGCATAGTATAGATAATGGGGATCCTGAATCTACGAGGACGAACACGGACCAGTGGATTAGGGTGGTAAAAGGTCAACTCCACCTCACCCTCATACACTGCTTGGTGGTCCTCATAGACCCACACTCACTAGGGAGAGGGCGGATCTCGATGCAAGCGAGATAGCGAGACATCACCTACAAGGGCATGAGGATAAGAAAAACATACACATAATGGAAAGATAATAAAGATTTAACAATTAATATGTGTAAGTCATACATTAGACAAATATGTCATCAAACATAGATTAACACATATAAATCAATGACAAATAATAATGCACATCATATGCCCAAACTCAGGTTATCAGTCAATTATCATTATTTAAATGTGAGTGGCATGATGTATGATGTCCTTATCACTCAATTATAGCTTCCATAGAAACTATTTCTACTCTCGAACGTCCATCCTTTAACATCCAGTGTACAATTTTGTACTCGGTACCCTTGCAGGGTACAATTTAATACATTCTCCCAAATGTATTACGCTCAAGCTTGGTAGTGATACAAAATGTCGCAATCCTAGCAGATGTCACGTTCCCAAACGTAATAGTCACATCATCAGTATCCCCTTCACTAGCCACGTTTCTCATTCATATACGTGTCATCAAGCAAGACGTTATTTGGCGCTCCCAGAGGCCCTCCTCATGTTACACAAACATGACATCATTCTAACATCCAATCACCATGTATGAATGCACATAATATTCTCATTAAAATTAGTCGTTAGTCTCATCATTTGCATCACGCAATCATTGTGGCAAGAGAAAATATCAAACCCATCAAGCATGGCATAATTATTAATAAAAATTATCAAATGAATGATTATGTCCGTCCCTTTAAGTATAATTAGGTTTAAATAAAGATGGTTAGGTTGAAAATGGTATTTTTAAGCAATTTCAGTCTTGATACTCGAGTATTGGTACAAATACTCGAGTCGTTCATTGTGTTCTAAAAATTTTGCACCTGTCAGCCCAGAATACTCGAGTAACTCATCAGATACTCGAGTGTTAAGTTAAAATCTGAAAATTCTGCATCAGTCAATACTCGAGTATTGGCTCAAATACTCGTGTATTTATGACAGTAGAAACACTCTAAATTGGGTTTTAACATACCATTTTCAATTTTAATCAATTTTAACTCAAACCAATGATCAACAGAGTTGAGATAACATATATTAAACATGTTCATGCACTAAAAACACCATAATTCACAGAGATTGCACAAAGTCACTTAATTATGCATAAAACCATGAAAATCAACAACTCAACATACCAAAACTCAAATTACTCATTTAATTCATGGATTCAGTGTTTACACAACATGCATGCATCAAATGGAACTTGCTCAAGTCATTCACAGAGCACATTTTGGTCTCCAAACCAAAATCCTAATTCAACTAAGCCCTTTAGAGCCTCTTGATGACTCCCTATATGAAAACACATACTTTAATCTCATTCTAGTGTATGCAAAGCTTTCCCCTTACCTCTAAGACTTGATTCAACAGAAACTTTACAAAAAAAGAGCTTCCACACACGAATTCCTCAAAAATCCTTTGACAGCAACACATGCAGAACAGTTTTGAGCATAGCACCGAAATCGAATTGGTTGACATATGAAATAGTAATGAAAATTGGGGGAATTAGTTTCTCTAAACTCTCTGCAACACATACTAACTAAAGAAACAATTTTGAGACTCAATGGGTGCAGGAGCTTACCAAAATCGATGGTCAAAGTGAGCTCCAGACCTCAGATTTTACTTTCTGCAGAATTGAAACTCAAACTTTGAGGATTCGATTCTCCTAACACACGAACTCTTAGCTCACAAATTTGGTGTCTTTGTGAAGCTCTGAATGTGAGCTTCACAATGGTGTATGATTTGTGAGTTAACTCTCAAAGACCAGGGAGAATCGAAAGGGCGAAATCAAGAACCCTAACTCGGGAAATGTAACATTCTGAATTTAAATTCAAGTTTAATTATAATAATCCTAAGTGAAACTAGTAGAAATCATAAGAATGAGTTCGAGTGATAACTGATTTTAATCATTCTGTGAAGTAATTAAGCCTTACTAAAGAATAAGAGGGGTTTAAGTGTAAGGTCCGACCAAATTCCATTTTAGCTGACCAAAAATCAACGTCTGGGTCATAGGCCGACCTCGATTTACTCCACACCCCTCGTTAGTGATCATTCTTCTCGAGTTTAAAGGATTTTGAACCGACCAGTTAGGACCTAGCTCATGAGAACCGACCAGTTAGAACCTAGCTCATGAGAACCGACCAGTTAGCGCTGAGTTCATGTGAACCGACCTCGTTTTGCTGTGCACCCCTTGGCTGAGACCACACCGACCTCGCATTGACCCCAAGACAAAACCGACCAATTATGCCTAGTATCTTGTTAGAGAGGCTACACCGATCTCGCACCGACGAGAAGGAATCTCAGCCTTCGCGTGTCGCAGCCTATCGTTTTATATGTCTCATTCCGAGTGGGAGTCCCTAAGGATCCGAGAACCTGAGTCCTAATCGGCCAGCGTGATTACGCCGTTTTGGTATGGAGAACAAGATTCTAGGAAGTTAGTCGGCTCCGTGGTACGAAAGAGCATCTTATCTGGGGGCAAATTCGTAAGTTTCGCCCTTGGCACTCATTTTAAGCCACACAAAAGCTTCTTAGAGAAGCTTTCCATGTCAACCACACCTTCATTTCCTTGTACAATAAAGACATAGCAAGAAACAAAAGCATCAAACATTACGTACTCTTTTTCTTCTCTTCGCAAGCCCTAAGGCAACCAAGAGGGAGCCACCACCGCCACCACCACCACCCTCATCAACACCGTTCCTCGTCATCACTTCACTTCGACCTTCACAAACACAAGGTAAATGTCATCTTCCTCTCTTCCTCACAACTCTCACGAATTCTTTCTCTCTCCTTCCCACTTGGGAAATTCGAACCCCACCTCTTAAAGAATCACTTTCTTATGCTTCTTCATTTTCATAGCTACAAGGAATCAAGCTCATTATCTTCCCTCTCACTGCACGTTCAGCAGCCCCTCGGTTGGAGTCTTTTAGAGCTAGGGCAAAAAGCTAAGGCTAGGGTTTTTGGAGGTTTAGTATATTTTCTATTTGGTTGAGGTAAGGAGTGGGTGTTACCTTGATTTAGGAATTAGTTCCTAATAAGTATATAGTAATTTGCTAAGAATGTTTGGTTAGTTTGTGATAGGAACCCTAGGATAGTGAATAATGACATTATTATGACTATGAAAATAAATTAAATGGACCCTAATTGAGACTTGTGATTAAATGTGTATGCTAGGTGTTAAATGTTATTATGAATGCTGATTGGAAAATATGAACTCTTGATTTATGTTTGTGAATAGTGGAGAATAATTGTTATTTGATTTTGAATATTTGTTGTGGTGTAATGTTGGCAATTAGGAATATTGTAAATGATTGAGTGACTAATTGAAAATACATGTATAGTTGTGGCTTTGTGTTTGTTTGATATATTAGTGCATGATAAATTGAATTGAATGTATGGATAATTAGAAAAGATCAATGAGATAAGTTAAAAGGAATTGACTGTTGAATTGATCATTAGGGACATTGGCACATCAGATGCCCCTGCTAGGTGTTTCAAAAGCCCCATTAGGGCCAAATGCCCTATCAGGCTAAATGCCTCATTAGGTCCAAACGCCTCGTTAGGCGTCGATGTACCCAATTGTTCAATTCAACGATAATTAAAAGAATGGAAAATGTGAAAAAGGTCAAATTAAATGAATTGAATATGCTAAGAAATGTGATAAGAAAGAATAAAGTTATAAGCATTGTCCTAACGGGTGAAGCCTAATGGGTGCCAAAAGTCCTGATGGGTGCAAAAGTCCCTAATGGGTGTTACAAATGCCCTACTAAGGTGCAACCAATTCCTAGTGGTGCAAATAAGAGAAAAGAGTAAAAGAAAGAAAAGAATGAATGATGAAATGATTAATGAACCATTGAATTGTGATGTGAGCTAAATGTAAATGATTGAATGTGCATGAGCATGATATGGAACGATTGAATGAAATGGTATGTGCTAAATGTCTAATTGTGGTTGACTTGGTAGGTTATTATGTCTAGTTAGAAACTGCTTTCTACTTCATGTGTAATGCTCACATCCTTACCATTTTTTTACAGATACTGAGATTGAGATTGCGCAACCCCCGACCGAGCAGGTGCACTCTCCCTCACAGGGAGAGTAGGTTATATTAGCTAGGGCTTGTGTCATGTCCTGGATCGTTGTGGGCATACGATCATATTGTCTTTGCTATTTGGCCAGTTTGTAAATGTTTATTTTTGGGTTGGTCCAGGACCACTTCCTTTGGGTGGGAAGTGTATTTTTGGGAAAACTTAAACAACTTCACTACTTTTACTTATTAGTTGCTAACTCTTATGTATGTAAACTTTGATGAGGATGCACTTGATGCTCTTTGATATTTTGGCCCTGTTGGCCTCTGGATAAAAGAATATTTTTGATTTGCACAGGTTACGGGAAAAATCTAATTTTTGGAATGTCCATAAAACAAAGGAAACTCTGTCCGATTTGACAGAGATTTTTATGAGTTAACGATTTGTTAAAACGAAATTTTTAAGTCACTATTTTCTTATGGGTTAACTGAGGGTAATTATAAATAGGGTGTTACAGGAAACACATACAATTCTTCAAGAATTTGGACAAATGAAGCTTGATTCAACACAAGCTAGGTTTTTATAGCAAATTGAAGGGTACATGCAGATCGACGCGTGTTATGGGACGTGTTTAGGCTTGATTTCATGTCGATCTTGGGTGATTTTGGTTGATTACTCATCAAGACGCACTGACACTGGTGCTGCTGCACTATGACAATCAATTGTCATATCGTGATAATCGATTTTCACGACTAAAATTTTCAAAAACATCATATTTTATTTCATTTCCCTCCAAAAGCTTTCTAATATTATTTTTACGTCCTAATACAAGGACTAATATGCAAAACTTATATTTTCACCCAAAAATACATGCAAAAATATTTTTCACCTATTTTCCTTATCAAATGCATAAATAATACACATAATTAATCAAAAATTAAAATAAAATTAATTAATTATAAATAAACTTTATAATTAACTTTTATTAATTAAAGATTAAAAATTTGGGGTGTTACACATTACAAAGACTACTAGGTCTAAAATGCTTAATAGAAGTAGGAAAATCAGTTTTAGGAATAAGATTTATGAGAGTATCATTTACCTTTTTACCTGTGTAGGATCGCTAAAAACATCCTTGACAAAAGTGCAGAAATCAAGACCTCTTGTTTCCCACTGGCTCTGATACAAAATAGCTGGAAACTCATCCTTACATGGAGCTTTAAAGCCACCCATATCAAAGATAGCTCTTCTAATTTCAGCATCATTGACCGCACCACCCAGAATGTTATAATGATGATCCAGGAGCAAAGGAAAACCATCTCTTAGAGGAAAATCTTAAGTAACGTTATCATGAGAAAACAATTCCGTAATAATCATTAGCTAAGGACTCTAAATTCCCAGGATCCAATATCCAAGTTCCATCATCCGCCTACAAGGACTCAATCCTATTCCTTTTTCTTATAGCCACTATCGTGCCATAGAAATATTTGGAGTTTTTTTCCCCCAAAGGCTAACCATTTGCATCTACACTTTTGGAGTAGAACCAGCTAGATACAAGACACGTTTAGTTGCAAATGGTTTCAGCCAAAGGGAAGGAATTAACTACAATGAAATTTTCTCTCCTGTTGTGAAACATAGTTCCATTTGGGGTTACTAGCCATGGTTGCACTATTTGATTTGGAGCTTGAGGAACATGATGTAAAAACGACTTTTCTTAATAGAGATCTTGATAAACAAACTTTACATGCAGAAACCACAAGGTTTCGTAGTTGAAGGCAAGGAAGATCATGTTTTGTCTCTTAAAGAAGTCACTATATGGATTAAAGCAATCTCCTCGCCAATGGTACAAAAGGTTTGATACTTTTATGTTAAGTCACTGTTATTCTAGAAGTGACTATGACAGTTGTGTATACCACAACTCGAAGATGGTTAGTTCATTTATTTGTTGCTCTATGTTGATGACATGCTCATCATTGCTAAGGATAGGTCAGAGGTCAAGAAGTTGAAGTCTCAACTTAGTGGTGAATTTGAAATGAAAGATGTGGGTGCGGGTAAGTAGATTTCAGGCATGGAAATCTCTAGAGGTAGATACGTTGGAAAAATTATACGTCTCAGAAGAAGTATAATGAGAATGTTTTGGAATAAAGAATGTTAAGCCAGTTAGCACTCCATTGGCAGCCCGTTTGAAATTGTCAGTTGCGATATCACTATAGTTTATTGAAGAGGAGGAACAAATGTCATGTGTTCCTTATGCTAGTGCAGTTGAAAGCATCATGTATGCTATGGTTTGCACTTGTTTAGATATATCACATGTTGTTAGTGTTTTTAGCAGGTACATGGAAAATCCTGGCAAGATGTATTAGCAAGCTGTGAAATGGATACTTTGATATCTTCGAGGTACTGCAGATATTGAAGTGGTTTATGATAAGAGTCATAATACTCTAGGAATAGTATTATTGGTTATGTTGACTTTGATTATGGTGGAGATATGGACAAAAGGAGATCTCTAACTGGTTATGTCTTCATGCTTTCGGGTAATGCAATTAGTTGGAAACCAACTTTGCAATCCACTTTTGCATTGTCTACTACAAAAGCAGTATATATGGTTGTAGCAGAAGTAATGAAGGAAGCTATTTGGCTTAGAGGTTTGGCTAGTAATTTGGGTTTAGAACAAAATAAAATAGTAGTTTACTGTGATGGCCAATGTGTCACACATTTGGCTAAAAATCAAATGTATCATGAAAGAACTAAACATATTGACGTCTGATATCATTTCATACGAGAAATTATTTCTCAAGATGTTGTTGTGGTGATGAAGATTGGCACGTTAGAAAATCCAGCTGACATGATGACTTAGCCAGTTACGATATCTAAGTTCAAGCATTCTTTTGGTCCTATTTGGTGTGCTTAACATGTGAGTTTGTCTTATGGGCATTTTGGAAAAGATCACTATGAAATTAGAGGTAATAGGAAAGTTCAAACCAATGTGAAGATTTATTTACATGTGGCTTTGTAACATTCTCTATTTTTAGCTTTGTAAAAACAAAGTGAGAGTGAAGAGAGATTACCTTTTCTCCATAGCTTTTGATGGTCAACGGAAAATTTTCTAGCTTATAAATACAACTCAATTGTAACATAACAACAATAACAATAACAACAAACATTTGTATAATCCCTTTTATCTCTAATAGAAAAGCGTTTGTTTCTTTATAGTTTTTCTTTGTGTATTTGTGAGAGTTTGGTATATAGATCGATGAGAATATATTGCGTGGTATTTTTTAGTGTATTTGGGATTTGAGTTATTGTGAACTATAATTATCGATTTGTGTAGTCATATTTGTTTGTAGACGCAAAATTACAAGCTGAACCACGTTTGTCATTACACTTCTGCTCTAATTTGCATTGCGCATTTATTATAATGAAGACCAAATTAAGGGTTTTTCTCTTTAAAAAAAATTAAATCAAATATAGGGTTTGTTTTAACTCAATTATATTCTTAGGGTTGAGATAAGAAATAAAAAATAGTAAAAAAAATTAAGAAAAATTAAGTCCACTTTAACTTGAATTACTAAAAGTTTAGCTTTTCTATAAAAAAAAAAAACACTTTTTTTAGTCTTTTATTTTCAATTTTAAAGACTGAGATTAAAAATATTCGATAATTATATAAGTGCGTGCACACGTATATTTTGTTCCTTACTTTTTTTAAGGGTAAAATATGAGGAAATTAAATTATATGAATTTTAACTCAAGTTTCATTTCATACACGTCATATAATTTTCATTTCTACAATTCAAAGTACAAACAAGACTAAGAGAGATCATAGCGAGATCCCCTTTCATAGCAGCATGAAAATGCACAAACCCAGTAAAAGAAAGTTCTAGTGGACCCTTTTTTAACATATAAAGAGGCTCAAATAACCAACTTTTCTGATTCGTTGGCCTTTTATGTTTGTCCATGCTCTCTTCACCCCCTTTCTCTTGTCCCCTTTTTTATATCTTGTCTTTCTCTCTCCTTGTCTAACACACACAGAGGAAAAATTCTTGTGTTTTCTAGGAGTACTATAGACTACTCCGGTGAAAATGTGTAGCATCTCACAACCATACTATTGTGTACGTTAAATTAATAATGTTACCAAAATATTTCCCTTTTTAGTAGAGTGGAATGAATTTGTCATCATGTATTAATCCAAAATCTAAAGATTTTTTTTCGAAATCAGGTGATATCTGGACTTCACATTTTTTGTGGTCGAACTAATCAACCTCGGATCCGCGAACTGTGCGAGTCTTTGACTCAACGGTATGAATCCTCTCCAAGAATTGTTACCTCACTGGGACTCGAACCTTTGACTCTGAAGTCCCTAAACGCCCAACCAGTTTCTAATATACCAATTCACTTGCGTAAAATCTAAAGATATTAAAATCATAAGTTCATTTGTTTCTTATTTTTCTAATTTGAAACTTATTTTACCCACGTTTGGATTCCTAAAGTATTTAATTAACACAAACATAACAAAATGATGTTTGTACCCACACTAGTCTTTTTCTAATTTGTTTCCTTATTCTACTTTGTTGGGTTGGTAAAAACTAACTTATAGTTGTGAGTTTATAATTGAAAGCTGTGATCTTGTAGCTAATAGATATGAACTTGTAGTTGATAACGGTGAATCTAGCTGAAAGCTTATATTTGTACATGTAACTAGCTTATTAAAGTATAGCTATTTGGTAAAACTAGCTATGCAACTAGTTGTATTTTATAAAATGACTTAAAAGATATAATTTGACTAAGATATATAATTATAATTAGGAAAAACCATAAAGTGCAAAATTGAAATATAATTTATTGAAAACTCTTTTATTTTTTTTAAAGCTACTTCTAGTAGCTTTAAAAGTTATATCTTTCCGAAAGCCCGTTTTCTTAATTACAAGCTTCTTTTTAAAGAGTTATAAGCTTCTTTTATTTTTTGTTTTTCAAACAACTCTAGTAGCTTATTGATTAAGATAATAAACTAAAAACTATCACATAAGTTATAAGCTTATTTTACCAAACATAACTATTACGTTGTATGATGTAACGAAAATATTTCTTTTTTTTATAGGAAAATATTAACTCTTTAAAAAAAATGAACTGAGTCGTGTCATCATATCTTAAACCAAAACTTAAAAATTATTACAATTATGAATCCAGTCACATATATGCTACTCCCTCTATTCCTTATTATTATTTGACTTTTTTGAGAAAATTTTTATTTCTTTTTATTTGTCATTTTGAGAAATTCAAGAGTATAGCAAATGTTATTTTACATATTTACTCCATTTAATATGTCTGATTTACATAAGTAGTGAAAAAAATTAATGATTATATAGAGAGAAAATGTATAGTGGAGAAAAACATAATTAATGTATTGAAAATCTAAGTAATAATTAGATGATTATATTTTCTAAAAAAAATTATTTATGTCTTCAGTCCCTAAAAGTTCAACGTGTTTTGTTTTTAATCCCGACGAAGTTATTTTGACCGAGACTATTCCTCAAATTTTCAAACATTTTGGTTTTGGTCCCCTCCACTAGTGAAAATCTGTTATTTGTTTGTGGCTAGCGGGACATCACATCAGTTGTCCATGTGGTCTGATGCGTTCATGTGGTCTGAGGTCACGCCAAATAGGTGATATGACGTGGATAATACAGATCCACGAACGCAAAATAGTCCCGCACACAAAATTGAGTTTATGGGCCTAAATCATCAATGTCAGAATCACCTATTTGACGCTAGCTCACACCACATGGTAGCTGGTGTGTATTTTCGTTAATCATATTTGCAAATAATTGATATTTTTTTATAATGGAGGAGATTAAAACCAAAATGTTTAAAAAATTAAAGACTAGTCATGATCAAAATAACTTCTAGAGATTAAAACAACAACACTTTTAACTAATGGATCCAAAACCATGAATAAGCCAATCGAAAATAAGGCATAACTCATAATATTTTATATTTCCTCTGTTTATACTTTAGAGTGAAGGGACACTTTGGTCCCTCAAGTTTTTCGACAGGGATACTTTAGTCCCTCAAGAAATTTAATTCATTTTTAATCTCCATGTTTTCCAAAAGTACTAATTTAGTCCTTCATGTTTTTTAAAAGTACCAATTTAGTCCCTCAACGAAGTAGCTAACGGAAATAGGACATGGACTAAATTGGTACCTTTGAAAAACTTTAAGGACTAAAAATGAATTAAATTTCTTGAGGTGTAAAAAAAAAAACTCGAGATTCACTCTATACTTTATAACATCTCTACTAGTGTATTAAAGAGTTTTTCCACCACCCCCACACACCCCATAGAGATCAATAGTTTATGGTGGTACTTTAAATAGAGACTCTCACTCCACGCCCGCCAAGTTAGGAACCACTTCTTTACTCTGTCCTTTCTCTGTTTCTGTTTCTGTTTCTCTCTTTCCTTTTCTCTCTTCTTTCTTATATTATATATCCTAATGTGATCAATACCAAAATGTTGATAATGAAACATTCTCATGCATTCACCTTTAGTTCACTGCCACTAGGTGGAAACTAAACTCACAAGAGAAAATTATTAAGATATGGGTTTTAGCAGTAGAAGAAGGTTGCTTCTTGGAGCTTTGGTATCTGTTGGAATCATTTGGTTTATGTTCCTTTCAATAATCTCAGTGAATAGTCATCAAACAAAAAGAACAGTGGTACTAGTTCCATCATTAAGTGTATTATCCAAGCATTTAAAGTTGGTTGGTATGCAGAGGCAGCATTCCTTGCATTCAAATTCAGGAATGATATTTGTTAGCAAGAGAAGAGTGCCTAATGGCCCTGATCCCATTCACAACAGGTACACACATCTCTCAAATACTTAATTACTAGCATTTGTCATATGTCATATGTTCTGTTATATTTATAAAATATAGTACTTAACATAGGATTGAATTCACATTACATGTCTACCAAATACTAGTTTAGTGACACTTATGTTCGTATAATTTAATTTGCATGCCTAATTGCATTACATAAGAAATGGAATATTGTTGATGATTTAGAGTTTTTGTAAAGCTGCTGGTTCATACTAGATTGGGGCTCAAACTTCCTTAAGTTATTTATATTTTCATGAAAACAAGATATATAAGGAAAATTGTACTCAAGATGCCATAATTACCAATTTCTTTTTTAAATTTGGTTTGGTGGCTAATAATGTGCAAGGAGCATGGTTATAGTATGTCCAAGAAATAAAGGTTAATTAATCAAGAAAAGACAATATTGAATTCCATTTCATTTGATTAATTAGGCATGGTCTGGGCTTGTACGTTATGTTTTTAACTTTTGATACTTAGCTAAAGGGGGGCCATAATAGACTCATACTTGAACCCCTCAAGAGAGTGATAATTTTCACTCTTTATCAAAAGCTTCTTTAACTAACAATCTTTCTCTTATTTTCATGAGAAACCGAAAAAAGACATTGGGTGAAGAACTGTACCACTTTAGTTATTGGAGAGGGAAAATATTAGGTACCACCTTTTCCTTTCTATGGAAAGCTTGATTAATTTATTGGAGGATCATAGAATTACTTTTAGCTACAAATTCGAATCAGTTCAAAGTAGAATTTGCTACCTAATGCGATTAATGCATGGTACTAAATATTTGAGGAGCGGCCAGGACCCATTTGATGATTACCATTTTTTCATTAAAAAACACTAAAAATTATTGCACGGTTTTGAACCAATAAAACTGAAAACATTCGAATAATTGATCATATATTAATGAGTTAAAATTACATTATGTGATTGTGCAATTCCTTGTCCTTTTCTATTCACGTCATTTAGCTCAACTCTTTCTCATGTTTTGAATATCTTTGTATAATAATATTACTTCAGGAAAGCAGTGAAATATAGACAGCCACCAACTCAAGCATGAGCATTGCGATGTCCACAACTAGTGTGAGGAAAAATCATTGAAGAAATCATGAATTTTTGCTTTTCCTTGATGAAGAATTTAGCATGTGTACTTCTATATAAGATATTGTTGTTACATACTAGTGTGAGTGTTTAAACAACATGAAGAATATAAGTGTGATCTGAATGTTCTATATTTTTAATTTTGATATAAGTATATCAATGTTCTTATTTTGGTTGTGGAATGTACCTTTTGATGGTGTTGTAAATCAAGAGCTTAGGAGAAGTAACCAAAGCTTTATCTGCAATTTATGTCCAAATTTTGTAGCATAAAAAATGTGCACCTTAGGAGTTCAAAAATGGAAATAGTAGACGTTCTTATCATCAACCTGTTGTTACAAATTACACGTGAGAGATTTGAGAAAGACTTCACTTTTGAAGGGCAACAACACTATTTACTTTCCCCCCACTCAAATCTAGATAGATAAAGAGAGATTTATGGATAGGAATATGTTATGAAAAATAATTTTTTTAAAAAAGAAAAAAAATCAAGAGTAACACCACATTTCATTGGATTATTGGAGTGTATGCAACAAAAGGCCTCGTCCCCGTGCATCATATAATTAGGCTTTAACTTTTTACTCATCTTTGGTATTTCCTCTTTCCTTTTATGATGGCACCCTATTTTAAGCACCTTGTGTTCAACAAAGCACTTTCCTTAATTTTTAAAGCCTACCTTTTTCTTTCGATTTTGATATGATCATTCAGTGCGATTAAACTAACATGGGTTCTATTTGCATTGCTATATATGGACCTATAGTGATGCCACTTAATTTAAGCAGGCAAAATGGATGCAAAACATTATAAAAACAGAAAACATAGATATTGCAGATATGCTTCTCCAATTTTAGATTGGAAATGCAACTAGACGCTGCATATATTTGGGTCGGATTATGGGGCGAAATGCTTTATCACACCCCTCTTTAACTAATCCTAATTTTGTAAATAAAAAATATTGATTATTGGAGTGTGAATAAATATTGTGAAGTGTTATTTATCTTGCCCAAACTATTGATAATTCTAATTGTTTATTAGCATTGCCCCTTATAAGAAATTATTACGTGGTCATAAACTATTATATCAATCATGGTCCCGATCAATAACAATTAAATAAATGAAATTAAAAAAGGAGGCAAATAAAGTGAATAAGTGATTATTTTTCTTATGTGCTAGTTTATTGGTGGGGATTAGAAATGATATAGTGAGACTTACTAATAATTTTTTTGTTCGGTCCTATACCAATATTAGCAAGCTCGGTCCAGGGCAGGGTCAATAAAATTGTCCTGGCCTAAAAATTTTAGGGGTCCAAATATTTTTTTAAGAAAAATAATAGTATTATATATATTCATATATTAATATCTCTAAATAACATATTTTGCTATGTAGTTTAGTGGTTGTCAAATAACATGTCAAGCATATGTTTTGAGTATGAAGTTAGGGAATCGATTCCCTTCTCCTTCAATTTTGGGCTCTAAATTTTTTTTGTTTGATTATTATTTTGTAGCATAAGTATAATTATTTTTTTAAAAAAAAATTCTTTGAAAATATGAGGTAAAATAAGGAATTATACTAATATTGTTAGTGTAATTGGAAATGAATATGTGGTAAAAAAAAATTCAAAATTCAAAATTGGTATGAAACCTTATATATAAGTTCTAAAAAATGTTCATAAATTATTTTCTATTAGTTGACATTTCCAGTACAACAAATAAATTAATGAACTATCTTGATATCTTTAATTTTTTAATGATTTATCAGTTGAATTAATTATTAATAATTCTAATCGTTTCAAATATACATTTGTTTTGATTATTATTGTTTTGAAGTTGGACATAAGTATTACATACTTTTTTTAATTAATATTTTGTTAAATTAAGGAGTCATATCTATTTTATCGCGCCCTAGTACCCGACAAATGCCAAGGCCGGGCCTGAATATTAATTTTGTAAATTGATTAGTAACCAATAGATAGACAATATGAAGCGTTAATTTATGTGCTTCTCTAAATAGTGTTAGGAAGACTATTATTGGCATTCTTAATTATTTATTCTCCCATCAATTAATTAATGTAGATTTTAAAAAATAAAAACACAAAATTAGGATTATTGAAAGTATGGTTATGCCAACAGTTTTACCCTTTTGCAAGTCCTTAACAAAGGATGATCACATAATAATTAAGGAGAGGCTGCAAACTTAGGTGTCCCACTAAAGCTAAATCAGCCAAGGAGCAATCCCTGCCAGCTGCTTTTTCTTTATCTTTGCTTTTTCTTTCTGGTCTCATTTCTATAGATTCGAGAAGGATGTGACTCGGTCCAAAGTAACTGAGATTCAAATTAGAAACCAGCAGTATTTTTCTTTCTTTCTTTTTCTCCATTGCATGGGAGACAGGTTCTCACCCCTTGCAGTTTTTTGTTTCTTCTTTTTTAATATTTTGATATATGCAAAACTAGATGACGCCTCCTCAATTGGATCACAATTGTCCTACATGTCTTTGCTCCCAAGTATCAAAAGTAGGTTGATCCTTAAGAAGGTCCCACATCCTGGCTTGTCTACTTACTATTTAGTGCAACTTAGAGCATCTTAAGGGGTTGCACAGAAGTTTGTATAATTTATAATACAGTAAAAAAATTGCATAATTAGAGATAGCAAAATATATATATATTGTTGAGATGTGTATATAATGATTGCATAGCTAATTGTTGCAAAAACATTATGTAAGCACAGAAGAGTTACATAGAATCTTAAATTTATGATTCTCACTTTGTTCTTATTATAATTGAAAATTACAAATAGGAAACTTACTCGGATCCATTTTCTTGAATATATACGAATTTCTTGATTTGAATGCCTTTGAGTTTCTTGATAAAATTTGTTTTTCTCTCCTCTGTTTTTTTTTTTCTCTTTTTTGATTTGTTTGGTGATTGGAGAACGACCCCTTTCTAACATCTTGACATTGATGAACTTATATATATGTATATATATCAGTATTTTCAATCAGTGAGGGACTTTTAAATTATAAAAGACCTAATTGATTCTAAAGGACTTTAATAAAGTTAGCTATAATCACATTGAACCCTCTTTAACAAGAACCAATTCTTTAAGTTACATGAGCCACTATAGATTATTAAAATAATCTAACAATCTCCCACTTGGCTCATCATGTGATGACTTGAAGATTCAACAAACCATAATTTTAGATTATACATTGAAACTATTAAGTCATCATCTTTAATTGATTTGAAAAGAACAAATCATGGTGGTCACAAGTCAATTAGAGCGACATGATTCCTTCCATATATCACATAATCAATTCAACCGAAAATAACTTTTACCCTTGATGTCATTCATAGACACAATTCGTCATCACACTAAACAATACATATATACCAGATAATGTGGATAACAAATAAATAAAACAGAAACATAACTTTAATTGGTTTCATAAGTATCATTACAATACAAGCAATATAACCATAAATATATGTACATATCTTACTTTTATACTAACAAGGTCTTGTCTATAATGCCCATCTATTTAACATGACCAATGAATGTTTCGGGCGGCAATCCTTTAGTTAGCGGATTCGCTATCATCATATAAGTACCAATATGCTCAATCAACACTCTTTGTTTTCGAACTTCTTCTTTGACTCTCAGGTATTATAAATCCATGTGTTTCACACCCTTAGAGTACTTATCATTCTTAGAGAAGAAAACAGCTACAAAATTATCACAATACATTCTTAGCGGCATAGCTATACTGTCAACAATTTCAAGCCTTGAGACAAAGTTCAGCAACCACAATGAATAAATAGTGGCCTCAAAGCACGCCACAAATCAGCCTCCATAGATGAAGTAGCAATCGCATATTCTTTTCCACTCCTCCATGAAATTTCCCCTCCAGCTAATAGGAAAACATAACCAAATGTGGATTTCCTAGAGTTCATGCATCCTGCGTAGTCGGAATCCGAGTATCCAATTACCTCAAGGTGATATGACTTTCTGTACATGAGTATGTAATATTTGGTGCCTTGTAAATACCTAAGAACTTTCTTTAATTTGCAACTTTCCAGTGGTCCATTTGAGGATTACTTTGATACCGGCCTAACACTCCAACAGCAAAACTGATATTCGGCCGAGTACATACATGTATGTACGTACATCAAACTCCCAACAACTGATGCATAGGGAATAGACTCAATTTCATTTCGTTCCAAGACATTTTTGGGACATTGCATTTCACTAAATTTATCCCCCTTTTGGATTGGAACTATTCAAGGAGAAACACTTTTCCATTCTGAATCTTTCTAGCACTTTATTGATAGAGCCTTTTTTGAGATAATCCCAATAGTCCTTGTGACTTATCGTGGAATATTTCTACTCCTATCACATAGGATGTCTCTCCTATATCTTTCATTTCAAAGTTCATAGAGAGAAACTTCATTACATTATGTAACAATCCAATGTCACTAGCAGCAAGTAAGATATCATCAACATATAAAACTAACATAATGAACTTACTCCCACGTGCACTAACATTCATGTAAATACACTTGTTAACAGTATTTTCTACAAAACCATATGACGTAATGGTATCATTGAACTTAAGATACCATTGTTCGGAAGCTTGTTTCAATCCATATATTGACTTCTTTAACTTACACACTAACTTTTCTTTTCTTGTGATCAAAAACCCTTCTAGTTGGTCAATATAAACTTCTTCTTCCAAGTCACCTTTAAGAAAGGAGGTCTTTACATCCCTTTGGTGAAGCTCTAAATCATAATAAGCCATCGACGCCATGACAATCTTTAGGGAGTCCTTCTTTGAAATCGGAGAGAATGTCTGTTTAAAATCAATGTCATCCTTTTGAGTGTAACCTTTGGCAACGAACCTAGCCTTGTATCTTTCAATGTTGCCTTTCGAGTCTCGTTTGGTCTTAAAGACCCATTTACAACCGAACTGCTTTGATTTTTCAGGCAACTCAACTAGTTCCCATACATTGTTGTCATCCATTGATTTCATCTCCTCTTTCATAGCATTGAACCATTTTTCAGAATTTCTACATTCCATGGCTTGTCTAAATTAGACTGAATCCTCATCAATGCTTAAGTCGGATTCATACTCAATGGAGTAAACCACAAAGTCGTTCAGAATAGCTGATCTTGTATGCCTTTCATACCTTCTTAATGTTACTTCTTGTGGTTCATCTATCACTTGTTCATTTGCAACTTGCACATCATTAGCTGGTTCATTACCTATATGTTCATCTTGTGGGTTTGAAATATTAATGTGTTGTCTTGCCGTGTTGTGTGACTGTGATACAACAAGAGGGTCAACAACTTGAGGAGGAACATTAGATGTAGGAGTTTCTATATGAATCTCTCTAACATCCACATTTTGTGGTTCTCCACTCCCACTGAACTAATCATTCTCAATGAATCGAGCATTTCCAGACTCAAATATTCTCGTACTATGGTTAGGACAGTAAAATTTGTACTCCTTTGATTTTTCCGGATACCCAATGAAGTAACCACAAAGATATATATATATATATATATATATATATATATATCCTTTAATTAGTACTGTGCACATATGCCCCATGGAAGAAAACTTTTTCGAGACTATTTGGTAACTTTATTTTTTAAGGAACCGAATTGTCTCGTGACCAAAATTTGCAATGACTGTTTTAGGACTTTATTTTTTTTAAAGACCATATTTGACCACAAATTTCAAAGACCGATTAGAATCTTTAGTCTTTAATTTTTAATTTTTTTTATTTTTTGCATTAGCAAATACCAATCCGGTCCAAAGGAGGAGAATGCAACGATTTTATTTTTGGTCTTTTAACCTTAAGTGATATCTTAGGTTTACTTGTATGCCCAAACTAATCCTCCCGAAGCACATGGCTACCCCTCCCAATGTAAATCACACTTTGTGTAACTAGGAATCGAACCAAAGTAAGGCCAATGCATTGACCAATTCCTAGTGTTCTGTATACCTTATCGTCGAACTAGCTAAGTGTTGGTGAGTATCCGACTATTAGCATAAAAACCCAATCTGATCCTAATAATCAGACCAGATCAGCTGAAGCAATTCGATCGGTTTAGATTAGGCCACATAAACTACTTTTTTTACCTTTATATCGGAAAAATCAAATGTGTTTGAAAAAGCCTTCTACCCTATCTCTTCATCAACGACCTTCTTCATCCACTTCTGTTGTCGACGATGCCATTGGTCGCCGTCGTGAGCCATCATCGACATCAACTCAACCTCGCAACACACCTCCAAAGCCTCAAAGTTTGTATTTTTTTAAGTTTATTTACATTTTCAATCCTTAGACGTAGATTCTATTTTAACATTGGTTCTTTAATTTTTATTTTTTTTCTAGATGTGTTGGTTCATTCCAAATTGCACTCCAAAAAGTGACATACTAAATAATATACAAACACAACAGCTTACAAAAGGAGATGTGATGCGTGAGAATATTAGGGTTAAAAACTAAGAGAAGTAACTTTGGAAGAGAACGACCAAAATCTACTATCTATATATAAAAAGACGCATATTCGAGACACCACGTTTGTCGGAAAAATTTTGGAGGCACCACGTTTATTCGCTCAATGAATACTCGCACCAGAGCGATTTCACTACAAGAATAATGCAATTTACCGACGCCCGTTACCGAGGGCCTCCGAGTTAGTCGGTAAAAAATGCATTACCGAGGGCCACGACCCTCGGTAACAGTAAAAAATTTTGGCGCCAACTAAAAACATTATCGAGGGCCATTACCGTCGGAAATTCCTTCTGAAAATTAATTAAAAATATTTAAAAATTAAAATTAAATAAAATAACATTACCGAGGGCTGATATAAGCCTTCGGTAAAAAAAGAATCCATATGCCATCGGTAATTTATATTGTGCAATCGCTAAAGCCCTCGGTAATGAAAATATTGGGGCCCTCTGTAAAGCTCTCGGTAAGCTTATTTATTTTTAAGACAAAACTAAGCAAAGGGAGCAGTGGAGCACTCATCACTCATTAGTCACAGAGCAGTGGAGCTTTGGGGTAGGAGCGTCGCTGGATCTCGAGCCTTGCAGGACCACCGCTCACGCCGCCACTCTCGGCTCTGCCAACATTCGCCGCCCAAGACCGCTCTCTGCTTCAAACCTCACGACCGTCAGCCACTTTAAGGCTTGTTTCACTACTCCCCCTCCATTTTGTTGGAGAGTGCCCTAGTGGCAATCGTATTTTCTCTTTTACTTGTACTTATTTCATGTTTATGGATTATTACTATTAATAATAATGAGGCATTTCATTTATTATATTTATGCTTTAATTGTTTAATTAAAATAGATGTAATAAAGTCCTTAAGATTATAAGTTCAATGTCATAAGAATATCAAGTACATGACTTGATAGTGAGATCTTATTGATTGATAATTATCCTTAAAGATTCTCTAGTCGAGTATTATAGTTAATAAGGACAACTATAATACATTGAGACTAGTATGTGGCAGACTGATGACTGTATCTCACCGATCATGGATATGGGATATCAAGTCTTCACGTAAGTACACATTGGGACAATTGTGTACTGGATTGACCCGCCATGAGAATGCTACATGGTTTATTAAGTGAGTGTCATAAGCGATTCTCATAGTGACAATGGTGTACATGGTCCTTCGACCTGAAGTCGCTACGGTTCCCAACATGAGGAATTATGTGCTTTCACGCAATCAAACGTCATCTTTAACCAGGTGATCATAACGGTTGTAGTCGGGTATATGACAAATCATGTAGAGGGATATGAGTGACGTAGATGGGATTTGTCAAATCAGTTTCATGTTTAGACAAAGTAGGTTTTTCGTTTTCAATAAGGAACAAGTGTTGTTCCATTTATTTGAATGAGATGTTTTATGGCAGTGCACAATTAATAAATTGTCTTTATTTGTTAGATCTTGATCATCCAGTCTATAACATTAATTCTAAAAGGTTTAAATCAAATGATACAAACCAAACTTTTCTTTGGCATTGTCGTTTGGGCCATATAAATGAGAAACGCATTTCTAAGCTTCATAAAGATGGATTCTTAGACTCATTTGATTTTGAATCTTATGAGACATGTGAGTCTTGTTTGTTGGGCAAGATGACAAAGGGCCCATTTACTGGCAGCATTGAACGGGCTAATGAACTTTTGGGACTCATACATACAGATGTATGTGGGCCTATGAGTTCAAATGCTAGAGGAGGTTACCCGTACTTCGTCACATTTACTAATGATTTTAGTAGATATGGGTATGTATATCTGATGAAATACAAACATGAAACCTTTGAAAAGTTCAAGGAATTCAAGAATGAAGTACAAAATCAACTTGGCAAAAGTATTAAAGCCCTTCGATCTGATCGAGGTGGTGAATACCTTAGCCAAGAGTTCGACGACTATCTAAAAGAGTGTGGTATAGTATCTCAACTCACTCCTTCTGGAACGCCCCAGTGGAATGGTGTTTCAGAAAGGAGAAACTGAACCTTGTTGGACATGGTTAGGTGTATGATGAGTCAATCGGACCTTCCAATCTCTTTTTGGGGACATGCTCTACTTACAGCTGCTTTTACACTTAACCGATCCTCATCGAAAGCGGTTGAAAAGACACCATATGAGATATGGACTGGGAGACGTCCTAGTATGTCTTTTCTCAAGATTTGGGGTTGTGATGTTTATGTGAAACGTCTACTTTCTGATAAACTTAGTCCCAAATCTGACAAATGCTACTTTGTAGGATATCCCAAAAAAACTAAGGGATACTATTTCTACAATCCCACAGAAGGCAAAGTGTTTGTCGCTCGCACAGGCGTATTTCTTGAAAGAGAATTTCTCTCTAAAGGAAATAGTGGGAGGAAAATAGATCTTGATGAGATTCAAGAATCCCAAAGTAGCCAAGACCAAGCGATGGATGTTAAGCAAGTTCCACAAGATGTTGTGGATGTACAACCTGCTCAAGTTACACAAGTTTTGCGTAGGTCAAGTAGGATTCCTTTTCAGCCAGAGAGATATGGATTTCTCTTGACTCAAGAGGATGACATTATGATTATTGATCAAGATGAACCTACTACTTACCAAGAGGCTATAAACAGCCCTGACTTTGAGAAATGGCTTCAAGCCATGAGATCTGAGATGGAGTCCATGAACACCAACCAAGTTTGGATCTTGGTTGATCTACCTGATGGGGTAAAACCAATTGGGTGAAAATGGGTTTTCAAGAAGAAGACTGACATGGATGGTAATGTACATACCTTTAAAGGATGATTGGTTGCTAAAGGTTTTAAACAAGTTCATGGTATTGACTATGATGAAACTTTTTCACCAGTTGCCATGCTTAAATCCATTAGGATCTTGCTTGCTATTGCAGCCTTTCATGATTATGAAATCTGGCAGACGGATGTCAAAACTGTTTTCCTTAATGGAAATCTTTTAGAGGATGTGTATATGACACAGCCTGAAGGTTTTGTTGATCCAAAGGATGCTGGAAAGGTTTGTAAGCTGCAACGATCCATTTATGGATTGAAATAAGCTTCTAGGAGTTGGAATATTCGGTTCGATGATGCAATCAAACAATTTGGTTTCATCAAGAACGAAGAAGAGTCTTGTGTGTATAAGAAGGTTAGTGGGAGCGCAATTGTCTTTCTTGTGTTGTATGTGGATGACATACTACTCATCGGGAATGACATTCCTACCTTACAGTCTGTTAAGACTTGGTTAGGGAATTTCTTTTCTATGAAGAATTTGGGTGAAGCAACCTATATATTAGGCATCAAGATTTATAGAGATAGATCAAGGAGATTGCTTGGCCTAAGTCAAAGTTCGTACATAGACAAGGTGTTGAAACGGTTCAACATGCAGGATTCCAAAAGGGGATCTTTGCCAATGTCACATGGTATAACCTTGTCAAAGGAACAGTGCCCTTCCACTAAGGAAGAAAGGGAACACATGGATAGAATTCCATATGCATCTGCAATTGGATCTATCATGTATTCCATGATATGTACTCGACTTTATGTTTCATATGCTTTGAGCATGACGAGCAGATACCAGTCAGATCCAGGTGAAGGTCACTGGACAACAGTCAAGAATATCCTAAAGTACTTAAGAAGAACTAAGGATGCTTTCTTGGTATATGGAGGTGAAGATGAGCTGGTTGTAAAGGGTTACACTGACGCTAGCTTCCAGACTGATAAGGACAATTTCAGATCACAATCTGGTTTTGTATTTTGTTTGAATGGTGGGGCTATATGCTGGAAGAGTTCAAAGCAAGAGACTATAGCCGATTCTACAACAGAAGCTGAGTATATAGCTGCATCAGAAGCAGCAAAGGAAGCGGTTTGGATTAAGAAGTTCATAACTGAACTTGATGTTGTTCCTAGTATTGAGTTTCCAGTGGACCTCTATTGTGACAACAATGGAGCCATTGCGCAAGCTAAGGAACTGAGAACTCACCAGAAATCCAAACATATACTTCGGCGTTTTCACATCATTCGAGAGATAATTGACAGAGGAGATGTGAAGATATGCAGAGATATGCAGAGTTTCAACAGATGATAATATAATATTGTTGATCCACTGACTAAACCTCTTGCCATAAAAAGGCATGAGGGACATGTTAGGGCTTATGGTATTAGATACATGAGCAATTGGCTCTAGTGCAAGTGGGAGATTGTTGGAGAGTGCCCTAGTGGCAATCGTATTTTCTCTTTTACTTGTACTTATTTCATGTTTATGGATTATTACTATTAATAATAATGAGGCATTTCATTTATTATATTTATGTTTTAATTGTTTAATTAAAATAGATGTAATAAAGTCCTTAGGATTATAAGTTCAATGTCATATGAATATCAAGTACATGACTTGATAGTGAGATCTTATTAATTGATAATTATCCTTAAAGATTCCCTAGTTGAGTATTATAGTTAATAAGGACAACTATAATACATCGAGACTAGTATGTGGCAGACTGATGACTGTATGTCACCGGTCATGGATATGGGATATCAAGTCTTCACGTAAGTACACATTGGGACAATTGTGTATTGGATTGACCCGCCATGAGAATGCTACATGGGTTATTAAGTGAGTGTCATAAGCGATTCTCATAGTGACAATGGTGTACATGGTCCTTCGACCTGAAGTCGATACGGTTTCCAACATGAGGAATTATGTGCTTTCACGCAATCAAACGTCATCTTTAACCAGGTGATCATAACGGTTGTAGTCGGGTATATGACAAATCATGTAGAGGGATGTGAGTGACGTAGATGGGATTTGTCCTTCCTTGTCAATAGGAATTGTATCTCTGGGCCCCTTGATTGAGTGAGACGGTGAAATGTATGGCCATACTCAAGACAGTCAATATGAGATATTGACGAGACTTGTTTAGACGCGTCTACTCAGGGATCAAGAAACCGTAGGTTACACTATACATGGGTGACACGTTCCATGCCATGAGTGTAACTAAGATATTTGGACAAAGGGATTAAATTTACACATGATCATTGGTCACACTAAGGTTATGTCAGATCACAGACATTCCTGTCACTTGGGTAGCAATGACGTGTTGCTAGGTACCGCTCATTGCTTGTAAACTTAAAATAGGATTTTAACTTTACTGCCAACGTTATAGGAACCTATAGGGTCACACACTAAGAACAGATAGATTGGAGATATCACATTTGATAAAAATACATTAGTTGTATTTTTTACGTCCGTGCGATGCACAGTATGACCGTGCGACGCATTCTGATATCTGCTGCCAAGCCCAGCCCGCTAGTATTAGCCTTAGGGTTTTGGTACATGTGAGACACAGAAAGGAAACCCTAGCTGTCCATATCAGAGAGTGGGTGATACACTGAATCTCTCTCTTCTCCGCTAGCACTGAGAAGAGAGACGTGACTCCAATTGGGAATCTGTTCATGTGGATACCGATAGAGGCGCGACTACCTTGCTGCGCTCGTGATTGACGTCAATTGTTCATGGACGATTTGACCAGCATCGTTCTCCTCTTCGCATCAAGAGGTAAACGTTTTTCTATCTCGAATCATGCTCTCTCGCATGAATCCTGTTCTGGAAATAGAGTATTTCGTTTTTTTTCCGCTGCGTATTTGATCCCTATTTCCAGCACATTTTATGTGCTTTGTTTCTACTCTCTCTCGCCACCACTCACAGATTCTCGGAGACCGATTCGAATTTCTCCGCAGAGACCGCCTCCTTCTCTTCCTCTTCTCCGTCTTCTCCGTCAACTGTTAGCTTTCAAGCCTTCAAGGTACTTTTTTAAAAAAAATGAGGTAGTCATAGGTACTCATTACTTATTATTATTATTATTATTATTATTATTATTATTATTATTATTATTATTATTATTATTGATTATTGATTATTTTTTTAAGTATTATTGATTTATTGAACTTTTGTGTGAACAAATGATGGAACAAATGGGGATGTGAACAAAGTATCATTGAGAAGGAAGGGACATGTTGTGGCTGTAACTGGGGATGGAACAAATGATGCTCCTGCACTACATGAGGTTTGAGTAGCATTTCATTTTTTTATGTTTTTTTTCTTTTTTTTTTTTGTGTGATTGTTCTTGTATTGTTATATCAATTTTAAGCACACGTTTCAGTGATGAGTGGTGACAATATTGGTACACTAGGTTGAGTACATACAGTTATGCTACTGCTGTCTATTATTTTGTACAATATTGAACAAATAAATCCTTTTGTTCTAGTGAAGTAAACAAGTTTTTTATTTTCTGCTTGTGCTTATAAATTCTAGGCTTAAATATCAAAATGGTCCCTATAATTGTTGTTCATTTTGAAATTAGTCCCTATAAAAAATTTTCTTTGGTTTTGGTCCTTGACATTATTTATTGTTTTGGTTTTGGTCCCTGACATTTTTTATTGTTTTTGTTTTAGTCCCCCATGTTTAAATTGGATGGAAATCACTGACGTGGCCTACCAGAATGGTTATCAAGAGGCTGTTGCTACTGGGAATGGTGGTCAAGAGGTTGTTGCTACTGGGAACGAGCAACCATCTACACAACTTGCACAGTCATGTAGAAAGAGGGCTAGATCAACTGATAAAGCCCTCTTTCTACATGACTGTGCAGGGTGTGTAGACGGATGATCATTCATAGTAGTAGCAGCCTCTTGACCACCATTCCCAACAGCAGCAGCCTCTTGACCACCATTCTGTTAGGCCATGTTAACGATTTTCATCCAATTTAAATGCGGAGGACTAAAACCAAAACAATAAATAATGTTAGGGACCAAAACCAAAGAAAAAATTTTATAGGGACCAATTTCAAAATGAGCAACAATTATAGGGACCATTTTGATATTTAAGCCTAAATTCTATAATATATGGAATATAGGCTGATAGGTCTTTCAATGGGTATTCAATGAGTTCTAATATCGTTATTTTGGATGACAACTTTGCTACATTTGTTTTTTTTTTTAAATCCAATTGGTTATGCGTCACCAGTTTTTATTATTGAGTATTTCATTTGAAACTGGTTTTCTTTTTCTTCTTTCTCTAGGTTCTGAAGTGTGAGTATGCAGTTCGAGGAGAGATTGTCACACTTGCCCCAGGTAATTTGATTTTGCATTACATACTAGTTCGCCCATTCATGAAAATGGTATTCTAGTCTTTTTATGATTAAACAAATGTCAATGCAGATTTGGAATCCTGTTGAGAAGATTATATTGTTTATGTGATTTAGCTGATCTGAGATTAGATTGTTTATTTTTGGCGAGCCTATGTAAGACCTGCTTGAAAGTTTGATATGTCTGTCAAGGTGTAAAGAACTGCAAATCTGTGACAATTGTTGTACTTTTTTCCTTTAGAACATGAATTAGATGAAGTGATTTCAATGTAGGGGGAGAAATTATGTTTCTTTGAGGCAGAAACATTAGTCTATGTTATGTTCTTGGATTTGGATCTGCATTGTTCTAGTTTATTTGATTATATCACTTGGCCTTATTTTTGGGTATTTAATCAACCAGCATTGAAGTTATTTAAGTAATTATGTTATTTTTATCAAATGATGTCAGATATATCACATTTAATTATGTTATTGGTAGCGCAATTTCTAGCTTGATTTGTTAGAAAGATACTCCAATTACAATCTCATCTCTTTTATATGAGACTTACAAAAAATTTCCTTAAGTTACGTTGTTGCCAAGCATTCTATGCTCATTTTCCTTATTTTCATTAGTTAATTTTTTTGTTAGTTATCTCTAAATTGTTATTATTCGGTTTCCTATTCCTAATCCCAGCTGTAACACTAACTATGAAGTGTTGTTATAACAGCTTGCATATCAGCAGCTATTAGAGCATTTTGGGCGCAGTTTTGAGATTCCAAGTCTACAGTTAAACATCATCACGTTTGGTCAAGTAAATCAGGTATCTCACTTTGTTAAATTGCATCTGTGGTTAGTTGGTATGTTGATATTAGTAGTATTTGTTAGTTTATTAATAGTACAAGTTGTGCTAAGCTCTTCACAAAAAAGTGGGTTGAATTATTATTCTATTTATAACATCAAACTCTTTTTAATTTGCTTTCCTTGAAGGCATTTTCATAAGGTATTCTGATTTGAATGAAGTTACTTACTTGGAATTTGTTGGCATTATTTGTGTTTCCTTATGATTGGCAATCTCTATTATATTTTCATGGCTATATATAAGTGTTTAATTTGTGATTTTTTTTTTACTCATTATTATTAAGCAGATTAGAAGTGGTTGCAGTTTGCAAGATTGGAATCACAATCTGCAAGAAAAAAGATAACACCTCAAGGCAAATATTTGTTTCTCAAAGTCTTTGCAAAATAAGTCATTATCCTGCACTCTTCTCAAAGTCTTTGTTTCTGTTATAGCTATTACATTTTTGTCATTTTGACAACAATTTCTATGTTTGATGAAATGGAAGATGGTCAAATTAGATCCAAGTAACTAAATGTTTTTTGCTCTGTGTAGGTTATCTCTAAAATCAAGATGTTTGTTATGAAGCCTGATGCTCTTCGAGCTGGGATAAGTGCTAGTGATGCTGCAAGGACACTGGGTGTTGCCCCAACAATGGCAAAGGAGCACCTCTTTCCTTGAGTAAGTTTTCTTGATCCCTTTTTTGTTTTACTATGGGAAAAAAAGATTTGATCTTTTTTATCTTGAAAATGTGATCTTGAAGAGATGATATGTGTATATTTGGGAAAAGTTAGTTGCATTCATTTAATGTTTTAATGGCACATTATTGTTATATGATGCAGTGCACATTTTAAAATATTTATACTAAGAGTAATATTTATTACTCCTATTTGAAAAAAAAAATTATGATTGGAAAAATATGTTCTTGATCAGTTGTTGATTTTATTCTTTCGGGCATGTGTGAATTTTGATTTAAAAGTTCAAACTTCTTATGTTATGAGTATTTCCAGATTTTTATCTGACTTAGACCATAATTTTGTTTATTATTATTATTGATGTGTATTTTTTTCCCTCTGTTTAATTGCAGGACACCCATGGATCTTGAGTGGAGGTATGAATGATGATCTAACTTGAAGACAGAGGAGTGGTTCAAGCAATATGCGTGTTGCACCAAATATCCAATTTTGATCGCAATATAAGTAGAAAAGATTCCTCAGATGTAGTTCAAGCTCTCTTTTTACTACTTGAAGTTTTAGATTATGGATTTTATGAAATTTTTTTTAAAATATTGAACTATTTACCGAGGGGCAAGGCCCTCGGTAATGCGTAATTTTTTTTTTTAAATATTGAACTATTTATCGAGGGACAAGGCTCTCGGTAACCTAACCTCATTACCGAGGGCTACTTCTCTCGTTAAAATTTTAAATTACCGAGGGTCTGGTCCTCGCTAAAATAAAAGTGTTTCCGTGGGCTTGACCCTCGGTAATGCCCTCTGTAAATTATCGACGGCTTAAGCCCTCGGTAAATTTTATCAACGCCACATTTACCGAGGGAATCGATGTCGTCGGTATGGCGTCATTACCGACGGTTTTTTGTTAATTACCGAGAGATCTGGCCCTCGGTAATCAGTGAATTTCTTGTAGTATTATAGGAAGATAATCGTTATCAATCTGTGAAATAATTATCCTTAGTTGTCGAAAATTAAATAAATAATTCAAATTTATTTAATCTTATATGTGAAATCATTATCCTTAGTTTCAAAATTTATTTAATCTTATCTACGAAATCATTATCCTTATATTTAAAATTTATTTAATCTTATCTGTTAAATCATTATCCAAGTTTTTCAAATCATTATATATATATATATATATATATATATATATATATATATATAGTACGCAATATGCATTGGATGACTCCTCAATAATATTTTAGCATTTATGTGAATTGGCTCACAAACTTATGGATATTCAGATAAACAACAATCTCACAATTATTTTCGCCTTCAATTTTTTTATTTATTTTTTCGTCATTAAATTTTTCTAATTCTAATAATTCTTGCTCATTTTAATTTATATTATTTGATTCTTAAGTTTCTCTCTAATTACTTACTTACTTTAATTCAACAATTTATGCAATTTGCGTATACCATTGATCAAAATGTTGTTTGTTCAAAATTTTGATCTGGATGTAACTAGCTAATTGTGATGTTAGGAAGTGGAGAAAGACAAGTGGAGGAGTTCATATCGACAAAGTAAATGATGTCCAACCAGTTTGTTTTTTTATAATGACTGTTTCTTCAATTGCGGGTGACAATAGAGTGCATCAAAATCTAATATTGCATTATTTTAGGGTGACTATCATAAATTACTAAGGAAGATGATTATTTATTGTTATATGCACCAATAGCCTCTTTACTCACGCAAACAGTGGAAGATAACATGTGACAGACTCAGGGACGAATCGATAAATTTTTGAATGTGAGGGCGACATATATAAACTAGTAACACTAAAAATATAATGTATATTTTTATAAAAAGAATTATTAAAGGGATACTCAACCCACATTACATAAAGTAAAATATATACCAAAATTTTATGATAAATTTGGTTTATTACCGAGGGATTTGGCCCTCGGTAATCAATGATTTTCTTGTAGTGACAATATTGAAATTTCAAAATAAAAAAACATGCATACTTACTTTTTTAATTGTTGTCTACGATATTATTTATTCATGTCAAGAATACTTCAATGTTTTTCTTTCACACTAAAATTATTTATTTTGTTCATCTTGAACTTTCCTCAGCTTTAACCTACAATTTTACGAGGCAATTCATCATATTTATCGGTCACCAATCTATCGGCTTCAAGGCTTGGACTTTAAAAAATTAAAAACTCAAAGTCCATTAATCTTTTATTTCAAATCTACAAATATATATTCTCCCTGTCCCTCTGGTCCAAAATGTAAGTTACCTGGGGCCTTTTTTTTTGTCCTTAATGTAAATTCCTTTCCAATTTTCAATGGTATAAATTCTCCTATTTGCTTAATACTTTTTAGACTCCTAATAATAATGATAAAGATAATTTTGAAAAAAATATATTAAATATTTATTTTTAACAACACTAATAATATTAACTAAATTCTTAAAAGACGTGTTTTTAGTAAAAAGAAACTTATGTGTAAGACGAGAGAAAATAATATATATATATATATATTTTTAAAAAGAATAGTGAGGGCAACTGCCCTCACTATGGACCATGTAGGTCTGTCTCTGGTGACGGTTGCTGATATACCCCGTCCTATTGTTTCATCTTCTTGAGAGATTTAAGTTTTAATTTAAGAAGACTTTATTTATGACCGTGACAATATAATATTAGGATTTTATTTTTCGTATTTTGTCTATTGTAATAGATAAAAATCATCCTATACAAAAATAGGATTTGATTTTATGCTTGATGTAAATATTTTTTTTGTTCTTTTTATTGTGACTATAGAATTAAAATTATTAATAACAAACCAAATGTAATAATCAAATATAATAATAGGATTTGATTTTCCTTCTATAATATATTTTTTCTATTGTAATATATAAATATCATCCTATATAAAAATAGGATTTGATTTTATGCTTAGATGCAAATATTCTTTTTGTTTTTTTTTTTGTGACAAGAAAATTAAAACTATTTTTTTAATGAAGAAAATTAAAACTATTAATAATAAACCAAATGTTTTTAACAGCATTATATTTCTATTTTTTTTCTCAAATGATATTGACCATTAGTCCGAGAACAATTAATAATTTTAAATATCAATTGCGAAAAAACTAAAAATTACGTTGATATACTAAATTTATGTTTAATCACTCACACTGCTACTAAGATTTATATTATTAAATCTTTTCTATGTTATGTTGTTGTTGGTTTTTATATTAATATTTTTATATATTGTTGAGTTCCAGAAAAATAGTCTTCCTCATGCGCCTATTCTTCTATTCATAAGCTTGAATGACAAATATCCAATTGTTCGCTAATAGATGACATCATCTTTGCAGAAGAAATTTAAATCAAAATGATTAGAACAATGAGAATAAAGATTTTTAGGATTCAATCTTATTATTAACTTGAGATAAGATAATCGATGAAAAAATTAAAAATATTTAAATATGATTAATAAGAATAGATGTGATAATCATATTTTAAAAAAAAAAACTAATTGTAAAAAAAACTACTTCATTCATCACATAAATACAAGATTTATCTCATAATATCATCAAACATAACAGATCAGAATGTTTAATTCTGATTTAATTTTGATTTATTATAATAAAGTCGATAACCATATATAAAAATGTCAGTTTATGTATAAGATAAATAAGGAATATATGAGATAAAAAATGTTACTTTTTTTATTCATACGAGGAAATACAAAATTTATTAACAAGATCATATCTACATTAATTTTTTTAAGTGTAGGGTTTGGTTTGAATTCCTACATTTTTATATAATTATTTTCAGAAAAATGTTCCTCCTGGTTTCAGGAGGTATCTTGTCTCCTTAATCCAATTATAATATGCCACATGGCTTTTTTTAGTTAAAAAAGAGAAAATAGTTTACTTTCTCGTGCTCACAGGGCCATCATTCATATCCATCTGCATTACCACCATTGACGCCATGGCGCTGACCACCGATGTCGCGCCGCTCGCCACTGTATCTTGTAGTCACCATCACGTACCATCTTGCCAATCCAAATTCCTTTGCCACTGCGTGGTGAGATATGAAATCAAAACCCATAGTCCATTGATCAAAACCCATAAATCAGATCTGAAATTGTTCTTGTCTTTATGTTGCTTTCTTCATTCCTTTGAAATGGTGTTTATGAAATAAAGGTGTTGTACTTATGTGGTGTGTTATTTTATAAATTATTATAATTGTTATAAAGGTATGAGATATGGGTGCAGAGTTTATCTTCTTTTTAAATTCTTATAATTGTAATCAAGGCATTTTTTACTGTGCTAAGAATTTGAGGTTTGGATGTGGTGGGACAAGGGAAATCATTTTTTACTGTGCTAAGAATTTGAGGTTTGGATGTGGTGGGACAAGGGTTTGGATTTCCCGGGATGACGGTGGATGGTGCTTGATGGTGGGTCGGTGGCAGTTGGCGACGCCCATGACTGGTGGTGGGCGACTGACCCACTGTCGTGATTGTCGGTGTTGAGAGGACACGAAGTTCCTCTATTTCTAAGATATGTTCACTGATATGTCCTCTGTTTCTAATATTAAACCAAAAAAAAATTGTGTTAAAAAAATATATTAAAACTGTACACATGGTATGATATAATTGGCTTAAGAAGCCAAGCTATTTACTGATTTCAGGAGGAAGATCAAACTGAATTATTTTTGGTTGTTGTTTAATAATAATCTTTACTTTATAATAAAAATAATAATAATCTTTAATTTAAAATATTTAATATAAAAAAATAAAATATCAATAATCAGTGCATAGCACGAAATAAGAGCTAGTTAATAATATCCCCGGCATGAGCAATTGAGCATCAATTTTTTTGGTCCATGACCGGAGTGTCCACCGTCGACCGCAGTGACTAATCTCCTCGTTGGCTTGTAGGCACCTCTAATAAATTTGCATGCACTAATAAATTTTGCCTGAATTTTTATTTTTTACTCTCTTCATTTCACTAGTAAAAAAATGTAAAATTAAAAAATTTAAGGAGATATGCATTTGATGATTTGTCTAACACATTAACCAATTTTTAATGTATTTTTTATTCAATGACAATTCAAAATTTCAATTGCTATATTTTTCATTAATTATTTTAACTATAATTTGGGACAAATTTTTTGTATTTTTCCACTTTTTATGGGACGGAAGGAGTATAAGTCGTCTTTCAACCCGATAGCAATGGTCCACTAAGTTTGTTGTCATGGTCCACTAAGTTTGTTGTCATCCTTTGTGAGAGCCTCTTTAATGCTCAGTATTCAGTTTCAACCTCTTTAAGAAAGTTGGTTAATTTAGTTAATTGTATCGGAAATATGAATATTTGATATGTATTTTCAAAATTACCTCTATCAATATTATCGGAATCTAAAAAGTATTAAATAAATAAGGGTTTGTGGAAAAAAGTAATTAATGATCATTGAAAATTAGTATGTGATCTTATAAATATGGACATAATAAAAATGTCAAAAGAGTCTTATATTTAGGGACGAAGGGAATACATTTTTTTTACATGTCTCAATTCAGTATTGCACGTGACACATTCAAAAAAATTAATAACTCACGTGGCAGGACTGTCCAGGTAGTCACATTTCCTATCCATTGATTTAACCATCAATATTAGTTTCATCCGTCCAACTTTTCGGAGTACACATGCAACAGGTGCATGCAATGTCTTCCAACCCACAAAGTGGCCATGCACATGGAAGCCACAAACTGAAAAATTACTGTTACCCTGAAATACAAAACTCAAGAGTGAGCATGTTAGCCACTCCCATCCTTTGTTTTCTATAGATTACGTATTTGACTGTCCAATCTTTAATTTTTCATATGGGAATTTTTACAATTGAATTGTCTTCCACAGTATGTCTGTGACCCCATGGAGATACTATAACCAACAAAAAAAAAAAAAACTGAGTCAGAATAAATCCAATATATAAGTGGGTTTAAACTCTTAAAATATATAATCCAAATAATTCCTCGACCTTTTTAGCTCTATTAATTAATAAAGTCCGAATTCATTGGACTTCATACCAGCCCACTAAAAAATGAACCAAATTAATTTAAATGTGACCCGATATCGAATTTAGTTAAATATTTTTTATCACGCATTACATTCGGACCTTTTTGGTTCAATCCGATCATGATCCGAACCTAAAATAGATCAATCCAAATCCAACCAGGTAACTCGAATTACCACTTCTAACATATATATTGGGTAACTCGAAGAGGTGTTATATGCACACCATGTTTTTATATCATCTCATACTTTTCACTTTTGGTTAAAATAAAATACAGAAAAGAGAAAGTAATAAATTTTTTATCACTTAATCATTAAAAAAAATAATACTATGACAATGACATAATGAATGAAAAAAAAATGCAAATATTATTATTGAAAAACACGATTTTATTAGGACCAATAATGAAAAACATTTGCACTATTAGTTAAATTGTAACTTATTTCAATTTTTAGTTCCAAAACATATATTTTTAAAAAAAAATTAGTTCTTGAATTTTTTTTTAATTCCTAATCTTTTCTCAAATATTTAAAAATATCTTCTTGTTAATTAAATGGTGACATGACCAACCACACAACATATCACTTTTATCACGTTGACAAGTAACATGTCACATATAATTTTTTTAAAATTAAAAAGATTCTAATTTATTATAAATAATTAAAAATCATATTTTTTTAAAAAAAATCAAAAATTTTAATTATTCTTGAACAAAATTGATTTTTTAAATTTAAAAAAATAAAAACCATAAAACATCACTCGTCAATATGAAATGTGTAACATAAACATATCATCAACCACACATCGTTTAAGTGACAAAAAAATCATTTTCAAATATTTGAATAAAGTTCAAGTATCTAAAACATCAAAAAATATAATCTTATTTAAGTTTTTAATCCCTACATTTAGATATTATTTTGAAATTAGTCTATGAATTTTTTTTAATATATTTTTAGTCCCTTAACTTTCTCAAATATTGTGGAAATGATCATTTCCTCGGTTAAGTGATGATGTGACAAACAATGTGTCATGTTACTTTCGTTACATCGACATATTACATGCCACATTATTTTTTATTTAAAAAAATTATTTTTTATACAATAATTTAAAAAAATTAATTTTTAATTATTTTTAAAAAATGAACTTTTTAATTAAGGAAATCCATGTAACAAATCCTGTCACGTTACCTATCAACATAGTAAAGGTACTGTGACATGTCATCAACCACATCAACACTTAACTATCAAAATATGTGATATAGTTTAAATACTTGTTGAACCATGTCACTCATTACTAATTGGTTTTGAGATAAAACTTTAGCATGATAGCAGAGTCAAAATCCAACTTCTTTTCGATGTTATGGGTTAATAGTTACCCGGGCGGTCCAATAGATATCATTTTTTTTATGGGTCAATAGTTACCATTTGCCTTATCTAACAGACTTCATTGGAGGGGACATCGAAAGTCCCACATCACTTATCTCATAATATGTAGTATGATTAAAATACTAGTTGAGCTACTCTACTCATCGCAAACCTTAGCAATAATATTTGCACTGATTGTGCCTAAATGTATGCCTTTATTCAAGCAACTATTCAGAGTTCCTAGAGCTCCATCCAAAAGGAAGATGCTCATGGTTCCTCATGATGAGATATAAGGTTAACGTATGCAATCAAAGAAACCATCTCCAACATTTGAACCCGTGAATTCTAGTCACATCGTTACACCTAAACTCAGCAAAGGAAAATGATGCTTGTGCAAACAAAATCCCTCACAACACAAGTACCTTAGAGCTTGTTTGACATGTCGTTTGCCACCTTCAAAGCTGGGCTTGGAGTTAGATTTCAAATCCAGTTCTATGAATTTTTTCAATGAAAGTATAAAAATATAACTCAATTATTATAACTCAGCTTTTCCCAAACACACTTAGTTCTACCATTTTAAGGGATCCATGTGAATTCACCTCGGATTTTTGGGGGATAAATATGATATGCAAAATACTAATACTTTTTCTCATATGTTCCCACTCTTTTGCCCCTCTTTTTAAAATTCCAAGGTTTCTAATATTTCCTACATAGCAGGTCCCCAAGAACCAACTCAGTTGGTTGCGCAGCGGGACATTAACTGTCGTCATGGATTCAAAGCCAGGTGACCGCACTTTCTCCCCCTTCCACAGAAAGAGAAAACGAAAAGAAAAAAAAAATGTTTGCCTATTAAAAACAAAATATTTCCCATGCATTAGTAGTAAACAAGTAAAAAGGACATTACAATTCAGGAAGATCCACCTAGTAAGGACATACATACATAGATAGTCTTATTTATCATCACAAACAAAGAACATAACATGAAAAAGCTTCAATGGCATCATGACTCATGAGGAATGATTACAATCCTGATATCATTTAAAACAGTATAATTAACTCCACACAGGGAAGAAAGATTTTTTGATGGTTGATAATATTCCCCCCCCCCCAAAAAAAAAAAAGTGACAGTTACACTAAATTATCAATTATATGCAGTTATGGGAAGACCAAGCTGTTCTGAGATTGAACTTTCATAATTCATGCTATATCATTATCTTGATTCAGCTGATGCTTCTAATTCCGAGAAATGTGGGTTCTTGAACATCCAGAGGATTTTGATATTAGCATACCAGATTTTACTCTAAAGGAAAAAGTCAAATTTACAAATGTAGCAATGAATTTGATTTTGGTTCGTGTAGCAGGATTTACTAGTAACTACTTTTCAACTGCAATGAGTCTTTTGATCATAAGACTAAAACCTTTGACTTGTCGGTGTGTTTATACTTTACATTAGATCAAATGATGTCCTTAACTTGAAAACTAAAGCCTTTGACGTGTCTGTGTGAGTGTGTATTCTCTTTGGTTCTCCACCCTTTCAATTGAACCAAATTTTCTCACATTAAACAACTTGGACTGTTCTGTTCTATTTTAAAACTGCCCAACATAGAACAAGTATCATGTTCTGCTCCATCTCATTCTAACACAAACAAAGACTACATAAGACTTCTTCTAGTTGTGCAGCTATTAGATGCTTTAAACATTCCAATCAATTAGTTCTAGATGAATGAATCATCTTCATGAGAAATCTTTAAAGATCACAAGTAGACTTCCTTTTTTTGGTTGGAGGGCTTTAATATATGTTAAGATTCAAATGTGAAGCATATACGCCAACAAATATCGCGGACCTCATTTGAGGTTGCATTTTCATACAACAGTGAAACAAATACATCATTACATAGAACGCAATAATCTAAGCTACCAGATAAAGTTTATTATATCATACAAATACAACTATACCTGCTCGATGCCACCCATGGAAATGCTCAAACCATTCTGAAAACTCTCCACTACAAATAGGAACATAGTGAGAACGTGTACATCTTCTGCTCATGCAGCCATACTTGGTCAAGAACTATGCCGGCTCGTTTTCTGGCTTGCCAAAGATCAAGGGAAATTCATCATCATGCTCAGAGAAACTGTGTTCTTTCGATAAGCTCTTTAACGAATGATAAACCTGGTACATAGACCACCTATCCTTGGGGCGAGAAACCACACAATTCAATGCAATTTTTAGAAACTGCAGAATCTCCTCATCATGTCCCCTTCCTGATATGACTCTATCGATGCAATCCTTGAGTCGACCCGAGTTAGAATGCATATTCACCCAATCCACTAAGCTACCCTTAAATTCTTCCTCGCCATTGCTCACATCAAGAGGTTTGCGCCCAGTGACCAACTCCAAAAGCAAAACACCAAATCCATACACATCCCCTTTCAAGGAAGCAACGAGGGTACTCGGATACTCCGGAGCTATATACCCAAGTTCCCCCAAGTCCCCATTCACAAAACTACCATTAGAGTCCGATGTCATAAGCCTAGCAAGCCCAAAGTCCATTAACCTAGCATCAAAATCCTCATCCACAAGAATCACATTGGAACAAATATTCTGCTGTATAATCGGAGGATGGCACCCGTGGTGCAGCCACGCCAGACCCCTAGCCGCACCCAGCCCAATCCTAAACCTCATCAACCAATCCAAACCACTGCCACGATTCTTATGCAGCAACGAATACAAAGTCCCATTTGACATATGCTTATAAACCAAAAGCTTCTCCTCCTCCACAACACAGTACCCCAAAAGTGGTGCCAAATTCGGATGCCTAACCTGCCCCAACCGGTTCATCTCCATCCGAAACTGCTTCTCCCCAATCTTACAAGTGTCCAACCGCTTCACTGCGAGCGTCGAACCATCCGGAAGATCCGCCTTATAGGTAGTCCCCGTCCTCGTCGAAATAAGAACATTCTCAGCACTAAAATTATTTGTAGCAGCCATCAAGTCCCCTAACTTAACCTTAACAATAGGCTTCTGAAAAAGCGTAACCTGCACAAGCTTATACCCTCTCAACCTCACCGCCCAGTTCTCGGCGGTAGCAGCACCACCAGGGCCACCACCACCAAACCCTACCCCCTTCCTCCTCCCACTCAACCTCAAATGGTACCACCACCACACCCCAAAGGCCAACAACAAGCTCGCCGCGGCCCCGAAAACACCTGCAGCGATAATAATAGCAAGATTCTTCTTACTCAACCCACCACACTTAGATCCAAGTGGACCCCCACACAACCCATCATTCCCCTGAAAATCCTCCCTACCATATCCATTCAAAAAAGAAGGCACAGTCCCACTCAAGTGATTATTCGCAACCGAAAACTTCTTCAACCTACTCAAACCACCTAACTCATAAGGAATAGAACCACTCAAATCATTATCTGAAAGCACCAACTCATTCAAATAAGAACAATTCTCAATAGTAGGTGGAATTATCCCACTAAGCTGATTCTGTGACAAATCCAAATTAACCAAAAACGGCATCCAGCTACAGATCTCAACGGGAATCTCAGAAGTCAACAAGTTTGCGCCAAGATCCAAACTTTGAATGCTCTTACCACAGTATTTCAACGAATCTGGGATCCGACCCGAGAGCTTCATGTCACGGAGCGTCAACCCGAGAACCCGATTCTCTCTCTGGTTCCAGCAAGAGACTCCAACGAAGTCGCAGATGAAACCAATGGTCGTGTTCTCGAAGTGCCACGTGGCGAGGCGGTTATCTGGGTCATGGAGAGTGTTCTTGATGCCTTTGAGACATCTCACGTTGTCCTCGTCCTGGGAAGAAACGAAGAGGAGAAAGAATGATAGGAGGAGGGTTAAGAGGAAAAGTGTTTTCTTTTGATCCATTTTTTTCTATTTTTGAAGTGAAGGGAGTGATAAAGTTTTGAACTTTAAGGGTTTGGGAGTTTTAGTTAGAAAGGTTTGATTTTTAAGTGTTGAACCATCTAGGAGTGATGAAGTAGCTATGGATTTTCAACAAGGGTTTGGGAGTTTGGGGGTTAGAAAGGTTTGATTCATTTGGGAGTGACAAAGTTTTGATCTTTGAGATGGGGTTTGAGGTGATTTTGGGGTTAGCAAGGTTGTGGGAGAGACATTGATTGACTTTGTTGCTGGGAAAGGTAAAGTGCAGAGAAAATGAAAATGTGAAGGGAATGAATGAATGAATGTGGAAGATTGGGGTAGGAACTTGGAAAAGTTTTCTTTTTCTTTTTTCTTTTTCTTTTTTTGGTATTGGTGTTCTTTTTTTTATTTTAATTTCCTTTTTTTTTTTTTTTTGGATTTTGGGATGGGGTGTGTGTTTGATTAGTATTGATAAGAGGTACTTTGACTGAAGTTGTTTATTGGGTGAGACTGTCTGACCAGTTTGTTTTGTTTTAGCTTGGTCTTCAGTCCACCATGGATAATGGTTTTGGTTTGGTTGGAGAAAAGCACACCTATATTTTTTTTTTTTTTCTTTCTAGAATTTATTGAGAATTTGGGTTATTTGAAAGATCCTTTAAGTTATAAATATAAATTACTTTTTTTCTAGAATTTATGGATAATGGTTTCTCTTACATTTATTTCCTGAATAATTACTTATTTGGAAGAATAAAGATATTATTAAGTAGTTTTTTGAAACAAAATCCTTTTGTGATGTACAAAAAAAAATTAAGAAATCTACCAAAAAATGAAACAAAATCCCATTGTTAATGTAAGTTGTGACTAAAAAAAATCATTTATACTTTTTTAGGTTTTTGAGTGACTAATATTTTTGATATTAAGTGTGTTTGGTATGACAAGCTTTTAGCTTATTGATTTGGTCAATAAGTTACTATAACTGTTTGGTGAACAAAAACTAAAAGAAGCTTATAGCTTTCAAAAAGAAAATTTATAGCTTTTGAAAGCTAGTTTTTAGAAAGGTACATCAGGTAGCTTTGAGAAGAAAAAAAATAAGAGCTTTCAATAAATCATATCTCAATTTTATTCTTTTTTTTAAATTATATTATTATTTATTCTGGCCCAAATTAATATTATCCGCCAAATTTTTTACTTTTTTCCTTCAATCACAAAAAACCTAGAATCCTTCTATATATTCAACATCTGCACGCATCACACCCAAATCACTCATAAAAAAATTATATATTTAACTATTGATTCAGGAGAGATAAAGATATGTGATATTTATTTCAACATTGATCATCAAATTTCTCTTTCATGTTATCCTCATTTTTTTTATTTTGTGAATTTGGTTCATATTGGATTTGTGTGATTTTGTGATGGCGGTGTATCCAATAAATAGGCTAAAAGTTTTGTCATTCTTTTGTGACATTGTTAATAAAGATATCTTGGCATTTTTATAAAAATGTTAATAAAAATGTTTAAAGTGCAGTAGTACTTAGTACTAATAATTAGTATGAATGTTATAATTTTTTTTCATTTAATCTATATGAATGAAGTATATGTCTTTCTCTGTAAGCTACTAGTGTAGTATTATCGTCATTGAAACATGAATGTATGTCAATATTAATTATTATTCTACATGTTATGTACTTTTCAGTCATTTAACATGTTTAAATTAGTTGCGCAACTAATTTTGTCAAACAGCTCTAATTCAATAAGCTAGTTATACAGCTATAAGCTCACAGCTATAATCCCAAAGCTATAAGGATATAAAATAGCCATAAATCTGAAGATAACCGTTCAAATTTTTTTTTTTTTTAATAAAATAACCGTTCAAATTTAAACTAAAGTAATCTTCTATATTAACAGTATGATTCTATTTTTTTATTTTATTTTTCAAAGGAGACTTTTATTAAATTCAAAGTTCTGGTATATATTTGAAGGGAATTAGTTTTTCGACACTTTTTTTTTAAAAAAGTCATTAATAACTTACTAAAATATGAATTCTCCAAAATTGACCCTCCTTCCTAATGACACAAACACATGTTCTGATTCTCATTTAGTAATTACAAATCTCACACTTTATTTGATACTTTACTCACCATTGTTCTTCGTTGCGCACTCGTTGAGAGTTCAACGAGGCTTATAAAAATGTTATAAAATATTATTTTTATAACCCTCGTTGTGGTCTGGTTATAAAAATTATTTTCGAACCTGAGACCTTACTTAAGCAAGATCAATCTCATTTATTTTTTATTTATACATGTATCTCACTAAAGTATACCAAAATATATAGTCAATTTTTGTTGTCCAATATAAATTGCACATAAAACATAATTGATTATTTTACTTTGATCTCTTTTGTTGTGAATAGTTCAATATGTGAAGTGATAACTTGTGAGGCACTCTTGCACAATATCTCATTATATTTTTTTTTTTTTACAAGACAATATCTCATCAAATTAAAGTAACACTTATTTCTTCCTTTCCTTTCCACGCCTGCGCTAGATTAATTAAGGCAGTTCTAGAGAGTTTCCAAGGCTAATGCTCATGCTATCCTGGCCTCCATAGTGATGATAGGAAATTAATCTTTTCATTTTTTTTCTGAACAGGGGCATGTTTTTGCTTATATTAAAATGAATTCTTAATCAGGGACACTTAATTACGGTTAGAACTTTTCCATTTCTGGAAGTTAAAATGAGTACGTAGTTCCATAACCAATTCAAAGTGAACCCTTGAAAATAGCTCGGAATCATTTTAAAAGAAAAAACTTACCACACCAAAGGTTGGACACAAGCCCTGATCGAGCCTAACTAGCTATTACATTATTGTTATTGGGCACACCTACCTGAAAGCTAAATGCTGAAAAGTTAGTTGAAAATTGGAAAATTAGGAACTATTAGGGGTGTAACGGTCCGGTCCGGTCCGGTCTTTGAGGGACTTTAGGGACCGGATCGATTAAATTTATGTGGTCCGGTCCGGTCTGGTTTGGAAGTTTTTCACATGCAAAGACCGGACCGGACCGTTTCGATCCCGACCGTTTCGATCCGGTCAGGTCCGATCCATTTAGACCATTTAAGAGTAGCAATATCAGCAACACAAAATGCACCTCAAAAAGTTACAATAAAAGAAGAAAGAATATCAGCAATATCACCTTGTTTTAGAAATTACAGTAGTCTAGCTTGAGGTTATGTTGTCACAGGTTCAATTATAATAATCACATGGACCTCAAGGAAATAAGTACAGCGATAACATTAAACTCAAGATAAATGCTTTGACAAAATAAACAATAAAGAGAAATCAGTATGATTTTTAATATTATAGGGAGGCCAATGTAAGGGACGAGTGCAATATCCCTCTAAAAACAATATTAAACAAAGATGAGTAACCAAGTTAAATACTTAAAATCTTTCATCAGCAATTGCCTCCTTCAACAATCTCGGCAGACTCAAAACCGACACCTCCTCTTCAAAACATTTTAGCGAGTCCCAAATCCTTGCAGCCTCTTCGTAATCCTACGATAATATTTTCAAATTGAATAAAACATCAATTTGGTTCCTAAGATTATAAAATCATCCGTATGTTCTTTTATTTTTCATATCATCAGTCAATTTGGTTCCCGGCAAAATAACTAAAAATAAATAAAAAGAAAAACTACCTAACCTGATCTGATCTGGAAGTGAGAACCGGCGTCGAGTGTCGACTGACGAGGGAGAACGCGGTGGCGAGCGAGAGAGAGGTCGCGGCGGCGAGTGAGGTCGCGGTGGAGAGCGGAGAACCCAGGGAGAGAGCGGTCGCTGTGGCGACTGAACCGAGGGAGACAGAGGTTGCGGCGAGTGACGGAGGGAGAGAGAAGTCGAGAACGGAAGGAAGATGGATGGAAGGCGGAGCGGCGGCGGCGACTTCTTAGGTTGTGTGAGGGAGAGTGAGTTTCAACTTAGGGTATGAAGTATAAGTATGAACTCATGACTCATCTGATTATTGAAATGTGACCGTGGCTGTCTGGCTGAAGCCTAAAGGCTTCTTCGTGTTTTAATTTTTTTTTTTTAATATTTCAATTATCGGTCCGGTCCGGTCTTCGCGATCTAAAAAATTGTCAGACCGTGGACGGGACCACAAAATAACAGTCCAAAAATTTTCAGACCGGACCAGACCACGGTCTCGTGGTCCAACACTTTTTTCGGTCCGGTCCGATCCGATCCGACCTGTCTCGCGGTTCGAGACCGGACCACTTACACCCCTGGGAACTATAAACTTACAATTAATAAGTTAGTTGATTTAAAAAGTAAGAGTTTAAGTAAAATTAATCCCTCAATAATCCATCAAATAGTTGATAAATTAAAATAACTTCCAAACTTCTAACTTGTGAATTATAAGCTATTTTAATTAACTTATCGAATGCAAAGATTTGAATCTGTTCTGTGAGTGTTAGTGATTTGACAATCATGACTTTGTTAGTGAATTTTTTCCTATAAAAAAAATTATTGGTTACTCTATTATAAAATATACCTTAACCAAACAAGTTTATTAATTTATTTTTGGTCAAACATGCTGGACGACTACCTTATAATTCCCTCAACAATATTACCCAAAGATATATAGCGACAATGTTAACTTTACATCTAAGGGTTGTGAGGATTTCAAAAAGAGAATCAATTCGACTTTTTTTTTTTTTTTTAAGATCTGATCTACCTTAATATTAGACTTTATAATGCTTTAGTATGTGATGGTGATAGTTTAATTGAGTAAAATACAATCAGTTTGAATACCAAAAAAAGAAATACAATCAGTCAATGTTTTAGTCCCAAAATCTAGTTTATGTTTGGAAGATGGCCCTGCCAATGGAGTGATTAGTAAGCAAGGAAAACATTAATATAAAGTGACTGTCAATTGTTAAGGATAACATATATAACTTATTTATATATAACAGGAATTGAATTATTGTGCGGTGTGTTCCAATCAAAACTTGTATTTTTGTGAAACATATGGCCTACTTAGCTTGAAAACTATACGGTTAGATTTTTACTTAGATATTTTAAGGCCTTAGAGTCTTAGACAAACCCCTTTCATCAGGATTTATTGGTAAATTCATGTCTTGTTATTATAAGACAATATACAAGATAAGATAAACGTGACATTTTTTTTCCTATTTTTTAATTTCTTTGATTTGAATTCAATTTTATTGTCACTTTCATTCAATGATCGGCCTTCTACTCTTTAACCATGCATGTTTGGGATAATTAACGTCTCAGCAATATCATCCATGCTATGCAAGATTATTACTTTATGGGCGTCGTTGAAGGTTGAACTATGCAAGATATTTCATGTTATTTGTTGTAAAGTTGTTATCAAATATCAACATAAAAAATAAGAAAGGGAGGTTGAAGTGAAATTTTGTAGTTAGGAAGTGACTAGCTTCATGCATTTTACTGGCAAAAAGTGATTTATTTAACTTAGTAGTAGGTAGGAAGATGAATAAAGGAACTTCAGGTTGATGAAGTCCCTTGTCAAAAACAAGTGCATAGAGAGGATATGAAAGGGATCCGATCCTCTACTGAGGAAATGATAACTAATGGTGGTGAAGTTTCAAAATCACGGCTGAAAATCTTTTAAAAATTAAAACCATGTGATTTTGTTTTGAAAGGCTAAGATCACATGTAATTGGAAAAATATTAGATGTAACATATTTTGTTCCATTTTATTTGTTAAAGATATATGATCGATAAAAAATTTACATTCAAGTTAATTTATTAATTTAAATATATTACAATTTTCCCAATTACAACACCATCGAAGAGATACAAAATGTGGGAAGACATATGTGATCCTTATGTAATAATTGGACAAGCTTTAAAACCATGTGAATTCTTCAATTTGTAACTAAAAAAAACAATTTGTGTTGAAAGGTTACCATCAATCTCAATGGATATGGATTCTCTAACTTTGCATATGTTTCTAACTTCATTATTGTATCTGTATACACGGTTTAAACATGCAAACTAAAGATAGTGAGGGGAATCATAATATATTGGTGGATGATGAAGTGATTGAAGTTGGTCCATTTCATAATATTTAAATTGGTGAACTGCTACCTAAAATAACAATTTATGTTGAAAGATTACCATCAATCTCAATGTTGAGTTTGGGTGTTGTTTCTGCTGTTCTTGGCTGCAGTTGTGAGGTTGTTGTGGCTGCTATCTTTAGGTTGATTTTTGAGTCCATTTAGTTCTGTCCAAATCACACAAGGTGTGAGAGATTTCATTCTTATCACTAGGGTTAATAATTGAGGGTTTGCTATATGTTATATGTGTGAATTATTAAGTTAAGACCATGACATACAAGATTGCTTGGTTTGGAGAGTGATTGTAGTCTACTTTATGACTTTTTATAGTGATTTTTGATCCCTTTAGGCTTGAAGTTTGTAAGTTTCCAAGTTAATTATTTTGGTTTTAGTTCAATTTTTATTTTATTTTTGTTTAATTGTTTTCACCATTAATAATCCATATTTGTATGTGATTCAGGTGTTATGATTCTTTGGTGGAGTGTTGGTAAAAAATTTGAAGAGTTAGAAGTGTCAAAGAAGAAAGAAAAAGAAGCAAACGCCCAGGCGCGTGGGGTTCAAATAGGGTTCACCGGCAAAAGGAATTCAAAACATAATTGCGCCCATGCACATGGTTTTGTGTGCCCAGGCGTGCCAACTGTTGTCTATGTGCGAGTTTTTGGCAACTTTTGGCATTCTTTGGCTTATATAACTAATCCTTATCATAGGCAAAAGGGGGGAACTCGAAAATAATAACAAAAAAAGGAGAGAAAACCTTAGGAGAGCTTGAAGGAGAAGATCAAAACCCCAATTGGAAGGGATTCTTGCGAGTGACGATCGTTGGTAACAATTCTTTGTTTATTGTAGACTCCTTTTTGTATTTCTATTGTTCTCTTTCTGTAAGATTTTAATATCTTAGTATGTCTCATGTGATGTGCATGTGACATGTATTGATGTGTGTTTAGTAAATAAATGATTAAAAATTAATGGGCTAAATCATATTTAGATAAGAATGGATTGTTTCTGAAGGCCCGTTAGCTTGATGGAAGCCAATGGGTAATAGTTAGGGTTTTTACTCTTTATAAGAAGCAGGTCCTGTTCCTGGCCATAAGGTATTTTTTTCTCTCCCCATCACAGAACGGCTAAACTAAACAAATAGCATAGAAAAGAATAGTAGAAGAGGCAAAGGAAGAGAAACCGGGTTTCATGGCTTTTGGTCAAAGGACATTTGAAGAACTTTCTTCCTTCTAACTCTAACAACTCTAGCAATGGATAGAGGTTAGTAATCGTATTCCTTCTGTCTCTATAATGTGTGAAAGTCATGTAATTTCAAGATCCTTATTATTGTAGTTGTAACGAATAAATTAAACTACAACTTATACTTTCTGCCATGGATTGCTAGAGTTCTCGTAGGGATATGGTGATTTAGTATGGATTGTAAATAACAACAATGGTTTATGAATGAATTCTCTTTTTGAGTCAATTGTTTGATTGTGTATGTATTGATTTTATTCATAGAATTTGCTATTCTGTGTTTTGGGACTCAATTCTCTAATTGGGAAATTGAGAATTGAATTGACCTTCAATCAAACTTTATAATTTTATAATGAGTCAAACTTTATAACATTGAACTCCATTAGTTGTTATTTAGAAATTATAAATCTTAAATTGACTTAAGGGATTAAGCAGTTTTTGAAATTATAATAAAAAGTTATTATCTTAAGGAATTAAGTATTCGTTAATTTTTTGGAGTTGTTGTTGACTTAGGGAGAATTTTTATGCATGATCATGTTGTTATAATCCTGCTAATGAATCCATATCCCTAGCCTTTTACAAGTTTTAAACAAATCACTTTCCACATTTTATTATTTTATGTTCTTGAACTTGTTATGAGAAAACCAAACTTGAATTCAAATTCCACTAATAATTACTTTAAGGTGGGAATTGTTTTAATCAACTAATCCTTGTGGGTACGACATCTTACTTTATCATTATATTACTTTTACAACCTGGTATACTTGTCAGAAGTCCAACAGAGACCAAGACAATCCATGATCCTTGCTAGAAATGTGATTGGGGTATTAAGCTAATGAAATCATGGATTGAAATAGAATTAATATGAGCTTATGATGATGATCTTGTCCTAAGTTTGATGCTGAAATTGTTATGCTTATCATAAAGTGAATATAAACTTTATTGAATTAATAGGTTTCAGCTTGAACGTTAGCCATATTTGTAACAAGTTTAGAATCCTATAATGGATGCTGTATGGTGATTATTGGAAGCCAAATTGGAGTATTGAAGTGAATTGGATATAATTTTGATTGTCTGTTATGATAATCGAGTATCAAGAGGTGAGATAATCGATTATCCAAACCAGTGTAATAATTATATGGTGATGGCATAATGGTGGGCTATCATTAGAACTTAATTAATGATAAATACATGAGAAAAGACTGTAATGAATTCATATATGTGATTTAATATCAGTATGTTAATGATTATAATAACATGCTAAGAACAAGAGAATAAGATAGTTCACACATTAATATAAATTTGTAATATGGCATAGAAAGGTGCAAATGATGATTTTGAGATTGTTGTTATCAATTGGAATAAGTAAAGAAACTGTTTGGAATGAATTGGATATGGAATTGGTGAAGTTTGGGGCTCAAGTTTGTCACGATAATCGATTAACGAGCTGAATAATCGATTACCCAAACTCCTGCCAAACTAAACCAACATGATATTTATTTAAGGCTTAATTATGTCACAAGTCCCTGAAGTTTGGGGTACTTTTGCTAGATACCCTTATTTTGTTTCCAATGTTTGACTTCCCGAAGTTACTTCTGGGTTTGTCATATACCCCCACTACCAATTCTGACCAATTTTGCTGATATCTAACATCAGAATCCTAGTCAATCGCAAGAGGTTGGTCATGTGGTGCCGCGTGATGTCACACGGGCGAAGATGACTTCTCTCTTCAATCATTTTTTTCTTTTTTTATTTAACTAAAAATATAAAAACATTAAGTTTTTAAGTTTTTCAATTAAAAAAAAAAAGGATCTTCGCCCATGGGGCACCACGTATCTAATCTCCTACATCTGATCAGGATTTTGATGTTACATGTTAGAAAAATTGGCCAGGGTATATGACAAATCCAGAAGTAACTTGGGGAAGTCAGACATTGAAAAAAATAAGGGTTTTTGACAAAAGTACCCCAAACTTCAAGAATTTGTGACATAATTAAGCCTTTATTCAATGATGGCATAATAGTTGACTTATAACTAGAACTCAACCTTAAATAATGTTAGGAGGTCATAATGATTTTATGTGTTAAATTTAATATGTGCATGGTAATGGATCATGTTAATATGTTGATGAATAAGAAAATAAGATGTTGCTCTTACTAACTTGAGTCTGTAACTTGTTATATATGTGTTGTATGACATGTCTTGAGACTACTAGGAAAAGAGGAAAGATTGTGGAATGAGTTTGAATTGTGAAAAGAGTTAAGCTTGCTCTCAGGTCTGTCAAATAATCGATTAGCAGAGTTGGGTAATCGATTATCGGGCTTGCCTGAAAGTAAGAAGTGTTGTTATGCATTGAACAATCAATTATCAGGGTAGATAATCGATTGTTCAGGCATGACAGCAGTCAATTATTGTTTTAAAAATTAATTGACAATAAATGTGAGCTTGATGATTAATTATATAATGTGATATGATTGATGATAAACGTGTGAGGTTGATATAATGATTATTTGATGAATGAAATTAATGGAGTAAGCCTAGTTATTGAAATGTGATTAGTTAAAAGAGAATAATGGTTGATTAAGTAAGCATGCCTCATGCATGGTGTTTGGGTAATTACGTTGAGGTGCGAGATTAAGATACATATAGTACAATGTGGTCGCCATAAATCCCTGGGATTATTGGTGAACAGTAATCCAAGGAAGTCAGTTTGTTCATTTTGGGATCGTGGTGGGTGGTTTCTAGTATACATCCCAATGGGAGTGTTACACAGGTTGTGGGGGACACCCAACGCATGATTGCTTAATCCCAGAGTAATGATTCTATGAAAGAGTCGATTATGTGGAAGAAAGTTTTGAGAGACATGCATGTGTAGTATGAAAGATAAATAATGTTAAGTAGTATTGATAAGACACTTGTTCCAACATGCACCTGTTAACAAGAAACGTATTCGTGTTTGTGTATGAATCAATCATTTAATCTGCCTAGGTGACATGACAAATGACTTACATTTACCATGTATGCGTAGTAGGTCTTTAAGAAGACGAGTTTGAAGTGGATGAAGGACATGATTGAGGTCACTCTCGTTGGAGTATATAGAAGCAACAACCATGATGACATCTTGTCGTCTGAATCCTTTTGAAGAAGGATAAAGTTGTGAAAGCCATGCATGCTCTAGGTGTAAAAACAGAACTTGGGAATTTTTATAATTATCTATTTTACACTCTGACTATTTTGTAAAAGAAATAAATACTTTAACGAGAAAAGTTTTTGTGTTTTCACTCTCTTTGAAAAAGGTTTTCGTTAAATCCTTATTTTACTTATTTATTTATTTGAGTAATAAAAGCGAGATGTTACATTTTACGTTAAGCTATGTTAGCGTTTTCCATCCATATTTAATACTAGGGACCAAAACCAAAACAAAATGTAAAAGTAGGGACTATTTTTATTTTTATTTTTTTTGTGTAGGGGCTAATTTCAAAGAGGTCGACATGTATATGGACCATTTTGGTATTTAAAACCAAAATAACCATTAGGTATTTATTTGAATGGTTTGATAATAAAAAATGGCATCAAACAGTCTAAACAACTTTAGAAATTATTAGGATTATGATTAGATTTAATAAGAATTTAAAGAGATTATTTTTTTCATTTTTAATATAATATCATAAATATTAAATTTTTACTTCTAATTTAAATCACTAATAATATATATATATAACATAAAAGATTTATAATATTAAATAGGTTGCCTCGATAAATTTAATATATAGACCTGACCTATTTAAATATATAAACTTTTTTAAAAGTTTAAATTTGATATTTTGGTTAAACGAACTAAGCCAAACCAAATTTTAAGTAATTCAATTTATAAACCCATGAATCAGTTTCACTAATTATCACCCACGATTCATAACTCATAAGTACTCGGCCATCCAAGGCAATCTGAAAAGAGTACTAGTCTTTGGTCTTCACTTTTTAGTCGATAACTCCCGTATTTTTTATGAGGTTTAATTGGAATATTTTTTGACAACCCATTTTTTTCATAAGAGGATATTCGAAAAAATATATTTTTCGACTCAAAAATGCCATAAAATATTTCGATTAAACGCAATCGAAAAAAACAGTGATTGACGACTAAAAAAATGGGGCGAAGAACTAGTTCTCATCAGAAAATGGCACATAAATTTAATTTTAAAAATGGATGGGATTAATGTTTAAGGATTACTGATATTTAAGGCCGAAAGCAATAATCCCACCTTATTTTATTCTAGTTCAGAACTCAGAAGCCCTCACCACAATTCCCGCGAGCTTATTCAAATTCCATCCACATAACTTGAATCCGTCACCTGTTTTATTTCTTTCTCTCTGTGTTGCAAATTATAAAACCAAAAATAAAATTTAAAAAAAAAGTGTCAGCTCCCCTTTTATGTTTTGTTTTTGTGTTTTTTAAGGTTCATCACAGCCAGCCACCACCTCACTTTCCAAATCATAAAAACAACAACGTACCCATTTTCATTACTCACCAAAGTTAGAAACTTTTTCAGGTTTGCAACCAAACTCATCCCTCATTTTTCATATTTATTTCCAATATTGCATTTTGCCACGTATCTGAAATTGATGCTATTTGCATTGTGCTTCTTTGAAACAGAGTCCCCCCTGCTTCTGCATATTCTTCATTCTTGTGTGTGTGTGTGTGTGTGTGTTTTTTTCCTTCTTTGATTGATTATGTGAATTTGTTATTAGGTAGAGTATTTGGCATTTGGTTTATGAATTTGCTGTTATGACCTCTTTTCTATTACTTGTTAATTAATGTCACTGAGGATTGAGACTAAAATTTGTCATGTGTCTTGTGTGAGTGTGATGATTACCACTTCACATTTTGATTGGTCTGGATTGACTTTTGAAAACTTAAGCTCTATTTGCATAGGATTCTCTAAAAAAAGTGATTCTCCAAAATTGATTTTAAGCTCACTTGTTTGGGATTGTTTTGAAAAAACAAAATCACTTATAAAAATATTGACTTTTGTTTGAGACTTTGAGTAAGATATTTTTGATAATCCGATTCCTGATTGTATCCAGAGTAGTAGCTCCTGACTGACATGAGTAGTTTTTTTTAAGTAAAAAAAAATTTTACACCAAAATCTACCAAAAAGTGAATAACTTTTTTTCACAATCCAAAAAATCATTTTTTTAAAGCTTAAACCAATGGGACCTCTGGCAGAAACATTTTCATTAGATGCTGAAAAATTCAGTTTCTCTTAAAAGCTGAATTTGAACTTCTTTCTCTTTTTTGATTTTTCCCCCTTCCAGATGAACATTTTCAGTAAAACCCAACCAAACAAGCATGTAACATCAGAAGTGTTTTTACTTTATTAATTTAAATTTTTTTAACAAAACATCATTTTTTGAAAGGAAAAAGAAAAACTAAACAAAAAGGTCATTAGTTTGGGCTTGCTTAATGTCCTGTAAGCTGGGGGTAATCACTTGTAGAATTTTATGTTTTCCATGATTGGTGCTTGACTAAATTCTTAAATGGACCAAGTTGCAGTTGATTCATTGTATTAGTAGTAGCTAAAAAGAATACCTACTTCGTCATGCTGCTTGTTGGCCTAAAGGAGTTATGTTCAGTGTTAATTTGTAATAAGTGCTTTCATTTGAATGATATTTGGCTCCTTTACCATGTGTTATTTCGTTCATAATGCTGCATTTATGCTGATGCTGCAGTCTTGCATCCTAATAGATGGCAATTATTAAATGAATATAATCTGGATAACTTCATGTTCCTAAAGAAAATACAATAGCTTTTTGTTAGAAAACTATCTATTTCTTATGAATCAAGATTTGTGCTATACAAATACATACATTCTTGTTAAATACAGTTGCTTAGAATAAGGATTTTTATACATTCACTCTGTTTTATATATCATTGTTAAATGATTTTCAATTTAAATTTTTAATTCATTCTACCATAGGAACTTGTTTCCTTTCCACTGATTGAAACCGACATTTAGTTATCATACTTGGAATAAGAACCTTAGATCAAGTTGGTTTCGTTTCATGTATTAATGTTAGTATACCTGTTAAAATTCTATCCTTGCCTTCTTTTTTCTTATGATATTTTGAGGCCACATATCTTAGGGATTCATGTTCTTTCAACATATCGAAGCCATTATCGACTTTTATGCTTTCTATTGTTGCATTGATCATTTATATTATTGTCCATGTCAGAAAAGGTGATAATTCAGAAAAAGACCCATTTACGTGATTTATTGAATGATGATGAGCGATCCCGGTCAATGACGGTGTATGATATTTATTTTATTGTATAATTTTATGATCTGTTATTTTCCTTTTTGGTAGTAAAAATAGCATTAAGAGATTAGCATTTTGAGAATGAAAATGTTTGCACTTGAAAAGTCGAACAAACACACCAATACGCTTGCAGTGTTATGTATAAGCTTCTGGATTTTGCATTTTTGTAGTGAGTTTGATGGAATCCTATTGGACTACTCAAGGCAGCAGACAACCCTTGAAACAAAGGAAAAACTCTTAAAATTGGCAGAGGTCAGTTCACTCGTTCTAGCATTTGAACAAATTGTTTTATCTTTTCTTTCTCAGGAAGGGCATTATTTAAAAGGAAGTTTCATTATCAAACTAGAATATAACATCTGACTGTTGAATCTCCTTGTGTGATGTAGGTTGCATCTCTCAAACAAAAGATAAACCAGATGTACAATGGGGAGCATGTAAGTGCTTAAGTACAAACCCGACAAGTTTCAAATTTGCTTAAGTCAAACTCACCTGCTTTTTTAAAATTTCTCCTATCTGGATTAAAGGTTGTAAGTCTCAGATTCATTTTCTTTTAACGGTTTCTGAAATTCCTGCCTTTTATCAGTTAAACCTTGTACTGTTGCAGTGTATATGTGGTATATATTGTGGACTCAATAGCCATATTTTCTGAATTATCACCTTTTCTGTTGTGATTTTGCTTGGATTTTCAGATAAACAACACTGAGAATAGATCGGTGCTTCATGTAGCCCTACGTGCTCCAAGGGACACTGTCATACAAAGTGATGGAAACAATGTTGTCCCTGATGTTTGGAAAGTTCTGGATAAGATCCAGGAGTTCTCTGAGTGGATCCGCAGTGGATCTTGGGTAATATGCTAGTCAATCTTCATATATGAACATTTTTGAACTTGTGTGAAGAGTATCAAACCATAAATTATGTTTGTGTAGGTTGGAGCTACAGGAAAGGAACTGAAGGATGTTGTTGCAGTTGGTATTGGTGGCAGCTTCTTAGGTCCGCTATTTGTGTACACAGCTCTTCAAACAGGTTGTTGATGCATTCTGGTCTCTTTAGTGACATTGCCATCATTTTCTTTTCTTTTTCTTATATTGGTACTTACTGTTTTGAGTACGTATACATATGAACATGAGAACATGGATGTTATCTTCAAACAAGAAAAGATGAATATATATATATATATATATATATATCACATCTTACAGATCCTGAAGCAATTGAATCTGCAAGGGGACGTCAGCTGCGCTTGTATGAATCTAATTTTTCTTTGGTTTCCAAAGTTTGGTTGTTTACATTCTCATTTCTCAGTAAACAACTTGTAAGGTTCTAGATTTATGATTCTCTCTACACAAGCTTTTGCGATTTTTCCACCCCATTCTCTCCTCATTTTTTCCTGTCTAGCGGTGACAAGGTCAATTTAGATTTATACCTGACTTTTTATAGAAGCTTCATTTAGATGATACTCCATCATTTATGTTAAGATAAGGTGATTATTCTTGAAAGATGTGTACACATGCTTGTGAGTATGTCTCTCAATGAGTGTAAATTGTAAACTTGGTGATTGTGTTATGGTTTCTATTAAGAGGGCATTGCATGACAGCATGACTGATGTTCAATGGGTCCATGTCTTTTGATGGCCCAGATTAGAGATGTATTGTTTCTGTTACAGTCTGGGTATATTGAGGGTTGTTTAACTGCAAGTATGTGATGCATGCTATTAGAACTTCGCCTTACTAAAGCTCCATATGTATTAAGTATGCAATTTATTAAGTCATCCTCTTGTGATTGCTTATATGTGCAGTCTTGCGAATGTTGATCCAATTGATGTTGCTAGAAATATCACGGGATTAAATCCTGAAACAACGCTCGGTAAATATGTTTTTTGGCTTTTCTTTTTCCTTTACACTTGACTTAAGAGACTGGTAATTCCATCTTGTCTGTCATTTTGAAAGAATTCTTTTTATTTCTGTAGTTGTGGTTGTTTCAAAGACTTTTACGATTGCTGAAACCATGTTGAATGCCCGAACACTCAGGGAATGGATTTCATCTGCTCTTGGGTAAGTTAAAGCTATTCATTCGAGAATAGTAGTTTAATGGTTGTTTTGGTGTCCTACTGTTTCTTTCCATTTTAATAAGAGACTTGCACAATAAAATCTAGAGATTTTTTTACTTTGTAACTCGTAAGCTTCTTGTATCGTATACATTTTGTCCCCATCACCCTATTGGGTTCTTCAAAATACACTCATGATTTATATAGAAGGGAAAATCAAAATGGAATTGGCAGTGTTCCTATGACTGGCTCATGATTCCATTTTATCTATGGGCCATCGGCAGTTGCAAAACATATGGTAGCAGTCAGTACTAATCTCACGGTATAGCCACATGTTCTTTTCTCTTCTTGCATTACCTAGTCAAGTACTTAAGTTTCATTAAAATATCTTTTTATGGTTTTTGTGCATGTGCATATGTCCATCCTTTAAGGTCGAGCCTACATTATCTTTTTCTCTGGTCTTTAATTTCTGATGCAGCTTGTGGAAAAGTTTGCCATTGATCCTAATAATGCTTTTGCATTTTGGGACTGGGTTGGCAGCCGATACAGTGGTATGTTTTTTGGTTTCTTTTCTTTTGTTTTTTAATAAGCCGACCCCACTTAGTAGGACAAATTGACAAAGGCTTGATTGTTGTTGTTTCTTTTTTTTTTTAATAGGAGTCATAATTTGAATAATTGAGTATATTTGATTTAAACTGTTATCTGATATGTTTCTTACAGTTTGCAGTGCTGTTGGAGTGTTGCCTTTATCTCTACAATATGGTTTCCCTGTAATTGAGAAGTATGTGATCTTGCATTGATATGATTCTTTTGTGGATAATGGTCTTAGTTGTTGTTTTTAATTCATTCTATTTGAAGTCTATTGTTCTCACTTATTGTCTGCATTAGACATATTTTATCTTGCATCCCTTTCATTTTCGACATATAGAGAAAATAAAGGAACATTACATAGGTGACAATGGGTGTAGAAATGAGTTCTTAATTCTCAAGCATATGCTCTTCCACATTTCTTGATTTATAATAAGAAAAAGGGTATATCTATTTCCCTGATTTTGTGCATTCAGATAGCGTCTTGCTTGATCTTTACAGTGGTTCTAAAATACAACCAATTAATGTTGAAAACTCCATTTTGTAATAGTAGTAATGCGTATATAATACCTTCAAGGTTCCTATATTTTGTTCATGTGATTATCCAAAGGAAAATATTGTATTGTATTGTATTGTCATGGGTTTTGTTGTTGCTTAATTCCAAGATAGTACCGAATCATCATGTATTTGTTTTCTTTAATGTTCTTATTTAGTTAATAGATAGAGTACCCTTTCATGTGTGTAACCTTGATTTGTATATGAATATGATGTTGTATTTCTTTTATGAAGGTTCTTAAAGGGAGCTTCCAGCATTGATCAACATATGTATTCAGAACCATTTGAAAGAAATATACCTGTAAGAGCCCCCATACTAAGCTTTGTGTTCTTTATTATTTTCTTTGTGCTTGTGGATCTCCTACATATATTACATCAAATTTCATGTTCATTGTCATGAACCAGTATCTCATAAGTCATACCTCAAAGCTTAAGCTGCTAGGTGGAGGTCCAAAGAGTGGTTTTTATTGTAACGGTAATGAAGTCTTAGAGTAGAACCCAAATTCAATTAGGAGAAAGAAATATTTACTTGAATTCTCTCTTGATAATACTCTTCTATTTGTTAACAGTTATCACTTTTAGCTCCTATATTTTCTCCTTTTCGTTATCTCCCTTATAGAAATATTCTCTCTCTTAGTGCTTCTTCTGCTTTATCAATGAAAAACTCTTCGCCTTAAAATTGTGATTATTGGTTTTCTTGGTTTGGAAACTACTCTCTCTTTTGAAGCAGTAAACTGCTTTGAGAACGAGTTACCAGTAATCACAATCAATCCTTCCTTTTCTCAAGGGTTATAAATCTCTAAGGTATTAGAGATGTTTCTTTAACTAGTACAAGATGACATGTTCAATAACACTATATCAAAGCTTCAGGTGCTTCTGGGATTGTTGAGTGTATGGAATGTGTCATTTCTTGGATATCCTGCCAGATTGAGTGCCTAATGTTTTTTCCGATTGGAAAACTTATACATTTCTTTATTCTTAAACTACTATTTTCAATAGTTGTAACTTCTGGTTCACATTCAGGCCATCTTACCTTATTCTCAAGCCCTGGAGAAGCTTGCCCCTCACATTCACCAGGTATGTTTGTTTACTGCCTTCTTATTGAAGCCGCGGGCTCTGTATATCACTATTTCTCTTTGTTCTTAGTAGTTTATTGCATATTTCAAATCAGGTTAGCATGGAAAGTAATGGAAAGGGTGTTTCAATTGATCGTGTCGCTCTACTATTTGAGGCTGGTGAAATTGATTTTGGTGAACCAGGAACAAATGGGCAGCACAGTTTTTATCAACTTATACACCAGGTGATATACACAGACTTATTTTGTTTCATTTCAAAGCTAATGCTTTGTTGAAATCTGATTATTATTGTTGATGAGGGCAATTCATAAAGAAGTTTCTTGAAAGTATATTTTATCATTAGTCGTTGCTGACCTTCAAGTCAAGTGGTGGTTAGATATTTACATCACATATGTATCAATGGTTCATCTTCAAGTCAGCTCTAAATAGGAATTTTCCAAACGACACATCTGTTAACTGCATTCAAACCTAACATTAGGTTGTTAACTGTTGTCATAGTTAATCTTGCATTTATATCTAAACACGGGCATCCTCATGTAAACAGGATAACAAAAAGATTGTATTTGGACATTCCTTGTAGTTTGATGACAATCATTCTCTGACATGAACCTTCTAGTCTGCACATTAATTCAATGTAGATGTTAGCTTTATCTCTTAGTATGAATGAACTTTTGTTCGATAACACATCTATCTCCTAATTTTTAGGGACGTGTTATTCCTTGTGATTTTATTGGAGTTGTGAAAAGTCAGCAACCTGTTTACTTGAAAGGTAAAGTCCCATTACATGATCAATTTTTCATGGGGTAGTGGTTGGTTATAAGTTTATGTTCTTTGCTTTGTGTTTGGAAAATGTTGCTTACAATTCATGTCCTTTATTTGCAGGTGAGGTGGTGAGTGTGACAGTCCCACATTGCCCAGAGACTAGTATAGTAATGCAGCAAAAGTCCCACATTGCTCACAGAAGACACAAGGAATTGGCACTGACTTGAAGGATTTGAATGAGACAAAGTTGGTTAAACAAAATGGACACGTGGCTGACCCTTCTTGGATCATGCACCCACGCAGGAGTGGCAGAGCCAAACAGGAGAATATTCTCCTCAGGGATTTCGTGAATGAAAAAGGAAAGAATTAGTTATATGGCAGCTTTTTGGTTGGAATAAAGGCAGACAATGATTAAGCACAATTTTGTACTCTTTCCTCATCTTCTCAGTCTTCTCTCATCTCCTTCTCATCTTGTACCTCTCTATAATTCTATTCTCTAAGTGCTGATCATTGTAACTTGCCATTTATTAATACAAATTTCTCTATAATTCTATTCTCTAAGTGCTGATCATTGTAACTTGCCATTTATTAATACAAATTTCCCTTACATTCAAGTACAATTTCTGTGAGTTCTATTCAGTAGTAGTCCTGCTAATCAGTGACTACTACATTTGGTGCTTTCATCTGTCTCTATTATGGCTGACAATACTCAAATGAAGGACATGGCAAATGACATCAAGGACCTCAAAGAAGCAGTGGAGTTTCTAAGACACAAAGATGTGGAGAATTCCTTACACATACAACAAACAAACACTTCCTTGGATGAGCTCAAGGAAATGATCAAATCCATGTCCCTAGGGCCTCTTCACTCTCGTTTTGACTCTCCACAATGGACCAAACCTCCATTTCAAGTAAGAAATGTCAAAATCGATTTTCCTAGATTTGATGGGTCTGAGGTGTTGTCTTGGATCTTTAAGGCAGAACAATTTTTTGATTTCTATGACACTCCTGATGAACATAGATTGACCATAGCTGCTGTTCACTTAGAAAAGGAAGTTGTTCCTTGGTTTCAAATGGTTATAAGAACACAACCATTTCAGACTTGGAAACAATTTACTACTGCTTTAGAACATGAATTTGGCCCTTCCCCCCTTTGAATGCCCACGCTCTACATTGTTTAAACTAACACAAACAGCCTCAGTCAATGAATATTATGCAGAATTCATGTCTCTTGCAAACCGTGTCCATGGAATTAGCCCTGATGCCTTGTTAGATTGCTTTATCAATGGCCTCAAAATTGACATTAAGAGAGATGTCCTAGCCCAAAGTCCTCTATCCTTACTTAAAGCTGTGTCCTTAGCCAAACTATTTGAGGAAAAATACAACCACAAGCCTAGATTAACTTATAAACCACCCTTAAACCAGCAACAACCATACACTTACCCAAAAATCCAAAACACACAACCACCCTTGTTACCAACCCCACCCACTAAACCAAATTACCAAATCACCACAAATAACCTTGTCAAAAAAATGACTCAAGCAGAAATGCAAGTGAGAAGAGAAAAAGACCTCAGTTATACTTGTGATGAGAGATTCACCCCACAACATAGGTGTCCAAATAGACACTTTACGATCTTACAAATTGATGAGGACAATGTTGATAAAGAAACTGATTCTCATGAGGCTGAACATATGCCAGAACCTGTCACAGAACAGGATCACCACTTATCCTTTAATGCCTTAAAGGGTAGCAGTGGACTAGGCACAATCAGATTTCAAGGCAATATCAAGGGATTTCCTGTGCATATACTCTTGGACAGTGGCAGTTCAGACAACTTTCTGCAGCCAAGAGTAACTCAATTTTTAAATCTGCCAATACAACCTGCATCTAGATTCCAAGTTATGGTGGGGAATGGTCACTCTATGGTAGCAGAAGGTTTGATTCCTGATCTTACTGTTGAGGTTCAAGGACATAACCTACAATTTCCAGTCTACTTGTTGCCTGTAGCAGGAGCTGACCTGGTTTTAGGTGCAGCATGGCTGGCCATATTAGGCCTCCATATTGCAGACTACAGTGCCTTGAGAATCAAGTTTATCCTAAATGGCCAATACATTACCTTGTATGGTGATAAACCATCACTACCTCAACATGCTCAGTTTCATCACATCAAAAGGTTAAGGCAAACTGACTCAATTGCAGAATATTTCACTGTTCAGTTGCAAAAACCTGACTGCAAGGAAGATGAATTTTTGGAATTTCCTGCAAATTTAGAACCTGAGCTATCCCTATTGCTGCATACATACAAAATGGTTTTTAATAAGCCTACAGGATTGCCTCCTCAAAGATCACAGGATCATGCTATTCCTCTAATTGAAGGCAGTAACCCTGTAAAAGTTAAGCCCTACAGATATGCTCACAGCCAGAAAACTGTCATTGAAATAATGGTGCAACAGATGTTGGAGGAAGGTATAATTCAACCTAGCACTAGTCCCTTTTCTTCCCCAATTTTATTGGTTAAAAAGAAGGATGAAACATGGAGATTTTGTACTGATTATAGGGCATTAAACTCTATTACTGTCAAAGACAGCTTTCCTATACCAACTGTGGATGAATTATTAGATGAGTTGTATGGTGCTCAATTCTTCTCTAAGCTAGATTTAAGGTATGACTACCATCAAATTATGGTCAAACTAGAAGACAGGCACAAAACAACTTTCAGGACTCACCAAGGGCATTATGAATGACTAGTAATGCCATTTGGTCTTACAAATGCACCAGCATCATTCCAACAACTCATGAACCAGGTTTTTTAGAAACTCATGAGGAAATGTGTCCTAGTATTCTTTGATGACATCTTGGTCTATAGACCTAGCTGGTCTGCTCACCTATATGATTTGGAAACAGTGCTGAAAACATTACGCACTCACTCCCTTTATGCAAAATTATCCAAATGTGTATTTGGCACACAACAGGTGGACTATCTAGGCCATACAGTCTCTAATCGAGGATGGCAATGGACAAAGCCAAGATTGATGCAATCTTAGCTTGGCCTGAACCTAAGAATATCAAACAACTCAGGGGCTTCTTAGGCATTACAGGTTACTATAGAAGATTCATAAAACACTATGCCAACATAGCTGAACCACTTACCGAGTTGCTCAAGAAAGAAGCCTTTCAGTGGTCAGCAAAAGTAACTGATGCCTTCAATCACTTGAGAAAAGCTATAACTACAGCACCAGTTTTAGCTCTTCCAAAATTTTCCCAACCCTTTATCTTGGAGACTGATGCATCAGGAATTGGAGTAGGGGCTGTTCTAAGTCAAAGCAAACACCCCATTGCTTATTTTTCCAAGAAGTTGACACCAAGAATGCAAAAGCAGTCTGCTTATGTTAGAGAACATTTTGCTATTACTGAAGCTTTGGTTAAGTTCAGACACTATCTATTGGGCTACCAATTTATCATCAGAACTGATCAGAAAAGTTTGAGGCACTTAACTGATCAGACAATTCAAACCCCTGAGCAACAGAATTGGCTGCACAAGTTCCTTGGTTTTGATTTCAAGATTGAATACAAACCAGGAAAGGAAAACATCCCTGCTGATGCACTATCTAGATCTTTGTTTATGGCTTGGTCTGCACCAATTCCTAATTTCTTGCATCAACTGAGAGTTGCATTGCAAACTGACTCTCATTGGAGTTTGGAGTTACAAAACTGCATCACCAATCAACAGCCTAATTCTAAGCTCACATACAAGGATCAGCTACTATATTGGAAAGGGAGACTGGCTATTCCTAGTGATCCTCAACTAATTGCTCAAATTCTACAAGAGTATCACAGTGCTACAGTTGGAGGACACTCAGGCATTGCTAGAACCACAGCCAGAATAAAGCATGAGTTCTATTGGCCAAAAATGAAGCAAGACATTATATTTTACATTCAGAATTGTGCTATCTGTCAGCAAGCCAAGCATCTAAATACTCAACCAGCAGGGTTGTTACAACCATTACCCATTCCATCTCAAATTTGGGATGATGTGGCTATGGATTTCATCACTGGATTGCCTATGGTGAAAGGATTCACAATGATAATGGTTGTCATAGACAGACTCTCCAAGTATGGCCATTTCCAACCACTTAAACTTGACTTCACTAGTGTTCAAGTTGCTGAGACTTTTATTCATTCTGTTGTGAAATTACATGGTATTCCTAAGTCCATTGTTTCTGACAGAGATAAAGTCTTTATTAGTAAGTTCTGGCAGCAATTGTTCAAGTTGCAAGGTACACCACTGGCTATGAGCTCTACATACCACCCACAATCTGATGGTCAGACAAAAGCACTCAATAAATGCCTTGAAATGTACCTTAGATGCTTCACAAGCCAGTCTCCTAAAGAGTGGCTAAGCTTTCTACCATGGGCTGAGTATTGGTACAATACTGCATATTATAACAGCTTGGGAATGACTCCTTTTGAAGTTGTTTATGGTAGAAAACCCCCGACTTTAACTAGGTACAAACCTACTGAGAATGACAATCAGGCGGTGCAGGACTTACTCACCACTAGAGATGCATTGCTTTCTAAGTTAAAAGAGAATCTATTGCATGCCCAACAACACATGGAGAAACAAGCCAATAAACACAGGAAAGAAGTCCATTTCAAAGAGGGTGACAAGGTATGGGTGAAGTTTCAACCATATAGGCAGCATTCAGTTGCCTTGAGAAAGAATCAAAAACTTGGTATGAAGTACTTTGGTCCTTTTTCAATCATTCAGAAAATTGGAACTGTGGCCTATAAACTGCTGCTACCTCAGGATGCAAAGATACACCCAGTGTTTCATGTTTCTCAATTGAAAGAGTGATCGAGGTCGTACCCGATACAAATAAAAACAGTTTAAGTATAGTACTAGGAAGTGACTCCTAGGTCGTCTCCCAAGGAATATCTTATCAAGCAAAAAGTCGAACACATAGTATGCATAGAAAATAGGGGGGTGTTGTATTGAATGTTAAAATCTAGAATCAAAACAGAATTAAATAAAAACGAAGTAACAAATAAGGAAAAGCGGATAAACCCCTTTAGCTCGCGTTCACAATTCTATCATCGGTCACAAAAGATCAATTTCTTCCCTCTTCACTGTCCAACTCGTGAGAACTAAATACTAAGCGAAAATTCAATTCTCACCCCAAAACCCTAACCTCTAATTAAGCATTAAAAGCCAAAGCATGGAGATTTTACGAGTTTGCATAAATTAAGCATTCATACACATGGATTATCTCTATAGAATGGAACTAAGCGAACCATAACATATCAATAAGCATGAAAACAGTGAATAAAAACGAAATAGCATTAAGAACAAAACCTCAAGATTATGTGATACATTACCAAAGGGATTTAACCTAAGAGTTTAGCCTTCCATGATGAAATAAGTCAAAAACGTGTAGAAAAGGAAGAGAGAGAAACCCTAGCAGCCACCACAAGCTTGGAGAGCAAAACTAAGCCTTCTCTAAGAGAGAGATTGGGAAAAACGTGGAATGAATAGATGGCTGCTAGGTCTACAAGAATTTGGCTTTTTAAATCACAAAACGGGCCTAAATCATGGGTCAAATCCTAAGGAAAGCTAATCTCTAAATTAAATCTAAAAATATCTTATAGAGAAAATCTAAATCTTAAAAGATATAAACTAAATCTCAAATAATCCTAAAGATAGATTACAATCTTCACTTCATCATATATCTTGTCTTCCAAAATTAAATCTTCACTCCCAAAATGTCCAAAAAGCCCTTGTGCCAAATATGACCTAAAAATAATAATAGATTAAATTAGGCTAAATAATCCAAATTAATTAAAATCCGGAATAATAGTCTAATAAAGCCTAAAATACTAAATCATTCTAAACAATGTCAAGTAGGCACCAAAAATCATCAATGAGAGCAAAATAAGGCTATGAATAATGGGAAATATAATGCTCATCAAAGAGTTCAAAGGGGATGAAGTTACATCTCAAAGACAATTTTGCAGCAAAGAGAGATCATTAAAGGAGGTCAAATCATTCCACAACTTCTTATTCAATGGGAAGGACATGAACCATCTGAGGCCTCTTGGGAGGATTCAGCAGTTATCAAGAAACACTATCCTCTTTTCAACCTTGAGGACAAGGTTGTTTTTAATGGGGGAGGTATTGTGACAGTTCACATTGCCCAGAGACTAGTAATGCAGCAAAAGTCCCACACCGCTCACAGAAGACACAAGGAATTGGCACTGACTTGAAGGATTTGAATGAGACAAAGTTGGTTAAACAAAATGGACACGTGGCTGACCCTTCTTGGATCATGCACCCACGCAGGAGTGGCAGAGCCAAACAGGAGAATATTCTCCTCAGGGATTTCGTGAAGGCAAAAGGAAAGAATTAGTTATATGGCAGCTTTTTGGTTGGAATGAAAATAGACAATGATTAAGCACAATTTTGTACTCTCTCCTCATCTTCTGAGTCTTCTCTCATCTTCTTCTCATCTTGTACCTCTCTATAATTCTATTCTCTAAGTGCTGATCATTGTAACTTGTCATTTATTAATACAAATTTTCCTTACATTCAAGTACAATTTCCGTGAGTTCTATTCAGTAGTAGTACTGCTAATCAGTGACTACTACAGTGAGCAACCACGATGAGCTAATGTCAAACTTTTTTGCAAAACCAGATGCCCTTGCCTATGGAAAGGTATGTTTGCGTTCTCTTTTCTTCTCCAATTCATGTTTATAAAGAAACCACATGGTACCCTTTATGACAATTCTCATGTTATATAGTATTTTTGGCAGTGAGACACATGACATTAGCGAAGAGCTGAATTTAATGTTAGCATGTTTTTGGCAGTTCTGGATTGTACTTTTTTGACCTATTTTTTGTGATATAATTAATCATCATTTTTTTGCAGACCCCAAAACAATTGAACAAGGAGAATGTTCCTCCACATCTTGTGCCTCGCAAGGTAATTTCTCTTCTGTTTCCCTGCCACCTTTTTTAGTTATAGAAGCATTAATCCCCTTACTATGCATCATTTTCGCTGCAGATGTTCTCAGGCAACCGACCTACTCTAAGCCTTCTGCTTCCATCATTGAATGCTTATAATATTGGACAGGTTTGAGGTCCTTTTGCTTATTGTGATTAATACTTAGAAAGGACATAGTTGGTTCCTATTCACAGGAATTTGAAATCTTCAGTTTCTTCTTTCTTTTGAGCATGTCCAACAAGAAATTAGGCCCTTTCTCACCCCCAGCTTTCACCTATCTTTTTTACTAGGATAATATACTAATGTTCAAGTTGGATATTAATTTTCCGTTCTTTAGTATTTTATACAAGGAGGCTTTTAGTATGGTGCCCTTAGTCAAAGGGACCATCGTGGTGCCGGTTTCTGCACCTACTGTTGCCAGTTTCATAAGTTAAAGAATTTATGTGCAATAAAAGAGTAAAACTGTAAGACAAAGTTTCTTACCTTAAGGTCAATAACCTTAACTCCGTTTTCTGTTTAATGAAATGTCACTATCTGTACAACACGGCAAGCTGCATAGTTGCAAAGATATTTATGAATTTGCATTAATCTTAATAATAAACAAACCAAACTCCTGCTTAATTCTTTCATTACAGTTTTGTTTTTTTCTTTTTTTCTATATTTAACGCACAAAAAAATTGGTAACAATATACTGTAACAAACTAGTTTTGGCCTTATTTTATACTAAAATTTTTTAATTTGACTTATTTTTAGCCATATCTATGAAATGTCTAAATCTTAAACCACATAATATAAATTTGACCTATTTTTAGCCATATCTATGAAATGTCTCAATATTAAACTGTTCCCGTATAATATGACATTTATGCGAGGAAATTTCTATTATGCAACCTAATTTTGGGTTGTTGCTAAACAATCCTTTGTATGAACCAATGATGCATTGTCACCTCATGTATTGTTGTCATGTCATTTTTTAAAAAGTCAAAACTCATAAGTGTCAACCCAAAAATATGTGAGATGGCAAAGTATTATTGGTTAAACAAAAGATTGTATGACAACGACCCAAAATTAGGTTGCATGGAAGTAATGCCCTTTATGCGTTTATGGTTTGCGTTCAACGTTCAATAATGAAATGTGTTTTGTATGAACTCATTAATCTTAATCCATGAATTTTTTTTGTCAAACTAAAATTTTCAGACACCTTAATTCCCGTATTATATAAAATTAGGTTAACATAAATCACACAGTATATAAATACATTAAGTTCACGTAATTTATAAACTTGGGTTAATAAAGGTTACTGTATACTAATCTTCGAATCAAAAGTAAATAACAGACAAAATTATATAAACTTTAAGTAGATAACATACTTGTACTCGTTCTTAAACCCGAAAAAACCCGAATATATGTGGGTCTAAATAGGACGGGTCAAGATGAGGACGGGTTCGAGGTGACCCAGGACAGGAATCACAAGTCTAAAAGTGGGATCAAAGTAAAGCAAGCCATTGCAAGATAATAAGTTTTGATGTAAATTTATATTCAAAAATTTCACTTATGGCTAGGGAAATATTGTTTACAAAAATTTCATTTATATAATATCGTACAACAAAGATAACAAAATGGGACTTTTGGTAGTAAATAATTGATGTATTGTATAAACGACGTCATTTGATATATGATGTATTGTATAAATATATAATATAAAAATAAAATATAAACATGTTTACATCAAAAGTTAGTATATTGTAACATATTATAACATTACAATTTTCTTGGAAAATTCGCGGTCATTGATGAAAAAAAAAACACATAAATAGTCAAAGCAATTAACAAGGGCAAAAATGAGAAAAAGCAAATAAATGATGCGTAGTAAATATAAAGTGACTTATAATTAGGACCAAAAAAACTGTCTAAAATGTGACCTATATATAGAACCGGAGGAAGTACAAATTAAAGGTTTTTTATTACAGTTCCACCGTAAGTTCCACTATAAAATTAAAGATTGTAATTACCAAAACATTGTGGTGCCATAACTCGTTCTGCATGTTGGACAAAAATGTGAGAAAAAAGTAGTCAATGTGTCAGAAAAATTTCATTCGCCAAAAGTAACTAGGCACAAGTAGACAAAAAATATAACGGACATTACATAACGGGATGAAGATATAAGGGAGGGTAAAAAAAAAAACAATAACCCACAACAACCTGCTGGTGCATTTAGAGTAGCAAATCTCAACCATTGAATATATATACACCAGATCCAAAGGTTTCATATTATGGCACCACCGGTGTGGCTTTGACTAAGGGCACCATACTAAACGTTGCCTTTATACAAGCCGTTTTCTTAAACGAAGTCTATAGAAAATAGAAATCAAGTTCTTGACACTAATATAAACCCTTCTCTGTTTTCCCAGTTGTTGGCAATCTATGAACACAGAATTGCTGTAGAAGGTTTTATATGGGGCATCAATTCTTTTGACCAGTGGGGAGTAGAGCTGGGAAAGGTATGTTATTATATTTCCTGTAATTGTCTTTTTCAGATGATATTTACATTAGGGTGTTTGGCAAAACTTTTGAGAGGCTTATAAGCCAGTCAACGGGCTTATTTGACAAAAAAAAAAAAGAAAAAACTTGAGCCTTGTTTGGTTTAGGAGGATTTTTTTTGAGAAAATGTCATAGCTTATATAAGCCTTGATTTGATAAGTCAACATTAGTAGTTTATGACTTATAAGTCAAGAGGTTTTAAGTCATTTATCCTTATCAGCCAGTTGATAAACTAAATTAACCAAACATTTCGAGTTCAATCAGCTAGCTTATGACCATAAGCTTTTAGCTTTTTCAGCTTTCAGAATTCTGCTAGCTTTTCAGCTATCAGAATTCTGCTAGCTTTTCAGCTAGATGTACCAAAATGAAAATTAGTATGCACATTTGCAATTAACTTTGGTTTTCTCCTTTACTTAATGATTTTAATTTTAATTTTTTTCTTTGCTATTATTGCATAATATTAATAGTCATTAGCCGCCCAAGTGAGAAAGCAACTACATGCATCTCGTACAAAAGGAGAACCAGTTCAAGACTTTAATTTCAGTACTACAACTATGTTAAGAAGATATCTTCAGGTATGTCAAACTTTGATATTTTCCAAGAAGAAATCAAGAAAACTTTTATGGTTAATTAATATAGATAGATGTTGCCACTGAACCTTGGTTTTTGATTCTTCATCCAATAAACATAGACACAATAAGATTACTAACATTTTTCAAGATGGAACATTTTTTGTTTTGAGGAATTTTCTTCGTTTGGTGAGCTTTAAAATAACAACTTTATAATCCTTGCCGTGGGAATGAAAAATGCTTTGTTGATAGAGGCAAAACTCACTTCGGTAATCTCTACGCTTCGGAGGGGATTAGTTTTCGGTTGTCGGCTGGAGAAAATCCTTGGTATATACCAAAAAAAACAATTTTATAATTGGGTTTAAATACACGAATTCATATTAAAATTTAGGGACTTATTTTGATCACTTTAAAACAACTCTATATGACCCCTGACAAACATGTGTACGAGTGACTTGTCAAATTTTCATCAAGTTTAGTTATCTATTTAAACTTTATTAAATTTTGTTTCATTCCCAATACCACTTTCCTAAAACATCTCTAGAAAATTGTAATCTTAATTAATTTTTGTTTCATTCCCAATACTACTTTCCTAAAATACCTCTATTTTTTATAAATTTGAGAAAATTAAATACAATCAAGTAACCTCCTTAATAAGCGTAAAAGTGATTGGATTTGCTTATAATTCGAGCCGGAGGAAGTACAAACTTAGGGAACTGTAGTGACCAGTAACATCATTAAATCAAGAGAATTTTAAAACAATAAATATGATCAATCTATCATGCTCTTGTTGTGTCATTTCTGGAGATTACTGAATTGATTTGTTTGTTCACATGGCAGGCAAGTGTAGATGTTCAAGTTGATCCTCAAATTCATTTACCTCAGATATAACTGCCTTTATGCGGAGTTATTTTTTGATATTGAAATGGATTAAAGTTATCTTACCAATGAACTTTTGTAGTTGGGGGAAATGGATTTTTTGCGGTCACTGAAGTGACCGCATGAAATCCTATCCCTTGAAAATATATATATATATATATATATATATATATATATATATATATTTACATTTAAATTTTGAAGAAAAAATTATGTATAAAGTTTTAACCCTTGAATTGATGATTGCACAAGTGACTGCATCAAATCCGAAGTCAAAGAATCCAGGTCTTAATTCGGCTGAAAACTGTTGTTCAATTGTTCTATGAATATTGAAAACCATTATCCTGAAATTGGCAAGCATAGCTTAGTATATGCATTTTAGAGCTGACAATTCGGGCTACCCGGCCGGGTTCGGGCCGACCCGCTTCGGGCTCGGGCTTTGACCGGGCCGGGCTAAAAAAGCCCGGCTAAAATTCGGGCCTCTAAGTTCATGCCTAAACCCGCCCTATGCGGATAGCGGGCCGGGCTCGGGCCGCCCGACAACTTTTTTTAAATTTTTTTTTAATTTTTTAAACAAAAAAAATTCTTACATTCAAGATTACTACTATATGCATGATTTTTTGTAGTTTTCAAGTTGTTATTATAAGAGTCAAATATACTTAATGATGCAAAATTAGATTGAGATAGTACATAATTTTGGATAAAGCTAATCCAAAATGAGCTTGAGTGCAAAGTGGAAAAGTGAGCTTGAGTCCAAAATGCAGCATCAATGCTTCCCTTCCATAGGTGAAAAAACTCCATGTCTTGTGGTGATTCACATCACCAACATTGTAGGCAACTAGGGCACCAATAGCAACAGCAGAATGAACAAGGCAAATTCAGTCCCTCTGCCAGGGCAAGTTATAGCAACCAGATGCTGCATTAATCACTACAAGACAAAATTAAGGGAAAAACATGGAGTTTTTTAACCTATGGAAGGGAAGCATTGTAGATTATTATGAGTAGATTAAATGGTAAAAAAGGCAAATTGGTAAAAGAATTAAGGTATGATGAATGGTAATAATACTAAAATTAGTTATGATGATCTGTGATGGAATTCATTGTTGCTGCATATATATATATATATATATATATATATATATATATATAAAAGAGTCCACACTTGTCAAGGAGGTGAAATTAGAATTACAATTTAGAGTGATGAAACAAATTATACAGGGCATACATGAGTAAATAAATAAATAAGAATGAAGGAAAGAATGGAAAAAAAGAGTGTACCATGATGATTGGCATTAGTATGAATTTCCTTTTTTTTTTTACTTCGGGCTACCCGGACGGGTTTCGGGCCGGCCCGCTTCGGGCTCGGGCCTTGACCGGGCCGGGCTAAAAAGGCCCGGGAATAATTCGGGCTCAAATTTTGTTACCTAAGCCCGGATTTAATGCGGGCTTATTCGGGCCGGCCCGATCGGGCCGGGCCGTTTTGCCGGCTCTAATGCATTTGATGTGCATGATGAAAATGTTTCAGTGTCACTCTTTGCCAGAACCAATGGCCCAATCTGGATCACCGTTGGTCCTGGGCCATGCAATAATCTCTCCTGTTTGAGATAGATCTAAAAAATAGATTATTTTGATAATAAATTATATGTATAATCTGATTTGATTTATGTTTGCTCGTTGATTAAACTTTGCTAACTGTATTTGTTTCAACAATTAAAATCTATTTATTTGTTGAGATTTGATTTATGTTTGGATATATTCGTTGACTTGCGATTTTAAGAGAATCAATGTTAAGATAAGCCTTATATAAATAAAAAAAATGCTAATCGATTTTTTGTTTGAATTGTGTAAAACAAATTGCTTTTATATAGCAAATTACAACAAATGGTATAAGGTTGTAAGAACAAATTGATCTTTGATGGGTTATTTGAGAGAGTTGAAATGAGATTATTTTAGCTGATTTCAAAATAATATACACTTAAGCCAATTCCCAAAAAACAATCATTTTTCTAAAAAAGAAATGAAGCTAAAATTACAATCTATCTATCTAAATTTATCATTACCAAACATTAATAATGTTACGGACGTGTCAGTTTAAGTGAAAAAAGTTTGAAACACTTAATTGTGAGATTTTGATTTTTATCACTTCATGTTGTGTAAAAAAAATATAATTGAGAAAAACTTGCACCTAGTTGTTCAATTGTGTTTTAGGAGGTTAGTCATTCCCATCGATTATAAAAAAAATTAATAATGTTACATCAACACATATTTTATCTTCGTTTTTTGTTTGTTTTTCATTGAGTGTTTGTTTTTTAATTGGAAACCAAACATCAAATTTTAAAAATCTTATCTTGCACTAAATTAATATTCTATTTTTTTATTGGGTAAAGTTTATTATTTTCTATATAAAAAAATATTTTAATTTTTATTTGTTAATAAAATATGCATCACACTAACCAACTAACCTAAAAGCTACTTACCCAACAACAACATACATAACACTAACGGCAATTCTAACGACCGATGTCATCGACAACGACGTGGGCCACATAATTCAAAACTTGAAAACGCTTCTTCTCTTCTCAGGGGCATATCCGTAAATACACTCCCCTCACGTCACGCTTTCTCTTCATTCAATCTTCTAACAGAAACGTTTCCGCAGCAGAGAGCAATGGAGGGAAAATCAGGAGAGAGAAAAACCTCTCCTCTCTCACATCAATCCCAAAATCTCAACAACTTCCATTCTCACTTCTTCATTCATCATCATCAACAACACGAAGCTCAGGTACATTCCTCTTCTTCACTTCTTCCTCCGATGCCGTTATCACTCAAAACAATTAATTAAGGAGTTTTAATTGAGTTTTGTTTATGCAGAAAATGATGGATTTGAAGAAAGCTTACGCGGAGGTGATTTTGAACACGGCGAAGGAGGCTGCGACTCGTGTCATGGCGTCGGAGCAGAGAGCGATTCGGTTCCAGCATGAACTGGCTGCTTCTAAAGATGAAGCGCTTCGGATGCTGCTCCGCTTGAAGCAGATGATGGATGCTAAGGTTTTCATCTTAAACTCAATTCTTGTGGTTACCTGTTTATTTGTGGAATGCTGTGGTTGATGGTGTTGATGTTTGATTAACAACTATTGTGGTGATTGTGTGATGGTTTTCCTAAAAAATATGATCAAGATTTTTTATATTCAAGCAAAATGTTGTAACAGCAGTATAAAGAAACAGAAGAGAAAGAGAGAGAAGACACAGAATCGGTTACGCAGTTCGGCCAAATTATGCCTACGTCTGCGACTATAAAACAGCTATAGTACCGTATTATTTCTTGTGCTAATCAGGGTTACAGAGTACAAGCATATATAATAGAAAACAGTTTACATTAGGGCCCATAAACCGTACCGCCACTTCGTGGCCCATTGACCCTTTGCCCTTTTGCAGCACCTATGAGTCATACTCAACACAAAATTGCTATAATTTGAATGAAACGGATGTATTTTTGGTAGGCGTGCCATAATGAGATGGAACAAAATGAGTTTTATTCAACGTATGGTCTATTTTATAAGTAAATAGAAAAAAACATGGCATCTGCTTATTAAGTGAGAAATTTTGTTCACTAAATGGGGTGGAGGTACTAGAGAGAATGAAGCAAAACATCTTGAGCCAAGTGATACCAAAGCGTTGTATCAAAAGAGTAAAAATTTTGATACAACGTGGATGTACAGTTTTTTACACTATCGTCGAATTATGATTTGATTTTGGATACATCATTAAAAAAGTTAGACCTCTCAGGTAGTGGCTGTGAATCATGTGATATTCAAGCAATTTTTGATGGTTTGACAATGCAAGAATGGAAGATAATGTGAGGAAGATGTACAATGACACTGGATCAAAATTAAGACCAATTCTAGATTCTTAGCTGCATTATTCTTGTGTATCACATTTTGGCTCACTATGTGTCAATATAACTAGTAAGTAGTAACCTCTTGTGCGCTTGTTGTGTTTCTCCTCTCACAGGATGATCTATCTCACCTGAGCTACTGCTTATAGGCACATAGTTCACCTATTTTTTTAATTTATAAATTCATTTACCAAATATTCAACTGAAAGTACAGCCTAAGCCAAGAAAAATTGCAGGTTAAACTAGCAAAAATATCATAATTTAAGCACTCTGAAAAGACACTTTGGGAAGAGGGTGTGGCTGTGGAGGGGGGATTCTAATACATTGGCTTTACATAAACCTGAGAATAGGATATTGGTGAAAAAAAAGTAGAAGTATATAGTTGATGTCTCCTGTATCAATTTCTGTCAAATTATATAGACTGAAAAATATTGGTTTATATCCTCCTTTCTTAACATATGATATTCTAGACACTAACTGACCCAGTGCAAAGAATAACAAAACCAATGCTTGTTATGTTGTCAGCTTCAGCTTTTTATGTGCAAACCTTCTTCCCATATAAATATTGGCTACTTTTCAATGCATGTTATAATGAACTGAAATTTTTCATTCCAGAAATACAGGTTGAGCAGTGACTCCCTTGGACTTTTGCTTCCTTCTATTTTCTAACAACTTTCAAAATGACTAATCAGTATTTTAAAGATTCCCCATTAGTGACTTAGATTACTATTAATCTGTTGTGTACTTTCAATGGTAATGAAGTCTAATAATCTTCTAAACTGCAGCGTCTTTTCTCCTTTCTCCTTTAATGTTTGAAAGTCATGAAAAGCTTTTTGCTGGTTGTCCAGTGAGATATGTCCCTCCTCAGGTTGCATATTTTCACCAGATCTTAAGGAATTCCAACCTATGCATGGAATTATCACATTTTCTCTCGTGTATACATATTTTCGCCAGGCATATGTAGATACTATCATTTATTGGCATATCCCGAATTCCTGATAACTAAAGTTTGAATGACTGGGAGGGGGTTAGGGGATTCAATTCTCCACAATCTTGGGTTGTCAATGGAGACAAAGAATTATGTGTTATTTCTTTGTCAGAGTCTGTACAACAAAAACCAAGCCTCATCAAAATCTGAACGCAAAAAGAAATTTTGTTTTTATTGCATGGATCAAATGATCAGTGTTCCTGTACTTAAGGTTCTCATCAATGTAGGAATCCTTGGATATCTGTTTTGAATAAAAAATACTAATGTAATTGCATTTCCTGCTCTGATGTGCTTTATGGTATTTTAGAGAACACAGTAACATAAACAAGAGTTTTCTTCTTTTACAGACAGCCGAAGCAGATATGACATCATTGAACCAGCATAGAAAAATTCAAGAGCTTGAAGCACAATTGAATGAGGCTGAGGATATTATAACAGATCTTAGGGCAGAGTTGACACAGGTATGGCATGAGTTAGAAAAGGCAAAGAATAGACAGGTCCGATCATTTGAGGGACAAAATGTTACACAAGTTGCAGCTTTTGAGGAGAATGCAAAACCTGAGACTTTAGTATCCTCTCGTGATCAAGAACTTGAATATGTGACACTCTGTGATGTGAAGAACAAATCCCTGACTGAGAATGATTTTGATGACAAGTACGGTAATTCAACAAAAGAAACTGAGAAATTGTGCATCTCTAGTTTGGAGGATAGTAATTCTCATGACTCCGATTTTGCCTCCATCATCATGAGAAGCAAGGAACATGAGCTTTGCAAAAATGGATGTACTCAGAGAATCCGTGCACTTGAAGGGAAGTTACTGGATAAAAAGCTTCACACTCAAGATGTGAACAGTCAACATTTTGGATTAGAGAATGGGCCTATTGACAAAGATAATGATGGCCACGTTGCAAAGTTAAGAGAATCATCAGCCAAGACCAAGAAAATGGAAATTAAGAAGTGTCATAAAAAAAGGAGGACTTTTTCCTCTTGCAGGTCTTGCTTTCCTTGTAAAATACATTTAAACAAGACCTGTAAAGCCAAGAAAGGTGCATGCTCTCTACGCTCTATTAACCTTTGTGCCATTAGTAAATGGAAAAGAAGACTTAGACATGCAAGAATGAAATCTTCTGTTCTTGAGCATTGTAAACCATTATTTGTTCTTAAGCATTGCTCATCTGTCTGTGATAATTTAAAATGTAGTGAAGATGAATATGTTGCAAAGAATACAGTGCCCCCTTTGACTGATATAGAGCCTATGCATGGGTCCACTGGTGTTAGAGAAACTGTCCAGGCAGTTAATAGTTTTGAACCCGTGGAGAAGGCTGCTGAGAAGGAGAATGAGTTATTAAATTTTGAAGGGAGTGCTTCACAGAACTTAACAGATAAATTTGAAGTTGCGGAGAAGGCTACTGAGAAGGATAATGAGTTATTAAACTTTGAAGGGAGCTCTGCAGAGAACTTAACAGTTCCTAGTTCCAATATGAAAGTTGAGGTTGTTGATATCCCATCAACAAAAACTGATTTGGAAGATACAAAAACATTGGAAGAAAATGATGGATCTCGTAGCCCAGAAGACCAAATGCTTCTGAAATATACCTTCCAAAGGAAGCGTAAAAAAGTATGCATCGGAAATCCTGATGAAAAGACTGATTCTAAGAAGACCGTAGTGAAGAGGAGGGTGGAGAAGAAACAAAACGATTCATTAGAACCCCAAAAATTCTAGCATTATAAATTGTCCTTCACGAGATAATCGACACCTGGCTCAGGATGCTTATAAGGTCTGTCAAATTCTCTTGTTCTATCTTGAATGCTTATAATAAACTTCCCTTGATTTCATTTTTGTACATATTGAATTGTGATGATAAGAATGAATAGTTGTACATGATTTAAGTGCTTATGCGTTTTTGGCTTAATAGATACAAAACGAGTCCAGATTAACATAATTAGTGGATCAGTCATTTCCTAGCATCCTTCCTGTTAAGAGTTCTGGTCTAGTACTCATTCAAAGAATACAAATTAATAGAAATAACTGATTCGTCTATTTTAGGCTATACAACTATTTATGGCTAGGGCCATTGAATCCCTTGAGAGAAGGGATTCTAATAGTTACTTCTATTTCTATTTGAAAGGTTATGCCAACACTCCTCAGGCTGATGCATACAGATTCATGATCCTTCATTTTTCTTTTTTATTAACCATACAGTTGTGTTTTGAAATGTTGTCTTCAAATTAGGCCGTGATAGAAAGTTGTCTTGCTAAAGAAATATACTGAATGCTTTCAATTGTTGCTTCCCTTTAGAAAATCAGGATTTGAGCTCCTGTCTGAACTTGTTCATTTTCTTTATGCAGCTTATATCTTAGTCATCCAAAAGTTGGTGATATCATATCAATAAGGATGCTTAAGACTAGAGGATTCAACACTTGCGGGTCTTTGAAGCAAATCACACCTACAAGGTGGTTCTTAGTCCCAGAGGACTTTAGATACATGACATAGTAGGCACCAGCCTTCCCAATTTTCATGTTTTATTATTACTCTTTTACTTATATCCCTTGTAATTAGATCCTACTAAATGTCCTACAGTATGCCATTTCCTCTGCAGAGGAATGTTAGGCATGTCCTCGTTCTTTGTCAACGCTTTATAGTTGATAGCTATTAGGATCTTAATCTTAGCTAATTTTTAATTCCAAATTTGAAGTTTCTGCATGTAAATTAAACTTTCTGTTTTTCTGTTGTGTGCAAGATCTATCTCTCCCTTCTTGATCATCACACCATTGAACACCAAAACTACTGGCTTCTTAAAAAAAAAAAAATGGAAAAATTTCTTGATGACAATGTTTTCAAATGTATCTAGCGTGTCAGGCTGTCAGCTAAGTATCTAAGCCGTATATGATGATTGTTTGAGATGTCAAAAGAAATGATTGTCACGTACTTAGTTAGTGATCGTCATGTACCCTACTCATAATCAATGTACTCATAAGTCATACTCATACCCGTATTCATGTCAAATTCATTACACGTAGGAAGGATAAATAAGAGAACCATATAACTATGGACAAGAAAACCCATATAAGTTATAACTATTGAGAAGATAAACGAAGTCAAATTTAATTAAGAAATTTTGACTACCACCAAACAGTCACAGATAAGAAGATCATTTTACACTAAAATATTAATTGTAAGAGAGATTTTCCACTTTCGATAATACAAGAACCCTAGTGAAGATTGGCATCAACGTTGAACTAATCGAATATACTCCCTCCGTCCTTAAATATAAAGCCTCTTTGGGGCATTTCACGTCCATTAAGAAAATGGAATAATTTAGTTAATTGTAATGAAAATGTGAACTTTTGATATGTAATTTCAAAATTACACCTATTAATATTATTGAGAATCTAAAGTGTTAAATAAATAGGGATGTTTGTGAAAAAAAGTAATTAATGATCATTGAATATAAATAGGGACAAAATAAAAGTGTCAATGGAGCTTTATATTTATGGACGGAGGTAATACCTCCATCCCTGTATATGTTCGGTTGTTCACTATTTTCATTCATATCTACGGAGTATATACCTTATCGAAAATGTCACTTGAATACCAAAACTTGGATACCAGTACCGGATCTGATGTTTTTTTTTTTTTTTTTTAATTTATAAATTCCTGACATAACGTGTTTTAAAAAAAATAAAATAAAAAGTAGATGAAAAATTGAAATAAGTATGCATGATGGTAAAATTTTGACATTCAAAAAGTTTAGTTTTTTATTTTTTTATTTTTAATGCAAGAGTTTTAACTTCTTTCAAATTTCATCAATAGTATTTCTTACCTATTGTAGCTGTGGGATAAAGCTCCCATTGTTGTATTAAAGAGACGTCAGCTTAGTGAGGTTATTGCCTATTGGTGAAAATTGGTATGTTCAGTAGTATTTTATGATTAAATATCATGTAAGCATTGATATTTGAGCAAGTTCTGTTACAATTTGTTGACTGACTCTTTCTGATCAGCTTTTGAGTTTAATTTTATCTAATCACTGATTTAAAATTGTTTTATACTGTCGTCCAATTATTATTTACCCCACCAATGAAAGAGTTTAAGAAAAATCTTTTAAGGATGTAGTGATTACACAACAGTTGGTTAATATTAAATTTTAACATGTTTAAAGTGACTCTTGTCAGCTTATGAATTATGATCACAACGGAAATAAAATTGGAAAATACTAATAAGTATTTCGGAGTTATATATATAGTTAAAAAATATTAGAAAATGTAATTTTTTAATAGGTTTATTTATGTGTTTGCACCTATTTTGTCATACGCCCTTTAACTTTATTTTTCAACAAATATATCCCTACAGTTTGCTCCGGTGAGCCATATACCCCGGCATGCCATTTCCGGCCACCGGTGCTGACGTGGACCGCCGGAGTCAGCAAGTGGTAAAAATAGGAGCCCTTGTAGTTTGAGTCTTTTTTGTCAGATACCCCTATATATAACTTCAAAAATTCATATCTTTTAAACCGTAAGTCCAAAAATTACAAATTTTATGTCAAAACGATCGTATTGAAATATAGAATTTTAATATGTAATTATTTAACTTTTATGGATAGTTTTGAAAAAAAATTATTTTTTGGGCAATTTTCTATACGAATTTTGAATTTATGAATTATTAAAAATAATTTATGAATTGGATTGAACTAGTTTTTATTGTAGTTTGAGGAACATAAAAATCATGAGTTTTGACTATGTCAGTCTCCGATGATTTTAAATTTAGTTTTTTTATAGCTTTTTTTATAGTTTTTTACAATTTATTTTTAAAAGCCAAAACTCATGATTTTTATGATCCTCAAACTATAATAAAAACTATGCAATCCAATTCATAAATTATTTTTAATAATTCATAAATTCAAAATTCGTATAGAAAATTGCCCAAAAAACAATTTTTTACAAAACTATCCATAAAAATAAAATAATTACATTTTAAAATTCTATATTTCGATACGATCGTTTTGACATAAAATTTGTAATTTTTGGACTTACGGTTTAAAAGATATGAATTTTTGAAGTTATATATAGGGGTATTTGACAAAAAAGACTCAAACTACAAGGGCTCCTATTTTTACCACTTGCTGACTCCGGCGGTCCACGTCAGCACCGGTGGCCGGAAATGGCATGCAGGGGTATATGGCTCACCGGAGCAAACTGTAGGGTATATTTGTTGAAAAATAAAGTTAAAGGGCGTCTGACAAAATAGGTGCAAACTACAGGGGCACCTGATATAAATAAGCCTTTTTAATATTATCAATAGAAAAAAAACTAAAAATTTTATATTGTTTTTTCATTTTTAAAAATTTTATATTGTTTTTTCATTTTTAAAAATTTTAACAAGTATCATTTGAACATTTGTTAGCAAGATCCAATAAAACTTTATTTGTAAGGTTTAGAATTCAAATGCTAAATTCAACCCTTCAAAAGGTGCTTTATTTAATCATTACCCATAACCCGTGTTAGTTTTAGAGCTATGTCTGTAATCCTGTATGATATTCGGTCAAAGAAAAAAAAAGCAAAAACAAAAACTTGAATTGTTGCTAGCATGTTTGGTTTCTAAATGGCCATAATAATAGGATCCACCAGGAGCCACCACCTCTAGGAAGACTTCATACCTGCTCAGGGTCGTGTGAAACATCTTCAGGGTACTATGCGAAAATAAATAGGAAGGCCAATTTAAAAGAGAATAGGTAAAATAATTTTTTTAAAAAAATATTCCTAATAAATAATCATTGTATAAAAAATGTTTTCTTATATAACTTTGTAACTCATTTTCACAATTAAATCTGAATTTTTAGTTGAAAAATATGTTCTTCTAACTTTCTTTGAAGCAAAATAATCAGTTACATCTTTGTATTCAACTTTCTCTGAAATTTTACTCAATAGCTATTGACACTAATCCATTTAGGATGTGAGGCAACCGCTCTAGTTGGGATGTGGATGAACTGCTGGTCTGCGCGGTGGACTACGGATCTGTGACAGTGGGGAGTGGCATTGTGGCAGTGAGATTGTGAGGTGACTGCTCTTGTTTGGGATGGGAGTAAGGCCATGAGGTGACTGCTCTTGTTGGCGGCGGGGGAGAGTGGATTGCGTGTCTGTGCTGATTTTTCCGGAAGGAATTAGAAACACGTTAATAGGGAGTGAAAGAGTAAAAAAAAGAACATTGATTGTTGGCACTGATAATAGGAATCCTTTATTGTTACGTGGAAGTGAAATAGTTTCGTTTACAAATCTCCTTTGTTATTGCAGAACATGGTGGAAAACTTTTTTCTTAATTTCAGTTCAAGACCAAATGTTTGGGGTCATTCTTCAATGCATAGAAGTTTAAGCATGCATTGGATGCATGTGGAAGCACTCCCGTTGAAGAACCCTCAATTCCTTCCCCACTCGTTCTTGCTCCTTCGTCTCTCATTCTTGATCACGAACCCTCAATTCCTTGATTTAATAAATGATTTTCAAATTAACCCCAAATTGGAAAATTTGTCCACTCACTTCTTCTCATTCCCAATTTTCTATTTCTCACAGGCACCACCTTTTGTTCGTCCCTTGTTTTTATCAAACCCTTACCATTCTCTCGGATGCAAAGTTATTTGTTCATCATTTTTCCCCCTACTTTTACATATTTGCACATATAGACAGTGTATCTATTTTGTGTTGAACCAGGGAAGTTGTTGATATGCAGTATTGAGTAGTAGGGCAAATGAAATATGTAAATTTGAAATGGACAATGCGGAAGAATCAGTAGTTGAGCACTGGAGTGGAAAAAAAATCTTATTTTGGTTGTTTGATTTAAAAGTGTGGAAAATATAGAATATGGGATAGGATTTAAAACTCATAATTATAAAATCAGTTAGAAATGTTTTTTAACTTGTTTCTGAAGTAGAAAAAAACTTTGAGTAGAGACAAAAATGGCAGAAGGGGAAACTATTATCGGAGAAGATGGAGGTCAGACCGGACTCACTCGAACCAACTCACCCAAAACGACACCGTTCACTTTAAGTTAGGAGGGACCAATTTGCAAAGTCTGGAAAAGTTACCTTGGGTCAATCTTGTCCTCTCATTTAACATGGCTCAAAATCAACAATCAAGATTTCACTTGCACTAAATGCATGTTAAATATTTCATGTATTGAAGAATGACCCAAAAGTTTGATATTAGACCCTATTACTATACAAGATTGTCTATTTAAGTATTTTAATTTTTAAATATATTAATAATTAGTAAGAGTTTTCTAATATAAGTATACTTTAGTACAGTATAAAAGATAAAAAGAAATTAAGAGCCCCTAAAAAATAAGACCTGTGCTCGCACCTGATCCTTCACATTGAAGAAACTTTCTAAACGATAAGGAATCTACAGTGTACTGTGTGGTTAGCCACTTTTGGCAGAACCGGCTAAAAAGATAAGAAGGGTACAAGGTTTATAGGTTATACCATTGGACATGTGGGGACATTCTGTGATTATATGTGCATATCATCAGGCGTGCTTTTGGTCCATCACGTTTCCAACTCTAGTGCTCTATGCTCTTTTTTTTTTTGTACACCAAGGTATCTCCCAGCCGACAGCCGAAGACTAATCCCCTTCAAGGCGTAGAGATCACCGAAGTGGGTTTTGCCTCTACCAACAAAGCCTTTTCCATGCCCACGGCAGGGATCGAACCCCTGACATCATGCTTAAGGAACCCAGCTATCTACCAACTGTGCTGAGCTTTGTTGGTAGTGCTCTATGCTCTTTAATCTCCTGTTCTTGCAAAAAAAAAAGTCTTGCAGGGCATCAATTTTGAATGAGATTCCAATTCACCACTTCTCAATGTGCTTTTCTAGTGTTACTTCTACATCATTTTGTCCATTTTACTTCTCTAATTTCAATATCTGAATAATGTGACATTCAAACTCATCACTCCACGTCCACATTTTTGCACACTCTAATTCTCATTATGATGTGAGATTATGCTCACCTTGAAGTTGTGCCAATTTTGTTTCAAAATATGTATAATGTTAAGATGATCAGGATTTCTTATGGTCAAATTTACACACATTCATCGTATTCAATAATGTAACATAACGTGAGCTATTGGATGGATCTAAAGTCATTCATAAGACAGTTTACGATAGAGAACCTAATGAATTCCGATTCATGTTATCTACAAATTAAACACATCATTTAATATTTATATAGTTGTTAGCATCTTATTATAGCAAGCTCATTTTATTTTTCTTTTGCACTTCTTCAATCATCTATAATCCCCTCAAGTGTATATAATTTTTATCATTTTATTATAACCGGTCTTATTTTACTTTCAACACGGACTATGATTCTCTTACCTTAATGTAATGTGAGATTATGCAAACATTACACATTTATATCCACCATTATTCCAAACATACATACACACTCTCTAGACTTTTAAAGCCAAAACAAAATAGAACTTGAGGTGGGACTATATTGGGGGAAGGCTCCGGTGCATGGTTAATTAAACCATGCATCGGTGCATGGTTTAATTTTTTTTTTTTTGTTTTTCAAATTTTTTTTAATACAGATTTATTCAGAATATTTTTTAACATAAGATTGTATATAGATTCATTAGAATCTGTAAATTTTGAATACAGTTTTACTCAATACAGTTTTTTAAGAACACAGAGTAAAAAAAAAATCCAAATTATAAAAATCACTTCATATCCGTAAAAAAGAAAACACATAGAATATTTTTTAATTGATTAAATTTTAAAAAAATAAATAAATAACCCAGAAATAAAGTCATGCACCGGTGCATGTTATATGTTTACATGCACCGGAGCCTCAGCCACTGTATTGCAACTTTCAATGAGGAATTATATTGTATTGTACTAGTAATTAGTAATTGCCAATGGCACGAGCCTATCACTACTCCTTTAGGGGGTAGTGGAGCTATTTAGTGATTTGGATTTTGGGGTGCACGCCAAACCCAGACAGACACAAACATACAAAGCTATTATTCTAAGTTGTGTAGTCTTTGAAATCATCAACACAGCACATGAACCTTATCATGTTGTGGCAGTGCAGCAGGCGTTGTTTCTATTATGTTTGCTTGTCTCCTCAGCACCTTACATCACTCATCTTCACAACTTTACCCTTCTTTGTGCTTATGTAGTCCCCCACATCACCAACAAGTACTATCATTTTTGCTACCCCATGCACCACTTTCTCTTGGTAATTTATATTCAAACTCTACCTCAGTTCAAAAACCAAAAAACAAGATCCAATATGGAAGCAAAGAAGAGTGAATGTGAGATAGAATCAACTAAAGAGGATAACATACACATTACTATTGTGTTCACAGCTTGCACATTTCTTCTAATGGTGTGTCTCAAGCACTTTCTAATTGAGCAATGGCGTGCTTGGGTTTTCCTTGTGCTCAATGTCATTCTATTAGCCATTCTATTCATGTCTATGAGGCCATCTTATAAGGGTGGAAGTTCAGAAAGTAAAACAAGTGCTGAAGAAGCAAAAGATATTAAGAAAGAGAAGAAGGGGCAATGTGATGAGTGTTCTCATCAAGAAATTGAAGAAGGAAAAGAATGCTACAAGAAACAATGTTGGAGTAGTAGTACTACTCATGTTCATGTTCAGAATGAGACATATGAGGATGAGGAAGAGGAAGAGGAGGAGGAGCAAGTACCATTGCTCTCAAAGGAGGAGTTGAATGAAAGAGTGGAAGCTTTCATAGCCATGTTTAGGCAGCATTTGATCTCAGATGTGAAGCAAGCTGAAAGTTTTAGGTTCCAAAAAGCCTCAAATTTGACACCAAAGATTGAAGTTCCTTGCTGTTGAGGATTAGATTCTAAATTTAGTCAGCTATAAAATTTTGCATTATTTTTTCTTTTCATAAGGATGTTCCTTGCTATCATATTGTTTGAATTGAATCCAATTTGCAGACCTCTTGTTTACATTTTGTTTATTCTTTAATCCTTTTCAATGACTACTTATAACTTATAATCATTAGCTCAGTGCTGAAATTGTTCACTTAGAATAGATATTTTGTTGTGCACTTCCTCTGCATTGCTAGTAAGAACTTATAATTTAAAGTTACTATAATATTGATAAGATTTGCTACCTTTATCTGTTTCTTTAGCCCAGTTTAATTATTATTTTTTTTTAATCATACGGCCTCACTTATGTGTGAAGCAAGACTTCGAATATGGGTGCGGTTGTGGTTTTGGAGATTTTGAAAACCTTGACATAACCGATTATTTCAAGAAATATGATCTTTGCGGTATTAACTGTGGTTTTTGCAACTGCCTAAACCTTCTTTGTGAAGTGAATAGGATTTTGGGTATAAGAAAAACAAGGTAGAAAAATAATGGAGATAGTGTAGAGAAGGTGTTGATGATTGGAAGCTAAGGGGAGAAGTTTTAATGAACAAGAAGAAAGGTATTATAGAGAAGGTTGTTGATGGTGGGACTTGGATGACTATGGAGAATGATGTGGTTGTGGTTCTATTTGTGTAAATTTAAAAAGGTGATTGTGATTCGGTTTGTGTTAAAAAAATGATGAAGATAATTTAGAAGAGGAAGAATTGGATTTTTTTTACAAGTAAAAGAATACTATTTCAATAAAGGGGTCTACAAAGGCAATATTGTACACATTAACCCATATTCTGTGAAGGTTTAAAAGTGGGTACACAATTATGTGCTCAGTAAAGATCAAAACCAATAAGATCAATATAAATGAGTCTATAAAATGGTATATAATTATGAGCTCAATAAAGACCAAAACCAATAAAAGCAATATAAATGAGTCTACTTCACGAAGATGTGAAGCAACAAATACAACTCAAAAACAACATACTACCAAAAACATCAACAATGTTCGTCAAAACATTACTAGGATCTTTACCTCCTTAAAAACTTTGATAGAGAAAAACTCAGTGGCAAATCCGTATAACAAATCAAGTAAGCATAACCATCCACACACCACCTACAATTACATTGATTAAAGAATCCCTTCCAAACATTCCAAAGGGATCAAGCACCAACTGGCAAAACAAAATCTTGAATCACTAAGAGCCAACATCCACAACCAATATTTAACTTTGATAATGTCACAAAAATCAACCATAGAGAAGCTAAGATAGCTTTATCAAGGCTCTGTTCGGCAATGGTAGTTAGGAGCTTTTTAGCTAGTTAAAAGCTTTTAGATTCAGTCAATAAGCTACTAGCCCCGTTCGGTGAACACAAATTAGAAAGAGCTTACAGTTTTTAAAAAAGAAGTTTGCAGCTTTTAAAAGCTACCTTTTAACTAAACTAGCTTTCAATAATTCTTATACCAATTATACCCTCAAATAAAATTTAAAATTATTTTACTACCCTTTAATTAATTATTAATTATCATTTAATAATTTTTTATAATTAATTAATTAACTACATAATTAATAAATTAAGAAAAAAATGAATTTAATTAATTATAATTTAATAATTTTTATACTCCCTCCGTCCCTAATTATAAGGCCCTCTTGGGCATTTTTACGTCCACCAATGTTGTTGAATTCTATATTAAAATTGATATATTCTTCCAAAAATACCCCTCTACCAATTATTAGAACATAATACATTTTTTCATTTTTCAATAATTAATTTAATTTCTAGATACTTCATCATCTATATTTAATGTGATGAACAAAAATTCATCGTGTTGTGGCTGGCCAACCCCCCATCTCCCGTAGGCATCAATTTACAAGCCATTTACAACATTAAACAAGCTCCATTAAACCCAAGTGGATTGGCCTAGTGGAAACTGGTTGGCCGCTTAGGGACTTCAGGGTAAAAGGCTCGAGTCCCAGTAAGGAAACAATTCCTGAGGATGATCCATACCGTTGAGTCAAAGACTCGCGCAGTTCGCAGATCCTAGGTGGATTAGTTGGGCCACAAAATATGTGAAGCCCAGACACCACCTGGTTTCGACAAAAAAAAAAGCTCCATTAAACTAGCTCCATTTCATATTCCAATACGATTTTATTTATTTCTTCTCACAAAAACTTAGACCACAATGATTAGATGTAAGGGTAATTTTGAAAAAATTACAAAAGGGTCTTATATTTAGGACCAAATTTTTTTTATCCAATAGGGTCTTATAATTAGGGACGGAGGGAGTATTTTAATTAATTAATTAAATATCTATTTAATAAATAAATAAATAAATTTGAAAAATTTAAAATAATAAAATGTTGCATATCCTTTATGGTCATTTAATAACTTTTAGCTACTTCAAAAGCTAGTTTTGCCGAACAATAGTATTTCAAATAGTCAGCTAAACAGTTATAAGCTCCCAGCTACAAGCTCACAGCTCCTAGCTAGCTTAATAGGTAGAAGCTAAAAGTTCATAGCTACAAGTTACAAGCTCACAACCACAAGCTAGTTTTGATAAACAAACCCTAATATAATATCATTGCACTTTAACTAAATGCTCCACATAACAATGTACCATAAACCACAAGCATACCTGCTAAGAGTCTTAAAAAATAGCATCCCATCAATAACCATGTGAAAGTGTCTTTATGTGTGTACACCGGAGGGAAACATAATTGTAACCAGGAGAAGAATCAAGACCAGATACAGAATAAGGATTTAGTCCTGATTCCGTACATATACAATGGATTAATCATACATTGAACCGTTGGATTCAATTCTGATTGATTAATACTCCATTGATGATACTTAACATAACATAAAACACCTGTTCATACATTGAACCTACTAGACAGATCCAAATTTCTAATAGAAGTGCCTACAATGAATCCGCCTCCAGAAACCAAGTAGGCCTCCAAAAATTCAACCTAGGATGCCACATAATGCACAAAATGCGAGGTTCAAAGTAGTCCATTCAATTGAAGCTTCGCATATGTTCTCTAGGTTCCCAATATTCATTCTCTTCTTATGCTCTCAGTACAACTTCCCTGCTATATACATAATTGAAACCAAGAGAAGAATCAAAACCAAATACACTTCATCATTAAACAAGAATGAAAAAGATGAATTGGGCTTTCCATTCCACTTCCACAAAGGCAACACCGAGGGCCCACATCCACTCCTCTAGCAATAAGATTGTCACAAGTTGGGAGTCTTTCATGAAAAAGTTGCCATGCGAATGCAAGAAATTTCATTGGAGCCTTGCACTTCCACAACAACTTGAAAATATCATCATTATGTATCATGTGAAACTGGAGAATCATGTGGGACTTATTAGCCAACCAACAAGAAGTATCATGAATAGAGAATGAGACAGAAGATCGAATTAATACTACTCCAACACCATTTATCTGGAACATCCTCTTGGAGAGGGATGTCAAACAACAAAGTGATCAATTCCTCGTACAATTGAGTTTCCCAGGTAAAAAATTGTCACCTCCAATATAGTCTTCACTCCCAAGTACCATTGTTCCAATTCCCTACCGAAGCAACTAAATTACCAACATTACAAAGATTGAATAAAGTCTAGAGAATAACACTTGGAAACTAAAAGGCCTAAACCAAATATCTTCCTAAAATTTGGTATTATTAACATAATCAACTTGATTAGCAAGGAAGAATTATTGTGTAACATCCCGAATTTTAACTCCTAGTATAATTATAATAATAATATCTTGGAACAATACTAAAAGCAATAATGAAATTTAGAAATAACAAATTAAGGTCCATTTTAGTATTACAAAAGTGTTAGGAAATATTGGAATCTGATTTCTTTAACGCTATAAACTATAAGTTTTATTGAATTAAATAATTGTTTCTTGAAATCAATCATTGAAGTGTTAGGTATTTTCATAAAATACATTATGTTAATTACGAAAGTATATTTAATTATATTTTAAAGTAAATTCATTAGAAACAATTACCCTATTTGAAAAATAGACTTTTTATTCTTTAATTTGGTATTTATAAAGATACAATATTAAATAAAGTTTTGTTATCCTAGTATCTAACTTATTTCTAACCTTATAGTTTTCCTATATGAAGCTATATGATGCTAAAATCCTATTATTAATATTTATTTTGGGTTGATAAATAAATAAATAAAAGTGTGGGACAAAGAAAAAAGGGAAAAGAAGAAGTAAAACGTGTGTGCTGTGTAAGAAAGGTGGAAACCCTAAGTGTTGAGCCGCCACCCTCCTCCCCATACGACTCCTTCTTCTTCTTTTGGTCTGTCTCCTCCCATCTCTCTCACTTTCTCCATCAACGCCGGCCACCACCAAACCCTCCAGTGCCACCATATTAGCCGCTCTTTCCCTCTCTCCTGGTCCCTTGCTTTTTCTCTCTCCCTCCCGATCTCTCTTTCTCTCCCTTGGTTCCCACTGTCGCCAAGTCACCCATCGCCGCCGCCACTGCTGGAATCGCGACCCGGGACCACTCGCGAACAGCCAACTTGCCACCGCTCCTGTTGTTGTGCTTGCTACGAACCAAATTAAACCGCCATGGTTGGGGGCTTCGTGGACTGCGAGTCTGGTCGTCGTCAACGCCCTTGCAGCATCTCTCTCTCCTCCGTCGCTCGAGGTAAATCGAGCCGTCACCACCTAAGACCGAACCGCCACCAACGAAGTCACCATCATCGCTCATGTAGCCGTTCGTCTTCATCTCTGCCTTGAAGCTCGCGGCGAAACCGTCTTTGCCTTGCGTTGGTGGAGGTTTCGCAAATTTCAAACCGGCAACCGTCTCCGCCTTGCATTGTTGGTTCCTAACGTGGGTTCAGATCAAACTGTTGCCGGTAAGGTTGTCGTGATGGATCAGCTTGTCGCCTCAGTCCTCGTTGTTGCTGTATTGTTGATGGAACAATTGATTTCAGCCGGTTCAGACCGATTGTGCTTTGAATGGGTCTGAAACGAATCCATTGGGTTGCCTTTACTCTTCAAAACCACATTTGAGGATAAATCCCTAATACCTTTTTAACTTCTCGGTGTTGTATTTTAATAATAACAATAATAATACTTGTAGTAATAGTATTAGCAATAATTATTTATTGTTTAATTGTTTTGAAATGTTATTGTTGTTTTAGAAAATAAATGGTATTTGGATTAAGTATTAAGTTTTAATTTTACTATTTATACTATTATTGATTATTGATAATGATTTTGATTTTGATTAGTTACTCTGATTTGTATAATACCGAGTTGATCGTTATGCCGAACGATGAGTTTTAACAGTGTTTTGTTAAATGTGTTGGGTTCCAAAGTAATCGAGCTGTAGTTTAGTTGGGTTGGATTGTCCCTAAACTAAACAATACATCGGTTAATTAGAAACCTGATGTATTCGGCATACGTTAATTCAGATTAATACTTTGGACTTTAAATTCAAATTGAAAGGGAGTGTAGTTATTTGGACTTAGAAAACGTGATTTTAACTTATTCTTGAACAAAGAATGCTCTCTTTCAGTTTTGAATTTATAGCATCAAGTATCATTGGTATTTGATTTTGTGATTCGGAATTAAAACAACTTGACTTTAATGAATTTTTGACGAATATGTTAGTTTTGAAAATTAGCGTATTTCCAACAAAAAGTTGTATTGTTTTATTGAGGGAGCAATGATTTTAAGTTTAAATTGCTATTTGACTTTGATTTATGAATTTTAATTAAATGTTTTCGAGAGTAACTTGTTTCGTATTTTCAAGTTAAAGTCCCTTTTTCGTAAAGCGCATTATATTGATTGTTATTTAATTTTATGGCATGGTTAGACGACGAAGGACTTTAGGACCAGCCATGATGCGAGCAATGAACCGCGTGCGTCTGAGCATCCTTATACGAAAAGGAACATGACTATGGAAACGCAAGGTAAGAGGGGATGTTACCTTAGCTTAGGGAATGCATATCTAGGTGGTTTATAGTGATGATTAAGATTGCGTGATTTTGTATGTTAATGAACCCTAGGGTAACCGGTAATAATGAAGAATGATTATTTAAGGAAAAGAATAGAAAGCCCTCCCGTGATAATTTATGTTTTTAAATGCATGATGTGATTATTGATATTTGATATTTGATATTTTCTTGGAAATATGTATATGTGACCGAATGCATTAATTGTTGATGTTTGAGTATGTTGTTTATGAAGGAGTAAAATGAAAAGAAAAGAAACGATATTAATGTGTTAAATAAAAAGGGAGAAACATGATTGAATAGTTGGATTAAAGTAAATAAAAAGAATGTGATAAAAGATTAAAGAACTTGGTACGCGAATGCCAAGCCAAGTAAGTACGCCCGAATAGGTGCATTAATTCCATAAGCCGCACGATTTAATGGAGTGTGTAGCGGTAAGATGCCCCTGGATAGGTGTGCAGTGGTGGGTCCGCAAAACCTTAAAGAATAAGATTATGTTATGCGAATGTCAGACCATGTAAGTACGCCCGAATAGGTGCATTGGTTGCATAAGCAGCACGATTTAATGGTGTGCGCAGCGGTAAGACGCCCCTGGATATGTGCGCAGTGGTGGGTTCGCAAAACATTAAACAAAGGATTAAGTACACTTTGTGAATGCCAGACAAAGTAAGTACGCCCGGATAGGTGCATTGGTTGCGTAAGCCGCACGATTTAATGGCGTGCGCAGCGGTAAGACGCCCCTGGATAGGTGTGCAGTGGTGGGTTCACAAAACGGTAAAAAGGGAAATATAATAAGATGTGGAAAAAGAATTGAACCATAAGAAGTGTTGAAAAAGAATCGAACGAGAGAAAGAATTGAATATGAATTAAATGAGAATAGTTGAATAAAATAATTGAACAATAATAATAAGAGATAGCGAATAAGACGAGTACAGAATGATAAGTGTTTGTGAATGAAATGAGTTGGTTTGGAATTGCCTTGCACATTATGTGATTATTTGTCGTGTTGTGTATGACTTAATTGTTATTATATCTATTTAAATGATCTTCGCTAAGTTCTGTGTAATGCTCACCTCTTAACTGTTTTTATATAGGTACAAAGGTTGAGCTTGTACTATTATTGGCCGAGCAGGAGTACACTCCACCCCGTGGAGTGTAAACTAGTTAAGATGGAATTATTTTTATTTTGTTATAATTAATTTATTATGGTTTGGAAATAGTTCAAAATGTTGTGAGCCCTGAGTTTTGTTTTATTTTGTTAAGAGGACATGTAAGCCAAGAAGTATAGTTATAAATGTTTTATAGTTTTCCGGACTGTACTAGATTGAACAGGTGAAAAGTATAAATTTTTGGAAAATCCGAAAAACAGAGGAAACTTCGTCCGTTTTTTACGGAGGTTTTTATAAGTGCAAGAGTTTTAAAAAGAAATTTTCAAGTAACTAATTTTAATTAAGGGAATAAAAGTGAGGTTGTCACAAATTGGATATGAGCCTGCCTAATCTAATAAACCATTATTCTTTAAACTCGAGCCACCTTGGTGGCTCGGAACTCGGAAGATGTAACCTTAAAGAGACACCTTGAGAGATATTATTTCTAGCTACACTCCCTCCGTTTTTTTTTTGTCCGAATTCCTTACGGAACCATCGGTATCTCCAAGAGTACCCTTAATACCAGGGAGCCCTTGAGAGTAATTCGGAGCGAGCTGCGTGGCTGGCTCTCCCAGCGGGATGTTTTTTGTGGGAATCGAACATGGGGCCACTAGCACCTGTATCCCATTCCCAAGATTTCAGTTGGGGCCTTACACCAACTGAACCAAACCCCGTTGGTACACTCCCTCCGTTTTACTATTAACTGTAATGCATGATGATTAAGACAATGATTGAATCTTCAATTATTAATATAAAAAATTTATTTTCATCAAAGTACGGGATATCGGAAAAAGAATTTCAACTAACCTGTGTCTGAAGATGCATTTCTGTCATGGGGATCGGGTCTCAAAAAAAATTACACAAGAAGTAGATGTGTGATTCATTGTGCATAAGGTCTTTCATTATGATTCGCTTCCAGATGTTTAGTTAAATTAATTTTAAAGCACACACTTGCAAAACGGCTACTTGTGGGCATGTTCAGTGGGTTAGATGTTTGCGTTGGAGCTGATTGAATGATCCAATTAATTGAATTTTCTGACAAGTAATGGTCAGAAAATTTTTCGACGGGGTCCGATTGGAATAATATAATAGTTTGATATTTTTATTTTTTCGAGTAAGGGGTATCGGACCCCCGATTTCATGATTATCATTGGAGGTTTCACTGCAAGAGGCACCTCGAAGGCTGCACAACAGATATATGTGGAGAGCGTGATGCAAGTCAACACCAAGTCAAGTGACCCATAAAGTTTGGATCCAATAATCACCTTTTCGAAGGAAGGCTACAACGAATCATCAGAGCTCATGATGATCCCCTATTAATCACGGTGGTCATAGCCAACATAAGCGTCCACAAAGTCTTTGTCGGTCAGGGGAGCTTGGACGGCATCATCTTTTTCAGAACTTTCAAAGGATTACACCTGAACGAGGACGACTTGTAGTCTTATCCATGACAAATCTTTGGGTTCACCGAGTAAGCTGTATAGCCACGAGGTGTCATTGAGTTGCTGGCAATAACTTTTGTGGATGATCACAAGAGTGTAACACACATAACCAAGTTCTTAGTCATTGACGCTCCTTCATCTTATAATATAATCATAGGAAGACCCACTTTGAACGCTCTAAAGGCTGTAGTTTCATCACCACACCTTGCCATGAAGCTACCATCAAATGGGAACGTTATAACCTTGAAAGGAAATCAAAAGTTGGTAAGGGAACTCTACTACTAAAGCCTTCAAATCCACAAGGGCAAAAAAGGACATCACTACCTCGGAGTGAAGTCCGAAAAGCTGAGAATGACCTCTCCTTTACTTAGCATTTCTTTTAATTTATTTATGAATAAGTCCATCATTGGACATTGTTTATTTCATTTGTTGATAGAGTCTTCGCCCCCTTTTTTAGGAATGATAATTTGTTAGTGAACGAAGTTCTTATTCGATCTGACTAAAGAATTATATCTGCTTCCAATTCGTTAGAATCCAAGCGGTCAAAACAACATTGTGTAAAACATTAACCATACTCTCAACTAGCCACTGGGATCCGAGGAGAGACGGGGAACGGAAAGCCCCTTAGCTCCATTAACAAAGGAGTTAAGATCATATATGTTGTTAGTGTTGTTAGTAGGTCATGGGAGGCAAGATGCATTGGCAAGCTGTGAAATAGATATTTCAATATCTTTGATGTACTATAGATATTAGCTTAGTATATGGTACGAGTCATAATACTAGCAGTAGTATTATTGGTTATGTTGACTCTAATTATACTGGAGATGTGGACAACACGAGATCTTTGACTAGTTTGCCTTCACACTTTCAGGTAGTGCAATTAGTTGGAAAGAAACTTTGCAATCCACTATTGCATTATAAACTATAGACGCCGAATACATGGCTGCAGCAGAAGCCGAGAAAGATGTAATTTGACTTAGAGGTTTGATCGACAATTTAGATTCGGAATAAGATATCACTGTAGTTTACTGTAATAACCAAAGTGTCATTCATTTGACAAAAAATCAAATCACGAAAGAACCAAACATATTGATGTCAGACATCATTTCATAAGGGAGATCATTTCTCAAGGTATCGTTGAGGTGAAAAAGATTGGTACTTCTGATAATCCAACATGATGAGTAAGCCAGTTACGGTATCTAAGTTTAAACATTGCTTGGAGTTGGTTGATATTGGATCGAAATGAAAACATTTAAGCCAAGATGGAGAGTATGAGTGTTTCACGAAATATGGCATTGGAAGAGTTGGTTGGCGTTGGCTTAACATGAAAGGTATTGAATAGACTCTTCCTGTTTCTTTGCAAACTCCTTTAGTTTCTTTGGTGAAGAGAAATTACTTCTCTTCCATTAGTTATATTCGGTAGTTGTTCTTCTTATAATTAATACAAAACTTTGTTTCCATTAAAATGACAACAGTAACAATAACAACAAAAACATAGTCCGCATAAGACAGCGCAGTTGGTGGTTGCAGAGACACTTAGGATTTCCCCTTCCCCAGGTCATGGGTTCTAGTCCCAGACCTCCCATGTAAACCAAAACAAAAAAAACAAAAACATAGTTGGAAGAATCCTATTTATAATATTATATCTTATAGAAAAGCATTTGTTTCTTCTTAATTAGCTTTTCTCTGAATATTAGTGAGAATTGAGTGTATGCACCGTTGAGAAAATAAAAAGAGATATTTTGGATGTTTTTCTTTGATATTTGATTGTTGTCATTTGTTCACCATTTCTATTTTATTTCCGCTATTTATTAATAACAAAAACGTACGATTAGAGGCAAAACTCATTTCGGTGATCTCTACGCCTCGGAGGGAATTAGTCTTCGGCTGTCGGCTGGGGATACCCTTGGTGTACACCAAAAAAAAAAAAAGGTACGATATAATACTTGTAATGAATAACACTTAATTTCGATGTGAATAACATATTATTGTTAAATATGAACGTTGCAACGTAACCAACACTTATATTTTTGAAGGAGATTTCTAACATGCAACCTAAAATTAGATAGTTGCTATGCAACCTTATATTAAACAAATAAGAAGTTGACACATAAGACATGTGTGTCATGTCATTTTTTGAAGCAGTCAAATATAATTTTTACAACTTAGTCCAACATAAAAAGTAAATTAATTTAATTTAGTCCTTTGTACCTATTGGCAAATTATAATTTTTAATTTGAAAAGACATTATTAAAAAAAAATAAAATTTGCTAAGAAGGGGCAGTACTTCTTAGCAACTTTTATTTTTTTTTAATAATGTTTTTTGAAATTAAAAATTATAAGAAGAAGGGACAGTACTTCTTAGCAACTTTTATTTTTTTTTAATAATGTTTTTTGAAATTAAAAATTATAATTTGTCAATAGGTACAAATGACTAAATTAAATTAATTTACTTTTTATGTTGGATTAAATTGTAAAAATTATATTTGACTGCTTCAAGAAATGACACAGCACAAATATGTTATGTGTTAACTTCTTATTTGCTTAATATAAAGTTGCATAGCAACCATCTAATTTTAGGTTGCATGTTAGTAACCCCTTTTTTGAATTGACGTAACGAACACTTTAAATGTATGGTGCATACTTAATTTCAACCCAACAAATATATAAAATACTCATTCTCTAAAATACTAGTATGTATTCTCATCGTCCCTTAATATAAGTCGCTTTTATTTAATTCACACATATTAAGAGAAGTAATTATTACTTTCAAATTTATCAAAAAATATGTTGTCATTCCAAAGTTATCCCTATTTAAAACTTTACAACTCTATTAATTTCTCTCTATTATAATTATTACCCTATCACTCCTATGTAATTATGAGGGGTATATTTGGAATAAACTTTTTAATGCTACCTAGATATTCCAAAACGACTTATAAAAAGGGACAAAAAATCTACCAAAATGGTGCCCTATATTAAGGGACGGAAGAAGTATTATGTAAGAACAATTTTACTTAGTAAGTTGGTGAATGAAAACGACACGTACTGAAATTGCAACATTTAGAAAATCTTTTCAATATGGTAGTTGGGAGGAGGGTTCCTTAGCTTCTCGATATATTTTTGGTACCATAAAAAGCTCACTGGGTTTTTATATTTTTTAGGGAGCTCACCGTGTTTATAAATCAAATCCTCATAATAACATTAAATGTGATTACATTTGTGACACACCTACATACCCTAATTTTACAGGTTGTAATTTAAAGCAAGAAACTGTATTTTATTATTTTATTAATTGAATAATAAGGAGTTCTCATCGTATGAAAAATGGTCCAACACCAGGAGCATCACGGCATAGAAAATTATTTGACTTAACATACAGCATGCAATAATAATGAAACAACAACTATGTCTCGTAAATATCCATGAGACATACGTGAACTGCACCACCTAACAGCCTCTAATAATCAACCAAATGATAGAACCTTGTGAGGCCTATATCTATTTTCTAGTTTCCTTTTGGATCCAAGTCATTTATTGCAATGCACCCTTACCTCTCACCCGCAACGTGTGTTTGAGAAGATTCAAGAGGAAATTATAAGTTAGTTAATGAATGTATTCCACAAAAATTAGTCTGTAATCCTATTTAGATAGATAAAAATGTGTGATAAAAAATAATAATTTATAAACTCTAATTTAATAAGTTAATTGAAATGATTTATGTTTTATAACTCTTTGGCATATAAATCATTTTCACATTATTTTTCACTTATAAGTTAGTAAGACAACTAGAAAATAGAAATTACCAAAAATTTTCTGTTTAATAAATTAGTTTGACTGAACTATCACTTTCATTTCTAAAATTATATCCAATTTTTACTTTAATTATTGAAATTACATAAAAAAAAATTTTGGGTTCTTGCAATTGCCAATAGTTTATTCACATTAGTCGTCTCTGATTTATATATGGATCATTTGATGTAGTTTAATTTGTCATCATCAATGGACGTCCAACATGACCATAATTAATGCTTCAAAACGACGTCATTTTGATGTAGTGAATTTAATTTAATTTTTGAATATTGTTTTCACTTTAGTCCTTAATTTTATATAGATTATTTTAATTTTAGTATCTGACATTAGAGAAATTCCATTTTGACCCTTGACTTTGACGTTAGCCCTTGGAGCACTAAATGTAGAAGGAGTTAATCTTATATGCGGTTACAACAATTACTTGTTTAACCTTATTTTTTATTAATTGTTCAATTCATCATAACACACCCAAAGAAATGTACAGTTTTTAGCTTTGTTGATGATGAACTGAACAATCAATATAAAGCAAGATTAAAAAGTGATTGTTGCATGCAGCTGCCGATAAGATTAACATCTTCTAAAAGTTAGTGTTTCAAGGGACTAATAACGTATTAAACATTAGCCAAAGTTATAGGACAAGGTGAAATTTCTCTCATGTCGAGTATTAAAGTGAGAGAAACATAAAAAGTTTGGGACCAAAATAAAAGCAGCACTTAGGACTAAATAGAATTTGCTACGCCAAAATGATGTCATTTTGGGTGTTAACGATTCATGTAGGAATTTCGTTAACGAAGTCAAACGGAGCAAAATTTTAGGAACTAATGTTAGTAATGTTAATTTGACAATTTCAGAGACAATTTTTTTTTTTAATTTCAGAGATTAAAATGAAAGTTGATTACAATTTCTGATATAAAAGTGTGGTAATTTAGTGATATTAATTTACCAGGTTTTAATAATCTTGGTTAGCATATATACATTATCTATCTTTTTTTAAATTTAATCTTCAATCCAGCTAGTTATGTCAAAGAGAGAACTAGAGTATCTATCATTGGCCGATAAAGCCTCTTCCCACTTGGCCACTTGTCTCATGGCTTAAAATAACATATATACCTTAGCTTATTTCCCTCTCTCGTGTTTAACGCTCAAAGACTAACCCAATCTTCTTAAGCTACCAAAGTTTGTCACTTCCTCTTGTTGGCATAGGGCGATGAACACTATAAACCTTTACAGTAAATCAAATCAGCTTTCATATCTCAATTATATTATGTAAAGAGATCGAGATTATTGTAGAGGTTAGTTACCCTTCAGCCATGGAGGTGGAGAACAAAAAGCCAAGATATCCAAGTCTATTCAATTGGTTGCACAAGGAAGATAAGCAATCTTATAGTTTGAGTGAAATAGAAGGTTTTCTATCATATTCTTTAATCCAAGGAAATAATAATCATTATCAAATATATATATTATTTAATTGATGGTGCACTTTGTACTGCAGATGGAGTAGAAGTTAAAAGTGATGACTATGATCTTTCCATTCGATCATTGGAATTTGATCCATACATTTTAACAAACGAGTTAAGGTAAATTAAATTCTTTTTATTTGATATAACTAAACTTGTTCTAAACTTTGGTGTAAGGATTTGAGTACACCCTTTGTACTCATCTTTTAATATTAATATTTTGCTTATTGAAAAAACAATTTTTTTATTTGACCAAAAGATGTAAAAGTAATGTTTTTATAGCTTATGATGACTTCTGTATAATGAGATGTAATAAGTGTGTGTGTGTGTATGCATGTTATTTCAGGATCTTTGTTGGTACTTGGAATGTTGGTGGAAGATCTCCGGTAGGAAGCTTAGCTGTTGACTTGGAAGATTGGTTGAATATAAAGAATGCTGCAGATATGTATGTTCTTGGGTATGTACGATTAATTACTGCCAAAATCAATCTAATTTTAATCAAATTCCATTATATTCTTTTATAAAATTTCCTATATTAGAGGGAAAACTGGAAAAATAATTGATAAATCGAAATATATTATACTTCATTGAAGCTTGATGATCTAAACAATAAAAAAATTTGATTTTTTAAAGTAATATTTTAAATACAAATTTTGTTCCATCCGTGCCGTGGGCATGGAAAAGACTTTCTTAGTAGAGGTAAAACGATGATCTCTACGCCTCGAAGAGGATTAGTCTTCGGCTGTCGACCGGGGATACCCTTGGTGTACAAAAAAAAAATACAAGTTTTGTATACATAATAAAAAAAAATACATATATGCAGGGAATAAATCTTCATGACTCAATTCGGAGTAATCAGAATCCAATATTATTACGAAACACTGAGATTCAACAAAAAGAAATACTTAATTAAACATACACATTATTTCACCTCATAATAATATTATAGCAAGTGTTGTTTTATGCACAAGCAGATTATGTCACCTTTCATATATATAATATTTCATGAAATATAATAAAAAAACTTTTCAATTTCCAGGTTTCAAGAGATTGTACCTTTGAAGACCTTAACAGTGATAGGAGCTGAGGATACAACAGTGGCAACAAGCTGGAACCAGCTTATAGGAAGAACACTAAACAAAAACTTTGGACACCAATGTTCAACAACACCAATGTTGAATTCATCAATATCATCATGTAACGATTATCCAAACAATGAAGAAGGCAATAATAATAACAATAATGAGTACAAACTAGTAGCTAGCAAGAAGATGGTTGGAGTGTTCATAAGTGTGTGGTTAAGGACTGAAGTGATGAGGAAGTATTGTGTTTCAAATGTGAGAGTATGTTCAGTGGCATGTGGTGTGATGGGTTACTTGGGAAATAAAGGGTCAGTGGCAGTTAGCATGGCAATTGAAGGGACAAGTTTTTGTTTTGTAGGAGCACATTTAGCATCTGGGGAGAAGAAAGGTGATGAAGGGAGAAGAAACCATCAGGTTGCTGAGATTTTTAGAAGAACATGTTTCTCTAGGACCACAAAATTACAACATCATTATCCTCATCCTCTTACCATCTTAGGCCACGAGTAAGTGATTTGTCTCTATTCTGAATTTCCTATCTTTTTTCTTTTTGTTTAATTTATCACTTTTTTCAAAGTTGATCAATCTTCATTTGTTTCAAATATTTTTAAAATGATTGAAAAATATTTCAGGGCTAGAAAAAATGCCTCAAATTTAATTGAGGTAAAAAAAAAAAAAACATGCTGAAACTTGTTGTTTTTAATTTTATAGAAGTGTTAGGAATAAATTTTTTTACCAGCAAAAAATATTTTATTATAAATATAAAGGATTATATGTAGGGATGAGCATGTGTACCCATGGGCGCGAGTAGTGCATACCCATGTCCATACCCACGGGTATTTATGCGAGTAACAGGTATCCGCGGGTTTCAAACTTTTATTATATAATTATATATTTTGTAATAATAATTATACATAAAAATAATTATAAGATGAATAATCATATACGATAAATATTTATCATTATAATTTTATTTTTAAAATTCAATATGAAATATAAATAAAAGGAAATTTATATGTTCTCAAAGTAATAAAAAATATATTAATATACATATAATATTTATTATTAAATAATTGTTTTATATATGCGGATACCCGCGAGGCGGGTATCATAATGCTCATCCCCACATGCAAGGAAATAGTGCAGCTACCCGTTGCGGGTAATTTTTGTGAGTACCCGTGGATATGGGTATTTTACCCATCCCAAATTATATGCTCAACTCTTGAACAATTTATTGACTTTTAGACACAAGAAATATAATAAACTAGAGCCATTATTCGACCACAAATCAAAGCACCAATGAGCCAAGTCAAAATTCAAAAAACGCAGACCTTGAGAAGAACCATATCCAAATTGATTCAAACTTTTCATAATAGATGATAGTTTAAAATTAAGGTATGTACAGTTTGTGTCTAAAACTATTAAGTGTCATAAAAAATCATCAAAAGGGTCATTGAAAGAATCTACAACCATTCCAGTTTGAAAGTTCAAAAGTTCAAATAATATTGTTCTAGTTGCATAGATGTCTCCAATTGTTCTAATTCTACAAGTCCATTGAAAGAATCTCCAACCATTCCAAATTGAAAGTTCAAAAGTAGCAAAATCCAAACTGCTGGAAATGGGGTTATTGTTTGTTACTTTAGTCCTTTTTAATTATTTTAGGTCGTTATCAATTATATATGAGAAGTCATTGTCTCATTGAGCACTCATTTTAAATCATTAAATCATACTCACACCTGATTCACGCAGATTAAGAAAAATAATTATTATTCTCAAATTTATCAAAAAAATATGTTGTCATTCCAAGGTTACCCTATTTAAAACTTTACAACTCTATTCATTTTTCTCTCTATTGCAATTATTATCCTATTACCCTTATGCAATTATGAGGGGTGTATTTGAAATAAACTCTTTAATACTACTTAGATATTCTAAAATGACTTATAAAAAGGGACACTAATTTTATCAAAATGATGTCCTATATTAAGGTACGGAGAGAGTACTCTGTAAACTGTAAAGTCATGGTAACTAGGGTCCCTTTAAAATTGACGACGAGGACAGATCATATTCCTGCAAGCTAGTAAAGTCATGGGCATGGCAATGGGCATCATAAATGAAGAATAGCATACATGAAGTTAGTTTCAATGCACTATCAAACCATTTTGTTATACAGTACCGATTTTATTGTATTGCCTCATATTAATAATAAAAAAAGGTGTGATTTTTCACATGATTATTGAAAATATCAAAAACTTTTTTAATGGCGCAATACAAAATGAAGTGATAGTAAAAATATATATTTTTTTTGATGTCTCTACTAAACCAACGTGCTTTGAAAACCCACAATTTCAACATTAATCGAAGTAAAACCAAATATATGGAGAGTAAATTTAGCAAGAGAAACATAAATCTTATTCCAAAAGTGAAGATTGGAGATCATGTCATACGACAAATCACAAGATTTAAGTGTCAATCATATAACAAGATGGGAAAAAGAGAAAGACGATGTAAATCATAGGACTACTTAACCACGGTGGATGAAATGGAGAAGTATCGGTGCCTCAGGAGTTATATATGTGATAGAAAAATAAAGCTAAAGCTTAAGGGAAAATTTTACCGTAATGCTATAAGGCCACCAATGTTGAATGAGACTAAATAATTATTAGGTGACAAAATGCCAAGAGAACAAACTTCATCTAGCAAAGATGAGTATGTTGTGCTGAATAACTGAACACAATAGACAAAATAGGATTATGATGAATGCATTAGAAAGAAAGTAGGCGTAGCTCTTATTGTAGAAAAGATGCTAGAATCTCGCCTTAGATGGTTTGAGCATATGAGTAAGAGACTAATAAAAACCCCATAAGGAGAATAGGTCAAATGGAGGCTATTTTGATGGTTAGAGGTAGGCTAAGAAAAATCATAAACAAAACAATTAAGAATAATAGATTAATGTCTGGTCAATAAATATAATTTATTATGACATATCATTATAGCATTGTTTGATCTATCTAACTGACTCCACTTATTAAGAATAAGGCTTTGATTGTCTTTGACGTATTCTTTTCTACTACTAAACCACTAACTTAAGACTCAATATAAGTCAACCAAATAACTATAGTAATAAGATTTTTGATTAAAACTAGCCGTTCTTTAGTGGTCAAAATATCAAACCCACTAAAAAATTCTTCTGTGTCCATTTCTTCTCATAATAATGAATAAAGGATTTTAAACTCCATATTTCAAAACTAAACTTCATTTTATTTTATTTTTTCCAAAATTATCCTTATCTTTTACAAATCTTAAATCCTATACACTTTTTTTTTCAACATACAACTACCGCCATCCTACTATCACTATACATTACAAATCGTGAGTCGCTGCCACCACCACCACTTCCAAATTGCAATATCATTCACCTTAACATCCTCTCTCGCACGCCATTATGTACGGTAAAAACCCCTCATCCCTCACTCATTAGTAACAACCTTCATCATCTTCTCCTAAACATCCAAACTCTCCACCCTCCACCCTCCTCTTGCTTTTTCTTCTAAACTCCATGGGCTGTTTAATTTAATCTTTTGTTGGATTTGTCATTCATCTAGTACCATTTTATTATTGATAATATTATTGTTAGAGTTTGTTGGGGTTGAAGCTGAAGCAAATTTGCTCACCATATGCACAATTCGTTGAATCTAATTTTATTATGGCTTAAATACCAAAATGGTCCCTATAATTATTGCTCATTTTGAAATTGGTCCTTATAAAAAATTTTCTTTGGTTTTGGTCCCTAATATTATTTATCGTTTTGGTTTTAGTCCCCCACATTTAAATTGGATGGAAATCGTTAACATGACATAACAGAATGGTGGTCAAGAGGCGACCGCTGCTGGGAATGGTGGTCAAGAGGCTGCTACTACTAGGAATGATCATCCGTCTACACAACCTGCACAGTCATGTAGAAAGAGGCTTTATCAGTTGATCTAGCTCTCTTTCTACATGACTGTGCAGGTTGTGCGGATGGTTGCTCGTTCCCAGTAGCAACAACCTCTAGACCACCATTCCCAATAGCAACAGCCTCTTGACCACCATTCTGGTAGGTCACGCTAGTGATTTTCATCCAATTTAAACATGAGGGACTAAAACCAAAAAAATAAATAATGTCAGGGACCAAAACCAAAACAATAAATAATGTTAGGGACCAAAACCAAAGAAAATTTTTTATAGGGACTAATTTCAAAATGAGCAACAATTATAGAGACCATTTTGATATTTAATGATAATATAATTGCAGCTTCGAACTCGTTCCAACTGGGTGAGGGTTGAAGATGACAAGGGTACTATTGGCTATTTTGCAATTAAAAATGGGCTTTAGGTTTAGAACATAATGTTTAAAATCTTTTACTCCATATTAATCACTTAATAGAAGAAGAGAAAAACAATTAAGAATATTCAAATCCAGGTTCACACCGTTAGTGAAATTATATAAATGGTTTGGGCCCAAATTATAAATATACTAAACTTTTTATTTTAGAAAAGATTTAGTTTCCAAATCCCACTTTTTGGACACCAACCCTAAAAAAAATTTATTTTCAAAAATATCTTTATTCAAAAATTTCTCAACCTTATACTCTTTCCTTCTTACACCCAAACCTCCCTCTCGCACCACATTATCGAAGCTCGCTGGAGAAGATCACGGCGCAGCCTCCCATACCTTATAGGTAAGTTTCTTCAATGTCTCAAGGTTTGTACGATTTTATATTTTTTATTGTTAGAGTTTCATAGGTTATTTTGTATTGTTAAGGTTTCGTAGGTTTAGTGGTTTTAGGTCTTTTTTCGTTTATTTTCTTTTTGTGTTTTCGTCATACTTTAGTCATTCGTTTTCATCGTTTTTTTTTTTCTGATTTCATAGTTTTCAACAAACCAGTGCCGAAAAAATTATTTTCCGACACGAGGGTCTTGAAATTAACCTTAATAGAATTTTGTAAGTAAATTTTAGAGATGGCAAGAACCCTAAGTTTTGCAATAGCTACCTATCGAGAAAAACTATAAGAAGCAATTTGAAAATTCTGACATACTCGTGTCGAAATGTTAATAAAATTCCGACTCTGACTTTTTGGAATAACTTGAGTTAAAAATAAAAATCAGAAATAGAAGTAGGCTATCTTTATCAGAACGTAAACAAGTTTTGATGAGGGGGGTTTGAATATGAGAGATTTCTAAAGTTTCTTGGGAGGGAAGGTGGAGGGGTGTGGGATTTGGAAAAATAATAGGAAGGGGTATTTTAATCATTTTGTATTTAAAATGGGGGTTGGGACTAAAATATCGGGTTTGGAAACCGAGTGCATGTTTGGTTATACGGTGAAAAATCACGTTGGACTCCAAAATCAAGTTTGAGGTAAAGCAATTGTGAATATATAACTTCTGTTTTTCAGAATCAATTCTAGAAAAACAAAACGTGCATCCAAACATGCAATAAATCTCATTCTAGAAAATTACATCTCCTAATAAAGATCGATTGGGAGCGACAATAATTCAGTTAGAAAAATAACAAAAGAATTAGACAAAGAGATCTACGCACATATACAAACTTTTATATATATATATATATATATATATATATATATATATAAAACATTGTCTCATTTGTTATTTGTGTTTTTTTATTTTATTTTTTTAATTTAAAAAATGACAAATATTTAATCTTATACATAAGTAGCCTCTTTTTATAAGTCTATCAATCATTTCTCAGTTACTCATATAACTTTATTGCCTAGCTAAACCAAACAGATTTATTAATTAAGAGACTAGCTAATCTCTTTGTATTAAATTATGAACAGTCGAATATTTTGGTTCGGGGACCTCAACTACAGGTTATACTCAGAGGACAATGTTGCCAGGCATATGATAAGAAAACAAGACTGGAAAGCTTTGCAAGAGTTTGATCAGCTCCAGAAAGAGCTAGAAGAAGGTGGAGTCTTCGAGGGTTGGAAAGAGGGTATCATAGAATTTGCCCCAACATATAAATATTCATCATCCAATAGATATTGTGGTGGCCTTCCAAGCAGATATGGGGAAAAGCAAAGAACTCCAGCTTGGTATAATAACAACAACTTCATCACGTAACCTCCTTTTGTTGGCGTCAAATAAAGCTTTCTTTAATAATAATGAAAAAAAAAAAAAAAACCAACAACAACAACTTATTTATTCTTTTCTTTGTTATAGGCCTTGAATTCGTTCATATAACAAGGGTCCCTTCCCCTTGTTTTAAGACTTTTTAAAATAAAAATCATTTTTATTTTCAAAAAAGGTTACTTCAAAAAAATCTAATTTTAAGCTGATAGGTAGGCTTTTGGAAAACAAGAAATCAAATTTTAAATTCTTTTGGGAAGCTACAAAAAGTAGTTTTTGAAAAGTAGAAGCTGTGGATGAAAGAGTAGTGGGTGTGATAGAGAAGCATTATATTTATTTATTTATTTTTTTGTCAATAATATTTCTACATAAAAAGTACTTTTTTTTTATATAACTTACTTAATCATAAAAATCACCTTTTTTTAACTTAAAGAAAAAGGTTGTGAATTAACTAATGAGATGTTGGTGTAATGGTGTCAGGGGCTGCACTTGGTAAGGCGAACCACAGTTCGATCCCCCACAACAACGTAGATGAATAAAACCTTAACCCCGGGACCCCCTCGAACTAGATTAGTCGGCCCAGTAGGCCGGATACTAGGATCCAAACAAAAAAAAAGTTTGAATTAGCCCAAATAATCATTATAGTTAACCCTTCACTTACAGATTAATCCCTTAATTTAATTATTGTATGAACTAGTCTCTATACATTTAGAATATTCCTAAGAACTTAATCTTTTATTATATCTCATTTTACTTTCTTAGAAGTACTAATTCAGTACGAAATTTATATACTCAAGAAATAAGCTACACAATAATTACGTTGAGAATGATTCTAAATACAAACTAGTAAATTTATCCTGTCTATATATATCGTCAAGAACACAAAGTAAACAAGGGGTTACTTTAACAGGTGTGACAGAATTCTGTGGTATGGGAAAGGAGTAGAGCAACTTCACTATCTTCGGAGTGAAAGCAAGTTCTCGGATCATCGCCCTGTTTCTGCAATTTTCTCAACACAAATTGAAATTGTGTCATCAAGAAAAGAACTTGTGGAATTACAAAGTATTCCCTCAACAATGTTGCACCCCAATCATGTAAGTTCTCTATGATTTTTAGTAATTTAAGATTTAGTTTTGTTAGGATATCTTTGTATATATCCTCCTAATAATACTAAATTAAAAAAAAAGTCTTCCAAATTAAATAAGTCAATTTAAATATCCTCCTAAATACTAATATAAGTATGTGTTGTTATAAAATGATACTTGCCAACAAGTGACATATGTCCCTTTTTTATGGTTAGAAGAAGTTTTTTCTCTATTTGTTAGAAGGATACATCCTATAGTAAATAAAAACATAATTGCATCTAATGTTTAAAATTTCACATTTTCATTAACTAATAAATAGAGTTATTTGTAAGAGGATTGATCAGGATAAGTTAGAATTATTCTTTATAATTTTTATGTACATAGAAAAAAATTACTCCTTTCATTCTTATTATATATAAGTTTCTTTAACACACCTTTAAAAAAATAGTTAATATTATTATCAGTGGCATAGAAAATGTAAATATTTTGTATGTTTTTTTAAAACTATCTTTATAATTATTATTGTGAATGATCACGATAAGTTAGAATTATTCTTTATAATTTTTATGTACATAGAAAAAAATTACTCCTTTCATTCTTATATATAAGTTTCTTTAACACACCTTTAAAAAAATAGTTAATATTGTTATCAGTGGCATAGAAAATGTAAATATTTTGTATGTTTTTTTAAAACTATCTTTATAATTATTATTGTGAATTTAACAAGTGTAGAGTAAATATGAATGTTTACGAAAAAGGAGTATGCCATTAGAAATTGAAAATGAGTAATTACATTAAGAAAACAAAGAAAGTCTTTAAAAGAAGCTTACGTATAAGACCGGAGGGAGTACAAGAAATTAAGAAATCCAAGATAAAGCTTAGAAAGTGAAGCTTCATTTAAGTTTCTGAAACCTTGTTCTGACTGAGGTAAGCTTATTAATTATGGCACGCAGGGTGTGAACAATGGAGATGAAGACAGAAAATCTACCTTATTGTCACTGTTGATCGAGGATATACAAGGTTGTTAATACAAGTAAAACTATACATTAAAAGGATGTCAATGGTTGTAATTATGCATGCCAAGATCGTCATAAAAATGACATATAAGCTAAGTGCTTTTTTGTATATATATGATAACATGCCTGGTTGTGTTTAGACTTTAGACGATGGTAAGGTACATAGTAAATACATACAATTGTTGATCAGAATCACGATTGATCTTTGATCTTTTGTGATAGGTCTTTGTACCCAAGTTAGAGATAGAGGAAAATTGGTTGATATGATATCTGCATAACCGTACCAGACGGTAATAGATCTTCTTTCTGTTGGGATTATTGATAAATTAGATGTGGAGCATAAATGAAAGTGCTAATTATACTAGGATGGAGTAAAGATCAAAAAGGAGATAATTTGTTAACTAAGTTTGCAGTTTGATTTCTCTGAATTTTTGGCTTGCATTACACGCGGCTTAGATATTCATGCCTTCAAATAAACATACATAGGTGATGATGACGGGTTATGCATTTTCTACACATTTTTTTGGGTTTAAATACCAAAATATCATTATAAACATGGACTCTTTTAATATAACCTTTTTTTTATCTCTGCATTTACAAAATGTTTTTATTTTGGTTTCCCTGTTAAATTTTGATCCCATAATTTCGTTGGTAATTTGTTTTGATACTTTTGTTATTAGATTTCATAGGTTTTGGTCCCTCTGCTGTTATGATTTTTGAATTGGTTCTTATATGTAATGGAAGTTGTCTTTTTACCCTTGAGAATTAATGCAAGAATTTTTTCCTTAATTAGTCGTAGAATGTAATATTTCAAGTTTTCGGTATTTTTCATTCACATTTAACTAGAGAGACCAAAACCAAAATGTTTTGTAAATCAAGCACCAAAACCATTTTTTTTTACAAGAATCAATTTCAAATTGGTCAATATTTACAACGACCATTTTGATATTTAAGCCTTACAAATATTATTTTAACTTTCACCATCACCCATTACTATATGGTGACTAGATTTTTCTTTCTTCAATGGATATAGTTTCTTCATAATTTTTTGGGAGATTTTATTAACACCCGTTTTTCTATTACTCACACCAAATTTTTCAAAATATTTTATTTGCACTAACAAAAATGCTCTTATCTATAAATTTAAACTTTTTTTATTATATTTTTGCTCTTATTTACATTAAACACCCACACTCATACCCGCAGCCGCACCTACATAATCATCTTTAATCTCTTATGTTTCTCACCCATGCCAAACCACCACCACCATTATCACCTTTTACTTTCTCTTACTCCCATTCTTCCAATACCTACATAAATATTATTAATTTAACTACGTTCCTTCCTGATAATTAGATGTTGAAATGCAAAATGAAAAAAAAGAAAAACAAATAAATAAATAAATAAAATCCATGTAATAATGACACACAACACCTATTAACAGCAACAAGAACCTGAGAAATAAAATAATGCAAATTGAACTGACCCAGAAGAAATGATCCTGCAAAACTTTTAGTTTATGAGAACTGGTATAGTTCAATTATGATGGAAATGAAGTCACCGCTGATTATATTAAGAAACAACTAATGAACTAAACGCAAAACAATTTTGGCCAAGCAAATCTTTTTTTGTAATGAAGCAAATCTACATTGGACTGGGTGCGTGAGTCAAGAATAATTTCGTATTCCATAATAATTCCGATTTCTATTCAAAGCGAGTCAAGAACTTCTTCCTCTCGGAGATCTTCATCATTCTTTGCCATCAAGCATATATAGGTTGGCCCATTTTTCCTCTTCCGAAATGCCTATGCTCGCTTCCTCTTCCGGCACATCCCAAATAATGTATGTCTTTTTGGATTTGAAGTTGTTTGATTTCTTCATCTTACTTTCCATCTTCTTGAGATAGGTAGGAAATTGAAATTTGATATGTCCCGCTTTCCCGCATTCATGGCAAATGTTTTTATCTTTTAGTGTTTTGCCTTTTTGCTGTCTCTTTTGTGTCCTTATTCCTTTGCCTATTGAATCCTCTCGGCTTCTTGAGGAACTTGCGGTATTTCTTCACTAAGAGACCCAAAGTATCATCATCATTGTCCGAACCAGAGTCTTCTTCTTGAGATATCTCAGAGAGATTCCATTCTTCTTTCTATGTGATTCTTCGTGCATGGTTAAACGTCCTACCTCCATCTCATGCTCTTGCAATTTGCCAAATAGTATGGCAAGCTCCATGCTATCCAAATCCTTGGACTCCATTATTGTGGTGACTTTTGGTTGCCATTGTCTATTAAAACATCTCAAAACTTTATTAATAATTTCACCATCAATAAAAGACTTGAGCAATCAAATGGTTAATAATATGAGTAAATCATTTTTGCGTATCACATATTGATTCAATTGGTAACATATGAAATAACTCATATTCATACATAAGTGCATTTAATCTAGCACGCTTAACCTCATTAGTACCTTCATGGTTACTTGAAGAGTATCTCACATCTCCTTAGCACTTTTACATTGAGAGACTCTAAAGAACACATCATAAGAGAGTGTGGAGGTGATGATATTTTTTGCTTTTAAATTTTGTTGTACCTTCTTTTTCTCATCATCGGTCCATGTACTCTTAGGCTTGTCTTTAGTTTCACCATTCACTTAATGTTTTGGTATATATGAATGGTCCATTTTCTATAGATTCCCAAATGTCCGTATCAATAGTCTTTATGAAAATTCTCATGCGCACTTTCCAATAGGCATAACCCTCTCCACCGAAAATTGGAAGGCTGTTGATTGAGGAACCTTCACGACCGAAAGGATTAGTTGAGCCCATTTGTAAACCAATTCCAAGGATCAACGCAAAAAAACTATTAAGCTCTAGTCTTTTCGACCGAAATCTGATACCACTTGTTGGAATACAAGCGGGCTAACAAACACCTAGAGGAGAGTGAATAGGTGTAGTGATTAGTTTTTACAATTTTCGAAATCAATCAAAGATATGCGCATTAGTATCATTTTACTTGGTTTCTGTTTAAGCTGTTACTTGGTTAATGCAATGTGTAAACCGGGTAAAATTTGATTTACTTGGTTGTTGAACCAAGTAACCTAAGAGTAATCGATTCGAAAAATGATTCTTTTCAAAATCTTTTTGCTCAGACAGTATATGTACTTTACAACAATCAAAGATGGATACTTAAAAAGTTCTATATCAAATAATAAAAAGATTCATCTTGATTGATTCAAGAATTGAAATCACCAAAAAACACGTTTTTCGCAAAGTTAATGGAAAACACTGAAAGTAAAGAGTATAGAGATAGAAATACGACACTGAGATTTTATTATGGTTCACTCTCAATCTTGAATTTTATTATGGTTCACTCTCAATCTTCCAAGAGCTACGTCCACTCCTCCCCTTTTGATTTTGGAGATTTGCTTTACTATGAATTAAGAAAATATTGTACAAGCACACTTCCAAGATGTCTCGCTTGAACCGCCTAACAAAGGATCCCTCACCCTTACCTTCTACAATCTCGCACCTCTTCTAAATTCGCTGTGAACCTCTGTTGTAAAAGGATTCCTGACATTCTACCCTTTAAGAGATCCCTCGCTCCTAGAACAAACTCTCTAAACTTTGATGATTCTCATACCTAATTGATAGGAGAATCTTTCTTGTTGTTTTTCCTTGGTTGCACTTTGAAATTGCAAAATCAACAACACTATTCAGCGTTTAAACTTTTCTTGAATCTCAATGAATGCAAGTTGAAGATCGATGATGTATGAGATTTCAAGAAAGAATATAAGAAGAAGATAATATGAATATTGTTCTAATCTTGAGTTTCTTAATTTTCATACTTTTCTCGGTAAAAACTTGAAAGTAATGTGTAATAAACGTTTTTTTAGTTCACATCCTTCTTATATTATAAAAAGTTGTCCCAATGGAGCTCTCTTATTCACCCAATTTGAAATCTTGCTTTCTTATTGAAAGTTGGTGTTTCTAACTCAACGAAAGCATCCACATGTCCTCTTTTTTATTCCAATTTCAAATTTAAAGTTTCAATTTTAAAATTTGAAAATCAAGTTTTCTTATTATAGTTATAACAAGTTACAATCCCACTTCATTTCATTTCCACAACACTATTTTCTTCTCCCTTCCTTCTCTCTTTCTTTCTCAGCAGACATTGTTTCTCTTAAATAATCTATTGTGTGTTTAAGATCATTATTATTATTATTATTATTATTATTATTATTATTATTATTTATTCTGCTTTAGATTTTAGAGTTCTAGATTATTATTATTATTATTATTATTATTATTATTATTATTATTATTATTATTATTATTATTGAGAAATCCTCTTTCTTTGTATTATAAGAATCTATTCTAATGTAGTCTCCACAATGCTCCTTTTTGAAATCCTGCATCCAAAGTAAAAATTGAGAAATCCTCAACAAGTATGGCAGTGGTGATTACCACTTTATTTTTCAAACTGCGGACATGATATTAATTAAAAATCCATCATGAAGTTAAATAATAAAAAAAGTTAAAAATAAATCAAAATATCTATAATAACTAACCCCTGCAATACTCAGATTTATATATATCCAATAATAATTAGATAACTACAAGCCAACAAACAAACAACCCCGTGCAATGCACGGGGCTTAAAACTAGTGTTATATATGATTAGTTTCCTCAAGAAAAGATTTAAAAGAAAACTGATTTTTCCCTTCAGCACATTGAGTTATCCGAGTAAAATGACCCTACTCGGTTAACGGGCCATGACTGATACTTATTTAGCCTTGCAAAAGGAAATTAACCGCATAAACAAAATGTTAATTGATCGGGTAAACTCTTTCTGCACAACCAAATATCAATTTTCAATGGAAATCTAAATCATATATCAATTAATAAAACTTAAACCTATGACTTACCATTCAATGATGCATGTAAAATATATGTAAATGATTACCAAATATATATATATATATATATATATATATATATATATATATGATTTTTTAACTTTATGCATCATTTTTCAAAAAACATGGTTAATGTAATGAATCAATATATGACTTTTTAATTTGAATTCATTGAGATTCATTACCCAATCTACACTCTGCCCAAGCAAACATCTTAAGGACCTATGAAAGAGTAAATAATGAATATTACATAAGTCATATTATAAGATGATGCTTCATTGAGTCTTTGTTATTTTTTCTTTTACTTGATGGAGTTGCTTTTAAAAAAAACCAACTAAACTCGTTAAATTGATCCAATCCACCAAATATAAGTTTGATTGGGTTGGATTTAACGAGTTTGCGGGTCGCTTTCGACCAACTTACACCTCTATCCCTTGGTAACACTTTTTTTTAGTGTAAACAAACCCTTTTTTTAAATATAAATTGAACCAAACGCCTTTCGAATATTTTGACATATCCATGGTTTAAAGTGATACCATATGTATCTAAATTAACATTACTCGTTTAAAGTGAAACCATATATCAAAATTAACATTACTCGTTTAAAGTGAAACCATATATCAAAATTAACATTACTCGTATGCTTTATCTGCTTCATGTTTTTGTGTGCATGATCTCAAATGCCATCGAGTTATTGGGCGTGTTGGTTGCCTGTCTTCGTTGACCTAGACAATCACCATCCGAAATCATCTCAACATGCCTCATAGTGTGATGGTCTCAATCACTAATCGAATAATTAAAAAAAAAAAAAAAAGCAACTAGCATGATTGATTGCTTGGAGCCGTTTTCAAATTCTCTTCATGATGACCAAAGGAGACTATTTCTTTCCAAAATTGATTTTATCAAATTTAATGTCGACAGAGATTTCTTTCCTTTTTCTGAAATTTTAAACGTGGGATCACACTAATGTTTTTTTCCCTTATTTATAATTTCTTTACGTTACTTTTAAAATGTCAGATTTTTACTAACAGGGTTCTTTCTAACATATGCACCATGCACCTGGTGCATATGTTAATCAAATCTTAAAAAGTAAATCTTTATTGAGAAACTAATATACTTATGACTTAAAATTTAATTATTTAGTTCTTCAATATAATTTTATTATTTTTATCCTCAGATGCATATGATAGAAAAACCGTTTTAATAAATAACTTAGTTGATAGTGTTATTAAACATCAAATACAAGTACGTGGATTCGATTTTTGTCACTTGTATAAATTTCTTTGTCCTTTCAACTTCAAAAACTTTGCTAATATATAAAAAAAATGTTATTAACACCCGTTTCATTACTATTGGCATCCGGTTTTTATAATATTTTTACATTTATTGACCAATATTACTCCTATATTAATATTTGCATTCATATATCTAATACCCACACCCTAATGCTATTATTTGCACCCATAATCCTAAAAACCTTCAATTTATCACTACTCACACTCATCACCTTCAACCTCTCATCCTCAACCCATATAATCATCTTCAACCTCTCATCTTTCTCACCCAATTCAATAAAAATTAATTAATATCCCACAAAAAGTGATAAATTGGAGGTTTTTAGGATTATAAGTGGAAATAATAGGATTAGGGTGTGAGTATTAAATATATGGGTGTAAGTATTAATATAAGGGTAATATTGATCAATAAATACAAAAATTATAAAAACCAGATGCGAATAGTAATAAAATGGATGTTAATAACATCTCCTATAAAAAATATGGGTAAATTTGGGCTTGGTGATGATGAACATGTTCCAAAATTATAAATTTGAAACCCACTTAAGAAAATATCAGACAAATGTAAGGTTTATAGCTTTCACAACAAATTTTAACCTTGAAAATCATAAACATTATTAGATCCATGTATGCTTTTACTTTAGGTTAGGTGCTAAATTATGGTAACATGGAATTAACAATTGATGAAAATTAAGTGCCATATACATATAGTTGAGATCATGCTCATACTTCCTCCTCTCCTAGCAGTTCTAACTATATTGGAAAATGAAATGCACATGGAAAGTGTGAGAATCTAGTAGAGAAAAGAGAATATAGAAAACTGATTTTTCATTAACTACATTAAGATACTATTGCATCTATTTATAGTATTATACTACACTAGAAGCTTCTAACTAACTTCCTAACTAACATACAGCTGTCAACAGCTATAAATAGCATGTGCTTAATTAGAAATGATCCACTGCTTCACTGTCTAGCTTGAAGCTTATGCACACCGAGTGTTCTTCAATTACTTGCCGCACAAGTTTCCCTCTTTGTTACTTCTTCAATATTGTTTAACATCCCCCCATAAGCTGGACTGTGTATAGAACTGAGTCTAAGCTTGCTTTTGAGAAATCTGAACACATTAGGTGCTAAAGCTTTGGTGAAACTGACAGCCAATTGAAGACTAGATGGAATTGGCATAAGATGAATTGAACCAGCTTCTATCTTGTCTCGAATAGAATGACAATTCAACTCTATATGTTTTGTTCTTTCGTGGAACACTGGATTACTGGCAATATAAATTGTTGACTGATTATCACAGTAAATGACCACTGGTGCAGGATGATGAATCTGTAAATTATTTAGCAAATACAATAGTCACTGAGCTTCACAACCTCCTAGAGCCAAAGCTTTATATTCTGCCTCTGTTGAAGACCTTGATGTTGTTTTCTGCCTTTTGCTTTTCCAGGATATCAATGATGTTCATGAGAAAAAGCAATAGCCACTCACTGATTTTCTAGTATCAGGACATGTTGCCCAATCTGAATTTGTATATCCTTTTAGTTCTGTGCCTGATGAAGCTGAGAAAAATAGTCCAGATCCAGGTTGATTCTTGTGTCTATATTATATGGATGTAAACGACTATTCTCTTAGCTGCCTTAAGGTGAATATCAGTAGGACAATCTAAACATTGAGTCAATTAGCCCACAGAGAATGATATATCAGGTCTAGTATGTGTCAAGTATATCAGTTTTCCAAGCAGTTTCTTGTATGATGTACCATCAGATAATTTGATCCCCCATGCTTTGAAAATCTGATAGAATTGTCAATGGGAGTAGAGGCAGGCTTTGTAGTTAATAAACCTATAGACTCTAATAGATCTAATGCATATTTCCTCTAACATACATGAATACCCTTTGTTGATCTACAGATCTCAAAACCAAGGAAATATTTCAGCTGACCAAGGTCCTAATACTGAACTCAGCATCCAAAATAAATTTCAAGTGATTAATTTCATCCAAATCATTGCCTATGAGAACTAAGTCATCCACATAAACCAGAATTGCAATGAATTTGGAGTCTTCTCTTTTAATAAAAAGAGAATAATCTGCTTTGGACTTGACAAAACCACATTGACACAAAGTAGTGGTCAATTTGGTATGTCATTGCCTACTAGCCTGTTTGAGTCCATACAATGATTTCTGCAGCTTGCAGACCTAAGACTTAGAACACTGCAGACTAGAAGGAGATTGCATGTATACTTTTTCAACAAGATCACCATGCAGAAATGCAGTATTAACATCTAATTGGTACAAGAACCAATTGTTGAAAGCAGCAAGGGATAATAAGACTCTGATAGTGATCATTTTGACAACAGGACTGAAAGTCTCTTGATAGTTTATGCCTTCTGTTTGTGCATATCCCTTGGCTACCAATTTGGCCTTGTATCTTTCAATTGAGCCATCAGCTTTGTGTTTGAACTTGAACACCCATTTGCAACCAATGGCTTTCTTCCCATCTGGTAAATCAACTAGAATCCAAGTGTTATTTTTATCCAGAGCCAATAGTTCAGCATTAATTGCATCTCTCCAACATTCAAACTGTACTGCATCTGCATAAGATTTTGGTTCTATGGTACTAGAAATGGCTAAAATAAAAGCTTTGTGAGAAGGGGAAAGAGAATCATTAGATAGAAAATCAGAAAAAGGATACCTGACTGAAGCTGATTGTGGAGCTGAAATGGAAGAAGCTAGCATGCAATGGTAATCCTGAAAATATGATGGTGGTTGTCTTACTCTTTGAGGATATCTAGGCTCAGGCACATCAGGTTTAGGAGGTAAAGCTGGTGAGAAGGAATTGGAATCAGAAGAAAAGGAGGGTGAAATCTGAGGTGAAGAAATAGGATGTGTAGAACTAAAGGAGAGTGGAACAGTTGACACTGAAAAAGGAGGAATATGTGAATAATCAAGGAAAGAATCTGAGACATAAAAAGAAGAAATTGGAGAGTGTGAGGAGTCAGATTGTGATTGAATATTGAGAAAAGGAAAAATATGCTCATAGAAACTAATATTCTGGAAATGAGGTTTCATGAGACTTAAGATCAAACAATATGGCTCCTTTAACCCCTCTTTGATAACCTGAAAAGATACATTTCTTGGCTCTAGGATCTAATTTATTTCTATTAGCAGTGAGAGTAGAAGCATAGCACAAACAACCAAATGATTTCAGATCACTCAAATTTGGATCTTGAGAAAGCAAACACTGATATGGTGATTTATTGGATAGAAACACACTTGGTAATCAATTAATGCGATAAACAACATGACTAATGGCATAAGTCTAGAGACATTTAGGCAAACCAGATTGAAACATTAAGGCCCTGCCAACACCTAAAATGTGTTGGTGCTTTCTCTCCACAACACCATTATGTTGTGGAGTTTCAACACAAGTGTGTTGATGCTCAATGCCTTTTGAATTATAAAAGTCAGTGAGTTTGAATTCAAGGCCATTATCAGTTCTTATACATTTTACTTTAGAATTAAACTGTGTCTCAACCATGGATACAAAAGTTTTGATATGGCATGTTGTTTCAGATTTGAGTTTCATGAACATAATCCAGGTGTGTCTTGTATGATCATCAACAATTGTAAGGAAATACTTATGACCAGAAATAGATGGAAAGGAAAGAGGACCCCAAATATCAATATTTATTAAATCAAAAGGTTTTACAGCATGAGATACACTAGAATTAAATGGAAACTTTTTGTGCATAGCAAGATGACAAACATCACAGGGGTCATTATTCTTAGTACATTCAATGAAAGGAAACATACTGTGTAAACTAACAAGCTCATTGTGAGCAGAATGGCCTAGCCTATAGTGCCATATATCATTCTTATAACTAGTATAGTTGTTGATAGAATGAGGAGCCTTGTAAGACAAATTTGCAGAACTGAGTGCATACAAGCCTCGTGTCAAATCAATAATTTGGGTCTAATATGTGATGATTTTGAGCATTGATTAACTCCCTTTTACTATATATTTGGCTTGTTTCTTAAGTAAATTTAGGATTTATATTTTTAGGAAAGTTTAGGTAATTTAGAATCCTTGAATGTTTTGATCTGTTTTGGGTTTGATTTGAGGAATTTGAAGCTTTAATTGATGATTCATGCTTTGGAATGAAAAGGAGCTTTGAAGACCATCAGATTGGAGCTGGAATGGATAAAAATGTTGTTCATAACTGTTGTCCACGCCCAGGCATGCATCAGCCACACCCAGGCGTGAAGGGGTTCAAAAGTCAGAAGCTGGGGTCCAAAAAGTTAGACAACAATTAAGAAAAACTCAACAACTCAGGGAGGCACACGCCTAGGCGTGGGGAGTGGCACGCCCAGGCACGTGTACCACTTGAAGAAATTAAAGGAGCATATCTGGGTCGCGCCTAGGCGTGGGTCCTGTGCGCCTGGGCGCGTGTTCGGCAAGTTGGGCATATTTATATTGGTTTTTGAGGATTCTGATAGATTTTAGATAGATTTATTTCTAGATTTATTTATAGATAGATTTATTTAAGATTTAATATAGATTTATTTTAGGATTAGCTTTTTCTTTATATACTAGGATTTAGCATTAGGTTAGATTAATTCAGAAATAGAGATTTTCAAATACAATTAGGATTAGACAGAGAGGCTAGAAACATATCATTGAGAGCAAGGAGTCAAGGCAAGGATTGAAGATCATTAATGAAGGAATCCACTTGAAGGTTTGAAGATCTCTTGGGGCAAATTCATTATTGTCTATGATTATGAGTTCTTCCCTTAATTCTTGTATTTCTTCTCCTATTATGTGTAACTAAACCTCTTGTTAGGAATATGGTGTAATTGTATGGATTCTAAGTAGTCTATGAAGTTATGAATTGATGTTTTTCATTTAAATCTATTGTTTGGTTATGTTTTAATTACAATTCATGAATCTGATTAATTTATGTTTTGTTTTGGATCTCTAGTTCAACAAGAGAAATCTAAGGATTAGAATAGGTCGTACAATCAAACATTATAACCATCTAATGGGTAGAAATACAGTTAGGGCTTATATGACTTTAATGTTCCAATGTTCTTAATTAAAGGTTATTTAATCATTAATTGCTTAAGACATTAAGGGTTGTGATTAGGTAAGAAACATAATTTCGCAGAGAAATCTGGTTTTTACTACCTCTGGAATGTCATGGATTTAATGAAAAACGAAGATTCATAACTAGTAACTTAGTCCTGCAATGAAACCATGTTCCTAACCTTTTCCAAAATTGTTTCCCAATATCTTTATTTTATGTTTTCAATCTTATTTTATTTTCTATTAAATAAAATAAATCAAACTCAAGTTTCACGTAGTAATTACTATTTGCCTAAGAATTATTAGAGTCAATTTGCAATCCTAAGTGGAACGATAATTTACTTACTCTTTATTACTTGCTGACCCGGTATACTTGCCGGTAGTCCAACAATCAGCTGCACCAATCGTCTTCAAGGTAGTGATTTCCTGAATGCAACAATTTTTATCAGAAAAGGTTAATTTGCACTGAAGAGAATGAGTGAGTTTAGAAATTGATATAAGATTGAAACTAAACTCAGGAATGAACAAAACAACATTGAGGTAAAATTCTTTGCTAAAGAAAATTGTTCCTGACGTGTCAGCCTTGACATAACTGCCATTAGGAAGTTTGACACTAAATGGCTTTATTTTCTTAAAACTCTGAAATTGAGATAAGGATAAACAAACGTGATCAGTTGCACTAGTATCAAGAATCCAAGTTGCTGATGGATTCTTAATACATGACAACACACACTGTATACCTGATGGCATAGAAATCTTATTATTTGTTTGAGACTTAGAGGTTGAGGAAATTTGATTAGCAGTATGCAAATTTAGAGAGTTAGACTGTTGAATTAATGCAAGCAATGCCTTGTGCTGATCTGGAGTAAAGCTAACATTGGAATCATCATGATTTTCCTTCTGAGAATCATCCTAGTCTTCATCAGAATCACCAGTTTCTGAGGTAATGTAGTTGTTCATAGTGCTATTCTTTTTCATGGAATGAGGATAACCATGCTTTTTATAACAAACATTTTCGGTATGACCATTACTAATGTAATAGGTGCACACTTTCTGGTTATAACCTCTGCTAGATGAGGGACCTTTCCCTAAGATTGAACTTGAATTACCAGAGTTTGCAGTAGAACCTTTGTAACCTTTACTTCTACCTTTTCCTTTTGTATTGTTACTGTCATTAGCTGCAGCATTGAGTGCTATCTTAGAATCATCAATGTTCACATTCAATTGCCTTTCTTGTTGTATAAGCATAGAGAAAACTTTATTAAGTCCAGGAAGCTAAGAGGTTCCATTAACATGATTTGTGACTTCACTGTGGAATATTGCTCATTCAATCCTTTTAAGAAGCGAATCACATAATCGTTTTCTCTCTAAACACGAATTATAGGAACTAATTGGCATGAACATTGAATCGCACAAGTACAAGAGGGAATAGGCTTTAAATTCTCTAATTCTTTCCAAAGACCTTTCAGATGAGTGAAGTAATTACTTACAGAGGCAGAGTGCCTTGCTTGTAATAATAGATTTCTTCTTGCATTGCTTGTAATAATAGATTTCTTCTTGCAAATCACAGATTCTAAATACATCTCCTTGGCATTACCTTTCCTTCAATTCATTCCATACTTTTGCAATAGTCTCCAACATAGCACACTGTGAGTGATGGACTTGTCAATTGACTGATTCAACGATGAAAGTACCAGCATGTTGCATCTGTCCCATGCTCCAAAGAGAGGATTCGTGCCTTCTAGTTTCAGAATTGAGCCATCAACAAATTTCAGTTTATTCTTAGTTTTTAGTGCCATCGCCATTGATCGAGACCAGGAGTGGTAATTTTCACCATTGAGCAGTGTAGGAACTAGAATCGCACCAGGATTTTCGTTCGGATGAATGTAGTAAACGCTTGCAGTATCATATGGAGGATTTGTTTCTGCCATTCTCACAATTGAATCAAAACAGAAATGATGAAGAAGAATTAGAAGATCTGATGAAGAATCATAATTGCAATCTCCACTTTAACTAAAGTGTGAATTAATATTGAAGAAGCACAATCGCAATTTCCACCTAAAGGTGTGAATCACAATTTCAAGAACATAATGACAATTGAGAAGAATTTAGAGATGAAGGTGAAGAATCAGAGTTAGCGCAGAGCTCCTCCTCCTCGTAATTGAGGAGCTCTGATACCATATTGGAAAATGAAATGCACATGGAAAGTGTGAGAATCTAGCAAAGAAAAGAGAATATAGAAAACTAATTTTTCATTAACTGCATTAAGCTACTATTACATCTATTTATAGTAGTAGTATACTACACTAGAAGCTTCTAACTGACTTCCTAACTAACATACAGCTGTTAACGGCTATAAATAGCATGTGCTTAATTAGAAATGATCCACTGCTTCACTACCTAGCTTGAAGCTTATGCACACCGAGTGTTCTTCAATTACTTGCCGCACAAGTTTCCCTCTTTGTTACTTATTCAATACTGTTTAACAGACTGTGCACTTTTATTACGTAAGTGCTAGTTGCACAGAGGAACTTTAATTTGAGTGGAAGACCTTGTTTCTCGCTTAAATATACAATTTCGCACACTTTGCTTTTAAGTATTTAGTTTTTAATTTTTCAAGGCAAAATAATTAGTGTGACAGTTGGTTAATCAAAGTGATAAACTTTGCATGTAGTTTATTTCTTGCAATATGCAATGACTGGTTTGGAGATTCTTGCAATATGCCCAGACTGGTTTGGAGATTCTTTGGCTTTGATAACTACCACAACTTCTTCAACTAGAGTTTTAGGGAATGGTTGTGAGCCCATGCTACTGTTCTAAAGCTTCTCTTTTTTTGGTCTCGTTAATGTGGTTATGGAGATCATGTAACACTTTGGTTTTCGAGCAAGTTCATTGATCCTTATTTAAATATGGTGCTTCAACTTGTGAGCCTTTCAAGATTTGGAACTCCCCTTCAACTGCTCTCTCTCATATCCTTCTAGGCAGATAAAGAAGGGTATTCCTTTTGTTAATTAATAAAATGTAGTTTTTTGTTTTCCTTGGTTTTATTTCCCATGTAAAAAATAAACCTAAAAATTGAGGTTAAAAATTAATATTTCATTACAAGGTTACTCTCACATTCACAACAAAATTCAGAGTTTACATTGATTAAGGGATTTAACGTCTGATCTAAGTATGAGAACCAAAATCTTTCAAATTTTGCTTTAACTATTCTCCTTCATAAAACAAAATCATATATATCTAAGGTGAGTTTTGATTTACCAACAAGGATTAGGTATAGTTAGTAAATGATTAGATTTCTTAAACTGGATTGAATAATTTTATATATATCTATAAAAAGTTATATAAAAATTTAAAGAGCATTCTTATATTTTGCGAAGAATTTTAATCATGAATTTGGATTTGTTCAATCAGATTTTTTATTATCATACATAATGGAGTAGGGGTTTAAGTTAAATGAAAGAAAAATAATGAAAATAATTCCCGTTACTAGTTACAAATTTAAAAATGGAAATTAAGAAATGAATTAAGCCATTTCATTTTGATTTTTGACAACTATATATGATCTGCATCCCAATATGCACAGGGGAACTTTTGTGATTATCACGCGTACAGTGCATGAAAGTTGCTATTGCTTGGGAAAAAAAATGAAAGAACAAGAAAAGCATTATATTTAACTATAGTCGATGGGAAAGGGGGAGTAATGGGAACACTAGAAGAGTTGCTTTGAATATGTGACTTTATGGGTGTGGGCCCATTTGACAATGGGCACTGAGGGAGGCTTGCAAATTGTGTGCCATACAGTTCTCTCAGGAGACCAATTAAGTATGAGTTTTCAATTCAACACCAACGAGCCAAAGGTTAAAAGTGCTTATGGGGAACACAGGAAAAGGGGTTCCTTTTTTGTTACAACAACCAAAGGGACAAGACTTGACTTGACCTAAATTGAAAACCATGTATGAGAAATAATTCTTAACTTTTTTTTTTATAAATTAAATACGAAAATGGTTTTAGTAAATATTAATTTATTTGAAATTAGTCCCTAAAAAAATTTGGGTTTTGATTCCTAATTTTATATGTTGTAATGGTTTTAGTTCTTGATGTCAAATATAGATGCAAAGCCATTCTAACATTATGATTTGGTCCTTATTATTATTATATATTCATTTTTGGTTTTGGTCATTTTCTTTACATTTCATTTTGGCTTTGGATCCTATTTTAATCTCATCCGTTAGATTATGTTAGTGTTTTCTTCATATTAGACATCGTCAGGGACCAAGACTAAAACTAAATGTAAAAATAAGAATCAAAACCCAAAAATAAAAATTTGTACAGACTAATTTTAAAGTGGTGAACATTTATAGAACCATTTTTTAATATTCAATTTTTTTTATCGTGTTCTCACTTCTCACCAACGACAATTTCTTTAAGCATTACGTATATGAAAAAAAAAATTGTAGAGGAAAATTAATTTCAATTATTCAATACTTAAAAAGATATTTGTTATTAATTATTTTTTTTATAACCACACATATATCTTTTACGAGGCAATCAAGGTTTTAAGTAAAAACCTTCACACTATAGTTAAAGAATAAAAACTAGAATCCGAGTCTCTACTTAAAAAAATAGCAAGCATATAGATATAGCACACAAACCAACTACCCAATCGTATCACTAATTGTCAAAGGGGACACAGGTGATTCAATTATATAAGTTTTGTTTCTTTCTTTCATCAAGGTATAGTTCAACCAATAACTGAAAATTAATTTCCTTAAAAACATAGAGATCATCGAAATGGATTTTGCTTCTATTAACAAAGTATTTTCTGTACCTACAACAGAGATCAAACCCCTAACATCGTATTTAAATAACTCAATCATCTACCAACTATGTTGAACCTTGTTGATATTTATATAAATTATCTTAGAAGTTACTATTATCTTTAATCATATTTACAGTATCATGATTAAAGCAACCATTGTATATATTAACTCTGTTTTTTAGTGTCTTTTTAGGTGAAGAAACTTTTTCCCTTTTTTTATCAGTGATAATTTTCATTAAAAGGTCTAAATAAATCAATGCTTTCTACTAAAAAATAATACATTAATTAACAAAAAAAATAGATATATTTATTGAAATCCTTAAACAATATGTTATAATCTTAAACTATACTTAAAATTTAAAAATGAACAATTGTAGTATTATACTAATACACATTCAATATAAAATATGTAAAAATAAGGTTTAATCAGGTGCACAATACTTGAACTTTAAGATAGTTTGCCATAGATTTTTGTCTTTTTTTTTTTATTTGTCATATATCCCTTTTATCAATTTAGGTTAGATTTTGAAGACATGCATGTCACATAGAAAGGAGATCCTAGCTAGTCGAACGACGCATGGGACCAGCCTCACGTACCTCGTAGGGAATGCCACTTAGGTGAAGATGATGACATCTATCTCCATTCCTTTTTCTTAACTAAAAATATGAATATTAATTTTTTTAATTAAAAAATCTCCGTCCACATGTCAAACCTTTTGTGTCTTATTAAAATTACGATGTGATATGTCAACAAAATATTGATAGCATGGGTATCTTACAAAACGACCCTAATGAGTCCGCGTAAGACAGTCCAATTGGTGGTTGCAGGGACACTTAGGATTTCCCCCTTCCCAGGTCATGGGTTCTAGTCTCAGATCTCCCATGTAAGCCAAAAAAAAAACGACCCTAATGATTAAAGAAAAAATGTAAAAATAATTAAGCTTGAAATAATTAAAACACCTCTTCTAAAATAAAGTTTCACACTTACTGCATAACATATCGAATCCAGACAAATAGTTCCATCATATTTGAGAAGATCCTTTTTAAAAGTAACGCAGCATCAAAATCGTCCATCACACCTGCACAATGCCCACTACGGAACTTATCATTCTATCTCCACCACCACCACCTTCTAATGTTGTAAAGAAAAACAACAGGAGCCTGGTGTGCCTAACCGGGAAAAAAAACAGAGAACTCAACAGCACGGTTTAAAAAAAAAAAAAAAAAAAACTAATGGATGATGTTATGTATGTATCTAGTATAATTATTTCATCAATTTTAAAGGTTTTCTCTTAGAAAATGCTTTTTTCAAATTTATATTTTTCTCTTTTGGGTTCTTGGTAAAGATGTTTCTATTTTATGATTAAAAAAAAAAAGATGTTTCTATTTTTCAAAAAAAAAAAATTGAGAATTTGTAGATTTTTATCAATGTAATTATTTTGAGCTAACAAACTATTACACCCTCACCAACGGGGTTTGGTTCAGTTGGTGTAAGGCCTCAACTGAAATCTTGAGAATGGGATACAGGTGCTAGTAGCTCCGTGTTCGATTTCCGTTAAAAACATCCCGCCGGAAGAGCCAGCCACGCAGCTCGCTCCGGATTAGTCTCAAGGGCTCCCTGGTATTAAGGGTACTCTTGGAGATACCTGTAGTTCCGCAAGGAATACGGACAAAAAAAAACTATTACACCCTCACTTTTCAACTACTCTCACTGTTTCATATACCGTTTTTCATAATTTATTATGTAAAAACATTTTTTGTAAGCAATTAAAAAAATAGATTAATGGTTGTGCAATGACAGTGTAAAGTTTTTTACACTATCAGTGCAGTGCATCATTCACCATTCATTTGTATTACTCTAATCTAATAGTCAACAACCATAAACGGATGAATGATGCACTGATGGTGTAAAAAACTTTTACATCATCGGTGCATTATCCATTTTCTCTTGAAAAAAATGTTTTCAAATCGTTTTTCAGCAAATATACCTAAACATAAATAGATTCAGATTATTATAATCCATATGATCATAATTGAATATAATCATAATCTTTTCTTTTTCTCAATGATACTAAACACATTTTAATACTGAGATTTCTGGAAAATAACTGACCCTACTTCGAAGATTTAAAATAATGGGAACAATAATATCACACGACTATCTTAATCATACGTTAACATCTTATAATTTTATTTTTTAAAAAAAAAAAGTAAAATACACAGTTTTTCATATTTCACATCTCTTTTTTATTTTCTAAAAAAATTATAAAATATTAATGTTAATGTGAAATTGAGATATTCATATAATATTGCTCTAAAAAGAATGAAGATGTTACTGACACCCGTTTCATTGATCTTTTCACCCGTTTTTTTATAAATTTTTGCATTAACGTGTCAATAATATCCTTATGTTACTACTCAGACCAATATATATATTTATTACTCACACCCCAATCCTATTATTTAAATCCATCACTACTCACACCCAACACTTACCCACATAATCTTCTTCAACCTTTTATTCTTCTCACCTAATACTGTGAATTTGAAAATCTTAAAAATACATTAACATGCACATGTATATAGCCATTATCGAAAATCTTAAGAATACGTAGAAAACAAAGAAATCAAATCAATAATTTAGCAGCAATCTTTTTTCACTACCATGGTTCTTCCGTGAGTGTCCAGTCCCATTGTTCCCATCCATCCCACATAGGGATCAAGTACATTTCAATCATACTATGACATAATCTCAAGAAATACAGCAAAGCTTGGCATACTAAATTCAGAGATGATCTAGATGTGTGAGCACTAAGGTCGAGCCCACAAAGTCGAAGAACAACTTCTTCAATAAAATAAATACGAAAACGAAATGAAAAACTCAGATTTAGTGCCAACAATTTTATAATTGATTTTAAAAAAAAAAAACTATTTGAATTAAGGTAATTTCTGTCTTGTGGTGTTGGATAAAAATAGTGAGAGGTTGAAGATAACTATGTGTCTATGTGAATGCAGTTAGGATATTGGGTGTAAATAAAATAAAAGTGAAATGGATAAGAAAAGGGTATTTTTGTAAGTGCAAGACAAATATTTTTAAAATTGGGTATAAATAGTAAATGAGAGGGTGTTAATAAAATCTCCCAAAGAGAATATAATATGCTTGATAAATAACCCACCTTGTAATGGGTTATGATCTCTTTGATTTTTTTGTCTTTAAAAATTCAACAACGTACCATGTACATATACAACTCAATTATTATTATTTTTTTATATTGATTATTGCACATGGATGTTGAATTTTTTCAAATGTCGTATTTCTTTTTTAGTGTTATACTTTTTTTAATAAAGACAAAATAAAAAAAAAAATAATTAAGTCGTACATGTACATGGTTGTTAAATATCTGAAGATAAAAAAAAAATCAAATAGATCATAATTCATAACCCATTACAAGGTGGGTTACATGCATATCCAAGCATGTCATATTTCCGTTAGAGCAATGTTATATAAATATCTTAATTTTACATTAACATGTTTTTAATTTTTTAGGAAATAAAAGAGATAGGTGAAATATGAAAAATTGTGTCTTTTACTTGTTTTTTTTTTTAATTGTAAAATGTTGGTGTATGATTAAGATATTCATGTGATATTATTGTTCCCATTATTTTAAATCTTTGGAGCTAGTGAGGTTAATTATTTTTCCGGAATTCTCATAAATAATAAATTAATAAAAAATTGGTATCTGAAAAAGTGGGAGGAGATGAAAAGTGGAGCAATTATTAGGTGGTCTGGGACTACATGGTCCAGGATAATCACCATCATCCATTATTTAATTTTTGAATTTTTTTAATTAAAAAATAAACTATCAACGGTTGAGATGTGCCTCGACCATGTGGTCCAGGACTAACTAATAATTTTCCTGAAAAGTGAGGGTGTAATAGTATGTTAGCTCAAAATAATTACATTGATGAAAATCTACAAATTCTCAATTTTTTTTAAAGTACAAATTCTCAATGTTAAATTTGGGGGGAAAAGCTTTTTTTTTTTTCAAAATCGAAACATTTTTACAAAGAACCCAAAAAATATACATGTGAAGAAAGCATTTTCGAAGAAAAAAATTTTAAATTGAAAAAATAAAATAATCTAGCTAACACCATCTCATAGTACTCCCTCTGTCCATAAATATAAAGCCTTTTTGGGGGATTTCACGTCCATTAAGAAAGTGGAATAATTTAGTTAATTGTATTGGAAATGTGAACTTTTCATATGTAATTTCAAAATTACCCCTATTAATATTATTGGAAATCTAAAAAGTGTTAAATAAATAAGGGTGTTTGTGGAAAAAAGTAATTAATGATCATTGAAAATTGATATGAGGCTTTATGAATAAGAACAAAATAAAAGTGCAAGAGGACTTTATATTTAGGGACGGGGAAAGTATTTCTTTTGGTGATAATGAGTGTGTTTGGTATGACAAGCTTATAGCTTATCCAGTAGCTTTTAACTTATTGATTTGGTCAATAAGCTATTAGAGTTGTTTGGTGAACAAAAAATGAAAGAAGCTTATAGCTTTCAAAAAGGAAACTTATAGCTTTTGAAAGCTAGCTTTTAATTAGAAAGCTACATCGGGTAGCTTTGAGAAAAAAATAAGAGCTTTCAATAAATCATATATCAATTTTACCCTTTTTTTTGTTAAATTATATTATTATTTATTCTGGCCCAAATTAATATTACCCCCCAAATTTTTTACTTTTTTCCCTCAAACCCAAAAACCTAGAATCTTTCTATATATTCAACATCTGTACGCACCACACCAGAATCACTCATAAAGAAATCATATATTTAACTATTGATTCATGAGACATAAAGGTATGTGATATATATTTCAATATTGATCATCAAATTTCTCTTTCACTTTTTTGTTATCCTCATTTTTTTTTTTGGATTTTTTTGAATTTGGTTCAGATTGGATTTGTGATTTTGTGACGGTGGTGTGTCCAATCAATAGGCTAAAAGTTTTGTCCTTCTTTCGTGCCATTATTAATAAAAATGTTTAAAGTGTAGTAGTACTTAGTAATAATTATTATGAATGTTATAATTTTTTTATCATTTATATCTATATGAATGAAGTATATGTCTTTCTCTATAAGCTACTAGTGTAGTATTATCGTCATTGAAACATGAATGTCAATATAATATTAATTATTATTCTACATGTTATGTACTTTTCAATCATTTAACATGTTTAAATTAGTTGCACAGCTAGTTTTGCCAAACAGCTCTAGTTCAATAAGCTAGCTATACAGCTACCAGCTATAAGCTAGGTTCACAGCTATCAGCTACAAGCTCATAGCTATAAGTTAGTTTTGCCAAACAGATCCAATAACTCAATTACTCCTTCCCATTGTCGTATTTCTTCATAGTTGGATTACCCAACAATCTCTTTATGAAGTTTGAGACTTGAGTCCTTAATACTCCTTTCCTTTCCAATTAAACTTTCACTTTAAAAATTTCACACGAATTAAGAAAATGATTTAATATTTCAATTTTCAAAACAACTGTTAGATAACTTTATTATAATATCCTTAAAAATAATTATCATTCATTTCACATATTTCAACATATTAAACTCAAAGTTAAAATTAAAAAAAAAAATCAATTAATATAACCTCAAATTTTTAAAGAGACAAATAATTTAGAACAAATTACAAAGCTAAAATGACAAATTGGATGGACGGATCCGAGTAGTTATTACCAGTGAAGCAAAAGCCTTTTCACATACTAAAACTTTGTATGTAGTTCTATACATACTTGGCTTGTCTTATCATTAGTTGAACGCTTGAACTTGTCGCCTAATCGCCTAATGATATTTTTTTAAAGAACTTTATCTTATAGTAAGACATATTTTCGATTTATAATTACATTTAGTTACTTCTTTTTACAAATACTCTTTTCGGTCTTGTTTATAAGATTTTTTTGGAGTTTTTATTTTGGTTCTATATATAAGACTCCATTTCAATTTTCAATAGCATTTAAGTACTTCTTTTCACAAACACCTCTATTAAGTTAACACTATTTAGATTTCCAATAATAATTATAGGGGTAATTTTGAAAAAGTATATTAAATTTTCACATTTCCAATGTCACCAATAACTTTAATCATTTTTCTTGGTGGGAGTGAAAACCCCAAAAAAAAATCTTATAAATAGAACCGGAGGGAGTATTTTTATCTACTCAATATTTTATTAGATTCTCATTTAATCATTCTCCCATCTATCCATATGTTATGTTGTTTAAGGTTATATTCATGGAGTTAAAAATGATTTAATAATGTAAAATTTTAATAAGTTTTAACTAAAATACTTTAATTTAATCATTGAAAACTGCGAAACAATAAATTTGTGGAGACTAAATTGAGGAGAGATGAAAAAATTAATGATAAAAAGAGAATGTAATAACTCCTCCATCCGGTTTTATATGAATATCATATTCTAAAATAATTGTTTGTTCTTACGTATATGTCACTTTTTTAGTTATCCTTATTAAATGAGTGATTTACTCCCTCCGTTTCATATGTAATGTTGTTTTAGCATTTGTACTATGTTTCATAAGTTCTGTTGTTTTATAAACTTAATACATAATTAATGCTATTTTTTCAAACACACTTGTGTTTATTACACTCTCTTTTTCACTTCCAATACCTTTCTCTATCTTCAATAATTATTATATAGGGGCATTATAGTTAAAATACAACAAATCCTTACATCATTTCACAATTTCTTAAAACTCGTACATAACCTTAAAACACACTACATATGAAACGGATTCAGTAATTTACTATGCTTCAAGTCCCCATAAAAATAATAATGCAAGTAAAATGTACTTCCTCTGATTTTGTTTATTAGCAAAAATAATTATCGACATAAGTATTAAGAAAAATAGTTAAATGTATTTAATTGTCTCAAATTCATAAAAAGATATACTAGTTTAGTAAATTTGTATTGGGAATGGAACAAAAGTTAAATGATTCAACCACTTTATGAGGATATTTTAGGAATGATGATTGTATTGATAATAGAAAGTTATTTAGTTTTTGCTTATATTTAAGACCACTAATAAAATGTTTTTTTTGCTTATAATTGAGATCGGAGGGAGTACAGTTGATAGTTTTTTTTTTTAAACAAAGAATTACTAGGCACATTGATACATTGATACGTGTGTTTCAATTAAATATAACTTGTAAATAAAACCAAATGATATAATAGGGGTAATTTTGAAAATACATATGAAAAATTCACGTTTACAATATAATTAACTAAATTACACTTTCTTAATGGTTTCTTAATTGACGTGAAATTCCCCAAAGAAATAAAATGAGTCTTTTTAGTTTCTCAATTTTTGTTAAGGTTTTGTTTTTATTCAATTTGAAATTGTAATATATATATATATATGAACAAAAGAGTACTATAATTTTTTATATATGTGTAATTTCCTTAAATATAGTATATGATTAAAAAAAAAAAGATAGTGTAAAAATTAATGACAAATTACACGTACTTTATAGAAGAGAGAAAGACTCGTCTAGACCAAATGTAAACTTTAGTAAAACTTCATTTATGTAATTATGCATGTCAACACTTAAATACAAAGAGGTGTTCCGGGGTGATTATAATGTATTTTGCTCATTAGTATCTTATTTTAGACAATTCAGAATTCAAAGAGGCTTATAATTTCATTTAATCAACAGTGGGATATTGATATTCAACCTTTCATTAATGATAATACGGGATAATACGGGATAGACTCATAAAATATGTTAGTTAGCACCTTTCTACTCCTTCCGTCCATGAATATAAAGCTCCTTTAGACCATTAAGAAAATAGAATAATTTAGTTAATTATATTAGAAATATGAACTTTTGATATGTAATTTCAAAATTACCCCTAATAATATTATTGAGAATCTAAAAGTGTTAAATAAATAGGGGTATTTGTGGAATAAAGTAATTAATGATCATTGAAAATTGGCAAAGGGTCTTATAAATAGAGACAAAATAAAAGTGTCAAAAAGGACTTATATCCCTGTCCCTTAATATAAGTCACTTTTACCTAATTCTAGCATATTAAGAAAAATAATTATTATTCTCAAATTTATCAAAAAAATATGTTGTCATTCTAATGTTACCCCTATTTAAAACTTTACAACTCTATTCATTTCTCTTTCTATTGTAATTATTACTCTATCACCCGTATGCAAGTATGAGGGGTGTATTTTGAATAAACTCTTTAATACTACCTAGATATTCTAAAATGACTTATAAAAAGGGACACCAATTCTACCAAGATGTGCCCTATATTAAGGGACGAAGGGAGTACGTTGCATCTCATCATGATTTTCAAAAAATAAATTATTCCCTCCGTTTTATTATATTTGGCCTTTTAGTATTTTTTTTCTTTTTTTAACTTATTTGAAAAAGAATTAAATAGGGGTATTTTGGACAAACTATACATAATACTCTCTCTGTCCCTAAATATAAAGCTCTCTTGACATTTTTAATTTGTCCCTGTTTATAGAGCCTCGTACCAATTTTCAATGATCATTAATTACTTTTTTCCACGAACACCCCTATTTATTTAACACTTTTTAGATTCCCAATAATATTAATAAGGGTAATTTTGAAATTACATATCAAAAGTTCACATTTCCAATACAATTAACTAAATTATTCCACTTTCTTAATGGACGTGAAATCCCCCAAAGAGACTTTATATTTAGGGACAGAGGAAGTACTTACAATAATTAATACTTTCTTAATATGTATGTCAAGGCCTAAAAGGCCAAACATAGTGACAAAGAGGGAGTATTACTGGGACTCATCATTTTTATAAGTATATGAGACTTTATATTCTTATAATCCTTATTATACGGCATATTTAATCGAATTACACATATCAAATAATTAATTATGTCTACCAACGAGCTGTTGGTGCAGTGGTGCCAGGGGCTGCACTTGGTAGGGCGGACCACGGTTCGATCCCCCGCAACAACGTTGGGAGAGGAATAAAACCTTAACCCCGGGACCCCCCTTGAACTGGATTAGTCGGCCCAGTGGGCCGAATACCAGGGTGCAAACCAAAAAAAAAAATGGCTTAATTATGTCTTGGGTCCCTGTAGTTTGACCCTATTTTGTGAGATACCCCTGTCCTTTTTTTTTCAATGATTATACCCTTACACTTTGCTCCGGCGAGGTATTTGCCCATAATCACTATTCCGGCCAATTGAGTGCTGAGTTGGACCACCGGAATCCTCGTCAGCACAAATGCATGTCAGCCACGTGGTACACTACTGTCCACATGCACTAGCTTAAGCTCGGATCAAGCTCGGAACAATCTCGGATCAAGCTCGGACAACGCTCGGATAAATCTTGGATCAAGCTCGGGGCATGTTTTTTTTCCATTTTCTAAACAAAATTCTAGGCAGCAACAAGGACAGCTCGGATCAATCTCGGAACAAGATCGGATAAATCTCGGATAAAAGCTCAGATAAATCTCGGATCAAGCTCGGATAGCTCAGACCAACCTCGGGTCAAGCGCGGATCAAATTTTTTCCATTTTCTAAGCAAAATTCTAGTCAGCGGCAAGGACAGCTCGGATCAACCTCGGATTAATCTCGGACAAATCTCGGATCAAGCTCGGATCCAGTGTTCCATTTTTAAGCAAAATTTTAGACAACATCAAGGACAGCTTGGATCAATCCCGGATCACGCTCAGATCTAGCTCGGATAATTCTCGGATCAAGCTCGGATCAAGTTTTTTTCCATTATTTTTTAAAACAAAATTTTAGTCAGTGCCACGTGGCAAGACGTGGTCACGTGGCAAGACGTGGCCACGTGGCTGTCACTGAATAGGGCTGACTAGGACTCCGGCGGTCCACCTCAACCAAAAAGTCATCGGAAAAGGACATGAGGGCAAAAACCTAACCGGAGCAAAGTTCAGGGGTATATACATTGAAAAGAAAACAATAGGGATATCTCACAAAATAGGGTCAAACTACAGGGACCCCTGACATAATTAAGCCCACTCAAATTTATCAAAAAAATATGTTGTGATTCCAAAGTTACTTCTATTTAAAACTTTACAACTCTATTCATTTCTCTCTCTATTGTAATTATTACCCTATCACCCCTATGCTATTACGAGGGATATATCTGGAATAAACTCTTTAATACTACCTTGATATTCTAAAATGACATATAGAAAGGAACACCAATTCTACCAAAAAGGTATCTTATAATGAGAAATGGAAAGAGTAACAGTGATATATTTTCAGCTCACTTGAAATATCTCTTCAAGAAAGATTAAATAAAAATCTTTTCAAGATGTATCGAAACTAAATGAGGATCATGACACAATCTCCCCCAATATTACTTATAGACTCGTTTTCTTTCGCATAGTAATGATTATGGTCATGTATACTCTCTTCGTCCCTAGATATAAAGTCTTTTTGATATTTTTATTTTGTTTCCATTTATAAAGTCTTATACCAATTTTCAATAATAATTAATTACTTATTTTCACAAACATCCCTATTTATTTAACATTTTTTAGATTCCCAATAATATTAATAAGGGTAATTTTGAAATTACATATCAAAAGTTCACATTTTTAATACAATTAACTAAATTATTCCATTTTTTTAATGGACGTGAAATCCCAAAAAAAACTTTATATTTAGGAACGAAGGGATTCTATTTTCTTTATGAACATGAAATCCAAAAAAAAAATTATATTTAGGAACTGAAGGAGTATTACTTATTGTGTTTAAATTAAAGGAGACTATCTTGGTAGTAATTTCAAATGTTCACTTCGGGGAAGTGTCCATTGTGTGTTTCATGAAATGGTTGCCTAGTCAAAATCATGAATCAATTCTCAATTAGTATCGCTGTCGCAAATCAAATACGCCACGGTCCATTCATTTGGAATTTTGGAATTTTGAAGAAATATACACTTCTGAAGTTTTTTTACATTTTTATTTCATACTCCCTCCGTTCCATATTATCTGTCACTTTAGCATTTTTAACTTGTTCCAAATTATTTGTCGCTTTAGGAATTTGAGGATGTATTAATTGATTTTTTCCACCTTTAACCTTGCAATTTATGTGTTAAAATATGTGAAATGAGTGATAATTAATATACTTTGAGGGTATTATAATAAAGTTATTTAATAATTCTCTTGAAAATTGAAATATTAAATGACTTTCGTAATCTGTGTGAAATTGCTAAAGTGACAGTTAAATTGGAACGGAGGGAGTATATCAAATCATTTATCATTTGAGGATAAATTTACTTCCTCCGTTCTAATAAGTTAAGTTCTTTTAGATTTTTATACATATATTAAGAAATGAGTAAATGATCTAAGAATTTGATATATTTTGACTAAATTACTCTTAATTAATAATAGGAGAGAGAGTAATAATAAATGTATGAAAGTTATATTAAAGAGAAATTGAGAAATATAAGGTGAAAAAGAGAATGCAATAAATAAAGATATACTTGAAAAAAGAATTATAAATAAATATTGGGTTTCTAAAAAGGGTTTGCTTAACCTCAGCCCTTAGGGCTGAGGATAAGAGGTGAAAAAGTAGAAAAAATGTCTTGGAAAGCTAACCCACTAACTTTTAAAGTCTTAAACATTTATTTTTTCAATGCAAAAATACTTTTTATAGCTTCTTATCCTCAGCCCTTAGGGCTGAGGTTAAGAAAATCATTCTAAAAAAACTTAATTTATTGGACAAAATAAAAATCCTAAATGAACATAACTTATAGGATGAGGAAATATCAAATAAACTTCCGAAGTGTACTTCTCAAATTTATTATTTCCTTTTTTTAATCAAAAGTATTTTTCGGTGGATAGCAAAAATTTAATCTTTTCTAAGACGTAGAGATGCTCACGAAAAAAAATCGAATCCCTGATATCATATTTAAAGAACTCACTTGTTTATTAAATGTGCTGAACTTTATTAATATTTATCATTTCCTCTAATCTCACAAACTAAATATTATAAGTGACGAGAATATTAAGATATAGAGATACAAATAGTCATATTAAAGTGCTTTCTCTATTTCGGAGGTTGGATTCGTAAAAGTGATCTTTTATGAAAACGATAGATTGGATACTGGATAGTCTCAAATATTTCGGAACTCTGTGCGAAAATAAATGAGGTCCTCTTGTAAAAGAGCAGGTAAAATAATTTTTTTTTTTTAAAAAAATATTTCCAATAAATAATTATTGTATAAAAAATGTTTTACTATATAACTTCCTAACTCATTTTGACTACTAAATTTGAACTTTCACTCGAAAAAAGTATCATTTTTTAAACTTTCTTTAAAACAAAATCATCAATTACATCTTTATATTCAACTTTCTCTAAGATTTCATTCTTAATGGTTATTGACCCCAATCCATTTAGGCTATGAGGTGACGGCTCTCGTTGGGGATGAGGGTGGATCGATTGCGGGTCTGTGACACGACAATGGGGCCTGGGGAGTGGCATTATGGCAGTGAGATAGATTGTGAGGCGACTGCTAGCTCTTGTTGGGGGTGAGAGTGGACCACAGGTCTAGATCTGTGCTGATTTTTCCGGAAGGAGATGATGAAAACACGTTAACAGGAAGTGAAAGAATAAAAAAGAAAGTTTGATGGTTAGCACTGATGATAGGATTCGTTCATCGCCTTTTCATTTTATAATGTGAAGGTGAAAGAGTTTCATTTGCAAATCTTTGCTATCCTTTTAGTTTTATCATAGAATACATAGTGGAAATTTTTTTCTTATTCAGTCCAAGGTCAAAAGTTTATGAAATTAGACCCCATTGTATGTTAAACAATAGTGTTTATTTAAGTATTTTAATTTTTAAATATATTAATAATTAGCAATAATTTTTTAATATTTAAAAGTATACTCCATTATAGTACAAAGGATAAAAAGAAACTGGGATCCTCTAAAAATTTAGGGCCGTATACGATCGCACATATGCTAGCTTAAACATGTGCCGAGACGGTCCTGTTATCAAAACCGAATCATCAAATAGTTGCTGGAATTTATATGGTTTTTAAATGTTGCATTCGAAGAAGGGTAAGGCGGCTGCAATGTACTCTAACATGTTTGGTAGAGCTGAAAATTATTTTTTGGACTTATTTTCAAAAATAATGATAAATTAATGTATTTGTTTGCAATGCAGTTTATAATTTTAGCTTATATTTTTGAAAAAATAATCAAAATCTATAAGCTCCCTAATATTTTTTTTTCAAAATATACATTGGTGATTGGTCATTAATTTAAATAATCATAATCTAGCTTATTTGATTGCTAAAGCATATCATATTTTTAGATTATATTTTTGAGAAAATAATCAAAATCTAATATTTATCTCATAGATACTGTAGATTATTTTTTGTAAGATAATTATTTTTACTCATGTAATTTCCATATTCACCCCTTATTACTCCATATATTTTTTGTAATTTAGTTTGGTTGAGCTAAAATTTTTTTTAGCTTATTTTTCAAAAATAATTATAAGTTTATGTGTTTGTTTGCAATACATATTATAATCTTAGCTTATATTCTTGAAAAAATAATCAAAATCCATAAGCTCCCTAATAGTAGCTAGAAATTATATTTTGAAAGATTATTTTTTTGTCCATGTAATTTTCCTATTCGACACTTATCACTCCATCATATTAACTACTCACTTGCCACATCATACCTTTTTTTTGTAATTTATTCAGTAAAATAATCTTCTTTCCACTATCCAAACAAAACAGATTAGCTTAATTTCATTTTTCAGCTAAATAAACATAAACATATTATAATTTTACCATATTATAATCAAAGAAAAATAATCATAATCTCATTTTTACCACTTAGTAAAAATAATTTTTTTTACACTATACAAACAAAATAGATCAGCTTAAATTCATTTTTAGCTAAGATAACCAAACATAAATAGATTATAATTTTAGCATATTATAATCACTCACAAATAAAAATAATCATAATTTAATTTTATCAGCTATACCAAATAATCACTTAGTCCCCAATTTTTTTTACATCAATTTAGATCCCAAATGTCAAAATGACATCACATTCGTCCTTTTAAAAACTTATTTGATGACAATATACATCTTTTGGGATCAAAATTTACACTACTTGATGCCATGTTATTTTTTGAAGGACTCAATTGATGTTAAATTTTTTTAAGGACTAAATTGATGACCAATATATTTTTAGGGAATTAAAATAACAAATAACTCTTCTTTTATTATTGGAAACTACTTTGTGGAACCTCTGTGCTATTGAAGTGATCAACATTTGATGCCAAACTCTTGCGCCAAAATTGGTCAGAATTAGTAGTAGGGGTATATGGCAAACTCAAAAATAATTACGGGGAGTCAGACATTGGAAAAAAGGGAATAAGAGTATCTGGCAAAAGTACCCCAAACTTAAGGGACTTGTGACATAATTAAGCCTTTATTATAATATGAAACTTAACAAAAAAAAAATTTCAAAAAATTTCAAGTATCTAGAAAATGTTTAAGCTAATTTGGAGTGTTGGCTACGTGCCGAACAAGTGTTAGAGTTGTTAAAAAAATATCATTAAATGGAACACTTGATTAGAAGTGTCAAAATCGTGTCGGTCTAGGATGTGTGTAGGACAGTGGGACACGTCTGTTAAGAGAGGTGTTCATACTTCATAGTTAGAATCTAATTGCCCTAAGTAACATGCCATTGTATTTTTTTATTCGAATATATATATATATATATATATATATATATTCTAAAACACAAAATATTTTTATATATAACGCATATATAAATATATAAGTGTTATTTAATTTGTCTTGACTTAAAAAACAAAGCAAAGCACAAGAGGAAAAACACAACAAATGATATTAAATATGGTGTCAAAAGTTTAGTGTGCAATAACGGAGTCTTTAAAATCAACATGTTAAAAGTAACAGAGAAAATTAGAGAAGAAAATGGGCAAATGGAAAATATGTAAAGTCAAATCATAAAAGTGTAGTAATTTATTCTAATGAGGTTCATATGCTTTCCCATGTCAGGTATTAGAGTGAATATAGTAAATATAATATCAATAAAATCCTCAATTATTTTTGGATCGACTCGAGCATGCCCTGGGAGGCCCAAATCAATAACCAAAACATGCTCGCCTTTAACCTAATACTTCCACTATAAAAACGAAAGGACCCTATGTATATCTTAACTTAATCTTATGCCTCTCACCATTTAGTAACGGCTTGGGGGGCAGAGTGACTTTGCTAATAATCACCATTCAACTAGATGTTGTCGCACTTGGAGTTCGGGATGGAGGAGAAGGCAGCCCTCTACATTCAAAATCCAAGGTCAGTACAATAATTCAAGTAATTTTATGTAGGTAGTTGATGAGGAAATCAAGTAATAATCTTGTTTAAAAACCCTAAAATTGAAATTTTTCAAAATACGAACAATAATTTCATATCATGGGACAATATTTGTTCTTGATTGTAGCAAAGAATTTAAAATGAAAAGTGCTTATTGAAAGTGGCGAAATAACCTTTTCATCATTAGTTTCAAAATAGTTATAAAAACAGTGTGTAGAAATGTGGTATGAAAAAATCTTGAATCTTATTTATCTTTTATGTAAAAAGATATACTTGGATTATTCGATCCAATCATTACTTATATTTTTTTCCACCTAGGTTCCCCGACAAACAACTCAAGACTAATCATTTTCGAGGTGTAGAAATTATTGGCTATCTACCAACTGTGCTAATCTCGTTGATCGATCACTTACATCTTGATCTAAAGTCGTGCATTTATCATATACTATTGTCAAATTCAGGTATGTTAAGTCCTTCAAACATCACTAATTTTGAGATAGTTGTATATTGCATAAGCATTATTTTAGTAATAAATAAAATGAAAAGAAAAAGGAAAATCGCCTCAAATTCATTGTTAAAACTTATAAGTTGTATAAGCTACAATTTGAAGGAAACCAAGGGCTACAACATGGTATAGCTTATGCATTGAAGGTTTTTTATGTCCATTACTAGATTGTGCATTGCATGTATTTTGATTATTTGTATACGTGCAGAAAGGGATCATTCAAGCTTTGAGGTGTATTTTTTGGTAATATATAATTCCAATAATGTTCTATGAAGATGGCGTAGGAAGGAATACAATTAATAGACCTTTGAGTAGCAACCAAACATGCATATATAGTGGTACAACTTACAAGAGAATGAATGATAACTAGAAAGTCTACGACTTAATTTGAGGCTGTCATCTCTATAATATATTTGCAACAAAATTATCTTAGTACAATTACTTCACTAAATATGCCAAAAACTCTAAACTTTAATTTTCAAAATGTCAACATTACAGGTAAACTGAAACCCAACCAGTACCTCCTTCGATAATCGTTGGTGGCTTCGATGGAGAATTTTATCAGATGAAACAGAATTGTCCGCTTTGGAGAACAAGGATGGACGACGAAGAAAATGCTTCTCAATACGTAATGGATCAGAATCTGAGGTGAATTCTTTAGGTGTTGCCTGATTAAGTTGTTGGGAACCAATCTCCTCTTCAATAGGACAACAATCCCCATGTGATGCCACACTTGGAGCAAAAATTTGCACAGGTAGTCAAATGGGAAAGGGAGGCTCACTGGATGTGCGATCTCTTGCGTCTTGTCCATGTTGTAGTATGAGAAGCCTACGACTTGTATCCGAGTCTACTTCCGATTCAAGTACTTCACCCTCTTCTCTAGCAAGAGAACTATGCAAATTGGTTCTGGAGGGGCAACTTGACCCATTGGCTCAACCAGAGTAGCAGGGTGAAGGAATGGTACGCAGGGGAATATAATTGCAACATGGGCGATGATGTTGTTGTAGGTGGAACTGAACCAGAAGATACTACTGGGTTACAACTGTGGTACAACCGGTAATATTAGTTTAATTGTTGCAATGAGAAATTGAATATTAGTTTTAGAAGAAATGCAATAGAGACCGTAAAAAGTGTGTTTGTAAGTGCATCCAAATATAAAATAACTTATGATTTTGCCCATGTTTCATTGAATTTTCTGTAATCTATCAAAATGCATACATTTTTAAATTTACTTATGCTAATGGATACTGCATCTACTTGCAATGGAAATAAGGATCGAATAACTCTATTTGATGGCATGGCAGATGCTGCTGAGGTAGAAAGAAGATTACAGATATCAATCTTCACTTCGAATGATCATATGAGACCTATGGTTCATGTGTGATTAAACATGAAGTTTGACTTATTTTTTTTTAGTTGTAAATGTTGTTAGGATGCAATTATATCAGTTGCTACTGAGATCCCTGTGAAGACTACTACTAATCTAGATCCTAGCTTATTACTTCTCTTCAATGCACAGTGGTATCTTCTGGTTCAGTTCTACCCCCAACAACATCATCACCCATGTTTGCAATTTCCCAATGTACCATTCGTTCAGCCTGCTGCTCAACCTCGTTCAACCTGCTACTCTGGTTGAGCCAATGGGTCAAGTTGCCCCTCCAAAACCAACTTGCATAGTTTTCTGGCGAGAAAAGAGGGTGGAGTACCTGAATCAAAAGTAGACTCGGATACAAGGCGTAGGCTTCTCATACTTCAACACGGGAGGGACGCAAGAGATCGCACATCCAGCGAGCCTCCATTTTCCATTAGACAACCTGTGTAAGTTTTAGCTCCTGGTATGCCATCACATGGGGGTTGTTTTCCTGCTAAAGAGGAGATTGGTTCCCGGCAACTTAATCGGGAAACACCTAAAGAATTCACCTTAGAATATGATCCAATACATACTGAGAAGCATTTGCTTTGTCGTCCATCCTTGTTACGTTCTCAAAAGCGGACTATTTTGTTTCATCTCATAAAATTCTCCATCAAAGCCACCAATGATTATCGAAGTAGTTGTTCAAATTCATAAGTTATTTTTTATTTGGATGCATTTACACAAAACAATTTTTACATTCTCTATTACATCTTGTAAAAAATTGGAAAAACATCTTGTTTCATTGAATAAATTTTTTATTTGTTGATAAAAAAATACTTTCTGTATTACATTTCTTCTATAACTAATATTCAATCCCACATTGTAATAATTGGTATGATAATCCCTTAAGAAAGAGTTGTTGTTTAACACATTTATTCACTACTTATTAGTGGTTATTAGGTATTACAACTATGTTACTAGTATAAATCCATAAGCGTGTATGATGGTCTTCACGACATTGAAATTGTTACTTTTCATCCTTATTGAAGAAACAACTGTCAATTAGTGTTTTTTGGTTGCACTATATTTTTGTGTTAAAATTCACGTACACATGAATTTCCCAAACTTCCCAAATTTTTGTATTCTGTTTCTTATCACATTTTATCGAGATGTCATATTTTCCACCTCCTACCTAGAAACTCCTTGAAAGCCTCTGCTAATGTTGGCAAATCATAAGCTTGGCTAACTTTAATAGGCTTCTATTCAATGCAAATATAATATATATATATATATATATATAAGAAATTAAAATAAATCATTTAGTGCTTATTAAAAATTAAAATTAAAATAAAATAAAAGTAGAGAATCTTACTTGCACTTGCCAATCTCATGATAAGATTAGCAATATTGCGTTTGATGTACAAATTGCAGCTCGTGTGGAAATACTCAACGAACTCTGTTTATCATTCAAGCAAAGAAGACTGCAAATAAAGTCAATGATTCAATAACACCAGTGAATAGTGAATATAGTCTCATTATCTTGAACTTTTGATGTAGTTTGAATTTCATAGTTGGCTTATTTAAGTTTTGGGTCTCCAAAAGTTGACTATCTTTTGGTTTTAGTCACTATCATTAGATATTCATCATTAAATGCTAGCATGGCTCACAGTGTGTCAGGTAAGGATTGCAATGTGGTCCCCCAGTTGCGGTTTTTAACTTTTTGTTTTTTTGGTAAGAACCAGTTGGGGTTTTTATTGATTATCCTCCTTAACATTCAACAGTAGTCATTCATTGTTAACATTTGTAGAATAGACAAACATGGAGTAGTCACGGACTACTAACTTGCTGTTTTAAAAGAAAAGGAAAATGATTACTATTCAACAACTTTATAACAAATTAAAGTTCTTGGGAACAAGAGAGAGATAAAGAAATGAAAATGATTGATGTAATTTAAAGTTCTATATATTTGTGGACTCATTAGGGCTAGATTTTCCTGTTAGGAACATGTAATAAAATAGTAAGCCACTGTGCATATAGTATTGCTTATGTATTGCTTTTCAGTGTGGGTGTATTGCTTCATATAGTATTGGTATTTAATATGTATTGCTATATGGTATTTTGTAGGATGATTCTTCTCAAGTTTCATCACAAGGGTAAGTTTGAAAAGGACCCAGATGGTAATACAGTATATACTTCAGATTTGGTTGATGAGTGGCCGGAGGCAGATGAAGACATACTGGATGTGTTTTCTATGGCTAAGTACTGCAAGTGGCTTGGTTATAAGGCTGTTTCTAAAGTGTTGTGGTTAGTACCAAATAAATCACTGAATAATGGGTTAAGGAATTTGAAGACTTAAAGACCTGTTGGCAATGATTCGTGTTTCCAAACGCAACGGTGGTGTGGCTCATTTATATTATGAGCACATAATTTCAAATCTTATCACAGTTGCAGATGGTGTCCAGATTGTTGAATTAAGTGATAGTGATCAAGGCAGAGGAGAGGAAGCAAATGCTGATGCTGTTGAGGAGGAGCAAAGGAAGAAAGAAGAGGAGAAAGAGGAGGCAGATGTTGAAATGAAGAAGAGAATAGCACATCATATACTTCCTATTAGAGGGCAGCAATATTGGGAGGAGAGTGGAAACATTCCACCAGTCCCACCACCAATAAAGAGGAAGCCTGGTAGACCCAAAAAGCAAAGAAGAAAGAATGGTAAAGAAGAAGTGGTAAACCCAACAAAACTGAAAAGGAAGGTAGCTGATTTTACTTGTTCCTATTGTGGGGGTAAAAAACACAATAGGAAGGGGTGCGCCGAATTCAAGAGATACCAACGAGAGGAAGCTGCCAAAGCTGCTGATGCTGCTTCCAAAGCTGCTGCCAAATTGCCAATGCTGCTGGTGCTGTTGCCACTACTGCAGCAACTAATCCTACTGTTGGTGTTGCTGCCAAAAGCTGCTGGTACTGCTGCGCATGCTGCAACAACTGATCCTGCACCTCCTCCTCCACCAGATGTCATTGACATGTCACAAACACAGCCACCAGATTGCTCCCAACCAGAACCTCCAATTCAAGTGCCTGCATCTGGTGTCAGGGAAAAGCTACCAATTAGGCCAAGATCAACAACTTCTTAAACTCCCCTCATAGGATCAGCTGCACCACAACCACCACTCTCATCTAATGCACCACAAGCATTGGTCTTTATGCCCACACCTGAGTTTAAAGGAACTAAAGACTCATCTCCATCACCAGCAGCTACTGGAGCTAGCGCGAATGAAGAATGAAGAAATTACAATTATGTTCTTGTTTTTTCTGTCATGCCCACTTTGGTCTGCATTCACCAATTCAGATTTGGTGCTTTTTTTTGTGTAATCACTATCACTTCCAGACTAATTAAGACTTTGTAGGATGTGATTACTTTTGGTTTTGATAAATGTGGGTGACTAAATGTGATTAATGAAGGATATTTGGTTAATGATAATTTCAAATTTATTCTATTTTTTAATGGTGTTCATTGTTGCAGCATTATATAGTTATCAATAACAGGAAAATGCTAAGAAGAATATGCACCATTAATAGTTATCATAATTTTCACTACATTTCAAACATGAATCATCATACATACATATATAACACATGTTTGGCTTCAAACAACACAAAAGAGAAATACAGACAGTACTATTACTAAGTCACTACAACCCCTATTACTATTACTACTACTGTTTTCCTAACAACACCAATCCCCACATAATGTTAAACACAACACCATTACAACCATCACAGCCAAACAAAACTTTAGTGCATTCACTTCACCCTGTAATCTAATAATATTCACAGTCAAATCAATCCTCCATCCTTCATCACCATCAACAGTTGCAACCCAGGAAAAGAAATTGCATTGTTGTCCATACTACAAAAAAACCATAATTTCAATCAGTACTCAAACATTTCAGAAAAAAATTATTCAACTGAAAAATTAAACACTAACCTTGTACATAGGACATCCAAAGAATAATCTTCCAGGGTTGAGAGGAGTTTTGGATCTCCTCAAAACACTTTTCAAACCACAATAGCATAAGTTTGGATGCTCAACTTGCTTCCTACGAATTTTCTCAAACTTGGAATCTTCACTCCTGCTCCAGCTGCTGCTATCGCCACCCATATTTGCAGCTCTGATGTTCTGGGTTTCGAGATTTCCACTTGGGATCGTGCGGATCGGATTTTGAAATGCAAAGGAAATGAGTGATGTAAGGTTTCAGTTAAACGAATTGGGTGTAAATTTTGAGTTAGGGTTTGCGACGAAATAGTAGAGGCTCAGTGAAGAAGAAGAATTTGGCAATGTACTGGAGAAGAAGATGAATTTAGGGATCCGAATTTGGGAATTAGGGTTTAATATTATATTGGGGAAGAACAACAAAGTGGCCGTTATTGACCGTTGGCCCCAAAACCACATGTCTTTTTTTTCCCAACCCCAAAACGACGTCGTTTCCCACTTCAGTAATGGCCAGGTCAACATAGTCTTAACGGCGTTAACGGTAGTCAGCTCCAGGGACTAAAATGAAACGTTTTTTTTTACAAATCTAGGGACCAAGAAGCTATTTCTTTAAATTCAGGGACAAAAGTGAAAGTGACTTGTAAATTCAGGGACCAAAGTGACAGTTTTGTCTTTCTTCAATCATAGAATTACCAAAAAGTTTGCCAATCTCTCTTAAACTAGTCGCTCCTGACAACTTTCGGAACATAAACCTAGAAAATAATAAACAAAAATACATCAAAATATATTATCCATCGCACTCACAAATTTCAAAGAACCATATATACTTTATTGGCAAAACCACTAGATTGGTCTTGTAAGTTATTTTTTGGTTGCGATTTCGTCCCTCAACTTATTTTCGTTTCAAATAAGTCCTGAAGTTGTTGTCGTGTAACAAATAAGTTCTTTTCGTTAGTTTTTTCTATTAAATGACACGTGTCACTCAACTTATGGTGCCACGTATTAAAAAAATGATTTAATGATTTTTTTTTAATTTTCTTATGGTGACACGTGTTGCTTAATGAAAAAATTAACGGAAATGACTTATTTGTTACACTTCAACAACTTCAAGACTTATTTGAAACGAAAAAAAAAGTTAAGGAATGAAATCGCAACTAAAGAATAACTTAAAGAACCAATCTAGTAGTTTTGCCTAATTTATTATAGCAAACTTAAGAGAGCGATCATGTATTTATATCGGTGTATTTTGATTACAATACATCATTTTCGTAAGCATATCTCCATAACTTTAGTCATTGATGCATTGTGAGAAATTGAAATAAATTATAAATATATCCTTAGCTATAGCTCAAATTTGATCATACATTACATGTATATAGATTGGGAGATTGGAAGCTAAGTTCATTGCAATTACTTTTCATTATATTTTACTTACTTGATACCTCAATTTGAGTTAGTTTCCCTTTATCTCTCGTTTCCATATATCGTTTCTTCAAGCCCTGTTGTGGCTTTAAAATCACTTTCTGTGTTGGGTTTCTCGAGACAAGACATTGTTGTAATCCATCACCTTTTGGTTCACCAGAGCTATGAATCGGTGTAAAGCTCTATTTACCAATGAACTTGCCCTGCTGTATGTGTTAAATTTGTGATTTGATTTTAAACTCTCAGTCCAACCGACATTTCTAATTGCTTTAATTGATTCAGTCTCACCAGTATGTAATAATAAGCGGATGATGCTTGGTTACTGTCGTAGACCCAACCCTCACGTAGAAGCAGAAGCAAATTAAGGGGAAATTTAGTCATACATCGCGTATTGCTTGGAATGTCTAGGTGTTTATATAGACCCTTTGCATTATCTGGAACAACCAACTGGTTTGGTTGGGTTGGGCATGGGGAAGACAAGTAGCCTAAATGCCTAATGAATGAATTGGGTCAATTTTTACACGTCATCCATTAAAAGATGCCAACTCATATTGATCATGCACGCTTGGCAATGCTGATGTGGCATACTATTAGCCATGTCAGCATTTAACGATGGATATCTAATAATAGAGGCTAAAACCAAATATTTTGAACATTTAAGAATTAATCTTAACAAATAAAAAAAAGTTAGGGACTAATATCAAAAGACGACGGTCAATTTTTGGGGACTTAAAACTTAAATGAGCCTTCATAGTTTTAATAATTTTTTAATAAACCAATTGAGTCTACAGTTTGGTGGTCTTTGATATGGTTCAACAATGTCACCTCCAAGTCAGATATATGATTGTGTCAAATATTTTGAGGCCTATGTGCAAAAATAAAGAACTTAGATCTTTTTAGGATCGTGACAACCATTAGATAATTGTAATGTTTCTTTAGGATCTTTGATCATTATTGAGAGACCAATTTTCTTTTTTAATATTTTTAGTAAAATTTAATTTAATAAAATTTGGAAAGTGCACTAAAATAGTCCATGCATCGCACGAAGATCTCACATGTATCGCATGAAAATTGCACATCCATCGAACACACACTACATAAATATTACACAGACACTTTCATAAGTTTATCTTTATTATACTCTATAGGTTGGATAGTTGATCTCTAATTATAATTTCATTTATCAAATAATATATTTCCTTACAAGAAGTGTTTTTAGCTTTAAATATTTTTCGTATCATTATAAAATAAATTATTCTCAACTTATTGCTATTAATAAATATTATTTTGTTAACTACACTTTTTATCAATGAGGGATTATGTGACATTTATGCTTTTTTGGTTGATGCATGTGCCTAAAGGCTAAACATCTCATTTGGTCCCTTACCTTATCTTTTGCTATCAAATTGGTCCTTCACATTTTTTTTTGAATCATATTGGTCCCTCACGTTTCTTTTTATTATCAATTTGATACGTGATTCATTGTTCATCCTACATGGACTAATAAGATACGAAAACGTGGCATTGTTCTCTCAAGTGATGCAAATGTGGACCAATATGATATCGACACGTAGAATCAACAGTGACTTGGGGCTAATTTGATAATGAAAAGAAATATGACTGACCAATAAGATACCAAAAAAACGAAGGGGCCAATTTAATAGTAAAAAATAAGGTAAGGGAAATAATGAGCAGTTTAGCCCAAAAACACGATAAATTGTCTGCATTTTTTCACTTGCTTTGCTATAACGAATTCATGTAGACCTTATTTACTCTAGAAAAGTGAAAGTATTATTTCACAAGACCTCTGCATGATTTCATGAATCAACATGCTCCTCCGTTTTATAATATAAGTTTTTTTTAGAGAATTGTTTTTATAATATACGTTTTTTTTTACAAAATCAATGCAATATTATTATTATTTTTACAACTCCATTTCCAATTATTATAGAGAGATAATGAGTGAGAGATTAATTATTGAAACATAGTAAATGACAAAAAATTGAGCAAAAAGGTAGTCAAAAAATATAAAGAAGTTAATTCAAAAATTTACTATCATTTTGGAACGGAGAAAATATTAATTACATTTTTAATTTTAATCTGTGTGCCACAATTTTGAAATATTTATATTGTGAAATGAACATAATAATGTCTTTCTATTTTGACAGATAAGAGGTAATATTCTAAATATTTTGGAAGTCTTATTGGCCCATATGCCCTACCTTTGAATTCCAATGTAGGCAAGAATGCACATAATAAACATAAAAAAGCTGTTTCAGTAATAAGTTGTATGTAGAACTTTTGATAATAGTGATCTTTATGAATCATGAGTCATGAACCTTTCAATTATTTGAAAGTTGTAAACATTTATTCTAGACTTATAAAATCCTAGATCATTTTAAAATCAGTTACAATGTATAATGTTACAATGTATAATTCTAGATGATATAATTGTTTTCATGTATTTTTTTAAAATATTTTTTCGTGATTTGAAGAAGTATTGATGTGATGTGTGCATTGTTAGTGGCATCATGAATCATGAAGATTGGATAGTTGCATACTTCTAACAGAAAGAAGTATTATGGTGTTGCATACATTTTTCAAGATTTTTTATCTTTGAAGGCGACACATACATAAATTTATACTATTAAAAATATAATTTTTTTTAAGAACATATCAATTACTAAAGTGAGTAAAAAAATACACAAAACCAATATAAATAATGTAAATAATATAAAAAATCATATAACAATATAACATCATATCATATATTCATATTAATAAAAATTAAAATAAAGAAACAACTATAACATGATTTTATAATTATTCTTTATTAATTAGCCTTTTTTATGAATGTTGCAAGTATTTTTTTTTTAAATTCAAATTAAAGCAAAGTTATACTAATATATAATTAATATATTTGTTGATAGTTGCAATGTTATAACAAATATAGCAGTTTTGGTAAGTTGAATTTTTTCTTATTAGATCCTATGCCTTTTTTTTTTCTATTTATTATAATTCGAAACTTAACAAAAAAAATTTCAAGTTTCTAGAAAATGTTTAAGCTAATTTGGAGTATTGGCTACGTGCCGAACAAGTGTTAGAGTTGTTAGAAAAATATCAATAAATTGAAAACTTGATTAGAAGTGTCAAACTTGTGTTAGTGTAGGATATGTATAAGATAGTGGGACACGTCTATCAAGAGAGGTGTTCATACTTGATAGTTAGAAGTGCCATTGTATTTTTTATTCAAATATATATTCTAAAACACAAAATATTTTTATACATAGCGAGCATATATAAGTGTTATTTGTCTTGACTTAAAAACAAAGCAAGCACAAGAGGAAAAACCCAACAAATGATATTAAATATGGTGTCAAAAGTTTAGTGTGCAATCACAAAGTATATAAAATCAACATGTGAAAAGTAACAGAGAAAATTAGAGAAGAAAATGGGCAAATGGGAAACATGTAAAGGCAAAATCAGAAAAGTGTAGTAATTTACTCAAATGAGGTGTTCATATGCTTTCCTATGTCATGTTTTAGAGTAAATATAGTAAATGTAATAATAATAAAAACCTTAATTGTTTTGGATCGACTCAAGCTTGTCGTGGGAGGCCCAAATCAAATAGCCCAAATACCCTCGCTTTTAACCTAGTCCTTACACTATAAATTGGGAAGGACCCCGTAAATATCATAACCTAGTCTTATGCCTCTCAACATTCAGTACGGCTTGGCGGCGGAGTGACTTTGCAAATAATCACCATTCAACTAAAAGTTGTCGCACTTGGAGTTCGGGATGGAGGAGGAGGTAGCCCTCAACATTCAAAATCCAAGGTCAGTACACTGATTCAAGTAATTTTTTGTAGGTAATTGAGGAAATCATCAAGTAATAATCTTGTTTAAAAACCCTAAAAACCAAATTTTTCAAAATTCTTTCCTCATTCAAAATACAAGCAATAATTTAATATAATTGGACAAAATTTGTTCTTAATTGTAGCAAAGATTGTAAAATGGAAAGTGCTTATTGAAAGTAGTGAAATAGCCTTTTCATCACCAATTACAAAATAGCTATAAAAACAATGTTTAGAAATGTGGTATGAAAAAATCTTGAATCTTATTTATACATGCATTGCGCGCATTTTTTGCACTTACTTTGCTTTAACGAATTCATGTAGAGCTTATTAACTCTAGAAAAGTGAAAGTAATATTTCACAAGGTCTCTGCATGATTTCATGAATCGACATGCTCCTACGTTTCACAATATATGTTTTTTTAGAGAATTTTTTTATAATATACGTTTTTTTTTACAAAATCAATGCAATATTATTATTATTTTTACAACTCCATCTTCAATCATTATAGAGAGATAATGAGTGAGATCGAGATTAATTATTGAAACATAGTAAATGACAAAAGATGAGCAAAAAGATAGTAAAAAAATATAAAGTAGTTAATTCAAAAATTTACTATCATTACTAACGGGCTTGGTTCAGTTGGTGTAAGGCCCCAACTGAAATCCTGGAAATGGGATAAGGGTGCTAGTAGCCCCGGATTCGATTCTCACTAAAAACATCCCGCTGGGAGAGCCAGCCATGCAACTTGCTCCTGATTAGTCCCAAGGGCTCCCTGGTATTAAGAGTGCTCTTGGAGATACCAGTGGTTCCGTAAGGAATTCGGACCAAAAAAGAAATTTTACTATCATTTTGGAACGGAGAAGATATTAATTACACTTTTAATTTTAATCTGCGTGCCACAATTTTAAAAGATTTATATTGCCAAATGAACAGAATAATGTCTTTGTATGTTGACGGACATGAGGTAATATTCTAAATATTTTGGAAGTCTTATTGGCCCATATGCCCCATCTTTGACTTCCATTGTAGGCAAGAATGCACATAATTAACATAAAAAAAGTTGTTTCAGTAATAAGTTGTATGTACAACTTTTGATAATAGTCATCTTCATGAACCATGAGTCATGATACTTTCAATTATTTGAAAGTTGTAAACATTTATTCAAAACGCATAAAATCCTAGATCATTTTAAAATCAGTTATTACAATGTATATAATGTTACAATGTATAATTTTAGGTAAAAATAACTAATTTTACGTTTATTAAGGAGGTTAGTTGATTATATTTAATTTTCTCAAATTTATAAAAGAATAGAGGTATTTGAGAAAAGTTGCATTGGGAATGAAAAAAAATTAAATAAGTTAACACTTTTCTATGGATATTTTAGGAAAGTAGCATTGATAATGAAATAAAATTTAAGAAAGTTGGTTAATTTTGCTTATATTTTAAACCAAGATAAATATGTTTTTTTTCTTCTTATATTTCAAACCGGAGTGAGTATACAAACATGGTTTGCAACTAGTTTTTTACTCCCTTCGTTTCTATTTATCTGTCCTATCTCAGACAAAACACACCTTTAAGGAATCTAATTATTACTTAGATTTTCAATACATTAGTTAATTATGTTTTCTCTCATACCTTTTCTCTATCAATAGTCATTAATTTTTCTCCATTACTTGCATAAACCAAGATTTATTAAATAAGGACAAACATGAAAAATATCATTTATTACATCTTTAAAATCCTCAAAATGACAGATAAAAAGGAACCAAAAATATCTCTCAAAAAAGAACAGATAATAAGGAACAGAGAGAATAATAGCTTTTAATCCGTTCATATTAAATAAGGGTTTTATTTCGGTACCCTTTCAAAATAAAGGGTTTTGGTACCCTTTCATATTTTTCCAATCAAATCATGACAAATACAATATACTACGATGTCAAAAAACATCGAAATATTCTTGACACTCAATAAAGACTGAAAATTATATGTTAAGATGTTCTCCACTTTTTATATATTTTTGGTGCTAAAAAATCTACGCTAAATTTAAACGAAAACATATGTTCTTGTGTGATGAAGATTATATCCCAACTACAGCAATACAATTTTTAAAGTTGATCAGAAAAATAAAAATACAGTGAAGTGTTCTTTTTTTCATCGTTATCTAGCAAGAAAATTGATATCAGTGATGTTGATGTTGCTGACCCAAGATGAATAAAAACTTGATATTAAAGTTCATGATTTGGGAGTGGTTATGAATTGATTTAGTTAAAAAATATTGCAAATAAGATCACACAGATTTGATTGCAAATTTTTTTTAAACTTATACATTTTTTTCACGTGGTAGTATATAGCAGTTGTCATAATTTGATTAGATAAATATGAGAGGGTACCAAAACCCTTTATTTTAAAAGGGTACCGAAGTAAAACCCAATAAATAAACCAAAGTTCGTATTTTAGAATGTAAGCAAGTTTTTTAAATTTTATTTAGATTTAGACAACTAATTAATTTTACTAATTATTTTGTTTAATAATCATCCATCCCTGTCAAGGCAATAGTTGTTAACAACTCAACATGAACATGGACATTTGTCAAGCTTAATTATTTAACGAAACTTCTTGTAAAACTCGCCACGTGCATCATAGTTGTTAACAGAAATCGTTTTCACTAAGGCAATACTGTCAATGCATGTAAGGCTAAGCTAGGGTGATTTGTTCTTGATAAAATAAGAAAAAATATATCAAACTTATAAATAAAATATCTAAATAAAAATATATACTTATGAAATAAAAAAAAACGAATCTTGTACAATAAATATATGACTATATATATATATATATATAATAAAGAAAACCGATTATTTTATAAAATGAGAGATACACATATGCTAAGTTGAATATAATTTATGAGCGGTTACTTCCACTCCTGGCATGATGTATGTTCTAGTTATGTGAATATTTTTTCGATTAATAAATGATACTTACGCCTACAATTCTATGCAGATTTCGTATGCAAATATGTCACACTTCCCATTCCTAAGTATCAGTACACACACATATATATTTAGTAAACATATAATTAATTTTTCATTATTTTTACAATGAGAAGAGATTCGTTTACATCGAGTTAAATTATACCAATTCTTATATCGTTCTCATCAGAGACGGAGCTGACTTAGGAGCAGGTGGGAGTTCGTGCTCCGCCTGGAATATTTAAAAGGATTTTCTTAACCTCAGCCCTTAGGGCTGAGGATAAGAAGCTATAAAAAGTATCTTTGCATTGAAAAAATAAATGTTTAAGACTTTAAAAGTTAGTGGGTTAGTTTTCCAAGACATTTTTTCTACTTTTTCACCTCTTATTCTTTAGGGCTGAGTTAAGCAATCCCTATTTAAAACTATATATATACGCTAATACTAATATACTGCATGAAACTTTAATTGGACCAGTGGTTAAGTTATTTCTCTACGAGCTTGAGTTGCCAGGTTCGAGTTATGCTTAACAGCTGCACTTATTTTTTTTTTATTCTAAAAGTTAATGGAACACAGCTGCTAGTTCTGTTTTTTTTTTTTTTTGGGGGGGGCCTAGGATAGATGCTGTGGAAAGCACTTGTTAGTCTGCTAGTTCTGTTTTGTTTTGTTGGTTCATGAGCCTACTGTTCTCACGTTTTTTTTTCTCTTGTATCTGGTTTTAGCCTGGGGCTCCTGAGTATTATTTATACTCGACCCTTTTGGTTCTTTTAATAAAAATTTTTCTAATCTAAAAAAAACGGAACACAGCTGCACATATTTTCTTTTTATTCTTAAAGTCAAGTTAAATTTAACAGCACAGTTGGAATTGAACCTAGATCTGGGAAGCATTTAAGCAATACAAATACTACTAGGCTAAAGTGTTAATTGTCATCTATATGCATATTATTAAAAGTAAAGACTACATAATAAATAACTCCAATTTTTTTTAAAATCATTTTTTAGGTACAATATTAACTTCGTAGTTGCACCCCCTAAATAAGTGGTCAAGGTCCGTCAATGGCTATCATGATTTCTATATCAAATCAAATTTAATTGAATCAACCGTCCTATTAAAAGTTTCTATCATGCATGTAGATTGTCGTCAATATTAAATTTCACAAAAATCTAAAATCATTTAGTTTTCATTTATTCACGGAAAAATTAATGAAATATGTTGAATCAAAGAGGTTTTGATGAAGACAAATATATCATGAGATCGGTTCTCGGCCAAGGTTTTGATGAAGACAAATTAATATATCATGAGATCGGTTCTCGGCCAAGGTTTTGATGAAGACAAATGAATAAACTCGTTGGTCTGATGATGCTCGGTTCTCGGACGTTGATGAAGCCGAATGAATCAGCTCAATATGCTCGGTCCGTCAATTACTTTGATGAGCTCGGTTCTCGGCCAGGGCTATTGTCAAATCAGCTCAGAATGCTATGAAGTATCTTGGATCTCGGTCTTCATTGAAGCATTGATCGTGGATCTCGGCCAGCTCGGAATGCTATGAAGTATCTCGGATCTTGGTCTTCATTGAAGCATTGATCGTGGATCTTGGCCATCGACGGAGACAAAGGAATCCGATCACTGGGATGAAAAGAGTCAAAATTCCGAGATGAGTTCGGTGTTCACATTGTTCTCGGCATCGTTGCTCAGTGTGTTCACATTGGTATCGGCACCTTGCTCGGAAGGCTAAAGATCGGATTGGTGTGTTGATGAGGTCGGAGTAAATCAGCTTAAGCTCAGGCGTACTCGGAAGTGATCAATCCGAGCTATCGCTCAGAGCAAAACAGTCGGCCAAATGATCAACTCGGTCAGCTCAGATCAGATCCACCACTCAAGTCTCCAAGCTCGAACAGATGCCAAGCTCGGCAACACTGTTCATCTTCGTCAGCAATCGGCAGTACGACACCGCTAGCACCTCTTCATTCCTGTACTGGTTTTATGTACTGAGTGTGGCTGGCAATTTTGTTTTTATCTCAAAGCGCCTATCTGTCACCAAGTTTGAATTTCAGATTGGAATTTTAAATCAGCAGTGAAAGAGGGACTGATTTGCAACGTTGCAGAAAATAGGATATTTTCTGGAATATCCGTTGGAAAGGACATACGTGTCCCAAGATATTTTTCCTCTCTTTCGTACCTCCTGTGTGCTAGAATCATTATAAAGGACTGGTTTTTCTTCTCCAAATATAGAAGAGCAATACACAGAGAAGCACAAGAAAGAAAAGAAGAAAAACGCAGAACAGAGAACGATAAGAGCAAGAGAGAGAAACTGTTACATTTTGAAGCTTCAATCGTTCTCTGCCAATCTCTTTCTCAACCGAATACTCATCTGGCTTTCAAACTTTCAGAATCACTTTTATTTGAGTTTCAGGGTGGAGCCACCATTTTTCTAAGTTTGTTGTACTCAAGTCTTGGAAGGTTTCCAAGCTAGCCTAAGAAGTTCTTAGGTGAATTGAAGTCTTGAGAGGTTCTCAAGTGGTGAAAGTCTTGGAAGGTTTCCAAGCAAGCCTAAGAGGTTCTTAGGTGAAGTGAAGTCTTAGGAGGTTCTTGAGCAGAAGTCCAAGGAGGTTCTTTGGTGAAAGTCCTTGAAGGTTTCAAGGCATCTTGAAGGTTTCAAGATCTATGAAGTCCAAAGAGGTTCTTCGGCCATCAGTTCAAGTCTGGGTAGAATTCAAGAGTTTGGTACACTCTTGAAAGGGTTAGGTTGAGTGAGGTTCACTTGTAATTCCTGTTGTATTTCGATTGAATTGATTGAGTATAGGCTCCCTAAAGGTTTTAGGGGGGATTGGATGTAGCTCACAAGGTTTGTGAGTGAACCAGTATAAATCTCGGTGTCTCTTCTCTCTTCTTTACTGTTTTTAGTTTTTATTCTGAGCATTTTAATCGGCTTTGCTAAACTTTATTTTTGCTCGGATAGTGCTAGCTCTTTTCCGCTGCAAATCTGATCTTTGTGTGACACAACTTGGATAATCGGTGGTCGGCTCAGATAACGGATTATCAGATTATGCTCAGCCCAAAGTCAGCCTTTTTATTTAAACAACAAGCATTATCTGACCCATTTCAGTTTTATCCGAAAAATTGGTACTATCGCTTCCAACTACTATTCACCCCCCATCTAGTATATTGTTAGGCCGATTGTTGGTTTCCAACAAAATACATGTCTTAAAAGTATATAAAAATTGAGCTATATATTTGAATATATAATCAACGATGTTAAATTTTTTCAAATTTGACACAAATGATCTAGATGACGTATAATTGTTAATCAATGGATGGATTAGTGAAATTCGCATTGTATAAAAAATTATGAACAACGTAAGAACTTGTGTAATTTAACTTTATGTAAACATATCATTCCTTAAAATACTTATATCTATATATATTTAAACTAATTATCTCAATTAATTCTTGTTTAATTCTCATTCTTACAACCATTTCTTTTTAGTATATAATAAGAACAATTTAGATTTTGGTTTGTTGGTGCCTCAAGTTTAGGTGAGTTGGGCTTCGGGGGTTCACCAGGACCAGGGCTGGCATCTGGGCTCAAAGAGCGCTTACAGAGGTACTTACAGATTATCCACCAACACCATCCTCATATCGGTGGGACTCGAACCCGGGATCTCTCTCAACCCCGGCTCAATCCTTACCAACTGAGCCAACGGTTGTTGGCTAAGAACAATTTAGTTTTATAACTAAGAACAATTTAGATAATAAACTTTATTTTTACATGAAAGAAAAAATAACTGCATTCAACTAATTTCTTTGCTTATAAACGAGATCGAAGGAGGAAGTACTTTGTTATATTATTATGGTGAATGAGCAAGCTGAAATGCTGTTATGCATGATGTTGGATTATTTTATGTTAATTACCATTAATCAATTACTTGAGAATATATTTTCGAATCATTAATTATATTAATTATGAAATATTATTATTTTAATATAAAATATTTAATAATCAGTGAATATTCTAACCGATTTGGTATACCCAATAAAAAATCCCTATTCTTAACTGATCGATAATTAAGATCATATTATTCCTCGTTAGACGGTCTCTTGAAATTCTATTTATTCAAATTTCTTATAAACACGATATTTATTTATTTTTATTTTTTTTTTTGAATTTTTTTTCATCAACATAGAGCTTATCTAGACGAGAGAAGAAACACCCTCACTCCACGATACATCCCTTTTTCCATTCTTCACTCTCCCTCTCTGCGTAACGATTCTACATGTTGAATGGACCCTATACTGATTCAGAAACATGGTAGTTTTCTTATTTGATATCAGGTACACAAAAATCTTGATCTTATTTTCAATCTATTTTATTGAACATGCAATAATTTGTATCTAATGGATCAATAGTCAATTCTAATTTTCTTTCAATTGGTTCAGAGCCAATGTAAATATGGTTGTGGCTGTTCTTGGCCATTAGACAAGATTTAATTTTATTGATAAACATGTTAAATCTGTAAAATTTATCATTTTGTGCTTGTGATTTGTTTCGTGTGCTTGTGAATTATTCCATTGCCTCGTGTATGTGCGGATTATAACACCCCGATTTAACAACTTGAATATCTTTTATTTAGTAAAAATCTGGAATTTTTTTTTCAAACATTTCTTTATAAAAATAAATCATTCATGTCTCACATCATGCATCAAGTTCCAAATCAAGATGTTCCCAACATCAAGCTTTGAAGCTCTTTCTTCCATTATCATAAAATATTTCATTCGTCAAAATAAACCTTGTTTTATAAATATTGCTTCTAAATCCAGTCACATCCATCAGGATGATAAATTTTTCCAAAACACATTGTCTCATAAAACCGTTACATTAGGGTAGAGCAATTTCATCTTAGTAATCCCAAGAGAGTGCAATACATACTCAAAACATGACTAGGATAACCTACGCTACGGATTGCCACCTTCACCAGGCACTCCTGCCAGCTCGAGAAACTCCTCTGCATCATCGAACTGTTGGAAACCAACAAGCGAGCTTAGCAATTACTAGAGGGGGGTGAATAGTAATCAGAAGGCAACAGTGACTAATTTTCGAATGCAATTAAGATGTAATTGATTTTGTGCAGATTTTACAGAAACAGAGCAAGAACACTCGAGTGTTTTACAGACTACTCGAGTAAAATAGCAAGAATACTCGAGTCTTCTGAAGAATACTCGAGTAAATCGTGCAGAGTGCAGAAAACAGTTTTTGTGAAATTTGCACTTTAAATCAATACGAGTAAAACCAGTCCAGAGCAGATTAATAGAAGAGTAGTAAGCAATTAAATAAAGCTAAAACAACTTAAAAACACCCTAATTGCTGCGGAATTACTACTCTAATTAAAAAGCCCCTTTTTGAGAAACTTAGGTTTGGTTTTTACTTGAATGAAAAGAAAGCAATAAAAAGAGGACACCACCAATTTTATACTGGTTCACTCTCTTTTAACAGAGCTAATCCAGTCCCCCTAAGAACCTTAGGAGTGTCTACTAAAATCAAAGTGTTAGAAATATTACAAGGGATATTGAGATGCCTCACTCAACCTAACCCTTCCAAGAGTGTACCAAACTCTTGAATTTCTACCCCAATTTGAAGTTTGGTGATGAAGACTCCTTCTTCTCAAGCTCCTTGAAACCTTCAAGTGCTCCACCAAGCTAAGAACCTCTTAGACTTTGCTTGAGAACCTTTCAAGACTTGGATGAACCTAAGACCCACTTAGGTACACTTGGTTCTCAACCAAGATTTTGGAACAAGGTATGAAAGTGTATGTGGAGAAATACAACAAATGATTTCTAATCCAATTAAGCACAATCTCTAACTCTTTGAACAAATAATGACAATGAATGAATTGGTTGAGTTAGAGAATTTTCACTTGAGAGAGAGAATGAGCAAAGAGAATGTTTGGCTTAAGTCTTGTTAATGTTCTTGTTCTCTAGTACAAGGGCAATCAATTCTGATATATGGAAGAGGGAATGAGAGAGTAAGACAAACTTTTTCATGCCATTTTTGCCCCCTTCCAACGGTTAAAAATTTGCTGACAGAACCAAAATACTCGAGTATTTTTGAAACTACTCGAGTCTTTTGCCCATCTTTCAATAGAAATGCCCATGTACTGAACTAATAGTCAAATCTCTGATTTAGGCTGAAATACTCGAGTCTTTTGGAAACTACTTGAGTCTTTTGATACTCGAGTAACTTTCAGACTACTCGAGTCTTTTGAAACTCGAGTAATTTTCAGATTACTCGAGTCTTTTGATACTCGAGTAATTTTCAGACTACTCGAGTCTTTCGCCCAGAGATGATAAAAATTAAGTTTTTCAAAGATAAATTTCAATTCTCTTCTCAAGGAATAATTTTATGTAATCCCAACCTTTTTCATGCATTAAAATTATTTATCCTAGGATGAGATTATTTCCTAAGCTACCCACTCTCAATTATAGAAATAAAATTACAATTAAAATAAAATAGAGAATGACTAGCTAATTCGATGCACTTGATCTTCTTGACTTGGTGAGCTTGAATTCTTCCTTTAAATTCATGATCTAATTATATTGTCATCATCAAAATAAATCCACCTCATTGGAGACTTGATTCTACAATCTCCCCCTTTTTGATGATGACAAAATAATTAAACCGTTCCATCACTTTTGAGAGCTCTCCCTCAATATAGGAACCTATAAAACCTGTCAATCCAGAGAATTCCAAGCACAACATAATATCATAATAATCATAGTCAAGTGCACACTATATACTTGGTATCAGAGCGAGAGCATATATAATATCAGAGTAAAAAAATGTGCTTGCTCTCATGCCTCTTTTCTCCCCCTTTTTGTCATAATAAAAAAGATATCATTTGGAAACGGAGGAGACAAGAAGGATACCAATAACGAAAACTCCCCCGAAATATAAGCAAGATAAAGAATCATGACTATCGGAGAACATAAAACATGTGAACACCAATGAAAAGCAGAGCATAAAATAAATCAAAAGTCATCGTACCATAAAACATCATAAAGACTAAATCCGAGTTTGAAATGAAAAGGTCAACATCATAAAAGCTGACAAATACCCACGCAGGGGTTACAGAAAGCAAACTAACTCCCAAAATTAAAAAAACTAAAAATCCATAAACGACATGACATAAAGACATGAAAGATCCCAAATGGAGTGCAAAGTCCGCAACAGCTCAAAACATGTCCGGCGCAGGAGGGTCAGTAGGAGGAAAGAATCGGCCAAACGCAGTCATCATATCATCAAACCGAGCATTCATCTGAGCTGAATGTTGGTCCAACCTAGAGTAGATCATGGCTGACTGAACACCCATCTGTGACTCAAGTCTGCTAATACTGTCCTGCTGCTCAGTCAGTCGATGCTCAAAACCATCCAATCGAGCATCAAAATGAGTCATATAACCCTGGAATGCAGGACTGCTAAAATCGATATGATCAGCAGGGTCATCCTCATCTGCACCACCACCAGCAGCCTGGTCAAACTCAGTCTGCTCTTGAGCCAACTGCTCAGCATCCACACCTTGCTGAGCTGCAACACGCTCAGCGGCCTCCTGAGCCTCCATGGCTACCACCTCATCCTGCCAATAATACCTCCCACCATGCTTCCTCATCTTCATCTGGCGGAGTAGCCCATCATGAATAGCATGCAACTCCTCCGAAGGAGTAAAGGACTCCTCATCATCAGGAATAGGCACATTGAAGTGCTGGAGGAGTTTACAAACATGCATCGGGTAAGGCAAATTTTGGGAGGCTTTGGAGCTCCCTGCCTTCACCATCCGAGAAAGAATAATAGCAACCCAATTCAGCAGATTGTCATTAAGAATAGCATCCATAATTCGAAGCTCTAATTGGGTGGGCTTTGAGTAATTGGGAGAGGTTTGGGCACAAGTTGGTGAGATACTATATGATGGAGGAGTCGGTTTGAGGCGGTCATGTGCACAGCTTTCTTTTCATTTCCGTTATATACACGATCGGGGCGAAGCAAGTTTCTAAAAATAGTGTCAGTATTGGCAGTGTAATTGTTCGTCCCCGCGCGTGATATACCGAAAACAGTTTCTAGATCCCTAGGGCGAATCTAAAAATGAGTACCTCTACACTAGTTTCATACCTAGTGTTATCTATCTCCTTAATATTGGCATAAAACTGGCCAACTAGCCTAAGATAGATGGGACCATGAAAAGATATAAACTGCATAAGATGTTGGTCTCTAAGTTTTTGAACAAAAGAAAAGACATTACCCTCAAGAAATGCCTCAGTAGTCCAACTTTGTACACCATAAGAATGAGTCACAAACAGGGCCTCCCTCCTAGCACACTCAACAGCAGAGAAGAAATCCTCTTCCTCCTCTGATGAAGATGAAGAAGGTGAAGGAGTGGGCTCCCTCCTTTGCTTCCTTGGGCGCTTGGGACCTCTAGAAGTAGACATTGTGCACCAATTGGGAAGAACAATTGAAGAAATTTGGACTTTGAGGAGTTAGGGTTTTGAAAAGGGATTTTGAAATTAAAGAGTGAAAAATGGAGATTTGAAGTGAAATAAGTGATGAAGAATGATGAGAAGATGATTTGGAGTTGAAATATGGGAAATATTTGAGTGGAAAACTGATTTTTGATCAAAGGGATCGAGAGGACTCGAGTGAGAGAGAGAAGAGTTCGTGAAAAATGAAAAGAAGAAACGCTGCTGGCACTTATGAACTAATCGATTTACTTGAGTGTTTTTGAAAACACTCGAGTGTTCTAAGGCCTAAGACTCGAGTCTTGGTGAAAGTACTCGAGTAATTCGCCTTGCCCGAAAGTTCAAAGTCTCAGGTCTGAAATTTACTCGAGTAAACTGTATTTTACTCGAGTGTTTTGGGGTTTCCTGAAAGCATCAATTTTGAGAAATCCGAATCACTCGAGTGTAGTTTAAAAGACTCGAGTAAAATGAAAATTACTCGAGTGAAACCATCAGACATGCCCAAAAACTTTTTCTATTTTAAAACGATTTAAATTGGAATTAAAATACTCGAGTAACATGAAAAATACTCGAGTGAATTTATCAGACAGACAGATTTAAATGCATTTTGAACACATTTGCACAAATTCAACATATTTAACATCAACACAAACTTGGAATTAAAATCACTCACAATCAAAATCATATATTTCACAATATCTCAAGGTCCAATTGTTCATCAAGCATCAATGCACATTTAATTAGACATGTTTGGTGATTTCTCAATAAAAGCACAAATCAATTAGCTAATGCTTGACTCATCTAAAATTCCAAGTTCCCTTCTTATATGATAGAAGGTATCTCTTGGCAAGGGTTTTGTGAAAATATCGGCTAATTGATTTGATGTGCTAACAAATTCTATGGTACAATCACCTTTTTGCACATGATCTCTAAGAAAATGATGTCTAATTTCAATATGCTTGGTTCTTGAATGATAAACCGGATTCTTAGTTAAGTTTATGGCACTCATATTATCGCATTTTATTGGAACACTTTCTAATTTTAAACCAAAATCCGATAATTGTTGTTTCATCCACAAGAGTTGAGCACAACAATTACCGGTGGCTATATATTCCGCTTCGGCGGTGGAAAGAGCAACACAAGCTTGCTTTTTAGAAAACCATGACACTAATGAACTTCCCAATAAATGGCAAGTACCACTAGTACTTTTGCGATCAAGCTTCATCCCGCAAAGTCGGAATCCGAATAACCAACTAAACTAAGACTAGCATCACTAGGATACCATAATCCGGTATTTATTGTTCCTTTGAGATATTTAAATATATGTTTAACCGTGGATAGGTGTGATTCTTTAGGATTAGCTTGGAAACGGGCACACATGCATACACTAAACATAATATCCGGTCTAGATGCGGTAAGATATAGAAGACTACCTATCATGCCCCTATATTTACTAACATCAACCGGTTTACCTTTGTCATCCTTGTCTAGGTAGCATGATGTGCTCATGGGAGTGTATGCTTCTTTGCATTTGTCCATTCCGAATTTTCCAAGGAGCTCCTTGCAATATTTTCCTTGATGCACAAAAATTCCCTCCTTGACTTGCTTGATTTGAAGTCCTAGGAAGAACTTGAGCTCCCCCATCATGGACATTTCAAATTCCTTTTTCATCAAATTAGAGAACTTTCTACACAAAGACACATTAGTGGCTCCAAAGATAATATCATCTACATATATTTGCACTAACAAAATGTCCTCTTTGGTTTTATAGATGAATAGGGTATTATTAACCTTTCCCCTTTGAAAGCCATTTTCTAATAAGAAGGTACTTAATCGATCATACCAAGCTCTAGGAGCTTGTTTTAATCCATAAAGTGCCTTTTTCAATTTGTAAACATGGTTTGGAAACTCATGACTTTCAAAACCGGGTGGTTGCTTAACATACACCTCTTCATTTATGAAACCATTCAAGAAAGCACTCTTGACATTCATTTGATAAAGAGTAAAATTCATAATTGATGCAAAGGCAAGCAAGATTCGGATTGCCTCAAGGCGTGCAACCGGAGCAAAGGTTTCATCATAATCAACACCTTCCTCTTGGTTGTACCCTTGGGCAACAAGTCTCGCTTTGTTTCTTATAATCAAACCGGATTCATCAAGTTTATTTCTATAAATCCATTTTAAACCAATTATGGTATGATCATCGGGTATGGGCACTAATTCCCAAACATCATTTCTAATAAATTGATTTAGTTCTTCTTGCATGGCTATAACCCAATGTTCATCCATAATTGCTTCCTTAATTGAATTTGGTTCGATTTGAGAAACAAAGGAAACAAAATGACATTTTGAATTGACCTACGAGTTAATACTCCCTTTGAAAGATCTCCTATGACATTGTCAATAGGGTGAGCTTTCACCGTTTTCCAAGCCGGATCAAGTTCATCTTTGACTTCTCCTTCATCCTTAGATTTTTCCATCTCTTTGTCAATATTTGAAATCTCAAGTCCATCATCACTACCATCACACAACACACTATCTTCTTTCGAAGACTCATCAAAAACAACATGAATAGATTCTTCAATAGTCATAGTTCGTTTATTATAAACTCTAAAAGCTTTACTATGAGAGGAGTAACCCAAAAATGTTCCCTCATCCGATTTAGAATCAAATTTTCCAAGTTGATCTTTTCCATTGTTTAAAATGTAAACTTTGCATCCAAAAACATGGAAATGGGATATATTGGGTTTTCTACCTTTGTAAAGCTCATAGGGGATTTTCTTTATCATGGGCCTAATTAAAATTCTATTCATTACATAACAAGCCGTATTAACGGCATCGGCCCAAAAGTATTGAGGTACTTGAGAATCATTTAACATGGTTCTAGCAAGTTCCTCTAGCACCCTATTTTTCCTCTCAACAACTCCATTTTGTTCCGGAGTTCTAGGTGCCGAATATTGGTGCTCAATTCCATGCTTATCACAAAATCTATCAAATTTATAGTTTTCAAATTCACCTCCATGGTCGGTTCGAATTATAATCACTTTTTGGTTTACTTGGTTTTGTGCAAGCTTAATATGGCGTTTAAAAGACTTGTAGGTCTCACTCTTAGCACTTAAAAATAATGTCCATGTAAATCTTGAAAAATCATCAACAATCACCAAGGCATAGTAGTTGCCACCAAAGCTTTTTACTTGAGAAGGTCCAAACAAGTCCATGTGAAGCATTTCCAATGGTCTTGTTGTGGACACATCATTTTTGGAACCAAAATGATTTTTAGTTTGTTTGCACTTCTTGCAAGGAGTGCAATCACCTTTAATTTGAAAATTGAGCTTTGGTAAACCAACTACTAAGTCTTTGGATTGAAGTTTCTTAAGTTGATTTACATTAATGTGAGCGGTCCTACGATGCCATAACCAAGTATCACTTTCTTTGCTAATTAAACATTTTGAAACTAAAGAAGTGATATTATTCAATTCAACTATGTAAGTGTTATTAGACCTTTTTCCAACAAATTTGATAGATTCATCTTTGTCACTTTTTATGAGACAATGAGTATAGGTAAATAATACATGGTTACCAATATCACATAATTGACTAATGCTCAAAAGATTATGTTCTAATCCTTGAACATAAAGTACATTATCAATAACCAAGTGGGAAGAATTACCAATTTTACCTATACCAAGTATTTTGCCTTTGTTGTTGTCTCCATATGTGACATATCCTTTTTCTTTAGGAGTAAGCTCAATGAAGTGTTGCTTATCTCTCGTCATGTGCCTAGAACATCCACTATCAAGTATCCAAAGTTGCTTTCCGGTTCTTAGGCACACCTACAAGACACAATCACTTGCTCATTTTGGGTACCCAAATTATGTTGGGTCCCTTTTTGTTAGTCATGGATGATTCTCCCTTCTTAATCCAAACATAAGTACCATTTTGAATTCCAAAAGTTTTGATATGGCACTTATTGTTTGTATGTCCAAATTTTCCACAATAAAATCAAGTTGGTTTCTTTGTAAAATCAATTTTTGAGAATGAACCAACCACTTTATTTTTCTTTTTCTTGTGGACATATCCTAAACCGGTTTTGTTTGAATTGTGTCTAAGAGAACCAATTAACCGATCTAGGTTTCTATCACTTTTGTTAAAAGTGTTGAGTTTGATTTTCAAATCATTAACTTCATTTTCAAGCTCACAACACTTTTCACAATGAGTGATGGTATATGATTGATTTGCATTCTCACAAACATGACTAGAATTAGCAAGTTATAAGGATGCATTTTGGAGTTTCAAATCATTAATAGATTTTTCCAATTCATTGATTTCCTTTTGATACTCCAAAAGCTTCTTTCCTTTTTCCTTGTTAACTTTAGCAAGTCTTTCAAATTGAGTTAACATTTCATTATATTCATTTAGCAAATCATCATAAGAAATAGTATGAGAAGAGGTGTAAGAATAATTAGATGATACCTCATCCTCACTCTCATTGTCTTTTCTTTCACTACTTGAGGAGGCTTCATTGTCATTCTTGGCCATGAGACATAGCTTGGCTTCCTCATCATCCGAACTGCTTGAGGTTGACTTGGAATCCTTTTTCGGTTCATCCCAAACAATGTAAGCTCTCTTCCCCTTGCCATCTTGGTTCTTCTTCTCATTCTTTCTCAAGTGGGTGGGACATTCCATTTTTATGTGTCCTATCCCACCACACTCATGACATTTCACACTCTCACTTAAGCTCTTGTTTCTTTGCTTGTTATCCTTGGATCTTTTGTCTTGAGGTCTCTTGTCTTTAGAGAATGATGAACTACCCTTTTTGCCTTTGAGGAATTTGTTGAACCTCTTGGCAAATAAACCAATCTCTTCCTCATTTAGAGCATGATCGAAGCTTTCACTTGAAGATTCATCTTCATCCTCTTTTGACATTTTGGTTGAGGCTTTTAGAGAGATGCTCTTCTTTTTCTTGTCCGAATCTTCATTTAGGTGAAGTCTTGATAGTTCCATCTCATGTTCTTGGAGCTTCCCAAACAAGGTGGTCAAGTCCATAGATTTTATATCCTTAGCTTCCTTGATGGCGGTCACCTTTGGTTGCCATCTCCTATCAAGACATCTCAAGACTTTGTTAGTAGTTTCACCATCTCTAAATTCCTTTCCTAAGCCAATCAATTGGTTAACGATATGTGAGAACCTTGTTTGCATATCATTTATAGACTCATTAGGGAACATATGAAAGAGCTCATATTCATGAGTTAAAGCATTTAATCTTGAGTCTCTAACTTCACTAGTTCCCTCATGAGTAATTTGCAAGGTATCCCACATTTCTTTAGCCGATTTGCATTGTGAAATCCTATGAAATTCATTTTTGGACAAAGCGGAGAAGATGATATTTTTAGCTTTTAAATCATATGAAACTTTCTTTTTATCATCTTCATTCCAACTTGTTCTAGGAATAACAACGGCTTCACCATTAACCACTCTTCTAGGAATATGTGGACCTTTTTCAATTGCATCCCAAATATCGGTATCTATTGCTTCTACAAAGACTCTCATCCTAACCTTCCAATAAGAATAATCTTCACCATTGAAGAATGGAGGTCGGTTAAGAGACATAGACCCTTCTTGTTGATTGCTAGAGCCCATTGTTTCCAAAAGGATCTTTTTCGAAAAAGCTTTTACTCTCGATCTTTCGACCGAGCTCTGATACCACTTGTTGGAAACCAACAAGCGGGCTTAGCAATTACTAGAGGGGGGTGAATAGTAATCAGAAGGCAACAGTGACTAATTTTCGAATGCAATTAAGATGTAATTGATTTTGTGCAGATTTTACAGAAATAGAGCAAGAACACTCGAGTGTTTTACATACTACTCGAGTAAAATAGCAAGAACACTCGAGTCTTCTGAAGAATACTCGAGTAAATCGTGCAGAGTGCAGAAAACAGTTTTTGTGAAATTTGCACTTTAAATCAATACGAGTAAAACCAGTCCAAAGCAGATTAATAGAAGAGTAGTAAGCAATTAAATAAAGCTAAAACAACTTAAAAACACCCTAATTGCTGCGAAATTACTACTCTAATTAAAAAGCCCCTTTTTGAGAAACTTAGGTTTGGTTTTTACTTGAATGAAAAGAAAGCAATAAAAAGAGGACACCACCAATTTTATACTGGTTCACTCTCTTTTAAGAGAGCTAATCCAGTCCCCCTAAGAACCTTAGGAGTGTCTACTAAAATCAAAGTGTTAGAAATATTACAAGGGATATTGAGATGCCTCACTCAACCTAACCCTTCCAAGAGTGTACCAAACTCTTGAATTTCTACCCCAATTTGAAGTTTGGTGATGAAGACTCCTTCTTCTCAAGCTCCTTGAAACCTTCAAGTGCTCCACCAAGCTAAGAACCTCTTAGACTTTGCTTGAGAACCTCTCAAGACTTGGATGAACCTAAGACCCACTTAGGTACACTTGGTTCTCAACCAAGATTTTGGAACAAGGTATGAAAGTGTATGTGGAGAAATACAACAAATGATTTCTACACCAATTAAGCACAATCTCTAACTCTTTGAAAAATAATGACAATGAATGAATTGGTTGAGTTAGAGAATTTTCACTTGAGAGAGAGAATGAGCAAAGAGAATGTTTGGCTTAAGTCTTGTTAATGTTCTTGTTCTCTAGTACAAGGGCAATCAATTCTGATATATGGAAGAGGGAATGAGAGAGTAAGACAAACTTTTTCATGCCATTTTTGCCCTCTTCCAACGGTTAAAAATTTGCTGACAGAACCAAAATACTCGAGTATTTTTGAAACTACTCGAGTCTTTTGCCCATCTTTCAATAGAAATGCCCATGTACTGAACTAACGGTCAAATCTCTGATTTAGGCTGAAATACTCGAGCCTTTTGGAAACTACTCGAGTCTTTTGATACTCGAGTAACTTTTAGACTACTCGAGTCTTTTGATACTCGAGTAATTTTCAGACTACTCGAGTCTTTCGCCCAGAGATGATAAAAATTAAGTTTTTCAAAGATTAATTTCAATTCTCTTCTCAAGGAATAATTTTATGTAATCCCAACCTTTTTCATGCATTAAAATTATTTATCCTAGGATGAGATTATTTCCTAAGCTACCCACTCTCAATTATATAAATAAAATTACAATTAAAATAAAATAGAGAATGAGTAGCTAATTTGATGCACTTGATCTTCTTGACTTGGTGAGCTTGAATTCTTCCTTTAAATCCATGATCTAATTATATTGTCATCATCAAAATAAATCCACCTCATTGGAGACTTGATTCTACACGAACCTCCCATCATCTTCATCAGGAAACATCGGACTCATTGAGCACTCCTGATCTGTTAGCACCAGCCTACTCATCATGTCTCCCAAATCCGAATCTATAAGAGTTTACAGTGGGTCAATAACCTCCAAACTGATGGCTCCACTCCATCTCCAGCCTGCTGGAGTCAACTCCCAATCTCCGTCGTCCAATGGGAACATAGAAATCCTGACGCTATAAACCATTTGAAATGTGCGGTATCGAATACCAACAGAAAGATAGGACAGAAGAAAGAGTCAGCGATCCCGAACGATTTCTCGTCGACGGGGTGGAATTACAATAAGCAAAAATATCAAAACAAACATACAGCAATATATCAAACAACAAAACACATAACATAATTCACCTCATCATCATCATATTCAGTAATGCTTTTCATTCTTACAATTCTCTCTCTTCAACATTCGTCTCTTTCTTTTATATATTTCCAAATGCTATTTCACAAACTCTTTGCCATCGCAACATCTCATCCTTGGCCTTATCCATACTTCTTTGCCACTTGACCTTTTCATTTCCTTTACCAAGATACTCATTATGCTTTAAACTCTTATTCCATGAGTCTTTTCAATATTTTAAACTTACTTTATTAAGTTTTATCAAATCGCATCCATCGATGACAGGGGATAAGAAAACGTCATCGTGGAATTAGTTAGCACACATACATCTTCTCCAATCCTCCCAAGCCTAAACAGAAGCAAACGGGACGTACAAGAACCTTAACCCACGCAGGTCGAACAGCCGAGAAACACAAACATACGCTGCACCCACTCGGGTCAGCTAAAATTTTCATACTGCTCCCTCTCGGCTCAGCTATAATATATTCATTCTATTGCAGCGATATCGCAGGGCCCAACAATTCTGACGTGCAGGTAATCGATTACCTCGTAAAGTAATCGATTATCCTTCAATTCTTCAACTAATCAACTTCTCACAGAAAGCAAGTAATCGATTACATCCCCAAAGTAATCGATTACCTTGCTGAATTTTCATATATTGCTGGTTTCTAACCCTAAGATACTCCTCTTAACTCCTATACATGATTTACTATTGATTCTTTCATTAGTCCTAACTTAGGCTTATTCTGATTAAGCCTGAGGTTAGAAATCGGGATGTTACACTCTCCTCCTCCTCTAGGGGTGCCTCGGCCTCCACTCTCTCTTTCTCTCCTCCTCTTCTTATTATTTATTTTTTTTTTGTAAATGATAAAGCAAGAACAAAGTAGCAAATGGGTGAGGGTGCTAGGTATTTATAGGGAAGTTTAGGGTGGGGTGTACTAAATAAAAATTGGGATGAGGAAAAATGAAGAGGCTTCCCCTTCACGGTTTTGGCTCATATAATATAGGGTGGGAATTTTGCATTTTGTTTTATGTGCATGAGTGATAATTAATACTCCCTCCGGTCCTATATATAAGCCTCTTTTCAAGACTTTTTTTTAGTCCTTAATATAAGCCTCATTTCCAATTTCCAATGGCATTAATTACTTTTTTTTTTCCACAAACACCCCTATTTACTTAACACTTTTTACATTCCCAATAATAATTATAGGGGTACTTTTTAAAATAATACCAAATACTTACATTTCCAATGCCATTAACTAACTTTCTTAAATGGAGTGAAATTGGTCAAAAGGTGCTTATATTAGGGACCAGAGGGAGTAGTAGGTAGATAGGTTTAGGTAGGGTGTTATGCGAAAAAGAGTGAATAATAAAGAGAACACGTGCATTGGTTAGGAATTTATTTAGAATAGGGCCATTAATGACATGTCCCCTATAGGGTGCATATAGAGTGGCTACACTTTAATTAGAGTAGGTTGTGTTTAATTGGGGGTTACCTTATGGTCTTGTGCACTCATAAAGAAATGTTTAACAATTTAAATTCAAAATGCACAAAATAAACTCTTAAAACCGTAAAGCACATCACTACAGTAGAAAATAATATTTTTCCAACACAGTAAATTTCACTTGAAAATCATGATTCAATTTGCTTTAAATAAAAGACTATAATTTTCTCAAAAACAATTATAATTTGGTGCTCACAAAATAAATCCCAAACTGTACCAAAATAAATTCTACATTTCAATACGATTGTTTTGTCTATAAATTCGTCCAATTCGAATTTACAGATTGAAAGTTATGAATTTTCAGAATTAAATAAATCAAAGAAATCAATAAATAATAATTCCTTCGAGACAATAAACAAAATAATCCACCATTATAAAAATAAATTCCAAATAATTATTTCAATTCTTAAATTTAAATCAAATAACGTATTGCTATAAATTCAAAATAACTGCCCAATAAAAAATTCTTCAATTTATTAAGATGTTGAAAAATTGTGGCTATTACACGGATTGTGTTATCATGAGTGTGAATTGTACTAATATATAGACATGATCCCAAGTATCATCGGTGCTTGTTGAAATTATGGTTTCAATCTCAAACTATGTCCCAAACATTGTCCTCAACCAATCACATTTCATTAAATATGATAAAAATGTCATAACAGTTGGGAAGTTATTTTTCATAATGAGATCATCGATGCGATATTCAATCCTCATATACAATCCCTTTTTTTTAATGGTTTAATTGCACTTTTGGACTCCCAATTTTGACAATTTGGCGATTATGGTTCCCTAACTTTTAATTTGGGGATTTCGGTCCTCCAATTTACAATTAGTGGCTATTATGGTTCCTCCGTCAACTCTACTGTTAACGGGGCTGACGTGGCTCACGGAGGGACACGTGTCAGCAGTAGAAGATCCTATAATTATTTATTAAATATAAAGGCTTAATTGCATTTTTGGTCCCCCAATTTTGACAATTTGGCGATTTTGGTCCCCTAACTTTTAATTTGGCGATTTCAGTTCTCTAATTTACAATTAGTGGCTATTTTGGTCCCTTTATCTCCTCTTTATATGCTGACACGTGTCCCTCCGTGAGCCACGTCAGCCCCGTTAACGGTAGAGTTGACAGAGGGACCAAAATAGCCACAAATTGTAAATTGGATGACTGAAATTGCCAAATTAAAAGCTAAGAAACCAAAATCGCCAAATTGTCAAAATTGGGGGACCAAAAGTGCAATTTAGCCTTTTTCTTTTTATTTCTCAAATTTCTTTTGGATTTCAAACACAAAAAGGAAGTCACGGAGCATCTAAACTTTATTTTGGATTTTTTTTCACATAATATCGTGAGTGTCATCATCATAATATAATTAAGACTAAACTATCATTTTAGTTCCTCATTTTGTAAGATTTTTCACTTTAGTCCCTAATTTTTTAATAGGTAATTCCTCTTTAGTCCCTCACTTTGAAAAAAGTTACTCACGTTAGTCCCTGACAACTTTTTCTGTTCAAAGACATTAATGTCTTACACACGTAGCCATTAAATAACATATACGCACGTGGCCGTAATCATCTTACACATGATGCTGAATTGAAAAGACAAAAATTGGAAGAAGAAGAGGCTAAGGCAATAAGACCGCTGAAGAGACAGCTAAGGCAGCTGCTGAAACTCTGACAGCCGCAGAAAATACAGTAGCTGATGAATATGTGACAGCAGTACAATAACTAGACGTCGTATAAGTTATTTAACGGCCACGTGTGTAAGATGTTAAGGTCTATGAACGGAGAAAGTTGTCTGGGACTAACGTGATGAGTAGCTTTTTACAGAGTGAGGAACTAAAGAGGAATTATTGAAAAAATCAGGGACTGAAGTGAAAGTTCCTTACAAAATGAGGGACTAAAGTGACAGTTTAGTCTATAATTAACAACCAGCGAATTATTTATTCGTGTTATCTGATACTGGATTTTCTTATAATATTGTTATGGCTTATTTAACATTTTACTCCCTGAACTTAGGTACTCTTTTGAAATTGGTCCTTAAACTTTTTTTCGATACTTTGGGTCCCTGAACTTTGTTTAATTTTTGGAAATGGTCCCTTCATCACTTAAGTGATGATATAGCCGACGACATGTCGCATCACTTTCACAATATCGACGAGTGACATGTTATATAGAGCTACGGGACACTACATGAATTTTTTTATTAAAAAATAATTTCTTTTAAAATTTATTTAAAGATTCGATTTTCTTTTAAAAAATACAATTTTTAATTATTTTTAATTAATTTGATTTTTTTTTAATTTAAAAAATTCACGTGATATCATCTAGCAGGTTACCTAACGACATGGCAAATGTGACGTGACATATCCTCCGTCATACTACTACTTAAGTGATGAAAAGACCATTTCCAAAATTTGAGCAAAGTTTAGAGACTCAATGCATCAAAAAAAAGTTTAAGGATCAATTCCAAAAGAACATCTAAGTTCAGGGATTAAAAACTCAAATAAGCCTATTGTTATTTCTTAAACTTTCGTGCTTGTGATCAATTTTATTTTTGAAAATTAATTAATTCGTTTCTGGTATTAATATATATTTGTCATATCTTGTTAAGTAAAATATTAATGATTTAACTAAATAAAATGTGCTAGTTATTGTCATCGTTTTGAATAAATTGTGATCTTGCTCATCGAGAGTGCAATCAGACAAAATTTTGTAAAAATAATATATTGAGATATCTGAAAATTTTAAATAAAAATTGTATTATGCAACATTGATAATAACAATACCTTATCGATGTAATGTTAGTTATTGATGTAATTGGTTTCGATACAATGCGTTATTTGTTTTTCTGAGTTATGTCAATTATGTTTTGAGTACCCTATCGATATAAAAAGTTTTCTGACGACATAAAATAGGTGTATTGTAATATTATATTTATTATTTGTTATGATCCAAGAATTTTTGGCGGGATTATAACAAGTGAGAAATTTGTATCAAATTTGCTTGTAAATCTTTGTAAGGGAAACAAACTATTCTCTTTTATGGGCAAAGAAGGATTTATTTATTTATTTATTTTTTAAGTTCTTTACATTTTGTCATATTATATATTATATATATATATATATATATATATATATATATATATATATATATATATTCTCCTGTATGGGCATTGGCAAAGAAGAATTTTCAATGTCATTACCAAGGTTGTCAAACTCGCGAGTTTACGTAAACTCGTGAGGCCGAGGTAAACTCGATTCGTAAACTCGTACGAGTTTACCTCGAGTCCACTTATTTTAAAATTAACCTGTAGATAACTTTCATAGCTTTCATTTCATAGTTTTTACTCTAAAAATTAAACATAAATATTTAAATGTTGCTATAGCATATAAGAACCCAATAAATAATATTAGCAAACCAACTTAACAACAACCAAATATGATGGTTTTATGATTTAAGTGGTTAGTTAAGTAAAAATAGTGGTTATAGTGTTATTTTAGTGAAAATATCGTTCAAAGATCGATCAGTATCTTCTTTGTTAACCGTTGGATCGTGCTCAAATTTTTATATACGCTTCCTCACTCGTTTATCTTGACATCAGACGGTGGAAATTTTGTTTTGAGAAGTAAAAGTTCAAGAAAATTCAAATATCCGTAAGGCCACTGCTGTTTACCCGAGTTTGCACGAGTTTACCCGAGTTTAGTGGGAAGCGAGTTTGCAATAGAAATAAGGGAATTAATGTATGATTTAGGACTCATGCACCAATTCGCAAAGGTGATTTTTCTACCAACAACTAAAGAAAATCATTCCCACGATCAAACCTTAATTAAATCCAACATAGCTAATCAATCACAGGTTCCATTATTTAAGTGGATATAATTACGATGATGTCATAAGGACTAGAGACGCACATCTAGAGCATGAGGCCAACCTCCTTATTGATGGAATTGGGAAAAAGGGACCTTGTGTATAGCATCAAATTCTGCAGCTAATCCAAGTTGTAAGGAGGTGTATCCAACCAACTAAATATAGTAATCCATATATCATGAGAAAAAGAGGAGTAAAGAAACAAATGAGGTAAGCTTTCATCATGTGTGGAGCAAAAGACACAATGCATAGGAATAATCATCCCTCTCTTCAATAAATTATCTTTCGTGGGAATCCTGTTAAGACTCATTTACCAAGTAATTATCTTCATTGTAATTGGCACTTTCGCTTTCCAAACTAGAGGGAAAAGATTCGGGTCGTGCAAGACCATCGGTTTCAACACATGTTGAGATAGCCAGTTTTAAGCAGATTAAGAGGAATACTCGACGCCCCCATAATTCCAAATCCAAGAGTCTGGTTTACTATGATCTTTAAAAGCTGTGAAGCAAGGAAGCACGGACACGATACGGGATACGGATACGACACGATACGGGACACAGCGATACGGAAAAAAAATATAAAATATTAAAGTAAATGGTTAAAAGTGTCTACGATGGATACATGTCTGACACGGGACACGATACGTATCGGACAAGATACGGCAACAAATATGAAGTATCGATGTTTCCTTACCGTAAAGCTTCCTAAACCTCCCAATCACAAAAATCTCTCCTCCAGAGTTCCAGATCCAGACACCATCCTCCCGAAATCCCATCTCCATAACAATAGCATTTTTATTAGAAGACACAACAAATAAAGAAGGAAAGAGAGTCCTTAGACTATCATTTCCCAGCCAATAATAATTCTCTCAAAATAAAGTTTTATCACCATAACCCAATTTTTTGGAGACACGAGAGGACAACCAATCATTATAACCATCAATACTACCACTGTAGCATAGGTCTTTCAACCAGACTGAACTTTTAACAATTTTTTTGCCTTTCTTGAAAGATAAGCAACTTGAATTAAAAGAATCATACCTGGCACGGAGAACTTGAGACCATAATGATGAGTTATTCCCTTGAATCACCTTCGTCTAGAGCTGGGTAGTTAATTGCGGATAACAGAGCGTAGCGGTTAACCTGAAAAATGACATAACGGGTAGCGGGATGACCGCTACAATCAGTGAAAGATACTAAAATATACCAAATTAAAAACACATTTATAACTAATAATCATATACTCATTATAATGGAGGAGGAGGAGGCGACTATAGACGCTATATAATGGCTGTGATTTGGTGAGGAAGATGAAATGGTTTCACTGGTTAAGGGAGATGAAATGAAACGTAAGTGAACAGGTGATTAGATGAGGCTTCTGCTGCCTTTCTTTTTGTTTTGTATGGGTTAATAATTAGGGTTTTAAAAGGGGAAATATTGGGCTGATTTGGGCCAAGGGCAAACTTGGTTTTTCAGAATTAAATTAAGGGCAATTTCGTATGTTTTCCCTCTTAAAAATAGGTCTCCTTCATCCCCTTCCTGGTGTGGCGCTATTTGCAGCGACAATGGCCATGGAAGCTGCATTAGTAACTACGGTCTCACGCGACGGAATTTCGCGCCGCTCCACGCCGTGACGTTGCGTTCTAGTTCCTCCGGTGATCGCTTTGCCGCATTCGCACGCGATCTCACCGCGATTAACTACGAACCCAGGTCTAGAGTCAAACTAGGTGATTTGTTAAGCAACTATTGGTTCATTAAAAAAAACTGTTGTGCATCCATCCACAATTTGCTTGCATGAAAGTAGTGTCCTAATATGTTTCAACTAGGTGATATCAAGTGTGCATCCGCATAAATTTTGTTGAATATACTTCTCAGAAGTACATCACGGAAAATAAAAAATTTAATCCGATTTAAAAAAATATTTAGCATTTAAGAAATTTTGGTCTTTTTCATAAATAAAATGGAGGTCGAAAATTCAGTGTTGGAAGACAAAAATTAAAACTCTAGAAAATAATCTCATCGTTTATATGTGAACAAGTGGATTAAATAACCGAGAATCAAATATTAAACCAATCTAATTGCCAACAACCTTTAGAATCTCTTAAAAATAAACAAACCAAATTATTTTTCTTAATCTCCGTTATTAGGGTTAAGGATAAAAATAAAAAATTAGTAAAATTATATTGGAAAAAAAACTTATTGTGACTTGAAATATTAAATATCACGTTTTTCAATATAAATACATTTATTTTAATCTCTTATCCTTTAAAGCACCATTCAGTCTTTTTTAACCAGGGTTTGGTATGATTGCCCCCTTTCTTCTCATGTAATTCTTCTTCGGGATTGGAACATTAATGCACTAATATTTTCTTTAAAAAAAAAACTATTAAACGCACAAATAATTGGTGAGTAAATTAAAAAAAGAGTAATATGTCAAATTGGTTTATGACTTTGTGAGTATCGATCAATTTAGTCTTTGAGATTTTCGAAATCTCAAATTGGTCCCTGAGATAAGAAAATGTGAATCACATTCGTTCCTAAAGTTATTGGTTGTTAGTGGTTCTTAACATAGACTAACAAAATGGCTAAAACGATGTCATTTTGGCCCAAAAGAAAAAGACCGTTGATTATCGATCAAATTAGTGTATGAGATTGTGAGCATCGATCAAATTAAAGCATGACTTTGTGGACTACTAATAACATGGACTAATGGGAATCACGTTTTGCTATCTCGAAAAGTAATTTAAAATTTCAATAATCTCAAAATCTAATTTGATCGGTGTTCACAAAATCAGGAACTAAACTGATTATTTACTCGTAAAAATAACTAATAATAGTTGTGCATTAAAAGGTGACTCTATTACCGATTATTTATACATCGATTACGTGCTCGAAGCAATCACATACTCGTATTATTATTACTTTCTTTCATTTTATTTATAAATCGTATTCTAAAAGAATTTTTTGTTTTATTTATAAATCATTTTTTAATTTTTTAGAAAATATTTATTATTGTTTTCTCTTATTTATTCTTGGTTCATTAATGTAAATAACTAATTTTTTGAAATTTCCAATACTAATTAAAAAAGTAAAATTATAATGTTAAACGATTTTTTAAAATTTCAAAATATCTAACTACTCTTTTAATCCATGTAAAATAGTTAAATAATGTAACATACAAGAATTATTAAGGTTAGTGCACGTAAACAGTACTAGTATATCGCTAATTATCAAGACAAGAATAACTGAGCACGTAAACAGTACTAGTATACATTAAAAAAAAAAAAAAAACAGTACTAGTATAAATAGACATATTTTTTGGATGAACCACGGTATTCACCCGCGCAACTGGGTGACTAATCCTTCGCACCACGGTCTGGCCCTTTCGGGGGTGATGCTCCCATTAAGGCTTGCTCCATTCACATGCGCCTCGGGTACGACTCGAACCCGCGACCACATGCTTAAGGAACACAAACCCCTTCCACTTATGCCAGCCTCCAGCGGTCTATGGTTAGTGCATGAGTTTCGTGATCGTGAGGGAGTTGTAACTGGGAGGAACCGATTATAGTGGCACGGTGGCACCAGTCATTTTTGTTGCCAATAAAAGAGGTGGCTATTCGTGGAAAATTCACGTTGCGTCATGAGCCACGCAAAACACTATAGCAGGCACTTCAGCTGATGCCAATACGGTTTCGTTGAGTAAAAAAGAGATGATTAAAAACGACAATGATCTCATTTTGGTTCCGATATTATAAAGTAGTTTCATTTTTGTCCTTTAGATTTAAAAAATTTATCTTTAATCCATAAAATTGTAAAATGTTACCCATGTTAGTCTTAAAAGTGATTTAGTTTAATTTATCTTTAAGTTTAATCATTAACATTTAATTCAATATAATTTGATTCCTAAGATTATTGAATCTATTATAATTTGACTGCTAAGAACTCAAGTGAGACTTAGCTGAATAACAATTTATAATCTCGAGGACGGAAGTGGAATTTTCGAAATCTTGAGAACAAACGTGAAACCACTTTGTAATGTTTTAGGCCAAAGTGACAGTTTTGTAGATTAAAAATCATTTATATTAAGATTTTTTTTAAACTTTAAAAATATTTAGAAATGAGGATAAGAAATTAAAGTAGATAAGGTTTTTATTATTTTTTTTTTTAAACTGAAGACATAAACATTTAGTTTTTTCAATGCATCAATTTTCATGAAAATTATCAACTTTCATTTGCTAATCCTTAACCCTGATAATTCAAGTTAAGTGAATCTTTTATATTAAAATATTTCTAGTGTAATGGATCGGTCCTAGGTGGACCAAAATCCCACTCTCGGTTCGACATGCAGCAACTTATCCAAGGACACAAAGTGTTCCATACTCTAGAATTCCAAGTTTCTGCTGGTTATAATTGGTTATCCTACGGTGTCGATAATATTGTTGTCCGGGATTCTTGGATGTGGATTTGGAAACTTACTACGCTGGAGAAAATTCGTTTCTTCGTTTCTGTTGGCATTCAGCCTTGCCTACGAACAAAATGAGGTTTCTTCGTCATATTGCTCCTTCCGCTTCTTCCCCGCTTTGCTCCTGCATTATTGAGTCTCAACTTCACTGCTTACATGATTGTAGTATGGCTAGGCGGGTGTGGGATTTTTACAGGTTCAGTAGCACTACAGACTTCTATGTTTTGGATTTTTATTCATGGGTTAAGCATCATGCCTCTGGGGATAAGTGCTCCTTGTTTCTTACTATCTTATGGTGGATCTGGCGTTATAGGAATCAAGTAGTTTATGACTCTCCAGTTTGGACTTTCTATGAGGTTATTTCTTTTATTAGCTCTATGTCTTATGATGTTACAAGAGAGTCTCAGTTGGCTTTTTCATCTATCCCTTCGGTTTTGGCTCCCCGCTGTGTCCGTTGGTGCCTGGACCATCTGGCTGATTTTATTCTAAATGTTGATGGATCTTCCATTGGTAACCCATGTCTTTCGGGTTTTGGGGGCATTATCCGTGATGTTCTTGGTAATTGCGTCTTGGCTTTTCTGGTTTTCTTGGTCATACTATTGTGCTCCAGGTGGAACTTCTTGCCTTATTACGAGGTATCCAGTTGGCCAGGTCTAGAGGTATTCATCACTTACAGTGTCAAACGGATTCTATGGAGGTTGTTAATTTGGTCAAGCACGAGTTTTCTTATTTTCATATTTATGCTTGTTATATTCATGATTAAGAAGCTGCTGTCTAAATTCGATTATGTGTCTCTTGTGCATACCCTTCGCGAAGGAAATTCATGTGCTGACTGGTTTGCTAAGCATGGAGCGACTAATGTTGTTTTAATTCAGCTTTGGGATGTTCCTCCAGCTGATGTTTGAACTATGATGCTTGCTGACAGGATTGGAATCCTTTTTGAAAGGAGTTAGCTTTTTTGCCTTTGTTTTTTTTTTTTTTTTTTCAGTTGTACAAAAAAAATACTCTACAATTCCAAACAACCTTAATAACGATATAGTTAGATGTTTGCTGGACTCACGGAGGAATATTCTCTTTATTCTCCTTCCTTTAGCAGTATCCACGAATGTTCCCCATGACCCCTTTCTTTGGACTACAAATTCGACTTTGTCAAGCCCATCTCAATGACGTTAACTGTTAGTGGTCATTCAAAGCTTCACTCAATAAATATCCCTAGAGAATAAGGGAATTGGAAGGCTAAGAACTTGCTTAAGGTAAGTTTCATACACATTGTTTACTTGCGAGAATAGGCTACCCCAATCGAGTATCCCTTGTCAAAAGTCCTATGTTGAGCATAATCCTCAAAGAGTCTCCTTGGCTCTCAGACCAAAACAAGTTGAGACACTTTATTAGCGCCACTTTTGGAGAACCGTAAATTTCTACTCCCACCATCACGATCATAGTAAACACAACAGGCACTAGTCACAATGACCTAAGCATCCAACTGCAGGTAAATGAACGTGCTTACAAAAGAAGCAACCTCAATGATTGCCTTAGCCCCTATTAGACAACTGGTGGAGGCGATCTCATGAATAGGTTGACTAGGAGTAGACAAAATAATTCCCATGAAGTGGAAGAGACCTCCATTGCACAAGCAATAAGACCTTCATCTTACCCCCACCATATCGAGCAAGGACGATCTAGCTTTATCCCGCGGAAGGGACGAACAATCACCTAGAAACAATCAAGCGCCATCCCAATCTAGGATGCATGAACACGTCCTCCTCCAAAGCAGCCATCGGGATAAGGCCCAGTCCAAATCTAGCGATGAATCTCGATCTCATGACGACACAAGAGACCTTAACCTTCACGAGAGCAATCAAAATGGAGCCAAAAACGTGATTCACCATCTTGTCGGTCGGAGAGAGGGCCTTTACAGAACATTCCTGATATTGGTAGACTCGACGATAATGTCATGAGACTCTTGAGGAAACAGTTAGAGCCACTTGAGAGACACGAAAGAGTAATTGGTAACCTACAACAGTAGAGAAATGTTGAAATTTAGAATCCCCTATCAACTCTTGGAAATACACCAAACCTCATCCTCGATGCATAACCACACCCGGCGTACCCTTTTACCAAGTATACGATGGAACTAGTCACCCCTCAAGGTTACTAGGGTCCACTCAACATTACAACTTATAGTTGCACAACCAACCCCTAAGAGCATTTGGGTTCATATGAGTCTGTAATGAATTTTTATGGGAGTTGCGATTGGTTCTGTAACACCCTAATTTAATTTCCAGATTTTAAAATTATTGACTTGAAAATTCCGTTTTAAATCTTAATTACTTTTAAAAATTCTCCGGAAAATTCGGAGGACTTTACTCTGTTTTATGGACTTTCCAAAAATTACTTTTTCCTATTTAACCTACATAATATATTTTCAGTTAATTCCAGACATCCAGTGTTTCATACCATATCATTTTGCATCAAGTCTAGTCATATCATGCAACATGACATGATCTTAGGCCACACGCCAAAAATAAACATCAGCAGAATATAATCGTGTGTGTGAAAGTGAAACTATCCCTCAAAATACCCCAAAATCAAAAGAAATATGTCCTGGGCGGCCCTGCTAAATACATACATCATAATACATATATACATACATACATACATATCCCCAAAATAAGAAGCGTATCATAAAAACTCAAAATACGGCCCAGGACTCGACATCCATCCTATATCTGACACTCACACTCCCTGTGAGGGAGTGTGCCCCTGCTCGGCCTCCAAGTCAGTCTGTTCGGTCTCTGTACCTATGTAAAAACAGTTAAGAGGTGAGCATTACTAGAAACTTAGCGAATGAAATTCTAATAAACATAGTAAATAACCAAGTCAAACACATTTAACATATAATCATATAACACAATCAAATAAGCATCAAATTGTTCTGACCAATTACATACACATACATCACCCAAGAATTCGCACTTTAACTACCGCTAACTCTTATACTGTTTCCTGATCTCAAGGTTCTTCTTTATTTCTTTATCATATTTTTATCCTCTTTTATTAAGGTTATGTGGACCCACCACTGCGCACAATCCCTCTTGTGCGTCTTACCGCTGCGTACGCTCTTCCGTCGTACGTCTTACGCAACCACTGCACACTCACCACTGACGCCTTACAACGCACAACCTGCGCACGTCTTACTGCACACAGTGGTGTGTCTTACACGGCCCGGCATCCACACACATGGGTATTGCGAACCCACCTCTGCGCACAATCTCCCTTGTGCGTCTTACCGCTACGTCCGCTCTTCCGTCGCACGTCTTACACAACCGTTGCATAGAAACCACTAACGACTTACTGCACATGTTGCACATGCGACTTACTACGCATGGTCCCCCGTCTTACATGGCCTGGAATTCGCAAACCATATATGTTCTTGTCTTTATCTCATTTACTTTATTTAATTGGTTTATTTTCCGTTCATTCCTCATTTTCTCATGTAAATTCGCTATTATTTACCCAAACTCGGACATACAACAACACATTCATCATTCATATTATTCATCATACAACTTATTCAAATTATAGCATAAATTACTCAAAACATAAATATTATGTGGGGTTCCCTATTTTATTTAACTAAGTTCTTAGTATTTGCCGTTATCGACTACCCTAATGTTCATGAACATACATTAACAAATACTCTTAGCCACTACTATTATCTACTAGAAATGCATCCCCTAAGTCCCCGTAACACCCCCTCTTACCTCAAAAGTGAGTAAGAAAGAGAAAACCTTAACCAAGTTTGGAGCCCTAGAACCGGAATGCTTCAACCGAGCTTGATACCAACCAAGAGTCACTTGGTGGAGGCATCAAGAATTAGTGAACCCATGCTTGCTCTTAGAAAATAAAGGAAATAACAATAATAAGTGAAAATACTGACAAAGCCATGATCAAGGGAGAAAGGAGAAGAGAAGCACTTGATCAATTCTTACCTTGATGCTACTTGATTGAGAGGGAAGAACCTAAGAGAAAGAGGATGATGAGGATTGATATTGATTAGAGCTAGAAGTAGAGAGCTCGATGATGGCTATGGATGTTGGAGCTTGGAGCACCAATGGAGGAAAGAGATGGATGGAAGAGATGGCCCTAGCTCCTTGGAGCTCTTGTTCCACGAAGAAGAAGAGGAATGAAATGGGAGGAATTGAGTCTTAGCCTAGAAGCATAAATGCGTGATTTAAAATGGGTTTGGGGTGGGCAAAATGCCCAAAATGCCCCCCATCCATTGTGCTGAACGGGTTGCAGCGACAGGGGCGCGTCTGGGCGTGCATTGTGGTGCGCCTAGGCGCGATTTTAGTTGTTTGATGCAGAAATTTTACTGTGCACGCACCTGGGCGTGGGTTCTATGCGCCTGGGTGTGAGTCTATTGACTTCGCATTGACTTCGACATAACTTCTTCGTTAACCGTCGGATCTTGCTCAAATTTGGAGACAATCTTCCTAAGGCTCTTTTCTTCATATATATCCAACGGTGGAATTTGTGTTTAGAGTTGTAGCTATTTTATTCCTAATTTTCCTAATAACCTATGTTTTCAACACTAAATACCCTAATTCAACGTCGATTTATGGCTTATAATTATTATTCTTATTATCGAAAGTCTATTACTAATTTATTTATGCTTGAATTTAAAAATGAGGATGTTACAGGTTCAAGTGTCATTCATTTTCAGTGGCCCTTTCCTTCCCAAATCCATCTAATTGTTGGAAAGTTAAAAAGATTATACTTGAATAGCTACGCGACTAGAATTGCTAAACCCAAATCCAATCACTCCCTGGCCTTGGTAAAGTAAGGAGCAAATGAACCTCTTCGAGACTATCTTGCTAGGTTCCAAACAGAAGCATCATTGTTTGAAGGCTAAGAGCCAAGAGTTTCTACATTCCTCCTAATATAAGGATTGAAACATACAGGTTTTTGAACTTTCTTACATCATCATATGATCACACAAAACAAAACCTTTCTACTTTTCACTCTCTAACGTATAAAAAAAACTTTTCATGTGGGAACACTACACCAGAATTAAGGATCAAAACGCCAATTTTGGCTTTTCAACAAAGAATTTCGGGCGTTGTCAAAGCCGTCGCTGTTAAAAGAACGACAGCGCAAATAAACAGCGTTGTTGAAACGAAAGCATTGACAACACTGTCTTGATATGACGTTGCTGAAACAAAAGTATTGACAACTCCATCTCTAAATAGCGCGGTTGAAAGTAAGGCATTAACAACACTGTTTTCACAAGGCACAATTGAAACTAAAACATGGACAACGTTGTTTTAAAACGGTGCTGTTGAAACTAAAGTATTAACAACACCATTTTAAAACGGTATTGTCTTATATTCATTTTGCTACATTTTTTTTGTATTAGTTATAACCGTGACTAAGTAAGAAAGTAAATTTTAAAAAAATATATATAACCACAAATGAATTTGTGGCTAAATCAACACCAATTTTTATAATATTTTTTCCACTAATTGTGAAACTTCCTAAAAATAATAAAAAATTAGAAATAAATAAATAACTAAAGAAAAAATTAAGGTCAGCATAATAATTTTTTTTAGAATAAAAATTTCATTACAAATAGAGTAAATAAGTACACGACATACTTTCCACAAACAAAATCGAAAACTACCTTAGTCTACATCAACTTCAAAGTTTTACTAAGAAAGTACATAGCATATGAGCTTTCTTATTCTCTCTTACAATAAAATTTCCAACACTACATAGCATGTGAGCTTTCTTCCATGTAGAGCTAAAATGAGACAACATCATCATCAAAAAACCATAATCCCCCACTTTATAAGGCAAACTTTCAGTTCCAGTTCTGCAATCGGTATTGCTTGCAGGTTTGTTTAAAAGAAGTTATACAATAATTACATCTTTAGTGATGAACACCACATACTTTTATTGACTTCATATGCTAAAGTTGAAATTAGCATAGTTGGGTAAATGTCATTGTATAAATTCAACATCAGAGGTTTGATTATATCAATTATAATCATTAGGTAGAAAATACATGCCAAAGTTAAGACCCTAACAATAGTAATTACATACTTAAAGTGTTAAAGGCATAGACTCTAAAGATAATTTAACAATATATACATTTTCAGTAACAATCAAATTGATAATTGTCATGCATCTGACCAAAAGTAACATGTAATTTTGTACCTTGAAAGCTAAATCGCTCTTGCTCTCTTGTTGGCATCATGACAATCTCATTTCTAGCTGCCAGCAGGTTTATCTTCAAGATTAAAAAAACTGTTACAAACTGTGACAGAGATATCTCATGGTCATCACTTAGACCTAAATAATGTTTGATATTACTGAGAAAGAGAAATAAAGTGAAGTAAAAGAAACAAATTAAATAGAGAACAAATAACTAAAACAATAGAATCATTGAGTAATGTTATTCACAAAACTTAGATCAGAATGCAGTTCTATAAATATTCAATAACTATCATGACGAGACAATTGTAACTAAGTGACTAAGCTTCAGAAATTAACAAATCTAGTCTGAACATAAGCTAACTAAACTAGTTACATCTAACAGCCACAGTTTGCTTTCATACTTCTACAATATCTTCTGGTTTTTCTATCGTTCTAAAAGAATTTATCTTATACTTACGATAAATAAGAAGAAAAAGAAGCCTTATGCCTCAAAAGCATCTGATGTCAATGGACCCAGTTCCCTTATTTTCTTGGTATACTCATCTTCTTTCGCAGAATACATATTTTTTTTACTCATAAGTTGCTCTAATTCTTTTGCTTCTTCCTGAAATTTTTTTATATAATCATTCTTCAAAGACTGCAGCCAAAGTTGTCGGCAGAGCAATAAAAATTATAACCAGAAATCAATCACTAAGACTCTAAGAGCACTACCTTCAATTTATTCATTTCATCTTTGATCTTTTTAATTTGGCCTGTTCAATCCTTCATACTTTCAGAAACTCCTGTGGAAGACAATTGGAACTATAAATATAGCTTCATGGTAAAGATAAAAAAAACAATATTGATTGAATGTCTCACCTCGAAGCTGCATTGTTGCATCATCGACCAATTTTTTACCATAACTAAGTTCTTCTTTACCCTTCAATTCAACATCATCATCCAAAGAATCGGCATCCGCATTTGATATTTTAGCCTCCAAATCTTGCTTTCTTGTCCTAAGGTTAGTTGTTAGATTAGTTTTCAGCTTTGATTTCCGTGCTTCAGTCTGTCAAATCAAAGTTAAAATAAGGATAGTAGCCTTGAAAAGATTAATCATGAACACAAATAAAATTAATTCAATAACCTCAACACGATCCACCTTTCAAGCAACAAGCTTTTCTTTAAGATCTTTAATTTAAGGATTCAAATCTGTTAAAGGCTTTTTTTCTGGTTTGCATGAGTATGGGTATGATACCGGTATCCGATACGGGTACGGGGTACGACAATTTAAAAAAAAAAAACTAGGGTACGGGTACGTTTATATATATATGTATATATACATATATATATATATATATATATATATATATATAATTTTCCTATAACAATGACCACACAACCTGTAATATAACAATTTCAGTATGGTTAAAAAAAAATTACTTTATAGTTTATATATTCATTGTCATCAACTAACTTCAAGGGACCTCTTTAAGTAAGTAATTAATTTTATGGGAGTTACTATCATGCAATCCAAAATTGGATGGTTGCTATGCAACCTTTTCTTAAATCTAGTTAAAATTAGGTTTTTGCAATTTAGTCCAACATAAAAAGTAAATTAAAAATTTAGTCCTTTGTACCTATAGACAAATTATAACTTTTAATTTAAAAAAAAAATTAAAGGTAGTTAAAATTAGTCACTTGTGTAAAAAGGCTTAATGCAAGTGACTAAATTTAAAATTAAAAGTTATAATTTGTCTATAGGTACAAAGGACTAAATTTTTCATTTATTTTTTTATGTTGGACTAAATTGCAAAAAACTAATTTTAACTAATTCAAATAATGACATGACATAGGTGTCAACTTCTTATTGGTTTAAGAAAAGGTTGCATAGCAATCATCCAATTTTGGATTGCATGATAGAAATACCCTAATTTTATTCACAAATTATATTGGTATAGACAATAATGATAAAGAATCCTAAAAAACCATCCAAACAATAATCTAATTATTCTTCAAAAATCTTTTGAGCTACTATCGTTAGTACTTGTATTTTTGCCTAGTGAAAGATGAGTACCCCACCAATCTAATTCCAGATGCATATCAGTATCTCCTCCAATCTCAGAAAAATCAAAATGTTTAGAGCCAAACGACGCCATAAGCTTAGATTTAGCAAGAGAAATATATGAGTTAAGTATCAGTTACAGAGAACAAGAAAGGATCTACACAACAACTTAATAATCCTGTTCACTAGTCTTCATGAAGCAAAAAGAGCTTCATGAAGCAAAAAGCCGTAGCACCATCATCCACACCAGCAAAAAAATTACCAGTTCTCGGTAAAATTCGAAAGAAAAGTCAAGAAAATAATTTTAGAAGGCTAAAAATCTAACCTTAATATCTAAATATGAAGGAAAAAATATATACCTTGAGCCCTTGAGAGAGAAAGAAGACGACGGTGAGAGAAGAGGGAGACGGAGCAGCAACGCGGCAACAGCGACTAGCGAGTGTGGGAAGAGGGAGACAGAGCAGCAGCTTCGCAGGGAGAAGATGAGGGACACGGTGTATTGTGTGGTTGTATTGTGCGGCTGGTGTGTGTGAGTGAGAGTGATATTAGGTTAACATATATATTGGTCTTATGGACAGCAAAGGGTAGATTATTAGATTATTATTAACTATAACTAAAGGGGTAATTTGGTACTTTCAAATTATTGGTAAAAGGGTATTTTTGGAACAACATATCAATTTTAGTATAAAATTTATCAATCTTGATAGAAGTAAAAATATCCAAAGGGGTATTATAATAAAGGACGGAGGGAGTACATATAGACAAATCATGAAGTTAGAAATTTGGAAGTATTAAAAATAATTTAATATTGAATATATCAAAGTAAAGTATAAAAAATATATTTTTCACATAGGATAATTACTTTAAATTATATGAATAAAAAAAACTTTTGTAAATAATATAATTATGATATATAGAGTGGAAACAAATTAACAACGCCTAGTAAATATGGTGTTGTTATATGTGAAGAGAAAAGACAACATCTTTTTAAAAACAATGTTGTTTTATATGGAAGTGCTGGTATAGAAAGATATTGACAACACCTGGTGAAGAGAGTGTTGTCATTTATTTCTCATAGACAACACAAAGTAAATGCGGCGTTATTTATACTTCCGTGTGAACTTTCAACAACATCCTTCTAAAAAATGTTAAATGGGCGTTGTTAAATCCATATTTTGGTGCAGTGAAACTCTATATTATCTTGAGAAACATTTTATGATTAACATAGAAATCTATATATCTTCAAGGCAACAAAATCCCAATATAATATTAAACTTAATGTGTCATTACATATTCTTCCATCCCAATGCTAGTTTAGTTGTCAAGAGTATGTGTTTACCAATTGTTTCTTGAAAAGAATGAGTTACAATAATTTATGTGGTAATTTTGTTTTCCAAGTTAAACGAGACAACGTTTTGAAAGGGAAAAGAATAGGAATCAAATTGTGAAAGTTAAACACAGGAAGTTTAAAGTGCAGGAAAATGTACAATGGAAAGATATTAAAGACTGGAAATGGTAAATTATTGAAAAGTAAAAGAAAGTTATATGATGTTCTCCATCAATCTGCTTGATGATATGTTTAGGAATAATCAAGTTCTAACGTGTTTTACATCAATGAATTTCCTATTTATAGAAAAATAAAATAATAACTACCTACTTAATCCATTGACATGTGGACGACTAGGATTTTTACATTTGAATTAAAAAACTAAAATAATAACTTCTTATCTAGTCTTCAACATCCAACTTCATCATTTGGCTCCAATTTTTGTATGTCTTTGACAGGATCTTCGACATGTTCCTTGATAATATGCTTCTAATTCAAGCTAGTCGAACTTTCCCTTTTGACACTTGGTCAAATTCTGATAACGAGATCATCAACTACCTTAATTCTATGGACTAATCCTAGATAATCAATTACTTCATATCACGACAAAGGTTTTCATAATGCTTCTACTTTCACTTAATCGTGACTTCTGAAATATCTTGTCCAAGAGCTAATCTATCTCTCGATTTTTAGCTTTTTCACACTAATATCTCTGTTAGGAAGACTTCTAACACGCTAGATAGTGGCTCCATTTGCCACTTCTAAATAGCCTATGTCAGGCTTAACACTTCACTCTCCTTTATCAAAGTCCACTTTGTCATTTAATTGTTTTACAACTATGATTGAGCTTGTATAGGAAATTTATGTGGCTTTTTAAGTTGTTAGCCCTATGTATTAGGATTACCATAGCCATACTCTTTGTTACCTTTAGGACCATAACTTGTCTAACAGTAAGTTTTAACCTTTGTATGTACAGCTTCCATAATAAATACGGAACATATAATCAGACAAATTGAATTTTCCCTAACAAGGAAACCTAATTTCCCATACTTAGACTTCAACTTCTAAAGCATGAACGAAGTACCTCTTTTAGGGGAATGTGAGTTATCTTCCACTCCCAAGAGGATTTTATAATTCCACATATCTAGATTCCAAATTTAAACAGTCATTCTAAACACACTGAGAATCATTGGGTTTCTTTGGATATTGAGTTTATCTTTCATCTCCTTCTAAAAAATCATATCAATATGGGACTTTGATTAACTGAGGCATCATTATATCTTGTTTAAGTATCTCAAGCATGAAGATGAAGACGTTGAATGTTAAGCTTTTATAGTAACCTTTCGACATGGATGTTGGAGTTAGCTTTAATTATACCTTTATAATAATAACCAATCGAGTAACTCATTCATTTGTTGGAATAATGATGACTTGCTTTTCAGACTCTAAAGATGTTATTTTTGCAGTCAAGAAACCGGTTAGAGTGTTTCACAATTATGTTGCAATTCTCCACGAGATTCAGGAAATGATGTCTAAAGATTGGTGCTGACTAACTAGCCAAAGACTGGTTCTTTCAACCGTGACATCCTGATGATTATAGGTAGACCTCCTAGTGGGTTTTATTAGATTGTAGTTTTTTTGTTATCTTCAATGAAAAAAAAAACCAAAGGTTTTATTAGGCAGTAAAAACATTAACTATCAAGAGACATTATCATATTTGAAATATTTGAATGTAAAATAGACAAGGTAATAAAACCATTAAAAAGAAATAAAAGAAATTAAAAGGTTTATTTATGTCTTTAGTCCCTGAAAGTTCAACGTGTTTTGATTTTAGTCCCTAAAAGTTATTTTGACCGGGACTAGTCCTTAAATTTTCAAACATTTTGGTTTTGGTCCCCTTCGTTAGTAAAAATCTGTTATTTGTTTGTGTAGCTAGCAGAACATCACATTGGCAGTCCATGTGGTCTGAACTGACGTCAAATAGGTGATATAATGTGGATGATACAGATCCACGGGCACAAAATGGTCCGATACGCAAAATGATCATGTACGCAAAATTTTGAGTTCATGGGTCTGAATCATGCATATCACAACACCTGTTTGGTGCAACTTCACACCTCGTGGCAGTTGGTGTAGATTTTCGCTAACCATGTAAGCAAATAACTGATTTTTTGTAACGAATGGGACCAAAACCAAAATGGTTGAAAAATTAAGGACTGGTCCCGGTCAAAATAACTTCTAGGGACTAAAACCAAAACACGTTGAACTTTTAGGAATCAAAACCATAAATAAGCCAAATTAAAACAACGATATATTAATTTTAACAAAATACTCCATAGCATTTCAAAAGAGTTCTACGATCTTATATAAGAACGAAGGGCGTAGGTCTAAAATAATAAGATAATATTGGAAAACTAGTTAATTGTACTCTTACTTAGTATTAAATATTATGTTTTTCAATGAAAAATGCTTATTTTAACCTCTTATTTTCAATCTTTAATTTAAATTGAGAAATCCTAACATAAAATGTGGTGTAGAAAGTTCTCAATCGTGTTTTGTTCCCTTAGCTAGTGTTATCTGGGAGAAATTATTGCATGGTCCGGGACCATTGGTCCCAGCCACATCCATACCGTTGGATATATTATTAATTAAATAAAAATACATATATTTAATGAAATTAACGGTTTGGATGTGTTTGGGACCATTGGTCCCGGACCATGCAATAATTTCTCGTTATCTGGACTTTTGGAATTGACATCTAGTCGCAAGACTGTCCCCCTTACTTTTTAAATTTTTTTTTTAATATTTTAGAACAAAAAAATTATTTTTTTTAAAAAAATCTTGCCCCCTTTTTTTAATATATTTTTGAATATTTTCTTAAAAAAACCAAACTTATTGGAATATTAAAATCATCACACTTTTTTAACAGCGTATAAAGAAAAATGCATGTAATGATAAAAAAAAAAAATGCATGTAAACTATCTCTAAACTTACTAGACATTCAGACTAGTCTTAAGCTCCTGGTCAGCTTTTAAAATAAAAATGTATGTAACCTCATCTCAAGCTTGCTGGACATTAAAATCATCATATATATTTAATTTTGAACTCTTGTGTTAACGTATGAAGTAAAAATGCATGTAAACTGACCCTACCCTACCTCAAGCTTAATGAACATTGAAATCATCATAATTGTTTTTAAAGCTTATGGGTTAAACGTATGAAATAAAAATGTATTTAAGCTGATGACTAAAGTTACAGTATATTAAGATTACTAAACTTGGTCCCTCGAAAGGAATTATTGATTTTCGACTATTAGTTGGAGTATACTCTTGACGCGAAAAAAAAAATCAGGTTGGGCAAGTCGTCCCCAGATGAATGTTAAAAAAAAAATATATATTTTTTCTTGTGTCCCTCCCAATGGTTCTTTCTCTTGCTCACTACATATATATATATATATATATATATATATTTTATTGGCTTAATTATGTCATAAGTCCCCGAAGTTTGAGGTACTTTTGTCATATACCCTTACTTTTGTCAGAAGGTTAAGCACCTGGTGCCCCGTGGTCGAAGATCCTGTTTTTAAAAAATTTAACAAACTAAAAAAACATAGTATTTTTATATTTTTAGTTAAATAAAAAAAGAGAAAAAAAAATTAAAGAGAGAGGTCATCTTCGCACGTGTGATATCACTCGACATCACATGATCAACCTCCTGCGTCTGATCAGGATTCCGATGTTACATGCCTGCAAAATTAGTCAGAATTGGTAGTAGGAGTATATGACAAACTTAGAAATAATTTCGGGGAGTCAGACATTGGAAAAAAAATAAGGGTATCTGGCAAAAGTATCTCAAACTTCAGGGACTTGTGACATAATTAAGCCTACTTTATTTATGTAGTCAATGTATCATGTTGCTAATACTCCTTTTATATATATATATATATATATATATATATATATATATATATATAATGTTGCTAATACTCTGTATCATACAACTACGAATTTCGTCATTAGTGACGAATTTACAAATACATTATGATAATATAAGTCAAACATATATGAGGTTCCCCATCCTTACATGACACACTACTCCACCTTCATTACCATGCTCCTCTCCACATTCTATCTTGGGAATCAAATCAACTCTGACCCTTCTGTTTCTGTTCTCTGCCCCCACCACACCCCTCAGATCAATCACTGATTCCTATAAATCCACAATAACATTGCAACATTTTTTTTCACAATAATAAGGGCACCAACCTGGTTTTCTAATAAGCAACAAGCTAAGCTAAGCCTTAGAAGAAAAAAGCCACTTCTATAGTGGTTATAGAATCTAATTGTTTTTGGTAGTTTCTAAGGAAGAATGGGTGGTCGTGGTGGTGGTGATGATGATGGGGATATTGAGAAAAGTGGAATTGTTAGAGAGAAGAAGAAAAATGGTTCTTTTAGGTCCATTTTCTTGCATGCTGATAGCGTAGACTGGTTTCTTATGATCTTGGGTTTCATAGGTGCCATTGCTGATGGTTTCTCTCTCCCTTTGGTTCTGCTAATCACTAGCAAAATTATGAACAATATTGGTGGTTCCTCTTACAGCACAGGAAGCAGTTTCATCGATAAAATGAATCAGGTTTTTCTCTTGATTTATTTCTTACCATCTCTCTCTCTCTCACTAGCTCATTACACATTAATTTTGTGTATCAAAGTTGTCCCAAATCTCTACAAGCACAGAACCATTTGTATAATGGCTTTGATAACCCTCTCTTATGTGTTACTCCCTCCGTTCTTATTTATAAGACCCTTTTAGAGTTTTTGTTTTGGTCCTATTTATAAGACCCATTTTTCAATTTTCAATAGTATTTAATTACTTCTTGCCACAAACACCCGTATAAAGTCAACACTTTTTAGAGTTTCAATAATAATTATAGGGGTAGTTTTGAAAAAGTATATCAAATTTTTACATTTTCAAGGCCACTAACAAAGTTATCCACTTTCCTTGGTGGGAGTGAAAAACACCAAAAGGGTCTTATAAATAGGACCGGAGGAAGTACTCTGTAAGTTCCATAAATTATGTTTATTTAATCATTTTATTTTGTTTTATAAATTATGTTTATCTAGAAACTCAATATTCATTTATGTTTTTTTTTTTTAAATATACCCTTATTTATTATAGGCTTAATTATGTCACATGTCCCTAAAGTTTGGGGTGCTGTTGCCAGATACACTTATTCTTTTTTTTTTTAATGTCTGACTCCCCGAAGTTAGGATTTATCATATACCCCTACTACCAATTCTGGCCAATTTTGCTAACATGTAACATCGGAATCCCGATCAGACGCAAGATGTTAGGCACGTGGTACCCCCGTAGGCGAAGATCTTTTTTTAAAAAAATTAAAAAACTAAAAAACTTAATAATTTTATATTTTTAGTTAAATAAAAAAAAGAAAAAGAAAAGATTGAAGAGAGAGATTGTCTTTGCTCGTGTGAAATCACGCAGCACCACATGACCAACCTCCTGCGTCATATTAGGAATGTTACATGTCAGCAAAATTGGTCAGAATTGGTAGTAGCTAAGGGTATATGACAAACCCAGAAATAACTTCGAGGAGTCAGACATTGAAAAAAAAAAGAATAAAGGTATCTAACAAAAGTATCCCAAACTTCAGGGATCTGTGACATAATTAAACCTTTATTATATTATCTTTTTCACCATTCATTTCTCCATATTTTTTTAATATAATCTTCATATATTAAATTCTTACATAATTTACTCATTTCATAATTTCTGTGTAATTTCTAAATCAACATAGGACGCTGAGAATACATTTTGGTTGGAGTATGGTTTTAAATTGTGATCCACAATCTTAAATGCACTCACAATAGTGTGATTTTGCAATCTTTGCTATTGCAATTGCTATCATTACCGCAATTTAAAATCATGCCTTCCATATTAGGCCCAATAGCAGATTTTGATGCCTAGGCAAAAAATCATTTTCAATTTTTCAATTATATTATTAATTCTAATACATGTAGACACAGAACATAATATAAAAAAATGGAATAGCTTACTTTGAGTTTCACTTTATTAATTTGTGGTCCAGAATGCAGTGGATTTGTTATACCTGGCTGCAGGATCTTTTGTTGCTTGTTTCTTGGGTGAGTTTTACTCTAGATTTGTCAGCTTTTGAACAACTATTATTTAATAGTAGTTCGTTACAAATTTGTTAATTATTTATACAGCATAAATATTTTGTTTTATTAATGGCAAGTTTATAGAGAAATTGTTCAAAATAGTTTTCCAAATTATTTTTTTAATATTTGTTTATTAATTTTTATTTTCATTTGAATGATACAAAAGGGGTAAACCTTTTCCTGTTGCCATTACACTTGTGAAATTTCAGAGGGTTATTGCTGGACAAGAACAGGTGAAAGACAAGCTGCAAGAATGAGAGTTAGGTACTTAAAAGCAGTTCTCAGACAAGAAGTGGCATACTTTGATTTGCATGTCACAAGCACTTCTGAAGTTATCACTAGCGTTTCTAATGATAGCCTAGTAATTCAAGATTGCCTTGCTGAAAAGGTATATTAGGACAAACACCATCGTTTCTTCCTTTTTTTTTAAAAAAAAAAAAAAAGAAAAAAAAACTTATGTTTTGTTCTTTTAAATATTTTCGTTTTTTAGTTTTGTTCTTAAATTTTTTTTTCATAACCCTCTTAATTCTCAACCAAAATTTATAATCTTGGTATCATTGAATTTAGAATCAAAAAAATTTAGTATCAAAGAAATCTTAAAAATGCATTCATCACTTTTTTTAAAATTTTATCATTAAAAAATGGATTTTAGAACTCGTTTGAAACAAAGAACTACTTTCAGGGTCAAATTGAAATAAAAAAAGTTAAAAACGAAACGGAAAAACAATAATAAATTAAAGGACCAAAATATAACTTTTGCTTTTTGAATTTTATTTTAAATTTTATAAATTACTCCTTCTGATTTCTAAATATAATAAGGACAATTTTTTATTTTGCCTTAGTCTTGTTTATAAATCTTTATTTCAATTTTCAATTATATCAATTACTTCTTTTTCATAAATAATCATGTTCACTCAATACTTTTTAGAATTTCATCAATAATTATAAGGATAATTTTAAAAAATTATAACAAATGTTATCAATTTTAATAGATATTAACTTATTTCTTTAATCAGCATGCAAAACCACTTTGAGTATTTATATTTAATAACGAAGAGAGAAAATTTGTTCTAGAAAGAAGAAAACTATTATGGATCCCAAAAAAAATATCTTAAATAGTTCTTAAAAATCTTAAATAAAAGTCAAATTAATCCATATGAAGGACTATAGTATTTCTAGAATCTGTCCATTATGTAAAAAATTTTAGTATCAATTAGAGCTTTTCAATTTGTTAGTAACAAAAGTGCCTCATACAAAATTGTAGGGGACCAATGTTGGTCTTTTTCTATATTTCACTATTTACTTTGATCTTTCTTATCACATACAAATGTGACATAAATTGTCTTCCACTTTGAAAATTGTAGGCACCAAATTTTTTGACAAATACTGCAATGTTTTGTGGGAGCTACTTGGTGGGTTTTGTATTGCTATGGAAATTGGCCATTGTGGGGTTTCCTTTTGTGATTCTTCTTGTGATCCCTGGTTTAATGTATGGAAGGACATTAATGGGTTATGCTAGGAAGATAAGAGAAGAATATAACAAAGCTGGTATAATAGCAGAACAAGCAATATCATCCATCAGAACTGTGTATTCCTTTGTGGGAGAAAGCAAGACCACAGCTGCTTTCTCTGATTCTCTACAAGGGTCTGTTAAGTTGGGGCTAAAACAAGGATTAGCTAAAGGGTTGGCCATAGGAAGCAATGGTGTTGTCTTTGCTATTTGGTCCTTCATGTCCTATTATGGTAGCAGAATGGTTATGTACCATGGCTCTAAAGGAGGGACTGTTTTTGCTGTTGGAGCATCCATAGCGGTTGGTGGATTGTAAGTGTATCTCCACCCTTCATATTTTTCCGTTCATAAAGTTTCATAATGACACATGACAACCCTTTTATGTCAAAAAAGGTAAAGTTTTTGTGTACAATCACATTGGGACATCATGTGATGTTCCTATCTGTGTTTTATTATGCACTTTTGAAATTCGTGTATGTAAAAGAAAAAAAAGGTTTTTTTAATCTTCATCTTAAAGATAAATATTTTTAATTAGATAATTTTTTTCAAAAGAAATAAAATTTAAATTTTATTTCTCCTAAATATATATATATATACATATATATATATATATATTATATAAAATTTAGCCAATTTTTTTTGTTTTTATTATTAGCTCTAACCCTAAAAAAATAATAGTGGAGGTAGTGATAATAATTGCCCCATAATACTATTCCTTGCCTTATGATATAAATATCTCACTCTTGTAATAATTCTATCCTTATTTATGATTAATGAAATATCCAAAAATAGAATGGTTTAGCCACTTGAATTCATACTAAAAAATTTTGATTTACGAGGTAAATCACACCGTCATTGCCGCACATTGATTCATACTAAAAATTAGTTTAATTAAAAACTAAAAAAATAATTAGTTTAATTATTTATTTTATAAACCTATCATATGCCATGTGTATTTTATATGAGATATACTACGATGATTAATTCTCACGGCATTGGGCCTGATTGATAAAAAGTTATTCAATATACTTTAATCAAATAATTCCAAATTTTATATTTTGACCAAATTAAATACCGTAACGTAAGAGTGACACACAATTGTGGAATAATGAATGTTTCCCTTATAGTATTGTATGTATATTCTATCAAATGTAACGTTCAAAAGTTAATATTCATTTGAATTTATGTAAGTTTATGTTATACTACCCATACCTCCCTTTCGTGTAAGGGATGATGGTTAAAATAGACCGACCTCTAAGGAAAATAAGTGTAATAACTTTTGAAACTTGATAAAATGGTAAATTATATTTAAGTTGAATACTTTTGTTAATATGTTAGCTAGACTAAGTGATGTTTGTTACAATATTCTATCTGACACAGAGCATTAGGTGCTTCTTTATCTAATGTGAAGTACTTCTCTGAAGCAAGTACAGCAGCAGAACGTATAATGGAAGTGATAAGAAGGGTTCCAAAGATTGATTCAGACAACATGGACGGTGAGATTCTAGAGAACGTTTCAGGGGAAGTAGAATTTGACAAGGTACAATTTGTATACCCATCAAGACCAGACAGCATTATATTGAATGATTTGTGCCTCAAGGTTCCAGCAGGAAGGACAGTGGCCTTAGTTGGAGGGAGTGGGTCAGGGAAATCAACTATAGTGGCACTTTTGCAAAGGTTCTATGACCCTATTGGTGGTGAGATCAGGCTTGATGGTGTTGCTATTCATAGGTTGCAACTCAAGTGGTTGAGGTCTCAAATGGGTTTGGTTAGTCAAGAGCCTGCTCTGTTTGCAACAAGTATTAAGGAGAATATACTCTTTGGTAGAGAGGATGCTACAGAGGATGAGGTTGTGGAGGCTGCTAAAGCTTCCAATGCTCATAATTTCATCTCTGAATTGCCCCATGGATACAATACACAAGTAAGTGCATTTTACAATATGCGATTTGACACTTCAATTGATATTTTTCTTATACTTATGTATAATCATACTCACATTAATATTCAATATATATCTATAATGTGAGTCTAGCCTAATTGTTAAAAAAAAAAAAAACATTTTCATTATATTAACCCTTGAGATTATTTTGTGAGACAAGGTAATTATGGATCTAAGCTAATTAGTACAATTACTTTCTCTCATATTTGCAAATCATATTCATACATCAATTTCACCAAAAAATACTTACAAATTTATAATACTTTTCCGCTTTATGATTATAAGAAAAAGAAATTAATTTTACATATTTTAATGATGATATTTGAGTTTATTAATTTTTTTCAAAATCATAAAAAATTATCAATATTTTAAAAATGTAACATTAGAAATGAAAAAAAACATTAATTGAGATAAATAGTTTAAATAAGAGTATTTTGAGAATAATATTATTTGATGACAGAGAGTTGATTAGTTGTTTCATATATGTAAGTTTTTTTTAAGGCTTTTTTTTTTTTACTTATATAAGTATTATTTTCAATTTTGAGTGATATTAATTATTTTTTCACAAGTGTCCTTATTTATTCAATATTTTTTAAAATCTCAATAATAATTAAATAGTAATATTTTATTAATCAAAGTAACTTACACATATGATTGACAAGAGTTTTTAATACCATTATTAAAATATTTTTTTCTTTATATTTAAAACTGGAAAGACTACTTTCCAACTTATAATTTTTTTTAATCAACTGGTATTATTTTAGGGGGAGGAATATAAACGATTCTTTCTTTTAATGGTATCCTTTATTGATGGATTGTGTTTATGCCAACTAATAATTTGGTCGTCCACAAGCATAAAGCACCTCATCTTTCTTCCAGTTGCAAACGTGCAAATGACTCTTTCAAGAAGTAAATTCCCCCGTTTAAAAAAAAAAAAAAAAAGTAAATTCCCCCATACAGCCAGCATCTTTTATCCTAATTTTCAGTCAAATTAAACCAAAGCACGAAACATCTTTTATCCTTTTTATTTTTTTTTAATTAATGAAGCAAATTTTTTCTTATAAATAAAGAATTAATCCATTTAGAGATATGTCAAACCCTTCTAACAAGTATTGTTTTCAATTATCGAAATTTGTCCTTTAGATTTTTGGCTTAAATAACAAAATGGTCCATATAATTGTTTAACTCTTTAAAATTAGTCCCTATATTTTTTATTTTTTTGTTTTGATTTTTATTTTATATTCCGTTTTGGTTTTGATCCCGAGTGACAAATATGGATGAAAAATGCTACTTTCACATTTTGGTTTATAGTTTTACATTTAGTTTTGGTTTGATCCCTGTTTTTATATTCCATCCTGACTTTGGTCCTTACTTTAACTTTCTCTGTTAGTCTATGTCATCGTTTTCCATTCATATTTGACACCAAGAATCAAAACCAAAACGGAATATAAAAGTAGGGATAAAAAAAAAATTGTAAAGACTAATTTTAAAAATGTTAATATTTATAGGAACCATTTTGATATTTAAGCCTTGATTTTGATACAGTACTTTGAAATCCAGTAAAATATTAAATTATTAAACCAACTTTACACATTAATACTTAACATTCTTCAAAGAAAGGAGTAACACACAATTTTTTTTCTTTCATTATCAAATTTTGATATAAATATTACTTATTAAGATGAGAAAAAAAATTTCCGTAGAATATACCAAAAACCAATATCTTAGAAATAACCTTTTATTTAAAAAAATTTAATATTGCAATATTGACAACTCACGAAGGGAAACACTTTACTATATATATATATATAGTAGTTGTCGTATCCTACTTGAATAAAATATTGCGGAATTTATTCCATACACGTAACTCATCACATACTTTACTAACTCTGAAATCAAGATTCACATAATTGTAACAGGACTAGAAACAATGAAACAACTTACTATTAAAAGTCATATATGTAGCCATTAGTTGTAATAGTCTTATGTATTTAAAAAATTAAACCACATGAAAATGGTCCAAGGGAAGATACAAAATATTCCTAGGTAGTTTAGCTCCTAAAGCAAAATATACGAGAGCAAGCTCAAGGGTTGACTTCGTTATTTAATTTTTTTTTAGTATAACTTTGTTTTTGATATTTTTTTAGTGGATTAACTTAATTTTTAAATTATGTAAATATCAACTTGATTTCTCGAAATTTTCAAAATTATTAACTTTATCCTCCAATTGTTTTAACATATCAACTTGATATCTAAAGATTTTCATATTTTAAAAATTAAATTAGTATTTCTGATAATTTTGAGATATCAAATTAGTGTATCTGAAAATTTTGAGAAAACAAATTAATATTTATACATTTTCAAAAACTAAATTAATACATTGAAAAAATATCATCAACAAATTAGTAGCTACTTTCCTCTTAATTTTTTTCCCCTCCCCCGAGTAAGTATAGTAGACAATGACTTGCGTCCTTTTCTCACGATATCAGCTGCCTAATAACTCTGCAAGTTTCTGTAATTGTTTAATTCACTTCGCTTCTCCCATTGTTATACCTTTTTATAGCAAATCAACTAAAAACTGGTGAGTCTTGCAGTTTCTCTTTCTTACATGATCCACCAGTTTTTACCCAAAAAAGCAGGTGTCACCCCAGATGTCAAATACGGATGTCATTTAAACATTTTCCTATAGCAAATAGTATCATTATCTAATAGACAATAATTTAATCTCTTCCAAAGTGAGTAGTTGCAATTGTCGTTCATAAGAATGAAACATTATTCTTCGATATATTGAGATCCAGTAAAACCTTGCAACACTAGATTTGGTCTCTTGCTATTATTGTATTAAATCATGACATTATTTGTAATATAATAATAATTATTAGATGGAAGCTCCCCAAATAACTTCCTTCCTCAAAATAATTAATTATTTGTTTGAGAATCTGTTTATAAAACTGAATATGATAATGAAAGTTTTGTAAATTTGATTTAAGTTATAAGTTTGCTTCTGGATTTGGACTCTTTATGATTAAATGTTTTGATATAAATAATCATAATCATATTTAAAATATGAACATTAAAAAAATTATGCCATTATCAACAAAAAAAAAATTATGCCAAAGGATCAATCTATATAATTTATAAGAGCATTATTGTCTATAAAAATTGAAAACCTAAAATGAACTTTGGTGGACATTCAACCAATAATGTTTAAGCTCCAATCTAAGGTTACACCCAGCTACAAAACTTATTACCAAACATATTTATATATATAAAAAAATAAAAAAAACTGAGTTTTAACCCTCAAAGTTCATTCAAGAATCTCCAAACAATTACAAACACAAACTTATTAATCACTTTACTCTCTTTGGTTCCTGTTTTAATATTTGACCACATTAATTGAAAAATCACTCTAGCTAAAACAGTAGTACAATTTCATTTACAAAATAATAATATTTTGATCATTTACAAAGGTTGGGGAAAGAGGAGTACAAATGTCAGGTGGACAAAAGCAGAGGATAGCTATTGCTAGAGCAATTATAAAGAAGCCAAGAATCCTTTTACTAGATGAAGCAACAAGTGCATTAGACTCAGAATCTGAAAGATTTGTGCAAGAAGCTCTAGACAAAGCAGCAGTAGGGAGAACCACAATCATCATAGCTCACAGATTATCCACAATTAGAAATGCAGATATCATTGCTGTTGTGCAAAATGGGAAGATCATGGAAATGGGATCACATAATGAACTTATACAAAATGAACATGGTCTTTACACTTCACTAGTTCATCTCCAACAAACAGAGAAATCATCAAAAATTGACCAAGAAGATATTCCTAATTCATCTATATCAAATAGAGAAAACATTCACAACACGAGTAGCCGAAGGCTTTCGCTCGTGAGCCGGTCTAGCAGCGCGAATTCTGCCGTGCGCGCTTCCATTAATGATATTGATGATGTTGAAAATGTTGTAGAAGATGAGAAGTCACCTGTTCCATCATTTTGGAGGTTGTTGGCATTGAATTTGCCTGAGTGGAAACAAGCATGCTTGGGGTGTTTGAATGCATTGTTGTTTGGTGCAGTTCAACCTGCTTATGCATTTGCACTGGGGTCCATGATATCTGTTTATTTTCTTACAGATCATGATGAGATTAAGAAAAAGACTAGGATGTATTCTCTGTGCTTTTTAGGATTGGCTGTGTTCTCCTTGGTTGTTAATATCTTGCAGCACTATAATTTTGCTTACATGGGAGAGTACTTAACCAAAAGGGTCAGAGAGAGAATGTTTTCAAAAATTCTCACTTTTGAAGTTGGTTGGTTTGATCAGGATGAGAATTCCACTGGTGCTGTTTGCTCTAGACTTGCCAAAGATGCCAATGTGGTACGTTACGTTTTTAATTACATTTTTTATTCTAGCACAAAGTTTCCATGGACTCTTACATGTTACCTTTTTCATTTGTATTGTGACACTTCAATTTCTAATATACACCTAGCACAGGAGTAAAAGTACAACAAATAATGCAGTGTGCTATATTCATTAATCATTAATTCTTTGACACCAGAATTGCTAACTTTTGAGGTTTTGTCTAAGGTCTTGCCCAAAGAAGAGAGTTTTGGATTTTATTTCTGGTTTGCAAGTTGACTTCCTAGTCTTTTCTTATAGACAAATCAGCTAATTGTTAATAACTTTTTTTTTTTCCATCAAGTTGGACAAAACTTGGTGCTTATGTTGTTATTCTGTGAGTGCTTGAGGTGTTGTTCTTTAAGAAATCATAAACATTACAAATGTAATAGGTGCTGCACATGTTATATTTTTATTAACAATTTGTTATATTTATATTCTTAAGAAAATGCTAACAGTTAAGCAGCCATATATAGTTGGAAAGTATTGTAAAACATACTAGTTTTATAATATTTTCAAGAGAAGAAAAATTAGAAACTTTTGTTGTTTTTTCTATTTTTAAAAAATTTAACATAGGCCCTTAACTAGACTCATATTCTTGTTGGAAAACAATACAAAATTTAGTCCTTTTTTTTTTCCTCCCCAATTTGAGCTATGGTTTGGTAGTGGCATTCATGTTGGACCATATGTCTTGTTGGCAATGCATTGTACTTAAATCTTTTACTGTTTCCCTTGTGGATTGTGATTGTGATTGTGATTGTGATTCAATTCTTGGCAAATGGCAATTCACTTTTCATAACTTTGTCTTTACTTGTGTTGTTTTCACATTATTACAGGTAAGGTCATTAGTTGGAGACAGAATGTCACTATTGGTTCAAACAATCTCAGCAGTGGTAATAGCCTGCACAATGGGCCTAGTCATTGCATGGAGGCTAGCCCTTGTTATGATAGCTGTTCAGCCCATTATCATAGCATGCTTCTACACAAGACGTGTTCTTCTCAAAAGCATGTCACAAAAGGCCATCAAAGCCCAAGATGAAAGCAGCAAGCTAGCTGCAGAAGCTGTTTCCAACCTTAGAACCATCACTGCCTTCTCTTCCCAAGATAGAATCCTCAAGATGCTAGAAAAAGCTCAAGAAGGCCCAAGCAGAGAGAGCATTAGACAATCATGGTTTGCAGGCCTTGGGCTTGCATGTTCCCAAAGCCTCACATCATGCACTTGGGCCTTAGATTTTTGGTATGGTGCCAAGCTTATCTCACATGGCTACATCACAAGCAAGCAACTTTTTGAGACCTTTATGATATTGGTAAGCACAGGGAGGGTCATTGCAGATGCAGGTAGCATGACTAGTGACCTTGCTAAAGGTGCAGATGCAGTGGGCTCTGTTTTTGCAGTACTAGATAGGTACTTGTCTAAAATTTTAATTTATTTTATAGATAATTGAGTTACTTTATTTTCTTTAGAGTCATATCTTATATTTCCTTCAATATTTATTCAACACATCTTAGAATCCTAATAATAATTATAGGGGTGATTTTTGAAAAAATATAAAAATTCTCACATTTACAATGTTATTAACAAATTTAACTACATTCCTTGATGAAAATGAAAAATTTCAAAAAGATCTTGCATATAAAACCGAAGAAAATAATTGTGGATGTTATCTTTAATTAATAAGTTTGCTTTTCTTATTTAATTAGGGCTATTTTTTAATTTATATTAAGAGTCTAGTACTTTTATAAGGAAAATGATATTTTACTTCCTTTAGACAACTTTGGTGAGAGCTTTCAACTTTATCAAGCAAAATCACAAATATATTATTTGTCTTATACAACCAAAAATTATCCCAAAGTTGTGGCATGAGATTGTCATATTCTCTTATTTTCCATCTATCCGTGCCTAAAACCCACCCTCCATTTTGAATTTTAATTTTAACAGGTACACGAAAATTGAGCTTGATGACACAGAAGGTTACAAACCTGAAAAGTTAATAGGACAAATAGAACTCCACGATGTCCACTTTGCATATCCAGCTAGGCCTAATGTAATGATATTCCAAGGCTTCTCAATCAAAATTGAAGCAGGAAAATCAACAGCATTGGTAGGGCAAAGTGGTTCTGGCAAGTCAACAATAATAGGCTTAATAGAGAGATTCTATGATCCACTCAAAGGGGCAGTGACAATAGATGGTAGAGACATAAAATCATATCATCTAAGATCACTGAGGAACCACATTGCACTAGTCAGTCAAGAGCCAACTTTGTTTGGTGGGACCATAAGGGAGAACATTGCTTATGGAGCTTCTGATAAGATTGATGAAGCTGAGATCATAGAGGCAGCAAGGGCAGCAAATGCACATGACTTCATTGCAAGTTTGAAGGAAGGTTATGATACATTTTGTGGTGACAAAGGTGTGCAACTTTCTGGGGGTCAGAAGCAGAGAATTGCAATAGCAAGGGCCATATTGAAGAACCCAGAGGTGTTGCTTTTGGATGAGGCTACAAGTGCACTTGATAGTCAATCTGAGAAACTCGTGCAAGATGCTCTAGAGAGGGTTATGGTAGGGAGGACTAGTGTGGTGGTGGCTCATAGGTTGAGCACTATACAAAATTGTGATGTGATTGCTGTGTTGGATAAAGGAAAGGTTGTGGAAAAAGGGACACATTCTTCTTTGTTGGCTAAGGGACCAAATGGAGCTTATTACTCTTTAGTGAGTCTTCAAAGAAGACCATCAAATTAACCAAACCAAACCGAGTTCCATTGATGTTACTATTGGACTTTTTTTTTTGTGGCATTAATGTGTATATAACTATGTAAGGGACCTAAGGGTGGATGTTCTTTATCCAACAGCATGAAAGTAAAATGTTTCAATAACGACTTGGTATGAAATTTGATGAGTTAATATGATGAGCAATGCTAGTTAAATATGCATTGAAGTATCAACTTAATTTCTAGTTTTTTTTACAAATCTTAGTTCCTGAAAATTTATAAATACACATTTAGTCCTTCAAGATTTTTGGAAAGAAATCTTGAGAAAACAAATAAGTAAATGTGAAAGAAATCTTGTTTTCCAGCCTTCGAGAATGCTTTTCTTATTTCTGCTACATCTAAGTCTAAAAAGGAAGAATTTGTTGTTCATCATGAGATTGATCAAGAATAGGCCTTTCAATAACCATTCCTAGAGGACTAGGTGGACCTACGGCATGTCGAGGGGACATGTAATTGTAGGAAGTATTCTCAATTGGGATTATGTCACCTCTTAGTATGTCTGCATACATTTTATAATCCACTGCATCATTACTTGGGACAACATCATGCAGAAAATCAAACACATGACTCCCTTTGATTGCAATTACCATGTCATTGCTTCGAAGTGTTGTCCTTTTGTTCTTCTCAAGATTACCCCACGCCCTCATTGTTAGCTCCATAATGAACATTTCACAAGCCTTTGCAAAGATAACAGGAGCCTCAGCCGATACCAACTTTACTTCTAGTTGATGTTGCTGTTGTTGTTGTTGTATAATGTAAAAGGGAGCAGGGTGTTGCTCTCTCAAGGATGAAGAAGAGGCAAGGAGACTAGTTGTATGAGTTAGAGGATATAGGTAGGTGCCATCATGATGTTAGCTTGATGTTTGTTTATTCCATACGCTTGTATTGGAGTATTAGAAGGAAAACTAATTGTCTGAGTAGGAGGGTGAATGGGTGTGTATTGGCTCACACCATATCCTTCTGCTTGAGTTCCGGAAGGAAAACCAACCATCTGTATTGAAGGGTTGAAGGGTGCAATTATTCTGTTGAATTGATTTTGACTACCTGCTTATTGAGTTGAAGGATGGATGGGTTCGTCATGCTATCAGACTGATGGCTCATGCCATGTTCTGGTACCAAGGTGACATTCCCTCCGGTTGGTAGCCCATGGAGTTGATCCATGCTGGTGAAGAGAACTCTGCAATATACTTTGACCACTTTAGGTGCATAAGAAAAACAAACAAATATAATGAAAACCATCGTGCAATGTAAATAAACTCATAAGGATCCGTGTAATCTATAATAGCATTTTAGAAATATATTTGATAAAAAATAACATTTGAATATTTCTTTATTTTTTTCTTAGTAAAAATAAATCTAATGTAGGTATTTATTGATTTAAAAGACAAAAAGTAATAGAAGATATGTTGTGGGTTGCAACCCAACCTGTTAATTAGTGAAAAATTATTAGTTAGTTCTGGATTATGTGGTTTAGAACTCATCTCAATCTCTCAATCGTTTACAGTTTATTTTTTAATTAAAAAATTCAAAAAATAAATGACAGATGGTGGTGGTTATCCCGAACCACCTAATAATTGCTCGTTAATCAGCTGACTACACCAACAAAGAAACATGCCTATGCATGGTTAAAATTCATGTAACAATCCAACTTAACTCATTTCGCCTATCAAAATTTATGTTAATGCGGGTAGATTTGCCCTATCATCAATCTTTAATTATAATAATTAATACATCACAATGATCATTTTCATTATCCACATTCAAAACCCTTATCAAAATTAAGAACCAAAATGAAAACACTTTCCATCAACTATATATAAGAAATAAGAATTTGGGGACATCGTACTTACTACTCCTAAAATTTATGAGAATGACTCCAACGCCTCCTATTTTTAAAATATAACACTAACCTTTCCCCTTTGTATAATTTGGGCTATTTTAACAAACATACATTGAATACATCACCTTAAATTGCAAAAATACCAAAAAAAAATTATTTAAACCTATTATTTCTCCTCTTGTTATTAAAAAATCTATAGTTTTCGAAAGTATCCCCTATTACAGAAAAAATTTAAAATAAATTTGATTATCCACACATACACGTATGGCGTGAAATTGGATCTATTTTCACAACAAGGACAATAAGTAGAAAACTAGAAGGCACACACACTAAATAAATAAATAGGTACAAAGATTGAGGGTGAAGAATAACTACCTCGACTTTGCTTTGAATTGATACTAGAAAGAGAAAAAAAATTAGTGAAGATAGAGGAGATGGTTTTGCAATGAAAAAGAGTTGTGCAAATGTGCTTATTTTTTTATACGGTAAGTTTGCTTCATTTTAACGCAACCTTAATTTCACATATGACAAACTTGCCCTTACAAAAATTTGTTATTACCTACCAATAGGGGTGGGAATGAGTCGGGCTAAGCCAAGCCTTAACATAAACAGGCCTGACCAGTGTTCCAAACTAAAGGCTCAAGCCTGTTTATTGGCCCATCATAAGTTAAATTTTAAGCCTAGCTAAGCTCGAGCTATTTCAAGGCCTGGCCTGGCCTAGCCCAGAAGCCTACTTAAAAGCCTATTTATTCAATAAAATTCTCACAATTTATCACAAACATAAAAATGTCTCATGCCCTCAAATTATGTTACCGAAATAAAATAAAGCGAAATGTAAACAACATCAAAACTTAAACTATATAGTAACAAAAGTAAAATCATTCAATAACATAAAGGGTCTCGAGTCTCAAATTAATAAACCATTCAATCACAATTTTAATTATAATATATATACATATATATATATATATATTAAATTTTTACTTTTAATTTAAATCATTAATAAAATATAATATACAAATGTTTATAAAGTGAAATAGGTCAGCCCAATGAGTCTAATAGACTGTTTATAGAGTTTCAGCCCAACTTATTTAGATATATAGGCTTTTTAAAAAGCCTAAGTCTGACCTTTTTATTAACGAGACGACCCGACCCAAGCCTTAACTGAGCCGAGCTGAGCTTAGCCTTAAGTGAGTCGAACCATAGGCCTCCATGAGCCAACCCTGCTCATTCCCACCCATACCTATCAACCAAAGCAAAATAAAATTTTATTCAAAGTTGTTGAGTTTGAAATCTTCGTTTTCTTGACCAAAAGGATCAAAGAAATTAAATAAAGAAGATCTTCGAACCTTCCTTGAACTGTTCATATATCTTATGAGGCATCAGATATTTAAAACCACCTAACAAATTTTTTTTTATTATGACTACAATGCTTGATTGTCACATCTGTATTTTTCATACTTGATTGTGTTTAAAAATATGATGTTGTGGCGAAGGGGCAAAGATAATTTTGCATTGAAATCAAAATTCTTCTACGAAATGATCAAAATTTAAATATTTTCTGAAGATCGAAAATTCTCAAATAAGTGAGACGACAATCCACTTATGAAAATCACGGGAATTAAGGCAATGCGTCTTAGCGACTTTTTAACCAAGGGGAATTCATGTCCTCTACAAATATCAATCATAGAAAATCACAATCATTAAAAAATTCATTAGTTATGACCACAAGTCTCAAAGCCATTCAAGTGATAATTTGGGCAAAATCTCGGATAATTTGGGCAAAATCTCGGATTACCAGACTAATTATCTTCATATTACAACTGATAGTCCGAAGAGCACTCTGGATCATTGACCAGACGGCATGTGATTCAAACCAGTGACATGGTCACTTGGTCCACACTAGGCCTTAGTCCATATTCAACATAGTTAGTAACCCGAAAGCCCAGTGCAGTAAGCCAACTAGGAAGTAGGAACAAAGCTCTACAAAGCGGATGCAAATCATGGATTACCTAGTACACATCATAACCGGTATTATTTAACTTGATCTAGTCCAAGAATATTCATAATCAATGGATGATGACGAAAGGTACATAATGAATCCTAATCTGGAGATAAATCCATGATAAGATCGCGAAGTAACTATCAAACAATGGATAAATACCTCAACAAATTATGTTCAGTCAATCAAGGATAAATGTTAAATTTTGTACACAAACACGCGATTTATCTTCTTAAAACCTCTGAAAATCGAGATAAGATTATATGCTAAGATAAAAGCCTTGGCCACCAAGAAAACCTAACTCTCGAGGCACCGCACCAAGCACTATAAATATGGACCTTCAAAAATGAACAAAGAACACAATGAATAAAATAATAAACAATGTAAGCCCAAAATGAGACTCTCAGCATTTGGAATTCTTAGTGCCAAGACTCTCGGCATTGAGAATAACTATGTGCAAGCATATCATCCTTTTTATAAAAACTACGTAGTGTGTCCCTTGAGCATCCCCACTGATAAGTAAGATCGGGATACCATCCCAATAGACTTAATATCTTTTGTTTTGAAAACCCCTAAAAATTGTGGGCCAAAATACAATTACACACACCATTTTATGTTTTCTTCCCATGGTCTATTTGTAATATGGCTACAATTTACGCTTAAACTTTGGTGCCAAATAACAGCTATTGTTATTTATTGTTAAACCGATCGAATGACTTAGTCAAATTTCCCTTTATGCATCGATTTAGACTTGTCTTATTAATTAATTTATTTATTTTTCTTAAAAAAATGTATTAAAGCTATCTACTCTCAAATTGGGTAGCCCAAATCGAGTTCGAGCCCATTTTTAATTCGGGTTGGATTTCTATTAGTTAATCTATATGTTTTGCGGCTTTATTTAGGCTAGTCCAATCGGGATGGTCCATTTTTCTGGCTCTGGATTACATCTAGAATTTTAAATTTTGGCCCCCGTTATCGAAATTTTGGCCCCCATTTCGTATTTTTATGGACAAAATTATCCTCAGTGCGTTTCAAATTTCCGTCTTCCATGAGACGAAAATTTTCCGTTTACACCGAGACGGAAATTTTTCGTTCACATCGAATCAAAAATTTTCTGTGTTTTCCGTCTCCCATTAGACGAAAGAATTGGCAGATACCAATGACATACACATTAACAACATGACCCATGTCTTGCCTTTGATATGGTTCCCTAGCACAACAGTGACCAGCTAACTCAGCCACGCTGTGAATGCTAGCAAGTGTTTCCTCGGTGAGCTCAAGTGTGGAGTCAATGGCCTTGCGAAATGAATCCTTGTTTAAGTACACTCGACGAAACCGTGTTACAAGGTGCATGCTATCCTTTGGTTGTGTCTCATCAAGTGCTCTTCTTCCGGTTATCACTTCCATCAATATTACACCAAAGCTGAACACATCAACTTTAGTAGTCACACGGCCAGTAACTGCCATCATACATCCATATGCAAGGCATTGTTAGAGACATTTGCCTGATAATCAATGGACATAAACAAAAGAATAAACACAACATTCAAAGAATTTATACTAACAAGCAAAAAACCAGAGAATAGGTCGAGTCAATGCAAATACAAGGGGAATGTGTATGCCACTGGTATATGCCAATTCTTCCGTCTCATGGGAGACGTTTGTGTTTTCCATCTCATACATCACGGAAAATTTTTGACTCGGTGTGAACGGAAAATTTTCGTCTCGGTGTGAACGGAAAATTTCAGTTCTTGGAAGACGGAAATTTGAAACATACTGAGGACAATTTTGTCCATGAAAATACGAAATGGGAGCCAAAATTTCGACAATGGGAGCCAAAATTTAAAACTCTACGTCTATATGATTTAGAGACCATTTTTTTTAAGTGCCACGCATAACACTAGTTTAATTGTTTGTGTCTTTGTGATTTGATGACAGGATTGAATATAATGAATGCCTAGTCATTGGCGAAAGCCCTTTGAAACTAGTCTCCTTCTATAGCGAGCAATGAAATCATCAGTACTACGTTTGATCCTATAAATCCATTTGTTGCTATTGATGTTGAAATGAGGCAGCTTTTGTTCAAGTGACCATATTCCTATTTATCTGTCATATTTCAAACAAAACACACCCGAAATTTAATCATTACTCAGATTTCTAATACATTAATTATGTTTTTTCCACTATACACTTTCTCTCTCTACAATCATCATTTTTTCTCCACTACTTACATAAACCAAGACATATTAAATAGGGACAAACATGGAAAATAGCATTTATTACACACTTGAAATGTCCAATACGACAGATAAAAAGAAACAAAAAATATCTCCAAAAAACGACAGATAATAAGGAACGGAGGGAGTATATAATTTCTAAAAGCAACATGTAGTTTCTATAAGCACAATTGAAGCTAATTATAGAGTTATAGCCTTAGCCTCTTGTGAAGCTCAATGGTTGCACCTTCTCCTAAAAGATATTAGCATTCCTCACTCTCTTGTTATCATGCTTTACTATGATAATCAGTCAGCACTCCATATAATTGAAAATCCAATATTCCATGAAAGGATAAAGCATATTGGCATGGATTGTCACATTGTTAGAGAAAGGGTTTAGTCTGGTCTACTACATATGTTGCCCATCTCAACTACTTATTATCATGATGCAGGCATTTTAATTAAATCTATAGCTCCTTATATTTTCACCAATTTACATTCCAAGCTCTGCATGTTGAAAATTCACATGCCAGCTTGTGGGGGGCTATTGACTACAGCCAATTCTACTCCTGATTAGTCTAAGCTTTGTCACAGCAGTAACAATTCTATCTCAATAACAACAGCCACACGTTCATGACTACACTCAGCAGCCAACACATCACATGCATAGCATACATGATGGCCAACTTATATAGTTTCACTTCATTTTTATCTTTTAGCTTCAAGTCATTGCTGAGTTAGTGTAAAATCAACCAACAATTAGTTACTTTAGCTGTGTGAAGTTACTTAAGTTCTACTTAGTTAGAACTCTAGTTAATAATCAACTTTATTTAACTCATTGTATAAATAGCTTGATGCTATTATATTATAGTTAGTTGAGACTTTCATTTCTCACTAATTATTGAATGATCCGTTCTCTCTCTCTCTCTCTCTCAAAGTTGTGTTGCTTAGTCTCCAAGCATTCATAGCTATGGCAATTTACCATTTCTACATTGATCTTAATCAATCTTGGTGTTGCACATTTTGTTTATTTTCCAGTGCATGGGAAGAAAGTGGATGGGTGGATATTCTGGATTGGGAGGACTTTTATGTACTACTATTTATGTTGAAGGATGCAGTTGGGAGACCAATGGAAGGGGGAAAAACAACACATTTTGATATCCCCTGCATTTTTCTCCTTTGATTGCACATCAAATAAAAGGTTTTGGTAAATGGCAGAAAGTGCAAAACGAAGATAAAGAATAAAACATTGTATGCAAAACAAAGAAGAGGAGGAATAAAAGGCAATGATTTTAAGAAAGTGTAGAACCAACATAAACAAATTTGCAATGATTTCAAAGTTTTTGGATATTTCAAAACAACAAAAGAATTACGAATTATGATTTTTATTTTAGATTTTAGTTTTTTATTTATTGTTAGGCTTAATTACATTTTTGGTCATTTATCTTATTTTCAAGATTCATTTTAGTCCTTAATCTTTTTTTTTTGGACATATTTTGGTCCTTTATTTTTTTTTAAATTCAATTTGGTCCTTTTATCATAGTAGTATTAGTTTTATCGAAATATTCACACCCATAATCAGAAAATGACAATGTTGCCGAAATTTGGAAATATTCCATGCCACCACCCAATAAGAATAGGAATAGTGGTACTGTTTCGCAAATGATGGAGCAATTAGGCTCATGATATGATTGATAGATATGGATAAAAATGACAATGTGATAAATATTTGAACGTAAATGACATTAAGAGCTCTATCGAGATAGAACCATAGAAATATTTGTTAAGTTCTTTCAATGGAATGTAAAAAGTGTTAATATTATTAGTAAAACTAACCTTATTATTACTAAAGTACCTTATTTAACCAACAAGTTGTTGGTGCAGTGGTGCCAGGGGCTGCACTTGGTAGGGCGAATCACGGTTCGATCCCCCGCAACAACGTTGGGAGAGGAATAAAACCTTAACCCCGGGACCCCCCTCGAACTGGATTAGTCGGCCCAGTAGGCCGGATACCAGGGTGCAAACCAAAAAAAAAAAAGTACCCTATTTAATTTTTTGAAAAAAAGATAAGGGACCAAAATAAGTCAAAATAAAGATTAAAAACCAAAGTGAATTTTGAAAATAAGATAAAGGACCAAATATGTAATTAAGCCTTATTGTTATTATAACGCCTCGAATCAATAATTGTAATTAAAGAATATTAATTAATTGATAATCAAGGTTAATTAGAAAACGTTTCCAGAAATTAAAGGGAAATTTTTTTTTTAACTATTACTACAAAAGTTCGTTAATAGTTGGCTAAATTTACAAAACAAACTAATATCGTGTTCATCAACTGAAGAAAACGAATGTCAATTTGCATACCATAATGAATAAGTGTATGTCAAAATGCTATTTTAGTGATGGAAATAAATCATCACTTTTGGATATGTTGTATCATCGGATACACAATGCTTAGGATGACAACAAGTTTTTGGAATTGGAAAAGGTTCACACGGATGAAAATTGAGAAGACATGTTTGCTAAGACACTACTAAGATGGAAGTTTGAAGTTTGTTGTAAGATCGTTGGATTAGTAATTAGCTCTACATAGCTGTGAGGGGGAGATTTGTTGGGGTTTGAGCTCCCTTCCTATGTGGAGAAAAGCCCAAAAATGGAAGCCCATCATGTGTATCACTTGTTAAGTGATTGGGGTCAGATTTAGGACACAAAAGAGAGCAAACATCAAGAGAGAGAAACATCAAGTTCCATTGATGTTACTATTGGACATGTTTTTTTTTTTGGCATTAATGTGTATATAACTATGTAAGGGACCTAAGGGTGGATGTTCTTTATCCATCAGCATGAAAGTAAAATATTTCAATAACGACTTGGTATGAAATTTTGTGAGTTAATATGATGAGCAATGTTCGTTAAATATGCACTGAAGTATCAACTTAATTCCTAGTTTTGTATTCTATATAAATCTAGTTCTTGAAAATTTATAAATGCACATTTTGTTCTCAAGATTTACGGATTTATCAATTTGATACTTCAAGATTTTCTTACATACTAACTTGATCCTTCGTGTTTTAAAGACCAAATAGGTATATCTGAAAATCTATAGCGACTAAATAAGTATTTATAAATTTTTAAGGACTAAATTGACATAGTAAAAAAATATCATGAATTTAATTGATACTTTAACCTCAAATATCTGATAAACATATATTGTTTCATGTGTGTTATTTTTAAGGGATCTCAATACCATGTGAGTTTTATACCATTATTTCAAATTAAACAAAACAAAATAGACATCATCATCATTATAAGTTTATAATCAAATAAAATACATTAAAGTAGATAATATCTACAAATAGATTGAATAAAATATAATAAAACTGAGCTGCCTCGTGATCAAATAAATATTTATAATGATGAACAATGATTTGGAAATAGTAAAGGGACAATATGTGTCCACTTAAAGACTCAGTTGCTTCCTCTACTAGTAAAGGAAGATTTTGTTTTTTTCAAAGGAATATTTTCTTCTGTTGGTGATAAAATGAAGGGATAGTCAGGTTTGGTAGCACAAAATAGAAATGACATTTGGCAATAGAAATGCATAAATATTTTAGACTGTCTATTAATTAGAAAGATAATAATTATATTCAAATTCAAATTTATAATAAGACAAAGATGACATAATATCAGCTTATTCACCTCCATAACCCTTATTTTCTCAGTTTTCCAACCTTCGAGAATGCTTTTCTTATTTCTGCTACATCTAAGTCTAAAAAGGAAGGATTTGTTGTTCATCATGAGATTGATCAGGAACAGGCCTTTCAGTAATCATTCCTAGAGGACTAGGTGGACCCACGACATGTCGAGGGGACATGTAATTGTAGGAAGTATTTCCAATTGGGGTTATGTCACCTCTCAGTATGTCTGCATACATTTTATAATCCACTGCATCATTACTTGGGATAACATCATGCAGAAAATCAAACACATGACTCCCTGTGATTGCAACTGCCATGTCATTGCTTCGGAGTGTTGTTCTTTTGTTCTTCTCAACATTACCCCATGCCCTCATTGTTAGCTCCATAATGAATATTTCACAAGCCTTTGCAAAGATAATAGGAGACTCAGCCGATACCAACTTTACTTTCTCATCACTCTTCATGATCTTTTTAATCTTAGCCAAAGGGATGGCATGACTTCTAAAATTAGCAATTTGTTGAATTTCTTGATACTGATTTGCCCAAAAATTATAGAGTTTATGCTGCAATCCTTCTAGTTGATGTTGCTCTTGTTGTTGTCTAATGTAATTGGGAGCAGGATGTTGCTCTCTCAAAAATGAAGAATAGGGAAGGAGACTAGTTGTCTGAGTTGGAGAAGAGGTAGGTGCCATCATGATGTTAGCTTGATGTTTGTTTATTTCATACGCTTGTATTGGAGTATTAGAAGGAAAACTAACTGTCTGAGTTGAAGGGTGAATGGGTATATATTGGCTCACACCATATCCTTTTGCTTGAGTTCCTGAAGGAAAACCAGCTACTTGAATTGGAGGATGGATGGGTGCAATTATTGTGTTGAATTGATTTTGACTAACTGCTTGAGTTGAAGGGTGGATGGGTGTCAGCATGCTATGAGACTGATGGCTCATGCCATGTTCTGGTACCAAAGTGCCATTCCCTCCAGTTGGTAGCCCATGGAGTTGATCCATGTTGGTGCAGATAACTCTGCAATGTACTTTGACCACTTTAGGTGCATAAGACAAACAAACAAATATAATGTAAAAATATCATGCAATGTAAATAAATTCATAAGGATCCATATAATCTATAATAGCATTTTATAAATATATTTGATAGAAATTTTAATTTGAATATTTCATTAATTTTTTTATAAGGTAAAAATAAATCTAATAATGTAGGTATTTATTGATTTAAAGGACAAAAAGTAATAGAAGATATGTTGCGGGTTGCAACCCAACATGTTAATCAGTAGACTACACGAACGAAGAAGCATGCCTATGGTTAAAAATTTATGTAACAAACTAATTCATTTTGCCTATCAAAATTTATGTTAATGCAAGTACAGTTGCCCAACCATCCACCTTCGTTAATTATAAGTAAATACATCACAATGATCATTTTCATTATCCATATTCAAGACCTTTATCAAAATTAAGAACTGAAATGAAAACACTTTCCATCAACAATATATAAGAAATAAGAATTGGAGGAAATTACACTTACTACTCCCAAAATTTGTTAGAATGACTCCAACGCCTCCTTTTAAAAAAATGACACTAACCTTTCCTCTATATAATTTGGGCTATTTTGACGCACATAAATCAAATACATTACCTTAAATCGCAAAAATACCAAAAAGATTATTTAAACTTATTATTTCTCCTCTTGTTAATGAAAAATTTATAGTTTTCGAAGGTATTCACTATTACGGAAAAAAAATCAAAACAAATTCGATTATCCACACAAACACGAATGACGTGAAATTGGATCTATTTCACAACATAGACAATATGTAGAACACTAGTAGGCACAAACACACACACACAATAAATACATAGGGATAAAGATTGAGGGTGAAGAATTACTACCTCGACTTTGCTTTGAATTGATTGAGGTTTTAGTTTGAAAGAGAAAAAAAAACTAGTGAAGAAATAGGAGATGGTTTTGCAATGAAAATGAGTTGTGCAAATGTGCTTCATTTTTTTATATGGTAAGTTTGCTTCACTTCGACGCAACCTTAATTTTACATATGACAAACTTGCCCTTACAAAAATTTGTTATTACCTACCAACGTGGGTGGAAATGAGCCGGACGAAGCCAGACCTTAACAATAAACATGTCTGGCCATTGTTCCAAACTAATGGCTCAAGCCTGTTTATTGGTCCATCATAGGCTAAATTTTAAGCCCAAACTCAGCCTATTTCAAGGTCTGGCCTGACCCAGAAGCCCACTTAAAAGCCTATTATTCAATAAAATTCTCACAATTTAGCACAAACATAAAAATGTTTCATGCACTCAAATTGTGTTACTAAAATAGAATAAAGCGAAATGTAAACAATATCAAAACTCAAACCATATAGTAACAAAAGTAAAACCATACAAAAATATAAAGGGTCTCGAGTCTCAAATTAATCAACCAACAGAAAGAGTGAAAGAAATTATATTCTTATTTTAATTATAATATTATATATATATATATTAAATTTTTACTTTTAATTTAAATCATTAATAAAATATAATATATAAATATTTATAAAGTGAAATAGGTCAGCCCAATGAGCCCAATAGGCTGTTTATAGAGTTTGGGCCCCACTTATTTAGATATTGACTTTTTAAAAAGTCTAAGCCTAATCTTTTTTTAAAACAAGCCGACCCGACCCAGTCTTTACGTGAGCCGAGCCGAGCCAGACCTTAAATGAGTCGAGTCATAGACCTTCATGAGTCGGCCTAGCTCATTCTCACCCTTACCTACCAACCAAAGCGAAATAAAATTTTATTTCAAAGGTATTGAGTTTGAAATCTTCGTTTTCTTTACCAAAAGGATCAAAAAAATTAAATAAAGAAGATATTTGAACCTTCCTTGAACTGTTCATATATGTTATGAGGGGTCATATATTTAGGGTAAAACCACCTATAAAAATATTACATTTTTTTTAAACTTTTTGATTATGACTAGAATGCTTGATTCTAACATCCTTATTTTGCATACTTGATTGTGCTTGAAATATGATGTTGTGGCGAAGGGGCAAAGATAATTTTGCATTGAAATCAAAATTCTTCTATATATGTAATGATCAAAATTGAAATATTTTCGAAAGGTCGAAAAGTCTCAAATAAGTGAGAGAAACCACTTATGAAAATCTTAATAATTAGGGCAATACATCTTAGCGGATATTTAACCAAGGGGAATTGATGAACTCTACAACTATCAATCATAGCGAATCATAATCATTGAAGACTTCATTAGTTATGACCACAAGTCTCAAAGTCAATCTAGTGATTCGGGCGAATGCTCAGATTATCGGACTAATTATCTTCATACTACATCTCATAACTCGAACAACACTCTGGATCGTTGACCAGGGGACATGTGATCCAGACCAGTGACCTAGTCACCTGGTCCACACTAGGCCTTAGTCCATATCCAACATAGTTAGTAACCCGAAAGCCCAATAATGCAGCAAGCCAACTAGAACTGAGCTCCACAAAGCGGATGTAAATCATGGAATAACCCTAGTAAACATCATAATCGGTATTAATTAACTGGATCTAGTCCAAGAATATTCATAGTTAATGAATAATGATGAAAGGTACACAATTAATCCTAATATGGAGATAAATCCATATTAAAACAAAATGCAATTACAATATAAGTATATACTCATGCACCGTTTACTGATACTGAGTCGCCCAAAGTAGTCACTTTTGGACGTTCATTTATCATTTTCCTTTTATATCAGCTATCACTCGAAATAACTAGAATATTATATTGTATCAAATACTACCCGTGTCCCAAATAGCAAGCTTTAATCATTTACTGCCAATTGTAAAAAGCTTGATCTTGAATTCCAAACAAACGAATGATTTAGGAATACCAACACCTCACTACTTAACACAGAACAATTGAAAATAAAATTATGCAATAATTCCTTAGAGAATCTTAGCTAGTGTAGGATATATATGACCAAAGAAGATTACAAAGACATTATCTCACCTTATAATACAGGATAGTTTTAAAGTACGTACTCTGCTATAGATTGCACACATATGAACCACTATATTCACCATTCAAAAAACAAACTATAGATCAATAATGACTGTTAATTAATGGTCATTGAATAACACCTGCTGTATACAAAAAGTTTCTATTGAAAAAGGAAAATACTTGCATTACTTTGAAAATTTGCTTTATCTTAGGTGAGAAAAAGAGGTTGAAAAGTACTAAAATTTTATTGGAAAATTAAGTTTTTAAGTTTTTATTTTTTCAATGAAAATAGGTCATTTATGATATTTTATCCCTATTCTTAAAAGCTGAAGTTAAGAAAATTCTGGTTTAAAATATAAAGAAATTAACTAATTTTTTAATATTTTGTTTCATTCTCAATATTACTTTTTTTATTATCTATCTCATAGAGATAATAAAAAATGATCGAAATTTTTATCATAAATTAAAGTTAGAATAAATAATAAAAAATTTTAAAACTACTCCATCCGTTTATAAATCAACACATCGTTTGTATAAGCATGTGGTCCAATTTTCAAATTGTACTCGGTCCGTTCATAAATATAAGATATTTTTTACACTTTTGTTTTGTCTCTATTTATAGGACCCTATACCAATTTTCAATGATAATTAATTACTTCTTTCCACAAATACCTCTATTTATTGAACACTTTTTAGATTTCAATAATATTAATAAGGATAATTATGTAAATACATATAAAAATTTTAATTTTCAATACCATTAAGTAAATAAACTTACTTTATTAATAGACATGAAATCCTCCCCAAAAAAATGTTATATTTAGGAACAGGGTTAATTTTCATTATTTCATTTCCACAGGCACTCACTTTTTAAAGTTTCAATAAGAATTACAAACTTAATTTTGAAAAAAAAAACTATTGTCAATTCCTACGTCACTAACAAAATTACTCCATTTGATCGTATTTATAAGACTCTTTTAAAAAATTTCTCTTTCACAAAGAAAGATATTGAAACTTGTTTTTTTTTACGGGGATATTGAAACTTGTTAATGACATTGGAAATGTGAAAATTTGATATATTTTTTCAAAATTACCGGTATAATTATTATTGTGACTCTAAAAAATGTATATTAATACGGGTGTTTATGGAAAAAAGTGATTAAATGCTATTGAAAATTGAAATAGTGTCCTATAAATAGGACCAAAAAAAAAACTCAAAATGATCTTATAAAAAAATAGGCTTAATTGCACTTTTGGTCCCCCAATTTTCTCAATTTGGCGATTTTGGTCCCCCAACTTTTAATTTGGCGATTTTGTTCCCCCAATTTACGATTTGTAGCGATTTTGGTCCCTTCGTCAATTCCATCGTTAACAGTGCTGACGTGGCGTACCAAAGGGACAAGTGTCAGCAATTTAATTGCACTTTTGGTCCCCAATTTTCTCAATTTGGCGATTTGGTCCCCAACTTTTAATTTGGTGATTTTAGTCCCCCAATTTACGATTTGTAGTGATTTTGGTCCCTCCGTCAATTCTATCGTTAACAGTGCTGACGTGGCGTACCAGAGGTACACGTGTCAACAGCTTATGACCCTATATTTATTTAATAATAATAATAATAATAATAATAATAATAATAATAATAATAATAATAATACTGATTCTGACCAATTTTGCTAACATGTAAAATCATTTTTGTCTGTCCGCGTAAGACAGCCCAGTTGGTAGCTGGAGGGATACTTAGGATTCCCCCTCCCCCAAGTCATAGATTCTAGTCCTAGACCTCCCATGTAAAACAAAAAAAAAATCATTTTTGTCTTTAAAAAATTAAAAGGAGGATAATAAATTTAACCATGGGGCCAAAAAATTAAAAAAAAAAAAGTCCAAGTGAGATAGAAGGAGGAAACGTGATATCTATGGGTCCAACACAAAGTGGAGCCCGCAAAAATCGAAAAGAAGATTGAGAGTCGAAAGAAAAGTGAAAGAAAAAAGGTACTATAAAATGAGACACGCGGCACTAGGAAGGTGAATGCTCAGTCACACAAGAAGGAACGTAGACTCTCGCAGAAGAAAGAGCGTGAACAATCACAATCACAATGGAAGGTGTAGAATCACATAAACTCTTCTAACTGTTCTACGTTTGTTTTCTCCTGTACCTTAAAATTTTACTCAAACTTGTTCACCTGTACTTTAGAATCATGGGAAAATTCTAAAACTTGCATTCTCTTCCCCTTTTTAAATGATGGGTCTTGTTTATTTTCCTTCAATTCATTCTTTATCTTCATAATTATTTTTCATTCTTTAATTATTTGCAGACAAGAAGAGTGCAATGGATGTTTTTTGCTCCGAAGACATGAAGGGGGCTCCTCCCTTTGACTCCTCACATGCTGATTCGTACGAGTATTTTTTTCTTTGATACCTTTTATTATATTATTATTATTATTATTATTATTATTATTATTATTATTATTATTATTATTATGTGCCAATTTTGAATTGTGGAATTTCTTGTTAGACCTATTTTGAGCTTGTCTATCTCATCAAGCTATTGTCTTTAGCTACGTGGATGAAGAATTAAAGCTTTTGTTTTGTGTTATTTTTCACTAATACTGTTTAAATTATTGTTGAATTTCATTAGGGTTTTGGAAATTTGGCTAATCATTAATTTATTTTAAATTGACTAATGAGATAGGGAAGTAATTGGTTAAAAGGAGTGGATATGTTTGGATTTGGGTTGGGGCTACGTATTGCGGTTTGCTTACGTCTTACGTTACGTGTGTTTCTTACCAAGCAAGTAATCGGGGATGGATACGAGGGAGGGCGAGAGCCTCCTCTTTCTCATATTATTAGCTTTATATTTAATTTTTTTTAATTAAATTCCTTTTGAAAAATATTTACTAGAGGTAGATGTATACTTTTGTGTATATTTAGCTCAATTTTGCATATATTTTGTTCAACGGGTTATGTATAAATAGTATATTTTTCATAAAAATACCCTTTACAAAAATATTTGCTCCCACATATATATTTATTATGGGTCCCTCCCTCCCTCCCTCCAATGGGTTCTTGATTTGTTCCTTTATGTAATATGAGTAATGTTTTGAATTACCTCATTCTTTAACTTAGAAGATGGATAGATGCATCACATGCTTAATGTTGTATGTGTCAATACTATTAATTAAACATGAAGATATTCTAAATTTTCAATGGTCTCAACATTGAAAATTCTAGTAGAACATTTGAAATATTGAGTGCTATATTTGTTAATTTTCTGCATATCTGAAGTTGTGGTTCCTTTATGTGTATGAAGCTATGGCCAAAATCAAATCTCTTTAGGAGGAGGTGGTGAAGGTGGAGGAGCAACTGCTTCAGAGAAACTAACTACCAGTGATGCCTTATCTTACTTGAATGAAGTGAAATACACATTTCGGGACCAAAGAGAGAAATATGTCATCTTCCTTGACATCATGAAAGATTTCAAGACTCAAAAGTAGACTCTTAACCCCTTTTATTCTATGTGATGTATTTTGAATTTGAAAGGTGAGTGTTGTACTTAAGTGATTAATGGGACTCAAGTATTTTTTTTTTCCTTTTCCTTTTTTCTTTTCAGGATTGACACTGCTGGTGTCGGAGCAAGAGTGAAGGAGCTATTCAAAGGGCACAACAATTTGATTTTTGGATTTAATACTTTCATGCCAAAGGGTGAGGAGATAACACTTGATGAGGATGATGCTCCTCCAAAGAAAATGGTTACATTTGAAGAAGCTATCATTTTTGTGAACAAGATAAAGGTAGATATGCTTCTCAGTAGAGGAGTTATTTTGTTGCAAATGTTGGTTCCTAGCATTATTGATGTTTTTTTTTTTTTTTTTTTTTCCACAGAAACGATTCCAGAGCGAGAGGCATGTTTGCAAATCATACTTGGACATTTTGAAAATGTATCGGGAAGGGCATATAGACGTTGGTGAGGTTTATAGTAAGGTAATATCCTTTTTCATTTTTATTTTGGTACTCTTTGTTGACTTTCTTGTTACGTTTTTGCTGTTGAAATCTTTAGTTTTTCCCTAACGAAAAGTATTTTCTAGGTTGCTATCCTTTTTGAGGACCATCAAGATTTGCTCGAGGAGTTCACTAGATTCTTACCGGATACTTTTGCAGCACCTTCTACACACAGCATGCTCCATATGGTCGAAATTCAATTCAGAGCTTTAATGAGCGGAGTTCTTTAGTACCCATGATATGGCATCACTAGAGGGGCCCTTTACCGGATTAACAAAGGGGAATGTAAAAGGGGATGCGAAATGAATGAAGTACATGTGAGATATTTTTGTTTTGACCTTTTCAAGAAAAACATTGATACTAGATGCTTTCTAATGAAAGACTTGATTTCTGTTCTGCAACATAATCGCCAAGAGCATTTTCATTGTTTTTGATTTCTATGCATCTTGGTAGTTCAATTCTATTTGTTCTTCTTGATATTTAATTATCATGATCTGACCTGTTTGATTTTGTTATTGTGTGTATGGGAGAAATAGTAATAGTAACAGAACTGTCTTTAGTTCTGCAACCCTTGGTGAAAGGGAAATAATCAATGTTCTGTCATAAGAAAGTCATCAAGAACATCATGTTCGAATTGCTCTATCATGCTTCAATTGAAACAGAGCATGTTTTAGCTTCCACTCTTTTGTTCCTCTTTGTTTCCCATGAATGTTTAATTCCAGTGCAAGGAAAGCAAACTTTGCACCTTGTAACAAAAAAAAAAGAGTCTTTACATTGATGATAAATGGTCTATCAATAACTCTGGTTCCTGTTCTGTTAAGGATGGTGTAATCGACTTTCGACCCTATCATGATATGTTCAGATTTGCTAGGGTCATTTGGAATAGATGTACAGTTCCAAGACACAAATTCATCTTTTGGCTTGCATTACAGAAAAGACTGCTTACAAAGAGCAGACTGCTGCTAGCTATGAGCATACTTGTTAATCCTGTTTGTGTGCTTTGTGGTCAATCAAATGAAACTGAGAAACATCTATTCTTTGATTGTATCTTTCTCAAGAGTTACTGTTCCAATTATGTACTTGGCTTGGATTCTCTGATTGGAAATATCAGTGGCCAAGTTGGAGGGAATGGCTTTGGTGGTTCTCACCCTGGGCATGTTTTTCATCTTGCTAAACAAGATCTTGCTACTAGAATTATGTTTTGTTACCCTACCATTAGGAATCTAGGTGATGGAATTATTTTCAGTATTTCAAGTAGTTAGGATTGGTCTGATTTTGGTTTGGTTTTATGGTAAGTTTGCTTGTATGACTTGAAGTTAATTTTATACAGTTGTTCTGTGTTTTCAATTAAAAGGTATTGGTATATGGATGGAGTTGGACTACTTAACTTTCTGAAGATGAATTTTCATAAACATTTATGGTGCGCTACAAGCATTGAAAGCTTCATTTGAAAATGTTTCATAGTTGGTAGATGAATGATGCTTTGGTGCGCAACAAGCAATTGCAATTGCAATTGTTCATAATTTATGAAGATGGTAGTGGCTTTGCATTTAACATATAAATTCAGGGATCTAGTTTTTTGACCTCGTCGTTTAATACTTGACCCCCAAAAATTACTTTTTTCCCGGAATACCCTTGTAAATGTATTTTTTTAAAATTTTTTTATTTTTCATACTCTTAGGGGTGAGCGTACGAGTTTTAAAATTACACATAATCTAACCCCTCGAAATACTAATATTTTTGGCTAGTACGCTAAAGGATCAATGTATGTGTAATATTTTCAAATGCGCTGTACCAACAACGTACACAAAAAAAGAGTTAATAGTCACATAGATCCCCGAAAGATACCTGTGGAATCAGTTAAGTCCCTGAAAGATTAGTGTCATCTCTTAAACCCCCAAAGATCATTTTGGAATCAGTTAGGTCCCTGAAAGATTTGTGGAATCTCTTAAACCCACAAAGATCAATTTGGCATCACATTAGTCCCTAAATGAGGGACCTATCGGAATCCTATGTGACACATTAAACGCTTTTTTGGCCCAACCGTGGCACCTTCTTAATATTCCAACATTACATTGGGTCCGACAAAGCATTTAACGTGCCACGTAAAATTACATCAGGTTCATCCTGACGAAATTGAATGGGTGGACTAATGTGACGCCAAAATGATCTTTGAGGGGTTTAAAAGATTCCACAAATCTTTCAGGGACCTAACTGATTTCACAGATATCTTTCGGGGACCTATGTGACTATTAATTCCAAAAAAAATCAATACGCTAACCCAGGGTATGTGTAATTTTTGCACCTACGCTTATGAGTTAAATTTTTGCACAATGGTGAAATTGCATCGTACTGACTACCCACACCACACTTGCACCAGACCTCATTTCAAGGTTTGATGGCTACCCATACAGTCACTTACAGCTCCAATAGTAAATAAAGGTTTTTATCAAATAATTAGTAAATAAAGTTGGCATTTAAAAAATGCTTGCATACGTAGTGGTTAATCCTTGTTCACTCTTATTCCCGTTCTTCACTTGCATCAGACTGCCAGAGCTCCTTACTTCCGAGGCACAAAGGGTGAGCGACTGTGACTGCACCACTAGAACAGTTTGGAGGCAGACTAGAACAGCGTGGAGGCAGCCAAGGAGCCTTGCTATATATGCTCCACCCGAAGCCACAAGTGGTGCTGCTGCAAGTTTCCATTTGTGCAAAAATTTAACATGTAAGCTCTCCCCGAGCGTATGTGCAATGGTCAGTGTACGGGATAAAAAATTGATATTTTTTTTGTACGGTGCTGGGTAGGGGTGTAACGGTCCGGTCCGGTTTTTGAGGGACTTTAGAGACTGGATCGATTAAATCAATGTGATCCGGTCCGGTCCGGTCTCAATGTTTTTCATATGCAAAGACCGGACCGGACCATAACGGTCCGGACCGTTACGGTCTGGTCCGGTCCGGTCTAAATAGACCACAATTGTTCAAGTATTAAAAAACAAAAATTGGGCTTCGGTTTCCATTGGAACCCTAAAAAACTATAAAAAAAATAAAATTGGGCTTCAGCCCATTTTTCCATTTTTCCATTGGAACCCTAAGAAACTAAAAAAAATAAAATTGGGCTTCAGCCCATTTTTCCATTTTTCCATTGGAACCCTAAGAAACTAAAAAAAAAAAATTGGGCTTCAGCCCATTTTTCCATTGGAACCCTAAAAAAAAGGGTTCCCTCTCCTTGGAGCAGCAGCAGCTGCTTGGTTCTAAGGAGGAGGCAGCGACGGCGCGATGGGAACGGAGGAGGAAGAGAGAGAGACGCGGATCGGCAGGAGAACGGCGGAGCGAGTGGCGGAGCGACGGCGGAAGGAGAAAGAGAACGAAGAAACGCAGCAGAGCGAACGAACTGGAGGCAGAGAACGAGAAGGCGGCAAAGCGAACGAACCGGAGGAAGAGAACGAGAAGGCGGCAGAGCGAGCGGCGGAGCGGCGGCGGAAGGAGAAAGAGAACGAAGAAGTTGAAGGAAGAGAAGAATTTTTTGGAGAGTCCTTCACTTTTATGCTATGTACTGGAAGGATTCCTATTTGTTTCTTCCTTCCTTAATGAGAATAGGAAGAGAAGAAGTGAAGGGAATCCAAGAAGACTGATCCAAGAACACATATTTGGGAGTCAAGAAGAAAGAGAACTCTGCTACGTTTTTATGCTATGTTCATTTGGGAGTCCTTCTGCTCCTATTACTTATTTTATTTCAACTACCGGTCCGGTCCGGTCTTCGCGGTCCAAAAAATTGTGAGACCGTGGACCGGACCACAACACAACGGTCCACAAATTTTCAGATCGGTCTGGACCACGGTCTCACGGTCCGGTCCTTTTTCGGTCCGGTCCTTTTTTCGGTCCGGTCCGGACCACTTACACTCCTAGTGCTGGGCAGCGTATTTGAAAATATTACACACGTTGAGTCAGTGTACTGATAAAAAATTGATATTTTTTTTGTGTATGCTGCTATGGCAACGTATTTGAAAACATTACACATAAGCTAGGAGGTCAGCGTATTGTGTAAAAAAATATTTTGTTTTCGTACGCTGTTGGGGTAGCGTATTTGAAAATATTACACATACGGTAATCCTTTAGCGTATTAACCAAAAATATTATTCCCTCCGTCCCTAATTATAAATTCCTCTTAACACTTTTATTTTGTCCCTATTTATAAGGTTCTTTACCAATTTTCAATGAGCATTAATTATTTTTTTTCCACAAACACCCTTATTTATTTAACACTTTTTAGATTCTCAATAATATTAATAGAGGTAATTTTGAAAATACTTATCAAAAGTTCACATTTCCAATACAATTAACTAAATTATTTCATTTTCTTAATGCACGTGAAATCTCCCAAGAAGACCTTATAATTAGGGACGGGGGTAGTAGTATTCTAAGGGATCAACGTGTATAAATTGAAAACTTGTACGCTAACCCCTAAACATACAAAAAAATAAAAAAAAAAAATACATTTGTAAGGGTATTTTGGAAAAAAAATTTTGGGAGTCAAATATTAAATTGGGGGTAGAAAACTAGATCCAATTAGTGGTATAGACAACGAGTACATTGTCAAAGTTTCAAAACCCTTAGGTTACTAAGGTCTTAAAGTTGGCTACATGTTTTGAAAACCGGACCGATTATTGAACCGGTCAAGGTACTGATTCAAGATTCAATGGTTGAACCGTGATCGAACCGTGGTCCAACTGATCTTAATGTACGTGTGTGTATATAATTATATAACAACATAATATTAAACTAACATTCTAAAACTAAATAGTAAAAATTAAATGCACCATCAAATAATGAAATTACTCATGATTTTATAATATTAAAATATAAAAATTCAATAGTATCAAAAATTGTTGAAGTCTAACAATATGTATTAAAATGTCTAACACCACTATTATAATACTTATTATAGTATATTTCCAGTATAAAAAATTAATGCAAAAAAAAAAACACAATGCTATCATAATTAGTATTATAATTAATAAAATACCATACTATTATAGTATTACATTCCCAGTATTAGAAAAAATTAAAAAAAGCTCAGTTTTTTGCTAAATTTGGGCTTCCAAATTCAAATCGGGCCAAATCGGTGAGCCACTGGTTTTGTCGGTTTAATATCGGTTCAGTCGGTTCAATCCCGGTTTTTTGCAGAGCCATTTCTGGCCTATTCTGCACTGGCACCTCCATCGGTTCATCGATTTTCCGATCGAACCAGCCGGTCTGGTCTGGTTTTCAAAACCATATGTTAGAGAGTTAATCCTTACCATCGGAACCAATATTAATTGGCATTGTTCATAATTTAATTTAGGAGGTATCAGTCTATTATGTTTTTCAAAGATACACATGTCATCAACTTAACCCCGGAAGAATTTTGGAATAAATCAAGTCCTCCAATGATCAAAATGGCATCACATTGATCTGTCGGTTAATTCGCTACACCATCCGTCAATTGCCACATGTCACTTCCTTGTTGGCTATATCTCCAAACACATTTACACGCAGAATCATAAGATCATTTCTCCCAACGATTTGGATTTTACGATGAAAAATAAAAAAAAATCCCAAACCCTCATCTCATTCAAAGAAGGAATGTCTTATGATTCAGTGTGTAAATGCCACATGGTAATTGACAGAAGGAGTAATGGATTAACTAATGGAAGAACTAACCTGATGCTAGTTTGATCTTTGGGAGTACTTAATTGATTCCAAAAAATTTTCGGGGATTAAATTGGTGTCAGATGTATCTTTGGAGGACTTAATAGACTATTAACTCTTTACTTTACTTTAGCCATGTACAATCTCATTTATAAGAGAGTAAAAGGGTTTAATTTAGTTATGTACAATCCAGTTTACAAGGGGTGATGATTTGGGTGTTTCTTTTCCTTGATTAATTCATGCAATCTCGTTAATAAGAGAGTTAAAGAGTTCAATTTAGTCATGTGGAATCAAGTTTACAAGGGGTGATGGTTGGGGTGTTTATTTTCCTTGATTAATTTATCGCATGTCATCATCAGGCTTTAAGCCCCAACTATTGTAAAAAGAAAATTGTTTAAATCAAACCAATATGACATGATAAATTTATCTTACTAGAAACCAACCCATGCCACGCACGGGTCAAATAACGTAAGCCCACAAATTAAATGTGATATTTATTGTGATATATCAAGTGAAATCATATGTTAACTGTGATATATTTAGTGTAAATCCTTATGTGATATAATAACTGTGATATTTTATTGCCCCTTTATAAGCTAAATTAATATGAATTTTACTGTGATATTAGCATGCTACTGCAAAATACAGAATACTGATTTAAGTTAATAGGTTTACATATCGCAAAGCAATAGAGAATGTAGCATATTGTATATATAGGATTCTGGTAATTAGTTATAGTCTTTAACACATTAATATAAATATTGAAATATCAAAATAGTGGAGTAGACTGCATAATTTCTTCATTCCATAGTGTAGATGTATTCTCCTTCCATTTCCTGCAGGTTATAGAATAGTTGTCTGTAAGTAATTTAGTCTGTACAATTTTTCATGGCTAAGTGTGATAAATTATTATACTATTTTCATGTTTACATTTTTCATGACATTAATTCTTTAAGCAAGCCACCAATCATAATAAAAGAACTTATTGTAAGACAACAATTGAAAAGGAAAACAAAATACTAAAGATTAATGTCTTCTATGATTACAAAATACCAATGCATTGATCCAAAAGAACACACCACACCACAAACAGAACAAAACAACCACATAGGGTACTCACATGCTTTTTATTATAAGTATTGATAAGTTTTTCAAACTTAGCATTTCTTTTTGCAACCTTGGCTTCATATGGAGTTTTCTCCTTTCCATCCAAATAGAAAGTTAGAAAATGTAGCAGATTAAATCCCATCTTCAATATAAAGATTTCATTACACACATATATATACATTGATATTAGTTTTCAATAGAAGTAACATTTTATTGCACATGATAAACTACTTCTACTTGAAAAATTGTGTATTGCATGAATTTACCTATGAAAACATTCAAAGCATAATGAAGCGAAAACTATTTAAAAAGATAGTTTTGTCCATTATGTATCATGTTTATATAGTGCTTACACCCTCACTCAGTGATTTCCATGTTGCTCTTCCAGCTTTCCCAAACTTCCATCAAAATTCAAAGTATAAAGTAAAAAAAATAGAATAATGCAGTTTATTGTTCGTTCAATCTTATCTAAGACTGACCCTAAAGATATAGAACAGAAAAAAAGGTGCATGAAATAATTAGTCAAAGAAAATGAGAAAAAATGTTGACTTCTTTTGAATTTAATTAAACCTGCTGAAATGTTTGGTGATGAGCTTCTCCATTTGGTTTTGCAATTCCATGAAATTCTGAGTGCAATTTGCAAAGCATATATTTGGCATACTTGGCACATCAAAGTTTATACATTCCTTCAAGCCCTTCAAGCATCAACATCCTCATAAACACTAAGTCAAGTCAGAACTTTAAAGCAAAGTTTCAATTATCTTTGATAATAGTTGGAAATGAAAAAGAAGGGCAACATAGCATTATAAAATTGACAGTGGCAAAGCAATGAATGTGCTCAAAAGCCCAATTATAAGTATTTTTGCATGAATTAAAAAACATTTATTGAAATCAAGTCACATTACAATAACGTCATAAACAATAGATTGAAAGAAATGAAAAGATGAAGTTATTGGAAAAGAGCTTGAGAAGGGAAAAACCAAAAACTTTAAGCACTCAAAAAAATTCAAAGCTATTAAAAGAGCATGTTACCTTGAGAGAAGAACACCTCTCAAATCCTGTCAAATCCTAAAAAAAAACGCGTGTGTTGTGGTCAAGTACCTATACACACTCATTATTATAAATAAACTCAATCTCATACTTTACTCTTCTAATAGTTACAAAGAGAAGATATACCTTCATTCAAATCATGCACTTGCCAACTTTGTGGAGAAGACTTGAACAATAAAATATTTGCAATCAATCAATTGAAGTTGGGAAAACAATGTAAAAAGCAAACTTACTATCCTAAAAAGAACAACCAATTTCATAGAATGTTATCTTTTCCAAACTAAGGTCATCCTTTGGCAATTTTTTGCATGCACCAAGCACAACCTAAGTTGATATTTTCCATATGCTAACTTTTAAACATGTTTCTCTCTGCAAACATGATAATAGCAAATTACGAATTTACAATATGCCACAAACACTGAATCAATTGCATGAGATATGAGTAAAAAATAGAATTAAAAGTAGAAATTCTTACAAAGGTCAGCACATAATGATGAAGTAAATTAGCTTGGAGTAAATTTTGCCCAAGATTGATGAAGTCTGCAAAGAACACAAAGCAACAACAATCATTGAGGATTTTTATCAAAGATGTGATTTGCAATATTTTGTGTCTCAAAAATAATGCACCACAAACCACATATTTTTATCAACATGAGCATTTACCCCAAACAAAGAGAACCACAAATTTTCACAATACTCAACAGAAATAGATAGAAAACATGAAAACCAAAATAATTAAATCATCGATTAAAAAATAAACATATAATAAAAATTTAATTAAAATATTAAGATAGAGTATTGGGTAAATTTACCTGAGACCCACATCTTCTGATCATCTCCTCTTAAGATGGATTCTCCTCTTAATATTAAGATACTTGGCACAGCAAAGTTTACACATTCCTTCAAATAACAAAAACAAATTATTATAAGAGAAAATAACAAAGAGGGTGTTGTTGGAACACCATCGAAGAAGCTTAGATCATCATCAAGGTGAAAAAAAGGATGAGATTTTGATATGCTAGGCCAGCTACACCCAGCGACTCCTCTCTCTTTCTCTCTTATTATCTCTCTCTATAACAACAAAGACTCTTTCTCTCACACACACAAAGTTAAGAAAGAATGAAGCTTTATTTTTATTTGCTAATTTCGAACAGTATAAAAATGACAATAGAATACAGAACATTTGCTCTTCCATGTTCTTTTATACTTCATATTGTCGTGTGAATAGAAGAAGAAAGAGAAAGAGAGCCAAAGAAAATGAGAAAAGATAAAAGGCATATGAGAGGGAGAGAGATTTCAAATGATGAAATGAAATAAGAAAAAAAGAAGCTTTGAAAGAGGAGTATCTCATTCTCACAGTGGAAAGAAGTGATTGAAACTGGGGGGCTCTTTGAATTTTTCTGAATGAATTTGGGTAAACTGGGTGGGAGGGAATTGAATGGGAGAGAAGAGAGTGAGAGAGGGATAAGAAAGAAGAAGTCCCGATTAGCTTCTCTGAGAAGCCAGAAATCCACAATGAATTTCCACCACTACTTTCAACCATTACTAACTTTTACTACTAATACTAAATACTAATTAAGTACTAATATGAGGCTCACGGTTTTTTCACGGTTTGTTTGTTTTTTTTTATTTATTTACAGTAGACGCACCGGCACCTTTGTTTTGATATTTTACTTGTTTGGACTATTACTTATGGAAGAGGTATATAATACAAATTTTCAAATCCAAATAAAAATACATGTACATAAAAAGAACACAGAAAACTCAAAACATATTTTTTTATTATATTAAATTTATTAAAATAAAAGAATTGTCAAAGCAAGAAAAACCGGTGCATGGTAGAAGCACCCTTGTTTTATATTTTACTTGTTTGGACCATTACTTGTATGAGGAAGTATACAATAAAAAGTCGGAGCACCAAAAACCGGTGTATGGTAGAAGCACCTTTGTTTTATATTTTACTTAGCTTGTTTAGACCATTATCTGTGTCAGAAATCATTTAATAAAAAAAATTCAAATCCAAATAACAAAAACATGTACATAAAAAAACACTGAAAGCATATTTTGTTAATATATTATATTTATTAAAATAATAAAATAAAAAAAAAGAGTTAGAGCACCAAAAATCGGTGCATGATAGAAGCACCTTTGTTTTATATTTTACTTGTTTGATCATTACCTATGTCAGGAAGCATATAATAAAAAAATTTCAAATCCAAATAACAGAGAGATGTAAAAAAAGAACACAGAAAACCCAAAAACTTTTTTTAATATATTATATTTATTAAAAAAATAAATAAAAAAATAAAGAGTATTAGTAGAAACACTTTGTGTTATATTTTGCCTTTGTTTTAAAATATAAATTTTTTTAAATATATTATATTTAAAAAACCGGTGTATGGTAAAAGCACCTTTGTTTTATATTTACTTGTTTAGACCATTACCTGTGTCAGAAATCATTTAATAAAAAAATTCAAATACAAATAAGAATAACATGTACATAAAAAGAACACAGAAAACTCAAAGCATATTTTGTTAATATATTATATTCATTTAAATAATAAAATAAAAAAAAAGTTAGAGCACCAAAAATCGGTGCATGGTAGAAGCACCTTTGTTTTATATTTTACTTGTTTGATAATTACGTATGTCAGGAAGCATATAATAAAAAAATTTCAAATCCAAATAACATAAAAATGTAAAAAAAAGAACACAGAAAACCGAAAAACTTTTTTAATATATTATATTTATTAAAAAAATAAATAAAAAATTAAAGAGTATTAGTAGAAACACCTTTGTTTTATATTTTGCCTTTGTTTTAAAATATACATTTTCTTTAATATATTATATTTATTAAAAAAATAAATTAAAAAAAAGGGTACTGGCGTGGGATACCCACGCTGCTATGAGTGTTATAGTATTATTAAAAAAAAAAAAGAAAAAAAAGAAAGAGGAAGTACTCGTTTGGGAGTACTCCTTGAATGCATCTACTACTCCCATGGGTCCCGCCTGTGGCACACCCATGGGCTTTTATATAGTATAGATTAAAAAAATAAATAAAAAAATAAAGAGTATTAGTAGAAACACTTTGTGTTATATTTTGCCTTTGTTTTAAAATATAAACTTTTATAAATATATTATATTTAAAAAAATCGGTGTATGGTAAAAGCACCTTTGTTTTATATTTACTTGTTTAGACCATTACCTGTGTCAGAAATCATTTAATAAAAAAATTCAAATACAAATAAGAAAAACATGTACATAAAAAGAACACAGAAAACTCAAAGCATATTTTGTTAATATATTATATTTATTTAAATAATAAAATAAAAAAAAAGTTAGAGCACCAAAAATCGGTGCATGGTAGAAGCACCTTTGTTTTATATTTTACTTGTTTGATAATTACCTATATCAGGAAGCATATAATAAAAAAATTTCAAATCCAAATAACATAAAAATGTAAAAAAAAGAACACAGAAAACCCAAAAACTTTTTTTAATTTATTATATTTATTAAATAAATAAATAAAAAAATAAAGAGTATTAGTAGAAACACTTTTGTTTTATATTTTGCCTTTGTTTTAAAATATACATTTTCTTGAATATATTATATTTATTAAAAAAATAAATTAAAAAAAAAGGGTACTGGCGTGGGATACCCACGCTGCTATGAGTGCTATAGTATTATTAAAAAAAAAAAAAAGAGGAAGTACTCGTTTCGGAGTATTCCTTGAATGCATCTACTACTCCCATGGGTCCCACAGGTACTTTGGCCGGGTGATTTCCCGCCTGTGGCACACCCATAGGCTTTTATATAGTATAGATTACCTGTTAAAAGAGGGGTTGTGAAGGGATTTCACCCCCTCCCCCCGATTTTTTTTTTGGTTCATCAAGGGAATACTTTAGTCGATAGTCAAGGCTAATTTCTTTCGAGACATAAAGATAATTGAAGTGGTTTTTACCAAGAAAGCTTTTGCTACAAATATGACAAAGATTGAACCCTTAACATCATACTTAAAAAAACTAAGTCATCTACCAATTGTACTAGGCCTAATTGGTTTCACATCCCACACTTTACTATGCATAATCATTTTTGCCTTCTTTGAAACCTTCCTCACGGAATGTGGAATAAAAAAATTTCTTTTGTGACCTTACAATATGGAGGTTACTTTATGATGGTGTAAATATGCTTCTTTGAATAAGGAAGCGAAAGAAAAATAAATTTTCTATCATGCCCTCCTCACGGAATTACATTCTAAATATACTTCCATTAATAAGGTCACAAAAGAAGAAAAATATATTTTTTATGACCTTTCCTGTGAAAGTTACTTCACGAAGTGTTAATTTTAAAATAACAGATATAAATATATTTTTCATAAAATTTTAAGATAAATGCATTTTGTATTCTTCAAGATCAAAAAACTTAGAGGTGGTTCATAATCTAGAAAGAAAGTGACTTGATTGATATCGAAAAACAAAATTTGAATAATAAAAGGGTTTTGATTTTATAACCCTCCAAATTGGGTTTTTTTACCCCCTTTAATTTTTTTTTCTTTTCAAAAATGTCCATCTCCGCTTCTTCTTCTTCTTCAGCTTTGTCCTCCGCATCTTTTTCTTCTTCACACACACTTATCCTTCCATTTACACCCACTTACTCTTGTTATTAAGCTATACCCACATAAATTATTTTCTTAGCTTCTTTATAATATTAATTTGTCTCACTTCATCTTAATTTTTTTATAAAACATGTTATACGCCCATGTCAAACATAAGAAACATACCAGTACTCTTTGACAGAGGCGTATATATATAAAAAAAATTGCCCAATACGCCAAGGTTTGGGCGTACTGGTTTATTTTTTTATATATTTATTATCTACGCCAATGTTTGGGCGTAAGAATGGTAGTTACTAATTCTTTTGTCACACTATGGAACAAAATGGTAGCAATAGATGAACTAAACAACAAACTATAATTAAAAGCATTTATTGATGATCAATATTCCACCCTTTTGTTGTGGACTTCAACCGCACCATTATATTGACCTCCTGGGACTCTCCTGCTCTCCATCTATCTATTAGGGGTGTTCATGGATCGGTTCGGTTCGGTTCGGTTTTTGTCTAAAAAATCATCCGATCCTAAGATAAAAATTAATATCGGTTCGGTTCGGTTGATTTAGCTTAAGACATCCAATCCGATCCGATCCAAAAAATACATTCGGTTTCGTTTCGGATCGGCTCGGTTCATTCCTTTTCTTTTCAATATTAGCACAACACCATGTTGAATTCAATTCAACACCATGTCTCAACATACAGGACCAATTGGCGCCAAAGAGAAAAACAAAATTGTACCGTATCACAAATCTACATAGTAAACAAATGCATTACTTAATAATAATTACACTAAAAAATGGGTTCAAAGAAGCAGCACAGCTAGAGACAAGAACAACTCTAATAGTAAAATCTGTGATTTACAACCACAATCACTCAAACCTAAATTTCTCAAAAAAAAAATAATAATCCATAATCATCGTTCATCAGGCCTTAGAGGCCAGCTTCTCCTTTGCCTTTTGTATCGTCACAATCTTCTGCTCTTCTACCAAAAAAGCTCTTATAATCTTATTCAAATTGAACAACAAAAAACAAAATTTATTTATTTATTTAATGTATATAATATAAGCTTATGAAATCAATCTCTTAATAGTCCTATTCCTATTGAACAAAAACAAAAAAACAAACAAACCTCTCCCTGACAGTGCCACCAGACAATATTCCTCCGTAAGTATGGTTCACTGTCCTACGAATTCTGGGTGTCCTACGAATTCTGGGTAGCCTTGATCTCTTATATCCTGCTGGCCTTAAATGTGGAATCTGCAATTTGTCAAATCAATAAAAAATTTCCAAATTCGGTGTTGATGGAGAGGTCGATGGAGCCCTAATCGACGACGAAGAGAACGTTGGTGAGAGAGGGAGGAGCGGCGGTTAGAGAGAGGGAGGAGTGGATACACTTAAGATTGAGGAAGTAGTACCGACCGCTGAGGATTGAGGAACAGATGAAGTTCTAGGTTGGAAGTAATGAAAATGGGCTTGGCCATACAGCAAAAACGCTAAGACACATTAAGGGCCGGTTTGGTCTGGTTCGGTCCGGTTATGAAACTAAGAACCGAAAACCGAACCGAATTGGTCGGTTTTACAATCATTTCATCCAAATTGATCCATTTTTTTCGGTTTTTTTGGATTTCGGTTTTTTGGATCGGTTATTCGGTTATCCAATGGATCGGTTCGGTTCTGAACACCCCTACTATCTATATATGATTTTCTCTCTCTAAGAGTGTGGGTTATGTCTCTCAACATTCAGAATTGTTTGGCATTTATGCTCTTATGGGAAATCTCTTTCTTAAAACCACCAATACCCCGTGTATGCCCTGCATCGTGATTACACACCCAACTGCCCAAGGTACCATAAAATTATTCCTTTTGAAAAACCCAGTACACCCTACCAGTGGCGTACGTAATAAATATATATTAAAAATGCAGAATGCCAGGACCTGAGCGTACGAGTTAATAACAAGTACGCCCAAGCCTTGGCGTATTGGGAAAAAAAAGCATGCGTCTCTATCGAGGCGTACCGATATATTTCGTACGCTTCGACATAGGCGTAGGGCACATTTTAAACAAAAAAAACAAAATACTGGATATGAGTGAGTGAGGAATAATGAGAAGAAAAAGAAAAAAAAAGGAGAAGGAGAAGAAGAAGTGGGTACGAAGAAGAAGAGGAGGAAGAGGAAAAAGAAGAAGTGGGGAGGGACATTTTTGGGAAAAATAATTAAATGGCGGTCAAAAACCCAACTTAGAGGATTAAAAAATCAAAACCCTAATAAAAAAGGGTTGAATAAATGAAATATGATAGTGCCAAGTTCAATGGGCCTAATAAGGGGATTAATAGGTAGAGAAGCTTAATTCACACGAGCTTGGCCCACTTGATAGGCGGTAGTAGACATTATCAAAGGAGTGAACAAGAATGGTGTTTGGTAGTTTTTATATGGCTAATATCAAGTTTTTGGTGATTTTCGAGCCCTAGTCGACTTTTTTTACTTTTTTCTTCGTTTGTTGTTGTTTTGTCTCAGAAAAATCAAACAAACCCTTCTACCTTCACTATTCTTTCTTTTCCTTTCTTTCATAAAATTCTAATCGATGTATTTTCCTACCATAATATTCCAAGGACAGTTCTAGAAAATCGGTGAAGTTACATTCTATCCCTATCCACTTAGTGGATCTTTATTTTCCCAATGTTGATCTTCGTATTTTGCTGATTCTTATCACCATATTTTTTTTATAATTATTATTTTCTAATGTGTTTAATTTGTTTGCTTCGCAGATATGAATCCTCCATTTGGTTCCTTGAATGATAATTCGTATGTTTTTCTTTGATATTAATTTTTTATTATTGTTTTGTTATTATGTCCCAATTTTGAGTGTGAAATTGTTTGTTATCCATATTTGTGCTTTAAAAATTGGGCATATATATCTCATCGTCTAGTTCTTGTCTTTAGCTCCCTGCATGAATAATTGAAGAGTGTGTTTTGTGCTTTTTCATTTGTAGTGATGGGTTCTCATGAATGTAACTTAAATTGATAGTGGTTTGGGTTCTCACTAATGAGATAATTGGTTAAAAGTAATGGATGCATATGGGTTGGGGGTAGGTTTGCACATTAATATTTTGGTTTGCTAGAGTTGTATGTGTGCATCTTACCAAAAAAAATAATATTAGTGATGTTCTAAATTACCTTGTTGTTTAACATAGAAGATAGATAGCATTCTTGTATGTGTTGATGTTATTCTTTCAACATGTAGATTTTTTTTTATGATATGAACATTGGATTAGTGTAACATTTCATTTATCGTAGAGATCATTATTGTGCTATAATTGTTAATATTCTAGGAATATGAAATTGTTTTTGCTTAATGCATGTGTCTGAAGCAATGTCGAAAATCAAATCCTTGGTGGTGGTGGAGGTAGAGGATCAACGACTATGCATAAACTCATTATCGATGATGCCTTATCCTATATTAAGAAAGTGAAAGACACGTTTCCGGACCAAAGAGAAAAATATGACATACTCCTTGAGGTTTTGAGAGATTTTAAGGCTCAAAGGTAAACTCTGAAAAAATCTATGTTACACTTTGTGGTTATTTTTAAAAATGAAGTGAAGTGTTTAGTTTAAATACTTTTGGGTCATTTTCAGGAGTAACATTCCTGATGTAATAGCAAGAGTGAAGGAGCTATTCAAAGGGTATAATAGTTTAATTTTGGGATTTAATGCTTTCTTGCCAAATGGATATGAAATAACACTTACGGAAGATGATGCTCCTCTGAAGAAAAAGAGAGAATATGAAGAAGCTCTTAGCTTTGTGAAAAAGACAAAGGTGACTATGCTTCTTGGTTGAGGAGGCTTTTTAGTGCAATTTTCGATTTCAAGCATATGTTGATAGGTTTGCTTCTACAGGAACGATTTGAAAGCGAGGATCATGTTTACATATCATTCTTGGACATTATGAATAGGTACCGCAAAGAACTGATAGCCGTTGATGATGTTAATTGTGAGGTAATATGCTTTGTGTTTTTTTGACACTCTTTGTTGATTTTCTTGTCTTTTTTTTTTCATAAATATGGTTTATTTTTCTCCTCTGACAAATAGTATATTATAGGTTGCTACACTTTTTAAGGACCATCGAGATTTATATGAGGAGTTCATAACAAGATTCATACCTAAACATAGTGCAACATCTTCTACACAACATGCTTCATATGGTCAAAACTCGCAGCAGAATTAGTAAAGGACTAAGGCACCAATGATAAGGGATGTGTTGCTCTGGTTAAACATTCAATAAATTAATTAGTTAAATATATTCATTTATCAAAATAAAGAAGTTCAATTGTGAAATACATTTAATCTCTCAAAATTATAAATGGGATACATTAGTTGTAAGTTATAGTTTTGAAAACCATTTTAGTTGCTAATGATTTTGACAGGGTCACATTTGTTAGCATATTGGTTTTCATCTCTCAAAGTATTATCCTTTTACTCTATCAATCTGATATGCAATAATCTTTGTTTCCTTTAACTTAATAATTCTAATTAACTCATTTGACATAAATTCAGGGAAATGAAAGTAAAGTGAACACTCTTGTAGTTTTGATTTGAAAATTTCAATGAAATGAAAGTAAAATGATTAGTCTTGGAATATGAAACTGTGTTTGTGGATGTTGAATCCATTCTATTTAACCCTTGTAGCTTAAACATTCTTGTTGCCATGTTTATTGTTTGAAGGCATTTTTTATTATATATTTGCCATGCATTATGGACATACCTCCACTTGCCACTGTCAAACCCATGATCAAGTTTATCCTCGACTTTCATTACCTTTTTTTTTCAGTGCTAGCTGTAATCATGGAGTGGTAAGTGATATTTGAAGTCTTAGTTTTTCAGATTAACACAACTATTTCACATCACATATATAGTATTGTTTTTTGAAACTAGATGTCGCACAAGTTTCACCACCATTACTAATTAAGTTCTAGAATGTGCCATTTTTCACATTTAGACCACCATTTTTCTTCCGTTTTCATATTTGACTCTAGTTTAGTTTTACATTATTTTTTTTATCTATCAACTTCGGCACAAGAAACCTATCCATTTATCTTCAATTAAATGATTTATTATTTATGATAGGATGAATAGTGATTCCCAGTAATTGTGTAGAATGATAGAATTGATCGATTGACATCTTTCATGGCATGACTACTTCCTTGTAACCCAACTGTATTGTCTACTGGTGATTCTATCCACTAGACATTAACATGTTGTTTTTAAATACTCTTTGTAGAGAGAGAGAGAGAGAGAAATTCCCAAATAACTTATAGGGAAGGTATCCATTTTGAACCATGTCAAGTTCAGAATTTTTTGCTTAGCTTCATCCATCAGTCAAGTGTGTGTGTGTGTGTGTGTCTATATATATAATTTAGTTTAAATCTCTAGATTAATGTTGGAATAATTTAAACATCTTACACCCTTTGATTGGAGCTTGTCTTGAGTTTGTCATTAATCAAAATGTCCTCAGAAGTAGGGTCAGTTGACAACATATTAAGAATCGGATAAATGGTTACTTTGGTCCGTATGATTACACTCATCGGCCACTTTCGTCCCCAAAATTAAACAAATAGGATTTAGTTCCTAAGATTGGATAATGTCATTGACGTTAATCCTTGAAGCTAATTGTCATCATCACACTTTAACAGTATTGCCTCGTGACCATTAACTCAACCACAACAACGTCCTTTTGGTTTTAGTTGGAGAAAGTAATATCACTTTTGCCTGACTTTGTATTTCCTTTTCACTTTAGACCCTAACATTAAATAAATGTTACATTAGTCCCTAACTTTGAGAGAGATATTTCTTTAACGATTATCGTCACTTTTTTTTATTCTTCTCCATTAATCCATAACTCATGATTTTTATTTTCTCTATTAGTTCATCATCTTAGGAAGCAAAGTAACATAAAATAATAATTCTTTCTTTGTATTCCTTGATGCCTTAAAATGATAGCAATGTCCATCTTTGCGCTCCCTCTCTAGATTCATGAAGACTCTATCCAAGTTACCTAGGTTATGTATATTATTTCGATAAAAACAACTCCTTGTTTCAGATATGGTAGAAAGAATTTTAGTTATTGATTATATAGGAATTTTGTTTTAGAGTTCTCTTTTACCATATTTTCTATCAGAAAAAATAAGTGACTTTATTATCAAGAGTGGTTTTTTCTACGATATTATAGAAGAGAAGTTTGTAAAAAAAAACAAAGAAGTTTAATCCCCTGGCCGATAAAGAAACTTTACGAATATTTTAGTGATCAAATACTGGTTGTCATGTTTTTAGAGTTAAAATTGGATATGTACCGGTGATCTTACCTCCTAGCCAACACTAGCCCTCAGCCTAGATTTGACCTCACAGCTTGAACGTTTGCCTATTTGCCTATTGAGTTCGTTTAGACATGGATGGTGTCCCTGAAGCTGGGATGAGTTCGATTGAGGCTTATGATGCAGGATGGTGATTCCTGATGGTCGTTAGGACTAGATACAACATACATGCTTAATTGATTATTAGGATATTATTAATTGTATTTAGGACCTATGTGACTCTTGAAACTTGTTATGTAACTGCTGCCCTTAATGCAACGACTTATGTAAAATACTATGGGCATAGAATATTAATAGTTGTATAATGTTCGATGTTTCATGAACTTATAAGTCGAGCTTAATGTTGACCTCATGACTCTGAAAGGGTATAGTGTTAAGTATCGCTTTGCTTTTGAAGCACAATGTTGTATTATTTCTGAAAATATTTCTGACCGCATTGATAGTTTTGTAAACGTGACATTTCGAGTCGTGAGCGGATTAAACCTGTGTACAATGAAAGCAATTGCTCTATTAATGAAAGACAATATGCTCTTTCGAAACATGCCCCCATGGCTAATGGTACGCATAAACGGCTTGGAACCAGTGTTGGATAGAAAGATTCTAATAAATGAATAAATGAAAGTAGCAATTTAATTCGAAAGTTGCTTTTAAGCACAATTATATTGATAACTGCTTAAACAGGATATTCGCAAGTTATTTTTAAGCACTATTACATTGATAACTCCTCAAACACGAAGTTCAAAAGTCGCTCTTAAGCACAATTACATTGATGAATTCCCACTCGAAAATATAAAAGGCTTTATGCTGACTTCATACGAAATATACACGAAACATTAAAGATCCTGAACTCCTCAAAAAAGGGAGAAAGAGACGAAAAGGAAAAAACCTTTGAGGCAGCCAAAGTGCACATTTAGTAATGGATCCACCCTCGATGACAAGAAAATAGCCAAGAAAGTACAAGGCAAGGAAGATCCCAGATCATCAACCGTTACCTAAACCACTTCGAAGATCCAAGGTTTAAAAGTAAAAAGATCTACATAATATGGCACAGTGATCCAATCAGAGAGACTCTTATTTTGTTGTTTTCATAAGAAAGTCACCAAGAACATCATGTTCAAATTGCTATATCATGCTTCAATTGACACTGAGCATGTAACAAGAGTCCAAGGAATGCTTAATTGAGTGAATGATGACAGCCCAAGGAAAGAAAATTTGGCAGCTTGTAACAAAATAAGAGTCTCTGCATTGATGATAAAGGGTCTATCAGTAACTCTGGCTCGTGTTCTGTTAAGGAAGGTGTAATTGACTTAGACCCCATCATAATATGTTCAGATTTGCTAGGGTCATTTGGAATTGATGTACAGTTCCAAGACACAAATTCATCTTTTGGCTTGCATTACAGAAAAGATTGCTTACAAAGAGTAGGTTGCTGCTAGCTTTGAGCATACTTGTAGTCCTTGAATAAGTAAGTAGAATTCTCTCAGAAGGTGGTTCTCACTCTGGGCATGTTTTTCATCTTGCTAAACAAGATCTTGCTACTAGAATTATGTTTTGTTACACTACCATTAGGAATCAAGGTGATGGAATTATTTTATGTATTTCAAGTAGTTAGGATTGGTCTGATTTTGGTTTGGTTTTATGGTAAGTTTGCTTGTATGACTTGAAGTTAATTTTATACAGTTGTTCTGTGTTTTCAATTAAAAGGTATTGATATATGGATGGAGTCGGACTACTTAACTTTCTGAAGATGAATTTTCATAAACATTTATGGTGGCCAACAAGCATTGAAAACTTCATATGAAAATGTTTCATAGTTGGCAGACGAATGATGTTTTGGTGCGCAACAAGCAATTGCAATTGTTCACAATTTAATTTATGACGATGGTAGTGGCTTTGCATTTAACATATAAATTCAAAAGAGTGGTATAGACAACGAGTAACTTGTCAGAGTTGCAAAATCCTTAAGTTACTAAGGTCTTATAGTTGGCTACATGTTAGAGAGTTAATCCTTACCAATGGGACCCAATATTAATTGGCATTGTTCATCATTTACTTTAAGAGTTAATAGTGTGTTATGTCCTCCAAAGATACATTTGGCATCAACTTAATACCAGAAGAATTTTGGAATCAATTAAGTCCCCCAATGATCAAAATGGCATCACGTTAGTTCCTCGGTTAGTTAATCTGCTATGCCCTCTGTCAATTGTCACGTGTCACATCCTTGTTGGCTATATCTCTAAACGCATTTACACACGGAATCATAGGATCATCTCTCCCAACGGTTATATCCAACAATTAAGATTTTACGATGAAAAATAAAAATAAAAATCCCCAACCCTCATCTCATTCAAGGGATGGACGATCTTATGGTTCCGTGTGTAAATGCATTGGGAAAGATAGTCAATGAGAAAGTGCCATGTGGTAATTGATAGAGGGAGTAATGGATTAACTGACGGAGGGACTAACTTGATGCCAGTTTGATCTTTCGGGAACTTAATTGATGTCAGATGTATTTTGGGAGACTTAATAGACTATTAACTCTTTACTTTACTTTAGCCATGTGCAATCTCGTTTATAAGAGAGTTAAAGGGTTTAATTTAGTCATGTACAATCAAGTTTACAAGGGGTGATGACTGGGGTGTTTCTTTTCCTTGATTAATTCACGCAATCACGTTTATAGGTGATGTTAAAGGGTTTAATTTAGTCATGTGCAGTCAAGTTTACAGGGGATGATGATTGGGGTGTTTCTTTCCCTTGATTAATTTATTCCATGTCATTACACTTTAAGCCCCAACTATTGTAAAAAGATTATTGTTTGAATTTAAGTTATGGTATAAATTTATCTTATTACTTTTTAAAAGAGGGGTTGTGAGAGGATTTAACTCCCTCCCACCAATTCTTCACTTGCACCAGATCTCCTTACTTCCGAGGCATAAAGGGTGAGCGACTGTGACGACACCACTAGAACAGTTTGGAGGCAGACTAGAACACCGTGGAGGCAGCCAAGGAGCCTTGCTATGCTCCACCCGAAGCCACAAGTGGTGTTGTTGCAAGTTTCCATTTGTGCAAAAATTTAACATGTAAGCTCTCCCCGAGCAAATGTGCAATGGTCGGTGTACTGGATAAAAAATTGATATTTTTTTTGTACGATGTTGGGCAGCGTATTTGAAAATATTACACATACGTTGGGTCAGTGTACCGATAAAAAATTGATATTTTTTTGTGTATGCTGCTATGGCAACGTATTTGAAAACATTACACATAAGCTAGGAGGTCAGCATATTGTGTAAAAAAATATTTTGTTTCCGTACGCTGTTGGGGTAGCATATTTGAAAATATTACACATACGTAATCCTTTAGCGTATTAACCAAAAATATTACTCCCTCCGTCCCTAATTATAAAGTCCTCTTAACACTTTTATTTTGTCCCTATTTATAAGGCCCTTTACCAATTTTCAACGAGCATTAATTATTTTTTTTCCACAAATACCCTTATTTATTTAACACTTTTTAGATTCTCAATAATATTAATAGGGGTAATTTTGAAAATACATATCAAAAGTTCACATTTCCAATACAATTAACTAAATTATTCCATTTTCTTAATGGACGTGAAATCTCCCAAGAAGACCTTATAATTAGGGATGAAGGTAGTAGTATTCTAAGGGATCAGCGTGTATAATTTGAAAACTTGTACGCTAACCTCTAAACATACAAAAAATAAAAAAAATACATTTGTAAGGGTATTTTGGAAAAAAAATTTTGGGGGTCAAATATTAAATTGGGGGTAAAAAACTAGATCCAATTAGTGGTATAGACAACGAGTACATTGTCAAAGTTTCAAAACCCTTAGGTTACTAAGGTCTTAAAGTTGGCTACATTTTTTGAAAACCGGACCGATTATTGAACCGGTCAAGTTACTGATTCAAGATTCAATGGTTGAACCGTGATCGAACCATGGTCCAACTGATCTTAATGTACGTGTGTGTATATAATTATATAACAACATAATATTAAACTAACATTCTAAAACTAAATAGTAAAAATTAAATGCATCATCAAATAATGAAATTACTCATGATTTTATAATATTAAAATATCAAAATTCAATAGTATCCAAAATTGTTGAAGTCTAACAATATGTATTAAAATGTCTAACACCACTATTATAATACTTATTATAGTATATTTCCAGTATAAAAAATTAATGCAAAAAAAAACACAATGCTATCATAATTAGTATTATAATTAATAAAATACCATACTATTATAGTATTACATTTCCAGTATTAAAAAAAAATTAAAAAAAGCCCAGTTTTTTGCTAAATTTGGGCTTCCAAATTCAAATCGGGCCAATTCGGTGAGCCACTGGTTTTGTCGGTTTAATATCGGTTCAATCCCGGTTTTTTGCAGAGCCATTTCTGGCCTATTCTGCACTGGCACCTCCATCGGTTCATCGATTTTCCGATCGAACCGGCCGGTCTGGTCTGGTTTTCAAAACCATATGTTAGAGAGTTAATCCTTACCATCGGAACCAATATTAATTGGCATTGTTCATAATTTAATTTAGGAGTTAACAGTCTATTATGTTTTTCAAAGATACACATGTCATCAAGTTAACCCCGGAAGAATTTTGGAATAAATCAAGTCCTCCAATGATCAAAATGGCATCACATTGATCTGTCGGTTAATCCGCTACACCATCCGTCAATTGCCACATGTCACTTCCTTGTTGTCTATATCTCCAAACACATTTACACGCTGAATCATAAGATCATTTCTCCCAACGATTTGGATTTTACGATGAAAAATAAAAAATTCCGCTACACCCTCCGTTAATTGTCACATGTCACTTTCTTGTAGGCTATATCTCCAAACACATTTACACGCGGAATCATAAGATCATTTCTCCCAACGATTTGGATTTTACGATGAAAAATAAAAAAAAAATCCCAAACCCTCATCTCATTCAAAGAAGGAATGATCTTATGATTCAGTGTGTAAATGCCACATGGTAATTGACAGAGGGAGTGATGGATTAACTAATGGAGGAACTAACCTGATGCTAGTTTGATATGTGGGAGTACTTAATTGATTCCAAAAATCTTTCGGGGATTAAATTGGTGTCAGATGTATCTTTGGAGGACTTAATAGACTATTAACTCTTTACTTTACTTTAGCCATGTACAATCTCATTTATAAGAGAGTAAAAGGGTATAATTTAGTTATGTACAATCCAGTTTACAAGGGGTGATGATTTGGGTGTTTCTTTTCCTTGATTAATTCATGCAATCTCGTTAATAAGAGAGTTAAAGAGTTCAATTTAGTCATGTGGAATCAAGTTTACAAGGGATGATGATTGGGGTGTTTATTTTCCTTGATTAATTCATCCCACGTCATCATCAGGCATTAAGCCCCAACTATTGTAAAAAGAAAATTGTTTAAATCAAACTAATATGATATGATAAATTTATCTTATTACCTGTTAAAAGAGGGGTTGTGAGGGGATTTCACCCCCTCCCCCCGATTATTTTTTGGTTCATCAAGGGAATACTCTAGTCGATAGTCAAGGCTAATTTCTTTCGAGACGTAAAGATAATCGAAGTGGTTTTTACCAAGAAAGCTTTTGCTACAAATACGACAGAGATTGAACCCTTAACATCATACTTAAAAAAACTAAGTCATCTACCAATTGTACTAGGCCTAATTGGTTTCACATCCCACACTTTACTATGCATAATCATTTTTGCCTTCTTTGAAACCTTCCTCACGGAATGTGGAATAAAAAAATTTCTTTTGTGACCTTACAATATGGAGGTTACTTTATGATGGCATAAATATGCTTCTTTGAATAAGGCAGCGAAAGAAAAATAAATTTTCTATCATGCCCTCCTCACGGAATTATATTCTAAATATACTTCCATTAATAAGGTCACAAAAGAAGAAAAAGATATTTTTTATGACCTTTCTTGTGAAAGTTACTTCACGAAGTGTTAATTTTAAAATAAATGCATTTTTTATTCTTCAAGATCAAAAAACTTAGAGGTGGTTCATAATCTAGAAAGAAAGTGACTTGATTGAAATCGAAAAACAAAATTTGAATAATAAAAGGGTTTTGATTTTCTAACCCTTCAAATTGGGTTTTTTTACCCCCTTTAATTTTTCATTGTTTTCAAAAATGTCCATCTCCACTTCTTCTTCTTCTTCCTCTTTGTCCTCCGCATGTTTTTCTTCTTTACACACACTTATCCTTCCATTTACACCCACTTACTCTTGTTATTAAGCTATACCCACATAAATTATTTTCTTAGCTTCTTTATAATATTAATTTGTCTCACTTCATCTTAATTTTTTTATAAAACATGTTATACGCCCATGTCAAACATAAGAAACATACCAGTACTCTTTGACAGAGGCGTATATATATAAAAAAAATTGCCCAGTACGCCAAGGTTTGGGCGTACTGGTTTATTTTTTTATATATTTATTATCTACGCCAATGTTTGGGCATAAGAATGGTAGTTACTAATTCTTTTGTCACACTAGGGAACAAAATGGTAGCAATAGATGAACTAAACAACAAACTATAATTAAAAGCATTTATTGATGATCAATATTCCACCCTTTTGTTGTGGAGTTCAACCCCACCATTATATTGACCTCCTGGGACTCTCCTGCTCTCCATCTTTCTATTAGGAGTGTTCATGGATCGGTTCAGTTCGGTTCGGTTTTTGTCTAAAAAATCATCCGATCCTAAGATAAAAATTAATATCGGTTCGGTTCGGTTGATTTAACTTAAGACATCCAATCCGATCCGATCCAAAAAATACATTCGGTTTCGGTTAGGATCGGCTCGGTTCATTCCTTTTCTTTTCAATATTAGCACAACACCATGTTGAATTCAATTCAACACCATGTCTCAACATACAGGACCAATCGGCGCCAAAGAGAAAAACAAAATTGTACCGTATCACAAATCCACATAGTAAACAAATGCATTACTTAATAATAATTACACTAAAAAATGGGTTCAAAGAAGCAGCTAGAGACAAGAACAAATCTAATAGTAAAATCTGTGATTTACAACCACAATCACTCAAACCTAAATTTCTCAAAAAAAAAAAATAATCCATAATCATCGTTCATCAGGCCTTAGAGGCCAGCTTCTCCTTTGCCTTTTGTATCGTCACAATCTTCTGCTCTTCTACCAAAAAAGATCTTATAATCTTATTCAAATTGAACAACAAGAAACAAAATTTATTTATTTATTTAATGTATATAATATAAGCTTATGAAATCAATCTCTTAATAGTCCTATTTCTATTGAACAAAAACAAAAAAACAAACAAACCTCTCCCTGACAGCGCCACCAGACAATATTCCTCCGTAAGTATGGTTCACTGTCCTACGAATTCTGGGTAGCCTTGATCTCTTATATTCTGCTGGCCTTAAATGTGGAATCTGCAATTTGTCAAATCAATAAAAAATTTCCAAATACGGTGTTGATGGAGAGGTCGATGGAGCCCCAATCGGCGCCGAAGAGAACGTTGGTGAGAGAGGGAGGAGTGGCGATTAGAGAGAGGGAGGAGCGGATACGCTTAGGATTGAGGAAGTAGTACTGACCGCTGAGGATTGAGGAACAGATGAAGTTCTAGGTTGGAAGTAATGAAAATGGGCTTGGCCATACAGCGAAAACGCTAAGACACATTAAGGGCCGGTTTGGTCTGGTTCGGTCCGGTTATGAAACTAAGAACCGAAAATCGAACCGAATTGGTCGGTTTTACAATCATTTCATCCAAATTGATCCATTTTTTTCGGTGTTTTTTGGATTTCGGTTTTTTGGATCGGTTATTCGGTTATCCAATGGATCGGTTCGGTTCTGAACACCCCTACTATCTATATATGATTTTCTCTCTCTAAGAGTGTGGGTTAAGTCTCTCAACATTCAGAATTGTTTGGCATTTATGCTCTTATGGGAAATCTCTTTCTTAAAACCACCAATACCCCTTGTATGCCCTGCATCGTGATTACACACCCAACTGCCCAAGGTACCATAAAATTATTCCTTTTGAAAAACCCAGTACACCCTACCAGTGGCGTACGTAATAAATATATATTAAAAATGCATAATGCCAGGACCTGAGCGTACGAGTTAATAACAAGTACGCCCAAGCCTTGGCGTATTGGGAAAAAAAAGCATGCGCCTCTATCGAGGCGTACCGATATATTTCGTACGCTTTGACATAGGCGTAGGGCACATTTTAAACAAAAAAAAACAGAATACTGGATATGAGTGAGTGAGGAATAATGAGAAGAAAAAGAAAAAAAAAGGAGAAGGAGAAGAAGAAGTGGGTACGAAGAAGAAGAGGAGGAAGAGGAAAAAGAAGAAGTGGGGAGGGACATTTTTGGAAAAAATAATTAAATGGCGGTCAAAAACCCAACTTAGAGGGTTAAAAAATCAAAACCCTAATAAAAAAAGGCTGAATAAATGAAATATGATAGTGCCAAGTTCAATGGGCCTAATAAGGGGATTAATAGGTAGAGAAGCTTAATTCACACGAGCTTGGCCCACTTGATAGGCGGTAGTAGACACTATCAAAGGAATGAACAAAAATGGTGTTTGGTAGTTTTTATATGGCTAATATCAAGTTTTCGGTGATTTTCGAACCCTAGTCGACTTTTTTTACTTTTTTCTTCGTTTGTTGTTGTTTTGTCTCAGAAAAATCAAACAAACCCTTCTACCTTCACTATTCTTTCTTTTCCTTTCTTTCATAAAATTCTAATCGATGTATTTTCCTACCATAATATTCCAAGGACAGTTCTAGAAAATCGGTGAAGTTACATTCTATCCCTATCCACTTAGTGGATCTTTATTTTCCCAAAGTTGATCTTCGTATTTTGCTGATTCTTATCACCATATTTTTTATAATTATTATTTTCTAACGTGTTTAATTTGTTTGCTTCGCAGATATGAATCCTCCATTTGGTTCCTTGAATGATAATTCGTATGTTTTTCTTTGATATTTATTTTTTATTATTGTTTTGTTATTATGTCCCAATTTTGAGTGTGAAATTGTTTGTTATCCATATTTTGTGCTTTAAAAATTGGGCATATATATCTCATCGTCTAGTTCTTGTCGATCTTTAGCTCCCTGCATGAATAATTGAAGAGTGTGTTTTGTGCTTTTTCATTTGTAGTGATGGGATCTCATGAATGTAACTTAAATTGATAGTGGTTTGGGTTCTCACTAATGAGATAATTGGTTAAAAGTAATGGATGCATATGGATTGGGGGTAGGTTTGCACATTAATATTTTGGTTTGCTAGAGTTGTATGTGTGCATCTTACCAAAAAAAATAATATTAGTGATGTTCTAAATTACCTTGTTGTTTAACATAGAAGATAGATAGCATTCTTGTATGTGTTGATGTTATTCTTTCAACATGTAGATTTTTTTTTATGATTTGAACATTGGATAAGTGTAACATTTCATTTATCGTAGAGATCATTATTGTGCTATAATTGTTAATATTCTTGGAATATGAAATTGTTTTTGCTTAATGCATGTGTCTGAAGCAATGTCGAAAATCAAATCCTTGGTGGTGGTGGAGGTAGAGGATCAACGACTATGCATAAACTCATTATCGATGATGCCTTATCCTATATTAAGAAAGTGAAAGACACGTTTCCAGACCAAAGAGAAAAATATGACATACTCCTTGAGGTTTTGAGAGATTTTAAGGCTCAAAGGTAAACTCTGAAAAAATCTATGTTACACTTTGTGGTTATTTTTAAAAATGAAGTGAAGTGTTTAGTTTAAATACTTTTGGGTCATTTTCAGGAGTAACATTCCTGATGTAATAGCAAGAGTGAAGGAGCTATTCAAAGGGTATAATAGTTTAATTTTGGGATTTAATGCTTTCTTGCCAAATGGATATGAAATAACACTTACGGAAGATGATGCTCCTCTGAAGAAAAAGAGAGAATATGAAGAAGCTCTTAGCTTTGTGAAAAAGACAAAGGTGACTATGCTTCTTGGTTGAGGAGGCTTTTTAGTGCAATTTTCGATTTCAAGAATATGTTGATAGGTTTGCTTCTACAGGAACGATTTGAAAGCGAGGATCATGTTTACATATCATTCTTGGACATTATGAATAGGTACCGCAAAGAACTGATAGCCGTTGATGATGTTAATTGTGAGGTAATATGCTTTGTGTTTTTTTGACACTCTTTGTTGATTTTCTTGTCTTTTTTTTCATAAATATGGTTTATTTTTCTCCTCTGACAAATAGTATATTATAGGTTGCTACACTTTTTAAGGACCATCGAGATTTATATGAGGAGTTCATAACAAGATTCATACCTAAACATAGTGCAACATCTTCTACACAACATGCTTCATATGGTCAAAACTCGCAGCAGAATTAGTAAAGGACTAAGGCACCAATGATAAGGGATGTGTTGCTCTGGTTAAACATTCAATAAATTAATTAGTTAAATATATTCATTTATCAAAATAAAGAAGTTCAATTGTGAAATACATTTAATCTCTCAAAATTATAAATGGGATACATTAGTTGTAAGTTATCGTTTTGAAAACCATTTTAGTTGCTAATGATTTTGACAGGGTCACATTTGTTAGCATATTGGTTTTCATCTCTCAAAGTATTATCCTTTTACTCTATCAATCTGATATGCAATAATCTTTGTTTCCTTTAACTTAATAATTCTAATTAACTCATTTGACATAAATTCAGGGAAATGAAAGTAAAGTGAACACTCTTGTAGTTTTGATTTGAAAATTTCAATGAAATGAAAGTAAAATGATTAGTCTTGGAATATGAAACTGTGTTTGTGGATGTTGAATCCATTCTATTTAACCCTTGTAGCTTAAACATTCTTGTTGTCATGTTTATTGTTTGAAGGCATTTTTTATTATATATTTGCCATGCATTATGGACATACCTCCACTTGCCACTGTCAAACCCATGATCAAGTTTATCCTCGACTTTCATTACCTTTTTTTTTTCAGTGCTAGCTGTCATGGAGTGGTAAGTGATATTTGAAGTCTTAGTTTTTCAGATTAACACAACTATTTCACATCACATATATAGTATTGTTTTTTGAAACTAGATGTCGCACAAGTTTCACCACCATTACTAATTAAGTTCTAGAATGTGCCATTTTTCACATTTAGACCACCATTTTTCTTCCATTTTCATATTTGACTCTAGTTTAGTTTTACATTATTTTTTTTATCTATCTACTTCGGCACAAGAAACCTATCCATTTATCTTCAATTAAATGATTTATTGTTTATGATAGGATGAATAGTGATTCCCAGTAATTGTGTATAATGATAGAATTGATCGATTGACATCTTTCATGGCATGACTACTTCCTTGTAACCCAACTGTATTGTCTACTGGAGATTCTATCCACTAGACATTAACATGTTGTTTTTAAATACTCTTTGTAGAGAGAGAGAGAGAGAGAAATTCCCAAATAACTTATAGGGAAGGTATCCATTTTGAACCATCTCAAGTTTAGAATTTTTTGCTTAGCTTCATCCATCAGTCAAGTGTGTGTGTGTCTATATATATATATATATATAATTTAGTTTAAATCTCTAGATTAATGTTGGAATAATTTAAACATCTTACACCCTTTGATTGGAGCTTGTCTTGAGTTTGTCATTAATCAAAATGTCCTCAGAAGTAGGGTCAGTTGACAACATATTAAGAATCAGATAAATGGTTACTTTGGTCCGTATGATTACACTCATAGGCCACTTTCGTCCCCAAAATTAAACAAATAGGATTTTAGTTCCTAAGATTGGATAATGTCATTGACGTTAATCCTTGAAGCTAATTGTCATAATCACACTTTAACAGTATTGCCTCGTGACCATTAACTCAACCACAACAACGTCCTTTTGGTTTTAGTTGGAGAAAGTAATATCACTTTTGCCTGACTTTGTATTTCCTTTTCACTTTAGACCCTAACATTAAATAAATGTTACATTAGTCCCTAACTTTGAGAGAGATATTTCTTTAACGATCGTCACTTTTTTTTATTCTTCTCCATTAATCCATAACTCGTGATTTTTATTTTCTCTATTAGTTCATCATCTTAGGAAGCAAAGTGACATAAAATAATAATTCTTTCTTTGTCTTCCTTGATGCCTTAAAATGATAGCAATGTCCATCTTTGCGCTCCCTCTCTAGATTCATGAAGACTCTATCCAAGTTACCTAGGTTATGTATATTATTTCGATAAAAACAACTCCTTGTTTCAGATATGGTAGAAAGAATTTTAGTTATTGATTATATAGGAATTTTGTTTTAGAGTTCTCTTTTACCATATTTTCTATCAGAAAAAATAAGTGACTTTATTATCAAGAGTGGTTTTTTCTAGGATATTATAGAAGAGAAGTTTGTAAAAAAAACAAAGAAGTTTAATCCCCTGGCCGATAAAGAAACTTCACGAATATTTTAGAGATCAAATACTGGTTGTCATGTTTTTAGAGTTAAAATTGGATATGTACTGGTGATCTTACCTCCTAGCCAACACTAGCCCTCATCCTAGATTTGACCTCGCAGGTTGAATGTTTGCCTATTTGCCTATTGAGTTCATTTAGACATGGATGGTGTCCCTGAAGCTGGGATGAGTTCGATTGAGGCTTACGATGCAGGATGGTGATTCCTGATGGTCGTTAGGACTAGATACAACATACATGCTTAATTGATTATTAGGATATTATTAATTGTATTTAGGACCTATGTGACTCTTGAAACTTGTTATGTAACTGTTGCCCTTAATGCAACGACTTATGTAAAATACTATGGGCATAGAATATTAATAGTTGTATAATGTTCGATGTTTTATGAACTTATAAGTCGAGCCTAATGTTGCACCTCATGACTCTGAAAGGGTATAGTGTTAAGTATCGCTTTGCTTTTGAAGCACAATGTTGTATTATTTCTAAAAATATTTCTGACCGCATTGATAGTTTTGTAAACGTGACATTTCGAGTCGTGAGCGGATTAAACCTGTGTACAATGAAAGCAATTGCTCTATTAATGAAAGACAATATGCTCTTTCGAAACATGCCCCCACGGCTAATGGTACGCATAAACGGCTTGGAACCAGTGTTGGATAGAAAGATTCTAATAAATGAATAAATGAAAGTAGCAATTTAATTCGAAAGTTGCTTTTAAGCACAATTACATTGATAACTGCTTAAACAGGATATTTTGAAAGTTGTTTTTAAGCACTATTACATTGATAACTCCTCAAACACGAAGTTCAAAAGTCGCTCTTAAGCACAATTACATTGATGAATTCCCACTCGAAAATATAAAAGGCTTTATGCTGACCTCCTACGAAATATACACGAAAGCGAGAACTACATTGAAGATCCCGAACTCCTCAAAAAAGGGAGAAAGAGACGAAAAGGAAAAAACCTTTGAGGCAGCCAAAGTGAACATTTAGTAATGGATCCACCCTCGATGACAAGAAAATAGCCAAGAAAGTACAAGGCAAGGAAGATCCAAAATCATCAACCGTTACCTAAACCACTTCGAAGATCCAAGGTCTAAAAGTAAAAAGATCTACATAATATGGCACAGTGATCCAATCAGAGAGACTCTTATTTTGTTGTTGTCATAAGAAAGTCACCAAGAACATCATGTTCAAATTGCTATATCATGCTTCAATTGACACTGAGCATGTAACAAGAGTCCAAGGAATGCTTAATTGAGTGAATGATGATAGCCCAAGGAAAGCAAATTTGGCAACTTGTAACAAAATAAGAGTCTCTACATTGATGATAAAGGGTCTATCAGTAACTCTGGCTCGTGTTCTGTTAAGGAAGGTGTAATTGACTTAGACCCCATCATAATATGTTCAGATTTGCTAGGGTCATTTGGAATTGATGTACAGTTCCAAGACACAAATTCATCTTTTGGCTTGCATTACAGAAAAGATTGCTTACAAAGAGTAGGTTGCTGCTAGCTTTGAGCATACTTTAGTCCTTGAATAAGTAAGTAGGATTCTATCAGAAGGTGGTTCTCACTCTGGGCATGTTTTTCATCTTGCTAAACAAGATCTTGCTACTAGAATTATGTTTTGTTACACTACCATTAGGAATCAAGGTGATGGAATTATTTTATGTATTTCAAGTAGTTAGGATTGGTCTGATTTTGGTTTGGTTTTATGGTAAGTTTGCTTGTATGACTTGAAGTTAATTTTATACAGTTGTTTGGTGTTTTCAATTAAAAGGTATTGATATATGGATGGAGTCGGACTACTTAACTTTCTGAAGATGAATTTTCATAAAAATTTATGGTGGTCAACAAGCATTGAAAACTTCATCTGAAAATGTTTCATAGTTGGCAGACGAATGATGTTTCGGTGCGCAACAAGCAATTGCAATTGTTCACAATTTAATTTATGAAGATTATAGTGGCTTTGCATTTAACATGTAAATTCAAAAGAGTGGTATAGACAACGAGTAACTTGTCAGAGTTTCAAAGTCCTTAAGTTACTAAGGTCTTAGAGTTGGCTACATGTTAGAGAGTTAATCCTTACCAATGGGACCCAATATTAATTGGCATTGTTCATCATTTACTTTAAGAGTTAATAGTGTGTTATGTCCTCCAAAGATACACTTGGCATCAACTTAATACCAGAAGAATTTTGGAATCAATTAAGTCCCCCAATGATCAAAATGGCATCACGTTAGTTCCTCGGTTAGTTAATGTGCTATGCCCTCTGTCAATTGTCACGTGTCACATCCTTATTGGCTATATCTCTAAACGCATTTACACACGGAATCATAGGATCATCTCTCCCAACGATTATATCCAACAATTAAGATTTTACGATGAAAAAAAAAAAATCCCCAACCCTCATCTCATTCAAGGGATGGACGATCTTATGGTTCTGTGTGTAAATTGTTAGATCCAGTGAGAATGTTTTGATAATGACAAAGGTTTTGAACAAGCTACAAATGCGTTGAACAAGTTCAAGCTCAACAAGCAAACAACACTCAACAAATGATGAAGAGAGAGCAAGCTCATGAAGACTTAGTTTGTGTTTTATTATAATATCTTTAGCTTCTCAAGTCTTTTTATTTTTATGAGTTTGGGTAGAGTCCTATAGAGGGTAGTGAATCTCTATCAAGGTCATGATTATATTATATTTTGAGTATTCACTTAACCTAAAATCAATAGGTGGCTTAAAGGTTTGAAAGGAAAGGTTTAGTTTTGAGAAAACAAGTTTTTAATTGAATTTAGCAGTGACTAATCGATTAATGTGTTAGGGTTAATCGATTAACACACATGTTACAGTGGTTAATCGATTAAGGCATATGTTAATCGATTAACACGTGCAGAATCAGTTTTTAAAATAAGCTTTTCAAGGCAAAATCAATTTCTATTGTTTTCCAACTTTTGGGTATTCTATAAAAACCTTTTCCTAACCTTTGTGATCAATATACATCATTTTTTATATTCATTTTACAAAGAATCAAGCCACTCTATTCTCTCTCACTTTCATAGATCAAAGCTTTCATTTTTACATTCTTTGATCAAGAATCTTTGAATCTCTTATGTTGATATTTTCATAGCTCTTGAAAGAGATTCATATGATTGTTATTGTTTTTCATTTGAGTTGTAATCATTGCAAAGAAGGCAAGCTATCTACAACAAAGGAAGACTTGGTGGTTGTTCATCAAGCAAAAGAAGTCTTGGAAGTCTTGTTGTGTTAACAAGCAAGTGGAAGTCTTTGAAGCATCTCAAAGCAATTGGAAGACTTGTTGTGGGGATATCAACAAGCAAGAGAAGAGGTTAGATTAGATTCAATAGGATTGCAAGGCAAGGGTGTGGTATCTCTTGTAGGCTATCAAGAAGGGAGTCTTGAGAGGCATTTACTTGTAATTTGAGAACTCTAATTCCTCATAGTGAAGAATCTCTCTTGGTTGAAGAGGGGACTGGATGTAGCTTTCAAGTGGATGAAAGTGAACCAGGATAAATCACTGTGCAGTATCTCTAAACTCTTAACTCTTTACATTCAAGTCATTTCATTTGTTCTTGTTTAAAAACCTAGAAAATATTGATTTTCATAATTGATTGAATTGAATCTTAATTGTGCAAATTGATTTGGGAAAATCATTTTCATAACCTAGGTAATCAATAAGAATATTGGTGTTAATCAATTCCGCTTAATCTCTGATCTTATGTGTTAATTGATTGATTTTCGTATTTGATTGAAAAGTGATTTTTCAGTTTTAACAGTGATTAATCCATTAAGTTGATTGTTAATCGATTAATTTTTAAGTTGCTCTCGGCATTAATCGAGTAACGCTTTAGTTAATCGTTTAGTTTGAAAGTAAGCTTCGGCATTAATCGATTAGTACTGAAGTTAATCGATTAAGAAGCTTAAATTTTTGTAAAAATCATTTGTTTTAATCGTTTCGATTCATTTCTTTCGAAAATCTTTCAAGGTTTCTCTAACACCTATTCAACCCCCCTTCTAGGTGTTCTCCTAGTGTCTCCTAGTTATTTCACCCACCGATTGTAGTTCTTACATAAATGCATTGGGAAAGATAGTCAATGAGAAAGTGTCATGTGGTAATTGATAGAGGGAGTAATGGATTAACTGACGGAGGGACTAACTTGATGCCAGTTAGATCTTTCGGGAACTTAATTGATGTCAGATGTATTTTATGAGACTTAATAGACTATTAACTCTTTACTTTACTTTAGCCATGTGCAATCTCGTTTATAAGAGAGTTAAAGGGTTTAATTTAGTCATGTACAATCAAGTTTACAAGGGGTGATGACTGGGGTGTTTCTTTTCCTTGATTAATTCACGCAATCACGTTTGTAGGTGATGTTAAAGGGTTTAATTTAGTCATGTGCAGTCAAGTTTACAGGGGATGATGATTGGGGTGTTTCTTTCCCTTGATTAATTTATTCCATGTCATTACACTTTAAGCCCCAACTATTGTAAAAAGATTATTGTTTGAATTTAATTTATGGTATAAGGTTAGTCGAACTAATATGATATGATAAATTTATTTCATTACTTTTTAAAAGAGGGGTTGTGAGAGGATTTAACTCCCTCCCACCAATTTTTTTTTTGGGTTCATTAAGAGAATCCTTAGGTTGATAGTCAAGCTAAGGCTAATTTCTTTCGAGGCATAAAAATAATCGAAGTGGGTTTTGCTTCTATTAAGAAAGATTTTGCTATACATATAACAGAGATTGAACCCTTATTGACATCATACTTAAAAAAAGCAATAATCTACCAATTGCACTAGGCCTAATTGGTTTCACATCCCACACTTTGCTATGAACATTTGCATTCTTTTGAAATCTTCCTCGCGGAATGTAGAATAAAAAAAAATTCTTTTATGACCTTACAGTATGGAGGTTACTTTATGATGGTGTAAATATGCTTTTTTGAGTAAGGCCGCGAAAGAAGAATAAAGTTTATTTCATGCCCTTCCTCACGGAATTACATTCTAAATGTACATCCATTAATAAGGTCATAGAAGAAGAAAAAGATTTTCTGTTATGACCTTTCTTGTGAAAGTTGTTTCACTAAGTGTTAATTATAAAATAACAAATATAAATATATTTTCATAAAATGTTAAGATAAATGCAGATTGCATTCTTCGAGATCCAAAAACTTAGAGGTGGTTAATTATCTAGAAAAAATGTGACTTCTTTGAAATTGAATAATATAATGCCTATTTAATGGGATTAATAATGGGATTTATAGCTATAGAAGCTTAATTCACACGAGCTTGGCCCACCTAATCAGCGGTAGTAGACTCTATCAAAGGAGTGAGCATGAATGGTGTTTGGTAGATTTTATATGGCTAATATCAAGTCTTTGGTGAATTTCGAACCCTAGTCGACATTTTATATTTTTTTCTTCGTTAGTTGTTGTTCTGGCTAAGAAAAATCAAACAAACCCTTCTACCTTCACTATTCTTTCTTTTCCTTTCTTCCATAGAATTCTAATCAATGTATATTCCTACCATAATATTCCAAGGACAATTCTAGAAAACCGGTGAAGTTGCATTTTATTTGCTATCCACTTAGTGGGTCTTAATTTTCTAAGTGTTGATCTTCGTATTTTGCTAATTTTTATGACCATTTTTTTTATAATTAGTATTTTAAAATGTTTTTAGTTTGTTTACTTTGCATATATGAATCCTCCATTTGGTTCCTTACGTGATAATTCGTATGTTTTTCTTTGATATCTATTTTTTATTATTATTGTGTTGTTATGTGCCAATTTTGAGTGTGAAATTTTGTTATCCATATTTTGTGCTTTAAAAATTGGGCTTATATATATATATATATATATATATATATATATATCTCATTGTCTAGTTCTTGTCTTTAGCCCCCTGTATGAAAAATTGAAGAGTGTGCTCTGTGCTTTTTCATTTGTAGTGATTCAACTCTTCTTAAATATCATTAGGGCTTTTAAATTTGAGGTTCTCATGAATGTAACTTAAATTGATAGTTGTATGGGTTTTCTCTAATGAGATAATTGGTTAAAGTAATGGATGCATTTGGATTGGGGGTAGGTTTCCACATTAATATTTTGGTTTGCTAGAGTTGTATGTGTGCATCTTACCAAAAAAAAATATTAGTGATATTCTTAATTTCCTCATTGTTTAACATAGAAGATGGATAGCATTCTTGTATGTGTTGATGTTATTCTTTCAACTTGCAGATTTTTTTTAATTTTCTATTATATGAACATTGGATAAGTGTAACATTTCATTTATCGTAGAGATCATTATTGTGCTATGATTGCTAATATATTCTAGGAATATGAAATTGTTTTTGCTTAATGCATGTGTCTGAAGCAATGTCGAAAATCAAATCCTTGGAGGTGTTGGAGGTAGACGATCAACGACTACACATAAACTCACCACCAATGTTGCTATAGCCTATATTAAGAAAGTGAAAGACTCGTTTCAAGACCAAGGAGAAATATATGACATGTTCCTTGAGGTTATGAGAGATTTTAAGGCTCAAAGGTAAATTCTGAAAAAATCTCTGTTACACTGTGTGTATAGGATAATCGCCTATAGTGTGGTTATTTTTAAAAATGAAAAGTTAAGTGTTCAATCTAAGTACTTTTGGGTCATTTTCAGGAGTAACAGACCTGATGTAATAGCAAGTGAATGAGCTATTCAAAGGGTATAATAGTTTAATTTTGGGATCTAATGCTTTCTTGCCAAATGGATATGAAATAACAGTTACGGAAGATGATGCTCCTATGAAGAAAAAGATATAATTTGAAGATGCTCTTATCTTTGTGTATATGACAAAGGTGACTATGCTTCTTGGTTGAGGAGGTTTTTTAGTGCAATTTTCGGTTCCAAGCATATGTTGATAGGTTTGCTTCTACATGAACGATTTGAAAGCGAGGATCATGTTTACATATCATTCTTGGACATCTTGAATAGGTACCGCATGGAGCTGAAAACCATTGATGAGGTTAAATGAGAGGTAATATGCTATGTGTTTTTTCGCACTCTTTGTTAATTTTCTTGTCATTTTTTTCTTAAATACGGTTTATTTTTTTCTAACAAATTGTATTTTATAGGTTGCTACCCTTTTTAAGGACCACCCAGATTTACATGAGGAGTTCACAATATTCGTACCTAATGATTCTACAACATCTCCTACATGACATGCTTTTTATGGTCAAAACTAGCAGCAGCATGAGTAGAGTACTAAGGCACCAATGATAAGGGATGTGTTGCTATGGTTAAACATGCAATAAATTAATTAGTTAAATATATTCATTTATCAAAATAAAGAATTTCAATTGTGAAATACATTTAATCCCTCAAAATTATAAATGGGATACATTAGTTGTGAGTTATTGTTTTGAAAACCAACTTAGTCGCTAATGATTTTGACAGGGTCACATTTGTTAGCATATTGGTTTTCATCTCTCAAAGTATTATCCTTTCACTCTATCAATCCAATATGCAATAATCTTTGTTTGCTTTAACTTAATGATTCTAATTAACTCATTTGACATAAATTCAGGGAAATGAAAGTAAAATGAACGCTCTTGGAATATGAAACTGTGTTTGTGAATGTTGAATCCATCTTTTATCTTATTACTTGTTATAAGAGGGGTTGTGAGGGGATTTAGCTCCCTCCCCCCAATTTTTTATGGGGTTCATCAACGGAATCCTCTAGTCGATACTGAATGTTAATTTCTTTCGAGGCGCATAAAGATAATCGAATTGAGTTTTGCTTTTATCAAGAAATATTTTGCTATACATAGGACAGAGATTGGACCCTTATTGACATCATACATAATCAGTAATCTACCCATTGCACTAGGCCTAATTGGTTTCAAATCCCACACTTTACTATGCACATTTTCCTTCTTTTGAAACCTTCCTCGCGGAATGTAGAATAAAAGAAACTCTTTTGTGACCTTACAATATGGAGGCTACTTTATGGTGGTGTAAATATGCTTTTTTGAGTAAGGTCGCGAAAGAAAAACAAATTTTCTTTCATGCCCTTCCTCACAGAATTACATTCTAAATGTACTTTCATTAATAAGGTCACAGAAGAAAAAAAGATTTTTTATATAATATTTCTTGTGAAAGTTGCTTCACGAAGTGTTAATTTTAAAATAACAGATATAAATATATTTTCATAAAATTTTAAGATAAATGCAGATTGTATTCTTTAAAGAGTAATATGTCATATTGGTTCCTAACTTTGTGAGCACCGGTTTAATTAGTCCCTTAAATTATCGAAATTCCAAATTAGTCCCCGAAATAGAAACACGTTAGTCATATTAGTCCCCGACGTTAATGGTTCATAAAGTCAGGGACTAATTTGACCGATTTCGACAATCTCGGGGACTAATTTGACCGATACACACCTGTCTATATATATTTTTTCGCTAAAACGACGTCGGTTTGGCTATTCCTTTAGTCCAAGTTAAGGACCACTGACAATCATTAACGTCAGGGACTAATATGACTGACATGTTCCAATCTCAAGGACCAATTTGCAATTTCGAAAATCTCAGGGACTGAAGTGATCGATGCCTACAAAGTCAGGGACCAATCTAACATATTACTCATTCTTCAAGATCCAAAAACTTAGAGGACGATCTAGAAAGAAAGAAACTTGTTTGAAATTGGAAAAAAAATTGAATAATAAAAAAGGCTGAATAAATGAAATATGATAGTGCCAAGTTCAATGGGCCTAATAATGGGATTAATAGCTGAAAAAGCTTAATTCACACAAGCTTGGCCCATCTAATCGGCGGTAATAGATTCTATCAAAGGAGTGAGCAAGAATGGTCTTTGGTGAATTTCGAACCCTAGTCAACATTTTATTTTTTTTCGTTTGTTGTTGTTTTGTCCAAGAAAAATCAAACAAACCCTTCTACCTTCACTATTCTTTCTTTTCCTTTCTTCCATAGAATTCTAATCAATGTATTTTCCTACCATAATATTCCAAGGACAATTCTAGAAAACCGGTTAAGTTGCATTCTATTCTGTAACACCCCGATTTAAAAACTTGAAAATACCGTTTATTTAATTCATGAAAAATACGGGTAAATTTTTTTTCATTGATTACATGGTCATGAATTCATTCTCGTAAAACATTACCTTTCAAAAACATTTTCGTATAAAATTAAATTATTCATGTCCCACGTCATCCGTCAAGTTCCAAATCGAGATGTTACCAACATTGCGCTTTGAAACCCAACTTACCAAAATCAGAAATCATCAAGGTACTATTTCATATATCAAGTCTGAAAACTTTGTTACCAGTACAGGAGTTACATGATATCCGAGCAAAGTTATCAAGTCTACTAACATAAGGCACAATACCAGATCCAAAACATAACATGAACGAAAGATGATTAATGACCCTCGCCACTGGGAGCTGCTACGGACGCATTCTCTGGATCGTACTTCCACTCATTGTCATCGGGATACTCCATTGAAGAAGATCCATCGCTTAAGTCCTCCTCAATCCGTAGATCCACCATCTAATTGTTTGACAGGGACCGATAGATACATATAGCAGAGAGATAGTGAGAATTGGCTTTTCCGGGCGGATAAGCCAACGGTGTGAGATTACAGCATGCAATATATCAAGATAAAACAAGTAAGCAACAAACACAACAAGTACATAAGCCTATCATTAAAATCATCGCATTTTATCACTTCCATTATTACGAATTATTATTTCCGCTTTATCATTTCCAATATTACAATTTATCACTTCCGCTTGTCCTTTTTTATTGGCATTCCACTCCTTGATTTTGAGTCCTTCCTTTTGTCAATATTTCTTATCATTCTTATGCCCAAAGGCTCTCTTATTGCCATAACACTTTCACAATTCTTTTCTCTTAATTAAGAATTTTCTCTTTATTATATTAATAAACTTTTCTTATTAAGTCTTATTGAAGCACGTCCATCGATGACAGGGGAATTAGGGAAACGTCATCAAGGAGAAGAAAAGAAGAAAAAGCGTTCAGAAAAGGGTTGAAGAGAAAATAGGATTCATTCAATTCCTTTTAAAACCATCAATTAAAACATGTTTAAAATCAAAAACCAAATCATAAATATTATCAAAATAAAACTATAGATTTGAAAATATTTGAAATTTGAATTTGAAAAATAAAATCAGAATCAAATAAAAAATGATTTTGGAAATAAATCAAATTCAAAATAAGAATCAAATCAAAAACAAATCCGAAAATATATTAAGATTGATTTTCAAACTAAAAAGGAATATTTTCAAAAAATAAATCAGATTTCGAATTTTGAAAATAAATCAGAATCAATTATGTAAAAACAAATCAGGAAACATTTAAGATCTATTCTGACACGGATTTCAATAAAACTTAAAGGTAATCGATTACTTTATAGAGGTAATTGATTATCTTCTTTCTGTGAAAAATAGTGAAATTCATTTTTAATAAAGTAAACGATTATTAAACCAAATTAATCGATTATCAACTCCTTATGAGGAAGGTAATCGATTATGAAAACAGGTAATCGATTATTTTCAATTAAAATTCTCATATCACAACTCAGAAACATAGTAATCGATTATCCAAGAGAGGTAATCGATTACTTCTGCTTATTTTCATCAAAATTGATTTTCTAAAGTAGAGTATGTAACCATAGGTTTTCAAAAACATTTTAAACTGAAAATCAAAATTAAAAACATTTTTCACAAAAGTTCTTTTCTTCTCCTTAACGTGAAAAGTAATTTTGGCCTCATGAACTTGGAAAAATATAACTTCATTACCTTGCAACAATTCCTAAGGGCATAGCTAAACTTAATCTATTTTCTTGAGTCTTGAGCTTGAATGCACTTGATGCTTGAAAGAGCTTGTTTGTTATTATCAAAACCTTCTTCTAGAAAACTTTTAGCAAAACTCTATTACGTCCTTGGGAAAACTTGACTTCCAACACTCCCCTTTTTATGATGACAAACTCATTCTGACTATCTGCATCACAAGCGTTAAGCAAGCAAATATATAGAAATATCACCCAATACTTATACCCAACTAGGAAATTTAATAGAAAAACAGGGAATAATATAAATCAAATGATAAACTCCCCCTGCAGAGATGGTAAAGATAATATAAAATTCAAAAATAATCTCATGATCTTCTCTCCATCATCTCAGAATCTTCTCCCCCTTTGTCAACATCAAAATGGAGGGAAGAAATAGGTAGCATTGGGATTTCTTCTCCCCTTTGTACTATACTTCCCTGAAACACTGAATAGATACATAAATAATAACAAGGGAGTAAATATGCATCGACACATAGTCAATTTTCTGCTCATATTTGACATCAGCAAAAGGAATTATAGGAAACAAAAAGAAATTCTTCCCAATACATATATACTAAAAAGTCACATGATGTCAAAATGGGACGAAGAAGCAAAAACATGTTCAATGCAAATATTCAAATAATACTTTTCTCCCCCTTTCTAAAAGGTTTTTCCAAAATAAGCATAATATAAAGGGAAATAAAAAATGCATCATAAAAAACATGTGAATGCTCACTAGAACGCATCATCAAAACTTTATAAAGCTATATGCCATGTCAAACAAAATATATTCAAAACAATTCAGCACAGAATGTCATGTAGCATATATCAAGAGTACAAGTATCACAAGATAAAAATTAAGATAGTGATACTTATCAAGATGACGCTTTCATTATGTATTTTGAAGAAAGCTCTACTTGTTCAGTATGTTGCACTTCTTCCATTCCAAGAGATCATTCACATATCGCAGAATCACTTTCAAGTGCTTGAAAATTGCCAAGTCATCTCTTCAATTGGCGACGTTGATCATAAAATTCTAGAGAACATTGCATGGTTGATACTTGAAGTAATACTTGCAAGACTAATTAGCATGTTTCTCTTGGTATCCAACATATTGGATCCTTAGGAATTAGGAACACATGCATATATCACCAATTATGACTTTTTCAAACATCATTGTACATGAGGATAGAACATTAATGACGTCATATTCAGGTGCATGAAATACAATAATGATATGAATATGCTCATAAGATGTAGACAATGAACATGTAAAACATGTAGTCACATAGATAAAGCTCAAGAGATATGATATGCTCAAAATAATAGATTTTCCTTCAAAAAAATGGATGTACAAATATAACACAGAAGGAATAAATCATTAAAAAAATCAGAATTCAGATAAGCATAACACATATTGAGCACATATCACAAAGAAATGTATCACAAGATATTTAAACAAAAATTAGGACCAGTGATACTTATCGAGTGTGATGATTTTCCATATCATAAGGAATGTTTGTGCACTTGTGGAGTTTTTCCTTTAGGTCTCTTCTTATTGAATAGATTGATGAGAACTCCACTTGTGTTCATCATGTTGCATTTCCCTTCATTAATTTCATGTCCTTCTTTGGTATCTTTTTATTTAAGTCCATAGTGCATACATTCGTATTCCGGGCACTAGTAGTGATACCTGCAAAACTACTTAAGAATTTTTCTTTTGGTACCCAAAGGCTTGGATCTTTATCAATGTTTTGAAAACCGAACCGGTTATTGAACCGGTCAAGGTATTGGTTCAAGGTTCAATAGTTAGACCGTGATCGAACCGTGGTCCAACCGGTCTTAATGTAGGCGTGTGTATATAATCATATAATTTAGTACTACCTCCGTTCCTTATTATCTGTCGTTTTTTGGAGAGATTTTTTGTTTCTTTTTATCTGTCGTATTGAGAAATTCAAGAGTGTAATAAATGCTATTTTCCATGTTTGCCCCTATTTAATAAGTCTTGCTTTACGTAAGTAGTGGATAAAAATTAATGATTATAGAAAGAGAAAGGGTATAGTGGGAAAAAACATAATTAATGTATTGGAAATCTAAGTAATGATTGATTTTCTTAAGGGGTGTGTTCTTTTTGAAGTATGACAGATAAAAAGGAACGGAGGGAGTACTTTTTGTGTCTTTTTGCTTTTTCTCTGTTGATTATTGATACTGCCTTCTTGTATGTCACTCACTGTTATTTCTTTCACTTCACTTCTTTGCCTCTTTGGCTTTTTTATTTTTGATTTTTCTAAGTTCTAAAATCTAAAGTTTTAATATTCTTTCTCGTTGAGATGAGAGCAAACACGTAATTGAGACTCATATTGGTGTCGTTTAAGTTTCCAGCATATAGGATTTCGTTATTTTAAAAAAAAATTTAAAAAAAACCAAAATTTTGCTGAATTTGGGCTTCCAAATTCAAACCGGGTCAAACCAGTTTTCCACCGGTTTTGACTGGTTTTGGCGGTTTAATATCGGTTCAATCCCGGTTTTTTTCCAGAACGGTTTCTGACTTATTTCGGACCGACACCTCCATCGGTTCACCGGTTTTCCGGTTGAACCGGCCGGTCCGGTCCGGTTTTCAAAACCATGATCTTTATAGATTAGTAGCATCGCTCTTCACAAATATTAAAGATATTGTGAAGGAAGAATATGAAAAAACAATTAATCAAATGCACTAATCACAAAAGAATTATTCATGCATAATGCAAGATATTTAAAATAAATTCAGCATGCTCGTGCACAAATGCATGTCCATAATATCAATATATATCTCTCGTATGCCATGACATGACACCAACATATAAAGAGTGTATTCATGTGATAAAAAGGATTTTTTAAAAAATATTTCAACACACATGATACAACTCAATATATGGTAAAAAATAATGCAATGCACAAAAAAAAATATAATCATGTGCTAAAAATATTTTCAAATAAAGAAAGACACACATGATTTATTTTATCCAAGGAGTGATCATGATAAATAAAATATTTTCAAAAAAGATTTCAGCACTCATGATAGACCTTGGTATGTGCAAAAGATAGAGTAGTCCAGGTATACCTTTGTGTAGTCGTTGTTATAGGTGGAATGAGAACTTATACCTTGGACTTTTTTATCAAAGAGGTGTTTGTCCTTACCAATTGCTTCTTGCTTGAGGTCCTAGACCTTACGATTTCACCTTTAGGCATGTGAGAAGCTTTGGTTGGGAGCATCTTACTCCTTTGACCATATTGCTTATTTTTGGACCATTTACATATTGCTTTCATTGACTTCTCCTTACTTTGTCTAATTGGTTCACCCTTTAAGACACTAAGAGAACCTTTTGGTACCCATTTCATCTTGGGTCCTTTGGGGTTAATCTTAGGTTCCTTAGGTAACTTTGAAATCCATTGCAAATTATTTCTCGTATAATAATTTTTACCATATAAGCATAAATGAGAAATATGTCCTACACAACCACAATAATTGCAAATAATGGGTTTGGACGATGATTTGACTTTTTCAAAATTATTTTCATGAAACTTGGAATTTTTGACTTCACATTAAAAAATTTCATTGTCAAACACTTTACTTGATTTTTTAATATCAATTTCACTTTCAAGCTAGGAATTTGAACAAATAGATTTTTCATTGTTACTACATTCAAAAAGTGCATTCTCAATTTGTTTTTCAATATCTAAGCAATTTTCAAAAATGGTTGATGAGTTGTTTTCTAAAGCATCTCTTTATCAAAAATATCTCCATTTTTCAAAATATAAATTTCATTTTCAAAAAGAGATAATTTTTGTAAAGAGTCCAAGTTTTTATTTTTCAAAGATATCGAATCATCATTCAAATCATTATAACGATATTGTAGAATTTTAGAACATAAACTATTTACCTCAAGGTCCTCATGGACCAAGTAATCCGTTGTTTCATTTTCATCTACCATTGATTCCTCATCCGAAAAGCTTGATTCTTCCATTGTGTCCATGAAGCTTTCAAATAGTCTCTCTAGTTCATCCTCATCGCTTATTGAGCTACTCCCCACGCTTTCAGTTTCATCATCATAATCTTCGTCTAGGGAGTTGGTCCTTTCAAGCTCTATGTCATTTTGTATCTCATCTTTCTTGTGGACACTAACACTTCCATGAAGATCATTAGTAGCATAGTGTATATTCAAAGTGTCTCGCATATTCTTAGCACTCAAACAATTTTCAATTATAGCACATGCATCATCATTCAAAGCATATTTCAAAATATGCATAACTTGAATATTGAATGAAGAAGATTTTTCATCAAAATCATTTAAAACATGTTTTGGCTTAAAATCCGTTAGACAATGTAATACTTAGAAAATATTCTGTTAGCCAGTGTAAATAATAGCTTGCACATATTCCTATGACCACTTAATTATAGGCTAAGACTTCTCTTGTCCATAGGAATCCCCAACGACTCCTCTTTACTAATGTATATATTGATACCCCCATATCAATGACAAGGAGGCATGATTTCTTCCATGGTATCAGAAGTCAATCTCTCATTCTAAGACAGCGCATCTCTCCTCATCCCTTTCTCTTATTTTCATCCCCTTTCCTTCTCTCCCTCAAATAAATGGCTGACCAAACCAAATTCAACCCTGCCCTTGCTGTCAATAATGTCAAGAATTTCATCCCTATCAATTTAGAGATGGAAAAGGGCCATTATTCTTCATGGGCAGAGTTGTTCAAAATCCATTGCCGAGCATACCAAGTCATTGATCACATTATCCCACCTACATCAACATCCACGGACACCTCAAAAGAAAAAGTTGACGACGTTGATCTAGCACTTTGGTCTTGCTTGGACGCTATCGTCCTTCAATGGATTTACGACACCATCTCTGACGATCTTTTGCACACCAACTTGCAACCAGATTCGACTGCACAACAAGCATGGGAGTGATTGCAAAATATCTTCCAGGACAACAAAACCTCACGCGCTGTCTACCTGGAGAATCAATTCACTCACGTTCATATGGATGACTATCCCAACATCTCGGCATACTGCCAGGAACTCAAAATGCTTGATGATCAATTATCTAACGTTGGTGCACCGGTCTCCAATCAAAGACTAGTTCTTCAATTAATTGCGGGTTTGAATGAGAACTATGATGGTGTTGCTACTTTCATTCAGTAGACTGATCCTTTGCCGCCTTTTTACGAGGCACGATCAAGGTTAATCCTTGAAGAAACTCGCAAAGCAAAGCAGGCTGCCTCCGCCGCCAACAACGCTGGCACTGCTCTCCTCACAACTAACCATTCCTTTGATGATGCTTCTAGTGTTGGACGAAGTCACAACTCCGACTCTCATCCTTCCTCTAATCGTGGCAACCACGGCTCGAAACACGGCCAAAACCGTGGCCGAGGACGCAATGGTGTAGGTCGAGGCAAAGGTCGCAGCAACTACACCTACAATAATGGACAACAACATGGTAGACCATCACAGCCGCGACCATGGCAGCATCAACCGTCCCAGTGGATGCCGTACCCACCATGGGGACCTTGGGGACAACAACCATGGGCTGCTCCTCCTTGCCCTTACCCCACATCAACATGGAGTTCGCCTCCTCCTGCACGTCAGTCTGGAATCCTTGGCAATCGTCCACAACATGCATTCAATGTTCACGGGCCTCCTTCACAACATGCACCCACTGACATTGATGAGGCAATGAAAACTTTATCTCTTAATGTTCATGATGAGAATTGGAACATGGACACTGGCGCAACATCACACATGTCCGCTTCTAAAGGTACTCTCTCGTCTTATTTTAATTTGAGCAAAAACAAAATATTGTTGTTGGCAATGGACATGAAATTCCAATTCGCGGTTATGGAAAAACAACTTTATCACCTCCTCACCCACCCTTAACTTTAAACAATGTTTTACATGCCCCTAACCTCATAAAAAACTTGATCTCTGTACGTCGTTTGACAACTGATAATTTTGTGTCTATTGAATTTGATCCTTTTGGGTTTTTTGTGAAGGATTTTAAGACAGGAATGCCACTAATGAGATGTGATAGCATTGGGGATCTATATCCTATCACCAACACTCCATTAACCACCACTCCATCAACTTTTGCAGCCATTTCTTCTGTTTTATGGCATAACCATTTGGGACACCCGGGAGCACCTGTTTTACACTCCCTGAAGAAAAATAAATTTATTGATTGCGAAGACTCTACTTCCTCTTCTATTTGTCAATCTTGTGTTTTTGGGAAACATGTTAAGTTACCATTTTATGTTTCCAATTCTTCCACTACCAAACCGTTTGATAAAATACATAGTGATTTGTGGATGATTATACTAACTTTTTATGGACATTTCCCATTGGAAGAAAATCACAATATTATTCTATTTTCTTGTCCTTTAGTGCATTCATTCACACTCAATTTGAAATGAGTATTAAATGTTTTCAATGTGATAATGGGAAGGAGTTTGATGATGAGGCTTTTAAACAATTTTGTCCAGTCATGGAATGACATTTCGTTTTTCTTGCCCATATACTTCTCCCCAAAATGGCAAAGCCGAACGTAAAATAAGAGTCATTAACAACCTCATACGAACTCTCCTTGCTCATTCCTCTATGCCACCGTCCTTTTGGCATCATGCGCTTCACATGGCAACCTACCTCTTAAACATCCTCCCAAGTAAGCTACTCTCAAATCATTCCCCAACTCAAATACTTTATCACCGAGATCCCTCTTACGCACATCTGCGAATTTTCGGTTGTTTGTGTTATCCTCTTTTTCCCTCCAGCACAATAAACAAATTACAACCTCGTTCCGCCCCTTGTGTCTTTTTGGGATACCCAAACAATCATAGGGGATATAAATGTTATGATTTGTCAAATGGAAAAATAATCATTTGTAGACATGTCACTTTTGATGAGTCCCAATTCCCATTTGCCAAGTTGCATTCACCCTCAATTCACACCTATAACTTTTTAAATGACAGCTTAAATCCCTTTTGGCATCACTACCTATATACTATACCAACCTCAACTCATCAAACTCAAACTGTGCCAAATAACATACCACAAATCCCACCCAACCACGAACCAAACTCGCCCACATCTCCTGGGCCTAATACACCACCACTAGTCCTCTCACCTCAAATGGCCCAAATGCCACCTAGCCCAAGTCTGAACCCAATAAATCAAGCCCCATCTCGAACTATCGAAACCCATAGCATGCATGGGATTTATAAGCCCAAACGTCAATTCAACTTGACGACCTCCATTGCACCTTCACCCATTCCTCGTAACCCTAAAGTTGTTTTGTCTGACCCGAATTAGAAAATTGCCATGCAAGATGAATTTGATGCTCTTATTAAAAATAAAACGTGGAAGTTGGTTCCCCGTCCTTCTGACGCTAATATTATTCGTTGCGTGTGGGTTTTTCGTCTTAAAAAGAACTTTGACGGTTCTTTTGAGCGGCACAAAGCCCGTCTTGTTTGTGATGGCATGTCTCAACAGGTTGGTGTGGATTGTGATGAAACGTTTAGCCCAGTAGTGAAGCCGACAACTATACGAACCATGCTTAGCATTGCTTTATCAAAATATTGGTCCATTCATCAATTGGATGTTAAAAATGTCTTCCTGCATGGTGAGCTCCATGAAGTTGTATACATGCATCAAACGTTGGGTTTCAGAGATTCCATTCATCCCGATCACGTGTGCTTATTACAGAAATCTCTTTATGGACTCAAACAAGCCCCTCGTGCTTGGTACCAACGATTTGCTAATTTTTTGTCCACTATTGGTTTTTCACATAGCAAATCTGATTATTCATTATTCATTCATCATAAAGGGGCTGACACGGCCTACATTCTAATTTATGTTGATGACATCATTCTTACAACATCCTCTATTGCTCTTCATAATTCCATTATGTCACTCCTTTCTTCTGAATTTGCTATGAAAGACTTGGGTCCTTTGAGCTATTTTCTTGGTATTGCAGTCACACGACATGCAGGTGGGTTGTTTCTTTCTCAACGTAAATATGCAGAAGAAATTATGGAGCGCGTTGGCATGAGCTCTTGTAAGCCATCCCCAACGCCAGTTGATACTAAGGCTAAGCTAAGCACATCTTCGGGACCTCCCTACTCAGACCCCACACATTATCGACGTTTAGTAGGCGCTTTACAATATCTCACCTTCACAAGACCGGATATATCATATGATGTGCAACAGGTTTGTCTGCATATGCATGCACCAAAAGATGAACACATGCATGCTCTTAAAAGAATTTTGCGCTACATTCAAGGTACCCTTGATCATGGCTTCCATCTTCACAAATCTTCAATCTCCACTCTTCTCTCCTTCACTGACGCTGACTGGGCTGGATGCCCAGATACTAGACGCTCCACCTTTGGATATTGTGTATTTTTTGGGGACAACCTGATCTCGTGGTCCTCTAAGCCTCAACCAACTTTGTCTCGATCCAGTGCTGAAGCAGAATACTGAGGGGTAGCTAACGTGGTCTCTGAGTCTTGTTGGATCGGGAATCTTCTCTTCGAACTACATCACCCAGTTCACAAGACCACACTAGTTTATTGTGACAATATCAGTGCGATATATCTCTCGGGCAATCCTGTTCAACATCAGCGCACCAAACACATTGAGATTGATATACACTTCGTTCGCGATAAAGTGGCTCGTGGACAAGTTCATGTTCTTCATGTTCCATCACGTTATCAAATTGCCGACATCTTCACTAAAGGACTTCCGCGCATACTATTTGAAGATTTTAGAGACAGTCTCAACGTATGACAACCTCCCGCTTCGACTGCGGAGGTGTGTTAGACAATGTAATACTTAGAAAATATTCTGTTAGCCAATGTAAATAATAGCTTGCACATATTCCTATGACCACTTAATTATAGGCTAAGACTTCTCTTGTCCATAGGAATCCCCAACGACTCCTCTTTACTAATGTATATATTTATACCCTCATATCAATGATAAGGAGGCATGATTTCTTACAAAATCAAAACCATTAAGTACACCATGCCATAAACGAAAGCTAATATCTAGATTGTAAAAATATTTTCATTCTAGCACTCTAATAATGAAAATTATTTCCATAAAAAATTGGTGCTTCATCGAATGCAAAACCCTCCATATTAAAACAAATAAAAATCCCGAAAGTTGCCAAATTCCTTGGATCTTTTAACTCGGGCTGTTAAGCCTGTAAACAGAGCACGAAACTCTGATACCAATTGTTAGGATTGGCAGTCGTCACCCAAGAGGGGGGTGAATTGGGTTTTTATAAAATCGTTGGTAAACGTTTGAATTAAATCATTTTCAATAAAACATATATGATTTGCAGCGGAAAACTATTAAAACAATGAAAACGATTATGTGGAAGCAATCAATAACAATGATTAATATTACGCGTGAAGATAAGAAACACTATAACAACAAAAAGTCTAAAGCGCGTTGATTAATTTAAAATAATTAAATTAATATATATAATACTTACGTTGTGGAGAAGAGATAATTAACACAATAAAAATATGTGCAACAATAAATAAAAGAGATAAGGGATAGAGAGATTGCACCAGATATTTTGAACCGGTTCAGTATTTCCAGAGAAAAACCTACGTCCAGTCCCCAAGCGACCCATTTGAGATTTTATCAATTATAATCTAAGACGTCTCGCGTCCCATTACAATCAGAGGATGCTTCACCCTCACACTAAGGTAGTCTATCTACTAGGTGCTCTACCGTTCGTCTAGCCACTACCCAGTACACAACAAGGGTTCTTCACCCTACAAAACACGAACGTGCCACATGTCCAAACTAGGGAGCCAATCCCTAATCACTAAGGGTCACACACCCCTTTAGAACAATGGTTATGGTTGAAGAGATTAGTACAAGAAACAATAGTGCACTCTATGGAGTGCGTATACAACAATAAGGCTCGCTCATAAAATTGTGTTCTAAACAATACGGATACAACAATTAAGCTCTATTGATAATGAAAATAAATCACAGGTCTTAAGGCCAAGTGAAAAACTTTGTTGAAGGAGAAGAAAAGAATAAGAAGCGTTCAGAAAAGGGTTGAAGAGAAAATAGGATTCATTCAATTCCTTTTAAAACCATCAATTAAAACATGTTTAAAATCAAAAACCAAATCATAAAGATTATAAAAATAAAACTAAAGATTTGAAAATATTGGAAATTTGAATTTGAAAAATAAAATCAAAATCAAATCAAAAACGATTTTGGAAATAAATCAAATTCAAAATAAGAATCAAATCAAAAACAAATCCGGAAATATATTAAGATTGATTTTCAAACTAAAAAGGAATATTTTCAAAAAATAAATCATAATTCAAATTTTGAAAATAAAACAGAATTAATTATCTAAAAACAAATCGGGAAACATTTAAGAATGATTCTGACACGGATTTCAATAAAACTTAAAGGTAATCGATTACTTTACAGAGGTAATCGATTATCTTCTTTCTGTGAAAAATAGTGAAATTCTTTTTTAATAAAGTAATTGATTATTAAACCAAAGTAATCGATTATCAACTCCCTGTGAGGAAGGTAATCGATTATTTTCAAATAAAATTCTCAGGTCACAACTCAGAAACATAGTAATCGATTATCCAGGAGAGGTAATCGTTTACTTTTGCTTATTTTCATAAAATCGATTTTCTAAAGCAGAGTATGTAACCATACGTTTTCAAAAACATTTTAAACTGAAAATCAAATATAAAAACATTTTCACAAAAGTTCTTTTATTCTCCTTAACGTGAAAAATAATTTTGGCCTTATGAACTTGGAAAAATATAACTTCATTACCTTACAACAATTCCTAAGGGCAAAGCTAAACTTAATCTATTTGCTTGAGCCTTGAGCCTTGAGCTTGAATGCACTTGATGCTTGAAAGAGCTAGTTTGTTATCATCAAAACCTTCTTCTAGAAAACTTCTAGCAAAACTCTATTACGTCCTTGGGAAAGCTTGACTTCCAACAGCTCGATATGCACTCCCTCCTCCACCTTGTAGCCGATAAAAGGCCATCTTATTTCATGAATGAAGATAAGAAAGAGTTTAGAATGAAGCTGGCTTATGCCATGTGGGAAAGTTTTTCTTCTTTGGGTTCTTGATTGAGTCATCATGGAACTTATCAAGGGTGTGATGTCCTTGGGGTGTTCTTAGGCTTATCAACCTCTTAGGTTGTGACACCTCTATCCATTTTATTTCTTTAGTTACAATTTGCAATCATAATACACAAACCCATAAAGATTAACCAAGGAACTTTCCTTTCAACATCATTTTCGTTTTCCCTTTTGCCATGCATTTTCCATCATCATTTTGTTGAGTTTTCTTTATCCCAACATTGTCTTTTGCCCCTATATGCATATAAGAACCCTTAGGAATTCTTTTCCTTATTGTTTATGCGTGCATCATATCCCTTCCATACCCACAAACCCTGTGCATCTCTTTCCAAGGCACGCAGCAACCAATTGTTGAATTGATTCCATTTGTTCAAGGAGATCCTTACCTAGAAAGATCCATTCCCAACCATCCCCTGGAAGGTACTCATCACATAGTGTGACAAGTTATTTGTAGGAAAAATTTGTAATCTATTAGTGATTCTATACACATCTTTGAAGAAAGAGAGGAATTCCCAAATACTTTATAGAGAAGGTATCCATTTGGAATCATGTCTTTGTCGTGGTATTATGTTGGTGGTGTGTGCATTTTTTTTAGCAATGTTGAGGAAAACTAGCAACAGGTTTTCTTCTTTAATCTGGGATGAATACTTGGAGGGGTGAAATGAGATGGGCAGATATTTGTCATTTGGTACCATCATCTTTGTTAAAATTGTATTATGTTTTTAAAGAACATTTTAAGAGGAGGCAAACAAAAGAAATGTGAAATGATTTTCTAGCATGTGATCCTTTAGTCTATTTTTCTTCTGCAGAACACTGTTATCTTAAAGAACAACCCTTTTGATGGAGTAGACTTGTTGATCTTTGTTAAAGTTTGGTCTTGGGTTTGGTTTTTTGATGTTGTGAGGTTGGATGTTTTATTTTCTAATTGGTGTATTAGCTCAACAATTAGCCTTTTAATAGCAACTATGTAGAGCTCATGTTTTATTTGTTGCTTTTAAGTACTTCAGGTACTCAGTTAATAAATTTTTTGGCTAATAAAAAAAATAGATATTTAGATATGTGTATTTGATAAAACATAGGAACAAGGGTAAACAGTAAATAAAATCTAATGTATATCCCGGAAAAAAAATGTATATAAGCAACATAAAGTTTGTTCTGTCCGGATAAGACATGCAATGGATCCTTTGAAAGGATATTTAGTCTAGTGAGAGGGAGCACTCCGTCCTATGTATCCATTCGAACTGTGTTATAGGGACTCAAGACTACGTAATTTTTATCATCACGTTGATATTGTCCATGGGAGAGATGTAGGCGATGTACAAACTATTCTTGAGAGTTCAACAATAAGTGTTCTCTCTTATGAAGGTCGTGTATCGAGTCAATGACCTCTATTTAAGCAACTCTGGATGATCATTTCGGATCCTGAGGCTATGACTCTCCATACTGGTTACGGTGGCCTTGATGCTGCTCTAAATTCTCTATAGTGGGGCTATGATCAACGACCATTGTCAGAATTGCAAGAGTTGGATATTCTCCTTGCTAGGATAGTTGTGTCTACACGTTTTCTAAAGATCAATGATATATATCTTGGATTCTCATAAAGAATATAACAAGATAAATCAGTTAATTATCATTTACAACTGACATTATCTAGTTAACGAAAGCCTTTAATCGGATAAAGACCCATAACACTGAATTTCTGGTGATTTTTACTCTGTTTATTCGATTAACCAAACCCGTTATCCGGATAAACTAGTGTAAAATGCCCAGATTTCACTTTTAATTGGGAAACTCAACTATATATCTATTTCTAAGCCTTTACCATCGATATTCTTAATTAATGATGCATGTTTTAGGTTTGAAAAACATTTGTACAATTCTATGCATCTATGTTCAAGAACTCATTTTAGAAATTAATGAATCAATGATTTAATGCATGCACTTTCAATTAAAAATCATTGAGATTTACTATTCAACCTAGACTAGAACCTAGACTCTACTTAAGCAAACATCTAAAGGACCTTAGACAATGAATAATAACCATATAATCCTGTCCTAATGATGTGCTCCTTTGTCTTTGATTGTTTTTCTTCTTCTTTTTTTGATTGTTGCTCTTTGCAATTTGTCTTCATCAAAACCAAGTTGAAAGCATATTTGCTTCACAATCTCCCCCTTTTCCGTGATGACAAACTTGTATTGATTTGTTAAATGTTGAATAACTTGATAACTTGCTCAATTAGTTTAGCTCCCCCTCAATGTATGCATAATTTGATAAAAGGAGAATTTTGATCTACAGTTTCTTCAACAATCATGCAAAAGAACAAACTCAACCTCTTCTCCTCTTTTGGCATAATAAAAAAGTATATAAGAATGAATATAATAGCCAAAAGTAATAAAAAAATTTGGAATTTTTTCATCAATAAAAAATGTGCATCTAAACATGCACTCATTACTTTTAGTATAATAAAAAATGTGAGCATAATAATTTTGGTAAAAATAAATTAAAATAGATGAAAGAAAAATAGCAAAAAAAAAATTGGAAGAAAAAGGAATGAACAAAGATAATGTGAAACTTTTAAATGTATATATAGCAAATAGTAAATCAGTATATATTTAATTTGTATTTATCCAAAATGAGTAACAAATTTAACATATTTAATTTGTATTTATCCAAAATAAATAATAGTTTTGTAATTTTTTTTAAAAAAAACAAGAATTAAATCTTTTGCCATATGAATAATGTAGAAATCATTTATTTTACCTACAATTTCTTTAGTGCGAGAAAAGTTTCAACTACAATGTGGTGACTCTAAAAAACATTAATTTATAACAAAGAGAAGAGTGGATAAATAGATAAATTATTGACTATCTTTCTCAGGTGGTTAATGGATTGCATTTTCTTTTTGGGATATTGAACATTATTCTTTTATGTATAAATAAATATTAAATCTAAGTATTCCTTATTTATTTGATGTTTCCAGATAATATTTTAGTTGAAGATAATGATTTGAAAAACTTAAATAATCTATTTAATTTCAATTTGTAATATCTTGGTTGGGATAATGTTTAGAAATGTAAATAATCTATTTACCTACTATCGCTCTGAAGCAAGGAAAACTTCAATGACAAATGCGATGACTCGAAAAGACATTTTTTTTATATAAGAAGAGTAGGGCTTAAATACTGTTTTGGTCCTTTATCTTATATCTAGGTTTCAATTTGGTCCTCTAACTATTAAAAGAGTCAATTTAGTCCTTTATTTTTATGAAGTTTGTCAATGTTGCCCGTCCGTCATAACACCGTTAGAATTAATCGGAATACTCCAGATTCTCACTGGAGATTCCTTCAAACAGTGCTAGCGTTGGCGACGAATTTTGCGACGAATTTTGCTACGGATTAGCGACGGATTTTTTTTCAAAATATAATAAAAAAATTCGAAAAAATAATAAAAATTTATATTTTAAAAAAAACAGTAAAATAATTTTTTAAAAATTCTGCAGTTTATTTTTTTTAATATTTTAAATATTTTTCAAAAGCAATAAAAATTTTCAGAAAAATTTTAAATAATCAATAAAATATTTTTAAAATTTATGAAAATTTTATTTTTGGTTTTTTAATATTCTAAAAATTAATATAAAATTCGTAAAAAAATCATAAAAATTATTTAAAAAAAAAAGCTGTGAAAAAAATGAATTTTTTTTATTATTCTTATGAAAAAACGAAAGTCGTTTTTAAAATATTTTACTGATTATCTAAAACTTTTCTGAAAATTTTATTATTTTTTAAATAAACATTTAACAGTTTTTTTAAAAGAAATGAATTTTTTATTATTTTTCGAATTTTTCTTATTATTTTTAAAAAAATTCGTCTCTAATCCGTAGCAAAATCCGTCGCAAAATCCGTTGCAAAATCCGTCGCCAACGAATGCACTGTTTGAAAGAATCTTTGGTCAGAATATGAAATATTTCGATTAATTCTAACGGTGTTATGACGGAAGGGCAACATCGACAAACTTCATAAAAATAGAGGACTAAATTGACTCTTTTAATAATTAGAGAACCAAATTGAAACCTAGATATAAGATAAATGACTAAAACAGTATTTAAGCCGAAGAGTAGATGTTTAAATTAATATTTTTGTCTCAAAGTATGAAATGCACCACATAGAAGCCACACCAGAAAACACAAATTTTTCTTTTCATCCAATCCAAAGCAATCATGTTCCAACCTGATATGACCATTATGAGTGGTAAAAAGCTCTCCCTTATAAGTATTTAAGACAATTGCATATCCTGAACTCGAAACTTTTGTTTAAGGTACAACAATCTTCACTCATTATTTGCATGCTTGTTGATAAGTACAAAATATGCATTTTAGAAAAGCCATAACTGAAAACAAACTATACTAAATATGCACGTTGGATTCTCCTGAAATTGATTATGATAAGCAGAAGCTATTCACAGTTGCTTCACATTCAACGTGATTTTGAACCCTAACGTGATTTTCCACTACCAGACCAAACATGCATTTCTTATGATAACATGAATCGCTTGTTAACTGATCAAGTATCACTTTGTGGGTCATGTCACTTTTCTTATGATATAAATTGATTTAGAGATTAATGAGTATGCACTGAAGGTGTAAAATTTTACACTGTCAATTCATCATCTATCATCTATCATATATTTGTATTACTTTAAATTAAAAGTCAACAACCATAAATATGTCGATGATGAATGATGCAATGATAATATAAAAAAACTTTACACTATCGATGCACCAGCTATTTTCTCATTGTTTTGTAGATTAATTTAATAGGTTGATTATCATTTTTTATGTCTTATATCCTATAGTCCTAAAAGTTAAAGCTTAACCAACGAGGCTTGGTTCAGTTGGTGTAAGACCCCAACTGAAATCTTGGGAATGGGACACGGGTGCTAGTAGCCCCGGGTTCGATTCCCACTAAAAACATCTCGCTGGGAGAGCCAGCCACAGAGCTCGCTCCGGATTAGTCTCAAGGGCTCCCTGATATTATGGGTGCTCTTGGGGATACCGGTGGTTTCGCAAGGAATACGGAAAAAAAAAAGTTAAAGCTTAATAATAATAATAAATTAAAAAAAAACTTAAACCAAAAAAGATAAGAAAGAAAGAAACAATGGGCTTGGCAAGTAGGTAGTATCCATGGACCCAAGTGGTGTTTGTTATTATTGACCCAACAACCCTTACTTGCTTTGTGTTACACACAAAACACAAACACAACAACACAAGCTCTCTCCCTCTTTCTTTCACTTTTTATTTCGAAACTTTTCTCTTCTTCTCTTCTCTTCTCTTCTGACTCTCAACAGCAACAACATCAACAACAATTTTGAGTTTCAAGTTCCACACTTTGCACGTACGTTTCACCGCTTCTTCTCTCTCTCTGCAAACAAATCTTTTTTTTTTTTTGAACTCCTCTCTCTCTCTCTCTTTCTCTCTCTCTAATTCTCTGTGTTCATTGTAACGTTAGAGAGAGACAAACTTTAGAAAACGAAACCTATTTTATCTTTTTCTTCTCTGATCAAAATCAGAACAGAAACCCTTTCACTGTTTCTTTGTTTTTCTCTTTGTACCCATAAGATCTACATAGCTTTTTTCTTTCCCAGTTAAATTTTCCTGTGAAATCGATAAAGTAACATTCTTTTCCTCTTTTTAAATAATGGGTCTTGTTGATTTTCCTTGAATTCGTTACTTATCTTTATATTTTGCTACTTCCTTATTGTTATTAGTTTATTTTTTAATTGGATTGAAAATTTGATTTTTTTTTTTGGTTTTGCAGATATGAAAAGGGCTAGGGATGATGTTTATTCTGGCTCTCAATTCAAACGCCCCTTTGCTTCCTCACGTGCTGATTCGTATGTTTTTATTTGATACCTTTTTTTTAATTTGTTGTTGTTATTATTATTATGTGCATGTTTTGTGTGTTGAATTGCTAGCTAACCCTATTTTTTGTGCTCCAAGCATTGAGCTTGTTTTTGTGGTGAATTTTTCGCCTTTAGCTGCATCTATGAAGATTTCAAATGTGTTATTTGAGTTTTTTTGTTACTTGTGGAGTTTAAATTATTGTTGTATTGAATTAGGGTTTTTTTGAGGGCAGGGGATTCAAAATTAGGGTTATCATTAATTTAACTTGAATTGGCTGTAGAATGGGTCCTCTGGTGAGATAATTGGTTTAAAGGATCGGATGTTTTAAGCTATGGGCTATATACATTGTGATTTGCTAAAACCACGTGTCTGTCTTACCGAGCAAGTAACGTAAGTGGATTTTGAATATATCCTTTTCGATGCCCTTATTTATGCGCCAATTTTGTGTGGGGTTGCTTGTTAGCCCAATTTTGTGCTTCAAGAATTCAGCTTGTTTTTGTTTTGAATTTTTCGCTTTTAGCTGAATCTATGAAGAATTCTAACGCTCAATTTGTGTTTTTTATCACTTGTGGTGTTTAAATTATTGTTGTATTGAATTAGGGTTTTTTCTGGGGTTGGTGTCCAACATTGGGGTTATTGTTAATTTAACTTGAATTGGCTGTAGAATGGGTTTCTCTGGTGAGGCCATAGGTTTAAAGGAATGAATGTTCTAAACTATGGGCTATATACATTGTGATTTGCTAAAGTCATGTGTGTCTTACCAAGCAAGTAATACAAGTGGATTTTGAATTTTTCCCTTTTCAATATCCTTTTTTATGTGTCAATTTTGTGCTTCAAGTATTGAGCTTGTGTTACCTTATGAAGTTCTTCTTTTTAGCTACCCCTATGAAGATTTCAAGTGTGTAATTTGTGTTTGTTTTACTTGTTCTGTATAAATTGTTGAATTTCCTTATGATTTTCGAAATTAGGGCTATTGTTTTAATTGAACTTAAATTTTCTGTGCAATGGGTTCTTGTTGTGAGATGATTGGTCAAAAGGAATGGATGTGTTTGGATATGGGTTAGACATTGTGGTTTGCTACTTTGCTTAGGCCATTTTTTTGAATCTTACAGAGCAAGTAATATGAGTAAAGTCCTAATTTGCCTAATTGATTACCTTGGAATATGGATAGATGCTCTGCATGCTTGTATATGTGGACTCTATTCTTCCAATCTGAGGATATTCTAAATTTTTCGAATTTCGATAGTATGAACATCAAACAACTGAAGGATTTGATATTTTTGAGATTAGTGTGCTATAATTGTTAATATTTTGGTTATATGAGAATATGGTTGCTTTCTGTGTATGAAGCTATGGCCAAAATCAAATCCCTGGAGGAGGTGGAGGTGGCGGTGCAGGAGGTGGTGGTGGGGGAGGAGGCGGAGGAGCGACCACATCGCAGAAACTAACAACCAATGATGCCTTATCCTATTTGAAGGAAGTGAAAGACATGTTTCAGGATCAAAGAGAAAAATATGACATGTTCCTTGAGGTTATGAAAGATTTCAAGGCTCAAAGGTAGACTCTTAGAAATCCTTTTTCTGATTATTCTGAAATTTGCATTTGAAAAGTGGACTGTTGGATCTAACTATTTTTTTGGTCCTTTTCAGGACTGACACCGCTGGTGTCATAGCAAGAGTGAAGGAGCTATTCAAAGGGCACAATAATTTGATTTTTGGATTTAATACTTTCTTGCCAAAGGGATACGAGATAACACTTGATGAGGATGAGGCTCCTCCAAAGAAAACAGTTGAATTCGAAGAAGCTATTAGTTTTGTGAACAAGATAAAGGTAATTATGCTTCTTTGTTGAGGAAGTTATTTTACTGCAATTGTTGGGGTTCCTAGCATTAATTGGTAGGTTTTTGCTTCCACAGAAACGATTCCAAAATGATGAGCATGTTTACAAATCATTCTTGGACATTTTGAATATGTACCGCAAGGAGCATAAGGACATTGGTGAGGTTTATAGTGAGGTAAAGTGCTTTATCTTTTTGTTTTGGCACCCTTTGTTGACTTCCTTGTCACCTTTTTGTTGAAATGTTTGCTCTTCTTTCTGAAAAAAATATTTTCTAGGTTGCTACCCTTTTTAAGGATCATCATGATTTACTGGACGAGTTCACTAGATTCTTGCCAGATACTTCTGGAACACATCCTACTCAGCATCCGTTTGGTCGAAATTCACTGCAGCGCTTTAACGAGCGGAGTTCTCCAGTGCCCATGATGCGGCCAATGCAAGTAGACAAGGTAGTCAGAGTGTTCCTGTCCTCATCTGTATTACTTTTGTAATCTGATTTTTAATGATTGGGCTACAAACTTCTTTTTACAGCAACGTTATCGTCGAGACAGGCTTGTTGCATCTCATGATCGTGATCTGGGTGTTGATCACACTGATCTGGATGATGACAAAACAATGACCATGCACAAGGAACAGAGGAAACGTGACAGCAGGGATAGGAGAATCCGTGATCATGATGAGAGAGAAGCTGACCTTGATAACAACAGGGATTTGAACTCACAACGCTATTCTGACAGAAAGAAATCTGTCAAAAAGGCTGAAGGTTTTGGATTGGCTTCTGATTTTGCTTCTTATGATGACAAAGGTACCTTAAAGAGTAAGTCACCATGCAAAGCTGTAGACAAATCACATTGATTGGACATGTTTCTTGCATTTTAGATTCATACCGTTCTTTTAGTTTGCCAAGAAGCTATCAGGTTTTCAATATATAGTATATTATCCATTTCTACAATTCTACGACATAAGTTAGTTTAATTATCAGTAGTAGTGAATAAAACCACCACCAAAGATAATTAAGAAGAGAGGAGGAACGGGCACAGTAATTATTTTCTGATTTTTCTCTGGTATCAAACATGAAAATTGTAAATACGGAGTATATCAGTGCGGTTGTTGAAATTTGTTCAACAAGAGAAATACGTGGGAGAATGAGTGTATATCGTCATCTTATTCTTCCTTCTTATTTTGTATTTTGAGAGATAGATAGATCATAGATCTTACTAACAAGACCAAAACGTGTTGAGTGTTTGCAATCTAATATTTGGTGTTTTTAAAAATATACACATAGTTAAATGTAGTCATCAGCAGTTCTATGGAGTTTTGATAGTTCCATTCTTAGCATTTGCTTGGCATGTTTGTATTTTTCATGATAACTTGTTTTTCTCTTTTTCATTTTTAAGCACATAATGAGGAAGAATAGGACCAGGATCATCACATCGATCAGTTTTTTTAACTTGTTCAAATATGGATTGTTTTTATCGTCATACCAGCCATGTATAGTCAAGCATTCAGTTTCTGTGAGAAAGTTAAGGAGAAGCTAAGCAGTTCAGATGACTACCAAGCTTTCTTGAAGTGCCTTCACATTTTCAGCAATGGAATAATTAAAAGGAATGATTTGCAAAATTTGGTACGTGCAGCTTCTGAGTCACTGACTTGAAGTCATGTGAGAGGGCATCTGTGCAACTTTACTCCTTTACTTCATTTGTTGGTATTCTTGTGTTGACATTGAATCATTTTAGTTGCGTATTTTAATTAAGTTCTCTAGGACTTCTGTTAACTTTCATTATTTGAAGTTAAAAGATTAATTGACAGTTGTGTCTCAAAATTCCAGAAGACAATTTAGAAAAAGTAGTGCTTCAATCTCACACATCATGACATCAATGACTACTCAACCTTTTGAACAGTGGTATATGCTACTGTAGAAAAATATATGGTATTTATTTTGTGCCAGTATTGTCAAAGATGATTTAGTAGAAAATAAAATCATAGGGGCTTGTTTAATAAAAAGCCGCGAGCCATTCAATCTTTCATAAACAAATCCAACTCAAATTTCAGCAACTTCGGATGTTTTGTTAGTGAAATTCCTCTGGCCCCCAATCAGTTCAATTAATTTAGAGTAGGATAATTTTATCTAAAAAAATTTTAGAGTTGGAAAATGTTTTGTCTAGGGTACTAGTACTACAGATGCATTTTTTTTAGTAAGGTCTAGTGTCACATTTTTGGCGGCATTATCCAAATTGTAGTGATTAAGTTTATGCAATACTAGATTGGATGCCTATGATCTTGGCAGTCTATGGTTGTCACAAACTCAGCCTGATTTGTACTTGATATTTAAAATTTTAAATTATTCAGTTCCTATACCACCCTTCAAAGTAAAACTTGAATTTAAAGTTATGAGGCATGTATGAAGGAAGTTCAATAGTATTCCAAGTTCCAGCTAAGCCTTTTAATTTGTATGCTTAATGCAATGTTATTTTCATCATGTCTGTTTAGCACTTCACTGACATGCTTGTTTAGATTGAATACAGAAGGAGATCTAGGTGGTCGGATTTCTTTCATAAACTCTAAATGTCTATTGATGAAGTTTTCAGCTTCTATGTACTAGCTTTTAAGTTTCTGTCACCACTAGTATTAATCTATATAATTTCAAAATTTACACTTCAGGTGACCGATTTACTTGGAAAGCATTCTGATCTTATGGATGAATTCAATGATTTCCTGGAGCGTTGCGAAAATATCGGTAATCATTCTTCAGCTTTCTTGTTGTTGTTGTTGTTGTTGTTATTATTTTATTATTATTATTATTATTATTATTATTATTATTACTGTTAATTATTAATAATTATGTTCTCATACATCTAGGATGTGTCTTTCTAATTGGTTTTTGCAGATGGATTCCTTGCTGGTGTCATGAGTAAAAGTACGTCAACATATAATACATATCAGTTATCCTCCTTATGTTTATGCTTTTGTTGTAATTTTTTCCCTTTTCTTATTTTGGAGTGGAGGGCTGACAGATTTATGGATTGCATTTTTTCCCCTTAAATTAATCGTCTGGATGTAAATGTTGTGGAATTATGCTGCGTGATTTTGAATGATATTCTTTTTCTGTCCATGTTGCATCTTTTAATTGTAAACATGTTCATTTCAGAGTCATTGTCTACTGATGCTCATGCATCAAGATCATCAAAGTTGGAGGACAAAGACAAAGAGCAAAAGCGTGAGATGGACGGAGGTAAAGAGAAGGAAAGATACAGGGACAACAAATACATGGCAAAATCCATTCAAGAGCTTGACCTTAGTGACTGTAAACGTTGTACTCCAAGCTACCGGCTTCTTCCTGCAGATGTATATAACTTCAATTGATTTATTTTCTTGCTGGCTTTGTCGGTATATTTTGTTCTTGTGGAACTCATTGTTTGTTTTTATTTTTGAAGTATCCAATTCCTACGGCTAGTCAAAGATCCGAACTTGGTGCTCAAGTGTTGAATGATCACTGGGTATCTGTGACTTCAGGAAGTGAGGATTACTCTTTCAAGCATATGCGCAGGAATCAGTATGAAGAAAGCTTGTTCAGATGTGAAGATGACAGGTAAAACTTTTCAGGGCTTTTTAGCTTCCATTTTATTTTGATTAGTTCATTATTTTTCTTTTTAGCTTACTTTTCTCTAGGATCTGAAGGCTTTTCTTTGTTTTTATTATCCATCTTTCCTCGTTGATGTTTATTTTCGAGTTGATATTTTATCAGAAGCAAAAAATTGTTAATATGTATCAAGAGATGACGTTATTGTTATTTCTAATGCAGATTTGAGCTGGACATGCTGTTAGAGTCTGTCAGTTCAGCTGCTAAACGTGCAGAGGAATTGTATAATAACATCACTGAAAATAAAATCAACATGGAGAATCTGGGCCGTATTGATGAGCACTTTACTGGTTGGTCCCAAAATAATCCCAATCTTTATTACTTCATTGCTATCCATTATTAGAGTATTATGATGAATTGCCTTTGTCTGGGCTACATACTGCAGCTCTGAATTTAAGGTGCATTGAACGTCTATATGGAGACCACGGTCTTGACGTTATAGACATATTGCGTAAAAATCCAACTCATGCTCTGCCTGTAATAATTACTCGACTGAAGCAAAAACAAGAGGAGTGGACTAGGTGTCGTTCAGATTTCAATAAGGTTTGGGCTGAAATTTATGCTAAAAATCACTACAAATCGCTTGATCACCGTAGCTTCTATTTCAAGCAACAAGATTCGAAGAACTTGAGCACAAAATGTAAGTCGAACTTGAATTATAGTGATTGGATCTGAAATTTAATTGCTTTCATTTAATATTTCTTATGGATTTGGTTGCTTTGACTTGCTCTGTGAACATGCATAAAAAAGATGGAAGAATTGTTGAAATATTATGCTTACAAAAGTGGAATGGGTCAGTTAGACAATTTTCTTTGTTACAGTTCATCCATAGAAAAAACCTATTATACTGTTGATTTCAGAGCGGTTTTTGGTGAACAAGAGTTGCAATAATAGATAGACATTAGCAGGTCTTCGCCTCCCCAAGTACTAACATGTATTATTAGTAATGAAAATAATCTTATTAAAAGCATAAGATTGTAATGTCAGCATTGGACATTTCTGCATGTATCAGTGTTATCATCCTTTTTATCAGTTCTAATATTTTATGTTCATCATTATAAAGCTTTGGTGGCTGAGATTAAAGAAATTAAAGAGCAGCAGCAGAAAGAGGATGATATTCTTCAGTCGATTGCTGCCGGAAATAAACAGCCTCTAATTCCACATCTGGAATTTGAATATTCTGACACTGGGATTCATGAAGACCTGTATAAACTTGTTCAGTATTCATGTGAGGAGCTCTTCTCTAGTAAGGAGTTGTTAAATAAAATTATGAGGCTCTGGAGTACCTTCTTGGAGCCAATGCTTGGCGCTCCTTCCCAATCTCATAGGACAGAAAGGGTGGAGGACAGGACAGCAGGCCATAATATTCGTGATGGAAGTCCTCATGGAGACGCTGTTTCAATAAATTCAAGGCTACCAAAATTGGATAAGAATGAAGTTGATGGTAGAGTAACTGAAGTGAAGAATGCTCATCGGACTAGCATAGCAGTTAATGATAAAGAAAATGTATCCATCAATGGTGAACTGGTACGTAGAGATGATCTGTTGATGGATAAAGGGCAGAAAAATGCAGAGGGCAGCGATAAAGTCGCTGGGTTCAGTAAACAATTTGCCTCCGTTGAACAAGGTGCTAAAAACAGTGTATCAATTGCAGTCAGAGGAGAAAATAGCCTCAGCAGAACCAGTGTAGAATTGACTCCAGGTCTGTATTCAAGATTGCTGCAAATTGATGTCCTCTGTGATTTTGGTCTTTCAATTTATGTTTTGTCAGTTCAAGTCCTTATCATTTCTGTTTTAATTATTTAGTTTAATTCTTGTCGAAGTACTAAATTATGTTTATATTTCAAGGCTGTGCTGCTACTACTTCACGAACTACTGATGCTGATGGCTCTTTGGCCAAGTCTCAGAGTGCTAATGCACCTCTGGTGGAGGTATGAGTTCTCAACTGTGGCAAATTTCAATTCTTACCTATTTTTAGTAAAAGTACTTGTAACAAGTTGTGACTTATTTGCTTTCTCATTTGATTTCTCTCTGCTGTTTCCTATTTTAGTTTACAAATTGATATCAGAATATGTCTGTTCTAACATGTTTGTGTTTCAGGGATGTAACACCTCAGCTCCGGTTCCAGTGGTGAATGGGGTGCTAAATGAGAGCAGTAAAATTAAAAGCCATGAAGAATCTGGTGGGCCTTGCAAAATCGAAAAGGAAGAGGGTGAATTATCACCCAATGGTGATTCTGAGGAAGATAACTTTGTTGGCTATGGAGATTCAAACACACAGTCAATGGCTAAGTCAAAGCACAATATTGAAAGAAGGAATTATCAATCTAGGAATGGAGAGGATGAGCGCCGTCCAGAGGCCGGAGGTGATAATGATGCTGATGCTGATGATGAGGACAGTGAGAATGTTTCTGAAGCTGGTGAAGATGCCTCAGGCAGTGACTCTGCTGGTGATGAATGCTTTCGGGAAGATCATGAGGAGGAGGAGGATATGGAACATGATGATGTTGAGGGTAAGGCTGAGAGTGAAGGTGAAGCTGATGGAGATGCACAATCTGCTGGCGATGGTTTGTCATTGCCATTGTCAGAGAGGTTCCTTTCATCTGTGAAGCCTCTCTCAAAGCATATATCAGCAGTTTCATTTGTTGAAGATATGAAGGATTCCAGGGTGTTTTATGGAAATGATGATTTCTATGCGCTTTTTAGGCTCCATCAAGTAAGGATAGTGTTGATGCTTTATTTGATATGTTGAAATTGCTTCCTTTGCGTGGATGTCTTACACTTAATTGACCTTTGCAGATTCTTTATGAAAGGATTTTATCAGCAAAAACAAATTCAACGAGTGCAGAAATGAAATGGAAAACAAAGGATGCTGGTTCCCCAGATCCTTACTCAAGGTATATTTTTTCCAACTTATACAAGTCTCCCCTCCCCTGTGCTCACTGCCCATCCGGATTGATAGTCTGTTCTTTTTAGATTTATGAATGCATTGTACAACTTGCTTGATGGATCGGCTGAGAATGCAAAGTTTGAAGATGAATGCCGAGCAATTATTGGAAATCAATCATATGTGTTATTCACATTGGACAAGTTAATATATAAATTGGTCAGACAGGTGTGTTAATTTCTTTGTCTTATTTTCCACTTATGGGCATGTTTTTCTTTAAAGATGATTAATTTTTACCTTTTTTGCAGCTTCAAACTGTTGCAACCGATGAGGTAGACAATAAACTTCTCCAATTGTATGAGTATGAAAAGTCTCGGAAACCTGGGAAAATAAATGACTCAGTTTATCATGCGAATGCACATGTCATCCTTCACGAGGAGAATATATATCGTTTGCATTGTGTAAATCACTTTCTCCCTCTACTAGTTAAAAAAAAAAAAAAACCCAATAGATTTGCAAACAGAATATATTATTGCTGGACTTCATAAATTATATTTATCTATGGATAACATATTTCATTGCTATCTTATTGCAGTCCTCTACCCCTTCTCGAGCATCCATCCAGCTCATGGACAGCATGAATGAAAAGCCTGAGATGTTTGCTGTATCAATTGATCCAAACTTTTCCTTTTATCTGCACAACGATTTTCTGTCTGTCTCTCCTGGCAAAAAGGAACCTCAAGGCATTATACTGCAAAGGTACATATCTTAAAGATTAAACTTTGAAGTTCTGCTTTCTTACATATCCCTTTCCTGTTGATGGGTAAAAGGTGTGGGGGCTAATTCTTTTGAACATATGATAGCTTCAAAGATCATTGTATTCCTTAGCAGCTTTTGTGTGTGAATTGCTTTAGAATAATCTCCTTATTAGCTTATTATTTAGTCAAAGGTTTACATCACATAATAAGAAGGAAACAAATCATAAATCAGAGTTGGTTCGGAAGACGGGGAAACAGAAGGATAATACGGAGATAAGCGATGAAAACTCAAGAAATTATAGACCGGGTGAGGATTTCTAGTAGATCGAGTACCTTTCTGAAGAGCAACGAAAGTTGCTTCTGTTTGATTATTTCTCTCCACCAAAAGGTCATTGGCCATTATATCAGCTAGATGTTAAAATTTCCTTCCTTCATGGGGACCTGAAGAAGAAATGTATGGTGGAGCAACCTCTGGTTTTGTTGCTCAAGGAGAGTCCTGTTGAATTGCAAGCTACAAAGATGCTGAAATAGTCACTTAGGTCATCCAATTTTGTCAAAGCTTCAGACAATGGTTTCTAGTTTCACTTAGTCTTTAAATTGTAAGTCGTGTCTACTCGGGAAGCATTTCAGGCTTCTTCTGAGTAAAGATAAGAGTCAGATTGGGTTGTCCCCTTTTTCTGTTATTCATACTAATTTATGGGGTCCAAGTATTTCTATCTCTTCAGGTAAGTATTTTGGTACCTTTCGTGATGAATTTTTTCATTGTAATTGGTTATTTTTAATGAAAGACATGAGTTATTTTTTATGTTCAAGTCCTTTTCTATCGATATTCTAACTCAAATTGGCAAATTAAGATTTAGTCCTGTGATAGTGCATAATATTAGATATTTCTCCTGCTCTTCATTTTTGTCGCTAAACATCAATCAACAAGTCCTTGTCCTTGTACACCCCAACAAAAATAGTACCAGAAAGATAAAAGTAACCATCTCATTTAAATTACTTGGCCTTTTCATTCTCGGGTGATGCTGTCTTAACTGCTTGATATTTTAATCACATTATATCATCAGTTCTTCAAGATTCCTAAGTTTGAGGGTGATGAGAATTCTTATGCACCATGTGCTACATCACTTCTTCGAGGACCTTCGTGTTTTGGCGACAACGTTAACAATGGGAGAAAGTAGAGATTCATTTGAATTGCTTAAGGGAAATCTTTAGCAGCTTATATTTATATTCATTTTCAAATATTTACGTTGATAAAAAGAAAACAATTTATTTTTCAAAAAGGAATTAAAACAAAAAGCAGATCTCTAATTCATATCCACAACCTAAAATAGGAAGTATGATGTACAATAATCCCAACGAGGTGATGCGTAAGTTGCTGCCTTTTACTTTGTTATATGCAGAAACAAACGGAGATATGGGGACTTAGATGAGCTTTCTGCAATATGCTCTGCCATGGAAGGTGTTAAAGTAATTAATGGATTGGAATGCAAGATCGCTTGCAGCTCATCAAAGGTATTCTGCATTTTTATACTTGGTTTCTAATTTGGCAGTGTTGTGCTTTATTCATAGACATTTATTGAATCTTTCTTTCTATTCATCTTTCTCTCTATCTTATGATAGAAGATGTGGCCCGTTGGCTACATAGATCAAACAATGTTAAGTTAGAAACTTAGAAACCAAATATTTCAATCGGCCATTTGGATCTAAATCTTTTCTAATGATCATATGTTTTTTTGTATGCCCATTCATCCATGAAAAACAATGTTTATATTAATTATGAACTTATGATTTTCTTGTTAACCATCAGATGTTTTGGTTTACAATCTCAGATGATAAGTTTATGAAAATCAAGTTTGGCATCACTGAAGTCTCTCTCTCTCTCTCTCTCTGCACACACACACATATCACTTCAAGAAATTGTTCATTTTAATGGTGGTGCCAAACCGCCATGGTGTTGCAGTGTTTTTGAGAAATGGCGGTCATGGCAGACCACTATTTAGAATATGGAAGTCTTTTTTGTGTCATGGAATGTCAGTGTCTGAAGATATAAGATGAATTGTAATTTGTTGGAGAAGTATCAGGTGTTGTGTAAAATTATTTATTTTCACCTGGAGTTTATCTAACTAATGTTTGTACAACATATGACCTATTTTTAGCTCTGGTGAATGACACTGTGGGCCACTATTCAGTCCTATCCCGCCCTGGCCTGTCTCTGATCCAACAGAAGCTTCTATTCCCTAAAGCCCCTTTTGTTTTATTCATAGCGGCATACAAACTCTGGTCTGCTTTTTCTAATTTATCAATTTCATCTGCAGATTTCCTATGTTCTCGACACACAAGATTTTTTCTTCCGTCCCAGAAGGAAACGAGAAACTTCGCCAAAGGCTTCATCTTCTTCCCGATATCGTAGAGAAGAAAGATTTCGCAGATTGTTGGCAGTCTCGCAATGATCATGTATTGTCATGATGGCTGCACCCATGAAGTGCAGCAAGAAGCAAGCTAGTTTCAAGAGTTGTTCTCTGACATCTATACTTTTATGTTTATAAGAGTCTTGGTGCAGCAACCTCTAGGCTCAATCCTTGGGTTGGCAATTTATATATTGTCATAATGTAACTGAATTTTTTCATGAAGGTTGGAAGGGGAATGTAGATGGGCCTCTCCTTTGTAAATAGTTTCTTGCAAAATATATTTGTAGAATATTGTTTACCAATTTGGTCTTGCTCTTAATTAGCTGCAAGCTTACATGGAAGAATTTCATGTTGTTCTCTTCAATGTTTCTCTCGTAGTTCATATATTGTTTCTCTCGTAGCACAAATGCATTAATGAACACTAGGTGCATGGGAAAAAAAAATCCTGTGTTACTGTGTAAAGTGATTAACTATTCTCCATTGATTTAATTCAAATTGCACTATATTTGTAAACCACTAGTAATAAGTCCTTGGTAAATTTACAGAGGCTTATTTTAGATGAGATGAAGGATAGTGTCACTATTGCAATTTTCACTCTTTCTATGACTCAATGGAATAAGATTTGAGCATGAGGGTGGAAATGCAAAAAAGAGATGCTTAGTTTAAGCTCTGTTCAGGTTTTGAATATTAAAAAAATAAAAAATAAAAAATTCAATCACATTAAGAAAAGCAGCTAATCACTCATTTAATTTTAATTTCATTATCTAAATAATCCTTCATAAATTTGAGAGTTGAATGTGATGTTGATGAAAAGAACTTGTTCCAAGAGAAATAAAAACATGTTGAATTACATGAGAAACAAAATATGAATTTTTTGGATGAACTAGGGTATCCACCTGCACAACTGGGTGACTAATCCCCCGCACCATGGTCGGGCCCTTTCAGGGGCGATACTCCTAGTAAGGCTTGCTCCATTCACATGCGTCTCGGGAACGACTCGAACCCGCGACCACATGCTTAAGAGACACTAAATATGAATTAAATACAATGTACATTTAATATGGTGAAATCAGGTGCTAAAATTTGCTTATATTTTAGCTTCTAGCATGTGATGTTTTTTTTTACCTTCATGTATTCAAGGAAGTACTTTCTGGTTCGATTTAAACAAACTACACTAAACCAATGGAGTATAGCAACTTTTCTTGTCTCTTTTCTTATAACCCACTTTTCAATCCCCTTTAGCAACTTAGCATGTGTTTAAAGCGTGTTTCAATGATTTTGAAAGTATCACTTGAAATAGAAACTAGCAAGAGGAAAATGAGAATGGGGTGTAGTGTAGTTACAACTTACAAGGGATACCCTGGTTTTGTGTAATGGTGCTACGTTATTAGTACTTTCTAATGGTATCATCGACATTTAACGATTTTGGATCAAGATGAAAAACGTTAGAAAATGATGATACATAAAAACATAGAGGACAGAACAAAAAATTTTGTTTAATAATTGAAGGACCACATTACCCACTTAGAAAAACAATACGTATAAGATTAGTTTCTCAATAGTGAAAAATAACGTAAAATTTTGCTATGTATCAACTATGAGAACACCACTAACAAAGCTTTTGATTACAAGATCACATTTATGTCACTTTTTATGGTTGAAGTACTAAAACTAATTGGCATTTTTTTTTCCTGAAACTAAACTGTGTCATAGCTATAGTTGATCCGAGGTGGATTAGTTGGGCCACAAAAAATGTGAAGCCCAGACACCACCTGGTTTTGACAAACAAAAAAAACTGTGTCATGACTTTCATATGAAACTTTCTGTACAACATTTAAGTTCATGCCATATGTATTTTTGGACTGAATAAGTCTTTTAATATAGATGAACCCTAGAATTTTACCTTATTGCGCATGTCCTCCTTACTCCATTTTATCATCAAAGAAAGGAAAATCAAGTTTAACAAAATGAAAATGATAACTTTTAAATGTTCTAGTACTTGTTAGACCAAAAAGCAGATTAATTTACAAGTTATCTAAAAATTGATTAGTTTTGTTAAAGGTATTAATAACATAAACATATGATACTCCCTCCGGTTTCTAATATAAGCACCATTTGACCAATTTCACTCCCTTTAAGAAAGTTAGTTAATATTGTTAGTGGTATTGAAAATGTAAATATTTGGTATACTTTTTCACCCCTATAATTATTATTGGAAATCTAAAAAGTGTTGAGTAAATAGGGGTGTTTGTGGAAAAGAAGTAATTAATGCTATTGGAAATTGGAAATGAGGCTTATATTAAAGACAAAAAAAATCTTCAAAATGTGCTTATATATAGGACCGGAGGGAGTATAATTTATCAAATTTACATTTATACAGTAAATATTATTGAAACCATAACAAAAGTTGATTAAATATGGATATTCAAGAATAAAATAATTAAAAACCTACGACATATTTTAAGAAACCCATATTTGAGAATTGAAGCCATTAATGCACATGTATTTTATAAATGCGTCAATTTTCAATATAAATTTACTCTCTCTGGTTTCATTTTTAAGCAAAAATAATTAACATTATATTTATTAAGAAAGTTAGTTGAGCGTATTTAATTTTCTCAAATTCATAAAAAAAATATACTCCTACTATTTTAGTAAATTTACATTGGGAATGAAACAAAAATTAAATGACTCAACCACATTATGAGGATATTTTAGGAATAATTATATTGGGAATAGAAAGTTAGTTAAATTTTGCTTATATTAACGGAGTGTCTTTTTTTTTTCTTCTTATAAATGAGACCAAAAGGAGTACTAGATATGCATGAGTTTCTTAAAATGTCAAAGAACATACATTAGAAAAAAATATTTTTATAAATAAGAAAAAAAGTTTTCAAATAATTTTATTGGTCTTGCTAACAAGTGAGCACTTGTTAATGTTACTTGAAATAAAAAAAAATTACAAATTAACATTTATATTTTTTTCGAAAATTTCAAAAAAATAAAATTTTCAATAAATTTAACTTCTTTTCAAATGCTAAAAAAACATTTGTTACTCATTCCGTTTCAAATATAATGTTTCTAGAATTTTTGTCCCATATTTTATATATATTATTCTTTTACCAACTTCATGCCTAATTAACGGTGGTTTTTTTTTCTTTCAATTATACCCTTAGTAATCACAACCTATTTTTCATCTCTGATATCATTCTCTCTCTTTAATAATGATTACATAGAATTATTGTATTCAAAATACCACAAATTCTTATACTCCCTCCGTCCCAAATTATAAGGTCCTCTTGGGTATTTTTACGTATACCAATGTTGTTGAATTCTATATTAAAATTGATATGTTCTTCCAAAAATACCCCTCTATCGATTATTAAAACATAATAAATTTTTTCATTCTTCAATAATTAATTTAATTCCTAGATATTCCATCATTTATATTTAATGCATTGAATCAATTTCCAAGTCATTTACAACATTAAACAAACTCCATTAAACAAGCTTCATTTCATATTCCAATACAATTTTATTTACTATTTCTTCTCATAAAACCTTAGACCACAATTATTAGATGTAAGGGTAATTTTGAAAATAATTACAAGAGTGTCTTATATTTAAAACCAAATTTTTTTACCCAAAAAAACTTTATAATTAGGAACGAAAGGAGTATTATTTATTTTTTTTTTTAAAATCGTTGATAACCTCAAAACACATTACATATAAAATGGAGAATGATTTACCCTAATTTTATACTCCAAGAGAAAGTGCAATGAACCGAGGAAGAATTGAAGATAAGGAAGCCATATTTCTTTGATGGCTTAACAACGCTCAAAAAACCTATGCACACACATCAAGGGCATTATGGTAATTGCACAATCATGCATAGAGTTAAGTGATTGTTAGGTCCAACTTCCCAAGGTGGAAAACAGAACAACATAACCACATAGAAATTAGAATTGAAGAAGAGAAAGAAATCAAAGCCCATAAGGAATTTGTAACATCCACTCCCTCCCTATCTATCTTGTTTCCTCTCTCTCTCTCTCTCTCTCTCTCTCTCTCTCTCTATTCTCTGTTTCATAATTCAACAAATTATCTTTCATTTCAAACAAACAAACAATGGCTTCTTGTGGTTCCAAAGACTCCACCAAGAAGAAGAGGGTAACAACCTTGTTCAAGTTCTCTTCAATCATCATCATCTTCATCATCCATTTTTTGAGCTAAAAATTTAATCTTTTCAAAACCCTTTTGCCATTGCATTGCATTTTCATTATTTGGGTATTAAACGGTCGCCATTTTTTTGTTGCTATTTTGGAAAGTTTCATATTTTCTTCTTCTTCTTCTTCTTTTTTTTTTTTTTTGAGATTTTTCTTTTCTTTTTATTGGTTGTGAATGAATATTCAGACAAATGGGTCGGCAAAACTGAAGCAAATCAAGCTTGATGTTAGGCGTGAACAATGGCTTTCTCGAGGTATAGTTCTTTATTATCTTCATTCTCACCTGAAAAAATTGTTCTTCCATTGATTACATGAAAAAAGCTGTTTTTTTCCTTATTGTTTTAATCCATCAATGGCATTATATATTAATAAAAATGATTCATTTGTTGGATAAAAGGATTTAATTTGGGTTTTTCTTTTATTTATCTATCTTTTTCTCTTCCTTTGGTGTTGTCATTGTCTTTATTTTGATGAATATAGTTTTATTTGTTTCCTTTATTCTATTTACCTGCAAAGTTATTATGGCTTTTATGGAAATCAACATGAATGAAAGCTTCTCAATATGAACTTTCATATTGTAATCTTCAAAGCTCAAACCAAAATGATGTATAAAGCTGCCTTCTTAATTATATTGATTAGTGTAACACTGTATGAGTGGAAATTGGTAAACCATTTTGCATGTTGCGGTATCAAGAAGACAAAAACCAACTCTCATATTAGCTTAAGCTTGTTAGATTTCATCGCAAAACCAATTGCACTATTTAGTGGAGATGTGGAACGTCCAACATCCCTCTCTACATAAACCAGCCATAACAGGAGTAAATGACGTAAACAATAGATTTCATAATGGGCTTTAGCTCTGATACCATGTTAGATTTCATAAAACCAATTGGTATTAACTGGAGTTGTCCAATAGGTGTATAAACCTCACCTAAGAATTGAGGCAGACGATGTGAGAATTCCAAAAAAAAAAACTCCTATGCTCATGAATAGTTTTTAATTTTTTTATACCTAAGTAAAGTAAGTAACTTGCCCTCTGACCCTCTCATGCAAGAGCCCCTTGTAGGTGAACCCTATCGTATTGTGAAATTCAACTTTTGTTTAGAATAATGGGGACGAGAATTATGGAACTCCTAAACACTTTATTACAATGGCTGTTATTACCTTATTAAGAACAGAACTATCCCAAAAACTTGAGCTTTTAGGTTAAGGGTCATGAATGGTTTTGCTTTTATATCAAGTTGTGATGTGCTTTCCTAAAGCCTGATTGAAGCATTTTTTTTCATGTTCTATCAATGATTCCAATTGCTTATATTTCACTATACATAGTAAATGAATAATATCTAAAGTGAAAAAAAAGCCAAAGTCTCTTTAATTAGGTCATTTAGAAAAATGAATGATATATCCGTTCTGAAATTAAACAAGGTGGAAACATTACTTATGAATTATTTTAAAATCATTTGATTATATTTATTGTTCTTTGGTGATGTGCTGTATTTCAGTCAAAAAGGAATGCACTGCTGACTCTAATGGAAGGGTTGATCACTGTCCATCATCTAAGCACATTGCCCGTGAGGAGAATGAATCACCAAACAAGGAGATTAGGAGGAAAAGAGGAGAGGATATTGAAGACTCTTGCATCCAGGGCAATTCTTTGGGATCCATGACAACCGTCTCCATTCAAAGTAGTTTTGATAATGATGAGTCTGGGAATAGTTTCTCCGGGGGTAGCAGCAGCAGCGGTAGCATGAGGACTTCTTTCTCAGGAAATGTCAGTGAGGAAGAAGAAGAGGAGGATGATGGATGCCTCGACGATTGGGAGGCTGTTGCTGATGCTTTAAATGCAGATTCCGTGGTTTCAGAGTCTCCCGCGGAGCATGAGAGTTTGTTCATTGATTCTGTTCCGGTGATTGCTAAGAGTCCTGGACTGGACTTCTCAAAAACAAAGTTCGTTTCGGCAGTTCCTGAATCACACCCGAACTGTCATGCTTGGAAACCTAATGATTCTCTTCGGCCTCAGTGTTTGCCCGACCTCTCAAAGCAACATAGTTCTCCATTAAATCCAGCCTGGCATGGTCACAAAAAAACTGGCCCTTGGGCATGGCAAACAATCATTTCTCAACCTTCTCAATGCCCCATATGTTATGAGGATTTAGATGTAACAGACTCAAGCTTTCTTCCTTGTCCGTGTGGATTTCGTCTCTGCCTTTTTTGTCACAAAAAGATCCTTGAGGCAGATGGGCGATGTCCAGGCTGCAGAAAAATATACGATCATCATGTCGATGGGAATGGTGGATTCGGCGTAAGAGCCAAAGCATTCCACATTACTCAACCATGCAGTATGCGTACAAGGTGCTATGCTAGATCTTAAAAGACGGTTTGTGTTTGTGGAAACATCATGTAAATGTTATCTCTTACTCTTATCACTTTATATTTATAGTTCCATACCCCATTTCTCCCCTCCCTTCCCTAATGAAGTTAAAAGATCAAATTTTATTGAGAATAAGAGTTGAGAGAATAGGTAGAAATTTGAAAATAAACAAATTACATTCATGAGTTTGATTTTCGTTACCATGGTTTTTTGACGTATGTTAGTGCAGGAAACTGAATGCTGCTAATACAACTTAGAAGATTGAAATCTGAATAAATTTGTTTATGTTGTGTAGTTTTACAGTCTGCTCAATTCTCAAATTCGATTTATGTGCTCTTCAACTCATGAAATATCTGGTGCTTGCTAGACCTCATCAGTCATCCCTTGAAATTTACTGGTTGATTCTGAATGTGCTAGTTAACTGTGGCTGATTCTGGGTCCCCACCGATAGAAAGCACAAACACTTAAAGTTGGTCTATGTACCAACATGTATCCATGTCGGATACTCATCGCATATGACTGATCTAGTGGTCCATAGCTTGCAATTTTTTGTTTATTATTAGTTTTTGTGCTGATGAAGGTTGGATATTATGATAGTCTTCTTTTGTATCTACAATGACCAATGTGACTTTTGAAACATTGGTCTCCATTTTAATCTTGTTCTTGTGCTAACTATGAAGTATGTAGTAAACTGCTTGCATGTTAAACATAGATGCCCATACTAGGAATTGTGTTTCCATCTGTACTTTTATAGTTTCATATTATTTTTTAGAATTTTGTGTTCTTGTATTCATAATGTATTGTGCCTGTGTCTCCTCATGCATCCATGCTTTCGGGCCCCTACATCTTTTCTCATCACCTCTGAACTAACATGAGAAAGTGATATGGAAACTGTTTATTTTGTGTAACATGATTACATTCTCTTCATGTTTTAGAGGTAAACACATATTTTTTTGGATCATTGTGGTGACATGCAGAAATTGCCCTTAATTACTTTGATTCTAGTGGATATGACGTTTGAATTTCACATGCATTAATCAATATGAATCTCTACACAGAAGCATGGTTTCAGATATTTTGGAATTTTAAATTGTGATTGAAATTAGCACTTGAAATTTCATTCCATCCCTTAGATCTTTTGATAAATTAATGTTTTTACTCTTTTGCACTTATTTTCATGCTATTTATAACAATTTTTTTTAGTATTTACTTTTTTTTATTCAAAAGTAGCCACCTATAGGCTTTTGATTAGTGATAAAACTTTGTTAACTTATTCTATACGTATGTGGGGTGCCAATAGTCAATTATTACCTGTCGGTGATTAAGATTGGATGCTATTCTTGGTTTTGTGGTTAGTTGGAATGTAATTTATTAATACTAATTCATAATTTAAGCATTGTGTGGCTGCAAAGATGTACATGTGCATAAATGATACATGTGGTTTTTTTTTTAATTTTTTTTATCAGGAGTTTCACTTCCCTTGTGAGTAAGGGATTGTTCCTCGTAGCAATAGCAAGTATCCTTTTATAAAATTCTAGTAGAACCATTGTTAGTTACATGTGTACAATTATAATTTTTCTACCACGCCATAGATATTTTTTTCATGATGCTAATTATGATTAGTCATCAGTCAAATAATGGAAAACTATTTAGGAGATACGGCAAAACCAACAACTATTTCCGTGGCTAACAAATACTATTAATACAAAAACCTCTGTTATGAGGCCTAAAAATTGTGATTTTACTTTATGAAAAAGAGTTACTTTTCAGCCCTCACCTATTACTCTTGAACCCCATTTTCTTCCGCCTCTTGAAAGGCGGAAGTGTAAAATTAATGGCTTTTCCGCCTTCCATGAGGCGGACAACAAAAAAATTACACTTCCGTCTTGAGAGAGGCGGAAGAAAATGGGGTTCAAGAGTAATGGGGGCTGAAAAGTAACTCTCTATGAAAAATACTGACAAGGGATTTTTGATTTTTTTTTTAAGAAAATAAAGAGTTATTTTATGTTGAGAAATTGAAGTTTAACATTATGTAAACTCTTGCACTTAGTTTTTAAATATTAATTTGTTTCTTTTGTATTTTTTAACAAATGATTTTAAAACATTCATAAATAAAACCCTTATTTTATTCATGAATGGGTTGTTCGTTTATATACATTGGGCAGAGAGTTTGGAAAGTACCAAGTAGTTTCTTCGGTTTTCAATGCAAGAATTTTTTTTTCCCAAGGTATTCACCCGCGTAACTTGGTGACTAATCATTTCGACATTGTCGGGCCATTTCGGGGGCTAATCTCCCAACGATGCCTTTTACATTCGCAAGAGCTGAGGATTGAACCTTCAACCACTTGCTTAAGTAGCAACAAATTAGATCTATCAAAACGGGTCGCCCGCCCGGATTCAGCCCGGCCTGCTTCGGCTTTGGGCCAAACTGGGCTCGGGCTTAAAAGCCCGGTTGCAAATTGACTACAACAACATAGAACCAAACCCATCCTAAGCGGGTCACGGGCTTTTGCGGGCCAGCCCGTATCAATTTTTTTCCCATTTTCGATAAAATTTTTATTAATTAATTTTTAAATGTCCAAACATAGGTGAATTAAAAAAAAATAAAAATGGAATATAACATGATGTGTGTTATTTTATGTGCTAGAGGCCTATTATGTTAATTCATTTATAAGAAACATCTACATTTTATTTTATGGAAGTGATGTACTCGTTGCAGGTGATGATTAGGAAATCATGGAGTTGCTTAATCCATCCACTCCCTTCCACCATGGTTCTCAGAGTAAGACTTTACAACCTATGCATCACTTTATGAAAAATCTGGATTCAAGCTTGCATTGCGGGTTCGATACAGGCAATGAGACTCACACAGTCCAACAATTTTTCAATTATGTAAATAATGGAACTCATTTCCCATAAATTTCAATATAGGACTATAATTATCATGGGGTAAAAGAATATAGGCTTAATAATGTCACAAGTCCCTAAAGTTTGAGGTACTTTTGCCAGATATCCTTATTCTTTTTTTTTTTCAATGTCTGACTCCCCGAAGTTATTTCTGAGTTTGTCATATACCTCTACTACCAATTCTGACCAATTTCGCTAACATGTAACATCAGAATCCTGATCAGACGCAGGAGGTTGGTCATGTGACGTCGAGTGATGTCACACGTGCGAAGACGACATCTCTCTTCAAATTTTTTTTCTTTTTTTATTTAACTAAAAATATAAAAATATTATGTTTTTTTAGTTTTTTAAATTTTTTAAAAACAGGATCTTCTATCACGGGGCACCAGGTGCTTAACCTCTTGCATCTGATCAGGATTCCGATGTTACATGTTAGCAAAATTAGTCAGAATTGGTAGTAGGGGTATTTGACAAACTCAGAAGTAACTTCAGGGAGTCAGACATTGGAAAAAAAAGAATAAGGGTATCTGACAAAAGTACTCCAAACTTCAGGGACCTGTGACATAATTAAGCCAAGAATATAACACTGGCAAAAAAACAACACCTATAATTCTATTTTTTTTTTGTTTTTTTAAATGTAATGTGGACCAAACCTAGCCGATTCGGGCTAAATAGCCCGGATTGAATTTATGTATTAATATGTGCGGCCCAAACCCTACGCTTTTTCGGGTTTTTCGGCCCGACTCGGCCTATTTTGACAGCTCTACAACAGATCCTTTACCATTTGTGCTAATCTCCACTAGTTTAATACAAGATTTTATTGAAGAAATTCACATGAATTAAAGAAGAGAAAATGAAGAATACACTGACAGGGTAAATGTTTCTTACACCATTAGTGCATTTATGGTCGTTGACTTTTAGATTAAAGTAATACAAATGAATGGTGTATGATGGACACATGGTGTAAAAAATTTTACACCGTTAGTGCATACTCATTAATCTCATTAAAGAAATGAGTTAATATTATTAGTAGTACCGAAAGTAACGAGATTTTGTATATTTTTTCAAGAGTGTTGGTTTACAAAACCCTGTCTTTGATTTCCAAACCGTATTTTTTTGACTGAATCTCAAATGAAAAATGTATTTTTCATGTTGATTTTTTTGACAGGGTTTAGTCAGAAAATTTTTTATGACACTTCTGAATCGGAAAAATGAAAGAAAAAAATGTGGTTCTTAAATAAATATTTTTTTTTTCAAAATTATCCTTATAATTAATATTGAAATTCTAAAAAACACTAAATAAGGGATATTTAGGGAAAATAAATAATTAATAACCATTGAAAATTGTAATAAAGGGCTTATAAATAAGAATAGGCTTATTTATGTCAGGTGCCCCTGTAGTTTGTGTAGCCACCCAATTTTGTCTGGGGTCAAAAATATTATTTTGTAAAAATTTTTGGTTAATTAATTTTTTATTCTCAAATTTTTATAATTGAATAAATAGTGAGGAAAAATAAAAAGCTTGTTTGAATGTTTTATTCTTGTGTATTAAGTTATTTTTGGGATTTATTTAAAAAAAAAAAAAAGAAGTGCATTGAAAATTTTTTAGAATAAAAATTAATTGAAAAGATTGTGTCCAGAATTTTGACAAAATCAATTCAAATGATTGAAAATCAATTATTTTTAAAAAAAAGAAAGATTTTGATAATTAATTAAAAATCAATTTAGAAAATTTTGAGAATAATTTCAAAATCAATTAAAAATTTTGAAAATCAATTTGAGAAATTGAGAATCAATTTGATTTAATTGAAGATTTGTTTTAATCATAAATATTTGAAAAAGATTACGATTGATTTTTGACAAATTAAAATTTTTTGATTGAAATCAATTTGAATTTAGTTGATGATATGTTTTATTTGGAAGGAGTTATCAACTTCTTTTTTCTAAAAGATTGAAAATTAATTAAAGAAAAATTGATAATCAAGTAAAAATTTTTGAATCAATTAAATAGGATCGAGAATGAATTTGATTGAGTTGAGAATATTTTTTTCGATTGCATTTTTTTGATTCAAATCAAAGATTCTTTGGAAAGGATTATCCTCTTTTTGAAATGATTAAAATCAATTCAAATTTTGACAATCAATTCAAAAGATTGAAAATCAATTCATTTTTTTATTTGAGAATCAATTTGATTTAGTCGAGGATTTTCTTTTAAAATAAAAAATATTTGAAAAGATATTATCATTATTTTGAAATTGATTTTTACAGATTTTTTCTTAACTTAACTTCTACTATAAATTGAAGTCCCTTCCTCACTTTGAGGAGGAGGAAAATTTTTTGAAGAGGAAGGAGAAATTTTTTTGAAGAGAGTTGCACACAAAAATTTGAGAGGAATAATTTTACATAGAGTTTTGTGATAATTTTTCCTTTCGTTTTTCGTGCCTCCTTATTTTCATTTTAAGAACCGCATGCTGTTGTGCTACACCTCTTCCTTGTCACATATTCTCTCCATAGCACTATAACATCATCTCCCATCAACATCAGGTGCTTTCCTTCTTTCTTTCATTTTTTCCTTCCTTTTTTTTAACTTCTAGATTTTTTAGTAATTGATCAAATACTAAAAATTAAAATATAATTTTTTTAATTTTTTTGTTGATAATTTAATTATTAATTTTTAAGAATCTTTATCTTTTTTCGCAATAATAGAAATTGGTTGTGTTTTGATAAGCCAATTTCTCTCACCCAAATTTATCATAGAGGTGGGATCTCTTGGACTTCCTCTCTACACAAAAATACATATATAAAATAATTTTCTTTAAAATAATAATAAATTAAAAACATAGATTTTTTAATTATTGTTGTGATGTCCTAGACGGTGAGGTCCTCCAAGGGTTGAGGAAGAAGACCTTCAAAGGAGCCTCAGTCTAGGGTTTCTATGTGATGTTTGGTGGGAATCCTCTGGTGGCTAAGGGGAGAGCCAAGAAGCAACCCTAATCACTGGTGTGTGAGGGTGATAATTAGGGTTAGAGGACGTACCTGAGCCCCATGTAGTACGGAGCTACTTATAGGGGGGAACTGGTTGCCCTAATGGGCTTGCTTTAGGCCCAAGTAGGGCCAGCCTGTACTGAGCTATGAGCGGATGAGCTGTCCTTATGGATAAGGTGATGAGCTGTCCTTGTGGATAAGGTGTGACACGTCATCCTGTCCTCGGTGTCGGACTTTGGGAGGTGTCGGACAAGGAAGTCGGACCTGGGTGGGAGTACGAGGTCGGTCCGTATCTAATATCTGTTCGGCCGTTGAGCCCTGAGCTCGGCCCAGTATGCAGAGGGCTTCTCATAGGGCCGTGAGGCCTTAGGTAGGGGCTCTGAGGACCTCGGCTAGGCCGAGTCCACCACATAAGCCCCCCAGCTCGGTCAAGGCTATCTGAGCCTTGTTCCGAGGTTCCGGTTTAGGTCCTTTTCCCAAATCCACCGCATAAGGGCCGAGTCCACCACATAAGCCCCCCAGCTCGGTCAAGGCTATCTGAGCCTTGTTCCGAGGTTCTAGGGAGTTCGGCCGTTGAGCTGTCAAGAGCTGGATCCAGCTGTCCTTGATGTCCTTTCATTATGACGGAGCAGGTTTGAAAACTGTCCTTTCTCCTGCCCCGCCGTGACGCTTGCTTTTTCCTGATCTGACACGTGTCAGAAATCGTACCTAACGAAGCGTCGCCATTACTGCGACGTTGCTTCGAGATCCGTGATTCCAGCTACTCTGCGCCTCTGCGCCACGTGTCTAATTGCAAGTGGCCTCCTGCTGGATTGGGCTTTTTTTGGATCAGGCCCATGTTTCGAAAGTGGGGGGAAAACGGTTTCTCTCCCCCCTATTTCCCAAAACCGCTGCTTTCTCTTTCTTTTCCACAATTATTCTCTCTCTTAACACTATTGCCTTCTCTCTTTCTCTCCATCGAAAACTGTTTCTCTTCCCCACGAAGACACTGATTCCGCTCTTCCATAATCGAATTCCATTCTTCTTTTCTGCACTTCCCTGCCTTCTTCTCAATCAGCGGATCCTGCTTTGATTTTTCAAACTTCATTCTCCTTCGATCTCCAATTCCTAAGGTACTGGTTGCTCTCTCATTCCTTTTTCTTCTTTCTTTGATTCTCCTCTTCTCTTACTGTTTCGTGGTTTATATGGGAGGGGTTTAATGTTTTTTCACGTTTCTTGTTCTCCGTTTTCATGGGTATGGTGCGGTTTTCCTTTACAGCTTTGTGGTTTGAGGCTTTAATTTAGGGGAGTAATGTTGTGGTTTAGAGTGTTTCTGGGTTTGGGCATTTTTAGGATTTTGGAGGGTTTTTGATTCGTGTTTTTTGTTTATTTTTCAGAAAACCAAAGGAGTAGGTTGGGTTCAGTATGAGTAGGGATTGGTTTAGAAAATGGGCTGGGGTAGTCTCCTTGTCATCGAGCAGTAGTGAGGAGGAGGACGACTCCTCCTCCTCATCCTGCTCCTCCACAGAGGTAGACGAGGCGTTCCGCCGCCAGAGGGAGTATAGGCGGAAATATGAGAGACGAGTTCTGGAGGTCGATCCCGTTGAGGTCGTCTATCCTCGGGATTGGGCAGAGAAAAGAGAGTGGATACGACAATATGCTTGGGCCGAGTTTGCTGATGGTAGAGAACGTGCCGACTTTCAGAGGATGGAGAGGGAGAGGATGTATGATCGGGGGGTACCTGTGGTAGAGGGGAGATGCTCGCCTCTCGGAACAACTTCGAGGGGATTTTCTGGGGGGTTATTTTTTGTAACCCGTAGGACTAATACCGAGCTCCCCTGTTCTTCCACAGGTACAATGCCACCCAGGAAGTGCGTCAGTCGACCTGAGCTTTATCCTGCGCCGTTCGATGCCGAACAATACGAGTGGGTTGAAGTGGAGCCCAAAGGAATCCAGTCCCGCCTTTGTTCTGAGGACCAGCTTGCTGAGGTAAGGAGAGCCGTGTTGCCTTGCCCAGGGGACGCCACCGGGACCTCTTACGAAGTACTCCCCTGTTCGGCAAATGACAGAATATGCAGCCGAACTGACGATAATTCTTTCTTCTTTTATGCCGACTTGATTCACAATCTCGGAGTGACCCTCCCGTTCACTGATCTGGAAATGAGGGTCTTAAACGAGCTTGGACTGGCTCCTTCCCAACTTCACCCCAATACTTGGTCGTTTCTCCGAGCATTCCAAAGGTACTGCGGAGCCCAGAATTTGGTATGCACTGTTCGACTATTTTTGTGGATGTACAACCCATTCGTCAGCAATAAGGACGGGCTCACTGGTCGCCTTTGGGTATCGGCTAAGGCCCGAGCTCACTGTGGGCTGTTCGGCATGTTCTCCGAATCTTGGAAACATTTTAAACCAAGATTTTTTAAATACAAGTACGTTGGAACGGGGCTACCTTGGTTTCGGTCCGAGACGGGATCGAAGTTCCCTTTGGAGTGGACCCCCGAGTTCTTTAATCACCATACCAGCACGCTGCAAAGGTGGTCGGGCGTAACCTTGGATGCCGACGAGTCCGTAACGACCCACCATTTTCAGACCGAATATCGTGCTCGAAAATTCCAGCTTGATATTGGTGTTTTCATGCAGTGTCCTGACAACGAAGTCTTGACGAAAATTGGTAGTTACTTTTTCTCTTATACTTGTACATTTTCATTCAGCTTTCTTATTAATTTCTCTTTATCCTTTTGTGTTTGCAGAAGAACATTGGTCGAACATGTCGTCCAGGGCGGTGAAGGCTGTGCTAGATGCACGGAAGAGGAAGAGGTCCGAAAATCCTTCCAACGAAGCGGTGGCTGCCGAGGTCTCCACTGAGACGACCTCAATCGATTCCGCTCCTCTTCACCCAACTCCGCCTGTAGTGATCATAGCCCCACCTCCTCCTCAATCTCCGAGTCCAAGTACTGAGGTGATCCTTGCTGCAGGTACCCCGCCCTCGGAAGCTGATGCTCTTTCGAGGCCGCCGACCACCTTTGCCAAAACTTCGGTCAAAGACGCTCTCATCAAAATGTCGGGAGCTGAGTGGAAAAAGAAGGCTGAGGATATGGCCTGTCAGCTGAAAAGGGCCACAACCATGTTTAATGTGTTGGCCGAAGTCGCTGACGATGTGGCTGATGGAGTGTCACCGGCCAAGAAAAAAGCTCGGTCTGCTATGGCTGCCGAGGTGGAGGAGCTGATGGCAAAAACGCTGCTGAGCAAAAGCTGGCCGAGTTGGAAGGGAAGCACCGCCAACAGACGGAGGAGCTTCTAAAAAATCATGAGGAAGCTTTGGCCCAAGTGAAAGCGGACGGTGGGGAGGCTGGTCGGCAGAAGGGCCTAGCTGAGGTTGAGAATGTTAGGACTTTGCTGAAGAGAAGGGCTGCTCAAGCTCTCAAATATAAGGTAGCCGCTTCTGAGTCAGACTTCAATCTTGAGAGGGTGGCGAGCAAAATTTTTACCAGTGCAGTGGAGCAAATTCTTCATTTGAACCAAGGGCTCCGCATTCGGTATGTCGGCGCCTCTGCCGGGTTCGGGGTGGAGGATGGGAAGATGGTCGATTATGACAAGGATGGGGTCGAGGTTGACCTGGACCAACCCGAGGAGAACCTTCCCAACCCCTTGGTGGAGAAGCCAGATGCAGAGTTCGACCCGAGCTCGGTTGTCCTTTATGATGTTGAAGAAGAAGCAGCGTAAGTCCCTTATGCTGGGCCGCTTGTACTTTGTATAATCATGTCCTTGTACTTTGCTACCTTTGTATAACATTTTATATTTATGCAAGTTCTCTTTAGCTTTAACTTGTTGCATGTTGTTATACTTATGCAAGTTTTTCTTCTAACTTGTTGCATACGTACTATGTCCGAGATCGGATTTATGCAAGCCTTTTCTTTAACTTGTTGCACGAACGCGAGTTTTACTTTACTAACTTGTTGCATTTTTATTCGTTCGACCTCGGATCGAACAACGATTAGGTAGGTGGTTACCCAAAAGGCTTTAAAAACGAATGCAAGTGTTTGAGACTTGTTGCATGTTGCAACTTTTATGCAAGTTTTTGTTTTAACTTGTTGCATATATACTGCGTCCGAGGTCGTTTTTAAGCAAGCTTTGGATAAATGCGAGTTTTTATTGACTCGTTGCATGCTTCGTTCATTTTTAGACATGGGATCTGAATACTTGTTAAGTAAAACTACTTTTGAGAATACAAGTCCTTTACCAACTTGTTGTATTCAGACCTGATCGGACCTAAAAAAACTTGTACCCCGGACATCGGTGTTTAAAATCTCGTGTTAATAACTCGGATAAACTCGGAAGACTCAGTGAGTGCAGTAATCTTATAAGTTTTCCTCTGAATAAAGGTACTGTATATAAGTGCATACGGTTGGGATCTCGGATTCACCCACCTTAGCCGAGGTGGGAGTCCTCGTCCCCGATGTGAAAGAGGTTGCTGAGTGAAGTTATGTGAGAACATTTCACAGCAAGTTGTGCTTTACCGGGTGTCCCTTGTACACTGTGCATATGAGCCGATCTTATCTAGAAGACGTTGGCTGTGCATAGCGCCATGCAACATTTAGGTGGCTAGTGCTAAATGATAAGCTAGTACGTACGTATATAAAACTGTGGCACTTGAGTATGAGCAAGTTTGTACTTTTCATTAATTGTAGTCATGAGTACATTGCTTTTTGGAAAAGTGGATATCTCACAATGGGAATGTAAAAACATGAACAGAATTTAAAGGAAGCAAAATTTAAAATGAGCTTGAATTTGAATTTCTCAGATGAGGATGTTGATGACTGCCGATGATATCTGAGGTAAACCTATTTGAAACAGGTTCTCAGTGTTGTAAAGTCTTGGGAATCATTGAGCTCGGTTCTTTCGAAAATTTCCCAGAGTATGTTTCCAGAACGCCTCTGTTGGGACTTCCCGATTTCGGGCTCATTTCCCGCTTTTTCGGTAGTTAAGACCGATGTCTGCTCCTCGGGGCACGAGGTGATCAGACTCGGACAACCCGGGTTGTGCTGTTTTCTTGTCTTGGTCGGCTAGCTCTTCCTTTGCTATCTTCCTCTGACCAGGAGCAGCTTCTCGGATTTCTTCTGTCGGTATTGGGTTTTCTTCGGCTTTGTGATGGTCACCCGAGGTGAACTGATAGGAGAGGCCGCCGAGATTGTTGGTAATGCTGCAAAGTGGGAACTTTTTCATCTTGAGGCACCAGATCTTGGGAATTTGAAAAGCTCGGCGTAAGAAATGGGTAGGAAGTTTACTCCGGCTCTCAATTCGGAGCTGTACCGAACGGAGGGCAGGGTTATTAACAGTTAGAGAAATGAGGAAATTCTCCCCCTGCGGGGGGTTGGAGAGGACTGGAAAAGAAAGGAGATTTCCTTTAAATGGATCCTGGATTTCTTGGGGGAGGTTGGCATTCGTGATAACATCTTTGCTTGGGGCAGAGGGGAAGGGGGGATTTCCAACCCTTATTCTTGAGGAAAGGTCCTAAGGACATCTTGTTCGAACTGAACCTCGGCCAATAAAACTCTTCCCTTGGACAATGTCGGGTCAGTGAACTCTTTCTGCTTCTTTTTTACCTCCCGTAGGCTTGCATTGTAGCAGAGCCGGGCTTTCACCTAGTCAACTTTGACCATAACAACCTTGTTGTCTGATCCGACGAATTTCATTGCCAAGTGTACTGTTGAGACTACTGCCCCAAAGGCTTGTAGGCAGGTTCGTCCCAGTATTACATTATATGGGGAGTCAGAGTCAACTACTAAAAATTTGACGATTTCCGTTCGGGCCGTAGGCTGGTTGCCTAGGGTCACCGGGAGATGAATGGCTCCCAGGGGGCGGATTGCCTCACCTGTGAAGCTGATGAGATTGCCTTCGAACTGAACGAGGTCGGCTGACCTGAGCTTCAGCGCTTGAAAAGTATGAAGAAAAAGAATATCGGCCGAGCTTCCTTGGTCTATGAAAACTCGGGCGACTTCGAAATTGCCAATTAACGCCGTTATCACCATCGGATCATTGTGATCCGGGATGACGTCTTCCATGTCTTGGTCAGAAAAAATGATAGGGATGTTCCTAGATGGTTTCTTGCCAACGGGTTTGTGATGGACAACGAGAACTTGGTTGACGTACCTTTTCCTCTCTGTCCTCTTTTCTCCGCCACCGGCGAAACCTCCCGAGATAGTTTCAACTCGGAAGTTTTCCGGTGACTTGTCTAGATCTTGTACCACAACCATGTTTACTCGTTGTGGTTCTTCTTCCTTCTTTTCAGGGGACGGGTTGGCTTTGGCTTTTCCTTTATCGTTGTCTGGGGTGCGAGACCTTCTTCGGCCCCGTCTTTCCACTGCTTTTCGCACATACTGCTGCAATTTGCCCCTTCTCACCATATCCTCAATGACATCCCGAAGCCATGTGCACTGATCGGTATGGTGGCCGTACCCGTCGTGGAAGTTGCAATATTTGGATTTGTCCCTGACATTGTTTTGATTTCTGAGAAAAGAGGGTCGAGGTACACTCCTGAGTTCGGTCTGCATGGTCTCTCTCCAGACTTGAGACCTCGGGACCGTCAGGGGGGTGTAAGAATCATACTTAGTGATGTACGGACGTCGGCGGTCCTCTTGTTGGCCGACGTGAGAGCGACCTCGGTCTCCCTGGTCTGCTCTTCCTCCTCTTTCATCCCTGTTGCTGCGAGGACGACCTCGGGGCAGGGCATTCTGCGAGGCGGCTTGAGCGTTTTCCATCCTACTTGACTGTCCTTTGTTGAATTCTTCAAGATTGATGTACTTGTTTGATCTCTGTCTCAGCTCGGCCATGTCCCTTGGTGGCTTTCCAATAAGTGAATCTTTGAACCCTCCTTCGGCCAATCCTTGGGTCAAAAGGAGGACAACAACCTCGGGAGATAGATTGGGGACTGAGCTGGACTCGCTGTGAAACCTGTGCAAGTATGCACGTAAGGATTCTTCTGGTTTCTGCGTCACTGTTGCTAGCGTGTGGTCCGACCTGGGTTGTACACAGCTAGCAGTGTATCTGTTAAGGAAGACCTGCTTCATTTCTGCCCAGTTGTTGACATAATTCTTGGGAAGTGTTGAGTACCATCGGAGGACTGGGGCCTGGAGGGTCATAGAGAAAGCTCGGCACTTGAGCCGATCTCCTCCACCATGAAAGTTCACAGCTCCCTCATAAGAAAGGACATGCTCATGAGGGTCTGTGAGGCCATTATATCTGGGAATATTGCTGGACCCGAGGTATCCAGGTGGTGGTTCATAAGCCATGACGGCTGGTGTAAAAGGATGCCCAGGGTGGGAATCATCCGAATCAGGTTGTTGCTGGTCAGGGAGTGGTGTAAGTTGTGTGATAGTTGTGTGTGGTGTTGCAAAGGTTTGTGGAGTTAACGGGGGTTGTGGTGGAAGAGGTGGTGGAGGGGGTGGTGGGGGAACTCATTTGGGGCCGGAGCTTGAACAACAGCTCGTTCAGCCAAACGCTGCATAGCAACTTGTTGGAGATCTACGATAGCTTTACCTTGTTGTTCTACAATTCTCATCTGCTGTCTCATCAAGAATAAGAGTTCTGCATCTCGAGAGAGCGTAGACTGTCGAGAGTGGGAACGGTGTGTTGTGCTGACAGAGTGGGCACGTTTTCCGCGGTGGCGGTGCGGTTCAGTGTTGATTTCTCCGAGCTCAGAGCGTAACTGTACGCGCCGACCTCCGCCGTGATGCTGTGTTGGATTTGTAGTGTCTCCAGTGTGGATGGTGTAAGGTCCACTGTGGGTATGGGTGAATTCTGGTGGTGGAGGTGGCGGTGGAAACGGGGGCGGTGGCGGGGGAGGAGGTGGAGGTGGTGGTGGTGAGGACCTCGCTGCCCTGTTGGCTTCGAGATGCAGGCGCAGGTCCTCAGTTGACGGCACCCTCCTTGGACGCCCCCTCCTTCTCCTCTGGACTGGTTGTTCCTCAGACATGGTAGAATTTCTGGGATGAAGTTTATCTTTTCCCATAGATGGCGCCAATGTGATGTCCTAGACGATGAGGTCCTCCAAGGGTTGAGGAAGAAGACCTTCAAAGGAGTCTCAGTCTAGGGTTTCTATGTGATGTTTCGTGGGAATCCTCTGGTGGCTAAGGGGAGAGCCAAGAAGCAACCCTAATCACTGGTGTGTGAGGGTGATAATTAGGGTTAGAGGACGTACCTGAGCCCCATGTAGTACGGAGCTACTTATAGAGGGGAGCTGGTTGCCCTAATGGGCTTGCTTTAGGCCCAAGTAGGGCCAGCCTGTACTGAGCTATGAGCGGATGAGCTGTTCTTATGGATAAGGTGATGAGCTGTCCTTGTGGATAAGGTGTGACACGTCATCCTGTCCTCGGTGTCAGACTTTGGGAGGTGTCGGACTCTCGGGGGTGTCGGACAGGGAAGTCGGACCAGGGTGGGAGTACGAGGTCGGTCCGTATCTAATATATGTTCGGCCGTTGAGCCCTGAGTTCGGCCCAGTATGCAGAGGGCTTCTCATAGGGCCGTGAGGCCTTAGGTAGGGGCTCTGAGGACCTCGGCTAGGCCGAGTCCACCACAATTGTTCTAAAATTTGTTGCGTTTTGGTAAGTCGAATTTTCTCTCCCAAATTCAGTGGAGAGATCTTACGGGTTGTCTCTCCGCACAAAAATATGTATACATAAAAAATAAATTTTTTTATAAATAAATTATAAAAATTAGAAAAAAAATGTTTTTTAGATAAAAATTAAATATATTTTATTAATTAAGTTTTAAAACAATGTGTTTTGAAAATCCACCTTTTCTTGCCTAAATGACAAGATCTTGTGCATATTTCCTCTCTGCATCAAACATTTTTGTAATAAAATTAAAAAACATTAAAAGTTAATTTAGAACTATGTAGCCTTGATTCCTCATTTTATGAGGGTATGTAGGACCAAGGGCAACCTTGTCAGGCACTACAATAAAAAACAAATATTTTTTGGCAAACCAGTTATTTAGGTCTTTTAATTAAAATCAATCAAAGGTACCATTTTCGAATGGGCGAACGGGGTGCTAATACCTTCCTCGGCTCGTAAACGACTCCCGAACTCGGAATCTATCTAGTTCGAGATCAATCTTTATCCGTTTTAATTAATAATTATTTTTTCCGCGTTTTTGCAACAAAATGCGGTGGCGACTCCATATTGGGTCAATCGACCCCCACTCGTAGGCGAGGCCCCGAGGGCGACCCGTGACCCCGGCCGCGACAGTTTGCACCTATTTTGTCAGACGCCCTTTAACTTTATTTTTCAACAAATATACCCCTAAAGTTTGCTCCGGTGAGCCATATACCCCTGCATGTCATTTCCGGCCACCGGTGCTGACGTGGACCACCGGAGTCAGCAAGTGGTAGAAATAGGAGCCCTTCTAGTTTGAGTCTTTTTTGTCAGATACCCCTATATATAACTTCAAAAATTCATGTCTTTTAAGCCGTAAGTCCAAAAATTACAAATTTTATATCAAAACGATCGTATTGAAATATAGAATTTTAATATGTAATTATTTTACTTTTATGGATAGTTTTCTAAAAAATTATTTTTTGGGAAATTTTCTATACGAATTTTGAATTTATGAATTATTAAAAATAATTTATGAATTGGATTGAATTAGTTTTTATTGTAGTTTAGGGAACATAAAATTCATGAGTTTTGACTTTGTCAGTCTCCGATGATTTTAAATTTAGTTTTTTTATAGCTTTTTTTTTATAGTTTTTTACAATTTATTTTTATAAGTCAAAACTCATGATTTTTATGATCCTCAAACTATAATAAAAACTAGTGCAATCCAATTCATAAATTATTTTTAATAATTCATAAATTCAAAATTCGTATAGAAAATTGCCCAAAAAACAATTTTTTTACAAAACTATCCATAAAAATAAAATAATTACATTTTAAAATTCTATATTTCAATACGATCTTTTTGACATAAAATTTATAATTTTTGGACTTACAGTTTAAAAGATATGAATTTTTGAAGTTATATATAAGGGTATCTGACAAAAAAGACTCGAACTACAAGGGCTCCTATTTTTACCACTTGCTGACTCCGACGGTCCACGTCAGCACCGGTGGCCGGAAATGACATGCAAGGGTATATGGTTAACGGAGCAAACTTTAGGAGTATATTTGTTGAAAAATAAAATTAAAGGGCGTCTGACAAAATATGTGCAAACTACAGGGACACCTGACATAAATAAGCCATCAGAATAAAAGAATTCTCAAAAGAAACATAGATTAAGAACCATATGAGTGCTACTAACATGTGAAAATTCAACCTACTGGGTTTTAAAAAAATGATTTTTTTAATTTCAACTTGAAGATAAAAGATTTTAAAAAATAGCATTTTTCATTGAAAAACTAAAGATATGATAATTAAGAATTTGTGGCTTTAAATTTTTAATAATTTGTTACTTCCTCTATTTCATAAGTTACGCTCATTTAACAATTTTATTTTGTCTCATAAGTTATGTTTATTTAAAAATTCAATACTCATTTATACTTTTTTTCAAGTATATCCTTATTTATTACTCTCTTTTCACCACCTATTTTTCCATCTTTCTTCAATATAATCTTCATACATTTATTATTACTCTCCTTCCAATTATTAAATGGGGGTAATTTAATCAAAACATATAAAATTCTTACCTGATTTCATTTCTTAATCCATGTGCAATAGACTAAAAGAACTAAACTTATGAAACAGAGTGACTACTATATTTTTTTTTTGCCGAAACCAGGTGGTGTCTGGTCTTCACATTTTTTGTGGCTCAACTAATCCACATCGGATCCGCAAATTGTGCGAGTCTTTAAATCAATGATATGGATCCTCTCCAGGAATTGTTGTCTCATTGGGACTCGAACATTTGACCTTGAAGTCCCTAAGTAAGCGCTTAGTCAGTTTCCACTAGGGAATCCACTTGGGTTAATTAATGAGTACTATTTTTTAACCTCTTATTCTTATCCCTAAAGGTTGAAGTTAAACAAATCCTAAAAAAATTACTTCGTTATTTTTTACATGTTGTTTTTCATCAATATGCACTTGAGATATTAGAAATAATCAAATTTCAACCCTTATTATATTAAATTTAACTTGCTAGTATTTATAGGTAAAAAATATAATAAGAGAAATGAAATATTCTCTTTATGAATCAATTTAAAATCCTCCTAACTATATAGAAAGATAACATGTGTTACACCATGATACTTTTTTAGGATTTCACCTTATGCTATTTCTCATATTTTGCTAGCTAGCGACAAGACGGGCATCCAATTTGATAGATTGTAGTCCTTTTTTTTTTCTTGTTCTTTTTATTTTCAATTGAAAAAAAAAGCACATGCCGCATTTTTATCTTTAGGAGATTATATGTTGATTATGTTAGAAGGATATATTATTTATCATAAATTAAATACCACCATATTCATCCTATGCCAAATCTAAAGTTATCAATTGTTCTTAGTGCATAATATTCCGGACCCATCGCGAGTTAAGAATACATACTTTGTAAAAGATGACTTTTAGAAAACCTACTGTGACTTGTAGTAAGGACTTAATAACCGAGTTTAAATAACTTACAACAAAAGGCTTCAAGGCCATAATAATTTGGAGAAGCTCGGTAGAAGACTTAACTAGCAGAGACTTATTCCTGAAGTAAATCTCCAGAAGATAAACAACTCAATATTGAAGATTAATGGTTGATTATCAATGAATTATCATCAATTATAAAAGTCTATTGACTATCTCCTTACATATAAGATAATACAAAGAATACTCTCAGATATAGAAGATTTATCAAGAAAATACATCCGATCAAGGAGCCATCTTGATCCTATATATACCAGCCTCATGTAAGGGGTTGAGGCATCAATCATGTTACACCCTCATCTTTTATAAAGGGAATAAAATAATTTATTAGAAATTATTGTGACGGAAGAGTAAAAGTTCCCTTTATTCAATATTAGTGGATAAAATTTTTCTTTTCAATTACATCATTTCGGTGTTACAATGGATCAAATCCAGTCATGTACCTCTTCATCTTTCCGCTTGAGTCTCTGGCTTGACCGATGGACTGACTTCATCCGCTACTTACACCTACCACAAAAGGCTAGATGAGAGTAAATCACTTGTCATATCACGTCAGGCAGGTTAATGATTGACTGGCTTGACCGATGGACTGACTTCATCTGCTACTTACACCTACCACAAAAGGCTAGATGAGAGTAAATCACTTGTCATATCACATCAGGCAGGTTAATGATTGAACAACATACACAGACATCACAATCATAATGCAATTGATGCATGCTCAATAATTGTTTTATCACTTTGAATTATTACTTATTAATCTGCATGCAATGTCAGAATCTTTCATTCATTTCCCCGAAAGAATCCATAGGTACATTCATCACTTTCATCAACATTTCAATTGTATAAGGATCACACGTACACTGGGTCCTGACGCCTACACATACTTCCTTCGTATCTGCACTAGGTCCTTTCCCAAGGGACACGTCATACCAGGAAATCAATTTTGATATACTGCCTACAGATAGCGTCCTATCTGCACCAGACCTCTTCCCACAAGACACAATATATCGGGATCTCTTGATCTACTGCCTACGAATAGCGTCCTATTCGCACCAGGTCTTTTCCCACAAGACATGGTAAGATCGGGATTCAAGTAGTATATCGCCTACGAATATTCTCTTATTCGCACCAGGCCCGTTCCCACCAGACACGATATACCGGGAAATCATTTTTGATTAAGATTACGTGCACTAAAAATTGATTATTTTCATTTCAGGGTTCGATCTAATCGATTATTAGTCCATTTCATAATCATGCATTCATATTCATAGTCATTCATCATCAAAGTAATCATCTAAGTATGCATTTATTACCAAAATACATTTCATATTCCATAAATATTGTAGGTGAAAGCTAGGTGTATTAAAAATTAGTATTTTTCACCTTTCAGGGTCACTCTAATCGATTAAAAAAGGCTCTAATCGATTAGGATGTAAAAATTCAAATTCTGGTGGGAGATTTCATATGGTTGAATTGATTCACTCTGCAATTTAATCGATTCAAGCAATCGATTAACTCTGCAGTTGAATCGATTCAGTTGCTTAATTCTGCATACTGAATTGAGGTTTTAAAATACCAAATCTTGATACACTTCACTTTAACCATTCTCAAGCCAAAACAGATCACAATCATGTATAATTACATCTATTCATGCATAAGTTCAGCAATCAAAGCATCAAATTCATATAGAATTCAAGTAAGGTGCATAAAAGACGTAAAATCACAACTTAACATGTGAAATCTAATTCTCTTCCACCATAATCACATTTCAGTACCTTATTAACTCATATTCAAAAATTTAAACGTGTTTAAATCATGATTTCCATAGAGGACCATGGGTTGTCTTGGTCTCCAAACCAAGCAACCTTGTCATGGTTCTACTTAACACATCAAGTACATATGTCATCACAAACCTTCAAACATTAATCTTAGCGATATGAATGAAATCTCTCGTACCTATCTCAAGTGTTTGGATTGATTAGGAGTGGAAAGAAATGAGTTTGTTGGGAAAAAGCTCAAGAACCCACACTTGGAAAACACCCTGTTTCAGATTTGAGTGGGTGTTTTGATTAGACTTTTTGGACATTAAAAACTTAATTAAAATTGAGATCAAGAGTTGGAATACAAACTAGGATATATAAACTTGAGATTAAAACAAGTTTGAAGCTCAAAGGATGCTCGAGCTTACCACACGAATCAAGGAAAGTTGGCTCCTTGAATCTGAAATGCAGATTTCAGATTTGACCACCCAACTTTGCAGGTCTGTATCCCTTTCTACACTCCACCAAATCGAACAAACTTGGTACCAAATCTAAGAGGGTAACACGAACTTTAATTTGGTGTATAGTTTTCTAGGGTTTTCAGCTCAGATCATAGAACACGAATCAGATGAAGTTCATGACAGAAAACACGTTTTTCAGAGGGTTATGGTGTTGTTCTTAAGTTTTGGAGTGTATACTCCCTCCATTTACTTAAATTAATCACCCCCAAATGTCCCTTTCAACCAAGAACAGTGCCAAGGGTGATTTTTATGCAATTTGTGGTTAAAATCGCGGAGAAATCTCAACCATTCATGATTTAACCGACTTAAAATTGGTTCATTAGAGTCGGGGGAATCGATTCAACTTTCCTTTGAATCGATTATCCTAATCCGATTCAATTTTTCTTTGAATCGATTCAACTGTCCAAAATGACAAAACTATTTGCATTTAAAATTCCATAACTTTTTCGTTAACCGTCGGATCTTGCTCAAATTTCGAGATAAGCTTCCTCATATACTTATCTTCATATCCAACGGTCGGATTTGTGTCTAATGTTGTAAATATTTTATTTTAATTTTTCTATTATTATACTTTTCTAAAACTCAATCAAACATATCAAACATTTAAGAGATCACTTGAAAAGTACAACTTTCAATACGAGTTTAAAACTAAAATTCTCATATTATTCCCTTAAATGCTTATCTAAAAATATATGTTGTGTGAAAGTTAATCACCAAAATAAATATAGATAAAATTGAGGATGTTACAAATCGCAATCGCACACAATATCCAATTCTTGTTGGAATACACACAATACATATTCCCTGAGAGCATCATCAACACTCTCCATATAACAGTGAGAGAGCCAAACTCTTCCTATAAAGTTAAAACTATGTAGTCTTGATCTCTAGAAGCTTAGTTCGAGCTGGTACGTAGGACCAAAAGCCCTCTCTTTTCAAACTAAAACCCTCGTCGACAGAGTTTTTGCAAATCTGTTTGAAAAGACAGGGCCAGCTCGTTCCCAAACCTTTTATTTCAAATCTCTAATTGGGCTCCCACATCTTTAACAATTTTTCAACATGAGTTTACTTGTTTGAATTTCACTTATGTGCCTTTCACATTGTTACTTTCGAAAGAAAGTGTCACTTATTGTTTATTAGCTAATTATCATTAGAGTTTAGTAAGCAAAGTATATCATATCTCATTCTTCAACAAATAAGAGAAAATAGTTGGTGTAATGATAGTATAAAGCTTTTTCACATTATTAGTGTAGCATTCACCTTCCACAAATTAATGATTAATAACTTTTAGTTAAAAATAATACAAATGGATAATGAATCAATAGTGTAAAAATTTTTACACCATGAGTACATATCTATATGAAATTATTATCGATGAATGCCAATGAACAATTGCTTTATAAATACGATTTTTTTATCCTATGCACCTCATGCATAGAATAAGATAATATGACTAAATAAGAAAAATAAACATTTCATTATAAAAAATTAAATACACTTGCATATGAAACGTGCAACAGGTGCAAACTACAAAGATACACATGTATATGCACGCAGGACGCCCCGTTAAGTAAAAACTACCTTACTTAAGTAAAAACGCCCACACGCCCCACGAGTCCCGCATGGCAACCCCATTAAGTAAAAACTACCTGACTTAAGACAAAAAGGCTATGACAGAAGAGCTAATGAAATTTTAGCCCGAACTAACTAACTTTTTTAATTTTTATTTCATTTTCAATGCTACTTTTTAAAACTCGTCAATAAAGTGATCGTCTCATTTCATTTTTGTTTCATTTCCAATGTTACTTTCTTAAAATAACTCTATATTTTTCTTTTTATAAATTTGAAAAAAAAATTAAATACTATCAACTAACTGTTAGAAGTCATCATTCTATGGACTCAAAAGGTTCAAAGTATCCAAAGTTTTGATGATTACAAACAAGATTCAACCAAGAACCACACAAGAGTCAAGCAAGAAATTCAAGTGAAAATCTCTGAATATTCATTAGGAAATTATTGTAAGATGAGTGTGTAACCCTCTAAGTGCTCAAGATTATGGCAACCAGGAGCCTAAGAGAGGATCAAGTATTAATGTGTGACTTATGGTATTTCTGCAGTTCCAGTTGGGAAAAGCAGGGTCTCCCTAGTCAACGTGTGTGTGAAGAGTGTCAACTTAGGGATGAGAGTACTTACCTGAAACCCTAGCTATGATGAGCTATTTATAGGGTTTGGAAGAGGCTGATATGGGCCGTTTGAGCCCTGCATCAGAGTTGTGCTGAACCAGGACTCTGTGAGATAATGTCGGATAATTATGCTTTTAGAATCTGGATAGGATCAGCTGAAGATCTCATGTCTAGGCTGTTGCGAGAATCTAGGAGAGATTTGCGGAAGGGATAAGAAGCCTCGGTGAGCCTGAGCTTATCCACAAGCCGACGATATGTCTCGGTCCTAGAGTCCTGAGCCTGATGGATTGGGGACCGATCGTAAGGCTCGGTTCCATCGAGTCCGAGCCTGGCCCTCATGTATGCTCGGAGTCCATGAGTCCGAGCGAAGGACTTTCACGATAGGTAAACCGAGTAAAGTGCCCTTAGAGAATCCCTTCAGTAAGACTTGGGTCCATTTGTGGTCGGCAGACCCTACAAGCCCCCCAGCTCGTAAGACTTTGGAAAGTCTGTGGCGAGGTAACAAGTGGCTCGGGTCGACCTTTAGCATGTAGGTTCAGAAGTGTGTGACAACTATTTCCAGCTTTAACCATGTAGCCTGTCTGAGGTGATGTTTTGGGTTCTCTAGGTGCGACGCACGTTCTTGTAAATTGTGCCAAATCATTTTAAATTTTGAAATTTGAAAAAGTAACTTCAGTAACTGCCACGTCTTTCCGCGTGAGTGGCTGAACGGGTTAATGGGCCTTCAGCCCAACCGGTGCGTCGTGGAGGAAAACTGAAGGGTTTTGAGGGGTATTCAAATCCTTCACATTCATTTGTTACTCCACAAACCAGAAATTTCCTTTACACTTCATTTGCTACTCCACAAATCAGAAATCTCTTTTACACTCTATTTGCTCCCAAGCATTCCTGTGCATCTCCCTTACGCATTCACGGTCATCCCTTTCTACCAATCCTTTCATACAGATCAAGCAACCAAAAACAGGCACTCTTTTCTCCTTTTCTTCTTTTCTGAACAACTTATTTTTGGTTCTGTCGTTTCTAGTTTTTGAGTGGGTTTTGCAGAAATTTGGGGGTTTTTGTTCTGGGTAGGTAGTTTAAAGGGTTTGGATTCCTTAATTATGAGGGGTTGGAGAGATTGGAAGAAGGTTTACCATGAACTCTGTGAGAGATTAGGCGAAGAACCTTCCAGCGATTCTAGTTCTAGTTCTTCTGGGGATTCTGGGGATTATGATGCTGAATCCGTTCCCATAGAAATTAGTTCTGACAGTGGTGATGCTGGTAATGAAACAGTAGATCCTCCTATCGCCCCTTGCGGCGAAGGAGTAAACGAGCCATCTGAGGTAGAACCCTTGACCACGGAATATCCTTCCGATCCCGCAGAGGAAAGTAGGTGGCTGTTGGCTTATAGGTTTGCCGAGCGTCGGGCTCAGGTTAGGACTAGCCCAGAATGCTTTACAAGAGGGGAAGAGTTTTTGGGAGATCCTATGAGGGAGGGGGGAAAAGGTCCAAGGCTCGGCCTTAGTTTTAGAATTAAAACATCTGCTATAAAAAATGCTAACGCCGAGCCTTTTACTTTTTCCCCAGATATGGTGGAGCGCAGGTGTGATACCCATCCTGAAGAATATCCTTTACCACCCAACCACGTGGAGTACGATGGAGTTTTTGATCGGGAAGTACTTGGAACGAGACCTTCGTTGCTGACGACGGATAGCTTGAACCACCTTCGTAAAATTCTAACCCCTCCGAGCGCAGATGGGAATGCCTCAGAATTTGTTTTAAGACATGTGAGCATAGATGACCGAATATGCTTCCAAGTGCCCGAAAACCAACAATTTTTTTACTTTTACGAGGAGGTAGTGACAAAGGTCGGAATTCGCACGCCCTTTTCTACCTTTGAAATAGAGGTCCTTAACCATTTAGGCATAGCCCCGAGCCAGCTGCATCTGAACGGGTGGGCCTTTGTCAGAGCTTTCCAACAGTTTTGTGATGCTGAAGGTCTGGTAGCGACCTTACGAGCCTTCTTCTAGATATATGCCCCCCAAGTGAATAAGTTTGGTAACTCCAAGGGGCTATGGGTGTCATTGAACGCTCGGAAGGACCATGCCCTTTTTGTGAAGGTAACCGATTCTTGGAAGTCCTTCAAACCACGCTTCTTCCAATACGAGTATACGGGAGCCGAAGTATGCTGGTTCATGAAGCAAGTTGAGGAAGAAGGGGAAATTAAGGTCGTGCCTCAATTCCCACTGAGCTGGTCGAGGGGTATTTATAATAGAGGGGCCTCCTTATACCAATTTGATTACAAAGCGGATTTAACTAGGGCCGAGAGGCGCTTATGTGATCGGGTTTGGGAGTATCTTAAGGAAAAGGGCCAAGTTGATACAAAACAAATCCTTCTGAAGAGAACAAGGGCTGAAGTAAAAGCCGAGCTGGGTACTTCCCTTTTTTTTTTCTCGGTATATTACTGACACATTCATTTTACTTGTAGAGAAAATGGGGAAGAAGGCATCGAAGGCCAAGAAGAGTGCTGCTGCCTCGTCTAGGATGGCTCAGCTGGCTGCTGTGAAGGCAGGCTCGGGTTCCTCGAGTAAAAGCCAGTCCGCTGAGCCAACACCAAAGAACAGTCCGACTGTTGCTCCTCGTGCCGTCCCTGCCGAGGTGATTTTGGCCGCCGAGAGCGTTGAGCAAATAATCAACTCGGAGGCTCAGCCGAGTGATACTTCTGAGCGTCCACCCAAGAGGCCTTGGATGGACAAAGGGAAGGGAGTAGCTGGGGATTGGCTCAATATGAGTAAGTCCCACAAAAGTATTCAAGGTGCTGAGGGCATGGTCGACGTTGCCTCCAAAACAGTGTGGGCTAAGAAGCCTTCTAATAGCCTCTATGCAGCAGTTTTCCCAGCCGAGGATGCGCAAGTGCTAGATGCATGGCTCCCATCAGTTTGGGAAAACAACTGCTCGGCCTTGGTGAAGAGTCTCCTTAGAAGTGCGAGCATTTTTCACTACCTCGGTCAGCGTGGCGATGATGTTTATGCTGGGGTGGCCCCCGAGAAGAAGAAAAAAAAGAAAAGAAGCTGATGCTCGGGAAGACTATTTGCAGCTTCAAGTAGAATCTTTTGAAAAAAGGCTTCAAACGCTGGCTGCCGAGAAAGAAGGGTTGCAAAAGGGGCTGCAAGAAGCTGAAGATGCCAAGGCTAAAGCCGAGGCTGATAAGGAAACGACTGAAAAAGCTCTTCAAGAGGCCGATGAAAAGATGAGGCAAGCCGAGGAAATCCTGAAAAAGGCCGAGGAGGATGCCACAGCTCTTCGGGAGGCTGCAGAGAAAGCTCGGAAAGCCGAGGAGGATGCTGCTGTGGCTCGAGAGCAACTCGAGTATGCCAAGGGTGAGGCTGCTGGACTCCGAGCCTCCCTGGACAAAATGAAGGCGAAAGCTCTTAAGCACAAAAGAGCAGCCAAGGAGAATCTTTACAATTGGGATCACGCAGTTGAAGACTCTTTCCTCAACACAGGCGAGCAACTTCGCATCCTGAATCCTGGCCTCGTGACCAAGGGTGCTGACCCCAACTTTGTTGTTAAGAATGGTCAGATCGTGGGCGAGAACGGGGTTGCAATAGACATGGACGGTAGTGATCTACCCGACCACTTTGCGGAGGAATCCGAGGAAGAAGGGACCGAGGGTGCCGAAGGCGACGAGGAGGAAGAGGATAAATTTGATCCTGAAAGCGTAGTACTGTCTGACATAGAATAGATTTTTCCTTTTGCTTTTTAACTTTTGTATTTGCCCCAATAGATGGGTTTGAACCTCTTTGCTGTAACTAATTTTGAATATTTATAATATCCGCTATCATTTTGTGCTTCTCTTTGTTCTTTTTGTTATGAATTCAAGTGTTAAGACCTCGGAACTCCGACACTTTAGCCGAGGTGGGTTCCTCTATCCGCGATGTATAAAATGATTTTGAGATAATCACGTTTGAATCGGGGATCTTTCAAAGTACTTGACGAGTTATAAGCTCTTGTTCGAGCTGTTTATAATCGTTCGCGTCATAAACAGTGGCTAATCGGTTATGAGGAAAAGTATGTAAATACAATGAATTCAAGAACAGAACTTTTATTTATTTGAAGCAGTAAATACAATGGGCTCGGAGTTCCACCGAGCGTACACCATTATAAAAAATAAACAATCCTAAGATTAAGCGAAGGTAATAATGAAACTAAACAATTAAAAACATAATTGAAATAGGGATGAAAAACTTTAGCTAAAATATGCTCTAAGCTTTGCCACATTCCAAGTGTTGTTGATGAGAGCACCAGAGAGAGTTTCGAGCTTGTAGGCCCCTGTTCCCGTTTTGGAGGCTATTCGGTATGGCCCTTCCCAGTTTCGAGCCAGTTTCCCGTCTTTAGCGTTTTTGAGGCCAATGTCAGCTCTTCTTAGGACGAGGTCACCTACTTCGAATTCTCTGGGTACTACCGAACGATTATATCCTTTGGCTTGCATTAGCTTGGCATGTCGTTCTCGCTCGGCGGCTAGATCTCTGACTTCTTCAGATAGAACGAGGTCTTCACACAGTAAAGTGTTGTTGAGGGGGTTTGGTTGTTGTATGGCTCGGAATGAAGGGATGATCCTTTCTATCGGGATGACCGCATCGCAACCGTAGGTAAGTCGATAAGGAGTTTCTCCCTTCGAGGTCTGTATTGTGGTGCGATATGACCAAAGTACTTCATGCAAATTATCCAGCCAATTTCCTTTTGCACCAATGAGCCTCTTCTTAATTCCCTGGATGATGGTTCGATTCACATATTCCACTTGTCCATTGGTCTGAGGATGCTCAACCGAGGAAAAATAGTGCTCGATGTTTAAAGCATTGACCAAGTCTTGGAATGCCTTTGCTGCAAACTGAGTTCCATTGTCGGTCACCAGAACTTGTGGCACTCCAAACCGAGCTACGACCTGTCTTTCAAAGAACTTCTGAACCTTAGCAAACGAGATAGTTGCTAGAGGCTCGGCTTCAATCCACTTTGTAAGGTAATCAATGGCAACTATCACCCATTTTAGCTGTCCTGGTGCGGTGGGGAACTGGCCAATCAAATCCATTCCCCATTGATAGAAAGGATAGGGAGATGAAAGTGAGTGGAGTTCCTCGGCCGGCTTCTGATACACATCACTGTGAAATTGACACTTTTCACATTTCTTCACATGATTAATCGCATCTTGCTGAAGGGTCGGCCAGTAGTATCCTGCCCTTAGAATCTTTTTGGCCAATGATTTTCCCCCAACATGATGGCTTCCGATTCCTCCGTGAACCTCTTCCACTGTTTGTTTCGCTTCGGCAGGATCTAAACATCTGAGCATAGGGCTATTGAACCCTCGACGAAACAAAATTCCTTCAACCAGAGTAAATTGCGATGCCTTCCTGACGAGCTTCTTAGCCTCGGTTGGATCAGCAGGCAAAGTTCCTTGTTCTAAGTAACTCGTGATTGGAGCAGTCCAACTTGGATCCACTGAAATGGAGAGGACAACGCTAGGTCCGTGCACCATTTCTTGAATCAAAGTCTTGTTAATTCCGGGGCCTTTCGTTGAAGCAAGTTTTGAAAGAATGTCTGCTCGGCCATTGCTTTCCCTTGGAATATGACAGAATTCAACCTTGGCAAACTCTGAAGATAGGAACTTCACCTTCTCAAGATACTTTTGGAGGATGGGTTCTTTGCTTTGATAATCACCTTTAACTTCAGAGACAACTAGCTGAGAATCGCTGAAAATCTTGACTTCTCGGGCTCCTACCTCCTTTGCCATCCTGAGACCAGCCATTACAGCTTCATATTCTGCCTGATTATTTGAAGTAGGAAAGCCGAAATTCAAAGAATACTCAAGGGTAACACCATCGGAGTTCTCCAGGATTATTCCAGCACCTGCTCCAAGCTTGTTGCTCGACCCATCAACATAAATGCTCCAGTCCATGTTTGAGCTCGTCAGTGGCTCAGTAAACTCAGTGAGGAAATCAACTAGGACCTGAGATTTCATTGCCTTCCTTGGTTCGAAAGTGATGTCGAACTCGGAAAGTTCAATGGCCCAAGTCACCATTCTTCCTGCCAAGTCGGGTTTTTGAAGAATCTGACGGATAGGTTGAGTTGTTCTGATCTTGACGTGATGACTCTGGAAGTACTGGCGCAGTCTTCTGGCCGTGATGACCAAACAAAGAGCCAATTTTTCCACCTTTTGATACCTCAGCTCTGGTCTTGAAGCGCTCGGCTGACAAAATAAACAGGGGATTCTTTGCCTGATTCTTCTCGAACTAGAACCGAACTGACAACAGAATCACCCACTGACAAGTATAGGAACAGAGTTTCTCCTGCTACAGGGCTAGATAGGATTGGGGGGGATGCCAGATATTGGTTAAGGTCAGTGAAGGCCTTTTCGCATGCCTCGTTCCAATCAAACGTCTTTTCCTTTTTCTTCCTCAGCAGTTGGTACCATGGTAGGGCCTTCCGAGCTGATTGGGATAAGAATCTGGAGAGAGCCGCTACCCGACCTGCCAACTGCTGTACACCCTTAATGTCAGATGGACTCTTCATCTCAAGGATGGCTCGACACTTCTCAAGGTTTGCCTCGATTCCTCGTTCAGTGAGCATAAGTCCGAGGAATGACCTAGCGGGAACTCCAAAGGTGCATTTTTCCGGATTCAACCTCATATCGAACTGCCGAATTCTGCCAAGAATGATCTTCAAGTCCTTAGCATGGTCTCCCTCCTTCAAGCTCTTAGCAATCATATCATCGATGTATACTTCCATTCTGGGCCCAATAAGTGGGCCGAATACTTTGTTCATCATTCGCTGGTAAGTTGCCCCAGCGTTTTTAAGTTCGAAGGGCATGACATTATAACAATATGTAGCATTTTCAGTCACGAAGGAAGTTTTCACCTGATCCGGGGGATACATCGGAATCTGATTGTAGCCAGAATAAGCGTCCATGAAGGATAATCTCTGATATCCTGCCGAGCTGTCTACTAATTTGTCTATGCAAGGAAGTGGGTATTGGTCCTTGGGGCAGACCTTGTTCAGGTCTGTATAATCCACGCACATTCTCCACTTTCCATTGGATTTTTTGACCAGTACGGGATTAGCCAGCCAGTCGGTGTATACCACTTCCCTGATGAACCCTGCTTCAAGCAGCTCGGCAACCTTTTCTTCTGTTGCTTGAGCTTTCTCGGACCCGACCCGCCTTTTCTTCTGACAAACTGGTTTAGCGCCAGGATAGACACTTAATTTGTGGCAAATGAAATTCGGATCGATTCCTAGCATGTCTACCGAGGTCCAGGCGAATAGATCTTTGTTTTCTACGAGCAGTTCTGTCAGTTCTTTCTCAACTTCCTCAGCAAGGCCAACACCAATCTTGACACAACGGGATGGATCGGATCCTAAAATTACCTTCTTGAAGTCCCCCTGAGGGGTTGGCCTGGTTTCATCCTCCTCCCTTACATGAAGATCTGCCAAATTAACACTTCCCTTGTTGAGTGGTTCTTGCATAATTTTCTCGTCTTCAATCTTCAATTTACCCGAGCTGATATTATAGCACTTTCGAGCCAGCTCTTGTTCAGAACGCACCGTGACCACCTGGTCGTCAGACCCTGGAAATTTCATAGCTAAGTGGACATTTGAAACAACGGTGCCGAAAGACTGGAGTGCAGTATGGCCGAGGATGGCGTTGTATGCCGACGGAGTCTGGACAACCAGAAACTTTACTATCTCAGTTCGAGCGGATGGTTGTTCCCCCAGGGTGACTGGGAGGTGGATATGGCCTAGGGGGACAATCGAATGGCCCGTAAAGCCAATCAAACTTCCTTGGAACGGAGTTAGGTTAGATCTTTTCAGCTTCAAGGCTTCAAACAGATCCAAGAACATAATGTCTGCTGAACTCCCCTGATCAACGAGAATCCTCTTTACTTCGTAATTACCGAGCCTAGCTGTAACTACCATTGGATCATTGTGGTCTTGGATTATGTCAGCAAAGTCCTCGTCACTGAAACTAATGACGATGTTCTTCTTTTTGGGCTTTTGAATTGGTCGGCTGGCCACCGAAAGAACTTGACCCACATACTTCTTTCGATCACCTCTTTTTTCCCCTCCACCTGCTCAAGTATTAGGCAATTCTGAAAGGATTTGGAGAAGTTTTAATCAAAATTATTTATTAAAAATTGTTTTACATGCCATATTCTGTGAAAATAAATTGTTTTACATGCCATATTCTTTGAAAATACTTTTAAAAATCTCTAGCTAAGTTTTGTGGTTTATGAAAATCTAGTTTTACAAGTTTTTGCTAAAGTAATCGATTACTTGGATTGATAATTGATTACTTCTGCAGCAACATACAAAAGCCAAAGAGCTCATAATCGATTACTTGATCTCGACAAATCGATTACTTTTGATGAAAGTAATCGATAGTACTATCGATTACTTGCTCAAATAATTAGAACTGTCAATTCAGGCTAGCTCGGCCTGTTAGGGCAACAGGTTTTTCGGGCTAGGCTGGGCTGGCCCATTGGCCAATATTTTATCTTTTTCTATAAAATAATAATTAATCATAATCAAATTAAAATTTTATAACATTTTTTTATTAGGATGTCACTATTAATCATGAAAATAATAAATGAAAAGACAAAAGGTTTTATCTCATCTTAATTTTATTATTGTCCAGAAATATTCAATAGCAAAATATTATAACATATACAACAACAACTAAGCCTTTGTCCCACTAGGTGGGGTCGGCTACATGGATCAAACGACGTCATAAAGGCCTATCATAAATCATGTCTTTGGATAAGGCATTGATTGCTATATCCTTCTCAATTGTTTCGCCTATAGTTTTTCTAGGTCTTCCTCTTCCTCTAGCCCTTGTAGTACCCTCCATTTGGTCTACCCTCCTAACCGGGGCTTCCACCGGTCTCCTCCACACATGCCCAAACCACCTAAGACGAGATTCAACCATTTTTTCAACAATAGGAGCAACCCCGACTTTTTCTCGAATATACTCATTTCTAATCCGATCTTGTCTGGTATGCCCACTCATCCACCGCAGCATCCTCATCTCTGCAACATGAAGTTTATTCTCTTGTGTGCCCTTTGCCGCCCAACACTGTGTCCCATATAACATCGCTGGTCTTACAGCAGTGCGGTAGAACCTTCCTTTAAGTTTAAGTGGTACCTTCTTATCACATAACACGCCCGAGGCACTCCTCCATTTCATCCACCCTGCTTGAATCCTATGATTTACATCCCCTTCTATTTTTGCATCCTGCTGTAAGATAGAACCAAGATACTTAAACTTCGGGACTTGTGCTAAGACATGCTCTCCAACCTTCACCTCCCGAGTAAGGCCTATGTGCCTCTTGCTAAAATTACACTCCATATACTCTGTCTTGCTTCGACTTATCCGGAATCCAGACCCTTCTAAAGCTTGTCTCCACATTTCAATCTTCCCATTTATTTCCTCTCTAGTATCTCCAATAAGAACAATATCATCCGCAAAACATATAAAATATTATAACATATAAAAGATTTAAATTCCGGCCAAACGATTTGGCCCCGCCCATATTGGGCTGGGTTGGGCCGAGCCAAAAAAGTTCGGGTTAAAATTTCCCCTGACCCAGCCCATGCTTATGTCGGGTTAAATGGGTCAACTCGTCAGGCTTGGCCTATTTTTGATAGCTTTACAAATAATCCATTGTAAATGTTGAATCATACAAAGTGACAGAGTCTCTGGAATCGATTACTTGAAAGGCTGTAATCGATTATCTGAAAGGCTGTAATAGATTACTTGGGACAAAGTAATTGATTATTTTCATCAAAAGTAATCGATTCATCAAAGATCAAGTAATCGATTAGAAATGTTATATCATACAAAGTGACAAAGGCTCTGGAATCGATTATTTGAAATGATGTAATCGATTACTGGTCTAAGGAATCGATTATTTTTGTTGCATCAATTACTTGAAAAATTTCAAAAACGATGCTAAATCAATTTGATTTATTCCTGGTTGATTTTCTAATTTATTTCCGATTCTCATTTCGATTATATAAAGCTGAACAGAATTACACTTTTCATTCATTCACTTATTGAAAAATCAATCAAATCCTAATTTCCAAAATATCCTTTTTTTAAGAGAAAGAAGTTGTTACGATATTTTTCTTCTCCTTCTCCATTCTTTGAGTCTTGGCTTAAGCTTGAGTAATATATATTACTTTGCCATTAGAGTGAGCTTCAATTTGTATGTTTGCACTATAGAGAGTGCTTCATTGTTATTATTATTCAACCTTTATCAAAAGCTATTGTTGTAAGGGTGTGATAACCCATAGTTGTCAGGGAGAGGCTCCCGAGGATTGAAGGTGTGGCACCTTCCTAACCCAAATATTGTTCTGGGGTAGTGGACCTTTATGAACGGTGGGGCATCTAGTACTTAGATTATCTTAGAGTCTAGGGAGAGTCGTCCTTAGTGTGAGGGTGTGACATCCTCTGTGTGTTAGGGGTGAGGAACCCTTGTGCGTATTTTGAGATCCTTAACGAAAGATCGAACCGAGTAGTGTGCGGGACACTATGGTTGTAATTAAGGATTTGAAAGTCCAATTGATTAATATCAACAAAATCCGAAGCACATTGCCGAGGGATTGGACGTAGGCCTTTTCAGAACTCAACGGTTAAGTGGGACTCACCGGAGAGGTTGAATCAGGATAAATCCTTTTTGTGGTTCTCTCTATCCTTTAACTCTTTTATTTATCGTCACACACATTTTTATTGTTTTGATTATCTTTTGCGCAACGTAAATATTATTATTATGGATTTAATTATTTTATATTAATCAATTGTTTTATCAAAATCGTTTCTACATTATAATTAGGCTTAATTATATATGTAACAAGTCCCTGAAATTTGGGGTACTTTTGTCAGATACCCTTATACTTTTTTTTTTCAATGTCTGGCTACCCGAAGTTACTTATGGATTTGTCATATACCCCTACTACCAATTTTGACCAATTTTGATGACATGTAACATCAGAATCCTAGTTAGAAGTAGGAGGTTGATCATGTGGTGTCGCGTGATGTCACACAGGCGAAGACGACCCCTCTCTTCAATTCTTTTTTTTTCTCTTGTATTTAACTAAAAATATAAAAATATTAAGTTTTTTAGTTTTTTAAATTTTTTAAAAAAAGAATCTTCGCCCACGGGGCACCATATGCTTAACCTCCTGCGTCTGATCAGGATTCCGATGTTACATGTCAAAAAATTGGCCAGAATCGGTAGTAGAGGTATATGACAAACCTAGAAATAACTTCGGGGAGTCAAGCATTGAAAAAAAAAAGAATAAGGGTATCTGGCAAAAGTACCACAAACTTCAGGGACTTGTGACATAATTAAGCCTTATAATTATATTCTGCTGCAAATGTTGTTTAAATTATTCAAAAAACGATTTAATTTGATAATTTGTCATTGTTTTTTAAACACCCAATTTATTCCCCTCTTGATGATAGCCGTCAATTTCAACACTAACTTCCTTATTAAACATAATTTTCTCAATAAAAGTAATTTTAATTATTTTATTTTTATATTGTAAACCGGGGAAATACACATCAATATAAAAGACATTGAATGGAGTGATATAGTCCAACATACACTAAAATGTTGAGAAAAAAAAATAGCAGGTACACTGTATCTAAAGAAAATATTTACTAAAAGATATAAACATGATTAGTTATTAGATTTAATAATAAAACTTCTAGATACATAGAAAGAGAAAATAATATCCGTTCTTTATTTTAGACAAATCTCAACAAGCATTTTTTTAAGGGAAAAGGTGTATTTTATTCATAGATCAAAAACAATACAAGAAATTTCACACTAATAATAATTAAAGGGAAAGCAAAATACACTGCAACAACAAACTCTTCCATGAGATGGATCATCAGCAACTGTCAAAATCCGACTCTAACAGGAGATTTAATAGCCTTTAATACCAAGATAACAATCTCATTGATGCTGGAACTAAGCTCAGTTCGGCGACAAGGAATCTCAGATCTAAAACGAGAGAGTCGTTGGACGGTAGCCAAATCAACAGTCAGCAAAGAAAGATCTGTCTCGACGAGTAGCCTTCCAATTATTGAAGCAAAGAGAATAACCATCAGATCTGGAAAGTTGAAACTATATATCAAGAGGCATCCCTCCATTTGAAACACACAAAACAAAAACAACTTGCACAAAGACATGCAAGACAAAACCCAGAAAAACTGGGGGAAAATAAACCCACACCCTTTCCCAAAGGAAGGGGAGGGAAAGATCTCCTCCCCCTACCAAAATATAGCAGATGAAAACAAGAGGAGTAGAGGAATGAGGAGGGGAGAGGAAAAAATTAGGATTAGTTGAACCTCAACAAGCATTTTTAATACACTTGTTAAGAAGTTAAATATTTAGAAAATTATTAAAAAAATGTTTTTTTTTAATTTTCAAAATACGAAATAATGTGTACTTATAATTATTTTTCTAAATTTAGATACATGAAATACTTGTTAGCAAGACCCTATATTTTATTACTTCTTTCATTCTATTTTATATGTCATTTTAGTTTTTTTTTAAAATTTATTCCCATTATTTGTCACTTTAAGAATTCAAGAGTGTGTTAATTTTTTTTTCCAACTTTAATCTTGCATTTAACATATTTAAATATATGAAATGAGTAATAATTAATATAATGGGAAGATATTATAATAAAATTATATAATATTTATCTTAAAAATTAAAGCATTAAATGATTTTATTAATTTTTTGAAATTCCGAAAATAACTGATAAATAGAAATGGGAAAGTAATTAATGATACAGTTTTTTTAAAAATTATTCACACCGAGTATTAGCATGTTTGCTTGGACGTTTTGTTGCTTCAAACGCACATATGTGGAAGCTGGCTGTGAGTGGCTTATGTGTGAACGCGGTTTCCAACCGCCGAAACAAACACTTCCTATATAGGTTAAATATGCCCTAAAAAGTTAGTATTCATAAAAAAAAAATATGTTTAATTAATAAAAAATTATTTGTTTAAGTTTTCAACAAATATTTATTATTATTGGTAGAAAGACCCTTAATGATACAGTAGTACGCGTTGGTTACTTGGTAGCGTGTAGCCAGCCAAGGACTCGCATTACGTGTGAATTCAACAAGAAAATATATTCAAAGCACGTGGTCACACTGGGTATGCATGTATTCCATGCATTATTAACTCAACCCAAAGCCTCACTTTTTAAGCAAACCAAGGTTAAACGAACATTTCTTTGATCTTAACCCTGGCCTAGAATTATTTTTCATCTTAGGACAATTCAACCAAATACATGACATCATAACAACCGCGTTTTTATTCCTATGTTTCAATTACTATATATATATACACAACTGTCATTGGTTTGTCTCTTACCTTATTGAATCGAATATCTATCTCATCATCTCTTTTTGTTCACTCTTTTTGTTCCATCAATTAACTTGATTTGGTCTAAATTGAAAGCTAAAGTGATGTTTCTTTCTAGATCAATTATTTTTGTGGTCTTTTTCTCAGCTTGTCTGCTTCAATTTCAAGCCAATGCCATTAGATCTATTAATAACAAGGTCAAACACAATAATGGCTTTGAAATTGAAGCTAAAGTTGATTCCTTTTTGCAATTCAGAGAGGCTCCAGAATACAGAAATCAGCAAAGCTGCTCTGTAGTTGAAAGAAGGAATGTGGAATTGGATTTGGTATGTGACCCATCATTTGTTCATATTGCCATGACTATTGATAGGGACTACTTAAGAGGATCTATAGCTGCAGTTCATTCAGTTCTCAAACACTCTTCTTGTCCTGAGAATTTGTTCTTTCACTTCATTGCATCTGATTCAAGATTGGAGAGCAAGGATGAGTTTACTAGGATTGTTAAATCCTCCTTTCCTTCTCTTAGATTCAAAGTTTATATGTTCAAGGAAAGTTTGGTTAATCATCTCATATCCCCTTCTATAAGGCAAGCACTTGAGAATCCATTGAATTATGCAAGAAGTTATTTGGCTGATTTGCTTGAGGATTGTGTTGAGAGAGTTATATATTTGGATTCAGATGTTATAGTTGTTGATGACATTCAAAACCTGTGGAAAGTTTCATTGACAGGGTCAAGAGTCATTGGTGCTCCAGAATATTGTCAAGTAAACTTTACAAGATATTTTTCCTATGAGTTTTGGTCTAGTTATGAGTTCTCTAAGGTGTTTGAAGGGAAAAGTAAAAGGCCTTGTTATTTCAACACAGGGGTGATGGTGATGGATTTGGTGAGGTGGAAAAAAGGGGGGTACACTAGGAAGATTGAGAGGTGGATGGAAATTCAGAAGGAGAGGAAGATTTATGAGTTGGGTTCACTTCCTCCTTTTTTGATGGTTTTTGGTGGAGATGTTGAGGCTATTGAACATAGATGGAATCAACATGGGCTTGGAGGGGATAATGTTGCTGATACCTGTAGGACTTTGCATCCTGGCCCAGTTAGTTTACTTCATTGGAGTGGTAAAGGGAAGCCATGGGCTAGGCTTGATGCCAAGAAGCCATGCCCACTAGATTATCTCTGGGCACCTTATGATCTCTACCACCAAATGAGAATTACCACCACCACGAGTGATTCTTTAAAAAATTTTATGGGTTACTTTTTAATCCTTTTGTAATTTTGTACCTAACATCATTCTTTAATTCGTGTATAGACAGAGAGAACCATCATAAAATTTTGTTGTGTTTATTTGTTGATACATCTTGTGTAGCCTAATAATAATTAGCCTTAATTACATTTTTATCTTTTATCTTATTTTTAAGATTCACTTTGGTCCTTTATTATTTTTTTAAATAATTTTGGGCTTTGATTCTTCCTTTAAAATAAGGTTAGATTTTACCAGAATATTTTGAAATATTTTGAAATATTCCTTCCCCTTCCTGAATTCTGAAGAAGAAGAAGAAGAAGAAGAAGAAGAGCTCTATTAGTAGCGAGATTTGGGGAAAGAATAGGAAAGGTTATTTCACTATATTTCTGACCAGGAACCGGGCCCACCACAAGAATATTTTTTTTTGTGGGACGATAGCTTTGAAAAGACAGATTACCTATCTTTTCTTTAATCTCGGGAGAAATACGATCGGGGGGGGGGGGGGAGGCTAATTCAAAACACATATTTCTGACCAGGAACAGGGCCTACCACAAGAATATTTTTTTTTGGACGATAGCTTTGAAAAGACAGATTACCTATCTTTTCTTTAATCTCGGGAGAAATATGATGGGGGGGCTAATTCAAAACCCTCCGATAAAATAAGAACAACCCCCACATTTAAAGCCCCCTTTTTACCATTAGCAAGAACTTGTTTCCCCTTTTTACCATTAGCAAGAACTTGTTTCACTTGCATATCATAAGGAATTCGAACAGCAGAAGAAGAAATGGATTTGTGAGAGGAAGGAGAAGAAAGAGGAGGTGGAAGGAGTGAGGAAGAGTAGGCCCAGCCCAAGGGGGTGGGCAATAGGGTCGATTGCCCTGGGTCCATGAATTTTAGGAGCCCTAAATAAAAATTAGGCTTAATTATGTCAAAAGTCTCTGAAGTTTGGGGTACTTTTGTCAGATACCCTTGTATTTTTTTTCAATGTCTGACTCTCCGAAGTTACTTCTGGATTTGTCATATACCCCTATTATCGATTCTGAGCAATTTTGATGACATGTAATATCAGAATTTTAGTCAGACGCAGGAGGTTGGTCATGTGGTGCTGTGCGATGTCACACGGTCGAAGACGACCTCTCTTCAATTCTTTTTTTTTCTTTTTTTATTTAACTAAAAATATAAAAATATTAAGTCTTTTAGTTTTTTAAATTAAAAAAAAAAAAGATCTTTGCCCACAGGGCACCAGGTGGTTAACCTCCTGCGTCTGATCAGGATTCTGATGTTACATGTCAGCAAAATTGGCCAGAATCGGTAGTAGGGGTATATGACAAACCCAGAAGTAACTTCGGGGAGTCAAACATTGAAAAAAAAAGTATAAGGGTATCTGGCAAAAGTACCCCAAACTTCAGGGACTTGTGACATAATTAAGTCTAAAAATTAATTTCCTTTTAGTATGTATATTAATTTTTTATAATAAATTTCTATTGATATTTTGTTGTAGCCCAATTGGTCATTGCATCTTAAATTAATCATTGAGGTTCAAATCTTAGTGCATGGTTTTTTTAATTTTTCTGACTATAAAAGTGAGTTTAAGCACACTTTTATTTATTTCTTTATTTTTTAAAGTAAGCTCATTTTGAACCTTAAGTAAAAAAAATAAAATAAATATAATTATAAGAGATATAAAGGGAAAATTAGGTAAATATCACATTAATTTAATTAAAAAACACATTAACTACATTTTTTAATCTGAACTTTATATCCTAAAAGAACACTTAAAGTGTAACGACGAAGTAGTTATAATTGAATCTTTCTAACTTATGCGCCAACCGCATAGAATAAATAAACAATAATAATAAACATGTATCGGAAATTTAAACAATCATTTTTTATTCACTAAACATAAAATTTTCTCATGAATATTTACTTTTTAATATGGTTTATCCTATGAATCTAGTGCATAGATTAGAAAAGCTGATTACAATAATATATGGTATTTATATAATTATACTATTATATAATATTTTTATTTTTTTAGCATTTTTTTCAAACTGCGTCTCAAAAGTCTTTTTTTAAAAAAACTTTTTTAATTAATTGTTGTTATAATTTGTGCAGTGTGAGTTTATATATATTAATAGTATTTTCGGAAAATTCCTACTTTAGAAAAAAAATGCTATTCAAATTTTGTTGTTAGATTTTTTTCTACAATTTTTATAAAAATTACTACATTATGGAGCCCCAAATTGATTTTTGTCCCGGGCCTATAAATTGTGAGGATCAGGCTTGAGGAGGAGGAAAGAGAAAAAGAAAGAGGAGATATGTAGAATGAGGAGGAGAAGGGAAATGGATTTGTGAGAAAGAGGAAATTGATTGGAGGAGGAGGAGGACATTTTCCAGTGGTCGGCCGCATTTTCCAGATTCCCGGGAGGGGAGAGAATATTTCGAAATATTCTGGTAATATTTAATTGGCTTAATTATGTCACAAGTCTCTAAAATTTGGGGTACTTTTTCTAGATACCCTTATTATTTTTTTCTCAATGTCTGACTCCCTGAAGTTACTTCTGGGTTTATCATATACCCTTATTACCAATTCTGGGCAATTTTGCTAACATGTAACATCAAAATCCTAATCAGACGCAGGAAATTGGTCATGTGGTGCTGCGCGATGTCAAATGGGCGAAGACGACCTCTCTCTTCGATCCTTTCTTTCCTTCTTTTATTTAACTAAAAATATAAAAATATTAATTTTTTTAGTTTTTTTATTTTAAAAAAAGGATTTTCGCCTACGGGGCTCCAGGTGCTTAACTTCCTGACCCTCTGACCAGGATTCCGATGTTATATGTCAGGAAAATTGGTCAGAATTGATAGTAGGGGTATATGACAAACTTAAAAGTAACTTCGGGGAGTCAGACATCGAAAAAAAATAAGGGTATCTGACAAAAGTACCCCAAACTTCAGGAACTTGTGACATAATTAAGCCTATTTAATTTTATTTTGATAGAAGGACTAAACTGAATCTTTTTTTAAAAAAAATAAATAAAGGACCAAAATTATTAAAAAAATAATAAAGGACAAAAGTTAAATTTGATGTCCGCGTAAGTCAGCGCACTTGGTAGCTGCAAGGAAACCTACGTAGCTTAGACCCATAGGTAATAATTTTTTTTTAAAAAAGTGAAATTTAAAAATAAGATAAATGACAATAATATAATTAATGAGGCATTTTATTTTCTGATTCTATTGATAGCAGTTGAAATTGCATTACAAAAATAAAAAGGGTTAATTAAGTTTTTGATCAGTATAAATAGCATTGATTTTGTATTTACTCTCTAGAAGTTTTTTGCAGGGTTTTAGTCCCAACAAAGTTTAAAGTTTTGGAATTAATCCTTATGTCTATTTGATTTTGTTAAGTGCTGATAAGTCAGACATAAATTCACGTCAACATTACTACACATACCACGTATGATATGTGAATTTTTTATATTTTTAAATTCGATAAATATGGGAACATACAGATATATTTTTCCATCATTTTTTTAGTTTTTCTAAATTTTTTTTTTACTTTATTCGATTTTGTTTTCGAAGTTTTCCATTATCTATCGAATAATTTTTTTTTAAAAAAAAAAATCCCTGTGTCACACGTGATGCACGGTTGAAGCGACTTGGTAATACTGATGTTGATTTATGTCCGTCATATCAAACTTTACGAAACAAAATAAACAAAGAGACTAATTTCAAAATTTTGAACTTTGCAAGGATTAACATAAAATTGGCCTATTTATATGGATTAAAAATTTAATTAACTCAAATAAAAATTCTTACTTTTCAACACTAATACTCTAAGGGGGGAGCTAGCACGGTCTTGGACCTTTCCTTTGACAATCCTAAAAGAATTTTTACATCCAATCATTCTTAAATTGATTTGCACTTGCAATACTTGATATTTTAAAAATAAAATATTTTATACATATTTTTTTATGGAGATTGATGCTTTAACAATTTTTTCTTGAATTTTTTCTTGTATTATTTGAATATATATGGGTACGGGTACAAAAATTAAGTTTTTATGAGAAAGTAATATATTTCAAATTTTAATAGATTAAAAAAAATATTAATTTGTACTCCTAATATTAGAATATTATCAACTTTGTTCTCTAATGTATGTGTCACCAAATAAGTTTAAAAAAGTTGTTAACACGGATATGTTTTAACAATTTTAACATTGTCACCATTTAAGATGGATTCAATGATGAAAGCCAACCAACCAACTTCACATTACAAAAAAAACTTTAAACAACTAATTCTTTGCTAATCTAATAACATTGTCCCTTCCAATTAGCCATACTCATTTTGTCAAACTCTTCAACCTGGATTCTAACTAACTCATAAGATGGGGGTCCCTAAATAAAAACAACAAAAAAATTAAACAAAGTTGATGAAAATACATGCGTATGGTCTAAAACTCTCTTGGCTTTCCAACTAACCAAGTGTGAGCAAGGAAACAAGTCTTGTTATTAATCTTTTGTGCAATAATGCTTTTATGTATTTACTGCAATTACTTCAGAAAGAATAGTGTACCTTATTAACCAAGTAAATTTTGAATTGGCTTAATTACGTAATAAGTCTCTGAAATTTGGGTTATTTTTACCAGATACCCTTATTATTTTTTGGCTTTTTTAAGTCCCAGGTCCCTGAACTTAGGGGGTGTTTTGGATCTGGTCCCTAAACTTTTTTTTGTTAGATTCAGTCCCTGAACTTTACACTCTTTTGTTTTAGGTCCTTCTGTTAGTGAGACTCTCACTCCGTCAGCCACGTCCAATAATATGATGACACGTGGCACAACTTAATTTTTTTTTTGAAAATCGAAAATTTTCTTTTAAAATATAAAAAACATTAAAATAAAAAAAAAGATGTTGATAACGTTTTTTATCTTCTTCTTCTTCCCTAACCCTTCTTCTTCTTCCCTAACCCTTCTTCTTCTTCAACTTCTTTCTTCTTCTTTCTCATCTCCCTTCTCTCTTCCAACCCGAACTGCCACCACCTTACAGACCTCAACCACCATCCTAACCCCAACGTCGTCACCCACCTTCCTCTATCGCCACTCTTCTTCACCGCCACCGTCCCCACCATCGCTCTCTCTCCCTCCTTTTCCGCACTCCCTCCGACACCATAACCACCGAAACCAGCCCACGGTCGTTATCCCTCCCTCTCCCCACCGCGACCACCAACCACCATCCCCAGCGCTGCCGTCTTTCTCTCTCCTCCATAACCACCTTTGCCTCCTTCGACCTTCTCTCTTTCCACACCACCACAGAACCCGCCGCCACCATCAAACCCTAACCCGTCCCAGCCACCAATCCCGAAACCCTTAGCCCAACCCAATCCTTAAACCCTCCTTCCTCATTCCACCCCTCCATGGCCCTTTGCTGTTGCATATTTTCATTAAAAAAAAAGAATTATATGAAGGATTTAGCCACGAGTGGTGAGTAAAACGTTATCAACATCTTTTTTTTTAATTTAATGTTTTTTTTTATTTTAAAAGAAAATTTTCGATTTTCAAAAAAAAAATTTAAGTTGTGCCACGTGTCACCATATTATTGGACGTGGCTGACGGAGTGAGTGTCTCACTAACAGAAGGACCTAAAACAAAAGAGTGTAAAGTTCAGGGACTGAATCCAACAAAAAAAAAGTTTAGGGACCGGATCCAAAACACCCCCTAAGTTCAGGGACCTGGGACTTAAAAAAGCCTTATTTTTTTCAATGTTTATGCCTTCAAACTTATCTCTGGTTTATTATTTGTCGTTGTAACGGATTCCGGCCAGTTTTTGCTATGTTTATGCCCTCAAACTTATCTCCGATTTGCTATTTGCCCATGTGACGAATTTCAGCCAATTTTGCAATGTTTATGCCCTCAAACTTATCTTCATTTTTCTATTTACTCATGTTACGAATTTCAGCCAGTTTTTGCACACGTGGTCCACCATGGTCCTAGTCATCCCATCAGAACTCTTCATCTTCAACCTAGCTTTCTCCAACCACCAAAGCTCCAACCATCATACTGTCACCGCCACTTTACGTCGCCCCACCAACTCCCACTATCGCCGAAACCTCGAAGACGATCTCCAAACCCTAAAGCAAATCCGCTCTGAAATCGAGCTCCACCCATCCCCTCCATTCCCTCCCTTCGCGATCTCCTCCAATCCTTCTTCAAATCCCTTTGCCTCGTCGAAATCTGCTTCCCTATCTCACCCGACCCAAGCCACGTCAACTCCCTCACCTTCGTCTGATTCGATGCATTCAAACCGAAGAACAAGTCCTTTCAGCAGAACATTCACCTTGAGAAGGAGGCTTCTGTGTTGTTCAACTTAGACGATGTTTATAGTCAAGTAAGATTGGATTGTCGTACGATCTTAACATGGTTGATAGGCGACGACTAGCTTCGCACGCGTTTATCGCTGCGGCGGGGTTAATTTGCTTATTTGAGGGAGACAACATGGTGATTGGAGCTCTGGTGGTTGGAGAAAGGTTGAAGATGAAGAGCTCTCGTGGGGCGACAAGGACCACAGTGGTCCACATGTGCAAAAACTGGCCGGAATTCGTCACAGGGGCAAATAGCAAACCAAAGATAAGTTTGAGGGCATATACGTTGCAAAAACTTGTCGGAATTCATCACAGGGGCAAATATCAAACCGGAGATAAGTTTGAGGGCATAAACATTGAAAAAAAATAAGGGTATCTGATAAAAATGCCCCAAACTTCAAGGACTTGTGACATAATTAAACCTTTTGAATTTTACAAGAACTTTCTTTCACAATGAAATGCATATGACACTTGAGAGGAAGACTATATTTACCCCTACAGTCAGGGGTCAGTTTTTAATTAGCACTAGTAAGCAAGCCCGTGCGATGCACGGGGCCATTACGCGAAGCCCCTAATTTAAACGTGAAATTATTAAAGGTTTCATGATAAGATAATTTATAAACATAATTTAAAAAATTTAAACACAATGAATTTATCCAACTAAATAAATTTGAAAAGTCAATGGTAAGCAAACAATTGCAATCTAAGCAATCTAAAAAGATCCAGACAAATTAAAAAAGTCTGTTTCTAAGAGAAAAAAGAAATAAATGAACCACTTGTATATTAATTCAGATTTTAAAGTATATAATGATAATAATAATCATGTAAGGTTTGCTCATTGTTATGAGACTAAGATGAGAACTTGTATCATCTGCATGACTACATGTTGTTTCTAATACAAATTAAAGCAGGACTGGTTACAATAAATGAGTACTTCCACGACCGAGTTAGAAAGTAGAAAGTAATTTCTAACTTGGCTGAGTTACTCAGTCGTTTTGTCAGTCGAGTTAGAAAGTACTTTCTACTTTCAAACTCGGTCGCTGGTCGACAATACTTTCTAAGTCGATCGTTTTGTCAGCCGAGTTACTCGGTCGACTATTGACCACTTTCTAACTCGGTCGTTGGTCGGCAGAGTTCAATCCTTTTGTCATCTGAGTCACTTAGTCGTTTTGTCAGCCGAGTTAGAAAATACTATCTAACTCGGTCATTTTGTTAGCCGATTTACTCGATCATTTTGTCAACCGAGTTAGAAAGTACTTTCTACTTTCAAACTCGGTTGTTGGTCGACAGAGTTAGAAAGTACTTTCTAACTCGGTTGTTGGTCGGCACTACTTTCTAACTCGGTCTTTTTGCCAGCCGAGTTAGAAAGTACTTTCAATTTTCTAACTCGGTCGTTGGTCGGCAGAGCTTGTCGTTTTTTCGTCCGAGTTACTCGGTCGTTTTTTCAGTCTAGTTAAAAGGTATAGAAAGTACTTTCTACTTTCTAACTCGGTCGTTGGTCGACCGAGTTAGAATTACTCGGTCATTTTGTCAGTCGAGTTAGAAAGTACTCTCTACTTTCAAACTCGGTCATTGGTCGGTAGAGTTAGAAGTACTACTTTCTAACTCGATCGTTTCGTCAGCCGAGTTACTCGGTCGTTGGTCGTTTTGTCAAAAGATAAATAAGACAAAAGTTATATAATTCCACTTATAATGATAAACATAGTAGCAAATTTAATAAACAAAGTTTAACACAACCAAATGAAAATAACATAAACAAACTACATAGAAAGTACTTTGATCAATTCTTCATTCCTCATCAAATCTGCAAACTTCATTCCTCAAAAAAAAAAAACAAACAAACAACAACAACAACAACAATGAAGATTAAATATGAAAATTATAATTGAGAACTTTGATCAAACAGTTGGTAAGCAAGTGAACAAAGATAAAGAGTAGGCAAGAGAACTTTGAATCCATTGTCAATTTCCAAATCTCACATCAGCAATCTTAGCCACATTTGATTCCCTGAACATTTTCACCCAGGGAAATTGCGAACTGCTCACAGCAGAAAATGCACGTCCGAAATAATCAGCGAACCACATAATCTGTGTATCCTGCTGCTTTATCGTGAAAAAAATAGAATCAATTAATCAAACCAATAAAATCCCAACCAAACGCATCACATCTTCCATGCAACAACAAATTATACCCAAACACAAAGCATAAAAAAATTAAAGATTCAATTCAATTCACAGCAATCAAATTTGACCTAATTTGATGCCATACCGATATATAACCTAAAAACGCTCCCAGATAAGGAGCGTCGATCTTCGTGGCGGCCTCCACAACCGTCACCTTAAGTTTATCCGGCTTCTTAGCTTTCACCTTCTTCGCCTCCTCCGCGGTTCTATCCTTCGTCTTCTTCTTCTCCTAATTCTTCTTCCTCTTCAATCCCTCCCGTTTTCAAGAGGATTCGTTGTTCCTCTTCTTCTTCCTAATAGATATGAATAATATAACTGTAGTTTTGTTGTCTGAGTTTGAGAGATAAGAGTGAGAACATGGAGTGATAAAGGGAGCGCAAGATTGATGAGAGAAGAAAGAGATGAGAAATGAGAGAAGAGGGATACAGAGAGTTTTTTTGCTTCTCAAAGAAGCTTGGTGCATCAATGTTGCACCTGTTGGCTTACCGAGAAGCCATTTTGGGGCATGTGACATTTGCTTTTTTTAGGTGAACTTTTCACTTTCTACATTGATTAGTACACTTATTAAGTTATTAAGAAGTGATTTGGACAAGAATTATGTATTAGAGTGTATGATACCCATTTGGATTTATATATAATATTGATTACACAACATACATAAACAACAACTAAAGATCGATTATCAATGTTCTCTAGAAACAAAAGATAATTTTCATTTCTATATACTTCCTCCGTTTCAGAAAGTTTGGCCTTTTAGGACTGAGCACACAGATTAAGAAAGTGTTAATTATTGTAGGTATTATGTATAATATATCCAAAATACCCTAATTTAATCTTTATTGAAAATTGTAGTAGTATTTAATTTTTATTAGTAAGTGTGTCCATTATATTAATTAATGTATAGTGGTTTAGAGATGAAAGAGATGATATATAGGGCGTTGATACCTTACCTCATGTGGATGCGTTTTGGGACTCACTACGCTACGACACGGTGAGACCAAGAGCAAAATCGTGAGGGTGAAGGATGCCCAAAGCAGGCAATATCCACGTGGCGTTGCCAGGAACCTAGTGGCTAGTACCGTACGGCTGGCTGGGGCTGGGCTGTTATATTTGGTATCAGAGTCAGGGTCGGGTCGGTGTGCCAACGTGGACGTTGGGCTCCAAGGGGGTGGATATAAGGTACGCCTTATTCCCACATCGGCTGGTAAGGTGAACGAAGCGTGCCTTATATAGGGCGTGGATACCTTACCTCATGTGGACGCATTTTGGGGCTCACTACGCTACGGCACGGTGAGACCAAGAGCAAAACCATGAGGGTGAAGGATGCCCAAAGCGGACAAAATCCACGTGGCGGTGCCGGGGACCTAGTGCCCGGTACCGTACGACTGGCTGGGGCTGGGCTGTTACATCTAGGCCGTTATGCGAGATGCCAGATGGGTGACACGTGGCCTGCATGATGGGTCGTGGTCCGAGTGATCCATTCCTGTCTCGGTGGCCTATCGAGGGTCCTTCTTAGAGGAAGGGTCGAGGTGCACGGTCGTCTGACGACTGTTTGTGAGTGTCAACTCGTTGTAGTTGGTTTAATAGTTAGGCAAGGTGTCTTTGACCGTTTTTGAGGTCGCCATGTGTATCCTTAACATAGGCCTTTTGTCGGCCAGGGGATGTCCAGTTTGGCTAACCCTACCCGGCACATGGTGGCCGAGGTACCTTGATGGCGATGCGTGGTCGGCAGAGCCTCTTAAGGGTCGGTCCGAGGTCCGGTCCACTACAACTACAAAAGGTGTGAAGAAGGTTATGTAGCTTGGTTGTTGAGTTTGTTGGTTTGAAGCAAGATGCTTCATATTTGACCAAGACTCACCTGTATCATAGTAAGACAAAGCATATTGTTGTGTTTTAGGATAAACATAATGCTTCATATTTGACCAAGACTCACATGTATCAAAGTAAGACATGGCATATTGATGTGAAACGCCACTTCATCAACAATATAGCGTCTACAGGTGAAATTACATACAAATAAAAAATTCACAACACTGTCAATCTTGTGGACATGTTGACTATGTCACTTCTTATTGCCAAGTTCAAGCATTGTTTTGACTTGATTGCTGCATAACACACTCGATTTCCCTTTGGGGCTTATTTGACAAAGAGGATACAATTCTTTTTCGCAATTTAAGCGAAGGCAAAGATATGATGGGATTTGTATCGAGTTTCCTTTAGGAAAAATGGTAGTTTAAAATATAAGGAATTATCTTGTTAGATTAAATATCTTGTTGATTTATCATATTTTCTTGGCATATCTTATCTTTGGATGTCGTTGACCAATTTTTTATTAGAGTTTCGGTTAGTATAATTATGCATCGGTCTATGGTTCATTCTCTCTCACTCTCTCACTTAATAAATAATATTGATTTCTCTTTGAACGTGGAGTTTCTCCCCTCTATTTTGTGGGATTTCTCAATCTAAATACTGTGTATCAGTTTGTATGTGCTTGTCAAAAAAAATTATTAATTTTGTTTAATTTGAATATGTGTATCTTTTAATTATGTTGCCCCCTCCCTTTAAGCAATTGCCCACTTACCATTTATCTATCAATAACTAGGTACATGTATGGAACGATAACAACAGTAATTAATGTTGCATTAGCTTTGTAGAAAAAACTTATATTACGAAAAAATTATTTTTTATAAAAAAAAACTTTGTTGCTTTAGTTTTGCAGAAAAAACTTATATTACGAAACAATTATTATTTTTTTAAAAAAAAACTTTGTTGCATTAGTTTTGTAGAAAAAACTTATATTACGAAACATTTTTTAAAAAAAAAAAAAACTTATATTCAGGAAAAGAAAGAGTTATTTTATAGTATTTTTTTAAAGAAATATGGAAAGATAATTATAATTAACTAACTTTATCGGCTTCTGTAATTTTGTTAAAAGTGATTTATAATAAGAATTAGAAGGAACAACTTACAAGAAAATGTGAAAAAATATAAAACGATATGGGTGACTCATTAAAGAACAAATTTTGGTTTCACGGACGAGGATGCTCTTACCCTATATTTGGTTGCACAATAGAAATATGAGAGAGAAGTAGGGGCAAAATGATATATTTTCTTATTGTTTCATAGGGAGAAAAATGAAGAAAATGAGAAGAGAATTAAGTTGATAGTTTGTTAAATGACAAAAATGTTCTTACACATAATAAACGAACAATTTTAGTATGAGGACAGTTTCTCTCATCAAATTGAAGAGAAAACCTTTTTAAGTGATCCCACACTAAGTTTTTCCTCTTCCATTTTTCACTCCACAACCCAACAAAGAAAAAGATGATTCTCATAAATCATCTCATTTTCTCTCTACTTTTTCTCTCCTATCATTTTCTCTCTTTTTGTTTCAAGGTTATACAATCATTTTTTACTTTTGTAAAAAAAAAATGCAACAAGAGCACTTTGCATATTGTATGACCCCAACAATTCCATAAGCATATATTGTATGATATATTGGTCATGCGATGGATATGAGACATGCTTATATGTAAGAAATTTTTTTTCATGTGTTAAAAAATTTGGATACTAAGAAATGATTTTTGAAAATTGTTTAATTTTAGCCATTGTTTACATAGCACATGTGTTTCTTAGTTAATGGCTTGTCAAGGCTATAATTTGATCATGTCATTTAGTCTTGGTCTCCAAAATTCTTGCACGAAAACTATTCATTAACATGATACGAGAGTAGATGATTTTTTATGTTGTGAAAGAATGGTCCAATGAGGCTCGAACCTGCGACTTGTGGTACGTGTGATTATTGATCTTATGGAGCTAGTAAACAATAATTATTTATTGGAGCTAGAAGGAACAGATGGGATCAGAGTAAGTGACGCGCTTCAGAAAGGAGTAGGTGGAGGCCAAGTTGCAGACATCATGGTAATTTCTTGGCTCGTGCACGTTTCTTGCTGATGTAACTTTCGCCGGCGGTGATGGTGAAGCGACCATGGTTTAGAAAAATTGGTCTTGGCAAGATAAAGCTCCAATGATTATGTAATTTCTCGGGAAAGATAAATTGTAAAAACGAGTAGTTTTCGAGAGGAGATTATGTAATTTATTTAGCATAAATTGTAAAAACGAGTAGTTTTCGCATGTAATTTCTTGGCTCGTCCACGTTGATAATTTTTGTTGCTGATGTAGCTTTCCCCGACAGTGATGATGAAGCGACCATGGTTTAAAAAAGGGGTTTATGTATTTTCTTGGCTCGTCCACGTTGATAATCTTTGCTGATGTAGCTTCAGCGGTGGTGATGATGAAGCTACCATCGTTCACAAAAGGGCTTCATGTAATTTCTTGGCTCGTCCACGTTGATAATCTTTGTTGCAGATGTAGCTTTTGCCGGGGTGATGATGAAGCGACCATGGTTCAGAAATTGGTCTTGGCAAGAATACAGCTCCTGATTATGTAATTTATTGGGAAGGATAAATTGTAAAAACAAGTAGTGGATAAATTGTAAAAACGAGTAGTTTTCGCGAGGATAGAGTCAGCGACCAGCGAGGGAAAAATTGGTCCCGACGGGGCTCGAACCCCGCGACCTTCAGCTCATAAGACCAACGCTCTAACCAACTGAGCTACGGACCTTGTATTTTTGCATCAAGTTTTATCAATTCGGGTTTTTATTTTGCCACCCCAAGGTCTATGGATGCCACCCCATATGTATAAAATATACCTATTATGTCCTTTTAAAAAAACAACTTTTAATACGGGTCGTAAGTACCACGACCTGGAAGTCGTAGCACTCCCTTACGACATTTTAAAAAACTAAGTTTTAACACGGGTCGTAAACAGGTGTTACGACCTAAGTTTTTTCACAAGTCGTAAACAAGTGTTACGACTATAAAGTCGTAACAGTCACTTACGACTATATAGTCGTAATAGTTGCTTACGATTTCTTTAATATCATATCTCTTATATGAAATTTTATCACATGTGGTTGCATCTTTTCTCTCTTCTTTCTGGTACACATCATTTAATTTATTCATTGATAGAGTTAAAAGTTTTCAAGCATATCCGATTCTAAAAGCATTTGTCCTGTACGTGTGATTAGTTAATTTCCTCCCTTTTGCATGAGTTATTTTACAGATAAGCTTGGAGAAAGAAATAAGGAAGTTAAAGCTCGAATTGAAGAGAACAACTGAGCAGTATAACATGGCTTGCAGAGAAGCTGTTTTAGCAAGACAGAGGGTAATATCATGATATAAATTCTGCTTGTTCCAATGCCTTTTAGTTTTTGAATAAATAACTGGAATAAAGGACTTAAAAGACATGTGTATGTCATTTAGGCTATGGAGCTTGAAAAGAATGGGCAAGAAAAAGAACGGGGCCTAGAAAAAGCTAGGCTTGCTGAAGAGGTTGCATTGACTTTGGTAGAGGTGGAGAGGCAGAAAACCAAGGCGGCCACATGTGATAAAATTTCATATAAGAGATATGATATTAAAGAAATCGTATGCAACTATTACGACATTTACAGTCGTAAATGACTGTTACGACATTTACAGTCGTAAGTGACTGTTACGACTTTATAGTCGTAACACTTGTTTACGACTTGTGAAAAAATTTAGGTCGTAACACCTGTTTACGACCCGTGTTAAAACTTAGTTTTTTAAAATGTCGTAAGGGAGTGCTACGACTTCCAGGTCGTGGTACTTACGACCCGTATTAAAAGTTGTTTTTTTTAAAAGGACATAATAGGTATATTTTATATATATGAGGTGGCATCCATAGACCTTGGGGTGGCAAAATAAAAACCCATCAGTTCAACGTGAATTAACTAAATTATGAAACAAGAGCGTTGATTAGAGTAAATTCAGTTAATGTTAAGTAATTTTTTAATAAATCAAGAAAGTCAACTATATTTAATTAACTTTATCATTTTGAAATTTGAAATTAACAAACACAACACTCATGTCTTACGGATAAAATGATTTTGGAAAATTGTTATTTTGTTATTTAATTATATCATACATGTTATTGAACTCTATAATAAATTGTCAAAATCAATAAGGTTAATTTGTTAAACACTTTCGTTACAACATATCTTTCTATTTAAAACTTTGTCTTATAAATTTTTGTAATATCACATGCAGTTAATCGATGTTTAAAAGAAATGATGAGATTCTGTTTATTACTTCGACATAGAATGTATAGTGCAATTATAACATTAACTTGTTGGTTATAGGTAATGCAATAATTTAAGGTTGATGCCAAACTTCTTTATTTTGTTCCTACCATTATCGAATATAATGTAATAAGAGTCATAATATGGTTTCCTCAATTTTGTCAATTGGTGTCACACTAGTGCCACTTGTGTTGCCATCGCTGCATTGCCAAACCATTGATTAGTAAACCATTTGTCTAATAAAATTGCAATCCTTCTTGTCCTTACAATTTCAGTACAATAAGAATGGTTAGCTTTCTTGATTTGTTTTTAAAAAGATTTTACAAAATTACAATTAACTCACCTAAATCTTTTTGAAAAGTTCACAACATTAATGAACAACGATAACAACGTAGATAGGCAAAACCTTTATCAATGACAGATAAAATTAAAAAAACTTAACGTCTTATAAGAAATGTAATGTTCCTTTTAAAAGGAACTAAATTTTTTTCAAAGTATTGCCTAATAATAAGGAGTTGAGGTGTAACACCCATCGAAATTATCCTTAAAATTATAAATATTAAATGAAATAGTAAGTAGATATTAAATGGATATTATGTGAATGAAAGTTATAAAGATACTATGTGAATTTTATATGAATATTAAGTGAATTTTAATGAAAACATCAGCCAAATATCGTGTCATATCTCATTCGTTAACCGTTGGGTCGTGCCCAAATTTGGAGACAAGCATACCAACCCTCTTGTCTTTAAATCCAATGGTGAAAATTATATTTGGAGGCCAAAAAGCCTAAGTAATCGATTACCAAGGCTACTAATCGATTACCTGGTCAAAATTTCAAAGTTGACCAAATTTAAGCCTAGTAATCGATTACCATGAATGGGTAATCGATTACCACGACTCTGCACAGCCAACATTAAGTCGATTAATGAACGAATGGTTGAGAATTACCCACGATTTCAGCCACAATTTGCATAAAAATCACTTTTTCACTGTTTCAAACTGAAAGGGACACTTTAGGGTTGATTAATTTAAATAAATGGAGGGAGTATATGCATGAAACCTCAAGATAAAAGCCAAACTTCTCTGAAATCGTGTTTTCCTGTCATACACTTTCCTTGATTCGTTTTCTATGATCTGAACCTCAAACTCTAGCAAATCATACACCAAATTAAAGTTCGTTTAACCCTCTTCAAATTGATACCAAGTTTGCTTGATTTGGTGGACTGTGGAAGGAGATATAAGCCTGCAAAGGTTGGTGTTCAAATATGAAATCTGTATTTCAGATTCAAGAAGCTATCTTTCTTTGATTCGCGTGGTAAACTCAAGCATCCTTTGAGCTTCAAACTTGTTCTATTTTCAAGTTGACATATCCTAGTTTTGCTTATAATCATTGATCACGAATTATTGTGCTTTATTCTTAGTGATCAACATTGATTTTGTTGTCTTGCCAAACTGAAAATAGAGCACTTTGCAGCTGAACCAAAAATTGGGATTTTCCCAACCAAATCGTTTCTTCCATTCCAAATCAATCTGAATCCTTGGAATAGGTAAGGGAGAAGTTAACCGGGTGCTAGAATAATAATCTAAAGGCTAGAAATGTAGGAGTTCACATGAACTCAAGGGCATAATAAGGAAAAACGAGAACTTGAAGTGGGAACATAACTTGGAGGTCATTTCAATCCCATTTCTTTATTTGAACAACTTATATTTGCTGAATATGAGCTAAAACAATCATGGAATTGGACTGTTTTGTTGAGGAATTGAAAATCACATGTGAAGTTGTCATTTTACATGTTTTATGAACTTTGATTGAATTATATAGGAATATGATGATTTGGTTGCTGTAAATATGCATAGACATGTTTGATTATATGTGAATTTGATCTGTTTTGAGTTGTATTGGATTAAAGTGAAGTGTATCAAAAGTTGGTATAGTAAAACTCAATTCAGTGCGCATTTTGCTGCAGGGTAATCGATTACCAGGGGTTGGTAATCGATTACCAGGCTGAAATTGGTACCAAAATTTGAATTTTCACATGGTAATCGATTACTGCCCTTTGGTAATTGATTACCAAGGCCCCTGAATTGAGATTTGCTAATTTTTAATACACCTAGCCTTAATCTAATGCATTAATGGGTCATGAAAGGAAATTCTATGAATGAATGAATACTTTATGATGATTTTGATGATGTTTGATTATGAACATGGATTCGTAATTATGCAATGAATTAACAACGTATAGTGAAACGATAAATTATTTGCATTCGCACGAGGAGTTGTGGATGGTGAGATAGGATATCGGGAAAGATACGGCCATTCTAAGAATTGGAAAGAGAGTTCGTAGGATCGGAGCGAGAATGTGCAGAGGTCAGGTTTGACAGTGATTCGTCTGTAATCGTGGGGATTATTATGGGTAAAACGGTCCTATGATGGGGGGTTCTGCAGACTTTTCCCGGGATAGTTTTGCTTAACCATAATATATCCTATCGGTCTGTAGGTGCATATCATGGCTGCGGAGGGCGGACCCTTGGCAATGATCTAACCATAGAGAGAAAGGGTACACAATACACGTAGATGAGTTGTGTGATCTGTCGTGGTTGAAAGACGTTTACTCCCAGTTGCTTTCCTTTGATTAGAAAGAATATGTTGGATTCAACGGAATTGAATTTAGTCGAAGGGTTGTTTATATGAGAATGATATTGGATCCAGATGCGGAGAATGAGATTAGAATACATGCATCATGCCACTTTTTTTTTCCGGTAAAATCATGCCACTTAATTACAAGAAAATTGTGTGATAAATGGGGTGTGCATTTGTACGTGCATTATCCTCTGATTACTTGATTATTTGTGATTGTTATTTCTAGTTCTGATAAATTATTATTTGATTATGTGCTTCGGCTATGACTTACTCCCCTGCCCTTTTGTTTGTTAGGTCATGGCGAGGAATCTCTTATGCATAGAGATGAGGCCACTCCGTAGTGGCCAGTGGCATTACGAGGACGATCGGGTAGTATTTGAGGGTGATGTCGAAGTGATCTTTCGTCATCCAAAACCACTATCCCGCATGCGTCCCAAGAGGGTAAAGCTTCCTATGATTTATATTATGCATGCTCCACCTGCCTTACGATATCGTCCAGGTTACCATCCACCTTCGAATCATCATTTTAGACGTACTCTTTCTGTGAGTCCTTCTCCTCTTCGTGAGAGGATTATTAGAGAGGATTCTACTCGTCTTGACCCTTCCACTCGATCGAGAGTGTTGACTCCGGAATACGTTCCTAGTGGGTCAACACAACATTCGGAAGGCGAGGAGGAGGAAGAGGATCACGAAGAGGAGGAGGACCCAGAGGAAGAGGATCCTCAAGAAGAAGAAAACCCCGAGGCCGAGGATAATCCGGTTGAGAACTCAACAGGAAGCCAGTGGGTTACTGGTGACTAAGTTGAGAATGGAAAGGTGGAGTTGTATAATATTAATTAGCATGACTTCTACTCTCTTCACCATAGTTGTATGGAGTTGGAACCAAGGCTTTGGGTTTTGTCTTTTGTCTGTAATATAGTGTAAATATATTAACTCGGAGTCTAGTTTGTGATGTGATGGTTAGTAAAGCTACACTCTTGCTGCTAACGATGTGATATATGTTGTAAAACCTTTTTGATGATAATGTAAATGATATAAATTAGTTTTCATCTCTATGTGGATAACGATGTGTGATTTAGTGATGGCTTAAGTTTATTTTTCTAAAAGGCGAAAAATTAATCCGTATTTTTATAAAAGAATTAGAATAAGGGAAATAAATTTGGGTCGTCGCATGAGGGAGTATTGTTTTTCGAGTGTTTGTATACACATTAAAAACAACCTAAATTATGTTTAAAAATTAGAGTAGTAGTAACTCAGAATTTTGATTATGTTTCGTAACTTCCTTACCAAAGTAGTGGGATAGTAATTGTTGTAAACTACTTAACTTAACTATAGTTAGTTAACATTATTGAACTTCTCATTTTTTTAGTTGCATGGATATCTTCCTAATTGTTTTTGGAACTACACATTGCTTGTCCTGCTCATTCAGTAAACAAATAACCGACTCATGTTGTTTTACAAATCTCCATATTAATTTCTACATAATCATGATGAAGAGACATCTCCCACTTAAAAATCTTTGGTTATTTAGCATACGGGAAATTGCACTCACTTCCCCTGAGGTTTGCACGAATGACACAGACACCCCCTCTAATTTGGAAAATGACAATTTCATACTGTGAATGGGGATCCCCGCGGGGACTGCCCCGTTTGGGGCCCCACGAGCGGGAATTTTCTCCGTGGGGACGGGGATGTGGGAGAAATTCTCCCCGGGATAATTTTGGGGCGGGGAATGGGATTTGTTCCCCCGTCCCCGAACATTTACACATATGCTCTTATAAATTTATTTGTATATAGATTTAATATTAGGTGTTTTTGTAATTTCAAATCTATTATAATAATAATAATAATAATAATTTAAAAAAAAATACATTAGACTGCTAAATTAAAAAGTTAAGAATAGAAAATTAGAAATTCACAAATTAGATGCCCTATATATTATCCTACTTCTTCTCCTTCTTCTTCGTTCTATACTTTCTTCACTCCCTTTTTCTCTCTTCTACTGTTTTACAGACTACAAAACTACGAATTTAAAGCAACAATGCGTCTAATGAAAACCTCAGCCACATTGTTGAAAGCAAAAATCAACTACGAATTTAAAGCTTTTTCTCTTGAAATATTATTTCAGTTTGTAATTTTGCTTTAATCTGAATTTTGATGACACTTTTGGATTCCTTAAATGTTTTGTGTATGTGGATGACAAAGCTATCATGTAATACTTTTGTTTAGTTTTATCATATTTTTTGATTGAATTTTCTGAATTTTAATGATTATTTTTTCTACTATATACAGGTTTAAAAATTCTATTCAGCAGGGTTAATTTTTTATCGAATCAAATTAATGTTATGAAACTTTTTAAATATTTCGCATAGTTTAGGTTCCCCGTGGGTATCCGTGTGGTGGTGGGGAATGGGGATGGGGAACCATCTCTCCCCAGGATGGGGTTTGGGGATGGGGATGGGGAGGAAATGAAATCCGAGAATGGGGGATGGGAAAGTACTCCCTGCTTATTCCCCACCCCGTTGTCATCCCTACACTCACCTCCCCTCCTTAATAATCATAATTGCACTCACACCCCTTCCTTATAATAAATGATTAGTTTATTAACGAAAATGTTGTGTTTATGATTGAAAAAAGACATTTATACCCTTAAAGGACTCAGGGGCGTCACATACAAATTTCAAGTGTATTTGATGCATTTTTTCTTTATAACAATGATACGATAAAATTATTTTTAAATTTTTTTCAGGAAAATATAATAATTTTTTATGATATTTTTTTTTACTAAAACACATTCTTGTAACAAATTTTATTCAAATGATTTTTAGAATAATGCATAAGACCTAATATCATTATTGAAATACAAACTCTATATAAAGATTAAATTTGTTATATTCATATTCATATATCATTGGAACAATAACAAAACTAAAACATATTATATCATATTATATTCATAATGAACTTATATCCACTTTACTTATGATTAACCATGAAAGTGTTAAAAAAGAATATTGACTATAATAAGCATGCATGTTAGCCCCACAAATCCCTAGTCCCTAGTGTATATGCACTCTAAATCCCACTACTTGGCACAATTTTTGGTTGCCTCAAATTGGCTTGCAAGAAGTAACTTGGTTGCTCATTACATTTTCTCATAAAAATATTAATTTTATCATATTATTGTAAAAAATGCACCAAATACATTTAAAATTTGTATGAAATACCTCTTGAGGGTATAAAAGTCTTTTTTAATCCTAAGCATAACATTTTCGTTGATAATTTAACCATTTATTACAAGAAGGGGATATAAGTGCAATGTTGATTGTTAAGGAGAGAAGGTGAGTGTCATTTTCCAAATTTGAGAGGGTATCTGTGTCATTAGTACAAACCTCAGCAGAGATGAGTGCAATTTTCCCTTTAGCATATGCTTAAAGACACAAATTGAACCCCAGATCCAAGAAACATGTTTTCTTAAGATTCAAATGTAGGACAAAAGGTTATTTGCATATGGACTTCAAAAACAATATTTTTTTTAATCTAGAAATATTGTTTTCCATGAACATATTTTAAATTAACTTTTGTCAAACATGCATAATACACGTAAGATCAGAGACTAAGTACTATGAAAATTTAACTTTGGAATATACTTCTAAATATGTGTGCCACCATAATCTTAAAAGATTTGCAAATAGGAATAGACACATAAACAGATAGACACATAAAAGGAACCTGCCTTTTCCAAATAAACCTGTCTGTGCACTAATAGACAAATAGAAAATAGAAATAGACAAATAGAAAATAGAAAGAAAAAACTCCAAACAAGTATATTTATACTTATATAATTGAAATTATCCAAATGCAACAAGACAAATATCGGTCTACAAAGTATCCAAATACACAATACAATGAATTATCCTAATACAAAATACTATGAATGCCTAATACAATAAGATTATATATCGTTCTCTAATTCAAGTCTCTCTCGATGTATACACCAATGCAAATAATGCAAATGTACGTACTATAGTCGGAACACCTTGAGGTAATTGTGATTCAGTCTATCTTAATTTATACACCAATGCAAATGCACGTACTATAACTTGGAACACCTTGAGATAATTGTGGCTTCTTGGTCGAAACATGTTGAGATAATGGACCTGCCTTTTTGGGCAGAATTTACTAAACAACATTATATGTATATATTATTAGTGAAGATACATAAACACTGATAAGAATAAAAGAGCAATATAATAAATAATAAATTCAAATGTTTTCACAAGTTATCTAGGGTCTATTGGTTCATCCAATTGATCTATCTTCGATTAATGACTTAAAGAGTAGTGATATTTAAAACACATAATAAGGAAAAGAAAAATAAACGTTGCATAAAAATTGCAAAATGCTTCATAAATAGGACCACCAAAACCTCATATACGGTGATTTATACTCCCTCCAGTCCTTAATATAAGACCCTTTTGAAAAAATTCACATCCACAAAAAAAAAATTTAATTTTGTTAATGGCATTGGAATTGCAAACATTTGAAATATTGTACCAAAATTATCCTATTTTGTATTAATGAAAATGACAGGAGGGAGGGAGGTCGATGAAAATGATCTGGATGTTAAGTCTGTAGCAATGATTTGTCGAATGACCCCATTGAGTTATTATGGGTAGGATGGTCCTAAGATGGACTGATCTAGCTAACCTCGCCCGGGATAATCCTGCATTAACTATAATATACTCTACCAGCCTCATAGGTATATTAAAACCAGCGGAGAGCGATTCTCTGTGTGGCCTAATCCTGTTGAGGATTTGTACTAAGCATGAGGTTTGTTAAAGGCATATGCGGTTATGAGACGTTTACTCCCTGGTTGCTTTTCTCTCGAGTGTGTGATATCGACTTATGAAAAAGTTGATGTCATTATATCCAAGATTATATTTTGAGAGACAAACACATATATTGCATATAGATTAACAAGATAGAAAACTATATTACTTAAAACACTTGTACGAGCATACATCATATGCATTATTTAACTTATACTTGTGTTTGTTTTCTTTTAGTTATTTCAGTTGTTGTTTATATAAGGATATATTAGTAGCTTACTCCATGTCTCTATCTGTTTGTTAGGATTTAGAAGAAAGAGTCGCTTTTCGTAAGGAAGTGATCATCTAATCCGCTCAAACGGAGGAAGAAAATATCCGCATATTATATTTAATGTTTTCTGTTTTTCTATCTAGATGTAAACCCAAGATGAAATATATTTTGAAAGAAAATTTTATTCATCATATTTTTATAAAATACATTATTTTATCCACCGTAAATAATTAAAGAATATTCATTTCATTACCTTTAATTAAATTGGGTGTATGTTATAATTATCAGTCCTAAGTCTTTTAGTATTTTTACCTATTTGGTTCTTAATAAGGATAACGTCATTTTTGTGTTTCAAAAAATAAACCCAAAATTTTCTAAAAAAAAACCAATGATAAAGGTTAACATAATGACTTCCTTCTTGAGAAGGAACATGAGAGGGTCCCCAGCCACTCCCCAGATATCAAAATGTATATAAATCAAAGTAGCTTTTAATTTTTCCAATAAATACCAATGTTAAAAGTCACCTTTTTCATTTCACCAAAAACACAATGTTCACAGAAATCCAATTAACATGCACTTTGACCATAGAGAAGACATCTCTTATACAACATGCCTTTCTCACTCATATACCCAAATTTCATTCTCCATGATTTAGTGATATCAAAGTGAGATATGGGTGAGATAAAAACTAGGACGCTTGTATCGGGATTGCCCTGCAAAATATATAAACTATTTGGAAAAGAATTGTAAAGAATTTTCAAGATTGAGTTATGTGGGTAAAATAAGTCTCACATTTGATAACAATGGATAATAAGTTAGAGTGTATGTAAATGACAATATCCATAGACTCATTATCTTAAGGTTTTGGGTTAAGATGTGGTGTCAAGTCCACTAATGTGCTACTTCGCTTTAGCCTATTATTTTTGTTCCATTGGGCTCCCCTTATTTCTAACAAATGATATCAATGCATGGGCTCGATCCAGACAAATATTATTGTTGACGACATTTTTAGTGGATCCATGTATGAGGTCCCCTATGGACTTGTGTTGAAAGTTTTTTGATCTTTATGACCCTACAACACATCCACTTGATCCTAAAGACATTTAACTTCCACTTACTCAACCTCAAATACCTTTGAGACTATGTGACTGTTGTGGATCCATGTGTGAGGTCTCCTATGGACTTGTGTTGAAAGTTTTTTGAGCTTTAATTTATGACCCTACAACACATCCATTTGATCCTGTAGACATTCAACTTCCACTTAGTCAACCTCAAATACCTTTGAGAATTGAGACTATCCTTGAGACACAACAGAAGACCAACACATCTGCAAGATTATATCATTGTGATTTGTGAACTAACCTCTTGAACTTCACTGCCACCAGCTTCTTCAATGACCAAGTATCCATTATCAAATAGTGTCTCTTATGATTCTTCGTCTAAAAGTCATAAACACTATTACTTAGCCATATCATCTATCACCAAGCCTGATCATTATGAAGAAACTGTTTTACATGATTGGTTGATAATGGCATGCTAAGCTCACTAGTCTTGTGGTTCAAAGTTCATTACCATTCTGGTCTTTGTAGATGATTTGGTTTTGGCAAGGAATGATTTGGATGAAATCATTGCAACTAAGCAGCTAGTGACACTTCATTCAGTATCAAGGACTTATGTGTTCTCAATTTTTTCTTAGGAATGGAAATGTCTAGAACCAAGGCGAGAATTACTGTCTCAAAGAAAATGCACACTTAATCTATTGCAAGAAACTTGTATACTTGGTGCTAAACAATGCTCCATTCTAATGGACTATGACAACAAGTTACATCAAAGTTATTATCGAATAACACTTCTTGATCCAACTTCTTATAGAAGACTAGTACTAAAACTGTTGTATCTCAATCATACCAGATGTGATGTATGCTTTAATGTACAACATCTTAGTCAGTTTCTACCAAATCTTACTGATCAATACCAGTTAGATGCCACATGCTCCTCTTCCAATCCTTTCAGCACAATCTACTCCATGCTTGGCATGATTAGCCTACACATGCCAACTTGTAAGAGGCTATTAAGTTTGCACTTGGAAGTGCTACAAACCGTGTCACGACAACACTGGACTGAAGCACAATTAAGCTAGTAACACTGCAGATTGTTATTGTTGTAAATTACTTAAGTTAACTATAGTTAATTATATAGCAAGTTAGAATTAATTAGATTTAGGAATTAGATTAGTTGTTGCTTATAGAGAAAACAACCTCTATATATTGAACTCCACCACGTACATTTAATTCAGTTGAGTAGTTAATGAAAATTCTTCTTTTGCATTATTATGTTCTCTGATTCTAAGTTTCAACAATCAACAAAATTTTTATAAGCTACTTCTAGTGTTTCATATACAGTGTTTACAGGGTTTTTGTCCATGTTTCATAATTTTTTGTTATTTTACAAAACACAAGACATAATTAATGTTATTTTTCCTAATACACCTCTATTTATTACATTATCTTTTTCCTTCTAATATCTTTCTCTCTCTTCAATAATGATTGTATAGGGATATTTTAGTCAAAATACCTCAAATTCTTACATCATTTAACTATTTCTTAAAACTCGTGTATAACCTCAAAAAACACTACATATGAAACGGAGGGAGTAATTTTTTGAACCAAAAGTTCATATGTCATAGATGATTCCTCTATGCATAAAACGCAATTCCATTATTACAAGGTGTAATAGCTTGTCATTATAAATTATTGGCTTATATACCAAAATGGTTCCTATAAATATTGATCCCTGCAAAAAAATAGTTTTGGTTTAGGTTCCTGAGGTACAAAATATTTTGGTTTTGGTCCCTCTTATTAAATGTGGATGGAAAACGCCAAAAATGTAATGTATTACATTCGATGACCAACTAAGGATGATATTCTTGTATTAATTCTGAAGGGTATAAAGATAACTTCCATTACAAAAGAGAACCAATTCAAAAATCATAATAGTACAGGGACCAAAACCTAACAAATATATTAACAAAGAGACTGAAACAAACTACCAACATAATTATGGGGATCAAAATTTAACAAGATATACCAATGCAAAACCAAAACGTTTGTAAATGCAGAGACCAAAACCAAATTTTTTTTTCAGGGACCAATTTTAAAAGAGTCAATATATACAAAGACCATTTTGATATTTTTATAGAAGATAAGATATGCATTGATGGTGTAATTTTTTTCTACATTGTTGACCTATCATCTACCATTACATTAACAAGCGTTCTTAGATAAAAGTAATATGTGACATTCTACCTTAATCTATACTCTAATTACCCCGATTGATTTAGTGACTTGAAAATTTTTTGTTTAAAACTCTTATTTAATTATAATACATGAAAATCTCCGTAGAATCGGACGGAGTTTACTTTGTTTTAGGGACTTTTCCAAAATTTAGTTTTTCCTGTAAATCTGGTATAAACAATAATCATTTAATTCAGAAAAGCCAACAGGGCATAGTGCATTAGTGCATATGTACATGCGTATCATTTCATAAATATTCACAAGTCTTAGATTAGTTTGAATTCCCAAAATATAATATACATTCATAAAGTTCCAAAATAAAACCCCTAACCAACACATGGTCACCCAGTTAACTAATTACACTCCAAGGAGTGGAGTGTACTCCTGCTCGGCCATGCACTAGTGTAAGCTCCATCTTCGTACCTGTATAAAAAAAGGCAAGAAGGGTAGCATTACACGGAACTTAGGAAATAACTTCTAAAAAGTCATAGCAATAAACTAAGCCTAACTCATTTTTATTAACAATCATAATCATTTTCATGTTCTTTTTCTTTATTTACTTTTCTTTCTCATTACTCTTTTCCCTATTCTTTTCTAGTCTTTCTTATCTTACATTATCTAGTCTTTCATTTGCCTTTCTAATCTTTTCATGCTATCTTATCTTTCACTCACCTCTCGGCGGGTCCTATTATCATTACTTCTCACACCACTAGGGCGGATCCTATCATTCTCAATCTACTCACACCATAAAGGCGGGTCCTATTCTCATATTACACACTCCTGCTTGAAGGGTCATTCACACACTTATTCTCGCTCCATTATGGAGGGTCATTATTCATATTCACGCTCCGTTAAGGAGGGTCATTTTTTCGCTCCTTTCGGAGGGTCATTATCTCGCTCCTTTCGGAGGGTCATTCCTATTCATTCACACACATCTTAATCCTATATCTACACACATCATAACCATATATTCACACATAACACAATCCTATATTCACACACAATACAAGCATATATTCACACACATCTTAATCATATTCACACATATTTACTTTCCCTAGTTTTCCTAAAATCATATTCACACACATCTTAACAGGACCGTTGCCCCTAATGGGGCGTGTCACCCAACCGGATCATTATTTAGCGCTATAATTTATTGGGCCCTCATGGCCCTACTCTCTTTATTTTCTCACCATTAGTTTCTAACTATACTTAACTCTTCCATTGCCCTATTCACTTCATCAGTTAATCATATTCCTATTTAGATTCTCATTTATCTTTCCTCTTACATTCATTCTTTCCTCAATTTATTATTATTCTCATTTCCTTTATTTAACTTAGCATTTTCCTATCTTTCTATCTTTTATTCTTTTCCTCAATAGGACTATCGCACTTGTCAGGCATTTACACCCACTAGGAAGTTCCCACCCATTAGGAGATTCCCACCCAACAAGAATTTATCCACCCAACAAGAATTTCCCACCCATTAGGACACACCCGTTAGGACTTTCATACATTTATTAATCGTTCAAACATAATAACACAATACATGCAAACACACAATCACAATTATCTTCATCCTACAAATCTTTAAATCCTTTAATGGCGCATAATGATCTGTGGGGTACACCCTTCACCTAACGGGCATTTCCACCTAATGGGCATTTCCACCTAAAGGCATTTCCACCTGAACGGCCTGTCCACCTAGGGGCATTTTAACCTAACAGTGCATTTCGCCTAATGGGACAGTGTCACCCATACGGATCATTAGTCAGTGGGACAGTATTTCAGGCCCTCAATGGCCACATTCATTTTCTTTATCCAAGGTTATCAAATAATCTCTAAGTTATTTTAAGCAATCGTTATCACATACTCATACATATTCAATCCATCCCCTAATTTTATTATACCCATTTACTTTATATCTTATGTTCATTTCAAGCCCTCAACCCCTCATACACATCAACATAAACATCATCATTCAAATATTATATAGCAACATATAATATCCACATAAATTCACAACACCATAAGTGAGTTCATTTTATATACTACCATACTTAATTCATTATCATCATCCACTACCCTAAGGTTCATTAACTTATATCTATATACCCTTCTACTCTTAGCTACCACTATAATCATCCTAGAAGTCATGCTCTAAATCCAAGTAATACCACCTTCTTACCTGGAATGGGAGAGGTAGAACCTCAAATCCCAAGCTTACTCCTTAGCTCTTGGACCCTTAGAACTTGACCCTTCTAGCCTTAGCTTGCCACTTCAAATCCTAGCTCCCTCTACTCTTTACCCTTGTGGACCCCTTAAGCATTGAACCTCCTAAGCTTGGCTTGAAACCTCTAGAGAGTCACCAAGGGAGGAGTTGAGATGGTGCCTAATGAGGAGTTTATTGAAGGAAGAGGCTTCTCCTTCACTTTCTCTTGAGAGAAAGATATTAGAAAGAGTGATTCTCCATAGTTATGGAGCTTGAAAACTCAAGAGGGATGGAGGAGAGAGAGACGTGAATGATGATGATGATGGGGAGGTGAAGTTGTGTCTTGTATTGATGATGGAAGAGGCGTGTGGTGTGGTGGTGGTGATGGAGCTATGGAGCTTGCTCTTGGCTCTTTGATGATGATGATGGTGTGGTGCTCTTTGGAGAAGAAGAAGAAGAAGAAACGAAGAAGAGTGCATGAACGAATGTGTTTGTGTTGAACGGAAATGAGTCACATGTGTTTTTTGTGTGGTGGGGGTGCAAAGCTTCCTCAAGAAGCTTGCAAATTCGTGGCCCCAAGTCTTATTTTTTTTCCTGTCTGTTGCGTACTAACAGGTTAGTGGAATGGCTAACCAGTTAGTTCACTACTTCTTTATATTTTCTTGTATTCCATTACACTTCAAAGTGCCATATCTCCTTCGTTACCCGTCGGATCTTGCTCAAATTTGAAAGCAAGCTTCCCTACATACTAATCTTTATATCCAACGGTGGAATTTGTGTTTGGGGTTGTAAATATTTTATTTATAATTTCCTAATATAGGGTGTTTCCAATACCAAAAACACTGTTTCCTACACTCATTTGTTCGTCTTTAATTCTCGTATCCGATGCCCATGCTTCCTAACTCCCTCATGGCGTTCAAAGGGATCCTTAGTGGATAATTGTTAAAGAGATGTGAACAAAAAATGAAAATTTCATTAAGGAACAACATTGAGATGGCCAAATATGGCCCACATTTATTGAAGAGAGAATGGAAAGCATGGTTGCTCATTATTAAGCAAAGCAATAAGGGTTAAACTTCAAGAAATTGTGATGGGTCATTAATTCCCTGTCATTGTTACCCTTCAACATCAATTCTAGCATTTGACAAATCTTATTCCTCTGGTTGGTTGGTTGGGTGATCCTGGTCATTTGTTCCTTCATTTGGGGCTCTTCGATTGAAATTTCTTGATGCATTCACTCACATCTACCTTAGTCATGGTTCTCTGTCTAGTCCGATAAGAGTATGTGAGAGCAATAGTGATGAAACCTTGGCTTGTTCAATTTTTTTTTAATTTTTTCTTTATGCATGATGCATATGAATATATGGCGATGCAAAAATGTATGATGCAGTGCCCTTAGAATCCAAAAGATCCTATATGGGGGCGATTAAGCCTTCATTACAGATATGAGGTATCAGGATGGATTGATAACATTCATATAGTTCTGGCCAACTTCAGAATGACGGTGGGTCACTCCAAAATTTTTATTTATTTTATTAGGATGAAATGTTATGATGCAAATGCAGATGCATGCCCCTAAGGTAAGTAACCCTATTTGGGGACGATTAAGCCTTCATTACAGGACATGGAATGCCATAATGAATTGACAATAGCCATATAGTTCGGGCCCACTTGGAACAACGAGGGATTATCCCAAGTGAAATGATGGATATGAAAATGAAATTTACCCTTAGGGCGGTAAACCCTATTGCGGGTTTAATTCATATGAAAAGAAAAGGTCTTCCTCATGGCATAAGGTTACCAAAGTGCAATGGTGCCCCTTACATCATTCTGACTTGGATGACGGTAGGTACCCGAAGCTCCTTCTCAGTGTACACTTCTTCACCCCTAAGTCGCTAACCCTCGTCTCTCTCTCACTCCATCTGCTCACGGCAGCAACGCGAAGCGGCGGCGGGGGCGGCAACCCAAACCTCATTCTCTTCGTCTCAGCCCCAATCGCGCCTCACAATCCCGATGGCATCTCAGCATCGATCTCCTTCGTACGACCCTTTGTCCCTTTGTCTTCCAACTTGTTTTTTTTCCTCCTTCCCTGAAGGGTATCATACGAGAGGGACACGAACTTCATAAACAAAGCTTCTTTCACCATCGAGAGAGAGGACCACACCATCGGCAACATCCTTCGCATGTATCACTCTTTTTTTTAATTTGATTTTAGCTAATTACTCATAAACCATAATCCTTTCTTATTTTTAATGTTCAGGCAGCTGCACAGAGACCTCAACATGTTATTCGCTGGATACAGGTTGCCTCACCCTCTACAGTACAAAATTATTGTCAGGGTTGGTTTCCTTTCCTTTGCACATAGACCCCTAAATTAATTCACTTTTGCTTCTTCATCTTATGTAGTTACTTATCCTTCTGTATGGCTATTAATTGGTGATTTGGTTCAAATTAGTGATGTCTTGATACTCACTTGTGTGTGTCAATTCAATATTCCTAATGTATTTTCATCTGTAGAATATAAATAGAAAATATAGCAGCCTCAAAGTAATTACCTCCCAAGCAAATCAAAGGGTGAGTTGAGGTGGTAACTGGTAAGCAACCTCAACCCTCTAGGACGAGAGTTCGAATATCCGAGAAGTATTTTTTTGTGGGGATTCTGCTTAAATCGTTTGCTCCTACGGTCGGACGAGAATTAGTCTCATGGGCTGTTCAAATGGCGATGTTTGTGTAAGTTATATAAGCATAATCTCACTTCAGTATTAGAACTACCTTTTGGTGTAAGCGATGAGCTGCTTCTTTTTCCAGTTAATTTTGAATGACTTGGGCGATTCTTTGTAAATGCTTGCAGGTTGAGTTAGAGATACTGCTTCTCCTTTATGTTGATTTGCTTCTTGCTTTTTTTAATTAGGTGTTTAAACCTACATATCATTTTATTAAGAAGTTTCTATATTTATATTTTGAACTTACTTTGTTATTTCTACTCTTGAGAATCTATATCCATATTTCTAAGTTTCTTAGGCTCTCCATAATAAGAACATATGTACAGGTTTCTTAAGATTTCTTGGATTTTGTTGAGTAACTCTTATACGTTTAAGGTAACCTTCTAACTCTCTATTTCATTTAAGGTTTTCAATTTGATTCGAAAGATGCTTAAATTTGCCCATTTGGGGTTTTGGCTGAAATTTACTCATCTCTCAGGCTCTAATTTATGTTTGGTATCTAGTTCTATTTGTTGGAGACTGAAATTGACACCTGGGATAATGATTTGTGGGGGAAGTTATGAAATTTGATTGATACATGTTACTTTTCTTGTTTGGTTGCTTAGGTATTTTGTGTTGTGCCTTTTTAATTAGTTTCTGGGTGTCTCTAATGGTGTATAAAAACCTTATCTTTGCTCTGGTTTTTCTATATTCTTCTGGTCTGACTTTTATTTTTCTGCAGCAACCCCAATTGGTTGACTTTAATATATTTATGTGATTAGCTTTGGTGATTGCAGAAACACTACCAACGTTGTCATATTTGTAAATCAAGAAAATCTAGCTACCAAATTTTACAGGTTAGAATAACTTCTACTTATTTTAGTTGCTGAATTGTGCATTATGCTTTTTACTTTTTAAGTATACATTAAATGATTATAATTTTTTTTAGCATGTGGACATATTTTTACCGGTTCATTAATTACATTACCAGGAGAGAAATCTGCAGAATGACAAGTTCAGATATGCCACATACCTTTGTTATTTGGTGTATGCACCACTTTGCATTGCTGGTCCAGTACTGAGCTACAATGCTTTTGCCTCACAAGTCTGTGAATGAGTTATTTTCTTATAAAGCTTTGATTCTGGATTTTTGTTACATTTGATGAAGTATCAGTTCTAATGTTTTTGCAGCTAGATGTTCCCCAGAATACTAATTCATTTAGAGATGTGTTGCGCTATGGTTTTCGTTTGGTACCGAGTCTTCTCCTCATGGAATTAATGACACACATATTCTATCATAACGCCTTTGCTATTAGGTAAGTTCCTTGGTACTCAAGAAAATGTTGTTTTCTATTTAGCTTCTAATTTTGTTCTTTGGTGACTGAAATAATTTCTTCACCAATTAGTGGTTTGTGGAAGCAGTTGTCTCCTCTGGATGTGTTCATTATCGGATATGGGGTAAGAGGACTATTCTTGTTGCTTGTAGCCTCAAATCACACAGAAATGTGGAGCCTGGTTCCCTTTATATATGTGTTTAGTGTATGCTTTGGTGGAGTATCTTGAATGTTTAATTTTCTAAACTAGTTCAACATAGTACTACTTTGCCATTTTATTTATTTATTTATTTATTTCAGGTCTTAATATAAACTTCATGTGGGTAAAATTTTTACTGATTTGGCGCTTTTTCCGTTTCTGGTCAATGGTATGTTACTTGCTATATAACCTTTAAGCATCTAATGTCGATGTCCAAATGCATATTTGAAGAAAGTCAATACTTTGTACTAATCTATTGTAGATAAACGGCATTGAGGCTCCAGAAAATATGCCAAAGTGTATTAATAATTGCCATAACTTGGAAGGCTTTTGGAAAAACTGACATGCTTCCTTTAACAAGTGGCTTGTGAGGTGAAATGAATTCTTTACCTTGATTTTTCATTAAATGAATAAGGTTGCACTTTCCAATGCATTAAATGTTTTCCATTCCTGGAAAAAAATTATAATCTTACAAGATGGAGGTAAGGGTGTTTATGAGATGCACATACTGCATACAACAAAGATAAACTGTATATGAAATTATGAATAATGTTTACTAGCCTTCCTATGATGTGGTGTGGTCACTACACTAATAATGGAGATTGTGGAAATATTTTTTTATTTAAGCTGATATGATGTTGTTTTAAGGAAGTGAATACACTGATGAAAAGCAAATGGTAAAAATTTCAGAAAAGGAAATGTGTACAAAAGTCTTAACAAGATGGAAGTGATTCAATTGTAAAAAAAGAGAGGAAATGATTATGTATTGTACATGTTAACTTGGGTAACCACCTTTTTTTTTCATACATTTTCCATTCTTGGTTGTTACTTCTGTTTAGTAAATAACTTTTCATACATATTTTTTTATGAAGCCAAATTATAGTCAATTTATAATTTGAGTACCATGTTAGGATATTGATCCTGATGCCTTTTGACTACGATACTTTTCTGGACAGGTGGCAAATCTTGTTGGTTTTGTTATTGGACCAAGAGGCATTAACTGGTTGCTTTCTTCTTTCATTAACAAGGAAGGTTTATCAAGATCCTTACTGTTTTTTTTTTAAACTTCATTTCAATCAAATAAAGTGTAAGATTAACTAGGAGGTTCCATTTCTATATTATGTTCTACCACTGTGAGTAGTATAAATTGATAGTTGTATGTATATTCTATGGATTGACATGTTAAATATTTTATAGCACTATTATACTGGTTACGTTTTGTTATCTCGCTTCACAATTTTTTCATTTCAGGAAGTCATAAAAGATGATGATGAAAAGCTGAATGGGTTGAAAAATGAGATCGGTGAAGGAGAGTATAAAGCAGTGGTGAATCAGTGTTTCCCTGTAGGTACTAAGGATAATGCAAATGATTCCAGATTACCGTCGTTGTTGTTGATGTGGTTAGTGTGTTGGTAGGAGTTTTGATGGTATAAATTTTAAGATTTTAGTGTTAGTTGTTGAATGAAGTCAAGGATGAATGGGCAACATATGTTCTTGACGAGTTACCTTAGCTTAGTTTTGAATTTAGGGCACCATATATATTTTTGAATGTGAATATATAGCATCTATATGATCGAGCTTGTTTAGCCTTTTGTATGTATGGAGTCATTTGTTTTGGTTTGGGAGTTATTTATCCTAAATGTGTATTGACATTCACGTTTCTAATGTATATAATTATGGCATTTATTTGTTGCAAAAAAAATGTTGATAATTTATTTAAATATATGGATATAGTAAATATTATAAATTTAAAATATATATATATATATATATATATATACTAAATAGCAAATATTATAAATTAAAATATATATATATATATATATATATATATATACACTAAAGATCCCGGTTCATTTTAAAAAACTCAACAGTGATCATATATACTAAAGATCCCGGTTGATTTAAAATTTCAACAGTGATCATATATACTAAAGATCCCGGTTCATTTTAAAAAACTCAACAGTGATCATATACACTAAACATCCCAGTTCATTATTAAAAATCAACAGTGATCATATATGCTATTGATCCCGGTTCCTTGTTTTTTATTGATCTCGGTTCCGTGTTTTCTAAAACAACTATCATAAGAATCAGACTTGTTATACCAGGGGATACAATCCCGGTTCGGAACCGGGATCAATACGCATGCGGAACCGAGATCTTTTAGCTATTCTGTTGTGGTGAAAGTGTACTCCGTGTTGGCTCTAGACTTATAAAGGCCCCCGGATTGCCCTCACTCTTTAAGGTGAGGACCCACCTCGCAAACTATCGACAAGAGCTTGGCTACGCCTCCCAAAATAGGTAGGACGCACCTCCCAAAGGTCGTGCTCACGAGAAATGGTTCCCAACCCGAGTGATACTTTTACACACTACAAGAGATCATACACTTGGTAAGTCAAAGGTAGGGCAAAAACACCCCTAAACTTATGGTTTAAATAATACTACCCGAGTATAGGGTTTCCGTGTGTGCCAAGATCTGTGTAAAAAGCCTATTTCGGAGGCATACAAATCCTTTTTTTTAAATAAAAAACAAAAGAGATTACAATAAAGAATAAATATACAATTAATTAAACAAATATGAAAAAAAAATAATTAAACAGATATATACAATAAACAATTAGTTAAAAGCAAACCAATTAGAAAAGAAAATAGGTCTGTTAAAAATAATCAATCATTTAGGTCTGACTCTCTTATTTAGTTTTGTCCCCAGTGGAGTCGCCAGCTGTCGCGGTCGGGGTCCCGGATCGCCCTCGCGGCCTCGCCTATGAGTGGTGGTCGAATGACCCAATATGGAGTCGCCACCACATTTTGTTACAAAAACGCGGAAAAAAAAATAATTATTAATTAAAACGGATAAAGCTTGCTCTCGAACTAGATAGATTTCGAGTTCGGGAGTCGGTTACGAGTCGAGGAAGGTATTAGCACCCCGTTCGCCCATTCAAAAATGGTACCTTTGATTGAATTTAATTAAAAGACCTAAATAATTGGTTTTTCAAAAAATAATTGTTTTTTATTGTAGTGCCTGACAAGGTTGCCCCTAATCCTACGTACCCTCATAAAATGAGGAAGCAAGGCTACGTAGTTCTAAGTTAACTTTTAATGTTTTTTTTAATTTTATTACAAAAATGTTTGATGCAGAGAGGAAATATGCACAAGATCTTGTCATTTAGGCAAGAAAAGGTGGATTTCCGAAACACATTTTGTTAAAACTTAATTAATAAAATCTATTTAATTTTTATCTAAAAAAACATTTTTTTTGCTTCTAACTTTTATAATTTATTTATATAAAAAATTATTTTTTATGTGTACATATTTTTGTGCGGAGAGACAACCCGAAAGATCTCTCCACTGAATTTGGGAGAGAAAAATCGACTTACCAAAAGGCAACAAATTTTAGAACAACAATTAAAAAAAATCTACATTTTTAATTTATCATTATTATAAATAAAATTATTTTTATATGTTTATTTTTGGTGCGGAGAAGAAGTCCAAAAGATCTCACCACAAATATTAAAGTTGGGTGAGAAAAATTGAGTCACTAAAACACAACCAATTTTAGATAACAATAGAAAAAATGACTACACTTTAAATTATTATTATTTAATTATTTTTAAATAAAAATATAAATTTAAAAGCAAAAAAAAAGAGTAATAAGTAAATAAAAATAATAATAATAAAAAAATCAAACAAACCTGATGCTGCAACGGAGGGAGTTATGCAGCAGACTTTGAATTTGAGTGCTTAACACGGAAACCGAAAGAAGGAAAAAAACAAAACAAAACAAACCGGACGCCGCGGAAATGAAGTACCACGTACGAGTCTCACTGGGCGCAAGTGTTTTTTTATTTATGTGCACCTCTCGCCCAATTTTTGTATTTTTTCTGTGCACCTCTCTTCAAAAAAATTTTGCTCCTCCCCAAAGTGAGGAAGGAACCTCTATTTATAGTAAAAAAAAACAGGTTTAAAAAAATTTGTCAAAAATCAATTGTAATCTTTTTCAAATATTTATGATTAAAAAAGAACCTTTAATTAAATCAAATTGATTCTCAATTTCTCAAATTGATTTTCAAATTATTCTGAAATGGTACTCAAAATTTTCTAAATTGATTTTTAATTAATTATCAAAATCTTTCTCTTTTAAAAAAAATTGATTTTCAATCTTTTGAATTGATTTTGTCAAAATTTTGGACACAATCTTTTCAATTAATTTTTCTTCTCAAAAATTTTCAATGCACTTTTTCTTTTGTTTCTTATTTTTTTTAAAATAAATCCCAAAAATAACTTAATGCACATGAATTATAAAATAACGGTCCAAACAGACTCTTTTTTATTTTATTTATAATATTCAATTATATATAAAAAAAACTGGAGGATAAAATCTTACCCAAACAAATTGTTTATGAAAATGTAATTTTTGACCTCAGACAAAATTGGGTGTCTACACACTGTAGTGGAATGAATTTAATATGTTGGGAATATTGGGATTTTGATAATGAAGCTAATGAAATTATAGAACCATTGATCATCTTGGGTACAGTGCGGTTTCCTTTAGCACTTATAAGTTCCCACGCATGGTCTGTATGACATGTTGTTATGAAAAAGAAAATTTTAAATGTATGATGATGCTTAGGTGAGCAATAAGCCCTACTCCCCGGATAACCCGCTGGTCCTAACGCCATGGTTTTAGTATACTGTTAGTTGAGCAAGGGGCTATAGGGATAATGCATGCATATGAGTTGTTGGTCGCGTGAGCTGAATTGTCGTCGTTGCGAGCATGGGGATAAGTGTCACTGTACCTAGGGGAGATCTATTTTGTCACGAGTTGGCTTTGAAAGATTAATGAATGGATCGAGTCCCTTTAGAAGAACTCCGAGTAGTGACTGTGTGGACTACTTCGGAATGGTGCTTATGATGTGTCGACCATCCTTGTGTAATAAATTTAAAAGACTTTCCTAACCCTGCGAGATGAGTGTGGAGTAGGGGAGAGGAAAGATACGTTGGATACTTGTGGGTACTCAGTTGTGGATTGTGATAGGGGAGGCAAGGATGGTGAACGTTAAGAAGCCAATGAAGAATTCTCTAGGCGGGATGATGCTACAATGGCCGGGTCTTTATGGTTGAGCGGACCGTAGTAAGTACTGCACTGCAGACTACATAAGGATTGTCGCCCCCTTGAGCAAGTCTTGAATGGTGATAGGGAATCTGTATAAGGTTAGATGGGCATTGTGCTTGGGGCACCGTTATTTTGGAATTCCATTTGATATATTGTTTTTAGCAGGCCACATGTGGTGGTTGCAGCATTGTTTTTTTTATGACATTGAGGCCGACCTGGTATGGTTCTTGTACATCCCGTTTGCTTTCCCACTTAGGATGTGGTTGGACTTTTGAGGAGATATAGTCGTGTGTACTAACTAAACCATTTACCTCAATGATATTCCTCCCTATATCATTGACGAAAGCGATAAACCTGTACCTCCAAATAAAAGACTAATAATTCTAAGAATTTTCTCGAGTAGTTAAGTTATGCAAATAATGTATGTCTATGTTTATATGTGTGGTTATGGATATTGCTTGCTTGTCTTAATATACTATCTACCGTAAATACACGCCGTCAACGTTAGCCCGTCTGGATCGCTTACTCTCTCCTTTTCCCCTGCTTTGTGTATTACTTGTATGTACATTAGATTATGGTTGTGACGAAGACCCTAGTGTGCGAGGATAGTACCTGATGTAGTGTGCTTGATGGATGCTTCTCGAAAGTAGTGGACAAGTTCGGCATGACATGGAATTATTAGGAGAAATGCTTGAATTTGATTTGGTTGTATTCTTGATATTATCATTGTTCTAATCCTCTATGTACCCCTTTTATTTTAATTAACAACTTTTTATATCTGAATAATGTCAAGGATCTCGATATTATGTCATCAAAGAAATTTGAGATGAGTATCAATAAATGAATGAAATGTTTTCTACAACCAACCATTGTTACAATTTATGAAATGAGTTTGAACAAAGATTGTGTTAGTGACAGCTCGATTTGGGAGCTTGAATAATGTGGTTTTGTGTGATGAAGTGAACCCTGATGACGATGTATTATTAAGTGAAATATTTTTGGAAAGAGAGACTACTTTGTGAACAAGACTTAGTAACTTGGTACTTTAAAAAAAATTACTCAAGACTTTCATTAAAAATTTTAGAAGTAAAAAATTTTTCAAGTTATCAAATTGGAGTGTTACAACTTCAAGGGTAATGAGCTCAGTTCTAGCATAGAATAAATGGGTTATTTTTAAGCTAATTTTAAGCATTTTTATTTACTCCCTCCGACTTGAAATATAAGCAAAACAAAAAACATACCTTTCCTGGTTTAAAATATAAGCAAAATTAACCAACTTTCTTAAATTTTATTTTTCCAAATGTCACTTTCCTAAAACATCCCTAGAAAACTGTTATTTTATTTAATTTTTGTTTAATTCCCAATGCAACTTTCCTAAAATACCTCTATTTTTTTATAAATTTGAGAAAATTAAATATAATCAACTAACCTCCTTAATAAGCGTAAATTTAGTTAGTTTTGCTTATAATTCCAGCCGGAGAGAGTATATAATTATTTGGTTCAGATGTTTTGGCTACGACACATATATCACCATTGATCATGTCAACATAATTATCCTGGATATGGACATAAGGAGTAAAAAGTACGAAAAGTTTATGATTTAGGAACTCAATTTCTCCAAAGAAAAAAAAGGGGAATTGATGTTGCCAAATCACGTAACTTGTGGATCAATAGGGCACATAAAGATAAATTTTAAGAGTTTTTCTTTTTGAACCTCACTAGTGACTTTTGGGTCCCATTTTCATTTTTTATGGACCAAAACACCCTTTTGCATGTTATTATTTCCGATTCTACAAAGACGGAAGAGCGTTTCCGACTCTATAGAGTCGGAAATTTTTTTCCAAATTTTATGTGATGTGATGTGATGTGATATAGGTTTAATAAAGAAAAGTTTCGAGGTATAAAAATGGGATCATTGTTAGCATTATTATTATTCTTAAAACCACAACAACAACCCTGCTTCCAAGCCAATAATAATAATAATAATAATGGACCCAAACACATGCCAAACAAAAAGTCTAAAACATTTTTTCATTGTTATCAAACCTCAATTAATGGAAGAAGGAATAGCAATCCTCAATGATGACGATTAAGAATTTTCCAACTCTCAAAAGTTGAAAAAAATTTCCGACTCTTAAGAGTTGGAAAAAAATATCGACTCTCCAGAGTCGGAAAAAATTCCTGTCTTCGTAGAACCGGAAATAATAACACGCAAAAGGGTGTTTTGGTCCATAAAAATTGAAAATGGGGGCCAAAAGTCCCGGGGGGAGGGGGGGCAAAAAGCAATAGTCATTGAAAATAGGGTCTTGCTAATAGATGCTCTAAGGGCACTTGTTAAGGATACTTATAGTGGAAAAAATTCATAAGTCCAAAGTATTTAATTTCTCGAGAGTCCATAAAAGTGCATTTTCCCATAGCTTTTAACCATATTTAGTTACTTAACAAATGCCCTAAGGACACTCTTTAGCATTTTCCTTTTAAATAACTATTATTATTTTTGATTAATTAATTATCTAGCATTAATGATGTAGTTAAGACACGTGTATCACTATCGATCACCTCAAAACCGTTAGCAAGACTGTTAAGTAAACTTTCAACTCCAGTGTTTGCACCATCACCCAAGGACAACAATGATACTAACTTGGCTAAAGGAGACTCGATCCCTATGAACTTCTCCCTTTTGGATGACATGAATATCGATGACTTGAGCCCTAAGAAACAAGAGGAACTCCTTTCCTTATTGGATGAAACAAGGAACAGAATTAAAGGCAAGGAGGAAGTGTCTACGGATGTATCTTGACAGCAATCAGCGTTGAATATTCATGAAACCGCAAAGGATCAAGGTATTAACACTGAGACTAGTAATCCTAGTCCTGACACTTGTGACAAGGAAAGGCCAAAGAATGTATAGGATAGCTATGATATTGCAAAACTACGAAATGCTAGTGAAAAACTGAAATTTTTTCAACCAGTATTAAAGGAGGGAGTCTCGGTTGGTAAGATTGATGCCACTGACATAGAAGATGAAGTCAAATACTGGCAAAACTCCCTGGTTTTCTATGTTCTAGGATCCAAACCACCTTATCCAGTGATAAGTGGTTATATAAAGAAGATTTAGGGCATCACGGGATCGACAAAATCCTAATGAATACAGATGGCACTGTCATTGTCAGGTTTACCTTTGTGGAAGCAAGGAACACAGTTCTTGAAATTAGCATCTACCACTTTGATAAAAAGCCAATGATATTGGCTCCTTGGTCAAGAAGATGAAAGACAAAGAGTTTTATGGATCGCTTTCCTATTTGGATTCAATTCCTAACCTAAGCCTTAAGTTATGGGTGCAACTGCTTTGGGTAAGATATCCAGTCTTGTAGGGGTGACAATAATGGTTGATCAGGTGACTCATGAAAGGAACAGGATTCAGTATGCTAGAGTCCTCGTTGAAGTTGATCCTGTTGTCTTGCCAGAAGAAGTGTTCTTTGAGGATGAGAAGGGCAATGTCATTACACAGAAAGTGGTGTATGAGTGAAAACCAACCCTTTGCTCAAAGTGCTCCAATGATGGGCATGATGGTAAGATGTGTAGGAAGGGTGTGAAGCAACCGTGGGTTGTGAAGAATAAACCAACTCAGCAGGTAGTGGATACTACGGTTGATGCTTTGAAGCTCCAACAACACTTGAAGGAAGGCACAACTCCTGCAGAAAATAGGACAGCTGCCACTGAGGAAGTTACAAGGGTTTTAGGTCCTGAAAGCACATTGTTGAAAATAGACAAGGAGAAGCAGAACTCTGTCAGTACTGAGGGAAATGATGAGGGCAATGAGGAGGGTTGACTCCTGTTACAAGAGGTAAACATCACTCAAAAGCTCTGAATTTGCAGAAGAGGGAGACCTCTAAGCAAATACCCCACGGATAAAATAGGATCTTGGAACATTAAAGGGCTTAATCACCCTCAGAAACAACAAGAAATTGTTGATTTGTATAGTAGGAATAAAATAGGTTTACTTGCCATTCTAGAGAATAAACTGAGAAGCCATTCCTTTCAATCTGTTCGGAATAGAGTTGCATCAGGTTGGGGTTCTTTTATTAACCTTGATGTCAGTCCCGTTGGTATAATTTGGGTGATCTGGAGGAAGGACATGTTTGATATAACAGTCCTTGGTAGATCTACTCAATATGTGCATTGTTTTGTGACTGAGAAGTTGGGCAGTCATCTTTCTTTGTAACTTTCATTTATGCATCCAATGATCCTGAAGAGAGGAAGGACTTATGGAATGTCCTTAGAGGGGTTAGCTCCATTACTGATATCCCTTGGCTCATTATTGGTGATATTAATACATGCCTTGATCAACAAGAAAAGCTTGGAGATAATCAATTAGACATATCACAGGTTCAGGATTTTAGAGACTGTGTAATGCATTACAATCTGGTTGACATGAAGCAAACTGGTTGTTATTATACTTGGTGTAACAGACAAATGGGCTCCAGCAGAATTGTTTCTAAATTAGATAGAGCACTTGTCAATGAGGCTTGGTGCAGAGAAAGGCCTAACTCTAATGCAACTTTCATGGCCTCTGGGTTATCTGACCATTCACCTGTGATAATTGACTGGGGAATTGACTATCAGCAGAGGAAGCCCAACTTCAAATTCTTTAATATGTGGAGCTCTCATGAGGATTATAGAAGTATTATCCAGACAGTTTGGTCTATGAAGATCCTGGCAGCAGAATGTACCAGATATGCAGGAAGCTTTTCCTGTTAAGGAAGCCTCTAAGCAAGTTGAACAGAGATCATTTCTCAGGTATTGATGTTAGAGAAATTGAGTTGAGGGAAAATCTGGATATGGTGCAGAATCAACTATCTCTAAATCCATGGGATCATGTTTTGCAATTTGCTGAAAGAGACATAACCAGGCAGTACTATGAGTTAAAACACACCCTGCATTGTCTTTTCTTAGACAGAAAGCAAAGCTTGTGTGGTTGAATGAAGGGGATAGTAACATAAAATTATTCCATCAATCCATAAAGCAAAGGCCGTATCAAAATCGTGTTCTTAGTATTTCTGATGATAATGGTAATTCCATTTCTGACCAAGCTTGTATTGGCATGGAATTTCAATCCTACTATGAGACTCTTTTCAGTAGCAGGAATCAAACAGCTTATCTGAACCAGGATATAATAGCAGAAGGATCTGTTCTTTCTGTAGATAACCAAATTGCCCTAATTAAGCCTATCACTGATGATGAGGTAAATCAGGCTATGTTCTCAATTCACCATGACAAGGCTGCGCTCCTGGTCCTGATGGGTATGGCTCTGGATTTTTTACAAGCTACTGGGATATTATTGGTCCTGATTGTTGCAATGCTATCAAGGCCTGTTTTGACAATGGTCATATCCTAAGAGAGATAAATGCAACTGACCTGATCATGATTCCTAAGGTTGATTTCCCTAATCAGGTTTCTCAATTTAGACCTATTGCTTGTTGTAATACATTATACAAATGCATTACTAAAATTCTTTGTAGCAGAATTAACCTTGTTCTACCAGGTATAATTCAGGAAAATCAAACTGCATTTGTGAAAAATAGAAGTATTGTGCACAATGTTTTAATAACACATGAGCTGTTGAGGCTTTATGGTAAAATAAGGGTATCTCTTAGATGCCTAATGAAGATTGACTTCAAGAAAGCTTATGACAACCTTGACTGGTTTTTTCTTGAAAAGCTTATGGTTGCACTCAAATTTCCAGCCAAGTTCATCAATTGGATCATGGCTTGTATCACTACTCCAACATTTTCCATTGTCCTTAATGGTTCCAGGGGTAACCAATTCAAACCTTCAAGAGGTCTGAGGCAAGGTGACCCCATTTCACCTCTGCTATTTGTTCTGGTTATAGAATACTTGACAAGATCTTTACAGTTTGCAACAAGGAATAGGAATTTCAGATACCATCCTCAGTGTAAGGAAATGCGTTTGATGAGCCTTTCCTTTGCTGATGACCTTATGATATTTTGCAAGGCCCATCCAGCTAGTGTGAGAGCAATGACAGATGCTCTTCAGAATTTTGCATCTTTGGCTGGTTTAGTTGCAAACCAGGAGAAATCTTCAATTCTGATAGCAAGAGTAAATCAAGCTAGGGAGAAGAAGCTGATTGACATAACTAGCTTTCAAAAAGGGTCCTTCCCTTTTAAGTACCTTGGCCTTCCCATATCTGCTAAAAAGTGGATTGTGAATTCCTGCAACATCTTGATTTATAAGGTAACCAGAAGAGTGCAGTGTTGGAAGACTAGGAACATGTCCTATCAAGGCAGATCCTGTTTGACTAATTCGGTTTTGCTCAGTCTGCATATTTACTGGGCTACTATCTTTATCATTCCAAAAACTGTGATCCATGGTATTGAGAAGATATGCATATCTTTCCTATGGGGTAGCAATGAAGCTGCAAATTCTAATGCCAAGGTTAGTTGGGAGCAGGTTTGTAAAAATAAGAAGAGTGGTGGCCTTAACAATAAAGACAATGGCTGGTGGAACAAGGCAGCCATAGGCAAGCAAGTGTGGACCTTTCTTCCAAGAAAGATTGCCTCTGGGTCAGATGGTTTCACAGAATTTATATCAAAGACCAGGATTTTTGGGATTGCAATGCAAGCACTGGTGCAAGCTGGCACTGGAAGCAAATTCTCAAAATCAGAGATGATCTCAAGCATGGTTACTCGAATGGGCTTTGGCAAGGAACTGTATCTGGTATATATGATATAAAATATGGTTATGCTTTCTTATCAGGAAATCAACCAGTGTTTCCTCTTTGGAAATTTGTATGGAACCCTGCCAATGTTAATAAGCACAAGTTCATAGCTTGGCTTGCTGTCCAGAACAGATTGCTTACACTTGACAGAATGAGGCTTTTCTCTCTGATTCCAAATCATTGTTGTCTTTGCTTGGCAAGCAATGAGAGGAGGAACCATTTAATTTTTGCATGCAATTGGAGTTATGAATTGCTTGGAATGTGTTGCACCTGGATTGGTGTTAATACATGGTCTTGTAGATTTGAAAACTGGACCAGGTGGATCATGTATGCTTTTAAGAATAAACCCGAAGGAAGTGCATTTTCCTGACTTTGCATCCCTGATTTATAATATTTGGAAGGAGAGGAATCAAAGGACCTTTCAAGACACTATGCTCACAGCATCTCAGGTTTTCAGCAGCATTAAAAAGGAGGTTTCTCATCGAATAGCTTACAATTTTTCTAGTTTTAGAAGTTGACCGAATAAAGCTCTTGTCAATAGGATTAGCATTGAGCTATGATTGATGTATAGATTTTTTTTTTTTATCTCTTAGAAGGTGGCAAAGCATCTTGTGGATCCAGCATTAATTTGGTTATTTGAATCCTTCCTAGAAGGTGGCAACTGCCAAATTTATGGCCTTTTAGGTGTATAATTTTGCTTGTGGTAATCGATTCTTATTTCTTACCAAAAAAAAGTTTACAAATATCTTTGTCTCAAATCAAAGTTAAAATAATAAATAAAAAGACATAAAAAATAACATGCTATGAATTATAATTTATTAAATAATGCAAGATGTATTATATTACAAATTTTATAATTAATTAATGAAATAAACAAAATATTAATAGCATATCTCCTTAATTTTTTTACTTTTAAAAAATTATCTCAGTTTATGCGACCGAGAAAGTAATGAATTGCGAAACATCTATTCTTTCATGCGTTTCATTATATTCATGGGTTTACATTGACTAAGAATTATGGATGATATTGCACCTAACATTGATTCCATGACTCAGAGAAGAGTCAAGCTGACATTTCATTCATGGTTTACTTTGATTAAGAATTATGCCAGCTTTTACTGATATTGATTAGGATTAGCGGTGAGTAATACATTTTAAAAAAAGAAAATGCTAATTGTTAAGAAATTAAAAATAGTAAAAACTCATAGAAAAATATAATTTTGTCTATTTTCGAAATATGGAATGATGCTCACTCATTATTGATTTTTCAATACTAAAAATCTTAACAAGTCAGCAAGAACCTTTAAAAAAAATATTATGGCTGCTTAATTACTTTGATTACTTTGATTAAGAATTAGTAATGATGACGCTGCACTACACATTGATTCCACGATTGATGAGAGGAGTGTCAAGGTGACAATATTTCATTCATGGTTTACTTTGACTAAGAATAATGGATGAAGCTGAACGGCACATTCATTCATGGTACTTTGACCAATAATAGAGTATCAGTACTTTTTTTAAAAAAAATTTATTTTCCATATATTTTTCGTATTTTTTAAGAATTTAGTTTGATTAATTAAAAAAATAAAATAAAAAAGTAATGATAGATGAGGTTAATATGTGCGAACATGTGACATCATCTCATTGTATAATTTTTAAGGCAAATACTACCAATCTTTTTAGGGTAATGGTTAAGAAATTATAAGCAGTAGAAAGTTATTAAAAAATATGATTTTGGAATTTTCGAAAGAAGTAGTAATATATATTTATGATTAATTTTTTATTTCTAGTAATTTTAAAAAAATACTCTTAAAACATTTGTTAACAAAACTCATTTTTAAAACTAACTAAATTATAGGAGAAGAATTTCAAAATAAAGTATCTAATTTTATAAAAACAAAAATAAACCGAAAACTTTAATAGGGATTAATTATAAAATCAATCCTATTCATTAGACAAAAACTTATTTAAAATTTTAGGAAAATGTTAATAAGTGTTTTTGGGACACTTGTTAAGGAGATATATGTAATTGGAAAACATTAAAAATGTAGTTTTTAATATTCACAAGAGTAAAAAAAAAAAAAAAACTGGAAACATGTATGTTTTTTCTATTTTTAAAAGGCTTAACAAGTACTCTTAAAACAATTGTAAGCGCAAAAACTTTCTTTTAACATTTTTATGTGGTTTGTGGGTTGATATGTTGAATTGTATAAGCAGTTAAGCACTTGTAAATCGCTTGAAATTTTTGATTTAAGAACCGTTCAATGGATATACACCCACCGTACCGTTGGCACATTATCTATCCTTTATTTATGAGCATATCTTTCACTTATAAGTTTTTCTAAGGAAGTAAACATCACTAAGCAAGAAAGTCCATTAAAGTGACCTGACTTACAATGTTTGGAGCCGAAATTCTCCAAAAACCGTTTGGAAAATGGAAATTCATGAGCTAGTGACGAGGCTAATAAGTGCGCTGGATAATTGCACTCTCTATAGACATGCTTAACCACACAAATTCATTTACATCACATAATAAAGATTCACAGCCCAAAACCAATAATTCAATGGAGGATGGAGTAGACCCACCTTGAAAAGCTTTGCATAGAGACAAATAATCAGAATTCAAACATAACGTGGAGCAACTATAACCGTGTGCAATTGCCATCTGAAGCAGTCATGCATGAGCAATATTGGATCGTTATACATGTCACACGCACGCTATAAACATTGAAGCAGTCATGGGCAACCACATGAGTGTGTGTTTGGTACGAGTGTGTTTGGTATAGCCGATAAAAATTGGATATCTAACTGAAAAATGAAATTAAGTTAATCTGTTTTGTTTGGATAGTGTAAAGAAGATTATTTTTTACTGAGTAAATTATAAAATTGGGTATTATATGGCAAAATAGGAAAATGTTTGGTTTACATCCGTATTTGACATCAGAGAGGGACACCTGCCTTTTTGGGTAAAAAGTGGTGGTCCGGTAAGAAAGAGAAACTTCAGGACCCACCAGTTTTTGCCTGAAAAGACAGGTGTCCCATATAGATGTCAAATACTGATGTTTATGTAACAGAGTTGTAGTTAATGTGATGGAGAGATATATAATGGTAGAATAGGAAAATAATATGGGTCTAAAAAGATAATCGTTCAAAAAATAATCTCCAGCTACTATTAGGGAGCTTATAGATGTTGATTATTTTTTCAAGAATATAAGCTAAAATTATAATATGTATTAAAAAGAAACACATCAGCTTATAATTATTTTTAAAAAATAAGAAAAAAATAATAATTTTCATCCAATCCAAAACTTTGAAAAGTTAACTATACTCCTTATTAGTTTTATAAGGATGATTAAAAAAATGTCAAATTTTTTGTCTCAAATTAAAGTTAAAGTAACTAATGAAAAATTTAGAAATTATAAACTTTGAGTTGTGATTGATTGATCAATGCAAAAAAAAAAATTAAATTAGGTGTTTGATAATTGGTTGATATATGTTAGACAAATCATTAAATGCATATCTCTTTAATTTTTTTTTAATTTTTGACTAAACGGTCACTTTAGTCCCTCACTTTGTAAGGATCTTTCACTTTAGTCCTTGACTTTTCAAATAATTCCTCTTTAGTCTCTCACTTTGAAAAAAGCTACTCACATTAGTCTCTCACATCTTTTTTCGATCATAGACATTAACGTCTTACACGTGGTCGTTAAATAACCTATACAAATCTAGTTGTTGTGTTGTTGCCACAGATTCATCAACTACTGTTATATTTTCTGTGGTTGTCACAACTTCAACAACTGTCTTATTTGCAGTTGACTTAGCTTTTGCAGCTGCCTTAACTGCCTCTTCAACAGCCTTAGTCTTTTCTTTTCTTCCTCTATTTTCTGTCTTTTGAATTCAGCATCATGTGTAATATGTTAACGGCCACATGTGTATAGGTTATTTAACAGATACATGTGTAAGACGTTAATGTCTATGAACAAAAAATGTTGTCAGGGACTAATGTGAGTAGCTTTTTTCAAAGTGAGGGACTTAAGAGAAATTATTGAAAAGTCAGGGACTAAAGTGAAAGATCCTTACAAAATGAAGGACTAAAGTGACAGTTTAGTCTTTTTTAATTTGTTACTATTCTTGTAGGAATGAGGGAGTAATAAACATGAATGATGAATGATCTAATAATGATAGAATTTAAAAAAAAAAAAAAACCCGAGCGTGTGGTTCAGTGGTAGGGATTGATCCACGCTTAAACAAGGTCAGGTGTTCAAATCCTGCCTTGTGCATGCAGCAGCGTTAAATCACGGGGCCAGCTGTCCCATCCATTAGAGGTGCCTACAAGCCATCGAGGAGATTAGTCACTGCGGTCGGTGGTGGACACTCCGATCGTGGTAAAAAAAAAATTACATTGCCAATTGAGAAAACATTTTTTCAATTGAAGATAATTCCTTTTTGCACATAATAATTGAAAATGATACTACATAAGATATAGTGGATACATGATATTTTTTTTCAAAACTTTGATGTAAGTTTCACATTAAAGTTTTTCATAAATTAAGGAATCTCATTATTGCTTTAGGTATGGTCTTGACTCTTCATAGGTTCGATTCTCAGTTAACACATCTTGTTGGGAGAGACAAAAGAACACGACTTCGTGTAGGATTAGTCTCAAGAGCTCCTTAATATTAATGGCGTTTTTGGAAATACCTGTGGTACTGGCCAAAAAGTACAGGAAAAAAAAGACAAAGTTTGAGCTTTAGTATTTTTAATGAATGAACATAAATGTATGACTTAATTGCACTTTTGGTCCCGCAATTTTAACAATTTGGCGATTTTGGTTCCCCTACTTTCAATTTGGTCAATTTAATCCCTCAATTTTCAATTTGTGGGTGATTTTGGTCCCTTCATTTATACTGACGGTTATGGTGTTGACTTATCTCATAAAAACACGTATTGGCACCCTATTTTCGACGTGGATTATTTTTTTAATTAATAACTTTAAAAAAAATAAAATAAAATAAAAGAGCAATAAACAATAGATGTTCTTTTACTGTTCTTAACAAGAAAAGATGCCAAACTAGGATACTGTTATTTACTGTTACTTTATTTTATAAATTATTAATTAAAAAATAATTCACGTCGGAAAAGAGAGTACTAACATGTGTCTTTTCATGAGACAAGTCAACACCGTTAATGTTAGTATAAACAGGGGAACCAAAATGATCAAAAATTGAAAATTGAAGGATTAAATTAGCCAAATCGAAAGTAGGGGATCAGAATCGCCAAATTATTAAAATTGGGGAACCAAAAGTGCAATTAAGCCAACACAAATTAATGTAGCTCCTCCTTTGACAAAAATTAGACAAAATTAAACACTGGTTTAAGAAACTAAAAATAATATATTATTATAAAAAGATGTGATTTTTGATGTTTTTGAAAAATGATTAATATTAGCGTATGATTGTTTTATTACTTCTAATAACTTTAACAAATGCAAAAAAAAAAAAAAAAAAAAAAATTTTCTCTTAATTGCTTGGGTACTCCTAAACTGGTGACGTACCAGTACCCAGTACATCTTGGGTATCGGTACACGTATCGTGCTCCTGGGTACTTGTAACAAGTATGTTAAAGTATATTTTAGATGTGGATCTTACCAATAATGTAATTTTTGCCTTATAATATATTTTTTAATGTTATAATCAATCTTTCGGACTTGTATCTTGACTTATTTTGAGCATCAACCTATAATTTTACGATATTCATATGTTATTTCAATGCCAAAATCGTTTATTTTCACTTTGCATATATATATATATATATATATATATATATATATATTTATAAAATTAGAATTATATTGTCGTACTCGTACCCTAGTTTTTTAGAAAATGTCATATCCCGTACTCGGTATTGTACCCTTATCCGGTACCATACACGTATTGATGCAACATAGGATTCAAGTTTTTTTTACTTACATGTTTATCTTCAAATCAAATAATATTTCACTCACATTTGCATTTAGAATTACATACCATATATTTCAACATGGGCCCATATTCACATCGCTATAAAGTGTCTCTTTATATTAATTTTTTTTAGGAATATAAAAAAGAGTTTAAAAATATATTTTTATATTTTGAAAATGTAAAGATTTTTTATTTCAATTCTTTTTTTTTCAAAGGAAAATTAGCCCCAAAAACTAAACACGAACATAAGTACGTCCTCCTGCTTTACTGAGATCCATGAGAGGGAAATCCAGAATCCTCAAAGGAAGACATATTGTTTTTACCAAGATTTCAATTCTTTACTCCGAAAGATTTGAAATCATTTTATATAAAAAGATTTTAAACTTTACTTCGAAAGATTTCATTCTTTTACTCCAAAAGATATTAGAAGTCATTTTATGTTAATAGTTATACAGGTCCCGAAAGATACCTGTAGAATCAGTTAGGTCCCCGAAAGATTTGTGAAAACTCTTAAATATTCCAAAGATCATTTTGAAATCAGTTAGGTCCTCGAAAGATTTGTACTAAACCCCAAAAGATCAATTTGGCAGTCCCCTATGAGGAATCTAATGGAATTATATGTGGCACGCTTTGTTGGCCCAAATGTGACACATTCTTAACAGTCCAACAATGCATTGGGTCAACAAAACATTTAACATGCTAAGTATATATGATTCCGTTAGGTCCCTCCTCACCAAATTGGATGGGAGGACTAACGTGACGCCACATTAATCTTTGAGAAGTTTAAGAGATTCCACAAATTTTCCATAGATCTAACTTATTCCACGGGTCTTTCAGAGATCTTGTCACTATTAACTCCAATTAATTGATATTGAAAAAGAGCAAAATCCTGAAATTACTATAAAAACTAAAAAGTGACAGGCTTTTTAAAAAAGGGTGTATAGTCAATTTGATTAGTCAAACCCTGCACATTACAGAATAATTATTATTTAATTCTGGATTATAATATCATATATGACCCCGACTAATATCATATATGACCCCGACTAATACTCCGTAATAAATAATAATATAATCTTGATGCATAGCAAAATTTATAAAAATTAAAAGATAATGAAAACGAATGAATGCTTATTTTTGTTGCGTTTAATGACGTAGTGTTCACGTAGCAGCCATAAGTGATCATTATATATCCGAGCCAAAACTTTTATCTCCAACACCCCTTGCAATAACAACCAAACCAAAAATGGATATTGTTCTAAATTGCTTGAATCCCACTGCAATTGGACTCCTTCTTTCTCTAATCTTCTTTTGTTTCTTCCTTTATCGTTCCAAACTTGTTCATGGCAGCGCTAGAGAACCTCCCACGGTGGCAGGTGCTTGGCCTATACTTGGTCACCTACCACTATTGATGCGTAACTCACAAGTAACCCTTCATAAAGCATTTGGTGCCATAGCTGACAAGTATGGACCCCTTTTCACTATCAAGCTTGGTGCCAAACGTGTTTTGGTGCTCAACAATTGGGAAATGGCTAAAGAATGCTACACCAAAAATGACAAGGTTGTTTCCTCGCGCCCTAAGCTTGTTGCTTTTGAAACTATGACCTACAACCAAGCCATGTTTGGTTTAGCACCCTATGGTTCATATTGGCGCCAATTGCGTAAGATTACAACTTTAGAGATCCTCTCGAATCGCCGAGTTGAACTACTTAGCCATGTCATGGTATCTGACATCCAGACATCGATTAAAGAGCTATTCGATGTTTGGTCTAGTAAAAAGAACGGGTCTAGCGGCTATGCTGTGGTGGACATGAAGGAGTGGTTTTCTCAAACAACATTCAACATGACTCTTGGAATAATTGTTGGGAAAAAATATTTTGGTTCTAGGGCTGTGGTTGAGGAGAAAGAAGCACAGAGGTGCCTAAAAGCTTTGGAGGAGTTCATGCATTTGATGGGATTATCTACGGTTGGAGATGCTATTCCTTTATTGAGATGGTTTGATTTTGGAGGATATGAGAAAGCTATGAAAAAAAATGCTAAAGAATTGGACAAAATTGTAGGTGAATGGCTAGAGGAGCATCACCGCAATAGGGCTTTGGGTGAAAAGGCTGAACGAGATCAAGACTTTATTGATGTAATGATTTCAGTGATTAATGGAGAGACAATTGATGGATTTGATGCTGATACAATAATCAAAGCTTCGGTATTGGTAAGAATATAGATGTAGTGCAACATATCTTTCTCTTTCTCTTTGTTCAATTTTATTTTCAAGTCAAAATCTGTTTATTTTCTTCAAAACTTTCTTTAAACTTGGTTTGTCTTATGTGCAATATGCTAGTGATGGAATACTAATCTATTTTTGTACAGCTAGAATCAATTTTCGGGTAACACTCAAACTCACGTATAAGTGTAACATATTTATTCTATCTTGAAATAGGCATAATAAATTGATAGATTTAGTCTATATTTGGTTCTTCAGTGAATTAGCCCAGAATCAATTCTGGATAAAAAAAAACCATTTTAAAAAAATTTTGAGCCATTTTACCCCATTCCAATAGGGTCAGAACCCAGGAAGATCCTAGTAAGTCCACGGACATCACATAAAAGGTCAACTCCATCTAGATAAAAAAAAATGTGCCCCCTAAAGGTATAAATGATTTTTTTTAATGAATTATATGCGGGTTTGTTTGATCCTTTCCGATCATGACTTGATCCCAAAGCAGCTTAACCCGAACCCTATAGAGTAGCTTGAATTGTCATAAAAAAAAAAATAATAATAAAACAAAAACATGTTGTCGAAACAAGAAATATGGCAATTCATGCATAAAGATTAAAATGGTGTACAAATTATAAGAATTCTTGTCGTGCATATTGCGTTTCTATTTCTTTATTATTTCATAGTGGTTACACATATCAGTTTAGAAACCTGTTGATGCATGCATTATTTACACCAGGGAATAACAAGATTTTTTTTTGTCCCATGAATTTTTATTGTCCGTACTTTGTAGGGTCAAATTTTGGGAGGAACCGACACAAGCTCTGTTACCCTTACTTGGGGGGTTTGTTTGCTACTGAAAAATCCTCATATATTGAAAAAAGTAAAAGAAGAACTTGACACCCAAATTGGCAAGGAAAGACTCATAAATGAATCAGATATAAATAAGCTGGTATACCTACAAGCTATAGTCAAAGAGACACTAAGGTTGTATCCACCAGGTCCTCTCTCAGCACCTCGTGAGTTCACCGAAGATTGCACTCTTGGTGGCTATCATGTAAGAAAGGGAACTCAATTAATTACAAACTTGTGGAAGATTCAAACCGATGCTAGCATTTGGCCAAACCCATTGGAGTTCAAGCCAGAAAGGTTCCTTACCACTCATAAAGAGGTTGATGTTAGAGGTCACCATTTTGAGCTATTACCATTTGGAGGTGGTAGAAGGATTTGCCCTGGAATTTACTTCGGCCTTCAAACCGTTCATTTAATTTTGGCTAATTTTTTGCATTCTTTTGAAATCTTGAATGCATCTAATGATCCTATTGATATGAGTGAAAACCTTGGATTCACCAACACCAAAGTCACTCCGCTGGAGATTCTCATTAAACCATGCTTGTCTCCCCATTGCTACGAAATCAAGTGATCATATTATAGGTTAGGTATTGCTATAAATTTTTAACTTTCAATAAAGGATAGGATTATTGACATTCCAAAATAATTATTATCACTTTTCATCAACCAATCACAAATTAATAAAATAAAAAACTAAAAATATGATTGGTTGATGAGAAATATTAATAATACTTTTGGAATGTCAATAGTCTCATCCTCCAACAAATTATTTCGTTTTTGCATTAGTGGATCGCTTTGTAATTTCATTTTTATTACAATGTAACAACATTATAAGTTTCATATTAGCAAAAATAATACGCCCTCCGTCCCTAATTATAAGGTCATCTTAATACTTTTATTTTGTCCCTATTTATAAGGTCTTTTACCAATTTTCAATGAGCATTAATTATTTTTTTTCCACAAACACCCCTATTTATTTAGCACTTTTTAGATTCTCAATAATATTAATAGGGATAATTTTGAAAATACCTATCAAAAGTTCACATTTCCAATACAATTAACTAAATTATTTCACTTTCTTAATGAACGTAAAATCTTCCAAGAGGATCTTATAATTAGGGACGGAGGTAGTAATAATAATATGATTTGTGGAAAAGAAAGTAAGAAATTATGTGTAAAGTGTTGCTGGGTTTATCCTTTGTTCATATCTTCAATTATTGATATATTTCTATGGATCATCGATCATAAGAATGTTACTCTATTTCTACTATAGGATTTCATATTTTTAAATTAATTGTTTTCATAATTTAAAAATAAATAGCTTATGAAATATAATAAAGGCTTATTTATGGTTTTGTTTCCTAAAATTTCAGCATGTTTTGGTTTTAATTCTTAAAAGTTATTTTGACCATGACTGATCCTTAATTTTTCAAACATTTTGGTTTTGGTCCCATCAGTTAGAAAAAACTGTAATTTGCTGATGTGGTTAACGGAAACTCACACCAACAGCTACGTAGTGTGAGATAACGCCAAATAAGTATTTTGACATGGATGATTAAGTCCATAAACGCAAAATTCTGCGTATGAGACCATTTTGCGTCCATGGATCTGTATCATCTATGACTTATCACTTATTTGGTGTCTCCTCGCACTATGTGACTGCTGCTGATATGATGTTCTGCTAGTCACATCATCAAATAACAGTTTTTTTATAATGGAGTGGATCAAAACCAAACTGTTTGAAAAATTAAGGATAATCACGGTCAAAATAACTTATAGGGACTAAAACCAAAACACGCTGAATTTTTAGGAAAAAAACATAAATAAGCCAAAATATGAAGGACAAAATGTAATACTCCACTGGCAATCTCAGGAGATTATCTTTTCTTTTTTGGCAGTTTCTATATATGATTCAAAAGTATTGCACTATCCACCGCTCTAATTGCATTTAGATGTGAAGAAAAGGTTCATAAAGGATATTGACCAGTGGCGTTGTTATTCAAGAGTCCCTTAGAACAACAAAAAACAATTGGGTTACGTTCCACCAAAAACTTAACGTTTGCCCAAAGAACTGGGGACATATAAGTAGGTTAATTAACATGTCTTATTTTCCAAGTCTAGATTCAATTATGTATGGGTTTTGGAATTTCCACCCCACCTATTATCCTCACACCCCAATAATATACTAAAGAGACCATTTTACCCTTCCCTCAATTTGATTGTAAAACCCCACTTTCTGGTTCAACCGTTCCACATTCTTCTTGCCCAAAAACACGTTACTTCTACCTTTTCTCTGCACATTCCAACTTCTCACCAACAAAGGGTTCACACTTTTTCCTCTCCAGCAGACTCATTCAAGATTTTTCTTCTGCACAAACAAAGATATTGTCTCCTCTTTCTCTTTTATTTATTTTTCCTTCTTTCCTCTACTCATTCACGGTTGCAAGGGAATGTGGTTGGGTTGGTCATGGTCCTTGATTTCAGCCATGGCGCATAAGTGACAACAGTCCCTTCTCTCTAATCAGTGACAAAACTCACGTTTTTCCAAAGTTTTAGGGGTTAATGTTGTCACTTTAGGGTTTTGGAGTTGAGTTTTAGGGGCACTGATTGGGTTGTTTTTTGCAGGTTACTTGATGATTTTTTTTTTTTTGTTTTTATGCACATTAGTATAGCCTAGGCATGTTGCATAAGCTTTTTTTTTTGTTTTTGCATTGTGCCTGAGATCTGCTGTTTTGTTTTATTTTTGGAACATGGACGTGTTTCCGATGCATTAGTTTCGGAAATTGATAATTTTTGACTCGTGGGTGTCGGAATTTTACATTTCCGAAATCCATGTCTCGGAATTTTGTCAGCGGTGTTTATTTTGTTTTAAACTCTTTTATTTGATGTATTCATAGATGTTATTAATTGTTAATTTAAATTATTAACTTAAAATGCTTAATGTTTGCTTTCAGGAATGACGAGAGTCACAACTACCGATCAGAGAGTTGATAACGATGAAGAACGCCAAAGACAAACAGCTTCTTATAAGCGTGAGAGAGCGAGATCTCGTAGGTAGATATTGGATGCTAGCAGATATTGAGCTCAGCTAGAAAATTTCCTGTGTGGGCATCATTGTTGTTGTATAGACAAATACTGGATGCCATTGAAGCCAATGATTATAACAACTTCACAAAAAGAGCTTATGTTGGTAAAGGAAAGAAGCTCTTCACACTGCCTGTTGCCTATGGAATTGCACTTGCAGACCCTCATAAGTTAACCAAATTGCTATTGTAATGTGTGTCCATAACCAACAGATTATACATAGCAACAACTATATTTTTTTTGTTGGGTTAGAATAATTAACATTTTTAATAAGCAGTCATGGAAAGTAGCAATCCACTCATTTTTAGGTTCTGTTGGTGGATTATTTATCATTTATGGATTTAGGTTGTGTTTATGGATTATTGTTTTGGTTTGTGTTTATGGATTATGGATCATTTTGTCTTTTTGGTTTGTGTTTATGACCAAGTGTTGTTCAATGGATATGTGGCATTTAATGGTTTATGGATTATGGATATTTTTATCGAAGATGGGTATGAACAGGTTTTTATGATAAGTGTTTATCAATTTGCTTTTAAGTGTTTATGGATATTTCTTTAGAAATTGGCCAAAAAAAAACATGTTTCCAACACACGTGTCTCGGAAAATTGAAGAATTTTCCAACAGGTACCTCTCGATAGAAGGTGCCAGTATGTCTTGAAATATGGCAAAGTTTTTCCGAGAGGTACTTGTTGGAAACTTCTTCAATTTTCTGAGGTACTTGTTGAAAAATTCTTCAATTTTTCGAGATGTAACTGTTCGAAAATTCTTCAATTTTCCGAGAGGTACTTGTCGGAAAATTATTCCGAGAGTCCCGAGTCGAAAATTTAATGAAGGGTAAAAATGAAATTTCACTATTTAAATTGGGGTGTGGGGATAATAGTTGGGGTGAGAATTCCATTACTCATTATGTATTCTATCTCCGGGAGGTGCTTCATTCTTAGTGATGTGCTAGTTCCAGGCCCGGTCCTAACCTATTTCGGGCTCTAGGGCGGAAAAAAGAATTTGGGCCCTAATTCATAAAAATAAATTTAAAAAATCAATTAAAAATGTAATTAATATATATATATATATAATCAATTAAAACAATGACATCAATCAATAATAAAATTAATTATTAAAAAATAAGATTTGCAATAAAATAAAAAGTTATCAAGTAAAGATGTAATAAAAAACTTTTTTTTTATGTTGGGTTGCAAAGTTAAAGTTCATTACTTCATTTATTTATAAATTAAGTGAGCAAATGAAAAAGACAAATTGAAGTTTTATGCTAACAATCATTGATGGTTAAGAGATAAAAAAAACTTGCAACTATTAATAATATTTTTTTAAAAAATAAATATACTATTAAAAAAAATTATGGGCCCCTAAATTTTTTGGACCCAGGGCGACCGCCCTCGTCGCCCTCCCTCAGGGCCGGCCCTGACTCGTTCACCCGAAATGTTTTTTTTTTCTTCATAGTCCTCCTGAAAGAAAAAAGAATTTCGGAGGAGCAATATCGTTATCCTCCTAAATCGGGATTTGTTACTATATATTCCCTCTGGTAGAATATAAGAAAAAAAAAGTAAAATCACGCTTATTAAAGATATTAGTTTTTTTTTTGGATAAATAAACGGGGCGACAGCCCAAACAATCGAAGAAAATTACATAATCATCCTAGGGAAATTCATCCCATAAGCATCCTCATAGACAAGAGGAAAAACTAAAGAAGGAGCAGTGTTATAAAATACACACCCATATTGACCCTCATGACCCATATTAGCCATAGCATCAGCGCTTCTGTTAGCCTCCCTATATATGTGATGAAATTTTACATTCCAGTTGCTATTCAAAATGATGTTGATGTCTCTAACCAACATGGCACAGTGATGAGGAGGGGCACAACCAGTTTTAACAATAGTATGAGCGGCCTGCGAATCCATCTCAATAATGATATTGCTCATGCCCAAATCCTTGGCCATTCGAAGCCCCCATAAGAGACCCCATAATTCAGCTTTTATTACCGAGGCTGTACCAATGTTACAAGAAAATCCTCTTACAAACGCACCTGTTGGATCTCTAATAAGCCCGCCACAAGCAGCACTCATATGAGGTTTGCGAACAGAACCATCAACGTTTAATTTATACCAAGAGCTAGGGGGAGCTTCCCAAGATATTAACACCTCTCGTTTGAGATAAATAGTCTTATTTATCCTCTCAACAGCACTATCCACCACTTTAGCATAACCCATACAATGAGATAAAAGAGTTTCAACAGTTTCATACCTGCCCTCAAAAATCCGGAGGTTCCTATTTCTCCAAATAAGCCAAACTGACACCCCAAAGAATGTCTCCCAATGAATATCTCTTTTACCAATAATCTTACCACTGAGATTAGCAAGAAGCCAACTTTCCAGGCTCAAATTCCAGAAAGAGATGCTACTGGAATCATGAACCGTTCGCTGCCAGAAGGTTGAGATTGCGCTGCAGTCCCTTAGCATGTGGAGAATAGTCTCTGTATTGTTGTGGCAGCAGGGGCAGGAGCTATCAATTCTCGTTTTCTCCTCACACGTTCAGAGTTGATTGTATTTAATTTTCCCAAATTTATAAAAAAATAGAGGTATTTTTAGAAAGTAGTATTATGAATGAAACAAAAATTAAATAAGATAACAATTTTCTAGGGATGTTTTAGAAAAATAGAATTTGAATTGAAACAAAACTTAAGAAAGTTATTTTTTCTCATATTTTAAACCAAAAGAAATAATTTTTTTCTTATATTTCAAATTGGAGGTAGTACATATATATGTTCACTTATATAGTTCTCAAACTCCTTTTAGATCCTTTCTTTGTAGATATTCTAAAGACTTTATTATGTCACAAGTTCCTGAAATTTGGGGTACTTTTACCGAATACCCTTATTCTTTTTTTCGAATGTTTGACTCTCCGAAATTACTTCTGTGTTTGTCATATGTCTCTACTACTAATTTTGGCCAATTTTGCTGACATGTAACATCGGAATCGTAGTCAGATGAATGAGGTTAGGCACGTGGTGCCACATAGGCGAAGATCATTTTTTTAAAAAAATTAAAAAACTTAAAAAACTAATTATTATTTTTATATTTTTAGTAAGCGAAAAAAGGAGGCCTCGCTACTTAAGCATGTGGTTGGGGGTTCGATCACCGGCTCTTGCGAATGTAAGAGGCCTCGCCGGGATACTAGCCCCCGAAAGGGCCCGACAATGTCGAAAGGATTAGTCACCCAGTTGCGCGGGTGGATACCTAGGAAAACCAAAAAGTAAATGAAAAAAAGAAAGTAAAAAGATTGAAGAAAGAGGTCGCCTTCACCCGTGTAACATCATGCGGCACCACATGGCCAACCTCCTGCGTTTGACTGGGACTCCGATGTTACATGTCAGCAAAATTGGTCAGAATTGGTAGTTGGGGTATATGACAAACTCAAAAGTAACTTCGAGGAGTTACACATTGAAAAAAAAAGAATAAGAGTATCTAGCAAAAATATCTCAAACTTCATAGGCTATGTCTGAATATCAAATGATGAATGGAGTGAAATGGAATGGAGTAAGAAGAGATGAAGTGGAATGGAGTGGGATGAGACAAAATTACCACTCCATTATTTGGGTATTTCTTGATTCCATCGTGTACACCCCAAATTGGGAGGGACCAAAAACTGAAAGATTGGATGGAATTTGGTGAAATACATTCCATTATGTCGCATTCTATTCCGCCCTAAATTACACAATCCAAACAATGGAATATAATTTTATTCCTTTCCCCTCCACCTCATTCCATCACTTGCCATCAATCCAAACAAAGCCATAGAATTATGACATAATTAAACATCCTTGAGTTATGACATGATTAAACATCCTTAGATTAGCTTCTTCTTAACTTCATCCCAACTACTGGGATCTTCTTATGGCCTTTAAAGGAGTTTGTGAAGTCAAATTTAGATGTCATCAAGCATCAATGTTTGGAAAGAGTTCTTCTGCCTTCTATCCCTAAGTCTCTTCCAGGTTGAACGCTTGAGCTCCGATAACCCCAAGATCAAGAAAAGTTGTGTGTCGGTCATTCCTAACATTATTTTCACTACCTTCTTAACAAGGGGTTTCAAAAAGGAAAAGGCAAAATTGCTTCATTGGTCTTCTAAGTTATTTACTTTTTTGAAAATGGTTCCTCAAGTTTACTTCCGTTAACATGGTTAGTCCTTCCATTAATTTTTTCGTCTCCGGTCATCTTTTCCATCTTCGATCATCTTATTTGTTGGATTTTCCAGCCAACACCTTTTTTTCCGGCGATGAAGCTCTACTTTTCTTTTCTTTTTCTTTGCTCATTCTTCGCCAACAAATGTTCAGATTAGATCACCAATCTCCACCACATCCAGAAGGTGGTGTTATGAGATTTATGAGGTTAGAGATAAAAGATATTGGCCGAAAAAAATGGAGTTTCGCCAGAGAAGATGATCGAAGATGAAAAATTTGATGAAAGGACTGACCATGCTAACATAAATAAACTTATGAGACCACTTAATAAAAAAAAGGAAAGAAAAAACTTAAGGGACTACTTTAGAATAAATAAACAACTTAGGGAACCAAAGAAACAATTTTGTCAAAGGAAAACTTCAAAGTTACCTCATATGGCATCAAATATCAATTTTCAAAGATCAGACTCATTGCTCCTAGTTCCTTGTACGAATAAGCATTTTGAGTATGATTCCTATTACCACACATTCCCATATATCAATTTGAATATGGGGTAGAAAGTCATGTAGGACATATTCCAGAACCGGACTTCTAATTCTTGGCCTATTGAATATTGATGTTGAAGCATGCTTTAACCGTTCTAACACAGATCTGCATCGAGTCTTAGGTATTTTCATGTTTTATTTATTTTCACATTTTTCTTGCAAGTGGTTGACTAAATTACTTATTTAGTTCCTTATCTTATTTTTCAATTTTAAATTGGTCCCTTATATTTCTTTTCGCTGTCAAATTGGTCCCTAAGTCACTGTTCATCCTACGTGTCAATATCATATTGGTCCACATATGATGAATAGTGACACATGAGCAAATCATAGTGGTCCACATAGGATGAATAGTGACTCATAGACCAATTTGAAAGTGAAAAGAAACATGATGAACCAATTTGAAATAAAAAAAATGTAAGAGACCAATTTGAAATTGAAAAATAAGATAAAGAACCAAATGAGTAGTTTAACCGCAAGTGTTACTAATCACTAATTTATTGAGGAAACCAAGATGTCAAGCGCAACGGAAAGTCGGTCAAGCAAGCATTCTTAGACTGAAGAAAAAAGTTTGAGCTGCCTTTTGAAGAAAAGGTCTCACTTGTCCACCTCCAAGTGATATTCATCCAAGGAGAACTCTGAGTCTGCTTCCTCTACGGATGTTCAAGTCCGAACTATCATCGAGGAATCAACTAGTGAGGTTCCTTCTCCTCGTTCGGTTTCTATCGTTCGATTTTAAAACAAGTGGACACATCCACCTATTTTTTTGACCTCCTGCACCAGGTAAACACAACCTGGTAAATATGTAATTTTTGCTTAATTTGAGGCTAAACACAACTAGGGAGAAAAAAACCAAATAACGCTATTCTCCACTCACATCCCAGACACACCCCCTCATCTCAAGCCTCTTCACAGCAACACCAACAAGAAGCACAGCATAGCCACACTGTCCCTCTCTCAAGCCTCACCGGTCCACCCACACCGCCGCTCAAGCCACAGCCACACGGCGTCACGGCAACACCGCCACGCACCTTCAAATCAACGACCACCCTTCGATCCACCCTTTGATCTATCTCTCTCTCGGTTTCTCTCTCTCCTTCGAAGCACTCTCCCTCCCTCTCCACGAGTAAATGGAGTAAATGGCTTTGTTCAAATGAAATTCATGAAAGGATTCAATGCTGATGCAAAGGGAAGACAGGGAGGCAGGGAGTATTAACTCCTTAAGGAATAGGCTTGGAAGGTGTTTGTGTTATTCTTCTTGTTCATTTCCTGAATCCCCTTATCTCAAAGTTCTAAACTTTTTAGTGATTTTGAGTTACCCTTGTGGAGATTCTGTGGATTTGACAGTGGTTCTCTCAAACTCACTAGCTTAGTTAGTGTTTTGGAACTGATGAACTGTTTCTACTTAACTACTACTTGTGTTGGTTACTGTTGTGGATGAGTTTGCTCCATGTACTTGGTTTTGGTTTAAAAGTGGGGCATCTACTTTTAGTGCCATGTTGCTGGCTTGTGTCATTCCTTTATCTAAATTGGTTCATTAGCAGTGGAACTATGGACACAAAGATGAGTTTTTTGAGTGATGGTGGTGCCAAGAAGATGTGGCTAAAATGCTGGGAGAAGATCGGTGGTTGCAAAATCCATCAACACTACTATCAGTATTTACGGTCAAAGAAAGTGAAGAGAGCTTTGTGGAAGAAGGTTTTGGTTGCATGGGTGGTTGCTTGGACCTTGGTGTCTGTTGATACCTCATTGTTCGGTAGCCCAAAGTCGCAAGGCCCAGTCCATATGAAAGTCCAAGATCACCAAACCCAAGATCACCGCACAACGAGGGCATCAGGAGAAAGCGTGGAAACACCAGGAGCTGCTTAAAGCGCTACGCCCAGAGCGACAACCCTCAAGGCGTCATATTCTGACGTCACAACCAACAAGAAGAGCAAGGTGCGCCGATGCCAATGAGCACAACGTACCCTCTCAGAGCGCCTCAGGTCATACGGAAACTTGGGGAGAAAGTCATGATAAATGAGAGCGAACAGGAAACGGAGCCTGTGGAAGGCGTACGCGTACAGACAAGAGATTCCGGTTCCCCAAACTATGAGGAGCGTGCAAGAGAAGCCAGAGCATCTTGGCTTACATCATGCAGCCCCTTCTTTGAGGAAAGTCGAAAAAGGGAAGTCTCGTGAGCCTCCCACTGTGATAATCAAAGAAAGAGCTTAAAGAAGTAAAGAAGACAAAACGGACTTTGCAGAGGGCAGCCACAAAGAAGGAAAAGGAGAGAAGACCAATGAACCAAGAAACAGGAAGGCAAAGACCGATGGGCAGAAAAGACTCTATAAGAGGAACCTTCCTCCAACGTACACAAGGAGAAGAAGAACAGAAAGAGGGGATCCCAAGACAATTAAAAAAGAGCCAACACTACTGAAGCTAGGAAAACTAAAAGAACCCTAGCAAAATACACAGAGAGTTTAAGAGAGAGGAATAGAATAGAAGCTTCAAAAAGTTTTAGAATATAGAGGAAGGTGTAAAAAGCGAAGGCGCTCACCCCTCGCCCTGTAAAAACACTACAAGTGTGGAGCCCTACTCTTACATTTATCTCTCTGAATTCCCCTGTTCAAAGTAATAAAAGCCTAAAGCTTCATCAAGTTTACGAACCCATTATCTTTTTACTAATTATTCACTTATCGCACAAAGCGGTCCGAAACAATTGGCGACTCCACTGGGGAAGCTATGGCTTCCAATCACGAAGGAAAAGGGGCTCATGTTGTGCAACAAGCATCTGTAGGAGAAGTAGCTCCGAAGGTGGTGCTTGTGATCACCGTTCAAAACCCAGCGACCAGTCACGCAAGTCGTGGGACGGGACAGGGCTCCAGAAGGTTGAGTTTCAGCCCAGCCAACCAAGGAAGCGATAATACTCGCTCTCCCTCAGACACTCCAGAGGATGACCAAGAGCCTCAAGAAGAAGAGCTCGGCAGCGACAAGGAAACGGTAAGTCACATCAAGATCCCCCACATAGAAGGTGACTCCAACACTCAAGTCGTGATATTAGCTGCGCTGCTCAACTCTCTGGTGGCGAACCAAGGCGCACTATCCGAAATAGTGGTAGAATACAAAGCCCAGTCTGCCAAGACAAGAGAAGAAAAGGAGGCCTTGAGTGCAAGATTGAAAGAAGAAGAGGAGGCGCGCAGAGAGGCAGAGTTGGCGAAAGCGAGAGCGAAAGCGAGAGCGAAATCAGAGGAGGAATTTCAGCACGAGACAAGTGGCAGGAGAGAAAGTACAGAAGACGCTCTGGTCACACAAGCAGAGTTGAAACGCATCCTGCAGGCGCACAAGGAAGGACAAAATATGGTAATAAATCTAAACCCTCCTTTTACCGCTGATGTAGCTGCCTATCGCTACACACAAGGGTATGCGCCCCCAATGTTCCGAAAGTTTGACGAAACCGGGAGCGCGTGCGAGCACTTGATGACGTATGTGGATGATCTTGGGGTATACAGTGCAGACCACTGTTTAAGGTTAAGGGAGTTCTCAAAGTCTCTTGTTGGGCGTGCCTTCACTTGGTATTCCAAGTTGCGCCCAGCATCAATTCGGACTTGGGAGGAAATGACTATAGAGTTTTGTAACAAGTTCTTAGAAGAGGAAGGCGCTATCCACATCATGGACCTTGGTCGTGTAAGGCAGCGAGCAGGAGAGAGTCTGACCGCCTTCATTAAAAGGTACACGGACAGAGCGTTACATTGCAAAGAGACTCTCTCTGAAGCGGACCAAGTTTACGGGTGCATAAAAAGTATTGAAGATGGCTCGCAAATATTCTTGGCACTCAGTAAGATCACCACTTTTTCTGAGTTGCTTGGGAGAGCGATGGATGTTACCGAGGCCATGAAGAAACAAGGAAAGAGAACCAAAGACCAAATCGCCTTTGACGTAAACGCTGTGGATGACAAGAGGAGGAAAAGCTACAGAACCATGCCGCCTCCCAGGAGTTATGAAAGGAAAGAACCCCCACCAAAGCTCCCAATCTCTAGGGAACTTACTTATCAGTTGGTGGAGGAATGGCTAAAGGAAGGCATCCTTACTAAAAGGGCGAAAAGACCCCCTCTGACGCGTGAGGAGTACGATAACCCAGAGTATTGCATTCTGCACAGAGAGAAAAGTCATGGTACTATGGATTGTTACGTCATTAGAGGCGTGTTTCAGAAGCAGTACGCAGCGGGAAAGATATTGCTGCCAGAGGGTGAAGGCGAAGAAAGTCTAGGCGATCATCCCTTGCCTAGACACAATGTGAATGTTATCCTTTCCCACGGCGATAACTTGTTAGAGGAGATTGAAGAAGAAGAGCTGGTGGAGAATGAACTGAGAAGGGGACTTGTGAAGACCAGAGGGTTCAGAGCCTTATTTGACCAATTAAGGTTGGGAGCTGACATCAGGGAAGAAGCGGCACATGCTCTAGCTGATGTGATAGTTAGGAGAGGGGCGAACACCAGTGCTGCCTACGCACCAGCAACCAGGGTAGCCAAGGCGCACGCCTCGACAGTGATGTTTAGAGAGCCGCAGCGAATACATCCAGGCTTTTGTCACAACAGGCCGCTATTTGTGGAGGCAACCGTCGAAGGCGTACACGTCCGGCGCGCCCTCGTGGACAACGGATCAGGAGTAAACATCATCCCAACCCATATATTTGTGAAGCTGGGAGTTGCTAAAGAAAGGCTCAAGAAAGCGGAGGCATCACTGGGAACTTTCAACGGAGGAACAGTCACGGCAAGGGCGTGCGTAGTACTCAATTTGGAGGTAGGGCCCATAAAAACTCTGAACACTTTCCACATTGTTGACGGAGAGCCTAGTTATCATATCCTACTGGGACGCCCCTGGATCTATCTACACGGGTGTGTTCCCTCTAAGCTGCACCAGTGTGTGAAGTCAATGTATAAGGGACAAGACATTGAGATCCCAGCAACGATGGCGCCATTTGATGCTTCAGAGTTACATTTGATTGATGCCACAGTGTTCGATGAACTAGCTCCCCCTGGGACCAACAGGATTGGAAGAGAACCCAAGATCTCGATCAGAGGAAAAGAGGAAATGAAAGAGCCAGAGAAGAGGCAGTCAGTGTTCAAGAGACTCCGCTTACCAGAAGAAGAGGAAAACGCACAGCAGCGGACAACCAAACCAAGATACAAGCTGCAAAAGCAACGCCTTCCTGGAGGAGGGGCCAGATGGGCCATCCTCTAGGAACTCGCGGGGCCAGCCAAGCCAAAGCTGAGCGACTTGGCCAGCCCCACACTCATGGGCGTCATAAAAGGGGAAGCATGGTTTGCTTCGACGGAGGAGGTTATGCACGCCCAGCAAAAAGGGAATGAAGCTAATGGTCCAGAAGGTTTGGAAGAAGTCAATGTAGGAGGAGAAGGCGAGCACAGGCCTCTCTTCATTGCCTCTTCGCTTACCCCGTCTGAAAAGGCGGACTTGGTCGCCTTGCTGAAAGAGTTCAGAGAAGTGTTCGCCTAGAGCTATGAGGAGATGCCAGGACTCAGCCCCAAGCTAGTCACTCATAACTTGGCCATCAAAGGTGATGCAATACCTATAAAACAACATCCCAGGAAGTTTAGCCCTGAGATTGAGAAAGCAATAAAAGACGAAGTGGAGAAGTTACTGGAGGCGTGCTTCGTCAAGCCTATACAACACCCCACTTGGTTGGCCAACATAGTCCCTGTAAAGAAAAAGAATGGCCAGATTAGATGTTGCGTGGACTTCAGAGATTTAAACAAGGCGTGCCCCAAGGATGATTTCCGGCTGCCACACATAGAGTGCATGGTAGATGCAACAGCCATGCATGAACGCTTTTCCTTTATGGATGGCTTCAGCGGCTACAATCAAATAAAGATGGCAGAGGGCGATGAGGAAAAAACCGCTTTCAGAACCCCGGTGGGAAATTTCTACTACTTGGTGATGTCATTCGGTCTTAAGAATGCCGAAGCAACATATCAAAGAGCGATGACAGCGATCTTCCATGACATGATGCATGATATAGTAGAAGACTATGTTGATGACATAGTGGTCAAATCAAGGAAGAAAGAGCAACACTTGACACATCTAAGAGTTGTCTTTTCCAGATGCAAGAAGTACAAACTCAGAATGAACCCTATCAAATGTAAATTTGGGGTCTCTTCTGGTGAGTTCCTGGGGTTCAAAGTTCATAAGGAAGGTGTCTCAGCCGACGAGAGAAAAGTCAAGGCAGTCAGGGAAATGAAAGCGCCTCGCAACAAGAAAGAATTGCAACAAATGATGGGGAAATTGGGATATATCCGCAGATTCATACTAGCCATGGGAGAACTGTTGGGTCCTATGAGGAAACTGCTCAAGGGTAAGGAAATTTTCAAGTGGGAAAAAGAGCATCAGGACGCTTTCGACAAAGTGAAAACGGCTTTAGCAACACCACCAGTGATGATTCCGCCTCAAAAAGGAGTACCACTCAGAGTGTATCTGGCAACTACCCAAACGGCGATCAGTGGACTCTTTGCACAAGAAGTTGAAGGTTCAGAGCGCCCCGTAGCCTACTGGAGCAGAATGCTAAAAGAGGTAGAATCTAGGTATTCCAACCAAGAAAGGCAATGTCTTGCTTTGGTGTACGCCGCCCAGAAGTATCATCACTACTTTCAAGCGCACGCCATTCATGTGATGACTAAAGCTGAGGGAATCAAGTACTTATTGCAAGGCGCTGTTCTCACAGGGCGAATAAGTAAGTGGGCGCTCACGTTGACAAAGTATGAAATAACCTTGGTGACGCCCACAACGCTTAAAAGTCAGGCCCTGGCTGATCTGATGGCCATCTGTACAAATCAAGAAGAAGAAGAAGCAATAGAGTCTGTCAACGCGTGCGAAGAGCCCGAAGTATGGACTTTGATGTTTGATGGCTCGCCCTCGGCACCCAAAGGCGGAGCGAGAGTTACTCTAACGAATGGGAAGGGTTAGGAACTGGCCTTCGCCTTCCAACTCGAGTTCCAATGCACTAACAACGAAGCAGAATATGAGGCCCTCCTTCTAGGACTTGACATGGCTGAAGAAATCGGGGTTCAAAGACTCATTGTGAAAGGAGATTCCAACCTGGTGGTGAAACAGCTAAAAGGGGAGTATGGAGTAAAGGAAATGTCCTTGGCGCTATGCAGAGAAAGAGCGCACCAAGCATTGGCAAAATTCAAATTAGAATCTCTCGAGCATGTGCCACGGGCCGAAAACAGAAAGGTCGACGCTCTCGCAACCCTAGGAAGCAAAGCAGGCATAGCGGAAGGCGAACATCTGGTACATTTCAGGAAAGCGTACCAACCCAAGGTCCAAAGAGATACACAAGCAGATCAAGCAAGGAAAGATTGGAGAGTCCCGATCATGTGGGAGTTCCACAGCAAAGCATTGACGAAGGCATCCAGAGACTTTTGCCTTCAAAAGGGGGCATTGTACAAAAGAGGTACGGAGTGGTTGCTCATGAAGTGTGTCTCCGAGGAAGAGGGAGAAAGGAAGATGGCAAGCCTTCACGACAGCATATGTGGGCAGGTTGGCCCCGGCCTGTACAGGAGAATGCAAAGACTAGGAGTGTATTGGCCAGACATGAAGGCACATTGCGATTCATTTCAGAAGGCGTGCAGTCAATGCCAGGAGGCCAAAGAAGAACTGGAGGTCCATCTGGTAGATGAAGATTGGGCTAAGCCAATTCAGGCATACTTGGAAAGCGGCGCCTTGCCAGAGAATCACATGGAAGCGGAAAGGGTCAGGAAAAAGTCAGAACATTATTTCATTGAAAAGGGGGAGTTGTTCAAAAGAAGTTTCACTAGAGAGGCTCTCAGATGCATTGGGAGAGAGGAACAAAACAAAGTCATGGAAGAGGTCCACGGAGGATCTTGCGGAAGGCACCAAGGGGGTAGATCGCTCTGGAGCGAATTGTTGAAAATCGGCTATTATTGGCCAAATATGAAAGGCGACGCCCTCGATTTTGTGAGAAGGTGTGAACAATGCCAGAAGCATGATAACAGAATCCACGCACCCTCTCTCTCTATGAAAGGCCTCAGCTCGCCCTACCCTTTCCACACATGGTCAATGGACTTCATTGGTCCAATTGACCCGCCTTCTAAAGGGAAGAGATGGATCCTGGGGGCAACAGAACACTCCACCAAGTGGGTCGAAGCAGCAGCATTCAAGAAAGGTGACGCCAACGCCACCACACAATTCATCAAAGAGAACATTATCTGTCGCTTTGGGCTACCCAAGAGGATAGTATCTGACAATGGCACTCACTTCATCAATAAGAAAGTAGAGCAAGTATTGGAAGAATACAGGATCAGGCACCACAGGTCCACCCCCTACTACCCACAGTCCAACGGCCAAGCTGAGTCCACAAACAAAACACTGATCAAGATCTTGGCCAAGACAGTGGAAGACACGCCTACGGACTGGAGCGAATACTTGCCACTCGCCCTGTGGGCATATCGCGTGACTAAGCACAGCGCAACCAAGGCAACACCTTTCTCCCTGGTGTATGGGGCGGAAGCGACGCTGCCAGCAGAAGTGGCGGTCCCCTCGGCGAGAATGATTGCCCAAAATGAAGGCGGGCCGGAGGAGCGAGCGCTATCCCTGGAAGGCGCCAGAGACAAAGCGCATGAAGAGTTGCTCAAGCACCAAAGGCGTATAATGCTGTCATATGAGAAGATGGTGAGGCCAAGGATGTTTGTCGAAGGCGAGCTCGTGCTGAAGGCGACAGACGCAGTCATGAGGAACCTGCATACGAGCAAGTGGATGCCAAAATGGGAAGGACCCTACATCGTGCAAGAGGCGCATCCTAATGGGTATTGTTTCTTACTCGAATCAGACACTCAAAGGAAAATAGGGCCTTTAAATTTCAAGTATGTTAAGAAATATTATGCCTAGCTCACTGTATAATATAATGAAAGAGCCGTAGTCTTCACTTTTTGTTGGAATCTAGGAAGTAACTTGTTTTGTACGCCTCTGACTAATGAATGAAAATCTGAAGACATTCTCTCCTGAACTACCTCCCTAGAAATATGTTAATATGAAATATGCATGCTGAAGATAAACACGGTTCAGACAAGTAAAAAAAAATAAAAAAAAATAAAAAAAAGGAGAAAACGCTCTCAAAGTAAAGAGCCAAAATGCCAAACGCGAGGTCCAACACTAAAAAGGAAAAAGAGGTGAATCCACATGAATATGCATTTGACAGGGTGAAAATAAAGTGTTGGGCCGTACCACGGGCACAAGCGCCTTATCGCGGTACCCGGATACACCTCCTGAAAAGAAAATTTCCGGGACAGACGCGGGCGAAGTACGCCATATCGCGAGACTAGAAAAGGTCCCGGGAAACAAGGGCGCTAGTCTTAAACGCGGGCGGAAAAAATCTGTAAAAGAGGTTGGCTAACGCAAGATCCAAGGCGATCCGTTAGTTCATGAAGCCCAAAAGTGGCGAACTGAAAAGTCCAAAGTGACAACCCCAAAAAAAGGGAGAAAGCCCAAAGCGGCAAAATCTTTAAAGCGTGCCCAATGCGCACCTTGAAGAAAATTTGGCACCGATGACATGAGGGGCCACTGTTCAAAAAAAAAACGTGCCCAATGTGCACCTTGAAGAAAATTTGGCACCGATGACATGAGGGGCCACTGTTAAAAAAAAACGTGCCCAATGTGCACCTTGAAGAAAATTTGGCACCGATGACGTAAGGGGTCACTGTTCGAAAAAAAAAACGTGCTCAATGTGCACCTTGAAGAAAATTCGGCACCAATGACATGAGGGGCCTCTGAAACTTGCTGAAAAATTTGAAAGCGTTAAAAACTGGGCGAGGGAGAAAAAGAAGAAAAGAAGAATTGTGCGCTGTCAAATACTGGGCGAAAAGCATTTAAGTCAGGGAAAGCATGCCGGAGAGGTAGCAAATACAAGCAGTACCAAATAAACGCAAAGACACGATGCAAGCCACAAGAGTGTAAAGCGACGAAGTCAACAAAGGCACACAAGAATCGAAAAGCATAAGACCTGCGTACAAGTCCAGGGAACAAAGCAAACAAAGGCGTATGAAGCAGAATTAAAATGTTCATTGTCAAAGTGATGACAAACACACAAAGCAAAGTCTAAGGCTCGAAGAGCATACAAAAGAAGCCATTAGAAACGGCTACAACCACAACTTCAAAGTTCAACAAATAAATCCCAAAGTACATGCTCGAAACAGCAAACCATAATGCAATGATAACTATCAAACGTTAAACAGAGTGTTCAGGCTGATAAGTTTGCAGGCTTCCTCATTAGAGAGCTCCTGAGCAGCCAAATCATTGAGTTCTTTGTCAACATTCTCCAAGTCGGCAGTCACCTGTGCAAGTTGGGCCGAAAGCTCCTTTGAACGAACGGTCAAAGTGGTGCGACGCTCCTGCAAGGTGCGCTTGGTTTCAACCAAGCCAATAGCATCGAAAGGGGGGAGCAATTGCTCCAATTTAGCAATCGCCTCGTCAAGCCAAACACCAGAGTAGTGCTGAATCTTCAAAGAATGAAGGCAATCCAAAAGCTCAACCTTATCTTCCCATGGCAATGCATCAACATCAACAGAACTCACTAAGCCCAGCATTTGTACCATGGTGCGCGCAGCAGACTCTCTGAAAAAACGTGGAAACGAAGCACCTGGTGGCACCAAGTCAGGATGAGCAAGGAGGAATGATTCAATCATAGATTGCTCCTCCGCATCAAGAGAACCACGGGACTTGGCAGAAAATGCAGCTGCAAGACAACAAAAAAAAAAAAACAACAACAACAAACAACGGAAATGAATGAGAAAAGCAGCAGTATTTGCAAATCCAATGAAAGCATGGACACATAGCAAAGGAAACCCAACTTGATGAATGGTTAAAGGAACACTCACAAACCGAAGAGGAAGCCCGAGACGCAGCAACCTGAGTGACTTTGACAGGGGCAAGCCGAACCGAGGGAATCTCGCTCCAGGGCGCCCCTCGGAGGAATTCGCAGCGCCTTTTGAAATTTCAGCCACGTTAGCAGAGCTCGGAGTGAGGCTGGTATCGCCCTCATTAACAACGCGTTCCTCATATGGAACTTCGGCGGCAGCATCAACTTGACTTTCCTTGGGGGCAGGGGTATCCATCACCTCAACATCCAAACTATCAAAAACAGTATCAACAGGAATACCCTCACTTATGACAATGTCAGAAACATTTGCAGCAACAACACTTGAAGAAACATCAGCAGGAGCGTCCTTGGAAGCAATGGGAACGCTCTTTGGGACCTCAATAGGGGGCAAGGAAAAATCACCAACCGCAACGATTTCCAAACCAGAACCAACATCACCGGCAGGTTCGGAAGCAACACCAGAATGAGTAGGAACACTAACGGCGACGGCCTCCAGAGCGGAAACGGCCGACAAAGGTTGCACAGACAAGGGGCTGCTGACTCGACCAAAAGGCACATGAGTGGCAAATCCGGTGGGCGCAGCGCCTCCACTAACAATGGGTTGACGGCGAAAGTCCGAAGCATCCGCACGATCAAATGGTGGAATTGTTGGAGAGCTAACAGAAGTGCTAATGGGAGTCGGAAGGCTCTCAGAAGCCTGAGGTGAAGGCGAAGCCGAACCACATCCGCCAGAACCACCTACATCGAAACAAACAAACGGAATAACGGAAAATGAAAATGTGCATTAGTACTAAAAATCTGAAAAAATGCAACAACAGTAAAAAGTAGAAAGGCCGAAGGGGAAAGAAAAGAGCCACGACGAAGGAGAAAATGGGAAGCAAGAGGCGGAACCTAGGGGGTTTTCCTCATCAGCATCGTCGCTCTCACCCTCAGAGGAGTCACCATCTCCTTTTGAAGTGTCATAATAAGCTAAGAGAGCGTCGCCCGACTGATCTTCATTGTCGCTCTCAGCTTCAACTAAATCAACACGAGTAGGAGAAGCAGGGGCAGGAGGAGTATTGTGAAGCTGCAAGCGAGAAGACCGTCGAGAAGGCACAGCTGCAACAGCTTTCTTCCCTTTCTGAGAGGGTGCAGCATTTTTACCCCCGCCTTGAGAAGAAGATTTAGGAGCAGAAGGAGCTGGAGAAGAAGCCTGTTTCTTACCTCGTTTTGATATTACAACAGCGGAAGGCGAGGACGCAGTGGCTTTACGCTTGCGCACGGAAGAAACAGCTTCAGTTGAAACAAACAAGGCGAAGTATGAAAACGGAGCCAAATGGATGAAACAGTAATCAATAAAACAAATGAGACCAGTGAAGAGACTACCTTTTCCTTTCTTCACAGAGGTGGAGTAATAAGGATCATTACACACAATAGACAAAAGAGCAGGGATGGTACGCTTCGGAGTAGCTTCAAAACTCTGGAGATGTTGTAAAATGTCTTTATGGGATGTCACCCAACTGCGCAGAACACCTCCGACATGAAGGGGAGGGATATAAACCAAAGGGGCACTTGAAACATCAGGATCAACATCAAAAAGAACAGATGGGATGGTCTCATGTAAGGAAACTTGATCAATTAAAAGGACACACGGAGGCTGATCGCGCCCAAATTGCCTCGCAACACGATCAGGACGATATGCAAAGGGCCACAAAGCACCCCCATTAGCGCTCTTGTTATCCAAAGGAACGAAACCAGGAAGACAGCGAGCGGTCAGAATCAGTTTCCATAGGTCATACATACCCTCAGTATAATTTTGAGCATTATTTCTGGAGGTAAGACGCTCCTCAGTATACAAGGGATGCAAGGGGCACACCCTTCCCAAATATGGTCTAAATAAGGGCGAAAGACGAACTGTTCCTCTAGATCAATGACAGTAACTAAAGGCTCTCTGGGACAGCCTTTGGTCCAACACCAGGCGCGAGGCTCGAGGCCCGAGGCATCGTCAGAAGGGGCAAGCCTAACCGGACCATATTCAGGAAAGCGCTCAAATAAAAAGTATTGAAGGAAAGCCAAATCAGCAAAAGAATTGATGGGAAAACGACCATGAGAAATTCGCATTTGTTCAGAAACTTGATCGAGGCGAGCATACAAGCCACCCAAATAAAACGAAGAGAGGGGAAGATGTGTTCCCTCAGCTAGAAGACAGGCCAACAAGAAAACACAAGGACTGACGGACTCCCATGGAGGGCCTGGAAACACATACCTGCTCAACCAGAAGGCCACGAAAGCAGCACGGTGGAGCCTCTGATCCTTCACAGGGCCAGGATGAAATTTGCCATCATGGAGGTCGCCATAGAAATCCCGAACCCAGCTAGCAAACGTGTATTTGAGCGAGGAACGCTGACTCGCCTTCTGTTCTCTAGGGACCAAATTCCCTGTACCTCTGACTTTCTGAGAGGAAGAACCTTCGGCAAGCGAAGCACGCCTCTGCTGCAGCAACTCGTGGGAGTGCTTGGCGCTGGCAATGGAAGCCGCCTTCAACTCCAGGGCCAAATCAGAAAGGCTCTCATCCACTTTTGTTATGTCAAGATCAATGCTCCCAAAAGAAGGAAGCTTTAACAAGACAACTACGTCCTCCAGCGTGGGAGTGAACTCGCCCCAGGACGTCAAAAATGTATGTGTCGAAGAACACCAGCGCTGGATCAAAGCGAACAAATCATCTGACCTACGATTAGCGCCAATACGAGGAGACACCTTGATTGCTTCCGCTATTCCAACTTTCTTAAGAACCTCCACGAAGGGAGGGTCACTTGCAAACACTTGATTGATCCAGTCTTGCCAGCCGGTAGTCCCGCCGATACGAACATTAAAGTTCAGGTCCACCCAGGGAAACTCTGCACGGCGAAGGCGAGAACGAAGCACTGAAGGACCCAACTCGCGGTGGTCCCTGTGGTAAGAAGGAGAAGAAATGAGCTTGGCGGTGTCATTAGGAATCACCATTGCTTTGGTAGGAGGACCATTGAGTAGGTCATCGGATTCGGGGAAGGGACCAAAAGGGAGTGTCGCCTTCACCCTCGTCGCCCAACGGCGGTGACCAGCGTTTATGGGATAGGAACGGGGGCAAGGGAGACCTTGCATGAAGCAATAAGTGATAGGGTTTGGGAGAGAGATCTCCTCCTCGGTTTCTTCAAGGGTAATGTCATCTTCAACTTCAATGGGGGGAGCAGATTTCGACCTTCCCATGATTAAGGGCGAGCAGTAACCAGAAAGAGAACTTAAGGTGAAGAGAGAATCTGCAATGGAAAGAGAGAATGGCAACGCTGAAGAGAAAGGTGGTGGCAAAGACTTCTACCGCCAGAAAGAAACAAGAAGGTAAAAGAGGTTTTGAAAGAGGGTGAATAAGAAGGAGTGGTTGAGGAAAAAGAGGGACCGAAGAGTTTGAAGGAGGGAGTTTTGAACTGCAGAGGAGAGTGGGAGAGCAAGCAAGTAACTGATGGGTATCCCTCAACTGGAACGTGGAACGAAGAATAAGAAAAGGGGAACAGGTGACAGGGAAACAAAAAACGGGATTTGCACTAAAAAGGAAATCCCTTCCTTTTCACTGCAAAGGGGGCAATTGTTGATACCCCATTGTTCGGTAGCCCAAAGTCGCAAGGCCCAGTCCATATGAAAGTCCAAGATCACCAAACCCAAGATCACTACACAACGAGGGCATCAAGAGAAAGCGTGGAAACACCAGGAGCTGCTTAAAGCGCTACGCCCAGAGCGACAGCCCTCAAGGCATCATATTCTGACTTCACAACCAACAAGAAGAGCAAGGTGCGCCGATGCCAATGAGCACAACGTACCCTCTCAGAGCGCCTCGGGTGATACGGAAACTTGGGGAGAAAGTCATGATAAATGAGAGCGAACAGGAAACGGAGCCTGTGGAAGGCGTACGCTTACAGACAAGAGATTCCGGTTCCCCAGACTATGAGGAGCGTGCAAGAGAAGCCAGAGCATCTTGGCTTACATCATGCAGCCCCTTCTTTGAGGAAAGTCGAAAAAGGGAAGTCTCGTGAGCCTCCCATTGTGATAATCAAAGAAAGAGCTTAAAGAAGTAAAGAAGACAAAACGGACTTTGCAGAGGGCAGCCACAAAGAAGGAAAAGGAGAGAAGACCAATGGACCAAGAAACAGGAAGGCAAAGACCGATGGGTAGAAAAGACTCTATAAGAGGAACCTTCCTCCAACGTACACAAGGAGAAGAAGAACAGAAAGAGGGGATCCCATGACAATTAAAAAAGAGCCAACACTACTGAAGCTAGGAAAACTAAAAGAACCCTAGCAAAATACACAGAGAGTGTAAGAGAGAGGAATAGAATAGAAGCTTCGACTTAAGTTTTAGAATATAGAGGAAGGTGTAAAAAGCGAAGGCGCTCACCCCTCGCCCTGTAAAAACACTACAAGTGTGGAGCCCTACTCTTACATTTATCTCTCTGAATTCCCCTTTTCAAAGTAATAAAAGCCTAAAGCTTCATCAAGTTTACGAACCCATTATCTTTTTACTAATTATTCACTTATCGCACAAAGCGGTCCGAAACAGTGTCTTTGTGGATCTTTTGCTGGATGAGCTTGCAAGCTACTAAGAAAAGGAAAGAAACTCTTGCAAGCATGTGTGATGAAAGGGGAAAGAAAATCTACTTTTGAAACTTTTTAAAAATTCATAATGTTTAAAAATTATTTTGCACTTTTTAAATATTTTTCGGACTTTTTTAAAAAAATAAATTTCTTTATTTTTAAAAAGTAATTTCTGATTTTTTTTAATTATTTTTCGGAATTTTATCATTTTTTTATATAATATTAAATATAGTTTTATTATTTTACTTGCATTTTTAAAATTGGACCATTTGCCCCTATTTAATATGTATTGGTTTATGTAAGTAGTGGAGAAAAATTAATGATTATAGAGAGAGAAAGGGTATAATGGAAAAAAAACATAATTAATATACTGAAAATCTAAGTAATGATTATATTTCTTAAATGACGTATCAAATCCTTGCTCCTAAACCCTAAATCCTTTATCTGAAACAAACGAGTTTGTACCATGGAACCACTACACAATTACTCGGTTCATATCAAGAACTCTAACGAACCCTGGATCCTAACCCGTAAATGCATTATATGAACCCCACACAACTTTGTATGAATGACCAACTGAACAATCCATCAATTGATATCATGACCCGTAACAAACCCTTGCTCCTGAACCCTAAATCCTTTATCTGAAATAGAAAAATTTGTTTCCAAATCTAACTAAAGTAATCATTGTAAATTGTGAACCGAATCACATAACCCCAACTCCTTAACGCCTTAAACTATAATAGGTAATCATGATTCAGTTAACCACTAATTCGGAAACCCTAAATCCATAAGAAGAACAACATAAAATGACACCCAAACCCAACTGGTCAATTGGTACCCCTATTAAATACTTATACGAACCCACTAAACCACCATTCCATTCATGCCACCAACCCCAAAAACACTAGGTCATAAACCCTAACCCTAACCTTAAGTCCATGACATGAACCACTTAGCAATTCATCAAGGCCATGTGAACAATAAATACAAGCCCATTTAAAGTGTTTTTTTCTACATAACAGTAAATTTCGATTATAAATTAATATTTTTCCCTCAAAAAATTAATATAACTTTATTAGCAACGGAATGTTTTCTAAAAAATAATAAAATCTTTGACTTTAATTAAACTGATTCATTAACAAAACCACATTATTGCTAACAATAACACAAGAAAAATATACGACCAAAGTTTGGGCCTTTTTTGAGTAGTAGTCTACAAACCCCACACTTTAGGCCCTAAACCCCCTTTTTTCCGATGGAGTTCTATCGGAATATTTTCCGATACCCCCGAGTCGGAAAAATGCATTTTTCCGAATGCTCATTTATTAAAAATTCATTTTTACAGTCGGAAAATGCATTTTTCCGACTCGGGGGTATCGAAAAATATTCCGATGGAACCCCATCGGAAAAAAACGGGGTTTGGGAAATAACAATGGGTCTAAAGTGTGGGGTTTGTAGACTAATCTTCTTTTTAATATGCAACCAATTAATTAAAATGGCCCATTTCAACAATAGTCCAAAACCAAACTTAATACAACAAAAAATTTCCTAAACAAAAAAAAAAGTGTTGTCCACAGAAAATGTACAACACACACGACCCACACACAAAAAGAAAAAAAAAACAGCTCACCCATCATAAACACAATATTCTTGCACACACAATATAATTACAACTAAGTATAACCATTTACAAGTCACCCTTTGCAATATAAGTCATTGATCTAAAACTTTTAATCAGAACCATCCAAAAAAGAAGTGGATGTGTCCACTTGTTTTGAAACAAGTGGACATTAAAATTCTACGTTTCTATCCACTTCCATGACAATGAAAACTCATATGAAGCAATCCTTACATCACTTGTTGCATTTTTTGTTTCTCCCACCTTTTCAGGAATTTTTTTTTTTTGCACTTTCACTTTTACTTTTCACATTTAAGAAGATAGCACTTCTTTTTTGTCCCTTCTCCGAATTTTTTTCATCCCAAAAACTATGTAACCACTTTAACTTCATTCCATCCTTCCAATGCCCCACTCATCTATAAGTTGTTCATCATGTTTTTTAGGAGCTTTGAATGAAAAAGATTAACATTAAATGGCTCAAATTGGCTAGCAAGGGACATAATTGTATTGGATTAATTTTTCAGGTTAAAAGTAGGCTTGATGAACCAATGTCTAAATCATTTATACAAATTCATGAGATTCTAAGTGACTTTGAGGAGAACAATGACAAGTTCTAGAGTAATTGAGGCGGACCATAATCAGGCTCATCACTTTCACAAAAATTGGTCTCTATCTTTTTTCCTTTATTTTTAAGTGATTCTTGATAAAGATCTTCAAGATGCTTAGGTGTACGACAGAGACGATGCCAATGACCTTTGCTACCACAATGATGGCATATTTCATCATTTTTGTTACTTTGCTAAATTTTGCATTTTTCAATCTTTTCATTATTTTTCCACTTTAAGTGGAGAGAAGTGTACTTTGGTTTACCACCATGACTATGACGACCGTGTGATGTGTTCTTTGAATTACCATCATGAACATGTCTATTATATTCATGTTCATGACCATAATTACGGCCACGACCAGGGCCACAGCCACTAGTGTGGCGATCGTATCTAGCCACATTCACTTTAGGGAATGGGACACTGCCAGTTGGGTGACTCTCATGACTTCTCAGCAAGAGCTCGTTATTTTGTTCAACAACAAGGAGACAAGAAATCAACTCGGAATATTTCTTGAAACCTTTTTCAAGATATTGTTGCTGCAAGACCATATTATTGACATGAAAAATGGAGTAAGATTTTTCTAACATATCAACATCAGTCACTTTTTCTCTACATAGTTCAATTGGGAAGTGATTCTAAACATTGAATAGTTATAATCACTTGCGGTCTTAAAATCCTGTAAATGTAAGTGCATCCAAATGATCCAATCATAACGAGCTTTTGGAAGAATAGCAATTTTTTGATGATCATATCTTTTTAAATTGTTCCAAAGAATAAGTGGATCCTTGACCGTAAGATACTGAGATTTTAACCCTCATGGAGGTGATAACGAAAAAATATCACGGCCTTGACCTTTTCTTGGTTAGATGTCTTGTTCCCTTCTTTGATAGTGTCTCCATGACCATTAGCATCCAAATGAATTTCAGCATCCAACAACCAAGACAAGTAATTTTTTTCCAATAATATCAAGTGCCACAAACTCAAGTTTTGCAATATTTGACTTGATAAATACTATCATGAAAATAAAACAAGTTATAGAAATCAACATAGAAAGAAAGAAAAATTATGTTAAATAATAAATTAAATTAGTTAATAATATAAAAAAGATAACATGGGTATTGTATATGATACTTAGATGAGCATAGTAGCATGGAATATAATCAGAAAAAAAAAACGAACAGAATAAAACAAAGTGAATTTAAATTTTATATGATATAACTTACTATTTTAAATGTGTATGATATCAATAGATTGTCCTAATGAATTAGAGTGAAGTACCACTTTGATCCCTCATATTTTTTTAGATGGGATAATTTAGTCCCTCAAAACATGGAAATTCACTTTTAGTTCTCGAAGATTTTTTATGGGACACTTAAGTCCCTCAAGATTTTTTTTATGAGACACTTAAGTCCGTAGTGGAGGCAATTGGCGGAGTGAACGGAGGGACTTAAGTGTCTCATAAAAAAATTTTCAGAGACTAAAAGTGAATTTCCACATTTTGAGAGACTAAAGTGTCTCATCTAAAAAATATGAGGGACCAAAGTGGTACTTTACTCTTGTTTTTTAGGTTTTTTTTCATTTCATATTTTTTTAATTTTTTTTTCATTCCTTAAAAATACAAATAGTTAATAAAAGCACAAAGGATACCCGCAGTACAAAAATGATATATATCTAAGAAATTACATGGAATGACCCTCCGTGCATACAGACATATTAAAGACAACCAACAAACTATTGGTGCAGTGGTATCAGGGGCTGCACTTGGTATAACGAACCACGATTCGGTCCCCCGCAACAACGTTGAAAGAGGAATAAAACCTTAAACTCAGGACCCCCCTCAAACTGGATTAGTCGGCTCAGTAGCCCGGATACCAAGGTGCAAACAAAAAAAATATTAAAGACTAAAAACTCCCAAAAACCAAATTAAAAAATAGTCCTGCTGCTATAATAATTACACATCCTTGCATACATACTAATAATTGCTAAAATCGATCTTCACTACGAACATAACTAATAACAAAAATTGCCCTACTAGCTGCGACAATAATTGTTAATAACCAAAAAATAAATAACCACAAAATAAGGTCAAATCCTTACCAAAAGCCCAATGCACTACACAAAGAGTCAAACCCAACAAAATACCGTTATTTATTTGAAGAAGGCCAAGTCCTAAGCGTCTTCCATGAGGGGTGACGCTTAGGCCGGTGACGCCTAGGCAGTAGCACCCAAGACATGCCGCCTAGACCCATGGAGTCATGTCCGGTAAGGTCCAGTAGCAAATGAGGCAACTGAAACATGGATAAAATGCACTCTAGAGCGAACTTTTTTAGAAGCACGTCTTGGAGAGCGCACCCTGGAGAGCGCACCTGGACAGCAAAAGCTAGACAAAGAAGAAGGGAATACGGTCAACCTTCTCTGCTCTCCCACAGCTTGCAGAACAAGCTTTTAAGAAGGGAACCTTTGCACACATCACTCTTTCATTCCCAAGAAGTGCTGAATATGGTATGACTTGCACTACTCTTCTTATGTGCAATTACTACCAAATGCTGCCAAATATGGAGAAGGAAACAAAACCTCCTGATAAAGAGAAATACCCATCAGATAAAATAAAAAAGTGTTATTGTCCAGCGAGTAAAAGGGAGATAAGCAATAACCATTGGTCCAAAGCTACACTATAAATAGAGGTCACCCTCTTCACTGCATATCAACTCTTGAAGCCAAAACACAACAAACACTCATAGTTCTTCTCTCTAAAACTCCAGAGAAAGAACACAACAATAACATCAATGAGGAATATGAAGAGAAGAAGAGCCGAAGAAGGAGAAGCTGCAACCAGAGCGCACTCGATCAGCTCCACAAGCTCACAAGAGCAATAAACCAACATAGAAGAACACAAGTTCTTCACAATATCAAGAGAAGAGAGGAGAAAAGAAACAGAGAAGCATTCTTCAGCACCTTGCTTCCCCACAAGAGCGACACAGGAGAGCGCACATACCTCTGCCCAACAGCAACGCCCACTCTACTCCACCTTTGCATCTCCAACTTAGTGTACAGAAGCAACATGAACAACAACACTGAAGAGAATAGAGTCTACAGCAACTCTCAAGAAGAAAAGGAGAATAAAGTGTGAGGGTCCTAGAGTGACCTTCAAAAGCGCACGTCCCTGCCTTGAACATAACACCGCCTCACTTCTCATCTACGCAAGAGTGACAAGAACAACATCAATAAAGAATAAATAGTCAATAACACATCAATGAAGAAACCAAGGAGAAAGGGAGTTACCGTCCCTCAGAAGTCGAAGGCGCACGACTAAAGGAGCACCAGAGGCACACCACGAAAGCGCGCACCGGAGGCGCACCCCCTGTTCAATCTCAAAGGCAACGCCCATGTCTAGTATCAAATCCACTACTCCCTACAGGGCGCTCTCGTCCAACTGACCCTGCCAAAGGCGCACCCCAGTCGAAAGCGCTCCCTGTTAAGTTTCAATGGAATCAGCCAACTGAAGGCGTACTCTAGTCGAAAGCGCCCTTTGCTAAGTTTCAACGGAATCAGTCAAGTAAAGGTGCACCCCTGTCGAAGGCGCCCCCTGTTCAGTTTCAAAGGCCATGGACGCTCTCGTCCAGTCAGTCAACCGAAGGCGCCCCTGTCAGTGCTAAGAAATTAGAGCAAAAGAGGGATAATCTTTACTTTTATTATGTTTGGACTAATCCTGGTCGCCCTCGTGCAGTGGTGACGCTTAGGCAAGGATAGCCCACTTCGGGAACTCCGTAGAGCGGCGTCACCGGCGTGGCTTGGAAGGCTTTTAGACGAGAAGTCTTCCCATAAGGCGTATCAAGCCTTGGAAAGGGAAGGCGCCTCTATTTTCATAGAGAAATGAATTTGGAAGGAACTAGCTTGTTGATGATGAGGACGCTCTTGAGTAGCATGCCCAGGCCCCTTGGCCAACCTGTCCAAACCTGTTAAGACATGCACCAAAGGTAAGTCACATTCCATCCTGACCTGGGCGTCCTCATCACCACTTTCAAAGTTCCTTCCTCATCTAGTTTATCACCCCTTCCAAGGAACCAGGGCCGCTCTCGTCTGTTCACCGCTCCAATGCGCCCTCCGGGGAGTTCTTAATGTTCCTTCATTTTTATTGTATTTTAGCCATAATTTCATAAAGTATTACGAACTCATAATCTCATCCTAATCACTGTAATTATTGTTTCCCTAAAAAGGTTCCGAAACAATAATTAAACTATGTGAACAGTTTGATAATTACACAGCCTTGTCGCTTTTCACATGTAACAATATGATAATAACAACATATATTGCTTATAAAATTAATTCCAATGTAATAAACAAGATATCCAATTACTTATTTTGAGAGACATGAAATGAGCATAAAATATATAAGTTAAGGCAAACTCATACACAATAAAAAGCAAAAACGGGCATATCAAAAACTCCGATCCATGTTAGTCTAAAAAAAAGAGTGAAGTATCACTTTGATCCCTCATGTTTTTTAGATGAGACACTTTAGTCTCTCAAAATGTGCAAATTCACTTTTAGTCCTTGAAAATTTTTTTATGGGAAACTTAAGTCCCTCCGTTCACTCCGTCAACTGACTCAACTACGGACTTAAGTGTTCCATAAAAAAATCTTGAGAGACTTAAATGCCGCATAAAAAAATCTTCAGAGACTAAAAGTGAATTTACACGTTTTAAGGAACTAAAGTGTCCCATCTAAGAAATGAGAGACCAAATGGAAGAAATAATTTTATTCCACTTAAGTGACTAAGTGCGCGTTTGGTATGGCGTTTGTCCACCGCAAACGCGCGTTTCCACACAGCTCAAAAATGGAGCTTCTATGTAAATGCGGAAGTCTACCCCGAAAACAAACAGGCTCTAAACATGTCTCGTCTATGAGCAGAGTTGATGTAAGGGTTGCGTTACTATCACCTTGACTCTTCTCTCGATCGTGGAATCAATGTGAGGTGCAGCTTCATCGATCCGTATTTCTCAATCAATGTAAACCATGAATGAAATGCATGAAAATAATGATTTATTATTATATTGAGAATATATATGCTATCCAAAAAAATATGTGATGTACTATTTTTTCTGTTTCAATTTATCTTTTCTTTTATTATTGTTTAACTTGTTTCAAATTATTTATCATTTTAAGAATTAGATGGTGTATTAATTAATTTTTTACCGTTTCAAAAAAATATATTAATTTTTTACAACTTTAACCTTACTTTTAAACATTTTAAAATATTTAAAATGTATGATAATTAATGTAGTAGAGAATAATATAGTAAAATTATCTTATTTATTTTCTTAATAATTAAAATATTAAATAATTTTCTTAATTTGTGCCAAACTCCTAAAATAACATATAAATAAGAACAGATAAAAGCAAACATCAATAAATTCATCCAAAATAATCCTCCCATCTTTGACTCTTTACTTTTTTTTTATATATATTTTGACAAAAACAAAACTATAGTAAAGTAAAAAGATAAATGGTACTCCCTCCGGTCTTTATTATAAACAACTTTTTTGTGTGAGAGAAAGAGGAATTATAATAAAGATTGGAGGGAGTACCCCTAAATATAAGGGGGTCGTAGGCTTGGTATGGCAAAGGTCGGCCATGATAATTACTGAATAAGCCCTAAAAATAGATATATTATAAGAATTTGCGTGTTTAAGAAATTAAAAGATTTACAAACCTTTTTTAATTTTTTAGAGTTGAGATTAAGAAAAATCATTTTTACTTTAGGGCTAAATAAGTTATTGACACCTGTAAATATAGCTAATTTTATTATTAGTTGTTTTGTTAAAAAAATTAACTATTTTTACTTTTAATCATCACAAAATTACACAATATGAAAAAGATGGTGATAAATTCCGGAGCAACTAGCAAGTGATGTGGCCATTTTTTTTAATTAAGGGTGTTGTTTTTGCCAATACCCAAAGATTAATTTTTTTAAGCGGAGAAATAATAGAAATAGGTAGAATAATTTCTTCAAGTAAAACTTTTTATATCTATAGAAAAAATCAAATCCTGACATAATACTAAAAACATCCGGCCATCTATTTTTGGTTTACATTGGAGGTCTGGGACTAGAACCCATGATCTGAGGAGGGGAAAATCCTAAATGCCCTGCAACCACCAACTGGACTATCATATGTGGACAACATCCGGCCATCTATTAACAGGACTTTGTTGTTGATTATGTGATCATGCTTGCCTTAGCTCATAAAAGTCAATAAAAATATCTTTGCCGCTTGAGTCTCTGAGACTAATAATTTCTCCATAACATGTGGTGATAAATATCCATGCCAAAAAAATAAATAAATAAATAAAAATATCCAAGCCAAAACTTAGTTTAAAAAAAGTAAATAAAAACAATTTCACTCATGAATATTCATCCTCAACCTTTTAGAACTAAGAATAAAATAACTCATTATTTTTACTTTGAACCTAAATAAGATTTTAGCGTCGTAAATAAAAGTAATTTTATGATTAGTTTTTGTTAAAAAATATTATTTATTTTAATTTAATCATCGAAAAATTACCCAAAATGAAAGAGGATAATACATCCGTAGCAACCGGTGGCCTTAATTTGGTAGGAGTATCATCTTATCATCCCAAATAATTGAAATATCCAGTTTCACTAAAAATTTCTCCACACTAGGTACCGAAAACTTATCTTCTCCCGGCACCCCTTGCAATAACAACCAAACCAAAAATGGATATTGTTCTAAATTGCTTGAACCCCACTGCAATTGGACTCCTTCTTTCTCTAATCTTCTTTTGTTTCTTCCTTTATCGTTCCAAACTTGTTCATGGCAGCGCTAGAGAACCTCCCATGGTGGCAGGTGCTTGGCCTATCCTTGGTCACCTACCACTATTGAGTAACTCCCAAAAAACCCTTCATAGAGCATTGGGTGCCTTGGCTGACAAGTATGGACCCCTTTTCACTATCAAGCTTGGTGCCAAACGTGTTTTGGTACTTAGCAATAGTGAATTGGCTAAAGAATGCTTCACCAAAAACGACAAGGTCATTTCCTCGCGCCCTAAGCTTGTTGCAATTGAAACCATGACCTACAACCAAGCCATGTTCGGTTTTGCGCCCTATGGTTCATATTGGCGCGAATTGCGTAAGATTACAACTTTAGAAATCCTCTCGAATCGACGAGTTGAGCTACTCGGCCATGCTTTGGTCTCTAGCGTTCATACATCGATTAAAGAGTTATTCGATGTTTGGTCTCGCAAAAAAAACGAGTCTAGCTATATCATGGTGGACATGAAGGAGTGGTTTGCTCAAACAACATTCAACATGACTCTAGGAATAATTGCTAGGAAAAAATATTTTGGTTCCGGGGCTGTGGTTGAGGAGAAAGAAGCACAAAGGTTCCTGAAAGCTTTAAAGGAATTCATGCGTTTGATGGGAGTATCTACGGTTGGAGATGCTGTTCCTTTTTTAAGATGGTTTGATTTTGGCGGATATGAGAAAGCTATGAAAGAAAATGCCAAGGAATTGGACAAACTCATAAGTGAGTGGTTAAAGGAGCATCACCACAATAAGGCTTTGGGTGAAAAGGCTGAACAAGATCAAGACTTCATTGATGTGATGATTTCAGTGATTGATAAAGAGACCATTGGTGGGTTTGATGATGATACAATAATCAAAGCCACGACATTGGTAAGTATTTAAATGTAGTGCATAATCATGGTAATGTGTTCTATGGTGGATTTAGCCAATTTTAACCCAACATTGCATCCATGAAGTTCAAGGCGAGTCTTATGATAGCGAGTTTACATAGGGCGAGTTTAAGGAGAGTTGGATGAAAAGTGAAATCCAAACTCATCCTCATCTTATTATTCAGAGAAACTCGTGGATAACCCGTCTCACTATTTTCAATTATTTTTCTAAATTACCTTTCATTATTATAAACATAAATCATATATGAAATACATTATAAATTTAAATAATATATAAAAACAAATGTCAAGAATGTTAAAATATCTAAAACTTAAGAATTACATCATAGTCTTATTCAAATATATTAGTTTAATTTCATTATTTAATTATGTTGTAATATAAATTATTTAATTTTTATATCATGGCCGATTTAGAAGCGTGAGCAGGAAGAGTACCTACAATTCCAAATCTGCCCACCTCCATCTTTTTAAAGCAGGTTTCCCCAAACCTAATCAAAATGACTTTTTCACATCAAAATCAAATTGGGGTTGAGTGGATAGCCATGGATGTGAGCTTAGTTACCATATCTAATATAATAACATTGTGCTCCTAATATATGCTGTTTACTTTCAGGGGTTGGGTGGATACCCATGATTTATCTTTCTCTGTTCAATCTTATTTTCAAGTAAAAAGCTGTTTACATTCTTCAAAACCTTTTTTAAATAAGATTTGTCTTGTGTGCAATATGTTAGTGTTGGTATAATAATCTATCATTTTTTGTATAACTAAAATGAACACTTAGGTAACACTCAAACTCACATATGCATGCAATATATTTGTTCTACCTTGAAATAGCCATCAAAATAGGTTGGCTCAGTAGGGTCAATTCGAACTTTTCTTGATAAACTGGTGGGTTTAATCTCTGAAAAGCTGATTCAAATAGACTACTATTGGTCATTTTGGCCCTACTATAATTGGATCTGAATTTGTCAAGCTCTTGATTAGCCCGTTGAACCAACTCAATCTAATTAAATAAAAGTGGCATGTTTGCTTTCCAATGGTCTTGACGTGTTAATTGCATTTCTATTTCTTTATTATTCTCAATTTACACAAATCAATTTAGAAACATGTTGCACTTACGACCAGAGATAAAAAAATAATAATAATAATTTTGTCTTATGGAATTAAATTGTACTTACTTTGTAGGCGCTAATTTTGGGAGGAACCGACACAAGCTCTGTTACCCTTACATGGGCATTATGTTTGCTACTGAAAAATCCTCATATATTAAAAAAAGCAAAAGAAGAACTAGACACCCAAATTGGGAAAGAGAGATTCATAAATGAATCAGATATAAATAAGCTGGAATACCTACAAGCTATAGTCAAAGAGACACTAAGGTTGTATCCACCAGGTCCTCTCTCAGGACCTCGTGAGTTCACCGAAGATTGCACTCTTGGTGGCTATCATGTAAGAGAAGGAACACAACTGATCACAAATTTGTGGAAGATCCAAACTGACCCTAGTATTTGGTCAAACCCATTGGAGTTCAAGCCAGAAAGGTTCCTTACCACTCACAAAGAGGTTGATGTTAGAGGTCATCATTTTGAGCTAATACCATTTGGAAGTGGTAGAAGGATTTGTCCTGGAATATCTTTTGGTCTTCAAATGATTCATTTAACTTTGGCTAGTTTTTTGCATTCTTTTGAAATCTTGAATGCATCTAATGATCCTATTGATATGACTGAAAACCTTGGAATGAGCAACACCAAAGTCACTCCGTTGGAGATTCTCATTAAACCAGATTTGTCTCCTTACTGCTATGAAACCGTGTGATCATATTATTAGTTTGGTACTACTATGTATTTGTAACTTCTATTAAATAAGTGGATTTTGCATTAGAGGGTCTCTTTGTAGTTTCAGTTTTATTTTAATGTAAAAACATTATAATTTTCAATTTCCCCACCCTTCACGTCAGAAACCTCTGAATTATCACCATTCGGCCGTTCATCTGCAGATGGTGATATATCAAAATTCCACATCAAGGACATCCTGTACTCTGCACTCCACAAAGTGTACCTACAAAAACCTAAATCAAGTAATCAACTTGACAACTTCACACACAAAAACCTCTGTGCATATATGAATTACTTCCTCGTTTTTATTTATCTCTACTGCTCTTAAGAAATATAACCATTAGTTAGATTTTCGATCCAATACATTAATTATGTTTTTTTTTCCTTACTATACCCTTTTTATTTTTATAATCATTACTTTTTCCCCACTACTTCTATAAATCAAGACTTAGTAAATAAGAGCAAATATGGAAAATCATGGTAGTTGAATTGAGATTCGCATCGCGTATCGGAAGATCAATTTTCCGAACCGTGAATCGAATCGAATCGGGAATCGTAAGATACAGAACTAATAATAAAAGATAGCATAAAATATATTTTATATAAATATATAAAGTATATAAGCATTTTAAGTCCAAAAATTCATTGAAAACTAAATATAAACCTCCAAATTCAAGTCAAAACAAAATAAAAGATTGTTGTTCATCTTGATCTTCAACTTCTACCATCTCTTGAAGAAAAAATAAAAAATAAAAAAGTGTGCACTGTGCAGAAGAAGAAGGAGAAATGTTTTAAGAGAACTGAAGAAGAAAGAACGTGAAAGATTATTTTAATAGGTGGAGAATCATAAAAATATTTTAAGAATCAATCAATTTTAATGTTTAGATATTGATGAAAATTTAGATAAGGAAAGACCAAAAGGAATGTTAAGTAATTAATAGGATTTAATAACCCTCTGAACTTTGAAAACCACCGAAATAGGAAGAAGAGGAAAAGACAAAACGGAAATTTCAGAACAAAAAAGCCCAAAAAACGGCCCAAAAAAACCCTAGCCGTCTTCAACCTTGAGCAGATCCGGAAACCCTAACCAAGAAAGGCGCGCGACCCGGAACATGCAGCGGCGAACTAGAATCGCCCGATACCACCGTGACTCGCGATTCTGGGGCGATTCCGCGATACGCCACCGATTCGCTGCAAATCGCGATCCAGACTCCGATCCGCATCGCTGGGTCTTGTTTTTGAATCGAATCGCGAATCGTATAGCACGATTCATGCGATTCCGACTACAATGTGGAAAATAGTGTTTATTACATTATATAATCATTAATTTTTTCCTATTACTTAAGTAAATCAAAACTTATTGAATAAGAGCAAACATGGAAAATAACATTTTTTACACTCTTAATTAAAATCCTGGATAGATAAAAAGGAACAAAAAATTTCAAAAAAAAAAAAGACGGTTAACAAGGGAGGGAGTAACCGATGATGAACATAAAGCTCGTGGAAAAAGTAATAAAGGCCTAGAGGGCGATGCTACCAACTTAATCGAAACCAAACAAGCATTCAAATTCAAAATTGATTACAAATTTCACTCTGTATTTGAAATAAAGGCATAGAGGGCAATGCTACCAAGTTAATCGAAACCAAACAAGCATTCAAATTCATCACCCCAAATTCAAAATTGATTACAAATTTCACTTTGTATTTGAATTTAACGTATTTGATTGATGTTCAAAACACTTAATAGTCAAACATATCTCAACATAAAGCTGTGGTAGAAAACATCAACGAATTCCCAGATCGATAAAAAAAATTGTGTATTTTCGTTAACTTATTTGATGTTTATATATGGAATAGAGTACACAACGGGATAATAAGGTATTTTATGAGAAAACGTAACCAGAAAACAAAGTAGCAAAACAATCCAATTCAATTATAATAGCATATATTGGGAAAACATAAATAAATGGGATACAAACATTTTTAAGGTGAAAGAATCTTATCAAATTAAGAAGTAAAACAATCACAAGATCAGGTAAAAAAAACTTCTACTATAATTTTTAATATAATGGGTATACAAAAGAGTTTGACTCTTCTTAAATAACACTAGAATAACACTAGGAATAAAAATCAACACCAAAATGGTGAAAAACAAGCACAATAAAGTCCTCACGTGCATAAATAGAATAGCAAAAATAAAAAAGAACTAAACAAAATATGTTAAAATAAAAAGCTTAATGACATAGTGTGTGTTTTCTTGAGCGGCCCCCAACCGCAAACACGGAAGCTGCAGAGGGGCCGCTTTTTTCCAAACGGGCGTTTGGTGGGCATAAATGCCAAACCAAACATGTTGATAAACAACATACTACGTTTGCTCTGACTATCACCAAGAGCCAAAATCCTTCTCACAACTGTTGTGTCGCTGTCATGATACGTGAATGCAAATTCACTAACTGAATATAAGGGTTTCAAAAACCTAATGGGCTAAGGCTCATAAAAAAACTATCGCTTTCCTTATCTTTTGTTTTAATTAAAATAATAAACTCATGTGGATCTTTGAAGTTGACCCATACAACAAATCTCCCCCTCAAACTCAAGTAAGATCAATGATGACCATCGTAGAAACCAAGCTACAAGTCTCAAGCTTCTTCCCTGATAGCAGCTTCATCAATATACCAGCACCAACATCATCAAGATAGGTAACACTATGGTTGTCACAAAATAAAACATATCATGTCTGAGTGATACCAAACTCTCAAAGAATGGTTTTCTCTGCGAAGGGTGACGAGTTCATGCATCATGCTAAGCCATCAGATCCTGAACCAAGGGTTTCTTTTAGGAATAAGCTAATGGAAGGGCAAGAGGCTTTCCCTGTTCGTGAGGAAGTCGACTTACTGGACAAGAAGCTGGGAAGAATTGAGTTGGAAGGAGGGAATCGTCTTCTACCAAAGATTTTCATTGATGATAGTGTGTTCCAGGATTTATGTAATCCATGGAAGGAGGCCTTGGTTGTGAAGCTGCTAGGGAAGTCTCTTGGGTACTTCACCATGAAGGAAAGATTGGAGTCTGCTTTTAAACTCTCAGGTGGTTTTGACCTTGTGGATGTGGACAACGGTTTTTACATGGTCAAATTTGAGCAGGCTGCCGATAAAGCAAAGGTTATGGAGGAAGGGCCTTGGATGATTTTTGACCACTGTCTGGTGGTCAGTGCTTGGACACCTGATTTCTCTTCTCCCACTGCTCAGGTGAATAGGACGATGGTGTGGATTCGGTTTCCAAGCTTGAACTTAATTTACTATGATGTCAGTGATTTAAAACTCATGGCATTTGCGGTTGGAAGGCCGATAAGAGTGGACACAAATACCATGAATACTGAGAGCGGTCGGTTTGCAAGAGTTTGTGTCGAGATTGATCTCACTCAACCAGTGGTAGGGAAGTTTTGGTTTCGCGATCATTGGTATAAGGTACAATATGAAGGGCTTCATCTCATTTGTGCCACCTGTGGTTGTTACGGTCATCTTACCAGAGATTGCATTCATACCCAGGCGACTGTAGGCAAGGAAAGCCACAAGGTGGTTCACGGTGACAATGTGGTCAACGGCACGACGGTGCTGCTTAAGCATGTGGATGCTAGTCATGCAAACCTTACTGACCAGAATCAAAGGGAATCTTCTCCAGCGAAGTTAAGGGGGATGATTCTGTAATGGAGAAAATGTGGAACCAACCCACTGTGATTGGCTTGTTGTTACGCGTAAGAGAAGGAATAAACCAAAAAATCTGCGGGGTATTAATGCAAATGATAGAGACAATTTTAAAGTTAACTCTGATGACCCACGTGACAAAAATGCTATCCATGTGGTGGGCTCTGACGTGGCCTCTGGGACCCACCCTGTAGACAATGTGATTAAACGAAGTTCTGGAAAGAGAAGCAGACAAGAAGGGAAACATGCAACTCCTACGCATGTCCTTTTGAAAAATGCAGGTGTTAAAGAGTTAAACAAGGTGGATGGGAACTCTCCCAAACTTGCACCCCATGGTTTTTTCATCCAACCTGGGAACTTTGGTGCAACTGTGCCAAACTTGATAAAGGATTTGGAGCTTAAGTCCACAGCGGGGGAGCATGGTGTCATTGACAATCACATGGAATAGGTTTCGGAGACACAGTTCACCTTTGATCCCGGACAAACGAAGTTCAATCTTGATGCCTTCTTGCATGGTTAGCTTTTTCGTGTCTCTTCCGCCTCTTTTTGACTATGATCATGGATAGACAAATGAATCAGTTTTTGGATTTCTCTGTCATGGCTTGGAATATTCGTGGAGCTAGTAATAAGGAGACGAAGAGGTATTTGAAGGATTTGCTCCGTCGTTTTCGTCCTTCCATTATATTTATCGTCGAGACTCACGTTCCTTTTTCTAGATTGAGTTCCTTTTGGAGTAGGGAGGGGTATGTTCCTATTGTTGTGCAAGAGGCTAATGGCCATTCTGGAGGTATATGGGCTTTAAAGGCTTTGAGTTGCATGACGCAAGTTAACCTGGTTGATTCTCATTTCCAATGCATTACGTTAAGAATTGGTTCGAGTGATTATACGTGGCTGTGTTCTGGGGTCTATGCCAGTCCTGCTTACACCACAAGATTAACGCTGTGGAAATACTTGGAGAATTTGAGGCTGAACCACACTGACCCGTGGGTGCTGCTTGGAGATTTTAACGAAATCCTCCTCCCTAGTGAGCAGCGAGGTGGCTCTTTCTTTCCTTCAAGGGCTGCCCAGTTTGCTCAATTTATGGACAGTTGTGATCTTTTGGACTTGGGCTCTACGGGTAACCAATTCACGTGGCACCGCCAGCAAAGAGGTCGCCCTTTTGTTTCAAAGAGACTTGACAGAGGGGTTGCGGACCGTTCTTGGCATCTTTTCTTCCCTGAAGCCATTGTGGAAACCATTTGCAGACTCCAATCTGATCATAACCCGATCCTTCTCCGTTGTGGGGGGCTTCCTCTTTTTAATTCAGATAAACTGTTTCGTTTTGAGGCGGCTTGGCTTGATCACCCGGATTATGGTATGGTGGTTAGGAATGCGTGAAGTAGATTTGGCAACTTCAGTGATGCGCTCAAAGAGGTCCAGGTTGCTTCTCTTAAGTTTAATGCAGAGGTTTTTGGTAATATCTTCAAAAGGAAGAGAAGACTTCAAGCTAGGTTAAAAGGTATCCAGAATACTTTGCAAACTTTTGATTCTGTTAGCCTTCTTATCCTCCAGGCTCAACTTCAGAAGGATTATGACCGTGTCCTCTTCCAAGAGGAGATCCTTTGGTTTCAAAAGTCCAGGGAGAAATGGGTCAAATTCGGTGATAGGAACACCTTCTTCTTTCATACTCAGACGGTGGTTCGGAGAAAAAGAAATAGAATTCACTGCTTGACTTTGCCCAATGGTATCACTTGCAATGATGATGAGAGTTTACAGCGTGAGGCCTTGTTTTTTTTCAAGAAACTTTTTTGCTCTCGTGAGAATGTACAGCCTGATGCTCTCATAACTAATCCTATGCCTCAACTTAGCCTTGATGCCTACAACGCTCTTGCTGCGGAAGTTACAAAAGAAGAGGTTTATGCGGCTGTTCATGGGATGAGTGCTTTCAAAGCACCAGGACCTGATGGTTTCCAACCGGTTTTCTATAAGGCCCATTGGGATGTTGTTGGGGAGGCTCTTTGGCACCTTGTCAGGGATGTGTTTGCTAATGGCAGGTTTGATGACAGGTTATCTGAGACTCTTATTTCTTTGATTCCCAAAGTTGATAACCCTATTACTTTCAAAGATTTTCGGCCCATTAGTTTATGCAATGTTAGTTACAAAGTTATAACTAAAGTGTTAGTGAACAGGTTGAGACCGTACTTAACTGATATTGTTAGCCCTCTTCAAAATAGTTTTATTCAAGGAAGAGGTACAACAGACAATGCTATAATCCTGCAGGAAGTAGTTCATACGATGCAGAAATCCAAAAGGAAATGTGGTGATTTGGGTTTTAAGCTTGATCTGGAGAAAGCTTATGATAGGGTGAATTGGAGTTTTCTTAGAAGAACTCTATGTGATTTTGGTTTTCCATAGGGTATTATCAATCTTATCATGCACTGTGTTCAGTCCTCATCCATGACTCTTCTCTGGAATGGTGGTCGTTTAGCTCCCTTCTAACCAAAACGGGGACTGAGACAAGGAGACCCTTTATCACCTTATCTCTTTGTCCTTTGTATGGAGAAACTTGGGATGGCGATTTTTGCAGAAGTGGAAAGAAATACTTGGAAACCGATAATGTTATCTAAGGAGGGCCCTAAGCTGTCTCATCTCTTCTTTGTTGATGATGCGTTATTTTTTACTAAAGCCAAGGGTTCTCAAGTTCGGTTGCTGCGTTCAGTTTTAGAGAATTTTTGTAAAGCTTCTCGGCTTAAGGTTAATGTTGATAAATCCAAGATGTTTGGATTGAAGTCTTTGTCTAACGTTAAACGAAGGAAGCTCTCAGATATTGTAGGTATCGCGTTCACCGACAACATTGGACGCTACTTGGGATTTCCTATTTTTTTTGGAAGACCTAAGAAGGAGCACTTTGAATTTATCTTTGAAAGGATAAATACCAAGCTTGCGGCCTGGAAAGGGAGACTCCTTAATAGAGCAGCGAGGACAACCTTAGCTACTGCGGTCTTAAATTCCTTGCCGACTTATTGTATGCAAAGTTGTTGGTTTCCTGAGAACATTTGCAACAGCATTGATAAAGCTGCTAGAGATTTTATTTGGCAGAGAAATGATACTAGTGGCATTCATCTTGTTAAATGGCAAACCTGCACTAAACCGCGTCGTCTCGGTGGTTTAGGCATTCGGGTAGCAAGGCTGCAAAATGTTGCCCTTCTTGGTAAGCTGATTTGGAGTCTAATGCACAGCACAGACAAGCTTTGGGTCCAGGTTCTGTTAAGTAAGTATGCTCCACGTGGGTTTGAGTTGTCTATTGGTAGTTCGGAGGGATCTTCTGTGTGGAGAGCTGTGATGAAGGCAAAAGCTCTGCTTGCGGATGGGTTTCAGTTAAAGGTTGGAGCTGGCGACATATCCTTTTTCTTTGATAAGTGGTTAGGCAATGAACCACTTTGTCAAAAGGTTCCCTGGGTAGCTACTCAAGACACTGCGCTGAGAGTCAGAGATGTTTGGAAGCAAGGTTCTTGGCAGCTTCAGAATGTGTATACATTGCTCCCTAATGAGATCCAGCATGTTATTATCAGTAGTGATGTTTTAATTAATGATGCTATTCCTGATTGTGTTACTTGGAGAGGGGCAATGAATGGTGTTTACACGGCAAAGTCTGGTTATGAGTGGCTGATTAATCATAACATGGTGCATCAGGACCCTTCTCATTGGGGGTGGATTTGGAAGCTGAAACTGCCCCTTAAATTGAATTTTTTCCTATGGCTTGTTTGCCATTCTGCTATACCTACGAACATGCTTCGTGTGCAGCGGCGGTGTGCGTCTAGTGATGTTTGTGCTAGATGTGGTGTAGGAGGTGAACATATATCCCACTGTCTGCGGGATTGTAACAAAGCTAAATTAGTTTGGTGTGAGCTTGGTTTACATTGTTTGAACTGGTTTTGGGAGGATCAACCTATTATGCAGTGGGTCAAGCAGGGTCTTAATGTTTTGGACATTAACTTTGTAACAGTTTTATGGTGGATTTGGAGAGCACGTTGTTTTGAATGCATTGCTAATAAGCAGATAACAACTTCAGAAGTTCTTCGTTTGGCTAATTTAATGCGTGAGGAGATTCAGGCATCCTTTGGCGTTGCATTCACAAAGGAGAAGGAGGTTCGCTGGTTTCCTGGACCCCCCCCCCCCCATTTTTACTGACAGTGTTGTCCTTAATGTGGATGGCAGTTCGTTGGGTAATCCAGGAGCTTCAGGGTTTGGAGGATTAATTCGGAATAAGGATGGGGAGTGATTTGTTGGATATGCAGGTCACTTTGGTTTTTCTAATAACATACATATGGAGTTGCTGGCCATCCTTCATGGTTTGGAGTTAGCTTGGACTCAGGGTTTTAGGCGGGTTGAGTGTCGTTCGGATTGCTTGGAAGTTTTGAACATGGTGCAAGGTGACTTCAGCCATTTTCATGCTCATGCCACCATTTTTGGCTTCGATTAGAGACATGCTTAATAAGGAGTGGTCTGTCGTGTTGGTGCATACATTGAGAGAGGGTAACCAGTGTGCGGATATCTTAGCCAAAAAGGGAGCCTCTATGCACTCTCAGATGGAGGTTTTTGCTGTTCCACCTACTAAGTTGTCTCTTGCTCTGTTAGCTGATAGCATGATGATCCCTTTCCCTCGCTTCTAGTTTTTTTTTGTTTCTTTCCCTCTGTACCAAAAAAAAACTCTCAAAGAAAACTCTTCATCCACAACAAAACATTGCCTACATCAATGACAGCAACATACTCAACATTTGCAATCGACAAAGCAACATACTTTTGCAACCTGGATTGACATGAAACGGATTTGCGAGAGTCAGTGAGAGACTTCTTCATCTCTACAACAAATGCAATCCAAAAACTTGAAACGAATTTGCGAGAGTCAATGAGAGACTTCTTCACACTCAACATAAAGTTTGGAGGAAAACAACTGCTGCTAATTGGTTTAGCCACAACGAGAGACTTCTTCACACTCATATTCTTGTCTAGCTACGGGAGAAAAAACTAAGCCAACTTTAACTGAATCACCATTGACATGTGTCACTAGACTTTCTTTCCTATCAATGTCTTTTAATCTTTGATTTTCAATAAAAGTAGCATCATGTCTTCTAATGAGTAGTTTCTTATCAACATGATCATAAAACTTGTACCCAAACTCATCCAGACTATAGCCAAGAAACACACATTCAATGGTCTTCACATGCAACTTAAAATATTCATCTTTGTTAACATTCACAAATGCTTTACACTCAAAGACACATACATGATCATAAGAAACATTCTTACCTGACCACAACTTCTCTGGTAGTACTTCATACTACAAAAGCACACATGGTAAAAGATTTAGGACATGCACAATGGCAGTCATTGCTTCACCCTAAAACGATTGTGGAAGCTCTGCTTGTGAAAGCAAACATCTAACTTATAATTCACATATTCACTTTTGGAATCAATTTCAATTATTTCCAAATTTGTTTTTGATTTGATTTTGATCCTTAATTCAAATTCAAATGGTTGATCAAAATCTTTATAATTAAAAAATTCCTTTTGGCAAAAATTCATTCATTCATTCTGATCACATTTTTTCAAATCCCTTTATTGTGAGAGAAAAAGCTTTTCACATTTTCATCTTCTTCTTCTCCATATTCTGATATTATTGGCCTAAGCAGAAGTAAGTCATATTACCTTGCCATTAGAGAACTTCAAATTGTTTATCTGCACCTTTGAGAGTGCTATTATTTGTTGTTATTGATACCATCTTATTGTAATTGTTGTAGTTGTTAGGGAGTGGCTCCCTAGGATTGAAGGTGTGGCACCTTCTGGTTTAGGGTGAGGCACCCTATGTTGTTCTTAGATAGTGAACCTCTACGAAAGGTGGGGCATCTAGTAGTGAGGCTAACTTAGAGTCTAGGGAGAGGCATCCCTAATGTAAGGGTGTGGCTAGGCATGGCAAAAAAAACCAAACCCGCGGGCACCCGTCCGAACCCGACCCGTTATGAGCGGGGAAAAACCGGTTTAATCGGGTATCGGGGCAGGGACGGGGAAAAACCGTTTTTTTAATCACGGGGCGGGGGCGGGTGTGGGAATTCTACTATCCGCCCCGCACCCGGCCCCGAAACCGACCCGCCCATATATATATAATATTATAAAATATATAATTTATAATAAATTAATATATTTTTACTTAATATATATATATTAATTAAGTAAAAATATTAATTTATTATAAATTAATATACTGGACAAAAAAATTTATCAAGAAAAGTTGTTTAATTTTGAAAAAAAAAAAAATAAATTGACGGGTGCGGGTGCGGTGCGGTTTTACCCGAACCCCGGCGGGGACGGGGTTGGGTGGGTTTTTCTGATACCCGGCGGGGGGCGGGGACAATTTTGTTAGACGGGGGCGGGGGTGGGAAGTGCATAATCCGCCCCCGCACCGCCCCGTTGCCATGCCTAGGTGTGGCATCCTCAAAGTGTTAGGGGTGAGGAACCCTAGTGTGTTATCCCAGATCCCTAACGAACGGTCGAACCTAGTAGTGTGCGGGATACTCTGGGTGTAACTGGGGTCGAACTTCAATTTATGTAATTACAACAAATACTGCGACATGTTGCCAAGTGATTTGACATAGGCCTTTTCGGAACCTACATATTGGTTGTGGAACTCACCAGAGAGGCTGAACCAATATAAAAATCACTAGTTCAATCTCTTTATCCTACTCTCTTTTATTTATCGTTGTCGCATTTATATTCGTTATTGTTGCATATATTGTTTACTGTTATAATTATTCTCTTTCCAACATAGCAAGTACTTTATCAATATATTAATTTAAATTGTTTTAAATTAATTATAGCACGATAACGTTTTCATACATGTTAATTAAATTGGTTCTGCGCGTATTTAGTTATATTATCATAATTATCATTATCGCTTCCGCATAATCGTTTTCAATGTTATATTAGTTTTCTGCTGTTAATTGAATTTGATTTAGTGAAAACGATTGAAAATTGATATTTATCGATATTTAGTAAACACCCAATTCACCCCCCTCCCCTCTTGGGTGATCGCGGCCAATTCCAACCATTGGTATCAGAGCATGACATTGTTGTTAATGTTTTGTCCAGAGCCCTTAAGTCGGGTGTTAAGCCCCTTATCTAAAACAGGGGATTTTTAGTCTAACAAGAGTGGGCGCTAAGTCCTGCTACTCTCGGTCCTACGTACTCGTTCGAACTTTGTTCTGGGGATCTAGACTACGTAGTTCTGTTGGGGACACATAGGCAATGCATAAGGGGAAGAGCGAGACTGATCAGGGGCTACCCTTAAAAGTAATTGAGGGTAATGTCCCTTACTCTTGGGGAGGACTGTATGATCAAAACTCTCCTTTGATTTGTGTGGCCTACTATGAAAGACATCAAGCTTAGAAGGCTAACAAGCCTTTGTGGTGGGTTTGTAATCAACGACCCCTATTTCTTGGGTAGCAAGGTATTTCCTAACTGTTTCTATAGAGTTGCTCTTGATGAAGAGTAATTCCAACGTTCTTCTTCTGGGGTAGAACGTGTCTTCTCTGTGCCTATATGGAGCATATAGGGCAGAGTATGGACATTAAGTGTGTATTGTGTTTCTGTGTATATGGGAGATGTAGTCATGAGTTGTAGTCACTTGGCTCCTCGGGTCCTTGCTTTGGACTGGTATTTATAGGACCAGGAAGGTTTCCTAATCTAATTTATTCTCTTTGAGAATCTTCTATATTTGAGAGAAGTCTTCGTGTGTTCTTCTCTTTGATGAGAATAAGCGGAGATCCTTCAGTATTCTACTAATTTGGAGATAATCAGTAGTTAATCCCATATAAAGTTTCCTTATACTCTTGGAGATTGAGTTGAATAAATAAGTGTACCTTTTCTGTAAGGACTTATCCGAGCTAATGTTCTTCTATAAGGTGTTATCCGAGTTCAGACTACCTTGTCAATTCCTTTCCTTGGGTTGTAATAGGTCCATTAGGGACCTTTCATAGGGTATGTGTCCTTAGCCTAGTGACAGATCCGGGATAGAGGGTTGACTTGCATTCTGGTTTTGAGCCCATCCGTGTGGGCTATAGAGCGGATATGCGTGAGATAGAGAATCACATTTTTGCTGCAACTCAATCTAGCATGGATTAACTTCGCTCTGTGTTAGAGACTTTGGGATTCAGGCCTTCTCCTCTAGGATCTTAGTTTGATGTACTAGGATATCTTTTGGGTAGTGCTAGCTTAGGCTTACTTTATGTTAGTCGCTTGATGTATAGGTGTTAGAATGTTGTCATGTATTTCTGATTTCATCACTGTACTTATTGTTTAGTATGTATTTTGGCTTTACTTTGACTATGATGTATGTGAATTTAAGCTGAATGAATGGATTTTCAGTATTTATCATTTATATTATGTTCATTCATCTTTATACATGTTACATCATCTATACTAATGCCAAAAACATCATTTTTTATGCTGATTTTTTGGTTTAGTTAATGATATATCTGTCAGGTTCAGCCTTAACTGGTTTCACCTGTTGTTATAACCTACTGCAAAGCTGGTTTGAGAGTTGACTCATGAGTTTTTTTTTATTTTTCCGTACTTTTGGCTCATACTATTACTTCTTCAATGCTTTTTAATCATACCAAAAAGAGAAGAAACGTTGTGTAGATTTGTTGGTGAATTCAAGCTTATTCAAGTTTAAATTATCTCTCAATTCAACTTCCACATATGCAAAGTAAATGAAGATGCGTATATTGAGGGGGATCATATTTCAGCAAGCAACAAATCAAACACAAGTTTGTTATCATCAAAAAGGGAAAATTGTGAAGCAAATGAGCTTCGGAGTTGTTTTGATGAAGACAAAATTCAAAATAGGGACAAAATAAAAGTGTATGTTAAGAGGGCCTTATAATTAGGGACGGAGGGAGTAATATATATTTATATTATTCAAACATCCATTTTTATTTTACATTTTTAATTAGCAACCATAACATGATGTTTGTCCTGTGCGTGGCACGAGCATATTAGCTAGTATTTCAAGTCGGAGGGAGTAGATCACTAGACACAAATTGTATGGAATGTTTTCATATGAAATTTAGGACTAAAACCAAGTGGGAATTGAAACAGAATTCAAGTCCCTAACTTAAATAGAGGGATGAAATGGTGAAAAGAGGTGGCCGAAGGGGCAGGTTTACTGTTCCTCAGAGCTGAGTAGGCTTATTTACTGCTATTACACCTTTCCGAAAGTAGAATAAGATTGGTTGAAACAGAGGATTCTAAGAAATTCAAATGAAAACGCAATTATTTTAAGTTACAGTAACGGCCTTTGTTGATCGAATAATAGTTTAAAATTTTTAAAATTTAAACATACAAAATAATATATTTTATTAAATGCAAAAAAAAATAATACTGTATTTTATTCATTTCCTTTTAAAATAAAATATTATTATTATTTTATAATTCTTATTTGTTTATTGATTTTACTTTCGTAACATAAAATTAAACATAATTCATCCTTTTAATTTTATTAATTATAAGAAAATATTTACATATTATTTGAAAATAGAACCATGGGTGTTACAATGTCAATGCTAACATGGGAAGTATGACAAAAGTGATGCACAGTAGTACAGTACTGGAGAGGGGATGATAAGCTACCTACCAACTAAAGGTATTAAGTAAGTTTCCAAAGCTTTCATTTTTGGATTTCGGGTTTCGATTTGGACGGATATCATCGTTAATCATATTAGTATAGTTGATCTGGATATGAATGGAATGACTAAAAGTGATAAAAGTAGATAATTTTGGGACTCCATTCGCAAAAAATAAAAATAAGAATGAGGAGTAATATAAAAATAAAAAATCAAAATTTGCAAGCAATTTAAACGTGGGCTCTTGTACGGTCAGGCCCGGTCCTAACCTATCTTGGCCCCAGGGCGAAAATTTTTTTGGGGCCCTACTAAAAAATTTTATTAAAATTAAATCAATTAAAACACTATATATTTATATATTTAATTAATTAAAACAACGATAACAATCAATAATAAAAATAGGTATTATATAAAATAGAGTTGAAATAAAATAAAAAAATTTATTAATTAAATAGGTAACTAAATTGTTTTCATGTTACTCTTCCGTCTTTGTATATAATATCATTTTGGTTGAATTCTTGTTCATTACTAAAGTTGGTTAATTTAGTTAATTGTATTGAAAATGTGAATATTTGATATGTTTTTTTCCAAAACTATACTTATAAGTATTATTGATAATCTAAAAATTGTTGAGAAAATATGGGTGTTTGTGGAAAAAAGTACCTAATTGTCATTGAAAATTTGTATTAGGTCTTATAAATAAGGACAAAATAAAATTCTCAAAATGACGTTATATTTAGGGACAAAGGGAGTAAGTTATAAAAATAAAGTTTATAAGTTTACCTATTTATAAGTCAAGTGAGCAAAATAAAAAAAATAAATTAAAATATTATGCTAAACTATTAATAATTGAAAGATAAAAAATATGCAACTATTAATATTTTTTAAGTATAAGTACTATTAAAAAAATTTATGGGGACCCTGGGCGGTGGCCCTCAATGCCCACCCCAGGATCGGGCCTGTGTACAGTTCAACTTATCGACCCATGAACCAGATATAGTGCATTTTTTATGAAATCTTTTGAATTATGCACAAATTTGGGATTTGATTTTTTGCCTATATTGTTGAATGTTTGATTCTCATTTTATAATTTCAGGGACAAAAATAACTTATCATTATATTAATTATGTTTTTGGGATTACGAAAATATTTTCCATTAAGAAAGAGAGGAAAACAAGAAAAATTTGTCTTTCAATCCGAAAAGATGCTAGCTTGGTGTCCATGAATATGTACGCGCGCTTCTGTCAATCAAAAACAGTGTAGTACGTGTACGCGTTGTAGTTTTCAACCTGCTGCACTGCATTGGCAGGGGTTGCAAGGCCATCAATTATGTATAACAAAATAAATATACACCACTATTCTTAGACAATAATAATATATTAACATTTTTTAATTGACTAAACTGTCATTTTAGTCTCTCACTTTAAAAGGAGCTTTTATTTAGTCCCTGATTTTTCAATAATTCTTCTTTAGTCCCTCATTTTGAAAAAAGCTACTCACGTTAGTTCCTGACAACTTTCTCCGTTCATAGACCTTGACATCTAACACACGTGACCGTTAAATAACCTATACGACGTCAAGTTGTTGTGTTGCTACCATTCATCATCTGTTGTATTTTCTGCAGCTGTCACAGTTTCAGTAGCTATCTTATCTGCAGCTGCCTTAGTTTCTGCATCTACCTCTTCAGCGGCCTTACTGCTTTAGCATCTTCTTTCTCCAATTTTTATCTTTTGAATTTAGTATCATGTGTGAGATGTTAAGTGTTAACGGCCAAGTACGTATATGTTATTTAACGGCTACGTGCGTAAGACGTTAACGTCTACGAACAGAGAAAGTTGTCAGGAACTAATGTGAGTAGCTTTTTTCAAAGTGAAGGACCAAAGAAAAATTAAGTGAAGAACCAAAGAAAAATTATTGAAAAGTGAGAAACTAAAATAAAAAATCTTACAAAATAGAGGATTAAAGTGACAGTTTAGCCTTTCTTGATTAGATCAACAACAACACAAAAAGCGGAAACTCTGCTTTCATTCCTTCTCTTTTATGTATTGTGAAGCGCCTCTTCTTCTTTCCATCGCTTTCTTTATTCGTCTGGTCGGAGACAGAAAAGTCATGCATCACGTGAAAAGACAAATTTTTTTTTCCGTATTTAATTAACTTTATGGGAAACATTTTCATGATCCAAAGATGAAAATTGACTTATTTATGGTTTTAGTTTCTAAAAATTGGAAGTGTTTTTATTTTGGTTCCTGAAAGTTTTTTTGACCTTGACTCATCCTTAATTGTTTTGAAAATTTGGTTTTAGTCTTTTTCCTTTAACATTCCATACTTGCACACGTATATGTTAATGTGACGCTTTGTTAGCCACCTCAATTGTTAACGAATTTTTCTTAACAACAAGAATTGAAACCAAATTTTCAAAACAATTAAAGATGAGTCAAGGTCAAAAAAACTTCAAGGGACCAAAACCAAAACACTTCCAACTTTCGGGGACTAAACTAAATACATAAATAAGCTATGAAAATTAATACTAAAGTTATTTTTGTCCCTTAAATTATAAAATGGGGGTAAAAACTTCAACAATGGTGGCCAAAAATCAGTACTTAAATTTACGACAATTTAAACGTGGGCTCTTATACAGCTCAACGTATCAACCCATGAACCATATATTTAGTGCATTTCTGATTAACTCTTGAATTATGCACAAATCAAAATTTGCAAGCAATTTAAACGTGGGCTCTTATCATGATTGTACCGATAAGCCAATAACTTATCTCCCCAGCACCCCTTGCAATAACAACCAAACCAAAAATGGATACAGTTCTAAATTGCTTGAACCCCACTGCAATTGGACTCCTTCTTTCTCTAATCTTCTTTTGTTTCTTCCTTTATCGTTCCAAACTTGTTCATGGCAGCGCTAGAGAACCTCCCATGGTGGCAGGTGCTTGGCCTATACTTGGTCACCTACCACTATTGAGTAACTCCCAAAAAACCCTTCATAGAGCATTGGGTGCCTTGGCTGACAAGTATGGACCCCTTTTCACTATCAAGCTTGGTGCCAAACGTGTTTTGGTACTTAGCAATAGTGAATTGGCTAAAGAATGCTTCACCAAAAACGACAAGGTCATTTCCTCGCGCCCTAAGCTTGTTGCAATTGAAACCATGACCTACAACCAAACCATGTTCGGTTTTGCGCCCTATGGTTCATATTGGCGCGAATTGCGTAAGATTGCAACTTTAGAGATCCTCTCAAATCGGAGAGTTGAGTTACTTAACCATGCTTTGGTCTCTGACGTTCATACATCGATTAAAGAGTTATTCGGTGTTTGGTTTAGCAAAAAGAACGAGTCTAGATATGTCATGGTGGACATGAAGGAGTGGTTTCATCAAACAATATTCAAAATGACTCTTGGAATAATTGTTGGGAAAAAATATTTTGGTTCTGGGGCTGTTGTTGAGGAGAAAGAAGCACAAAGGTGTTTAAAAGCTCTAGAGAAGTTCATGCATTTGATGGGCATTTTTACGGCTGCAGATGCTATTCCTTTTTTGAGACGGTTTGATTTTGGAGGATATGAAAACGCTATGAAAGAGAATGCTAAGGAATTGGACAAAATCGTTAGTGAGTGGTTAGAGGAGCATCACCGCAACAAGGCTTTGGGTGAAAAGGCTGAACGAGATCAAGACTTCATTGATGTGTTGATTTCAGTGATTAATGGAGAGACCATTGATGGGTGTGATGCTGATACAATAATCAAAGCCACTGTATTGGTAAGTATTTACTCCCTCGAGTCCTATTTGTAAGATTTTTTTGGAATTTTTTACTTCTACTACTCCTTCCATTTCACTTTAAGTGTTTTTTTGGACTTTTGCACATAGATTAAGAAAGTGTTGATTATGATGATTATTGTAAGTTTTATGTGTATTTTGTCAAAAATACTCCTATTTAATATTTTTATTTTATCAATGCATCATTACTAGTATTACAAATTTCAAAACTAAAACAACATTAAATGTAAGGGTAAATAAGGAAAAACAGTATTAAATGTTGCCTAGATTTGGTAGAAAGACACTTATTTTGAAATAAAATTTTGATGTTAAAAAGACACTTAAAGTGAAACGGAGGGAGTAATAAAAGTAGTTAAATTTGTTAGTAATATTGGAAATATAAAAATTTGATATAATTTTTTCAAAATTGTCTGTATAATTATCATTGGAATACTAAAAAGTGTTGAGTAAATAAGAGTGTTTATCGAAAGGGCCCGACCGTGGTGCGAGGGAATAGTCACCCAGTTGCGCGGGTGATACCCTGGTTCATCAAAAAAAATAATAATAAGAGTGTTTATGATGAAAAGAAATAATTAAATGCTATTGGAAATTAAAATATGGTCTTATAAATAAGACCAAAATATAACTCCCAAAAGAGTCTTATATATAAGACCGGAGGCAGTAGATGTTGTCTAACATCGTACTCCTAACAAATTTTTTTTAGTAACTATAGTCCCTAACTTTGTGTGGGTGCCGGTCAAATTAGTATATAAGATTATTGAAATTTTTTATTAGTAGTTTTCGGGATAGCAAAATGTAAATCATGTTAGTTCTTGTCGTTAGTGGTACAAAAAAGTCAGGAACTAATTTGACTAAAAGTCAAGGGTCGTTATCTTTTATTTTAGTCAAAATGACATTAAGGACCACTGATGGCTATTAACGTTAGTGATTAATGTGACTCATATTTCCATATCTCCGAGACCAATTTGAAATTTTGAAAATTTCAGGGACTAAATTAATCAGTGCTCACTAAGTCAAAGACCAATCTGACATATTACTCAATCTTTTATACTTCCATTCTTAACAATCAACTCTGATCCTACGATTTTTATTTTGGGTAAAGAATGGAGGGTCTAACAATCTCTTTTTTTTTTATTATTATCTTCCACATTCTTTACGTAAGATGATATTCCCTCCAATACAAAAGTCTTGAAAGTATGATAGATGCACGAATTTTAACAAATGGTTAAATGATATAAGAGGAGAAAGAAAAAAGAGAGAGAATATGAGAGAAGAAAAGATTGGAGGTGAAAAAAAAAGTAACTATGAATAAGGATATAATTTTAAAAAATAGAATAATTATGTATTGGGTTTTTAAATGGTAAAGACATATGGATCAATAGGAAAAAGTTATTCCGTCAAGACTTATAGATTAGAAGGAGTAATCGTAGGAGTGACTCTTGAAGGTAGAAATACAAATTAGATAGTTGCTAGCTTGAAATGGCAGACAATATGGGTTGGTCCAATCGAGTCAACCCAAATTCGTCTGATAAATTGGTAAGTTTTTTTAAAAAAAAAAAAAAAGAATTGCTTTTTGGCCCTCCATTTCGACTTTTTGGCCCCCATTTCATATTTCCGTAGACCAAAATACTTTTAAGGGTGTTAACATTTCCGGTTTTATGAAACCGAAAAAGTCTTTCTGGTATTGCTGAACCGGAAGAAATTAAAAAATCCTTCCGATTTTGATGAACCGGAAGCACTATTTCGGTATTTCTAGCTTAATATGCAGATGAGAATCACTTCTGGTTCTTCAGAACCGAAACTATTTCGGTTCTGCTTAACCGAAACCTTTTTGGTTTGATTAAGTCGGAAAGATTCCAACTCAAAAAATTGTAACTGGAGCTCACAAATCGGAAAGGGGTCTAAATTTGTTCCGGTTTGGCTTAACCTAAAATGCTTCCGGTTTTACTTAAACGAATTTATTTCGGTTTGGCTTAACTGAAACTCTTTCCAGTTCGGTTAAGTCGGAAAGATTCCGACTCATTTTTATATTGTAACTGGACCTCACAAACCGGAAAGGGGTCTAAATTTGTTCCGGTTTTGCTTAACCGAATTGTTTCCGGTTTACTTAAACGAATTTATTCCGGTTTGGCTCAACCGAAATTTTTTCCGGTTCGGTTAAGTCGGAAATCTTCTGATAGCTATTTGTATTGAAACTTTATCAAACAAAACCGGAAAAGGGGTCTAAATTTATTCTGGTTCAGTGAAACCGGAAAGATTCTGGTTTAGTATTACCGGAAATTTTAACAAACTTAAGGGTATTTTGGTCCAGGCAAATTATAAATGGGGGCCAAAAAGTTATATGGGGCCAAAAAGCAATTTCCAAAAACAAAAGACCAGATCCTTATTTAGGCTAACTCCAATAGGGTCCAAATCCGGCAAGCCCACTTACATTAAATAAAAGACCAGTTAAAAAAATAAATAAATAAAAAAGTGACCCACTTTTAACTTAGGTAGATTATTTTGTGAGTTCAAGAGTTAAAACCTCATTTGTTATCTCAAACTTTATTTTAAGTGTGAAAATTCGAGAATGTTCTTTTTTTTTTATTTTTTGTTTTTAACTCGGGGTGTCAGGAAAATTTTTCCCATACATCCTATTCGAAAAAAGAACAAACATATTAAACAAGTGTATTTTCTTAACCAAAACTTGTTGAAATTTTTTTCGAGAGATTCAAGTCGGAAACCAATATCGTAGGTAAGAAAGCATTAAAAATAACATAAATTTAGTAGTGAAAGATAGTAGTCCCTCAAATTATAAATGTGGGATATTTTAGTCATCTTGCATCTAATATGTTAAAATATGTGAAATGAGTAATAATTAATGTAGTGTGAGGATATTATAGTAAAATTTATCTAATATTTTTCTTGAAAATTGAAACAATAAATAATTTTTTTAATCGGTGTAAAACTCCTAAAACGACAAATAAATTGGAATAGAACGAGTATGATGTTGTTTAAAAAAGAAACATAAGATTCAAGAGGCTTTCAAATTACATGAAATCTTGATGTGAAACTTGAATTTTTATTTCGTCATTATAATTCTTAATTTACAAACTTGTTGCACTTACACCAATAATTATCAAGATCTTTGTCTTAATGAATTTAATTATGCTTACTTTATAGTTTCTAATTTTGGGATCAACCGACACAAGCTCTGTTACACTTACATGGACGTTATGTTTCCTACTCAAAAATCCTCATATATTGAAAAAGGCTAAAGAAGAACTTGACATCCAAATTGGGAAAGAAAGATTCATAAATGAATCAGATATAAATAAGCTAGTATACCTACAAGCTATAGTCAAAGAGACACTAAGGTTGCACCCAACAGGTCCTCTCTCAGGACCTCGTGAGTTCACCGAAGATTGCACTCTTGGTGGCTATCATGTAAGAGAAGGAACACAACTGATCACAAATTTGTGGAAGATCCAAACTGACCCTAGTATTTGGTCAAACCCATTGGAGTTCAAGCCAGAAAGGTTCCTTACCACTCACAAAGAGGTTGATGTTAGAGGTCATCATTTTGAGCTAATACCATTTGGAAGTGGTAGAAGGATTTGTCCTGGAATATCTTTTGGTCTTCAGACGGTTCATTTAACTTTGGCTAATTTTTTGCATTCTTTTGAAATCTTGAATGCATCTAATGATCCTATTGATATGACTGAAAACCTTGGATTGACCAACACCAAAGTCACCCCGCTGGAGATTCTCATTAAACCATGCTTGTCTCCCAACTGTTATGAAACCGTGTGATCATGTTATTAGTTCGGTAATACTATATATTTGTAACTTCTAATTAATAAGTGGATTTTGATTTAAAGGATCCTTTTGTAATTTCAATTTTATTTTAATGTAAAAGCATTATAAGTTTCTTAGCAAATAAAAAGTAATGAAATTCGTGGAGAAGAAAGAAAGAAATTATATATAAAGTGTTGTCGGGTTTATCCTTTGTTCTTATATTCGATTGATATATTTTTATGGATCATCAATTATAATAATGTTAATCTGTTTTTATTGGATTTCAAATTTCTAAAGCAGTTCATTTTTATTTTTTATTTAAAAAATAAATGACTTATGAAATATAATAAAAACAATGCATAGTTTTTATAATTATCCAAAGATGTAATACTCCGTGGGTAATCTAAGTAGGCTATGGGTCTGTTCGGCAAAACTAACTTGTAGCTGTGAGCTTGTAACTTGTAGCTATGAGCTTCTAGCTTGTAGCTGTTAAACTAGCTAGGAGCTATGAGCTTTTAGTTGAAAGCTTATAGCTGTTTAGCTAACTATTTAAAATAGTGTTGTTCGGCAAAACTAACTTTTGAAGTAACTAAAAGTTATTAAATGACAAAAAAGGACATGCAACATTTTTATTATTTTATATTTTTCAAATTTTTCTTTATTTATTAAATAGATAGTTAATTAATTAATTAATTAATAAAATATAAAATTGTTAAATTATAATTAATTAAATTCATTTTTTCTTAATTTATTAATTATGTAGTTAATTAATTAATTAATTATAACAAAATTATTAGATTATAATTAATAATTAATTAAAGGTAGTAAAATAATTTTAAATTTTGTTTGAGGGTATAATTGGTATATGAATTATTGAAAGCTAGTTTAGTTTCTAGAAAGCTACTTCAAGTAGCTTTCTAAAAGCTAGCTTTCAAAAGCTACAAGCTCATTTTTTAAAAGTTATAAGCTCCTTCTAATTTGTATTCACCGAACGGGACTAGTAGCTTATTGACTGAATCTAAATGCTCCTAGCTAGCTAAAAAGCTCCTAGCTCGTGTTGTCGAACAGGCCTATATTTTTTTGCTAGCTTCTATGGTTTAATAGCGTTGCACCATCCACATCCAGCACCCTACTTACATTTATGCGTTGCTTTACTACAACCATGGAAATATTAATAAATAAAAGTAACCATTGAGATCAAAAGATAATAAAAACAAATAGATAAAAACAAATACATTGAAATGACAAATTTGACCTACTTTGACCCTCATACCATCATTAACGAGTCGTTAATAACGACTGAACCACGACACCCCACTCTCATCTCACCAAGTATATCCATCCATGCATGTTTGGAAGAACAAGGATGTCCGATGAATGATTTGATTAATAGTGCTGTCTATTTAGTTAATGAGAAATCAAGGTATATTTAAAGGAAAGCCATATAGCTTTATACAAATATTGGACTTGATTTGGTTACCACGTTTTCTACGGAACAAAACCCTTCATTCAGGTGCAAAAGTGATATTCAGCAAGCACTGAACAATCACAGCATCACTGATAACACAACGTGTCCAACAATATTGCTAGTTTGTTACCATAATACCAAGTCTGTTATTCACATGACCCCTTATTCAATGTACATTGCCCAACTGCTTGAAAAAGAATGAAATTTCGATATATGGCGTGATATTATCTTATTTATAACCACATTATTCATGCAAGCAGAAACATGACACAGCACCAGATTTTCAGAGTGCTTTTTTTCAATTTATAATCTTTACAAAATGGTAGTATGCTTTAATGCTTGGTATGATGAATCAAGAGAAAAGTGCTGAAAGCATGGAGTGCATATTATTATTCCATAAAGTTCACTTTTACATTGAATAATATTACTGTTATTATAGAAAAAATTTCCACAAAGGGGGTAGGAATGAAAAGAAAAAAGGAAGAAAAGAATATACATGCCTTCCACCTTCTCTATTACAACAGTCCAACAACACAGCTTAGATGCAATCTATTTTCCAACCCTCTTAAGTGATGACCCAATAACATACACCTGTAAATGATAAGAAAACGTCATCATAATCAGATGCAAAAATAACTTGACTAGCTAAAGAAACGAGAGAACGTTTCGTTTCATATCTTTCAATTCTGCCCTTTTTTAGGTAAGTTTGGCTCGGGCACAAAACGGAATAGAAAAATAATGTTCTGTTCTATATTTTTCGGTTCTAACCTTTTAAACCCCTGTCATGTTCTGTTCTATTTCTAAAATTAAAATGTACCAAACATAGAAAACACCTCAAGTTAAGTTTTGTAAGATTTTGTCTAATTCTAACAGGTATACCAAATGCTACCTTAGGGCCACGCAAATATTTAAGGGTCATGTTAACCAAATTGGGCATTGGTTAAGGAATACAAAAATGACATATTTGTATTGGAAAACAAAGTCAAGTAATTCTCAAATGTAATAAATGCAACGGCGTCCAATGTCAAAAAACCATTTTACGTTCATTAACCAATGCCCTTAAGACACTGGTTAGCAAGTTTTTTTGAAGGGCAATGAGAATGAGATGTACTAACCAGAAAAGCAACTTCGCTAGGTAATCGCGAGAAGTGCCTACTGTATCACTAAACTCATCACCACTGTCTGGGTGGTTATTTATATTTCCTCCTTCTATTGATTGTTCCATAAAATTAGAGCTAGCCTCATTGCCATAGAATCTTCTCAATACGTTCTGAACAAGTTGGTGGATTATGTCCTCCACTTCTACTGATGAAGGCCGAGATAATTCAGCCACCTGTCAAGGCAAGTTAAAACATGTTAAGAGACATAAAATAATGCAAGATTCTGTCCCTAGTCCAACTACATGAATGGAAATTAGCAAGAAGGGAAGGACTTTCTACAATACAACCTGAAGCATCAATTTCAGCTAAAAGGGAATATAATTAAGTAGAAGTTCTGAGGCATTACCATATCAGGATCCAGGGACCGGAGATATTCCAACAAATTGTTCCGGTTTCCTCTTTCATATTCTATTTGCAATATTGCCTGCTTCTGGGCATTCAGCTCCTGAGAGAAAAATAACATTCTCACATTACATTTGACTCTTTGAGCATGCCTTTTAAATGATTTGTATGAGAATTGCAGATAAAGTCTAGTCTACGGGGAGCTTATGTGCACAGGGAGCAAGTAAAGATTAAATTAACAGTGGATAAAATGAGAGATTAACATGTAACCTTCTAATAATCCATTATATGTTTGTGTAGACATATTATAATTCTCTAGATTAAAAATTCAAATATTATACCTCCATTCCCATCTCCAAACTCCTCCATCCAAACATATCCTCGAGGGATAAAATCACAGTTCTGTGGCAGCTGAAATTAAACCCTCATTTTTCAATAGAAGTTGTTAAACTAAAACTACTACTTGTGGAGGAAACCATACAGAGCCAAATATACTTGGCACAAACACAAGAAGCCAACATGTCACAAACACCAAGGTCTTTTATCCAAGGTCCCAATACAGTAACTCAATTAAGTTCACTTGGCACAAACATAATAAGCAAACATTTTACAAGCTCTAAGAATAATTCATCCATTAAGGCAAGGGGTTTGTTCCAAACTCCCAATTCACTAACTCAAAATCCAACTAAGGCATCTCGCTAGCAGAATCAAACATGCCAAAAATACTCTTAAAACTGCAACTGCTTCCACATTCATTGCATTGAAAATTGAACTAAAGCAGGGAGGAAAAAGGTAAAGCAGTACCTCCTTGACGTTTGTCAACTCAGACTGCAACTGCTGAATATAATTTAGAGCCTGAGGAGGCAAATCTCCAAACACTCTCGGGCATGAACTTTCCAAATCCTTGAACCCCAAATCAGAAACAACCTCAATTCCCCCACCCTTCACTTCAGAAACCTCCGAATTATCACCATTCGGTTGTTCATCTGCAGATGGTGATATATCAAAATTCCTCATCAAGGACATCCTGTACTCTGCATTCCACAAAGTGTACCTACACAAAACCAACCCAAACAGTTAAAAAACTAAATCAAGTAATCAACTTCACACACAAAAACCTCTGTGCATATATGAATTAATTTATTTCGTGTTCAAAACAGCTGATAATGAATATAAAGCTCGTGGAAAAAGAAAAAGGGCGATGCCACCAACTTAACGAAACCAAACAAGCATTCAAATTCAACACCCCAAATTCAATATTGATTACAGATTTCACTGTGTATTTGAATTTAACTTATTTGATTGATGTTTCATGTTCAAAACACTTTAATAGTCAAACATAACTCAACATAAAGCTGTGGAAAAAACATCCCCGAATTCCCAAACGATAACAAAAAAACATCTGTGTATTTTCATTAATTTATTTGACGTTTCAAGTTCAAAACAGCTCATAATAATCACATAGCTTTAAGGGGGGAAAAAAGCCAATTTTTTATCACAAAATTAACCGAAACTAAACCCGCGCTGAAATGCACTTTTCAGCACCAAAATCCAAAATTGTTGACTAAAATTGCACTAATCTCAATGCATGTTTGAATTAGCTGATTGAATGCTCAATTCAACTACTGTAATATTCAGAATCTCACAAAGTTCATAACTAAAATTGGTTCACTAAAATCACAAAAATCCCAGCGCTTATTTGAATTAGCTAAATTTGTGTTCGCTTATAATCATAATCTTAGGTTAAATCAAGCTTTTTTCACAAAGTGATTACTTTGACTAGAAAAAATCTCTTCTGTCACTTCTAAATTTATTTATTATTTTTTTTATTGGGCTCTTATGAAAAAAGCAGAAGCTAAAATTACATAAGCTCTATTACTCATCTAATCAAAAACTCATTTTTACCAAAATCACTTCTTCAAAGACCAAACAAACACGGTCTTACTCCCTCCCTTCCATAATATAATAAGTTACGTTGTTTTAGACACACAATACCCATTTATACTAAGTATTTCTTTTTCCAACTAGACTCTATTTATTGGATCGTCTTTTTCACCACTAATTCATTTATCTCTCCATAATATAGTCTCCACACATTTATTATTAATCTCTCTTCAATTGTATTAAATGGGTACTTTATTCAAAATACTCTGCAGTAAATTCGTCCTCCCTCCGGTCTCACATATAAGCAAATAAAAAAACACCTTATCAGTGGTCTCAAATATAAGCAAAACTTAACTAATTCTCTATTACTAATACAATCATTCTTAAAACTTAACTAATTCTCTATTTCAAATACAATCATTCTTAAAATATCTCGATAAAGTAGTCTTATCGTTTTAATTTTTGTTTTTTCTAAAGTAGTCTATTTTTTTTATGAACTCGAAAAAATTAAATACACTATTAACTTTCTAGGTGTGAAGTTAGTGTTTTTTTCTTATATATGAGAAGGGACTACAACATTTAAAGATAAGGAACATAAAGAGTACTAAGATTTAAAAAAAAAAATTAAAAAAAAAACGAAATTTTTGATGGCAAAATTGAATACCCGGTGATGATGGAAGAAACAAGAAGTCGATGAAGCGGTTGCTTAGAAACGGTAACGGTAACGGAGAATTGATCAGACGGAAGCAAGCCAAGCATAGTGGAGATGGTTTGTTTCATAGAGTCCTTAGCGGAATCAGACACGCCCTTCGTTATGACGCCGTTATCCAACGGCTCGATTCGTTTTAACATGTTTGCTATAACGCTGAATCCGCGGTCGAACGTTGACTTGCGGGTGGAGAAAACGACGTCGTCGTTGGAGAAGCCGCCGAGGCCGGAGACGAGGCAGCACGTGATGGCGGGGGGGCGGCGGCGGGGGAGGAGAGAGGAGGGTGGGGGTTTGGGTGGGTGGTGGTGGAGGGAGAGATCGGTGAGACGGGAGAGAATGAAGAGTCGAGATGATGAGGCTGAGGTTGCCATGGCCAATGAATGAATGAAATGATGTATCTACCCCTTAATCCCTTAGTAGCTTCCTGCTACCACCAACAACACTCAACAACTTATGTTTATGTTTTATTATTACTATTTTTTATTTTATTTTTGATGGGCCACTAGTGGTGGCTAATACTAATATTTATAGCATTCCTTTTATCCAAAAATAATGTTAGGTAGTATTCTACTAGATATTTTTAAATATAATTTTATTAATATTTAATTTTTAAATATTTTCAAAAATAATCATGACGATCATACATGCCAAATTTCAGATCATTCGAAGATTCATAGGTATGTAATCTAATAGTGCATATTTATTTATATTTTAAATAACATATTATCCGTTAAAATAGAATAGTCGGATGAAGTATCAAATAATTTTTATATTCTATAAAATTTTATAGACTTGATCTACTTGATAATAACTATAATTCAACGATTGGATTTACAAATTTCATAATATATAAAAAGTTATGTGAAGGTATAAGTGACCAAGTTTTACACCTGATATCAACGGATCCTAACTCATTATTATTACTCTCTCCAATTATTAAATGAGAACATTTTAGTCAAAATATGATCCATTTTTACATCAAGTAATCATTTTTCAATTTGTGCGCATAACCTTGAACTGCTTAATTTATGAGAGGAATGAAGTATCTATTTCATATATTTTATTATTTAGGGTCATTTTATCCTATGCATTTGGTTAAAGCATCTGAATTTACGATGATTCGACTAAGATAGAATCATAAAAAATAGAATTAATATTGTATTTATGATTAATGAATGATGATATAATTTAAAAAAAAATTGACCAAGTCTTAAAATACTAAATTAAACACAGTTTTGAAAAAAATAAAAAGGTAAACAATAAAGCATATGAAACATAGATAGTAGTAATTATTTAAAACATTTTACTTTAATGAAATGATAAATAATGTCATTTTAAACATAAATATTAAAACGGGAAATCCATGAATACATTACCCCTCTCCAATAAAATGAATACACTGCATTACCCTTTAGCTTAGGGAATATAAAAAGATGCTCTCTTTTTTTTTTTTTAGAGAAATCTCATCGTCATTGTCGCACATTGACGATTCTGATGGGCAGTCCCGCTTCCAAGTCATAGCATGCAAACTGCCTGGAGGATAATAGCCACTCCCAAAGGAGCGAGAGGCTCATACCGCCGAGGTGAAATTCGAACTCGTGTCCTTAGGGCTTGTTCTTAAGGTTTAAAAAAATATTCATGTGAGTTGGTTTAAGTGGAAAAAATTTAAAATATTTAAGTATAAAGTTTTCAATTTAATTATCGAATTTATGTATATGTAAAAAATGTTAAGGCATTACTCTTGTAATGTGGCAATTTTTCTATTTAAATTAATTAATTTTAGGATTTTATATCGCATTATTTTAGATTTTGTTTTAATAAGGTATACTAAGTATGATTTGAAAAATGTTGTTATATAACTGTTATAATTTAGTAAAGTTATATATTTTTAAATTGACTATTACAAGATATGATTTTTAAGAATTATTTATTTTATTTTAGTATTGAATTCTAATTGATTTAATTTAAAAGGTTCCAATGATTTTCATAATAGTAATATGTCAGATTGGTCTGACTTTGTGTGCATCGCTCAAATTAGTCCCTGAGATTTTTGAAACTCCAAATTAAATCCCGAGATAGAAACACGTCAGTCACATTCGTCTCTGATGTTAATGGTCCATAAAGTCAGAGACTAACTTGACCGATTTCAACAATATACTCAATTGTCTTTGTTTATTTTTTCGCCAAAACGATTCCATTAGTTCATATTAAGAACAATTGACGTCAAGGACTAATATGACTGATGTGTTCATATCTTAGGGACCAATTTGCAATTTCGAAAATCTCAAGGACTAAATTGATCGGTGCCTACAAAGTCAAGGATCAATCTGACATATTAGTCAATTTCATAATCTCGTATTTTTTTATGGTGAGTCCAAATCGAATAATTTAAGAGTCAAAATGTTCATATAAAAATATTTTTTATGATTTAATATTTGTTCTGTCGTAGGATTACTGATCTTAGACAATCCGGTTAAGAGTTTGGCAATCCCACTTTTGATATCAGACGTGAAGTGAGCACCTTGAATGCCAAGATACCCACGCTCTTGTCGTTTTACTTTGGGGTGGTGTGTGTGTTTGTGTGAGATGAGTTAGTTCATACCTGTTTGCCTTACCAGGTATTATATAGGCACACCAGCATAAATGACGTTGATTGCCGCTTTCATGTGGTGGGTGATGTTCTCTCCAAACGGCTCAGGCATTAAGTTGAGTAGAATCCTATGCCTATGTGAATAACGGAATTCCTCGGATTCCCTAATGCACGTGTCTGAATTCTTACTGATATAACGGTATGATGTTACCTGTTCAAGACCTATACTGATACCGGTATCCGAACCAAGATTCACTGGGCATTAAGGGCTTCATACCGGTATCTGAATCTGGTTTTCCAAATCCTCTTAGGATGTCATTCCGGTATCCGAATCTAGCTTGATTCGGCCACTTATGGCCTCAATCCAGTGTCCGAATCCGGGCTCGTTGGGCCTCTCAAAGACTCGATCCGATATCCGAATCCGGCCTCGTTGGGCCTCTCAAGGACTCAATCCGGTATCAGAATCCGAACTTAGTGGACCTCCCATGGCCTCAATCTGGCATACCGGTTCCCTTTACATGGTCCATAACAATATTCAATTACAATTTTAGAGTAGATACTAAATTTTTTTTATGACTCTCATATGTGAATAATTTTATAAACCTTAGTTAATTTTCAATATGGAATTTTTTATGATACATGAATTTAGCTCATACCTACATGTATTAAGAAAATGACTTTTCTCTATATATATATAGTGATGCACGTTGAGTGGCATCACACCACTTATGAATAAAGCAGTAATTTTCAGTAAGATGTTTTCTGCAATAACCATTGACGTGATTTGTAAAATGAGGCGAGAAAGTAAGTTTGTGACAACTTATTTTGGGAGCTTGAGATAAGTGGTATCTTACGACGAAGCGTGTTATGATTTGTTATTTAGAAATGGAAAGAGTTTTGGAAATAAAATTATTTTATAAACAAGACTTTTTTTTAAAAAAAAAAATTTACTCCAAATTCTCACTTATATTATTAGAAGTAAAAATATTTTCAGATTTCTAAATCGGGATATTACAACTTTCATACAATTAAATAAATTTTAGATGGTTGCCCAATAATCTTTTGATGAACCAATGATTACTTGACAAATCATCTAATAAATACATATCATTTTCATGTCAGATAATAAGACTAAATTGAAATAACTAAACTTTGATATTGAGTCAAATTGCAAAAAATCAATTTTTGATTTATATAACGTTGAAGTGGCTATGACATGAACATGATTTCACTAAATTATTTATTAAATTATCATTTCTGATGATTATTGTGCAATTACCCAAAATTTGATTGCATTATAGAAATATTCAAAATATTACTCCATCAGCCGCTGTTTCTACTTAAAATATTAATTTTACTTTAGAAGAGTAATCTCTGATCTACGATGGAAGGATGCTATGGGTAAAAGATCTAGTTTTTTCAATTAAAAAAACTTAGAAAAAAAACTATGAGAGAAAAACTTGGAAAAAGTACTACAAAAGAGTTTGAGGGAGGAAAAAATAGAGAGAAAATAGGAGTTTTCCTTTGTTTAGTTGAGAACGGAAATGAGGGAGGAAAGCAAAATGGGTGAAACCCACTAAAAAATTTTCTCACTCAAATGGAGAGATTTTAAAGAAAAAGGGGAAGGCGATACATTTTTACATAGAAAGAAGGAAAACTCGAAAGAAATCTTTTTTTACTTGTTATTTTCCCTCCAACCGAACAAAATGATAGAAAACCCAACTTTTCTCTCTTCCCTATTTCTTCGCATTTTATCTCATATCAAACAATCACAAAAGCTACTCATCTTCTCACCATAATCTTTCATTTGTACTTTTCTCTTCCCTATTTCTCTCTTCACATTTCCTTTCGTGCAACTAAACAAAGCATAACTCCTTAACCATGTCAGTTCAGGAATTACTTATCATTATTTTATAAAAGAGTTAGGATCCGTTGACACAAGTGTAAAATTTGGTCACTTACACATCTTCACATAACTTTTTTTTATATATTATGAAATTTGTCAATCCAACCATTGAATTATATGTTATTATCAAGTAGATCAAGTCTACAAAATTTCATAGAATATAAAATTTATTTGATACTTTATCCGACTATTCTATTTTAACGGATAATATATTATTTAAAATATAAGTAAATATGCATTATTGGATTACATACCTATGAATCTCCAAATGATCTGAAATTTGGTAAGTATGATCGTCATGATAATAACATATAATTCAATATGATTGGATTGATAAATTTCATAATATATAAAAAGTTATGTGAATATGTAAGTGGCCAAGTTTTACTGCTGATGTCAACCGATCCTAACTCTTAGTGAGTTAGGATCTGTTATATGTTATTATCAAATAGATCAAGTCTTAAAAAATACATTTATAGAAAATTTTAACATCATAGTGTGATATAAAATATATATATATATATATATATATATATATATATATATAATGCTATTGAATAATTAATTGATGGATAGATAATCATAAATAATTATTCCCTCCATTCCAAAAATTTTGGTCTTTTAATTTAGATTTTTTTCACTTCTTAACTTTTGTCCTTTTTCAATCTTAAAGCATAAACATATTTTTTTTTCAAATTATATTCATTCATTCATTCAATTATTTATCTTATTTCTCATTATTTACTTTTATCTTATATTATCTCTTATCCCTAAATCACTATACATTAATTAATGAACACATATCGTAATAAAAGGCCAAAAGTACATTTTAGACAAAGCACATTTAAAACTTACAATAATCAACATTTTCTTAATATGCGTACCCAAAATCTAAAAGGCCAAAAGGAGAGAGTAATTGATGGATAAAAGAATGATCTTGGTAAGGGCACTTGTTAAAATTAGGAAGTTGACCCATGTGATGCGAGAGGTTTAATTTTGTAATTTAATTTATGCTAATTTAAAAATAAATTTTGGTAATGTGTTTTTTCGTATTGGAATAAATATTTGATTTCTTTTTTGTTATTTCAAGTAAAGGTTTTGGTTTTTTTTTTAATTTTTGTTTCGTAAACAGAAAGGTTAATAAAAACCTTTTTTATTATAATAATAATAATACAACATGATCGAAAAAATAAAAAATAAAGATAGTGTCTAATCTTTATGTTTTTATATTAATTTAACGATTCATTCTTAATTATAAATGTATAAATTTGAAATATGAAAATGAAAAATAAAAAGATTTTCTTAATAAAATTAGAATACCATAAATTTTTTTATATAAAACAAAGTGATTAAAAGAGAAAGCAAACATAAGAAATCCTTGCAACAGGTGAAAATTTATAAAAAGATGAATGATAGAAAAATCATTGATGTGATGGTTTTGAGGGAGAAAAGTGGGAGGAAAAAAATGGAGATAACGATTCTCGTATTTTATAATATATTGAATATTGATTACTAGAAAAGAAAATTGAATTATAAGTCCGCTATACTTCATCATTGGATAAATTTAAAATTAAAAACACATTCTTTAATAATATTTAACTACATTTGGATGCTTAACTAATTTTTTAAGTGCACTTGTTAGCATTTCTCATAGAAGAATTCCAATTAATTGACACTTTTTATTAGAAAAATGAAACATTGAATACTCCGTCCGGTTGAAATATAAGAAAAAATACATATTTATCTTGATTTAAAATATAAAAAAATAGTTAATTTTCTTAAATTGTGTTTCATTCCTCATGTTACTTTCTTAAAATACTCTTAAGAAATAATTATCTCATTTAATTTTTTATTTCATCTCGTTGTTACTTTACAAAAATATTAATTTTTTAATAAATTTGAAAAAATTAAATATAATTAACTAATTTCTTTAATAGATACGAAATCCGTTTTTTTCCCTTTTATTTTAAATAAGAGGGAGGAGATCATTAACAATAATTAATTTGAGTTTTCCCATGTCATTTTCATAGCAGGAAAGATATTAACACCCGTTTAATGAAATATCTTAGCGTTTTTAAAATTAAAACAAAAAAGAATGAAGTCTCTTAGCCATTCAATCACGATTTGTCATACCCAACATACACAATCTTTAAGGCTTTAGCCGGCAAAAATATCTGTATTAAACTTTGAACATCACTTGCGAGCCACACAAAAAAAAAAAAAAAAAAAAAAAAAAACTATTAATACTATGTTTTTTTCCCCAAAAAATGAGAAAAAGAAGGAAAGATAAATTAGACAAGATTACACAAGAAACTTTAGATAACAGAAAACAAAATGTTCCTAAACTTATAGCCCATTAGTGCATGAAATTCTATACACCAAGGCCAAATGGATCTAAAATTTTATTTCCACGGATGACAATCACTCATCAGTCAGAGACGAGAAGTACATGAAACTAAAATGGTTTTGAAAGGAAACAAAATGTAAGCATCTAACGTAGGTCCTCATTATTCCAACACTAAACAGAAAATTCACTCTGCATCATAAAGTGGACCAAATTCCAAATCTTTGGGTGTGGCTTAGATTGCTAGGACAACGTGTCTTTCATGGTGGCTTATGTGCTTAACACCACATAATAATATCTTGTTTTACTCCATGTGTCAAAGCTTTGTGAGAGATAAAAAAAAATTATTTTATTTAAAATTATCAATGAAGTGTATTCTCTCTCATTTGAAATATAAAATATATATATATATATATATATATATATATATATTTTAAAATAAGCAAAAATAACTACTCAATCTGATTCTATATATAAGTCTTTTTTAAAACTTTTTTGTCCTTAATATAAGTCTTATTTTCAATTTTCAATAGCATTAATTACTTTTTTTTTCACAAACACCCTTATTTACTCAGCACTTTTTAGATTCTCAATAATAATTATAAGAGTACTTTTGAAAAAGCATACCAAAAATTTATATTTCCAATATTACTAACAATATTTACTAACTTTCTTAAAGGGTGTGAAAATTAGTCAAATGGGCTTATAATAAGAACCTGAGGGAGTAAGATTCTTAAATTTTGATTCGTTTCCAATACTATTTTCCTAAAACATACCTAGAAAATTGTTATCTCATTTAAATTTTGTTTCATACTCAATACTTCTTTCCAAAAATACATATATTTTTTTTTATAATTTTGAAAAAATTAAATAAAATAACTAACTTCCTTAATAAGTGTGATTTTAGTTTTTTCTTATATTTTAAACTGGAGTATTGTGTTTTACTCCCTTCGTCCCTATATATAAGACACTTAGATTTCACGTTCATTAAGAAAGTTGATTAATTTAATTAATGGTATTGGAAATATGAACATTTGATATGTATATTCAAAACTACCTCATAGTCAATTGTTCATTTGTGACATCAACATAATATTTTTAACAAATTTAATTTTAATATATGCTATAACTTTATGGTAGGGATCCCACTATTGCACCCGTCATTGGAAACCTTGCGATAACAAATGGGAATTGCTTCCATGCGTTCTAGTGAGAAAAAACATCTATATCAATTCAATCGAACCAATTATATGTTGACATTTATATTATTTTACACAGTCATCATCTTATATGTCTGCCTATGTGTGATAGTTATGGATTAATTTGCAAATTTTTAACTTAACCATAGTTAAAAATAATAAATTAAACCAAATTAAAATAAAACAAAATTAACCTAATCCTAATTAAGTTAACATCAGTCAAATCTTTAGAGAGAACTCCAGAATTCAGTATGCAAGAGAAAACCCCAACTGTCGTGAACCCCAGACGTCCTGCCCCAAACGTCCTGCCCCAGTCGTCACCATCGCGAACCCCAACGTCCCACTGCAGTCGTTGTTGTCCCATCCGCTCCAGCCAATGCGGGAGAAGCAGCCTAGTCGTCCCAACCCCGTCGTGTGCGCTACGAACATGGCGAGGGCGGGGTGAGGGGCATGATAAGGGCGACGCGAGCGTGGGGCGAGGAGACAGAAAAGGCCGGAAGAAGAAGAAGAAGAAGATGAACACAGAAACAAGGAAGGGGAATGCTGCTTCTCCCATTGTAAAGATGATGAACACGGAAACAAGAAGAAGAAGAAGAAGATGAATTTGTTTTTATTTTTTTATAATAAAAAATATTAAATTGTAACCATGGTTGAATTAACTTTTAAAATTTGCAAAAAAGACCATATTATATGACACATAATTAGACACAGAAGCAAACAATTAAGCGTTGATTGTGAAAAAAAAATTCTACATGTCACTTTATAATTGGTAGATTTAAAAATGGCATTGATGCATTTTAAAACATAAATGGTACCAAAGCAATTCCCTAACAAAATTGATGGTTCCTAATAAATTTGATAATATGAAGACGATATATGAGATATTAGCTATGTCGACCTCAAAGATTGACAAGGTATATTTGATTTTCCCTTGGTATTTTATTTTGACTAAAATAGTAACATTTTTTGTTTTTTTTTTCTTTTCAAAAACAGTGTGATGTATACTTTGATGACGTCTTGCTAACCCATGGTTGGTATTGATAAGGTAATTAATTACAATATTAACTATTTACTTCATTAATATTTAAAAATTCAACTTCTATAACCTCCATTATGTTTATGCTAAATGATAGGCTTCATTTCGAGCTTAGTGTGAAAGATTCAATGGACTCAACAATTTTGGTGGCCCTTGATGAAATTTTTGCACAATTAGCCCAAGTAAACCTTCAAGATCTTACTAAAGGCGTTGAAAATGTAATGAACACATTTTTACTTGAAATATTTTTATATGTACACCAACTCATTTTCTAATTAAAGTCAACCTCACACGATATTAAAAAATAAATACATTCCCAATTATTCATAATCACTGCCATAGAGGGAACCACCAATCTTTTGGAGTTACCACCACAACTTTCAAAACTAATTGGCTCAACACATATTTTTCGAGTCAAGATGAGTAATAACTATGAAAGTTGTAACACCCTATCTTAAATAAGACTCTAATTAACCCGATTAGATTTGGTTATTTGAAAATTTCTTTTAAAACATCTTTAATAATTTTAACTAATAAAAATCTCCCATCACATGGACGGAGTTTCCTTTGTTTTAGGAACATTCCCAAAAATTTCACTTCCTTTAGACCTATCAAGAACAATCATTTATATAATCCAGAAGCCAGCAGAGCAAAATATATCTTAGTGCATTCATTTACATCATATCCAAAATATGAACAAGTTTTTGGAACTTGCTTCAGTTTCCCCAAAAGGTAATATATATAACAAAGGCAAGTTTTCACAAATAAAACCCCGGGACTCAACTATGGTCCCACCCCAAAATATTCACACTCCACAAACTCCTGCTCGGCCAAGACTCGTGCAAGCCCCGCCTCAGTACCTGTAATAAAAATGGCAAGAAGGGTAGCATTACACAGAACTTAGAATAATAGGTTCTACAAAAGTATAGCAACACACTAAGGAAATGCACCATAAACTCTTGTCCATTAAATGTAATACCTAATAATATTAATCACAACTTACATTTACAACTTATACGTTTCATGGACCTAAGTCATTAATTTCACTTGTTCCCAATACTTACTAGTTACTATAATTCATATTATCTCCGAGTACTTCACACATCCTACTCCGAGTACTTCACCCTCCGAAAGGGTCCCTCGCACACGCATTCTAAACTGAGTACTTCACCCTCTGCAAGGGTATCTCGTACGCGCATCATATTCCGAGTACTTCACCCTCCGCAAGGGTCCCTCATACACGCTTTCTATCCGAGTACTTCACCTTCCGCAAGGGTACCTCGTACACACATCCTATTCCGAGTAATTCACCCTCTCAAGGGTCCCCATACACACTTTCTATCCGGGTACTTCGCCCTCCGCAAGTGTACCTCGTACGCTACACTTATCTTTTCTAGAACTTCACCCTCCGCAAGGGTACCTCATACATTATCATTATTACCTTCCTTAGCTTTACTTATCGATTTACATTTTCTTTCTTATCCTTTATCATATTTCCTGAGTTACTACAGCTTTTCATTATTTCCCTTTATCACTAATTTATTTTATGTTCTTGATTTCTATTTCCACCCTTTATCCTCACTCTGTTATCTATTCTTATTTCTCTTTTATTCTCCTCATGAATATTCTACCTTATTGTTACTAGTCACATTTTAATATATTATTTATTTAATCATTCATTTCCTGGCTATCTATAAACATATTCTCTTACTCTCATAAATCTACATATGTTTTTCCTTCTCTTCTCACATACTATTATTTTCAATATTCATATCAACTACCCTAATGTTTTATACTCTACTTATTCCTATGCCCCTAGTCATCACTATAACATAAGAGAAACTACATCCTAAGCTAAGGTAACATAACCTCCTTACCTTCCCAAGAAGAGATGATGAGCCTCAATTCCTAGTCTTCCTCCTTGCACCCTAGACTCCTTAGAATTTGAACCCTAACTCCTTGCCATGGATGAAGAGAGGGAAAATGAGAGATTAATGGAGGTTTTTGTGTTTATGTGTGATGGAAATTGAATTTGTGATGATGGTTTGTTGGATTTTCAGGTGTATCTTTGAAGTGGAAGGATCCAGGGTTGGGGGAGAAGAAAATCGCCCAAGAAAAGAAGAGAGAAGAAATGGTGAGGTTTGGTGTTGGGTGGAGGAGCTTGTTCTTGACTTGGCTATGGAGGAGGAAGTGGAGTTGATAATGATGAGTGGTGGTGGAGGGTTTGGGTGGTGATGATGATGCTTGTTCTTGGTTCCTTGAGAGGGAATGAAAAAGATGATGAATGAGGAAGTTGTGTTTGCGTGTTGTTGTTGTTGTGTTTTGCCTTTTTCTTTTTGTACGAAGGAATGAGCATGTGGTTATAATTTAATGGCTTCCTAAGGAAGTCACAAATGAGTGGTTGAGAGGGATCAAGGTCTGACTCACGCGCTTGGGCGTGGAGAATAGTGCGCCTTGGTGCGGAAAACGCCGTGAGAGCCATTTGTTTTGGCGCTGGTGCTCGGCCCTGATCTCGAAAACCTGTAATTCACTTAAGTGTCCCTAGCTCGTTGTGTTATGAATCCGACCAGATCGTGGTCGGTGCTCGCGAATTGAGTGCTAACTTGTCGACGTACGATCGAATCGATCGGACTGGAGTCATGCGGACTGTGCTAGGACCTCGGTGCTCAGATCCCTGGAGGCACTTACTCGGAATGAGTCAGGTAAAGCGAAATGCTCGGAGCGTGGAGGCCGAGATACCTTGGCGTCGGTGCGAGGTCGGTTTAGCCTCTCGATGGTCGGCCGGTGTAGCCTCTCGATGGCCGATAAGAGGCCGAACTTATAATTGGTTGACACAAAGCGACTTGTTGTGGTCCGCTAGATATTGCTGAGGTATGTGTGTATGATCGGCCAACGCGAAGCGGCTCGATGTGGTTGGCTGGTCACTGCCAAGGGGTGTAAAACGAAACGAGGTCGGTTCTCATGAGCTCAGTGCTAACTGGTCGGCTTTCATGAGCTAGGTCGGACCGAGGTCCGATCCACTATACTTGAACTCTCTCACTCTTTACTAAGGCTTCCCAACTGCTTAACAGAATAACTATAATCGATTATCACCCCACGGTAATCGATTACATTAACAAATTTTCACGTACCGGTGGCTTCTAACTCTATGGCATACTTCTCAACTCCTATACTCATTTTGGCTATGTTTTTCAATCATTAAACCCCAATTTATTCTTATGATTTTCCATTATTTTCCCGTAGAATTATTCTAATTAAGCTTGGAATTAAAAATCGGGATATTACAAAAGTCGTGAAATGTAGAGTTTCATTACAAATAGGATTTTGAAGCCAACGGTAAAGGTACTAACATATGATAATTTGAAAGCATGCATTAATAAAGACAATAGGATTATTCCTACCAAAACTAGTGTTCTGTCATGGACAATTATATGTGGCAATATCAAGAATTACAAAGCCAGATGGATTGAAAATTCTTACCGTGGAGTAGGATGAAACTTACGTTGAATACACCAAAAATGTCGTGTATCATAAGGTCTTTAATAAGCTACCTACATGTGACTATGTTTGAAATGATGTACCCTTAAAAATAATAATCCAAACCAATATCATTTCCAATATAGTGGAGGTCTACATTGAATAACAAACATTACCAAAAAGTATATGTTATACAATAATTAGTGCAACGCACGAGCTTAATAACTACTCACTTTGTTCCTATTTATCTATTCTATTTCAAATAAAATACACCCTTTAAGAAATGCAATCATTACTTAGATTTTCAATACATTAATTATGTTTTTTTCCCACTATATCCTTTCTCTTTCTATAGTCATTAATTTTTCTCCACTACTTACATAAACCAAGACATATTAAATATGGGCAAACATGAAAAATAACATTTATTACACTCTTGAAATCCTAAAAAAACAGATAAAAAGAAACAAAAAACTTATCCAAAAATGAATAGTTAAATAAAAATGAAGTGAGTAGTATATTATGAAATTCCACAGCTCATATGCATATTTATGTTTCTTATTGAAAGTTGTACATAAATTACGCTTATTCTTCTCATACATCAAGAAGATTTAAGCCCATCATCCGCTGAAAAAAGATTTATTCATCTCATGAACTCGTTGAGTCAAGACCTCTCCTTATAGCAACTTGTTCCGGACCTATTTTTATCATAGGCCGCAATCTATATTTAACAATCTAATATTGCAGGAAAGATAGGATAATCATGGTAAGATACTTAGTAAATCCATGTCGCCTTGGTGTAAGACGACACATCGGCGGTACCATTAAGTTGGGAACTTCATGGACTACGTGGCTTGGAAGGCTTTGGATGCAGGAAAGTGCACAAGGCATTCATGCCTTGACAAAGCGTCTTCATGATAGATAAGGGACGGGGACGACCTAAACATCCATGACGCCCTAAGACATAGGACGCCCTAACACCCATGACGCCCTAAGACCTAGGACGCCCTAACACATAGACGCTCACCCACTGACCCACATGTTGTGACAACGTAGGCAGGCACCCTTCCGAGAGAGAGAGAGAGAGAGAGAGAGAGAGAGAGAGAGAGAGAGAGAGAGAGAGAGAGAGAGAGAGAGAGAGAGAGAGAGAGAGAGAGAGAGAGAGAGAGAGAGAGAGAGAGAGAGAGAGAGATCAGCACCTTAAATACCCACCTCAACCTAACACTTTCCCAGGAGGTCAACGCTCACAGCATTTCCACATAGCCAAAACACTAAAAACCACACGAAAACAAGAATCAAAATATCAACTCCCTCATGCTCCCTAAACCATTGTCATGGGTAAAGAGTACCCCGGTCGATCCTCTCGACGATTCTTCATGATGCTCCATCCGTTCTCTCCAAGTCACGGAGGCATGGATTTTGTACTTTTACATACATCTCTTAAGCTTACAAACCTAGATCATTATCATTAAACACTTTATAAAAAGGTGCTGAAACACAACTTCAATGAAAAATAGACCAACTTGCAATCAAATACTAGAATCCATAATAATAATAATAAGAAAAATGCTAACCTGTGCCCTAAAGGAATTGTTTAAACAAGTAAAATATGTATTTTTATCTTTGGAAATTATGCATTTAATATATCATAAAATGTTGAATTTAAATTACCAATATTAACCTACTTACTTTAAAATGCTTAAAAAATGTCTTTAAAACACTTGTTTGCATAACCCTAATAATAAATCATCATCAGAGCTTGGAAAGAGCATTTGCTTCAAAGGTCGTTGCGCAGTTCTTCAATAGTTTCCCGTAAAATGGCATCATTAAATGGCTTCCCAATGCAAGCATTAGCTCCAGCTTCACGAAACATGAACCATTTGTCTATGTTGTAATTTGTGCACACACCTAAAATCTTCCTATGCACACCCATCTGGCGTATCTGCCTCACAAACTACATAAAACAAAAGAGCAAAGTTAGATATAAAATTGCTTATCACTTATCAGTTACTATAGTTACTACTATCTGTTACTTGCAAATGTGATAAAAAGGAAAAAAGATTTAAATAATTTTGGTTCTTGTAAAAGTGATGTATTTGGGTTTAGTCTCTATTTAAATTTTATTCGTTTATTTCCTTAAACATAAACCAAAAAATGTGATATGATTTTAGTTTTCAATGAGTGACTTATCAAAAAAAAAAAAAAAAGGGCAAAAAATTTGTTCCCTTAAAATAAGATACCAATAGTGAATAAAATCTAAACAGAGGCTCAATCTATAAAAACGACCAAGAATCAAAAACTTATTTAAGAAAAAAAGGTTGAAACCTGGGGTCCATTCATTATGGGCAGATCATGATCAACAACTATCAAGCTGAAATAATGGATATCATCCTCCAGAATTTCTATGGCATCTACTACATTGTTTACACCCATTGAATGAATGCCTAATGACATCAGCCTTGCCTGCTCCATAAGTCTGGCTGAAGTCACATTATCCACTACCAATGCGTTATCAATAATAAAAGTATCCTTCAACAGGCGCTTTCTGATGGGCATTTTTTTGTCCTCAGAGTTTCTTTGTCTTGTCATGCAACCCATGTTTCTACATAATAGAAAACAGAAAATAATTAAGCATATACTACAAAGTATTGAGTGCCTTATCAATAGGGGTTTCAAAACTGATGTCGTTCACAACCCCGGATTCAATTCATACCAACTGAGCCAATGATTGTTGGCAACAAATATGATTTATTGGATGCATGAAGATTAGGCGACTCACAGTTTAATAAACTAATCTTTGATTCTATTTTACATCTATATCATCAAATCTTTATCCAAATTTTCAGGTTAGTTAATATCACCATAATCACACATTTCAAAGTAGTTAAATCAAATTCTCCCAATGATAGATCTTGAGAGCTAAAATACAAATATAATTTTGGACTGTCTGTTATATCCCTCGATCAATGAGTTGAAGCTCCTAGAAAGGTACGATCTACGAAAAAAAACTCAATGAAAAATATTAGTGATTGTAATAAAATCAGAGTAATCTTACAAACAGAAGCAGAGACAAAAATTTGATCTGAAATGTACGATCTACGAAAAAAACTCAATGAAAAATATTAATAGTTGTAATAAAATCAGAGTAATCTTACAAACAGAAGCAGAGACAAAAATTTGATCCAAAGCAAGCTAAACCTAATTAATGGAACAAAATCAGAAAATTTGATTTGAGGGGTGCTAGACCTAATCAAATATGATAGAATACATAAACACACGATACATGGTTGGAAGGAACAATCGCATACCCTAGTTCCTCCCTTCTTACCCAACGACAAATTGTTATTCACAATAAAGTAAAAATACAACACAAGTATGAAGCTTTTGATAGTGCTAATGAAATTTTTATGGAATCTTACCTCTACCTCTTAATATATCAATTTGTTGATTTCAACAATGTATATTCACAGGATTTTATAAGCAATGTATTTGAAACCTTTTCCTTTTCCTTTTCCTGCCATTTTTGCATAAGGAAATATCTTCATTCAAGGTAAAAGCAAAACGATTTAATATGATTTAAATACACTAGTCCTAACTCCGTGCGATGCATGAGAGAAATACGAAATCGATAAAATATTTCATAAAGTTGCAATTAATATTAGTTTTAATGTATTGATAAAACATTTCACAAAGTTACAATTAATATCAGTTTTAATTTATTATTGAATAGTTATGAAGAATTTTAATATGAATAATGTTTAAGTGTAAATAAAGTATAATGATGTAAACATTCTTGTTAAAAAATTGTTTAAGAATGAGTCGATTAATATTATTATTTACGAAAGAATCGATAAATTGGAGTCGATTAACATTCTTAAAAATTGTTTAGGAAAGAGTCGATTAATATTATTAGTTTTAATTCTTTGAAAAAGAAGTAATTAATGACATTATAAATTCAAATCCAAATAACAAAAACATGTACATAAAAAGAACACAGAAAACCCAAAGCATATTTTTTTAATACATTAGATTTATTAAAATAAAAAAAATAAAAAAAAGAGCCGGAGCACCAAAAACCGGTGCACAGTAGAAGCACCGTTGTTTTATATTTTACTTGTTTGGACCATTACCTGTGTCAGGAAGCATATAATAAAAAAAATTCAAATTCAAATAACAAAACCATGCACATAAAAATAACACAGAAAACCCAAAGCATTTTTTTAATATATTAGATTTATTAAAATAAAATAAAAAATATAAAAAGAGTCGGAGCACCAAAAACCGGTGCATGGTAGAAGCTAGCACACTTGTTTTATATTTTACTTGTTTGGACCATTACCTGTGTTAGGAAACATATAATAAAAAACATTCAAATTCAAATAACAAAAACATGCATGTACATAAAAAGAATACAGAAAACCCAAAACATTATTTTTTAATATATTAAATTTATTAAAATTAAAAAAAAAGAGCAAGAGAAAAGGGAAAGTAAGAGAGAGGAATGTAGAATGAGATCAGAGAGAGAGTTGGAACAGAGTAAATTTTGGCTCCCAAACTTTTGTCCCTTGCCCCATAAGTGTTAAAGCAAAATGAGGTGTCCACAAGAGAATTAAAGAGGCGGGATAAATTGGGAAGTGGAGTAAAATAGAGGGAATCAATGCTAATTTAATATTATATAGATTACCGACAATGGCATTCAATACATTTAATATCATCATTGAATACAATAAGAGTAAAACATCAATTTGATCTATCAAATATACACTTTACCGGTCACCAAGTTTGTCCTCCAAAAAAAAAATGATCACCAAATAAATCCTTGAAAGTTAAAATAGTCACCAAATTGGTCCTTATAGAAACTTATTTGATGGCCATGCGAATCTTTCGGAACAAAAATTTACACCATGTGATGATCATTTAAACTTTCAGGGACCTATTGGTAGCCATTTTCTTTATAGGACTAACTTGGTGACCATTGTATCTTGAAGGACAAATATGAAATTTTACTCAATAATATCGTTGCATAATCAAGTGCTTGCCACTTTGCTTAAAGTTATAGCTATCAATTAAGACAACTTTATTTTCTTAAGCTAATGAAAAGCTGATGTCACATTTTGCCAATTAGCAAGAGCATCATAGCATACCAATGAATCAAGATTCGCAATGAAATTACCATGGAAAATAATGTTAAATTACAAAGAAATTGTCAATATACGATGTATTCTAAAATTTTTATGACAACAAACAAAGTCTTATGAAGAAGTTCAAGTTATGTTTTCATCTAGCAACGTAACACCCTCACAATTTAGTAGATTAATTACTACTAATTAGGTTGAGATTAATTAAGGACTTGAAATTTTTTAAGAAAACCCGACAAAGTTTCTTCTATTTATCGAATTTTCCAAAAATTCCTACTTTTGCACCTGTCCAGACCAGAATAATTTAAAACATAAACTTAAGTACTAAAAACAGCCAGAATATCTAAATGCCTAGATACAAAAATAATACAAGTTGCGGGCTCCAAAAACTAAATTATACTCCCTCCGGTCCCCTAATTTAAGCACCATTTGACCAATTTCACTCCCTTTAAGAAAAGTAGGTAAGTTAGTTATTTGTATTTGAATTGTAAATTTTAAGTGTATATTTACCAATCTATCCTTTTGATCTTCTAGTCATTAATTGGTGTTTCTTTTCCCCACAAACATGATAGAGTATATTAAATAGGGTTAGTTTTGTAAAATTTTAGAAAAGGTGATTATATTTAGGACCAAAAAATTTTGGTCAAATGGTGTTTATATTAGGGATCGGAGGGGGTATTATTTACACCACTTTGATTTTAGTTCTCTCAATCCCTAGTTTATACTCCACGGTGTGGAGTGTACTGTACTCCTGCTCGGCCATGCATAGTGTAAGCTCCATTCTTGTACCTGTATAAAAACAGTAAGAAGGATAAAATTACACAGAACTTAGGAATATAGCGTCTAAATAAGCATAGAAATAAACTAAGCACAATCATTAAGTAGACCACATTCATAACTCCTAAACACACATTTTTACAATCTCATTTTCCACTAGTTTCCTTATTCATTTTAGTTTGGTTCCATAAATACATTCCTTTCTAATTCTCTTTATCATGTACGTCTTCCCGGTTGTGGGATACCTGGTACATTCCTTTCTAATTAAGAGATACCTGGTACAGTTCCATTCGTGTTGTACGTCTCCTCAATTAAGAGGTACCTGGTACAGTTCCATTCGTGTTGTACGTCTCCTCAATTAAGAGGTACCCGGTACAACCGGTCCTATCTACGGTGCATGTCTCCTCAATTAAGAGGTACCCGGTACAACCGGTCTTATCTACGGTGCATGTCTCCTCAATTAAGAGGTATCTGATACAACCGTTCCTCTTTACGGTGCATGTCTCCTCAATTAAGAGGTACCTGATACAGTCGTTCCTATTTACGGTGCATGTCTCCTCAATTAAGAGGTACATGATACAACCGTTCTTATCCGTCATGTACGTCTTCCCTGTTCAGGGATACCTGGTACATTAATCCTATTTGTGGTGTACGTCTTCTCAATTAAGATATGCCTGACACAACCGATTCCATTCTTCCTCCTTAGTCTATGTCCTTTCTTTCTTTGTCTTACTTATTCCATTATCCAGTTGATCTCTTTACTATTTTCTGCCAATTCTATTTATCTTGCACGTCTTCCCAATTAAGGGATACCTAGTGCAGAAATACTCGATCGTTCTTATCTTATTCTCTTATATTTATTGTTTCTGTTTCTTTTTTAAAGTCATTATATTTCCTTTCCTTTTTATACTCACCCTGGTTCTATTCTTAACTCTTCTTACACACTTATTCATTATTTACTTCCCCGTTAATTCTTACTCTTCTTTCCTTATTACTTATTAATTGTTGTTACTTTTCTTTCCACTTCATAGTTAATTGCTCACCAATTACTCCTATTGTTTCTTAACTATATATTTAACTAATCCATTATCCAATTCATTGTTACCTCTCTCTTGTTTTCCTTGTATCTTTCTATTAGCAGCTTAACATTCCTATTTGTGGTGGACTCGGCCTGGCCGAGGTCCTTGAACCGCCTCGCCGAAGTCCTGAGGACCCTTCAGGAAGCCTTCTGAGCGCTTGGCCGAGCTCAATGCTCAACGGCCGAACAGATGCCAGATACAGGCCGACCTCGTGTTCCCACTCAGTTCCGACATCCAGGTCCGACACCTCCCCAAGTCCGACATCTAGGACATGATGACGTCCCCTACCTTATCCACAAGGACAGCTCACTACCTTATCCACAAGGACATCTTCTCCACTCTTAGCTCATTACAGGCTGACCCTACTTGGGCCTAAAGCAAGCCCATTAGGGCAACCAGCTCCCTCCTATAAGTAGCTCAGTACTACATGGGGCTCAGGTACGTCCTCTAACCCTAATTGCCATCCTCACACACCAGTGATTAGGGTCGCTTCTTGGCTCTTTCCCTTAGCCATATGAGGACTTCCCCCAAACATCACATATCAACCCTAGACGGAGGCTCCTTCGAAGGTCATCTCCTACACCCTCGGAGGTCCTCGCCGTCTAGGACATCACATTGGCGCCGTCTGTGGGGAGAGATAAACTTCAACCCCACTCAGAAGATTTCACCATGTCTGAAGAAGAGCAGCCGGTCCAGAGAAGGAGGAGGGGGCATCCAAGAAGGGTGCCGTCGACTGAGGACCTGCGCCTGCACCTGGAAGCCAACAGGGCAGCGAGGTCCTCACCACCACCCCCTCCACCGCCTCCTCCCCCGTCACCACCTCCTCCACCAGAGTTCACTCATACCCATAGTAGACCCTACACCATCCACACTGAAGACACCGCAAACCCAACCCAGCTTCCTGGTGGAGGTCGGCGCGTGCAGTTACGCTCTGAGCTAGGAGAAACCAACACTGAACAGCACCGCCACCGCGGCGAGCGTGCTCACTCAGTCAGTACAACACACCGTTCAAACTCACGATAGTCTACGCTCTCACGGGATGCTGAACTCTTGTCTCTGATGAGACAGCAAATGAGAATCGTAGAGCAACAAGGTAAGGCTATTGCAGATCTCCAACAAGTTGCTATGCAACGATTAGTTGAACGAGCTTCTGTCCAAGCTCCGGCCCCGAACGAGTTCCCTCCACCACCCCCTCCCCCATCTCTTCCACCACAACACCCGTTAACTCCACAAACCTTTGCAACACCACACACGACTGTCACACAACTTACACCAACTCCCGACCAGCAACAACCTGAGCTGGACGATTCCCATCCTGGACATCCTTTCACCCCTGCCGTCATGGCCTATGAACCACCGCCTGGGTACCTAGGGCCCAGTAACATCCCCAGATATAATGGCCTTACTGACCCTCAGGAACATGTCCTTTCCTATGAAGGAGCCGTGAACTTTCACGGAGGAGGAGATCGGCTGAAATGCCGAGCTTTCTCTATGACCCTCCAGGCCCTAGTCCTTCGGTGGTATTCAACGCTTCCTAAAAACTCTGTCAACAACTGGGCAGAAATGAAGCGCGTCTTCCTCAACAGATACACTGCCAGTTGTGTGCAACCCAGATCGGACCACACGCTAGCGACAGTGACCCAGAAGCCAGATGAATCCTTACGTGCGTACTTGCACAGGTTTCACAGCGAGTCCAGTTCGGTCCCAAATCTGTCTCCCGAGGTGGCCGTCCTCCTTTTGACCCAGGGATTGGCCGAAGGAGGCTTCAAAGATTCACTTATTGAAAAGCCACCAAGGGACATGGCCGAACTGAGACAGAGATCAAACAAGTATATAAACCTTGAAGAATTCAGCAAGGGACAGTCGAGCAGACTGGAAAATGCTCAGGCCACCTAGCAGAATGCCCTGCCCCGAGGCCGTCCTCGGGGCAACAGGGATGAAAGAGGAGGAAGAGCAGATCAGGGAGACCGAGGCCGCTCTCAACAAGAGGACCGCCGACGTCCATACATCACCAAATATGACTCTTACACCCCCCTCACGGTCCCGAGGTCTCAAGTCTGGAGAGAGACCATGCAGACCGAACTGAGGAGTGTACCCCGCCCCCCCTTCCTCAGAAATCAAAACTATGTGAGAGACAAGTCGAAATACTGCAATTTTCATGACGGGTACGGCCACCATACCGACCAATGCACATGGCTTCGAGATGTCATTGAGGATATGGTAAAAAGAGGCAAGCTACAGCAGTATGTACGAGAGGCAGTGGAAAGACGAGGTCGGAGAAGATCTCGCAGCCTGGACAATGATAAAGGAAAAGCTAAGGCCGACCCGTCCCCAGAGAAGAAGGAAGAGGAGCCACCACGGGTAAACATGGTCGTGGTTCAGGACCTCGATAAGTCGCCAGAAAACTTCTGAGTAGAAACCATCTCGGGAGGTTTCGCTGGCGGCGGTGAGATGAGGGCGGGAAGAAAAAGGTACATCAACCAGGTTTTGGCAGTTCATCACAAACCCGTCCCCAAAAAGCCTTCTCGGAATATTCCTATCATATTTTCCGACCAGGATATGGAAAACGTCATCCCAGATCACAATGATCCTATGGTGATAACGGCGTTGATTGGCAATTTTGAGGTCGCCCGAGTCTTCGTTGACCAAGGGAGTTCGGCCGACATCCTCTTTCTGCATACCTTCCAAGCTTTGAAGTTGAGGTCCGCCGACCTCGTAGGATTCGAAGAAAATCTCATCAGCTTCACAGGTGAGGCAATCCGCCCCCTAGGAGCCATTCATCTCCCGGTGACCCTAGGCAACCAGCCTTCGGCCCGAACGGAGATCATCAAATTTTTGGTTGTTGACTCCGATTCCCCGTACAATGTAATATTGGGACGAACTTGCCTACAAGCTTTTGGGGCAGTAGTCTCAACAGTGCACTTGGCAATGAAGTTTGTCGGATCTGATGATAAAGTGGTTTCGGTAAAAGCTGACCAAGTGAAGGCCCGACTCTGCTACAATGCGAGCCTACGGGAAGGAAAAAAGAAGCAAAAAGAGTTCACCGATCCGACACTGTCCAAGGGAAGAGTCTTATTGGCCGAACCTAAAGAAGGCTAAACCCCAGGAATAAACCCCAAAACCAAATAACCAAATGCAGGAAAACCTCAACCCCCAACATTATTCCCCAAAACCAAAACCACAGAAAAACCCACACCGCCACCAAAATAGAAACAGAAAACCAAAAATCTTAAAACCACTAATCAAAATTCTGCCAAAATACACCCCAGTCCGCGGATACAAAAATAAAAGGGAAGAAACACCAGAATCTCACCACATGAACTGCAAAATTGTAAGAACAGCGGAAAAGAAAATAAGTAGAGAGGCAGAGAAAGGAGAAATACCGGATGAATATGTGTTTGAGAGAGAGCGCCGACGGCAAGAGATCCCCGGTCGAAATAAAGGGCGAAGAAAATTGAAGGCACTGGAACTGTGAGAGAAAGAAAACAGTTTTCGAAGAAGAAAGAGCTTGGGGGGAGATGCAGGGTTTCGTGGGAGATAGGAAGAGGCGTTTTCAAAAGGGGAATATCTGGCTGAGAGAGAAGAGAATGGTTCGTTAGGTCAAGGAGAAAAGAGAACCGTTTTTCCTCCCATTTTGAATTATGGGCCTGGCCTAGGCGGCTCAGCCCAACGCGTGTGGCCACATATACTTGGACACGTGGCGCACAGCAGAGAAAAGTGTGGACCTCGAGCAACGCCACAATGATGGTGACGCCTCGAGGATCGCGATTTCTGACACGTGTCAGATCTCAGAAGAGCGAACGTCATTTCGGTACTGGTAACTTGACAACTGTCAAACCTACTCTGTCATAATAAAAGGACATCAGAGACAGCTGGATCCAACGCATCGTCAACTCATCGTCCGAACTCCCTATAACCTCGGTACAAGGCTCAGATAGCCTTGACCGAGCTGGGGGGCTTATGTGGTGAACTCGGCCCTTGTGGGGTGGACCTGGGAAAAGGACATAAACCAGAACCTCGGGACAAGGCTCAGATAGCCTTGACCGAGCTGGGGGGCTTATGTGGTGGACTCGGCCTGGTCGAGGTCCTTGAACCGCCTCGCCGAAGTCCTGAGGACCCTTCAGGAAACCTTTTGAGCGCTTGGCCGAGCTCAATGCTCAACGGCCGAACAGATGCCAGATACAGGCCGACCTCGTGTTCCCACTCAGTTCCGACATCCAGGTCCGACACCTCCCCAAGTCCGACATCTAGGACATGATGACGTCCCCCTACCTTATCCACAAGGACAGCTCACTACCTTATCCACAAGGACAGCTCACTACCTTATCCACAAGGACATCTTATCCACTCTTAGCTCATTACAGGCTGGCCCTACTTGGGCCTAAAGCAAGCCCATTAGGGCAACCAGCTCCCCCCTATAAGTAGCTCAGTACTACATGGGGCTCAGGTACGTCCTCTAACCCTAATTGCCATCCTCACACGCCAGTGATTAGGGTCGCTTCTTGGCTCTTTCCCTTAGCCATCTGAGGACTTCCCCCAAACATCACATATCAACCCTAGACGGAGGCTCCTTCAAAGGTCATCTCCTACACCCTCGGAGGTCCTCGCCGTCTAGGACATCACACTATTCATACTTAAATTCTTTATTCTAATCCCTATTAATCCTAACTCCTTCCAATTTACGTTGATTCGTTCGTTTATGTTTAAGTCTTTTTGACTAATCCTCGCTTAGGTCTATTTTCTATTTAACTTCTTTCATGCCTTAAGTTACTTTAACTAGCCTTAACCAACCCCAATGTACTTAAGTCCCTCATTCTAGCCTCAATTAACTTATACCTTACAGTGAACAATTAACTAACTTCCTACTTTTCTATTATCCTTTCAGTGTCCATTTTCAACTACCCTGAGGTTCGCCTCTATTATATTTATGTACGTTCTAAACTATTTGTCTGTTCCAATTTATCTATCTATCTTCACTTGTTCCTTAACTCATTCCTTAAGTATCTCTAACTTACTTCTTAACTAGTCCTTGGCACATCAATCCTATTTCTCTTATTATCATTAGATCAAGTTTTCATCTCTATCTTTTACTTAGTCTTACTGCTACCCCTAGCATACCTAGTGATTCACTAACAACTTCATATTACAAATTATTTTATAAATCAATAAAACACAATTCAAGCACATAGCATTTCAAGTACATCATAATTCAGACACATAATATCATAGCTATATTCATTCAACACAATAGTGGGTTCTATCACCCAAACACTAAAACACCTCATTTCTAGTCGAACACAATACCCTAAGGTTTATCACTATCTATTTTTACCTACACTTAGCTACCTCTATACTCTACTTAGAACCTACTTCCCAAACAAAGGTAACACAACCTCCTTACATGGGAGTCCTGACAATAGAAACAATATCACGTTCATGTTCGCGCCTTACTTGAGGGTCAAGGACAACAATAGATCTAAACAGGGACTCACGTTAAAACTGGTTATAACATTAAAAGTATATATATATATATATATATATATATAATCAATTAAATTCATTTTTAGTCAAAATAATAAATATATATCATTATACAATAAAAATATATAACTTTTCTCCAAAATATCTCTTTATTTAATAATATAAGAATAATAAAAATATCGATGGATCGTCAAATAAATTACATAGATGAGTAGAGGGAGTTGAGAAGGTTATTTACTTAAGAAGTATTTGAAATTGGACGGTTGGATCTTGAGTAATCGGACCGAGAAGTTGGAAAGTTTCCTTTTCTGTCGCAGACTCCTTCTTTCTTCCTTCTATGTTTTCTTTCTTTCTTCCTACTATTTGATTTGCTTTTGTTCTTTACTCAAGTCTTGAGGTGCCCTGATTTTTATTTTCTCGTGGTGGCCTTAGGGCCACACGTTTTATTTATTTATTTTTTCTTTGTTTGGGTTGGGACGGGCTTTGGGGTAGGTTCAGGAAATATACATATATTCTTATATATTATTTTATGTTTTTTTATTTGTGAGTTAATGTGTGTAAGTATTTTGCATTATAAATAAAAGTTTGATAATCTCAAAAATAAAAATACATTTACGTAGAATAACATTATATTTTGAATTACTCAAAATAGAATAAAAGTAGTAAAGTTACCGGTCTAATTTGAAAAGAGACAATTTGATTATTTGGTCTTTAAGGATATTTATTGTGTGACAAAAAGTATCAAAATTCAACTATAACCATATTTTTTTCAATGTTAATATCAAACTTGGTAAAATATAATCTTCATAACTGTAAAATAATAAATCATTAAATATAACTTATACTGGTAATATATTAAAACCAGTCTGAAAGCTAAAAATAAAACAGCCTCCGAACGCCCTGAAAATTTACAGGGATGCTCAAAATATTAAATTAAACATATCTTTCTAAAGAAATTATTTGTGAAAATGTCTCTAAGGCCTGTCACTTAAGCTCCCTGTCAAAATATTAAATAAACTAAATAAGAGTACTCTTTTATTTTTGAAAAACGTATGATAACAAATTTACACTTATTGTGATTAGAAAACATATTTCTATTATAATGATGAAATCAAAATTTTATTACGGCACTCAAATCTTTCCTAATCTTAAATCATTAAATTATTCTACTAAAGGTATCAGAAATAACAGGATGTTACAAGCATAATCACATGTAAGGCACTGTATACCCAAAACTCCAGCTAGCATGATGTAATCGATTATCTCTATGAGTGAATCGATTACTTCATTGCAATATACAAATTTTTAGAGAGTCTTGAATGAATTATCAGTGATAGTGTAATCGGTTACTTTTTTCCAAAAGCAATCAATTACTCTATGAATGAATCGATTACTTTGTTGCATCATACAATTATCCAGAGAGTTTTGAATTGATTACTTTTACATGATGGATTAATTACTTTTATTCAAATGAATCGATTACTTTTGTTATGAATCGATTAATTTTTTGAAAAATCAGAAAAACAACTTTGGATCAATTGTATTTATTACATGGATTGTTTTCTGATTTATGATGATCAAATTTTGGAATAAAATGACAAGGGTACTCTCCTTTCTTGCTCTCAACTTCTCCAGTCACATTCTCTAAAAGCTTGAGTGTTTGATACACTACTACCATATAGTTCTTCAACTTGTATATTTGTACTATTAAAAATGTCACGTCAATTATGTAAAACTCTATTCTTAGGTTTTAGGGAGAGGTATCCCTAGAGAAAGAAGGTGTGGTACCTTTTGTAATATGGTGAGTCGTCCTATTGAAAGTATTCAAGGTCCCTTACAAAAGGTCAAATTGTAGTAGTTTGTGGGGTGCTCCGAAATTGTATTAGCGTTTGGAACTTCAATTCATTAATACAACAAATTCGAAGCACGTCGTATAGGACCTGAATGTAGAACACACCGGGGAGGTCAAACTAGGATAAAAATCTTGTTTTTATTTTTTTTTATCATTTATCTATTTACTTATTGTTGCGATAATTTTTGGTGTTGTAATTATTGATTCTACAATGCTCTCTATTTTTTAACTTAACAAAAATTATCGCATAAAGTTAATTCAATTTGTTGGCATATTTTTAATTTCTGAGTTTTCTAGAAATACTTTTGAAAATTAATACAACTCGATTCACCCCCTTTTGAGGTTTGAGACCAATTCCAACAATTGGCATCAAAGGTAGACTCTTGTCGAAAATGAAAGAAATTTGAAAATTGCATCCATTAGAATTAATCATGATAGGAAATTTGAAAACCATCTTTTTGAACTCTTTTGTGAAAAATATGACATTATGCATTATTTTTAATTCGAGGGATTCCTGAACAAAACGGAGTAGTGAGAAGAAAAATAGTTCCTTAAATGAACTTTCTAAAATAATGCTTAATAACACGAATCTTCCAAGTTATTTTTTGGCTTAAATACCAAAACGGTCCCTATAATTGTTGCTCATTTTTAAATTGGTCCCTATAAAATTTTTTCTTTTGTTTTGGTCCCAACATTATTTATTGTTTTGGTTTTAGTCCCCACGTTTAAATTGGATGGAAATCATGGCCTACCAGAATGGGGGACTAAAACCAAAACAATAAATAATGTCAGGGACCAAAATCAAAACAATAAATAATGTCAGAGACCAAAACCAAAGAAATTTTTTTATAGGGACTAATTTCAAAATGAGCAACAATTATAGGGACCATTTTGATATTTAAGCCTTATTTTTTTGTGTTTAGTCTAATTAACTTGTTTTTTACTCCCTCCGTTTCTATTTATCTGTCATATTTCAAACAAAACAAACCCTTTAAGAATTCAATCATTACTTAGATTTTTCCAATACATTAATTATGTTTTTACCCACTATACCCTTTCTCTTTCTATAATCATTACTTATCTTCCACTACTTACGAAAACCAATACCCTATTAAATAGGGGTAGACATGGAAAGTAACATTTATTATACCTTAAAATAATCAAAAAGATAGATAATAAAAAGAAACAAAAAACTTTTCCAAAAACGGACAGTTAAATAGAAACGGAGGGAGTATTTTCTAGTATAACGTGCATACAACCTAATTCAACCTAGTAAAATCTTTTATATTTGACAAACTAGTCCGTTCCTTAACTAGTGTTCTTATTATTTAAAAAAAAATATATACAAATCCCTTTATCAAATACAGTATTTTTTTTAAAAAAAAATATGTGGCTTATTACATACTCTCCTGATCTTTAATATATATATAAAAAAAACATATTTATCTTGGTTTTAATATAAAAAATTAATTAACTTTCTAATTTCAATATAATTATCCCTGTCATATGTTTAGTAAGTGGTTGTCTCTATTAATTTTTGTTTTATTTTCCTATACAACTTTTCAAAAATGACTATATTTTTTTATTAATTTGAAAAAATTAAATACACTCAGTTAATTTTTTTAATAAGTGTGAAATTATTATTTTTTACTTATAATAAAGATCCGAGAGAATATATAAGACAAAACTATTTTGTATTTCCCGTGCATTAATACTTTTCCAATGTCTCTTGTATAGTAATCTCTATCTTTTGAAATATTCTTTTCGGTCCACTACACGGTGTAAGATCCTTTAAAAAAATTTAAGTTCATCAATAAAGTAGAATAATTTTGTTATTAGTATTGAAAATGTAAATATTTAATATGTTTTTTTTTAAACTATTCTTATAATTGTTATTAAAATTCTAAAAAATGTTAGTTTAATAATGATGATTTTCTTTTTAAACTAATAATGGTGATGTTAAAAAGAGGTAATTAAATATTGTTCAAAATTGGAATATAATTTTACAAATAAGTAAAAAATAGGTTTCCAAAAGGATCTTACATATACAATAGGAGGGAGCAGTATATTAGATTTATATTGTTTCTTTTTATAAGTTTTTATCTCAATTTCCAATAAAATGAATTATTATTTTTTCACCAACATATCTATTTATCAACATTTTTTAAAATATTAACGATAATTATAGGAATAATTTTGAAAAAGTAAACAAAATATTACCATTTATAATATTACTAAAATTTTTTGCTAATTTTCTTTCTTAATTCATGTGAAAGTCCACTGAATACTTAAAGCATGTTTGATAGAGTTTGTTGATTATTCCCTCTGTCACACATGGTAAAAAATGACAATTTTTTTACCAAACTATAGTTAAAATAATGAATGAAAATTAAGAAATTTTAAATTCTGAATTGTGATTGGTTGATCGATGCAAAATGCATTAAATTAGTTGTTTGATAATTGGTTGATGTGTTAGACAAACCATTAAATGCATGTCTTTTTAATTTTTTGACTTTTGAATTTTTTAACCATCCTTGTGGGACGGAGAGAGTATATTTTTAGCTTCTTTTTTTTTTAAAAAAAAAAGAAATCTCATTTGATAATCATTGTTATCTTTGACAACAAATTTAAATATATAAAACAAGCATTTATTTGTGAAAAATAAGCCAATAACTTCCATATAATATTTAGATGGTGTAAATTATTATTGGTTAGATTATTTCTTGAGACTCATATAATTTTTCTATTTTACCCTTATCACTCAAATTACAATAACTAATTTCATATCATTTTTTGTAATTTAGTCAATAAAAATAAGATTCTTTAATCGAAAGAAAACTGATCAGTTTAAATTCATTTTTCAGCTAAAAAATTCAAACATAAATATATTACTCCCCCGTCCCAAAAAATTAGTAAACTTTTGAAAATTCAACAAAAATAAGGGAACATGCTTTTAATGTATTGTCCCCCAAATCAACCAATTATCAAAACAAGTATTTAATGCATGTTTTCTTAATTAACCAATCATAGAATATACAATGCAATTTTAATTTTTTTATTCACCATTTTAACTTTTATTTGGATTGAAATTTAGATAATATAATTTTTCGGCAATACCAAATACACACTTACACTGTAATTGAAGTAGGAGTGAGAGGGAGTAAACAACAAGACTCTTGCTAACAAGTAAAAATAACATAAATCCTTAATATTTCTTAAAAAAAGTAAAAATAACACAAATCCTTAATATTTCTTTTTTCGAAGATTACATTTTTCAATACTTTTTAACTATTACTACCATCGTTTTTATGTGTAAGACCTTTTTGGTAAATTTTACATCCACTAAGAAAGTTGGTAAATTTAGTTAATGATATTGTAAATGTGAATATTTGATATGTATTTTCAAAACTATATCTATTAATAGTATTGACAATATAAAAAGTGTTAAGTAAATAGAAGTGTTTGTGAAAAGAAATACTCCATTCGGTCCTATTTATCGGTCATGTTCTAAAAGAATTTTTTGGTCCTATTTATAAGTCACTTTATATATTTTCTAGAAGGAATTTATTGTTATTTTATCTTATTTGTCTTTTGTTTATTAATGTGAAATAATACATTATGAAATTCCAAATGCAAATTAAGATGGTAAAATTGTAATGTTAAATTCCATTTTTAAAGTTTCAAGAAACCTAACCACCCTTCTTGGTCCGAGTGATATGGTTAAGTGTGACTATAAATAGGACCAGAAGAAGTAATTAATTGTCATGAAAAATTGATATAAATTCTTATTAATATAAACGAATTAAAAGTCTCACAATAATGTTATAGATGGAGTACTTTCCCCGTTGCTATATGTAAGACCTCTTAGTAGATTTTATTTCTATTAAGAAAGTTGATTGACTAGTTAATTGTATTGGAAATGTGAGTATTATATATATATATATTCAAAATTACCTCTATTAATAGAATTGAAAATCTAAAAAGTATTAAATAAATAAGGGTATATGTGAAAAGAAATAATTAATTATTACTAAAAATAGGTAGAAGATCTTATAAATATGAATAAAATAAAAGTATAATCTTATATATATAGAGGGATGTGGGTAGTATAATTTACTACCCCGTCCTTATATATAAGACCCATTTGGGTGATTTCGTGTCCATTAAGAAAGTTGGTTAATTTAGTTAATGATATTTGAAATGTGAACATTTGATACTACATCCTTACCTAAATATAAAATCATTTTGACACTTTTATTTTATCCCTATTTATAAGATCTTATACTAATTTCCAATAACTATTGATTACTTTTTTTTTCATAAACACACTTATTTATTTATTTATCACTTTTTAGATTCTCAATAATATTAATAGGGGTAATTTTGAAAACACATATAAAAAATTCATATTTCTAATATAATTAACTAAATTAATCAACTTTTGTTGATGGACATAAAATCTCCAAAGGGGTCTAATAAATAGGGATGGATGAATTATATATTTTCAAAACTATCCTTATTAATATTATTGGAAATTTTAAAAAATGTTAAATAAATAGGGGTATTTATGGAAAGAAGAAATTAGTGATGATTAAAAATTGATGGAAAGTCTTATAAATAAAAAACAAAATAAAAGTGTAAAAATAAAAAAAAAAAAAACAAGAATACATCGACAGTTTACACAATAAAAACATTTGACAATTCCGAAGTCTCCCACAAAAAAAATATCCCAAATTGATGAGATGCTACCCAACACACCTTGCTCTCCTCACTCATCAGGATCATGAATCCATCATCCCTCCAACACCTTTTGATTTTGAACACTCCAACATCCTTAGACTCTCCAAATCCATAAAACCATAGATCCCCATCATTTCATGTGAAACACTTAACTGAAAAAACCAAAAAACCCAAAAAAAAAAAAAAAAAAGAACCCAAAAAAGGAGGAAAAAAAAATTAACATTTTTCATCATCATCTTTGAGAGAGAGAGAGAGAGAGAGAGAGAGAGAGAGAGAAGCATGGCCTTTTCTATTGGAAGCACAAGGCGTGGTGGAGGGAGTAGTTGGAGCTCATCGATCTTACCATCAACAAACCCCAAATCAAAGGTACCCAGAAAGCAAAGGAAACGAACGGTGGTGAAAGATTTCATCTTTGCAAATTTCTTCACCATTGGCCTTGTGTTTTCTCTCTCCTTGTTCATTCTCATTCTCCTCAAATTTGGGGTCCCAAAACCCATAACCTCACACTTCAGGACCCGGTCCAACCGGTACCGGAAACCGGTGAACCGAAAGCCGGTGCTATTGAGTGATGGGAAGGGTGGGAACTACACCCTTTTGGCTGCAAGTGTTGATATTACAACTAAAGGGTTGTATGATAAAATTGAGTTCTTGGATGTGGATGGTGGAGCTTGGAAGCAAGGGTGGAGTGTGACTTATAGAGGGAATGAGTGGGATAGTGAGAAGCTGAAGGTGTTTGTGGTGCCACATTCACATAATGATCCTGGTTGGAAGCTCACTGTGGAGGAATACTATGATAGACAGTCTAGGCATATACTTGATACCATTGTTGAAACTCTTCAAAAGGTTAATTTTTTTTTTATCCTTCCTTTTTGTTTTTTGGTTGCTTGTTTATTGCTTCATGAAATTATGAATGATTTGGAGAGTTTGAGTGAATTTATGTTGGTAAGGTTTTTTGGTAGACTAGTGGAAAAAAAGAAAGAAAAAATTTTTGGTTACTTGTTTACTTTGGTAACGACTGTAGATAAGATGGAGGGTAACAACACAATCACTAGAGACTGAGGGAGACCGAGAAAAATTATATGTGGAACCAATAAGAAGGGTTAGATGTAAATGGTTTGTCCGAAGACATGATTTATGCTATGATATTATTGTGTCGTTTGGTCCATGTATCCAATTGCATGTAGTAGGAAAAGGTTCGGTTATTGTTCGTTGTTGTTGCTTATTCCTTCATGAAATGATGATATTGGTAGCGTTTTGGTAGACATTTTAGAACATGATGGAGCATATGTTTGTTCTATGTTTGGTGTATTGCATAAATACAATGAAACAGGACATAAGATGTAAACATAGAACATTTTGGTTCGACTGAAAGGGGATGAAACGAAGAGAACAAAACATGACATATGTTCTGTCCCCACTCCTTGTTTTGTTCGTGCAGTGCACCATACACTGTCATAATTCTTATAGAATGATGGAATGATTTGGTGTGGTTGAGTAATGTATGTTTTGGTGGTTGACTTAAAAATGGGAAGGTTAAAATGGTTGCTTGTTTATTCCTTCATGAAATTATGATATTATTGATTTGGCTCAACTAGTATGAATAGGATCGGACAATACTTGCTATTGTTTCTTACCAATGGACTTTTGCTGGTCAGTTATCTGTAGGTATCGTTGGCACTGCAAGCCTTTGATGAGGCTTGTGCATGCCCAGACCTTTAAATTGGGTCACCTCCCCTTCCCCTGCAGTATTCTTAACCCGAAAACTAAGTGTGATTTTATTTCATGAATAATTTGCTATGATTGAATGAATATGTGTTGGGGGGTTGTGAGCGAAAAGTTGAAGGCTAAATGGTAATTAATTTTCTTGAGCAAACTAGTTAACTTACTGCTTCCAAACTGGAAAACATGCATGCAAGTGGTACAACTTAAAGTTGCATGTTGTTTCCAAATTTAAGAATATGTAAAGGTTAGATTAGAGGAGATATGAAAAAGCCCCACTGAAATGGAGAACACGTAGCAAGTCTGTTAGTTCGATAGTTTGATTTTGATTGTTCATTGTTGTCTACCATGTTTTGTCATCATTTTGAAACATCTTGAATTATGATGTTGGATGGGTGTTTTGGATTTGTAGGATCCTCGCAGGAAGTTCATATGGGAGGAGATGTCATATCTAGAGAGATGGTGGAGGGATGCCCCAGATGACAAGAAAGAGTCATTCATCAATTTGGTAAAGAATGGGCAGTTAGAAATTGTTGGAGGTGGCTGGGTGATGAATGATGAGGTAATGTAATGTTGATATTGTGACTCATCTTTACCATTGCTATAGCATTTTTATGTATATCCTATTACTGCATATGCAGCTACATTCCTGCTGATTAATTATAACAAGAATTTGTTGAAGGTAGGTTCTGAAATACTGTTCATGATAATTATTAGGTTACTTAGGTCTCTTAAATATGAGGAGCTTCCATTTTTCTCTCCTGTTTAGTGAAGCACATGCTCCATGGAATAATTATGTTCAAATATGAAAATCATTGAAGGACCCATGTTGTAACAAATGTGGGCAAGTGCCCCCCCATAGTTGGGAAATTTAGTATATACCAGTCAATTTAGTTATTTTATCTCATATATTTGTATTTTTGTGTTGTTTTTGCCTCCACTACTTGAATATTTATACTTGTATCATATGTTTGCCACGACTACCTAAAATTTCTGGGTCTGTCTTCGAAGGTTTCTTGTTAATGAAATGCATGCTCTAGAAACATACATTCCCTCACAATTTGTTTTCGGTAAGTTGACCTTGAAGTTGTTTTCTCCTCTATGCAGGCCAATTCCCATTATTTTGCTATAATTGAACAGGTATGCTGAAAGTTTTGCCTGTCTTTACTATTGCACATTTTGTTTTTGGCTGTTTTGCTACAATTTAAGTTCATTATTTAAGTAATTGGGACGGTCCATTTAGATTTTAGGTTTTTCTATTAACTTGCATTACTATGCATGATGATGTTTGGCTGGCATGCTGATGGGCATGATTATTCCTTTATTAATTAATTAAAATTACTAGGAAATTGTTCTTTATATGAATGCAATAAGTGATTTATTCTGATTAAAGGTTCTTAGTTACTGTATTGAAGATTGGAATATGTATTACTCCTTCTGGTCCTAAATGTAAGCCCCTTTGACCAAAAAGCACACCCTTTAAGAAAGTTAGTTAGTATTGTTAGTGGTATCGGAAATGTGAACATATGATATACTTTTTCAAAACTAACCCTATGGTTATTGTTGGGTGTCTAAAAAGTGTTGAGTAAGTAGGGGTATTTGTTGAAAAGAAGTAATTAATGTCATTGGAAATTGGAAAGAGGGCTTACATTAAGGACTATTTTTTTTTTTCCCAAAAGGGGATTACATTAAGAACCGGAGGGAGTAGTAGATACTAGGACATGCTAGGAATAGATAAGTTATGGGAGTTTTTTTATTGCTGTTATTTTGAAGTTATGACTTAGTTTGTCGGTTGGGGTACATTCTACTCCCTCGGTTCCTTATTATCTGTCCTTTTTTGGAGAAATTTTTTGTTCCTTTTTATCCATCCTTTTGAGAATTTCAATAGTGTAATAAATGTTATTTTCCATGTTTAGCCCTATTCAATAGGTATTGGTTTATGAAAGCAATGGAGAAAAATTAGTGATTTTAGAGAAAGAAAGGGTATAGTGTGAAAAAACATAATATATTGGAAATCTATGTAATGATTACATTTCTTAAAGGGTGTGTTTTGTTTGAAATAAGACAAATAAATAGGAACGAAGAGAGTATTATGTGCCTACTAATATCGGTGATGATAAAATTTAAAGCCTTTATTTGCTCTCTTTTGAGATAACATCCCTTTTTTGAGATAACGCAATCAGGCGTTATATGTTTGAGGTTCACGAAATTATTTATTTTTTTGCTGGAGGAATTTATATTGGTCATGTAAACTTCTAGAGAGCATAGCTCATTCTTAGTATCAATGGAGCTCATTCTCTCTTTTTGTTTGTATATATGTACTTAGTATTCATTCATTAGCAGAGAAAATTATGTTTCCATGTTTCGATCTGTCCATTTCATGTGATTTCGTGTTCATATCAGAATACTTTCCTGTAGCTCTAGAGATTTGTAAGCTATTTTGAGTGGTTATTAATCTTGGACAATTATGTATCAGATCACAGAAGGAAATATGTGGCTGAATGACACCATTGGCTTCGTTCCTAAAAACTCTTGGGCCATAGATCCATTTGGTTACTCTTCTACCATGGCATATCTTCTGCGTCGTATGGGTTTTGACAACATGCTTATCCAGAGGACTCATTATGAACTCAAGAAAGAACTTGCATGGCACAAGAATTTAGAATACATATGGCGTCAAAGCTGGGATGCTGAGGAAACCACGGATATATTTGTCCATATGATGCCATTTTATTCGTATGATATACCTCACACTTGTGGCCCTGAGCCTGCTATTTGCTGTCAGTTTGACTTTGCTCGCATGCAGGGATTTCTTTATGAAAATTGCCCATGGGGACAAAAGCCTGTCGAGACCACTCAGGAAAATGTTCAGGAGAGAGCACTTAAATTACTGGATCAATACAAGAAAAAGTCTACTTTGTACCGAACAAATACCCTTCTTGTTCCTCTTGGAGATGATTTTCGCTATATTAATGTCGAAGAAGCAGATGCCCAGTTCAGAAATTACCAAATGTTATTTGATTATATCAATTCAAACCCAAGTTTGAATGCTGAGGCGAAGTTCGGTACTTTGGAAGACTACTTTCAAGCTGTGCGCGGGGAAGCAGAAAGGATAAATTACACGGCTCCTGGTGAAATAGGATCTGGTCTTGTTGAAGGTTTTCCTTCTCTGTCTGGTGACTTTTTTACTTATGCTGATCGACAACAAGACTACTGGAGTGGTTATTATGTTTCACGGCCCTTTTTCAAGGCTGTTGATAGGGTTCTAGAACAGACTCTTCGTGCCACAGAAATTATGGTTGCTCTAATACTCGGGTTCTGTCGGAGATCACAATGTGAGAAGTTTTCGGTGGGGTTTTCCTATAAGTTGACCGCTGCTAGAAGGAACTTAGCTCTTTTTCAGCATCATGATGGGGTAACTGGGACTGCAAAAGATCACGTGGTTATGGACTATGGAACTCGAATGCATACTTCATTACAAGACTTGCAGATTTTTATGTCCAAGGCAGTTGAGCCACTTCTTGGAATCCGCTACGATAAACTAGATCAGAGTCCTTCTCAGTTTGAGCCAGCACTGGTGAGATCCAGATATGATGCTCAGCCATCGCATAAAGTGAATAGTATTCGTGAGGGTACTTACGAAACAGTGATCTTTTTTAACTCTTTGGAACAAACTAGAGAAGAAGTTGTGATGGTGGTTGTTGACAGTCCTGACATTACTGTGGTTGACTCTAACTGGAGTTGCATTCAAAGCCAAATTTCACCTGAGTTGCAGCATCATGATAAGATCTTTACTGGGAAGCATCGGCTATATTGGGAAGTTTCTGTTCCTGCAATGGGGTTGGAAACATATTATCTTGTCAATGGTTTTGTTGGCTGTGACAAGGCCAGGCCTGCAAAGTTGAAAGTTTTCTCAAAATCAAGTTCGGTTAAGTGTCCTACTCCATACACTTGCACACAAATTGAAGCTGATGTGGCTGAAATTGAGAATCAGCATCAAAGACTAACTTTTGATGTAAGGTATGGTTTGTTGCAGAAGATAACCTTGAAAAATAGTTCCCCAAATATCGTGAATGAGGAAATTGGTATGTATTCTAGTTCAGGAAGTGGAGCATACTTGTTTAAGCCAAATGGTGAGGCCCAGCCTATTATTGAAGAAGGTGGACAGCTACTTATCTCTGAGGGCTCTTTGATGCGGGAAGTGTACTCTTATCCTAAGACAGGTTGGGAGAAAGCCCCCATTTCTCATAGTACACGTTTATATAATGGAGAGAATACAATCCAAGGGTTTGTCGTTGAGAAGGAATATCATGTTGAGCTTCTTGGCCATGATTTCGATGATAGGGAGTTGATAGTTAGATACAAAACAGATATTGATAACAAAAAGATTTTTTATTCTGATTTGAATGGATTTCAGATGAGCCGAAGAGAAACTTATGATAAGATTCCTCTGCAAGGCAATTACTACCCTATGCCCTCTCTGGCCTTCATACAAGGATCCAATGGTCGGCGGTTTTCTGCCCATTCCCGGCAATCATTGGGCGTGGCTAGCCTTAAAGATGGATGGCTAGAGATAATGCTTGACCGCCGTTTGGTAAGAGATGATGGTCGTGGTCTTGGCCAAGGAGTGATGGATAACCGTGTAATGAATGTCGTCTTCCACATAACCATAGAATCCAATATTTCTGCGATTCCGAATTTGGCTTCCAGCTCTTTCCCTTATAGCCCTTCTCTTTTCTCTCACCGTGCTGGTTCTCACTTGAACTATCCATTACATGCCTTCATTGCCAAGAAGGCACGGGAATTATCGGTGAAGCCACCACCTAGATCCTTTTCTCCTCTAGCAGCTCCCTTGCCATGTGATCTGCACATTGTGAACTTCAAGGTTCCCAAGCCTTCGAAGTTTTTGCAGCAACCATCTGAAGGTTCTAGATTCGCCCTTATTTTGCACCGGCGACATTGGGATTACTCGTATTGTCGGAAGGGAAGATCGCAGTGCACTAATCTGGCTAATGACCCTGTGAACCTGTTCACCATCTTCAAGGACATTACAGTCACAAAGGCAAAAGCAACTTCCTTGAATCTTTTGCATGAAGACCCTGAAGTAATGGGATTTGCTGAGCAGTTCGGAGATCTTGCACAGGAGGGGCATGTCGCCATGTCTCCGATGGAAGTACAGGCATACAAGTTGGAGTTGCGGCCGCCACAATAGAATGCTCATTACCGAATTGTTGCTGCTGCTGTGATTGAAGTTGACCACGACGACAATGAGCAACAAAAGAAGCAAATTTTGTTAGATGCTTCGTTGATGTTGATCGTAGGGATGAATTAATCTTGGACTGCAGGTTAGAGAATGTGAAGAATGAGGTCCAGTCAAGGCAAGAAGAGTTAGTTTACTTGGTTGAGGGAGTGTGACAGTGACGCTGGAGTTTTGTAGATTGCTGTTATAAAATCATGGATGAGATTATTGCTTCTGCGGCTCCTTGTTTGTTTAGTATGTTAATGTTACTGTAGCATTTGTTTTATGCTTCTTGAACGTTCAGTTAAAGATGAGTTTTGCTTTATTGACTCACTTTGTTGTTGTATAACACGTTTCTTAGAGGCTAGTGATGCTATATGTACAAATATCTAATACCTTATACCTCTATGCAAAAGGAGTGAGCTCTTCTTTGGATGTGGACTCTACATTTTGCTTAACTAATACTCGGTACTATCCACATTTATGAAAATGTATTTGCAAAGTTCACATTGTCAAGGGGGCTTTGTTTCCAACATATATCATAAGTTACCAACCAATCACACACAAGTTACCAACATTTTTTTCCATAGATACTAACAAACATCAAATCTTTATTTACTACAATTGACAGTCTAGCACATTATCGTCATACTAATAAACTTATATCAATTGCAAAATTCCTTAACTTCAGATAAATTACCAACACATATTATAAGTTACTAACAAATCACACACAAGTTTTCAATGTTAGCTGCATAATTACTAACAAACAACAAATCCTCTTTGTAGCAAGAACATTAGTAGTAGCAATCAAGTTATGGAGTAAGAGAAGTTGTGTGAAGGTGAGTGATCAATGAGAGTAGAGATGGAGTATGGGAGAAGGAACTTCTTGGCGAGTTACACATGAGAGAAAGAGAGAGGAAAAGCAATGGCACTTTTATTGAGAAATGTTTGTCAGCCTAATATTTTATTGTTTTTTTCTTAATCAATTCTATATTTTATAAAATAAAAAAAAATTTAAAATACAAGCTTATGGTGTGGAGTCAATAGTTTTTAAATGTTAGAATAACAAAGATGTAAACTGCAAGGTTTTATGGATATCAAGTCTCATGAGTGGGTAAAAATGTTTTAGAAGAACTTTACTCCCTTGAATGTATTTTTCTACTCAAATTAGTCTAAATTCAATATGATTCCTAATATCTAGTCTCAACCAAATCATCATTGACGGCGTATATCTTTTCCACTCCCCTTATTTGCTAATTTTACTCCTTTTAGTGTAATTATATAATAGAAGTACACTTCGATAATTGGAAAAAAAAAGGAGTATAGTTTTTTTTAAAAGAAAAGCTCTTATTAACAAGTTCTCTTGGGGCATTTGTTAAGCCTCCTAAAAATAGAAAAAATAACACAAGTTCCTAATTTTTCTTCTCTCGAGAATATCAAAAATTACATTTTCTAATGCTTTCCAACTACATATAGCTTCTTAACAAAGGCACATGTTAGCATTTTCCTAAAAAATATGTTAGTGGAAAAAGTATTCACCAACATTTAGCATTTAGCATGTTTTGAACGGCGTTTGAAAACCCCATAACATGAAAGCTGTGAGAGGGAAGCTTCTTGCAAACACATGTTTGCCTCCCCATAACGCTCAAAAAACCAAGCATTTGGAAGCTAACACTCTTGCTGTCAAGGTTTATTTATTGCCTATAAACTCATTTGGGAGATAACCTAATGTCCTGATGGTACCGCGAGGAAAGTTGTTGAAATTGTTTATTATGGTAGAAGGCCCTCTTTTTTAGTCATGTATAGTGTACAAATTCTATGCATGTCTAAAAAAATAAAAAGAGAGCACACCGAATTTTGACCATTAAATTATACATGGATGGTCAAATAGTAAAGTTGCTTGGTGGTAATATATCAATTCTAAAAAAATAATAATAATAATAATAATACATGCACCACTCAAATAAGATAAACGGTCTTTATTGTTCTCATTTATTACAATAGCAAACTTGACATGTTCTCTATGGACATACAAAACAGCAGTCAGAAGCTTGATTTACAATTTAATAATTGTTTCATTGATCTATTTGAGGACATTACATAAAATTGGAAGGATAGAGAAAAATATATTGAAATTTCCATATATAAGCCAAAAATTCCAGGGCCTTCATGTATAAGGTGGTATTTAGAGTGAATACTTCCTTGATCCTGGAGCTGAACTTTAACTTACATCGGTAATGGAAAATGTTTCTCCTACACCATCTTTTTGGATGTAGTTGGTAGGGAAGAGAGATAAAAAGGATTTAAATGTAAAAGGAAGTGCAAGAGAAAAAAGTGCAAATTTATCTCTTCTCAATCCTAAAAGGGCAACATTTCAAACCTCTTCTTTTGATGAGTAGCTAGTAAAACTTTCTTTTCAGCATTATAAGATGATTTCTTCTTGTACACTGACATTGAGAGTCTTATGGGGTAGAACTATGCTGTTGATCACCACCACCTCATCTTCAACTGTCACAGCTTCTCCTAAAATTATTACAAGGTGAAAAAAAAAAAAGGAAACTAAGTTCATTACTGACAAATGTAACAGAAAATCAACTGAGAACCAGAGATATGGAACAAATAAAAGGCAATTATGCACCAAAAAGTAAATAAATAATAGGCAATTAATCAAACAGGGAGGCATACCTAGAATGGTTGTGCCAAGCTTTGCATTGTAGTCACCATCAGCCTGAACCATCCAATTTCAATACTAGTCAGCCACAGTAAGCTTGGGTTAAAAAATTTAAGTTGAGTCCTTACATGTACAGATAATTTCAATTTGGTCCTCACCATTTATTGTTATAACATCGTTAAAGTATAGGGACCAAATTGAAAATGATTGTGACGTATAACGGATAAGTATTAAAGTGAAAATAATTACCGCATACAGGGAACAAAAATGTTTATTTTTAGTCCCTATACTATACATGACTATCATTTTCAATTTGATTCGTATACTTTTACCTCCTAAAAATAAATGGAAAAGGCCAAATTGAAAATAAGTGTACTATAGGGATTGAATTGAAATTTTTGGACATTAAGGACCAAGCTGAAAATGAGCATCAAATATGCCGAAAGTATACCTTAACCTTAAACCAACAAAGGGTTAAACAAATTTTTCACTACCAATTAAAATTTCAAATCTCTTACATATACTAATCGGCCAAACTTTTCCTTGAAATCAAAATTTTCTAAATAAATTTTTATTTTATCCACTATATCACTGTTTTTAAAAAATCCACTAAACTTGCCTGCACCCTTGACCATCTTCCGATCGATGACTTCCATCCAACAATTGAATTTATAACTACAGCATTTTCCTGTCAGGAGAAAAAACACATTTTGATTTAATGTTTATACAGTGACAATACCCTGCACCTTAGGCATCCGGTTACTTGCCTTGATTTCAACATCATCCAAGATGATACAACTGATTAACCTGACGCCAGCACCTACACGAACATTTGCTGAGATAGAAACATTGGGACCAATCTGTTCAAGAAAGAAATTGAAAACATGAGTTAAAGTTCACCACAAATTTTGGCTCCTCGCAATATGTACTTGTAGACAGCATTCATAAATGCAATATGCACCGTTCATCTGAATAAAAGTAATGCCATCATGATTTGAGCATGAAATAGCCACACTAACAAGTTATCTCCTAGATAGGGTTTGGTAGACACACTGCTCACTATAACAGGATGGAACAAAGCATATGGATTCTGTTTTATGTTAAAAAGGTGGAACCAACAAGAACAGAACAGTACACAACTTTATGTCCCCACATCAAACACTACACTAGAGTTCTATAATGGCATCAATGTACCCCAAAAAACTACCCTAGTGTAACATTGCAGTGTTTCAACTTTCCACCTTCCAAAATAAATAGTAAAGCTGTCACAGATCCTTATTCCTTGGCATAGTTTACAAAGAATCATTGTTCCTTTTCCGTAGAATTCTGGATGTATTTTTGCTTCAAGTTTTGACTTTTAAGCCTTTTCATAAAATTACCTTCGAATATATTATAAAGACGAAAAAAAGCAGTTCCAAAACAATAATCTGGTGAACTGAATTACGAGTCTGGGTTGCAGTAACAGGAAGAGAGTGGTGTGTCAAAAATGAAAAGAAGCACAACAGCTATTTAAGAACCATTCACATTTGAGTTGCATACATCTACAATTGAATGTCATTTTTATTTAAATTTGCAAAAGGTAAAAAAAAAACCCAAAAGGATCAGGACAGATATCAATCATACCCAGGCCTCTAAGTAATGCAGCTGAAAAAGTGCTGTTGCTTTTCTTGCAACGAAAGTGACACTTCAACGACAAAGACTTTTCCCACCAGGTGGAAAAGAAGTGACATGTAAAAGAAATTAAATTTAACCTAACAAAAACTTCAATGGTAGATTGGTAGTTCACAAACGAAAAAGATTTTTCCAGAAAACACTACAGGGAATAACTTTAAAGCAGGGCAGGACCTTCTGAGAGAATACAGAAAAACCTTACGACATTTCAGATTACTTTTCATAATTATTTAACCACATTCCTATATATTTAATATCATCATACGATCATTCATGTTTATGCCATATATAGGTGGCATTACCAATACGGTTTCATTCCTTATCAGTGATCAACAATTACTTCCATAGATGTTTATTAAAAAGTAATTTCTGTTATTATATGATAAATTTTCATTACAAATGCAATACACCAGTTTTTAAGACAAACTTCCCAATTTGACCTTAATTTAATGATTCTTAGCATTTGGAAATATCATAAACTCTTGCTAAGCCTTTTCCTTTTAAGCAGATATCAACTTATTCTAGTTAAAAGTTTACATCAGCATTTCAGCAGGTTATTACTGTTTAGTTTTTAGTAGTTTACAATAGAAAATGTATCAACGTATTACCACAATTTTAAATTTAGACTTAAAGAGGAAAGGGTCTACAATCTTATATAGGCAAGAAAGGAACTACCTTCGCAGATGGATGAACTTTTGCAGATGGATGAATATATACATCACCAACAATTGTAGCATTCCTTTGACCATCTCCACTGGCCAAAAGATGGGGCGAAGTATAGCGGAATTGAGCAAGATACAACTCCGAGCATTTCAAAGACATTCTGTTCATGTCAAGGTATATATTATCAGGTAAAATGAAACAATGGTCCAAGATTAAAGCTTAAGGCAATATTAAGATGCTACACATCCTACCTACCCTGGGGTTTTAATTTGCTCCCAGAAATCCATTGTCTGATATGTATACAATTGCTTCTTTCCAGCTAGAGGAGATAATATATCTTGATCCAATCTTACAAAATCTGAAGGGAGAGTTCTGAAGGGAAAATAAAGCATGAACCCGTGAATATATTTCAGTTTTCAACAGGGTTAAAAAATTTGCAAAGCAAAAGATAACTACTTTGGAATCAATGTGATGATGTGATATATGTCAGGATTTTCATTAAATCTTCAAGAAGCTGAAGAATAAGTAACGGGGTTAGACATTTGTATGATAATGATCAACGTTACTTTTAAGCCCTAAAAGAGAAAAACTAAGATGTCAGGTGTAGGGACTCTTTCACATTTGACAGACATCTGAACCAATAGGTTGTTAGTGATGTATATCGATGCATGGCGTTAAAAGATTTTTCTTGAATTTTGTTTAAAAAAAAGTAAAAAAAAAAAGAATAACTGATATTGAATCAACCTTGTGGCAGATTGGAGTGCTTCAAAGCTGGATAGGCGACGTAGATTAGCTGCAAAGCAGTCAATAAAATCAAATCATTTTCCAGTCATGCAAGTTTTACTGTGAATAGCACAAGATAAACTAAGCTGATAAAGTGAAATCCTGAAGGCAAAAGAATATAGATTTTCTAGTTCTCAGACAAATGTCATGTTATAGATATATCAAATATAATGCAGCAGAGTTTAAAAAACAAATGCAGAGACCCTTATTATCAAATTAAAATATGAAGCATCCTATATCTTCTCTAATTAACAATAAAAATTCATAATAGGGCCAAGTCCCGATGTTTTACAAACATTTTATGTTTTAACTTCAATCAGACCCAGTAATTCAAAAAGTAGATAAATTGACAAGATATTTGTCTACACGTCTGCTTGGAAAACATGTTAGGCTGCTAGCTCGGCTAGTCAATAATGTTCCCTTTGGCATAGATAAACAAATTCACAGAGGGCAAATGTATATCATTGATTTTGGTGCTTGGAAATTCTCTGTAGTCAATCCCAGTGGGATCCCACGCAATCCCAGGATCCCATCCTAGTTTTTCATGGAGTTGAGATGGGATTTGCTATCCCATCCCAGATTTCCATCCCGGCTGTCCCAGCTTTCCCAGGTTCAAAATCCTAATTTCTCACTGGGATCTCGCTGGGAAAGGGACAACAGGGTTAAAACCCGATTTTGAACTCATTTTTAAAACGACGTGTAGCTTTGTTTGGGACCTTTGGGTCATTTCGACAAATCCCTGAACCTTTTATTAGATTTATGTCATTGATTTTGAGCTTATGATTTTAATTTTGTGTATTATTTTGTTTTTGGCCTTCATATGTGTATAGTATAAATTGCTTATTTTGCTTTCCTAAACATCATTATCCCAGCCATCCCGCTATCCCGTTTTTGGGGAAGGCTGGGATGCTATGGGATCTGGGATTGAACTGTATATTGTGCATGGTGACTAAAACAAATACCATTTTGACATCAAATTTGTTTCAGCACAGACAGATGTAAAAAGAAGGATGATAGGTATCAGAAATTCGCTAACGGAGAAATGGAGTCTAGTTCCTTATGATGAGGATATTTCCTCTTGATTAAGCTGAAAAACTAGAAAGTAAGATAAAAAAACACCCACAGACTTAGGGATTTGCTCCTCCCTAGCGAAATGGCCCCTAAACCTTTACTGAATAATTGCCTAACGTTGCCTTGCTTACCTCACATTTATCCCCACTTACTCCTATCTGAATTTCCCTTCTCACCCCTTTCCCACTGCCACATTGGCATACTGCTATGGCACAGGTCATAGGCTTCCCTTCTTGCCCTTAATGTACCCACTGACTCCTTTTTTATATATCCTTTCTCACTTACATCTCATAACTAAGGCTCTATCAAATAGATAATAAAGGACAAAAGTGTAAATATTTGTAAGACAACAGTGTTATTAACAATATCTTGTAAAAGAAAAAAGAGAACCGTGGGAGGAGGAAGAGCATGCATTATCATTTATGGGTTTGTTTGTCTGTTTGTGCTTTTGAGGATGTGAAGCTGAATAAAACTAGAACGAAACTATACTTGTTGTATGCAGTACTTATTGATTAAAATTCTTCAGGTTGAGGCGTTGAGCACAAGTTAAATCTAGTGTTTTAGGGAACTAATTCATGAAACACAACAATTTTATGATTGAGGGTTTTGAAACTGTGAAGGGAAGTGACCAACCTCTGCCTTCCCGATTCATGGATACATCTTCGATGGCATTAAAAATATCGGGGGTGAAAATGTAGACACCACAGTTTATCAAATCGCTAACCTGCATATTATACGATGGTTAATCTTCTCTAAGCATAGTCAGAAGTTAGAGAAACATAAGTGATACCAATTGGGGAAAACAAAGATAATAAACCAAGTTGAATACTCACAAAAGTCTCAGGTTTCTCAGTATAATGCAGCAGTTCATTAGTGGTTGGGTCAGCAATCAACTCGCCGAACTCGCTGGCAGATTCAGCAGAAACCTGCACACGGCATCCCCAACCCCAGAAGGAGAATGAAAACACGGTTTTGCAATGAAACACAAGGATGCATTTATAAACAGACATATACCCATCTGAATGAATTTTATGAATTTAAATGCACATGGCTGCATGGCGATATTTTTTATGCACCAACCTTGATTACCAACATTGTCCCCATCCCACCATATCTTCTATGGGCTTCTGCAAAACGGAGAAAGAAATATTTCAGCAGCGCCATACTTTTGAAGAACTACTATGCCTTAATAGCAACAGACTTACCAAGCATGGATGATAGTGGAAAGCTACAGCAAACATCACAATTAAGCAGAAATATCTGTGACTGCAATCAAAATGTAGCCTATCTGTTAGAACATGGAAATAAAGCATCTCAAATTTAATACACAAAACAATGTGTATAATAAAAAAAGTCATCAGAAAAGTGTTTCTAACTGGACTGTCTTCCATGATAATATCTCTGAAGTAGTTAAGGCCACCTGCTGAACCATGTGGTTTATCCTCCTTTAAATATCTAGATGGATATTAGTAACATATCATAGTCAGTTCCATCATTTAAAAGAGCTTATAAAACAACTTATTTTACTCCAAAAAAAAATGCTTGATATCAATTTAGTAGTCACCTTACTGGTAATTTCAGCTCATTTGAAATTGAAGAGACATACAGAGCGAATTCTCGCTCCTCGTAGAATCCAACCAGATATATTTGAGCCAAATTTGGAATCTGTCGAAGGCATAACATCTTATTTTTTAAGGCTAAAGAAGACCAAATCTCATACATTAGTGCTATATCGAAAAAGCAATGCTCTTTTATTAGCTTTTTTTATATGTATAAAATATTAAAAAAATAGTGTAAACCCTCAATTCAGTTCTACAAAGATTTATGGTACCGCGCTATCGCCAGATAGGTCCTTACAAGTTTTTTGTCGCAATTAAGCCATTGAATGATTTGAAACGTAACCGCATCAATCCTTCTAAGGACTTTAAGTCACCAATTAAGTCATTCAATTTAACACCATTTTAAATCATTTAAGAACTTAATTGGCACAGCACTTGACCTAACTCATGACACAGTTATCACTGGAGGTCAAAATTGAGAGTTTGCTGAAAAACACAGCATGCAAGTCAACATTGAAATTGAAAGTTGCAACTAATTTTCTAAGGAGAAAAAGAAGCAAACCCTTTTACAAGCAGAGATAGGATGATGGACCATTGGCTGGCCAGCCAAAGGGAAAAGGGGTTTTGGAGTATTGAATGAAAGTGGTCTAAATCTGGTCCCTGCACACAAAAAAATTGAAACACAAAAATCAAATTAAAGCCCAAAATTTGAAAGGAGAAAAAGAGTGCAACTTTGATAAGAGATTCCAAAATACCTTTAGTGGGTCCACCCACCATAATCACAGCAACCACCTTCTCTTCTGAACTATCCATATCTTGAAAGAACCAAAGCAGGTTTAGTGGGTTAGTTTGAACTGTGAGATATGAGTCTTCTGACTCACTCACTCACTCAAGTTGGGTTTGCTTTGGTTTGGAGAATGAAGTGAAGAATGAGAGAGGAAGAGAGGGAAGAAGGGTGATGGAGAAGGCTATCTAGGAGTGGTGAGAGGGAGAGTGAAGATCTGGGAGTTTTTCTCCTCTCTCACTCTCAATCTCTCTCCACTCTCATTCCTTCCTTTCCTTGCTCCCCTTGCCCTCTTCTATTTTATTTTTTTTTATTTATTTTTTTTTTACATGGGAGGTTTGGGACTAGAACCCATGATATGGGGGAGGGGAAAATTCTAGTGTCTCTGCAGCCACCAACTGAACTGTCTTACGCGAACTATTTTTATTTTTTTTAAAAAAGGATTTTCTTAAATAAGGGAGGAGAATAAATATTTTAATTTGGATTTATTTTCTTGAAAAAATAAAAATATAATGTTATATCTTCTAAATAAATTATTTTCTATGAAATTTAACTATTTTTAGATTTTTATCAATAGCTGAAATTACACAAACCCAAAAAAATAAAAAATTGTCTTGTAAATCCTGAAGTATTCAAGAATTTTTAAAGAGATATCTTATTTTAAAAATTTGTAATTATGACTTTTTAAACTTTGAAATAATTTGTGATTAGATTATAGAACTTTAAAATTTATAAATATTTTTCTAATTTCTATCTCAATTTGTAAATTGTAATTAGATCCTTAATTCGATTTCTTTAAATAATACTAACTATTAGTATTATGATAGATAAATAAATAAATAAAATAAGAGACGAATACATGATGATTTTTTAACAATTGTATTTAAGTTAGGAATATTCACAATATTGTGGATTAAATTTTTGGAGTTTTTTTTTTCCAAAAAGAAGGGTTTTAAGGGATGACAATTAAATCCAAACACGAGAGTATCCACTTGAACTCAGCCCGCTCGATTTTGGTGGGAAAAATTTGCTTTGATTGAGTTTGGGAAAACCCGAAACTGAAACCTGTTTTAAAAAGATGGAGATGGGACAGATCTAAGATTGTAAGTACCTATTTCGTTCTCGCTTTCATGCCAAACGAGATATAAAATTAAATAATTTTCATTGTAATAATAGTTAGATGATGAAATCAAAATAATATATTTGGCTAAAACCATAATTTAAGACCCTGTTCGGGGTGGTTACAAGTTGTTGGTTTTTGGTTTTAAAATCATATTTTAGAAACAAAACCTATTCAACTTAATGGACCTAATTTTGATTTTTGACACATTTTCAGAACAGATTTATCCAACTTTTTAAAACATGAAAAATAGGTTTTGGAATAATGGTTGTGATTTATCTCCTCGGGTATATTAACGTTGTTAACAACATAAAACCCTTATCACTTCTCCACTTTTCTTCATTCCCCTTGCCACTTCATTGACCATCCACTCCATCATCGTCATTAAGTATTCTTCATGAAAAAAAAAATAAATATCAGGTCAATTTTACATTAATTAGCCAAAACCTATTTTTCCAAAACTCAATTCTTCCTCCCAAAATTAACGATTTTCCTTGTTTTTGGGTGGGCACAAAATATTTAAAACTAACATCGTTGTTGTTTAGTAACATTGATCATGTTTAATTTTTTTTATAGGAATTATAAATGGTTGAGGTTTATTATTATTATTATTATTATTATTATTATTATTATTATTATTATTATTATTATTTTAGGCTTAAATACCAAAATGGTTCGTGCAAATTTTGACCCATTTGATATTGGTTCCCGTAAAAAAAAATAACCAAAAGCCATCAAATCTAATAACCGATGGACAACATAATTATAGGGACAAATATTTATTTAACATGATGAATCAAAACCAAATCATTTTGTAAATGCAGAGATCAAAACCTTTTTTTTTTTTGCAGGGACCAATCTCAAAGGAATCAATATTTACAAGAACCATATTTTTATAATCTAGTATAGGTTGGGTCAGGGTTTGCTATTTTAAAAATCAAACAACCTAACCCAACCCCCTTGACCCAAATTTAACCTTTTTTTTTTTCAGGGACCAATTTCAACCAAGTTAATATTTACATGGATCATCTTTGTATTTAAGTCTTTATCTGTTGTTGTTGTTGTTGTTGCTGGGTCAGTTTAATGGGTTGGCTTTTTTTAAGCAACCCAACCCAATCCAGTATGGGTTAGGTCACGGTCTTGCTACTTTAAAAATCAAACAACTCAACTCAACCCCTTGACCCAAATTTATTTTATTTATTAGTAATGCATCGAAAAAAAAAAGAAGCTAAGTTACTATTGCTTATTATATACTATTTAAACCTTCCACTTTAAATCAACTATACGAAATATGAAAGACTTAAGTGTCAACAATTCTTTTCTGATATCTTGTAGAAGGGTGTACTACTTTTATTTATCATATGTTTCAATAATTTAGTTCATGACTTGATACTTAAAGGATTTCATATTATTGCTTTTGGATAATTTGATTTTGAATCATGCCTTAATCATAAATTGTGTAGTTATGTTGTTTATGAATAATATTTAATTAATCATCTATGTGATTTTTGTTGTATTTTTTATTTTATTTTTGTATTTATTTTTGTTATTTTTTTTTTGGAAATGAGAACATATAGACCAATTACCTAACTCGACCCGACCCGAATTTATACGGGGATGACATAGAAGTATAATAGTTGTGAATCATCTCCATAATGAGCATGACACTTGTAGATTGGATACTTCTATTAAGTATTCTCGAATATTGGTTTCACTTTTGTTCTGTCCAACTCGGATATTGCTCTTAAGTCGATCGGGGGTTAAGCCCCTTATCTAGGACAGAGGTCCTCGCGAAGGATGTTTAGTTTAACAAGAGTGGGTGCTAAGTCTTGCTGTTCTTGCTGGTCCTACGTATCCGTTCGAACTGTGTCTTGGGGATCAAGACAACGTAGTTCTGTTGAACACGCATAGGCAGTGCATAAAAGGGGAAGAGCAAAACTGATCAAAGCAGCCCTTAAGAGTAATTAAGGGCAATATCCCTTATTCTTGGGGAGGTCTGTATGGTCAAAACTCTCCTTCAATTAATCTGGCTTACTGCGAAGGGCAGCAAGAATCGATTAACTTTTGGGGTGGAGTTGTAAGCAGTTGCGACCTATTCCTCGGACAGTAAGGGAACTCCTTACTGTTTCTATGGTCACTCACGATGGGGAGTGACTGCATAGTTCTTCTTCTAGGGTGGAACGTGATTTCTCTGCACACAAAGTATATAGGACAGGGTATGGATACTACGTGTGTATGAGATTTCTTTGTGTACGAGCGAGATATGGTGATTTGTTGTTATTCACTTAACTAATACTATTTAAAAAAAAAAAGCTAACTAATAGTATATTTTAGATTTAAGTTAATAAAATGCTAGTTCCGTTAGTTCGGTGAAAACAAAATAGAAGATGTTCGTAGTGTTGAGAAAATGCCTAAGCATAGGTAGTTTTGATAATTACAAAGTGCAAGTCAAGGAAAAAGTCCACAACTCAACTTAAGGCTTAACAAAGTCAACAAAGGGGTTCTTATTGTAATGTGATATATTATTTATTCTTTATTAAGTCCTCTAGGTACATATTATTATAGAGTCTAATCTAAAAGAAAATGGTTTGCATGCTAAGTAAAATCAAAGTGGGTGATTTCTAAAATTAAAAGTAAAATATTTCTCTAACAAATAAAATATTTTTTATAAGTCAAGTAGCTATTTTAATTAAGTATCAAAAGTTTTTAAATAAGTGCCAATTTTTAAAAAATAATTGAACTGAAGTATCTGGATATTTTGAAAGTATCTAGATTAAGTATCCGTATACATCTGAAAGTATCTGGATACCTCGTCTTTTAAAACAGCAGAATTTCATATTTAAACCCGTGGTATCCGGATACCTTCCTGGGTATTCGGATACTGACAGTCAAAACTGTCTAAAACTAGCCGTTTGCTGTCCAAACTTTTATATATACATGTCCAAACGTTTTTAAAAGATGAGACAACGTTCTTACAACCTTCTAACACTTTTGAACTTTCTCTTAAACACGTTTTATAGAATTCTCAAGTGTTCTTCATGAATCAATTGAATTTTCACATATGATCAAGAAGAACATTCAAGTGTTGCATTGAATTTTCACAAATACCCACTTTGATTACACTTGCATTCATTCTTATTCTTCTAGATTCTGATCTAATAGTTAGTGTTCTTAAATAAGTTGCTTATCCACACAAAAAGGTGCAAAGATCATCGCTTTTCATTGGAGTTGTTCATCCGCACAACGAGGTATAAAGTGCCAACAACAAGACATTGACAAACGCAAATTGGTGAAAGGTTTTCATCAAGTATACTTGAAGGTTTCAAGTGGAATTGAAGAAGGTTTCTTCAAGCACAAGGTTCGCTGTGGTTCGAGGAATTGTTTGCGATGACACAAGTTCCAAAGAGGTTCTTTGGAGGGACGAGTATAAGGTAAAGGTTTTCTCTTACACATTGCTTGTACTTACAATTCTTGTTCATAGTGAAGCAAATCTCCTATCTCAGAGAGGGAGGACTGGATGTAGCATTAGTGTTCGTTAACACACTAATGTGAACCAGGATAAAATCCTTGTGTTCGCTTCTCTTTCATTATCTCTTTACAATTCCGTGCGCTTAATTTTCATATATTTAAGTATATGCATTTTATATATTTTTACTCTGATTATTTTAAAGGCCTTAGTAAGCGATAAATTTTTAATTGGTGAAGATTCGTACTCTTCGCCTATTCACCTCCTTTATAGGGAATAGCACTACCAGCTTGTTTTCCAACAAGTGGTATCAGAGCTCGGTCGGAAACGATCGAGCGTAACAACTTTTTCCGTAAGATTCTAGGCTTGGTAAACAATGGGTTCTAATAATCCCTTCGATGGTGAAGGCTCTTCCATTAATCGCCCCCCTATGTTTTCGGGCGAAGGTTACACCTATTGGAAGGTTATGATGAAAATCTTCATTGAAGCAATAGATGTAGAAATTTGGAATGCTATAGAAAATGGCCTTTTTGTACCACAACATAAGGTTAATGACTCTGTCCTTGATAAGCCCAAGAGGACTTGGAATGATGATGATAAGAAAAAAGTAAGTTATGATTTGAAATAAAAAAGTAAGTTATGATTTGAAAGGAAAAAGTATCATTACATCCGCGCTCTCATATGACGAATTCTTTAGGGTCTCTCAATGTATTAGTGCCAAACAGATGTGGGAAACTTTACAAGTGACTCATGAAGGTACTAGTGAAGTCAAAAGGGTTAGAATGAATCTTATGTAGAAATGTATAAGGAATTAAGGAAGCTAGCCAAAATAAACATTGAAAGCAAGAGGATTATCTTGGAGCATGACGCAAAAATTTTAGAAATGCAAAAATTTATTGATGAACTTCAACTCCAAAATGAGACTCTTGATCTTATTTATTCAAATGCTTCCTGTGATTGTGAACTAAAAGTTAATCCTATTGCCGAATGTGAGAGCTGTAAGCATTTTGAAAAAGAAATGCATGATTTAAAAACTAAGCTTGCAAGTTTCACTAAAGGTGATATGCAACTAAACAACCTAATTGCTAATCAAAGAAAAAATACAAATAAAACTGGTTTGAGATATCAAAAACCAAAAAACTGCAATTACAACAAGTTAGTATCATTTTCAAATGTCAATTACTCTAAAACACCAACTTGCCATTATTATGGAATTTTTGGGCATACTTCAAATACTTGTAATATTAAACTTAAAGGTATTCCAAGTGGTTCATTTGTATGGATTAAGAAAGGGTTTGATCCTAATGCTAATCAATTAGGTACCCAAGTTACCTAAAACATGCAAGGTATTTTTGGCTTAACATTAAGAGGGAGTGAACTCAAATGTTAAGGGGGAGAAGGTTTATAATTTTCTTCCCTATTTATATAACTCTCTTTTTGATTATGCCAAAAGGGGGATAAAATATGTTGTTGACTTTTGCAGGTTGATTGAAGCTTCTTATTATTATCTAATTATCTAATGCACATACTAAGAGGGAGAACAAATCAACAATGTTTGTCATCATCAAAAAGGGGGAGATTGTTGAGAAAATGCCTAAGCATAGGTAGTTTTGATGATTACAAAGTGCAAGTCAAGGCAAAACTCCACAACTCAACTTAAGGCTCAACAAAGTCAACAAAGGGGTTCTTATTGTAATGTGATGTATTATTTATTCTTTATTAAGTCCCCTAGGTGCATATTATTATAGAGTCTAAGTTAGAATGAAACTAATCATAATCTAAAAGAAAATGGTTTGCATGCTAAGTAAAATCAAAGTGAGTGATTTCTAAAATTAAAAGTAAAATATTTCTCTAACAAATAAAATATTTTTTATAAGTCAAGGAGCTATTTTAATTAAGTATCAAAAGTTTTTAAATAAGTGCCATTTTTTTTAAAAAAAAATTGAACTGAAGTATCTGGATATTTTGAAAGTACCCGGATACTTAAAGTATCCGGATACATATGAAAGTATCTGGATACCTCGTCTTTTAAAACAGCAGAATTTCAAATTTAAACCTGTGGTATCCGGATACCTTCCAGGATATCCGGATACTGACAGTTAAAACTGTCTAAAACTAGTCGTTTGTTGTCCAAACTTTTATATATACATGTCCAAACGTTTTTAAAAGATGAGACAACCTTCTAACACTTTTGAACTTTCTCTTAAACACGTTTTACAGAATTCTCAAGTGTTCTTCATGAATCAATTGCATTTTCATATATGATCAAGACGAACATTCCTGTATTGCATTGAATTTTCACAAATACCCACTTTGATTACACTTGCATTCATTCTTATTCTTCTAGATTTTGATCTAATAGTTAGTGTTCTTAAATAAGTTGCTTATCCACACAAAAAGGTGCAAAGATAATTGCCTTTCATTGGAGTTGTTCATCCGCACAACGAGGTGTAAAGTGCCAACAACAAGACATTGACAAACGCAAATTGGTGAAAGGTTTTCATCAAGTATACTTGAAGGTTTCAAGTGGAATTGAAGAAGGTTTCTTCAAGCACAAGCTAAGGTTCGCTGTGGTTCGAGGAATTGTTTGCGAAGACACAAGTTCCAAAGAGGTTCTTTGGAGGGACGAGTATAAGGGAAAGGTTTTATCTTACACATTACTTGTACTTACAATTCTTGTTCATAGTGAAGCAAATCTCCTATCTCAGAGAGGGAGGACTGGATGTAGCATTAGTGTTCGTTAACACACTAATGTGAACCAGGATAAAATCCTTGTGTTCGCTTCTCTTTCATTATTTCTTTACAATTTTTATATATTTAAGTATATGCATTTTATATGTTTTTACTCTGATTATTTTAAAGGCCTTAGTAAGCGATAAATTTTTAATTAGTGAAGATTCGTACTCTTCGCCTATTCACCTTCTTTATAGGGAATAGTACTACCCGCTTGTTTTCCAACACGTAATTTTTAAAAAAGAAGCTTGTAACTTTTGAAAACTAATTTTTAAAAAACTAATTCGTTCTTTAAGAAACTAAACTAGTTTTAAACAATTCATTTACCAATTATATCCTTTAACATTTTTTAAAATTACATTAATTATCCTAACCTAATTAAATGTGTATTCAACTAATTATTAATTATTATTTAGTAGTTTTGTTATACTTCATTAATTAATTAATTACATATTTAACAAATAAAGAAAAACTAATTCACTTAATTATAATTTAATAATTTTTTAATACTATTAATAAATAAAGAACATACAAGAATAAATTAAAATAATAAATATAAATAAATAATATATAATGTCCTTTTAGTCTTTTAATAATTTTCAGCTACTTTCACTACTATTTTTGTCGAATAGACCTATCTCAAACAGCTAGCTAAATATATACAAGGTCACGGCTTTAAAATAGCTTCACATCTTTCACAATTATAAATTAGTTTTGTTGAACAAATCCAAACTATTGAATTCACAAATATTTTTTTTTTAATTTTTTAAAATGTTGTCAGGTCTCATTGTGACCAATCATTTTTAATAAATTAATCTTTATCAAACTCATGTCGTCTCTTCCAAACAAATATATAGTAAAGTCTGGCAAATATACCGATTAATGAATTAAAATTATACAATAATTTTTTGTATGAAATTCATCCGTAGTTTATTAAAATCTGAATTGCTTTTCACTTTACACAAAATTGTATGCCTTAAACAGTAGTATTATATTCCTTGAAGCACAGCACTGACTAACATTTGCCGTACGAATATAGTAATATGTAATTGCCTCCAATATTAGTATTATATGATAATGTATCACATGTTAAATGGGAGATAACTTCAAACAAGGAATCTTGAGATTGGATAAAGAGGTTTAATATGATATTGATATCTGAAGTTGAACATTTCCAACGAGCTTCAGCATTTCTAGGAGACACTTTAGTCTTTAGCAACTACCAAATTAAACTCCCTCAATCATCATTACTCATTGCCTCATTCAGAGACAGAGTTTCGCTCGTCACATGATCAAATTAAACAATGTCTTTTGTCGAATATTCTACAAATTTGATGAGCCTGAATCTACATTGTGAAAGAAAGCAGAAGGTTATAATGAAGTTGTATGGATTTTGATTTGTAAACATCTACTATATATTTTGGGATTCAAACGGTGCACATTCTTCCAAGAACTCTAGAGGTAGGTAACAAGAGTCCCCTTATTTTAATTCAGAATATTCATTATTACTTGCTTTAGTTAATTAACATTAGACACAATGGTTTCACCAGTTTTAATTTGTTACTTTTATTACCACTGTATGTTTTCACACGATTATACTGCACCAAAAGAAGACATTGATATGTGCCATAAGGAAAATGCTTAGTGGTACGACTGATCCATGAGACAAATGACGACAATTACTTAAAATATAATTAATTTTTTAAATGTTAAAATATGGCTACTTAATGCAACACTATTTTTGGGATACGCGCCAACTATACCCACTAACTCCACCCAATTACTCATCTCTTCCGGACCCTTCCAAACCTCATCTCTTTCTTTTTCTTCCATACCCAGTGAACACCACTTTCTCTTCCAAGCCATTTTTCTCAAATTTTTCTTTCAAAATAGTTCTTTCTTTCTTCTTGTTTTTTTTTAGCGTAGCAAACTAAGCAAGCATAGTTCTTTGATTCTTTTTGAGCGATTGTTGTCTACTGTCCTTGAGGCGTTGCTTGAAAATAAGAAAGGAGTTAAGAAGGTGGGTTATGCTTGAAAATGACAGAGAAAGAAGTGCCCACTTCTCCCAACAGAGAAATACATTTTCTTATGGATAGGAAGTAGTTTTCTCTATACAGTATAAGATTTTTTTAAGTTTTATTTTGGTCCTATTTATAAGACCCTATTCCAATTTTTAATAACATTTAATTATTTATTTTTGTAAACAGTCCTGTACATTTTTTAGGAAAAAAAAATCTCAATAATAATTATAGAGGTATTTCCGTAAAAGCATATCAAATTTTTACATTTCTTATATCACTAATAAATAGGATTGGAGGGAGTAATTTTATATCATAATATTAATAATAATACTCTCTCCGGTCCCTAATATAAGCACTCTTTGACCAAAAGTTTTCCCTTTAAAAAAAGTAGGTAAGTTAGTTATTTGTATTGGAATTGTAAATTTTAAATGTATATTTATTAATCTATCCTTTTTGACTAATATAAATGGACTTAGTGGAGTACTTGATTAATGAATTATTTAATATCTTCTTCTTTTCCCAAAGTATATTAAATAAGGTTAGTTTTGTAAAATCTTATAAAAGATGCTTATATTTAGGATCAAAAACTTTTGATCAAAATGTGCTTATATTAGGGACCGTAGAGAGTAATAAATATGAAGAGATAAAAATGAAAAAGGTGGCTGTTTAAAATAAAAATAAAAATGTGCAACTGAAGAATTTATTATTTGCCAAATAGAGAATTCGTCATATGTCTTGCCTTCAGTGTCGCACCATATAGCAGCGGTGGTGCCATAATATATCAGTGAGTGATGACAAGTGTCCCAATCTGTCTTAACTCTCCTTGTTTGTTTGCTTCTTTTGCTTTCTCCTTTTCTTTTTTGCTAATCTTTGTCTAGGACAGAGAGATATTTTAGGTGCTACATATAACAGGAAGAGAAATAATCTCAGGTTAGTTGTTTGGAAGTGTTTATCTTGAATTTATGAGGATGAATTAGGAAAAAAAATCCTTTTCTATAGATTTAGGTCATTTTGGCTTAGTTTGGTCAAATCCAAACTTGGTCTGGCTATAAGCTCCTCTTAGAACTTAAGCACACGAGGAGAATCCAACTCAAGAGACTAGTCCATAAGATGAGAAAACTTCATGGTTTAAGTACCACATTAAGCTTCTTAGGCTACTCAAAATAGTACTCCTAACATTGTTGCCCCCTTTAAGGGCCAACGACTACAACAACTTTCATTCTATCGACACCGATTCGATGATAGCCCTTCTCTTTTGGCGGCTCCACGCATCTATCAGTATTTGGTAATATACCTTAATTTAGCCTATAGTTAACCATTTCCGTGGTTCAACCTCTCGATGAAAAAGACCAATATTAGGACTTAAACATAAGAGTAGAGCCCAACACAAAAGACCATTAGGTGGGAGAATCTCAAGACTTGAGAGCCCAACACAAAAGACCATTAGGTGGGAGAATCTCATGACTTAAGTACTACATTGAGCTTCTTAGACTACTTAACGTGGGACTCGTAACAAATGCCCATTCAAGTCACAGAAAAACTATTCTCTTCATGTTTAGAAAACTAGCTGGCTTCGGAATTCAATTTTATGGCCTAAATAATTGTAAACCTTTTTTTGCCGTGTTCGGTGAGGCCCAAAGCTTAATCAAGTCAATCTGAACCCAACCGAATCTAGATTCGCAGCTTCACTATATACATAAAATTAACTAATTATCTTTTTAACTTATATCATTAAACATGAAAATAAGATTAAGAAAATAAGTTATTTTCAATTTTTCAAAAAATTTTATCAAATAAACACTAAATTTATTTGTCTACCCTAACGCAACCTATGTATGTGTGATAATAGCTAAATAATTCTTCTAATGTGCATCCATAGACATTTGTTAGTGAAAACATAAAAAAGAAAAGCAAGTTTTCATTGACAAATAATGAATTTATTATTTTTATGATATTTAAATATCTTTTTTGAATTTTTAAACGTGTGCTTGTGTACACGATAATAAAGTCATTAATTAAAATATACAAGAATTCTCAAATCTAACTTAGCTCTACACTTTATGAAGAATTTACGAAAGCATGCATGGTCATATAGACTAACGAAGCAATGAATGAATCACCTCAATTAGAACAAAAGCTTTAGTGGCCAATGTTGGGATCATTCACTCAACTCAAAGATGGAGAATCAAAACACAGAATCTGGTCATATTGTCCCTTTCGTAAATAGGCAATTGCCTACTTGAAGCCAATTGCCAAATTGAAGACCTAGTACGTAATCCCGTCTAGTGGAAATTAAAGCTGGTCTACTTTGAACCCTTTTTGAACATATCCTGATAATGTCTTTCACAATTATTTGATCAAAATCTCACTGGGCATCACTTTCTGATCCTATAAAGCCTTCCCATTACTTGCTCCATGCATGCTGGTCTGCTTTGTTTCATCTTTGCACCTATAAGGCTATAACACCATTGTAAGTTGCTTTCATTCTTGGCTAGCAAAATAATTTAGGGTGTTACTATCATGCAATCAAAAATTGAATGGTTGCTATGCAACCCATTGTTAAACCAATAAAATCTTGCCACCTAAAACATGTATGCCACATCATTACTTAAATTAGTCAAAATTAAGTTTTGCAATTTAGTCCAACATAAAAACTAGATTATTGTAATTTAGGCATTTTGTACTTTTAGACAAATTATAAATTATAATTTTAATTTTAATACGGAGAAGAGAGATAAGCTAAGGAAGCAGGGAAGGAAAGAGAATGGCGGGTGGCGCCGGCGGCGGTGGTGGTGGCGGTGGCGGTGGCGGTGGGTTTTGAGAAGTGAAGATGAGTTCTGGGTTTAAGAAATTTTTTTATATAAAAAAAATTAAAATTTATAATTTGTCTAAAAGTACAAAAGGATTAATTTAAATTACAATAATCTAGTTTTTATGTTGGACTAAATTGCAAAACTTAATTTTGACTAATTTAAGTAATGACGTGGCATACATGTCTTAGGTGACAATGTTTTATTGGTTTAAGAATGGATTGCATAGCAACCATTCAATTTTTGATTGCATTTTAGAAATTTCCAATAATTTAATTCTTCCACGTAACAAAAGTTATGTTGAACGTAAATTAATGTAATAAAATGCTAACAAAGTTCATTCCAATTGGAAATAAATGATCTCATATTCTACGAGAACATGGATTTGAATCTCATTATATATAAACATGAGGATCTTATTAGTGTGTAATTTGTAAGTACATATACATCCACTCTACTTTAAATGGTGAAACATGCTTTAATCTTTTTTTAATGTGCAAAAGAATTATCATATTAAAGGAAGAGCAACAAGAATGTACAACCCAATTCAGTTGATGAGCTTAAACATAATTTCTATAGAAAAATTCACTTTGATGATTTCTGTATATCGAAAATATTTTCATGTTTGAATATTGAATTGACAGTCATGATTAAAAGGAGAAAAAGAGAGGACCACTTATAAGTTAAAAACAATGTCAAATCATCCAACAAGGCCCAACACAGTTGGTAGATAGCTGAGTTCCTTAATCAAGATGTCAGGGGTTCGATTCCTGTCATAGGTATGAAAAAAACTTTGTTGGTAGAGGCAAAATCCACTTCGGTGATTTCTACGCCTCGGAGGGGATTAATCTTCGGCTATCGGCTGGAGATACCCTTGATGCAAAAAAAAAAAAAAAAAAAACTCATTCAACTGTTGGAGTTTTCACATAAATTAACAATAATAGAAAACTAGAAGAATCTTTAAAATTTCATGCATGTTCCTCACAATGAGTCAATAAGAAGTGAATACATACCTTTGTCCATAACAATAATCTTAATGGGATGACTTGTTGATAATTGAGAAAACAAGATTTCTATTCTTTGGCCTTTCATTATATATATGCTCCTTATAATAAGTGACGGAGAAGAGAATAACATTCAGAACATAACTATTATGCCAAGAAGAGGATCTTATTCTTCTTATAGCATTCCTTCTGAATAGATGCAACCCATCATGCAACCCATCAAGCATCAGTTGTTATAAAAATAAAAACTTCTCCATTTTACACATTTTATTATTTAGCCCTTTCTTAATAAATTATTTATTTATTAGTCCTTTTCATAATAAATCACAAATTACATTACTTTCCGGTGTTCCCTGTGTTATATATATATATATATATGTTATATATATATATATATATATATATATATATGTTTGGAGAGAAACAGTAATTTTGATCTCGGAAAGATACATACATAATCAATTAAGTTTTTGAAAGATTTTTAACATCATTTTAGTCTTTTAGAAATCAACATGACATTTAAGTAGTGTAAATTTTGGTTCCCGAAAAATTAATATAGCCATCAAATAAGTTCCCAAAAGGACCAATGTGATGCTATATATATTGATTTTCGTGGACTAAATTGATGTAAAAAAATCTTTTGGAAACTAAATAATTAATGGTCAATGTAACTTTCAGGGGCTAAAGTAACTATTAACTCAATGCCTGAATATCAAGATAATAAAGGTACAACATATATTTTCGTTGATTATATATAATACAAATTCAAAAACTTACCAATCATATAATCCAAAAATGAGAAAATTGATTATCAGTCGTAATTACATTTAAAGAAAAAAGTATATAAAATTCGATTTTCATATCACAAACTCATGAAATGAGAAGGTAAAGACTTTTTATAATTTTCAATCGATATGTTTTAAATAAAGAATTGCTGCCTCTTATAGTGAAGGCTTTTAGTTTTACAACAAATATAAACAGCACATCAACTTTTCATAGCATGTTGAGATTGAACCCCCCAAAAAAATAATAATAATAGTGATTCAACCTTTCTAAAAAAAGCTATTTTTATGTATGCAAAATTTGTTTGATTTATTAATTTTTTTTTCACATTGCATCCCTTAAATCAAATTTTTATTATTCCAAGCAAATTCTTCAGCTTATAAAATAATTCTATCTTTAATTAATGGTTTTTGTAAAGATGTCGACAATCCTTCTTTCCAAGGAAAGAAGGTTGGAAAGAAGGATTGATGAAGTACTGTCACATTGAAAATGAAATTGCCCACACATTTACAAAACAATTAAAGGTGGAATTGTTCTATAACCTAAAGAACTTACTTAGAATAATAAAAATTTGATTTAAGGGAGACAATGTGAAAAAGATAGTAAATCAAACAAATTTTTCATACATAAAATTATTTTTTTTCCAGAATTTTGTGGGATTTCAATCTCAACATGCTACCAAAACTGTCGTGTTGTTTCTAATAGTAGTAACAACCTTACTATAAGATGTTGCAATTCTTCATTTAAAATATATCGATTGAAAAATATAAAAAATTCTCTATGTTCTCATTTCATATCCATTACATTACACAAAATCTTCTTGGTGAGCATGAGTTTGTGATATGGTGGTCCAATTTCATATGCCTTCTTTATTAAATGTCACATCACAAATAATAATCACCTTTCTCGTTTTTAGATTATACAATTTGTAAGTTTTTGAATTTGTTCTATAGCCAATGAAAATGCATTTTTTACCTTTGTCGTCCAACTTTTTCCTTAGTTGATCTGGTACTTGGGCATGTGCAACACACCCAAAAAATCTGAGGTGTCGAATTGATGTCCTCCTTGAACCCAAGCTTCTTCAAGAGTTTTATCACTACATACACTCTCTGTCAGACTTGGACAACTGTTCAAAATATATATAGTAGTAGCAACTGCTTTTGCCCAAAATTCTCTAGGCATTTGCATAGCTCTCAGCATGCATCTTACCATGTCCATGATTGTCCTATTCTTCCTTTCCGCTACTCATTCTATTAGGGGTGTGATTCTTGTGGTCATCTAGTGTTGAATTGCATGTTGCTTAAAGAAATATGTACATGCGAGGTACTCTTGGCCTTAGTTCTTAATTTTTTAATCTCGCATCCACTTTGCATCTCCGGAAAAGCTTTGAATTACTTGAAAGCATCACACACTTCTAACTTTTGCTTTAAGAAATATACCCAAGTCTTTCTACATAAATCATCAATGAAAGTGATGAAATAGCTACAACCTCCATTTGTTGGAACTTCAACCATACATAAATCTAAATGGACAATCACCAATCACTTCCTTGCTTGCCGAGATTTTCCAATTATAAATGCATCCTTGTGTTTCTTATCTAATTGGTAAGTCCCACAAACACAGTTAGGAACATTTACTATATGCAAACCAGAAACAATCTCTTTCCTTTGACAAAAAATTCAACCTAGAAAAATGAAATTGACCAAAATGCATGTGCTATAACCAATCAGCAACAGGAATTACCGAATTTAAACAAGAAATTTTTTAATGATGAATTTTTAATGGGAATAAATGGTGTGAAGTCATGTTTACCTTTGTTTCAAATCTACCATGTCTGCCAATAAAATTATAGACACTATGATGAATTTGCATATTGAATTTTTTTTTGGATAGTTGTCCTATACTTAGTAAAATGTAATGAAGACCAGACACATAGTAAACATCATAGTAAATGGTCTCTTCTTCTAAAGTTTTCTCGGTCTCGACCTTTTGAGCTACCTCTTCCTCCATTATTAAAGTTACGATATTTGTTGTATGCAATTTGGCTGGATTCAGTCATATTGATTTGGTTTTTTAAAGCTGCTTTTTTTGATCTTTTTGTCTTCTCTAAATTTATATTCATGTGGCTTTCAATACTTCTTTGAAACTATATATCTATTATCGTGCTTGTGTCATGGGACTGAATTATTGTAGTGACTAAATGATCAAACTTAATCGGCATGGTGCGAAGAATCTTCTACACCACCTTTCTTTTTGGAATATCTTGTATATACACTCTCATTTTATTGACAAGATCAGTAACTCGTGAGAAGTATTATTCAACATTTTCTAAATTGGACATCTCGTATCTTTCATATTCTCTACGCAACGATTGTAACTTTAGGACCTAACCAAACCACATTATAATTCTTTGTTATTTTTCATTATTTACATGTAAGAAATAAAAATAATATGAGAACACTCTTGATCCTCACAAATAAAGATGACAATTTCATACTGCACATGGGGATCCCCGCGGAGACCGCCCTGTTTGGGGCCCCGAATGCGGGAAATTTTCCCCACAAGGATGAGGACGGGGGGAATTTTCCCCTGAGGCAATTTCGGCGCAGGGAATGGGATTGGTTCTCCCATCCCCGCGGGGTCCCCGTCCCCGACGAGCATTGTTGTTTTACTTCTTCAATCTCTGCCATCACCCATCGGTGGCCAGCCACCGCCATTGTCGACGTTCGTTCTCCTTCTTCGTTCTTCTCCTTCGCAATCGCCCATCCCAACCGTCGCAGTCGTGCCACATCCAGGTAGAGCTGTCAAAACGGGCCGGGCCAAAAAGTCCAAAAAACTATAGGGCTTGGACTTCATAATTTGGAACATTTATGCAATCCGGGCTATTCAGCCCGGTCCGGCCGGATTTTTAAAAAACCGGGCTCGGGCCGAGTAAGCCCGGTCGGGTTCGGGCTTGAAAAAAAAAATCAAATTTCCCATTTCCCAATTCCCCCATACGTGTATAGTTACACACTTACACTCCTAAAACACTAAAACTTAGTCTTATTCTTATCTCCTACTTCAGCAGCCTTTGCCTTTCTATTTTCTACTCTTCTAATTTCTTCTCTCATTCTCTATTCTATCTCTAAAATCTCTCTCCCTTAGCTTGATTCAAGACCACCACATACCGCACCACCACACTACGAGAGGCACCAACCGCGACCACCATCACGAGGAGGCACCACCACGGTCCAACCACCAACCGCACGAGGAGGCACCACCACCGCGACCACCATCACAAGGCACCACCACGGTCCACGGCCACCATTCTGGTTTTTTTTTCTTCGTTTTTTTTGGTTTGTTCTTTTGCTTCGTTTTTTTTTCTAGCTCGTTTATTTTTTTCTTCGATTTTTTTTCTAGTTTGTTTATTTTTTGCATTTTTCCTTCATTATTCTGCAATTTTTTTTGTTGTTCTTTAATATTTTAGTCTATTCTCTATTTTTCATTGTCTATACTCTATTCTGTTTTTTTTCTTTTATTCTGTATTTTTTTCGTTATTCTTATTTTTTTCATTGGACTATTATTTATTGTTTAATGTCTCCTGGTCCTGGACAATGAATTTTATTTTTTTTGTCTTGAGCAGAGACTTGAGCTTTTTATAGTAGCATTTGATAGTATTAGTACTATAGGAGGCGCAACAGGTTAATTTCAGATTTTATTACTAATACTTGTTTTTCTAGTTTTTTTTTTTAATTTTGCTGTATTATTTTTTTTCTTTCTGGTTTATTAAAAAAAAAGTGTTGCTGGCTGGCCCGCACAAGCCCGTGGCCCGCTTAGGACGGGTTTGGGCTCTGCATTTGTGTACCTAATTAACAACCGGGCTTTTGAGCCCGAACCCGGTTTGGCCCGAACCCGAAGCGGGCTGGCTCGAACTCGACCGGGCGGCCCATTTTGACAGCTCTACATCCAGGCCACCGACCCCCGCTCTCGCCTCACCCTCTTGCGCCGTTGTCTTTGCCTATAGCTGCCGCCCTTCCCGCCATTGCCTTCGCCCATAACCGCCGCAAGCCCCACTGCCTTAGTTCGACAGTTCCAGCCTTCCAAGTTTGCAGTCAGGGTTGTCTTTTTTTTTATTATTTTTAAAACTGGTATAGAAACGAGAATAGGAGATATAGAAACACAGGGAACACCGGAAAGTAATGGATTAGATAGAACATAGGGGAAAAAATTGAATAGAGCATAGGGAGAGGAAAGTAAAGTAAGAAAAAGGAAGAAACAAGATTAAGGAGTGGGTTACTAACCTTAAAAGCTTATCTAAGTTGTTTTTTTTAGTTTCTTGAAGTATTGATATTGATAGTTCATAGTTGTATTTTCTAAATTTATTTACTTTTTTATCTTTATTGTGTACAAGATAATTCTTATTTTTGTTCTTTTTTATATGGAAAATTCATACTTTCCTATACTGATTTTGAAAAAGAAAAAGGAAACAAATATTAGTTTATACTTCCAATATTAATTTTCAATGAATTTTAATGATTGTTTTTTAGTAGTATACAAGGTTAAAAATACTATTCAGCATGGTTAATTTTATAACGGGTCAAATTGAAGTTATGAAATTTTTAATATTTCTCGTATGTTTGTGTTCCCCGTGGGGATCCGTGAGGTGGTGGGAAACGGGGATGGGGAACCATCTCTATCCGAGGTGGGGTTGGTAGAGATGGGGTTTGGAGATGGGGATGGGGGAGGAATGGGATCCGAAGATGGGGAATGGGAAAATACTCCCCGCCTATTCCTCGCCATGTTGTCATCCCTACTCACAAACACTCTTTGACAAACTAAGCGCTAGATAAAGTCTTTGATATCAATTTGATATCACAAACTCATGCTTACCAAGAAGACTTTATGTAACACAATAATGGGTATGAAATAAGAACGAAGAGATTTTTTTTATACTTTTCGATTGATTTTTAAATGTCTTTTTTGATTATTTAAACATGTTCCTTATGTACACGATAATAAAGTCATTGATTAAAATATATTCCATCCTTTCCTATATATAAGATCCTTTTGATATATTTCACGTCCATTAAGAAAATTAGTTAATTTAATTAATTATTTGATCAAAATCTCACTAGGCATAATTTTCTGATCCTAAAAAGCCTTCCCATTACCTACTTCATGTATGTTGGTTTGCTTTGCACCTAGCTATAAGGCTATAACGCCATTGTAAGTTACTTTCATTCTTGGCTAGCTAAATAATTTAATTCTTCTACGTAACAAAAGTTATATTGTACATAAATTAATTAATAAAATGCTAACAAAGTTCATTCCAATTGGGAATAAATGATCTCATATCCTACAAAAATATGGATTTGAATCTCATTATCAGCATGAGGATCTTATTAGTGTGTAATGGATCTTATTAGTGTGTAATTTGTAAGTACATATACGTCCACTCTACTTTAAGCGGGGAAACATGCCTTAATTCTTTTTTTAATGTGCAAAAGAATTATTATATTAAAGGAGGAGTAACAGGAGTGTACAACCCAGTACATGCAAACCAGAAACAATCTCTTTCATTTGACAAATAATTCAACATAGAAAAATGAAATTGACCAAAATGCATATGCTATAACCAATAAGCAACATGTATTACTAAATTTAAACAAGAAATTTTTTAATGATGAATTTTCAATGGGAATAAATGGTGATTTGGAGGAAGATATCTACATGGATCAGCAAGAAGGTTTTGAAGAAGCTGGAAAGGAGCACATGGTTTGTAGATTGAAGAAAAGTCTGTATAAATTGAAGCAGACTTCTAGATAGTGGTACAAGAAATTTGAATCATTCATGATGAGTCATGGATATATTAAAAGTGATGCAGATCACTGTGTATATGTCAAAACATTTCCACGTAATAAATTTATTATCTTTTTGTTTTATGGGGATGATATACTGATAGTAGGACAATAGGCGAAGATGATTGGTGATTTAAAGAAGGAGTTTTCAAAGTCCTTTGATATGAGGAATCTAGGTAGTGCAAAGCAAATTTTGGGCATGCAAATTTTCCTAGACCGGAAAGCTAAAAAGCTTTGGTTATCACAAGAAAGATATGTGGAACGGGTTCTAGAAAGGTTCTATATGAAAAATGCTAAACTAGTTAGCACATCAATGCCCAATCATTTCAAACTTAGTAAAAAGAGTTGCCCAAATACATCACTATGATAGAAGCAGGTAAAGAAATACTTTGGTCGAAGAGATTCCTTCAATAGTTGAGAACAAAGCAGGAAATGTCCATTATCCATTGTGATAGTCAAAGTACATTGGATCTAAGGTAGAATGCTATGTACCACTCGTGCACTAAACAATTTGATGTCAGATACAATTGACTACGTCAAGCCATCGAAGAACAAGAGTTCAAGCTAGAAAAGATTCACACAGATAAAAATCTTGCTGACATGATGACAAAAGTTGTAGCTCGTGAATAGCTTCAACTTTGTATCAGATTAATTGGCATGAATCTTAAATGAACATGCATGATTTTTCTGATTGGTTGGAGGGGGAGAATTTCCAGATCCAACCAACCATGCATCCAAATTTTAGAATTAGAAAGTTGTCAAAGCTAAAAGTGTCTAGGCTTGCCTTTTTTTTTTTTTGGGATTTAAACAAAATGTTTGTTGAGGAAAAAATTAATATATATAGCTTCCCTCAATAAACGAAAAAGACATCAGCAAAAGAAAAAGAAAGGAAAAGAAAAAAAGAAAAGAAAAAACTTTTGTAATTAAGTGTGATAGTAACATAGAGATTATATCCTGAGAGTTTAAGTGTGAGAAAAAGAAAAACATCGAGTTGAGTATTATCTCTATTACTATTTGCATTACAATTGTAGTAATTGAATATGACAGATTCTCACTAGGAAACACTATATTCATATCTCTTTTGTGAGAAGAGCTTTGCATTACAATTGTAGTAATTGAATATGACAGATTCTCACTAGGAAACACTATATTCATATCTCTTTTGTGAGAAGAGCATGAAAAGGGTTTTGTAATTATCCTGCATATAGTGGAATATTTTTTCGGAGTTTGTCCCATGATTTTTTACTCTCTGCATTTAAGGGTATTCTACATTAAAATTTTAGTGTCATTTTTATTGCCTTGCACAAATTTATTTCCATTGCGTTACATTAATTTATGCTGTGAATCGATCCTAGAATCCAACAACCAAAGTAATAGTAGGTAGAGTTCTTGATGATTCGACTATCAAGTTGGGAATGTGCAATATTCATTCACCTACTTGAGAGGTGTGGAAGTTGTCAACTAGTCAACTTTGTGATTTGATGTCAATTTGTTAATCTTGATTTCAACATATTTCTTCTAGTTCTATATAATTATCATTTCCTTTTTTTTTATCTCGATAATCGTAGAGATTTTTCAAGTTAATTAGTGATGAAAACCTTGTTACTATTTGGGAAATTGTTAAAAAGTGTGCTTAAAATATTGATCAACAAAGCAAAAGAGATAATTTTATTTTGGAAAATGATGTGGAATCAGTTAGATTCCTGAAAGATTTGTGGAATCTCTTAAACTCCCAAAAATCATTATTAAAGTTACAATATTTGTTGTATGCAATTTGGCTGGATTTAGTCATATTGACTTAGTTTTTTAAAGCTTCTTTTTTTTTTGATCTTTTTGTCTTCTCTAAATTTCTATTCACATGGCTTTCAATACTTCTTTGCAACTCTATATCTATTATCGTGCTTGTGTCATGGAACTGAATTATTGTAGTCACTAGATGATCAAACTTAATCGGCATGGTGCGAAGAATCACGGGGGTTGTTATACCAAACCTTTGAATCAAAAGCAAGCACAACTTCATTAGCAATTCTATGTGCTGCAATATTGCCTATCCTACGAATATAGGGAAAATTGGCAAAAATTAAATGATAAAGCTGAAGACTTGATATCCCTAAGCAAAGAGGCAAATTCAGAAAGATCCTCAACACAATTGTGCAGTCTATCCACAATTTGAAGGCAATCTATTTCCACAATAATAGAGGGCTGACCTTTCTCCTGAGAAATAATCAAAGCATGTAACACAGCTTCCGCCTCCTGCAGCAACGACGACAGCAGAAAAGAAGTCCTCCGCCCCTCATACCCCAAAACAGCACCAGAACTGGACCGAATTATGACCCCTGATGCACCTATACTCAGATTCTTCTTCCACGCAACATCAACATTCAATTTAATTACACCATGAGCAGGGGGAATCCAAGAGGAAGCCTCACTCGAATAAGGGACTTATGAACTAGGAGTTTTATGCACCTTTCCATACCTCATAAAACAATTAAAAACTCCTTCCGCCACTATTACAGTACCTCTAGCACAGGAAGATTTGTTCTGGAAAATTTGGAAATTACGAGCATTCCAAATACTCCAAGTCAGAACCATCCACCAATCTACATCTTCATTCGGATTGGAGGCGCACATGTTCATGAACCAGTCACAAACCATCCCCATACTTGCAGGCTTAACAAGATTTCCAATACCAGCTTCAACCCATACCCGTTGAGCGAAAGGATAGGTCCAAAGAGCATGCATTTGGGGTCTCAAATTCACCACCACAATGAACAAAACATTGACCCACCTTAATATGTTTCCTAGCCAAATTGTCCATAGAAGGGAGAATACCTTTTAAAGCCCTCCACTAGAAAATCTTGACCTTGTTTGGAACTTGGGCCCTCCAAAGCCTCTGCCAAATCCCATTGTTAATCGAATTCGAAGAGCTACTATCCCCTTGCATAGATTGCTGCCTCCACCTCGTCTCCATTTTATAAGCACTTCTCACAGACAAAATGACAAATCAGTTCATCATCCTTTACGGATTTTGATAGAGGCAAACTCATTATTAATTCAGTTTCCTCTGCTGAGAATAAGGACTCGATAGTTCCTTGCTGCCACTGTCTCTGATCATGGTCAATGAGTGCTGCAACAAGCAGACGAGAATGGCCGAACGAGTTAGGGGATAAAGGCTTGAAACCCCAAGGTTGAGGAAGCCAGGGGTCATTCCATACTCCAACCTGAATCCCAGATCCAATTCTCCATCTAACCCCCTTTCTCAAAATGGAACGACCATCAAGCATACTACGCCAAGTAAAGCTGGGATTATGCCCCAAGTTAGTATCCAGAAACGATGAATGGGGAAAGTATTTAGCTTTCAACATACGAGCAACCAAGGAATTCAGGTACTTCATAACTCTCCAACCCTGTTTGGTCAGCAAAGATAAATTGAAAACCTCCAGGTCTCTAAAACCTAAGCCACCTTCAGATTTTGGACAACACATCTTGCGCCAACTCAGCCAATGAACTCTTCTGTTCTCCTCATATGAGCCCCACCAAAAATGAATAAAGAGGCCTGTAATTTGAGTGCACAGGCTGATAGGAAGCTTAAACACACTCATAGCATATGCAGGAATAGCTTGAGCAACAACTTTGATTAGAACTTCCTTACCTGCTGCAGATAAAAGCTTCTCTTTCCAACCCTGAATTCGCTTCCAAACCTTATATTTTATAGATTGAAAAAATTGGTTTTTATTCCTCCCAACATGCGTAGGTAATCCAAGATACGCTTCGCTAAAAGCCTGGGTGGTGATGCCAAACTTACCCATGAGAATAGTTCTTAGCACATTATTGCAACACGAGCTGAACATTATAGCGGATTTATCAAAATTTATTACCTGGCCAGAAGCATTGCAATACTTGCCAATGATGTCAATAATCGCATCAACTGCAACTTCCGAAGCTCTTGTGAATATCAAACTGTCATCCGCAAAAAATAAATGGGACACAGCAGGACCATAACGAGAAGCCCTAGCACCGTGAATAATCCCTTCCGACTCCACCTTTTGGAACATAGAAGATAAAGCTTCTATTACCAAGATAAAGAGATAAGGCGAGAGAGGATCGCCTTGCCGGAGCCCTCTATTTGGCCTGAAATTACCAAATTGTTTACAATTCATAATCACATAGAAAGAAACTGAAGACACACAAGTCATTACTAACTGAATCCACCTGTGAGGGAAGCCTAGTTTGATCATCACCGCCTCCAGGAAACATCATTCAACCCTGTCATAGGCTTTACTCATATCAAGTTTCATCGCCATTATGCCTAAGTTACCTGTTCTCCTGTTCTTTAACATATGAATCAATTCATAAGCTATGAGGATATTGTCGGTAATTTGCCTGCCATGAACAAAAGCACTCTGCAACTCAGAAATAACAGTGGGGAGAATTAATTTCAATCTATTGGCCAGAACTTTAGAGATAATCTTATAAAGGACATTGCATAAGCTAATAGGTCGAAATTGAGTCATAACTTCAGGATTATGTACCTTAGGAATAAGCACAATATGAGTGTAATTCAAATATGCCAAAGGGCCCTCTCCATTAAGAAAACTAAGAATGCATTGAAACTTCTAAAGTGATGGATAAATTTGAAACTTCTAAAGTGATGGATAAATTCGAACGGAAGGAGTATACATATTGTGTGTTATCGATGATATCATGAGATTATTCCTAAAAGGCTTAAATATCAAAATGGTCTATGTAAATATTGACTACTTTGAAATTAGTCCTTGAAAAAAAAAAGTTTTGGTCTCGCGTGTTAAACGTAGATGGAAAACGCCGGAAACATAATGTATTACATTCTATAAGATGATATTGTTGCATTAATTCTTAAGGGTAAAAAGACAATTTCCATTACATAAGAGAACCAATTCAAAAACCATGACATTAAAAGGACCAAAACCTATAAAATCTAATAACACAAGGACGAAAAACAAACTACTTACATAATTATGGGGTCAAAATTTAAGAGGAGGGATAAAAACAAAGCATTTTATAAATGTAGAGATCAAAACATTTTTTTAGGAACTAATTTCAAATAAATCAATGTTTACTAGGACTATTTTGATATTTAAGCCTTTATAAAATTTCTTCTTTTATAAATGAAAGTATGACTACTCATTTCCCCACTACTATACTGTTTGACTCTATAATTAAACAAAGTGGTTTCCATCTCACCGTAGCACCAACATTAAAGTGAGGAAGAGATATGCATGGCATATGTTATCCTCTGCCCGGTCATTTTTTGGTTTTTTTTTTGTTTGTTCCCTGGTATTCGGCCCACTGGGCCGACTAATCCAGTTTGAGGGGAGTTCTGGGGTTAAGGTTTTATTCCTCTCCCAATGTCGTTGCGGGGATCGAATCATGGTTCACCCTACCAAGACTGCACAAACAGCTCGTTGGTGGTCATTGTGTGGTTTGGTAAAATATCAACCTTTTGTATATTTTCCTGCGTATACTCATCCAGAATTTTTATTTATTAAAATTATTGAATGGCCGGGCAAGTTATATATCAGTTGTCGTTTTATTTCATTTAGATTATTAGATTTGAATTTGAAGGGAAATGTTGAAAAATAAAAACTTGCACCAAGTGTAAAATGGATTCTAAACTTTGTTTTAATTTGGTTCGTTATAATGATGTGAAGTAATATTTAGCTATCTAAAAGGCTAAAATTGAGTGGAAAAGGTTGTTTTCGAGGCCATTTTTCCTTATTATTTGAATTATAGGGACTAAATAGTAGATCATGCAAAGTTTACAGGTTAGTTTTCAATGGTCAATGACTATTCTGCATTCGAGTTAGACTTCGAGATCCTTATTACATAGTATTTTTAATAATCATGATTAAATCGCATATATCATGCAAATTTCATGGAGTGTTTTTGAATTTTTATTTTCCGTTTTGCATAGTATAAAGTTTTCATGGCACAATTTTATAAAATACATACATAAAAGAAACTTTTTTTTTTTTTTTTGCAGAAAGCATGTATAAATTTTGTTGTATCCTCATCATCATCATAATCATCACCTCCTCCTCTTTTAATTTTTTTTCAATGACTCCCTCCTCTTTTTATTTATTTATCCGTCCATATATGTCTCTGATCTGTTCACGCAGTACGTTGCTTGCTTGTGGAGATTGTGTGTAGGTGTGTGGCGTGCTTGGCCACTAGCTCAACATATTTTTGCTTCTCACCTTGATGATGGTAAGTTCGTAACAAACCAGCACGTGAAATCACGTGGTAGAGAACTCTCCAACTTTTCTTATTATAAGGAAAATTAAAGGTTGAATCGGAAAGGCAATTCACTGAAATCATAAAAATGGATATAAATTTATAAAAAGAAGTTACTAAATGACATTACGATGACACAAAAAGCAGCCACACATGCATAGTATTTTTATTTTTTATTTTTTAAATTGATGATGGTGGAGTAGGATATAAGTATTTCTATAGCTCATTCAAAGTTGTTTGGATTGGTGTTGGCACAATTAGTGTGGGGTTGTGTCATTTAAACATGTAGTTGGACTTTAATCCCCAATTCTCTTGCGAATATAAAGAATTTAGTAGAGAAAGTCATCACCAAAAGACCGAACCATACCCAAAGAATTAATTACCATGCTCATATCGATAAATATATGAAAGAAAAAAAGTTCAAAATTGTTTAGTCAAGTCCACCATTTTTATATGCTAATAGTAAGAGAGAGTAAAACATTCCCAAATCCTACTCGGCCACCATTTAAACCAGCTTACCCTACATCTTTGCTTCTTTAAGTGATTGAAGCATAGAGAAATAGAATCGCAGGATTAGTGTAACCCCATTACAGATTTTGAATGTGGAATTTTTTATGATACATGCCTAGTTTGTGAAGGCATTTTATTTTTTTGGGTATTTGTCATTCCATACAATTTCACTCAACCTTAGCAAAGATCTAAAGTTAAATTATTAAGGAACTTTCTTTAGCATGTATGAAGGGCGTGTTTGATAGACAAAAAGAAATAAATAATGTGTTATGTTATTATCTAAAGTTTGTGAGTTAGTAGGATAAGATAATGTATATAGATTTATCCTATTCTCTGAGTTTAGTGTATTTTCTATTCTAGGGAGAGAGTTATAATAGAAATGAACAAGATATGATAATGTAGTTTTTCCCCTCATACATTCATGCATTAACACGACTGCTTCCACCAACATCATACTACCACCAATGTCATCATCCCATCAATGTCATCGTTATTTGGCGTATACCAAACACTAAATAAGATATATAATAGCTATTATGTTAATATCCCGCTCTCTTTTATATCATGTCATCTATCATGACTGAACCTTTAGCTTGGTTAGGATATAAGATAAAAATTAGGGTTAATTAAGTTTTGGTCCTTGGAAGTTTTTTTGGGAGCTTTTAGAACCTGTAAAATTCAAAGTTTTGGAATTAATATCTTTATTCACTTGGTTCTGTTAAGTGGTGATGTTGCAAACGAAAATCCATGTTGGCATATTGCCACGTTGTTGGTCATAAGTACCACATATGAGACATGAATTTTTTTATTCTATAAATACATAAAATATACACAAAAAATTTCAAGAAAGAAAGAAAATATTGGAAGTGATGGGAAAATATATTTGTATTTTCTCAATATTAGTCAAAAATAAAAAAAATAAAATAATCCGCATGGCATACTTGATACTATACACATGGCAGTGATAACTTGCACTTTCGCCTTTCATTTCAGTACTTAACAAAATTAAATAGATAGAGGGACTAATTCCAAGACTTTAAATTTTGTAGGGACTAAAACCTTGAAAAAAAAACTTATAGTGATTAAATGCAAAATTGACCATATTTACAAAGACCAAAAACTTAATAAATCCTAAAATTAAACACATGATAGGATGGAGAACGAAATAAAAAGAGCATGAGAGAATATAAGTTGGATAGCTTTTATCATTTCTTGTGTTTGGTGTGCATGCATCAAATAACAATGAAATTGTTGAGGTGGTGATGGCAATGGTGCGTTATTAACGTGCGAGTATGTATGAGGAGAAGAAAAATAACATTATCATGTTATACTCATTTCTAATTTATTTTTGCCTGAGTTAAAAAATAACTAGATGAACATGATAAAATAAGTTAATGTTATAGCTCTATCTTATTTTGCCTAGTTACCAAATTTTGGATAACAAAGAAATAAAATAAACTGTCCTATTTTGTATCTCTCGTCGTGTACACCAAATAAGATAGTAGATATATATGTGATCATAATATTCTTCTAAGAGTTTAATATATGTACATTGATAATGTATTAATTTTATTTGCAAGTCAACTCTTACTAACCCATTAATGATTATGATGGTTAGAGCATATACTATTTTCTCTTTTTCTAATAAATAGTTTTAAATGTTTTCTGTTTATGATATGATAGTTGACCCGGCCGACGTCTAAGCAAGAGAGTTCCACGAAGGCTAATTGCTACAAATGGTTCTGATTAAAAAAATATATTTTTTTAATCTCAGTTTGAAGAATTAAAAAAAATTGTAAAGTAGCGTTTAAAAACTGAATTTATTGTCATTTAAAAGAATACATGTTTATTTTTTCAATATAGAAATATTTTATTCTCAGTTTTAAATGTTGGAGTTAAAAAAATCCTTAAAAAAAAGCTTATATTACTTCTCTATCCGATAAACTCCAAAAAGAGATATGGAGAATTTTACATGCAATGAAAAAAAATTACTATCATGATCATGAAAGAAATTTATCAAATCAGCCATATAGCTTTTGAAAAAATATGCTATCAACAACAACTTTTACAAAAAAATGTTTAAAAACAACAAAAAATATAAAAATATTTGGAAGAAAAAATATTTGAAAATCAATTGTGAACATTATAGGCTGATTAAAAAAAAAAACTGTGACACTATAGCTGCAAAAAAGAGCTTCCAAAAAAAAGTAAAAAAATTTCACAGGGACTTCATCACTTAATTTTCATATAGTAACTTTTAAGTAGCTAGTGTTTATATATATATTATATAAAAATGACAAAATTTAAGAAATGTCTTAATAGTATTTGTTAATGAATTAAATAAAGTAAGAATTTATGGAAAAATATACTCCCTCCGTTTCACAATGTTTGGCCTTTTAGCCTTTTTTTCTTGTTTTACAATGTTTGACCTTTTACATTTTCAATGCACAAACATATTTTTTTTTCCAATATTAACCTTTCATTTAATCATTTCTCTTACTCTTCATTAATTCTACTTTTATCATCTCTCTCATCTCTAAACCACTATACATTAATTAATGAACACACTTACTAATAAAAATTAAATACCATTACAATTTTCAATAAGGATTAAATAGGGACATTTTGGAGAAATCATACATAATACTTACAATAATCAACACTTTCTTAATCTGTGTGCCCAGGCCTAAAAGGCCAAACATTCTGAAACGGAGGGAGTATGGTTTATTTATGTTTTTAGTACATGAACTTAAGTATTTTTTTTTAAAATTGATCATTGAATTTTTTGTTTCGATGCTTTGGGTCCATGAACTTTTAAAGTTTTAAAAATGGTCCTCTCATCATTTAAGTAATAATATGACTGACGACATGCATGCCACGTCATATTCGCTACATCGATAAGTAACATGCCACATTATTTTTTAAATAAAAAATTTCAAATGTATTAAAAATAATTTGGAATTGTATTTTTTAAAAGAAAATGGAACCTTTTAATAGTTTTTAAAAGAATTGATTTTTTTTTAAAAAAAATCATGTCGTGTCATGTGACGCTACATAGCTCGACATCACTTGTTGATGTTGTGAAAACAACATGACATGTCGTCGACCGTATCATCACTTAAGTGAAAAAAAAGCTATTTCCAAAAATTTGAGCAAAGTTAAGATCAAAGAAATAAAAAAAAAAGTTCAATGATCAATTCTATAAAAATCAAAGTTTAAGGGTTAAAAACCTAAATAAATCTATATTTTTTTTTTGTATTCTAAAGAACAAAAAAAGATACAAAAAAAATATGCATTTATGATTTTTTTTTAATTATAATAATATAATGCAGTTATTAGTGAAACCTAAAATAATATTGACTTAATTATGTCACAAGTCCCTGAAGTTTGGGGTACTTTTGCCAGATACCCTTATTCTTTTTTTTCAATGTTTGACTACCCGAAGTTACTTCTGGGTTTGTCATATACCCCTACTATCAATTGTGGACAATTTTGCTGACATGTAACATCATAATTCTGGTAAGACGCAGGAGGTTGGTCATGTGATGCCGGGTAATGTCACAAGGGTGAAGATGATTTCTCTTCAATATTTTTTCTTTTTTTATTTAACTAAAAATATAAAAAATATTAAGTTTTTTAGTTTTTTAATTTAAAGAAAAACAGGATCTTCCTGCATCTGACCAGGATTCTGACGTTAACAAACCCAGAAGTAACTTCGAGGAGTCATACATTGAAAAAATAAAAATAAGGGTATCCGATAAAAGTAACTCAATTAAACTCCAGGACTTGTGATATAATTAAGCCAATAATATTCAAAGCAAGTGTAAGGTGGAATTGGCCGTGTGAGGCATGTGCCACGTATCAATTTGGTATAACCGGCTAGGGGTAGAGGGTTTGTCATGTTGCTAAATACACGATTGGCTTGATACTTTGGTATGACAATTATAAAAAGATCACTGTCAAACTAAAAGCAAGCAACATAGTACATTGCAAAGTTAAAGTCTACCGTTCCGTCATGGAGCAATATAACATATTATTCCGTGACTAACAGTCTAACAATAACACAAGGAAAGCAAGCAACATGTACATTGCAAAGTTAAAGTCTATCGTCCCATTAAGGAGCAATATAAAGACATCTCATATCTCTTCTATATATATAATGCAATATCCAAGGTCCAAAGCTAAGCCTTAAAGCCTAAAGGGTCAAAAAATGGTGAAATAAAAAGTGGTAGTGTTGGTGTGTTAGGTGGTGGGGGTGAATGCATAGTAATTTGTACGTATGCCAACTATTGTGACCCAAAAAGGCTAGAACATGATCTCAAAGAAAACATATAACCCACTTTGTTTTGTATATTCTTGTTTCCCTCTTGTAGCTCATTTATTTAACTTCTAGAGAGTGCAGGGTTGGTTCCTTCATCATAAATTCTAGGTGCATTTGGTAATAATCTCTTTTCTCATGGCTGGTGGACAAAGACTCCAGAGACTCAACAAGTCATGCATTCTACTCATAGGTACGCATATTAATCTTCTCCTTTGAGTCTTTCTCCTTTTCAACCATTATTGCACGTGATGTGTTTGCTCAAGATATATAGAGCACAATGGTTATTGTAGTGAAGCATAAGCATGAATGACAAAAAGGAAGTATCCTAATCCCATAAATGATCTTGTTTCCCACACAAATGACATTATATTCATTGAGTATTATTGGAGCCAAGAGCTCATTCAAAAAACATATTAAACTAGTCCTCCCTCTAGCATATTTTGATATTAGAAAAGAATCAGATTGAATTTAACCAATTTACTCATGTTCTTGTCTTTCTCATTTTCTGTTGCCTGTGCTTGATGCAAGCGACATGCTGATCAATTTAAGTGTACTGGACAAAATTCTATCCCCTTATTTAGTCAAAATTTATAATGCGTATCACTTTATGTGATATTCATTCTCATTGGGAAAAAATAAATATCAAGTTAACATATATTTAATTCAAAATTTATTTTCTTAACCAATAAAAATGAATAACTAATGGAGGGATACACATTTTGATACTGGAATTATGCTCTAATTTTGTGATGTCTCATAAAAAAGTTTTGTAAAACATTGAAGCCAATAAAAAAATTAAACAAGATACAAATTTTGTAGTATTATGTTGTCGTTCGCATTTTAGCAAATTAAATCAAGGATTTATGTTAACAATTTAATTTGATATTTGGCAGAAAATTATGGGGTTAAGAGAATTCATGGTTTACTTGTGTGTGGTGCACTTTTGCAGCCATTGCAGGCATAGAGAGATTTGCATTCAAGGGGGTATCATCCAATTTGGTAATTTATCTAACTGATGTTGTGAACCTAAGCAACTCATCCGCAGCAAAGATGGTAAACAGTTGGGTAGGATTCACCTCCATAATGCCATTGTTGGTGGCACCCATTGCTGACACTTATTGGCACAAATATTCCACCATAATGGCCTCATCTTTCCTCTATTTTATGGTGAGTCACCCTCCACAAGTTTATTTTTTGAATTAAACTCCTTTGCTCTATACTTGAGAATTTGCACTTGGAATTAAGCATGCCATGTGTTATATTTTGGAACCTTTTCGTGCTTCTTTCCCCTCTTTTTCCACATAACTTTATTGGCTCACTTTGGAGTTTAAAAAAAAATTATAATTAAAATGAGAAAGTATATTTTTCCATTTTTTTATAGGCAAAGTGTTCTTTTGATTATTTTTTTTACGGAGATAAGGGAAGGAGATTTAAATTCACCGAATAGTGGCGCCCAGGATCGAACCTGAAATTTTTAACTCTCAAGCCTTAAGATTTGGTACATGATCATGTGGGCTACACCCATGTCACTTGTATATTTTTCTACTTATAAGAATGAATGATATCCATTGTAGCATCCAATATGAGAAAGTAAATTTATCCCTCGTACACAAGGCGTTTGAAATTTTTTAATCTAATCAACGGGTTGGTTCAAGTTATGCGATCATGCTAATTTGAGAACTTGGGAATGAGATATGAGACTAAGAACTCTCGGATTCGATTCCCTGTTAACAACCCCGCTGGGAGAGACATAGGAACGCGACCTCATGCAGAATTAGTTTCAAGGATTCTTTGGTATTAAAGATATTCTTAGGGACACCTGTAATACTGGCCAAAGAGTAAAAAAAAAAAAAAACTAAACAAACGGGCCTTAGTTTTAATTTTTTTTAAAATATGAACGACTACTGAGGTAAGTGTGTAGACAGTTGATGGGGCCAATAATAACAATATATCTTGTGTATGATTAGGACTTCCATTAAGTTCGTTGGAGTCTGAGTCATAGTCACTGTTATTATTTATAAGAATAATGATAACCAGACTCTCCTAAAACCCTCTAGAGTTTGTTGGACTGAATGGATTGTTCCTTCAGCAAGAGAAATTAATATTTTGGAAGTTTCAGAATGACCCTTAAACTCAATTAATGAGCAATTAGCCTTGTGTGTCAACCACAATGCTACATGTTGTGCTGCCTTTTTGAAGTTTGAAGGTAGTTCTACTTCTACACTCTAAAAGAACATCTATCCAAATTTTAATGCAAAAAGCAAATTGATAGAAACTTTTTCATAATTTCTTCCCGTTTTGTTTTTCAACAATTATATTTTCTTTCAATTTCTTGAGATAGGAGAAACTAATATCTGAAACTAAAATTAATAAACGAAATATACCATTTTTTTTTTGTGAACAAATATACCAATTTTTCATAACAAAGAATAGCAGTAATATCCATGTCATCTTCCCAATAGTAACTCAAAAAAGGATGAGTTTTGATATCTTCATAAAATGTTTAATTCTTAATGTAGAATGTATTAATTGAAAACATGAAAATATTCAACATATTTTATTTAAGAGTTTATTTAATTTCAGTCCTTAGAGTTAGGATAAAAATTAAAAAAGAAATAAAAATATATTGAGAAGTTAAGTCTATTTTCTTCAAAATATTAAATTTTAATTTTTCCATTGCAAAACTACTTTTTAAGTCTCTTAAAGTCAATTTTAAGACTTGAGATTTAGAAAATTCTATATTTAATAGTTAAGAGAATAAACAAGAGAGTTAGTTATGAAATTATAAAATTACTATAAATGGCTCCACATGTTCCTGATGTTTATATGACATGAAAGAGCGTTCATTGTGCACGAATAATATTTAAAGGATTTTACTTCGAAATCTTCTAAAAGGATTTTACTTCGAAATCTTCTAAAAATAGAGGGTTTATGTACCTTGACATGACTTAATAAAAAATAGTTATGTGTTTTTTTTTTTTGCCATGTAAGCTGGGTATATTTTTAATTTATAAGTTTTATAATTAGATCCTTAAAATATCTATTTAAAAATATTTTTTTATCCTTAAAGTAATTTACCCAAAATACTATCATTATATTTTAATATTATTTTTCATCTATCCAAAATACCCTAATTTTAATATTATTTTTCATCTATCCAAAATACCTTAATTTTAATTTTATATTTCATCTACCCTAAATACCCAAAATACCCTAATTTTAATATTATTTTTCATCTACCCAAAATACCCTAATTTTAATTTTATATTTCATCTAGCCTAAATACCCCCATTTGAATACTATTTGTATTTACCCAAAATACTTTTAATAATTTATAATTTCCCATTTCACTATCTTACCACGTTATTCTTCTCCATCAATCTATCATACCCTTCTTCTTCTATCACTGTCAAGTACCAACATCATCACCTTCTCCATTATCACCTTCGTCCTTCATTAAAAAAACCTAAGAACAAACACATAAGCATACATTCTTCATCATCCCCTTCTTTTTTATATTATTGATCTCCAAACCCCGTTTTCATTTCCAAACCCAATCCCAATTTCGACGCCACCACCACCCTAGATAGGTTCTCTTTCTTCCTCTTTTAGGGATGTTCATTCCCTTTAGATTTTATTTTTGTGGGTCTCGTCAGCAGTATACGTTGATGCTTTTTTGATTGATTGTTACTCTCTACCCAAGGAAACACAATTTTGTGTAAACTCATATTATTATTTTTTTTATTCCTCAAATGTAATAATGAAGAAAATAAAAGTTTTCACTTCTCATTGACAAAAGTCTTAAATTTTTCATTAAAAAAACTCAAGTTTTAGCAATAATGTTTTTTTTTCTAAATACAGTTTAGTGGTAGTGAGAAGCGATGTGTTCCAATATCTTGGAAAAAGTCAAAGTAGTCAACAAAAAAGAAGAGAATATCTTTTTGATATAATGCTTGATTCTGTTTTCAAATAAAATATAATGCTTGATTCATTAATTAATTGCAAATTTCTATCACACAAATTTTCATATTACTTTTACAATTTTTAAGATTTTTCATTAATTGTTTTAAAGAATTTTAATGTAATATACAACTTTTAAGATAATATACAATTTTTAAGATTGTTCATTAATTATTTTTACTTTGAATTGAGACAAAAAAACTTTATTTTTTTGTACCAAGATAATGGGACAGATGGAGTATATGAGAGACAATTAAATGAGATGATATGAGCACAAAATAAGATAAATTTCACTCCTCTAATATAAAGTAAGAGATAAGGTAAGAAAAAATTGAGAATTAAATGATATGATATGAACATAAAATAAGATAAGAGAAATTTTGCTCCTCTAATGAAGCAAGAGATAAGGAAAGAAAATTTGAGATACTCCTTCCATCCTGTTATCTTGGTAAAAGTCCAAGTAGTAAATAAAAATAAGAGGATATCTTTTTGATATAATGCATGATTCTATTTTCAAAATAAAATATATGTACGATTCATTCATTAATTACAAATTTCTATCACACAAATTTTCATATTATTTTTACAATCTTTAAGATTTTTTATTAATTATTTCAAAAAAAATTTAATGTAATATACAATTTTTAAGATAATATACAATCTTTAAAAATTTTCATTAATTATTTTTACTTTTATTTGGAAAAAAAAACTTCATTTTTTTACCAAGATAATGAGACAGATGAGTATATGAGAGACAATTAAATGAGATAATATGAGCACGAAATATGATAAACTTCACCTCTCTAATATAGAGTAGGAGATAAGGTAAGAAAAAATTGAAATTAAATGAGATAATATAAGATAAGAGAAACTTCACTCCTCTAATGGAGTAGGAGATAAGGGAAAAAATTCGAGACACTCCCTCGGTCCAATTATCTTGGTAAAAGTCAAAATAGTAAATAAAAATGAGAGAATATCTTTTTGATATAATGCATGATTCTATTTTCAAAATAAAATATAATATATGATCATTCATTAATTACAAATTTCTATCACACAAATTTTCATATTATTTTTACAATCTTTAAGATTTTTCATTAATTATTTTTAAGATTTTTAATATAATATACAATCTTCAAGATTTCTCATTAATTATTTTTACTTTAATTTGAGACAAAAAAACTACATTTTTTTTACCAGGACAATGAGACAGAGAGTAGAAAACATTAACATATCAAACAACGTTAGTCTCATCGTATACCTCAACTCTTAACAACTACAAGTCACCAAAAACAAAATGAATGAAATTGATTTCATTAAATATTAAGACAATGAACATCCTTAAAAGAGGAAGAAAGCGAATCTATCTAAGGTGGTCGTGGCGACAAAATTTGGATTGTGTTTGAAAATGAAAACGGGTTGGAGAGTGAAGGATAAAAAAAAGGTGATGATGAAGAATGTATGTTCCTGGATTTGCTCCTGAGTTTTTCAATGAAGAAGGCATGAATAAAGAAGAAGATGATGATGTTGGTACTTGACACTGATAGAAGAAGAAGAAGAAGAAGAAGAAGAGTCTGATAGATTGATAAAGAAGAATAACGTGAGTGGGTAGTGAAATGAGAAATTATAAATTATTAAGGTTTTTTTTTGGGTAAATACAAATAGTATTAATATGAGGGTATTTTAGATAGATGAAATATAAAATTAAAATTTGGGTAGATGAAAAAAATATTAAAATAAGGTATTTTATATAGATAAAAAATAATATTAGAATGATGGTATTTTAGGTAAATTACATTAAGGATAAAAATAATATTTTAAATAAATATTTTAGAGACCTAATTATAAAATTTATAAATTAAAAATATGATCTGATGACGTAAAAAAAAAAGTTAATTTTTATTGAATCACGTCAAAAGGTACGGAAATGCTAAATAGAGGATACAGAAGTAAAGCCCCTAATTAAAACCAAATTACGATAATTAGAATATTCATATGTTTGTGCTGTAGAAGGAAGATGTTATCATGTGCAAGAAATGAAGCAACATGATAATATCAAAACCGGTCATGTCTAACTTTACTTTTGAGACAATGGATACCTCTTTTCCTTTAGAGTTATTCAATTAAGCACTACATGCTAAAAGGAGTTAATTATTGAAAAAATCCCTCAATAAAGTGACCTTAAAGGTATTAACCAATAATTATGAACTTATACCACCATGATTCTGATGTCTATATCATTTTTTTAAAAAAATTTATATAAATGTTTTATAAAGTTATGGCACCATGATTTGAAGTTCAATGATACCACAATAATGGTTGGAATATGCTACAAAGTTTTAGAAGAATTTTCATAAATATCAATTAGAAGCAGGTAGAACATCGAAGTTAAGGTAGAAATTTTTAGTACTGTGACTATTATGAGTGCAAATATCCTTCTCCTCTCATATCCAGCTATGTTCGGTCATTCCTTGGGCCTAGTCACTATTGTTCCACCCTCATGGTCTTATCATTTAACTCTACTACTCCAAACATAAAATCTTATACCAATGCGAAACTGCTTTTAGAAATTTTATAGAGTCATTATAGACTCAATCCAACTATTGTCTATATTTGTCACAATTTTCTCAAAATGTGGCCTTTGAGACTTGAGGAGCATAATCTTGGACGATCACTAAAATGGAAAACCTGAGGCCTCAAAAGCTCTGCTTGAGCACAAACTGAGAAAAATTGGAAGAGTCTCTATCTAAAGATTAATAAGGAGACTTACAACTATAAAAGCAAGCAAAAGTCTCTATCACAAGTCCTCTTACCAGGTCGACAAGGAAACTTGTGACCACCAAAAACATGGTGAATTGAAGATATTGACAAGGTAGAAGTTTTAATTTGGAGTTCTACAATAACATCACTGGAGATCAATGTTGGAGGAGGAGAAATCTTGCACGACAAAGTGGGAGAAATTTGCATCAAGGAGGAGTGTTGGAATATGTTACAAATTTCTAGAAGAATCCTCATAAGCACCAACTAGAATCATGTAGAACATCTAAGCTAATGTAGAAGTTTTTAGCACTATGACTACTATGAGTGCAAATGAAACATATGGAATAATCTAGTAAAATACACGATGATGGAAACTTGTGGAAGTTTCCTTCACCACTCTTATAAATCGTCATTTGGGAAGCTATTATTAGTTGGTGGTATATTGTAGTTCCCTTCATCCCACAAAAATACTCCTCCAACTACGATTCTATCTGATATTTGTAATATTTTATTTGCTAATTTATCTTCTCCAATATTCATTTATTTAACTATCATTTATATCTTCCACTAAAAACTAACAATAATTCATTACATAAAATATCATTTATTTACCAAAAAGAATTAACATAAACTAAATTACGGTGATTTTTTAGCTGTTGTGGCATATGTAAAATGCATTAGGTACTACTTTGTGTGTGCCAGTGAATTTTGAAATTTCTGAGTTTCCTTAGTCATTAGTGAACAATATTTTCTTGTGTTCTCTTCTTAGGGACTTGTAGCATTGACATCAACAACACTAGCAAGGTCATGGTATCATAGAAACAGAACAATGTCCTCTTCATTTCTCTCTTTGTCTCTCTACTTAATATCATTAGGCCAAGGTGGATATAACCCATCTCTACAAGCCTTTGGAGCAGATCAATTTGATGATGATGAAGAATTGCCATGTAGCAAAGATGATAGAACTGCCAAGAGCAGAACATTGTTCTTCCAGTGGTGGTATTTTGGCATTTGTGGTGGAAGCTTAATGGGTGTTACAATCATGTCCTACATCCAAGATACCTTGGGCTGGGTTATAGGTTTTGCCATCCCTGCAATTTCAATGCTTCTGTCTATTTTGATTTTCTCATGTGGGAGCCCTATATATGTATATAAACACCTTGATGACCATCAAGCTAAGATGCAATTCACGAACATACTTCAAGCTATAAAATCATCTGCACTGAAATGCTTCCATTGTGGAATTACCCTACCAAATGACAAATCTGAAGTCTCGGAGCTAGAGTAAGTTCCATTTTCACTTATAGAAAATTAATAGTTTTTAAACATAGTGAAAAAATAAAAGTATTACTTTTATTACTTTTATTTTTTCACTATGTTTAAAATACTACTTTTAATTTATAAATACCAACTTAGTTCCATTTTCACTATGTTTTTTCACTTATGGTCTCTTAAGATTTTCGGATGTACCAATTTGGTCCTTCAATATTTTCTTACATACCAACTTGGTCCTTAAACATGTTTTAAGGATCGAATTGGTAGTACATCTAAAAATCTTGGAGGACTAAATGTGGATTTATAAATTTTCAGAAATTACATTGATATAGTAAAAAACATCAAAGATTAAATTGGTACTTCACTCTAATTTTTTTCCTATAGCTCATTTAAGATACTTACAGCATAATTTTTTTTCTTGTCATAGACTTCAAGAGAAACCCCTTTGTCCTGAAAAGTTGGAAAGCCTCAAGGATATGAATAATAAGGATCCAAAAAGTGGCATGTATGTGCCATCAAATGCTAAGGTTGTGCTGAGGCTTTTGCCCATATGGACAATGCTTCTTATGTTTGCAGTGATTTTCCAACAGCCAGCCACATTTTTCACAAAACAAGGCATGACAATGAAGAGGAACATTGGAGATTTCAAGATCCCACCAGCCACACTCCAAAGTGCCATTACATTATCCATAATACTATTGATGCCGCTATATGACAAATGTTTCATACCAATTGCTCAGTTGATTACACGCCAGGACAAAGGTATAAGTGTAACACAGAGGATGGGAATTGGAATGGTGCTCTCAGTCATAGCCATGGTTATTGCAGCTCTAGTTGAAATGAGAAGACTTGAGATCGGAAGAGCATCGAGAAATTCAGGGTCAAAATCAGAAATAGTGCCACTGAGTATATTTTGGTTGCTACCACAATACATTCTTCTTGGCATTTCAGACATTTTCACAGTTGTTGGTATGCAGGAATTCTTTTATGGTGAAGTTCCTAAAACAATGAGAACAATGGGAATTGCATTGTACACTAGTGTTTTTGGAGTTGGAAGCTTTGTGAGTGCACTTTTGATTACAATAGTTGAAGTATACACAAGTTCTAAAGGAATTCCAAGTTGGTTCTGTGATGATATGAATGAAGCACGATTGGACAATTACTATTGGCTTCTAACATGGTTAAGTGTAGTGAGCTTGCTGTTGTATGCATTATTGTGTAAATATTACCACAATAAGAGTGGTTCTGATAATGAAAATTGAGGTTTTTTTTTTCGTTTTCTATTGTAATTTTGTTGAGTTTATTTTCTCCTCTTAGGCCCAAGTTTGTTGAACTAGCAGTTGACATGATATAATGAATAAATTATGTAATGTCTTATTTATTAATTAGTAAGACCGAAAAGCTAAAATAAAAATGAATATAGTTGTCAAGATATTTTTGACATAATGTAACATTTAAGATATTCTAATTTCTAATTATCTAATATATATTTTTCATTTTATTTTTATCTATTAACTTAATACTATTTTTTTTCTTTCTCAGGTATCCACCAACGAGCACGGTCACTAATCCATCGGGTATTATTTGGCCCTTTCGAGGCTTCCAACTGAAATTTTTTACATTCGCAAAAATTGGGGTTCAAACTCCCAATCATTTATTTAAGTGACATAACCTCATACCAACTGTGCCAACCTCAGTTGGTATTAATTTAATACTATTAAGTTCAAGTCATCTTTCCCAAAGAGTTAATCTATTTGATTATGTTACAAGACATAAAAATGAGTTTGATAGATAGGGATTCGATCCTTGACATCTAGGGAGACACTCCCTACAACTAAAGTTTGATACAAGGTATTGATGTGTTCTCAATAACACGGATACAACATATTTTCTTTGGCGATATGATTATGTCACAAGTGTATAGGCCAAAAAAGGATTTCTCTTCAACCAAAAATTAAGAACGTGAGAAGCTTGAAGATGATCATAAGAAGAGAGAAGAGGGCATGTGAGAAGAAGCAGGAAAGATTAATTTTTCTGATTTGGAAAATTATATAAAACCTTATTTTCAAAATACCAATCAAATCAATAAGATTGAAAAATATAAATTAAGATTTGATTTTCAAAACATAAAAGGAGTATATTCAAAAACTGAATCATATAATTATTTTCGAAATGCATCAGAATCAATTAAGTAAAAACAAATCTGGAAACGGCACTGATTGATTCTGACACGGATTTCAAAAAGATTTAAAGTAACCGATTACTTTAGCCAGGGTAATCGATTACAGGCTTTCAGCCAATTTGAGAAATTCAACTTTTTGAAAAAGTAATCGATTTACCAAACGCTAAATAATCGATTAAAGGCTCTCAAGTAAAAACACTGATGAAGAATTTTAACAGTAATTGATTATTGAGCCTAAATAATCGATTACAAGGTTTCAGGAAAATTGACAAAAATCACAGACTAAAGCTAATCGATTACCTGATCAAAGGTAATCGATTTTCAACTCTTAGGTCAGAGACCTTCTGAAGTAATCGATTATTCTAGATCAAGTAATCCATTACAAACTCTCAGGTTACAAATCTGAAGCTCGGTAATGATTATTTGCCCAAAGTAATCGATTACTTTTGCTTAAAAGATAAAAACGATTTTCATAAACCAGATTCTAACCAGAGGTTTTCTCAATTAAGTTTTCCCTAAAACATTTGAAAAACATTTTAACAAAAAAGATAGAAAAACATTTTTTCTTCTCTTGACAATCATGTTGGCCTTATACTTGATATTTATAATCATATTACCTTACATGAGTTCCTAGGGGAAAGAGAAAACACAACAGAGTCTTCATTTGCTTGAGCTTGAGAGCTGAACGTGTGTGAGCTTGATTGAATTTGAACATGCTGTTTGTAATCATCAAAACTTTACTGAAAAATAATTGAATTCCTTGGAAAAGCTTGACTTCTAACATGTCCTACGTACCCATTTGAACTATGGTTTTGGGGATTAAGGCTACATAGTTTTATCAGGCATGTTGAAATAGTGCATCAAGGAAGAATTAGACGGATTAGAACTGTCTCTAACAGTAGTAAACAATATGTCCCCGACTCTTAAGGATGACATGTATGGTCAAAGATCTCCTTCATGGATGAAGTGGCTCGCTCATTGCTTATAATCCTGGAGTTAAGACCCCAGTACGGTTGGGCAATGAGCTTCAAATGGTTGATGAACCTTCGTGGTGGGGTTGGATACAACTGCCACCTTCTTCGATAACAAAAGTTTGATTGTCTTACTGCTGCATCTCTCGCTAAAGAGTGTTGATAATGCTCTCATAAGAGTATGAATATTGTTATGAGAGAATTGTGTATAACTTGGATGCCTCAGCCCCTTGCATGAGGCCGGTATTTTTTGGTACCAGGATAGCTCCTTGGCTTAATGTATTCTCTTGATAAATCTTCTATATCTGATGTATTCTATATCTGATGTATTCTCTAAGGGGATAATCAATCATCTTCTATAATTGCAGATAACCCAATTATAATCTGTTGCCAATCTTCAATATTGAATTACTTATCTTCTGAAGATTTACTTCACGAATAAGCCTAGCTACTTATCTGAAGATCAGGTCTATCGACGAGCTTATTCAAGGTATTCTGGGCTTAAAGCCGTCGGCTGTAGGTCGCTTAAACTTGGTTCATATCGTTACGACCCTTCTATAGGTAGTAGTAGGTCTTCTAAAGGTCATCGTATAAGGTAGGTGTCCTTAGTTCGTGACAGGATCGGGACAGTTTTCATACCCACCTTTAGACCATGATTTTGAAAATCACTTTTAGACATCAGTTTTGTACGTGTTGCTAAGCATTTAAACCACGATTTTCATAGCATCTTTTGCACACCACGATTTTTGTACGCGTTGTTGAATTTTTAGGCCATAGTTTTTGGAACCACTATTAGGCCTAGTTTTAAAAGAGGTTGAATAAAAAAACTAAAAATTATTCCCAAAACTCTATAGAAATTAACACAACAAAAAATATAAAGAGCTATAGTAACAATAAGTGTGTCTTTTAAATGCAATGTATGGTTTCCATTTCCAACCCATATCTGTTATTCGAAAATTGTTCACTCCTAGTCATTCGCAAACAAAATGTAAATGTCTTATGAACGAATGAACAAAATCTCGAATACACCTATTGTATCTAAGAACAAATCATGCTTCCATAAATATTGTGAACATTTTTCTTCATTCTCTATATTTTGAGCATAACATTGCTCTCCAACCTACAAGCATGTGTGAAAATATTAAATACAATTGTAAACAAAAGTCAAAACGAATAAACACATTTCCCAATACAAATGAACCTATAAATTATAGCACTTAGAATATATAATTCCATAAATATTTAAATTAAAGAATCAAAATCTACACATAGATTATAAAGTGTCAATAAATAAATTAATAAATTATTAGAACCACAAGCTTCTCGTCCGACCCTGGAGGGGATTGATTTTTTATAGGTTAGTGATGTAGATTATTCTTTATTAATTGCTCTTTTTTTTGTTTGAGGAGGTGATTTTTAGCTGTGATAAAAGTCCAGGGTCAAATGGGTTTAATTTCAAATTTATTAAATCTTTTTGGCATTTGATAGATAAAGGGTGAAGTCTTTGGTATGATGGAGGATTTTTCTTCTCAAGACTGTATTTCGAAGGCGTTGCACTCTTACTTTAATACTTTAATTCCAAAGGTTTCTTCTCCTTTAAATCTTGGCAACTATATGCTTATTTCTCTTCCGAGTTGTCTGTATAAAATCATTTCAAAAATTCTTAGTGTGAGATTTCGCAAGGTGATTGGTTTTGTTATACTTCCTAATCAGTGTGCTTTTATTTATGGTCTGCAAATTTTGGATGATGTGCTGGTTCTAAATGAGGTTATTGACCACGCGAGAAAGTTTGGCAAAGAATATAATGTTTTCGGAAGGTTGGTTTCGAGAAGGCTTATGATTCGGTTAGTTGGGCCTTTCTATAATTTATGATGCGATAGGTTGGTCTTTATAACATATGGATTGGTTGGACTGAATCTTTTGTATTTGCTGGGAAATTATCTATTCTTATTAATAGTTGTCCAACTGATGAGATTCATATTCACCATGGCTTGAAGCAGGGCGAACTGTTAGCACCTTTCCTCTTTCTTCTTGTGGCAGAAAGTTTAAATGACTTTATGTGTGAGGCGATTTGCTTTGGGAAGTTTTTGGTTATAAGGTTGGTCCTGGTATCGAATAGGTGCCTACTCTCCAATATGCAAATGATACCATTATTTTTTTGTGGTTGGCTGCTGATTCTCTTCATTTTAAACTTGGGGTGCTACCTTTTGTTTATCTGGGGCTTCCTATGAGTGCTAATCAGAGGAGGAAGACTACATGGTAGACAATCATTGAACTTTTAAGAAGGAGGCTTATGGTCTGGAAAGGTAGGCATTGGTCGCGTGGAGGCAAGGTAACCCTTATTAACTCCGGCCTATCTAGTTTGCTTATCTATATTATGTCTTTTTTAAAAAGCGCCCAAAAAAGTGTTGAATTCTATTATTACTATTCAAAGATAATTTCCTATGGGCAGGGTGTAGTGTTGCCAAAAAGATTGTGTGGGTTAAATGGGAGTCTGTTTGCAAATCGCTAAAGGAATGTGGGTTATGCATTAAGATCCTATTTTGGTTTAATCAGTCCCTTCTGGATAAGTGGAGATGGTGCTTACTCTAAAGTGAGGAATCGGTTTGGGTGAAGATTCACCATGCTCGGTATGGTGATTTTGATCCTTCTTGCTTGGTTGAGGCAAGATGTGTTAATTTTGTAAAAAAGCTATTTGATAGAAGCACCTGTGTATGATAGATTCTATTACTTTTTCTTGTGATCAGTTCAACAATTGTTTAGTGAGACATTTGGGATGTGGTGATAAATCTCGTTTTGGGAGAATAAATGATTAGGTAACAATTGGTTTCTAGTTATACAATGAATATGGATGAGCTATTGAATAGCTATAAAATTTAGCTATTAAATTACTATGGAAATAACTATGAAAAATTCTCCTACAGCTATGGATTTAGCTATAGATTACATGTGGAACTTTTAAAATCAGTTACAGATTAATTATTCTGTAGTGAATCAGTTAGGTGATATTGACTATGAAGCATTTTGTACCGAATTCACATCTTATTCCATATCTCAAGTGTTTAGTTGCAAATTAGTTGTGGATTAGCTATGGAAATTTTCCATAGCTAAAGCAAGAGTTTTCTTGTAATGTTGTGTCATGTTTTCTTTTTAAAATAATGATATATATAGGTTTACAAAATCAAATTTATAAATAGACTTATATGATAAAAAAAATGATACGTGTCACTTATAAACTAATTAATTATAAGTAAGTGACATATGTCATTTTTTTTAATAGTGTTGACCTATTTATAAGTTGTTTATATATGTGTGTCTATCATTTTTGTTGTTTTTAAATATTATTAGTTTCAAGAATTTCCTTAACATATGCATTTAGGGCCAAGGATAGAAAAATTAAATCTATTATTTTTTTAGAAGAATCTATTTCTTCTTCAATGCATTATAATTTATTTTTTTTCATAAATTTCAATTTTTTTATTTCTTTTTTAGAATAGATTAATAGTTACGATTACTGGATCCACTTATTGTTTTTATTTAATATATTTTAATTCTCATGCAAATTATCATAATAACTAATATTATTTTTTTATGGAGCAAATAATTTTCTATTTTTGAGTTTTAAAATTTTTACTCCTTTTTTAAATAATTTAAATCTAAATTTTGAATTAATAATGCATATCTTCTTTTTTAAATTTTAATAATTTATAAAAATGGGAATTATTTACTTCCAACATTATATTATTTTAATTCAATTCAATAACGTTCAAATAATCAAACTCAAGGAATGTTAGAATATATTACATCCGCTTTTAAATAATTGTTATTTCAAGAAAAAAAATTATTTTTTATTTTATTGTCACTTTAAAATCTCATTACAATATTAATTACTATTTTTACAACTCTATTCTCATCTAATTAATTAATAGGAGAGATGATACGTAAAGATAAAACGATTAATTATTTTAAAGAAAGAAAAGAAAAAATAAGTAAAACAAACATTAATTTATTAAAAAAAATATAAAGTATATTTTGTAATTAATGTGTTATATCCTTAAATGACAATTATAAAGAAATAAAGGTAATATAGTAGGTCATTAATAAATTTGGTAAGTTATTATAAGATATTGACAAAAAGTCAAATAAAAATATGAACATTATCGAATGGACGTTTGACTTTCTTTTAATTAATTAATATTGCATAAAGAAAACGAAACAACATATAAATAATCATTTTGTATACGACTCTTTTGCAATGCACACCATAGTTGCTAAGAGAATGAGTTACCTGGTTGGCTTTCTTGTTTTTCTTCTGGCAGGTTTATTCACAGAAGTGAGGGGAGTAAATGTTTCACGTAAATGTAAATACTCAGCAATTTACAACTTTGGAGACTCAAATTCAGACACAGGAACCACTTCTGCAGCATTTACAACAATTAATCCTCCTAATGGTGAAGTCTTTCCTCAATTAATTTTTCCAACAAGGAATTGTGATGGCCGTCTTATCATAGATTTCATTGGTAAAACCATATCAAGCTCTGCACTTTATTTCATTTTCACAATTTTTTGTTTGATGTACCATATAAATTCATGATGATGTTTTAAATAAAAAAAATGTTGTGCATCGACAATATATTTTTTAAGGGTTAGCACATTATTTACCATTTATATAAATAACTTTTATTTACAAATCCATAATAGAAAATATGAGATTATTAATGATTGATGATGCAAAAATAATGTAGATCAATGCAGAACAAATCATGTCCTTTGAATTTCTACATGTACATGTTTTGCAATGTATTTTCAAAGTATGAGAAATATTGGTAAAAATATATAATTTAATGTACAATAATTTAAAATAATAATATTCAAATAATAGAACCCATTCATTATGAATGTTGCATAAACTTTGTATATTCATAAAAATCTGATCTCTCATATATGTCGATTATAATGTGAACCAATTTAGCTCAACAATTGAAGCTGCCATACTTGAGTGCATATTTGGATTCAATTGGATCAAGCTACACCTATGGGGCAAACTTTGCAGCCGGTGGTGCACCCATTTCTCAGGGGCCTAGCCCATTCAACCTTGCTCTTCAAGTTGCTCAATTCATACAGCTCAAGTCCAGGACACTAGCTCTATATAATCAAAGCAGTTAGTTTTTCCTCTTTAATTTGTTCTTTAATGTATGTTGTATAATATGCGGTTTTTTCATATGAGAGGTTTTATTAACATTCAAGTTTTCTTAATCACATTGTAACATTCAAATGATCTTTTCGAACTTTATTTACATAGTCGGATAGTTTATCCGATGAGTGCAACAAAAGTTTTATTGGCAAAAACAAAAATTTTCCTTTGCTTGTTATCTAATGATGTTCCATGGGACATTTGTACATAGATGATTCTTATTTATGAAATGATGACCTCTTTATTTAATTTGAAGATAATAATGCAGCAATATAATATATATATATATATATATATATATATATATATACACACACACTTTTTTGTACTGAACAAATGTAGGAAGAAATGCTGTATGAGTTTTGTTCTTCATTACCTTAAGAATAATGTATAAGTATGTAATTTAAAAATAGAAAAATCTAATCAACTTAGAAATGATGTATTTAATATTTAAGAGTTAATTTTTCTAGTTTTCTCAAATTAACTTTATACTTTTGGGAATTACGTATATATTGAAAAGCAATAAATAGCACAATCCATGCTATATATACTAATTCTATAAATTGTTTAATCTATTAGAATTTAAGTTTATTATTGTATGTTTAATAGTTCATCCATTCATTAGCATACAAAGAATTTCATACTACTGAAATATTTAGAAAATAAAAATGGGAAATCAAAAATAAAATATATAGTATCTATTATGATTTTTAAATATCAAATTTGCTACTCTAAAGTTATTATTCAAATGACGTAACTAATTTTAATTTGTATGATAAAATTAGCAGATGTAGCTTTGAGAAAAAGGCTACCGAAGTCAGTGGACTTCTCCAAGGCCCTGTATACCATTGATATTGGCCAGATCGATCTAGCCTATAGCTTGTTCCTCAATAATAATGATTATCAATCCGTCAAAGCATCAATTCCTAGTCTATTAAGCAATTTCTCCCAAGGGGTGCAGGTAAAAAACAACCAAGATTTTAGCCTATTTTGGTTTCCTCACATTTCAAATTTTGAGAAATTGTTGCATAAGTGGCTAAATTAAATAATTAAATTGCTCATTATTGAAGATAACAAATTTATTTATTATAATAGTTATTTACATTGGGATTATGTTTTTGGCCAAGTGTATTTAACTTGAAATTTATAGTTTAATTTATGCTAGGATTTCTCTCAAATTGATTTATGTTCTCGAGGTTGTGATTAAAATATAAAGATTTCAATCCCTTAAGTTTTTGCTTTTCTAATTTTAATTCCTAAATTTTTTATGTTTTGAGTTCCTGAAATCTTAAAATATTTACTATTAATCTCTGTTAAGTAATTACTGTTATGTGTTATAATTATTGTTGACAAGGCCAATGGTCCATATTATCCCTTAACTTTAAAAAAAAAAAGTAAAAATGTAAAGAATTCAGACTAATTTTTTTTTTTATGAAACGAAAATACGCAAAATTTTTCACCAATTAAAAACATAAGTAAATGAAAAATAAATGAAAATTCAAACTCTGAAAATGAAGAATATATTCTCATATAACATGATCCATTTTGGTTTTTTTTTTTGATAAACTGATCCATTTTGGTTTCATAACAATAATTCGTTAACTTTTGCTTTGCTCAAACTAATACGTAGCACAATTTTGGTTTCCCTTAATCTAACGTTGTCTTATTTTTCTTCAGCAACTATACGATGAAGGAGCTAGATTCTTTTGGATACATAATACAGGCTCATGGGGATGTGTACCACGAACAAACAAAAACTATAAGCCAAGTCCTGGTGACACAGACTCTGCTGGTTGTAGAGCATCCGAAAATGAGATTGCTCGGGAATTCAATAAGCAACTTAAGGAACTTGTTGATGGGCTACGAACAAAGCTCCCCGATGCAAAGTTTACCTATGTTGATATTTATTCAGCCAAATTTGAATTAACCAAAAATGCAAAGGATCTAGGTGAGTTTTGTTTCTTATCATATTAACATATTTAGGATAAAGATACTACATAAATTATGTGAATAGTGACAAGAACCCTAAAAACACCCCGGTTAAATGGGATGAGGATCCTCTGTTCCCAATTTTCCTCTCTTCCTGTCTCTAGCCAATCACACTTCATCAATTCTTACAAAAATGTCATGCAAGTTGGGAAGTTAATTTTTAGTTTTTAAAAATTTGTATAATGGGTACATGGTTTGAAACAGACTTCGGGACAGATGATTTTTGTCCGGGTTAAATGTAGTCGGGTAGGTCCCCTCGATATAGAAAAAACGGTTCAATACAAAAATCTTTCATTGAAAAATGATGTTATTAAAAGTTGAGATTTTCAATGTATTATACTTTTTGATTTTTGAACTAATGTTCTTAAGAAATTTGTTAATAGAACCCAAATATTTTTTGTTTAGAATCCAAATAGTAGTCGGGTTAAGCATATCAGGGATAGTGAGCACTTGCTCCCTCTTAGATTTTGAAAAGTTTATATATGTACTTGTGGCATGTCATGTCACAGAATTGCTGAATGGCATAATGGCAAGGCATAGGAATGGATTCAAGGCCTTGACTTGTGGAATGTAATTCTTCAACTAATACCCCTATATCAGATCTTTAAAACAATTGAAATAAGCAAATTAAAATAGGCTTAATTATGTCACAAGCCCTTAAAGTTTGGGGTACTTTTACCGGATATTTTTATTCTTTTTTCCAATGTTTGACTCTCGAAGTTACTTTTGAGTTTGTTATATACCCCTACTACCAATTCTGACCAATTTTGCTGACATGTAAAATCGAAATTCTAGTCAAACACAGGAGGTTAGACATGTGATGCCCTGTGGGCGAAGATTCCATTTTTTTTTTAAATTAAAAAACTTAAAAACTTAAAATTTTATATTTTTAGTTACATGTCAGCAAAATTGACTAGAAGGGGTATATGACAAATTCAGAAGTAAGTTCGGAGAGTCAGACATTGAAAAAAATAGAATAAGGGTATCTGACAAAAATATCCCAAACTTCAGGACCTGTAACATAATTAAGCCATTAAAATAAATAAACATTAAAAACATGTATGACTCCCTAAATTTGAACCTTCTAAATTTCTAGTCAAGATTCACCACTATTGAGCATCATTGTCCTTTTTTACGTATCAATTCATTTTCACATCCCTTTATTTATGCATAAAAATTAGTCTCTTTATTTGCTTCTATATAACATACGTTATACTATCTTATTATACAAAAAACAACATCAAATATATAGAATTGATTTGCCTTTATTATTGCCCTATATTGAATATGTTTGTATTGTGCGATTGCCAGGTTTTGCTGATCCAAAAGAATTCTGCTGTGGCACAATTGAAAGTCCCACAGTTGATTGTGGAGTAAATGCAAAAGAAGCGTCTCGTTTATGTATGGATAAATCAAAGTACATTACATGGGATGGAATTCACTACTCTGAAGCAGCAAACAAGTGGGTCGCTGATCGCATTACAAATGGTTCATTGTCTGATCCACCAGTCTCTGTAGACATGGCTTGTCATTAAAGTTAAATATTAATCTAGCAACGTAATAAAAGAATGAGGTGAATTTTTTTTCTAGGCAAAAGAGATATACTATATAGATTAAATGAAGCATAAAAGAATAAGGTATTATGATTTATAAATTATCTATAATTGATATAGCTATTTTTTTCGTAATCTATAATCCTTTTTTTTTCTTTCTAATTAGCTACTTTTGCAATCCAACAAATAAAGCGAATTGTGTGAATAGCAAGAGATGAAATAACAAATACCCGCTATATATCATCTTGAATATAATGGGTATTCCTCAACACATCAAAGGAAGTCCAAGTAGAAGCTTCGAAAAGCACTAACTAATTAAAAATATTTACACGCAACCTTGTCAAAAGTGAAAAATATTTAAACACAATAAAGCGAAAAATGCAATATACCTTCTAGACATTGGTGTCATGTACGATTTGCTTCCTATAATTTAAAATGGTGTAATTAACCCTTTCACACTCTTGACATGAGCAAGTCACTCATTCCATTAATTTTGACGTTAAATAACAAAAATAGTGATATGCATCTCGTGTGACTTACTTTCTTCAAAAATGCCCTTTTGAAATATGTCTTCCTTCTTGCAAATTTTCTGCCATTGGTGTAGAACCAAAAATCAAGATAAACCTCTCTCTAAAGATGAAGTCCATAATGCTATTACATAAATGCATCCTTTAAAGGTGCCTCGATCTCATGGATTTCCAGCTTTGTTGTATAAAAAAATATTGGCATATTGTGGGGAAAGATGTTATTGATTGGATGTTATCCGTGCTGAATAATGACAATGATCCATTGAGAATTAATGACACTCTTATGACTCTTATCCCCAAGATTAAGCGTCCAACCAATCCTAAAGATTTTAGGGCTATAAGTCTTTGTAATGTTATTATGAAAATAATGACAAAAACAATTGCTATTGATTAAAGCTTGTCATGCCTAGTATTATTGATGAAGCCCATAGTGCTTTTGTTCCAAGAAGAATTATTAATGACAATGCATTAGTGCATTTGAATATTTTCATTGGATAAAAAGAAGGGTATTTCTATCATGCAATCTAAAATTGGATGGTTGCTATGCAACCTTTTCTTAAACCAATAAGAAGTTGTCACCTATGCCATGTCATTATTTGAAGTAGTTAAAATTAGTTTTTTGCAATTTAGTCCAACATAAAAAGTAAATTAAAAATTTAGTCCTTTATACCTATAGACAAATTATAACTTTTAATTTTAAATTTAGTCACTTGCATTAACCCTTTTTACACAAGTGACAAATTTTAACTACTTTTAATTTTTTTTTTAAATTAAAAGTTATAATTTGTCTATAGGTACAAAGGACTAAATTTTTAATTTACTTTTTATGTTGGACTAAATTGCAAAAACCTAATTTTAACTAGGTTTAAGAAAAGGTTGCATAGCAACCATCCAATTTTGGATTGCATGATAGTAACTCCCTAAAAAGAAAAGGACAAAAGGTAAAAAAAAGGGACAATTACTTAGAATATGGATATGTTAATAACGGCTTATGATAAAGTTGAATGCACTTTTTTTTGGAAATTAAAGGTGATGTTCATTTTTGGTTTTCTTGCTTCTCTTATTAATTTTAGAGTGAAAGACCATTTTGATCTCTCATGTTTTTCAGATGGAACACTTTAATCCCCAAAATATGGAAATTCACTTTTAGTCCCTGAAGATTTTTTTATGGGACACTTAAGTCCCTTCGTCCACTCCGCCAACTCCTCAATTGGGGACTTAAGTCTCCCGTAAAAAAATCTTGAGGGACTTAAGTGTTCCTTAAAAAAATCTTCATGGACTAAAAATGAATTTCCATATTTTGAGGGACTAAAGTATCTCATCTAAAAAACATGAGAGACCAAAGTGTTTCTTCACTCTTAATTTTATAATTACAATGAGATGTGTGTCCAATATCTCTTACAAGATCATGTTAAATGGGGTTTCGACTTCCGAGATAGTGTTTTTTACTCACGAGGGGCTTGCCATAAGAAGACCCAATTTCACCTTATTTATTCATTTGGTGCAATGATGTCATCTCTAGTCTTTTGAGAAAAATATTGCTAAGAAAGAAAGATACACGACATCAAAATTTCAAGAAGTGCTTCTGTTATATCTCATCTCTTTTTTTTTTTCATATGATAGTCTCCTTTTTGCTAGAGCTTGTGTGGAAGAAACGAATCATTTGCTTAATATCTTGGAGCAATACCAACTAGCTTCTGGCTAGAAAAGAGATCTCCTTTAGTTGTAATGGGAGCGTTGACAGGCAAACTATGATCTGTAGTGGAATGAGTGTGAAGACTGTGGACTCTCATTCCATGTATTTGGGCTAGACAACTAGTATTTGAAATTCGAAGAAACTTATTTTTCCTGGGCTATAGGACAGAGTTTGAAAGAAGCTTAAAGGTTGGAAGGAGAATTTTCAATACATGACTGGCAAAGAAGTTCTGATCAAATTTGTGGCCCAAGCAATACCTACATATATCAAGAGCTGCTTCAAAACCCCAGTGTGTACATGCCAATAAATTGAATCCATCATTAAAAACTTTTGGTTGGGTCAACAAAATGATGAAAAGAAGATTCATTGGATGGCTTGGGGTACTCTATGTAACCAATAAAGATGAGAGGTCTTGGTTTCAGAAATTTGGAGATGTTCAACTCAACTATTTTTGCAAAAACTATGTGGAGATTACTCAATAACCCCCAATCATTCTTGTCTATGATTTTAAAGGCTAGGTATTATCCTAACACTGAGCTTCTTAATGCTTCTTTTAATATTTCAGTTCTTCAAGAAGATGCATAGGTGGTAGAACTCATCGATGTGAACACACGCAATTGGAAAGTTGATCTCATTTGCTCTATATTCAATCCTATTGATGCAACACTCATCTGAAGTTTAACTTTGAGCTGGAATCTTAATGCTGATAAGCTTGTTTGGTGTTGGACTAAAGATAGTACTCTAACAGTCAAATCAGTGTGTGGCTTGCTTATGAGAAATCGTGAGGTAAGTAGCCCAAGTTCCTCAACCTCCAATATCATTCAATGGCAAAACATTTGGAAAATAAAGGCACCCATGAAAGTAATACACTTGATTTGTAGAATTTTCGCAGAAGCTCTCCCGCTTAGATTTTCAATTCAAGACTTTTAATATTTCATATTGATGAAAAAAACATATAAACTAATTGTTAACTTATCGATAATTTAGAATTGTCTAATATTTTGTTTCTTAAATTTTGCACGTTGGTATTGAATTATTCTTTTACCAAAAAAGAATTGTCTAATATTTTTTTTACACTTTAATATCTCATATTAATGCAAAAAAATATAAACTAATTGTTATTACTCCAGATGCTCCTATATATAGGGCATCTTCTATTATAAGAAATATTTGGTCCTATATATAAGGCACTTTATATTTCTTATGCATCATTAATTGTTTTTTCTCTTTTTTACCCTTATTAAATGCTTTGATTAACTATGTTTTTTTGTTATTCGTTAATGAATGTGAACTTTCCAAGTAAAGTGAAGGGGGTAAAATTGTAATGTTACAATATATTCTCATAAAATTCACAAAACTAACCATTTTCCTTGATCTGGAGAATACGGTTAAGTATGCCCTATATATAGGATCGGAGGGAGTATCAATTTTACAATAAAATAAATAATTTTGATGGAATTTGTGAAAATTTGTAAATAAATCATGTCACAGCGACCGCAATCTACATCGCAGTATCCTTGATAACCTTCATCGCGAAAATCACAACATGACTGAAACTGTGACTGCAATCGCAATTTAAAACCTTGGATGTACCTTAGTGTCCCTTTTGTGAAAGATGTTGCGAGTATTGAGCATCTTTTTATGGGGGTGTAAAGCAACACAGGCTGCTTGGTTTGCTTCGCCATTGTCTATTGAGGGACGCTCCATGATATGATAGATCACCATGATGATGATGCATGTGGCCACTTTTAATGCCACTCTTTGCTGGGCCATTTGGAAAGCCAAAAATGAGAAGCTTTTTGAAGGTAAGGACTACCAGCCTATAGGCACTGTATCTATGGCTTCAGCCTTGCTTTTTGATTATGCAGCAGCATATGAAGTGGTGTGGCAGAGCAATTTGGACCGATATTATACAGCTACTCACTGGTTGTTACCACCGCTATCGTGGACAGAACTTAATACTGACGTTGCCTGTTTTAGAGACGGTTTAAGGGGGTTGATGGGGTTCGGTATGATTGTTCAAGATGACAAAGGACCAATAGTCAAAAGGTTTTGTTGAAAGAACATTCTGTTAAAAGGTCCAATAATATAAAAAGAATTAGACACTCAATTACGTGAGTGAATACCCTGGAAAAGAAACATTAAGAGGTTAATTACACTTTTTTAAACTTAAATGTTGAAACTTGAAAGGATATATTGCATATTTCTCAATATCAACCGATGGTGAGTGGTTAACATTGATGTGTCTCCATACACAATAACAAAACACTGAATTCCCTCTATCCCAATAGGTTATGTTTATTTAAGTGTTTTATTTTAGGCTTAATTATGTCACAAGTCCTTGATGTTTGAGGTACTTTTGTCAGATACCTTTATTTTTTTTTCCAATGTCTGACTTCCCAAAGTTACTTCTGAGTTTGTCATATACACCTTCTACCAATTCTGGCCAATTTTGCTGACATGTAACATCGGAATTCTGATCAGATGCAGGAGGTTAAGCACCTGGTACCCTGAGGTCGAAGATCCTTTTTTTAAAAAATTTAAAAAATTAAAAAACTTAATATTTTTATATTTTCAGTTAAATAAAAAAAGAGAAAAAAGAATTGAAGAGAGAAGTCGTCTTTGCCCGTGTGACATCACTTGACACCACATGACCAACCTTCTGCATCTGATCAGGATTCCGATGTTACATGTCGGCAAAATTGGGCAGAATTGGTAATAGGGATATATGACAAACTCAGAAGTAACTTCGGGGAGTCAAACATTGGAGAAAAAAAAGAATAAGGGTATTTGACAAAAGAAACTCAAACTTCAGGGACTTGTGACATAATTAAATTTTTATTTTATTCCATAATGTATGTTTTTTTAGAAATTTAATACTCATTTATACTCCCTCCGATTCAAAAGTCTTGTTGTTTAAGGTTATGCACGAGTTTTAAGAAATGATTAAATAATGTAAAAATTTAGGATGTTTTGACTCTAATGCCCCTATATAATCATTATTGAAGAAAGAGAAAAGTATTGAAAGTGAAAAAGAGAGTGTAATAAATAGGGGTGGGTTGGGAAAAATAACATTTATTATGTATTGGATTTTGTAAAAGAACAAGACTTTTGAATCATGGTATATATGCTAAAAAAACAAGACTTTTGAATCGGAGGGAGTACTTTTTTTTTCAACTATACCCTTGTTTATTGCATTATCTCTCTTCAATGTAATCTTCATACATTTATTATTATTTTCTCTCCTATTATTAATTGAGGACAATTTAGTTAAAATATACCAAATTTTTACATTATTTACTCATCTTAATTTTTGCCAAGAATCTAAAAAAACCGAAGGGAGTAATATAAACCAGACCTGTTGCCATTATGATTGTGGAACACAATTCAAAACATCGTAAAAAGCCCAAAAACAAAACACAATGCTGAGACACAATTCATGGATTTCTAAAAGCAATACATGAAGGTCTGGTTCAACAAACCACCAAGGTAATGAAGCACAGAACAAACTACACATGTACCATTTTAATTACATTCATATCATACTTATACTAATCACATAGAGTAAGGACAAGTTGATGCGGTTGATGATATCTACATATGGTTGAGTTGTTTCCGAGGAGACAGGACACCATATCCTGAATGAAACCCTCTATAATCATTATTCCTGATTGAAGCAAAATACACACCTACAACATTGCAGGAGAAAAATATTCATTGCAGCATGATCAGGAGCGGCTAATATATGGAGCACACCTAGCCCACTTGAAAAACTTCCAGTAATGCCTCTTCTTACTTTTCACAGGAGAATGAACAAACTCTGACTCATTTCTATTCAGCATTTCCCACATTACACGAATATCCTCATATTCACATGCCCTCACATCATGCCTTAGCTTTAGAAGCCCTGAAAATTTTCCAAGCACAACCTTTAATTTATGTTTAGCAATAAAAAGCAGTTCCTAAAGGACCCTAAATCCTTAAAAAGAAATAAAAAGCAATGGAAAAGATTATATATATCACTCTAAGTCTCTAACCCTGTTTTCCCAATCTTCAGATTAAATCAATTAAAAGTGTTCAAGCCAAATTTTAGCCAAAATAACCCCATTTCTTCTCCCTCCTAATTTTCTACCAAAAAAACACTACGATCATATTTGCCTAACTCTTTCAGCATGTGTCTCCCTCCTAATTCTGCCAGCAAAACCCATAACATCATATTTGCCTAAAATTCTAGCATTTGCTATCATTTCTTCTCCTTCCTAATCCCGTAAATAAAACTCATGCCTCCTCTCAAATTAATAAATAATAGGCAAAACTCATGTTTTAATCCTCTAAGTTATTTTCATTTTTCATATAAGCCGGAGGAAAAATCATGAAACGTGTAAAACACGATTACCCAAACCTCTTCACTGCTAAACAAATTCAAATCTAAACTACACTTTTATTTGTCTTTAATTGACCGTTATTTCCTTGGGCATAGTAGTGAGACTGATTTTCAGTTATGTGAGAGTAATTTTCAGTCATGTGATGGTCGTCAAGTAAAACTCTTTCAAAATGGCTAAAACATTCTAGCCTAAACTAAAATTTTAATGACATAAACATAAGTGATGATAACATCATCAAAACCTATTCACTTCGAAACACAATTAAATACATTTTTTTTGTGTTTCACCTGAATCCACAGCTATGAGACTAATTTTGCTAATTTGGAATGGTGGTTAAATAAAACTCCTCCCAAAATGAGCTCATTTTAAGAGCTTGGATTACATTTTTCAAGGACCAAAATGATAATTTAATCATTTTTAATTACATAAAACATCATAACATAAATACCAAATAGGATTTGAATTTTCTAATGTAAAATTGAATCAAAGTGAGTAAGGGTATTCTCCTTCCCGTCTCAAATATAAACAAAAAAAAAGCCAACGTCACACTTATTATGAAAATTAGTTCTCAAATTTATGGAAAAAAATAGACTATTTAATAAAACTAGCATTGAGAATAAAACAAAAATTAAATTATACAATCGTTTCATTGAAATATTTAGGAATGATTGTATTGAAAAAAAAAATTAGTTAAATTTTCCTTATATTTTAGATCACTAATAAAATATTTTTATTTTTTCTTATATTTGAGATCAGGAGAATTATATACTACAAGGGGATAGAACGTTGTTAATTCACTACTTTAGAAACAATTTCACCTTTTGAGATCTAAATCCCACGTAAAAAAGCAAAGCATTCTTACTAACCAAGGTTGTTGTAATAAAGTTTGGATTACAATATTCACAATATGGATCCTCTGACTGTATATATATGTGTGTCTAACTTACAATTTTAGACATTATATGTTTTAATTGGTTCATATTATAGGAGATTTTCAATTCTTAGAACTTGTGCAAAAGATATTAATGACTAAATTTTTTGAATAAGATAAATGCATAAAAATAAAATCAAGTCTGAAATTCACATTTTAGGGGATTTTCTTTTGCTGATAAGCCATATTTTAGGAGGATTAAATTCTTCTAACTTGTGCTAATAAAGATAGATATCCAAAAAAGGATAGAAACAAAACAAGGATAGGGACTATATACTATACCAGATTGACGAATCCCGATGCGAGTGGCGATGCCGGTCCAAACCCTCCGTACAGGGAACATCACGTTGCCCCACCACTGCACTCGCCGAGAAAATTTCAGCCCCACCATCTTTCTTCCGCCGCGGCAGGTGACTATACACCCTCACCACGAATTCAGATTGTTAATCCAAATTCAACACCCACCAATTACAAAAATAAAATAAAGTTCACTATTAGTATTAGAGAACCCCAAGCATTATTTAAAACAGTAAAAAAAAAAAAAAGAAAGATTTGATTTGACAAAAAGAGTGGCGGAGAGAGCAACTAACATGTGAAGCTGTATTTCCTCGGAGACAGTTAGTTAAAGAAGGAAGAATCGGATTCATTCATAAGACTGAACTCTTGGATGCATCAACGACTTTTAACCGACAAAGCCATCGTGGGTGTGCCACGTGTCGGTGTATCAGGAGGAGAGAGTGAGTTTGAGAGAGAGTTCCGTTAAGATTGCGATGTGCACACTCCTGAGTATGTGGAGCGATTCTATTGGTGGTTTCGTACAGTCATGTGAGTATATTATTTTGTGGCCCCTTGGATTCGAGATATTTTTATAGCATAGCATTGTCTGATCTGGTCCACAACCAGTAAAGGTCACCAAACGTTCGTGACATAATCGTACGACTTTTACAATGCCCATGGTTTTTAAAATGAGGCGGGTCATTGAATTTTTTAAATATGATGTTATGTGTTTCATCTCGTTTGTGTATATGGAAATGATTTTATTGACGGAGGCAAGACATATTTCGATAACCTCTATGCTTCAAAAGGATTACTCCTTCCGCCTCAAATTATAAGCAAAACTAACTAAATTTGCGCTTATTAAGGAGGTTAGTTGATTGTATTTAATTTTCTCAAATTTATAAAAAAATAGAGGTATTTTAGGAAAGTTGCATTGGAAATATGAAACAAAAATTAAACAAAATAACAATTTTCTAGGAATATTTTAGGAAAGTTGCATTGAGAATGAAATAAAATTTAAGATAGTTTGTTAATTTTGCTTATATTTTAAACCAAGAGAGATGTGTTTTTTGTTGCTTATATTTCAAGCCGGAGGGAGTACTATTCAGCTATCGATTAGAGGATATTCTTGATACAGATTAAAAAATATTATTTAAGCTTTTTTTTTAAATGTATTTTACTAATTTATAGATTAGTAGTAATAGTCTATCTATTATTTATAGGATCTTGCTAACAAGTGTTCTAAGGGCACTTGTTAAGGATACTAAAATTGGAAAAAAAAATCATAATCCAAGGTATTTACTCTCTCGAGAATCTAAAAAAGTGCATTTTCCCATAACTTTTAACCACATTTAATTACTTAACAAGTGCCCTAAGGACACTCTTTAGCATTTTCCTTATTTTTAATATATTCCTTGTGATGACAAATATTTCATCTATTCCACAAGAATGGTAAAAATGACAAAAAATGTTGTCCTTAGCTAAAATTAAAACAATAAATGAAAAGTTAAAAATTCTAAACTTTGAATTGTGATTAGTTGATGAATGCAAAATTCATTAATTTAATTAGGTGTTTGATAATTGATTGATGTTTTAGACAAACCATTAAATACTTGTCTCTTTAATTTTTTTTTACTTTTCCAATTCATAACCATTCTTGAGGAACGGAGGGCGTATAAAATTTTTTTTTTAGAAATTTAAACACAAAAAAAAAAGTTAATTTTGTTGGTGACATTGAAAATATAAATATTTGATATTTTCTCAAAACTACTCCCATAACTGTTATAGAAATTTAAAAAAAAAATGTTTACTAAAAATGTTTCCTATAATTCCTATATCCTCAATTATAAAATTGGGGAAATTTCTTTCATTTATTTGGGGTTGCCTGTGGGTGATGACCTTTGCAAAGTGAGTTGTTGGCAACATGTTATTGATATTGTGAAGAATAGATTACCAGGTTGAAAGGGGTGCCATTTATCTTTGGATGGTAGAATTGTGTCGGTTAACTTAATTTATCAAATTTTAGTCTCTTTGCAAAGGCGCCTTTGTGGGGTGATTATGAAAAAAGGAACAAAATATGTTCGATTAGTTGGCCTGATGTTTTTTGTCTTAAGGAGGAGAGGGGTCTAATTTTGGCATGGCTAGCCAAATGGAGGTGGTGCATGTTTTGTTCTAGTGACGCTTTATGGTAAACATTTTGAAGCCAGTTATAAAGATTTTTGTGGTGGAAGCACATCCGTGGCTTGGGTGAGATTAATGTATAGTAGTTGACACTATTGGAGATTGGTTTGGGTTCAGAATAAAACGTGTTCTAGGTGGCAGATCAAATATTTCTTTCAGGGATGATGTTTTGGTTGGGTGTGAACTTTTGAGAAATTTATTTATGAGACTCTATCTTTTGTCACATGATAGGAGCAATAAGGTGTGGCAGAGATCTTTGATACTGGTTTACGGCGATGGAATTTGCCTTGGAGTTGGCCTTTATTTGTTCGGGGAACAGAGCTTTCTTAGGAGATGTTGGATTTTTTAGCACAAATTATGTTGCGTTTGTTGTAAAAATAATATTTATTATTTCAAAAATATTTATTTTAAATTGAATTTATTAATTATTAATTTGGGTGGTGGTTACAGAACTTCTATTCCTATATATTAATTCATATATATTATTATTATATCTTTTATATTCATTTGTTTCCGTACTTTCTTTGGGCCATTAACTTTAATTTGTTTTTATTGCAGCTTTATTATATCCTACTAAATACTAATAATTTTAGTTTACTGTTATATATATAACAAGTTTGCATCAACATTCTTTGCAACGCCATTTTATATGATTGAGTCTCTAGCATGCATGATATATATAGATTGGAGCATGAAAAATATATTTTTTATTTGTAGTCCTCCACTTATGATCTTGGTTTACATTAGAAACAATAGTACTGCCAGTTCATGTAGCCTATGTTTGTGTTAGAGACAAACATAGAAGAGTCGGTTGAATCATGGGGAATCATTACGGTGCGCGAATAGATCCTAAGGACAACGTCCCTCGACGTGCCTCAGACTATAAACTATTTGGAAGTGATAATCACATTATCAACAATCTTTAAAAGGAAGCTATGGAAGTCTAGGAGTTTTTGGAAGTTGAAGTCTACAACCGATAATGCCTTCGTCATACAAATTTGTATTGTATTTAATTTATTTTATTTTCTAATGCAATATCAAATTATTTCCAACAATCTTAGGATATATCTGCACAAGAGTGACGTCGATATTGTTCAGGTGATGTAATTTTTATATATATCTAGTATATCATTGTATATTATAAATGGTGGTGAAACACTATATACATTGCTAATATTCCCTCTTTATTTGAAAATTGCATATTTTGTGAGGAGACATTGCAATGCTTAACATTTTTGGCTTCAAATCTGTGAGAAGCAAATGATTGTACAATTGAGGTGATCCTAAATCGAAGGGAGATTGGAGAAGCAAATAGAGTTACAATGAGGATTTTTTCCAGATGTTGACGTGTGTGACGAGGCTATAAGTAACAAGCTCCTTTTGTGAGGGAGAATAAGAATGAGGAACGAAGGAATTAGGAGGATTGAGCAATTCATATTTTGTTTTATTGGAGTAAGAAGGAGAAATGGTTCAATATATCGGATGACAGGTAAGTCCAAATATTATTTTGTTTAATACAAATACAGAGAAAATAACCCTCCCAAAAATTATTTTGGCTGAGATGGCTATTGTGTGACGATTGGTTTGGAGATCAGTTAATAATTTGGTTGATTGTGGAGAAATTTGAGTAGGATACCCTGTCCAAACAGAAATGCATTACCTCCTGCACTATTGTGGGGGAAGGAGAGGGATGTAGTGTCTTATAAAAAGGAATCGTGAATATAAAATTCACTATGTGAACTTCTCTCTTTCATTGAGGTTTTCCACATGCCAAAATATTTAATATAATTTGGTGGTTTATGTATTTGTATTAGACAATATGATGTAAATTTTGTTTTACATAAATCATTTTTTTTGAATTGTGGGGGTGTTTTTTTATTATAACGTGCGAATATATATTTATTTTTATATTTCAGTACTTATGCTGATATTGTGGATATTTTTGTGTTGGTTTGGATTAATATTGAATGTTGTTATATAAGACATTGTTAAAAAAAATTATTTGGCTGTCAAAAGTGAATGAATTAATTTTGTTGTTAAAATTTTAATGAAAGGTTTTACAAACTGTTTAAAGTCTTGTGAAAATAAATTTAAAAAATCTTTTAGTTTTCGTGGAGGTATTTGTAATAAAAAAATTTTATAATAGTGGTATATATGTTGTTATTTATGATTTTATAAAAGAAAAATGAAATTATTACATTTAAATATTTATTTTAAATAAATTTATTTTATTATTTTTATTTTTATTAATTATAGCCATTATATTTGTCTTCATTGGTCTTAATTTTACCGATTCATATTGAAAGAATATTTAGTGAAAAAAAATTATTTTGTTGTTACTAATGTATTTATTGTTATGATTATTGTGCATTGAAATATAATTATATCTTTTGGTTTTGAAACGTTTGCAATTTGAAACATTTCAATTTATGTGTGCAACTATTTTAAAAAGATAAGTGTTTTTGAAGTAGAGAGTTGTGGTGTTGTACTTGAATTGTTTAAATAGTGATATTATTATTTGCGTATTTTTTTTGGTGAGCTATTTATTTGCGTATTTGATGATATGGTATTTGTAAGTTTAATAATCATATTGAGAAGAAGAATTATAATTTAGTGTATTTGTGGGGATCATCATACATGAAAAGTAAAATGATTATCATGCATTTCAATGCATATGTACCAAGAGGAAAATCCTCCTATGCACATACAAGGTAATCTTGGTGTAGTGAGATGATATAATCATAGCCTAAATTTATCACATGGATAATGTGAATCAATGAATAATAGGCTCTTATGAGCTTACCTCCTATAATAAAGGGAGTGAACAATATGAGAAAGCCGTTGTATTTAATACAATGATGTTAATTGAGTTGTAAATTAAAATGAGACATATCCGGATATGAGCAAGAATTATGTGAATTAAAAATAAAAGTCAAGAGGGATTGATCAATCCCTTAACATATAAAAATTGAAATACAAAAACATCGAGGGGAAGAGGATTAATCCAATTTGTCATCGACGGTGATGGTAACTACCCAACCTTTGTGATTGGAGATCCCATGAAGAAGGTTCATATGGGTAATAACAAGTCACTTGTCGATTATGCTAGACCAATTAGTTATAATGAATTCAAATTCTATATTGATAATATGATAAATTTACATCACGTACAGTACATGTATTTATAACTATAAGGTTACAACAACGTAACAAAGAGATAAGAATAAATAACTACAATAAAAGATAGAGATCAAAGGCAATCAGTTAGCATGAGAAGTATGCGGTTTGACTTGATCTTCTAGGTGCTGAATATGCGGTGGTTTCAGTACACCTACACGCCCCCTCAAGATGGTGGTGGTGCAGACAACACCAATCTTGTCAATAAGGAAGTTGTGACGCGGAGCAGACAAGGGTTTTGTGAGGAGATCAGCAAGCTGGTGACTCGTAGGAATGTGATGTACCTGAAGTTTCTTTGCAGCAACCAATTCACGAATGAAATGATAAGCAATATCCAAATGTTTCATGCGAGAGTGAAACACCGGATTGGCACAAAGGTAGGTGGCACCAATATTGTCAGAGAAGATTGTAGGCTGTTTGGGAAGAGGAAAATGCAATTCAGTAAGCAATTGTTGCAGCCATAATAACTCATCAGCGGTAGTGCTGATTGTGCGATATTCAGCCTCAGTGGAGGACTTTGCAACAGAGTTTTGCTTCTTACAGGACCAAGATATTGCATTGGGACCTAAATAAATGATATAGGCAGCAATAGAGCGACGGTCAGCGGTGTCACCTTCCCAATCAGCATCGCAGAATGCATTCAATTGAAAGTTAGAGTCACGACGAAGGTGAAGGCCATGAGCAATGGTTCCTTTAAGGTAGCGAAGAACTCTTTTGACAGCCTGCATATGACAATCTGTTGGAGCAGCCATGAACTGAGACAACTTACTAACAGAAAAGGACACATCAGGTCGCGTGAGAGATAAATATTGAAGAGAACCAACGAGGCGACGATACTCAGAGACATCACATGTTGCAGCATCAGAGGGAGCAGATAAATTACAAGTGGTACTCATAGGAGTAGAAACCGGTTTTGCATCATGCATATTGGTGGAGTGAAGGAGGTCACGAATATAATGATGTTGAGTTAAGAATAGTCCCGTTTGAGTAGGAATGATCTCAACACCAAGGAAATGACTAGGAGTACCCAGGTCTTTCAAAGAAAATTTATCAGCCAAAGCATGTTGAAATTCGGATAAGAATTGTTGATTATTTCCAGTGAGTAGCAGATCATCAACGTACACAAGAAAATAAGCAACAATATTATTGCAATGATAGACAAATAAGGAGGTATCAGACCTGGAATTTGTGAAGCCATAACTGATCAAGAAGGTGTGAAGAGCAGTATACCAGGCACGCGGAGCTTGCTTAAGGCTGTACAGGGATTTGTTTAGTTTGCACACATGATTGGGAAACTGTGAATGAACAAATCCAGGAGGTTGAGACATATAAATATCTTCAGTGATGATGCCGTGCAAGAAAGCATTGTTTACATCCATTTGCCGAAGGGACCAACCACGGGATAAAGCAATACATAAAACAAGCTTGATAGTTTGAGGCTTCACAACAGGACTGAAAGTGTCAGTGTAATCAATGCCAGGACGTTGGTGAAACCCCTTTGCGACTAAACGAGCTTTGTATCGGGCAATTGAACCATCTGTGCGTCGTTTAAGCCGGTAGACCCATTTATTTCCAATGACATTAAAATGAGCCTCACAAGGCACCAAGGTCCATGTACCATTTGCTAGGAGAGCAGTAAACTCCTCAGACATCGCTGTTTTCCACTCTGGAATATGCAGAGCTTGAGTTAAGCACGAGGGCTCAACCGGTTCGGGAAGAGGAAATTTTGAGACCAGATGAACCTGCTTGGGTTTGAAAATACCATTTTTAGACCTTGTGATCATGGAGTGGGTTGGTAATGGGGAAGGTGAGACGGTCACGGGCGGTGATTCCACTGTAGCAGAAGGAGAAGAAGGTTCTGTGCACAAGTTAGGACAGGGAGTGGCCTGGACAGTGAGTTCGGTGGCGGTGGAGGGAGGGACGGTGGTGAGAGGTTGAGCTGGGTCAAAATCGGTGATGTGGGGTGATGGGACGGTGGTGACGGGTTGGGTTAAGGAAGGAATGGTTGTGAGGGAGGGAGTGGTGGCGAGGGCTGGTTGGAGGAGGACTGTATCGGTGGGAGGAGGTGGAGGGACGGTGATGGTGGGCATCGGTGGGGCTGTAACGGTGGGGAGAAGTGATGGTGAAGTGGTGGTGTAGGAGGGAGTGGCGGTGAGTTCGGTTTGGGCTGGGATTGGAGCTATGGCGGTGGCGGGTCGGAAAGGTGAGGAAACGATGGGACGGGAGGGAGTTGTGGCGGCGGTGGGTGGGAGTGGGGAGGTAGTTCGCCGGTTGGAGGTTGGAGAAGAAGGTTGAGGGGTTGGGGAAGAGATGGTACGGGTGAGGAGGGAGGGAGTAGTGGAGTTAGGTTGAGAAGGGGACGGAATTATGTGGGCTGGAGAAATGGGCCTAGTGGACTCAATGGGAGGATGAGAAATAGATAAAGGGAGTAGTGGGCTAGATGTTTGTAATGGAGTGGTGGATACCGAAGGACACTGGGAGGAATAAGGGAAAATTGTTTCCACAAATTGGACATGCCTGGATGTGTATAGCTTTTTGGTAGAAGGATTGTAACAAAGGTAGGCACTTTGGGTTGGACTGTAACCAAGGAAAACACAGGGTTGAGATTTGGGGAGGAGTTTGCCATTAGTATAAGGAACAAGCCATGGAAAACAAAGACAGCCAAAGGTGCGAAGTTTATTATAATTGGGTGAAGAATGGAAAAGAAGTTGAAAAGGAGATTGCATTTGAAGACCAGGGGTGGGCATGCGATTTATGAGATAGGTTGCAGTTTGAAAAGCATAACACCAGAATGAGAGGGGTAAGGAGGCATGATGAAGGAGACACTTGGCAGTTTCTATTAAGTGACGGTGTTTACGTTCAGAGAGACCATTATGTTCAGGGGTGTGAGGAGGTGTGGTTAGATGAGAGATTCCATTAGCTTGAAGAAAGTTACGCAATTTAATGTATTCACCACCATTGTCAGAATAGAGAGTTTTTATTTTGGAATTTAAGTTATTTTCAACTAGAGACTTAAAAATAGGAAAAATGGTAGAGACTTCTGATTTGTGTTTCATGGGATACAGCCAAACATATTTAGAGAAGAGATCAATGAATATAACATAATAGGAAAAACCATTTATGGATTAAACAGATGCAGGACCCCAAACATCAGAATAAATTATTTCAAGAGGAACATCACTAGTTAAACTAGACGAATGAAAAGGTAATTTATGACTTTTATTCTGCAAACAATCTAAACAAGGGGAAGGGAAGGGGGAGGAAGAGAAAAGCAATTTATTGGTCTTGAGGGTGTGGTGTAGGATGCGGGAGGCAGGATGGCCAAGACGATGATGCCAAAGGTGATGGGACGGGAGAGTGCTGGTATGGTGGATTTGAGGAGGTGAGGGAGAGATCCTTAACTTGTACACATTGTCTTCATTCTTTCCGCGCAGCAGGATCACCCCTGTTTGAAGATCCTTGACCTCAAAGTGCCAAGGGAAAAATTCAATGGATACAGCGTTAGTTTGACACAATTGAGAAACAGAAATAAGATTCTGAGAAACATGAGGAACATGTAAAATATTTGAAAGATGCAGTAACTGAGTAGGAGTAGAAATATGAGTGGAACCATGATGTTTTATTGGAAGACCCTTACCATTTGCAACAACCAGTTTATCAGTGCCTGAGTAGTCATTGGAAAGGGAGAGATTACCAAGATCATTTGTGACATGGTGAGAGGCACCCGAGTCGAGTAACCAAGCAGGTTCAGTGGTTTCAGTCACATTCACGGAGTTAGCAGTGGGACGAGTAGGATAGCCATGCAACTGATAACAAGTTTTGGCTGTGTGACCACGACGATCACAGTATTGACATGTTGGAACCAAATGCGACGAATTGCGACGCTGAACAGAGGGCTGACCAGATTGAGGGAATTGCCTGTTTCCAGTGGAGGAGTCACGGGAATATTGTTTCCCACGAGCAGCATGAGAAGAGGACCGGTGAACATGATTCGCAGTGATCGGAAGAGATGGATGATGACGTTCATCACGCTGAAGAAAGGATTCAAAATCAACTAATTTGTCGAACAGCTCATCAAAGGACAAAGGTGTGTCACGGGACCGAATAGAGGCATTGAATTCACGGAAAGAGGGGCCAAGTCCATTTAAGGTAGCAATAACCAAGTCGAGATCATCAACAGGATGACCAATCAAGGCAAGCTCATCGGCGATAAAACGAATAGAACGCAGATAGTCACTTACGTTGGAGTTGCCCTTGGAAAGAGAGGCCAGCCGTTCCTTGAGAGACATAATGCGGGTGCGGGAACGGTTCGCATAGGCTTTAGTAAGCCTTGCCCATGCATCAGCAGAGGATGTCGCAGAGGACATAATGATTTGAGCCTCGGGTCCGCAGGAGCCTAAGAGAGCAAGATAGACATAGTGGTCTTGTCGCACCCAATGAGAGTGAGCGGGGTTGGCGATAACGTCAGAGCCGGAGCCGAGAGTGGGAGGAGGACAAGGGACCGCACCATTGATGTATCCAATGGTGTCATTGGCAACAAGAAGGTTCTGTATTTGCTTGAACCAGGTGGGGTAATTGGATGTGTTAAGTTTGATAGGGAGAGAGGAAGCAGTAGGGAACTCAATGAGGGGTGTGACAGCAGTGGTGGAAAGAGCCATTTGGAAGGATCGATAGCTGTGAAGCAGAAAGGCTAATCTGATACCATATAATGAATTCAAATTCTATATTGATAATATGATAAATTTACATCACGTACAGTACATGTATTTATAACTATAAGGTTACAACAATGTAACAAAGAGATAAGAATAAATAACTACAATAAAAGATAGAGATCAAAGGCAATCAGTTAGCATGAGAAGTATGCGGTTTGACTTGATCTTCTAGGTGCTGAATATGCGGTGGTTTCAGTACACCTACATTAGTTTCCCTTCCTATGGTGTAATGGTGTGTGCTAGACTGCATTCAAGAGAGGGTGAGTAAAAAGCTCTTAATGAATATTTCATATCCTTTAGGAAGGAATATAAAGTGCAACATACACTTGATGAAAATATCACCTATATGAGTGTCGCTGTGTGGCGGCTCCTATGTTATCGGTGGCGCGATTTCTAGAGCACTTATGAACACCAGACATGCGCATGGCCATGATAGCGCAATCCCGTGATAACAGTAGGAATTGTGTAGTGTAATGTGACTGGTAGTATTCCTACATACTTCAGAGTGTTATTGTTTAATAGAGCTTGCTCCACCAATGCAACGTATGTTACATCCTATCAGTCTAGGTCTGGTTCATAGCCCAAAAGGCACCAGATTTAATTCATTACACAAACCCAGAAATTTTCTAAAAATTATCTTGAAACATTTATGAAATAAGTGGGGATTGTTGTAAAAATAATATTTTATTATTTCAAAAATATTTATTTTAAATTGAATTTATTAATTATTAATTTGGGTGGTGGTTACAAAACTTTTATTCCTATATATTAATTCATATTACTATTATATCTTTTATATTCATTTGTTTCCGTTACTTTCTTTGGGCCATTAACTTTGTTTTTATTGTGAATCCTGTGGGATCATCGCAGTGTCCGAATAGATCATAAGGACAATGTCCCTCGACGTGCCTCAGACTATGAACTATTTGGAAGTGATAATCACATTATCAACAATCTTTACAAGGAAGATATGGAAGTCTAGGAGTTTTTGGAAGCTGAAGTCTACAACTGAGAATGTCTTCGTCATATAAATTTGTATTGTATTTTATTTATTTTTATTTTCTAATGCAATATCAAATTATTTCCAATAGCGTTTGGGGGAAGATGATTCTCGGAGTAAGGAGGCATAGAAGGATGACATGTATACTTTTCAACGTGATTATGTAATTTTAGCTTAATTGCATGCTTCTGCTATGTAAACGATGGATGCAAGTTACTTGCAAATTTTGAATAATTTTCGGATAACGAAAGCGCTTTCAAAAGTTATGCACATTTTTTGTCAACAAACATTGGATGCAATACTTCAACTCTCTCTACTAAACAACTTCATATAATTATTTTTTGATAAACAACATGTTATAATTATTACTAAATGGAAAGATGTGTTATAATAATTAAATGCAAATATGAAAATATACCTCTAATCATTAACAAATTTAATATTATTACTTAGTTTAACTAGCATCTTCGATTTATATTTAGGAACAACAGATGAAGTATTTTATGCTAATCGATTCTCTTAAACTCTGTGGACTAAGAATAAGTAATCAACAATAATAAAAAAAAACAAATATTAGAAAGATAAATCACAACTTTTCAAAATTTTAAAACTTTAATTTTCAAATACAAAATTGTCTATTTTAACTTATTATTAAATTAAATTATTTAACGGCTAAAATTTTATTTATTTGATTAACATACCGAGAGAATCTAAAACAAATACTAAAGAGCTACCTTTCACTAAATAGCTAAAACAAACGCCAACAAAACCCAACTGTTGGTAAATAGTTGGGTTACTCAAGCATGATGTCAAGATAAAAAAAAATAGCTAAAACAAACTCAACGGATAACAAATACTTAGTGAATATTTGACTTATTCAACAATATATTAGAACAAATATAAAATCACATGCAGTACGATACACTTTCATATGTAGCATTTTGGAGGCAAACATGGTTTAACAAGAACCTCAAGCGGAGTAGCTTTGATATTGGTCAATCCATTAGTTCCAGTCATATCAATAGGTTCAATAGATGGATTTAATATTTCAAACGAATGCAAAAAACTAGCCAAAGTTAAATGAACCATATGAAGACTGAAGGATATTCCTGGACACATTCTTCTACCGCTTCCAAATGGCAACAACTCAAAATGTTGACCCCTAACATCAATATCTTTATGAGTTGTAAGAAACCTTTCTGGCTTAAATTCCATTGGATGTGGCCAAACACTAGGGTCCGTGTGGATCTTCCAAAGATTTGTGATTAGTCGAGTTCCCTTTTTGACATAATAGCCACCTAAGGTGCAATTTTCACTGAATTCACGTGATATAGAGAGAGGGGTTGGTGGACATAATCTTAATGTTTCTTTAATTATCGCTTGAAGATACACAAGCTTACTTATATCTGATTCACTTATGCATCTCTCTTCCCCAACTTGGGTGTTAAGTTCATCTTTTGCTTTTTCCAATATATGAGGATTTCTCAATAGGAAACACATTGCCCATGTAAGAGTAACAGTTGTTGTGTCTGTGCCTCCCAATATTAATGCCTGCAAATAAATTCAATTTCTTTTTGATAATCATTATAAAACCAATGTTTAAAAGTGAAGTACCAAAATGTTTAAAGTTCCAAATAATGTTTTAATGTTTAAATTTACATGATAAATACTACTTAAAATAAACAATGTATGTACTATATTATGATGTAAGTGTATTGTTAAAAGTATTTCATGTTAGTATAGTATGATAATGTGAACGAAATATAAATTGAGTTGTTGAATCTAATTGTAAAAGGAATATAATTGATGTATCCATATATGTATTTGAAAAATATTGAACTTTTTATTGGAATTGTCAAAAAAAATTGTCTTGCGATCGTGAATTCAAAAACAAATTTTTTAACAAACCAAAATCACATTATGAACAATAGTTTCGATCAATAGAGTGGCCCAATTTATCAACAAGTTTCCTAATCAATTTGTTGATATAAAACCAATTACAAATATTTCATGACAACTTAAATTTATAAGTGGTTTCTTTCCTTAGTTGAGTAATCTTATCACAAACTCCTATTCATGGTCTACAAAGTATTTCTCTTTCTTAGACCATGTATAGGAGTATATTTGATAGTCAAACTCGAAATTTCAAATAAACTCTTAGGATTTAAGTATATTTCGTTTATTAGGTTGACTTTGCTTTTTTTAAGGTAGGTTGGCTTGTTAAATCGTTATATATATATAATATTAAAAACATACGACAGAAATTAAACACATTTCTTTTTGTTGAACCATAAAAAAAATTTAGAAGCACATATAAATTGATTATATTTATATCCTAAAATGACAACAAATCAAAAGAAAAGTAACAAAACATAAACATATTTCAATATTTATCCTCAACTAATATTTGATCTTTAATCAAATATTTCCTTTATTTTGTAGCTTTATAAAACGAATATATTACTAAAAAAGTGAAGTTAGTATGTATATGCAATATGTGCTACAAGACATAAGTAATTTATCTCTAAACCCAACAATATTGACCAAAATTAGTTGTTTAAAGTTAAATTAATTAATGCATAAATATAAGTAGAGAGCTCACTACATTTATCGGATTTTCTTGGACATATGAGTTTATAAAAAAAGTTTTTATGAGTTAACTCATTATTTTTAATCAAGAATCATAAACTTATAAGCCCGAATTTACCATCGTGTACTTAGAATTCAGCTATAACTTATTGCACCTTATATTTTGTCCATGAAAAAAATATACACAATATGGTAGTTACAATGATATAGGAGTAGATAGAAAAACATACCAATGTTGTAGATTTGTGTATGGCATCGTGGTCAAACTCCTCAATCTTTGTGTCATCAAGCACTGAAATCATAACATCAATGAAGTCTTGATTACTTTCATCCTTATTGCTTCCACTCAAAGCCATTCTCTTTTTGCGATGCTCCTCTAACCATTCACTTAAAATATTGTCCAATTCCTTTGCAGTTTCTTTCATGGCTTTCTCATAGCCCCCAATATCTAACCATCTTAGACAAGGAATAGCATCTGCTACGGTGAACACCCCCATCAAACGCGTAAATTCATTTAAACTTTTCAGACACTTCTTTGCTTCTTCCTCGCCAACCACGTCAGCGGCACCAAAATACCTATTGTAAAATAAAGAAGATACACATTGGCAAAGAAAATGAGATAAGTAAAATAAATACAATACAAAGTTGATGAGCTATAAGATGCTTGAGCTTGACACATTTAGCTTATTTAAAGTTTGATTGATTTATTTTATCAAATTTCTCTCTATACATTATTTTTAATCTATTAGTTAATAAAAATATTTATATTAGGAGATAAAAAGTAAATAGAAATACCAAAATAACTTTTAGGGACTAAACAAATAAATAAGCCAAATTGGAATGTCCATGTTATTTTTGTTTGTTTTCTCATTGGTGTGCAGATAGGGATTACGATGGTGCCATCCCAACAAAACTCCCACACAGAAAAGAAGAGACCAAATTAGTCACAAAGGATTATCTTTTTTTCCTTCTCCGTAGATTAATAAGTTGTCGGTATTGATCTATAATTTTTTTTTATTATTTTTTTTTGGTTATGCACTTTAAAAGCACACTTATGGAAGGTTTAAACTATTTTATTTGCCTACTATTCGTATATTGATATTTTGTCTTGCATCACCTCTATCTATTCCCAAGACAAGATCGGTAAAAGATGTCTTAATTGTGAATTCGTCATAAAATTTTTTAAAATATTCTACTTATTCATATTTTGTGAAATTAAATATAAAAAATCTATTTAGTATGAATAACTCCATGTTTTTTTATGGGTAAAGTATTTTTTGTTTTTTTTTTAGAAAGATAAGAGAAGGAAAATTAAATCAACCAAATGATGGTGCCTGGAATTGAACCCAGAGTCTCACGTCTTAAAACTTGGAACATGACCATGTAAACTACACCACTTATCAATAACTCTATATTTTATAACTAAGAAATCGATGACACTAAACATATTGTTTGTGTACGACTGTACACGTCTAATTCAAGAGCAGACAATTACTCCAGAAGTTGACATAATGGCAAACTAAGGACTTAAAGGGACTATTGTGAAAGATAAGAATTTGACCAAACATATATCTTCGTGAATAATAGGATTTTTCTAACCTATGCACAGAAAAAACAAGCATAAAAAGTAAAGTTTCAATTAAAAAACTAACACATCATTTTTTTACATTCAGTAACTAGATCATTTCCTTATAAAAACTTATTTTGTCAAGTTTCTTTATTATATGCATATCATCATAAATTGACATTTCTAACAAATATCTACATCTTTTATAATCTTATCCAAAAAAAATCTACACCTTTTTTTAAGGAAAAAAAAGTTTCCGTCCTAAAATTAACAAGGAAAATTGAAGAAGAAAGGAGCTTTTCAAAAGTCATGAGGAAAAGCTTCTCCTTGTCCAAAAGAGTAATAGATTACAAACCCCCATTAGTATCCCAAACCCCTTTTTTAAAAGTGTAATTACCATAATGCCTTAATTAAAAAAAACGTAGAATACAAACCTTTTTTTTTTATCCTCAAACCCCAAACCCCTTTTTCTATTCATAAACCCCAAACCCCTTTTTCATATATCCCATCATAGAAACTTCATCCTCCTTATTCTCTCAGAAAAAAAAAACTCCAATACAGTGATGGTGTTTAAGGAATATAATACATACTAAGACCTATCATGGCTACAGTAAACCCCAGTTCAAGAACACGTTCTAGATTGAGGGTACTGATAGATGAAGCTAGTTCATCAAGCACGGGATATATTTCCATTTCCAGTTCTTTCACCTATAATATCAAGAACCTTCTTAATACAAGGGAACGGAGATGACAACTTTATTACTTACATAAGGTTGGTAACTGATTCGGTGACTTTTCCTTATGCACTTATCAATTCAGGTATTTAGAAACATTTAAAAACATACATATCTAATTCAAACATTGAATAACAATTTGCAAAACCCAAGTTATACCTCGTAAGGAACCATTGAGTTTTATGCTCCAATAATAAGCCAAAAAAAATGCAACGATCAAGGTCCCAAGATAAGACCAATGCAATGATGGAGTTTGTCTTCCTTAAATGCAGCAATGCAATGTAATGGAGGTTTTTTTTTTTAGAGAATAAGGAGGATGAAGTTTCTATGATAGGATATATGAAAAAGGGGTTTGGGGTTTATGGATAGAAAAAGGGTTTTGGGGTTTGAGGATAAAAAAAGGGGTTTGTATTCTACGTTTTTTTTAATTAAGGCATTATGGTAATTACACTTTTAAAAAAGGCGTTTAGGGATACTAATGGGGGTTTGTAATCTATTACTCATCCAAAAACACAAGACTTTTTCTTTTTAGCCCCATCTATTACTGTATGGCCCCCATTACTCTTTTCACTTGAAACAAGGCGGAAACAAAATAAAACAATTTTCACCTTATGCAAGGCGTATTATTTTCTGCCTTTCCAAAGTCGTAAATAAAATAGAGTATTCCACATTTCATTAGGCGGAAACATTAAAAATTTGTTATAATACCAAAATTGTCTCTCCGTTCATTCACGTACAAAAAAGGAGATGGAGGGTTCACGGAGGGGCATTTATGGGTTTCAACATTTTAATTGTTCCGCTTCTTAAAAGGCGAGAGTATTTCCGCTTTTAAATAGTCGATAATTCTTCTGACTTATGCAAATCGGTAGTAAATTAAGATAGTTTCCGCCTTTCGAAAATCGAAAAGAGCAAATGGAGGTCAAAAAGTAATGAGTAGGGATCAAAAATAAAAAGTGAAAACACAAAGCTTTTCATATGGGAAATGGATGCAATACTCATCCAAAATGGATGAGTATACAAACTCATCTGTTAATCAATGGCTACGGAATAAAGGACATTTAGCATGGTGAGGATTGATTATCCATTACCTGGCTCATGATTGCATTGCAAAATAAGGGGTGCACCGTAAATGAAATTTTTTTGTACAGTGCTGCCCAACTTTTTTTTTTTTTCAGTTCCGCTGGATTATTTTATGTACTATGTTTTATTGTTTTTTTTTTTACAGTAATTTTATTTCATGAAAAATAATAATAATAAAATTAATATTTATAAATATAAATGGTAAAATTTATAATTAGCATACTCCCCCCATTAGTGCCTGCTATCGAATTCACGCTTGTAGCTTGTATTTCTTTTCCTTTTATTATTGCGTCTCTCCAGCGTAAACAGTACTGTGTCATGCGCTATTTTTTTAATCCTACTTTTCTTAAATGGTTGAATCGCTAGCTACAACATAGTAATTTTACAAGTTATAATTTCTTCAAATCGATTAAAAAAAAATCTTCAAAAATAAAAAATGAAAATGGAGAGTTAGGTTCCGAAAAACACTCAAGATTGATAAAAAAAAATAAAGATTGTTGTAATTGATATCTATTTTGATTTTTGACCTTAAGTAGTATTTCGGGTTAACTTTACACGTCCAAACTAATCATTCTAGTATCGAGAAGTTGTGAATGGTATGACACTTAACTAGAAGTTGTTGCATCATTAGGAATTGAGCCTCTAATCTAAGATCTCGAGTTCCTTCCGCACTTATCCAATTACCACTTGCACAACCAACTTAGGTTAATTGATATATGATTTACTCATGAATTGTTTTGTAAACACACTTTTTTTTTAGATAAGAAAAAATATATTAATAAACCAAGGGGGAGTAAGAGAATTACTCAAAACCCCAGAACAAGAAAGCATACAAAGTTTTGTAAACACACTAATACAATTTAAGCTTAAATACTCTTTTAATTATTTATCTTACTTTTAGGTAAGGGACCAATATGATACCAAAAAAATATGAGAGACTAATTTGATATTGAAAAATAAGGTAAGGGATTAAATGAGCAGTTTAATCAACAATTTTTATTTTTATTTTTGAAGCTTTTATTTTTTACTTTTTTTTAAGGACTTATAAAGCAAAAAAAATCATGCCAAACATAGCCTTTAATATGTTGATAGTTTTAGTGAACTAATGTTTTATTGTTTGGTTTTAATTTTTCCAAATAAAAAATTTCATTGAATCCTTGTAACTTATTATTTTCGTTTACTTTTTTTTCCAAATAAAATCAATATAAACTATCGTGCATAGGCTCAAAATCAATTTTTTTAGGGGCTAAAAACAAAATGATCATATGTATGTAAGCCTTCAAGAATACCTCTTCCCCGCGATCATTCGAAGAACCATGTTGAAAGAGAGTTGTGCGAACCACTGCTTCAGCTCCACCGAAACATAACCATGATCATTCTTTTTGCTGGACCAAACATTATTATATAGCTCCTTAATAGAAGTTCTAATCTCGGAGACACGAATATGGCTTAGTAGCTCTATTCTACGATTGGAGAGAAACTGTAAAGTAACAATCTTTCGAATTTCACGCCAATAGGGTCCATAAGGTGCAAGGCCAAGCATGGCTTGGTTATAGGCCATGTGTTCAACCGCAACAAGTTTGGGACGACATGAAACGGCTATGTCGTTTGTGGTGAAACATTCTTTGGCCATTTCCCAGTTGCTAAGTACCAAAGCACGTGAGGCACCTAGCTTGATGGTAAAAATGGGCCCAAATTTATCAGCCATGGTGCCTAAGGTTTTTTGGGGCGTTTGTGTACGACTTAATAGTGGAAGGTGGCCAAGTATAGGCCATGCACCTGCCACCAAAGGTGCTTCCCTTAAATGACCGACTTTGGAATTGGAAGGGCGAATGAAAAACAAACAAAGTAATAAGATTAGAGAAAGGAGTGTTATTGTAGTGGCGTTTAGGTAATTAAGAACTAAATCCATTTGAGCTAGCTAGTTAAGACAAGGAGAAGATATCGCTTGGTTTGGTTTTGAGTGTGGTTGCCGCTATAGCTATTTTGCTTCTTTTATAAGTGAAGATGTGGACCGAGCATGGCAAAAAATATAAATAATTATCTAGAGTGTTAAGTGACATGTGAAAAACTTTAAATCTAGAGAAAATTTAAAATAGTATTTATATTTTATTTTTTTTACATTGTTAGCTTATTATTCACCACTCATGTATTAATAATCATTAACTTTTAAAAATTTGTAATACATATGAATAACATGTAACGTGTTAATAGCATGTCACTGCATATCCAGTAAACTCTTATATCTAAAATAAAACATTCATTTTGTTAAAAAATTTCAAGTGAATTGTGGGTAAAGAAATTTTACGTTGTAAAATAATAATGGATAAGTTTATATATATATATATATATATATATATATATATATAAGTGATATGATCTATAAACTCATTGCCTTAAGGCCTTAAGGTTTCAAAATGTAGTGTCAAAAGCACTTATAAGTTGCTTCACTTGGCCATTATTTCAAATCTCTCCTTTTATTGGGTTCCCCATTCATAATACTCCCTCTGGTGATTTGAATTATAAGCAAAAACTTCTTTTATAAGTGAAGATGTGGACCGAGCATGGCCAAAAATATAAATAAATATCTAGAGTGTTAAGTTACATGTGAAAAACTTTATATCTAGAGAAAATTTAAAATAGTATTTTTATTTTACTTTTTTACATTGTTAGCTTATTATTCATCACTCATGTATGTATTAATAATCATTAACTTTTAAAAATTTGTAATACATACGAATAACATATAACGTGTTGCTAGCGTGTCACTGCATATCCAGTAAACTTTTATATCTAAAATATATAAAACATTCTTTTTGTTAAAAAATTTCAAGTGAATTGTGGGTAATGAAGTTTTATGTTGTAAAATAATAATGGATAAGTTTATATATATATATATATATATATATAAGTGATATGATCCATAAATTCATTGCCTTAAGCTTTCAAGATGTAGTGTCAAACGCACTTATAAGTAGCTTCACTTGGCCATTATTTCAAATCTCTCCTTTTATTGGGTTCCCCATTCATAATACTCTCTCTGGTTTGAATTATAAGCAAAAATAATTAATTTCACGCTTATTAGAGAGGTTAGTTGATTGTATTTAATTTTCTCAAATTTATAAAAAAAAAGATAGAGGTATTTTAGGAAATTAAAGTATCATCATTGGGAATGAAAAAAAAATTAAATAAGATAACAATTTTCTAGGGATATTTTAGAAAATTAGAATTGGGAATGAAACAAAATTTAAGAAAAGTAATTATTTTTGCTTATATTTTAAACCAAGATAAATATGGTTTTTTTTTACGTATATTTCAAACCGGAGAGAGTAAATGGTATCAGAGCTTCAGGCTCAATTTGTGCAAGAATTGTTAAGGATAATTATTTGTGGATGATGCACTTGGGCCGTTGAGCTCTCTGTTATGAAGCTCTATCTTGTAAGGCCCATGTGGCGATGGGTTGAGCTTTTGTTGACACTTTTATATACTCGAAACATTTTCACTTAGGGAAAGTAACCAGATGTTAAGGAGTAAGGACCCACACTTGAGTGCAAGATTGCTGGAAATTTTTTAAGTGTGTATTGGGGGTAAGGAAATCTCACATTGTATAATAGTGGATAAGTTAAAATGTATATAAGTGATATGACCCACTGCCTTAAAGTTTTGGATCAAATATGTAGTATCGAGCCCACATATACTCCTTCCTTTCTTTAATATAAGACATTTTTAGAATTTTTTTTTTGTCTTACTAGTAAGATTTTGTTCCAATTTTCGAAAATATTTAATTTTTTTCTTCACAAATATCTTTATTTAATCAACATTTTCTATGGTACTAATAATGATTATAAGTATAATTTTGAATGAGTGATTTTTTTTTAAAAAAAAAATTGGGATCATGATGATAGATTTTTTACTGTGACTATCGTTGATGTTGGATGTAAGATGAGTTTAGTTTTAAATTTTATAAAACAATTCTCAAAATACTATACTTTCTACATTCCAAATCTTTTGGTTTTTAGGGATTTTCTTTTTTTCATTTTATATTTTTTGACCTTTTACAATTTTAGGAGTAATACATAAATATTTTTTTTCCAATTTTACCCTTCATTCGTTTATTTTTCATACTCTTCATTAATTCTATTTTTATCTACTCTTTCATCTTTAAGTCATCATTCATTAATTAATAGACACACTTTCTAATAAAAATTAAATATTACAACAATTTTTAATAAGGATTGAATAGGGATATTTTAGACAAAACATATATAAAACTTACAACAATCAACACTTTCTTAATATGTGTTTTCAAATCTAAAATATAAATAAATATCTAGAGTTTTAAGTCAAATGTGAAAAACATTATATCTAGAGAAAATTTGAAATATATATATATACACACCCACATTGTGAGCTTATTATTCACCACTAATAATCATTAACTTTTAAAAATTTGTAATACATATGAATAATATATAATGTGTTGATAACTTGTCACTGCATATCTAGTAAACTCTTAATCTAAAATAAAACATTATTTTTGTTAAAAATTTTCAAGTGAATTGTGGGTAAAGAAGTTTTACATTGTATAATAATGGATAAGTTAGTATGTATGTATGTATGTATGTATGTATGTATGTATGTATGTATATATGTATATATATACGTGATATGATCCATAAACTCATTGCCTTAAGATTTTGGGTCAAGACGTAGTGTCAAACGCACTTATAATTAACTTCATTTGGCCATTATTTCAAATCTCTCCTTCTATTGGGTTCCTCATTCATAATACTCCATCCGATTTGAATTATAAGCAAAAATAACTAATTTTACATTTATTAGGGACGCTAGTTGATTGTATTTAATTTTCTCAAATTTATAAAAATAAAATAAAGGTATTTTAGGAAAGTATCATTGGGAATAAAACAAAAATGAAATAAGATAACGGTTTTCTAGGAATGTTTTATAAAATTACCATTGAGAATGAAACAAAATTCAAGAAAGGTAATTAGTTTTCCTTATATTTTAAACCAACGGAAATATTATTTTTACTTATATTTCAAACGGAGGGAGTAAGTGGTACTATAGCTTCAGGCTCGATTTGTGCAAGTATTGTTGAGGATAGTTATTTGTGTATGATGGTCTTGGGTCGTTGAGCTCTTCGTTATGAAGCTCTATCTTGTAAGGCCCATGTAGCGAAGGGTTGAGCTTTTGTTGACACTTTTATATACTCGAAACCTTTTCACTTAGGGGAAGTGACCATATGTTAAGGACTCACACTTGAGGGGGATTGTTCGAAATTTTTAAGTGTGTATTGGGGTAAGGAAATCTCACATAGTATAATAGTGGATAAGTTAAATAAAATGTATATAAGTGATATAACCCAATGTCTTTAAGTTTTGGATCAATATGTGGTATCGAGCCCACATATACTCCTTCCTTTCTTTAATATAAGACATTTTTTGTAAGAACTACAATCAGTGGGTGAATTAACTAGAAAACACTAGGAGAACACTTAGAAGAGGGGTTGAATAAGTGTTAAAGAAACCTTGAAAGATTTTCGAATAAAACAAATTGAAACAATTAAAACGAATGATTTTCACAAAAATTTCAGTTGTTAATCGATTAATATAATCCACTAATCGATTAATGCCCGAGAGCTGATTTCAGTTAATCAATTAGCACCTTGAGTTAATCGATTAATCACTATAGAAAACTGAAAAATCACTTTTCAAACGAAAACGAAAATCAATCAATTAACATAGAATATCAGAGATAGCGCGGAATTGATTAACACCAAAATTGTTAATGATTACCTAGGTTATGAAAAAGGTTTTCCTCAAATCAATTTGAACTATTAAAACCTATTTCATTCGATTATTAGAAAATCAATATTTTCTAGGTTTTCAATCAAGAACAATTCAAATATGCAGAAATTAAAAGATTAAGAGATAGATATACTGCACAAAGATTTTATACTGGTTCACTCTCCTCCACTGAGAGCTACATCCAGCCCCCTCTTCACAAGAGAGATTTCACTAAGGAATTAGAATTCTCAAATTACAAGTAATCTCCCTCTCAAGACACCCTTCTTGATAGCCTCCAAGAGATAACCCTTCTCTTGTCTTGCAATCCTATTGAACTTATAATCTAACATATTCTCTTGCTTGGATGATCACACACAAACCAAGACTTCCACTTTGCTTGTTAACACAACAAGACTTCTAAATGCTTGATGAACTCCACCAAGGCTTCCACTTCAATTTGCTTGATGAACACCACCAAGACTTCTTCTTGTTGTAGATAGTTTGCCTCTTGCAATGATTACAACTCAATGAAAAACAAAATCCTATTTGAATCTTCTTCAAGAAATATGAACAATTAAACTTGAGATTCAAAAGCTTCTTGATCAAAGATATGAAAAATAAGAATTTTGATCTTTGTAAAACTGAGAGAGAATGTTGAGAGAATAGTGTGGCTTTGATCTTTCTAGAATGACGTTAAATTGAAGTTAGTTAATCACAATGATTAGGAAAAGGTTTATATAGAATACTCAAAAGTTTGGAAAACATTAAAACTGATTTTGAGAAATGAAAAACTGATTTAAAACACATAATTGTTCGTATTAATCGATTAAGACACAGAGCTAATCGATTAACCACTGTTGATTTTATGTTAATCGATTAATCACTTATGGTAATCGATTAAGACCTGACGCAAATTCCTGTTAATCGATTAATCAACCTTGTTAATCGATTAAACACTGTAAAAATTAATTAAAAACTTGTTTTCTCAAAATTAATTAAACATTTTCTTAAAAAACTTTTAAGTCACCTATTGATTTATGTTAAGTGAAATACTCAAGATCTAATATGATCATTGACTTGATAGAGATTCACTACCATCTAATAACTCTACCCAAAACTCTAAGATTCAAATAAAGATATTACAAACAATACACACTTTGAAGTTCTTGAGCTTGCTCTCTCTATCTTCATCATAGTTGCTTTTTGTTCTTTGTCACTTGTTGATCTTCTTCATGGTTGATCTTCTTCAAAACATTAGCTTCTTCAAAACATTGTCATTATTAAAACCATGTACTTGCATAATAGATCTAACAATCTCCACATGCACATGCACACTAAATCTAACAATTTTTAGAAATTTTTTTTGTCTTACTTATAAGATTTTGTTCCAATTTTTAAAAATATTTAATTTTTTTCACAAATAACTTTATTTAATTAACATTTTCTATAATACTAATAATCATTATAAGTATAATTTTGAATGAGTGATTTTTTTTAAAAAAAAAAAAATTGGGATCATGATAATAGATTTTTTATTGTTACTATCGTTGATGTTGGATGTAAGATGAGTTTCGTTTTAAATTTTATAAAACAATTCTCAAAATACTATACTTTTTACATTCCAAATCTTTTGGTTTATTTAGATTTTTTTTCCATTCCATATTTTTTTTTTATCTTTTACAATTTTAACACATAAACATTTTTGTTGCCAATTTTATCCTTCATTCGATTATTTTTCATACTTTTCATTAATTCTACTTTTATCCTTTCTCTCATCTTTAAGTCATCATACATTATTAATTGATGAACATATTTCCTAATAAAAATTAAATATATCCACAATTTTTAATGAATATTAAATAGAGACATTTTAGACAAAACATATATAAAACTTACAATAATCAACACTTTCTTATTTTTTGTTCTCAAATCTAAAAGGTAAAAAATTTGAAATGAAAGAAATGTAAATATGAGTTCTCTTAACCTCGGTCCTTAAGGTTGAAAATAAATATTAAAAAATGGATGGTTTTTTTATGAAAGTTGATGCATTGTAAAAATCAAAAGTTTAAATTTTATTTATTTTGGATCTTTTATCCTCAACTCTTAAATTTTTTTTTATAAATATAAATATATGAAATATTTCAGACTTAATAATTGATGGCTTATCACCTGACATGTGTGTTCAATTGTCATACACACGACGTGTCAGTATCATTGGTGCAATGGAAATGGTATTGGTGCCTTTTAACAGTAAGCGGCACGAAAAATAGTAAGAGATTTATGTAAAGAAACTTATACTTCCTCGGGATTTAATTATAAGAAAAAAATATTAATTTCACACTTATTAATAAAATTAGTTTAGTGCATTTAATTTTTTTAAAATGATTAAAAAATAGACTACTTTATGAAACATGTATTGAGAATGAAACAAAAATTAAATGATACAACCACTTTAGTAAGATATTTTAGGAATGATTGTATTAGGGATAGAAAGATAGTTAAATTTTGTTTATATTTGAGACCACAAATAAGGTGTTTTTAGTTGCTTATAATTAAGACCGAGGGAGTACATGAGTTTACATATAAGATTGTGAAATTTATTATTTATACATTTTTTTATTTTAATCATTTTAATTTAAAAAGTAACAAATGTCAAAATTTTATATAGAGAGAGTATAAAGTTTATTTACACCATCACTATATCATCCACTATTCATGGGTGTATGGTCATTGACTATTAGATAAAAGTAATACAAATGAATGATGGATGATGAATTGATAGTGTAAGAGCATGTTTAATTTGGTTACCAATAAGAAAATTAATTCCGCCTCTAAAATCACGTTGGAGCATAAGCAATTATTACTAGCTGACATTTCAGAATTGATTCTGAACTAACTCACCGCAGAACCAAACACGCACTAAAAAACTTTACACCGTAATTGGACACTCATTAATCTCTTTTATACATAGGTTTCTACATAAAAACCTAGCTGATTTTCAAAAATCTTAATACCTAACAAAATAATTAAAATAATTAATTTGACTGCTATTTAAAAATTTTAATATCTAATTTGAGTTTTTTTTTTAAAAAATTTTGGGAACACAAGTATCTCGTTTAAGATTTTTTTTGTCTTTTTCTTAATGAAAAATGTACTCACCATAATGATATTTTGTATTACCTCATTTTGTCTCTGTTTATAAGATTCTATACCAATTTCCAATGATCATTAATTATTTTTTTCCACAAACACTTCTATTTATTCAAAACTTTTTATATTTTCAATAATATTAATAAGGATAATTTTGAAAATACATATCAAATATTCACATTTCCAATACCATTAACTAAATTATCCAATTTTCTTAATGAACATGAAATATCCCAAATGAATCTTATATATAAGAATAATGGAGGTAGTATCTTGTTAACAAGTGTCTTAATAATATTTGTTAAAATTTCCGTAATAAAAAAATATCATAAATTTTTATTTATTCTTCTTTCAAAAATATTAAAAACTACACTTTCCAAAAAAAAATTTACTCTTTTGACATTTGTTTGCATTTTCATAACATTTTTCGAGGATGAAAAGAATATTACCTAAGTGGGAATAGTTTGAATGTCAATGTCAAACCCAACTACATCGAAAAATTTTACTCTTTTATTTGACATTTGTTTGCATTTTCATAACATTTTTCGAGGATGAAAAGAATATTACCTAGTGGGAGTAGTTTGAATGTCAATGTCAAGCCCAACTACATCGTATGGACATATGTTCGTGCCTTAGATGTTAGTATGAAAGTAATGAAACATTGCACTATCTATCTAATATATCAATCTAGTCATTAAAAAAGTCTAACATATCCATCTAAGATATCATAAAACGGCTATAAGCACTAAGATATTATATTAAAATATGAGTGGAAATCTTCTATCCCAAGTTTCTTTGTCTCTCTATCCCAAACCAATAGAAACGCTGGTTTGGTATTCCAATGTGTCCTTTTCTGCAATCAAAGAGCATTTTCTGTCATTTAGAAGTATGTTACAGGAAAACGTAAGAAAATGTTGGAATTAATAGTATTCACATTATAAGTCTTAGTTTCATATTGGTTAATTTGTTAAGATCTTAAATCTTTATATTTTATTCTTCTCTACATCCTTACAAATAAGTTATTGAGTTTTGGTAATGGAATTGTTGGGACCGATACACACGCGCGCAACTGCCGCCGTCCGTGCGGGTGCACGGACCCTCTTTTTGGAAGGTCACTGGCCAAACGTTTTTTTTTTTTTAATTTACCATGTTTTTAAAAATTGGCTGTTGCAATTTTTATGGACCTTTATTTCTGCAGTTTCAGTTAGGCCATGATGGCATTTTATTGGCCATAAATTTCTTGTCTGGTGGGTGGCTGAACCTAAGGCTATATCATGGTGTTCCTTCTTTCTGGTTCTGATACAGAAATTCGACCCCCTTTTCTTCTTCCTTTGTTTTCCTCTCTTCTTTCTCTTTCAAAAGCGACCTAACTTTGTGAGTTTCCAAGTTCTCTGCCTCGAGTGCACGAGTTAGAAAACTGTTGTGCTAACCTTGGGAGCAAGAACCGGTGTGTATAGTTGCACCTTTGCTATCCGGAAATCTTGTTTTTAAGGCAGTGGATTATACCACGACACAACCATCATCAAACTAATTTTCCAACAATTTAAAAAACAAGATTGTATTGATTTGATGGCTCTCCTTTTCAACAAAGTCACTCTGCTTGATATTACCAAAATTGAGCCGCTTGATGGAACGAACTACAAGCGTTGGGCTCAGAAACTTCCATTTTTTTCAAGCAATTGAAGGCAGACTTTGTGCTAACCACTGATTCCCCCGTTTTACCTGACCCGGTCACTGAGGAGGCAAGAAAGGCGCTGGAGAATTATAACAAATATTACAAATGGGTACGTGGTCACCTTCTGAGCAATATGTCCAATAATCTCTTCGACTTGTTCGTGACTAACAAATCGTCCAAGTCAATATGGGAGATTCTGGATAAAAAAATATGGAGTGGATGATGCTGGGAATCGAAAATATGTCACTGGCAAGTGGTTGCAGTTTCAAATCGTGGACGACAAACCAATAATGGAGAAAGTGCACGAGTATGAGAATCTGGTTGCAGATGTTCTCAATGAAGGAATGAAGATGTGTGAAATTTTACAAGCTAATGTTTTGCTGGAGAAGTTTCCCCCTTCATGGAGTGACTTCAGAAATCATCTCAAGCACAAAAAGAAGGACTTTAATTTGTAGGAGCTGATCAGCCACATGAGAATAGAAGAGGCAAATCATCTCAAGGATAAGTATCAAAATGGTTTAAATTTTTCTAATGCTAATCTCGTTGAGTCTGTTGCTGGTTCTTCAAAGAACAAGTTCAAAAATCAGAAACAGGGAAAGCATCAAGGTCAGAACAACAAGCAGAAGGGAAACAATCATGCACTGAAACCAAATAATTCTATCCAGAAAAACAAAGAATTGTCATGCTGGTATTGCCAAAAACCAGGAAACAAGGCTTACCACTGCAAGGCACGAAAGAGAGCAGACAACAATAACAACAATCCAAGGCAGGCGTCGTACCAGTCGCGTCCTCAAGCAAATCTAGCTGAAGATGATGAACCAATTGCTGCTGTTGTTGAGGAAGTGATTCTAGTAAGCAATGTCATTGAATGGGTTCTTGACACTGGAGCAAATAAAGAATTGTTTCAGGATTTTGAGGAAGCAACAGATGGTGATATTGTCTACATGGGCAACTCTACAACTGCTGGAGTATGTGGTAAAGGAAAAATTCTACTCAAATTAACTTCTGGAAAGACTATAGCTTTGAATAATGTGCTTTATGTGCCATCTATGCGTAGGAATTTAGTTTCTGGTGCACTGCTAAATAAGGCTGGTGTGAAAATTATTCTAGAAGCTGATAAAATTGTACTAACCAAAAATGGTGTTTTTGTGGGAAAGGGGTATCTGAATGGTGGACTATTTGTACTAAACTCCTCTTATATCAATAATAACATTTCCACTTCTGCTTATTTTGCTGAGTCTTTTGATCTTTGGCATAGTAGATTAGAACATTTGAATTTTGGTTCTATACAAAAATTGAGAAATATATGTCTGTTGCCCACTTTATCTGAAAGGAAAAACACCAAATGTCAAATTTTTGTAGAAGCTAAATACTTTAAGAAATCGTTTAACTCTATAATTGGCAGACAAACCGAACTTTTAGAATTAGTGCACTCCGATTTGGCAGATTTTAAAAGTTTGGAAAGTCGGGGTGGAAAAAGATATTTTATAACGTTTGTAGACGATTTCTCAAGGTACACAAAAATCTACCTTTTAAGATCAAAAGATGAGGCTGAGTCAATGTTTGTGAAATATAAGGCAAAAGTGGAAAATCAGTTAAATCGGAAAATAAAGAGGCTTAGAACTGATAGAGGAGGAGAATACTGTACAAATAGTCTTAGAGATTTTTGTGAGAAAAATGGTATTATACGTGAATTCTCTGCCCCTTATACCCCTGAACAGAATGGCGTTGCCGAAAGGAAAAATAGAACTTTGAAAAATATGATGAATGCTATGTTGCTGTCTTCTGGTATGCCTGATAATTTTTCGGGTGAAGCTGTTTTAACAGCATGTTATGTTTTGAATAAGGTACCTCATAAAGCTTTAGATAAAACACCCTATGAAATGTGGAAAGGTTTTGCACCTAATCTGAAATTTTTGAAAACATGGGGTTGTTTAGCTAAAGTTGGGTTACCTGATTTCAAAAGGACTAACATTGGTGCTAAAACCATAGATGTTGTTTTTATTGGTTATGCTCTTAATAGTGCTGCTTATAGATTTTTGTCTCTTAGTGATCGATCAGTCACAGAATCTAGGGATGCTGAATTCTTTGAAGGTATATTCCCTTATAAACAAAAATTGATTTCTCAACCTGGTAGTTCTACTCCCCAAGGTACTTCTGATGCATCTTTAGACTTGAGTGTTTCTCCTGTTATGCATGCTTCTAGTTCAAATATTATTGATAAAAATGTTGTGATTGAGGAACCTAGAAGGAGTAAGAGAAAAAGAACAGAAACTAGTTTTGGACCTGATTTTATCACCGTTTTCTTAACTGAAAATTTTGATGTTGATCTTCTGTCTGAAGAAATATTTTTTGCTTATATCTTAGAAGAAGATCCCAAAACTTATTCTGAAGCGACAAAATCAGTAGACTCTAGTTTCTGGAAAGATGCTATAAAAAGTGAATTAGATTCTATCTTGAGTAATCATACTTGGGAGTTGGTGGAGCTGTCTAAAGGGTGTAAACCCATTGGTAGCAAATGGATTTTTAAAAGGAAAATGAGACCTGATGGCTCCATAGAAAAGTTCAAAGCTAGACTGGTGATTAGAGGTTTTACTAAAAAAAAAAGGTGTAAATTATTTTGATACTTATTCACCAGTCACTAGAATTTCTATTGTGCGTGCTTTAATTGCTTTGGCTGCCACTCAAAATCTGATTATACATCAAATAGATGTAAAAACTGCATTTTTAAATGGCGATTTAAATGAAGAAATTTATATGGAACAACCTGAGGGTTGGGTTTTGCCTGGAAAGGAAAATCTGGTTTGTAAACTCAAAAAATCTTTGTATGGTTTGAAGCAAGCACATAAACAGTGGTATGAAAAATTTAATAATACTTTGTTGGAATATGGTTTTTCTGTTAATACCTCCGATACATGTGTGTATGCAAATATGTTTGACTCTGAATGTGTTTTAATATGCTTATATGTGGATGATATGCTAATTTTTGGTACGCATTTAGATGTGATAAATGAAACCAAAAGATTTTTGAGTTCAAAGTTTGAGATGAAAGATTTAGGAGAAACTGATGTGATACTTTAAGATCAATAGAACTGAAAATGAAATTTCTCTAAATCAATCTCATTATGTTGAAAAAATATTAAATAAATTCAATAGTTTTGATGTTACGCCCGTAAGAACTCCATATGATCCTAGTTTTCATTTGAAGAAAAATTCTAGTGATATAAATGTGTCTCAATTTGAATATGCAAGAATTATTGGGAGTTTGCTTGACCTGATATTGCATATGTTGTTAGTAGATTGAGTCGTTACACTCATAATCCTAGTGGAGATCATTTGATTGCCTTACAGGGTCTTTTAAAATATTTAAAAAGAACTATTGATTGGAGTTTGCATTTTACCAAGTTTCCTGCTGTTTTAGAAGGATATTGTGATGCAAACTGGATATCTGACAATGATGAGGTGAGTTCCACCAGTGGTTTTGTTTTTACCTTAGGTGGAGGAGCTATATCTTGGAAATCAGCTAAACAGTCTTGTATAGCATGCTCAACTATGGAATCAGAATTCATAGTGTTGGAGTTGGCAGGACAAGAAGATGAATGACTCAGAAGTCTCATGGCAGACATACCATTATGGGGGAGAGCTACAACAATTTCACTGCATTGTGACTCTCAAGCAGCGATTGGAGTTGCAAATAGTAACACTTATAATGGAAAGAAGAGACACATTCGTGTCAGGCATGGTAGTGTTAGCCAGTTAATAGAAAACGGCGTAATTACTCTTAATTATGTAAAGAGTGAAAAGAATTTAGCTGATCCCTTAACCAAGGGACTACTCAGGAAAGTGGTCCTGGATTCGTCGAGAGGGATGGGACTTACGCCTTGAGATGAAGAAAATGTGGTGGATACCCTACTATTGGTCAAACGAAGCCACATGAGTACTATAGTGCATTACATGCTTATCCTGTGATTTATGGTAATGCTTTGTGTAATAGATACATAGCCCTAGTGTTTGGGTGGTGCTTTGACAGTTAGCATCTGATGAATTTGTTAATAAAGTTGAATATATCGTACATAGCCCATTATATTGGGTAATGCTATAGAGACGCATTTGATGTACTTACTAAAGTTATTAGAGATATATAGCCCATAAATGGGTGGTGTTATAGAGACGCACTTGATATATCCGTTTCAGTGAGTGAGAACTTGTATGAAAGAATTAGGCAATCTTTCAGAGACACTCATATGCAATCCAAGGTTTACTTTTGGCTTATAACAAAATACGTTGTTATAATATGTTGATTGAAAATTATATCGCGGAATCTCACAAGTGTTTAAGGTTACTGGCAAAACGTTTTTGTCTCAAATGTTTGCGGCATGCTGCCACAGAAACAAACACACGTTTTGTGTAGTAACCTTAAACCTGGAAGGTTACTGGCAAAACGTGAAAAAAAAACGTTTTGCCAGTGACCTTCCAGGTTTACTAAGGGTGTGTTTGTTTCTGTGGCAGCATGTCGCAAACGTGAAAATTGCTGAGTAACAACTATGCGTCAAACGCACGTTTACTGTGCCCAAACGCTAAAACAAACACACCATTAGAGGAATAGTAATTGGTACAAAGGATGTGTGATCAAGAAGGCAATTGATGACTAGTGTGAATGATTTGAGGTGTGTTTGTGTTTTTTTTTTAATACGGGGTTGGTTTATACTTTATAATCGGTTGGAGCTTATGTCATAAACTGTAGTTTATTGGAGAATTTTTTTATGTGGTTGTGAGATTTCTTTACGGGGAAAAAGCAAAAGAGTTTTTCTGCGAGATTTCCTGAAACCCGCATCCAAATCTGTTCCGCTCTTGATGGGTATGAGGTTGGTATTGTCAAAACCCGCCCTAAACCCGACCCGTTGTCATGCCTAGTTTCGAAGCTGTAATTCGTTTTGACGTGAGCCCAATTCATTATAAAAAAAATTAATTTAATATTAAATAGCGGATTTAAATTAAAAAATATTAAATATTAAATAAGTTAATATTATAAAATAGGAAATATATATTAAGTATATAATAGGAGATTTGCAACACTTTTTCTTGGGAAAAGAGATTTGATTTTTTTTATTGAATAAGATATTTGATATTAATTGACATTAATTATATTAATATTTTTTTAGCTTTATTTATTAGGAATTTGTATCATTTTTCTTTTTCATAATATTTACAAACTTGATGTTATTTGATACTCTACTGTTTTTTTTTCATATTTATCCGTTACATTAAAAAAAATAATATAGGTTTTAAAAATGTAATGATTATTTTGATATTTAGTAAATTAAATATTCTATATAATCTTATATGTAAGATTTTTTTGGAATTTTTCACTTACATCAAGTAAAAGGTAGTTAAAACCAATCTTGGCATTGAAAATGTAAAAAATTAATATATTTTTTCAAAATTACTCCTATAATTTTATGTTTTTTTTTTCCGGAACCTCCAGCTCCCAAACTCCAATACTTGGTACATAACTTATAATTATTATTGGGATTATAAAAAATGTTGAGTAAATATGAGTGTTTATTGAAAAAAGTAATTAAATACTATTAAAATTGAAATGAGGTTGTATAAATATGACCAAAATGAAAATCACAGTAAGATCTTATATAAAGGACATAGGGGAGTATGTTTTTCCCTAGCATACTTTTTCTCTCTTTTTCTCTACTACTACTATTTATGTTAATCAATAACCTATTCAATAATAATAAACATGAAAAAAAAACATTTATTACATTTTAGAATTTCTAAATGGGACCGATGAATATAAACAAAAAATTTCTTAAAAAAATAATAATAATAAAGAATAGGGGAGTATTTATAATAATAACATTTTTTTTGGTGAATAAGTTAAATAAAAATGTTCATGATTGTGCAAATACCACTTTCAATACCTACTTTATAGTCATGGATAAAATGATTTTTGCTTTTTTTTTTTTTTTTTTTGCTTTGAAAACAAGAAAATTCTTTTGCCAAATATTTAATATAACTTAGATGTAAAAGTGTTAACCAAACTATCTTAAAAATATCGCTACTCAACCAAAAAAAAAATATCGCTACTCAACCAACAAAGCCCATCACAGTTGGTAGATAGCTGGGTTCCTTAAGCATGATGTCAGGGGTTCGATCCCTGCCGTGGGCATGGAAAAGACTTTGTTGATAGAGGCAAAACTCACTTCGGTGATCTCTACGCCTCGGAAGGGATTAGTCTTTGACTATCGGCTGGGGATACCCTTGGTGTACAAAAAAAAAAAATCGCTACTCATAAGTTAATATTTTTTTTCTTAAATAATCGTGATTTTCAGGTTACAGTGCATGTATTATAAAATATACTTGATGTGTGTTTTTTTAATAAATTTAAGTTTGTTTTATCATTTTTGGCCGTTATTTTTCTTTAGTAATTGATCATTTTTGTCCACTCATTAACTCTATTAACTCCTATTAATTAAATCAGAACAAAGTTGTGAAAGTAGTAATTAATATTGTTTTGATTTTTTAAAATAATAATTATTTAAGAACAAATTTATTTTATTGAAATGATACTACATCTGTCTCTAAATGTAAAACTCTTTTGACATTTTTATTTTGTCCTTACTTATAAGATCATATACCAAATTTTAATGACAATTAATTATTTCTTTCCATAAACACCCATATTTATTTAATACTTTTTTAGTTTTCCAATATTATTAATAGGTGTAATTTTGAAAATATATATTAAATGTTCACATTTTAAATACCATTAATTATATTAATCAACTTTTTTAATGGACATAAAATCTACTACAAAGATTTTATATATAGGAACAAAAGAGCAATTATTTACGAATGAGAAAGTATGATTAACCCAAAATACTATCTAATTCTAGTTGAATAGTTTAAAAAAGTATTATTTAAAATTAACGAAATCATTAAGTTTCACTAAAAATTAAGAAAACATGATAGCCAAGGATCGAACACATCAACACCGTATCTCGTTTTGTAATGTAAATATATATAAGATCCTTAAGAAATTTAAATGATGCAAATAAAAGTATTTATTAGTTTCTTTTTCAGAAATTTTTTAATTTTGGTTTGACTGATATGCAATTTAATTAGTGATTCATTTGCTTAATCATTAATATTATTTTAATAACAATTTTTTCTTTAAAAAATGATATATAAATTTATAAAGTCAACTTCAAATCATTTTACATTATTTTTTTTTAAAAAAAAAGTGATATATATCAAAAAGTAGTATTTTTTTTAGACATAGATGTACTTTATACGCCTGTATATCAATTAGTTTTTTTTTTTTTACCTATATAATGCTTGATATTTCATGAGCTCGCCACTCTGATCTTCATCTCAACATCACGAGCTGTGTGAAAAATATTTTCTATGTTGTCGCTTTGGTCTTGTTCTTTGTGAGTTCCCAGAATTCTATCGTAGCAAATGGGAGATCTTTAAACTCCATTGCTAAAAAACCTAACCCAAATGATGGTGTTGCTACCGCTCGTTGGTTGGTCTCTCAGAATTTCTGGGGGGTCTTGAAGTATATTCTCTCTTTCACTCTCGGAGATCCTTAACTTCCTTCGTTTTCATGGATAATTTATTTTTGGCTTATTTATGGTTTTAATTCCTAAAAATTCAGCGCGTTTTGGTTTTAGTCACTAGAAGTTATTTTGATCAGAATTTTCAAACATTTTGGTTTTGATCTCTTGCATTAGTAAAAATTTATTATTTGTTAACATGATTAACGGAAATTCATACCAGCGGCACATGGTGTGAAGTAGTGCCAAATAGGTGATGTGTCATAGATAATTCAGGCCCATGAACTCAAAATTTTGCGTACGAGACCATTTTGCATCCATTTTGCGTATGTGGATCTGTATCATCCACGTCCTATCACTTATTTGGTGTCACCCCAAACCACATGGACTACTGATGTGATGTTCCGCTAGCCACACAAACAAATAAAAGATTTTTACTACTGGAAGAGACCAAAACTAAAATGTTTGAAAATTTAAGGACTAGTCCCGGTCAAAATAACTTCTAGGGACTAAAACCAAAACACGTTGAACTTTTAGGGACTAAAACCATAAATATTCTTATTAGAGTTTTCTAACATACATGATTATAAAAACATTTTCCTTTTCATTATGCTTCATTTTTATAATTTCATCCAAGTTGCTTGGTCCAGAAAAAATTTTCATTACATACATTGTGTTTTCTCTATTGAAATCTTTAATATTTTTTTTCCATGATCGGAGTGTCATGACTGCAGTGACTATTCTCCTCGCTGACTTGTAGGCACCTCTAATCGGTGGGACAACTGGTTCCGAGATTTAACGCTACTGCATGCACAATTATTGACTTTAATAAAATGAATTAGATTCCTAAAATTAAAATGAATTAGATTTCTCAATTTTGTGGTATTTCATAGAAACGGAATATAGCAATTCATTTTTTTTTTAATTGTAATATAGCACTTCTTAATCTATAAAAAAAAAAATCAATTATTTTCAATAAAACATTTTTTTTCCTATCGTAATCAATACCAAGATAATTTTTTCTTTATAATTTTTGTATTAGCATGCTTTATGATGGAATTGAACCTTTAAATATGGTGCTTCATATCCTAGCAGTAAGATTCACTCTTCTCTTCTTTGTTTCATTGCAGTACTTTATCTAACCGGGAAGGTTAGTGAAAAAACAAATTCTGTTAGAATCTGTTGTCTTTTCCTTTAGAGATTATTTCTCTAGTCTACATTTTTTTGGCATTTGGGTGCAAAGTTCATCCAAAGTTTGTAAAATTAGTCTTTGACAACTCTTCCTATATGTTTCAGCTGAAATTGATTGATGAAAAGTCCAAGGAAGCTGAATTTGGTAGAAATGCTTTGTTTTCAAAGCACTCAGAGATGAAGGGTAATTTCACAAAAAAACAATGAATTGGAATTATTTATTCTTTCATTAGTCATGACAATAGTTGCAAACTTTCCATCAATTACGATCTTCCTCCTCATTATATAGTTATCTCTATCAAATCTTATTCATTTCTTTTGTTATAATGTTTCACAGGTTGGCCTAAGGATCACCACTTTGATGTCTACAAATTAGGGATTGATAATATATTTTTGATTGATAGGTTCGGGGGTTCAGTACCAATCACAGTGAAACAGTATCTACAACCCAAAATTTAAGTACATCAGATATTGTTGTAAGCTGACAATAGCATTTATAAATGAATTCGTGTCATATGTACTATGAAGCTAAGTACTGCCGAAGTGCTCTTTTGAAATTAGTCCTTGATCTTTTTTTTGTTGCTTTGGGTCCCTAAACTTTTTCAATTTTTGAAAAATGACATTGTTGTTGCTTAAGTGATGATATGACCGATGAAATGCTACATAACTTTCGCAGTATCGATAGATAACATACTAGATGATGCCACGTGAATTTTAAAGATTAAAAAAAATTCAAATTTATTAAAAATAATTAAAATTTGTATTTTTTAAAAAAAGAAAATAAAATCCTTTAATAATTTTGAAAAAAAATTTAATAAAAAAAAATCATGTGGTGTTACAAAAGGCTACATAGCACTTCATTCTTCGATGTCGGACAAGTGACGTGACATTTCATTGGTCATATCATCACTTAAGCAACAACATGGTCCTTTTCCAAAAATTGAAAAAGTTTAGGAATCCAAAACAACGTAAAAAAAGATCAAAGACCAATTCCAAAAGAGCACATAAGTCCGGGGACTAAAAACTTAAATAAACCTATATATTTTATATTTTTTGTTTTAATCCCTATTTTTTTTTTTTAATTTGCTTTACTTTTGGTTTGTAGTATCAATTATGAATGGTTCATGTAATCTAACAGAAACCACGTTAGCGAAAACACGTCAAACATATCGGAGGTCACACGATTTTGAAAATAGTCCCTATTAAATACAGTTGTTTCTGAATTTAGTCCCTGCACTTTTTTTGCATTGATTTTGGTTCGTGTTTTTTCATGAAGTCAACAATGAATAAAAAATGAAGAATGATAGCACCTCACTTGCATTGATTTTGTCCCTGAACTTTACGCTCTCCAAAAAGCTAATAATAGCACCTCACTTGCCCGTTCGCGAATAATTGCTAGCAATCTATATATACAAATTTATTTTTTATTATTGGTGTGACACAATTTGCTGGTGTTGAAAGTCAAATTGCCTAATAGAGTTGAAACAACTTGTTTGGGTTACATGTTAATCAAGTTGGACTAAAAAAGCTTAAACAATCGTAAGAGAAATGCTCAATGTAACGATATGAGTTTCGTCACCCCCACGTGGCTTTGTTGTCCAGTTTTTTTCTCCAAATCTTCTTTAAAACCTATCCCATGCCTGTATCAAATTCGTGATTCATTTCCTAGAAAAATTTTCGAGACAAATAGCAATGCTGCAACAATAAATAGTAAGGAATGTGGATTGAATAACAACGAAAAATAATCTGTCATGATTAAATAATCAAAAGTACACTGCTGCACCTCTTTACAATACAAGGGCAATCAAGATAATATCAGCAATTCATCGCAAAGGGTATATGGAGATGGTGTGTCCACACGTATCATCCTCTTCCTTTTATTCACATGTCTCTTAGAACACGTCAGTATTTTTCATCTGTAATCGATATTCGAAACCAAAATCAAAACGGCTTGAAAAATCTTAGACTAATTTCAAAAACACCTATATTTATAAGGACTAATTTCAAAAACACGTTGACCCCGAAAGTGCATGAACTAAATTCAAAAAGTGCATGAACTAAATTCAAAAACACCTACATTTATTAGGACTAATTTTAAAAACACGTAGACCCCAAAAAGTCTTACGCGTTTCCGTTGACATGACCTCCGTTAGACCACACCATCGTTTTTCATCCATCCGTATGATTTTATTTTTTCTATAATGATTACATAAGGATTTTTTAGTCAAAATATCCCAAGTTCTTCTATCATTTAATTTTGTTTAAAACTCGTACATAATCTTAAAACACACTATATATACAAATACGTATGAAACGGAGGACAATTATAATTTTGCTTTGAGACAATTATTTTAGCAATTTTTTATTATCTTTTGGGGCAGGAGAGGAAGTAACAAATTGTGCCCCAAACTAAAGATCTTCATCATGATTAGTCCCCACCAAATGTGCGATCCCACGCTAATGCTTTGTTTGGTTGCGCAAGAAAAAATAGGAAGAGAGAAATAGGAAAAAGAAAAATAAGTAAGAAAGAAAAAAGTAAAAAAATAAGTAGATTTTGTTATGTTTTGGTTTGAGAGAAAAAAATTAGAGAATAAAAAGAGAGAAAAACTGATTTTTCTCTTCCTTTGTTAATTTCAATAAAAAAATGAAAAGAGAGAAATTGTTAAGGAAAAACAACTATACTCCTTTATATATAAAAAAAAAAGTATTGAAATTTTTTTAACATTAAGCATACTCCCTCCATTCCATAAAGATTGTAAAAAATTGCAAAAGTCAAAAAATTGAGGAGACATGCATTTAATGGTTTGTCTAATACATTAACTAATTATCAAACAACCAATTAAATGCATTTGTATTGATCAACCAATCACAATTCAAAGTTTGCAATTACTAAGTTTGTTAATTAATTACTTTAACTTTAGTTTGGGAAAAAATATTTGCCTTTTTTTTTACCATTCTTATGGAATGGAGGAAGTATTAAATTAATAAATTTATTATCCAATATTCCAATAAGACTTAGCTTAAAACATCATCAAATTAATATTTCTCTTTCGTATAATTTTTTTTATATAATTTATGTTTTAAAAGGGAATGTATATTATTATAATATTACATGTTTTTTTTCAAGTGATTAAAATGTTAGTTAACAATTAATAAAAAAAACAATACTAAAAATATTACACTAAAAAAAATAGGTAATGAATATGAGTGAATACATAACAAATATGAATATTTCTATCATGCAATCTAAATTTGGATGGTTGCTATGCAGCCCTTTGTTAAACTAATAAGAATTTGCCACCTAATGCCACATGTTCCAACAAAACTCCGCCACCGGTATTATTTAATATGAGTGAATACATAACAAAGATATAGGAAGCTGAAATGGCATTGATATGTAACGCATGACATTTACTATATGATGGTACCGCCGAGTGTGGGAATTATTAAATAAATTAGTATCATTTCCTCTCTATGATTTTAATTTTTTTTATCAGCACTACGAGTTAAAAATAAAACTATCCATCTAGTTATAACTTGTTTTCTTCCAAAAATATTGTGGATAAATCGTATTTTTAGTCCTAAAGTTCGTCCTACTCTGTTTTAGAGGTTTAACAAGAAATTATAAGAGTGAGATTTTTGTCATCTTATTTATAGTTAAGAACTCATATAACACTTCGAAAAAATACATTCCTATCATTAAAACAAACAAACTAGTGTCAGGTCCTAACTTTAATAATCTTAAAAAAAAAAAAACACAATATCACAAACTCCATTGTTAAAAACCATATCATCATTGCCCATGAGCCATAATTAAGGACCATAGATTATATTTAGAGTTGTTTCATATTATCTTTTTGTGTTTGCATCCAAGTTTGTTCATTTTTTTAGGCAAAACCCATGTTTCGTACGTCCTTTAACTTTTTTCTTTCAATTTTTCAGGACGAAATTAAGATTAAAAAAAAGTTAAAGGACATAACTGAAAAACGAAAATAACTTATAAGACCAAAACATTTATTTTTCCTTTTTTTTTTATAAATTTAATGTCTCAATCGTGAGGTATGCCTCACTGCTATAAAAAAGAAAGCTAGGGATAAGTTCCCGACGTAACGTTAAAAAAAATTTGTAATCCCCATGGACATTGGAGAGGTTTAGGTTTGTGATTGGAGTAAATAATTATAAGGAGGGTGCAGTGTCTTAGCTCTTGTGGCCTTGAGATTCCTTTTCTTTTTGCTTTTGACCGACTCTTCATGCATAGTCAAACATCCAAGCTCCATCGCATGCTCTTGCAATTTTTCAAATAGAGTAGCAAGCATCATACTGTCCAAATCCTTGGACTCCATTATTGCGGTAATCTTTGGTTGCCATACCCTATCAAGACATCTTAAAACCTTATTTGTAATTTCATCATCAATAAAAGTCTTACCAAGATGCAATCAAGTGGTTAATAATATGAGTAAATCGTTTTTTCATATCACGTATAGATTCATTAGGACGCATGCGGAATAACTCATATTCATGCATAAGTGCATTTAGCCTAGCACGTTTCACTTCACTAGTGTCCTCATGGGTTACTGGAAGAGTATCTCACATCTCCTTAGCACTTTGACATTGAGAGGCTCTAAAGAACTCATCGTAAGAGAGTGCGGAGGTGATGATGTTTTACACTTTTAAATTGTGTTGCACTTTTCTTTTCTCATCATCGACCCAACTACTCTTTGGTTTGTCTTTAGTTTCACGATTTACCGAATGTTTGGTACATATGGCCCATTTTCAACGGATTCCCATATGCCCGTATCAATGGTTTCTATGAAAATTCTCATTCGAACTTTCCAATAGGCATAACCCTCTCCATTGAAAATTGGAGGGTGGTTAATAGAAGAACCTTCACCACCAAATGGATAAGTTAAACCCATTGTAAATCAATTTCAAGGATCTACGAAAAAAAGCTATTAAGCTCTAGTTTTTTGGACCGAGCTCTCATACCACATGTTGGGATTTTCAAGGGGCTATACACACACTTAGAGGGGGGTTGAATAGGTGTAGTGGTTACTTTGTCCAATTTTCGCTTACAATAAAAAAATATGCGCGTTAGTGTCACGTTACTTGTTTGTTGTTTGAACGTTACTTGGTTGCGGCAAAGTGTTAAACGGTTAATATCAATGTTACTTGGTAGCAGAACCAAGTAATCTGAGAGTAATAAGCTAAAAACGATTCTTTTCAAAATCTTATTGCACAACCAGTATACTAACTTAACAACAATCAATATTAGATACTCCCTCCGTCCCATAAAGTTAGTAAAAAACATGAAATTTTTTTGTCCCAAATCAAAGTTAAAATAGTGAATAAAAAAATTGAAATTGTATTGTATATTCTATGATTGGTTAATTGAGGAAGCATGTATTAAATACTTGCTTTGGTAATTGGTTGATTTGGGGGGACAATGCATTAATAGCATGTTTCCTTATTTTTGTTGAATTTTCAAAAAATTACTAACTTTTTGGGACGGAGGGAGTACTAAACAAGTTCTAAAACACTTGAAAAGATTATTCTTAATTGTTTCTTGAATCGAATGTGTTAAAGAACGGTATTTTGCAAAATAATCTAAATAAGCGGAAAGTAAAGGAGATAGGGAAAGGAATACGACACATCAATTTATACTGGTTCACTCGCAACCTTTCGAGAGCTACATTCATTCCTCCAATCCCTTTCCGATTCGGGAGATTTGTTTTATTATGAATTTAGAACAATTGTCTTGTGCAAACACGCTTCCAAAATGCCTCACTTAACAAGCTAATAAAAGATCACTCACCCTTGTTGTGTTGTACCTCCCTCAATCTTCTACATTCTCTCGTGAATCAACTTGGAAGATACCTCACTCTCATCAAGCACAAAGAAGATACCTCACTTTTTAGATTTCTCCACTTTGCTAAAGGGATACCTCACCCCTTAGACTTTCTCCTTCACTAGGTGATGCCTCACACCTAAGAGACAAATTCTTCTTTGGTGTTATTCAATTAACACCTTGATGTGTAGAATGAAACAACTCTAATAAGCTCTTAAATCTTTGAATCTTGAATCTCAATGTATGCACTTGAACAATGATGAGTTATTGAGATCAAGAATGAAAGATATGAAATGAAATATGAAAATTCTCGTTTTGATTATGCTTTTTTCAATAATGAAGAGTTTCCAAAAAATACCCTTTTATATTGGGTTTTGATATGTCAAGTGGGTTATGAAATTGGTTGAAGTTTCAAACTGATTTTGGTCTTAACTGTCAGTTTTACCCGGTTAACCACTAGTCTTACTCGGTTAATGGGCTTCAAATTAAAATCAGTTCTTGTCCATGTAAAACTGATATAACCCGGACCGTTAAAAACTTATTTAACCAATTAAATCAATGTTACATATTAGAACACTTAATCATTTCAAATCTAACTAGACTTATATATAAAACCATAAGTTTTAGATCCATTATTTTGCTAAAGTATGATGCATGAGTGTATTCTAAAATGTTTATAAAATCATATACATCATTTTCAAAAGATTGGTTTTGTAATGAATCAATTTCATGATTATTCAATATGAATGCATTGAGATTCACTACCCAACTTAGACTTTACCCAAACAATCATCTTAAGCACCTAATCAAATGTAAATAATAATAAAGAATAAAGTCCTATTTGATTTGCTCTTGAGTCTTGTTATAGTTGTTTGTTGTTTGTTGTCTCTTGCACATTTGGTCTTCAACAAAACATTTGCTAAGCTTACTTGCTTCACATTTAGTTTTGAGAAAACATGGTTGGTTTTGTTTATATGATAGCTTGAAACACCATTAGCTCAAAATTTTAAAATATAGAAAAATATAGCTTTCTTTGTTCAGATTGAGTTTATCTCTAAATTTTTTTTTGAACAGCACAAAAAAATTTCATTATATTATATAAAAAACACAGAACAACCAAGTATCACAGTACACAAAAACAGCCCCACCTTCTAAGAAGGGTTTGCCGCCAGGTACACAATCATTTGCTAAAAGTTGCACCCAAACAACCCGAACATAGTTATCCTTCATTGTTAAATGAAGGACATTCAGAGTTTATGAGACATACAATTACCATTCCCCTCTATCCACCTACCATACAATACAAAACACCCAACTTCTAATGAACTTCTTGACAGATTCCCTACTTCCTTAAAAACCATGAGAGAAAAAACCCCAAAGGGAAAATCAATCATGGGAAAAAGAGCATAACAGAACCTATCAATCAACATATCACTTCAGAACAACATCTCATTTCTGCCTATTATTATGGAGAAGCACAGGAAGTGCTTGACACCGAACAAGGCTTAACATAAATACAGAAGAAGAAACTAGAGAGCCATTACAACATGGAACAAATTGAGTTGAAATGCCAATCGCTGTACCGTATCCCATATCCCAAAATAACATTAACCCATTGCCAAGTGTTAGATTTAACCCATTCCGCCGGCTCCATTTTATTAACTTCATCTTCCTTGAAAATCTTCTTATTTCTGTTTAGCCAAATAGCCCATAGCACAGCACACCAGATCATCAAGGCCAACTCGCTTTTTATTTTTGCCATGAAAGAGTTACAGAAGTTACTGCACTCTTGAACAATTGAAGTAGATGGCACCCAACGTCTTTGTAGCCAAACATGAATATCATTCCAGAGCAACTCTGCATACAGTAAAAGAAAATATGTATTGTGTCCTCCACTTCCCCACAAAACGGACAGAAAGAATCTTGAACAACTCCTTGCTTCCACGTATTAGAGATTTGGAAGGCAATCTATCATGTAATAACTGCCAAATAAAAAGTTGAATTTTTGATGGAGATTTTGATTTCCATAATTTTTTCAGCACATATAGCAGATCCTGTTCAAAGACTTACAGGATTAAATGAAAGATGCTACAACTGATGACGATGCTACAATTTGAAAGCTCAGTAAACACAAATAGAAACTCAAATATTTGTGGGGTTTGAGTAAGTAGTTATATGGTGATACATCATTACGTTATATTATACAATAATATAAGAGATTAGAATGAGATTTTATTGATGTTTGTTGTATAAAGATAATTTTACTAATTTATGTGATGAGCATGTATGAAAAATATAAGTAGTGTTATACCATTCTATGTAAAATCTTAGTATGTCTCATGTGATGTGCACATGACATATATTGACGTGTGTTTAGTAAATAAATAATTAAATAGTAATGAGCTTAATCATAATTAGATATAAGAGAGGTTGTTTCTGAAGGCCCATTAATTTGATGGAAGCTAATGAATAATAGTTAGGGTTTTTAACTATTTATAGGAAACATGTCTTGTTGCTTGCAATAAGGTATTCTTTTCTCTCCCCATCACAAAACGGCTAAACAAACAGCGTAAAAAAGAATAGCATAGGAGGCAAAAGAATAGAAACATGTTTCGTGGCTTTTGATCAAAGAATTGTCTCTATAATATGTGAAAATCATGTAATTTCAAAATCCTTATTATTGTAGTTGTAACGAATAAATTAAATTACAACTTATATTCTACTCTTTAAAAAAATTATTTCTATTTAGTATTTACTCTAATAAAATTGTAAAAAGCCAAGGCGTTACATCCTAGATAAAACATGTTCTATAAAAAAAATGGGAATAATATTTTAAAGAAGTAAAAATATAACATCCTAGATAAAACATGTTCTATAAAAAAATGGGAATAATATTTTAAAGAAGTAAAAATATAACGTTAGGTGCAGGGTGTTGTTTATTTGGTGTCTTGAATACTATGTTTTTTGTACCTTTTCCCAGCCGGTGGTAAACCTCTTGCTACTTGGCTGAGGTTTTAATGAATTTTTTTTCCTATAAAAAAAATATTTTAAAGAAGTAAAAATATAACGTTAAAAAAAAAAAAAGAGACTAAAACTTAAACAAAATGTGCCCCCACACTAAAGATCTTGAGCAAGTTCAGTCCCCACCACTGTGATGTCTTGAATAGCTCGCTTTTCCTCATTAAATTGTGGAAATGATGACAGGAGAACACCATGCAAGAACCGTTGATAATATGATTCAAACATACAAAAAAAATGACAGCTAGTAACTAGCTCAGAATTGCAGTTTCCTTATCTGTTCCCTGTTGTAGGCAGAATTTACAAAAGCAAGAGAAGGGAACACGTGACCTGCACATGATATCTTATTCATTAAGTAAAATCACAAACGGCCACAGCAAAGTCACCTATAAAATACTTGAGTTCTATGTTGTCATTTTCATGTGTTGTGAGAAACATTACAAACATGGGCATCAATATCTTCTATGTTGTCTCTTTTGTCTTGTTCTTTATGAGTTCCCAGAATTCTACAGTAGTGCTTGGGAGATCTTTAACCTCCATTGCTAAAAAACCTGACCCAAAAGATGTTGTTGCCACCGCTCGTTGGTTGGTCTCTCAGAACTTCTGGGGGGTCTTGAAGTATACTCACTCTCTTTCTCTCGAAGCTCCTTAACTGTCTCTTTTTTCTTGTCTTTGATTTAGAATTTTCATCATTGTGTTATGCTTCATTAATTAATGCATTCATCGAAGTTCTCATGTTCTTATCCAACATGAGCAACATTTTAAATAAATCATTTTAAATATTTTATGCTATTCTCCACTATCGATCCATCCTTTGGTTTGCTTTACTATTTGAATTTTTCATTTGATACATTTTAAAAATTTACTGTTATTTGGTAACGTTTCAGTTTTGATATTTTTCATTCTTATTATTTTATTTTAGTTTTTAATTTTTTTTAATATCATGCTTGATAATGCTTCAGAATCATTCATCTGTTTCTTGATGAAGGCAATGAAAGTTGGCAACTCTGTCATTATAATTTGTACTCAGTTCTCTTTATTTCATTGATTATGTGGTTGGGAAACAAAAACTTCAACTTTTCTCTTCTTTGTTTCTTTGCAGTACTATCTCAATCGAGTTGCAAGGAGCACCCTTTGGGTAAGCCTTTCCTACTCTAATTTTACTATTTGATATTTAATTTTAATCCTCTCCTCATTTTATCAAGATAATGTTAAATAGTTAATCTCATTCCTTTATGTGTTGCTAGTCCTTGAACTTCTATTGCTACCTGCCTTCTAACTTAATTTTTTTTTTTTTTAGAAAAGTTATACTTTTAGAAATAGTATGCCTTAGCTTCTAGCTTAATTAATCTTGCTGAACATAAGTTTCTATAAATATGTACCAAAATATATAGGTTTTTTTATGAAATTGGTCCCTGTAAATATTGGTCGTTCTGAAATGAGTCCCTAAACTTTATTTTTTTTCGTTTTGGTCCCCAAACACTTTTTACGTTATCGATTTGGGGACCAAAACGAAAAAAACAAAAAATGTTTAGGGACTCATTTCAAAATGAACATTATTTACAGGGACCAACTTCGAAACGTAAATAGTGTTTGGGGACCAAAACGAAAAAAAATAAAGTTTAGGGACTCATTTCAGAACAACCAATATTTATAGGGACTAATTTCATAAAAAAGCCTTATATGCTCTATAAATATTTTAAATGTTATCTACATGCATGCAGGAATGTGGTATCATTTAGTGATGGACTACCAAATAAAGGAAAGGGCATCCCATACTTTTACTTGACAAAGTTAGATCCTACAGCAAGAAATGCATTGAAAGACTCAAGAGCTTCATTCACTCTTAGTGAATACCCTCTTGGTACTTGTGGCAGGATAGATCCAGAGAATCCTGCATGTTCCAAAATTACTCTGACTGGAAAGGTGTGTAGTAAAAAACAAATTCTGTTGAATCTAACTGTGCTTTATTCCTTTATCATTCTGTCTATATATTTTATGGTTCTGTCATTGTCTTTGACAACTCTTCCTTTATGTTTCAGCTAAAATTGGTTCATAAAAAGTCAAAGGAAGCCGAATTTGGTAGAAATGCTTTGTTTTCCAAGCACTCAGAGATGAAGGGTAATTTCCCAAAAATCAATGAATTGGAAGCATTTATTCTTTCATTAGCCATGACAGTAGTTGCAAACTTCCAATTACGATCTTCCTCCTCATTATAATGTTATCTCTATCAAATCTTATTCATTTCTTTTTTTGTTATAATGTTTCACAGGTTGGCCTAAGGATCACCACTTTAAAGTCTACAAATTAGAGATTGATAATATATTTTTGATTGATTGGTTCGGTGGTCCAAAACCTATCTCAGTAGAAGAGTACCTACAGCCCAAAATTTAAGTACATTAGATGTAGGAAGCTGAAAATGGCATTGATATGTAACGCATGACATTTACAATGATGGTACTGCCGAGTGTGGGAATTATTAAATAAATTAGTATCATTTCCTCCCTATGATTTTAATTTAATTTTAATTTTTTTATCAGCACTATGGGTTAAAAATAAAACTATCCATCTGGCTATAACTTCTTCGCTTCCAAGCATATCGTGGATTGATCGTATTTTTAGTCCTACTCTGTTTGAGTTTCAACACCAAATTATAAGAGTGAGATTTTTGTCATCTTATTTATAGTTAAGAACTCATATAGCACTTCGAAAAAAATACATTCATATCATCAAAACAAACAAACCAATGTCAGATTCTAACCTTAATAATCTCCAAAAGAAAAGCAATGTCACAAACTGTATGGTTAAAAATCTTATCATCATTGCACATGAGCCATAATTAAGGACTACTGTAGATTATATTTAGAGTTGTTTCACATTGTCTTTTAGTGTTTGTACCCAAGTTTATTCTTTTTTTAGGCAAAATTCATGTTTTGGTCCTCTAAGTTATTTTCATTTTTTAGTATTGTTCTTTAACTTTTTTCCTTTCAATTTTTCAGGGCGAAATTATGATAAAAAAAAAAATTAAAAGACAAAACTGAAAAACAAAAATAACTTATAAGACCAAAACATTAGCTTTGCCTTTTATTTTTATTTTATTTTTTTTTCATAAATTTAATGTCTCAATCGTGAGGTATGCCTCACTACTTGAACAAAAAAAAAGCTAGGGATAAGCACCAGACGTAACGTTTAAAAAAATTGAAATCCCTTTGGACATTGAAGAGGGTTAGGTTTGTGATTGGAGGAAACAAGGAGGGTGCAATGTCTTAGCTTTTGTGGCCTTCCTTTGTTCTTTTTGCTTTTGTTCGACTCTTCATGCATAGCCAAACATTCAAACTCCATCTCATACTCTTGCAATTTTCCAATTAGAGTAGCAAGCGCCATACTGCCCAAATCCTTGGACTCCATTATTGTGGTGACCTTTGGTTGCCATACCCTATCAAGACATCTTAAAACCTTATTAGTAATTTCATCATTAATAAAAGTCTTACCAATAGCAATCAAGTGGTTAATAATATGAGTAAATCGTTTTTGCATATATATCACTTATAGATTCATTAGGAAGCAAGCAAAATAACTCATATTCATGCATAAGTGCATTTAGCCTAGCCCTCATGGGTTACTTGAAGAGTATCCCTCATTTCCTTAGCACTTTGACATTGAGAGACTCTATAGAACTCATCATAAGAGAGTGCGGAGGTGATGATGTTTTTCGCTTTTAAATTTTGTTGCACTTTTCTTTTCTCATCATTGACCCACCTACACTTAGGTTTGTCTTTAGTTTCACCTTATACCGAATGTTTGGTACATATGACCCATTTTCAACAGATTCCCAAATGCCCGTATCAATGGCTTCTATGAAAATTCTCATGCGAACTTTCCAATAGGCATAGCCCTCTCCACTGAAAATTGGAGGGCGGTTAATAGAAGAACCTTCACCACCGAATGGATTAGTTAAGCCCATTGTAAATCAATTTCAAGGATCTACGAAAAAAAGCTATTAAGCTCTACTCTTTTCGACCGAGCTCTCATATCAAACTTGTTGAGATTTACAAGGGGCTATATACACACCTAGAGGGGGGCTGAATAGGTGTAGTTTGTCCAATTTTCGCTTACAATCAAAATATGCGCGTTAGTGTCACGTTACTTGGTTGTTGTTTGAACGTTGCTTGGTTGCACCAGAGCGTTAACCGGTTATCAGTGTTACTTGATAGTAAAACCAAGTAATCTGAGAGTAATCGGCTAAAAATGATTCTTTTCAAAATCTTATTGCACAACCAATATACTAACTTAACAACAATCAATATTAGATAGTAAACAAGTTCTAAAACACTTGAAAAGATTATTCTTAATTGTTTCTTGAATCGAACGTGTTAAAGAATGGTATTTTGCAAAATAATCGAAATAAGGGGAAAGTAAAGGAGATAGGGAAAGAAATATGACACAACAATTTATATCGGTTTACTCGCAACCTTCTAAGAGCTACATCCAGTCCTCCCCTTCCGATTTGGGAGATTTGCTTCATTATGAATTTAGAACAATTCTCTTGTACAAACACACTTCCAAGATGCCTCACTTAACAAGCTAATAAAGGATCTCTCACCCTTGTGTTGTAGCCCCCTCAATCTTCTAAATTCTCTCGTGAATCAACTTGAAAGATACCTCACTCTCCAGCACTAAGAAGATACCTTACTTCCTAAATTTCTCCACTTTGCTAAAGGGATACCTCACCCCTTAGACTTTCTCCTTCACTAGGTGATGCCTCACACCTAAGAGACAAATTCTTCTTTGTTGCTATTCAATTAACACCTTGATGTGTAGAATGAAACAACTCTAATAAGCTCTTGACTCTTTGAATCTTGAATCTCAATGTATGCACTTGAAAAATGATGAGTTATTGAGATCAAGAATGAAAGATATGAAATGAAATATGAAAATTCTCTTTTGGATTCTCTAAAAAGGAATGGCTAAAGGTTTATGTGTTTTTCAACAATGAAAAGTATCTACAAAGTACCCTTTTATATTGGGTTTTGATATGTCAAGTCGATTATGAAATTAGTTGAAGTTGCAAACTGATTTTGGCCTTGACTATTAGTTTTACCGGGTTAACCACTAGTCTTACCCGGATAATGGGATTCAGAATCAGTTCCTGGCCATGTAAAACTGATTTAATCAGTTAATGGTAAATTTAAACGGTTAAATAGACAGATTTACCCTGTTAAATATTGATTTAACAAATTAAATCAATGTTACATATTAGAACACTTAACCATTTCAAATCTAACCTGACTTATATATAAAACCTAAGTTTTAAACCAATTATTTAGCTAAAGTATGATGCATGAGTAAATTCTAAAATGTTTATAAAATCATATACACCATTTTCAAAAGATTGGTTTTGTAATGAATCAATTTCATGATTATTCAATATGATTGCATTGAGATTCACTATTTAACCTAGACTTTACCAAAGCAATCATCTGAAGGACCTAATCAAATGTAAATAATAATAAAGAATAAAGTCCTATTTGATTTGCTCTTGAGTCTTGTTAGTTGTAGTTGCATTGTTTGTTGTTTGTTGTTCTTGTACATACATTTGATCTTCATCAAAGCATTTGCCAAGCTTACTTGCTTCACATTTAGTTTTGAGAAAACATGATTTGTTTTATGTATATGATACCCTTGAAACAAAATTAGTTCAAAATTTTAAAATATGGAAAATAAAATATAGCTTTCTTTGTTCATACTGAATTTATCTATCTCTAAAGCGTGTGACATTTCAAGTTTAAATGAAGATGCTACAATTTTAGAGCTCGATAAACACAAATAGAAGCTCAAAAATTTGTGGTTTGAATAAGTAGTTATATATGATTGATACATCATTATCTTATTTTGTATAATAATATAAGAGATTAGAATGAGATCTTGCTAATGTTTGTTGTATCAAAGAAAATTTTATCACTACTTTATGTGATGAGTATATGTAAAATATCTGTATTCTAACATTCTACCCTTTTTTTTAAAAAAAATATTTCTACGTAATATTTACTCTAATAAAATTGTAAAAAAGGGCAAGGCGTTACATCCTAGGTAAAACTTGTTCTATAAAATAAACACGGGGAGTCATATTTTAAATTAATGAAGCAAAAATATAAGGTTAAAAAAAATAAAATTATACATACATGAATTGAGACAAGTGATAAATGAAGTTTTGTTTAGACAAGGTTTCGGTTGATTTTGTCGTAGATGCAAAAAATTCATGTTACTATAACTTGGGACCCACATTAAATATCTTAAACAAGATCAGTCCCTCAGTCCCCACCACTGTGATGTCTTGAATAACACACTTTTCCTCATCAAATTGTTGAAATGATGACATTGGAAATACCATGCAAGAACCGTTGATAACACGATTCAAACAAACAAATTGACAGCTAGTAATTTACTCAGAATTGCAGTTTCCTTATCTGTTCCTTGTTATAGGCAGAATTTACAAAAGCAAGAGAAGGGAACACGTGACCTGCACTTGATTCTTACTCATTAAGCAAAGTCACCTATAAAATACTTGAAATTTCATGTGATATATATATTCACTCTTCGTGCACCTTAACATCTTGTGTTGTGAGAAACATTACAAACATGGGCATCAATATCTTCTATGTTGTCTCTTTTCTCTTGTTCTTTGTGAGTTCCCAGAATTCTATAGTGCATGGGAGATCTTTAAACTCCATTAACGAAAAACCTGACCCAAAAGATGTTGTTGCCACAGCTCGTTGGTTGGTCTCTCAGAACTTCTGGGGGGTCTTGAAGTATAATCTCTCTCTGAGCTCCTTAAAGGCTTCTTTTTTCTTGTCTTTGATTTAGATTTTTCATCATCATTGTATTATTCTATTCGTTAAAGTTTCAGTTTTGATATTTTTTATTCTTATAATTTTATTTTACTTTCTAATTTTTTAATATCATGCTTTGTGAATTGTGATAATACTTCAGAATTCTTCATCTGTTTCTTGATGCAGGCAATGAAAGTTGGCAACTCTGTCATTATAATTTGTACTCAGTTCTCTTTATTTGATTGATTATGTGGTTGGGAAACAAAACCTTAAACTCTTCTCTTGTTTGTTTCTTTACAGTACTATCTCAATCGAGTTGCAAGGAGCACCCTTTGGGTAAGCCTTTCCTACTCCAGTTTTACTATTTGATATTTAATTTAAACCATATCCTCATTTTATCAAGATAATGTTAAATAGTTAATCTCATTCCTTATTCCTTTATGTGTTGCTAGTCCTTGAACTTCTATTGCTACCTGCCTTCTAACTTATTTTTTTTAGGAAAGTCATACTTTTAGAAATAGTATGCCTTCTAGCTTAATTAATCTTGTTGAACATAAATTTCTCTAAATATGTACCAAAATATATATGCTCTATAAATATTTTATACACTTCTTGTTTACCATGCTTCAATTCTAATCGTGGATAAAATGAAAATGAGCTTTTTTTTTTTTTTTTTGAAATGTTATCTATATGCATGCAGGAATTTGGTATCATTTAGTGATGGACTGCCTAACAAAGGAAAGGGCATCCCATACTTTTACTTGACAAAGTTAGATCCAACAGCAAGAAATGCATTGAAAGACTCAAGAGCTTCATTCACTGTTAGTGAATACCCTCTTGGTACTTGTGGCAGGATAGATCCTGAGAATCCTGCTTGTTCCAAACTTACTCTGATTGGAAAGGTGTGTAGTAAGTAAAAAACAAATTCTGTTGAATCTAATTGTCCTTTATTCCTTTATCATTCTGTCCCTATATTTTGGCTGCATATATAGGTGCGTGCACGTTTCATAGGAAAGTTTGTGACAGTTCAAACTTTATGGAATTAGAAGCTTTTTATCTACTCCCTCGGCTTGAAATATAAGCAACAAAAAACACATCTTTTTTGATTTAAAATATAAGCAAAATTAACCAACTATCTTAAATTTTATTTCATTCCCAATGCAACTTTCCTAAAATATTCCTTGAAAATTGTTATTTTATTTAATTTTTGTTTCATTTCTAATGCAACTTTCTTAAAATACCTCTATTCTTTTAAAAATTTGAGAAAATTAAATACAATCAACTAACCTCCTTAATAAGCGCAAATTTAGTTAGTTTTGATTATAATTCGAGCCGGATGGAGTATTACTTTGTTAGTTTCAGCAATTTTAATTTTTATGGTTCTGTCAAATAGGAAAAAAATTGTCTTTGACAACTCGTCCTTCATGTTTCAGCTAAAATTGGTTTATAAAAAGTCAAAGGAAGCTGAATTTGGTAGAAATGCTTTGTTTTCCAAGCACTCGGAGATGAAGGGTAATTTCCCAAAAATCAATGAATTGGAAGCATTTATTATATTCTTTAATTCATTAGCCTTGACAATTGTTGCAAACTTTCAATTACGATCTTCCTCCATCCTCATTATATAGTAGTTATCTCTATCAAATCTTACTCATTTCTTTCTTGTTATAATGTTTCACAGGTTGGCCTAAGGATCACCACTTTAAAGTCTACAAATTAGAGATTGATAATATATTTTTGGTTGATTGGTTCGGTGGTCCAAAACCTATCAATAGAAAAGAGTACCTACATCCGAAAATTTAAGTACATTATTAGATGTAGTATGCTGAAAATGCCATTGATATGTAAAGCATGGCATTTGCTATGAAGGTACTGCCGTGTGTGGGAATCATTATATAAATTATTATCATTTCCTAACTATAAGTTTAATTTTATTTTATTTTTGTATCAGCGGTATGAGTTAAAAAAATAAAACTATCCATCTAGCTAACTTATTCGGTTATGAAAATATTGTGGACCAATGGTATTTTTAGGCCTAAAGTTAGTCCTACTCCATTTGACATTCAACATGAAATTATAAGAATGAGATTTTTATCATCTTATTTGTGATTATACATGCCACTTATTTTTTTTATTTTCAATTTTACCTTTAAAATAAATAAGCGTTCCCTTTTTCCTCTCTATCTTTCCTCTCTCTCAATCCCACCCCACCTTCGTTTAATACCTAAACCCCACCCTCCCATACTTTTTACCTTAAGTTGGGATAAAATAAAAAGGTTTATTTATGATTTTGATCCTTAAAAGTTCAACGTGTTTTGTTTTTAGTCCCTAAAAGTTATTTTGACCAGGACCAATCCTTAATTTTTCAAACATTTTGGTTTTGGTCCCATCCGTTACAAAAAAATCAGTTATTTGCTGACATGGTTAACGAAAATCCACACCAACTGCCACGGGATGTGACGTAGCGTCAAATTGGTGATGTGACATAGATGATTCAGGCATATGAACTCAAAATTTTGCGTACAAGATTATTTTGCGTATCGAACCATTTTGTGTCCGTGGATATGTATAATCCATATTATGTCACCTATTTGGCGTCACTTCAGACTACATGGACGGCTAATGTGATTTTCCGCTAGCTACACAAACAAATAACAGATTTTTACTAATGGAGGTAATCAAAACCGAAATGTTTGAAAATTTAAGCACTATTCCAGGTCAAAATAACTTCTAGGATAAATAAGCCAAATAAACAATTGAGTACCAAAAAAAAAAAGAAGTTTCGATAGTGAGGTACATACCTCACAACCGAAACATTAAAATTTCTAAAAAATACACCTTCCCCGTCCATAAATCATAATCATATTATGAGTTAATGTTAATCAAAATTGTATTTTGAGTTGTTTCACATTATCTTTCTATATTTGTACCCTAGTTTGTACAACTTTTTTTTTTTAAATTTAATTGTTTGGATAGTGAGATATACCTACTTTCTAAAAAAATAAGTTTCAGTATATACACGTCATGACCCAAACATTAAAATTTCTAAAAAATGCACTCCTGCCTCAAATCATAATAACCATACTATGAGTTTTTTTAAAAGCAAAAATGAATTGTTAATGATCATTAGAATGTAACATACTATGGGGACAAAGAGAAAAACAAGATTGCGTACTCATGTAGCACTTTGAAAAAGATAAATTCCTACCATCAAAACAAACAAATAAGTGTCAGGTCCTAACTTTAGTAATCTTCAAAAGAAAAGTAATATCACAACCTGCATTGTTAAAAACCATAGAGCATTACTTCCATGCAACCTAATTTTGGGTTGTTGTCATACAATCTTTTGTTTAACCAATAATACTTTGCCATCTCACATATTTTTGGGTTGACACTTATGAGTTTTGACTTTTTAAAAAATGACATGACAATAATACATGAGGTGGCAATACATCATTGGTTCATACAAAGGATTGTTTAGCAACAACCCAAAATTAGGTTGCATAATAGAAATTTCCAAAACGATATCATCATTGCGCATGAGCCATAATTAAGGAATCTAGATTATATTTAGAGTTAGTTTCACATTGTCTTTTGTTGTTGTACTTAAGTTTATTCTTTTTTTAGGTAAAATCCATGTTTTGGTTCTCTAAGTTATTTTCATTTTTCAGTTTTGTCCTTTAACTTTTTTCTGTCTTTCAAGACGAAATTGAAAGATCAGAAAAAAAGTTAAAGGACGAAACTGAAAAACGAAAATAACTTAAAGTACTAAAACACGGATTTTGCCCCTTTTTTATAAATTTAATATCTGGGTCGTGAGGTATGTCTCACTACCTGGGAAAAAAAAGCTAGGGATAAGATCCTGACGTAACGTTAAAAAAACCGTAATCCCTTTGAACATTGGAGAGGGTTAGGTTTGTGATTGGAGGAAATAACATGGGTATAGTGTGAGGTTCTTGGGTTTAAACGAGGGTGGGGTGGGGTTGAGGGAGAGAAAATAGGGGGAGGGAAAAAGGTGGGTTTATTTGTTTAAGGGTAAAATTGAAAATAATAAAATGAGTGAAGTGTGCCTAGTCATAAGTAATATGGTAAAAGCCTTTATAAAACTATAATGAGCTCAAATTTTTTATAATAAAAAATTCCATTCCAAAAAGGATAAAGAATTATAGGTTTTCTTAACCTCAACCTATAAAAACTCAAAAAAGGATATCAGGTATTGGAAAATTAAATGCATAAGTCTTTTATTCTTTCATTGCATCATTTTGGAAATGCTTATTTATGGTTTTAGTCTATTCCTGAAAGTTTGAAGTGTTTTAATTTTGGTATCTGAAAGTTTTTTTTTACCTTGATTCATTCTTAATTGTTTTGAAAATTTGGTTTTAGTCCTGTCAATAGGAAAAATTCGTTAATTGCTGATGTGGTTAACGGAACGCACATCAGCATACATGTGTGCAAATGTTGCATGTCTCGATAGGATGACGTGGATTGGGCTTTGGCCCTTTTGCTCCTACGGATCCAAATCATGGACATCATCCTACCGGGACATGCAACATTTGCACACGTGTATGCTAATGTGACGTTTCATTAACACATAACGAATTTTTCCTAATGGCAGGAACTAAAACCAAATTTTAAAAACAATTAAGAATGAGTCAAGGTCAAAAAAACTTTCAGGGACCAAAATCAAAACACTCCCAACTTTCAGGGACTAAATCCGTAAATAAGCTTTTGGAAAACAACAAAACACGAACTCAGAATCTCCTATATCATGTGCTCTATTACGCATTAGGACAAGCAATTCTGCATCTTTTCAATTGGTGACCAAACTACTTTTTCGCGACTCAATCTACGTCTACTATGATGATGAAGAAGAAGAGTGACTCCATTACAGAAGGAGCAGCTACATCATTGAGTAGCTTATCCTAGTAGTGGAGCACAAAAGCATGCAACAAAAGGGGAAGGTAGTAGCTCGCAACTTTTAACTCCGAATGTAACACCTAGAACTCTGTTGATTGTTGAAAAACAATTATCAAAGCCAAAGAAAGATGTATAGATACTAAAGATTATGGGAATTGAAGGAAGTGTTGCAAGAGATAAATTGAAAGAATTGCTAATGAGCGAAATTGATGTTTTAATAGCAGAAGAGGAGTTAATTACAAAGGCAATTGATAATTCGAAGGTGAATGTTTTCAACATTTTTGACATTAATAAAGTTAGAAATGCTGGTGATAAACTAAGGTATGTTGAAGCTAATGTGAATGAAGATCAGAAAATAGGCAAGGTCGGAATGGGAGATGTAAAACCAAAAATTGGGTGCTGGAGTAACTCTGTCGTTTGCCATGGGTTAGGAGCAAATCCTCTATATAATATTATGAGTGGATTCATTAATAGAATTTAGGGGAAACATGGGTGCTGCAATCACATATTGGGATGTATCTAGTTAGGTTTAAGGCTGAATCATCTAATCAGGAGGTGATGGGTGTGAACATCTTTTAATTTGACTAAAGGTCTATGGTTGTGCCAGATTGGAATGCATACATGAATATTGAGTTAATAGTCACTTAGGTCTCCAAAATATACACTCCAACTTTGCATTGAGGCCAACAAAGCATTTAACGTGTCACGGTGGATTACGTTAAGTTCCTCCTAACGAAATTGGATGGGAAGACTAACCAGATCATAACCATAATATGAGTTTTTTATTAGATATTCCACAAATTTTTCAGAGACCTAATTAATTCCACAACTATATTTCGGAGACTTATGTGACTATTAACTCTATGAATATTAGTATAAAGGAGCCACAAATGATGGTAAAAAATGACAAAATTTTTGTCCCAAACTAAAGTTAAAGTAATTAATGAAAAACTTAGAAATTAAAAACTTTGAATTGTGATTGGCTGATTAAAGCAAAATGCTTTAAATTAGGTATTTGATGATTGATGTGTTAGACAAATTATTAAATGCACGACTTCTTAATATTTTGACTTTACAAATTTGTTACTACCCTTGTGGCCGGGACGGAAGGAGTATATTTTTTTGTTTTTTTTATAAATTATTTACTTCATTTTACTTTATCTGTCATTTAATGTAATTCTCTTACATATTAAAAAAATTATTAAATGTTTCAAATTTCAAGATACGAATGAGGCTGCACTCATAAAACAGATTTGGGCAATAGCTAATAAAGAAGATTCAGTGGATTAAATGGATTCATTCAATTTATCTTAAGACCTGTAGTATATGGGAGTATGCAGTGAAAACTGATTCCAGCTGGCACTGGAAAAGGCTACTGAAATTAAAAACTAAGGTGCAGGCTGGTGTTGTTCAGAACAGATGGATCAATGCTGCCAATGGTGTGTATTCAATTGTTTCAGGATATCAGTGGCTTGTAGGTCAACACCAACAATGGTATCATGCCAAGTTTGTATGGAGTAGGTTTATTATTCCTTAACATTCAATCATCTGCTGGTTAATGGCTTTAGAAAGACTTCCTACCAAAAGCAGGTTGATAAGAATGCAAGTGATTAGTATTTGCCCAATGTATAGTTTCTGTCAAGCAGCAGAAGCAACATGTGATCATTTGTTTTTGTCTTGTAGTTTTGCTGCTGAAATTCTTGTCTTATGTAAGAATTGGCTGGGTATTAGGCGGTTGGATCAGCATAGAAGAAACTGGTTGAGGGATATAAGGCACATATGGAAACAAAGACTGACAAGATGGAAAGTATTGTATTGTGTGTTAGCAGCTGTTGTTGCTCACATATGGTATGCTAGAAATGCACTGAATATTTCAAGGGAAGAATAGCACTCCACAGGGTATATTTGTACAGCTCAAGAGTGAAGTAATTGTGAGACTTAAAGGAATAGTAGATGAGAAGGATAGAAGGAAAGAAATACAATTTATAGAGAGATTAGAAATATGATGTATAGGGATGAGAGTGAATTTTGACTCATGTTGAGTTGAGCTAATCTTGCTTGATTGAACCTCACCTAGTTGGTGGCAATCTTGTTTGATTTTGCTTTTGATTTCCTTTGTATTAGTTTTTTTGTCGGGTAATGAGATTTTTCACCTACCTAAAAAAAACTTTTATTATATTATCCCCGTATTATATTAATGATCACACATTTCAAATATTTAAGAAAATTAAAAAGGGAGAAATCGTGTTGAAGAAAAATAATTAATGCATTTTTAAAATTCTAAAATGACAAACAGAATGAAATATCTAAAAAAAAATATGTTAATTAAAGTGACCAAGAAAAAATTAAAATGAAAGAAGTAAATACAAGGAGTACTTGCTCTACTTTCAATTTAAATTGTGTTTAGAAGATAGGTCGTACACGTACGGTTGTTATATTCTCGAATTAACTCTTGAACTCTTACGAATATATTTTGTTGTAGATCATAAAAACAAGTTGATACTCATGTAAACTCTCTCTTTGTTAAACTCATACAAGTTTAAGTAAACTCTAATAAAATCGATAAGCTCTTGAATCGACTCTCGAGTTTCACGTCTGCATTTCGATATTGATTTTATAATATTTAGTCTGATATTTAGGTTGAATATCATATATCTTACGATATATGATAGATTTATTTTGTTTTATTGTATCCAATCGCAAAATAAAGTAAATGATCGACTAAAAATATATAATAGTTGGGATAAATATTGAGTTATGATTGTACTTTATATTTTTATTTTCTTTATTATAAGGATTTTTTTGACCACAGAGCCTAAAAGTGGACACTTTTCATTGAAAAAATAAATATAAAACATTTTTATTCTTTCAATACAACACTTTTCTATAAAATCTATTTTCTTATAGGCTCTTATCTTTACCCCTTATGGCTGAGGTTAAGAAAACCTTTATTATAATATTTGAATGTTTAAAAATATTTGTTTGGTTAAGACTTTAACTATGTTTATGTCATATAATGTTATTGGTTAACATTTTTAAGATTAGTAAACACTTACGTATTTACAAGTCGAGTTTCCGATTTAAAGTTACCTAAACTCCTCGAGTTTACTTGAACTCTCAAATTTGACAACTATTCCTATTGGTACATTTTTTTTTTTTTTTGGTTTGCACCCTGGTATCCGATCCACTGGGCCGACTAATCCAGTTCGAGGGGGATCCCGGGATTAAGGTTTTATTCCTCTCCCAACGTTGTTGCGGGGGATCGAACCGTGGTTCGCCCTACCAAGTGCAGCCCCTGGCACCACTGCACCAACAGCTCGTTGGTATAGGTACATTATTTAATCTACAAACTTTCAACAAAATGATTGGGTAAGGTAATTGTTTGGAATTTGTAGGGGGAGAAAGTCTTATTTACACTGCTCATTTAACAGAACCACATAGATGAGGGAACTAATTTCAAAACTTTGAACTTTGCTGCAATTTTTAGAACCCAAAAAAAAAAGTATTCACCAAGAACACTAAAACTAATCGATAATTTATGATTTCTTCCAAATCAAACTAAATATCTAATACTTGCTTAAACATCAATTACAAATTACAAGTACTTTAAATCAAATCAATCAGTAAACTAAGCACAAAACCGACCGATAGTTTAATTTATCTCTTGTATCGATACCTTCATATTTCATTGATAATTATTTGTGAAGTATAGAAGTGATTTTCTTAATATAAATAAATTATTAATCTCATATATCAAGATACTCTTAAAATATTTTTTGTTATAATATAGAATAGAGAAAAAGAAAGGCATAAACATAAGAAATAAGTCATATTTTTATAAAAACTGTAAATAAGATATTCAAATTAATACAATTATAGAATTCCTATTTGCATATAACATAACAGTCAACAATTTCCTATACTTGAAATAATATAATTTTCATTTTGTAATTAATAATTTATTTTTTTGGTATACACCAACCAATATCCGGATGTGGTTTACCCAGAATCCGACTCATCTGGTCCGACCTAACTGAGCTCGCATTAAGCAATAGGGGTCTTCCAGCGGGATAGGCTCGAACTCGAGACCAGTTGGTTAAGGAACCAAGTGAGCTACCACTTGACCAACCTCACGTTGGTTGTAATTAATAATTTATAAGAATAGTAAATTTAATCTTTATTTTTTTTAATCATAGTTCAATGACATCTTTCCGTTATCACTTCATAAACTTTTAACAGAATATATCATAATATGGCATAGAGTCGCACAATACGAGGTATTCTTCGGTACAAGATTCGAAAACATGGTGTAGTACATTTTTTTAAAGGTTAAAAACATTTTCAAATATGTCAGCATATAATTTTTTAATAAATTCTTCTTTTTTAGGAAAATTATTCTTAATTACTATTTAATTGTTACAAATATCAAAAGATATTAATTTTTGATAGAAAAAATTTCTAATGGGAACGGGGATAAGAAAATTGTGCAACTGCCAGAGTTTAAACCCACATGATGACATTTTATGTTCCGAAATTTTGCAATCAAGCTACTTTTTTCAATTAATATTTCTTTTTTTAAGTAAAACATTTGTTATTAATGTTTTTTGTGTGTGTCAAAGATGACGATAGTTGAAGACTTATCGATCTCTACCGAGGCAAAGAAATTATCAAAGTGGGTACAACATGAATTTTTCTTTTTTAAGTAAAACATTTGTTATTGATGTTTTTTGTGTGTGTCAAAGGTGACGATAGTTGAAGACTTATCTCTACCGAGACGAAGAAATTATCAAAGTGGGTATAACATGTCTAAAAAACAATCATTTTTAATATATAGGATAAAAATTGTGTATTTTTATACATTTACTTAAAAAATTATTTTCCATTCAACGTTAATATTAATGAAAAATAAATAGATTTTTAATGTATTTAATCATTCAAATATAGATAAGATTGAACTAATTTAATGAATTTTCTAAATAAACATCATTTGAAAATAAGATAGGATGTTGTTTTTGGTAATTATATTAAAATCTATGATTTTAGAAATAATTTCAATGCAGTCAACCGAAAGGAATGCCAACCGTGTGTGGATTTGCATTACCAAACACAAAGTGCAAGACTACAACCTTTGCCAAATGCTTATAAATTGAGATCATTTTACTCTCCATTTCTTAAGCTATTCCTATTATATTATACCCTTCTTTGCAACCCATTTTCTTCTACCTTCCCCCTAAGTTTCCATTTCCATTGAGCCATGTCCAACACAATGACTAACTCAAACCCAAAGAGAACCAAGGGGCGTCAAAAGATAGAAATTAAAAAAATAACCAAAAAGAGCAGCTTGGAGGTATCATTCTCAAAACGGCGCAATGGACTTTTTAAAAAAGCCAGCGAACTTTCCACTCTATGCGGTGCAGAGGTTGCCCTTGTCGTTTTCTCTCCGAGTGAGAAGGCTTATTCTTTTGGCCACCCTAATGTCGAAGCTGTGATAGATCGCTATCATATGAGACCACCATCACCCAACTCGCGGATCACAGAATTTATATATCAGAATGCTAAGGTGTGTAGATTGAATGCTCAAATTACTCACATCAATGAAGAGATTGAGGCTGAGAAGAAAAAGAGTGATGAGCTGGACAATGAACGTAAGGAGGCACAAGAGCAATTCTGGTTGGCTTCTCCGATTGAGGATATGAGTCCCGCACAACTTGATCAATACAAGTTGGCCCTAGAGAATCTCAAGAAGAGTATCAGTGATAGTCCTCCTGCTGATAATCCAAACACACACTTTTTTTCAGGTGGCTTCTCTTCAAACAATGAGAGTGCTCCTTCTGATAACCCACATCCTCATTTTTTTGCAGGTGGCTCCTCTTCTTCAAAGAATCCACCACTACATCCTCACTTTTTTGCTAGTGGATCTTCTTCTTCAAACCACCCACCGCAGCTTCAACAACCACTTTTTCCTCCTCCATCACTTCAGTTGTTTCCGATTCATCCACTACAGGCACCTTAGGTGTTACAGAAACCGTCTATGATGTTTCCCAATCATATGTTTGATGGGGATACGATGATGCGTAACCCGACCTTCAACAATATGGATGGTTTTGGACCTCGAGGTGGATTCTTCTGATGCACATCAAATCCTTTCTTACAGATGCCCTCGTATTTGTTTCCAATCTCGTTTCCCTTGTAGATCAGTTTCATTATTTTATATGCATTGATGAGACATAATGAATAGCATGTTTTGTATTTCGATATTATTATCAAATAAAGGGCATCTTTTTTATTTATATTTTCATATCCTATTGAAAAGTGCAATATGTTCAAATTATATGAATCCTTTCGTTTTAGTCAAACGATGGTGACAAAAAAATTTATAAGCTTCAAATTACGAGCTACCAAAACAAAATAGGTGGTCAAAATTAGTGATTAACATTTGGACTAAAAACAAGGAGAATTGATTGAACAAAATAACCTATGAACATAATGATGATGAAGATTAAAATAATTGACTAAGAAAAAAGAGAAGGTTGATTATTGGGATCCTTTTTAACTTACTAAAGTCAAACAAGTATTTTACATAGATCGAGTTTTATTTTTTGGTGTACCGGGTATAGTCCAGCTGATAATCGATGGCTAAACTCATTTGAGATGCATAAAGATCACTGAAGTGAATTTTGCTTTTATCAACAAGCTAGTTAAGTAGTCTTTCAACACTTTCATTCTTTAACAGTTTCAAGGTGTTATATGACGATAACTAATTATTAATTTGCTATAAGAGTTAAACTTACGGAATTAATGTAGATAATGGTTTCATGCATTTAATGGATGGATCCCTAGGAAAGTGTCTTCCTGGCAACCGATTATTGATCTTTTGATGAAGAAACTCTCAACGTGAAAGAGTAGGCATTTGTCGCTAGGACTAGGAGTAAGGATAACTCTCACTAACTTTGTTCTCTCTATTTTGCCTCTTTATTTCATGTCATTCTTGAAAGCTCCAAATAAGGTGTTGCAATCCATGATTTAAATTAAGAGGAATTTGTTGTGAGATGGTTGTGGTGATAAAAGGAAAATTGCTTAGGTCAAATGGGAATTTGTTTGTAAACATTTGCAAGAGGGTGGGCTGGGTAATAAAAATATGGGTGTTACCACTATGCAATCAAAAATTGAATGGTTGTTATGCAACCCATTGTTAAACCAATAAAACCTTGTCACCTAAGACATGTATGCCACATCATTACTTAAATTAGTCAAAATTAAGTTTTGCAATTTAGTCCAACATAAAAACTAGATTATTGTAATTTAGTCCTTTTGCACTTTTAAACAAATTATAAATTTTAATTTTTTTTATATATAAAAAAAATTTCTTAAACCCAGAACTCATCTTCACTTCTCAAAACCCACCGCCATCACTACCGCCGCCTGCACCGGCGCCACCGACGCCACTCGCCATTCCCTTTCCTTCCCTGCTTCCTTCGCTCATCTCCCTTCTCCGTATTGGATGAAGATGATGGTGGATCTGGCTAATACGGAGAAGGGAGATGAGCGAAGGAAGCAGGGAAGGAAAGGGAATGGCGGGTGGCGACGGTGGTGGTGGGGCCGGCGCAGGCGGCGGTGGGTTTTGAGAAGTGAAGATGAGTTCTGGGTTTAAGAATTTTTTTTTATATAAAAAAATTAAAATTTATAATTTGTCTAAAAGTACAAAAGGACTAAATTACAATAATCTAGTTTTTATGTTGGACTAAATTGCAAAACTTAATTTTGACTAATTTAAGTAATGATGTGGCATACATGTCTTAGGTGCAAGGTTTTATTGGTTTAAGAATGGATTGCATAGCAACCATTCAATTTTTGATTGCATTTTAGAAATTTCCTAAAAATATTCCTTGGTTTAATTTGTCTCTTTTTGTAAAGTGGAGGTGTTCTACAATAATAATGCGTTGTGTTAAGATATGTTGTGTTTGTTGATTTAATGGACCAGTAATGACAATATAAATCGTTTGCTTGTAAAGAGAGTTGATACAACATTCTCGCTTATTAGCAACCATCAACTTTAGCTGTTATGAAAACTTTGTCTCCTCTTTGTGGGATGTGCAAACAATGTAGTGTAGGTAGTTACATTCTAGAGTAATTTTCGTAGAGATAATCAGGAGAAGAACCCTTTGTAATGTCCATTTGTTACTAAGATTATATATATTCGAACAACAACTTCCTAGAAGAGATTTTGACTTAAAAATGTTTAAATGCATAATTAAGACGCACATGTGCTAGCTTAAAGGAGATAAAATGCTTAGTTACATACAAACAATGCAAAACATAAAACATGTTCTTAAAGATTAAATTCAATTTGAATTCTTAATAGTTCAGGGAAGGCTTTAAAACTTGAATATCAGCTAAGTACTCTCCTAGTTCGATAACATGTCTTCTCTCTTAGATGTGAGTATCAATTTGTAACCATGGTGCCATTTTTTACAACATATGCAGGTGGATGAAATTAAAGATAGAAAGCTTATGAAGTTTTGGTCTCTAATTTGGCTGACAACGGTATGGCCGGGAAATCTGGTTGCATAGAAATGAGGCATCTTTTGACAACAACATGCGCCCGTGTCTTGAGGTGGTGCAGCAAATCAAGGTGAAATCATGGAATTGGATTAGAGGTAAATTTTCAAGCCAGGTTATGTCTTTATATGAACGGTTCTTCAATCCTGCGGATTGCTTGCGGTCATACTGTACGTAATTTTCATGGCTGGGCACGGTTGACTTGAAGGTTTATCTGTTGTACTGTTATATTTCTTGAGAAAATAGAGAGATAAGGAAAATCATTTTTTCATTAACAGAAAAGTAAAAATAGTTACACTAGTAGGAGGCTTTATATAGGCAGCCAGAACTAGTAGAAAGCAATAAAGCTAACTAACTCTATTCTAACCATCAGCTATCATAAACTAACTTAGCAGATATAAATAACTAATACATCAGCTAATTATGCTAACCGTAATACCCTCCCTCAAGTTGGACTGTGTAATGAGCAGAGTCCTAACTTGGAAATGAATTGCTGAAAAGATGTTGTATGCAAAGGCTTGGTAAATGCATCAGCCAACTGATCCTTGGAGGAAATGGGAAGGAGATGAATAAGCCCTTGTTGAATCTTTTCTCTTGTAACATGACAATCAATTTCTATGTGTTTCGTTCGCTCATGAAACACTGGATTACGAGCTATGTAAATAGCAGATTGATTGTCACAATACACTGAAACTGGATCAGTGATTGGAATATGCAAGTCTGTCAACAAGTATTTGAGCCATTGAATCTCACAACTCAAGCAAGCAAGAGCTCTATACTCAGGCTCAGAGGAAGACCTGGACACTGTGTTCTGCTTCTTTGTTTTCCATGATACTAAAGAAGTCCCAAGGAAAACACAATACCCTGTGATGGACTTCCTAGTTTCAGGACAACTTGCCCAATCAGAATCAGCAAAACCAGAAAGTTTTAGAGTAGTGTTGGCTGCAAAAAATAAACCTTGTGCTGGTGATGCTTTCAGATATTGTAACACTCTGATGGCAGCTTTGTAATGAATCTCCATAGGCTTGCACATAAACAAACTAAGCTGCTGCACTGCATAAGAAATATCTGGTCTGGATATAGTCAAGTAGAGCAGTTTACCCACCAACCTTCTATAACAGCCTACATCAGAGAATGGAGTCCCTTGATCACTCTGCAATTTAGTAGAAGGATCAAAAGGAGTTTTGACAGGTTTGGATGCAAGATTCCCAGAACTAGAGAGCAATTCTAGGACATACTTCCTCTGATTCAGATGAATACCCTCCCTGGATCTTGCAATCTCCAAACCAAGAAAAAACCGTAAACTACCAAGATCCTTAATTTTGAAAGCATTATCAAGAAACTGTTTAACGTTGTGGATTTCAGAAGAATCATTCCCTGTCAGCACTATGTCATCAACATAGACAAGGAAAGCAGTGAAGGAAGAAGCAGAACTCTTGATGAATAAGGCCTGATCAGCAGTGGAATGATGATAACCAAGAGAGAGTAATGCATTAGATAGAGTAGTATGCCATTCCCTGCTAGCCTGTTTGAGGCCATATAATGACTTGTTGAGCTTGCAAACCTGTGTGGAACCAGCAGGCAACAACCCTGGTGGAGGAACCATATAAACTTCTTCATGGAGATCACCATGCAAGAAGGCATTATTAACATCAAGTTGCTCCAAAACCCAGTTTTTGCATGCTGCTATTGCAAGAATTATTCTGACAGTAGTAATCTTAACCACAGGAGAGAAGGTATCAAAATAATCAACTCCTTCCATTTGAGTGTACCCCTTGCCAACTAACCTGGCCTTATGCCTCTCTAAAGAGCCATCAGCTTTCAGCTTGATTTTATAGACCCATTTACAATCAATAGGAATCTTATCAGGAGGTAAATCAACTAAGGTCCAGGTATTGTTTAGTTGTAAAGCAACAAGTTCTGCCTTCATAGCTTGCTGCCAACACTCTTGTTGACAAGCTTGAGAATAAGAAGTAGGTTCCGTAAGGGCAGAAGCGGCTAAACAGAAACTATGATAGGCAGTAGAACATTTGGAGTAATCTAGAACTGATGACAAGGGGTAAAGAGGTTTACCTGAAGATGAGTTGGCAAAATCAGCTTGAGTAGCAACAAGACTGCAATGATAGTCCTTAAGCCTAGCAGGAGGTTGCTTATGTCTCAAAGAAACTCTAAGAGGTGCTGGGGCAGGTACATGAATAGGTAAAGATGGTTGAGGGAGAGTGGTTGATGGGTGTGGAGGAGAAGGAGGCAAGGTTGGAGGAGAGGGTGAAATAAGCCCATCAGTATCAAGAGGAAAAGAAGGTGCAGGCAGCACAGTAACAGGATTAGAAGGATGAGAAATTTGGAAAGGAAAATTGTCTTCATAAAACTGAACATGCCTAGACACACAAAACTGATGAGTGAGAAGATTGTATAATAGAAAACCTTTCATGCCTGCCTTATAACCTAGAAACACAGTCTTTTGAGCTCTATGTTGAAATTTGGTTCTGTGATTTTGCAATGTAGTGCAGTAAGCTAAGCAACCAAAAACTCGAAATTCAGTGAGGGAAGGTTTACTGTTATGCAATAATTCAAAGGGGCATTTGTTCTGAAGAATGGGACTAGGATGTCTGTTAATTATGTGAACAGCGTGCATAACAGCAAAGTTCCAGAACTTATTTGGAAGATTGGCTTGAAAGAATAAGGCTCTGGCAACATTTAAAATATGTTGGTGTTTGCGCTCAACAACTCCATTCTGTTCTGGAGTTTCTACACATGATTTCTGATGCAAAATTCCTGTGGAAGAATAGAATGCTTCCATAAGAAACTCTACACCATTATCACTTCTTAAGCACTTAAGTTTTGTACTAAATTGAGTTTCTATGAGGGATATGAAATTGATCAAATGTTGTCGAGTTTCTGATTTGTTTTTCATTAGAATGATCCAGGTGAATCTAGAATAGTCATCAACCAAGGTAAGGAAATATCGATGACCAAAAACAGAGGGAATAGAGTATGGACCCCAAATATCAGCATGTAAGATATCAAAGATATTATTGGAAACTGTGTCACTAGTACAGAATGGTAATTTTCGTTGCCTAGCAAAATGACATATATCACATGGATTATGAAACTGAGTACATGGTGAAATGAAAGGAAAATCTGTAGATAGTATCCTAAGAACAGAAGGGGAAACATGGCCTAATCTTAAATGCCAAAGTACATTATTATCAAGGGAATTTGTAGTAACTTGACTTGCAACATTTGCGGAGCTATCTGGAACTATCACATACAGACCCTGGTGCAACTTAGCTGTACCAATCATCTTCCTGGACAAACTCTGCAAAATGTTACAAGAATTTTGGTGAAAAATCAAGTCACAGTGTAATGTCTCAATCAACTTAGCAACAGAGATCAGGTTCACATGGAACTGAGGAACAAGTAAGACATGATATAAAATCAATGTTTCGGAAAGCTTAACTGTTCCAGATATGCATGTAGTGACTTTATCACCATTAGGAAGAGTAATTAGTATCTTAGGTATAGTTCTCTGATCATACATCAGGGAGGAATCAAAACATATGTGATCAGTAGCACCTGTATCAAGGAGCCATGGAGAACTAAGATTACTTGAGGAGGAGTGAGGATGAGAAGAACTACCAACATTGGATTTGGAATGCTTGATGACAGCTGAATTGACAGCATGATTGGAGTTATTCTTTGAAGTCTGCAGTAATACGAGAAGATCTTGAATCTGTTCAGGTGTAAAACCAACAGCTTGTGGAGTGACATCTTGTGAATTATCAGAATCGTTCTCTTCATCCTCATCCTGAGATCCACTCACATTGTTTGCTTTCGCATTTTTGTTCTGATAATAACCAGCTTGATATCCAACTGGATATCCATGCTTGAGAAAACAGGTATCAACAGTGTGATTGGTCCTCTCACAATATGTGCAGAACCTATTAGAATTTTGATTTCTTCCTCTTCCTCTGCCAGAAAAACCTCCTCTCTTATGAGAGTTAGGATTAGATTGTGCTGTATTGCGGTAGTTCAGATTTCCATTAGCCTTAGAATTCACAGATAAAACCTTAGCATCATTGGTTGTATCAGAAAATACAGATGAATTCAACTGTCTTTCCTGTTGAATAAGCATAGAAAATGCCTTATTAATGCTAGGTAAGGGATCTATCAGCATAATTTGTGACCGCACTTGAGCATATTGCTCATTCAAACCTTTCAGAAATCGGATTACATAATCCTGTTCACGATAACTCTTAAAAATCTGAATAGCTCCACAACAACAAGGTACAGTGCATCTACAATACACTATAGGCCTGAAATTCTCAATCTCTTCCCAAATTGTCTTCAATTGAGTGAAATATTCAGAAACAGTAAGTTCACCTTGGTGTAACTTGTAGAAATCCTCTTGCAATTCAGCAATGCGAAAAACATCTCCCTGTGAGAATCGATCTTGAAGATCTTTCCAGACTTCATGAGCTTGATCAATCCACAGTATGGATTTGACAATGGATTCCTGAACTGAATGTTGAGTCCACGATAAGATCATTGTATTGCATCTTATCCAAGCTCCATGTAAAGGATCACCAATATCTGGTTGCGACAGAGTTCCATCAATGAAGCTGATTTTGTTCTTAAACTGCAAGGCGAGTTTCATTGCACGCGCCCAGGAATGGTAGTTGTTACCATCGAGAAGTGGAGTTACCAACACTAGGGCTGGATTTTCATTTGAATGCAAGAAATAAGGATTTGAAGGATTTGTATTGAAATCTGAGTAGCTCTGGTTCGCCATGATCGTTTGTAAGAAAAGAATGAAAATTGATAATCGGCAATTGCAATCGCGATTCAGTTCCAGAAAAGAGAATCGGAGAAGATAATAATCGCAATCGCGATTTAGGTTTTGAGCAAAAACACAATCGAGGAAAGCAATAGTCACAATCGACGAAGGCAACAGTCACAATCGCGAGTTAGGTTTCTGAGAAGAATGAAACCACAATCGCAATCAGAAAACGGAGATGAACAATCGATGTGAGACGACGAAGACGAATCGCGATCAGAATCGCTGTGAGAAGATGAATCTCGATCTGCAATCGCAATACGAGTCAGAGAACAGAATCAACGAATCACAATCATGATTGCTTGAAGTGAAAGACGAAGATCGTAATCAACAATCGTTGAAGAATTTGCGGAAGAATGATGTGCAAGATGAACCAGAGCTCAATGAGCTTTGATACCATCTTGAGAAAATAGAGAGATAAGGAAAATCATTTTTTCATTAACAGAAAAGTAAAAATAGTTACACTAGTAGGAGGCTTTATATAGGCAGCCAGAACTAGTAGAAAGCAATAAAGCTAACTAACTCTATTCTAACCATCAGCTATCATAAACTAACTTAGCAGATATAAATAACTAATACATCAGCTAATTATGCTAACCGTAATAATATTTTCATTGAAAGTATGATCTGGTGATGTAAGTTATGGTGGGGTCTGTGTGGTAGGTGTGGGTCTTAGCTGTATATGTTGGTGCTCTGTTGTTTTTTTTTTCCTGTCTTCTTAGCGTGTTTCTTGCTCTAGGTGAGGTTAGGATTATTAGTTGTTGGGTGTGGGTGCTGGTTTCATAGCCGTGGGTTGTGTGTGTGGGTGCTGGTTTCATAGCCGTGGGTTGTGTGTGTGGGTGGGCTCTTTTGTATTAAGTTTTGTTTTCTTTTGGTGGTCTTGCAGCAAGTCTTTTGCTCCTTTGCCACCTTAATAAAATTGTTTGTCTTATTAAAAAAAAAAATTTAACCATGGTGATCCACACCAAATGATATTCCTAATTTTTCCAAGTCAAGTTTGCTTCTAATATCAAGTAAGATGAATAAACTTTTAGGTGCAATCTAAATCTTATCAAGCAGTTTTTGAGCATTTTCTGCTACAACCTTCTTACCTATATACACTATGATATTGAAAATAATTAAAGCCACAACATCTTGTTCTTTTGTCTTGTTTTTCTTCTTGTTCGGCTCATATGCTTCTTGTTTGGATTCATTTACCTAGATTGGACATTAAGTACTAGAACACTCAGACACTAAGCAGCATCACTAGTACAGTATGTGTACTTATTATGGTGGATTCAATGACATAACAAGGAAATGTTAAGTTTTTCTGGTGTTAGTGAAGATGGAGATGAAAGAAACAATACCTGAGTCAATTTTGTTTGAGAATGAAAAAGGGATTGTAATAAAGCAAAAACAAGATTATGAATGGCTTCCAATGATCTGTTACCACTGCAAAGGCTTTGGTCACATTGAAGAGAAACACATAAAGAAAAATGAGAAAAATGAAGTTAAATAAATTATAACAAACAAAATGTTCACTTGGGGAAGCAGTAGCAGAACAAACAAAATAACCAACTTGGCAAGCAACAGCTGAATAGTAAGGAAAGGGAGTAAACAATGGTTAGAAAAAGAGACAAAAGTAAAGCAACAAGTAGTAGTAACAAATCAGATCGACTCATCAACCAGGGATTGTAATTAACACTAAAGCGGTGAAATCTTAATAGTGATACACAAGGAAAGGATGAGAATATATAGTAAATTGAAGGGGACGGAGATTGCTTTTGTTGATACTCGTCCAAGAAGCTAGGGAATACATACGTTCCAAATTATGGGGATCAATTGGTCCTAGACAAAATGAGCAACAATCAATATGCATTGTTAAAAAATATGAGCAAATACACAAAAACTGCACAAAGTAATTATACGATATGAAATATGTTGGAAATATCATCCTTCATAATCTACTCGGGCATTGTGACAATTTTTCAAGATTCAATAAACCTTTTTGATAAATATCAAATAACAAAACTAATAGTGTATTATAAAATGATGTATTCTAAGATATAAGAAATGATGAAAGAATAAAAACACAAGTTATGTTTTCAGTGTTACGTTCTCGAAGAAGAAGATATGTGTGTACTACGTTTTTTTTCACATATATATTGCACAAAGTATATCTTATATTGTTAGATATTTATATGAGCCTACATATATCGTTGATCATGTATTATATGCTATTATTAAAAATTTAACATTATTTAAGTGCTTTTTTAAGGCTTAATGTATTGGGATTATTAGGGATATCTCATTTGGTATGAATTTTATAATGTGTAGATACCAGAAGTCTTATTTCTATATTGTTGATGGGCCGAAATAGAAATAAGTTCAATCATCATAACCCTTAGTGAAAAGCTATGAACTTATTTTAAATAGGCTATGGTCTTCAAGTCATATGTAATCAATTTCTAACATTCTATTATTAGAAAGGATAAGAGAAATTGTAAATAATGACTTATAACCAAAGAACCCACATGTTCCATTATGGACATGCGTTCAGATATAAGATCATGGACAAATTCATGCATTCATGTTATTCTCTGAAGATATAAAAAGATATGCTTCCGCCTCATTATTTCTTGATAATTTGACATAAATGTATCTTGGTCAAAATCTCCCATTAATTTTCTAACTTACATATGCAGCGACATTGGTTCATAACCATTCCAGAAGTAAAACATGTTTCCTAAACTGTACAAAAAGACCATGAAAATGTCTCATGCATCAGAGTATAACTTTTCGATCCAATAATAAAAGACCAAAACCTGTTTCAGCAATTAAGCCTATATGTGCGGGTGCTCATCTGATATCGACCCGATTTTGATGAGAAAAACTAGCTTTGAGTAGGTTTGTAAAAATCTATACATACTTTTCAATAGATGGGAGCATGGTGGGTGTGAAATTGTAATTTTTCACCTTACTTATGAACCTACGGACAGAGGGAGTATTATAGTGATATAATGATTATGTGGTTTGGTCGGTGATTACTAGGTCTATTTAATTTTAAAGTGCTTATTTTTCCAAATGATTCTTTAAATGTTAGCTCTTTACTTGATAATATCAAAGTGCATATCTAGTATGTACCTAAAGTGTCTTGGGATATCTGGGATATTGAAGATGTTTCAATCCAAGTTTCTGTTGAACTGGCCTTGTTGTATGACGTTGACAACTAGCCCCTGATGAAGAGTCATAGCATTGACCCCCCTTGCCCCAATGTGTTCCGTGCCCCCTAGCCATGATGCCCTAGTTTTCTTATATCCTCTATAAATAGACACCCCAAAAACCCTTATCATATTTTTACTTCGTTCTTTAAGCAACCAAGAGAACGAAAATTCTTCATACTTTGATGAGGAAAATTCGTGGATTAGATAGAGTAGAAAACAACTAGTACTTTCATTTTGTGGAGTCTAGGAGTATTACTTTGGTGTTGATTCTTTGATATGGATGTGAGGTATTCATTAATCCTTTTCATTTTTGTGTTTATGCTTTTTGTTTCGTTGAAAATGAATTTATTATGTTAAGTCTCTCATCTATTCTAAACACTCCTAATACTTTTACTGGTACTACCAATAATAATACTTTAATCTCTATTACAACTATTACAATAATGATATTAATATATGTTTTATTGGATTGTTTCATGAATGTTTTATAAAAGGTTATGATTTTATGTATTTAACCATGGAAGGGTGAATTTTTGAATTGAGAGATGGTTGTAAAGATTTGTTGAAAATAAAATGTTATGGCTTTATTCGTCTAAGTGTCTATTTGTTTATTTGGTTTCAACTTTATGTATGTGAAAGGAATGATTTTGTTTTGAAGAGAAAATGAATTTAAAATTTTTCATAAGTCTTTTTGGTTATTAATCTAATAATGTTTTGAACCATTTTCAAATACTCTAATTTTCTCGTATCTAAATAATTGTTAAATGAAATTATGAAACTATTTTATATTTTAGAATGTATAAAAGTGATTGTGATGTGTTCTTTTGTATTGTATGAAATATTGAAAGAAAAATGATGATTTCAAAATGATTGTAATCTTTTTATGTTAAAAAAATGAGAAGACAAAGAAATTTTTGTTATGAAGTTAGGTTTTTCATTGTTAAAAACTTTAAAATAAGTATTTTAAAATATGAAACCATGAGAATAATGTATAGTCAAAATATTTTTTATGAATTGAACAAATGGAATGTTTTCTTGGTTATTGTGAATAGAATGATGTGAGTATATTTTTAAGAGTCTAAATAAGTAAATCAAGTTGATGTTATAAGTTAGATTTGTGAATGTATGGGAATTGGAAATGATTTATCTTTTTTCGTTTTGTGGGTATGTGTATGTGTTTCGCCAAAAAAATAATGTTTTGAATATAAAAAGAAAAGAAAATTTGTGAACACTTCAGAAAACAATGAGGAAAGAAAGAAGTTATGTATTTGAGAATTATTTGATTGCCTTTGGGAGAATTTGGAATTTTGTTCTAAGAGTTTTGTAATTTAAAATTCACCAAGAGATAATATTGTTGGCCCTTATAGGTATAAGTCCTTATGTGACAAGGCACAGTTCATAAAACATTTATGACGCATGAGTAAAATGATCCATACAGTGAAGATGCTTGGGGCATAATGAAAGAGTTTTGTGAAAATATTCCCTTGCACGGTCTGTAGAACGTGTCGAAACTATGATTATGATTTTTGAGTTGGCCACGTGAGCTGATTGTCGTGGTTGCGAGCGTTTGTTATGCCATAGTACTGGGATGAATGTATGATTATAAAACTGTTGAGATTATGATTACGGAATTGTTGATTATCTAAGTACAATGAGGTTTTGATTTAGCACTTATAAATATCCCCGCATGGTCTGCATGACATGCTGTTGCACTAGTACAAAATATATTTTTCAGACCACTTCATTAAGATCGGTTCCGTGCGGAACCGATCTGGAAGTTGGAATTAGTTTAAACCATGACCAGTCTGAAGATATATTAATTGAAACCGGTTCCGATACGGAACCGGTCTGGAAGTTGGCATTGGTTCATACCAGAGTGGTTCATTATGACAACCAGTCTAAAAAATAATAGTTTAATTTAAAAAAAAAACTCGCGTATATTATTCCATGGGTGAAACCCTATTCTTCCCTGCTCCAGGGGTCTTTGCCGCCGCCCCCATCCTCATCTGCATGTTCCCCTTCTTCTTTATTTTGTTCCACCGTCTCCTCTCTTTCGGATTCTCTCTCTCCCTTGGTCCCTATCACTCTCTCTCCCTAGCTTTAGCACCGCCACCCAATCGGAGCCTCGGCGCCGTCGCGCGAACAACACGGGACCAGCCATGGGTGGAGTCTTCGACTTGAACCGATCGGGTTGTCTTTATTGCTTCAATTTATTCTGCATCCTTTAAAATTAATAATGATAAAGATAGGTTGATATATGATTACTATCTTCAGTTCCGTACTTGAAAACTTCTTTGTTTCTTGGACTGCCAATGTTTGATTTTATAGCGATTTTATAAAATTACTAAACAATGCAGGATTTTAATGGGAATCAATAAAACAGAAGTTAACTTGAGGAGGCTGCTTGCTGTTGCACCTCAGCAGCAAAACCAGGCAAAGCTTGCACATGTAAGTCTTGAAATGATAAGTTGGCAGTAATCCATATAATGTATTTTGTTGATGATAAGTTGTTTTACGAACCACTTGCTTCTGTGATTGGACAGGAGGGTCCTAGTTATGGAATATATGGATGGGATTCCAATAATGGAACTTGGTAATGAAATAGCAAAGAGAGGGATAAATCCACATGGTAAAGTTGCAGCAGCAGCAAAGCAGTAAGCTCTTGATCTATCCCAGATGTATTTTTCTACACCATGATTTGGTTTTAATTAATAACTTATACATGATCTAAATTTGAATATTCAACATTTGCATTTAGTTTTCTTGTCCATATCATTTCTTAACCATCTTTCCGTTATTTTACTTCCACTAAGGCTCGCCCTCTTTAGCAACATAACCTGAACAGATCAAGGAATATGCTTTTTTCTCTGATTTTTTAATTAAAGACATTTTAATATTTTGTTTGTAGTTATTTTTCAACTCTAACTATCACAAAAGGGAATATGGTAGAGTTTCAGGACAGATCGACATTGATTTTGTACAAATATAGTGTTTCATGATCTAAATTTGTATACTCAACAATCAACATGATGCTTAATTGAATCTATACTTGTAAAATAATTGAACCATAAATTTGGCATAAATGAGGAATGAAAAAATAAAAATTAATATACCTGAGTTTTGAAGATGAACCTCAAATCAACAATTTGTGCTCATTCAACTTTGACTATGTATGTGAGAATTAGATTATACAGAGGGGATTGTAAAAGTAGCGACATATCTAAAGTTAATATGATTCACCTCAGGGATTGTAAAAGTAGCGACATATCTAAAGTGTTTTGACTCTGTAGAATAAGTTAGATGAGGTTTGTTTCTTATATTTTTTTGGAGAACTATATGTTGAATTTGAATGGTACCCTTGTGGAGCAATGAAATATAGGAAGCTTGTTGTTTAATCATGTGTTTGAGTCAATAATATTCTGTCAGCACTATAGGATAGGTTTGCATATGCCCTTGGCATAACTTATCTAAGTTGTGAATTGTTGTTGTAGTGAGTAATTAATCAAAGAAACTTATTTGCATTTTGTTTATCTAAGTCTTGATTATTTTGGTACGCCTCACAAAACACAATATTTTTTGCTATATCTTGATTTGGTCCTGCTGTATCCTATCCAATTACTTCTCAGTATCTCTTTTTTCACCTGTCAGTGTAAAGGGCGCATATTTCCCCATTGTGGACCGAGAGATGTTTCCACATATGTTTGGTTGGTCACATTGACTGCTTTATGTCTTGCAGGTAACATTAGCTTGCATTTTTTATTTTACAGTGACGTTTGTTAAATGGCAAACTTGTGAAACTGTTTTTTGGGTTAAGGAAATCAATTTTACCATATTTTGGAAGGGACTGTAATTCTGATTTTGCTTGCACATAAATTAAGTCTGACTCTGCATCTTGTAATATTCTTCTTCATATCTTAGAAATTTAGCTTTTTATGCTGCCCTGGATATGGCTGGATGAAGTGAAACATGTATAGGCAGGTGCAAATCGAGCACAACCAATTAGAATGTTAAGATATATCTTTAAAAATAATTCTATTAAAGGCTTTGTTTTCTTTTTAAATTATTGTTGTAATGACTACTCAGTATTTGATTGATTGTGCCGAATAGGCACTGCCTATACAAGATTTATTCTGGTTGTGTTCTTTGGTCATATGGCTTGCATGTATGATTAAGTATAGGTTTGCCACAAGTAGCATGTGTGAATTAAAAAGCTGTTCAAAAGCTAGGGAATTGGTGACTGTAAAATTTTAAGTAAAATGATTTCTTTTATCTCTGCGTACATCTATTTGGATTTATGATGATTAAGTTGCGTTGTAGTCCTTTTTTTCAGGCTTTATGTTTCATCACGTGTGATTGTTGTAGCTGTTATGAAAGTACTATCACTACTATCACTTTGATGCTACTATAATAGTACTATCACTACTATAAATGTTGTCACTACTATCACTTTGATGCTTCTGTTTGGATTTAATTTTCTATTCAGTATTTTGACTTCCATTTGAATTTGGGATTGCAGGTGAGAAGAAATTATTTTGGTGATAATATCAAACTTTGGTTGTTATTTCTCTGTCAAGTAAGTCATTCTCTATTCTTTCTTTATTTTGTTTGTTGCTGATATCAAGTCCAAATATTGCATGGGTTATGTGTGCACTTCTCTGTTTTTGTTTGATGAAATTGCTGTGTGAGACTAACTTCTCTATTTCTGTTTGATGAAATTGTTGTGTGAGACTAACTGATCAGTAGAGGCAAGTGTAAGTATTTGTCATTCATCATTTTTTTCATCATTCTTTCTGTATTTGTCCCCTTTTTTTCTTATCATAGAACTGAAAACAAGTGCACTCATGCTATCATATTAGCTTGCTTCCTTGGTAGATGTTTCATGTGGGTGGTATTGTTATTTTCTTTCAGTAGTAAAAGAGGATATCTATTGAAGACAGGATAAGAAATTTGCATGAGTGAGTGTATTATTTCAGAAACACAAGAAAATGTGAAGGCTCTTGAATCATCCTGTGTTAGTATAGAAACCCTCCTGATAATTGAAGGCAATATTTTTGCACTATTTTCTCCCTAGGAGTTGGAAGTTCTAAAATGTAAACAAACCTATAAAATTTTTGAATAATTGAGTAATTAACTGCACACTTGATAACAGGACAAGAGTTTAAATTGCACCTGAGGTCTTGAGGAAGAAATATGGTCCAAAAATTGATTTTGTCCTGTGAGGATTTGGTAGAGTTTAGTTTTGATTTTGTCTCTTTTTCTTTATAATTATGCATATCTTTTTCTTATATTATCTCTTATACCTACTTTGCTGATTTAATAAATATGTCAACAAATATTTGTCTTAGTGAATCAAAGATTTCAAAATGCTATCTTAGAAAAGAATAGAACTTGGTTTTAATTTTATCCTTTGTTATTTTTATAGGTGATAATTGTTACTTTTTACAGTACCTTGTCTTTTAACTTTCCCATCAGACCGGTGGCCGATCCCTGGCTTTATGATTATTATGATTCTATAATAAAGGGAGTGATGGCATGATGCTATAGAGAGTTAGAGATAGATACCTGGACTGGAGTCCTGAACTTATTAAAAAGAAAAATTTGTGGCACACTTTTTATTATTAATATATAATAGAAGAGCCAAACTGTTTGAACGATAATGTAATCTCCTAGACACTTAAAACAATGGACCAATTTGTCTTCTCTTTTGATTCATATTTGTTGATTTTGTGTTGATTAAATAGGTTCAATTTCTTCTAATTGTGTTGATTAATTAAAGATTTAATTCCCCTGTGTGTTAAATTGGTTGAAGTTAGGGTTTGTGTAAAATTCATAAAATAGGATTGGGGTTTTTTGTGTTAAATTTCTGAATTGTTGTTTTTAAATTAAGGAAAGGAAGCTATCCTCTTGTCAATTTGTGAAATGTGGTTCTGGGACCAGATTGTTGTGATTGTGGATTTTCTCCATTGTCTTGCAGACAATTTTTATCTGTTTTTGCTTTTAATTAAAGATAAGTGTATCTGATTTCCAAACATGCAGATAAGTGTATCTAGTTTCCAGCAGGAATGTTGCAGATGCATGGAAAAATTGAAGGAGTGGCTTTGGAATCTTGGAGTTTTTATGCAGGGATATTGACGACTCTAGTTATGTAGTATTTTTTATTCTTTTTGCTGGTGTAGGAGGTTAGGAGTTTTTGTTCTGTTTGTTAGTTTCCAACAATAAAAGGTGTGTTTTCGCTAGTATTTGATCTTTGTAAGCAACCCGTTAATTCTATGGTGTAATGTATTTGGTTTTGATCTTTATCTGGAAGCAATGCTTTTGCTTCTAGTTTTTAATAAAATTTTATTTGATAAATCTTTCTTTATATATATATAATTATGCATTGCTTCTTGGCAAAAATTTTAAATTCCCTATGAGCAGAGGCTTAGATGGGATGACTATAAATATGGCAAGCATTACTAAATTGGTATATGTTCAAAAATTGAGATTTTGGCTGGTTCAAAAATTAATTTAGATCGGCTCAAAAGAATAATTCAGAGCGGTTCAAAAAGAATAATTCAGAGCGGTTCAAAAAGAAAATTTGGAGCGGATCAAAAATTAATTCAGAGCAGTTCATTTTTCAGAGCGATTCATTTTTAATTCAGAGCGGTTCATTTTTCAGACCGGTTCATTTTTCAGACCGGTTCAAAGAATTATTCAGACCAGTTCAAAATTATTATTCAGAATGGTTCAAAGTTATAATTCAGACTGGTTCAATATTATTATTCAGACCGGTTCAAAGAATTATTCAGACCGATTCAAAATTATTATTCAGACCGGTTCAAAGAATTATTTAGATCGGTTCACAATTATTATTCAGACCGGTTCAAAGAATTATTCAGACTGGTTCAAAATTATTATTCAAACCGGTTCAAAATAATTATTCAGACTGGTTCAAAAATTTAAATCAGAGCGGTTAATAACTAGTCTCGTTAATATAAAAAAGACCGGTTTATAACTGGTCTCATTTAACATGTATTTTTAGCAACAGGGGCTTTAAGACCGGTTCGGAACCGGTCTGAAAAATGGTTCGGAACCGGTCTGAAAAATATATTTTGTACTAGTGTTGTGAAAAAGAAATGTTAAAAGTATGAAGATGCTTGGGTGAGCCTTAGGCCCAACTCCCCAGATAACCCGTTGATCCTAACGCTATGGTTTTAGAATATCGTTAGTTGAGTAAGGGGCTATAGGGAGAACGCATATGAGTTGTTGGCCGCGTGAGCTGAATTCCCGTGGTTTCAAGCATGGGGATAAGTGACATTGTACCTTGTGGAGATCTAATTGTCGTGAATTGCCTCTGAAAGATTAATGAATAGGTTGATCCCCCTTAGAAACACTCCAAGTAGTGATTGTGGGTGCTACTTCGGAGTGAGGCTTAGAATGGGTCGACCAACCTTGTGTAAATTGTAACATCCCAAATTTTAATTCCAAGAATAATTAGAATAATAATAAGATTAGGAAATGATAATTATGCTAAAGGAGTTTTAAGGTGATGTACTTAGGATTCCTTTGAGTGCCATAAAGAAGTTAAGAAGCAACGGCATCGGATAGGAGATTTAAAGATGAACAGAAGAGCGTAAGAAATGACGTTTTCTGTGTTATAAACACCCTATATTAGGAAATTAGAAATAAAAGATTTACAACTTAGAACACAAGTTCCACCGTTGGATGTGAAGATAAGGGTCTTAGAAGGCTTGCTTTCAAATTTGAGCAAGATCTGACGGTTAACGAAGAAGATATGACATTTTTGAAGTGCAAGGGATGAAAATCAAGTGAAGTAATCGATTACTTTTGAAGGTAATCGATTACCTTCATTATGGAGTGGAAAAAATAAACACGAAATTCATGAGATAATCGATTACTTATGAAGGTAATCGATGAAAAAAAATAATAGCTTGGGGACCACTCATATGTGGCTTCCCCAAGAAGCCACTAAATTATAGCCACATATTTCTTTGCTTCTTGAGAAAGAAAAAGAAAAGAAAAGAAAATACAAGACACAACAACAATATTTCATCTTCTTCATTCATCATCCTCTTCATTTTCTCCCTTTGAGTTTAAGAGCAAACAATATCATCATCACAAACCCTAACAAAATTTAAGAACACTCATTATCAAGAACCTCATATCCATCATCAACTTCACTTCCTAAGCAATAAAACAAACACAAAATCACTCCCCATCACTCCCTCCCTCTCACGTCTCTATCCTTCCTTAATCCCTTGGGTTTTTCAAGCTTTATAACTATGGAGACTCACACTACACATACCTCTAACTCAAGAACAAGTGAACCAAGCACTCTTCCCCCTTCTCACTCTCCATCCAAAATAAGGGCTCAAAAGCTAGAAACACAAGGAGGCCAAGCTAGGGTTTGGGTTGCTCTCTCTCCAATTTGAGGTAAGGAGGGGGTGTTACCTCTATTTAGAGGGTATATATTCTAGATTGTATATAGTGGGGACTAAGGATAGGGTATTGAATAGAATAATGAAACCTTAGGATAGTTGATGATAGTAGGAATTGGAATAGGTAAATAAGGAAAAGAAGCTTATGTAGATATTTGTGTAATTGCAAAGTCATAAATAATATGGTATGGGTGAATATAGGTTAACAATAAATGGAAAATATGGGACCATAGGCATAGTTGAGAAGTAGATAAAGAAAAGGAAAATAGTAGATAGAGAGTTATAATTGATAAATGGTAATTGGTGCTGAGAATAAATTAATAAGGTTATGAATAAAGAGTAATGTAATTGAATAATGAAGGTGGGAGGAACCTTAGGACCTATAGTGAAAGTGGAATGGAAATTTAGTAGCTAACAAACTAATTAGGAAGGTTGACAAATGAATGATGATGAGTGTAAAAAGGAATTATACTAATAATGTGAAATGGACCCTCCATAAAGGAGCGCGTATAATGGACCCTCCATAAAGGAGCGTATAAATAAATGGACTCTCCATAAAGGAGCGAGAATAAATGTATATTAGTATATAGGTAGGGACCCTTCAATTAGGAGTGTGCAATAATTGTAATAAGGACCCGCCTTATGGTGTGTGTAGAATGATAAGAATAGGACCCACCCTTAGGGTGTGTGAAGTGAGGAGTAATGATAATAAGATCGCCGTGAAGTGAATGAAGAATAAGAAAGGTTGGAAATGAACAGAAAGATTAGTAGAAAATGTAGTCAATGATGAGGTAAGGAAATTAAAGGGGAATGTAACTAAGGAAATGATTGAGTAGGATAAGCCTTAAGTTAAGAGCTAGTACTAAGTAACTTAGTTATTCTCTATGTCTGTTTAGAATGTATTTTCTAAGTATTGTGTAATGCTCACCTCCTTGTTGTTTTTACACAGGTGTCGAGACTGAGTAAACACCTTTGCAGGTCGGACAGGAGTTCTCTCCCTCCCAGGGAGAGTAGGTTATAGTCGTGGGGTCTGAATCGTGTTCTGGACCAAGTATTTTGGATATGATATGCCACTTTTTGTAAAAATGTAAATAATGTTTTGGGTGTTAAAAATGTAGCACCAGGCTGGCCTAGGACTACTTTATCTTTTGGGAAAAGGGTTACCTTTTTGGGAATCAAACTGAACCAAGACTTGTAAATATCTCTGAACTGATGTGAAGGTACACATGCACTTGTGCACGGCACCCTGTTGGCTTTTCTGAATTATATAAATGCTGTTAAAACAGGTTTTCAGGAAAAGCTTAATTTTGGAAAAGTCAAATAAACAAAGTAAACTCCGTCCGATTTCACGGAGATTTTCATAAGTAATTAATGTAACCAAGAGTTTTAATGAGTAACTAAGGGTATTTAAAAGAAGTTTTTAAGTAACCAAACTCTAATCGGGGTAATTAGGGTATTAATTAACTTAAAGCGTTACATAAATAAACTTAATCAAAAGACTTTCCTAACCCTGCGAGATGAGTGTAGAGTAATGGAGAGGAAAGTTACCTTGGGTACCTGCGGGTACTCAGCCGTGGATTGTGATAGGGAAGGGCCAAGATGATGAACGTCTAGAAGCCTTGAGTTCTTCTTTAGGCGGGATGATGCTACAATGGTTGGGTCGTTAGAGTGGACCTTACTAAGGATTGCACTACGTCCTCTTGAGCAAGTCTTGAATGGTGAGAGAGAGCCTGAACGAGGCTAGATGGGCATTGTGCCAAGGATACCTTTATTTTGGAATTCCATTTGATATATTGTTTTGACTGGCCATGTGCGATGGTTGCAACATTGTTATTTTTATGAAATCGAGGCCGGTGTGGTAAGGTTCCTGTACATCTCATTTGCTTTCCGACTTAGGTTTGGGTGGACTTTAAAGGAGATATAGTCGTTTGCATTGACTAAACTTGTTACCTCAATGATATTTCTTCCCATATTATTGACAGATGCGATAATGCTGAAACCTTGAATAAAAGATTGATGATTCTAAGAATTCTCTCAAACATTTAAGCTATGTGAATTTATGTATATCTATGTAGTTATGTATATTGTTTGTTGGTCTTAATATTTTGTCTAGCGTAAATTTCTAGTGTCGACGTTAACCCGTCCGGATCGCTTTACTCTCTCTTTCTCCCTCTGCATTGTGTGTGTTATCTTGTATATGTACTAGATGACGGGTAGGGGTGGAAACAGGACATGCCAGGCCAGGCTTTGGCCTTAAGCAGGCTCGGCCTATATAAAATATTGTTACCTGGGCCTGGCCTGTTAGCCTATTCAAATCAATTTTTTGAGCCTGGGCCTGACTTGTTACAAAGTCTGCATACTCTGAAATTGGCCTAATATTAAATAGGCCGACCTGTCTAACAAGCCTGTATATTTCTAAAACTTTGGCTTGTTTAACAATAGTATTATAAACAAAATAATAAAATCTAATAATTTTTTAAATATAATAATAATAATAAAATTATATAGGCCGACCTGTTAAGCTAAATAGGTTTTTAAAAAAGCCTAGACATGACATGTTTAGGTTATATAAGCTTTTTAAATAGCTTGGGCCTGGCCTGTTTGCAAAAAAAGTCTGACCTGGCCTATTAGTCGGCCTGTCATAGGCCCCTGTAGGTCGGTCTGACATATTTCTACCCGGGCCATTGAAGATCCTTTGGAATTGAGGTGGACCAATGGAGAATCTTGTATGCGAGGATAGCGACTTTGCACAATAAGTTTTCGATGTGACCGGTGTACTAGGATGGTAGTGATTAAGAGAAATGTTAGGTTATATGTTATGCTACTTTTTGAATAGTATTGCTCTTTCTCCCTTCATGACAACACACCGTTTATGAATAAAGCAATGATTTTCAATTTTATATTTTTACAACAACCATTGATATGTTTTTGTGAAATAAGTTTGACAATGAAAGTTCGTGACAGCTCGATTTGCAAGTTTGAAATAAATAGTATTTCATAACAAAGTGGATTATGATTGTTAATGAGAAGATGGAAAGAGTTTTATAAACTAATGTTACTTTATAATTTTTTTTTATTTTTTATTTTTTGGTTTGTACTCGATATTTGGTTAGTACCACAGGTGTTCCCAAGAGCACCCTTAATACCAGAGAACCCTTGAGACTAATCATGCACGAGGTCGCGTTCCTATGCCTCTTTCAGCGGGGTGTGTTAATCGGGAATCGAACCTGAGACTTCTTAGTCTCAGGCCCCATTCCCAAGTTCTCAAGTTGGCAGGATCGCACCACTTGAGCCAACCCCCTTTACTAATGTTACTTTATAATGATTACTTTTAAAAAAAATTATTCTCAATTTTCAATAATATTTTTATAAGTATAAATGTTTTCAAGTTACCAAATTAAGTATTACAACTTGCATTCATTTTTAATTTGTGCAATTTTGTTTTTTTTAAAAAATGAAACATGTTATTATGGTAAATTTAACTAAAGAGAAAATAATGAAAATAGAAAACAGAAATTGTTTTCTCAAACAATAGAACTTAAGTTTTATATATGAGAAAATGAGTAATGAACCGACAGTGTAAAGTTTTTTACATCATCAGTGCATCAGTGCATCATTCATCATTCATCCATTTATGATTGTTAACTTTTAGATTAAAATAATACAAATGAACGGTAAATAAAAACCCACAGCACCTGTAACAGTAAGGACAAATGAAGTGCACCATCATAAACATCTCTTTTATTATTAATTAGAAAATAAAAACCCAGCAGCACCTGCTATTGGGCGAACCAGCATCATAACATTAAGCTTGCACAAATCCCGAATTCGTAATCTTACTAGCCAAAGAGAAATAAAATCTTGGGATATAGTATATGTGACACTCAAAGGGAATAAAGATGATAAGGAAGTCTAGGCTCAGCAACTGCTTCCAAAGGGAATTTCTTAGGTGTGGACAGCCCAAAAATCTCCTCCATATTCAAATCTTCCTTCTTCATATTCTCAGGGAGTCTCCACTTGAAGCCATGCAACAAATTTGCCAAACTTGCTTGAATCACCTTGAGGCCAAGAGGGTACCCCGGACACATCCTTCTCCCAGCACCAAATGGCAACAACTCATAGTCATGCCCTTTCACATCTATATCCTTACCTACAAACCTCTCTGGTTGGAATTCATTTGGGTTGTCCCAAGTTTCAGGATCTCTACCAATAGTCCAAGTATTCACAAGCACTTGAGTCCCTTTGGGGATATCATACCCATCAATCTTGCAATCCTCTCTGGCTAGTCTTGGTACCAACATTGGGGCCACAGGGTGCAACCTCATTGCTTCCTTGGCAATGGCATTAATGTAAGGTAAATTCATAATGTCTTTCTCTTCTACCCATCTCTCTCTTCCTATCACTCTGTCTAATTCCTCTGTTGCTCGATTAAATAGCTCTGGCTTTTTCAAGAGCTCCGTGATTGCCCATTCTACGGTTACAGCAGAGCTCTCTGTGCCACCTGCTATTAGGTCCTGAAGAAAAAGGGATAGATATCAAAGAGTTAGGTGAAATAGTGGATCACAAAAATACTTGGAGGATATTTGGTATAGATTATCATTGCAAATTTAAGACTTTAAAGAGGATGGATTAGTATCAATCATTGTTTTTTGGCAATGGATTTATCTAAATAAACATGCATGGGTGCTTTGTTTTTTTAAATAAGCATTTTCCCTATATCTTCACATTATGATTTTTTATTATTTTTCAACTTGATTATATTGTGCAAAAGACATTTATTCCTCTCAATTAGTAAAATATTAAAAAAAAAATAAACAAATGACTTAATTTTTTATGTAATTTACCATCAAGAAAGCATTTTTGTTACACATTCTAAACGAAAAAAATATCTTGAAGTTGATTTTCAATGATTTAGATTATATTTTAATTTTTTTTATATTATTCTTTTTTTTAGGGAATTTTTTTATATTATTCTTATTTCCTATATATTTGAAGTAAAATTTAAATACATTTGAATTTTAAAAAATTAAATTATATATTTTAAATTTTATTAATATTTTATTTCTTCTTAATTATCAGGATAATAGGAAATGATGAAAGAAACAATTGTAGCGGATTACTATTTGAAAATATTTTTATTTCAAGGGGCTATTAAGGAAATAACAAAGGTCACAATTTTAGCGAATTCCAATTTTAGAGGTAAAAGCACTTTTGTTTTTTAATTGATAGTAATGTAGGATAAAAAGTGAAATCTTCAAAATTCACTAGAAAAGAATTGTACATAAAAAATAGGCTTAATTGCATAATTAGTCCTTTATCTTATTTATTAGATTCACTTTGGTCCTTTATCTTTTTTTTTTTGCAATTTACTGGTCCTTTATTTTTTTTTAAAGATTCAGTTTGGTCCTTCCGTTAAAATAAAGTTAAATGAGAAGGAATATTCCAAGAATATTCTTCCTTTAGGCTTAATTGCATAATTGGTTCTTTATCTTATTTATTAGATTCACTTTGGTCCTTTATCTTAATATTCCAAGAATATTCTCTCTTCTTCTTCTTCTTCCTCTTCCTCTGCTCTCTCCTTACAGCGACGGCAGCCACCATAGGCGGCGCCGCCACCTCTCACGCCACTGTCGTCGTCATTTTTAGAAATTAATCGCAGTTGTTGAAGCGTTTTGCACGTGTTTTCACACGTTTTCCAGCAGGTTCAGAGGAGAAGACCATTGTTGATAACCAAGGTTTTAGAAAAGGGACCCTAGAATTCGGATTTTGAGGAAAAAAGAACGAAAAACACGAATTTGTTTGAGGAATAATGAAAATAAAACTTAAGAACCGTGAAAAATTGAAGAATGTTGAAGAAATTTGATGATTTTCGAGGGAAGAGGTGTGAGCCCATGGTGGCTGCCGCCGCTGTAAGGAGAGAGCAGAGGAAGAGGAAAAAGAAGAGGGAATATTCTTGAAATATTAAGATAAAGGACCAAAGTGAATCTAATAAATAAGATAAAAGATCAATTATGCAATTAAGCCTAGAAGGTGGAATATTCTTGGAATATCCCTTCTCATTTAACTTTATTTTAATGGAAGGACCAAACTAAATCTTTTAAAAAAAATAAATAAAGAACCAGTAAATTACAAAAAAACATAAAAGACCAAAGTGAATCTAATAAATAAGATAAAAGAAAATTATGCAATTAAGCCAAAAAAAAAATATTCATTGAATTGCGTATGCCGATCAAGAGCAAGTGGGACCTTCTACTAAGTTATTACTGTTTGGTAGTACATCACATACCTCACGTCACATCCACAATGTCGCTAAAATTCCAATGCCTAATGTTTGTCGGTAACATTTAAAAAAAAAATGTTTTTAGATAGAAATAAAAAGAATTTCCCAATATTAAATTTTTGCTTATTTATGTTTTTATCCCTAAAAGTTCAGTGTATTTTGGTTGTAATCCCTAAAAGTTATTTTTACCCGGACTAGTCCTTAATTTTTCAAATATTTTTGTTTTGATCCACTTCATTATGAAAAAAATTTTATTTGCTGATGTGACTAGCAGAACATCATATTAGCAGTCACGTAATATGAGGTGACGCCAAATAAATGATATAACGTGAATGATACAATTCCACGGACACAAAATGGTCTCATACACAAAATGGTCGCATACGCAGAATTTTGCGTTTATGGATCTAAATCATCCATGTCACAATACTTATTTGGCACTATCTCGCACCACGTAGCTGTTGATGTAAGTTTCTGTTAACCACGTCAACAAATAATTGATTTTTTCTAACGCATGGGACCAAAACCAAAATGTTTGAAAAATTAAGGACTGGTCCCGGTCAAAATAACTTTTAAGGACTAAAACCAAAACACGATGAACTTTTAGGGACCAAAATCATAAATAAGTCTTAAAATTTTTCTAATATATATCTTAGAACGCGTATTAAAAATATTTAAGTGAGTAAAGTATAAAATGAAAACTAAACAAATAAATTCCAATTTATTAATTAGCCTATTTTTTTAATGTAAATTTACTTTCTACGGTTTTTAAACTAAAGAAACTCATATATTAATAGTTTAAAAAAAAAAAAAAACTCAACCAACATGGGTTGGGACAAGTGGTAAGCGGCTCGGTTTCGCTTAAGTAAGGTCTCGAGTTCGAGTCCTTGTGAATGCAGAAAATTCATGTTGGGAGACTCACCTGCCATAGCCAGGCACGCGACCCGGGTCGGATCCGGATGTACCTAGGTAGTACTTAGGGAACCGGGTGGGCACAAAAAAAAAACAAAAACTCATATATTAATACTGTCTTCGATCTTTAAGCTAATTTTCTTTTTGATTATATTCATGTCAAATAATGAAAAAGGTTATGTTTATTATTATCTTTTTTTTACACCAACTGGTACCCGGATTTGGTTTACCCAGAATTCGATTCATCCGGTCCGATCCAACTGAGCTCGCACTAAGCGGTAGGGGTCTCTCGGCGGGGGTTGCTCTATACCCAAGGCTCGAACTCGAGACCAGTTGGTTAAGGGACCAAGTGAGCTACCACTTGACCAACCCCACCTTGGTAAAAAAGGTTATGTTTATTAGTTATGTATAAATTGAAAATATTTGATATACAGTTTCTAAATTATATCCTAAGTTTAAATTATAGTATTTTATTTTTAACTAAACATTTTAAACAATTTTTTATAAAAGTATCTTTTAACCAATAACCAAAAATTAATTAATATCAAAGCGTGTAGAACTCTGTACAATTTGTTTTATGGTAGAAATTAGTTATTATAAATTTTACTTAGGATATGCTATAGATTTTTTGGCCTCTATAACTATATTTTATGGTTCCATTCATGGTTATATATATTAATTAGACTTTTTTCAACAATAATCTTTATTATCGACGTTTTTCGATATCAATCTCCGTATGCATTTTTATTCTTTAAAGATTGAAAGTGAAGTTATATAAAGCATATAAGAAAAATGTAGGTGAAAGAACGTTGTAGTTTCCATGTGATGTTAAAGAAAGTTGTCAATTTTTTAAAGTGTGATTTAAAATTTAAAAAAAAAATTACAAAGTTGAATATTTTTAAAATGAATAATACATCACTAACATTCATTTTTTTTCAACGTCCATTCTGTTAAACAAACAACCTTGCTCACATAATTTCCAATCTGATTCTATTAAGGCTTAATTATGTAACAAGTCCCTGAAGTTTGGGGTACTTTTGTCAGATACCTTTATTCTTTTTTTTCGATGTCTGACTCCACGAAGTTACTTCTGAGTTTGTCACATACCCTTACTACCAATTCTGATCAATTTTGCTGACACGTAACATCAGAATCCTGGTCAGAGGGTCAGGAGGTTAGGCACCTGGTGCCCCGTAGGCAAAAATCTTTTTTTTTAATTAAAAAACTAAAAAACTTATATTTTTATATTTTTAGTTAAATAAAAAAGGAAAAGAAAGGATTGAAGAGAGAAGTCGTCTTCGCCCATGTAACATCACGCAGCACCACATGACCAATCTCCAGCGTCTGATTAGGATTCTGATTTTACATGTCCGCAAAATTGCCCAGAATTGATAATAGGAGTATATGATAAACCCATAAGTAACTTCAGGGAGTCAAACATTGAGAAAAAAGAATAAAGGTATCTGCTATCTGGCAAAAATACCCCAAACTTCAGGGACTTATAACATAATTAAGTCTTCTGTTAATATCGTCAAGTATGCAAGTACGAAAAACATATGCCAATGTTCTCATATGTAACTAAAACTTTAATTATACTAATGAAATCACCAACTATTCATGTTTAAAAGCGTGACGTACTCGCAAAATGAGAAAGATTATTATACACTATATTTTTGTTCAACAAAGAACACGTATACATGAAAAGAAAATAAAGACCTTAGGAATTAAAGGGTCATAATTAACGAGCATTTATTAGTTGGTGGACTATCATATCATTCATGGTTTAAACCAATCACATACTTCCTCTTATCCTGTATATAGGGTTTTGGTCCTATATATAGGGCATTTTATATTTTTTATGCATCATTAATTTTTTTTTGCCCTTATTAAATGCTTTGATTAATTATGTTTTTTTGTTATTCATTAATGAATGTGAACTTTCCAAGTAAATAGAGGGGTAAAATAATAATGTTACAATATATTATCATAAAATTCACAAAACTAACCACTTTCTTTGGTCCAAGAAATATAGTTAAGTATGCCTTATATATAGGACCATAGGGAGTACTATAATTTATCAAATATTCAAATAAAATTAAAAATTAAAAGAATAAAGTTCATGGATAGTACTCCTTCCGTTCATAAATATAAGATCATTTTGGGGATTTCACGTCTATTAAGAAAATAAAATAATTTAGTTAATTGTATTTGAAATGTGAACTTTTGATGGGTAATTTCAAAATTATCCCTATTAATATTATTGAGAATCTAAAAATTTTAAATACATAAGGGTGTTTGTGGAAAAAGTAATTAATGATCACTGAAAATTGGCAAAAGGCCTTATAAATAGAGATAAAATAAAAGTGTCAAAAAAGTCTTATATTTTATGAACGGAGAAAATATTATTGGTATGCCTATAAATGACACAGTGGTGCACGACTTACTAATAATTTATCCATAATTAAGTGATGGGTCATACCTGTGTAAAAGCTTTCACACCATGCCTCTCAAGTTTCACCTCAAGAGTGGGATCCTCAGCAAGCTGCAAAAGCACATCCACCATATCTTTGGCAACATAATCCTTCACCCCTTTCCTTCTTTCAATATGTTCATCCAACACATGCTCCATAAACCTATCAAATTTTTTTGCCAAGGCCTTCATCCTCTTTATGTAACCTTGCAAATCCAAGAAGTTGACCCAAGGGATAAAGTCCCCAATATTAAGCACCCCATTAAGCAAGAACAACTCATCAAGCATCTTCTTGAACTCTTCAGGAGTTACAATTGCTTTGTCTTCCTCCGTTTTCTCAACCGTTGTGTACTTCTTCCCCAACACCATGCGGCTTATCACGTTGAGGCTAAGATCAGTAAGGTGGTGTTTCAACACCACGCTCTTCTTTGCAATTGCATAGTTAAAGAGATCATTAAGAAAAGCACGTAGCTCTTGCTTTCTTATGTACTCATAGGACTCAAGGCGTTTTGCACTAAACAATTCCATAAGGCACATCCTACGAGCTTGGCGCCAATATGGGCCATATTGGGACCAAGTTATGTCGGAATAGTTGTAGGTGGTGTACTTGCCGGCGGCGAATTTGGGCCTGCCGGCGAGGGTGGCGTCATGGGTTTTGAGTATGGCTTTGGCCATGTCTATGGAAGAGCCTACAACAACAGGGTTAGAGCCGAACCAAACATGCATGAGGGGTCCATATTTTTGGGCTAGAGAATGGATGGACCTGTGAGGGAGTGGTCCAATTAGGTTAAGGTTACCTATGATAGGCCATGGTTTTGGGCCTGGTGGAAGGTTATAGCGGCGGAGACGGCGGAGTCGAAAGAGAAGGAGGAGGAGGAGGAAGACAAAGGTTGCTAGATATGTGGTTGAGGTTGAAGTAAAACCATGAGCTGCCAAATCTATTGCCATCATTGATGTGTTGGTGTTTTTCGATTACTTTGTTGAGGTATTTATAAGGACACGGGGCATGCTAAGGACATAACGTGTTTAATGTTTTGAGTGCGGTTCGGTTTTTAAGGAATGACTGTTGTAACTGATACTCCCTCTCATCCTGGATATAAGATATACTTAACCGTACTTCCTCCCGATCAAGGAAAGTGGTTAGTTTTATAAATTTTATGAGAATATATTGTAACATTATAATTTTACTCTCTCCACTTTATTTGGAAAGTTCACATTCACTAATGAATAACAAAAAAAACATAGTCAAAATATTTAATAATGACAAAAAAGAGAAAAAAACAATTAATGATGCATAGGAAATATAAAGTGTCATATTATGAAGCTCAGATACTCCAAAAATGGAAAACTATCTGTGTCGTATCCATGTCCGATACCGATACGCGTACGATATTTCCCGATACGTGTCCCAAAAGTATCCAATTATTTTTTATTTAATTTTAATTATTTTTAAGAAAATATTTTTAGATACTTCTCAGATACTTTTCGATACTCCACAATACATTTTCGATACTTCTTAGAAACTTGTTTGACTTTATTTTGAATTTTTTAATAATTTTTTTTTAAAGTATCCTTTTAATTAGTATTTCTAATAAAATTAAATAACCATTTTTTTATATCATTTAAATTGTGGAGATTTATGGATTTGCACTAACGGTGTAAAGTTTTTTACACCATTAGTCTATCATCCATCATTCATGTATTTATGGTCGTTAATTGACTTTTAGATAAAAGTAATACAAATGAATGGTTGATGATGGACTAATGATGTAAAAAACTTGATATCGTTGGTGCACTATCTATTTTCCTAAATTATGATCATTATAGTTATGTACTAATGTCATTTTGAACTAACAACAATATGAATTAAAATATCAATGTACAATCTCTCTTTTAAATTTTATTATATATATATATATATATAAATTTGTCTTCACGTATCCTATGCCATGTTGTATCTTGAATTTTCAAAAATTCACGTATCCCTCACTACTAACTAGAAAAAAAAAACAATTTTAAAATCGGTCATTTTGGACTTTTAAAATCTGTCGTTGAGATGGTGTGGAAAACGGTGATATTAAAAGTCAAACTTTTAAACTCGGTCAAGCGACCGAGTTAAAAAGTACTTTCAAGATCGGTTGTTTATTTGAAAGTTCACATTCAAAATCGCTCATAATTTAACGACCTGATTTTGAAAGTGACTTTCTAACTTGGTCGTTTTAAACGACCGATTTTAAAAGGAAAAAAAAACTAAATTAACTACTAATAATGCATACATACAGTTGAGAATCAAACACTAAAAATCACTATCAAATTAAAGTAAAACGAAAACCACCAACAACAAAAATGCAGTTATAATTACATCGATAATAATAATGAAAATAAAATAATCACAAAAGCAAAAAATATCCAAACCCCAAATTAATCAATTCGATAATAATAATAATAATAATATTGACATTTAAAATAAAATAAAATAAAACATAAGCATCTAGATCTAGATCTAAAATCTGAGCTTGAGATTATTTGAAAGGACGAAGAGGAAGGAGTAGCCGTCGTCGTCGTCGTCGAAGAGGAAGGAGATGTCGCCGAGAACCGAGATCTGAGATCTGAAAGAGGAAGGAGTAGTCGCGTTCAACACCGTTGTTCTCTTGTCATCATCTTAGTCATCACCATCGTCATTGTCATCTTCATCAGCGTCGTCATCGTCGTCTTCATCAACAAAGGTCACGGCGAGAGAGAGGACAGAGAGACGCAAACCACGAGAAAGGGAGAGAGAAAACGAGAGAGAGAGAGAGAGGGGCCGCGGTGGTGGATCAGGGAAGGTTGGCGACGCGGTGGTGATGTGCTTTGTGCTCTCTTTCTCTGTGCCTTGGTGAGAGAGGCATCAAAGATATGCTGCACTTTTAATTTACTTTAGTACGTAGAACATAAGTGATATGCTGCACTTTTATTTAGTTTTTTTTTTAAAAAAAAATCGGTCGACAAAACAACCGAGTTACTTTCTAACTCGATCGTTTTGTCGACCGATTTTAAAAGTTTAATTTTTATTTTAAAAAAATTATAAATAACTTTTAAAATCCGCCGTTTATGTAACATCCCAATTTCCTTTAGTATTATAAATTTTGATTTTTATCGAAAAAGTAATTAATTATTTCAATTAAATAATTAAAGCATCGAGTATTTTCATAAAGTACGTCATATTGTTTAGGAAAATATATTTTATTCTTATATTTTAAAGTAGATTCATTTAAAGTACCCTATTTGAAAAATATACTTCCTATAGTTTACCATAGTTTTGACATACTCAATATTAAATTATTTTAATATCTCTACATTTCTAACTTTAGGATTGTCATTTATGTATTAATTTAATATTAAATTTTATTATTAGTGATTCCTTTAGTTTTTGTTTAAAAAAAAAAGAAAAGATTGATGTGTGTGTGTGCTATAAAGGGGAAACCCTAAAACCCCTTTTGGTTTTCCCTTCAGCGCCGCCCCACCCCGTGCCCTCTCTCTCTCTCGTTTTTCTCTCTCGCCGTCGGCGCCGAGCACCACCACAGCCGCCGCTGCCTCACCCTTGGCCACCCTTTCTCCTTCTCCTTCATATGGTACCTTCGCCTCTCTCTCCTTATCCGGTTCACGCTCTCTCTCTCTCTCGGTCTCACTCTCTCTCTCTCTCGTTCGTCGAACCCGCATCATCGTCGAGCCCAGCCGCAGTTGCAGGCCACCCGTGTCGCATGAATCGTGACTCCCATGGTCCAAATCGCCATAGCCACTTCTGCGATTGGTTGAACTGCCACCACCCAGGACCGATGCCACCACCTTCTTGCCTCTCTCACGTTCGCAAATCAGACCGAGCCGCTGCCACCTAAGATTGAACCGCCACCACCTTTCGCCGCCATCTCCAAGAACGAAGTCGCAACCTCCGTCAACACTTTCCGGCGTGGCTCTTGTCGTGGTTCTGAACCAAATCGTCACCGACGAGGGTGTTGTTGTGCATCAGCTAAGGCCTCAGTCGTTGTTGCTGTCGTGCCTTGCCACATTGACTGGGTTGGGGCAACCAACAACCCCTTGGATTGATCTGCAGCAGTGAAGATGTTCATGTGAGTCAAACCGGTTGGATCAGTTTTATCATGAACCAAACGGGTTGAGGCGGACCGAACCGGTCTTAGCCTCTTTGATGCCCCAAAGAAAAACCATATTGGAGGGTAAATCTCTAATACCTTTTGAACTGCATTGTATTGTGTTTTAAATAATAATAATAATAATAATAATAATAATAATAGTAATAGTAATGTTGGTAATGATTTTTATAGTGATAAATTGTTTTGGAACCTTAGTATTGTTTTTGGAATTAAATTGGTATTATGCTTTACACTGATTTGAAAAATAATGCTATTGATGATGATTTTAGTGGGTTAATATGGTTCGTAATTATATCGAATTAATTGTTATGTCGAATGATGAGTTTAAAGGGTATTTTAGTTAAATGTGCTGGGTCCCTAAGTAAGTGAGTTGTCGTTTAGTTTAGTGAAATTGTCCCTAGGCTAAACAATACCTCAGTTAATTAGGAACCTGATATATTCGGCGTAACGTTAATTCGGGTTAAAGCGTTGAACATTAATTTCAAACTAAGAGGGAGTGTAATTAATTGAATGTTATAATTGTAACTTGGAGTTATTTTTGAACCGAGAACGCTTCCTTTTAGTTCGAAATTAATAGTGTCAAGTAACATAGCATTTCGTTTTGTAACTTGAAGCTAAAACTACTTAACTTTAATATATTTTTGATGAATATGTTAGTTTTGAAAGTTAGCGTATTTCCAACAAAAAGCTTGTAATGTTTTATTGAGGGAACAATGGTTTTAAGCTTAAATTTCTAGTTGACTTTGATTTATGAATTTTAATTAAATGTTTTCGAAATTAACTTGTTTTGATTTTCAAGTTAAAACCCCTTTTTCTTAAAGCGCATTATATTGATTGTTACCTAATTTTATGGCCTGGTTAGACGACGAAGGAATTTAGGATCAGCAGGGATGCGAACATTGAACCGTGTTAAGTTTGGGCATCATTACACGAAAAGAATCAGGTCTAAGGAAACGCAAAGTAAGGGGTTCTTTACCTTGCTTTAGGGAGTATTTTCTAATTAGCTCATAGTACTTGCTAAGAGTATATGTATATGTTTGGTTGGAATTTAGATAGTTATTATAGGCTTAACAATCAAGAATGAAATTAAATGAAATAGTTGTTAAATTGAAATATGTGATAAATTTTGCATGCTAAGTACTAAATGTCATTATTTATGCCTAACTGAAGTATATGGAGATTTGGTTAGTAACTAGAAACGATTATATAGGATAGTTGTTATGTATGTTAGAAAAAGTATAGAGTTGTGCTATTTGTGAATGATTATGGTGATTTATATTTGAATGTGTGATGTGGTGTTTTGTTAATTTATGTTGGAATCCAGAATTATAAAAGGATAAGAAAAATATTTGGTTTCATGAATTGAATGCTAAGTGCAAATAATGTAAGGGTGTCTCAAAAGATTAAATGCAAATTTCGTGGTTGAGCCAGTTTTGTAAGACGTTGTCCGGGTTGTGGGACTACTCGCATAGACTGGCGTGAACCAAGTCGTGTAAGACGTTTTGTCCGGGTTGTGGGACTGCACGCATCGACCGGTTTGATTTGAGGTCGTGTAAGGCGTTTTGTCCGGGTTGTGGGACTGCACGCATCGACCGGTTTGATTTGAAGTCGTGTAAGACGTTTTGTCCGGGTTGTGGGAATGCACGCATCGATCGGTTTGATTTGAGGTCGTGTAAGGCGTTTTGTCCGGGTTGTGGGACTGCACGCATCGACCGGTTTGATTTGAAGTCGTGTAAGACGTTTTGTCCGGGTTGTGGGAATGCACGCATCGATCGGTTTGATTTGAGGTCGTGTAAGGCGTTTTGTCCGGGTTGTGGGACTGCACGCATCGACCGGTTTGATTTGACGTCGTGTAAGACGTTTTGTCCGGGTTGTGAGATTGCACGCATCGACCGGTTTGATTTGAAGTCGTGTAAGACGTTTTGTCCGGGTTGTGGGACTGTACGCATCGACTGATTTTATATGAAGTCTTGTAAGACGTTTTGTCCGGGTTGTGGGACTGCACGCATAGACTAGTGTGATTCAGATCTTGTAAGACGTTTGTCCGGGTTGTGGGACTGCACGCATAGATCGCGTAAGACGCATGTGGTGCGCAGCTGTAAGACGTTTTGTCCGGGTTGTGAGACTGCACGCAATGATGGATCCACGTAATAATTTCTAAAGTTTATGAAAAACTCAAAGAGTATGAAAAGAGAAAAGAAAGGTTAAAGTAATGAAAAGAGAATGATAATTATGTAAAGAAACGAAAAGGAATGAAAAAGAGATAAGCTGGAATGAAATAAATATACAAGAAGTGTAAGGGTTTAATGAAACATAAAAGAAACTGATTGACATTTGTGCATGTATGTGATTTGGTTGGGAATGAATTGTGATATATTATGAGATATTTGACTAAGTGTGTTTGACTTAGTAGGTCATTATGTCTACCTAGAAACTACTTTCTACTTCATGTGTAAAGCTCACCCTTACAACCATTTTTCAGGTACTGAGCTTGGAACTTGCACAGTTTCTGGCCGAGCAGGTTGAACCTCCACTACGTGGAGTGTCCGTTTATTATTTTATGAGTGGACTGTAGTTTTAGCTATGTTAAAAACTATTATTTTGTAATTTAAAGATATGTATTAGTTTGTACGCCCCTATTTGAGATATTTGGGGCATTAGGATCTGTCTCTAGATAATAATTAAACGTTTATGTTCTAAAACTGTTCTGGTCTGAACAGGTGCAAACAAGAAATTTTGGGGAAAGTCCGAAAAACAGAGGAAACTCTGCCTGATTTTCGTCGAAATTTTCAAGTCCATATTTTTATAAATCTTAAATTAACTAAATATCTGTGAGGGTGTTACAGTTTAAACGACCGATTTTGAAAATACTTTTAAAATCAGTCGTTTAAAAGACCGATTTTGAAAGTTAGAATTTATTTACAAAATTGTCACCGTGTTTTTTTTTTTTAAATTGACTTTAATACAACCAATTTTAAAAAACCGATTTTAAAACCTTTTTTTCTAGTAGTGTCCGTATCCGTGTCTTATTAAGTATCGGGGTTTCATAAGTGCCCTATGTATAGGATCAGATAGAGTATTATTTACATTTGTAAGAGTTCAGGGATTGAATTCCAATTACTTGCTTAAGTGACATAACCTTATACCAACTTTGACAACCTCAATTTATAATTTTACATAGCTATTTATAATTCATTAACCATTTATCTTTAACTTTCTTATTTTCAATGTAAAAACGCATTGATTAATTAAAGGAATAAAAAGAAACGTGAAAAGAAAATATGTATTGACAATATCTGGTTTTTTCCCTAATAGTAACTTTGCTTTACATGTGTGTGGGTTATCTTGGAGTGTACGTAATATATTAGATTAGTCTTTTATTTTGTATTTATTGATCATATTAATTTATGAGAGTTTTGAAATTTTAAATTGGTCCGTGGGATTAAAAAACATGAGTCACATTAGTTTATGACATTAATGATCATCAATAATAATCCTTAACGTAGACTAATGGAGTGGCCAAAACGACACCGTTTAACAAAAACTATCTATCAAATTAATTCTTGAATCAAATTAATTTCTAACTTTGTGAATCATTAATAGGAGGGATTAACGTACCCACATTTTACTATTTCGGAGATTAATTTAAAATTTTAATAATCCCATGAATTAATCTCACTTTTATCCACAAAGTTAGAACTAATAATATAACTATTTACTCTTATTTTGGACCATTTGGATATCTTTTACTTTATTGAAAGTAAGAACTTCCGCTCTACGCGGTTATCATTAATTTTGTACTGAGATTTTTTGTATTTTATCACCAAAGCCAAAAGAAACAAAAGATCAATTTATTTTTTTTATAAATAAATTATAAAAAACTAAGATATGAAAGCATTATTTTTTCAAATGAAAATAGAATAAAATTTTTGCTAAATATTTAATCTCAAAGTTTTAGAAATTTATCTTTCTTTCTTTCTGCATAAATCATATTTTTTCTTAAAAAAATATGAAAAACATTAAAAATTAATTCTCCTTTCGGAGCGATTCATTAATGCTAATTTCTTTTCCCTTAATTTTTTTTTAGAATTTTCCAGCCTTTATCCAACATTTCATGAGGATACTTCGGGCTAGTGACAACCTTGTTAGATGCAATAACAAAAAAACAAATTGGAATGTGTATTTAAATTTTGTGACTAAATTTTATTTAAATTCTCCCTCAAGATAAACTAAATTTTGTTTTTAAATTTACTTTAACACAAATTTTTTTACAATAATTATGAATTTAACCATTTAGAAATGATATGTTGTCTCTGATCCTATTTATAACATTTTTTTGGGGTTTTTTCTTTCAATAAGGAATATAATTAAACTTGTTAGTGACAGTGAAAATTTGATGTAGTTTTTAAGAACTATTCATGTAATTATTATTGTGACTCTAAAAGATGCAGAGTTAATGAGGGTGTTTGTCGAAAAAAGTACAGTAATTAAATGTTATTGAAAATTGAAATGCGAGCTTATAGATAGGACCAAAATAAAATTCTAAAAGGGTCTTATAAATAGAAACAGAAAGTGTATTACATTTATTATTATTATTATTATTATTATTATTATTATTATTATTATGAATATTAATTTTCATAAATAAAAATACGGAAAACCTGTGTTACACTGTTAATTATTCTTTCCGGTTCGAATTATAAGCAAAATCAACTAATTTTACGCTTATTAAGGAAGTTAGTTGATTGTATTTAATTTTCTCAAATTTATAAAAGAATAGAAATATTTAAGGAAAGTTGCATTCGGAATGAAACAAAATTTAAATAAGATAACAATTTTTTAGGGATGTTTTAGGAAAGTGACAATGGGAATGAAATAAAATTTAAGAAAATTGGTTAGTTTTGCTTATATTTTAAACAAAAAAAAGGTATGTTTTTTGTTGCTTATATTTCAAGCGGGAGGGAGTAAAAAATAAAAACTACTCCCTCCGGTTCTATTTTAAACAAAAAAAAGGTATGTTTTTCGTGCCATTGTTAATAAAGATTCCGTGACATTTTATAAAAATAATAAAAATGTTTAAAGTGTAGTATTACTTAGTAATAATTATTATGAATGTTACTCCGTATAATTTTTTTTACCATTTATATCTATATGAATGAAGTATATGTCTTTCTCTATAAGCTACCAGTGTAGCATTATCTTCATTGAAACATGAATGTCAATATTAATTATTATTCTACATGTTATGTACTTTTTAGTCATTTAACATGTTTAAATTAGTTGCACGACTAGTTTTGCCAAACAGTTCTAGTTCAATAAGCTAGCTATACAGCTATAAGCTCACAGTTATAATCCCACGGCTATAAGCTAGGTTCACAGCTATCAGCTATAAGCTATAAGCTCAAAGCTGTAAGTTAGTTTTGCCAAACAGACCTAATATGTTGTGAAATTCTCACCATAAGTTAAGAGGATAAGATTGTAATGTTAAAGTATATTTTTAAAGTTTCAAAAAACTTAATTACTTTCCTTTGTCCATGTAATATGGATAAATATGCCTTGTAAATAGAATTAGTTGGAGTAGGTTTTTTTTTTATTTTGAAGACCGATCATTTTCAGGTCTGGCATAGCACATGCAACCAACAAATAATCTGCTGCAACACTCATTTCACTAATGACCTTAATCCACTTTTTTGATGAATATAATTTTTTTCAAAAGAATCTTACATATAAGATCAAAAGAAAAAAGTATATAATTATGATTTTAGTAGTATTTTTTTTTTAAATCCACTTAAATTTTGGACACAAATTATCTATACGAGAACAAGAAAAACAAACCCAGTGCAATAAAAGAAAGTAAAACTGTAGAATTCTTATGGTGCTCCAATTCCGAAAACAACTCTGTTATTCAAACATCTGTATTTGACATCTATACGGGACACCTTCCTTTTAGGCAAAAACTGGTGAATCCTGCAGTTTCTCTTTCTTACAGGACCCACCAGTTTTTACCTAAAAAGGCAGGTGTCCCATCCTGATGTTCAATATAAATGTTTGTTTAACATTTTTGTTCCGAAAAATCTTGGCACTCCAATAGCATTAAAATTCACCAGCCTTTAATCACACAATGAGTATGTAAACTCATTTGAAAACAATTAGTACCTTATACAAACCCATATGTATATATATATATATATATATATATATATATATATATATATAATTTTATTAATGTGTGACATATGTCATGTATTAAGTATATTTAAATAAATAAATTTTTATGGAAATGTTTATTTATTGTCTAGGGTTGTGCTTTTCTCTTTATTTTTCTGAGAAAATTTAGTTCCTTAACCATATATATTTTGCAAGTGACAAAAATAAGAATCCTCCATAAGCGATAAAAGAAGAGTAGTTGTGAAGTAATTGCAAGGAAAGATCAGTAGTGGCACTGACTCATATTGCCTTTTTTTTTTAAAGAAAGACCAGTAGCAACGACTTCATTCTGCCTTTTCTTAAAGGTGGCCTAGCTGCCATCTCAATTTCTAGGAAATATTGTGGTTGATTGACTTGGGATAGAATTTCGATCACTACATTGACTTGAGTCTATATGTGATCGGTGAACCGCAGATGAAAATGCATGCTTGAATAATTGTCTAATTAATAATTAACACTTTCTTGGTATGGGACTTTTTGTTTTGGCGGTATGGTATGGGGTGTATTTGGTTAAATAATCAATATATTATTATAACTTTTTTTATATTTTTATTTACGTCTCAATTTTTTTTATCTCTCCCTTTTTGTCATCATATCATTAATTAACTCTTTTTCTTTCCCTATCTCACTCCTTTAGTCCTCTTTACATCTCTTATACATTAAAAAAAATGCAAAGTATTATTTTTCTTGGTAAAATAATATACGGATAGAGTTGTCAATTTGCATGTAATAATAAATAACAATCCTCAAAGCGACAAAAGAATGGTTGGTATCAAGGAAGGAAAGACCAGCAGAAAGAACGGTAGCAGTGACTTCATTCTGCCTTTTTTTTCCTTTCAAGTGTTGGTATCTCATAAGCTAGTGGTCCACTAAAAAAACATTACTGATACACCAAAAACTTTATTGAGATATGTTTTGTTTGGTTGCACGAGAGAAAATAAGAAAGGAGAAATAGGGAAAAAAGAAGTAAGGAAGAGAGATTATAGGAAGAAAATGAGTAGAGTTTGTGGTTGTTTGGTATGAGTGAAAATGTGAAAAAATTGGGAAGAGAGAAAGGTTAAGTTTTCTTCCCTTTCGTTTGGTTGGAGAGAAAAGTGGAAAGAAAGAAAACAATAAATTTGTCAAAAGACAACTACACCCTTATTTTACAAAATATAAATAAATATATTTTTTCTTTTTCACATGTATGTATATTTAAAATAACAAAAAAAAATTCACTTCAATTTTTTTTTGTTTAATAAAAATTTCGAGTCCAAAATATTAAAAAAAAACAATTTTTTATTGAAATAAAAATGCTTTATTTTTTTTAATAAAAAATTAAAAAAAGTCAAATAAAGTAAATAAGTGAAGGACAGATGAGTAATTTTATGTGTCAATCTCAGTTTTCTTTCCATTCTCTCTTCTCTTGAGGAGAGAAAACTTTTTCTCATGGGACCCACCACATTTTCTTTCCTCCCTCATTTTCTCTCCTCAACCAAACTGAGAGAAAACTTTGTTTTCTCCCTATTTTCTCTCTCCCCAAAATCACCCCAACCAAACAAAGGGGTAGAGTTTAGCTTTAACATTTTGTTTGGTATAGGAGAAAATGGGTGGAAAGAGAATGGAATGAGAGATTTTAAAGAGGAAACTCAATTTTTTCTTGTTTGATTCAAGAGAGAAAATGGAGAGAAGAGAAAAATACGCATCAGACCAAAAAAAAGAATCTCCAAAAGTGGAAAGAGAATAAAGAGAAAAGAATGTATTTTATGCTTCTGACAAAAATACTTCTTTCTTACTTGTCTCACAACATATTTGCTATGTATTTTTTCGGCTCATTCATTAACTAATTTTTCTAGCGTAATATCTTTAGTATTGCCTTTTTTTTATTAATTTTTTTATAAGTTGTTAGCTAACATTCTAATCAATTGAAAAAAAAACTGTAATCTTCTAATAATATTATCCATTGTCTTTTTAAAACATAAATTATATAAAAAAGCTATACTAAATGGAAATATTTCAAGCTAAGTCTTATTCAACAATAAATTTATTAATTTAATATGTTTAATGATAGAAAATTTAATTTAATATATATTTCTATTATGTAAAACAAGGGTGTAATTGTCCTTTGACAAATTTTTTGTTTTCTCACTTTTCACTTTTCTCTCCAACCAAACAAAAAGAAAGAAAACTCAACTTTTCTCTCTTCCCTGTTTCTTCACATTTTCTCTCATATCAAACAACCACAAAATCTAATCAATTTCTCACCTATTTCTCTCTTCCCATTTTCTTTCATGCATCCAAGGCTTTGTTTGGTTTGGGGGATTTTGGGGGAAGAAAGTTTGGGGAAGAGAAAATAGAGAAAAAATATTTGTTTTTACCTGTTTGGTTAAGGAAAGAAAATGAGGAAGGATAGAAAAATTAAATGAGTGGGACCCATTCAAAAAAATTCCTCCCATCAAGTGAAGTGATTTTGGGCCTTGGAAGCCAATTGAAAACCTAGATTATCAAAAATTATTTAGGGTTGTGGTCGGAATTTGACGGCGCTTTGCGCCCGGCATGGCAAGGAAGAAGAAGGCAACATCAGTTTCGAAAGGGCAGCTACAGTTACGTGTTTCGAATTCACCTAAACAAACTCCCGCTTGCGATCATCAGTATTCTCAATCATCTTCGTTTTGTACTCCTAAACAATCAGAGGTAGTAGTGCAAACAGAAGGAGCTGATAAGGTGGAAGATGGGAGGTCTAGAATGAATCAACTATGATGGGTATTGATGGTAATTTGTCAAAGAATCAATTTAGGGAATCTTTACATGAGAAGATTGCAGAGTTATTCCCAGAGTTGAGCCTGTTGCTAAAACTGATGATATTTTAGGGGGAAACCCTTAGCTAAGGAAAATGTATGGGAGAAATTTGACATTTCTAAGATGAGGAATGCTGAAGGGAAACTTACTTTTGTTGAGCCAAATGCCTATGGTGATCATAAATTAGGAAAGGTGAGATTAGAAGATGTGGAAGCAGAAATGGAATACTGGACAAATTTTGTGATGTGCTATATTCTGGGTGCAAATCCACCATATTCGATCATGAATAGATTTTTCAATCGCATATGGGGGAAATTGGGACAAAATTTTACAGATGCCTAATGGGATGTATTTAGTAAAATTAAAAATTATTGATTATATTAAGTGAAAAGATTTTGGAGAGAGAAAGGGAACGAGTGATGTGTGAAACATAGAAAAACTGAATTGGGGAGTAATATTACTAATTTACCCCCGTGGCTAGGGGTGTAAGTGATCCGATCTCAGACTGCGAGACCGCTTAAATCGAACCAGACCAGACCAAAACATATAGTCCAGTCTAGTCTCGTGGTCCATTCTGGTCTCTAAAAATTTCCAGACTATTGCTTTATGATTCGGTCCACGATTTCATTATTTTTGAGACTGTTAAAACTGGACCGAATTGGTTACTTAAAAATTAAAATAAAAAACATTGTATGTTAGTATGGCAATATCTAGAAGAAATGATCCAGGAATGCATGGACAAAGCTAGATATTTTCATTATTTTGATTTTATTCATGTCAATAGAATAGCCAATAAAGTTGCAGACTTTGTAGCATCTTGGGCCTTTAGTAATGGCAATTGTCTATGGGATAATGAGTTCCTTATGAAAATCATAAACTGTATTTAGGGTGATTATATACCTCCCTGCAATTTTTGAATAAAAATGGTTTCCACATAAAAAAAAACTATGTGCTAAATAGACCGGACCGGACCATTTATGAACGGTCCGATCCGGTCCGATCTTTGTACTTAAAAAATATCTTTATCGAACTAGACCGGACCATGTTAATTTAATTGGTCTGGTCCCTAATATCTATCAAAGATCGGACTGGACCAATTAAATTAACATGGTATTGGGAATTTGATGGATTAGAGTAGGCTTGTGGTTGGGCTATTTGTAAGGTAAGAGAGTTTGGTGACTGGTAGGTGTTTGGATTTGGTGGCTTTGTCTACTTCTTTTTTAGGTCATTACAACGTTCGTTTCTCATTCTTTTTTCCTTGTGGACCCAAGTGTTTTTATGCAAAAAGAATCTTCCTTTTCAACACAAAATCTTTCGTTTCTAATCTTGCTTTCCAACTAGCATCAGTTCCGCAAAATCTTCAGTTATTAGTCCAACCATCTTCTCACAATACGGGACTGGTAGAGTGTCGAAGAACATGGAGGATCCACTTGTGCAGCTAACGCTCTCCATCTCAAAGCATACTCCTTAAAGCCTTGGTGCCAAGCACATATGAATAGTATTCTTAATCCTATAGGGCTTGTTCTCTTCTACAGTTTTCACTCGGGCAACCAAGCATTCAAACAATTCCTTTGTCTCCTAGTGAAATGATGTATATGAAAATGGAATTTAACCATAGGATGATGGGTCATATTGAGGGTTTAAAGCATATGCAAAGAAGAAGCCTTCCTCGTGGCATAAGGATATCAAAGTGCAATGGCATCTCTTATATCATTCAGGCTTAGATGACGGTGGGTGACCTATTTTTTGTAAGTGGGAGGATGATTCCCATCTTAAAATAAATAAAATCAATGGGATAATGTAAAATATGCCTCATCATGGTAATTCCTACAAGGGTTTTTGAATGTCTATAGGTCACGGTCCTATGATTTTGTTCTATGGTATAACTAAAGTGAATTTCATGCGAATGTCAACTAGAGGTTGGATACACCCTCCCAAAATAGATCGGCCCCTCCTTCCAAACAGTCGCGCACACATTGAATGAGTATTAATCCGGGTGGTATGTCCGCACACTACAAGGGACTATACACTTGCTAAGCCAAAAGGTAGGGCAGAAGCACCCCTACACTTAGGTTTTAAAAAATAGCACCCGGGTATAGGGTTTTTGTGTGTGCAAATATCAGTGTAAAAATCCTAATTGAGGGAGCATACAAACCTTCATAAACTAAAATACACCCACAAAGCTGCAAAAACAAACAACTCAACATATATACATTAGGTAAAAGAAAATTAGTTTAAATAAATAAAATATATACAAACATTTAGTCAATTATGTACAATAAACAATTAAATTAAAACATCTGGCAAACCATATATGAAAAGAAAATAAGTCTACTAAAAGCTATCAATCATTTAGGCCTGACTCTCTTGCTTGGCATGTCCCCAGCAGAGTCGCTAGCTGTCGAGATCGGGGTTTTGGGCAATGCGGGGCTTTGCCTGCCAGTGTGGGGCCGGTTGACCCATATGGAATTGCCACCATACTTTGTTACCGAAGCGCGAAATTGTCAATTAATTAAAAATAACAAAATAAAACATAGTTTTGAACTCGAGAGATTCCGAATTTAGAAATTGGTTATAATTCGGGGAAGGTGTTAGTACCCTGCCTGCCCGTTCAAAAAGGGTACCTTTTAATTGGCTTTAATTAATAAACATCACTAAAAGATTTGTCAAACTTATTTGTTTTTTATTTTTGTACCTAACGAAGTTGCCCCCAATCCTAAGTACCCTCATAAAAAGAGGAATCATGTCTACATTATTCTATTTTAAATTTTAAGTTTTTTTAGTTTTCCAAAGAATGTTTTGACGTGAAGAGGAAATATGAAAGATCTCGCAAAACGAAAAAAAAAGACTTGCCAAAAAAACGTATTGTTTGATGTTTAATATAAAAATCTTTAATTTTCAACAAAAGAAAAATAATTTTTCCTAACACGGAGAGGCAACACGAAAGATCTCATATACAAAAATTGCCTTGCCAAAAAATGTGTATATGATATTTTTTGTGTTTTTTTTAATATTTGACAAACTACTTATACAAATACAAAATTGAATCTGAAAAAAGTAAAATTAAAAAAAATGTTTTTGTGTAACTTTCTTAAATTTTTATTATGTACTGTAATATAACTTAACACATTCCATCAAATGACATTTGGTTTATCAAATGAGGGCCCAAGAATTTTTTACAGGTTATAATATCAAGGATTAAAAATTTAAGAGAGTTAACATTTTCAATAATATAAAGTATTCACAAATCAAAGTCATAACAAAATATTATCATATTATCAAAGTCCTAAAAAAGAACTAAAAGAAAATGAAAAAAAAATATGTTAAGATTAAAAAATAAATTAAAAAAATAAAAATAGCCAAAATCAGTACTTAGAAGTTTCAAATAGCAAAACCGATCTCAAAATCGGGTTCCGAAGGCCTAAAACCCCCCAAATAAATGTATTTGAAATTTTTCAAATAAAAAGGGCAAATGGTCAATTCTACCATGTGGTAGGTCAAAGTTGAGCAGTCAACGCCATGTGTCACGTGGTCAACGCTGAATGGGGGGACAAGGGGGACACGTGGCAGGTCCTGGTTGGATCGACAATGCCACGTGCCCCAAGCTGGTTGAATTGATATAACGTGTTTGCTTTTCGTTTAATGCGTTGGGACCGATTCCAGGCTTAAATAGCTTGTTGTAGCTTGAAGTCCACTTTTGAGCAACGACTTAGGGGCTTATGTTCTGGTACTATCACGAGTTAAAGACACATACCCTATGTGATAACCATTAAACGACCTAACGCGACCTACAAGAAAAGTCTTATGACAAGATCCAAGCTCAAATGACCTATGGCAAAGGATTCAGAGCATGGACGAACTCGAAAGAGCTCGGATATGAACGTAACCTGTAGGCAAGTCACGATACTTAATTATGAAGTCAATCTCTAGTAGATAACAACTCGATTAGAGTAGATTAATGCTAGATTATCTATGTTTATAAGGGATCACCACTTATCTAAATAAGATAATATCACATGATAATTATCCTTAGAGATAAAAGATTTATTAAGAGAAATATATTAGACCAAGCAGCCCTTGTCAATCATATAAATACCAGCCTCTATCAGAGGGTCGAACACACAATTCCAACACCAAGTACACCAACGAGTACAATCGTAACTGCAATGTCTACTTAGAAAGTATACCCAATATACACCATACTCCCCAAAGAGAGTCTTAACAGAAAGCATACCAAAAATTCCTACCATCCTGTTAGTGGATCACAACTCCATTGTAGAGATCATATTGCATCACAAAGGCCACCACCAACAGCACTGAGAGCCATAGCTTCTGGATCCAAAATGGTCAACTTGATTTGCTCATATAGAGGTCACAGGCCCGCTAAACGACCTTCCTAAGAGAGGGGACTTATTGTTGAACTCTCTTAGGAATAGCTCGTACGCCACCTACAGCTCTCTCATACACAATATCTACATGCCCATAAAAACTGTGTAATCTTGATGAGTCATCATAACACAATTCAAACAGGTACATAAGACCGATGGATCCCTCTCGCCAGACAAAATATCCTTCCAAAGGACCCTTGTCTTATATGGACAGAACATATCCATAGAAAAGTAATTGTGTACCCTTTCACCATGGTCATGAATAAAGAAATAAATTCTTGATGAAGGACATGTGTTTTGATTTCTCCAAACTTGTAAGAAGAAGGTGCATCAACTTTTGCCTTAATTTTCAAACTTTTCAATCCTTTTGAACGTGTCCTCTTCAAACAACTTCATCTTCTCTCCCTCATAGAAAAAGTCTTAAGATTGTAAGAAAAATATGGGAACAGAGAAGAAACTCGCTTGAGAATAATTGTGTTTGAAAAAGTGAGTAGGGAATAACAACAATAATATATTAATTGCACTTGAAATGTGTTTTCCAACACTATCGTTAGGACGTTATTCGTGCCCATTACTTGTTGCAAGGTTATGGCAAATTACCTTTAGAATTTATCCAAGCACCCAACGATTGTCAAGAAACAATTCTATCAGTCTCACTTTCAAGAAAGAGTCTTAAAGAATTTAGAGTATATCGTTTGATTTTGATCATATTAAGGAGAAGAGCACTCGCGCTCTGCCATAATAACTTGGAGTCCGTATCATGGTGAAGGAAACAATGAATTTTATTTATAATAATTTTTTCAATAGTTGTGCTCGTTATGAGTAAAAAAATGCGTCTCTTCATTGATAAAAAAACACATCTATTTACTCATAAACAAAAACTTATATCTACTAATGAATCAACACTTCAATTCGCACTTTTCATATAATTTTGAAAACTATTGCCAACAAACAAGGTTCGAAAAAGTTTTTTGCCCGTTTGTGTGGTTCCAGAGTCTAGAAGGTTTGTAATTTCAATAAGCTTCTTGGGCATGCCAAACTTCAGTTTTTTGATGGAGATGGTGATTAAGGAGTTTGGTTGTGGCTATTTTGAACAAATAAATAATTTTGATAACTTGTTATTTCTCAAGACGACGGATAATATCTTCCACGAAAATTAACTTATTACGCTAAGCTTCATTCCACTAATATACATGTATCAGGTGTGCATCAATGTTCTTCGTTATCATTATCTCCAAAAAAAAATTTCTGAATTGAATTAGCAATAGCAATACAAGTTGATAAGACTTTTTTAAATTAATACTCGATAAATTGATAATTTTTTTTTAAAATAATAATTATTTTTTGTTTTGATTTGGGCATGTTAAAAAAAATCATCTACTTTTTCGATAAATTAATAAGGTAATATATTTTGAAAAGATGCTTATATAAATTTTTGCGTTAATATCATAAATTAATAATTTTTCAAAATTACATATATATTTACGATACTTTAGTAAAATATAATTCTAATATGATTTACTTTCGTAAAAAGTAGATATAGGTCAAGCTCATTTCTAATTAAAAAATATCGATAAATGTAACACTCTACCTTAATTAATATACTAATTACCCTGATTCGCTTTAGTGATTTGCAATTTTTTTTAAAACTCTTATTTACTTAAATATACATTTATTAAAATCTCCGTAAAATCGGACGAAGTTTACTTTGTTTTAGGGACATGTTCTGTCGTAGGATTACGGTGCTTAGACAATTCGGCTAAGAATCCAGCAATCCCACTTTTGATGTCAGACGCGAAATGAGCACCTTGAATACCAAGATACACACTCTCTTGTCGTTCTCAGTTTGGGGGGGGGGGGTGGTGTGTGTGTTTGTGTGAGATGAGTTAGTCCATACCTGCTATCTTACCAGGTATCTTTTACACATTCCAGTATTATCCGCATTGATGACCGCTTTCATGTGGCGGGTAAGATTCTTCCTAAACGGTTCTGGCATGATGGCAGGTATTAAGAGAATGGGAATCCTATGCAGGTGTGTAGCGGGTGGGATTCCTCAGACTCTTTCATGCACGTGTTAGAATTCATACCGGTATAACGGTATGAAGTCGTACGTCCCAATCTAATCAGGATTCGGTATCCAAATTCGGATTTGGTGGGCTTCTTTACGGCCTCAATTCGGTACTTGCTTTTAGGCCCAAGGGACCTCTTTGGGCTTCAATCCGGTATTCGGATGGCTATTCGGCGGGTTTTCCAAGCTTCATTCCGGCATCCGGATTCGGACCTCTTGGGTCTCAATCCGGTATCTGGATTCGGATTTAGTGGGCCTCTTGGGCCTCTATCCGGCATCCGGATTCAGCATACCGGTCCTGTTCATGTGGTCCATAACAGTAGCCCCCCAAGTCATGGTTCATGCAATGTACCATGATTTCTAGAGTAGCTTCATCAATTCCGACATCGGTTCCTACGTGTATTGGACAGACCGAATTGCTGATTCCAGGAATGGACAAACCGGATTGGACATGCAATGTACCATGGCCGGATTGCTGACTTCACCAATGACCTCTTCCTTTGGGAATTCCCAAGGTTTGGTTTCTAGGATTCCGGATTCTGGATACTCCTATCTATGTCACCTCTGACTTCCAAGCCGGTGACCTTAGCTTTCAGGAATCTGAACATGTATTGTTGAATTCAAATTTTGAATTTATTTTTTACCCAAGATTTCACGACTCCCCAGGATTGTATTCCCAAGGCATAAGCCCATGTTTCCAGGCTTATCTTTAATCTGACACAAGTCAGCATTTTTCATAATGTTCATCTTTATGTCTTGTTTGAGCTGCTTAGGAACCAGCCTTTTTTCAGGGATTGTTGGAAACCAGACCATTTTCTGCACAACCCCCTAGTCTATCACGAATCCGGATTCAGCTTTCCAACTGGGCTTTTGAAAAGGTGTAATAATTGATCTTCAACTCCTTGGAAATATGAAAAGGGGTGATGCTTTATTGCAGTCATGACTTTTCACTTCAACTGTCATGACTCTTCCTTCAAACATCATGACTTATCCCTCTTCAACTGATATGACTTCTGAGTGGTCATGCACTTAATGCAAGCATCTCTTCACTTGCCTCCTCTGGAAACCGAACTTACCTTATAAATAGAGAGGAGTTTTTAGTAATAAAACTTCACTTCTCCCTTCTTCTTCTGCAGCATACGAATTTCTTTCTCATCTTCATCTCCCATCCTTCATTCTCAGGTACACATCTTCTTATCCTTTATTTTTTCTTTTATCATGGAGTCACTTCCTTCTAACAAGCCCCCATGTTCTTCTTCTTCCAATTCGTCGAAGCCCTTTTCTGCTAAGCCCTGCAATTCTACTAGTCACCCTAGTGGCCTTCAAAACTCCCCTTTTTCCGAACAAGAAAAGGAAGATTTAGACGAACTAGCGAAGAAATGGATCATTAGGGATATGTTTAGTGAAGTCTCCAGTACTCCTTCTAAGTCTTCTTTTTACCCCTCTTATCAGGAATCCGAAATGGGGAAGAAGAGGTCTGAAACAAACCCTGAGGAATTCATCCTCCCTGCTGCCATTACTGGTTATGAGGATGTAGATCTTGATGCTTTAGGTAGACCCTCCATCTTTGTAGATGTCCAACGTCTACAGAGGTACCACAACAATGCTGAACTTGCCAGACCAGGAGTTGTTCCAAACTTTTATGCTTTAGAGGCCCCTTCTTCTCAAAACTGAATTTGCTCTGTAGGAAGTCCCCTTGAAAATTTAGTTTTTATGTATGTGGTTCTCTTTGAGACTTGCGGAGTCCGAATTTCGTTTACTGACTTTGAATGTAGGGTACTTAGCCACTTAGAACTTGCCCCAACACAACTTCATCCTAACGGTTGGTGTTATCTGAGGGCCTTCCAACTCTTTTGCAACCACTTCAACCTAGCTTGTACTCTCCCTGTGTTCTTCACTTTCTTTGGACCGTTTGCCTCAAGATAAGTTAAAGGCAAATGGTCTTGGGTTACACTGAAATCCCGTCTCAACTGGAAAGTCTTTGAAACCTACTCTGAGACATGGAAAGGATTTAAAAGCGAATACTTCAAGATAGTAGGGGCTCCACATTCCTGGCCTTTCTTCTTTGACCATGGGGGAAATCCATATTTCCCTCTCTTTTGGTCTGATAAAAATTCAAAAATTCCAGCACGTTCTTTCCTTACCCCCAACAATGTCCTTACCGATGTAGAGCGATCAACAATAGCATTTTTCTTTGCCTGGTATGAACGACTCGGGTACATCAATACCAGGAAGATAATTGATGCGGAGCCGGATTCCTTGCGTTCGGAATTCAGTAGGATACTTGATGCGTACTTTTTACTTATTTTTGTAACCTTTAGAATTATTAATGCTTTCGTATTGTTTTTATGCAGAAAAAATGGCGAGCCCACAAGACTTGGCTGCTCTTGCTGCTGCTATTGGAAATGCTCCAAGGAGGCCCCCCAAGCGTAGTAAGATCAGTGTCAGCTGCCCTCCTTCATCCACTATCATCCTTGACAGCCCTGAAGGTGTTGCCCGAAAGAGGAAAGATCAGGAACCCTTCCAATCCGGTTCTCCTACTGGAACCCATTTCGATGCTGGACAGGGGTCTTCTGGCTTCACTTCCTCAGTATGGGAGGAAAACCTGAGTGAACATTTTGGATGCATGTTGGTCACGAATACTGATTCCCATCGCTTCCAAGGGATGACCCGTCGTGAATTCGTCAATCTGATGAAGTCCCTAAAGAAACACCAACTTCGTGCTGCCTCCACACTCCAGTTCTTAGAGGATAATGCTGAGAAGGTTCTGTTTGTCGGGCAAGAGGCTGTGGACTTGTCTGCTCATGTCCAAAAGGAAGCGGAAATGGCTGAACAGATTCCTTCCCAAACTGTCGAATTGAGGAAGACCAAGCAAGCCCTTACCCAAGCTGAGGAAGAATTCGCAAAGAGGATGAATGATAAGCTAAAGGAGGTGAATGATGCTGCCTTGAGGACGCTGCGGGAAGCACTTAATGAAGCTGAGCAACAAAGGGATATGTACAAAGAGAAATGGATTGGATCAGTTCAATCTTCTTTTATGAACGCAGTGGAGCAAGCTAACTTCCTCAACAGTGACTTCTCTTCCCGGGGCATGTATTTTTTGCACAAGGTCGAAGATGGAGTACTTTACAAGTATCTCCAAGATGGAAGTAGGGTGCCCGTCAATTTGGATGATGAAGACTGCCCTGATCCCCTAGCCCCTGTGGATGATGAAGAATCCGAAGATGAGGGCGCCGGAGGACATGAGGATGATGGAGATGCTGCTGTTTAGTTTGATTTTCTAGTTTTTTCTGTTGCTTCGTTGTTTCTGTACTTTGTTTTTCCCTTTCCGAATTCTGCTTTGTGCTTTCCTTAGTTGTACTTTGTTTCTAATTTCCCTTGGTTGTAACTCGTAATGCACTTTCTCATTAATGTATTCGGATTAGTCTTTATGTCATATTTCCTTTGCGTATCCATTTTCTTTTTATTGATCCATGGAAGCCTATTCTAGCCAGCGAATGGTTTTCCATTTACCTTATTAGTTTGAAACTAACAGGGATCATTATACTTACATGGGTGGTGTTCATTTTAACATAGAACATCTACTTACCCATTTCTCTTCTTATCTGATGGCTAGTCAGACAAGTGGTGTAATCATTATTGGATACTTAGGATTTTTTCTTAAGTCCTTCTAAGTATAAGATTGCTCATACCAAACCCTGATGCCGAATTCAGTCATGGGATAGGGATACCGGATTGCTTATCCGAATTTTCACGTTCCCCAAAGCATCAGCTGAATCCTGATACCGGATCCTTATACTAGATCCTGATAACGAATTGCGATACCGGATCCGAATACTGGATCCTGATATTTTTTTTTCTTGATATCTGTTTCCTGATAACATTCCTGATACCGGACTCTTATACTTGAATGGAAAGGGATACTTTGAGTACACCATCTTACTGGGGTATTAGATTTAATTCTGGAACTTAAAAATTCTCATTCAAAAAATAGAAAGCCAAACGTAATTACTAATCAAATACAATCATAATTTAAATCAAACAGAAGTCTATAGGTGACCTTCTTTTTAAACGGAAACAAACTAGACATATGACAATGGTCTGCAGGACCTTCTTGGAAATAAAACAACAGAAAACAGAATTTAACTATAATAGAGGGGAAGCTTAGCTGCATTCCATGGGTTCTTAATGCCTCTGCCAGTCAGTGTTTCCAGAAAATACGCTCCCTTTCCAGTTTTTGATCGGACTCGATATGGTCCTTCCCAATTGGCTGCCAATTTCCCATGCGCAGCCTCAGTACCGTGCACATTGGCTCTCCTCAGTACTAAGTCACCTTCGTTGAAAGTTCTGGCCACCACCTTTAAATTATATTGCTTGGCTGACTGCTGCTGGATTGCTGCCATGCGGACAGTTGCCATTTCCCTGGATTCTTGCAGGAAATCCAAGTTTTCTCTAATCATCTTCACATTAGTATCCGGATCAAAGTACCTTGACCTCATATTAGTGGATCCTTCTTCCAGCGGAATCATTGCCTCAGTTCCATATGTAAGTTTGAACGGAGTCTCTCCAGTGGTAGAATGAGGAGTGGTTCTGTAGGACCAAAGGATCGTATCTATACAATCTACCCACTTACCTTTGCTATCCTTCAGCTTTCTCTTCAACCCTCTTAGTATGCATCTGTTAGCTGCTTCGGCTTGCCCGTTAGTTTGCGGATGCTCTACCGAGGACAAGCGTTGTTTAGTTCCTAATTTTTGAAGGAACTCTTTGAAAGCTTTGCTAGTGAATTGGGTGCCATTATCTGTGACCAACACAGCCGAAACTCCAAAGTGGGATATGACTTGGTTGCTGAGAAATTTCATTATTTGAGTAGAGGTGGTAACAGCAACTGCCTTAGCTTCAATCCACTTGGTGAAATAGTCCACTGCCACCACTAAATGGGTCACCTGTCCCGCTGCTTGGGGAAATGGTCCTAACAAATCCATCCCCCACTGAAAAAATGGCCATGGAGCTGATATGGAATGGAGCTCTTCTGGGGGTGCCAAGTGGACGTCAGCGTGCTTCTGACAGCGATCACACTTCTTTACGTGCTTCATGGTGTCTAACTGTATGCTGGGCCAATAGAATCCTGCTCTCAGTATCATCCTAGCGAGACTCCTTCCTCCTAGGTGATGACTGCACCTCCCCTCGTGCACTTCCTTCAGGGCCAATTCGGACTCTCTTTCAGTCAGGCATCTAAGTAGAGGCGAAGAGAATCCTCTCCGATAGAGCAGTCCATCTTATATGACAAAATGAGGAGCCATCTTTCTTATCTCCCTTGCGGCATCGTCTTCACTCGGAAGGATCCCGTGCAGCAGAAATGCTAGGATAGGGGAAGCCCATGACTCTTCATCCTCCACTGCCAATGTTGCACTGGGGTGAGAGATTGCTTGTTGAATTACGGACCTGTGACTTCCTGGTTTCCTGGTACTAGCCAGCTTGGATAGAACATCAGCTCTGAAATTCTGATCTCTTGGGATGTGTTGAAAATCCACGCTGTCAAACCTTCTTGCCAACTCCTTACACTTGGTGAGGTACTTCTGAAGTAAAGTCTCCTTGGCTTGAAAGTCTCCCTTAATTTGCAAAATCACCAACTGCGAATCGCTGTAAAGTATGATTGAGTGTGCTCCCAAATCCTTGGCCATCGTCATCCCCGCAAGGCAGGCTTCATATTCAGCTTGGTTATTAGAAGTAGGAAAATCGAACCTTAACGAATATTCGATTGATATCCCTTGAGCGTTCTCCAATATCACACCAGCACCTCCACCCGTCTGATTGGATGAACCGTCAACAAAAAGGGTCCAAACTTCAGAGTCCTTCTTTGGTGCCAATTCTACGACGAAGTCTGCCAATACCTGAGATTTAATTGCTGTTCTTGACTCATAGTTGATCCCGTATTCGGACAATTCCACCGACCAAGCGATCATGCGACCTGCTAAGTCTGGTTTTTGTAAGACATGCCGAATAGGCTGATCTGTTCTGACAATGATGGGGTGGCTTTGAAAATACTGTCTGAGACGCCTTGCTGTAACCACCAATGCAAACGCCATCTTCTCAATCTTCTGGTACCTTCTTTCAGTTTCTTGTAATACTTTACTCACAAAATACACTGGCCTCTGTCCTTCCGCCAAATCTCTGACCAGAACAGCACTCACTGCTTCATCGTTTACAGCCAGATATAAGTAGAGGGTTTCACCTGGTTCAGGTTTGCTCAGGATCGGAGGATTGGAGAGGTAATTCTTGAAATCCTGGAAGGCTTTTTCACATTCCTCGGTCCATCTGAACTCTTGGTCCTTTTTGAGCAATTGGAATAACGGAAGAGACTTGTATGCTGACTTCGACAGGAATCTTGTTAATGCTGCTATGCGACCGGTCAGTTGCTGAACTTCTTTCACGGAACTTGGGCTCCTCATCTACGTGATTGCATCACACTTTTCAGGGTTAGCCTCTATTCCTCTGCTAGTAAGCATAAATCCTAGGAACTTTCCTGCTGTGACATCAAAAGCGCACTTCACCGGATTTAAACGCATATTATGCTGACGTACCTTATTAAGAACCGCTTCCAAATCCTGCTCATGATTTTTAATCTCTGTTGATTTTACTATCATGTCATCGACGTAGACTTCCAACGTCGGTCCAATCAGCTCTCCAAAGATTTTGTCCATCATCCTCTGGTAAGTTGCACCTTCATTTTTCAGACCAAACGGCATTACTGTATAACAGTATGCTGCTTTGTCAGTCATAAAAGCGGTTTTTTCCTGATCATCACCAAACATGGGAATCTGGTTATAACCAGAATAAGCATCCATAAAAGAAAGTAACTGGTATCCGACAGAATTGTCAACTAGTTTGTCAATATTAGGAAGAGGATAGGTGTCTTTGGGACACGCTTTGTTTAAATCCGTGTAGTCCACGCACATACGCCATTTGCCATTGGATTTTTTGACCAAGACCACATTAGAGAGCCAAGTAGTATAAGGAACCTCCCTGATGAACCCGGCTTGTAAGAGCTCTTCCACATTCGCAGCGATCACCTTCTGTCTTTCATTGCCCATTTTCCTCCTTCTTTGTGATACTGGCTTGAACTTTGGATCAACTAATAGGCGATGACAAATGAATTCTGGATCTAATCTTGGCATATCGGTTGCTGTCCATGCAAACAAATCCTTGTTCTTTTTCAGTAGTGCAATCAACCTGACCTTTTCTTCATTTGATAAGTCTTTCCCCACTAGAGTCCACTGTCCTGGTTCATTTCCAATCTAAACTTTTTCTAACTCCCCATCGGGCTTGGGTCGCTCCTCTTTGATATCATCCCGCATGTCCAAATCTACCATCATGACCCTAGAGGATGAAGCTGATCCTTTGGCCTGTTTCGCCAGCACTTGCTTCTTGGCGTTCTCCTTGGTTGCTTTCAGACTAGCTATGTAACAAGTTTTGGTTTGCATCTGGTCTGCCCGAATTGTGACAACTAATCCTTTCTCGTCTGGGAACTTCATCGCCATGTGCAAGGGGGAGGCGATCGCCTGGAAAGCCTTCAAAGTGGGCCGTCCCAAGATCGCATTGTAAGCGGAGGGGCAATCCACCACCAGGAAACGCAACTTTTCCGTTCGACACTGGGGGGCGTGCCCAAAGTCAACCTGATATCAATGTATCCTCTGGGTCTGATAGTGTCACCTGTGAAGCCAATCAACTCCTTTTGGCATGGATGTAGATCTGCTGGTTTCAACTTCAGACCGTCAAATAGTTCTGTGAACATGATATCTGATGAGCTTCCCTGGTCTACCATCATGCGGCAAACCCGAAACCTGTCGATGATTCTGGTTACCACTAATGGGTCGTTGTGATTGGGGATCACTCCTTCCAAATCTGCTTCGGTAAATGTGATCGGAGGGTGTACTTCTTTCTGCCTGTTTGATACAGCAACTGCCATTGTGGCCAGCTTTAACTGCTTTTTATGGAACGTTATAGATTTCCCTTCTACCGTCAGACCACCAGCGATAGTGCTAATTACCTCCAGGTCTTCATTGCTGCTTTTACCTGCATCTTCTTTCTTTACTGGAGAATTTCTGGTTGCAGCACGCCTAGGAGTTCTGCTTCTCCTTGGGGGCGTTCGGGATCTCCTTCTAGGTGGGCTTCTTGTCCTCCTTCTGACAGGACTCCTGACCCTTCTTGTGGGGGTACGCTCACTAGGACCTCCTCTAAAGGATCGACTGTAACGATTCAATTTTCCTCTTCTTATCAGAGTTTCTACAGCGTCTTTGAGTTGGACACATTCATCCTCGGTTTGTCCATAACTGCCATGCCAGCTACACCTTTTGTGCTGATTTTCCTTCGTTAGAGGCCTCCTCAACGGGGGTGGGCGATCTACTTCCATCAGTTCTGCATTCATAATCTCACGAAGGATTTGTGATCTAGAAGTGTTTAAAGGCGTATAATGGTCATATTTACCTTCGGGCTTTTTAGGCCCCATATAATGTCTGTTGTTTTTGTCTCCTTCTCTGTGAACCTTCCCTGACCCCTTGTTGAAGAAAGCCTCTTTCTTCTTCCCAGACGTATCCCCTGCAAAATTGTCTTGCGCTTTTTGGTACTCCTCTAAGTTGATATACTTTTCAGCTCTTTCCATGACTTTATCCATGGTCTTGATTTTGTGTTTCACCAAATGGTCTGTGAAATCCCCTGGCCTTAATGCACGCATCAAGAGATGCAAAGCCACTAAAGCCTCTATGTCACTAATTGAAAGGTACTCAGTATTGAAACGAGTGAGAAAATCTCTCAGCGATTCTCCCTTTTCCTGCTTAATTTGAGACAAATGGTGTTCCGACTTTGGATGAGCTTTTCTCGTCATGAAGTGTCCCAGGAATTTGCCAGCCAAGTCTTTCCATCCGGTTATTGAGTCAGGTTCCAATTTAGAATACCAGCGCAGAGCCGCCTTTTTCAGAGTCAGAGGGAAGGTGCGACATTTGTACGCATCCTTAGCCCCTTGACATGACATTGCCACCAAAAAGCTGTCAATATGCTCCTGTGGATCCGAATTCCCAAAGTATGGATCTACATTGGTTGGAGCTTTGAGGTTTTCAGGCATGGGGAAAGCCATTATACTTTTAGAAAATGGGTGATCTTTTTCTTCAGGTTCCCCAATCAGCTCTACTTCATTTCCTTTGACTACGCCTGACTGGGATGTTCCTTTTCTTAGTTCCTTCAGCAACTTATCCTGTTCATCCAGCCTTTTACGCAGGCGATCCAGTTCTGTTTCCATGCTTACTTTCCTCTGTGAGCATCCACCAGATGAGCCCTTGCTTTCGTGTCGGGAATGCGAAGGGCTTCCTCCTCTAGTGGGGGGCCTCTGTCGCGATTTTTCCTCCTCACGACGAGAAGGTTCCTCTTGTCTTGAACGCTCCTGTTCTGCCCTTCTCCTTCCTTCGCTTAACCGTTCCCTGAGATCCCTCTGATGAGAAGGCGCTTGTTCACCGGTTTTCCTCACTTCCAGCACGCTGTGGTGGCTGGGTTCAAAACGTTCTCCTTGTGACTGATTAGCCATGAACTTCTTCAGAAGGTGGTGGGAATGAGTTTCTCGCTCCCACTATGGTCGCCATTTTTCTGTCGTAGGATTACGGTGCTTAGACAATTCGGCTAAGAATCCAGCAATCCCACTTTTGATGTCAGACGCGAAATGAGCACCTTGAATACCAAGATACACACTCTCTTGTCGTTCTCAGTTTTGGGGGGGGGGGGTGGTGTGTGTGTTTGTGTGAGATGAGTTAGTCCATTTCTGCTATCTTACCAGGTATCTTATACACATTCCAGTATTATCCGTATTGATGACCGCTTTCAAGTGGCGGGTAAGATTCTTCCTAAACGGTTCTGGCATGATGGCAGGTATTAAGAGAATGAGAATCCTATGCAGGTGTGTAGCGGGTGGGATTCCTCAGACTCTTTCATGCACGTGTTGGAATTCATACCGGTATAACGGTATGAAGTCGTACGTCCCAATCTAATCAGGATTCGGTATCCAAATTCGGATTTGGTGGGCTTCTTTACGGCCTCAATTCGGTACTTGCTTTTAGGCCCAAGGGACCTCTTTGGGCTTCAATCCGGTATTCGGATGGCTATTCGGCGGGTTTTCCAAGCTTCATTCCGGCATCCGGATTCGGACCTCTTGGGTCTCAATCCGGTATCCGGATTCGGATTTAGTGGGCCTCTTGGGCCTCTATCCGGCATCAGGATTCAGCATATCGGTCCTGTTCATGTGGTCCATAACAGGACATTTCCAAAATATACTTTTCTTGTTTGACCTGCATAAAAACTTTCCTATAAACAAAAGTAGGCCAACAGGGCCAAAATATAATCTAATTCATTCATTACATAATTACCAGAAAATATTGTACATAAATAAAAATCCCAACAAAACTCAGGTCCAACACATGGTCACCGAGATAACCATGTGGAGTGTACTCCTGCTCGGCCATAACTCGTGTAAGCTCCTTCTGCACCTGTAATAAAAATAACAAGAAGGGTAGCATTACACAGAACTTAGAATAATAGTTTCTACAAGAGCATAGCAATAAACTAAGGTACTACACTATGACTTATTATTGCCCAATTAGACTGTCGTTTCCTATTCCTTTTTATTCATTTTTAATCTTACTTATATTTCACTATCTTAACTTCACTAAAACTTTCTACCCTTTTCATTTTATTTTATCATTCACTCACGTCTTGGCGGATCCTATCATTATTCATTTACACACACCATATTGGCGGGTCCTATTTACAATTGGTGCACACTCCTTATTGGAGGGTCCCTATATATATATTCTCTCCATTATGGAGGGTCATTATATATATATATAGCTCGCTTCTTTCGGAGGGTCATTATCTCGCTCCATTATGGAGGGTAATTATATATATAGCTCGCTCCTTTCGGAGGGTTATTATCTCGCTCCATTATGGAGGATCATTATTTATATAGTCACGCTAAGGGAGGGTCATCATTTATATGCATTTACTCACATAACCTATTCCTTTATTCACCCTTATCATACATTCTATATCCATACACCTCTTAATCCTATATCTACACACATAGCAAATTAGTACATTCAAACACAATATATACACACATATATTAAGTCCTATATTCACACACCCAAATAGGTGGGTCCATCTCACATTTTATAGTGTATTTCCATTTTCCATTCATTAACAATCTTAATTGGTTTGTTAGCTACTTAATTTCCATTCCAATTCCATTATAGGTCCTAAAGGTCCTAACACAATTATTATTCAATTACATTATTACTCTTTATTCATATCCCTATCAATTTACTATCATCAGCCATTACCATTTATCATCTATAATTATCTATCCAATGTTTTTGCTTTCATTTATCTACTTTACAAAAATCCCTAGGGTTCCATATCCATAACTATCCTAATCATATATTTCTACAAGTATACAAATAAATTCCTTTTCTTTATTTACTTACTCAAATTTCTATTATCATCAACTACCCTAAGGTTTTATACTCTATTTTGTAGAATCAAAAAGGTTTTGATGAACACAAATAAATCAACAAGTTGTTTTGATGAAGTCATTTGCCTTGAAGATCAACAACATCAAACAAACAAGAAGCAATCTAGTCTATTTTATTCACTCTCATTGTAATTTTAATCATTCTATCTTTATGAGTGTGGGTGGTAGAATTAGGATATTAACCTCTATATAATTTAGAATAATTAATATGGATTATTGATTGAAGTTAATAAGTAATAAACACTTGATAAAAATAAAAACAATCAAAGAAAAACAAATCAGAAAAATCATTTTTGCAAAAATGTCAGCAGTCTAATAGATTAGAACTTTTGTCTAATCGATTAACATAATCGATTAAGACTTTCCTCTAATCGATTAGATCGACACCAGATCTGAAAATAAGAAACAAGTTTTTGCTGATTTCTTGGAGGAATTCGTGGGTGAACGTTGGGGCAATAAAATCAGAGGCTCTTCCTCTGCTCCTCTGATTTGCTTGCCTATAAATTGAAGCTCTGTAGCCTTGTTTTCAACACACACAAGCATATCAAAGCTATACACGAATTTATATTCTCTCAAGTGCATATTCATGCTCTCTCAATTGTTCATATTTGTTATCCTTGTTAGATTGAGTGAGTTGCTGAGTTTTATCCATTCATTGCTTGCTGTAAAGAAGTCTTGGAAGAATTTCAAGCTAGCCTAAGATGTTCTTAGGTGTATTGAAGCCTTAGGAGGTTCCTAAGCACAAGACGAAGAGGCTCTTCGCCCGGTGGAGCTACTTGAAGGTTTCAAGGAGGCTTTGGAAGAGGTTCTTCCTACCGGAATCAAATTGGGGTAGAATACAAGAGTTTGGTACTCTCTTGGAAGGGTTAGGTTGAGTGAGGTTCATTCAAGTAATCCTTTGTATTTCTAACAATTTGATTAATAGAAAATCTCCCATTTCGGAAGGGAAGACTGGACGTAGCTCTCAAGGTTTGAGAGTGAACCAGTATAAAAATTCCTTGTGTTCATCCTTTTACTGCTTTCATTATCTGCTTGGTGATGGTGCTATAATTCATTTTGTTTATTTCGTTTTCTCTGTGTTTAGAATCGTATTCTTCTCTGCTTTGTGAATAGTCTAATCGATTAAGACTATCCTAATCGATTAGAACTTTAAGTTTTAATCTATTAGTTCTGAGCTTTAATCTATTATATCGTGGTTTTTATTAATATCTGCTTCCGCTTTAATCTGTTTCAATTACATTCGAAAAATTGGTATAGTTGCTTCCATTTACTATTCACCCCCCCCCCCCCCTCTCTAGTAAATTGTTATTTGAAAAGTTCCTAAGGAAACCATGGGCTTTAACAATCCATTTGGAGGTGAAGGCTCTTCAATAAATCGTCCTCCACTATTTAATGGTGAAGGATATGCTTATTGGATAGCTAGGATGAAAATATTTATTGAAGCAATAGATATTGATATTTGGAATGCAATTGAAAATGGTCCTTACATTCCTAGAAGAAAAATAGGTGAGGAAGTTGTTGAAATCCCAAAGACAAGTTGGAATGATGATGACAAAAAAGAAAGTGTCTTATGATTTAAAAGCTAAAAACATCATCACTTCCACCTTGTCTTATGATGAATTTTTTAGAGTATCCCATTGCAAAAACGCCAAACAAATGTGGGACATTCTTCAACTTACTCATGAAAGGACCAGTGAGGTTAGACAAGCAAGATTAAATACTTTAATGCATGAATATGAGTTATTTCGTATGCTTCCCAATGAATCTATAAATGATATGCAAAAACTATTTACTCATATTATTAATCATCTTATTGCTCTTGGTAAAACCTTTCTGAATGCTGAAATTATTAACAAAGTTTTGAGATGTTTAAGTAGGGAATGACAACCAAAGGTCACAGAAAGGTCACAACCATCATGGAATCAAAAGACTTGGACGCCATGGACATAGCAACGCTTTTTGGCAAGCTTCAAGAACATGAGATGGAGTTAGGACGTCTAACCATGCACGAAGAGTCTGACAAAAAGAAGAAAGGAATCTCACTAATGGCCACCACAAAATCAACTAAGGTATGTGACGATTCCTCTAGCTATGGATAGTGATTCTAGTCTTGATGATGAAACTTTTCAAAAACTAGCCAGGAGGTTTAGTAAATGTTTTAAAAGTAAAAGAGAATTAAATAGAATAAAGGATCCTAAGGATTCTTACCATAGAAGTAGTTCTCCGAAAGATAAAATAAAAAGTCATGAATGTGGTAAGAGAGGACACATAAGACCTTTATGCCCGGAGTATATCAAGAAAAATAAAGATGAAAATAAAAAGGGCAGAAGAGCTTACATTGTGTGGGATGCACCATATGAAAACGAAGAGACAAGCTCAAGCACATCAAGTGATGAGAAAGAAGCCAATCTTTACTTGGTGGGTAGATTTGATGAAGGCGCATCATCAAGTGTTACTTCAAGTAAGCAAGGAAATGAGGTATATTCTGATTCTGAATCTGAGTCTCTTGATTATGAAGAATTATATAGTGCTTACGTTGAAATGCATAATGAATTCAAGAAACTTGCTAAATCAAATGTTGAAAGAAAAAGAACTATTTTGAAATATAAAGAGCAAGTTTTGAATTTAGAAAAATGAGTAATATGTCAGATTAGTCCCTGACTTTGTAAGCGTCGGTCAAATTAGTCCCTGACTTTATCGAAATAGCAATTTAGTTCCTGAGATAGAAGAACGTCGTTCAAGTTGGTCCCTGCCATCACTTTCGCAGGGATGTATTTGCTTTAAAATGGGATAAAGATAGGGACGTATGTGAATTAAAATAAAATCTCAGGGACTAAATTGCTATTTCGATAAAGTCAGGGACTAACTTGACCGATGCTTACAAAGTCAGGGACTAATCTGACATATTACTCTTAGAAAAATGCATTGATGAGCTTAATAGTAAAAATAAAGCATTGCAACAAAGTATTGATTCTTTGAAAACTCAAGAAATTCCTCCTTGTGAAAGTTGCAAAAGTCATGAACATGAAGTTACAAATTTTAAAAATACTATCGCAACTTTATCAAGAGGTGATCAAAGGTTAAATCAACTTCTTGAAAATCAAAGGAATAATACAAATAAAACCGGCTTAGGATACATGAATTACAAGAAAAATAAATTTAGAAAAGTTGGTTCATTTTCAAATGTAGACCTCTCTGAAAAGCCAACCTGCTTTTATTGTGGCATTCATGGACACACCTCAAATATTTGTAGAATAAAATCTTATGGTGTACCTAACGGTTCTTATATTTGGATTGTGAAAGGAGAAAATCCCGATAGACTCAAAACAATTTGGGTACCCCCAAGCAAAACTTAATTTTTTATTCAAGTACTTTTGAAGGGCAAACGTGCTAAAATGATTTTTAATTTAATTGCCTATTCATAAGTATATTTGTTTTAGGGGGAGAAAAATTTGTTTTTAAGAGAAATAGGGCCATAAATCAACAAGTACTATCAATGCTCATAATCCAACAAGTGCTTTTATTTTCTATCTTTCGCATATTGCTCTTAATTGAGGCCCCTTTTTGATCATGCCAAAAGAGGGAGACGGGTTGATTGTTGCTTGATGTTTTGTGCAAATTTTTAAGATGCATAAAGTCAGGGGGAGTTTATGCAAATCAACGAGGACTAAAACAACAAGGATTTGTCATCATCAAAAAGGGGGAGATTTTAGAATCAAAAAGGTTTTGATGAAGACAAATAAATCAACAAGTTGTTTTGATGAAGTCATTTGCCTTGAAGAACAACAACATCAAACAAACAAGAAGTAATCTAGTCTATTTTATTCACTCTCATTGTAATTTTAATTATTCTATCTTTATTAGTGTGGGTGGTAGAATTAGGATATTAACCTCTATCTAATTTAGATAATTAATACGGATTATTGATTGAGGTTAATAAGTGATAAACACTTGAGAGAAATAAAAACAATCAAAGAAAAACAAATCAGAAAAATCATTTTTGAAAAAATGTCGGCAGTCTAATAGATTAGAACTTTTGTCTAATCGATTAACATAATCAATTAAGACTTTCCTCTAATCGATTAGATCGACACCAGATCTGAAAATAAGAAACAAGTTTTTGCTGATTTCTTGGAGGAATTCGTGGGTGAACGTTGGGGCAATAAAATCATAGGCTCTTCCTTGGCTCCTCTGATTTCCTTGCCTATAAATTGAAGCTCCATAGCCTTGTTTTCAATACACACAAGCATATCAAAGCTATACATGAATTTATACTCTCTCAAGTGCATATTCATTCTCTCACAATTGTTCATATATGTTATTCTTGTTACATTGAGTGAGTTGCTGAGTTTTATTCTTCATTGCTTGCTGTAAAGAAGTCTTGGAAGGTTTCCAAGCTAGCCTAAGAGGTTCTTAGGTTAATTGAAGCCTTAGGAGGTTCCTAAGAACAAGACGAAGAGGTTCTTCGCCCGGTGGAGCTACTTGAAGGTTTCAAGGAGGCTTTGGAAGAGGTTCTTCCGACCGGAATCAAATTGGGGTAGAATCCGAGAGTTAGGTACTCTCTTGGAAGGGTTAGGTTGAGTGAGGTTCATTCAAGTAATCCTTTGTGTTTCTAACAATTTGATTAATAGCAAATCTCCCAATTCGAAAGGGAGGACTGGACGTAACTCTCAAGGTTTGAGAGTGAACCAGTATAAAAATTCCTTGTGTTCATCTTTTTACTGCTTTCATTATCTGCTTGGTGATGGTGCTATAATTCATTTTGTTTATTTCGTTTTCTCTGTGTTTAGAATCGTATTCTTCTTTGCCTTGTGAATAGTCTAATCGATTAAGACTATATCCTAATCGATTAGAACTTTAAGTTTTAATCTATTAGTTCTGAGCTTTAATATATTAGATCTTGGATTTTGTTAATATCTGCTTCCTCTTTAATTTGTTTCAAATACATTCGAAAAATTGGTATAGTTGCTTCCATTTACCATTCACCCTCCTCTAGTAAATTGTTAGGTCGTTTGTTGGTTTCCAACATATTTATCCATATACTCCTAGCAATCACTGTAACAAAAGAGAACTCATACCCTAAGTCAAGGTAACACCACCTTCTTACCTGGAATCCTAGCAATAGAAACAATATCATGTTCGCGTCCGCGCCTTACTCGAGGGTCAGGGACAACAATGAATCTAAACAGAGACACGCGTTAAAACTAATTGTAGCATTAAAAATATATATATAATCAACTAAATTCATTTTTGTCAAAATAATAAATATATATCATTATACAATAAAAATATATGACTTTTCCCCAAAATATCTCTTCATTTGAAAATATAGGGATAATAAAAATATTGATAGATCGTCGAATAAATTAATTTATATTTTATGTTTTGTTTACATTTGTGGATCAATGTATGTAAGTATTTTGGATTATAACCAAAAGTTTGATGATCCTAAAAATAAAATACAATTAAGTACAACAATGTTGTATTTATAATTATTCAAAACTGATTGAAAAATAATAAAGTTATCGGTCCTTACAGATAGATAGCTATTGCGTAAGAAAAAATATCGAAATTCAAAAGTAAATATATGTTCTCAATCCTGATATTAAACTTGATAAAAATATAATATTTATAATTTTAAAATAGCATTTCATTATATATAACTTATGTCCGTAATATAATAAAACCAGTCTGAGAGCTAAAAATGAAACAATGTCAGAACGCTATGAAAATTTACAGAAATGTTCAAAATATTAAATTAAACATATCTTTCTAAAGAAACTATTTATAAAAATGCCTCTAAGGCTTACCACTTGACCTCCCTATCAAAATGTTAATTAAACTAAATAAAAGTACTATTTTATTTTTGAAAAACTATTATAACAAATTTATACTTATTTTGACTAGAAAACATATTTCAACTATAAAGATGAAATCAAAATTTTATTACGACACTCAAATATTGAAAATATCATATTAAATCATTTAATTATTTTACTAATGGTATTAGAAATAATGGGATGTTACAATTCTCCCCCACTTGTTGGAATTTCGTCCTCGAAATTCCGTTCAGTTCCTTCAATGGAGAACCATCCCTTTGGCAAGGTTTCTCGACTACGATTCTTACTTCTTCTCAGTTCCACTCCCCCACTTAGGTTGTTTATAAATCCACACTACTTGGCACTTTCATGCTTATATTGGGATATGCTACTTCTTGTTCTTACCCCAGCTTTCCTTTCGCTTCCGATTGTCTAGGTTTTGTCTCATTGTCGCCTAGACAATGTCTAACTTGGCTATTAAGTTCTCCCCCACTTGGCATCGGCATACTGCTTTGTATTAATGCCAGGGAGTAGGGAATTGCATGCGTCAGTTTTTGACCGCCTTTCGGGATTGAAAGCTGTGTCGAGTTGACTACCTATTGGTGGTCATTGGGTTGGAACGAGTTCCTAAGGTTTGCGAAATCTCGTATCCGCACACATCTAGGTTCGCATACTCAGTAAAGAGCACGGATCAATAGTTTAACTCGGTTGATCTCGTGTGGAGACCTTATGAAGCTGTCAAGGTTTATTTTTCTCGCGGGTAGTTGCTCAAGAGTCATGCTAGTAAGACTCCCCATAGATCTAGGACTACCAAGGTTTGGTCTAACTCTCCAAGGGAAATTAGAGATGGTTTCAGCTTAATTCCCTCAAGAATTGTGCATGAAGGATTCGCGAAGGCACTGTTCGGGTTGGCTTCCTTTCTTCTGAAGGTTCTACTTCTTGGGAAATTCTATTTCGAGTTGGTTTCTGTTTTACTTCGAAGATTTCAATGACATCGACCATTAATAAGTGCAAAGATCGAGGTGGTCAATCTCAATCTCACATTTATCAATAGCAACATCATTGTCGGGTTTGATGATGATATCATCACTTAACAGTTGCAAGAGTAAGGATGACCAATCCAACCATTGTAATCTATTAAACAACAACACCATCACGAAATTTAGCTAAGTCTAAACTAGTGTTCTATGGCTTATTGTTATCATTACGCTTCCAAGTCACACTACTTAGTCCTGGAGCAGGAAGCAAATTAACACATAGATAACTATATGTATATTCCATTCACCTAACTTAGATGCTAGACTATACACATCAGTTACTCGCTTGGTGAGTAAACCAAAGGAGTTGTGAGTCCACACTCCATGGCCGAGCAAAAACTGCTCTGATACCAAAACTGTAACACCTTACCTTAATTAATATACTAATTGCCCCGATTAGCTTTAGTGACTTGAAAATTTCTTTTTAAAACTCTTATTTACTTAAATATACACTTATTAAAATATCCGTAAAATCGGACGGAGTTTACTTTGTTTTAGGGACATTCCCAAAATATACTTTTCTTGTTTGACCTTCATAAAAACTTTCCTATAAACAACAGTAGGTCAGCAGGGCCAAAATATAATCAAATTCATTCATTACATAATTTCCATAAAATATTGTGCATAAATAAAAATCCCAACAAAACTCATGACCAACACATGGTCACCCAGATAACCAATTACACTCCACATCGTGGAGTGTACTCCTGCTCGGCCATAACTCGTGTAAGCTCCTTCTGCACTTGTAATAAAAATAGCAAGAAGGGTAGAATTACACAAAACTTAGAATCATAGTTTCTACAAGAGCATAGCAATAAACTAAGGTACTACACTATGACGTATTGCCTAATTAGACCGTCGTTTCCTATTCCTTTTTATTCCTTTTTAATTTTCCTTATATTTCACTATCTTAACTTCACTAAGCCTTTTGTTGTGGGGTGTTATCCCACATGTACTGGCAAGCCGGTTTATTGATGTACGACGATGATAATGGGTTCTCGGTTAGAGAACTCCGTCACCTAGTCGGGATATTTGGGGGTGGTGTGTGTGCCGTGTGAAAACAACGGGATGAGAGCATAGTTCATACCTTAGTCATTACCTCTTATTTATAGGGTGAAGGGTATGATGTGTCATGATGGGGCATTAAGGCCGAGATGTAACGGCTCCATGAATGACATCATGAGCAGCAATAATGTCAAACCGTTACAACGGTTACATATTCATTGGCTATTAATGCCGGATTGCCGATATACCGGATTGATGCTTGTTGGTCCGTGATACCGGTTATTATTTGTCCGTGATACCGGCCCATAACAGTAGCCCCCTAGCTTGGTGCTGTGACGTAAGGAGGAGCGTCGAGGTATGAATAGGAAAGACCGGTATAAGCGTTGAATTTTTTGTGACTATGAAACGGATCCTTAACTCCGAAGAAATTCTTCAAATCTTTCAATTGATTTTAAAGGAGGGAAAACAAAACAATATTCTCCCTATCCAGAACCAGAGATTGAAGAGGGGAACTCAGTGCGAGGTTTCTCGAGTCGCCTAGTGAGCTCGAAGAAAGAAATCTAGCATGAAGATTCCTTGCTTGCTGGATACAAGACTTAAGGGGGAAGCCCAATTGAGGGTTCCTCACTCTTGGCAAGAGTCCGGGAAGGAGAATTCAACATGAAGTTTTTCTCATTCTAAACCCTAAAACGAATAGGGAAACTCGACACAAGGTTCCTCGTCGTCAACAAATGAGTCCAGATAAGAGAATATAGCAACGTGTTCCTCATCTTTCGAAACTCGTCGAATTTTGAAGAAAATATCAGAGTTATGTCCGCGTAGAATACTCTCGAGATAGTGATCGTAAAAAATCATGTATCTCTCTAACCGCTACTAAATCGATGGTTAGTCGAATTAGGGGCGGTATATTAAGGAAACCTCATGGGCTAGAATAATCGTCGTGGGGGATATTTTTTATCATCCTCTTGAAAAGCTTATAGTCCGTTGACAAGAATCCCGGAGTCCTTTTTGGACTAGCCTGAGAAAATTGAGGCATCATGTTTGTACCTTTCAATATAAAATAACAATTAAAATATTAAATAACAATTATCACGTAGTGACATTAATTAGCAAAAATATAAGTTATTTTTATTTTTAACGGAAGTCAATAGCATTAGCTATTCTGTTGTATAATAATTAAAGAAATATAACCGTATAACAATAATATAATAATGAAATAATACTATATTTATGATGCCTTTATGAAAATATTGAAAAGATATATTCCTCCCCTGGCTTGGTCAAAGTGTTCTGTTTATGATTCCATTTTGCTATTGGGCCTTTCATGGGCTTGCACACAATTGTTGCACACCAGCAAGAGGCTTCCGTGGAGCATTGTGTTAGGAAGGGCTCAAAGCCTATCTTCTTCTTTCTGTGACCAAGAGACATGGCTCCCTCATCTTCTTCTTTCTGTGATCTAGCTCTTCCTCGTGACACATGAGACATAGGAGGGCGGCACAGGTGCGAGACGACGCTTGGTTCACCGGAGGGGGCGACGACGGCAACATGCACGACCTCCCTCTCTGGAGCTGCGAACGGTGGTGATGACTGGGTCGAGATCGGCGGCTATGATGCCGGTCGCGCTTGTGACATTGGGGGCCGAATTCGTTTGCCCCTAGTGATGATTTGAGTCATGTTCAGCACCACATTCCTTCAATCCACATGTGATATAAATTAGGGGATTATTGTTCATATCCTCACTTAATAGATATCATTTGATTGAGGCAAGCAAGGCAACAACATAGGCATGATCCATCTGAACATAGGACGGATACATGGGATACGAATCCAAATGACTATAGGTGGAGGTTGAAACTTTGTCATGGTTACTATGGCCACAGTGGGCTTTGGAATGCCGATGATAATAATAAGGTGGTGGGAATTAGTTTGCCGCTCCCACTGTGGTCGCCAATGTTGTGGGGTGTTATCCCACATGTACCGGCAAGCCGGTTTGTTGATGTACGACGATGATAACGGGTTAACGGTTAAAGAACTCCGTCACCGAGTCGGGATATTTGCGGGTGGTGTGAGTGCCGTGTGAAAACAACAGGATGAGAGCTTAGCCATTATCTCTTATTTATAGGGTGAAGGGTATGATATGCCATGATGGGGCATTAAGGCCGAGATGTAACGGCTCCATGCCATCATGAGCAGCAATAATGTCAAACCGTTACACCGGTTACATATTCATTGGCTATTGATGCCGGATTGGCGGTATACCAGATTGATGCTTGTTGGTCCGTGATACCGGTTATTATTTGTCCGTGATACCGGCCCATAACACCTTTCTACCCTTTTCATTTTATCTTATCATTCACTCACCTCTTGGCGGGTCCTATCATTCCCAATTTACACACACCCTAAGGGCGGGCCCTATCATTATTCATTTATACACACCATATTGGCGGGTCCTATTTACAATTGGTGCACACTCCTTATTGGAGGGTCCCTATATATATATATATATATATATATATATATATATATTATCGCTCCTTTATGGAGGGTCCATTTATATACACGCTCCTTTATGGAGGGTCCATTTATATACACGTTCCTTTATGGAGGGTCATTATCTCGCTCCATTATGGAGGGTCATTATATATATAGCTCGCTCCTTTCGGAGGGTTATTATTCGCTCCATTATGGAGGGTCATTATATATATAGCTCGCTCCTTTCCGAGGGTCATTATCTCGCTCCGTTACGGAGGATCATTATTTATATAGTCACGCTCCCTTAGGGAGGGTCATTATTTATATGCATTTACCAACATAACTTATTCCTATATTCACCCTTATCATACATTCTATATCCATACACCTCTTAATCCTATATCTACACATATAGCAAATTCGTACATTCAAACACAATATATACACACATATATTAAGTCCAATATTCACACACCCAAAAAATAGGTGGGTCCATCTCACATTAGTAGTGTAATTCCATTTTCCATTCATTAACACTCTTAATTGATTTGTTAGCTACTTAATTTCCATTCCAATTCCATTATAGGTCATAAAGGTCCTAACATATTTATTATTCAATTACATTACTCTTTATTCATATCCCTATCAATTTACTCTTATCAACCATTACCATTTATCATCTATAATTATCTATCTAATGTTTTTCATTTCATTTATCTACTTTACAAAATTCCCTAGGGTTACATATTCCATAACTATCCTAATCATATATTTCTACAAGTATACAAATAAATTTCTTTTCTTTATTTACTTACTCAAATTCATATTATTATCAACTACCCTAAGGTTTTATACTCTATTTATCCATCTACCCCTAGCCATCACTATAACAAAAGAGAACTCATACCCTAAGTCAAGGTAACACCACCTTCTTACCTGGAATCCTAGCAATAGAAACAATATCACATTCGCGTCCGTGCCTTACTCGAGGGTCAGGGACAACAATGGATCTAAACAGGGACACAGGTTAAAACTAATTGTAGCATTAAAAGTGTGTATATATATATAATCAACTATATTCATTTTTGTCAAAATAATAAATATATATCATTATACAATAAAATATATGACTTTTCCCCAAAATATCTCTTTATTTGAAAATATATGAATAATAAAAAATATTGATGGATCGTCGAATAATTTAGGTAGATGGATAGAGAGAGTTGAAAATGTTATTTACCTAAGAAGGATTTGAGATTGGACGGTTAAATTTTTAATTATAGGACTGAGAAGTCATGAAAACCTTAAAATTTTCCCTTCATTGTCGCTATTCTTTCTCTCTCTCTCGTGCTGCTATTTCTTCTCACTCTGTCTCTCTCTTCTTTCTTTCTATTTCCTCACTTTCTCTTTCTTCCTTATTACTCTCTCTTTTGTTTTCACTTTCTTTAATTGTGTTGGGGTTGGGCGATGGGTACCGGGTGGATTTAGGAAATTAATTTATATTTTATGCTTTGTTCTCATTTGTGGATCAATGTGTGTAAGTATTTTGAATTATAACCAAAAGTTTGATGATCCTAAAAATAAAATACATTTAAGTACAACAATATTGTATTTTAATTATTCTGATTGAAAAATAATAAGGTCCTTACAAATAGCTATTGCGTAAGAAAAAGTATTTAAATTCAAAAGTAGATATATGTTCTCAATCCTGACATTAAACTTGATAAAATATAATCTTTATAATTTTAAATTAGCAAATCATTAGATATAACTTATACCCGTAATATATTAAAACTAGTTTGGGAGCTAAAAACAAAACAATCTCATAACGCCATGAAAATTTACAAAAATATTCAAAATATTAAATTAAACATATCATTCCAAAGAAACTATTTATAAAAATGTCTCTAAGGCTGGCCACTTCAGCTCTATGTCAAAATGTTAATTAAACTAAATAAAAGTACTATTTTATTTTTGAAAAACGTATTATAACAAATTTATACTTATTTTGACTAGAAAACATATTTCAATTATAATGATGAAATCAAAATTTTATTACGACACTCAAATATTGAAAACATCATATTAAATCATTTAATTATTTTACTAAAGGTATTAAAAATGGCGGGATGGTATGTGGGGATAGTCGCAATCCATTTGTCTGCCAGGGACGTTACAAATGGTATTAGAGCGGCTCCTCTCCCAATACGGTGTGGTTCGGGGACGGAATCAGGCGGAAGCTGGTGGGCATGCAAGACCCCGGGCTGACGATGGTGGGGAGTGATCACCGGTGCAAGAGGCACGGACAAGGAGCGGCTCCTGGCAAGCTTCTAAGGGAGGGGTACATGAATGAACCGACACACCGGAATGCAAGGGTGATCCTGAGACTGTGTAGGAATGGAACTACATAGTACAAGAAGGCTTAAATGAATTGATTGGTACTACCCATATCAACAATATGCATCTTCTTTTCGGTAGCCCATCACTTAAGAACTTCATAGTTAAGCTTGCTTGACTTGGAGTAATTCTGGGATGGGTGACCTCCTGGGAAGTTTTCCTGGGAAGCGTACGAGTGAGGACAAAACACACTGAAAAGACCCGTGTTCGTATGTGGGGACAGTCGCAATCCATTTGTCTGTCAGGGACGTTACAATAAATCTATATAATTAACCTACAAATAGACTTACATCTCAAAAAAAGTAACATGTGACCTCTTGGAAAGTTTTCCCGGGAAGCGTGCGAGTGAGAACAAAACACACTGAAAAGATCCGTGTTGGTATGTGGGGACAGTCGCAATCCATTTGCCTGTCAGGGACGTTACAATAAATTTATATAATTAACCTACAAATAGACTTACATCTCAAAAAAAAAATATGTAACATATGTCACTTGCTTATTATTAATTGGTTAATGAGTGACGCATGTCACTTTTTTATAATGTAAACTTTTGAATCTGTAGGTCTAATTATTACAACTCTTTCTGATTTTTCTTATTACACTCAAATAATCTGGTGTTGTGTTTTCTAACTACAACAACAAAGAGTGTAAGACGTAACATATGGTTTTGAAATTTTTTATGATGTTTATAATGTAGTTTGTTTCACGGTGCCGGTTTCACTGCACTGCCTTGGGGTTTCACTGCACACCGCCGTCAGCTTCACCACCACCGGCACTCCTCCGGCGTCACCATCTAAGGCCACACCCCCGCCACCGCATCATCCGCCGCAGGGAAAGTAGGAGGTAATTTAAAAAAAAAACCAACCAACCCCTATGTCAATTATGGGACATAGGGGGTAATTTAAAAAAAAGAAGAAAGAAACCAACTAACCCCTACGTCAATCATGGGATGTAGGGGGTAAAAAAAACAAAAAAAAAAAAAAAAACCCAACCAACCCCTACGTCAATCATAGGACATAGGGGTTAATTTATTTAAAAAAAAAAAGAAATCAACCAACTCCTACGTCAATCATGGGACGTAGGGGTAATTTATTAAAAAAAAAAGAAAGAGAGCAAACCTGTTGCAGAGAGAGCACTGGCGAAGAGCTGAGCAGACACGCGCAGTGATGGAGGAACGACGTGTCCACCGATTTTTAATTGAAATTAACACCTACTTCTTATGCTTGAAGTAAGTTAAAAAATTTCCTGAATTAACACTTACTTCTTGAGCTTGAAGTAGGTTCAAAATTTCAACTGAAATTATCATATTCACATACACCTACTTTTTGAGCTTGAAGTAGGTTCAAATTTCAAAGTTAAACTTTCATTCCCATCCACAATAAAAAATAAATAAATAAATAAAAATAAAGACAAAACATCAACAGCAGCGTTGCTCTTCTCTCTTGGCTTCGAACCACCGCCAGGCACCACCGTTGCTACCGGTGCGGTTCGTGGCCAGGAGCTGTCTGCTAGTGGCATACCCGACACAAGCCACGCTAGATCCAGGTGCTGTTCGAAGCATCCATCATACACGCCAGTTTTTAATTTTTTGTTTTTTTTACAGGATTAGCGAGTTTTCGGTTGCCTTCACTTGTCCGTACAAAACCATTTACACATATGGTACGCGTTGCACCTGACAACTTAGGTTCATTAAAATCGTCGTAGCCTGTTTCACCGTCATACATTGAATCACATTTAGTTCTTATACCATGAACTCACATTCGAAAGTGGATTGTACTCATTTTATTGAATTACATTTAGTTCTTGTACCATGAACTCACATTTGAAAGTGGATTCTACTCATTTATACGATGAATATTATTTCTGATCAAACTATACAAAGTACTATTCTTTGATTTTAAGAAATAATGAAAAATACATATTAGTAATTATCTTTTTTATCAGATACATATTAATGTTACGTTCAATGAATTTTAACTTTACATTAATTTAGTGAATATGATACATAAGTTCACAATTCAATGTTTTTATGTAAATATAATTGAGATTAATGGGTGTGCACTGACGGTGTAACATTTTTTACACCATCAGCCCATCATCCATCATTCATTTGTATTACTTTTATTTGAAAGTCAAGGACCATAAACGCACGAATGGTGAATGATGCACTGATGGTGTAAAAAAACATTATCACTGTTGGTGCACTGTCTATTTTCTCATATAATTTGCACTTTATAAAATAATAAATTATTAATTTATCAATTAATTAAGGACTATCTAAATTGATAATTTCTTCAACAGTATTAATTTATAAAGATTATGAGTTTCAAAACATTATTATATCTTTAGTTTTTCTTTATATATATATATATATATATAAAGCGGGGCAAAAAAGCGCCCAAAACAAAAACCTTGCATAACCATTTTCGGGAAAGCTATCCCGTATGCATCTTCCTCAACCGAATGGTAAAGGAAGTCCGGAATTGAATGAAAAACAGTACAATGAAAGTCGCCTTCATGTCCCTTATTAGCAAGAGCATCAGCACATCTGTTGGCCTGACGGAAAATATGATTTAAAGAGAAATTAAAGTCTTCAAGCATCCTGATAAGGTTAAGCAACTTAGCACAATGGTGTGAAGCAGAGAAAGAGTTCCGCACCAGCTCAATACCTATACTGGAGTCCATCTCAATGCACAGATTCACCACACCCAAATCCTTCGCTAAACGTAAGCCCCAAAGGAGGCCCCCAAGTTCTGCTTTAATTATAGACGCAACACCCATATTGCAGTAAAAGCCCTAAATAAAATGCCCCGATTCATCCCTTAGAAGGCCACCACAAGCCGCCAACATCGATTCTTGTCTCACAGACCCATCAACATTCAGTTTCATCATGCCTCTAGCTGGAGGTTCCCATCGCACTAAAACTTCACGCCGCAAGCATCGTTGGAAACTTGCTTTCTGCATGCTATTGGCCACATGACTAGTGTAGCATAGAACCTGCATTTGAAGACTGATAATAGACTCTTTCTTGCTTTCAAAAACAAAGGAGTTTCTTTCCCTCCATAACATCCAAACTGCTACTCCAAACATTGTACTCCAGTCTATACTTGAATTTCCTTTAATACCGCCATGCACATTCCTGTGAATCCACTCATCAAGGTTAGCATGAAAGAAAGCCACCCAACTTCTACGATCTACATGCGCAGTCCACAAGGGTCGAATCTCCTTGCAGTCACGGAGACAGTGAAGGATAGTCTCAGGACCACCTTGGCAACGAACACAAATATCAGAGCTTCCCATTCCTCTCTGAAGTCTTTCTGAATTCGTGAGCAGTCTACCATGGCACAACTTCCATAAATGAGTGCGAATCCGCTGCGGTCCTTCCCAAGCCCAAACCGCATAAAAAATTTTGTTGTCCACAGTAGGGGTATTTAGTGGCTGAGCTGCTAGCATCTCATACGCAGACTTGAGGCTAAAATGGCCACTGACGTCAGCCATCCAAACAAAGCAATCATCACCGTTCTCCGGATTTGGGGGTGTCACCGCAGCAATGCGTTGACACACCGAATCCGAAAGCAAATTCCTTAAAGCTGTCCAATCCCACTCTCCACCAATAGAGTGGTGAATAGCTGGGTAACCAGCACACCAGTCAGGTACAGTGATATCTGGTTCGTGCATGAGAGACGGAATCCCTGGAATCCAGTGATCACTCTAGAACTTAGTTGTTCCTCCATTTCCTATCTGCCACATACAACCTCTCTTCATCAAGGGATAGGCGCGAGCGATACCCCTCCATAACGAGGAGACATTAGCAGCTTGATTAACTAAAACTTGCAGCACATTAGATATCTTGTACTATGCTTTCATGACTTTAACCCACAACTTATTCGGTTCAGAGATCATCCCCCAGGCCAGCTTCATCATATAAGCCTCGTTAACACATTTCAGGCTCCGAAAACCCAAACCCCCTTCTCCTTCGGACATATCTTTAGTTTTTCAAAACTATATCACTATTTTTAAAATCTTTTTGCCCAATTTTAAGGGCCGGGGTCAAGAGATCCATTAAGTTATAAAGATTTTACGGTGTACAAATATATTTTGATGGAGAATCTCTTCAATCAATCCGTATTAGAATTAATTAAAATCTCAATGGATATGGCCAGCTAGCTAAGCATAGCGTCACGTACAAATTAGTACTATCCCCTCTGTCTCACAAAGATAGTTAAAAAACTCAAAAGTCAAAAAATTAAAGAGACATATATTTAATAGTTTGTCTAACACACCAATCAATTATCAAACAACTAATTTAATGCATTTTGCATGGATCAAACAATCACGATTCAAAGTTTACAATTTCTAAACTTTTCATTAATTATTTTTACTATAGTTTGGAACAAAAAATTTAGCTATTTTTTACCATCCTTGTGAGATGGAGGGAGTATATATTAGAGATTTAGAGTATACTTTAAGCCTAAGATCTAGCGGCATTTGTATATTAAAGCAAGTTGGATTAAAATTGTGAAATTAAAGTCATCATTAATCATTGGAAGGGCACCGGAAATAACGGATCATGAGTAGCACAACTAGACTTTGCTCGTCAATAATCCCTTTTCTTTAGTCATTAGTGCGGGGAATCAATATCAAAAAGCCAATCACAAAAGATAACTACTTTTTCCGTTTCATATGTAATGTATTTTAAGGTTATGCACGGATTTTAAGAAATGGTTACATGATGTAAGGATTTGTTGTATTTTGACTATAATGCCCCTATATAATCATTATTGAAAAGAAAGAAATGTATTGAAAGTGAAAAAGAGAGTGTAATAAATAGGGGTGTGTTTGGGAAAATATCATTAATTATGTATTGGCTTTATAAAAGAATTAGACTTATGAAATATAATACAAATGCTAAAACAACATTACATATGAAACGAAGGGAGTATAACTATATATATATATATACACAATCATAAAACATATATATGCCTCGGAGAGAATTAATCTTCGACGGTACGCGGGAGAATACCCTTAGTCTAAAAAAAATGAAACATATATATGCCAACTTTTCCACGGTTGATCCAATCAGGATCAAAATCAGAGTATCTATTATACTATTTGTTTTATTATATTAAGAAGGGATTATTTGCATCTATATGTATCTCTTGGAATATATTTATTGACTTAAATACATTTTTAGTTCACCTATAGAGGTTTTTTTTTTAATCCAAGTAAAAAAATTGTTAAAATCCTTATAAACAAGTTTATTTTTATTTAATTTCTTACATTATTAGTTTGTAATGTTTTGTTTTGAATTTGATTTTTACAGTGCGTCAATCTTTTGAATTTGGTCCACCACATAATATGTTAACATTTTGAATTTTTTTGGTCCCAATAATGTATTTGAAATTTCGATTTAATTTCGGGCATATTAACACTTAACAAAATCACGATGGAGAGTTGGTGTAAGGCCTCAACTGAAATCTTGGGAATGGGACAAGGGTGCTAGTAGCCCCGGGTTCGATTCCCACTAAAAATATCTCGCTGGGAGAGCCAGCCACGCAGCTCGCTCCGGATTAGTCTCAAGGGCTCCCTGATATTAAGGGTGCTCTTGGGGATACCGGTGGTTCCGCAAGGAATACGGACAAAAAAAAAAAAATCACGATGGAGATTAAAATTAAAAATAAACGACTTTACGGGGATGTTGTTGAGTGATGCATTAATGCATTGCCTTTCACAAACCAAAAGAAAATTATTAGAAAATGAAAAGTACTAGTACTTTGTGTGAAGATTAATGAAAAGTGAGATGAATATATAATTAATATGTTGATCATCTACACAATTGAGCATGATGATGAGTGGGAGTAGTAACTTCACTACCAATATTTAAGGATTCTTTGTTGTCTTGTACTATCTTCAATATTTTTTCAAACATTGATACTTGACATGGAATTCTGAGCACACCCTCTTGCTGGAAACCAAATTCCTCTTCAGCTTCTCTCAGCAACATCTCAAATGCTTGGTGACTCAAGTACTCTGTTGGAATAGTGAATCTCTTGAGCTCTTTCCCAACACAAACTGCAAGAAACCCTTTCGGAACTATGTCATGATTTGAAGAAGAAGAAGAAGAAATGTCTGAGAATGACAAAGTTCTTTTCAAGAACTTTATACCTTTGCTGCCACTGGTGGTGCTAGGAGAAGAAGAGACAGAGTTGTTAGAATTAGTATTTGCAACCTTCTTCCACTTCTTGAGGATTTGTTGAAGCCTAACAATTTCTCTGATTTTATTGGGCTTCTTTGAATTCTCCATCAATCAAAGCCTTGATTATTTGATGAGATGCTTTTGATTGTGAATCTCATGCGAAGTGTAATGAAGGGGCAACCATTTATAAGCTGAAGAGCCGAGATGCCTTACTAAGTGCTCAAATTAATATGTTCTATATTTTATTCTTTCATTGATGAATAAATAATCTTACCCCTACATACTTGCAGATTTTTTTTTTCACTCTGTTATCCGGCCTACTAGGCCTATTAATCCAGTTTCAGGGGTCTCGGGGTTAAGGTTTTATTTATCTCTCAACGTTGTTGTGGGAGATCAAATCGTGGTTCGCCCTACCAAGTGCAGTCACTGACACCACTACACCAATAGTTCGTTGGTCATACACATTTTGTTTGATAATTAGTTTTAGGTACCCTAAAATAGTTATTCCGTTCACCCAAAAAAAAATAGTTATTCCAAAATTGTTTGATACATGAGGTTTAGTTAACGGCGGGTATATATTTTAAGAATATTTGTTAATAAATTAAAAAGACTAAATTAGTATTGGACAACTTAGTTAATTATAGAGTTATTGTTTTCTTAACCTCAGGCCTCAACCCTAAGGGCTGAGGATAAACACTACAAAACGATTGAGATTTCTTGAAAATGATGCATCTAACAAATAAAATGACTTATGTTTTAATGTGTTCAAGACATTCTAATCACTTTGGGGTGCTTATCCTCGGACTGAGGTTAAGAAAACCCTATTTATTACGGAGTATATTAACAATGCTCTAAAGACATTTGGTAATATTCTTCTTTAATTATTTGAATAGAAAAAATATTTCATATACATGAGAAAGACATTATTCAATTTCTAATCACAATAATGAGATAAAAATAACATACTCCGTATTTTATTTGTTTCGGAAAAATTGATTATTTGACATTTTGGGGAGTAGTTAGTAATGGTTTATCTTTCCAATATTTTTTTGGTTTTGGTTTCTTGTTTATACAGTATGTCCCAATACAAAACACACACCATTTAATAAACACAATGATTATTTTGATTTTTTTTATAAATTAAATATTTTTTTTATTATATATTTTTCTCTTTGTAATTATACTTTTCGTTCAGTACTTACGTAAATCAATACCTTATCAAATAAAGATAAACATTAAAAAAAAATTATTAGATTCTTAAACTTTTAAATTTGACGTATAAAAAGGTAACAACTCCAATATATCTCTTGGTTATACCGTTGTTACATTTACATTTTGTTTGGTTTGAGGGATGTTGGGGGAAGAGAGTTTTTTTTTCAGTAAAAGAATAAATTCATTACCAACGTGCAAAATTCAAGAACAAAATAAACGACTTTCATCCTTAACCTTGCCACCTTCTAAGAAGGGTTCAAGATCAAAGACTAAGCCAATCCTTAGGGAAGTTTGTCACCTTCTATGAAGGGTTCAAACAAACCCAAGGAAAAAGAATGTTAAAGTTCCTGTCGAATCCTATCTACCAAAGAATGATTGGACCAATTTACATAATTCGGAAAACAAAAACTAATTCTATGAGCAACCTCTCTTCTAATTGCACTAAAAACAAATTGCATACTCCGTTTGCGATCCATGAAAGTTCTACCATTCCTTTCCTCCCAGATGTGATATATTAATGCTGTAAACAATGCAAACACACATTTGCACCTGGTCCTGTCACAAAAGGCTGATCGAATCCAACCTGTCCAATTATGATACTTGTAAGGCCACCTGTCTATTCCAATCCACATGCAGCAGCATTCAAGGAGATTACGACTCCAAATACATTCAAAGAATAAATGATTTCTGGATTCAGCAGATATTAAACAAAGACAACAATGATTAAGAATAAACATAAAAGAAGATATTCTATCAAGAGTGTGCAACTTGCCAAGGGCAGCAAGCCAAGCTATAAAGCAATGCTTTTGAACATTCACACTATTCCAAACCATTCTATACAAGGGAAAATACCCTTGCTGATTAGTGAGAAACAAATACCCACTCTTGATAGTGTACACACCATCATGGGGAAGAGAGTTTGAGGGAGAAGAAAATAGAAAGAAAATGGAGTTTTCTCTTGTTTGGTTGAGGAAAGAAAATGAGGGAGGAGAGAAAAATGGGTGGGACCCACTCAAAAAAAATTTCTCTCCTCAAATGAAGAGATTTCGAAGAGAAAAGTGTTGAGTGAGCTACTTCACATGGAAAAGACAAAATAAACCTCACTCCCTTTTCTAACACTCATTTTCAAAGATTTTTATTTTTATTTTTTTTTATAATTTGGAATTAGAATTTTTATTATGTAGTAAATAATCAATGAGAGAAAAAATATACTGAAGTAAAAAAATAATATTTGAATTAGAATTTTTATTATTTAAAAAATAATTGAAGTAAAAAAAATATTTGGTTGTGTTTGATATTGAGAAAGAAAAATATATATTTATTTTTGTTATGTAAAATAAGGGTATATTTATCTTTTAACAAGTTTAATGTTTTCTTTCTTCCCACTTTTCTCTCCAACCAAACAAAAGGAGAGAAAACTCAATTTTCTCTCTCTCATATTTCTTCCCATTTTCTCTCATATCAAACAACCACAAAATCTACTCATTTTCTTTCCATAATCTCTTTTCCCTATTTCTCTCTTCTCTTTTTCTCTCTTCCCATTTTCTCTCCGGTAACCAAACAAAGTGTTAGGGTTTTTTTTTTAGTCTTGTTTACATGTGTCCTAATTACTAATAATATTTGTAGGATCTTTCCACTCCATGCATCTGATACATAAGTTAATCATATCTTAAAAAAGTAAAGTTTTGTTGGAAATTGAGGTATTTAATGAATTGAAAAATTAATTGTTTAGTTCTCCAATACAATTTTATTATTTATGTTATTATGTTATCATATGCATGTAGTGCATAGGATAGAAAAACTGATATTTCTATATTAAAAAAAAAAATAATCATGAATGTGTATTACTCTTGTCTCGGGAATCTAACAAAATATATTTTCCAATGGTTATCTACTAGATTTAGCTTCTTGACAAGTGCACAAAGGCTCTTATTAGCATTTGCCTATTTGTTACTTCCTCCGTTTTATATGTAGTGTGTTTTAAGATTATGCACGAGTTTTAAAAAATGGTTAAATGATGTAAGAATTTTGTGTTTTTTGACTATAATGCCCCTGTATAATTATCATTTAAGAGAGAGAAAGATATTGGAAATGAAAAAGATAATATAATAAATAGGAGTGTGTTAGGAAAAATAGTATTAATTATGTATTGAGTTTTGTAAATAAACAATACATATGAGATACAGGAAAAAACTTTATAAATATTACATATTACATATATGAAATGGAGGGAGTATATATTAAGAGTTACTATGTTTTTAGTGTTTTTTTTAAATAATAATAACCTAATGTGTTTGTTTATTATAATTTTATATTACTTTTTTTAAAAAAAATAATCAAGATTTAGCATCTTCCTTATAGGTGTTACGGTAAAAATTATTTTTGGGAAGATTATTTTTACAGACTCATGTGATTTTTTTGTCCTATCCTTATCATTCCAATAACATTAACTAACCCTTATCTCTCCCTATTTTTTTTTTTAATTTACTATGTAAAAATAATCTCTCTTACACTAACCAAACAAAACCATCTGGTTAAATTCTTTTTTTCAGCTACAAAATTTAAACATAAATAAATTATATTTTTAACATATTATAAGATTATAATCACAAATAAAAATAATCATAATATAATATTACTAAATACTCCCTCCGGTATCATTTTTAAGCAAAAATAATTAACTTCACACCTATTAAAAAAGTTATTTGAGTATATTTAATTTTCTCAATTTCATTAAAAAAAAGACTACTTTAGTAAATTTAAATTGGAAATGAAACAAAAATTAAATGATTCAACCACATTATGAGGATATTTTAGGAATGATTATATTAGGGAAAAAAATTAGTTAATTTTTGCTTATATTTAAGATCATCAGTAAAATATTTTTTTTCATATAAATAAAATTGGAGGTAGTATATCAAACACTCAATTAGTCAGTATATGTATTCAGCTGATTATTATTTATTGGCAACTTGAATATAGGAGTATATCTATCATATGATTCATGCCATTGCTGCAATTCTTTCTTTTTTTATGAACATGTCATTGCTGCAATTCTGCTTTGGTTTATGGGATGGATGCTTAGAAGATCGTGGAAGATGCTGCTCTGTGGTTGCATGTGAATCGTCCATTTGTTTATTGGGCCAGCAGGTTGGAAATGATTTTTTTATTTATTTATTTTGAAAGGGTAGAAGTCCTTTTTACTCATATCATTAGAAATTTTTTTTTTTTATTCCTTGCGGAACCATCGGTATCCCCAAGAGCACTCTTAATATCAGGGAGCCTTGAGACTAATCCGGAGCGAGCTGCGTGGCTGACTCTCCCAACGAGATGTTTTTAGTGGGAATCGAACCCAGAACTTCACCATTCCCAAGATTTCAGTTAGGGCCTTACACCAACTGAACCAAGCCTCGTTGGTTCATTAGAAGTTTAGAACATCGATCATCTTCATTTTTTTTTTTTAATTCAACTTATTTGGTTGACTCACACCGGAATGATTGCTCAGTGCTCACCATTCTAATCATTATGATTCATGAACCGTACCATGAATTTTCTGAATCCATTTGTACCAAAAGAAACGGGTCAAAAAGCCGTTTTATTAGTCTACTGGTTCAAATGGTATAAGGGGAATGGACTGCTTTTCTTGGAGGATGTCTTGGGTTTAGGGTTTAGAAGGTGTGACATATTTATACCAACTCTGTATTTATTACGTACATGTTTGAATATGCGGTAAATTAGTTTATAATTAATTTTAGAATACTAACGGTATCATATTAGCTTCTACTCCAACATAAAAATAGGGCTAGCTAACATGATTTTGTAATATATGAATCCAAACATACCCTACTTCTCATGTGATTCAATTATTACTGCACTAACCTCCTTTACAGGAAATGAGCATAGACTATTTTCGATATGTAAAAAAAGATTTTAATAATATGTGATTTAATATTATAAATGTTTTAAAAAAATAGAATAAAGTTCCTCTTTATATGAGGAGGTAAGTTATATACTTAAACAAATAAGATTTTGACACGTAGATATAATTATTTAAAAAAAACAAATAAAAAAAACCAAGAAAAACATAAAAGACTTAACGAAGCAGCAGCATAATATGAAATAAGGCACAGTACATTACTGCTCCTTGTCCACCGCCGCCGCCGCACTGCCTGCTTATGAAAAGCAAAAGTGAAAAAGATGATAACAGGGATAGAGAAGTGAGAAGACAGAGAGAGAACGCATATAGAGACAGAACGGAGAGAGACAAAGAAGAGAGAGCACTTCACTGTCGGCCTACTCTCCCACCATGGCGTGGAAGGCGCGACGACGTGGAAGGTGCCACCGCCCTCTCTTATGCGATGACCAGACCATAATCAAATTAGTGGAATAAATGCATATAATATCTCAATAAAATATACAACAAAGTTTTCATGGGGTCATTATTTCTGTTTACAATCTCAATTGAAGAACTGCGCTACTCTTGTCATGGGCAAGGCAGATTTGCGGTTGGTCATCGATAATGGCGAGCGCCGGTGGGGCACTGGGCGGTGGCGGACTGGTATTTTATATTATTATGCTATTCTGATCTGCTTCCTTACATTTTTCTTTTTTTTTTATTTTTTTATTTTTTTCAAATAATTATATAAGGAGGAACTTTATTCTGAAAAACAGAGTCATTAGTTTTTCAAAGTATGAAATTTACCATTTTTTTTAGCACTTGTTAAATAATTAATATCATAAAGGTACTTTTTTCTTCACCAAAATAGGAGAAGAGAAAGTTAATCCATCAACAAACTAGCAAATAGTGACATACGGAATTAAATCCAAAACCTCCCATTTTTAAGTCTTATAACTTATACTCTCGTTAACATTTTTCTTGTTTAAAATATGGCAGCAATGACCATTCAAATAGTGAAACAGTCACTTAGTTATCTCCTCTTTTCATAAGATTATTTGTGATATTCAAACTTCAACCACAAATACTTGGCTCAACAGTAAATAACAAATTTATTCTTTTTATGAAATTTTGTCTTATAAAAAAATAACAAATTTAACCTAATTATTAACTCCCCGCACATTATTGTTTTGTATTAATCAGAGATGGGGTCTTGGATTCACGATAAGGGGAAATGAGATTTGGGTTGGTGCGGAGAGCAATTCGTATGGGAACAGCATCTTCATGAGAAGATTTTGGCTTTATAGGATCAATTTTGTTTCACGTCTGATATGGAGGATATATGGTCTTGGTCAAAGGAAGCAAACGGTTAATTATATGGATCAGTATACTGGTTTATTATTTGCAAATGTGTCTCAATCGAATTCAGATTTCAGTTTTAAAAAAATTTGGAGTCCAAATAAGGTCTTTGGCCTTGTGTGGAAGCAGCTAGCTCAAAGGTAGAATACCATTGTTAGGACCTATAACTAGGGAATCATATTGTTCTTATGGCAGGGACAGATCAACCTTGATGACATTGCCACAAGTGAGCTTAACTTTTTTTTTTTCCTTGTATTTTTGACGAGTACTACAAGTATCCCCAAGAGCACCCTTGAAATTTTAATGTTGTGGTGCAATGCTATTATCATATGATTTTGTAAATACTATTTATGTTTTTTAAGAGTTGGCTACCCTTTTATTAACACTATTAATTATAACATATTTGATATGTTTCGTATTTATTTATGTGTCATCCCCACTGTAGGGTCTGCCGACCGTATAAAAACTACAGTCCTATATAAAGGATTTTCTAAGGACCTTTCCCTCGGTTTACTTAACACAAACGTCCCACGCTCGAACACGTTCATTCCGAGCATACAAAAAGACCAGACTCGGACTTGATGGGACCGAGCCTCAACAACGGTCTTCACTCCATCGGCTCGGGATTCTAGAACCGAGACATAACGTCGGCTGGTAGGTTGACTCAGTCTCGCCAAGGCTTCCTATCTCCTCCGCATGTTTCTCCTAGAATCTCGCAACAGCCTCTACATGGGATCGTGAGCTGATCCTATCCGGATTCTAAGGGAATAAATCTCCTATATTTCATCACAGAATCCCGGTTCAGCTCACCTTGATACGAGGCCCATACGGCCCACATCAACTTCCTCCAAACCCTATAAATAGCTCACAACAGCTAGGGTTTCAGGTACGTACTCTCATCCCTAAGTTGACACTCTGCACACACTTGTTGACTAGGGAAACCCTGCTTTTCCCAACTGGAACTGCAGAAAAACCATAAGGTCATACATAGATACTTGACCTTCTCTTGAACTCCTGATTACCATAATCTTGAGGGCTCAGAGGGTTAAGGACATATAGTGTTCAAGGACACTACATTGGCGCCGTCTGTGGGGACCTGAATAACCAGTATTCCCACCGCTCACTGCAGGAAATGGCAAACAACAACGATGACAACCAAGGAGGAGGTGATCTCCGCCGTCGTCTTAGAGGAAGACCACCAAAGAACGCCGGACCTAGGAATGCTGCTGGCAGGAATGTTAGGGACAGACTTGCTCCCCCTGAGGGTAATCAGGTTGAGAACCCCCAAGTTCCTCCAGTTGTCCACCCTGCTGATCCGGCTGTTCCTCAGGTCCAACCGCAAGCCGTCGTCGTTCCGGCTGTGGAGGGCCATGAACGACGATCTCAGCCACGTCGTGTTTCTGATGGCCATGTGTCGGAATGGCGTGACACTGCGGATTCTGGACCACACCAGTCTAGAAGAGCCCCTGCTGGATCCCGAACGGGGGAGGAGCGACGAGCTGAACGTCATGTTCGAGAAAACTCCCGAACCGAGCGGTCTGATAGAGAAATACCCGTGTTTAGGGGAGTACCACAATTTACTAGAGGACGCTTCGGAACACTTCAGGGCGGTGAACGTTCCGAGTCTCAGGGAAGATCTTACATGACGACCTCTTCTGCCAGGAGAAGAGAAGAGTCAATTATGGAAATTCTGAGGACTCAAACTTCATTAATCGAAAAGCAAAACCAAGCTATCGCTACTTTACAGCAGCAAAGCATGGCTAGGCTTGCCGAGCAAGGCACTCGCATGGCTCTTGGAAACCCAAGTAACCTTCCCTTGCCTCCACCCCTTACTTCGAATGAGGTTGCTGAACCTGCTGCTGCTGAACCGCATCCGGGGCACCCGTTCACAGCCGCAATCATGGCATTTCGGACTCCACAAGCTTTCATGGGCCATCAGAACGTCTCTCGCTATAATGGGACGACTGATCCGATGGATCACATTGCATCTTATGAGTCTTCTATGATGTTTTATGGAGGAGAAGATGAAATGAAATGCCGAGCTTTCTCAATGACGCTGGGCCCGGCGCCGCTGAGATGGTTCAACTCCCTACCGACAAATTCCATCAGTTCCTGGGCCGAGCTTCGGAGGGTTTTCCTCAATCGATATACAGCGAGCATGTCACAACCCAAATCGGATCATTCTTTAGCTGGAGTCGCACAAAGACCTGGCGAGTCTTTACGCGACTACCTGGCTCGGTATCAGCAAGAGGCCAGTGGCATATCTAGTTTACAGTCGGGGGTATCCGTTCTCCTACTCACTCAGGGATTGTTGGACGGAGATTTCAAAGATTGTTTGATCGGGGAACCACCTCATAACATGGCAGAACTTAGAGAAAGGTCCAGGAAATATGTCAATCTAGAGGAGTTCCGAAGGATAAGCACTGCGGCAAGGGGTACCGAAGGACGACAGGAGCAACGGCCTCGCCAAAACGAGGCTCGTCAGAATGATCGTTTTCGGGAAAGAGGAAGGAAAGACAAGAGGGAACAAGAAAGAGGTGATAAACTGCCTCCCAAAGGCAGGTACGAGGAATACACTCAATTAACGGTCCCGAGGAGTCAAATCCTTCGTGAGACCATGCATACTGAAATGCGCAACATCACTCGGCCACCAGCCTTAAGAAAGGCGGCCCAAAAGGATAAATCGAAGTATTGCGATCACCATGGTGGATGGGGGCATACCACCGACCAATGTATCCAACTGAAAGATCTAATTAAAGAGATGGTAAGGGATGGCAAGCTTCAGCATTACATCGGGGAAGCCTTGCGCAAGCGTTCTAGAAGGAAGAGCCCCTCGCCTCCCAAAACCGAGCAGAAGAGGAATAAAAGTCCTTCACCACCTGCAAGCGGAGCCCCAATACAACAATCCGAGAAAGCAAATGACTTCCTTATCGGTACTATTGCTGGAGGATTTGCTGGTGGTGGGGAAAAGAAGTGTGACCGCAAGAAGTACGTGGGGCAAGTTCTTTCGGTGGCAAGCATACCGATTCAGAAACCGAGAAAGAAGAATGTTGTAATCAGTTTTAGTGATGAAGACTTTGAAGACATCCTGCAAGACCATAATGATCCAATGGTCGTCACAGCTCGGATTGGCAACTATGAAGTAAGAAAAATTCTCGTCGATCAAGGGAGTTCGGCGGACATCATGTTCCTTGATCTGTTCGAGAAATTGAAGTTAAAAAGGTTGGATCTTACTCCATTCGAGGGAAGCTTGATTGGCTTCACGGGACACTCAATCGTTCCATTAGGCCATATCCACCTCCCAGTGACAATGGGTGAACCACCTTCTGCCCGAACCGAAATGGTAAAGTGGCTCGTGGTCCAGGCTCCCTCGGCCTATAACGCTATTTTCGGAAGAACAACACTCCAATCTTTCGGTGCCGTCGTTTCGACAGTACATTTGGCCATGAAGTTTCCGGGGTCGGATGACAAGGTAGTAACAGTACGGTCTGATCAGGAGTTGGCCCGAAAATGCTATAACATCAGTTTGGCAAAGCTGAAACTAGATGATGAGAAAATTATGAAGGAACCATTGAACAAAGGGAGCGTCAACTTGGCCGATCTTGACGTCAGAGAAGAGGATGAAACCCGACCAACTCCGCAAGGGGACTTTAAAAAAGTAATCCTCGGTCCCGAGTCATCTCACTGTGTCAAGATCGGGGTTGGCCTGTCGGAGAAGCTAGAAAAAGAGCTTACTGAACTTCTAATTGAAAACAAGGATTTGTTTGCATGGACATCGGCAGACATGCCGGGAATCGATCCTAACTTCATCTGCCACAAGTTGAGTGTATATCCTGGCGCCAAGCCAGTATGTCAGAAGAAGAGAAGGGTTGGAACCGAGAAAGCGCAAGCGACTGATGAGAAGGTAGCTGAGCTTTTGGAAGCTGGATTTATTAGAGAGGTGGTATACACTGATTGGTTGGCCAATCCTGTGCTAGTCAAGAAGTCCAACGGGAAATGGAGGATGTGCGTGGACTACACAGATCTGAACAAGGTAAGCCCGAAGGATCAGTACCCACTACCATGCATCGATAAATTGGTGGATAGTTCGGCTGGCTATCAAAGGTTGTCCTTTATGGATGCTTACTCGGGATACAATCAGATCCCAATGTATCCCCCGGACCAGGTAAAAACCTCATTTATCACAGAAAACGCTACTTATTGCTATAATGTTATGCCGTTCGGATTGAAAAACGCTGGGGCAACTTACCAACGCTGGGGCAACTTACCAACGCATGATGAACAAGGTTTTTGGTCCTCTAATTGGGCCGAGGATGGAAGTTTATATAGACGATATGATTGCGAAAAGTTTAAAAGAGGAAGATCATGCAAAAGACTTGAAAGAAATCTTAGGAAGGGTGAGACAGTTTGATATGAGGCTGAACCCGGAAAAATGCACATTCGGAGTTCCGGCAGGATCACTCCTCGGGTTTATGCTTACAGAGCGTGGAATAGAGGCAAATCCGGACAAGTGCAGAGCCATTTTGGAGATGAAAAGTCCCTCGAACATCAAAGGGGTTCAGCAGCTAACAGGTCGGGTCACAGCTCTTTCAAGGTTTCTATCTCAGTCAGCTAGAAAGGCCCTTCCATGGTACAAGCTGCTGAGGAAAGAGAAGGAGAAGATGTTTGAATGGGATGAAGAATGTGAAAAGGCCTTTACTGACCTTAAACATTATTTGGCATCGCCTCCCATTCTGTCTAGTCCGAGCCATGGCGAAACTCTTTTCCTTTATTTGTCGGTTGGAGATTCTGTGGTTAGTTCGGTTTTGGTCCGTGAGGAATCAGGTAAAGAGTCTCCGATTTATTTTGTGAGTCGAGCTCTCTAGGGACCAGAAATCAGATATCAAAAAGTGGAGAAATTAGCCTTCTGCTTAGTAATAACTGCCAGGCGATTGCGCCAATATTTCCACAGCCACCGCATCACGGTCAGAACGGCTCAACCGATCCGACAAATATTGCAGAAACCTGATTTGGCTGGGAGGATGGTAACTTGGGCTATCGAGCTTTCTGAGTTTGAAATAACTTTCGAACCAAGAAAGGCGATGAAGTCTCAGGCCTTGGCTGATTTCCTTACCGAGTTCACTGAGCCATTGACGAGCTCAAATTCGGATTGGAACATCTATGTGGATGGATCGAGTAATAAGATGGGAACAGGAGCAGGAATAATTCTGGAGAACTCCGAGGGAGTCACCCTTGAATACTCCTTGAAGTTTGGATTTTCAACATCCAACAATCAGGCGGAGTATGAAGCTGTTTTGGCAGGATTGAGGATGGCAAAAGAAGTGGGAGCCCGAGAGGTGAAAATTCTCAGCGACTCTCAATTGGTGGTTTCACAGGTCAAGGGTGAATATCAGGCGAAGGAGCCAATCCTTCAAAAATATTTGGAAAAAGTAAGATTCTTGTCATCCGAATTTGTGAAAGTCGAAATCTGTCACATACCGAGGGAAAGCAATAGCCGAGCGGATATTCTTTCCAAACTCGCCTCAACAAAAAACTCTGAAAACAACAAGTTTAATTCAGGAAATGGTGCATAGACCTAGCGTTGTCCTCTCCATATCACTAGATTCAAGCTGGATTAGCCCAATTGCAAGCTATTTGGAACAAGGGACCTTGCCGACCGACTTGGTGGAAGCTAGGAAACTTGCCAGGAAGGCATCTCAATTTGCACTGGCTGAGGGAGTACTCTTTCGCCGAGGGGTCAACGGTCCAATGCTCAGGTGTCTCGACCCCGCCGAAGCAAAACTGGCACTAGAAGAAGTTCATGGAGGAATAGGCAGCCACCACATTGGAGGGAAGTCACTAGCTAGAAAAATCCTAAGGGCAGGGTACTACTGGCCTACCCTTCAACAAGATGCGATAGACCACGTGAAAAGGTGTGATAAATGCCAATTTCACAGTGACGTTTATCAAAAACTAGCCGAGGAACTTCATTCTCTTTCATCTCCCTATCCCTTTTACCAATGGGGAATGGATTTGATTGGGCAGTTCCCAACCGCACCAGGACAGTTGAAGTGGGTGATCGTGGCCATAGACTATTTTACAAAGTGGGTTGAGGCCGAGCCTTTGGCAACCATATCCTCGGCAAAGGTGCAAAAGTTTTTTGAAAGGCAAGTTGTGGCTCGATTCGGGGTGCCACAGATATTGGTGACCAACAACGGAACCCAGTTTGCAGCAAGGGCGTTCCAAGATTTGGTCAGTGCATTGGGGGTTAAACACTACTACTCCTCGGTGGAACACCCTCAAACCAACGGTCAGGTGGAATCAGTGAACAGGTCCATCATTCAGGGAATCAAGAGGAGACTTGAAGGAGCAAAAGGAAATTGGGTGGAAAACTTGCACGAGGTACTTTGGTCGTATCGCACCACCATCCAAACTTCAACAGGAGAAACGCCCTATCGGCTCACTTATGGCTGCGACGCAGTCATCCCCATTGAGAAAATTATCCCTTCTTTCCGAGCTATGCAGCAGCCAAACCCCATCAACAACACTTTGCTCTGCGAGGATCTTGTTTTGTCGGAGGAGGTAAGAGATTTGGCCGCCGAACGAGAAAAGCACACTAAAAGGATGCAGGCGAAGGAATATAATCGCTCGGTTAACCCTAGAGAGTTCGAGGTGGGTGACCTTGTCCTAAGAAGGGCCGATATTGGTCTTAAGAATGCTAAGGATGGAAAACTGGCCCAAAGCTGGGAAGGACCATACCGAGTCACCTTCAAAAGTGGGACGGGAGCCTATAAACTTGAAACTCTCTCGGGAGCTCCTATCAACAATTCATGGAATGCGGCGAAGCTCAAAAGATATTACAGTTAGAATCTTTCTTCCATAGTTTCATAATTTCATGCTTTATTAATTCTTTTTAGAATTGTTAGATTTGTTTATTACTGTTTAATGATGGTGTACGCTCGGTGGAACTCCGAGCCCATTGTACTTTCTGCTTCTGATTAATAAAAAGACTGTTATTGGATTCATTGTATTACGTACTTTTCCTCATATTCGATTAGCCACCGTGTATGACGCGAACGATTATAAACAGCTCAAACAAGAGCTTATAACTCGTCAAGTATTCTACTGAGACTCCCGATTCAAACATGGTTTATTAAAATCATTTTACATCGCGGATAGAGGAACCCACCTCGGCTAAAGCGCTGGAGTTCCGAGGTCTTGACACTTGAATTCTTAACACAAAGTATAAAAAGAAGCAAACAGTCGACTGTGAATACTATAAGCGTTCATAATATTTCGAGCAAAGAAGCATAGAAAAAGTTCAAACCCACTACTGAGGCGGTTACAAAAACCCACTACTGGGGCGATCACAAAAAAAAAAGAGAGAGAATGATCAAACTATTCTAAATCGGACAATACAATGCTGTCAGCATTGAATGTGTCTTCTTCTTCTTCTTCACCATCGGCATCCTCGGTTCCTTCCCCTTCGGAATCTTCGGCCAAATGGTCAGGAAGGTCGGAGTTGTTCAGATCTATGGGAACTCCACTCGGGCCGACAATTTGACCTTTTTTCACAGCAAAATTAGGCTCAGCGCCCTTGGTCACGAGCCCGGGATTCAGAACACGGAGTTGCTCGGCAGTATTGTAGAAAGAATCTTCAATTGCATGGTCCCAATTGAACAGATTCTCCTTAGCTGCTTTCTTATGCTTGAGCGCTTTCGCGCTCATCTTCTCCAAGGAAGCTCGGAGCCTGAGTATCTCGTCCTTAGCATACTCATGTTGCTCCTGAGCCACTGCAGCAGCCTGCTCGGCCGTACGAGCTTTCTCCGTAGCCACCAGAAGAGCAGCAGCATCCTCCTCAGCCTTTTTCTGGATTTCTTCCGACCTCTTTATCTGTGCCTCGGCAGCCTGAAGTGTTTCCTCAGCCCGAACTTTGGCCCCCTCCGAATCTTGTGCAGTCTTTTGAAGCCTCTCGTTTTCAGCTGCCATTTCTTGTATCCTTTTATTCAGACCTTGGACCTGAGTTTCCAAGTAATCTTCCCGCTCGTTGGCTTCATATCTTTTCTTCTTTTCCTCGGGAGCCAATCCAGCATAAGCGTCATCACCATGATGACCAAGGTGATGGAAAATGCTCGCACCCGTAAGAAGCTTTTCACCAACGCTGTACAATTATTTTCCCAAGTCCCAGGGGTCCAAGACTCGATTACTTCAGCATTTTCAGGAGGGAAGACGGTGGCAATGAATGAGTCGGACATCTTCCTACCCCACACCGTCTTGGCAGCTGCACCTTCCTTACCCTCGGGAATTTCAATCCCTTTGTTGGACTTGCTCAAATTGAACCAATCTCCAGCGAGACCTTTTCCTTTATCCAGCCGAGTCCTCTTGAGGGGGCGCTCGGGAACGTCTTGGGGAGATGAATGAGCTTCTACTTCAATATTCACCGCGTCGACAACGCGGCCCTTTTTGATCACCTGTTCAACACCAGTAACCCTTACAGTGGGGTGGTATTGGGGATAACGGTCGGGCTTTCAGGATGGGTCGGCTTAGAAGATTGACCCTTGATTGGAGAACCGGATGCAGACTCTTTGAGTGCTGCTAGCTGTGACACTCTAGCTGCCCGAGCTTCACTCTTCTTGGCTTTGGTTGCTTTCTTCCCCATTGCTTCTGCGAGAAAAATGGATTAACACGCCAGTAAAAAAAAAAAAAGGTATTTTTGTAGTACCCAGCTCCGCCTTCACTTCGTCTCGCGTATCTTTCAGCAGAATTCGTTTGGAATCAATTTGACCATTTGCTTGAAGATATTCCCAAACGTGGTCGCATAATCGCCTTTCGGCTTTCGTTAAATCCGCCTTATAGTCGAATTGATACAAGGAGGATCCTCGGTTATAAATGTTAGTCGTCCAACCCAATGGAAACCGAGGCACGACCTTCATCACTCCATCTTCTTCAACCTGTTCCATGAACCAACATACTTCGGCCCCAGTATACTCGTATTGGAAGAAGAGAGGTTTGAAAGATTTCCAAGAGTCTGTCACCTTGGCGAAAAGGGCAAGTCCCCTCCGAGCCTTTAGGGACACCCAAAGACCCTTGGAATCACCAAACTTATTTACTTGGGGAGCATATAACCAAAAGAAGGACCGTACCGTCGCGACCAAGTTTTCAACATCGCAGAATTGTTGAAAGGCTCGGACGAAAGCCCACCCACTTGGATGCAATTGGCTTGGGGCTATTCCTAAATGAGTGAGGACTTCGACCTCGAAGGTGGAGAAGGGCAAGCGGATACCGACTTTAGTTACTACTTCTTCATAGAAGTAAAAATATTGACGATTTTCCGGCACTTCGAAGCAAATCCGATCGTCGATTCCCAAAGGTCTTAATACGAAATCTGAGGTATTTCCGTCGGCTCTCGGAGGTGTCAATATCGGCCGGAGATGATTAAGACTATTTGTTGTTAACAATGAAGGTCTCGTCCCCAGTACTTCTCGATCAAAAACAGCATCGTACTGCGCATGATTAGGCGGCAGAGGATATTCTTCAGGATTGGTCACACACCTGCGTTCCACCATTTCTGGGGAAAAAGAAAAAGGTTCGGCGTTAGGATTTTTTACAGCACGAGTTTTTACTTTAAATCTAATGCCGAGCCCCGAACTTTTTCCCCCCACCTCAGATGGATTTCCTACAGGTTCTTTATCCCCCATATCATGATCGGGGCTAAATCTAACTTGGGCTCTACGCTCAGCGAATCTATAGGCTAATAACCACTTAGTCTCGTCGGCAGGATTCAATGGATGTTCTACTGTTAATGGTTTTAACTCGGAAGAACCCGAGTCGATGGGGGGAATAGTAGGGATAGGCGTAGAACTTTCCGAGCATGGATTCCTTTCGTTCCCAGAATCTTCAAAAACCCCAGAAAAGGATGAAGAACTTGATTCACTGTCACTAGATGGATTTTCTCCTAATCTCCTACAGAGATCACGGTAAACTTCCCTAAAACCTCTCCATCCCCTCATGATTCAAACAAATTGAGGTATAAACTCCTCTCACTTAAAAACAAAAGAAACCCAGAAACTCTACCCAGAAATCCCTGCAAAATCCCGAAACCAGAAAACCCGTTTACAAAGAAAAACTCACTCCAAAAAAAAAAAAAACAACCACAAATGAATAAGGAAAACTGCATGAATGGAAATAAGAGGAGTAGAAGGGGTTACCTGCGTGAAGTTGCTAAAACTGGTGAAAGATTGGAGGCTCTCAATTTGGGAACGAAGACAGCAAAATGGAAATTGAAGAGAGAATGAGGGGATTCTGAGAATTTTCGGGAGTAGAGTGAGTGATTGGAGGCAGAGAAAGGGTAAGTTTCAATTAGAGAGAAAACTTTTCAGTTTCCCTCCGTCTTAGCCATTTGGGTCAAAAGCCCATGGACGCATGCAACCAATCATAGGGAGAGACGTGGCAGTTCCAAAAGGTACTTTTTCAAATTTCAAAAACGTAATGATTTGGCACAACTTACAAGGAAACGCGCCGTATCTCGAGAACCCAAAGCGTCACCTCGAAGCAGTCGGCACGATTACAGTTGTCACGAGGCATGTGGAAAGGTCTATCCTAAGCGCTCATTACCTCGTCACAGACTTTTCAAAGTCTTACGAGCTGGGGGGCTTGTAGGGTCTGCCGACCGTATAAAAACTACAGTCCTATATAAAGGATTTTCTAAGGACCTTTCCCTCGGTTTACTTAACACAAACGTCCCACGCTCGGACACCCTCATTCCGAGCATACAAAAAGACCAGGCTCGGACTTGATGGGACCGAGCCTCAACAACGGTCTTCACTCCATCGGCTCGAGATTCTAGAACCGAGACATAACGTCGGCTGGTAGGTTGACTCAGTCTCGCCAAGGCTTCCTATCTCCTCCGCATGTTTCTCCTAGAATCTCGCAACAGCCTCTACATGGGATCGTGAGCTGATCCTATCCGGATTCTAAGGGAATAAATCTCCTATATTTCTTCACAGAATCCCGGTTCAGCTCACCTTGATACGAGGCCCATACGGCCCACATCAACTTCCTCCAAACCCTATAAATAGCTCACAACAGCTAGGGTTTCAGGTACGTACTCTCATCCCTAAGTTGACACTCTGCACACACTTGTTGACTAGGGAAACCCTGCTTTTCCCAACTGGAACTGCAGAAAAACCATAAGGTCATACATAGATACTTGACCTTCTCTTGAACTCCTGATTACCATAATCTTGAGGGCTCAGAGGGTTAAGGACATATAGTGTTCAAGGACACTACACCCACAATAAGAAGTTTTTGAATATCTGGCTGAGAAATATGAGAATGAAGTCATTAATAAATTAAATGAGACATCGCACTTTAAATTATCAAAACCTTTAAACAATAGTAGTTAATTTTTTAAAATCGGTTTTGATATACTAAGCACTTAAAGCTGAGTTTAAGCATTTAAAAAGTTTCCAAAATCATTTTCATATTATAAATAATCAATATTTAATCAATATTTATTTATTACGTTTAATTATAATTATCCTATTTTTATTTTCCCATAATAATTTTACCAAACCCAACTATTAAAATTCCTAGGCTAACATTTTTCTAATATATATATATATATATATATATATATATATATATAATGTTTCTCTTCTCCTCTTACTGTTAAAAAATGTAAAAAAAATAATTTTAAAATGCAAAAATGTATAAAGTTGATTCCACGTAACATAAAACTCACAAAACACAAATACATGTAACGCAGAACTAACAAAACACTATTGTTAATCTTTCTTTTTTTGGGTTTTGATCAAAAACGCACGCATAAAACTCTAAGAAAGAAAAGCATTGAATTTTGTTTATTTAATTTTTTGTGCAATATTGTCTCATTCCCTCTTAGTTTACTTTGATTTTATTTAGGATTTATAAATTTTACGTTGAACCTGTCAATTGAAATTTTGAATTATTATTATTAAGTCAAATTTCATATTTGATATACATCATTAATTATTTACATCTTGTTGCTTCCTCTTATGTTATATTAGATGAATAAGAAGGAGCATTATATTGTTACGTGATATTGAACATGACAAAGAATGATATTTTTTTTCTATTCATAACCAATATAACATGGCATTATATATATATATATATATATATATATATATATATATATATATATTAAAAACAGGGTAGTTTAGGAATTTTAGTATTTGGGTTTGGTAAAGTTATTATGGAAAAAATAAAAATATGATTATTATAATTAAATGTAATAAAGGATCATTGATTAGATCTTGATTATTTATGATGTGAAAATAATTTTGGAAATTTTTTAAATGCTTAAACATAAGGCTGATTATATCAAAACTGTTTATAAATCTAATTACTTATAAATTTTTTCACTCATCTAATCTTATCCCACATGAGATTTCAACTCACATGAACACATCCTTCGTATGACAACTTACTTTGTAACTACTCCATCTCCAATTAATTCACACTTTGTGCAGTATTTATCCATCTACACGAACAGGAAATCTTGGACATGTTGGAATATATGTTTTGCTTCTTAACAGTGTGGTCAATTTTGTTAATGAAAGATGAGGTTATTATTTTTGCATGGAGAATGTTGATTATATAGATGTTACTAATTTATTTTATAGGTTTTTTTTTTTGTTATGGTGGGGACGTGGGGCAAAGGAGAAAACGTTGTTATCAGGGACTAAATTCGAATATTTCATATGACCGAATTTTACTAACCGAACTAACTTTTACATATTATGGATTTAATCGAAGCAATATCTTGGATAACAGTGATTTTGTGCTTCTAAGAAGGATTGTTATGTTAGTTTTGGTGAGTGATAGAATCATCCACTTTTAAATGGGCTAGCACCCGTAATACTTATTCCAATCCATTCTTTGATTATTGGGAAGAAAAAACGATATTTTCTTCGTCCTTATGTATAAGAGTTTTTTTATATATAGAATTCATGTTAATTAAGAAAATTGGTTAGTTTAGTTAATGTTATTGAAAATATGAACATTTTGATATATTTTTTTTTCAAAATTATTCCTATAAATATTATTAAAACTCTAAACAATACTAAGTAAACAAGAGTATTTATGTCCGCGTAAGACAGCCTAGTTGGTGGCTACAAGAACGCTTAGGATTTTCCCTTTCCCCAGGTCATGGGTTCTACTGTTCTAGTCTCATACCTCCCATGTAAACCAAAAAAAAAAAAATAGAAGTATTTATGAAGAAAAAAAGTAATTAATCATCACTAAAATTTGATTAAAAAATCTTATAGATAGGATTAAAATAAAAGTTTCAAAATACTCTTATTTTAAAAAGGGAGAACAATTGTTGAAAAACCTATTCACATTATATTAAAAAACATGATCTCACATGCATATTTGTGAGAATCATCAAGTCATGTGCAGGTCACGTAATACCATATATATGTGTTGCCTGTGGTGATCATTGCTTCAGTAATCAGTAACAAGATAATATATTTTGTACCCATGCATAGATGATTGAAGCCGTCAAAGCAATTTATATTTGTTTTGAATGTGTATTGCTATTCTAATTTATTTATGGACCAATTGCAGAGAGAGCTTTAGGATAGTTTATTTTTTCTCCAAGTTTTTTACTATGAGAAAATGGAGAATGTACTGATAGTGTAAAGGTTTTTTACGTCATCGGTGCATCATCCACTATTCATCCGTTTATGGTTGTTGACTTTTAGATTAAAGTAATACAAATGAACGGTGGATGATGGGCTGATGGTGTAAAAAATTTTACACCGTCAATGTATATACATTAATCTCTTTTTTCTATTTCTATCCCTAAATATAATTATTTTATAGTATGAGTCTTTTTTTTATAAGTATTTGGTCCAATTTTCAATAATTTTTTTTTCAAAAGCACAAAAATTTATTCAATAATTTTTAAAGTCCCGATAATGATTAGAGGAGTAATTGCAAAGATTGAGAGATGATATGATATGTGGAAAATAATCAACAGTTAAAGCACTTACTCTTGCATATAGAATGTTAGTCTTTTTTCTAAAGCTATCATCAAGCATATAGACATACATAATCATAAAAAAAATTTCAACCGGTTCTTCAAGTATTACTTATTTCATCTAGATCCGGCTGGGTCGCGTGTCTGACTGTAGCAAGTGAGTCTCCTAACATGAATGTTTTGTATTCACAAGATATCAAATTTGAGACTTTGCTTAAGCGAAATCGAGTAACTTACCACTCATTGCAACCCATGTTGTTGCTAATGATAATCTAATTAAAAGCTTATTTGGTTGGGCGGTGAGCAACCGCAACCGCAAAAACTTGTGTCTACTTGCTTCAGTTGAAACACGCGTTTGCCAAAACAAACACATTCTTACTATTCGTAGACAAACAAATAATGACATAAACTATAGAAAAGTTATCATAAATGATTGACCAATAAAATAAAATAAGAGTAGACCACCAGACAATCCAAAATAAAAAATAGAGTGAAGGCTCAATTTGGTCCCTCGAGTTTTTTGACCGAGACATTTTAGTCCCTCAAGAATTATAATTCACTTTTAGTCCCTAAAAAATTTAAAAAATACCACTTTAGTCCCTATTTTCATTCCATTAACTACTGTCACTCTTTCCAGAAGCACTAGGGACATTTACTGGGAGACCATTAGCACCTAGGAATGAAATGTTACCGTTAATGTCAACGGTGACAGTGGTTAACGAAATGAAAACATGGACTAAAGTGGTATTTTTTAAATTCTTTAGGGACTAAAAATGAATTATAATTCTTGAGGAATTAAAGTGTCTCACTCGAAAAACTTGAGGGACCAAATTGGATCTTCACTCGAAAAAAATATTATGAGATTTCACTAGTGTTAGTATGCCATAACATGGCTAACCTGACTTGGATTATTTTGTCATTAATCTTTGGGGCTCATTTACAACCGGGGCTCAAACATCTACCAATTATTTAGCAAACTAATACCTTCCGATTAATCAAGAAGTGGCATGCATTATATCCTTGCCTTATCTCCTTCTGTTACCTCTCTTTAAGACTCAAACTACACCGACTAATATACAATGAATTAAACACAAAACATAATTCTAATTAAATTAAGTAAAAATAAGATGTATATATACTAGCTAAACCTAATACTAATTAAACCAATCTAAAATACTCTAATTTAACTGTAGTGTCCTGGAACACTAGATGTCCTTAACCCTCTAAGTGCTCAAGACTATGTAATCAGGAGCCCTAGAGAGGATCAAGAGTTAATGTGTGACTTATGGTATTTCTGCAGTTCCAGTTGGGAAAAGCAGGTTCTCCCCAGTCAACGTGTGTGTGCAGAGTGTCAACTTAGGGATGAGAGTACGTACCTGAAACCCTAGCTGTAATGAGCTATTTATAGGGTTTGGAGGAGGCTGATATGGGCCGTCTGGGCCCTGTATCAGGGTTGAGCTGAACCAGGATTCTGTGAGATAATATCGGAGGATTATGCTTAGAATCCGGATAGGATCAGCTGGAGATCTCATGTCTAGGCTGTTGCGAGAATCCAGGAGAGATTTGCGGAAGGGATAAGAAGCCTCGGTGAGTTTGAACCTATCCGCTTGCCGACGGTATGCCTCGGCCTAGAATCTCAAGCCTGATGGATTGAGGACCGATGATGAGGCTCGGTTCCATCAAGTCCAAGCCTGGTCCTTTGGGGATGCTCGGAGTCCATGAGTCCGAGCGAGGGACGTTTATGCTAAGTGAACCGAGGGAAGTGCCCTTAGAAGACTCTTTTGACAAGGCTTAGATCCGTATCAGGTCGGCAGACCCTACAAGCCCCCCAGCTCGTAAGACTTTGAGAAGTTTGTGACGAGGTAGCAAGTGTTCAAGGTTGACCTTTTCGGATGCCTCATTCCGAGTGTGTGGCAGCTGTAACCAGGTAGCCCGTTCGAGGTGACGTTTTGGGTTCTCTAGGTACGGCGCGTTCCCTTGTAAATTGTGCCAAATCATTTCGAATTTTGAAATTTGAAAAAGTTCCTTTTTGGTAACTGCCACGTCTCATCGCCGTGTGGTTGAGTGGTGTAATGGGCTCTTGATCCACACAGGCCCATACGTGCATCGTGGGGGAAACCGAAAGGTTTTAGGGGTTTCTTTCGAACCCCTTACACCCCACACTCACTTTTCATTCGCCCTATCAGATTCACACCAAAAGCTCCCAAGCTCTCTAACTTGCTCCCTCACTACTACTTTATTACTCCCAGGAAACCAGAAACTCACTCCCTTCTCAAGTTTATTTCCGCCACTACCTTCACATCACTTCCAGTTTTCCAGAGACTTAGAATCAAAAACAGGTAGTCTTTCTTCTTCTAACTCATACTCTATTTCTGGTTCTGCTCTTTTCTATTTGTTGAAAGGGTTTCGCATTTCTGGGTTTTGCAGGGATTTTGGGGTTTTTTGTTCTGGGTAGTGTAGTGTTTAAGGGTTTGGATTTCTGAATCATGAGAGGTTGGAGGGAGTTGAGGAGAATTTATCATGAACTTTGTAGGAAATTAGGAGAGGAACCTTCTAGTGATAGCGATTCGGACTTTTCTGGGGATTTTGGGGATTCTGGGAGTAGTGATGACGCAGTAGATCCTTCCTCTCCCCCCATCAGCCAGGGATCCACCGTGACAAAACCGTTAGCTGTAGAACACCCCTCGGACCCTGCTGAAGAAAGCAAGTGGCTGTTGGCTTATAGGTTTGCTGAACGGAGAGCTCAAGTTAGGGTTAGTCCCGAGCGCTGTATAGTGGAAGAAGAGCCTTTGGGAAATCCGAGGAAAGAGGGGGGGAAAAGTCCAAGGCTCGGCCTTAATTTTAAAATTAAAGCATCTACTATAAAAAATCATAACGCCGAGCCTCTTACTTTTTCCCCAGATATGGTGGAGCGCAGGTGTGAGACCAATCCTGAAGAATATCCCTTGCCGCCAAATCATGCGCAGTATGATGAAGTCTTTGATCGGGAGGTGCTTGGAACGAGGCCTTCATTGCTGACGAGGAACAGTTTGAACCATCTTCGTCCACTTCTCACACCTCCGAAAGAAGATGGGAGTGCCTCAGACTTCGTACTAAGGCACATGGGCATAGACGACCGGATATGCCTCCAAATACCGGAAAATTGACAGCTTTTTTATTTCTACGAGGAGATAGCCACTAAGGTCGGAGTCCGCATGCCCTTTTCCACCCTCGAGATAGAAGTCCTGAAGCACTTAAACATAGCCCCGAGCCAACTACATCCGAGTGGTTGGGCCTTTGTAAGGGCGTTTCAATAGTTCTGCGACGCTGAAAATTTGGTCGCTACATTACGATCTTTCTTTTGGTTGTACGCCCCCCAAGTGAACAAGTTTGGCGATTCAAAGGGGCTTTGGGTGTCCTTAAAAGCTCGGAGGGATCACGCCCTCTTTGCAAAAGTAACCGATTCTTGGAAATCCTTTAAACCGCTCTTCTTTCAATACGAATAGACTGGAGCAGAAGTTTGCTGGTTTATGGAACAAGTTGAGGCCGAAGGGGAAATTAAAGTTGTACCCCGGTTCCCTTTGAGCTGGTCGAATAGTATCTACAATCGAGGGGCCTCGTTATATCAATTTGATTACAAAACTGATTTAACGAAGGCCGAGAGACAATTGTGCGACCGAGTTTGGGAATACGTTGAGGCGAATGGTCAAATTGATACCAAAAAAATACTGCTGAAGAGGACACGAGCCGAAGTGAAGGACGAGCTGGGTATATATATATATATTTTTTTTTGTTCGGTTTAACACATATTCTCTTGCAGAAAAAATGGGGAAGAAAGCCACCAAAGCTAAGAAGAGTGAGGTTGCCGCAGATCGAGTGAGTAAACTGGCAGCACGAAAAGCTGGTTCGAGTTCCTCGATTAAGAGCCAGTCTTCCGAGCCAACACCGGTGGTTGCCGCAGATCGAGTGAGTAAGCTGGCAGCACGAAAAGCTGGTTCGAGTTCCTCGATTAAGAGCCAGTCTTCCGAGCCAACACCGGTGGACAGACCAACCTTGGCTCCTCGTGCCGTCACCCCCAAGGTAATTGAGGCCATCGAAGGAGTCCAAAAAATTGTCCAGTCGGATGCACAACAAGACGCTCAAGGTACCACCGAGCGACCAGCCAAAAGAATTCAGGTAGAGAAAGGTAAGGGTTTGGCTGGGGATTGGTTCAATTTGAGTAAATCTCATAAAGATACTCAGTTTGAGGAGGGTACCGAGGAAGCCGCTGTCAAGACTGTATGGGCCAAGAAGACTCCTAAGGGCTACTACGCAACAGTCTTCCCTCCCGAGGATGCACAGGTGATGGATGCCTGGCATCCTTCGACTTGGGGGAACAACTGCAGCGCCCTGGTGAAGGGTCTTCTTCGAAGTGCAAGTGTTCTTCACTACCTCGGCCGCCGCGGCGAGGATGTTCATGCCGGGGTCGCCCCTGATGAGAAGAAGAAGAGGAGGGAAGCGAATGATCGGGAGGATTATTATCAGCTTCAAGTGGAAGGCCTTGAGAGAAAGCTTCAAATCCTGGCCAAAGAGAACGAGGAACTGAAGAAGGGAATGCAAAGTGCTGAAGAGGCCAAGTCCAGGGCCAAGGCCGAGAAGGAGAAAGCGGAGAAAACCCTTCAAACGGTCCAAGAGGGGATGAGGAAAGCCGAAAAATCTTGAAAAAGGCCGAAGAGAATGCTGCCACATTGCAGGAGGCCCAGGAGAAGGCTCGGAAAGCCGAGGAACTATTGAAGAAGGCTGAAGAGGACAAAGCAACTTTGCAGGTGGCAATGGAAAAAACTCGGAAGGCCGAGGAAGATGCCGCAGTAGCTCGAGAACAACTCGAGTATACTAAGGATGAGGTTGCCGGACTCCGAGCCTCCTTGGGCAAAGTGAAGGCACAAGCTCTTAAGCACAAAAAAAACAGCTGAGGAGAATCTCTATAATTGGGATCATGCAATTGAGGATTCTCTCTTTAACACCGCCGAGCAACTCCGCATCCTGAATCCTGGCCTTGTGACCAAAGGTGCTGACCCCAACCATGCTGTAAAGAACGGGCAGATCATCGGCACAAATGGGCGCCCCATAGACATGGGTAGCAAAGACCTTCCTGACCATTTGGCAAAAGAATCCGAGGAAGAGAGGGCTGAGGATGCTGAAGATGACGAGGAGGCAGACGACAAGTTTGATCCTGAAAGTGTCGTTCTTTCCGACGTAGAATAGATTTTTGCTTTTTAGCTTGTATTTTCCCCAATAGTTGGGTTAAACTCTTGTTGCTATAATTTGTTTGGAATATTTATAATATCCGTTTTTATTTTATGCTTCTTTTGGAACTTTTTGTTAAGAATTCAAGTGTTAAGACCTCGGAACTCCAGCACTTTAGCCGAGGTGGGTTCCTCTATCCGCGATGTAAAAATGATTTTAAAACAAATCATGTTTGAATCGGGAATCTTTCTAGGGTACTTGACGAGTTATAAGCTCTTGTTTGAGCTGTTTATAATCGTTCGTGTCATAAACGGTGGCTAATCAATTATGAGGAAAAGTACATGAAAACAATGAATTCAATAACAGCACTTTTATTCATTCAAAGCATTAACAATAAGTACAATGGGCTCGGAGTTCCACCGAGCGTACACCATCATTAAAAATAAACAATCCTATAACAACAAGGGAAATAGTAAAACTAAAACAATTGAAAACGGAATTGAAATGGGAAGAAATTTCTAACTGAAATATGCTCTAAGTTTTGCCACGTTCCATGTGTTGTTGATGAGGGCACCCGAGAGAGTTTCGATCTTGTAGGCTCCTGTTCCTGTTTTGGAAGCTACTCGGTAAGGACCTTCCCAATTCTGAGCCAGATTACCATCCTTAGCATTTTTGAGGCCGATGTCAGCTCTTCATAGGACAAGGTCACCTACCTCGAATTCTCTGGGTACCACTGAGCGATTATACCCTTTTGCTTGCATCATCTTGGCATGTTTTTCCCGTTCGGCAGCTAAATCCCTGACTTCTTCTGAAAGAACTAGGTCCTCACACAGTAAAGTGTTGTTGAGGGGGTTCGGTTGTTGTAAAGCTCGAAAAGATGGGATGATCCTTTCCATCGGGATGACAGCGTCACAACCATAAGTAAGACGATAAGGGGTTTCTCCTGTGGAAGTCTGTATGGTGGTGCGGTACGACCAAAGCACTTCATGCAGGTTTTCCAGCCAATTTCCCTTAGCACCGATGAGTCTTTTCTTGATCCCCTGAGTGATACTTCGGTTCACTGATTCTACTTGTCCGTTGGTCTGAGGATGCTCGACCGAAGAAAAGTAGTGTTCAATGTTCAAAGCGTTGACCAAGTCCTGGAATGCCTTTGCCGCAAATTGAGTTCCATTGTCAGTTACCAAGACCTGTGGCACTCCAAACCGAGCTATAACCTGTCTCTTAAAGAACTTCTGAACCTTAGCCGAGGAAATAGTTGCTAGTGGTTCGGCTTCGATCCACTTCGTAAAATAATCGATGGCCACTATCACCCATTTGAGCTGTCCTGGTGCGGTGGGGAACTGGCCAATCAAATCCATTCCCCACTGATAGAAGGGGTAGGGAGATGAAAGTGAATGAAGTTCCTCGGCTGGCTTTTGGTAGACGTCACTGTGGAACTGACATCTTTCACATTTCTTTACATGACCGATTGCATCCTGTTGTAAGGTCGGCCAGTAGTATCCTGCCCTTAGAATTTTCTTGGCCAACGATTTCCCTCCGACATGATGACTTCCTATACCTCCATGGACTTCTTCCAGTGCCTGTTTTGCTTCGGCGGGGTCTAAGCACCTGAGCATTGGGCCGCTGACCCCACGGCGAAACAGAATTCCATCGATCATAGCGAATTGGGAGGCTTTTCTGACAAGCTTTTTGGCCTCGGCTGGATCTGTCGGCACGATTCCTTGTTCCAAGAAGTTTATGATCGGAGAGGTCCAACTTGGATCCGTAGAAACGGAGAGGACAACGCTAGGTCCATGCACCATTTCTGGGATCAACGTCTTATTATTTCCTGGACCCTTTGTTGAGGCAAGTTTAGAAAGAATGTCCGCTCGGCCATTGCTTTCCCTCGGGATGTGGCGGAATTCGACCTTGGAAAACTCTGAAGATACGAACTTCACCTTTTCCAAATATTTTTGTAGGATGGGTTCCTTGGCTTGATAATCACCCTTCACTTGCGATATCACCAACTGAGAATCACTGAAAACCTTCACCTCTCGGGCTCCAACTTCTTTCGCCATCCTCAGACCAGCCATCACAGCTTCATATTTCGCCTGATTGTTCGAAGTCGGAAATCCGAACTTCAACGAATATTCAAGGGTAACTCCCTCTGAGTTCTCCAGAATTATTCCCGCTCCTGCTCCGAGCTTGTTGCTTGACCCATCGACATAAATGTTCCAATCCAAGTTTGAGCTCGTCAATGGCTCAGTAAACTCGGTGAGAAAATCAGCTAAGACCTGAGACTTCATTGCTTTCCGAGGTTCGAAAGTAATGTCGAACTCGGAAAGTTCAATAGCCCAAGTCACCATTCTGCCTGCCAGGTCGGGTTTCTGAAGGATCTGTCGGATTGGCTGAGCAGTTCTGACCGTGATATGGTGGCTTTGGAAGTATTGACGCAGCCTCCTAGCCGTAATAACCAAACAAAATGCCAACTTTTCAACCTTCTGATACCTCAGCTCTGGTCCTTGAAGTGCTCGGCTGACGAAGTAGACAGGAGATTCTTTACCTGATTCTTCCCTAACTAGAACCGAACTGACCACTGAATCCCCTACTGATAAGTATAGGAATAAAACCTCTCCTGCTGCCGAACTAGATAGGATTGGAGGAGAGGCCAGGTATTGCTTAAGGTCAGTAAAGGCCTTTTCGCATGCCTCGTTCCAGTCGAACGTCTTTTCTTTTTCCTTCTTCAGCAGTTGGTACCATGGCAAGGCCTTCCGAGCTGACTGAGACAGAAACCTGGAGAGAGCTGCTACCCGACCTGCTAGCTGCTGTACTCCCTTGATGTCGGAAGGGCTCTTCATTTCAAGGATGGCTCGGCACTTCTCTGGGTTTGCCTCAATTTCCCGTTCGGTGAGCATGAACCCGAGGAACGAACCAGCAGGAACCCCAAAAGTGCATTTTTCTGGGTTTAAACTCATGTCAAACTGTCGAATTCTATCAAGTATAACCTTCAAATCCTTAGCATGGTGCTCCTCCTTCAGACTTTTCGCAATCATATCGTCGATTTATACTTCCATTTTCGGCCCAATAAGCGGACCGAAGACCTTGTTCATCATTCGCTGGTAAGTTGCCCCAGCGTTCTTCAGTCCGAACGGCATGACGTTGTAACAATATGTAGCATTTTCTGTGACGAAAGAGGTCTTCACCTGATCCGGGGGATACATGGGGATCTGATTGTACCCCGAATAAGCATCCATGAAGGATAGCCTTTGATACCCTGCCGAGCTATCTACGAGTTTGTCTATGCAGGGAAGTGGGTATTGATCTTTGGGGCAGACCTTGTTCAGGTCTGTGTAATCCACGCACATCCTCCATTTTCCATTGGATTTCTTGACTAGCACGGGATTAGCCAACCAATCTGTGTACACCACCTCCCTGATAAATCCCGCCTCCAATAGCTCGGACACCTTCTCTTCTGTTGCTTGTGCCTTCTCTGTTCCGACCCGCCTTTTCTTCTGACACACTAGCTTGGCGCCAGGATATACACTTAGCTTATGGCAGATAAAATTCGGATCGATCCCCGGCATGTCTGCCGAAGTCCAAGCAAACAAGTCTTTGTTTTCTACCAGCAGTTCCGTCAGTTCTCTTTCCAATTCTTCGGCAAGGCCGATGCCAATCTTGACACAACGGGACGGATCGGGACCCAGAATTATCTTTTTGAAGTCCCCCTGAGGGGTTGGCCTAGTTTCATCCTCGTCCCGTACGTCAAGATCTGCCAAGTTTACACTTCCTTTGTTGAGTGGCTCCTTCATGATTTTCTCATCGTCATCCAACTTCAGTTTTCCCAGGCTAATATTGTAACATTTCCGAGCCAATTCTTGTTCGGACCATACCGTTACCACCTGGTCATCAGACCATGGAAACTTCATGGCTAAATGAACAGTGGATACAACTGCACCAAATGATTGGAGTGCTGTTCGGCCAAGGATGGCGTTGTATGCCGACGGTGCTTGTACAACTAGCCACTTTACCATCTCGGTTCGAGCAGACGGTTGTTCACCCATGGTCACTGGGAGATGAATGTGGCCTAAGGGAACAATGGAATGTCCCGTAAAGCCAATCAAACTGCCCTCAAATGGAGTTAGGTCGGATCTCCTCAATCTTAGCCTCTCGAACAGATCCAAAAACATAATGTCTGCTGAACTCCCCTGATCGACGAGAATCCTTTTCACTTCGTAATTACCGAGCCTGGCTGTAACTACCATAGGATCATTGTGATCCTGAATGATATCAGCAAAGTCATCGTCACTGAAACTGATGACAATATTCTTCTTTTTGGGATTTTGAATCGGTCGGCTAGCCACCGAAAGGATCTGTCCCACATACTTTTTTCTATCACTTCTTTTTTCTCCACCACCCGCAAATCCACCAGCAATGGTGTTGATCAGAAACTCGTCACGACCCTTATTCTTCTCAGATGGTAGGGCGGGGGCTCCCCCTGCAGATGGCGTAGGGCTTTTATTCCTTTTTTCTTCGGTTTTGGGAGGTGAATGACTTCTTCTTTTTGAACGCTTCCGCATCGCTTCCCCGATGTATTGTTGAAGCTTCCCATCCCTAACCATTTCCTCAATCAGATCTTTCAGTTGGGTACATTGATCGGTGGTATGCCCCCATCCACCATGATGGTCGCAGTACTTTGTTCTATCCTTTTGAGCAGTTTTTCTCAAAGCTGGAGGCCGAGTGATGTTACGCATCTCGGTATGCATAGTCTCACGAAGGATTTGACTCCTCGGGACTGTGAGCTGGGTATATTCATCATACTTGCCTTTTGGAGGCAGTTTTTTGTTGGAAACCAACAAGCGGGCTAAGCAAATACTAGAGGGGGGGTGAATAGTATTTTGAAGCACTAATACCAAATATTTCGATTGATAATTGAAGAATGGAGCTTAGACTGAATTTTCTGGAATCAGAAACAAAAGACTCGAGTCTTTTGTGAAATACTCGAGTTTTTCAGGATGAACAACTCGAGTCTTTTCTGAAATACTCGAGTTTTTACTATCAGATAGCAGAAAAACCAGAAACGAAAATTCAGCAATTTAACTCAAATCAATTCAATAATAAACAGGAACTTATCCAACAGAATAGCAAGTAATCTAAATAACTTTTAACAAAAAGATTCCTTGAACTTGCTACCTAATTGTATAAATCCTAATTGATTGAAATGACTTAAGTCTATTGAGCTAGAAAGTAGATTAAAAGCAATAAACCAACACTCAAGCAATTTTATCCTGGTTCACTCCAACAATGAGCTACATCCAGTCCTCCTAATCACTTAGGAGTTTCTACTAATAATCAAATTGTTAGAAATTACAAAGGATTGCTTGAGAATGGCCTCACTCAACCTAACCCTTTCAAGAGTGTACCAAACTCTTGATTTCTACCCCAATTTGATTCCGGTGATTGAAGAACTCTTCACAAAGCTTCCTTGAACTCCCTTCAAGAAACTCCACCGGGCTAGGAACCTCCTAGTCTTGTGCTTGAGAACCTCTCAAGACTTCCAACACCCTAAGCCACTTAGGGTTTGCTTGGGAACAATCCAAGACTTTGAATAATCAAGCTTTTTGTATGTGTATTACTAATCTCACAATGGATTAGCACAAATAAGCACAGCTCAATGTAAGAATTGAGGCCTAAAACTCAACTTGGAATAAAATGACAATATGAGTGAGAAGTTGAGCTTTTTGGGAATTAACACTTGAGAAGAGAAAATTAAGAAAGCTTGAATCAATATGATCTTGTTGTCTTGTTTGTTCTTGCACAAATTCAAAGAGAAATTTTACAATAAGGTTCTGAATTGCTCTCTTTGGTTGGATGAGACTCAAATGCCCTCAATTGGGTTTTTGAGTTTCTCCAACGTTCATTTTTGCTGACTGGACAAAAATACTCGAGTCTTTTGGTAAAAACTCGAGTCTTTTTGGTCGGTCACGAGTGAATTGGTGCACGAACAAGACTAACGGTCATAATTGCTGACCTGGCACAAATACTCGAGTTTTTCTACAAATACTCGAGTGTATACTCGAGTCTTTTTCAAAATACTCGAGTATTTTGATCAGATATGGGAAAAATTATTTTTCAATTTTATTTTTCCTCTCAAGTATTAATTTTTGGTCAATCTCAACTTAATAAACATATAAAAATTTATTCCTAGAAGAGACTAACTATTTCTACCCACTCTCAACCACTCTCAACATAAATTAGAAATTTACAATTAATATTTGATTGAGAATGATTGGGCACTTGTCTTCTTTTCTTGACTTCTTGTTGATGTTGATGTTGCAATATCTTCAAGGCATGATTTGTTAATTATTTTGTCATCATCAAAACATAATCCACATAATTAGGAGCATTGAATTCACAATCTCCCCCTTTTTGGTGATGACAAAATAATTAACACTTGATCCATTTGTTAAGCTTGATCCACTTGGAGATGCAACTCCCCCTCACTATATGATACTTTTCACCTATCTAAAAATTCAGCTTGAGCAAAGATGTTATGACAATTTAATTTTAGCACCAAGCCTATGGTATTAGAGAATTTAACAATTATCAGAGTATATACCATAATTAGAGATTTTAGGTGCAACAATATCAAGACAAGACAAGTGTAATATCTCTCCCCCTTTTTGTCATACGCCAAAAAGATGTAACAATTTAGAAAAAGATCAAGGGAGGAGAGGTGCATAATCGGAAAACCCCATAACCAACTATGCAAATAAAACGGAGATATAATAACGATAAAGAGCTCCCCCTGAAGCTTTGCACAAACATCATAATGAAGACCAAATTCATTAACATAAAAACATCATAAAAGGTCCAAATCAAAGGTGCAATAAGAAACCCAAAGTCTCAAAACACCAAGTTCTCAAAATACAGAAAATGTAACAAAGACCAATATGATAAAAACATAATGAAAACTAAGATAAAATCCAAAGGTCAACATCATCAAAACATCGAAGGAGCTGGAGCATCTGGAGGAGGATAAAACCGAGAGAAGAGTTTAGAGGATGAAAAACTAGTAAGATTTGACAAAACTTTGAGGAAAATCTGAGTTTTGAGGAGAGAGATATGAGAAAACCGAGAGAGAAGAGGGTCGCAAAAACTTGAGTCTGAGAGTATATATAAACAGTTCAAAATACTCGAATATATTCATAAATACTAGAGTTGTTCTTTAGGATAAACTCGAGTTTTTGAAAATATATTCGAGTCGGTCGTGACTCAGCCCAGATTTCCCCAGAAAACTCGAGTAAAAATTGAAGAACTCGAGTTTGGTCCGAAAGATCAAATTTCAGGAAAAACGCAAAATACTCGAGTTTTTGGAAAATACTCGAGTTTGGTCTGAAAGTTCAAAAATTGGGGGTTTCGAAAGACTCAAGTGTTTTGAAAAATACTCGAGTATTTTAGTAAAGACTCGAGTGTTTTTAGAAACACTCGAGTATTTTTATCAGACCCTGATTAAAAACTTTTTCAATTTAAAACTGATTTAATTTTGAATTAAAATACTCGAGTGTTTTTGGAAAAACTCGAGTATTTTGACAGAACAGAGAGTAAAAACACAGTTTTAAAGGACCAAACACAAATCAAACACAAATGCTTCACTACCAACTTGGAATACAGTACAGAATCACACACAATTAACATATACAATTTCAAATATCATCAAGGACAATTTAACTAAGAATCAATAACACATTAGAGTAAGACTAATATGGTGATTTTCCAAAAATGACACACAATGCAATTAGCCTATATTAGCTTCATCTAAAATACCAAGTTCTCTCCTAATATGATAAAAGGTGTCCCTTGGTAGAGGTTTTGTAAAAATGTCAGCTAATTGATTTGTGGTACTGACAAATTCAATTGTGCAATCACCCTTTTGTACATGATCTCTTAAAAAGTGATGTCTTATTTCAATGTGTTTAGTTCTTGAGTGATACACCGGATTCTTAGTCAAATTGATTGCACTCGTGTTATCGCATCTAATCGGAATATTTTCAAGTTTCAAACCAAAATCCGATAATTGTTGTTTCATCCATAACAGTTGAGCACAACAACTACCGGCTGCGATATATTCCGCTTCGGCGGTAGAAAGAGCGACACAAGCTTGCTTTTTAGAAAACCATGACACCAATGAACTTCCCAAGAAATGGCAAGTACCACTGGTGCTTTTGCGATCAAGCTTGCATCCGGCGAAGTCGGAATCCGAGTAACCAACTAAACAAAGATTGGCATCAGCAGGATACCATAAACCAGTGTTAATTGTTCCTTTTAGATACTTAAATATATGTTTAACTGCGGATAGGTGAGATTCTTTAGGATTAGCTTGAAATCTAGCACACATGCATACACTAAACATAATATCCGGTCTAGATGCAGTGAGATATAGGAGACTACCTATCATACCCCTATACTTACTAACATCAACCGGTGTACCTTGTTCATCCTTGTCTAGGTAGCATGATGTGCTCATTGGAGTGTAGGCTTCCTTGCACTTGTCCAATCCGAATTTTTCAAGGAGTTCTTTGCAATATTTCCCCTGATGCACAAATATCCCCTCCTTGACTTGCTTTATTTGTAAGCCTAGGAAGAACTTGAGTTCTCCCATCATTGACATTTCAAATTCCTTTTTCATCAAATTTGAAAACTTTCTACAAAGAGACACGTTAGTAGCACCGAAAATGATATCATCAACATAGATTTGTACTAACAAAATGTCATCCTTGGTTTTATAAATAAATAGTGTATTATCAACCTTCCCTCTTTGAAACTTGTTTTCTAATAGAAAGGAACTCAATCGATCATACCAAGCTCTAGGAGCTTGTTTCAATCCATAGAGTGCCTTTTTCAATTTATAAACATGGTTTGGAAATTCACTATTTTCAAAACCGGGGGGTTGTTTGACATACACTTCTTCATTTATAAACCCATTCAAGAAAGCACTTTTAACATCCATTTGATATAAAGTGAATTTCATGATTGAAGCATAAGCAAGTAAAATTCGGATTGCTTCAAGACGTGCAACCGGAGCAAAGGTCTCATCATAATCGATACCTTCCTCTTGGTTGTACCCTTGAGCTACTAGTCTAGCTTTGTTTCTTATAATCAACCCGGATTCATCCAGTTTGTTTCTATAAATCCATTTAGTACCAATTATGGTATGATCATCGGGTTTAGGGACTAGATCCCAAACTTCATTTCTTTCAAATTGGTTTAATTCTTCTTGCATAGCAAGAACCCAATGATCATCCTCAATGGCCTTTTTAATTGAATCGGGTTCAATTTGAGAAACAAATGAGACATAGTGGCAAATGTTTTGAATAGACCTACGAGTAAGTACTCCCTTTGACATATCTCCTATGACTTTGTCTATAGGATGAGCCTTGACCGATTTCCAAGTTGGAGGAAGTTCTTCCCTTACTTCTCCTTCATCAATTTTTGAATTCTCTCTCTCTTTTTCTTCTTTTGAAAAGACAATGCCATCTTCACTAGCATCACATAAAACACTATCTTCTTTTGAAGACTCATTAAAAACCACATGAATTGATTCCTCGATAGTTAAAGTTCTTTTATTGAAAATTCTATAAGCTTTACTATGAGAAGAATAGCCTAAAAATATGCCTTCATCGGATTTGGAATCAAACTTGCCAAGGTGTTCTTTTCCATTATTTAAAACAAAAACTTGGCATCCGAAGACATGAAAATGAGATATATTTGGCTTTCTTCCCTTGTAAAGTTCATAGGGGGTTTTATCCAAAGAGGGCCTTATCAAAATACGATTTAAAACATAACAAGCCGTATTGACGGCATCGGCCCAAAAATATTGAGGTACTTGAGAATCATTTAACATGGTTCTAGCAAGTTCCTCTAGCACCCTATTTTTCCGCTCTACCACTCCGTTTTGTTCCGGAGTCCTTGGTGCGGAGAATTGATGCTCAATACCATTTTTAGCACAAAATCTATCAAATTTGTGGTTTTCGAATTCACCACCATGATCGGTTCGAATAATAATTACTTTTTGATTTACTTGGTTTTGCAAAAGTTTGACATGATGTTTAAAAGATTTGTAGGTCTCACTCTTAGTAGTTAAAATTAAAGTCCAAGTAAACCTAGAGAAGTCATCAACAATCACCAATGCATAATAGTTGCCACCAAAGCTTTTTACTTGTGATGGTCCAAACAAGTCCATATGAAGCATTTCTAATGGCCTTGATGTGGACATCACCATTTTTGATCCAAAGGTGTTTTTAGTTTGTTTACATTTCTTGCAAGGAGAACAAACACCTTCAATAGAAAAATTTAGCTTTGGTAAACCAACTACTAGATCTTTAGATTGTATTTTCTTCAATTGGTTTAGATTAATATGAGCGGTCCTACGATGCCATAACCAAGTGTCATTTTCTTTGCTCACTAAACAAGTAGAGACCAAAGAAGTGACTTTGTTCAAATCAACTAAGTAAGTATTATTTGACCTTCTACCAACAAATTTGATTGATTCATCTTTGTCACTTTTAATGAGGCAATGGGTAGAGGTAAAAACTACATGATTACCAACATCACATAATTGGCTTATGCTCAAGAGATTATGTTCTAATCCTTGAACATAGAGCACATTATCAATAATCAAGTTTGAAGAGTTTCCGATTTTACCAATACCAAGGATTTTGCCTTTGTTGTTGTCCCCATAAGTGACATAACCCTTTTCCTTTGGAGTAAGCTCAATGAAGTGCCGCTTATCTCCCGTCATGTGCTTCGAACATCCACTATCAAGATACCACAATTGTTTTCCCGTTCGAAGACACACCTACAAAATGAAATCACCTTTTCATTTTGGGTACCCAAACAATGTTGGGTCCCTTAGGGTTAGTGTTGGGACTTTCTCCCTTCTTAATCCACATATAAGTGCCCTTATTCATTTCAAACTTCTTAATATGGCACTCAATGTTGATATGTCCAACTTTTCCACAATAAGTACAAGTTGGTCTCTTTGATGAGTTTTTCTTAGAAAATGTTCCAACCACCTTGTACTTTTTGTCCTTTTTATGAACATATCCTAAACCGGTTTTGTTGTGATTATGTCTTTGAGAGTTCAACAACCGGTTGAGGTTTCTATCACTATGTGAGATTGTGAGTTTGTTTTTCAACTCTTTCACTTCTTTTTCAAGTTCATCACATCTCTCACATGGAGTGATAATCTCCTCATGATTTGCACAATCACTTTGATGACTAGAATTAATAAGTTCCAAGGATTCATTTTGAAGTTTCAACTCATTTATAGATTTTTTCAATTCATCAATTTCATGTTGAAACTCCAAAATTTTCTTTCCTTTTTCCTTATTAATTTTAGCAAGCCTTTTAAATTGAATTAACATTTCATTGTAGGCTTCTTGCAAATCATCATATGAAATGGAGTTTGAAGAGGAACACGAAGAACTAGAGGTTACCTCATCATCACTTTCACTCATGCCATGATTAGCTCTTGATGAGGACTCACGATTGTTCTTGGCCATGAGACAAAGGTTTGCATTTTCATCACCGGAGCTACTTGAAGATGATTCATTGCTCTTCTCCGGTGCATCCCAAACAATGTATGCACGCTTCCCTTTGGTCTCTTGGGTCTTCTTGTCATTCTTCTTCAAGAATGTGGCACATTCCATTCTTATGTGACCAACCCCTCCACATTCATGACACTTAACTCCATCATTGGTACTCTTTTCTCTTTGTTTGGAGTCTTTGGTTCTCTTGAAATTGGATGAAGATCCACCTTTCTTCCCTTTGAAAAATTTGTTGAATCTTTTCACAAACATCCCAAATTCTTCTTGATTTGGTTCACCATCGGAATCTCCACTTGTAGAGCATTCTTCAACTTCTTTTGTAGCTTTAGTTGAAGCTTTGAGTGCTATGCCCTTTTTCTTTTTGTCCGATTCCTCATGCATCCCAAGTCTTGTAAGCTCCATCTCATGCTCTTGGAGTTTGCCAAACAAAGTGGCTAAGTCCATGCTATTTATGTCTCTAGATTCCTTGATGGCGGTTACCTTGGGTTGCCAACTCCTATCAAGACATCTTAGAATTTTGTTAGTAGTTTCACCATTGCGAAATACTTTTCCCAAGGAAATCAAATGATTAACAATGTGAGAGAATCGCCTTTGCAAGTCACTAATGGTTTCATTTGGCAACATGTGGAACAATTCATATTCGTGAGTTAGAGAATTCAATCTTGCATCTCTAACCTCACTTGTTCCCTCATGTGTGACTTGCAAAGTATCCCACATTTCTTTTGCCGATTTACATTGGGAAACTCTATAAAATTCATCATGGGATAAGACCGAAAAGATGATGTTTTTAGCTTTTAAATCAAATGAAACTTTTCTCTTTTCATCATCATTCCAACTACTCCTTGGAATTTCAACAATTTCATCATTTATTTTCTTTTTGGGAATGAAAGGACCGTTTTCAATTGCATCCCAAATATCCATATCAATTGCTTCAATAAAAACTTTCATGCGAGTTTTCCAATAAACATATCCTTCACCATTAAATAGTGGAGGACGGTTTATTGAAGCTCCTTCTCCACCAAAGTTATTGCTAGAGCCCATTAAGTTTCCAAAAGGATCTTTTTCGAAAAAGTTGTTACACTCGATCTTTCGACCGAGCTCTGATACCACTTGTTGGAAACCAACAAGCGGGCTAAGCAAATACTAGAGGGGGGGTGAATAGTATTTTGAAGCACTAATACCAAATATTTTGATTGATAATTGAAGAATGGAGCTTAGACTGAATTTTCTGGAATCAGAAACAAAAGACTCGAGTCTTTTGTGAAATACTCGAGTTTTTCAGGATGAACAACTCGAGTCTTTTCTGAAATACTCGAGTTTTTACTATCAGATAGCAGAAAAACCAGAAACGAAAATTCAGCAATTTAACTCAAATCAATTCAATAATAAACAGGAACTTATCCAACAGAATAGCAAGTAATCTAAATAACTTTTAACAAAAAGATTCCTTGAACTTGCTACCTAATTGTATAAATCCTAATTGATTGAAATGACTTAAGTCTATTGAGCTAGAAAGTAGATTAAAAGCAATAAACCAACACTCAAGCAATTTTATCCTGGTTCACTCCAACAATGAGCTACATCCAGTCCTCCTAATCACTTAGGAGTTTCTACTAATAATCAAATTGTTAGAAATTACAAAGGATTGCTTGAGAATGGCCTCACTCAACCTAACCCTTTCAAGAGTGTACCAAACTCTTGATTTCTACCCCAATTTGATTCCGGTGATTGAAGAACTCTTCACAAAGCTTCCTTGAACTCCCTTCAAGAAACTCCACCGGGCTAGGAACCTCCTAGTCTTGTGCTTGAGAACCTCTCAAGACTTCCAACACCCTAAGCCACTTAGGGTTTGCTTGGGAACAATCCAAGACTTTGAATAATCAAGCTTTTTGTATGTGTATTACTAATCTCACAATGGATTAGCACAAATAAGCACAGCTCAATGTAAGAATTGAGGCCTAAAACTCAACTTGGAATAAAATGACAATATGAGTGAGAAGTTGAGCTTTTTGGGAATTAACACTTGAGAAGAGAAAATTAAGAAAGCTTGAATCAATATGATCTTGTTGTCTTGTTTGTTCTTGCACAAATTCAAAGAGAAATTTTACAATAAGGTTCTGAATTGCTCTCTTTGGTTGGATGAGACTCAAATGCCCTCAATTGGGTTTTTGAGTTTCTCCAACGTTCATTTTTGCTGACTGGACAAAAATACTCGAGTCTTTTGGTAAAAACTCGAGTCTTTTTGGTCGGTCACGAGTGAATTGGTGCACGAACAAGACTAACGGTCATAATTGCTGACCTGGCACAAATACTCAAGTTTTTCTACAAATACTCGAGTGTATACTCGAGTCTTTTTCAAAATACTCGAGTATTTTGATCAGATATGGGAAAAATTATTTTTCAATTTTATTTTTCCTCTCAAGTATTAATTTTTGGTCAATCTCAACTTAATAAACATATAAAAATTTATTCCTAGAAGAGACTAACTATTTCTACCCACTCTCAACCACTCTCAACATAAATTAGAAATTTACAATTAATATTTGATTGAGAATGATTGGGCACTTGTCTTCTTTTCTTGACTTCTTGTTGATGTTGATGTTGCAATATCTTCAAGGCATGATTTGTTAATTATTTTGTCATCATCAAAACATAATCCACATAATTAGGAGCATTGAATTCACATTTTTCTCCTCTTTCTCTCTTGTCCTTCCTCCCCCTGTTTTCCCGAAAACGATCAGTTTGACGGGAATCATTCTGACGAGGGCGCTGTTCCAGACCCCGAGCCGCGGTGCTGATTCTATGGAATTCCTCCAAATTAACAAATTTCCTAGATCTTTCCCTGAGTTCGGCCATATCCCTCGGTGGTTCTCCGATCAGACAATCCTTGAAATCACCGTCTCGCAATCCTTGAGTGAGTAAGAGGACAGATACTCCCGATTGCAGGCCTGATATGCCACTAGCTTCTTGCTGATAGCGAGCTAGGTAATCGCGAAGAGACTCGTCAGGTCTCTGTGCGACTCCAGCCAATGAATGGTCCGACTTAGGTTATGACATACTGGCTGTATATCGATTCAGAAATGCTGTCCTCAGCTCGGCCCATGAATGAATCGAGTTGGCAGGTAGGGAATTGAACCATCTCAAAGGTGCCGATCCCAGAGTCATTGAGAATGCTCGGCACTTCATGAAATCCCCTCCTCCATAAAACATCATGGAGGATTCGTAAGCCGCGATATGGTCCATCGGATCAGTCGTCCCATTATAGCGAGGGATATTCTGATGACCCACATAAGTCTGCGGGGTTTGAAATGCCATTATCTCAGCTATGAAAGGATGTCCAGGATGGGGTTCCCCAGTAACACGCCCAGGAACTAATCCCGGATTAAGGGGTGGGGGCGGAGGAAGGTTATTAGGGTTGCCGAGAGCCACGTTAGGGCCTTGCTCGGCAATTCTTGCCATGCTTTGCTGCTGAAGAGCAGCGATAGCCTGATTCTGCTTTTCAATCAAAGAAGTTTGAGTCCTTAAGATCTCCATGATTGATTCCTCTCTCCTACGGGCCGACGAAGTAGTCATATAGGATCTACCTTGTGTTTCGGAACGTTCACCGCCTCGAAGTGTTCCAAAACGACCCCTGGTAAATTGAGGGACTTCTCTGTTGGATCGCTCGGTACGGGAGTGGTCATGTCGAGCGGAATGCTCAACCCGCCGATCCTCACCAGTTCGTGATCCAGCAGGGGCCCTCCGAGACCGATGTGGTCCAGAGTCCGCAGTATCGTGCCAATCTGAAACATGGCCATCCGGAACAGTGCGGGGATTGGGTCGCCTTCCGCCAGCTTCCATGCGGGGAGGAACAGTGGCTTGAATCACCGGAGGAACTGGTGGAACATCACCCTGAACTGGAGGAACCGGGGGAACGACCGTCTGATCCACCGGAGGAACGGGTGGAGTGTTACCCCGATTGCCCCCAGTAGGTCTTCCTGGGGCGATTCTATCCCTGACGTTTCCTGCGTTCTTAGGTGGCCTCCCACGAAGGCGACGGCGAAGATCCCCTTGTTCTTGGTTATCGTTGTTGTTTGCCATGAGTACGGTGGAAGTGGGAATACTGGTTATTCAATCCCCACATACGGCGCCAATGTAGTGTCCTAGAACACTAGATGTCCTTAACCCTCTAAATGCTCAAGACTATGGAATCAGGAGCCCTAGAGAGGATCAAGAGTTAATGTGTGACTTATGGTATTTCTGCAGTTCCAGTTGGGAAAAGCAGGTTCTCCCCAGTCAACGTGTGTGTGCAGAGTGTCAACTTAGGGATGAGAGTACGTACCTGAAACCCTAGCTGTAATGAGCTATTTATAGGGTTTGGAGGAGGCTGATATGGGCCGTCTGGGCCCTGTATCAGGGTTGAGCTGAACCAGGATTCTGTGAGATAATATCGGAGGATTATGCTTAGAATCCGAATAGGATCAGCTGGAGATCTCATGTCTAGGCTGTTGCGAGAATCCAGGAGAGATTTGCGGAAGGGATAAGAAGCCTCGGTGTGTTTGAACCTATCCGCTTGCCGACGGTATGTCTCGGCCTAGAATCTCAAGCCTGATGGATTGAGGACCGATGATGAGGCTCGGTTCCATCAAGTCCGAGCCTGGTCCTTTGGGGATGCTCGAAGTCCATGAGTCCGAGCGAGGGACGTTTATGCTAAGTGAACCGAGGGAAGTGCCCTTAGAAGACTCTTTTGACAAGGCTTAGATCCGTATCAGGTCGGCAGACCCTACATTAACTTAATTGTTTTGCATAATTTTTTCTATCCGTCTCATGGTTGTCGGAAAGCATAATTATAATTTTTCGACACTGAAAAGACTGAAAAGCCAAAATTAGGTTTTCCATTTTCATGATGTTTGAATGAAATGGGGCAATCAAAATAACCAACATAGGGCACATGCAAAATAAAGAATTAGAGAGGGGAATAACTAAAAACAAAAATCAAAATGAGGGAAATAACAATTTTCAGAATCACTAAAGGAAATATAATGGAGTGAGGAAATAATAATAATTCAGAATCAGTGAAGGAAATAATAACTAATTACTCTAATTTAACTTAATTTTGTTTGCATAAAATTTAAGTCTTTCGACATTGGATTGATGGAAGCCAAAAATTTTGCTTTCTGACACTAGATCGACAGAAGAGCAAAAAATTAGGTTTTCCGTTTTGACGACGTCGGAGTGAAAATGGCACAAACAAAACCAACACATGGACGATAACATAAACAAATAAGGAACCAAACAAAACACAACACAATAAAACAGAACAAATAAGGAAAAAAAAAAGAACGGTGAAAGAAATAACTTACTTGATTGATGATGGAGTATGGAGTGTGGGGGTGATGGGATGAGACGCTTCCGTCTCACACTTGTTGGAAAGGGTATATCTTTTCGCTTACGACAATCTTGAGATGGAAGAGCCTTCCGACATCCCAAAAATGGAAAGAATTAAAACGCTAAGATCCTTTTGATCATTGAAAATAAAAAATGAGGGCTAAAAACTCGAACTCAGGGACCAAAAATCAAAACTCAGAGCAAAATATTGTTCCTATTTGTTTTTGCCTTAATATCTAAGAAGGCTTAGATTGGTTTGGGTTTTTTACCTTAAAGTTATTGGGAATTGCTTTTTGGCCTCCATCACTGACTTTTTGGCCCCCATTTTCAATTTTCATGGACCAAAACACCCTTTTGCATATTATTATTTGGGAGTTACTATCATGCAATCCAAAATTGGATGGTTGCTATGCAACCTTTTCTTAAACCTAGTTAAAATTAGGTTTTTGCAATTTAGTCCAACATAAAAAGTAAATTAAAAATTTAGTCCTTTGTACCTATAGACAAATTATAACTTTCAATTTTAAAAAAAAAACTTAAAAGTAGTTAAAATTAGTCACTTGTGTAAAAAGGCTTAATCCAAGTGACTAAATTTAAAATTAAAAGTTATAATTTGTCTATTGGTACAAAGGACTAAATTTTTAATTTACTTTTTATGTTGGACTAAATTGCAAAAAACTAATTTTAACTACTTCAAATAATGACATGACATAGGTGGCAACTTCTTATTGGTTTAAGAAAAGGTTGCATAGCAACCATCCAATTTTGGATTGCATGATAGAAATACCCTTATTATTTTTGGTTCTACAAAGACGGAAGATCGTTTTTGGAAAAATTTCCGACTTTATAGAGACGGAAACTATCTTCCGTCTTTGTAGAATCGAAAATAATAATATGCAAAAGGGTGTTTTGGTTCATAAAAATTGAAAATGGGGGCCTAAAAGTCAGTGATGGGGGCCAAAAAGCAATTTTCGTTTATTTAGTTGTATAGTGTTGGGCCTCCCATTACACAAGTCTACAGTAGGAAGAAAAATAGAGTTCAGTGCAATTTCGGTATTGAGGCACAAGTTACTGATGCACATGGGGTGTAACTAACTTGACACGTGGCTGTAGCTGTGTGGTATCAGGGAGTATTTGGGTGAGGAATGGGGGACAGAAAGGACAGGCAATCATTTGGGAGGAATTGTGACGTTGTCACAGGGCAGAGAAGGAATCTTCCTCTCTGATTTCTTTTCTTTCTTTCATCACATCAGCTTTTCTTTCTTACAAGTGTAATTTGTACTGATGCCTAATTCCAGTACTGTTCATATATAAAATTGCACTTCTTATTCACCTTCTCTTGTGCACTTCTCTCTTTTCCTTCTTAAATTCCTAGTTTCTGGTATCTAACAAGTTTGGTATCAGAGCTCCCGATCCTGGGAGCATCTGGATGGTCTCAACAAGAATGGAGAATAGGATTGAAATGGTAGAGAAAAGGGTAGAGGAGTTGGCAGGGTCATTTCAAACCCAACTCCGAGAAGCACTTAGGGTGCAAACGGAAGAAATGATGAAGATGATGGCTGCCCGATTGGAAGACGCGGTGGGTGAGATACGGGGATCTAGGAGGGACGATGACGGAGATGGCCTTCACCGAAGGGATCGTTACAGAGACGAAGAATCAAGGAGGGAAGAACGTGTCAAGCGCGTGGAGGTTCCTTTCTTCTCTGGTGAGGACCCACATGGATGGGTGTACAGGGTGGAGCGTTATTTTGAGGTTAACCGTGTCCCGGAGTCAGAAAAGGTGGACACCGCGGTGGTTTGCCTAGAGGGGAAGGCTCTTAACTGGTATTAATGGTGGGAATCTAGGGTGTTGGGTGCTGTGACTTGGCAGATGTTTCGCCAAGCTCTCATGGGGCGTTTTCAGGTTGCTTCGTCGGAAAACCCTTATGAAGTGTTAATGGGGTTGAGGCAAAGAGGGTCAATCATGGAGTACAGGGAACAGTTCGAGCTTCGTTCCGCTCCGCTCCTCTGCGTTTTGCAGATGAGGAGTTCATGAAGGGAGTGTTTATGAATGGCTTGAAGGAGGATATCAAGGCAGAGGTGAGGTTGATGGGGACTGGTGATCTTCAAACGTTAATGGAGGTGGCTCAAAAGGTTGAAGACAGGAACCGGGTCCTGGGGCGAAATTTGGGCTTTCCGGGTCGAGCAAGTGGATCTGTTTTGACCCGACCCGCTTTATCCAACAAATGGGCTGGTCCACTCGAACCTAAAAATTGGGCTATTGGGCCCAATATCCAGCAAGGGGATTCAATGTCTCAGAAACAGATGGGGGGAAGGAGTGAAAACCCTAATTCGAAGGGTCCCATGTTCTCACGAGAGGGGAGCACTTCCAGCTCCAACCGTCGCGGCGCGGGGTACAAGCGGCTGACGGAAGAGGAAGAGAACGAGAAACGCCGACGGGGGTTATGTTTTCGCTGCGATGAGCGCTATAGCCCTGGACATGTGTGTCGCAACAAGCAACTTCACGTGATTCTGCTTGGCCAAGAAGAAGTAGGGGAAGAAGAAGAGACTCCATCTGAGAAGGAGGTCGTGAATGGAGGAGAAGAGGTCAACCTGCAATTGAATGTGAGCAGTATTGCAGGTATGACTTCAAAGAATTCATTGAAACTATGGGGGACCATCAAGGGAAGCAAGGTGATTGTAATGGTAGACTCAGGTGCATCCCACAATTTCCTTTCTCCTAGAATAGTTGGCGAATTAGAGGTACCCGTAGAAGAGACACGAGGGTATTTTGTGGAGATTGGCAATGGGCAGAGATTGGGCAGCCAAGGTGTTTGTAGGAATGTCGAGCTACAACTTCCTACCATGAAGGTGAAGCAAGACTTTTATCTCTTTGAACTGGTTGGGGTTGATGTGATTCTGGGGTATGAATGGTTGAAGAGTTTGGGCAAGTTTAGTGCAGACTTGGGCAATCACTTATTGGAAATACAGATGGATGGAGAGATCATAGAGGTTCGTGGGGATCCAGCCTTGTCAAGAACTGTGGCATCATTGAAAGCAGTGCTTAAAGAGATGAGAAATGAGGGAGAAGCTTACTATGTTGAGTTTGGAATGATGAGCATGTGGGTTCCTTCCAATTGGGAAACCCCCAATAACATACAGCAGCTGGTGGAAGAGTATGTTGATCTTTTCCAGGAACCAAAGGGACTTCCCCCACGCAGAGAGTGTGGTCATGCCATTGTGCTTAAGGAGGGGGCGGTGATTCCGAATATTCGGCCTTACCGGCATCCACATAGTCACAAGGAGGAAATTGAGAAATTTGTGAAGGATATGATGGGAGCCGGTATGATTAGACCCAGTGTGAGCCCGTTTTCTAGCCCATTAATTTTGGTTAAAAAAAAGATGGTAGTTGGAGGTTTTGCATTGATTATAGGGCTCTTAACAGTATCACCATTCCCAACAAATTTCCCATTCCGGTCATAGAAGAGTTGCTGGATGAGTTGAGCGGAGCTACAGTGTTTTCTAAGTTGGATTTGAAATCTGGGTATCATCAAGTTCGAATGAAAGAGGAGGACATACCCAAGACAGCGTTCCGCACTCATGAAGGTCACTACGAGTATGTAGTTATGCCTTTTGGCCTCTCCAATGCACCTTCTACGTTCCAAGCCTTGATGAACAGTGTGTTTCGACCATTTATGAGGAAGTTTGTTCTCGTTTTCTTTGACGATATCCTCGTATATAGTCAAGACATGAGCAGCCATCTAAGCCATTTGCAGCAGGTGTTTCAGAAAATGCGTGAACATGAGCTATGGGTGAACCGCAAGAAATGCAATTTTGGGGTGAAGCAGCTGGAATACTTGGGCCATTTGATTTCCGAAGATGGCATCAAAGCTGATCCAAGCAAAATTGAAGCTATGATTGCGTGGCCTGAACCTAAAGATATTCGTAGCTTGAGGGGATTTCTTGGGCTCACGGGGTATTATCGCAGATTTGTGAGGAATTACGGGGTGATTGCCAAACCCTTGACCCAATTGTTAAAGAAGAATGGGTTTCATTGGTCTAAAGAGGCACAATCTGCTTTCAATGAGCTAAAATCAACAATGGTCAGGCTTCCCACATTGGCTATGCCAAATTTTGAGGTGCCATTCATTATTGAAACCGATGCTTCGGGCTACGGATTAGGGGCGGTTCTGATGCAGCAGGGCAGACCTCTAGCATTTATCAGCCAAGCTTTGTCTGAAAAGGCCAGGGCACGTTCGGTTTATGAGAGGGAGTTGATGGCAATAGTGTTTACTGTCCAGAAATGGCGACAGTACCTCCTTGGACACCATTTCATAATTCACACAGATCAGAAAAGTTTGAAGTTTCTTCTAGAACAAAGAGTGTTGGCTGGAGATCAACTGAAGTGGGTCACAAAACTGATGGGATATGACTTCGAGATCCAGTACAAACCAGGGGCCGATAATCGGGTGGCGGATGCTCTTTCGAGGGTGATGAACTTCAACTCCATTTCTGTGATCACCAATTCAGATTTGATAGAGTTAGCAGATGAGCTGATGGGGGATGAGAAATTGAAGTGGGTGATGCAAGAAATTATCCATGACCCGAAGACACATCCATCCTATGCAGTGGCTAAAGGATGTTTATGGTTCAAAGGACGGTTGGTACTGCCTCAAAGGTCTGCACGAATTCCGTTGTTATTGGAGGAGTTCCATGCTTCCCCATGGGGGGGGCATTCGGGAGTAACTAGGACTTACAAGCGATTGGCCATGGTTTTCTTTTGGCACGGGATGAGAAAGGATATTGAGAAGTTTGTGTTAGAATGTGTTATCTGTCAACAGCACAAATATCAAGCTCTCAAACCAGCAGGACTGCTTCAGCCCTTGCCCATCCCTAATAATGTGTGGGAAGATTTGTCCATGGACTTCATTGGAGGTTTACCTAAGGCAAAAGGGGCTGACACGATTATGGTGGTGGTGGATCGCCTCAGTAAATCAGCCCATTTCATTCCATTGCAGCATCCCTATTCCTCAATTGATGTAGCCCGAGTTTTCGTGAAAGAGATAGTTAGGCTGCATGGTTTCCCTCGTTCAATTGTGTCTGACCGTGACAGGGTGTTTATTAGTTTGTTTTGGAAGGAGCTTTTTCGTTTGGCAGGAACTAAGCTGCATTTTAGTTCGGCATACCATCCCCAAACGGATGGGCAAACCGAGGTCATCAATCGAACGGTTGAGGCATATTTACGGTGCTTTGTGAGTGGCCATCCTAAACAATGGGTTCAGTGGTTGTCTTGGGCAGAATTCTAGTTTAATTGCTCCTACAATGCTTCTATTAAGATGAGTCCCTTTAAAGCACTGTATGGCTGTGATCCTCCCACAATAGTGCCCTTCTGCCAAGAGACTACAATAGTGGCTGCTGTGGACCAATTATTGACAAGTCGTGATGCTGTTTTGGAAGAACTTAAGCAGAACTTGGTTAAAGCAAAGAATGCGAGAACAGGTGGATAAGAATCGGAGGGAAGTGGAATTTAAGGTAGGAGACATGGTGTATTTGAAGTCTCAACCGTACAAATTCCGTTCTTTGGCAAGAAAAGAGAATGAAAAGCTGAGTCCTCGTTTTTATGGACCTTTTGTGATAGAAGAAAGAGTTGGGGCTGTGGCTTATAAGTTGAAACTTCCTGATTATGCACGTGTGCACCCCGTTTTCCATGTGTCACAACTTAAAGGGGCTCCTCCAGCCAGTATTCCATGCCAACAGCTTCCAGCAGGGCTAACTGAAGAATGGGAATTGCAGGTGGCGCCAGAATCAGTGTTAGCTAAGCGTAGGCTCATCAATGGGAAGGTAGAAGTACTGATCAAATGGATTCAACTTCCAGACCATGACAGCACTTGGGAAGAGTTTGAACTGGTCCAAAAAGCTTTTCCAGACTTCCACCTTGAGGACAAGGTGTTGCTTGTTGGGGAGGGTATTGTTGGGCCTCCCATTACACAAGTCTACAGTAGGAAGAAAAATAGAGTTTAGGGCAATTTCGGTATTGAGGCACAAGTTACTGATGCACATGGGGTGTAACTAACTTGACACGTGGCTGTAGCTGTGTGGTATCAGGGAGTATTTGGGTGAGGAATGGGGGACAGAAAGGACAGGCAATCATTTGGGAGGAATTGTGACGTTGTCACAGGGCAGAGAAGGAATCTTCCTCTCTGATTTCTTTTCTTTCTTTCATCACATTAGCTTTTCTTTCTTACAAGTGTAATTTGTACTGATGCCTAATTCCAGTACTGTTCATATATAAAATTGCACTTCTTATTCACCTTCTCTTGTGCACTTCTCTCTTTTCCTTCTTAAATTCCTAGTTTCTGGTATCTAACATATAGTAATAAAGATAGTTTAAGATTGGGACATGAACATCAAAATTAGTTCCAACACCAAATATTTAAAGTTAGGATGTTTTAACGTAGGCCAATGGTAATAAGTGTCTTGTGTGCAGTTGTTAAGGACCTTAATGTAATAAAAATGCATTGAAAAATGTATCTTTTCAAAAATTTTGAAAGAAAAATGAATGTGGAGTTACGATTGTTTTTCCCTTATTAATAACCTTAACTTTAATGTATTAGAACTCTTGAGCTTATGTTTGTTTTAGTATTTTAGTCCCTTTTTTTTTTAACCAAGGGTGTTCTTCAACTAATAATTAGAGACTAATCCCTTTCGAGGTAGAAAGATCACCGAAATGGATACAACCTCTTCCAACAAAGTTTTTTTTCATATCAACGCCAAAAGTCAAACCCCCAACATAATACTTAAAAAACTAAGCTATCTATCACTTTTTGATTTTAGTAATTTTAGTCAATCTAAACAATTTCAGAAGCGCTCCAAGATCCATTCGGCATAAAACTTTCATTAGGCAAGAAGCATGCAAGAGGAGACTTGAAATAGACTTTATAAGTCAAGAGACTTGATATCTTATAACTTATCCAACTAAGCTAATGACTCTAGGTGAGCTAACTCGAGGATTGAATATGTAGCTATGTTTCTATGATATAATAAAAGAGCAATGTATGAAGCAAATACTTATTTGAAGGTTACCTTCAAATGTAAATTATGAATCTGTAAGTGACAGCACTATTTCGATTCTCGATGTGTATGACCAATAATTTACCCAAACTTCATAGCTCTAGTATTTTATGTCCAGAAAAAAAAATTTCACTTTTGATCTACTTTGCTACAGTTATAGCTTAATTAATCTCAGCATTTTACCTTTTTCATACAAAAACAAAGCGCAAGAGTAAACATTGAATCGAGACTACGAACCAAGAATAATACTTAACAACTTGTTACACGACACAATTTTGAGCCAAATGGGTTTGGTTCAGAGGAAAGGGGTGATCCAGGCAAAAGCAAGGTTTGGGATTCAATCGCTAGCCTTGTGTATGCAGCACCTTTAAATTGTTTGGCCACCAATCCTACCCAAAAGAGGCACCTACAACCCTGCAATGGGATTAGTGCTCGAGTCGATGGATACCCCGGTTTGGGATAAAAACAACAAGAAAGAAAATACGTTTTTGTCGGAACAATAATACATTCCGGATTACAAAACTCTTCCTACTCTCTCCTTGTCATACAATGTACATAATTCTTCCCAAGACATCCTAAGCATGAATGATGTTGTATCAGTAACAATTCTCCAACCAAGAGAGTAATTCTCAAGTTGATGCTATTTGTGAGATATACAGCATTGCAGTCTGTCACTACTTACTTACTAGCAAGGGAAGAGGATGGGGCATGGATCCCTATCTAACTTACTATTTGATACATCCAGTTTCTTCATCTTTTCTTCACACCAAAACAGTTGTTCTCTAGTTATCCTTGTCATTCTCATAACCCTTGAAAGGATTTTCATGTCAATCAGTCCAAGCAACAGCTGAATATCCTCGTGCTTTTGTGGCCAACAATTCTTTTTCCATCCTTTCTTTTTTCTACGCAGTTCCTTCAGTTTTGCCACTTTCTGCATTTACAAAATATATATATATATATGTATGTATGTACGTATGTATTGTAAGACATAATTTCTTTACTCATGGCTTATCATATCAAATCAAAATAATAAATTAGCCCAACTGCCAGAATAAGGTAGTTCATAAAATGTTAGATGATTAAGGAAATTCCTAGATAAACAAAAACAGAAAACCCCAGAAGAATAAGCTGTCTTGAAATTAGCAGAAAAAGCACTTAAATAATGTTATATAACAAATGATTAGTGACTTAATGTATTTTCCACTAATAAAGGGCCTTTTGCATCAAAGCATGAAAGTCAAACATGTAGATTTAAAGAGCACAACCAGAACTGATGGATAACACAGTAAAATTCTAACACACTGCTTAACTTGATTTCATTACCAACCCCTAAAAGTTTATAATTTGGAGGACTATAGGGGATGTTAAAATTGTTGTGAATGTGCTTCAAAGGTTGATTAGTATATCATAATACAAAATTGCTAAGTTAGAATCAGATTACATGGTAAAGGATCTGGCGTTACCTTTTCAAGGGTACACTGAATTTGTTGTAGAGGAGTTGCAAGTTGGCTCTGATTTCCAAACATGTTGATAACACCATTTGACTTTTTCTTGTCCTTTTTCAGAAAAAGGTGAAATGTAAGGATAGAGTTTTCAATTATCTTGATAAGATCAGGAGCTAGAACTCTCATGTCTGAATCATCTGTTGATTCAGGATCTGAACCTGAATAAATTCATAAAGTTGAGCACTTAGCTATACAATTACAAAGTACAATCATTAACATCAGAGACACAAAGATAAAATAACATTAAGTGACAAACAACCAATAAAAGTGATTTTTTTTTTTTAAATTACCAATAACATCAGCAATATTAATGATAGCCAATGAAATGTAAATGTTGCACAAAAATTTCACCTTGGATATTAGGAACTTGAAGCAGTTTAGGCAAAGTTTTCCTTGTGCGAGCATAAACTTCAGCTCGGAGACCCTGCTCAAAAGGTTCATTCTCAATAAACCTTTGCAATAGAACCTGGAACTGCTGAAACAGCTGTGCACTGTGGTTGTAACAGGTAGGATTTTCAGGTTGCCAAGATATCTTGTGATTCATATGAGAATATTGACAGTGAAGTGCCTCCCAAGTCAAGCATGTTTGACCAACATATGCTGTTTCAATATCTTGGTAGGGATCATTTTCAGGCTGTTGAAGATGTTCCATCTCATCATCAAGTTCCTCAAATTTTTTCAAGGAAAGACAACGAAGGGGAGACGGCAGCTTCTTTGATGCAGATCTTGGAGATGGGGTCAAAGGGGACTGTGAACCTGACATAGGGAGGACGTAACATTAATTTGCAGGTGGTAAAAGAAGATAATATCCCAATCACTATCTCCAAATAATAATACCCCTGATAAATTCAATATGACCAGATCTTCACTTTTTACCAAACCAAAACTTTTATTATGGATGATTGGATCAGGTATGCTAAAGTGTGGGACATAATTCCCTTAACTCTGATTCTATTTCAGGTTGATGTTTGTATTGGAATAGAAAAACAATTCCCCTGACTTTGATGAAGCAACAGAACCGAGTCTAGACTCTGGAGAAATTGCTCAATTCAAGCTTGCAAAATGCCAGCACGATTTTAAGCACCGTATAATAATTAAAACATTAATGTAAATCAAACTCCAATTGGCACAACAACATGAAGCTTACAAGATCTTTCTCTTGGATTAATGGTTCCTTTCTCCAACTAGAAATAACAAGAGAAATAATTCACCAGGCATTCATCATTCCCCTAATCAAACAAAATGCACCCATAATCCACAGACCCAATTTCAAAACCCACGAAAACATCTCCAAGTCCCAACCATTAGAAGTATCTGCTGATGAAGCATACAAAGATTACTGGAAGATTAAACATGCATTATCATCTGCAACAACCAACAAAATAAAAAAAGAGTCTACCTTTGGCAACTTCATTAAGCTGTTGCGAGCTCATCCGATCAAAGAAAAGCATTCTTTCACAGTACTTTTCAAATACAGCATCAAAGCCGCGCCACCATTGCTGACCTTCAGCTTCGACATCCCTCCATTCATTAGAGTTTGTCTCTTCAGCTTCCTCTTCATCCACCCCCTCCTCTGGGCACGAATCTTCTTCAGGAATCAATACCATAAAACTGTTTCTTCTCAGTTCTTTCAGCCTCCTCTTCACCTCGTTCGTAATAAAATCATCGTCATCCTCAGCTTCACCTTCACCTTCACCAACGGAATCAGCATCTGCTGATTTATGACCAGGACCGCCACCATTAGGCTTCAGTTCCTCAGGCTCCGGCACTGCCTTATCAGCCAAAACATTTTCTCCATCCACTTTGTGAGATTTAATGAACTTCTTGAGTTTCAAAAAATCCATGCTTTACCTTTCAAAAGCAAACTATTCTAACTCAAACCAATGTTCCAAATGTTTCAGATCAAAACCTACAAACAATCACATCAAAACAAATAGAAAGAAAGAGAGTATGATTAAATATTTAATACTAAAAAAACCCAAGTAGCAGTGGGTTTAGTTTTACCAAGAGGAGCAAAAGAAAGGGTCTGTAACTAAAAACAAAGCCCTGGGAAATCTAAATGCAAAAAAACTGGGAAGGAATCTTGGGCCACTAGATTCCAAAACAAGGCATTTGCTGATCTAATGGCCAAACAAGCATCATGTAAAATGCAGAGATTCCAAAACCAACTAGTGTTAGGGTCCATTAGGAAACAAAGGAAAGGAAAAAAGGGTTAAAAATAAAATTACTACTTTGCTAGAAAGATGGTTAAAATGCAGATATATTGAGCAAGGAAAGGAGTAAATGAGGATCATCATAAGGTGGCATGCAATGGCAATGTAGATATTAAGAAATGACCAACAAAAAATAAAAAATAAATAAATAAAACAGTTGGAGTAAAAAGAGGCAATGTTTTTATTTTGACTAACCTATGGAGTAAGGAAAGCTGAATGCAGCAACAACACCGTAGAGTAACAAACCCTGGAAGAGAGTGAGGAGACAAAGGCAGAGGAGAGAGAGAGAGAGTGGACAGTGGAGTGCGGTGCTTGAAACTAGGGAAAAAGAGAAATAAGAAATGCAATAAACGTGAAGACCGAGAATCTCACATTTTATTTATTTTGTTTCCGCCAAAACTTCTCGACTACTTCCTCCCCTCGAATTATAAGTAAAACTAACTAATTTTATTAAATTTTGTTTCATTCCCAATACCACTTTCCTAAAAAAATCTCTAAAAAATTGTAATCTTAATTAATTTTTGTTTCATTCCCAATACTACTTTCCAAAAATACCTCTATTTTTTATAAATTTGAGAAAATTAAATACAATCAACTAATCTCCTTAATAAGCGTAAAAGTGGTTAGAATTGCTTATAATTTGAGCCGGAGGGACCGAGGGAGTAGTATCTTGCCTTACTAGACCCCAACCCCCTGCAATGCACGGGAAAAATACGAAATCGATAAAACATTTCGTAAAGTTGCAATTAATATTAATTGTGTCACGAATAAAAATATGAACCATTACTTACGTTAAGAAGCATATAATAAAATAATTCAAATCCAAATAACAAAAACATGTAAATAAAAAGAGCATAGAAAAACCCAAAGCATTTTTTTAATATATTAGATTTATTAAAATTAAAAAAAACTGGAGTACCAAAAATCGGTACACGATAGAAGCACCATTGTTTTATATTTTATTTGTTTGGGCCATTATCTGTGTTAGGAAGCATATGATAAAAAAATAAGTAAAAAAAACATAATTTTAAAATATCATGGTTTGGTAATCGTAACTAAAAAGAACATAGAAAACTCAAAGCATATTTTTTTTAATATATTATATTTATTAAAATTAAAAAATTAAAAAAAAAGCTGGAGCACCAAAAACCGGTGCATAGTAAAAGCACATTTGTTTTATATTTTACTTGTTTGAACCATTACATGTGTTAGAAAGCATATAATAAAAAAATTCAAATCCAAATAACAAAAACATGTAAATAAAAAAAACACAGAAAACGCAAAGCATAATTTGTTTTTTAATATATTAAATTTAATAAAATAAAAAAATAAAAAAAAGAGTCGAAGCACAAAAAACCGGTCATGGTAGAAGCATCCTTGTTTTATATTTTACTTGTTTGGACCATTACCTGTGTCAGGAAACATATAATAAAAAAATTCAAATCCAAATAACAAAAACATGCACATAAAAAAAACACAGAAAACTGAAAGCATATTTTTTTAATATATTGGATTTATTAAAATAAAAAAATAAAAAAAAAGTCGAAGTACCAAAAACCGTTGCATGGTAAAAGCACCCTTGTACTGTTTGGGCGGGATAGTCCAAATAGGAGGGAGTAATTTTTTAAATTTTTTTTTTTAAAAAAAAAAAGGTGAGGGATGGGCAGGATTTTAAAAAAAGAAAAGAAAAAAAGTAGGAGGGAATGGGCGAGAATTTGGGAGTGGATGAGGGAAATAGGGGTAATTTATATCAAGAAAAAATAGCTATTATACTGTTAATTTGGTCCCTGAATTTAGACAACACTTTCACTTTAGTTCCTAAAATTAACAAAAATGCTTTTAAATCCTGACTTTGTAAAAAGTCATTCACATTAGTCCCTACCATGATGGTCCCTGCCCCTAACCCCCGTCAACTGACGTTAACAGAGTAATAACGTGAATGATTGTGGGCCTTAAACGATGTCGTTTTTACGTCCCAGTGCACTTATAACGGAGTAAACTGTCATGTTAGTCACATCAGCTGCACTAGTGTCATGTTCAGTTGCATCAGTATCATGTTCAGCTGGATCAGTGTCATGAGCAGCTGATGGGATTAATGGTATAGTTTACTCCGTTAAAAGAGTCACGGGGACCCAAAAACGACATCGTTTAAGGCCCCCAATCAGCCTCGTCATCACCCTGTTAACGTTCGTTGACGGGGGTTAGGCGCAGGGACTAACGTGAATGACTTTTTACAAAGTCAGGACCTAAAAACATTTTTGTTAATTTTAGGGAATAAAGTGAAAGTGTAGTGTAAATTTAGGGATCAAACTGACAATTTACTCAAAAAATAACCAGTCACTCTTTTTAATAAAGAAGTTACTTCAATATATTTAATTTTTTCAAAATCATAAAACATATGACTACTTTTGAAAAGCTGTATTGGGAATGAAAAAAAATTAGTAAATGAGATCACCATTTCCTATAAACATTTTAGGAATAATTGTATTTAGAATAGAAAGTTGGTTAATTTTTTCTTATATTTGGGACCAAAAGAGAGTATATATTTGTGTAGCTTATTTATGTTTTTTCTCTAAAATTTTAGCATATTTTGGTTTTGGTTTTACTCAGTAAAAATTATTTTGATCAAGATTAATTTTTAATTTTTTAAATATTTTGATTTTGGTCCCCTTCTTTAAAACAAATTTATTATATGCTAATTTGGTTAATGGAACATCATATCAATAATCACATCTGGTGTGAGATGACGTTAAGCAAGTGGTGTGACATGGATGATTCAGACTCGTAAATACAAAATTTTATATATGAGACCATCTATCTACCTTATATAAAAAAACGCATATTTGAGGCATCACGTTTGTCGTTGAAATTTTCGAGAAACCACGTTTATCATCATTGAAATTCTTTAGATAACACATTTGTCTTTGAAGTTTTCCTCGCAACAAGAGCGTTGGATAATCATTACCTCCAACCAAAACTACAATTTGAAATTAAATAAATTATTCAAAATTTTCAAATTATTATCTGCACGTAAAATCATTATCCTCAATTTGTTAAAAAAGAAATTATTATACTCAATTTGTTGGAAAAAAAAGAAATCATTATCCTCAACAAAAATATTAAAATTTGAAATTAAATAGATTATTCAAGTTTTTCAAATTATCATATTATATAATAACAAAATTATTTTTATGCTTGATGTGAGTATTTTTTTTTTCCACCTTCAACCTTTGCATTTTTGTTCGCCTTTAAATCTCTCTAACCTAAGCGATTGTGGTAGATAATCATTATATTCAACCAAAATTACAATTTGAAATTAAAAAATTATTCAAAATTTTCAAATCATTATGCGCATGTAAAATCATTATCGTCATTTTGTTCAAAAAAAATCATTATCTTCAATTTGTTGAAAAAAAAATCATTATCCTCAACAAAAATATTAAAATTTGAAAGTAAATAGATTATAAGTTTTTCAAGCTATCATTATATATAATAACAAAATTATTTTTGAGATTAATGTATATGCACTGACGGTGTAAAGTTTTTTTACACTATCGGTTTATCATCCACCATTTATTTGTATTACTTTAATTTAAAAATCAATGACCATAAACTGATGAATGGTGGATGATGCACTGATGATGGTGTAAAAAACTTTACACTATCGGTACATTACCCATTTTTTCATTATTTTTATGTTTGATGTGAGTATTTTTTTTTCCACCTTCAATATTTGCATTTTTTTCACCTTTAAATATTTCTGACCATAGTGATTTTTGATAAATAATCATTATTTTCAATCAAAATTACAATTCAAAATTAAATAAATCATTCAAAATTTTCATATTTCCGGTAGGAGTCGAACTCCTTATATCATTCTAAAAAAAATGAACTATCTATCCACTGTGTTATGCAAATTCTTCAAATGACTTATTATTATATATACAATTCATTATCTATACTATTATATAAAGCAAACTCTTTTTATAACTATTTCAGAACTAAAATAACTACTAAAAGTGTACATAACTTGGCTTTTCCGATTTTGCCCTCATCTTCACTATTATGAGTTTCTAACTGTTGTATACATTAAAGTACATTAACTTTAGAAAAACTGTTCTGCAGGTTACAGAAACTGCATCAGCAACTGACAGTTTCTAAAACAAATACTCAACAAATAACCAAACCCCCATTTCTTACTCCTCACATTGATAAAAGAGTGGATAAAAGGAGTTTCCAAACCCCTATTTGAACCTACCCTCATTTCATACTATGAACTTACCATTGGCACTGTTTTGCAGAGAATAACAATACCAGAAATTAAGAACCATCCATGATTTTTGAGGAACTTGCCAATAGAATTAATGGAAGGTGGAAGTTGGATTCGATGGTGGACGAAGCAGAGTGCTGTATTGTAGGAGCACACATCTTAACTTATATAATTGTTCATAATATATATTTTCATGGAACTAAAATTCTTTTTTTCTCCTACTAAAGCTCGTTAGAATCATTATACTATAAACAACCCTTTAATTTATGACAAAAATACAACAATGCAATGAGAATGCGGGACGATAGGCATTTCCGTGTCTGTCGTCACGCTATTAATTATAAAAAAATAATTATATACTACTAAGAATGGATAAAATTTAATGTTACTATTAAAACAGAATAAGTAAAAAAAATTTAAAAAAAATAAATAAAAAGTAAGATACGTGAAGTAATTTTAAAATAATATCTTTCTATAATAAAAAAATAATATATTTCTTACTATCTTAATATATATATTTATTTTTCTAATTGTTTTTTTTTTCCATTAAAGGTGTTTCGCAAAGTAGATTTTACCTTTTTCTATATATATATATATATATATATATATATATATATATATTGTTAACGTAAAAGAAAAAAACAGAACAAGGCAAAAACACTTTTAGAGGAAAGTCTGTTATTTTATTATATTACGTAACAAGCTTATTATATAAGCATTAGGCAACACTACATATACCTTGCATTCCTCCAAATAGTAACATTATATTAATAATGCTAAAGACCCGGTAAACATAAAACTAATGGATGCAAAACGTACAGCCAATCAATAACAATTTTTTAACACCCTCCCTTAAACTGAAAGTTTGCAAACTAACAGTTTAATGAGATTCATCATGTATGCAGACTCCAAGTAAATTTCTTAGCTTCAAAAATGCAGACAACTTCAATGGTTTGGTCATGATGTCAACGATCTGCTCTTCACTTTTGCAATAGACAAGATCAATAACTCCTGTATTTGATAAGTCAATTAGAAATGAAACATCACATCTATATGCTTGCTTCTTCCATGCATAACAGGATTCTTTGACAGCTTTATAGTATAACTATTATCACAATAAATGAGAGTAGGACCTTGTTGTTTGAAATGAACTTCTTCAAGAATATTCCTTAACCAAATTGTTTGGCAAGCACATCCTGAAGCTGCTACAAACTCTGCTTCTGTTGTGGACAAAGTGACAATAGGCTGCTTCCGTGATGACCAAGAGATAGCTGCTGACCCCATCATAAAAATATAACCGGAAGTGCTTTTCCTGTCATCTGGGTCTCCCGCATAGTCACTATCGCTAAATCCCAACAAGTCCATCCTTGTCCCATGCTCGTAGAACAATCCAAAATCTTTTGTTCCTTGCAAGTAACGAAGAATTCTCTTAGCTGCTAACAAATGCATCTTTTTTGACTTTTCCATGTATCTGCTGATGAGACTCACAGAATACATTATGTCTGGTCTTGTAGCAGTTAAATACATCAAACTGCCCACAATTTGCTTGAACAATGTGCTATTCACCCGCTTTCCTTCATGATCTTTATTAAGTTTTACGCCAATCTCAATGGGAGTGCTAACAGGATTGCAATCCTTCATATGAAACCTTTCTGGAATATCTCGCACATACTTCTTTTGTGAAACAAAAATTCCATTAGCTGATTGCACTATTTCTAAGCCGAGAAAATAATGCAACTTACCAAGATCAGACATATCAAATTCTTTCATCATAGATTTCTTAAATTTTTCAAACATGTCGCTATCATTCCCAGTGAAAATAAGATCGTCCACATATAAATATACAATGAGCATTTTTCCATCATCACCAATTTTAACAAATAAAGTATGCTCATATGGACATTTCTTAAAACCTTCCTTTAAAAAATATGCATCTATATGACTATACCAAGCTCGAGGTGCTTGCTTTAGTCCATATAGTGCCTTTTTTAATTTATACACCTTATGCTCATTTCCTTGTTTCACATAACCAGGAGGTTGATCAATAAATACCTGTTCTTGCAAGTCACCATGCAAGAAAGCAGATTTTACATCAAGTTGAAAGATAGGCCATGAGTTTTGAGCTGCCAATGCAATCAACATTCTTATTGTGTCATGCCGTGCTACAGGAGCAAAGACTTCTTTGTAGTCCACACCAAATTCTTGATTATAACCTTTAGCAACCAGGCGTGCTTTGTATTTGTCAATCTCTCCATTTGCATTTAACTTGGTCTTATATACCCATTTGACACCAATTGTCTTCTGTCCTTTTGGAAGATCAGCAAGCTCCCAAGTATTGTTCCTTTCAATTGCTGCAATTTCTACATCCATAGCTTCTCTCCATTTTGAATCTTGAACAGCATCCTCAAAAAACACAGGATCACAATCTGCAAAAAGAGCAAAATGCACTATTTGTTCCTCATTTTGATTAATCCCTGGAACATGATAATCACTCATCCAGGCAGGTCTCTTTCTACTTCGTGGTGATCTCAACACTCTATGAGGAACGTCTAAGTCTTGAGCTGCAACATGCTCATCTTGAGTAATAGTTGGTGGCTGCTGTTCTGTTCATCTTCCTCTGGAAAAATAAATTGTCTGCCTATATCTTCATTAAAATTCCAGAAATTCTCTTCATCAAAGACAACATCTCGACTTATAACAATTTTCTTAGTGTTAGGATTATACAATCTATAAGCTTTAGAAATATCACTAACACCAAGAAAAATACACTTGTCTCCTTTATCATCCAACTTGCTCCTCAGCTGATCTGGAATGTGAGCATATGCAATGCAACCAAAAATTTTGAAGTGGCTAACATTTGATCTCCTACCACTCCAAGATTCTTCTGGTGTCTTATTCTTCACTGCAAATGTTGGACTCCTATTCAGAATATGAGTACTCCAATTGACTGCTTCGGGCCAAAAACTTTTAGAGATGCTGCTCATTTTCAAAATACTCCTCACCATGTTGAGAATGGTCCTGTTTTTCCTCTCTGATACACCATTCTGCTGTGGTGTGTATGCTGCTGTCAACTCCCTTCGAATTCCATGCTCTTCACAAAATGCTGCAAACTCATTAGAGCAATATTCTCCTCCACGGTCTGTGCGAAGGGTCTTAATAAATTTTCCTGATTCATTTTCCACTCGAGTCTTGAAGCTTTTAAATGCAGAAAAAGTTTCTGATTTTTCTTGTAAAAAATAGACCCAAATTTTTCTAGAAAAATCATCAGTGAAAGTAATTATATATCTTTTACCTCCATTGGATTTAGGTTTTATTGGACCACATAAATCTGAATGTACTAGCTCCAAAACAGATTTCGCTCTCCATGATTTGCCACTAGGAAATGGAGAACGGTGTTGTTTGCTAACAACACATTCTTCACAAACTTGAGAGGGAGCAATAATTTGTGGAAGGCCTGTCACCATGTTTCTTAGTTGGAGGGTCTTTAATCCACCAAAGTTCAAGTGACCATAACGGTAATGCCATAACCATGAATGATCATTTACTTTAGCCATCAAGCTGGATTGAATGCTTTCAATCTTGAGTGGAAATAACCTGTTTGAACTCATTTGTACAACAGAATAAAACACCTATAACAGGATCATAAATTTCACAAGCACCTTTGCTAATGGTGATAACATAGCCCTTTTCTTGTAACTGCCCAACACTTAATAAATTACTTTTCAAATTAGGAACATACAACACATTAAAGATTTTTTCAGCAAAACCATTTTTTGTTCTTATATTAATATCACATTTTCCCATCACCTGCACAGTAGAGCAATCACCAAAGCTCACACTAGAGTGAAATTTTTTATTTAAATATGAAAATGAAGACTTGTTACCAGTCATGTGGTTACTGCAACCTGTATCCACATACCAAATATCTGGCTCAACATTTTTTTCTTTTAGAATAGCCATTAATAAAGTCTCCTCTTCCTTTATCTCAGCAAGATTTGAACTTTCCCCCTTTTCCTTGTTATGAGGCAACCTGGTATAGCATTCAGAGGCGTAATGACCAAAGTTATGACATCTAAAACATTCTACTTTGGACTTGTCAAGCTCTCTTCCTATGCCTTTGCCTTGAAATTGATCATTATTGCCTTTGTAATTCCTGCTAGAATCTCTATTTCCACGATCTCCTCGTCCTCTGCCTCTACCTCTACCCCTTCCTCTAAAGCCGTTGGAATGGGTATTGGTAAAAGCCTTCAATGTCTGTTCCTCAGCATCTGGTTGTTTGAACTTTTGTTCATGCACCACCAATGAACTTTGCAATTCATCAAGGGAAAGCTCATCAATATCTTTAGACTCCTCCATGGCACATACAACATAATTAAATTTTGGTGACAAAGATCGAAGTATTTTTTCAATGACCGCGATTTCTTCAATTTTGTCTCCATGTATGCGCATTTGATTGACAATTGCCATCACGCTAGAGAAGTAATCTGAAATTGATTCCCCCGACTTCATTCGGGTTGTTTCAAACTCCGCACGTAGAGCTTGAAGTTGCTGCCTCTTTGCTCTTGTAGACCCCTGATACCTTTTTTTTTCATTGAGTCCCAAATATCCTTGGAAGTTTCTTTGTTCAAGATGGTTTCCAAGATAGTTCGGTCAATGGCTTGAAACAAATAATTTTTAGCTTTCAGGTCCTTTAATTTTATTGCCTCCAATTTCGTCTTTTGTGCATCGGTCACTGCTGTGTCAGATGCCGGTGTTGTTATTCCTGCTTAAACAACATGCCAAAACTCCTTAGAAATTAGAAAATTCTCCATTAGCATGCTCCAATGATCATAGTGACCATCAAAGCGGGGAATTGCAGGCTGAACAAAATTATCAGAAGCCATTGAGGTGGTGAAAAAATAAATTAAAGCGACGACATTTTGAAAAACGAGGCTCTTGATACCATGTTAACGTAAAAGAAAAAACAGAACAAGGCAAAAACACTTTTAGAGGAAAGTCTGTTATTTTATTATATGTAACAAGCCTATTATATAGGCATAGGCAACACTACATATACCTTGCATTCCTCCAAATAGTAACATTATATTCAGGCCCGGTCCTAACCTATTTTGGGCCTTAGGGCGAAAATTTTTTTGGGGCCTTACTTCAAAATTTTTTTTATTAATAATAAATCAATTAAAACACTATATATTTATATATTTAATTAATTAAAACAATGATAACAATCAATAATAATATGTATTATATAAAATAGAGTTGAAATAAAATAAAAAAAAAGTTATTAGTTAAATAGGTAATTAAAACTGTTTTCATGTTACTTCTTCCGTCTTTGTATATACTATCCTTTTGGTTGAATTCACGTTCATTACTAAAGTTGGTTAATTTAGTTAATTGTATTTGAAAATGTGAACATTTGATATGTTTTTTTTTCAAAACTATCCGTATAAGTATTATTGATAATCTAAAAATTGTTGAGTAAATATGGGTGTTTGTGGAAAAAAAAAGTACCTAATTGTCATTTAAAATTTGTATAAGGCCTTATAAATAAGGACAAAATAAAATTCTCAAAATGATGTTATATTTAGGGACAAAGGAAGTAAGTTATAAAAATAATGTTCATAAGTTCACCTATTCATAAGTCAAGTGAGCAAATAAAAAAATGAATTAAAATATTATGCTAAACTATTAATAATTGAAAGATAAAAAATATGAAACTATTAATTTTTTTTAAGTATAAGTACTATTAAAAAATATTATGGGGCCCTAAAATTTTTGGGCCTTGGGCGGTGGCCCTCAATGCCCACCCCCAGGGCCGGGCCTGATTATATTAATAGTGCTAAAGACCCGATAAACATAAAACTAATGGATGCAAAATGTACCGCCAATCAATAACAATATTTTAACACACATATATATATATATATATATATATATATATATATATATATACACCACAACCTCATCTACACTATATATAAAAGACAATGGGGATATGAGAGGCATGAAACATACCCCGCCCCCTTCACTTTTTTTTTTACTCTACCAATCATATTTCATCTACCAAAAACATTCTCCCCATTTACTTATTCTGCCAAAAATTTCCCTCCGTACAAGTAACAAAAGTAACAAATTTCCCTCAGTTCAAAAGTCAAAAAGTTTAACAAAAAAAAGTCAAAAAATTAAGGAGACATGCATTTAATGATTTGTCTTGCACATCAATCAATTATCAAACAACTAATTTAATGCATTTTGCGTGAATCAACCAATCACAATTCAATGTTTACGATTTTTAAACTTTTCATTAATTATTTAAACTATAGTTTAGGGACATAAAATTTAGTCATTTTTTACCATCCTTGTGGGACGGAGTGATTATAAATTTGTGGATTCACTACTTCTGCTATTTCCCCGCACAATGCAGAGCACACCTATGGGATCCCAAAAAATTTTACAGGGTAGAGTTGAAGAAGTGTGTATAAAAAAATAACTCTTTTTATTACACTGCGTTACTCTCTCCAATTTTATTTATAAGATCTTTTGGGGTTTAAATTTTGATCCTATTTATAAAATATCTTTTCAATTTTCAATAACATTTAATCATTTAATTTTTGTTTCATTCCCAATGTAAATTTACTAAAATAATATTTTTTATTTTTTATGAATTTACTAAAATAGTTTTTTTTTTACTCTACCAATCATATTTCATCTATCAAAAACATTCTCCCCATTTACTTATTCCGCCAAAAAATTTCCCTCCGTACAAGTAACAAAATTTCCATCAGTTCAAAAGTCAAAAAATTTAACCAAAAAAAAGTCAAAAAATTAAGGAGACATGCATTTAATGATTTGTCTAACACATCAATCAATTATCAAACAGCTAATTTAATGCATTTTGCATGAATCAACCAATCACAATTCAAAGTTTACAATTTCTAAACTTTTCATTAATTATTTAAACTATAGTTTAGGGACAAAAAATTTAGTCATTTTTTATCATCCTTGTAGGACGGAGTGAGTATAAATTTGTGGATCCACTACTTCTGCTATTCGGTTATTGTTACTATGGAGTAACAACTTCATGGATTATGAGCTTTGGCTATAAATACGTACCTTTGACTATAATTAAGTAACAAATATGTGTCTTTTCTTAAAATTTGGAAGATGCATCAATTTAAGGTTATAAATACTACTATTTCCAATTCAATATGTTTACTAATTGACATCCCATTCATTTCGTATTTCAGCAATAACTTGAAATTTAGAAAGAAATTAACAAATTGATAAATACTATTTTCACATTTGATATTTCATCTACCAAGGATGCATAAAGAATTAATAAATTTAAGTATACTATTTTTAAAATGCAATTTGAAATAATTGTTTCTCTTATTTAATTGGTATACTCTTTAAATTTTTGGTTTGTTAAACTAATCATTGCATATTGGTGATATTCCGACGCAATGGTATTTTTGAAAAAAAAAATAGAAAAATGTTTTATATTTAACACCAAATCTCGCAGTATCGTCGCATTCCATTTAGGACCACAGAGAATATAAATTAAGCAGAACACACTGAATTAACATAATTCACAACACCAAATGCACACAAATTTATTTATATTTATATTGATAATAATACTATTTAATTTTATTTAAATTATTTATATTAATACTATCTAAATCATAAATAACACTTTCTCGATCCTATAAGCATGATAAAAATTATATATTTTTTGTCATAAATTAAAGTTAAAATAATTAATGAAAATATCGAAAAAAAATTATTTATATTAATAATATCATTATCATAATTCTTTATATTAACATGTTTTCAAAAGAAAAAAGAGATAAGATTGTGTCCATTATATATCATACAAGTTATGGAATAATAAGATAAATCAACCATTTAAAAATTACATTATGGTATGTATTTATATTATTCTATAGTAATTAATTAACAATTAATCTGTGCATGATAATTTCATATTTAATTTGGTTGGTTATCTTATTGGTCCCGTGCGTGGCATAGGGTGTTTCTAATATTTTAACAAATACAAATGCTAACAACCTCATACTCATATTTTAAAAATATGAATGCTAACAAGTATTTTTAGGATAGGATTTCCCCTCCCCTCCTCCTTCATTTGCTCCTTCTTGTTTTCATGTTCTCGGTAGGGGAGGGAACTCCCTCCCTTTCCTTTGGAAAAGTGTGTGGGTTTGTTTCCCCCAGTTTATCTAGTTTTTGTCTTGCCTTTGTGCAAGTTGTTTTGTTTTGTGGGTTTCCAGTGGAAGGATGTGTCTAGATAGTTTCTAATTTCCAGATATGATGGTCATCCTCTTTGCTCCAATAATTGAAAGGCTACTCGTCGAGACAGATATTCATTTGTCGACTGTTGATTTGACTACCATCTAACGGCTCTCTCGTTTTAGATCTGAGATTCCTTATCCCCGCCCAACATCAATGAGATTGTTATATTGGAATTAAAGGCTATTGAATCTCCTGTTAGAGTCCGGTTTTGGCAGTTGCTGATGATCCATGTCCACATAGAAGAGTCTATTGTTGTAGTGTATTTTGCTTTCCCTTTAATTATTATTAGTGTGAAATATCTTGTACTTGTAATTGTTATGTTTGTCATTACTTGTACAGTTTCTGATCTATGAATAAAATGCACTTTTCTCTTAAAAAAACAAGTATTTTTAGGATACTTGTTAAATAACTCTATATAATAGATAATTATTGAAAAAAGAGTTAAGATCCGTTGATACAAGATACAAGTTTTGGACAATTGCAACTTCAAATAACTTTTTATAAATTATGAAATTTATCAATTAAATATTTTGATTTTGGTCCCCTTCATTAAAACAAAATTATTATATACTAATTTGGTTAACGCAACATCATATCAGCAATCACATATAGTGTGGGATAGCGTTAAGCAAATGGTGTGACATGGATTATCCATATCGATAAATACAAAATTTTATACTATATGAGACCATCTATCTACTGTATACTATCCTTATATAAAAAGACGCATATTTGAGACATCACGTTTGTCGTTGAAATTTTCGAAACAATACGTTTGTCATCGTTGAAATTTTTGAGATAACACATTTGTCATTGAAGTTTTCCACGCACCAGAGCGATAGTATAATCATTACCCCCAACCAAAATTAAAATTTGAAATTAAATAAATTATTCAAAATTTTCAATTCATTATCTGCATGAATTATCCTCAGTTTGTTAAAAAAGAAATCATTATACTCAATTTGTTGAAAAAAAATCATTATCCTCAACAAAAATATTAAAACTTAAAAGTAAATAGATTATTTAAGTTTTTCAAATTATCATTATATATAATAACAAAATTATTTTTATGTTTGATATGAGTATTTTTTTTCCACCTTCAATTTTTACATTTTTTTCACCTTTAAATCTCTCTGACCAAAGTAATTGTAGAGAGATAATTATTATTTTTATTCAAGATTACAATTCGAAATTAAATAAATTATTCAAAATTTTCATATTTGCGGTAGGAGTCGAACTCCTTGTATCATACTCAAAAAAGTGAACTACCTATCTAATGCAAATTCTTCAAACGACTTATTATTATATATACAATTGATTATAATTATAAAAAATAATTATATACTACTAAGAATGGATAAAATTTAATGTTACTATTAAAACAGAATAAGTAAAAAAATTAAAAAAAATAAAAGTAAGATACGTGAAGTACTTTAAAAAATATATATTTCTATAATAAAAAAATAATATATTTCTTACTATCTTAATATATTTATTTTTCTGATTGTTTTTTTTCATTAAAGGTGTTTCGCAAAGTAGATTTTACCTTTTTCTTAATATATATATACACACACCACAACCTCATATTTTAAAAATACAAATGCTAACAATTATTTTTAGAGTACTTGTTAAATAACTCTATATAATAGATAATTATTGAAAAAAAAAAGTTAAGATCTGTTGATACCAAATACAAGTTTTGGACACTTGCAGCTTCAAATAACTTTTTATAGATTATGAAATTTATCAATTCAATCGTTGAGTTTAAAGTTCTAATTAACAAAGTCAAGTCTACAAAAAATTGTCCGCGTAAGACAGCTCAGTTGGTGGCTGCAGGGACACTTAGGATTCCCCCTCTCTCAGATCATGAGTTCTAGTCTCAGACCTCCCATGTAAACAAAAAAAAGTCTACAAAAAATTATTTGATACTTCATTGCATCACTCTACAAAAAATTACATACCTACAAATCTCTAAGTAATCTAAAATTTGATATTATAATTATCATGATAATATTATAAAATTCAATAGTAAGATTGATAAATTTCATAATTTACAAAAATTTATTTAAGAGTGTCCGGGATCAAAACTTACGGCTAATATTTACATATCCTAACTCATTAAAAAGTATTTTTTTTTTAATTCACAAAACACAAAATATACACACTCATAATTACCATAATTATTATATTTTTTTTAATTTAAAAACTTTAATAAGTTAACAAGAAATTTTTTAAACATCTGTGACTCTGTGAGTCATCTAGCAATTGTTGTTCACATCCAAATCCAAACCGGTGAATAAATAGAATTAAAAGAAAAATATTTATCTTATCTCAAATATTGACAAAATTAACTAATTATCTATTTCTAATATATTTATTTTTAAAATATTTTTATAAAGAGATAATTTCATTTATTTTTTATTTTATTTTTAATGCAATATGTTTACAGTACTTTTTTTTTTCAATTTAATTAACTTTTTTTTAAATAAGTGTGAAATCATTATCATTGTTATTATTATTATTATTATTTTTCTTCTTGTAAAAGAGATATGAGGGGGAGTATGAGAGTAAAACGTGGACATAGGACAATGGGTACACGTGATGATAGGAAAGAAAGAAGTGTAATTTTGTGGATATGGTTATGTGACACGTGTCAAATACTGATTGGTAGATGTAGAAGAGCATACGCAGGTGCATCCGCAGTGGAACACAAATCCAAGAAACAAAAAAATGACAGTTGTTGACATTGGTGGAGAAAGAACGAGTGGTACAAAATAGCCCATCATTCAGTCTCTACGCTCTCCACGTTCTCTTCCTCTTCCTCTTTCTGTTCCTCCCTCATTTCATTTCATTTCTCTCTCCCCTCTCATCTCTCTCTCTCTCTCTCTCTCAGTTGCAGTTGCAGTTGCAGGAGTCACAAGAGCACAATCTCACTCGTTCAGAATTCAGATCCGATCCGATCTGATCACAAGAGCACAAATCTTAATTTGAAAAAGAAAAAATGCCAGCGGTGTACGGAGCTCGTTTAACCACCTTCGAGGACGATGAGAAGGAGAGTGAGTATGGTTACGTTCGCAAGGTAATCATATTCACCGTTCGATTTCGATTTGGATTTGGATTTGGATTTCAGATCATCTCATTAATTATCTAATTTTACTTTAATTTATTGATTGATTGATTGATTGATTTGTGAATGATTGAAATTTGAATTCAACAAATACTGTATTCTAGTACTGATTAAATTTTAATTAAAAATAAAAAAAAAATACAGGTATCAGGACCGGTGGTGGTTGCCGATGGCATGGGAGGGGCTGCTATGTATGAACTGGTTCGTGTCGGTCGCGATAACCTCATCGGTGAAATCATTCGTCTAGAAGGCGATTCCGCTACTATTCAAGGTCCAATTACACTCTCTTTTATAATTTATAATTTATAATAATAATAATAATATCATTGCCAAGGTTTTAAATCTGGGTTCGCGACTTCTACGTACGTTGATATGATATGTTGAGGTTTAGGTAGTTGTCGAAATCGCAGCTTCGCGACCGCAATTGTGGCTGCATTTGGCTGAAATTGTCTGTAACGTCAATGTTTAGGTTCATTCCAAAACTGCAACTGCTAGCTAAAACCTTGATCATTGCATACACTATAGTATAGCACAAGATTTGCCCCCCTTTTTTTGAAGAGTTTAATTTTGATATACTTAAGGTCATTATCAAAGCAATCATAAATCACCACATGTGTGTGACCTTTAAGGATTAAGGTAGTTATTGTAAGAGTCGAAAATGATACAACTTTATATGATTGGTTGATACTTCAATAATTTTTATACTTTTCAAGTTTTTTTTTTTAATCCTTTTGTTAGTTTCTAACGGCAAACTTTTGGTTATGTATCGCAGTGTATGAGGAAACGGCTGGTTTAATGGTTAATGATCCGGTATTACGTACTCACAAGGTTAGAATGATTCTGTATCCCTTTTTCTTATTGAGTTAATTCTTTTTGCCTGCTTAAACTGATAAGCAATTTTGTATATTTTACAGCCTTTGTCTGTGGAGTTGGGACCTGGGATATTGGGAAATATTTTTGATGGGATTCAGGTTTGCGTTTACCTTTCCTCTATTTCTATCATTCGTTTAATATCTGACTTTGATTGAGGATTGATTCATTTCTCATTCTTAGCATGTTCTTTCTTAACATATTTTCTTTTATCTGATCAGAGGCCTTTGAAAACTATTGCTAAAAGATCTGGTGATGTCTATATTCCTCGTGGTGTCTCTGTTCCGGCACTTGACAAAGATATACTTTGGGAATTTCAGCCTAAAAAAATTGGTATTGGAGAAAATATCATCACTATTTCTTGTTAAGTACTATACCAAAAAAAAAATGATTATTGTGCGCGTCCTGATATTCTATTTAATCCGCTGCTGACAGGTGAAGGTGATCTTTTAACTGGTGGAGATCTATATGCTGTATGTTTCCTAAGCTAATTATGTTAACTTTAAGTTATTTTGTTCCTATTTGATGTTCATCGAGTTTTTTCTAATGCTTTGCATGGATTGTTTAACATTGCAGTCTGTTTTTGAGAACACTCTAATGCAACACCATATTGCACTTCCTCCTGATGCCATGGGAAAGATTACCTACATTGCACCACCAGGACAATATTCCTTGCAGGTTTGTGTTTTGAATTTATTCACTACTCTTATCTCCAGCTCTATTTTGTTAGAATATTATTCTGAAGGCTATTATTTCTTTTGTATCTCAATGGTGTCTGTAGTCTCTCTTTGCCTCATATTTTTGTTTATAGATAGTCAATTTTGATGCATTTAGGACGTTCTCTATATTTTCTTCTGTATATGACATTCTCTTTTTATAAATTTGCAGGATACTGTGTTGGAGCTTGAGTTTCAAGGTGTCACAAAGAAGTTCACCATGCTTCAGGTTTCAAACTTTTTTTTTTGTTGGCTGTAGCTATTGAGGTCTTGGTTTTCTTTATCACTATCATACTTTAAACTTTCTTGGATGATCTTTACCCTTCTACAGACTTGGCCTGTGCGTACACCAAGGCCTGTTGCGTCAAAACTCGCTGCTGATACTCCTCTTCTTACTGGTCAGGTAAACTCAAATGCTAATGGCAGATGACTTTATGTTAGCTTTAATTCTGTTAGCTTTCATGCCTGATGACTTCTTTTTTGTATAGCGTGTTCTTGATGCCCTTTTCCCCTCCGTTCTTGGTGGAACTTGTGCCATACCTGGTGCTTTTGGTTGTGGTAAAACAGTCATTAGTCAGGCTCTTTCTAAGGTGAACATAATACACCCCATCAAGGCATAATGACTTTAAAGTTATAAAATGTTTTCCTTAATACTTCAGACCTTTTAATTCATCCTTTTATCTTTTTGGCAGTATTCCAATTCTGATGCTGTTGTTTACGTTGGTTGCGGGGAACGTGGAAATGAAATGGCTGAGGTATGTTTTCTTTCTAGTTACTTCTATGAAATATTTGTTTTTATTATTGGTTAGTTGGTCAAACCAATTTAATGGATATTCAGGTTCTGATGGACTTTCCACAACTTACAATGACCTTGCCTGATGGTCGTGAAGAATCTGTCATGAAGCGTACAACACTAGTGGCTAACACTTCAAACATGCCAGTGGCTGCTCGTGAAGCTTCAATTTATACAGGTGACTTGGCACACCTTTTTATTGTTGAGAACTAATCTATAAGTGTTTTTTCCTATTGTCATTTCTTATTGTATTTGGCATGTGAAAGTCATTTTGTACTGCAATCAGTAGTGTTTCTCAGCACCTGTCCTTGCCTTGCCGTACAGTAAACTTAGTAGTTGATCTGGCCTTCTGATCCTACCGTGTGTCAAAATTAGGGATGATCCTTACTCTGTACATCGCCATACACACTATATTCCTTTACTTTTCACCTGAACTGAAACTTTATTATATCTGCACTTTATATTGAACTAATTTTGACATGAGTTGCATGGGTGTTTTAATACTTATTTTGATCATGTATATTTTACTTAACGTTGTTGTCTTTTGGAATCTCAGGAATCACATTGGCTGAGTATTTTAGAGATATGGGTTATAATGTCAGCATGATGGCAGATTCAACATCTAGATGGGCAGAAGCATTGCGTGAAATCTCTGGACGACTGGTGGGCATTTTATTAATTATGGCATTGACAGTTTGTCACCTGTTTATCTCAAACAGCTCTTTTTTTTTGTCTGTGCTAAATATACATACATTCTTGATGATGTTGGATTAGTTTTCTTGACTAGTGAACGCAGGCAATTATGTATCACTAGGAATGAGGCATATGGAAAATTACATTGATCAAAATATTTTGTTGGTATTGTTGTCTTCCACAGGCAGAAATGCCTGCAGATAGTGGATATCCTGCTTACCTTGCTGCACGTTTGGCCTCTTTCTATGAACGTGCCGGTAAAGTAAAATGTCTTGGAGGTCCTGAACGTACAGGTAGTGTCACAATTGTTGGTGCTGTTTCTCCACCTGGAGGAGATTTTTCAGATCCTGTGACTTCTGCAACCCTCAGTATAGTTCAGGTAAAACTATTTTCATATATGGTTATCAAAATGGGCTTGCAGCCAGCTAAGAAAATTAGGTTGCCTAGACTTACTTATTGTGTGGTTTTTTTGCTACTCGGCAGGTTTTCTGGGGTTTGGACAAGAAGCTTGCTCAGAGGAAGCACTTTCCTTCTGTGAACTGGCTTATTTCTTATTCAAAATACTCAACGGTATACCCTTTAATTGGTTATCTTTGCTATTCGTATTCTCTCTTAAGCATTCTTCATTTGTAGGTAAATAGTTACTCTTTTGATTCTATAACTTCATTATTTTTTTGATACCTTTAGGCACTCGAATCCTTTTATGAGCAATTTGATCCAGATTTTATAAACATTAGGACAAAGGCTCGTGAAGTTCTGCAAAGAGAAGACGACCTGAATGAAATTGTCCAGGTGTGTTCTTTTATTCATTCTATCATCTTCATTGAAGGTTAAAGAAATGTCCCCATGTTCTCTCCTAGTATGGGATTGAGAATTTTTCATCTTCAACTTTTAGGGACAGAGGAATTATCATAAGTAACCTGAGAACAGACTGTTAAGTTGTGTAGTGTATTAAATGTGGGTTGCAATGTATGTAGCCACTGCAATGGATAGTCTAATGAGTGATGTGCTTTAATACACTGCTAAACAATGCCATTGTCTTGCAGTTTGGACAAAATTTGTTAGGATGTCTTTGTTTTTGTTCTTTGACTAGTAAAACTAAACTGAATCATTTACTGACCATGTAATTTACTCCAGCTTGTAGGGAAGGATGCTTTGGCTGAAGGAGATAAGATCACCTTAGAAACTGCAAAGCTTTTGAGAGAAGATTATCTTGCTCAAAATGCTTTTACACCGTAAGTGCTTTTGTAATGTTTAACCACTTTGACATGTATTATATCATTGATTTATCTGTTGCTAATCTTATATTGGTACCTTTTGTGTGGCTGTGATAGATATGACAAATTCTGTCCCTTCTACAAGTCTGTTTGGATGATGCGCAACATTATCCATTTCTACAATTTGGCAAATCAGGTATGTTGGTTTGAGGAATCAAGCAGTGGTTTGATGTTATTTAGATTAGAATTAGAATAAAGAAAAATTGACATTCCTAGTAAATGTAGCCATTTACCCTACAAGTTCAAGTTAACATCATTTCATCTCTTCTGCTACCCTTTGCTCGCATATTCTGATGCAAAAAAATTGTTTGTTTCTTCCTGCATTCTTTTTCATCGCTCAGCCAAAATGTTATTACTTTAGCTTGAAAAAGAGATTTCAGTTAGGATGACTAAAGTGCATTCAAATTGTTAGGATGACTAACACTGGCTTTATGTGCAGGCGGTAGAGAGGGGAGCTGGTACAGATGGTCAGAAGATAACTTACACTGTTATCAAGCACCGCATGGGAGATCTCTTCTATCGTTTAGTGTAAGCAATAACTTTGGTGCTACTACTCTAGATAGATGATTTATTTTGACATGTAAAGCAGGCAGGTCTTAGCCTTTTGATATATTGCCATTGCAGGTCTCAGAAATTTGAGGATCCGGCAGAAGGTGAAGCTGCTTTGGTTGCCAAATTTAAGCAGCTGCATGAGGATCTGACTACCGGTTTCCGCAACCTTGAGGATGAAGCACGATGATTGTAGAGATTGCAAGCTGGCTCAAAGTATAGTGTTATTCCGATTGTTGAGAGGCTATCGAGGAACCCGTGGTGGCAACATCCTTAGTGTTTTTGTATTTGACTGTTATGGATTCATTCATGTCACACCTTCTTTGTGCTGGTTTGGCTTTTGATCTGGTTGTTTGTGTCATGTGTTTCAGTCATCCCTGATTATTTATTGAGAATAAGAGATGGAACATGTTCTTTCAATATTTATTTAGGCGAATAATTTTGTTTTAGAAAATTAAAAGTATGGACCACAGGATTCTGGATCCATAGATGGAATTTGGGGAGGATATGGATTACCTGAATCATGTATTTCATGGATGGATACATTCGACCTTGTAGCAATGAGTATTTGAAAGATATTACATGTCAACTTTTGGCCGAAACAATAAAACATTAGAAGCCGTATCATATTTAATTGGTGTCTTTAAAAGCTTTCTTTTTACCATGTTTTTCCATGCTATTACGGCAAGTAGGTCAAATATTATGTTTAATATATGTTTGTGTGCATGGTTCCAAGCGAATTCAAAAGAATTAAATTTAGTTGCTGTCAAAAGAATAATGAAATATCTATTAGGCACATATGACATGGGTTTATTGTAGAATCCAATTGCAGCCTACTTGGCTGGGTGCAAAGTAATAGAAAAAGCATCGGCGGCACTTACCATATTAAAGTCATTATTAGTTGTCTTTTTGATATATTAACATGTTATTTTTGTCCCTTTAACTCGTTGAAATGATTACTTAAACCTATCAAACTATCTCACAAAAATCTACCTAGCCTTCATTGACATTACTTTGTTTTCCTTACCTTTCTTCCATTCCTTATTTCCTTTCTTTCTTTTTTTTTACTATTAATGACATAAATGGGAAAAAGCTTAAACCAAAACACTTGAATTGAATATTTGCTTAGCTATTAAATTTCAAATAGTTCATATAAGGCTTAATTATGTTTCCAGTTATTTAACTTTAAGGTCATTTTGTCACAAATATTTAAGAAACAAAAAGAGTCCGTGACAAAACGACTCTAAAGTTCAAGAACCGAACACTTAATTAAATTTTCATATAGATATATTATTTTACTTTGGTCTCTCTTAATATTCAAGGGCATTGTCATATACATGCAAATAATTTATCTCCATTTGTATTAGTATATTTAAGACTTTGTATTAGAAAAGTAGAAAATAATCTTGAAAAGCATTTAAAGAAAAAGGCAAAACTACTTAATTAGTCACTTATCTTATGGTCACAAATAAGTCCCTTAGGTGTAGTTTTTTTTTTCAAATAAATCCCGCAAGTTGTTATTGTCCAACAAATCCGTCCATTCCATTAATATTTTTGCATTAAGTGACATATATTACTCAACTAATGGTGTCACGGGTTAAAAAATGGTTTAATAATTTTTTTAAAAATTTCTTATGGTGCCAAGTGTCAAAAGTTAATTGAAATGACTAATTTGTTGGATGACAAAAAAATTCACAACTTATTTGAAAAAAAAACTTAAAGGACTAATTTATAATCTAAAAATAACTTAAGAGATTAATATAATAGTTTTGCCAAAAAAATGACATGTGACACGCGAAGATGAAGTCAAATGATGCATTTAAGAAAATTTTAAGAAAATTAGTGCGTGTTTGGTATAGCTGGTAAAATTAGATTATGATTATTTTTATTTGTAATTATAATCTGGTAAGATTATAAACTGTTAAAATTATAATCTATTTATATTTGGGTCTCTTAACAGAAAAATGAATTTAAGCTGATTTGTTTTGTTTGGTAATGTAAAGAAGATTATTTTTAATGAGTAAATTGCATAAAAAAAAACATGGAATGATAAGATGATAGTTATTGTTGGAGTGATAAGAGTAGAATAAGAAAATTACATGGGTCCCAAAAGATTATCTTACCAAAAATAATCTACAGCACTTACGAGGGATATGTTGGAATTTGATTATTTTTCCAAGAATATGGAAGTTGACCTCGAGAAGGTCATGCAAGCAAATTTAATAAACGGTGTTTTGCTATGAAAGTCGACTTCGAGAAGGCCTATGATTCGGTTAGTTGGTCCTTTCTAGAGCTGTCAAAATGGGTCGGGCCAGCAAGCCCGAAAAATCATAAGGCTTGAGCTTCTTAATATAGCCTATTTATTCAACCCGGACTATTTAGACCGGCCCGATCGGGTTCGGGCCGGCGGCCCAGAAAAAAACACTTTTTTTTAATAAATTTTATATGTGTAAAAAAACACTTATAATAAAATTCCCTTACTTTTTATCAATATACACATCTCAAAAATGTACCTGAACAAATCAAAGCACAACATTAATTGTCCTATATGAGTTATACATACATTTTAATTTCTGTAAGAATGGAAAATCAAATTTATCCTCTAAAAAATGTGTGAAAGAAAAAAACACTTATTATTTTTTAAAAAAATATGTGAAAAATAAAGGAAGTTTATTCATTAATTTTTTTGAAGTGGTTGAATTGTAAAAATAAAAAATTTTAAAAAAAAGATGATGCAGGCCGGCCCGCCCCCGGCCTGAAGCCCGCTTAGGGCGGGTTTGGGTTTGATACTAGGGTACTCAATTTATAACCGAACTTTTTGGCCTGAGCCCGATTTGGCCCGAACCCAGCCCGCAGGCCCGTTTTGACAGCTCTAGTCCTTTCTTGATGATATGCTTGTCAAGCTTGGGTTCCATCATACTTTTATCAGTTGAGTTAAGACTTGTGACTTTTTAGGGTCTTTTTGTGCTTGTGAACGATAGTCCTACTGAGGAGATTAATATTAGGAGGGGTTTGAAACAAGGCATCTTGCTCCTTCCCTCTTTCTCCTTGTAGCTGAAGGGCTTTGTAGCCCTACGAAGGTTGCTTCCTCCTCAGGTTTAGGAGGGGTTTGAAACAAGGCGGCCCTCTTGCTCTTTTCCTCTTTCTCCTTGTAGCTGAAGGGCTTTGTGGACTTACGAAGGTTGCTTCCTCTTCAGGTTTGTTTTCTGGCTATTGCTTCGAGCAATCTGGACCTAATGTATCTTTATCACAATTTGTTGATTACACTATAATTGTTTGGGATGGCTCTTGCAATGATATTATGGTGTTAAAGCTATTCTCATAATCTTTGAACTTATTTCTAGCCTCAAAGTTAATTTTCATAAGAGTCATATATTCGGGATTAATATCTCTCAGCCTTACATGGACTCTGCTTCTACTGTTCTGAATTGTTGTGAGGGCTCCTTTCCTTTAAAGTATTTGGGCTTGTCTATTTGTAATTATCAAAGGAAGCAAACTTGCTGGAAGCATGTCTTTGAGTCTAGACTCTCCTCCTGAAAAGGTAAGTACATCTTTCTTGGTGGCAGGATAACTCATTTTAATTCGGTGCTGAATAGTATCTTATTTGTTACCTATCTTTTTCCGCATTTCTAAAAACATTTGCAACACAATAGTAAGTATTCAAGTAAACTTTCTTTGGGGAGGAGATGAAAATAAAAGAAAAATTGCATGGGTGAATTGGGATTTGGTGTGCAGACCAAAAAAGGAATGTGGGTTAGGGGTTAAAAATTTTAACCTATTTAATATATATATATATATATATATATATATATATATGTTGGCTAAATGGAAATGGAGTTGATTACAAGGGGAGAGTTCTCTTTAAATTCAGATTCTGAGGGCTAGGTATGGTTCTTTTGATGCTTGCTGTCTAACTACTACTCATAGAGACTAACTTTGTTAAAATTTATACTTGTTTGAAAGACCTTTGATATAGTGGTAAGCTTGAAGGTTATGATAATTGGTTTTGCAGATGTATTTTTAAGAAATTGGGTTGTGATGATAAAACTCTTCCTTAGGAAGATTCTTGGCTTGGCATGGATAGCTTCAAATCTTTGTTCTTTGTTTCCTACTCTCTGTATGGTTGCCTCTAACAAAAAGGCCTCTGTTTTTCATATAGGTGTTTGGGTTGGGAATTCTTGGCACTGGAACATACCTTGGATGCAGGAGTTGCGTACTTGGTAACTGCCATATGCTCCATATGCTGTTAACTTTCAGGTTCTACTAACATATGATTATCCAAAAAGGGACAAACTGTATGGTTGGATTTGGAATAGTGGAGGGATTGAATTTTAGGTTAAACCAAATACCAATGGCTTGCTCGTGAGGTAATGAATGATTTGATCTTATCGTAACCGAATTTGTTCCATTCTATTTGGAAAGCAAAAGTTCCTATTAAAGTGAGAGTGCTCTTGCTTGATAAAAAGGGAATGCATCTTCACAATGATTGTTTATGTAACATGCATGGCAAATCTATTCCTCACCTCTTCTGTGGTTTCTTTCATGATGTTTAGATTTCATGCTTTAATAAGCTTGAGTTTAATATTGGCCCATGGACATGTGCAAAATCTCTTCATGTATGTAATATATCTTTATTTTTTTCAAGCCTTAAGGATGTTGGCTTGGCCCCATGGACTTTGTGCAAGATCTCTTCATGTATGTAAGATCTCTCTTTATCTCTCTTTATTTTTTTTCAAGCCTTAAGGATGATGGCTTATACTTTGGTTGATAATTTCTTGGTCCTTTGGCTTCATCGCACCAACATTATTTTCAATGGTGTTCCTTGTGATTAGGACCACCATTGAAAATAAAGGACCACCATTGATAATAATGACGGTTTTTAATGGTGGTCCTTGTGATCTTGCAACTTATCAAACTTCATTCTTAGAATTGGTTTGGTAATCTTGTGGGTAGGAAAGTTTTCTATGCGGATTGGTGTATGAACCTTAAATCTTGCATCAAGTTTTCTATGCGGATAGGTGTATGAACCCTAAATCTTGCATCAATTCCTTTATAGGTACAGGATTTGCTACACTCTTTTTCCCTTGTTTAAAATTTACCCACTGGGTTTCTTTTCTATCAAAGTTGTTTTTAAGGAGGTAAGGATCTTAGTAATGTCTTGATAGGTAGTGTTGGAGTCATTAGTTTTTTGTTGTCTTAGAGTTGTATCTATTGCTTCACATTCTCGTGAAGTAGACTCATGTGTAACGCTCTTGATTGGTTTCGGTTTATTTTGAGTACATGATTGTGTTTATGTTCAAACCAATCATAGAAGATGGGGTTCATATGTACTATGATGCTTAGATAGATCCTATGTTAATAAAAACTTTTGAATATAAAAAAAAATATCTAAAATTATAATCTGTATTGACAACCAAATATATTAGATTATGATTATTTTTTACAAAAAAGAGCTCAAAACATAGTTTTAATGAAAACCAAACACCCCCTAATAAACATCCGAAACTCTATCAAAATATTTGTTCATTTAGGCTTAATACCGTGATGGTTCTATAGTTGTCTTGAACCTTTTATTGCATATTAGTTAGTTGTTGTTTAAGAACATACACTTGCTTATTTACACTAATTATTATTGTTTGTTAGCCTTGACTAAGGCTGGATCACTTTGTTACCTTATTGCCTCTCTTTTTTTTTATTTATTTATTTTTTTGTTAATATACCTTATTCCCTCTTTGCTAAGAGGAAATTGAGACCTTGCAAGGCTGCGAGCACTTTTGCATGAAAAAGTCGTTTAGTATGGAGTTTATGCTAAAAGGTGAGGGTCACCTTGAAAGACTTATTTGAGGCTCTTATAGAGAGTGCCCTGGACGTGTAAGGGATCTCAAGCACTAGTAAAGCTTGGAATGTAAACCTGAAGATAATACTAATTCGCCAACCTCTCTAACTAACATCTCTCTAACTAATATACGATACAATTCCACTTCATCGAATTGCACACAATTAAAGAGCTCTGCTCGGTCGGCCTTTCTATGTCGACGAATGCCTCCTTTCTCTCATCTTAAGTCTAAAACAAGTTAGAGAGGCCGGATTTCGAACTTGCGTAGAAAAACTTAAACAGAATTACAGTCTGTTGCTTTTGACCACTCAGCCACTCTCCCTTTCCCAGGCTGAGTCCCCCCTCAATGGGTTCTAGCAAAATCAACCTAAATACACAGGGATGAATTAGTCAAAAGAGTCATCACAATTAAACACAATGACAAAACAAGAATTGAATTAAACGAAAAGTGAAGCATTGAATATGATGAAATAGACAAGAAAAACTCTTATCACGGTGATCATGTATTAGGGTTGAGAACTTGTTGCAATTAGCAGCATATGTCCAAGAAAACTCTATGTACATCATGATTCATGGATGATAACCATCCTTACACACTACTTCTAAATTTGAAATCATTTTAAGACTACAACAATTCCAAAGATCACTTGAGCATACAATGAACATGACCTGAAATCGACTAAGATTCATTAGCTCAAGTTAAATAAGAAACTGAAAAACAAGGTACCAATGTTAGGTAATCACAAACAAAAAAAAAGGCCTTTAGTAGCTTTCAAATAAAGGGCACAGGTGCAAGGGCATCAAAGAGGAGGGAATGGCAGGTGGAAGAAACCATCACATTAGAATTCCCTTTTTCCCACACATTGCAGACCCACCAAGGAAACGATTGAACTAAATTTAACAGATTTAAAGGCTTGGCAAATTCAACCAACTGTAGCTCCATAAAACTACAAATGCACTTCAATAAAAATGCAACAGCTTAGCTTAGCTCCAATCAACAAGAACATACATCAAACTTCAACAAACCAGCATAACAAAATCAAGGTCAGGGTAAAAAGCTGCTCAAAACAAGTTTTTCTGGCAAATCAGTTAATCAGAAATTGAACATCATATCCTAAACTTGAGAAGTTCTATGTCGGCATCTTCAACCTGCCTCTATCCTCGTTTTATGTAAAGGTACACTCAGTGATCAGATCAAACCAAACTCAATTCATGAAGTCCTCTTTCAGTCTTTCTTTCAGATCGGACTAGTTGCATAAGGTGATAAATCCATATATTTAAAAGATATGCCATAATTGCAACTTTGCAAGTACAAAACATAAATATACTATAAACAATATGGCAACTAATTTCCCCAAACCATCTAAAGAATTAGTCATCAATAACAGGTGCAGAGTAGTTAATTAATGAAGCTCATAACATTCTAACAAGAATTTTAGTATGGGGTTCAGTGTTTAGACTTTAGAAGCACAAAACATATATAAACTGAAGGTCCATAGTCCATCTGAGCTAGTTTTAAGACAACGCTCGTGTAAGTATTTCTACAACCTATTAACTGCTTGATGGTATTAAGTTCAAATAGAAATGAAATGAAATTCCAGTAACAAAATTTGGAATTCAAATAGCTATATAGTGTAGTTAGAACTGTAATTCAATGTTATATAGAAAACAATAATCCAATTATTTGAACCTAACAAACAATTCAAGCCAAGATATTGGTAGGTTCTCTCAGAACAGGGTATGAGAATAAGTTTACACTTCGAACCTATAGGCTACCGCTAAACCACTCCCATGATCCATAATCTTCAAAATGCCAAACACAACAGTGTGTCTATAGCCCACAAATTTATGACTCATGCATTCGACTAAACAAGCACACATACAAAGATACACGGGCAATAAACCCAGTGTTGTAAAATCTTCAAAGTTGACTAAATGATACTCAAATATCAACCAATACTCAAGAGTAAGGTTGCATAAATTTATGCAGCCACTATTACTCCCCACAAGCCTCTTATGAATCAAACCACACTGATGCAAGACCCAAGAGAGTAGTCACAAAGCACACAGGATGGGGATACTTTGTCTTTTACTAGCCATAAGTCAGCCAAGTTCTAAAAGAAAGTTTGTTAAGATTTATTTGTTATTGCATTCTGCATTATGAGGTGACAGTACCGCAATCCTAGGGAATACACCATGCAATGAAGCAGTACAAGTTAATGAAAAAGTTTTATAATTCCCTTCTCTATTCCCTTCTCAGGAGGTACTCTGACCTCGAATCAGAGAGTGTTTCCCCTTTCCTAATCAGTAGAGTTTATGATTCCCTTTGTAATGTGAGGGTGAGTCTCGGCATGAATCCAGGCTCAACTAATTTCTCAACTAACAATAACACAAACATCATAGCCAATCTATTAACAGGGTTTTAAATAGCCATTGCGGTCTTGGTTTCTGAGTGAACCTAAACCTTGACATTACGGACAATTTAGGCCAAATGCAGCCGCTGCAGTTACAATTGCCATGTCAGCAACTGCTTAAACCTCTTCATATCACCATCTGTAGCGGTGGCAGACCCAGATTTAAATCCTTGAATTTATATATATATATATATATATATATATATATATATCAATCACACGTTAGATAAAGCAATATAAACAGCAAAACATATTAAAAACAGAAAACCAACTCCTATATACCACAGGAATGCATAATCCACATTCCAAAACCAAAAAAGCGAGTAAAGTCAACAATCTCATCATCATCATCATCTGCAAAAATTAACACAATCAACATTAAAATCGAAACTAACAATCGAAGCATCACGCTTCGAAAAAGGAGTCTAAATTCCAGTTATACCCTTATTACACCCAACCCACACACACATCCCTCTTATAAACTAACTGATCTGACCGGAATTCATTCATTCACGGGGGTTTCGGATCGGATTTCACTCGGATTCAGCTGCGGCAGCAGAGCTGTTGCTGCCGTTGGCAGTGGTGGCGGTGGCGGCGGCGGCGAGGTTGGAACTCTCAATCTTGAGGCGCTCGAGGGCCTTCTCGTGGGCCCAGGTCTCGATGGTGAGATCGGGCTTAGCATTAAGGCCGACGCCGAGAATGACGATAGTGAGGAAGCTGGTGACGTAGCAAGGGAGTTCCCAGTCTTCCCACTTGCGAGACTGACCGGGTGGAGGTGGGGTCCGGTTCATGAAGTGCCCCTTCGGCTTCTCCTCGTGACCAGGGCTTGTCCAGCGGCTTGGACCGGATGATCCTCCGCCCCGGGTGCGGAGGGTGGGGAGGAGGCGGCGGCGGAGCATTGATGAGGCGCTGGTTAAGGGCGTTGGGGAAGGCATTGAGAAGTTGTGAGAGAGATAGGGAGAGAAAGAGTAGTGAGGTTTCTATGGAACATAGATCATGATTTTCTTTATATTATTTTCATTTTATTTATTTTTATTTTTTAGGTTTTGGATCTCAAGCAAGCATATCGAAGTGAAGTGAGCCCAATGAAGCCCAATCACAGTGGGATGATCTTGATTGAGAAAAAATTTTAACACCCCAAGTGAAACTTTGACTTATTTATGTCTTTAGTCCCTGAAAGTTAAAAATGTTTTGGTTTTGATCCCTGAAAAATTTTTTGACTTTGACTATTCCTTAATTGTTTTGAAAATTTGGTTTTAGTCCTTGTTGTTAGGAAAAATATGTTAACTGCTAACGTGACTAACAAAACGCCACATCAACATACACGTATACAAGTATGGAATGTCATCGATAGGATGACGTGGATGATCCGGACCCGCAAGAACAAAAGGGCCAAAGCCTAATCCACAAACTCATTTTGGTTGGGTCTTGGCCCTTTTGCTCCTGCAGGTCTAGATCATCCATGTCATTTTACCGATTACATGCAACACTTGGACAGGTGTATGCTGATGTGGTGTTCAGTTAACCACATGAGCAATTAACAAATTTTTCCTAACGGCATAGACTAAAACCAAATTGTCAAAACAATTAAGGATGAGTCAATGTCAAAAAAACTTCCAGAGACCAAAATCAAAATACTCCCAAATTTAAAGGACTAAAACCATAAATAAGCCTAAAACTTTATATACCCCACTTTTTTAAAAAATACCAAAAATACTCTCCTAAAACAACAAAAAAATCTATCTTTCCCTCCCCACCCCTTCCCTTTCCACCCCACCCCACAGTACCCCACCACCACCCCATGACCCCAATCACTGGCACGGTCGTGACCCTCTTCACAACTCGGGTCATGACCCATATTCACGACCCTGAGACTTGAGTCGAGTCGTGAGTCGAGTCGTGAGCCCCTTCACGACCTTGGGTCGCGACCCTTCTAACGACCTGAGTCCAAATTTTTTTTTTTAAAAAATAAAGAGTAGAGTAGAGTAGGTATGGGTCGTGACCCTTGTCACAACTTCAGTTCAATTTTTTTAAAAAAAAAAAAATAGGTCGTGAACCATTTCCCGACACGATTCAGAGTTGTAGACATACCCTTTCTCTCTCCGTTGCTCCTTGCATTCTTGCACGAAGGCGAACGTGAACAACAGAGGGACACGAAGGACAGCGACCGTGGTACAGTCGATGGTGGTTGGCGGTGACATCGTCGATTCGCAATTCGCGAAACTCTCGTGATGGTGGTTCGAGAAGAGAGAGTGAGAAGCGCCAGTGACAAGAGAGAGTGAGACGCGAGAGAAATGCGGAGGGAGAGCGAAGGGGGCGGTGGTTGGCACCGAGGAGGAGAGAGAGCGCCATGGATGAGAGAGAAAGGCAGAGGGAAAGAGAGGGAAACGAGAGAGAGCCGACGGTGGGGTGGGGTGGGGTGGGGTGCACTTAGGGTTTCTAAGGAAGGAGATGAAGAATAATGAAGATGGAGAAGAAAAGGAAAGGAAAAAGGGATTTTTTTTAACAAGGGCATTTATGTATTTTTTAACCTAAAGTGGAGTTGTTGGAATGATACTAGCAAGTATACTAGATCACAAGTAATAAAGAGTAAGTAAATTATCGTTCCACTCGGGCATTGCGAGTTGTTTCCTATTAATTCTCACCAAAGGGTAATTAAAAGAGAAATCTATAAACTTTTTATTATTTAATAAACAAACCATTAAAAATAAACTAATTAAAATAGGGTTTGTGAGACAGATAGAAAGAGGTGTTAGGAACTAGTTTCATTGCAAGACTTGCTTACTACTTATGGATCTCTATTTTTTTTATTAAACCCACGACATCCCAGAGGTAATAAAAACCAGATCCCTCTGTGAATTTATGTTTCTTATTCATATGAGAACCCTTAATCCCTTAAGTGATTTTGACATACAAATAACCATTAATTAAGCACACCGGAACACACATGTCACATAAGCCCTAGCTGTATCCCTACATACTAGGTGATTATAAAGTTTGGAAGAAGGATCTATTCTAAACCTCAGATCCCTCTTGTTGGATTAGAGATTCAAACCAAAACATAAAGTGGCAATTTCATGAATTGGAATTAAAACACAACCAAACAATAGGTTTTCAATGAAAAACATTAATTCATAAATATATAAACACATCAATATAAATCCACCATGTTTCTAACTACAAAGGGTTTAAGTTACATATTAAAAAGAATAAAGTAGAAGAAATAGAAAAGGATATATACCCCATCATAGACAATAGGGATTACCTAAACTCTTCTCCTTGAATGAATGCACAAAATATGTAAGCTCCCTCTTTCTCTAAAAATACCTAATCCTAATGCTAAGACCTAGAATATATAAGAAAAGCTAATCCTAAAACTAATCTATCAGAATCCTCAAAAATCAATACAGATAAGCCCAACTCGTAAGCCCATCAGGTCACACGCGCCTAGGCGCAGCTATCCCCACGCCTGGGCGCGTGGCTTCTTAAATTCCCAACTCTTCCTCACGTGGCTGTCGCGCCTAGGCGCAACCTTCCTGGCGCCTGGGCGTGACTTTTGGTGAATTGTGGCTGAGTTTTTCTCCATTAATTCTGACTTTTTGCACCCCAGCTCTTGACATTTAAACCCCAAACGTGGGCATATTTAAGCACATCATTTCTCTCCATTCTAGCTTCAATCTTCAGGTCTTCAAAGCTCCTTTCCATTCCAAAGCATAAAATCATCAAATTAAGCTCCAAATACCTGAAATCAAACCCAAAACAGATCAAAACGTTCAAGGACTCTAATTTACCTAACTTTCCTAAAAACATAACAAAAACCTAACATTTACTCAAGAAACAAGCCAAATCCATAACAAAAAGGAGTTAATAATTAATATTCAAAAACACTATATATCAGACTCTTATCAGAGTGTAGAAATTTTAAGGTGGGGTGTTAAAATTTTTTCTCTTTCGATTTCGTCAACCACTCTTAGACCAATTCATCCCATTTTTATTTACATTAACCTTTTTTAACAAAAGTAAAGTTTTGCGCCAAAAATTCTCATTTACATTCCTTCATCCTCACTCCTATTCCACCTCACATAAACACCTTCCTCTCATCAACCCTAAACATCAAGCACTCATCAATCCCAAAAACTCGAAGTCGTGACTCTGATGATGATGATCAAGAAATATATGAGAAAGAAGGATCTGTGCATGGTTTTGTTCATTCATTCTATTTTTTTTATTTACATCAACATGTAATTGTGAAGCAACTCACGACTATCCAAAATCTTGGATCGTGAACATGTGATCTGCACAAACAACGAGATGGAGAATGATATATCGAATAATACTTAAATAATAATTAAAATACTTAAATGTATTTTTACTCCATTCAAAAGTATGATTTTTTATTTTATTTTGGTCCTTATAAACCAAAAAATTATTGTAAACTCGTTTATTTTTATTTTAGTTTATGGTGTTAGTGGTAATGTATTTTTGATTTCATCGCTATAATGTGTGCCCTCTTATATTTGGTTCCTACAAAGAGTAAATGTTTAGGATTTAATCCATATGTGTATATATATATATATATATATATATATATGTTTTAGATTTGGTAAATGACACATCAACCATTAGCAGCTAGTAATGATTATTAAAGTCAAAATAAACAAATTTACAATTATTTTCTTAAATGCTAGATAAAAAAAGTCAAATTTTACATGGACTAAAATAATATTTATGTCTAATAAAAATTCAATGAGCAAACATCCAAGTATTTGTATGGATGCTGTTTCGGATCCTTTTTATTGCAAAGGATGATAATTATACAGAGATTACAGAGGGTTCGTAAACTTAATGAAATTTGGCTTCAGTGAAGTACAGGGAAATATTGGTACTATTTCTACAGACGGAGGGTGCGCCTTTAACAGTCCAACTTTGTGAGGGTGCCCTTTAAGGCGTACAAATACTACAGATGATACAAGTAAATGAATGCTATCAGTGTTACTTCTACCGTGGCAAGGTGCGCCCTTAGTGGTCCAGCTTGGTGGAGACGCCCTTTGCACCAGAAAGTGGAGTCACAGCTTGTGAAGCACCAACCATGGTGGTGAGAGCTGCAACGTTGGTGCAATGGCTACAGTGATGAAGTAGCTGTTGTAATGGTTGTTGAGTTGTGCGCTCTGCGGTTCACCTCTTCCTCTCTCAAGTTTCTTACTATTACTTCTCTCCAATGTTCTTTCTCTGAGATTTAGAGGAGAGAACCAATGTTTAATGTGTTTGTGTTGCTGAAACTCTTGATTGAGTTGGTTATGATGAGTTTGAAGGGAGTAGGAGGCGTGCGCTCTGCTGTTCGCCTTGGGGGCCTCCTTCTCCTTAAATACTCTTCTCTTTCACTCGTGTTCTTCCTCCATGTTGCAGAGAGAAGAACTCGTGTTTTGTGTATATTGTTACTGTTGCTCTGGTGTGTTGTTGATATTGAGATGATCACTTGATGCCAATAGAGGATGAAGCTTCCTCTATTTATAGTGCCTTCTTTGCCCACTGGTTATTGCTTTTCCCTTTTACCCACTGGTCCATGCCACTTTTCCACCTTGGTTGCTGCATATTCCTTCTTTATCAGGTGGAGTTTTGTTCTCTTTACCATTCTGGGCATTGGCATTTAATGGTTGTAGGGAGGAAGGGGTGCAAGTCATGCCATTCTTGGTTTTGACTTGGGAAGGACCAATGAGGTAAGCAAAGATTCCCTCTTGGCTTCCTGCATAAGTCGTTGAAGTCTTGGGAAGTTGGGCTGCCTTTGTTTGTACATGTGCGCTCCGGGGTGGGTGCGCTCTACATATGGCTTTATGCCCTGAGCGTGCCTTCCTTTACTGCTGCTATTTCTCTGACATCTTGTGGCTGTAGTAGTACATTTGAGGTCATCCCCTTTTGGACATGTTTCCTGGGTGTCCTTTCTTCTTGATAGGTGAGGGCCCAGAGGTGGCGCTCTGACACTAGGGGTTGGTGCGCTCTGCTTGTGGCTTAATGCTCTGGGCGTGTCTCCCATCATCATCGATGTTTCCTTGAGTTCCATGGCTACAGAGGCGCTTTTGTCAACACGTTCTTTCTGGTCACATTACCAAGGTGTCTCTTCTTCTTGTTGGGAGAGCGTCCGGGGGGGGGGGGGGGGGGGCGCTCTGATATTGGGGTGTCTGTCATAAATACATTCTTGCTTATTATTGTTATTTTATTTGGTGAGTTTGGGCTTCACAGTGGATTTGGGCTTTGTCAATGGGCCACAATTTTAGGGTATCAACAGATGCTAAGAAAACTATGTAGTCAAAGAAGTAATAGCTCACGAATATCAAATTATTATTCATAAAAATACCATAAATAATATATCTAATTACTCATTTTTTTCTTATAAAAAAGGAAAAAAAAAAGCATTTTATGAATTGAAAGAAGAATACTATGAGATAAAATGTCTTTGCTTGAAATGTTCAAATCATGTCACTGCATAAAAGTGTGTGCTCTAGATAAATATTGAAGCTAATGAAAAAACAATGTTTAACTTTGGAAGGAGGAGAAGGATAAGATATGGTAATTAAATCCATATCGACAGTTAGCAGTTCGATCCCGACGCGATTTTGATTAGGAAAACTTGTTTTATTTCGATTAGGAAAAACTTCAAATCCGAGCTAATATTCAAAAAGATGGGGGTGCGATATGTATGAGAACGTAAATTGTAAGTACTCGTCGAACCTCATCATCCGTTCATGAATCCACTCCAATACAAGTATTATAAAATTTACATTACAATAATAGTTAAATAGCCAAGTTAAACTAACATATTTTGCTAAATTTATGATTTGTTTTTAAGTTTTTAAAATTTTTTAAGATTATCGATGTTTATTTCTATATGGTATTTGAATTGAAATGTATTTGTTATATTTCATTTTGTAAATTGTGAAATATATTTTAAAAAATAAACAAAAAAATATTGAGGATTACGCACAAATTTCTCTAAACCCGACGGGGAAGAGTTCGAGTCTCACTTTTCATCCTTTCCTCTCCTAAAACTGGCCTTGAATCTGGTGATATCTTAAATGGGGGCATGATTGGGTTTTGCAAAACCAACCCCAAACCTACATCGAAACCGATTAGATATTGATTGGGGGCGGGGTTAGGATTTGCAAAATCTGCTCTGAACCCGTCTTGTAGTCATGCCTACTACTCAAGTTCAACAAGATAAAGAAGTTCAAACACAACACTAAAAATAATAAAATAAATGCTTAAATAAGTAAAAAGTCCTAAAAAAGTGCTGAGTTTTGTTTTTAATTCATATCTTCTTTTATGTCGATCTTATAGCTATTCAAACTTTTTGGTTTCGGTGCCTTGTGGTTAGGAAAATAGTGTTACATGCTGATGTGACTAACAAGTGGCCACATCAACCATATGACAAGGCATGATGTTGTGTTTGGTGGAACCACTTCATTGCATGACATGGCAACCCTGATGTGTATGTGAAAGTCATGATTGTCAAGTGCCATTTTTTAATATCCACTTCATGTTTTAAGGTTCCTTAAAAGGGTCTCGTTCTTCAATTACATTATTAATCATTTCACCGAATAAGTGTGGTAAATGTGGAGTTGTTGACATCTTGTAATGGTGATAACTAAGGAGAAGATTCTAAAGATGACCAAATTTTAGTAACTTTCGAACGTTGAATTGAGAGGGTGGATAAGAGTTAGGTGACTTATAAAATGTGAAGAAAAATCTACATGTTGAAATGCCTAAATGTGTGGCCGGAAAATGGGAAAATATACTTCGACTCTCATAATCAATTATTTAGCCTTTGATTCTAAAATGAAGTATTCTTGCATTTTTTTCTGTTAATAAATAACACTTAATCCATTAATCTTTGTATTTAAAAATACATAGTCGGAAGATAATGGAGTAGTTTAAAAACTTATTCATTATGCGACAATTGAGTGGTTATAAATACATCACTTAATTTGTATCATATTTGTGATACAATTAATTTGTATCATACTAATTTAAATAAATTTTAATAAAATATTATATAAAAAGATGCAAATCAATGGTTGAGATTGAAATTGCATGTAGGTATGGCAAAAAAAACCCATACCCATGGTTACCAGTTTTAAACCAATCCAATTTTGGTGGGGAAACCCCGCTATGATTGGATTTGGAGAAACTCAAAACTGAAATCCGTTTTAAAAAGATGGGAGCGGGGTGGGTCTGATATTTTAAGTACCTACCCCGCCCCAGCTTCGAAATTCGCTTTGATATAAAATTTAAATAATTTTCATTATAATTATAGTTAAATGGTAAAATCAAACTAACATATTTAGCTAAAACCATGATTTAATCCTTAAGTTTTTAGATATTTTTAAAATTTGACGTTTATTATTATATATTATTTGAATTATAATTTATTTTATGTGTGCTTTTTGTTTAATACAATAAAAAAGAATTGGATGGATTACCCGCGGGTTTCCCTAGACTCACGGGAATGAGTTTGGATTTCACTTTTTCATACTTGCTCTCCTGAAACTCGATCTCGAATTTGTCCGGTTCTTGATGGGTGCAGAATTGGTATTGTTAAAACCCGCCCTAAACCCAACCATGCCTAATTGCATGCATGCCGTAATTTGAGTTTGATACATTTAAGAACATATATATATATATATATATATATATATATATATATATATATATATATATATATATATATATGAGGATTTGGGAGATTGGAGAGAAATTTTTTTTTAATTTTTTAATTTTTAATTTTATTTTCTCAAAATTGAAAAAAGTTTATTTGTCTAAAAAATTTGGTACATATCGCTGAGACGATATTTCTAAAATAAGGTGAACTGATCTCAGCGTATATATATTGTTTTGAACATTAGAAGCAAATTTAGTGCGGTTTCTTCTTATCTCCAGCTACTGTTCCATGAGCTTCCGTTGAAATGCTGCTTCCTGCAACTCACTTCAACTTCCACACTTTCACTCCCTCTCCTTCCTCGTTCCCTCTTTTCCAAACCAATCCGACCCGAACCCGAACCCGAACATTCCTCATTCGGAGCTCCGCATCCGACACCCAAACTCTCCCCATCTCCGCCATCCAACGCATCGCCGAAAAGCTCCGCTCCCTCGGCATCACCGAAACCGGCACCACTACGCCTGCACCACCACCTCCGCCTACCACCACCGCCGCCGGGAAAATCTTCGTCCCGTTACCACACCAACTCCCCAAGTACAGAGTGGGCCACACCATCGACCCGAGCTGGAGCACGCCGGAAAACCCGGTTCCGGTCCCGGGAACCGGAACCACGATTCTACGGCAGTTCGAGCTTGCCGGCGCGGCGAAGAAGGAGAAGAAGAAGTCGGTGGAGGAGAGCAGGCCTCCAACACTGGCGGAGCTGAGTTTGTCGAAGACGGAGCTTCGGAGGTTGATAACTTTAGGATTGGGGTTGGGGATGAAGCAGAAGCTGAAGATTGGGAAGGCCGGGATCACCGAAGGGATCATCAACGGGATTCACGAGCGGTGGCGAAAGGTCGAGGTTGTGAGGATTGTTTGTGAGGATATTTGTAAGTTGAACATGAAGAGGACTCATGATTTGTTAGAGGTAATTGGTTAACTTATTTGCATGATTGATGCTAATGAATGAAATTGTGTTAATTCGGAAAAAGTAGTTTATAGTTGTGAGATTGTAACATGTAGCTCTCGATTATTTGTGAAGTTAGCTCAGAACTGTGAGATTGAATAGTTTATAACTTACATGCATAATTGAATAGATTTTGTTTGATATTCGCTTGCTTGAATAATTGATGGTAGGATGAAATTGAGTTAAGCTCTGTTCGACAAAAGTAGCTTATAGTTGTGAGATTATAACTTGTAGCTATGAGATTGTAGTTATAGTTCTGAAGTTAGCTGAAAACTGTGATATTGTAGTCAAAAGTTTATATCTGAGTATATAGCTATATTAGAGCTTTTTGGCTTGAAACTAACTGTATAACTGGCTAAAGTAGTTTGTTAAATGACTTAAAAGTATATGTAATATTATGTGGTTGGGGGCGAAAGTGAGATGTGAATTATGGGAAACTCTTATTGTTTTTGGAAGTAACTTTCCAAAAGCTACCTTTCAAAAGTTACAATTTTTTAAAGCTATAATCTTCCTTCATTTTTGGTTCATCAAACAGCTCCAAAAGCTTATTGACTTGAGGTTAATAAGCTATAATCTACTTGATATGATACAAGCCTGTCATGCCAAGCACAATCTTAGTACCGTGAGATTGAAATCAACTTTGTGGAGATACATCATTGTTTTTATTTATTGTTAATTAAAATGGCTTGTAATCAAATTATTTGGAGTAGTTTAATTTGGGTTTAAAATAGCATAAGTCAAGGGGGTGTAACTCTCTTAAGAATTTGGTCTTGGGTTTGATCCAGAATTCATGTGTAATAGGATACTTTGGAAGACTGAAAAGAAAATAGGCTAAATTACTCATTTTTTTCCCTTACCTTATTTTTCAATTTCAAATTGGTCCCTTACGTTTTTTTGGTTTCAAATTGGTCCCTTATGTTTCTTTTTGATGTCAAATTGGTCCCTGAGTCACTATTCATCCTACTTGTCAATATCATATTGGTCCACATATGATGAATAGTGACTCAGGGATCAATTTGACATCAAAAGGAAACATAAGGGACCAATTTGAAACCAAAAAAACGTAAGGGACCAATTTGAAATTGAAAAATAAGGTAAGGGACCAAATGAGTATTTTAGCCAAAGAAAATATCTTAATGATACAGCCTTCAAAAAGAATGATTTTTCCCTATTCATAATCCTAATCCAAACATTTAGTGGACAAATAATGCTATTAACACGTACATGTTACACACATATCACACCTCACTTCTGCACAGTTCTCACCATTTGGTCGTAGCCGATCCCACTGGAACTTTTTTCACACACATGCAATGTGATACTGTTACCTCAAGTTGATGTGAAGAGATGAGGAACAGGAGTTATTATTTGTTATCTGATTATAGCTTACATTTCTTTGTCATTGTCAGAGAAAAACTGGAGGCCTTGTTGTTTGGAGATCTGGATTTAAGATAATATTGTACAGAGGGGCTGATTATAAGTATCCTTACTTCCTATCAGATAAAGTTTTGAGAAATGACAGTAGTGATCATGCTTTGCAACACTCCGAGGATGGTGACGACAAAAATATTGATAAAAGAGAGACCAACTCATCTGAAATGAATTCAGTGACATATGTTGAGCCGAGTTCAAACTTGAAAACGTTGAAACCAGCTTTAATAAAAGGTGTTGGTTCTCCTGATAAAGTTCGATTTCAACTGCCTGGGGAGGCTGAGCTTGCAGAAGATGCTGACCGCTTGTTAGAAGGGCTTGGGCCTCGTTTTACTGATTGGTGGGGATATGACCCTCTTCCTATTGATGCTGATCTTCTACCTGCTGTTATTCCTGGGTATAGGAAACCTTTTCGGCTGCTTCCATATGGTGTGAGCCCCAAGCTAACAGATGACGAAATGACCATAATGAAGAGACTGGGCAGACCCTTACCATGCCATTTTGCGTTGGGTGAGTTTGGCCTACTTTTCCTTGGCTGAAAAAGATTGGATTTAATATCCTTATTTTTCCCCCCACTTTTGTTTCACAGGTAGAAACAGGAAACATCAAGGATTGGCTGCTGCAATTATAAAGCTCTGGGAAAGATGTGAGATTGCCAAGATTGCTATAAAGAGAGGTGTCCAGAATATTAATAGTGAGTTGATGGCTGAAGAGTTAAAGGTCAAATCTTGTTTTTTCTTATAATTTTCAAATTTTCTGAAACTTGGCACTTGAGGTTTAAAACTTTAAATATTTATTGTAAAATAGTGAAATGGACATGCATAACTTGTCCATTGTCATCGCCTATGGCTACTTTTTTGTTGCCATATGATCTGCCGAGGTGCCTTAAGTGCAGTTAACTATTTACATCAAAATTGTTCGCAAATTATTTGAGATTTGAGAACATAAGTAACATGATCATTTCAGCATGGTTGATAATTCACATATTTGGTGGCATTCTGATATTTATGCTGGTGGCTACAGTAAAGGAACTTGAATACTAACCTTAGAAGTTAGAATGAACGCATCAGTTTCTCTGATTTAAACATACATGACAATAGTGGAGGCTAGACATGGTTGCATTGTACCATTAGTTCTTGGATGTCTGCAATCACCCTTTACACTAAAGTAACAAGTGCCTCTTAAGAAACTCATCATTTCAGTTGTTGTATCTTGCAAGTTCCAATTAACAATCAGAAAAGTTGAAAAAATTGGGTTAAATAAAATTTTGATCCACTATCAGTTAATTGCTTTAATGATCTTATACAACTGTTGGGGGAGCTAGTTAAACACTGGTTTTTGTAGTAATAGTGAACAGATATGATGAGTTTTATGCAATTGTAATGTTGAGACTTGTGATAGTCAAGTAAGGCATAATCTTGTTTCAAAAGAAGAAAAACATATATTAATACTTGAAACCATTAAATCTGTATTTCAGTTTAATAAAAAGATCTACTTCTCTGCAGTATCTGACTGGAGGAACTCTCCTTTCCCGGGATAGAGAATTCATTGTTTTATATAGAGGAAAGGACTTTTTGCCAGCTGCAGTGTCTTCGGCAATTGAAAAGCGGAGGAATATTGGAATATACAAGGATAAACTGAAGGCTAAGAACAGTTCATCAGCTACAGTTACTGTAGAGCCTGATTCGGAAGGAAATGGGATGGCCTCCCAGATAGATACAACGATCTCTAAACAAAGAAAGTTGTCTGGCGTTGAAGCAGCTATCAAAAGGACTAGCATCAAGTTGTCAAAGGTATGATTTCATCAACAAGCTCTTATTTGCTGATTTTCACTTTATTTTTTGGAGTTACAGATGATATTGCATTCACATCCAGGCATTAGAAAAGAAAACAAAAGCTGAAAGAATTCTAGCCGAATTGGATGATACGATGAGCCTCCAAAAGCAGGAAATAGATAAAGAGGGTATTACTAAAGAAGAGAGATTCATGTTGAAGAAGATTGGCTTGAAGATGAAGCCCTTCCTGTTACTAGGTGACTGTTTAATATGTTGTCTGAAATTCTGTCTTTGATCTTTTATCATTTAAATTTTTTTTGAAGTAAATAAATGGGACCTCTGGAACTATTTAAAATACTTCTACAATATATTATTTTGAACATGTTTCGATTTATGAGGGGAGCGCTCAAGTGACTGGGTAGATACTCCCCGCAGTCTGGCAAGACTCGCCGGGTCCAATGTGGTTGGGTGGGTCCTAGGTTCTGGGTATCAAAATGTGTGTATATATATTTCTGTTAAATCCTCTCATCGTTCTCAGGTAGACGAGGGGTTTATGATGGAACAGTGGAAAATATGCATCTTCATTGGAAGTATAGGGAACTTGTGAAGGTACTGTATAAACCAGAAAGCCGGGAAACTGTCCATCAGATAGCAAGGACCTTGGAAGCAGAGAGTGGTGGAATATTAGTTGGAGTAGAGAGTGCGAGAAAGGGCTACGCAATCATTTTGTATCGTGGAAAGAATTATAGTAGGCCTGCTTCTTTGAGGCCTCAAACACTTTTAGGTAAAAAGGCAGCAATGAAGCGTTCTATAGAGGCACAACGACGGGAGGTAAGATTTTCATTGTTAATTTGTATTTACATTGGAGTATCAGCTAATTTTCTTTGTATATTTCGTTTTTGAAAAAGAGAAAGGTGGGAGAGATATTTATTTACTTGCTGAGGCACATATAAGATGGTGATCGTAAGCTGGTCTGGATGAAATTATAAAAAATTGAAGCTATTTTATGTTTGTGTAAAATTTGAGAAGCACATTTTTTTATGTTCTAAAAATTCTTCTTTTGGAAGCATAAAACTTGAGCTTTTAAAAAAAAGAAGAATAACACTACACTGACTACAAAAGAAGATATTTTTATTGAAAAGAATGCACACCCAATGTTTTTAGGTAGATTTACAGCGTTAATATTACTATGTTGCTAGTGTTGCTTCACAACTTACCACTGTGTTGTGGCATGGGTCTTCATTCTCTTTATTTATTTATATTTCAGAAGGAATTGACCACTTATATGATATATGCATCACTGCCTTATTTCTTTTTCATCGTTTATTTTTGCAGTCATTGAAGCTTCATGTTTTGAAGCTGGATAAAAACATAAACGAATTGAAACTTCAGTTGGTGAGTGGTCCTCTTCTTTAATAATAATAATAGTGTTATGTTCCTTAAATATTTTTACCTCCATTTTTCAATCATGGAATATTATAGACTATTCATTTGACTAGGTTAAAGATAAGGAGGCCGACAGTAAGCAAATGGCTGAAGCGACAAATTTTGAGTTGGTGAGTTATCTCATGTTGCTTTAGCTCTACAATCTCCTTCCAACTTAAAAATATTATATTAGCATTTTGGACACATTAGGCCAAAGAGGATGGAATTTAATGCAATCCATTTTAAATGCGTAGCATAAATAGCTGAGCTTACATTGCCTTGCTATCTCTTCTGCTGCACCAACTCAATAGTAAGACTACAGTCAAAAGTATCTAAGTATCTAACATTCATATTAACTTCTGTTTTTCGGATTGGTGGATCCGTTGTGTTTGAACTCAACATATGTGCCAAACTTTTTTCTTTTTCAATTGTTTTTCTGTGTTTCGTGTTTATTCATATTTTGAACAAAAGAACCTCTTCAGATGCAAAATTCCCTGTTTCCCTCTCACATGGAGTACACATATGACATCCATACATGGGATACTTCTTATTTTTCTCAAGGTACTTCTAAAGGCACTTGTTTCTGGTCAAATTACTAAGACCCTCATTACAAGTTAAGGCATTAATTTTCCAACAAAGAGTAGCTAGCTTTAGCATTGTCACCCTGGTGTTCAATGGGATGCAAACATGCATCCAAGTGGTTCTCACTTGACCAAATTCTGGCCGTATGCAAATTGCCTATATAGCCATGAGGTCAGCACATGAATGAAGAGAGTTTCTTGCGAAAAGGGCAATATGATGATAGAATACTACTTGACTGTTCTTTTAATAGTAGAAGAAATTTAGTAAGAATTGACATCTGATAGTTTTTGACATGATTCAAGGCAACAGACAAACGTGAAGCTTGTTCAAAGTCCATAAACCTGGATTTGCCGAAAGAAACTTCTGCTGAGAATCAACAACCAATACGGGAGCAGCGGCTTGAGCTGATTGATGATCTTGGAATACAGGAGCAGCAGGTTAAGCTGATTGATGATGATGGAGATTCTCCAGGTGAACCAGAACCTTGGGCTGGTGTGATTCATAAAGAAAACCAGGCAAGTGATTATTGCATTGCCTGATGAAAATAGAACTATTGACCACAAAACTATCCTTGATTAATTTATGGTTATGTCAACTTGTCAAGGTTTCCTTTAAAATGCTCGAGTTCTTATTTCTTTTCTAAAAAAATATTTATTTGGGTAAATTGATGTGGATTTCAGTTGAATGAAGTGAGTGGTTCTGTGTTTGATACTGAGCATCGTGTCTCTGATAACAAGGCAATGGAATCATCAGTCACATCATCAAAAAATGATCCCAAACCAGCAGCTCCGGTGATGAATAGGAGTGCAAGTGATTTGCCTTCTAGATCTGTCTATCTTTCCAACAAAGAGAAACTTCTTCTACGAAAGCAGGCCTTGAAGGTGAAAAAGCGACCTGTCCTTGCCATAGGTATTTGTTTCATCTCTATTTTCTATTTTCTCCTCAATATTGAATGTTGTTCTTTGCCTTATCTTGTACTATATTTTCCTGAAAATATGCAAATTAGAAGCCATAACATATCCTTTTTTTTTCCCTATTGCCACACCGTCCTCTCAGGAAAGAGCAATATTGTGACTGGCCTTGCAAAAACAATAAAAACTCACTTCAAGAAGCACCCTTTTGCCATAGTTAATGTCAAAGGCAGGGCAAAAGGGACCTCAGTTCAGGAATTGGTGTTAAAACTAGAGGTGCACATGCTAAAGTTCCTTCCCCCTTTTTTCATATCCTCTTACTCTTTGAATTTTTATTTCTTGTCTTCGACATTCATAATTCTCTATATCCTGAAATTTGCTTTCCCTGCTATTCATGCAGCAAGCAACAGGTTCTATTCTAATTTCACAGGAGCCTAGCAAAGTCATACTTTACAGGGGTTGGGGGGCAGGAGAGAAACCTGGCAGTGATGTGAATATTAATAAGGTGGATAAAGAGAGAGAAGCAAAGCAAAATGTGTCTCCGGAGCTGTTGGAAGCCATCAGAGTCGAATGTGGGTTGAAGTAGCAATCATAACATGCAACTCTTGGCGGGATAACATCACCTGTAGTATCATTCCCTATGCCGCTTTCATCTTATCGATCAAGTAAATAAAATTTGATTTAAATATCCAATATTTAAAAAATAAATAAATTATCAATCAGATTGAATGACACTAGGAAGTGGTATAGAGAGTGTACAGGTGATGTTGTCCCATTGCAGTAAGCCAGTAACTACTTTGCTTCAGAACTGCTTGTGTTTTTTGCACTGATATTTATAGGAGATGCAAGTATGAAGTATGAGAAAAATTGGGGAAAGTTGATGAAAAATTCAATTTTGAGGTTTGATTGTTGAGGAAGGAGAAAAGCAAACAGGAGCTGGAAAAAGAAAGACAGTGGAAGGTACTTCCTTCCTTCCCCTACCCACCAAGCACCTTTCTCTACATTGCCTCAGCCCTCAAGGTTCAAACACTAAGGTCATTATGTCAAATAATATTGAATGGATAGTGATTTAATTCTAGAGGGAAAATGAAATATCTAAGTTATAAATTCGAGGTTTATTTAACTTTTTAGTCCTTGAACTTAGGTGCTCTTTTGGAATTGGACTTTAAATTTTTTTCGATGCTTTGGATCCTTGAACTTTGTTCAAATTTTTGGAAATGGTCACTTCGTCACTTAAGTGATGATATTACGACGACATACCACATCACTTTCACAATGTCGACGAGTGACGTGTTATGTAGAGTCACGTGGCACCACATAATTTTTTTAATTAAAAAAACCATTTTTTTAAAAGGATTTTCTTAACCTCAGCCCTAAGGGTTGAGGACAAGAGGCTAAAAAAAGTATCTTTGTATTGGAATAATAAATGTTTAATACTTTAAAAGTCAATGGGTTAGTTTTTCAAGATTTTTTTTCTACTTTTTCACTTCTTATCCTTAGCCCTATGTTAAGGAAACCCTTTTAAAAATTATTAAAATATTTGATTTTTAATAAATTTTAAATTTTTTTAATTTATATAATTTATGTGGCATAATCTATCACGTTACCTATCCATGTGACAAAGGTGTCGTGATGTCATATGTCATATCATCACTTAAATGATGAAATGACCATTTTCCAAATTTGAGCAAAATTCAAGGATCAAGAGCATCAAAAATAAAGTTTTTAAGGATCAATTCTAAAAGAGTATCTAAGTTCAAGGTTAAAAACTTAAATAAGCCTAAATTCAATATACAAATGACAAATCAACTAATATTACAAGAATCTGACACGTCACTTTTTTTTTAAGGTGTTTTATAGATTGATATCATTACTAATTGTAGAGTACCAATAGAAGAATACCGAAGTAAAGACAAAAAAGGGCCAAGTATTAATTTAGTTCTTTATTCATAACGAGACTGGTTCCAACTTCCAAACCAGTTTCTTTAATTTAAAATGAAATCCGTTTTGAACTGGTCTGGTTTTGACCAGCATTTACTACACCAATATTTTTAAGATTGGTTCAAAATCGGTTTCGTTAGTGTTTTGGAACCGGTTTCAAAAAACATACTTGTAGTAGTGTATGGACTTCAAATGGTACGGTCCCGCTTTCTCCACATAGAAACTTTCAAGAACAGTAGAACACTAATCTGGAGTTTTACCTATTGCTGAAAAAATTGGTTTTGTTACACTTCTTTGTATGAATGATGTATGCAATTTGTCAAATACTTGGGCTTTGATTACAAAGCTGTTTTTGGGTAGTGTTAAATTCACTAGGACAACACCTAAATATACGAGGGTTCTTTTCCCCATGGTTTGAAGGATGCACAAAAAGCACGTTCTATTAGGCAAGCTTTTACTAATGAAAGCACTATCTATAAACTGGGTTGGACGAAGCGAATTGCGAGTGATGATACTGTTAAGCACCCTGATTCTGATGCACCAACCATTGCCAATCTTCTGCCTCCTATTCGGGTCCTTCATCCAAAGGAGCATAGCTTACGTGTAACAAGTCATGGCTGATATGGGAGGGCAGATGCTTGATATGCAAGTTTGGATTGATGGCTTAGCAAACTTTGTTGCACGGGGCTTTGCGAACCTTTACATGAAGGGGATTAGTCTACAAACACCATTTTTTATCTCACAAACCCCTTTTTTTCCGATGGGGTTCTGTTGGAATATTTTCCGATACCCTCGAATCGGAAAATTGAATTTTTCCGAATACTCTCTTACTAAAAAATCATTTTTTTAAAGTTGGAAAATGCATTTTTCCGACTCGGGTATATCGGAAAATATTCCGACAGAATCCCACCGAAAAAAAACGGGGTTTGCGGGATAAAAAACAGCGTTTGTAGACTAATCTCCTTACATGAAAATTGGATTTATCCATCAGGAACTTGCAAACCTTCGTCACCAGCATGATGAACATAATGCATAGTTTTAGCTTCCTTGCTCTTGCACTTTTATATTATATACTTAGCTATGCACATCTGATCCTTAACATATCTTAGCCTAAACCTGTGTTATCTTTTGCTTTAATCTGCTTGAGAGTTGAGACACTATCTTTTTTGGGTCTAACTATGCTTAGGTCCATCTCTGTTTAAGACTCCACACTCCACAGTACTTATGTGGACTATTTATGATATATTTGAAAGCAGATTTATATGTGATACGAATACGACATCTATGTGAATGTAGATATGTGTGATGTGAACGCAGTATTGCAGCGTTTTGTGTTATGCAAACAAGTTGAATGCTCGCTGGCCCAGCGTGACTGTAAAATACATGTACTCGTTGGTCCTCCAGCGATCCAGCCATAAAAAAAAAGGGACAATTTTAGGTTTTGACAAAAAAAAGGGGTCAAGTGATTTTGGGGTTCAAATAACATGTCTCTTATCCTTAGCATAACTTGTCCAATGATGTTTTAATTGTTTATGTAACTTAGTATGGGAGTCAATGACATCTTGCTTATATATCCACATTGTTATTAATCCCTTTATTTCTTATCATAAGTCACTTTTACTTCACGTAGATTTAAAAAAATAATTATTATTCTCAAATTAATCAAAAAATATATTATCATTCCAAAGTTACCCTATTTAAAACTTTACAACTCTATTCATTTATCTCTCTATTATAATTATTACCTTATCACCTCTATGTAATTATGAAGGGTGTATTTGGAATAAACTATTTAATGTTACTTAAATATTCTAAAACGACTTATTAAAAAGACACCAAATCTAGGGATGGCAATTGGACGCGGACCCGGACCCGGACCCGTCTGGGTACCCGCTCTGAACGGATCTGGGTCCGGATCTGTCCATATTTACATATATGCATTATATATATATAGTATGTTTTTGTTTAACGAGAGAATTTATTTGATGTCTGCGAGTGTTTAATGGTGGTAAGGATTAACGTTAAGTAAAGTGTGTAATGATGTATTAAGGATCCCTCGGTCTATCAAAAAAACATAAAAATAATTTAAAAATAATTTTTCTTTTCAAAAAAAAATTGCTAATAGGTACCCACAAAACCCGTCTGGGTATCCGAAGATCCGTCTATCCATTATGCAGCGGATATCCGCGCGGGTCCAGGTAACGGGTCCGGTACCCCATTACCCAGACCCACCCGCACCCATTGTCATCCTTAACCAAATCTATCAAAATGGTGCCCTGTAACAAAGGATGGAGGGAGTATGATTCATGACTTGTTTGTGTCTTTTAGTGTTTGTCATCATAAGTTACTTTTACTTAATTCACGTAAATTAAGAAAAGTAATTATTATCAAATTTATCAAAAAAATATGTTAACATTTCACAGTTACCTCTATTTAAAAATTTAAAACTTTATTTATTTATCTCTCTATTGTAATTATTACCATATCATCTCTATAAAATTATTTGGGGGTGTATTTGGTATAAACTCTTTAATACTATATAGATATTCTAAAGTGACTTTTAATAAGGGGCAAAGAAACCTTCATAATACTAGTTACTTATAATAAGGAATGGAGCCAGGGAGTATTTTAACATTACAATTTTATTATCTTAACTTGCATTGGAAATTTCACAAATGTTATTATTTCAAATTAATGAGTACAAAAACAAATAAGAGAAAAAAGTAATAAATGTTTCCTAAAAAATATAAAATAACTAATCAGTAAATATAAAAAAAATTTCTAAAATTTGACATAAATAGAATCAGAGAAGTATAATATATAGATTTTATACATCAATTATACGTATGAAATTTCAATCCGAATCCTTCCAAATTATTATTATTATTTTTTTAATAATAGGAAAATAATAAGGGAAACAAATTGGGTCGGAACATTTGGAGGAACGCAAATTCGGGATTACATAAATCATGATAAAAGAAAAAGTTCAAACTTTAAAAATACAAATCATGATAAAAGAAAAAAAGTTCGAACAAAAAAAAATACGAAACCAATTTTAGTATAAATGGGTTTAACATCACATCTTAAATTATGTGACGTGAAAACTTAAGATATTAGGTTTATGATGATCTTTCAGGTGAATAGATGGATTAACTTACCACATTATAGTCAATATGAAACTAGTCAATAAAGTGCGATTTCAACTTTATAACCAAGTATAATTTTTATTTTTATAAACAACAATTTATTGATAAAAGCATAAAAGGTGTCTACCCATATACAAATATCGGATTAAAGCCCTAGAATAGGAATTATTTAGAATACAAGACCAAAGGTTAGGGCTGGTCCTAGGGGTAGGTCTAAGGGGTGACCGCATCGAGTTCGATGTCAAAAAGATCCCAAAAAATTAAAAATTACTATCTATTTTTTAATTTAAAGTTTTTTAATAATTAATCATATTAGATAAAAAATAAAATTCTTTAAAAACGCTCATACAATTTTTATGACTTTTTGATTTTTAATCAAATTTTAATATAAAATTTTCGCATAATTATAATTTTTTATACATTAGAGCCCTTAAAAAAAATTTCCACCGGAGCCCAGAAAATGTTCGGACCGGCCATGCCAATGGTCAATGCACCACTATACAAAATCACAAGAGTAAATCCCTTACTTAGCAGTAAACCATCCCCATTGTATGATATGGATTAAGTCCATAATTTGTGTACATAAAAAAGATTTATTTTAAAAAAATAAATCTATTTATGTTTTTAGCCTCTAAAAAATTCAGCGTATTTTGATTTTAGTCATTGAAAGTTATTTTGATTTATAGGGATTAATTATTAATTTTTCAAAAATTTTGGTTTTGGTAAAAAAAATTGTTTTGATACATGTGTCATTTATATCATACCATCTATTTTGCGTCATCTCACATCACATGGTTGTTGATGTGGTGTTTCGCTAGCTATGTCAGCTCATAACATATTTTTCCTAAAGACGGGACCAAAACTAAAACACTTGAAAATTTAAGAATTAATCCTGACAAAATAAATTTTAGGGACTAAAATCAAAACATACTGAATTTTTAAAGACAAACATAAATAAGCCCAAAAAAAAAATTTATGCATAAGGCAAGGCGAATTCTTCGCTGCACCAAAGACAGGTCGAGTGCACCATGCACTCGTTTTGATACATAGTAAATGTATGGGGTGGTGACCTGATGACCTGAGAAACCGGTTTTGGAGAAATTGTGCATTGGCTAATAAGTCCTTGGCAAAAAAAATATCAATTTGCGATTTAAGTCTTTAAAATTTTATTTGAAAGTTTAATTTTTTGATTTAGTCCCCCACCTCAAGCATGCACCCAACAACCCCCGTCTTCTTCTACCCCACCAACGCAACTGCCACCCTCTATCCATCGCCCTACTTCGACCCACCCAGCAGCCATCACACCCAACAGTGCCACCGTAACCGCCCAGCAAGTCCCAACCCACCTTACCCAACAGCAACCACAACCCGACCCGGTCCGATTCTCTTCCTCCCCATCTGAACCGGTTCAGATCCCAGCTGCCACAACCCTCGAAGCACCGCCTCTCCTTCCCTGTAGCGGAGGAACGGAGACAAAGACTAAGACACGGTAGCGGCGGTGGAAGACGACGGCGAAGACGGAGACCTGTAATGCCATGGCGAAGGTGTGGGGCGATGGGATGTGGGTAGTTGCAAGATTGGGGGTGGGTCGGAGTGGATGTGAAGAACTCTGAACCGCCACAACTTAAAAAATTATTTCTTTTGATTAAGTGGACTCGAGTACCACTAAATTAAAAAAATCATTTCCAGTGGACAACTCGAGTACTAGCATAACTCGAGTACCACACCTTAAAATTATTTATTTCTTTGCTTTTAAGTGGGCTCGAGTACCACACAATAAAAATATCATTTTCAGTGGCTAAAGACCTCGAGTACATGGACAACTCGAGTACCAAACCATAAAAAGCATCATATAAGATTTTTTATTTTAGATATGATTTAAGATTTTACCAATCCCTTTCCAGACTAAATCAGGTATTTTAACTCAACTAGAAAATACTAAATATGCATATTAACTAGAGCTACAAACCTAAGTCTACCACCCACACTCAAGAACATAAATAATAATATTACAACAGTGAGATAATAAATAGTAGACTAGATTTGTTGTTGTTGTATCTTCAAGGTATTTGTCTTCATCAAAATACTATAGTCATTGTTGAATTTACAATCTCCCCCTTTTTGATGATGACAAATATTTGTTTGTTTCAACATACTCCCCCTGAGTGTATGCTCAAATAACCTGTTTAAACAAAACAACAAAACAACAACCTTCTCCCCCTTTTGGCATGATAAAAAGAGTCAAAAATTAAAGTGCATTGCCAAAAGAGAGGTTAAAACAGACAAAATCTCCCCAAAATAAAAACAGCAAGTAAAAAAAAATAATTTAGACCATAAATTAGTACTTGTTGAATTTAAAAACATAGCCAAGAGAAGAGAACATGGTAACTTAAAATGATATCCTCCACAAAATTTAAGAGAACCCATGTCCATTAAAACAGTAAAACATAAAATAAAACCAAGACATGAATAAAATGAAGAAGATGATGAAGGAGGATGAAAAGCGCCAAAGACATCCGCTAAAAATTGCATCAAAGACTGATGATTATCCGCAATGCTTTGCTCCATCCGATCCAGATGAGAATCCATGCCTTCAAGATGTGATTCGACACGGTCCATACGAGAATCCAAGTTATCAAGACAAGTATGCATCCGACCGAAGTGAGAATCATTGTTACCAAGCAAAGAATCATGCAGAGCACGAAAATCAAAGGCAGACGATGCAGGAGGAGGTGTGATAGGCTGATCCGGCTCAACATCATGCTGAGAATCCATAAAATCTCCTACATTTATACCTTCTTCAGCAGCCTGAAATTCTTGTCCTTCGTCTTCGCTATCCTCATCCGAAGCAGCAGGATCATTTCCCTATTTGGCTGGAGATCTTCCTTCCAATGCCAAAGATTAGTTTGTGGATGAGGTAGCATTCCTATTTGATGAAGAAACTTATCATGGATGCAGGATTCCTTGGCAGAAAAAGCGTACATTTCTTCACCAAGAGGAACAACCACACCAAGAGCTCTCACTAAATGACAGACATGCATGGGGAAGGGTAGCCAACCAGCACTCTTTGAACTAGAAACCACCATCATTCGTTCTAAAATTACTCGGGACCAATTGATATATATATTATTTAAGAACCCATAAAGTAATTTTAGATCATCTTCATAAACTTAGGCATAGTTCCTAGAAGTGCGAGGATTTAGACAGTATGCAATAATATAGGCCAAAATCCTATTTTCTGTTGTCATAGATTTTACTTTCTTTTTCCCCTTGGACCACCGATAGCCTGGCTTTAAAGTTTGCTGAAAAACTTGGGATAAATTTCCATTTAAACTACCATTTGTCAAAGAAGCACCAGAAGTACTCAACCCAAACAAAGCCTGAAGGTCAGAGGGTTTAAATGCTATATGTTTGTCATTTACCCAGGAATAATATGTACCAGAAGATTTATGCTTAATAAGGTTAGAATAAAATTCTTTGACAAACCTAGCAAAAATAGGACCATTAAATTTAGAAACCTTATTAAGCCCTGAGTTTGAAGGAAATTTACCAACTGAAGATGCTGAGAAAGTAGCCACCGAGAATTGATAATTATAAATTCCGCATAGTCACGATCCTCAAACCGAGATCACCTGTCATTTCGAGCAGCTAAGGACATGAAGTCATCAATATTAACATCACGAGCTCTCTTTTTAGATTGATGCTGAGGAGGAGCAGTAGAGGATGAAGCCATGGATGCATGCTTAGGATTTTAAAGGAGGTTTTTCGAAAATACAAAGAAATAGGTACAAATAAAAGAAATTGCTAGAGGGTTATGGATAAGAAGGAGATGGGGAGCAAGAAAATGCAAAAAATTTGATGAAAAACTGTTAAGATGTGATGAAATGAGATGAAAACCGAGAGAGAAGATGAGAGTTTCGAGTTTGAGAAAAAGAGGAAATGAAACGAAGAAGACTGAAAACAAGTGTTAGTGTTGCTCTCACACATTACTCGAGTAGTTCAGTCTTTTTGTAAGTGGGTATTTTTACAAAAACCAAATAGATTGAGGAATTTTTGGTAATTAACAAAAAAACCTGCTACCTCAAGTCATTATATTAGGTGCATCATGCACTTACCATATATCAAATGCACTGATGTCGTCGCCATAAGGCAAATGGACCAGATAATCAATAGCCAAACCATCCTCCACCTTCTTTCCTGGTTTCAGAGAAGCATGATGCACAAAATGGTCCATGCAAGTGTTTCGTATTGTAGTTTGAACTCCAAGCCAAGAGTAGCAGGCCCCCCACACATTCTTAGCATGCCGACAGATGAAGAATATGCGTGGTCATCCATGGATTCAATACTTAAGGAGACGAAATTAAAGGACACAACTCGTTATGATGTATAGGAAGGGCGTTTCTTTTGCAGCACCTTCCAACCAAAACAAGAGTCATTACTCGTTAGATGTATAGGAAGAATTGGATCGGTCAATACTACACCTTGTTCAATTAACTTCTAGTACGCCTATTTAATTTGGTAATTAGTATTCTTCTCTTTCAATTTGACACTCCTTACAATACTGAAGGAAAATATTATGATTAGTGAAGTTCATCAACAATACGTAGATATAAATTACAGCATGTTTATATTAATATATTTACATAGAATGATAGTAAAATGGTGTAACTGATATTTATGGAAAAGATTGAATTGGCGATTGGATTGATAATATCAGTTATAACCATGTTAATGTTATAGCCTTTAGAAAATGAAGACGAAGAGAATGTAAGAGGTTACTCCTCTCTCTTCTTGATATATAGGCTCACCACACAAGAATATACATAATAATATAATCTTGTTTTCTTTGAAAATAAACAAATGAAATTCTAAGAGATTATTTAATGGGAACGATGTCTAACCTTATCAGTTGAGAATAGGGATCTTTTAATTTACCGAGAATACAAAATGAACAACCTAACCCATAATGGATTATTCATATAAAAAATCCGTTAAAATATTCATTAATTATTAATGGTAAACTGATGTGATATATTAAATGATCAAAACAACATTGTTTTGACTAATAAAAACATTAAAAATTAAAAAAAAAATTAAAAAAACATATTAAATTTTTTTTTAAACTTAAGCTCTTCTTCTTCTTTCTCCCTTAGCCACTCTCTGCCTCTATTCCACCATCTCCTATCTCTACCTTTCCCTCTTCTAGACCCATCCCAAGGCATGAGCGGCGCCTGCCTAAGGGCTCTAAATTTTTGGGGCCCCCAAAATTATTTTTTGACCTATACCTGGATAAAAAAATTAGGTAAAAAAAAAGAAGAAATAATGTTGTAGAAAGCATATGGTAGGTAGTACTTCTTCCGATCTTTAATATAAGAAAAAAAAAGAACATACTTATTTTTGTTTCGAATATAAGAAAAAGTTAACTAACTTTCTATTATCAATACAATTATTTGTAAAATATTCCTATAAACCTATTGTCTCATTTAATTATTTTTCATTCCCGATGCAACTTTCCTAAAATAATTTTTTTTTATAAATTTGAGAAAATTTAATGTGCTTAACTAACTTCTTTAGTAAGTGTGAAATTTGTTATTTTTTCTTATAATAGAGATCTCAAAGTATTTAGATGATTGGGGTTTAGTGATAATCATGTAAGAGTAGTTTGACATGATTTAAAATTTAGGGAATTTACACTATATGGAATCATGACTCGATAGTTGATGTACTATTTTTTTTTTAAACTAGCTTGAACCAAATGAAAGGGTGGGTTTCTTCAATCCTTCTCAAAAGGTGGAAAGAGTATCTACTATGATACTTGCTTAAGGATGATGTTATTAACGAAATTTCTTAATAATAATAAAAAAAAATCGTTAAGGTATTATGTTATTGTTTTGTAGCGTATGTTGCAAAAATTTTACGTAATTAATTTTACATAATTATATTTTATAAGACATGGTCCCTATTTTTAATTTCGTCTAGGACCTCAAAAATGTTAGGAACGGGTCTGCCCTCTTCTTCAAAAACATAGACACAAACATCTGTGTAGACACACGGTGGTTCGATGCCGGCCTAAACTCGACAGAGTGGTGAGTGGCGAGTTCAACCACACGGCAACATAGTTGGAGCTCTTGGCATTGGTGCGAATCTGAACTGGATTGGTGATGGAAAGCCGTTGGCAAGGTTATACGACCCATGTTGGTGACCTGGTCACGATTCAGAGCTTATGGTTCGCGGAGGTCGCGTTTCTCTTCCTTCATTTGTTGTGCTTGCGATGGCGATGCTATGCCCATCAACAAGCCAAGACGGCGATGACTCGCGTTGAGCACCATGCGCGACTCGGACTGGTTGTCCTTATGGATCGCAATTAGAGAGCTCATGGGATTAGAGAGAGAGAGAGGTGTTGGTGGTGAGGTTTTGTGAGGGTTAAAGGATGGAGGCAAGAAAGAGACTAAATAAGCAAGCAGTGAAAGGAGAAAGAAGAGTTGAAACTTTTTTTTTTCAATTTTTAAATTTTTTATTAACTTTTTATTTTATTTTTTTAGCTAAAATGATGTCATTTTAATCATTCAATGGTCATGTCAGCTTGTTGTTAACAAATCCGAACGACAACATAACCGAAAAATTAAAGTGACTAAATTTAAAAATTGAGGGATTAAAAAACACTTTCTTTAATTTTCCCTTTAGCCGCTTCTTTTGGGGAGGTGATGTTGACAATAGAAAAATCCATTGGCTAGGTTGGAATAAAATTGCTAGACCCAAGATGCATGGTGGTTTGGGATTCAGAGTTTTTAAGGCTTTCAACAAAGCTCTCCTCGCAAAACAGGTGTGGAGACTTATATGTAATGACACTTCCCTTGCATCCTGGTACCGAAGGCAAAATACTATCAAAGAGGTATGATTCTAGATGCAAAAAGACCAGCTAGACCGAGCTACAATTGGCTGAGTATATACAACTCCAGAGATGTAATTGAAAAAGAATGGAGTTGGCGAGTTGGTAATGGGGCCTCCATAAATGTTTGAAATCATCACTAGATCCCTTCCCTCCATGATAAGAAGCCTCAGGTCAGGATCATCACCAAAACATTGAAAAGGCTAGTGATCTTATTGATGAGGATTTGTGGTGCTGGAAGAGGGATATGGTGTATCAAATGTTTTCAGCGACTAAAGCCAATCACATTATTCATCCAACTTCGTAGATCAGCTTAAGTGGACAAAATGATATGGAACTTGGAGAAGGATGGTGAATACAACATGAAGTCTGGTTGTAGAGTAGCTCTGGGCCAAATAGAAGAATTCAAAGCATCAACGTCTAGGGTTGGTCAGAATCTTAATTGGAAGAATCTATGGAAGATCAATTGCATCCCAGAGTGAAGGATTTGGTCTGGTGAGCCTGTCATGATATACTTCCAATAAGATACAACCTCGTTATAAGACATATGCTAGTTGATCCATTGTGTCCTTAGTGTGGCTTGGTTCCTGAAACAACCTTTCATGCCATGTTATTATGTGATGAGGTGCGTAGAATCTGGTTTATTTCCCCTTTGGGTGGAAAATAACTCCACTGTAACCTTTAATGATTGGTTCAAACCCTTTCTACAGACACCAAACAAAGAAGCTCTTCCTCTTTTTTGCAATCTCCTCTAGAGTATCTGAGCGAGAAGAAACAACATGATCTTTAACAACAAAAGAGAGGAACCTCAGGCCACACTTAGAAGAGCCTCTGCTGTTTTTATCACTAAAGATTAACCCAAGTGCACTAGTTCTGTGAATGAGGCAACTGGTTGGCAACCACCCGTCACATCTCATACGAAGCTTAATTTTGATGCATACCGCACGAGGGAGCTGGAATTGGTTGCGGTCCTCTAATCCATGACCAGCATGGAGCAGTTCTGGCCCTGGCTACTCGACATATTAGGGAGGCTTTGGTTCCTGAGCTAGCAGAAGCAATAACTATGAACTGGGCAATTGATGTCGCCATTAATCTAAGCTTCAATTCACTGATGTTAGAAATGGACGGCTTTATAATTCTCCAACAAATATGGAAGAGGTGCCATGGAGAACACACATACCTACATGAGATTGTGCAAGAGTGCAAAGACAAAGTGCATGTTTGGTTCTACGGTGATTTAGTCCAGAATCAATTCTAGAATGCCAACGCTATTAACAATTGCTTCTGTTCCACATGATTTTGGAATCAGAATTGATTTCCAGAATGGAAACCAAACATGCTGAAAGTCTTGAATTTTGATAAATGTGATTTACTGCATGTGAGGAGACAACACAATAAGAGTGATCACTTTATGATTTCCCAAGCCTTCATTTTTAATTAATAACTTCGTCCCGTATGATGATTTTTCCTAGAATTTCATGTATGTTTTGTTGGGATTCATCACTATGCCCAGTAAGAATGACCCATATTTTCAATATGGTCCATATTATTTTCTGAAGGTGGTTCATTATTCAGATCCCATAGAAAATGTTTGAATGATCCATCATGATGAGTAGTTGAAGAATTGGACATGGTAGGCTCTATTAAATCAATGTTTAAATCTATTTCATGTGAAGTCATACAATGACTATTCATTTTAGCCATAGTTTCAATACTCGTTAGATGACTTGTTTATATAAACAAATTTTAGAAGGGCATAAAAATTTTTCAGACTAAAATTAGGTGGGAAATGTTCTTGTTAAATCTATTTTGGAAATGTTCTAGTATCAACCTTTCATCTTCATAAAACAAAAATATGGAGTATATAGTATACTACTCTACATTTGCTCATTGAAAAGAGTGGTAGTGGAAAAAGTTAATGGGAAATGTGAAGAATAGTTATTGTTAGGAGTAAATGAATGAGAATGATATACACCGTAATTAATGGATGAGAATGGTATACTAATCATTGCAAAAGGTATTTTGGTCAAAATATTTCAAATTCTTATATCATTTAACAATTCCTTAAAATTCGTGCATAATCTTAAAAAACACTATTTATAAAAAGGAAGGAGTAATAATTATCTCCCGTTAAAAAAAACCAAAATAAATATTGGATACTAATACTCGAATTTAAAAAAAAAAGTTTAATTTAAAACTTATATATAAAACCCAAAAAAATATCGATTTGTCTAGAAAAATTTTATGCCCACTACATGAAGGAGCATAAATATTTTTTAAAAAAATAATTACTCAAATTATTAATCCACTTTATAGGAGTGTTGATAGCTGTAGTGTAGACCGCAGGTTTGATAAATGGTTCCTCTCTCATCTCTTTCCACCATGTCAGAAAGTAGAGAGATAAATAAAGAGAGAGGGTTTGATTTGCACAAAAACCTTGAACCTCTCCTGCCTCTATTTCAACGCCAGAATCATCATCATGTCCCTCTGCTATGTTCTCTATCGCCATCATTGTGCCCACATCATCTTTTTCCCTTTAGGCCTCCTCACCCACCCCACACACCTAAAGGCACCATCATTACTACCACTCTTCTTCACACTTCACCACAAACAACTGCAACAACAACATAGCAAAATAAAGAAAAAGATTAAAAGAGTGCTTCCCCTCATCAATTTCAGAGACATGTTTTTGTCCAAGGAAAAAAGCACTGCTGGCTTCTTCTGCCACTAGCACTACAAAGATACCTTTCTTCTCTGCAACCATTGTTTGTTCCTACCTTCTTGTCTCTTCTCTGAGCGGATGAATGAATGAAGAACAGAAGAAGGGTACTACTGTTCACTATTCAGTCTCTTTTATAATTAAGTTTACTTTCCTTTCATTCCTTCCTTCATGAAACTTTCATCAAGTGCTTTCTTCTGTCTGGGGAATCAAGCTTCATGGTCCGATTATTATTAATTAATTTGCTACATCAAAGTGCAAGTTAATTAATTTCACTACTCTACTACTTTATTATTAGCTTTGATTTATTATTATAGTGTATGTTTTCTTTTTGTAAACTTTTTATCTTTGTTATGGGTTTCTTCCTTTTTCTTTTAAGTCAAGTTCATGAATCTAGATATGTATATCTAGGGTTTAAGTCAAGTTCCTTCTTCTAGTACTGTTAGATCTATCATCTATGTGATGGCTATGGTGGGTTACTATTTTATGCTTTTATTTGGAAAGATCTTCTGTGTGTGTATATATATATATATATATAACTCAATCAAGATTTGGGTTGAATTTAATTTGTATCAAACGCACCAAATAATACCTGTGGTGTGTTGGTTCAGTGGCCAGGGGGCTGGACTTTGGTAGGAGGAGCCGCGTGCTCGATTCCCCGCAACACCCATCAGGGAAGCTTTACGTCCTTAACCCCAGACCCGGCCGAACCAGATTAATGGGCTGGTTCAGTTCAGTGAAGGTTCCCACGGACTGGACTGGTTCGATACTGGGGCTTAGACAAAAAAAAAACGCACCAAATAATGCAGTGTGAAACCTTTGAATCTCTACAGTCCTCAACCGTATCACAAAACGGATTCAACTCAATTACTTCTGCATCCACACACACACATATCATTAAGAGTGTCTTATGTTGATAGCCAGATTTTAATCGCTTTTGAGGCAAACAGATAAAAAAATTTAACGAAGGTTTTTTCATACTTACAATATGAATTAATGAATTCCTAATATTATGCTCGAGTTGTTTTTTTTTAATAAACTCAAACTGGAATTCGGCAATAGCTCAATAATGAACCTAAGTTAATCATTAATCGATCAGCTTGATATATAGATGTGAAGTATTTTAATTTTAATTTTTTATAAGCTAAAACATGGAATAATTGATTCAATTTAAATATCATACATGTTTAAGTGTGTTTGTTTTTGCGTTGGGTGAGGGCGACAAGGAGAAAAAGCAACTCCTAATTATATTGAAAAAACCATGTTTCAAATTCCTAAGCTCCGAAACTGTGTTTTGCTGATATGAATGTGTTTTCAAACATATTATCTATTTTATAAAATAGTAATTTTTTTTTTTACTTTGATAAAATTTTCAAAAATCATATTATATTTGAATCAGTGTGATTTAGATTAAGAAGCCTAATCTAAGAGAGCTAAGATTTTCACGATTTTAAGCATTGATCAAGATTTAAATATTGATCAAGGAGAACCAAGCTCCTTACTCGATTTTAGTGAACTGGGTTTTCGTTTAGTGGATATCGGATAAAATACATGTATGCAACCTTATTCTTATAAATTATAAGTGAAGAGGGTGTTTTCATGATAATTTTATTGTTGAGCTAATAAGGTTTATCTTCTTATTTTTATTTAATTGTAAAAAATAAAATAAATTTAAAATATTTACTTGTTAAGGCAATCAAGAATTCAATCTAAACCCCCAATCAAGAAACACAACTAGAGTTTAATTTCTAAAATCCAATGTCTCTATTATTAAAGTGGATTAGGCAGATGTATGTTGAACAACACCTCTTTTATGACATCTGATGGACGGATTTCTGATTTGCTTGAGTAAATGCTTTCTGCCCTTCTCGCTTTTCTTGATCAAAGTTGAAATGATTCACTTTCTGAATACTCTAACCCGCGCATGCAAATTAATTACAGCTATAGCCAGGTTGAATGGTCTTCTCAAGATCATAGATCTATATACATTTTATGACCTACACGGATTAATAAAAAATCAGATCAATTGTTTTATGGGATTTATTTTGTTTGCTCTACCGAACAGTCAAACACAAAATATGTTACATTTTATGGAGATTATTTCAAATGCATAATGTTTGCTGTAATGAGATTTATATCCTGAATGATCCCTTGCTTGTTATGTCATTTCGCAAGATTTTACTTCGTATTCTCTCATATATGTCATATATATTAATCCTAAAGGATTTTCTTTTTAATTTTCTTTATAGGAAAAAAATTGAACTAAATAAGAATATATAGTACCAAAGGCATTTAAATTAAGAGTTTGATATATACATATATATATATATACACACATATATATATATATATGTACGGAAATTGTAAATTTTTTTACATAATTAGTGCCTTATTCACTATTTATGTGAATTATTTTCATTTGCAAGTTAACCAACATTATTAATACATAGATGATAAATGATGTGTTGACAATATTAATAAAACTTTACATTATCAATATACACACGGTTTACTCTTAAATTAATTAGTACAATGACAAACATCCCAGAATGAACCTAGTTGAATCTTGACTTTTTAAAAGTTATAGATGAAATCTTCTTAAGAATTTAGTTCACATTTATAAATAAAGCATTTTATCAAAAGGATATTTTTCTTCTAACATGAACTTCTCTATAAACGAGTTATAAAAAAGAGAATGTTTTAACCAATGTTGCATACAGTATCAGATACGGATATAGTATCTTGTACATGATACCGTGTACAAGATGTAAATAAATGATTTTGACATTAAAATAGTTTATGAGTATCGTAAAATTAGATATTGATGTTCAAAATAAGTCAAGATATAAGGATGAAAGATTGATTATGACACTAAAATACAAATTCTAAGGTAAAAATGACATCATTGATATGATTCACACCTAAAATATACCTTAACATATCAGTTACAAGTATTCCGGAGCACCGTACGTATATTGGCACCCAAGATGTACCCAATACGGGTACGTTACCGATTTACGAATACCCATATTTCAGAGATTTCAACAATTGAATCATTTAGTAATTCATATATACATGATTAAAAAAAAAGTGGATATATATATAGGGAATTAAAGGATGCTTTGTTCATGATATTATTGACATGGTGAAAATTAAATCTTGGTTATGGGCTAAAGGGAAGCTTATCAGTGGAATGTTAATGTATATGTATGAGTGGTTTGCTAATCCAATTTTATGCATTCTAAGCTATTGTATCTAGTTTTATCTCTTGGGGTGAGCTTCCTTTTTCTGAACTTTTTTTATGTGGTTGAAATACTATTTGTGCTTCCTTTTTTTAAAAGAATTTTTTTCTAATAAAAAAATTTTACTTTAGAGGAGCTAAATAATATATTTAAAATGGACACCGTTATTAATGAGTGTTTTGTAATACTACAAAGTATGTGGTGTATAACCGATCAACTAATTTATTTCACTAAAAATAAATTATTTGTCAACATCTTGTAAAATAATTGTTAAAAATAATATATAATGGGCTGATAATATATGATATCGCATCGAGTTCGAGCCTTGGGTATGGTGCAACCTCCGCTGGGAGACCCCTATCGCTTAGTGCGAGCTCAGTTGGGTCAGATCGGATGAGTCGGATTATGGGTAAACCAAATCCGGGTACCGGTTGGTGTACACCAAAAGAAAAATATATATATATATATATATATATTATATATAATATCGCATTTATAAGTTATTGAGGTAGCTTATGACTTATATAAGTTTAACTTTTAAGGGTTGTGCCATTTTACAATTATCATCAGCTAGTTTTTACACTAATTTTACTAAAATGTTCTGATTTCAAGGAGCCAACTATCAGCTTATTAGCTTTTAGCTTCCTCCACTCTTAACTTATACTAGCTGTTAGCTTTTGTTTCATAACTTATTAGTTTTCACTTTTCAGCAATTTGCTTGCATACGGAGTAATATATAGTCTATGGGTTATTATATATAGTGTGTAGGGTTTTTCATGGACAAATTATACTCTAAAGTCTAAAGCAAAATACACTCAAAAAACCTTTCTAAAGTACTACTACTAATTGAATTGGCTGTTTCTTTTGTTCACCCATTACAAACATGGCATGAGTCGTTGGATATCCCACTGTCATACACTGAATCCTACGTGTGTTGACATGTAAGGGTAGACAGTAGACACAATTCTTCTTTGATGAATTGCATGCAACAAAATTAAACGCGTGCTTCCATGGACAATAATCTTTTGACTTACAGCTCAAGATCAGTTTTCAACTCTGTATGAAGAATCAAGATTTCTTTTAAAATCAAATGTATATTATTATTTCATCCATTTAAAAAAGTTACTGCCCGAACCCGGTAATGTCATAGTGCGAAAAATGATGATAAGTACGAAAATATATATATTATTACAATGTTACTTGATGATTTAATCATGCTATAATATTATTAAAAAAATTAATGGATATATATTAATGATGTAAAGTTTTTACATTATTGATCGATTATATATTATTCATTTATACTCCTATTACTTTTAATTAATAAAAAGTCAAAAATTTACCTCAAAAAAAATAAAAAGTCAAAAATTATAAACAAATAAATAGTAAATAATGTACTGACAATATAAAAAAGCTTTGTTGTTAGTGTACTAACTTTTTTTTGTTAGTTTTATTGTACCAACTATTTTTTTTTAAGAAAAAAAATTGCTATTGGAACATTTTTTTTAAGGATACTGGTAAAAAAAACAAACTGTTTTTCAATTGTCAATACTCTTGGCCAAGGTTTTCTCATTTATGCGTACATGTGTCTCATTGATTTGTAAAGTATGATAGCGAATGGAGCACAATTTAAACAACCCACAGCAAATTCAAATTACGAGGAATTTTCCAGAGTAAAGTCAGTCAGAGTGGAACCAAAAATAGACTTCAATAATGAAATGTGAAACACAAGAAAAAGAAATACTCCATCGCTCTCGAACAGTACATGAGCATCTCTAACAGTGAACAAATTTTTCGTTCTTAAATGGATTTCGTACATTATTTTATTATTTTTTTCATTTTTATATACTTTAATAACTTTTAAGAATCTCAATCACATTTTCACTTCATCTATGAACTTACTTTTCGTTCATAAACGGGTTTCACTACCTATCCCACACTCATAATATTTTATAATAAATATAACCACCATCAACTAACCAAAATATTTACTCAAAATATTTTTTTACACATAGTATACAGATTTATTAGAATATGTCAATTTTGAATACAGTTTTTACTAAATATAGTTTTTTCAAAGCATAGAGTAAAAAATTAAATCCAAATCATAAAAACTATTGCATATTAGTGAAAAAGAATACACATAAAATATTTTTGAATTGACTACATTTGAAAACAAGAGAAAAAAATTTAACCTCTATCAGAGAGCACATATTAAAAAAATTAAATCCGAATAACAAAAAAAATATATATTTGTGGAAAGAAAAATACATAGGATATTTTTTAATTGACTACTCCCTCTGTTTCTATTTAACTGTTTGTTTTTGGAGAAGTTTTTTGTTTCTTTTTATCTGTCATTTTGATTATTTTAAGGTATAATAAATGTTACTTTCCATGTCTACCCCTATTTAATAGAATATTGGTTTTCGTAAGTAGTGGAAGATAAATAATGATTATAGAAAGATAAAGGGTATAGTGGGTAAAAACATAATTAATGTATTGGAAATCTAAGTAATGATTGCATTTCTTAAAGGATGTGTTTTATTTGAAATAGGACAGATAAATAGAAACGGAGTGAGTACATTTGAAATGAAAAAAAAAGAGAATTATGTGTTTTTTTATTGGTGTTTCTCTCTCTTCCCCTTCCTTATGAACGTTACCAATTTAAGTAACAACATTTTTGAAAAAGGGACGAACCAAAAAATGCTCCACCGGTAACGAACCAAAAAGAATGATCGTTTGTCAACGAACGAACGACTTTTAACCGCCGCTGGTGATGCTCTAATAAGCATCAATTGATTAGTGTTATTATGCTTTAATCTAAGTTCTTATTCTAACTTTTGATTATATTAATTAATTATTTTTTTATTTACTTAATATTTTTTAAAATTTTAATAATAATTATAGTGATAATTTTGAAAAATATATCAAATATTATTATTATTAATTTCAATATCATTAATAATATTAACTAATTTCTATAATTTTCATAAAAAAACTAGTCAAATTACTTGTATTTAGAAACGAAAGAAGTAAACATTAGGTAATCCTTCTAAGTCATAAATGTAAGCTCCCTGTACAAAAATTTGTTCATTAATATAAGTCTATTTTCAAACTTTTAATAGCTTTAATTGATTATTTTTCACAAATACAATTATTTATTAAATATTTTTTAGAATTTCAATAATAATTATAAAGGTAATTTTGAAAAAAATATATCAAATATTTAAATTTTCAATGTCACTAATGATACTAACATTTTAAAATGTCCTTTTTTCTAATCAAATAAACTTTCATTTAAAAAGGAATAGAATATAAATTAAGAAACTTATACTCCAAACTCTTATGTAAAACCTTTTTTAAAAAATTACGTTCACCAAGAAAATAAAAGTGGGTTAAGATTGTTAGTGGTGTTGAAAATATAAATATTTAATATAATTTTTCAAAACATCCTTAAATGTTATCGAAAATTGGAATAAGGTCTTACGCATTGAACCAAATTATTTTTCTAAGAAGAATCTTACATGAAAAATTGAAGGGAATGACACATGTACATGTGTGTGTGTCTATATATATATATATATATATATATCATTTATGACATATAAAATAAGTTGTTTTCCAATTCTCACCAAAATAAATGTAGCAAACGCCCATCATTGTCAGATAAGTGCTTGCCAAAAAATCTAAGGTCTATCTTGGACAACATTTGCTTGTACTTCAAAACATCATTAGTATCCCCCTCTTTGCTCCTCATAGATATGAGGAGCCGGTTGTACAAGGCTTTCTGACTGAAACCTACCATGCGATATTCACCGATTCGTTCAACAATAAAAGCATATAATAACAATGTGAGGTCTTGATACCAGCAACCTTCTTCATGGATTTCACCTTTTCCAAGTTAGCGCCAACAATCTTACAATGTGATCGATGGATACATCCAAATCTAGACAAAAGTGTATGGTTATGCATTTCATTAAAATATTCTACCACCCATCTACCAGTAGTACTTTGCAAATAAATTTGCATCTCCGCTTTCGATTAACCATATCATCTCACTTTGAATCCTTCAATCCCTACTTCGAACACATATACGACTTTGACAACAACTCATTATTCTTGTTTCTACCACTCAAGTGTTTCCTAATACTGAAGCCTTTAAATTGAGCATACTAGTTGTAGAACTCCTAGGCTACCTCAATGTTTAGAAAACTGTACTTAATATCCTTCTGTTGACTTTCTGACAAGTGTACCAGATCGTACAAATAATAAAGAGTAAGTAGAGTATCGTTCTCACGAGGATTAGTGTTATGACAAATATCACCTTAATATGGTTAAACTAATGAAATTAAATTAAAGAGATTTAATTGAGTAGAAAAGAATAAAAGTTGTAAATTTGAAATAAAACAATGAAAGCGGAAAAGGCTTGGAACATGGTTTCATTGTAGGATCATGGTCACAACTTATGAATTTCAGTTTTCCTTAAATCAACAACAATTCCAGAATTAGTAAAAACTCGATCCCTCAAGGCAATTACTGTTTCTTATTAAACTAAACCCCTTAATCCCTTAAATGAGTTCTAGTCTAATAATCATTACTACCTCCGTCCCTAATTATAAGGCCCTCTTGGGAGATTTCACGTCCATTAAGAAAGTGGAATAATTTAGTTAATTGTATTGGAAATGTGAACTTTTGATATGTATTTTCAAAATTACCCCTATTAATATTATTGGGAATCTAAAAAATGTTAAATAAATAGGGATGTTTGTGGAAAAAAATAATTAATGCTCATTGAAAATTGGTAAAGAGCCTTATAAATAGGGACAAAATAAAAGTATTAAGAGGGCCTTATAATTAGGGACGGAGGGAGTATTTAAAACACTGGAATTTATTATGTTATATAATCCTCAAAAGTATCCCTACGAGTTGGGCAATTATAAAGTTTGATTGCAAGGCCGAATCTAATTCCTAATTTCTCAATTGAAGAATTAGACTACCAATCATAAAACTGCGCATTTTTATGTAAAACAATTAAATCACAATCCAGCAATTGATTTAAAGGAAAAACATCAATTTATAAATAGAAAAACTACTCAAGATCCATACAAATCCACCATATTCCTATGAAAAAACTAGTGATCCATTAAAGAAGAAGTATCCCTCCAAGAGCTGTCACCTTCTCATTGGAATTGTTGAACCTTCTCTTTTTCTTTTTCTAATCTAAGGATTTCTCCTCTCTCAGTGTGTTCCAAACCCTAAGGATTGGAGATCTATAAATAATAAATTACAAGATTAAAATTTCTTATCTCGAACAAGAAATTCGTTTCTTATCATCTAATCTTAATTGGGGAAGAGATCAATTCTAATTTGCAAAGGAGTCTTCAAATTTAATCTTCTATCTCTAATTGGAGAAGAGATTAAGAGGATTCTGAAACTTCTAATCTTCTATCAGTTTTGAGTGGAGATCTGTCCCAGATCAAAAAGGAATCTGAAGATTTAATTTTAATTATTTTTCTGATCACGCCACGCGCTTGGGTGCAAGGCCTTCCCGCTTGAGCGCGTATCTTAGAGATGCGCTTGAGCGCGGTGCTCCCGTCTGAGCGCCAAATATCCTGTGTGAATTGAGCTTTTGACCCCTTCTTTTAATTCTGCAGACCCGCTCGCGCTTGGGCTCACGGAAGCTCGTGGTGTGGGCGTGCCAGAGATAAAAAATTTCTTTTTCTTCATCTTCATGATTTTTCATTGTTCTTCTTCACTTCCTTTGCTCTTGATCACTTGAATTCACCATTTATTCACCTAAAAACATGTGGAAAAAACACCTAAACTAATGATGAGTAATGGATTCAGAACAAAATATGAAAACAACCTAAAAATTACTAACTTCCTAGGGAAATCAAGCAAAACCTAAGCTAAAAGGGTATAAAATCTATTGGAAAACATCATATATTAGATCACAATCACACCGCCAAACTTAATATTTTGTATGTCCCAGGAAAAAGTAAACAAATAAACAAGGTTCAAAACCACCTAAGAATTTTCAAATGCATCTACCCAACTAGGAAAATCAAATAACTCTATGCAACAACTTTCAAGTCATAAGCAGATTACTTTACAAATATTAGCTAGGCAAACAAATTCAAGAGGAACAAGAAAATTAGCAACACACATAGCCTCACATCTCTCTCATATGAATGATGGGTTGGAAATATTGCCCTCAAGTTCATCAATGAAAAAGCATTACCATAAGCTTGACCATAGACCAAAATCTCCATTGAAATTATTGAATACATGCAAGAATCAAAAGGTCTTAATCAGTTTGTAAGGCGGCCATGGCTAAAGATGTTTGGCGGGATAAAAGAAACAAATGATTATTAACAAAGGGCTTAAATAATGATGTAACAAAACACACAATCCCTTTAACATAAGAATGGAGCATTGGGTCTTTGTCAGTACACATCATCTCCAAAATTCAATCATCCTTCATTCTTTTTTTTTTCCTCTTTATTCTCTTCTCTTTTTCATTTTTCTTTTGGAAGAGAGATAAAGATCACAATAAATACTTTAAACTCACATCTTTTTTATTTTGAAGTAACATTCTCAATGGCACCATTCACATTTTCAAGGATACCAAAAATATATAACATTCATGAAAAGGTACCAAAGAAATAATATTTCATCAGGCTCAAACTGGGCAACTAAGGTAAAAATGTTTATCAATATTGTTGAAGTACAGAAAAAATAATCCTAGGTGCCTTTATCATATTCAAGCATGCAAACAATTATCAATCTCAAAATGGTCACGGGTCAAGTTCTAGAATACACAATCAAAGTGAACAACACTCATGAAAGGAATAGGGGTTAAAAAAAATAATATTTATGTGTTTACCCAGCCCCTTTTAAGGCTCAAAACTCACTAGGTAAGGACAATCCACTGATCAATTATTATTCCAACAAAAAATTACTTAACTAGCTAACCTCTATAAAGTATTCTACTCATTAAAATTCAGTCATAAACATAAGAATTAATCAACTCCCCTAACTAGATATCTACATTATCAACAAAAAGACAATTCCTAACCTAAATTCAGTTGTATACAAATTGTCAGGACAACTCAACACAAGCAAGGGAAAGATATGTTAGAATCGACCTCAAACCTCGAGAAGGGGGTAGGTGATTCGAGTTTTATTAATTTATTGAAAATTACTCGAATGTTTTATGGAGAGATTAATTATTTAAGCGTAAAGGCGAAGCGATATATAATAAAATAAATAGAGTTGCGCGGAAACGATTTAAACAATAAAAATGCGGAAAATAAAGAGATAAGGGAAGAGGAACACACAAACCAATTTTATACTGGTTCAGTCTTTCCAGCGAAAGACCTACATACAGTCCCCAAGTGACCCACTTGAGCTTTTTATATCCTTTGAATTGAGCCGCACCCAATTACAACCAAGAGCGCCCTGCACACTACTAGGAACCGCCATTCGCTAGGGACCTCAAAAATCACACAAGGGTTCCTCACCCTAAGAACGTGTCACACGTTCCAGTAAGGGATCCACTCCCTACAACTATGGTTTCAATATGAGAATATGAGAGTGATACAAATATTATGATACAACAAGTAAGCACTATGATAATGAAGATTTTTAATTCAAAAGAACAAAGACCAAATAGTTTTTATCTTTAGAAAAAAGGTATAGACGATGAAGAACGTGTTCTAAGAGAAGAAGAAGATGAACGTGATTATCAGAAAAGAAGAATAGAAATTCTAGGATTGTAAAACTACTTTGGAAAACAAATAAATAAAGTTAATTTTTGAAATCAACAACAAATCAAAAAGATTTCAGAATTAAAATAAAATAGAATAAGATAAGTTTTAAAATAAAAAACATATCAACAAGATTTAAAAAATAAATCAAAGATTTGATTCTTAAAACAAATAAGGAATTATTTCAAAAAGATATTTAAATTCGAATTTTGAAAATAAATCAGAATCAATTATGTAAAAACAAATCTGGAAACATTTAAGATTGATTCTGACACGAATTTCAATAAAACATAAAGGTAATCGATTACTTTACTGAGGTAATCGATTATCTTCTCTCTGTGAAAAATAGTGAAATTAATTTTTAAGAAAGTAATCGATTATTTAAAATAAGGTAATCGATTATCTGCTCCCTGTGAGGAATGTAATCGATTATTAGAACAGGTAATCAATTATTTTCAATAAAAACTCCTAGGTCACAACTCAGAGGGTTGGTAATTGATTATCCAGGGAAGGTAATCGATTACTTTTGCTTATTTTCATAAAATCAATTTTCTAAAGCAGAGTATGTAACCATAGGTTTTCAAAAACATTTTTAGCTGAAAAATATAACTTAAAACGATTTCAAAAACATTCATTTCTTCTCCTTAAATTGAAACTTATTTTGGCCTTATGAACTTGGAAAACTAAAATTTCATTACCTTACAATGATTCCTATGGGCAAAGCTAAACTTAATCTACTTGCTTGAGCTTGAGCCTTGAGCTTGAATGAGCTTGTTTGTTATCATCAAAGCAATCTTTTAGAAATCTTCTAGCATAACTCTTTACGTCCTTTGGAAAGCTTGATTTCCAACAAGATAGAGTGATAAAGAGATTTTTTTTGTTCCAAAAATTCCAATCAATTCATTCCCCCCAAACTTAGAACTTGCTTGTCCCCAAGTAATTAGTAACTACTAAAGAAAACAAAAAAAAGGTATAGAGAACTTCCCGTTTCCGATTCTTAGATCACTTTTGGTATGCTCCCCCCAAACTTGTTCAAATATGTACATCATAAGAACAAATGCTACACACACCTCATTAGTAATATGAGAACATAAATCCAAAAATCAAATATGAGAATCTCTAACTCTTTATTCAATTAAAAATAAACCTAACTACATGCTTATAGGAAATTAACCAGGATACCAAATCTTATGGCACAATTCCCATGTGATGCAGCAATAACATGTTATTCCTGGATCCCATGGAAATAAGCATAGATGATGAAAAGTGATTAAAAATGGTTTCAATCACTCCCGGATAAAATGGTATATTCTTTTACATGGTGCAGGTCTTTTACCTCATACATGAAGATGTAAACTTCATGAGTCAGCAGGATAGCCTTTTCAGGCTTCAAATAGCAAAACAATGACTTATTTTGATGTGCAACAAGAATTTCATAAAAGATGAGGGGTTGGGTGGAAGGAATAAAAATTGAGGTATTCATATATGCAAATAATTTAATACATCTTTTTAGTTCAGAAAGTTCAAATTGCATGGTGGAACCTAATTCCCCCACAAGACACGTGCCCTTTTTTGATTTATTTTGTTTCGCTTCCTCAATCACGGTATGCACTTTTTCTTCTTTTTCTATTTGTTAAGAGAGGTAAGCATTTTGGTCTTCCTTAATGAAAACTTTTGTACTAACTCCTCAAAAGCACAATCTAAAGGTGCAATTTCATCAACTATATTTTGTGCATAGCAAGATGGAAGGGGTGACGACAAAATAAATTGCAAAAATTCCAAGTCATCAATATAAGCCATGTTACACTAGAATAAAATTTAAAAAAAATAAAAATAACAAAAATAAAAAATATTTCACAAGTTAAACCACAACTAAGTACCAAAAATTGTCAAAACAAACTAATCCTCGAAACGACGCCAAAAACTTGTTGATTTTCTAGCAAGTATACCAAATCGTACAAGTAATAAAGAGTAAGTAGAGTATCATTCCCACGAGAATTAGTGTTATGGCAAATATCACCTTATTATGGTTAAACTAATGAAATTAAATTAAAGAGATTTAATTGAGGAGAAAAGAATAAGAGTTGTAAATTTGAAATAAAACAATAATGAAAGCGGAAAAGGCATTGAACATGGTTTCATGGTTTCATTACTGTTTCTTATTAAACTAAACCCCTTTAATCTCTTAAGTGAGTTCTAGTCTAATAATCATTAATTAAAACACAAGAATTTATTATGTTATATAATCCCCAAAAGTATCCCGACAAATTGGGCAATTATAAAGTTTGATTGCAATGCAGGATCTAATTCATAATTTCTCAATTGAAGAATTAGACTATCGATCATAAAACTGCGCATTTTTGTGTAAAACAATCAAAGTACAATCAAACAATTGATTTAAAGGAAAAAATCAATTCATAAATAGAAAAACTACTCAAGATCCTTACAAATCCACCATATTCCTTATGATAAAACTAGTGATCCATTACAAAAGAAGAAGAAGAAGAAAATAAATAGAATAACTCCACAGCCATGGATTAGAAATTACCCTAAAAGCAATCTCTCCGAGAGCTGTCACCTCATCCTTGATACGCCTCGCAAGCGCACGGGTTATGTCAAGTAGTAGTATAAAAAGATGTTGACTCCACAGGGATTTTGATTGTTAATTACCAACAAATTATAAGTATAGATTATCTAAACTAATATATTAGAGATATGAAAAATAAAAAAAAAGATTGATTTTGAGAAAGATAAAATCAAATAAATCTAAAGATATGAAATAAGATAAGAATTAAATCTTCTGAGCATTGGTTTCACCATATATCAACATTATATTTCTCTGGAAGGTGAATTATCCTAATGTAGAATACTAGTTCCTTTCAGAATCTTAGCATCGTACCTAATGGGGCCTAATTCCTACTTTTGTGGTAATTGGGGTACATTAAATCCATTAAGATCTATGATAATTCATCGAATCCTCTAAAGGATTAGAACTACTTTCGTGATCTAAAACCTTAAGTTTAATTATGTATTTTCTAATACTAAGGTTCACTTTTCAGATTTTCCTTTATTATATGAGATCATGCAATAATGGGATCCGACAGAATCACAAGCATTAAGAACACCATAATTAAATCTAAAATAAACAAATATTAATAAGGGATAAAAATATCAAAGCATCATTATAACGACCTAAGTCGTTAATGCAATTATATTATGTTAAATGTATATGATTAGTATGTTTTAATGAAATAGTGTTGATGTTTTTATGATGGTGCATAAAAATAGGAAATAATTTGAACCGGAAATTATTACATAACTGCTTCTTTTATATTACACATAAAAGATTTTGATATAATGTATATCATGTTACATCATTTCAGCCAAAAATGATATTGTCTCGTAGCTCCGAGTTAACTCATTTCCATTAGTACTATTATACATAGACAAAATGTAACACAGAGCGGTCCACCAAAACTCAAAATATGCTAAGAAGTTACATAACATTCATCTTAACCAGGAAAAAGATGAATGATAAAGATCACAGGAATTTTGGTCCTGAGGGAACACATATGCGTGAGAGGATTAAGACGGCGGATAGTAACTTCCACCACTCCCTCAATAACTATGCTATGTCCCCTCCAGTGTCATTCTCCTTTAGGGAGAAACTTTATCTCTATGCAGATGGGATTCTGCGCCATGATCTACAAACAATTAGGGAAAAGGGAGTAAGACAGTGTCATTCATGTACAAATGAATAATTGAATGGACTAAGAATAAACAAACACAGTTAGTCAAGTAGCAATTAAAGTCACATAAGCATATAAGCAAGCTCAAATAATCAATCAATAATTATCAAACAATAATGTATGTTTTCTAATGCATGTGCAATGCAATGCGATGCGAATGCTCAATGCAATCTCCTCTGTGATATTCTACGAATATCATGCACTTTAGCAATTTACGTTTTATCGAAAAACGTACCAAATGATTCAATTTACGTTTTATCGAAAACATACCAAACGATCCAATTTATGTCTTAACGAAAACGTACCAAAACGCTCCACGTACGTTTGACGATAACGTACCAACGATACTAAATAGGAAAAGCAACTTGGAGTAAACGTCTTTCCACCAAGTATACAATTACAACTTGTGTGTAAATTATACTAAAGATCGTCCTCCGTAGTCACGAAATACCCCGAGAGATCGATAGAATTAATTATAGTCATTGTAAAATCATCCCGAGTCAAGTCTGCAGAACCCACTCATCATAGGACCATTTTACCTATAATTAATTCCCACGGTTATTTGACGTATCACCGTCATAAACCTAATCTCCTCTATTCTCATACCGATTTAATAAAATCGAATGTGTCTTTTCCTACTGTCCTATCTTAACTTCTTAACACCATGCATGATTCAAATCACAATCAATACATTGATGTTGATTTTAAATTCTTTACTTGGTATTAAATTGATGCTAAAAGGAAGTAACTCCAAAAATAACCTTTTTATTAATAAAAATAAATTTTAAACTTAAAAATATTAAGTAAAAATAGTAGGGAAATATTAGATTCGAAAAAATGCACTTTTCAGATTTTTCTACAGTGACTACAGGTTAGCAAATCCAGTAACCGGTTACTCCAGTGTACCTGTTAATTCAAATTTCCCTCTTTTTTAGTTCTGCAGTGATCTAACCGCCAGTTAGAAAACTCAGTAACCGGTTAGATTATGCAGTTCAGAGTTTTAAAATGCCACTTTTAAGCATCAATTCAATATCCTTTCAATTTCAATCTTAATCAATCATTCCTCAATCATTCTTGGGCATATTTAAACATGTTTACACCAATAATAAACATCAATTTCAGGAAATTCATACACAATATACCAAGTATGCACATAATCATATAATTGGCATGCAATATAGGAAAATCATTTCCAGAACCATTCAAGTCATATTTTCAATTTCTTTAGTTGTTATTGAGTTATTATGACATGTTCAAATTAGTTTTATACCCTCTTATGGCCTCCAAGCCAAAGTCCCAATTCAAAACCTATTGCCCTTGAGCTTGTAAAGCTCTTCTACATTCCAAGCCATTTAATAATCATTCTAGCAAATGAATATCTTCTCCCTTACCTATTGAAGCTTTTGAGACTGATTGGAAAGCAAGAAATTAGGATTGACACGTTTTAGAACAAATTTGGTCCAGCTGCAATATTCTATTTTCAGTTTCAACAAGGGTTATTTATCAGAGATTTTCAATAAGAAACAGCAAGATAAACTCGTGAATATGGATTGAAACTCAAACTAGGATACATGAACTTGGGATTAACACAAATTTGAGAATCAAAGGTAGCCTGAGTTTACCAAACGAATTAGAGAAAGAGAGCCCAGAGACAAACTCGTGCTCTGTTTTTCAGCACCACAGGGTCAAGTTGCAAGGCTTATAACTTCCTCTACAGTTCACCAAATCAAGTGGGGTTTGTTTCTACTTCAAGAGGGATAAGAGAGCTTCGTTTTGGTATGGAAATTTGTGAGGGTTTATGGACTAGAGCAAGGAGAACGAACTCAAATACAGTCGCACCAGAAAAACACATGAAACTGAAGTGTATGAGGTTGAGTTTTGAGATTTTTATGGAGAAGATTCAATTAATTCACCTTTACCTCAGTTAATTTCATCCACAAGTTTTGGAATGACAATTTTCAGGCATTGTTGGCACGTTTTTGTGGTAAAAATGTGGCCCCCATTCAGTGATTTTTGATATCACCGCCTCAATTTTTGACTGCAGAGAGGCACTAACCAGTTAACTAACCGGTTAGTGAGTATGAAAAAAATCTTTGAATCTTTTATTTTATTTCCTTTTTTTTCTCAATTCCTTTTAAATACTTCTTTTATCTTTATAAAATGGAATAATTTAAATTAATGAAATAATTTCCTTTAACTATTTCTTAATTAATTTCACATCTTATTTATTTAATTATAAATACTTACACTATAATTAGCACAATTATTATATTGTAATTACATTATCGTTTCATAATAACTAACGTAATTACATATAATTATAATTCCTAATCGGGGATTAAAATTTTGGGGTGTTACAATCATGTCAATGCCTCCATGGGCTAATCCTAATCCTTAGAAACGGAAAACTAATCAATCATAATCATAATACAAACCAAAAGATAGGAATAAGGGATAAAAGGTAGAAATAACCAAAAGATGAATGATAAGAATTTCTTCCGTCTTCAAACGCCTTCTAGTTCTTCATAGAGAAAGTTGTGCAACCTTAATTCCTTGTTTTCTAATTTGTTTTTGACTATGATAGAGAAAATAATCCTCATTCTAATTCTAATCCTACTACTACTAATATTTTACTACTATATGTTATTGTTCTATGACTAATATTTTTGTTACAGGGTTTCTATCTTCCTCCTTTCATAACTTTTCATTCCTCCAAATATTGTGTCCAAATAGAAAAATAGGCTCATATGCAATCTCCTTTCTCTCACATGACTATTTCTCTATCTTTTACTAGATTTTTGCGCACCAAATCTCTTAGCATATCATTTTTGATTTATTCCTTTATTTTCCAATGCTCCAAGCCTCAAAATAATTATCTCCACATCAAAAACACAAGAAAACTTTTTCAAGTGAAATATGAAGTAAATGCATGCTAAATTATAATAAAATGCATGAATATTTATTAAAATAAATACAAACTAATAGGGAAATAATATGTATGCTATGCACACATCAAATTCCCTCAAGTTTGAATCTTTGCTTGTCCTCAAGCTTGAATCTTTGCTTGTCCTCAAGTAAAATATGAAATGCAATGAATGAATCCTATATTAATGCAAACTAACTCATCATCCAGGCAACCAAACTCATAATCCATTAATGACATTCCCAAAACACAACTTCCTCAAAACAAATTCTATCAAGTGAGATAACCTGCAATTCTCCCAAACTAACATCCACAATCCATCATGAAATAATTAAAAGTCTACCCAATTAGAATCTTAAAACTTTTCACAATCTTGCTCATCACTAAAAGGGTCACTCCACTCACTTTCTCTCAATGTTTATAAGAGGGTAAAGACATATCACTCAAGTTTATCTATGAAAGTGACTTACCATAAACTTGACCATAGACCAATTTCTCCACTGAAATTATTGAAAACATGCAAGAATCAAAAGGTCTTAACTAGGTTGTAATGGGGCCATGACTAAAGACGTCAGGTGGGGTATAAGAAACAAAGGATCACACAAAGGGCTTAAACAATGTAATCATAAACACAATATCCCTTGGAAAAATATGAATGGAGCATACAATCACTGTCATTACATATCTACTCCAAAATTCAATGATCTTTCATTTTTTTCTCATTCTCTCTGTTCCCCTCCTTTATTCTTTCAATTATTTACCTTTTTCTTTTCTTTTATTTTGAAATAACGAGAGATATAGAGAGTGCATTTGATACTTTAAACTCAATAACAACACTTTAACATCTTATTTTGAATAACTATCTTCCAATTGCACCATTAACATTCCAAAGGATACCAAAAATATAAATAATTATGAAAAGGTACCAAAGAAATTAATAACTCATTAAGATCAAAATGGGCAACTAAGGGAAAAATATTTATCAAAAGTGTTGAAGGCCAAAAAAACAATGCTAGGTGCCTTTATCATATTCATGTATGCAAACAATTATCAATCTTAAAATGGTCGCAGGTCAAGTTCTAGAATAAACAATCAAAGTGAATATCACTCATGAAAGAAATAAGGGTTTAAAATTAATCATTATGTGTTACCCCTATTGGCTCTTTCAATGAAGAGCAAGAATCACAATAAGTTTTAGCTAATTATCAGTATCCTAATAATTATTCATGCAACAATCATTCCAAACAAGCAGATCATCACAAGCTAAGTCACTATCAAAAATATTATTCATAAGGAAACGCATTCAATGCAAGCCAAAACAAATATAAGTTAAATTGCCTAAATTGTGAGTTAGTGATTGAGGTCTAATATATGATGTTTTCCAATAGATTTTATACCATTTTAGGTTGTTTTTATGTTAGTTTCAATACCATTATTCTAGGTGATTTCCACATGTATTTAGATGAATAAATGATGAATTCTAGTGATAAGAGCAAAGGAAGTGAAGAGAAGCAACGAAGACTTTAAGAAGATGAAGAAAAAGGAAAATTCAGTACCGAAACACGCCCAAGCGGGTGGGACATACGCCCAAGCGCGCCTGAGATACGTGCCCAAGCGGACGAGGCTCACGACCAAGCACGTGGCGAGACTAGAAATTGATAGAAGATTGAATTTTCAGAATCCTTCATGAACGAGAATTGAATTAGAGATAGAAGATAGAAGATAGAAGATTAAATCTGAAGACTCCTTCTTAGTTAGGATCTATTTTTATCACAATTAGATATAATAGATAAATCTGATAATTCATGTTGGGGATAAAAGGTTAAATCTTATAGGTTTATGGTTTATCTTTTACTCAATTATTTATAGGATAGAATTAGTCATGGAAAAAAACACACTTAGAGGGGAGAAATCCTTAGATTAGAAAAAGAAAAAGAGGAGGTTAGACAATTCCAAGGAGAAGGTGACAATTCTCAGAGGGATTGCTCTTAGGGTAATTTCTAATCCATGGCTATGGAATTATTCTATTTATCTTCTTCTTCTTCTTCTTCTTCTTCTTTTGTAATGGATCACTAGTTTTCTCATAGGCATATGGTGGATTTGTATGGATTTTGAATAGTTTTCTAATTATGAATTAATGTTTTTCATTTAAATCAATTGTTTTATTGTGCTTTAATTGTTTTACATAAAAATGCACAGTTTTATGATTGGTAGTCCGATTCTTCAATTGAGAGATTGGGGATTAGATCTGGCTTTGCAATCAAACTTTATAATTCCCCAACTCGTAGAGATACTTTTGGGAATTATATAACTTTAGTAGTTCTAGTGTTCTTAATTAATGATTATTAAACTAAGATTCACTTTAGAGATTAAGGGGTATGGTTTAATAATAAACTGTAATCGCCTAAGACATCAGTTTTTACTAATTCTTTGGAATCGTTGTTGATTTAAGGATATAACGAAAATTCATAAGTGGTAACTACAATCCTACAATGAAACCATGTTCCTAGCCCTTTCCTCAATTGTTTTAAATCATCTTTTATTTTCATTTTGTAATTTAATTAATTCCATAATCTTAGATTTATACCTAATTTCATCTAATCTTAATTGGGGAAGAGATCAATTCTAATTTCCAAAGGAGTCTTCAAATTTAATCCTCTATCTCTAATTGGAGAAGAGATCAATTCTAAATCAGAGAGGATTATGAAACTTCTAATCTTCTATCAATTTTGAGTGGAGATGTACTAGATCAAAAAGGAATTTGAAGATTTAATTTTTATTATTTTTCTGATCACGCCACGCGCTTGGGCGCATGGCCTTCCCGCTTGAGCGCGTATCTTTGAGACGTGCTTGAGCGCGCGGTGCTCCCGCCTGGGGGCCAGATATCATGTGCGAATTGAGCTTTTGACCTCTTCTTTTAATTCTGCAGACCCACTCGCGCTTGGGCGAGAGACGAAAATTTCCTTTTTCTTCATCTTTATGATTCTTCATTGTTCTTCTTCACTTCCTTTGCTCTTGATCACTTGAATTCACCATTTATTCACCTAACAACATATGGAACAAACACCTAAACTAATGATGAGTAATGGATTCAGAACAAAATATGAAAACAACCTAAAAACTACATATTGCTAGGAAAATCAAGCAAAACCTAAGCTAAAAGTGTCAAAAAATCTATTGGAAAACATCATATATTAGACCGCGATCACCTTCTCAAACGACAAGCTACCAAAATCAACATTCACAAAATCTTCAACACTTTTTAATGGAATCAACTCGCTTATCTCATTTCCCTCGATTGTGTTGTCCATTACGGAAGGCTGCAAATTTCCAAATTCCTGAAGAAAGAAGTAAAGCAAAATGGCAAAACAAATTTAGTGCATACAATTAAGGAACAAATTAAATCCGAACAAAAAAAGATTATAATTTGTTCAATTAAGGTTTCAAATATATCATACCTCCAAACCTTCACTCATTTCGTTCTCCTCAAAATTAGGTCTCTCCATGGCACCTTTCTTACCACTAACAAAATAAATGAAATAATAAATCTAAAATTAATGATACAATATAATTTTACACAAGCAAATAACATAATTAAAACCACAAACTGCCATGAATTACAAATAATTTTTTTAAAAGCCAAAAATTAACCAGTAATAGAATATTACATGACTACATGTTCAGTTAAGGGAAACAAAGACTACATAGACCAAGTATATATGCTTACATGCTTAGAGTCGATGGTTCAAACGGATGGAAAAAGTAAGCCTGCATCAGCCCTAGAAACTTGTTTCAAGAGAAAAGGAAATACCTGCTCAACACCAGACCGGTTTGGCTTTAACTCGTAAAAGGTGTTGCTACTTGAAGATGCTTGAAGTCAGGCTAAAGTTGAAAAAGACAACAACTAAACACAATAGCCAAGCTGAGGTAGCCATTGAACCAGATCTGATATTCTTTGATGGAAATCTTCTACATTGCAAGATGTGAAACCTCTTTGAATGTACTAAGTAGGGGTGTAAGTGATCCGATCCAAGATCGTGAGATTGGAAGGATCAGATCGGACCAAAAAATACAGTTTGGTCTGGTCTCATGGTCCGGTCTGATCCCAAAATTGTTGGACCGTTGTTTCATGGTCCGGTCTACGATCTCAATATTTTTGAGACCTTTCAGACCGCATACATAAAAACCTTTTTTTTTGGTACAAACATTCATAAAAACCTAAATCTAAGTATCTGACACTAACAAGATCGTGAGTGGGAAGTCCAAATTGTCCATATTTACAGAGAGGCCAACATGAATGCAGATTTTCTGGCAAGAACAAATTTACAATCAGAGCAGAATTCGGTGATTCTTGATAGTCCACCTCATCAATTGAGGTACTGGTTTAGAAAGGACATAGTTTGTACTCCAACTCCAAGGTTTGTAATGTTTAGTTCTCTTGGGCTTTAGCCTCGTATTTCACCCAAAAAAAAGTAACAAGACCGTGGTCTGGACCGATCTGTGTATGTGAATGATGTCTGGATCAGACCGCACCATACCACTTTACGTTAATCGGTTCGGTCTGTAATATCCATAAAAAACCGGACCAAACCGGACCGTTACACCCCTAGTACTAAGCTCTTCTGATTTACTCAACACTGTAAACTTTTTCTTTTTTCGATTTACATTGGATGGTGTTTGATAATGTGAAGGAGGATTTTGTTTAAATGGCAAGGGCAATTTGGACTTATCACACATTATCTATATCAGCAAAACTGAAAAAATGTAAGGGCTTTCTAGAAACACATGAAAAACAGGTTATTGACTATTAAAGTCAATCCATGCATTCATACATGCTTCCCTTTACCATGCACTTGACCCTTCGCCTGCATTAATGCCTGGGTTTAACTGAGTTCGGATCCTCTCTTGTACTGGAGAGGCCAGTACTACCATATGATTGCGACACGTGGCAAATTTTAAACAACGGTTGAGATTTTAAGTTGGATTTAATTAAATATTAAATTAAATAATAAAATTAAAAATTAATCTCTGATGCACCTCTTCTCCTTCTCTGTTGTTGCAGCACTTCTCATCTTCATCTTCTGTTCCACTCTCTTCACAGAGCAACACTTCACCACTTCACCTCTCGCAAACACACTTCGCCGTCGCAACACCTCCTTTTCCCGCAGCCGTTCACCGTCGCGATCCGCCCAACCCAGTCGCGCTGCCTTGCTCCACCCCTAACAGCCCCAGCCACCGTTCTCACCACAAACGCGAGATCCTGAGCGATGGTATTTGGTGGGGGCAACGGCAACGGTTCGGCGGCGTGACGCCCATGGCAGCGCTGAAGGGCGTTGGTGTTGTGGGAAAAAGAAAAATTGTGTATGAACTGGATAAAGAGATAAAGGGCGTGACGGCCATGGTAGCGGTGAAGGGTGTCGGTGTTGTAGAGAATGCGGAGGAGAAGTGTTGTAGCAGCGGCACCAGAGAAAGAGACAGGTAGTAGCAGAGAAGGAGATTAATTTTTTTTATTTTATTTAAAATATAATTAAATCTAACTTAAAATCTCAACCATTGATTTAAAATTTGCCACGTGTCGTAATCATATGGTAGTACTGGCCTCTCCAGTACTGGAGAGGATCCGAATTCCTTATATGCTCAAGGACTATGAGCATGTGCGTGATTTCTGTAATAAATTTATGGCTAATAAGGATAATCCGGGTTGGAACTCCTTTTTCAGCACATATTTAGATGCTTGGCTTCTTATCAATCACTATAGGTCGTATGCAGGTGTCTTAGCTTCTTCTAATTGAGAACTTCATTTTCCAGTTGCGCTTTGATTATAGAGAAAGGATAAGAACAATCTCGTCTTCAATGCAAAGTCATATATCCATGAGTAGCATATTTTCCAAGTCATTAGCTTCACTCATTAAATCTCCAGACTTGTTGTTCTTGGTTTCTCTAGTCTCAGTCGTATGAAGGCTCATATTAAATGGATTCCTCCAATTGGTAATTGGTAGTTGTCAGAAACTCAATGTTGATGGTTCTGTAATTTGGTTAATGGTAACACAGCTTGTAGAAGTTTATTAAGAGGTGAGGATGATGCTTTTATCAAGGACTTTACTTGCAACCTTGGTCGTTGCACCGTTCTCATAGTTGAGTCATCGCGTCTCCTCCTTGGTCTTGTGCTTGATGCAACTCTTTTTGTGGAACGCTTGGTAGTTGAAATGGATTCTAAGATTTCCATTAACTTGGTTGAAGGCTTTTGTCCTCCCTCTTGTCAGCGCATTAGTCTTGTAACCAGGGGCCGAGCCATGATTTCAACTATAGGGTGTCAAGACTAAATAATATATAACTTATAATAAAGAAAAATTAAATTTAAGTACCAAATGTATATTATATGAAACAAATTAGATAATAACTACCGTAATATAAAAAAGTCTATTTATCATTTTCACAGGTAATAGATATATCAAACATATGACAAGATCAAACACGTACCTTTACTTCTTAAGTTGTGCCCGTCGTTGTTTCATAGAGTAAAAATCATCAATTATCATATCAGTTGTAAATCTATCCGCAATCTCCTTCTCAATATAAACAATCATATAGTTAGTAAGAAAACCATCTTCCATCTTGTTGCGCAAACTTATTTTTATAATTTTCATAGCTGAAAAAGCACGTTCCGTAGTTGCCGTAGACATAGGTAGAGTCAGAATAAGTCGTATCAATCTGTCAATTAAAGGATAAACATTTGATTTGCCAACCTCTACTAATTTTTGACAGAGTTCACCAAGAGTTGACAAATTTTGAAATTTGGGATACTTTGGCACATCAAACTCATAATGTTGCAATTCATATTCCATCTGAATCCTTTCTTGGTCAGAAAAATCTGATACCAAGTAGGCAACTAGGCAAGTATTGTTATAAGCAATAGTCTTCATATAAGCCTCGGCCAAAATTAAGTATTATTATGGGCAAGGCCCAAAACTTAATAAAAACAAATTTGGGCTTAGACAAATTAAGTTTAGGCATGCATATGCAGAGGGCCATTTCACTGTTCCACCTCTCTACTCTCTAATATTCCACTTTCTACATGCAATTGCACATATATATATATATATATATATATATATATATATATATATAATTGTAGGGGTGACCATGACATCTGTAGGTCACCCCCTCCCTTCGCCACTGCTTGTAACAAGGATCCTCGTTATTCTTATAACAAGGATCCAGACACTTTAATTTTGCACCAACAGTGAACAACTTTTCTACGTCACACTTTTCATGAGGGTAATGGAAACCCTGACCATCTTGTTTTTGTGGGTCGCATGGAAATTCAGTGTTCATTTCCTTGATAGTCTTCCCCTGTCCCTTCTCGTTCTAATTGGAGAGGACACTTAGGGCATGTCCCTCCCTCATTGTATTTCGATTTTTCAGTTTCTTTGTGATTTTCTAGCCTCATTGAATATAAATAAATATAAAAGCATACCTTAAGGCTTAAAAGTTTTTTTTTTATATAGGCAAAGTTTTTGAGGGAAAAAGAGAAGGAAAAAATTGTGCGGCTACCAAAGATTAAATCAAGGTGCTCACACTTTATATCTCACAACTTTATTAACTAAGTTTTCTATTGGAATGTCTCAAGGTTTTATTTACAAATAACCTTTCACTAAGACATCAACAAAAATCAAAAAGGAAATTAACACTTTGATCATAGACTTTACACATGTCGATCCTTTTAGGCCATAATTTTAGCTTAATTCAACTTTAATCCCATAGTTTCACAATAAATAATAATATTATTTTAAATTAATTGATAAATTTGTTGATGATAGGCTACTTTGTTTGAAATATTTTTTTCACAATAAAAGACATGCTTGAAAATTTTATATTATTTATTTAGATACATTTTTCTAAAAGTTTATATTATTTAGATAATTTGAAGAAAAACACAAAAAACAAGAAAAGTTTCCTAAAAATAATTGCTTGTGAGAAAAATAAACTTTAAAATAAACAATAATTTCTTTTTCCAATCTCAAACGAACATGTCATAGTTGATAAAGTGAAAGGATAAATATGCATTAATTAATTAATTTCTTCCTTGTGATGGTGAAAGTGTGGATAAGAGGATGAGTTGAAGAGGACCAACCAAGAGTCCAAAGAATGAAAGAAGAATGAAGGTTGGAACCCAACATCATTGTTTGTTAGCATGAAAACAACATTGGAAATTAGTCCTCAAACTCCGTTTTTAGTCTTCAAACCCTTTTTTTCGATGAGATTCTGTTAAAATATTTTCTGATACCCCAAGTCAGAAAAATGCATTTTTTCGGTTACCCTCTTATTAAAAAATTCATTTTAAAGTCGAAAAATGTATTTTTTTTAATTAATTGATTTTAAAGGGTGTATTAATTGATTTTTTTTCAACTTTAACCATGCATTTAATGTGTTGAAATATGTGAAATGAGTGACAATTAATGTACTTTGAGAATATTATAGTAAAATTATCTAATAATTCTTTAAAAATTGAAGCATTGAATGATTTTATTAATCCGCATAAAATTTCTAAAATGACAGTTAGTTTAATCAGAAGAGAGAGAGTATAAAATTTGTAAAATGACAAATTGGAAGGGAAAGAGGAACAAAGGATAACATAAAAACAAATCAACTTAGATATTTTTCACTCACTCAAAAACGAGTGGCTTCAACACCCCCACAACTTTTCATATTTAATTTTAATTTTAATTTTAATAAAAAGAATCTCAAATTCTTAAAGTTATAGAGTAGTACTACTACTATTTTTCGCACAAAATCAAAATCAAAATCAAAGAAAGAAATATATCATCATTTGAACATATATGTAAAAAGCAGAACACAAATAAAAAAAAACCATTACTCTCATTTTGTTGCAGAACTATAAATAATAAATATGACTTCTTTACAAGCTTCGATCTTCGCCGTCGCCGTCGCCGTTCCTTCCTCAGCTGCAACATCCCCTCTCCGGCGCCACCGCAGTCTCTTTACCGTTCGTGCTCAAGGTAAATTTCAATGTCATGCTTATTTCTGTGCTCTTTTTTCTTATTACTGCAAATTGATTTTGATTGCAATTTTTCTGCACCTCATTGGACTTTGATAAGTTCCATTTTTGTCAAATTTGAAAGCTTTCTATATATATATATATATATAAGGTTTTGCTTAATTATGCATCCCGGAATATAGAATAAGAAAACATAAATGGTAAAATTGTATTGGAGAACTAAATAATTATTTTCCAATTCATTGAGTATATTAGTTTCGGAAGAAACATTTGATTTTTAAGGTTTGATTAACCTGTGCACCCGGTGCATGATTAGAATGACTATAGGGAGAGGATTTGAAAAACAGGTATTAACCATTAAGGGTGTGTTTGGGTTTGAAGCTTAATTAAGTGCTTATTCAACAAATTATTATTTTTTTGTTGTTAAAATAAACTAAAAAGGAAATAATCTCAAAAATATTTATTTTCGTAAGCTATAAAGAGCTTACAGGAAGGTCATTAGCTATTTTCATAAGCGGTTTTGGTGAGGGCAAATATGTTTCTTGTAAGCTCTTCCAAACGCATCCTAGACGAAGAATGGTTAAGATTATAAAAGTTGAGTTTTTGTGATGGTTGTTGGGGTTTTAATTTTTTTGTGATTTGTTAACGCTGTGTTTCTATAGAGGTAATTTGCTTGTTCTTGCAGTGGAACCATCAGATAAAAATGTTGAGATTATGAGGAAATTCTCTGAGCAATATGCCCGTAAGTCGGGAACATACTTTTGTGTTGACAAGGGAGTCACTTCTGTTGTTATCAAGGTTTATTTTCTACCTTTGGCATATAATTTCTATCTGAATTCGAATTTTTTGTATATATATTTTCCTTTTTTTTTTTTTTTTTCGTTTGAGTAGTTGGCATTGCCAAATAAAAAGTCTCATAGTTCAGACACCTTTAGTTGGTGATGTGCATTTAGTGTTGCAAATATCAGGAAGTTTTTGCAGTACTTAACAAGTGAGACTGTGAGAGTGATGGGAGAATCATTGTTCATTGGTTGCCATTGTTGCATTTCAATGTAAACTAAGAACAATTATACGAAATTCTTTAAGGCCTTATCTCTACTAGAAGTTAAGCTTTTTTTGTATGTTTTATAAATAATATGGTAGTGTACCAGTGCAGTGTGCATAAGATTTATACCATGTGCCAACTGCACTACGTATACAAGGATGACTTTTGAGCTTATTTAGTGCTCAAAATTGAGCCAGGCTATAGTCGAACTGTTGTTCATTTCTTCCAGTGTTCCTTATATTACTCTAATTATTTTATTACTTTATTAAGCATTTTGGTTAACTGTTTGTGTTTTTACTATGCTCTCCACCTTCTTAATATGAAAACTGGGGAACTTTTTGAAGGGTTATGGTATATATATTTCATTTGTTGACATCATATTAGCTTGTTTGAGAAGCCAAAAGTTGGTAATGAATACTAGGCTTTCTCATCGAACTCTTAGGATCCATAAATAGGTGTTTTCCCGGTTTCCCCCACGCATCCAATTTGAAACATTTGGGAATATAGAGGTTATGGACACTTAATAACTTCTGTATGTATGTTTCTTGTGGGGCTTCTGGGATCTTGTAAGGGTATGTGAGGATTGAATTCGTTCTAATTTACACTTCTCAATGGATCATGATGTGCTAAATGCTTAGTAATTATGGATACTAAGGTGCTTCTTACATAAAAAGATTTTGGCATGTTGTTACTGACTTTATATTTTGTTGTAATCAAAGAAGCATCTTCTCTCAGTGTTCTTTTCAAATGTTATCAAATTAAACCCTGCTGTCTTTGATGTATTTTATGGCTTTAGAGCACCTGTTTGAATATGCTTCTCATTTCTTTTATATTTAAAATGCAATTTTGATAATGTTTCTAGCTGCTCAGCTGATCATGTGTTGGACAGAAATTGTGGAAGGGAAAGTGAACAAAAAAATGTAGGGACTGAACTGTAGATGGTACATGGTTTGAAATGTGGATCCTTGGGAATAGGTGCTGAAGAAGTTATCTAGCATGATTAATTGTTGTTCAGTGCATGAATTCACATTTCTAAGAGAGAATCCGTGGAATTGAAAAAATAGTTCAGTATATCTTGTGGTACATTTTGATTGTAGTCGCATGGAGACTTTTTGAAAAATGAAAATATAGAAAATGAAGGGAAAATCATTTGAATTGCCAAGTTTTGCATGTTGGAATGAAATTATACAAAGTCTGAAAATGAGTTTCCCAGATTGTGATTTGGTGAGGGCAGTTTTATATTCCAGTAACGTCATGTACTTCAATTCAGGGAATGACAGATTAAAATAAGCATATACTAACATATGCATATGTGCATAAAACTTGTTTCAAAGGTAGTATTTTCTTGATTGATTAATGCTTCTCCCTTTAATTATTTCTATTTTGAAACAGGGGTTGGCTGACCATAAAGATTCATTGGGCGCACCACTTTGCCCTTGCCGGTAGATACTTGTTCTTTTAACTTATTTTCTCCAAGAATATTGTTTAAATCCTATAGTTCCAGTAGAGTAGCTGCAAAGAGAATTCAATCAGTATTGATGTCGTCTGGCTTTCTAAGCCCTTAATCATTGTGTTCTAGGCATTATGACGATAAAGATGCTGAGGCTTCACAGGGATTTTGGAATTGCCCATGTGTTCCCATGAGAGAGAGGTAAGGTTATATTTATGACTACTGGAATATACATGCCTTCCATGATCATAAGTTATCAACTTGGGTCTTGGAAGCTACTTGTTCTACATGGATCAAGTTTCATTACAATTATATGTTTAAATTAGTTTTATTTTGGATAGTATCAATAAGTTATCAAAAACAACTTTATATCATTCTTAGCATATTCCATATGTTGATTTTCATTTTTCTATAAGCCAGAGACGTCTCCTAACCCTTCAGAGGAGTTTACATAACGATTATCTACAAACCCGTATGTCCTTCGAGTGTGTTTTATCATCTTTTTCAAGTGTGGGAGTTTGTTTTAGCTCCTTTTATATGTTGTAGATTGCTTTTACCATATCATATCAGTCTTCTTGAAGTCTTGGGGTCAAGTGCCGCTACTCTAGACTCAACCATTTTTAGTATTTTCACATGATGAAAATATTTGAAATCTTAACCAATTTCCAATCCTATCTGACACATTTACAACGAAACAACTATATCAAATTGAATATATATAGCCCCAGAGACTTGTTTATCTCATATTAGTCTGTCCGTTCAAGAGGCTGATCATAATTAAATTAAATGTGCCAAAAAATGTTGTGGAGGTATTCTTGATATCGCTCTTGATATCGAACTCTCTTTCCTAGTTTATATTTTGGACAAAAGCACTGTGAATCTAGATGTATTTGGTATTGAGTAATACTATACTGTTCTGATCTTTACTGGAGTATCTATCCTATAAAAGCCCTTACTTTCTGTTTAGTTGTTTGTCAAGGCATATGGATTAAAGTAGCAGTTTTATTAAACTTTTAAGTTAAGCCTCAAATTGCACCACCAAGATTTCTCTGTCTTTTCAACCTCATTGTGATTTTGTTTGGTGCTTTGATAGGAAGGAGTGCCATTGCATGCTCTTTCTCACTCCTGACAACGATTTTGCTGGCAAGGAACAGGTAATCTTTCATTCAGTTTGTCCAAATTTTGACTTTGGTCCTCATGGTTGCAGTTGGTTGTTTATGCTGTGCTGGCAACAAGTGACTTTTTTTTTTATTAACTCATAGTACAACTATACGTATGTTGATTAGAATATATTTTTCATCTCTTACTGAAATGCACATTTTCTTGCCTTGCAGACTATCACCTTGGAAGAGATTAAAGAAGCAACAGCAAATATGTAACAGACTATTGTGATTTAAGCTACTTGTTACAATCTGTATCTTTTGTCTGAGAAGTAAAAAGAAAGGTGTAATAATATGTAGTTATTTGTATTTTACCCAATTCAACATGTAATTTTTTGACTTTTGCCCTTTCTCAATAGCCTACCAATATTGTATTACAAATCTCCTTCAGTTTACCACTTCATTCTTTGACTGCTTATTTTTTAATGCTGCTCTTTCAAACTTGTTTAGTAATTTTGAAATTCTAACAATCAGAAAAAGTACGCAACTCAATGAATTTTGAGAATGTAAAGAGGAAAAAGAAAGGATGATAATAACCTCCAATAGAAAGGATGATAATATTTGATGGAATGAGTAGAGTGAAAAGAATAAATAAAACAGATTCCTATTGTGTTTCAGATTCCTCATTTTAGAGTGAAGATAAAATATAGGCATTGGATGTAATTTAATTCATTTGATCATGTTTTATTCCATCCCATACACTGAAACAATCAAAACAATGGAATATTTACATCATTTCATTTTGCTTCATTTAAATCCATATTCATCAATCTATACACAACCTCAAAGTTTGAAATCAATTTCCTTTCACAAGGAAGGATACGGTTGAATTGAATCTTTCAACAGGCAACATGTACTAGGAGACTTGTGGATATAAAAGCATACTTTTTATATATCAAAATAAACTGAAATACAACGGATTCAAGTGTTGATGGGGATGTTTGAACATTCAAAATATATCCAAAGCTGTATCATCATTCATATCCAAAGTTTTAAATTACAGCCGGATTAATTGCGGCAGTAATAATGCGGAAACACAATATAATTGCAATCACAATTTTAAATCATGCACAGATCCATCAAGAATCACATTATCATACATTGATCTCTGATATCTGATCTCCATCCTTAGTAGGCCTTAACAGAAGGAGTGCTAGGAGGAGAAGATGAATTACGCCCTTTACTCTTTCCACAGTCTTGTGCATTCCTTGAAGCCAGAGCAGCCAAGAACCGATTATTCCACCGCCCATTAGCACTGGCAGCATTAGCAGCAGATGGCAAGGAAGATGAAGCAGCTTTGCCACAAGCATGATCAGCAGGGAAACGGTGCTTGAGGCACACTTTGATATTGCAAGTTTTGCAGGTACTGGTATTAGAGAATGTCAAAACCCCCTTGCAGCGCTTCACCGGACAAATCGGTTTCTTCTTGTTGTTGGGGTCACATTTTCCAGACTTGTGGTGCTTCTCCAATATAGCTGCCTCCTCTTCTTGTGATATGTGACCTGTGGTCTCAATGGATATCGAACATGTTTCGCAAACAACCACCTTCCTGCTGTTGTGGTCGGATTTTGGGCACTCGTGGGACTTGTAGGATCTGTGTTCTAGACAGAACACCTGTCATTACAACCATGTTAATCAGTTGTGTTATGAATAATGTTTTTAGTACTCTCCAATGACTGTATAAAACTCAAATGAATCTACCATGCACGGATATAAAACTCAAATGAATTTTGGTACTTTACCTAATATGCTACACCTACAATATGGAAATATTTCTGGTATAATCCACCAGAATAACTTTGGGACAGCTTTTAGTTTAACAATACGAAATTTCAATATTGTGTTATAAAATCAAAATATGCTGCATAAATTGTCACATGTGATTGACCCATTGAGTGATTGTACATATAACACTACTCCCCTCCCATATTGTTAGCCATTGCCTAAGAAGATTTAGGACAGAACATAGGGGATATTTTTAGGAGCTTTTGGTAATCTTTTCTAACAAGAAACTAACATGTAAAACCAAATAAAGAAAATATAACATGTAACATAAATTATACACCTATTATGTTTTTAGCGGAAATCACCACCACCACAACAAGCATACAAAGAATTACCAGCAAAAATCAATTCATTACTAATGAAACAATTATTTCATGAACTTGCTAACTATTCCCTCCGGTTCTATATATAAGCCCCTTAAAGACATTTCTTTGGTCTTTAATATAAGCCCCAATTCCAACTTCTAATGATAATAATTACTTCTTTTTCACAAATACCCCTATTTACTCAACACTTTTTAGATACCTAATAATAATCATAGGAGTATTTTTGAAAAAGTATACCAAATATTTACATTTCCAATACCACTAACAATATTAATTAAGTTTCTTAAAAGGTGTGAAAATTAGTCAAGGGGACTTATAATAAGGACCAGAGAAAATAATAAATAACTCACCACCAATCGGCAATATACATGCTAGTGCTTTAACCAATAGATACTTTTGAACTAAAAACTTGTTTATCGTTAGCTAACGTATCATTAGTTCATTAACAAGTCAATACAATAATAATTAATTCATCATTTACACCATCAAAAAATTGGTCTAATCGTGTAACTCTCATCTGTATCCGAGATATTGTATAAGCCTACAAAGGTCATAAACCAATGTTCAATGAGCAATATTTATTTGGAAGGATAATAGGATGAAGGGAATAAGTATGAAGGAAATATGAAATTGATGTACCTGTTTGCAGCCTTGGCATGTGAAAGGAAGGAAATCAAGGAGGTTGCAATCTTGGTGCTGGCAATGTTTGCCCAAATCAGGAAAAGCTTCTGTTCCACCAGCTGCCATATTGAGATATAGATGATTGGTTTTGTGAGAATGATTCAAGAGATTGAAAAGAGATAATTGAAACTTAGATATAATAATAAGACAATAAATAAATAAAAGGAGGAGGCGTGTGTTTATGTATATATATAGTTTTGGTAATGTCTTGGGGCTTAAGACAAGCTAAGCTTCCTTCCTTGGGTAGGTAAGAGACAAAGCGCGTGATGAGATAACGGAACATTCTAGTCCCACTCGCTCCAATTTCTGTTGCAACTTGTGACTCAAGACGGCCGGCTAGAGCTACGCGGTAACATAATTATTTTTTTTAAATCTATTTTTTCTTAACACCAATGGTACCTGTATCTGGTTTACGCATAATTCGACTCATCCGGTCTGATCCAACTGAGTTCGCACTAAGTGGTAGGGGTCTCCAAACAGAGGTTGCTCCATACCCAAGACTCGAACTCCCAGCGGAGGTTGCTCCATACCCAAGGCTCGAGATCAATTGATTAAGAGATCAAGTAAGCTACCAATTGACTAACCCCATGTTAGTAAATCTATTTTTTTTAAACCCACGATATTAGGATTTTACTTCGAAACCCTCTAAAAATATAGGAGTTTTGTACCCTTTTGACATGACACAATAAAAATTAGTCATGTGTATTTTTTTGCCATATCAGCAGGACATATTTTTAATTTATAAATTTTAGAATTACATCCCTAAAATGAATTTTCACTCTTTAGAATTGGAAAATCAAATTATATGCAGTTAATCCTAGTATACCTTCTGCGCAGTCTAGTTTTTTTGAGGCCGCATACACTAGAGAAGGGAGAAAGCAACTTTTTGCAGGTGATTCTTTCTATTTTATCCAGACTCAAGGTTAAAAAGCCCCAAGTATTTTAGGATATTTGTTATGTGAGTAAAAGTGACTGTATTCACTTTGGCTTCTATTTTCATCCATTAATGTTTTAGTTTTTCCATTTTCAAGAGTCAAAATTTTTTTTTACTTTTGTGAGTCGAAAATAATATGTAGTTTAATTTTTTGATTTGACTTTTGAGAATCGAAAATATTAACACATTAGTCCATAAAAATTAAAAATAAGAATCAAAAAGTCGTTTATGGGAGCCAAAAGGTAAAAGTCAAAAAGAAAAACAAAGAAAAAAAAAAGTATAGAGGCTGATTTCAGTGAACATTTATCGGAAACACTTTCGTATTAAAATTTTTGACCTTTTCTTTTCACACCCCCCATTTTTTTCCCACCCCCATTTTTTCCACATGAAGGGTAACTTGTGCTAAACGAAACGGTGCGTTTTGAGAAGCCCAACTCTTGGTAGTTCATTCTACAGTTTCCCACACAACAACAACACTCCCTCACTGCCCAACCTTCTCTCTCATCACAACCTTGTTCTTCGATTAACTTCTCCGGTGAGTCTCTCTCTCTCTCTCTCTCTCTCTCTCTCTCTCTCTCTCTCTCTCTCTCTCTCTCCCTGTCTATTTTATAGTTATCTCTGTCTTAACCCTGCTTCCGAAATTTCCTTATATTTTTTTATTAGGGTTCAGCACCGCCCATTAAACTTTCAATTGAGATACATTTTAGTGTTATGATTTAGTTTAAGTTGGTTGTGCCCACTTACTGTTCCTTTAATTTTAGGTCTTGGGTTGTGTTAAAAAAGTCATCTTTCAAGTGTTTTATATAATCACCAATGACTTTATCATATCTTCATCAAAAAATTTCTCTGGATCATTAGCAATTTCAGCATTTTCAGAGTCACTAAGTTAGTTGTTATGTGTTGCTGCCATCTTTCTTTCTTAACATAGATTTGTGTAATTCATTTGAGGAAAAAAAAAAAACCCAAGTTCATCCCTAAGCAAAAAAGGTGTCCCCCAATTTGGGTCTTAACAATCTCAAATGACGGTCAAAATCAAAATAGTCATTTATTTTTTGGTCTACTGGTATGTATCCTCCTTAGGAGGCAATCCTGTTTGAGAGCCGGGAACATCCACTATACTTATAGTGGGGCTAGCTCTCCCAGCGGGTGTTCTGTGTCCGCAAGATTCAAACGCGGGTCTTTGCCTGAGGTTAAACTCGCATGTACCACTTGAACAAGCTATGTTTGTAATAAAAAAATTAAAAATAGTCCTATTGTTTTTTGGTATGACCCAGGTTGAAAAACGTCATTGGGTAGCTGGTTTTTAGTTGTTTTGGTTTGGAGCTGACGAAGAACATGTAAAGAACATACTCTGACTCTGTGATCCTTGTTATTCTTGTTGAAAATAAGTTGATTGATATGGTTCTTGTTGTTTTTAGTTGTTTATTAATTATAATCATCATGGGTTTCAATTTTCAATCTTTACAATAACTTGTTCTTGTTGCTGCTGCTTGTGTTGTTGTTGTTGTTGCATTGTTGTTGTTGTTGTTTTCCTGCTAGTATATGTTTGATGTTTTATAATGATCATTAAAAGGTTAAATTATTTGAAACTAAATTGGTCTTTGATTGCTGGATTATCAGTCCGAGGATATTTTGTCATCATTTTACAGAGGTTTTTGTGCTTATTTCCAACAAATTCGGATTTTTTTGTTTACCAGAACACTCTTTTGTGCTTTAATGGGATTGATAGGTATTTACATTTCAAAGACTTTAATTGGTTGAGGAAGTAGATTCTAGTGCTCACCCTAGCAGATTATACGTATCTGTACTTCTTATGCGTGACACTAACGAGTAGGCCTGCGTTTGATCTTTAATGTTTTTAATTGCATCCCCTCTCTTCCTTTGATAAGTAACTAAAGCTCTGTTATAAGTAACAGATAGCAGTACTTATTAGTTATGATGGATATTTAAAAGGCAAAATACCACATCTCTTAGCTGAGAGATTTTTTTTGCATGCAAGCGCATATTACTATTGATTGTGCAATATACTACATCTAATAGATTTTGTTGATGTTCTGATTAGGAGATGGAGGCTAGAGTCTCAGATCCATCTAATAGAAAATTGCATTTTTATACTATAGGTATACATCGGTAATCTAAGACTAAGTAGTATCTAACATCATTAGTAAATTATTATAGGACACGAAGCATTTTGGTTTTTTCATATACAGTACCAAATAATAAAAATAATAATACACTAACTCTTGTATGTGTCATGCATCCATCATTTAATGTGAGGATACTCTAGTGATAGAGTGGTTGTTGAAGCAGGTAGATGGCAATGTGTATTTGCTTTTCTTCAAGTTTTGAACTTGCTCCTTGTCTTTCTGGTTTTTCTTTTAATAGTAGCTAGCTAGCTAGTACACTTTCTGATCTCCTTTATTTTTCATGTGTTAGATACATGGATCTGTGTCCGTACCATACACAACCTTAAGCATCTCAAATATTATTGCTTAAAACTTACTAATTTATACACCACCACTTGCATTTTGTCTTTTTCTTCTTCTTCTTCTTCTTCTTTACATCCTGTTTGGTTGATAACATTGTTGATCTATCCACAAACCTTGGTTCATGAACCACTGATCTATGTTAAAACCGGCACAAAAAACATTCAAGTTTTTTTGGTTCTTCATTCTTCCATTTATGTTTATATTTTGATGAAAATGAAGGGTTTTTCTTTCAGCCAGTGATAATCAGTATATATTAGTAAGTAATTAATAACATATTATGCCCTTTAGCCTTTCTTCCTTTCTTTCTCTATTGGTGTTACTTAGTCCATTTCGTCATGTTTAGTTTGAGAGTGGCTTAATCACCTAATGAAAGATGAAACTATTAATGATGAACTGATTTGAAACTCAAGCAAACTGATTTGAATTGTGTGAAATTTTTTTAAGAAAGAATGTGAATTTTTTCAGCATCTCTAAACTTGAGTATCATATAGTACAAACTCTCTTGCATATCTTTCTGAACAATGGATTTTTCAAAAATCCACTTATAAAAACCAGTTTTTTTATGTTAAAAAACGGAATTTTTAAAAAATCCAATTTTAAAAACCAGTTTTATATTATGCCCTTTAGCCTTTCTTCCTTTCTTTCTCATATTAGTAAGTAAAAAAGGTGTCCCCCAATTTGGTTCTTAACAATCTCAAATGACAGTCAAAATCAAAATAGTCATTTATTTTTTGGTCTACTCGTATGTATCGTCCTCAGGATGCAATCCTGTTTGAGAGCCGGGAGCATCCACTATACTTATAGTGGGGCTAGCTCTCCCAGCGAGTATTATGTGTACGCAGGATTCAAACACGGGTCTTTGCCTGAGGTTAAACTCGCATGTACCACTTGAACAAACTCTGTTTGTAATAAAAAAATAAAAAATAGTCCTATTGTTTTTTGGTCTAGCTACATAGGAGGCAACCATGTTCGAGCTGGGAATATCAACTATACTATATAGTGGGGCTAGCTCTCCAGGTGGGTATTGTCTGTATGTAGGATTCAAACATGTGTCTCTGCATAAGGGGAAACTCACATGTACTGCTTGAACAAACTCTGTTTCTAAAATTTATTCAGAGCAGTACTAATTTGTTTGGGACGTGTATCAAAATAGTCCTTGATAGGGACCAATGTGTCCCTATAATATGTTTGCAACAGAACTAATTTCACTGGTATTTGAGATTTTTTATTGCCGAGTTGTTTTTTTTTAAAGATTTTTTCATTTCTTATGGGCTAAGGTTGTATTTGGATGAATGACTTAGTTAAGTGCTTATTCACTAAGGTTTTTCGAAACAAGCCAAAAGAGCTTATTTTCATAAGTTGTCTGACTTGTTTATTGAAGCAAGAGCTTATAGGAAGGCTGTAAGCTACTATTTTCATGAGTTGTTCTCTAAACGCTCCCTAAATTGGGAGACACATTTTATCTCAAGGGATGAATTTGGGTATTCCCTCTCATGTGTTTATTTTTAGGAATTAAGAGAAGGCTGTAACATGGTTGTCAAACTCGCGAGTTAACTCGTAAACTCGTACGAGTTTACGATCCTACCCATAGAATCGAGTCAACTCGCATGCAAACTCGCTTCCCACTAAACTCGGGTAAACTCGTGCAAACTCGGGTAAACTCGTGCAAACTCGGGTAAACAGCAGTGGCCTTACGGATATTTGAATTTTCTTGAGCTTTTACTTCTCAAAACAAAATTTCCACTGTTGGATGTCAAGATAAACGAGTTAGGAAGCGTATATAAAAATTTGAGCACGATCCAACGGTTAACAAAGAAGATACTGATCGATCTTTGAACGATATTTTCACTAAAATAACACTATAACCACTATTTTTACTTAACTAACCACTTAAATAGTAAAACCATCATATTTGGTTGTTGCTAAGTTGGTTTGCTAATATTATTTATTGGGTTCTTATATGCTATAGCAACATTTAAATATTTATGTTTAATTTTTAGAGTAAAAACTATGAAATGGAAGCTATGAAAGTTATCTACAGGTTAATTTTAAAATAATTGAACTCGAGGTAAACTCGTTACCTCGTACGAGTTTACGAGTCGAGTTTACCTCGGCCTCACGAGTTTACGTAAACTCGCGAGTTTGACAACCTTGGGCTGTAATAACCCTTGTGGCTTTAAAATGTCATAATTGTGTGGTTTGTTCTTTGATGAATTTACGTATTTTCTTTGAGATGAATGGTACAGAAGCAGAGTTGTGTTATTCTATGAAATTATTGTCGTACGACTAAAATGACTTGTTGAATATGTGAATTCGAACTATGGTCTTAATGTGGTTGTCTTATACTTAAGGCAGCGTTTGATGTTTGGGTAGAATAACAAAATGGAATGGAATGTTCTGATGTTTTTAGTTCCACTCCTGTTAGTTGAACCAACATTTTTGACTTCTTAACGCAAAGTCTTTTTATTTTCCATCTATAAAATACATTAAACATAGAATGGAACCCAGATGCTGTGTCTTGTTTTGTTCTAACACATGTACCAAACACCAACTAGTCTTTCTTTCACTTTTCTTAATTGTATCTGTAAGCCTTATAATTCTCTAAACATAAATGATGGACTTATCTCTTATTCTTTTTAGTGTCAATTTTATCTTTGGTTAAGACCAGGACCTCTAAGGTGGGGGAAAATGATCAGTCCATTGTCTTTTCACCTGAGATCCCCACTTTGTTTTAATTTATTCTATAGTTGATAGGTGTTTTTGTTTTGCATGCAACTATGGAGCGACAAAAGTATTTAAAAAAATAACTCTTCCAAGAATTTTAAAAAAAAAAAACGGGAAGTCTTGATAAAACACTTTACCATTAATGAAAGAAAGAATAATCAGAGTGTTCGTATAAGTCTCTTTTTTTCCCCTTTTTTTGAAAGGTTTCGTTTAAAATTTAAATCATTTCAAGTCAATGTATCATATATAAACACCACATCAAGAGGCTATTTTTTCTTTCACAGGAGTGCATTATTTTTAACACTAGTTCTTTGTATTCTTTCGCCTAACAAATACTTTCTTTGTTGTTCTCTGTTTCTGTTTTTGCTTTGAACTAAAAGTCAGATCAATATGTCTCGAAGATATGATAGCCGAACAACAATCTTCTCCCCTGAGGGACGTCTTTACCAAGTGGAGTATGCAATGGAGGCCATAGGGAATGCTGGCACTGCAATTGGGATCTTATCTAAAGATGGTGTTGTTCTGGTAGGTGAAAAAAAAGTCACATCCAAGTTGCTGCAAACATCAACTTCCACTGAGAAAATGTACAAGATTGATGATCATGTCGCATGTGCTGTGGCTGGGATCATGTCTGATGCCAATATCCTTATCAACACTGCTAGGGTCCAAGCCCAACGCTACACACTTGCTTACCAAGAGCCCATGCCCGTTGAGCAGTTGGTTCAATCTCTTTGCGATACTAAGCAAGGGTACACACAATTTGGCGGTCTTCGGCCATTTGGTGTCTCATTCCTGTTTGCTGGATGGGACAAAAACTATGGCTTTCAGCTATACATGAGTGACCCTAGTGGAAACTATGGTGGTTGGAAAGCTGCAGCTATTGGTGCAAATAACCAGGCGGCGCAGTCAATTCTGAAACAGGACTACAAAGATGAGATCACAAGGGAAGAAGCTGTTCAACTTGCATTGAAGGTACTGAGTAAAACTATGGACAGCACCAGTCTTACCTCAGAGAAGCTTGAGCTTGCAGAGGTTTTCCTCTCTCCCTCTGGAAAAGTCAAGTACCAAGTTTGCGCCCCAGAGACCCTGACTAAGCTGTTGGTGAAGCATGGGGTGACCCAACCTGCAACAGAAACTGCTTAGCTTCGCTGTTCCTTTTCATATGAGGTTTGATTATGCCTATGCAATGCATTTCCAATGTGCTTCCTTTCTGAACACATTTATAAACATTCTGTATCATGGTTATGCTAATGGCTTTTTATTTCATAATTCATATATACTTTAATTCTCAGGACATAGATATATGATATTTGGGTCTGATCATTGCATTTTGGTTTCTATGAATTTTGGATACTTATCCTTGTTATTTAATTGCATTATTGTTGTAGAATCAAACATATCTGATCTATTAGATGCCTCATAAAATCCATTTTTTCATTGTAAAATTTTAAAAAGTGATGAATGCGTTGGTCGAGAATTGAAAGTATTACGGAGAAAAAAAAACTTTTATGACAAAAATGAAAAAAAAATTAAATAAAATTGAACAACGAAAATAATTTAAAAGATCAAAACATTGGTTTTGCCTTTTATTTATTTATTTATTGGTGAGCAAACCCGGCTCAGTGTTGGGTTGATGAAAGGTTATTGCAATTGACAATTGTGGCTCATCACTAATAGTAAGCCAACCAGGCTGGCTTATCTTTGTATCAGCACTTGGAGAACCATGTGGTTTGGTTGAGTCATGAATTTATCCCTTCCAAATATGAAAATGATTTGTGGTTTGGTTTGGTTCAGGTGGATTTAAGTATTGAATTCGATTTGATCATTCCAAAAAATAAATAAATAAATAACTTGCAGTTGCTGCTTGGTTTGTTTCAATTTTTTATCTTGCTACACTTTTTTTTAAATGAAATACCTGTGTTTTGTAGTATGAGTTAATATATTAAACATGGTCACATGGAGGGTTGCTCCTCTAAAGTGCATTGTTTTGTAACTATTTTATAAATAATTTATCTAATAAAATGTAGGCGTGTTCTATAATGTTCAAAAATAAACTGTGACCAGCTATGTTCCCTTAAAATTTTACCTCCTGCAGCAGCAATAACAACAATTAAGCCTTTGTTCTACTAGGTGGGGTCGGCTACATGGATCAAACGACGCCATAAAATTTTACCTGCAGCAACCCGTTAAATTTTGTAGCCTTTTTTTTTTTGAGAATGAAATATAAATAATACTCCCTCCGGTCCACACACACACATATATATATATATATATATAAGGCCTTTTGAAATTTTTATTTTGACTCTGTTTATAAGATTATTTACCAATATTCAATGACAATTAATTTTTTTTTTTTGTCATAAACACTACTATCTACTTAACATTTTGTAATTTTGAAAATATATATCAAATGTTCACATTTTCAATATAAATAACTAAATTAACCAATTTAATTTGCCAAAGTGATTTTATATATAGGGACGAAGGAAGTAATGAAATGATAATCATGACCTTATTGCTTTACTATTTCAAGAAAATAAAAAATCGTACCAACGGGGTTTGGTTCAGTTGGTGTAAGATCCCAATTGAAATCCGGGGAATGGGACAAGGTGCTAGTAGCCCCGAGTTCGATTCCCACTAAAAACATCCCGTTGGAAGAGCCAGCCACGCAGCTCGCTCCGGATTAGTCTCAAGGGCTCTCTGGTACTAAGGATGCTCTTAAAAATACCGGTGATTCCGCAAGGAATTCGGAAAAAAAAATTAATAATAATAAAAAATCGTATTGTCTTCACCACTGTCAACCATCTACCCCTTCCCTGGTACCATTGTTGGCGTTGCCGCTATCTTCTCTCTTCTTTGCAACCACCCCCTTTTCTGGTGATCACACCTGCCCCAAAACATGAACTAACAATGCAGAATTAGAAAACAAGTTCAACCCAATGTTTGGTTTGCGAAAAAGTTTGATGTTTTCATTTCAAAAAATTATTATAATTATAATTATCACCTCGTGTTATTATTTCAATTTTTGCTAATTATGAATGTGACTCGTGTTTTCGTTTCATTTCCTATTTTCAAAATTTTATATAAGAGTGAAAACAATAAAAAAATTGTTTTCAATATGAGTTTTTTCTTAATGTATTCTTCAACCAATGTCCTTAAGACACTAGTTAACAGGACCTTTTTTTTATGAAAATGTCAAAAATACCTTTCGTATTAAATAATTTTTCATTTTGAGGTGTTAAAAAAATACATTTTCAATACATTCCTGTCATAAATATGTTTTGACTTATTAATATCGGAAGTGAAAATTTATTTTTACACTTCTGGCGATGATGAGTCGGAAGTGAAAAATTCCAGTACTGATATTTGGCTGATTACCCTGATTATATCAATGTTTGCTGTGATGAGGATTCATCATCTGGAAAAGAATTGCTTTCTTTAGAGCTTATTTCATGAAGAAAAAAGCTTTCGTTGTCTGAATTGCAATTGCATGAGCTGTTATCTTTTTCTGTGTAAAAAAAGACAGAATGTTTGGGGTTGGGCTCAATACTTGAGGAGGCTTTGGTTCATCACCCTTTCTGGGGTTGCCTGCATGTGAGAATGTGTTTGGGGTACATTCACCTCATGATTAAGACTGAATAGAACAAATTTTCCCACTTCACTTGCCAATTTCTACACCCCACTCTTTTTCTATTCTCCAAAAATACTCCCATCTTCATCTTCCACCACACCCCACAATCTTCACCCCAGCCCCACCACCTCCACCACACCACCGATCCACCTCCGCCACACCCCACAACCCACAACCTTCACACCAGCCCCACCACACCCCACACCACCGATCCACCTCCACAACAACCCCCACCCCACCACCCACACCCACCACACCCTTTCCCTTCCCTTCCTTCCTCTTCCTCTTTTCTCTGTTTTTTTTTTTTTAAATTTCGACCTTGGGTCGTGAGGAGCCTCACAACCCACCCCATTATATAGGTAGCCTCATAGCCTGATTGTGAGGAGCCTCACGACCCACCCCAGCATATAGGTTGTGACCCTGGGTTGTGAGGCTCCTCACGACCCCGGTTGTGAGGAGCCTCACAAGAGGAGCCTCACGACCCACCCCAGTGTATAGGTCGTGACCCGGGGTTGTGAGGCTCCTCACTACCCCGGTTGTGAGGTGCCTCACGACCCAAGGTCGAAATTTTAAAAAAAAAATCAGAAAAAAGAGAAAGAAGAAGGAAGGGAAGGAAAATGGTGCGGTGGGGTGTGGGTGGTGCTGGTGTAGGTGGTGACTGTGGGGCTGTGGGTGGTGGCTGTCAAGGGAAAGACGAGACGGTGGGGTTGTGGGTGGTGGCGGTGGGACAGTGGGATGTTGGCTGAAGGGCGGTGGGGCTGGGTGGTGGCTGGAAATGGTGGGGTGTAGGGAAAAAGAAGAGAGTGGGGTGGAGAGTGGGGTGTAGCCTGGGTAGGGAAAAAGAGAAGAGAGTGGGGTGGGTAGTCATTTTAATGTCAGGGGTAATTTTGCATTTTCAACCTTAAAGTGGGGTGTGTAAATTGGTGTATGGGGTGTGTAAATTTTTTCTCAAGACTGAAAACACCTTGAACACATCGAATTGAAGGATGATAATAAATTAAACTTTTGCTATAGAACGTGAAGCAGTTTCCATTTCCATGAAGGGAAATTCTTTGATACCTTTCTTTTTAAATTATATTCATACATCCTTTCTAATTTTTGGCAAATGCTAACAAGTGCCCTTAGGGTATGGGCATTTGTTAAAGATCTTAATGGAGGAAAAAGCTCTTGGAAAATGCATTTTTGGATGTTTTCGAGAGAAGAGTAAACATGGACTTAGGATTATTTTTTCACTCTTAGTAACCTTAACAAGTGTCCTTAGTTAGCAAAACCCTTTATTTTTTTCACGATTTTTTTAACCTCAAATTTTATCCACTTTTATCCTACTGCAAATAATTCAATATCGCACATCCTACATTACCATTATTGTTGTCATATCCATATTTACATGTGACAATTGTTCTACCAACATGACATCATTCTTGACCTCAACAATCTTTCAAAAAATTAATATGCATGGTAAATATTGTTATCTCCTAATTACCTTAAGGTTTATTACAATTCACCATTATTTCAACTTTTAATTTTAATAATCAAGGATTTTAATTATTAAATAAGTGATACTGTGAAAATAAGCATTGAAACAAAACTAAAAGGCAAGCATAAAAAAATCACCCTACAAAATATTCAACTCATCGATCTAAGTTTGATTTTGGAAATACTGATTGTTAAGATGTATTCTTTTGAAAATTATTGGTCACAAGTTAAATATCAAATGTATTAACACTTTCGATTTATCGGTGTCAGAAATATAAAATTTGTACTTTTGACATTCGTGAGCCGAAACTTATTACCAACATAGGTGTGTTAGCAGTGTATTTATTTTGTTCCGACACCTTGAAATCAGAAAAAAAAATTAACATAAATTTTTTTTTTTATTTTTAAAATAAAAAGTGGGAGCTAGACATTATATCATAACGACCAAAAATTAAAACTCTTGATATAAAAACACCCTTTCTAATCCTGCAACGCTGGAACCCACGCAAAAACATCAAAAACATTCTTTACGAAAAATAGTTCTATGGCCACGCTCCCATTATTGGATTCCTAATTTTCAACTGCATGCAAAGATATAAAATCATGTCTACAAGTAATGTTGACGTATTACTAAACACAAAGGTTCATAACAAATTGAAAAGGTTGAAAGTGAAGCTTTCTTTTTATTCATGTAAAGTTTACACGATTTGGAGGATTATGTATAAGTCAAATTTGTCAATTTCTACTAGAACCCGTATTTGATTGCCAGCAATAGCCCCCACATTAACGAAAGAGTGTACCACAAACCACTAGTAATAATTCAACCCGCTTATTACAAAGAACAATAATAATCAAAAAGAAAATAGTATGATTAAATTATATCGCATAGATTGTTTTTACAAAGTGCTTGATCCCCGATTATGGTAAATGTATCAACTCAATCCATAAAAAATACACCGAGTTTTTGGATTCAAAACAATGTCAAACACAAATATCGTGTGCTTTAGTTATCTTCATCTCGTTAATTACACGTAAATGGACAAAGATGAGAACTGGATAAATGGGTTCATTTGTCATCTATATGTGATATATGAAATGCGATCTAGTTTCTTGTCTTAATATTCTTTTGATTGTTATATCTCATACTTTTATAATGTAGTTCATGAGTTTAATCCTTCTATGATTAATAAAAAACTATATATCTTTCTTATTCTTATAATTACTTATCAAAGTATTTTTTATCCACGCTATAATATAAATAAATTTACTAAATATATTAAATTTTTTCTGCTTATTATTAAAAGTGAACCGATAAAAGAGTTTTTTTATTTCTCAAAACAACAATTCACATATTATATGCATAAAAAAGAGTAACAACACACATATTAATGTTACCGACCCAACGCAACTTCAATAATTATTAAAAGTGTTGGACGTATGTAGTTTCTTCGACCTAGGACTCAATTCATATGCATGATTTATGTTTCTAAATGAAATCTAGGGTAGGTTTTATCACGTGGTTTGTGGATCCACCCAATAAAGTTGTCTTTTTACATAGCCTTGTAGTTTGTAAATTAAAATGAAGTTAATTAAGCTTAAGAAATTGAGTAATGTAAAACTCGATAAAGTAATATAAAGAAAAAAAAAGGAAAGAACGATAATGGCCTCTGGTACGTGAATGGAGGTGGGGTCATAAAAATGAAAAATGAGTCCAATCACTTTTAGCAAAGGGGGCAAGATATGTCCAGCCTAGAACACTCATAAAGGTTCATATCAATGTGCTTAGTGCTACAGAGACTTAGCTATTAAGATTGCAATAATGATAAAAAATTGGGGCTTCATTGGCTGATTTGGTTGGAAAAACCAAATTCCCCATGCAAAGCGTCGTGTGTTAAGATACCACTAATCAAATTTTTATGTTCACAAAAATGAGCTAAAGTTGCACTGTTGAAAAGTGAAGGTGGGCACGGGAAAGACAAAAACAATATTTTCGTTAGACTTTTGTAGTCGATTAATTGTTAATACGAGAATGTTTACAATTGGTCTAAAGACCTTATTTAAGAATTCGAAGATAGAAATTTTGATTTGAAAAATGTTAGTTTGATTACCTTAATGATCTTAAAGTTGTAATTATTACTATGATCTTAAAGTTATTGGTTTTACTAGTTTTTAAAGTATAAAATTATCATTTTTTTTAAAATAAAATCATTTATTTTTACTTTTTTAAACAATATCTTAAAGATATTTAATATTTTCCTTTCTACTAACACAAAATTTATATTTCTTGAATCCTTAAACAATGTTTTACAATACTAAAATGAACGTAACCTTGTTAATAAAATTTAATTGTTGCATCTTGAAAGGACAACTTGTACTAATGAGACATAACCTTAGTAACATTTTGCAATAGTGACATTTTCTGTGGGTAGGAGTTGGAATCAATGCATCACTTGTGAGCTTGGACACATCTGCATTGAAGGTTTACGTCAAATGCTGTAGTGTTGGACCAAATTCAAAGTAGGAGACGATCAAGAAAAACTGGAAGAAAATAAAAAACAAGGTTGAAGCCACATTTACTTATTTTATTTACTTTTTTTTCCCCTTTTTTGGATCTATATTTCTTTGGACTTGTAAGCACAAAGTTAACATAAAGAACCATTTTTAAAAAATAAAGATAAAAATAGCATTACCAAAATGGCATGTCAAATGAGTTTAGCACAATACATTAAATAGCTCCATAAAAAGTGACTGAACTAAAAATGGATAAACGAAATGAATAAATGATAATTTAATTACATTACTCTGAATATTTAAAAAGTTTAGATAAGTTGGATTTTGAAACTTATCTTAACTAAGACACATTTTTAAATTTATAAGTATTTACAAAAATGTATTTGCATATTCACCAACATAGGTTAGGACGAGTGGTAAACAGTTCGGTTTCGCTTGAGCAATGTCTCGGGTTCGATTTCCTGTGGATGCAGAAAATTCATGTTGGGAGACTCATCTATCATAATCAGACATGCGACCCGAGTTGAAACTGGTTGGGCAACAAAAAAATTTCATTTGGATACAAGATTTAAATTAACGAATTACATTTAAAAAAAAAATTATCGAACTATGAGCGAATTCGGCAATTCATCACCAACAGAAAAAAGTTTTGTTATTTTATTTATGTTACTTTTTTACATTTTTTTCATTTACTAGTGTATGGGAAATATTGACAAATAATTTAAGAGTATTGTTTAAAGATTTTTTAAAAAATGTGATTTTAAAAAAAAAAATCAATATTTAGCACTACCGGATGGTCAATCAAAGAAAAAAATTCAATATTTTTAACTTAACTTTAAACATTGCACTTTTCAATAAACATTAAAGAAGATCCTTACTTTGTCCGCGTAACACAGCCCAGTTGGTGGTTGCAGGGACACTTAGGATTTCCCCCTTCCCAGGTCATGGGTTCTAGTCCCAGACCTCCCATGTAAACCAAAAAAGAAGATCCTTACTTTTTACTCAATAAAAAATTTAACAGCAACAAATTGGTGATTGATACAGTAATTCCCTAAAAAATTATGATTGATAAGTAATAATTATAACATAAGCGTGAAAAATAATCTTAAAAGCAAGCGTGAAATGGTGATTTTCCAAATTAATTTGAGAGAGAAATCTCCTCTTAGTTTTTACCCCCCATAATAATAAAATGAGAGAGAAGATTGAAAAAAGCAGTCAGCATTGAACTTTTGAGATGAAAAATAGTACTATCTCCTTTTCATATGTAACGTTGGTTTTAACATTCGCACAATGTTTCATGAGTCTTGTTCTTTTATAAACCCAATATATAATTATTGTTATTTTTTCAAACACACCCCTGTTTATTACATTCTCTTTTTTACTTTCAATACTTTTCTCTTTCTTCAATAATGATTATATAGAGACATTATAGTTAAAATACTGAACTATTTCTTAAAACTTGTGCATAACCTTAAAACACAATGTGCATGAAAGGGAGGGAGTAGAATCTAAAGCAACTAGTATTAACCAGGGAAAATAAAACAAATTTGATTAGTGTGCTTAATAGTGTGTTTGCTTGTATCAACTCTATTATTCAAACATCTGTATTTGACATCTATACAGGACACCTGCCTTTTCAGGTTAAAACTGGTGGATCCTGCAGTTTCTCTTTTTTACAGAATTCACCACTTTTTATCAAAAAAGGCAGGTGTCTACATCTGATGTCAAATACAGATGTCCCGATAACATTTTTGTTGCTTGTATCATCACCTCCTCAGCTTTTCTGATTTCCCCAAAGCAAAAAGGAATCAAAACTCTACACCAAAGTTCACAGGCAATCCTCACAGTCACAGACCAACCCTCCCTCCCTTCTGCAACTGCAACACCAAACCATCATTCTCTGACTCTCTCACTCTCACATTAACTCACTCTCTTTGACCCCTTTCTTCTCTGCTCACCTCACTCACCATCCAAATCCAGTACAACCCCATCAACACTTAAAACAATACTATACCCTCTCCTTTACATTCAAACTTGTCCTATATTTCAGGTTTCATATCTCAGCTTCATTAAATCCCACTGTTATAGGAGTTCTTTTGTCATCCTCTTATCCCTTATCCCTTATTTTCAAAAGCTCAAACAATGGAATCTTTACCTCATCATCTCCTTCAACAACTTATCCTTCACAAAAGTGACCAACTTTATTGACAGAACCAAACAACTTGAAACCATTCCCATTCAATGGAGATTCATCAAAGTTTGAAGCTCTTAGTCCAAAGAAAAAACCCACACAACAAAAACAAAGACAACAAAAAAATTCCAGAACCCATTACTCCAAGGCTCAAATGGAAAAACATCTTTTCCCACCACCACCACAAGAAGTCACAACCACCTCCACCACCTTCTTCAGAAAAGCCCCCAGAAGAATTCCTCTGCCCCATCACCAAAACCTTAATGTCAGACCCAGTTATAGTCTCTTCCGGCCACTCCTTCGACCGAGTCTCCGTTCAAACATGTAAAAATCTCAACTTTACCCCTCAACTCTCAGACGGCACTACCCCTGACTTCTCCACCGTTATCCCCAACCTCGCTCTCAAATCAGCCATCACCAAATGGTGCAAAAACTCCATCAATGCACCCGTCACACCTTATTCCACCCCAGCCAATGCAGAAACCATCATAAACACGATCATCGCTAAACAAAGTCATAATCAGAATGCACTCACTACTACTACCACTACTGTTACAGAAAAAGAGTTGATTTTGGGAATCAACGAAAACCCTAATTTCAATTTCAACCATGCCGAAACCCAAATCCCTAATAGGCCAACCCATTTCTACTCTACCTCGGAGGAATCCATAGCCACCAACGCTTCAGCTTCAACTTCGACCCCTCCGATTCAATTCGCAACGAAACCTAGCTGCTACTACTACAACTCTTACTCCTCAAATTCGTCTTCGGAAATCGAACCCGCAGCATCCACAATACCCGAATTGGAACAAATCGTGTCGAAACTCAAAAACCCCCAAATTTTCATCGTCGAAGAGGGTTTAATTTCGCTCAGGAAGATTTCGAGAACGAAAGAGGAAATTAGGGTTTCGCTCTGCACCCCTCAATTGTTATCTGTTTTGAAATCGTTGATTGTTTCGAAGTATGTTAATGTTCAGGTCAACGCTCTTGCTTCTTTGGTCAACCTTTCGTTGGAGAAATTGAACAAGGTGAAGATCGTACGGTCGGGGATCGTTCCGCCGTTGATCGAAGTTTTGAGGCTCGGATCCGCTGAGTCGCAGGAACACGCTGCGGGCGCGCTCTTCAGTCTGGCGATCGAAGATGATAACAAAACCGCGATCGGTGTTCTGGGCGGTTTGGGACCTTTGCTTCACGCGCTGGGCTCGGAGAGTGAGCGCACGCGACATGACGCGGCTTTGGCGCTTTATCATTTGTCCATGGTGCAGAGTAATCGGTCTAAGATGGTTAAGATGGGTTCGGTTCCGGTTTTATTGGGGATGGTTAAGTCGGGTGACATGATGGGCCGGGTTTTGTTGATATTGTGTAATTTGGGCTCCGGGTCGGATGGGCGGGCCGCAATGTTGGACGCGGGTGTGGTCGAGTGTTTGGTGGGGTTGTTGGGTGGGCCCGAGTTGGGCTCCAGATCGGCACGAGAGAGTTGTGTGAGTGTGATGTATGCGCTGAGTCATGGCGGGCTAAGGTTTAAGGCGGTGGCGAAGGCGGCAGGGGTGGTGGAGGTGTTGCAAAAGGTGGAGAAGGTCGGGAGCGAGAGGGCGAGGGAGAAGGTGAGGAGGATTTTGGAGATTATGAGAAGGAAGGAGTCGGAGGAGGAGGATGTGGATTGGGAGGAGCTACTTGACTCGGGGTTAGGTTGTCGAAGTCGTGGCCGACATGGTAGCGAGTTGGATGAGTCCATTGCTAACTCATCCGAGTTTTGAGTGCGACAACAATCAACTCTTTTTTTACCGAATGAGCTCGCCTACATGGATCAAACTGTTACATGATTTGATTTACGAATACAGCTACATTTTGTTTTTCAAAGTGTAATTATTGATTTTTTTTTAAAAAGAAACAGTGCTGTTGTTGATGCTTTAATTTGTTCTTTATTTTTTCCTCATTTGTTTTCTGATTTTAAAGTTGGATGGAAAATCGAAACATGGTTTTATATATTTTTTATGGGTTCCAAATAATTTGTGGTGAAAAATAACAAAATAGAAATGGATTTCACCATAAATGAGGGTGTCGGGTGTGAGGATTAATTGTTGGGCATTATTTCCATGCAACCAAATTTTGGATGGTTGCAAAACAATCTCTTAGTGGATCAATGTTTATTTGACAAATCAGCTAATCTGAGTTGACATGGCAGTAACTTAGAACTTCATTAGCTGACGTGTCAAACAATCATTGGTTCATTTAAGGGATTGTTGTGCAACCATCCAAAATTTGGTTGCATGATAGAAATATTCTTAATTGTTTGATTAGTTTTATGGAATATGGAGCATGGAAAATAAAGAACGCACGAAGTGCTGGTATTGTTGATGGAATAAACGAAGAGAGAGGCTACTAAAGTTGAAGCATTTTGGGGGAGAAAGTTATGTGGGAGTGTTGGAGTATATGCTTATGCTATTGCTTTATTCCTTCATCTACAGACTACATAAGCTGGTTATCTTTACTTTTTGGCTTTACTTTTTCTCTCCTTTTTGAACTCAAAATTTGGTATCTTAAGATAATTTAAGCTCACATTATATTTTACTTTTCCTTTAACACCCGAATTATTCCAACTAGATCTAATTTGATAGGTAACGCTAATAGTTCTTTAATGGGACCATATTTTGGTTTTTGGTCTTCGTTTAGAGTTATAAGCTAAACTCCAAGGTAAATTTATTGTTAATAAAAAACAAGAAGGCAAATTTATTTATGAAGTCTTATAATTAATCTATGAAATTCTGCGCAGGAAAGTGAGAAGGGTCGCAACTTTTATGGCCTTACCCTTCTAAGCTTGTTCTACTCTTATTCCTTTCCCACTTCATTTTCTTTTACTTCAATTATGTGTTCCGTGAGGTCATAATCTAAATGAGAAAGTGGCTTTGGCTTTACGTTTTTTTTTTTTTAATTTATGCTTGGAGGTAGGCAATTGCAACCTAAAATGTGCTGGCCTGAAAGCATTACACTAACGGATTAGGCTGTTTTCATGTTTATATGAGAAATTTTATTTGCATTCATGCTTTTATTATTCACATTCGTGGGATGATTTATTCAATTTTTTTAATACAAATCATCCGAAGTTTGTGAATAATAATAATAATAATAATATAGGTATGAATAAAATCTCATATCTTATATTATTTGAACTTTGAAGATGCTAATGTAAGAATTAAAGTAATTCTTAAGAGAATAATATTTCTCCTGTATAAATCATACAAAAGAATTTAAAAATTCACCTGTTAAATTAAATGGAAATTAAAAAAAAAAAAAAAAAAAAACAGATTTTTTCTGCTTCAGTGAAGATCCGCCATTGGCAACAGTAATGATATTTGTCCTCAAACTCAAATTATAAGTTTAGGGTCTTCAACAACTCTATTTTAGCAAAGTGTTTCTTATTTCAAACCCCTTGCTACAGTTTCAAAGAAAATCTAATTGAATAAAACAAATTTATCAAACAAGGTTAATGAGTTGAAGGAGAATAGTGCTGAGCTGAAGTCTACTCAGTTAAAGGCTGCAGACACTAGTATAAAATGAGTTTTGTTCATAAAGGAGTTGGATGATATTCACATAGGTGTTAGATAGGAGCTTAAGTTAATTAGATAAAAAGTTTTGTATTAAGTTTGTTAGGAGTTACTTAGAATTGGCGCCAACTTTGCTTGGTTGCTAGTTGGCACTCCAGCAGCCAATAATATTGAATCATTTCCTTAAGAGTTTTACTTTTCGAACTCCTTTGTTTACTCACTGGCCACCATTTTTTCTGCCTTATACAAGGCGGTAGTGTAAAATTATCATATTTTTTTCGTCTTATACAAAGCGGACGTGCAAAATTACCATTTTTCCGCCTAGAAAGAAGCGGAAAAAACTGATAATCTACACTACCGCCTTGTATAAGGCGGAAAAATGCACTACCGCCTTGTATAAGGCGGAAAAAATGGGAGCCGGTGAATAAACAACGGGGTTCAAAAAGTAAAACTCTTCCTTGAAAGTTTGAGTTTCAATTCTCTTCTTCTTCTCTCAAGTTTCATTTTCTCTCTCTTCTCTCGAAGCTTCTTTTCTTCTTCATTTCTAAGTTTCTGAATTTCTTCATCTCAGATTCAACTCTTGTTGAATCAATTCACTGATATTCACAAATCTTATGAAATTCCCTTTATCAAGCTTGAACAATTAGATTAAATCCCTTTTTCAAGCGTGCTTATATCATTTTAAGCTGCTAGAATTTAAAAGAGTTTGTGGTTTAATTGAATGAAACAAGTTTCAAGACCCGATTATGATCAAATTCTAAAATCATGGAAGCAGAAGGATCAAATGACATTGTATCGGTCTATAATTTGGACACATGATGGCTAACATAACAATAATGAATTATGGAAAGTTTCATAATATTACGAAAAAGGGAATTAGGACAAAAATAAATGAGAATTGGCTGCTCTCCATGTTACAATATAAAATGGAGTGTAATGCATATGCATCAATGATGTAAAGTTCTTTTACACTCATGGTTGATTTTTAAGTAAAAGTAATGAACCAAGAAAAACATTTACATTGTCGATGCACATGCTATTTTCACTCTAAAATAGCATGTATTAATTTACAATAGCTCAACTTTGGTACATCCACGGTGGAGAGAAAAATTAAAAAAACAAAAAAAATACAAAGAAAAATGGTTTTATTGGATAGTTTTTAAGTTCTTTGATGGCTTAGTTCTTTTGTGTCCGTGGTCCCTGACTCATGAATGATTCTCTGTTCATAAATTCGTTTAGGAGGCTCCCACTCAATTATTGCTTGCTATTGCAGTTGAGGGTGTGAAAGAAGGCAAATACACTTGTGCACTATTGTTTTGCAGAACCCTGTGTAATTCACTGTCATAATATATTTGAATGTATGTTACTCAGAGACAATTTAAGTTCCATAAATTACACTCGTGCTAGAACACTATCACATCTTATTCGAATATATGACTCCAATCTCATCCTACACCGTAGTATATGACCGACAGTATCAATAATTTCAATTTGAAAATTGGTTAAAAAAGCATAACTTAAAAATCAGCAATGGAAAATGTGCCAAAATATACATAGCACACATAATGTGCAAGATGTAACTACCACTATAATTTTAGCAGGCAGTAGTAGAAGGGGAAAAGGTTCAACAATCGATTCAAGAAGCAATCTAACCTCCTAACAATTTAAATATATAATATATCCAACACATAACAGTTAAATTGAAAGTATTTTCAGATAATCATCCATAAAGAGTTGCACATTATCACATATTCACACAAAGTCTTAATTAATGGTAAAGGAACTAGGTCCGCGTAAGACAGCCCAGTTGGTGGCTGCAGGGACATTTAGGATTTCCCCCTCCCCCAGGTCATGGGTTCTAGTCCCAGACCTCCCATGTAAACCAAAAAAAAAAAAAATGGTAAAGGAACTAGCCAATTTTGCGAATAATGGGTTCAAAGATGCTCTCAAGCTCCTTCAGATTATCCTCAAACACGTCTCTTTCTTTCAGCTTGATATCACCTTCAAGCAAATCTGAGGCATTAGTAATTGCAGAATTGATTTTCTCCTTGTCTTGTTGGCAGAGCTTAGAATTGAATTTCTTTAAAGCATTGCTCATCTTGTAAACGTAATCATCCAAAGCATTCCTAGCTTTGACCTTCTTAACAAACTTCATATCTTCAATCTGGCAATTCTTAGCCTCTTGAATCATTCTTTCAATTTCTTCACTAGTCAGTCTTTCGCTGTCATTGGTTACGGTAATTTCATTCCTAGCACCTGTGGTTTTTTCCTCAGCAGAGACTGTTAGGATACCACTTTCATCTATATCAAAGCATACATCAATAGGATAGCCGCGAGGAGTGGGTGGCAAACCCCGAAGAAGAAACGACCCTAGCAAGTTGTTATCATCAACTCTTGTTCTCTCACCCTCATAAACACCAATCCTAACTAGGGATTGATTATCTTTAGTAGTAAAATATTTGCTTGTCTTCGTTACAGGAATTGGTGAATTCCTAGGAATCACAACATCCATGAGATCTCCATCTACCTCCGTACCAAGAGACAATGGTGTCACATCCACCAGCGTCAACTTTGGAACATTCGTAATGCCTTTACTCAACAAAGCAGCCTTGACAGCTGCACCATAAGCAACAGCTTCATCAGGGTTGATGCTCTTGTACAAATCCTTCCCATTGAAAAAATCCTGCAATAGATGTTGCACTTTGGGAATCCTAGAAGAGCCACCAACAAGAACAACGTCATGTATGCTACTCTTGTCGATCTTGCCATCAGTAAGACACTTATCTACTGTTTTCATACATTCATCAAAAAGGTCCATGTTGATTTCCTCAAACTTAGCTCGAGTAATTGTTGAACAGAAGTCAATGCCTTGAGATAAAGCATCTACCTCAATGTAGGTATCAACGGAGAAAGAGAGTATCCTTTTTGCCTTCTCGCACGCAGTTCTCAACCTCCTCAGAGCTCTAGGATTTCCGCTAATGTCCACTTTTTTCTTTTTTTTGAACTCTTGCATAAAGTAGTTCACCATTCTGTTATCAAAATCCTCTCCCCCGAGATGAGTGTTTCCTGCAGTGGCCTTGACCTTGAAGACCTTATCCTTAATTGTAAGGAGGGACACATCAAAAGTACCACCACCAAGGTCAAAGATAAAAATATTTTCCTCTCCAACACAATTAGCTCTCTTCTCAAGGCCATATGCAATAGCCGCAGCTGTAGGTTCATTGATTATTTGCATGACTTTGAGGCCAGCAATGATACCAGCATCTTTCGTGGCTTTACGCTGAGAGTCGTTAAAATAAGCTGGCACCGTAATAACTGCATTCTTTACTGGTGATTCCAAATATGATTCTGCAATCTCACGCATGTTTGTGAGGATCATAGATGAGATTTCCTCGGCCGAAAAGTGCTTTTCTTGACCCTTGTGGTTGACAACAATCATAGGTTTGTCACGAATTCCAGCAATGACCTTAAATGGCCAAAGCAAAATGTCATTCTGAATGACAGGGTCACTATATTTCCTACCAATTAGCCTCTTAGCATCTGCCAAAATAACATTATTCCTTAGCTACCATTTTCCCCACAAAAAGAAAAAAGGGAACCGATAAAAGTATAGAGACTTAAAAGATTGCGTTGACAAAATAAAACCAGTTACCAAAGATGGTGTTAGTTGGATTGGTGGCAGCCTGGTTCTTAGCAGCATAGCCAATCAATCTTTGGTTATCGGTGAAAGCTACACAAGAAGGTGTAGTTTTGTTGCCTTGGTCGTTGTGGATGATTTCCACTCGATCGTGTTGCTCCTGCCATACTCCAACACACGAATAAGTAGTGCCAAGGTCTATTCCTATCGCAGTTTCCTCATATTTGTTGGCCATTTCTTCCACCTGAATAAAGAAGATAGATTGTAAAATATGGAGATGGAAATTAGCTGAATGTGTACTTCTTAATCCTTTAAACGGTTTACTTGTGCTACACTTATTTATACAGCCGGTAATGGAAGGGTTCACTAAGGTATGATTATTGTTTAAGGTCTTGCTAACAACAAACAAGTGCCTGCCATAATGTCACTCTTTAAATGGTTTACTCGTGCTACACTTTTTTTTTTAGGATAATCACTTGTGATACATGTACTTATACAGCAGGAAATGGAAGGATTCACTAAGGTCTAATTACTCCCTCCATTTCTATCTATCTGTCCATAGGAAGAAAAACTTCTATTTATGTGTCCCATATAAAAATACAAGAATGCAGTAGTTGCTATTTTATTTGTCTACCCCAATTCAATAGGTTGTTGATTTACCTTAGTATTGACCAAAAGTTAATGATTACAATAAAAAGAGGATATATTAGGAAAAATAAAATAAAACTAATGTATTGAAAATCAAAACATTCATTATATTTTGTTAGCGTGTTTTTGTATAACGGGATAAATAAATAAGAAACTACTACTCCATCCGTCCCTAAATATAGGACCTCTTTGGAAGATTTCACGTCCATTAAGAAAGTGGAATAATTTAGTTAATTGTATTGGAAATGTGAACTTTTGATATTTATTTTCAAAATTACTTCTATTAATATTATTGAGAATCTAAAAAGTGATAAATAAATAGGAATGTTGGTGGAAAAAAGTAATTAATGATCATTGAAAATTGGTAAACGGTCTTATAAATAAGGACAAAATAAAAGTGTCAAAAGGGACCGAGGAAGTAATATTTAAGGTAAGGTATCGAGTGACCTAAGGGCAATCACGAAGTCATGCTACACTTAAAAATGAAGTGATACCACATCTGTTACATTTTCGTCCTTTGAAGGTGAGCTTTTAGTATGCAAAGGGGTATCAACTACAGTACTACTTTCTATCAAGTATCCAAAGTTTGGAGGTTTCAAGGTATAGCTTTTCAAGGTGAGGCTATTTAAGTCTTAATGATAATACCTAGTTACAGTATATTATAGTAATATAAAATGGCATATAACTAGCGTAGTACCTGTTTTGGAAATTGTTGAATGATCAAAGCTCTTGTTGGTCAAGACAAGTCTTCCCCCTCTCAATCCCTGTTCAAGTTTTGCAACACTGCAACTTTCAACTGGAGTAAGGAACCAGCAATAATAGTCTTATTTTTCGTGAGCCCTTTTGTTATGGCCTTATGTGTCAAAAGTTAACTACTTTACAAAAATTATTAAGGTGGGTCATTACTTTTTTTTTTAAACTTTAAAAAAGCATTTTAATATTACAATTTTTTCTTCTTAATTTTTATTAAAAAATTCACAACTGTATTATTTTTCTTTACATTAATGAATAAAAGATAAATAAGAGAAAAAAATAATAAATACCTCCTATAAACTATAAAATAATTTATAAATAAGATCAAAATTTTTTTCTAAAATATTATCTATAAATAACATCATAGACATATATTTTTCAAGCAGACTTTGTTGGAGAGATACATAAGAATTCCCATATCACTTGTCTTCAACCTCTAAACAATTAGACCTCTCTTCTTTTTTACCAACATCCAAAACTTCGTCTGGTCAACCTGTAATTTCGCTTTTATGTTAATGTCCTTTTGATAAACGTTTTTTTGATAAAGAGCAAAAAGGCTGTGTGGTTGTTTCCAAAGAAAACATGTATAAATGAATTGACATACATTATTCATCATTTATGCAATTTGCTGGCATTTGGATATTAGGAAAATCCAGGTTTTTCTGATGTAGGTGACATCCAGATTTAAATCTATGGGTAAAGCTATGGATAGCTATGAGCGTTGTAAAAATATGTCGTGAGGGCCACAATCATGGAAATAGAAGTGTATGTTCCATCACTAAAACATGTAATGAAACATGTAATGGAACAAAGTCATGGTGCCGGCTTCACTGCACTGCCTTGGGGTTTGGTGCAGCATGCAACTCTTATATTTTACCTACTCTCAGCCAGTTTTTCGGTTTTTAATTTTTTTAGTTATTTAAATAAAAAAAGGATAAAATTGTAAATAAATTATGGTCACCACTACCAAAAGCAACTCCGATAACGCCTCCTGCACCACCACTGGCGACTCCTCCAGCACCACCACCGGCGACTCCATTTTCACCGCCAACGGACACCCCACCACAACAGCTTCACCACCACCCCCATCCACCGACACTCCTCAGATGCCACCGTCTAAGCCACACCCCGCCACCGCATCATCTGCCGCAGGGGAAGTAGGGGGTAATTTATTTAAAAAAAAAAACCAACCAACCCCTACATCAATCATGGGACGTAGGGGGTAAAAAAAACAAAAAAGAAAAAATTCAACCATACCCTACGTCAATCATGGAACGTAGGGGTTAATTTATTTAAAAAAAAAAAAAGAAACCAACCAACCCCTACATCAATCATGAGACGTAGGGGGTAATTTTTTTTTTTTAAAAAAAGAAAGAAACCAACTATTTCCTATGTCAATCATGGGATGCAGGGGGTAAAAAAAAAAACCAACCAACACGTAGGGGTTAATTTATTTAAAAAAAAAAAAAAAGAAACCAACCAACCCCTACGTCAATCATGGGACATAGGGGTTAATTTATTTAAAAAAAAAAAGAAACCAACCAACTCCTACGTCAATCATGGGACGTAGAGGATAATTAAAAAAAAGAAAAAGAAAGAAACCAACCAACCCCTACGTCAGTAATGGGACGTAGGGGGTAAAAAAAACCCAACCAACCCCTACGTCAATCATGGGACGTAGGGGTTAATTTATTTTAAAAAAAAAAAAGAAACCAACCAACCCCTATGTCAATCATGGGACGTAGGGGGTAATTTATTATAAATAAAAAAAAAGAAAGAGAGCAAACTTGTTGCAAAGAGAGCATCGACGAAGAGCTGAGCAGACGAGCGCAGTGATGGAGAAACGACGTGTCCATCGATTTTTAATTGGAATTAACACCTACTTTTTACGCTTGAAGCAAGTTAAAAAAATTTCCTGAATTAACACTTACTTCTTGAGCTTGAAGTAGGTTCAAAATTTCAACTGAAATTATCACATTCACATACACCTGCTTCTTGAGCTTGAAGTAGGTTCAAATTTCAAAGTAAACTTCCATTTCCATCCACAATAAAAAAAATAATAAAGACAAAACATCAACGGCAGTGTTGCTCTTCTCTCTTAGCTTCGAACCACCGCCAGACACCACCGTTGCTGCCAGTGCGGTTGTGGCTAGGAGCTGTCTGCTGGTGGCATTCCCGACACAAGCCACGCCAGATCCAGGTGTTGTTCGAAGCATCCATCATACACGCCAGTTTTTAATTTTTTGTTTTTTTTTACCGGACTAGCGAGTTTCCGGTTGCCTTCACTTGTCCGTACAAAACCATTTACACATGGGGTGCACGCTGCACCTTGGCAACTTTGGTTCATTGAAGCCGTGGTCCAATGTCATAGATGTAGTTTAATATGAAACATGTTATGGCAAATGCTAATAACTGCACTAAGTTAGCAAGCCAACTATAATAAAAATTCATTGTAACTTGCATTTTTTTTATTTTCGAGAGATGAAATGATGTGTACTTATAATTATTTTTCTTATTGTGGTAACTTTAACAAGTGCCCTAAGGACACTTGTTAACAAGACCTTATATATATATGGGTCTTGCTAACAAGTGCCCTTATAAGGGCACTTGTTAAGGTTACTACATATGGAAAAAAAATCATAAGTCCACATTCACCACTCTCTCGAAAACATAAAAAATCACACTTTCCAATAATTTTTATCTATAATTACTCTCTTAACAAGTGCCCTAAGGACACTTGTTAGCATTTTCCTATATATATATATATATAGAGAGAGAAGAAGTTGGCTATTGGTATAGGTTCAAGCGATTTACCAACAGGTTTTAGTGCCATGCATTGTCGAAGACTATAGTGATGGAACAAAATTTAAGTATTCAAAAATGTAACCCGTTAGTAAAAGCTATCCTTAAGGTCAAAAAATTGAAGGTATAGGTCCAATTTTCAGCGACGCGCCATAGCACTAAAATATAAACTTACAATGATGTGAAAAAACCGTAGGTACAAATAAATATAATTCATCACTAAAACCTGTAGCTATGGACGGAGAACTGAAGGTATAGATTCAACGCTCTTACCGACAAACTCCAATTCCTTAGCTATTACCTATAGTGACAGGGAGAAACTGTAGATATAGTGACATAAGGACGATGGTACCAACTATTCGTTGGTATAAGTTTTGGTGCTATACCTGGTTATCTGTGTTTCACCAACGGATTTCAGCTGTAGTTATATGGCAAAATTCTTGTAGGGTCTCCAGGGTCCATGGCTGGTATGTTTCAATATTTTTATATAAACCTTGACCTTCCTATATGCTGCTACCTTGGGAAATAAAAGTTGAGAAAAAAGAAGAGAAATGAATGACTCCTTTTAACCCGTTTCAACCTTGGTCACTGTAAAGAATCTTCTTTAGAAGAATGTAAAGTGCAGAAGTTTGTTGGAAAATGGCATTGGTGGGGGCTCAGTTGCTGGCACAATTCCAGTAAGCTTGCTACTTTCATGTATTTTGGTTTGCATTGAAAGACTTATTCTTTTCTACTCCATTCAGAATATTTCCTTCATAGTTTCTCCCTAATGTTTTTATACTAAAAGAAATTCAATTAAATGGGGTGAAGTGGGTTACAACAGCAGTTTCCTTATTTTATTATTTCAATCCCATTGCAGTAATAGGATATAATTGGTTTCTGTTTTTGTTTCTTTATTGCTGCAGAAACTGAATATTCCTAATGTTGCTGCAGAAGCTGAATAAAGGAGTTGTTGCTAAAACTCTAAAAGAGTGGCACCAAAGATGGTATTGAGAAGAAGAAAGTTGCTCCAAAACCAAAGCCTCCAAAGGTCATCGAAATCAGCCAAGACGAAGAGGGTCCAGAAAGACAAGTCTTTGAACAAGAAAAAGGAAGGAGTAGATGCTATCTCCAAAAAGAAATCACAAACACTTACTCTAGTCCTCACAGCTAGAAGCAAGGTTGATTGAAAAACTAAAACCCTTCTCTGTGTTTGAACTTTGAACCATCCATTTTATGATGTTTAGGTCTTTACTTACGAAGTTGTTGTGATGCTTTATTGCAGGCAGCATGTGGTTTAACTGAAAAACCAAAGGAGCAGATTATTGACATTGATGCTAGCGATATTGACAATGAACGTGCGGGCTTGCGGCTTTGGAATATATTGAAGATATTTACAGTTTCCATAAGCTGGTGGAGGTATCAAACATGTTCCCTTAGCAATATTATTTTTTCAATCTTTATGTTTGTGTTGTTGTTGATTAACTGATAACTGATACAGCAGCATCCTAATTATATATGTTATTTTTACTATGCATGTGATGTGTTTCATGAAGAGTGAGAGTCATCCACATAATTATGAGTTCACAGCCTGAGATAAATGAGAGGATGAGAGTCGGATTGGTTTAGTTTTATTGATAATATGAATGAATTGGTTGTTCTATGTGATTTGTGATTCACTGATTTACCAATTTTGTTAGTAGTTTTGAATTTTTTATGTAATTGCAGGGGTTCATGACATGTTCATGGACAAGGAAAAGGACACCATCACTGTGAAGGGGGCTAGAGATGTGAAGACTTTGTTGTGAAAAGGAGGCTTAAGCCATAAGGTAACGGTAGATCTATAAAACTTTGAAATTTTGGACTTTAACGTATCCTTTCTATCTTTTCCTTCTATGTGGTATTGGACTAATGGTAGATCACAACCCAATGAGTTAATGAGGATATAATGTGCTAGTACCAAAGAAAAGTCACTTAATTTGCATCAAATTTTGTTCTACTGAGAATTGGTTACAAATGTTCCGTATGTGTTGTTCTGCAGATGACACCAACTTCATTTCATTAAATCTTTCTTGACTAAATGTTACTCCCTCCGTCCCTAATTATAAATCCCTCTTGAAAGATTTCACGTCTATTAAGAAAGTGGAATAATTTAGTTATTTGTATTGAAAATATGAACTTTTGATATGTATTTTCAAAATTATCCCTATTAATATTATTGGGAATTTAAAAAGTGTTAAATAAATAGGAGTGTTCGTGGAAAAAAATAATTAATGCTCATTGAAAATTGGTAAAGGGCTTTATAAATAGGGACAAAATAAAAGTGTCAATAGGGCTTTATAATTAGGGACGGAGGGAATATTATTTTTGAGCTAATTTCTGGTTGTTATCTCTGCAGGCTCAAACGATATCTATGGGCCTGTTGTTTCTGCTGCTATCTGTGTCGTTCTGTTGCCATTTTTAAGTTACTAGTTTTTGTTGGTTTATTGGAATCACAGGTTGGGATTTATATGTTTTTGTTGGTTTATTGGAATCACATAGGTTGGATTTGAGTTAGCATCCATTGACACTAGGAATAAAACTCGATCACTTACACATTCACAAAACTTTTTATATATTATGAAATTTGTTAATCCAATCGTTGAATTACATGTTATTATCATGACGATCATACATACCAAATTTCAGATCATTCGGAGATTCATAGGTATCTAATCTAACAATGCATATTTACTTATATTTTAAATAACGTATTATATGTTAAAATATAATAGCCGGATGAAGTATCAAATAATTTTTATATTCTATGAAATTTTGTAAACTTGATCTACATGATAATAACATATAATTCAACGGTTGGATTGACAAATTTAATAACATATAAAAAGTTATGTGAATGTGTAAGTGACCAAATTTTACATCTGGTGCCAACGGATCCTAGATTGTTGGATTTTTATATTATTTGTTGGTTTATTAGAATCACATGGTGTTGTATGTTTTGATTCTTTTCCATGTTTATGTAATTTGATTTTGATTGAAATACTTCGTGTAATTGTTAGCTTCTTTTGGAATGAATTTTTTCTTAAGAAAATAAATTTTAGGAGTTATTATGGTGTCAACTAAAGTGATGCTATATTATTATTTTTTTTTTGAAAAAATATATCCAAATTTAGTCACAGTTAAAATCGTAGCTAACTGATAAAAAAATGTGACAACTAAAATATGGCTATTTCTTTTTAAAAAAAAAAAATTTACTCCCTCCATCCCTAAACATAAGATCATTTTGACACTTTTATTTTGTCCCTATTTATAAGACCATTTATCAATTTTCAATTATCATTAATTACTTTTTTCCACAAAGACCCTTATTTATTTAACACTTTTTAGATTCCCAATAATATTAATAGGGGTAATTTTGAAAATATATATCAAAAGTTCACATTTCCAATACAATTAACTAAAGAGTGAAGGGACACTTTGGTCCCTCAAGTTTTTCGACAGGGACACTTTAGTCCCTCAACAAATTTAATTCATTTTTAGTCCCCCATGTTTTCCAAAAGTACCAATTTAGTCCCTCATATTTTCCAAAAGTACCAATTTAGTCCTTCAACGAAGTGGCTAACGGAAATAGGACATGGACTAAATTGGTACTTTTGGAAAACTTTGGGGACTAAAAATGTATTAAATTTCTTGAGGGACTAAAGTGTCTCTGTCAAAAAACTTGAGGGACCAAAGTGTCTATTCACTCTTAACTAAATTATTTCACTTTCTTAATGGACGTGAAATCCACCAAAGGGGTCCTGTTATGGACCGGTACCACAGATCAATAAGAACCGGTATCACGGACCTACAAGCATAAATCCGGTATACCGGCAATCCGACATCAATAGCCTTCAGTGAGTAACCGACGTAACAGTTCGTCATTATGCTGCTAATGATGGCATTCATGGAGCCGTTACTCTTCGGCCTTAATGACCATCATGACTCAATCATTACAATGTCTCCTTCCAATCACCCTATAAATACAGGTAGTGGCTAAGGTATGACGGAAGACTCTCAACTCTCTCATTTCACACGGCACACACATCACCCCAAATATCCCGACTCGGTGGCAGAGCTCTTTAACCGAGAACTCGTTATCATCGTCGTACATCAACAAACCGGCTTGCCAGTACATGTGGGATAACACCCCACAACAGGTCCTATATTTAGGGACGGAGGGAGTATATCCTATTTAATCACGATTAAAATCGTGGTTAATTGATAAAAAAAATTAAAGGAGAACGGTTCAAAAAAATTATATCTTAATTTAGTCATAGTTAAAATCGTGGCTAACTGATGAAAAAATTAAACAAGACCAGTTCAAAAATTTAAACGAGACTAGTTAAAACAATTAAACGAGACCAATTAAAAAGATTAAACGAAATTGGTTTCAAATCGATCTCCTTAATTCAAAACAAGATTGGTTCGAAATCGATCTCGTTTTGACCCGTATTTACAACACCGTCATTTTTAAGACCGGTTCGAAACCAGTCTCGTAGATTATTCGAAATTGGCTTCAAAAAGCTAATGTAGTTGTGATAGTTGCAACTTGGTGAAAGAAGTCATTGTAAAGAACGACCGGTTTTTTCTAGTAAAGCAAATCTCCCCATCCAAAATGGCAAGTTTAGACGTAGCACTAATGTGGTTTAGGATGTGAATTAGGATAAAATCTTCTGTCTCAATCATGGTTGTCAAACTCGCGAGTTAACTCGTAACCCGTACGAGTTTACTCCATGGAATCGAGTTAACTCGATTCAAAACTCGGATCTGAGTAAACTCGGGTAGACTCGGATATAGTAGCATAAACTCGGTCAAACTCGCGAGTCAGTAAAAAAGGGTCCAAAAATAGAAGTCCAACACGGCTGTGTCATTTTTAGGCATTGTCAACTTCATTTTGGAAGATCAGCTGCGTTTTGGAAAATTTAAAAATAGAAACCCTTCTCTTTCTCTATTGCTCTCCATCTTTGCTGTTCTGGCTTGGTGAAACCCTTCTCGATCTCCGCTGCCCTCTCTGGCCTCTCTATCTCCGCTGCTCTATCTGGACTTGAAGGATTTGCTTGCATTAACTATTGTTGATTGTTTTGATTTGCTGGCATTAACTACTACTGCTGAAATTGATTCTTCTTTTGGTTCTTTTGATTTGCTTGCATTTAGATTAGCTAATTAACTACTGTAAGTGATGCAATTTTCTTATGATTTTATTTGTTGTTACTTTTATTGCAAAATTGTATTGATGCACTTCTATTATATCCTAATATCACTGATTTGGCTTTGATTGATTACAAAAAAATGTTGTCTTATATTTATAAACACTTCTTTTTCATTTGAATAGAGTAAATTATGAAATAGAATGTATGAAAGTTGTGTAGATATTAATTTTAAAATCAGTAATCTCGTTCGGTAAACTCGTATGAGTTCACGAGTCGAGTTTACTTCGGCTCCACGAGTTTAGGTAAACTCGCGAGTTTGACAACCTTGGTTTTCAAATCACTATCAATTTATCTAACCCTTAAACTCTTTACATTTTCGCATAATTTTCATTGTTTGAATTGATGTATGTAAGGTATTTGTGAAAATGTCCTAAGAGAGTTTTCGAATAGTTTTTTTGGCACAATTGTTAGGGGGTGTTTGTTTTTTTATTAAGATTACGTTTTTAGCTTTTTTTTTCAAAATAATCATAATGTATTATGTTTGGTTGTCAATGCAAATTATAATTTTACATTATATTCTTGGAAAAATAATCAAAATCTATCATTTTTCTCATATGTGTTGTATATTAATTTTATTAAGATTATTTTTTTAGACTCGTGTAATTTTTCTATTATATCCTTATCACTCTAACAACATTAATTAACCATTTATCACTCCATACACTTTTTTGTAATTTATTCAATAAAAATATTTTTTCCTTACACTATCCTAACAAAACAGATAAGCTTAAATTCATTTTTCATCTAAGTGACACAAACATAAACCGACTATAATCAATATTATTATAAATCCATAATGGTTTCCAATTGGGAAACCAAAATATGATTTTAGCCGCCAATTTTGACTTAAGAAGTCTGTTAATCATTGCTTAATCAATAAGAGAGAGTGCATTTATTATGTGAGTGTTTATTGAGTTAGTGGGCTTCAAGCCCAATTGAGAGAGACGTATGACACCGACTTGCTAAGATCTGAGGCGGTGTACACTTTGTCTTTGACAAGTTGCTCTAAGAAATCGAAACTGATATCGGGTGGGAAAAAAAAGGGTGGGATTGAATTCTTAGTATCGAAAATGGGCAGTGAAATCTCCAAGCTATCAAATGGGGATGGTGCAGAGAAAAATAGAGATGGAAACTTTAATGGGAGCTCTTCTCAATCAATACTCAATAACGATGTTTCTGGTAATCAATACTCAATACAAGATTAAACTCATTATTTTTAACTCATCTTTATTTTGATTTCCAACATTTCTTTCTCTATAAAGTTGATTAACTTGACATGGCAGAAGGCTTTGTGACTCCAACCTCTGTGCTGAAATCTCGATCTGGGAACTCCGTTCTGGAAAATAATAAAACTCCAATTTGTAATGATGAAAAAACATTGAGCTTCGTTTGTCAGGTGCCGTTTTAGTTTCTCTTTTGTAATATACTCTGATAATATGTACTCCAGGTGACGTTTTAGTTATGTCGATATACTGCAATTGAAGTGATTAGTTATCTTGAAATACATTATGTGGCTGAGTCATCTGCTCTTTTCTTTTATTCTTTTGTCTGAAAAAAATGGTGGGCTGGAAAGATTTTTTGGTTTTGCATTATTTTGTATTAACCTTTCAGCTACATGATATCTAACAGTAACGTGGGCACTTGGGAAAAAAAGTTAGATCAATTTGACAACAAAGTTCATATATTTCAATCTAATGAAATGATGGGTCTGTGTCTGATTTTAAGAAAAAAGTGGACTCAAAGATCAAAATTGAGGTTTAGTAATTAGTAGTACTCAAAATTTTAAGCAATTAAGCACTTCCTGTCACAGTGGAAGGTTGATCAATTTGACACCAAAGTTCAAATCTTTCAAAGCAATGAATTAAAGGGTAGATGTCTGATTGTGGAAAGAGAATCAATCAATTAAAAAAATGGAGTCAAAGATCTAAATTAAGCTTCATGTTTCAAGTTTTTAAGCACTTTCTGTAACAGTGGGAAAAAGTTTGATCAATATGAGAATAAAGTTCAAATCTGTCATGGGAATGAATTAAAGATTTAAAGGGCTTATGTTTGATTTTTGATCAAACTTCAGAAGATCTAAATTGAGCTTCACAGAAAAAAAATTAAAAAAGGGAATGTATGCTTTCGGAAAAGTAGAAAGAAGAACTGTAGAGGGTAGTAGAAGGATGAGATAAATTGATATAGTTTTTTGTATGTAATTTTTTATGTATTGATTATATGTATTTTTATTTACTTTTCATTTAAATTAATGTAGTTTTTTTTAATTTTTTTTATGTATTTTATTAATTTTAAATTATTGTTGTTAATTTTATTAATTTTAAATTAAATTAATTTCATTTAAATTAATTTTTTTGTTGGAGACCGAAATTAATGGTATTGAGAAGACCAAAATTAATGGGATTATTGGGAAGACAAATAGGAGAGAAATATCTACAATATTTAATACCGAAATTAATGGGATTATTGAGAAGACAAATACGAGAGAAATATCTCCAACATTTAAGATTGAAATTAATGGTATTGATAAGACCGAAATTAATGGGATCATTGAGAAGACAAATAGGTGAAAAATATTTACAACATTTAAGGAATATTTTCAAGTTGATTATTATTAATTAATGGTTTTTGTTATGCATTGATGCATAAGTTACGAAAATTTGCATTCCTGTTAAAAAGTTTCAATTTTAGGTATTATATTATTCTTTTGAATGTAATTATTTTATTCCAAATCTGAAGCAAATCTTTTTCAAACAAAAAAAACATAGAGAAATATATTAGGTAGTTATTATGATTGAAGATTAAAATATATTTTTTTTAGTTTCTTAACTTTTGGTTTTTTAGGTTTTTTTTATTCAATATTTTTTTCATAGAAATAAGTTACTATAAACAAAAAAAAATCAGTTACTAATAGAAGAAAAAAAATCAATTGCTAATTAGTTACTAAAAGTATGAAAATATGGTGTGATTCATTAATTAATAGAAAGAACTTAATGGGATCATTGAGAAGACCGAAATTAATTGCATTGAGAAAACCAAAATTAATGGAATTATTGGGAAGACAAATAGGAGAGAAATATTTACAAATATTTAATACCGAAATTAATTGGATTATTCAGAAGACAAATAGGAGAGCAATATCTCCAACATTTAAGATCGAAATTAATGGGATCATTGAGAAGACAAATAGGTGATAAATATTTACAACATTTAAGGAATATTTTCAAGTTGATTATTATTAATTAAAGGTTTTTGTTATGCATTGATGCATAAGTTACGAAAATTTGTATTTCATTAAAAAGTTTCAATTTTAGGTATTATATTATTCTTTTGAATATAATTATTTTATTCCAAATCTGATTCAAATCTTTTTCAAACAAAAAAAGATGGAGAAATATATTAGGTAGTTATTATGATTGAAGATTAAAATATATTTTTTTTAGTTTCTTATCTTTTGGTTTTTAAGGAGAGAAATATTTACAATATTAATGGGATTATTGAGAAGACAAATAGGAGAGCAATATCTCTAACATTTAAGATCGAAATTAATGGCATTGAGAAGACCAAAATTAATGAGATCATTGAGAAGATAAATAGGTGATAAATATTTACAACATTTAAGGAATATTTTCAAGTTGATTATTATTAATTAATGGTTTTTGTTATGCATTGATGCATAAGTTACGAAAATTTGTATTTTAATTAAAAAGTTTCAATTTTAGGTATTATATTATTTTTTTGAATGTAATTATTTTATTCCAAATCTGAAGCAAATCTTTTTCAAACAAAAAAAACATAGAGAAATATATTAGGTAGTTATTATGATTGAAGATTAAAATATATTTTTTTTAGTTTCTTAACTTTTGGTTTTTTAGGTTTTTTTTATTCAATATTTTTTTCATAGAAATAAGTTACTATAAACAAAAAAAAATCAGTTACTAATAGAAGAAAAAAAAATCAATTGCTAATTAGTTACTAAAAGTATGAAAATATGGTGTGATTCATTAATTAATAGAAGATAACTTAATGGGATCATTGAGAAGACCGAAATTAATGGCATTGAGAAGACCAAAATTAATGGGATTATTAAGAAGACCAATAGGAGAGAAATATTTACAAATATTTAATACCGAAATTAATGGGATTATTGAGAAGACAAATAGGAGAGCAATATCTCCAACATTTAAGATCGAAATTAATGGGATCATTGAGAAGACAAATAGATGATAAATATTTACAACATTTAAGGAATATTTTCAAGTTGATTATTATTAATTAAAGATTTTTGTTATGCATTGATGCATAAGTTACGAAAATTTGTATTTCATTAAAATGTTTCAATTTTAGGTATTATATTATTCTTTTGAATATAATTATTTTATTCCAAATCTGATTCAAATCTTTTTCAAACAAAAAAACATGGAGAAATATATTAGGTAGTTATTATGATTGAAGATTAAAATATATGTTTTTTTAGTTTCTTATCTTTTGGTTTTTTAGGTTTTTTTATTCAATATTTTTTTAATAGAAATCAGTTACTATAAAACAAAAAAAATTAGTTACTAATAGAAGAAAAAAATCAATTACTAATTAGTTACTAAAAGTATGAAAATATGGTGTGATTCATTAATTAATAGAGGAGAACTTAATGGGATCATTAAGAAGGCCGAAATTAATGGCATTGAGAAGACCAAAATTAATGGGATTATTAGGAAGACCAATAGGAGAAAAATATCTACAATATTTAATACTGAAATTAATGAGATTATTGAAAGAGAAAAGAAAAAGCTATTTGCAGAGAAAAGAAAATATATTTTCATTTCTTCCCGCTTGAATTAAATTTGTTTAATAAAGACTTACACATAATATTTATTCAATTACTTTCAAATTAGTTACTAAAAAATAAGAGAAAAGAAAAAGCTATTTGCAGAGAAACAAATAAAGATGATGATTTTTATACAGGAATACTTAATGCACTTTAACATTTAAGAGTAAATGCCCAAATTGGTCCTTTAATTTTTTTATGTGGTCATATTTAGTCCCTGAAAAAATAAAGACCCAAATTATTCCTTGAAATTTTTTTTATTAGACAATTTCGTCTTTGAAAAAATAAAGTTACCAAATAGTCCCTGAAATTTTCTTCCATGAGACAATTTGGTCCCCCAAAATAATTTTGTGGGACAATTTAATCCTTAGAAATTTGGACTAAATCGGACGAAATTAGAGGTATTAATTTGAGTTTCTCGATCAGGTTTATCGAGTAAGTTCAAATCGACAAAATTCACAACAACCTTACGTGAAGTCAAAATTTTCAAGGACCAATTTCTCTCATAGAAAAAACATTAGGGACTATTCTCATATGAAATTTTTTTGGTAAAGCCCAACATGTGCCTATGAAATATTTTTGATAGCTTTCCTATATGAAGTTTTTTTTGGTAAAACCCAACTAATAAATAAATATACAACATGTTTTTTATCAAATAATATTTAATAAAAACTTTCTTAATTTTTATATAATATAAATATTTAATATGTTACTCAATTACTAAATAATACTCTTCCCTCTTTCGCCCGTGCACACATGCACGGGCTTGCTTACTAGTAATATTATAATCACAGATAAAAATAATCATAATCCAATTTTACCATCTATATCAAACACGCACTAAACACAACAGTTTGTTTGCTTGTTAATTTGCATTGAGCGTTTAATTTCCACATATACACTAACAAGATCGACGTTGAGCAAATTGAATTCCATTGAAAAATACATAACTATTCGCCCTTCTCTGGTTAGGAGCCCTTGAATCTAACAAAAGGTTTTAGTTTTTTTATATCGATTTTCCTTTTCTTAAACCATTAAACATTATTCTTAGAACACATATTAACATGACTCATTAAATAACATAATTGGTCACAAAAAAAATAAAAAAAATAAATAACATAATTGGTAAAAAAAAAACATAATTTGCTTCCACTACATTCATACTATTGCTAATGTAGTCTATCGCCAGGGACGGATCTATGTTGAGTCTAGTGGGGACAAGTGCCCCCATAAATTTTTTTATTTTTTTAATATGCTTGTAGAAATATACAGTCATATAAAATTTTAATTTGTGCAAGCTATGTTATATTTCTTGTCATAGCTTAGTGGAATAGTTTTAAGTTTTTAATGTGCCAGAACATGGGATCGAGACATGCTGCATGCGCATTTTTTTAGTTGTTTTTATTGAAAGTAGAATTAGTGTAACTGATTTTTTTTCCTGAAATGGGAATTTATCTTTTAAAACAAAAATACTTTTTTATGTATTTTAATTTTCTACTTACTTGTAGTAATTGTATTAACTTATTATACAATATTATTGTGATTATTGTATGTGATATACATTTTGTAAAAGTTGAGTGTCTCTTTAATAATACTAGTAATTAACATAACTTTTCAAAGTATAATTTCCTTTTAAGGGTTTGCTTTCCCTTAACCCTTACGACCGAGTATGAGAAGTTGAAAATAGTATATAAATATTATAAAACAAAGTTTATTATGTTTTAGGGGTCTTGCAAAAAGGAACTTATTAAACTTTCTCGAAAAAGAAATGTAAGTTTTTATTTTTTCTTCTCTCGAGAATATTAAAAACTATATTTTCATATACTTTTCGATTATATATAACTCCTTAACAAATATCATTATCACTTGTTAGCATTTTTTATGTTTTAAATATTAAATTTATAGTTTTCCAATTAAAAAAAGTTATTTTTAACCTCTATTCCTTGTTTGAAAATAGCCAAAATTAAAAAATTCCGTCCTATGGTTAATTATGATGTATCGCCCCTACAGCCAAAATATCCTGGATAGTTGACCAGAATTTAGTTCATATCTAGCAAATGCGTGAGTTCGAATCTCATTATTGATGTGATGATTTCTTTGATAGTTATTTGCATAGGTACGTTGTAAATACTATGATCCGTAAGACATGTGGATGTAAGATTTTAATATCTTAGTATGTCTCATGTGATGTGCATGTGACATGTATTGATGTGTGTTTAGTAAATAAATGATTAAATATTAATGGGCTAAATCATATTTAGATAAGAAGGGATTGTTTCTGAAGGCCTGTTAGCTTGATGGAAGCCAATGGATAATAGTTAGGGTTTTTACCTATTTATAGGAAACAGGTCCTGTTCCTGGCTATAAGGTATTCTTTTCTCTTCCCATCACAGAACGGCTAAACTAAACAAATAGCATAGAAAAGAATAGTAGAGGAGACAAAGGAATAGAAACCGGGTTTCGTGGCTTTTGGTCAAAGGACAATTGGAGAACTTTCTTCCTTCTAACTCTAACAACTCTAGCAATTGATAGAGGTTAGTAATCGTATTTCTTCTGTCTCTATAACGTGTGAAAGTCATGTAATTTCAAGATCCTTATTGTTGTAGTTGTAACGAATAAATTAAACTACAACTAATATGTGGTATCAGAGCATTAGGTTGAGAAATTCATGATTTTCCAATTAAAATTTTGTGATGTGGTATGAACCCTAATTATTGTATTTAGGGATTTAATTTAATATGAATCCTAATTATTGTATTTAGGGATATTATGGTTTCCGCGAAAGTTTAATTTTATACCTATTAAATTTTATTTCTCCGATTAACTTTTGAAAATCAATATTGCATTTGATTTCAATTACTGTGAACAGTAACAGAGTGATTTCCAATTGGAAATCTTAAATTGTTAATGCATGAATTGTTTTAACGCATGAATTGTTTTGCTGGAAATAATCTTATTGTTCACGCATGGAATGGGTATAAAATCTAATGTCCAGCATTTATCTTGTTTCATTATACGTAATATATATATATATATATATATATATACTGGTCACGGCAAATATATATAAGTTTATTTTTTTTATATTATGTATTGATAATTTAATAGTTAATTATTAAATTATATCACAGTTTGATTTGATATTAATGTATGATGATTTGATCATCATTAAAGCTGTCAAATCATAAAGATATTAATTCCGACTGTATAATTTTATTATAATAATGAATTTGATTTGAAATTAATTGTATGTTGATTTTGTTAATCACCAAAGTGGTCAAATCAGTAAGTAAATTAATTTCAAATCATACGATGATTTTTCAATTACTCATAGATTTGATGCTATATGAATGACATAATGGTTTGATGTTCTATGGGTATATTGTAGTTCATTGTTATAAGGCATTTATGGATCGCCCAAAGGTTTGATTAGTTGTTCTTATAATTAATGGACATGACTGTAGGCAATATGTTTGTGCTATTGGTTTATTTATATATCCAAAGACAATAGATAATACTAATTGGTACATATATCTTTGTCAATTATTGATTATTAATTTTATTAGCATCGTTATGTTTGAATGTCGTGTGCTAATGTGCAACCCAAAGGAGAGCGTTAGTGCACATTAATTGTTTAAGTAATATGTACCTTATGTCTCAAAACATTTATGTAGTACATGTTCTTAATTTTTCTGCATTCTCATGACTTGTATGTGTCAGTGTTATTCGTTCAACTTTCTGACTAGAGTTTGCAAGTCTTTCTTATCAGTCAAAGAAAAGTTTGTTGCTATTAATGGTGTTAGCAACAATAAAGATAAAGTTTATTATAAAATCTGAGTAATTTTTTAGAAAGATTTGACAAACACTTATGTTATGTTCATGAGGATAAGTTTTGCAGATAACATTAAGATAATTCTCTCCAAAATTGAAAGTAATTAAAAAAAATTAAGTGAATTTTGTGAGAGTACCCAATATTTTGTGAGTCTCTTTCTGGGACATTAATGAGTACCATAACCCCATAAAGTTTGGTGATTTGTGTACTATTTATGAATGTATAATTAAAAGGAAAATTATTGCAGCAAGATTTAAGTTTAAGTCATTAGGAATAGTTGTGGATGAGAACTTCTTAGTATAGTTTATGCTTGCTCATTACAGATTGAGTGTTACTTGTTTTTGAATGAGCTATAACGCCATGAAAGATAATGGGTTGTGCAGTAAATTGCACAATATCTTAGTTTAAGAGGAAACAATACTTAAGAATATAAGAAATCTCTTTATCCAACTTTTAAGGACATTAAGGAGCTGGAAATAAATGTGTGAAGAAACATGATAAGGGCAAAGGATCACTTAGAATTAATGAGGCATATGTGAAAACTCATATGAAAGAACCTCATTATCATAAATGTTATTTTGTGCAAAAATGTTGAATTCAGAAGAAGTGCATAAAATGAAATTGTTGATTCTATGAAAGATAAATTTAAGGCTTATGTATGTTTGAGTCAAACTTAATCAAAGATCCACATAAATTTGGTGGATTGATCCTAGATGAATCGAAACATGTTTCTAGCATAATGAATTTTGTTTAATCTATACCATAAACCCACATGTAAAGCATGTGTTTGTGGGAATAAAGTGAATGTTCTAGTAGAACTTGTCAGGATTTAATGTTTAATCCTTGATATTGGGCATCACCTAGACTTGTTGGAAACCTTTTAGGTACCTAGTTTTTCTAGGAGTTTGGTTTATTATCTAGGATTGATGTTACTAGATACTCTTTTATGTTTGGTTATGGATATTTCAATTTATTTAAGTATAATTATCACATTGATATTTGTATCTTAGTGATAGTTATATAAATTGAATTTTAAATGATTTTTTGCTAATTTGTGGCATAAGTGTTTGGGTCATAAATCCAAGGAAAGAATGGAAAGCTTTATAAGGAACAAAGTCTTTCCAATTTGGATTTTATTGTCCTAATTATTTGTGTAGATTGTATTAAAGGAAAGAAAATCAAACACGCAAAGAAAGGAGTCACGAGAAGTACCTAGCTTCTTGAGAATGTGTTCGTCAAAACTTGTGGACCTCTAATGTTAACTTTCTTTTATAAAGGAAAAGGTATGTCATCATCTTTATTGATAACTATTCATGTTATGGTTATATGTCTACTAGTATCGTGAGAAATCTAAAGTAGAGGATGCCTTGGAAATTTACTTGAACAAAGTAGAAAGTTATTTAGACATATAGGTGAATGTTGTCAGGTATGAAAGAGATGATAACTGCCATAAAAGAAGTAATTAAAATGGGCAACATCCATGACTGTTTGTTAAACTCCTCAAGAATTGAGTAATTTGTGTGTATGTCAGTTACACTGCAACAAAATGGTGTATATAGGGCATAACAGAACAGTAATGAATATGGTTAGGAGTATGATATTTAGTCTTTACCCGCATTTGTGAATGTATGTCTTGAAACTGCCATTTGTCTATTGAACAGGGTTCCTAGTAAGACAGTGTCAAAGACAATTTTGAACTGTGTTTATAGGATACCCAATTTAAGGCACCTGCATGTTTAAGGTTGTCGGCAGAAACAAGGATTGCAATCCGCCAGAAAAGAAAATGGATATAAAACATCAGTGAGTATTTCATTGATTATCCATATAAATCAAAAGGTATAGACCTTATTGTTCTAACCACAGTATAAGAACCATTGAAATTGTGAATGACAGGTTTACTGAGAATTGTGAAATTAGTGGGAGTATAGTTCCACATAAAGTGGAAATTAACGGAGTTAGGGTGCAAGTTCCTGTAATTTGTAATTTGTTCTTCTACCTCAACAATAGTTTCTTTTATTGTTGAATCGTATAACAATAAAGTACGAAATGATTTCACTATTCACAATGATTTTATTGTAGAAGAACCATGAGAAATAGTATTAATAAAAAAAATAAAAAAAAAAAAAATTGCTATATCGAACGTTTGAGTGGTTTATCTACAAGAATATGAATTATTTGACTTAGTCATTAATGATAACGATATGTTGTTTTACAAGTCGTAAGTTGTGATAATATTGATAAATATTTTTATATGTGAGACCTTGTAGAATTGTCTAAAAGTTACATGAGAGTTGGGGGGTAAATGAGTCTTTTGGACCAAATATAACTCTCGTGACAACCTTGAACGTTACAAGGCCAAATTTGTTGTCAATGATTTCCCTCGCAAAGTTGGCATTGACTATTAATGAGGTATTTTGACGAATTACCCGAAAGAATTTATTCAATATTATCATCATGGAATATGTAGTCCGTAATGATTTGGAACTGCAGTAGAAGAATGTGAAAACAACCTTTATGAATTTTAGAGGAGGATGTTTATGTGGATGACCCACTAATGTGGTTCTCAATTGGAAAGAATGAACACATAATGTGCAAATTTGAGGAAATTAATATACAAATTTGAACATACATCCCACCAATAGTATTTGAAAGATAGTCAATGATACTATTGTTCTTTTTAGATTTAAGGAAACACAATTAACTTGTGTAAGTATCTGAAGGTCAGTGGGAGTGAGTTTATTATGTTGATTATGTATGTTATTATATCTTGCTTGCAACTTTTTATCTTGGTCTTTCACACTAGACTAAGAAGTTTTTTTTTTCTAGTAACTTTGAATGAAAGATATAGGTGAGTAGAGCCATGTGATTAGAAAATGAATATTCTAGAATATGTCACATGAATTGTTAGGCTTACCTCATAAAGCATATATCATTAAAGTACTAGAATGATTTAGAATGAATAAAATTTACGTTAAGGAAGTATTAACTATACTCATAAAGTCTTGAGGTATTAGCATGAAACGAATAAATACATGCTTACTTTTGTAATGAATGATCACATTGAGGTGATCGGAATATTGAATTTGTAACAAGTTTTGAGGTTACAATTCAAACTAATTGACTGCAAAATTTTATTTCGGGGCTTGAAACTGTCGACAATATTGCTTAGCCGCTGAAAACGTACTGTGATGTTTTGCAGCAATGACAAGTACTATAAAGGTGCTAAAAGTATGTGAATGAAGTACTTTGTCTCTAAAGAATGAGATCAGAAACAAAAAATTGTCAATAGAGCATATTAGCACTAATCTTATGATTGTTAATCCTTTGAAAGAAGGGTTATTGCCTAAACATTTATTGAACATGTTGAAAGTATAGGCATTACTGTTGTTAAGTAAAATTGAATTTGATGTTGACATCCTTATGTATGATGTAATTGACACGCTGAGCTCATTTATGATATGTTTCTGATTACCTGTTCTCTAAAACGGCATGCATTATTACATTAGAGTAATGTAAACAGGTATTGTCTTGAATAAAGACATTATGAACCGATTATGTATTTCCCAATTATAGATCGTGTTAAGGAAAAGACTATTTTGTGGTACATGGAAGGAATTATGTCGAACAAATGATGTACAACGGCCATGACCCGAATTAGTTCCTATCTTTAATCATGATTAATAGAGTATCTAAGTATAAAATGATTTAGCTATATAAATGCGCATTAATTGTTTGTTTAATTTTTTTTATTAGACCATAATGTTGAATTATGTCACATGAGCCAAGTGGGAGAATGTAAGATTTTAATATCTTAGTATGTCTCATGTGATGTGCATGTGACATGTATTGATGTGTGTTTAGTAAATAAATGATTAAATATTAATGGGCTAAATCATATTTAGATAAGAAGGGATTGTTTCTGAAGGCCCGTTAGCTTGATGGAAGCCAATGGATAATAGTTAGGGTTTTTACCTATTTATAGGAAACAGGTCCTGTTCCTGGCTATAAGGTATTCTTTTCTCTTCCCATCACAGAACGGCTAAACTAAACAAATAGCATAGAAAAGAATAGTAGAGGAGGCAAAGGAATAGAAACCGGGTTTCGTGGCTTTTGGTCAAAGGACAATTGGAGAACTTTCTTCCTTCTAACTCTAACAACTCTAGCAATTGATAGAGGTTAGTAATCGTATTTCTTCTGTCTCTATAACGTGTGAAAGTCATGTAATTTCAAGATCCTTATTGTTGTAGTTGTAACGAATAAATTAAACTACAACTAATAGTGGAAATAAGAAAACTTTACTTTAAACCATTTTTGTTTTTTAAGAGTAAATATAGGTGATATCTTAAATTAAAAGTAAATATATGTAATATATTATATATAAAATAGCTAACGTTTTTATTTTTAATAAGTAAAATCATTATTATGTTCTCAAGAGTCTCATTTGATAAGTTTTTATTTTTAATAAGTAAAATCATTATTATGTTCTCAAGAGTCTCATTTGATAAAAATTGCAGAACATAACCATCGGGATTTGGTTCATTTGGTATAAAGTCCCCCAACTGAAATTTTGAGAATGAGATACAGGTGCTAGTAGCCCCGTGTTTGATTCCCACTAAAAACATCCCGCGCCAGTTACGCAATTCGCTCCGGATTAGTCTCAAGGCTCCCGGGTATTAAGGGTATTATAGGGGATACCGATGGTTCCGCAAGGAATTCGAAAAAAAAATAAAATTGCAAAACATAAGTATCAAATTCGGGTTCAAAATTCGTTAACAACGCTTTTTACCATTTTTCTTAATAAAAAAAGTTTGCATATATTAAAAAAGGTTCGAACATTATTATAATACTAGTATTTATCCCGTGCAATACATCGGTTATTAATTTTTTATTTACCCAATAATTAAATTTTAAACATTTTGCATGTTAGGAATATTTTTTAATTTATATGGGTTAGGATTGTTGTTTGAAATTGATAAAGAGAAAAAGGAAAGTAGAAAAATTTAGAAATGTAAAGATTATTTATGCATTTTTTTTTTAAATTGATAATATAAAGGTTGATGATTATAATGTCTATACATTCATGTTACATTGTCATTGTTATCATTGATTTTCAATGAAATATAATTTTTTTCACCTTTGTTTTTCATTTTCAATCTTCAATTGGAATAGAATTTTTTTTTTAACAGAACATTCAGTGTTGCTGGTACTAATAAAATAGTAATACATAAGAGTCATTTTGCACTCAATCGTCTATATTTTAAAAAGTATCTGTTTTTTTAACTAAAAAGTATTAGTGTGTTATTTGTGTTATACCGTTTTAAAAGAATAGATTTTGAACTCAAAGTTGTTTTTTTTTAATGAAAATACTTGCAATATTGTGTAAGGGTGAAAAAATATTTTCCTTTCAACAAAAATCTTGTCGTTAGGTGATTGTATACAGAAGAGTGTCAAAACTCAAAATGGTTCTTTTATATATATATATATATATATATATATATATATATAAGAACACTAGCAAAATTATGAAAGTGTGTCTATTTTTTTTAATAATTGTGAATGACGTTATTAGCGAAAATAGTTGAAAAATGGTTTTTAATTATTGATGCTTTATCTAAAAAACAATGAGTTGAAAAAGATTCTGAATTATCGAAGGAAAGTAAAAAATGATTAGATGAATTATTTTTCTTTATCTTTAGAGGAGAAAAATCAAAGTGAATGAAAATTACGATAACGTGGACTAAATATATATATATATATATATATATATATAATTTGTCGCATAGATGCAATGGATTAGATGGCAACTTGTACCGTTACATCATGAGTGATTTTTTTCCTCAAACTGCACAGATGCAATAATTGAACTTGGAACATTGCACTGATAAAAAAAACTTCCATTGCACTTTCACAAAATTTTGCAATGAATAAGAGGCGGAGAAACTAATTGAATTGGAACATTGCACTTATATAAATTTTTTTGCACTATTTTAGTGCAACAAATAAGAGGTAGAGAGGTAGAGAAAGTGATTGAACTTGAAACGTTGCACGGATACAAATTTTTTAATTTCATTGCAAAAAAGGTTTTTCTAATGTGTGCTCTAGGCACATGTTAAAAAACAAATAATGGTTTAAGTATGAATCAGAGATTATATAAATTGTATAAATGGGACAATTCCTATAATATATTTGAACATTAGAATAATGTGTTGTAAAATAGGCATAGAAGTTATAGCAATGGTAGCAATGAAATAATAAGTCATAATAAAATAGTGAGCGAGTAGTAGTAGTACATACAACATCTTCAATCGATTTGAGTCTTTCAATTTTGGAATCATGGACATGACACAGAATGTACCCTAAAAGACCGAATCAATATTAATAAGTATAGAAACAAATGAGTGAGTAGTGATAAAGAAAGAGAGGTACCGATCGAAGCAAGCAGTGGCAACGGGAGCGATGGAAGTGCCAACAGTGAACACCACCCGATGTCTCTTAAATGTATCCTATTCAATATTAAATTTTTTTGCACTATTTTAGTGCAAGAATAAGAGGTAGATAAAGTGAACGAACTTGGAACATTTCACTGATACAAATTTTTTTATTTCATTGCACTGATACAAACGGTAATTGAACTTGGAACATTGCACTGATACAAAGATTACACATTTTATGAGGTGCATCTTTTTATTTGAATTCAGTAGATGCATACCCAAATCATGCGTCCCTTTCACTTGAATTCAGCAGGTGCATACCCAAACCGAATTATTTGAAAATTAAACCATTAGTGTAGTGTTCACTATTGGCACTCTAGATGTGTTAGAAATTAATGCTTTATGTATATTCAGGAAACAATGCACCATTTCCTTGAACCTATACCGAATTATATTCATTGGTTTAAACATGAAACAATATATCATTTCAATTGCATTGTTATAACTTATAATTAAAAAAACCGAATTATAGAGCAAAATATTGCACCCCTAAACCTGTATCGAATTATAGAGTAAAACATTGCACTGTTACATTTGTTTTTTTTTAATGTTAAATATTTTCAAGACACGTGACATGTCTCATTGTTTTTTATTTTCTTAACTTTTTTATGTGAAAACTCCGTTTCGTGAGGAGCTCTCTGATTGCAAAGTTTGAGTTCGACAATATAATATAGAGTTTGACTATATATAGAGTCTTAAATTGTTAAGATACATTTGTATTATTATGAAATGGTGTTATGGATTTTTTTTAACAGGTGCATTAGTATTATTTCAGAATTTATTTTTTTAAAATGTATTTAGAAACACTATTGTGAAATGGTGTTAGTTCATAACTTTTCAAGAATTTATTATTTAGTAAAGGTACATTAGTATTGTTTAGGAATTTATTTTTTAAAATTATATTTAGAAACACTATTATGAAAGGATGTTAGTCCATAAGACATATCTTTTAAAGAATTTTATATTTTTTTTAAAACTATTATGCAATGGTGTTAGTTCATAAGAAATAACTTTTCAAGAATTTATTATTTTGTACAGGTGCATAGTATTGTTTCAGAATTTATTTTTTTAAATTATATTTAGAAACACTATTATGAAAGGGTGTTAGTCCATAAGATATATATTTTTAAGAATTTTTATTTTTTTAAAACTATTATGAAAGGGTGTTAATCCATAAGACATATCTTTTCAATAATTTTTTACTTTTTTAAATAATAAATGTCGTGTCACGTGGCATATCTCATACGTTCTCATTTTCCTAACTTTTATTGTGAGAGCTTCGTTTCATGAGTCTGGATTAAGCATTTGGTCTCAAAATTATATAACAGTGTTTGATGTTAAATTTATTTACTAGAGTTTAAAATTACTGCCTCTAGTAGTAAATATAAGATTCTTTTAGGAACTTTTAGAAATTTTTTTCTATTTCTAAGACTTCATTCCAATTTTAAATAATATACAATTATTTTTTATAAAAACACTTTTATTATGTCAATATTTTTAAAATTCCAATAACAATTATCAGGGTCGGTCCTGACATATTTAGAGCCCTAGGCAAAATACAAATAAGTGGCCCCTTTTTATAAAAGGTTTCAAATTTCAAGTAAATTTTTTATAATATAAAATACAATTGATGTTCACAAGTCTACGTCATTAAATGCTCTCAACAAAATTATATGAGCTATAGATATAATAACTTAATAGTGTGATATTATAAAAAAAATTAATAAACAAAATAACAAAATGGGTACTTAGTAGTAGGTTATCCTCCATGACTTACCCGAATAGTAATACGAAAATAAATAAGAAAAAAATGTTAATTACCATGTAATAAGCGATCCTAATGTGATTTTACAAGTTTGTCTCGAGTTTTCTTTTTTTGTTTTTTCGCATTTAGACAAATATTTTCTGGGCGCCATCTTAAAAAACAGAACAATTAAACTTGAGAGTGATCAATAAAACCTAACACCTAAAAAATTCGATGGGGCACCAATTACAAATGACATAATACAAAGTAAAAGGAACAAAAAATTAAACTATTAAGGTACAATACTACAATTGAAAAATTAATTTATGTTATTTTTTAATTTAAAAATATTTCTAATTTTATATATGTATAGATATTTAAAAAAAATGGGACCCCTAATTCTCTGGGCTGTAGGCCTGCGCCCCACTTGCCACCCCTCAGGGCCGACACTGGCAATTATAGGAGTAGTTTAAAAAAAAACAAATATATTACTCCCTCTGATTCTCTATATCAGTCTCATTTGAAGATTTTTATTGTTCTTAATATAAGTTTCATTTTCAATGTTCGATGACATTAATTACTCTTTTTTTTCACAAACATCCTTATATACTCAACACTTTTTAGAATCACAATAATAATTATAGGGGTAATTTTGAAAAAGTATATTAAATAATTACATTTAAAATACCACCAACAATACTAACTAATTTTCTTAAATAATGTGTTTTTTTAATCAAAGATTATACATAAAACCAGATAAAGTAAATGTTGACATTTTTAGTGTCATTAATAAAATTAACCTATTTTCTTAATTAATGTAAATTTCTCCATAAAAATCTTATACTCCTATATAGTTATATTGGGAGAGAGTATTTTTATTTATTTATTTATTTATTTTTAATGTTTTTTCTTCATGGATTAATTGCATAATTAGTGCTTTATCTTATTTATTAGAATCAGTTTGTCCTTTATCTTTTTTTTGCAATTAATTAGTCCTTTATCTTTTTTCAAATATGCACATATATCCTTCCATAAAAAACCGTTAAAAAATTAACGGAAAAAGGTGAGCGTCAAATACACGCAAGGGTGAGTGCGGCCAAGCACACCAGGGGCGGCAAGCACCGGCGACGCAACAAGGAAGCAGAGACCACCATGGATGGTGGCTGCAGCGGTAATAGCAGGTGAAACAGCGGCAAGGGGTGCGGCCTTACACCTTGCTTGGTGGCGCGAGAAGGTGGGTTAGCAGTTCGCGGGTACGCCTCGGTTCTGATGGAGGTAGAGGCGGAAACAGCAAACACAGCGCGGTGACGGAGCGGGAGCAGCATCATGACGGTGTCACCATCAACAAAAAATAGTCAAAGTTTGCAACAAGATCGGCTGCGACGGAAGAACGAGGTGCAGCGAGGAGAACGAGGAGCACCACCGTGACGAAGGTGACGGTGATGAGGGTGTCATCGGGGACGGTGAGAACCACCACCGCGAGATTGAGCAACGCTGGGAGCGGTTGATGCGGCGGCGATTCCTTTTAGCGCGGCTGTCACGTGCGACGATGGTGACGGCGGATTTGGGGTGAGACCGGGTTGAACTTCCTTGGTGGGTCAAGAACATCCTTTTCACTCGCATGGTGTCCTCTGCCGCAAAGAAAACCAAAGAAGAGAACCCGTGTTGGAGCTCTTTTGTTACGAGAGGCGGCGATGTGTCGGTAATGACACCGAGTTGAGCACCGGGGCCTAGGTTTGAACGACACCCTCACCTTTCCCGTCTATTTTTAAACGGTTTTGGACGGAAGGATATATGTGCATATTTGAAAAAAGATAAAGGACTAATTAATTGCAAAAAAAAGATAAAGGACCAGACTGAATCTAATAAATAAGATAAATGACTAATTATGCAATTAAGCCTTTCTTCATTGTAGGGAGGGGGCCAAAGTTTATCGGCTTGGAACCAACCGCGTCTTCATCAAAATGAAGGCATCACAAAAATGTTTAGGCTTTCACAATAATATCATTGAAAATTGAAATATAATTTTATAGTAGTTTATAATGTTAATAATATTATATTTTTTCAACATCATTGAAAAATGAAATATAATTTTATATAAACTTTATAAAATTTTATAAATATATTTTATTTATAAACTATTATAAACTATTTATGAATATTTGAATAATTAATATCAATGAAAATTGAAATATAATTTTATAAAAAGAACAAAAAGAAAGTTTAAAACTATTACTTATATTTAAAATAAAACATACTAATAATATTAATTTTTTTAAGACAAAAATATTGTAGTGAATTATATCTTTTAATTTCTGAAAAATTATTTTTTACACACATCACATAATCATAACTTATACGTTGTAACTTAGTTATTTATGGAATGTGATAGGTTTTGTAGGCAAGGAGCTATTTTTTTTTTTTAAACTGGGAAATATGTAATTCATTCAAGAAGAAAAGATAGTACAATCAAAATCAGTAATATCAAAACAAAATACATAGATTTCACACAAACATCATTAAGAAAAGAAAAGTAGTCTGCATCAATCTTCCAAGAACGGACATGCGTAATCAACCTCTTCCTAAAATGGTCTCGAACAAGAGATTCAACAGCCTGAATTTTTAAGACAACAATCTCATCAATACTGGACGTAAGCACTTTTCGGCAACAAGGAATCTCAAACATGTGAAGAGAGATCCGCTGGACAAAAGCCGAGTCAGAAGTCTGCAAGAAAAAACTGTCACGAACAACAACCTGTTTCAAGTTATTTTAAAAGAGAAAAGAGTAATCAGATCTAGACACTGCAACAACACATGCCTCCCCCAAACAAAAACACTCAAACAACTGAAAAATTGACATTTATTTATAATGCAAACTTGCACAAAGGCGAGAAAGACCCAAATAAACGGGGAGAAAACTTGAAAAAACAAGACAAAACCCTCACACTGAAAGGGAGGGACTGAAACTCTCCCCCTCCTTCTCTCCCACTCACTAACCGGAGAACCAGAAGAACAAGAAAATAGGAGAAGGGAGACGGAGAAATGTTTTAGTTAGTAAGGGCTACCCTTAATTTGATGCAAGTGCATGAAAATGTTAACCTACTAAATGGGGGTCGGTTATAACATATTGTAAAGTGAATTTCTGTCTGTTATACTTATTATTATTATTATTATTTTTTTTTTTTTTTTTGAGTTAATCATTGGATGAGGTTAGGCAACTCTTTTGACTTAAGGCTTGGTATGGTATACTATATTAATATATTACTCCCTCCATCCTTAGTTATAAGACCCTCTTAACACTTTTATTTTGTCCCTATTTATAAGGCCCTTTATCGATTTTAAATGAGCATTAATTATTTTTTTCCACAAACACCCTTATTTATTTAACACTTTTTAGATTCCCAATAATATTAATAGGGGTACTTTTGAAAATACATATCAAAAGTTCACATTTCCAATACAATTAACTAAATTATTTCACTTTCTTAATGGACGTGAAATCTCCCAAGAAGACCTTATAATTAGGGACGGAGGTAGTATTATTGTAATTCATTCATTTCAGCACAAATCTAAAAACTAGAACTGGATTCGGCGCAAATGGGGGAACCAAATCTAAGGGATAATACAAGCTTTGTATGTGGTCAAATGATGAATGTGATACCAGGCTGTATAAACTCATCATGTTATAGACGTGGGCCATGGTATCATGGTTTCGTTTGCAAACACCGTGGAACAATGTTGTTCTCAATTTTAAGGACTTGATTATGATATGACTAAAAAGAAAACTACTACTTTATTGTGAAAGCCTAAACATTTTTGTGATGCCTTCATTTTGATGGAGACGCGGTTGGGTTCCAGGCCGATAAACTTTGGCCCCCTCCCTACAATGAAGAAAAAATATTATAAATAAATAAATAAATAAAAGTACTCTTTCCCAATATAAATATATAGGAGTATAAGATTTTTATGGAGAAATTTACATTAATTAAGAAAATAGGTTAATTTTATTAATGACACTACAAATGTCAACATTTACTAGTTTTATGTATAATCTCATTTGATTAAAAAACACATTATTTAAGAAAGTTAGTTAGTATTGTTAGTTGCATTGTAAATGTAATTATTTAATATATTTTTTCAAAATTATCCCTATAATTATCATTGTGATTCTAAAAAGTGTTGAGTATATAAGGATGTTTGTGGAAAAAAAAAAAGAGAAATTAATGTCATCCAACGATGATATTAATTTTATAAAAACTTTCACAGTAACAGTTTATAATGTTAGTGATATTATATTTTTTTCCCCAAATATTCATATTTACTTAAAATTTTTTAGTATTTTAAGGATAATTATATAGATAATTTTGAAATAATATATCAAATATTATCAATTTCAATATAATATCACTAACATTATAAACTTACTTCCTTAGTTTCCGTGAAACGTTCGTAAAAACTTATATTAAGGACCGAAGGTAGTATTTAGCTATGAGATACGTCCTCCATAGTCCATTCAATTCTTGTTAGAGAGAGAAAATTTATAGTGGGGGAAAACATAATAAATGTATTGAAAATCTAAGTAATTATTAGATTTCTTAAAGGATGTGTTTTGTTTGAAATATGACAGATAAATAAGAACAGTAGTATTTTTTAAAGGCAAATATTAATAAATGTTTTCAGTGCGATCGTTAAAAAAATCAAATATAGGAAAAACTATTAAAAAATTATTTTTCTAAATATTTTTGAAACATACTCTCACTTGGTCTCAAATGTAAAAACACTTCATTAGTTGTTTCAAATAGAAGCAAAATTTAATTAATTTTTTATTCTCAATACATACAATCATTTTCAAAAATGTCTCAATAAATTGGTTGTATCATTTAATTTTTATTACATTCCCAATAAATGTTTCCTAAAGTAGTTCTTTTTTTTTTTACGAATTTAAGAAAAATAAATGCATTTAACTAACTTCTTTAATAAGTTTAAAGTTAGTTTTTTTCTTATATTTAATACCGGAGGGAGTACAAAGTAACATACACTTATGATTACTTGTCTAATTTCAAGATTATGATAGAAATCATTAAATTGTTACCAAAGTCTTTTTTAAGAATATTTCACTCATACAATCCAATTTTTGATGATAGCATAACAATTTCCTAATGAACCAATGGTTGTTCAATAAGTCAGTTAATAAATTCATGTCACTACCACGTCATCTCTGAGTTGTTGTCATATTAGTTCTAAACGAGTAAAATTAACTGACTTATCAAGTAATTATGGATTCATAAGGAAAATTGATGTACAACCATCCAAAATTTGAGTGAATAGAATTAATGATTTTCATTTGATCGATTAGCACACAAACTAAAGAAAAAAGACAGAGTTCGGTTCAATTACTGTAGTAGGAGGAGGCTATGGTAGTTGCAATACTAGCATCAACTGCATCTCCATACTAATAAATGAGCATGCACATGCTTGTGCCTTGAAACCAGTTCTTTCCCCATATGGAACAAAACTGATGCTACACTTCAAAGTGCAGATTATCTAAATGTATTTTCAAAATCAAAAGGCATCTCCTGCAATTTAATACTCCCTCCGTTCCAATTTAACTGTCACTTTAGCAATTTTACACATATTAAGAAAGTCATTTAATATTTCAATTTTCAAGAGAATTATTAAATAATTTTACTATAATACCCTCAAAGTACATTAATTATCACTCATTTCACATATTTCAACACATTAAATGCAAGGTTAAAGGTGGAAAAAATCAATTAATACATCTCGAATTCCTAAAGCGACAAATAATTTTGTAACAAGTTAAAAATGCTAAAGTGACAGATAATATGGAACGGAGGGAGTGATGCCTTGGTAAATTCTCCCCCCTTGTCAATTTTTCATTAGTTTAAGCACAGACCATAACTTGATTACGCATCCTTTACTTTAAACCAAATACGAGCTCGATTTTACTAGTTCCATCGTGTTTACAAAAATGCTTACTTTCATGCCAAATCTATTGATTAATTATCGATAAACTACTGATTCTGCCCACCATAATCAACACAAACTGACTAAACCACTTTCTAAAATTTTCAAAATATTAGTACTCCCTTTGCTCCAATTTATCTTTCTTATCTCAAACAAAAATCACTCTTTAAAAAGTATAATCATTGTACGGATTTTCAATACATTAAGGTTTTGTTTGGTTACACAAAAGAATATGGGAAGAGAGAAATAGAGAAAAGAAAAACAAGGAAGAAAGATTATGGTAAGAAAATGGGTAAATTTTGTGGTTGTTTGGTATGAGAGAAAATGTGAAGAAATGAGGAAGAGAAAAAAGTTTAGTTTTATTTCCTTTCGTTTGATTGGAGAGAAAAGATGGAAGATAGAAAACAACAAATTTGTCGAAAGACAACTAGTCTTGTTTTACAAAATACAAATAAATATTTTTTTATTTTTTACATGTATGTATGTTTAATATAGCCAAAGATTTTTTTTTACTTCAATTTTTTATTACATGATAAAAATTCTGAGTTCAAAATATTTAAAAAAAAAATTTATCAAAAAAAAGCTTTATTTTTTTTCCAATTAAAATTGTTTTTTTAAACAATCAATTAAAGTGAATATATAAATGAAAGACAGATAGGTAATTTTACATGTCAAAACTCATTTTCCTCTCATTCTCTCTTCAATGGGGGAGAGAAAATTTTTTCTCGTGGGACTCGCCTCATTTTCTCTCATGTACCAAACATCTCCTTGTTTTCTATTCTCCCAATTTCTCCTCCCCAAAATCACCACAAACAAACAAACCCTAATTGTATTTATTTTCATTATATCATTTCTTTCTCTATAATCATTTATTTTTCTCTATTACTTATATAAAGTAGGATCTATTGAGGAGCAGTAAACATATTTATTACACTCTTAAAAATCCTCAGCGGATAAATTAATAACAAATTTCTCAAAAAAACAAAAACAAAGATACTTCCTTGGTATTGGACTTTAATTAAAACAAAAAAGACTTGTTTGAAAAGAAAATCTTGTCCGCGTAAGACAGCCCAGTTGGTGGCTGCAGGGACATTTAGGATTTCTCCCTCCCCCAGGTCATGGGTTCTAGTCCCAGACCTCCCATGTAAACCAAAAAAAAAAATAATAATAATAAAATCTTAAAATGTCTATTTTGTTAATAAGGTTAATTTTAGCATTCGTAAAACCCGAACTGACTAATTATTCATAAGGATGGATCAAATTCTATGCCACTGGAATGATGATCATATATCCATACTCCGGTAAAATACTTAATAAGTTACTAGTAGTAATTTGAAGGATTAAATGATCATAAAAAGGCTTCAAAGGGTGAAAGATTTATGTAGGGTAATGCCGTTATCTGTCCACATATGCAATATCGTTTAGTTAAACATAGGTTGATCAATGCCTGAGGACAAAAGGACTAAAATATATAAAGTTTGCATTTTAAAGATTAATTTAAAAGTTTAATTCTTTACTTTGAAGTAACTATGAAAAAACTTTAAAGACCGGATTAGGCCTTTTGTTTACGAATAAAACATTAAAAAAAAAAGTTATATCACCTGTAATCTCTACGAGTAGAAAAGGTTGATGAGGTAAAAATCCACAAGTGGAAAAAAAATAAATTAAACTGTCACTTAAATTCCTAAATTTATATTCAAAATATTCACGTTTGTTTCTAGAGTTATGAAAATTGCTTTTAAATTTCACGATTTGCAAAACATTCGTCCCTACCTCACAAATTAAAGTAGTTAATGACAAAGATACGAGATACGTTATAGGTTAAAAATGGTATCATTTTTTTGGAACTTTGGTTTAAAATTGCCTTAAAGAGAAATGCAATTAAGGTTATTTAATCCCGCAAAGTCAAACAAAGTATTTCCAAGAAAAATGAAGTGTTCAATCCGAATGGCAAATAGTGAAAGATAATTTGGAATTTGGAAGGGTATGAAATGTAATTGCTTAGACGGCCAGTATATAATAATTACTTAATTTTATTTATGTCATTTTTAATTTAATATTTGATTATTTTAAATATCTTTCTTTTTTTAATGACCAATGGTCATTCCTCATTCAAATTATAAATAGCTTTCTGTTTACATATCATCATATGCTTTCGTTGCATTTTTTTTCCTTCTAGATATAATAGGTGTAATGATGTTTTTTTAATTGGATCATACATCGAGTAAGTGAACAATAGTTATGTCGTTAACATGCCATGTATCTTTTGTATGAAACTATAGTTGGTGGAGAAATAAACTAACGAACACTAGGAGAATAACTAGAATGAGGAGTTTGAATAGGTGTTAAAGAAACCTTGAAAACTTTTCGCATAAAACAAATCGAAACAATTAAAACGAATGATTTTCATAAAAGCTTCAATCCTTAATCGATTACCAGATCACTTAATCGATTAATACCTGATGAATAAATGTGGTTAATCGATTATCAAAGTGGTTAATCGATTAATCACTGTTCAGAACAAAAAAAACCACTTTTCAAACGAAAATGAAAATCAATCAAATATCATAGAATATCAGAGATAGCGTGGAATTGATTAACACAAAGATTGTTAATGATTACCTAGAGTATGAAAAAGGTTTTCCCAAAATCAATTTGAACTATTAAAACCTAATTAATTCAATTATATGAAAATCAATCTTTTCTAGATTTCCAATCATGAACAATATCAATATGCAGAAATTAAAGAGATTAAGGTCAAAAGATACTGCACAGAGATTTTATACTGGTTCACTCTCCTCCACTGAGAGTTACATCCAATCCCCTCTTCCACAAGAGAGATTTCTTCACTAAGGAATTAGAATTCTCAAATTACAAGCAATTGTCTCTCGAGATACCCTACTTGATAGCCTCCAAGAGATTACCCTACTCTTGTCTTGTAACCCTATTGAACTTCTAATCTAACCTTCTTCTCTTGCTCGATGATCACACACAACAAGACTTCCACTTACTTGTTGATTCCACACGATAAGACTTCCATTTGCTTGTTGATTTCACACAACAAGACTTCCAAAATCTTCTTTGTTTGCTTGATGATTACATACACCAAGACTTTCTCTTGTTGTATTGAAAGCTTGCCTCTTGCAATGATTACAACTCAATGAAACACAATAAAACCTATTGAATCTCCTTCAAGAACTATGAACTTTTAGAACTTGAGATTCAAAAGCTTCTTGATCAAAAGATATGAAAATAAGAACTTTGATCTTTGTAAAAGTGAGAGAGAATAGTGTGGCTTTTTTATCTTTTTTAGAATGATATGAAAAATGAAGTTAGTTGTTGTTACTCTTTCTAATGAATAGAGAAAGGTTTATATAGAACACCCATAAGGTTTAGAAAACATTAAAACTGCTTTTGAGAAGTGAAAAACTGATTTAAAACACATAACTGTTTGTGTTAATCGATTAAGATCAATGGCTAATCGATTAGTCACTTGAAAACTTAGTTAATCGATTAATTCATAAAGCTAATCAATTAGTGTCTGACAAGTTAAGTTAATCGATTAAGCAATCCAGCTAATTGATTAATGGCTGAAAAACACTTACAAAAACTTGTTTTCTCAAAATTAAACCTTTTCTAAAATACCTTTAAGCCACCTATTAATTTTGGTTAAGTGAAATACTCAAGATATAATATGATCATGCACTTGATAGAGATTTACCACCCAAGTTTCTAAACTAATCAAACTTTAAGACTCAAAATAGAGATATAAAAACAATATACATATACCAACGAGGCTTGGTTCATTTGGTGTAAGGCCCTAACTGAAATCTTGGAAATGGAACATGGGTGCTAGTAGCCCCGGGTTCGATTCCCACTAAAAACATCTCGCTGAGAGAGTCAGCCACGCAGCTCGCTCTGGATTAGTCTCAATGGCTCCCTGGTATTAAGAGTCTCTTGGGGATACCGGTGGTTCCGCAAGGAATACGGACAAAAAAAAAACAATATACATATTGAATCTATGAGTTTGCTCTCTCTACATCATTGTTGCTTTTTGTTTTTTGTCATTTGGTTGACCTTCTTCAAAACATTGAGTTTGTTCAAAACATTAGCTTCTTCACAACATTGTCATTATCAAAACCATGCACTTGCACATTATATCTAACATCTTTGACAAAAACATTAATGGTTCTGAAAGGCAAAAACAAATGTGCATAAAGTTTTGCAAATTCATTTTTTTTTTTTTACATGAGAGGTGTGGGACTAGAACTCATGACCTGGGAGAAAGGGAAATCCTAAGTGTCCTTGCAGCCACCAACTGGACTGTCTTACTTTAACAAAGTTTTGCAAATTCAATAACTAAAACCAAATTTTCTTAATTTTAAAAACTAAAATGAATATTATGTAAATTCAGAGAAGTAAAATAGTAAAACTTGTTGAATTGTTACCGAATTGTTTACCACTCGGATGAATTGGTGAATCGTGAAGTGATTAATCTATTATTAGTGTAAAATAGGCATAAATTATAGAACCTTATAAACATTTACACGGTCACTGCGTCCCCTATTTTAATTATCCTCTTGATTTTACCTTTAAAAGAAAAGAAACAACCAAAAATGAGAGATAGTAGTTCTAGTGAGTACTGTAATAAAGTGAAAATAAAACTCATCATCTATTCCGGGAACAAGAGGAGGGTAATCCTAATCCCCAAACGCCAATTCAAGCACCACCATAATCACACCAGCTCACACATAGTACCAGTGAGTAGCGAACAATGTACTTATGTTATTAAAACAAAATTATCCTTAAGAACATCAAAATCCATACACAGATACAGATACTGTAATTAAAGTATAATAATAATCCATAAATCATCTACTTAATTATTACATTCTCACAATAAACTCCAACTTCAAAATAAATAAAAATCAATTAATCTGATCACACCTGCGTCTGATCTCACCCCTCCTTCCAGTCTTCACACCCAAAAGACTAAGCTTCTCCATCGACTTTGCAAAAACCTTAAAGAACTCATTCTGATCCGCAGCAAACTTCTCCACAAACGGCCTCGTCCTGTAATCGCTATACAACTCATGATCCGATCTCAACACTCCCAGTCCCTTCGGAAGGTTCTGGAAGTACACATTATCAAACTTCCCTGGCGTCATTATGTCATTGAACACTGACAGCGTCGGGTCCTTCTTGTAATTCGCGCAGGCCTTGTGCAAGGCCTGCGCGAATCTCGGATTATAGCCGTTGTTGCTGCTATTATTGAAAATGTTGTTGCTGAACTCTGAACAGTGGGATAGGCCCACCGTGTGGGCCCCGGTGAGGGCGACGAATTCTTCGACCGAGAAGCCGCGCTGGGTGAAGATGTTGATGATGGTGGTGAGCGGCATGTCGGGTTTGGGGAGGTGGTTGGTGACGGAGGAGGAGGTGGAGAGGGTGCCGTCGCGGCGGCCGAGGAAGACGGGGAAGGTTGGGCCGCCGAGCATGACGAGGAGGTCGCGGGTGGAGGCGGCGAGGATGTCGGAGCAAGAGACGGTGTTGGGGCAGGCGAGTTCGAGGGCGGTCTTGGCGCGGACGACGAGGTCGAAGGCGTCGCCGGGGAGGGAGAGGTTGATGTCGTTGTCGCGCTCGGCGGAGGAGAAAGGGGTGGAGGAGAGGAGGATGGAGGCGTCGCAGCCGTTGGGGAGGAGGCAGTCGTGGAGGAAGAGGCGGATGGTGGCGGCGGCGGTTGTTGGGGTGGAGATCTGTTTGGATGTGACGGTGTCTTGGATGATCTTGGTGAATTGTGGACACGTGTCCTTGTAGAAATCGAGGGTGAGTCTTGAGTGTGATGGAGTTGGGAAGAAGAAGAGGAAGGAAAATGTGAGTGTTGTGAAGAAGAGAGTGAAGGAAGATGGTGACATTGTGAAGAGCATAGAGAGAGAAGAAAATGGGGAGAGTGAGATTGAAAACGATGAGAATGGAGAAAGAAGAAGAAGAGGGAGAGGTTTTGTTTAGTGAGAGTGAGAAAGGGCACGCGCCGCTATGAGGAGCATAAATCACGGGAAGGGTAGTGGGGACTTAAAGTTAAGGCCGCATACCAACGATATATGGGTCAGTAAATTAGTTGAGTGTATTTTGGGTGTTGCTAAGGACATTTGTATTTGTTAAGGATAGTAAAAGTAGAAATTTTTTTATAAATTTAAGGTATTTATTTTCTTGAGAATTCAAAAAAGTGCATTTTTTTTATAACTTTTAACCATATTTAATCTCTTAACAAATGTATTAAAGACACTCTTTAGCATTTTCTATAAATTTAATATAGATTAATGACATTAATTTTTTATGCATATTTATTTAACATCAATTTTTTAACATATGTTAAAATAATACAATTAATTCATGCCGTAAAAACAAGGATTTTGATATACTTATCATATTCAAGGATTGACTTTAAGTGTTTAAAAAAAGGGGAAGTTGAATAGGAAAACTAAGAAAATTTGAATTTTCTTTACTAAGTAGTACTACTGTATAACAATTTTCCGAAAAATTATTCACTTTTTAAAATTTTGTTTCATTGTTAATGACATTTTTCTAAATTATCTAATCTCTAGAAAATGATTTTCTCATTTAACTTTTGTTTAATTCTCAATGCTACTTCCTTAAAATACTTCTACATTTTTATAAATTTGAAAAAATTAAATACAATAAGCTAACTTCCATAATGAGTGTGAAATTGGAATACAGCAAAACATTAAAAAATTAGCATGACTTTTTTTTTTGTTTGCACCCTGGTGGACCGACTAATCCAGTTCGAGAGGGATCTCGGAGTTAATGTTTTATTCATTTCCCAACCCCTGACATCGCTGCACCAACGGCTTGTTGGTATAGCATGGCTCATTTGATTAATTAATCATCAGCAGATCAATTCTTTATTATTCGATATTATTCTTAAAATAATTTTATTTGAATTAATTACTTTAATTTTTTTTATTTCTAATGTTATACTATTTCTAAAATATAAATAAATTTTTTATTAATTTAATAAAATTAAATATATTCAATTAACTTGTTTTTATATGTGTAAAACTTTTTTTTCTTAAAACTGAAATCAAAGAGAGTAGATTAATTTTATAGGTTGGTATATATTTCTTTCGTTTTTTATTATTTGTCTTTTTTAGAATTCTTTTTCTTTATTTATTTATCGTATTTAGAATTTTAAGACTATATGTTATTTTTCATGTTTACTTTTTATTTAACAGAGTATAGATTTAAAAAAATAACGAAGAAAAAGGAATGATCATATAAAGATAAATAATACTCCCCACTGAGCCTTATAATATTTTTTGTGTGATGCATTAAGGGTATCCTCCAACCGATAGTCGAAGACTAATCTCATCCGATGTGTAGAGATCACCTAAGTGGATTTTGTCTCTACCAACAAAGTATTTTCCATGTCCACGATAGGGATTGAACCCCTGACATCATGATTAAGGAACTCGGCTATTTGCCAACTATGATGAGCCTTTTTGGTGATGATCCTTATAATATAGCATAATTGAATTACACATCAATAAAAATAGATAGTTTTTTGAATTTTATAAGAAAATATTATAATATTACAATTTAATCCACTCATTAATAAATAACAAAAAAAAACATACTAAATATTTAAAGCATTTAATAAGTCAAAAAAGAAAAAAAAAGCAATAAGTGATAATACACAAGAAATACTCCCTCTGTCCCTAATTATAAGGCTATCTTGAGCATTTTTACGTCCACCAATATTGTTGAATTTTATATTAAAATTGATATGTTCTTCCAAAAATACGTTTTTACCAATTATTAGACATAATAAATCTTTTCATTTTTCAATAATTAATTTAATTCCTAGATACTTCATCATCTATATTTAATGCAGTGAATCAATTTCCAAGTCATTTACAACATTAAACAAGCTCAATTTCATATTCCAATACAATTTTATTTATTTCTTCTCACAACAACTTAGACCACAATGATTAGATGTAAGGTAATTTTGAAAAAAATTACAAGAGAGTCTTATATTTAAGACCAAATTTTTTTACCCAAAAGGGCCTTATAATTAGGGACGGAGGGAGTATAAAGTAATTTATAATTAAGATAAAAACATTTTCTAGAAAGTGATCTATGATAATGACCGAAAAGAATATAATTAATTTATTAAAAATCCAAATAATTACATATTATATTTTATTTTTTTAATGAGACAAGTAAATAAGAATAATTTTCCAGAAGGCAAGGGTATGTGTTTTGGGTTCGGCTATCATGTATGGGGTGGGGACAAAGTGTAGGGAGAATGGGCTGGCACGTAACTGGGAATGGATTGGCAAGATCAACGGCTATTATTTTAGTTTTTCCTTTTTATTGGAAATGGAAATTTTCTGCTTTAGCTGGTTGCCAACAGAATAACGATCATACACCTCCAAAATACTACTGTCACCTCTTTTGTTTCTTCTCGTGTTCATTGAATATCAATATCAATTCATTTCTCCTCTGTATTGTTTTTTTAGTAATGAAAGAAATTTATTTGGTTAAGATAGATACTCCCTCCGGTCTCGAATATAAGCAAATAAAAACATCTTATTTATGGTCTTAAATATAAGCAAAACTTAACTAACTTTCAATTTCCAATACAATTATTCTTAAAATATCTCAACAAGGTGATTGTATCATTTAATTTTTGTTTCATTCCCAATACATCTTTTCTAAAATGGTCTATTTCTTTTGTGAACTCAAAAAAATTAAATACACTCAACTAACTTTCTTAATACTTGCAAAATTAGTTATTTTGGCTTACATATATGAGACCGGAGGGAGTATTTGTTATTTGGTCTCTTAAATAGAGGTTAACTCCTTTTTTTTTCTTTGTTTACTTCCGTCTCAACTTCCTTTTATTTATGCTTTCTTTTTTTTGATAATTTATTTATGCTTTCTTTAATCTTTATTGCCAATATGCAATCAAAATAGCAATGCTTGTTTTTAAGTCTTTCAAACGTACATTTAATATTTACAACTTATTGATCAACAAGGTTTAATATGATTTATAAACTTATTTATGTCTTTAGTCCCTGAAAGTTCAGCGTGTTTTGGTTTTAGTCTTTATAAGTTATTTTAACCGGGACTCCTTAAATTTTCAAACATTTTGGTTTTGGTCCCTCCGTTTGTAAAAATTTGTTATTTGTTCGTGTAACTAGCGGAACATCATATCAGCAGTCCATATGGTTTGAAGTGAAACCAAATAGGTGATACAAAATGGATGATACAAATCTACGGACGCAAAATGGTCCGATACGCAAAATGGTCCCGTACACAAAATTTTGAGTTCATAAGCCTAAATCACCCATGTCATATCACCTATTTGGCACTACATCACACCTGTGGCAGCTGTTGTGGATTTTCGTTAACCATGTCAGGAAATAACTTATATTTTGTAACGGAGGGGACTAAAACCAAAATGTTTAAAAATTAAGAACTAGTCCCGGTCAAAATAACTTTTAGGGATTAAAACCAAATCAAGTTGAACTTTTAGGGACAAAAACTATAAATAAGCCTAATTTATAAATAATTAAATTTTTTAAACATAATATTAAAGGTTTATACATTATTAAATATATAAAAAAAAACTTTGTTGATATAAATAAAATTTAATTCGAAAATAATTAATTTTCAAGCCTGTTGGAACCTTAGATTTTCACCAAACAAATATTTTATTCGTTCCTTATAAGTCACTTTTATCTAATTCATGCAAATTAAGAAAAACAATTATTACTCTCAAATTTATCACAAAATATGTTGTCATTCCAAAATTCCTCCATTTAAAATTTTATAATTTTAATCATTTTTCTCTCTGTTGTAATTAATACCCTGTTACCTCTATGTAATTATGATGGGTGTATTTGGAATAAACTCTTTAATGCTATCTAGATATTCTAAAACGACTTATAAAAAGGATAAGAAATCTATCAAAATGGTGTCTTATAATAAGAGACAGAGGAAGTAAACAATACTCCCCCTGGTCCTATATATATAGGACACCTTCTAGAAGAAATCTTTGGTCCTATATATAGGGCACTTTATATTTCCTATGCATCATATTACTTGTTTTTTCTCTTTTTTGCCCTTATTAATTTTTGAAGCATATTTAATATTGGTTTTCCAAATTATATCATTTTTATCACAATCTTTTTTTTACTTACTATATCTTTCTTTTTCTTCAATAACGATTATATAGGGGTATTTAAGTCAAAATATCGTAAATTCATACATCATTTAAATACTTTTATTAAAACTCGTGCATAATATTAAAACGAAATGTAGATGAAACATAGAGAGTATCTTAGATATCAGTGATATAAATTGTCAAATTATAAAATTAAAATTGTTATTTATTGTTGTCAATGATACTAATAATTCACTGCACCAAATATGGATTTAACAACGTCCATTTAACAATATTTTTGAGAAGGATGCTGTTGAAAGTTCACACGGAAGTATTAACAACGCCGCCTTTACTTTTTTGTTGTCTATGAGAAATAAATGACAACACTTTCTTCAGCGGGCGTTGTCAATATCTTTCCATTTCAGCACTTTCATATAAGACAACATTATTTTAAAAAGAGGTTGTCTTTTCTCTTCACATATAACAACTTCATCTTTACCGGACGTTGTTAATTTGTTTCCACTCTCAATATCATAATTATATTATTTACGAAAGTTTTTTTCATTCATATAATTTAAAGTAGATTTATTTAAGGTAATTACCCTATGTGAAAAATATATTTTTTATACTTTACTTTGATATATTCAATATTAAATTATTTTTAATACTTCCAAATTTCTAACTTCATGATTTGTCTATATGTACTCCCTCCGTCCTTTATTATAAGACCCCTTTGGATATTTTTACGTCTATCGAGATTGATAAATTTTATACTAAAATTGATATGTAGTTCCAAAAATACTCTTTTACCAATAATTTGAATATAATAAATTTTTTGATTTTTCAATACTTACTTTACCTCCACCACCTGCAACATTTTTTTTGAAAGAAAGACACCACCTACAACATTAAAACTACAAGTTTTGCAAAATTTTGCATTTTCCAATATAATTTTAGTTATGTCTTTTCATTAAAACTTATAGTATTATGATTAAATGTCAAGGGTAATTTTGGAAAAAATTAGAAGAGGGTCTTATATTTAGAACCAAATTTTTTTTACTCAAAAGGCTCCTATAATAAGGGACAAAGGGAATATTTATTTGATGTTTAAAATTTATTATTAATGTAGCATTTAGATAAATTTATTAATTTTATCTAATGTTTAAAAAAAGCGTGTGGGCTAGTATAATCGATATTCTATATTCTATATTATAATAAAAGACAATGGGTCTCACCCATTGGGTCATTACCTGTCGGGAAAATTAGAACCCACTCTTAATAGTTCTGCCAAAAACATTCCACCTATTTACACATGAAAAATGATTTAGAGACCTACAAGTTTACAAATCTACACATAAGATTATAACACTTGTTATTTTCAAGTTAAAAAAAATTAAATAAAAGAACTTAAATAACAAATATCAAGATCCTAATGTGTAGACTTATGAGTACGTCTCTTTATGTAAGTCTCTTAATCATTGCTCTTTACACATTCCGCCCAAAGTTTCCCTCCCTCAATAGAAATAAAAAATCCCGCCCAGCACAATTGATATTTAATTAAAAAAAAGCCAAAATTTTTCTCAATTGATACTTAAAACAAAACCACACGGGCTTAGAGACGGGCATAAAATCCGTACCTGCAGTATCCGCGGGTAATATGGCGTAACGGGTACGATAGTTAACGGGCACCCGCGGGTATTAAGTCAACGGATTTTAAAATTACCCGTAAATACCCACTATTGTGAAAGTACTAAATTACCCCTTTAGTTATAATTAATATTAACCTAATACTCTACCCTTTGTTGTCCATAAGACCAATATGTTAACCTAATATAAGCATTGGACACACTCTCACTCACACACACCAGCCGCACAATACCCTTTTACCCACAGCCAAACTTCCTCTTCCCACACTTCCGTCTCCCTCATCTTCTCCCTGCGATTCCACTCGCTCGCTCGCTCCCCTCGCTCGATCATCGTCAGTCACTGTTGTCGCCGGCGTTGAATTGCTTCTGCCGCTCCTTCCTCCTAGAGTCGCTGCCTCAGCCGTCGTCTCCCTTGCCTCCTCTCACCGCCGTCAAACTCGTCTCCCTCTCTCTCAGCAGCGCCGCCTCTCTGTCTCTCAAGGACTCTAGGTATTTGAAGAAATATCATATTTTAATTATTTCAATGAAGCATAAAATAAATCATGAAAATGACTTCTAAGGACAACCGCTGGAGAGTTTTTACATGACTCACCAGATTCATAAGACTCGGTCACTCAGGCATCAGGATTATATCATCACATACTTTTAGGCTCAACTTCATTTCAATAATGTTTTAGAAATGTTATTTATAATTTGTTTTTTTCATTTAAAACATAATTTTTTTTAAGAAAAAACTCAAAAAAAATATTTAATAATATTATTTCAAATTTACTAATATTCATTGAAAATATTTATTTATTTATGAACTATTTATGTGATGTAAAATAAGAACAGAAAGATAAAAATGACAAAAATGATTCGGTCTTACATATTCATAAATTGAGTCTTCAAAATATGGGACTCAAATTAAGACTCTACCAGATTTTGAAGAATAACAGTGTCTTATAGTAAATATAATGTTAAAACTCATTATAAGACTCTCTCAAGACTCTGTTGTGAATGCCTTAAGTTATTTGATACTTCCTTGAATAATGATCAAGATTCATATTCATTTATGTAGAAATTAGATTTCAAATAAAAAATAACATAAAGAAAGCTAGTTTTCTAGGCACTTATGCAAAAATATACTCTCTCCGTCCCACAAAGATTGTAAAAAAAGAATAATTTTTTTGTCCCAAACTATAATTAAAATAATTAATGAAAAGTTTAGAAATTGTAAATTTTGAATTGTGATTGGTTTAGTCATGCAAAATGCATTAAATTAGTTGATTAATAATTGGTTGATGTGCATGTCTCCTTAATTTTTTTACTTTTGAATTTTTTAACCATCGTTGCGGGACGAAGGGAATACGAAATAAACAATCACTCACTCAAACTATCTCCAACTCTAACCACGCTTACTCATTTGCCTTTTGCTTTGACTTGCAAAGTGATACAAACACGCACACACATACACTCGCTCACGCTCATCACACACAAGTATTAATTAAAAATAAGGACAACCTTTTTTATTTTATTTTATTTCTACATTTTTCATTCAGCCAACCAATATAAGAAATATATCCGTAGTTATAGATACTCTTAAAAGTTTTTTATTTTATATGATTCATATAGCAAATATTCATTGGAAATTATAATCATTTTGAATGAAAAATAATAGAATTGGTATATTTTTAATTATTGACATTAAAGTTCATCATTGCTGTCATACAACCATAAAAATACGATTAGATTGAGTGATACAAATTACTACTTTTGATAAATCGTGAATCATTAATCACTCATGCACTCATGGATAATAACCACATAGTGTATTGGACACAAGTTCATGAAACATGAAATTTTAATCATATAAATGAAGCACCAAATAATTTATTAAAATGATTTATAAGTTAGTTGATGTTTCCTTGAGTGCACCCTCTCACTCCCATACCCCTCTTGAAATAGCTCCTCTAACCACAACCCCGGGGAGCTTTGCATCACTCTCCGGTACCAATGGTGTGAACGACGGTAACCACAACATGTGTTGGTTAAACTCACACCACCATCATCGAGGAGACCAAGGGAAAGAACCCTTGTCTGCAAGAACAAGCCCATGGCGCATATTATTATCAGGCAAGAAAGCGAGGATACCCCATCAACTGTTGTCATTGAAATCCCACCAGGTAACAATGTCATCATTGAGGCCATCATCGTCTTTGCTTATCGTCATCATGTCGACATCTCAAATAATTTTAATAATTATTAGTACCCTTTTATGATTTTAAGAGTATGTCGTTTTATTATGTTTTTAGAGTCTTTAAGTTATGTTATCCAGTTGGTTATAAGTTACAGTATCATGGGTCATTTTTATGCTTTTAGAGTCTTTATGTTGTCCAGTTGGTTATATGTTATAGTGTCATGGTCGTTTCTACGCTTTCAAAGTCTTTATGTTATTCAGTTGATTATATGTTATAGTGTTATAGAACTGGATATTCAGCTCTCGTGATTATGTTTTTGTCATTTAAAATGAAAGTTGAAAATTTGGTTGGTTTCGTCTTCTTTTCAATTTTTCCTTTTTTTTTTTAAATTTATTGTCCAGCAGCTACGAAATATGGATGATTCATATATAAACGTTCAAACACTGTTATTCATATTATACCATTTTTCAATTTTATGTTATGAATTTTTATTTCTGCATAGACAAAAATATATCGTTAATTATATGTGTTTTATAGTTTAATTGTGTAAACTTTTAAAATATCTAGCTTCTCTCTCTTACAATTTAACGTGTGTATTTTTCTGCTAATTTTTTTTTTTGGTGAAACAAGGGGGCTAACGCCCAATGCTAATTTTTTTTTTCTTGTGTAGTATATTTGCTTTCTATTATTTGTCTATTTAATGAAGAGGATCTTGCAAAAAAATATGTTAAAAAAAGAATTTAGATATCAATATTATACACTGTCAATAAAATGAATATGGTTATTTATTGTTATTAATGATACTAATAATTATTCAAAAATAAATATTAATTAATTAAGTTTTATATTAAAAAATAATTATTTATCCTATAAATATAGTAATATTTTAATGCTAAAACATTTCAGTTATTTAATTCTTGTGAACATAATGGTACATGTATGTTGACATAAAATACCTTTGATAATTTAATTAAAAGTATAATATATATATATATATATATATATATATATAAAACATATGCGTACTTGTAATATTTTTCCATTTGAAAATTTATATAATTTAAATTTAAAATTTACATGATTTTGGATAATTTGTAATCTATAAGTAAATTAGTAAATGATAAAATATGATGACAATAAATTTTAAATAAAATTTTGAAAACTAAATAACAAATAAATATTTAATACGAGTACTATTTATTATTCGAAATCTTGAAAACAAATTTAGTGTTAAAATAATTTTATGAAGCAAAATAACTAATGCTATATAAATAATGAATCGTAAAACAATTTTTTTTTTGAAGCATATTTAATATTGTTTTTCTCAATTATTTCATTTTTATCACGATCTTTTTTTAGATACTATATCTTTCTCTTTTTTCAATAACCATTATATAAGGATATTTGAGTCAAAATATCCTAAATTCATACACCATTTAATGAACAAGCCTTCAAGCTTTATATTCAATTCAATTTGAAAATCATACAATTCCCTTGAGCTAAGGAAGCTCTTTCTACACTTCTAACCAATTAATTAATATCCTAACAATATACTTAACTTCTCCCTTACATACCTCAATGAAGAGTTATAGATTAAATTCTTAGAAAAATCCTACAGAATTTAACTCCAAACACAGCAAAACCAAAAACTGGGATAAGTTCACTAAGCTATCTTCGTCGAGGAATTTCAATGAGAATATGCCACCAAAATGGAAAAGTAAATGTTAGGATCAAACATAGGCAATCCCATGTCGACATTGATGTTAGAAACAAATTTGAAGGACATTGAGGAATTTTCTTACCAAACTTTCGCTCCATGAATCAGAAACCATAAATGGTTTCTCTGTTTTTCTCTATGTTTTTCAACAATTCCTAAGCTTCCTATGTGAAATTTGTGTACAATCACTTAAGGTGAGCAATGTGTACTTAGTGTGTATAAAATATAGGTTCGTGCAAGCTCTTGATGTGAAGAGAATGGTTGAGTTCTCGGGCCAAAAAGCGCGTTTGCAAATTTAGTACCCCAATATGAAACTCAAATTTGCCCCGAGCGAGCTATGTGCCATGTGTGGGTCGGTCCGCATTAAAAAAAAAAAATCTACATTTTTAAAAAGTTTTATTATGGAATGCTATTTCAAAATTTAAAGTATAGAACCAATGTTTTTTTAACATACTGAAAATTGATAGTTTACAAAAATATCAACACATGAGTAAATGGAAAATTGAATTCCCTCATCCTACCGTATTCAAACCACATGTTTCGATTCAATTTTTTTTTCCTTTGATAGTAGATTGGTTCAATTTTTAATAGAGAATACTCATTATTTATTCTTAAAATGATCCATTTATATATTTACAACTTTAAAAAAAAATAATTGCAAGTGGTGCATTATTTATTAATTATTAAAATTTTCCCTTTTAGCACTATATACTCCTGGGGACATGATCGAGGTCGTACCCGATACAAATAAAAAACAGTTTAAATATAGTAGTAGGAAGTGACTCCTAGGTCGTCTCCCAAGGAATATATTATCAAGCAAAAGGTCGAACACATGGTATCCATAGAAAATAGGGAGGTTTTTGAATTGAATATTGAAATCTGAAATCAAAACAGACTTAAATAATAACGAATTAACAGTAACAAAAAGCGAATAAACCCCTTTAACTCGCGTTCACAACTCTATTATCTGTCACAAAAGATCAATTTCTTCCCTCTTCATTGTCCAACTCGTGAGAACTAAATACTAAGCAAAAATTCAGTTCTCACCCCAAAACCCTAACCTCTAATTAAGCATTAAAAGCCAAAGCATGGAGTTTTTTCGAGTTTGCATCAATTAAGAATTCATACACATGAATTATCTCTATAGAATGGAACTAAGCGAATCATAACATATCAATAAGCATGAAAACAGTGAATAAAAACGAAATAACATTAAGAATAAAAGCTCAAGAGTATGTGATACATTAGCATAGGGATTTAACCTAAGAGTTTAGCCTTCCATGGTGAAATAAAACCAAAAACGTGTAGAAAGGGAAGAAAGAGAAACCCTAGCTGTCATCACAAGCTCGGAGAGCAAAACTAAGCCTTCTCTTCTAGAGAGAGATTGGAAAAAACGTGAATGAGTAGTTGTGGTTGCTAGGTTACACAAATTTGTCTAATTAAATAACAAAACGGACCTAAATCATGGGCCCAAATCCTAAGGAAAGCTAATATGAAAATTAAATATAAAAATATCCTATAGATAAAATCTAATATCCAAAAATCTTAAAGATAAATTACAATCTTCACTCCATCACAAAGTCTTCTCTTCCATAATTAAATCTTCACTTCCAAAATGCCCAAAACGCCCTCGTGCCAAATATGACCTGAAAATAATAATAGATTAAAGTCTTCACTCCATCATAAAGTCTTCTCTTCCATAATTAAATCCTCACTTCCAAAATGCCCAAAAAGCCCTTGTGCTAAATATGACCTGAAAATAATAATAGATTAAATTAGGCTAAATAATCCAAATTAATTAAAATCCGGAATAATAGTCTAATAAAATCTAAAATACTAAATCATTCTAAACAACGTCAAGTAGACACCAAAATTCATCAATGAGAGCAAAATAAGGCTAAGAATAGTGGGAAATATAATGCTCATCAGGACGGAAGTCTTAGGATCGATGTCATTATCAATTTATACCTTTTTTTTAAAAAATTATTGAATAAACCTCGTTTATTTTTTACACATGTTTTTTTAACCAATAATAATTTTTTTCCTTTTATACTAAACACATGCATATATAAAGTTAAGAAAGTGTGCATACTTTTCTTTCTTAGGGCTTTTTAGGGTCAAACCCGAACTCGTCTGGGTTTACCTGGCCTAAACATGAACTCGGTCGGTCCAGGCTAAAATGCCTGGGTTAGTAAAATATGCAATATTAAGAAGCTTAGACCCTATGATTTTTTTGGTTTTTCGGATCGGCCCGACTGGGCGGACCCATTTTGATAACTCTAGTAATTATCCTCTGTTCACACAACTCACATTCGATATCGGTAAATCATAATATCCAAGTGACAATCTTGAAAACCGAACCCAAACTTCCATATAAACCTTGTCTTAGCTGGATCAATAAATTGAAACAAAGGAATGTGTGTATAATATATATATATATATATATATATATATATATATATATATATATATATATATATATATATATATATATAAAAGGAGAGGCGGTCAGAGGCGGTCTAAACAAAGTATTAGATAGGAAAAACACATTATAGATAGATTATTATAGATATAGAATATTGATTTATTATAGATATAGGTACTAGATAATAGACAGTACTATATAATGAGTAGTACTACATACTTGATCCTATTAGACCCCAAAAACTAAACACGCATTCATTCATTCTCAAAATCACAAACGCCCTTTCTTCTTCTCCGATCCGCTTCTTTTTTCTCATCAAAATCACAAGCAAGATGCCAGCTACAGCAGGTAGAGTTCGCATGCCCGCAAACAATAGGGTGCATAGCAGTGCTGCCCTTCAAACCCATGGCATATGGCAGAGTGCTATCGGTTATGACCCTTATGCACCTAACAAGGAAGACAATAAAGATTCTTCACAAAATCAGCATCAGAATGCTTATGCCACCTTCCAGGGGCTTCTTCAACTCGCTAAGATAACCAATGCTGCTGTGTCCCGTGGGGCCTGCAAGAGATGTGGCCTTGTTGGGCATCTCAAATTTCAATGCAAGAACAATTTGAAAATCAACGAGGACAAAAACCTTAACATGCCTACAGGAGGGATAATTGCATTAGATAAAAAGTTGAAGGGGATGGTTGTAATTGTAAAGGCTGACAGAAGAAGCAAAGTTGAAAGCTCCCAAGAGGATGATACTGATAGTGAGAGTTCAGATTCTGATGTTGATTCGGAGATTGAGAGAATTATTGCTGAAAGGTCTGGGAAGAAGATGAGTGAGAAGGGAGGTTCGAAGAGGGATGATAATGGGTCCTACAAAGATTCTGGCAAGAAGAAGAAAGGTAGGTCTAAGAAGAGAAGTGGTAGGATGGAAGTTAGTGATTCAGATGACTCGAGTCAAAGGAAGAGGAGAAGGAGGAGGATGTGAAATGCTTAGAAACAACTTCTCTGCTGCCATGCATGGTGTGTTTTGATTAGATTTCTCTAATGCTTTGGAGGTGGTCTGTGGAACTGGACATATTTTCAATCCATCATTATCCTGAAATGATTAAGGTTATCAATATTCTAATTTTGTAAAGTGAGTTGAACTATGAAGACATTTTGCCAAACTCAAAATCCAAAAGAACTTGAGATAAATGACACTGAACTGTATTCTCCAACAACATACATTTTCATCACATATATCTTCTATAATTCTTTCTTTTTTTAAGTGGTTTCGATCATTATAATCAGTTTTGTTCGGTTTTTGTATTTCAATTTTTGTAAATCAATGAAGAAGTTAAAAAGAATTGTACAGTGAAAAAGTTTAAAAATTGCACAGTAAAGAAGTTAAAAAATTAATTGAATTGTATAATTTATATTAAGATTTTGTAATTTAGTTTTTTAAAATCAGTTTTTGGCATTTTAATTAGTGACATGTTAATGCTTCCAAAGTGAGTATTTTTCAACTTTTAATACGCAGAAAAGCATCATGCTATTATATCGTTGTGTATGTTTTAATAACTAGTAATTTTACCCGTGCATTGCACGGGTTTGAATTTTTTTTTTTTAAAAAAAAAAATTGATTATGGATTTTGGAAATATGTTTTTTTAAATAATAAGTTAATATGAACTTTTTATAAAAATGATTTACATGTATTTAGAAATGAATAATCATAAACATTAACCTTTGAATTTAGTTTCAGCTAGCAACTTTTTCATTAATAAAAAATTAACTAATAATGTATCAACTATGCGATTTCTAATTTTAATTAACAACATAATTTTTTATATTAAAAAAAAATTCAACTCATTTTGATTTTTGTTTTATTTAATCCATCATTCCAAATGCATTTTGTTAGTAATTCGTTTTGCAAGTCCAAATCCAGCTTTTTTTTTTTACCATATATATATCATCATCATTATTATCATTATATCTGTCCCAAAATATAAGACATGTTTTCACACTTTTAATTAATTCGTGTTTATAAGATTCGAACTTTCAAATTACTTGCTTGTATTAGAACTTCATAATTTTAAATAAGTATATTGTTTAAAGTATAAAATAACGCATCATTATTTTTCACAATTTAAATTGCAACATATTGTATAATTTTTTGGATTCTTTTAAATTTGAATTCATGCCTGAGTAAATATTTTATACCAAATTATAGCTCATCTTTAATACTTATATATCCAATTTTTCCGTTGTACCAAAAATTTATTATTCATAATGATGCTTTGTTTAAATGTTTAATATCAATTTGTCTATATTATGACTTGTTTGTATTAGAATTTCTGAAATTACAACATTATATTCGTTTTTTTGCTGGTTAATTGTCATATGACGGGTCGTTTAGGCATTATATATTTTTTATGTCAATATTTGATTCAAATTATTTCCTTTTGAAAAGATCATTGATAACCCGTGCAAATTATATGTTTGCGGACAATTTTTATATTTATGTGTAATCCAAATTGTACTAATAAAAATTTACTAAAAATAACTTAAGATAAATATTTATTCATGTGCGATGCACGGACAAACAAATTTGGAGAGAAAAGCAAGGATGAAGGAGGGAAAATGAAAATGACAAAAACGCCTTCAACTTCTCCTATTTTATAATATGTTGATATGTTGATTAGGAATGTTGCCTTTTCTTCTTCTAACTTAGTAAGAATGAATAAGATTTTGATGTTGCAAACAAACATTTTATATCACGGTCACTCAGCCACATTTAGACACATCTCACACGGCATTAAAAAAAAAGTTTGACACATAGTTTTACTTCATAAAGGGATCTAAACAATAAAGGAAGAGTGAAAGAATAGAGACAAAGGGTTTTGCAAAAAATGTTACCCCCTGAATTACTAACACTTTTTTTGGTTTACGAGGGAAATCGGAGAACAACCATTTCCGAAGAAGCGACATGCTCGTACCGCCGAGGTAGGATTTGAATTCGTATCCTTGCGGATCGAGGACAAAGTTCCGAGTCAAGTGTGCCACACCTTGTTGGTGAATTACTAACACTTGAGAGTTGAGAGTGTGAACATCTCACAATTTATATAGCACTGACAGTTCATAAGACACTATGATGAGTTCATCCCTATGAGAAGTCAGAGAGAAGAGAGAGATGTATGAGAGAGAGAATCTGTAACTAACTTTCTTATTATGGAAGATAGAATAGAATCGATAAGTAATACAAGAGAGGGTCATCTCTATTTATAGAGTGACATAAGCAAGGCTGCTGGTCAGGTCTAGTGAGCTAGCTACTGGTAGGAAGATATTCCAACCAAAGATGAAATTAGCAGATTAGGGGAAGAAATATGCAGATTAGGATAAAAACAAACAAAAAGGGGAGCCAATGCTCACTGCATTTTTCATTCCCTCCTTAGTAAAGGATAATACAAGACTTATATAGTAATTACTCAAACCCTAAAGTACACCTAAGAACATTCTAGAGGAATACTAATAATAACAATAATAATATAATAATAATAATACTTACTTAATTATTAACCTAAATATTTATCCTATTCCTTTTCTCCAAATAAGCCTAATAATTATTTTACTCATAATTAATCTTAACCTTCTACCAGCTACACATGCAACTCACTGGATCCTAACTTACATTATAATGATACTACACTAATAATCCCTTTACTCTTCAAAGTTACTGTTTTGTTAATGTGATTGAGTGATAGTCTACTTTTTTTTTTTTTTTAAGAGAGGATCAAAGTTGACTCAATTGTTATAACCATTTCATGGGAATATAGACATGCGTAGAGATCATTGCCAATAGATTTAAAATAGTTTAATGATAAACATCCAAAGAAGGAAGAAACAAACGAAACAACAATTTATTTTACAACACATAACATTACACAAGATTCGAATACATATCATCCCACAATTCTATCAACTGAACTATCTCAAGCGCAAATCGAAACACACCCTTTATTTAATCATGATTGTGCATTCAGAGGAAATCAAAAGTTCCCTGACCATATTGCTTATAGTTTTCAGCATTGCTCATAAAGCTTGCAAGTGTTGAACCTCCCGTAGTTGCTTTATTATACTCATTCCACCAACGCATGTAGCTGCTTTTAGGCAAGAAAATCTCAGGTGACACTGCATAATTCTTGAGCAAATCATAAACATACACCTCAAATTTAGCCAACTTTTCTTTTGCCTCTTCCTTATGCGCCCCATTCAACTCCTTGCATGCAATTAGAGCCTCTTCAACATGTGCCCAAAAGCAAGAGTCCAAGGTTAAAATGGACTCTACATTTTTTCTTGTAATGTTTGATGTGGTGTTTTCATTCCCTTCTCTCAACCAATCCTCCAACTTTTTAAAATGTGAAGACCTTTTTTTATTCACATAGTCTTGGCCTTTCTCCCTATAGTATTGAGCAATAACCAAAGGTTCAACCATTCTCCTATAATTAGTCCCGGCATAGAGCCAGCGTGTACGAAATTGTGCACCTTCTCTCTGAGGCTTCAACTCTGCCTCTTCAACCATCTTTTCCCAATAGAGTGTTAGGTTCTTCTGGAAGCCAATAACATCAAGGTCCCACGGTGAGTACATGTTCCTATAGCTGTCATAGTACCCTATTCCCTCATTTTTGGTTTTCTTCTTGTACCATTCGAGTTGAGCCATGTCTTTCTTCAATACATTCAGTTTCCTGCTTGGATCAAATTTTGCCTTCCTCAGTGTAATGAATTTCTCTTCTAGTTTTTTCAAATTTTTCAAACTCGTGGTATCCTGCCAAATCAAATTTAGAGATGTGAGGTCATGAAAACTTGGATTTAGTTTATCAAATACTAGTCTAAAGAGATCTAAGTCTAACTACACAAAATCATGTTAGATATATAACTAGAGCCTCTTTAATCAATTCGCCAGAAGTTCGATCAAAAGTTAAATTACAGTACAAGGTATGATATGTGTTTTATATCCTTAGACTTTCTGTGCCTAACTCCACCCTAAAAGCTAACTCATGGGGCAAGGGTTGCCCATGTCATTATAAATGGTTCATTACTTATATAGTACTACTTAAATACACACCCCTCATGCTCAGGGCTAAATATCTAACAATTTGTAAAGTTTGCAGGACACGACATCTACAAGTGGCCCGATATCATGATTGTGCTTTGATGCCAAGTTAGAATCATCATTCAAACATATATATAAAACCATCATGAACATTCATATGATAGTTTAAGATTTTTGAGAGTTAGTTTCATCTCAAATAAGTCTTAAGAAAGGCTTAAATTAGATAATACAAATTGTTAAAGAAATAAAAGATATTGAGGTACCTGAAGAAGTGGTGTCAATTCTAGTGCCAACACCTGCAAACTGATAGTTGCGAGTAGTGAATCAGAAAGATTAATCCTCTCAGCCTGGGGAGTTTGGTCTTTGTAAATCACTTTTCGATAGAGACTTTCCACTATATTTCCATATTCAGCAGATTGAAACCCTTGGTTTTGACCATGGGTTGAGCTTATCGCCGAGAGAATTTCCAAAATAAACTCAGAGTTCTCAGAAGAAGTAGAACCTGCATCAGAAGCCAAGAGAAATGTTCCGAAAGGTGTGTAACCCTGGGTAATGAAGCGCCTTGGAAGAGAGTCTTTGTGAGACACAACATTTAGAAAGCAAGAATTCCAAGTAGAACTACGTGATATGGCCACTTGCAATTTTTTGTCACCAATGAGAGGTGCACCAAAGGTGATGCATAAGGGGCGATTCTTCCCTGAACCGCGGCTATCTAATAGAGATAAGGTGAAGAGAGAAGCAACTGATCCAGCAAGACCAATTCCAGTAACAATCAATTGAGTGGTCTTAGGAATCTGCATTAAGAATTGTTATTAGACTTTGCACAAGAAAAACAGTATATGCCAAGATATTTTTTTCCCTATTATTGCTATAACCTATAAGCTTGATTGAACATCATTCCCATAGTTTTATTACAAAAACCTTCAGTTTGCAAGTAGTAACCAAAATGTTCAACTTTATGATCTTTTTGTCTTGTTCTGTATTGTTTATAGAATACATACATCAAACACGTAACAGAACATGTGCCTTCTATTTTATCGAGTTCGGATATGTGTACCAAATGCTATCTATGTATACTTCAGATAAAGTTATCTCCCTAAAGTACTTTCAACATGTGATACTTAGGATAGATTTTTGAATACACTGCATCCCTTTATTCATTAGCTTACAAACTATGTCATCAAGCAACTATCAATCTGTCTTGTAACTCTTTTAGGGAACTATATTTGCATGATAGGATATTATTTTACTAGGTGTATGATGCTATAAATACAGAAAGGTAAAGCAAACACTTACTCCTCATTGCCACACCATTAAGTTCACTTTACGAATTTTGTAGGGTCGAATTAACACTTTCATCCAGTTACAATCTTATAGCTACCTCTGGTTATGATTTGTTTTGGGTAATTCTATTAGCACCTGGAAAGTGCTGCTCGCATCCAAGCCAAATTTCCGGATGGTCTTTCCAATAGGCAAAAAATTTGGATAGTTTATACGAAAATGAAAAAATAGTTTGTCGAAAAGGCCATCCCAAAATTTGTCTTGGGTGCGAGTAGCACTTTCCAGATATGAATAGAGTTTCTCGTTTTTTTTGTGATCATAACTAATTGCAGGTACATGGAGTCTGATGGAGAGTTAAAATGTTTCAAGATCCACCTTTGAGGGGTTTATCCACCTTTGATTAGTTAAAATGTTTCAAGATCCCAACTCATTGAACGATTTAATGATAGATACACTCTTATTTATTCACTTCAGAAACAAACTCACTCTAGTGTTAAAACTTAAAAGTACTACTCCCTCCGCAGCGAAAGGAGGCTTATAATAAGGACCACAGGGAGTAATAAGCTTGATTAGTCCACACATCAATCTTTATATTTGCAGGTACATGGAGTCTGATGGAGAGTTGTTTATGCAGTTTCCCATATCCAATCAGATTCCAAATTAAGTAGACTTCCCATCTAGATATTTTTCAAATAAAAATCAGAAAGAGGTTTAGAAAAATCAAAGGAAAATAAAGAGATTTACCTCATCTTTCAACTGAGCTAGGATCTGTTGATTTTCAACCAAGAGGGAAACAGCAGCCTTGTTAACATTGAAAATTGGATTACGCTCAGTGCTCAAGAACTCAAAGTCAAAGAACTCGTCATTCTTGAGAGCAGAAGATGAAATCCAATCCCCTTCATCATCATGGTCAATGGTCTCAAATGCTATAATCTGCAAATCCTTCTCATGAAATGGAACAGAATGAACCTTGTAAGATAGTCTCACTCCTTGTTTTGACTCGATGACTGATTCTGAAGAAGTGATAGCATTCCATGATATTCTTAGAAGACCAGAACTTGTCACAAAAGGTGCTAGCTGCAATCCACTGCTAAATCTGTAACACACACAAAATCCAAAATAAGTTAATACTATAAGAATCAAGACTTCAATATGTTACTACATGCCAGTTTCTTTTATTGGTTTATACAAACAAAGCATAACCCAACAAAATAAAAATAAAAACAGAAGACTAAAGAGGGTATATGGTTTATGTTTCATTTATGACTTACAGCGAAGATTGAGTCATGTTGATGAACTAAGAAGTTTGTGATTGATGAAGTGAGTTATTGAGAGATGATGATGATGATTGTGGAAGAGTAGAATATATATAAAGGGTTGTGGAAGAATAGAAACTTGAGAGTAAATGTAATGAAAATGAAGAGGAAACTATAGCTGATGCTATTTAGAAATTACAATGCAGAGAAAAGAGGGGGGGTTGGGTCAGTCAACACACGCGTCAACATTTTTTAATCTCAAGATAAAGTTAAGAGAGATGCTGAAGGTGTTAGAGACAAGACAGCAAACAAGTTGGTGGGGTTAAAGTATATTAAAATTCTTATGTTGGAAATTTTCTTGGGAGAAATGTGTAGGCAAGTGCTAGGTTGTTTCGGTGAAGTCTATGTGGGCTTTAAGGACAATGTAAACTAGAGCTTAAATAACTAACGTGCCACTCTTGTTAGATCAAGTTACTCTAAAGTGTGTTGTTTGCTTTTCTTTTTCTTAAAGTGAGGCACTCCTTAAGGAATATAAAATAAGTAAATAAGTATTAAAAAATTAAGTTTAATGATTTATGAAATCTTGCTTAAACAATATCCTTAAGGCATTGATTAGCATTTATATATATATATATATATATATATATATATATATATAATATTATCATTTCCTCGATTTAAAAGAAAATCCATTTTTGACTAGTTTTTTTTCCTTCAAGCTTATTTTAGGAGATTTTCTACATTTCTTGTACAACAATGGTGGGACAGTATGACATTTTTAATTCTTTTCATGTATTTTTAATTAGGCATACATACACGTACGTACGTGTGTGTGTATGTAAAGGGTGTTGTTGCATTTGTTAATGTTTTTATACTTTAAAAAATAATTATAAATGTACATTATTTCGTGTTTCAGAAATATAAAAAAAAAGGAAAAACTCTATTTGCACTTGAGTTTTGCTAACTGACCCGAATTTTTAAATTTTTTTACAAAAATTTTTATATTTGACATTGTATCCGCACCCATTTTTTTTTTTTATAAATTCAGAAAGACCTTCCGATCAGAAAGACTTTTCAATCGGAAGACCTTTCTATTCAGAAAGCCTTTCCGATCGGTAAGTCCTTCTGATCCGAAGGTCTTTTCGAATGTACAAAAAACAGGTACAGTTGTAACGCGACAATATGATCCAAAATAAATTATACATTCGAAAAGACTTTCCGATCGGAAAGACTTATCGATCGGAAGGCCCTGTAGATCGAAAAGGCTTTCCAAATATACAACGAAAATAAGAAAAAAAAGGTATTTATTGAATTTCACATAAACAAATGGGTGCAGCTAGAAAAAATTGGGTGTAGATATAATTTCTCTAAAAAAAATGCATTTTTATGATAATTTACTACATTTGACTTCTTAACAATGGCATTTGTTAACATTTAATATATAAAAATATATATAAAATAAATAAGAGAATCTTAAATATAAGAATTAATCTATATAAAATTAAACAGCAAATGGAATCTTAAATAAGTACTGAAATTAATTTTTTGCGAGAAAAATTATTGCAAATTGGAGGATCAATACTTTTAATCTTATTCAGACCATTGATTTTGACCAATAGTTTTAATCTTATCCGAACCCTTAATTTGGAATATTTTAAAAGAATTTACGTAAAAATATTCAAAATCAATTATCTTAATAAAATTGAAACTATTAATTCTGAACCATGCAATAATATTTTTTTGCCCCATCTGAGCTGTGATTGTATGAGGTGAAAATAAAGGTGGAAGTGGGAATATATGAGAATGCAAGCCACATGTTCATTAGTATATAGTAATTACAGTAAATTATAAAATTATTAGTATAATGATCGAAAATATAAGACCATGTAACGAAAAGCAAAAAAAATATAAGACCATGTGTTGTTCAGGTTGCCCTGCTTGTTCCCTGTATTGATCCAAATCTTCCCCAGTTGAATCAACAACTTCCATTTTAGGGAGTATATATGCTGAAACTAATTTTATCAGCATGTTAAAGAGCCCATTTGTTTCCTACTTCCTAGTAATTTTTTAGAGTGTTGTTTCAGAAGCGTAATTTTGGAAAAATTTAGGATATTTGGGGGTCTAAAATCTTAGTTCGTTAGAAAACAGAATGGAATTTATTTTTTCCTTCTAATGTACTTTTTTCGTCTTAAAAAGATTGTCCAAAAAATACAAAGGAAAAAAAGTTCAAAAAGTGATTATCTTTTTATGATGGAACGGGTATGAGTATGAGGCTTGTTAAATATACTACTTGTTTCATGTTGATAATTTTCACCTGTAGATGAAAAACAATAGGTTTTATTCATATCATCATATGCATACAGAAGACCAAAAGAATTAAGAATAGTGACGGGTTATGAATCATTTACTTGGAAAAAGTTTATATTCTTTTTTATTTTCTCTTCCTATGCATCCCTTCATTTATTATTGTACATTCAGAAGAAATCAAAAGCTCCTACAGCATACTGCTCATAATTTCTAGAATTGCTCATGAAGCTTGCAAGTTTTGATTCATATGAACTTCCCTTAATATCTTTATACTCTTTCCACCACCTCATATAGCTGCTTTGAGGCAAGAATATATCTGCTGACACTGCATAATTCTCGAGCAACTCATAAACATACTCCTCAAATTTAACCAATTTATTCTTTGCCATTTCATTCTGTGTCCCCTTCAAATCTTTGCATGAAATTAGAGCCTCTTCCACATGTGCCCAAAAGCAAGAATCCAGGGTAAAAATAGATTCCATATTACGTTTTCTTGTAGTGTTAAAACTCTCTTTGGTTCTTAGATTTCCTTCCCTCAACCATTCCTCCAATTTTTCAAAATGCTTAGACCTTTTTTGTGTCACATAATCCTTACCACCACCCCTATAGTATTGAGCAATAATTAAAGGTTCAACCATTTTCCTGTAATTAGTCCCGGCATAGAGCCAGCGGCCGCGAAACGCTGCCCCTTCTTTCTGAGGCTTCAACTCTGCCTCTTCAACCATCTTTTCCCAGTAAAGTGTTAGATTCTTCTGGAATCTAACAACATCATGGTCCCATTGTGAGTAAAAGTTCTTATAGCTGTCATAGTACCCTATTCCTTGATTTCTGGTTTTTATCTTGTACCATTCAAGTTGGGCCATATCAAGCTTCATCACATTCAATTTCATGGATGGATCAAATAATGTCCTCCTCAGATTAATGAATTTATCTTCTAGTGTTCTCAGCTTCAAAATGTTGACATCCTGCCAAATCAATTTTTTACTTTATCAAATGTTGGTCTAATTAAACAAGATTTGTTAAGAAAAGCATTCAATTTGCTTCATCTAACACCTTAAACTATTAGGAAAACAAATCTTTTGTGTGGTATCAGAACCTCTATAATTCAGTGGCCTTCAATCCATGCCTACCCATTCTTTAAAATGAAAGGCTGAACTTCAAGGTATTATAGGCATGTAGATTATTATTTATGATTCGAATATGAAGGTCTTCTGTGCGAGGATGTGTTTTAGATATGAAACCATTATGACCATTAATCTAATAACTGAAGATTTTTAGCAGAGATGTTTCATCATAAATAATGTTAAGTTATAGAATCCAAATTCTTCAAGAAATGAAAGATATTCAAGAACCTGCGTATGTGGTGTCAATCCCAGTGCCAACAACTGCAAATTGATACATGCAAGTAGTGAATCAGAAAGATTCAAGTTCTCAGTACCAGTGCTAAGGTTATCCTTGAAACTCATTTTACGATAGATTTTGTTCACCAATTTCCATATTCTTCGCGACGAAATCCTTGGTTTTGAACATGAGTTGAGCCTATTGCCACAAGAATTTCAAAAATAAAGTCAGGGTTCTCAGAAGAAGTAGAACCTGCATCAGAACACAAGAGAAATGTTCCAAAAGGCATGTAGGCATTCATTTTGTTTGTAATGAAGAGCCTTGGAAGAGGGTCTTTGTGAGACACAACATTTAGAAAGCAAGAGTTCCAAGTAGAAGTACGAGATATGGCTTGTTGCAATTTTTTGTCGCCGATAAGGGGTGCGCCAAAGGTGATGCATAAGGGGCGATTCTTTCCCGAACCAATGGTATCTAATAGAGATAAAGTGAAGAGAGATGCAACTGATCCAGCTAGACCACTTCCAGTAACAATCAATGTAGTGGAGCTAATAATCTGCATTAAAGGATTGTTTTTAGAGTTTGCACAAGAAAAACAATATACAACAACATCAACCAAGCCTTTATCCCAATAGGTGGGTTCGGCTACATAGACTGAAATACGCTATAAAGTTCTATCATAAGTCATATTCTTTCCTAAAACAATTATCTTCATATCTTTCTTATTTGTTTTGCCTATGGTTTTTCTTGGCCTTCCTCTGCATCTAACACATGGAGTATCATCTGTTTGCTCTTCGAACCAGGACTTCTAATGGTCTCCTCCACACGTGCCCAAACCACCTGAGACGGGATTTAATCATCTTTTCTACATTAAGTGCAACCCTAACTCTTTTTTGTCGAATACGCTCATTTCTAATCCGATCTAGTCTGGATAACATCATCATCTATGCTACATCAAGTACATATATGGATAGAAAAATTTATCCCTATTATTGCTGCAAGGTTAATTGAAAATTATCCTCACAAATTTATCCAAACGCCCTAAAGTTTGCAAGTATAGTAGTAAACCCAGGCTAAAACTCTCTATAGTCTCTAGTCAAGATCTCCTATGCAAACTTGCAATGTAGTGGTTAGAGTAAATGAATGAGGAAGATAACATTAAGGTAGAATTTGGTATGCGGACAAATTTTGATGATATTCTGTTCTTTTCTCTTCTCTTCGGTTCTATCTTTGGGTATAATCAAAATGTCCTACTTTTTTCAGTTTTTTGTCTTAAAATGCATCAATAAGAACCATAATAGAACACATGGCTTCTCATTTTATCCTGCTTTGAAAATATGAATAGACAAATGGTATGTGTATTTCAAATCTAAAGGCTTACAATAACCAAAGTTAAAAGGAAATGTACCTCGCTTTTCAGCTGATCAAGAATCTGATGATTTTCAAGTAAGTGGGAAACAGCAGCTTTGTTAACAGAGAAAGTTGGATAACGTTCAGTACACAAGAGGTCAAAGTCAACGAAGTTTATCTTCCTGAGATCAGAAGATGAAATCAAATCCACTTGAACATCATGGTCTATGGTCTCAAATGCTATAATCTTCAAACCATTTCCATGAAATGAAAGAGAATGAACTTTGTAGGAGAGTCCCACTCCTTGTTTTGAATTGATGGCTGATAATTCTGAAGAAGTGATAGCATTCCATGATATGCTTAGAAGACCAGAGCTTATCACAAAAGGTGCTAGCTGAAATCCACTGCTAAATCTGGAAGACATGAGCTAAGCATACAAAATACAAAACTAATAAAAATACTAAAAGAATCAAAACTTCAATATGTTATAAGCTAGTGATTGTTGGTCAGAAAGGGACTGCTGTGGCTTCAAATTCAACACGGAAAATCTTCCCAATGTCAACAATGAATTTCATCAGCATGTGCACAGCCTGGAATTGAAGAAAATATGAGCCACACTTTTTTCACTTGTCAAATGACTGCACCGTCCCTTTGAAGTTGTGCATGCCAGGTACTTTTCCTTTGGCTATAAAAGGGGAGCATGCCCATCCCTCCGGAGTAACACAATGATTGCACAACACACGTCCACATACAAATCTAGTATAATAGTTTGTGTAATTTTTAACTTCATAAAACACAGCTGTTATATTTTATATTCTCAGTTTTTAGGTTATTTGATAATAGGCTCATTTAGTTCCATTAGAGAATGTTTTGTGAGAGAAATTTTTTCTTCTTTTATCCTCATAATTATAAGAGGATTTCTGGTACTCTCCTTTTTCATAGTGGAAGTTGCTCTCATCGCCGTGGTTTTTTATTCTCTAAATTGAAAAGGTTTTTCCACGTTAAATATTGTGTGACCATTTTGCCTATTTTATTTTAACTTCTCTTTAAATAATTCCCAATTAATTTGATCATTTCGCTTCCGCATTAGCACTGATACCCTAACAAGTGGTATCATAACTCTTGTTAAATTGGGAATTACAAGATGTCTATTGTTACAAAATTTGACGTCGAGAAGTTTGATGGCAAGATTAGTTTTTCAATATGGAAAGTCCAGATGAATGTCGTTCTTACCCAAAACGGATTAAAAAAGGCTTTAGATGGAAAGTCGAAGAAGTCGGATAACATGACAAATGAGCAATGGGACGAGTTGGATGAAAAGGCGCTTTCAGCAATCCAACTTTGCTTGTCCAAGGAGATTCTTCGTGAGGTAGCCAATGAAGTCACTGCTACGGCATTATGATTAAAGCTAGAGTCTTTGTATATGACCAAGAGCCTCGCAAACAAGTTTCGTCTCAAAGAGGGGTTATACACGATCCGTATGGCCGAAGGTACTCCTATTCAATCTCATCTTGATGAGTTTAATTCTATTACTCCCTCCGTCCCAAAAAGTTAGTAACTTTTTAAAAATTCAACAAAAATAAGGGAACATATTTTTAATGCATTGTCTCCCAAATCAACCAATTACCAAAGCAAGCATTTAATACATGTTTCCTTAATTAACCAATCATAGAATATACAATTCAATTTCAATTTTTTTAATTCATTATTTTAACTTTAATTTGGGACAAAATTTTTCTATGTTTTTTACTAACTTTATGGGACGGAGGGAGTATTATGGATATGCAAAATATTGATATTAAAATTGAAAATGAAGATAAAGCTGTTAATTTTAGTGGTTTAGTCATAATTTTTTTTAGCGCCATGGCGGAATGGAGGTAGTTAATTTTTCACAAATTTTAGAGAATTGGATGTAATAATAATAATTAAAAAATTAATAGATCATCAATTTTTTTTGTTAATTAAATGTATTTTTTTCTTATTTACTCAATCATGAATATAATATATATTTTTTAAGATTTTTAATTTATTATTTTTACTTTGATTTGGGATAAAATAATCATATTTTTTTATCAAGATAATAAGATGGAAGAAATACAATAAATACAGCCTAAAAAATACAATATAACTTATAAATAAAATTAGAAAAAAAATTAGCATGCTACTTATAAATAGAGCCGAAAAAATTAACATGATCCAAAACCTAATTTTGATATATATATATATATTTTTAATACGAGTATAGTTAATAAGGAATTTGCTAACTTACGTAAAGTGGTTTTTTAGTTGGTACACTTTAGCATTGTGTACCAGATTTTAGTAAACACAAATACCCTCGATATTAAAAGTATTGTGTTTTAAGAATGGGGGTATTTTAATAAATTCAATTTTCAAAATTAAAAAGCAAAAAAAAAAAAAAAGGCCCCCCCCATCTCCTCTCTCTAGCCAGCACTCAGTCGCCAGCCCCCACCACCCCACATCTCCCCCAACGCCCCACCGACCAGAACCACCGCCACCCACACGATCTCTGTCACATGCGACAACCTCGACCTAACCAACGATCTCCACCATCAGCGACGTCGGCCTCGTAGCCTCAGCCTAGCCACACGATCTCCACCATCAGTGACGCCGGCCCAGCAGCCGCAGCCACAACCCGCACCCAACCCTCGATCCGAGCAAAACAGCAGCCAGCGGCAGTGGTGAGGCTGGATCTGAAGTTATAGTGAGGGAAGGAGAGAAAGAAAGAAGTAGAGAGAGGGAGTATTAGGAGAGAAAGAATTAAGAGGATGAGATTGGTGGACGACAGATTTGATGGCGGTGAAGGAGAGATTATGCCGCCGGAAGGGGTTGTTTGGGGTTGAGTAGGGGGAGAGAGAGAAGTAGAGAGAGGAGAAAGAGAGAGAAAGATTTTTCCAAATGAGGGAGAAAGCAAAGGGTGGGAAGGATCAGGTCCTGATTTTTTTTTTAATTTCAAAAAATCAAATTATTTAAATAACCTTATTCATTAATACTTGTTTTTACAAAATACATGAGGATATTTTTGTCTATTATAATTTGGTACACTATGCTAAAGTGTACCAACTAAAAAATCACTTTACGTGTATTAATAAATTTCAATTAATAATCTCAACAACTTATCATATTCAACAGTTTAAAGGGTCATTTTTAGGTAAGCCCCACTATTTTTTATGTTACACAGACCGAAGGAAGGGGTAACTAGTTTTTTTAAAAAAAAAATGAAGGGTAACTAAATCAATGTAGAGTTGTCAACTCTTTCTTCTCTCTCGTTTTTTAATAATTGTCGACTCTCTTTTTAATCCCACAAGTTAAGAGCGAGAGGTGCATAACAACGACAACCAGAGAAAATAAGTTATACATTTTTGTTTCATTCATATTATTCTTTAAATTTTTTTTCGATATATAATTAATATTGTTTTTTAGTTATATGATCATAATAGTAACAAAAGTCATTTTTGAGATTAAAAAAATTACCAAAGTGTGTGTTATGCTATTTATATAAATTAATATTTTATTTTTGCAGTTAGCTTGTGAAGGATAAAATAAAAAGATAATTGAAAGTTAACAAGTGAAATATTTTAACTAAAGTTAGAGTAGAGTTTTTTTCCCCTTCAAAACCTCAAGGAGGTGGCGTGTAATCTATTCTTGATTTTATTTTAAATTTATATCATACTAGTTTTTAGCCCGTGCAATGCATGGGTTATTTGAATATTTAATTATATTATTTTTTATTTAATGATTTGTAATTATATTAATATATTAAATTTTGAATTCAAAAATAATAAAATTAAATTCGCACCACGAGAAAATGGGTTATTTATGACAGAAATTTTACGGCGGTTAACCGTCGTCCGTGCCTATTTTGAAATTCAATTTTGTCTCGGTTTTACAAACCGCAACTCCCAAGCTCATACATGCCACTCGCACGTACCTTAGGTCATCGTTCTCAGTCTCCTTTTTGAGTCTCTCTCAAGCTCGCTTCACTCTCCATTCTCTCTGTGCTCGCTTCACTCTCCATTCTCTCGGTATTCCATTATTTTCATTTTCGTTCAGCTCTCTCACTCTATCTCTTTGTCTCTTGGTGAGTTTTTTGAATCCCCAATTATTTTTTCCATTTTTGTAGAACTCTAATTCTTCTCTCACTCGTTCGAATGTGAATTTTACGAATCCCTAATTCTTTTTGCATTTTTATGAATCCCTAATTTTATTAATCCCTAATTTCATGAATCCCATGCTTTTTTCAGATAGATTCTTTGGCAACTCGGGTTTGAAGATGGAAGTTGAGGTTCCTATGGATTGGGATATTACTTTTTTTTGCTATGGTGATTTCCATCGGTATTTAGTTTTTCCTAAGTAGTTTTCTGTGGAATTTTCATTCATATACACACAAAACCTAGCATACTTTAGAGAGTTGAAACAATTTTTCAATTTGTGAGCACAGAGGTCCTGCCATGCAAGTCGGAAGATACGTATTAATAGTAAAGAGCATAATATGTGTTTCAGGTCCAGGTTTCTTCAGTTTCACTCACCACAAAGCAGTTTCCAATTATACATATTAATAGAGCACTTCAGAAGATAATCAAATTATCCACATCTGATGCAAAAATAGTAGCTACATAACAATATTTTATATTTGTATTGTTCTTCATCCTGAAAAAACAATACCTAAGAGTTAAGACCATTTTGATCCACGATATTCACCTGTTGAACCATTGTTAACATTGCTAAAAGCTATCCTACCGAAAATGATTAATTCTAAAAGTTATTCATACTTCTACAAAAGCTAATAAAAGATAATAAGGATAAATTGCATCATTTTTCATTGCTTTCTATCCAAGAGGATACAATCCTTATATAACAAGTAAAGAAACCCTGAAACAAATACTCCCTTTGTTTCACTTTAAGTGTCTTTATGGACTTTTGCACATAAATTAAGAAAGTGTTGATTATGATGATTATTGTAAGTTTTATGTGTATTTGGTCAAAAATACCCCTATTTAATATTTTTATTTTGTCAATGCATCATTACTAGTATTACAAATTTCAAAACTAAAACAACATTAAATGTAAGGGTAAATAAGGAAAAATAGTATTAAATGTTACCTAGATTTGGTAGAAAGACACTTATTTTGAAACAAAATTTTGATGTTAAAAAGACACTTAAAGTAAAACGGAGGGAGTAATACTCATACACTTGTCATAATCCTAAACACTAAGAATCTTCTGAAAAATATACTAATAAGTGATAATTATAATAATTATTAAAAGATTTAAATAATTAATTATCCTACTCCTATTTTATAATTGGATTTATCAAATCTTCTCTTAGGCTTAACTGCCTATCAAACTTCTAGACCTTGAGACTAGGCATCAGGTTTTATCCTTGTATATGTGGTTGTGAAACCACTTTGACAAGGAGTCTTTTCCGTTTGTTAAGAGAGCTGAAGTGATGGCTTCAGACATCACTGACTTATTGGGCCAATCTCTTATCAAAGCTAATTGGAAGCCAGCATCAAGGAATAAAGGAAACCAAAAACTGAAAAAAGTAAAGGTCGACGAGAATTAAAAACTGTGAAAACGGAATTCAGATATTCAAGGCCACAGCCGCTTTTTAAATTAAACAAGTCACTCTGTATGTGTATACCTTCTTCATCGAGGTATTTATTTTATTTCATTATGTATTGAATGCCCAACATTTGTCTTTTATTTCAAGACTTCAGTTTTTCTATTATCCAAGTGTTTTAATACCTTAACTGTCTATGTGAAAGGCCCCTAGCTGGTTATGGTGGGAAGTTCTTTATTCTTCCATTTGATAATCAGTATTTGCTTATCAGTGTAGCTCATAAAGGGTAGTTGAAAAGTACTATAGGGTTGCTAAATTCAACTTCTTTTCCGTACAATTGAACCACCGATCCCGGAAATTTTCACCCCGTGTGAAACCAACGTTAACATGTAGTCAGTGTCATCATGCAAAATGTTCTAGTGTTTCTTTCCTTCTATTTTTGGCCTTCAGGTTGGGAATTTGGTTGGAGGAGTGTTTGCTGGAGGGGATCAATATTGTTTAGGAGGTGATCAACAGTCTACTTTTTGTAGGGTAGCAGTGTACGTTGTAGAACTGGAAGGTAAACCTATGATTCTAAGATGAACATGCATGGTAGTTTGTGTGAAAAGGGTATGAACCAGGAGTGAGGAATTGGCTTCTCCAAATTCAAAGAAAACAAAGAGCATCGAAATCTTGCTGGGCACGTTGGTGCCATGCTGTCTGCAAGCATCGTACTTGAATACGAAATCTACATTGGGTTTAGCTTGTGAATATTGTAATATTTACTACTTGAGCATCGCAAATTAATTGAACGTCTAATATCTTATGATTCAAGTGATGCAATGAAACCTTATGTAACGTAACATGCGTGTCTGAATGTATGAAACTAAGGAAGAGAATAAGGGAAGATTCAAAATGAACTTCTAGGGAAAAGTTACAACAAGATTATGATTTTTTTAGAAATTGAACTCATGTTAATATCTATTTACAATTATTTTTTTCACTTTTTAACAATTGAAAAAAATCCTAAGAGTGAAAAAAAGCAGCTATTGCTCTAATCAAATCCCCTTAAAGCATAACATTTAGGAAAGGAAACAGCAAATGAAACCGAAACACTAAAACAGTATTACATTAGCCACTTAGTCTTACTCAGAGTCCAATACCTAAACACGTACTTGCCACTTAGTTAGTTAGAGTCAAATACCTAAACACGTAATTACCATAAGTTTGCCAAACCCAAAAAAAGTTTACAGGCCCGATGTTAAAGTGTCATCTCCATATTTTTGAACAGTGTAGTTGTTTCTAAAAATTGCTTAAAAAAATCAGAACAATACTGAAATATTGAACATCTGTTTCTGTTGTAAGTGTACTTGGAGGATTTCGGGGCCGTCTTGGAATGGTGGGGAATTTGCATGGTTATTCCGTCTCAACCACTGGTTTGAAATCTGGATAGATACCTTCCAACACAACCTATGGACCGCATTGTTCTTTGTTGTTTGGTCTATTTAGTATGGCAGGAATAAAAAGGTAGTTAAAGGAAGGGATATTCTGATCAAGCAAAGACTTAGACACTGGATGATGGAAGCTTGGAGTGATAAATGTCCTATAGCACAAATGATGTGGCGAGGAATCTAGATGCTGTAAGATAGTGGGGCAAGTATCTAGAAGAGTAAAACCAAGCATCCAGTGGCTGCCCCCTCCAATGACAAAACTGAAATGAAATGTAGATGGATCATCAATTGGTAAACCAGGACCAGCAGGAATTGGAGGAGTAATGAGAAACTCCATTAGAAGTATCAAGTGTCACTTTGCAGCTGCAGTTGGTGTGAAAGACTCTAATGTTGCAGCGTTAATGGCTATAATTTTTGCCTTGATACGTCAATGCAACAACATGGCTTACAAAGAGGCATATCATCATTGAATCTAATTCTAAAGTTGCACTATCATGGATGAAAAACAGGATGTCCATGGGAATTACAATTCCTAAAAAACAAACTGAATAACTTGTTGTTGCATGTGTTTATTTTGGTAGAATTCGTGCACACTGATAGGGAGACAAATGACATAGCTGACTCATTGGCAAAGCAAGGGAGGGAGTCTTCAGGCACATGGATTCATTGCAGTTGAGGTATAAGATATTAACTGTCATGACAAATGAGGGTGCAACAGATTTTTGTATGAAGGTGTAGGTAAGGGATTTCAAGAAAGCATGGGTATAGTAGGTGATATTATTGTTTTAAGAGGCTGCATGCAACACCTGTGTTTTGATGCAGATTTTGATAGGAGGAGTATAGGAGTGACTTGACAAATGTTATGCTAGTTGTGATTTATGTATTTTTGATTGTAAGCCCATGATTTTGTATTGACACTCAAACCCTTCACTAGTTTTTAACCCGTGCAATGCACGGGTTGTACGAATATTTTTAATTATATTATTATTTAGTAATAATATTCTGTAATATTATGATTGGTTCAATGCACGATATATATATATATATATATATATCAATCATTATATTTGTTATTTAAAATCAAATAGTTCAAAAAATCAAATACATTCAATTTAGCTTTAACAAAATATAAAATTTAATTCATGATAGTCTAGGTAGATTTTATCGAAGAAGTAACTTATATCATCAATAACTTTGATTTTAAATTTTTGCAAGGGTTGGACTCGAAAATATATATTTTGTTTTTTTTTATTTTAATAATATTTAAGATTTTTTTTTATAAGATAAAAAAATTCAATCCAAAAGTGAAGAAATATAATACCTCTCACGAAGAAAGTACAAAATGCAAAGCTTTAACCGAAACAAAAATAGAACTTCAAGTACAAGATATTGGATGGACATGCACATGCAACAATTGTACATCTACATGAATTTTACGCATAAGATAACACCTCCCCAACAAACCTGCCAACCCTCGCATAAACTGTGAGTATGTGACCAATGGTGCTAAAATATTTTACAACTAAACCGCAAAACTAAGACTCCCCAAATCTAAAGGCAATAAAATAACATGGTTTGAATTACATTTATTTGTCATTCAAAGAAGGACATACACCGCATATTAGTCTTTTCTTTAAATTATAGTCACGCTTTAATTTTTATATTCACCAATTCGTATGTTATTATTGAATAATATCGAATAATTTAACGAACTTTTCTGTCAACCTGATAAAGTAAATATTGAATAATATCATTGCACAGAGTTAAAATGTTACACTAATTAAAATAAGTAACCAAATTTTGGATGGTTGCACAACAATCCCTTAAATGAACAAATGATTGTTTGACACGTCAGCTAATGAAGTTCTAAGTTACTGTCATGTCAGCTCAGATTAGCTGATTTGTCAAACAAACATTGGTCCACTAAAGAATTGTTTTGCAACCATCGAAAATTTGGTTGCATGGAAGTAGTGCCATTAAAATAATAGTTACTAATTAACTGCTAATATTTTATAAGCGAACTAATGTAGAGGTTACATAATTAATATAAAACAATAACATAAACAATGTAGTATATGTAAATAATAATAATAATAATAATAATAATAATAATAATAATATAAGCAATGCAGTATATGTAAATAATAATAATAATAACAACAATAATAATAACAATAATATAAGTAATGCAGTATACATACATAATAATAGTTACTGAAAGTTATGGTGCATGTTTCATAAATAATAATAGTTAGTGTTATGGTGCACGTTTTGTAAAACTTAATATCAAACTATATTAGTGGTCATATTAGTTGCTATCATAGATTAAAATTTTTAATCCATTTTTGTGCCAACATAAAATTGACATGAGTGAAACCTGGATTTGCTAGATATAGTGCAACATTGGTCAAACATTGTACTTGGCTCTTATTAATAGTAATTGCATAACAAAAAGTAATTGAAAATTGACAATGACCATTTACTTTGTGATAGGTCCATGACCATGTGAGGAATTATGAAGACTCTTTCAGCATATTTTGTCCCTGTCATAGGTAATCTACTCGATCAGCATCAATCTAGTCTCATTACATATACTTGTGATTATGGTTGGTCACTGTTTCTTAGTACATGTCATTACCTCTACTTAATGACATAGGTGTTCAATCTAGTTACCATCAATCTAGTCTCATTACACATATCTCTGTGATTGTGATTCTGATTAGTAAATGTTTATTAGTAAACTAACAGGCACTCAAACTTTCCGTTTTAACTCATGATATGATAATTATTATCCGTGTAGGATATATTGAATAAACTATTGATATATAGGATCGTGAAATTGTTTCATAAGCAATTTTTGTGGGATTTCTATATCTGCTTCTCCATCATTATTACCTTTCGCAGTACCGTTACTAACCTACAGTATCCAATTAACAAATTCTTTTCTTCTCCCGAATGTCCTTATTAAATTACCAGACTGTATACGCATATTTTATGTCAAAGATAGTATGTGAAAGCAAAATTTTAAATTAAATTATTCAAAATTATAATGGAATTTAATAATTTATCCCTAAATATATGATAACATATCTCACAATCATCCCATACGTGGGAGGAATTGATGGTTGAAAAAATAATCTCAGAAAAGTACTTGTGAGCAAATATTCGTATTGTGTTGATGTTCCATGGTTGGATTATGCGAGTCAGCATTTTATGGGAAGTAGTGGAACTTGGATTAATAAATCTAATCAATCAAACTCTATTATATATTTTAGAGATCAAGACAACCATTAGTTCACTTGGAACAGTGCATTGGAACAAAACAATATACTAAACAATATACTGGTAGTGCTTCATTTGGAACAGTGTAATGGTATGGAACAGTGTACTGATACCAAATGCTGCGATACGTATATTTTAATTTTTTTATTAATTAATTTAAGAAATTCCTTAAGACAAATGGCATGGCTTATCAATAACTATTTTCTCAACTTTTATTCTGAGAGCTCCATTTCTTGATGAGTTCTCTGATGACATATCATTCCACTGTTGAAACGACATATCACTTCACCGTTGAAATGATATATCACTTGATTATTGAAACATATCACTTGATTATTGAAACGACATAGCACTTGGCTGTTGAAACGACATCTCACTTCACTGTTGAAACGACATATCACTTCATTATTGAAACGAAATATCACTTGTGATTTTATTTTTATTTTTTGTTTTTTTAAGCAGTGACACATGGCATGTCCCATAAGCCTTGAATCTTCCAACTTTCATTGTGAGAGCTTCATTTCGTGAGAAGCTCTCTAATTGCAAGGATTGGGCTCTAAAATATTATATAGGAGTTGATAATCACATAGCATTTATTTTCCATTTCGCAACTCTATTCATTTAGCTACTTATTTTAGACTTAATACTAATATATTACCTCCCATTTCATATGTATTGCATGAGTTGGAGTGTAATATATTACCTCTCATTTCAAGTGTAACTTTTAGCCAAAGTTGGAGTTGAGTATGTTTTTCCCCCTTCAAAACCTCAAGGAGGTGGAGCGTGTAGATTTTATTTTAAATTTATACTTATATGATCATATAGCATTTATTTTCCATTTCGCAACTCTATCCATTCATCTACTTATTGTAGACTCCATACTAATATATTACCTCCCATTTAATATGTATTGCATGGGGATTAAGAAATGATTAAATGGTGCGAAAATTTGAGATATTTGATTATAAAACAAGATTTTAATTATTACTATTATGTTATTGTTGTTGTTGGATATAAAACAAGGTGTTGTTAAACAAATGATCTTAGGACACTTGTTAAGGGATAAAAAATGGGTAAACAAATGTTGGAAAACTAAATTTTTATGTTAAAATTATTATTTCCAATGCAAAATAACCATTTTTGTTTGCTTAAACAATACCATGAGAATATTGGTTAGCATTTTCCATAAAACAATGAAGGGAGATGCTACAATACTCTGGTAAAACACATGCTCCATTCATTATTATGCAATCACAAGCTGATAAAAAATTATAAAGTAATAAAAAGTATATTTTACCCTTATCTCCCCCGTTTCTCAGAACAGCCACCTCCAACCTTGAAACACCACTTCTTGTCATTGATTTGTCACCACCAGTCGGAACCATTAAAGGGATGGAACCCTAAGTTTGGTTCAACTGCCCCCTTCCCTCTATCTCTCTCTCTCTCTCACATTCTCCTTTTTGCCTCTATTTTTTATGGTGAAACAAGGATTGAGTGCCTCCAACCCATCCCAGAGTCGCGACCAACGACTTGTACCCTTTGTCGCCGCCTTGAGCAAAATCCAACCACCTCCACAAGGTAGGATGGTCCTCTTTGAACCCACTAGCTACCAGAAGGCATCACAAAAGCCACCAGAACCACCCTTCCAGATCCATTTTTCGGTTTGAAATTCGTGTCCCGATTTACCATTTTCTCCCACAACCAGCCCATACCGTCGGTTCCATCGTATTTGTCGTCAAATTTCAAGCACGAATCCTACTCAACCATCTCCAACAGCCTCTGCATGCACTGTCACACATCACTGTCGTGGCGACTATAGCCCCAGGGAGGTGGTTCTGTGGTGGCCCTAGAGTTTCAAATCAGCGAGAAACTCGGTGGGAAGGCGATTGTGGGTCTCAAGTCTCAAACCCATGGTGGTGGTGTGAGGAAAGCAACACCACTAAGGTAATAGGACAACATGGTTCAAAAAAGGTGGTGGCCTGCGAAGGTGATGGTGCTGTCGCAGTTTGCGGTATGCTGTAATTGAAGAAGGTGGAGCATTGGGGACAAAAACAATGGTTATACAAGGTAAAATTGAATTTTTGCAACAATATTAGTCTCACTTAAAACGGAGATCTTTGGTGTATATATCCTTACATCTTCATATCTAACAATTAACTCGCTCGGAGCATGACAAGCTCCACTTTTTGTTTGGTTGCTTAAAATTTCCTAACAATAATATATGATGTAAAGAAAATAAGAGTAAAAGACCGAGTCACACATAGTTGAGTTTTTATACTAAGAACCTCAGATTAAGTGATGTGAAAAGTCTATTATGGATACCTTTAAAGAAGTTGATCCATTATTATTATCAACATGTTAAATGGCTCCACAAAGCTTTTAATGCCAGAATAGGAGGCTTATTTGCTTCAAAATTTTATAAACCCTTGTTTTTGGTTGATGGGTATTGTTTGTGTCAGTTTTATGAGAAGCTTGTCTCGATAGTTTGATATCTGAGTCATAAGCTTGGGAGACTAGGATTCAAGTGAATATGATGTGAGGACCTCCTAGAACAGCGTGGCTATGGCGGTGAACAAACGAGTCTGCTTCAGGAACCCCTTCGAAAGGATGATGAAGCGAGTTTTGTTGAAGTGCGGCCTTTGGTTCCCTCTCTCTCTCTCCGTTGTCTGATGTCTTCTTCTCCTTTGCTTATTCTCTTATAATTCCTATTTCCTTTGTCACTCTTCCCTAAGGTCACTTTTCTAGATTGGTCAACTCACTATATCCTAGGTTTTTGGGTTGTCTTTTTTAAGGTAACTTAAAAGGTTTTATCTTTTTGGGTGCAGGGCAAAAGATCCCTTTTAGTGAAAAGGCCTCTTGAGTAGAGTGACCTCAGGCTGGTGACGTGACTAGCCAATTTTCACCCGATCCCGTTTTCCAAGTGTCTGCATCAGTATCCTAGCTCGAGGTTTGCTCCCTCACTAGGAGCATGCCTGCTTAAATCCTGCCATGCCACGTCTGCCTAGGAGTTGTTGTAAAATTTAGTATTTATTATTATTATTTTTATTTTAAAAATATTAATTTAATTTAATGTATTATTATACTATTTTTATTATGTGATTTATCCTGTGTGTTTCTTAATAGTGTAGTGCACTTTTGTATCTTAATAAATTTAAAGTTCAAAAATTGTATTTAGAAGTTATGAGAAGTTACAAGAAGTGAAGCAGTGCATGGAGTTTTGTTTATGAAAAGGTGTATATGAAAGAGTGTCTTATAATAAAAGTTGCAATGCTTGGTATGGGAGATGTTATTTGCACCCTAGTCATTACTCCATACACCCAACTTTTATAATTTTTTACACCATGTTTCCTATATTACCCTCCTTCTAAAAAAACTAAACCTTCTTTTCATTCAAACACAAAACCTTGAATCACTGCCTCCTCTTCTTCTTCTTCGGCTGCCTCTCTTCTTCATCGCTGCCTTGTAACAATCTTGACGAAGCAAGTACCAAAGCCAATACTGTAACTATTTCCCTACAAAGCAAGAATTTTATATCCTCTCATAGCTATTCTCAAGTTTTACACCTTGTAACCAACATCATTCAGTGGACTCAACAGTGGTCCACAAAGGAAAGGATAACCCTACACTCTGCAGGTGGCTCATTTGAAAGACAAAATCAGTCAGTGGCCTGCAGAGCCCAATTTTGTTTTTCATGAATCTATAGTTCTGACTTGTGACCCAACATTACTCTTCTAAATAACTGTACAAAAAGTTGATGTCAAAATAAAATTCTTAAAAGGTGATTAATTCAAATTTATCGAAATGCTTACAACTGCAGAAAGTATAAACAATATAGAACTAAATTTGCTAAGAGAGAAATTGAAAAAACTAAAGTGCTTCTCTAGGAATTCAGTTCTAGCAATTAAGTGAAGTTGAACTGTTGAAGACTTCAAGTCAGTGCATCTCTTTGAGTGAGCAAAGTGGTGAATGAGGTTTTTATGAAGAAGATGATCTGTATGGAGGAGAAGAAGAAGAAGTTGGGTGTAAGTAGTAATATATAAGGTGTGAGTATTATATATATAGGGTTTTAGGATTAGAGGTGTAAATATTAGTGATGGGTGTAAATAATAGATGTATGTGTGTGAGTAGTAATAATGAGGGTAATATTAGAAACATGGTGTAAAAAATTATAAAAGTTGGGTGTATGGAACAATGACAAGGGTGCAAATAACATCTCCCCTTGGTATATGTTGTTTTTACCTTGAAAAACATTTCTTATTATTAGATATAGAGTGCTGTGAATTGCCGCAAGAGACAGGAGGAAAAAGATGGTTAGTGAACAAAACAGCAACGAGATTTTTAACATACATATCAGAGAACACAGTGGAAGATTTGAAAATAATATAGCGCAAAAGTGTAGATTTCTTCTTTGCACACTAGAAAATTATACTAAGTACATTCTTTTAAGTCTTTTAATCCCCAATTTTTCAACTCTGGGTTACATCATTATACAATATATTGCTAGTTATGTTACCTGATATTAATCAAAAGGGTCTGCTGAATCCTGGAGAATCGTCGTGGTGCGCGAATAAATTCTTAAGGACAGTGTTGGAGACACGCCTCAAATCATGTTTTTACTTACTCCCTCCGTCCCATTATTTTGGTAAAAAAAATGCAAAAATTTTTGTCCCATATTAAAGTAAAAAAATCAATGAAAAATCTTAAAAATTGTATATTGTATCGATGATTGATAAGTAAATAAGAAAAACATATTTAAAGATTTTTTTTTGGAGGCAATATTGCAATATGTATTAATTGTAATGATATAAAAATTTGTGTAATATCAATTTGTAATTAATGAATGAATCATGCATTATACTAAATAGATATTCTTATTTTCATTGACTTGTTTGACTTTTACCAAGATAATGAGACAGAGGAAGTATGTGTTTTTCTAATATATATTCTCCATATTTTTACAACAGGAGTTCCCAAGAGTTTCCTCTCAGCCCATCGTGTCATCCTTACACGAATGGCCCGGTGGAGTGAAACCCAACATACCTACGATCTTCTTTACTAATGAGCTTGGCTTCGTTGGTCCGTTTGATCCAATTATGAAAGAGGCCCAAATAGGTATTATTATCATTTCTTATAAGGAAGTTGCTTTTTGTCCCCACTACCGACTTTTTGGCCCCCATTACAAATTTTCATGGACGAAAATAACTTTATGTTTCTTAAAATTTCCGATAATACATAACCGGAATATTTCCGGTTTACCTGAACCGGAAAAGTTTTGCACCCCATCCCGGTTTGCCGAAGTCGAAACAATTTCGGTAGTGCCTAACCGAAATCTTCCCGGTTTTCTACAGTCGGAACATTTCCGGCACATCTTTATAAAGCAATTGGACCAGACGAGACCGGAAAGGGCTAAACTTTTTCTGGTTTTCATTAACCGAAATTCCTCCGGTTTTAAGTAACCGAAATATTACTCTATCTCCCGTCTCCAAGTTTCAATCTTTCATCGCTTTTTAGATCTAGGAATAGTTTTTACGTTCTGGGTTTTTCTTATTTATTTCAAACAACGCGTCATAATACTGATTACCAGTGCTCCAACCATATTGGGTACTGAGTATGAGCTGACGCTACAGCAATTCCTCCCTGCAATTTTTTGTGCTCTGTTTTTTTCCATCTCAGTTCCTATCGCAGAGTAGGATAAATTTTACCTCAGAAAAAAAAAATAACCGAAATATTTCCGGTTTGGGTTAATCGAATTTATTCCGACTCTGCAAAGTCGGAATGTTTCCCGTTTTTCAGTTTGTTATATTTGCTTTGAGAAAAACCGGAAAAGGGGTCTAAAATTTGTTCCGGTTCTGTGAAACCGGAAAAATTCCGATTCAGTTAAACCAAAAGTTTTCCGGTTTGGATTTACCGGAAATTATACAAAACTTAAGGATATTTTAGTCCACAGAAATTTGAAATGAGTATTGGGGGCCAAAAAACAACTTTCTTCTTATAACTAGATTTATGTTCCGATGTCAAAGAGAAAGATACTTTTTTTATTTTCTCTTCCCATCCCTTCATTTATTCCCTTTCATTTTCTTTTGGGTCTTCAATTCTTGATGCTATAATTTTTTTAACTAACATAATTTTATTAGATTAAAGTTGAGCTTGAGAACAAACCACTCAATTCTGGATGCTATATAATATAATGACATTTTTTTTCTAATATATGATCATTCTATCACATGAATATCTAACATTTTTGTATCTTGTTAACTATATACTACTTGTTTCAAGTTGATCATTTTCAGCAGTAGATTTCAAATTATGATGATAAAATCAACCGTTCGTAGAAACAGTAAGTTTTAGTCGAATTCTTATAGAAAACTGCAATGGTAAGGAAGGGCTTATGAATCATTTCATACATAGCTAAATATCTTTCCTCTATATAGACCAAATAGAAAGAAACTTGTTTATTTTCAGTCACCATTTGAAATAGGTACAAGAACCAACTCAAGGTAATCATTCTATATTTTATAGCATAAAAATTGAAGACCTCACGGTACATTAGGTACCCAAGTAGCTCAAGTTTACCAATAACTATGTACATATGTCTTTCATCGGTGATGCAAGAGCAATGACTTATCATTTGCAAAGGAGAGCCAATTACAGCTACCACCACCATTAACTAGTGCTTTTATTAAGGCATTTCTGACACCGGTAGTTGGCAGATTTTTATATATATATATATATATATATATATATATATATATATATATATATATATATATATGTATATATATATATATGTAACCTCAACTCCTCAAGGTTCAATCCAAGCACAAAAGGACAAATCAAGGATATCCCGTCCATACCTAATTTGATCTCAAAAAGAAAGACATGGGATGCGCGTCAAGAAAAAAAATCAAAAGCATTGAGGTCGTTTATATAAATAATAAATATAAATGAAATTAAAACTTGAATGTTAACCTGCTTTTAATTGGTATTAATTAGTTAAGGAAGGAAAAAAGAAATGTATGAGAAAGCGGTGAAGTGTAAGAATTACAAAAATGAAGTTTTTAGATTTTTTTTACTATTTCTAATAAGGTTGTTGAATCTCTAAACAACGTTGAATGTAGTTAACACAGTTGTTAACATGTCCTCATGAGAATACTTGTTTAATATCATAAAGCAATCTAAAACTGAGTTATGTCTGTATTAGATTTGGATTCTATAATATAGTGATATAACGTCAGAAGAGTATCCGTGTTAAAAATGCAAAAACTCCCAAAAAAAAAAAAAAAAAGCTAATATCCCTCTAATTATGTTAGAGAATCCAAAATCATCTGTATCCATGATTGAATCCATCATAAAAATGATAAGCCTCGTTCTAAGAAGAGCAATAAATCTTAATTATTACTCCCTCCGGTCTTTATTATAGGGCATACTTAACCGAATTACACATTCCAAGGAAAATGGTTGGTTTTATGAATTCTATGAGAATATATTGTAACATTACAGTTTTATCCCCTTAACTTTTCTTGGAAAATTTGCACTCATTAATGAACAACAAAAAACACATAGATAGTCAAAACATTTAATAAGGGCAAAAAAGAGAAAAATCAATAAATGATGCATAGAAAATATAAAGTGACTTATAATTAGGACCAAAAAACTTTCTAGAATGTGACTTATATATAGGACCGGAGTGAGTACTTTCTCCGTTTCATATGGGATTGCTAACCTATGTAAAGTGAGTTTTTAGTTAGTACACTTTAGCATAGTGTACCAGTTTTTAGTAGACAAAAAAATCCTCACATTTTAAAAAGACATAGTTTTAAACACGCAAAAGGGTATTTTAATAATTTCTCATTTAAAAAAAAATCTGAAACCACCCCAAACCCAATCTCCTCTCTCTCTCGATCCCTCATTTCTTAGATCTTCTTCTCTCTCATCTCTCTCACTCTAAGCTCCTTCTCCCTTCTCTTCTCCACCATCGCCGCCGTCAGCCGCCACGCCAACAGCAACCACACCGCGACCCGCGACCAACATCGTGACCAACACCCCGCTCTGCCCTGCGACTCGCGACCCACGAGCAGCACCACCACGACAGCCACCATTCACTACGACCCGACGGCAACCCCACCATGACAACAACCAATCCTATCTATCATTGACATCAAGCACACAAGATATTTGTGAAAAAGCTCAAGTTTTTAGAAGAGCTTAGATTAGCTAATAATGCAATTCATGATTAGCTGGACTTACTAATTAGATGAACGAATTGTGAATTATTCAATGATAGTTGTTGATTTTCGATTCGTTGAGCTGTACAATATTTGAGACACATGGACTAAGATCCGACTTCTGAGAATTCTTCTTTAAACCTTGTGTTGTTCATACAAGACCTTGTACCTAAACAACAGATCCATATGAACGGCCTTAAAACATTGTGACAAGTTTTTCTATGTCTTTTTTTTTTTAAAGGAGTTTTTCTATGTCTTTTTGTTGTTATGCCAAATTACTGAATCCTTTTAACTTCTTGGAAGATTGCAGCGAAGGGAAAATGAAAAAAAATGGAAAAACAAAAAGTGTGTTAATTTTAATATAACAATTCAAGCCACATTATTGGTTGTATAGATTGTGACAATATCAGGGAGGGGAGTTTTGGGACACTATCGTTTAATTTTAATATAACAATTACAACCAGATTTGAGAAGGGAGAAGGAGCTTAGAGTGAGAGAGATGAGAGAGAAGAAGATTTGAGAAATGAGAGATTGAGAGAGAGGGGAGATAGGGTTTGGGGTGGTTTCAATTTTTTTTTTAAATGAGAAATTATTAAAATACCTTTGTGTTTAAAATTATGTCTTTTTAAAATGTGAGGGTTTTTTTGTCTACTAAAAACTGGTACATTATGCTAAAGTGTACCAACTAAAAACTCACTTTACATAGGTTAGCCATCCCCATATAAATTATATGTAGTACAAATATAAATTTCATTGTCAAGAACATGTTATCAGCGTAGTAATATGTTAGATTAGTCCCTGATTTTGTAGTCATCGATCAAATTAGTATTTTGTTCTTGATATTATGAAAATTTTAAACTAGGTCCTCAAGATAGAGTCACATTGGTCCCTACCGTTAATAGTCCACAAAATCAAGGACTATTTTGATTAATGCCCACAATTTCAAGAACTAATTTGACCAATAATTAATTATGTTTGTTTATTTTTTTGCCAATACAATATTACTTTGATCATTATGTTAATCCACGTTAGAAATCATTAACCATCATTAATGTCAATCACTAATGTAATTCACTTGTTTTTTTTATATTTTAAAGATTAATTTGAAATTTCAAAAATCATAAATGTTTTTTTTCCATCCACTTGTCCCGTCCCCGTAAACAATTTCTATTGAGTAAAGCAATTTCATTTGAGATTCGTGTGCAATCTCTTCGAACTAATAGCATAGCTTACGTTCGCGTAAGACAACACAGTTGGTGGCTGTATGACACTTAGGATTTCCCCCTTCCCTAGGTCTTGGGTTGACCACCCATGTAAAACAAAAAAAATTAGCATAGCTTACTAGAATAGCAGTGGAGACTAAAAATCTATTATCAATATTCAATATTATATATAAAAGAAGAGCATTCATCAATGTTTGCTATGAAATTAGCTGATTTTCCCGCCTAATCCCACTTAATTTTGACTAATCATACTTATTCCACTTAAGCACAAAACACTTATATAAGGAAATGAGCCATAATTAATGGGCAGACATTGGGAAACCTTCAAAAAAGGAAAAAAAATGCTTCAAAAAAGAAGCTTTTACGAGAAGCCTCTCTTCTTCTCATTAATAACAGTAATCACTTTAGTAATGAATGGAGTTTCCAAGAAGCTTCAGAGAAGCTGAACCGTCAGGTTGTGTATGATAGTAGTTCAATGAGAAGCCAACGGGTAGCTTCTTTCATATCTCACTCTTCAAAGTTCAAACTAACACTCATTTCCTCTCTCTCTCTCTTTCGATTCCTCTTCCCCTTCAATTCCTTTTTTTTTTTGAAGATCTTCCCCTTCAATTCTTTCTTTTATTCATTATTCACCAAATGAAAAACAATGGAAAGGAAAAGCTCTCTCTGTTTCGATTCCTCTTCCCCGTCAATTTTTTTTATTTTTTATTTTTTTTCCGTAATATGTTTCAAGATTATTGTCTAAAATCTTACTCTCCATTTCAGATTGCAAAGTATAAAGAGGCATTAAGGTTTGAAGGCTGAGAAGTAAAATGAAGGAGAATGGAGCAGCGATTTTGGAGGAAAAAGGAGAATCTATGTCTCTCAAATGCAAATATTTTCAGGTATAAACACTTGAAAATAAATTTCAGGTATATTTTCAGGTATAAATGCAAATGCAAATGGATGTGTGGCTGTTGATAGTCATGGGAATCTTGCTTCTGCAACATCTACTGGTGGATTAGTGAACAAAATGGTTGGTCGAATTGGCGACACACCCGTCATAGGTGCTGGAACATATGCTAATGAACTTTGTGCAGTTTCGGCAACAGGCAAAGGTGAAGAAATAATACGCGCAACAGTGTCAAGAGATGTTGCTGCCCTCATGGAGTTCAAAGGCCTTTCTCTCAAGGAAGCTGCTAATTATGTTGTAAATGAGCGCACAACAAAAGGCACTGTTGGCTTGATTGTTGTGTCTGCTGCAGGAGAAATTGCAATGCCTTATAACACAACAGGCATGTTCCGAGCATGTGCCACTGAAGATGGCTATTCAGAGGTTGCAATTTGGTCTACATCCTAAAATAAATTGATTGGTTACTTTTTGCAATCACATTCATTCTTTGTGGAGTGTTCATGATACTTAACAAGTAAGCCATATATTCATTCTTTCTTTTTCTCTCGCCCTCCCCTTTACCTCCAACCTAACAAAAATTAAATCTGTGCAACTCTTTGTGAGAGAGATTTAGTGCTTCTTTTAAACTTTGGGATTTTATTTGAATACATTGCTGAAAGCGAGAAGATCTTTAATTGTGGTCGACTAATCCAAATAGGGCCTTTGCATCACTTTTTAAAACTGGTTGGTGTTACTGCTATTTTTGTTTCTCTACATGCATGGTTGACTTTAGTATATGACTAAAGTTGGAAGCATTTTAGTTTATAACCATTTTGATTATTTTTCCAATCAGTTGGCCCAATAAATTATTTGCAAGGTTGATTGTTGATACATTCGGTTAGAATTTAAAATTGATTTGATCTAATAGCACTTAAATTCAATCAATACCTTCTTTCAACCAAAATTATTTGCAACTTTGATTGTTGATATATTCGTTCAAAAAACTAATAAACATGCTTTATGCAAGATCGTTTCCTCTTCAAATGCTAGCAGTGAACTAGAACTCTATCCCATAATGCTTGAGAGAGGTGGTTGCTATTGATCTGAATGAAGATATTCACTTCAATTATATTTTGTCTTCTTTTGGGTTTCACAGCTGAGGTATGTTTTGTCTCTTTTTCTCATTTTATATGATCTTTACTCTCAAATTTTCCCTGATTTAGGTACATTTTTGTTTTGGCTTTAGTGTCTCTTTTTTGGTTGTTGTTATGTATTAAATCTTATTTTAATATCTTACAATCATGCACTTTAGTATTAAGGCTCGATGGAGCTGAGGTCCAACTGTTAAGGTTTTCAAGGAACTTAATTTCATGGTTTTTTTAATTTAAATTTGTTATTTTTTTTTATTAAAAAATTGATTTTGTGCACTATGTAGTAAATAAATCAGTAGTTACTGGGGGAGAGATTCTATATTTAACTCTGGTTGGATGAGTTCAGAACTATTTTGCTCCAAATGTTGTTTATTGATTTCTCAAGTTGTTTTAGTCCTCCATCAATGGAGGGTGGCTCAATGATAAAAGCGTGAAAATTACTGGTTGCATCTGTGTGTCTTAATATGTATCCCTGGATTTTGTAGAGAATATATGCTAAATGCTAATAAACCATTTGTTTGAACTCTGCCAACATTTTAAATTTGAACAACTATGGGATTTAAATTACAAATTAGAAAGTCAATTTGATAAGTTAGTTGCATTGTGAAGATGGCTATTGCTATTAGTTAACCAATTAACCAATATATTTAGTTCATTGGCCAAGCCCAAGTACAAGGTATGTCGTAAAATTTTACTTTGGAGTTTAATACAAGTAATAAAATAGGCATTCATATTCTAAACAAAAGATAGAGCATGAGTTGTGGTAATTAGATCCAACTGATTCAGAGAAAGCAAAATTTCGATATTGTTGAGCATGAGTTGTGCACTATCGCTGCTGTTGTTGGAGGGAAAAGTTTAGCATCTCAAATATATGAAAAAATAGTAATAATTTCTATCCTTTTTATTCACATTGCATTTAAAAGTTATTTTGGCTGTTCCGTTTTTTATAATGTCTTGGTCCTGGTACTGAGTCTGTTACCAATAATGGAAAAGTATGTGGGACAATGAAGGAAATGCAATGTATGTAATTTGTGAACAGAAATATGACTTTATAACCATGAGTCAGTGGAACACTTTTGGGGTTGTGGATTGTGGTGTGCAATTCTTTTTTACTACTCCTAATTGTTGTACTTACTAATTACTTTGCAGGTTGCACTCTATGCTGGAATTCTTTTCATTGTTTTTGGCATCCAGTCATACCTTTCTCCACTCTATGCTATTGGTTAGTGATTGTTCTTAATGTCTTTTATAATTGGTGAAACTTGAGTGCAAATGTAGAATTTTTTTATTACAAGATGTAGAAAGAAACTTGATAGCCATGGGTGTACTGCACTACACTCCACAAGCGTTTGTTCCAACTGTGCAAGATGGTGATGTATTTTAATTAGATGAACTATCTTATTCACATATTTTATCTCCAGAAGTCGTCATCTAATGTGGTTGCCGGAGATCCTCTTAGCGATGCTCACGGCAATCTTCAAGATGAGATTATCAAAAAGTTTGTTGCAGTTATGGCTACCGGGACAATGCGTGCCAGTGAAGCTGCAGCTCTTGGTACTAAGAGAGTCATGCAGAGATATGGGCATATGTCACAGAGTTAACAATGCTTGTGTTTTTGTGCTCTTAACATCTTTGCCGATATTCAAATGTTGGTGTTATCATTAACAATTGAGATTCTAAAACGTTTATTTATGCAATACCACTGCAACTGTTTGTGATTTATAAATTGTTTGTTATTTTTTAACTATATTTATTTCTATTTTTATGTCATAATATTTATTATTATTTACTCATAATATTTATTTCTAAAATTAAACACATAATAATGTTGTAATCACTGAAAATGTAAACCAAAAACTTTAGTTAGCTTCAATTTTGAAGACTACCTTGAATAATAGTCAAAGTCCTTGGATTGCACTTTGCAAATTTCTTCTTCTTCTTTTCTCTTAGAAATAGACTTTTTTAATTTGTCGGGATCTTTTTAGATTGCTTCGATTGCAATTGTTTGCTTACCATTGATTTTTCAAACTTATTTAGTTGGATAAATTCATTGTGTTTAAATTTTTTTAATTATGTTTATAAATTATCTTTATCATGAAACCTTTAATAATTTCACGTTTAAATTAAGGCTTCGCATAATGGTCTCATGCATTGCACTGGCTTACTTGTTATTTAAACGAGTGATTACGAGATAGATACTAGGCTCTTATGAGCGTAAAACCTTAGTAAAAGGCTATTCCTAAAAAACTTACAATGTTACAATGATTAATCACCTAATTCCGCACATAGTTGTCATTAAAAAAAATAAAATAGCTTCTTTAAATATATCATCGAAAAATCGATTGTTCTCACGTTTGACAATTGTTATCAGATGCCATAATGCAAAATTCGCTGATTTGTCTTTTTCTTAATTTTTTTTCAATTTCATCCTGAACGTTCTTTTCTTTTGTTTCCTCTTGCTCCAACCCAAGAAGCTTTCTTCCACACTCATTTTTATGTCATTAAACTGAAGAGGTTTTTTTTTTAAACTATGGCATTAATAGGTTGGACTAATATAATGTAAAATAATTTCGGAGATTACAAGCACGTTTGGAGGGGTGTTTGTAGCAAGCAAACGTGAAAGCTTAATTAGAGGGGGGATCTTCTGCCAAACGGGCATTTGGGTTTCCCCACCGCCCAATCAAACAGACGCTACATCGAAAGAGAAAAAGTTATTGAATTAAATAAAAAAGAAAAATATAATCATTCTGTTTTGCATATTTGTATTATCGAAATCCAGATCTAAAAAGCAAATACTTCATTGAAAACTATTAATTATATCATTTTCTAACTGCAGCACATCGATCCCATAGACAACACAAAGAGTGTTGAACTATACCAATACTAATTGATTAATAAACTCGATAACTTATAAATAATTTAAGGCTGATCATCACTCAATTATAAAATGCAAACTTAAGTACTACATACTAATAAAAGCTTATGCACTAGATCGAGGGTTGCATCTATGGGCACTTGGGTCTATTTCCATGAGTCAACATATCAGTGTAGCACTTTCCACATTTCTCCCTGTTACCATAAGTTCCTGGGGGGACACATTTGCAGCGCTCACAGCAGGTCACACATGCTCTCACACACACCTGCTTCCTTGAGTGCAATTGACACCTATAACCACATAGCGGGATACAATCTGCAAAACAAAAAAGAAAAAAAAATCATTAACTCTTCATACCCCACTAACACTTAAAAAGTATTCAATTAGTAAGATAAAGGTAAGAGTACTACATGAATTTCATCATTCAGCAATTGCACAAGAAAATTAGGTTAAAATTAAAGATTTCGTTAACCTCTTCTTTTCCAAGAGAAGAAAATAAAAAGTAGAAGTTTGTTCAACAAACTAAATCCATCCATTAATAATGAAAAAAAAATTTTAATGTAAAATTACGTGACAAAGTTATTTGACAATTTTCACTGCTAATTAGTGAGTCATTTTTATCTTTCACTTAATATTCTATTATTTCTTTTACCCATATATAAATATTAAAAAATCAAAGTTGCCCTGAATTAATTCTCAAACAAAAATTTGTTGCCATTAGAATTTAGGATATGAAATTCAAATAAATTAAACATATATTAAAAATCTAAATCTACTATATATTTCTCTAAATTCAGTTTCTGCTGATACAAAATTTCCATTTTACAGTCCTTACTCTTAATGTTCTAAGGAACAAGTTTAACATTTTTCGTAAAACATGAATCTTTCATTTGAGTAACGATAATTTCATGTTCCCCATTTTTAAATATTCCCTCCGGTTCAAAAGTACCGTTAATATAGGTTTTTCTTTTTATACTCCCTCCGTCCCATAAAATTAATAAAAAAACATAGATAGTTTGTATCCCAAATTGAAATTAAAATAGTGAATAAAAAAAATTAAAAGTGTATTATATATTCTATGATTGGTTAATTAAGAAAACATGCATTAAATACTTGTTTTCATAATTGGTTGATTTGAAGAACAATGTATTAAAAACATGTTCCCTTATATTTGTTGAATTTCAAAAGATTTACTTGGGAAGGATGGGGTATTATACTTCATTCCATATTTTTTTCATTTTTTTTTTTGTAACTTAACAATTTTTTTATTCCAAATCTATTGCAGCTTTTTTCTTTTTTGTTTACATAGGAGGTCTGGGACTAGAACCCATGACCTGGGGAGGGGGAATCCTAAGTGTCCCTGCAGCCACCAACTGGGCTGTCTTACGCGGACAATCTATTGCAGCTTTTGAAAGCATAGTAAATATATAATTTTTTTTTTTCAAATTTAACCTTGATTTAATAATTTCTATCATTCATCACTAATTATATTTTTTTTCTCTTACCACTAAACTATCATGCATTAATTAATAGACACATTTTTTTAATAAAAATTAAATACTATTACAAAATTTAAATAAAGATTAAATACGACATAAAATACATATAAAACTTACAATATTCAATACGTTCTTAATACGTATGAAAAAATATTAAACTATAAAAGATATAAAATGAAAAGAATATGTATTTTTTTTTTTTACAAATTCAACACATAATTAATAATATTTTCTCTCAATTATACTTTTATTTCTTATAACATATTTTATTTTTAGTATCATTTTCTCTTTTAAAAATATTTCAAATTCTTGAACAATTAAAGTATTTTCTAGAACTCGTATACTTGAACTATTTTTTAGATGAGGATCCTTTGTTCCCAATTTTCATGTTTCGTTGTTTTCCACCAAACATATTTCATCAATTATTACAAAAATGTCATACAAGTTAAAAAGTTAATTTTCAATTTTTAAAAATTTGTGTAGTTGGTACAGGATTTGGAAGAGATTCCAAAACATCTTTGTCCGAATAAGAAGAATATCTATGTTAAAATTAAAGAAAGTAGCTATGAAGTGGGGTACGGGGAAAATGTGAGAATATGTAGGACCCACTTACCTTTGTTTGACTTCACTCTGGGAGCTGGTGGTGGAGATGGAGCAACAGGAGTAGTTGGTGGCTTCACTACTACTGGTGGTTTTGGAGGTGGTGGTGGTGGTGAGTACTTCCCCGATGGCGGCGATGGAGTGGTTGGTGGTGCCTTCACTATAGGCGGAGTCGGCTTCACTGGAGGAGTAGTTGGTGGCTTCACCGGTGGAGAAGGAGTTGGCTTCACCAGCGGAGGAGGAGGAGGATATGGAGTAGCTGGTGACTTCACTGGTGGGGGTGAAGGAGTTGGTGGTGGCTTCACTGGGGGAGAAGGAGGAGCCTTCACTATTGGCGGAGTTGGTTTCACCGGAAGTGGAGGAGGAGGAACCGTCACCACCGGAATTGGTGGCGGCTTTACTGGTGGCGTTGCAACCGGAGGTTTTAGATAGTTCACCTGCATCAATTGTGAAAAGTGAATAATATAATAACAAAGTTTTTCCTAACATTATTCCTAGAGCAAACGTTAAATAATACTAATTCATATAGATTTTAAAATCTACATCTTAATGTAATTAATGAACATAAATTTTATAATAAATACAATAATTTTCAATGCATACTTTTTTATTGTGAATTTCTTTGCGTATGCCAAAAACAAATAGTACAAATTAAAAACCCTAATAGCATAAATAATCCATGAAATATAAAAACATGGCGTAATAAATATTCAAATTTTCATACAATTTGGTGTTTGAGCATTGGTCAAGGAAAATAAAACACTAAATAAATAATATTTGAAACATAATAGTTCAACATTTTTTAAAATACTAAAAACATAATTTTTTATAAGATAAATATTTTAAAATATATATATATATAAACAAAATTATTTATTTTGATTATTTAACTAATGTCAATGTGATGGCATTCGAATAATTTATGGAACTAATTTATAAGTAAGAATACTAACAATACTGTAAGCGAATGAAAAATAAAGGGGAAAGGTTTTGACTAAAGTTTTGTGTAACCATACCACAATCTTGAGATCTTCATCATGGGAAGAAACCTGCATGGAGATACAAAAAAAAAAGTAAGGTGGGATTTTCAAGTTAGGACATTTCAAAACAAGAAGGAAGATAATTTTCAGATCACTTTAATTTCTTTGTGGGTCTATGCAAATGATGAGTGAAATGGAAAGCAAATAATGTAGTGAGTGAAGCATATACCTTTGTGGCGACCACTATAAGAAAAATGGGCAGAAGAAGAATGGATTTGGAAGGCATTTCTAGAGAAGGGAACAGAAAGGACGATGAAAGAGGAGTTAAGAGTAGTAAACGAGTCAGTGTTGATTCAAGCTTACAAGATCCTTGTTGTTATAAAGGGAAGGAAGGATAATGGGGAAGCAGCTAAGGACGGGCCGCTACTCTTGCAAGTATTTTGTAGATTAATTGGATAGTGATATTCAGTAATGTTACATCTACGTCCACATCCATATGTGTAATGGTTTGTTTCTTTCTAGACAAAAACTGATCCTTCAAACTTTTTTATGTGATTACATTTAATACTTAAAAAAAAGTGAAGACTCAATCATAATTTTCGCCTTGAAAAAATAAATTCATTGAATAGTTTTCAATTTTTTTTTATGAAGCAACTTAGTCTTTTAAATTAATTTTGTAGGATAATTTAATTCTTAAAATTTTGGATTAAATCAGATGAAGTTAAAAGTATATATTAATTTGGATTTCCCGATTAAGTTTAGATAGATTTGCTCAAGTTTTGACTATGATGGGATGACTCAAAAAATAGCGAATGTTCGGTGTTAAACTTGACATCATATTCAAAAAAACTGTGTTAAATTTTGTTGATAAGATTGTATCATTTACTATTTTTCTTTTAAGAAAAATGTTGGAGAATGACCCTTAAAACATTAGATAAGAAATAAAAAATATAGTTTTATCTTTTAATTTATGAATTTAAAACTTGGAAAATTAATAAACTTCAATTTTCAATACAAGTGTTTCTTTAACGGAGTATTCCTTAACTATACTCTTAAAGCACAAGTTAACTATATTTTTTAAATTTATGTACAGTTTTTAAATCAACTTAACCGGAGGGGAGGACCAAGAATCTTATCTTGGTACATAGTGAGGGAAATTGTTTGGGGTAAGTGGAAGCCGGTGAAGTAATGCCTCATCACTAGCTGTCTCTGAACAGCTTCCACCCACGTGCCTCGAATATCTATTCCCCTTATAAGTCATAAGAGTGTGTGATGCCACTAATATATGCTTACTCCTACACGAGGCCTGTCTTTCAGAATTTGAACTATACCCATTTTATGGAGATGTCAGAGCATATGGCATCTCTTCTGACGACATATGGGTTTGACAACTTTGATGGTCAAATTAATGAAACTCCTATACTTGTATTTTTTTATCGGTTTCTATTTAAAAAGTCTTGTTAACAAAAACAAGTGTTTTTAAAGTATTTGTTGAAAATTTTAAAAGTTGAAAAAAATCATAAATTCAAGTTATTTTTTTTAGAATTAAAAAAAATTTCAAAAACATTTAACTATTTTTAATCTCTTAACAAGTATTTTAAAGACATTTATTAGCATTTTTCTTTAAAAAAATTAAAGCATCTTGACAAATTTTTGGTCTAAATAGACCTCATCATGTATTTTATTATTTTACATTTTTTTTTATATTTTAAGAACGATTATCACATTTTCTTTTCATCTATGAACCAATTTTTTATTATCAAAATATTTCTTTCTCTAAACTAAAACTCATCCTTATTCAAGAACAATAGCTAAATAAGGATAAAAATTTTATCTTTCACATTCATGAAAAACAACCATAATTAATGAGGGACAAAATATTCATCCCATGTAGATGATCTTACATCCTCCGAACATATACATATATATATATATATATATATATAAAAGGCCCTTTTAAGAAGAAAAAGTTTGGTCTTATTTATAAAATTTTATTTCAATTTTTAATAACAATTAATTATTTCTTTTTAAAAACACCCTTATTATGTCAATATTTTCCAGAAACTCAATATTATAGAGATGAAAAAAAATTGGTTCTATTTATCAGATCATATTCCAATTTTCAATATATTCAATTACTTCTTTCTAATAAAATATATATGAATATTAATTCAACCCTTTTTAAAATATCAATAAGAATTATAGAAGTAGTTTTTTTAAAAAATATTAAATAATTACATTTCTCATATCACTAAGTGCATGTTTGGTTTGACGGTGAAAAATTATGTTAGGATTCAAAATCACGATGGATGTGAAGCAATTGTGAATAGTTTCTGCTTCCTAGAATCAATTCCAAGGGAAACAATGTGCATCCAAACATACACTAATAATATCAATTCACTTAATTGATGGACATAAATTTTCTAAAAAAATATCTTACATATAAGAGGAATACTAGATTTAGTGAATCAATAAGTAATACTTCATTTAGTCCTATTTATATGTTACACTTAACCGTATCACACAAATTAAGGAGGGTATATAGTAACATTTCTTGAAACTTTTAAAAAGTGTTTTAACATTACAATTTTACTGTCTTAACTTACATTAGAAATTTCACAAATGTATTAGTATTTCACATTAATGAACAAATGGTAAATAAGAAAAAATATCAAGCAATACCTCCAAAAAAATACAAAGCAATTTATAAATAGGATTAGACAATTATTCTAAAATTTGATTTATAGATAGGACATACGGGATTATTTCGTTTTTAATTCAAGTCTATTTCTTACGTTTACTTATGGTGCGTTTGGTTGTTGCATTTGGGGAGCGCTCTCCAAACACGCGTTCAGTCCAAAGCTCACTAAGAATAATTTTGCCTTTGGGGCTATAAAACGCAAATACAAACAATGCTCTTATTTTATCTGTCTCAAACGCTAAAAAAAATCAATTTTTATTAGAAAATTGATGAAAAACAGTCCACTGTCACTTGAGTCTTGAGTGATCGATCGGGGTGTATAAAGTATACTATATTTCAAAGCATATTTTGATGGGTTTGGATATTATAAAGTGGATTAGTTGTATTTTTGCTTTGATCTTGTTATAAGTTAAGGGCATATTCTTTGTGTGACAGTCCTCGAACGACCTATAGCTGCCTACAAAGAATTTCAAGTTCAAATGATTTACAGGTGCATTTGGATGTTGCAAACGCAGGAGCTTCATTCTGGTAACTTTTGCGGGAACGTGGATTTGGGATCCCCAACGCGCGTAAACAAACACATCCTATCATGAAGAGCGTAACGCGCTTATTTCACAACAAATTTGTTTGGTTTCGCGTATGAGGCTCCCCAACGCGCGTTTGTCCGGAAGCTGGCTCTTTGCAGCTTTCCCATATAACACATACTTAAAATATGTATGGGTGGGAGTACATAATTTAATATCAAATAAAAATTATACATATTTTGAGAATAGATGAGTTTAGTTTGTTAATGAAGCTTAGTTATGGCACGTCACAACTCAAAGGTCACATACAAGCATATGATTAGGGATGAGCAAAATACACATGCGCGCGGGTACCCGCAAAAATACCCGCAACGAATACCCGTACTATTTTCTTGCGGGTGGGTACGGGTATTGTGATACCCGCCCTGCGAGTGTCCGCATATATAAAATTATATTTTATTAATAAATATTATATATATATATATTAATATTTTTTTATTACTTTGAGAATATATAAATTTATTTTACTTATATTTCATTTTGAATTTTAATGATAAAATTATAATGATAAACATTTATCATATGTATGTAATTATTTATCTTATAATTATTTTTATGTATAATAATTATTACAAAATATATAATTATATAATAAAAATTTAAAACCCGTGGGTATCCGCCGGTACCTGTTACCCGCACTAATACTCGTGAATACCCACGGATAGGGGCATAGATATGCACCGCCCACGTATGTGGGTACCATGCCCATCCCTACATATGACTGTGTGATGATTGGATCCAGCTGGTAAAGAAGCCGTTGAGTGACCAAAAATGGACAAAGGGCCCAAACTATGCCTGTAACCGTACGGAGGTATTCATTTAACCCATTTACTTTACTACTCTTTTTTCCTTCTCTCATTTACAGTATACGTCAACTTTTATTTATGATTTATGATGAAAGGAAAGGAGGGAGGGAACAGCTATGTAATGGAGTTGCAGTCGCAGAGATCGCAATTATCACCAACATGGAAAGGACGATGGCAACGTTTCTCGATATTTGCGTCAAGTAATTACATGACCTATTGACCTGTTTAGTTTGTACTACTAGAAGTGATACACTTTTTCCTTTATATAATAATAAGACTTTGGCAAAACTGCTCATTTGGTCATTTAAGTTATTTATTTGTTCTAAAGTGGTCCCTTAAGTTTTTTTTGTTTTAAAGTGGTCCCTCAACTTTTAATAAGTTATCACCATTAGTCCTTCCGTCAATTTTTCCGTTATCTTCTTCCTCCAGTCATCTTCTCCGACGAACTTCATATTTTCCAGCGAAGGACCCATGGTGTTTGTGGCAGTGCTGTTCACGAAGGACCCTTCGTTGTCGCGGCGGGGTTGTCCAGGTTTTGATTGATGGTCCCTGTCACCCATCGGCAGTGCCATTGGTGTTGTTCGTCTTGTTGTCGCTGGCATGGTGGCACCTAGGAATGGAAGAACAACGAGTTCAAGGCTGCATTTTCATGGCTGTGGCTCTCCGGTGTGAGCCCCTCGTTGTTTCTCCGAGCCCCGACACCCAAAACACTACCGATTCTTCGAGGCCAAAACAGTGAACAGTCTTCGCCGCCAAACCTGCGCGATCCACTATCTCTCTCTCCCTTCGCGATCGATCGCGAGTTCTCTTCCCCCTTGTGGTGACAAATGGTTCACGAATCAGAGAAGAAAGAACCGCACCGCCACCTTCAATGACAGAGCAGAGCAGCGCCGAGACTTCCTTGGTTGGTGCCGCCGCTGCTTGCCTTCTCCGCTGTTTGCCCCATCAATGCTTGGCGTCGCTTCTGCTGCTGCTCGAGGAAGAAGGAGCCCTAGGGTGAAAAAGGAGGAGGAGGAGCGATGGAGGAGGAGGAGAGAGAAATAAAAAAAATCAGGTGTGCTCGAAATTTTCGCCGGAAAATATGAAGCTCGCCGGAGAAGATGACCGGAGGAAGAAGATAACGGAAAAATTGACGGAAGGACTAACGATGATAACTTATTAAAACTTGAGGGACCACTTTAGAACAAAAAAAAACTTAAGGGACCACTTTAGAACAAATAAATAACTTAAGGGACCAAACAAATAGTTTTGCCTAAGACTTTTGAAAGAAAAAAAAGGAGAAAAAACCATATTTATAAGATTTTATGTTAATTTTTATTAATATCTAGTTACTTTTTTTCATTAATATTTTTAGAAATTAATGAGCGTATATTAATGATATAAACTTTTTTATATCATTATATCATCATTCATCGTTTAGTTGTATTATATTTAATGAGAAATTAACGACCATAAATACATGAATGATGCTGACGATGTAAAAAAAAACTTTTTACGATTTGTGTACCATCTTTTTTTTTTCATATTTTTATTTTATAAAATAATTTAAAATCTCAATAATAATTATAAGAATAATTTTTCTGGATTCAAACCCTAATGTTACACTTTCGCTTTCTTAAGAAAAAGATTTGTTTATAAAAATAATTTTTAAAAAGTTTATCCAATATTCCCTCCGTCTCTAAATATAAGATCTCTTTGAGAGATTTCACGTCCATTAAGAAAGTTGAATAATTTAGTTAATTGTATTGGAAATGTGAATGTTTTATATGTAATTTCAAAATTACCCCTATTAATATTATTGAGAATTTAAAAAGTGTTAAATAAATAGGGGTGTTTGTGTAAAAAAGTAATTAATGATCATTGAAAATTGACAAAGGATCTTATAAATAAGGACAAAATAAAAGTGTTAAAATGGTCTTATATTTAGGGACGGAGGGAGTAATATTTATATTTTTAATGTCATTGATAACAATAATTAACTTTTTGATATGATATGAATTCTTCCAAAAGTATTATATAAAAAAAAATGAGTATTGAAATTGAAGGATTTGGTGTACAATATTATTGGCATAAATGATAAGAAATTTTAAAATGTAAAATTCATCCTGAAAAGAGCGTATTTAATATATTAAAATCATTAAATTTTTTTGTCTTTAATTTATCTTTTCAAAAATTATTATCTCATTAAGAATCGAGTCTTATATCTAAGACCTCTAATTTTTTCAATATTTAGTTAATTATCAATAGATCAACCCACTTGAATTTAAAATCATTTTAATCTTGAAAAAAAATTAACTTAGCACTTTTGAAACATTAACTATTGAAAAACTCTTGAGTAATCAAATTGGTACATCTGAAAATTTTGACTAAATGCGTAATTATAAATTTTCAAGTACTAAATTGGTACAATGAAAAAAATATCAGAGACTAAGTTAGTACTTAACTCTTAATTATACAATAATAACTTCAAGATTTTGCAAATGCTATGATTTGAAAAAGGAAAATGTCAAAGAATGCATTTACGAGACTTGTTAAAAGATTAAATGTGAATTAAAAGTTATAGGAAATAACATTTTTTTGAATTCTTGAGAGAATAAATAATTTGGACTTATAAATTTTTTCTACTTTTAATATCCTTAACAAGTGTTATAAAGACATTTGTTAACAGGACTCTATAAAAAGTTATCGGAAAAGATAGAGTTTGGATTTCTCAAAGGAAAAAAGTAATATGAAGTCAAGACTTTATAATTAGGGTCATCTAAAAAGAATCCTAAGTATACGTTCACCACTCTTTCGAAAACATAAAAAATCACACTTTTCAATAACTTTTATCTATAATTACTTTTTTAACAAGCATTTTCTTTATAATTATTTTTTGGATTATCTTAACCTTAGTTCTTAGGGCTGAGGATAAGCATCCCAAAGTGATTAAAATGTCTTGAAAAAATAAAAACATAACTACTTTGATTTATTAGATGCATCATTTTCAAGAATTTCTAACCACTTTGTGGTGCTTATCCTCAGTCACGTTAAGAAAACCCTTATTTTTCATCCGGTCCGACCCAAATGAGCTCACACTAAGCCGTAGGGGTCTCCCAACGGGGGTTGCTCCATAATCAAAGCTCGAACTCGAGACCAGTTGATTAAGGAACCAAGTGAGCTACCACTTGACCTACCTCACATTGGTAATTTAACAAGTTTCATTATGATACCCTTTTTTAATTTTAAAAAAAAAAAAGTTCATTATGATACCTTAAGAGCCACTTCTTAGTTATAATGTTTTAGCCTTTCAGGGTACCATAAAATTCTCGGTTCCCCTTCCACCAAAAAAAAAAGAAAAAATTCTCGGTTCCCCGTTCTCATATTGTATTGTACCTACTGCTTGCTCCGCATGGAAATATAAGTAATAAAAAATATATTTTACTTGTTTTAAAATATAAGTAAAATTTATTGGTCTTTTTAAATTTTATTTCATTCCCAATGCCACTTTCTTAAAATATATCTAGAAAATTGTTTTCTCTTTAATTTTTGTTTCATTCTCAATACTACTTTCCTAAAATACTTTTGATAAATTTGAGAAAATCAAATACTACAATCAACAAACCTTCTTAATAAATGTGAAAGTAGTTAGATTTGCTTATACTGTAAGCCGGATCGGTGTATATTGTAGTAAGTATGCAAGCTTCTTTGCCTTGGGCTATATTTGGGCAGAGGGTATACAAGGGGATGGAATGAAATGAAAATAATTAAAATGATGTTTCCCATGTTTGAGAGTTCTAAATTAATGGAATGAAACGAAAATTTTTCACTTAAAACACCCAAAATTCTTACCTCTCAAATTGGGGTGGAGTCAATGGAAAGGAAAGAAATGGAAATCTTTCCCTTTATAAGTTATACTCCTTCTAACGTTATTTATAAGTTATATTCCATATGAACTATCCCATCCTATTTATAAGTTATTTTTTAATTTTTATAAAGCATTTATTTGCTTTTTCTCTTAATTAACATGTGTCCATTAACATGAAATATTATATTGTAAAAAGTTCAATGCAAATTAAGAAGATAATATTGTAATGTTAAACTACATTTTAAAATTTTCAAAAAATTGTAACTTTTCTTTGTAATAATGTGTGACATGGTTAAATATAATTTATAAATAAGATAAAAAGGGAATATTTATTATAAAATTAAGCAAAAATTACACTCACCACTATCTAACATATTTAATACCAACATCTAACATATACTCCCTTCGGTCTTTATTATAGGTCACATTTTATAAGGTTTTATTGGTTCTAATTATAAGTTACTTTATATTTCCTATGCATCATTTATTTTTTTTCTCTTTTATGCCCTTATTAAATAATTTGACTATCTATGCACTTTTTGTTGTTTATTAATGAGTATGAATTTTCCAAGAAAAGTTGAGAGGGTAAAATTGTAATGTTACAATATATTCTCATATAATTCATAAAATTAACTACTTTCCTTGATATGTGTAATTCGATTAAATACGCCCTATAATAAGGACAGTATTATATTAATTACTAACGTGACCAATCATGGTATTAACGAATCATTGATAAAGGGTATAAACTAAAACCAAAATTATGAAAAATAGGAAGAAAAAAAACCAAAATCAAAACTCAAAAAAACATATTTAAGGTTTATTTTATGTATTAGTAAGAATAACTTGCGAATATTGCATGCCTATATGTACACAGTATGTATTATACTTCTCTCCAGTCACATTTTTGTCATCAAATACTTTTCTTATTTTTATTTTTTTAACATGAATAAGAAAAAACAGCGTAATGAAACCACATATGGATGGTTGAGAAGAATAGCTGATAGTAAAGAATGTTCAATATGTCAAGCTTGAGAGATGAATTAGGTGCTTGTTATTCATCAAATACCAAAAAGTTAACCAACACCCATAATCTGGATTATACAAACCAAATTGACTGTAGTAGGCTTCTTTTCTCGAACACTATTGTTCTTACACCAACTTATTTACTTCAGGCAGCTGCATCTTCTTCTTCATCAAAACTCAGATTCAATGTCTGTAATTTAAAGCCTGAACCCTGTATGGTTTCTACCAAACTAGAAGCAACTCCAGTAGCTTGGACTGTTGTCTGTTTTTTCAGCTGAACAAGGGCACAAAAAGACATTAACAATATTGAACTAAGATTTAATTCTTGGCTTAAATACCAAATTGGTTCCTATAAATGTTGACCTCTATGAAATTAATCCCTACATTTTTTTTTTTGTTTTGGTTCCTGGTTTCTGCTTATCTGTTCGTTTTGGTTTTGATCCTCAGTTCCTCACCTTAACTATGAACAAAAAAATGTTAAAGTGGCCTATCGGGATATGAACCAAAACCTGCACTAGCTAATAATACAAGATCAAAATCTTCACCATAGTTGACAGCGGTAACCAAAACCAAAATGAAATGAAAAAGCAGCAATCAAAACCCAAAAAAGTAAAATGTAGAGACTAATTTCAAAGAGGCCAACATTTATAAAAGCCAAGTTGATATTTAAACCTTAATTCTTTGTATAATGTTTACTTAGCAGTAAAAGCCACATCCTAAATTGTCTAGCAGGGGATTCCTTATATATAAAAGGAACAATAATGTACATGTACATCCAGAATTGACATCTTGATGTATATCTGCTTGTCTTATATGCGGAAACAATGCTGAAACAAAATTATTGTTTCTAGATATAAGACAAGCAGATGTACATATAACACCACTCATAAAAGGAATAACAATGGAATGGTATTGAACTTTGCAAGTTTTACATTGGTCAAAGATATAATTTGTCCAGTTCTTCGAAGTTTAGGTAACCTTTTTAGGAAACACAAGATATTAGAGCATGGCCAAAAGTGCAACCAAAAACGGGTCCTGCAGTTTTTTTTTTTTATATATATTTTTACACTTTCTCATATTTTAAACAACCCAACTAAATTTTTTCTCCATCCATACACTTACCAAAAGTTTCTTAAATGGACCCTTCCGCGTAATTAATTTCTTAAATAAAATAAGGTCCATCAACCGTTCTCTTGGAAGAGAACAGTACTATTGTAAAGGAATGCACCAAGTTTGCACACTGGTGCAACGTGCTTTCATTCACAAATTTCAATGTAGAGCAACAGCGGTTGCACCATTGGCCATGCTCTTTGTTCAACTACGTATATGGTGTATTCGGTAGTTAGAACATAATAGGACAAAAGACTTGAAAAGGAAACATTTTGGTTCCTCTTGAAGGGATGGAACAAAAGATAACATATATCTTTTTTTTTTTAATGGCATAATAGATATTCTATTACATTATATTTTGTATGTGCACCAAATGCTAACTTAGAGTTCATTATTGAAAACAATATGCCATTTTGGCAATTATGTTGAAGTACTTTAAGCGTACCTCTACACTTGCGAGTCCCTCGATAATACTAACCTTCAAATTGGCAACACCCTCTGTCTCCTATAAGAAAAGAAAATGTGCAAAGGAAAACTGATATGAGAAGGTTAAGATGAATATGCCAAATTTCCCAACGACAAGGACAATACCTAAGAAGAAGGAAAAAAGAAGACAGAAAACAGAAGCCACCAACAAATTTTTTCAAAGAAACAGAATCAAAAGCTTTCTTATATAAAACCTTAATGCAGAGCACATAAATCAGAGACATGCAATGACAAGATTAAGCTGCCATTGTTGTTGCAGATGAAAAAACACTTACGTCCTCTCACTTACACATTTTTCTTTGAGAAAGAAGCATTGGGTATTAACCTAGTGTAGATGACGAGTTTACTTTTTGGAAGGCCAAAATACTGTGAGTTACGGTTTTAAATCGTAGACCACATCGCATTATGCGGCTGCAACATTGCAGTGGCTGCCGCAACAGCACCAGGCTGCGATCATGGACTACATTGGCTTGGATTAACCATAACTAAACCACAATTGCGATATAAAACCCTGATTGACACATATTACAGAAATGGCCATCTTATTGTATACTTTTACCAAATTGTGTAGAATAGAGCCTTCTACAAGATAGGCTTATGGAGGGGAGAGACATGCTCCAACTTAAACTGGAGTACCAATTCTAACAAGTAGGCATAGCCAATATGGATGGGATTTACTCTCCTGCATCATCATAATCATCATACTTTGATGTTTGACATTTGTCCTCAATCCAAAACTATCTTGACCATGTTTTCCAAAATATGGTACTAATGACCTTTTAAACTACTTTTAAATTCAAGATGTACTAGATTGTGTGCAGATAGCGATCACAAATATTTGATATCTTCTACATCATCATCCAATTAAAGGCAAGCAACAAATGAAAGCTGTACATAACTTTTGAGAAGAAAGTAAAAGATATTTATTCAAGAAAGCATACTCTATTTGTAAGAAGTATTATTGCAACTATATTCATCAAGGAAATCAGAACAGAATAAAGACATGGGTGGATATATGAAGGCAAACAATGCCATGAAAAGAGGCATCTGCATCAAATTTAAATTCACATTTAAGTAAGGAGCAAAAAATTAGATAAAGAAAATTCATAAATCCACCTCTAAGGCCTTGGTCACAGCCGGAATAGCAGTTTCATTCAGTGTTCCCTCTGCCTTCAAATGCGCCAAAAGTACACAGTCAGTCTCAAGAAAATCAATACAATTACAAATGGTAAGTTATCCAACTGAAGATCCAATTGGACAACAGCAGCAGCACTAACCAAGGCCATAGTTACCAGGTACATGGTACCATCACATGGTGAAATGAATCAAAATTGGAAAGGAGTTGGTTCATGATGCTCGAACATGTACTTGGTTCATCATTTTTTACATTATTATAACAAGATTTTCTTTAAGGTGAACCAGATACGCAATACCCAGCATGGCTAATTTGGTAATTTACAGTACTAACTAGACAACCAAGTAACTATAGACAAGAGTTTTCCAACTAGGATTCTAAACCCTTCCCAATGGGTAGGCCTTGGTCTTCCCCATACATGCTTAAACCACCTAACATGAGATTCTATCATCTTTTCTACAAGAGATAGCTACCCCAATTTTTGTTGGAATGCGTTTATTCCTAAAATTATCTTACTTGTAGTGAGTCCACTCATCCAATGCAATATTCTCCTCCCTGCTGCAATGAGTTTATTCTCTTATTGGCTTTTTATCCCCCAACATGCAGTCTCATATTCTGCAACAAGATTTTCCCTTGGTCTTGAAGTGCCTGTTTAGGGATGCCAAAACCACGTTCCGTGCTTTACATTGCGATTTACAGATTTTTCATCATGCTTTGAAAATTTACAGTTTTTTTCAAATATGATTTGGAGGTTCAAAGCAGAGTAACATAATTTTCTCATTTACCTCAAGTACCGCATACCGAATTCGCCATGAGGCGTAAGGGTTTCGCCTTAAAGAATGTCTTGTAGTAAAATTTACTTAAAAAGTGACAAACCCAAGAAGAATTGTGTACCCTTTCCCGTATGCATACCACGGATTATGGGACCCTAAGCAACTCTATCTAGCGGAAAACCAAACATTAACCACGTCACTTCAAGCTCAATTTTAATGGGAATCAATTTTGTGAAGACAAATTCATCCAAAATAAAGTTTTGCAAAAAATATTAATCCTATAATTATAGAAACAGTAACTCAATCAGAAACGTTGTTTGGTCAAATTATGACCCCAGCTCAGTAAAAAAGTAATTGACCGAGTTATTAAGTTAATAACAACAACTGTCACTTGGGTAGGGTAAGTATACCAAAATAACTAACAACACTTTGGCATAGTGGTAGATGCACATTATCTAAAGAGAGAACCAATGTTAGAGTAGTATGTCAGATTGGTCCATGACTCCGTGGGCACTGATCAATTTCAGAAATTTTAAATTGGTCCCTGAGATAAGAAAACGTGAGTCAAATTAGTCCAAGATGTTAATGACCTGCTCCTTAAACGATGTCGTTCTGGCAAAAAATAAACAAAGACCATTGGCTGTCATTCAAATTACTCTATGAAATTGTGAGTACCAGTCAAATTAGTCCCTAAATTTGTGATCGGAAGCACCTGTCAAATTACTCCATGAATTCGTGGACCATTAACAACAGGACTAATATGACTCACATTTTGTCATCTCAAAAACTAATTTGGAATTTCGATAATCTCATACGCTATTTCGATCGGTGCCAGACAAAGTAAGTGCCAATTTGACATGTTACTCACCAATGTTAGATTCTTAGTGAAAATAGGATGGGATGATACCCAGTAAAAAGAAAAAGTTGAGCAAAAATAACAACACTAGGATCCATATAAGGTATATAAGGTATAGTAATTGGGTACCTGAAAGAACATGGTGAGAGTATCAGAGGGTGAAACGGGAACAACAACAGGTGGCTGTTGTTGTTCAGAGGTCGAAGGTTGTTCTTGTTCTCCAGTTGTGAGTTCTTGTGCTTCTTCTACAGCTTTTACAATGCTCAGTTTACGGTTCTTGTGACTACTTCTACTGCCACATAATACACGTGCTGCCTTAAGCTTCAGAGTAGTTGCTGAACTGCGAGGGTGAGAGTGAAAAGAAAGGGAAGAAGAAGAAGAAGAAGAAGAAGAAGAAGAAGAAGAGAAGGGAAATGAGTGGAGAGATAAGAAAGACGAAGAAGAAAGTGTAGCCATGTTTTTTGTTGTTCAACTACAGTGGACTGTGAATGGGAACGATGTGGATATCACCTTCACACCCCTATCCCTATCTATCCACTCACACTCACATTACATGAATTTGCTCGTATGCTATTTATAAGATGTTTTTGAGTTTTTATTTTTGTCTTATTTATAAGATATTTTTCAATTTTCGATAACATTTAACTACTTCTTTCCACTAACACTTTTTAGAATTTCAATAATAATTATAGGGGTAGTTTTGAAAAAATATATCAAATTTTCACATTTCCAATGTCACTAACCAATTTATCCACCCTCTTTGGAGGGAGTGAAAAATCCCAAAAAAAATCTTACGGAGGGAGTATGAGTTTTGGAATTTCTACCCGGACTATTATTCCCACACCCCTATTTAAATTGTGAAATCACATTTGTATCCTTCGTTAAAAAATGTCAGTTTTGTACCCAAATTGCTATCCCCACACCCCGTGAAATTAACCACACAACCCATCCCTTTCATCTTCCTAAACCCCACTGAATATACTCCCTCCAACATTTCAACACTTTCATCAAATCCTTATTTTCTCAAAACATCTCATAACCTTCAACCTTTCATTTTCCCATCACCATTGCTTTTCCTTATCATATTTTTTCCTTACCAAATTTAAGTGTTGCTTCTCTCGGTGCATTGCTTGTGTTGGCTCCTTGCTTTCTAAGGTATGTGCGTTTTTTTACTGTACATTACGATTCCAACCAACCAGAGTCGGAAAAATACATTTTCGACTCCAGACTCTCGTAATAATATTTTTACGACTCTGGTTGCTCGGAAAATTTATTTGCCAAGCTTCGGTTCGGCGATTCCCTGGTGGTGGTGCGGCAATGGAACTTGGCCAGAGATTGATGATGAAGACTTGAGTTCTACTCCCACCGCGAACAACACCAACCGTAGCGGCGACAGCTGCAGCATCGCCGGGTCTTGGCTCCGAATGGCGACAACAGCAGTAACTGTTGAGGCCACCAACAGTAGCAGCAACGACCCAGATCTGTTTTGAAGGAAGATGATGGCCCTTCGTGAAGCGCAACGACAGCACCCTGTTGCCCCCTCTTTCCTTTTTTTAAAAAGTAATTTATTGTTTGTTTTTTTTTTCCTCTAAGTGAAGCAAAAGCAATATAGAGACCCCAAAATCAAAACGTTTTATAAATATAGGGACCAAAATCAAAAGAATTTTTTTTTATACGGACCAATTTCAAAAGAGTCAACTTTTACGAGGACCATTTTGATATTTAAGCCATTCTACTTTTATCATTTCTCTCATATCTAAACCACTATACATTAATTAATGGACACACTTACTAATAAAAATTAAACACTATTACAATTTTCAATAAGATTAAATAGGGGCATTTTGGACAAACCATACATAATACTTACAATAATCAACATTTTCTTAATCTGTGTGTCCAGGCCTAAAAGGTCAAACTCAATGAAAGGGAGGGAGTATTAGATTATTCTATCTAAATACTCAAAATAAAATTATTATTTTTTATTATTGATAAATGAGGGGGCTAACACCCAGCAAGTAAAATCAATTACAACACGGGAAAGTGAAGCCCCGGTAAAATTATTAAAAAGTATTTCTACAAACCATAATCCAAGTAGCACACATACTTAAATTATGCCAAATATCATTTGACCAATAAATTGTTACCTTTGAATGCTATGGTATTTCCACCATGATGTCAATTTTCAAGCACATATTACCTTGAAGTCTCTTTCAGTGCATTATCATGTGGAGGAGACACCACAAGAGTAATGAAGATGAATATTAAAAACATAGCAGAACTGAAATGTTTGGTAGAAGATGTAGGTGACATCATTTTCGCAGTATAGTTATAGCATGAAGCTAGCAAAGTTATTGGAAAGCTAGATAGCATATGGCTTATTTTCCCACTACATGGAGTTATAAGTATGATTGCTGTTGTTGCCATGTAAAATGTTATCATATTGAACACTGTTATGTAAAAGAAATCTTTTCCTGATAGCACTGATTTCCCTGCTTTTCCTTGCATTGCTGCTGTATTGTTCCGAATACTATCGCCTGCGTAAAATCCGCCAGGGGGGTTAAGTCCTATTAGATAAGTGGCGCTTGCGATGAGAGTCGTAACTACCAACAAAGTATTGCGATGCTCCTTCGATAGATTAGCGCGCATGCGAGATATGGCGATTATTAATGTATAGAAACCAATCTTCTGCAACAGTTTATGTTTAAAGGGGAGATATATAGAAAGAAATGAAGATAAAATTCGTTTTGGTCCACCCTCTTGTAATGCATCTTTGATCTCTGCACTGGATGCTATGTCCAATGCTGTTAAGTTCTCCAAGTTTTTGGCCTTTAAATCTATCTTAGTATTTATCAACAGTCCAAGCGCCTGTGCAAATTAAACAACACAAAAGTAGTGAAACTATCAATAAACTAAAAAAGCAAGTTAGTCCACACTAGCCGTTGGTGATATAGTTTGTAAAAAAAAATTGAGAAGTAAGAATTGGTGTCTTACTTTTTTAGTAGATAGAAGTATTTGTCTGAGCAAACATATATCTTTTCATTAATGCATAGACGTGTTTCTTTACTCATTGGCATACATTATTGATGAATCTATAATAAATAGAATTCATTTCTCTATTATTTCTAACTTGATCGCAACACAAGAAAATCTAAATCCTACAAGATGATTCTTGAAAGTGAGATTCATAAAATAATTGACTTGAAATCTTTAAGTACTTGGATAAATCATAAAAATGATTTGTCATCGCGTTGCTCTAAATACCGGTATGGTGGCAAAAGATTCCTTAAATTTTTTTAAGCACAATTTATTCATTGTTATCTTCTTCTTTGCTCCCAATTTTTGTTAACACCAGCAACTAGTACAGGAGTTTTCTAACTTAGTGTACATCATCACATTCAGTGGTGCAGTTTTAACAATCAAAGGTGAATTTCAGATATAGGTAGAAAGATACCTGTGAATCATTTAATAATGTGGAAATGTGCAAAATGGTGTTGCCTGCCTCATCCTTTGAATCCAGTATTGTTTTTTCCAACTGTGCAGCGCCTTTTCGGAAATTCTTCTCGAGCCAGCGAAGTAGGAACTTGAGAGTGTCATACTGATAATTTTGCACAGCAATATGCAGTGCTGTCTCACTTCTTATAGTCACATCTTGAATGGAATCTGGGCAAGCAGAGAGAAATTTAGTTAATAGCTCAATATCTCCATTTCGACTTGCGAAATGCAGAGGAGTTATGCCTTCCCTCCCTTTAACTCGAACCATGTCTTTATCGATGTCTATAAATCGATGCACCATTCTCGTATGGCCGAGTTGTAAAGCAAGGTGAATGGGGCTGAATCCTTGTTGATTTGGCTTCCAAGCAAAAGAAGGTTTCAGCCTCAGAATCTCAATAGCAAACTGGAGTTGGCCAGCAGACACAGCAACATGCAAAGGTGTTTCAGCAAATGGTTTCACATCCAAGTGCTCCAAAACATCTGGTTCCTCTTGAATTACTGTGTAAAGAAGGTCTATGTTTCCTTCTTTAGCTGCATCATTCAACTGGTTGATAATGGCATTATTCATTGTGCTCATCTTGGTTAAGCTATAAAATCTTCACAATGAACTAGAAAAGAGTTATATACCAGTTGAGTTTCTTGCTACTATTGCTTATAAGAAATAAAAAACAAGGAACTGATGAATATATAGCAAAGGGGCCTATCCTATACAAAGAAAATCAACAAGAAAAGATGAAATTAAAATTTAGAACAAGCTCAATGTTAGTTAATCAGCAGGTCTAATTAGAACAAAATGAACAATAAAGATATAACAAGTAAGAAACTGGATGCTCTCACAAAGTCACTATTGATCTTTAAGCAGTTTAGTTTGCCAAATTTGGGGAAAAAGAAGATCAAAGAAATGAAATTGAGGAGAAGGATTATATGAACGAAGAAAATGAAACTTCTCGTTGATGAATGTATAATACATTGGCTGGAATATATATATAAGTGATTGCCAACTAACTAGTAGTGGGAGTTTCCCGTCTAAGCTACTTGACTAATCCAACCATGATTAGTCATAACAAAAATGAAAATATCATCTTGACAAATCAGGTTAAAAATCAAAATATCATATTATTCATATTATTACGGTAATGTAATATGTGTCACTCGTAAATCAATCATCAATGAAACAAGTATCATCTTGTGACTAATTAAAGACGAAGTCAAGGAGTGACCTATAGATGCCATGGTCACCTCAAAACTTCTAAATTTTTTTTTATATACATGTATTATTCATTTATGGCACCTATAGTTATTTGGCTAAATGCATGAGTATAAGTATATTTTATTATAAAAAGTGCAATCCTTATAACATGTGAGTTGTGATTTGCCTCTTGTGGACTTCATGCATTTTATCTTACCATTACCAAATTATTACTTTATTTTAAAAAAAAACAATGACACAAAAAAAAAAAACAACTCAAGATTGGCAACGTATAAACTAGTTTGCTTAGTACATGTTTAATTTTGCAATATATTTGATAAAATCATCAATTATAAATATGTTGAAATAATTTTTGTTACGTTATGTTAATTATTATCTAATTTGTTTCATATAATATGTATTTAATATTTAAATTTTTCTTTTTTATAAGTTATATATTATTTATTGAATATTTCTACCATGCAACCAAATTTTGGATGGTTGCACAACAATCTCCTAAATAAACTAATTGTTGATTGACACATCAGCTAATGAAGTTTTAAATCACTGCCATGTCAGCTCATATTAGCTGATTTGCCACACAACCATTAATCCACTAAGGGATTGTTTTGAAACCATCCAAAATTTGGTTGCATGGAAGTAGTGCCCTTATTTATTTTTGGCCAACCTCACATTATTGAAATCCGTCCCTGTGACTAATGTCAGCAATATGTGTTGTTGGCCGTGATAGACCCAAATACAAGGAATTGTAAGCAAGGGCCCCTCTAAATTACGAAGGTTTTTATTATTAACATAAAATGGTAATTTGGTTTTGCAAAGATACAATGGTTATCAAATAAGTTTTTGAAAATTTTGATGCTCACCATATAAATATTTGTAATGACTTATTTGATAGCAATGTGAATTTTTCGAGAACAAAAAATTTTACTACACGGTGGTCATTTAAACTTTAAAAAAGCTATTCGGTGGCAATTTTTTTTTTTTTAAAAAAAAAAAAACTAACTCAATGATTATTGTATCTTCGAATGACCAATTTTAGCGTTTTATTTTTCTATTATGTATGATAACTATTTATTATTTCCATTCATATGGTTGAATTTTATGTCTTATCTTTGCCCCACTACTTAATTCTATAACCGGAAATTTCTAGGTGCATCCCTAGTTCCACTTTTATTTGAAGAATAATATGTTAGATTGGTTAATGACTTTGTGGGTATCGATCAAATTAGACATTGAGATTATCGAAATTTCAAATTAGTCCCTAAGATAGGAACACGTTAATCATATTAGTCTCCGACGTTAATGATCCATAAAGTCAAGGACTAATTTAACTGGTTTCGAAAATATTAGGGATTGATTGGACCGATACTCAATGACCATTCCATTAGTCAACATTAAGGACTGCTAATGGTCATTAACGTTAGAGACTAATATGACTAACGCATTCTTATCTCAGGGACCAATTTGAAATTTCGAAAATCTCATAGACTAAATTATCGATCCTTACAAAGTAATGGACCAATGTGACATATTACCCCACTGAACAAAATTTGTTCATATTAAGTTTGTTTTGGTAGATATTCTTCTTTTATAAAAATAATTTTTCAAAAATATACTTTCTTTGATCATATTTATAAGACCCTTTTGAAGTTTTTCACTCCCAACAAGGAAAGTGAATAAATTTGTTAGTGGCATTGGAAATGTGAAAATTTAATATACTTTTTCAAAACTACCCCTATAATTATTATTGGAAATCTAAAAAGTGTTGACTTTATAGGGGTGTTAGTGGAAAGAAGTAACTAAATGCTATTGAAAATTGAAAATGGATCTTATAAATAGGACCAAAATAAAAACTCCAAAATGATCTTATAAATAGGACCGAAGGGAGTATTAAATATTGATAACTCTAAAGCTCTAAATAATACTCCATCCGGCTCGAATTATAAGCAAAACCAACTAATTTTACGCTTATTAAGGAGGTTAGTTGATTGTATTTAATTTTCTCAAATTTATAAAAGAATAGAGGTATTTTAGGAAAGTTGCATTGGGAATGAAACAAAAATTAAATAAGATACTCCCTCCGGCTCGAATTATAAGCAAATTCAACAATTTTTACGCTTATTAAGGAGGTTAGTTGATTGTATTTAATTTTCTCAAATTTATAAAAAATAGAGGTATTTTAGGAAAGTATGAAACAAAAATTAATTAAGATTACAATTTTCTAGAGATGTTTTAGGAAAGTGGCATTGGAAATGAAACAAAATTTAATAAAGTTAGTTGATTTTGCTTATATTTTAAACCAAGAGAATGATGTTTTTTGTTGCTTATAATTCGAGCCGGAGCGAGTAACAATTTTCTAGGGATGTTTTTGGAAAGTGACATTGGGAATGAAATAAAATTTAAGAAAGTTGGTTAGTTTTGCTTATATTTTAAGTCAAGAAAAGTATATTTTTTGTTGCTTATATTTCAAGCCGGAGGATGTATTATCGAGCTTTCTTAATTACATGAAATTTTCCAAAAAGTCATAAAATTCGCAGGAGGAATGGCAATGGAGTCAACGTATTTTTGGGGTCAACGGAATGGTTACGTAGGAAAAAGAAAGTGACTTTCGTATAATTTGGATGGCAAGATAATGTTGAACCTTTTTGTCTTCGTGTTGGTAAGGGGAGTGTTGCTTTGGACGCACCGCACGTGGAGACATGATCCGCGATAACGGTGATACCGTGTATTATATCCAACACATTAAGTCTTACACTTTTTTAAATACTCCCTCCCATCCTATTTATAAGTCACATTTTAGAAGGATTCTTTGGTCCTATTTATAAGTCACTTTGTATTTTCTAGGAGGCATTTATTGTTATTTTCTCTTATTTGCCCTTTGTCCATTAATGTGAAGTAATACAATGTGAAATTTCCAATGCAAGTTAAGAGGGTAATATTGTAATGTTGAAGTATTTTTTTAAAGTTTTAAAAAACCTAACTACCCTCCTTGGTCCATGTGTTATGATTAAGTATGACCTATAAATAGGACCAGAGGGAGTAGTAAAGAACGATGGATTTTTTTATTTATTTTTTAATTTATATTTAAAATGACACGTGTTGGGTTTGGATATTATATATATTATTAATTATTAATAACATTATTTGATAGCTTATTCAGTTGCTGTGACTAATATCAACAAGTGGCCATGTGAGCAAACGGCAAACATGGATACACAGTTGTCTTTCCTTTTTTTCAATCATATTATAGTCCTTGAGCCTATTATATAGTATTGTATTTTGGAAATCAAAGTCCCTCATGTAACACGTTCACCATATATAGCTCCATAGAAAACACTTTAGTGTACAAGTTAACATTCCCTTGAAATAATAGGGTATTGCACTAGATCAATGCTATTGCACCATATCTATACTACCCTATGTATCGCCTAATCAAATAAATTCAACGAGTGTTTTCATGGAGCATAGACAACACCATAATACGCAAGTGCAAAAAAAGCGTAGGAAAAGTTTTTCATTGCTTCCAAAAATCAATTTACTCCAATTTAAATGGATAAACAACCAACAAGATCCAACACAATTGATAAATAGTCAAATTCCTTAAACATGATGTCAGAGGTTCGATCTCTGTCGTTGGTATAGAAAAGACTTTGTTGATAAAAGCAAGACTCACTTCGATAATCTCTACATCTCGAAAAGGATTAATCTTCAACTATCGGCTGAAGAATACCCTTAATGCAAAAAAAAAAAAAAGGATAAACTACATCAACATACACTTAAATCACATTGAACTCCGATTAATTTGTATCAAGCCAAAAATAGAGCTAAAACTTGAAAGAGAAATTTTATAAGCATCAGCATTTTTGTTACTCATATCCATTAGTTAATTATTTTTGTACCACACTGTCAAAAATATCCTTATGTGTGAGTAAAGAAAGGTTTAAAGAAAATATATTGATGTGGTTGTAAGTGTTGGAAAAAGAATGAGGAAAAAAAAAATAGTTTAAGTTTATAGGCAAGGGTATTTTTGGAAGTGTAATATAAAAAGTATCAATTTTCGGATGTGAATAAGTGTTACTAAAATTTCTCAACTTGACTATTGACCACAAGCAATTGATCACCTGTGAGTTATTACAGATAAGAGTTGAGGTTCAAAACAAGTGCATGAAGGCTAAAATACTAAGAAGCATATATGATCATTTTATGCTAGCAATAAGGTATTAGATTAGCTGAAGCAATGTCATCATCATACATAACAGCATCGCTTAGTAGTTTTAGTCCCACAACAAATGGTGGCTATCTACATGTTCATATAATCATATGCCAGACCACACCATGCTCAAATAGAAACAGTACCATCAAGGCAGAGCTTAACTTAGGCACTACCTATGCATGAAATTTGACTTGGTCGCATAAATATATACTTAGAAATTTAACCGTCTTCTTTTTTACAGCCAAAATGAACCCGGATTTAGCTGAAGTGCTAGTCGAGCATTATCGAGACGCCGAATCTTCTTCAACTTGACCATCTGCAAAAACATAGGATACAATAAGTTTTCTTTTCTCCTAAATACAGGTCTAGACATAGGGAATGTCTATTGACAGTTGACACCCGTATCTATTGTTACCCTAGTTCTATTAACTTCTTGTTAAGTAAGATTTGATATGCTTTGAACAGGTGGTTCAAATTAATTCGTTTGATAAAAGAGCAACAAAAATGGGCAACAATGGACACTCAGTATAAATAAAGTGGCTTAAATATGTTTTTCGTCTCCTGGAAATGTAATGAGTTCTAATTTTAGACCCTGTACTTTTTTTTTCCTTTGGTTTTGGTCCTTCTATTTTCAGAAATTTTGCTTTTGTCGATTAGTGTCAACACAACAAGTGAACATGTTAGCAATTAATATAACACATGTCACATTGCTAAGGACCAAAAAACCAAAATTTCAGATAATAAAAGATCAAAACCAAAGAAAAAAGTATAGGGACTAAAATCAAAACTCACTATATTTCTAGGGACTAAAAACATATTTAAACCAAATAAAATTTATAGGAAGATAGAATAGAACATTGTTTTCACCATTTCCTAGACTGAAAACAGAAAACAGAATGAAAAGAATGTCACATTTTATGACTATTATATTGAAAAGATATAAACTAAACATAAAACCAAGGAAAATAAACCTAACACCAGAAGTTATATCTAAAGGATGCATATGTCTGTGCTATAAAAAAAGTGGCACTTCAGCTATTATTCAAGTCTGATATGATGCAAAGGCTGCTTATTTGATTCTAACCAACTTTGCCTGCAAATCAATGATTTCTTGGTAAAAGGATTAGGAGTAATGGACCATTTAGGTGAATCTAGAAACAATTTACCAAAACAAAGGTACTTTAAAACTAGGGGTGATCAAAATTGAGCTATCCATCAAATCGAAGCAAAAAAAAAAAAAAAAAAAAAAAAAAAACCAAAATGTTACCAATAGTGCACCAAGTTGATTAATTACACAATGGATTCACATTTCACAGGAAACAAGATAATTTAAATGCATAAGGAACTTGGAAGAGCCTTGGGGTCTAACCTTTGAGATTTATGGCCAGGTTTGCTTGAGCATCAGCTTCAGAGTTATATTCCTTGAACATCAACAAATGCATGTTACTTATAAAGAGATTATAAGTAAGGGAGTTATCTTCTATAAATTAAGATTAGAAATAGTGAAAATCGCATTGAAAACAGTAGTGACATACAAAAAATAGGAATCATAGAAAAGCTTAAGCAATTGGTTGCTAGAAAAATTCTAGTTAAAACTAGAAAAAGGATGGCCCAGTGCACGAGGCTCCCATCTAGTAGGGTCTGATAATGGTAGATGTATGCAGCCTTACACCCGTAAACGGAGAGGCTGTTTCTAGGATGCGAACCTGTGAGCTCTTGGCCACTAAGCAACAAGCTTAACGTGCGCCAAGGCTCACCCTCTCTAGTTAAAACTAGAATTAGCATATAATTGCATCCAATTTCACTAATCGTGAAGTTGGAACGCACAGCCGTAAATGTATGCAGCCTTACACCCGTAAACGGAGAGGCTGTTTCTAGGATGCGAACCTGTGAGCTCTTGGCCACTAAGCAACAACCTTAACGTGCGCCAAGGCTCACCCTCTCTAGTTAAAACTAGAATTAGCATATAATTGCATCCAATTTCACTAATCGTGAAGTTGGAACGCACAGCATTTTTTTATAAGAAGGCACCTGAATTGCGGAGTCGTGATATGTTGAACAGAGCACCGACAGACATATATAAATGATCGTCAAATGTTAGTTTAATTGTTGTCAATCTCAGACTTTTGTTTATCCCATAGTTGTTCATTTAGAATTACACAAAAAACGGAGGAGGCGGTATAATTTTCATCTTGTACATAAATATTTAGTATCAACTATAGAGGGAATGGCAAATACCCTGAGAACATGATTGATCTGGAATGACAGAAACTTATTCTTCAGCTCCTTGGCTTCATTACATAAGACCAACATATTCTGGTTTTTGATTTTCCATTTTCCCTGAACCTGTTGCAAAAACAATCAAATAAGGCAGTAAACTGGTCAGAAAAATGTTATTGTTGGCTTAATCTTTTTCGCTCTGAATCCCTCAATGTCTGGAAGCTACTTTGGACTCAAATTAATCCAAATAAAGCTAGGAAGAAATGTCTGAACTGAAATGTATTTGTTCATTTATTCTAAACTCAAATATATGACCATCACAATTTGTTTTTTTTTTTTTTTGGGATGCACGAGGATCCCACCTGGAGATTCTAGGGAGGGCACATCAATGTAACCTTTGCCCCCACTAGCAGAGGCTGTTTCCAGGATTTGAACCCGTAACGTCCTTCAAGTCACAAGGGAGACCCCTAACCATTGGCACCATGGCTCACCCTCTTAGGAGGGGCTCAAATTGCCATGAAATATTCTTTTTTAAACAACTAGAGTATGTTTTCCTTTAATCACTATAAGTGCTCGCAGTTCATTTTGGATCGGTTTTGAAGTAAAAAGTCATCCGATCTGAACATGAAAGTTACTTGCGGTTTGGTTCGGCTTAATTTTTTAATTTATTTTTTTAGCTATTTAAAATGCAAATTTAGTAGGATAAGTTAATGTGGTAAACTTGTATTTCAAATAGCAAAGTAAAAGGTTGAATTGTTCAATTGTATAAACAATCTATTCAAATGAAAGAAATATTTAAAAAAATCAATCAGTAACATAAGTGAAAAAAAAATAGCACAATTTGGGCATTTGTAAAATTGTGGCAGAAAAAATTATGAATGAGTTGATATAGTTCTATACTTGCATTGTATTATTGTTCTATGGCTTGTCCTCTTTAATATTTGGTTAGAGCATTTTAATTTTTTACCAGATTAGAGTAACAATTTGCTTCTGATGAACTAATGTTTTACACAGGTGTTCCATATGAACACATTGTATAAAGATATCATAACATGAAGTAAATATGTAATTTTTAGGTATAATAAATATATTAAAGGTAACATGTGGTTCGGTTAGGTTTGGCAATTGAATCCGAAATCCGATCATATCTAATCGGTTCTTACAAAAGCAATCCAAAATTATCTTAAAAAATTGGTTTTAACTGGTTTTTGGTTTTGTTTTTGGATCGGTTTGGATATGAACACCCCTACTATAAGGATGCAATTGTGCAGTGCAACAGAGTCACATACCAAGAAAGGTAACAGCAGAAAAGGAGGGCGGAGGGTGTTGAAAAATATTCAAAATAATGCATAATCTGAAAAGAAGACAAACCTGGTAGCAGACAAGCATGGAGTCTCCTTCAGCACGAATGTGCTTATATCCTTTCTTAATGGCCTGTTTCAATCCTAAAATTAAAGCTCGATATTCGGCAACATTATTTGTTTGATGGCCGACCCCTTCACGAAACCGGTAGACCTAATGAAAGGACCTCAGTGTTAGCTACATTCTGTAAAGAATATAAAACTAAAGGAATTGTGGCATGCAGTATGCACCTTGCTATTATCTTCAGCACGCAGCACAGCTCCTGCACCAGCTGGTCCAGGATTTCCTTTGGAAGCACCATCAAAGTGAAGGATACAAGAAAGCTGCAAATAGAGGTGTTAGATTTTGTTGTAGTTGTATTAGTTCATAGATAAAGTATGCCAAACATTCCAAGTACGAATATAAGCGAATAAATTAATCAAGAAAGACCATCTTATCATAAGCAATGAAACAAGTGACTAAAAACCAAGGACTAGAAATCTGAAGGTCAAATGCATTGTTCATTTTTTTTTACAAAAGAAAAGTACTGTTTACGCTCGCACAACACATGCATATATAAAATGGCATATCCTACTGTACCAATTTCTTGCTCACATGCATGTATTAACACAAGTCTAGAATGTTACTCCCTCCGGTCCTATATATAAGCCCACTTTGAAGACCATTTTTTGGTCCTTAATACTGCCAAATTTTCAATTTCCAATAGCATTAATTACTTCTTTTCCACTAACACCCCTATTTACTCAATACTTTTTAGATTCCCAATAATAATTATAGGGGTATTTTTGAAAAAGTATACCAAATATTTATATTTCCAATACCACTAACAATAGTAACTAACTTTCTTAAAGGGTGTGAAAATTGGTCAAGGAGGCTTATAATAAGGGCCGGAGGCAGAATAAATTTTAGAGTTTCATCACTGATAAACAAATAATGAACTATCAATTTCCACATATACACCCACCCTTGAGATAAAATCACGTGTAGAATGTCCAAACAGAGTTAAATATGGTTTGCACTTTGCAGAATAGTTAAATTTCAATTTTATGGGTTCAGACAATAAGTATTAACGACCACTTTGTGATATGTGCATACCAAATAAATAAAAATAGACAATACATAACTAGTTTGAACAGTCAATAACTATATAACAGCATATGATATTAAGAGATGAGCGAAAATTACATGGCCAGTTGTAATTACGTTAATTAGCACAAGCACTCACCCAACTATGATATCGAGTATGAAATCAGATTAGCATTTCACATCATAAACAGACAACTTACACAAGTTGATGCCTCTGGCTGGAAGTTGTGTATAGTAGCAGGCCTCAAAGAATTTGTTGAAAAAGAAGATGAAGACCCAGCCACCTTCTGTAAGGAAAAAAGTGGGAAAACCAAAAATCAGTAATCAGTAAATAATGACAAGTTCAGTAATTTCATTAATTAGTAGAGGCACTTAGACATCTAACATGTCTGGTATAAAGTGAGATTAGCAATACACATCATAAACAGGCTAACTTACACAAGGCTCTGATTGTGGTACCTTCATGATAAGAGGCCTTGGAGAAAGCGTTGAAAATGAAGATGAGGACGGAGCAGATACCTTCTGCAAAAAAGGAGGGGAAACCAACAAATCGGTAAATAATGTCAAACTCAGTAATCACGTGAATTAGTACAGGCACATAGACAACTAACATGTCAAGTTTAAAGGGGGATTGGCAATGTACATCATATACAGACTAACTTACACGAGTTGACAGCTCTGATTCGGGAACATTTATGATAGGAGACCCCGAATTTGTTGAAAATGAAGATGACCTAGCTACCTTCAGTAAAAAAAAGAGTTGGAATACGAGCAAAATCAGTAAATATTGACAAACTTAAGTCAACTCGTCAAACTGTAAGAATGCAAAATCGACCATAGCATTAGCATTACAGATTTGAATGAGTGCATAACAACAAAGAAAAATCAGATTATGAATAAGCAGTTTGGACAGTCAACAATTACTATAACAGATGATATCGAGAGAGAAATTCAAATTTCATGGCCAGTTGTAATTACATCAATAAGTACAGGCACTTGCACAACAACGATGTCAGGTAAAAAATGAGTTTAGCAATGAATATCATTAATAGAATAGCTTACACAAGTTGATGGCTCTGACCAGGGTACATTTGTGATAAGAGGCCTCGGATTTGTTGTAAAAGGAGATGACCGAGCCTTCAATAAGAAAAAAAAAAGTGGGAAAATCAACAAATCAGTAAATAATGACAAACTTGTGATCAGCTGGTCAAATCGTACGAGCACAAGACCATAGCGTTGGCATTTATATTATGATCCCACCAGAGAAAAAATGGACCTTTTCACATCTCTTCTAACTGCATAGACAAAAGAAATTTGAAAATTGCAGCATGTGGACAGTGGACCTGCCCGACATAGAGGGTGGCTAAAATGGCTACTAGTTGGACCTTAGGAACATGTTATTAAACTTTTCATGTTTTATACTTCATTGCAATCTATAACATTTCCTTAGTACTATTGAGGTGCACAGTCTGGATTGAGAAAAAGTTCATAATGATAACTTACACTAGCCTGCACCTCTTCTTGCAGCCTCATTGGATAGGAATTCACATCTAAAGCTCTTCCTTCAGTAGGTGGGTGCTGAAAGAAAATTAATCTCCTCTAGAAGTGTTAAACTTTTGACAATGGCAAACTTGCATGAGACAGAAAGGGTGTAAGCTTAAGCTCAAAGTTATAAAATACAAAAGTTTAAGACACTGAGAAAAAATGGTAACTGTAAACAAATTTCTGAACATTTCATTTCAATTCAGCATGAAATTACGGGACATTATTCCCCATTTGATGAAAAATTCTCAGGACCTATTAGAGAACAAAACAAATACGAATGAATAGAGCTTCAAACCTGATAAGGACAGGCTTGTAGCCTTCCAAAAAGACCCTCCTGTACAGAAGAAACACCGAGAGAATAACAGGCTCCCTTAAGGCCATGTGAGACAAGGTACTCCTCAGCTTTCTTAGGCAAAGAATAGCCTTTGTGAACACTGATAGATTCACCAGCTACCTGCTTTTAACATGCTACATATTTATTACTTAACTAAGCATAGGCAACTTCTATAGTGACCAAAAACAATGAAGGATAATGGCCTGTTTGTTTAGGCTTAAAGATAGTGATGCTAAGATACTGTAAAGAAAGTGACTTCTTTCACATCAGTGATTTTTTACAAGTGGAAGAATATAGCTTCTTTTTTCAGCTTCTACTTTACAATAAAAGGCCAACCAAGTAAGTATGTAAATGAAAGAAATCACTTTTTTTTTAGTTTTATGAAAAAGCCTAAACAAACCGGCCTTAATGACGGTTTCCAGAAAGCAAAATCCAATAATTCCAGAAGTTTAATGTAAGTTTTGTTGTAAAGAAATTCTTTGTAAGTTTTGCTTGGACCAAGTTACATTGTTGATCCTTAACATGTTACAACTACAATACCTTCAATTTTAACCAAGAACAATAAACAAAATTATGGTTTCCAGAAAAGCAAATCATGAGCTAAGAATCTTTCATTCATTTAAACTTAAGAAAAAGTTATTCTAAAATATTCTAAGAGAGTGACTATAGTTTTAACTTTTAACTTGTACAACTGTCATTGGTTGCAACTTCTTTTTTTCAGAGAATAAAATTACATTCTCTCCTCTTTTTCAGATTTTTTTTGGAGAAGCTGAAAATTGTAGCTTCAAAGCTTTTTTTTTTTTCATTTTTCATTTTTCATTTTTCTGCTTCTACCTTTATATAATAATAAAAGAATATAAATAAATAAAGGGAGTAGAAAAGAAAAGGGGTGTACAGAAGAAGATGAAAGCAGAGATTTGACATGAGTGAAATTCTTGTAGATGCCAACAACATCCCCTTTCTTCACAACATAGAAAGCTTCCTTCTCCTCAGCCATAATTACTTGAAACACTGCAAAACACAACAACAAGGGTTTGATCAATGATCCTTCTTATAGTTGAAATAATAAAGAAAAAAGAAAAGTAACACGAGATGAAGTAGTAATGAGTAGTGAAAATTAAAAAGTAGAAGTTAAACGATGAATACACGTTAGGCAGGGAGGAAGCGAAAAACCCAGTTGCAGGTGCAGAGAATGATGAGGAAGGAGAAGGAGGTTTGAAAGTTGAAGAGGCAAAAGTTTTGGACTTAGCGAAGCGACAGTGATAGTGACAATACTAGACTACTGAAAAGGAGCTTCACTTGGAGTCGTGAAGAGAAATATTAAGAGAAGGGCCGTACTCTATGATGTAAATTTAACATGCTAAATTATTCATTTAGTGTCTTATCTTATTTTTCAATTTCAAATTGAATTCCTGCCTTATAAATTCACATAAGATAAACAGTGATTCATGAATCAATTTGATAACGAAAAGAAACATGAAGAACCAATATGAAACTAAAAAATTATAAGAGACCAATTTGAAATTAAAAAATAAGATAAGTGATTATATGAATAATTTAGCCATTTAATATTGTATCCCATATTCAAGGTGTAAAACAAATTACCAAGTCTTAATGGGAAAAATGATGTACTTAAAGTGTTTTTTTTTTAAACTAAAACTGTGGAGGGGAACTTCACAGTCCCGGCACCGGGAGCAACATGGGTGGGATGCCTCCCAAGGGATGTTCTCCACAAGGATTCGAGCCTCTGACCTTATGGTCTTATGGCTTCTCAATATTCGAGCCTCTGACCTTATGAAATGAAAAAGAATGTTAAATGGTGTTTTCCACCAATTTGCTCGATAAGATGTTTATGAATAATGAATAATGAAGTCTCAATCCGTTGAACATGAAAAATTCTCCTATTTATAGAAAAAGATTACAAATAGCTATTCACTTAATCTACTAACATGTGGACATTCATCGCGCCTTACATTTGAAATTTTAAAATTTAAAACTTGATATGCTACTGAGTCTTATAAATCTGGGTCATGCTCTGGTCTTGAACACTTGATCTTCGACATGCTCTGCGGAAGTCTTTTGCGTATCTTCTCGAATTTCTTCTAAGTTTATTGACTTCCTTATTCCTGTCATTCCCCTTTGACATTTGGCGGAATGGTCATCTGACCTAGTCCTGATAGATCTCCATGTAACTCTCTAATCATTCTACCATGGGGACTTTCGACACCCGGTCGAGGATTATCTGTGTTGAATTCCTACTTCCACTTTCTTTTGATGAGGATATTCTAAAATCTTAGTTATTTCTCTACTAGGATCTTATTATATGGGAATCAGGAGTGACTTGTCAAATTTCCTAATTTAAGGCCATTGCAACTAGGGGTGTTCGCGGTTCGGTTCGGTTCGGTTCAGTTCCAAGACAAAAAACCATCCGATCTGACAATTAAATATATATGTGGTTCGGTTTGGTTCGGTCCATTATATAAACAAATCCAATTCGATCCAATCCGGAAAAAAAGAACATGCGGTTTTGATTCGGTTCGGTTCAGTTTCAATTTATTAAAACAAATGAATTATTTTTGTACGCAAGGTTAAAGAAAAAAAAGGTCCTGATGCAAGATATTAGGCTTCTTTTTTACCTATTCATATATCTACATCTACTCATCTAGTATATTACAAGCTGTTGGAGATCACTATACTAACATACAGAACCTGTATACGTTTCAAAATCCCATCGTTTGGATTAAATACATAACATGCCAGATGAAGATTTCAACTAAATATCGCATAATTTCATATTCTACCAATCATTGAGAGTATTTTGTTTGAAAGGTTGCAGCCACAATCTAAAATCAGGGCCGTCTCGGCACATGTTCGAGTAAGTGCGATCGCACAGGGCCTCCGATTTTTAGGGGGCCCCAAATTTTTTTCCACTTATAGTTTACTAGAGTAGGAGTATACTTCTAAAAAAATTTATAAAAAAAACTAATTATTATTAATATATGAAAAATTTAAAATATTTTATATAACAATAGAGCCTAACTTTGAGCCTTAAGGTTTTAGTTAAAAGTAAAAAAAAAAATAGTTTTATCATGTATTTCTCACATTACAAAAAAAAGTGAGAATTAACTATTTAGGAATCCTTTTATTATACTATCACTGTCACCGGCAAACGGTTCTGCTTACGTTATGCATTTTGATTCTTGCTCTGCCTATTACCACGTTTTCAATTTTCATCTACTCTATGAAAAATCATACCCACAAGGCATAACTCATGCCACAACAACAACGCCTTGCCTCACACCCTCACGGTCATAGCCTCATCGCCCCATGCCACTCCCTCGTCCACATTGACCGTTGTCACACAGTCGTAGACTCATAGTCCAATGCGCACACAAATCAGCAATCACCGAACCATCGCGCGCATACCCGCAATAAAAAAAACTAGAAGAATGGTACTTTTCAAGTGGGATTTAATTGTAAAAGTGAGTTGAGAAGTTATGTAATAAAATATTTTATATATGACGATTAATTTATATGAAATAATTTTTTTTTAAAATTATTTTATTTTTTTAAGGGGGCTTCATTATTTTATTTTTTTAATTGGAGCGGTTCGGTTTTGAACACCCCTAATTGCAACCGTATGAACCACTCACATGCTTCTCTGCTGGAACAAATGTCTCTTGTTTCGTGGAAGCTTCACAAAGGTGAAAGCACTCTATTCACTAAGACTTTGATTCGACAGAGAAACATAATCCCCATATCTTATCCTCAGTCCTTAAAAAAAAAAAGGAAGATCGCTTTGGATGGACTTGTGTGAACTTCTCCCACCAAAATGGATTTCATAATCCCACATATCTAATCTCCACATAATAAAATTCTAGATTCAACCTTATGTATCTTTCTCTTTATCTCTTTTCAAAAGTCACACCAACATATGACTCTGACTAGATTCATAACCATGATTTCTTATTTTTATCTTGGACATGTGGAATTACCATGAGAACTGACTCCCTTTTATAGCCATTTCTTTGAAACGGTAGTTGTATCAGTTCTTACTCAATGAGGTGATCTTGTCATTAAAGACTGTCAGCTGACTTTTTGACTTTTTGGAACTAACGCTTGCACTGTACAACAGTTCTCCGTCCAAGGTTTCTTTATTTTCGACATAGGTACATGTTTGTCGAAATCACTTTTGTGCTTTGACGCACAAGTCCACTACACCACCTAAATGTCGAAATTACCAATTTAGTCTAAATAAATTTTGGTCTCAACACTAACTTACTTTGATATAATAAAATTTATAGAAAAAGAAGATCAAGATAGTAAGAGAGAATAAGAGGAATTATCTTTTTCTTCTATACTGTAGATATAAAGAATGATAGTATATTTATAGTTCTTATCATACAATTCAATCATAATATATTATTGGTGTGTTTGGAAACGCGATGAAAAATTATGATAAAACAAAAGCTTTACATATATAACTTTTGTTGATGTGCGTTTTGGTCGTTAAAACGCCGAAACAAACACACATTAAGACATTTATTACCGAAGATGATAAGAAGATAGACGTGTACTATTAAAGGTGTTTATAAGACTATGAATGTTATACAAATAAATATATAATACTACTAAAACAAGTGCTTTTAGCCTTATATGTTCTTTCCTAACCTAAAGTTTAATTTCCTATTAAGATAATGGCCTTGGTGGCTATTAACGGCTAAACTCCATTATATTGACAACTCCTCCCCTTTTATTTGCATGTATTGAGATTTGAATTGTTTTTCAGTTCAAAGCTTTCTTATATTAAATTCGTTCTTTAGTTAAACAACCTCTCAACTAAGAGTCCTTCTCAATTTATGCCTATTGGGCTTAATTTTTAGGCCCATTGAACCTAATTCTTTTTGAGTAATAGTTCCCAAACCCCTAATATTAGTCTCCAAACCCCAATTTTGTTAATATTCCAATAATAACCCTCACCCCTTCCACTCCCAAACCCCACTCTTTCCTTCACATACTCTTTCTCTCTCTTCCATTTTTTTCCCTCACTGTAGTTATATGGGTAGTTCATGATGAAGGAGCTTCCTCCTATCACCACCTGCCCTGCGTTTCCTATGCCCTGAAAAATGATGCAGTGAAGTGATTTTTTTTTTACTTTAAAGTGGAGTGGTTTTGACGTTTTGACAGTAAGTTTAAATCATATTGGGTAATGCCATCAACAACCTCCTCTCTGTAACAGACGTGTTTTTTTCTGGTTGCTGATAAATTTCGACAAACCAGTGTCGGAATTTTGAAATTTCGACACGGGGTTCTCGAAATTGAAGATTATGCATATTGTATTTGAGAAAAAAATTTCGATTATCCACGCCACCCCCTTTATTAGCAACACCAACACCGATCCAGCCGCAACCACCGCCACGACAGCCACGATAGTGACAGCCACCACAACCCAGCCACCAAACCACGCCACCCCCTTTACCAGCAACACCGACCCAGCCACCGCCGCACCACGAGCCATAGAAGAGAAAGGTGGAGAAGATGAAATCGAGGCGTGCCGACAACTGGTGGGTAGCATGGTGGCGCGCCGCTGCTGTTGTAGTGAGGTGGCTGCTGTTGGCTTCAAGGGGGAGGTGGTTGCTGGTAGGAATTTTAGGGTTTTGGGATTTGGGGTTCAATGGGGTTTGGGGTTTGTAGTGGAAAGGTGAAAGATGAGGGAAGGGTGTTTTTGACTTTTCGCGATTAAAATGGGGTTTGGGGCTAAAGTAAGGGGTTTGGGGACTATTACTCATTCTTTTTAGTTGGTTTCATATTGGTCCCTCATGTTTTCTTTTTATCTATCAATTTGGTTCTCGAATCACTGTTCATCGTACGTGTCAATATCATATTGGTCCACATAGGATGAACAATGATTCGAAGATTAATTTTATAGCGAAAAGAAACATGAATGACCAATATGAAACAAAAAAAATGTAAGGGACCAATTTGAAATTGAAAAATAAGGTAAGAAGCTAAATGAGTAGTTTAGCCATTTAATATTGTATCCCCGTATTCAGGGTATAAAACAAATTACCAAGTCTTGATGGGAAAAATGATGGACTTAACGTGTTTACTTGATGAATTGTCATGGAGAGTGAATTATGACAAGTTTATATGTTAATTTTGTTTTTTCATGTATTAATAATAGTAATTAAAGGTATAAAGGAATGTAGTAAATTAGGAATGTAAAAGTATTAAATTTAAAAGTGCAAAAAATGTAAAAACTTGAAGTAGAAGTATGGAAAGTGTGAAGGTTTTATTGAATTGAAATGAAAAAGAATGTTTTTAAAATTACTTTCGTAATTTTCCAACAAGCACCTGTTGGAAAAAAAATGTTGGTTGTTCTTCTGTCGTAGAATCTTTGGGTTTGAACTACACGGTTAAGCGTCCAATTCCTCTACTTGTTGCTGTTAGACAGAAGAATGACACCTTAATTACCAAATACCAGCTCTCTTGTTGTGTATTTGGGTGTTGTGTGTGTCAGTGTGAGTAGGTAAGGTGCATACCTGGTTACCTTTAGTGCACTTATATAAGCCTTCCATTCTTACCGTTGTGTTTCCTCCTCATCAATGGGTTTTACCGGATTATCACTAATGGCATGTGGTTAATGGCGAGTATAATAAAGATGGAATCCTATGCTGATCGGGTATCTTGGGATTATTGTTGGTATCAATGCTTAAGAGAATCCTAAGCCAAGCTTGCCAAGATTAGTCATGACTGTTGGGTATCCTGAATAACCGGTATACTGGTTTGGAGAGGTCATTGGGCCCTTCAAGGCACCAAACCGGTATATACCGAAAAGAGGACCGGGGATGGGCCTTACATCGGTAATTCGGTTAAGTGGCAATATTGGGCCACTAAAAACCTCATACCAGTAAACCAGTTAAAAAGCGTATTTGGGCCATTTGGAGATCTCACACTGGTAATCCGGTTATGCTAAGATAATGGGCCCTTAAGAGCCTCTCATATTGGTAAACCAGTTATAAAGTGGTTTTGGGCCCTTAGGGACCTCTTATATCGGTAAACCGGTTTTGTGAAGTAACCTTCTTGTCCATAACAGTTATTATCATAACAATACTGCTTTCAATTATATTTATTTAATAATCAACACTTTTTTTCGAGAAATACTTGTCATAAAATATTCTGAGAGCTACCTTCGAAAAAATTACTAAGATAATTTTGAAAATTTATACTTAAAATAAAGGGTTTTAATTTATTGACCCCCCTACTTAATCATTTGACCCCCTTTTTTTGCCAAAATCCAAAATTGCCCTTTTTTTTTTGGAATTTGTCACTCACGCTGGGGGGCCAGCGAGCAACATAAAAACAAAAAAAAAATACTGCTCGTTGAGGGGTCAGCGAGCTGTGTAAATTTACACACTCGCTGACCTCCGAGAGAGCTAACTTTAAAATAGGATTTTTCACTATCTCTCTCGGGGGTCAGCTAGCTTGTAATTTTACAAAGCTCGCTGACCCCTCAGCTAGCTAGCTCTCTCAGGGGTCAGCTAGCTTTAAAAATAGGACTTTTCACTAGCTCTCTCGGGGGTCAGCTGGCTTGTAAAAATTACAAGCTAGCTGACCCTTTACAAGCCAGCTGACCCCCGAGAGAGCTAGCATATGGAAAAACAAGCAAACATAACAAAAAACGTGTACTCGCCAGCGAACATCACAAAAATTGCACGTATATTTTTTTTGTTTTTTGACTGCTCGCTGGGCCCCCAGCGAGCGTGTCATAAACACAGAAAAAAAGGGCAATTTTGGGTTTTGGCAAAAAAAAAGGGTCAAATGATTAAGTAGGGGGGTCAATAAATTAAAACCCAAAATAAAAATAATAAGGTTTAAATTCCAAAAGAGTAGCATAAGAGGAAAAAATAAGCATGTTTAAGCCCAACCCACCTAGCCCAGTGTCATCTCTCACCCCACTTTCATTCCCTCACAGTCACAGACTGATACTGACTAGTAGTAGAGTTTTCTCCCTAATCTTTTCTCTCCCTTTCCGACACCGGTGAGTTTTCTCTCCTTTTTCTAGAATTTTATTCTTATGCTAAATTTTCATATATATTCATTGTGTTAAGTAAGTCCCTGATTGAATTATATAATTCAATTACCACCAAGCGACAATTTTTGGTTTCATTTTTCTATTTGTGCACTTGATGCCACACTTTGGAGGTAGGTTTCCATGCGTTGAATTGGTTATGATCGATTAGCAAAGTTTTGAGTCTCAAATGGCGATTCTGTCTGATTTGTCATTCCCAGCAAATTATTCAGGTTTTGCCCTACACATATTGGTTTCTACATAGGGATGATTATTTTGCTTCATTTTTAACTTTATTTTTGTTTTCTTGATTTATATTAGGTTTCCTTCATCCTTATCTGCCATCAAAGCTTCCAGCCAGGATTGGTTATCACAAAGATGTTTCTCTCACTCCGACTATGGTAATTATCTGTTATTTCTCTATTTCTATCTGCTTCCCTACTTCGCTTTATCGTAAATTCGTAATATAGCATTCAAGATTACGTCCTGTGTGTTGGCAGATTTGTGGAATCAAGATAAAACAGAAATATACTAACCACATTCGCACCAAAGTTTTGACTTCTGCTGCGAGAAATGATCAATATGTAAGCTCTGGTGATGGTTTGCCTCAGGAGGAGTCCTTTTTGCTAACATTTGTCAAGGATATCATATGGTACTTGCGAAACTTTCATTCTGCGTTCGAAATGCAGCAGTATAATGATAGTGTTTCTGTCATGAACTAATACTATTTCTGCAATGATTAAACTGGAATTTGTTTATTGAATTTATAGGAAAATACAATCAGTTGGTTTTTGGTGAATTAAAATACAATCTTGTTCTTTTCTTTTTCTAGGGGGATAAGATCTTTGTTTGTATTTTTGGCGGAGCAACCTAGCCAGCTCAAGTACATTGAGTGGCCAAGCTTTGGTCATACGGTATGTGTCAACAGTTTATTGTTTGCAATGACAAACCATAATGTTTCCCTTTAATTCAATACCGTGTTTTGTTTTAACTTATCAAAATGTATTGAATGATTACATATATCTTTATTAATCCTTTGCAGCTAAGGACTGCGATTCTGACTCTTGCTCTTGTCGCAATTCTTATTGTCGCATTGTCATCTGTTGATTCAGTTCTCTACTATGTTTTGGCTTTAGTTCTTCGGAAGAGCTCATAACTGTGTGATACCACCTGTTACCTGTACTGTGTAAGTAGCCTGTACTACTATGCTAACGCCTGTAAAACTTGACTTCTGTTCTGAACTGGAAAATATTTAACCTATTCAAGAACCTTTTATTAAAGCTGTTGCTTTGCAATCAAGGTTGTCAAGAACCCAGGATTAAGATCCTACCTAGGGGCAGATAAACATGTGGTCATAGCATGGATTGTAAAATCTCACCTATAATATTTATGTATGTTATATATATATATATATATATATATATATATATATATATATGCTCCAACCTCCAAATCCACCACCAATACTGACACTAACAATGCATAGTAAGCACGCAAATGGTGACCAAAGCTGCACCCACCTACTTTGATCATGCATTTTTAGACAATCCTACTTTGATCGCACCAAACTGAGTTGGTGAGTGTAATTGGATCGGAGAACTCACACAACAGTGTAAGATGGTGCGACCTTGCGAAGTAGATTGTGATCTTAACAACCTTGCGAAGTAGGTTGCAACCCAGTGAAGGAGTCGGTTGCATTGCTAATTTGCTAGGATATTGTAAAAATTGTAAATATTTTCATGGATGGAAATTCGATTTGGAAAATGTACATTTGATTATACATCAGGGAATGGAGGGGCTGCGGAGCAAATGGTTGTGGGAGTTAGCAGCTCTCAGATTTTAGTTGGAACCTAACCTATGGACAAATTGGATATGGTGTAGGTAAGATTGAAACAACTGATATTTAGTTTCATCTTTATACTTTAGCTGGTGAACATTATCATCATGCATTTTTTTTTTATTTGGTGAACTTATCATCATGCATTTTGTCTATGCTGATGAAAAATATTGTAATCCATGCATAGCTTTGCCGAAGTTGAGTAGTGCAAAGGTGCACTTTGAAGTATTTCTAAAACTGAGTTCAAACTCCTGAAGATGTTTGTGGATTTAACCAAACTCCTAAAGAAGTTTATTCGCCTGACCTAGCTTCTAAGGGTGAAGTTTATGTGAAGTGTCAAGTGTGGGAGCAAAAGTTTATGTGAATGCATTTAGAGAGAAGACTTAACATAATTAAAAAAAAAAAAGAGCTTGTCGAGAACACTTATCATATTTTGAATACATTTAAAGAGAAAGAAGTGTATAAGCATAGTGCCTGTTGAGCACAACTAATCCAAATTTTAGGAGTCATTGAAGTATATCAATTCTGGGACAATAAAACCTTAATGACAATTATTCGGAAACCAGTTTACCTCTGACGGTACGATAATTGGTGCTGTCAAATTCATCCAAACATATGCTTCTACATCTGAAAAGCCGTAAAGGGCAACGATTCCATGACTTATTAAAAACAAAAATAATTTGATGAACCAATCTAGTATTTTGCATAAATGTTTCTCATTAACAATTTTATTTGATATAGGTTCCATAAAATGTTGTTTCCTTACAAAACTGTATTTAATACTTCATACATTCAAATTTTCTTTAGGATCGGTATGGCTCATGAAATTGAGCATCGAATTAAGGCTCGAAATTGGAATCGAGGCTCGAAATTGGAATTCGGTGTTTGGTTGTTCACTTGAAATCATGATTTCAGAACCAATTTCATGGAATTAAATTATAACTAAAAATGCAGAAACTCAATTCCGATCTCTAAGCCTCGGAATTACAATTTCACACTTTATAGAATTGAGTATCATGAATATAGAAACAAAACACATGACATCTCCACCGGTCCATCATAGAGATGGCAATGCGAGCTACCCAGGCTCGAGCCATGATCGGGTTGGGCTGAAAATGCCCAGATGAAATTTGGGCCAAAAATCATCTAGCTAAACATGATAGAAAATCACCTTTTTAATTAGATCGGGCAAGGTTTTTAGGTGATATTAGGAGGTCAACTTGGAGTCCGCCTAGTTCTAGTTTTATTTAAGCGACCTAAAAGGTCTCGAGATCTATTTGGGTCGTATTTTGAGGGTCTAAACTCCTCTATTTATCGGGCTTGTGCGAGCTAGATTTTTTTTGTCGTTTATAGTCCATCCCAATGTTTCATTTTCCATCTTCTCCACTTTAGGAATTTTATCATATTCATGACTCTATTTCCCCTCCCTTCCATTATCTACTACCACTAGAATATATGATTTTCGGTAGCAAACTAGCACTATGTCTCCATAACACAAGTGATGGTTGTTACACACAAAGGTTGTTGCGACGACGCACACAAATGGTGATAACATAAGGCACAAACATTATAATATAATTAATTTAATTTTTCGAAGTCTACATCTTATTCCCAATAAATGAAATTAGAAATTGAATTTGAAAATTCAATTCTATATTCGAATTCTTTATATAATCTAAAAATATAATTACAATTCATCAAGGTGTTTATGAAAATACCAAATTCTATGTTTGGTTTGTATAAAGAATTTGAATATAGAATTGAATTTCCAAATTCAATTTCTAATTTCATTGTATGGGCATAAGATGTATAATTCAAAAAATTAAAATAATTGGGTCTTTCTATCCTATGAATCATCAAGCTTGAAAAAATAAGTCTTTGGCGAGAAAATATACAATTAATTAATTAAAATATAATTATTTAGTTCTTCAATAAAAATTTATTTTTTATGTTCCATTGTCCTATGCATGAGATACATAGGTTAGAAAAACCCTAATAGTTATATAAGCATTTTTTAAAAAAAAAAATATATAAAGTATTATTAATTTAAATGTCTATTATTAATATTAATTGATTTTCTTAATTTCCGTAAAGTTTACCATAATAGTGATATTCAGGAACATTAATAGTTAATGAAACTTTTAATAAACTGATAATATAAAAGATTTGCTATGAAGCAATAGATCGGATGCGAAAACAATACCTTAGGTTCAATGGCGATGACATTCATACCCTACGACTTGTTCGTATCGTGGCATGTGGTACAACAGGAAGCAAAAGAACAAGAAGTAGGATGCTTTGCATATGCATATATATGCATCAATGCATGTTTACCTCTTGTTCAAGTGCTTCTTGTCGTCACATGCCTTCTTCAGTTTTCTTCATCTTCTTTATCTCAAAGCCTCCAGCGTGCCATCTATCTTAATTTTTTTATTATATGTTATATTATATATGGGTTCAGGGTTTTGTTGGCCTACGCCTACCTATATATGACTAGAATATAGCTTATGTAACCTAAATATAATAAAACTAGCTCTTACCCCGTGCAATGCACGGGTTGTTGATATTAAATTTTTTTATATTAAATATTTTAAATTAAAGATTATTATTATTTTCATTATAAAGTAAAGATTATTATTAAACAATAACAAAAATAATTATAAAAAAGGATTATTCAATATACTTTATTATGATAAATAAAAAATTATTATTATTATTTTGATTTTTTTTGTTTGATGGTATTATGAGAATAATTAATGATAAATCATAATATCCCTTATTTCATTGGAAGATAATGACAGTTCGTTTTTTAATATTATATTTATTTATGTATAGATTAATATTAAATTAATGTATTCCTTATTTAGTTGATCGATAATTAGCATGTTTTACTAATTAGAGTGAAATCAAAAGTAAATTTTTTTATTTTTATCCTGTGCAATGCAGGGATTATTAATATTTAAATATTTTAAAGTAAAGATTATTATTAAACAACAATAAAAAATGAGTTTGTTGAAAAATTTTGTACTTCCTTATATAAATAAAAAATAACATTTTTTATCTGAGGTTTTCCTTATTTATTCAATAGATAAATTAACAATTTTTTACATGATTATTAACTTTATTACGATGAATCAAAAATAAATAAGAATTAGATCTTCCTTATTTATTTAATAGATAAATTAATATTTTTATATGATTATCAACTTTATTATGATAATTAAAAACAAATCAGAATTAAATATTTTGATCTCTTTTGTTTAATGGTATTATGAGAAAATTTAAGGATAAATTGAAATATACACTATTTCATAGAATATGAAAACGACATTGAAATTGTTATTTTTGACTATCTTGGGTAACACATTGCACTTTATTATGAATATAATATTGGCTCTTTTTTTATATATTTAATATTATATTTGTCTATGTATAGATGAGTATTAAAAATTAATGTATTCCTTATTTAGTTGATCGATGATTAACACGTTTTATCATGATATTATGATTAATTATTAGAGTGAAATGAAAATTAAACTTTTTTATATTTTTTTTATGGTATTATGAGTAGATTTAAAGATAAATCAAAATATTTTCTATTGCATATGACATGATAATTTAGCATATTTTAAATATAATTATCACATCTAATATGAAAAATTATACATAATTAAACCAAAGTTATACATTCTGAATTTTTTTATTGGATAATATTATAAGATATTTCTTATATTTATTTGATGGATAAATTAATATTTTTTACCTTTATTATTTTTTTAATATAATTATCACATTTATTATTATTATTATTATTATTATTATTATTATTATTCATATTTAAATGTTTTGATCTTTTTCATCATTTATCTTATCTCATGACAAAAACGGAAAAAAAATCATAAATAAATCGAAAAACACTGTTTCTTCAAACAGGCAAAAGACTCACCAAAATTATTTCTCTCCGGAATACGATCAAGGTATTTCTTCTTAATCCTAGAAGCCTTAACCCTTCTCTTCTTTGAAAAGAGAAAAGGATAATCAAAGTAAGTATGTATAACAACTTACCAAGGTCATGCTTTTGTTTGAAGTAACTCGTTGATGTCATTCTTCCTGAAATTAGCATTAAGCAAAAATCAATTAAAAGTATAACAAAATATGCATCATCTAATAAGTAATTCATCAAACACTCAAAAATCAAAATTAAGAGTTCTAAGTAGAGGAATAAACAAAAGTCAATTAAAAGTATAACAAAATATGCATCATCTAATAAGTAATTCATCAAACACTCAAAAATCAAAATTAAGAGCTTTAAGTAGAGGAATGAGGGAAAAAATAAAAATAAAAGATAGAATTTGGATAAGAGAATTCTTAGAATTAGATAGAACTTTAAAAATTGAATGAGAGAGCCTATTATATATATAGTGAAATTTTTAATATTTTTTAAATATTTTTGTTGAGGATAATGTTTTGTTCAACAAATTAAGGATAATGATTTCACATACAGATAATGATTATATAAATTTAAATAATTAATTTAATTTCAAATTGTAATTTTTGTTAGAGATAATGTTATTTACATACAAACATATAATGATTAAATAAATTTAAATAATTTATTTAATTTTAAATTGTAATTTTGATTAGAGATAATGATTATCCACCTACAAATTCTCTGATGCGAGGAAAGCTTCACGGGATAAACGTGGTGCCTCGAAAATTTCTCCGGCAAACGTGATGCCTCGAAAAGGGATCCTTTTATATATAGATAGTAGATTTAAGGTGTTACAACCATGCAATCAAAAATTGAATGATTGCTATGCAACCCATTGTTAAACCAATAAAACCTTGCCACCTAAGACATGTATGTCAAATCATTACTTAAATTAGTCAAAATTAAGTTTTGCAATTTAGTCCAACATAAAAACTAGATTATTGTAATTTAGTTCTTTTATACTTTTAGACAAATCATAAATTTTAATTTTTTTATATATAAAAAAAATTCTTAACTCATCTTCACTTCTCAAATGACTAAAATTTTAATTTACTATTTAAGTTGGACCAAATTGCAAAAAATTAAATTTGACTATTCAAATGATGACATGACACAGATAAATTAAATGGCAACTTTCTATTGGTTTAAGAGAAGGTTGCATGACAACACTCCAATTTTGGATTGCATATTAGAAATATCCTAAAATTTATATTTAAACTTTTAGCAGGCCCGACCTGGCGTGGGCATTGAGGGCTACCGTCCAGGGCCCCATGATTTTTTTAATAATACTTATATTTTAAAAAAAATTAATAATTGCATATTTTTTATCTTTAATTATTAATAGTTTAGCATAATATTTTAATTTATTTTTTTATTTGCTCACTTGATTTATAAGTAGGTGAACTTATGAACTTTATTTTTATAACTTACTCCCTTTGTCCTTAAATATAACATCATTTTGAGAATTTTATTTTGTCTTTATATGTCGATAATATCTCGGTTGAGGATAATGATATTTGCAAAACTTGAATAATCTATTTAATTTAAAATTGTAATATCTTGATTGGAAGTAATAATTTCACATGCAGATAATATCTTGATTGTGGATAATAATTTTACATGTAACTAATATTTTGGTTGAAGATGATTTGGAAAACTTGAATAATCTATTTAATTTCAAATTGCAATATGTTGATTGATGATAATAATTTTACATGCAGATAATATCTTGATTAGGTATAAGGATTTGGAAGACTTGAATAATTTATTTAATTTAATTTCAAATTATAATATCTTGGTTTTTAATGATTTAGAATATTTGAGTAATCTATTTAACTTAATATTTTCAAGGATGATATAAAGATAAGTAAATAAATTAAATATAGTTAATTAAGATGATGCTATATAAAGATAAGGGCATTTGTTAAGGTTTCTAGTATTGGAAAAACAATCATAAGTGCACATTCTTTCATGTCTCGAGAATATAAAAAACTACGAGCCTGTTTGATTGTGTTTTGATTTTTTTGTTTTCAAAACTATTTTGTAATGTTGTTTTTAAGAATTGTTTTTCAGAATAAAAAAACAAAAATATCTGTTTGGTAATACTATTTTGAAAATAGTTTTAAAAACTAAAGAACAAAAAAATTCGTTTGGTGAGTATGTTCTCAAAACATGTTTGTAAAACAAAAAAGCAAAAAATTTGTTTGGTTTGTAATTTTTTCTTTTTTTTAATCTCATTTTATACTTTCTTTGATAATGTTAAAGAACCTAAAGACGTGTACATGTTTATTAACCAAAATAATATAAAATCACATTCAATATATCGAGTTTCTAAAAAATCACGCTATTTTTTATAATCAAAAATTCACTTCACTTATAAAAATAACCAAATAACTATTTGATAATGTCACTTGAGTTCCTAACCAAATATTACAATTATACCATATACACATTCTAGGTACAAACTTAAAGTTAAAACAAGTACAATTATATGAATAATAGGAATCCAATTTAATAAGCTAAATTGTAGATTTGTTATGTGCTACCCACCCGCACCCTATTGCAATACGGTCACGACATTATGTCATTCTTGTTGCACCATCATTAGATAATCTTGACAATTTAATAACGAGACACAGTTTATGTTGAATGTTGAAAGCGATCTGCAACCTGTTTATGGCCAACATCATGACCAAGTATGAACTAATTAACTAAAAATTAACTAACATTCCAGAAAAGCTAACATTCTAGAAAAGCAAATAATTAACTAAAGATTAACATTCCAGAAAAGCTAACATTCTAGAAAAGCAAATAATTTTTTATTGCAAACAAAAAGGAGATAAAAAACCACACAAAATCAAAAGCAATTGAGACACAAGCATTCACAATTACAAAACTGAACTGTACTTTTGAGAACATAAAGAGGTGTGTTCCTAAATGACTTTCAAATAAAGATAGTTCTTATATCATTTAAGTCTACGTAGCCATCCTGGTTTCCTAACATCAGACATGGTAAGGAACGCTTCTCGCAATTCCTTCTCCTTAAAAGCATCCACGACCTTACTATAAGTGTCATCCAAAATGCCTTCAATCCCTTCAAGGGCAATCACACACCTAGATACATAATAATCAGATGATGCCGTTGAAGAATTGGCCTCACTACTCTATCTTACCCCTACACATCTTAGCCCTAACCAAAGAATACTCTGCTTTCGCTTTAGAGGCTTTAGCCCATTCTTGAAGCGCTTCTCCCATTTCAAAAATTTTGGACTCTTTCTTGTGTTTGCGCTCTTTGACATGAATTTTGCGTTTTCCACTACGCATTGTGCGCTCAAATGTTTGTGTGACATCATCTGAGCTACTCTCATGCTCAAGATCTACGTGAACTCCGGAGTTGATGTATTGATTGTCAAGCTCATTCTCTTCATAAGTATTTGATGGATCCTGGGTAGATGAATGATGAAGTACTCCAGTTGCAGTACTCCTATTAAATATGATTTTCATTGACTCATAATCCTCTAATCCTTTCTTCTTAAATTGAGCGGCATCTGGATGCACCTACAAACAAAATAGTGATAAAATCAATATACTTAAAAATTAATCTAGAGATAAAATCATATAAATATTCTATCAATTAAAATATTAAACATACCCGGAGGTAAGATTCCCAAACATCTTGAGCGGCCGTGACAGTGTTGGTTGCTGGATTCCAGCCAAAACCAGATTGCTGAAGAAGCTTATATAAAACATCTATGTTCTGTCTTCAGGAATTAGTGATTGCTACAATTTAGCATTTGAAATATCAAAGTCAAATAAGCTGGATTAGAATTATAAATAAGAAAGCATCATGGATTTCACCAAGTATGGGAATTTTCACTGCATTATCATCACAAAGCTTAATAGTTAATAGTTAATACTGCATAAAAGAATCACCATCCTTAAACTATTACATAATAATTTCTTTGTGCAATTGTTCAGAGCCTTTTGAACACAAAATTGTTACCATATAAACTCATTTAGTGTTTGTGTGTGTTAAGCTTTACGGTCTGATATGAGATAGCGCAGAGAACCACTTCCTGACACAAACCAGCCAACCAAAAACAAAGTAAAAGGTAGAAATTTCTCAATGTCAAGCTAAGTTGTAACATGTTTGATCCAGCCACCCAGGGAAGGAAATTGAGTAATAACAAGTATAATAATTTGTGTTTGAATCAATATGAGCTAATCCAAACATGCTACTACCTTCAACTGTTACAAGACCTGATTTAATGGTTGTCATAATATCATTCCCTGGTCCATCCGAGTCCATCATTATATCTAGTCTTCACTTTTCAAGAATTTTCCATTGCAAAGAAATAGTTCAAGCAAGTACATCATTTGATAATATGTTCCATATTTTATATCTCACTCCAGCATGTATGAAAGCCATCTCTAAAATGTGGCTGGCAAAGAAAAGGTAATAAAAATTCTTAGGTATCAAGTGGATGAAGCAACAGAACTACACAAGAAAAAGGAAGAAGACATCAACTACATTTGTAACCCAAATACAAACACGGGCAGCAAAAAAAATTAAAACCCAATCAACTACAAGTTCAAGTAACCCAAATACACAAATTACATAAAATCCATCAAGAGTTCTTCACATCCAAGGTATACACACATAAAATACACAAATTACAAAAACGGGGTTTAATTCAATACATTCAAATCCACAAATTGCATCAATATTTAAAAGGAAATCGCAGAATAAAAATTTGTAAAAATGGTGAAGTACCTCAGCGAAGACGAAGAAAAGGATATGCAAGAGGATCAACAAGAGACAGAAGCAAGATGAGAGAAAGCTTCGTGAAAGAGAAGAATCATGCGAGAGAGAAGAGAGAAGTAGCTAACATCGCGCGAGAGAAGAGAAGCAAAACATCTTCGTGAAGTTATAGTTGCACTTTACCCGAAACAAATTGTTGCAAAAAAATACCTCGCTTACATGAAGAAGAGAACGACTCTTCTCTATAATAGGGGAAGTACACACCTTGCCATCAATATCCAAATCAAAACTAAATAAACCATCTTCCTCGCTATTTAACATACACAGTACCACTCTACAAAATCAATCATCGCATTCAAACATATCACTAAATTACATCAAGATAATAATCAGAATACACATCAAAGGTACCAACTACAAGTTCAAGTAACTCAGATACACAAATTACATAAAACCCATCAAAGGTTTTTCACAACCAAGGTATAAACACATAAAATACACAAATTACAAAAAACGAAGTTCAATTCAACACAGTCAAATTCACAAATTGCGACAATATATGAAGAAAAATCGCAGAATCAAAAATTAAAAAAAAATGGTGAAGTACCTCAGAAGACGAAGGAGAAGAAAAGGATCTACGAGAGAGGATCAATGAGAAACAGAAGCGGTAGCATGAGAGAAAGCTTCATGAGAAGCATCTCGCGAGAGAGTGAGTGAGAAACGAAGCAACATGAGAGAGTGAGTGAGAAGAGAAGCTAGAGAGTAAGTGAGAAGGGAAGAAGCACAACAGAGAAGAATTAGGGTTAGAAAAGAGTTGTCAATAATTACAAATATGCCATTAATGAAAATTGCTGTTTCCCGTGTGTTTTCTTGTTCTCAAAACTTTTGGGCCAAAACAGAATAAAAACATCTTAGGCCTGTTCTGATTTTTTTTTTAGAACAAAAATTAAAAAATTGTTTTGGAAACAACTTTTACCAAAACAAGTCCACCAAACAAGTTTTATTGTTTTTTAATTTTTAAGAATAAAAAAACTGTTTTGAGAATAGTAATCAAACAGCCCCTACATTTTTCCATAAGTTTTTATTTTTTTTGCCTTCTTAACAAGTGCACTAAAGGCACTTGTTAGCATTTGCCTTAAACGAATTATCTATATAAGAAAAGAATAAGATTCAACCGGGTTAGTGAACATAGTTCCCAACTGTAAAAGATGAGTTAGTTAGGATATTCAAACCAAATCAAATATATTTTCAACTGCTCAAGCTAAACTGAAACTTTGATGGCCAAACAAATCAATGCACGAAAAAATTCAAAATCGAAAATAAAAATATTGGATCAGTTTAGTTTGTCTGTATTAGGGATTGTTGGAAACCAACAAGCGGCTCAATATAGTCTAGAGGGGGGGTGAATAGAATATTGAAGCCTTATTACAGATTTTTCGTTCACCTAAGAGAATGGTTTTATGAAAATAAAATTTCTTAAAAAATTCAAGTCAGATTACTCGAGTAACTCAAGACTTCACTCGAGTAATACGCAAGCAAAAATAATTTCACTCGAGTATTCAGCAAATCACTCGAGTATTACGAAAGCTATTTTTAAATCACTCGAGTAACAGAAAACCTACTCGAGTATTGTTCATAAACTGAAAGCAGATTACTCGAGTGATAAGAACTTTACTCGAGTAAACTGGGTAAAATTCAATTAAAACTCAGTTTTCAATGGAGTTCTTCAAGAATAACAATGCTATGATGATTGAACAAATTATGAATGATTAATATGAACAATTTCAAGTAATATTAACATGCAATTTCAGATCAAATGAGTAGAATTAAGAAAACCCCAATTCTAACCTAAAAATGCAATTGTTAATGAATTAATGCAATACAAGGAATGAAAATAAAAGAGACACAAGGATTTATCCTGGTTCACTTTCACCCACTTGAAAGCTACTCCAGTCCCCTCTTAAATCAAGAGAGATTCTTCACTAGAAATCTTCAAATGTAGATTTTACAATGTTTTAAGGTGCAACTAGATTCTTAGTTCTCCTATCTTAAAACCCAACTCAAAGTGTGTACCAAACACTTTGATCTAATCTACCCCTTTTGAGAATTCTAGATTTCCTTGCTAATTGATTGAAGATGCTTCCAACCAATCCTCTTTTCTTGCTTTGATTTGATCCTCAAAGTCTTCCTTGTGAGATTCTTCACTTGTGTTGAAACTTCAATGATGCAATCATAAATTGCAAATCTTCAACAACCACTAAGAACAAAATTATGATCTCAAGAATATTTTGAACAATGAGAGAAATAGAGTGAAGAATGAAAAGTTCTTTGTTGAATCTTGATAGCTCTTGAAAGATGTAAAATAGCTCTTGAATTGCTTTTGAAAGTGTATAGAAAATTGTAAGAATGAATGTGTATCCTATTGTGAAAGAGAAAATTAAGTCCTTTTATAATTTTCCAAACACTGATTGAATTACTCGAGTAAACCATATAACTTCACTCGATTAAAACATGTCAGATTAAGTTACTCGAGTGATGTGTAAACCATTACTCGATTAACCTGTCATGACATAAATTACTCGAGTGACCCAATACTCATTACTCGAGTAAACTGATCAGAATCTGAATAAAAACAAGGTTTTTCTAAAAGGATTTTCACAAAACTTTTAATAGAGCTATTTAATCAAGATTTAAAGTATCTTCACTCTTAATCAAACATTATTTAAATATTCTTAAAATCACCTAAGCTACCCACACCAATGAGATGCATTGCATAAAAATAAAGATTACATTGAAATAGAATTAATAAAAATCCTAATTCTAATCTTCATGTGGTGTAGCTTGCTTGTTGCCAATGTTGTTGCTTGGAGAGAGATTGTTAGCATCAAAACATGAGAATCCTACAAACTCCCCCTTTTTGATGATGACAAACCTCCTTTTCAATTAAGCACTAAGTTTTAACATACTCCCCCTAAATGTAAAACACCTAGGAAAAATATAATAAAACTTAACCTACAAGAACAACATCAACAAAATATTCTCCCCCTTTTGGCATCATTAAAAAGATAAGAAAGTTGAGAAAAGTCCTTTGCCAAAAGTTGAAGGTAAGTAGTTCACAATGGTATAAAAAAAATATAACAATAAAGACAATACCAAAATAAACCACAATAGTGCCTCAACGAATAAAAACGCACAACGAATATAGCACCATAATCCATAATATCAGAGTATCATACTATGCAGCAAATCATAGTGTAAAGCAAAAAGGCAGCAAATTTAGCAAATAATCAAACGAAACTAACCAAACTAGACCATACACAAGGCCCGAAAACATAATAGCAACAGAGTCATAAACATGAAACAGAAACATAAACATAACATAGTCAGAAATATGCATATGAAACATGAAACAGAAAACAATCAGCAAAACATCATCAGCATCCACAGGTCTAGGAATCAGGTGGAGGAGGAGGGAAATGGTGAGAAAAGAGGCCAGACATATAATCCATTAAACGATGCTCCATGGCAATATTGTTCACATCCTGTCTCATCTCCAACTGAGTGAATTGAGCATTGATGTGTTCAACCAATGACTCATGAGCAGCCTGTGCATCAAATGGAGTACCAAGATTGTCCAAATTGATATAGTCCTCAACACGATCAGTATCCATCGGATCAGTAGAAGAAGGAGGAGCAGAAGAAGATGCACCAGCCCTATCACCAAGTAAAGTCCTTTTCCTAGAACCCGAATCTCTTGCAGCCTTTGCAGCTTCAGCCATTTCCTTAATCTGTGATTTCCATAACCAAGTGCGACTTTCCCTATGCCAAGCAATTTTCATATAACTAATGTGCGAATCATTAAGACACCAGTTATTTTTCTTTTCCGTCACAGCTGGCTCATCATCAGGGATTGGAACTCGATAATACCTCATGATCTTGGTAACATGCATAGGATATGGCAAGAATTGGGTAGGAGGAGATTGAGCAGCAGCTTCCATACGAGCTAAAAACATTTTATTCCAATTCATCTCATATCTCTTTTTGATCCCATGAAACAAAATAAGATCATCATCTCCCAATTGTGCATAATTTTGATTGCATTTTGGAATCAAACAATAAGAAACAATGTACATGAGCACTCTATCCATAGCATGCAAAGGTGATACAGTTCTAGTAGACCTATCACTCCAAGATTCACCAGTACGCAACAAATCAGTATAAATCTTATTAGTATCCACATCCAAATCCAGACAGTCATCATCACCAATAAAAGTTCCCTTGTTTTCTAAACCAAACATCATTGTCAAATCTTCAGGCTTTATAACAAAATGATGTCCTCTAACCATTGTTTGATACTCACCATCTAGCTTAGTAAAATTCTGATAAAATTGTCTGACAAGCCTAGGGTAATAATGAGTCTCAAATTCTAAAAACCTCTTCAAATTCTGAAATTCTAAATCCTCTACAAATGGAAATTGCTCCTTATGCAACCAAGCAAACTTAACATACCGTGTAAGACCAAAAGAGCGATTGATAAATGTCGGTTCCCGCAAGTCTCGGTTGATTCCAGAAAACCAGGGGTCGTTACGGCCTGCTCCTTGCTTTGCTTTCTTTCGAGGAGGTTGAGATTGTGAGGAAGAAGCCATTGATTCAGAAAGTTCAGATTCGGTTTTGGGGTTAGGGTTTTGGATTGGGAATTTTCGGATTTTGGATATAATTGGTGAAATTGATGAATGAAATGAGTAGAAATGATGATATAATGATGAAATATGGAAGAAATTTGTATGATTTGTTAAGTTTTGTGGCTGAAAAAGATGATTTGATGAAGAACCATATGAGAGAGAAGAGAGAAAGACAAACAAGAGAGATAAAGAAACGTGAAAAATGATGCAGTTTTCAACAGTTCAGTTTTTAAAATCACGTAAGTTACTCGAGTGATGTTCATGCGTTACTCGAGTGATTCGAGCAGTAATCGAGTGAAAAGAAATGTTACTCGAGTATGCCGAAGATTAAAAAAATTTTACTCGAGTGATGGATGAACTAATCGAGTGATACGAAAGTCATTTTAAAATTAATCGAGTGACAAACAGAATTACTCGAGTAATACGAAAGAGATTTTAAAATTACTTGAGTGAAATATCTGTTACTCGAGTGAACTGTCCAGAATTTTAAAAATTTCAAATTTTTCATGCAAAAACATTTTTCATGCACAACCACATAGAAACACTTAGCATTTAGCAAGTAACACACATACAAATAAAGCAATTAACATATTATAGAAAACATACACACATAACTACATATCACAAAAAATAAAAAACACTTTAATAAGATACAACAACTCAAAATACAAATCACATTGAAATTGGCTTGAAGGTGATTTCGAAAAGCATCAAATATAATTAGCTAATAGTTGATTCATCAAAAATACCAAGTTCTCTTCGAATTTTATAAAATGTGTCCCTTGGTAATGGTTTTGTAAAGATATCAGCTAATTGATCCGAAGTTTGAACAAACTCAATAACACTATCACCTTTTTGAACATGATCTCTCAAAAAGTGATGCCTAATTTCAATATGCTTTGTCCTTGAGTGTAATACTGGATTTTTAGTCAAATTAATTGCCGAAGTGTTATCACACTTTATAGGGATTTTTGTCAAATTTAAACCAAAGTCAGATAATTGTTGTTTCATCCATAAAAGTTGTGCACAACAACTACCTGCAGCTATGTATTCGGCCTCCGCGGTTGATAAAGCAACACAGTTTTGCTTTTTGGAAAACCACGATACAAGTGAATTACCAATTAAATGGCATGTTCCGCTTGTACTTTTTCGCTCAACTTTACAACCGGCAAAGTCAGAGTCCGAATAACCTATAAGTTTTAGAAAAGCATCCCTAGGATAATAAAGTCCAGTATTCGTTGTACCCTTTAAGTATTTCATTATTCTTTTGACAACAGTTAGATGCGACTCTTTCGGTTTTGCTTGAAAACGTGCACACATACATACACTAAACATGATGTCAGGCCTAGATGCAGTTAAGTATAACAAACTACCAATAATACCACGATACTTCGTTACCTCTACCGCTTTTCCAGCCTCATCTTGATCTAGGTAGCATGCAACGCTCATTGGTGTAGAAGCGGATTTGCACGAATCCATCCCAAAACGTTTGAGAAGCTCTCTACAATATTTACTCTGATGAATATAAATGCCATCATTAAGCTGCTTTATTTGAAGGCCAAGAAAGAATGTAAGCTCTCCCATCATCGACATCTCGAATTCGCTTTGCATCAAGTCTGAAAACTTCTTACACAAGTTATCGTTAGTAGCACCAAATATAATATCGTCAACATATATTTGAACCAATAAAATATCCTTACCGGAACGTTCAATAAAAAGTGTAGTGTCAACAGTGCCTCGTTTAAAACCTTTTTGTAATAAAAAATTGCTTAGTCGGTCGTACCAAGCTCTAGGAGCTTGTTTCAAACCGTACAAAGCCTTTTTCAGTTTGAAAACGTAGTCCGGATGCTCAAAACTCTCGAATCCGGGAGGTTGTGACACGTAAACTTCCTCTTGAATGTATCCGTTAAGAAAGGCGCTCTTAACATCCATTTGATACAATTTAAAATTCATTATCGAAGCAAAAGCGAGAAGAATACGAATAGCTTCTAGTCTAGCAATAGGAGCATATGTCTCATCGTAATCGATTCCTTCTTCTTAACTATAACCTTGTGCTACCAACCTAGCTTTATTCCTAACAATAATACCCGATTCATCTAACTTATTCCTATAGATCCACCGAGTACCAATTACAGGACGATCATCAGGTTTTGGCACAAGCTCCCAAACTTGGTTTCTTTCAAATTGATTTAATTCTTCTTGCATGGCCATAATCCAATGATCATCTTGAAGAGCCTCTTTGATACTCTTAGGTTCTATTTGAGATACAAAGGCAACATAATAACAAAAATTATTTAAAGTGCGTCGGGTTACCACTCCCTTCGCAATGTCACCTAAGATGTTAGAAATCAGATGATTTTTGTTTGATTTCCAAGCTATTGGTAATTGAGATTGAATCTCTTGTGCTAAGTCTTTATCTTGTGCTTGCACCTCTCCATCTTCAATTTGATTCTCTTCCATTTGTTGTGGTGTTGACTTCTCATGATCCAAAAATGTACCTATATTATCATCATCACAAGAAACAACACAATCTCCTTTCGAAGATTCATCAAATACAACATGCACGGATTCCTCAACGGTTAATGTTCTTTTATTGTAGACTCTATATGCTTTGCTATGAGTTGAATAACCTATGAATATGCCTTCGTCGGCTTTGGAGTCAAACTTACCGACCGGTTCCTTTCCGTTATTTAAAACAAACACCTTACACCCAAAAACATGAAAATGTGAAATATTTGGCTTTCGCCCTTTTAAAAGTTCATAAGGTGTTTTATTTAAATACGGACGAATAAGAACCCTATTAAGCACATAACAAGCAGTGTTTACCGCATCGGCCCAAAAATATTTAGGAACATTTGATTCTTTCAACATAGTACGAGCAAGTTCCACTAATATTCGATTTTTCCTTTCTACAACTCCGTTTTGCTCCGGAGTCCTAGGGGCCAAAAATTGATGATCAATACCAAACTTATCACAAAACGCATCAATCCTAGTGTTTTCAAACTCACCTCCGTGGTCACTTCTAATAGACACAATTTTCAAACTTAGTTGATTTTGGATGAGTTTGGCAAACTTTTTAAAATATTTATAAACTTCATTTTTTGCGGATAAAAATAAAGTCCATGTGAATCTAGTAAAATTGTCTACTAAAACAAATCCATAGTAATTGCCACCTAAACTTTTAATTTGTGAAGGGCCAAACAAATCCATATGGATTAGCTCCAAAGGCTTTGTTGTGCTTATCACATTTTTAGGTTTAAAAGAACTTTTAACTTGCTTGCACTTTTGACAAGAGTCACAAATGCCATCAAGCTTAAAGTTTAGTTTAGGCAAACCAATCACTAAATCTTTTCGCAAAAGTTTGTTTAATTGATTCACATTCACATGAGCAATTCGTCTATGCCAAAGACGAATTTCATCATCAAAAGATTTGAAACATTTTGAAAATAGTGAAGTTATCTCATCCAAATCAATTAAGTAAGTGTTATTAGAGCGACGACCAACAAACTTAACACTATCATCTATAGAAGACTTAATGAAGCATAATTCCGGAGTAAAAGTCACATAATTGCCCATATCGCATAGTTGGCTTATACTAAGCAAGTTGTGTTCTAAGCCTTCTACGTATAGGACATTTTCTATGACAAGGTTAGATACGTTACCGATCTTCCCGACTCCTAGAATTTTGCCCTTGTTGTCGCCGTATGTCACAAATCCACCATTTTTCGGAGTAAGTTCCATGAAGTGCGTTTTGTCTCCCGTCATGTGTCTCGAACAACCACTATCCAAGTACCATTTGCGCTCTTTGGTTCGAAGACACACCTACAAGAAAGATATCATTTGGCTGACTTAGGTACCCAAGTGGTCTTGGGTCCTTTGTTGTTAGCATGGGGAGAAGTCCCCTTAACAATCCAAATATATTCTCCGCTTGGTATACCAAATTTCTTTATATTACATTTATTCGTGGTATGCCCAAAGATCCCACAATAATGGCAAGTTGGGTTTTTAGAAATCTTATTCTTTGAAAATCCACCAACTTTGCGATAATTGCGTTTCTTAGGTTTAGTATAGCCAAGACCAGATCTATTGCTATTGTTCCTTTGAGTTGAAATCAAATGATCTAATGAAGTATCTCCTTTCATGAGCCTTGCAAGTCGATCATTCAAATTAAAAACTTCTTTTTCCAAAGACTTGCAATTTTCACAAGATGGAGTCTCATTTGATTTCAATTCACAATTGCATAATGAGTTCAAGAGTTTCATTTTGAAGCTTAAGTTCTTCTAAATCTTTTTGAAGTTCAATTATCTTTTCATGTTGCTTCATTATGAAATTCTTTCTTTCAACATTTATTTTAGCAAGTTTCTTCAACTCTTTATGCATCTCTACATACACATTGTACAACTCATTGAATGAAGGAGAATTAGAACTAGAGCTAGCATCGGAAAGATAATCTACCTCATTGACGTTGTCACTTGATTTAATGCTCGAAGATTCCTCTTCATCAAGCTTCGTCATCAAACATAGATTTGCAAGTTCTTCATCATCCAATGAGCTAGATGTTGATTGACTCTCCTCTTCATCCCATACTATGTAAGCCCTTTTTCCTTTAGATGAGTTGAACTTAGAGTTGTCACCTTCCGACTTCTTAGAATGAGTTGGGCATTTTGATCGATAGTGACCAAGCTTTCCACACCCATGACACTTGATGTGATCCTTGTTAGTCTTATTTCTTGGTTGAGAGTCCTTAGAATCTCTTTGTCTATTCTTATTAAAGTTTCCCTTTCTCTTAAAGAACCTACCAAGCTTTTTAACTAGCAAGCCAAGGGTCTCATCATCTATATCGGAGTCCGAGTCATCCACTTGAGAGTTTTCCTCTTGTGCCTTAAGAGATTTTGAAGTTGATTTAAGAGCAATCCCCTTATTCTTTCTATCGGCATCTTCATTCACGGATAACCGTCCAAGCTCCATTTCATGCTCTTGAAGCTTTCCGAATAGAGTTGCTAAGTCAATTTGATCCACGTCTCTAGCTTCCATAATGGCCGTCACCTTAGGTTGCCATTCCCTGCTAAGACATCTCAAAATCTTATTAACAACTTCACCATTAGTAATAACTTTTCCAAGTGCAGAAAGATGATTTATGATATGAGTGAACCGCTTTTGCATGTCACCTATGTTTTCATTAGGTAGCATACGAAAGAGTTCATATTCATGCATGAGTGTATTTAGCCTAGCCCTTCTAACCTCCGAAGTGCCCTCATGTGTGACTTGTAATGTGTCCCACATTTGTTTAGCATCAACACATTGAGATACTCGAAAGAACTCATCATAAGAAAGAGCGGACGTGATGATATTTTTAGCTTTTAAATCAAATGCAACTTTCTTCTTATCATCATTGTCCCAACTCGATTGTGGTTTGATCGAAACAACATCATTTACTTTCGTTTGAGGAACAAAAGGTCCATTCTCTATGGCGTTCCAAATTTCCATATCTATGGCTTGAATAAAAATTTCATGCGGACCTTCCAATAAGCGTAACCCTCACCATTGAATAGTGGAGGACGATTAATGGAAGTTCCTTCACCACCAAAAGGATTTGAAATTGAGCCCATTGTTTCCAAGTAAAAGGATCTTTTCGAAAAAGCTTTTTAAGGCTCGGATTTTTCGTCCGAGCTCTGATACCACTTGTTGGAAACCAACAAGCGGCTCAATATAGTCTAGAGGGGGGGTGAATAGAATATTGAAGCCTTATTACAGATTTTTCGTTCACCTAAGAGAATGGTTTTATGAAAATAAAATTTCTTAAAAAATTCAAGTCAGATTACTCGAGTAACTCAAGACTTCACTCGAGTAATACGCAAGCAAAAATAATTTCACTCGAGTATTCAGCAAATCACTCGAGTATTACGAAAGCTATTTTTAAATCACTCGAGTAACAGAAAACCTACTCGAGTATTGTTCATAAACTGAAAGCAGATTACTCGAGTGACAAGAACTTTACTCGAGTAAACTGGGTAAAATTCAATTAAAACTCAGTTTTCAATGGAGTTCTTCAAGAATAACAATGCTATGATGATTCAACAAATTATGAATGATTAATATGAACAATTTCAAGTAATATTAACATGCAATTTCAGATCAAATGAGTAGAATTAAGAAAACCCCAATTCTAACCTAAAAATGCAATTGTTAATGAATTAATGCAATACAAGGAATGAAAATAAAAGAGACACAAGGATTTATCCTGGTTCACTTTCACCCACTTGAAAGCTACTCCAGTCCCCTCTTAAATCAAGAGAGATTCTTCACTAGAAATCTTCAAATGTAGATTTTACAATGTTTTAAGGTGCAACTAGATTCTTAGTTCTCCTATCTTAAAACCCAACTCAAAGTGTGTACCAAACACTTTGATCTAATCTACCCCTTTTGAGAATTCTAGATTTCCTTGCTAATTGATTGAAGATGCTTCCAACCAATCCTCTTTTCTTGCTTTGATTTGATCCTCAAAGTCTTCCTTGTGAGATTCTTCACTTGTGTTGAAACTTCAATGATGCAATCATAAATTGCAAATCTTCAACAACCACTAAGAACAAAATTATGATCTCAAGAATATTTTGAACAATGAGAGAAATAGAGTGAAGAATGAAAAGTTCTTTGTTGAATCTTGATAGCTCTTGAAAGATGTAAAATAGCTCTTGAATTGCTTTTGAAAGTGTATAGAAAATTGTAAGAATGAATGTGTATCCTATTGTGAAAGAGAAAATTAAGTCCTTTTATAATTTTCCAAACACTGATTGAATTACTCGAGTAAACCATATAACTTCACTCGATTAAAACATGTCAGATTAAGTTACTCGAGTGATGTGTAAACCATTACTCGATTAACCTGTCATGACATAAATTACTCGAGTGACCCAATACTCATTACTCGAGTAAACTGATCAGAATCTGAATAAAAACAAGGTTTTTCTAAAAGGATTTTCACAAAACTTTTAATAGAGCTATTTAATCAAGATTTAAAGTATCTTCACTCTTAATCAAACATTATTTAAATATTCTTAAAATCACCTAAGCTACCCACACCAATGAGATGCATTGCATAAAAATAAAGATTACATTGAAATAGAATTAATAAAAATCCTAATTCTAATCTTCATGTGGTGTAGCTTGCTTGTTGTCAATGTTGTTGCTTGGAGAGAGATTGTTAGCATCAAAACATGAGAATCCTACAGGGATGTGAGCGATCCGGTCCCAGATCGCGAGACCGGTCGGATCGAACCAGATCGGACCGAAAAATATAGTCTGGTTCGGTTTCATGGTCCAGTCCAATCTCAAAAATTTTAGACCATTATTATATATGGTCCAGTCCACGATCTCACTATTTTTGAGACCGTTAAGATCGGACCGGACTGCTTAATTAAAAACTAAAGCCTACTAGACCAAATTCATGTTATTATCACATTATTATCAGAGAAATATTTCATCATGCAAAAAAACTAGAGGCTAATATATATCTTGAGGATATTTTTGTTGTTTGATTAAACGGGTAGTGTGTTGAAGTTTTTGGCCTTTGAAGCATGTTTTTACTGCAGGCCATGTACGGATCAGAAAGTATATTATTTTCTTGGTTTATTTAAGTTTTTAATCTCTGAATTTAGGTGCTCTTTTGGAATTGGTTCTTAATCTTTTTTCGATACTTTGAGTTCTTAAACTTTGTTCAAATTTTGAAAATGGTCCTTTTATCATTTAAGTGATGATATGATCGAGGATATGCCACGTCACCTTCGCCATATCGATAGGTAACGTGCCAGATGATGTCACGTGAATTTTTTAAATTAAAAAAATTCAAATTTTTTAAAAGTAATTAAAAATTGTATTCTTTGAAGAAAATCAAATTTTTTTAATAAATTTTAAAAGAAATTATTTTTTTCATAAAAAATCATGTAATGTCCCGTGACTCTACATAACACGTCACTCGTCGATATTGTGAAAGTGAGGTGACATGTAGTTGGCTATATCATCACTTTAGTGACGAAAGGACCATTTCCAAAAATTAAATAAAGTTCAGGGACCCAAAGCATCGAAAAAAAGGTTTAAGGACCAATTCCAAAATAGCAACTAAGTTCAGGGACCTAAATGTTAAATAAGTCTATTTTCTTTCTTTTGTAGTTGCTTGTACAGTAATTAATAATGCGCTATATAGATCGGACTGGACCGGATCGGATCATTCATGAATGGTCCAGTCCGGTCTGGTCTTTGTATATAAAAAATGTCTAGACCGAACAAAACCAGATTATGTTAATTTAATTAGTTTGATCCGTAATATCCATTAAAGACCGAACCGTTAAACCCCTAGTCTGTATTGTTGCAGATCTAATCCAACACCAAATCTTATTATTGATTCTTAAAGGAAATTCATTTTTTAAACCCCTATTTTACTTGTTGGTTCCTTAACATTTCAAAATCTCTAAAATACCCCACCTTTATTTTCCAAATCCTTTTGTCCCCCTTAAAATGAAAATTTGACGGCCAAACAAATCAACGAAAAAAGTTCAAAATTGAAAATAAAAAAATTGGATTAGTTCCGTTTCGCTAATATGTATTGCTGTGGATCTAATCTAACACCAAATCATACTATCTGATCCTTAAAGGGAATTCATTTTTTAATTTCCCTTCAATTTAAGTGTTGATCCTCCTAACATTCCAAAATCTCTAAAATACCCACATCCTTATTTTCCAAATCGAGTAATTAGTCACTTTGGTTCCTGAAAAATTGAGGGATTAAATTGAATTAATTGACAATTTAGAAAGGACCAAATTGAATTATGTATGGATGTTTGAGGGATTAAATTGAATTAATTGGCAATTTAAAAATGACCAAAATGAATTATGTATGCATGTATCAGGGACCAAAATGAATGATGAAAAAATTTACTCTGTTACTTAACCCCAGTTGACGGAGGGACTAAAATGACTGACGTGGGACTCTCTCAGGGACTAAACGTGTATTTATGATCTCTGAGGGATTAAAATGACCGATGGTCACACTCTCCGAAACCAATATGACTAATTACTTTTTCCAAATCCTTTTATCTTCTTCATTGTCAACCCCCCCACCTCTCTCTATCTCATTCGACCTCTTCTCTCTCTTACTCACTCACTCTCTTTCATATTCTTTTCTTTTCCTCTCTATCCTCTTAAAAAAAACCATTCATTTATCTTCCCCTAACAACTTATGCAATAGGTTGACAACAATAAAATCAAAATCAACAAAGATTGTTAACAATGTCACAACTTACTCTATAGTAATTGGTATAAGAACACATAGTTGCCTCCGGCGTCAAACAACACTGATAGTGGCCTCTGGTGCCAAATAACACTTTTTTTCGTCCTTAAAAAAAAACAATCAATGAGGCGTATGTGTAAAATACACATATGCTCCCCCTGAGTATACTATAATTTTTTAAAAAAATTAAGTTCCAGTACGTTAAGGGGAACGTATGTGTAAAGGCCCCTAAACGTACGACAACTTAGTTAAAAAAAAATTTGTTGTACACTCCGGGGGTGAGCGTTTTACACACACATCCCCCCTGAGCGTATTGCAATATACTTTTGAAAAAAAGGTACGAAAACGAAAGGATAACGTGATGTCTACACACATAATCTTATTCGCGTACTTGTTAAAGAATGCTCAATAAATGATAAAAACCTTTATATATCTTGTGTGCCTCATAGATTACAAGAAAGAATGGATGGGAATGGGTAGGGTGGAAGAAATGGAGAAGATGAAATAACGAGGGAAGATGTGAATTGAAAAGACGAAATTTCTTTTTAAAATGTATATTTTTTAATTTTAAAATGTTAGGAGGGTCAATCAATAAAATGGGGATACTTCTTCCATTTCATTTTTTTTTGGCCTTTTATATTTATTTTTTTTTATATTTTTTGTCCTTTTACAATTCAAATGGATAAACATATTTTTTTTCCAATTTTAATCCTTTATTCAATCATTTTTCTTACTTCTCATTAATTCTTCTTTTATCTTCTTTCTCATCCCTAAATCACTATACATTAATTAATGGAAATTTTTCCTAATAAAAATTAAATACTATTACAATTTTCAATAAGGATTAAATAGAGACATTTTAGACAAAACACATATAAAACTTACAATAATTAACATTTTCTTGATATGTATGGCAAAACCTAAAAGTCCAAAAGATATGGAATGGAAGAGGTAGTATCATGTAAAAAGTTTTACAACACATAGACCACTATTCCTTGATCTCAATACACGTGTACCCTCCAAAGTTTCACAGCATCTAAACAACATCACACGATACTCTAAGTATTAGAAGAAGAAAAAAAATTAGATACAAGCTTAAAATTTTTTAACTGAGATAAGTTAAAACAAGGAATTTGAGCCCAATATATATAACGTTAGTCTCTTCAACCTCTACTTTGGCTGTTAGCCGATCAAAATGTGAGGCGGAAAAATAATTTCCAATCCCAAACGTAATCATATATACCTCCTAGGCTTCACCCTCTCATGTTCATTGTTCTTGCCCTGAAATCCATTAGCTCTTCTAAGTTTACAAGAAGAAATTTTGACTTGTATACTTTTGTCTCGCGCATGAACTATGGTCATAATGGCCATTATTAAAAACCACACTATTACGTGTAAGCCAAAAACATCATACAACCATCCATATCATTGAGCCAGCACGTTTATTAGAAGAAAGCTTGAACAATTCATGACACTAAGATTGGGGGTCATGATTATCCTTATATGGAGACTTTGTTGTTTGTCTTTTTGATGTATTGGGGTTAGTAGGATTGGCTTTTGGTGTTGGTAGGCTTTGGTTTGTTTTGGAGCTGTTTTGGTGTGTTCTCAGTTCTCTTGTATCTGTCTTGAACTACTTCTGGTACCTTCCTCTTTTATTGAATTTTATTTATTAAAAAAAAAATCCTATTTCTTTGCATCTAGTGTGTGGGAACTTCTTTTAATTCATTTTTAATGTCAAATATGTAGCCATGTTATAAAACATGAACACTCTTAAGGCAAATTAATTAATATCCTATTTCTTAGACAGCACTTGGAGCTTATAGCATATCAAGTTTGATGAATGTAGAACACTTTTTTTCTCTCTCTTGAATCTATTGAATCTTGCTGTTTATAAATCAATTGACAAGTGATATAGTAGGGGTTATCATATTATATTACTCACAAGCCAAAGGAGAGATACAGCAGTAAATACAGTTATGTTGGAACAATATTTTCATAGTCCTAAAGCTTTACATGAATGAAAATCCACCAAAAAAAAAACAATTAAAAAATATTTGAAGTCTAAAAAAAAAATTGAAAAAAATAAAAATACATTCTTTTGTCTATGGATCCTCAACACTTTATACTTATTCATATTTTATGATTATACAATCAACTTTACTCTATTCCTCTTTTCTTGCAACCTGATAAATGATTGTATCTTCAATGAATTTCAACTGAAATTTGGACTCACAACAAAATATTGGTGTCAAAGAATAAGTAAACCAATTTGCAAGCTTATTTCGCATCGAGATTCCTTGCAGTCGGATTTGCAGACATTCACCGCTTTCAGTGACATGGTATAACATGAGCCATTCAATGCATGCAAAGTCATCCATCTGAAGGTTCACGTTAGCGACTGCAGTGAATCCAGGTTCGCTTATTTTAGCTCACCTGCTCACCAATTAAGTCCAAACCCATCACCAGAAATGACAATCCTTGGAAGAGCAAGAAATAGAAATGAACACCATGTGCTGATAGAAGACTTCTTGCAGATGCTGTGAGCAAAAGAAAAGCAAGTGCAAGCTCCTTCCTATAAAGCCTATTCCTCTTCTTCTTTTGAGGCTTTTCTGCTTCCTTAAGTTTGCCTAACAATTCCAAGCCGGACTCTGAACGCCTTCTGAGGATTTTATCTTCATTTGAAGACTTTGATTCTCTCTCAGCAAAGGCTAACAAATCTGACTCAGAAGATCTACCTGTTTTCTTTGTTACTACCCACTCGTAAGCACTTCCTAGCTGAAACAAACCAGAAACCATGGCATTGAACTTTGTAACCGACATGGTGTTCTCGAAAAGGAGATAAGGAACTAGAAAAGGGACAGATTTTGGGGCTGGAAGGATGTTCAAGAATGACATGACAATAGGGACATAACAGATAACCCAAAGAGGTAGCTCGGATTCGGGTATGAACATAGTGAAGGGTAGTATTACGCAGAACAAGGTGAATGAGTAGAAGGGAAGTATAAGTTTCCTCAAGAGGAAGAACAAAAATATCAGATTTGCCTTCTTCCAGGTTGATATCTGTACACAAAAAAAAAAAAAAAAAAGGAAAAAGAAGAGTTCAGTAAATCGGATACATTTTCAAGTATAAAGATCTGAAGTAATGCTACACAGCTAGAATTATTTGTCACAGTTTGCCAAGATTCAAGAATGGTGGTTAAATGAATCAGGAATTTCTCACACCATTTATCCTTGAACCTTTTTTTTATAGCTGCTTCACAACCATTATCAAAAGACTTTTGATTTGGTCAAAACAAGTAGATGATTAGGATTTAGCCATAAAAAGGGGTGAGATGAACATTTTCCTTGTGTTTTTAAGCTTTAAATGGATGAATGGTCCCTACTACTTTTACTTTAACCAGGAAGATGTATATATCACCAATTTTTTATCACTCCACTTTCCACACGTAAATCCTTGTCATTTGTCATTTATGTGAGAAAATCATGAATCTAAAACAATGTCAAATCATTCTAGCAAAGAAATTTTGGTTATTTAGTATTTTCCAAAGATCTAAGATAAGTTTAAAGTGAAGTGAAAATCGATCTGACCTTGGAAGTTATTATAGCTGGAAGACATAGCCGGAAAAGCTGCATTGGACCGGAATGCCAGCGATGTTGTTGCTTTTTGTAAGCTTCATAAGACTCTGGTAATTCACAGAGAACTTTGACATCATTAAGGTAGATAAACTTCCATCCATTCAAGTGAGCTCTAACTGCTATGTCCATGTCCTCAACTGTTGTCCTCTCCAACCAGCCACCGGATTCCTCCAAAGCCTTTATCCTCCAAACGCCAGCTGTTCCATTGAATCCAAAGAAATTTAGGAAATGACCATTAACTTGTTGCTCCACCTCAAAGTGAAAACACAAGTTGATGTTCTGAAGCCTTGTAAGTAAATTCTCATCCTTGTTCACAAAGGACCATCTAGCCTGAACCAGACCCAAGTCAGGCTTTCCCTGCAAAAAAAAATGTCACAAAATTTTTAGGGAGTTGTTCAGAATATACAAAGTAAATATCTCACTTTTCCTTACTCACTTAGCGTTTGGTAGACATGATGAGGACAGAACAAAACATATGGACTGAATATGGTTGAATCATGTTATGAAAACTTCTTTTGTTTGTTTAAATCATGACAACGGGAATTTGCATAATATGGTGTATTTTATCCACAAAACAGAACATACATGACAAAGTACTTCAGACATAATATATAGAACATCATGTTCTGTCCTGTTCCACCCATGCTACATTAATTAGCTCATTACAGAACCTACCTTGAAATGTGGAACAGTTAGTTTGAGGTAATCAGGGTTGGGCTGGAAATCTGCATCAAATATTGCCACAAACTCATAGTCTTTGACATAGTCACATGACATAGCTGACTTAAGATTTCCAGCTTTATACCCAGTTCTGATCAGTCTATGCCTGTAGATAATGTTGACCCCTTTCTCTTTCCAAGTGGAAACCTCATCTTTGATTAGAAGCTGCAAGTTGCTATCATCTGAATCATCTAGGACTTGAATTAATATTCTGTCTTTTGGCCAATCAAGTTGACAAGCAGCACCAATGGATTGAGCATAAACCTAAATAAAAAAATAAAAAATAAAAAAAATTGATGTTTCAGCCTCAGACGTAACACAACAACAAACAACAACAAAGTCTTTTTACACGGATCAAATGATGTCATAATGCCCAATCATCATAAATAATGTGGACACAAATTATTTGTACATCTAAATCCTTCTCAATGGTTTCTCCTTTAAAATACCAATAATAAGCCTGATTCAATATCTAAATTAGGCTGCAACACCTAAGAGGGCCAATTATGAAGTGTTAGAAATTTAAACCAAACAACCAGTACACAAAAGTTATTACCAATATTTTACCCAAAAATTAAAAAAAAAAGGTGTTAACTGAACAAAATTCTACTAGATCACACAGTTAACTTAGCAAAGATGCAAATTTTTTTTTTTATGTTACCTCTCTCTCATTGCACATGGGAATCTGAACAAGGACCATAGGGAAACTTGAAGGATCCTCAACATCATAAGCATCTGCTTCAATGGTTGGCTTTATCTTCTTAAACTTGATCCAGAAACAACCAAGGCAAAGCACAAGCCGATCCAATGATTGAATCAAGAACAGCACAATGCAGAACCTTGAAACCAACAACACAAAAGGAGCAACATAATCTTCCCTGAAAGAAAGCCATGCCACATAGGACCATTGAAGAAGACCCTGAACCTCAAATGGCTGAATCATCATGTCATTCAAATTCCATTTGTTGAAATGAGCAATGATTTCTACAACCAAGGCACAGATTGAAAGAGCAAGGAAGACCTTGATGAACCTGTACAACCTCCCTCTATACTTAGGATCCTCATCACCTGTGTCAGACAGTGATATTCTCTTCTTGACCAAAGCAAAAGTGGCTTTGAACCCAGTGGTCAACCATGACAAGCAGGTCAATACTTTGTGGAGTTTAAGGAGAAGAAACCACCTGAATTGTTTTGGACTTGCAGCTTTTTGTTTCTTCTCTAGAAACATTGTAGATTCAGAGTCATGAACTTGTAACAAAGTGAAGTCATTATTATTACTCTTCTCAGTTGTTACAATAATTGAATTACTAGGTGGTGCCATCACTCTTGCTTCTTTTTTTTTCCTTTCTCTCTAGGAATTCAAGTTCACAGGGAAGAAAAGAGAAGATTTTTGGAGAAATGGGTTGGTTTCAATTTCACCAATAGCAAAAGAAGCTTATTGGAGACTTTTTACAAACATCATGAATGCATGAATGAGAAGAAAAAACACAAACTCATATGAGAACTTTTCTTTGTTTTGATGAATTTATTTCAAATCTGAAATCAGAGCAGGGACACAGAAATTCAGATGGAATTCTGAGAATGAGTTTAACACTGCAGATAGTTTGAGAGAGAGAGAGAGAGAGAGAGAAAGAGAGAACCACTTTGACTAGCAGCCTTTAAGCAAGGTATTAATAGTTCTTCATGGTACTCTCTTCAAATTTTAATTTTAATTTTTACATGAGGTGAAAAAAATAATCAGCTGCTACTGATCCTATTTATTCTCAGATGCAACCTTATTTTTTATGTTACTCCCTCTGTCCTCCTATAGGCAGGCTATGTTTTAGAAATTGTATATATAGATTAAGATAAATAATAAATAAATGACGGTAAGAATCTGATATATTTTGATTAAATTATCTTCAACAAAGTATAATTAATAAATAAATTTAATGGGTATGCACTGACGGTGTAAAGTTTTTTACACCATCAGTCCACCATCTATCATTCATTTGTATTACTTTACTTTAAAAGTCAACAACAATCATAAATGGATTAATGATGGATGATGCATTGATGGTGTAAACACTGTCGGTGCATTACCCATTTTCTCCTGTTATTATACAGTATGTGGTACTAGTATTTGGGTCGGAACAGCCTTGGCGTGTTAACCAATGCTTGGAAGACATGTAAGCAACCTCACTATAAAACAGTACACCTGCACCCCACAATGACATTTTCTCCGTGTGACAATTAGATACAGCTAAAGTGCAGATCACAGATCATCCCACAGGGGATAAAATGCCTCTTGTCTGCTGTGTGTAAATGAATCATCATAGAAATTTTGTGTGTAAATGAATCATCATAGAAATTTCGTTTTCTTTCTGGGGTGATGTTATGGTGCTCCGGGTTGTTACCTCTTTTCAATGATTTTCCATTTGGCATTCAATGAGTGTGCACTTGGTGCAATGCATTTATTTCATGCATCAATAATGAGCATATTCTTTTTCCACTTTTCTTTTTTGGAAAATTATTATAATATTCTTTTTATGTACTCCTTTCGATCTTCAATATATCTTCAATATAAGAAAATTTAGACATACTTTTTTTTTCCTAATATAAGAAAAAGTTAACTAACTTTTTATTTCCAATACAATCATTCTTAATTTTTTTTTCGAAAATAGTGATCTCATTTAATTTTTGTTTCATTCTCAATACAACTTTTCTAAAGTAGCAATATTTTTTATGATTTTGAAAAAATTAAATATATTCAACCAACTTTCTTAATATGTGTGATTTCGGTTATTTTTTCTTCTAGAGACTAGAGGGAGTATATCTCTATTTTATAGTATAAAATATTGATCTACATAAATTTTTTAAATTTCATATGATTTTTTCAGGATTTACTTCTATAAATATTGGACGTGAGCTCGATAGAGTTGTCTTGTCTACAAAAGTTACAATTTTGAGGAAGTTACAATTTTGGGATTTAGTTAGATCCAATTATTCTATAAAAAAAGTTTTCTAAATGGCATTTGTTAAATTTTCCAGAATTAGAAAAAATAACACAAATTTCTATTTTTTTTTCTTTCAAGAATATCAACAATTAAATTTTTCAATACTTTTTAACTATATATAATTTATTTACAAGTGAACATTTGTTAGCATTTTTTTTATTCTAAATTATAGTATTTTAAAATGAATCTAACAGTTATAATGTATTTATAGTGCATTGAATCTATAATTGTTTTAAATTAAAAATATTAATAATTATTTTCAATCTTAAATATGTTTTGTTCATAAAGGTTGACTTTATTGTTATTTATTTCTTAAAGCTTTTTAAACTGATCTTGATCTTCACAAGATTAGTATTATCATGTCATATATCATAGTTGATGTGACTAATTGTGATATTATTGATGAATTAGGATCAACTGATACTAGGTGTAAAACTTGGTCACTTACATTTTCACATAATTTTTTATATTATGAAATTTGTCAATCCAACTATTAAATTATATGTTATTATCATGACGATCATACATACCAAATTTCAGATCACTCGGAAATTCATAGGTATGTAATCTAATAATATATATTTAATTATATTTTAAATAATGTATTATCCATTAAAATAGAATAGTCGGATGAAGTATCAAATAATTTTTATATTCTATGAAATTTTGTAGACTTGATCTACTTGATAATAACATATAATTCAACGGTTGGATTGACAAATTTCATAATATATAAAAAGTTATGTGAAGATGTAAGTGACCAAGTTTTACACCTAGTGTCAACGGATCCTAACTCATTATTGATATGTCATTATTTAATCAGCAATAAAGATTAAACACAAACTTTTGAAAAATCTATTTAAACGCCAATGAAAAATGAATTAGGGAGTATAATAAAAATAAAATCAAATTTTTAGAGGTCTAAATAAACTATCCAATATCCGAAAATTGCTGAATAATATTGATTCGAGCCATATTTGACTACAAGCATAACATTTTTTTCTTGTATAATATTTATTTCAATTGTATTCTATAACATATAATTCAATTGTATAATATCCGAAAATTGCTGAATAATATTGATTCGAGCCATATTTGACTACAAGCATAACATTTTTTTTCTTGTATAATATTTATTTCAATTGTATTCTATAATAGAATTGAACTCGAGGCCTTTTGATTACACTGATAAAGATTCATTACATCTGATGTACACCGGTGTTTGTATGATTAGTATCCAAAATTATTTAGCTTGTTGCCTTGTTCTATGAGGGGGAAAACGAAAAAGTGAAGCATATTTGTATCTATTCAAATATGCTAGTTCAAAATCGTCACTATCCATATACTTATCTTTCTCTGTCTCTTACATTTTCTTATTCATAATCCATCGATCATCCCTTTTATTTATAAATATATATGAATGACAAGCTGACAGTCACTTCATATATGTATAAATAATAACGGTGAACCACTACTATATATTTTATCCCATGAAAGTCAAGCCAGAGAGATTCTCATTGAAGCAATGATCGGCGCACAAATCAAATTATACCAACAAATATATATATATATATATATATATATATATATTATTTTTTAATCAATAATTAATAAGTAAACTTTTATAAAAATAATAAAATATCATTTTATGAGATCTATTATTATTTTATTTTATTTTAAAAAATAAAATAAAAAAGTAATAGATCTCAGATTTGTAAATTGATTTTTTTTTTTGGTAAGCGATTTGTAAATTGATTTTATAACCTAATAGTATACTCATTTTTCTTATGGCAGCCACAGATGACAAATGGAAAAAGGGAAAGTTGTGCCTTCATCGATGCCGCGTTTAAGGGTTAGATACGTTTAGTTTGTTGACAAAATTAGTTGCTAAATTCAACTGGAGTACTATTTTTAATATTTCATACCGATAGTAATAATACTTAATGAGAGAATTCACACTAAGATCTTAGAGAGGCCTAATCTAATGCCCAAGTTATATTTGAGAGGGTACAATAATTATTGTTATGAACTAGTACTATATATATTTTCCTAGTTACCTAGGTGGAAACGTCTTTGACTTTGTTTAATATAACTAAACTTTTCATGTTATGTTGGACACTAGACATCAGAGCCAAATATGGATCTGAAGAGAGATGAATCTCTCATATATAAAACTGTCACAGATAAGCCATATAAGTATATGTTTGACCCTTCCACCATAAAACGTAAAACATGATAATTGCACAGCAATGAGTGAGCCTGCACCAGCTTGATGCGTCTAATTTTTGAATCTCGTGGAAGGAACGTAGCATATTCCAGAGTGTTGTTTACTTTAACATATTTTTCTTAATAGAAAACCGTCGTAGTAATATTTTACTATACCTTTTTCTTTGCCACTTTATAAATTATAATGCGTATATAATGTAGGCCCGCAAGATATTTTTTCTTTTATCATAAGGTTTCCTGTTCGTTATTCTACTTTGGTAAGAATAATAGTATATATAAAAAAAATCTAAGCGTGTAAATAAATCTTGAAAAAAAATAAGTTTTAAATATATTATTTTTTAGATTAATTTTTGAGTTTAATATGTGCATTGCCAGTGTAAAGTTTTATAATACTGTCGGTACATCATTCATCATTCATTTGCATTACTTTTATTTATAAGTCAATAACCATACACCCTTAATGGTGGATGATGCGCTGATAGTGTAAAAAACTTTTACACTATCGATGTACAAACTATTTTCTCTTAATTTTTTACTTTAAATTATTTTTTTTATAAGCACCGTAAAGTACTATTATATTACTCTTATCACAATGAATAACAAATCACTATAATAATTATAAATATAAATATATATAAACTAGCCCACAAGATATCTTCTGGCTATGGTTTGGTATCACAGAATGTGTCGGTGATTAGTCTATACGCGGTGTTCAAAATCTCCAGGATAATTTTATATATAAAAAAAAAAATCACCAGGATAAAGACGAATCATAAGTTAGGTGAAAAGTGTGGACAATTTAAGGAGGAATATATACGCTTAGTATATAGTACTGTTATGGAGGAGGATACCCTTAGAAATAAAACAAAAATTGATTTGGATAATAATAATAAAATTCAACAGAATTGGTAGATGCTAAATTCATAGACGTTCGATTTCTATTCTATATAAAATTTGGTTTGTTATATTAAAATGGTTTTATTGTCAAGTGTTTTTAAGATACATGGCAAGATTTCTAGACATAAAAGAATTAACACAAGTCTTACTATTTTTCTTCTTTGAAAAAATAAAAATTTATATTTTACCATAAATTTCTGTTATATTTAGCTTTTTAACAAATAAAGACACTTGTTACCAACGAGGTGCCAGGGGCTGCACTTGGTAGGGCGAACCACGGTTCGATCCCCCGCAACAACGTTGGGAGAGGAATAAAACCTTAACCCCGGAACCCTCCTCGAACTGGATTAGTCGGTCTAGTGGGTCGGATACCAGGGTGCAAACCAAAAAAAAAAATAAAGACACTTGTTAGCATTTTTCATAGAAAAAAGTCATACTCATTTTCATAATTTTTATGTTTAAAAGTAGATTAATTAGCTTTCAATTATTAGTCAAGTGCACTCTAATGACTTGTATACTTTTGATATTATCATATTTTCAGTTTAACAAAAATTAATATCGCATAGTATTATTACATAAAAATCTATAACATTATCATTGTATAATAATTAAATAAATTTATTCTTATATGAATTATTCAGCTGCCAAGTTTCTTATCTTAAAAAAGCAGGCGCAATCCGCTATTCTCGAGTTCGAGTCACGGGTACGGAGCAACTCCCGCTGGAAGATCCCTACTATCGCTTAGTGCGAGCTCAGTTGGGTCGGACCGGATGAGTTAGATTCTGGATAAACCAGATTCGGATATTGGTTGGTGTAAAAAAAAAAAAAACCTCTGCAGAGTCGATATCAACTTTCAGTCATGAATAGTATTTTCCGTGAATCTCGGTTTAAAATTTGCTTTCAAATCCATCTTCACTTTGGTGTGTGTCATTGTATTAGGTTAGAGATAATTCGTCTTGACACAGAATAACGGGACCTGTAATAAGTCAACAATTCTTTTTTTTTTTTTTAATTTTCTTTTTGATAAGTTAAGGAAGACAAAATAAATAACCAAGTACCAACGAGGCTTGGTTCAGTTGGTGTAAGGCCTCAACTGAAATCTTGGGAATAGGTTCGATTCCCACTAAAAGAGAGCCAGTCACGCAGCTCGCTCCGGATTAGTCTCAAGGGCTCCCTGGTATTAAGGGTGCTCTTGGGGATACCGGTGGTTCCGCAAGGAATACGGACAAAAAATAAAAAATAACCGAGTAATAGAAACACAAATTCAATATTTTTCAAAGTATTTAATAGTAAATTTTTTAAGATAAAGTTACTTATTTTGATTGATTAAAAAGTTTTCTTAAAATACTAATTAACATTTTTTAAATATTTTTTTAATGAAAGTTTATTGAAGTGATTCATAGGTATTTACATATTTCCTTTTGTTTCGTAATTTTACACATATTAAAAATGTTAGTTGAGTACATGTATTTTATTTTCTTGATTTCATGTAAAATAAAATTGATTACTTAAATTGTCTTTATTATCAAAGAATCAACAAAATCTGAGAAAGTAAGGAAAAATATGAGTTTTCCCAAAAAAAAGAAATGAAGAAAGGAAATGAAAGAAAATCGAGAGAGAAAAGAGAATTCAGTTGAGAGAATTGTTCACCGTAAGAAAATGATTTCACTTGTTATTGAACACAAAGGCAAAAGATTATATACACTTATGAAACTACCAGCTAGCTAGCAAGCATTTAATGGTTGGGGCCAAAACTAACTAACTAACTTTTAACAGATTTACAAAAGAAAAAGAGTTTAACTAATAGTTTATTTAAATGGTTACCCTATTATCGATTGAGATGGAAGTAACTAATTAGCTACCAACTTAAACAGTTAACTTAGTTATTATTTTGTTGCCTGCATACCAAGTAACTACTGCTAGTGTTGTTCTGTTCCAGTTGCTAAGGCATAGCTAATACCTCCCGTAAGCTAGGGAGCAAATGTCAAGCCCTCTCAGCTTTTTTTTTTTTAATTTTATTTTTTTAGATAAGGAAAATATATTAAAGATCAAGAGGCGAGTATGAGTGATACTCTAATACCTCAGGCCACCAAAGTATTGTAAAACCAATACAAAAAAACAGTTAACAGTAGCCAAGCAGATCATGCTTATGGCTGCATCCAAAGCTAGCACTACAAAAACCTACAAACAACCTCCACCAACCTCCCAACAAACCGAAACAGAGGTTGAACCAACAACCACAACTCTTACACAACCTTCAACAATAACATTTGATCCAAAACTGTTAAAAACTCTATCTCTTACAAGTTTAAATCAGACTATGCAAAACCGAAAAGAAACTAAGGGATTAGAGATCCATTCAAACAAAGAAGCACACAATCTTGGACACTTTCCTTTGATCCAAAACCAGGAGCGTACTTTGATACGATCAAGCACCTCTTCAAATGATAAGGATTCATCTCCAAATACACAATTATTCCTCCAGATCCAAATATGCCAAATTACAGTGAGCCAAATTACAGACCATAGGTTATTGATCTCCTTGCCTTTAAGCAACTCCATATGTTGTTTGAAATGAATATCACCATCCTCCGGCAAAACTGAATAAAAGCCGAACCAAAGATAAATCTGTTTCCATAACCTATATGTTGTCCTGCAGGAAAAAAACAAATGAGACGTAGTTTCCTATCCTTCTTGACATAAGCAACACTTGGTTTGGTTTCCTTGAAGAGCCACCCCTCTCTTTGACAGATTTATTTTGGTTGGAATTCTATCGATGAGGACTCGCCAGCCAAAAGTTGTTGTCTTTAACGGTGCCTTCGTTTTCCATAATGAGTTGAAAACGTTTTGTGCGTTCTGCTGCACCTTGGTGAGAACCCTGTAAGCAGACTTGACTGAATAAATTCCATCTATTTCTGCATTCCATCTCCATGAGTCATCTTTGTCCTGTTTCAATCTTACAGTATCTATGGCAGTAACAAACTGATCAAATAAAGTTTTCTTCCACTCAAAAAACTCCCTTCTCCATTTTAAATCCCAACACCACCTTCCATTAACCTAAACCCCTTGATTACTAATATTCACAAATTTTGAATCAGAACAAGAATATAATCTAGGAAACAAATTACACAAAGAATTATTTCCTAACCAAGCATCCTCCCAAAAAAGAGTGTCCCCCCCCCAGCTTGAAGCAAAAACCTTTGAAATGTCGAGGACTTGAGGCTTTCGTAAGCACAACAGCGAGTTGCAAAGAATTAGAAATCGGTGGCAATTTAATGAGACCAGACTGGGATTTCTCTTTTACAATGTGACAATCGAATTCTTTGCGTTTAGTAGTCAAGAAGCTAAGAACAACACAGGCTGATGGAGAAAGTAGTAATATTGGAGGCTCGTCAGGAAAAACAGCATCGCCTAAAGGAGGAAGTGGCACACCTCACTATGCGATATAAAAAAGTGTACGAGGCTCTCTTGCGATCCATTCCACCCGATGTGTTGCCCACGGATGAGGACATGCTGCCCACATATGAGGAGATGCAGCGAAATACTCCCCAGCATCAATATCATGATCATACCCCCAACCTCAACATCATGATGATGAAGAAGGAACATCAAATGGTTACGATGAGAACTATTAGGATTTATATTTTACTATTAGAAGGATTTCATGTTATTGGATTTGTATTGTCATGAATTAGTCGGATTATGAGGCATAGCATAGATTACTTATATTTGGATTTAATGTGTGTTTGAACTTTGAACTTATATTTTATTAATATTTTGATTTTACTGAGTGGTCATATATAGATAAATAGTATTATAAGAAAGTTATTGTTTTATTTTGTATCATAGAATTATTTATCTACAAGTGAAAATTATAGTATTATAAAAAAAGGAAAAAAGGTTTAAAAAAAAGTTACCAACGAAATTTAAGTCAAAAATTCTAGAAATAAAGGAAATTAGTATTTGTTGTTAGCGACAAAATTTTTAGCGGATAATCTGTCGATAAATTATTGCAATTTTTTTACGGAAATTCCATCACAGAAATTCCGTCACAATTGTTTTTTTCTGACTATTCAGGCGGTTTAAAAATTTCGTCATAATCATTTTTCAACGCCAATTTTATAGACGGTTTTGGTCCATCTGAAAATCCATCGAAAAATTGGAATTTTTTCGATGGATTTTGATCATTACCAACGGATTTTGGCCGTCAAAAATGACAATAATTCTTGTAGTGCTAAGGTCTTGGCAAAGTGGATTAATCTCCCCGGCAAATTAAATCAAGCAACTTGGTAGTTTTAATCCACTAAAATATAATATTTCAAGCCAATGTTCCTTCCTCCATTTCAATCTCAAGCAATGTGGGACTTACTAAAATATAATATTTCAAGCAAAACCCAACAAACTTCACCTTGATTGAAATATATGCATTTTTGCCTTCATTGCCTACACTGACAATCATTGTTTATACCGACAATCATAGTTCATAAAAACTATCATACTCTACCATGAAGAGTATATCCGCCATAATGTCGCATATGTCAAAACCATGCTGAAAAGTTTATGGTACTACTTTCATGATCGTAATCTCCAGAAGTTCCTCAGCTACCGACATCACTCACTATACACCTTGCATTAATGTCAACCAATGCCCCTGTGCAATTATAGAATTGCTAGCATGAACTCATCCTTTCTCCATGACATAACGGTAATGCCATGAGGATAAATCACCTTGTCTAATCATGATTGTATCAACGCATCCTTGACTTGAATTTACCACAAGCCAAAATTCATCTTTCCTTCAAATTTCTCTATATCAAACTTCACGGCACTAGTTACAGATATATAAATTCATCTTTCCATCTTTTCATCCTTGACTAGTATTCAAAATACTTGACCTCGAACCAAAACTCTAGATACAGGTTGTTAGGGAAGATACCTTTTCCCGTAACCTTGTCATAAACAGAGATATAAAATAGGGAAATAGAACAATCACCACACAAGGATTTAACGTGGAAAAAAACTCCAAAATTAGATAAAACAACCACGGTCATTGCCGAAAGAAAACCAGAAAATAATATTATGTGAAGATTTTTACAGCACATAAACTTCTCTCCCCTTGACCTCACTACATCCAAACTCTCCAAAGCCTTGCATTATCTAAACTACATCTCACATCACTTTCTAAGTATAATAAGAAAACATAAAGTTGGATACAAACTTAAAGTGTTTCTAACTAGGGCAAGTTAAAACAAGAAATTTGAGCCTAATGTATAACTTTGACATCCCTCCTTTATTCCAATCTCACAATGTAGGACTAAATAAAATAAAATATTTTAAGCAAAACCCAAAAGTAAGTAACAAAACTGTTCAAAAAGTGTCATTCATTGAGAAGCATTCATAAACATCTCATGTAAAATATTGTTCATAATGTTAATTATTACTTCTAATTATGAATTTATTCACTTTAAATATTTAGTAAGTTGTTTTTTATATGTTTTTTATACCAACACAACAGTGAGTAACGATTAGAGATATGATTCATTTAAAAAAAAGATACATCGACGGGAGGTTTGGCACCTCGATGTCGGCTCTTCGCCACCTGGGGCTGTAGTAGGTTCCAAGGGTTGGGTTGTTCGCCCATTAAAGCGGTACGTGAGATGAGTTCAGAACGTCGTGAGACAGTTCGGTCCATATCCGGTGGGGGCGTTAGAGCATTGAGTGGACGAACAAGATCCATTTTGGATCATATTTAAGGAATTCCTTGGTTCGGGCTGAAGAAGCAATGTCACTCGATCATTATCAAACTGACCGCAATCTTTTTGTTATGATATGATTATACTGTTGATTTGATTTGACTAAGGTTTTGCTTAGTTTGATATGATTTAATTATATCATTAATCAAAGATTTCATTTTTGATTAGGATTATTATATGATTTTATATCAATTTTATACAGGACCATCTTAAACGTAACATTTCGGAAGCCGGCCTTATCTTAAAATAAATAGTGAGACCCCGTGAAAAAAGAAGAAAAAAAAATTTATTTTACATAAGTTAATCGTTGTATGAGAAATGTTTTATTATGTAATTTCTAAACTTCTTTTCGCAATTAAATCTGAATTTTCACTTAGAAAGTATCATTATTTTAGTTTTTTTTAAGGCAAAATCATCAATTACATATATGTATTCAACTTTTTTCAAAATTTCATTCTCAATGACTATTAACATTAATCTATTTGGTCTTTTTTTTTGACATTGTAGAATGCATGTATGACTTAAATAATTTTAATTTGGAGAAACTTCTCTTTATAGATGCAACAGTAACAAGAACAATCAACATAATTAGATATGCAATTATTACATTAGTTAACAATCTTTTTTTTGCCTGTACTCTTTGGGCAGTACCACTTGTACCCCCAAGAGCACCCTTAATACCAGAGAACCTTTGAGACTAATCATGCACGAGATCACGTTCCTATGCCTCTCCCAGCGGGGTGTGTTAACCGGGAATCATATCGAACCTGAGACTTTTTAGTCTCAGACCCCATTCCCAAGTTCTCAAGTTGGCAGGATCACACCACTTAGTCATTAGTTAACAATCTAAATGTTTTAAGAGCTTCAAAATATCTAATGCTCATTTATTTTTCTCAGGCAAGAATTTTCTAACTAACTTTAACTCAATATATAATTCATTTAATTTCCATTAACATCAGATTCTTTATTGTCTTTAATTACAGTTTTTAAATGGTCACAAAATTTTAGGTTTATATTATCTAATGAAAGTCGAGCATTAAATACATACTGTGAGGCGAGTAGGCGACTGTTCTTGTTGGTGGTGGGGCTGAACTTTAGTCCGTAGAGCTAATTTTTCTTGTAGAGATGGAAAGCCGCGCGCATTAATAGTGAGTGAAAGGAAGTGAAAGAGTCAAAGAAAAAGTATATTGGCACGATAATGAGATTTTTTTTTTGTTTTGGCACGGTGAAATGAATGATGAAATTTTTTTCTTCTTACTTTCAGCATAAAGCCTAAAGTTTATGAGATTAAGCCCTATTGTCATATAAGATTGTGTATATAAGTATTTTTAATTTTTAAATATATTAATAATAATTAGTAATACTTTTTTTACCATTTGGAGATGTACTCAATTATAGTATAAAGGATAAAAAAAATTTGGGGGCCCAAAATAAATGGGAGCCTTGTGCGGTTGCAAATGCTTGCACATGTGTCAAGACTGTCCTAATTCTTTTTTTTTTGGGGGAACCAAAAGTATTCTTCAGTTGATAGGCGAAGACTAATCTCTTCCGAGACGTATAGATCATCAAAGCGAGTTTTGTCTTTATCAATAAAAAAAATTTCATATCCGCGAGAAGGATTGAAGTCCTGATATCATGATTAAAAAACGTAGTAATTTATCAACTATGCTGAATAAACGCAACAATAATACTCCATTGCATGGACACTAACGAGATCAAACTTAGATTTATTAAAATTAATCAGTATAAAGACAATAAAATGCATATTAAAATTACTCTAAAAAAGGATGTAAATAAATTAAAATAAAGCTACTCTAAGAACATCTAATTATCGCTTTGTGTCCTTTGGAAAGTGGAAACGTATCCACACAAATTGTTCTCTAGTTGACATTCAATTAACGTAAGAGCGGTAATATCTTTAAAAAAAAAAAAACATAAGAGAGATCGGTCGAGGCTAATACAAATGGTAAGAGATGTGTTACTACTTAAACGGCTTTTTTACCTAAGTGGGGTAATTTTACAAACAATTTACAAAAAAGGGGTAGTTTAAAAACTATTTACGTAGGACCGGTCAGTCAACGAAACTATTTACGAAAATGGGACAGTCAAAGTCAAATTCCCAAGTCAAACGCGTCATCTGGGTTGACAACCCAAAAGTGCCACGTGTCATCTCCCCATTCGGCCTCCAGATTCCATTTTGATAAAAAAAGTAAAAAAAAAAAAAAAAACCGACAGCGCTGCCACGTGGCGCAACCAGGGGGTTGCGTCACTGCGGCTAACGCAACCAAACGCGTTAACCGCAGTGACGCAACCCTCTGGTTGCGCCACGTGGCAGCGCGGTCTCCCCTCCCCCAGCCTGCGTTTTGTATGTAAGTAACGAACCTCCTCCTAAAAATTTGCATCCATTCTCAACATACCTCCTTCTAAAAATTTATAGTTCCTCTTGCATTCAATTATATTCCTACAATCAACCTTATTTCTTAGTACTGTATCACAGAGTCTTGAGGTAAGGTTTTAGATTCTTCGAATTTTATTTTTTTTAGTTATATGTACTGGTATATATAATTAGTTGTAATCTTATTTATTTTGTTATAATTTTTATCGCATTAGTACATAGAAATTATTAGCTAGATTTTTTATTTATTTATTATTTGAGATCAGATTTTTTTATTAGTTGGACTTTATATCTATTTTAAAGTTATATTTTTATTAGTTTAGTTATTAGTAAGATTTAGAAAAGTTTTATTTGTTAGAATTATTTTGTTTAGGTATTTGTTATAATTTTTATTTATTTATTAGTTCTATTCTCTTATGTTTAGGTTCTATTATGTTGTAGTTAGAATTTCAATTTTTTTACTAGTAGAATTTAATTTTTATGTTAGGTATTTTTTATGTTTTTCATATATATATTAGTTTACTTCGAATTTTTTATTACTTAGATTTTTTTTTATCTATTTAGAAGTTATATTTTTATTAGTTTAGTTATTAATAAGATTTACAAAAGTTTAATTAGTTAGAATTATTTTGTTTATGTATTTGATATATTATTTATTTATTTATTTATTAGTTCTATTCTCTTATGTTTATGTTCTATGTATTAGTAAGATTTATAGCGCTATTTTTATTAGTTGGAGTTAAATTTTTCATTAGTTAGATTTTTATCTATTTAGAAGTTATTTTTTTTTATAGTTGGAATTAGGTTTATTTATTTATTAGTTAGATTTTTTATATATTTATTAGTTACATTAGTTATATTTTTATAGTTATTTGTGTTTAAGGTAATATTTTAGTTCATTATTTAAGGTAATATTTTATTTTTTATTTCCTGTTTTTTATAATTTTGTTCCTTTATTTATTTTTATATATGTGTAATTCCTTTATATATATATGTGTAGTTTATGTAATATTTTATTTTTTTTTTAAGAAATTTAATTTATTTTTTCTAAATTTGTGATTTTACATGTATTTTTTTATATTAAGCTATTGCAATATTTTAGTTTATTATTTTAGTTATTTATTTATTATTTAAATATTTCACAATAATTATTAAGTTTTTACATGTAGAACAGGTATGGGTAAAATCTTGGTTTTCATTTATTATAATGGGAGATATTACGAAGGACCCGAAGGCACAACGTTTGAAGGAGAAAAAAAAAAGGATTCAAATTCAACGTGGTATCACTTATGAGCAGTTAAAGATGAATATAAGCGGAAAAATTAGGCTTGGACAAAATCAATACATTTCGAAGTTAATAAGCAGACTTTTAGTGCAAGAAAACCCGAGCAAATATGTTGAATATGTGATCTATGATGATAGTGACATACATTGTGTCATTGATTATTTTGAGGGGTCGAATATGAGAGTCATTGATATATATGTTGAATTAGACGTTACGGGTAGTTCCACTGCACTGACAAAAACAAGAGCAAATGAAATGGAGAATAATTCTTCAGAGAGTGATGATGAAGAGTGGCGTCGAGATATGGATGACGATATCACAGAAGATGAAGATGAGGCTCAATTTATATATGTGAATTCGTCTGACTCCGAAGAGGAAGGAACAATTAGTATTTCTTTTCCTTCACAATCGACACCAGTTATGCCAAATTTTCAAGGATGTCCAAACCCTGAAATTGCCGGTTTGTGGTTATAAAGATAATATTTATTTTAATATTATTTGGTTAGTAAGTAATTAAAATTTTCTAATGTTATTTTATTTTTGGTTTTGATTACAGATCTAGATTATGGTCCATTCCCACTGCATACTCCTCATTCTAGTTACATTAATTGGGACCATCCAGATCAAGAATCTGATGGTAGAGGGCTTGATGTATCAGAATCTTCTTTCCAGGGGGGTGATGGATTTTATGTTGGTCTAAGATTCAATAGCAAAGAAGCAGTTTTAATGGCTATAAAGCAGTATTCGATGAAGACTCATCAAAGTTATACCACTGTTGAATCGAAACCGACGAAAATCTATTTGAAATGCCCAAAACATGCAGATGGTTGTCAGTGGAGAATGAGAGCTATTTTAACCAAAACCGACGAAGAATGGGTAGTGAAGACGTGGGGCGGGCCACACACTTGTGTGAACACATTGTTGTCACAAGATCATAAAAAGTTGGACTCTAACGTTATAGCATTGTTTATTCATGGTAAGACATTTAAAAACGTTCCTGTTTTGATATGATTGATGACATTTTGAAATTAATTTTATTTTTAAAATTAAAATCGTTTCAGATTTGATTTGCGCGGCACCATCTACTCCTATCAAGGCTATCCAAGCAATAATCAACACTCAATATAATTTTCGAATATCATATCGAAAAGCTTGGCTAGCAAAACAAAAGGCAATCGAAAAATTTCATGGAGATTGGGATTTTTCTTATGCTATGTTACCGGCTTGGATGGAGAACATGCTTTTTTATGCTCCTGGTGCTTATTATCAGATTCGGGAAAGAGATGCTTATCCCGGATCCGGAGAATTTGCATCATTTCAGATATTTGAAAGACTATTCTGGACATACAAGCAATGTCGTGATGCCTTTGACTATTGCAAGCCAATTATTCAAGTGGATGGTACTCATTTGTATGGAAAGTATCGCGGTGTGCTTTTGATTGCAACAAGCCAGGACGGAAACGATCAAGTGTTACCGCTTGCATTTGCGATTGTCGAAGGGGAGACGGCGTCTGCTTGGGAATGGTTTTTAGCACACATACGTCAGCATGTTACCAATAAGCAGGGTTTGTGTTTGATTTCTGACCGCCATCGGAGTATATTATCAGTTGTTCGTAATGAAGCTCTCGGTTGGCAGGCTCCATGGGGGTATCACAAGTTTTGCATAAGGCATATAGGAAGCAACTTCAATACCAAATTCAAGAATGAGAAATTGAAGCACTTATTGAAGAGTGCAGGTACCCATTATTCTTTATTGACAGTATATCAGGATTTATTTATTTTTTTTAATCTTGTATTGTATCATATAACATTTGTGTAAGCGATACAGGTTATGCTACTGACCAATTTACCATGGAAAGGAAGTTAAACATACTCCGTAGCAAAAGTGAAGAAATTAAAAAATGGGTCGACGACATACCAAAAGAGCAATGGCTACTAGCTTGTGATGAAAATGGGCGTAAATATGGACACATGACAACAAACTTATCAGAATGTGTCAACAAGCTTTTAAAGGATGCTCGAAGTTTACCAATTACATCACTGGTGAAATGGATGTATAATCGATTGGTTGAATACTTTGTTGAAAGGGGTTCGAAAGCGAGGGCCCAATATGCATCCGGTCAACGGTATACCATCGAAGTATCCAAAGCCATTGGTGATGCTTGTAAAGAAGCTAGTAGTCATCAAGTTCGACAATATAATATTGCTAGGACAAGGTTTCAGGTGGAGGAGACATTCAATCCAATTAAGCAAACGGGTGGCCGATCGTTTTGTGTGGATTTGGAAAGTCAAGTTTGTGAGTGTGGAAGATTTCAACTTTTCCATTATCCATGCTCTCATGTTATTGCTGCATGTGCATCAGTGAGACTTGATTTTTATCAATATGTGGATGATGTGTACAAATTAACTACTATGATTCGGGCGTATTCCCCAGAATGGTACCCAATCCAGAATGAGCATCAAGTTGCATCAATGCATGTTGTTCCATGGATGTTAATGCCTGATCCCAAAATGCACAGAAAAAAGGGTCGTCCAAAATCCACTCGCATGAGGAATGAAATGGATTGGAAGCAGTCTCAACCTCCACAGAGTTGTGGGCTTTGTAATCAGGTTGGCCATAATAGGCGTCGATGCCCTCATTTAGCAAGTGGATCTGCTTCACGTCAAACTGATGATGAATATCATGCAAATAATTTGTAAAATATCTTGATATTTTAAATTTCTAATGGAAAAAATGTAAAAAAAAGGAATATCAATAAAACAATTAAATAAACTATTTTTGCCTTTTATTTCTACAATAATTTCTTCGGCTTACAAAAAAAACCAAAAAAAAAAAAGGCAACTCAGGTCCCACATCGCCAATGACGATCCCTAGCACCACGATGTGGATTTCTCCTAGCATCTTGATTATCATTATGGTCATTTGATTCATCGAATATCTGTGTATTGAGATCAATTTGCGGTGCACTTGTTCCAGCTAATTCGTAAAAATCAACGCTAGGAGACACCGTCTCACGGTCCCATCGTGCTGGTGCAGATGGAGTGCTAGTCAGAGGGTCATAGGGGGATGGTGTATTGTAACCCTGCATTTGAGGCATGGACATATATCCTGGATATTGAGGTGATGGCATATATCCATGCGGCAACGGCGAAGGTATGTATACATCTTCGATCGACGACGATTGTTGTACTCGGCCACTCTCTGGCAGTCTTGGATAAAAGTAAGTTTCGTACGGTGCCTGGGATGCGTAATATGGATAAGGTTGGGGGGCATAATACATCCTAGGTTGCCGATCCATTGGACTTTGTTGGTGGCGCTCTATTGCAGGTTCATGCCTTCTTCGGCGCCCTAAACCACCGCGCTCACGAGAAGTGTTAGGCAATACACCATCTACGTTTGTGATATCAGGATCTTAAGATGCATCCGGAGCCTCTTGGATTGATAAATAACATCTGTTAGCCTGATTCATCGAAACCATAATATGATCTGTTTCTAATTTCATCTCTGCGAGGTAGGTTTCGATGGGCACGTCGTCTCTACGTCCTTCTGGAGAACATAGGTAGTTGATCCTCTCAATCTCATCCGCCTGAAAAAAATAATCAAGGACATATGCAATTAATATAATATTTGAATATAATGTGATTATTGTAATACACAATAAATATAATATTTTAATTAAGATTACCACGTGGCCTTGACTAGCACCATACTCTGTCATCCAACGTCTTGTAATACGCAAATACCACATCATATATTCGGATTGTCTTCCCAAAGGGACATTTTGGGGCTCGCTATACTGAATTTTTTGATTCCTGTTATTCCACTTGTTAATTATATCTTGCAAGCGATTTTCCCAATTAATATTTTGTTTTCCTCTGAGGGTCAACTGATGCAAATCTTCCGGCTGGGATGGTTGAAGAGGAATGTGTTGACGCATGCCAAATTGACGCATGACTCGATCTGGTTGATGCCACTCAACAATATTGTAACATATCAGTGGACATACAGATCTCCAAGCATCTTTGTTTTGTAACACCATATGTGGTAAGGTGTCCAAGTCAAGTGCCGAGTATGGCTCCCACACAATCTACAAATAAATATCATTTTCAGATTAACAACAACGGTTACGAGCCTAATACGAGAAATGAGGGTTGGGAGAATAAAAATAAATATACGCACATCATTTTTCATAAATTGATCAAATTTCCCCCTGTACCAACTCAAGGGATGGGAAGGTCTGCTATAATTCTGACCATGCACCCACCTATAATATAAAAACCAAAAAAAATTGAAATATTAATAACAACAACAACAATAATAATGATGATAATAATAATAAACATAATAATAATAATAAGAATTGACATGTACTTACCGTGTACCATATGCTGTGTCATTTCGACGATGGGGCTCACCTTCGTTTATTGCTCTTAATACTGGGGCGATAGAAGGAAATCTCTCCCAAGCCCATAATTGTATCAGTGGAAGAAAACCACAAATATCTTTTCGAGCGTAGTTGGTGGATTGACATAACTCACGATATAGAAAACTCAGCACAGCCGATCTCCAACTATAATTTTTTGCTTCGTCGAGGTTTTCTAAGAGACAAAGAAACCTCAATTGCACAAAAGTTCCAGAGTGATTTGCGAACATAACACCTCCAAGTAATCTTAATATGAATGCACGTGTAAAAATTAACTTGGTATACTCATTATGCTCATGACCCTCTGGAAAGTGGCCAAAATTTGCCTCCAACCATGCCATTTTCAGTCCACTGCCACTCAAAGCATCTTCTGGTGGACGTATTCCTAGTAGATGCTCCACAAGTGATGGCCAATCACTAGATGTACGACCAATCACTGGTCTTCCTTCCACTGAGATACCGAGCAGAATAGCAACATCCTCTAACGTGATTGTGCATTCTCCGAAAGGCATGTGAAACGTGTGAGTTTCAGGCCTCCATCGGTCGACTAATGCAGAAATTAACCTATGATCAACGTGAAAAAGCATCATCTCTGCAACCCAATAAAATCCACTACGCTTTAAATTTGCTACCAAAGCTGGATGAATATCAGCAACTCCAGCATGAAATTGTTGTGCACGTCGACACTGTAAAATACGATCCGGGCGACCGTTCCATACGTGCTGTGAAACATGTTTATCTTGTAAAAATAAAACTGAATCGTCCTCCGGACCAGGATTAAGCACACGTCCTGCCATTTGTACCTATATAAACAATAATGTAAATAATCAATAACAATTGAAACTAGTAAATAATAAAAAATTAAAAAATATGATTAATAAAAAAATTTAAAATCTAAATAATAGATAAACATAAAAAATATAAAATCTAACTAAACTAATAATAAATTTAATAGCTAATTACAAAAATAGCTAAACATAAAAAATCTAACTAATAAAAAAAATTTAAAATCTAAGTAATAATAGCTAAACATAAAAACAAAAAAAATTCTACCTAAACTAATAAAAAAATTTAAAATCTAACTAATAGATAAACATAAAAAATATAAAATCTAACTAAACTAATAAAAAATTCAAAAGCTAATTACAAAAAATAGCTAAACATAAAAAATCTAACTAATAAAAAATTTTAAAATCTAACTAATAATAGGTAAACATAAAAACAAAAAAAAAATCTACCTAAAATAATAAAAAAATTTAAAATCTAACTAATAGATAAACATAAAAAATATAAAATCTAACTAAACTAATAAAAAATTTAAAAGCTAATTACAAAAATAGCTAAACATAAAAAATCTAACTAATAAAAAAATTTAAAATCTAACTAATAATAGCTAAACATAAAAACAAAAAAAAATTCTACCTAAACTAATAAAAAAATTTAAAATCTAACTAATAGATAAACATAAAAAATATAAAATCTAACTAAACTAATAAAAAATTTAAAATCTAATTACAAAAATAGCTAAACATAAAAAATCTAACTAATAAAAAATTTAAAATCTAACTAATAATAGCTAAACATAAAAAAATAAAAAAAATCTGCTTAAAAATTTTTTTAAATTCTAACTAATATCTAAACATAAAAATAAAAACAAAATCTAACTAAACTAATAAAAAATTTCAAAATCTAACTATTAGCTAAACATAAAAAAATAAAACTAAAATAAAATTTAAAATCTAACTAATTGCTAAACATAAAAAATATAACTAATAAAAAAGTCAAAAATTCTGACCACTAAATGCAATAAAGTAATAAATTAAATTAAAAATAAAAAAATTAGAGCTTGATAATACCTAAATAATAATAATAAATATTGGGCAAAAAAAATAAAGATGTACACATTAATATAAATATAAATATAATAATTTCGTAAATAAATTTTAAAATATAAAAAAAATTAAAATCTAAGTCATATCTAAACATTAAAAATCTAAGTAATTAATAAATAAAAATTCTAACTAATACCTAAACATAAAATATCTAACTAATAAAAACTTAAAATCTAACTACTAATAATAGCTTGAACATAAAAAATAAAAAATCTGATAGCTAAACATAAAAAAAAAAATCTGATTACTAATAAAATTTATAATCTAACTAATACATAAAAAATATCAAATGTAACTAAACTAAAAAAATTTACAATCTAACTTATAGTTCAACGTAAAATTAATAAGTTTATGCTAATAGCTAATCAAATAATATCACTTTTTATCTACAAGTGCATAAAATAAAAAAAAAATTCACAAAATATTAAAATTTACCTGGAAGAGTATAAAAAAAAAATTATGTAGAAGGATGACCGAAAAGAAAAGAAGTTCCTCGCTTTTTTTTTTCTTATTTTTCAAACCGGAAGAAAAATCATGTGTGTGTAAATTTGATGATTGAGGAAGAGAAGAAATTGAAATTCAAATAGTGGATAGTGGGGAAGAAACCACCGTGGGGAAGAGAAGGAGTAAATAAAATTTGGTGTGTGGAGTAGTAATTTATAGGGAGTTGTGGAAGTTATAATGTGAGAAGGTAATTAATGGGGTGAAGGGGATTGGGTAGGTTTTAGGTGGGTTTAAAACGTGTAGAGGGACAGACGCATGGGCCGGAACCGGGGGGACCGCGCTGCCATGTGGCTCAACCAGAGGGTTGCGTCACTGCGGTTGACGCGTTTGGTTGCGTCAGCCGCAGTGACGCAACCCCCTGGTTGCGCCACGTGGCAGCGCTGTCGGTTGCTTTTTTTTTTATACTTTTTTATCAAAATGGAATCTGGAGGCCGAATGGGGAGATGACACGTGGCACTTTTGGGTTGCGTCAACCCAGATGACGCGTTTGACTTGAGAATTTGACTTTGACTGCCCCATTTTCGTAAATAGTTTCGTTGACTGCCCGGTCCTACGTAAATAGTTTTTAAACTACCCTTTTTTGTAAATTGTTTGTAAAATTACCCCACTTAGGTAAAACAGCCCTACTTAAACAAATGGTTGGGAGTTCGATTCCCGCATTTCACGAATGTAAGAGGCCTTGCTGAGAAACTAATCCAAAAGGGCCCAACAATGTCAAAAGGATTAGTCACCTAGTTACGTAGGTGGCGGGATATATTGAGAAAAAAAAACAAACTAAGAGAGGTAATAGATACAGTGGACTGTTAATAGACAACTTTTGAAAAAAAAAGTACATTGGTTAAATAAAGGAAAATCACTTTAAAAATTAAGAACATGCATATTAGAGTATTACTGGTTTCACCTTTAGAAGTATTATATCATAGGATTTTATAGCGTTCTAATTTATCTACATTTAAAAATAAAAAAAAAGATAGACATATTGAGCTTACATTCACCGAAATACAAATATATATATTTTCAACCTTCTTGTTGTTCTTTTATCTATATCTTGTTTCTAACAATAATATATATGATGTTGTGATGGCTAAAAAGTTAAAAACACATGCATAACAAAACATGAAATTATTTAATACTCCCCTTTTTAAGTGACATTCATGCACCTTTATTTATTCTTTTAATTCCATGAAAAACTTTTTTTTAACTTTTTTTTTAATCTCAAACTTCACCCACTTCTACTTTACTGCAAATATCAAACATCACTCACCCTACTTTATCATATCCAAGCTTACTTAAGATAGTCATTCCACCAACGTGATATAGCATTTTTAACTTTAACAATCACTATTCAAAAAAAAAAAAAACTTTAACAATTCAATCTTTCGAAAAATGATGGCAGATGTCATTATCTTCTACTTATCTTAAAATCAATGTTATAATTTATTATTATTTCAATTTTTAATCTCAATCATGAAAGTTTTTAATTACTAAATCAATAATATTATGAAAAGAAAACATTAAAACAAAATTGAAAGGAAAACATCAAAAAATCACCAATAACATCAACAAGACTACAAGAGTGTTTTATCGGTTGGAATTTTACTTGTCCCATTCTATTTCCATATCCACGACATCATGCTGATGTTCTTATATCCAGATAGGACCAGCATCTTTTATTTGTGAGGGTGACACATATATAAATTTATAATATTAAAAATATAATTTTTTAAGAACATATTAATTATTAGAGTGAGCTAAAAAAAAATTCAAATCAATATGAATACTGTAAACCATATAAAAAATCATGCCATAATATAACATCATACCATATATTCATATCAATAAAAATTAAAATAAAAAAAACTAATACATGATTTTATAATCGTTCTTTATGAATTAGCTTTTTTTAAGTAAATGATGCAAGTAATTTTTTGTTTAAATTAAAAATTGAGAGCCAAAGTTTTTCTAATATATAATTAATATATTTGTTGATGATTGCAATGTTACAACTATTACAGTAGTTTTGGTAAGTTAAATTTTTACTTATCAAATCCTATGTATTTTTTCCATTTATTACAATTTGCAACTTAAAAAAAAAAAATTAAAAAACTAACGGCAAATGAGTTGGGACAAGGTATCGAAAACGTGATATTGAAGTGTATAACATTATTATTCAACCATTACACTCGAAACCTTTACTATATAATCTAACAGAACATTTCAAACTTTATAACATAAAAGTGTATATATTGTCTAAATAAATAAGCTCACAATAAAAGTTAAGAAAATGAGAACGTACGAGATATGTCACGTATCAACTATATTTATTATTTAAAAAAAATAAAAAAATTATTGAAAAGATATGTCTTATGGACGAAAAAATAAAAATAAAATTATTAAAAAGATATGTCTTATAGATTAACACCCTTTTATAATAGTTTTAAAAAAATAAAACATTCTTGAAAAGAAATATCTTATGGACTAACATCCTTTCATAATAGTGTTTCTAAATATAATTTAAAAAAATAAATTCTGCAACAATACTAATGCACCTGTATATAAAATAATAAATTCTTGAAAAGTTATGTCTCATGAACTAATACTATTTCATAATAGTTTTAAAAAAAATAAAAAATTCTTGAAAAAATATGTCTTATGGACTAACATCCTTTCACAGTAGTATTTCTAAATATAATTTAAAAAAATAAATTCCGAAACAATACTAAAGTACCTGTACAAAATAATAAATTCTTGAAAAATTATGTCTTATGAACTAACACCATTTCACAATAGTGTTACTAAATACATTTTAAAAAAATAAATTCTGAAATAATACTAATGCACCTGTTAAAAAAAATCCAAAATATCATTTCATAATAATACTAATGTATCTTAACAATTTAAGACTCTATATATAGTCAAACTCTATATTATATTTTTGAACCCAAACTTTGCAATCAGAGAATTCCTCACGAAACGGAACTTTCACATAAAAAGTTAAGAAAATAAAAAACAATGAGACATGTCACGTGTATTGAAAATATTTAACATTAAAAAAAACTAATGTAACAGTGCAATGTTTTACTCTAAAATTCGATACAGGTTTAGGGGTGCAATGTTTTGCTCTATAATTCGGTTTTTTAAGTATGATTTATAACCATGCAATTGAAATGATACATTGTTTCAAGTTTCAACCAATGAATATAATTCGGTACAGGTTCAAGGAAATGGTGCACTGTTTCCCAAATATACATAAAGCACTAATTTGTAATATATCTAGAGTGCCAACAATGAACACCACACAAATGGTTTAATTTTCAAATAATTTGGTTTGAGTATGCACCTGCTATATTCAAGTGAAAGAGATGCATAGTTTGGGTATGCACCTGCTGAATTCAAATCAAAAGATGCACCTCATCATAAAATGTGTAATCTTTGTATCAGTGCAATGTTTCAAGTTCAATTACCTTTTGTATAAGTGCAATGAAATAAAAAAATTTGTATCAGTGCGATGTTTCAAGTTCAATCACTTTCTCTACCTCTTATTCGTTGCACTAAAATAGCGAGAGAGAAAAATTAATACTGAATAGGATACATTTGAGAGACATTGTATGGTGTTCACTGTTGGCACTTCCATCGCTTTCGTTGCCACTACTTTCTTCAGTCGGTATCTCTCTCTTTATCACTACTCACTCATTTGTTTCTACTCACTCATTTGTTTCTATACTTATTATTATTGATTTGGTCTTTTAGGGTACACTCTGTGTTATGTCCATGATTCCAAAATTGATCAAAGGCTCAAATCCATTGAAGATGTTATATGTACTACTACTACTGACTCATTATTTTATTATGGCTTATTATTTCATTGCTAGCATTGCTATAACTTCTATGCCTATTTTACAACACGTTATTCTAATTTGCAAATATATATTAGGAATTGTCCCATTTATACAATTTATGATTTATACTTAAACCATTATTTGTTTCTTAACATGTGCCTAGAGCACACATTAGAGAAAGCCATTTTGCAATGAAATAAAAAAATTTGTATCAGTGCAATGTTTCAAGTTCGACCACTTTCTCTACCTCTCTGCCTCTTATTCGTTGCACTAAAATAGTGCAAAAAATTTTTTATATCAATGCAATGTTCCAAGTTCAATTAGTTTCTCTGCCTCCTATTCATTGCAAAATTTTGTATAAGTGCAATGGAAAAAAATTGTATCAGTGCAATGTTCCAAGTTCAATTATTGCATCTGTGCAATGAGGAAAAAAATCACTACATGATCTATTTGTACAAGTTGTCATCTAATTCATTGCATCTATGCGACAAATTATATATATTTAATCCATGCTATCGTAATTTTCATTCACTTTGATTTTTCTTCTCTAATGATAAAGAAAAATAATTCATCTAATCATTTTTTACTTTCCTTCAATAATTCAGAATCTTTCTCAAGGCACCAATTTTCAACTCATTGTTTTTAGATAAAGTATCAATAATTAAAAACCATTTTTCAACTATTTTTTTATTCGCTAATAACATTATTCACAATTATTAAAAAAATAATAGACACACTTTCATAATTTTGCAAGTGTTTTCATAAAAAAAAACCATTTTGACACTCTTTCCTATACAATCACCTAATGATAAGATTTTTGTTGAAAGGAAAATATTTTTTAACCCTTACACAATATTGCAAGTGTTTTCATTAAAAAAAACTTTGAGTAAAAAATCTATTCTTTTTAATCAATATAACACAAATAACACATTAATACTTTTTAGTTAAAAAAAACAAATAGTTTTTAAAATATAGACGATTGAGTGCAAAATAAATGTATTACTATTTTATTAGTACCAGCAACGGTGAATGTTTTGTATATTAGAAAAAAAAATTTATTCCACTTGAAGATTGAAAATGAAAAACAAAGGTGAAAAAATTATATTTCATTGAAAATCAATGATAACAATGACAACGCAACATGAATGTATAGACATTATAATCATCTACTTTTATATCATCAATTTCAAAAAAAAAAAAAAAATTGGTAAATAACTAATTTTTACATTTCTAAATTTTTTTACTTTTCATTTTCTTTATCAATTTCAAACAACAATCCTAACCCATATAAATTTAAAAATATTCCTGACATGCAAAATTTTTAAAATTTAAATAAAAAATTAATAACCCATATATTGCATGGGATAAATACTAGTTGTCTAAATAAATAAGTGGTTTATCCAAATGAGTTTGACCTAGTGGAAGCATGTTAGGACCATAAGGATATTGAGAACCCATAAGACCACAAGGTCAGAGACTCGAATTCTTGTGGAGAACATCCCTTAGGAAGGCACCCCACCCATAAAAATAAATAAATAAGTGGTCTGTGGGGGCTATAGCCCTCACTATCTCCTTCCTGGGTGGGTCCATTCCTGTTTATATCCAAATTATGATTTTGTTGATGTTACATCATGACAAATACAAGCCCATTGATTCAGGAGGCACGAAGATGAAAGTACTCTAGGCACTACTTGATATTTTCAATTTTCTACTACTAGAAAGAAAACAACTTGGGCAGCGGGTATTGTGAGGGATCGGCGGGTTTGAAGTATTGTATCCTAGCAACCAAGCAGTGCAGCCAAAACTTTTATTATTACGAAGATCAGAGTTCTATTTTCTGAATATGAATCCATTATATAGAATATATTTATTTTGTCACTTTTTCTATTTTTTATACATGTTTTAAAAAATATTTGGCTGTTCACCAAAAAAAAAAAAAATATTTGGCTCCTTCAAAAAGTAGGTATGCCACTTAAAATCTTAAATGCATATTAGTGTGTCGATAGATAATGCTCTAATCGTTAATACGCAATTCTATTCTCGTATTTTTATCATAATTAATTAATTCAAACTGCATTTGGTAATTATAAAAAAGGGAGAATTTTCATTTTTGGCTTTTTTTAAATAAATTATATTTTCGGTTATTTTACAACCACCTCATTTTTGGCTTTTTAGTTTTTACAATAAAAAAACTACTTCATAAATTAAAATAAATTTGAAAATAGAAGATTATAAAATACAAAATTAAAATAAGGTGGACACGAAAAAATTCTATCTTTATAAATAGGCCTAATATTAGAAGATAAAGTACAAATTAAATATATATAACCATGCATTAACCGGAAAAAGAATCGGCAAGATAATGAATATATATATATATATATAAAAAACAAATTATGGACTAATTATGTCATAATTTCATGATGTTTGGGGTACTTTTATCAAATATCCTTATTTTTTTTCAATGTCTGACTCCCCGAAGTTACTTCTGGATTTGTCATATACCCCTACTACCTACTCTGGCCAATTTTGCTGACATATAACATCGGAATCCTGATCAGATGCAGGAGGTTAAGCACCTGGTGCCCCGTGGATGAAGATTTATTTATTTATTTTTTTAATTTTAAAAACTAAAAAACTTAATATTTTATATTTTTAGTTAAATAAAAAAAAAGAATTGAAAAGAAAGGTCGCCTTTGCTCGTATGACATCACGTGGCACCACATAACCAATCTCATGCGACTAGGATTCTGATGTTACATGTCATCAAAATTGGCCAGAATTGGTAATAGAGATATATGACAAACCCAGAAGTAACTTCGGGGAGTCAGACCTTGAAAAAAAAAGTATAAGGGTAATTGACAAAAATACCACAAACTTTAGGGACTTGTGACATAATAAAGCATGTGTTGTATATATAATACCTTATTTTATCTTATAGACTGTATCTCACACTTTAGAGGAGCTAAGTATTTTAAAAAAATTCCATCAATAATTAGAAGAGGTCATCAATTGTTAATTTTTTTGGTCAGAACTGAATTTTTTTTTAGTTTTTTGTTATTTGTTACAGTATCATGTATACATGAAACATTATTGATCCAGCAAAGCCCCCTTAAGAACTAGAAATGCAAAAGAAACAAAGAATATGGGCACATAGTGTACATCTCAATGGGATTTGTCTTGGTTGTTAAGTTGATCAACAGAGTCATGTGATGCTAGAATCCTTACAGAGGAGCCCCCCATGTGATGAGCTACCCTAGTTGTGGCTGTCCATTTCAATCTAATGTATAATTTGACAATGTCTCTTTCGATATATATAATGATATAAATTTAGATTTTATTTTCGCTCATAACAAAATAAATTAAATTTTATTCTCCTCCATTGACTCGATTTATAATCATTCATGATTTGATGAATCTAACCCTGATTATAAAGGAAGTAGCACGGTTCCAAAATCCCCTTGAATCGATTTTCATTGCTAATATAGAATCACAAAGATCACATAGTTTCTAATCGTGCATGATTGATAAATCTAACCCCGATTATGATGAGCTTAGCACATTGCCAAGATCCATATATTAAGCTATGCGTCTAGTGTTGACTCCCTTAGTAGTGTATCTCTATGTGACCAATAATACCTTCGACAAACACATTAACAATAAAATCTGGAGGTTGTTATTTTATAATTTTAAACTAAACATTACGTTTTGTTTTTGTTAAGGGAAGTATGTATATTCATGAATCATGATGGTAAACTAACTTCCGATGTACAAAATAATTTGGGGGATCGGAATAACATTTTCCCCGTGGCTTAGGCCAAAAACGTTTTGCCCTGGTGCTTTTAACTTTTCACTTTATCTGGTAGCTATTTTAGATGTTTTTCATCCAACTAACTTTTATCCCCCTCAAATGCACTATCCTATTTTTATTTAAGGGGAATTTTAATATTCTCAAACCAAAGTTTTATTGTCTTGTCTTAAGCACATGCAAATCAGTCAAGATTGACACAGTTTGGGTGAGACTGCGTCACTTAAGTAAATAATTGGGAGTTTGATCCCTAACTCTTATAAATATAAAATAATAATAATAATAATTGAGTATTAACCATGTTTCCTCAAGAAATCATCACAAACAATATACTCTGTTTCTCTACCTGTTCTCAAGGTTTTCTGAGTATTTGTAACACCCTAAATTTATATTCATTTATTTATAAAAAAAATGTGAATCTATTTTTTTGGAAAATAAATTTAAGATGCTACTAATTCGACTCAACACATAATTGAAAATAAATTTAACTGAATTGAGTTTTGCTATACCAACTTTTGATACACTTCACTTTAATCTAATACAACTCAAAACAGATCAAATTCACATATATTCACATCTGTTCATGCATATTTCAAGCAATCCAAGCATCAAATTCATATATAACTCAAGTAATATGCATAAAAAGACGTAAAATCACAACTTCACATAGGATTTTCATTTCCCTTATAAAACAGTCCAAGTTAATCACTGATTTAACTCATACTCATCATATAAAAGTTGTTCAAATCAAGAAATAGGACTTAAATGACCTCCCAGTCATATTCCTATCTCAAGTTTTCATTTTTTATACTTTGGCCCTTGAGTTCATGAGAACTTGCTCCTACATTTCCTGCCTTTAGATTATTATTCTAGCACCCGGATAACTTCTCCTTTACCTAATAGGAGTGTTTGGAACTGATTTGGATTGAGATAAACGGATTTGTTTGGGAAAATTCCAAAGTTTTGGTTCAGCAACAAAGCTCTCTGTTTTCAGTTCAACAAGAGTACAAAATCAGTGTTGATCACTAAGAATAAAGCATAAAAATTCATGAACAATGATTAGAATCAAAACTAGGACATGTTAACTTGAAAATAGAATAAGTTTGAAGCTCAAAGGATGTTCGAGTTTACCACACCAATTAAGGAAAAACAACTTCTTGAATCTGAAATTCAGATTTCAAATTTGAACACCAAATTTTGCAGGTTTATATCTTCTTCTATAGCCCACCAAATCAAACAAACTTGGTATCAATTTGAAGAGGGTTGAACGAGCTTTAATTTGGTATATAATTTTCAAGGGTTTGAGTCTTGTAACTGGGAGAACGAAAGAGAGAAAGCTCACACCAGAAAAACTCGAGTTTCGGCAAACTTTAGTGTTTTTTCATGAGTTTGGAGGGAGATCAACACCCAAATGCATAAAATAACCCCTCCCAAACGTCCTTATCAGTATAGCACAGTGCTAGGCTGATATTTACACGAATTTGTGGTGGAAAAATGAGTTAACCCTAGCCACTCATGCTTAAACCGACTTACTGCTGGCTCATTAGAGTCGTTATAATCGATTACCCATTCCTGGTAATCGATTACTTAGGCTTAAATTTGGCCAACTTTGAAATTTTGACTTGGTAATCGATTACTGGCCTTGGTAATCGATTACCTAGGCTTTTTGGCCTCCAAATACAATTTCCACCATTGGATTTGAAGACAAGAGGGTTGGGAAGCTTGTCTCCAAATTTGAGCACGATCCAACGGTTAACTAATGGATATAGCACGATCTTTGGGTGATGTTTTCACTAAAATTCACTTAGTATCTTTATAACATTTATTCGCATAATATCCATTTAATATCTACTTGATATCTACTTACTATTTCATTTAATATTTATAATTTCGAGGATAATTCCGATGGGCGTTACAGTATAACCACTTCGTTTTTCAACATAAGCCATAAAATCTTTGACCGTATCACAAGCATTAGATTTATTTTTCAAAAGATAAACCCATGTTTTCCTACTGAAATCATCAATGAAAGTAATAAAATATTTATTACCTCCATTGGATGGAATTTCCACATAACATAAATCAGAGTGCACCAGCTCAAGTGGTTTTGTAGCTCTCCAGGCATGTCCTTTAGGAAAAGGATCACGATGCTTCTTACCCACTATACAAGCTTCACATAGTTGATCAGGAGCTTGAATCATAGGCAAGCCAATAACCCATTTCTTGTTTGCAAGAATTTTATGCTTTCAAAGTTGAAATGTCCCAACCGCATGTGCCAAAGCCAATTATCATCAACAGTTGCAACTTTGCAACATAAATCAGCATCATACCTTATGTTCATCGAAAATAGACGATTCCTTGACATGTTTGTCTTTGCTATCAGGCTCATCTCAACATCATTTATGGTACAACCTTTCTTGTTGAATTTTAAATCATAACCTTTTTCAGCAAGTTCGCCAATACTAAGGAGATTCTGACATAAACCAGGTATGTAAAATACATCCAATATATAATTCAGAGATCCATTTTTTAATATGATGGCAATCTTTCCTTTCCTTATGACTTCAAGTTTTGAGTCATCACCAAGCTTGACTGAGGTGCGATAACTTTCATCTAAATCAAAAAATAATTCCTTCTTCCCACTTAGATGATTACTGCATCCTGTGTCCAACAACCACTGGTTATCATTTTTATCAGCTACTGCATTACTTGTTTTAAGCACCATCTTTATACCATCTTCACTTTCTGCAACTCGAGCATGGATATCTCTAATATTCAATGCTTTAGCATGATATTCTCGACTATAGTGACCATACTTATTACAGTTATGGCACTGAATATGAGATTTGCATTCCGATTGAAAATGTTCGTACTTTTGGCATTTGTGACATTGAATATTAGATTTATTTTGAAATGAGCCATTACTTTTTGTGTCTTGACTTGAGTCAGATCGAGGATTCCTCCCTCTTCCTTTGAAATTCTAACCTCTTCGATAGTTGTTCATCCTTCTTTGCATATGTCCCTCACTTCTGACATTTGTTTGAGCTTTTAATGCTTGCTCGCATCTCACGTGACTCTAACGATGCTTGCAAATCATTTAGAGTCATTGTACTGAGATCCTTTGCTTCTTCGATAGCTGCTACCACGTAATCAAAATGAGTTGAAAGTGTGCGCATAAATTTTTGCATGACTTCTATCTCTTTTATATCATCACCATTGATTTTCATTTCGTTGACAAGTTTGTCCATTCGTGAAAAATATTCGCGAATGCTTTCATCTCTTCTCTGCTCCATCAGCTCGAACTAGCGTTTTAAGCCTTGTAACCTCATCCGTTTGACTAGGTCGGCACATTCACATGTTTTGAGCAAAATTTACCAAACCTCTTTTTCTGTTTTAGCATGGAAAATTTTCTCAAGAATTGACAGCTTCATAGCTTGACAGCTAAATAATAAAGCCTTTTCATTAAGTAGACGATTTTTTTTACTTATTCCATATCAGCTTTATTTTCATCAGTTGGTTCATTAAAACCCTTTTTGAAAATTTCTCCATAGCCGCTGGTTGTTAAACAAAACTCCATCAAGCGTTTCCACATGGCAAAATTTGATTTGCCATCAAACTTGAAAACACTTGTTTGTACTTGTTGAACTTGACTTGTGCTTGAACTTGTTGCCATTTTTATACAACTAGCTCTGATACCAGATGTTGGCAATTAAAATAAAATTGCCTTGTAAAAATTTATATGTTATGGGGAAAATATGTAACACTCAAAGGATAAAATTTATCCTCACAAAAATTATTTGTATTGAAAGAACAAAAAATACACTCACAAAAACTTTTTGGTTTTTTTGTTAATAGTCAATTTTACAAACACACAACACTCAAACAATAGAACTCGTTGAAGTCTATATTTTAGGAGCTAATATTTTTAGCTCTTGCTCTCTGTGTTTTTTCTTTTCTCCTCTGTTCTATTTCGTTCTGTGTGCAAACCTCTATTTATAGAGGTTATTTGCACCAACATATTGTACTGTGAACACACGTAGTGTGAACACAAGCTGCAAATTTACTACACGTTTTCGTTTCTTCTTCAGTTTCTCTTCTTCCAGCTTTTGGTGGCATCTAGATTCATCTTCATTTTTCTTTCTTAATTTCTAAGTTTGTGGGCCCCACAGGCATGTCCACTTGGTTCATTATTCTAACATTATCAGGTACATATATTTGTTTATTTGTTAATATCTTACCATCTAGTGTTTATTTGTAAAATAGGCATGGATTAAGGAATACTTCCCTTCAATCGGATGCTCCATCGCGAGATCGTCTTATCAGAAAAACATGCCATGCGTTTTCAAGTGGGACCAAGGTGTAGGTTCCAGTAACATGGACTTGCAACATATATTACACTTTCAGTCCCTTAGGATTGATCAAGTGAAGTGGCAACCGTTCGAACCTGAACATCGCGTATTCCGACCGTTTGAATTAGTTAGTTTCTACTCCGGATGGCTTAGGGTTGGTAAGGATTGCACGACCTATCTGCCTGAACGGGTCTTGCACCAATTTGGTCATGTCCAAGGGATTCCTCATTCACCACCACTCCAATGTCCTCCACACGAAGATATCAATGAGGCATTTGAGGCTTGGAACGAGCATGTTGTTGATGAACAAAGCAGAGGGCCACGTGCGAGGATTTTCGGTGAGGTCGATGGAGGATACCTTCATTGGATCCATGAGTTTTCTCATCCCTATCTAATTCATACATCTGTGAGGGTTCAAAACCCTGAAATGCTTAACGTAAGTTTGTTTTATTATTTATTTTTAGTGATATTGTTTACTGAAATGCTTAACACTTTATTTTGATTATAGGTTCGATATCAAGAGAGGCTTAATAAGATTGATGTATTGCAACGTATCAGATCTGACATTGGTTACTTGGATGATGTCGAACATCAGGAAATCTAGGATTTATGCAACACTCCGATTCACCTTGATGTACAACAAAGGAGGAGGCAAAGTGTAAGAACGTCAAGATCTAATAGACCCGAGCAATCCGGGCAGGCTGGACGTGGTGGATCGAGATGTGTTAGGGGCAGAAACGTGTAGATCGTGGGAAATATGACATTATTTTAGTTATGCTAGTTATTCTATTTTGGATGACATTTTGACTTTTGGAGCATTATGTATTTTGGGTGTTATGTTATGGGGCAGAAACTTGTTATGTTAGTCATGTTAAGTGGTGGTATTTTGGATGACATTATGTATTTTGGATCATGGTTCTATGTTAGTTATGTTATTTCAAGGCTAATTATTGGTCTTATCTTGCTATTATTTTTTTCTGTTATGGAGGAGCTTGTGTATTCATGCTTGTTTTACAACACTTAAAACAGGCAACAGATATGATTATGGAAAAATCGTTTGCCACTGGGTGGATTTTCAGACACACGTATTTCGGAAATTTCACTAAATTTTCGAAATATAACTCTCAGAAAAGTATTGATCCAATATCTTTTGAAATTGGGAAGTTTTTCCGACAGATATATGTTGGAAAATTCAATAAAATTCCGAAATATAATTTTCGAAAAATGGTTGAGCACAAATTCTTAGCTATTGGGAGGTTTTTCCGAAAATATGGTATGAAATTTCCGAGACATATCTGTCGGAATTATTTGTTGGCACTAGTTTTTTACATTTCCACCAACCATGACACAATAACAAATTATTTCACTCCAGAATACCACAAATACATAAATGAAATAAAATAAATATTAAAACATAATTCTTTTACTGAAAATTTATAATTGGCTCAATTACATCCAAAAATATCCAAACCAAACATCCAAAGTGTTGGAAAGTGCCCTAGTGGCAATCGTATTTTCTCTTTTACTTGTACTTATTTCATGTTTATGGATTATTACTATTAATAATAATGAGGCATTTCATTTATTATATTTATGCTTTAATTGTTTAATTAAAATAGATGTAATAAAGTCCTTAGGATTATAAGTTCAGTATCATAAGAATATCAAGTACATGACTTGATAGTGGGATCTTATTGATTGACAATTATCCTTAAAGATTCCCTAGTCGAGTATTACAGTTAATAAGGACAGCTATAATACATCGAGACTAGTATGTGACAGACTGATGACTGTATCTCACCGGTCATGGATATGGGATATCAAGTCTTCACGTAAGTACACATTGGGACAACTGTGTATTGGATTGACCCGCCATGAGAATGCTACATGGGTTATTAAGTGAGTGTCATAAGCGATTCTCATAGTGACAATGGTGTACATGGTCTAGAGGTGTCAAAATGGGCCGGGCCGATGCGGGCCGGGCCAAAAAACCCGGGAAAAGTGCGGGCTTGGGTTCCAGAAATGTGGTCATAAATTGAACCCGGGCTTATTAGCCCGGTCTAGAGCCGGGCCAAAAAACCCAATCGCGGGCCGGGCCAAAAAACCCTGGGTAAAGTGCGGGTTTGGGCCGCATGCTAGGGAGCACAACTTGCACCCGGGCTATTTGGCCCAGAATCATTTGGCCCGCACCTGGGCCGGGCCGGCCCGAACCCGGGCGGGCCGGCCCGTTTTGACAGCTATAACATGGTCCTTTGACCTGAAGTCGCTACGGTTCCCAACATGAGGAATTATGTGCTTTCACGCAATCAAACGTCATCTTTAACCAAGTGATCATAACGGTTGTAGTTGGGCATATGACAAATCATGTAGAGGGGTGTGAGTGACGTAGATGGGATTTGTCCTTCCTTGTCAATAGGAATTATATCTCTGGGCCCCTTGACTGAGTGAGACGGTGAAATGTATGGCCATACTCAAGACAGTCAATATGAGATATTGACGAGACTTGTTTAGACGCGTCTACTCAGGGATCAAGAAACCATAGGTTACACTGTACATGGGTGACACCTTCCATGCCATGAGTGTAACTAAGATATTTGGACAAAGGGACTAAATTTACACATGATCATTGGTCACACTAAGGTTATGTCAGATCACAGACATTCTTGTCACTTAGGTAGCAATAACGTGTTGCTAGATATCGCTCATTGCTTGTAAACTTAAAATGAGATTTTAACTTTACTGTCAACGTTACAGAAACCTATAGGGTCACGCACTAAGAACAGATAGATTGAAGATATCACATTTGCTAAAAAATACAATAGTTGTATTTTTATAAAATTTACGTCCGTGCGATGCACAGTATGACCGTGCGACGCATTCTGATATGTGCTGTCAAGCCCAGCCCGCTGGTCTAATACTATTATTTAATAGTATTAGCCTTAGGGTTTTGGTACGTGTGAGACACATAACGACAACCTTAGTCGTCCGTATCAGAGAGAGTGAGTGATACACTGAATCTCTTTCTTCTACACTGGCACTGAGAAGAGAGATGTGACTCCAATTGGGAACCTGTTCGTGTGGATACCAATAAAGGCACGACTACCTTGATGCGCTCGTGATTGACGTGGATTGTTCGTGGACGATCTGAACAGCGTCGTTCTCCTCTTCGCATCAAGAGGTAAATGTTTTTCTATCTCGAATCATGCTCTCTCGCATGGATCCTGTTCTGGAAATAGGGGATTTCGTTTTTTTTTCGTTGCGTATTTTGATCCCTATTTTCAGCACAAAGAACTTATTCACCATCCTTTGAAAGATCAATAATTCCACCATTAGTAAATTTTTTAGGTAAAAGAGGTCTGAAACTATTTAACTGGTCACTTTGTCTAGCCTCCCAAGTAGCTGCATCTCCACTGAAATGTGTATGCCATAGGGGATAAACAGGTGGTAATGGTGCACCATGTTTTAAATTTATCTATACATATACAAATATGGTATCAAATAATTTATCATGTGAATTACAAGTGGTATGAAGGAAATAAATTTATACCTACAAAAAGTGATTTTTTGCTACATTTCGACCAATGCCCTATATACGAATAGTGGCCGGTGGTCCTGTGTTATAAGGTAAAAACGTCAAACATTCACCAATGGTTTGACTAGGTATTGACATAACAACAACATCATATCGTGAAGCAATTATGTGACCCATATCCGTCATCTCCATCCATTTATCTGCCCCAACCGATCCGACTTTCGAAACATGTAACTTATCAAGCACCTTCGCAAATTCATCAGCATCACCTAAAAGGGAAGTATATAATGCCCTGTGATCCAGCATTTCGTTGATCAAATCATATCTAATCATAGCCCAGTTATCTTCATGACTGTAACGATGCATTGAGATGACACGAAACCCGCAATTACCATCACTCTGAACATTATTAACGGATTCAATCAGAAGATCCAATGCAGGGTGGGGTGCAAACCCAAATGTGGATCGCGTACGTTTTTGAGAACCTTGTGACGGGGTTTTCTGTGCCCTCTTCTTAGAAGTTTGAGAATTTTTTGATTCTTATGACCCTTTGCGAAGTTCTTGGGTTAAAATATCATTCACCGATGAATCCACATGTTCAAAAAATGATGGATCACGCTTCGTGGACTTGTCCTTGTCCGTTTTTCGCCCTTTTGTACTAACTGGTACCTTGGGTGGTTGCAATGATGTTGTGTGAGGTTCAACAACTTCCTGAAATATTTCAAAAAGCCTTTTTTTCCCATCAAGGTCAGAGTTATTATATTTCTCCTTATATTGCTCCCAAAGCATCTCAGGATCTTCTACATTTCTTGGACGAACACTCACTTTAGTGGCCATAGATAACACTTGCCAATGCGGATGAATTTCACTTAGTGGAATTGGTTGACCTAACCTTATGTACTTGGCAATATTACATCGACAAGGTAAGTCATGATTCCTTTGGATACGACAATCACACGAAACAAGATTGTTATCAGCATTATCAAGACCTCGAGCCTCCTTGTTAATTAGACTCAATGCCTCACGAGAAACCTTGAAGTGCAAATTTTTGTATAAGGTCGTGTTGACTCTATGCTCCAATATAGTCATACTTTCCTCAAATGGAGCCAAAATCTCCGTCTGATGACACAACAACAACTTATTGATGCACTCAAAACAAGTAGCGATGTCTCTTCTGTTATTGGATAACATCCTCTTGAAGTTAGAATGAGCATTTTCCACTCTGTTAAACATGAAAAAAAAATTAACAATAATTTTTTAAGAAAATATTAAATTAATGATACTAAAATACAATGTAATTGTTACCTGTGTGTTGTTGTGTTACCAAGATGCATGTGTTTGTCAACAAAAGCATCCACAAATTTGACACCATTATTGTTCAGATATGTGTCATCCACGTAAGCACTGATATGTTCACCTACTCTTTCATGGAAAATGGCAAGGCAATTATCATAATTGTCCACATCCTTGCAATGGACAAGACCTTGAAATGCTTCCATTATTGACTCAACCTTGTCAAGGTCCTTGAAATAGTCCTTGCACCACACCTTAACATTGCATGTAACGTGGAATTGACGCAGCAAATGTGAGGCCGTTGGAAAAACATATTCCAATGCCTTAACCAATGCGCCATCCATATCAGTTACTATCACTTTTGGATAGTATGCGGGCTCTGGAAGCAAACTGCGCAATCTCTCTAATGCCTAGACAAATGTCTCTGCGGTCTTATTGAAGATGAAACAAAATGCAACTGTAAATGTTTTTCATGTCGATGTTTGCCCCACAATCTCAAACAATGGCATCTTATATTTGTTTGTTTTGTACGTGTTATCCATGATCAATACACTGCTGAAATTTTGCAAAAGTTGTATTGATATAGGATGGGCCCAAAACATATTTTTCACCTCATCGCTTCCCTCATGGGTAGTAGGTCACGCCTCATACCCTGCTTCTGTTAGTAACTTCCAAAGATGCTGCATCTGTGTTCTTGGAAGCCTAATATTCCTTCGATAATCTTTACAAACGGTGTTGATTTTTTAACCGTTGTCACATTATCCGAGAATCTCTCCTTCAGTGTGGTGATTACCACTTAGGCTTCACTCCGCTTTTAGTCATGTCAATCACAAGTTTATGCTCCTCATTTGATAGCCTTCCAGCCTCAGCATGTTCAACCAAAGACTCGTACGGAGGATGATTATGGCTTTCACATTTCACTTCTAATCTCCAACCTTCGCCTTTTACGATTGGCCTAGCATACAAAACAAACGGGCAATTACACTTCTTTGATCTGGTAATGTATTTGCTTCTGCCTGAAGGCTTGTACATGCCTCCTTTCTCGCAACCAAAAACAACTCTTTCCCTTTGACTAGAACCTTTTTCTCCTTCTGATCTAGTAATATTCAAAATAAAGCCTTGTTGCCTCCCAACATTCTTCACAAATTTAACTACTTCTTCACGACTACCAAACAATTGACTAGTACAAAATGAACCCCTATAATCGACAAGGCCTACCACTTCTATTTCAATATTGTCAAGATTGTGACCTTCAGTTTTATCCATGACTTCTGTATTATATAAAAAAAACACAAACATCAAATAACTTTCTGTATTTAAAAAAAAACACACATATCAGAAAAAATTTCGATATCTAATAGTCGGAAAAAATTTCAAATTTCCGACTTACGTTTATTGGAAATATTAAATTCCGACACCATACTTTCGTAAATTATCACTTGCTATTTTTAAATAATTTCCGAGAGACCCGAGTCGGAAATATATTTTTCCGACTCTGGTTCGTCGGAATCGTAACGTACAGTAAAAAAAACGCACATACCTTAGGAAGCAAGGAGCACAAGAGCAATGCACCGGGAGAAGCAACCTTTAAATTTCGTAAGGGTAATATGATAAGGAAAAGCAAAAAAAGGTTGATGGGAAGATGAAAGGCTGGAGGTTATGAGATGTTTTAAGAAAATAAGGATTTGATGAAAGTGTTGAAGTGTTGGAGGGAGTATATTCAGTGGAGTTTTGGAAGATGAAAGGGATGAGGTGTGGGATAACAATTGGGGTATAAAAACTGACATTTTTTAATAAATGATACAAATGTAATTTCACTGTTTAAATTGGGGTGTGTGGATAATGCATGGGGTGGGAATTCCAAATCTCATTTCGGTTCCCAAAATGAATTAATAAAACAGTGAGTTAACAAAAAAAATTGACAAAGGTAATTAACCCAATATTTTATTTCATTAAAATATTACTTTATTTACAATAAAGTCTGAGTGTAACTCCAAATTTCCATGTTACACCTAAAGCAAGATACACACAACTCTATCCTTATTGGGAAGAATTTAGATGACTTGACGTCATCCTGGCTATTACTTTTTTTTTTGTGGTAAACTACTTCTATTTTACTCCAACAAGAAGTGAACTCAGTTTTGTCCATTTCCAATTGAGGGATCAGCTTTATCAATACCTAACACACATTAGGGGAATGAGAGTAATTCATTGTTATATCATGTAAGCATATATGTGATTGAATAATTATAAGTTAACAAACACATATAACACATTAGGAATAAAATCTTTTTCAGGGAGAGTTACTCTTGCTCGATCATGCCTTATGAATCTCCCTTACTATGTGATGCAAGCTTGCATGATCCCGGTTGGTGTCTGTAATGAAGTCGAGAAGATTTGTAGAAGCTTTATATGGGGGAGCTCAAATGAAAGAAGAAAGTGTCATCTAATCTCGTGGGACGTCATTTGTTCACCAAAGGATAAAGGCGGCCTTGGATTTAGGAATTTGAAAAGTTTGAATGAGGCTTATATGATGAAATTAGCTTGGAATTTGATCTCTTGCCCTGATGCTCTTTGGGTGAAAGTCCTTGCGGCAAAGTATAGAGTTGTGGATGCTGTCAAGATTTTACCAGCTACAAATCAGGGTGTTTCCTCTCTTTGGCGGGGCATCTCGAGAGCGGCTCCTAAAGTCCGGGAGGGTATCATGTGGAATTTAGCAAACGGTGGCACAATAAAGTTTTGGACAAATTCGTGGTTGCCTGGCATCAAGGCTATTGCAAAATCTTCCATATGTGAATGCTCCTGATTGGTGTCTGAATTATCGTGTTATTCATTACTCAATCAATGGTTACTGGGACTGGGATGTGTTAAAGATTATTCTGCCTGATTATGTTTGCAAACATATTGCTTGTAAGTTCCATTGAGAATGTTTTGATAATGACAAAAGGTTTTGAACAAGTTACAAATGTATTGATCAAATTCAAGCTCAACAAGCAAACAACAAACATCAAAGGAAGAAGAGAGAACAAGCTCATGAAGACTTATGAAGATCTAGTTTGAGTATTATTGTAATATCTTTAGCCTCTCTAGCTTAAGTCTTTTATTTGATGAGTTTGGGTAGAGTCCTATAGAGGGTAGTGAATCTCTATCAAAGGTCATGATTATATCTTAATTTGAGTTTTCACTTAACCTAAAATCAATAGGTGGCTTAAAGGTTTGAAAGAAAATGTTTAGTTTTGAGAAAACAAGTTTCTAAGTGATTTTGCACTAGCTTAATCGATTAAGTAATCATCTAATCGATTAAGACATTTCAAGTTACAGTGCTTAATCGATTAAGAAACAGTTTAATCGATTAAGACCTGTAGAACTGGTTTTTAAAATACGTTTTTCACTTCTCAAAATCAGTTTTAAGTGCTATTAACTTTTGGGTATTCTATATTAACCTTTTCCTAACCTTTGCGATCTATATACATCAATTTCATATCAATTTTACAAAGAATCAAGCCACTCTATTCTCTCTCAAATTCATAGATCAAAAGCTTTCTATTTTACATTCTTTGATCAAGAACTCTTGAATCTTTCATATTGATATTGTCATAACTATTGGAAGAGATTCATAGGAATGTCATTTTGTTTTCTATTGTTTTGTAATCTTTGCAAGAGGCAAGCCATCTACAACAAACAAGAAGCCTTGGTGTGTCGATTATCATCAAGCAAGTTCATTCAAATTGAAGAAGAAGTCTTGGTTGTGAATCAAGCAAAGTGAAGTCTTGTTGTGAGGTATCAACGAGCAACGTGAAGACTTGTTGTGTGGATTATCAACAAGGGGTAGAGGTTAGATTAGAGAGAAGGTCAATAGGATTGCAAGGCAAGGGTGTGGTGTATCTCTTGTAGGCTATCAAGAAGGGAGTCTTGAGAGGCATTTACTTGTAATTTGAGAACTCTAATTCCTCATAGTGAAGAATCTCTCTTGGTTGAAGAGGGGACTGGATGTAGCTTTCAAGTGGATGAAAGTGAACCAGGATAAATCACTGTGCCGTATCTCTAAACCCTTACTCTTTACATTCTTGTCATTCATTGTGTTCTTGATTGAAAACCTAGAAAAGATTGATTTTCATAATTGATTGAATTGAATCTTAATTGTGCAAATTGATTAAGGGAAAATCATTTTCATAACCTAGGTAATCAATAAGAATATTGGTGTTAATCCTTTCCGTTGAATCTCTGATCATTCGTGTTGATTGATTGATTTTCGTATTCGATTGAAAAGTGATTTTTCAGTTTTCTGAAGGGTTAATCGATTAGTAATCGATTAAGACATTTTGTGCTTTCTGATCTTAATCGATTAAATTGCAGATTAATCGATTAAAAGTTCAGCTTAATCGATTAAGTGTTGTAGTTTTTGCAAAAATCATTCGTTTTGATTGTTTCGATTTGTTTCGGTCGAAAATCTTTCAAGGTTTATTTTACACCTATTCAACCCCCCCTTCTAGGTGTTCTCCTAGGGTTCCTTAGTTGTTTCAACCACCAATTGCGGTTTCCTCATTGCTGGTGTCGTTCCTCCTAACCCGGATGTAGGGAATGACTCAGTTACTTGGATGGAGGATGCTAGCGGTTGCTTCTCTCTAAAATCTGCTTATAACCTGATTAGGAGCAGCAACCAGGTGACACCAAATAACAATAAAAATTTTGAGAGTGTTTGGGCGTAGAATGGACCGCGACGTATTCGAACTTTTTTATGGAAAATTTGTCATGGTAAACTTCTTACTAACTCGGATAGATATAGAAGGAGTATGTGTGCCAATGAAATGTGCACTAGTTGTAACAACAGTCCCGAAACAGTGTTACATTGCTTAAGGGATTGTGGTAATAGTCTTTCTTTCTGGCAGCATTCAATCCACTCAAATTGTTGGAATAATTTTTTCTCTATGGATTTGGCCAGTTGGATTAAAGCCAATTTAAATGGTAATTTTACAAATTTGGTGAAAGTACCTTGGGATGTTTTCTTTTGGATTGTTGTTTGGTATATTTGGCGTAACAAGAACCTTAGGATTTTTGAGAATAGATGTGATACAAGACTTGTTTTGCTGCATCATGCTATTAGCTACACTAATGTAGTTATCAAGGCTGCAGATTGGGATAAGAAGTGCCTCTACTTGAAACATGACACGTTAGTGTCTTGGGAAGCTCCTCCTTTGCATTGGTATAAAATCAATATTGATGGTCCAGTGCGACGTCCTTCGCTCAGTGCTGCTTGTGGTGGAGACTTTCGTGATGCGACGGGTTTGTTCCTTAAAGGATTCTCTTGCAATATTGGTATCGCTTCCTCTATCAAAGCCGAGTTGTGGGGTCTCCTCTGGAACTTAAGAATGGCCAAGGACACAGGTGTTGCTCGCATTATGGTTGAAATGGATTCTCGGGTTGCTGTCTCTCTTGTCCTTTCGGGTTTCCCGGAAACTCACCACTGTGCAGCTCTGGTTAGAGAAATCAAGAACCTTCTTGGCAGTGGGTGGAATGTCCAACTTCGTCATATTTTTAGAGAAGCTAACCACTGTGCAGATGCTTTAGCGAACCTTGGTCATGGTAATGATTTTGGATGTAATTTTTATGATTCTCCCCCTCCTCCTGTTTTCCCTATATTTTGTGAGGATGCTTATGATGTTAGCTTACCCAGAATGATTCTATAATTTCTTTTGGTTTTTTGGGCGCTTTGCCCCGTTATATATAAAAATAAATAACAAAACAAGTTTCTTATCATAATCATTATCTTATTTATCTGAATGTCATGCATGCTCGGTATCACAATTAAACTTTCATTATCATTGTCCAACACTTCCACAAAATCAACACTTTGGGAAAAAGCAATCGGGAGTAATTGTCTCACTTCCTGGTATACCTCCAACGAGCATGACGCTCATCATGAATCCAACCTGGATCAAAGTATACTGAGAACCACCCTCTGTGATCGCCCAAAATGGCTAAGTTGTAAATGGAATCATTGCCCTGCAATAATTCTCAACAACTATCCATTTCTGCTATTATCCAACGGACCATTCATGTATCTTAACCCCACATCTTACCGTGATCACCATAACTCCATATATGATGCATGATAGCTCATGCAATCCTTAATTACTCCTCTTATATATTTATTTTATATTTTATATAAAACATAATTGATGGATAGGTTGTGTATTAAGATGTCAAGGGTATTTTTTTAAAACTACTGACTAATAATCGGTTATCCCAGGTCGATAACCGATTACCCCTGTTTGTTATTGCCTAGAAAACACTTCAATAATTGGTTAAGTTATCAGTTTAACCGGTTACACCTATAACATGAGAGTAGATAGGTTCTTTTTCTCCATCCAATTCAATTCATTAATTCTTCTTAACCTCAAACAACAATGAACCAGTCAACTATACTAGTTCATATGCCAATTCTAAGTAGTTGTTCTTCAAGAATCAAAACCCTTTACGGTGAATTATTCTCATACAATTTACTAACAAAACTACACTCTTTTAATTGGTATAACCTGGTCAATAGTGTTAAGCATATATTTTCAGCATCCTAATAATTTGCATATAACTAAATGAATAACGTATAGTTTGTAACATCCTGATTTGGTAATTTGAAAACACTTATGCTTATAAAAATATTAATGAAAATTGAGAGTAATTTTTTTTTAAAGTACTAAGTTTACAAGTTTTATTCACAAAGTAATCTTCTTTTCCAAAAACATTTTACTTGTTAAACAGTCATCATAGTTTACTTCATCGCATAATGACACATAATTCAAACTCCCAAAACGAGTGGTCACAAACTCCATTCTCAAACTCATTTCATAAACTATAACAATGGTTGAATGCGGAAAACACTGCATTAAATCATTAATTTTTATTCAAAAATCTTGCAATGTCCTATAACTGTCATCGCAAACATTATTCAAGTACAAAGTGTTGGTAATTGAAAATAGAAAAGGGTTCGTAATGAATAGAACAATAATATCCAAGTAGCTTAGTAAGAGCACAAAACTAAAACACAATGCACACTCAACTACCGGTCTTCATCACTATCATCAACCGCAGGTGCCTCTGCTGGGTCGAACCACCAATCCTTCGGTTCATCAAACACGGCTTCACCCTTCTCTGGATCCTCCTCGAGCTCAACCTCCAGAACAATAATATCCAAGTAGCTTAGTAAGAGCACAAAACTAAAACACAATGCACACTCAACTACCGGTCTTCATCACTATCATCAACCGCAGGTGCCTCTACTGGGTCGAACCACCAATCCTTCGGTTCATCAAACACGGCTTCACCCTTCTCTGGATCCTCCTCGAGCTCAACCTCCAGAATCTCCTTGGGTTCGTTTTTATGAGCCATCTCTTGTTCCACTTCCTCTTATTCCATCTCTTGATCTTCATCATCCTAAGGTTCCTCTTGCTCTTCTTCTTTTGATTCTTCTTTGTGACATGTTGCCTCGGCACTGGATGAATGTCATGGTAGTCTGTTGTACCGCCCATTACATTATCACTAAACTTTAACTTGCTTACAAGAGTGTCGAGGACTAATCCTCTGATGGTGTGCTTCGGATCAGTGATCTCCATGCACACGTCACCTCTCTATACCCAACCGTTACGGTTTACCTCTTAAGATCATTCTTGAAAGATCTCTATGAAACTCCATTTGATTTGCCATCTAAAGATATTACCACAAGGGTCCACCAAACAAGGGGAAACAGAAAGAGTAAGCGATCCGGATGGGTTAACTTCAACGGTGTGGGTTTACGGTAGACAGTATATTAAGACCAACACACAACATGCTCAAGGGATTCTTAGAATTATTAGTCTTTTATTCAAGGTTTCATTGTTTCGCATCCATTAATGATATGGGGAGTAATATCATTGAGGTAACAAGTTTAGTTAGCACACACGACTACATCTCCTCCAAAGTCCACCCAAACCTAAGTCGAAAAGCAAACGGGATGTACAGGAACCATACCACACCGGCATCGATGTCATAAAAATAATGCTTGCAACCACTCCAAGTGGCCAGCCAAAATATCAATGGAATTCCTAAATAAAAGTGCCCTGGGAAAAATGCCCATCTAGCCTCGTTCAGGTTCTCTCCCACCGTTCAAGACTTGCTCAAGGGGGCGACAATCCTTCTCTAGTCTTGAGTGTAATCATTACTACGGCCTTCTAGTCATAACCCGACCATTGTAGCATTGTCCGCCTAGAGAATTTCTCATTGGCTTCTTGACGTTCACAGTCCTCCCCCCCCCTTCCCTTTCACATTCTGCACATGAGTACCACAGACACTCAAGGTATCTTTCCTTTCCACTACTCCACACTCAGCTCGCATGGTTAGGAAAGTCTTTTAAGTTGTTCATAAAAAGTTGGTCGACCCATTCTAAGCCTCACTTCGAAATAATATTCGTAGTTACTATTCGAAGCACTTCTAAGGGGACTCGACCTCTAAATTTAATTTCAATAATTACACAACATCATCACCTCCTAGTACAGTGGAATAAATAACGCTCGCAACCACGACAATTCAGCTCATGTGACCAGTCCAAAAATATACAACATAAGTCCGACATGTCATAGAGACCGTGCAAGGAAACATTTTCAAAAAAAAAAAAGATTTATGCAACAGGCATCTTCACTGTACGAATCATATCACTCAAGTGTTATAAACATTTTATGATTGTGCCTTACCTCGTAAGGACTTAAACCCACCAAGGCCCAATAATATTTTTCTTTATATCTTTTAAATTCCAAAACTCTTCACATTAAAATTCGAATTCCATCCAACGGCACAAGGCCATTACTTAGCCACATAATTTCTTTATCTCCTCACGGTTTTCTCAATTATTCTCAAATTCTTAATTCGATATAACGTCATAACATCAACAAGGCAGAATAAGATAATTTTTCACCTACATAAATCATATAACAAAATAGGATCTTAGTCCTTTCATATGAACAACAAGTCATGCACATTAAAATGCTATCAAACTACTAAACGATCATACTGCTAGTTTCGACCTTTGAGATGGTACGGAATGTCCTAATATAAAGCTATCTACCATGGTATCTTAGGAAGACTTCTTTATCACCTTGCAAATTCATTGATGTCTTGAGTGCATCGTTTTGGGGTCGTGCCTATGGTTCCCTCTAACCGCTTGCTCCTTCACCACGCAATCCAAATGCCAACAACGTCTAAATTAACTACTATTTTAACTGCACAGTTCTACTCTATACGAATTCACATGTTATCACTTTTTGACCTTTTTATTCTTGATCTTGGAACTGAGGTTAACCAAACCATATACTTATAATAGATGCATTGAAGTATGATATGGGATGGGAGACAGAGAAAGCAAAAGAGAAAAAGAGGAGTGGATCTCGCCTGTGGGCTTACGAAAACTAGACAAATGGAAAGTGAATTCTTTGTAATGGCCCATATCAGCCCAACTGCCCAACGCTCTCATTGATAAAAAATTCTCTTAAAATCTAACATCTTTTATTTGTTAGACTTGGCAGATCAAATAATATAATTGTTATTATATATCCCCTCCCATTGCCTAAAATGAAAGTTGAAGGACATGAATAGTACAAAGAAAAACAAAAGTAACATTGTATTCGCTCTTAAATTACTCACTCACCATTAAAAAAAAATTAAAAATTAAAAAAAATTACTCCCTTGGTTTCTTGTTATTTTCCTTTTTTCTATTTTTATTTTTATTTTTCTGCTCCATTAAAATGCAAGAGTACAATAAATATTACTTCATTTTTCATGTTTACATGTATTTAATAGAGTATTGATTTGTGTAAGTAGTGGAAAAAAAATAATTACAAAGAAAGAAATAGTATATTAGAAAAAAAAAACATTATTAATTTAATGAAAATCAAAACAATTATTACATTTTTTAAAGAACATGTTTTTTTTTAATCGGACAAATAAATATAAACGGAGAGAATATTATTTAATAAACACTTAAGAGGAATTGATATAATCGAGCCAAAATCTCCGTCTGATGACACTGATGAACTCAAAACAACTTCCTTGAAGGGAGAGAGGATAAGCTACTCACCGCACCTGAAGTAGATTTGTTCATTACAAATAGAGTGGAGGATAAAGATGGTTAACACCAAATAAAATATTATTTAGTATACAAACAATAAAATATTTTCTCATTTATTATATATACAACTTTTCATTATTGGTACGGAATTCATTTTGTCTCTTGGGTGCCGAATTCATTCATATATAATACATACAACATATATATTATTTGATAAAATACTCATTGTTTCTTGCTCAAAAACAAACTTCTCTTGGAGATAATAGTCATGTTCATTTTGAAGAAGGCAAGAAATGACTTAAGGAACATCCCTAAAGCGAAAGCCAAGTTGTGGATGGAGACATGCATCAATATCTGCATGTAGTAAATGATAAAGCCCAAAGCAATTCCGTGTCTAAAATTATTGTTTTTATTTGTCATTGTTATAACTGGTCAAAATCTATGTTTTCAACCCTCCACCACCTCTCTTTCCTCTATTCTTTGTAAACCCAAACACGCACCCTTCCAACTCCATATTTTCCAACCTGGTGATATCATCGCTTTAACATTGAGACATGAGAATCAGCTATCCAATAAAATAGATTTGATGCTTAAATTGGTAATTGAAAGAAAATCATCGGATATCACTCATTCAATTGTGTTTAAATGTCTCGTGCACTTACGCCTGCATGATTTAATGCCTTAAATTAAACAACTAGTATTATCACTGCAACAAATAATGATGATCAATGATCAAAATTTATCAGTAATGACCAAAATTTGTTCAAAATAAAATTTTTTTCAATGAATTGAACCCAAAGTTGTCGATAAAAGAGGCATCAGAAAAAACTTTTGACGAAATTTTAAATTTGTCGGTATTTCTAATTGAATAATCTGTCGAATTAAAATATTTCAAAGGACAAATTTAAATTCGAAGGATTGTTCAACGGAAATTTTAAATTTGGTATTTCCATTTAATTTTAAATTATGCAATTTTTGACTAACAATTCACCAGAAAGCTAAAGAATTTGTTTAAAAAAAAATGATACCAATTTTCGGACAGATTTTATAAATCCATCGAAAATAAATTAATAAGTTACTCTATGATTTTTGTGGCCCTTATCTTCGTGTTTTGTAATGCCTTGACTCTTTGGAAATATGTTAAGAATATTATTTTGTTCAATGTTTATTGCATGTAAAAGATAACAATCTTATTGATATAATGGTGGCAGCAATAGTAGATTAATCTATAAGGGTATGAGAGTTTTAACTTGCCCATTTTCCAACTTAATTATGATAGAAATTACATTATTGAAGGATCATCATGCTTACTCGCCTGAATTATCTTATAGTATATATCTCTCTTATCATATGCATCAAATAAATAAAGCAGTCCTTAATCCTCAAGGAAATAATAACTCTGCACCGATAGCTTTTCATCAAGCTGAATTTTAACCTTTATTTGATTGAAATATCGGTAGTTGGTCACATTACCTCAGCTGCTTGCTAGATATAAATTTAACGAGAACTATCCAATTAATTAAGTCATTGATTATTCCCCCCAAAGATTAACATTTGAAGGATATAAAAATATGTGATCGATGTTAACGTTTTTGTTTAGCATAGTATAGATTCAAGGAATTCGTGCGGCTATACGTTTAGGGAATGTGCATTTGACTCCAAAAAAAAAAAATATAATAACAAAAGAAAGATTGAGACATAAACTTTGATTAATTTAATTAATCAGACTTTGAAATTCTGAAAATGCTGGCCATGGTGGATCAAATCTGCTACTAGATTATGACCGAAGGGTGCATTATACCAGAAACTTAGTTAAAGGAAAAAGACTGGTGATAATGAGGATGTAAACCTTAAACCATCTCACAATTTTCATAAAAGAAAAAAAATAAAAGCAAAAGGGACTTTTAAGGGTAAAAAAAAACAAATTTAGAGCAAAGACTCCAAGCCCCCAATAAAATAGTAATATAAAAACAGGAAATCGTTTTCTGCCCCAAAAGATTTTGATCTTTCATTTGGCTGAACATCAAAATCCAATTAAAATGATATTGTCTGAAAAGACTTGAAAAAGAGGGGTAAAACGCACAAGAAAACAATAAAATTAAAAAAGTGATACTTGCCTTGCATAGTTCTCTTTCCTATTAACCTCAGCCTTTTGATTAAAAAAAATAGTAAAATGCATTGAGAAATTAAGTTTGTTTTTATTATTAAATTATATCTTTTTTTTATTTTAAAAACTGTGGAGGGGAACTTCACAGTCCCGGCACCTGGAGCAACATGGGTGGGGTGCCTCCCCAAGAGATGTTCTCCACAAGGATTCGAGCCTCTGACCTAAGATTATAATTTTTCAATACATGTTTTGGAATTAAGATTATTTTTTTCGAGTTTTTTTAACCTATATATCCATACATAGGATAAAAAAAATATAAAAAGTAAACATGGATTGAAAAATTAAATAATAATTTTTTAATTTATTAGGTGTATCATTTTTCAACGAAGACTTGTTTTTTAAAGGTTTGTTAATCCTATGTATACATGGATCATAAATTAGAAAGACTTTTTACAATTGGTAGTATTGAAACTAACAAATTTTTAATTTAATTATGTTATTTAGATACTCTTGATTTACTTAATTGGTTGTTAGTTAATCAATATAAAATAATAGAAATAGTTAATAAAAACAAATATGAAAAAAAATGTTACTTAAAAATTATAAAATGCCTTATAATAAAAAAAAATCATCAAAACGTTCTAAAATATAACTTGTAATAAAAACTGAAAAAAGTATAATTTATAAATATGATAATATAGATAGATGATTACACCCTGATCAGGAGTTTTTAAAAATTTATGTATATATCAGAAAAAAGAAAATTAGATACACTAGAGAATTCATCAACCAAATTAAATGAAAAAAAGACGTAACGCATTTATTCTTAAATGATTAAACAACCCCATAATGGTAAATAATTAAAAATATATATCACCTCGATTATTATTATTGTTATTATTATTATTATTAATTGAGTAACAGTTTAAACTTTTTTACATTATTGATATATTATTCATTATTTATGTGTTTTATTTTTATTTTCAAATCAACTATTAATAATTCATCAATAATAAATAATATATTACAATATAAAAAATTTCACACTATTACAGTGTACATTATTTTCTCTTATTAATATTGTGTCTCAAATAGAATGATATAATTTCTTCATTCCACCTTAAAATGAATGGACTATCATTTACATGAGTCACAATCATAACAGGTAATCCACATGTGGATGAGGTTATCATCACCTCACCAGCTTCCCCCACAAAGAACTAACTAGTTAATGCTTGTCCACTCCTCTTTCTAACTAGCATCCCACATTTTCATCCCTCATATCATATCATATACCATATATTATATATAATATAATATAATATATGAGTTTGGTTGGTGCTTAATATAAAACAATTATGTCCTAATCAAAACAAAGAAAAAAAATAGAGAACAGTGCTATAGTAGATACGTTCCCAAACGTTGCTTTCAGAGTCACTTTTGATAAAACATAATTAAACACCTCCCAAGAAAACAACAACATATTCAATCACTTTCCAATCAACATCCAAGACCCGTGTGGTTTGGACGGTTCTCTATTCCTTATGGAGTTTCTCAAAAGTTCAATTACCATATCTTACACACCAAAGAAGGAAAAGACAAATCATGTGAGAAACTTGACTCTGTATATGAACTACCATTTCTAAAGTTGGTGGGTAACCAAACAAAGATTTTCACCAGAAACCTCAAAGTCATCACAAATCATATATTTAGAGTGGTGATGGTACCAATTAAGCTAATATCACCAGCGTTTCAAGTAGATATAATTTTAGTCTTTATAAATAGAGTGGTTTCAATTTTGATTTTAAAAAAATTGACTTGGATTTTTGGAAATATTAAAATTTGTTTTTTTTTTTAATCTACGACATTAACTTTCCTTTGTTTTTAACAAGTATTTATAAAATTTGATTTTTTTTCCTTTATTTTTAGTCTTTATTACCAAATGTCAGGCAATGTTGATATTTATGACTAAAGGTCTATATGACAAAACTAGTTTATAACTGTGAGTTTGTAACTTGTAGTAATGAGCTTGTAGCTTATATAATTGTGAAGATAGCTTAAAGTCGTGAGCTTATAGCTGGTTAACTTACTGTTTTAAATAATGTTGTTCGGCAAAAAGTAGCTAAAAGTTATTAAATGATCGAAAAGTATATCCAACATTATATCATTTAAATTTTATTATTTAAATTTATTCATTATTTATTTATTTATTAAATAAATAGTTAATTATAAAATTATAAAATTATTTTATTATTTTATTTATTAATTATAATTAATAATTAATTAAATACATAATTAATTAAAAATTAAATTGTCATCAAGCTAAGATAGGTAAATAATTTTGAAGATTTTATTAGGGTATAATTGATATATGAATTATTGAAAACTACTTTAATTTCTTGAAAGTTAGCTACTTGAAGTAGCTTTCTAAAAACTAGATTTCTAAAAACTACTAGCTTTCAAAAGCTACAAACTCCTTTTTTAAAACTCATACATTCTTTCTACTCTATGCCCACCAAACGGAACTACTAATAGTTTATTGATTGTATCTAAAAACGTTTAGCTAAGCATGCTAAGAATAAGTATTTCAAACTTTTTTAGTCATGCTTGCACTTGAAAGAAACAACTTAATATCAATGAAAAAAATAGGCATTTCAAACTTTTAAATTATACAAAACATTTTTTATGAGGAACTGAATCAAAATCGTTTTGTTTTATATGCCCAGGATTTAATTTTTGCTGCATTTTTGTTTTGTTTCCATTTTTTTTTAAAAAAAATTAAGAATTGAAAGGTATAAGTGACATTCATTTTCAAATTAGGTACCTATACTTTGGTCCCCATAATTGACATGTACAATGCTCATACATAATTTTTGTTATTTTGGTACCTATACTTACAATTATCTTCGATTTGGTGATTATCATTTGTTGTTTGTTGTTATAATAATGTTTGTTGGAGTGGAATTAAAGTATAGAGTGATTATCTTGACCTTGGTCTTGAATTTGTATATGCCAATTATTTTTAAATTTAATTTGATTTTTATATTATTTTTTTAATATAAGGGTATCCCTTCATCTTATGCTCAAGGAATTAATTCCTTTCAAGGTGCGTAATTACCTGTTCCAACAAGTATCGCTCACAAGAATCAAACCTTTGATTTTTGATCTAGTATAATAATCGGGGATCTAATGGGATTACCTAAACCTGTCTCGTTCCGATTACTTTTGGTCGGGTTTGGCCCGTCACAATTGAAAAAAAGGGATAAAAAAAATATAAAAATGGACAAATCTGATACATGAGGTGACTGGTTCGGCTATAACCATAGGTCACCCAATCCGTCCTATTGCACATCAACGTTCTAGTGTGCTTCAATGATTTATTTTCGTCTCAAGTTTTATGTCGATAAAAATAACAGTTAAAATGAGCACAACTTCAAACATGTAATATATCATATATTTCAATTACACCATTATATAGTTAATAATATAATGTGAGTAATTAGCCTAAGATGTTTGCGCTAGAGATAATTACCAAGAAAAATCATTGGCGAAACAATTAAAAAAGATATAAAGATGAATGTTTTATCAATTAACATGATTTATGAAAGACCATTATAATACCATTTGATCCATGTAGCCGACCTCGCCTTGTGGGACAAAGGCTTACCTTAGTGATGTGTGGGCTAAATCATATTGTGAGAGGTATTTGCTTATACAATATTCATCTTTTTCTATTTGTATAGTGAAGTCTCTTGATATTTTCACTTTTCAAGTTGCACAAAACACTTAAATCATGTAGAGTGACCATAATGAGGAGACAATATGATTAGCTATCATTACACAATCACATGATATTTAAATTTTAGAAATCATTTTAACAATAATATGACAAATAAAATAAACTTTGTAATGAAGAACTTATTGCAACATATCAATTTTTTTTATCATTTTTATCTTAAGAATAAATCCATATTTTAATTTTCATGATTTTTATGCTTATCATTTTTGTCTCAGGTCAATCCAACTTGTCCTTAGCTTGACCCGTCTTAATTTGAACTAGTCTTTATTGTGTCTCATTCTAATTATGGATGGATTTAGGTCCAAAATTTGACTCAATCAACATTTAAGAATGGATTGAGAACAGGTAGAGCTGTCAAAATGGGCCGGGCCGATGTGGGCCGGGACAAAAACCCTGGTAAGTGCGGGCTTGGGCTCCCCAATTTTACTCCAAAACTCAACCCAGGCTTATTAGCCTGGACCGGTCGGGCCGTATAAAAACCCGGGCTAGGGCCGGGTTTAGGCCCGGTCTATGTTAATATTAAAAAAAGAAAAAAATATATATAACCTAAACTAACCTAAACTAAACCTAAATGAGTCTCATCTCATTGTTGCTCAACACAACACGGAGGGAACAAAATAAATGGCGGCACACTCCTCTTCTTCAGAGGGACCGAAGCGACAGAACTGACGGGAGGCACAACAGCGGCACGGCAGCGACGGCATAGAGCTCCTCTTCCACTTCTTCTTCTTCTTCATAGCGCGACGGTAGCAGCGGCACAGCGGCGGCACCGGCACAGCTGGGAGGCACAGTAGCGGCACGACAGCGACGACGTAGAGCTCCTCCTCCTCTTCTTCTTCTTCACAGCGCGACGGTAGCAACGGCACAGTGGCGGCACCGGCACAGCAGCACCTCTTCGGCTCTTCCTCTTCGACGGTAATATTTTTGTTTTTTCTTTTATAAAATAAAAATCGAATTTTCGGTTCTGCAAAGCTTGAGCAGGGTTGTGCATCTAGTTTCATGTGACTGTGAGATTCGAGTGTGTTTTTCTCTGCTGTAATATTTTTGTTTTTCTCTGTTGTTTTGGTGTGTTCGTTGTGACTGTGAGATTCGAGTGTTTGGTGACTGCGAGATTAAAAAAAATCGACTTTAATTTGATTTTAAATTTGTTTGCAGGTAATGGATTCGAGTGTTGGTGACTGTGAGATTATCTCAACCTCAGGATCAGTGGAGGCCATCCAAAAATTTTAAATTTTGGAACGAATAAAAATGATATCAGTTTTTTTTGCGTTTAATTTTAAAAAAAAATTGGAAAAAATTTATGCGGGCTGGCCCGCAGCCTGGTATAGTGCGGATTTGGGCTCTATGATATGATACTCAATTTGTAGCCGGACTTTTTAGCTCGGGCCCGTTATGACCTACACCTGGGCCGGGTCAGCCCGTTTCGACAGCTCTAAGAACAAGTCTAACCATTTCAATCCATCCCGCTTACCTAATTAGACCAACTGACATTGATGGTTTGATATCTACATTTTAACTTTAATAAACATGTATGTGTTGTAACAAATATTAAAAATAATTTATAGTACGTAGAGGATGGCTCATAGTAAGAGGTTTCTTCGTAAACCCAAAGTCCCAAATCAAATATGTAGGGTAGTGATGGTACCAATTAGACATAAATGATCAGCGTTTGAAAATTGAAATCACATAGGCTTTTATGTATTAGGGCTAGCTGGTTGCATGGTGCATGTTCCTGATGATGCGTGTGTAGTTGTTTTCACTATATATCACGGTGCATGATCTAGGGCATGCCAAATGCTACTGTGGACCTATTAGTGGTGACTGGTAACATATATATTGGAATTTCATTGTACTACAACATGGTTTGTTTTGGTTTGTGAGTTAAAAGGCATGTTCTTAGCCATGTACTTGCCTGCAATTGCTGAAGAACTGAACAAGTGCACGGTAAACGTATTTTCACTGCTCTCTTGAAGGCTATATGTTTGGCCAAAAGTGAAACTGCAGGCCTAGTTATTTAGTGAATATGTTTTATCATATAATAAGAAGCAGGCTATAATCTTAAAGGTTGTTAATAGTATGCTACCTGAAAGTTGGGGAGCATTAATGCTCCTTCAAGTTTTAGCCATTGGATATATGACAATATATATTAGTATATGAAAATAATAAATTTTTCATTCATTGTAGTATAGTTAATTTACAATCAAATTAGTTAGATTTACAGCTAAGTAGTAGCTTGCGGCTCAAGCTAGCAATTATAAATTGTTAGAGTTAGTTGATAATATAGGCATGAAACTATTTTTATATAATCTAATGTAATGATTCTTTTTGGTTATGAAAATGTTGAAGTTATATATCAACTCTTGTAGTAAAGTGTTCCGGACCTGTCGCAAGTTAAGGATACCTATCTTATATGATAATCTCTAAAAAAACCATTGCGATGTACAATAAGGATTAGCATTGGCAAAACGAGCCTTGGCCCGCGGGCCCCGCCCGCAATTTTTTTTGCGGGAAAAGCACAAGTTTTAGCAAAACAATTAAATCATGCCCGCCCGCCCACCCGTTATTTTTCGTAGACGGGCGCGGGCGGTCCGCGGGCTTGTACATTAAAAAAAAAAAAGACAACTACCTTAGTTTGCACTTACTTTTTAAAAAAATTGTACTAAAACAAAGAATGAATATTAATTAATTTTTTTTTTAAACACGGGCCGTAGTGCGGACGGGTAGGGCTTGAAAATTAGGCCCTAAATATTTTTACGGGCTGGCGCATACCCGTATTTTTTGCGGGCCGAGTGCGGGCGCGGGCCATGCCTGCCCTCCCGTTTTGCCAATGCCAATAAGGACCTAACGACACAAACCGAGCTCAGACGACCTACAATGAAGAACTTTAAGTCTGAATCAAACTCAAAGAAGCTCGGGAATAAATCTAACCTACAAATAAGTCACGAGACTTATTCCTAAAAAGAATCTCCAAGAGATAAACAACTCAATTATCGAAGATTGTTGATTGATTATCAAAAATTATAAAAGATTATTAATTATCTCTTTAGAGATAAAATTACACGAAGATTATTCTCAGAGATAGAATATTTATCAAGAGCATTAGGCCAAACTACTGTCCATCCTAATCCTATAAATACCAGAATCAAGTTGGGGGCCGAAGGCATTAAAAAACATCATCATCGAAAGTATCAAACACATCAAATACACACAATTTCATACTCCCAAGGTATTGGAAAAAATATCAAAAGAAATAATTTATCACAATAATATAATTTATAAAGAAATATTTTTAAAAAAAAGACTTATCATAAAATGGAATTGACTAAGGCATGCACAAATGCATTGGGCTTAAGAATGTTTGCCGCAACAAGTGAATCACTTTGTATGGAAGGCCTCCAATTGCTAATAGGTCTCATGAAGCAACTTATTTGAATTGCTATTGGGAACAGAAGAATTAAAGAAAAAGTAGGAGAAACAATTTCCACAAAGGAAAACCAAATTTTTTTGCCACACATCTATCTCCTCATATCATGGACCATCGTATAACTTATATAGCATCCATAAAGTATTTTTCTTTGGATTCTCAAAATAGCATTAGAAGCAATTTACTATATAATAAATAGCATTAGAAGCAATAATGTTATTTGAATATCTACATCTATTATTAAAGTCTAACACCTACCATTTTTGGTAAAGAATGGTGGGACCTTCAATTTCTCTTATTATTTTTCACTTCTTTATTTAAAATGCTAGGTGTTGAACTTGGGAAAATTATTAGTTAGTCCTGAACCATGTGGTCCAGGAACATCTCAACCGTTGATAGTTTATTTTTTAATTAAAAAATTCAAAAATTAAATAATGGAGGGTGATGATTATCTTGGATCATGAAATTTTGGACCACCTAATAATTGCTCATTATACTTGTATGTTAAATATAGATGTCCAAATAGTATTTTTGAGAAGCATTACAACAATAATGTTGGCAAAGGCGGCACATTAGATGGAGGAGTAATGGAAAAATAACGGCAAATTTAATAATAATTAATAATTAATAAAATTTTAAACAATGACAAATCTTGATTTTTAATAGATATTAATAATAATGTTAAAAATATTCTAACACATATTACATCATAAATACTTTTTAGAGAGAGATATTCAACCGTAAAAATCAAACTCTTGATGTCCTATACGGTGGCAGTTGTATCCAATCCCATCACACAAGTTCAACAACCACTGAAAGGCTATGGCCAAACAATAATGAGTGTTCCTACCTCAGAATCCAAAGTGGTGTGCCACCTCATTCATATAAGAGTCAACAAACGATCTCCCAAAAAAGTAGGGCGCATATCGTTAACTATTCTTAGAGATAGTTCGGAGCTGTCTTACTCTCCCTTAATGCACCATTTCAATGTACTTGATAGAATTATGTTGTCTTGATTCTCATAACCTTAGTTTGAACAGGTACGTAGGACCAAGCTAAAAGCCCACTCTTGTTAGATTAAATATCCTAAACAAGGATCCATGTTCTCTCCTAGCTCGAGTAGCTCAGAGAACTTACAATCTAGGAGACCTAGTGCTACAGAGAGCAAGCATAGGAAACAAGAATGCTCAAGAAGGTGTCGCGATCGTCCCGAAGGTGCCGCAGAAAATTTAGTTTATTTTTTAGAAATTTATTTATTTTAGAGATTCGGAGTTGCCACCAATTACTTCATCCATAAAAATGAAATGGTGCAATGAACACCTAAAAAAATATGGTCAGCGTACTAGAGTTTGGGTTGAGGATAGGGAAGATATTAGCACCCTACCACGTACGTTCTAGGAACGGTTATCTATTTTGTCTATATTATTTGCTTGATTAATTGTTTGGTTTTTCATTATTATTTTTGTAAAAAAACAATTTTTATTTATTTTTATTTTTAACTGTCTGATTTTATCGGCATATTATCAAAAAAATGATAAATGACTATGACAAAGAATGGGTCGATTAATAGCAATTTTTCTATGGAACAAATTTAAATCCCATAACATTTAAGTGTGACGATGGTGAAATTAAAAATTATCTTTTCAAACAAATGGTTTGTAACAACAAAAAGTTTAATTCTAAATAAAATGATTATCTTCGAAATGATATATTTTTTTTAATTTGTATTCACCTGAATCACAACATTTAAGGATGAGCAAATTTATTTCCATTAATTTTATTAATTATAGTTGAAAATTTCAATAAATGCTTTATTTTAAATTTAGTAATTAGACTCAGCCAACACTCTTGGCTAAAAAAAATAAGTCTCAAGAGCGTAACCGTAACCTCGGTCTTTTCCTAACTCTTCTATCGTCGGCAAAGCTTTAAAATATTTTTATTATTAAAAAACATGTATTTCAAATAGCCTAAAATATCTACGTTTATTATTTTAATTTTGAGAAACAGACCCAACCAACACTTATGGTCAAATCTAATAATAAAAGCACCTCAAGAATATTGGATAAAGTCTATGTAATCATAACTTCGGTCATCTTCCAATTTTTCCATCATCGACTTTAATTCAATAATATTCTAAAATAATGTATTAATGCAATATTTTAAAGCAAAATCAATCAAGAATATTTTTAATTGATATGCTATCGCAATATTATAAAACGACATCAATAAGAAATATTTTTAATTAATACCATTATCACAATATTTTAATACCAAATTTGTGGCATAATTATATTATATTTGAATTTCAACAAATTGAGATTTTTATTGGTATCCCTTAGCCCCTGCCAGAATTCCTGGCAAAATCTAAAAAATGATCCTCACCTCAAGAAAGTCATAACGTTGCCAAAACTCAGACTAATTATGGGTATTCCATTTTCGGTTCTCAGTTCAAAATGTGGATAAATAAATATAAAGCAAAAGAGGGATGATTAAAAAATGAAAATAATTAGGAAAAGGAACCTTATTTACACGGAAGTGGATGTGCGAAATCTGTGTCTCGCATTATGTGGACCGAAACGGAAAGAAAGATGATGCACTCACTATTTTTTTTTTTTTTTGCACAAAGAAGGAAAGTAAAATAACAAATTATCACATAACGATTTCTAAAAACCCCAAATTGAAGCTATCATCCAATAGTTCAAATCCAAAATTGAACACCCCTCCAAAAAAAAAAAAGCTTCTATCAAAACTGAAAATTTTAATCAATTTAAAAGGAAAACCCAAAAATGACAACACAATTAGAATTTGAGCAAAGGGAAAATAGCAAAAGGAGAATTGAAGATGTAGAAAACGAGGAAGAAAGATTCGAAGGGGTTGAGAGGGTGAGAGAAAAAAAAGAAAGAGATGTAGTAAGAAATAAAGAGAGAAATGTCGGGGGAAGAGAAGCATACACCGAGCAATTCATTGTTGTAGGAAATTGTGAGTAAAATATTTTGTCTAGAAGGAAGGGAGAGAGTCCTATTTATAACAAAAATTAGGTTAAAGAAAAATTGTTAAAAATCAATTCTCAATTTTTTCATAAAGATGATAATCTTTTTAAGATATTTTTGATTTGAAACAAAAATTTTCTGATAAAAAAATATCTTCAACAAAATCAAATTAATTCTCAATTTTCTTGAATTGATTTTCAATTTTTTCGAGTTAATTTTCAATTAATTATAAAACAAAATATTTCAATCAAAAAATATCATCAACTAAATCAAATTGATTCTCAATCTTTTCCATTAGTTTTTATTTCAACAATCAATTTTTTCATTTATTTTATATTCTCACACCCTAGCTTTTTTTTTGCGTTTTTATTGCATCATGACTTTTTTTTTCTTTGTTTCTTTCTTTATACGAGCTCTCTTTTTTTTTTATGCTTCATAAAAAAATTGTTTTCAAATATAATAAATTTTTTGGTATAAACAAAGTTAAAATAAATGAACCACTCATAAAAAAATAATTTTTGACTGTAGAAAAAATTGGGTGTCAACATGTAAACTCGCACTAATTTGGGAAGGATCTTATCGTATTACAAAGGCAACTGGCTCGAAAGCTTATGAGCTTGAAACCTTGCCCAGACAACCCATAAAAAATTCATGGAATGCTGAAAAATTAAGAAAATATTATAGTTGAAAACGATGTGTACTTTTTACCTTGTTGATTAATAAAATTTAATTATTTACTCTTATTTACATCGTCACGGCGTTCACATACATCATAAGTGGTTATCCCAAAATGTAAACAATGTTTGCTTGATTGTAAATTGATGGTATGCACTAGTTCTCCGGCTAGCCACTGGGTCATAGTTAAAGACCACTGTAAACCTCTCCATTGTTTGGTGCTTTGCAGAACTCCATTGAGGTAGAAGGTCAATCGTGTATTACAAACCTAACTTCACTTATATTCACCGCCATGGCTCAAGCTCATCTAAGGCCGGATATAAGTTTGCATGGGTGGTCTCCTTGATCAGAGAGACATTCCCGTGATAGTAATTGAGGGTTACAATAGGATAAATGTAGAAAGGGTAAAATCCCAAAATATATTTTATTTATATATGGTATTGCATTACGGTCTTTAGCCCGAAATACTTGATCAAACCTAAATGATATAATGCTAAGACCCCTGATCTTCTGAAGAGCTTGAACTTAACGAATCAAGCTCAACAAGAACTCAATCATCGCCAACCCTGAAACAAATCTTTCCATCACAAACTTAGCAAGTATATGACAATCCTTTAGTTTCAAAATAGATGTCTGGATTCAAGATCTGCACCAGATCAATTCCATTCTAAAAAGATTCTTTCGCTAGAGATACTAAGGCATCCTCAAGTTCTTCCTTCGACTTCAAAAATGTTTTCTTCTCCGCATCAAGCGTATCAACAGACTTATTAAAAATTTGGTTTTGCTTCTGAAGATCTTAACTTGGAGCGTTTGAGTTCGGTGTTCTCACGCTCCAGATCAGAAATTTGTTTCTTCAGAGCTTCCTTGTCCGATCTTAACTTGGTGATTTGAAGTTCAACTAAATAAAGCTTCTCATGAACTCTAGCGAATTCTTGTTGGCTCAAAATGGAGTCAACCTTCAGTTTAATTTCAACATCTACTTGAGAAGCAACCTTTTCACCCAGTTAGGCCGGAAACTTTGCAGCTCAAACTTGACTACGATGAAATGGTTCGATCTTGTCTTGAAGCTCAGACCCATTTAGGGCATCATGTCTCTCCTTGATTGAGGAAATATGAAAGCCTTCAGATGTGTCTAAAGAAGGAATCCTCATGGCTTTGCATTTCTTTGTCTTGTTCACCTAGGGAGGCACGTATTGATACAAGCCCACCTTTTTGCCTTGACGACGGTTGTTCAGGTGAGTATTCAAAATATAAATGAAGGAAGGATTAGTTTGGGAAACTAAATCAAAAATCTAAATCAATGATGGGAATTAGAGAATTGAAGAACTAATGAAGGACAAAAAGGGCACTTGCCTAAGTAATCGTGCAATTTACTAGGCTCTTTGACCAACACCTTCTTGCAGCAGATAGGCCCCACTTTTACGGCCCAATCATCGATAAAGCCCACCGAGGCAACCTCCTAATTGGAAAGTTTGGAAGGATTGACAAGGAACTTTTTAGAATAACTCGGATAGAAATTTGTCATCCGATAAGAGTAAAGACTGACAACTTCGACATCATCAACAAAAAAAAGGTGTTTTCCTTTTTTTTGACGATTTTGAAGCAATCATCCTTGAAGTCCTTCAAACTATCAGTATATGGGACGAATGAAAGTCGCCTAATTTCCTTCCTTAAGGATACCAATACCCTACCATTCATAATAGGAACTTTAAAGAAGTGACAAATCACAGGCGCAATTAGGGTAAGATCGAACTGGGCACAAAAAAACTCTGCAATATGGATGTAAGCCCAGTTGTCGGGATGAAGTTGGGAATGAGCAATTCTCAACCTATTAAGCACCTTGGTTTCAACTTTAGAGAAAGGGAAACATAATCTAAAATCTTTTAAAAGACATATACATTATTAAGAAATGTGGAGAAGACGCCTCAGACAGTTGAGAATGAATTTGTTCTTGGGTTGATGGAGCAACGATTTTGTAACCACATTCTTCAACGGCGTCGACAAAGATGGATATCCGTGGTAGATTGCCACCGACAGCATATTTCGATATAGTATCTTCGACATAAGGGTCTAAGAAAAAAGTAGAAACATGCCATTAAAGACTGAAGGATGAAGAATGTGAACAACTTAGGAAAGGTAGAAGAAAGAGAAGTAGAAGAATTCAATAATAGAAGATTGAGTGTTTTACTCAAAGATAATGATGATTTAAGGAATCCTCGGGTGTCCCTATCACATAAGTAAATGTGTCATTCAAGGGAATAATTGGAAATTACTTTCTCTCAATTACGCTCAAGATCATGTTAATCATTCATTATTTTTCAAATGCACGGGATCTTCATTCACAAAATAGCTTGTATATGTTGATGATATTTAATTAACTAGTAATAACATGACAAAAATTAACATTGTCAAACAATATCTGGATGTTCATTTTAGTATTAAGGACTTAGGTCCTTCAAGATTACTTTTAGGGCTTGAAGTTTCTAAATGTTGTAAAGGAATGGTTTTAAGTCAAAGAAATTATGTCCTACAAATTATATCAAAAAGTGGTTTGTTGGCAACTAGACCAATTTCAACTCCTATGGATCCTTCTACAAAGATGAAGGTTGTTCAATGCACTCCTTACACTGACCTTGTCGGTTATAGAAGGGTTGTTACCGAGCTCATTTATCTCACAACAATAAAACCATATATTAGTGTGGCAGTCCAACAAATAAGTCAATTTTGGTAATCCCATGGAGTCTTACTATAAGGCTGTAATCCATATCCTAAGATACTTAAAGGGCTTTCTAAGGAAAGGTTTAATTTTTTCTTCAAATTCCTCACTTCAACTTGTTGTGTTCCCATATTCTAATTTGGCTTATTGCCTAGATTCTAGGAAATTCATCCCAAGTTTCTGTGTTTACCAAGGATCTACCCTCATTTCTTGGAAGTGTAAGAAGCAAGGCACAATTTCTAGAAGTTTTTCTGAAGCTGAATATAGAGCTCTAGCTTATTTCTCTTGTGAGATACAATGGTTGCAATATGTGATGAATGATATCAAGCTTCCTCACTTTTTTGACAATACAAACATATTGTGATAACATATCTGCTATATATTTGGCTCACAATCCCATTTTGCATGAGCGCATTGAGCATATTGAGATGAATGCCAAGTCATAAGGGAGAGAATTCAATCTATAGTTGGTCCACTTACTACCAGACTCTTAATTTGTATATGCCTTTGCAAAAGTTTTACAAGGTTCTAATTTTCGTAGCTTTTTGAGCAAGTTGCGATTGTTTGATATACAAAATGCAACTTGAAGGGGTTTATTAGGATATGAAAATACATTTTTCATTCATTACAATGAAATTAGTTTACAGCTAAGTCAGTTAGATTGATAGCTAAGTAGTAGTTTGCAGATGAAGTTGGCGAGTCATTAGAGTTAGTTGATATTGACATTATACTCTCGTATATAAACTCACATAATGATTCTGGCTTTTAGGTTCAATGACAATACACTTTTGATAAGTTAAAGGCTAAATTGATCATTTGGTCCCTTACCTTATTTTTTTATTTTAATTTGGTCTCTTACCTTTATTTGGAGTCAATTTGGTCCCTTACATTTCAAATTGTTAACATCGTTAGTCCCAACCGCCAGTTGCTATTAACACTGTCAATTTTAATCATGCGTGGCAATTAATTATACACATGACTGTGAATACATGTCCCTATCTGTTTCCACATAATTTGTGACCCAAAACATTGTCGTTTTGGAGCCCATGTTTCACCTTTTTCTCAAGAGAGTGAGAGAGAGTGTTTCAGAAACTCATTCACAGCCTTTTGGAGTGAAACGTTTGCTATGCTAGGGCACAAACTGAAGTGACAAAAATGTGAGTTGGAACTTAGCTATTCACTAGCATCAAGTAGAAGGAAGACGATTTCAAATCAACAAAGAATACTAATGGTTGAGATTAACGATGTTAACGATAAAGGTAAGAGACCAAATTGAAATCAAAAAATAAGGTGAAAGACCAAATGAGTAGTTTAGCCTAAGTTAAACATATCATTTCAATGCAAAAATACTCATTCCGCTTTTTAAGACAATACTCCCTCCATTTCATAATATATGTCATTTAAGGGTGTGACATATAAATTAAGAAATGTAATTTTTTTTAATCAGATTAAGAAATGTAATTAATGTCTTTTTGTATTAAATTTTGTTATTTTACTATTTCTCTAGAATGAATTTCCCACTCATAATCTCTCTATAATAATTAAAGATAAAATTTTAAAAAATGTAATTAATGTTGCATTGTTAATGTATAATAACTTATATCGTGTAACAAAATTTTCTTAAAAAAAAACTTATATCGTGAAATGGAAGAAATACCTTGAAACAATTATCAACATTCTCCTTATAATATTTAATAGTATTTAAATATTAATTTACATTATAATTCTTATTTAATAGTATTTAAATATTAATTTACATTATAATTTGATTCATGCATCATGCATGTTAAGGGGAATGTTACCTCAAAATCATATTAATCCATAAGTAATGTTATTTTAATATTTTTATCTTGTCTTTTATGTTATGTTGTTTTAGGAAGTCAATATTTATTTATATTTGTTTTTCCAACTATAACTCTTATTTATAATATTATATTTTCATCTATCAATTTTTTTATTTCTTTTTAATATGGTCTCAATACATTTATTATTATTATTTGGGACTTACTAACATGCAATCCAAAATTGGATGGTTGCTATGCAACCTTTTCTTAAACCAATAAGAAGTTGTCACCTATGCCATGTCATTATTTGAAGTAGTTAAAATTAGTTTTTTGCAATTTAATCCAACATAAAAAGTAAATTAAAAATTTAGTCTTTTGTATCTACAGGCGAATTATACAAACAACTTTAATTTTTTTTTAAATTAAAAGTTATAATTTGTCTATAGGTACAAAGGACTAAATTTTTAATTTACTTTTTATGTTGGACTAAATTGCAAAAAACTAATTTTAACTACTTCAAATAATGACATGGCATAGGTGACAACTTCTTATTGGTTTAAGAAAAGGTTGCATAGCAACCCTCCAATTTTGGATTGCATAATAGAAATATACTTATTATTTTATATTTGTTCAATTGACAAGGGTTGAGTCCGGGGTTATAAGAGATTTCGTATTCGAATTCTGTCGATGTAAGGAGGTGTTGATGAGTAATTTGTAAGTATCTCTGTAAAAACTCTTTAAAGCTGGAGGTCTGAACTAAGCTTGATGAACTTCCGAAACCCAACTCACATAAACTTTACCGCGACAAATATATATCGTATTCTCATATTATTTATTACTTAATTATTTATTGATTTATATGCATAATATTAGATTGATTAACGAGGAAATCGTCGTTTTAGTTCCTGAGAGTATTATCCTCAGTCATTTTCGTCCCTCATAGATCATAATTACACTTTTGGTCCCTGACAATGTCTTACGTCGATTATTTTAGTCCCTCCGTCAACCGGGGTTATGTAACGACATTAATTTTGATACAGTGTCATGTTGAGTCACTTTAGTCCATGAAACATGCATACAAAATTCAATTTGATCCTTTATAAATTGCACCTCAATTCAATCTGGTCTTTTTTAAATGCAAATCAAGTCACTACTCCATCACTTGTGTTGAAAAAATAATACTCCATCACTTGTGTTGCCTCAAATACTACGTACCTACAGGTTTTAATTTAGTGTTATGCCCCATAATTTTGGGTGGTTTGTTTTCTAAAAAAAATGAGGGACTAAATTGAATTAATCGGCAATTTGTAAAGGATCAAGTTGAATTATGTATACCTGTTTTAGGGACCAAAATTAACGATTTTAAAAATTTAACTCTGTTTCTTAATCCCAATTGACGAAGGGACTAAAGTGATTGACGTAAGACACTCTCAGGAACTAAAAGTGTATTTATGATCTCTGAGGGACAAAAATGAATGACTAACTATAACATTCTCATGAAACGGTGTCGTTCTACTTTAGAGTGCCAAAACAACTTTCCTCACGAAACGGTGTCGTTCTAAAGCCGACAACGAAAACGTCACCGTTTAAGGACAAAATCAAATCCAATAAAAAAATTTCTTCCTTTTTTGTTGCCTCAAAAACTCCCCGTTTCGCGTGACCCCAAAGCTCATCGCTCTCTCTCTCTCTCTCTCTCTCTCTCTCTCATCATCGCGCTTCGTTCGCACAAAATCTCGCAATTTCCAGCACCGAATCGATCTCCACCGATGACACGACCCCACCAACTTAATTCTGAGTCGAATTTCACCATCGCCACCTAAGCCCTAATTTTTTTTTTTTAAAAAAACCACTCCCTTTTTCTCTCTCTTATTCGATCGATCCGCTTCAATTGAATTTCTAGGGTTTCGAATTGGGAATTGATGTTTAATTTGGGGAAGGAAGAAGGGTGGATCGATGATGGAGGAGTGTGCATGGTGGTGAACAAGAGAGGCGGCACATGTGGCCTGTTCTACCTTCTAACGCGATCACTCTAGTCACTGATGATGATTCTCATTTCTTAACCAAAGTATTTTTTAATTTCTCATTTCTTTGTATGTTTTTTTTCCCCTTTTTCGTATTGTTTTAATTATTCAGTTCTTTTTTAAAAAAATGTTTCAGGTGTTTTTTTTTTTTAATAATTTATGGGGTTTCAGTTTCAGCTCTTAATTTAATAAGAAAACAGAAAAATTTTCCATTTTGAGCTTATTTTTTCGGCATATGGTAATTTATCGTGTCTGGGTAATGGTTTTGCCTTTTTTATTTTTTATGGTTGGATTGGATTTTATTTTAATGGTTTCGAGCACCGTGGTGTCGTTTGATCTATGTAGTCGACTCCACCCAGAGGGAATAAACCTTCTTGTTGTCGTCGATCTTAATATGGATGAGAGAAGCGTGTTTTTTTTTTATGATTTTTTTTTGTGTGTGTTGATTTGGTTTTTTGATCAATTGGGACGGGTATGAAATTTGGGGGTCGGCATTATATATGTCTATCTCAATGTTTTGGGATTTTTCTGGTTCTTGTTTTGTATGGATAAAAATGGTTAACGACTTCTGGGAGAAGGGTAGAATTTGTTTTCGTGTTCACTTGATATGAGATTTGTTATTTGTTCATTTGCAAGAGAAGCTCGTTATTACTGATCTGTTACCTTTTTAGAACTATATTGTGTTGTGATTGTTGGATTGATTGTTTGCTATATTGTGTTGTGATTGTTGGATGGGTTTGGCTTTGAGTCTGTTTTTGTGTTAACTTTGCTATATATTACGGGATGAATTTTATAGCATTGAAATTAGGCAATTGTGTTAAATGTTTACTCCCTAAGATTTTTATTGTATATATGAATTATAAATTTCATGTTTTAAAGGACACTATGTTAGTTATGTCATAGGATAATAAATATAACATTATTAACGTGATTATTAATTATTAATGAGTCCCAGAAAATGAATAAAATTTGCAATGCTGAAATTTAATATGATTTGTGTCAATCATGTTTGGTATCTGATTCAAAAGTTTCTATTATATAAGATAAGATTATCTCCGCACCCTTTTTTAATGCATTTGTTGTTTCTAAATTCTAATGATTGCTATCTCCATATGGCATCTTCTGTTGGGGCTTATTTCTTATTGGTTTATTAGATTAGTACTCTTTTTTATAAATCTCATGTTCGACTCTTAATTTTATATGATTTCAAGTTACAACTACATTCATATTGATTTAATGTTCTAATCTTTGGAGCAATTTTGGTAGATTTATTTAACCATCTTGTACATTCTTGCTCGTTGCAGGATGGACGGAAGATCCGAGTTGGTGATTGTGCGCTTTTCAAACCACCCCAGGATTCACCTCCTTTTATTGGAATAATTCGCAGGATAACATTCAGTAAAGAAGAAAGTCCAAGTTTAGAAGTGAATTGGCTTTACCGACCTTCTGATTTGACGCTTGCTAAAGGGATTTTCCTGGAAGCTGCACCAAACGAAGTTTTCTACTCCTTTCACAAGGATGAAACATCTGCTGCATCGTTACTCCATCCGTGTAAAGTTGCATTCCTTCGTAAAGGTGTTGAACTTCCTTCAGGGGTATCCGCATTTGTCTGTAGACGGGTGTATGACATTGAGCAAAATTGTTTATGGTGGCTAACTGATAAGAACTATCTTAATGTCAGTCTTTCTTCATATATCATTACTTTAATGTTGCTTAATTTTGTGTATAATGATTTCATTGATTAGATTCTGATCTTTAAATGGATTTAGAAACTGCAGGAAGAAATTGACCAGCTATTAGAGAAGACAAAACTAGAAATGCATGGGGCTGTGCAGTCTGGAGGACGTTCTCCTAAACCTTTGAATGGTCCAACATCAACACCTTCATTGAAATCTGGTTCTGATAGCATTCAAAATAGTTCTTCATTAGGTGTACAGGGTAAGAATAAAAAAAGAGAGCGTGGTGACCAGGGATCTGACTCATCAAAAAGGGAGCGGTTAATTAAAGCAGAAGATGGGGATTCTGGTCAATTTAGACCTGAGAGCATGTTAAAGGCCGAGATAGCTAAAATTACTGATAAAGGTGGGCTTGTGGACTTTGAAGGAGTTGAAAGACTGGTACAGCTTATGCAACCTGAAAGTGGTGATAAAAAATTAGATTTGTCTTGGCGTATAATGCTAGTTGATGTAATAGCAGTTACAGACCGGTATGACTGTCTTGGCTGGTTTGTACAGCTCAGGGGTTTGCCTGTGTTGGATGGATGGCTCCAGGAGGTGCATAAGGGCAAAATTGGTGATGGTAATATGCCTAAAGAAAGTGACAAGTCTGTTGAAGAGTTTTTGTTGGCTTTACTTCGTGCATTGGATAAGCTTCCTGTGAACCTGAATGCACTACAGACCTGTAATGTTGGAAAGTCTGTTAATCATTTACGCTCTCACAAAAATGCTGAAATTCAGAAGAAAGCTAGGAGTTTAGTTGACACATGGAAGAAACGCGTTGAGGCTGAAATGAAGATGACTGATGCACAATCTGGTTCATCCCATGTTGCAAAGAGCTCTGCAATTCAACCTTCCGTCACTAAAGCTTCCCAGACAAAGCTTAATTCCGGAGAATTAATGTCCAAGTCCTATTCCTCTCCTGGCTCAGGTAAAGGAATGGGCAGTAGCTCAAAAGATCGAAACATTAAAGCGTTGGTTGGAGCTGTAACGTCAGATCTTCCACTGACACCTATCAAGGAGGAAAGAAGCAGTGGTTCTAGTCAGTCTCAAAACAACAGCTTATCTTGTTCTAGTGAACATGCAAAAACTATTGGTACTTGCAGGGAAGATGCAAGGAGCTCCACTGCCATGTCAATGAGTGCAAGCAAAATTCCTGGTGGTGCAAATCGAAATCGGAAGTCTTGCAATGGTGTACATGGGGCTGGTCTTGCTGTACTTCAGAAAGATCCCAGCTCTGCAAAAACTTCAAGTAGAAATTCTCCTTCTGAAAAAGTTTCTCCAACTCAAACGCCCCATGAAAAATCACCTGATCGGCCCCTTGCTGATCATGGGAGTAATCAGCGACTGATTCTCAGGTTGCCAAACACTGGTCGTAGTCCCTCAAGGGGAGCTAGCGGGAGCACTTTTGAAGATCCTGCTATTTCTTGCAGCAAAGCTTCACCGCCTGCCGAAAAGAATGAAAGTCAGGATAGAAGAGTGAAACCTAAAACTGATTGTTTGCAGACCAATGTTTCATCAAATTTAATAACTGATGCTTGTGATGCTAATGGAGCTTTCACTGGTTTTGAGGGTTATAAAGGCTCTACGATGGGTGATGAGCGGTGCGCGGCTAGTGAAGATGGTGCTAAAGTAGCTGAAACATCAAAACATACTTGTTCTTCAGCAGGATTTGTTTCTAGATCAGGGCAGATTTATGATGCTTCCATAAGCCCGATGAATGCATTAGTTGAAAGCTGCGTCAAATTTTCTGAAGCTAGTGCCTCTGTGTCCACCCCTGGTGATGATGGGATGAACCTACTTGCTGCTGTGGCTGCGGAGGAAATATCTAGATCTGAAAATGTTTCACCACTGGCTTCACCTGAGAGGATGTTTCCTGCAGCAGATGAATCTAGTTCGGGCAACAATTGCAAGTTAAAACATTCTTTTGAAACAGCTGCTTGCACTCTTGCTCAATCTGATGGAGGGACGACTGGAGAACATTATTCAGAGACTGTTGAACCATTGCAATTGAAGAATGATTCTAGGCATCCTGTTGTGATGGTGCCTCGTGATGCTTCTGGGGATGGTGAAGCCATGTCATCCAGTTCTGCAGAAAAAACTGGTGATGGCAGAGCTCAAATGAATTTGTCCAATACAGATTTGTTACAGAATGCTGAAGGTCCATGCTTACCGCCCGAAACCAAAAAGGATTCTTCCGAAACTATTTTGCCAGCTAAAAAGGAAACCGATGCAGATCATGGAGAAGCTAACAATTCTAATGACCAGAGGGAATTGGGAAATCAATGGGCTAAAGGCACCAGTAGTTCAGATTCTAAATTATTAAAGTCAAGAACTTCCTCGTTTGAGGAGGATCTGAAGATTGATCACATGGATGAGGGAATCACAGAGAACGAGAAATTATCGGTTTCAAAAGAAGTTCTTCCGAGTATAAATATGGTGAAGGAAGTAGGGGAAAAGTCATCTGATTTATTGTCAGATGTTGGTAATCAGAACCAGATCATTGCAGAGAAAGTGACTTGTTCTGGTATATCAGTGCAAAGGCCTTCTCCAGTTGCAGAAAACTGTGAGTCCATTCTTTTGAATAAGGAGGATGTTACACTACCTTCTGCCGCTAGTAATGATTTGATGGTATCCAGGGATATAAATGCCGATGACATGAAATCCGGTGAGATTGAGCCTGATAAAAAACAAATGGAGCTGGACTCGGAAATTTCAGCTGGTATTAAGGGATGTGTTACAGAGAATTTGGGTAGAAAAGAGGTTCTTGATCACTGTTCTGGCTTATCAGGTCCTCCAGAGTTGGCAACAAACCCTGGGAAGGAGAATGAAGTGCCCAGAACATCAGAGTGTAACTTGGAGGGAATCAAATCTGAGGCTGCAGTAGAGCAGCATGCATCCAGTGCTAATCCATCCCTTACAGATTCTGGGTCTGATACTGCAGTAAAACTGGACTTTGATTTAAACGAGGGGTTTCCTGTTGATGACATAAGCCAAGGGGAGATTCTTAGACCGGAAGAGCCCATTACTTCATCAGCGGTTCATGTTCCTTGCGCATTGCCTTTTCCCGTTTCGTCTATGTCTGCAAGCTTGTATGCCTCAATTACAGCAGCATCTGCTTCCAAGGGACCTGTTGTTCCACCAGAAAGCCCATTGCAGAGTAAGGAGGTACTTGGTTGGAAGGGGTCAGCAGCAACTAGTGCATTCCGGCCAGCTGAACCCAGGAAAAATGCAGAGGCACCATCGACTACTAGTGATATTGCTTCTGTTGATGCCACTCCTATCAAACACGCCCGCCCTATTTTAGAGTTTGATTTAAATGTGGCAGATGAACAAAGTTTTGGCGATGTAGCCTCCCAGGCTTCTTTAGAATCTGGGCCACATGATCGTAGCACGGTGGGATTTGATCTAAATACAGTTGATGAGACACCTGAAGCTGGGTCTTTCTTTACAAGCAAACTGGATGTTCCTTCCTTGCCAAGTAAACCTTCTTTATCCAGTGGGTTTTCTAATGGTGGAAGTGTCTCAAGAGACTTTGATTTAAACAATGGACCAGGCCTTGATGAAGTAGGCACCGAAGTTCCTTTACGTAGTCAGCAGATGAAAAGTACTGTACCATTTCCATCTGCGATTCATGGCGCAAGAACAAATAATGCTGAATTTGGTAATTATTCTTCATGGTTCCCTCCAGGAAATTCTTATTCTGCAATTACTGTCCCCCCTCTTCTGCCTGGCAGAGGGGAGCAGAGTTATGTTGCTGGTGCTGGGGCACAGGCACAGCGGATCATGGTTCCTACAGGTAGCACTCCATTTGGTACTGAAATCTACAGGGGACCAGTGCTTTCATCTTCCCCCGCTGTTGCTTATCCACCTACTACCCCCTTTCCGTATCCAGGATTTCCATTTGAAACTAATTTCCCATTATCTTCAAACTCCTTTTCTGGTTGTTCAACGGCGTTTATGGATTCCTCATCAGTTGGTGGACTTTGCTTTCCTACCATGCCCTCACAGCCAGTTGGGCCAGGTGGTGTTGTCACATCAGCATATCCCCGTCCCTACGTAATGAGTCTTCCGGGTGGAACAAGTAATTTGATTCCTGACAGCAGAAAATGGGGAAGTCAAAGTCTAGATCTTAATTCAGGCCCTGGTGGTGGTACAGATACAGAGCGGAGAGATGATAGATTGTCTTCAGGGTTGAGGCAAGTGCCTGTCCCTAGTTCACAAGCTTTGATGGAAGAACACATGAAGATGTTTCAGTCGGCAGGTGTATTGAAGAGAAAGGAACCTGATGGTGGTTGGGATGGATCTGATAGATTCAGCAGCTACAAACAACCCTCATGGCAGTAGGAACCACGGCTCTTCTAAGAAAAAGTTTGAGAGGAGGTGAGCCCCTTTTAATGCTTCTGTCTCTCAAGCCTTTTGATCTATTTTTAAACACTTGATTCCAAACATATTTAGATTGCCTGCCTTTTCGATCTGAAATATTAGTTTGGCTGCTTTGCTTCATGTCAAAGTCTGCATTGTTAGATTAATGCCATGCCTATGGTAATCATTTGGGATCTTATTAGGTTTATTTATTTAAATAAAAAAGTGTGGCTCATCATAAGGCTCCTCACCTGCTATCTAAATTGGCAATTATCTTGAATGCTGGAATCTCCTATGCATTCAATACGTGTTATCAATGATCTATGCTTCAAATATTTGTCTGTTTTGACTATTGAGCCATATTGACTTAACTGGTTGTATGTTTCTTCCTTGAACTTTCCTTTTAATTGTCCGAAGTTTTATGCTTAGTATTATATTGAAGCTGTAAATGTTCTGTCACTGCAGCTTTTTGTGGAAAATGTTAGAACACTGAGGATCTTGTCCGAGTGCTTAGCCATGAACAACGAGCAGAGAGGCATGCTACCACTGTTGCTGATGTGCCTTCTCATTTCTGACTCTGAAGTGGTCAGAACCTGAAGCAGTTGCTTTTTATGAGTGTGCTCCCACGGAATAGTCCCTTGCAGATATAGTTTTTCTTGTGTAGATATCTAACTGAACTAGCAGTGTGATAATGCTGCTGCCACTTAGAATCAGAGAAATTGGCAAATCATCAAGTGTTTGACTGCGACTCTTCTGAAACAGCTCCAAAAGCTTAATCCATTCTCCAACATTTGGAAGGAGAAGTGGATTCGATGCATGAACTGGCTAGGCTTTGATGCCAGTTTGTCGTCTTTAAATCATTTTTTTTTTCAGCTCTTGGTTACGTATATAGTTGTTGCTGTAGTCTTGACTTCCGAATTTTTTCGCATCGAATTCGGGTTATTTATATATGCACAGGTTAGCCGGTCACAATGGCAGATGTGTCACTTGAGCTTTTTAGACTTGGACTGATGACTCTGCTCTCGCATCTTTTTCTTTTCATTGTTATAAACTGGAATCGGTGTGCAGAGTCTCATGAATTCCTGTTATAATGGCGTGTGGATTAACTAAACATTTCTAGCCACTTATACATTCGTCACAGGGACTTCTATCTTTGATGTTCATTCTATCAGATATATATCCTTGCAAAATAACCGTGTATTTCTGAACTCGGATTTTCTCTTCTTCAGAATCTCTTTTCGTCCTCTCTTCAACATCCAAATTGTATGTTACTTTATCATTAGAATCATATTGGAATGAATGAAAGTCTTTGGATGCTGATGGAAAGATGTGAAGTGGATCCAAATTTGTGTATATCTGTCGCGGGGTTTTGTACATTTTTCATGGCCCCGGATAAATTATAGTTTGCACATGCTGCATGCAAGTGAGACATATTGGTAGTAGGAATTTTAAGTTTGATTTGTTAAGAAAGTATATATTTTTCATTAACGTTTAAGATGATTCAGTTTTTGTTTGTCCAATAGAAGGAATTATTGCAATTAGTCCCTTGATATATTCGGCCACATAATTAATGGTTTGGATGAGTCCGGAAACTTGTCCAAAGAGTTTCTATTTGGCCAGTTTCATTTTTCTTTTTATCCTATTGCTTGAGTCAGAGTCACTTTGTAGTAAGAAATATCAAATTATTTGTTTGAATAATTGAACAAGGATAGCAGGATAGCAGTATGTTGTGGGTATCTAATTTTTCCGATTTCGGGCGTGTTTGTTTGTTTGTTTGTTTTTTTTTTATTATTAAGATTATATTTTTGAGTTTAACGTGTACACTGATATTGTTGGTACATTATCCACCGTTCAGATGCATTATTTTTATGTATTATTTTTATGTAGAAGTCAATAACCATAAACCCTTGAATGGTAAATGATGTGTTGACAGTGTAAAAAACCTTTACGCTGTAAGTGTATAAACTATTTTCTCTATATTTTTACTTTTTTCAAAAATAATTGCTTTCTCCATCTCACTCTCACTAGGATGATAACGAATTAAAAAAGTCAAAAAATTAAGGAATATGTATTTAATGATTTGTCTAATACATCAACTAATAATCGAATATATAATTTAATACATTCAAAGTTTACAATTTCTAAATTTTTCATTAATTATTTTAACTTTAGTTTGGAAAATTTTTTTTGTTAATTTTTACTATCTTTGTGGGACGGAAAGGAGTATAAAATAACGTGTTTGGTTGTCAATACATATTATAACTTTATATTATATTTTTGAAAAACAATCAAAATTTAACATCTTCCTTGATAATATAGATTACTTTTTATAAGATTATTTTTTAAATTTATGTAATTTTTTATTCTACCTTTATCATTCCAACGACAATAATTATCCGTTTTTCATTCCATAATTTTTTTTATATAACTAAATAAAAAAAATCTTTATACTATTCAAACATAAAGAATTAGGTTAAATTCATATTTTATTCAAAACATCCAAACATAAATAAATTACTCTCTCTGTTCTTATTTATCTGTCCTATTTCAAACAAGACACATCATTTAAGAAATACAATCATTATTTAGATTTCCAATACATTATTTATGTTTTTTCCCACTGTACCCTTTCTCTCTTCATAATCATTACTTTTTTCCTCTGCGTAGAAAACCAATATGCTATTAAATAAGGATAAACATGAAAAATAATATTTATTATATTCTTGAAATTATCAAAGGATAGATAAAAAGAAACAAAAACTTCTAAAAAAAAGAACGGAGGAAGTATAATTATAACAAATCACATATGTAACGAAGTTAAAAAGGGCAAAATGGGAAAATTATGCAAACAAGTACCAGGTGGCTTTGAGGAGAAAAAAAAAGAGAGAGTGGTTAAAAGGCAAAATGCTAAGAGGAGAAAGGTGTGAAAAATTTGGTGAAAGAAGTCTCCCTCTCTGGTTCTCCTTCTTCTTCATCTCTACCTTAGCCTTCTACCACATATACACTCATAGCTTCATCTCCCTATCTTCTTAGTTGGAATCAGTCTTATTACCTACTGTTGTTTAGCTTCTACTTGATATTTCATTTTCATCTATCTGTCCCTTATTGTATTTACTGTCAAGAACTTGGGTGAAGTGTTGTTATTATCAATTTCAGATCTAAGTTGAGCTTATTTGTAGTTGCATTATGTTTACTGCTTCACTTGACAATTCGGCCTCGTTACAATGGTGCTTTCATCGATCTCACTCCGCTGCAAAGAAGGAGACAATTGCTGACATATTGAACAAAATGATTGCTATCTGTGATAGATCTCTAGCTAGGAGTGAGCAATTTCAAAGAGATTTGGCTCACCTCAAGGAACAAATTGCAGCCCGTGAGAAGAACTCAAGTGTGGAGGCTGATCAAAGTGTCGAGAATGCTTGCCCCATCATTTCTTCAATGATGTCACCAACTGCGGAAATTGAGGATGAACCGGATGATCAAGCAGAACCAGATTTGGAGTCGTTGGATGTTGTGGCTCTTGAAGACGACGAACATGAAATTCCGATGGAAATCAACCGTGACAAGGAGCCAGCTACTCTTCTCATTCATGTCGAAACCGGAAACGACGACGACTCTGTCCTTCCACCGCCAACAAAGGCCTTCCGGGAATTCAAATCAACTATAGTGGTAGAAGAACAATTGTTGAACCCTTTCGGCGAGGAACCTCTAAATACGGTGGGCGCAACAATTCAGGACATCATTCCAAGTGCAAAATCTCCATACCCGTATGGTGTCTATAGTTGGGTCATTGCACTTTGTTCTACCGAAATGCAGCAAGATGCAACTATGAGAACACATGTGTATAAGGTGTATGATGAAATGCCCAAGTGGATATCTCACACGATGGTTGCCACTACTGCTATGTTGTTGCTAGCACCTATTACGGTTCCACCACCACCAAAGCCACCAGACCCATATGGTGTCTATCGTTGGATTGTTCTGCTTAATCCTATCAACGTGCAGCAAGGAACAGGTGCGAGAAATGTTATGTATGACAAAATGCTTGGGTTGATATTGTGTTGTTTGAAATTATTTCACTATATAACAGACATTATGATGGTAACCATTGAGGATATTTTGATACTTTCCTCATCTAGTTCTATCACTTATATCCTATGTGAGTTGTGTCAATGGATACCAACTTCTAATTTGATCACAAGGAAGTTATTAGCTATTGTTACTTATTTCTTGGCTATGAAATACACTGCTAATGGGATACCAACTTTGTTTGACAATTGCTACCGGGTTCACTGCATTGTCATGATCACGATCATTTTTGCGTGTTGTTATTGGAAGCTATTTACTGTTATCTATAGCCACCTGATGCCAAGAAACTTGATTATCATATTGAACTTGTGGGTTTTCCGTAATAGTAATCAGTTGTTATGTGTATCCAAGTTACAACCACTGTTGGGTAGTTTTATACATGCCCTTGTTGCTTGGATATTGCACCCCACCACCATTAAATTGTATATGCTCAAGGCCATTGCTCTGTTGTTATTTTTACTAGATGATTGCAAGCATTCTCCTAGAATTGGCAACAACCTATTGACATTGCTCATCTTACTTCCAATTAGTGTGTCATGCGTTGTTGCTAATATGCTAGTCATCACCTTTTTGTTAGAGTTTGGTGGGACAGTCACTTTATTTTGCTTTACCATTGTATTGGATCATCAGGTGTTTGAGAAACTATTCAAAGTTTATGAGAAAGAGAGGATAGTTAGTAACAATTGCTATATTCGATTGGTTTTTTGTATCTCCTCATCCAACAATGGGAAGCATGACATGCTACAAATATTATTACTTCTTATTCTCCTTGCACTATTCCTTATTGTGAGGATCATGCAGTTAGTGTGCTTTTATTGGATTATTGCCTTCAAGTCTGTTGGGTTACCTTTGAACATGAAATTCGTTGAATCACAAACTGATGGAACTATCCAATTTGGTAGTGTGGAATATGCTCATAAAGAAATTGAGAAGTTGATTTACATGCAATTGGGTCAAGCACATGAGTTGGTGCTAACTCTTCAGATAAAAGCAATTCAACTATTGTTGGCTAACATTTGTGCAGGCTTGGCTTTTCAAAGCATGTCGATTTTACTAATTACAGTACTAAAGTTAAGTGGTGTTATTGCATGTCAATTTTACTATAGCCTGGTTAGAGTTTTGCTAAGTATCACAGCTTCAATTATACATCCATGCCCCTGCTACTTGAAGATTCCAAGCACTTATATCAAATTTGGGATTGAGACAAATTTTAGGACTGCTAGTGCTTCTGCCGCAACTACTGCTTGCTGTCCTTGGTTAGCTTGTGCTTCTAGTTCATTTCACTTTGTTTACATGGGAAATTCCAAGTTGTCCCTTGCTGGCTTGGGATATGCTTTAGTGGTTTCTCTCCTTGAGCATGAGATTGCAATGGTACTTGGTGAAATAGCTTCTCTTAATGGAACAAGCTTACTCGATCATGACCTTGAGGACAAGGTCATTTTTAATGGGGCCGGTAATGTAACGAAGTTTAAAAGGGCAAAATGGGAAAATTATGCAAACAAGTGCCCGGTGGCTTTGAGGAGAAAAAAAAAAGAGAGAGTGGTTAAAAGGCAAAATGCTAAGAGGAGAAAGGTGTGAAGAATTTGGTGAAAGAAGTCTCCCTCTCTCTCTGGTTCTCCTTCTTCTTCATCTCTACCTTAACCTTCTACCACATATACACTCATAGCTTCATCTCCCTATCTTCTTAGTTGGAATTAGTCTTATTACCTAGTGTTGTTTAGCTTCTACTTGATATTTCATTTTCATCTATATGTCCCTTATTGTATTTACTGTCAAGAACTTGGGTGAAGTGTTGTTATTATCAATTTCAGATCTAAGTTGAGCTTATTTGTAGTTGCATTATGTTTCCTGCTTCACTTGACAATTCAGCCTTGTTACAACATACTCCCTCCGTCCCATTATTTTGGTAAAAAAATGCAAAAAAAATTTGTCTCATATTAAAGTAAAAAAATAAATGAAAAATCTTAAAGATTATATATTGTATCGATGATTGATAAGTAAATAAGGAAAACACATTTAAAGATTTTGTTTGGAAATAATATTGTAATATGTATTAATTGTAATGATATAAAAATTTGTGTAATATCAATTTTTAATTAATGAATGAATCATGCATTATATTAAACAGATACTCCCTTATTTTCATTGACTTGTTTGACTTTTACCAAGATAATGGGACGGAGGAAGTATAAAAATAATCCTAATATAATTTTACGCGTTGTACCATAATGATACACCTGGAAAATGGAAGTAGAAAAAAGGTGACCGGGTGCTTTTGACTTCTGACTACTCTGCTAACCACATTCACAATCACACCTTAGAGGAGAGGCACTGTCTTCTTCTGAATTTAAAATCTAAAGAATGTCGGCTGTGACGTCAATGAAATGAAATAAAATATTGAACAAGATTGCATGGTGGCCCCAATTTATTTGAAAAAGAAAACAAAAGGCCCTGCAAAGTGCAAACCGTTTCCCACGTTGTCTGCAACAATTTCAATCAATAATGAGTATTCTACAGAGAAAGTTTATCTGATCTGAACATGCCTGAGGACTTCTTCTTTTTTTTATTGGGTTTTCTAGACCAATTACATTACCACTTTTTGTGAGTTGCCTATGATTTAAGATGCACATTTTTATTTTAAGCAATAAATTTTTCAAAATTACCAAGATAAAAGAAATTAAAATATATTTGTTAAGTAAGCTTAAAATCATATAACATTATATTAAAAAAAAAGTGAACCGATGGAAAAAAAATTAAAATATGAGATCTACTTAAGCAACTTAGGGTCTGTTCGGCAAAACTAGTTTGTAGTTGTGAGTTTGTAACTTGTAGCTATGAGCTTGTAACTTGTAGCTATGAGCTTCTAGCTTGTAGCTGTTAAGCTAACTAGGAACTGTGAGCTGAGAGCTTATAGCTGTTTAGCTATGAGCTTATAGCCATTTAAGGGTATAATTGGTATATGAATTATTGAAAGCTAGTTTAGTTTCTAGAAAGCTACTTCGAGTAGCTTTCAAAAGCTACAAGCTCCTTTTTTAAAAGTTATAAGTTCCTTCTAATTTGTATTTATCGAACGGAGCAAATAATTTATTAACTGAATCTAAAAGTTCCTAACTAGTTAAAAAGCTCCTAACTCGTGTTACCAAACATATCCTTAAACAAATTGAAAGAATAAACATGCTCTAAGAGAATCTAGTCGTGATACTTTTCTTGGGGCTTTCAATTTTGCAGAACTCAAATATTTGATTTTGCAGTTAAGTTTGTTTGTGGTTATATCGTTATAGTTCACTCTAATGCAACCAACCATTGTTGAATCATATAAGAGATGTATAACACTATATTGATGTTTAAAAAAGTTATAAAAACGATACGACTTTCATTTATGTGTTTTGGCTCATATTATAGTCTGTTTTTGGCTTTTGGATCATACTTGTATCTTACTTCTCTCCATCACGCATACAATTTTCACTAACAAAATGTTATAAAATAAGTCTAAAGCATAAAAATCTCACTTTGTAGTTTGTATAGTTATAACTTGCTAGTAAGTCCTTTAAGTTTAAATACTCCTATGTTTATAGACCTTTTAAAGTATGGTTTAAAAAAAAATAATAAAAAAAATTTGACCTTGTGGCAAACTTAATTGGTCGAGCTTCTTATGAAATTGTTTATTTTTTATTTTAGTCTGTTGTTAATTAACATTGTGTCTTTTATGCGTTTTTTTTAGTCTTTATAATATGTTAATGCTTTGGAATTGATCCCTTTAACGTTCTAATATTTTGGGTTTGGTATGTGTTAATGTAACATCAACCTTTAATAGTCTCTAACTAGCTAATAGCATTAATTTGAATCCAAATAAACGAATTTATAAGGACTTTGTCCAATTTTTTACAATGACAAAAATGAAAAGGCTCATACTTTACCTGAACTAAAAATATATCTAAACCGAGACGAGTGGTAAGCGGCTCGATCTCTGTTAACTGGAAGTTGAAATAGACAAAACGGTAAGAATGTCGGACACATAAGTCACGTCGACGGAAGTGTACTTAAACGTTTTGTTTAAAGGTGACTTCGAAGGAGGTGAACGTGCGATCCGACAAGGGGTCAATTTCGACAAAGGAAGCGTATCGACAACATAAGTGATGTCGAAGGAGGTGTACTTAAGTCTTGCGACTTAAAAGTGACTTCGAAGGACGTGTACGTGTGTCGACAGAAGAGGGAAACGGAAGGAGAGGTCTGTGTCAAAGGTATAATGGCGTGAGAAAAGAGGAAGTCAGAGCAGTCATGTCAACATTGGAAACGGAAGAGTAATTATGACAGCATTGAATGCAGTCCATGGCTACTGGCTATAAATTCTCCACTTCAGAAACTTGTAAAGCCATGAGAGAATATGGAAGAAACAATGGCTCAGCTTCACGAGTTTTGGAAGGAAGAGAAAAGATTCAAAAACCCATATGATCTGAGTTCATGAAAGATCAAACATGTGGGATTAAGGGATTCGGGAGTTGAAAACGAAAGAAAGAAATCTTCGCTCCGAATACCCTCCTTTTTCTCATGAATGGCGAAAGACCAAACATGTGGGATTACATAGGGATCACCTCTTGTGGGTCGAATCAATGTGGAGAATCCGAATTGGAGGAAGCATTGAATTTGATACATAAGACTTGGTGAAACCTTCGTAATCCTCCATGGCCCAAGGTTTGTGCCCTGCTAGGGCCAAGTTTTGGGTATCTTTCCCTTTAAAGAGGGAAAGGAAAAGACCTCTGATGGCATTCTACTAGAGATATTGGAGGCAGATTCTTTGGTCGACTGGTGGTAAAACACCGTTAATCAGAGGGCATGTCGCCAATATCGATCGAGTGCATCTGAGGCCGACAATAGGTCGGAAGTCTATTCCGACAGACGACCTTTTTGTCGAAATGAGCTTGATGTCGGTGGGCATCCCAGGACCAAAAGGCAGGAGCACAACAACGTCAATGCTTCGGACAACAAAGAGACTTAGACAAGAGTTTAAGTTGCTTGATTTCAGCTGAAGAGGAATACTTGCCAAAAGAGGTCTCGACGTCACAAGAAAGCTCGACAAAGTATCCATGAAGCCCAAACCACGACGTGGGCAGTTGCATCGTGGAGGATAGCGTAGTGGGTAGTTATTTAGATCATGGCTTCTGCAGTTATGCAGAACGTGCGAAAATAATTTGTAATAGCTTAGTGGATTCCTATGCCTATAAATAGGAAGTCCTTAGGTTGTAATCGGGGTCGGTTGCTAGGTTGACACACATTGGCCAAAATCCTACACATCTCACCAGAGCAGATTGACGGAGAAACGCCATTGTAAAGAACCTCAGCCTTCCACCCCTTTTAAATTCAATGCAATCTTTACACTTTCCAATTTACTTTTCAACACAATTTACTTTGCTGCAATTTACATTCTCGCGACTTTAAGATTCCCTGCAATTTACCTTACTGCAAATTTTAAATCGCTTTCCATTTACTTTTTTCCCGCGCCGTGTTCTTGGCGTCAGTTTTATTTCCTACCGCTTTTTAACGCTTTCCAACCAGATACAAAAACAGCCAAAAATACGGTCAAGTTCCTTTGCAAGATTACCACATAACCTGTCGTTACCCACACCCCACGCACATCGTCAGTTCGGCAGGCGTCGGACGAAAAACCCCACAAACAGTCTCTCTTAAGCAAGGTTTCAGGTTTGCTTCCTTGTGGATACAGAAAATTCATGTTGGGAGACTCACCTACCATAACTAGAAACGCAACTCGGGTCGGATCCGGATGTACCTGTGTAATACTTGAGGAACCAGATTGACAACCATATATATATATATATATATATATATATATATATATATAAACCTTCTTTAAAATATTTTTTAAATTTTACTTTCTGATATATTTATTTATTTATGGAAATATGCCACTTACCCAAAAAAAAAAAGGATACTGACGGTAAAAGTAAAGGCTCAAGTCGATATCATTCTTGTTTGTTTTTAGAAACTTCTTTTTTAGTGTTGTGTTTAGGAATTTAAACCTCATGTATTATTCTTAAACCCCATTTTTATTGTAAAATGACATAAATATCTCTAGTTACAAATTTCATCTTCCAAATCTCAACCCTTATTTTCTTCCTTTAAACATGTAATACCCACCACTTTTTTATTTACTAAATTGTATAATATGGTTTTATCTAAACAATGTGTTAAAGAGTATAATAAATATGCTTTGAAATATCATAGTTCTATATGATTAAAAATGGGCGTAGCCAATATGGTCATGTACCAAGTCTTAAGGCTCGGGGGTTGGAAGTCCTGAGTTTGATCCTGGGCACCACGATTTGGTAGTTTGTTGGTGGATTTAATTTCTTTTCCCCTATCCCCGTTAAAAATTAAAAAAAACAACTTTGCTTATAAAAAAAATATGATTAAAAGTATTTCCCGTTAATATAGTATAAGTATTTGATTATTATTAAGAAGAATGATAGAAATGGTATTTAAATGTAGTGTCCTAGACCAGGAACAGCCTTACGGTTATGGAATAAACCAAAGAACTGATCCCAGACGAGTTTTGCTATAGGACCTCGTAGGATTTTCTAAATATCCAGTTGGGATAATCAGGATCTCCCCAGTCAACAAAGTGTGTGATAGTGTCAACTTAGGGATTGAAAAAACGTACCTTAGCCCCCATAGCCTGGTGGTTCTTACAGGGGATTACCTGATACGTGTGTTTCTGGGCTTGTCTGATGAGGCCCATGAAGAAGTGTTCAATTGGGACTAGTAAAGGTTCTGATAAGGTTGCCTTTGTAAATCCCGTATGTGATGAACTCTTATCCTTATCCTGTAATTGAACCAAGCTGTGCGAGAATATAAGAGAAGCTAGTAGGCTAGCTGGGATCGTAACCGTTAATGATAAGGATGAAGATCCTGTGCTCGGCAGTGGTCACATAAGCCTGTAGCTTTCCTAAGTGTCCCTAACTCGGTGTAACGTGGTACCGACCAGATAGTGGTCGGTGTTCTTTCCTCCAGTGTTTAACTGGTCGGCGTAAAGAAGACTCGGTCGGCCTTGAGTCAGGCCCACTACATAAGCCCCCAAGCTCGGTAAGGTGATTTGAGCCTGTGCTGAGTTTAAAGGTTTAGCCGAGCAGTTGACTGACCATTTGAATTTTGCTGACTGGTTGAGGGATCCAGCTGTTGAACATATCTGTGCTTTTGTCCTTTCATCTGTGTAGGTATGACGTTTGATTTCTTCACATTCTTTCACGTGTCGTTTGCAGTATTGGGAACTGAAACACAATGATTCAAAACCTCGAACAACGTCTCCGGAGTAGCTACAACTGGATTGAGCTTTTCCATTCCAGGCCCAACTCTTCAGTAGTGGAGGGAAAACTTAAAAGAAAAGGAAGGGGAAACGGTTTTCGAAATTCATTTCCCCTTATAACTTCTCTCTCTTGCGGCTTCTGAAAAAACCTCTTCTCTCTCCAGCGATCATTCTTGCGATTTCTGGAAACCAACACTACTCTCGCACTTTCCTTTTCTGCAATTGTTTCGGAACTCCTTTCCCAGAAATTCGTGTCGCTGCAACCTTCTTCTCAAGACTCCACTTTCATATTCAGGTATCGAACTTCTCCTTTCAACAATCTTTATCATTGTTTTTACTTGCTTTCTCAATTTCTTAGGTTTGCTTCCACTTTTCTTTTCTGATTTCTGAACTTTGCATGCCTCTGTTAGTCTCTTCTTCTTGTTTATCAGTAGCATTTAAAACCAGTTGCGCTTAGGATCCCTTTCCAACTCCAGGGAACCCCTTATTATTTTCTTGCACAATTATCTGTATTTCTTGAAAAACCAACATTGTCCATCGAAATACGCTCTTTTTCTGAAACTTCCTTCCGTACGGTTTTTAGAAGGATATCAATCATTTTCCGTTCATGACCTCTGAGGGTTTCAAGTAAAGAGAGGAATAGGATCAGTGAGAACTCAGTGAACTCCGATTCACCCCCGTCAAACATGGGTAATGACCAGAATAGCAGTGTTAAGCCGCTAGCAATCTATCATCCGAGGAACTTAAATGAAGCGAGGCAAGGGATTCTTTTTTATAGAATTGCCGAGAGGATAGAACTTGCAAGGTTAAGGAGGCAACAAAGAGGTATTAAATGTCTCAATTGGGTAGGTTCTACTGAGTACGCTCAAAGGAGGTGCTCCCCAATTGATAGTATTCATAACTAGTTGATTAGAGATAATCAAGTTTTTTGTTGATACTGACTTCGCGTGTGCCTCCTTTTCCTCAGGTATGGTGAGAAAGTGTGTCTCAAACCCTGAGCTATTTTCCTTGCCTCCGGACGCGGATGCATACGATTGGGTTAACCGAGAGGTGGCGGGTACCTCGTCGCAACTCACCAACACAACCTCTGTTGAACAGACCAGGGCTATCCTGCTGTCGTGCCCTGGAGTTCGGGATGGAGATGCTTATATCGTTACCCCTGTGGGGGTAGACGAACGGATTTGTACTCGGATTCTTGCTGAGAGTTCTTCATTTTATTTTTATGAAGAAGTAATAACTCGGCTTGGTGTTAGGATGCCCTTTACAGGCTTCGAGATGGATGTGCTGAACACTTTAAGGGTTGCTCCTTCCCAACTTCATCCTAATGCTTGGGCCTTTGTCCGAGCCTTTTAGTTAATATGTTCGGCGAATGATTGGACGTGTAGTATTCCCGTCTTCTTCTTTCTTTTTGCCCCTAAGCCAACGCGTTCGAAAAGGGGTCAACCCAGCGGCCTTGGGTATCTCTGAAGTCTCGTCAGGGTTATGGACTACTGACGAAGTTTTCCGAATCGTGGAAGACTTTCAAACCATTCTTTTTTAAGTATAACTATGTTGGAAATGGGAACTGTTGGTTTAAAAAAGCTGGTGAAGAACGTCCTGTGCCTCGGTTCCCGTTACAATGGACAGATCATTTCTTCCGCCGAAGCATAAAGTCATATAGCTCGGACTGGAAACTTTTGTTCGATGATGAAAAAGAGACTTGCCAAGCCTTTGCTGACTATTTGAGTAAGAATGGCATGATAGAGACGAAGGAAATTGTGAACCTTCCACCTGCTAGTATACCCTCTCAACTTGGTATCGGAATCATACTTTTTTTTTTGTCGCACAAACTTACTATTCTAATAAGGGCTATTTTGTTTGCAGAAAAAATGGCTGATCGTATAGCTGAGCTAGCCGCATTGGCGAGCAGCAAGAAAAGAAAAGCTCCTTCAGTGGGTGCTGCCTCGGACCAGTCTAGCGCACCTTCAACAGGTCCGAGTAACCAAACTCCTTCAACTTCCCCTCTTGCTGGTTCTTCGAAGCCTAAATCCATTGTTGCAGTTGCTCCAACGGATGAACAAAATGTTTCCCCTCCCCCAGCCCCTTTGACTAGACGACGACGTCTTGACAAAGGAAAAGCGAAAATCGGAGAAAAGGCAAGTACCGAGGGAGTGACAACTGCGGCTCCTGAGGCCGAACAGGGTACTGAAGAAGCTCTTTCGGTGTCGAACAAGAAACTGGATGAGAATTTTCCAAACTCCATCTGTCCGGAAGCCGACCACCAGAGGTATGCTTCATTGTCAATTTCCGAGTAGCGGCAGCACGGTCAAGTTCTGACCAAATTCTTCCTTCATGGAGAAAGCTTGATGAATTACATGGCCCAACACCCAAAAGATCTCTTTGTTGGCCTTAATGTCGAGCAAAAAGAAGATCGGAGCCTCTATGCAGCAAAAGAGTCCAGTCTGACTGACAAGTTGACTCGACTTCGGACACAATTAGAAAACCTGCGGGCCGACCATAACGAGGTTGCCAAGGAAAGGATGAGCTGAAGGGTTCTCAAAAAGCTATTGAAGAGGGAAAGAAAAAGGTGGAGAATGCTTTACAAAGTGCCCGTCAACTAAACGACGAGCTGAGTGCTGACAATCAAAAATTCTTAGCCTCCTTGGAGAAAATCAAAGGGAAAGCCCTTGTCTTGAAAAAACAGGCTGCGAGAAACTTATACAATTAGGAGAAGGGTGTTGATGACTCTTTTGTCTCAGTAGTCAAGCAAATTCAAGTTCTGAATCCGGAGGTTGAACTTTGAGTGGTCGGCGCTTCACCCCTTCCACACAGTTCGTGATGGCAAGCTGATCGATATTTCGACCAAAGCAGAGGTGGATTTGGAATCGGCAGACTTGCCGAATCCTTTAGTGGATCTCGAGGAAGGCCCAACGTTTGATGATTCAAACATCGTTCTAACAGATGACGAGGCGTAAAACCCTTATGCTGGGTAGCCCCATTTCTGACTAATACTGAACAGATGAACTTTTTGCTTAGACCTTATTGTGTATACAAGTATCCTAATACTTCTTTAAGCTCGTTGTCTTAGAGCGTTTTTACTTATAACTTGTGCTTTGTAGTTCGAGCGTGTTTTCGAGCGTACCTACTCGTAACTTTGCTTTTTAACTCGTTTTCGTTTGAGCGTATTTACTTGCTGTTCAGCAGGTGTTAACTTTGCTTTTTAACTTGTTTTCGTTCGAGCGTATTTACTTGCTGTTTAGCAGGTGTTTCTGATTAATTACTGGATATTGTGAGAAAGAACTCGGATCGCCAACTTTAGCCGAAGCGGGACCCTCAGACCGCGATGCAAGGAAAGTGATGTTCCTGGGATCGGGCGTTCTTTTTAGTACGGTGTTTAACTCACGAAAGGAGTTGTATCTCGATTTCACTCGGTGGCTAGCCGAGCAAAATGAGTCGTACGTATATTCACAATGTAATCAAAAAAGACTTTGAATAAAACTTGCGAAATTTATTGATGAAAAATGCTCAAGTCACAAAAGCTCAATTTGAGCAGCTAATAAAAAAAACTAAGAACAAATTGTAAAAAAGCTTCGGTATTCGAGCTGTAAACTGTAGAGAATGCTATCCTACATAACTATCTGATGGCTCGGCAATCGAGCAACAATAAAAGCTAAACAATTCTACTTTTTAAAAGAAAAACAACTAGAAAAATGAGAGCTTAGCTGTAATAAGCTCGGAGTTTGGCCACGTTCCAACTGTTGTTGACCTCCTTGCCAAAGAGAGTTTTCAATCTGTATCCTCTTGTCCCAGTCTTGGTTTTCACCCTGTACGGTCCTTCCCACTTTGGGCTCAGCTTGTCGCTTCTAGAATTACCCTTGCCAAAGTCAGCTCGTCGCAGGACCAAATCTCCAACCTCGAAACTACGAGGTCGGACCTTCTTGTTTTAGTCACAAGCTTGTCGTTCCTTGGCCTTTCTTTCATGGGCTGCTGCAGCTTCCTGTATCTCTTCACCTAATATGAGTTCATCTTGGAGGAAAGCATCGTTACTTCCAAGGGGCGCTCACATACTCTAAATGTAGGGATCCTCTTTTCGATTGGTATGACAGCGTCGCAGTCGTATGTTAATCGGAAAGGAGTTTCCCCAATAGAGGAGTGTATGGTCGTTCGGTATGACCAAAGAACGCTCGGAAGTTTGTCTGCCCACATGTCAGCCGCGTTGCCGAGCTTTTTCTTAATGCCTTCTAGAATGGACTTATTCGCCGCTTCAGCCAATCCGTTGGTTTGCGGATGCTCTACTGAACTGAAGTAGTGAGTAATTCCCAGGTCGGCCTCAAGTTCCTGAAAATGTGAAGCCGAGAATTGCGACCCATTATAAGTTACTATAGAGTGAGGCACACCGAACCGAGAGACCACTTCCTTCATAAAAAATGACTGAATCCGAGCCGTTGTGATTTTTGCTAAAGACACCGCTTCGATCCTTTTGGTGAAATAGTCTATGGCCACCACAACGTATTTCAACTGTCCAGGTGCAGTAGGGAACTTCCCAATGATATTCATCCCCCACTGGTAGAAGGGCCATGGAGCTCTGAGGGAATGCAACTCCTCGGCTGGCCGCTGATAGATATCGCTGTGAAATTGGCACTGAACACACTTTTTTACATGCTCCATGGCATTGTTCTGCAATGTAGGCCAGAAGTAGTCTGCTCGGATTACCTTACGGGCTAGAGATTTTCCACCCATGTGGTGGCTGCAGATTCCACCGTGAATTTCCTCCAAAATTTCCTCAGCCTGGGAAGGGTCAACACATCTGAGCATGGGTGAACCGAAACCCCTCCTGTAAAGTATGCCATCCATGACTGTGTACTGTGCCGACTGGCTGACTAACTTACGAGCCTCTGCTTGGTCCTGAGGGACAAAACCGTGCTGAAGGTAAGTCAGGATCGGTTTCATCTATGACTGGGATAAGGATAAGGCTAAGATCACGCTCGGCATAGGGATAGTTTCTTAGATGAGTGTTTTATTATTTTTCGACCCCTTCGTACTTGCGAGTTTAGATAGAATATCAGCTCTAGAGTTTGAATCTCTTGGGACGTGGGATATGTTGAACTCAGAGAAGTTAGAAATCATGTGTTTCACTTCATCAAGGTATTTTTGCAAAATAGGCTCTTTAGCTTGGTACTGTCCCCTGACTTGGGAGACTACCAACTGATAATCACTGAAAACGCTGACTTGAATTGCTCCGAGTTCAAGAACCATCTTGAGGCCCGCTAGGACTGCCTCATACTCAGCCTGATTGTTCGAAGTTTGGAATTCGAACTTCAAAGAGTACTCCATGCTAAGCCCATCAGAATTTTCAATGATAATGCCAGCGCCTGCCCCCTTTCTGTTGCTCGACCCATCCACGTACACCGACCACGAACCAGGAGTCGATTCTGATGAAGACTCGGTAAACTCAATGACAAAATCTGCCAAGACCTAGGACTTCATTGCCTTCCTCGGTTCGTAGATGATGTCGAATTCCAACAATTCAACAAACCAAGTAACCAGTCAGCCAGCGAGATCAGGCTTATGGAGGATCTGCCTGAGAGGTTGAGCAGTTCGAATAATGATTCTATGACCCTGGAAATATTGCCTCAGCCTTCGAGCTGATATTACCAAGCAGTAAGCAAGCTTCTCTAACTTCTATTATCGAAGCTCTAGTCCCTGAAGTGCTCGACTTACAAAATAAACAGGGGCTTCAACACCAGAGTCCTGCCTTACTAACACTGAACTAATGGTTGCATCGGCTATTGACAAATAAAGAAGAAGATCTTCCCCAGAGAGGAGGCTGGCAAGGACTGGTGGGCTAGAGAGATATTCCTTCAACTGAACGAAGGCCTGTTCACAATGGTCGTCCTAATGGAAGTCTTTGTTTTTCTTGAGAAGTTGATACCATGAGAGGGCTTTGCGTGCCGACTGAGACAGGAATCTAGAGAGTGTTGTCACTTGCCCAGTAAGCTGCTGAACCCCACGAAGGTTGGTCGAGCTCTTCATGTCCAAAATTGCTCTGCACTTGTCTGGATTCGCTTCAATACCTCTTTCCGTTAACATGAATCCAAGAAAAGACCCTGCTGGAACTCCGAACACGCATTTTTCAGGATTCAGCCTCATGTCATGGTTCCTTACACGAGTCAAAATTGCCATGAGATCATGAGTGTGACTTTCTTGCTGTTTACTTTTAGCAATAATGTCGTCAATGTAAACCTTCATGGTTGTACCGATCATTCCCTGAAAGACTTTCTTCATCATGCGTTGATAAGTGGCTCCGGAGTTATTCAAGCCGAAGGGCATAACGTTGTAGCAGTAGGTTGCCTTGTCAGTGATGAAGGCAGTCTTGTCCTGATCAGGAGGATACATGGGTATCTGATTATAGCCTGAATAGGCATCCATGAATGATAGCAGTTGATATCCAGCCGAGTTGTCGACGAGCTTATCAATGACGGGAAGCGGATATTGGTCTTTGAGACATACTTTATTCAAATCCGTGTTGTCGACGCACATTCTCCACTTCCCATTAGATTTTTTGACTAAGACGGTGTTGGCCAACCAGTCTGTGTAGTCAATTTCGCGAATGAATCCTGCTCGGAGTAACTCGGTAACCTTTTCCTCAATCGGCAAAGCCTTTTCGGCGTTGACCTTCCTTTTCATCTGAGCCACCGGTTTGGCACTGGGAAGGACGCTCAGTTTGTGACAAATAAAGTTTGGGTCAATGCCTAGCATGTCAGCTAAGGTCCATGTAAACAAGTCCTTATTTGCGATTAAGATATCTGAAAGTTCAATTTTGATATTCGGGGGAGGACCGATCCAATCTTGATCTGCCTGAGTGGATTATCTCCCAAGGTTAAGAATTCCCATTGACCCTTTGGAGTTGGTCGAGTCTTATCTTATTCCGCTCGAACATCAAGGTTCGCAAGGTTCACATTTCCTTTCCCGAGAGAGGGCTTCTCCATATGGGCTCGGTCTTTGCTTTTGACCTTGGCAAGACTTGCGTTGTAACATTTCCGAGCTGCTTCTTGCTCGGCTTTCACTGTAACCACATTGTCATCTGTTCCCACGAACTTCATTGCTAAATGGACAGTCGATACCACCGCGCCGAACGCTTGTAAGAAAGTTCTTCCAAGAATAGTGTTGTAAGTGGCGGGGCAATCGACCACCAGAAATTTGATAATCTCAGTACGAGCTGATGGTTGCTGGCCGAGGGTAACTGGAAGTTGGATGTGGGCACGACGGTGTCACCAGTAAATCCGATCAACTCCCCTTCGAAAGGAGTAAGATTACATTCCCTTAGCTTCAACGCTTTGAACAGAGGCAGAAACATTATATCAGCAGAACTCCCCTGGTCTATGAAAACTCGCTTCACCTCATAGTTTCCAATTAAAGTTGTGATAACCATGGGATCATTGTGACCAGGGAGGATTCCATCCAGATCTTCATCGCTGAAAATAATCGGGACATTTTTTGCTAACCTTTTGGAGATAGGCTTCTGACTAACGGCTAAGATCTGGTTGATGTACTTCTTTCTGTCTGCTCTTTTCTCCCCTCCCCCAGCAAATCCGCCAGCAATGGTATTGACTAGAAACTCATTCGGAGATGAATTGTTTTCAGCAATTGGGTCGGTTTTTTGTCGACCTGAGTTCTTGTCATCAGGTGACCTGCCCCTACGGCGCTTAGCCCTATCAGGGGAGTGTGATCTATTCCTTCCTCTTCTACCTGCCGCATCCCTGATGTACGGCTGCAACTTTCCGTCCCTAATCATCACCTCAATCAAATCTCTCAACCAGATGCATTCATCAGTTGTGTGACCGTAACCTTTGTGGAAGTCACAGTATTTGGACCTATCACGTTATGAGCCCTTTCTTAAAGAAGGGGGCCGTTGGGCCGAGTGTAAGTCGGTCTGCATTGTTTCTCGGAGGATCTGACTCCTAGGAACGGTTAGAGGAGTGTACTCCTGATATTTGTTTCTCGGGGGTGGTCTCCTTTCACGATCGCTCCTCTCAGGTCTACCATTAAATCTCTCGTCTCGCTTATGCTTATTCTGGCCCTGAGTATCAGTTTTCTGTCGATCGTCTCTAAATTTCTAGCCTTTATGAAATTCCTCCAAATTTATAAACTTGTTGGAACGTTGTCGCAGCTCTGCCATGTCTTTAGGGGGTTTACCAATTAGAGACTTTCGGAAATCCCCAGGTTGCAATCCTTGGGTAAACAGTAGCACGACAACACCCGGTTCGAGCCGTGGAACCGAACTAGCTTCCGTATGGAAGCGTGACAAATAATTTTTCAAGGGCTCGTCGGGTTTTTGAGTAACTGCAGCCAGTGTGTGATCAGATTTTTGGTTGATACAGCTGGCTGTGTACCTGTTTAAGAAAACTCTCTTCATTTCCTCCCACGAGTTGACTGAATTTCGTGGGAGAGATGAGTACCATCTCAATACAGACGGTTCAAGGGTCATGGAAAACGCTCGACACTTCATTCGATCACCGCCTCCATAATATTTCATTACTCCCTCATAAGAGACGATGTGATCGACGGGATCGGTTAGGCCGTTGTAATGGGGTACATTTGAAGGGCCTAAATATCCCTGAGGGGTTTTGAACGCCATGATGTAAGGGGTAAAAGGATGGCCAGGGTGGAAATCCCCTTGACTAGGGTCTATGTTCGGGTTAGCTTCGAGGTGAGGGTGGGTAAAGTTGCATCACAGGCATGGGCTGTGGATTTAAAGGTTGGGATAGTTGGTTTTGGAATGGAAGGGCAGGGGGATTTTGAACGATTCTTGTCATTGCCTGCTGTTGAAGCTCGGCAATGGCTTGTCCTTATTGTTGAATTAGTGTTGTTTATTGTTTCAGGATGCTAATCATCTCCTGCTCACGACTTCATGCAAATGCAGAAGTTGCATATGTTCTGCTAGTGGAATGCACCCGTCGCGCATCACCGTGGGTTGTCCTATTTGGTTCTGACCTGGCACTGGGGGTTACCCTCCGGTGGTCAAGGTTAGGTTGGTCTTGAGGAGTTGGGGTTCGACGAGTATTCTGGCCATGGTGAGCCCTGGTTCCTGTTGATCTAGAAGTATTACGGGTTTGAGGAGCAGAACTGCTAGAGTCTCCGTGGGTGGAAGGTGGTGGTGTTGGGGGTGGTGGTGGTGGTGGAGGGAGTAGATCCCTAAGAGGAGGATTAGGGGGTGGTTGGGGGTTAGCCCCAGTTCCTGAATGAACTGAATGTGGTGGCTGGGAATTAACCCCACGATTCTGATTCAAATGATCTCGTAAGTCTACGGTGGGCTGGTGATCATTGGTGTTAACGTTTCTGGGTCTGCCGCGGTTATGCACGATGCGATCGCGGAGATCCCCTGCTTGGCTTCTGGTATGAACCATGGTGGAGGTGGGAATGATTTGTTACTCAAATCCCCACAGACGGCGCCAATGTAGTGTCCTAGACCAGGAACAGTCTTACGGTTATGGAATAAACCAAAGAACTGATCCCAGTCGAGTTTTACTATAGGACCTCGTAGGATTTTCTGAATATCCAGTTGGGATAATTAGGATCTCCCTAGTCAACAAAGTGTTTGATAGTGTCAACTTAGGGATGGAGAAAACGTACCTTAGCCCCCATAGCCTGGTGGTTCTTATAGGGGATTATCTGAAACGTGTGTTTCTGGGCTTGTCTGATGAGGCCCATGAAGAAGAAGTGTTCAATCGGCAGTGGTCACGTAAGCCTGTAGCTTTCCTAAGTGTCCCTAGCTCGGTGTAACGTGGTACGGACCAGATAGTGGTCGGTGTTCTTTGCTCCAGTGTTTAACTGGTCGGCGTAAAGAAGACTCGGTCGGCCTTGAGTCAGGTCCACTACAATAAATAATTATTATTAAATGTTTTTTTATATTTTTATAATTTTATAAGTATTAGTATGCAATTAGAACTCATTGTGATGGCAGGAAAGTTGATTTTCTTAATTTAAATGATAGTAACTGGTTACCAAGGTTGATAACCGGTTATTGAATGTGTTTATGTGTAAATTTACAAAACGATAACATGTTACCATGTGATATAGCCGGTTATTTCAATAGAACTTGGCCAAAAAAAGGCAAAATATGCACTCGATAACTGGTTACTCAATGAGGTAATAACCAATTATCTTGACAGAAATTTTCAGAAATTCAATGGCGGTGGTTGAAATTTATGATAATTTAATTTCCTCTCAATGTCGGTCCTAAGGCTTACATAAACTCATAGGCACTCGAATTTGGGAATAACAACACCTTTATAACTCAAAATAACCATATATCACTCATACTCTTAAAATTCTCTCAAAACATCAAACATATCTTTCTATGGTCTTTTCCCTTTTGCAATCAAGTGATTGAGTGCAAGAAGCTTGGTAGCCACTAGATGAGAGACATTTATCACAATTTCGGAAGCTTTAAGTCTTGTTTTTGCATTATCTTTTAAGCCAATGTATGAGAGAAATTACTCATATAGGTAGGAAAGTATTAGGAAATCTCAAAGCAGTAGGAAGCTTTCCATGAGTTTCGAGTGAACTATTTGACTTAAAGATCAATTGTAAGACCAAAATTTTCCCCTACTTAAATTATTGAAATTTAGAACCTCGTCATAATACATAATTTTAGAAAAATTTCGAATATATATCTTTTATATTTTTGGAAAACCTTATCATGTAACCATGTTATAACTTGGAAAAATCTTAGTTATGTAAGTTGATTACTATAAAATGTAATCTTATTAATCATTTATTTTTTTTATTTATTTATTTAGTTATATGACTTTGATTTAATTTAATTAAGAGGTTTATAGGATTTTCATAGTTACATATCTTTTTCATGGTGTGTTCATATAAATTGATTTAAAAATCAAAATGTTCATATGAACATGTAGTGGACAAGAGTGAGTTGTATCTCTTGTTGTGGACAACGGTTTAGCAAGAGGGTGCAATAACTCTTCTGATAGTCATTGTGGAATATTGGGGTAATGAGATTATTCTCATAATCTTTAAATTGTGTGTTGAAATTCAATAAAAGTGTGCAACATCTTTGATTTTCCTCACAGCCAAGAGCTGAAAAAGAAGAGCATAGAGACCTTTGAGAAATTCCTAGGACGATCAAGAAAAAGAACAGTCTGCCTCTTGGCAAGCTGCTATCACATCTGTCATAAGATACACGTTAGAAAACCTTTATAATAATAAGAATCCTCTAATAAGAAGGGCTATTTTATGTTATGCCACATGGTACATATTAAGACACTTATATTGGGTAGGTCTGCATTGAGAATAAATAAATTTATAAAATTAATTTATATTAATTGCATCAATTTTCATTGCAAATTTTCCCAATATTAATAATAAAGGTTTCCTTATCTCAATTCGAAAAAAATGTGGATAAGAGGTAAAAAATGATAAAAGTTCATTGGGAAGCTAAGTATATTACTATTTCTTTAAGTATTTATATTTAATTTTAATATAAAAATGCTCTTTTTAACCTCTTATTCTTAATTCAAGGTTAAGAAAAATCTAATAATAATACTATATACACTATCAAACAAATACTAACCGGTCAAAATAGCAAAAAAAATAAAAAAAGTAGAAGTATACTAGCAGAAAGCTAAGAAAAACTCAAAATATATCTTTTAACTTACTCGATATAAAAATATTAAAAAAAATAAAGATTGAATTACCAACTTAGTTTCTAATGTTTTTTTATTTATCAACTTTTGAAAAATTTAAAAATACATATTTAATCTCTCAAGATTTTCGGATATATCATTTTTGTTGGAATACAAGTGGTATAGTATGAACATGTGAGAAAACTTAGAAGGGGGGTTGAATAGGTGTTCAGACAACCTTGAAAAATTTTCGCAAAGCATAAATAAAACGTGGTTAAAACAAAAATTCATTAACCAAAATAATAGTGACTAACCGATTGCTCAACCCACTAACCGGTTAGTTCCTGAAACAGAGTTGCGTAAAATTGACAAATCAATTCAAGAACTCAGAGTAAACGCGGAATTACTTCAAACCTAGATTTAAAACAATTACTCAGATGTTTTAAAAAGGTTTTTCCCAAATTAATTTGTACAATTACTATCTAATTGATTCAATTAATTCAAAAATCACTTTTCTCGGTTTTCATGAAAGAACTATGAATAATGCAGAAATTAAAGAGATGAGGGATAGAGATACGACACAGAGATTTATATTGGTTCACTCTCATCCACTTGAGAGCTACATCTAGTCTCCTCTATCACAATAGAGAGAGTCTCTTCACTAGAATTAAAGATCCTTGATTACAAGCTAAGCCTCTCAAGATACCTCATATGATAACCTCCAAGAGATACCTCACTCTTGTTATGCAACCTTAATTGATCTTCTAATTCTACCCTCTTGCTATGTGGATCCCTCACCAGTTAGACTTCTTCAATTTCTTGATGATTCCTCAACCAAGACTTCTACAATTTACTTGATGATACCACTAATTTGCCTCAAATGCAAAGATTACAACACCATAGAAATATAGAAAATATGAACCTAATGAATCTCAATCAAATAATAATGAACAAGTTGATTATGAGATTCTTGTGTTTGTAGAAAAGTTAGTAACAAGATGTAAAAGAAAGTTTTTATCTTTTCAAATCAAAGAGAGAGTGTGTGGCTTATTTTTCTGAATATAAAACGTGTAAGAGTGATTCTTTATCTTCATTAAGATGTAAGAAAGGTTTATATAGGAAAACCATAAAGAATGAAAACACAAAACTGAATTTTTCAACAAACTTAACAGTCACTAACCAGTTACTGGGTATGACTAATCGGTTAGTCACTATAAGTTTTGTTTTCTAATTTAGCAAAATTTATTTTAAAAAACTTTAACCTTTAAAACCAATTCTTTCAAACCTTAAAATATTTAGCCACTTATTGCTGCATTCTAAAATATTTAAAAAACATTTTGAAAAACATGCATCAACATATTTTAATAAGTTGGTTTTATGAAACTCAAAATTAATTTGATCAAAATTAATTAATTGAGATTCACTACCCAAAACTAACTCTACCCAACAAACTAAAGACTCAAAGCAAAATATAAAATAACTCTATGAAACTTTGATTCCTTGCTTGCTTTTCTAGAGATTAGATGATCATCTCTTCTTGTAAAAATTTGCTTTCTTCTTCTCTTTATCTTTTCTTTGAAACGTTGATAGCTCTTGTACTTTGTTGCTTTTTGTTCTTTGGGAGTCTTGCCTTCACTTGTTTTCATCACAATGTTTTCCTCATCAAAGCTTAGCTTTATATACACATGAATCTTACAATCTCCCCCTTTTTGATGATGACAAACATTGTTTGGAATTGTTGTTGATTATTGAACATTTGCTTCCCTTTTGCTTCAAACAGCATTAAAGGTTGCACAATCAATGCTCCCCCTCAACATAAGCTTGAAACATAGAAATAATCTCTTCTCCCTTTAATACATATCAACAACTCTTCTCCCCCTGCATAAAAGAACAAAACAACAACTTCTCCCCCTTTTGGCATGATCAAAAAGCATAAAAGAAGTATAAAATATTGCCAAAGGAGAAGGAAAATTGATTAAAGAACATCTGCTAACTGTCAGTCACTAACTGATTACTGGCATGACTTAACCGGTTAGTCTCTGCAGTTCAGTACACTGCATAAACTAGGTTTAAAATGTTGACTTTGAGACTCAAGAACTAGTATCCAATGCCTTTAAAAAATAAGTTTGCAGAGTTTAAACATAAAGAATGCATGGAATACTTCAAAGTCATACCAGATTCACAGACAATTGCACAAAATATGAATCATAAAATCTTGCCAAAGAACAGTTGTGCAAAGCTGAAACTGCAGTGAATTTCTTCATGTAAATCAATGCATAATGACTAAAATCTCATAAAAGATCTTAACACACATGTCAAATAGTAAGTCATCATGTGCAGACTGTAAAAAGCATTCTCAGAGCCAAAATACACTGAAAAATACACAAATTTGCTGTCAGACTATTACACTAACCGATTAGTACCTGACAGATATCAGAAAAACAGGGCAAAAATGATATGGCAACTTTTGCAAAATCAAATTCATATCAAATCAAAGCCAATATCAATTTTGCAGGATTCTAACATAAAGATGGACCATAATAGAGTTTAAAAACATGAATTTTAAGATCCAAATCATTATGTTCAAATTACAAAAGTACATCAAAGAATCATCTGTCAAGTCTGAAATTTCACAAAATTTTTACTATTATGCAGCAACATTACTCAATATTCAGTATTGAACTTCAGCATATACGAAAAATAAATGATCAACCATATGTAAAAACTAAATTAGACCATAAACAATAATTATCCATTCACCACAGGTCTAACCAAAAGTCATTACATACCAACTATCAAAATACAACTGCTGAAACTGAAAATGCATCAGGTGCTAACATAGATAGAAAACATAAAAAGAACATCAAAGTACATGAAACTCAGAACTAAACATGAAACCTAAACACACTTAAAACTTTAACTAGTCTTCATTCGGAGGAGGTGCGGAGGTAGATCCAAAAGTCTGCAACAAGAACATGACTCGTTCCATGTCTCTCTCATAGGTTGCTTGGAAGGTACCCATCTGATTGTTGATCCTGTCAAAACCAGAGTCAATCTGAGCATTTAGATGCTCCTCTATGGCAGCGAAATCAAAGGAGCCCGGTGCATAACCTGAACCACCAATGTCAGAGATAGTTCTAGGTTGAGTGCCTTCAACCGGAATAGAGCCAGTGTTCTCCTCTCCATGACCACCATCCATGTCATCAACATCATCATCATTTCCATCCTCGTCCTCATCATCACTGTCATAACTACTCACCATATGAACATCTGGTGCAGCATACTCATCTTCTTTTTGCTTCCTTTCTTCTTCATCTATCTGAGCATCCAACTCAGTGATGTCATCCTTCCACTTCCACCTATTATCCAGCCTCTTATGCTGTTTAATACCAGCAGAGTGAAGAGCTCTAGTTCCAATACAATGAAGAGCTGGAGAATACTCAAGAATCTCCTCAGCAGCTGAAATGCCTACATTTTTGCCTTCTATAAGCTTGCTAACAAAAATGGCATAAGGAAGGCTACCACCTCTAGACTTTGCTGCCCTCTGCATAAAGCAGCAGATCACCCTAACCTAGTTCACCTGAATCCTGTTTTTGATGGCAATCAAATATCTCAAATCAGGTTCAAAAACTTGAGAGTGGTTGGTAGTGGTCCTAGGGGTAAGAATATATGAGAGGACATACACAATCATCCTATCCTCAACAATCATGTTCCCCACAGCCTTCCTAGCTCCTGGAACATACAAATCAGCTATCCTAAGGCTATCACGGTATACATCCTCCGGGTTGCACATTGCTAATCTATTATCATTCTCATCCCCTAAAAAAGTGCCAACAGCCCTAACGCCAGCAATATGGAAGAAATCAACATCAGTTACAATAAACACAACCTCGTTGACCTTGGTGTGAAACACATCATCCCTAAGAACAAGGTTAGCATAAAATTGTTTCACAAGCCTAGGGTAAATATTAACTTTCAATTCCAAAAACCTCTTGAGACCCAGAAAATCAAAGAGCCTATGAAATTGAAACCTATTAACACTACACCATTCAAAATCCATCCACCTAACTAATCCAAAACTCCTAGTAGAAAACCTATCAAACCTCTCTTCACAATTTGATTCTTCAAAGAAATCATCTATGTTCCTCCTTGAAGGCTTGTTAGCAGTGTGCTTAATCCTTGTTTTCCTTGAAGAAGACATTTTTTGAAAAGAGCAATTCGGTCTAGGGTTTAGAGAAAGAGGGAAAACGGATTTTGGACACTAAAAGCTAATGCGTGAAGAGATTCGAGTAGAATGATGATAAAATATGAAAGATTAATAAAGAAATCAAGTTGATTTGATGAAATAGAAAGAAAAACACGTGCTAGGGTTTGAGAAAGAGAAAAACTCGAGCCGAAAGAATGTGAAAAGTGAGTTGAAAACTAATTTAAAAAGCCTCTTGAAATTCTGAACTGTTACGCGCTAACCGGTTAGTACGTTCACTACCGGTTAGTCATTGTAACCAGTCAGAGAAAAATGCAAAAATCAAATAAATTCAATTTTCACACAAAAATCACATGTTTAAACATTGAAAAAACTTTGACAAAATTAATAAAAGTTTTCCACACATCACAAACACAATATTCATATAAACTCACTCAAAGTTATACAAGTTTGCATACATACACATCAAAAAGTGCAAAATGCATAACAAATCATATTAAACTTCCCTTACTAACTCTTCCCTTACTAACTTTACAGCCATCAAACCACATACTAAATCAGTGAACATATCAATTTCTTCATTCACAATTATCAGCATTTTGTAAATTGAACAAGTGCACAATAGTTGATAAAAAGCATTCACCATGAACAAGATAATCTTCTATGATATTATCATGGTTGAAGTACTTACTTGAAACATTTTGAGAATTTAGATTCCTACCATTTTATTTGCTTTGAAGGTACTGAATTATTTCACAAATTATAGCACATTCCCCTCAAGCACACCTACAAAATAACTCAATCCTTGGTTTTTGGTACCCAAATGATTTTGGGTCCATTGTTGTTAGATAAGGGACTTTCTCCTTTCACAATCCAATCAAATAAACCGTTTGGCACACCATACCTTTTGATTTTACAAACATTTGAAGTATTGCCAAAGATACCACAGTAAAAACAAGTTGGTCTGTTAGAGAAATTGATTTTTGAGAAATCACCAACCTTTTTGAAAACTTTCTTTTTCTTTGTGATATACCCCAACCCGGCTTTATTCAAATAACCCCTTTGACTAGAAAGTATATTGTTTAAATGCTTATCTCCTCTTGTGAATGATGCAAGTCTATTTTTCAAATTGACATTTTCATTTTCAAGAATTTTGCATTTCTCACAAGTTGGGACAACATTACTACACTTTTTACAATCATGAGTAATAGGTGAATTTATGAATTCCAAAGATTTATTTTGAAGCTTCAACTCATTTATATAATTTTCCATTTCAATAATCTTTTGTTGATACTTCAAAATAACCTTTTTCTTCTCTTCATTAATTTCGACAAGTTTCTTAAATTCATTATGCATTTCTTCATATGCAGTGTACAATGTATCATAGGATGTTGAATTTGAATTAGAAGAAGAACAAGAGGATACCTCATTATCACTACCACTATCAAGTATGACGGTTTTGTCACTTTGAGAAGCCTATTCATCAAGTATTGTCATTAAACACAAGTTTGAGAATCCATCTTCTTCCGGAATGTCTTGCACAACATCATCTTCTTTTGAATTGAATTCTTTGTTTTTCTTCTTGTCATCTTCAAGTTTCTTCAAGTATTGAGGACATTCAAATTTGATGTGTCCCTCTTTTTTACATTCATGACATTTGAATTTTTCCTTTGAGATCTTCTTACTCTTATTGTCTTGGTTGAAACTTGTAGCATCTTGCTTGCTGAAATTTCTTCTTTTTGGCTTGTCTTGATGTGAGAAACTTAATTCTTCTCTTCTTTCTTAAACAAGCAAAATTCCTTCACTTTTCAAAAACTCCAAGAATTTACTTATTAGCAATTTCATAGTCTTGTCATCAACATTTAAAATATTTAGATCATTAAACATGTTCATGCTATCCATTACAAACCAAAAAGGATCTTTTTCAGGAAAAGCGTTTAAACTTTGATCTTGACCGACCAAAGCTCTGATACCACTTGTTGGAATACAAATGGTATAGTATGAACACGCGAGAACACCTAGAACGGAGGGTTAAATAGGTGTTCAGACAACCTTGAAAGATTTTTGCAAAGCACAAATAAAACGTGGTTAAAACAGAAATTCTTTAACCAAAGTAACAGTGACTAACCGGTTACTCAACCCACTAACCGGTTAGTTCCTGAAACAGAGTTGTGTAAAATTGACAAATCAATTCAAGAACTCAGAGTAAACACATAATTACTTTAAACCAAGATTTAAAACAATTACTCAGATGTTTAAAAAAAGTTTTCTCCAAATTAATTTGTACAATTACTATCTAATTGATTCAATTAATTCAAAAATCACTTTTCTAGGTTTTCATGAAAGAACTATGAATAATGCAGAAATTAAAGAGATGAGGGATAAAGATACAAGACAGAGATTTATACTGGTTCACTCCCATCCACTTGAGAGCTACATCAAGTCCCCTCTATCACAATATAGAGAGCTTCTTCACTAGAATTAAAGATCCTTGATCATAAGCTAAGCCTCTCAAGATGCTTTACTTGATAGCCTCCAAGAGATACCTCAGTCTTGTTATGCAACTTTCCTTGATCTTCTATTTCTACCCTCTTGTTATGTGGATCCCTCACCACTTAAACTTCTTCAATTTCTTGATGATTCCTCAACCAAGACTTCTACAATTTACTTGATGATACCCCACATCAAGACTTTATCTTCTTCAATTTGTTGTAGACTAATTTGCCTCAAATGCAAAGATTACAACACCATAGAAATACAAAAAATTTGAACCTAATGAATCTCAATCAAATAATAATGAACAAGTTGATTATGAGATTTTTGTGTTTGCAGAAAAGATAGTAACAAGATGTAAAAGAAAGCTTTTGATCTTTTCAAATCAAAGAGAGAGTGTGTGGCTTGTTTTTCTGAATATAAAACGTGTAAGAATGATTCTATATCTTCATTAATGTGTAAGAAACGTTTATACAGGATACCTATAAAGAATGAAAACACAAAACTGAATTTTTCAACAAACTTAACAGTCACTAATCGGTTACTGGGTACGACAAACCGGTTAGTCACTGTAAGTTTTGTTTTCTAATTTAGCAAAAATTATTTTCAAAAACTTTTACCTTTAAAACCAATTCTTTCAAACCTTACTAAAAAATTTTAGCCACTTATTGATGCATTCTAAAACATTTAAATTTTTTTTTGAAAAACATGCATCAACATATTTTAATAAGTTGGTTTTATGAAACTCAAAATTAATTAATTGAGATTCACTACCCAAAACTAACTCTACCCAACAAACTAAAGACTCAAAGCAAAATATACAATAACTCTATGAAACTTTGATTCCTTGCTTACTTGTCTAGATATTAGTTGATCCTCTCTTCTTGTAAAAATTTGCTTTCTTCTTCTCTTTATCTTTTCTTTGAAACGTTGATAGCTCTTGTACTTTCTTGCTTTTTGTTCTTTAGGAGTCTTCTTGCCTTCACTTGTCTTCATCACAATGTTTTCCTCATCAAAACTTAGTTTCATATACACATGAATCTTACAGTCATAGTCCCTCGGGATTTTCTTACATTCCGACTTAATCCCTCATATTTTAAAGATCAAATTGACACATTAAAAACTCTTGAGGGACGAAGTTGGTACATCTAAAATTATTGAGGAACTAAATATTTATTTATAAATTTTCAGAGACTAAATTGTTACCATGAAAAAACATCCGAAAGTAAGAGCATCCACAGCAGAGTCTTAACATCATACTCACCAGATTCTGACACATCAACATTTCATCATCATTCTACTATAAGACTCAACTTCAGACTTTTCATATTTTCCACCACAGCAGAGTCGTAACATCAGACTCATTAAAACCAGTAGACTCATCAAACCCGTGCATTAGCATTATATTATCATGTAGTTTTAGACACATTTTCATTTCAATAATGCTTTTGTAATATAATTTCAATAATATTAATTACCTACAATTTATAAAAATAATCCCAAATAATATTTAAATATTAAAATTGACAAAAGTTAACATTACAATAATTAAAGTTAATGGTACCTACTAAAAATTGTAAACTGCATAAAACCATACAACATATAATTCAAATTCTTATGATTAAGTAATGTTTCTTCCTTGTCCTCCAATATTTATTTTTTCATAACAAAAAAATATTTTTAAGAATAGAAGAGTAAAATCATATATTTAAGAGTATTATTTTTTTATTTAACAAAAAATATTATTATCATTTATTTGTTTATTAAGCTATTATAAAGTAGAAAAGAGAAATGACAAAAAAATATGTCCCAAAGTTGAATATCTTATCTACTATTCTTATATATAAAAAAAACCTATTCGAGGCACCATGTTTGTTGGAGAAAATTTCGAGGCACCACATTTGTCGGAGAAATTTTCGAGACACCACATTTGTCAGAGAATTTTTCGAGGCATCACATTTGTCGTTGAAGTTTTCCTCTCACCAGAGCAATTGTAGGAAGATAATAATTATCTATATGTGAAATAATTATCCTTAATTGTCGAAATTTAAATAAATAATTCAAATTTATCTAATCATTATCTCCATATGAAATCATTATCCTTAGTTTTACACGTTTTTGAAATCACTATATAATATGAGTATTTATCATATGTCGTTCTACCAGTTTTTCAAATAATTATATTTTTTATACCCAAACCATGGGAGTACAATATGGGCCTCCTATATTCATAGTAATTACTATATATCTATCCTCATAGTAATTCCCGGATTCATAGTAAAATTTGACGAATCCAAAAAAAGAATAATGACTAGATTGCTCCTCAACAATGTTTTAGTGCTTCTGTTTTAGCTGAATTGGATCACGAACTTATTTATATTCAGGTAAACAGCAACCTCACAATTATATTTGCCTTCAATCATTGTATTTTTTTCGTCATTAAATCTTTCTAATTCTAATAACTCCCGTTCATCTTAATTTATATATTATTTGATTCTTAAGTTTCTCTCTAATTGTTTACTTCAATTCAATATTTCAAAGATGCTTCGAGTGACTAAAGCTTTAATTTCAGAAGACTGCATCTTCTCTAGGAATCCAAGCTTTAATTTCAGAAGACTTCATCTACGGCTGCCACAATTTCTTCTATAATATATTGTTTATTGTAATAGATAAAAATCATCCAACATAATAATAGGATTTGATTTTCCTTCTATAATATATTTTGTGTATTGTAATAGATAAAAATCATCTCATTTACAAATATGATTTGATTTTATGTTTGATGTAAATATTTTTTTTATGCTTAGATTTGATCCTATTGTACAAATAGAATTTGATCGTATAGGGTTTGATTTGAATTCTTACCTATTTTTTTATGTATACCAAAGATATTCTACAGCCGACAATCGAAAACTAATTAATCCCCTCCAAAGAGTAGAGATCACCAAAGTGAGTTTTACTTTTTTGTATAATTATTTTTTACTATTGTTTGATAATAATTTTTACTTTATAATAAAAAAATAATAATTTGTACTTTCAAATAGTATTTGTTTATAAAAATAAAGATTATACGGTAAAATTATCATTTTCCATTCTAATCATTTCTATTCTACCAACACTTTAACATTAAAATTATCATTTTTCATTTTAATCATTACTTTATCTGCTCATATAGATAGATAGATATTAATTCTTTAATCACCCAAAATAAAGATTATATTTGGTTTACTCAAATTTATGTAGTATCTTTTTCCTCGACATCCAGTTTTGTCCCCTCAACTAAAACAAAATATGAAAAGAATTTTTTTTAAAAAAAAAGGATTAAAGTAATAAAAACGAAAATAAAATAAATTTTTAAAAAGATAAGATAATTTTTTTTAAAAGTTTGGTTAGTTTTTTTTAAGGATAAAGATAGAATTTTGTCATCAAATTTATTTTTTTAACAAAAAATAGGAGTTGATCTTTAACAAAATTTAAAAGATAAAGTTGAGGAATAAAAGTGAATATTCTATTAGACTCTAGGGTCCGTGAAAAAACACCTGATTTTCTTCCCTAATTTTTCCTATAATTATAAATTATTATTATTATTATTATTATTATTATTATTATCATTATCATTATCATAAATGAATAGATAATCATTGATTCTAAATTCTTATCTTTATTTAAAAAATTAAAATAATTCGAATTCATTTACCCATATAATCATCATAATAAAAAAACAATATTATGTGATAATCACAAAGAAACAAGAAACAAAAGAAGATAACTTACCTAAACAGAAAAATTAATACTCAAAATTATTAGAACAATTAGGATAAAAACTTTTTATGATATAATCTTATGATTAACTTGGGATAATCATAGTAAAAAAAATATTAATCTATCCATCAAATAAAGAAAGATAAGAATATATAATTTTGATTTAATTATGATTTTTCATATTAAAGGTTATAATTATATTCAACAAATGCTAAATTATCATGTTTCGTGAAATATGAAATATTTTGATTTATCCTTCAATATACTCATAATATCATCAAACAAAAAATATCAAAAAATTTAATTTTGATTACACTCTAATTAATCGTAATAATGTAATAATGATATATAAGAAAAAAATATTGATTCATGGATTAATTAAATAAGGAATACATTAATTTAATAATGATATATATATATATAACCAAATATAATATTTAAAAAATGAATTATCATTATCTTCTTATGAACTTATGTCCGACGAAATAATGGATATTTTGCTTCATCATTAATTATGCTCATAATATCATCAAACAAAAAATCGAAATGTTTAAATCTGATTTAATTTTTTGATTCATCATAATAAAACTGATAGTCATATAACAAATGTTAATTTATCCATCTAATAAATAAGGAATATCCAAGATAAACAATTTTATTTTTGATTCATATAAGAATAACAAAATTTATTAAAAAAATAATTTAAATTATTTTTTTTAAGTGTAGAGTTGATCTGAAATATTGGCTTTTTTGTGTAATTATTTTTCATTGTTGTTTAATAATAATCTTTACTTTAATAGTCCATGATTGCACGGGTAAAAGCCAGTTTTACATACTTAACTTAAAAAAAATTTCACCATATTTTAAAAATTAGCATAATCTTTGTCAAAAACTCTCTACCAAACTTTGTGGTTGCTATAAAATGGTACTTCACTAAAAAATTATTTAAAAAAAAAAAACTGCCGGAGCACGGTAATTAAAAGTTACTGGTGCATCCTAGCCACTGCCTTAAGAACAAAAATCCTCACGGCTATGTTTGGATATCCAATAATAAATGGAGCGGAATGGAATCAAATGGAATGGAATGGAGTGGGGTAGAATGGAATAGTATAAAATTATCATTGCATTGTTTGGTTATTTTATGATGGAATGAAACAAAATTCCTATTCCATTGTTTGGATAAGGGATGGAATGGTAACACTTACAATATTATTATTCCCATATTACCCTTAATTTTGTTGAAGTATTGACTCTGTTTTAACTTTTCAAGTTTCAAATTATCAACAAACTTACGTTATTTTTTTTATAATACTACGTTTTTTTTTATAATACTACGTTATCTCATTATCTATTCTTTTATTAATTTATTTTCTATTTTATTTTACATCTTGTAATTATCTGTAACTACTAGTCAATTTTTTTCTTTCCTAAACCAGGAAAAAAGGACTTATCATCATATGATAACAAAAGAATAATTCTAAAAAAAAACATGGTAGATTCTAAGAAAAAAATAGCATCATTTTTTAACATAGTATTTATATATTCTAATTATGCAGGAGACTACCACAGGGTTACAGTACCTATGTAATACTAATTATACAGGAGAGTAACACTATGCTCTTATAAAAGTTCTTCCTTGCTGATATATAACGTTAGCAGTGGAATATAGGTATAACAGTGATATATAACGTTATACCGGAGAGTACTACAGCGTTAGCAGTGGAATATATAAAGTTTTTCTTTTAAGGCTAAAATGGGTATTAAATAATTATAAAAGAAAATAAAAATAGATTCCATCATAAAGAAAAAAATGAGGTTTTGGTGGTATTGGATGAAATCTATACCATTATCATCCATTCCACTCCATCATTTTTAATGTAATCCAAACAATGGAATGAGTTTACTTTCCATTCTACCCCATCCCACTCCATTCAATACCATCAATCCGAACAAACCCCATGAGTTTTCTGGCTTCGTTCTTTTCTTTCCTAAAACAGTAAAACAGTAAAAGTAAAAGTTGTTTTGGTCACGGGACGGCTCTCCCGGATCGCGACGGAATCTAATGCGTGTGCATCTGTAATCAAACACGGCCTTTAAGTTTGGAAAGTGCCACCTTATTTTATTTGTTTGTTCATTTTCTTTTGGGCCAAGCCAAAAATACTTTACAATTGGACTATGTGTTGGAGTTACCAAAAAAAATTAAAATGGGCTAAGTATTTTTTGTTGTTGTATTTTTTTTTTATCAATTTTAACATTCCTACGGGTACCACAATAAAAAACTCAAATTTTCTAAATAAAAACGTATATAAAATTCAAATTTTTTTATGTGTGTGTAGGGATGGCAACGGGGCGGGGAACGCTCGGGGAGACCTTTCCCATTCCCCATCCTCGAGTCTCATTTGCCCCCCATCCTCATCCTCATTCGCCATGTCGGGGGTAGATTAACCCCCCATCCCCATTCCCCACCACCCCACGGGTCCCCACGGGGAACCTAATTTCAATTTGACTTGTTATAAAATTCACAACGCCGAATAGCATTTTTAAACTTGTACACTAAAAAAAAATAATCGTTAAAATTCAAGAGATTCAATCCAAAAAAATCGTTAAAATAATCGTTAATAATAATTATTATAATTATAATTATAATAATATATGTGAAGTTACTAAAAAATCTATTTTTTAACTATATAAAGCTTAAATATTTAAGGGGATATAAGTAAAATTGTCGGGGACGGGGAACCCGCGGGGACGGGGGAACCAATCTCATTCCCCGCCCCAAAATCTGTTCGGGGGAAAAATCCCCCCATCCCCGCCCGCGATGGGGAAAAATCCCCAAACTCGGGTATCCGAACGGGGCGTTCCCCGCGGGGGTCCCCATATGCAGTTCCCATTGCCATCCCTATGTGTGTGTGTATATATATATATAGATATATAAAAATGTACAAATAAATATTTTTTTGGTTTATTACAAATGAACAATTTTGACACTAACATAAGTTACAAAAAGCTTAAAATTAAAGATTGAAGCCCAAAATAAGCCGAGATAAAAGGATAAGAGATTGATTATGGGTTGTATTTAAAGTCATGAAGTAAGTTTGGGGAAAAAAAATAAAAAACCCTCAAATTCTATGAGAAAAATGACATAATTGATATGATCTACAACCAAAGTATACCTTGACTTACTCTTTACAAGTGTTTAGGAGTGTCGCATATGTATTGGGTGTATTGGTACCCAATATATACCTGGCATGGATACATCACAAGTTTTAGAGTACCCATGTTTCAAAGGCATGCGGTTATTTCATCCATAACATTATCCGACGAGTTTAAATTCGATTAGATACTGGTTCAAGATTTATTCGAAAAGGCTTACAAGGGCTGGTTTGGTGAACAATACAAAAAAGATAAGATATGATAGTTTGTCTCATCGTGTTACTACTTAGAGTTTGGTGAGTCAGCAAGATAGAATATTGTTATCTTGAAGGCTTATCTTATATTGTTTGCATAGTTTATTTTCTGTTTTATGGAGAGAGTTAAGTTAGAAATGAACAAGATAGAATAATGTCGTTTTCCATCATACCCTCACATATTAACCCTATTGTCATCATCATCACCATACTACCACCACCATCACCACCTAATCAATGACATTGTTATTTGGTGTGCACGAAATAGGGAACATGATCAAAGTTATTCTGCTCATATCCTATTCTACTTTTATCTCACTCTCTTTTATATCGTGTTTTTATCCATCTTGACAATCAAATGAGCCATAAAATTTAAACCTAGTCACTTATTGGGCAAACTCATACTAGGTTGGTTGGAGCAACCTATTTTGTTAATTAATTCCTTAAATCGGTTCTAGAAAGGCAATAGAAAATAAAGAAAATGCGAGGCTGCTTTGTTAAATGACGATAATGAATGGGTTTATGATCATGTTTTACTCAGAAACTTGGCCTTGCAGCACTTTCAACGTTTATATTCTATTGATGATGCCCAAGGCTGGCAGCTTGATTCTGTCACTTCTTTCCCCAGCTTCTCTTCGGTTTTGAATGCTATTTTTAGACCTATTTCCAGTGTGGATGAAGTGAGGAAAGCTTTATTTAGCATGGGAAATTTGAAGTCTCCCGGCGTTGATGGGTTTCAGCCCCTGTTTTATAAATCCCAGTACGAGCATATGCAACCTTTTATATGTGGCTTTGTTAATAGAGTTTTCAGCAATCCTATTTCTATTGTTGAAGTTAATCAAACTGTTATTACCCTTATTTCGAAGGTGGACCATCCTCGGCGCATAACTGACTTCCGGCCCATCTCGCTATGCAATGTGATTTACAAAGTGGTGACAAAAATTGTAGTTAATCGGCTTAAACCTTTAATGGTTCGAGTGACTTCTCCTACCCAATACAGTTTTATACCTGACAGGCAAGGAATAGATAATGCTATTATCCTGAAAGAGGTTGTCCATTCTATCAAGAACATATAAGGTAGAAGAGGATATATGGTGATTAAGCTGGACTTGGAAAAAGCTTATGATAGGTTGCGATGGGACTTTATAAAGGAAACTCTGGAGCTTGTGGGAATCGGTCATGAATTTATCCAGATTATCATGGAGTGTATTTCCTCAAGTTCTATGTGTGTTAATTGGCATGAGGAGTATTCTAATATTTTCTTTCCTAACAGAGGTATCCGCCAAGGAGACCCGTTATCTCCTTATATTTTTGTTTTGTGCATGGACAGGTTATTCCATTTGATTTAGGATGCCATTAATGCAAGGGACTGAAACCTGTTGACTATGGGCCGTGGAGGACCAAAGATATCGTAGTTATTTTTAGAAAAATGATATTATCTTGGTTGCTAAAGCCACTACTACTCAGGCAATGGTGATAACTAACATTCTTAAAAGATTCTGTGAGGCCTCTGGTCAAAAAGTGAGCTTACTCAAATAGTCAGTTTTTCTCTAAAAATGTGAGAAATGATCAGGCCAAGGAGATTAGTGATGTTCTTAGTATTCCTATAACGCATGATTTAGGAAAATACTTGGGTATTCCTATTGCATATTCCAGAGAAGTTATCTCTTCTTACTCTTATATTATTGATAAAGTAAAAAAGAAACTTAATAACTGGAAAATGAATTCCTTGTCCTTTGCAGGTAAAGTAACATTGCCTCAGGTTTGTATCATGAATCTTCCCTCTTATGTGATGCAAGCTTGTGTGATTCCCATTGGCATTTGTCAAGAAGTGGAGAAGATTTGTCGCGATTTCATTTGGGGCAGCACAAATGAAAGAAGAAAGTGTCACCTAATTTCTTGGGAGGTCATTTACTCACCAAAGGACAAAGGAGGCCTTGGGTTCCGTAACTTGAAGACTCTCAACGAGGCTTACATGATGAAGCTAGCGTGGAAGATGATTTCTAACCCAAATTCTCTGTGGGTGAAAGTCTTGACTTCTAAGTACAAGGTTACTGAGGCTATGAGTATTAAGCCGGCTACAAACTCTGGTGTGTCATCCCTTTGGCGTGGTATTTCTAGAGTTGCTCCTAGAGTTCATGTGGGTCTTATGTGGAATATGGCGAATGAGGGAAGAATCAAGTTTTGGAAGGATCACTGACTGCCAGGTATTAATTCTATTGCTGAAATTCCGGGAGTTGTTGTTCCTAACTGGTGCATTAATTACCCTGTTGTCCATTACTCAATTAATGGAGAATGGGATTGGGATACTCTTTCATCTATAATCCCATACCAGGTTTGTAACCTTATTGCCGGTATAGTTCCGCCTAATCCAGAAGCAGGGAATGATTCTATAGCTTGGATGGGTAATGCGAGTGGTTGCTTCACGCTGAATTTTGCGTATGCTCTTCTTATGGGTTATGACCAAGCTACTCCAAATGCTGTTAGTATCTTTGACCGTATTTGGTCGTGGAAAGGCCCAGAACGTATTCGTTCTCTGCTTTGGAAGATTGGTAATGGTAAACTCTTAACTAACTCTGAACGGTTGAAACGAGGAATGAGCTCCTTGGACGTGTGTACTCTTTGCAACAACAGTCCAGAAACAATTCTCCACATTCTCAGGGACTGTGAGGTGAGCCTTGCTGTTTGGAAATGCTCTGTTCGTGCTGACTGTTGAAACTACTTTATTTCTATGTCCCTCACTGAGTGGATTTCTAACAACCTTAGCTGTAATATTATTGGCACGGTTTATAAGCCTTGGGATATTTTCTTTGGGGTGACCGTGTAGCATCTTTGGAAAAATAGAAACCGCCGCATCTTCGAAGGAAATCAGGACACCGCAGGAATGGTCCTATACAAATCGTTGGGTTATGCAGCAATGGTGATCCAAGCTAAGGGCAGGGAGATGAGAATCCCGTATCTCAAGCATGAAGTGTTTGTTGGTTGGGAGGCTCCTCCTCCTAATTGGTTTAAACTTAACGTGGATGGTTCAGTCCGTAAACCATCATTGAGCGCCACTTGTGGAGGGGTTCTAAGGGATGAGACCGGTACTTTTCTCAAAGGATTTTCTTGCAACCTTGATATTGCTTCTTCTGTTAAAGCTGAGCTTTGGGGTCTGTTGTGGGGTCTTAGGATGGCTAAGGATATGGGAGTTATGAACATCAAGGTGGAAATGGATTCTCAAGTTGCCATAAAGCTAGCTCATGCATGATGCCATAACACTCATCACGGTGCTCCTCTTGTTAGGGAGAATCGCAAGCTTATGCATAATGGATGGAATGTCCATCTCTACCATGTTTATAGAGAAGATAATAATTGTGTTGATGCTTTGGCTAATCTTGGTCATGAAGTTACTTTTGGTTGTAGTTTGTATGTTTTAGCTCCTACTTCTATCCTGCATGTCATAGGCGATGATGCTTATGGTTTTTGCATACCTAGGATGATTTTGTAGTTGTGTTTCGTTTTGTTTGGGCCGTTGTTTATCAAAAAAAATAAAATAAAAATAAAAATAAAGACTCCAAAAAAGAGGAGGAAAAAAAAAACTAAGTAGGGTAACACACAACCAAAACTTAAAAACAAAATAAAAATTGTATCAATCATGTTTGATAAGTGTTTTTAGAGTATTCATTAACTAGAGCCCTCGAACTCCAATAAATCGACATTCCATCAAAATTTTCAAACTTAACTTTAAACTCTCCTTATTTACTTTATAGTCCTCAAAATCAAAATATTTTAAACACATATGTTTTTTAATTCAACCCAACTTGTTTAATTTATTGCTGTTATTTTAATTTTGAACATTGTTTTTGATTGACATAAATTTCATTTTTTTTATAAATTAAATTGTTTAATTTTAATATTATTCATTCGTTAAATTAATATTTATCATTTTATATTTCCTAAAATTCAATTCGCAAATGATTGATAATTATTTTTTCAAAGCCCTTAACGTTTTATATTTTTTTTCAAAAATTCCTAATTACTATGGGTTGCTTATCCTAATTATTAGTACTACACTACTGCAATGGTGATTTGTGAATACCCTTGGTTGGTCCCAAATTACCAAAATTTCTAACTCAAAACGATGTCGTTTAATAATGTCCAAAGTCAAAACGTCACCGTTCGAGGCAGAATCATCACCATCAATCAAATAGCATTTTCTTATTCTTAGCCCCAAAATACCCAAATTTTCTCTCAAAATCTCGCATCGCTCTCTCTCTCTCTCTCTCTCTTCTCTTCTCTCTTTTTCTCTCTCTCCATCTTCTCTCTCATCATCGCGTTTTGTTCGCACAAAATCTCTGCGATTTCTCGCTATTTCCAGCGCCGAATCCATCTCCACCGATGATAATTAAGCCCTAAAACCCCCTTCTTATTCTCTCGATCTGCTTCAATTTCTAGGGTTTTTTGTTTTCCTTTTGATTTGACCCACGCGATTTCTACGAATCTAGGGTTTCGAAATTTCATTCGATTAAGGGGAATTGATGTTGTTTCAATTCCGGAACGATGATGGAGGATTATGCATGAAGGCACATGTGGCCTCTTGTACCTTCTAACGCGACCGCTGTACTCACCGATTCTGAGTTTCTATGCAAAGTATGTTATTAATCGTTCAATCTGTGTTATTTAATCCTTCGTTGTAATGAGTAATTCATTGATTTGTTCCTTTTTTTTTTGAAAATTCGTTTTTTTTTTCAAAAAGGTTTGAGCTGTTTTTTTATTTTGTTTTTTTTTAAATTGTCGAGGTTTCGGGCTGTTTTGTATTGATTTGTATTAATAAGAAAACGTAAATTTTAATTCACGGAGTTTGAAAATGTTTAAACATTATGATAATGTTTGTATTTCCGTTTCGAGCTAAATTTGTTCGTCTAGAGGTAAATTTTTAAAGTTTTTTTGTTGTGTCTGGGTATTGTTTTTGCCTTTTTTTTTATGATTGGATTGGATTGAATTCCGTGTTAATGTATGTTTTCGTAGATTTTTTTTTAATTTTTATTCACGATTTGGATTTTAATTATTTGGAAAGTATTGGAAATTTTGTTGTTGCCATTATATATTGTTTCGTCCAAGGGTAATTTTTTTGTTTCTGGGTATTGGTTTTGCCTTTTTTGTGATTGGATTGGATTGATTTCTGTGTTAATGTTTATTTTACTAGATTTTTTATTTTAAATTCGTGATTTGGCTCTTTGATTATTTGGAAAGTATTGGAAATTTGGGTTTTGGCATTATATATTTGCTCTCTTTGGGTATTGTTCGTTTTGTGTGAATAAAATTGTTTAACAACATTTAAGAGAGCAGGTAGAACTGGTTTTCGTGTTGACGACATTGTTAATTGGGTAGAGCAATTTGTTCTTAATGATTTGTTGCCTTTTTAGAACTGTATTGTGCTGTGATTATTTGATTTAATGTTTGCAATGTTACTGAATGAATTGATAAGCTTTGAAATGAGGCTAGTGTGCTGATTGGTTTTGTTTCCCTTTGAAATTGTTTTTTTTCTTTCTACATTTGCCTCTGTGCTATATATGCCTTAAATCTTTCTATGTTTTTTTCTTCTCAGATTCGTCTTTTATATTTTTTAATTATAGATTTCATTTCATTTTTAGAAGGCAGTTTTATTTATATTCAAGGAAAACAAATATAACGTTAGTTTCAAGATTATTGACATCTGTGTTGCAGAAAAAAAGAATCAAATTTCCAATGCTGGATGTTTTATGTTCTTTCTAATTTTAACATAATTAGTAAATCATGTTTGTAGAGTTTAGGTTTGGTCTCTGATTTCCAAGTTTCTATTATATAAGATTATCTTCATTTCCCTTCTTATTGCATTTGGTGTTTGTAACAGTTGCTATCTGCATTTTGCATCCTCTCTTGGACTTATTTCTTATTGGTTTGTGATAATAGTATTGTTTTTTTCCCAGTAAATTTAATATTCCAGATTCCAGTCATAATTTGATTTGCTTACCCCTACATTAAGTTGCTTATGTATTCTTAAATTCTGCCCAATTATTTGTAGATTTACTTAACCTTAAGGTGCATTCATGTTCATTGTAGGATGGACGTAAGATTCGAGTTGGTGATTGTGCACTTTTCAAGCCACCCCAGGATTCCCCTCCTTTTATTGGTATAATTTGCAGGTTAACATTCGATAAAGAAGAACTTCCAAGTTTTGAAGTGAATTGGCTTTATCGTCCTTCTGATCTGACGCTTGCTAAAGGGATTTTCCCTGAGGCTGCCCCAAACGAAGTCTTCTACTCCTCGCACAGGGATGAAATATCTGCTGCATCTTTACTCCATCCGTGTAAAGTTGCATTCCTTCGTAAAGGTGTTGAACTTCCTTCTGGCGTATCCTCATTTGTCTGTAGACGGGTGTATGACATTGTGCGCCATTGTTTATCTTGGCTAACTGATAAGAACTACCTTAATGTTAGTTTTCCTTCCCATATCATTACTTTTATGCTGCTTAATTTTGTACAAAAGACTATATTGATGATAAGATTCTGATCTTTCAATTGATTTAGGAACTACAGGAAGATATTGGTCATCTATTAGAGAAGACAAAACTAGAAATGCATGGGGCAGTGCAGTCTGGAGGCCGTTCTCCAAAACCCTTGAATGGTCCAACTTCTACACAATCGTTGAAATCTGGTTCTGATAGTATTCAAAGTAGTTCTTCCTTTGCTGTACAGGGTAAGGGAAAAAAGAGAGAACGGGGTGACCTTGGATCGGATTCTTCTAAAAGGGAGCGTTTAATTAAAGCAGAGGATGGAGATTCTGGCCAGTTTAGAGCTGAGAGCATGTTAAAGTCTGAGATAGCTAAAATTACTGAAAAAGGTGGGCTTGTGGATTTTGAAGGAGTTGAAAGATTGGTACAGCTAATGCAACCTGATAGTGGTGATAAAAAAATAGATTTGGCTTTGCGCATAATGCTAGTTGATGTGATAGCAGTTACAGACCGGTATGACTGTCTTGGCTGGTTTGTACAGCTCAGGGGTTTGCCTGTTTTGGATGAATGGCTCCAGGAGGTGCATAAGGGCAAAATTGGTGATGGTAATGTGCCTAAAGAAAGTGATAAGTCTGTTGAAGAGTTTTTGTTTGCCTTACTTCGTGCGCTGGAGAAGCTTCCTGTGAACCTGAATGCGCTACAGACCTGCAATGTTGGAAAGTCTGTAAATCATTTACGCTCTCACAAAAATGCTGAAATCCAGAGGAAAGCTAGGAGTTTGGTTGACACTTGGAAGAAACGCGTTGAGGCTGAAATGAAGATGACTGATACCCAATCTGGTTCATCCCATGCTGTTTCTTGGCAAGCTAAACCAGCATCTTCTGAGGTTTCTCATGTTGGAAATAGAAAAACTGGAGGATCTTCTGAGAATGTTGCCAAGAGCTCTGCAATTCATCCCTCAGTATCTAAAATTTCCCAGACAAAGCATAACTCTGGAGAATTATTGCCCAAGTCCTCTTCATCCACTGGCTCAGCTAAAGCAACGAGCACCACAGTAAGCAGTAACTCGAAAGATAGAAACATTAAAGTGTTGGCGGGAGCAGTAACGCAAGATCTACCCCTGACACCTATCAAGGAGGAAAGGAGCAGTTCTAGCCAGTCTCAAAATAACAGCTTATCTTGTTCAAGTGAACATACCAAAGCTATTGGTTCTTGCAGGGAAGATGCAAGGAGCTCCACTGCAATGTCAATGAGTGCTAGCAAAATTCCCGGTGGTGCATCTAGAAATCGGAAGTCAAGCAATGGTGTACATGGAACTGGTCATGCTTTACTTCAGAAGGATCCCAGCTCTGCAAAAACTTCAAGTAGAAATTCTCCTTCTGAAAAAGTTTCTCCAACTCAAACGTCCCATGAAAAATCACCAGATCGGCCCCTTGCCGATCAAGGGAGTAATCAGCGACTAATTCTCAGGTTGCCAAACACTGGTCGCAGTCCTTCGAGGGGAGCAAGCGGGTGCACTTTTGAAGAACCTGCTATTTCTTGCAGCAAAGCTTCTCCGCCTGCTGATAAGAATGAGAGTCATGATAGAAAAGTGAAAGCTAAAACTGATTGTTTGCAGACCAATGTTGCATCTAATGTGATGACCGATGCATGTGATGCTATTGGAGCTTTGACTGGTTTTGAAGAAGGTAAGGGCTCTCCGATGGTTGATGAGCGGTGCAGGGCAAATGAAGATGGTGATAAAGTAGCTGAAACATCCAAACCGACTGTTTCTTCGTCAGCTTTTGTTTCCAGATCAGGGCAGATTTATGATGCTTCCTTAAGCCCCATGAATGCATTAGTTGAAAGCTGCGTGAAATTTTCTGAAGCAGGTGCCTCTTTGTCCCCTGGTGATGATGGGATGAACCTACTTGCTGCCGTGGCTGCGGGAGAAATATCTAGATCCGAAAATGTTTCACCTCGGGCTTCACCTGAGAGGAAGTCTCCTGCAGCAAATGAATCAAGTTCTGGCAATGATGGTAAGTCCAAACTTTCTTCTGGTACAGTTGCTCGCAATCTTTCACAATCTGATGGAGGAGCAACTGGAGAGCATCATTTGGAGACTGCTGACCCACTGCATTTCAAGAATGATTCAAGGCAGTCTGTTGCGATGGTGTCTCATGATGCTTCTGGGGATGGTGAAGCCATGTCATCCAGTTCTTTAGAAAAAACTGGTGATGGCAGAACTCAAATGAATTGCTCCACAACAGATTTGTTACAGAATTCTGAAGGTCCATCCTTACCTCCTGAAGCCAAAGATGATGTTGCCGAAGCTTCATTGCCATCTATAAAGGAGACTGATGCTGCAGCTGTAGGAGCTAACCAGTCCAATGATCAGAGGGAATTTGGAAGTCAATGGGCTAAAGGCAGCAGTAATTCAGATTCTAAATTGAAGTCAAGGACTTCCTCTTTTGAGGAAGATGAGAAGGTTGATCACATGGATGAGGGAATCACAGAGAATGGGAAAATGTTGGTCTCAAAAGAAGTTCATTCAGGTGAAAAAGAATCCGAGTTATCGTCACGTGTTGGTAATGAGAACCAGATCATTGCAGAGAAAGTGACAGGTACTGGTGTATCAGTGCAAGAGCCCTTGCCAGTTGCAGAAAACCGCGAGTCCATAGATCTGAAAAAGGAGGATGTTATGCTACCTTCTGCTTCTGGTAATGCTTTGATGGATCTGGACCTGAAGTCCGGTGAGATTGACCCTGTTAAAAAACAAATGGACCTGGTCTCAGCAGTTTCAGCTGGTATTCATGGTTGTGTTGAAGAGAATTCAGGTAGAACAGATTTTCTTGGTCACTGTTCTGGCTTAACAGGTCATTCAGTGTTGCCCACAATTCCTGGGAAAGAGAATGAAGTGCCCAAGACTTCAGAGTGTAACTTGGATGGAATCAAAACTGAGGCTGCAGTAGAGCATAATGCATCCAGTGTTATTCCATCCCTTACAGATTCTGGGTCTGATACTGCAGTAAAACTGGACTTCGATTTAAATGAGGGTTTTCCTGTTGATGATGTGTGCCAAGGGGAGATTGTTAGACAGGAAGAACCTATTACTTCATCTGCAGTTCTTGTTCCTTGTGCATTGCCTTTTCCCATTTCGTCCATGTCAGGGAGCTTGTATGCTTCAATTACATCAGCATCTGCTAAGGGACCTGTTGTTCCAGCAGAAAGCCCATTGCGGAGTAAGGGGCTATTTGGATGGAAGGGTTCAGCAGCTACAAGTGCATTCCGACCAGCTGAACCTAGGAAAAATGCAGAGGCTCCATCAAGTACTAGTGATGTTCTTACTGTTGATGTCACTCCCATCAAACAAGGCCGTCCACCTTTAGATTTTGATTTAAATGTGACAGATGAACGAAGTTTTGAGGATGCAGGCCCCCATGCTTCTTTTGAATCTGGGCCACAGGATCGTAGCACGGTGGGACTTGATCTTGATTTAAACAGAGTTGATGAGACTCCTGAAGCTGGGCCTTTCTCTCTGACTAAACTTGATATTCCTTCTTTATCTAGTAAACCTTCGTCGTCAGGTGGGTTATCTAATGGTGGAAGTGTGTCCCGAGACTTTGATTTAAATAATGGACCGGGCCTTGATGAAGTGGGCACTGATGTCCCATCACGTAATCAGCAGATGAAAAGTTCTGTTCCATTTCCATCCGCGCTTCATGGCACAAGAACTAATAATGCTGAATTTGGGAATTATTCTTCATGGTTCTCTCCAGGCAATTCTTATTCTGCAATTACTGTCCCGACTCTTCTGCCTGGCAGAGGGGAGCAGAGCTTTGTTGCTGGTGCTGGGGCTCAGCGGATCATGGTTCCTACAGGTAGCACACCATTTGGTACTGAAATCTACAGGGGTCCTGTGCTTTCTTCCTCTCCCGCTGTTGCTTATCCACCCACTTCACCCTTTCCATATCCAGGATTTCCATTTGAAACCAATTTCCCATTATCTTCAAACTCCTTCTCTGGTTGTTCAACGGCATTTATGGATTCATCATCGGTTGGTGGACTTTGCTTTCCTACCATGTCCTCACAGCCGGTTGGTCCAGGTGGTGTTGTCTCATCCACATATCCTCGCCCCTATGTTATGAGTCTTCCAGGTGGAGCGAGTAATGTGATTCCTGACAGCAGAAAGTGGGGAAGTCAAAGTCTAGATCTTAATACAGGCCCTGGTGGTGGTACAGATACAGAGCGGAGAGATGATAGATTGCCTTCAGCAGTGAGGCAAATGCCTGTTCCCAATTCTCAAGCTCTGATGGAAGAACACATGAAGATGTTTCAGGCAGCAGGTGTATTAAAGAGAAAGGAACCTGATGGTGGTTGGGATGGAGCTGATAGATTCAACAGCTACAAACAACCCTCATGGCAGTAGGACCATGGCTCTTCACTGCAAATGTTTAAGAGGAGGTGAGCACCTTGTATCTCTCTCAAGTCTTTTAATCATTTACTGTATTTTTTTTCCAACACCTTGATTCCAATAACGTGCAAACTGAATTATTAGTTTAGCATCTTTGCCTGATGTGCCAGGCCTGCGATTATCATTTGGAATCTTATTAGTTTTAACCTTTTGCATTTAGGTGGTACTTATATCATGTTTTGTGTGAGCCCAACTATTTCTCTTTCTTTATGGAAGATAAAATGGCATTCATCTTATGTGTTGGAAGCTTCTCCTTACTCGGTTATCTATGATCTATGCTTCAAATATCTGTCTTTATTGAGCCATTTTGTTTTTAGTGGCTGTATGTGTGCCTTGAACTTTCCTTTTAATCATCTGAAGTTTGAAAGTATAGTATTGTATTGAAGCTTTAAATCTCTGTCACTGCAGCTTTTTGTGGAAAATGTTAATCACTGGGGACCTTCATTGAGTGTTGAGCCATGAACAATTATCAGGGATGCATGCTACCATTGCAGCTAATGTGCGTTCTCACTTCTGAAACAGCTCCAAAGCACAATCCATTCTCAAACATTTGGAAGGAGAGGATTGGATGTGTATGAACTGGCTAGGCTTTTGAGGCCAGTTTTTCTTTAAATCATTTTTTTTCCTTTCAGCTCTTGGTTACGTATATAGTTATTGCTGTAGTCTTGACTTCAGAATTTTTGTCACATCGAATTGTGGTTATTTATATATGCACAGGTTAGCCAGCCACAACGGCGGATGTGTCACTTTTCACGTTTTTTGAGTTGCACTTTTCTCTCAATGTTATGCTATGCTCTAGCATCATTTTCTTTTTTCATTATAATCTGCAATTGGTGTGTAGAATCCCCCCTCCCCCTTGAATAACTTGGCATTTCTTTGAATTCTGAGTTTTCTCCATCCACATCTCTTTCATCCACTCTTCACGGGCATCCTAACTGAATGTTACATCAATGAAACAAGTGAAGCAATTCGGATCGTATTAGAATAAAATGGAGATCCGTTTTGGATGTTGGTTAAAGGATGGCGTGGTTCCAAACTTGTGTATTTCTACAGGTGGTTTTGTTCTTAGAGTCCATCTCAGGACAGCCAAACTTCTTGTCATGTTGCTCATAGTTTACATGATTAAGTTTCTGTCTATGTATGACTTTTTATTCGGCCAATTACAAAGTTCTTTTGTGCTATGGAAACTACCAAGTGTGCGTTTGCAGAGGGAATACACGCTATGCCTGCAATGATGCAATCCCACGTGTGCAAGAAGTTCCCCCCTTTAACTTTCATGTTTGAGGGGCTGGAAATGATTTTGGTTCACATCCAAACATGTGTAATTGTAGCTTTCACGTTGTGTGGTTTCCAAGCACAATATTGGCGTGATCCACCGCTCATCCAAATACCCTATACTTTTTTGTACCAATGCAAGTAAACAATCCTTTTTATGGAACTGAGAGGCCTTTTACACTATTGGTGCAATCTTACACATAAACGTGGACCGTGGATAACCGTTTTTCTCTTCTCGTCATCAAGTTAATTTAAAAGAAATAAACGAGTAATAGTTTCAACATCAAAAATGATTAATGAACCTATAAAATTAATTTACAAGTATGCTTATACTACCACCAAGGAAGTGACATGTGTTACTTCTTTATTATTGATTGGTTAACAAGTGACACATATCACTTCTTATGATGTAAGCTTGTTTGTTGGTTGATTTATCATGACTCTTTGAACATATTAATAGCTGTGTGTTGTTTGTTGTTTGTAATTTATCTAGGCTTAATTATGTTTCTTATACTTGAATTTTAGGGTCGTTTTGTTATAGATTTTTGTGTTTTAATATCTAGCTTCTCGAAATTACTTGCGTTTGTCATATATTTTGTTTAGTGTCATATTGGAATTTTAGTTAGATGCAAGAAAGTTAGTCCGTGATGTCACGTTATGTTATATGGGTGAAGACTTTAATTAAAAAATTGAAAAAAAAATATTATTTTTATATTCTTAGTTTAAAAATAATAAAAAAAAAAGATTGGAGAGATTGTTTTTGTCCATGTGTCACCATGTGACTAACTTCCTCCGTTTATCTAGGATTCAGGTGTGACATGTTAGCAAAATTTGATCAAAATTGATAAGAGAGGTAAATGAAAATTCAGAAGTAATTTTGTGAAGCTAGACATTACAAAAAAAGAACAAAGACCTGTGATAAAATCATTATCTGTCGTTTTTTGGAGAGATTTTTTGTTTTTTTATCTGATGTATTGAGGATTTCAAGAGTGTAATAAATGTTATTTTTCATGTTTGTTCCTATTTAATATGTCTTGGTTTATGTAAGTAGTAGAAGAAAATTAATGATTATAGAGAGAGAAATGATATAGTGGGAAAAAACATAATTAATGTATTGAAAATCTAAGTAATTATTAGATTTCTTAAAGGGTGTGTTTTGTTTGAAATATGATAAATAAATAGGAACAGAGGGAGTAATTTTTTTTTGAACATGGGGATCCTTGAAATATGTTTTGCGTTTATTAGTGAAGTTTTTTCATAAATATAACATCGAATTTCTGATATCAAATTTAAAGTTAGTTTGTGTGATACATATTTCAATGTTTACCAATGGCGGTGTTGATATTTCTCACTTGACGGACCAAACAACCGAAACTTTTCTTTTTAAAAAATATTTAAGAATCATAAGCAATATTAAAAATTTAGGAACTACAAGAACCAAAATCATACTCCACGATTTTTAGTTTATAACGTGTAGAGATGATTTGGTCAGGGACCTAAAACAAGTGACTGTTGTGTTGGGACACTTTTGAGTTCTGACTTCATCTCTGCTCTTCATATTCAGCGTTACCTTGGACGAGGCACTACCTGAAATTAAAACCGAAGGAATGTTGCCATAAAGTTAATAAAATAAAATAACGTAAAATAAAATATTGAACAAGATTGAAAAAGAAAACAAAAAGTCCTGCAAAGTGCAAACCGTTGTTCCCCACGTTGTCTGCAACAATTTCAACTAGAGACCATATTAGTATTCTATACAGAAAGTTTATTTGACCATCTATGAGTGAGAGGGACACGTGGTATCAATTATTTCTTCCTCCGGTCCTATTTATAAGACCCTTTTGGGGGTTTTCGCTCCCGCTAAGGAAAATGATTAAAGTTGTTTTTTTTTTTAAGGGAATCATTAAAGTTGTTAGTGGCACTGGAAACGTGAAAATTTGGTATACTTTTTCAAAATTACCCCTATAATTATTATTGGAAATATAAAAAGTGTTGACTTAATAGGGGTGTTTGTGGAAAGAAGTAATTAAATGCCATTGAAAATTGAAATGCAGTCTTATATATATAGGACCAAAATAAAAATCCAAAAGGATCTTATAAATAGAATCGAAGGGAGTACATTATTATTTTTTTTATAAGGCATTTTTATTGATCTAGTTGTAAGACAAATTTTTAAGATTAGTTTTTTTTTTTTTTTTTTTTTTTTGAAATGGTGAGATTAGTTATGATTAGTTAAAGTATTTTTTAAAGAAATTATTAGTTGGTCCAAATCAATGTTCTAGAATCTACCTTAGCTATTCAAAGTCTAATTTTTTTTTTTGTTAAAAAAAATACATAAAATGAATAATAAATGATTCTAATTTAACCAGAATCAATAATTTTGAACTATCTAATAATTCATCATTTGTAAATTGAGAAGGTTCCATCTATCTTGCTCCTCACATCATGCATACATTATTCCTCACATCAAAGCATAAAGGTGTAGATTGCTTGTTGGTCGTTTCCTTCATCACTATTAATGCAGGCGAGAAAGTGGACTTAATGAAGCCTTGAGCATTACAAAAATCATAACCATTTGATTCATTCACCACCTACGTACACTTCATAACATGGCCAATAAATATTTTGGGGACTACATAAAGTGCAAAAGGATTAGAATTGCACCGTGAAGTTAGGGACTTAGGGTAGGGTAGCGGTATCCAGGTTAGACCCACCACTTTCACATGCAATGCTTAGTTTTTCTTTGCCATTTGTCATATTCTAGCAAAAAGCACTTGGTTGGCTCGATTCTTTACTTCTTTTGCCTTCCTCTATGGCTCTACTATCACAAGTATTATACGCTCTTTCGCCTTCAATTTATTATGCAGAAATAAATCAGATAAAAAAAAGTCAAAGATTTTCTTAAGGAAAATTTTATATGTATATTTTTTTTATTTCAAAAATACTTATTTTTAAAGACTTTCTGGTCGAAAGGTCCTTCTAATTAGAAAGTTTTTTCAATCGGAAGGTTTTTCCAAACGTATAATTTATTTCGGCTTATACTCATAAAGTCATGCCTATTTTTTTTTATACATTTGGAAAGACTTTATCAAAAAGGTCTTATTGAATACAAAACACGTGTGGGTGTAAGATCAAACTAAAAACTTTTTGCGAAAAAATTTAAAGACTTGGGTGCAAATAGAATTTTTCTTTCTTTTAATACTCTCTCTGTCCCATTATCTTGGTAAAAGTCAAAATAGTCAATAAAAACAAGAGAATATTTTTTGATATAATGCATGATTCTATTTTCAAAATAAAATATAATACATTCATTCGTTAATTACAAATTTCTATCACACAAATTTTCATATTATTTTTGCGATTTTTAAATTTTTAAATTTTTTTATCAAGATAATGAGATGGAGAGAGTATTAGAGATTAGAGATATTTTAGAAATTTGTTTAATATTTAACATATCGATCAATTAACTTCAAACTGATCATGTATCTGCTGGTATGGGATGGATTGAATACTACATTATAAAAAAACACTTATCAGAAAAAAAAATGCAAACCCTAGCAGAGCAAACTCAAGGTGAGAAACATGAAAAACCATCTTCTGAGGAAGATGATCAAAAGGAACGTAGCAATAAAAAAGTTAAGACCGGTGTTGATGATGAGCATGTTGAAGTGGATATGATGGAAACGAATGCTCAGTCTCCTACCAGTAAGAAGCAGTCTTATCGTGAAGTGGTGATGGCTAATGAAGGGTATGAACCAACTCCTCAGGAGATTATTCAGATGGTGAAAGAGGATCTCTGCCCTTTGTTGAAGGAGGAAGATAAGGCTATGGTGGTTTGCGACGAGTTTGTCAGTAAGCCAAAAATAGCAGTATCTCTTGAGGAGTATGAAGAGTGGTGTAGGCCTTGGCAGAGAGCTTTGATAGTAAATCTGGTTGGCAGAAAGGTTGCATTCAGATTCATGGTAGCAAGGCTTCAAAGGCTCTGGGCTCTGCGAGCAGATATCAAGGTTATGGATTTGAGTGAGGGTTTTTACTTGGTGCAATTTTCAGATGAAGGGGATTATACTCATGCTCTTTTCGAGGGTCCCTGGAAGTTTGGGGATCATTATATTCAGGTCCAGCGATGGAGGCCTTTCTTTAAACCGGAAGAGCACGAGTATAGAAGGATCGCTGTTTGGATCAGAATTCCTCAACTTCCTATTGAGCTATCAAACAAAAAATTTCTATGGCGTGTGGGAAATAGTATTGGTACTATGCTAAAGATTGATGAGCAAACGTCGATTCATTCGCGTGCGAAATTCGCTAGGATTTGTGTCGAAGTAGACTTGAGAAAGCAGCTTGTACCCACTATTGAAGCCATGGGAGTGACTTTCAAGCTTGAGTATGAAGGGCTCCACCTTATCTGTTTCAACTGTGGTCGTTTTGGGCATAAACGGGATGCATGTCCGGAGGCTGTGGTGATGCCTAAGAATGAAACGGTGGTGATGGAGCAGAAGGGTAACGATGGAAGTAGTATGGAGGCACCCAGTGAGGAAAACCGTGCGAGTACCGTCGGGGAGAGTATGGCGGCTGCAGTCCCGGAAAAGGCGGAGAGTGAGTTTGGGCCCTGGATGGTGGTCCAGAGACCTCAACGCCGGAAAATCCGTAAGGGTGAGGAGAATCCCGAAAATTTAGCCAAGGAGTCAAACAGGTTTCAAATTCTTTCTAATGATAAGCATGAAGAAACTGATGGGGTGAATATTTCACGTGGAAAGCATGTTGTGCATGCAGATACTCCTCATCAGGTGGGTCAAAAATCCCACGTGCAAAAGGTAGCCAAAAGTGGGCCTTCTAAGCCCAAAGTTTCCAAATTTGGTTCTCGGCCTGTGCAAACTAAGAGGCAACAACACTTGGAATCTAGTAATGAGAAAGCATGTGAGTCACGTGATCTTGTGACTAATGCTAACTTGTCTAAAGATAATACCAAAGAGAAGTCTGCGTCGCATGTTGAGATGCAGGGAAGAGATATTTTGAGAATGATCAGTCAAAAGCAAAATGACGTGTGGAAGGATTATGTGAATAGGAAAACAACTTGGGAGGATATTCTCAACCAGCATGTCCAGCACAAGTCAGAAGAAGAGTTGGCTCAGATAAATGCTCTCCTTGAGAAGGGTAGTAGTGACATAAGGGAAACAAAAAACCACCTGATATCACTATGCAACCATCTAGTTCTGAAGCAGTTTTGAACGAGCAAGTGTGCTTAGTGCCTGACGGCAGTGTTGTTAGCCCTGTAGCTAAGAATTAATCCTCCTTTTTTTTGGAGCCTCTAGTTATTGATTGGTTTTTATGATGAATGCAATGGTGTGGAATTGTCGTGGTGCTGGTGGCAAGAATTTCCCTGGTATCATTCATGACTGTAAACGTTTCTATCATGTTAATTTGGTAGCGATTTTAGAACCTCGAATAAGTGGTGAAAGAGCCGAAGGGGTAATTCGAAGGCTTAATTTCTCAAAGTCTTTTAGAGTGGATGCCAATGGATTTTCAGGTGGCATTTGGATTTTATGGGATGATGATATTCAGGATGTTCAGGTGGTAAGCTCTTCATTTTATTATGTTCATTTAAAATGTACTAATAATAGCTTATTCTGGTTCTTTACAGTGGTGTATGCTAGTCCTCAAGCGGGTCTTCGAAATATTCTTTGGGATGAGATGAGGGGCATTAGCTCTCAGATAAATGGGCCTTGGTGTGTGGCGGGTGACTTTAATCAAGCTCTCTACTCTCATGAAAAGGTAGGAGGAGCTTCTTTAAATCAACTTGCAAGTAACAGGTTCTTTTCTTGTCTTGAAGATTGCGAGCTTTCTGATATTGGATATAAAGGTCCAGCTTTTACTTGGCAACGTGGGGAGTTGCAAGTGCGTTTGGATAGAGCAGTGGCTAATATCCAGTGGCGGGATCTTTTTCAACAATTCTCTCTTATAAATTTGTCTCTTCCATCCTCAGATCATTTGGCATTGTGGCTTCGCCTTAATAATAGTCATGCTCCAGGCAGGAATTTTTTTAAGTTCTTATCTCCTTGGCTGTCTCATTTTGACTTCAAGAACCAAGTTAAGAGTGCATGGTCTAACTCGGTATCTTGGACAGATAATATTGCAAATTTCACTGCAAAGATTAGTGTTTGGAATAAGGAGGTCTTCGGTAATATTTTTGCAAAGAAACGTCGTGTGCTCAATAGATTAAATGGAGTTCAGCGTAGGATGGTTGTTTCTGTTAATTCGCATCTCCTTGATTTGAAGCATAGGTTATGGAAAGAGTATAATGAAATCCTGCAGCATGAGGAAACATATTGGTATCATCTTGCTCGTAATGATAAAATCAAACTAGGTGATAGGAACACCAGGTTTTTTCATCTTGCTGCTACAGCTAGAAGGCAAAGAAACAGAGTGGATGCCTTGATGAATGATGATGGGGTTTGGGTTTATGATACTGAGGAACTTAAACACATGGTTCGGGACTATTTCATCAGTGCCTACAGTGATAACATTAATATTTCAGGTCAGTTGAATACTGTGTCTAATTTTCCTGCTTTACCTTCTGAGGCTTTGTCTAATTTAATGCATGAGGTTTCAATGCTGGAAGTTAAGCAGGCATTATTTAGTATGCATAGTCATAAAGCTCCTGGGCCTGATGGTCTTCATCCTATTTTCTTTAAATCTCAGTGGGATGTTGTTAATGTTTCAATGTTAAAATTTATTAGAAAGGTTTTTCAGCAGCCTGAAGCTATTAAAGATGTGAATCATACGTTGATCACTCTTATTCCTAAGAAGTGTAAGCCTACCAGTGTCGCTGAATTTCGGCCCATCTCGTTATGTAATGTGATTTATAAGGTAATTACTAAAATTATTGTTAATAGGATTCGTCCTATTATGGATCAACTTGTTTCTGAGATGCAGTGTAGCTTCATTCCTGGAAGGCAAGGAATTGATAATGTTATTCTGCTTCAAGAGGTAATTCATTCTTTTAGAAGAGTTTCTGGCCGGAAATATTTCATGTCAATAAAACTTGATCTTGCTAAAGTTATGATCGTGTGAGATGGAGTTTTATTGAAGATACTCTTGCACAAGCTGGTTTTCCAACTGACTTTATTGGTTTAATAATGCATTGTATTACCTCTTCTTCTATGCGGGTAAATTGGAATGGTGACCAGTCTCAATCTTTTTCGCCTGCTCGTGGTCTTCGTCAGGGTGATCCTCTTTCACCTTATTTATTTGTGTTATGCATGGATAGACTATCTCATCTCATACAGGATAGTGTTGATGCTAATGTTTGGGTGCCTTTCTCGGTTGGAAGAAACGGACCAAAGGTATCTCATATTATGTTCGCTGATGATGTGATTCTGATATCTGAGGCTTCTGTTGATCAAGCTTGTCATATTAAAGCTTTGCTGGATGTTTTTTGTGATTTTTCTGGTCATAAGATTAATTACAATAAATCCAAAGTCTTTTACTCTAGCAATATGAATGACAGTTTGGCTAAAGACATTAGTGATGCTCTTGGTATTGAAGTTACTAGTGAGTTTGGTCACTATCTAGGTGTACCTATAAAATCCTCACGATGTAATTGTATTGACTTTTCTTTCTTGATTGATAAAATTAAGAAGAAACTTTCTGGTTGGAAAATGAAGACCCTTTCTTTTGCTGGAAGAATTACTTTGGCTCAATCCTGTATTATGAGTATCCCTTCTTATATTTTACAAGCTATTCCTCTCCCGGTTTCAGTGTGTGATAAAATTGAGGAGCTTTGTAGAAATTTTATTTGGGGTAGCTCAAATGAGCAGAGACGTTGTCACTTAATTTCATGGGAGAAGATTTGTTCTCCTAAAGATGAAGGTGGTTTAGGCTTTCGCCGATTGCAGGTTGTGAATGAATCTTTCATGATGAAGCTTGTTTGGCGGCTGTTATTGAACTCTCAATCTTTGTGGGCTAGAGCTTTGCTTGCTAAATACAAAGTCAGTGATATTTTTAACATTTCATTCCCTACTACTCATGCTACTATGACTTGGAGGGCAATGACTAAAGTTTGTGACAAAGTTTATTCTAATAGCTTTTGGATTCTGGGAGATGGCAAGAAGACAAGGTTTTGGTTGGATGCTTGGATTCCTGGGACTCCTGCTCTTATGTTTATCCCTGGAATTTCGATCCCACCTTGGTGCCGTTTTCATGTTGTCGCTGATTTTGTTGAGAATGGTAGATGGAAGTGGGACATCCTTAATAATATTATTCCCCAGCAGGTGAAGGCGTTAATAGCTGCGGTAATCCCCCCTACGCATGATGCTATGGAGGATAGTCTTGCTTGGGCTATGGAGAATAATGGTGAATTTTCTATTGCTTCAGCTGCTGCGTTTTGCCAAGGTTATACAGCTCCTGATCATCATCTGGCACGTAATCCAATGTTTCGTCTGGTGTGGAAGTGGCCAGGTCCCCAAAGGATTAGAGCTTTTCTTTGGAAATTATCTCATGGTCGAATTTTGACAAACTTGGAACGTGTCAAGCGCAATATGAGTACTGATGCGATTTGTCCTCGATGTCAGCAAGAACCGGAATCTCTGTTGCATTCTCTTAGGGACTGTGAAGAAATCCGTGAGTTATGGAGTGCTGTTCTTGATGACAGATATTGGGCTAGTTTTTTCTCTGTGGGATCTGTGAATTGGGTATGTATGAATCTTTCAACTCAAAAAATGTGTTCTGTTGATGTTGATTGGAAGATCCTTTATGGCGTCTTAGTCTCTATGCTTTGGCAAAGCAGGAATGATTTAGTGTTCAATCAAAAACGTTTGAGCCTTATGGATCTATTAATTCAAGCTATTGCTTATTCACGTGTAATCATGGATGTGCACTCTCCTTTATCGGTTTTGGATGTGGCTAAAAAAGAGATCATGGTTGCTTGGTGCCCGCCTGCTCATGGTTTTTTGAAGCTTAATGTGGACGGCTCGTTCCGGCGAAGCACTCATGCTGCAGCTTGTGGTGGCCTTATTCGTGATCCTTCAGGTCGCTTTGTGCATGGTTTCGCTTGTAATTTGGGTAATTGTAGTTCTACGAAAGCTGAGTTATGGGGATTGTTGTGGGGTTTGCGCCTTGCTAAAAATCTTCATATTCATGCTTTGGAGGTTGAGATGGATTCCCAGGTGGCTGTTTCTCTTGTTAGCAGACACTGTGCTAGTACTCATCATTGTTTTTCTCTGGTTCGTGAAATTAGGCGGCTTCTGCAGTCTTCTTGGAATGTTTCTATTAACCATGTGTATAGGGAAGCTAATAAGTGTGCTGATGTCTTGGCCAATATGGGTCATGGTTTGTCTTTTGATTGTAATTTTTTTGCCCAGTGTCCTCTTGAGATTTTTCCTCTTGTTTGTGAGGACGCTTATGGGATTGCTTTCCCTCGTTTAATTTAATTTTTTTGGGCTCTTTATAGCCCCGTTGATTATCAAAAAAAAAAAAATACTACATTATATATTCGAACCTATATCATCAAATTTTTGTGAATAATTATTCATCTTAATTCACGAACTTATTTAGTGAGTAAATTCTCTTTCCATTGTAGCTAATATCCTCTAACCATATTACACGGGTCAAAAGAAAGTAGTTATATATATTTTTTGAAATTTTAAAAATATATTTTTACATTATAATTTTATTTTTTTTATTTTGTATTGGAGATTTTACAATCTATTGTTTCATATTAATGAATAAAGGGCAAATAAGAGAAACTAATAATAAATGCCACATAGAAAATACAAAGTGATTTATAAATAATAAAACCGAATTTTTTTTTCCTAAAATGTGACCTATAAATAGGACGGAAGGGTATTTGCGGGCAGCCATTGAATCTTACTACCTCCATTTCATTTTGTTTGGTTTTTTAGGTCTGGGCACACAGATTAAGAAAGTATTGATTATTATAAGTTTTATATGTACTTTGTCTAAAATGCCCTTATTTAATCATTGTTAAAAATTGTAGTAGCATATAATTTTTATTTGTAAGTGTATCCATTAATTAATGTATATTGATTTAGAGATGATAAAAATAGAATGAATGGGGAGTAAGAGAAATAATTGAATAAAGGGTTAAAGTTGGAAAGAAACATATATATACACACACACATTGGAATTGTAAATGGAAAAAGATATGGAACGAAAAAAACCTAAAAGTCCAAACAAAATGGAATGGAGGGAGTATCTAGGGTCTGTTCGGCAAAACTAGCTTGTAGTTATGAGCTTGTAACTTGTAGTTGTTAAGCTAGCTAGGAGCTGCGAGCTTGTAGTTGTAAGCTTATAGCTATTTAGCCGACCATTTGAAATAGTGCTGTTTGGCAAAATTAGCTTTTGATGTAGCTGAAAATTATTAAATTACCAAAAAGGACATACTACATTATATTATTTATATTTTATTTTTTTCATTTTTTATTTATTTATTAAATAGATAGTTAATTACTTAATTAATTAATTAAGTATAGAAATGATTAAATTATAATTAATTAAATTAGTTTATTTTATTCATTTATTAATTATGTAGTTAATTAATTTATTATAACAAAATATTTAAATTATAATTAATAATTAAGGGTAGATAATTAATTTTAAAATTTGTTTGAGAGTATAATTGGTATATGAATTATCGAAAGCTAGTTTAGTTTCTTGAAAGCTACTTGAAGCTAGCTTTTTAAAAGCTACAAGCTCATTTTTTAAAAGCTATAAGCTCCTTCTACTTTGCATTCACCGAACGAGACTAGTAGCTTATTGACTAAATTTAAAAGCTCCTAGCTAGTTAAAAAACTTTTAACTCGTGTTGCCGAACAGAGCTCTAATTGCTATCTCTAAACAAAATATTAATCATTTACTAAGAAATCACTAAATAAAAAGAAAAAATATGATTAAGACTTGTATAAATACGTGCTTAAAAAAAAAACGCAACCAACCAATCAAGGTTTAACTACTCATTAAAATACATTAAAAAAAACTCATTAGAATTGAAATTTGAAGTACAACAAAAAAACACGTCCTAGATCCTAATTTGGTTTAAAAAATTGTTGTAGAAATATTGTATAAAAAAAGTTGAAAGTTTGAAATTGTGATTTCTACTGCAAAGTTCCCATTCGCTCATTCGTTAATTCCATAACAGCATGTATAATACTCCATCCCTCTTGTTATTTTGGTAATAAAATCTTAAAATTTTCTAAAAAAAAAAAAATTTATTATGTTTAAGATTGACTAATTAAGAAAGACAGATTCAATAATCGAAAAGTAAATATTTGATCCATTATTATTCATTTATAATTAATGCACAGGATCAACTATTATTTTCGTTATTTTTTTAATTAAAGTTTTATGAAAATAATAAGAAAAAAGAATAAAAAATTTAAATGAATGCATTTGCGCTGTATTATGATTCGATCATTAAGAAATTTTCAATTTTCTATAAAAAGAATTAGTATTTTTTTAATTTTGTCATAACTTCCTTAAAAGTTTAATATTGTACCAAAGTTAAACTTTATCATAAATGTTTTCTTTTCCATTTACTCTCTTTATTCTTTAGAAAAATATAAAATCTTTTTGAAAAATTTATTTTGTTGTTATTTATAAGATTTTATATCAATTTTTTTTATTAAGAATTAATTACTCATTTTCACAAATACCCCTATTTACTCAACATTTTTTTAAATTCTCCATAATATTTATAGGGGTAATTTTAAAAAAAATATATCAAATATTCACATTTATAATATCATTAACCAAATTAATCGATTTTCAAACTTTTCTAATGGATATAAATTAAAAAAAAAAGTCTTATATACAAGAACTCTTTTTCTTTTACTTGGAAAACACCCATGTAAGTCAATTTTTTCAATAAAAAATAATTGACCAACTTACAAAATTAACCTAAAAATAAATCTACATAAGTAACGCGTGTCACTTTTTGATGATGTAGGCTTGTTCGTAAGTTGATTTTATAAATTTATTTGTCATGACTCTTTTTCAATGATATATCCCCTTAAGTTTTAAGATGGAAGTTACAGATTTTATTGCCGCAGATGGAAGTTAAAGATACACAAATCTCTTATAGCTTCATAATGGCATAATTTCATCCAATAATTATATGGATTCTCATGGTACTCTCACTTTAATCACCACTCTCTCTCCCTCCCTCTTTTTCTCTTGTCTCTCTTTCTTTCTCTGATCTTGTGTATGTTGATATTATAGAGGACATGAAGTCTAGTGCCCTTTTTAATGACAAATTTCAGAACCGTGGCAATTGCAAAGGATGCCTGAACATATGGGCTAAGGTGGTTCCTTTTGTATTAACCTCTTTGTTGTTGGCCTCCATTTTCAGCTTCTGCTTTCTCAATTCTCCATACCATTCGTACCTTGTGCTCAACCAAGGCCCTCAAACCCTTCAAAAACAGACACAACACCATGATCAAGAAGAGCATCCCAAAGCAACAAAGGTTTCATCACCCCAACCACACAAGGGTAAGTCTCAAAATATACTTTCAATGTCATGTTAATTTTTTTTATACGATCGGATTAAATATTACTTCTTCTGTCCCTTGTCATAAGTCATCATCTTAAATATTTTTTGGTCCCTTATTATAAATCATTTAAAGTGTAATGACTTATAATTAAACTTTTAAAGTACTGTAATCAAAACCAAAGTAATAGAAAAATTACAATGACTAAAATTATATTTAAGTCAATTCAATTTCCCAGTTCTGTTTTTTTTTTTTTTAGTTTTATTATGTGCATGAAGAATCTCTTCTGGCTTACAATCGGAGAATGGATGGAGAATATATTTTGATTTACCACAATTAATGACGACGTGAATATATATATTTTTTTCAGAAGAGAAAAAATGTGACTTATTTAAGGGTCATTGGGTTCCAACACTAGAAGGGTCATCATCTTATTACACAAATTCAAGCTGCACAATAATCCCTGATAGCAAGAACTGTTTCAAGCAAGGAAGAAAAGACACTGATTTTCTCAATTGGAAATGGAAGCCTGATGAATGTGAGCTTCCAAGGTTCGACCCAACAACTTTCCTCAACATTGTTCGTGGCAAAAAAATGGCATTCATTGGTGATTCTGTGGCTAGGAACCACATGGATTCTCTCCTCTGCATCTTGTCACAGGTTAGTGTCAAATACTAAGCAAATATTAAGTTAAAAGATTAAAAGATAGTGAACTCCAAATTCCTTTGTTTTTAATTAAGTTAAAAGATTAAAAGATCTAATTTGGTTCCTTTAAATATTAGACCAAATTATATTGACCAAAATTTTCGGGACCAAATCATGTAAATTAAAATACACTTCTTAACTGAAAAAAGCTTTTTTTTTCTTCCAAATTAACGTAAAAATAATTAATGAAAAATCTTAAAGATAGTATATTATATTAAAAATCTTAAAAATAAACTCATAAAAATCTTAAAGATTTTAAAAATAATATGAAAATTCGTGTGATAAAATTTGTAATTAATAAATGAATCATGTATTATATTTTGTTTTGAAAATAGAATCATGCATTATATCAAAAAGATATTCTCTTATTTTTGTTGACTCCTTTGACTTTTACCAAAATAATAAGATAGAGAGAGTATAATTGTTTGCGGGACCCAATTGAATAAAGGAATGTACAAAGTAATTAAACTTTGTTTTTATTCAACCATTTCAAAGTAACTATATTATGGACTCAAAAATCAAAATTCCTTTGTTTTAAGTGCATAGTTCCTTTACACGTTGCACACACAAATAGCACAAAGTTTTGGCTTAACTGGAGTTGAAATGCTTTGCTTGCACCTAAAGGTCAAAAGGGAATGTGATTCTTGCAACCGAAAATAGGAGAGAGAAAAAAGCTTGAACGTGATACCATTTTTAAATATACCACTCCACATTTAATGCAATTATTGATATGGAAAGAAAAATACTCTTTTATCCTTAATATAAGGCATACTTAATTGAATTATACATATTAAAGAAAATAATTAGTTTTAATCAAATTACACATATTAAAGAAAATAGTTTTTTTGGTAGATGAAAAAATTCTATTACCACATGCAAAAGCATAAATCAAATCAGTACAAATCAAAGTCTACTAATTGCTATCTTCTAAGAAGGTTCAACTAAGAAGACTAAGACCAAAAGGAGAACAACCATTAATTGAAAACCACTTTTTAGGAAGGGTTCCTTCAATTAACAAATGCTAAAGTTCATTACAAATTCTATCAACCAAAAGCCTATTAGGCCACCTCCTAAAGTTCATTACACAAAAAAGACCCTTGAGCAATATCTTTTCTAATAATACGGAATCTATGGAAGGGGGAAGTATTGCAATTATTGAAAGCCCTTGAGTTCCTCTCTTGCCATATGTGATACACAGCAACTGACAATAGCTGGTTAATACTCCCTCCGTCCTTAATTATAAGGTATTCTTAACACTTTTATTTTGTCCCTATTTATAAGGCCCTTTACCAATTTTCAATGATCATTAATTATTTTTTCCACAAACACCCCTATTTATTTAACACTTTTTAGATTCCCAATAATATTAATAGGGGTAATTTTGAAAATACATATCGAAAATTCGCATTTCCAATACAATTAACTAAATTATTCCACTTTCTTAATGGACATGAAATCTCCCAAGAGGGCCTTATAATTAGGGACGGAGGTAGTATAATGTAACATTGCAATTTTATCTTCTTAATTTTTTTTTGAAAAATTCACGCTAATTAATGAACAACAAAAAAACATAGATAGTCGAAACATTTAATAAGAGTAAAAAAGAGAAAAAACAATAAATGATGCATAGAAAATACAAAATAACTTATAATCAGGATAAAAAAAACCTTCTAAAATGTGACTTATAACAAAGACAAAAAAAAACATACGCTAAAAACACTCTCTGCGATTGGAGCTTTTGTTGAAATTTGATATGGTAAATTTGGGGAAAAAAATTAGATTATACTTCCTTTTGTCCTTATTATAAGTTACCTTTTAGAATATTTTTTGTCTTAATTATAAGTCATTTTATATTTCTTATGCATCATTTATTGCTTTTTCTCTTTTTTCCTTTATTAAATTCTTTGACTGTCTATGTCTTTTGTGAAGTCTCACATCGACTGATAAGGCGAACGAAGCGTACCTTATAAGGGCGTGGATACCTTACCCTAGTAGAAGCGTTTTAAAGCCATGCGGGCGGTGACCCAAAGCGGACAATATCTACTCGGTGGTTCTCCCAGTGGGGAGCTGGGCTGTTACATGTGGTATTAGAGCCGGGGCCGGGTCGGTGTGCCAGCCGGGACACTGGGCTCCCTAGGGGGGTGGATTGTGAAGTCCCATATCGGCTGGTAAGGGCCCACCCAGCGGGGAGCTGGGTTGTTACATCTTTTTTGTTCATTAATGAACGTAAATTTTTCAAAAAAAATAAAATTACGAGGATAAAATTATAATATTATAATATATTCTCATAGATTTCATAAAATTAACTATTTTTATTACTATATGTAACTTTGTTAAATATGCGGTATAATAAGGATAGGAGGGAATAGATGTGATCTTGTAGTTAAGAGCTATGAATTTGAAGTTGACAACTCTGACATTAGCTTAAATTTTTAATATTGCAGCAGAAAGTTTATAATTGTTTGGATAGTTGATTAAAGTAGAGTTGTTTTGCAAAACTAACTTTTGAACTACCTAAAATTTATTGAATGATGAGAAAAGAGATATAATATTATATTAATACAATATTAAAATTTTCTCATTTTTCCAATAAAATTATTCCTTATTTTATTTTATTTATAAATACATGGCAATTATAAGGGGTCCGGGAAATTGTGTTTGGAAGAAATTAAGTCAAAAATATTTAGTTATGAGGTAGTAAAAATTAGTATATGCTTGAATTGAAAAATAATTGAAGAAAAAATATGATTACTAATAATGTGAAAAATTGACATATTTTGGGATTGTGGCAATTAACGTGATTTGTTAAGAAAACAAGGGCAAATTTTATTGAAAGCTTTTATTTTCTTAAAAAAATTTATCTAGAGTAGCTTTTTAAATTGTAACTTTCAAAGTAGCACTTTCCAAAAGTTTTCTTTTTAAAAGCTACAGGCTATTTTTATTTGTTGTTCACTTAACAACGAACTTATTGAATTGATGAATAAATTACAAGCTACCATATATAAGTTATAAGTTTGTTTTACCAAACACATTTTAATTCCTTGTTCTATAAATTATGTTGTTTGAACATTTTTCTCTTGTCTCATATGTTGTATTGTCTTTAAAAACTAAATATTCATTTATATTATTTTAATTATAACCTTATTTATTACATTCTCTTTTATATCACCAATTTATTCATCTCCTTTTAATATAGTCTTCGTAAATTTATTATTATTACTCTTTTTAATTATTAAATAAATATTTATTAGTCAAATTATATCAAATTTTTACAATATAAATATATTTTTTAATCTATGTATGTGCATAATGACACATGGATAGTAGCATGCAATATTGTGGGGATAGAAATGATAATACGAGGTTGACTCTATATTTGTTTTTGGTGATTAGTTGTCTAAATGGTTGTGTTTTTTTTTTCACCCTGGTATCCGGCTTACTTAACCAACTAATCCAGTTCGAGGGGTCTCCGAGTTTATCTAAATGGTTGTTGATTACATTATTATATTACATAAATAATTATGCGAGGTTCAATGATTAAACCGCAAATCCATATTTTACATACTTACTATCTTAATAAAAAGACATCGTGGTCCTCGTAAGACAGCCCAGTTGGTAGCTGCAGGGACATTTAGGATTTCCCCCTCCCTCAGGTCATGGGTTCTAGTCCCAGACCTCCCATGTAAACAAAAAAAAAAAAAAAAAAAGACATCGTGTATGTAACAAAAATAGTTATTCAAGAATATAAACACGCATTTCATAGGATAGGTTCAAGTGCATGCATGGCCGGTTATTTGGACAATCGTATTGGTCATAAGTCTGATTTATCCATTTTTTGGTTGGATAAATTAGTCCGGTTCAATTTTAATAGCACCGATTAAATAGTTTTACTTCAAATTTAATGATTTATATGTTTTAATTGCTTAATACTCTCATCAAAATCATGATTGGATTACTTGGATCTGATTTCCGATTGTGATACACTATCAACTATCAAGCTAAAAATCATTGAAATTCCATGTCACGCTTTATATTAAAACCATGATCGATACTAATCATTGAAATTGCATGGATTCTTCTCTCTCTTCCTTTGTCTTTAGGTGGTGTTTGGTAGAACTAAAAATGAAGACTATGGTTTTCAGCTTCATTTATATTGAAACCAATCGATTAATATTTTGAATAAAAAAAGCTTTATATGCTAATAAAAGCTTAATAGTCATTGACTAGCTCATTGCCAATTTTCCATCATCAACTAGCTTATGTCACAATTTTCTTTGAATTACTTTTGCAGGAGGAAATTCCAAAGGATATGTACAAAGACTCAGAAGATAGGTACAGAACATGGTATTTTCCTAACCATGACTTCACTCTAATGGTGATATGGAGCAGGTTCCTAATAGCTGGTGAGGAAAGGATGGTAAATGGTTCAGGAACCAGCATCTTTGACTTGCACCTAGACAAAGTTGATGATAATTGGGCTAAAGAACTCCCTGATTTGGATTATGCACTAATCTCAGGTGGACATTGGTTTTTCAGAGTAATGTACCTTCACAAAGCTGGCAAATTAACAGCTTGTGTTTATTGTAATGAACCAAATGTCACAAATCACAACCCTGACTACCTTTTTAGGATGGCATTTCGTGCAGCATTCAATCACATCAATAAATGTAGTAGAAAGACACTTGCATTGTTTAGGACATTTGCACCAGCACATTTTGAGAATGGGGTATGGAACACTGGAGGGTATTGTAATAAGACAAGTCCTATAAATGAAGGGGAGGTTGACTTTGGGAGGTTTGAGTGGCAGCTAAGGAATGCTCAAATGAAAGAGTATGAGAGAGCAAGGAATGAAGGGAAGAAAAAAGGGCAAAGATTTGAGGTATTGGATGTGACTAGGGCCATGTTAATGAGGCCAGATGGGCACCCTGGTGAGTATTGGGGTAATAGGTGGATGAAGGGTTATAATGATTGTACTCATTGGTGTTTACCTGGTCCTGTTGATATGTGGAGTGAGTTATTGATGGCTGTTCTCAAAAGGGAGGATAGGATATAGATAATTGTATTCTGGATTTGAGCCTCTAACCTGATTGATTATTGATATACAGGATAAACATACAACTCATTCATATATGATTAGAGAAAAAATACAATGTCCTACACCATACATCTCTACATTCTTTTTTGTTAGAATGTATCAGAATTTGATAATATTATTCTCTTTTTCATCTTAATGATATCGATGTATACAGTGTGTACCAAGGAGCCACGTTTTTCCCTTGGGTTTCTTAAAGGCAAATGTTAACAGGGTACCTGTAAATCTATTTTTGGAAAATGTTTTTTTTTTTAATGTTTGTAAGAGAAGGAAAAAGGGTGGATTTATGATATTTTGTTTTATGTCTGGTAATCTTAACAAGTGTTCTTAACGAGACCTTTATATATATATATATATATATATATATATATATATAAATGAATAATATTTCCGATTTGATTCTTGATTTTAAAATCGTGGCAAATAACAATGGCTTATTAATAATGATTTTTAAACCTGTCCTCGTATATATTTGTTTAGCCCAAATTCCTGGCTTTTGCTTATTAGGCTATGAACACTGAGTTTTGAAATTCCTCGTATAACTCTTTGAAACACTTGCACTCTATATGTCTTATTTATACACTTTCACATTGATTAATAACTCTGGTCAGAAATGATACTTCAGGTACTCAAAAGGAGCATTTAGTATCACCCAAAAGCCACTTGCCAAGCATTCACAAGTCTTTTGAAAAAAAAAAATAAATAAATAAAATTGGCATATGGCAGCATTGTGTCTACCTGAGCAGTAAGCTATTTGATTAAAAAAAATTACCAGAAATGATTTATATATACGTAACTGTACTTTCATGCAAGAAATTTTTGAACTTGTTAGAAAACGTGATAGCAGCCCAAAGAGAGAAAATAATTGAGACCAAATATACCAATATTTTCTAAAAGTTATAAAATGAGAAAAGGTGAAAGTACACAATACAATTGATGCTTTACATAGCCAAGCCAATGAATTGAACTACGTACTCCTAACTATTAACAACTAGCTATCTCTAATAGAACTTGAAATATTAAAACTACACAAGTCCACACCTAATGGCTAAGGATCAAACTCTAGACAATTTAATCATAGAGCTTCTATGTTCTAACTTCTGACTTCTGGTGCATTGTCATGAATCAATTCTCCAAGAAAATTAGAACTATTTGGTGAAAGCCCAAATGAGTTTTCCAAAAATGTAGCCAACATCTAATCATCATAGCAGAATTAACAAAAGAAAATCCCATATCCTTAACATACAACATCCAATACTAGAAATAAGTGGAAATATCATCCAATCACTTGAAATTGTGCTGAAATTGGTAAGGATCCTCTGACAATGGCATCTATCGTCTTGTTGGTTTCCCTCGGATGGCGCCATTTCGGAGCCTCTGCAGTGCTGTTTTGCCCGCATCGACCAAAGCTACCATAGTATCCACTTGTTGTTTAAGATGACATTCATATAGAGGCAACACATTATCAATCACAGACGGATCTCTCAATCCATCAATTCCGTCTCTTTCCCTCATTTTAGCATCATTAACCATATCCTCTACAGCCTCAGCTCTCTTAATCTTGGGCACATCCTAAAACACACATCACCACCATGCACCATCTTATTGCATTTCATTCAATTGGAGTAAATGTGCATGATTGAATTGATGATAATGATTGAATTGATGATATAACTTAACTAATTAACTAATTGATAGGAAGGTTTTTATTATGAAATATATATATTTATACCTTCATTACATCTTCAAAGTTGTTAGCTCCAAAGATTTTGTGGACTACAGCAAACCTTTGGGGATCATGGGCAGGGAAATATGGAGCAAAGGGGCAGTCTTGGGGGCAATCTTTTCCAAAACAATTGCATGCAGCACAAGCAACAGCTCTTCTCTTGTTATTCTTGTTCTTGTTCTTATTCTTATTCTTCTTCTTCATCTTACTATGCATGATACAAGAAGGAGAAGAAGCATGGAATTCAGAAATCTCAATGTACAACGCAGTAAACTAATATCTCATATATTGAACTTTGATAACAAAATTGAATCATAAAAAGTACTCAGTTATATCAAGAATAAAGGTTATTTGAGCAGAAAAAATCAGATTCAAAACTGTGGAAGGAAAAGAGAGATTATTGACGTGTACCTTTCACTAGGAGTGATTCAGGATGCGCTGTGTGTTGAAATTCAAAGAGAAATTTTGTGGGAGATGAAAACTAACGTGTGTTTTGATTATTACTGGAGACTCAATGAATATACAGAGAATTGTGACACATGCACTTGGCTCTCAACTGAAAATAACAGAATCAGAGAATCTGATGATCCAACTAAATAAACTAACTAACTGTCTATCACATAACTAACAGCCATAATTAATGAGTAGAAAACGAGTGCGCTTAGCTTAAAAGGCAAAAAGAATGCATTCTTTGACTGCATTTCGTCTTTGAATGTCACACTCAATCATATCACACCGATTAAGTATGGTAAGTTTCTAAAGTACTCTAACATTACAATTTAACTCACTTAATTTATATTGGAAATTTCATAGATGTATTGTTTTACATTAATAAATAGAGGACAAACAAGAGAAAAAAACAGTAAATGTCTCCTAAAATTACAAAGTGACTTATAAATAAGACTAAAAAAATTCTTCTAAAAGATAAATTATAAATAAGATGAGAAAAAGTATTACTAAACCAGTAATAAGGCAATAACCCTGTGTAAATTACTAAATCACTTGCCTATAGTTCAATTCTTTTGACTCTATGTTTGCCAATACTTTAACTACTCTTTCCTTTTTTATTGGCAATGTTAACACTTTAATTTAATCTAGAGAATTGAAAAATTAGGTTAAGTGAATAGGGTCCTATCCTTATCCCAATCATCTATGTATCTATCAATCTAAATAATAAATTATTGGTTTTTTTTATTAGGATATGCCTATTTCACAACATTTCCCTAACATATATTTGTATATTAATGGGAGTTAAACAAAGTAGCATTAATATGATTAGATGTCAACAATCGTTGACTCAGTTGTGAAGGGTTGAGCCTGAGATTATGAAAAATCTCATGTTCGAATCTTACCAATATAAAAATAGTGTTGATAAATAATTTATAATGATCTTTGTAAACACTCTTTGAACCTGAATGCCTTGAACTTGATGAACCCCCAAACAATTTTCACAGCACCTCTATAGTAAATAAGCCATCTTCTTAACTTTTAACTTTAGTTCTTTTGCTTTGATATCTTATAAAAAAAAAAAGTTGTTATATCTTTTTAGGTGGCTCAATAAATCAATACCATATATATTTTGATGTCACGTGAGTTAAACATAAATATAAAGTATTAATTTTGCAATTAAGCCCATGAATTATTGACGTAAAAATAATATTTTTTTTATGTACACCAAGGGTATCCTCCAGTCGAAGACCGAAGTGAGTTTTGCCTCTACCAACAAAACCTTGTCCATGCCCACGTCAGAGATCGAACCCCTGACATCATGCTTAAAGAAGTCAGTTATCTACCAACTGTGCTGGGCTTTGTTAGTTAAAAAAAAAATATTTTTATCATAACAAGATTTACCCATGATATTTCCGTTAATAGATATAGATATATAACATAATAGAAACAAACTCTCAACCGTAAACCTCACAATTTACTCCTTGTTTAATACTACTAATGAACATAGATAAAAAAAAAAAAACATAAAAGAAAATCATATGCTAATCAATTGAAAAAAATAATGTCCAATTCAAGTATCCAAGTATACTCATCCAAGTATCCAAATTTTTTAAAATTTTTTTTTAGGGTACGTACCCACGCGTATCTGAGGAGTACCGGGTATGGGTACATACCACCCATAGCCGGTACGCGTATGGCAACCAGAGTACCCAGTGACGGATCCAGAAATTTTTAGATGTGGGGGCGACACATATATAAATATAAAAGATTACAATTATATTTCATCCGTTCTTACATTAGGTCACATTATATTTTTTTTAGGAGGTATTTAATTTTTTGACTAAATTATTCTTATTAAATGAGTGTTCTAATTAACTAAGTTCAATTTATCATAAAAAAGTAATGCAAGTAAAATAAGTAAAAATGATAAATAAAAAATAAGTAAAAGTGCAAAATTGATAGATATCTTTTTGTTAAAAAACAAGTGAACTGCTTATCTTAATTCGTGTGTTTTGGTTAAGTGTGACTTATAAATATTAATGAATTGCTTATAAAACAATATAAAATATAATTAAGAAAAAACATATTAATTTCTAGTGTTATCAAAGAGATACTCAACCTTTACAAAATGTAAGTCATATAATAATAATAATAATAATAATAATAATAATAATAATAATAATAATAATAATAATAATAGTAGTATTGTGCCACAACAATACAATTTCAAAATAGAAAAATATTCAATCCAAAACTAGTTTTATAATTATTCTAGTAATAATATATGCATTTATTTATATATATATATATATATATATACACACGTTTAGGAATAATTATATTTAAAAAAATTTGTGGGGGCACGTGCCCCCACTTTTCTATACGTGCCTCCGTCCCTGAGAGTACCCATGCTTTATAGTTGTTAAATTATGTTAAGAATAAAAATATTATTTTTACGTAAGCCATCAAATATCAATTGCTGATATTTTCATAATTTCTTTCATTTGGCTGGCGGTGGTATTCGCAAGAGGTTTTGCTCAATGATTTGGATATTTGCAATTTGGGTTATTTAGCTTACTAGATTTGATTAAGGTTCGATGATGGCACTGGTTTAGTGCGTATGGGGGGAGGAATTATTGTATGGTGGTCCCGGACACATCCACACCGTTGGATGTATTATTAATTAATTAAAAATATAAATATTTAATGAAATCAACGGTTTGGATGTGGCCGGGACTATTGGTCCCGGACCATACAATAATTTCCCGTATGGGGGGCCGAATATCACATTTTCAGATTGGTGTATGAGTGCTATTGATTGTATCATACGGATAGGCTTTTTTTGGTTACAAAACGGATAAGCTAATGTTGTTGTTTGGGCATCCCTAATGCTCCCTAATGAATTTTGCTTGTAAAAAAAAAAAAGAGTAATAGTTCCCAAACCCCTTTTATTAGCTCTCAAACCCCATTTTTTATTTTATTCCATTTTCACCCTTCTCTTCAAATCTCAAACCCCAAACCCTCCACCAACACCACCTCTCCCCCTCCACCATCCACCAACACCACCTCTCCTCCTCCAGTGGTTTTATGCTTGGACCCTAGCCTCGATGCCTTCTGGTTATTCTCTGCATGAAAATTTCATGGCACATGCACAGGTATTTAGGAATAAAAAATTGAAGCGGTTAGGTGCAGGTCTTTGGCTCATGGTTACTTTGCGCATTTGGCTTCAAAGAAATGATTTAATCTTTATTAATGGTGCTCTTGATATGATGGGTTTTATTGATTCTTTATGTATTATAAGACTTGGTTGTGGGTTGTTAGGCTTTCGGAGTTTTTGAGTGTTTGTTACCCCATCACCACCGATACTGGATTTGTTTCAGAATTACCGTGTCAGAATTTTTTTACCCCATCACCATCGGCGGTGAAATCGCCACCACCACCACATGCTGCTCCTAAAGATTAGATCTTTCACTCAACAAATTTGTCTTTTCTTCGTTTTTAGTTTTTTCTTTTTATTTTTTTGTTCTGTAAAATTCCGACAAACCAGTGTCGGAATTTCGTACAGTACTTAGGAATCATGTGAAAAATTCCGACAATCCAGTGTCGGAAATTTATAAATTTTTCGACACGGGGTAATCGAAAATTGTACAGTTACTTAAAAAAAATGAAGACGGGTGGGTCCCTCTTCTGACAAATATGGATTTCCATTGACATAGATGAGGGGTTTGAGGTTTGAGATTTGGAAGAAAGATGAAGGTGGAAGATGAGGGGTTTGGGTTTGGGGTGGGAAAGTGAAAAATTTTGGGGTTTGGCGTTCCATGGTGTTTGGGATTTGTGGTTTGAGGTGGGAAAGCGGAAGATGAGCGAGAGACAGTTTTGACTTTTCACCATTAAAATGGGGTTTGGGCCTAAAGTTGGGGGTTTGGGGACTAACACTAAAAAAAAATTAAATAATCCTTGGAATCTAATTTCAAAATTAATATGTACTTTATATTTATGCCTAACTTATATGTTATCAAAATCCACTTCGATATCTACGGGTTTGATTCAGTTGGTGTAAGGTCCCAACTTAAATCTTGAAAATGAGAGTAGCCCGTGTCTGATTCCCACTAAAAACATTTTGCTAGGAGAGCCAGCCACACAGTTTGCTCTGGATTAGCCTTAAGGGTTTCCTGATATTAAAAGTGATTTTGGGGTTACCGGTGGTTTCGCAAAGATTACGGAAAAAAATCCACTTCGATGATCTCTACTCCTTGCTTTGGAGGGATTAGTTTTCGGCTATCCACCGAAATATACTGATATAATACCGTTTGTGGAAAAAGAGAAAAAGCTTCGGTTTCTTGCAGGAAAAAAAAGCAACCGCACCTTGCGTATTCCGTTTCATTTCTTGTTTTCCGGTGGTGAGTCACTGAGTGAGTCCCCTTTCTCCATTTTCATATTCTTCTTCCTTTCCTTTCATTTCATTTCGCATTCCCCCTTCCCTTTTTCCAATTACAATTACCATCCGTTTTCTATTTCTCTCAGATCTCTCTTTCCCAAATTGCCCTTCCCTCCTTCCCTTCTCAATTCCAATAATTTGGATTTAACAATGTCACAGGCGCAGGGGTACGCAATCGAATTGTACTTTGACCCCGCCCTCGAAAACCAGGTCCTCAAAGCCTGGAACGTCCTCGCCCGCCGCCAGATCAGCACTCACTTAATCGAAATCGAGTCCCGCCCCCACATCACCCTCTTCTCCTCCCCCAACCTTCTCGAACCTTCCAAGATCGAAACCCTCCTCAAAACCCTCGCTTCCAAGAACGAACCCTTGTCCCTCGCCTTCTCCACCATCGGAACCTTCCCTAACACCACCAACAACGACGACAATAATATCAATGCTGCCAATGTGCTGTTCCTCGCGCCCACGCCCTCCGTCGCGCTGCTCAATTTCCAGGCGCAGCTCTGCGACGCGCTCAAGAAAGAAGGCGTGGAGGTTGCGGCCGAGTATTGCGTCGATTCTTGGATTCCGTATTGCGCTGTGGCGCAGCAGGTGCCCAAGGCCAGGATGGCTGAGGCGTTCTGCGTTCTCAGGGACTTGAAGTTGCCCGTCGCTGGTTATGCCATGGACGTTGGCGTCGTGGAGTTCTCGCCTGTTCGTGAAGTTTTCTCGGTCGTGCTTGGGAGCAGCAATGTGGAACAACAACAACAACAACAACAACAACAACAACCATGAGGAGGTTGGTTGGTTGGTTGGTTCGATTTTATTTTTTTTTTTTTTAAGCATAGAGAGTGTTGTTTTTCAGATGCATTGATGATGTGATACTATGTGATGTTACTTAATTGTGTTGCTATCATTATGTTAACATTATTATATAGTAGGAGAATTTTGTGGGAAAGTCTTTTTTAAATCGTAGAATTCTTTTGCTATAATGATTACAAAGCCAAATTGAAGTCATTGGTGTTGCTCCTAGTCATCATATTCGATAGATTACATTTAGTTTATGTTAGTAGCTTACTAGCTTTCTTCAAAAAAAGATTTTGCCAAGGAAGTATATTAGCTTATCCATGTCTTAAAGATTAAACTTTTATGTTATGTGTCCACTGTTGTCTACTGCCGATGATTGTCTGACGCAATTGCTGGATTGAAGCCATTGGTTGGTGGTAAACCTTGCCATCAAATTTGATGAATGACATTTTGGGGGGTGTTTGTAAGAGCTTCTACAGAGTTTTTGAGTTTATCTTCTCATAAAAGTACTTGATCAGGTTTTCGAGTGAATTTGGTGAAAAAATAGCTTATTCCAATAAGCTTATCGTAGAAGCTCTGTTTAGCTTATTTTGATAAGAAGCTTATTAAAATAAGCTAGAGAGAGCTTATAGGAAGGTCATAAGCTATCTTGCGATAAGTGCTTAGTTAAACTCGTTACTTAAACACGTCAGTTTATTGTAGTATCTTTCTTCAATCCGATTGCCAAGAAAGTATGTTAATTTTTCCCATGTCATAAAGATTAGACAAAGTTTGTTTACCAAAAAAAAAAAAAAAAAAAAAAAGATTAGACAAAGTTTATGTTAGCTGTCGCTTACTGCCCGGTAATGGCCTAACGTAATCCTCTTCTTTTATTTGTGCTTGGGACAAGCTATGTATTAATTGGCTGCAGAGAAGAACACAGACAGTGTGAAGAAAGTATGTTAGGCTTGTACCTAGAAAAAAAAAGAACGTTTTATATTTGTGTTGCAAGTATTGTGTTAGTATTACTATGCATTGCTTACCAAGTATTATGTTAGTTTATTTTATTAAACATTCGGTTCGTTTCTCTGGATGTCTGTTGCAAGGGGGAAAATACAAAGGAACCATTGTTCATTCTTTTACTGGAACTTTTGGAGAATTCTGGGTATGCTCACAATATTAGACGGAATCATTTATTATTAATTTCCAAAACTTTGTTAGGAGTATAAAGGCAATGTTTTGGGAGAGTTTTTGTAAATCCTTGAACTCTTTTGCTATAATGATTGTCAATTTGTCAGGCCGACCTGAAGTCATTGATGTTACACTAAGTCGTTAAATTTGATAGTTGACAGTATGATGCCAGTTGTAGAAAAGTTGGTCGGATCTTGCCTTAGGTGGGTTGGGCATGTGTGGAGAAGACTTGTTGTAGCTGAAAGAGAGTAGATCAAATAGAGGGTGGTCCAATAGGGGTCCACTAGAAGCTACTGTAAGTGAAACCATTGATATAGAATAAGATGTGAATGATTAATTATGCAGGGCATCATGGCATTGTTTAATTCATGTAGCTTACCCCACCTAGTGGGAAAAGGCTTGTTGTTGCTGTTGTCACATGTAGTTTATCTTCGTAGCTTTCTTCAATCTGTTTGCCAAGAAAGTATGTTAGTTTATCCATGTCATGGAGAGTAGACAGTAGACCAAGTTTTATCTTTACTATCAACTACTGCCTGACAACTTCCTAACACAATCCTCCTCTTTTATTTAGGCTTGGGACCACCGGCTATGTAATAATTAGCAGCGAAGAACAACATAGGCAGAGTGAAGAAAGCATGTTAGCTTTGTACCGAGGAAGAAAACGATGTATTATGTTAATTAATTGCAATTATTATGTTAGTTTAATTTATAAACTTTTTTGTTTTCTTTCTTTGCATATCTGCATTATGTGTTGCAAGGGGGAATGCTACAAAGGAACCATTGCTCATTCATATATTGGAACTTTTGGAGAATCCTGGGTATTCTCACAATATTTGAAGGAATCATTTGTGATTAGTTTCAGAAACTTTGTCTGGAGTATAATAGCTATTTTTTTGTTGATAAAAAGTATAAAGGCAACGTTTTGTGGAGTAGTTCAGCTTCTTCTTGCATATGAAATTGTTCTGCTGGATATATTTGTATCGTGTCACTGTTCCTTGGGAATTTTGGAAAGTGATTTCTTTTAAACATGATACCCTTTGTTATTTTGACAGTTAAAATTGTTAATCTAGTCGTTTCAAGTATCTTCTTATATCAAGCATCTGAACGATGGTAATACAGACTTTTGAGTAGTTTTGATTAATTGGTGACTGTTCTGAAGTTGACCTAATGGCTTAGATGTCTATGATGTGCGTTTTTCTAAAGTCATTTGACACTTCTGTAATGGAAGGGTTCTTTTCTGTAAATTGGGAGTAGTATTATTCATGTCCATCCAGTTTTTATTTGAGAGATTAGAAAACATAACACCTGACTTAGATTTGTAAATGGCGTATATTACAAAGAGGACACTAGAATCTATTAGCATGATCAATATAGCTTTTTGTTTTTGTTGTTTTTTCCTTACACGTGAATCCTGTGATTGAATTAAGGACCACATGTTTAAGAGACTCGAATCTCTTCCACTTAAACCAGCACATGCAGGCAAGGGTCTGAAGTGCAGCTGCAATATTGTGGTTCTTGCAGTCTCCACAATTGCATTATGACCGCATTTTCCCGCCATTGTTTGTAATATATTGCAGTCTCCTCAACCGTGACCACAAGCACAAATTTGAACCTTGCATGTAGCAAATGGTATTGGGATTCATGTAAAAGGTTTTAATGTTAAAAGTGTTTGCGTTGTGCTGAATTTATGAAAGCATTGATTTGAAAGCTTGATGATAAAGTATATACATGTATATTTTTCTTTATGCGTTGTGAAAATTGTTGAAAGGATTTAAACTTAAGTGACTTATTGGGGGAATTGGTTTTTGATAACACAACAACGTTGTTGATCTTGTAGCCGGCCCACGTAGAGGGAGGACTTTGATTGTCATTGTCGTTGTGGTTGTTGAGAAAATTGTGTTATATGGTGTATTTAAAATGTGCACGTGTGCAGTATAATTAGTATGCTTCTCTGAATTGTCGATTCATGCATAAGCTGACAGTTCTGATTATCTAGTTCCAATTTACAGAACTATCCAAACATATCATTCCTTAGCATTCTGTTCAATTACTCTTTATGAGAATATGAGAATGAGAGAGAGAGAGAGAGAGAGAGAGAGAGAGAGAGAGAGAGAGAGAGGAGAATCTGAAACTGAATGTTTCATTATGGAAAGTTAGTTACAAGAGCTGAGTCATACTCTTCTATTTATAGAAGATCAGAATCAGCTTAAGTTACAAAGCTGAGCTGACAGCTTATAAGCTGACAGCTGTACTATTACTTATAAGCTTATAAGCTGTACAAAGCTTATCAGAATCAGCTTATAAGCTGACAGCTGTACAAAGCTAAACTATTACTACTCTTTACATAATGTAACTACATCTAACACTCTTTAATCAAGCATGGTTGGGTTTCTTAGTTTATGATAAATCACAATGAGATTGTTTGATTTATGCATCCAATCCAACCTGGTGAGATTAGACTTTGTTGTGTTGTTGTTGTTGATTGGGGTTCTTAATTATAGTTTCCATTCTCTCCCTGTGAATTGATGGAGACCATGGGTGTGTTCTCTTCATGTACATTTGCTGCCCAGGTGAATGGGGTGTTAGGATCCTTAAGGAAATGGAGAAGTGCAGTTTGGTAATTCATGTTCTGGGTGGGTAAGATAATTTAGTAAAAGTAGACAAAATTTACCATTTGCACCAACACAGGTTGCCAACCTCAAATGTTAATTACTGAAATGCACCTCTCCTTCGGTGTGTAATGTTACTTACAAAAATGCATAAATGTGAGTGTGCTTTATCTGAATCATGATTTCTAAAGTATGGCTCACATAGCATTTTTCTTTCTTTCCTCAACTCTAATGGAGACATGAACAATTGTGACGGCAGGACAGATTGCATAAGTAGCTTTTGTTATAAATTTTATTAAGTGATAAAATGATTTCACATTTTCTTAAGTGTTAAGGGTTATGCATGAGAAACTGAACAACATCCTTTGGCTCGTCAGGTTCTGCTTCACTTGGATAATCTTAAAGGAAAGGAATCTGCAACGCTTATTTCATGATCCAAGTTGCTTGGTGGCACTTGAAAAGGTTGCAAACTTGTTAGAAGAAAGTAGTAGCATGAAGTCATGGAGTATTGGTGCAAGTAATGTATCAGCATCATATAGTTGTAATTTTCACTATTGATCCATTTTGGTGTGTAGAAGTTTTCTATTAGCGTCGTTGCTATTAAATATGGTTACGCCAAATACAGGTGGAACATTCATCTAGCATGTATTGCGACGTATCAGTGATTAGATTTTTGCTAATGTTCAAATGATAGAAAATTCAACCATGCACCTCATACGTTTGTGAAGTTGCTTAAAATTGACCGTTTATTTATTTTTATTCAATAAAATCCCATCATAACACGCAACAATAATACATTAAATACACCCTATTAATGTTTGGGGTGAAATAATAGGTGAGGATTTAAGGGGAGTAATTTATGAAAAATATGATGACATTTGGTATGAGAGTAAAATATAAAAGCAAAATTCAAAGGAGGCCAAATTTTGCCATACTTGTCGCTACCAATGTGTTGGTCTAAAGTAGAAGGGACTTGATGTTTTTAAGAATGAAATAATGAGTTTGATATCTATTTCACTAGATCCATGTAACACATGACCGTATCATATCTAATCGACTAAACTGTCACTTTAGTCCCTCACTTTGCAAAATTTTTCACTTTAGTCCCTGACTTTTCAATAATTCCTCTTTAGTCCCTCACTTTGAAAAAAGTTACTCACATTAGTCCCTGACAATTTTCTCTGTTCATAAACATTAATGTCTTACACACGTAGCCGTTAAATAACATATACACACGTGGCCGTTAACATCTTACACATGATGCTGAATTCAAAAGACAAAAATTGGAGGAAGAAGAGACTAAGACAGCAAGGCCGCTGAAGAGACAGCTAACCCAGTTGCAAATAAGGCAGCTGCTAAAGCTTTGACAGCTGCAGAAAATACAGCAGCTGATGAATCTGTGGCAGCATCGCAACAATTAGACGTCGTATAAGTTATTTAACGGCCATGTGTATAAGATGTTAAGGTTCATGAACAGAGAAAGTTGTCAGGGACTAACGTGAGTAGCTTTTTTCAAAGTGAGGGACTAAAGAGGAATTATTGAAAAATCAAGGACTAAAATGAAAGCTCCTTACAAAGTGAGGGACTAAAGTGACAGTTTAGTCATATCTAATCGGAAAAAAATGGTCGGTTGGAATGACTAAACTCATAAATTAGGCCAAGACAATAGATCTAATTATTAGAACTGTGGTAATTTTGCAGTCTCTGGCTATATGTTATTTGAGAAGAAGAGAAAGAGAGAGAAGGAGAAGAAGAGAGAGAAATGGTAATTTTGAAGTCTCTGGCTATGTGTTATTTGAGAAGAAGAAGAGAGAGAGAAGGAGAAGAAGAAGAGAGAGAAAGTAGCGATTTTCCGACGAGGTTTTCGGCAACGTTTCCAAATTTCGGGGAGGGGAGAGAATATTTCGAAATATTCTGGTGAAATCTAACTTTTTTTAACGGAATGACCAAACTGAATCTTTTTTAAAAAAGAAAGAACTAAAATTATTCAAAAAATAATAAAGGACCAAAGTGAATCTTGAAAATAAGATAAAAGAGCAAAAATGCAATTAAGCCAATACTAAAAGGCTTGATCCAGTAATGTGTTTGAAATCTCCTAACACCAATAAATTAAGATCGATGATAGATTTGAAATATGATTTTTATTACTTTTTTTTAAGAGGGTGTTTAAAAAAAAAAAAAAAAAAAAGAAAGAAAGAAAGAAAGAGGGTGTTTTTCATTTGGCAATTGAAGACTTGTTATTATCACCAAAGTGAGATAGGCATCTACCTTACCAAGTCTAGTCTATTTGAATTTGAAACAGATATTTAAAGGCAGGTTATCTTCTAAAACTAAAAGGGGTGTTTAAAAGACAATGGTGTCCCCAACCTAAAATCAAGACTATTCTAATTTTTGTATTGAATTTGAATGATGAGCTCGCTTTTAGTTTGATGTTGGTGGACTTTCAGCTTCTTTGATACTGCAATTTTTTAAAAGAAATTTTACTGTTACATTCTTTTTTTGAAGCCTAAATTTAACTTTGTTTATTACCATGACATTATTTAACTTTTTTGAAATATTAGTCAACCCTTTCCCCTAAAGCTTCTTTTCAACCCTTTTTTTCTTTCTAGAAATGAATAAAAATTCAGTAAGAGCTCATGCAGGGATTTCGGCAGGGACTCAACATTCATGAAATCTATATAGTAAGGATTATGTGATGAACAATACATAATATGACTTGCTGTTCTCCATCACAATATATAGTAAACTCAAAAAATGAATTCACCTCGAGTCAGGACTAAACCAAACAAAATCATCAACTTTATTCAGAGTTAATTGGATAATAAAGATGCATATGATATCCAGAAATCATGGCTATCAATACCCCATATGCAAACAATGTGCCAACTGATGGGGCTAACCTACAAACAACTGCAGCTGACATTACACCAACCAGTTTTTGAGCAATAATAGTGCAACAAATCTCACAAACCCCTGCCATATTGCAATAGAATGTATCAGTATAGATAGAACCAAAATACAAACATATGAAATGTAACCATTGCAAAGACCATAGGAGTAAAAACTTTAGGTAAAGGGAATGAAATTAGCACATTTAAAAAAGAAGAAACAGTTTTTCACTAATGAGTTACTTCTCAAAATCAATTACGAGATAGATGCAACAGAAAAGAAAGAAAGTTAAAACTAAAAAGTAGTTCTTTTTATAATTGTATCCAAACATAAAAAAGCTTATATTTTTCATCAAAGTCTCTGAAAAACCGATTATTTTTTACTTTCTAGGATTACCATAGTACCATTGCTTCCAACCTCAGCAATAAATAGCAAACAAAACAATCAGATGCAATAATAATATCTTCAGGGTCAATCCAAGGCAAAATTTTGGATGAAAATCTGAGGCAAAATTATTTCTCACTTTGCTCAGATTGCAAGCTAGATAGAGAGGAAGAAGCTACAATCCTATTTTCTATAAGAAATCCCTAAAATACTTAGACCTTCATTGGTGAAATTAAGGGAGAAATATTCTTTGCAGTTGCATTAAACATAATGCTTTTTTTTTAAAGAAAAAAATCAATTATGCATATTAAGTATTTAAATTTTAAAGTGTTGGAGAGGAAAATGTGATGCAGTGTCAAAGTGCATACTATTATGCAATGCTCTAAACTGAGAGAATTTAACCTTTGTGATATATGCATTCATTACTTACCTGACTTTTTTAATCATAATGGCCTTAAGTTTCTTAGCAAGGTCCTCAGATCGAAGCCTCCGCTCCAAGTTCTTTCGGGCTAAAACACGCTTCTCAGAGTTCTTGATATGGAACCTCTGTTCCTGCTTTATCATCCTCTCGATTCCACTGGATTGCATCTTACGCTGCATCAATGCCAGTGCCTGTTCCAAGTTCCCATTTAAGACCTTCACTCGTATGCCTCTATATTGCTGAAGTTGCGGCAGTGGAGGATACCCATTATTCAAGGGCTCAGTGGTGTTGCATGACTTTCTGACTAAGCTCCAGAAATGCCGAGTGACTGAGTTCATATCTAGGGAGATGACGACGGTTACTACCACTGTTGCAGTATTGCCTTTCTGAGAACACAAGTACAAAAGCAAAAAAGAAGATAAGTCAAATTTTAACAACAAAAAAATTTATGTAAATAGTGTTCTTTGTAAAAATAAAAAAAGTTTGATGAAGATAAAAGTAGGGTCAATTATAGTGCCAATTTATCTTTCATAATTTTTCTTATAATTTTCCTGATTAATTTCTAGGATTTTGGTTGGTTATTTTCGTAATGTAAAGGTAACTATGGTGGAAGAAATGCAGACTTATTTTCACTTTAAATGGATTATAAAAGTCCTGGAAGATTGTAAACACTCCCAATCATGTCTTATTATGCCTATAAAAGGGTCTGGTATCTGAAAAACAAGATAGAGATTACATGTTTACTTTATGATACTATTTCAACTATTATACTTTTCTCTGGTACATAACAGACTTCCCAACTGGATTAACCAACCCCCTTTAAGAAAGCCAAAAAGAAAATAGGAAATGGATAGAGTCAGCTTGGTTGATTCAGCTGCAGGACATAAAATATGAGTGTCTGGGTTCAAACCCCCGAAAGTACGCTCTCTCTCCCCCTCTCCCCTTGAAAAAATAAAGTAAATTTTTTTCCTATAAAAGTAAAATCGACACATTTCAGTATATCTATATTTTTTAATTTATCAAGAACACAAAATGTATTTGGCATTTAAAATTAGTTTGAATTTCAGAAATAGAGAAACCAATGGAGGACTTGCCAATTGCTTGCAATGCAAATGGTAATTGATTACAATCTAGAAGGTACTTCTGTCAGGGGCATTTTATCAAACAGGTTATATGCATCACTCACAGAACACATTAATTAACTAACCCATTAGATTTAAAAAAAAAACACACACACACACACAGCAAACTAACTACATTTGTTGTTATCAGATGAATGGACAAATTAATTAAATTTAAAAAAAAATAATAATTAAAAGTTAGTATAAAACACTCTGAAGCAGTTGTTGCAGATAAACAGAGGACATCAAAGATGAAGCCAACATAACAAAAACAAAGCAAAACAAAACAAAACAAAACACCCACTTCACTTCAGAACCCCAAGATTCCACAAACCCATTACCCGAAACACAAGCATACATTTTTATCGATAACTAACATTAAAACCCCAGAATTTCACAAACCCATTACCCGAATCGAGTGAGAAAAAGAATAAGGGAAAAGGAAGGATTTGGGTGCGGTACCTGTTATGCGGCGGCAGCGTTGATCGGAACGGAGTTGAGGAGAAGCGTTGAACAAAAAAACACAAGCAATGTAAAAACCACGAAAATAAAGGCTTCAATACTTTTTTTTTCCCTTTATATGTTTTAATTTGGTAATTTATCTTTAAAAAGAGTCAATTTAGTCTTTTATGTTTCTAACATATATCAATTTCATCATTATGTCATAATAATGTTAAATTTTCATCGAAATATACTGAATTTGTCATAGATTTTTTCCAGTCACCAGAATCTGCATTTTCTTATCAAAATCTGCATTTTTCATGGTATTTGGCACGTTGATTGATAAAATTTCAAAGTCGTTTCACTTTTTTAGGATGAAAATTCACTCACATTTTTGCCTTTTTTGTTTTAAAAATTTCAAATTATAACAATAAAATGCATATTATAGTGATTAGAAAAGGAATCTCAGACAAAATCAGTATATTCTAACGAAAATTTAACACTATGACGACGAAATGATGAAATTGACACACGTTAAAAATATAGAGGACTAAATTGACTGTTTTTAAAAATAAAGGACCAAATTAAAACCTAAAAATAAGATAAAGGGCAAAAAAATATTTAAGCCAAAAATAAATAAAGGATTTTCTTAGTTTTAGAATGATCCAATATGAGAGATTAAGAAAACCAATTTTTATTGGAAACTTAAATATTTAAAACTTTGGAAAAGGTAATAAATTTATATTTCAAAAACTTTTTTAAATCATTTTTTTTATCTCTTATCCTATGAGATTAAGTGATTACATAAATAAATAGTTAAATTTGAAACATCATCAATATCAATTAAAACAGCAGCCTGAAGTGAAAGTAAGAACATGATGATCGGATGAGGCTTTTGCTATCTCGCTTATGATTAGGTATGTATTATTTATTTTGTAAAAGTCTTCTCAATCTTAGTTCTTGGGATCGAGAATAAGCAGCTATAAGTGGTTCTAATAAGTATAAAAACCTATACTTTTATTTTTTCAAGAAAACATATTCATTATTGGGTTCTTATTCTCAGCCCTGAAGTTAAGAAAACATTTTTTTTTAATTCTCATTTTATTCTTTAAAAAATTAGGTACATGACATATATCAAGTGGTGACGTATACATTATGACCACTAGCGTACCGATAGGCACTGGTCCCGCATTCTCATTTTCGTGTTTTTGTCATAAAGAGTTGTTTATAGTAAAATGGTGTATTGAAAAAACGGTCTTTTTGATTGTTATTTATTTGTTAAAGATGTTCATTTTCGTGTAAATTGCTATCATTGAGTGTATGCATTCTTAATTGTCATGTTCAAGAATATGGATCCATAAATTTCAACGACATTATACATGCAATGTTAGTTTGTTATGCGGCAACAGCGGCATGCAGAAGCGTTGATCGGAACGGAGTTGAGGAGAAGCGTTGAACAAAAAAACACAAGCAATGTAAAAACTAGAGCTGTCAATTCGGGCTGGCCCGGCCCATTCGGGCCAGCCCATTAGGGCCACTAGTTTTTTCGGGCTGGCTGTATCGGGCCAACCATTTCGCTAGCCCGGCCCAGCCCACTAGTTTTTCAGGGCTGGGTTGGGCTGGCCCATGGGCCAATAATTTTTCCTTTTTCGATAAAAATAATAATTAATTATAACCAAAATAAAATTTTATAACATTTTCTTTTGATTAGGATGTCATTATTAATTATAAAAATAATAAATGAAAAGACAAAAAGCTCTATCTCATCTTAATTTTATTATTGTTCAATCCTATTCAATAATAAAGTGTTATAACATATAAAAAAATTTATGTTCGGGCCAAACGGGCTGGCCCAACCCATTTCGGGCTGGCCCGTGTCGGGCTGGACTGACCCAAAAAACTTCGGGCTAGATTTTTCCCTGGCCCAGCCCATGTTTTTGTCGGGTTAAATGGGCCAGCCCATTTTTGACAGCTCTAGTAAAAACCACGAAAATTTAGTCCTTCATGTTTATAACATTTGTCAATTTAATCATTACGTCATAATAATGTTAAATTTTCACAGAAATATACTGAATTTGTCATAGATTTCTTCTTCCATTCACCAGCATTTTCTTACCAAAATCTGCATTTTTCATGGTATTTGACACGTTGATTGATAAAAATTTCAAAGTCGTTCCACTTTTTTAAAATGAAATTTCACTCACATTTTTGCCTTTTTTGTTTTAAAAATTTCAAACTATAACGATAAAATGCATATTATAGTGATTAGAAAAAGAATCTCAGACAAAATCAGTATATTCTAACGAAAATTTAACACTATCACGACGAAATGATGAAATTGACAAACGTTAAAAACATAGAGGACTAAATTTACTGCTTTTAAAATAAAGGACCAAATTAAAACCTAAAAATAAGATAAAGGACCAAAAGAATATTTAAGCCAAAAATAAATAAAGGATTTTCTTAGTTTTAGAATGATCCAATATGAGAGATTAAAATTGGAAACTTAAATATTTAAAAACTTTGGAAGAGGTAATAAATTTATATTTCAAAAACTTTTTTAAATCATTTTTTTATCTCTTATCCTATGAGATTAAGTAATTACATAAATAAATAGTTAAATTTGAAACATCATCAATATGAATTAAATCAACAGCCCAATTGAAGTGAAAGTAAGAGCATGAAGGTCGAACATGACTTTTGTCATCCCACTTATGATTAGGTATGTATTATTTATTTTTTAAAAGTTTTCTCATTTTTAGGATCGAGAATAAGCACCTATAAGTGATTTTAATAAATATAAAAACTTATACTTTTATTTTTTCAAGAAAACATATTCATTATTGAGTTCTTATTCTCAGCTTTTAAGTTAAGAAAACCTTTTTTTTAATTCCATTTTTTCTTTAAAAAAATTGGGTAAAGATTGAGTCATGACATATAACTTGTGGTGACGTATAAATTATGACCTTGTACTTAAAAAAAATCGTCAAGATTATGAAATATACTTTACGAAACAAAACAATTGAAAAATTATGTCTTAATTTTCATTATCTCCATGAGCAAGGAAGAAAACGAAAACTCAGTGTTGAGAGAGAGAAGAAAGTAAAACTGAAATTGCATTATTATTGAAATGTAAGAAATGAATTGCTTAATTCACAAACTCAGCTCATCATGAGCTTATATAAAAAGACACTTAAAGTTGCGTGGAGAGAATATATATTGTTGGAAACACTATTACTTAATGTTCAAAATGAGTTCACTTAAAAAAATAAAGTAAAATTAAGCTTTATGCTAGTTGGGCAATAGATAACAATGGCATTAATAAGCTCATTTTTATTACATAAAAAAATTAAAACAACCAACAATAAGATTCGAACATCAGACCTCACTAATAAAATTAACAATGAAATTCAAACCCTAGACCTCACTAATAAAATTCGAACATCAGACCTCACTAATAAAATTAACAACCAATTAGGCTGTAATAAGACATTAATAAAAGTTTATTAAAAAATATTAATAAACATATTAAAAGAAAATTAATTTTTATTTAAGGCCCCTAAAACTCTTGGGTCCAGGGTGGTCGACCCTATTGCCTTCCCCCTAGACTAGACTTGTTCACGATTATGAAAATTTCTTTCAAGTGTATGGCCATGATCTATATATATCCCGATTCATATTTTTAATTAGTTGGTTGTGATTTAAATAGGTTACGACTCAATATGTATCATCAAGTTTGTTTTAAAAGATAAAATTGAAATAAAAAAAATAAATAAGATGTACTCAGCCATAAATGGGCTCATTCATAAAGAATATGAAACAAATTGGCCCATTCAAAAAGAATAAAAACCTCAAAAAGGCTTATAAATAGGACCGGAGGGAGTAGGGTTTATGATTCGCATGCTGTTATTGCTTCCTCATTGCTTCCTCCCCAAGTTTCTCCATTCCCTTCATAGCCTCTCCCAACTTTCATTCTTCTTTTCCATCATTGTTTCAGAGGCAAGAAACCCTGATATCGTTCGTTACATGGATAACAAGGAGAAGAAGAAGTCCAAAGCCACGGTGATGAACGAGGAGGATGACAATGATAGTGTTGGAACTAGCATCACGAATGCTGACAACAACAACACCAACAAGAGTGAAGAAGAAGAAGAAGAGATCACTGAAACTCTTTCCAAAAATAACAACAGGAAGAATAATAAGAACAAGAAGATTACTCAAAAAGTGGAGGAGGAAGATTTGGACAAGATTCTAGCACAACTTGCTAAAACCTTTCCTTTAGCAGCAGCAAAACCGGAAGTAGTACTGGTAGCAGGTTCTGATGCTGCTGGTACTTCGGGCGAGAAGGGCGAAGCTAAAGCTGCGAAGAATAAGAAAAAGAAGGAAAAGGAAAAGGAGAAGAAGAGGGCAGCGGCTGCGGCTGCTGAAGTTGCACCAGAGATAGAAACCAGAGATGCTGAGGTTTCGACTATTGAGTCGAAGAAAGTGTCGAGGCATGTAAGGGGGATGCAAGAGGCGCTGGCTCGAATAAAAGAGGCCGAAGAAAGGATGAGAAGAGAAGAGGAGGAGAGGTTAAGGAAAGAAAAAGAGGAAGAGGAGCGACTTAGGAGGCAGGCGGAAGAAGAGGAGCGGTGTAGGAAGGAGGAAAGGGAAAAGAAGAAAGGTAAACAATTGAGTGCTAAACAGAAGGAAGAAGCGCGCCGTTTGGAGGCTATGAGGAAGCATATTCTTAGTAATAATAGCGCAGGGGAATCATCGCTGCCGCCATCATCTTATGCACCAACGAAAAGACCCATATACGAGACGAAGAAGTCAAAACCAGCCAATCAGAATGGTTGTGGTGGTAGTGCTGCTGCTGATGTTGTTGAGAGAGGTGAAAATGTTGAATCAAAGGAAATTCAGGAGATAAAGATTGGAGAAGAATTGGAGGACAGAGTTGAGCTATCTGGACCTGTTGAAGAGGATGCGGCGGAAAAAGAAGAAGATGATGAATGGGATGCAAAATGCTGGGATGATGTTAATCTAAATGCCAATGGCGCATTTGCTGACGAAGACGAGGATGACTCGGAGCCTGAACCAATTGTCAAATATGAGCTAAAAAATGCAGGTAATTAAGCTTTCATGTTTCTGTTTGATGGTTGAAATAAATAATGAGCTTCTTGCCATCGTGTTACCTGTTGCGGAAGAGCACTAAAATTATAATCAGTTTTAGCCATATTCGATCACCGATATATTTGTCGACTATATTTTGATTTTTTTGATATACACTATGTAGTTAGAAACTGAAAGAAGTTTAAGGTTTTGATCAAGAGCTAACTGTGTGTCTAGCTAACTTCCACACTTACCTGAATAAGCCATTGTTTTGGCTGGCTACTGCCCACTGAGGTGTTTGCAAGCCCCCCAGGGTTGAATGGAACAATTTTGGCTTATACTTTTGTTTTGTTTTGTTTGATAAGAGTTGTTTCCCTTTTAATTGCTAATTACTTTTCTGCTAATTTGAAAAATGTTTTTTGGTTTTCCTTTTACACGATAGGTGCTACTAAGAAAACTGTTTCTAAGCCTGTCGCTCAAGAAATTGAAGATAAAAAGAAGGCTAACGATGTGGAAGTGGACAAGAATGGAGAGCATGATCTTCCGGAATCAAGAAGAGAACCACTAAACTCTGCCGTGCCTCCTAAGGTGGGTAAAGAAGAGAACCTGCGTTCGCCAATTTGCTGCATCATGGGGCATGTGGACACTGGCAAAACCAAGTTGCTGGATTGTATTCGAGGTACTAATGTTCAAGAGGGTGAGGCTGGCGGTATCACACAGCAGATTGGTGCAACATACTTTCCTTCTGAGAACATACGCGAAAGAACGAAAGAGTTGAAAGCCGATGCGAAGCTGAAAGTTCCAGGTCTATTGGTTATCGATACACCGGGGCACGAATCGTTTACTAACTTGAGGTCTCGGGGTTCGGGTCTATGCGACATTGCGATTTTGGTTGTTGACATTATGCATGGCTTAGAGCCTCAAACAATAGAATCCCTCAATCTATTGAAAATGAGGAATACCGAATTCATAGTTGCCTTGAATAAGGTTGACAGGCTTTATGGATGGAAAACATGTCGAGATTCTCCGATTGTTAAAGCAATGAAGCAGCAGTCTAAGGATGTTCGAGACGAGTTTAATACAAGGCTCGCTCGGATTATCACTCAATTCAAGGAACAAGGGCTAAATACTGAGTCGTATTATAAAAACAAAGCAATGGGAGAAACTTACAGTATTGTGCCTACTAGTGCCATAAGTGGTGAAGGAATCCCGGATTTGTTATTACTGTTGGTTCAATGGACTCAAAAAACAATGGTTGGGAAACTTAGATATAGTGATGAAGTGCAGTGTACTGTTTTGGAGGTCAAGGTTGTTGAAGGCCATGGAACCACTATTGATGTTGTTTTAGTCAATGGTGTTCTACATGAAGGAGATCAAATAGTTGTCTGTGGAATGCAGAGAGCAATTGTTACCACGATCCGCGCTTTATTGACACCTCATCCAATGAAGGAACTCCGCGTTAAGGGAACATATCTGCATCATAAAGAAATCAAAGCTGCAATGGGTATAAAGATCTCTGCTCAGGTACTTCTTTTTTGTGCCGTGGATTTGACTTGTTCTAATGCTAGTTTTTATTCAATAATGTATTGAGTTAGTTCTATTTTTGTACCATTTTTCAGGGGCTCGAAAACGCTATTGCTGGCACCATGTTATATGTGGTGAAGCCTGGTGACGTTGGTGTAGAAGATTATATAAAAGCAGCCGAGGAAGATAAGAATTCAGTCATGGGCAGGATTGACAAGAGTGGCGAGGGAGTGTGCGCACATGCATCTACCCTTGGGTCATTGGAAGCGTTGCTCGAGTTTTTGAAAACACCAAAAGTGAATATTCCTGTCAGTGGTATAAACATTGGCCCTGTACATAAAAAAGACGTAATGAAGGCCGGTGTAATGCTCGAAAAGAAACACGAGTATGCTACCATATTAGCATTTGATGTCAAAGTTGATCCTGAGGCTAGAGAACTCGCAGATGAACTTGGCGTGAAAGTTTTTACAGCTGATATCATTTATCACCTGTTTGATCAATTTAATGGCTACATGGACAGCATTAAGGAAGAGAAAAGAAGAGAAGCCGCGGACGAGGCAGTGTTCCCATGCGTTATGCAAATCATACCGAATTGCATTTTCAACAAGAAGGATCCAATTGTTTTGGGAGTTGAAATCCTGGAAGGCATTGTGAAGATTGGCACTCCAATTTGTGTTCCATCCCGAGACTTCATCGATATCGGTCGCGTTGCCTCTATTGAGAATAATCATAGACATGTTGATTTTGCAAGGAAAGGGCAGAGTGTAGCAATTAAGATTGTTGGCGAAGAGCAGAAGAAAATAATGTTTGGGAGGCATTTCGAGATTGATGATGAACTTGTAAGCCGTATTTCGCGGAGATCTATTGATGCACTCAAAGCTAATTATCGCAATGATCTGTCCAAGGAGGAATGGAGTCTGGTTGCAAAATTGAAGGCCTTTTTCAAGATACAATGAGGACATTCTTGTGTATTCGTTTCCGAAAAACAAGGTTGCAATGAAATGCTTGGTTTTCACTACAAATATTCATATCTGGTTTCTGTGGAACTAGTACAAAAGTTTTCAATTTGTAGGTGAGTAGCACTTTATTTTTCACGAGTTATATATCATTTTGTTAGTTTTTTTAATATGACAATCAGTCCAATTTCTATGAGTGATGTTCAACATATAATTTTTATGTAGTAAGCTCCTAATAGCTTCAACAATAAGGAGGTACACAAGCGGATAGTACACCTCAATGAGCAACCAGTCATGTTACCTCTGTTACAAACCAGATTAAGACCACAGAATATATCCATACTAAAACCAGTCATGGTAATTGAAGAGTTACAGATAAGTCCACCAAAAGAAAGCTTTGAAATTATGTATTACAAGATTGATCCATCAAAATTGACCTTCACATAGCAAAAAATAAAAAATGTTAGCATGTGAAGGGTACTTTCAGTTTCAGCAAAGTCACTACAAATCAGACAAACATGAAAGGTAGCAATGTGTCATTTAAATCTCATTTGCTTTGTTAACAAAATTTCATTAGCCACCAAACATAAGAAAAATTCTTAACCTTAAGAGGGCTTTTAAACTTCCTAACAATTCAAACACTTTTTTACTTGGTTCAATAGTACAAGTTGTGCAACTTTCAACCGTAGATTTAATGGTGAGGCCAACATCCTTGATTAGGAACCAAGAGATCTTACAATTATCATGAAGGGGCACAATTAAGTGAAGGAGCTCACCAATATACAAAATTACAAAGGGACAACCGAATTTTTTCCGTATGATACTAACAAGTGCCAATCAAAAGTATCATATTTAAAGTAATTTTTTTAGAAGTTACATCTAGTCATGTTTTTAATGTATGGTTGAGATGCAAGGAATAAGACACTCCTGTTTTTATCTACAAACAAGGGGCGGATCATCTCTTTCAAAGGTACATCTTCTCTGACCATACTTCACTTAATTTGTAAGTATTAAATAGAATTAAACACTAGTGCATGGAATGGATAAGACTCATGTAAGTAACAAAATGTATGAAGTAGACTAGTAGGTGTATATTTATTTTTTGATCACCAATGATATGGAATTTTAATTCAAGTTAATTTTATTTGGACAAAAGCTCATAATAGATTTCAATGAAATTTTCTCTCGAATTATGAAGATGAGTTATATCCAAATTATACTCAATTTGACGATAAACTTGAATCTAAAGCTTTTGTATTTAGATGTGAAAACTGCATACATAAATATAAAAATAAATATGAAATATTTGGGCAGAGATCTAGCAAAAATGCTAGGCTATGTTTTTGACATTTCACTTCAAAATCTTCAACTTGGATTTGATTTTGCTTCGATTCTCTTAATAGAATTTTGCTTAGATTGAGCATTCTTTGACCTCAAGAATTGCAATTTGATATGGTCTTTTTCTGTTGAAATTATCAAATGGTTCTGCATCTTTACCAACATTGGATCAACAACAGCAAAAACATGATAAGTTACTTGACTCAACAGCAGTGTCAGCAGCAAGAAGAACAAATTGATAAATATCGCTGCTCGATAACTGGTTACGTTTGCTAGTTATTCGGTTCGGCAGGATTGTTATGGTTAACTGGTTAAGTTGTTTTTTAATTCTTTTAATTAGTCAATTATTTTATGTTTTATGTTACTAGCCAACTATTAGCTTGACAGCATGTCACTTCTTAGGCTGATAGGTAGTTAAGTTTAACCGTCTTTGTATATAAGCACATTGGAGCTAGTGTATGTTGTAAATTAAGAGAAACTTTCATTTCTTCATTCAATGAAAACTAAGCTTTCATAATTCTCTCTAAGTTTGTTGTCTAAAGTTTTCATAGTTTCTATTCAAGGTTCATCCATGGTGATTCACTTTTTACATGGTATCAAAGGAGCTCTGCTGCGCAATTCACTTTGTGTTCTTCATTTGATCGATTTTAGATCAGCACTTCACAGCTTGCATTTTCCAGATTATCTGAGGAAAGTGCATTCTCTTTTTTCGAAGAAAATTTCACATTATTTGAGTAATTTTCTTCATTTTTCTTTAATCAATTCTCAAATCACTTCAATTCTTTTTGTTTTTTGATCGATCACATTGATTGAGATTGATCATTTTATACACATTTTCATTCTCCTGAGAACATTTTTATTCTCAATTTTTTTTATTGAAGAACATTGATTTAGTTAACTATGGCCAATCCAGTCATGAATCCAGTAATGAATCCTACAAGTGCATATTATATGCATCCTAATGAAAATCCAGGTGCACTGATTGTTTTGCACAATTGAATGAAGAGAATTATCATCGTTGGTCTCGAGCAGTGATTAGAGTCCTCAAGTCTTGGAACAAGTTGCAATTTGTTGATGAAACGCCGCAGAAGCCTCAGATCATGGATCCTCTCTTTGAGACATGAGATCGTTGCAACACCTTGGTGATTTCTTGGCTCTGTCAATCTTTTAATGATTTTATTGCACAAAGTGTAATGTGGATGGAAACTACTTATGAGATGGCAATATTTGAAAGAGAGATATTATCAAGGTGATATTTTTAGAATTTCAGAAATTCAAGAAGAATTATACTTGCTTAAGCAAAGAGATTTGAATATTAGTCATTACTTCACACACTTGAAGGGCTCATGGCAAGAACTTGAGAATTTTAGGCCACTACCTATGTGTACATGTGCAATTCAATGTGTCTGTAGTGATTCCAACAGCAAAGTCATATAGGGAGAATGACTATGTAATCAGATTTTTGAAGCGCCTCAATGAGCAAAATCCAGGGGTGAGATCTCAGATAATGCTCATGGAACCTCTGCCAAACATTAATCAAGTTTATTCATTATAAATTCAACAAGAAAGACATACGAGTACATCCATTAATGAGTCCAGAATTCTGATGAACAGCAATTAGAGTGCTGGTAACAATTCCAATTTCAGAACTAGTAACAACTCAGGTTCTAGTTATGGAAGAGGAAGAAATAACAACCAAAGAGGCAGAGCTGGCAGAAAATCAATGGCAGAGGAAATACCACAAATTCTGGAAGAGGATATGATGGTAGAGGCAACTACAATAACAATGTCTGCACTTATTGTGATAAGACTAGACATACAGCAAATGTTTTCTATATGAAATATGGTTATATCGTCCATGGTATAAAAAACTAAAGCTATGAATAACTATGCTGGAAATGGAGAGGATAATTATGATGAGGTTGAGAGTCATATCTCTCACAAAGAAGATCAAGAGGAATCTGGTTTGAGCTTTACTCCAGTACAACACAACTGCACAAGGCATTGCTTGCAATCCTTCAACAATGATCTTCATCACAGCCTAATCATAGCACTGATCAAATCACTACCATAAATACAAATCATAAGAGTATATCTATAAGCCATATTTTGTCTTGTCTAGGTAAGAACCAACTGAAAATTTGCATGATGGTAGTTAGATAACTACCTGCATTGTAGGAACTGTTATGTTTTTAGACCATTTGTACTTGACAGATGTTCAATATATGCTTTCTTTCGGTTTTAATTTGATTTCTATTTCTAAACTCACCAAGACTTTATCCTGAAAACTGATTTTTACTGATCACATGTGTCAAATCCAGGACCTACATACCTTGAGGATGATTGGTGCAACTGATCTCAAAGTTGGCTTATATGAAATGATAGTTCCAAGTGTGCTTATCTACACATCCACCATTAATAACCTTGTCAACAAAGATTCAGATATTTGGCACGTGAGACTAGGTCATTCCTCAATAGAAAAAAATACTAATTCTACAACAAATGTTTCCTATAATTTTTTTGTAAAAAGAATAAAACAACTGCTTGTGATGTTTGTCACTTTGCAAAGCAGAAAAGACTAGCTTTTCCTGATAACATTACTGTTTCTGGTCATGTATTTGATCTAGTTTGTACAGATATTTGGGGACCAATTTCATGTCCTTCTGTGCTTGGACATAGATATTTTCTTACTGTAGTAGATAATAAGAGTATGTATATATGAATTTTCCTTATGAAGTTGAAATCTGAGACTTCATCTCTTGTACAATTCTTTGTTGCAACACAATTTAATAAAATTGTTAAGAGCATTAGAACTGACAATGGGAAAGAGTTTCTTCTAAATCAGTTTCATATGGAAAAAAGGGATTGAACATCAAACTTCTTGTGTTGAAACTCCTCAACAAAATGGCATAGTGGAAAGAAAACATCAACATATTTTAGGCATTGCAAGAGCTTTGTTGTTTCAATCTCACATTCCTCAAATTTTTTGGAACTTCGTAGTTGCTCATGCTGTACATTTAATAAACAGATTACCATCGAAATATATGCATCATGTTAGTCCTTTGCATGTTCTTTTATGGTCAAAAACCTGAGATGATTAATGTGAAAGTATTTGGTTGCCTTTGCTATGCAGAAACACTTCATGGTCACAGAAAAAAGCTAGACGGAAGGGCTAGGAAATGTATTTTTCTTGGCTACAAACATGGCACAAAAGGTTTTATTCTTTTTGACTCGAAAAGAAATGAAACTGTTGTCTCATGAAATGTATATTTCTATGTATATACATTTCCCTTAATAAATCAATATCCTTACTGCTTAGATTGAGCTTACCACCATCACACCAATTTTTAGCTCACACTCTTATGAGTGCCTTGATTTTTGGCCTAAATAATCTTGTACCTTCAAAAGATGATCATGTTAACTATCCTGTTCTTGATATGCCAAATATACACAATCCTGATCAAATCCCGGATCAAGAAATTCCTGATGACATACCTCAACAAGATGAAGCTCATGAGCCAAACCGACCTAATCAAATAGAGCTTAAAAGATCCAATAGACGTAGAGTCAGACCTGCACACTTAAAGGACTATCATTGCCTATTAGCAAGCTCAGTTGCACCTCCACTTCTCAATGGTAATGTCATGTATCCCTTATCAAATCACTTACCTTATGATACTCATTCACCTAAACACAAAAACTTTACTTTAGCCATTTAAACTAACATAGAACCTAAGTGTTATGAGGATGCTGTGGTGCATTATTGTTAAAAAGATGCAACAAATGCTGAGTTACTGGATTTGGAAAAGAATCAAACTTGGATTCTTTCTTCACCACCTCTTGGTAAAAAGGCTAAGTGGATCTTCAAAATAAAACACAAGGCTGATGGCTCAATTGACAAATACAAAGCTAGATTAGTTGCCAAAGGATATACTCAAACAGAGGGAGTGGATTATATGGATACTTTCAATCCATTGGTGATAATTACAACTATTAGAGTTTTGTTGTCTTTGGCAGCAAAATTTCATTGGCATCATAACAAATTCTTATTTAAAATTGACACTTATCTGAATGATTCATTAAAGGATGTGACTATTGTCATTCCAAATTGACTCTTCAAATTCCTTAGTAATCAATCATAAATTTAGTTCTTATTTTACAAATTGATGCTTGGTTAATAAAAAATGTGAACATCGAGAGTGTAAATAGTTACAACTACAAGTTTATTGACATTTAATGTATACTATATATTCTTTTATTAAGCAGTATTTGATTTATATTTCATGATATTATCTAATGTAATTTCGGATAAGTTTATTTCAATTATATGGTAATTAGTATTTATCCCGTGTAATGCATGGGTTATAAGTTTTTTATTTACCATGATTAAAGTTTAAACATTTGTATGTTAAAATTATTTTTAAAATTATATGAGCTAGTATCACTTGTGATATTTTTTTTAAAATTTTAAAAATATAAAATTTAATATAATTTATTATATATATAATATTTAATTTAATAATATTAAGGAAATAATGCACCATTTCCTTGAACCTGTACCGAATTAGATTCATTGGTTGAAACTTGAAACAATGCATCATTTCAATTGCATTGTTACAACTTATACTTAAAAAAACCAAATTATAGATCAAAACATTGCACCCCTAAATCTGTACCGAATTATAGAGTAAAACATTGCACTGTTACATCAGTTTTTTTCTTTTATTTTTAAATATTTTCAAGACACGTGACATGTATCATTGTTTTTTATTTTCTTAACTTTTTATGTGAAAGCTCCGTTTCGTGAGGAACTCTCTGATTGTAAAGTTTGGATTCAAAAATATAATATAGAGTTTAACTGTAATATAGAGTCTTAAATTATTAAGATACATTAGTATTATTATGAAAGAATGTTTCCGAATTTTTTTAACAGGTGCATTAGTATTATTTTAGAATTTATTTTTTTAAAATGTATTTAATAACACTATTGTGAAATGGTGTTAGTTCATCATACATAACTTTTCAAGAATTTATTATTTTGTACAGGTGCATTAGTATTGTTTCAGAATTTATTTATTTTTTTTAAATTATATTTAGAGACACTGTTATGAAAGAGTGTTTGTCCATAAGACATATCTTTTCATGAACTTTTTATTTTTTTTAAATATTATGAAAGGGTGTTAGTCCATAAGACATATCTTTTCAAGAATTTTTTATTTTTTAAAAACTATTATGAAAGGGTGTTAGTGTATAAGACATATCTTTTCAAACAAATTTTATTTTTTTAAATAATGAATGCCGTTGACACGTAACATATCTCATACGTTCCAATTTTCCTGACTTTTATTGTGAGAGTTCCGTTTCATGAGGAGCTCTCTGGATTCAGCATTTGATCTAGAAATTATATAATTTTTTTTTTATTTTAAAAACATAAAATTTAATATAATATATTATATATATAATATTTAATTTAATTTAATAATACTCAAGAAACAGTACATCATTTCCTTGAACCTACACAGAAGTAGATTCATTGGTTGAAACTTGAAACAATGTATCATTTCAATTGCATTGTTACAACTTATACTTAAAAAATCAAATTATAGAGCAAAACATTGCGCACTTAAATCTGTATCGGATTATAGAATAAAACATTATGCTGTTACATCATAATTTTTTTTAAATTTTAAATATTTTCAAGACACGTGACTTGTCTCATTCTTTTTTATTTTCTTAACTTTTTCTGTGAAAGCTCCGTGTCGTGAGGAGTTCTCTTATTTCAAAGTTTGGATTCAAAAATATATTATAGAGTTTGACTATACATAGAGTCTTAAATTGTTAAGATACATTAGTATTATTATGAAATGATGCTTCATAATTTTTTTAACAGGTGTATTAGTATTATTTAGAATTTTTTTTTTGAAATGTATTTAATAACACTATTGTGAAATGGTGTTAGTTCATAAGACATAACTTTTCAAAAATTTATTATTTTTTACAGGTGCATTAGTATTGTTTCAGAATTTATTATTTTAAATTATATTTAGAAACACTATTATGAAAGGGTGTTAGTCCATAAGAAATATCTTTTCAAGAAATTTTTTTTTAAACTATTATGAAATTAAAGGGTGTTAGTCCATAAGACATATTTTTTGCAGATTTTTTTTTATTTTTTAAATAATGAATGTCGTTGATACGTGGCATATCTCATACGTTCCCATTTTCCTAACTTTTATTGTGAGAACTCTGTTTCATGATGAGCTCTCTGGATTCAGCATTTGGTCTCGAAATTATATAATAGATGGTTGATGGTTGATAATTCTTTTTATTTTCTTACTCGTATATGTTTATGTTAAATTCATATGTTGTGTTGAATTGAGTTTCTTCTAGTTTTGAGTATTATTGTTCCAATAACTTGATGTGCCGGGCACTAATAAAATTGTTAATTATACACGGCTTGATATATCACACCTTTTGTATTCATTAGCACCATATAATTCTTCATCTACTAAAAGAGCACTGAAATGAAGTTGATCATATACTTGGCTACCTTAAATAAATTTAGGGAAGAGAATGTGAATCAATAATCATCACACATGAGACAATTGTGCTATGTCTCTGTTTGAGCAATATAATAACCTTTATTTCTTTTTATAAAAATTCAAGATACAATACACATGAAAAACCAGCAAGATACAAATACAACATGTGTCGTTTAAGAGAACACAAATACAAACATATAATTAGATTACTGGGGAACACGAAGGTAGAGAGGGATGGGGTTGTGAGTGTTTGGGGATGAGTCCCAAACAGAGAAAGCACTAGAAGAGTTCATCCACTTGTGTGTCATTTCTGGATAGTGACGGTCAATCACATCTTTCAAGCTTTCTGTAGTGTTCACCCATTCCAATCCCTTCTTGGTGTATGTCTCTTCATTAAAGTTACTTGTGAAGAATCTATCTGCCTCTAGCCTCCTGCAAAATAAATAAAGCAATGATCAAAACCATTATCCTCAATTACGAAATGCAATGTAAAAATTGGTATAATTAGATTCACCCATGACATCATGCGACACCACATCATCAACCTCCTGCGCTTAACTAAGATTCTTATGTTACATGTCAGCAAAATTGGTCAATATTGATAGTAAGTGTATATGTCACTTCGGGAGTTAGATATTGAAAAAAATAAAAATAAATGTATCTGGCAAAAATATCTCAAACTGGACTTATGAAGTAACTAAACCTTAAATGAATATGGGATAAAATAGGGATCAACCAACTTAATGCTCAATCCATTATTTTTCATCTCATTCCATTTTGTCTCACCCATTATTATTTAAAATTTTGGATTTTGCTAACCAATATTCTAAAACCATTGATTAAGGAAGATATTAAAAGAAAACTCACATTAAAAATTTAAATATATTAATACTCGATACTTTAAATTTAAAATTTTCAAAATAAAATTACTTTCTTAAAGGCACGCTTTGGTATTTTTCTTAAAATTTAAGAAACATCAAAAGTGCTACGTTTTGTCAATGACAATTGTTAATCCCTAAACAAGCTTAGGAAAGAGATTTTAGTTTGTACCTGGATGCCATGAGCAAGAATATTACAAAAGCTGTCTCACTAATAGCAAAACCCTTTATCTTCTTCTCTGCCATTTGACCCACAAGTAGATCAAGCTCTTCAACATCATCACCATACACCTCTTCCAGCACTTGAATAGCTTCTTTGTCATCAGTCAGATCTTCCCATTTTGTGATGGGTATCAATAATAGTGCCCTTCTGAATTGGTTGTATTTAGCCACGCTCCTCTCTCTGTCCCTATAGACTGCATAATCATTATATAATATTAGGCCAGTTCCTTGGAAAAAATTTAAATAAAATGTATATCCAACAATTTTATTAAATTAAAAAAAAAAACCTTGTTTTTACAAGTCTTTCTTATTAACTTTGTGAAAAAAAAAGGTTAAAAAATATTTTTATAAAAAAATCATACAGTAAATAATTTAAAAAAATAATTTTCATAAACTTTCGAGAACAATTTATTCTGATAAGTCATTTTGATCTAGTCACAGGCATCTTTTATAAGAGGTAATCCTATATGACCTAGTAATTAACATGCATAATATCGTGTGATTAGCTTTTCAAACAAAAGTTTTCTTCATACAACTAAATCAATTATGCTTCGATCCTTCTCAAAAATAAGCTTTTTTTTGAACTTTTGCTTCTCCTAATTTTTTTATAAGCCAAAATAATTTAACCCATGTAGGGAAAACCAAATATACATCATGAGTTTAGAGTTAATAAAAAGGCATAATTGCGAATTATTGCACCAAAAATAAAACTAAGATATTAATAAAGGACAAAAATCAAAGCTAAGTGAAAACTATCTATCTTAAGACAAAGAAAGAGTTAAATTAGTTCATCTTACTTTCAAGAGCAGGCAAATCCACATGATCAGGCCTTTCTGTTCCATCCACGTTCTGTGGAATAAGGTCCCTAAGCCACAGTGGATAATTCCAAAGCTCCAGTGCCCCACAAGCTTGGTGACCCATTGAGACCATTTGCCTTGCAACCCCTATTTCTGTCAAGGTCTTTTCTCCTGGAAGTCCGATCAAATTCTTCATAGGAATCCTATAGTGGTACCAGAAGAATATTTTGATGTTAAATTTGGTGAGCAAAAATAATTTTCATGAGCGGTGGCAAGTATGAAAAATGAGCTTAATTTAGATGTATCATTAACGTAAATTTTCTTAGGTTATCAAAAAAATTATACATTACACAAACGTTAGGTTGATCAAGTGGTAGCTCACTTAATCTCTTAACCAACTGGTTTCGAGTTCGAGCCTTGGGTATGAAGCAACCCCGCTGGGAGATCCCTACCACTTAATGCAAGCTCAGTTGAGTCGACCCGGGTACCGGTTGGCATAAAAAATAAAAATTATACATTACTCCTATTATGTTTGATTTTTAATAAATTTTTTACAAGAGTAAATTTTTTTTATATAATATTGTATGATTGATTGTTACATTATTTAGGGGAAAAAGAACTGTATAGCCAATTAAAACCATAAAATTCTATTACAATGGAAAACATAAGCTTGGTAACAAAAAGCTGTGCAAGAATTTCTTATCTATTATTTGAATGAGTGCTTGTTGGCTATTTGGATCAAGAGGAGTGCTATCATTTATAATAATGAGGAAATTGATGTCCGAGGGAGGCTGATAATAAGAATAAATCTTGGTTTTGATTTTTTTTATAGTATATTAAATATTACTTTCCCATATTGGTGTACGACATCGTTACAGAGCATTGATATGGTAAGCTGATTTTGCTTTTGGTGAGTTTTTGGTGGGTTCTATCCTTGTTGTTGTACAAGATTTTTTATACTCTTTTTCTCTTCTTTAGAATTTTTTCATTGATTTTTTTTATCAAGGTTTTTAAAAAGGTAGAAATCCTAGTTTTGCCCGGGTTGATTTCTTAGGTATTGGGTTGTTTGTGGTTTTGGTGCTGAATTTGTTGCTTCACATTTTCGTGAAGTAGATTGTATTGTTCTTTCTCGGTTTTGGTTTTTATTAAACACGTGATTGTGTACCTTGCTTAAACCCTTCATAAAAAGTGGGATTATTCAAGCATATAATGATGCTTATTTTGATCTCATGTTTTGTTAATAAAATTTATTTGCTTATAAAAAAATAAATTGCCATCATACTCTTTGATTATTGGTGGAGACTTGTTGGGCCCAGGGGTGGCAGATATGTCTCTAAGTTTCAAGACATCAGGCAGGAGTGAGTGCATTCTATAAACGCTCACAAATTCCTCAGTTAGGGAATATGCAACACCATGATTTTCTGGTTTCTTCATGCCCACAAATCCTCCCAAGATGGATCCTCCAACATGCCCAAAAGTGTCCTTGAATTTCTTCCCCAATAATCCATACCTGAAATCAAAATAGTTTTTTTTTAGTTGCATCATGGCATAAATAAAGTAACACAATAATGGAGAATTCAACAATATAAATTTTATTTAATTTGAGATTCAAAGAAGAAGAATGTCCATGCTTCAAAAAAAATAATAATAATTGGGTTAGAATACCTTAGAAGCAAACCCAATAAAAGCAAACTTACGAAAATTGCATGACCTCGTTTACTTTCAAGTTTGTTCTAAGTCAAAAATTTTGGCTTTGACTTGCCTTTATTTTTTGAAATTTTAATTAAAGTCTATAGGATATGTTATTCATATTTTAATTTTGTACAATACCAAATTATCTAACATTTAATTGTTCAAATAGCTCACTTTGAGTTTCCAATAATAGTACTCTTCCCATCCCACAAAAATGGTAAAAAATAGCTAAATTTTTTATCCTAATCTAAAGTTAAAGTATCAACCAGCTGTTGGTGCAGTAGTGTCAGGGGCTGCACTTGGTAGGGTGAACCACGGTTCGATCCCCGCAACAACGTTGGGAGAGGAATAAAACCTTAACCTCGGGACTCCCTGTCGAACTGGATTAGTCGGCCCAGTGGGCCGGATACCAGAGTGAAAACCAAAAAAAAGTTAAAGTAACTAACGAAAAGTTTAGAAATTTTAAACTTTGAGTTGTGGTTGATTGATTAATGCAAAATTTATTAAATAAATAAAGTGTTTGATAATTTGTTGATGTGTTAGACAATCCATTAAATGTAAATCTTCTTAACCTCCTTAATTTTTTTACTTTCCCATTTTGTTACCATCCTTGTGGGATGGAGGAAATACATTTTTTTTTAAGTGTGATCATTTGAACTCATTATTGTGCATAATGTGTTCAAATTTCCTTTTTCTTAGGTTTTGTTTGGATTGATGGCATGTGGTGGAATGGAGTGGAGTGGCATGAAATTTGATCAAATTCCATTGTTTGGATTGTTTAAAATAGAAATGAGTGGAGTGGTACATAATGACATGGATTTCATCCAATTCCATCCAAACCCTCCTTTTTTTGTTCCATCCAATTTGGGGTCTACTCAATGGAATCATTCATTTAATTTCATTCCATCACAAAATACCCAAACAATGGAATGGTGAAGAAATATGATTCTATTCCATTCTACTCCACTCTACCATGTCCTACTCTATTCCACTCCATTCAATATTGTATATTCAAACATAGCCTTAATTTTCCTAAAAAAATTATAATAACCAAGAGAGAAACTATTACAGTATCAATTAAGAAAGAGACAAATATTTTTTTATGAATTGACAATTGTCATCATGAAGTTATTGAAAATTTTTGGGACGTATTCTATGTGGAAAATAAAAATTGGAGATGACACCTAAGGAAAACTACACCAAGTGCATTGCTCCAATGAAATAAAAAAATGCAATGGAAATCATGGGTGGTTGAAAAGTCAAAAACATGAGGAGAGAGAAAAACTTAGAGCACAACTACTTCCTAAAAATCACAAAAGTTCATTTTGTAGGAAATAGTATTTTCCATAAAAATTGTTTGAAAACCATTAATTCAAAAAAAAAAAATCAATTATCAAAAAAAAAAAAATCACAAAATTTTCGTGGAGTAACTCTTACCAATTGGCGCGCATGCCTGCATGTAAAGTATCAGTTTTGAGGAGCTCTACAGTCCAATCTATGGTGTGAATCTTTGCAATCACAGCAGATGTCACCAATCTAGCATGACGATAAAGGTCTTCATCTTCCAATTGTGGGTAATTTTTCTGATGAACATTGAAAAGGAGATGAATATATTAGTTAATGAGAAAATTTGTGATGTATTAAAACTGTAAAAATATTTTACACAGTCAGATATCATTAATCATTCGTGAAACTTGTGATTTATGTCACCTCCATGTAATTGCATATGAGGATTTTTAGGGTAATTCCTTAAGAAAATTAATCATTTTTCATCATGGATATGCCTATCATGGTGTAATTGTCTGTCTTGCAAATATTTTATGGCATTAGTTATATGCTTGCAATAATTTTTTTAATAAAAGTATATTTTAAAATAAATTTTTGGCTTAAATATGTTTTTGTCCCTAAAAATTTAACAAATTTTGATTTTAATCCATAAAAACTTTTTTTTTGTTTTGATCCTTATATTTTTCAAAAATTTGGTTTTAATTCTTATTTATAACTTGGATGACTGCAGTAGGTTATACGTGTTATAATGATCATCGACGAGATTAATTATGGTGTTGGCGCATCATTCATAAGGATCTAAACCAAATTTTTTGAACATATAAAGACTAAAAGCAATATTGTAGGAATTAAAACCAAAAATCACCAAATTTTCAGGGCTAAAAACATATTTAAGCATAAATTTTTGGCTAAACCACTCATTTGGTCCCTTACCTTATTTTTCAATTTCAAATTGGTCCCTTACGTTTTTTTGGTTTCAAATTAGTCTTTCATGTTTCTTTTCACTGTCAAATGGGTCTATGAGTCACTATTCATGTCAATATCATATTGGTTCACATAAGATGAATAGTAACACCTGTGCAAATCATAGTGGTCCACATAGGATGAATAGTGACTCAGAGATCAATTTGACAGTGAAAAGAAACATGAGGGACCAATTTGAAACCAAAAAAACGTAAGGGACCAATTTGAAATTGAAAAATAAGGTAAGAGACCTAATGGGTAATTTAGCCTAAATAAATTTTTTTAATAGCTAGATGGAGATGCTTACCATGTCTTGTATATATAATTTCTGTTGCATCTTGTAAATAATGTTTTATAGTTAATGAGTGAGAATATACCTTGAGAGTGTCACAGACTGCATTATGCTCTTGAACAAAAAGGGCCTGCAAGGTTGAGACACCAGCCCAACTGTTACGGACATCTCCAGAGATTGCAGTTCCATTTTCATTGTGGAGAAGGTGCCCTTCTTTGGATATCTTGATCTTCCCATCTTTGAAAGTTCTCACTTTCTTTAGAACTTCATCATTACTTCCATATATGACACTTCCATCCCTTTTATTATTTTCCAATAAAGACAAAGTCACGAAGGTTAAAAGGTGTTACATGGAGATCACCATGAGACCGATAAATCGAACCGGATTAAATCGTAAAATTAAGTCATGTCCAGTTTGAATTAATGGTTCGAATTCAATTATTAGTTCTTTATTTTTTACAGAATATTTATCAATAATTCAGACTATGGTCTTATAACTTAATTATAAGACAATCAAGACTATATCAGATCGATTAGCTCAATATTTTTCATTTTTTTTAATCTTATTTTATTATTTCTTTAAAGTTATATATATATATTTATGTTAGAGTTTATTTGAATTTTTTTTACACAAAGATATATACCTAGATGTAATATGTTTGATGAATTTGCTACTTGGATTGGTTTATATTGTAGTTGAACCGGGAATTTCTTATAAAAATATGAATTTCCAAGTTTTTTAATTTATAATAAATTTAGCATATAGATTATTACACTGTATGAATCAAACCAGACCTTTCATTTTCAATAATCCCGTTAGATTTTTGTGTGATAAATACTTTTATATCGAGCTAAACCAAATCAATTCAATTTAGTTTATTCCACTGGTACAAAAAACACATTTTAGACCAGTTGAAACAGACCGGTTCCGTGCGGAACCAGTCTCTTAATGTATATTTGTTAAAACTAGACTGGTTACTTTGTATAACCAGTCTGGAAATATATTAAATAAGACTGATTCCACAAGGAACCAGTCTCTTTTTGGGTGTTTTGTTAAAATCAGACTGGTGCGGAACCAGTCTCCTACACTAGTACAAATCAGAATCTCTTTAGACTTTTTATTAAGACTGGTTCCGTGCTGAACCAGTCTGGAATTAACATTAAGTTCAAATGAGAGTGGTTAATTTAGACAACCACTCTAAAAAATTAATTGATCTCCCTTCTTCTTTCAGCCAAAACCTAAGTCCCTTCTTCTTCGTCTAAGAGCCACCACGTTCCCTCCTCCACTCCACGGCCGCGCCACCACGTACCCTTCTCCGATCCACTCCGCGACCGCGCCACTGTCACCGTATAACGAACCGCAACCACGTACCCTTCTCTGCTACCCACGTGCGTAGAACGAACCGCAACCACGGAGCAGCAGCAGCAACCCGCCGCTCCTCCTCCACATCCGCAACCGCGCCACCGTAACCGTCCAGCAGCAGCAGCAGATCGAACCGAACCAGATCTAGCGCCAGCCTTCTTCTGCCAGGACCGAACCAGATCGAACTGGTTTTCTCGAACCAGCAGCAGCCTTCTTCTTTTTTCTCGAACCGCAGCAGTAGCAGCAGTTGGTAATTCAATTCATTCAATCTATATCTCTCTCATTCATTTTTTTTTTTACTAAGAAAAAATGTTTCATTTTGAGTCATGTTCTCATATTGGCTTTTTAATTTCTTTAATTTGAAGCACTTTCCAGTGTAATCTAGGATCTAGGGTTTGAGCTGTTCTTAATTTGTAAGTGTTTTATGGCAGTGAACCAAATTAGGTATAAGAATCTGATGCAATCTATTGCAAAAGGAATAAATCAGCAGTTCTAAACATTGGTTTTCAATTTCCGCCAGTTTTTTTTTTTTTTTAAATTAATTTGACAAAGTTTCTGAGTTAATCATCATAAGTGAAGCTTAAAATTTAGGATTCTTTATTTATTTTCAATGTTGTTGTTAGAGTATATGAATGTTATGCAACTTTTTAAGATTTGACTGGATATGATATGCAATTGTAACGTGTAAGCATTGGTTTTGTTGAGTCCTCTTGTGACACCGTAAACATTCTTGTCCTTTGTGAAACCATAAAATGTTGTCCTTTTGTTTCTTTTTTCCTTAGTTTCTTGTTGAGTCTTTCAATTGCTTGCCAGGTTCATCCTTCCATTAAAGGGTATGTGTGTAATGTAATGTATCTGAAACTCTTTAATGGAACGATTTCATGAATGCAATGTTTTCAAAAACACATTATTTTTCTTAACATGTTATGTCTTTGATGAAAGTTTTAGCTACATCATTACATTTACTGCTCGTCAGATTTGATGGCATATAATTATTGCAATGCTTCTAAAACACTTCATGATAAGAGTGAATTTCCTTTTTCCGTAGACATTCGGGCAGTTTCCATGCTTGCTAGATTGCTTGAATGGTATCTGTGACCCACTTGAGCCAATTTTGTTAATGAGTAAGTGAATTGAAGGTTTCAGACTTCCTTTTAAGGAAGATTTTTAATGTTCTTGATGATTTTGCAGCCTTTTAATCTGAACCAAGTTTGCTAAATTTTGCTAAATTTTGAGCCTTTGTTAAGGTTTTATATAGTCAGACTTTCCAAAATAGATTGTTTGAGTGTATAGTATTTAGTGCCAAAATCCAATAACTAAGCACTGTATTTAGTGCCAAAGTAGACACTGTCTGAGTGTATAGTATTTAGTGCCAAAGTAGACACTGTTTTTAATTATAATTTCTCTTATTGTCTGAGTTCTTGGATGTGTATATCTGGCACTTATAAATTTATCATATATGTGATAGAAAGAATTCCATTTGTATTTTGACTCTTAAACAAATTTGCTTTATCCTGGTCAACATATTGAACTTCCACTCGTTAATCATGACGATGCTTTCTTGTACATGGAAAATATGGTTAGATCCAATGTCTACGCATATGTTCTTTTAGATTAATAAAATTATGTTTACTTTGTCTACTGGCTGATTATTAATATCATTCAGAACATGTTATCTGAATTTCTAAGCAACTATAGTTCTTATACAAATCATTTATAATTTTTTCATATGAAATCATTTTTTTAATGAAATTCATGCTTTCTCAACTCTGAAATGATTACTTTCTGAGGTGTTTAGATTTAATTATTCTTTTTAGCTGACTTTATTTATGTTTCCTCAGCTTTAAAGAAGCCCTGGATCTTGTAAAGGAGGCCATAGGCCGAACTGGCTATAGTGAGAAAATAAAGATAGCACTTGATGTTGCTGCTACTAATTTTTGCATAGGTACTGATAATTCTATGTCCGTTATGAACTTTTAAATTCTTGAGAAGATGGAATTTGCTGGTAAAAGGTGGAATGAGTCTAATACCTTGCAATTGGATCCTAACAAAATTTATTTTGGGTTTAACCAGCAAATTTATAGTTACAAAATGGTAGGATTTCCACTCTGTTAAGTCCCATTCTTCTGATGTGGGATTTGAGTCTCTTACCTTGGAATAACAAATTTATTTTAGGTTTTCATACTGTTAAAAACATAGACAGTGTCTACTTAATTGTATAACTCAGACAGTGTCTACTTTGGCACTAAATACATAAATTAACTATCGCAAAATTATTCTCACATATTATTTGCTGCCCACCTTACCAGCACAACTTCCATCGAGAAAAAGATTGCCTTGGAAGGGCTTTAATTTCTTATGTGGAACTGTGGAAGTTAATTTGTAGAGTTGATTAGTTTATTTCTGTTACTGTTGCATGCTGCTGTTATGCTTATTAGTTTTCATGTATATTTAATTGACCACTTAGCTTATATTTGTGATTTTACAGAAGAAGGGAATTTCATATGGCAGTAGTGCATCAAAGAGAAAAAAAGATGATCTTGGGCTTTCTGTTGATTTATCCCTTTTTTCCATTCTAGTACATGTTGTTGCAGAGCATGAGGTGCTAGTCCAGGTAATATTTGTTGAAAGATTTCAATTGTCCTTTCCTTTAAAATAAGTTGATTTTCAATATCTTAATTTCTTTCTGTTGAGGCTGCATTTTTTTTTCTTAGATCTCATAAGTCATAAGTAAGGATAAATTCACTTAGTGATTAGCAGCAAGTGCAAGTACAGGATTGAAATTAAATTTATAGAGCAATTAACACCATTAACAACTAGCATTGGTACCAGTGTGGGATTCATCATATCTTTTCATATAATTAGAATACTTTTTGTATATTGTGAAGTACCATGAATTTGCACGCAATCAACAAGAACTGGTATGGACTATGGAGTTTACCGAGTTACTTAGAAAATTTGGTAACTATTTTCAGGACAACTTCTATTAGAAAGAAGAAATATTCTTTAAAACTCACTGCTTAGGCAACCAGATGCAATTGGTTTTGACTGATACGTGAAATTATTATCTTTCCTTATGTTCATCTTGTTGAAAACTGATTGTTGGATTCTTTTCCCAGTTAGTTGCTGCCATCCCCTTGATGTATATGTGTATTTGTACATATTATTCCTTGTTTAAAATGGGAATGATGATGTTCTACTCACTGACACCTAGACAAACAAGCTCAGTAAGCTTGCTTATGATATGCTCGTAAGTTTTCCATTTTTTTTCCTTTTATAGTTTTAGTCATTTGTGTGTAGCATACTTATACTAAATAATATAATAAATAATTGCCCTTTGCATCTCACTTTTTTTTTTAGGATGGTTGCAAGATATGCACCACCTATTTCATACAACTTTCTCAATCTCATTAATCTTGGTGGGAATAGAAAAACCATTTTTGAAGAGGTCTTTTACTACTGCCTTGTCTAATTTGTTATGCTTCAATTATGATATTGTACATTAATCATTGGTGTTCCTTGCTAGTATAAAATAAAAAGATTAAGGATATCATACCTTGTTCCTAGCAAAAAAAAGTGTTTCCATCGAACAACGATAAGAATTATAATGTTTGATTTATGTTGTTTATAGTTTGCCTAAGTTGAGCAAGTAAGGATGTAATCACCCTTAGATCATTTGATGGATTGAGATTCATATGTGCATTATCATATTAATGGTAGATGCACCCTTACTCACTTTAAAAACAAGCTGCAAGCATTGCAAATCAAATTACTGAGTGTTACCTCTTCTTAACTATTCATTAATTACTCTAGTGTGTAACCACTCAAATTTTTTTTGCAGAGGATGAGGAACATTGATGATGCTGTTCCTTTTTTTGGGGATGGATTTAACAAAATCTACCCCCTCATCATGGTTATATACACTTCACTAATAGCAAGCAATTTTTTTAACCGGATCATCGATTATTGCGAAAACTGGAAAATTTTCAAGTTTAAAGAGGATGCAGAAGATAGGGATGGATTTGATCCATTTGAAGTAATAATCTTGCAGAAAGGTGAGTTCAATCCTTTTTAGTTAGTCTTCCTAAACACTGTACTGGTTAAGGAATAAATAAATAGAAAGATTTTTTTGAGAAGTACAACTTTTAAATTTTCATTACATCATTTTCCAATACCAACTTTTTATTCTTGATTCATTAACATTTTATATTTGCTAGGATCCTTTTATATTTGTGTGTTAATTTTCTTAACAATGTTGCAGGAAGGTGGCTGGACAGTGAAGCTTCTTGAATTTTGGAATTTTGCAAGAATTAATATTCTTCAGTTACATGCTGGCTTTCTCATTTTGTGTAGTTTATATTAGTTTCACTGAGCATAGAAATGTGTTAGAGGCCGGCTTTTTCGTTTTGCGTAGCTTATGTTAGTTTCCTAGTGTTATGTCATAGGAATGTACTTGGCGTTGATAAAAAATGTAGTACAAATACATACATATATATTATGTGGTTTTTATAATATAATTTTAGCATTCAGTTATTATTTATTAGTTTTTATATATTATATATTATATATGTGTGTTTTTTTAATTGAGACTAGTTAAAAACACTAAATGAGATCGGTTCAAAATTCAAATGAGATTGGTTCAAAACACTTAATCAAACTGGTTAAAAATTTAATCTCAATCAGATTGGTTATTTTTAAAATTTTCAGACCGGTCAAAATCTCAATCAGACTGGTTATTTTTAGAATTTTCAGACCGGTTCAAAATATCAATCAGACTGGTTATTTTTAGAATTTTCAGACCGGTTCAAAATCTCAATCAGATTGGTTATTTTTAAAATTTCAGACCGGTTCGAAATGCTCAATCAGATTGGTTATTTTTAAATTTTCAGACCGGTTCAAAATATCAATCAGACTGGTTAGTTTTAAATTTTCAGACCGGTTCAAAATATCAATCAGACTGGTTATTTTTAAAATTTCAGACCGGTTGAAAACCAGTCTGTTTATTTGGTAACCAGACCGGTTCGGAACCAGTCTCATTTAAAGGCATAGCAATAAGACCGCCTTTTTTGAGACTGGTTAATAACCAGTCTGAAATGGGATGCGGAACCGGTCTGAAATGGCTAATATGTAGTAGTGTTCAGTCTAAAAATCTTTTATGTGAGACAACAATTCCTGTGAAGGATCCATACCGTTGAATCAAAGACTCGTACGGTTCGCGGATCCGAGGTGAATTAGTTGGGTCACAAAAAATATGAAGCCTAGATACCACCTGATTTCGACAAAAAAATAAAAATCTTTTCGAAAAATTGAACCGGATCAAACCATTACACTCTTTTGGTTATAGCAAAAATTCTCTTGGATCATGCCGTCATTAACAGAAATCTTACCACCAAGGTGTTCTTATGTTTCTCGATCCGGTCTTGATCTCATAGAAGCCAGTGGGAGATTCCTTTGTCTTGTAGAACTTGAAAGACTTGAGTGGGCATTGACTTGCAACTTCCCTTGGTGCAATGAGTTCAATCTATATATATTACAATTTTCAGTAAGATATGTTTGCTCTTGATTATTATACACAACATGAGTGGGAAAAAAAAGAGAGAAAGAAAAAGCTCCACTTCAGTTTTGCATTAATTAAAAAGCACTACTTATTTTTCTTTTTCTTTAATTTTTACTAAGATGTTACTCCATCCGTCTCATTATCTTGGTAAAAGTCAAACAAGTCAATGAAAATAAGAGAGTATCTATTTAATATAATGCGTGATTCATTCATTAATTACAAATTGATATTTCACAAATTTTCATATCATTACAATTAATACATATTGCAATATTGCTTTAAAAAATCTTTAAATATATTTTCCTTACTTACTTATCAATCATTGATACAATATACAAGTTTTAAGAATTTTCATTTATTGTTTTACTTTAATATAAGACAAAAATTTTTGCATCCTTTTACCAAGATAATGGGCAAAGGAAATATATAGATGATCTCTCCTATACACATAGGAGTAATTCATGTGTATATAGTATTAAACTGATTTAGTTCAGCACTTATATTCTTAAAATATGGTGAGGTTAGGTTGTATTTGGTAAGACAAACTTTTAATTTATTTGGTAATTTTTAGCTTATTGACAATTGCAATTGTTTGGTAAAAAAAAATAAAGAAACTTATAACTTTTAAAAAGAAAGTTTATATCTTTTGAAAGTTAGCTTTCAGAATTATATCTTTAGCTTATTGACGATTGCAATTGTGAAGTAACTTTCTAAAAAATAAAAGAGTTTTCAATAAATTATATCTCAATTTTGTCCTTTATTTTTTTCTTAATTATAATTATATATCTTGATCAATTTATGTCTTTTAAGTCATTTAACAAATTTCAATTAATTGCATAATTAGTTTTGTTAAACAAGTTTACTTCAATAAGCTATGTATCACATAAATTTATATTTGAATAAAAACAATTTCTAAAAATTAAACAAGTAAAAAACAAAATATAACACGTGAATTTGCACGGGTATAAAAGTATATGAAATAATTATTATAAAATGGTTCCATTGACTACGAGAAATTATTGTTACTCGGAATCAATGGTCTCAATAATCACATCTAAATCATTAATTTTATTAAATTTATGCATTTTTAATTAACTAATAATAATATATTAAAGGGTGTGGATGTGGTCAACATCATTAATATAAAACCACACAATAATTTCTTGTTGACTACGGTGTGAATTGTGTATACTATATTATTAAAATATTTGGATTTGGATATCAAATAGTATCGTAATATTTTTATTTGGATATCAAATACTCCCTCCGTTCATATTTATAAGACCCCTTTGGAAGATTTCACGTCCATTAAGAAAGTGGAATAATTTAGTTAATTGTATTGGAAATGTGAACTTTTAAGATGTATTTTCGAAACTACCCCTATTAATATTATTGAGAATCTAAAAAGTGTTAAATAAATAGGGGTGTTTGCATTGTGGAAAAAAGTAATTAATGCTTATTGAAAATTGGTAAAGAGTCTTATAAATAGGAATAAAACAAAAGTGTCAAAAGGTCTTATATTTAGGAACGGAGGGAATAGTATCGTAATCTTTAGCTCAAGTAATTTTTTAAAGAGCAATTATGCACAAGTTGACGACTTTCAACATCAGTTGGTCTGATCTTCTGTACCTGGCTAGTATCCTCCAAATGATCGATCCAATCGTGTATCATAAACTGAATCCAAGAAGCTGCAATAACATTGAATTGCTTCCCTGTGTCCTTGTATGTTCTCCTCGCCAGAAGTTTCGTGGCCACCAATATTGGATCTGGCTTCAATAGCTGCATGCAGACAAAATTGTTTTCATCATGTTGAGCAGTTTGAAAGGGATCACACATATAACAATATTCCAAAAAATATGAAAGTAATGGAAAAGTTTAGGTACGATTTAGTATAATTCTTCCTTCTTCTTTCCACCCACCTTCCACGTTTAAAAAATAAAAAATTCTACCTTCAAAAACAAGTACTCTCTTCGTCTCTAAATATAAAGTCTCTTTGAGGATTTCACGTCCATTAAGAAAGTGGAATAATTTAGTTAATTGTATTGGAAATGTGAACTTTTGATATGTAATTTCAAAAAATTTTCTATTAATATTATTAGAAATCTAAAAAGTGTTAAATAAATAGGGGTGTTTGTGAAAAAAAGTAATTAACGATTATTGAAAATTGGTATGGGGCTTTATAAATGGACAAAATAAAGGTGTCAAAAGGGCTTTATATTTAGGGACGAAGGGAGTAATTTTTTTTGGGATAAGACAAAAATTTTATTCCAAAAAAGAATTAGAAGTATAAGACATTTCAAAAGCAAGTAATTAATATTAAATGGAGGTAATGAATGGCATCGGGTTTTGATTGAGAGCAATGCTATTTTGTACGAACCATTTTATGTCTGAAACTCACGATTTCATGAAAGAACCAATCAAATGGATGCTTTAGAAAACAAAACCCCAAAGTTGAAAAGTCAATGCAGCAACTATCCAATCAAAATGTTCGTAAAATATGTACGAAACAGTTTTTCGCACTATCAAGCATTACGCTTTGATAAATAATAAATTCCATCTTAAAATTAATTGATATAAACACCTATTTATATATCTCACACTAGAAATTGGGATCAAAATTAATGAGTTAAAAGACAAGTAGTAAGCAAAGTCTCAAATTTAATATTTTGTAAATATAAAAAATTGATATTGAGAAACATCCAAATGTACCCAAATAGTACCTAGAAAATTAGGCGGACAACACAAAAAGGAAATTTGAGACCAGAATTTTGGGTGGGCATCCCTAATATAAACCCAAAATTTTTCATAATTGAAGTTAAATAAAAAGACAACGCATGTTGGTCCAATTACTAACAAGTTTGGTTAAAAAAGCTTTCCGATAATTTTAGTCTCGTAAATTAAATGAGTCTTTTTTCTTGACTCGAATTAGCAAAAACATGAAATGATTTACATATATACTGAGCATCTCAGATTAAATTACTATATAGATAAAATAAAAATAATAATAATATTTTGATCTAAAATCTTAAAGGATTATATTGACGAGAAATAATAATAATATTACCTCTTAATACGAAACTTATTTCATTCATAACTTAAATAATCCAATTTTTATGAGCAAAGTTTTTTAAAGAGAGAGATGAAGAGAAAAATTTGCACAATTATCGCAAATCGAATTTAGGTAGTGTTAATTCGTCTGACAGATTTATCAACTGGGCTCTTTATCGGTAATCTTGAAATCACACTATTAAATAACATGAAAGCTTTCCAATTAGGAATTTCTTAACCTCAGCCCTTAAGGCTGAGGATAAAAACCCCAAAATGAATAAGTTTTTTTGAAAAATTAAAACTTTAAACTTTTGATTTCTTCAATGCATCAATTTCCAAGAAAAACCATCCATTTTTGGATGCTTATCCTCAGCCCTAAGGGCTGAGGTTAAGAGAACCCTTCCAATTAAAAAAAAAAAATGCTTAAAGAATCAATTATAGATAAAAGTTATTGAAAAATACTCCCTCCGTTTCAATTTAACTGTCACTATATAAATTTCACACGGATTAAGAAAGTCATTTAATACTTCAATTTTCAAGAGAATTATTAGATAACTTTACTATAATACCCTCAAAGTATATTAATTATCACTCTTTCACATATTTCAACATATTAAATGCAAGGTTAAAAGTGGAAAAAATCAATTAATACATCATCGAATTCCTAAAGCGACAAATAATTTGGAACAAGTTAAAAATGCTAAAGTGACAGATAATATGGAATGGAGAGAGTATGATTTTTTATGTTTTCGAAAGAGTAGTAAATAAATATGAACTTATGAGTTTTTTTTTTTCATATGTAGTAACCAAGCAAGATCCTAAAAAAAATAACATGAAAGCTTTGTAACACGAAATTATATAGTTTAAGACTTGGTGGACCTTGTTTTTCTGATCAACAGGGAGAATATTCCTGCCAAAGAAAGACCCTTGGCTTCCAGCAACTTCATTGAAGGGGTCATTAAATTTTCCTTCAGCTGTTCTGAATGGAACATCAGAAGGGTTGAACCTAATCCCCACGGGTGTTGTCCCAACGTTGAAGAGGTTGTACTCCTGGTGAAGGTGGCGACGAATGGCCAAGTACAGTAGGCCTAAGAAAACAGGCAAACGGTGCCATATCCCCAACTTGTCAATCGAGTGTATAATCTGCATACATCATGCAAATAAATTAAATAATCATGTTAAGCATATAATATAATGAACATACATGAATTAAAGTAGGTGATGATGAGTGACTACATACGTATCATATTACTAATGAATATTGAACTAAACCACCATTCCTAACCGCCCTTAGGGATAACAAAAATAGATCAACTAGATTTTGATAAATTGATGGGCTTATTAGGCAATTGAAAGCCATGTGGATTAACTTCAGGCTATTTCAGCTAAGGCTAATTTTTTTTATAGGCAAAACATTTTTTTTCTTATATATATAGATAGAGAAAGAGAAACTAAACTCACTAAATGATAGTGCCTGAAATCGAATCCAAGTTGATTTGATAAACTCGAACTCCATAGAATCATATAAAACAGTTTGTGTAATTATGTTAAAAAATTTGGTTCATTACTGAATTTAGGTAATCGATTTTTGACTAGTCTAAACTTAGAAGTTATATTGAACCATCACAATTAAGGCCAAGTTTGTGTTGAGCAAAGCTAAAACCAACCGAAATTAAACCCGAATTGTTGGTTCCAACCACAATTAAGGTTGTGGGATTATAACTTCATGATCTTATAATTATGATATATGCAACATAACAACCATGATGATAATAGTTAAAAATTATTGAAGTGACAATGAAAGCAATAATAATGAGTTAGATGAATAGGGGCAAGTACGAAGAAGAGAAAAGCATCTATGATGGTCATCCTAGCAACTGCTTCATGGAAGTCTTTATGGATGAATTGGTGCACAAGGTTTTTAGAAAGAGTTCTAATGGGATCGGTTACTATAGACCACATGGTTGCTCCTCTTGATGAATCTTCAAAGCAGATTTCTATGAAATGTAAGTATATATCTTTCTTTATTTCTTTCTCTCACTCTCTCTTTTTTATGGGGAATGTATATATAGAAAAGCTGAGGTCGGATGTATTTATTACTTAAACTCGGGTGTCCGTCGTATGTGGCTCTCGGCTAAATGATATTATAGTGGAATTATCTTCAAATCAAACTAGTACCATTCAAGGAAAGGTCAAACTCTACGCGTCAACTTATTAACTTGTCTAATTTAGCATCTTTCGTCATTCATAAAGATTCATGAAGATTTTCGTGCTTTTTCTTATTACAAATGAGGTACTTAGGACTACAATTCAGGATTTGAGGTCTAAGCTACCTAGATGTCACTGCAGCTACTAATAGCTGGGCTGGATTATGCGGACGAAGATTTTCATGTTTAGTTGCAAATTGCATGTGTTTGAATATTTTAACCAGAAAATAGATGATGTAACTGTAAAGATTTTTTACACTATCTATACATGTTTATCATTCATGTGTTTATAATTATTGAATTTCAAATAAAAGTAATACAAATGAATGATAGATGATGAAATGATGGTGTAAAAAACGTTACACCGTCAGTGCACACCCATTAATCTCTACTTCCATTAATCTCTTTATGAGAAAATATTATTTAATATTTATTTTAAAATCAGTTGTTTATTGTTTTTATTCAATATTAAAGGCTAAGTTTATTTTAGTTTTTATTCTTTTCGGTTATGATATTGTTACTTATTTTGGACTTAATTGCATTTTTGGTCTCTCAATTTTATTAATTTGGCGAATTTAAACCTCTACTTTTAATTTGGCGAATTTAGTCATTCAATTATCAATTTGTAACGATTTGAGTCATTCTATATCTAACAGAAAAACACGTGTCAGCACATGAGCAATTTTGTTAGACACAGAAAAAGTGAAATAGTCACAAATTAACAATTGAATGACTAAATTCACCAAATTAAAGATAACGGGACTAAATTCGTCAAGTTAATAAAACTGAGGAAACAAAAGCGCAATTAAATCTTTCATATTCTATGACAATTGCACATTGATCATAGTTAAGCTTTATTAATCAATTTTGTAAATGATGTTGTGGAACGTTTTCTCTTTTTCTTGGCTACATGTTGGAGTTCTTATTACTATATTTTAAGCAGCCTTTGTCTTGTCTTTATTAAGAATGATTGCACTATAATAATTAAAGAGATAAACATTTTACTCAAAAGTCAAAACTAATCTCTTCGTCATCTTCCAAAATTCATACTTATCTTCTTCTAAAATATCTCTCCTTTACTCCTAATTCTAAAAAGTAAAAACAATAATCATAACGTACAAGTTGTTTCCAAGAATTCGTTAATTCATATGTAGAATTGATCGAAATGTGACTATTATATTTTGAAAAGTACTGCTCTCTCCGTTTCTATTTAACTATACATTTTTGGAGAAATTTTTTGTTTCTTTTTATCTGTCCTTTTGATTATTTTAAGGTATAATAAATGCTACTTTCCATGTCTACCCCTATTTAATAGGGTATTGGTTTTCGTAAGTAGTGGAAGATAAGTAATGATTATAGAAAGAGAAATGGTATAGTGGGAAAAAACATAATTAATGTATTGAAAATCTAAGTAATGATTGTTTTCTTAAAGGATGTTTTTGTTTTAAATAGGACAAATAAATAAGAACGGAGGGAGTAGTTTTTCAAAACCTTTTACACTAAGTAATTCACTCACCATAATTAAATATTATTAAGCTCAATCAAAGACATATTTTCTTGGAGCAGGTGGGAGTTCCTGCTCCCCTAAAATATTTAATATATGTATATATATGTGTGTGTGTGTGGTCCCGGTGTTAGGGAGACATCACTATGTGTTTGGGGGTTGTTGTAGCTGACGACGGCGACCCCTGTCCTACGTATCCCCAGTGAAAAGGGAACAAAGCAGCACGTAGTTCTTGAGAATATGGTAGAGAATGTCATACCTTAGCCCTTGTGGAAGGGGTGTATTTATAGGGAGAGTGGTGTTGTGGTACCTTATGAGTCTGTTTGGCCCAGTGACTCATCCTTCTTATCCTCCAAGAGCCACATCAGCCCTACTGGGCCAAACAGACCCATAAGGTACCACAACACCACTCTCTCTATAAATACATCCCTTCCACAAGGGCTAAGGTATGACATTCTCTCCCCTATATATTCTCAAGAACTACGTGCTGTTTGATTCCTTTTTACTGGGGATACGTAGGACGAGGGTCGCCGTCATCAACTGCAACAACCCCCAAACACATCGTGATATCTTCCTAACATCGAGACATCACAGATATATATATATATATATATATATATATATATATATATATATATATATATATATATATACTTAATAATACCAATAGGGTGCATAACAAGGTAATTCAGCTGCTCCCTCTCACTTGCTCCCCTAAAATATTTAAAAATATATATACATACTAATACCAACAAGGAGCATGACAATGTAATGCACTTGCTCCCCCTAAAATATATATATACACACACCGACAGGGAGCATGACAAGGTAATGCACTTGCTCCCCCTAAAATATTCAAATATATATAGTTACATACATACCAATGTGAGGTTGGTCAAGTGGTAGCTCATTTGGTTCCTTAACCAACTGGTCTCAAGTTCGAACCTTGGGTACGGAGCAACCCCTGCTGAGAGACCCCAACAACTTAGTGCGAGCTCAGTTGGATCAGACCGGATGAGTCAAATTCTGGGTAAACCAGATCCGGGTACCGGTTGGTATACACCAAAAAAAATATATAGTTACATACTAATACCAACAGGGAGCATAACAAGGTAAATGGCTAATTTTAATTTTTCCTTTTTTTTGTTAAATCAAGTTAAAATTTGACCCAAAAAAATGGGGCACGTGGATTCAAACCATTGATCTGGGAGTATTTGGGCCATAGAAATACCACCAAATTAAGGATATGTTTAGCAAAACTAATTTATAGCTGTAGCCTGTGAGCATGTAACTTGTAGCTGTTAAACTAGTTAGGAGCGGTAAGTTTATAGCTGTTTATTAGCTTACTATTTGAAATAGTGATGTTCGGCAAAATTAGTTTTTGATGTAGCTGAAAGTAATTAAATGACTAAAAAACATATTACATTATATTTTTTATATTTTATATTTTTTTCATTTTTTATTTATTTATTAAATAAATAGTTAATTAATTAATTAATAAAGTATAGAAATAATTAAATTTATAATTAATTAAAAGAAGGGAAGTTCTTGTTACTGCTCTTGAACTTCTCGTTGTTTTCTTTGATGCGTTTTGTGTGTGTTTTTCTAAGCCAATAAATAATAGAATAAAAGGGTACATGAAATGATAAACCAATGAATATAAGAGAATAAAACAATAATATGAAAAATAAAAAGGACAAACCTTCCAAGAGAGATGTTACAGCAGCGCAGAGAAGGAAGAAAGAGACTGAGCGTTGCACTTGGCAGGGTTTGTGAAAAAAAAAAAGCAATACATTTTGTTTTCTACGTGTTTTATTTAAGTATAGGTAATTAAATAATTTTAAAATTTGTTTGAGGATATAATTGATATACGAATTATTGAAAGCTAGTTTAGTTTCTTCAAAGCTACTTCAAGTAGCTTTCTAAAAGCTAACTTACAAAAGTTATAAACTCCTTTTTTAAAAGCTATAAGCTCCTTCTAATTTGTGTTCACCGAACAGGACTAATCATTTACTCTGTATTAACTGAATCTAAAAACTCCTAATTAACTAAAATGCTTATAACTCGTGTTGCTTAACAAAGCGTAAATACATACAATACTCCTTCACACGCACATTATTTAAAATAAATACTATATATATAATGAATGACTCCATTTTTAGTTATTAGTTAGGTAAACGACTAATTTATGAATTGCATCTCCTAAACAATGGTTAAGATTTGTCGCTGAGCCAAAGTCAATGTATTTGTATATGAGTTAGAATTCGTTGACATCAAGTGTAAAACTTGTCACTTATATTTTCGCATAACTTTTTATATATTATGAAATTTGTCAATCCATCCGTTGAATTACATGTTATTATCAAGTAGATCAAGCCTACAAAATTTCATAGAATATAAAAATTATTTGATACTTCATCCTACTATTTTATTTTCACAGATAATACGTTATTTAAAATATAACTAAAATATGCATTATTAGATTACATATCTATGAATCTCCGAATGATCTGAAATTTGGTATGTATGATCGTCACGATAATAACATATAATTCAACGGTTGAATTGACAAATTTCAAAATATATAAAAAATTATGTGAATATATAATTAACCAAGTTTTACACCTGGTGTCAACGGATCCTAACTCTTTGAATATATCTCAGACAACTTTTAATATGATAAATCATTTTTATTTTTCTATATAAATAATGTTATTATGTTTATTTAATTTTTTATGCTATTTTTCCAACAAAATGTAATTTATTTAGAGTAATAAATTTACAAATTAATATACAAATTAACCTATATCACAAAAAAGTGACATATATCACTTCTTTACTAATTAATAATAAATAAATGACAAATGTTACTTTATCTGTGACTAGGTTGTATATTGATTTTTATTTATAAGTGGGTTTTTTTTTCTAATTTACACGTTGTGATGATGTATTTTAGTTGATCCACAAAAATGTACTCATGATCTTTTACATAAGTCATTTTTTACAATTTTATGTTGGTAATAATATTCATAAGACCAAATTTTAATTTTTAATTGTATTTAATTATTTTTTTCATAAATATTTTTATTTATTCAATATATTTTAGAATTGCAATAGTAATTACCTAGTTAGTTTTAAAAAATTATTTCAAACATTCACATTTTCAATACCATTAATAAAATTAACATATTTTCTTGATATACATGAATTTCTTAAGGGTATGTTTGAGAATTTTAAAGGGGATGAAATTGAAAGGGAAAAGTTTACACTCCTTTCCTTTTCGGTTCCACCCCAATTTGGAAGGTAATGATTTTAGGTGTTTTAAGTGAAAAATATTCATTTCATTCCATTACTTTGCAACTCTCAAACAATGAAAAGCTCGTTTTAACTATTTTCATTCCATTCCATCTCACTCTATACCTTCCACCTAAACATAGCCTAAAAAACACAAATTCTTATATTAATGACTAGAAGACGGACTAAATTATATTCCCTCCGGTCTTTATTATATAAGAAAAAGTAATAGAAATCATACTTTTTAATAAATTTATTTGAATGTATTTGATTTTCTCAAATTCATAAAAAAAAATCATTACTTTAGGAAAGTTGCATTGGAAATAAAACAAAATTTAAATGAAATCACTACTTTCTAGTAATGTTTTAGGAATAATTGGATTGAGAATAAAAAAATAATTAATTTTTTCTTATATTTGATACCAAGATAATTTTGTCTCTTTTTTCCCCTTATATTAGAGATTGGAGAGGGTATTAGTTGTGGGTACATTGATAGAAGAAAAATGGCTTTTTTACCTAAGTGGGGTAGTTTTACAAACAATTTACGAAAAAAGGGTAGTTTAAATACTATTTACATAGGATCGGGTAGTCAACGAAACTATTTACGCAAATGAGGCAGTCAAAGTCAAAAAAAAAAAAGTCTAAGAAGTCATCCCAAATGACTTAACCCAGGTGCCACGTAGTGGCCTCCCATTGGTCCGCCAGATTTTCTGGATAAAAAGTAAAAAGAAAAAAAGAAAAAAAAAGCCAACCGACAGCGCGCCACGTGGCGCAACCCGGTGGTTGCGTCACTGTGCTTGACGCAACGCGTAGCGTCAGCCGCAGTGACACAACCACCGAGTTGCGCCACGTGGCACGCTGCCTCCCCCCCCCCCCCCCCCCCGTCACCCACGCGCCAGCCATTAATACCCAGCAGATATTTACCCAATCCCCCCATTATCCGGTAAAATCTCTCCTCTTATCCTATCTCCTTTTCACTATATATATACACAAACGAACCAAACCAATTCTTTCACCCCAAACTTTTATTCTCAAGTTTCTTCCCTCTGTGTATTTGCACACACTCCCTCCCTCAGTATATTTTATCTTCCCACGTTCCAGTGCAATTTCGCTCGGTGTATTTTTCTTATCACATTCCAGTATTCACAATCCACTCCTACTTGAGCATATTTTGTAAGAATATTTATTTTCTTGTCAATTATCGTTCATTGTTCTACACGAATCTTTAATATATTTTCCAAGATTAAATTTTAATTTATCTATCAGTTAGATTTTTTTATGTATGTATTATTTAGATTTTATTTTTATATATTAGTTAGATTTTGGCAAAACTATTAGATTGGTCCTATAAGTTATTTTTTTGTTGCGATTTCGTCCCTTAACTTTTTTTCGTTTCAAATAAATCCAGAAGTTTGTAACTTGTTTCAAATAAATCCTTCCGTCCAATTCTGTTTTAACGCCGTTAATAGGAGCCTCATACGTGGTAACCATTGGTCTTACAAGGCTAAAAATCAACGTTACACCCTAAAACGATATCGTATGAGACCAAAATAGAAGCTTATTGAGCAATCCCTAACTGCTTTGGTTTTCTCTTTTGGCCTCATATGATATCATTTTGGGGGTATAACGTTGAGTTTTAGCCACGTAAGACCAATGGTTGCCACATAGGAGGCTCCCATTAACGGTGTTAAGACAAAATTGGATGGAAGGATTTATTTGAAACAAGCTAGAAACTTACGGATTTATTTGAAACGAAAAAAAGTTAAGGGACGGAATCGCAATCAAAAAATAACTTACAGGACCAATCTAATAGTTTTGCCTAAGATTTTTTTGATATATTTATTACTTAGAATTTTTTGTTAGATTTTTGATTTATTAGTTAGTTAGAATTCTTTATGTATTTATAGTTAGATTTTTTTTTATCTATTTAACAATTAGATTTTTTATTTTTTATTTTTTCATTACGTATATTTTTTAGTTAGATTTTTGATATATTAGGTAGTTATAATTTTTTATGTATTTATGATTTAGATTTTATATTTATGTGTTGTTAGGTTTTTTTAATGTATTTATTAGGTAGATTATGTATTTATTTATTAGTTTGATTTTTGTAATGTTTAGGTAATAGATAGATATTTATTCATTAGTTAGATTTATTTATTATTTATTAGTTTTATATTGATGTTTAGGTAATATGTATTTATGTTATTAGTTAGATTTTGTATATTTATTTACTACTTTGATTTTTTTATTTATTTATTAGTTAGATTTTTTATGCACTTATTTATGTTTAGGCATTAGTATAAATTTTTATTTTTGTATTACTTTATTTCATGTATATTACTTAGCTATTTATTTTTATTTATACTTTGTTTAGGCATTATTAATGTTTAAGTATTAGTTTGATTTTTTATTTATTTAATAGTTAATTTTTTTATGTTTAGATAATAGTTAGATATTTTGTATTAATTTATTAGTTTGATTTTTTATGTTTAGGTATTAGTTAGTGTTTTTTTATTTATTTAGTAGTTAGATTTTTTATGCACCACATTAATGTTTAGGTATTATTGAAAGTTATTTAGGTATTACTCTGTTTTTACGTTTATGGTTTTAGTGAGATTATTTATGTGTAGGTATTAGTTTGATATTTGTTATTTATTTAGTAGTTAGATTTTTTATTTATTTATTAGTTTTTAGGTGTTAGTGTAAATTTATTTAGATGTTACTTTGTTTTTACGTTTATGGTTTTAGTTTGAGCCTCATCTTCATCTTCTGTGATATCGTCATTCATATCTCGACGCCACTCTTCATCATCACTCTCTGAAGAATTATTCTCCATTTCATTTGCTCTTGTTTTTGTCAGGGCAGAGGAACTACCCGTAACGTCTAATTCAACATATATATCAATGACTCTCGTATTCGACCCCTCAAAATAATCAATGGCACAATGTATGTCACTATCATCATAGATCACATATTCAACATATTTGCTCGGGTTTTCTTGCACTAAAAGTCTGCTTATTAAGTTCGAAATGTATTGATTTTGTCCAATCCTAATTTTTTCGCTTATATTCATCTTTAACTGCTCATAAGTGATACCACGTTGAATTTGTATCCCTTTTTTTTCTCCTTCAAACGTTGTGTCTTCAGGTCCTTCGTAATATCTCTCATTATAATAAATGAAAACCAAAATTTTACCCATACCTGATCTACATGTAAAAAATTAATAATTATTGTGAAATATTTCAATAATTATTAAACAACTAAAATAATAAACTAAAATATTGCAATAGCTTAATATAAAAAAAACATGTAAAATCACAAATTAAGAAAAAATAAATTAAATTTATTAAAAAAATATAAAATATTACATAAACTACACAGATATATAGAGGAATTACACATATATAAAAAAAATTAAAAGCACAAAATTATAAAAAACAGGAAATAAAAAATATAATATTACCTTAAATAATGAACTAAAATATTACCTTAAACACAAATAACTATAAAAATCTAACTAATCTAACTAATAAATATATAAAAAATCTAACTAATAAATAAATAAACCTAACTCCAGCTGTAAAAAAAATATAACTTCTAAATAGATAAAAATCTAACTAAAAATAAATTTAACCCCAACTAATAGAAATAACGCTATAAAATACATATATCAAATAAATAAATAAATAATGATTTTATCAAATAGATAAACAAAATAATTCTAAGTAATAAAACTTTTCTAAATCTTACTAATAACTAAACTAATAAAAATATAGCTTCTAAATAGATAATAAAAATCTATTTAGAAGAAAAAAAACAAAGTCAACTAATATATATATGAAAAACATAAAAAATACCTAACATAAAAAATTAATTCTACTAGTAAAAATATTGAAAATCTAACTACAACATAATAGAACCTAAACATAAGAGAATAAAACTAATAAATAAATAAAAAATATAACAAATAACTAAAAAAAATAAATCTAACTAATAAAACTTTTCTAAATCTTACTATTAACTAAACTAATAAAAATATAACTTTAAAATAGATATAAAGTCTAACTAATAAAAAAATCTAATCTCAAATAATTAATAAATAAAAAATTTAGCTAATAATTTCTATGTACTAATGCAATAAAAATTATAACAAAATAAAATAAGATTACAACTAATTATATATATCAGTACATATAACTAAAAAATTTAAATTTCGAAGAACCGTAAAACTTACCTCAACACTCTGTGATACAACGTTAAGAAATAAGGTTGACTGTAGGAATATAATTCAATGAAAGAGGGACTATAAATTTTTTGAAGGAGGTAGTATGGAAATGCACTCTTACATAAAAATAAAAAATTTAAAATCTAACTAATAGCTAAACTAAAAAATAAAACTAAGAGCATAATAATTACCTAAACAATAATAATAAATATTGTGCCAAAAAATAAAATAAAGGTGTACACATAAATATAAAAACACATAAAATATTTATGTAAATAAATTATAAAATATTCAAAAAATTAAAATCTATGTCTTATCTTTATTAGGTTGAGGATGTACCAATTTATAGAACCTGTGGAACTTAATGTTGGAGAAATGATATATTGGGTTGACGGAGTGCTGAGTATGTTGGGGAAAAATATAAAGTGAGATTGGGTGAGTATGTTGGGGAAAAATATAGAGTGGGATTGGGTGGGGGTAGTAGTTATTATATATTGGGAAGGGGAGTGGGTAGGTGGGGACGGGGAGAGGAAGGCTGGCGCGTGGGGGACAGGGGGGGAGGCAGCGTGCCACGTGGCGCAACCCGATGGTTGCGTCACTGTGGCTGACGCTACGCGTTGCGTCAAGCGCAGTGACGCAACCATCGGGTTGCACCACGTGGCGCGCTGTCGGTTGGCTTTTTTTTTTTTTTACTTTTTATCCAGAAAATCTGGCGGACCAATGGGAGGCCGCCACGTGGCACCTGGGTTAAGTCATTTGGGATGACTTCTTAGACTTTTTTTTTTTTTGACTTTGACTGCCCCATTTGCGTAAATAGTTTCGTTGACTACCCGGTCCTATGTAAATAGTATTTAAACTACCTTTTTCGTAAATTGTTTGTAAAACTACCCCACTTAGGTAAAAAAAGCCAAGAAAAATGCGAGTACCCTTAATTAGCACACAGTTAAGGAACTAAAAATGGTAATTTTATTTTAAAAAAAAATATTGAATTTAAAACATCGAAGACGAGTGAATTTAAATTTCCAATATGAGATTTCCCTTAATGTATTTTTTAAAAATACTCTAAGGGTAGTGGTTAACAAAACCCTTAATAAAATTCTAAGGACATCAATAATTAATGGCAAATGCTAATAAGTGTCCTAAAAAATCAAACATAGTTAAAAGTTATGAGAAAATGTGATTTTTCTTTTTATATTATCGAGACATGAAAAAAACAAATGTATAATTATCTTTCTAATATTAGTAATATTAATAAGTGCCTTCAAAATACCTGTTATCAACACCCATAATTAATAAATGCATGTTTATCATACACACTTCTCTTATGACTTGTGAGCTTGCCGATTTTGTATTTTTGTTTCTCGGAAAAATTATTAATCTCTAATGAAGTAATTTTGTATTCAAAGAACCAATTTGCTTTCATTTCTCGTAGACAAATTTAGGATGAAGTACTGCTTCTTTCTGAGGTGATTAACCACGCTGATAATTTGGTAAACAATATTTTATATTGAAAGCTGATTTGAAAAAGGCTATGACTCGGTGAGCTAGTCTTTCTTGGATTATATCATGATTAGGATGTGTTTTTGTGTTTCTATCGGAGAAATTGGATAAAATCGTGCATTTTTTGTGGTTCTTTATCGATGTTGGTTAATGGCAGTCCTACTGAAGAAATTAATATTCAGCATGACCTTAAGCAAGGCGATCCTTTAGCTCCTTTCACGTTTCTTTTGATGGTGGAAGGTTTGAATGGTCTTACGAAGGAGGTTATTAATTATGGCTGTTATTGTGGTTATGTGATGGATGGCTCGTAAGCTAATATCTCTATTCTTCAATATGCAATATGTTGATGACACTATTTTTATTGGTGAGGCATCTCACGAAAATGTCATTTGAATAAAATCTATGTTGAAATGCTTTGAACTGAGCTCTAGATTAAAAGTGAATTTCCATAAGAGCAATATGTTTGGGGTGAATGTTGCTGAAGATTTACTAGTTGCAGCCTCTGCCTGTCTTCATTGCAAGATTGGTAATATACCGTTTGTTTACCTTGGTCTCCTGATTGGTGTCAACCCGAGGAAAACTGGTTCTTGGCAACTAGTTACTGATGTTTTGAGGGAAAAGTTGGAAAACGGGAAAGGTAAGCATCTTTCTTTGGGTGGGAGAATCACTCAAATTAACTCTATGCTGGTTAGTTTGCCTATCTATTTTCTTTCTTTCGTCTTCTAACCCAAGTTTATAAAATTTTAACCTCTATCCAAATTAAAAGAACTTCTTGTGGGATGATAGTTGTGTGGATAGGAGAAAAATTGTCTAGGTTAGTTGGGATCTTATTTGTAAAGATAAGAAAGGTGGTGCTTGAGAGTCAAAGATTTAAATTTATTTAATATTTTCCTCTAGCAAAGTGGAGGTGGAAGTTCTTGTCCTAGGAGGATTCTCTATGTTTTTTTATTCTTGGATGATATGGTGGCTTTGATGCCTCTTAGTTGGTGAGCTCACAGAGACAAAATTGTAATAGAGTTTCGTTTTAGTGGAAAGATTTTTGTGCTATTGGATCTTTTTATGGAGGGGTTTATTGATTTAAAGACTGTATTACTAAAAAGTTAGGCTCCGGTAATTCTTCTCTCTTTTGGGAGGATCGTTGATGTAGTCCTGCTTCTCTTAAAGATTAATTCCCAATATTGTATGTGGCTTCTAATGACAAGGACAAGATGATTCAACAAATGGGTGCTTGGTTTGATGGTTTTGGAATTTTTGTCTTTCTCATAATCTTTTTGAGTATGAGAAAGACATATTGTTTGATCTAAATAATATTCTATTATTATCTCTAGTAATGCTTTGGATTTTTGGAAGTGGATTGTGGTTGGATCCTCTGATCTTTCCGTAAGGCAGCTTATAGCTTCCTTCTTTTGCGTCTTCCTCCGCTCCGCCGCTTAATGGGTTGATAAATGATTATCCTCATGTTTTTAAAAGGCTATGGAAGGTTAAAGTGCCCTTCAAATTTCGGGCTTTCTCATGGGAGCTTCTTCTGGATTTTGTGGCCTCCAAAGTTAATTTGCAGCATCGTGGTGTGATTGTGAATGTACGATGCTCTTTTTGCAAGAATACTACAGAAAAAAATTATCATATCTTTTTGTTAGTCGTCTGGTAGCTGATGCAATATAATTTGGTGTTTTATATATGGTTGGTTGGGTTGTGTTAAGGTGAGTTCTAATTCTTTACACAAATTCTTTCTAGAGCACTGTAATTTAGGGAAGACCAAAAAGAGCAGAAACTTTATAGGTATGATTTGGATGTGTGCCTACTGGACTATTTGGATCAAGAGTGTAGTGTCCTTGAACACTGTCCTTAATCCTCAATGTTCTCAAGGTTATGGAACCAGGAGCTCAAGAGAAGATTAAGTGTTGATGTATGACCTTCGTGGTTTTTTCTGCAATTCCAGTTGGGAAGAGCAGGGTTTCCCCAGTCAACAAGTGTGTGCAGAGTGCTAACTTAGGGATGAGAATACGTACCTGAAACCCTAGCTGTTATGAGCTATTTATAGGGTCTGGAGGAGCTTGATGTTGGGCCGTGTGGGCCTCGAATCAACGTGGGCTAACCATAGATTCTGTGAGGAAAAATAGGAGATATATTCCCTTAGAATCCGGATAGGATCAGCGCACGATCCCATGTAGAGGCTGTTGCGGGATTCTGGGAGCATTATGCGGAAGGGATAGGAAGCTGTGGTGCAACTAAATCTCCTATCGGCCGACGCTATGACTCGGTCGCAGAATCCCAAGCCGATGATGCAAGAAGTATTAAGGCTCGGTTCCGTCAAGTCCGAGCCAGGTTCTTTTGTCAGCAAATCCGAGCCAGGGATGTTTATGCCGAACTAACCGAGGAAAGGACCATCTTAATATATAACATAAGGTCGGCAGACCCTACAAGCCCCCCAGCTCGTAAGACTTTATAAAGTCTGTGACGAGGTAGCATGTGTAGGGCGAACCTTTTTGTATGCCTCGTGACAGCTGTAACTGTACCATCTTGTTCTGAGGAGACGTTTTGGGTTCTCTAGGTACGGCGCACTTTGTCGTAAATCGTGCCAAATCATTGTTTTTGAAATTTGAATAGATACCTTCCGTAACTGCCACGTCTCTTCCTATGGTTGGTTGCATGCGTCCATGGGCTTTTGGCCCAAAAGTCCAAAATTGAGGGAAACTGAAGAGTTTCCCTTCTTTAAACAAAACTGCCCCCTCCCTTGCTTCATTCATTTACTCCTACGTTCAGAATCCAGAATTCCTCCTACTTTCTCTGCGATCTCATTCCCCTGAGTTCAGCATTCGAATCGAAGCTTTCCATCCCTTACCAGTATTCAGCAACTACAACAGGTAAATATTCCTATTCATTCTTACTTCCACTTCTACGGTTGCATTCATTTACCTGGGGTTGTTTCTAGTTTTGGGATGAGTCTGTAAGGGTTTTGTAAACGGGTTTTGTGGTTTTGGGGCTTTGCAGGTGTTTCTGGGTAATCCTCTAGTTTATGGGTTTCTTTTTTGTTTCCGTTTGAATCATGAGGAAAAAAGGATGGAGAGGTCTTAGGGAAGTTTATCGTGATTTGTGTAGAAGATTAGGAGAAACTCCCTCTAGTGACAGTGAACTGAGTTCTTCATCCCTTTCTGGGGGGGATGAAGATTCTGGGTACGAAAAAGATGATCGCTCGGAAAATCCTACCCCTATCTCCACTACTCCCCCCAACGAAAAAGGTTTTTCCGAATTAACTCCGATAACCATAGAACACCCATCGGATCCTGATGATGAAACTAAGTGGTTATTAGCCTATCGGTTTGCCGAGCGTAGAGCCCAAGTTAGAGTTTGTCCCGCTCGTGATATTGGGGATAGAGAGCCCTTAGGAAATCCATCCGAGTCGGGGGGAAAAAGTTTTGGGCTCGGCATTAATTTTAGAATAAAAACTCGAGCTGTAAAAAATCCTAACGCCGAGCCTTTTGCTTTTTCCCCAGAAATGGTGGAACGCAGGTGTGTTACTAATCCAGAGGAATACCCCCTGCCACCAAATTACGCACAGTACGACGGCGTTTTTGACCGAGAAGTACTGGGAACGAGGCCTACCGAGAAGACCCTTAGGTATTGACGACCGGATTTGTTTCAGAGTGCCAGCGGACCAACAATATTTCTACTTTTATGAAGAAATAGTCACTAGAATTGGCATCCGCTTACCTTTTTCCACATTTGAAATTGAGGTACTTTCCCATCTTGGTATAGCCCCTAGCCAACTGCATCCGAGTGGTTGGGCGTTTGTGCGAGCCTTTCAACAATTTTGTGATGCTGAAGGCAAAGAAGCAACTCTCTGATCCTTCTTTTGGTTATACGCTCCACAAATTAATAAGTTTGGTGACTCCAAGGGCCTTTGGGTGTCTCTTAAGGCTCGGAGGTTTCATGCTCTATTCTCCAAGTTGACCGATTCTTGGAAATCATTCAAACCCTTGTTTTTTAAGTACGAGTACACCGGAGTTGGGGTAAGTTGGTTCATGAAGCAGGTGGAAGTGGATGGAGAACTTAAGGTCGTCCCTCAGTTTCCCCTAGATTGGACTGGCGGAATTTACAACCGGGGGCCCTCTTCGTAACAATTTAATTATAAGACCGATTTGACCAAGGCTGAGAAACGACTTACCGACCATGTATGGACGTATCTTCGGGAGAATGGTCCGATTGATATCAGGAAAATCCTGCTAAAAGAAAACAGGGAAGAAGTGCAGGCCGATCTGGGTATATATATATACTTTTTTTTTTTGATTGGTTTGCTATTTCTTTCAGGAACAATGGGGAAGGCTAAGAAGAATGATGCTCGAGCCGCAAGGATTGCACAGTTGGCATCTCTGCAGGGTGCTTCAGGCTCTCCAGGCCAAGGCCAATCCCGCTCTCCGAGCAAAGGCCAATCCTCAGAATCTACAAAATCGATGCCTCCCAAAATTCCGAGCGTTCCCCTCAACAGTATCCCGACCGTGCAGGTTACTGGTATTGAACAAGTGTTAAGGGGAGATCGTATTGTTGAGGCTGTCAATGTTGAGGTAGAAAGCCATTCTTCCCCCCAAGAGGCTTCTGAGCGTCCTCCAAAGAGAACTCGAATCGAGAAGGGAAAAGGGACTGCAGTAGAGTGGCTGAACCTGAGCAAGACACACAAAGGGATGGAGATCCCCGAGGGTAAAGAATCTGCTGCTGCCAAGACCGTGTGGGCCAAGAAGGGTCCCGAGGGTTTGTTATCCACTGTTTTCCCTCCTGAGAATGCTGAAGTGATTGAATCCTGGACTGCTGGGACTTGGGAGAATAACTGTGGAGCTTTAGTGAAGAGCCTTTTGAGAAGTGCTGGGATTCTCCACCATTTGGCTTTGCATGGAGATGATGCTTATGCAGGTTTGGCCCCTGAGATGAAGAAGAAAAGGTACGAGGCCAACGAGCGAGAAGATTACTTGGAAACACAAGTTGAAGGCCTCCAGAAAAAAAATTCAAGATATGGCCGCCGAGCATGAGCGACTAAAAAAGAATGTCCAAGATTCTGATAATGCCAAAACCCAAGCCGAGACAAAGCTTCATGAGGCCGAGGCTTGGATTAAAAATTCTGAGGATGCTCTTGAGAAAGCAAAAATTACTGAAGAGGCTGCTGTTGAAAAAGTGAAGAAAGCCGAACAGGCTGCTGCTGTTGCTCAAGAGCAGAACGAGTATGCCCGAGATGAAATACTTCGGCTTAAAGCTTTTTTGGGCAAGATGGCTGATAAAGCTCTTAAACACAAAAAAGAAGCCAAGGAATACCTCTTCAATTGGGCACGTGGGGTTGAAGATTCTTTTTATAATACGGCCGAACTACTCCGCGTCCTGAACCCCGGATTAGTAACCAAAGGAGCCGACCCAAACTTTGCGGTGAAGGATGGCAGGATTGTTGGTCCCTCCGGTGAACCTATTGATCTCAATAGTGCCAACCTTCCTGATCATCTAGCCGAGGAAGCCGAGGAAGACGCCGAAGATGATGGCGAAGAAGAAGTGGAGGATAGGTTCAATGCTGATGGCATTGTACTATCCGACTTGGAGTAATTTTTTTTTTTTTTTGTAATCGCCCCAGTAGTGGTTTTAACTGCTCGGAATATTATTAACGTTTATAGTCTTTTCAGTCGACTGTTTGCTTCTTTTTATACTTTATGTTATGAATTCAAGTGTCAAGACCTCGGAACTCCAGCGCTTTAGCCAAGGTGGGTTCCTCTGTCCGCGATGTAAAATGATTTTACTAAACCATGTTTGAATCGGGAGTCTCGGTAGAATACTTGACGAGTTATAAGCTCTTGTTTGAGCTGTTTATAATCGTTCGAGTCATACACGGTGGCTAATCGAATATGAGGAAAAGTACGTGATACAATGAATCCAATAACAGTTTTCATTCATCAGAAGCAGAAAGTACAATGGGCTCGGAGTTTCACCGAGCGTACACCATCATTAAACTAATTAAACAATTCTAACAATTCTAAAAAGAATGGATAAAGCATGAAATAAATGAAAGAAAAAATTCTAACTGTAATACCCTTTGAGCTTCGCCGCATTCCATGAATTGTTGATAGAAGCTCCCGAGAGAGTTTCAAGTTTATAGGCTCCCGTCCCACTTTTGAAGGTGACTCGGTACGGTCCTTCCCAGCTTTGGGCCAGTTTTCCATCCTTAGCATTCTTGAGACCAATATCAGCCCTTCTTAGGACAAGGTCACCTCAAACTCTCTGGGGATAACCGAGCGGTTATACTCCTTTGCCTGCATCCTTTTAGCGTGCTTTTCTCTCTCGGCAGTCAAATCCCTTGCTTCTTCAGACAAAACAAGATCTTCACACAGCAAAGTGTTGTTTAGAGGATTTGGCTGTTGCATGGCTCAGAAAAAGGGAATGATTTTTTCAATGGGAATGACCGCATCACAGCCATAAGTAAGTCGGTAGGGCGTTTCTCCCGTTGATGTTTGCACGGTAGTACGATACGACCAGAGTACCTCATGCAACTTTTCTACCCAATTTCCCTTTGCACCTTCCAGTCTCCTTTTGATTCCCTGAATGATAGACCTGTTAACTGACTCCACCTGGCCGTTGGTTTGAGGATGTTCAACTGAGGAGAAATAATGTTTTATATCCAGGGCGTTCACCAAATCCTGGAACGCCCTTGCTGCAAATTGTGTTCCATTATCAGTTACCAATACCTGCGGCACCCCAAAACGAGCTACGACTTGTCTTTCAAAAAACTTCTGCACTTTCGCCGAGGATATAGTCGCCAGAGCCTCGGCCTCAACCCACTTCGTAAAATAGTCAATGGCTACTACTACCCATTTTAGCTGTCCCGGTGCGGTTGGGAACTGCCCAATCAAATCCATTCCCCATTGTAAAAGGGATATGGAGATGAAAGCGAGTGAAGTTCCTCAGCCGGCTTTTGATACACATCACTGTGGATTTGGCATTTGTCACACCTTTTGACATGGTCAATTGCATCTTGTTGAAGGGTAGGCCAATAGTATCCTGCCCTCAAAACTTTTCTGGCTAACGACTTCCCTCCAACGTGGTGGCTGCCTATTCCTCCATGAACCTCTTCCAGTGCTAATTGAGCTTCGGCGGGGCCGAGACACCTGAGCATTGGGCCGTTGACCCCTCGGCGAAAAAGTAATCCTTCAACCACCGCAAATTGAGAAGCCCTCCTGACAAGTTTTTTCGCTTCCACTGGGTCGATTGGCAAGGTCCCTTGTTCCAAATAACCTGTAATTGATCTGGTCCAGCTTGGATCTATTGAGATGGAGAGGACAACGCTAGGTCCATGCACCATTTCCTGAATCAAACTCTTGTTGTTTTCAGAGTTATTTGTTGAAGCGAGTTTGGAAAGAATATCCGCACGGCTATTGCTTTCCCTCAGAATGTGGCTGATTTCGACTTTCGCAAACTCAGAAGAGAGGAATCTTACTTTCTCCAAATATTTCTGAAGGATAGGTTCCTTTGCCTGGTATTCGCCCTTAGCCTGGGAGACCACTAATTGAGAGTCGCTGAGAATTTTTACCTCCTGAGCTCCAACTTCCTTTGCTAGCCTTAACCCCGCCAAAACAGCTTCATACTCTGCTTGGTTGTTCGATGTTGAAAATCCGAACTTCAAGGAGTATTCCAGTGTGACTCCTTCAGGGTTTTCGAGAATGATCCCTGCTTCTGCTCCCGTTTTATTACTTGATCCGTCTACATAGATGTTCCAGTTTGAGTTTGTGCTCGTTAATGGCTCAGTAAACTCGGAAAGGAAATCAGCCAAAGCCTGAGACTTCATCGCCTTCCTCGGTTCAAAAGTAATTTCGAACTCGGAAAGCTCGATAGCCCAAGTTACCATCCTCCCTGCCAAATCTGGTTTCTGTAGTATTTGTCGGATTGGTTGAGCCGTTCTAACTGTGATATGGTGGCTCTGGAAGTATTGACGCAACCGCCTAGCAGTAACTACTAAGCAAAAGGCCAATTTCTCCACCTTCTGATACCTGATTTCTGGTCCCTGGAGAGCTCGGCTTACAAAAGTAAATCGGGAATTCTTTACCTGATTCTTCACGAACCAAGACTGAGCTAACTGCAGAATCTCCCACCGACAAATATAGGAAAAGAACCTCACCATGGCTCGGACTGGATAGAATAGGAGGTGAAGCCAAATAATGTTTAAGGTCAGTAAAGGCCTTTTCACATGCTTCATCCCACTCAAACATATTCTCCTTCTGCTTCTTCAGCAGCTTGTACCATGGAAGAGCTTTTCTCGCTGACTGAGATAGAAACCTCAAAAGAGCTGCAACCCTTCCTGTCAGTTGTTGAACCCCTTTTATGTCCGAAGGACTTTTCATCTCCAATATGGCTCTGCATTTATCCGGATTTGCTTCTATTCCTCGCTCGGTAAGCATGAACCCGAGGAAGGCCCCTGCTGGAACTCCGAATGTGCACTTTTCCGGATTCAACCTCATATTAAATTTTCTCACCCTTTCTAAGACTTCTTTCAAATCTTTTGCATGTTCTTCCTCCTTTGTGCTTTTCACAATCATATCATCAATATAAACCTCCATCCTTGGCCCAATCAAAGGACCGAAAACCTTGTTCATCATACGCTGGTAAGTTGCACCAGCATTCTTTAAGCCGAACGGCATAACGTTGTAACAGTAAGTGACATCCTCAATGATGAGTGAAGTTTTTACCTGATCAGAGGGGTACATAGGGATCTGATTGTATCCTAAATATGCATCCATAAATGAGAGTCTCTGATATCCTGCTGAGTTATCTACCAATTTGTCAATGCAAGGTAGAGAGTACTGGTCCTTGGGACAGACCTTGTTCAGATCTGTGTAGTCCACACACATCCTCCACTTTCCATTAGCTTTTTTTACTAATACTGGATTGGCCAACCAATCAGTGTATACCACTTCTCTAACGAATCCAGCTTCCAGAAGCTCTCCTACTTTTTCCTTTGTTGCTTGCGCTTTCTCAGTGCCGATCCTCCTCTTCCTTTGACACACTGGCTTGGTGCCAGGATATACACTCAATTTATGGCAGATGAAGTTTGGGTCAATTCCCGGCATGTCTGCTGAGGTCCACGCAAACAAATCCTTGTTTTCCAGCAGAAGTTTATTGAGTTCTTTCTCCAATTCTTCTTACATGCCTACACCGATTTTGACGTAACGAAATGGCTCGGGACCTAAGAACACCTTTTTGAAGTCCCCTTGCGGGGTTGGTCGAGTTTCGTCATCTTCTCTCACGTCAAGATCAGCCAAATTGACGCTCCCTTTACTCAAAGGTTCCTTCATTATTTTCTCATCGTCATCCAGTTTCAACTTCCCCAAACTGATGTTATAACACTTGCGGGCCAACTCCTGATCGGACCGTACAGTCACTACCTTGTCATCTGACCCTGGGAACTTCATTGCCAAATGTACGGTTGAAACCACGGCGCCGAAGGATTGGAGTGTCGTTCGTCCAAAGATAGCATTGTATGCTAATGGAGCTTGGACAACCAACCACTTTACCATCTCAGTCCGAGCGGAAGGTGGTTCTCCCATAGTTACTGGGAGAAAGATGTGGCCTAAAGGAACAATCGAATGTCCTGTGAAACCAACCAAACTTCCTTCGAATGGTGTGAGATCGGACCTTTTCAACTTCAGTTTGTCAAACAACTCTAGAAACATAATGTCCGCCGAGCTTCCTTGATCGACGAGGATTCTTCTCACTTCGTAATTACCAATTCTTGCTGTAACCACCATTGGGTCATTGTGGTCCTGCAAAATATCTTCAAAATCTTCGTCACTGAAACTAATGACGACACTTTTCTTTCTCGGTTTCTGGATCGGTCGATTTGCTACTGAGAGAACCTGTCCGACATATTTCTTTCGATCACATTTCTTCTCTCCACCACCAGCAAAACCACCTGCGATGGTACCGGTCAAGAAATTATTGTCTTTCTCGGTTTGTTGTTCCGGGGCTCCAGCAGTTGGTGGTGGGGTTTTATCCCTCTTTTGCTCAGTCCTAGGAGGTGATGGGCTTCTTTTCCTGGAGCGTTTGCGTAGGGCTTCTCCGATGTAATGCTGAAGCTTGCCATCTCTCACCATTTCCTCAATCAGATCTTTAAGTTGAATACATTGGTCGGTGGTGTGTCCCCATCCACCATGGTGATCGCAATACTTCGACCTATCCTTTTGGGCCGCCTTTCTTAAGGCTGGTGGCCGAGTGACGTTGCGCATTTCCGTGTGCATGATCTCACGAAGAATTTGACTCCTTGGGACCGTTAACTGTGTATATTCCTCAAACCTGCCTCTGGGAGGTGGTCTATCACCTCTTTCTTGCTCTCTCTTCTCCTTCTTTCCCTTATCCCTAAAGCGATCACTCTGACGACCCTCGTTGTGACGAGGTCGCTGCTCGTATCGCCCTTCCGTACCTCTGGCTACAGTACTAATTCTTCGGAACTCTTCCAAATTAACATACTTTCTGGATCTTTCCCTCAGTTCAACCATGTTATGAGGCAGTTCCCCAATTAGGCAGTCTTTGAAATCACCATCCAATAGTCCTTGGGTGAGTAAAAGAACTGACACCCCTGACTGCAAACCAGATATGCCGCTAGCCTCTTGCTGATAACGAGCCAGGTAGTCACGTAAAGACTCGCCAGGTCTTTGTGCAACTCCTGCTAATGAATGATCGGACTTAGGCTGCAACATGCTGTGTATCGATTAAGGAATACTCTCCTAAGCTCGGCCCAAGAACTGATGGAATTGGCTGGTAGGGAGTTGAACCATCTCAGCGGCGCAGGGCCCAGCGTCATTGAGAAGGCTCGGCACTTCATCTCGTCTTCACCTCCGTAGAACATCATTGAAGATTCGTAGGAAGCAACATGATCCATCGGATCGGTTGTCCCATTGTACCGGGATACATTCTGATGGCCCATGTACGTTTGTGGAGTACGAAATGCCATAATGGCAGCAGTGAACGGGTGACCCGGATGAGGCTCTGTACTTATTGGTTCGGGGGTTACATTGGGATTAAGGTTGGGAGGTAATGGCGGGGTAATTTGGTTGCTGAAGGCCGCGTGAGGGCCCTGCTCGGCAAGCCTAGCCATGCTTTGCTGCTGTAAAGTAGCAATAGCCTGGTTTTGTTTTTCAATCAGTGAAGTTTGGGTCCTCAGAATTTCCATAATAGCATCCTCCCTCCTCCTGGCGGATGAGGTAGTCATGTAGGATCTCCCCTGAGATTCAGAACGCTCACCACCCTTAAGCGTTCCAAATCGTCCCCTGGTAAACTGCGGCACCCCTCTAAACAAGGGTGCTTCTCTATTAGATCGCTCGGCTCGGGAGGGTTCTTGAACTTGTCGTTCAGCTCGACGTTCAGCTTCAACTCGGGAGCCAGCAGGGGCTCTTCTAGACTGGTGTGGTCCAGAATCAGCGGTATCACGCCACTCTGACACGTGGCCGTCAAAAACTTGACCTGGCTGAACTCGTCGTTCATCCCCCCCCCCTCAACCGGGACTACGGCGGCTTGCGGTTGCACCCGTGGAACAACTGGAGCAACATGCTGGGCCGCTGGAGGGCCCTGGGGGCTCTCAGGCTGATTACCCGCAGGGGGAGAGAGTCTATCCCTCACATTCCTTCTAGCAACATTCCTAGGTCCGGCGTTCTTAGGTGGTCTTCCTCTCATACGACGGCGGAGATCCCCTTCTTGGTTGTTATCGTTGTTGTTTGCCATTAGTTGCGGTGGTGGTGGGAATACTGGTTATTCGTTCCCCACAGACGGCGCCAATGTAGTGTCCTTGAACACTGTCCTTAATCCTCAATGTTCTCAAGGTTATGGAACCAGGAGCTCAAGAGAAGATTAAGTGTTGATGTATGACCTTCGTGGTTTTTTCTGCAATTCCAGTTGGGAAGAGCAGGGTTTCCCCAGTCAACAAGTGTGTGCAGAGTGCTAACTTAGGGATGAGAATACGTACCTGAAACCCTAGCTGTTATGAGCTATTTATAGGGTCTGGAGGAGCTTGATGTTGGGCCGTGTGGGCCTCGAATCAACGTGGGCTAACCATAGATTCTGTGAGGAAAAATAGGAGATATATTCCCTTAGAATCCGGATAGGATCAGCGCACGATCCCATGTAGAGGCTGTTGCGAGATTCTGAGAGCATTATGCGGAAGGGATAGGAAGCTGTGGTGCAACTGAATCTCCTATCGGCCGACGCTATGACTCGGTCGCAGAATCCCAAGCCGATGATGCAAGAAGTATTAAGGCTCGGTTCCGTCAAGTCCGAGCCAGGTTCTTTTGTCAGCAAATCCGAGCCAGGGATGTTTATGCCGAACTAACCGAGGAAAGGACCATCTTAATATATAACATAAGGTCGGCAGACCCTACAAAGAGAAATTCTGTCATCTTCAATAATGATGAGGTTGATATTTCGGATTGGGTGGATGTCATTATTAAGATCAAATCTTGATCTTGGTTCTCTAGTTTGAGTAATATAACTATTTCTTTCTTTCTCTGATTGGTGTATGACACCGTTACAGCGTATTGATAAGGTAGACTAATTTTGCTTTATTTTGGTCCATGTTGTTGTAAGCATCTGTTATACTCTTTTTCTTTTGTTTAGGATTTTTCAACTGGTTTTTTTCTCTGTCATGGTGGTTTTTAAGGAGGCAGAGATCTTAATTTTGTCCAGTGGTTGGTTTTTTTAGGTGGTGGGTTGTTTGTGGTTTTGGTGTCATTTTGGTTGTTTCACTTTCTCATGAAGTGAATTGTACTGTTTTTGTTGGTTTTGGTCTTTATTGAGCATATGAGTGATTACCCTGTTCAAACTCTTCATGAAAGATAGGATTCAAGTGTACAATAATGCTTATTTTGATCCCGATCATGGTGTTAATAAAATTCTTTGCTTATGAAAAAATTCTCAACTCTTAGGTTAAAGGATGAGCTAAAGAAAACTCAATTAATGAATACAAATAAACAAATTGTTTGAGTTAATTTAACATCACTTGTGTTTAGTTTTTTTAATTTTTTTCGTTAAAGAACTTGTCATTTTCAACTTTTTTTAATTTATTATTATTATCACAAATAAGGATCTATGCCCCACGCCAACGAGATCCTCGTGGCAAGCCCGTTGTTTTAAGAGGAAAAAACAACTTCGAATTTACTAACCCCTTTAAACTAACAACTTGCTTTAAGAGGAAAACAACAACTTGGAATATGAATTCTAAACTCAGCAGAGAAAACAAGGCAACGGGACAAATACGGTAGCTGATTACAAGACGAAGATTCAAAACGTGACCGTATATCTTAATAGTGTTTGTTTGCCAAACTTTGAAACTAAAAACCAAACTTGTGGCTGCCGCTTGGGCAAGAGTACGTACGTCATTTTTATATCTTAATAGTGTTTGTTTGCCATAGACTAGTGTATCACGGTTCAAGTGTCCTTCCTAAACATTTCCTGAAACCTAGGTTTAAAAAAAAAATGAAGGTACTTGATTTATTAAAAAAAAATTAGTAAATGAAATTTTTACATCAAAATTTGATTAAAAAACAAAAGGGAGTCTAAGGAAATTGTGAAGTTGAAATAAAAATGAAAATTCTCAATTTTGAAAAATATAACGGTGTAAAATTTTCTCACTAAAATTTGAATAAAAATAAGAAGGCTCGTAAGTTGCTTTCAAGTTTCAATGCTGTGGATGCCAATTACATGGTCACTTTTGGGTAACCGTAGCGCCTTGGTTTTTAGACAGGAAAATTTTAATATTGTTTTGATCTCATGGATATTATTACAATTCGATTTTGAGCCTGGTTTAAAAGTAATATCAAGGTTTATATATTTGTTTTCCGAATTGGTATCCCAATTTGCTTCTTTTTATTAATCTCACAAACTGAGCTAATTTTTTGTTTTGTTGGGTTGAGTATTCTGTACTCAGTCAGTGCAATAAATCTTGGCTTATAAAAAAGAATTACTTGACTGAGTGTGGATTTTCTAGCTCTATTATTTGGAGAGATAGTTTTTTTAATTTTTCAGAATAGTGTTTCAAAGATGTAAAATTATAGATTGGATTGTATTTTGAAGATTTAAATAGCTACTAACGAGTGAATATATTTTTATTGAATAATTGGTGTTTTATATTTTATGCAATATTTTTTGGTTAAGCTATTATCACTAGTGTGTATAATGTTGGAAGTCTCACATCGCTTGCCTCATAATATGTGTCGTAGTTTAAATACCTGTTGGACCACTCCTCTCATTGCCAATTGGTTTTGAGATGATACCTTAACATGATATCGGTTGTTATGGGCCAAAAGTTACCCTTTGTTATGTGTCAATTGTTACCCGTTGGAGGGGGTGTGTTGGGAGGTTTAAATACTCTCATTGCCAATTGGTTTTAAGATGTAACCTTAACATATAATTTAGATTTTGAAAAAAAAAAGTATAAGTAGTAATTGATTAGATTGATTTTTTTAATTGATTAAAGCATGAAAAACTTAGATAAATTATTTTTTTTTGGTGAACAAAACTTAGATAAATTATAATAAATACTTTTAATAAAATAAGTAAATATAATGTAAGTTCTTATGGATTAATATGTAAAAATATGAAATAAATGATTTCCTCTTTAATGGGTGCAATATTCATATTTGGGGCAATCAGAGCATGTGCTAGTTAACCCGCACCATCTACCCGTTGGTGTAGGATGTATTAAAAACTGACAAAGAGAATTCTAATATTCATAGTCATCCTATCTAATTTGTGAAGAATTGTTTTCTTATAAAGGATATATGTGGTTTGTGTAATGTAATTTATAAAGGTTTTCACCATGCAAAATATTGTAGCTAAAATTTCAATAATTTCCTTTAATTTTCATCCTTTAACATTTGGCAATAAAAAAAAATTAAAAGAGGAAAAATTATAGTAATAAGCATCAGACACTTTCTTTTTATTGCTGCTCAGATAGTAATTGAAACAATAAATAAAAAATAATGTTACTTATAAGGAAGTACATGACAGAACAACTCTTCATCTGCTACAATAAACAAATTTAAAAAATTTATTATAAAAGAAAAAAACACTTTAAATCATCATATATAGCTCGAAACTCCTCATCATCCTCAATAGATATTAGAATTCTATCACTACTTATAGACCGAAAAGCCATAGAAAAGAGTTCATCCCCTTTAGCAGAATTGGGAACCATGGAAGTATTCAAGAACACCTTAGCATAAGCTTGTCATCATCTTTCATGGAGAGATGGAGAAAGACATTCTGGCCGTTTCAGAATCGCAGGAGGTGAAAAAAATAAGCACTCACATTATATAAAAAATTTGAAAAACTTGAATAATTTACGCCCTCCGCTCTTTATTTATAAGTCTTTTTGGTCAATTTTCATACCCTTTAAAAAAATTAGTGTTGAAACCCAATTTTGTTCCATTTTTCAAAATTAAAAAAAAATAAAAATTCAAAAAAAAAGAAGAGAGGAAAACTTAAAAAAAAAAAAAACTCAAAAAGAATAAGAGAAAGGTGAGTAAAAAATAGAATTGAAATTTTAACCCTTTTTGAAAAATCACTTTTGAAAAAAAGTACTTTTTTTAAAAGTTTGCTTTTAATCAAGGAATTTTCGTAGATTCAAAATCTATGAAAAAAGAGTTTTCCGGAATAATATAGTTTGTCCAAATCAAACAGCAAATGAAAAAGTTACAAAAGGTTAAAATTTTTTTTAATAAAATATTCTAATACACCATAAACACCGAGATACAAAACAAATATTTCAACCCAATTCAAAAAAAAATTAAACAATTTTAATTCTATCTCTTTTATTTTCAACAAATATTCACCGGTATATCTCCATCAAATACAATTTTCTTTCCTTCTTTCCCTTATCACTGCCGACACTCCCTCTGTTATTCACCTCATTCCCTCTTCTTTTCTCTTTCTCTCTCTCATCTCTCCTCCGTTGCATTTTTTTTCCTTTTCTCTCCTTCTTCTTTCTTCATTCTCTGTCCCATTTTTCTTCTCTGGTTCTTTTTTTTTTTTTAGGTTTGTTTAACCTCAGCTCGAGGATAAAGAGTTAAAAAATGGTAAAATAGTATTGGAAAATGAAATTCACTATTACCTCAGTATTAAATCTTTAATTTTTCAATGTAAAAATACTATTTTAAGCCTATAATTTAGGGCTGAAATTAAAAAAAAAAATTTTTTCTCACGTCACAACAAAATCCAGCTCATGAGACAAGATAAAAACGCAAAAATCTTTTCCTTTTTATCAATTTTTTATTTTTTCGATTTTTTTTGTCATTAGCTTTATTATTCTATTATTCTATTATTACATAAAGATTCAAGATCAGGATTTTTTTTATTATTAATAAAGATTCAAGAACAGGTTTTTTTATTATTAATAAAGATTCAAGAACAGGTTTTTTTTTTTTAAAAAAAATTATTATTCTATTATTACTATAGTGGTTGTTATTATTATTATCATATTATTATTGAAATTTGTCATTGTTGTTGTTCTATTTATTATTATCATTGTTGTTGGTGTTGCTATTGTTATTGTTATTTTGTAATTATCATAGTAATTACTCCCTCCGGTCCTATTTATAAGACCCTTTTGGGGTTTTTATTTTGGTCCTATTTATAAGACCCCTTTCCAATTTTCAATAACATTTAATTACTTCTTTCCACTAACACCCCTATAAAGTCAACACTTTTTAGAGTTCCAATAATAATTATAGGGGTAGTTTTGAAAAAGTATATCAAATTTTCACATTTCCAATGCCACTAACAAATTTATTCATTCTTCTTGGTGGGAATGAAAAACCCCAAAAGGGTCTTATAAATAGGACCGGAGAGAGTATTACAGTTGTTGTTATGCATTATTGTTATTGTTATTTTGTAATTATCATAGTAATTATTGTAGTTGTTGTTATGTATTATTGTTATTATCACTCTATTAATAAATAAAAAAAAAATAAATAGGTGAAAACATAATAAAAATTAATTCTGTAGGTTATAGTTTGGGTATTTAGAGGCATTTTTAAGTAATTTTGACACCACCATCGGATCCAGAAGGTCAATAATAGCTAAGAAGCAAGTATGTGACCTACAGCGTTGGATTGAATTTATTTTAGTTTTCTGATCACTTTGCGACGATTAAGACCCTCGCTAACGTGTAGTTAAAGTAAAATTGTCCCCAAAGTTGCTATTGCAAAACAAAGCCGTCGCGAAAATGATTTGTTGCAGAAAAAACCGTAGCTAAATTATTGCTATTTGATGCCAGCTTCTTCCAACTATTTTGGGCTGAATGCAGGCTTAATTTTTGCGTACGTCATGATGATGTCATACTTATTTAATTTAATTTAATTTCTTTTTATTTTTTATTTTTAAAAAATCCAGTATATCTGTCCTGGCATTTTTGGACCTCCTGAATCCGATTCCGCAGTCGGTTTTGTGATTTTAGACTCCGAAATATTTATTTTTTATTTTTTATCAATATTTACATACTTTATTATTATTATTATTATTATTATTATTATTATTATTATTATTATTATTTTATTTCTTAACAAAGACACCAAATATACCTACCCGATGATTTTTGAACCTTCTGAATATGATTTTGAGGTCTATTTTGCCTTTTGGAACTCTTAGAAATTTTTCTTTTATATACATACTTATTTTCTTTTTATTCTACAATTATTTGCAAATTAAGACCGACAAGGGAATACCCATGATTTGCCGAAGTATTATTAAATTTGTGGTTTTCTTGAAGTGAGGACCATTTTTTAAATTTTTACCGGGAGTACTTTTGGAATTTAAATGATGCCAATAAAATCTTAATTCCAAAATAATTTCAAAACGATTATTAATTAAATATGCACATGAGTAAAGCCGATGACGGGAAAAATTGGAAGATGATCAAAGTGACGGTTACATATATAGAATCTATCTGATAATCATAAGGCATGTTTTATTATCAGATTTGGCCATGAGTATTGGTTGGGTTTGATTTTCAAACTTAAAATAGTGTAATCGTACATACATTAGATTTTTTAAAAATACTTTTTTTTATATATTAAAAATATTTTTAAAACTTTACCGACAACAGAAAAGTTAGAAAAAGATCGTGGTTGCGATTACATAAATTTTATCTAACATTCTTGAGGCATTTTTTATATTAGATTTAGCCAGGAATGCTAGCTGGATCTAATCACTAAAAATTAAAACAAAATATTTTTTCAAATTTTAATTACTAAAACCAATGTGAATAAATTCGTTTGTCATTAACCGTTATGACAATGGTGAATATAAAATATTTAAAAATAAATCATTTTGATGATAATCATTTTATTTTGAATTAAACTTTTTGATTGTCACAAACCAAATTTCGGGCTTTCTCATGGGATCTTCTTCTGGATCATGTAGCCTCCAAAGTTAATTTGCAGCATTATGGTGTGATTGTGGATGTACAATGCTCTTTTTGCAAGAATGCTACAAAAAAAAATTATCATATCTTTTTGTTAGTTGTCTGATAGATGATGCAATATAATTTGGTGTTTTATATATGGTTGGTTGGGTTGTGTTAAGATGAGTTCTAATTCTTTAATTTACACAAATTATTTCTAGAGCACTGTAATTTAGGGAAGATCAAGAAGAGCATAAACTTTATAGGTATGATTTGGATGTGTGCCTACTGGACTATTTGGATCAAGAGAAATTCTGCCATCTTCAATAATGATGAGGTTGATATTTCGGGTTGGGTGGATGTCATTATTAAGATCAAATCTTGGTCTTGGTTCTCTAGTTTGAGTAATATAACTATTTTTTTTTCTTTCTTTCTTTCTCTGTTTGGTGTATGGCACTGTTACAACATATTGATAAGGTAGGCTAATTTTGCTTTATTTTGGTCCATGTTGTTGTAAGTATTTGTTATACTCTTTTTTCCTTGTTTAGGATTTTTCAACTGGATTTTTTCTCCTATCATGGTGGTTTTTAAGGAGGCAGAGATCTTAATTTTGTCCCTTGGTTGGTTTTTTTAGGTGGTGGGTTGTTTGCGGTTTTGGTGTCATTTTGGTTGCTTCACTTTCTCATGAAGTGGATTGTACTGTTTTTGTTGGTTTTGATCTTTATTGAGCATATGATTGAGTACCGTGTTCAAACTCTCCATGAAAGATAGGGCTCAAGTGTACAATAATGCTTATTTTGATCCCGATTGTGGTGTTAATAAAATTCTTTGCTAATGAAAAAAATTCTCAACTCTTAGGTTAAAGGATGAGGTAAAGAAAACTCAATTAATGAATACAAATAAACAAATTGTTTTAGGTAAAAAAAAATTAGTAAATGAAATTTTTACATCAAAATTTGATTAAAAAAAAAAAGGGAGTCTATGAAAATTGTGAAGTTGAAATAAAAATGAAAATTCTCAATTTTGAAAAATATAATGGTGTAAAATTTTCTCACTAAAATTTGAATAAAAATATATGAAATGGAAAGCGTTGTGGAAATGGAAATTATTAGCGCCTTTGAAGGTTCGTGTTTTCAACTGGCCCCTGGTTACCAAATCAAATTGCACGTGAATAATGTCGCCATTATTATATTGCATGGCACATTAAGAAATGACTATTCAATATATTCGGTGATTGTTGTCGATCTTTCAGCTAACATGTGGATTCAATGTTACATTTACTCTTGAATAGGTGTTCCTTTTAATACGAGGTACGTATATTTCTCAACACTTTGAAAGTCATTTACTCTTGAATAGGTGTTCCATTTACTCTACGCTAATGCACGGCAAGAAGGCTCGTAAGTTGCTTTCAAGTTTCAATGCTGTGGATGCCAATTGCATGGTCACTTTTGGGTAACCGCGTAGCGCCTTGGTTTTTAGACAGGAAAATTTTAATATTGTTTTGATCTTATGGATATTATTACAATTCGATTTTAATTTGAGCCTGGTTTAAAAGTAATATAAAGGATTATATATTTGTTTTTCGAATTGGTATCCCAATTTGCTTCTTTTTATTAATCTCACAAACTGAGCTAATTTTTTGTTTTGTTGGGTTGAGTATTCTGTACTCGGTCAGTGCAATAAATCTTGGCTTATAAAAATGAATTGCTTGACTGAGTGTGGATTTTCTTCTATTATTTGGAGAGATAGTTTTTTTAATTTTTCAGAATAGTGTTTCAAAGATGTAAAATTAAAGATTGGATTGTATTTTGAAGATTTAAATACCTACTAACGAGTGAATATATTTTTATTGAATAATTGGTGTTTTCTATTTTATGCAATATTTTTTGGTTAAGCTATTGTCACTTGTGTGTATAATGTTGGAAGTCCCACATCGTCTTCCTCATAATATGTGTCATGGTTTAAATACTTGTTGGACTACTCTTCTCATTGCCAATTGGTTTTTAGATGAAACCTTAACATATAATTTAGATTTTGAAAAAAAAAAGTATAAGTAGTAATTGATTAGATTGATTTTTTTAATTGATTAAAGCATGCAAAAACTTAGATAAATTATAATAAATACTTTTAATAAAATAAGTAAACATAACGTAAGTTCTTATGGATTATATGTAAAAATATGAAATAAATGATTTTCTCTTTAATGGGTGCAATATTCATATTTGGGGCAATCAGAGCATGTGTTAGTCAATCCGCACCATCTATTAAAAATTGAAAAAGAGAATTCTAATATTCGTAGTCATCCTATCTAATTTGTGAAGAATTGTTTTCTTATGAAGGATATATGTGGTTTATGTAATGTAATTTATAAAGGTTTTCACCATGCAAGATATTGTAGCTAAAATTTCAATAATTTCCTTTTCATTCTTTAACATTATTTGGCAATAAAAAAATTAAAAGAGGAAAAATTATAGTAATAAGCATCACACACTTTCTTTTTATTGCTGCTCAGATAGCAATTGAAACAATAAATAAAAAATAATGTTACTTATAAGAAAGTACATGACAGAACAACTCTTCATCTGCTACAATAAACATAAATTTAAAAAAATTTATTATAAAAGAAAAAAAACACTTTAAATCATCATATACGGCTCAGAACTCCTCATCATCTTCAATAGATATTAGAATCCTACCACCACTTATATATAGACCGAAAAGCCATAGAAAAGAGTTCATCCCCTTTAGTAGAATTGGGAACCATGGAAGCATTCAAGAACACCTTAGCATAAGCTTGTCATCATCTTTCATGGAGAGATGGAGAAAGACATTCTGGCCGTTTCAGAATGCAGGAGGTGAAAAATCACAACTATATAAAAAGATTTGAAAAACTTGAATAATTTACGTCATCCGCTTCTTATTTATAAGCCTCTTTGGCCAATTCTCATATCCTTTAGGAAAATTAATGTTAACACCCAATTTTGTCCCAATTTTCAAAATTAAAAAAAAATTAAAAAAAGAGAGGAAAATTAAAAAAAAAGCAAAAACAAAAAAATAATAAGAGAAAGGTGAGTAATTGAAATTTTAACCCTTTTTGAAAAATCACTTTTGAAAAAAAGTACTTTTTTTAAAAATAGTTTGCTTTTAATCAAGGAATTTTTTTAGATTCAAAATCTATGAAAAAAGAGCTTTCCAGACTAATATAGTTTCTCCGAATCGAACACTAAATGAGAAAGTTACAAAGGGTTAAAATTTTTTAATAAAATATTCTAATGCACCAACTATACCGAAATACAAAACAAATATTTCAACCCAATTCAAAAAAAAATTTAAACATTATGTCATTAAAAATTATGAACTTTAATTTTATCTCTTTTATTTTCAACAAATACTCACCGGTATATCTCCATCAAATACAATTTTCTTTTTCTTTTCTTCTTTCCCTTATCACTGCCGACACTCCCTCTGTTATTCACTTTCATTCCCTCTTCTTTTCTCTTTCCCTCTCTCATCTTTACTCCGTTGCATTTTTTTTCCTTTTCTCTCCTTCTTCTTTCTTCGTTCTCTGTCTCATTTTTCTTATCTGGTTCCATTTTTTTTCTTAACCTCAGCCGCCAGCTTAAAAATGATAAAGTAGCATCAGAAAATTAAATAAAATCCATTATTAATTAAGTATTAAATCTTTAATTTTAATGTAAAAATGATATTTTAAGCCTCTTATTTAAGGCTGAGATTAAGAATTTTTTTTTTTCTTACATCACAACAAAATCCAGCTCATGAGACAAGATAAAACACACGAATCTTTTCCTTTTTATCAATTTTTGTATTTTTTCGATCATGTTTTGTCATTATTTTTACTATTCTATTATTCTATTATTACATAAAGATTCCAGAACAGATTTTTTTTAGAGTGAAGATCCACTTTGGTTCCTGTCGATTTTGCACAGTACCAATTTAGTCCCGACAATTCATAATACCACATTTAGTCTCTAAAAAAAAATTTTCATACCAATTTGGTCCCTTAACTTTTTTTCATATCAATTTAGTCCCTCAAGATTTTCAAATGTACCAATTTGATCCTTAAAATTGAGGGACCAAGTTGGTATGGAAGAAAATCTTGAGGGACGAAATTGGTATGGAAAAAAGGTTAGGGACAAAATTGGTATGAAAATTTTTTCTTGAGGAACTAAATGTGGTATTATGAATTGTCAGGGACCAAATTGGTACTGTGCAAAATTGACAGGGACCAAATTGGGTCTTCACTCTTTTTTTTATTATTAATAAAGATTCAAGAACAGGTTTTCTATTATTAATAAAGATTCAAGAACGGTTTTTTTTTAAAATTATTATTCTATTATTACTATAGCGGTTGTTATTATTATTATCATATCATTATTCTTATTATTGAAATTTGTCATTGTTGTTGTTCTATTTATTATTATCATTATTGTTGTTGGTGCTGCTATTGTTATTGTTATTTTGTAATTATCATAGTAATTATTGTAGTTGTTGTTAAGCATTATTGTTATTATCACTCTATTAATAAAAAAACAAAATAAATAGGTGAAAACATAATAAAAATTAATTCTGTAGGTTATAGTTTGGGTATTTAGAGGCATTTTTAAGTAATTTTGACACCACCATTGGATCCAGAAGGTCTAAAATAGCTAAGAAGCAAGTATGTGACCAACATCGGTGGATTGAATTTATTTTAGTTTTCTGATCATTTTGCGACGATTAAGGCCGTCGCTAACATGTTGTTAAACTAAAATTGTCCCCAAAGTTGCTATTGCAAAACAAACCGTCGCGAAAACGAGTTGTTGCAGAAAAAACGTCGCTAAATTATTGCTATTGGATGCCAGCTTCTTCCAACTATTTTGGGCTGAAGGCAGGCTTAATTTCTTTGCTGACGTCATGCTGATGTCATAATTATTTAATATAATTTATTTTTTTATTTATATTTTTTTAAGGCTTAATTGCATAATTGGTCCTTTATCTTATTTATTAGATTCACTTTGGTCCTTTATCTTAATATTCCAAGAATATTTTCTCTTCTTCTTTCTATTCCTGTTCCTCTGTTCTCTCCTTAAAGCGGCGGCAGCCACCATGGACGCCGCCACCACCGCCCATGCCACCGTCGCCGTCATTTTTAGAAATTAATCGGAGTTGTTGAAGCATTTTGCACTTGTTTTCACATATTTTCCAGCAGGCTCAAAGGAGGAGACCATTGTTGATAACCAAGGTTTTAGAAAAGGGAGCCTAGAATTCGGATTTTGAGGAAAAAAGAACAAAAAATACGAACTTGTTTGAGGAATAATGAAAATAAAGCTTAAAAACCGTGAAAAATTGAAGAATGTTGAAGAAATTTGAAGAAATTTGATGATTTTCGAGGGAAGAGGGTGTGAGCCCATGGTGGTTGCCCTCGTTGCTGTAAGGAGAGAGCAGAGGAAGAAGAAGAAGGAGGAATATTCTTGGAATATTAAGATAAAGGACCAAAGTGAATCTAATATATAAGATAAAGGACCAATTATGCATTCAAGCCTAGAAGGGGGAATATTCTTGAAATATTCCTTCTCAATAACTTTATTTTAATGGAAGGACCAAACTGAATCTTTTAAAAAAAATAAAGGACCAATAAATTGCAAAAAAAAGATAAAAGACCAAAGTGAATCTAATAAATAAGATAAAAGATCAATTATGCAATTAAGACTTTTTTTAAATAATCAAGTATACGTACCTTGACATTTTTGGACCTCCTGAATCCGATTCCACAGTCAGTTTTGTGATTTTAGACTACAAAATATTTATTTTTTTATTTTTTATCAATATTTACCTACTTTAATATTATTATTAATATTTTATTTCTTAACAAAGACACCGAATATACTTACCCGGTGGTTTTTGGACCTTCTGAATCTGATTTTGAGGTCTATTTTGCCTTTTGAAACTCTTAGAAATTTTTCTTTTATATACATACTTATTTTCTTTTTATTTTACAATTATTTGCGAATTAAGACTGACGATGGAATACTCATGATTTGTCGAAGTATTGTTAAATTTGTGGTTTTCTTGAGGTGAAGACCATCTTTTAAATTTAAATGATGGTGGAATTTAAATGATGCCAATAAAATCTTAATTCCAAAATAATTTCAAAATAATTATTAATTAAATATGCACATGAATAAAGTCGATGACGGAAAAATTGGAAGTTGATTGAAGTGAAGGTTACGTAGAATCTATCTTATAGTCTTAAGGCATGTTTTATTATCAGATTTGGCCATAAGTATTGGTTGGGTTTGATTTTCAAATTTAAAATAGTATAATCGTACATACCTTAGATTTTTAAAAAATACTTTTTTTCTTATATATTAAAAATATTTTTAAAACTTTGCCGACGATAGAAAAGTTAGAAAAAGATCGTGATTGCGATTACATAAATTTTATCTAATATTCTTGAGACATTTTTTATATTAGATTTAGTCAGGAATGCTAGCTGGATCTAATCACTAAAAATTAAAATAAAATATTTGTTCAAATTTTAATTACTAAAACCAATGTGAATAAATTCGTTTGTCCTTAACCGTTATGACAATGGTGAATATAAAATATTTAAAAACAAATCATTTTGATGATAATCATTTTATTTAGAATTAAACATTTTGATTGCTGATTGGGGTCTAATATGTGATGTTTTTGTACCTTTTTTGCCTCCCTTTTACATAGTAAGTGGATTGTTTCTTGAGTAAATTGGAATAAAACAATGGAATTTTGTCATTATAAGATTTCTGGAACCTTTTGATGTGTTTGGTTTGTTTTCAGGTATTTAATCTCTTAAAACAATGATTTTTGCAAAGGAATGAAGAAGGAGAGCTTGGTACTTGAATTAGGAAGAAAAAGAGGAAAAAAATGAAGAAAAGTTGACCTTGGCGCCCAGGCGCGGGTCCCATGCGCCCAGGCCCGGGCTGGGGTCAACTGGCCAATAATGTGGTGCATTTGGTTGATTTTTCCAGACAGAGTCACGCCTGGGCGCGCAAAATGCGAGAAAGTGACACTGTTCGCTGTTTTGATCATAACTTGAGCTACGCTTATCCAAATGAGGCGATCTATATATCATTTTAAAGCTAATGAAAAGATCTACAACTTTGCAAGAAATAGCCTTGCTCAAATTCGTCCATCTTGGAGGTCAAAATCAGTGCCGAAGTTGCTGCCAGACACAAATACGGGATTTTAGAAGGATTTTAATGATAAATTCTATTTGTAGATAAGATTCTTAAAGATTAGTTTATTCTAATAGGATCTTATCATATTATATTCAGATTTAGGATTAGTTTTATTAAAATAAAAAGCTTATCACATTAGATTGAAAATGAGGTTAGTTTTTATCTATATAATAATAGGATTAGGATTCATTCCATGTAGGGAGACACTCGTACAACTCCAGAAAATAATAGTAGATTAGGATTTGAGACTTGGAGAAGGAACAAGGATTGAAGGTTTTTGTGAAGAACGCGGAGTTAGCTCAAGGATTCATGGTAATTATTTTTATCATGTTTATTGTGTTTTCTCTTGTAAGTATGAACTAATTCCATCTTTGGGATGTAGGAGTAGATGAATGGAACCTTTTCAATATTTCTAGTAATAAATTAATCTTGTTTTCCGTTATTGAATTCTGTGTTTGATTGTTCTTATCTGTTTCTCATGAAAGAAGTTGTTTCATGACTTTTGAAAATCCTTTATGAATAGACATATGAATTTAGGATTTAGTCATTAATCAAACAACTCAATTGCATAGGCACAGACATGTTTTCTATGAATTGGGTAATTTTATAAAAAGAGGTTTTGACTGAACTTAATGAAAGAGTTAGGTTTTAAAGCTCCCTTGAGACATCATTAGGAGATTAATCTCTAAAATATAGAAACACGCTAAGACATTAGGTGTTATCTAATTTTGCAAAACCAATTCAGAATTCAAGGAAAATAAATTAATTTGTTATAGAATATTTAGGAACCTGCATCGAAATTACTTCCCACTTTTTCCCTAGTCAAAGAGTCATTTATTTTAATTTCTGTTTTTATTTACAAATTCACAATTCCTTTGTCTCGTTCACTAAGTAATATTAATTAGGTGGAATTAATTAAACGGTCACTCCCTTGGGTACGATACTCGGACTTCATTGTCTATATTACTTGTACGATCTGGTACACTTGCCAAAATCCCAACAAGTTTTTGGCGCCGTTGCCGGGGAGTGGTTTTGTTTTAATTAATTTTGGTACTAATTTAATTTTACTTAGTGTAACTTGGGTATATATTTTTATTTTTATTTTTTTTATTATTATGTAACATGGCTTATTCTCATGATGACATAGAACGTATCAAATTTATTTTGTCGGCACCTATTCCATCCTGTTTTGCACAAAATGTTTTTGATGAGATTAAAGTTTTTGATGGTCTTTTAGAGGAGGTGGTACAAAAATCTTCTATTACGGAAGATCAAAGTGCTCCCCTTTCTAAACCCATAGAAAAAGAAGAAATTGTGCATGATTAGATTGAGGAAGTGAAACAAGATAAATTGAATAATGGGATGAGTCTAGGGGTTGAATTAAGGTCCACTTTGCTTGATGAATTTTCTGCTCTTGCTAAATGTATTGGATTGCATGAATATGTGGAACCCTCAAAAAAATTTCCTTCAATTTACCCCTTAATTTTTTATGACTTCCCTGATGCTCATGATGAAGATAAGCCATTGTTCTCCTTTTTAGAGCCTGAAAAGGCAACCTTTCTAAGCCATGGAGTTTACACTTTCATAGACTCCATGCATGATGAAAAAGACAAGCACCATGTGATGATGCTTGAAGTGAAAAATGCACCATTTGACCCGGGAGGATTTAAAACAATTTTTAAACATTTGCTCCAACATCATCCGTGCATATTTCCATGGGATCCAGGAATAACTTGTTATTGTTGCATAACATGGAAGTTGTGCTATAGGATTTGGGATCCTGGTGGATTCTCTTTAGTTTTGTAGTAGTGTAGGATTTAAATTTTTAATTAGGAGATTGAATAAAGAGTTTAGAGTTTTCTATATGTAACTGCTAATGGGGTGCTTCCAGCACTATTTTTAGTTGTTATGTGACACAGGTGAATAAGTTTGGGGGGTCTCCTCCATGGTGCATCAAGAGAGAATGTTATGTCACAAAGGGAAGTCTCTAACTCCTTGCTTTTGTTTTTAGTTTTAATTTTTATTTTGTAGTTTAGGATAGATTTGCTGCTTGAGGACAAGCCACATTCTAAGTTTGGGGGAGGGTAACAAAATAAATATTTTTTTTCTTCTGAACTTGATTTCTCCCCTGGCTTTGTGTTTGTTTGTGTCCTGGCTTGAGTAGGCACTAATTCTAGGTGTTAGATTTGTTCCCTTTGATAGGTGTAAATGCTTGATTGTGATTTCCGACATGTTTTATTACCCAGATACCAATTGGATTTAGCTTTGAAAATTTTTGGAAAGTAGTTGTTTGGCAAACTTGTTGTGAATGATTGATTAGTGAATTGACCTTAACTAGTGAGATTTTGAGCCTATACACTTGAAGGGGTAATGTTGCGATGAAACTCCTATTTCTTTCATGAGTGTTGTTCGCTTTGATTGTTTGTTCTAGAACTTGACTTGTGACCTTTTCAAAATTGACAATTGATTGCATGCATGAACATGATTAAGGCACTTAGGTTTGTGTTTTTGTGGCCTTCAACATATTTTCAGACATAATGTTCCCTTAGTTGCCCACTTTGAACCTTTGAGATTAGTGATTTTCTTTGGTACCCTACTTGAATTGAATATTTTGAGAAGTACCTTTGAAATTGTGAATAAGCAATCAAGTGGAATGTTAGAAAAAATGGTGAAAATGTAAATGCTGAAAATTTGATGTTTCTATTTCTCTTCTAAAAAAAAGAAGAAAAAAAAAGCAACAAATGTGTTAAAAAAAATGAAAAAGAGGAGAATAGAAATAGAGAATAGAAAAAGAAAAAGAAAGAAAATGAAAAAAATCAAGTGAATTGAGTTGTGATTGTGTAAGTACTTTCTTGCTCATTTCATAATTTAAAAGGGAAGTGTTGTGATTTCATTCATTAAGCCCTTTGTTTATCCTTTTATTCTTTTATCCCACCTGACACTTTTAGCCATGACTCCGTTACAACCAAATAAAGACCTTAAGATTTGTGCATGTTTTCAATAAATTCAGTGGAGATGTAGGTCTATAGTCAAGCTTATGGTAACATGCTTTCATTGTTTGAACTTGAGTGAATTGATAATTATTACCCATACACATGATAGATGTTGAGAGGTGGTATGATCACTAATCTTTTGCTCACTTTGAGTTTGTTTTTCAACTGGTTTTCATTGAAGTGATTTGCTAATGAAGAAATGTATCTTGGGTAGGTGAGTTGGAATTTATGGTTAGGTTGCTATACCTTGGGAGGGGAGAATCTTAGGCACTGAATTTTTGTTTTACTTTTGCCTGGGACATGCAAAATGCTAAGTTTGGGGGTGTGATTGGAGTCTAATATGTGATGTTTTTGTACCTTTTTTGCCTTCCATTTACATAGTAAGTGGATTGTTTCTTGAGTAAATTGGAATAAAACAATGGAATTATGTCATTATAAGATTTCTGGAACCTTTTCATGTGTTTGGTTTGTTTTCAGGTATTTAATCTTTTAAAACAATGATTTTTGTAAAGGAATGAAGAAGGAGAGCTTGGTACTTGAATTAGGAAGAAAAAGAGGAAAAAAATGAAGAAAAGTTGACCTTGGCGCCCAGGCGCGGGTCCCACGCGCCCAGGCGCAGGCTGGGGTCAAATGGCCAATAATGTGGTGCATTTGGTTGATTTTTCCAGACAGAGTCACGCCTGGGCGCGCAAAATGCGAGAAAGTGACACTATTCGCTGTTTTGATCATAACTTGAGCTACGCTTATCCAAATGAGGCGATCTATATATCATTTTAAAGCTAAGGAAAATATCTACAACTTTTCCAGAAATAGCCTTGCTCAAATTCGTCCATCTTGGGGGTCAAAATCAGTGCCGAAGTTGCTGCCAGACACAAATACGGGATTTTAGAAGGATTTTAATGATAAATTCTATTTGTATATAAGATTCTTAAAGATTAGTTTATTCTAATAGGATCTTATCATATTATATTCAGATTTAGGATTAGTTTTATTAAAATAAAAAGCTTATCACATTAGATTGAAAATGAGGTTAGTTTTTATCTATATAATAATAGGATTAAGATTCATTCCATGTAGGGAGACACTCATACAACTCCAGAAAATAATACTCCCTCCGATTCAAAAGTCTTGTTGTTTAAGGTTATGCACGAGTTTTAAGAAATGATTAAATAATGTAAAAATTTAGGATGTTTTGACTCTAATGCCCCTATATAATCATTATTGAAGAAAGAGAAAAGTATTGAAAGTGAAAAAGAGAGTGTAATAAATAGGGGTGAGTTGGGAAAAATAACATTTATTATGTATTGGATTTTGTAAAAGAACAAGACTTTTGAATCATGGTACATATGCTAAAAAAACAAGACTTTTGAATCGGAGGGAGTAGTAGATTAGGATTTGAGACTTGGAGAAGGAACAAGGATTGGAGGTTTTTGTGAAGAACGCGGAGTTAGCTCAAGGATTCATGGTAATTATTTTTATCATGTTTATTGTGTTTTCTCTTGTAAGTATGAACTAATTCCATCTTTGGGATGTAGGAGTAGATGAATGGAACCTTTTCAATATTTCTAGTAATAAATTAATCTTGTTTTCCGTTATTGAATTCTGTGTTTGATTGTTATTATTTGTTTCTCATGAGAGAAGTTGTTTCATGACGTTTGAAAATCCTTTATGAATAGACATATGAATTTAGAATTTAGTCATTAATCAAACAACTCAATTGCATAGGCACAGACATGTTTTCTATGAATTGGGTAATTTTATAAAAAGAGGTTTTGACTGAACTTAATGAAAGGGTTAGGTTTTAAGGCTCCCTTGAGACATCATTGGGAGATTAATCTCTAAAATATAGAAACACGCTAAGACATTAGGTGTTATCTAATTTTGCAAAACCAATTCAGAATTCAAGGAAAATAAATTAATTTGTTATAGAATATTTAGGAACCTGCATCGAAACTACTTCCCGCCTTTCCCCTAGTCAAAGAGTCATTTATTTTAATTTCTGTTTTTATTTACAAATTCACAATTCCTTTGTCTCGTTCACTAAGTAATATTAATTAGGTGGAATTAATTAAACGGTCACTCCCTTGGGTACGATACTCGGACTTCATTGTCTATATTACTTGTACGATCTGGTACACTTGCCAGAATCCCAACAATTGCCGCAAACCAAATTTTGGGCTTTCTCATGGGAGTTTCTTCTAGATCATGTGGCCTCCAAAGTTAATTTGCAGCATCGTGGTGTGATTGTGGATGTACAATGCTCTTTTTGCAAGAATGCTACCAAAAAAATTATCATATCTTTTTGTTAGTTGTTTGGTAGCTAATGCAATATAATTTGGTGTTTTATATATGGTTGGTTGGGTTGTGTTAAGGTAAGTTCTAATTCTTTAATTCACACAAATTCTTTCTAGAGCACTGTAATTTAGGGAAGACCAAGAAGAGCAAAAACTTTACAGGTATGATTTGAATGTGTGCATACTTGACTGTTTGGATCAAGAGAAATTCTTTCATCTTTAATAATGATGAGGTTGATATTTCTGGTTAGGTGGATGTCATTATTAAGATCAAATCTTGGTCTTGGTTCTCTAGTTTGAGTAATATAACTATTTCTTTCTTTCTCTGATTGGTGTATCGCACCATTGCAACGTATTGATAAGGTAGGCTAATTTTGCTTTATTTTGGTTCATGTTGTTGTAAGTATCTGTTATACTCTTTTTCCCTTGTTTTGGATTTTTCAAATATTTTTTTCCATACCTTGGTGGTTTTTAAGGAGGCAAAGATCTTAACTTTGTCCTGTGGTTGGTTTTTTTAGGTGGTGGGTTGTTTGTGATTTTGGTTGCTTTACTTTCTAATGAAGTGGATTGTACTGTTTTTGTTGGTTTTGGTCTTTATTGAGTATATGATTGAGTATCGTGTTCAAACTCTTCATGAAAGATAGGGTTCAACGTACTGTACAATAATGCTTATTTTGATCACGATTGTGGTGTTAATAAAATTCTTTGCTTATTAAAAAAATTCTCAACTCTTAGGTTAAAGGATAAGGTAAAGAAAACTAAATTAATGAATACAAATAAACAAATTGTTTGAGGTAAAAAAAATTAATAAATGAAATTTTTACATCAAAATTGGATTAAAAAAGAAAAGGAGTCTATGAAAATTGTGAAGTTGAAATAAAAATGAAAGTTCTCAATTTTGAAAAATATAATGGTGTAAAATTTTCTCACTAAAATTTGAATAAAAATATGAAATGGAAAGCGTTGTGGAAATGGAAATGAAAAGCGCCTTTACATCTTTGAAACACTATTCTGAAAAATTAAAAAAACTATCTCTCCAAATAATAGAGCTAGAAAATCCACGCTCAGTCAAGCAATTCTTTTTTATAAGCCAAGATTTATTGCACTGACTGAGTACAGAATACTCAACCCAACAAAAGAAAAAAATTAGCTCAGTTTGTGAGATTAATAAAAAGAAGCAAATTGGGATACCAATTCGTGAAACAAATATATAAACCTTTATAGTACTCCCTCCGGTCCTATTTATAGGACCCTTTTGGGGTATTTCACTCCCACCAAGGAATATAGGTAAATGTGTTAGTGGTATTGGAAATGTGAAAATTTGGTATAATTTTTAAAAAATCCCCATAGAAACTCTAAAAAGTGTTGAGTTGATTGGGTGTTTGTGGAAAGAAATAATTAAATGTTATTGGAAATTTAAAAGGAGTCCTATAATTAGGACCAAACAAAAACACTCAAAAGGGTCCTATAAATAGGACCGGAGGGAGTATTACTTTTAAACCAGGCTCAAAATCTAATTGTAATAATATCCATGAGATCAAAACAATATTAAAATTTTCCTGTCTAAAAACCAAGGCGCTACGGTTTCCCAAAAGTGACCATGTAATTGGCATCCACAGCATTGAAACTTGAAAGCAACTTACGACTTACGAGCCTTCTTGCCGTGCATTAGCGTAGAATATAATGACTTTCAAAAGTGTTGAGAAATATACGTACCTCGTATTAAAAGTAACACCTATTAAAGAGTAAATGTAACATTGAATCCACATGTTAGCTGAAAGATCGACAACAATCACCAAATATTGAATAGTCATTTCTTAATGTGCCATGCAATATAATAATGGCGACATTCACGTGCAATTTGATTTGGTAACCAGGGGGCAGGGGCCAGTTGAAAACACGAACCTTCAAATTGTAAAATTAAAGATTGGATTGTATTTTGAATATTTAAATAGCTACTAACGAGTGAATATATTTTTATTGAATAATTGGTGTTTTCTATTTTATGCAATATTTCTTGCTTAAGCTATTGTCACTTGTGTGTATAATTTAGATTTTGAAAAAAAAAAGTATAAGTAGTAATTGATTATATTGATTTTTTTTAATTGATTAAAGCATGCAAAAACTTAGATAAATTATAATAAATACTTTTAATAAAATAAGTAAACATAATGTAAGTTCTTATGGATTTATATGTAAAAATATAAAATAAATGATTTCCACTTTAATGTGTGCAATATTTATATTTGGGGCCATTAGAGCATAGAGCATGTGCTAGTCAACCAGCACCATCTACCCGTTGGTGTAGGATGTGTTAAAAATTGAAAAAGAGAATTCTAATATTCATAGTCATCCTATCTAATTTGTGAAGAATTGTTTTAATTTCTTATAAAGGATATATGTGGTTTATGTAATGTAATTTATAAAGGTTTTCACCATGCAAGATATTGTAGCTAAAATTTCAATAATTTCCTTTTCATCCTTTAACATTTGGCAATAAAAAAAATTAAAAGAGGAAAAATTATAGTAATAAGCATCAAACACTTTCTCTTTATTGCTGCTTAGATAACAATTGAAACAATAAATAAAAAATAATTTTACTTATAAGGAAGTACAAGGCGGAACAACTCTTCATCTGCTACAATAAACGAATTTTAACAAAATTTATTATAAAAGGAAAAAAACAGTTTAAATCATCATATACGGCACGAAACTCCTCTTCATCCTCAATAGATATTAGAATCCTATCACCACCTATAGATCGAAAAGCCATAGAAAAGAGTTCATCCCCTTTAGTAGAATTAGGAACCATGGAAGCATTCAAGAACGCCTTAGCATAAGCATGTCATCATCTTTCATGGAAACATGGAGAAAGACATTCGGGCCATTTTGGAATCGCAGGAGGTGAAAAAAATAAGAACTCACAACTATATAAAAAGATTTGAAAAACTTGAATAATTTACTTCCTCCGCTCCTTATTTATAAGCCTCTTTTGCCAATTTTCATACTCTTTAAGAAAATTAGTTAGTATTGTTAGTGGTATTATAAATGTAAATATTTGGTATACTTTTTCAAATGTAGCCCTATAACTATTATTGGAAATCTAAAAAGTGTTGAATAATTAGGGGTGTTTGTTAAAAAGAAATAATTAATGCCATTGGAAATTGGGAATGTGGTTTATATTAAAGAAAAAAAGTATTTAAAATGGGCTTATATTTAGGACCTGAGGAAGCATTTAATTTTAAATTTTACAGTAATATCTTTGTTGCGGATAATAATTTCATATATATATATATATGATATATTGATCGGGGATAATAACTTAAAAAAGTTGAATAATCTATTAAATTTAAAATTTTAATATTTTGGTTAAAGATAAGTTATCTACAATCCTCTCGTGACTCGAAAACTTCAACAGCACACGCACATCTGATGACTCGAAAAAACGTTTTTTCTATATAATAAGATACTACCTCCGTTCGTGTACATAAAACTTTTTTTAGACTTTTATTTTGTTCCTATTTATAAGACTCTATATCATTTTCAGTGACAATTAATTACTTCTTTCCACAAATACCCTTATTTACTTAACAACTTTTAGATTGTCGATACTATTAATAGGGGTTGTTTTGAAAATACATATCAAATATTCACATTTCCAATACAATGAACTAAATTAACCAACTTTCTTAATGGACAAAAAATCTACTAAGAGAGTCTTATATATAGTGATAGAGGGAGTAGTTAATAAATTATTAATCTCGTTTGTTGGAAACCAACAATCGGCCTAACAATCTATTAGAGGGGGAGTGAATAGTAGTTGAAAACAATAGTGCCAATTTTTTGGATAAACTGAAATGTGTCGGATAATGCTTGCTGTTAAAATAAAAAAGGCTGACTTTGGGCCGAGCAGATTCTAATAATCGGTTATCTGAACCGACCACCGATTATCCGAGCCGCGCTACACGAGGATCAGATTTGCAGCGGAAAATAGCTAGCACTATCCGAGCAAAAATAAGAGTATAGAAAAGCCGATTAAACGCTCAGAATAAAAACTGAAAGCAGTAAAGAAGAGAGACAACCGATTTTATACTGGTTCACTCACAACCACGGTGAGCTACGTCCAGTCCCCCCTAAAACCTTTAGGGAGCCTTTAATAAAAATGAATTCAATCGGTTACAAACAGGATTTACAAGAGAACCTCTCCAAACCTAACCCTTCCAAGAGTGTACCAAACTCTTGAAATCTACCCCGACTTCAACTGATTGCCGAAGAACCTCTTCGGACTACACAGATCTTGAAACCTTCAAGGACTTTCGCCAAAGAACCTCTTTAGACTTCTGCTCAGGAACCTCCTAAGACTTCAAATCACCTAAGAACTTCTTAGGTGAGCTTGGAAACCTTCCATGACTTTCACCGCTTGAGAACCTCTCAAGACTTGAAAACAGATTGAATGAATAGTGATGGCTCCAACCCGAAACTCAAATGTGTATGATTCTTAAAGTTTGATGAACAGATGGGTGTACGGTTGTATGTTTGAGAAAGGATTTTGCAGAGAACGATTTGAAGCGTAGATTCAAAATATAACAGTTTCTCTCTCTAGCTCTATCGTTCTCTTTTCTGCATTTTTCTTGTTATCTTTCTTGTGCTTCATTGTGTATTGCTCTTCTATATTTTGAGAAGAAAAACCATGCCTTTTATAATGATTCCAGCACACAAGAGGTACGAAAGAGAGGAAAAAATATCTTGGGACACGTATGTCCTTTCCAACGGATATTCCAGAAAATGTCCAGTTTGCTGCAACGTTCAGAGACACGTATGTCCTTTTTTAGAGGATAATTTCAGCCGTTTCCACTTCTCAGCAACGTTCCAAATCTATCTCTTTCCAACTGCTGATTTAAAATTCCAATTTGAAATTCAAACTTGGTGACAGATAGGCGCTTTGAGATAAAAACAAAATTGCCAGCCACACTCAGTACAATAAAACCAGTACAAATATGAAGAGGTGCTAGCGGCACCGTACTGCTGGTTGTTGAAGAAGATGAACAGTGTTGCCGAGCTTACAGACAGTTCGAGCTTGGCATCTGTTCGAGCTTGGGGACTTGAGTGGCGGATCTGAGCTGAGCTGACCGAGCTGATCTTTTGGCCGACTGTTTTGCTCTGAGCGATAGCTCGGATTGATCACTTCCAAACACGCCTGAGCTTAAGCTGATTTACTCTGACCTCATCAATACACCAATCCGATCTTTAGCCTTCCGAGCAGGGTTCCGAGACCAATGTGAACACACCGTGCAACAATGCCGAGAACAATGTGAACACCGAGCTCATCCTGGAATTTTGACTCTTTTCATCCCAGTGATCGGATTCCTTTGTCTCCGTCAATGGCCGAGATCCACGATCAATGTTTCAATGAAGACCGAGATTTGAGATCACATGGCAAGCTGATTTGATTGACTTGGCCGAGATCCGAGATACTTCATAGCATTCTGAGCTGATTTGACAATAGCCCTGGCCGAGAACCGAGCTCATCAAAGTAATTGACGAACCGAGCATATTGACCTGATTCATTCGGCTTCCTCAACGTCCAAGAACTGAGCATCATCAGACCAACGAGCTTATTCATTTGTCTTCATCAAAGCCTTGGCCGAGAACCGAGCGCATGAAATGTTTGTCGTCATCAAAACCTTTGATTTAATATCGTTCAATTAATATAATTTAGAGAAAATTTGTAACTTTTTAAAAAGGAGTTTGTAACTTTTAAAAAAAAAATTATAACTTTTGAAAGTTAGTTTTCAGAAAGTTAATTTTAAATAGCTTTCAAAAAACAAAAATAATTTTCACTAATTCATTTATACCCTCCAATATTTTTTAAAATTACATTAATTACACACACTAATTGATGACAATTTAATTTGTAATTATATATGTATTTAATTAGTTATTACTTATAATTTAATAATTTTTTAATACTTAATTAATTAACCACACATTTAATAAATAAAAATAATAATTTAATAAGTTTTTTATATTATTAATAAAAAAAGAAATAATAATAATAAATATAAATAAAATAGTGTAGCATGACTTTTTCGGTCATTTAATAATTTTCAAGTACTTACACAACTACTATTGCCAAACATCTATATTTCAAACAATTCTTTTTTTAAGGTTTCAAACAGTTAACTAAACAACTGCAATCTTATGTCTTTAAGCTAACTTCACATCTATCAGCTATAAGTTCATAGTTATAAACTATTTTTTTCGAACAGATCCTTACATTATTAAAAATGTATTTTTTGCAATAAAAATATATTAGTTCTATTTTTTAATATATATTTTTTTTTGGAGAATTCTCGTCCATAGAAGAAGTTTATTAGTATTATTAATAACATTTGGAAACGTAGATATTTGATTTACATTCTAAAACTATCTCTATAATTATTATTATTGGAATTCTAAAAAGTGTAAGGTATATAAGGGTGGTTGTGAAAAAAGTAAGACATTTACTTTTTGACCCCTAACATTTTACTCACCAGCCCCCACTTTATTCCGCCTTATACTAGGCGGCGGAGGTGCAAATTTTCACTCATCCGACTAGTGAAAGGCGGAAACATACCGACTGACAAGAGGCGAAAAGTGAAAATTTGCACGTCCGCCTTGTATAAGGCGAAATAAAATGGGGTTTGTTGAGTAACAATGAGGGCCAAAAAGTACGACCCAAAAGTAATTACTCCCTCATTCCTTAAATATGAAATATTTTTTAGACTTTTATTTTGTTTTCATTTATAAGATCATATACTAATTTTCAGTGACAATTAATTACTTCATTTTACATACATCCCTAAATACTTAACAATTTTTAAATTCTCAATAATATTAATAGGGATAATTTTGAAAATACATATCAAATATTCACATTTTTAATATCATTAAATAATTTAACCAATTTTCTTAATAAACTTAAAATAAAAGGGTGTTATATATAAAGACAAAGTGAGTAAATACTATTTGAAAATAGGAGTGAGATTTTATCAACAGCAATAAAAAACTTTATTTTCTTTAAACTATTAAATTTTTATTTTTTTAATTCAGAAAAACTTTATTAAGTCTCTTATCCTCAATCTTAATTGCTAAGGTTAAAAATAAATAAATAAATAAAATTAACTCATTTGTCATAACCAAACACGCGAGTCGGATCCGGATGTACCTAAATAGTACTTGAGAAACTAGATGAAAAAAATTAATAGTAAAGGACAAATAATGTACAGTACTAATAGATATTATTTTCAGAAAATAATATTTTTCTTGCACTATCCTAAATCGTGGCGGAGCTTGGAAAAAAATTTAGGGGGTGCAAGTTTGATTTATAATATATATGTAAATAATTTGCTAGTTTGAAATTAGAGGATACTTTGGCTGGATAGTAATTTTTTTTGGGTCCGTATTCCTTGCGGAACCATCGGTATCCCCAAGAGCACCCTTAATACCAGGGAGCCCTTGAGACTAATCCGGAGCGAGCTGCGTGGCTGGCTCTCCCAACCAAACCCCGTTGGTGACTGGATAGTAATTGATGTTGTACTATGGCTATTCTTTTATTGCCAATTTTTAACTTAATGAAAATTCAATGCAAAACTCGTTAAAATTATGCTGCAAGGAGAACTTGAACCCTCAGCCCCTAGAGTTCCAGCCCAAACTTAAAACCACTATGACTACTAAGGGACTTGGAATAATATGTACCATAAATATATATAAACTAATAAAATTTGAGGAGGAGCATGCGCCCACCCGCTCCCTCCAACCCGCTCCTTCCATCCTCCGCCACTGCTAAATCGGAGGGAATACAGTTAACGTGTAGCATGAGCCTCTTCTCTTCCAAATGTTTGCAACGTCCAAGACTACATTGGCTTCTAGTACCAAGTCTATCTGCATGTTGGCCACTTGGCCCACGTTAATGGAACTTGTCTCCCTTCATGCACCATCTGCCATGTGACCATAATGCATTTAATTCCGTGCACACATGCAAAGTTCACTTCCACCAACATTTTGCGGGCTAGCCAAAGAATCCAAGGCACTCCTTCCAATTTTTTTTTTCACCCTGGTATCTGGCCTAGTGGGCCGACTAATCCAGTTCGAGGGGATCCCGAGATTAAGGTTTTATTCCTCTCCCAACGTTGTTGCGGGGGATCGAACCGTGATTCGCCCTACCAAGTGCAGCCCCTGGCACCACTGCAACAGCTCGTTGGTCTCCTTCCAATTTTTTTTAGTTTGTCTTTTGGTCGTGTTTTGCTTTAGTCTTTGTTATGGACTGGATCTAGAAGAATATTTGATTAGACCAGGTTACCGGAAATAAAGGTCCTTTAAGGGTCTTGGACATCATAAAACTGGTTTACCGGATTTGGAGGCCCTTTAAGGGCCCATATCCTTACTAAATTGGTTTTTCGGCCTAAAGTAGTCTTCAAAGGCCCAATACTTCAATAAAGCGGTTTACCGGTTTATAAGGGCCATTAAAAGGCTAAAAGCCACCATCCTGTTGAAGGAGACTTGGGACAGATCAACATTGGATTCCTTTACCTCGCAAAACCAGTATAGCGGTTACTCAGAAGACGAATCCATAAATCCTGATTCCCTTGGATTCCTATACAAATGATGAGCAGCAGTTCTCCAATAATGTCCACTTTACTCCTGCTATTATCACTTGCCGTTAGCGGTAATTCGGCAATCCCGCTTAGTTCAAGTACCAAGTTTTCTACGACAGATCAGTCTCTAATAAGTTATTTTGACTTGGACTAATCCTTAATTTTTCAAATATTTTGGTTTTGATCCACTCTATTATGAAAAAACTGTTATTTGCTGATGTGGCTAGAGGAACACCATATCAGTAGTCACGTAGTGTGAGGAGACGCCAAATAAGTGATTTGACGTGGATGATACAGATTCATAGACACAAAATGATCCTATACGTAAAATGGTCTCATACGTAGAATTTTGCGATTATGGACCTGAATCATGCATTTCACAATACTTATTTGGCGTTATCTCACACCACGTAGTTATTGGTATGAGTTTCCGTTAACCACATCAACAAATAATTGATTTTTTTCTAATAGATGAGACCAAAACCAAAATGTTTGAAAAATTAGGAACCAGTCACAGTCAAAATAACTTTTAGAGATTAAAACCAAACCACGTTGAACAAAAAACATAAATAAGCCTTGTCTTTCTAAGTTTTTCATTTTTATTTCATACTCCCTCCAATTAACCTCCAATTAACATGTACTTCCTTCGTCCCTTATTATAGGGTACCTTTTGGTAAATTTGCTGTCTCTTTTTATAAATCATTTCAAAATATCTAGGTTGCATTAAAGAGTTTATTCCAAATACACCCTTCATAATTATATAGGGGTGATAGAGTAATAATTACAATAGAGAGATAAATGAATAGAGTTTTAAAGTTTTAAATAGGGGTAACTTTGGAATGACAATATATTTTTTTTTTATAAATTTGAGAGTAATAATTACTTTTTATAATCTGCGTGAATTAGGTACTCCCTCCGTCCCATTATCTTGGTAAAAGTCAAACAAGTCAATGAAAATAAGGGAGTATCTGTTTGATATAATGCATGATTCATTAACTAATTACAAATTGATATTATACAAATTTTCATATCACTATAATTAATACATATTACAATATTGTTTCCAAACAAAATCTTTAAATGTGTTTTCCTTATTTACTTATCAATCATCAATACAATATATAATTTTTAAGATTTTTCATTTATTTTTTTACTTTAATATGAGACAAATTTTTTTTGCATTTTTTTACCAAGATAATGGGATGGAGGGAGTAGTAAAAATGACTTATAATAAGGGATAGAGGGAGTACTGTTTATGGAATTTTATTTTGTCACATTTTTCATATGTATTGTTTTTTTTATAAAACCCAATAGATATGTTATTTTTCCCAACATATCTCTGTTTATCGCACTCTCTTTTTCATTTCGAATATCTTTCTCTCTTTTCAATAATGATTATATAAGGACATTAGAGTCAAAATACCCCAAATTCTAACTTTATTTAACCATTTCTTAAAACTCATGCATAACCTTACAAAACACTACTCCCTCCGGTCTCATTTATAAGCAAAAAAACGAGACTCATTTAATGGTTTTAAATATAAGCAAAAATTAACTAATTTTCTATTCCCAATACAATCATTCCTAAACTATCCTCATAAAGTGGTTGAGTAATTTAATTTTTGTTTCATTCCCAATGTAAATTTACTAAACTGGTCTTAATCATTTTTATGAATTTGAGAAAATTGAAAATATTCAACTAACTTTCTTAATAAATTAGTTATTTTTGCTGAAAAATTAGTTCAGAGGGAGTACTTATGAAACGGAGGGAGTAATTTTTTTTGTCTTTGTACAATTTCAAAACATAATTATATTTTTTTAAAAAAATTTTAATCTTTGATTCAACATTTGTTTTATTCCTAATTAATTATACTTTTATCATTTCTTTTATCCTAAACTACTATACATTAAATAAGAGTTTTTCTTTTTGAATCCCGTTAGTGACTTTTTCGCCCTCATTTCGCTTTTTAATGAACTATTATGACTTTGAATATTTTTTTAACTTTCGATCTTTTGCTTCAGTTGATAACAATATGGAAGAACTAGAATGGACACCAGGTGTTTGATCTTTTGCTCGAGGTGATGACAGTGTGAAAGAACCAGAATGCACATTAGGTGTCCGATCTTTTGCTTCAGCTAACAGTCATGGTGGTAGTGGCACATTCCATATCAAGGCTGTTAGAGTGCAACCTGATCCCAAGCCATTAGTAGCCAATAAGTCTTCATCAACTCTTGACCATAATGCTAAACCATATATACCAAACATGGTCTATTCCATAAGAGGATCCAAGTGCATTTCATTGAGTCAGAAGAGGAAGAACCAGACGAAACTTATGAGAAGTTGGTGAGTTCCATAGTATATGATAAACAACAAATTTCAGTCAATGATCTCATTTTGATTAGTTTCAGAACCACTAGTTTCATAATAACAGGGAATCATAGAAAACAATAATTTGGCATCAGAAATGCTCACAAATTCTTGGATGTACAAGTTGCCAAAGAGCAAGGGTGCAAGATTGAAGAGTTAGAGCCATTATCTGTGATTATGGTTGATAGAAACAAGTTGCACATATCATCAATTGTTATGAATAACAAGTGGAATATGCAGCACAATATGTTGAAACTTTCTATGGTAGGGAAGAGATATGTAGTGATGGGTGCATCCTATGAAACTGAGATTGAACTAGTTGGTGAAAGCTTCTCAAAGATGGACGACATGTGGAGTTTATTGATGGAAGACATGTTAAAGGAGTCTGGGTGGGAAGCTGTGATTGAAGTCATGTTAAAGAGGGGTAATAACTTTGTTTTGAAGTCTCTGTTTTTCAGCCAAGCTACTGTTCAACACAAACCAAGCATGAAGCAAGTATTGCAAATGCTTTCCAAAGAAGTTCATGTTAGAGAGGAAGCATTGACCAAGTCTAGAATATACAGATGGCATTCCTCTGGAAAGATATGTTGGAAAAATTGATTAATGATGGTTGTGTCGTGGTAAAAGCTATTGCCTTAAAAACAAGATTTCCAGGTAGCCGAGGTGCAACTACTCAGACCGGTTCTTGTTCCCAAGGTTAGCACAACAGTTTTCTAACTCGTGCACTCGAGGCACACTTGGAATCTCACTCAGTAAGGTCGAATTTCAAAAAAGAAAGAAGAGAGGAAAAACAGAGGAAGAAGAAGGGGGCGATTTTCGGTGTGCCAACTGACCAGAAGGAACGAACATAATATAGTCTGAAGTTAACCACCCATCAGACAAGACAATTAAGGTTAATAAATTGCTATTAAAGCCTAATCGAAGCTGTCAAATAAAGTCCCATAAAGAATGCAACAGACATATTCAAACAGACATAAAAGGCCGAGCTCAAGATCGGTTAGATGCTAATGACCGAGTAGAAAAAGCTGGGTTGGTTTACGAGCTAACAAATGATTTCAGCTGGATTACGGGTTAACAAATAATACTCAGCCAGACCAAGCACGACTGAATGACGTGGTCACAGCAAAGCGACCGACTAAACCTCGTCTCGGCTAAACAAAGCACGACTGGATGACGAGCTCACAGCAAAGCGGTCGACTAAACCTCGTCTAGTCCAAGCTCGGCTAAACTCGGTTAAAACTTATTCATGCACCTATACGCTCGGCTGCTCGGTTTAAAACGAGAATGCCATTAATTCCAACAAGATAGGCAGTTCTTTAAATTAAAGGAGTCATCATCTGTTGGAAACCAACAAGCGGGCTTAGCAATTACTAGAGGGGGGGGTGAATAGTAATATGGAAGCAACAGTGACTAATTTTCGGTGCAATTAAAAGATAATTGATCAAATGCTTGTTTTTCTGAAACTAGGCAATTTACTCGAGTGAAATGAAGAACACTCAAGTGAAATGCTACGAAATACTCGAGTGAATTGTAAAACACTCGAGTGTTTTATGTAGAACAGCAAAGAGCAATTTCAGAGAAATTTAGCAAAATGATTCAATTTCTTAAAGACTAATTCAGAGCAGATATAAATCAAAGTAGAGGGCAATTAAACTAAGTTAAAACAAGTTGAAAACAAGTTAATTGCAATCAATTACTACTAGAAATATAAAAGCCCCTTTCTAGAGAACTTAGGGTTTGGTTTTTCTTGAAATCTAAGAAAGCTATAAAAGAAAGAGACAACACCAATTTTATCCTGGTTCACACTCAATATAGAGTGCTAATCCAGTCCTCCTAATCAACTCAGGAGTTTCTACTAGTAATCAAATTGTTAGAAATTACAAGGATAAATTGAGATTCCTCACTCAATTCTAACCCTTTTCAAGAGTGTACCAAACTCTTGAAATTTCTACCCCAACTTGATTTGGTGATGAAGAGTCCCTTCTTCTTAAGCTCCTTGGAACCTCCAAGAGCCCACCAAGCTAAGAATCCTCTTAGTCTTTGTGCTTGAGAACCTCCCAAGGCTTGAGAACTTGGATACCTCACCAAGTACTTGGATACCTCACCAAGATTTTCTAAACAAGCTAAAGTGTTTGAGTGTTTGAGAATTTTACAACAAATAATTCTCTTACAAATGAAGCACACTCTCTTAACTCACTAAGACAAATAATAAAGATGAATGCTTGGTTGAGTTTAGAGAGAAATGATTTTTAACACTTGAGAGAGAGAGAATCAATGAAAGAATGTAAGCTTGTTTTTATCAAATAAAGTCCACTATTCAGAATATATCTAAGGGGACAAAAGGGAAGGAAAAACCAAGTTATCCCACCTTTTTGTCCTCTTCTAACGTTTAAAAAATTTGCTGTCAGACCTAAAATACTCGAGTCTTTTTGGAAACACTCGAGTGTTTTAGTCAACTTTGATAGTATTGCCTTTTTACTTTATCCAACAGCTATATTACTGAAAATTCATAAATCACTCGAGTGAATTGAGAATCACTCGAGTGAATTGATCAGTGTTGGAAAAATTAAGTTTTTCTAACATTGTTTTCAATTCTCTTCTCAAGTCTAATTGGTTTTAATCTCAACGTTTCATGCATGAATATTATTTGACCTTATGTGAGAATAAAAACCTAAACTACCCACTCTCATAAGGAAGTAAAATACATTAAGAATAAATGAGAATGAATAATTAAACTAAGCACTTGATCTTCTTTATTGTTGGGCTTGCATTCTTCAAATTAAGTCCATAATTTAATTACATTGTCATCATCAAAATTAATCCACCTTAATCAGAGACTTGATTTTACATCACCATCCTCTCAATTCTCAAGTAGTAAAGCACTTAAAATATGAAAATCCATATGCAACCTGGAATTTTATTGACTTCTTTAGGAAGTTCCCTTTATTCCATTCTTGAGGACAAGAATGCTGATAAGGCAGGGGTAATGATAGGGATGAATTAGTTAGTTATCAAGATTAGTTATCCCATGTGTTGATAGTTATCCCCCCCCCCCCCCCCCTCAGGTACAAGACTCTATAAGTAGTCTTTTCCTAAGTTGATTAGTTAGTCATATTGTCTTTAGATCAATTCTATCTTTTCTCTCTTGTAAATCTTGTCTTTCAATAATAATTGTCTCGAAGCTCTTTCTTTTCATAGAGCTTCATGAGTTCTCAATAATTCTTCAATTTCTTAGCATATTCTAGAATGACCATAACATAACTCTCTATAATCTTTTCTACAGGTCCTTTATACATATTTAAACATAACAACTATGCAGAGTTAATGTACTTTTAACATATATTCCATGCCAAAGAAATTATATAATTCCTTGTTGAACAATAAAGCAATTTGGCACAAAAAAAATCACATAATTCATCAACCTAACATGCTAAATTTTGACTATACTTATTATAGCCATTTTCATATTTCGTTTAGCTTACAGGCATAATTTAGAACATGCTCATGTATGTTAAAGGTGTGGGGTGAGTTTGAAACATGATTTGATAAAGGAAGGACATGGACTAATCTTCGTTTTAAGTGATTTCATTGAAGGCTTCACAATACACTTACGAATATGTAGATGCATATTGACAAATTATATAAAAAGTTTGAACTAAGAATTTGATAAAGTGAACTATAGAAGTGGTAGTTTTGAGATGAAGAAAACAAAAGTTTATAATGTTATGCAACCATGTTTATTGACAAAAGTAATGAAAATTTTTAGCAAGTAATGGGGTTCAAAAACATATAAGAATTTATTGATTAATTTGACACAAGATTAATTTGCTCTACATAATTTATTCTAGAGTAGGGCGGTGTAACCTTTGTCATCAAATCAAAATTCTTGGCTGAAAGTGGTGTGGCAGTGGGCATTATTGTTTAGTGACTCATCATACCTTTTGTCTCCAAAGCCTTTCTACTTCATTTTCTTACTCCCAAATCCTACAATTCCATAAAACACATTAGTTATTGTGAAGCTTGAAAGGCAGCTCTGATCTGCTTCAGGCTTCACACTAAGCTACTCCCTTATTTTTCTTGAATCTTGAACACAACTACTCGAATCTTCATCTATGGTAGTACAATGTTTTCTATGTTTAACATACACAGATTTTCACTAAACTTATACATCGATTGTTACACTTTCTAAGTGGATAATCAAGGGACACTTCTACTATTACATGCAAAATTATTTTAGGAGACAAACATTTATGATCTTATGACACATTACTATTCATGATGTGCCATGACTATGGACACACTATGACATGACTATGACACATAGACATGATTAGCTTTTTATTTTTGTTATTACTTATAATTTTTTATTTGATAATCGGTTCATGACTTGATGATAAATTTGGATCTTTTGGGTCTCAGATAGAAGATGGATAGAACTCCATAGGTTAGCTTGTCATGTTCACAGCTCTGGTTTGTAGAATCATTGTACTGCCCCTCGGTATATATTTCTGCGAGTTTTATCTCAATGATCATAGTGTTGCAATGTCATATTTATAAATGCCCATCTTTCTAATGGCCGTCCGTGTTGCGCTTGCTCCATGTTCCATACTCTTTGTCTTCTTCTTCACTCTCAAAATCGTCCTTGTGACTTGTGAGTGCTCTCCAGTGTGGATGTAGTCGAGAGCATTGGTTTCGGATCACACAATAATTCCTCATCCAGATAGCGAGCATATGCAAGCTAACAATAATCCTAGGTCTGATATTTTGGAATCAAGAATGTTATCCTTATTGAGTGCACTTTGATAACTTGATTTTGATGATTTAATTTGAACTCTTTATATATATATATATTCTTAGTCCAAGTGATAGATAGATAGATAGATGCACTTTGACAAACAAATGTCCTTCAGGTAGAAATGCTAAGAGCTCTTTTTCATACTAATTGCATGATAGCTAACGTAAGAATCAAAGTCACTGATTTTCATAATTTTTTACAGAGGAACAAAATCCAAATCACCCTACTTTATAAAAACTAAACATAGTTATGTCATTGTCTTTTCAGAATGAACATTCTTATATACAATTCTATCTACATATTCTCCAAAATCTATATGCCTATTATACATTTCCATCTATTTTCTTTTTAGAATTTACATTTTTATAGCTTTGCAAGAGAGGAACATTCTCAGTACCAGCTGTTGATGCATGGTTACCAACATCTTCCTCCTTCTCTTCTGCTGCTTTGCCCCACATTACAGTGTAAAACCCAATTGATATTACTGTGGCTCCTATTATACTGCAGATCAATACAGAATAATGTTATTCAAATGAACAGTCAAACAATATTTAGTGTATCAATTAAATTGCAGAGTACTACCTAATGACAATGATGAATCAGAATCGGCAGAAAAATAAAATGAACTAGCTACTTGTAAATTTAATGCACAATGTTTGAAAGAAGAATCAAATTTAAAATTAAAAAGGAATATATGCATACTCATTATACCTTCCAATATAAAGAATATCACCAAGGAACATAACACCCATGACAACAGCAATAACAATTGAGAGTGGTTTGAACATTGCTACATATACAGGCCCCTTTAAGTGTATTCCCCAGGCATTTATTGTAGTGCTTAAGAACTTGTTAAATATTCCCTAACAATACAAATTAAAATAATACATCATCAAAATATTGCATTAGCTCAAGTGTCTTATTTATTATTTTCTTTAGATGAAAGAGCATTGGAAATTTCCATGGGGTATCTTACAGTGCAAAGAATGGAGACTAATGATATATCTAGTCTTATTTTCCAAGCACTTGTATTTCTCTCTGATAATAAACCTACAATTGCAGCTTCTATGGCTGCACAAAAGTTGTAAAAGAAGGACATGGTTATTTCATCCGGGAACTCCTTCAAAATTTCCACCTGTGAATTGAATATCAGAATATAAAATCATTTCAGAGCTACCTTTTTGAAGCTTTCCGTATTTAGCAACAAAACAATAATTTTGGTCCCATATGCACAAGAGTTTTTAATTTGGTCCTCATCATGTATTAAAATATTTCAATTCATCTCTTTCTTTCCTTTTTTTTTTTTTATACCAACCGGTACCCGAATCTGTTTTATCCAGAATCCGACTCATCTGGTCCGACCCAACTGAGCTCGCACTAAGCGGTAGGGGTCTCTCAGCGGGGTTGCTCTAAACCCAAGGCTCGAAAATGATTTTTGTTTTTCAATTTGTTCATATGTTAACATGTTTGTTGGAGTTAAAGTACAGAGATCAAAGGGAAAATGATTGCCACAACGGCAACCAAACATATAGTTTATGAGTAATATGTCAGATTGATCCTTGATTTTATGGGCATCAATCACTTTAGTCTACGATATTTTCGAAATTTCAAATTGATCCCGAATTCCCGATATAGGAAAACGTGAGTTATATTAGGACATTAATAATGGACGTCAATGGTCCTAAACGTGAATTAAGAGAATGACCAAAACGACGTCGTTTTGAAAAAAAAAAAGTTTGACTATCTTTAATTTTTGAGATTGTGGGCATGGATCAATTCAATCATTGACTTCATGGACCATTAACGACATGGATTAACTTGATTCACATTTTGCTATCTCAGGGACTGATTTGGAATTTTGATAATCTCATACACTAATTTAACCGGTGCCCACAAAGTCAAGGACTAATATAATCGAAATATTTACTCTATATTTTATTGATCCCTACATGTGATATATGATAATAACTCTCACTTTGGTCTTTCTACAGTTCTACATGACAATCATTTTTAATTTAATCATATACTGTGTCTCCATCAAACATTGTTATAAAAGCAATTAACGGTAAAACGAAATCTAAGGAAAAAATTATACATGTAGGGACTGAATTGAAATAAGAGTATGTACAAAGTGTTACCAAGTTAAAAATCACATACAGGACCAAAATTTTAGCTTAAGCCAAGACATATATACCTGTACAATCATCCATAGTGTAAGTAGTATATTGCCAGCTGTTAGTAGAAAGCCTCCAATGACCCAATTTATATCCAGTGAATCAAGAATGCCATTTGATTGTTGAAGACGAATGGAAGGGGAATTATCAGCAATGATGATTGATGGGCCTTTGTAGAAAGTCACTACAAACGCACCTAATATTGATATAATGCTGCCCAAAATCTTAGCTTGTGTAGTTCTACTTTTCAGAGCTATTTTTTCCATCCTTAAATTGTTTGTGGTGGTAGTAGGATAAGAGAAGGCAAAGAATGGATATTAGACTAAGAGAGTGGTGCTGGTGCATAAAGAGAATGTAGTTGGTATAAAAAAAAATAAATGTGACCCAGTGCACGACGCTTCTAGGTATCTCTCCTATCAACTCTGTTACATAATTAATATTTGACATTTATACATGACACTTTTCTTTTCAGGCAAAAATTGGTAGGTTTTGCAGTTTCTCTTTCTTACCTGACCCATCATTTTTTACCCAAAAAAGCAGATGTCCCTCTCTAATGTCAAATACGGATGTCAAACAAAAATTATTCATCTGCTATAGCATGACAAGGGAAACACAGCCTCATCTGGTTTTATGTTTGTGTTTCCTTTCACGGTAGTATATCTTGCACTTTTGTGATTTTGGAATAAAATTTTTCTTATGAAAAAAAAAAATAAAAAAGATGCAGCCTTATTCCCGCAAATAAAGAGACTATTTAAGTAATTGAGTCCAAATCATCATGTTATCCGTGTTAACTAGTAATAAAAATACAATAAATGTAATGGTTGTTACACATATTATATTTTGATAATGAAGAATTAGAAATGACTGTCTTATTTAATAAAAAAAAAAATAGCACCGCATATACTTAGTGTCCATTTGGTAAAGTGTTTGCGGTGCGCAAACACGCGTTTTACCACAGCTCCTTGGAGCTTTCAAGCAAATATGAAAACAAACATGTCTTTAGAGAACAAAGCTTTAAGTTAGATAAGACTGCAAGGGCAAAGTAAAGTCAAAGAGAGAGTTGGCGTTCTCAATGGCCCGCGAGATGTACTGTAATCCATATAATATATAATTTAATCCTTATATATTGTTCAAAGATATTAGCTAGATTTTCAAAAAAGATATTTCCTATCTTTTCCTATAAGTTGTTTTGTAACTGTTTATAAAATCCTATATTAATTTTTAATCACAATTAATTACTTTTTTTTCACAAATATCTTTGTTTATTTAACATTTTTTAGATTCTCAATACCATTAATAATGATAGTTTTGAAAATATATATCAAATATTCACATTTCCAATACAATTAACTAAATTAACCAACTTTTCAAATGAACAAGTGAAATCTATCAAGAGGTTCTTTATATATATATATATATATATATATATATATATATATATATATATAAGGACAGAGGGAGTAACAGGGAGTAACAGTTAGACTAAATAAAAAATTAAAGAGATATGCTGCACTATCCTCAAGTATAAATAGCAAAATAATACTAGTAAAAATGAAAACATGCCTTAAAAAAGAAGCAATAATTGGTCAAATATAATTAAAAAAAGGGAATGGAACCTGCAAATGACAGCAAGTATGAAAGTGAAAGCTGGAACAAGATTACTGATTGCAGAGGAAAGTGTTGGAGAACTGTATTTGATGCCTGCATATCCCAATATCTGAGATGAACATCTGCAATATATAATCCCAAAAAATTATATAAAGATTACCACAATAAGTATTAGATGATGAATATCTATGAAAACAAATTAACACTAAAAGACCTTATTACCCAATAACCCCAAGAATAGCAATTTTGTATAGGATAGAGAAAGTGATTGGAGGAACCACTCTTGATCTGCAAAAACAGACATGAAAAACAAAACATGAGTAATTAAGAAATCAAACAAGTGAAATAAATAAATGAATAAATAAGGAATAAATTGGAAACCAAATAAACCTTCTATAGAAAAATGATATTGGAAGGAGGACAATAGTGCCAACAGCATAGGCATATGCAACAAAAACATGGTCACTCATCCCTTTCATGGTGGCTGCTTTGAACAGGGTGATTAAGCCAGTGTTGTTGCATTCATTGGCCAGAATAACCACAAAAGGTAGCAACTCCTTGTAACAGAACCTTCTATCCATCTCTCTATGACTTTCCTTAATGGATCCTCTCACACTCACCTTTGTACAGTTCAGACGATGTTATATAATATGTACTTTATGCAGTCTTATATACAATACCTTTTAGAAAAAGATTTGGTCTTATCTGTAATTTTTTATTGCCTTAATTATGTCCTAGAGGTCCTCAAATTTAGAATACTTTTGCTAGATACTTTTATTTTTTTTATTTTCCAATGTTTGATTTCTCGGAATTACTTTTGAGTTTGTCATATATCCCTACTATCAATTATGGCCAATTTTGCCGACATGTAACATCGGAATCCTTATCAGATGCAGGAGGTTGGTCATGTGATGTCGAGTAATGTCACACGTGTGAATACAACCTCTCTCTTCAATACTTTTTTCTCTTTTTTTATTTAACTAAAAATATAAAAATATTTAGTTTTTTAGTTTTTTAAATTAAAAAAAAATCTGCCACATTGTGGAAGATCTTTTTTTAAAAAAATTTAAAAAACTAAAAAACTAAATATTTTTATATTTTTAGTTAAATAAAAAAAAAGAAAAAAAAAAGAATTGAAGAGAGAGGTCGTCTTCGCATGTGTAACATCACTCGACATCACATGACCAACCTTCTGCGTCTGATCAGGATTTGGCCACAATTGATAGTAAGGGTATCTGGCAAAAGTATCTCAAACTTCATGGACTTGTGACATAATTAAGCTTTTTTTATTTATACTTCCAATGACATTTAATTATTTTTTTTTTCAAAAATATTTATGTTAAATCAATATTCAATATAATTTAAAATTCAAATAATAATTATAAGAGTAGTTTTAAAAAAGTATAATAAATATTTACATTTTCAATAACACTAATAATATTTATCAATTTTAATTAACATAAATTTTTCCAAAAAAAATTTAAGCATAGAACCGAAGGGAGCATATGCTAATTTTGCATGATTATATAGACAAAATAATGAGATTTTATCATTCCCCCCCAAGACATTATTTCTACAATTATATATATATATATATATATATATATATATAAAATATCTATGTAGATGGAGGGAAACTGGTCGGTGATGCAGATGAGGATTAGCATGACTGACCCACAAAGAGACAAAAGTGAAAAGTGAGCACTTCTGAATATGAAATTAGACCAATTTTGACATCATACCTATTTGTACAAAAATGGTTTTAATAAGAAATGCACGTATAATAAGCTCAATCATTAAAATTAAATAATGGTTTAACCCATGTGGATTGCACTAGTGGAAATTGGTTGGGCGCTTAGAGACTTCAGGATTAAAGACTCACACAATTTGCAGATCTGGGATGAAATAGTTGGATAACAAAAAATGTGAAATCCAAACATCACTTGATTTCGACAAAAAAAATAAATAAGGGTTGGACCACACATATTCAATCCTTGTTAGTTATATGTATCATTCATTTATAAATGTCCTCTTAGTAAGCAATTTTGGTTAATTAAATTGTGAGACATAAATATATAAGTAGTTTTGATCAATAATAATAATAATAATAATAATAATAATAATAATAATATAAGCGGTCAAGTTCAATATTTTTTATCTTTCTTCTCTCATTTCACTCGTTGTTAGGCTTCTATCTAAAAAATTATAATTTTTATTCATTTCACTTTAATTGTCACAAATTTTATCTATTTCAAATTATTTGTCGATTTCGAAAATTAAAAATATATTAATGTGTTATTATTATTGTAGTGTGAAAATATTGTTTTGAACTACCTTATATTTTTCTTGAAATACATTTAATATAATGACTTTTTATCTTTATGCAAAATCTAAATGGAAAAATAAATAAAAATGATAAATAGGCTTACAAAATTAATTTACAAATAAATCTATATTAAAAAAATACACATTTTACTTATTTTTTATTGATTGATTAATAAATAATACATATCCATTTTTTTATGATATAAATTTATTTGCAAATTAATATAACTCAAATAAAAAATGAACTGAAGGAGTGTCAATGTGACATATGTCGACAATGGCCCATATCCTTTCTTCTTATCTAAGGAATCACTTATATTCATATATATATATATATATATATATATATATATATATATATATATATATATATATATATATATATAACTTTTACGAGTTTGATCATTTTTTTCTCTAACCAACAACAAAATTGGCATACACCTCCATACTCGACCCTGGGCAAGACCTTGAGGGCAACCACCTAGGACCTAAAAATTTTAGAATCCCATAATTTTTTTTTTAATACTCACTTTTACATTTGTAAAAAAAAAATTACTAGTTACACGTTTTATATCTTTTAATTATTAATGGTTCTCAACATAATATCTCAATTTGACTTCTTTATTTACTCATTTGATCCATGAAATTGAAATAGGTGAATTAATGAACTTTATTTTCACAACCTAACATGAAAGGAGTTTTTTATAGTAACTAATCATGTTAATAAACATGTCTTTACATAATAGTATATTATATTGGTATCAAAGCTCTAGTTCTTCGAGAACTAACCACGCTAATAAACATGTGTTCATATGGATGTAGAAAGTCTAGTTTCTCTTAGACTGATCATCATAATATATAAATACAAAAGATTTAGTTCACTAGTCATACTAATAAAGATGATAAAGTGGTCTCTAGTTCTTTAGGAACTAGATTCATTACCTATGATGATTCCTCATGATCAATGCATCACATAAAATATGTGCACGCAATAATAAAACAATAGTAAATATGATAATGTATTAAATATTGAAGAGGATAGTATGTATATCATTAATTTGTTATGTCATAATGAAGAATTGTTGCGAATAATGCAAAATATTAAATAGGAATATTGTATTATACTATATTATATTGAAGAATATATTAACATACTATTATATTATATTATATTGAGTAATATATTAACGATTAAAAATATTGAATAATAATATTAGCTATCAACTGTTACAAATATAAAGGTCAAGCTTTTTTTAGGAACCTTTTATTGTCAGGGAGATGTTATTTTCACCCTAAACACTACTACTTACACCCAAGTTTTATAATTTTTTATACCAACTTTCCAAAACTACCCTTAACTTATTACTCACACTCATATATTTGTTATTTACACCCGCTCCTATTATTTACTACTCATACCCACTTTCTTCTCCATGAAAACCTTTTTCTCCATAAAAATCCTGCTCACCAAAACCAAACCACCAGAAAGAAGAAATCATTATTTTCTGAAGAACTGTCATCATCATTATTATTGACAGTTCTTCAGAAACTATTCTTACAATGAACATGATAAATTAAGGACTAGCCGCCTCTCTCATAAAATGTATGTTTATGTTTATATAATGATACTTCGGGATCAACACATCATATATATATATATATATATATATATATATATATATATATATATATAAATTAGTTAAGCATTTGTTATTTACAATATAAAGATCAGATTTACCTCGCTTCAACATCCTTTGATGAATAAAAACAATCTTGCGTTATGAAATTAATCATGTTTAAGATAAAGAAAATAAGAAAAGTGAGAGTAAGGAAGAAGAGGGAGAGAAAGGGAGAAATTTCATTCTATTTCTTGAGACAAAATTTATATCACAATGTGAATCTTATTTATAGAAAAAGATGAAACTCTAACATAAAATAAAGGCTTAAATATGGAAATGGTCCCTATAAATATTGACTTTTTTGAAATTGGTCCCTGTAAAATTTTTCTTTTGGTATTGGTCCCTGCATTTATAAAATATTTTGGTTCTGGTCCCTCCTGTTATATGTGGATGGAAAATGCTGAAAATGTAATATATTATATTCTATGACCTATTAAGGATGGTATTCTTGCATTAATTCTCAAGGGTAAACAGAAAACTTACATTAAATAAGAAAACCAGTTCAAAAACCATAATATTAGAGGGACCAACATCAATTGAATCTAAATATAGAGGGACCAAAACAAACTACCAACATAATTATAAGGACCAAAATTTAATATGAGGGACCAAAACCAAAACGTTTAATTTTGTAAGTGCAGGGACCAAAACCAAAAGAAAAATTTTACAAGGACCAATTTCAAAGAAGTCAATATTTACCGGGACCATTTTCATATTTAAGCCTAAAATAAATTCAAAAGTAAATAAACTCAAATAATTAATGAGTGAGTCATTCACTCATCAGATAAATACAAATTATTTATAACACTCGCGTATATTTTCTTGCTTATATAAAAAAAAAAAAAACTTACGTATATCTTCTTATTTTTTTTTTACTTAACACTAACAGTGAATAGAAACGGGTTTAAAAAACATCAAAAAATAAAAATCAAATAATATATGTGAATACATTTTTTTTTTTTTACATCAACCGATATCCGGATCTGGTTTACCCAGAATCCGACTCATCCGGTCCGACCCAACTGAGCTCGCACTAAGTGGTAGGGGTCTCCCAGCGGGGGTTGTTTCATACCCAAGCTCGAACTCGAGATCAATTGGTTAAGGGACCAAGTGAATTACTACCACTTGATCTACCCAACGTTGGTATATATATATGAATACAATACATATGTTATGTATTCATTCGTATGTTATATATATGAATACATAACATATCGTATTTATAGTAAATATTTTTGGTAAGATATTTACCGTAAAAAATATTACACATATTACTAGTTTTACAAAATATATTGAAAAGGTGGCTAGCATAGGCGCTCGTCCTCCTCTGAATCCATAATCTTGACAATATAATTAGGTATATATGTGACACCTGCAGTCTTGCTTAATGTTGAAAGGAGACAAGAAATAATATTGAATGCAGTTATTATATCCAATGATCCACTTCTAAAAATTTTCCATGCATTATATCCTTCATATAGGGGAAATAACTTGAGGTATATTGGAGCAAGACGATGTCACGTTGAGAGATAATGAAACCAAAGCTTTAATAATCTCCATACTTAACCATGTCTATTATGTTGTTCTACATAGTACATACATCTTGTATTATGCTCAAGTGTTGTCAACAGTTTGTGTTTGCCTTTATTTCAAACATTTGCATCTATTTCTTTTCAGAATTTTATGTTTTGTAGCTATGCAAGAGAGGAACATTCTCTGTGGAGGGTGATTCCAGGTTATCAACATATTCCTCTGCCTCTTCTTTTGCTTTGCCCCACAATACAGTATAAAGTCCAATTGATACTATAGTAGCTCCAAATATACTGTGAAATGAAGAAAGAATATGATGTACACAAAGCAATAGTTCATACCATGTCATTAAATTCTAAAGTTTCTTCTCTATGACAAACAAAACAATAATGTACGAGTAGAAATATGAAAGGATTGCTTGAATGTTTGGAGCCTTATAAAGGGTCATTTAACGAATTCAAATGGCCTTTGCATAGGTCGATAAATATAGGGGGTAATTAAGGAGTAGGCATGGCAATTTGGGGTTGTATTAGCGCAAATTCCAATCTCGCCCCCATCAAGATCGGACGGGTTTAAGGACAGGGAAAAAAAATAAACCCAAACTTATTCCACTGGGTTTGGAGAAACTCACGAATAACCCACGCCCATTATTTTCTTTATTTTTTAAATGATTTTTTTATTTCTTTTTTTTTAATATCAAATAAATTCTAATTCAAATGACATATAAATAAAAATAAATATCAAGAATCTTAAAAATATTTACAAAATTGAAAATTAAACTAGAATTTTAGCGAAATATATTAGTTTAACTTGATTATTTAGCCATAATTGTAATTTAAATTATTTAATATTTATATTAGCACGGGATTGAGAGCAAGAGCATGGGCAAAACAGATATTTGCAATCTTAGATCCGCTCGATGTATATATATTTTTTAAAAAAGCGGGTTCGAATTTAAATTTTTACAAACTCAATCAAAATTGTTTTCTCATAAAATTAGATCGGGATCGGGTAAGTACCTGAAAATGTGAGTTTGATCTCTATGCCTACTATTAAGAATTAAAAAAATTACTTAAGGAAGGAGATAGTAGTGTAGGCACTTGGGCCACTAAAATTTGGAATATATATTATCTTTGCCTCCCGAAAAAAAATTTCGGTTCGTCCTTATTGTTTAAAAGTGGCTAGCTTCAAGTGAAGGATGAATAAGCACGCATGCATGATCTCTTTTAATTAAGTATATAGTAGTTGTTACTTTATTTCCTTCACATAGATATGATAGATCTTTCAATTTGTTAACTTTTTATTTTCCTTATCTTGTTTCGCTTTAGTACATTCCAATCCACTTATGTTCATTAATAACCACTTGCTACCATATTATGGTTCAATTCCTTATTATTTCATGTAGCACTTGCCCTAATCGTAATAATATGGTATGAGTTTATCATCTATCTTGCAATTGATTTATTTATATGCTCATGCATGTTTATTCCCTTCCCTGTGTGTTAAGGAAGAATCATATTTGAAAAATGAAGTAGCCATATACCTTCCAACGTGAAGAGTATCATCAAGGAACATAACCCCCATTGCAATAGCTATAACAACCGCGAGTGGCTTGAATGATGTGACATAAACAGGCCCCTTTAGGTGTATCGCCCAAGCATAAACGACATTGCTCATTGACTTTCCAAATACTCCCTAAAAAAACGTGTCATAGATAAATTAATTAGTACAACAAATATATTTTCAAATTAATTTGAATGTGTTTTGGTTTTGATTCTTACTTAAGTCACTGCTTTTATAAAAGTAGTGTTTGGTTTCTAATCATGGACTAAAAGTGTATTGTTTTTGGTAATTTTAGGGACAAATGGAGAATAAAACGTAAATAAGAACTAAAAAATTAATATAAATATATCTTATTTAAAGAAACTAATAAGAACATTTTCTAAAAAAATATTATAGTAGCACTTTCGAAGGTTATCTTACGGAGCAAATAATGGAGAGCAAAGACATGTCTAGTCTTATTTTCCAAGCACTTGCACTTGGCTCTATAAATAAACCTACAGTTGTAGTCACAATTGTTGCAGTCACGTTGTAAAAGAAGACCATAGTTAATTCGTCTGGGAACTCCTTCAAGACTTCCACCTACGAAATGAATATCGGTGTTAGTTGATATATATCCAAGAGACATCTTATAATATTGTATCTAATTTTAGGTTATATCTTTAAAGATCTCTTAGCTAGCTTAGGATTTAGTTTTTTACTAGTATTATCAATTATTTCCTGAATTCTTTCCTTATTTTTATTTTTATTTTTTTAATTTGATTTGATTATGCCATTACGTTAGAACTCCTTTATTTGGTCTCCTCATCTACTTTTAGTACATTAGTTATATCAAGCAATATAGAAACTTTATTAATGTTCATGCTATTACTATGTTTGTAACAATAGGAATGAATTAAAAATTTCAGAACTAAGTTTCTAAGCTTATACTACCTATTCCTTTATGTCATCTAAAGATAGGGGCATATTTTTTGAAAATAAAGTGCAAAATATAACCACTGGTGTGAAAACAAATTAAAGATGTTTGATTTGCAAAAATATTTATGTTTTTATTTTCCGCTATTATAAATAATTATAGTAGTAAACTCATGTTTTCTTTTTATTTTTGGTTAATTATGAATATGATTTTGCCTTTTTATTTCAATTTTTATTTGGTAAGAAATATTGTGAAAACAGTACTTTTTAGTTAATCTTCATCTATGAAACCATAAATGAAACAAAAGATTGCATTGATAATTAAAAATAAAAACGCCCAATCACTCTTATATATAATTATCAATAATAGAATAAAATAAAAATCGAGTATATATGTTTTCACACGTAAATAACGTCCAAGGGAATCAAATTCTCACATATGCTGATTTTTGTGCTTGTATTTTAAATTGCACATTCTACTCTCTGAAGCATACCTGTAAAATGTACCATAATGATGCCAGCAAATAATCAGCAGTGAGCAGAATGCCAGCAATGGCCCAATTTGGATCAACTGAATTATTAAGAATGCTAAATGGTTGAAGGTTGGTACGAGTGATGATGATCGGTTGACCTTTGTAGAAAGTCAATACAAATGCACCTGATATTGAAATTATGCTGCCTATTACCTTAGCTTGACTACTTCTACTCTTTGCAGCTAACTTTTCCATCCTTAATTACGGTGGTAATAGAATAATAAAAGAAAACAATATAAGATTGGATAATAGACTAAAAAATTCATTCAGGTTAAAAATAAAATACTTAAGCACTCTATACCAGTAGTTTAAAATTTAAAGGTACTTCCTTAGATCTAAGTGAGCTTTATTAATTATTATTACTTTGAATTGTTGGAATATAATATGTTACTTCAGTAGAGGCTCCACACGCACGTTTAGATATTCTTTATACATTGTAAATAATCATATTAGTTTTTGTTTATGTATATATATATCGATTAAATTAGTTTTTAAGAGTATTGAAATTCTAAATTAATTTTCAAGATAGAAAAGAGTGAGTTACATTAGTCTTTGTTGTTAATTGTCCATAAAATGAGAAACTAATTTAACATTTTTTCCCAATTTCATAAATTATTTTGATCGATAGTTAAACCCTCTTTGTTTTTTTCTTTTGGCCAAAATGATGTTGATTTGTTCTTTCGTTAGCCCACGTTAAAAACCACATGACCATTAGTGTTAGGGACTGATGTGATTCCCATTTTCTTATTTCATGGACCAATTTGAGATTTTAAAAATTTTAAGAATTAAATTGATCGATACTCACAAAGTCAGAAAGTATATTGTATCATGTTATTCTTTTATGGGTTTGATGAGATTTCTCATAATGCAATTTGGATATACAAATTAAGTCAAAATCTTAAAAAGTTGATGGGTATATTCGTTAATAGGTAAAGGCTAGCTAAGATACACCTAATTTTGTTTTGGTGTTCATAAACACTACTATTATATTTACGTGTTATAACAGGTATTTACCCATTATTTATTGATATATCTTTTAAAGATTTTAGAAACTTTTATTTTTAATTATTTTTTACTTACATCATAAATTTAGAAGGTAATGATTTTCTTTATTGATTTTTTTATTCAAAATTTCAAACACACCATAATTTAGTTAAATTAGAATTTATGACTTTTTTTTAAAATAATTATAAAAAATCTTATATCATAGATAATTAAAAATATAATATGATATATCTGATTTTTGAATTGGAACAAATTAACATAATATAATAATTTATTATAGACAACAATACCCTTATGTGTTTTGTAGAAATATGTTAATTATAAAAATCTATGAATTTTTTAACAATAAATAATTATAAAAAAACATATAGCATAGATAATTAAAAAAATATAATATGAGAAATGTGATTTTTCAGTTGGAACAAATTAACATAGTACTCCCTCAGTCTCATTATCTTGATTAAAAAAAATGTAGTTTTTTTTCACCAAAACAAAGTAAAAATATTTAATGAAAAATATTAAAGATTGTATATTATATTAAAAATCTTTAAAATAATTAATGAAAAATATTAAAGATTGTAAAAATAATATGAAAATTTGTGTGATAGAAATTTGTAATTAACGAATGAATCATGCATTATATTTTATTTTGAAAATAGAATCATGCATTATATAAAAAGATATTATCTTATTTTTGTTGACTACTTTGACTTTTATCAAGATAATGAGACGAAGGGATATAACATATTATTGTTGGCAAAAATACCCTATGTGTTTTGTAGAGATACATTAGTTATGAAAATTTATGATATTTTAAAAATAAATAATTATAAAAAAAAAACTTTTAGCATATATAATTAAATAAATATAATATGAGAAATGTGATTTTTCAGATGGAACTAACAAATTAACATAGCATAACAGCTTATTACAGACAAAAATATCCGTATATGTTTTGTATAAATATGTTAATTATAAAAATTTATTATTTTTAAAAATAAATAATTATAAAAAAAACTTATCGCATAGATAATTAAAAAATATGATATGAGAAAAGTAGTTTTTCAGTTGGAACAAATTAACATAGCATAACATATTATTGTAGACAAAAATAGTATTAAGTGTTTTGTAGAAATGTATATACTCATTAATAACATTAATCATAAATATTGATATTCAAATATTAAGGTTAATAAAGCAAACTATAATGCATTGAAAATGGCATGCAATAGATTGACGACCGCATCTAATAAATCATGATTTCGAGATGTTGAGTCATCATATAAGTTCACATTAAGGGTTATGATCTACTAAATTAACCTGTCATGCATGAGAATGATACACGGATCATCATTTAAGTGTGTGTTTGATATAGTTGAAAAAATTAGATTATTATTATTTTTATCTATGATTATAATCCGGTAAGTTTATAATCGGTTAAAATTATAATATATTTATGTTTAGGTCTCTTAGCTGAAAAATGAATTTAAGTTGATCTATTTTGTTTGGATAGTGTAAAAAAGATTATTTTTATTAAGTAAATTACAAAATATGAATGAAGTTAGTTATTGTTGTTAGAATGATAAGGGTAGAATAAGAAAATTACATAATCTCTCAAAATAATCTTATAAAAAATAATCTACAACATCTCCTAGAAGGAGATGTTGAATTTTGATTATTTTTCCAAGAAAATAATCTAAAATTATATTTTGCTTAAATTATTTTTTTAATGTAGATTTAATAATCTAATATACTAAAAATTAAAAAATAAATTATACTATACAAAACGGCAAAATAACCTTGATATAAGTAAATTATTTAATTTATACCCTCAAAGTTCATGATGATCCTAGTTATTTAATATACATTCCATGCGTTAGAGATACTTAAATAAAAATAATTAATTGATTTACATACTAATAAATTAATATGTCAAAAATAATTTAGTGAAATTAAAATTTATGATTTTTTTAAAAATAAATAATTTTAAATAACTTATAGCATAAATGATAATTAAAAGAATTATTTTGCAGATATTTTTATTTATTACTCCCTCCGGTCCTTATTATAGGGCATATTTAACCGAATTACACATACCAAGGAAAGTAGTTAGTTTTATAAATTTTATGAGAATATATTGTAACATTACAATTTTACCCTCTAAACTTTTCTTGGAAAATTCACACTCATTAATGAACAACAAAAACACATAGTTAGTCAAGGCATTTAATAAGGGCAAAAAAGAGAAAAAGCAATAAATGATACATTGGAAATATAAAGTGACTTATAATTAGGACCAAGAAAACCTTCTAGAATGTGACTTATAATAAGGACCAGAGGGAGTACTGACTAATAAAAAAATCTTTAAATATAAACAATAAATAAATTCATTAATGAGGTTTATATTACCAAATTCATTAAGCATATACATATTACTTATACAACAAGTTGCAAGTAGATTCAATTATACAATTAACACATGAGCATTTAAATATCAAAAATATTTAGCCTTTTTTTGGCCAAAACCTCGTTAATATGGTTCTCACTTCTCTCGTTTCTACTCCACGTGAGTTTTACTCGCAATTGAGATTCTAACAATGGAGGTTTCTTATATTTAGGTTTATGAGCATTTAATACTGGTCCTCATTTAATTTCAAAAAAAAAAAAAAGTACTGGTCCTCATTTCGGTCCCTTGATAATTACTTAAAATGGAGGACCAGTATATTGTGTCGCAACGTTTAAATTTTGTCCACCAAAGGACCAGTACATTGTTGGCAAATTAAAACGGGTTGGTCCAAACTCATCCTATAGATAAATGAGTAGGTTTATGAGCATAAGAAATTAGGGTTTTGATTTTCTAATCCTTTTCTTTGAGTTTTTGACTTCCCTTTATTTTTATTATTTCAAAAAGGTTTGACAATTATTGATCTAGAATATCACTTTGCACTGTCATTTTGTTGTCCTTTGTGAGATGCACCATTGTAGCATGTTTTGTTTGTATTTTTCGTTTCAAATCAAACTAGAAATAAAGATTTGGTGGTGCACTTATAATGGTTCATGCGTTTGTGATACGGTGAAAGGTTATGGGTGGTACGTGATAGTGAATGAAACAAAGTGCAGTGGATGAAGGGAAGGAAAGGGGATGGGAAACTGAAAGGAAATGAAAAGTGTTTTTAATTTTGGGGTATTTTTGTCTTTTTCATGTAATTTGGGGTGGCATTATATATGGGTGGGGTAGCAAAATAACATCCCTAAATTAATGCAACACAATGGAAATAAATTTGTGCAAAGCAAAAAAAATGTGACACCAAATTTTTAACAAGGAGAATCCTAAGATGCCAAGGGTAAAAAACTACTCGACAAACTCCAAAAATATTATACTGTATACAAAATAATTATAATACAATTTTCACACTCTTTTCACACAAAATGTACAATATAGTATTTTTCAATGGGATCCCTTCCTATTCAAATATTGTAATTTCTAGTAGAACTATAGTACTTAGGACTAATAGAGATACTAAACAAAATTTTCCCGGTATGTAATCCCCCGATGTAGATTCTCACACCCTACCGTCTTTAAGATTTACTCACGTTATTTTAACTCACTACCAGATGCAAGATTATTTTTCAGAAACTTATGTAATGCTTTTGTATGTGTATCTTGCACATTGCTATGTGTTCTTTTCAGAATGAAAAAGAGATGTTCTATTTATAAAAATAGAACTTCATGCACATCATTCTCCTTCATTTACGCCGCTGTATCGAAAGAAAACGTGTAAATTGTGTTCTACTTTCTCCCCTAAAAGTATAGAAAAAACTTTTTTCTCACTTTTTGACAAAGGAAAAAGTTTGTTGGACCCACACAACACCATTTGATCTTCTCTTTGTGTTGTTATGCGAACCCTTGCAGAATTGCATATTAATTCGAAGTAATAAAAGGGTTTGTAGAACCCTTAATGAAAAGGGTTTGCAGAACCATGTTAAACACATTTTAGCCTTTCACCTGAACTATTTATCCATCCTATTCATTCTTTTTTTCTTTTTATTTGATTTTTTTGACTAAACCCTCGCCGAAAAAATACATTTTTCAATGAGGTTCGATGGGAAAAATGCATTTGTTGATAAGGTTTGATTTTGATGAAGTCTGGTCATAAAATTGTTTTCGACGGGTCCGATAGGAAAAATACACTAGCCTAAAACATTGGTTTTTTCGGTATAAGGGTTATTGGGAAGAATTTTATAGCACCCTCGAATCGGAACAAAATATGAATAAGGGATATTTTGAGATTTTCAGACTTATAATAATATTATTCGGTTTCAATTTCTTGGTGTTTGAAATCCAGCACTCTTGGATTTTTTGGTCTAGCTTACTCAAGACCTACCTCGAAATAGACTAGCGTATCCAATGAGTCAGTCCAAATTGCCAACTTTAAAAAAAAAAAAAAAAAAAAAAACAACACACACACACAATTTCAAAGTAGATTATTGGTTCTTAAATTTTTTTTTTCGACGGAACTCCATCAAAATTTTTCTAACCTAAAAATACATTTTTCAATAAAGTATTAGTCGAAAAATATTTTTTTTATGTAGTTCAGTCAAAAGAATACCAATAAGATATAATAAAAAAAATGAGGTTTATAATGAAAACAATTCTCTTTGAAAGTAAGTACCGTAGAAGATATAGTTTTTCACTTAAGAAATACTTCCATTTTCCATGATTGTAACTAATATTAGGAAAACTTTCCCATTTTCCATGATTGTAACAGGGCACTGACACATTACTTCGAATGTTAATCACGCACTCAATTATGATTGTTCAGTTAATGGAAATTGCTTAATCTTCAAGAAACCAATAACATGTGGTCGAAAACTTTGAAGTGTCACATTACACCAACTAATAAGCACAGAGGTGAAGGCTTTAAACTTTGACATTTACTTTTTGACTCCACTATTTACTCATCGGCTTTCATTTTATTCCGCTTTATACAAGGCGAAATTGCAAATTTTCACTTGTCCGACTAACCGACTGCCAAAAGGCGAAAAGTGAAAATTTGCACTTCCGCCTTATATAAAACGAAATAAAATGGAGGCTGATTAGTAAATGACGAGGGTAAAAAAGTACGATCCAACTTTCAAAAATCCTTACATGCTTATGATTATGATAAGCTTTATTCTTAGTTAAACTTTCTTATATCATATCACATCAAGCTAACTAGCTCTGTGTTTAAATTTTTAAACATATTGCATTGCTTGCAAGAAAACTAAATTTATAGCGTATAAGTGTCAAATACTTATATATGTTGCATAACTTAATTAGCTTAAATAAGTAAGAATTTATAATTAACAAAAGATAATGAACCTGAAAATGACTGCAAGCATGAAGGTAAAAGCAGGCACAAGGTTGCCGATTGATGTAGCAAGTGTTGGAGAACTGTAACTAATGCCAACATACCCCAATATCTGAGATGAACTTCTGCAACACACTACCATCAAAATCAAAATCAAAAGCTAAGGCAAACAAAAAGATCATGTGCTTATCCCAAAAAAAAAAAAAAAAAAGAACAAAAAGATCATCTCAACTAAGAACAGGGGAGGCATAAATCGATCTCTGAAACAAAAAAGTGTTAACAATTCGTCCAATATTTTTTGAGCTTAACATTATAACATGAGGCCTTTTTTGTCAGAGAAAAATATTAGTAAGAGTTAAAAATTGTCCTTAGGATACTCTTTTTTGTTATATTAACAAAATCTCCTCCAATTAATTAATTATTATCAAAATTATGCTTGTTAGGGAAAAGAGATAAATAATGTGTCCCAATTTCTGATCATTAGAACAAGAATAATTTTGAAACAATATGTCAAATTTTTATATTTCTCGTGCAATTAATAAAATTACCTTCATTCCTTGCTGGCCTTGAATTTTTCAGAATACACTTTTACAAGGAATGAAAGAAGTTTTTTCTTTAGACATGTAGACGAGTATAATAAAATAATAAAATGAGTCATTGATAAGAAAATATAAGTAGCAATTAGCCATATTCTCTTAGAAAAGAATAGATACAGTTCACAAGACCATAGTCAATTCAAAGCAACACTGGGGAAAGAAAGCTAATAATTCTAAAAGACCTTAAGCAACTGAGTATGAGGGTTTAAAGATTAGAGTATGGTCATCAAGTGCCTTTACCCTATTACCCCAAGAAGAGCAATTTTGGACAGTATGGAGAAATTGATTTTAGGTAACTCTCCTGATCTGCAAAAATATAATATGAATACAAACAAAACTTGAAGATCAAGTAATATATTATATGATCATTTTTGCCCAAGAATGAAATTGGCAAATACCTTTTGGAGAAAAAAGGTGCAGGAAGGAGTACAAGAGTGGCAATAGCATAAGCATAGGCAACAAAGACATGGCTGCTCATTCCTTTATTGGTGGCTGCTTTGAAAAGAGTGAGTAAGCCTGTGTCATTGCACTCAATGCCAATCATCACAATCACAGGCAGCAAATCCTTGTAAAAGGACCATCTTCTTGCCATCATCTCCTCTGTTACTTTCTTTAATTTCTTTTTTGGTTTCAGAGACACAAACCTTATTAAGCGATAAGGTTCTTTCAAGAGCTCTTTGGATTTGTCATGTCATGCATGTCAAACTTATTTTATATGAAATTATGTTATGACCATGTTATTCTCATCTTTATCATGTATTTATTATTATTTTTTTTTTCTACTTTGAAGTTTTAGGAGTTTTAATCGTTTACTTAATAGAATATTGAAAACAGAAAATAAAGTGAAATTTGACAACTTTTATAACTATTTTAACTTTTAATGGAGTCCGGGACTCTTCATGTTTTGGGAAAATGGAGAGAATGACATGTTAATGTTATATTTGAATATTTACAAGTAATATCCAAATTTACAAAAAGTAGATATGAGATGTTGATGTTTGATTTAAATGTTTACATAACATTTTTGTATTTAATATTTATTATATTAAATATTAATTAATCTTTGATTAAAAAATTGATGATCATCAGAAGAATAAAATGGACAAGAAAATTAGAGGAAACAAATAATAAGAGTAAATAAGGCTTAAGTATATATGTCATAAATCTTTGAAGTTTGGGGTACTTTTACCAGATACCTTTATTTTTTTTTAATGTTTGACTCCCCGAAGTTATTTATGGGTATTTGTACTTTTGGTCCCCCAATTTTCACAATTTGGCGATTTTGGTCCCCCAGCTTTTAATTTGACGATTTTGATCCCCCAATTTTTAATTAGTTGCGATTTTGGTCCCTCCGTCAGCCCTGTTAACGGAATAGTTGACGGAGGGGTGAAAATCGCAACTAATTAAAAATTGGGGGACCAAAATCGCCAAATTAAAAATTGGGGGACCAAAATCGCCAAATTGTGAAAATTGGGGGACCAAAAGTGCAAATAAGCCAAAAAAAATTAAGTTCTAAAAAGTTAAAACTGCAAAGAAAAAGTTAAGACTACTAAAAAATAAAGATATAGAAATCCGATATCTAATAAAAAAAATAAGACATGCTTATCTGGATCTCTCAAATATAAGAAAAAATTAATTAACTTTATATTCGCAGACAATTATTCCTAAAATATTTTTAGAAAATAGGGATTTTATTTATATTTTATTTTATTTTCAATACAACTTTTTTAAAGTAGTTATATTGTTTTATGAATTCGAGAAAATTAACTAAAATCAAATAAATTTTATTAATAAATAAAATTTCAATTATTTTTTCTAATGATAGAGATAGGAGGCAGTATTACATAATTAGAAATATTGAATTTTTATTATAAATATTTCAAAAAAATTTAAAATTAAGATATACTACAAGGGCTCCACAGTGACCAACCCAAGTAGCAGTATGATAGTAATATGAACAGAACCAGCTGGTCCTATAATTCAAAGCCTGTTTTAGCAGTTGGCAAGATCTCAAATTCGTTCTAGGAGGATCAGAATGCTAGAAGAAAATCAGGCTCTGCAGCGACAGCTATCACAGAAGCATGCAAAAGAGCTTGAGAGCATGCCGGTCTTGACATTTAAACCATTGATTATTTGACTTTTAAGCATGTTGTGTGTGGATTGTTTCTGATTTGTTTCAAATTGTCATTTGACGATTTTGGTCCCCCAGCTTTTAATTTGGCGATTTTGGTCCCCTAATTTTTAATTAGTTGCGATTTTGGTCCCTCCGTCAGCCCTGTTAACGGAATAGTTGACGGAGGGACCAAAATCGCAACTAATTAAAAATTGGGGGACCAAAATCGCCAAATTAAAAGCTGGAGGACCAAAATCACCAAATTATGAAAATTGGGGGACCAAAAGTGCAAATAAGCCAAAAACTTATTATTTTTATATTTTTAGTTAAAGAAAAAAAGAAGAAATAGATTGAAGAGAGAGGTCGTCTTCGCCCATGTGACATCACGCGGTACCTCATGACTAACCTCCTGCGTCTGACTAGGATTCCAATGTTACATGTCAACAATATTGGCCAGAATTGGCAGCAGGAGTATGTGACAAACCCAACCCAGAAGTAACTTCGGGACATTAAAAAAAATAAGGATATCTGGCAAAAATACATCAAACTTCAGGGACTTCTGATATAATTAAACCAGTAAATTAAAGAATTACAAATCCAACTTTTTATCCCCGAAGACCATTTAAATGTTTTTTTCCAAAATTACTCTTGCTTTTCTTCGAATCCCAAACCCTTATGCCTCTTCAACATACCACCACCATGCATCTCTTCTTCTCTCTCTGCCTCCCTTTGCTTATACTGATATACATTATTGTATTTTACAAATGTGAAAAAAAAAATTTACTCTCTAGTATTTTTCTCTTTGTCTTCCTCAATCCCTTGCTCTAGTAGTCGCTCACAAAGCCACCACTGCCACCGAAAGAGTGTGTAAACCGAGAGAAAGTGGTGGAGGTTGCGAGTTAGTCGATAACAGCGCGAAGAACAAGAGGCGATGAAGGTGTTGTGCTCACGATTGGATTTGGTGGTGTCGATGATAGCGAAGTGATTTTGAGATTTTTAATTCACAATTTCATTATTTGGGAAATAAAGAGAGTGGCAACAATTATGAGATTACATTGAAAGGAAACAGGGATTATGTTTGGTATTTGAAAAAAAATATGGGTAATTTTAGGGGGGAAAATGTAAAATAAGATTTGAGGATAAAAAAAGGTATGTAATTCTTTGCTTATCAAATAAAGATAAACTTTAAGCATTTTATTTCTACCTAACCAGGAGTCTAAAAAACATATATGTATAGAACCAACTTGCTTCTTAAATTAGAGTTGGTTAATGGAGAAAGGAAAAAATAAAAAATAAAAGTTGAATAGATCACTCGTTAATCGGAAAACAACAATGGTTATACATATATATAGATTAGATAGATAGATAGATAGGGACCTATCTATCAATTTACATATAAATTTGTATTAATAAAAAGTGACATAAGATACTCGTTAAATACCTAATAATAAAATAAAATAGTATTATTTTGCAATATATATATTTTTTTAATATAAATCTTTTTATAAATTTGTTTTTAGACTTATTTATTATTTGAAGAATGCGTGCCCTTGTTAAGAAACTATAAGTAGAAGATAATTATTGAAAAATGTGGTTTTTAAGATTTCCGAGAGAAACAATAATGTGAATTTAGGATTAATTTTTTATGTTTAGTAACCTTAACAAATGCCTTAGGTACTCGTTAACAAGACCCTTATTATTTTTCTATTTTTTAAGAGAGATCAGATTTGCGTTACTAGTATTTTTTAAGAGATGAACTTCTTTAACTAACATAACTTTTTTTTTTTTTATGGAACTAACATAGCTATGATTGAACGCATAAAAAAAATAATTTACCTTTTCATAAATTATTATTTCCTGCAATATCTATTTTTTAACAATTGAAGATGGGCAGGTGGTCCACCTGAAGGCAAATTGCTAACAAAGTGACAAAAGGTGTGACCGAGACATGTAATCTGCAATACAATGATGAGACCAATTTGTCCCATTTCTTAGAGTCATGTTAAAACTTTATGAATTAAATAATAAATATATCAGTTTTTTATTGATAAATTTATCAGTTTTTTTTTAAACAAATTTATCAGTTTTTAATATACTATAAATTCGTTTTTTTAACCGTTAAGCACAATGTGTATCATAGTATTGTAGTATTTTTTTTTTAAGTGTCGAATTGTTCCTTGATTTTGTGAATATCAATCAATTTAGTTCATGGGATTTTCGAAATTATAAATTAATCCTTGAAAACGTGAATTACATTAGTCCGTAACGTTGAGGCTGAAAACATTGATCGAACTAGTTATTGACTTTGTAAATCACTAAGCACAAAAACTAATGTAAATTATATTTTACTATTGTAGGGATTAATTTAAAATTCCAATAATCTTAAAGATTGATTTAACCAATATCTCAAAATCAAGATCTAATACGATTATTTACTCAATTTTTTTTCATTGACAAGCGGCACAATGGAACAAACCTCAAATATCATTTGTTTAATAGTTCATTACTTTAAAAATGAAGATACACATACGGTTGAGTCAAAGACTCGTATAGTTCATGAATCCGAGATAAATTAATTGAGTCACAAAAAATGTGAAACCAATACATCACCTTTCGACCCAAAAAAATGAAGATACACATAAGTAGCGTTATTTTTTAAAACGTTACTTTATTTCTTTAACTAAAATAATAAAGGGTTTGCTTAACCTCAGCCTTTAGGGCTAGAATTAAAACTCAAAAATAATTAAATTTCATAAAAAAAAATAGTGCATTTAAGATAAATAAAATCTTATATCTTTAATTTTTTTAAAAAATATCTAATTAAATATTTTTATCCTCAATTAAGAAAATCCAATAATAAAATAGAGGAGCTTATCCCTCTTATCCACCGCCCCGTTCCATTGTTTTCTTCTGTTTTATTATCTTTAATTACACCAAACGAATTAAAGGACTTAAAAAATTGAAAGTGTGGTGTGAAAAGAACCTCAAGAGCAATCATGTAGTATGCGGTTACACAAGCCATCCCCGTGTATGGTAGAAGAGGAAGAAAATTCTTTAGCAAATTCACATAATTTTTCAATGGGATTACACTCTTTAGTACATTCTTTTGTTTTTTTTTTTTTTGTTTAAAAAAAAAACAGGGGTTGAATTTTATTAAGTAGGAGAAAGCTCCACTACTGGAAAAAGTAGTTTTAAAATCGGTCGTTTTGGACTTTTGAAATCGGTTGCTGTGGTGATGTTGAAAAAGGTGGAATTAAAAGTGAACCTTTTGAAATCGGTCGTTTTGACCGATTTCATAAGTACTTTTGAAATCGGTCGTTTTGGCCGATTTCAAAAGTACTTATGAAATCGGTCAAAACGACCGATTTTAAAAATAATTTAAGAAATCGGTCAAAACGACCGATTTCATAAGTACTTTTGAAATCGGTCAAAACGACCGATTTCATAAGTACTTTTGAAATCGGCCTCTCCTACAACCGATTTTAAAAGTCTTTTTTTTTCCTACTTACAACATAATCTATAGATCCCCTACTGCATGAAATTAAAAATTTTCTTCTTTACATAGAAGAATACCAATTACAGAACCTAACCAAGCTAAAATTCATATCAAACTAACAATCTTGAAGTAGAAAATACAAAATACTTATCAAACTAACAAAATACGCAAGAGTTACAGAAGTTGAAGAATATATAACCGAATTACAGAACCTTAGCAAGCTAAAATTCATAAGCAAAATTCATATCAAACTAACAATCTTAGTAGAAAATATAGAACCTAACCAAGAAAAATTCATAATAAGCAAAATACTTATCAAACTAACAAAATACTCAAGAGTTACAAAAGTTAAGTATTAAAGCCTAGCTAATAGTTTTGAGAGTAAGTATAAATGATGACCAGCGCTCAATAACATTGTCAATGCATTCTTGTGGTACGGGACCTTCAGGATTGTAACTCATGGCCTGAAATATAAATGAGATAAAGATTATTCAATTACCTCATTACTTTGTTCAATAAACTCAAAATACAAATTCATATTCCTAGTCTCCTACTAGACACATATGTATCTTAATGAACAGAATGAGCTTAACTTATTAATAGTAAAGTATTTCAAATTTAATGATCCAGGTTACCTCAAAACTAGCATTGGAAACGAGGTTCTATGCTAAAATCTAGATTTGAAAATTTGTAAAGCTTAACTATATTTTTTTCTTACTTTGCTGCATTAGCTTTCTAGTAAATTACCTTTCTTTGTTAAACTTGCATGGACAAGCATATTTAGTACATATTAATTATGTTCCAAAAAGAAAAAAATTTTCAAGTATAATCTTTCTTTTAAGCATCTTTAATTTCAAGTATAATCTAACATGTTTGGCACAAACATAGTTTAAAAAAAGTTGATATTTTATTTAGTGCAAAGATTTCTTCACATTGTTGTGCACAACAAGAAGTGAACAAGAGATAATAGTTACCTTTTGGAAGTGACCAACTTGGTTAGTGCTGTCAACCAAATGAGCTGCCCCACATATTCAGGTATGAACTCCAATTCATGCAATCACAACAGCCTCAATCTCTCCTTGCTTAACTGTGGAACCAGCAGAGAAGACTTCGTCACCAGAGTTTAGATAAGATTGCAAGACTAGGATTGTGTAACTATTTGCCAAACATTAAACATGTCATGGATTAATGAAAAAGAATTTAGATACTCATCTAGGTAGAAATTTTTTTATTAATCTATAAGAAACTCTTTAAAATTAACAATCTGTGGACTAATTTAAAACCAAGCTTATGCAGTGCCAGTGATACTATGTACTACTATGAGTGCACCCTTATTTAATAATCATAAAAGAAAGTAAGTGCACCCTTCTAATAATATTGAAAAAACAGTGCCACTTATGCTCCAAAATCTTATTTAATTAATTATCGAATGCTTCTTAACTTGGAGGAAGTTAAGTTGAAACAAATTATTAACTCTAACTCAGTAATTGTAATCTAAAAAGAGTTGGAAGAAAGGACAGGGAGTAGCTAGCTTAGTTACTCTAAACTAACACTAACAGTAAAAATCAAAGAGATTCAGTTCTGGACCTTTGCACACAAATATTCATTTCAAGCATTCATTGTTAGCCAAGACACCATACGCACTAGGGGTGAGCAAGACCCGGCCCGGCCCGGTGGCCCGTCCCCAACCCGGGGGACTCGGGCCGGGTCAGACCCGGACTCGCGGGTCTGAAGGGACAGACCCGAAAAAGAAAGGGACACAACTGACCGGGTTAGGGACGGGTCCGGGTTGACCCCCGGGTCACCCGGCCCGGCCCGGTATATATATATATATATATATTATTTTTATTATTTATTTTATTTTTGTTTTATTACTTTATTACCCTATCTATCTACTTCCTATCTTAAGAAAATAGAAACCCTATCTTCTCTGATACTCACTCACTCACTCTCTTCCACTCAACACACACTGACTCACTCTCACACAACTCGTCACCGCCACCATCTCGTCGTCCGCCACCATCTCGCCGTCGACGGTGCCAGATCGCAGAAGAAGAGGAAGGCCATCTCGCACAGCACAGTCGCAGACTCGCAGACTCGCAGATCGCAGAGGAAGGCCACCGAACCGGAACCGTCGCCCTCCCTTCCCGTCGCCGTCGCCCTCCTAGGCTTGCTGTCGCAGACTCGCAGGTACTGAGTTATTCAGTGGTTTGTTGTTCCCTTCCCCTCTTCAACATAAGTACATAACAGTTACTGAGTTAATATTGATTATTGATTATTTTTGATTTATTGAGTGGTTTGATTATTTTTGATTTATTTTTGATTATTTTTGTTCCTTTCCCTGCCGTTATTCAGTGGTTTGTTCCCTTCCCTTCCCTTTTTTTTGTTTTTTTTTTTTTTTAAATGAGGTACTGAATCAATATTGATTATTTTTTTTAGTAATATTGAGTTATTTGATTTTTTACTGATTATTGTGGATTATTTGTCATGACTTGATTGTGGATTATTTTTTACTGAATCAATATTGATTCATACACACTTATATTATTCTTTGTCATAACTTGATTGCTTAGGTTCGGAAAAGTACTATAATGATAGATGAATTTGTTGATTCTTTACTAAAAGGATGACAGGAAAATGCATGGTCTATGATCGATCAACAAAGCCAATTTCATCTGTGAGTATGAATTATAGTTCATACTTCATACTTTTTTGTTGTTGTTGCATGATTTATATTAGTATTAGTATACTTTAGGTGGGTAGTTATACAATTTTAGAAAGGCTATGAAAATTTCGAAAATTAGAATGGTTTGTGATTTTTTTTTAATGCGATTGATCCGTCCCTCGGGTGAACCCGGACCCGTCCCTAATAGGACCCGTCCTATTTTGGACTCGTCCTTCTCTTGTCCCTCTCCAATTAGGGACGGGTACGGGTTGAAAAAATGACCCGTTGAACATTTCGGGACGGGTGAGGGACAAGCCCAACCCGTCCCAACCCGTCCCATGCTCACCCCTAATACGCACCAACCAACATGCTCATGAAAAAATTAACTTGAATCTGAAGCCAAAAGCATTTAATAGTTAGGCATCTCTCCTTCTAATTAAGTAATAGAAGGTAAAGTTTGTTCAAATAAACATTAGTTCCCTTTCTTAATAACAACAGCAATAACAAAAGAATAATTTAAATTAAAGAAGATACCTCTTTGCAGATTTTTTGGTGTGCATTCAAGAGCTCATTATATCTTATTTGTAGATCAGAGAATTCAGCTTGAAATTTTTCATGCTCTGAAATAGAAGGACAGCTTAATCTGTTTTGAATGAACCTATACAAAGAAAAAAATCTCAGTCAAATTTTGACTTTTAAGTTTTGACACATCTCACATCACAAATTAAATTAATAAGACTAAACCACCATATTAAGTTATTAACCCCTGAATTTGTAAATAGACATCATATTAGTAACCAATTTTAGGAAATTACAATTTTAATCCCCGAAACTATAAGCATGAATCATACTAGCCCTAGAAATGATGATTCATAAGTCAAAAGGTCCCTAGATTCAAGAACTAACCATTGTGGCACTGCAAAACAAAATTTGTTTAAGAATCAGTCACTTTATTGCAAAACATCATTGATGAATATGTAGAATTCGTCGCTCAAACACTATGACCACTATACATCCTCTTTATGAATAAGATTTCCTGCCATATTAGCTGCATCTCTATCATGGCCATATCTATCATTATAACTCACTATAACATCTCTACTTATTACAGTATATTGTGGCAAACAAAACCAATTAGACACTAGCAGCCATCTCTTAAATTTTACTAATATTTTATAAAAGGGAGCAAAGTTGACAATGCTTAATGGTACAAGTCATTCTTTTTTTTTTTTTACAGTGAAATTCATATCTTAATGGTTGGCTTCTATTTTAACTTAACATCATTCAATTATGAGTGTGGCTATCCCTCTAAAGTGCACAATGAATTATATTCTTCACATGAATTTTGAGAATAATGAAGGACAAAATGGAGCAACTAATGAATCCCTAATTTCACACATAAATCCCTAATTTCAGTTGAATCAAATAATCACATCTACCAATTAAATCCTTAATTTTACACACAAATCCACAAAACAGCATTGAAGAAGAAACGAAGGAGAGAGAGAGAGCAGTGAAACAATGACAAGAGCAGTGAAACAATGACAAGAGCAGTGAGTAACAAGGAGAGAGAGAGTAGAAACGAAGCAAACAAGAATGGAGGGTGTGGTGAAACATACCTTAGAGAGTGGCAGCGTGAGCGAAGGTGAGAGCGGAGGCAAGAGTTGCGGCGCTAGCGGCGGCGATCGACGGCGCGATCGACGGCGCACAGTGGAGAGAAAGCAGCAGCGTTCGAGAGTGTGGAGGAGCAGCGTTGATGGAGGAGGAAGCAGCAATGTCGCCGTTCGTTGGAGCAGCAGCGGCGTCGCCGTTGATGGAGGAGCGCCGTCGTCAGTGGAGAAGCAGCAACGTTCGAGAGTGTGAGAAAGAAGCAGCTGCGTTTTTGTTTTAGGTTTCCAGAGTCTGAGTGTGAGAAAATGTGTTTATTTTGGCAAAACTTATCAAATCGGTCACAATAGCCGATTTCGAATCCTCTTACGAAATCGGTCGTTATAGTGACCGATTTCGAAACTTTTAAAAATTAAAAAAATAAAATAAAACTTTTCAGACTTACGAAATCATTCGTCGTTGACCGATTTCGTATCCACTTACGAAATCGGTCGTTATAGTGACCGATTTCAAAAATTTTAACAATTAAAAAAATAAATTAAACTTTTCAAACTTACGAAATCATTCGTCTTTGACCGATTTCGTATCCTCTTACGAAATCAGTCGTTATAGTGACCGATTTCGAAAATTTAAAAAATTAAAAAAATAAAATAAAACTTTTCAGACTTACGAAATCATTCGTCTTTGACCGATTTCGTATCCACTTATGAAATCGGTCGTTATAGTGACCGATTTCAAAAATTTTAAAAATTAAAAAAATAAATTAAACTTTTCAAACTAACGAAATCATTCGTCTTTGACCGATTTCGTATCCACTTATGAAATCGGTCGTAATAGTGACCGATTTCAAAAATTTTAAAAATTAAAAAAATAAATTAAACTTTTCAAACTTACGAAATCATTCGTCTTTGACCGATTTCGTATCCACTTATGAAATCGGTCGTTATAGTGACCGATTTTAAAAATTAGATTTTATTTACAAAATTGCCACCGCGTTTTTTTTAACTCGGTTTTTCAACGACCGATTTTGAAACCCCGATTTTAAATCCCTTTTTTCTAGTAGTGGCTCCTGAACTGAGTCCTGACCAAAGAAATGAGCTAAGAAAATAAGCATCTCCATCCATTGTTGTCATGCAAAGTTTGTCTGATAATAAATTCGGTTATTATATTTGACTCTGTTTTTAAAATTAAGCTCAACAAAATCAATGATTTCACGGTCTAAATCCCAAATCCATGAGGCCCATTTGACGAACATTGGAGCAAACATTTATCATTAATCCAAAAGTTATAAATATTTAACTTGTATATTTTACTTGTTCAAATATTTACCTCTATGTATGGAAATATATATATATATATATATATATATATATATATATATATATATATATATATATCACCGCCGAGAGAACTAGCTCGACTATAGTATTGATAATTGTGATTCGAACAAAATTGTCTCTTATAAACAATACATGTGGCTAGACAAAAATAAAAGTAATTATCGTAGGTAAAAAACTATGTTCGTTAGTAAGTGCGTAATGTTTTTTCTTCTTTTCAAGACTGCTTCTAACTTGAGGAGCTGAACACATTTCAAAATCAATGAGCTGAAATGTTTAAGTTAACCAAATCCTAAAGGAAAAAGAAAGGGAGACTAATCCATGAATAACGTTTGGTGCATAAATTTCAGGTGAGCTGCACCTAATTAAACTAGAGGGTAGGTATGAGGAAAATTTGGCCAATTATAATTAGATTGTCAAAATTATGCTTATATAGGTAATGAAGTATAAGATTAGTGTTTTTTTATTTTATTTTTTTATAAACAAAAGTTTAATAGAGTTGAATTCTAAAAGCTTATCAAGCCAAAGCATATATCATGGTTTAAAAAAAATGTTTACAAAGGTACTTAAAAATTGATCATCAACAAATGAACGAAACTAGAAAAAAGGACGGGGTAAAACTTTAACACATTAAACAAAAGTTTTGTATATTCATTTAGAATATATGTATAATAGTATATATTAATAAAATAGTTTTTCGAGTTTGGTCGTCACTTTTGCCATAACTTCTTCCATGATCAACATTTTTAGAAAGACACAATAAGGTTATCGTGTTATCTTATCATGTCTAGCATGTTTGATTGAGCAGCTTATTTTTCGAAAATAATCATAAACTGATATATTTGTTTGCAATACAAATAATAATCTTAGCTTATATTTTTAAAAAAATAATCAAAATCTATAAGCTTTTTAGTAGTAGCCGAAGATTATTTTTTTACCCATGTAATTTTTTTATTCTACCCTTATCACTCCATCGCATTAACTACTCACTTGCCACATCATACACTTTTTTGTTGTAATTTACATAATAAAAAATAATCTTTTTTGCATTATTCAAACAAAGCAGATTAGCTTAATTTCATTTTGTTAAAATTATAATCACAGAAAAATAATCATAATCTCATTTTTACCAATTATACCAAACACGCATAATACTAGTGTAATTTTTTATCGTGTTAGAAATGAAAAAGAAAAGATAATATAAATTTTTAATTCATATCCTCACGTTAACACCACTATCGCCACTACCATCACACTTCCACAACCACCATGACCATATATCAATGTTATAGTTATCTTGCACACACCAAACACTGAATATAATAAGAATTATCATATGTTTGTCCTATCTTGATCACCAAATGAATTCTTATGAACTAGAAATAAAGTATGCTTCATCCCAATGACAGGCAACTGCCCGCACAAGCTCAAGTAAAATTCATAGAAGTACAAATTTGTTATACATAAATTGATGTTTCTAACTATCATGAGGTTTTCCTTGCTTCATTTTTTGCTGCTTAAAATTCTGGGTCCATACAAAAACATTGCAGTGGTTGCACTTTAGAGATATCAAATTTTTAGAGCATTACTTTTTGAACCCCGTTGATTACTCACCGGCCCCCATTTGTTCCGCCTAACACAAGGCGGGAGTGCAAAATTTATGACTTTCCACCTGAGGGTAGGCGGAAAAAACGTTTGTTCCGCCTGAGGGTAGGCGGAAAGTCATAAATTTTACACTCCCGCCTTATGTTAGGCGGAACAAATGGGGGCCGGTGAGTAATCAACGGGGTTCAAAAAGTAATGCTCAATTTTTATGGTATTGATTATAAATTATAGAGTGAAGACCCAATTTGGTCCCTAACGAATTTCGACAGTACCAATTTGGTCCCTCATAAATCATAAACCCAAATTAGTCCCTAATGATTTTAAAAACTGGACTATTTGGTCCCTGATAAATTATAAACCCAAAATAGTTCCTAACAATTTTAAAAACTGAACTATTTAGTCCCTCCGTTTTTAAAATCGTAGGGACTAAATAGTCCAGTTTTTAAAATCGTAGGGACTAAATAGTCCAATTTTTAAAATCGTTAGGGACGGAGGGACTAAATAATCCAGTTTTTAAAATCGTTAGGGACTAATTTGGGTTTATGATTTATGAGGGACCAAATTGGTACTGTCGAAATTCGTTAAGGACCAAATTGGGTCTTCACACTAAATTATAACAGGCTTAATCATATCAGAAGTTCCTGAAGTTTGGGATACTTTTACCAAATACCCTTATTCTTATTTTTTCAATGTCTGACTCCCCGAAATTACTTTAGGGTTAGTCATATACCCCTACTACCAATTCTGACCAATTTTGTTGACATGTAACATCGAAATCATGGTCAAACGCAACAGATTAGGCACGTGGTGCCCTGTGAGCGAATATCCTTTTTTTTTCTTTAAATTAAAAAACTAAAAAACTTAATATTTTTATATTTTTAGTTAAATAAAAAAAAAGAAAAAAATTGAAGAGAGAGTTCGTCTTCGCCAATGTGACATCACACGACACCACATAACCAACCTCTTATGTCTGACCTGGATTCCAATGTTACATGTCAACAAAATTGGCCAGAATTGATAATAAGGATATATGACAAACACAAAACTTCGGAACATCAGATATTGAAAAAATAAGAATAAGGGTATCCGGCAAAAATACCACAAACTTCAGGGATTTCTGACGTAATTAAGCCATTATAATATATTGAAAGCATTAGGTGAATAAGCATATCAAATTTTTTATGGTATTTCAGAAGTCTGCTGTATAATCAAGGTTCCTCCTATAACATATTAGTACATGTGCAGAACTGTGGCAATTTCAAAAAAAGGAAACACAAAAACCTAGCTTATGTAAAATACATAGTTAGATAATCCAAATCCGACATCAAAAACTTCCTTGATATCTCCAAGAAATTGCAAAACTTCAAAGTCATTCTTGTATTTAAAAACATCGCCAAAAATAAGCTTATCATAGTACCACTTTTCCTTTAAAGCCTAAGGACTCACTCAACCTTGCTCTACAACAAATGTTTCAACATCATGCTCTCATTGTATCCTCTCCAATGAATTAAACTGCATTTGCCCTCAAAATTGCCATTTTACTGATTTAGTTTCTAAACCTAAGGTAAGGTGTATCAAAGAGTAGGGGGGAAAGTAACATCAATTTCCTTCAATCTCGATAAAGTATTAATTCTTCAAAATTTCAGTAGCTGTCACACCAACCATGCCATTTCTATGTTGCATTTTCTTCCTTCCTGTTTTACCCGAAGACTGCATCAAATATCAAGCATAATGTCAGAAACACAGCACCTAGAAGATTTAATTGAAGAATATAATATCAAATCCTCCTCCTAAGCAATAGCTCATTGGTTTAAGCTTTTTCTTTTTTACCTTTTCTTTTTGGCCCCCACCATTTGCTCACCGGCCCCCATTTTCTTCCGCCTTATACAAGGCGGAAGTGCAAATTACCATGTTTCCGACTAACAAGAGGCGGAAACATTCCGACTACCAAGAGTCGGAAACTGATAATTTGCACTTCCGCCTTGTATAAGGCGGAAGAAAATGGGGGCCAGTGAGTAAATGGTGGGGGCCAAAAAGAAAGAATCTTTTTTTCCCCCCACAAAAACATGATATCTGATAAAATAAAATCATTTGACACTTATGCATTTGTTTGGTTGAGCTTTTACAAAAAAAAGCAGAAGCTACAACAAAGAGTATTTTTCAGGTTCTCAAAAGATCACTTCTTAGAATCACTTTTTAAGCCTAAACAAACAGGTCCTAAATTGATGACCACACAATTGAATCCTTTGCCTACCACCCAAGGGAATTTTACATGGCTCAGCATTATTCATAAATATAAATAATGAGAACCTCAGATTCTCCAACGGAAATCATAACCAAGACAATTAAACCCCTAATGGTGAGTTTGTATCCAAAATTAAGCAGTCTTCTTTTTTTTTTTTTTTTTGAGAACTTCAGCAGTCTTCATATTAATTGATAGAGAAACGACATATTTAGTCAACAATGACCCTAGACATAAGAACAAAACGTCAAAACCCAAACAAACAGAATAAGGAAGAACTGTACCTTTCCATTTGAAATTGTTTTCCTGGAAGCAGCCTTGCTCATGATGCTCTTGTAGTATTGTGAAAATGGAGTGCTACCATTATGTTTTTCAGCCTGGCAAATCAACCATTTAGAACTCAAATAGTCTAGTAAATCAATGACTAGAACCCTGATTCAGAAAGATGAGGGGAGTAACCTGAAGAAATGTTTCAGCCGACTGATGATCCTTTGGTGAGAAAGGCACATCATCTCTTTTCTTACGTACAAAGTCAACATTCATCTCAACCTGAATTGGCCGGGTCCCAGAAGGGGCACACAAAAAGAAAGTTGGTGAGATGCATATAATTCAATGTCCGCATCAACATACGACAAAACAAAACTTTTCAACAATAAGTTATAACTTCAGAGCAAACCCTTAATTATCCTTGAAAGATTAGTGTCCAAATATAGATCCTATAAATATTTTTATCACCAATTAAGTCCTTAAAAGATTTTAAACATTGTCACATTGGTCCATTTAAGGATTTAAGTCACTAATTGAAGTCCTTCAATTTAACATTGTCTTTATTCTTCTAAGGATTTAATTGGTGACAAAAAAACTTTTAAGGACCTGTCTAGTGACACCATAATCTTTGGACGAGTGAATCGATGGTATATTCTTAACTATTAAATGGTTAATGAAATCAGACAGACTAGGAACTAAACAAAACTAAACCGTACAGACTTATTGCTTGATGACTTAAACATCAAGCAGGGCACCAAAAAAAATCACATAACATGTCAAATGTCAATGAACACTTCGCATAGAATTTGAAGCAAAAACAGCCAGTTTGCTATATGGTACTGATTCAAGGGTTTCTAAATGCTCTCTGGAGATCGACATTCATTTCAATGTCAAAATTCAAGATAGGTGTACTCTACTCTAAAGAGAGACAGGAAAACATAATGGCTTTATTAAAACTTGTACCTGATCAATAAAACGCTTGATAACACGCTTGAAACTCTCGATAGAAGTTATTTCATAGAGCTTCTTGAGGTGGATAAGTGGAGCTGTTGCCAGCTCAGGAAAAGATATATGGTACCTCCATTGTGCAAAGTGCTCCGAAAGGAGTTCAATGGCAGAAGAGATACACTCATCTGGGAAGTCACGTGATTTTAACCAATGCTTTGGAAGCTGTAAAAATTAATAAACATCAGAAAACAAGTTTAATCCAAATATTGTATTTGATAAACAAGAATTCTTGAACTAATCTTCAAAGGAGAAAAGAGAAAGTCCGCACTGTAACATTCATGTCTGACCTTTATGGTAGACAAAGGTTCAAGGACTTTGCCTGGTTTTCCACCATCCTTGGTGATTTTATATTCTAAAACATCCAGCACCAATGACGTAACAGGGATGAAAACCCCACTGGAAGCAGAAAGACAATTAAGCCATTGGATACATCGTAGTCTCAGTGGTAAATATCTAGGCCCGGGAAACAGGAGAGCAACTCCATTTATAATCTGTACAATCATATACAGTAATGGCTGAAGATCGTAGTCCGGTATGTTTGTCGATATAAATGCAACCCATAGATCAATGCAATTGATGTACTGCCAGCTACAAATTTTCTTAACCAACTCCTGCCCATAAAATATACAGTAGAGTATCAGAAAATATTCCTCAACATAGCAATATTATGGTCCCATAGATACTTATACATGCTATTTGCTTCTTTAAAGGACTGACCATTAACATTTAACTTGAATCAATAAAGAATGCCACTGGATGAAAATGTTAAAAGTTTACCTTCTTTTTTGTTTGCCACCCCTTCTGCAGTATCTTAGCTAGATGTAGAATACATATCAATGCTTTGTTAGATGACTTCTGCACATCTAAACCACATAGCTCCACAAAAGAGTTCCTTAAAAAATGTATATGTTCAAACAACCTTCGCTCAACAAATTGAGAGTGACTGGTGAAGGCCTTGTATGTTTTGACAAAGCAGGAGTCAAAACAACTAGAGCTAAACACAGAAGCAATATCTCGTATGATGAGAAAGGAGTGTGATGAGAGAGACTGATCTCCTGTTGCCCAGAGATGAACAGAAATCTGCAATTATTTCGAGAGCAAGGTCAGCAAGATCTTACATAGAAAGAGAGTGACATTATACACTTGGTTTTAGCCAAACGACCAAGAAAAGTACATGATATCTGACATCAAATACAAATCAAAACTAAAGCGTTACTAGAATCTACCAATTCAATCATTCAAAATGGATGAAACATATTGCTACTGATAAAAAGTAATGTCATGTTAGTTGCGTATAGTATGAGTTATAGAGAAGGCTTGTATGGGTTGTATTACACACAACTTACTAGCATATTTGCATAAATGCACACATAGGGAGCCTAATAGCACTCTAACAACAACTATATTCTATTGGTGGTACGTAGATGATGCTGTGGGTAGTGATGGAAGCCAAACTACGTGAGACCCCAACAATACCGATTACGAATATTAAATTTTCAGAGTGGGTGATGTACTACCAGACACAGGGTGATATAGGAATATGGTTGGTAAGCTTAAATCCACAGTCAGACACCCTGATATAGCCTTCTAAGTATGCTTAGTCAATCCAGATCCTCTGAAAGAACAACTCATCGGAATGCTCTCTTGCTGAAATACCTACCTAAGGGAGATCCTGGGGTGATGTCTATTGTTCAATGATAAACAGCAAAGGCTTTTCCACTACGTGAGATCAGCTACGTAGGAACAAACAATGCCATTGTGTTATGGACAATGATTATGACCCAAAATGAAAGCAGCCACTAACTGATGAGACGAGAGCAAACCCAGGACACAGAAAAGACAGCAAAGCCAGAGATCATAAATAAAAGAATAAAGGCATAACATTTTATTTCTTTTCATATAAAATAATGGGTGCTAAAATTGGCAATTATAAAAAAGCAAAACATGTGTTAATGAAAGTATTAACTAGAAACATTAGTCTCTGCAAGTCTCGCAACAAGAGCATAAGGTTTACACATGTCTAAGACTGAAATATCCAAAATCGAAGATACTACATAGAAACAGTGAGTAGCTAATGAAAAATACATGATAAAAGAAATATGAGCTACTATAACTTGGAAGAATAAAAACAAGAAAACTTCTCTCGTAAACCACCAAGACCAGCATCTGTTAGTAAAAGAAAAAACATAGCATATGATGAATTTCAAGTATCTTTTATCACAATCAAATTTGAGAATACCTTGAGAAGCCTTGTGCAGTAAGGATGGAAATGGGGCCAGAAAAATGATTGAAGCTCTAAGTCGGCAAATTGAGAAGGTCAATATCTCAGTGTCAGTGACCTGGTTCAGGAGAAACAGTGTACTCCTTAAGTATGACTTAATAAGCAATCTAAGAGATAACCATTTTTTTGAATTCTTTAACTCCAAAACAGCTTCCTTCTTCAAACTAGAGCTTGATATTCCCAATAACTTCCGAAATATAGCATCAGCCTCATGAAGCATGAACATTAATATCTTGCTGAAAGTTTCACTCTTATGAGTGCCATCAGAGTCATTGTGGCATGCTGCCCTATAAGCATTTATCAGACATGTAAGAGCAGGCACACTATTCTGTTCTTTGACCAGTTTACACAAAGAATCAACAGACACACATGTCAACATTTTGACCATACGAGAATGTGCATTGTCTTCATCCATTGGCTGCACCCCATCTAACCTTCCATCATCGTCATCAGAACTCTGAACCACATAAGAAATAACAGACAATTTTCTTAAACACCAGTGCTAGTAGTAGGGTTGAAGCTTCAAACATAAAACTATTTTTGGGATCAACTTGAATTACATAATAACATGGAAAAATAATATATCTATTTATATTTTCTGTGCCTAGCTGATAGCCTGATAGCTCAACTATGAAGTATGAACTACATGCTCATACTTAAATATCAACATAAATGCTTTGGAGGAAATTCAAAGAAACCCCGGATAGTGGCACAAAGAGGCCAACCTCAAAACTTCTAAAGTGGTATAGCAAAGAAGCTACTATTTCAAAGATAGTAGGGACAGCATATATAGATTCTAATAGACATAATAAATCTTCAAATTTTTAAAACTAATCATAACTAGAGACATACTTCAAAGTAATAGATTTATAGACAAAAACAGATATGGGCTTGGAATAGTCTGGAACAGGCTGAGAAAGTGCAAAACATAGGTATTCAAAGACTAAAACAAGGTTGGGGATTCAATAAACTGCTGGGAAATTGCTGAGATAAAGCACCAAAGTGTGAAACAAAAATAGTGAGGAGAGCTCAGTGGTATGATGTTACTATCACTATACATTCCAACAAACCGAACAATTCCTGTTACTATCACCCGCACTAGGCCAAATGAGTGCACACTAACAAAAGAAGAATATTGAAACAGAACCATCCAATCCAAAAAGCGAAACACATTAAAAAGCCAAGTACATTGGAATTCAGCAGGGTGGGCATATTTTTCAATATACCAATTATCATATAATAGTGAAGCTGAAGATTAAATCTACGACAGACACTGAAGGTAGAGTCAAGTAGAACTAAAATAAAACATTAGTGAATTCACCAAAAGTAACTCCGAATTCTTATGTTATAAGTCGGGACTATACTCACAGATTTCCAGAAATTTTGAAAACCCTGAATCCTGCAGATTTCAAAGCAGAAAGCTAAGTTAGATTGATGAGCAAAACACATTGAATGAAACCAGGTACTACATTTATTCGAAACAAACATGGGGATAATGAAAAATAACATAATGATAGAATAACACAGAACTTTCCATGAGGCTAACATTTTATTTTTATTCTAAGAAGGGGCATGGGAGGAGTCTAAACAGAGTTAAAGCTCACAACTCTGGTTCTTGTTTCATTTCAGCTTTTTGAAAAAAGAACTCATTAAGTGCAACGAATTGGTTTGTGCATGTCTCAAAAGTTAAATGAAAAATGAAAAAAGACAGACTAGTCTTTCAAGAGAGGACCCTAAACAGAGGGCAAACCATTTTACATCAAATATATACAGAATTATTTCTTGCAATATGTACAACAGCATAAAACTTAGCACCTAAACAATGCAATCTTGTATTCCTTAAATAAGAACTAAAAAAAAATATAAATATATCTTATTTAAAGAAACTAAGAACATTTTTTTTAAAAATATTATAATAGCACTTTCGAAGGTTATCTTACGGAGCAAATAATGGAGAGCAAAGACATGTCTAGTCTTATTTTCCAAGCACTTGCACTTGGCTCTATAAATAAACCTACAGTTGTAGTCACAATTTTTTTTTTTTTTTAAGAAAACACCGCATCTAATTACATTAAGTCAATCACCATCTGTCCAAGTCAAAGCTGCATACTGTCATTCCTAATGTTGTAGTGCATTCGTAATGCCGTTTAATGTTGTAGTTCATTTATGAAGAAATCATAATCATAATAGTAAATGTCACAGAATTTATGTTCAGAAGTCATGGAAAAGCATCAGGGCATCATCAAGATTCATCAATGATGATCCCAGGAGATAATAGACATTTTGTAGCCGATTGTGTTTGGTCTTCAGTGTCTTTGACCCCTCTCTCTTGTCTTTAGAGACTCTAAAAAGAACCTCGTCATCCTTCTCTAGCTCAAAATCCATTCTTAGGTTCAAATTTAAGGCCGCATGATACATCTCGTCTAGTACATATTCCCAAAGCAGAGGTTTATCAACTTTCCACAAAATAAACCTGGATTGCTTAGCTGCCATCACTTGTAATTTCTCCATATGCAAGTAGTTATCCTTCCATAACCTATATAGTAACTTTGGAGCTTCTTTTTTTTCGACAAGAGTAGACTCTGCTATCTGATCTGTCTCGAGAAAGCGATTGGCCTTTGACAGTAGCCTGAACATTCTATAAGCATCCGTTCCGTACCTTTTCAACACAATAGACTCAACCTCCTCGTTTCGGGCCAATTCAATAATGTTCTTCAAATCTATTGTGTATGAATCATCTGACACCCTCGATGGACAACCCAGCTGGACTAGAGTAGCTTTAACTCGATCTATGGTCATAGTACGACCGGTTTCAGTCTTCACCACTTCTGTGAAAATTGTTTCCAGCGATAATGGAACTGAATTCTGTACTTTGACTTTTTTCTCTGCAGTTCTGGTTGCCTCCAGTATTGCACTTAGGACAGTAGCAGCTGCATCATCCAGTCGTGTTCTTACATTCTCAATCATTGCCTTATGCCTAAGAATACGCATAAACTCTTCGAAGTTTGCTCGCCAAGGAATTAACTCCTCTTTAAAAACATTCTCTTCAACACTTGTCGTCATGGGGATATCATCTGAATTTGTTTCTCTGTCAGCATTAAATCCTGTTGTATCTGCTGCAAGTGAAAATCTGATTGCTTCCCCAGGCACTGATGCTTCTAGAACACGTTGTTCTATAGTCAATGGTGGTTGGAATATCTTAGCAAACTTAGCACCCCGCTTATTGATAGTAGTTTCTTCAACTACGGGATAAACCACTGGCTCAGGGGCAGGGCAGCGTTCAACATATCGCACTGCCAAAAGTTTACAAAGGCTCTCCCGCACAGTCACAGGATTTTCTTTTCCTTCGCTGGCATTGTCAGCGATCTGCTTGAGGCTAAGTCTACCATTGCGAAGCAATCCTTCAAGAACCACTACACACAGCTCGTCATCGAGTTGGTGCTTGACTATTTCCATAAATTTGGGAAACCTAGGGCGATGGAGGATGTTATCAAACAATGCCAGGTACTGTGTAGTATGTGTTTTAATACCATCTTGATTTTCGAGGATGAAGGGTTGGGCGCAGTTGTGTTGAATTAAGACGAGGAGGGAGTTACGGACTTGCTCCTTTTGAAGTTCGGTGAAGCGAATTAACTGTTCCAGAGTCAGTGCTCCCTTTCTAATAAGAGTCTCGCATACTTTAGAGACGACGGTGCCGAAGTGTTTGGTGATGAGGTGAACGGCGAGTTTGATGCCATGTTCTGAAACCATTCTTCTTCTTAGTCGGTTACAGAGTAAGAGAGAACGACGGTGTGGAGAAGGAAGTAGTTGTAGTCACAATTGTTGCAGTCACGTTGTAAAAGAAGACCATAGTTAATTCGTCTGGGAACTCCTTCAAGACTTCCACCTAGGAAATGAATATCTATCGGTGTTAGTTGATATCCAAGAGACATCTTATAATATTGTATAATATTGTATCTAATAGGGGTGTAACGGTCCGGTCCGGTCTTTCATGGACTTTAGGGACCGGACTGTTTAAATTAGTGTGGTCCGGTCCAGTCCGGTCCTGACGTTATTAGTGTGGTCTTTCATGAACGGTCCGGTCCGATCTATTTAGACCATAATAATAAAAAAATATAAAACTTGTTTTTTTCTTCTTTTTTTTTTTCCACGTGATAACAGAACAAAAATAGCCACTAGAAAATACACAGTACAAAGGGATCAAATAATAATAAAATTGCCCCTTTCATATTCCAATTTAAGATTCATACAAAGCATAGAGTAATTAATGAATAATCATGAAAAAAAATTTGGTAGTTAATTCTTGCACTAAAAAAATGCAACAAGGGTTTTCATTCGGTCCTGCAAGTGCATAGTGCATACTGTTAATTAAAATAACTAAAATATATTATTAGAATCTAAAAAAGTAAAAATATTAATAAAATTCTATTTTTATTAGAATCTAAAAATAACTAAAAATTAATTAAAATAACTAAAAAAAAACTAACCTGGAACTCTGGAAGTCAACGAAGCAGAAGCACTGAAGCAGAAGCACAAGCAGAAGCGGAGAAGGTGGCGGCGAGGGAGGGCGGCAGATCTGAGGGTTGAGCGGCGGCGTAGAACGGAGGGAGCTTGTGAAATGAGAACGAGGGAGAGAGGGAGCGCTTGAAAGGGAGGGCGGCGCGGACAACTGTGAAGGGAGGGCGGCGGCGGAGGGAGATTTGTGAAGGGATTGTGAAGGGAGGGCGGCGGCGGAGGGAGAAAACTGTGAAGGAAGAGAGAGGAGAGAGCTTCAGAGTTCAGACGGCGGAGGGAGGGAGGGAGGGCGGCGCCGGCGCAGTTGTGAGCGAAGGGAGGGAGGAGGGCGGCGGCGGGGTAGAGACCAGAGAGAGGAAGGAACGGGTTTCTTTTTAGGGTTTCATCTTTTTAGTTTTAGGAACCTTTTATACTGAGTGTTAGTGTGTGAGTTGTTTTACTTATTTTTTTTTTAATATATATATATTTCAGTTATCGGTCCGGTCCGGTCTTGGCGGTCTCAAAATTTTCCAGACCGCGATCGAACCAATGGTAGATCGGTCCAGATATTTTTGGACAGGACCGGACCGAACCGTGAGACCAGATCGGACCGTATTTTTTGGTCTGGTCCGATCCGATCTAACCGATCTCGCGGTCCAGGACCGGACTTTTAGGTTATATCTTTAAAGATCTCTTAGCTAGCTTAGGATTTAGTTTTGGCTTAATTGCACTTTTGGTCCCCCAATTTTCTCAATTTGGCGATTTTGGTCCCCCAACTTTTAATTTGGCGATTTTGGTCCCCCAATTTACGATTTGTAGCGATTTTGGTCCCTCCGTCAATTCCACCGTTAACGGTGCTGACGTGGCTGCTGACACGTGTCCATCTAGTAAATTGGGGGACCAAAATCGCTACAAATCGTAAATTGGGGGACCAAAATCGCCAAATTAAAAGTTGGGGGACCAAAATCGCCAAATTGACAAAATTGGGGGACTAAAAATGCAATTAAGCCAACAAAAAATAAAAATAGCGAGTACATCTTTCGAATACAAAATTAAGAAAATTTGTTTTAAAAATTTTATGTATCTCATAAAGTATAGAAAAAGTTAAAGTTAAAATATAACTAATTATGTTATAATTGAAATTGAAAAATGACATAAAGTAATTGAAAACTGACATAAAGTATTATATCTCATCTTAAAGTACATAAAGAAATTAAAAAATGAAAAATATCCTATAAGGAAAAAAAATTAAAATTATTTTTAATAAGGAAAAATTAACATATACTCCCTTCAATTTATAAGGCAAAAAAAAAAATTTAAAATTACGTTTATTAAGGAGATTAATTGGTTGTATTTAATTTTAACAAATTTATCAAAAAAATAATAGAGGTGTTTTAAGAAAATAGAATTGGAAACAGTCACACATTCACATTGTAAGAAAATTTATCAAGGAAATCTGATTGCATATTTTAAAAAGAAATTACAAATTTTGCTAATCCAAATTTTCATCACTCACACAGTCACACACCTTGTAATTAGTGACAATAGACTCAAATAGAGTTTTAGCATAATACCAAGATTAACTTCAAATTAATCTCAAGAGAAATATTAGAGTATAAATTACCGCAACTGAAAAAACTTGTAGAATTTCAACTAATATAAACTCTTATTAATAGATTACAATTTTTTTAGCTAATCACAATATTTTAGCAAATAAAGTTGTTCACAAAGTATGAGATCATAAATTTTTTCTTATCTAATACACAATAATAACATGGGCTTTTAGAAAGGCCATTGATTATTAAAAGCTTTTAGAAAGGTCATTGATTATTAAAAAAAAGGTTTAATTGCACTTTTGGTCCCTAAATTTTCTCAATTTAACGATTTTGGTCCCCCAACTTTTAATTTGGCGATTTTGGTCCCCCAATTTACAATTTGTAGCGATTTTGGTCCTCCAATTTACCAGAGGGACACGTGTCAGCAGCCACGTCAGCACCGCTAACGGTGGAATTGACGGAGGGACCAAAATCGCTACAAATCGTAAATTGGGGGACCAAAATCGCTAAATTAAAAGTTGGGGGACCAAAATCGCCAAATTGAGAAAATTGGGGGACCAAAAGTGCAATTAAGCCTTTAGTTTTTTACCACTATCAATTATTTCCTGAATTCTTTCCTTATTTTTTTTTTTTAATTTGATTTGATTATGCCATTACCTTAGAACTCCTTTATTTGGTCTCCTCATCTACTTTTAGTACATTAGTTATATCAAGCAATATAGAAACTTTATTAATGTTCATGCTATTACTATGTTTGTAACAATAGGAATGAATTAAAAATTTCTGAACTAAGTTTCTAAGCTTATACTACCTATAAAGGATTTATGTCATCTAAAGATAGGAGCATATTTTTTGAAAATAAAGTGCAAAATATAACCACTGGTGTGAAAACAAATTAAAGATGTTTGATATGCGAAAATATTTATGTTTTTATTTTCCGCTATTATAAATAATTATAGTAGTAAACTCATGTTTTCTTTTTATTTTTGGTTAATTATGAATATGATTGCCTTTTTATTTCAACATCTAACATAAAAAAAAACTAAATAAATAAAAATAAACTAAATAAATAAAAATAAAAATATCAAACTAATATCTAACATAAAAAAACTAACAAATAAATAAAAAAATATCTAACTAATACCTAAACATAAAAAAAACTAATAAATAAATAAAAATATATAACTAATACCTAAACATGCACAAAGCAATAAGAGTATTATTAAACATGCACAAGTCTATAACAATAAAATCCACAAAAAAAAATTAAAAAAAATTTACAGTTTCATGCTCTGCTTATATACATGAAAAAAAAACTAAATAAGACTTTCATTTTGTTAATTAAAATATAAAACTAAAATTTTTAAAAAATATATTAAATTTACCTTAAAGATTATACCTGAAATTGGTGTAGATTAATAATTGGAAGCAAAAAAAATATGTGGATGAAACTTGTTATATGTTAGGTAGTTGAGAAGTAAAGAGCTGAGTAGAAGAAATGCTTGTGTTGGCAATGGGAAGCATGTATATATTGGGGAAGGAGGAGGAAAATCCGGTGTGGGAAGGCGTGGGAAGCATGGGAGACAGGGGACAGGGCGGCACGTGGCGCAATCCGGTGAGTTGCGTCAACCGGTTTGACGCCACCGGTTGCGTCAACCGCAGTGACACAACTCACCGGGTTGCGCCACGTGGCAGCCTTGTCGGTTGGCTTTTTTTTTTATCCATAAAAAATCCGGAGAGCCAATGGAAGAGTGACACGTGTCATTTAGGATAAGTCATCCGGATTGACTTGTTTGACCAGCCGAAAATTGACTTTGACTGTCCCATTTTTGGAAATAGTTTTGTTGATGTTATATAAATAGTTTTAAAACTACCTTTTTTTTCGTAAATTGTTTGCAAAACTACTCCCACTTAAGTAAAAAAACCAGGGGAAATAACTTGAGGTATATTGGAGAAGATGTCACGTTGAGAGATAATGAAACCAAAGCTTTAATAATCTCCATAATTAACCATGTCTATTATGTTGTTCTACATAGTACATACATCTTAGCTTGTATTATGCTCAAGTGTTGTCAACAGTTTGTGTTTGTCTTTATTTCAAACATTTGCATCTATTTTCTTTTCAGAATTTTATGTTTTGTAGCTATGCAAGAGAGGAACATTCTCTGTGGAGGGTGATTCCAGGTTATCAGCATATTCCTCTGCCTCTTCTTTTGCTTTGCCCCGTACTATAGTAGCTCCAAATATACTGTGAAATGAAGAAAGAATATGATGTACACAAAGCAATAGTTCATACATACCATGCCATTAAATTCTAAAGTTTCTTCTCTATGACAAACAAAACAATAATGTACGAGTAGAAAAATGAAAAGATTGCTTGAATTTTTGGAGCCTTATAAAGGGTCATTTACAAAGTTGAAAATTAAACTAGAATTTTAGAGAAATATATTAGTTTAACTTAGATTATTTAGCCATAATTGTAATTTAAATTATTTGATATTTATATTAGCACGAGATTGAGAGCAAGAGCATGGGCAAAACAGGTATTTGCAATCTTAAACTCGCCCAATCTATATTTTTTTTTATAAGCGGGGTTCAAATTTAAATTTTTACAAACTCAATCAAAATTGTTTTCTCATCAAAATTAGATCGGGATCGGGTAAGTACCTGAAAATGCGAGTTTGATCGCTATATGCCTACTATAAAGAATTAAAGAAATTACTTAAGGAAGGAGATAGTGTAGGCACTTGGGCCACTAAAATTTGGAATATATATTATCTTTGCCTCCCGAAAAAAAATTTTGGTTCGTCCTTATTGTTTAAAAGTGGCTAGCTTCAAGTGAAGGATGAATAAGCACACATGCATGATCTCTTTTAAGTATATATATATATATATATATATATATATATATAGTAGTTGTTACTTTATTTCCTTCACATAGATGATATATCTTTCAATTAGTTAACTTTTTATTTTCCTTATCTTGTTTCGCTTTAGTACGTTCCAATCCACTTGTGTTCATTAATAACCACTTGCTACCATATTATGGTTCAATTCCTTATTATTTCATGTAGCACTTGCCCTAATGGTAATAATATGGTATGAGTTTATCATCTATCTTGCAATTGATTTATTTATATACTCATGCATGTTTATTCTCTTCCCTTTGCGTTAAGGAAGAATCATATGTGAAAAATGAAGTAGCCATATACCTTCCAACGTGAAGAGTATCATCAAGGAACATAACCCCCATTGCAATAGCAATAACAACCGCGAGTGGCTTGAATGATGTGACATACACAGGCCCCTTTAGGTGTATCGCCCAAGCATAAACGACATTGCTCATTGACTTTCCAAATACTCCCTAAAAAAACGTGTCATAGATAAATTAATTAGTACAACAAATATATTTTCAAATTAATTTGAATGTGTTTTAGTTTTGGTTCTTACTTTCATAAAAATAGTGTTTGGTTTCTAATTATGGACTAAAAAGTGCATTGTTTTTGTTAATTTTAGGGACAAATATAATGGAGAATAAAACGTACATAAGAACTAAAAAAAATATAAATATATCTTATTTAAAGAAACTAAGAATTGTATCAAAAAAAAAGAAACTAAGAACATTTTTTAAAAAATGTTATAGTAGCACTTTCGAAGGTTATCTTACGGAGCAAATAATGGAGAGCAAAGACATATCTAGTCTTATTTTCCAAGTACTTGCACTTGGCTCTATAAATAGACCTACAGTTGTAGTCACAATTGTTGCAATCACGTTGTAAAAGAAGACCATAGTTAATTCGTCTGGGAACTCCTTCAAGACTTCCACCTACGAAATGAATATCGGTGTTAGTTGATATCCAAGAGACATCTTATAATATTGTATCTAATTTTAGGTTATATCTTTAAAGATCTCTTAGCTAGCTTAGGATTTAGTTTTTTACTAGTATCAATTATTTCCTGAATTCTTTCCTTATTTTTATTTTATTTTTTTAATTTGATTTGATTATGCCATTACGTTAGAACTCCTTTATTTGGTCTCCTCATCTACTTTTAGTACATTAGTTATATCAAGCAATATAGAAACTTTATTACTGTTCATGCTTTGTAACAATAGGAATGAATTAAAAATTTCAGAACTAAATTTCTAAGCTTATACTACCTATAAAGGATTTATGTCATCTAAAGATAGCTAGGGGCATATTTTTTGAAAAGAAAGTGCAAAATATAAGCACTGGTGTGAAAACAAATTAAAGATGTTTGATTTGCGAAAATATTTATGTTTTTATTTTCCGCTATTATAAATAATTATAGTAGTAAACTCATGTTTTCTTTTTATTTTTGGTTAATTGTGAATATGATTTTGCCTTTTATTTCAAAATTTTTAATATTGTGAAAACAGTACTTTTTAGTTAATCTTCATCTATGAAACCATAAATGAAACAAAAGATTGCATTGATAATTAAAAATAAAAATGCCCAATCACTCTCATAATTATCAATAACAGAATAAAATAAAAATCCAGTATGTTTTCACACGTAAATAACGTCCAAGGGAATCAAATAATTCTCACATATGCTTATTTTTGTGCTTGTATATAAACTTTCTTATATCATATTGATAAGAAGCAAAATTGCTCACCTACCAAGAACACTTATAATTTTACACTACTCCTATAAAAGTAACAAAACTAAATAAAAGATAACTATTTATTATTTCATTACTTGGTTCATAACAAAGAAGCTACAATACTTATACAGAAAATAAACCCTAATTGATTATTAAGATCAACCATACTAGTGACATGATCTTGTAACCTAAGAATGTTCTATAATAATAATAATAACAATAATAATAATAATAAGATTTACTTAATTACTAAACTAAATATTTATCCTATTCATTTTCTAATAATTATTCTATCACATATCCTTTTCTAAGACTTACTTAATATTAAACTAAACATATTGCATTGCTTGCAAGAAAACTAAATTTATAGCGTATAAGTGTCAAATACTTATATATGTTGCATAACTTAATTAGCTTAAATAAGCAAGAATTTATAATTAACAAAAGATAATGAACCTGAAAATGACAGCAAGCATGAAGGTAAAAGCAGGCACAAGGTTGCCGATTGATGTAGCAAGTGTTGGAGAACTGTAACTAATGCCAACATACCCCAATATCTGAGATGAACTTCTGCAACACACTACCATCAAAATCAAAATCAAAATCAAAAGCTAAGGCAAACAAAAAGATCATCTGCTTATCCAAAAAAAAAAAAAACAAAAAGATCATCTCAACTAAGAACAGGGGAGGCATAAATCGATCTCTGAAACAAAAAAGTGTTAACAATTCGTCCAATATTTTTTTGTCAGAGAAAAATATTAGTATGAGTTAAAAATTGTCCTTAGGAAACTCTATTTTGTTATATTAACAAAATCTCCTCCAATTAATTAATTATTATCAAAATTATGCTTGTTAGGGAAAAGAGATAAATAGTGTGTCCCAATTTCTGATCATTAGAACAAGAATAATTTTGAAACAATATGTCAAATTTTTATATTTCTCGTGCAATTAATAAAATTACCTTCATTCCTTGCTGGCCTTGAATTTTTGGGAATACACTTTTACAAGGAATGAAAGAAGTTTTTTCTTTAGACATGTACACGAGTATAATAAATTAATAAAATGAGTCATTGATAAGAAAATATAAGTAGCAATTAGCTATATTCTCTTGAAAAAAAATAGATAGAGTTCACAAGACCATAGTCAATTCAAAGCAACACTGAGGAAAGAAAGCTAATAATTCTAAAAGACCTTAAGCAACTGAGTATGAGGGTCTAAAGATTAGAGTATGGTCATCAAGTGCCTTTACCCTATTACCCCAAGAAGAGCAATTTTGGACAATATGGAGAAATTGATTGGAGGTAGCTCTCCTGATCTGCAAAAATATAATATGAATAGAAACAAAACTTGAAGATCAAGTAATATATTATATGATCATTTTTGCCCAAGCTAAGGATGAAATTGGCAAATACCTTTTGGAGAAAAAAGGTGCAGGAAGGAGTACAAGGGTGGCAATAGCATAAGCATAGGCAACAAAGACATGGCTGCTCATTCCTTTATTGGTGGCTGCTTTGAAAAGAGTGAGTAAGCCTGTGTCATTGCACTCAATGCCAATCATCACAATCACAGGCAGCAAATCCTTGTAAAAGGACCATCTTCTTGCCATCATCTCCTCTGTGACTTTCTTTAATTTCCTTTTTTGGTTTCAGAGACACAAAGCTTATTAAACTATAAGGTTCTTTCAAGAGGTCTTTGGATTTGTCATGTCATGTATGTCAAACTTATTTTATATGAAATTATGTCATGACCATGTTATTTTCATCTTTATGATGTATTTATTTATTTTATTTTATTTTTCTACTTTGAAGTTTTAGGAGTTTTAATCGTTTAATTTACTTAATAGAATATTGAAAACAGAAAATAAAGTGAAATTTGACAACTTTTATAACTATTTTAACTTTTAATGGAGTCCGAGACTCTTCATGTTTTGGGAAAATGGAGAGAATGACATGTTAATGTTATATTTGAATATTTACAAGTAATATTCTAATTTACATTAACATTTTGAGTTAATAGTCACGTAGGTCCCCGAAAGATACTTGTGGAATCAGTTAGATCCCTGAAAGATTTGTGGAATCTCTTAAACCCCCAAAGATCGTTTATTTTGACGTCACATTAGTCCCCCTCCCCCATTCAATTTCGTCAGGATGGACCTGGCGTAATTCTACGTGCTACGTTAAATGTTTTGTCGGCCCCAATGCGATGTTGGAATGTTAAGAAGGTGCCACGTTTGGGCCAACAAAGCATTTAATGTATCACATAGGATTTCGTTAGGTCTCTCATTTGATCTTTGGAGGTTTAAGAGATTCCACAAATCATATTCAGAGACCTAACTGGTTCCAAAATGATCTTTGGGGATTTAAGATATTCCACTAATCTTTTGAGGACCTAATTGATTCCATAAGTATCTTTCGGGGACCTATGTAAGTATTAACTCTTAACATTTTATACTTGCCTTTTCTAGAAAACAAAAGAGAGTTACTCAAATTTTATGCTTCTTATCTCTTCTTTGTTATTAAAAAAAAAAAAAGATAGATATGAGATGTTGATGTTTGATTTAAATATTTACATAACATTTTTAATTTAATATTTGTTATACTAAAATATTAATTAATCTTTGATTAAAAAATTGATCGATGATCATCATAAGAATAAAATGGACAAGAAAATTAGAGGAAACAAATAATAAGAGTAAATAAGGCTTAATTATATATGTTATAAATCTTTGAAGTTTGGGATACTTTTGCAAGATACCTTTATTTAATTTTTTTTTTCAATGTCTAACTCCCTGTTTGACTCCCTGAAGTTATTTATGGGTCACGTGGGCGAAGATCACTTTTTTAAACTTAAAAACTAAAAAACTTACAGTATTATTTATATATATATATATATATATATATATATATATATATATGGGGATTGCTAACATGAGTACCCTCTTATTTTAGAAGGATCATGTTAGCAATGTGTACCAATTTTTTTAGACAAAAAACCCCTTTTCAGCTTTGAAAAAATAAAATTATAACCAATGTTATTTTAGTAAAACAATTATTATCCTAATTAAAAAATTTAAAAAAAAATCTCTCTCCTCCCCCAAACCCTCCATTCCCAATCAGATGTAAAATTTCCCCAATTCTAAATCAAATACTCTCTCCCAACCCTATACAACCTTCAACAGCCACCACCCCTATCACTGTCCACCGCCGTCAACCATCGTCCTTCCATCGCCGCCGCTCGCCGCCCCTCCTGCCGCCGCCGTTCGAGCTGCTGTGTAGCTGCTATGTTCGTTATCATGACCATAGAGCTGTTGTAGCTGTTATTATACCTTTGTTCTTTGTTTTACTAATACTTGAATTTGTAGTCCTCCTTTTGCCTCTGTTCATGGTCGAACTCCAGTGTGAAGGTGGAGGACATGGGAAATACAAACAGTTATACAATGCAAAACACTTAATTATTCTATTTGAGGCTCCATGACTGTGGATTATTGAGGCTCCATGACTGCTTGAATTCACGGCGGCGGCAGGAGGGGTGGCGAGCGGCGGCGAGAGGATGATGGTTGACGGCGGTGGACGGTGATACGGGTGGTGGCTGTTGAAGGTTGTATAGGATTGGGAGAGAGTATTTGATTTAGAATTGGGGAAATTTTACATCTGATTGGGAATGGAGGGTTTGGGGGAGGAGAGAGATTTTTTTTAATTTTTTAATTAAGATAATAATTGTTTTACTAAAATAACCTTGGTTATAATTTTATTTTCTCAAAGCTGAAAAGGGGTTTTTTGTCTAAAAAAATTGGTACACATTGCTAACATGATCCTTCTAAAATAAGAGGATACTCATGTTAGCAATCCCCATATATATATATATATATATATATATATATATATATATATTTGCTTTCGCAGGTGGTGTCTGGGCTTTCGCACTTTGGCGGCCCAACTAAATCCACCTCGACCCTACGGAACTCCACTTTGTGGGCAGGGGTCTCCCAACGCGTGTTTTTCCGTTCCCATGGGTGTCGAACTCGAGACCTCATGGTTAAGAGACCTAGTGAGGTGCTGGTCTTATTTTTATATTTTTAGTTAAAGAAAAAAAGAAGAAAAAGATTGAAGAGAGAGGTCGTCTTCGCCCGTATGACATCATGCGGCACCACATGACTAACCTCCTGCGTCTACTAGGATTCCGATGTTACACGTCAACAAAATTGGCCAAAATTTGTTGCAGGGGTATATGACAAACCCAGAAGTAACTCCGGGACATTAAAAAAAATAAGGGTATCTGGCAAAAATACTTCAAACTCTTCAGAGACTTGTGATATAATTAAGCCAATAAATTAAAGAATTACAAATCCAACTTTTTATCTTCGAAGACCATTTAAATTTTTATTCCAAAATTACTCGCGCTTTTCTTCAAATCCCAACCCCTAATCCCTCTTCAACATACCACCATCATCTCTTCTTCTCTCTCTGCCTCCCTTTGGTTATACTGGTATACATTATTGTATTTTACAAATGCGAAAAAAAAAATACTCTCTGGTATTTTTCTCTTTGTCTTCCTCGATCCCTTGCTCTTATAGCCGCCCACAAAGCCACCACTGCCACCGAGAGTGTATAAACCTAGAGAAAGTGGTGGAGGTTGCGAGTTAGTAAAGGCGATGAAGGTGTTGTGCTTAGTGCTGGCAATTCGGACGGGCGGGCAGGCATTGTCCATACCCATTAAAAGTCCGCTTTTTTTGCAGGCATGCCCACCCATCCATTATAATATTTTGGGCTGAAAATTTATGTCATGCCCGCCCTATATGCGGGCAGGGCATGCTCATGGACAGCCCATTTAAATAAAAAAAAATTAAAAAAATCATATATTTATTTTTTTGGAACATAAAAAAAAATCATATATTCTATCTTCAAAATTCGTAAAATGTAGACTAAGATTACATAACATATAAATGTTCACACTCAAAATTCATAAAAACATAATAATAAAGTTTGATACCCGACAAAAGATGTAGGGTGGTTCCTAATTGTGTAGCTCCTAATTTTTATTTTTTAAAAAAACTAAATAATGGGCGACCCGCGGTCCACTGCCTGCCCAATGATGCCTGACAAAAGAAATGGGCATGGCAGACAGACGAAGCCCACAAAATGTAAGGCAGGCAAACGGAGCCCACGGGCATCCGCCCCAATTGCCAACACTAGTTGTGCTCACGATTTCAATGATTGTGATGGCGATACAGTGGATTTGGTGTCGACGATAGCGAAGTGATTTTAGATTTTTAATTCACAATTTTGTTACATTGAAAGGAAATAGGGATTATGTTTGGTGTTTGAAAAAAAAAAGTACGGATAATTTTAGGGAAAAAAATGTAAAATGAGATTTGAGGATGAAAAAAAGGTATGTACGTAATTCTTAACAAATAAAGATAAACGTTAAGCATTTTATTTCTACCTAACCAGGAGTCTTAAAAACATATATGTATAGAACCAACTTGCTTCTTAAATTAGAGTTGGTTAATGGAGAAAGGGAAAAAAAATTTAAAGTTGAATAGATCACTCGTTAATAGGAAAACAACAATGGTGTGTGTGTATATATATATATAGGACCTATCAATCAATTTACATATAAAAATTTGTATTAATAAAAAGTGACATAAGAGACTTGTTAAATACGTAATAATAAAATAGTATTATTTTGTGATATATATTTTTTTTAATATAAATCTTTTTATAAATTTGTTTTGTAGACCTATTTATTATTTGGAGAATGCTAGTAACAAGTATCCTTGTTAAGAGACTATAAATAAAAGATAATCATTGAAAAATATGGTTTTTGAGATTTTCGAGAGAAACAATAATGTGAACTTAGGATTAATTTTTCATGTTCAGTAATTTTAACAAATGCCCTTAGGAGTTAGGATACTTGTTAGCAAGATCCTTATTATTTTTCTATTTTTTTAGACATTAGATTTGCGTTACTAGTATTTTTTAAGAGATGAATTTTTATTTTTTTTTGCTTTCGCAGGTGGTGTCTGTGCTTTCGCACTTTGACGGTCCAACTAAATCTACCCCGACCCTACGGAACTCCACTTTGTGGGCAGGGATCTCCCAACGCGTGCCTCTCCGTTTCTATGGATGTCGAACCGGAGACATCATGGTTAAGGAACCTAATGAGTTGCCACTAGATCAAATGCACGTTGGTAAAGATGAACTTCTTTAACTAACATAACTTTTTTTATGGAACTAACATAGCTATGATTGAAGGCATAAAAATAATAATTTACCTTTTCATAATTTTTTTTTTACCCAGGTGGTATCAGGGCTTCACTTTTTGTGGCCCAACTAATCCACCTTGATCTCTAAAACTGAGGGAGTCTTTGACTCTATGGTACAAGATCTTTCCAGGAATTATTGTCTCAGGCAGGAGTCGAATCTTTGATTCTGCATTCCCTCAACACCCAAGCCAGTTAACCACTAAGTTCAGCCCTCGTGAGTACCTTTTGATAAATTATTATTTCCTGCAATATCTATTTTTTAACAATTGAAGATGTGCAGGTAGTACCCTGAAGGCAAATTGCTAACAAAGTGACAAAAGGTGTCCCCCAATTTACGATTTGTAGCGATTTTGGTCCCTCCGTCAATTCCACCGTTAACGGTGCTGACGTGGCTGCTGACACGTGTCCATCTAGTAAATTGGGGGACCAAAATAGCCAAATTAAAAGTTGGGGGACCAAAATCGCCAAATTGACAAAATTGGGGACTAAAAGTGCAATTAAGCCAAAAAAACAAAAAATAAAAATAGCGAGTACATGTTTCGAATACAAAATTAAGAAAATTTGTTTTAAAAATTTTATGTATCTCATAAAGTATAGAAAAAGTTAAAGTTAAAATATAACCAGTTATGTTATAATTGAAATTGAAAAATGAAATAACGTAATTGAAAACTGACATAAAGTATTATATCTCATCTTAAAGTACATAAAGAAATTGAAAAATGAAAAATATCCTATAAGGAAAAAAAATTAAAATTATTTTTAATAAGGAAAAATTAACATATACTCCCTTCAATTTATAAGGCAAAAAAAAAATTAAAATTACGTTTATTAAGGAGATTAATCGGTTGTATTTAATTTTATCAAATTTATAAAAAAAAATAGAGGTGTTTTAAGAAAATAGAATTGGAAACAACATTTAAACTATATTTAGTCTCTTAACAAATACGCACGTATTAGCCTTCTCCTTAATTTTTGTGACACTTTACTTGTCACGGAAATCTAATTGCATATTTTAAAAAGGAATTACAAATTTTGCTAATCCAAATTTTCATCACTCACACAGTCACACACCTTGTAAAATAGACTCTCAAATAGAGTTTTAGCATAATGTCAAGATTAACTTCAAATTAATCTCAAGAGAAATATTAGAGTATAAATTACCACAACTGAGAAAACTTGTAGAATTTCAACTAATATAAACTCTTATTAATAGATTACAATTTTTTTAGCTAACCACAATATTTTAGCAAATAAAGTTGTGCACAAAGTGTGAGATCATAAATTTTCTCTTATCTAATACACAATAATAACATGGGCTTTTAGAAAGGCCATTGATTATTAAAAGCTTTTAGAAAGGTCATTGATTATTAAAAAAAAAGGTTTAATTGCACTTTTGGTCTCCAAATTTTCTCAATTTAACGATTTTGGTCCCCCAACTTTTAATTTGGCGATTTTGGTCCCTCAATTTACGATTTGTAGCGATTTTGGTTCTCCAATTTACCAGAGGGACACGTGTTAGCAGCCACGTCAGCACCGTTAACGGTGGAATTGACGGAGGGACCAAAATCGCTACAAATCGTAAATTGGGGGACCAAAATCGCTAAATTAAAAGATGAGGGACCAAAATCGTCAATTTGAAAAAATTGGGGGACCAAAAATGCAATTAAGCCTTTTATTTTTCCATTGACAAGCGGCACAATAGAACAAAACTCAAATATCATTTGTTTAATAGTTCATTTCTTTAAAAATGAAGATACACATACCGTTGAATCAAAGACTCGCACATTCGTGAATTCGAGGTAGATTAGTTGAGACACAAAAAATGTGAAGCCCAAACACTAGCTGATTTCGACCCAAAAAAAAATAAAGATACACATAAGTAGCGTTATTTTTTAAAAAGTTACTTTATTTCTTTAACTAAATTAATAAAGGGTTTGCTTAACTTAAGTCTTTAGGGCTAGAATAAAAACCCAAAAATAATTAAGTTTCATAAGAAATAATGCATTTAGTATAAATAAAATCTTATATCTTTATTGTTTTTTTTTAAATTATCTGATTAAATATAAATCCAATAATAAAATAGAGGAGCTTATCCCTCTTATCCACCGTCCCGTTCCATTGTTTCCTTCTGTTTTATTATCTTTAATCTACACCAAACAAATTAAAGGACTTAAAAAATTGAAAGTGTGGTGTGAAAAGAACCTCAAGAGCAATCATGTATGCGGTTACACAAGCCATGGTGAATTTTTCAATGGGATTACACTCTTTAGTACATTCTTTTGTTTTTTTGTTTTTAACAGGAGTTGAATTTTATTAAGTAGGAGAAAGCTCCTGAACTGAGTCCTGACCAAAGAAATGAGCTAAGAAAATAAGCATCTCCATCCATTGTTGTCATGCAAAGTTTGTCTGATAATAAATTCGGTTATTATATTTGACTCTGTTTTTAAAATTAAGCTCAACAAAATCAATGATTTCACGGTCTAAATCCCAAATCCATGAGGCCCATTTGACGAACATTGGAGCAAACATTTATCATTAATCCAAAAGTTATAAATATTTAACTTATATATTTTACTTGTTCAAATATTTACCTCTATGTATGGGAAAAAAAAAAATCACCGCCGAGAGAACTAGCTCGACTATAGTATTGATAATTTTGATTCGAACAAAATTGTCTCTTATAAACAATACATGTGGCTAGACAAAAATAAAAGTAATTATCGTAGGTAAAAAGCTATGTTCGTTAGTAAGTGCGTAATGTTTTTTCTTTAGGCTTTTCAAGACTGCTTCTAACTTGAGGAGCTGAACACATTTCAAAATCAATGAGCTGAAATGTTTAAGTTAATCAAATCCTGAAGGAAAAAGAAAGGGAGACTAATCCATGAATAACGTTTGGTGCATAAATTTCAGGTGAGCTTCACCTAATAAAACTAGAGGGTAGGTATGAGGAAAATTTGGCCAATTATAATTAGATTGTCAAAATTATGCTTATATAGGTAATGAAGTATAAGATTAGTGTTTTTTTATTTTATTTTTTTATAAATTAAACAAAAGTTTAATAGAGTTGAATTCTAAAAGCTTATCAAGCCAAAGCAAACATCATGATTTAAAAAAATGTTTACAAAGGTACTTAAAAATTGATCATCAACAACATGAACGAAACTAGAAAAAAGGACGGGGGTAAAAATTTAACACATTAAACAAAAGTTTTGTATATTCATTTAGAATATATGTATAATAGTATATATTAATAAAATAGTTTTTCGAGGTTGGTCGTCACTTTTGCCATAACTTCCTCCATGATCAATATTTTTAGAAAGACACAATAAGGTTATCATGTTATCTTATCATGTCTAGCATGTTTGATTGAGCTGAAATTATTTTTTTTAGCTTATTTTTCAAAAATAATCATAAACTGATATGTTTATTTGCAATACAAATAATAATCTTAGCTTATATTTTTAAAAAAATAATCAAAATCTATAAGCTTCCTAGTAGTAGTAGTTGAAGATTATTTTTTTTAGACCCATGTAATTTTCCTATTATACCCTTATCACTTCATCACATTAACTACCCACTTATCACATCATACACTTTTTTGTTGTAATTTACACAATAAAAAATAATCTTCTTTGCATTATTCAAACAAAGCAGATTAGCTTAATTTCATTTTTCAGCTGGATACCCAAACATAAACAGATTATAATTTTAACAGAAAAATAATCATAATCTCATTTTTACCAATTATACCAAACACACATAGTATTAGTGTATTTTCTATTCTATGAAAAAGTTAGGTTAGAAATGAACAAGAAAAGATGATGTAATTTTTTATTTCATATCCTCATGTTAACACCACTATCGCCACCACCATCACACTTCCACAACTACCATGATCATATATCAATGTTATAGTTATCTTGCACATACCAAACACTGAACAAAATAAGAAGTAGCATATGTTTGTCCTATCTTGACCACCAAATGAATTCTTATGAACTAGAAATAAAGTATGCTTTATCCCAATGACAGGCAACTGCCCGCACAAGCTCAAGTAAAATTCATAGAAGTACAAATTTGTTATACATAAATTGTTGTTTCTAGCTATCATGAGGTTTTCCTTGTTTCATTTTTTGCAAAATTCTGGGTCCATACAAAAACATTGCAGTGGTTGCACTTTAGAGATATCAAATTTTTATGGTATTGATTATAAATTATAATATATTGAAAGCATTAGGTGGATAAGCATATCAAATTTTTTATGGTATTTCTGAAGCCTGCTGTATAATCAAGGCTCCTCCTATAACATGTGCAGAACTGTGGCAATTTCAAAAAAAGGAAACACAAAAACCTAGCTTATGTAAAATACATAGTTAGATAATCCAAATCCGACATCAAATACTTCCTTGACATCTCCAAGAAATTGCAAAACTTCAGAGTCATTCTTGTATTTAAAAACATCACCAAAAATAAAATTATCATAGTACCACCTTTCCTTTAAAGCCTAAGGACTCATTACACTCAACCTTGCTCTACAACAAATGTTTCAACATCATGCTCTCATTGTATCTAATGACTGTATCCTCTCCAATGAATGAAACTGCATTTGCCCTCAACATTGCTATTTTAGTATTTTACTGATATAGTTTCTAAACCTAAGGTAAGGTGTATCAAAGAGTAGGGGGGGAAGTAACATCAATTTCCTTCAATCTCGATAAAGCATTAATTCTTCAAAATTTCAGTAGCTGTCACACCAACCATGCCATTTCTATGTTGCATTTTCTTCCTTCCTTTTTAACCCGAAGACTGCACCAAATATCAAGCATAATGTCAGAAACACAGCACCTAGAAGATTTAATTGAAGAATATAATATTAAATCCCCCTCCTAAGCAATAGCTCATTGGTTTAAGCTTTTTTTTTTTCCACAAAAACATGACATCTGATGAAATAAAATCATTTGACACTTATGCATTTGTTTGGTTGAGCTTTTACAAAAAAAAGCAGAAGCTACAAGAAAGAGTATTTTTCAGGTTCTCAAAAGATCACTTCTCAGAATCACTTTTTTTTAAGCCTAAACAAACAGGTCCTAAATTGATGACCACACAATTGAATCCTTTGCCTACCACCCTAGGGAATTTTACATGGCTCAGCATTATTCATAAATATAACTAATGAGAACCTCAGATTCTCCAACGGAAATCATAACCAAGACATTAAACCCCTAATGGTGAGTTTGTATCCAAAATTAAGCAGTCTTTTTTTTTTAGAACTTCAGCAGTCTTCATATTAATTGATAGAGAAACGACATATTTAGTCAACATTGACCCTAGACATAAGAACAAAACGTCAAAACCCAAACAAACAGAATAAGGAAGAACTGTACCTTTCCATTTGAAATTGTTTTCCTGGAAGCAGCCTTGCTCATGATGCTCTTATAGTATTGTGAAAATGGAGTGCTACCATTATGTTTTTCAGCCTGGCAAATCAACCATTTAGGACTCAAATAGTCTAGTAAATCAATGACTAGAACCCTGATTCAGAAAGATGAGGGGAGTAACCTGAAGAAATGTTTCAGCCGACTGATGATCCTTTGGTGAGAAAGGCACATCATCTCTTTTCTTACGTACAAAGTCAACATTCATCTCAACCTGAATTGGCCCGGTCCCAGAAGGGGCACACAAAAAGAAAGTTGGTGAGATGCATATAATTCAATGTCCGCATCAACATACGACAAAACAAAACTTTTCAACAATATGTTATAACTTCAGAGCAAACCCTTAATTATCCTTGAAAGATTAGTGTCCAAATATAGATCCTATAAATATTTTTATCACCAATTAAGTCCTTAAAAGATTTTAAACATTGTCACATTGGTCCATTTAAGGATTTAAGTCACTAATTGAAGTCCTTCAATTTAACATTGTCTTTATTCTTCTAAGGATTTAATTGGTGACAAAAAAACTTTTAAGGACCTGTCTAGTGACACCATAATCTTTGGACGAGTGAATCGATGGTATATTCTTAACTATTAAATGGTTAATGAAATCAGACAGACTAGGAACTAAACAAAACTAAACCGTACAGACTTATTGCTTGATGACTTAAACATCAAGCAGGGCACCAAAAAAAATCACATAACATGTCAAATGTCAATGAACACTTCGCATAGAATTTGAAGCAAAAACAGCCAGTTTGCTATATGGTACTGATTCAAGGGTTTCTACATGCTCTCTGGAGATCGACATTCATTTCAATGTCAAAATTCAAGATAGGTGTACTCTACTCTAAAGAGAGACAGGAAAACATAATGGCTTTATTAAAACTTGTACCTGATCAATAAAACGCTTGAAACTCTCGATAGAAGTTATTTCATAGAGCTTCTTGAGGTGGATAAGTGGAGCTGTTGCCCGCTCAGGAAAAGATACACTCATCTGGGAAGTCACGTGATTTTAACCAATGCTTTGGAAGCTGTAAAAATTAATAAACATCAGAAAACGAGTTTAATCCAAATATTGTATTTGATAAACAAGAATTCTTGAACTAATCTTCAAAGGAGAAAAGAGAAAGTCCGCACTGTAACATTCATGTCTGACCTTTATGGTAGACAAAGGTTCAAGGACTTTGCCTGGTTTTCCACCATCCTTGGTGATTTTATATTCTAAAACATCCAGCACCAATGACGTAACAGGGATGAAAACCCCACTGGAAGCAGAAAGACGATTAAGCCATTGGATACATCGTAGTCTCAGTGGTAAATATCTAGGCCCGGGAAACAGGAGAGCAACTCCATTTATAATCTGGACAATCATATACAGTAATGGCTGAAGATCGTAGTCCGGTATGTTTGTAGATATAAATGCAACCCATAGATCAATGCAATTGATGTACTGCCAGCTACAAATTTTCTTAACCAACTCCTGCCCATAAAATATACCGTAGAGTATCAGAAAATATTCCTCAACATAGCAATATTATGGTCCCATAGATACTTATACATGCTATTTGCTTCTTTAAAGGACTGACCATTAACATTTAACTTGAATCAATAAAGAATGCCACTGGATGAAAATGTTAAAAGTTTACCATCTTTTTTGTTTGCCACCCCTTCTGCAGTATCTTAGCTAGATGTAGAATACATATCAATGCTTTGTTAGATGACTTCTGCACATCTAAACCACATAGCTCCACAAAAGAGTTCCTTAAAAAATGTATATGTTCAAACAACCTTCGCTCAACAAATTGAGAGTGACTGGTGAAGGCCTTGTATGTTTTGACAAAGCAGGAGTCAAAACAACTAGAGCTAAACACAGAAGCAATATCTCGTATGATGAGAAAGGAGTGTGATGAGAGAGACTGATCTCCTGTTGCCCAGAGATGAACAGAAATCTGCAATTATTTTGAGAGCAAGGTCAGCAAGATCTTACATAGAATGAGAGTGACATTATACACTTGGTTTTAGCCAAACGACCAAGAAAAGTACATGATATCTGACATCAAATACAAATCAAAACTAAAGCGTTACTAGAATCTACCAATTCAATCATTCAAAATGGATGAAACATATTGCTACTGATAAAAAGTAATGTCATGCTAGTTGCGTATAGTATGAGTTATAGAGAAGGCTTGTATGGGTTGTATTACACACAACTTACTAGCATATTTGCATAAATGCACACATAGGGAGCCTAATAGCACTCTAACAACAACTATATTCTATTGGTGGTACGTAGATGATGCTGTGGGTAGTGATGGAAGCCAAACTACGTGAGACCCCAACAATACCGATTACGAATATTAAATTTTCAGAGTGGGTGATGTACTACCAGACACAGGGTGATATAGGAATATGGTTGGTAAGCTTAAATCCACAGTCAGACACCCTGATATAGCCTTCTAAGTATGCTTAGTAAATCCAGATCCTCTGAAAGAACAACTCATCGGAATGCTCTCTTGCTGAAATACCTACCTAAGGGAGATCCTGGGGTGATGTCTATTGTTCAATGATAAACAGCAAAGGCTTTTCCACTACGTGAGATCAGCTACGTAGGAACAAACAATGCCATTGTGTTATGGACAATGATTATGACCCAAAATGAAAGCAGCCACTAACTGATGAGATGAGAGCAAACCCAGGACACAGAAAAGACAGCAAAGCCAGAGATCATAAATAAAAGAATAAAGGCATAACATTTTATTTCTTTTCATATAAAATAATGGGTGCTAAAATTGGCAATTATAAAAAAGCAAAACATGTGTTAATTAATGAAAGTATTAACTAGAAACATTAGTCTCTGCAAGTCTCGCAACAAGAGCATAAGGTTTACACATGTCTAAGACTGAAATATCCAAAATCGAAGATACTTCATAGAAACAGTGAGTAGCTAATGAAAAATACATGATAAAAGAAATATGAGCTACTATAACTTGGAAGAATAAAAACAAGAAAACTTCTCTCGTAAACCACCAAGACCAGCATCTGTTAGTAAAAGAAAAAACATAGCATATGATGAATTTCAAGTATCTTTTATCACAATCAAATTTGAGAATACCTTGAGAAGCCTGTGCAGTAAGGATGGAAATGGGGCCAGAAAAATGATTGAAGCTCTAAGTCGGCAAATTGAGAAGGTCAATATCTCAGTGTCAGTGACCTGGTTCAGGAGAAACAGTGTACTCCTTAAGTATGACTTAATAAGCAATCTAAGAGATAACCATTTTTTTGAATTCTTTAACTCCAAAACAGCTTCCTTCTTCAAACTAGAGCTTGATATTCCCAATAACTTCCGAAATATAGCACCAGCCTCATGAAGCATGAACATTAATATCTTGCTGAAAGTTTCACTCTTATGAGTGCCATCAGAGTCATTGTGGCATGCTGCCCTATAAGCATTTATCAGACATGTAAGAGCAGGCACACTATTCTGTTCTTTGACCAGTTTACACAAAGAATCAACAGACACACATGTCAACATTTTGACCATACGAGAATGTGCATTGTCTTCATCCATTGGCTGCACCCCATCTAACCTTCCATCATCGTCATCAGAACTCTGAACCACATAAGAAATAACAGACAATTTTCTTAAACACCAGTGCTAGTAGTAGGGTTGAAGCTTCAAACATAAAACTATTTTTGGGATCAACTTGAATTACATAATAACATGGAAAAATAATATATCTATTTATATTTTCTGTGCCTAGCTGATAGCCTGATAGCTCAACTATGAAGTATGAACTACATGCTCATACTTAAATATCAACATAAATGCTTTGGAGGAAATTCAAAGAAACCCCGGATAGTGGCACAAAGAGGCCAACCTCAAAACTTCTAAAGTGGTATAGCAAAGAAGCTACTATTTCAAAGATAGTAGGGACAGCATATATAGATTCTAATAGACATAATAAATCTTCAAATTTTTAAAACTAATCATAACTAGAGACATACTTCAAAGTAATAGATTTATAGACAAAAACAGATATGGGCTTGGAATAGTCTGGAACAGGCTGAGAAAGTGCAAAACATAGGTATTCAAAGACTAAAACAAGGTTGGGGATTCAATAAACTGCTGGGAAATTGCTGAGATAAAGCACCAAAGTGTGAAACAAAAATAGTGAGGAGAGCTCAGTGGTATGATGTTACTATCACTATACATTCCAACAAACCGAACAATTCCTGTTACTATCACCCGCACTAGGCCAAATGAGTGCACACTAACAAAAGAAGAATATTGAAACAGAACCATCCAATCCAAAAAGCGAAACACATTAAAAAGCCAAGTACATTGGAATTCAGCAGGGTGGGCATATTTTTCAATATACCAATTATCATATAATAGTGAAGCTGAAGATTAAATCTACGACAGACACTGAAGGTAGAGTCAAGTAGAACTAAAATAAAACATTAGTGAATTCACCAAAAGTAACTCCGAATTCTTATGTTATAAGTCGGGACTATACTCACAGATTTCCAGAAATTTTGAAAACCCTGAATCCTGCAGATTTCAAAGCAGAAAGCTAAGTTAGATTGATGAGCAAAACACATTGAATGAAACCAGGTACTACATTTATTCGAAACAAACATGGGGATAATGAAAAATAACATAATGATAGAATAACACAGAACTTTCCATGAGGCTAACATTTTATTTTTATTCTAAGAAGGGGCATGGGAGGAGTCTAAACAGAGTTAAAGCTCACAACTCTGGTTCTTGTTTCATTTCAGCTTTTTGAAAAAAGAACTCATTAAGTGCAACGAATTGGTTTGTGCATGTCTCAAAAGTTAAATGAAAAATGAAAAAAGACAGACTAGTCTTTCAAGAGAGGACCCTAAACAGAGGGCAAACCATTTTACATCAAATATATACAGAATTATTTCTTGCAATATGTACAACAGCATAAAACTTAGCACCTAAACAATGCAATCTTGTATTCCTTAATACAAATCTGATTGCTTCCCCAGGCACTGATGCTTGTTCAACATATCGCACTGCCAAAAGTTTACAAAGGCTCTCCCGCACAGTGACAGGATTTTGTTTTCCTTGGCTGGCATTGTCAGCGATCTGGTTGAGGTTAAGTCTACCATTGCGAAGCAATCCTTCAAGAACCACTACACACAGCTCGTCATCGAGTTACGGACTTGCTCCTTTTGAAGTTCGGTGAAGCGAATTAACTGTTCCAGAGTCAGTGCTCCCTTTCTAATAAGACTCTCGCATACTTTAGAGACGACGGTGCCCAAGTGTTTGGTGATGAGGTGAACGGCGAGTTTGATGCCATGTTCTCAAACCATTCTTCTACCTTCTTAGTCGGTGGTTACAGAGTAAGTGAGAGAAAACTAAATTGATACTTTTAGAAAACACGAGGAACTAAATTGGTACTTTTGGAAAATAGAGATTAAAAATGAATTAAATTTTTTGAGGACTAAAATGTCCTTGTTGAAAAACTTGAGGACCAAAATGTTCCTTCACTCTTATTTTTTTTTAATTTGATTTGATTATGGCCATTACGCGTTAGAACTCGTTTATTTGGTCTCCTCATCTACTTTTAGTACATTAGTTATATCAAACAATTATAGAAACTTTATTAATGTTCATGCTATTACTATGTTTGTAACAATAGGAATGAATTAAAAATTTCAGAACTAAGTTTCTAAGCTTAATTATACTACCTAGTGCTAGAGATAGAGGACGATGAGGTTGAATTTGAAGAAGGAAGCTTGTTGGAGTCAATTATAAACACTTGCTTTTGACAATCACAATGCTTATATTTGGATCTATAATGCCCAACTCTAGTTGAGCTTAAAGCCAGCAGGAAAAAATCAATTTCACATGAACCTGCAAAAGCCAAAACCTCAGGAAACAAAAATCAGCTATATATGATGCTTCCTTTTCTGATCCTTGATGGTAATGTCAAGTAATTAGCTAGACTGCTAGTGGCTTTATAGGCAAACCGGTGATAACATTTACTCTCTTACACACACAAATACACATATATGAAGTCTCAAAATCTAAATTATTGTTTGACCAAATGCGTAATTTACCGTAATGTCATTTGAGAACAAATCAACACCACCACATGATTACAGCAAACTCACCATGAATCAGAACACCAAAATCTAATTCTAAAAGTAACATTATCGTCCACATGCTTGTCCTAATAACCCAAATTAACTAAAAGCCAACACCTAAAAATGCAAAATAACTGAAGTGCTATCGAGGGCATCTGCACAAATATTGAATTAAAACAAAACAACAAATGAAGCACAGCAGCAAGTAGAACATATAGTACATCAGTCCTAGTAAGTTCTTTCTTGCCTTGCCTTTAGGAAAAAATCAGAGCAAGTAGAACATATAGTAGATCAAGAAGTAACAATCACAACAAGTTAAATAAGAGTAATGTCCTATACCAATGAACTTCAAATGTCACCAATGACAACACATGAAGGGGAGTAAGTACTGATTCACAGGTGGTGATTGTTGTCTTAACCAAGAAATTCAAAAATTTAACTACTTATCTCATAAATTTGTAAAGGTTCTTAAGTGCAAAAAACTCAAATGATCTAAACATCAACTTGGATTATTATTAAGTACGATGTATATTCGTCATGAGCAACGTGCTATGTGAATTTTTTTTTTATAACCAAGTGTGAGATAGACAGTTACCATAATTGATGAAAAGATATGAGCCTTCCTTAACTAATACGTGGTTGTCATTGGCTTTCTCTCTCTCCTCTGCTTCTGTCTGCTCTTCACTGTCGCGTTCAGCTTTTCTTCTTGTTTTTTTTCCTTCTCCATGCTTTGTCCCCTTTGCAATTAATGAAGAAGTCGCAGTTGACACTGCCTCATTCAATGCGTACCGAGAATTGAGAAGAACCCTCCCCATATACCACCTGCCTTCCTCAGCCTTCCCCATATGAAGCCCGGCCTCGCATGACTCTCTTTTGATAAGGAAGGGCTTTAGTTTTCAAAATAATGCAAACTGATTAATCAAACCTATTATATGACCAAGATCAAAGATACTCATAAGTAATTTAAAAACAATCAGCTCATTAGCCACCACCCATATAATTATAGTTACCTTGAAGAAGGTGCACAAGCATGAGCATCCCTGTATTAAGTCTCAGTGAGACTAATAATGTATTCACTGAGACTTAATACAGGAATGCTCATGCTTGTGCACAACCTAGTGCTTGTGTTTCACTTCTAAAAATACATAAACACTGCAATAAAACTCTAAAGAGGCACATCAAGTGGATAATGAGAAGGTCGATGACAACAACAAAAACATGGAATGGAATAGTTAAGGTTGTACCTCAAAGCAACTTATTGACATTGAAGTTGCAAGCCAATTCTGAAAAATGGGAGCAGATAGACATGAAATCTGAGCGTTAGAAGAACACCAAAACCCCAAGTGAGAGAGATTAAGCAGAAAAAAAAACCAGAAATCCATAAAACACCAAAACAAATATTAAATTAAAAAAGATGAAGAAGAAGAACTCAACGCAGATAATAATCAGGAACAGAAAATGAGTTATGTGGTTACCTTACATCCGTAGGAAATTACACTTTATGTTAATAACCTAGTTGTCAACAAAAAAATAAAGGAACAAATGATAATTAAAAAAAATTGCATCATAGCTATCACTACAAAACTATTATCGTACTCACCCACTGCTATCCTTATCAAAATACTGGAAAGCTTTGTAAAGGTGTTCATCTCGTTCAAGCCTGTGCCTATGCATTGTAGCTGAGATGAATTCAATATAGTCAATTGATCCATTCCCATCAACATCAGCCTGAAAAATATTATATAAGGAGAGTGAGCAAGTTAGCGAGAAAAAAGAATGTGCTCAATTAATTAAGCTCTTGGTAGTGGTATATTGGTATGTAAACTACTCACAGCTTCCATGAGTTGCTTCACTTCAGCCTCAGACAACCGTGATCCAATTTGGGCCAAGCCTGTCTTCAATTATTCGAAGGTGAGTTGATGCAAATAGCCTGGGCAAACAAATCATACAATAACCCAAACACAAATAAGGGACACCATTGAAAGTACTTTCATCAAACAATTGGTGTGCTAATTAGATAAATGAGATGGGTTCATCAAATTTTTTCAGAAAATAATTATTTATTTACTTTGATTAATTGTTTTTAGCTAAGAACAAAACAATATCATAATCTAGATGCAGAAGCTGACCTTGACATAAACAAAATAAAACAAAGCACAGGAACAAGATCCAAGCTATACAGAGAGAAAAGAGCAAGGGGATAAAAATAAAGATTCATTACATGCCAGGTGGTTATGTGGCTGTCATTAAAGCAGCTAAGCCTAGTCTCGAGTCTACTTGCATAGAGAAGAGCGGCACCATCGGTGGTACTTGCCTCAACGATGATTGCATCCCTTCCAAGCTCTCTCTCTCACTCACGGCGGAGGTGTGGTATAGGTCGCGATTTATGAGATGTCGTTGAAGGGGCAAGGGTGATTAGGAAAAAAAATCAACCAGGGGAAGCTTTAACGAATAATGCAATTTGAATCGAGCTTTGGGAGGAAAAAGTAAAATGAACCTCTGAAGGTCTGAACATTTGCATACTGAGAAGAAATAACCTGCACAAGGAGCCAAGAAGCGAATCCTAAATTACAAAACACCCTTCGAAACTCAAACTGGTTACAACCGGTTAGAAGAAAAAGCAAAGGAAAATAAGGGCCAAGACAGTAATTTTAAATTGATACTGCAATACTCCCTCCGATTCAAAAGTCTTGTTGTTTAAGGTTATGCACGAGTTTTAAGAAATGATTAAATAATGTAAGAATTCATGATGTTTTGACTCTAATGGCCCTATATAATCATTATTGAAGAAAGAGAAATGTATTTAAAGTGAAAGAGAGTGTAATAAATAGGGGTGTGTTAGGAAAAATAGCATTTATTATGTATTGGATTTTGTAAAAAAACAAGACTTTTGAATCATGATACATATGCTAAAAAAACAAGACTTTTGAATCGGAGGGAGTAGCAAACAAGGAAAAATACGGAAAGAGCAGCAACTGGACCTACTTGCAGACAAGAGACAACGACGATTAATAGGGGAAATAGTCTAGAAGATCATTAAATGCGGAATACTGATTTAGATAAGGCATACAAACAACAACATAACACACCACAGTTCACCTGCTGCAAATCCATACAGAAAGCCCAAAAAAAAAGTTTAGAAGTCCAATAATAAAAAAGCCCAAAGGCTCAACCGCTATTCAAACAGGAAAGTAACACAGCACGTATCACGTGCGGCACAACAAAACTAACTTTCCAAAAGGAGGTGAACAGTTGGAGAGGGTGCAAGTACAACCCTTCAATTGTGACATTGTACAGATTGACCCTCACATGTTTGACTTACTCAATCTTTTCTCAAAATGAATAGATTGCAATGATAAGGTATGTTACTAAATACTAACAATTGCTCTCTTTCTCTCACACTCACACTCTCAGTGATAAGGTATGTTAATAAATATAATACATTAAAAAATATGCTTTGTGTTTTCTGTGTTCTTTTTTTATGTACATGCTTTTTAATTTCTGACACAGGTAATGGTTCAAACAAGTAATAAAATATAAAGCAAAGGTGATTCTATCATGCACTGGTTTTTTGGTGATCCAACTCTTTTTTTTATTTTGTTATTTTAATAAATATAATATACTACAAAAATAAACTTTGAGTTTTCTGTATTTTTTTTATGTACATGTTTTTGTTATTTGGATTTGAATATTTTTTATTAAATGATTTCTACACAGGTAATGGTCCAAACAAGTAAAATATAAAGCAAAGGTGCTTTTACCATACAACGATTTTTGGTTCTCCGACTCTTTTTTTAATTTTATTACTTTAATAAATATAATACATTAAAAACATATGCTTTTAATTTTATTATGTTTTTGTATATTTTTGTGTTCTTTGGACTTCCGTTTTTTTTAAATTTTATTTTACAAATATAATATACTAAACTTTCTCTTTTTTTCCCTCTCATTCACTACTTACCTCACATTCATTATCAATACTCAATTCCCTCCTACATTTCCCTCCCTCTCAAATCATACATTCAAAATTCAAAAACCCCTCCCAAAAATATAATATAATATAATATAATAATAATAATAATAATAATAATAATAATAATAATAATAATAATAATAAGAAAAAAAATACTCCCTCATCAAAAACACACTTCTGATCTCTTTTTCTTCTCTCACTCTCTCTTTCTTTTCTTCCTCTCATCTCCATTGCTCCCTCTCTCACTTCTATCTTTCTCTCACACTCACACTCTCAGTTGCTCTCTTTCTCTCGCTCATTTCCCTCTCTCTTTCTCTTTTTCTCATTTTTCATTTCTCATCTCCTCTCTCTTTCTCGCTCGCCCTCTCTCACACTCGCTCTTCTTTCTCACAATCTCGCTCTCACTCTCTCTCATCCGGTCATCATCACGTCGCCGCGACAGCCACCATCATCGTTTTCTCCGTCACCGACACCATCAACGCTCAGGACTCACCGTTGCAGCAGGTAAATTTGTCTCTCAATAAGTACCATTATATAATTTCTTTATGGTCAAAAATATACATCGTTTGATTTTGCTGAACTTTGAATTTTAAGGGTTTTGGGAATTTATTATTTGGGGCTTAACTTTCAATGCTAGAAGTTTTAATTTATGAAATTGATGTTATACTTGTGCAATGGGAGATTATTAGAGAATTTTTATGCAAATAGTTTTGTTCTTGATTGTATAAATTGAATCTATTCACTACTACAGAATTGCAAAAAAGTTCCCAAATATTAATCCCGGTTCCGTTCCGGAACTGGGATGAATAGAGAAATGATGGTTAAAAAGTACCATTAATTTATTGATCCCAGTTATAAAAAACACGGAACTGAGATCAATGTTATAACATGAATATTTTGTATTTTTTAAAAAATTAAAAATCACATCAATCTTGTTTATCCCATTGTTTTACTTCAACTGGGATGAATAATAAAAACACGGAACTGGGATCAATACATAAATATAAATATTTGCATCTGTGTGTTAATCAAAGGGTAACCCTAAGTTCCAAGGGTTGGCGCTGCCGCCGTACGTATACTCCTCCTTCTTCGTGGGTCTCTTCTCCCTGCACCGGTTTCTGTTCGTGCCGCCGCTCACCTTGCCGCTGTCGCCGTCGCCCGCAACCTCCCTCTTCTGACGTCTCCATCTCGCGCTCTCCCTCTTTCCTTCTCCTCCCTCGCATTTTTCTCTCTCTCGATTGGGATGCGAATCGCAACCCACCAATCTTTGCCGCTACATGACCGAACCGCTGCTCAGGTTTGCCACATTCTTCTCTTGGTTTTTCTCTCTACCTCTAATTTCCTCGCATTCTTCATGGATAATACCAGTTTATGATGATAATCCCACTAGTCAGTGAGCTAAATAAATGTATCTAATGGGTTAATTTTGAGAGCCAAGGGGCAGATTGCAGAGCTTGTATAACTGAAGTAGGTTCACTGTGTGTTAGTAAAACCTGAGCATACTTGGACTTGATTATGCCAGATTTAGATCTGGTTTGCATTGGATGAACTGATTTGGGAGGAAGAACAAGAAGAGGTGGTAGTTGACTGAGAGAGAGACTAATTTTTGATAATCACAGCACACAAGTGTGCGTGTGTATAGGAAGCATGGTGGATTGTCAAGTAGTCAACATTTAGATTGATGTAAATTGAAGTTACAAAGAATACAAGTCAGCATTTAGATTGATGTAGATTGATGACAGAATAAGTAAATGCTTGCAGGGCTTGGTTCATGTTGCAAGGAAGATGCCCAAAAATGCTCATGCACATTTTATACTTGGCAAAGTAAACCATCCTCCCTTTTTTTTTCTTTGAACTTCTTAGCATTCATGCTTACAGTTTAGCAGTTACTGAGTCTCTTAAAGATGATTTAACAAGTTTTAGTCTATAAAGGATTCTGACCATTCTTTATTGTTTTGGTTGCAGATTTTATACTCTGATTACAGTTGCACTAAGGGCTGTTTCTTCACACCTTGCACAAGTGATCCAGGTTTAAGGTAGTATTGCTTTTGCTTGATCCATGTTTCTATTTGCACTTTAATTACTACCTTAGAATATTCAGAAATAAAAAATTCTTAAAATTCCTCTTTTGTATGAGTTTTATAACCTATATTATTTTACGATTGGGTTACTCTATACGAATTACAATTTATTCAATATTGAAATGATTCATTTTTTTTCTGTTTTTGTTGTTGCCTTTCCATTATGTTTTCATATTTGTAGGTTTAATTTTTCAAAACGATAACAAATCAGATAGATTAAAAGAGCAGGAGGATCAAGAAGGAACACTGGATTCCATTTGGTACAAAGCTACAAAGTTGTGTCAATCTAGTCAGCTCAGGACTTTTCTTAGGAAGCAGGGGAAGTTGTGTTCTCTTAGTGTTGATCGCAGTACATCTTGTAATTTCTTGTTTATGATTCTGCCATGCTACTCATTTTCAATCATTTCTAGCATCATAGTATAGTAGCTCCCCACTGATATGTTCAATACTTTTGTCTTAGGGCACCATATATATTTTTAAATGTGATTATGTAGCATCTATATGATCGAGCTTATTTAGCCTTTTGTATGTATGGATCGGAGCTATTTTTGATTTGAGAGTTATCTATCTTAAAGGTGTATTGACATTCACGTTTCTAATGTATATAATTATGACATTTATTGGTTGCAAAAAAAAAAATGTTGACAATTTATTTAAATATATGGATATAGCAAATATTATAAATAAAAAAAACATGCATGTTAAAGATCCCGGTTCATTTTAAAAAAAACTCAACAGTGATCATAAATATTAAAGATTAATACAAACTAAAGATCCCAGTTCATTATAAAAAACACAACAGTGATCAAATATGTTAATGATCCCTGTTCCTTGGATTTTATTGATCCCAGTTCCTTGTATTTCATTGATCCCAGTTCCTTGGATTTTATTGATCCCAGTTCCGTGTTTTCTAAAACACCTGGGATCAAATGCGTTAGTCTTGTTATACCAGGGGATACAATCCCAGTTCGGAACTGGGATCAATGTGGGTGCGGAACTGGGATCTTTTAACATTTCTGTAGTAGTTTTCTACATTATGTGACTATTGTTGAGGTTTAACTGTACTCACCAAGCACCACTGTATAGTTCGTTTATACTCTAAAAGCTTAAATCTCTATGGTGTTGCAGCTTAGGTGTTATATGATGTGTATGTGGTGGTGCTGCAACCTGGAAAAACTATTTTGAGCTCAATACCGTCAATGAGAGATAAAGGTTTGTGTTTGGAATTTGTTTCTAATGAAAAAATGAGAGAAATATATCAGATATATTTTTAATTGATGTATTCTGCATTATTATGAATATTTGTTTTGGTCCTTTATTGATTTCTGTTCTTTTTTGTTAATCTCTCTCATCAGCCAACAAAAGTAATCTTGGAGAAAGTGGTGGTTGCACTTAGGAAGGAAGAGAATGCTGGTAAGAATAATCAATGTTGACAACTCGGATTTTATCATATTTTATTTTCTTTTGTATGTTATGAATGTTTAGTTTTAGTTTTACTAGAGTTTACATGATAGAATATGGTTTGGAAGCTATTGATATGAAGTTATAAACTGAATTGTTGTTGGATGCTTTGGTTCTATGTGGTGCTTAAATTTCATGAAGATATATGATGCACCCTACATGTTCGATAAAATGAATGAACCTGTATATTTGTGCCAGTGAGTTTGAAAGTATCAGTTTTCTGGTATTAATCTCATAGGTTTCATGATTCAATTTATGTCAACTACCCCATTTTGACTAAACATGGGGAAGTGATCCTCTTTACCAAATTCAAGTAAGTTTTCTTTTAATTTCAGTTTGTCTCTCTTTCACGTAAGGGAAGGTTGATTACACCTTTCCTGCAAAATAAACAGCACAGCTATCTGTATTTATATTTTTCAGCTCAAGTTTGTGTTGCAGTTATCTTTAGTCCATTTTCCCACTTATCATGTTAACCGAGGCAGGAAGTTTTTCCAAGGACGGAAATCAAGCTTCTGACAACAGTGAAAACAGAGCTGATGCCCCAATTCAAAAGGTGCTTAATTAAGTTGTCTTTGTTCTTTAGACTAGCATTTTATTATATTTGTTTTATATATGTTACATAAATAAGCATGTCATTGGTTTTTAAGGTATTTTACTAGAATTTGTAGAAGGAATAGGAATTTTACTCATAAAAGTGCCCTGGTCTGTTACATAGGGTCTAGCACTCATGAGGAATGTGACATTGGGGTAGTAGGATTTTGTTTTAAGAAGAACATTAGAGGTTTGTCCAGGTGTGATTAGAATAGTGTTAGTCTCAAATGGTTTAACATAAATTGCATTTACATCAACTACTGTGAGGGTGTGATTTGCAATGTTGAAGAAGAGTTCATCATTGAGTGCAACATTGATCAACCGAAGAAGGTATGTCTTCCTAGGTTTCACCTTTAGCTTGAATGTATCTGCCAAAGATTAATATTGGTCATATCAAATTTTTCTAAAGCAGGGCCTTTATTCATTGCTTGATTTCTTCTTTTCATGGACTCATTTCTTTGCATTTCTGCTCTGCTTACAGTGTCCTGATAAAAGGTCAAACTCATGAATATAAAAGCATGTGCACTTTTCTTCTTTCTTCTTTATTTAATGGTTATTTGTGAAATTATGCATGTATTTTACTGGAGAGGGGATGCATTCTTCGTTGTGTTGATAAGATTTATAAAAAAAATTTGGAAGAAGAGAATGTCATTAAACAATTCTAGACCTTTGTTTTTTTATTGATATGATAAATTATTGCTGCATTTATACATAATGTGAATGTCAAGCTGAAATTCATTTTTCTACTGTAGCGAGGAATTCAGGCATAGAGTTTATTTGTATAAAAATAAACACTAATAAAACGTAAGTTATAGAAAATGGTTTACAAGCAGTTGCAACTTGCAAGAGTTCATTTTTGGTACGAGAAACAATAATGACCCATTGGAAATTATTTTCATGACATACAGCAGTTCATTTTGTTGACACTATTTACCTGTTTCGCAGTGATTTAAGCTTACTAATTGTGTGTGCAGATAGCCATAGGCAGCGAATAATCAATTGGATTGATGGCACTGGACAACTTTCAACTGCATTTGACTTCACAACAAAGGGAATTCTCCAGGTAACCAGCATATTGTGCTTAGTATGTTTTGTGAACTTTCAAAGAACCAACAATATGGTTTCTTTTCATCTTTATTTACTTTATTCATATTACCTGGGGTAGAGGGAGAGAAAATATCGCTACAAACATTGTAGTAGTAGTTAGTTCTTTCCATGCATTCAATGATTTAGTTTATGAGAAATTATCTCCATGACTCATGCATACTGATGCACTTCGCTGTAGGAAGCTGTGAAGGGAAATTTTTGGCGTTTGCGTGATCCTCAAGGTAAGCCACCAGGTGTGATGGGATGGTGGCCTTCCAGATCAATCACGTTTATAGATAATCATGATACAAGCTCAACTCAGGTACTGAGTTTACTATTTGCTAAAATGATTCACTGAGATGAGATTCTTCATGGACAATGTTGGGAGGTTATTATTTCAGTATCTAGAGCACAAAATGCATGCTAGGGAGGGAGGGTGTTTAATCAGCCCAAATTTATGTGGAATCATCTTATTTCATCTTTCCATCACCTAAAAAGAAAGGCCCTATTATGAGGTGGTAGTATTTTGTGTAAAATGAAAGTTGTTTTTGAAAATAAATTTTGAAATTAGACAGTTGAGTAGAGACTTTCAAGGGTTATTGATTAATAAGAAAACTGCCTCAAAATTGATATGATAAGCCATTTTTGCATTTTGGTTTTTCTGATTTTTCTGACATAAATTTAGCTTATTAATAGTAAGCGTCAAGCTTGGATTCCTCTAACTCATATGAACTATAGAGAGATATAGCAGTGACAGAGAAAGAGAAGTACAATATTTGGCAGAGGAATAATGAATCCTTTTCTCTCGCGAATTAGTGTTCTGATCATTTTAGTATTAAACTTTGATTGTTCTTACTCTTCTACTTCTTCTTTTTTCCTACCAGGTTCCATGACCAGATGCTCTTGCTATCAAGTCCATTCTGAAATATTGCTTTAAGTATCGACTCTAAAACCATTTTTATCAGTGATGGTTCGTTGATGCAGGTATCAAGCTTATGTAGCATAACACCATGTGTTCAAGCAGGATGATTGAACAGATACATCACATTTAGTTGACATGATGCCAATCAGTGGCGTCATTATTAGCTTTATGATTTTGCAAAACCCATTGGATTGCACATCAAAACTATTCCTTCCCAGTGAATGTTGTTTTTGGAGAAAATTCTCATCAGCTGCTGTATTTTTCAATAATGACCTTAGTAAAAATGATGTATTGCTTGAAGTCAAATGCTTCCTATTTGCGGTCGCCATTTTGTATTGAATCAAATAACCAATATGGGCAGCTTTTCCCTCATGTCTGGTCTTTATTTTGATTATCTGAAAATTCAGTATCTTAAATTTATTATGCAGCACATGTAAACTTTTGAGTTGGGATTTTCTTTAATGTCACTTTTTTATTGGAATACACAGGAAGAGGAATATGGTGATGAAGATATTGGAGGATGGAAGCAAAGTGACTATTAGCATCAGATGTAAATTTCATTTTTGAAGAAATCTCACTCTTTTCTGCATGTATGTGAATATGCACTGAATTTCAAATTCATTTTATCTCCGGTTGTGATTTGATGAAATTACTTGGTACCATTAATGTAGTTAATGAGTTTCATAATATGATTTGCAATCACAAGAGAGTGCTTAAAACTTGGCCTCTAATTTTAGGCTTGAATTTGCCACATAAATAATAATGTTAGTCGTACCTTTCCCTTTTTTTCTCCCGTGCATGTTTACACAATTATAATGTCAGTATAGTTGTTTATATTCCTTCAAAAATATTTTCCATTTTGTTATTATTAAGCCAATATTAATAATAATAACCCATAATTAAAGACAATAATTTCATTACTGCAACAATATATTTCACCTAATATTTAAATTCATAATAATTTCATACTTAAGCTGGTGGGTTGCCGTATATGTTATTAGATGTATATGTTATTCTGCACTTTATTAAAAATACCAACTCCAATTATTTACAGTATACACAGTTATAAGTTTTAAAACTTTGGTCAAGCTACAAATTTGCCATTACCTTTTTTACTGGTATCATACTCAATCATACTCAATAAATTTACTACAGTATAACATATTATTAATTCGATTGTTATAAAATTCATTAAACCACAATTATAAAATTATTATTATTCCCATTTAATTATATATCATATTTTCATTGTATACAACAAAAATATTTCCATTTTGCTAAAGAGTTTATAAATTAAACTATATTAATCATAATAAAATTGTGGACTTTATTTATTGGCCCCGTGCGTGGCACGAGCTTCTATCTAGTTAGTTAAAATTAGAGGAACATTACGCGGGAAAATCCTAGTTATTAAATATTTCAACTTTCTTCTTTTTCTTTTCTTCTTCTTCCCTTCTTCTTTCTTTATTTCTTTCCTTCTTTCTTTCATTTTTCTTCTCCTCCTTCTCATCTTCACCCACACCCACCCCCACTCATATCTGACCAAAATAACCCTAGCTTTCTTCTTCTTCTTCTTCTCACCTCGCTGAGCTTCTTCTTTTTCTTCTTCCACCGCTGCGCTGCTCTACGCCTCCGCCCACTCTCTCTCGCCTCTGCTCCGCGGCTCATCACCGCGCCTTCTTTTTCTTCTTCCACCGCTGTGCTGCTCTGCGCCTCCGCCCACTCGCCTCTCTAGCCTCTGCTTTTTTTCATCTTATTTTTCATATTTCATAATATTTGTACGCATAGTGTGTTGTTGATGCTGTTTTTTTGCATTTTTCGCATCTGTTTTTTAATAATAGATGCGGATTGTCCTACTAAATTTCACTTTCCTCTTCTCTATCGATTCTCCATCGCTTCTTCTCTCTCAATTCTCACTCCTCTCGTTCTTCACTCCCTTTCACTCTCTTCTTCTCTATCGTTGTGCCTTCTTCGTTGCCACCACCACTGCCGTTCCTCTCTCTCCATCGTCACTGAGCACCACTCCATCGTCGCCGTCGTTGTTCGTGTTTCCTGTGCCATCGTTGTCATCTCTGTGCCGTCATCGTTCTTCGTGGCCGTGTATTGTTCGTCGCTGCGTCGTTCTTCACTCTCTTCGTCGCTGGGTGTTCTTCGTCGCTCTTCGCTGCTTCGTTGTTCTCTCTCTTCGTCGCCGTTCGCCACTCCACACCAACAATCTTAGGGTTCCACCAAGTCCTCTCCTTCATACCAACAATCATCGGTAGTCATCGCTGTGGCTTCTTAGGGTTTGTTGTTTCTTATTTTTCTTTATGTCCTGAGTTGCAAATTAGATTTTCTTTCTCTCTTATGCAATTTTGTTCTTATTTCTTTGTAATGTGGCTTTTTAATTGCATGTCCTGTGGATGAAAAGAGCAAACTTGGAAGAAAATTGGTTTTTAATTCACACTGATTGTATTCAATATTCACACTGATTCTTGTTAGCATCTTTAGTACCATTACAAACAATTTGAATGTTAAATAATACTTATGTTATATATCTTCTATGTTATGTTAATTCATGCACTTTAATTTGGACTTTACATTTTTTTTCTCAACCTAAGGTCTCCACTGCACATCCCACATATTGCAATTCCTGAGGAATGTGTTGTTGAGCTTGCTTCTGCTTTGAGAATTGAAATTAACCGAGCCTTGGTTGTTTTGAGGGAAATGGGAACTGGGAGAGATTTGAAGAAGTTTCTTCGCATAAGTTGATTCCTCTCTTAGCTTCATTCTTATATAAAGCTTTAATTTCCTCTGATGAAACCATGTTGGTTGGTTAAGTTGGTTTTGGTTCCTTCGAATTCCAGTGAATTTCTTAGTATTTTGTGTTATTAACTGAGAATCAACTAAAAATCATGTCTATTAATATTGCATTCAATCTTTTTCTTTTGCACCATGCTTATCTAGTAATGCAGTAAAATTATGGCTTCTTTTTTTTTCTTTTGTTACCAGGTTATTGGTGTTCTGTGGGTTATCTCAGTTGTTGGGAACAAGTAGGTGGTTCTGTTCTTCTACGGTTTGTATAGGTACAAATTGGACTTGTCACTACCATAACCACACACCAATCCAAGTCTCAGAAATGAATTGCCAAAAATTGCTGAAACTGAAAATGATTCCTTATGATGCTTTAAAGTGATGGTGCATCTTCTGCTAGGCTTACACGTGAGCAATCAACTTTTACATTTGCAAACAAAAGGGGGTGCTTAATGAAAGTGGAGAGGTTGTGAAAATAATTGAAGCTTTTTAGTTATCGTGAATTAGTGGAAATTAAAGCTGGTCTAATTAGAAGACACTTTGTGTGCTAGAAAAATAATTCAGCCAATAACCTTGACCCTACATCAAACCTCTTTAAATTGCCACCCTATTCAAACATCTGTGGTGTTCAAGTTCCTGGCCTTTTGTTTTTCTAAGTATAACTTGCTGCACAAATCTAGTTTCCTTTATGTTCTATCACTTCTATACTTCTGTGTCATGTACTTGTTTCTAATATCATGTATCCCTTAAGTTTTCCTTTCAAAATTCATGAAAATTCATGCTATTTTTACAAGAATGGTTTTTGTGAAATCAATTTCAGAAAAACAGGTTTTTCGGATTAAATATGAACTGAATTTTCAAACTTACGCTGCTCCAAAGAACTTGAAATTTTTATGGTAACACCTTGTACATAGTAGGAGACTCTGTAAAATTTGAGGTGATTTGGAGTTGGTTTAATATTTTTACTAATTGCGAAATAGAGAACAGCTCAATTCTGGTTTTCAGAATTTGAGAGAGTTTTAATTGGAAAAATGCGACTTGAACAACTCCAAATAATCTGAGATTTTTATGAGAAGATACTGTGTATGTGAGGATGTTCTATACAAAATTTTATGTGTTGATCTTTGATATATTTTCTTCTGTTCTGCAAAATTTGTGACTGAAACTCATTGATTTGATATTGTTTTGGATTTTAACTTTCTTGTTTTGGATTTTAACTTTCTTGTGTGATAAAATGTGTGTCATTTGTAGTTGAAGGTTTTTTGCTTTCTTTATGTGATTTGTTGATTCTTTCTAGCTCTAAGCAAACTTGTCTTTCTCTTTAACAGCATTATATTCTTTCGTACGTGAAAGATCACTTCAGTGGCTTAAGTTTAGTGTCTAAGCTTCAACTCACCGGAATCTCTTCTAAGTCAAGGTAATCCTCATGAATTCTCTTACTTTTATTTATTGTTCTTCCGTGATTGGTCCTTCGCACTTTGTTTTTCAAATTCTTAATTAATTCTTACCTTGTTTAATGATTGCCGTGTATACTCTGAGTTAATCTGTGGTTTTTTCTTTCCCTCTAATGCTGCCTTCATGTTGTTTGATAAAATCCTTTAACCACCTCTGTGTCCAAAATTAGCTTAAACTTCTTATATTTTGACTCTTGTGTGGTGAAACTGAAATCTAAATGTGCAAATAGTGTCCTTATAAAGTGAAAAATAGTCACCTAGGTAGATAGAGATTGCAAAACCCTTTCATGTCTTATGCTATTTAGGTCTGGTTGGTAAAGATGAATGATTGGAAAATTCCTTTGGCCCTATTAGGATATTGGAAATTATGTACTGCTATAATATGAGCCAATATTATGCTATTTAGACAGAGATTGCAATTGCCTTTAATAAGTTCTGTTGCTTGACCTGTATCTTTTGATTTATTTCAAATTTTAATAACCGTTTAGTCATGTTAATAGCTTACTTTTAATGCTTTTATTTTTGATATATGCCTATCTACCCAGATTACTATCTACTCAGATTTATTCCTTAAATTGCAATTAGAGAAGTTTCCCTCTTGATTTCTGTTGCTATGTGTTATCTTCAAATGTAAACTCACTTCTTGCTGATATGCCTCTCATTTATTTATTATTTATTTATATACGAGCAGATATGTCAAGCTTGTAGGCCATTGATGAAGCTCATTGGAATGTGGGGTTCTGTGAAAGCTTTAGCAAGGGGGAAAGAATACTTGATGGGAGTGGTGATCTTGGCACCAGAGGCCATATTAGCTTGGTTCCCATTTGTTTCCGAATTCCAAACCAGGATACTATACAACCAAGCATTCAGAGTATAGATTGTACAGTAGAAGAGTAGAACTTTAGTATAGTAGTTAAGAGTAGAAGAGTAGAACTTCAGTAGAAGAGTAGAACTTTAGTATAGTAGTTAAGAGTAGAAGAGTAGAACTTTATTATAGGAACTCCAAGATTACTTTGTAAACTAGCATATGTAGTTATTATAACTTTTTTTTTTGGTAAAGTTATTATAACTTTATTTTTGGTAGTAAATGTTGATTCATTTATATTATGGCTTTACTATAAACTTATTTTGCCTTTTAGATCCATTAATGCAGGTCATTGCTCCGCCACATCGAAGGTTTATGCTGTATGTGTTAGTTAGTTGAGTGCTTCCTCATTGCATTTCTATTTCAGAATGGAGGCTTTGGTCCTGAAAGCAAATGGGCTCGTTAAACTAATTCAAGAACACTTTGATGCTTATCCAAGTCATGCCAAAGCCGAAGAGGCTTTTACAGAGGCCAAGAGTGCTGCTTGTCTTGCAGAGCTAACTCTTGTGCTGCAGAAAGAAACACTAGAATTGATGATGGATATAAGAGAAGGATTCATATGGGATGGAGGATTCATATGGGATTACTTCTTCCAGCACCTAGGTGTCGACCCTTATGCCATACAAACATCTGACATCATCCAAGCCGCTGCTGCCGTTGTAACACGGGTTGCCCAACCCGCTATTACTTTTTCAGATAGGTACTTTTTTAACAGCCATGTATCGTCACGGCGGCATAAATACCGCCCTGCTGCACCAAAGTTGACGGTGCAGCAATTAGAGAGAAGACTAGCAGCAGCTGCTGAAGCAGCTGCTGCTGAAGCAGCTGCTGCTGAAGCTGAAGCTGCTGCTGCTGAAGCCGCCGCTTTCCTACTGATCCAACTACATGCTATTGAACGAGTAAAAGCAGCTCAAGAGCAGGTAGGCCGTGCTGTACATCAAATTAGGCTACATAAGATCCTGATGTGTAACTACCCTCGTGGTTATTATCCCTATGTCAAGTGGGTTCGCTGCTGTAGTATGCTCAAATTGGCCGAACAGATAATTAATATAAGCGACTGCGCTTTGTCTTTGGCTGAATCGGCAAGAACAGCTGATACTACAACCACTGCAGCCACCACAGCCGAAACACTTGCATTCATTGCAGAGTCTATAGCTGCAGTAACATTCAACCTTTCTAACCAAGCTCGCGGTCGTCAATTATTTGAAGCTTGGTTTGAGGATTACTTTGGTTTTCCTGCACCTAGAAATCTTACATATGAATATGAATGAACTCATTGTGTCATAGCTGGTGTATACCTCTGTTTGAGGGGTAGTGTTGCTTGTACAGATATCACTGTCCTTCCTAGTTGTAGCTGTGTTCATTTGGCATTAGCATCAGCATGAAATTTTACATAACATGATATTGTTTTGTTTCCAGGTCTGCTGAATGGCATCAAAATATTAAACTTTTTTTTGCAGTTATGAATCAAAAATTACTGAATGATAGATGGTGCTAGTTTTAGATACCTTTGCAATTTTTGTGAATTAATTAGTTTTAAATATGAATCAAAAATTGACATACCAAACGTGACGTGACATGTTATCGATCATATCATTACTTAAATAAGGAAGGAATCGTTTATAAATGTATGAGCCAAGTTCAATGACCTAAAACATTAAAAAAAAAAAGATTCAAAAATAAATTTCAAATAAAGTACATAAGTTTAAGCACTAAAAATTTCAATAAGCCCTTTTTTTTTTCTTTTAATGAGTCACCAACCCAATTTTATGTTTAAGGATATACTGTGTAGGGAAATAATGTAATTCTATTCTTGTTGGGTTGGACTTTTTGCTTTTATAAAAATCAATAAATGGTTTGAAGTACCTCTACTATAAACTGATGATTAGAATGGAATATTTATATGAATAAATCAACAAATTGAATTTAAACTGATAAATGGACAGTCACAAAAGGACTGGTACACATCAAACCATAATCCTCATAATCCTATTCACTCCTTCTAAGTTAAAGTGTTAACATTGACTCTAAAAAAGAAAAAAGTTAAAGTGTTAGCAAGAGATTAAATTAGTAATTTAGACAGGGTAATGGGTTTAGTAATACTTTTTATGTGTATTTGTTTTTGAGTAACATGTTAGATTGGTTTTGAATTTGTAAACATTGATCAATTTAGTTTTTGAGATTTTTGAAATTGCAAATGGATCCTTGAATTAGAAACACGTCAGCCATATCATTCCTAATGACTGTGAGTGATTCTTAACGTGAACTAACCTAATGGCCAAAACGACGAGGTTTTGTGTAACACCCTAATCTTAAAAGGGGAATAAAAATAGTTCTGATAAAAATTGTTGCAGCGAAAAATAAAATAATTCCTTTGAGAAAATGGTCTATTTGGTCCCCAAAGATACACGTGAAATTAGTTTAGTCCCCCAAAGATTTTGGAAATTAAAAACACCCCCCAAAGTTCAAAGTGGCATCACGTTAGTCCCTCCGTTACTAAATTGGTTAGAAAATCCGTTAAGTGCCACATGGCACAATGTTATTGGCTATCTTACATAACACATTTAGGCAAAAAACACTGGATTATTCCCTTTTTAAATCTAAAACCGTTGGATAAATCTAACGGCTTAGATTTTAAGTTTTATAAATAAATTTATTTCCTCTTTAAATTTATAACCGTTAGGTTTAAACTTTTATAAATAAATTAATAAAAAATAAAATTAACACCTTCCCTTACGTAATTTTTTTTTTTGGAGAATTGATTCATGACAATGTACCAGAAGTAAGAAGGTAGAACTTAGAAGCTGTTTGATTTAAATTGTCTAGAGTTTGATCCTTAGCCATTACGTGTGGACTTGTGCGTTAATATTTCAACTTCCATTAGAGATAGCTAGTTGTTAAATGGTTAGGAGTATTTCAGTTCATTGGCTATGTAAAGCCTGAATTGTATTGTGTACTTTCACCTATTTTCATTTTATTACACTGTAGAAAATATTGGTAAATTTGGTCTCAATTATTTTCTCCTTGACATGTATAGAATATGACAGATTATTATTTTTTGTCTCTCTTATTTATTCTATCCATCAAACTAGCCCTTGAATATGGCACCAAAAATTATGGATGAGTGTTAAATGAATTGACGTATTGTTTTCCAATGGCAATACAAAGTTATATATTACACCTAAAAAATAATATTGGGCTACGCTCCATATGATGTTCTCTCCTTAGTGGAGCTTCTATAGGTTTTGTCATATCCTATGCTGGTACTAGTACATCCAGATTGCTGAATTCCATGCTTCTTCTCCTTCTTGTATCATGCATAGTAAGAAAAGGAGTGTTAGATTACACACCCCCATTTATATCCCCAAACCTCATTTTTAAACATAAAATTATTATAATGCCCTAATTAAAAAAAAGCTAGAATACAAACCCATTTTTTTATCCCCAAATCCCAAAACCCTTTTTTGACTCGCGACTCTCAGAAATGGCAAAAAATTTCGAGGCCTGTCTATCGGAAAGTGGGGTTAATAAGTTTTCAGTAAAATAATGATATTTCCGACACGAAGGTCTCAAAAATTTATTCATTTTTCCAACACACAGGTCTCAGAAATTTATTCATTTTTCCAACATACAGATCTCGGAAATTTATTATTCATTTTTCCAACACACAAGCCTCAGAATATTTGGTCAAATATCCTTCACTCTTAAGCACATGTTTTCGAAAGCCAGATCTCGGAATTTTTGGCCAATTTCCGAGATGTGCGAGTCGAAAAACAATTTTTTTGCCAAAATATGTCAGATATCTTGAATCTTCTCTCATAACGTTCTTCTCTTTGATCCATACTAAGCATATATCATTCTCTTTGCTCATATATAACATGCATTGCCAAGAGAGAAAGACAAAAACAATTGTTCATAATCATTAAAGCCCCAAATAATCCATTTCATAATCCATTACACAACCTTTGTTCGAAAAACACTATCCAAAACACAAACACAATAGTAATCCATAAATACAAACTAAAAGATAAAACACAACCACAACAATTTTCTTTAATCCAAAACACACCCTAAACCAACACATAGACCACAATCTAAGCATTTCTACCCCTAACTCGTCTTCTTCCACCTTGCCTTCTCTACGATCTTTGAGGTACATCATCCTGAAATGACGTGTTACATAATGCCAAGGTTTCTTCATCCTAAAATTTGTGCACTCATTTTGTTGGTATGCATGTCTACTGTTAAGCTCATTGATCTTCTGTTGTACCAGTGGTTTCAACTTCTCCGGTTCATTCAAGAATTTATCAATTTTTGCAACAAGAACTTGAAAATCAGATTGAATTAAGGATTTTATGACAACAACTTTTCATTTGAGGAAGAGAATTGTTGTGGAAATCTTAGGAGCATGACAACAGCTTTACCTTGAACATCTTAGGAGCATGACATATAGGTCAATAATATTCTTTGCACGAAAGATATCAGCCTGCAATGTCAAAATAAATGTTTGGGCTTCAGAATTCAGATGACATGCAGAGCAACTAAAAAAATAAATTCTTTAAAAGAAGGAAACATGACCGCATGAATGTTTCCAAATATAAAAAGAAAATATATCAGGACAACAAATTCAGGAGTAGAATATGAAAATATAATATCAGTACAAGCAAGTGGAGCAAACAACAATTAGTGGAAGTAAAAAATGTGGTGAAAAAAATGAATAAATTAGTGGGTTCTCTTAACTAGTATAAGTAGTCAAAAAAGAGTAAAATTGGTATTGTGAAGATATATCAGTACTTTGCAAACTTTTAAAACTTTAGTTTTCAAATACATAAACGACATTTTTAGCTTCTTATCCTCAGTCCCTAAGGATTGATGTTAAGAAAATCCTAAATTAATTATTGGCATTATGCTGCAATACATAACATGACTGCAAGGATAAGGCTTATACGATGGCATGAAAATATGAAATTAGACATTGGCATTCATGCAGTCATTTTCCATATCACTCTGACATTCAAGTATCTCATCTACTATCAGGTGGTAAATGCTAGGTATTTTTATTTTTGTCTTGATAATAATTATCCTCCATTTTGCAACTGACATTAAATTTGAAGAACATAACCCATTATGCTTACAAATTCTAATCTAAAAGAGATTTTTTTTTAAATAAAGCATTCGATTTTGTAAGTTACTTACTGCTTGCTGGTGCAAATTCAAGTATCATAAAAAAGGAGGTGGGTACTGGGTACTACTGCAAAAGGCACTAAATCGAGATCCAAGAAAGAATACGGGTTTTTTTTTAGTGATTTGGGGATTGGAGAATATGAAAAGAGGTTAGTGGAATTGACACAGAGCAAAAATCTAACATTAAGGCATTTTCCGAGAGATAGGTCTCAGAAATTTCCGAGAGCCACGAGTCGGAAATTTGATCTCCGAGACTGGATGGTCGGAATCAAAATGCTGCACACATACGAATCTTGTAACAGACAATGCTCACTCCTAACACATAATAACACAAATGCAACTAACCTAAACATGGAAATAACCTACACAATAACCTACAAACACTAAAAGTAAACAAAAAAAAGTGACAATTAAGAAGAAGATTATAAAACTTAAACCCTAAAATCACAAACCAGAAGAAAGAGAAGAAGAGCACATACCTTTAGGGAACAACAACGAATCACGAATTTGAATAGGAAAAGAGATCAAGCACGAACATAAATAAGATGAAGAACGAAGATGAACCTTGATGAACACCAATGAAGAACGAAGAACGAACAACAATGAAGCATCATATGTGAGAGAAGAAGAGGAACCAAAAAAACGAAGCATTGGTTTTGGGAGAAGAGGAACCGTATGTGAGAGAAGAAGAGGCACCCTTGGTTTGGAAGAAAAGGAACGTAAGTGAGATGAGGAGAAGAAAAGAAGGCTTTTTGTTTTAAAAACTCTGAAGGGTATGTTTGTCTTTTCACTAGTAAATTTGGGGTTTGGGGATATTATCTGGGGTTCATAATCTAACACTTTAAGAAAAGAACAGGGCCGACCCGGGGGTAGGCAAGAGGTGCCTAGGCCCAGGGCCCATAAATTAAAATTAAGGGCCCCAAAATTTAAATTTCTTTTTAACACCTATACATAATAAAAAAAAAAACTTATGCCTATAATATCATATTATTAAAGTTATTATATTGTACTTAAGTAATTTTGTTGATTGTATTTAATGATGTAAATTTTTGAATGTTGATAATATTTTATATTTATAAAAAATTTATTTGAAAGTAAATTTTTTTTGTAAGAATGGACCTCTTATTTTTTTTCATCCAGGACCCTAAATATGTTACAACCGGGCCTGAAGAAGATTAAGAATAAGGACAAGAACAACAACAAGAGAGTAGAAGAAGAAGCACGTGGTTGTGGTTCTCAAGAGGGAAATAAGGAAGCTGCTGGTTGTGCTGCATGCATTATTTTTTAACGTCGTTGCCCCCAAGACTGCCCCTTTGCTCCATATTTCCCTGCCCATGATCCTCAAAGGTTTGCTGCAGTCCAGTACATCTTTGGGGCCAACAACTTCATAAATATAATGAAGGTATATATATATATATATATATATATATATATATATATATATATATATATATTTCATCATAAATATCATGAATTCGCAATCATATACACTCTTGACTCTCCTATTGATTGAAATGTAACAAGATGGTGGTGTGTGTTTTAGGAGGTACCAAAGATTAAGAGAGCTGAAGCTGCAGAGAGTATGGTTAATGATGCTAATATGAGGCTAACTAGAGAAGTTTATGGAAATTAAAGTATGGGAAGGATTATCGTGGGATGTTCATGATAGTGTGGGACTAGCAATTGGACAATCAATTTCATCTGGGAGCCTTAAAAGATGAGCTTAATGGAGAGAAAAACAGAACTTAAAAGATGTGTGGTTAAATTTTCTAGTGTTTGATCCTTGGCCATTAGGTGTGGACTTTGGATTTGTGCATTGTTAATGTTTGATACTACTGACTACTTAGTTCAATTCATTGGTTATGTATAGCCTCAATTGTATTGTCTACTTTCACCTTTTCTCACTGAATCACATTTAGATAATATTGGTAAATTTTGGTCTCAATTATTTTCTTTCTTCGGACTCCTCTCATGTTTTCTAACAAGTTCAAAAACTTCTTGCATGAAAGAACAGTTGAGTGTATATAAATCATTTCTGTTATTTTTTTTTTCAAAAATCAAAAACCTTCCTGCTCATGTAGACACAAAAGACATGTGAATGCTTGGCATTTGGGTGATACTAAATGCTCCTACTGAGCATTTGAAGTATCAATAAATTATTCCCGTTTCCACTGTATACATCAAGATCATTAAGATGAAGAAGAGAATAATATTACCAAATAGCTCCATTTTCATATAGTTTTAAGATATATATTTCGTTGATTTTGACATATGTGAATGAAGTACTAAATGATTTTTGATTTTTGTGAAATTTGTTACAGACGATCTATATGATACAAACTTTCAATCCAACGGTTGATTCGATTAAATTTGACTTGGTGTGAGAGTTATGAGCGGTGTAAGAGTTGGTGTAAGTCAACCTGGGTGTAGACGGATCCCTCCTCATATATATATATATATATATATATATATATATATATATATATATATATATATATATATATATATATACAGGGGGTTGCTAACATCCACCTATGTTGGAGGATTTTAGCAATGTCCACCAAAACATTTAGACAAAATTACCCTTCCTTTTATAACTTGAGCAACTTAATTTTTTAAGGGTGTTTATGTAATTAGATTATTAATTAATTTAAAAAAAAAAAAGAAAATCATCCCCCACCGTTGACCACCGCCGACGGCGTTGACCGCCGCCACCACCGTTGACCGGCGGTTGACCGCCGTTGACCGGCCGTTGACCGGTGGTTGACCGCCGTTGACCGGTGGTTGACCGGCGGTTGACCACCACCACCACTACTAAACCCTAAGACCCTAAACCCTAAACCTAAATTACAAGAATACCCTTAAAAATTAACCTATCCAAGTTAAAATATGGAGGATAATTTTGTCTAAATCTTTTGGTGGACATTGCTAAAATTCACCGCACATTGGAGGATGTTAGCATTCCCCATATATATATATATATATATATATATATATATATATATATATAAACTAGCAAAAAAGAATGTATGTATGGTGTAGGACATTGTCATTTTTTCTCTAATCATATATGAATGAAGTTATATGTTTTATCCTGTATATCAATAAATAATCAGAGAGCCTCAAATCCAAAACTAATCTATAATTCTATAGCATCCTTTTTTAGCACAGCCATCAGTAACTCACTCCACATATCAACAGGACCAGGCAAACACCATTTACCATTTACCATTTAATCACTCCACATATGTCTAGGTGCAAGTCAAAGATGCTGGTTCCTGAACCATTTACCATTCTTTCCTCACCAACTATTAGGAATCTGCTCCATATCACCATTAGAGTGAAATCATGGTTAGGAAAATACCATGTTCTGTACCTATCTTCTGAGTCTTTGTACATATCCTTTGGAATTTCCTCCTGCAAAAGTTCAAAGAAAATTGTGACATAAGCTAGTTAATTGATGATGGAAAATTGGCAATGAGTCAATGACTATTAAGCTTTTATTAGCATATAATATAAAGCTTCTTTTATTAAAAATATTAATCGAGGACAGGAATTTCAAAACTTCTTTTATTAGCATATAATATTAATGATGTGAAAAATGTATAAATATAGACATATAGAGTGCAAGTGTTTCAAAGAGTTGTACAAATTTCAAAACTCAGTGTTCATAGCCTAATAAGCAAAAGCCAGGAATTTGGGCTAAACAAATATATACGAGGACAGGTTTAAAAAGTGTAGAAAGGCTATACTAATCGTACCAGAAACATAATTATAAATTGGAGAATTTTGAGGTTATCTTTATATAGTTTCTCTTCTGAAACAAATCAAATCACAACACTTCACTCACAAATTTCCTTTCTTTGACAAAATTTTGCTTATAAAATAAAATAAAATACTTCACTCACAAATGCTTTTTCACTTTAGCAAGTTGAGAGCCGAAATTTTCAATATTTCTTTGTTGTTTGTGTAGGAAGTAAAAATTCCCTCCATATCTTAGAGTGTACACCAATAAGAATAAGACTACGAAAGTAATCCTTAAATTTGAAAAATAGCATTCACTTTTTTAATTAATTTCATAAACTTATTGTTTGCACTGAATGATGCACTTTCATAATCATCCACGTATAAATGGTCACGTAGAAAGTATCGGGAGACATTAAATAACCAATTTTCCCACACTATACCCCTCATGTCTACCAAAAAAAAAAATTTCTCAACTATGGACCGGAACATTCAATTACCAATGGACATCTTGAAGCAAATGAATAATACATATTATGGCTCGTAATGGTATTCAAACACCGCTATTTCTCAGAGCCGTTAATCAGGCAATAATGACAAAACGACCATAATGATCTATCATTGTTCATCATGACTGTTTATTCCCTCATCTCAACGTTTCTTACTTCTCCCTAGTAGTGTGCCACTATATCAACACACTCCACTCCTGTTTTACGCACGGTATACATCCCACCCACTACAACATTTTTATTTTCGGCTATAGGCCACACTATTTTTTTCTTTTGTCTTAAAAAACAATGATCAAAACATATAATAGACCACGATTTTATACATGTGGGTAATTCTGTTTTTAGACTACGATTTTAAAATTGTGGAACACTAATAAGCCACAATTATTTGTCACGGTTTTAAAACCAAGAATCAAATCTAAAATATTATTCATATATATATATATATATATATATAAAGATTTATTAAGAACACTTGTTAAGGTTACTGGATATAAAACAAAATATCATAAATCCACCCTTTTTTCTTCTCTTACAAACATTTAAAAAAAAAACATTTTCCCAAAAAAGATTTACAGGTACCCTGTTAACATTTGCCTTTAAGAAACCCAAGGGAAAAACGTGGCTCCTTGGTACGAGGAATTATTGTGTGGTCCGGGACCATTGGTCCCGAACACATCCACACCGTTGATTTTATTAAATATTTATATTTTTAATTAATTAATAATACATCCAACAGTATGGATGTGTCCGGGACCATTCATTTCCCCCTTGGTACACACTGTATACATCGATATCATTAAGATGAAAAAGAGAATAATATTATCAAATTCTGATACAATCTAACAAAAAAGAATGCAGAGATGTATGGTGTAGGACATTATATTTTTTTCTCTAATCATATATGAATGAGTTGTATGTTTATCCTGTATATCAATAATCAATCATGTTAGAGGCTCAAATCCAGAATATAATAATCTATATCCTATCCTCCCTTTTGAGAACAGCCATCAATAACTCACTCCACATATCAACAGGACCAAGTAAACACCAATGAGTACAATCATTATAACCCTTCATCCACCTATTACCCCAATACTCACCAGGGTGCCCATCTGGCCTCCTTAACATGGCCCTAGTCACATCCAATACCTCAAATCTTTGCCCTTTTTTCTTCCCTTCATTCCTTGCTCTCTCAAACTCTTTCATTTGAGCATTCCTTAGCTGCCACTCAAACCTCCCAAAGTCAACCTCCCCTTCATTTATAGGACTTGTCTTATTACAATACCCTCCAGTGTTCCATACCCCATTCTCAAAATGTGCTGCTGCAAATGTCCTAAACAATGCAAGTGTCTTTCTACTACATTTATTGATGTGTTTGAATGCTGCACGAAATGCCATCCTAAAATGGTAGTCAGTCAGGGTTGTGATTTGTGACATTTGGTTCATTACAATAAACACAAGCTGTTAATTTGCCAGCTTTGTGAAGGTACATTACTCTGAAAAACCAACGTCCACCTGAGATTATTGCATAATCCAAATCAGGGAGTTCTTTAGCCCAATCATCATCAACTTTGTCTAGGTACAAGTCAAAGATGCTGGTTCCTGAACCATTTACCATTCTTTCCTCACCAGCTATTAGGAACCTGCTCCATATCACCATTAGAGTGAAGTCATGGTTAGGAAAATACCATGTTCTGTACCTATCTTCTGAGTCTTTGTACATATCCTTTGGAATTTCCTCCTGCAACACATAATGCAGATATGCAAAGAAAGAAACCAAAAAAGTAGATAAAATAAACTAAACATAATAATTGCAACCCATTATCATAAGACATCGTTTTCTTCCACGGTACAAAGCTAACATGCTTTCTTCACTCGGCCTATGTTGTTCTTCGCTGCTAATTATTACATAGCCGGTCCCAAGCCAAATAAAAGAGGAGGATTGTGTTAGGAAGTTGTTAGGCAGTAGTTGACAGCTAAGATAAAACTCGGTCTACTGTCTACTCTCCTCTCCATGACATGGATAAACTAACATAATTTCTTGGCAAACAGATTGAAGAAAGCTACGAAGATAAACTACGTGTGACAATAGCAACAGCAAGCCTTTTCCCACTAGGTGGGGTAAACTACATGAATTAAACAATGCCATAATGCCCTACATAATTAACCATTCACATTTTATTCTATATCAATAGTTTCACTTACAGTAGTTTCAAGTGGCCCCCTATTGGACCACCCTCTATTTGATCTACTCATTTTCAGCTAAAACAAGTCTTCTCCACACATGCCCAACCCAACTAAGGCAAGATCCTACCAACTTTTCTACAACTGGTGCCATACTGTCATCTACCAAATTTAATGACATAGTGGAACACCAACGACTTCAGGTCGGCCTGATAATCATTATAGCAAAATAATTCAAGGATTTACAAAAACTCTCCCAAAACATTGCCTTTATACTCCTTACAAAGTTTTTGAAACTAATAATAAATTATTATGTCTAATATTGTGAGCATACCCAGAATTCTCCAAAAGTTCCAATAAAAGAATGAATAACAGCTCCTTTGTATTTTCCTCCTTGTAACACATAATGCAGGCATCCAGTGAAATAAACCAAATGTTTAATAAAATAAACTAACATAATACTTGGTAAGCAATGCATAGTAATACTAACACAATACTTGCAACACAAATATAAGACATTCTTTTTTTTTTTCAAGGTAAAAACTTAACATACTTTCTTCACACTGCCTGTGTTCTTCTTTGCAGCAAATTAATACATAGCTGGTCCCAAGCACAAATAAAAGAAAAGGATTATGTAGGCCATTACCAGGCAGTAGGTGACAGCTAATGTAAACTTGGTCTAATCTTTATGACATGGAAAAAGTTAATATACTTTCTTAGCTAATAATATCATAAATAACATTAACTAACTTAGAAGTCCAACCATTTTTGATAATGGAGACAGTTTGTTGGATTAAGAATGCCATCAGGGGTGCAAAAATGAATCCTTGGACAAACACCACAAGGAATGGAAGCCATAGCACCTTTGGATCTGTCAACTTTTTTATCTTTTCCTTTGGATGTGTAGCGAAGGCTACCAATGGGAATATCATGAGCAAAATCTCCAGTGCTCCTCACCTCTGAAACCGAATTATCGAGGACCAAATTGTCCAAAATGACTTTCAAAATCTGATGAGTAATTTGAAATTTAAAGACACGGGAGCTTGTGCAATACTCCAAGATCGCATCAATGGTTGCGGGAAGCTCGTGGGTGGAGAGATAATACAAGCAACGTTCATTGAGTTGGTGGATGAAGTGGGAGTCCAAGTTGCCTTGATCAGTGTAAAAGTCACCGCCGGTGAGGTACTGAGAGGGTTGATACTCAGATGCTATGAAAAACTTCCTGGCTTTGCTACGAATATTGGTGAAGCGCTTGATGAGTCCCTTGACTACCAGATTCTCGAGTGCTTTATCATAAATTTTCTTCGGAATCGGAATGGATGCTGTTTCTCTTTGGATATCTCCTGTCCATATTCCCATCTCTCCTTTTGCACGAATTACGTCGTACACCATTCGCTCTTCCTTTGACAGAGAATTGCACACCGCCAATCTTCCCATGTCTTGCCGTTTTCGCTTATTACCACTACCACCGCCACCGCCAGAAGGATTCATTTCCTTGCTTTTTTGCTTTACGACAAAATATAAAACAAGCAATTATCAATAACAATAATTATTCATTCGTAGATGAAATTAAATTAGAGCATGAATTGAAGAGAGGCAGAAAGCTCACCGTTTCTGAGGGGTGAGTGGTTATTATTATTATAGGAGAAATTAGGTCAAATTCACCCTAAAACGTACCGTACCCACTTGGCCCATTAACATACCCATAACCAATTCTTTTTTCTTTGGAAATTGCTTTTTGCCCCTTATCCGACTTTTTTGCCCCCAATTAAATATTTCGTGGACCAAATTACCCTTGAACATGTTTAAAATTCTGGTTCTATCAAACCGGAATAGTTCCGACTCTCACAAACCGGAACAGTTCTAACTCTGTCAAACCGAAACTCTTGCAGATCCGATAACAAACAGCACACAACAATCAACACAGTACACAACAACCACGATTATACACAACAAAACAAAAAATTTGAACAACAAAGACTTATCACCGATGATTATCAACAACAAAGACTAAGAGCTTTTTTCTTTCACGATCTTAACAAATACCTGCTCTATGTTGGGGCAAGGTCTCCTTTGCATAATAACATACTACAGAAGTATTTACAGGCACAAGCCTCCACCCAAGCACCTCAAGACCTTCTTGCCGGAATATATTTACAACAACTTTCTTAGCCTCGTTCAGACGTTCAACATCTTTGGGTAGGAAAACCATTCCAACACTGGTGTGTAACCAATTTACTTTTCCGGTATTGCTTTACCGGAAAAAATAAATTTGTTCCGATTTGGTCCATAAAATTTATAAATGGGGGTCAAAAAGTCAGATGAGGGGGCCAAAAATCAAAAGCCTTTTTCTTTTTCTTTTGTGTTTTCCAAATCCGGAATGTCAGCCCGATTTTTAATTAATATTGAAGGTTGGGCCAATTAAATTAATATGGTCTGATCCGATACCAATATTTTTCATGTTAAAATATCGAACCATTAGATATTGGTTCTATCCGGTCCTATGCGATTTATTTAGCTTTTATATATAAATATAAATATTGTTTTATTCAAGCTAAAATATAAAATAAATAAATAACAAAACATAACTTACACTGTGTAAAGCAATCAACAAATAATACTCTTGTAGTCTTGCTCCGGACATACACAACAGCAATCTATTACTTTACAATTGGAGAAACCCCTCCAACCTCTGAATCATTGTTCATTTCCACGTCAGCACAATGCTTCCCTCCTGTTTTGAACTTCGAAAACCGAAACTGCTTCGAAGCATTTGCCTCCTTCCATTTGTCTATAGTTGCTCATTTAATGCGGTCCGTAATAATGTTGCAATTAATATTTCTGCACATCATAGCATAGCTGCACCTCAGTTATTGTCCTCCTACATTCGTATAGTATAATTAATTTGGTGTCCGTACTTCCTCTTCCCCTAAGTCCTATATCCTATTTGTACCTGGTACAACATCTACTTTTCTCCTCTATAAATACCAAAGGCCTCATGTTATTCATGTCGTCTATCTCCCTTTTCGTTTCATAAGCTCTGTCTTTTTCACAATCCATGGGTATTAAGTTTGATCTTTTGACTTCTGTGAAACTTCAGCGTGAGTCATACAGTTTTAGGGTGCGTGTTGTTCGCAAATGGTTCGTTCCTGGATTTATAAATCCACAACAGCCTATGTCAATGGAGCTCATTCTGATGGATGAGAAGGTGAATTAAATGGAGCTCATTCCGTGTATTATATGATCAGGGTTTAATTTATATATTATTCGTTACTTTTTTTTGACCTTGTTTTATTTATTTTCTTATTTATTTTTCAGGGTCATAAAATTCAAGCAACCGCTCGTAAATCAGTGCTATACAAGTTCTCTGATACTATTAAAGAGGGTGTTGTGTACCGTATGTCCTATTTTGGTGTTGTTGCAAATTCGGGTTCTTATCGTTCTACTATGCATGAAAATAAGCTTATTTTTTTATTAAGGACGACTGTATCCGAGGTTGATTTCCCCTCCATTCCTTTGTATGGGCTCACCCCAACCACCTCTGAGGTCATAATGTCTATCACATCTGATTATGACTATTTAATTGGTACCTAAGTTAATCTATTCAATTTCCATTCAGTTCTCCCATTTTTATTTTCACCCACCTTTTATTATGTTTCTTACTGTAACAGTAAATATCAATTAATTTTTGTGACAGATGTTGTTGGCCTCATGACTGCTGTTTCCTCACAGCGGGAGTATCTTCGTGATGGGAAGGTCACTAAGATGATTGTGATTGAGTTAAATGACCTCGGGTATTCCGTCCAAAATTTACAAGTGTTTTGTATCGTCAGTTGCTTGAGTCTGACCAATATAATTTGTGTTTTTATAGTGGCAAAATTGAATGCACACTTTTCGGTGATTTTGTTGATCAACTAATGGGTTTTATTAATGATTGGCATGTTACTGCTCCAATGATTGTTCTTCAGTATGCGAAGGTCAAGATTTTCAAGGATAAGTGTGTTTTCCCCCTCAATTTTAGTATTTTAATTTTTGAATTATGTATTAATTGTTAAGACCAATTGTTAGGTAAGCCAGTCGTTCAGAATTGTATGCATGCTTCTAGGCTGCTTATTAATCCTGACATATCTGACGTATCTAACTTGAAACAAAGGTATGTTCCCTTGTAGTCATTGATTTGATCATCCATATATTTGGGTGGGTTAACTGTGTCTTTTCCATTGAATTAGTCTACTTTCGGTTGGTGTTTCTCCTTCTCAAGACTGTGCCTCATTTGTTTCTGGACCTAAATTTTCGGTTGAGGATGAATTCCTTAAGCTGCACCCAAAGAGGAGTGTACAAGAGCTTCTATCGTTCTTTGAGGTTCCACACGTTTGTGTTTTACTCTTTATTTCTCATTCCGTCCTATACATCAACCTTTTTTTAATTATTATTCTGTTTTCTACATCGCAGGATGGTACTTCTATCATCCTTGCAACTGTGCAAGATGTTATTGATGATGGTTTTTGGTGGTACCCTGCTTGTAAGTGTATGAAGGCTGTTACTCCTGACAATGGTTTTTATTTTTGTGCCAGTTGTGCACGCCATGTTTTCCATGTGACTCCAAGGTAAATTTGTGTCCACATCCGAGCATATGGGTAACTGTTTTTTCTTATCAAGTAGTCGTCGCATTTAATGTCAGTTGTATTTCCTTACATGTGATAGGTTTAGGCTTAGGATCGACGTTTCTGATCCTACTGGTTGTGCAATACTTGTGATGTTTGATAATGAGGTTGAATATCTTCTCGGTCAAAGTTGTGCCGATGTGCTGTCTTCATTTAAAGAGGTCATTTATTTGCATGTTTAATTTTTATGTTTCTTAAGTCTTCCCAGCCGAACAAGGTCGCAATGCTTTATTATCTAAATTTGTCTTTTTTTGCAAATTCCAACAGGGTGCCGTCGAACATGATTATCCTCCCATGTTTCGAAGCCTAATTGGGAGGAAGATTTTGTTTAAGGTTACTAATCCTTCTGATAGCACATAGCACTTCTTCTGATGTACCTGTTGTTAAGGTTCGTGCCTTATGTGATGACCCTAATGTAATTGCAATGTACGAACTTCCTGGCTCTGATCTATCTCCGCGAGAGGTATTGATTTACAAGAATGCAAAATGTTTTCCATGCCTTTTATTTTTGAAAATCTTTTTAACTTTAATTGTACATCTGCTGATACCTTTCTATTTTTTTTACCGAACATTCCACAGGGCCTAATTGTCCAGGAATCTGCTCCTGGTTTGGATACAATTCCATCAACTTTTGTTGATCCCGCGGACTCCATTGCCTTTACCTCATCTATCCTTGTCACTCCTCCATCCAATGAATCTGTTGGTCTTGAGACTATTGATCTCTCGCATGATGAAGTACCGCCATCACCATCCAAGACAGTCAAAAGGAATCTTGCCAGTGCGTTCGCTGAATGTTCTTCTCCTTCAAATGCTGGTCGGAAGCGCACCTCCAAGAATTTTAAGAAATGAAACGTTTGCAAGGCAACTTTGTTATGTTGGCGTCCGTCTGTTTAGCGTTTCTCTTTCATTTACTTGCTTTTTTTTTAAGTTTAGACTCTTTCTTAGAGCACTTTCATTACCAGGACAATGTTTCGCTAGGTAGATTTATTGTTTTACGTGTCTTTGTTGTAATTGACTTTTACCTTGTCGTTTACTCTTTTATGTATGTTTCCTTAATTAAAAAAATAGGCTGTATAATAGTCTGGCAAATTTTCATTGTTTATTTCTTTTCCTCGTGCATCTGACCCCTTCTTCTATTTCCATTGTATAGTTAATTTCCTCCAGAATCTTGAGCACGTTAATTGTATTATTATTATTTTTTTTAAGGAGCACCTTTGGTAATTGAGTGTAAATAGAAAAAGCATTAGCCATTAAAATCATCAATTGAGTGGAAAAATAAATTAAAGATAACTAATCCCAACAATTAAGGGTATTTCATGTACCGTGCGTATGGTCGGGGCATAATCTCCGTTACTCGTATCATACATATCCACTCACTGGTTCATAATCTTTTATTTTCTAATTAGTTAATCTAAATATTATGTATTTATAACGGACGGTTACACATTTATTTCAAACAATCATTTACTTTCCGAACATCCGTATGTATTTTCAAGAGGATATTTGTTTTCGTCGACGTGGTGCATCATTCACTGCTGCTAATACGCGTATGTTATTTAATAATTACAATTTTGCTCTCCCTAACAAGGGTTACTTTAATTTTTATTTTGATTTTCCACACCCTATCTAAGAAATATCCTGTGCATTTTTTTTTTAGTTTCCGCTCAGCCTTACCAAGCACCAATTGTTTGCTCGCCGTTCGACTTTTCACCTGTGTTTGGTATCTTCGTTTTCATTTTCTATTTCACTGTTAATTTACATGTATTAATTAACAGTAATTGGACCTTTCTCTATTTTCTATAATCGAATTTCTCAAATCACTAACAGGTCATGAAATTGCGCTGATTTGTATGTTTCTGATAATGCATCCTACTGTGAATCTCTAATATCAACATTGTCCCATAACCATTTATTGTTTGATGTGTCTGAAAACACAGGTACTCTTACACCTTGTTATATATATATCGTTAATTTATATATTAGGTGTATTGTGATTGACATTCCTTTCCTTCCCAGCATATCTTGATTTTGGCGACATGGAACTTACTTGCAAACACTCTAATGCTTCTATGTGGCATTATGAAAGGAGTGATAAGAATAAGAATGTTATGCTGGCTGATTTTTCTTTGTGTTGTATGAAAGGTGATGTCACACTTCCATCGTTGGCTACTCCACCTCCCCTTATATATGGGCTATTGTCTCGATCTGATGATCGTTGGATCAATTTTTTCCACAATATAAGGACTTATAATAGTATGTTTGCTTTTACATCGCTCGGAGGCAATGTCAGCAACTCAAGTAATGATGGTCGTGGTCCTCCACAGTTTATAATTGGTGGACAGAATTATCATCGTATTGGTTCTTTGTTTCCAGATAATCTGGACAGGCCTAAGTTTATGCAGCTATACATTTATGATACTGACAATGAGATTTCTAACCGGCTTAGCCACTTTGGGTAGGTGTCATTAAAGTTACAATAATATTTTTATTGATTTTTATCGCTTTTTTATATCGCACTTTTTTTTCAGATCTAATGACAGTGGTATGCAACTTGATATTTCATTGGTCCGTGATTTTATATCCATGTTTGATGAGTTCAATATTTTGGTTAAGATCTTCAGACAAATCAGGGATTACAGTCATAATCAATTTATCCCACACTTCTCTCTCCGCTTGTTGCGTCATCGGTCTAGTGATGCCCGTGTTTATAATCTTCCTTCAGTAGATGAGGTTGCTGCATTGATTGTTGGTGATTTTGATGGCCCAAATTTACTTCGAGACATCATTGTTCGTTCCACTTCGGGTTATCTTCAACGGATACACGAAACTCACCCTTGTTACCTTCCTCTTCAATACCCAATCTTTTTTCCGTATGGTGAGGATGGTTTTCACGAACGTATTCTTCGTTCTCGTTTACCTGCCGATCATGTTCCAGGTTTCCGTGATCATGTTACTCTGCGAGAGTATGTTGCCTTTCGAATACAACATAGGCAGAATGATGCAGGGCTGTTGGTTAGGAGTCAGCGTTTATTTCTACAGTTTGTTGTGGATTGTTACTCAATGGTTGAGTCACAGAGACTTTCGTTTATAAGAGGTAAACAAAAGGAGATAAGGTCTGAATATTTGAAGGGTGTGGAAGATGCATTAGATCGCGGTGACTTACAAGCTTCTACTATTGGGAAACGTATTGTTTTACCATCATCATTTGTTGGTGGTCGTAGATATATGTTCAACAATTGTCAAGATGCTATGGCTACTGATACGCCCCGCAAACGCACGGGTTATGTCAAGTAGTAGTATAAAAAGAGTATCGTCTCCACAGGGATTTTGTTGTTAATTACCAACTAATTACAAGTATAGATTAGCTAAACGAATCTATTAGATATATGAAAAATAAAATAAAAGATTGAATTGAGATATAGAATAAAATAAAATAAATCTAAAGATATGAGATAAGATAAGAATCAAATCTTCTAAGGATTAGTTTCACCACATATCAACATTGACAATCAATTAAAGATATATCTCTTATTAAATTAGATTTACTTTGAAGGTGAATTATCCTATGTAGAATACTAGCTCCTTCCAGAGTCTTAGCACCGTACCTAATGAGGCCTAATTCCTACTTTCGTGGTAATTAGGGTACATTAAATCCATTAAGATCTTTGATAATTCATTGAATCCTCTCAAGGATTAGAACTACTTTCGTGATCTAAAACCTTAAGTTTAATTATGTATTTTCTAATACTAAGGTTCACCTTTCGGTTCTTCCCTTACTATCTGAGATCATGCAATAGTGGGATCCGACACAATCACAAGCATTAAGAACACCATAATTAAATCTAAAATAAATAAATATTAATAAGAGATGAAATATCAAAACATCAAGTCAATGCCTCCATGGGCTAATCCTAATCCTTAGAAACGGAAAACTACTCAATCATATACATAATACAAACCAAAAAATAGGAATAAGGGATAAAAGGTAGAAATAACCAAAAGATGAAAGGAGAAGAATTTCTTCCGTCTTCAAACGCCTTCTAGTTCTTCATGGAGAGAGTTGTGCAACCTTGAATCCTTATTTTCTAATTTGTTTCTGGCTATGATAGAGAAAATAATCCTAATTCTAATTCTAATCCTACTACTACTAATAAAATTCTACTACTACATGTTATGACTAATGTTCTTGTTCAGGGTTTCTATCTTCCTCCTTTTATAGATTTTCCTTCCTCCAAGTGTTGGGCCCAAATATCAAAATAAATCCATAAGCAATCTTCTTCCTCTCACATGCATCTATCTCTATCTTTTTCTAGATTTCTGCTCACAATATCTCTTAGCATATCTTCTTTGATTTATTTCTGTATTTTCCAATGCTTCAGCCTCAAAATAAGCCATCTACACAATAAAAGCACAAAATACCTTTCCAAGTGAAATATGACCTAAATGCATGAATATTTATTAAAATAAATACAAACTAATAAGGAAATAATATGTATGCTATACACACATCAGCTACATGTAAAAAATATGGTTATCCAGATTTTTTTATTACGTTCACGTGTAATCCTAAATGACCCGAAATTGATAGATATATGGTTGCTGAAGGACTTAGTGCTCCAGATAGGTCAGACATTGTTTGTCGTGTCTTCAAAATGAAACTGGATGCAATGATGAAAGACTTCAAAGATGGAACTTTATTTGGAACTTTGGTTGCTGGTATGCATTTAAATTATTACCCATGCAAATTTTATGTATTTTGTTAGAATCGCTTTAATATTTATATATTTTACAGGTATGTATACGATTGAGTTTCAAAAGTGCGGTTTGCCACATGCGCACATTCTTCTTTGGTTAGAACCATCTTCTAAGTCCAACCCATTTGATTTAATTGATAGTGTTATTTGCGCGGAACTTCCAAACCCTGACCTTTTTCCTGAATTATATGCTGTTGTTTCATCTTTCATGATACATGGTCCATGTGACCATGCTCGGCCTACCTCGCCTTGCATGCAGAATGGTAGATGTTCTAAGCTCTTTCCAAAGAAATATAATCCCAACACATACTTCGATGATGTAGGGTATCCAGTATATAGACGTCGAGATCTTGGTTTTACTGTTGAGCGCAATGGTGTTAGATTGTGCAATGGTTATGTAGTTCCTTACAACCCTTTTCTTCTTATGAAGTATTGGGCTCATATTAACATTGAATTTTGTAACCAATCTAATTGCATAAAGTATCTGTTCAAATATGTTAGCAAAGGTCCCGACCGTGTCACTGTTGCTGTTGATCGTATGGATAATTCCGCACCTGAAGCTGTTGTTGATGAAATCAAGGAATACTATGATTGCAGATATCTTTCCCCTTGTGAGTCTGTCTGGAGTTTATTTGCTTTTGAGATTCACCAGAGATGGCCAGCTGTTCAACGTCTTACTTTTCATTTACCTGGTGAACTAAACATAGTTTTCCGTGACCGAGAGCTAATTGATAACGTTGTTTCCCGTTCCCGTGACTCAACAACAATGTTTCTTGCATGGATGTGGGCAAATCAAGTTTTTGAAGAAGGTGGATCCTTGACATATGTAGAATTTCCAACTAAATTTGTATTCAATTCACATCTCAAAGAATGACGTCCTCGGCGAAAGGGATTTTCAGTTGGGAGACTCAATTTTATCCCATCTGGTTCTGGTGAGTTATATTATATGCGTATTTTGCTGAACTTCCAGCATGGATGCACGAGCTTTGCAATGGGATTACTTGCTGATGATAAGGAATATATTAATGGTATTCGTGAAGCTTATTTCTTGTCCTCTGGTAAATTTATTCGGAGGTTATTTGTTGAGCTCCTGATGTCTAATTCCATGAGTAATCCTTCAAATGTTTGGGACAAAACTTGTGACCTATTGGCTGATGATTTGCGACTTAAAAAATTTCCTTGTTGCCAAGGTATAATATATATTTATAAGTTTTTTTTCATGTTTTTTTTATATCTCTTTCATTCCAACATTTTTAACTATTTCAGCTGCTCAAATCTCTATTGGTGATTCTGCTAATATTTGCCTGGAAGAGATTGAATCTTTGCTGCATCTTAATGGACGATCACTTAGAGATTTTCCTGGGATGCCGTACCCAGCTGACATTGACTACTCCATTTATGAAAATATTTATATAATTAATGAGTTGAACTACAATGTTGAAGAGATATTTTTACTTCATCAACGTAATTTCGAGTGCTTGAACTCGGATCAGCTGCAGGCCTATAATTGCATTGTAAATGCTGCTAACTCCGACCATGGTGGATTTTTCTTTGTATACGGTTTTGGTGGCACAGGCAAGACATTTCTTTGGAACACATTATCATATCTATTTAGATCCCAAAATAAAATCGTCATAAATGTTGCTTCAAGTGGTATCGCTTCTCTCTTGCTTCCCGTTGGACGAACTACACATTCGATTTTCTCTATTCCTCTGGATTTAAATTCTGATTCATGTTGCAATATTAAGCAAGGTAGTTTGAAGGGTCAATTACTTCGGTCTGCAACATTGATAATATGGGATGAAGCTCCAATGGTTAATAAATGGGCATTCGAGGCATTTGACAGAACAATGTGTGATATCATGCGTTCTAACTCAGAGGGCAATTTGGATGTCCCATTTGGAGGAAAGACGTTGGTTCTTGGAGGCGACTTCCGACAGATACTTCCTGTAATTCCAAGAGCTAATAGAGCAACTATAATTATGTCCACTCTTAACTCATCTTATCTTTGGAGTAGCTGTACTGTTCTTTTACTTTCGCAAAACATGAGGTTGTCATCCAATAATTGCGATGTTGACTCTGCTCAGGTCGCAAAATTCAGTGAATGGATTTTGCGCATTGGTGATGGCAGGGTTGGTGTTGATGTTGATGGTGAATACAGACTGCAGTTTCCCTCTAATTTCTTAGTTGAGCGTTCGGTTAACCCTGTTGTTGATATTGTCAGGGCTACCTACCCCGAACTGGAAGCTAACCTTGACAATGATAAATATTTTGAGGAGTGTGCTGTTCTTGCTCCACGGTTGGAAGCCGTTGAAAAAATTAATGATTACGTATTATCACTGGTTCCTGGTGAAGCGAAGATATATTTAAGCGCTGATACCATCCCTGTTGTTGAAAATGATATTGCTCCTGATGTTCAATGGGTGAGTACTAAATTTTTGAATATGATAAAATGTTCTGGCATTCCCAACCATAAACTTGTACTCAAGCCTGGAGTTCCTGTTATGCTTCTTCGTAATATTGACCAAGCAATTGGGCTGTGTAATGGTACACGACTGATTGTTATTGACCTTGGAAATAACGTTATACATGCGCATATTGTAACTGGTACAAACGCTGGTCAAAGGGTTTTTATTTCTCGGTTGAATTTGATCCCGTCTGATCCTAATTTGCCATTTAAGTTTTGCCGCCGACAGCTTCCGTTGGCACTATGTTTCTCAATGACTATTAATAAAAGTCAGGGACAGACGCTTTCTCATGTTGGACTTTACCTAAATAAGCCTGTATTTGCTCATGGACAACTATATGTTGCTCTTTCAAGGGTTAACTCTCCACTCGGATTGAAGGTTTTAGTTGAAAGTACAGATGACCATCCATATGGAACCACTAATAATGTTGTTTATCAAGAAGTTTTTAACTGCATTTAATTATTTATTACTTGGCATGTATATTACATTGTTCAATTTCTGTTATTTCATCAATTTAATCCATGTATGTGTTTATGTTGTGTTTGTCTTTTTATTTGTTTTTTTTATGTTCATATTGAAAATATTATGCACGGAAAAATGTTATCCTCATAATCCTTTTGGTTTTTTTTCGTTATTTGTTATTCTCTGTTATAAAAAACCATTGCACTGATTGTTTGCTATTTTATATTATTTTGATCATTTGTTACTCTTTTAATGCCCCATTATACATAATTCATTACATGTTCGGATTCTCTTTTTGACCATACCCGTGCACACTGCACGGCAATATTGTTATTACCATTCCCGTGCAATAGCTTTCATTACTACATTGCCGTTCATACTGAAGATATTATAGTCATAGGTGCATTAATAGCTTTCATTACTACTTTGCTGTTCCCAACGCTGAATAGACGTTCTGTCTCCTATTTTCTCTTTCCTCATTTATTAGTCTTGATCCTTCTTCTCCCATTTATTCGTCATAAAACTTTATCCCACATGTTTTGACGCGCGTGCTGACCTTGCTTCACTGTTGGAAGCTGTTGAAAAATTAATGATTATGTATTATAACCGGTACCTTGTGAAGCGAAGATATATTTAAGCCCTGATACCATCACTGTTGTTAATAATTATATCTCTCCTTATATTCAGTCGGTGAGTAATGAATTTTTGAATACGACAAAATATCCTCGCATCCCCAGCAATAAACTTCTACTTAAGCCTGGACTTCCTGTCACGCTTATTTGTAATATTGACCAATCAATTGGGTTGTGCAATGGCAGAAGACTATTTTTTTCGTCTCCTCACAATTAATCTATCTTGTTTGATTAACGAGTTAACTTATATAACTCCGACCATCATTTATCATTGCGTTCATCAGATTTCTATGAAAATATGATGTAACAGAGTGAACTTGCTCGGCTTTTATACATGTTTCATTCAATTGATCGTAACATACTCGTCATTGAACGTGCAATTTGCCACAGCATAGCTGCATTTAGTACAAAATGCGGCATGGTGCATTATGAGAAGCATATGTGTTGTATTGTTTTAGATCCACTGCACAGTGTTGACTTTCAAAGCCACGGATTGCGACATCGTCATACTATTTCGATGATTGCTTTACAATCCTCATCCTTTTTCTCTATTTATATATTGTTGTTTCATCTTTAATTTTTCAATGCCTTAAATTGATTTTGATAACATTTAGTTTCCTTAGCTTGCATTTAATCAATCGTGTATGATTAAGCAGTTAACCTAGATAATTCCGACCTCCAATTATCAGTGTACTGAGCACATGACGCCGAGAATATTATGACACAAATGTTTTTGTTATTTGCGGGGTACTTCTGAGTCCTGGCTGTTTTGTTTGAATTATACGCTTTTTGTGAATAGTCTCGGAATATAGTGTCAGATTACAATTTTATCATTCCACCGTACAAAATCACAAAAAACTGACAATGTCCTCCAACATTATCCACCTACTCTTATCCTACTACAATCAATAATCTGCTCCACTCACTGACACGTCACGTTGTTGTCCTGTATAGAAATATGCTTCTACACGTACCTAATCCCTCCGATTTCATCGTTAAATGCCCGAAATGTTTAACCGTGTACGCCAAATATGGTACAACACAATATTAGTATACACACATACAAGGTGAAGGGTTTCTATCTAGGCTGTGTAGACATTCATCCCAATAATATAAACAATGCGACTAGCAATAACTCAGTGACGAGAACGACGTAAGTATGCAACCATATCTTCCAGTAACAACGATTTATAACACTGTGCATAGCATGAAAAACTTTGTGTCAAGATTCGGCTATAAAATTAAAAATACTGCATATATCGTCTACTACATCTTGTACAGTCTTGCCATTAAGCATTAATCTTCTTGCTGTGACATAGTTATTTGTTTTCAGGAAAACTAATTTGACGCAGCAACCGCGCTGGGAATGATGACAGTGTTTTGTTTCACATATCAAATGCGTGGTGTACGAATCCCTTGTTATTTGACATTTCCGTTAAACTATTTATTAACCACCTATTCCATATTTTTACTTTGTCAAGCTCGTGGTTGTTTTATGTTGGTGCAGTGAAATATAATTTTCAGTCATAAACTCTCTACGATATTAGGTTTTCGAAGATGCAAAACATGGGGATGTATAGATTAAGCGGGTAATGCCCACGAAATTAGAATTCAATTACTCCCTCACATAGGAAGTTGGGCATCACAGATGGTTTGGATAATATCATGGATTTCTATATTTTGGATGATGATAAACATTATCAATTTAAATTAAGCACCATCAACAGTCAAAATTTTAAGATAGAGATTTTTGACGAGTATGGCGAGGAAGTACAGTATGCTCAGGATAATAGGTTTACGTGGGTACACCCGATTTGCAGTTGCCAGCACTGCATTAATGGTAAGAGGTGTTATGAACTATATACATTCATTATATACTCAACAACTGTTGGGAATCAATAATTGCTTTTTTCTTCACATGCATACCCTTATTTCATAATATTGTGTCATAGAACGCACCTATGAATTTGACTTTGAAGTCAGATTAAGGCTGACGGATTTTGATGTTAACAGCGGAATTCTGGTTCGTATTATATCAATCATTGTCGGAATTTTTATTAAAACAATCTATTTTTATTAAAAAACTATTTAACGGTGATGTTAACGATTATTCTGTTGTATTCTGATCTAAAATTAGACAATACCAACACATTTCGTTGTTGAGGCGCTGCCAGAATCGTGGAACGAAATAGTTCTTGTTGATGAGGATAATGATACACATGAATGCATGTTGACAAGACCAACCCGACACGGAAATCCGCCCTTTTTAAGTGGAGGTTGGATTGATTTTTGTGAAGATTTTTGTTTTACTGCAGGTCTTACCATCAAGCTTGATGTGAACCCATTTCATACCGGCCGAATTTATGTTATTCATAAGTATCATCCCCCGAATTAATTTTATTACATTTTAGTCTTATACTAAATTTTATAAATATACTGCTTTCGATTTGTTTGTGGTTACATTAACTAAATTAATTTTATGACAGGTGAGTAGATCAGAGTTGAAGTCCATCTTCATTTTTAAATATTTTGACTGTCCTAAGTACTACAGGAAATCTTTTTTTTCTTTATGTGGGGTATTTTATCAAATGTATTTCAATCTCCAGCATTTAAAATTTTCTTATTAAGCATTTCCCTTTTGTACGATTTAGATATTTCGATCTCCCACCTATTTAATGTGGAAAACTCTAATATCGTATTTAGTAATCAACACTAGCAGTGTTTTTTTATGCCTAACTTGATTTGTTCGTTACATTAATATGTTATTTCCATCAATGCAAAACGCCTTTAATAAAAATAACAAGAGCCGTATTAATTGCTTTTGTAATGACGTGGTTGATATTCAGTTATATACATACAAAACCGCTTCCCTCAGCACGGTCAAGACTTCATTTCAGCTAAAGAATAAAAACCCCATCAGAGTCTCAAGTGTTAAAATCATACAAGGTTTAGCAAATTCTTTGCTTCAACAACACCCACCGGAGCACCGCCTTCGCCATGTTCATGTCGTTGTCGAACAGGTTCGAGATGATATGCTATCTAATTCCGACCAAAATGGTATTCCCATTGAAAAAAGTTCCAACTTAGAGGTTCATCCTGTCAAATACTGTGAAAAATAGTCGTACTTTTATATCATTTAATGTGATCGGTAAGTATTACACAAAGGCAAAAGTGAGAACTAGATGAGTTTAATACATAGACTCCTTCGTGGGCATCGTATGAATCGTCTCTTACGATTGTTTTCTTTGTTGGAGGTGTGAAGCTTCAATCTTCCACATGGACATTTGATGTCGTCGAATTTTATGTTGGATGGGCGGTTTCAGATTGGGGAAAGGTGCGTGGAGAAAGAAGTGTGTGAGTCCTCTGTGTTGCCATGGCGTGCGTTTAAGTTGGTCGAATATTCCGACGTCATATATCTACTCGCGAGTTAGGTGGATACCACTATTATGCAATGGCCAAAACGGAAGCTGATGTGAATGGTTTTTTTAGGAGTAATCTTTATAAATGATTTTCTAAGGTGACAGTGACGTTCATTGATTATTGACATGTACTGTCAAAGAAAAGACAAAAGCACAGAGTTATAGTACAATACAGACTTTCTCACACAGAGCTGCAAACGTGTGTCAGTGAAGATTCTCTTGCAAAGCTGAGAACGTGGGCCAAATTCTTGCAAACCCTGGACCATATTTTCAAATTGCATTACTTAATCTAACTCAGGTCTTAATTTGTTATTTATATTAAAAATGTACTAAACAATTAGTAAAAGTTAAGATGTATTATTTATTTTTTATCAATCTATAAGAGTATAATTTTTTTTAGCATTTAAGCGTACGTTCTTCTTTAAAATAATATATTTGTATAAACAAAATTTTTGTTCAAAAAAAATCTTTGGAAAAAATAAGGCATTCAAAAATGTTTATTGAAATTATGATTAGCTGATGATGATTATATTTATTATTATAAAATAATACTCCCTCCGTTTTATATTATACTCCATTCAACAACCTTAATTGTACGTAAATTTTTTCATTCCAAAATTACCCTAATTTGTACACAATTCTCAAGAATTTAATTGCATTGAAACTACTTCCTCCGACCATTAATTATCAAGTAAGGTATCTCCGACCATTAATAAACCTTGCTCGGTGATAGAGGATTTCGAAGTTAATACCCATCTCAATGCACTTGCTCGCTTGTTACTGTTACATTTTCATTGAGTAGAGCTTAACTTTCTCGCCCGCCTACTTGCCAGTATCCATATCATTGAACTTGTTCGGCCCTTCCTCGTGTTCCATTACCAACACACGTATATGCTTGTATTTTGTTAGATCCACTCTAATATGAATATAATTCAAATATATGTTTAATATTGAGTTTCAAAACTACATCTCTTTTGTTTTTTAACCATATAATTCTGTATTATTGGTCTTGTGCGTTTGATATATTTTTGTTCATATGCAATCCTTAAGTGATTAGTACTGATTCAATGTGGCGTTACTTTATTCCCTTGTCTGTTTATGTTTGATATAATTATAACTTATGATATGGTAATCAGTTCATCTTATTATTATTATTTCAAAAACAGGATGTTTAAAACCGATACAAAAGAGATGAGGCCGTCCAATAATATTTGCAGAAATGTAAAGTGCAATGAATCTTAAAGAAAAGCCATTAAATTGCAAAGAAAAATAAATTGCAGGTAAGTAAAATGTTAAGCAAAACGTAAATTTGCATTCAAATTAAATGGGTGGAAGTCTGAGGCCCTTTACAATTGTGTTTTGTCCCTTTTCTGCCGTGTGTGACATGTTTAGGATTTTTAGCCCTATATGTGTTTAATTAGCAACCGACCCCGATTACAAACTAAGAACTTCATATTTATAGGCATTCGAAACTACTCACAAAGTTGCAACTTGTTTTCTGCATATCTCCATAACCCACGTTCCTATTATCGACCCACTATCCTATCCCCCACGATGTAATTGGTCACGTAGTGGTTCTCTCTTTAGTGGATAATTCTGTCGGGCTTTCTGGCGACGTTTTTGTTTTTACTTCCTTCGACTAGCTCTTCCCTTCGAATGCAACCGTTGACTCTTGAGATTTGTCTGATTCTCTCTGTGCGTCGAAACTTTGACCTGGTTGAGCTGCAGTCTCTGGTTCTTGTGATTTTTACCGACACCAAGCTCCTTTCGACAGATGGGGCTATCGCTGAAATAATCTTTTGCCACTTTTGCCCCATCGTCGGCCTTTTCAACATTCAATTGGAATCGGTGACAAGAAACTCAACTGAATGTTGTTTAACAAGCGTTCAATCGAAGAACCTGTACCCGACACTTCCAACAGAATGTCCTCAAAGGACTTCATTCATTTCCCTCTTTAATGGGAAATGCGGTCTTTGTCGGTCTTGGCAGGACACAGACCTTGACCTATAAGATTACATAGACTCCTCCAATGGTTATTTATCAAGTCAAATGCTTCCTCAAATTCGGAGTCATTTACATTAACTTGAAACAACCCAAGTGGAATCTATGTAATCCTACATATTTATCCTTTCACTATCCAAGAGGGTAAAGGTGTTACTGAGAGACGACAATTCTTCATTTCCTTGTCTTCATCCGAATACCTTAATCCTACATATTTATCCTTTTATGAAGTCTCATTTCTGTGGAAAATGAATCTTTTATCTTCTTTCCAGAAAACATGAATGCATTCTTTGATTTTTTTCCATTGTAAGTCGTGGCTTTTCTTGGTAAAAATTGAAGATTTTATAGCCATAAATTCATTGAATGCCTCACAACTACTTTGCCGTTTCCAATGCTTTATAGACGCGTCTGATTCCTCTTTTATCGTGCCCCATTTATTCGTAATAATCCTTCTTCGACCGTTTTTCTTTCGCATGCTTCATTCCACTACTTAGTTAAAGCCCATTCTGTAAAAGCCCACAATCAAATAAAATATCCTTTTACATTGTAATTATTTATAGATTTGTAGATATGAACTTTTCAGTTACGTTATATAATGTACCTTATCAATTTATGATTATGAATTTTTCCAGTTATGTTAAATTATGTATTCTGAGTCAACATTTCTTTTCTTCCTTTTCTTAATCCGAGTACATTAATTATTACTTATTTATCCTTTGATGAACTCTCATTTTTGATGAATATGAATCTTTTCTTTGCTTTCTACAAATCATGGAGGATTAGTTTGATTTTTTCCATTGTAACACGTGTCTTTTCTTGTTTAAATTTGAAGATTTTATATCCATAAGTTAATTAAATGCCTTCATATCTACTTTTCCTTTTCCAATGCTGAAAAGAATCTTCTGACTCCTCTTTTCTCGTTCCATCACTTATTCGTCATAATTTTTTTTTCCACTGTTTTTCTTTAGTGGGTTTACCTCCACTACTTAGTTAAACCCCATACTTTAAAAAGCCACAATTATCCAATCAAATATATTTTTATATTTAGATATGATCTTTTCGGTTATGTTGAATAATGTAATTTATAAATTGGCGGACCATCCCTCGGGATCTTTTGCAATGTTCTCAAGCGATTGTGTTGTACCTGTCTTATGCCTCCTTGACCTACTTCTCCTAATTGCTCGTCAAGTTCATATTCCACGGATCTACCTTTTTTTTGCACTTAAATTTTTAGCAGTTAATTTTCATTCTATATCAAACAATATTTCACGATTTCCATTACCTCCAAACTTTAATCACCTCTTATCTAATCCATCCAATCAATCAAATTCGGCCTTATGTTGACTCCATATTTATTTGAAATCTACCCCTCTGTCGAATTAAACGTACATTTCATTCGAAGTCAATTTTAAACAAAACGTTCAAGTACACTTTCGTCCATGTCACTTAACATCCGACAATTAAAATTTTTGTCCATTTCAATTTTGTCGTAAACAACACTCAAACCTTCTTGTTTTCCTTTTAACAATGTCTGATATCCGTTTATATATTCTCATGGTTTAAAATTCTTGTTTCTATGACCCTTTGAAATCTAATCCTTGTATGGTTTATCATTGCTCGAATCTGGATGATTTAGAAGATAATATGGGCTGCATTGAAATTGCTCGGTCTGTATTCTTGCATATTTCATGCACATTATTTGTTGGCTAGATGACTATGAATATTCAATGGAAAAAATTTAACTTCCCCTGCTTTTATAAAATATTTTTTTGTAATATTCACCAAGCGAATGCTCTCTGTAATAGCACAAGTGTCATTTTTTCCCTTGAAAATAACATAATGCATGCGCGGATTGTTACTGGTACAAATGATGGTCAACCGTTTTTTATTCCTTGAATTAATTTGATCCCCTATGATTCTAATTTGCTCATGGTCAACTTTATGTTGCTCTTTTAAGGTTTAAATTACCTGATCAAATTTAAGGAACCTGCAAGTTGAACTTTAACTTTACCTGTTATTGCTCGTTGTATTAAGGAACTAATTGAACTTGCTCGGCTTTATATATAATATATGAACTCACTCGGTTTTTACACGCCAGTGGACTTGCAATTTGCTATATTATTGAACTTCTTTGTACCTACTTCCGCTTGCTGCATTTCCAACCTTATATAAGTTGTATTGTGTTACATCGTCTGTATAATATTCAATTTCAAAAGCTCGGATCGCCATATCCTCTCAATATTCTTTGGATATAACCATCAATTAATTCAACCCAACTTCATTTAATTGATTTTTTTATTTGAGTGGTACCTCCAAGTCCTGACCATTTTTCTTAATTCTATGTGGTCCTTTTGCTTATTTCTACCAATCTGTGATTTTTTTCATTATCCTTTAATTTCCTATCACTTAGTCTTGATTGTTTGGTTAACAATTTAACATAGATACGTTCACCCATCAATAAACCTTTAGCTGATTTTCATTATTTTGAAACAAATAAGGAACAATTTGAAGTTGCTCGGCTTTTCTACTGCATGTTACTCAAGACCTCTATTGGAACTTAATGGTCAGTGATCTTTCAATTAGTCAGATCATTGAACTTGTTTGCACATTCCTTTGCATAATCATTACCAACATACCAATTACGCTGGCGATGCTACCGAGATGTTTACTTCCAGTACATTAAACGCTTTTACCTACCATGCAGCATCTTTTTTTCAAAGTAAATATTATCTGTTACCTGTAACTCTATTGTTTATATCTAAATGTGGGCCGAATATCTTGATGATTTTTATATGGCTTGATGAGTTCCTTGTAAAACTTTATAACACTTATTTAATTTGATTGTAAGTTTAATTCATGAGTTGTAGATTACAAACCCCACCTTATATCCCCAAACCCCAATTTTAAAAATGAAATTACCATAATGTCTTAATTTTAAAAAAAAAATTAGAATATAAACCCCTTTTTTTATCCCCAAACTCCAAAACCCTTTTTATCTTCCTAAAATTATCCATAAAACTAGTATTATGTAAATCCACATAGGAATAATTCAAAGGAGATGGAAAACAGCCATTGAAGCAGATTTGTGATGATTCACAAGCACAAGAAGGTTGCATTTTGGTTCGGCAGCCTTTGTACTATTTTGTTATGTTCTCTGTATCATTTCCTTGTCCTTGATTTTCTAGGAATTTTCGCTTCAAGTGTTACTGTTCCACTGTTGTCATAGCTAAGTAATGATGGGGAAAACCTTAGTTAATAACGACGTACGGTTGACTAATGACAGTATTGCATTATTCTTGTTCTTGTACCGTGACATGGAAATCAATTACCATCATTTTAACGAAGAACACTAAAATTGATAGTTTTATATGGATAAGTTTAGGAAGGTGAAAAGGGTTTTGGGGTTTGGGGATAAAAAAAAAATGGTTTGTATTCTAGTTTTTTTTTAATTAAGACATTATGGTAATTTCACTTTTAAAATTGGGGTTTGAGGATATAAGGTGGGGTTTGTAATCTACAACTCTTAATTCATTTCCTGACTAGCTTATTATTTTATTCACTTATATAATTATTTGTTAAAACAAAACAATTTTTTTTTCTTTTATTATTTTTTTTATACTTTAGAGTATAAAACAAATCAACTTTTTAATTTTATATTATTATATTCTAACAATATCGTTCTTAACGTAGTTACTAAATATCACGAACTGCACTTAGTTTGATAACTTTCACAATTTCATTTCTCTGTTTCACATTTACATTTATAAATCATTACAAATCCTACGATGCCTAAGATATTGTAAAATTTATTGCCCTTCTCAGCAATCACTCTTTCCTAAGTTTGGTAGTTGGACCAGCTTTATTAATATTCACCCTGATCTTCCTCGCCCCTCTATCATCATTGTACCTCCTTATTAATTTTTAGGTTTCATTCGTATGTCAGTTTTGTTCCCTACGTTCCCTTGCTCCTTTACTTTTGGTATAAAATAAACTTCAAATGTTTTTCCTTATTAGTACTATACAATGACTGTAGTTCTGTAATTCAACCATCTTTAAATCTAAATAAGTAGAAATCCTATTATGGATATTTATTAACCTAATTATATGATCAACTGTACCATATTTGATTTTTGATATAGTTAAATATTATTATTGTTTCATGAATTTGTATACAAACTTTCTATAAATAGTTTTTACTTTACCTCTCATTTTATTTTATTTTCATTAATTCCCACTCGTTCATCACAGTTTTCTACAAGTTTCATTGCTCATTCCCTACAATTTTTTCCCTTTTACATACTTTGATAAATTAAATTATTTTTTTTACATAATTTTTGCAATTCCATCTACGTGTTTATTTACATACATGTTCGTACTTATATACATATATATAGATATATATATGTCTATATATATATGCCTACACATTATATACTTTCCTGAGTACGTTACTCTTTTCCATCTTTTCATTACCTTCGCTCAAACTGCAGTTAACTCTACTCAATATCTTTTATCAATCTAAACTCAATGGCACCCTCTCACACTCCTATTCGTTTTATAAACAAAGAATCTAAATCTATTTCCATCCGAGCAAGGGTCAACATGATGTGGCATGTTCCCATGGACCCATATTCTATGATCTCCGATGAATTACATTTGATACTCATGGATCATATGGTATCAACTTTTTTTATTTTAATTTTGATGGATATTTCAAACACCAAATTTAAACTCTATGTCTATTGTTTATTTTTCCTCAGGGTGATACCATTGAAGCCACTGTTAATGGCCCTCATGTTCAATTTTTCATCAGGACTTTGCATGAGGGTTCCGTCTATGAATTTTCCAGTTTCCATGTCGTTAATTATCCTGTCACTTATAGAGCAACAAGTCATGCTTATAAATTGCAATTTCAATTTTCAACTAATTTCCATGAACTCTCATCTTCTGCTTTCCCTTGTTGGAGTCTTAACAAGAATTCTGTTGACGATGTGACTTGTATGAAGAACAATGCTACTCATCTCACCGGTTTGTTTTACATTTTTACCTAACTTAATTTTTTTTCCATTTTTCTTGTATTGATGCATTTTCTATTTCATAATAGATTTTGCTGGAATTGTTACCGCTGTTTCTCTAGAAAAATCATTTGTTATTGACGGTTATCAAGGTCGTGTAATTGGATTAGAACTATGCAATGATCAGTAAGTAATTTACCATTAATCTATTACAAATATTAATGGCAACTACTATTTTTGAATTACACTTCATATTTTATCTTTTCTATTTCAGTGGTTCTTTTGACTGTCTTTTAGTTGATTACTACATTGATGATTTCCTGACATATTGCAATAGTATAAGGGATAAGTCCATTCTAATGCTCATGAAGCTTGCTAAACCTGAATACAACCATGGTATACAAATTATGAACTAAGTTTATTATTATTTATCGTTGTATTAAAAGTAACTATTCCGTATTTTTTTTTCAGATTATTTATATATATTTTATATGTATTTCCAGGTCGAGTTGTATTTCACACGGTGTTATTTACATCTAGGATGATCTTTGATTCTGATAAACCTGATATCATCGCTTTTCGTCGAAGGTAAAATTTTGCTATGTCTATCTACGGTAATCATTATATATCACCATTTATGTACCATTTTTTTTCTTTCCTGCTCAGGATGATAATGCAAGGGTTTGCATCTTCTCCTCCGATATTTTCATTGTTTTCCACTTCCTTAACTATCCATGAACAACTAATGGATAATAATAATCCTATTGATATTGCACACTTGAGGAAGATAACAAAGGTATTTATGAATGTTTTTAAAAATGTATTTTTTGTATTATATATTCATTGTTATTTCATGTTTTATATTCCATTGTTTATATTTCTTTTCAGCCTGGATACTTTCATGTTGTTTGTACTGTTCTTGGCCTTTCCACTCATATACCTTGGTTCGCAAATGAATGCTCTTGCTCTACCATGCTGTCAGATTACTCCGCCACGTCAATGTGTTCAGTCTGTTCCTCTATTGTGTATAACCCATTACCCAAGTAAGTGTTATATCTTAGTCAATATTTCAAATTCTTGTCATAGTTAACCATGTGATATCCGTTGTAAAACTTTTCCCTTTAACTAGGTATCGTGTTCCTCTCCTGGTTAGTGATTCATCCGGTACTCTCACAGTGATTCTCCTTGACCGTGATGCTCGGGTTCTATATAAGAAACCGTGCTCTGAATTATTTCCAATTGATGCCTCTGTAATATTTCTTTTCGCTCGGCATTTTTTCTTAATTTTTTTTCCCGTTTTTAACCTTTCCATTTTTGTAGGGTTCAATTTTGAATACGTACCCATCAGTATTTTCATCATTGTTTGGTCACCGTTTCAATATGAAGATTGAAGTAAGGATTGCTCGGGAAAATCCCTCCAACCTCGAATATTTTATTATTCGAATTGGCGAATATGGTATCTACAGTGCAGCCTTTTTCCCCCGTTTGCTTGTGTCACACCTCCTAGGGTATTATAATAATTATGTATCTTTTGTGAACAAAATATTCATACCATTTATGTCTTAACTTTATAACATATGCAGCTTATCTTTCGCCCGCCTTTTCCTGATATGGAAGACACTTTTCCTTCTTCTGATGCGGCTCATTTCAGATGTGTAACGTATATATCTATTACAGCATTTTTAGGAAAAAAAATTTTATTCCTTGATTTACTTATATTTTTATTTTATACGAACCTCCTTTTTTTTCAGTCACATCAGTTGAAAGGTATAGCCTCCAGTGATTGTTTTATCCCATGTCATTCCGAAGAATTTACCAACAATCGCTTGATTTCTGAGTCTGAAGCAAATATCCATCCCCAGGCTCTAAAAGCTTACAAGAATGCCCTCTTCATAGGTTCTTCGTTAGTTGATGCCATATCTCAGAATGAATCAGTGTCGTCCAGCACAGATTTTATCAACAATGTCGTTTTTTTGTCGAATATTATTTGAAATTGTTTTATTCCCTTATAATATGTATCGAACTTGGGTTGTTTATCTAAACAATTTCATATCCGTGTAAATTTGACAAATATGTTATTGTATTTAATTTTATGTTTAGGTCATAAAATCTCTATTCGTACCAAGTTTTTGATTAAATCGAACAACTCTTACACAGTATGTAATTTATAACTAAAAGTCAAAATATGGTTTTAATTTTTTCAAAGTTTTAAATTGGAAAATATTTAGTGCGTTTGTAACTTTTATTATTTTTTGTTCTCATCTTAATCCTTGAATCACTGTATACCATCCACTAACATCCATTAATAATGGCATTATCTTTAATGTTATCTATGTTCATACACGTTTCATTTAAGTCCTCTTCTTAGTGAGAATTTCCCGTACGCACTTTGTAAAGTCTCCTGTATACGCTCTTTTAATTCAATGCTCTGACATTTGCTCTGAATCTTCAATTATTCTACGGACTCTATTTATCCTTTTGTAACTTCAGTTTGTAGCTTGTACTTACTTCTTCATCAGTTTGTCAGCTACATTAACTACTAGCATGTCTGACCACTTTTATATAGAAATAAATAGCAGCCCTACATCACTGGCTCTAAAGCTATGAAATTTATTGTTCTTTCTTTAGTCAAACGTACCCCCCTTTTTTTTGCGTGTTTCGTGAATGTGGCTTTTTTGGTATTATACTAGGAATACCCACCATTCTTTAAAACTTGAGTTATAAAATCTACCTCCTTCTTCCATTTTTTTCTGCTTACACTCTTTTCAATACACGAAATATCAACATATTTTTTCTCAGAATGTCTTATAATGTTTTTCCTTTATCTTCTGTGTCATTGGATTATGCATATGGGAATGTGAAGGTGCGTGTTATCCATTATGCTGTTGTGCATGGTGTTTGGGACGGTGTTCCCAAGACTGAACTTCACATTCTCTTAGTGGATTCATACGTATGTTACAATTTTAACGATATGTCTTCATTATTTTTACAATCAATTTTTTATCGTTCACATTACTTACATTTTATTCAAACTTTCTTTAAGGGTACTAAAATACAAGGTCGTGTTTGTGATGCTTATTTTTCAAAGTTTCTTAACTTATTGCAAGAGGGAGTTGCATATACTCTCACATCCATTTCCAGTGTACCAAACGTTGGGAAGTTCCGCTGGACCTCTCATCCTTGTGTTTTGTCATTTAATGAATATACTCAAGTAAAACCTGACAAGTGTAGTATGATTCCAATACACTCTTTCTCCTTTGGTAGTGTCGACAGTGTTTTTATGCCTTATTACACCACTGATATTTTGAGAGGTATTTATCTATATATTTTCATTCATTTACTTTTCATTACATCTGATTTACTCTTTTACTGATATTTTTACATTTTTGACCTAACCTAAATTTTTTTTATTAATAGATGTAATTGCCATTTTGACCGCTGTGACAAACGAGGTTACCTACCAAAAGAATGCTATCGTATCTCCCTCCGTAATGCTTGAATTGTCTGATCAATAGTAAGTTTATTTGCAAGTAAATGTGTTTGTACTGTTTATTTTGGCTTTCGTTACATTACTTTTTTCGTTTCTTATTTCATTTGCAGTGGTACCGTTGATTGTTGTCTGTATGGGAGACATGTATTTAAACTCAATGAGTTTTTGGCATCTAATGTATCTTTTGGAGTTGTCGTCGTTATTCAGCTTGGAACACCACAAGAAAAATAGTATTATGCGATGGATTATTTGCGGCAGTTATATGAACTGTCGTCGGTGCTTAATTAAAACGGCAAATTTGCGTCAGTTTTGTAACTCCCGCAACTTGCAAGGTTTACACGTGCAGGCCGCACGTACTTGTTTCATCTCTCACTTGTTGTTTGCGACTTTGCGCTCACTCTCATTCTCTCTCATTTCTCAATCGAAGGTAATCTTAGAAGGTAATCTCATCTCTATCAATCGCTTCTCTCATTCTCGCTCGAAGGTTAGAGAACACTCCTTCCATTCTCTGTCAATCGCTTCTCTGATTCTCAATCTCCATTCTCTCAACCACTTCTCAGCTCAAATCCCTAATCGAAGCTAGGTTTAATCATTTTAATTCATTCTCTTATTTCAATTACTCAACTCTCTGTAAGCTATGTTCAAGATCTCACATATAATCGCTAATTAGAAGCCCTAATCCTAAAACCCGGAATTCCTAATCCCTAATCTCTACTCATTTTGCAGCAAGGAGTGAGAGAATAGCTTTTAACTTATCAATTCTCTCCATTTATCCCAAGGTATTAAATCCTGCACACAACCTTTTTGAAGAAATGCTTCTAAGTTTGAAATTTGCTTTCAGCTTCTCTATGCATTTTCTAATGTTCATGTGCAGACTTTGTATTTCATTTGACGTGTTTCTGTTGAAGCTTGACTTGTTTTGACTTCAATTTATTATTAACTGGGTACTGGCTGGAGGGAGCATTTAACAACTCAAGTTGGCAACCATTCTTCCTAGTCTCACTGCATAGTAGAAGTTACAACCCCCTTAAAGAATTCTTGTGTTGTAGATGTTAATTCTATAGTTGTTTTGAAGGTTTATTCTTTCATTTGCTGTGCATGTGACTGAATAATTCAATTTAATCAGTGTTTTGAAGGTTTATTCTTTCATCACAGTGCAAGCGTTCCTTGGCAACTAGCTAATTGTTAATTTAAACCAAGATGAAGTTCCTGATATAGACAATTTGAAAAAATTGCTCTCAAGGAAGACCAAGCTAATTGTTGTCCATCGTGTTTCAAATGTGCTTGGTATGTTACTCATTATGATTCTTTACTTTGACACAATTGTTATGCATGCTAAAACCTTTAATAACTTTTTTGCTGCTTTTGAGAATTATGTGGATCTTAAATGTCAAGACATCTCATACATAGATATTATCTTACATTCAAGATTCTTTCAGTAGTGGTGCCCCATATTCTTAAATAAGCTAGGTTTCTACCATATCCGTCTTAGAAGAGGTTTCTCTATATACACATTTTCTATCAACACTAACTAACTATCATTCAGATATGTGTTCTTATGTATGATTTACATGTCATAGTTTGATATGTAGGGATTTCAAAGTATAAAGGAAACAATAATACTCATACATGCACACGCACACTGCTAGTTAGTAGTTATTGACATATTTTGTTATATAGACATGATTTTATGATTGCAGGTGGTTCATGCTACTAAAAGAAAAGTTCCAGTTTTATTTGACGGAGGAATAAGGCGAGGAACAGATGTGTTTAAGGCTTTAGCCCTTGGCGCAAAAGCTGTACTCGTAAGCAAAAGATGTGTATTATATGCACGAATAGTATGCAATAATAGTGTAGGCAAGCTAACATGATAAGAATTTAATTTATATGAATATGAAAGTTACATCATCTATGATCTCCAGGAAAAGAAAAGTGTGATTGAAAATACTATTAGTATTCATGTATACTACTAGTTCCCAGTGAAGTCCTTTTCCATTTTCTTCCTATTTTTTTGTTGTTTCTCTGGCCATAAATTAAGCCTGATGGATAGAGGAAGCTGGTTTCTCTTAGGAGACAACTTCAATATATGATCAAACTTTTTTCAGAGAAGATAAAATTGTGCATTTAATTTGCATGGTTCATATAGTATTACATATCCCCATATTGATGAAGAAGCAGCTTCAATGCGAAATTGCTGTCGGCTTCTTTTCATGAATCACAATGATTGTCCCTGTTGACGCCATGCTTAATTTGAGGAATTATCATTTTCTGTAAAGGCTGCGCTGTACATTTTAGCTTGTGAGATATCTGCAGTTCTGTTTTGACAGAGGAAAAAGTATGAGACGGGGGGAGATGATGAGTTACCAAACTCATTCATCCTTCACTTACATCCTTACATATCCTGAATTCTTGATCATCATGGCATCATGGAGTTACCAAACTCATTCACTGTTCTGGGTTTGTTTTTCTTTTTGCTTATTTTTCGTGTGGGTGTTTTGTGAACTTCAGGGAGGGGAAAGCACTTTGGAGAACTGTCAAGTTTTACAGGTATGGTTATTAACTCTCTTCATTTCTCTGTTTTCATTTGGAGAAAGAACATGGAAGGGGCTTAGGACATATTAGGGCTAATGTAATTCGTTTTATTAGATAATAAAGTGCTTTACAGGTATATTTCAACTGAGAGCTTCCTGTTATACTACAATGTTTTGCATTAACAAGGTTAATTTCCATGGTTTTAGTGTTATAGTGCGATGATAGCAGTTTGATTTTATTAGCATCTTGCTGTAGTTAGTGGATTTTATTTATTTTGCTCCAATTTAATTTCCATGGTTGCAGGGGTAGCTCAAGTAGGAAAAACCATATTAATTTGCTGAGTTGGATTGCTTACCGGTATGTTTCTCTTTTCTGTCCCTTGTTATAGTCAATGATAATGGCAACCACTCTTCCTAGTCTCAGTGCATACTAGAAGTTACAACTCCCTTAAAGAAGCATAAGTAGAACACAAAGAGAATAATATTGCCGTGTAACCATGTTTACCATGGACAATGCATTACAAAATGGCTTTGCATTAACAAGGTTAGTCAATTCTGAACTTCATGTCTGCATGATTTATTTTATCTCTGACTTCATCTGATACTACGCTGTCCTTCTCAGAAATGTCCAATTTGCAACATTGAGGTATTTGGTGAGGATTCAACTCATTAGCATGAACGTGGAAAGAATACAAAATGTAGATGGAGCTTTCTTTGCTATATTAATTAATTAATTTCCCTATAATTTCATACCTGTAAGTAGGTGTACCAGAAAGAACTTAAATGTTCTGTTACTATAAACGTGTAGCATCTTCTAGTGATAATGTAATTTGATTTCATGTGTATCTTGTGATTTGTTATCTCTCTGCGATTTGTTCTCTTGTTCTATTAGCTTTTCGCTGCTTGCTATTACTTCCCTCGTAGATTCATGTGAGTTACATTAGTAGTGATTTAATCCAAGCTTGATAGATTGTGAAATCACCATTCTTTTGTTATTGTCTTGCAGGAATTTAAGCCACAATTTCTTACAGGACCCATCAGCAATGTGTTTACTGGCTTAGATAATCTCAAAGAAATGTACATCTTCTTCAGCTGTATATTTATAGTGTGTATTCTATTAATATTGCATTTGAATCATTTTAACTGATATTCAGCCAACTGAACTGCAGAAATTGCTAAAGCAATTAACTGATGAATAATTTCTGAGTCCATTTTGCAAGCTTATGAACAGATTTGATGTTTATGTTAATTAATTGTGCCTGCCCTTACTTCTGTTATTCATTTTTCCTGGCCTTGATTACGGTGTTAATGCTATTGAATCATTATTAATTGAGCAGGGATAATTGAGTAGGTCCAGCACTTGTTTTTGAAGGAAAGGAGTCAATACTTGCAGACATTTCAGAGGATCCTTCGAGTTTTAAGGTATATCTTTCTAATTTGTCTAGAATTTAATATTACATAAAGATAGTGCTTGCTGTAGGGTTATCAAGAGAATCAAGTCTTTTTGAATCTAAGCTTGTAAATTTCTGAGTCCATTTGGCAGGAACTCAGGGATGGGATAAGGGCTTCACAGCCTTCAAGTTCTAATAGCAATGCGAGGTACTTCTCTATTTTAATTTAGTTTGAAATGACCAATCTAAAACAGCATTAATTAATAGATTTATAAATGAATTTGAAAATATTGTAGATCTCAATTTGTTAGGATTAAATGGAAGCATTAATAGATCTCAATTTATGTCTTAAGTGATTCTTTTCTTTTTCTTTTGATTGTATTCAGGTGCTATCAGTTTGGTTTCTGTTTGACATAATAACTGTACTAAGGAGTGAGTGTGATAAGGCAGCAGAGGCTAAAGTTTTGATGTATGTGTTGAAGCATATGAGAGACAGACAAGGTGCTGAGAAGATAACAATTCTGAGTAGATTTTTGATGTTTTGAGTATACTATGATTGAAAAGAATCCCCATCTAGTTTCTTTTAAGTAAATTTTGATGTTTTGAGTATACTATGATTGAAAAGAGAACAGAAAAAGTCATTTCAATTTAATGGGAATGGTTGAGATCCACCTCTTTATCCGATTTACTACTTTTAAGAAATCTTTTTATGACATTTATATTTCACCTTATTCTAGTCCATTTTTTTGTTGACTCAAATATTCTTTAATTTATGGTTTTACTGTCACAAATGTATATTTACTTGCGGTGGTTAAGAACAGTAGCAATTGCTTTTTAAAAAATGGAAATGGGCATTTTGCGACGGTTAAAACTGTCGCAATTGTTTTCATCATATAAAGAGGCATCTTGCGGCGGTTATAAACTGTCGCAATTGTTTTCACAATATAAAGAGGCATCTTGCGATGGTTATAAACTGTCGCAATTGTTTTATAAAAATATATAGGCATCTTGCGACGGTTATAACTGTCGTAACTGTTTTTAATGGAATTTCATATTTGCAATTTGCGGGGGTTTTGAACCGCCGCAAATTTTGCATCAAAATTCTACAGCCGTTGTCATAACCGCTGCAAATATGATTCTCGACGGTCAGCTCTGCGTGAGTTAGAGAACCGCCGCAAATATATTTTGCGACGGTTAAAGACCTCCATAAACCGTCGCAACTTGCCCGTTTTTTTGTGGTGGAAGGATGCAAATATACAATGGTATTAATGTCCTATTCCAGTCTCTATTTTTTATTTTAATTAAATCTTAATGATTCCTTCATTTTTCCCCCACTCTGACATAGGTAAGATTGTTTTCCATGCTATTCCTGGAATATCGAATCTGTTATTTAACCCTGATCTCCCTGAAGCTCTGCAATTAAGGATAAGGTATGATGGTTTTGCGTTCTGATATCAGTTTTCCACATTAATTATTTATTCCATTTATTTTTACATATTCGTTTGTATTTATTAATTAAAAAAATTTAAAACAGATTGTGTCAACATGGTTTCTTTGATTACATTCCCCCTGTCGTTACTACGAAGAGGAAATCTTTTGTTATGGATCAATTTATGGTTTCCTATCCTCATGTTATGCTTGATCAACTTTCACATGTTAATGAAGTACGTTATTAAATACTTTATTGTTTTATCTATTCAGTTTTTTCATTTATTAAATATCCATTTATTTTTTTTTTTATTGTATTAATATTTTCATTCAGAGTGGTATATATGTCGTCTTTGCCACCATTGTTGGACTTGATACTTCGTTCCGTTGGGCCTTCAACGAATGTATTTGCAAGGGATCGCTAATGTCGAAATCTGGTGCATTGTATTGTGAGAACTGTGGCAAGTTTGTTTTCCGCTTTGTTCCTCGGTACATGAAATAAAATATTTTTCCTTTCTTCTACTTAATGATTACTAATATTTAATATTTGTATACTTGTTTCATTCAAATTTTTCATAGCTATTATTTTTCAATTATTATCTATTTAATTTTCATATTCCTTCCTAGCTACGACCTTAAGCTTGCTGTTCGTGATTGTGACTCTGCTGCTACATTTGTTATGTTGGACCGAGATGCTAGATTACTTATATCTCATTCATGCCAAGATTTGCTTAACATGTCTACTCAGGTTTATTTCTTACATATCCAGTGTTATCTATTCATAATCTTAGTACACTCATTTGATTTTTATATTTTCTTATCCGCCAGTGTGATGCATTTGCTTATGCCAAGATCATGGATTCTTTGGTTGATAAAAGTTTTTTATTCAAGATATATGTCAAAATTGGATCTTCTTCACAATCATCACCTTTGCTGTACTCCATTCGGAGGATGTTTGAAATCCAGACCTGTGACATGTTCCAATTAGGGATGGCAACGGGGCGGGGATAGGGCAGGGGGGTACTTTCCCATTCCCCATCTTCGGGTCTCATTCCTCCCCCATCCCCATCCCCAAACCCCATCTCGGGTAGAAATTGTTCCCCATCCCCATTCCCCACAGTCCCACGGTCCCCACGGGGTCCCCAAACATATAGGGGTGAGCAAGACCTGGCCCGGCCCGGTGGCCCGTCCCCAACCCGGAGGACTCGGGCCGGGTCAGACCCGGACCCGCGGCTCAGAAGGGACAGACCCGAAAAAGAAAGGGACACAGCTGACTGGGTTAGGGACGGGTCCGGGTTGACCCCCGGGTCACCCGGCCCGGCCCGGTATATATATATTATTTTTATTATTTATTTTATTATTGTTTTATTACTTTATTACCCTATCTAAAATTGTTTTATTACTTTATTTTATTATTTTTACTTTATTATTGTTTTATTACTCAATATTACTAAATATTGATTATTTTTTTAGTAATATTGAGTTATTTGATTTTTTACTGATTATTGTGGATTATTTATTATTATTGATTTATTGAAATATTTGGGAATATAAAAATAATGATCTACTGAAATACACTCTGAATATTGAGTATTATTGAAGTATTGAATTATAGTTCATACTTCATACTTTTTTGTTGTTGTTGCATGATTTATATTAGTATTAGTATACTTTAGGTGGGTAGTTATACAATTTTAGAAAGGCTATGAAAATTTCGGAAATTGGAATGGTTTGTGATTTTTTTAATGCGATTGATCCGTCCCTCGGGTGAACCCGGACCCGTCCCTAATAGGACCCGTCCTATTTTGGACTCGTCATTCTCTTGTCCCTCTCTAATTAGGGATGGGTACGGGTTGAAAAAATGACCCGTTGAACATTTCGGGACGGGTGAGGGACAAGCCCAACCCGTCCCAACCCGTCCCATGCTCACCCCAACATACGCGAAATTTTTTTAAAAAAATCGTAACTTCCATTTGACTCGTCATAAAATTAACCCTACTTAATAATATTTTCAAAAGATGCATAGTACTTAAAAATAGTCATTAAAAGTCAAATAATTCAATTTAAGAAATAGAATAAAAATAATCAAAAGGTTAATATTTGTTTTAAAATTAGACAATTACAAACTTTTTTTTTATAGATAGTAAAGGCAGGGGAAAAATTACCAAAAAAACAATTAGGGTTGAAAAGTGAAATTACCAAAAAAATCAATTCTTTTAATTACATAAAAGTTAAAAACTAAGGGTATATATGTAAAATAGGCGGGGAACGGGGCCCCGCGGGGACGGTGGGATCTATCCCATTCCCCGCCCCAAAATCTGTACGGGGGAAAAATCCCCCCCATCCCCAACCCCATCGGGGAAAAATCCCCGAAATCGGGGACCCGAACGGGGCGTTCCCCGCGGGGATCCCCAAATGGCGTTCCCCATTGCCACCCCTAGTTCCAATCATATTTTCTTTTTTCTTCTCCTACCAAGGTATATACATTATCTTTGTATTTAATTTTGTAATACTTTAATAAAAACTCATTATATATAGATTAATCATTTCATTCAAATTATTCTAAGTAATATTTTTATAATTAATAAATGTTCACATCTTGTAGGATGTTACTTCCTTCATTTTTCCTGAGGTTGACCCTGAAGATGTCAGACCTCATGCCCATAAACCCAATCAACCTATCGGTATCAATCTATTACTCTAACTATGCCTAGATTTTTTTTATCTGCCATTTATTTTTTTTATAATTTTCTCACATATAATGCAGATTGTTAATGTGAAGGCAACTGCCAAACCTATTTTAGTTTTCTCTAATGCTTCTGTAACTGAGCCAACAAGCTTTCCATCGAGGAAAAATACACTCAATCCGTTGGAATTTGTTTCCCAGCATGTTAAATATTCTAAATCTGATACTTTCGTTGGGGAGTCAACTGTTGACCTGACCTCAAATCATTGTAATTTTTTTGCTCAACACTTTTGTTCTATTTTGGACACTGCCTATGTAATGTTAACGTTGTTTGTTTTTATCAACTTTTTTATTCTGTCGAATCCTAATATTATTCAGTTTACATTAAATTTATTATCAAATGTTCCTAAGTTTTATATTTTATTTCATTATTACATGTCTTCCTATTCATTCAATATAAATTACCCTTTGATTTTTCAATAACCGAAAGACATCTAATGAACATTGTTTTTGGACTTAAAAATTATTATATTCACGTGATATTTGAATAAAGTGGAAAATGTCTATGATTAAATTAAACCTACCTTCAAAATATAATTATACATAATGTCATAGAATAAAATTAGTCTCAAGGGAAACATTCACAACCTTCCTATGCATTATTCTATCTTCTATGTATCGTTCTCTGATAAGCTCACACCTGAATCATCAAACGGCGGTTCCTCAACAATATCCACCAGTGGATTGGGCAGATTTTCTGCTTTTAGATCTACCTCGCATCTATTCCTTACATTGATCACTTTTCCTCCTTGAACTTTATGTAATGGATGAGCTCCAGCTACCCTTACATCTGCTTGAGGATTCAAGTATTTAATTTGTTGAATTGCATTAAGAAATGAATCAAAATTACCTTTTTCGCAATCATACAAATTTGTTGTTGCCTCATTTTTGTGCTTAATTGCCTTTGACTTTAGCTTCTCTAAAATAATATCCTGTTTTTGTTTTTCCTCTTTCATTCTCTGCAATGTTGATGCTAGGTGTTTGTTGACTTTATGTCTTCTTTTCAGAGTCGTCTTCCCAATCTCTATATTACTCTGCAATGTATTGTTGGATTTTATCAACCTTGCTTTTTTGTCCTTCAGTTCTTCATTATCAATACGGAGATTTTCAAGCTCGGAATTAGCTCTTAGCAGCTCATCAGCCAAGCTAGCTTCTCTAACAGAGGAAATTTGCATTGTCTCTTTTTGTTCTAAGTTGATTCCTTCAAACACATCTTCTCGCTGTTCAGATAGGAAATGAGTTATATTTGCCCCTTGTAAAAAAACCTTTGTCATGCCTGTCAAATATGGGATCCATTGTGTATCTGTCATTCTTGAGAATCTGTCCTTGTCTTTTTTCGTGCATATAAAGTTTGCAAAATTTTCATCTATTTCTTTTTCCCAAATCGACCTTTCTCCACATCTTTCTTTTTCTTCATCCGCTGCTTCAGAATAATCTCTGCTCTCTTCAATCATCAATCCTTTCCCTTTATTTAAATTTCGCTGCCTTTTCTCTGGTTCTGATGAAAATGCGTTATATTTTGTCACTTCATCAGCTATGGCTAATCTGTCATATAGATATGCATCTTCCTGTTACACGGTCTCTTCGATGGTACCCTGATTTGATCCCTTTAATCCTTCCATACAATGTTGTGATGAATAAGTGTTCAGTCTCTTATGTACTTTATCTTTTACTCTTTGATAAATTTTTCTTTTCCTTCCTCTCAATGTCAGATTTTTACAACGGTCGGCCATTTCATCTGCAAATGAAATCAATTTAGTCAACAACTTCAGTTTGACTATTAAAAACTTTGTAGAAGATCTTACCAAGTTTGTTTTTGACTTGTCCCTCTGGTATGTCCAATATTTCCCGTGTATTAATTGTTCCGTTTGTTGTTAAGTACTCTTCGTATGCTCTGCAAACATTCTTTTCAAACTCATACAAATCTTTCCACTCAGATGTGTAACTGTTGCAATGTCTTTGGAAAAAAAAATTTGCTCCACTGTAGTGAGAAAACTGGTATTTGTTGTTCCTCACTTTCCTTCATGAACCAGCTAATTCCATTGCCATAATACATGTACTTGAAATAGTAAGGCTTGAATGACTCCCAATTCTTCTTATAGATTTCGAACATGCTGTATCCTGCTCTTGCCATGAATGATACCCAATTTCTTTTCTCTGAATCACTTTCAAAGTTATTTACCTGAGGTATAAAAAGGTAAAAGAATATTCGGACCGTGCATTCCCATCCCATAGCCGCGCATAAAAGCTGAAATGCACGTACTATTGCCCATGCATTAGGGTGCAGTTGCGAGGGAGCAATTCTCATGTTTTTTAGAACTTCCATTTCAAAATCTGTGAACGGCATTCTTACTCCTAGCCTTGCTACAACTTCTTCGTAGAAAAAGAATCCAGGTATACTTCTTGGAAGTCTTGTGCATATACGCTCGTTTCTTCCGACAGGAAGTATTCTGTACTCATTTCCACTTTCATCCCCAGGACATGGAAGCAATATCGCTCGACTTTGAGTCACCGACCTTTCTGACGTTAACTTCGACAATGTTTCAATGACTTTGCTATCCACCCATTCATATTCGTTCACATCTGACGGCAAATTAAAAGTTTGCTCGTTAGCCATATCCGTCTGAACTAACCCTGTTCACATTAGGAAATCAAATATCATTTCTGTAAAATCTTAGTATCTTTTTGTTCTATTTATACTTATCAAAAAATACATTACCTAAGTATATTAAATATCTCAGAATTCAGATTAAATACGAGATTCATTTCATCGATAACTTGTAAAATAATAATATAATCTAACCAATCTACTTTGTACCTCTTTGTTTCCTCATTTTTTCCTTAATCTTTGCTATTTTGTAATTTATCAATCCCTGCCGAACCTCCACCAAATTTCTAGGGATATATGCAGTTATTGGTTTAACCATTATGATTTCACCGTCTTCCTTTTCGCACAACTCCGGTTCAGTATTCGATGTATTCATCACAACTGCTATTGATGTTTCAGAATCCCTGAAATGGGGTTTTTCCGGTTCACAAAAACTACAGAACTTCCTAAACATAGTAAAATATATGATCTTTCTTTGAAATCCAGCAGTTTTTCAAGACTCTGTTCACCAAAGATTTAAACTTTGACCATGGAATAATTTTTGAAGGAAAAAAAACACTCCAGCTAATCACAACAGAACCATTTAAATTTATTTAATTCTTTATTATCTACTAAATTTTTGCTTCATCCCTTTTAATAACTTCAATTTCATATAAAAGACACAACAAATATGACATTCAAGTAATTGAAATCTAAGTGTTGAATACTTACTGGTGTTTTCGGTGGTATTCTCGGCGTTGAAGATTCACGATTTGCTTCTCCTGAACCCTTAAATTCCAGCTTCGTCCTCAAGTATATTCTTTATATCTGAAATATTGAACAACCCACCTGAACTACTTAAACAGATACAATGTACTTTGAATTTACTATCTTTATTAACCAAAAATCCTCAAACTTATGATCAATACTTGCATTTTAAATCAGTAGCTTTTGAAAGAACTGCACTTAGTTAGAATTCTAACCGTTTTTCTTTCGCAGGCTTCCCTCCACTACTTACTTAAAGCCCATCATTAAAAAGCCCACAATCAAATCATGTAAGTTTTTACATTGTAATTATTTTTAGATATAAGCATTTCAGTTACGTTATATAAAACACATATAAACCCCAACTTTAGTTTTTTTGAAATATACATTTTGAATTTTAACTTGGTTTTTTCTATTTTCTTTCCTTTGTTTTTCTACTATCTTCATTTAATGGTTTAATCAAATTAATTTATAATAAGGTTGTTTATCATTTGTATAATATTGGAATTTTTTTTCCCAAAAAAAAAATCGATATGTTTTTATACACCAATATTTATAAGATATGTAACCAACTTCTTTCAAAATATTTAAATTATTTTTTTCCTCTATATCTCAAATATTCATAATCGAAATAGGTTTTTATATTTAAATTCAACTTTTTTAACGCAACCTTAAGTTAAACGGAGGGAGTATGTTTTATACATCAATTCTTTCCGATGAATAATTTTCAATATAACTTTTATGAAAATTCTTTATTAAACGAAAACTTTTGATATTTGGTTTGAATTTAAATATTATTAACTTTAAACAAAACATGTGAAGATATTCATGTACCAAAAGTCTAAACAACTAGGCAGTTCTTGAATTTGTTTTCCTACCATAATTATAAAACTTCAAGATATAAATAAACAAGACATAATCAGGCAATTCTTCAACATCCAGAGGGCGATTCTTCCATCTTCCCACCTCTAAGCCTCAATGTCTGATAGGTTGATATTTGAATCATCAAATGGTGGTTCTTCTACTATATCAGTTAGTGGATTAAACAAGTCTTCAGCATCCAGATCCACTTCCGATTCCTGCGTCAGATCAATCATCTTTCCTTCCTTAATTTTATGGAATGGATGTGCGCCGATGACCCTTAATTCTTTTTCCCCATTCAGATGCTTAATCTGTTCAACTGCATTGAGAAATGAATCAAACACAGTTTTTTCACAATCAAACAGATTAGTTGCCGCAACTTTTTTATGCTTCAGTGCCTTCTGTTGCAGCTTATCTGAAATCTTTGCTTGTCTCTCTGCCTCAGCTGTTACCCTCTGCACACTTTCTGTTAACTCTGCATTTTGTTGATTAGCAGCTTCTAATGCTTTTTTTATTCGATCAATTTCTGTCTTTGCATTGTTTTCAGTTTCTTTCAACCCATCTCTTTCCTTGATCAAATTATTGCGATCAGCACGCAACTTTTCAAGTTCTGACTGAACTCTTTTCAGCTCGTCTGCAAGGCTAGCTTCTTTTGCTGCCGTTACTCCCCTTGCCTCTTTCTTCTTGCTGTTAATTCCTTCATACAAATCTTCTTTGTTCTGCAACAGAAAGTGTGTGATGCATGCTCCTCGTAACAGGAACTTTGTGAGGCTGCTCATACGATCACTCCATCCATTTGCCGACAAGTTTGATAGATACTCCTTATACTGATCTCTGCAAATGAAATTTGTGAACTTTTGATGTAACTTTTTATCCCACACCGAGGCATTCTCTTCTTCTTGCATTTCTCCTTGTTCTATATTTTCCCACCTTGGAACTTCAACCACTATTTCTTTTCCTTTACTCAGCCTTCGTTTCCTCAATATCTGTTCTGGTGATATTGATCTTTCCTCATTATCCACCTCAGTTATTATAACCCCCTATCATGTCTTCCTGGTTCTGATATTATTTGCCCTTCACTCAAAATTGTAACCGGTCCAGCTGTACCAGTGCCAGTTTCTTCAATTTCTTGAATTGTTGTGATTTTTCGAGTAGAGCTTCCTTCTGTACCCCTCGTGCTTATAATCTTTCTTTTCCTCCCTGTTTTCGCTATTTTCTCAATCCGATCAGCCATTTCTTCTGTAAAGGAAATAAAACACATCAGTTCATATTCTCTAAATCATATATGAAAAATGAATTTCTTACCAATTTTCTTTTCTACTTGGTTGTCCGCAATGTTGACTATTTCTTTAGTTACAATCATTTTTTTTCTAATACATATTCCTTGTATTGTCTGCATACAATCTTTTCAGAGGCTGTCAAATCTTCCCGGTCAATGGTGTAGCTTCCCACACTGTATTGATAAAATGTTTGACTCCAATGCAGTGGAAAGTAAGGTATTGGGTGATTCTCACCGGCTCTCATGAACCAACTAACACCCTTTCCTAAATATCTATACTTGAAGTAAAGAGGTTTGAATGTTTTTCATGAATATGTAAACTTTGTAAATAAACTGTATCTATTCCTCGCTTTCAATGATACCCATGTTTTTTTATTTGAACCTTTAACTGATGGATTAGATTGAGGTACAAAAAGATAAAAGAATGTTCTCAGTGTACATTGCCATTCAATTGCACCACAGATTTTTTGGAATGCTCTTACGAATGCCCAACCGTTCGGGTGCAATTGTGTAACACCCAATCTTAATTAATACTCTAACTACCCCGATTAAATTAGTGAGTTGAAAATTTCTTTTTAAAACCATTTAAACTTGTAAAAATCTATGTCAAATCGGACAGAGTTTCCTTTGTTTTATGGACATTCCCAAAATCAGAGTTCTCCTTGAAAACCTGTTTTAACATTGTTACAAAATCAGCAGTATGCCAACAGGGCAAAATACAAGTCAGTTCAATACATTCTAATACATCGTTTCCCAAAATAATGACAAGTTTTAAAATAGTCTTAATCTCCAAAAGATAATACATCATAATTATGTACATCAAAAACCAAAGTTTTCATTGCTTGAGTAACGTAATACTACACCCCTAATATTCACACTCCACGTTGTGGAGTGTGCCCCTGCTCGGCCACGACTAGTGCATGCTCCACTTCGGTACCTGAAAAATATATCAAGTAGGTAGCATTACACATAACTTAGAAATATAGCTTCTACAAAAGTATAGTAATAAACCAAGGACCTACCCTACTCCATACTAAACAATCTCACACTATTTCACTTTCCTTTTTATCCGACTCAACATTTCTCTAAGTTTTTAGTTACACACTTTCCCCGTGCCTTTCAAGTCTTTCCATTACTTTTCATTCTTTCGCACACCTTTCGGCGGGTTATCATTTCCATTATTCTCACACCGCAAAGGCGGTTTCTAATCACATCTACTCACACCATAAAGGCGGGTCCATCATTTCACATTATCACGCTCCTGAAGGGAGGGTCCATCAATCACATTTTCACGCTCCCGAAGGGAGGGTCCATAATCATAAACATTTCCACTCCTAAAAGGAGGGTCCATCAATCACACTCCCACTACAAGAAAACAGCATATTACCGAGAGCCTTTGAGGTCGTCGCAAATAATAGAGTTACCGAGGGCCTATGCCGTCGGTAATAAATAAAAATTTTCCCAAAAAAAAAGATTTACCGAGGGCTAGAGCCCTCGGAATTGCCTTCTGAACATTAAGGAAAATAATTATAAATTAATTTTAAATTAAAAAACTTTTACCAAGGGGTAGATACGGTCTGTAATTGAAATGGACCGTCGATAATACCGAGGGATTATGACCCTCGGTAATTTTTTTAATTATTCTCCTCCACATATCCCTCACTCTGATCTCTCAATATGCCTCACTCTCTCTCAACTCTCTCTCATCGAAGAAGAAGAACCTTTCTTCTACGGTTCTACCACTCCACTACTCCACTTCCCGGCTCTTCTTCAACGAAACCACCACCGTACCACCTCCATTGCTGTTCCCAAAACCCTAACGTTCCCTTCCTTCATCGAAGAAAACCTCCGCCGCCGAGTCCAGAAGCAGCACCGGCAACAGCTCAAGATGGAGTTCCTATCGCGGAGGCGTCGCTACAGTCGCGGAGCTACAGTGGCGGTTCGATCAGTTCATTGCTGAGAAGAGTCGCATCGGAGGAGGGGATAGGAAATACACGTGGACGGTTGAGATAAAGGGAGCGGCACACTCGATCTCTCCATCTCAACCGCACCGTCACCTGCAACCAAAACCGCGCCACTCACTACTTTGTTGGAGACCGCCGTCTTAGCACACCATCGCCACTCTCTCTCTCTCTCTCTCTCTCTCTCCATATCCTCCATTTTTGGTTTACTACTCACCACCGTTATTCACCGCTAATGCCACTCACCACCGCGACTATTGTTAGAGGTATGTGTTCTTCATGTCCTAATTTAAACTTCTAAATCAAAATCAAGGTTTTTTAGATAATGCAAATGTAATTTAGCATGTGCATAATAGATATTGAAGCTTAAAATTAAATTATAATATGCTAATTTTATCAGTTATTATGTGCTTCCAATGTGTTTGATAAAATGCTTGAACCGGTTGTATTGTATGATAACATTACTTATGTACTGAAGAGTAATGGACATATAAAGAAGATTATTTATGCTAAATAAAAGAAACTTTATTTATTTATGTTGGTTTAATTTATTTGACCATGGGCAGCTCAAGTGGCTATTGGGTTGGATTATGGGATTATGATCATGAAGAAGGGAGAGGTAGCATTGTTCACATTACCTGATGATTTGAGTGTTTCACCCAACTCCAATCCAGTTACGCAGTTTGAGGTGGAACTTATTTCCTGGATCAAGGTAGTAGATGTATGCAAAGATGGTGGAATTGTCAAGAAAATTATGGAGAAAGGGACTAGGAATGAGCTACCTGGTGATCTTGACGAAGTCCTTGGTATTCTAACTGCTACTCATAATATATCTTTTTGCTTCCTATCTGTAGAACTTATCATTGAGTTGAGAATTTTAAATCCTTATGTTTTCTGTTGCTGTGTATCACTTTTGGACTGTTTTAGAAATGAACATTGTGTCAGCTTGTTAGTTATACCATTTTTTTTCCGCTACTGCAGGGAAGTATCGGGTGGCGCTAGATGATGGCACTGTTGTTGCAGAAACACCTGAAGGATGAGTTGAATTTCATGTGAAGGATGATATTTTTGTTTAGTTGCACTCTTATTTTATTTTCTTGAAATAAAAGCAAATATCAACAATTTCTTTTTTTTTATTGTTACAACATCTGACCAATTACTTTACTTGTTGAAGGTCATCTTTTTCCTGGATTGCCCAAAGTAATCATGTCTATAATGAGAGGAGAGAAGGCTGAAGTAATTGTTCAACCTCAGTGTATGTCTTTTGTTCTTGTAGTCCACCAGTAGTCTGTTTTTTTTCTTCCTGTTTTTAAGTGTATTATATGTGCACTCATTCCCTCTTTATTCAAGATGCATGAAACTATGATGTCAATCTCAAAGACTTAATTGAAAGTGATGTAACCATGCCTATAATATAATGAAATGTTTCTGCATACTTCAAGCATGTTTCTGTTTTCCTAGCACTTTGGTAACTATACCATTATTGTCCTTGATAAAATAATCAATCTAAGGAGCCACAAATATCAGGGGTTGTTTGGTTTATTGCTGTTTTATCTTTGGCAACCAAGACGATGAGACTCAAGTTCCTTTGCCCAACAAGTCTTATCACTACTATAATAGTACTATCAGTACTATAAATGTTGTCACTACTATCCCTTGAGAATGGTGAACTACAGTGTTGAAGCTTCCTTCAATATGCCCATGGCCATGGGTATTAGACTCTCATTCTCAATATTTGTTCATCACAACATTCACAAGCATACTTGAAATTTTGAACACAAGTAAAGTAACCTATCTGTTAGGATTAAAAGCTACTTCCTCATCCTCTTTTTTTCAGATTGAAGTCATTTTAAGGGTAAGTTTTACAAAAAGTAAGAGTGCAGATTAATCTAGCAGTCAAGCACTATAAGTACAGCTACAAATGTAGTATTCCCATTTTTACAACAGTTATAGTTCCCTTGTAAAAAACATCACTTGATTTGCTGACTATATTTTACAATTAAATACTAACTAATACAATGAAACATTGAGTATACTCTTTTCAAATACTTTACTCTATACTTTTCTTTAATTTGATAAACTGCATAAACCTCCATTTAACAAGTAATGCAACTTGTTCTGGATGCTTGTTTATAATCAGAAGTAGTTTTACTGATATGATATGCAGAATCAGAATCTTCCACAAGTCACAACTTCCAAAATTGATCATTTTAACCAAAAAAGAAAAAGGTGAAACATAGCTACATATTTGCAATTACTCTTGCAAAAGAAGTAATGATCCCTATTATTCATGTGCATGATGAATTTGACCCTGCTTCTTCTTTGTTTTCTGTGTTTATTATTGAATGGCCTAAATTGGATTTGATGGAATTCATCTTCTCCATCCTTAAACCATCCCTGAACTTTTGAATAAAAGTACCAGCTTTCATATCAACACTTGGGCTTGGATAGAACAATAAGATTTCAGGTTCTCCAGCATCTTCTGTACTAATAATATTATACTTGATCTCTTTTTTCACTTGCAGCATGGGTTTGCAGCATGTAATCAATACACTTGTATGTGTATTAATTACAGGAATGAAATTTGGGATTTTTTCATACTTGCCTAGTTTATAAAATACTATATGCTTTCTCAAGTTTCAAAAGCTATGGTCTCTTATTAAATTTTTGATGCTATATTACTTGTAATATTATATCTTAGTCATTACATGGCTCCTTATTTGTTTAAGTTTGGGATGCTAAAATTTGTCTTCCTGATTGAGCAGGATGATCCTAAGGTTCATGCTGTTGTGGACAAATTATTGGATGTTTTAAAAACTCCTTCAGAAGCTGTTCAACGGGGCAGTCTACTCTTGTCTATCTCCTTTGATGCAATCAAAACAAGTATGCAAGAGCATTCTTATTAATAATATCTTATTGCTTTTACTTCATGCTGTACTGATGGTCCTGCTTGCATAATTATTCTTGTCCCTCTTTTCTTGGTTTGATAGATAGTATATATAAGAGGTATAATAAGAGTTAGCTATGTTCCTTCACCTATGATCAAGTGGTCTAGAGTGTGACCCTGGCTGCCTCCATTCGTTTAAACAAAAGTTTACTGAAATATTCTTTTTGTTATTCGATTACTACTACTTCACAGTGTAATGTCTATTTTGCCTTTAGCTTTTAGCTGAATATTAGTAACACATTAGTGTACCTATATTTCACAACTAAAAGGCTAATCAGTCTAAAGCCAGTTTTCTGTATCTGTTCTTTGTTTTCTACTGTGCAGGTTGAAGCAATTAAGGAAGACCCGTACTTGTGTACATACCCGAGGATATCCTCCAACGATACCAGCTGATCTTACATACTCAAGTATGTTGTCTGCATCGGATGGAGCAAGAATTGTTTATTTTGATGGGAGGTTATACGAAACTGCTGTAGTTGTTACCCAGGAGGTTATTATAATTTGCTTTCAATTCTTTTATGGCTGAAAAATCTTGATCAAACTATTGTAACCTGAACATTTAAGTTTTTGTGCAATGAAATTAAGTTTTTGCTTCTTTAATTTGTGTCGTTTGTTTATGGTCTGTTTGTGCAAAGCCAAGTATGCAAAGTTCATTTTCTAGGCTGATCTGTTACTTATGTAGCAGCAAAAAAAAAAAAGAAAAAAATTGACTATTTTTTTTTAAAGTTGTTTATAAGTTTGCTATAACTGTGGCTACAATTTTTTTTTTTTGAATTGTTTATAAGTTTGTTAGCCACGGTTATAATTGTGGCTACCACTTTTTTAAAAATTGTTTATAAGTTTGTTTGCCACGGTTATAACCGTGGTAAATTTATTTATTTTTTTTAAACATTGAACTATTTACCGAGGGTAACCTAGCCTCATTACCGAGGGCTACTTCTCTCGGTAAAATTTTAAATTACCGAGGGTCTGACCCTCGCTAAAATAAAAATGTTTCCGTGGGCTTGGCCCTCGGTATTGCCCTCGGTAAATTATACCAGTAATTTATTAAACCAGTCTAGAAGCTAAAAATAAAACAGTCTCCAAACACTATGAAAATTTACAGGGACGCTCAAAATATTAAGTTAAACATATTTTTCTAAAGAAACTATTTATAAAAATGCCTCTAAGATTTACCACTTGAGCTCCCTGTCAAAATGTTAATTAAACTAAATAAAAATACTCTTTAATTTTTGAAACAAATGTATTATAACAAACTTATACTCATTTTGACTAGAAAACATATTTAAATTAAAATGATAAAATCAAAATTTTATTACGACACTCAAATATTGAAAACATCATATTAAATCATTTAATTATTTTACTAAGGGTATTAGAAATAGCGGGATGTTACAAATTGCGAAGGAGCAATTCCAAGAGTCCTCAAGACTCCCATTTCAAAAATGCTAAATGGCATTGTTATCCCAAGTTTTGTGACCACTTCTTCATAAAAATAAAATCCCGGATTATCTTGTGGCACTGTTGTGCAAATTCGCTCTTTGCTTCCAACTGGGAAAATTCCATAGTCATTCCCTCCATCTTTTGCAGTGTTTGCCAGAATGACAGACTTGACATACTCTATTGACTCATTAGTTGTTCGTTCCGAGCATGTTTCGACCACTTCTGTGTCAACCCAATCATATTCGTTTGAGTTTTTTTGCAATGGATGATGCTCGGTTAGTTTTGTAACTTTGCGACCCATACCTGGGGAAAAGGAGGCAAATCGAGATCAGTATCAACGCAGAAACCATAAACTAAATTATGCACTTTATCAATATAATTGAGGTACCATCCCTCGGTAATTTTAGCATGGACCTCGATTGACTGTGTTGTACTTCTCTTATGCCTCCTTAACCTCCTTCTCTCACTTGCTCGACTTGTGTATAATGCACGGATCTGCCTCTATTTTCCAATTAAATCTGTAGCAGTTTATTTATATTATATATCAACTATGATTTCATATCCTTCATTCCCTTCTCACTTTAATCCCCTCTTATCGAACCCATCTAATAAATAAATATTTGCTTAAAAGAATGGTGTAATGTATCTCACAAACCAGCAAAGATTATCCTTCAATAAATATCAGGATAGTAATTTTAAATTCTACATTCTAATCGAAATTACCGGTTACTCTTTTTCAATACATAATGCGAGAAATGAAAACGCTTCATTATCACTGATTTTTCCTTTTCCTTTTATTTCTTTTATTCTTTACTTTTATTATGTTTCTAAACATACATATTAATTCCTTTTGATCAGAGCATGAATTTCTAAACCATACATACAAAAATTTTGAAGCCATCAAGTTAATTTTTTATGTGGTAGATGTCGAAGTTGACTTGATTTCAAGATTCTTGAGCCTGGTTCCTTTCAAACCCTTGAAAATCACTTCCAAGTCTCAAAAACTATGTCAGTTTTCTCGAACCCTTTTTTTTTTTTTTTGGTTGCCCACCCGGTTCCCTAGGTACTACCTAGGTACATCCGGATCCGACCCGGGTCGCGTGCCTGGCTATGGCAGGTGAGTCTCCCAACATGAATTTTCTGCATTCACAAGGACTCGAACTCGAGACCTTGCTTAAGCGAGACCGAGCCGCTTACCACTCGTCCCAACTCATTTTGATCCTTGCTTACTTTCACCGCACTGACGAGAAATTTACCTTTCTAGATTATTCCTTCAATTAATATCTCTTTTCATTTTTGATTTATTTTTCTCTGAGTGTGGAAGTGCCGTATTATTTCCGTTCAAATTTCTATGTAACCGTTTCAATTGTTAACTTCCCTCCACCACTACATTAAAGTGGGTCTTACTTTCCTAAGCCCATTGATAAATAAATTTTTTTTTTAGTTTTTTCATATTTATAGTAAAATATGCATAATTTATTCCTTTATAATTATATTTTAAATTTTAATTTATAATTAAAATCCTCTTATTCAAGTTGTTAATTTATTATTTTACATATAAACAAATTTTGCTCTCATGAATTTAGACCTTTATTTTCCACCAGTGACTAAATCATTCTTATTATTACTTCAACAACGTGATACAACTTATTGTCAACTTTTTTCACATCATAACAAACGTTCATATTAATACTTTTAGAGGAAATAATTATTTCCAATACTACCGATATATATCATAATTTTTTTATAGATTATATATACCTTTTTTTTTCTGTTTTTTATTTTCAAACTTCCAATCTAACTTCCATCCTTGAATCTAACTTCCATACAATAATAAGTCAGCATTAATATTTTCAGAAGACATATTTTTTGCCTATACTCCAATAATCAAGAATTTTTTTTAAAATCAAATACAGCGTTTCAACTTACTATTTTAATTTCAAATAATATTTTTAATAGAGAAATATTAATACACTATGCTAAGCCTATACTTTTAGAGAACATATTTATAATTATTATAAAAAAGTTCATATTTAGATATTCTGAATTAAATAGTGGTAGCTTCATCGTATACATATATTTTTGTTAACTGAACGGTCTTTTCCCTTGGATTCACTACTATTGCTTTCTCGCTAATCGATACAATTACTGCAACTCAACCGACCTTTACGCATGCAATCGTTCGGGGTGTTAAATGATAATGATAATAAATAATAAACCAATTCCTATGCAGAAATCGAAGTAACTATTTCTCTTAACTTGTAGTGACGCTTCACTTTACAGAGGATTGAACCAGAAGTATATATAATAAGTCCCTGAAATACATTTAACCAATAGTTATACGCCTGCTATGCTTCTCAACAAATCTTCAAAGGGTGGTCAATTATTCAGAATCGTTATGGTTTGGTTGATGGTCAGGAAGTTCATTTCTGTTTTGTGGGAGGAGAAAGATTTCGCGTTGAAATCCCTCAGTGGGATGGCCTCATTCGACCTGATTCAGATGATGTTGAATTTGAGGAGAATGAGGACACCGGCGTGGAAGATGAAGGGTGGGATTCTGTTTGATGATGGAGATCAAGATGGAAGTGATGAAGGTGGATCGTGGCTATCCGAAGAGGACACGGATGATGAAGATGATTTTTTTTTTAATTTACTTCTTTCTATTTTTCTTATATTTTTGTTGCTTCTGGACTTCGTTAATCTTTTTTTTTTCTGGTTTTTTTGCGTACATTGTGACTGAACTCTTATTATCGTTTGGTATTCTGCTTTAATTATAATGCTTTTTATGGAATTCAAATTTTAATATTGTCTATTGTTATTGGTTATTCGTGTTTTATCCTCTTATTATAGTTAAGTCTTTTTAAATTTGGTGTACTTCAAGAATATGATTATTCATCATTAATTGAAGTACAGAATATGTAGATCGTCGGATTAGACATAGAAATTTATTCGTCCACTTTGTTAAACGTAATCTATTTGATTAAAATTAATCTCATTGTCTTTTACTTCTCCTTCCCAATATATAAATTGCAACTAAATAAGTTTTATATTTACTTATAATCAGATTTACTGTACATTAATAATGTAAATTATTGAAATTTTGCAATGTTACAGTGTATATTTTTCTAACTTTGTCTTATATGGTCTTATAAGAAGAGTATTAATATTCTCTTTTTTTCACGTTGATAATCCATATATTTCTATTTTATATATATTTTACAATATTCCATTTTTATTTTATGATATACAAAATATGCACTGTGTATTGTTTGATTTTTTTTTCATTTCCTCTTATATAATCAATTACCTTTTTTTACCTCTTTAAAATTAAGATAAAAAATTTTATCAATATTCTTCATAATGATACCGTTCAATTCCATTTACCGTGCAATATGCACGGGTATGGTACTAGTAGAAAACAATGACCAAAAGAACATACCGGACAACGATCAAAGTTTAGCCGTGGACTATCTTTCACTATTTTTTTTTTAAATTATTGATTTGCTCTAGTCTCAATTGTCTCAAAATTTATGGAACCATGAACCGGACCATAAAAAAAATGGTCTATAAGTTTGAAGATCGGACTAGACTACGAGACCTGACGAGACCATATTTTTTGGTCTGGTCTGGTTGAATTCCACCAGTCTCGTTGTCCCAGACGATTGCTTACACCACTATATACAATTGGGAATGTTAGATTTCACTACTATGTTTTGATGATGACAAATATTAAATGAATTATATGCATGTGTTACGTATGTACTTAATTGATATATAGTTTATATCATGTATTATAATTCATATTTGGACTAACCATATCTCCGAGGCCTAAGTTATGTTTTGTAGATCTATGCAATGTATCTAAGGAGATTGGCAAGATGACTCAAGTGTTTGGAAAAATAATGTTGTATTTTTAAAAGCTTGAAGCTACTCAAGTTTTTCATGAAGTTGGTCCATAAAGAATCAAGTGTCAAGCACATGAAAAAACAAGCTAAACAAGTCAAACAAGCTAAGCTAAGGCTTTCACATGTCAAGCATGCAAGTGTAATGAAGTGCTTAAGTTGAAGACTCAAGTCTTGTATTCCCTTTCCCCTAGGAAAATATGTAAGGTAATGAATACAACTTCTAAAAGTATAATGTTTGTTGCTTCTATCTTAGATTCTTGCTGCAAACTTAATTTTGTTACTTGGAGACTTGGAGTATAGAGGATACTTGTGATGTATTCATGTCTCTGATCTATTGTAACATCTGAATTATGCTTTAGAACTAATGGGCGTGTGGTTGATGTGTGGACACGTGCTTGATGTCTTTCGCAGCTTATCTCCAAAAATAGCTGAAGCTCTCTATGCACTCAAAATTGGTTAAACAATATCAGCTTTACATGTGACGATAAAGACTTTGATTAATTGGATACTGTTGAGAAAGTTGTCGGTGACTAGTTTCCTAATTCTTTACTTTTAATTAATTAATTTAAATATTTTCATTATATAATTATTATGATTTTATGAGTCACAACAAGAAGCTAAGGATGATACAATCATGAATCTTGATAATTAGTCTTGGCTTTAAGTCAAGGTACAATTTGAACATTACGTTTCGATTTTTATGTTTCTATCCTCATTTTCAATTTATGTCAACTTGGTGAAATTTAGTATTTATTGGTTTTTCTTTATTTTGCAAATGAAACTTGGTGAAACTTGGAATTGGTTTCTTTGCAGGTGTTGGCTAAAAAACACCAAATTTATTTGGTGTTTAGAAACACCATGTGTTAATTAATTAATTAATTGTGTTTACCTGTAACCTGATGTATAAGTAACATGTATGGATTTAATGAATTTGTAAATATGGACCTCAATAATGAGCTTATTTGTTGTTTGTATTTAAAGATTTTTTTATTAATAAGTAATAAATAAAATTATATATATATATATATATTTTAAATTAACGATGCTACCAATAAATCATCAAATATTTTGCTTTCATTAATTGCTTACACCACTATATACAGTTGGGAATGTTAGATTTCACTACTATGTTTTGATGATGACAAATATTAAATGAATTATATGCATGTGTTACGTATGTACTTAATTGATATATAGTTTATATCATGTATTATAATTCATATTTGGACTAACCATATCTCCGAGGCCTAAGTTATGTTTTGTAGATCTATGCAATGTATCTAAGGAGATTGGCAAGATGACTCAAGTGTTTGGAAAAATAATGTTGTATTTTTAAAAGCTTGAAGCTACTCAAGTTTTTCATGAAGTTGGTCCATAAAGAATCAAGTGTCAAGCACATGAAGAAACAAGCTAAACAAGTCAAACAAGCTAAGCTAAGGCTTTCACATGTCAAGCATGCAAGCGTAATGAAGTGCTTAAGTTGAAGACTCAAGTCTTGTATTCCCTTTCCCCTAGGAAAATATGTAAGGTAATGAATACAACTTCTAAAAGTATAAGGTCAATACTTAATTTCATACAAAAAATTATTTTTCATTAATTCATGGAGAATTAGAGAAGAAAATGTTTTTCAAATGTTTTATAAAAACTTGTTTTTTGAACTTTGTTTTTATGAAAATCTTTTTGTTAAAAAAAATGAAGTATTGTTTTTGAATTTTGAATTTTTGAAATCCGTCATAACCTTTCATGATATGTTTTTTTTAATTTGATTTTGATTAATTTCGAATTTCGAATTTCGAAATTCAAAATTCTTATTTGGTTTTGAATTTTGAATTTTTGAAATCCGTGTCAGAATCAAATTAGAATCTTTCCTGATATGTTTTATTTTATTTGATTCTGATTAATTTCGAAATTCAAAGTTCTGTTTTGGTTTTTGAATTTTATATCTTTTCAAATCTGAAAATATTCTTCAGAGTATTTCGCTTTTAAAAAGTTGATTTGGTTTTGTTTTTTACATTTTTTATTTTTGAAAAACAAATCTCTCTTTTATTACTTTTCAAATTCAAACTCAAATTATCTGATCAAAACTTTATATTTTACAAATTGGATTTTGGAATCAATTTTAAATATTTCCAGATTTGTTTTGATTTCGTTTTTGCTTAACTGATCCGGTTTTGGTATAAACAAATCCTTATTTAGTTTTAAAATCCTTTTGAAATATTCTTGGATCAAATTTGATTTGTTTTGGTTTTCAAAATTCTAATTTCATATCTTTTCATATTTGAAGTTTTATTCTGAAATTAATTTTGAAAGATGTTTTTAAAATAGTCTTCTTCTTCTCCATGAACTGATCATCTTCTTCACTCGTCTCTTTCTAAGTTTTAAAAAGTTAAATTCTCCATTGAAAAAAGAGTTTTGGCCTATGTACTAAAGTTGTTATATCCATTGCTATAAAGATCCTAATTGTTGTATCTGCACAGTTGAGAGTGCCTAAGAATTAGTGACCTGAGCTTATCTTGTTGTATCCGCACTTGTTAGAGTGCAAGAGAGTTTCTACTCATCATACCATAACCATTGTTCTAAGGAGTGTGTGATCCTTAGTGATAGGGAGTGTCTCCCAATGATTCAAGGATTGGATCCTTGTGGTTGTTAGGGTGAGAAACCCTTGTTGTCTAGGGTAGTGATCCTATACGAACGATGGGGCACCTAGTAGTTAGGCTACCTTAGTGTGTCTAGGGAGAGGCGTCCCTAGTGTGAGGGTGTGGCATCCTCGGTATCTTCGGGTGAGGAACCCGTGTGGTTGTGTCAGTTCCCTAACGACTTGGTTAGGGGCGCTCTGGTTGTAAGGACTTGAGTCCGAAACTTATTTGATAATAAAATAAATTCGAGACATGTTGCTGAGGGACTGAATGTAGGTCTTCAAGTGAAACCCATACGTTGTGGGAGGACGCGGGAGGCTGAACCAGGATAAAAATCTTGGTGTTCTTCTCTCTTCCCTTATCTCTTTTATCGTTGTATGATATTACATGTGTTTTAATTTATTTTAACGTGCAACATCTTTTTTTAGGATTATTGCGTAATTCTTTTAATATGTTTTGAACATTTTATTAGGCACAATCCTCAATCTTGTTATCTTCTTAATCTCCTCCGCAAAATCGTTTTCATAGTTATAACGTTTTCAGCTGCAAAGATTTTTGTTTTATTAGAAAACGATTTATTTGCGATAATTTTCCACGTTTTACAAACACCCAATTCGACCCCCCTCTTGGATGAGCGCTACCAATTCTAACAGGGAACATACCTCATGCGTACTCGCACCCAAAAAATACCCGATGAGAGTACTAACCCTAAAATAGAGTACCCGTGCAACATAGATTGAAACCAAATAAGCAAAAGGGTATTGAAAGAACAAACCTGCTAATGGTATCATTTTCGACAATAGCAAATAGAAAGTGTTGCAACAATTCCATAAAATATTTTTGTGATTGGAAAATTCAAGGGGCCAAACAAATACATGGCCTTGAAACTTTGAAAGACACCAGCAGCATTGTTCTCCCCTGCCGATATTTGTTTTATTGACTTAAAGTTCACTCTCTAGCACGTGTTGCAACATTACCTGCTAATGGTATCCTACGCTGACCCCGCATAGTGTTTCTAAAAAATACATATACGCTTGGGGGTTAGCGTGCAGAATTATTGTTTTCAAAATTTTAACGCAGACCCCCTAGCGTAAATTACACATACGTTGGGGTCAGCATACTGGACAAAAAAAATATTAATACTTCAAGAAGTCAGGGTATATTTAATTTTAAAAATTGTATGTGTAATTTTACAAGTGAATCAGTTAGAGCTTACATTTATTGCACAATCTAGGTTTACAATTGCAAAGTAGACAAGTAGTGTTACCGGTTGTTTCTGGAAGGAAAGAAGGAACTAAAGGCTTGGTTGCCAAACATTTGTAATCATGTTTGAATGACAACAAATTGTTGGACTTCTGAGTTCTGACCAAAACATATCCTACATGTGTTTAATGGAACATTTCATTGATGAAGATTGAATACTACAAAAGAAAATATTGAACTTTTCATAGTTGAAAACCATAAGGAAGAAACCATATGTAGAGAAATTGAGAGATGTTTTAGAGAGTGAGGTGAGGAAACCGCAATTGGTGGTTTGAGAGACTTAGGAACCCTAGGAAGACACCTAGAAGGGGGGGGGGGGGTTGAATAGGTGTTGAAGTTACTATGAAAGATTTTCGAATGAAACAAATCGAAACAATCAAAACAAATGAATTTTGCAAAACTGTCAGGTTCTACTCGATTAAGTTTCAGAGTACTCGAGTAGTACTCGATTAAGAACTTCACTTAATCGATTATGACAGAGAAAAACCAGAAAAATCAAGTTTTCATTCGCATACGAAAATCAATCAATTCACCCAAACGATCAGAGATTCAGCAGAGATGATTAACACCTATATTATTATTGATTAACCTAGTTATGAAAATGATTTTCCCTTTATCAATTTGAACAATCAAAGATTCAATTCAATCAATTATGAAAATCAAACTTTCTAGGTTTTCAACCAAGAATGCAATCAAATGACTTGAATGTAAAGAGATAAGAGTTAAAGATACGACACAGTGATTTATCCTGGTTCACTTTCATCCGCTTGAAAGCTACATCCAGTCCCCTCTTCAACCAAGAGAGATTCTTCACTATGAGGAATTAGAGTTCTCAAATTACAAGTGATTGCCTCACAAGACTTCCTTCTTGCTAGCCTACAAGAGATAACCGACACCCTTGCCTTGTAATCCTATTGATCTTCTCTCTAATCTAACCTCTACCCCTTGTTGATAATCGACACAACAAGTCTTCAATTGCTTGATGATAATCCACACACCAAGGCTTCTCTTTGCTTGATCCCAAATCAAGACTTCTTCTTCTTCAATTGCTTGAAGGTTGCTTGATGATAAAATCGACACACCAAGGCTTCTCTTTGTTGTAGTAGCTTGCCTCTTGCAATGATTACAACCAATACAATACACAAAACAATCCTAATGAATCTCAATCAATAGCTATGACAAAATCACCATAAGAGATTCAAAGGTTCTTGATTCAAAGAATGTGAAATAGAAAACTTTTGTTCTTTTTGAATTTGAGAGAGAATAGAGTGGCTTGATTTCTTTGTAAAACTTGTATGAAATGATTCTTAATGATTCTAATTGATCATAAACAATAGGAAAAGGTTTATATAGAAATCCCAAAAGTTGAGGCACTTGAAAACTGATTTTGAGAAGTGAAAAACGTATTTTAAAAATCAGTTCAGCAGTGCTTAATCGATTAAGCTTCAGAGTACTCGAGTAGTACTCGATTAAGCTCACTACTTAATCGATTAAGACCTGTAGAAACATGTTTAAAACTTGTTTTCTCAAAACCCAACCTTTCCTTCAAAACCTTTAAGCCACCTATTGATTCTAGGTTAAGTGAAAACTCAAATTATGATTAAATCATGACTTATGAATGAGATTCACTACCCTCTATGATAAACTACTCAAAATAAAAACCTATGAAGCTTGTGAGCAAAAGATAAAAGAAAATATACAATACACAAACTTAAGTCTTCTTTGAGCTTGCTTTCTCTCTTCTTCACTTGATGTTTGTTGTTGCTTGTTGAGCTTGATACTTGATCAACACATGTAGCTTGTTCAAAACACTTTGTCATTATCAAAACATTCATCATGTTCATCATGGAACTAACAATCTCCCCCTTTTTGAAAATGACAACCATGTTTTGAAATCGTTTGAAGTTGTTGATGCTTTAACAATTTGATCACTTGGTGAGACTCTTGCTCCCCCTCAATCAATGCTTTAACACTTTAGTCCAATTGAGATAGAAGCATGAAGCTCCCCCTATCTTCAACAACTTAGCTCAACCTACATAAAACAACAAAACACCTTTCTCTTCCAAAAAGATATAACAATACATACCATTAACATTTCTCCCCCTTTGAGAAACATTCACCACAATTCAAAACATACCATTTCTCCCCCTTTGGCATTATCAAAAAGAAATATATACCAATTGAAATATAAAGTCTAATACCAATTGAGAAGAATATGATCATCAATTCATCACTTTTCAACATTGATACCAAATGAAAGATATAAACCAATAATCAATGTACCAATTGAAAAGCTAAATGTAACTTATTGTGATAACAATTGAGAAACTAATACCAATTGAATAACAAAATGATAAGCTTATATCACAATAGCCACAATACTACCAAAGCATGATGATCAACTCAATGATACCAATTGAATTAACTAAACATTTAGAAAAGTAATATCAATTGAGAACAATTCAACTATACCATTTGAGAAGATACCAATTGAGATAACATAATCCAATTGAACCAAATGTTACCAATTCGTAGGATTTGTCCTTTGATACCAATTGAAGAAGCAAATGTATGAATATCACAAGAAAGTCCTTTTGCTCTTCAATCAAACCTACAAAACAATCATGCTTTGCTTTTTGGTATCCAAATAGTTTTGGATCCCTTTTTGTTAGTGTAGGGACTTTCACCCTTTTTCACCCAAACAAAATTTCCTTTAGGTATACCATGCACTTTAACATAACACACATTTGAAGTATGTCCATGAGTACCACAATAGAAACATGTTGGTGCATTTGAAAAATCAACCTTTGAAAAATCAACAACATTTCTATGAGGTTTACTCTTAGCATTAGTATAACCTAAACCAAACTTGTTTGAATTTCCTCTTTGAAAATTTAACAATGTTCGCAATTTAACATCACCACTTGTGAAACTTGCAAGCTTATTTTTCAAAATAGCATTTTCATCTTTAAGCAACTTGCAATCTTCACAATCAACCACAACATTCACTCTATTAGCACAATCACAAGAAGAATTATCAATAATAAGATGCAAAGTCTCATTGTCTAAGTTAAGATCATCAACTTGTTTTTGAAGTTCTAAAATCTTTTGTTGATGTTCCTCAATGAGCTTTTTGCTTTTTATGTTCTTCTTGACTACTTTTTCAAGTTGTTCATACATTTCTTCATAAGCATTATGTAACAATTCATATTTAGAAGAAATTTCGGATTTAGTAAGACTTACATCGCTTTCCTCGCTTTGTTCACTTGATTCATCATTTGAACTTTCCTCTTCATTCACTTGAACAAGCAAGTTGAGACAAGCGGCTTCTTCATTATCCGATGAACTACTTGTTGTGCTTTTCTTGTTGTCTTCATCACTATCCCAAACTATATACGCTCTTTTAGATTTAGAATTCTTCTTGTCTTTCTCTTTCTTCTTGAGATACCTAGAGCATGAATACTTGAGATGACCGGGCTTTCCACATTCATGGCAAACTATACCATCTTTTGAAGTCTTAGCCTTAGAGTGTGAGTAATCCTTCTCTTTGTGTGTGTTCTTATTCAACCTTCCTTTTCTCCTTAGAAACTTGTCAAACTCTTTTAACAAAAGTTTCATATCTTGTGGATCAACATCGGAATCGGAATCTTCATTCTCATTATCATCGGAACTCTCTTTCTTTTTATAAGATCTATTGACTTTTAGAGCAAGTCCCTTTCTTTCTTTATTCTTATCCGATTCTTCATTGATACTCAATCGCCCAAGCTCCATTTCGTGTTCTTGAAGCTTTCCGAAAAGTGTTGCTAGATCCAAGGCATCCAAGTTCTTAGATTCAATAATAGCCGTTACTTTTGGTTGCCAAGTCCTGTCTAAACACCTCAAAACTTTGTTAGAAAGTTCACCTTGAAGAAAAGTTTTACCAAGTGCAAGTAAAGCATTTATAATATGAGTGAAACGCTTTTGCATATCATGTATAGATTCATTTGGAAGCATAGTAAACAATTCATATTCACGCATCAAAGCATTCAATCTAGCTCTCCTAACCTCACTAGTTCCTTCATGAGTCACTTGTAAAGTGTCCCACATCTCTTTTGCACTAGAGCATTGAGAAACTCTAAAGAACTCATCATATGACAAAGCGGATGTGATGATATTCTTAGCCTTATAGTCATATTGTACTTTCTTTCTATCATCATCTTTCCACTTGTCCTCGGGGATCAAGGTTTCTACTCCTTCCACTAAACTAGAGGGGATATGAGGGCCTTTCTCTATAGCTTTCCAAATCTCATTATCTATGGCTTGGATAAAGATCTTCATTCTAACTTTCCAATATGCATAACCTTCTCCGGAAAACAATGGAGGACGATTTAATGAATAACCTTCACCACCAAAGGGATTCGTAGAACCCATCGCGGTTACTTGACTAAGGATCTTTACGAAAAAGCTCTTATGCTCGTGTCTTTCGACCGAGCTCTGATACCAATTGAGGAAACCGCAATTGGTGGTTTGAGAGACTTAGGAACCCTAGGAAGACACCTAGAAGGGGGGGGGTTGAATAGGTGTTGAAGTTACTATGAAAGATTTTCGAATGAAACAAATCGAAACAATCAAAACAAATGAATTTTGCAAAACTGTCAGGTTCTACTCGATTAAGTTTCAGAGTACTCGAGTAGTACTCGATTAAGAACTTCACTTAATCGATTATGACAGAGAAAAACCAGAAAAATCAAGTTTTCATTCGCATACGAAAATCAATCAATTCACCCAAACGATCAGAGATTCAGCAGAGATGATTAACACCTATATTATTATTGATTAACCTAGTTATGAAAATGATTTTCCCTTTATCAATTTGAACAATCAAATATTCAATTCAATCAATTATGAAAATCAAACTTTCTAGGTTTTCAACCAAGAATGCAATCAAATGACTTGAATGTAAAGAGATAAGAGTTAAAGATACGACACAGTGATTTATCCTGGTTCACTTTCATCCGCTTGAAAGCTACATCCAGTCCCCTCTTCAACCAAGAGAGATTCTTCACTATGAGGAATTAGAGTTCTCAAATTACAAGTGATTGCCTCACAAGACTTCCTTCTTGCTAGCCTACAAGAGATAACCGACACCTTTGCCTTGTAATCCTATTGATCTTCTCTCTAATCTAACCTCTACCCCTTGTTGATAATCGACACAACAAGTCTTCAATTGCTTGATGATAATCCACACACCAAGGCTTCTCTTTGCTTGATCCCAAATCAAGACTTCTTCTTCTTCAATTGCTTGAAGGTTGCTTGATGATAAAATCGACACACCAAGGCTTCTCTTTGTTGTAGTAGCTTGCCTCTTGCAATGATTACAACCAATACAATACACAAAACAATCCTAATGAATCTCAATCAATAGCTATGACAAAATCACCATAAGAGATTCAAAGGTTCTTGATTCAAAGAATGTGAAATAGAAAACTTTTGTTCTTTTTGAATTTGAGAGAGAATAGAGTGACTTGATTTCTTTGTAAAACTTGTATGAAATGATTCTTAATGATTCTAATTGATCATAAACAATAGGAAAAGGTTTATATAGAAATCCCAAAAGTTGAGGCACTTGAAAACTGATTTTGAGAAGTGAAAAACGTATTTTAAAAATCAGTTCAGCAGTGCTTAATCGATTAAGCTTCAGAGTACTCGAGTAGTACTCGATTAAGCTCACTACTTAATCGATTAAGACCTGTAGAAACATGTTTAAAACTTGTTTTCTCAAAACCCAACCTTTCCTTCAAAACCTTTAAGCCACCTATTGATTCTAGGTTAAGTGAAAACTCAAATTATGATTAAATCATGACTTATGAATGAGATTCACTACCCTCTATGATAAACTACTCAAAATAAAAACCTATGAAGCTTGTGAGCAAAAGATAAAAGAAAATATACAATACACAAACTTAAGTCTTCTTTGAGCTTGCTTTCTCTCTTCTTCACTTGATGTTTGTTGTTGCTTGTTGAGCTTGATACTTGATCAACACATGTAGCTTGTTCAAAACACTTTGTCATTATCAAAACATTCATCATGTTCATCATGGAACTAACATGAGGTATTGACAAAGTAGTCACATCATCGTTGGTAATGCAAGCTCGAATTATATGGCTTTTTCATACATTCAAAAGAAATTAGATAGAAGGGGTGGACTAGTGTGTGGTGGCAAATATTTGCATATGAGATGTGCTCATATTTATTTTGAACTTGATTACCAGCAATGGTTTAAAGGAACACCAACCTTCTATCAATAACATTGGGAATGCCTATGTTAGGTCTTCCCCCTTACAGTTTTAAAAAGATTTTAAGAATGTGTTGAGGCCAAAATGATCAAGTCTAAAATTCTTGTGTTCTTGGTTGTTTCACCTAGGTGAAATTCTTGTTACCTCATGTTGGAACAAGCCAAGAGGTTTGAGAAGGGCTTTGATAAGCTTTATGATCAAAGATTAGAATTTCGGAAATGGTTTGGTGAAAATTAAAGGATAGTGGAAAAAAGAAAGTTAGTCCACCTACATAAGAAATTTGTGTCATGCTAGGATATTCATTTTGTTTTTGAAATTTTCTATGATGTGAAGTTGTGTTTTTGAAGTTTTTTTGCATGTGACATCAAAACAAATGCTATCATGAAATTTCAACAATACATACATGATACTTTGATATCATGGAGTGGTAGTGATTCACACCTTTTAGGGTCTATGGCTGAATCTATAAAACAAAGTTTGATAAGTATTGAGAAAATATTGAAAAAACTAACCCTTTAATGTTTGTTGCTTCTATCTTAGATTCTTGCTGCAAACTTAATTTTGTTACTTGGAGACTTGGAGTATAGAGGATACTTGTGATGTATTCATGTCTCTATTGTAACATCTGAATTATGCTTTAGAACCAGTGGGCGTGTGGTTGATGTGTGGACACGTGCTTGATGTCTTTCGCAGCTTATCTCCAAAAATAGCTGAAGCTCTTTATGCACTCAAAATTGGTTAAACAATATCAGCTTTACATCATTACATGTGACGATAAAGACTTTGATTAATTGGATACTGTTGAGAAAGTTGTCGGTGACTAGTTTCCTAATTCTTTACTTTTAATTAATTAATTTAAATATTTTCATTATATAATTATTATGATTTTATGAGTCACAACAAGAAGCCAAGGATGATACAATCATGAATCTTGATAATTAGTCTTGGCTTTAAGTCAAGGTACAATTTGAACATTACGTTTCGATTTTATGTTTCTATCCTCATTTTCAATTTATGTCAACTTGGTGAAATTTAGTATTTATTGGTTTTTCTTTATTTTGCAAATGAAACTTGGTGAAACTTGGAATTGGTTTCTTTGCAGGTGTTGGCTAAAAAACACCAAATTTATTTGGTGTTTAGAAACACCATGTGTTAATTAATTAATTAATTGTGTTTACCTGTAACCTGATGTATAAGTAACATGTATGGATTTAATGAATTTGTAAATATGGACCTCAATAATGAGCTTATTTGTTGTTTGTATTTAAAGATTTTTTTATTAATAAGTAATAAATAAAATTATATATATATATATTTTAAATTAACGATGCTACCAATAAATCATCAAATATTTTGCTTTCTTTTTTTTTTTATTATTCCATAATTTTTTTATTTTAGAATTTCAATGTATAAATATAATTTTTTTTTTCAATTTTAACCATTCATTCATTTATTTCTCTTGCTTTTCATTAATTTTACTTTTATTCTCTCTCATTCCTTAAACCACTATACATTAATTAATAAACATATTTTTTAATAAAAAAATTAAATACTAATTCTTCTGTCCCTCCCTATATATAGGACATTTTTTAGACTTTTATTTTTTCCTATTTATATAATCATATCAATTTTCAATCAATTATTTCTTTCCACCAACACCTCTATTTACTTAACATTTTCTAGATTTCAATACTATTAATCTGAGTATTTTATAAAATACATATCAAATGTTCACATTTTCAATATCATTAACTAAATTAGTCAATGTTCTTAATGGACGTGAAATTTACCAAAATGGTCTTATTTAGAAAGAGGAAGGGAATATTACAATTTTCATTACAAATTAAATAGGAACATTTCTACCAAAATACATATAAAACTTACCATAAACAACAATTTTTAATATGTGTGCTCAAATCTAATAGAAGAAATTTTTTGAATTTGTGGGAGTATAATTTTTTATTTTTTATTTTAAAAAAAAATCATAAATACATAAATGCATCAAATAATATATAAATGAAGCAATTTTTTCATATCAGGTTTTTCCTGACCCCATGGCTGTAAATCAATTATTATCTTCTATTGGATTATCGTTGACCTATGAGATGTGAATCAAGTAATTAGGGTTATCATGACTTTTGAGGCATGAATCAAACAATTTCTTCTACTGAAGTGTCTATGACTTAGGGAAGGGTTATCATCATCTTTGAGGTTTTAAATCAAAAATTTTCTTCTATTTGAGTGTTTCTGACATAAGGTAGGGGTGAGCGTGGGACGGCTTGGGACGAGTTTGGTGTGGTCGTCACCCGACCCTAAATATTAACAATCAATTTTTAAACTTGTACTCGTTTCTAAACCCGAAAAAACCCTAATATATGTGGGTCTTAATAGGACGGGTCAAGATGAGGACGGGTTCGGGTTGACCCGGGACAAGAATCACAAACCTAAAAGTGGGATCAAAGTAAAGCAAGTCATTGCAAGATAACAACTGAATTAATAACCTCATTAGTAGGATGAAACAATGAGAGGACCTCAAAACCTCTAAGATCACTAGGATCAACCATTGGATAGAGAAAAGCCCTTGCACCATGGGCACTTCTAACCATAAGAAGTGCTCCTGAAGTTAAGGATTGGTGCAGTGTTTGTTAAGGATAGTGAATTCAAGGAGACCAAGTTTGATGTAATTGGAATAGTAAGGGAAAATATTGAGATGATTGAGTGGATTATTATAAGAATTACCTAAGATGGTCGAGTGCAATATTCTTCAATTTGATATCAAAATTACCCATCATACTCTAGATTAATTATTAACGTGTCAATACATAGATTATTGTTGGAAGGAACGCACCATTTCCGTTGAACATGCTATTTGGTGTTGCTGGTACTTATTTCTACATAAACAATGAGTCAGATCTACTTTAAAAAAGAACATCACCATATTCCATAGGCATAGGCATGGCAAAAGGTAAATATCTGTAATCCTTAATTAGTTTAATTCTGGCTCTACAGAACTTTATGTACAAAATAAGTTTCCTTAAAGGAAATGATGTATAATCTAATCTATATAAGCTAGACGAGATGAGGAGAGAGAAGGAAAGAAGAAAAATATAAAATCTAATTCTAATGTAAACAATGTTGAAGGACCAAAGTACAAGAGATTCCTAACTATTTACACCGTATAATAATCTTGAAGATTCACTAGGTACATGAATCATGATTGTGTTTATCAACATGGAAAACCTTTGAAAAATAATGTCCTTCATGGATGAGAATATCCTATCCATAATACCCTGGCAGAGTGGCAGCAGCACACCACACTTCCTTCACTGCCTAATGTCCAAAATTTATGGTAACTGTGACAAAAAAAAAAATAATGAAAAAGAAAAAGGTAAGTGGTATTTATCTTATGGAAATTCATCATACAAAGTTACAAACCGCCTAACACGGAAACTACCAGCACACAATAGAATTAAAGTATAGTAGTATCCAATAATCTCAAAAAAGATACGAGTGTAGAGCTGGAAATATAATGCTTACAGCTCTTATAGCTGCTCCTGGATGTAGTTCATAGATCTCAGCATGGAACCTAGTGTATCTTTAGACACTTGGAATTTCACCTCTGTTTCTCCGGTACTTGTCTTTGTATCCTGGAGCTGAAAGAGGTAGAACAGTATAAATATGCTAAAATTATATAAGGTACAATCTTATAGAAGGCACAATGATGAATTAGCTTAGATTACACAATATGGCATAATTAAGCCCACCAAGGCACCAATACAAGGAATTGTGGAATTGAAATACCATTATATGCTATTGGACCATCCAAAATTACTAATATTTTTGGATTCTATAATTAATTAAAAAGGTTCTATTTTGCATTTAAAGATATCCATTACCACAGTATTAACTGTTAGATGTTCCGAATTCAGATAGATGCACTATAATTTTTATTTGCTTTTAAGTCAAAACAGAAAGAAAATAATAGATGATTCACAACTCACAAGAGGTCAACTGAGCTGCTAATATCAAAATAGGATACAATACTATATTAAGGACACTTCTAGTGGCAAGAAATGCATAAAACTTCAATTCCAAAGGCACTTCTTTGTGCTTAAGTAAAAGGTGAATAGTGAGAAAGCATAGGTCAAATAAATTTTTAAAAAGGTTCTGCCAAAACACAGTTAACAAGCACTTTATAGCATAGATAGACAGCAATATTAAATCCAGTGTTAACTGTTAAGGTTTTCTGCAGAGAGCATTGATATTGAATGGAGATTTGGAAAGAGGCTGATCTCTTCCAACTACAGAGCATATTGATGCCTTAAATTTAATCAAAGTATCACATAAAGAGTTATAGATATTTGTATCTTGATAAATAAAAGATGCAAAGATAGCAACTCAGAGGAGAAAATAGGTTGCAGGTAGAGAGAGCACCAAATATATACCTTCATGTTAATTACTGCAACTTTACTGGATTGGCTTGAATTCTTATTTTCTATAACGAGGACAGAGAGGAAGAGGAAGAAAAAACTTTTTAGATTTATGCAAGTATGAGCAAGAATGAGAATATAAATTGATTAGCAAGAACTCTCACCACTGTACCAGGATGCAACGAGTTACCATCTTCAGATCTACTTATGGTGAGTCGTCCATCTGATATCGAAACCGTCTCACACCTTCCCTCTGACATCGATCCGCTGTCTCTCTTTTCCGCCATTCTCTTCCTCTTTCACACGATTTTTGCCTTCTCTGTGTTGAAACCCTCTTTCTCTTCTAGTCTTGATCGATAGATTGAAAAAGGGGAAGCACTAGTCACTATTACCATATGAATATAAAGAACAACAATAGTAACGAGAAAAATCGCGAGATAAATATAGAGAACGAAGACCATATTGGATAACATTTACACCTAACCATCTTCATATCAAATCTTGGACAACATTGAACCATATAAACAGCATAAGGTAAACAATTGATATAAATTTATTATTATATTAAAATAACTAAAAAAAACTAATTAAAACTAACCTCAAAGGGAGAACCCGAATCTGGCAGCGACGGCGATCGGGGTTTCGTGCCTGACAGATAGAGGGAGAACGAAGGCAACAAGGGAGAGGCACGCGAAACGGAGGCACGAGGGAGAGGGATCGGCAGCGGCGACGATCGGGGTTCCGTGCCTGATGTTGGGCTGAAGGCTTGAAGCCTTGACTTACCTTCGTTCGAAGCTAGCAGATAGAAAGAGAAGGAAACTCAGATGTGTTTTGGAAGGAGACACTTTTTCCCAATTTTGCAAATAAACCCTTTTTGTTTTTTATAATTAATATAAATAACTTGCAAAATCTGTAATAATAGGTAAAAAGTAGTGGTGTTTCAGAACACCAAAAGAAAACCTCGTGTAACTTAGCCTTCACCTTCAAATTAATCTCAAGATAAATATTAGAGTATAAATTACCACAACTGAGAAAACTTGTAGAATTTCAACTAATATAAACTCTTATTAATAGATTACAATTTTTTTAGCTAACCACAATATTTTAGCAAATAAAGTTGTGCACAAAGTGTGAGATCATAAATTTTCTCTTATCTAATACACAATAATAACATGGACTTTTAGAAAGGCCATTGATTATTAAAAGCTTTTAGAAAGGTCATTGATTATTAAAAAAAAAGGTTTAATTGCACTTTTGGTCTCCAAATTTTCTCAATTTAACGATTTTGGTCCCTCAACTTTTAATTTGGCGATTTTGGTCTCTCAATTTACGATTTGTAACGATTTTGGTCCTCCAATTTACCAGAGGGACACGTGTTAGCAGCCACGTCAGCACCGTTAACGGTGGAATTGACGGAGGGACCAAAATCGCTACAAATCGTAAATTGGGGGACCAAAATCGCTAAATTAAAAGATGAGGGACCAAAATCGTCAAATTGAGAAAATTGGGGACCAAAAGTGCAATTAAGCCTTTTATTTTTCCATTGACAAGCGGCACAATAGAACAAAACTCAAATATCATTTGTTTAATAGTTCATTTCTTTAAAAATGAAGATACACGTACCGTTGAATCAAAGACTCGCACAGTTCGTGAATTCGAGGTAGATTAGTTGAGACACAAAAAATGTGAAGCCCAGACACTACCTGATTTCGACCCAAAAAAAATAAAGATACACATAAGTAGCGTTATTTTTTAAAACGTTACTTTATTTCTTTAACTAAATTAATAAAGGGTTTGCTTAACTTAAGTCTTTAGGGCTAGAATAAAAACCCAAAAATAATTAAGTTTCATAAGAAATAATGCATTTAGGATAAATAAAATCTTATATCTTTATTGTTTTTTTAAATTATCTGATTAAATATAAATCCAATAATAAAATAGAGGAGCTTATCCCTCTTATCCACCGCCCCGTTCCATTGTTTCCTTCTGTTTTATTATCTTTAATCTACACCAAACGAATTAAAGGACTTAAAAAATTGAAAGTGTGGTGTGAAAAGAACCTCAAGAGCAATCATGTATGCGGTTACACAAGCCATGGTGAATTTTTCAATGGGATTACACTCTTTAGTACATTCTTTTGTTTTTTTGTTTTTTTTTTTTTTAACAGGAGTTGAATTTTATTAAGTAGGAGAAAGCTCCTGAACTGAGTCCTGACCAAAGAAATGAGCTAAGAAAATAAGCATCTCCATCCATTGTTGTCATGCAAAGTTTGTCTGATAATAAATTCGGTTATTATATTTGACTCTGTTTTTAAAATTAAGCTCAACAAAATCAATGATTTCACGGTCTAAATCCCAAATCCATGAGGCCCATTTGACGAACATTGGAGCAAACATTTATCATTAATCCAAAAGTTATAAATATTTAACTTATATATTTTACTTGTTCAAATATTTACCTCTATGTATGGGAAAAAAAAAATCACCGACGAGAGAACTAGCTCGACTATAGTATTGATAAAATTTACAGGATAATCCAAATAAAAAATTTCATAAGACTAAATAATAATAAAGATAAATTATCTATATTTTATATCTTATCATATTTTATATAAGCTTATCTCTTATCATTATCTCTTATCATATTATTATCCATATATTTATTATTATTATTATTATTATCATTATTGTAAATTAATAGATAATTAGGATAAACACTTTTTACAATCCTATCTTATGATTAACTTGAGATAATTATATAAAAAAATGCTAATTGTACTAAAAAAATATTAATCTATCCATCAAATAAAAAAAATAAGAATGTATAATTTTGATTTAATTCTGATTTTCATATTAAAGGTGATAATTATATTCAACAAATGCTAATAAATTATCATGTCCCGTAAAATATGAAATATTTTGATTTATCCTTAAATATACTCATAATATCATCAAATAAAAAATATCAAAAATTAACTTTTGATTTCACTCTAATTAATCATAATATCAAGATAAATGTAATAAAGATATATAAAAACATATTAATTCATCAATCAACTAAATAAGGAATACATTAATTTAATAATGATCTATACATAAACAAATATAATATTTAAAAAATGAATAGTCATTATATTCCAATGAATTTATGTCTAATGAAATAACGTTCTGGTTTATCATTAATTATGCTCATCCTAATACCATCAAACACATAATATCGAAATGTTTAATTCTGATTTAATTTTGATTCAACATGATAAAGTTGATTATCATATTATAAATGTTAATTTATCCATCCAATAAATAAGGAATATCTAAGACAAAAAGTGTTATCTTTGATTCATATGAGAAAGTTCAAAACTTATGAACAAGAAAATTTAGATTATTTTACATTGTTGTTTAATAATAATCTTTAATTTATAATAAAAATAATAATAATAATCATTACTTTAACATATTTAATATAAAAAAATTAAATTATCAAAACCCGTGCATTGCACGGGGTGAAAGCTAGTAGTATATATTAATAAAATAGTTTATCTCGTCACTTTTGCCATAACTTATCTTATCATGTTATCATTTTTAGAAAGACACAATAAGGTTATCATGTTATCTTATCATGTCTAGCATGTTTGATCGAGCTGAAATTATTTTTTTTAGCTTATTTTTCAAAAATAATCATAAACTGATATGTTTATTTGCAATACAAATAATAATCTTAGCTTATATTTTTAAAAAAAATAATCAAAATCTATAAGCTTCCTAGTAGTAGTAGTTGAAGATTATTTTTTTAGACCCATGTAATTTTCCTATTCTACCCTTATCACTTCATCACATTAACTACCCACTTGTCACATCATACACTTTTTTGTTGTAATTTACACAATAAAAAATAATTTCTTTGCATTATTCAAACAAAGCAGATTAGCTTAATTTCATTTTTCAGCTAGATACCCAAACATAAACAGATTATAATTTTAACAGAAAAATAATCATAATCTCATTTTTACCAATTATACCAAACACGCATAGTATTAGTGTATTTTCTATTCTATGAGAAAGTTAGGTTAGAAAAGAACAAGAAAAGGTGATGTAATTTTTTATTTCATATCCTCATGTTAACACCACTATCGCCACCACCATCACACTTCCACAACCACCATGATCATATATCAATGTTATAGTTATCTTGCACATACCATTATACCAAACACTGAACAGAATAAGAAATAGCATATGTTTGTCCTATCTTGACCACCAAATGAATTCTTATGAACTAGAAATAAAGTATGCTTTATCCGAATGACAGGCAACTGCCCGCACAAGCTCAAGTAAAATTCATAGAAGTACAAATTTGTTATACATAAATTGTTGTTTCTAGCTATCATGAGGTTTTCCTTGTTTCATTTTTTGCTGCTTAAAATTCTGGGTCCATACAAAAACATTGCAGTGGTTGCACTTTAGAGATATCAAATTTTTATGGTATTGATTATAAATTATAATATATTGAAAGCATTAGGTGGATAAGCATATCAAATTTTTTATGGTATTTCTGAAGCCTGCTGTATAATCAAGGCTCCTCCTATAACATGTGCAGAACTGTGGCAATTTCAAAAAAAGGAAACACAAAAACCTAGCTTATGTAAAATACATAGTTATATAATCCAAATCCGACATCAAATACTTCCTTGACATCTCCAAGAAATTGCAAAACTTCAGAGTCATTCTTGTATTTAAAAACATCACCAAAAATAAAATTATCATAGTACCACCTTTCCTTTAAAGCCTAAGGACTCATTACACTCAACCTTGCTCTACAACAAATGTTTCAACATCATGCTCTCATTGTATCTAATGACTGTATCCTCTCCAATGAATGAAACTGCATTTGCCCTCAACATTGCTATTTTAGTATTTTACTGATATAGTTTCTAAACCTAAGGTAAGGTGTATCAAAGAGTAGGGGGGGAAGTAACATCAATTTCCTTCAATCTCGATAAAGCATTAATTCTTCAAAATTTCAGTAGCTGTCACACCAACCATGCCATTTCTATGTTGCATTTTCTTCCTTCCTTTTTTACCCGAAGACTGCATCAAATATCAAGCATAATGTCAGAAACACAGCACCTAGAAGATTTAATTGAAGAATATAATATTAAATCCTCCTCCTAAGCAATAGCTCATTGGTTTAAGCTTTTTTTTTCCCCACAAAAACATGACATCTGATAAAATAAAATCATTTGACACTTGTGCATTTGTTTGGTTGAGCTTTTACAAAAAAAAGCAGAAGCTACAACAAAGAGTATTTTTCAGGTTCTCAAAAGATCACTTCTTAGAATCACTTTTTTTAAGCCTAAACAAACAGGTCCTAAATTGATGACCACACAATTGAATCCTTTGCCTACCACCCTAGGGAATTTTACAAGGCTCAGCATTATTCATAAATATAACTAATGAGAACATCAGATTCTCCAACGGAAATCATAACCAAGACATTAAACCCCTAATGGTGAGTTTGTATCCAAAATTAAGCAGTCTTTTTTTTTTAGAACTTCAGCAGTCTTCATATTAATTGATAGAGAAACGACATATTTAGTCAACATTGACCCTAGACATAAGAACAAAACGTCAAAACCCAAATAAACAGAATAAGGAAGAACTGTACCTTTCCATTTGAAATTGTTTTCCTGGAAGCAGCCCTGCTCATGATGCTCTTATAGTATTGTGAAAATGGAGTGCTACCATTATGTTTTTCAGCCTGGCAAATCAACCATTTAGGACTCAAATAGTCTAGTAAATCAATGACTAGAACCCTGATTCAGAAAGATGAGGGGAGTAACCTGAAGAAATGTTTCAGCCGACTGATGATCCTTTGGTGAGAAAGGCACATCATCTCTTTTCTTACGCACAAAGTCAACATTCATCTCGACCTGAATTGGCCCGGTCCCAGAAGGGGCACACAAAAAGAAAGTTGGTGAGATGCATATAATTCAATGTCCGCATCAACATACGACAAAACAAAAGTTTTCAACAATATGTTATAACTTCAGAGCGAACCCTTAATTATCCTTGAAAGATTAGTGTCCAAATATAGATCCTATAAAAAAAAATTCATCACCAATTAAGTCCTTAAAAGATTTTAAACATTGTCACATTGGTCCATTTAAGGATTTAAGTCACTAATTGAAGTCCTTCGATTTAACATTGTCTTTATTCTTCTAAGGATTTAATTGGTGACAAAAAAACTTTTAAGGACCTGTCTAGTGACACCATAATCTTTGGACGAGTGAATTGATGGTATATTCTTAACTATTAAATGGTTAATGAATTCAGACAGACTAGGAACTAAACAAAACTAAACCGTACAGACTTATTGCTTGATGACTTAAACATCAAGCAGGGCACCAAAAAAAAATCACATAACATGTCAAATGTCAATGAACACTTCGCATAGAATTTGAAGCAAAAACAGCCAGTTTGCTATATGGTACTGAGTCAAGGGTTTCTACATGCTCTCTGGAGATCGACATTCATTTCAATGTCAAAATTCAAGATAGGTGTACTCTACTCTAAAGAGAGACAGGAAAACATAATGGCTTTATTAAAACTTGTACCTGATCAATAAAACGCTTGATAACACGCTTGAAACTCTCGATAGAAGTTATTTCATAGAGCTTCTTGAGGTGGATAAGTGGAGCTGTTGCCAGCTCAGGAAAAGATATATGGTAGCTCCATTGTGCAAAGTGCTCCGAAAGGAGTTCAATGGCAGAAGAGATACACTCATCTTGGAAGTCACGTGATTTTAACCAATGCTTTGGAAGCTGTAAAAATTATTAAACATCAGAAAACGAGTTTAATCCAAATATTGTATTTGATAAACAAGAATTCTTGAACGAATCTTCAAAAGAGAAAAGAGAAACTCCGCACTGTAACATTCATGTCTGACCTTTATGGTAGACAAAGGTTCAAGGACTTTGCCTGGTTTTCCACCCTCCTTGGTGATTTTATATTCTAAAACATCCAGCACCAATGACGTAACAGGGATGAAAACCCTACTGGAAGCAGAAAGACGATTAAGCCATTGGATACATCGTAGTCTCAGTGGTAAATATCTAGGCCCGGGAAACAGGAGAGCAACTCCATTTATAATCTGTACAATCATATACAGTAATGGCTGAAGATCGTAGTCCGGTATGTTTGTAGATATAAATGCAACCCATAGATCAATGCAATTGATGTACTGCCAGCTACAAATTTTCTTAACCAACTCCTGCCCATAAAATATACGGTAGAATATCAGAAAATTTTCCTCAACATGGCAATATTATGGTCCCATAGATACTTATACATGCTATTTGCTTATTTAAAGGACTGACCATAAACATTTAACTTGAATCAATAAAGAATGGCACTGGATGAAAATGTTAAAAGTTTACCTTCTTTTTTGTTTGCCACCCCTTCTGCAGTATCTTAGCTAGATGTAGAATACATATCAAAGCTTTGTTAGATGACTTCTGCACATCTAAACCACACAGCTCCACAAAAGAATTCCTTAAAAAATGTATATGTTCAAACAACCTTCGCTCAACAAATTGAGAGTGACTGGTGAAGGCCTTGTATGTTTTGACAAAGCAGGAGTCAAAACAACTAGAGCTAAACACAGAAGCAATATCTCGTATGATGAGAAAGGAGTGTGATGAGAGAGACTGATCTCCTGTTGCCCAGAGATGAACAGAAATCTGCAATTATTTTGAGAGCAAGGTCAGCAAGATCTTACATAGAATGAGAGTGACATTATACACTTGGTTTTAGCCAAACGACCAAGAAAAGTACATGATATCTGACATCAAATACAAATCAAAACTAAAGCGTTACTAGAATCTACCAATTCAATCAATCAAAATGGATGAAACATATTGCTACTGATAAAAAGTAATGTCATGTTAGTTGCGTATAGTATGAGTTATAGAGAAGGCTTGTATGGGTTGTATTACACCCAACTTACTAGCATATTTGCATAAATACACACATAGGGAGCCTAATAGCACTCTAACAACAACTATATTCTATTGGTGGTACGTAGATGACGCTGTGGTAGTGATGGAAGCCAAACTACGTGAGACCCCAACAATAACGATTACGAATATTAAACTTTCAGAGTGGGTGATGTACTACCAGACACAGGGTGATATAGGAATATGGTTGGTAAGCTTAAATCCACAGTCAGACACCCTGATATAGCCTTCTAAGTATGCTTAGTCAATCCAGATCCTCTGAAAGAACAACTCATCGGAATGCTCTCTTGCTGAAATACCTACCTAAGGGAGATCCTGGGGTGATGTCTATTGTTCAATGATAAACAGCAAAGGCTTTTCCACTACGTGAGATCAGCTACGTAGGAACAAACAATGCCATTGTGTTATGGACAATGATTATGACCCAAAATGAAAGCAGCCACTAACTGATGAGATGAGAGCAAACCCAGGACACAGAAAAGACAGCAAAGCCAGAGATCATAAATAAAAGAATAAAGGCATAACATTTGATTTCTTTTCATATAAAATAATGGGTGCTAAAATTGGCAATTATAAAAAAGCAAAACATGTGTTAATTAATGAAAGTATTAACTAGAAACATTAGTCTCTGCAAGTCTCGCAACAAGAGCATAAGGTTTACACATGTCTAAGACTGTAATTTCCAAAATCGAAGATACTTCATAGAAACAGTGAGTAGCTAATGAAAAATACATGATAAAAGAAATATGAACTACTATAACTTGGAAGAATAAAAACAAGAAAACTTCTCTCGTAAACCACCAAGACCAGCATCTGTTAGTAAAAGAAAAAACATAGCATATGATGAATTTTAAGTATCTTTTATCACAATCAAATTTGAGAATACCTTGAGAAGCCTGTGCAGTAAAGATGGAAATGGGGCCAGAAAAATGATTGAAGCTCTAAGTCGGCAAATTGAGAAGGTCAATATCTCAGTGTCAGTGACCTGGTTCAGGAGAAACAGTGTACTCCTTAAGTATGACTTAATAAGCAATCTAAGAGATAACCATTTTTTTGAATTCTTTAGCTCCAAAACAGCTTCCTTCTTGACACTAGAGCTTGATATTCCCAATAACTTCCGAAATATAGCATCAGCCTCATGAAGCATGAACATTAATATCTTGCTGAAAGTTTCACTCTTATGAGTGCCATCAGAGTCATTGTGGCATGCTGCCCTATAAGCATTTATCAGACATGTAAGAGCAGGCACACTATTCTGTTCTTTGACCAGTTTACACAAAGAATCAACAGACACACATGTCAACATTTTGACCATACGAGAATGTGCATTGTCTTCATCCATTGGCTGCACCCCATCTAACCTTCCATCATCGTCATCAGAACTCTGAACCACATAAGAAATAACAGACAATTTTATTAAACACCAGTACTAGTAGTAGGGTTGAAGCTTCAAACGTAAAACTATTTTTGGGATCAACTCGAATTCCATAATAACATGGAAAATTAATATATCTGTTTATATTTTCTGTGCATAGCTGATAGCCTGATAGCTCAACTATGAAGTATGAACTACATGCTCATACTTAAATATCAACCTAAATGCTTTGGAGGAAATTCAAAGAAACCCCGGATAGTGGCACAAAGAGGCCAACCTCAAAACTTCTAAAGCAGTATAGCAAAGAAGCTACTATATCAAAGATAGTGGGGACGACATATATAGATTCTAATAGACATAATAAATCTTCAAATTTTTAAAACTAATCATAACTAGAGGCATACTTCAAAGTAATAGCTTTATAGACAAAAACAGATATGGGCTTGGAATAGTCTGGAACAGGCTGAGAAAGTGCAAAACATAGGTATTCAAAGACTAAAACAAGGTTGGGGATTCAATAAACTGCTGGGAAATTGCTGAGATAAAGCACCAAAGTGTGAAACAGAAATAGTGAGGAGAGCTCAGTGGTATCTTATTTGCTCTTCTTTATTATGATGTTACTATCACTATACATTCCAACAAACCGAACAATTCCTGTTACTATCACCCACACTAGGCCAAATGAGTGCACACTAACAAAAGAAGAATATTGAAACAGAATCATCCAATCCAAAAAGCGAAACACATTAAAAAGCCAAGTACATCGGAATTCAGCAGGGTGGGCATATTTTTCAATATACCAATTATCTTATAATATTGAAGCTGAAGATTAAATCTACGACAGACACTGAAGGTAGAGTCAAGTAGAACTAAAATAAGACATTAGTGAATTCACCAAAAGTAACTCCGAATTCTTATGTTATAAGTCGGGACTATACTCACAGTTCCTTCATCTTTAGTTTGTTCAATCTTTGCTTCATAAATTTCCAGAAATTTTGAAAACCCTGGATCCTGCAGATTTCAAAGCAGAAAGCTAAGTTAGATTGATGAGCAAAACACATTGAAAGAAACCAGGTACTACATTTATTCGAAACAAACATGGGGATGATGAAAAATAACATAATGATAGAATAACACAGAACTTTCCATGAGGCTAACATTTTATTTTTATTCTAAGAAGGGGCATGGGAGGAGTCTAAACAGAGTTAAAGCTCACAATTCTGGTTCTTGTTTCATTTCAGCTTTTTGAAAAAAGAACTCATTAAGTGCAACAAATTGGTTTGTGCATGTCTCAAAAGTTAAATGAAAAATGAAAAAAGACAGACTAGTCTTTAAAGAGAGGACCCTAAACAGAGGGCAAACCATTTTACATCAATTATTTCTTGCAATATGTACAACAGCATAAAACTTAGCACCTAAACATGCAATCTTGTATTCCTTAAAAATTGCAACAACTAAAGCTTCTCTTTCCCTTCAAATATCTTATATACTTAATTCTTGCAATGCTAACAAGTCCAGAATTCTCTAAGAGAAGGAATTTCAGTACTGGATTTATAACCCTTAGGAACTGAACACGCCACAAACAGGCAAAACAAATTTTACAGGGTTCAACTTAAAACACGAGATGTTAGATATCAGTTATTACAGTTATCTCTTGTTCGTCACTTTTTCTGCCCTTCAGGATTTCTTATCCTCCTTTCTGTCTCCTTTCATTGTAATAAAATTTCAATTAGTATTTATTATAAAAAGGACACGATTATGCATAATTGTAATCATGAAACACAAGGAAACCACCTTTTCTTTCAATTTGTTCAATCTTTTTGCTTTCTTCAAAAGTTCTGCATGAATATCTCTGTTCTGCTCTGATAAGGAACTACCACCATTGCTGTCTAAGAATAACTTGCATCAAAAGTCTAACAAAACACATGCAAAGAGAGGAAATTACATTTAGTTTAAAATGAAAACATAAAAATGTCCTTACTCTCAATATCATTTTCATTTTCACCATCATCGGCGATAACATGTGCGCAGCTTGAGTCCTGGTTGCAAAGCCAAGAAATTAACACACCAAAGCAACAACTAAACCAAATTAAATAATAAAATTAAGAGTTTCACCAACAAATTACAACTCAAACCTCTGAAAGAAATCCGTCACTGTCAGAATCCTCTCCAAGCACCTCACTGTCATCTTCACTGAATACAGCATCAAGGGAAGTGCCTTCAATTTCTATGCCTGCCGTGTTTCTGATAAAAAAAAAAAAATTAATCTCCATTTGTTAGTCCAACAGCATCTAAAGAACCATCAGCGAATATCTCTACAACAATTTAAATTGAGGAAATCATCTGTGGTCAATGTTCCTCACAAATTAAGCGCTTTTCCCTATTTCATTGATGATAATATTCCTCACCACTACAATTGTAATTCAAGAAAAATATAGAGGCAACTATGAAGCGTCCATAGCACATACTTCAAAAACCACATCCTCGAAGATTAGGATTAAAACAATGTGACCAATCAAAGATATGGACTTAAACATTGAAAAAAACTTTCTGGTCCAAAAGAGGATGAAATAAGTAAGACAACAGCTGCATGTACTTTCCCTTTTCAAGAAAATGTCATAATCCTCATAATCAAAATTAAATAAAAACATAAATTAGGAGGATTATTATGCGAAAACACTCATTGAGAAACTCCTCATAGAGAACAGGACAAAAATCCCCACGGGTTTAAGAGAATATCTATCAGTTTCACTTATAAATTAGGAGGATTATTTCCAAGCACTTGCACTTGGCTCTATAAATAAACCTACAGTTGTAGTCACAATTTTATTTTTTATTTTTAAGAAAACACCGCATCTAATTACATTAAGTCAATCACCATCTGTCCAAGTCAAAGCTGCATACTGTCATTCCTAATGTTGTAGTGCATTCGTAATGCCGTTTAATGTTGTAGTTCATTTATGAAGAAATCATAATCATAATAGTAAATGTCACAGAACTTATGTTCAGAAGTCATGGAAAAGCATCAGGGCATCATCAAGATTCATCAATGATGATCCCAGGAGATAATAGACATTTTGTAGCCGATTGTGTTTGGTCTTCAGTGTCTTTGACCCCTCTCTCTTGTCTTTAGAAACTCTAAAAAGAACCTCGTCATCCTTCTCTAGCTCAAAATCCATTCTTAGGTTCAAATTTAAGGCCGCATGATACATCTCGTCTAGTACATATTCCCAAAGCAGAGGTTTATCAACTTTCCACAAAATAAACCTGGATTGCTTAGCTGCCATCACTTGTAATTTCTCCATATGCAAGTAGTTATCCTTCCATAACCTATATAGTAACTTTGGAGCTTCTTTTTTTTCGACAAGAGTAGACTCTGCTATCTGATCTGTCTCGAGAAAGCGATTAGCCTTTGACAGTAGCCTGAACATTCTATAAGCATCCGTTCCGTACCTTTTCAACACAATAGACTCAACCTCCTCGTTTCGGGCCAATTCAATAATGTTGTTCAAATCTATTGTGTATGAATCATCTGACACCCTCGATGGACAACCCAGCTGGACTAGAGTAGCTTTAACTCGATCTATGGTCATAGTACGACCGGTTTCAGTCTTCACCAATTCTGTGAAAATTGTTTCCAGCGATAATGGAACTGAATTCTGTACTTTGACATTTTTCTCTGCAGTTCTAGTTGCCTCCAGTATTGCACTTAGGACAGTAGCAGCTGCATCATCCAGTCGTGTTCTTACATTCTCAATCATTGCCTTATGCCTAAGAATACGCATAAACTCTTCAAAGTTTGCTCGCCAAGGAATTAACTCCTCTTTAAAAACATTCTCTTCAACACTTGTCGTCATGGGGATATCATCTGAATTTGTTTCTCTGTCAGCATTAAATCCTGTTGTATCTGCTGCAAGTGAAAATCTGATTGCTTCCCCAGGCACTGATGCTTCTAGAACACGTTGTTCTATAGTCAATGGTGGTTGGAATATCTTAGCAAACTTAGCACCCCGCTTCTTGATAGTAGTTTCTTCAACTACGGGATAAACCACTGGCTCAGGGGCAGGGCAGCGTTCAACATATCGCACTGCCAAAAGTTTACAAAGGCTCTCCCGCACAGTCACAGGATTTTGTTTTCCTTCGCTGGCATTGTCAGCGATCTGCTTGAGGTTAAGTCTACCATTGCGAAGCAATCCTTCAAGAACCACTACACACAGCTCGTCATCGAGTTGGTGCTTGACTATTTCCATAAATTTGGGAAACCTAGGGCGATGGAGGATGTTATCAAACAATGCCAGGTACTGTGTAGTATGTGTTTTAATACCATCTTGATTTTCAAGGATGAAGGGTTGGGCGCAGTTGTGTTGAATTAAGACGAGGAGGGAGTTACGGACTTGCTCCTTTTGAAGTTGGGTGAAGCGAATTAACTGTTCCAGAGTCAGTGCTCCCTTTCTAATAAGAGTCTCGCATACTTTAGAGACGACGGTGCCGAAGTGTTTGGTGATGAGGTGAATGGCGAGTTTGATGCCATGTTCTGAAACCATTCTTTTTCTTAGTCGGTTACAGAGTAAGAGAGAACGACGGTGTGGAGAAGGAAGTAGTTGTAGTCACAATTGTTGCAGTCACGTTGTAAAAGAAGACCATAGTTAATTCGTCTGGGAACTCCTTCAAGACTTCCACCTATGAAATGAATATCTATCGGTGTTAGTTGATATCCAAGAGACATCTTATAATATTGTATAATATTGTATCTAATAGGGGTGTAACGGTCCGGTCCGGTCTTTCATGGACTTTAGGGACCGGACCGTTTAAATTAGTGTGGTCCGGTCCAGTCCGGTCCTGACGTTATTAGTGTGGTCTTTCATGAACGGTCCGGTCCGGTCTATTTAGACCATAATAATAAAAAAATATAAAACCTGTTTTTTTCTTTTTTTTTTTTTTCCACATGATAACAGAAAAAAATAGCCACTAGAAAATACACAGTACAAAGGGATCAAATAATAATAAAATTGCCCCTTTCATATTCCAATTTAAGATTCATACAAAGCATAGAGTAATTAATGAATAATCATGAAAAAAATTTGGTAGTTAATTCTTGCACTAAAAAAATGCAACAAGGGTTTTCATTCGGTCCTGCAAGTGCATAGTGCATACTGTTAATTAAAATAACTAAAATATATTATTAGAATCTAAAAAAGTAAAAATATTATAAAATTCTATTTTTATTAGAATCTAAAAATAACTAAAAATTAATTAAAATAACTAAAAAAAACTAACCTGGAACTCTGGAAGTCAACGAAGCAGAAGCACAAGCAGAAGCGGAGAAGGTGGCGGCGAGGGAGGGCGGCAGATCTGAGGGTTGAGCGGCGGCGTAGAACGGAGGGAGCTTGTGAAATGAGAACGAGGGAGAGAGGGAGCGCTTGAAAGGGAGGGCGGCGCGGACAACTGTGAAGGGAGGGCGGCGGCGGAGGGAGATTTGTGAAGGGATTGTGAAGGGAGGGCGGCGGCGGAGGGAGATTTGTGAAGGGATTGTGAAGGGAGGGCGGCGGCGAAGGGAGAAAACTGTGAAGGAAGAGAGAGGAGAGAGCTTCAGAGTTCAGACGGCGGAGGGAGGGAGGGCGGCGCCGGCGCAGTTGTGAGTGAAGGGAGGGAGGGAGGAGGGCGGCGGCGGGGTAGAGACCAGAGAGAGGAAGGAACGGGTTTCTTTTTAGGGTTTAATCTTTTTAGTTTTAGGAACCTTTTATACTGAGTGTTAGTGTGTGAGTTGTTTTATTTATTTTTTTTAATATATATATATTTCAGCTATCGGTCTGGTCCGGTCCGGTCTTGGCAGTCTCAAAATTTTTCAGACCGCGGACCGGACCAATGGTAGATCGGTCCAGATATTTTCGGACCGGACCGGATCGGACCGTGAGACCAGATCGGACCATATTTTTCGGTCTGGTCGGTCCGATTTGACCAGTCTCGCGGTGCAGGACCGGACTTTTAGGTTATATCTTTAAAGATCTCTTAGCTAGCTTAGGATTTAGTTTTTTACCACTATCAATTATTTCCTGAATTCTTTCCTTATTTTTATTTTTATTTTTTTTTAATTTGATTTGATTATGCCATTACGTTAGAACTCCTTTATTTGGTCTCCTCATCTACTTTTAGTACATTAGTTATATCAAGCAATATAGAAACTTTATTAATGTTCATGCTATTACTATGTTTGTAACAATAGGAATGAATTAAAAATTTCAGAACTAAGTTTCTAAGCTTATACTACCTATAAAGGATTTATGTCATCTAAAGATAGGAGCATATTTTTTGAAAATAAAGTGCAAAATATAACCACTGGTGTGAAAACAAATTAAAGATGTTTGATATGCGAAAATATTTATGTTTTTATTTTCCGCTATTATAAATAATTATAGTAGTAAACTCATGTTTTCTTTTTATTTTTGGTTAATTATGAATGTGATTGCCTTTTTATTTGGTAAGAAATATTGTGAAAACAGTACTTTTTAGTTAATCTTCATCTATGAAACCATAAATGAAACAAAAGATTGCATTGATAATTAAAAATAAAAACGCCCAATCACTCTTATAATTATCAATTATAGAATGAAATAAAAATCGAGTATGTTTTCATGCACACGTAAATAACGTCCAAGGGAATCAAATTCTCACATATGCTGATTTTTGTGCTTGTATTTTAAATTGCACATTCTACTCTCTGAAGCATACCTGTAAAATGTACCATAATGATGCCAGCAAATAATCAGCAGTGAGCAGAATGCCAGCAATTGCCCAATTTGGATCAACTGAATTAAGAATGCTAAATGGTTGAAGGTTGGTACGAGTGATGATGATCGGTTGACCTTTGTATTTACTAACTTAATTTCAAACAAAGCAGATTAGCTTAATTTCATTTTTCAGCTAGACACTCAAATATAAACAGATTATATTTTTAACAGATTATAATCACAAAAAAATAATCATAATTTCATTTTTACTAGCTATACCAAACACGCATAGTACTAGTGTATTTTCTATTGTATGAGAAAGTTAGGTTAGAAATGAACAAGAAAAGATAATGTAATTTTTTATTTCATATCCTCACGATAACACCACAATCGCCACCACCATCACACTTCCAAAAACCACCATGACCATATATCAATGTTATAGTTATCTTACACGTACCAAACACTGAACAGAATAAGAACTATCATATGTTTGTCCTATCTTGACCACCAAATGCATTCTTATGAACTAGAAATAAAGTATGCTTTAACCCAATGGCAGGCAACTGCCCGCACAAGCTCAAGTAAAATTCATAGAAGTACAAATTTGTTATACATAAATTGATGTTTCTAGGCATCTAGCTATCATGAGGTTTTCCTTGTTTCATTTTTTGCTGCTTAAAATTCTGGGTCCATACAAAAACAATGCAGTGGTTGCACTTTAGAGATATCAAATTTTTATGGTATTGATTATAAATTATAATATATTGAAAGCATTAGTGGAAAAGCATATCAAATTTTTTATGGTATTTCTGAAGCCTGCTGTATAATCAAGGCTCCTCCTATAACATGTGCAGAACTGTGGCAATTTCAAAAAAAGGAAACACAAAAACCTAGCTTATGTAAAATACATAGTTAGATGATCCAAATCCGACATCAAATACTTCCTAGACATCTCCAGGAAATTGCAAAACTTCAAAGTCATTCTTGTATTTAAAAACATCACCAAAAATAAGCTTATCATAGTACCACTTTTCCTTTAAAGCCTAAGGACTCATTACACTCAACCTTGCTCTACAACAAATGTTTCAACATCATGCTCTCATTGTATCCTCTCCAATGAATGAAACTGCATTTGTCCTCAACATTGCCATTTTACTGATATAGTTTCTAAACCTAAGGTAAGGTGTATCAAAGAGTAGGGGGGGAAAGTAACACCAATTTCCTTCAATCTCGATAAAGCATTAATTCTTCAAAATTTCAGTAGCTGTCACACCAACCATGCCATTTCTATGTTGCATTTTCTTCCTTCCTTTTTTACCCGAAGACTGCATCAAATATCAAGCATAATGTCAGAAACACAGCACCTAGAAGATTTAATTGAAGAATATAATATTAAATCCTCCTCCTAAGCAATAGCTCATTGGTTTAAGCTTTTTGTTTTCCCCACAAAAACATGACATCTGATAAAAATAAAATCATTTGACACTTGTGCATTTGTTTGGTTGACCTTTTACAAAAAATAAATAAATAAATAAATAAAAAAAATAAAAAAAATCAGAAGCTACAACAAAGAGTATTTTTCAGGTTCTCAAAAGATCCCTTCTTAGAATCACTTTTTTTAAGCCTAAACAAACAGGTCCTAAATTGATGACCACAATTGAATCCTTTGCCTACCACCCTAGGGAATTTTACATGGCTCAGCATTATTCATAAATATAACTAATGAGAACCTCAGATTCTCCAACGGAAATCATAATCAAGACATTAAACCCCTAATGGTGAGTTTGTATCCAAAATTAAGCAGTCTTTTTTTTTTTAGAACTTCAGCAGTCTTCATATTAATTGATAGAGAAATGACATATTTAGTCAACATTGACCCTAGATATAAGAACAAAACGTCAAAACCCAAACAAACAGAATAAGGAAGAACTGTACCTTTCCATTTGAAATTGTTTTCCTGGAAGCAGCCTTGCTCATGATGCTCTTATAGTATTGTGAAAATGGAGTGCTACCATTATGTTTTTCAGCCTGGCAAATCAACCATTTAGGACTCAAATAGTCTAGTAAATCAATGACTAGAACCCTGATTCAGAAAGATGAGGGGAGTAACCTGAAGAAATGTTTCAGCCGACTGATGATCCTTTGGTGAGAAAGGCACAACATCTCTTTTCTTACGTACAAAGTCAACATTCATCTCAACCTGAATTGGCCCGGTCCCAGAAGGGGCACACAAAAAGAAAGTTGGTGAGATGCATATAATTCAATGTCCGCATCAACATACGACAAAACAAAAGTTTTCAACAATATGTTATAACTTCAGAGCAAACCCTTAATTATCCTTGAAAGATTAGTGTCCAAATATAGATCCTATAAATATTTGTAATTTATCACCAATTAAGTCCTTAAAAGATTTTAAACATTGTCACATTGGTCCATTTAAGGATTTAAGTCACTAATTGAAGTCCTTCAATTTAACATTGTCTTTATTCTTCTAAGGATTTAATTGGTGACAAAAAAAAACTTTTAAGGACCTGTCTAGTGACACCATAATCTTTGGACGAGTGAATTGATGGTATATTCTTAACTATTAAAATGTTAATGAATTCAGACAGACTAGGAACTAAACAAAACTAAACCGTACAGACTTATTGCTTGATGACTTAAACATCAAGCAGGGCACCAAAAAAAAAATCACAAAACATGTCAAATGTCAATGAACACTTCGCATAGAATTTGAAGCAAAAACAGCCAGTTTGCTATATGGTACTGATTCAAGGGTTTCTACATGCTCTCTGGAGATCGACATTCATTTCAATGTCAAAATTCAAGATAGGTGTACTCTACTCTAAAGAGAGACAGGAAAACAGAATGGCTTTATTAAAACTTGTACCTGATCAATAAAACGCTTGATAACACGCTTGAAACTCTCGATAGAAGTTATTTCATAGAGCTTCTTGAGGTGGATAAGTGGAGCTGTTGCCAGCTCAGGAAAAGATATATGGTAGCTCCATTGTGCAAAGTGCTCCGAAAGGAGTTCAATGGCAGAAGAGATACACTCATCTTGGAAGTCACGTGATTTTAACCAATGCTTTGGAAGCTGTAAAAATTATTAAACATCAGAAAACGAGTTTAATCCAAATATTGTATTTGATAAACAAGAATTCTTGAACTAATCTTCAAAAGAGAAAACAGAAACTCCGCACTGTAACATTCATGTCTGACCTTTATGGTAGACAAAGGTTCAAGGACTTTGCCTGGTTTTCCACCCTCCTTGGTGATTTTATATTCTAAAACATCCAGCACCAATGACGTAACAGGGATGAAAACCCCACTGGAAGCAGAAAGACGATTAAGCCATTGGATACATCGAAGTCTCAGTGGTAAATATCTAGGCCCGGGAAACAGGAGAGCAACTCCATTTATAATCTGTACAATCATATACAGTAATGGCTGAAGATCGTAGTCCGGTATGTTTGTAGATATAAATGCAACCCATAGATCAATGCAATTGATGTACTGCCAGCTACAAATTTTCTTAACCAACTCCTGCCCATAAAATATACGGTAGAATATCAGAAAATTTTCCTCAACGTGGCAATATTATGGTCCCATAGATACTTATACATGCTATTTGCTTCTTTAAAGGACTGACCATTAACATTTAACTTGAATCAATAAAGAATGGCACTGGATGAAAATGTTAAAAGCTTACCTTCTTTTTTGTTTGCCACCCCTTCTGCAGTATATTAGCTAGATGTAGAATACATATCAATGCTTTGTTAGATGACTTCTGCACATCTAAACCACATAGCTCCACAAAAGAGGTCCTTAAAAAATGTATATGTTCAAACAACCTTCGCTCAACAAATTGAGAGTGACTGGTGAAGGCCTTGTATGTTTTGACAAAGCAGGAGTCAAAACAGCTAGAGCTAAACACAGAAGCAATATCTCGTATGATGAGAAAGGAGTGTGATGAGAGAGACTGATCTCCCGTTGCCCAGAGATGAACAGAAATCTGCAATTATTTTGAGAGCAAGGTCAGCAAGATCTTACATAGAATGAGAGTGACATTATACACTTGGTTTTAGCCAAACGACCAAGAAAAGTACATGATATCTGACATCAAATACAAATCAAAACTAAAGCGTTACTAGAATCTACCAATTCAATCAATCAAAATGGATGAAACATATTGCTACTGATAAAAAGTAATGTCATCTTTGTTGCGTATAGTATGAGTTATAGAGAAGGCTTGCATGGGTTGTATTACACCCAACTTACTAGCATATTTGCATAAATACACACATAGGGAGCCTAATAGCACTCAAACAACAACTATATTCTATTGGTGATACGTAGATGACGCTGTGGGTAGTGATGGAAGCCAAACTACGTGAGACCCCAACAATACCGATTATGAATATTAAACTTTCAGAGTGGGTGATGTACTACCAGACACAGGGTGATATAGGAATATGGTTGGTAAGCTTAAATCCACAGTCAGACACCCTGATATAGCCTTCTAAGTATGCTTAGTCAATCCAGATCCTCTGAAAGAACAACTCATCGGAATGCTCTCTTGCTGAAATACCTACCTAAGGGAGATCCTGGGGTGATGTCTACTGTTCAATGATAAACAGCAAAGGCTTTTCCACTACGTGAGATCAGCTACGTAGAACAAACAATGCCATTGTGTTATGGACAATGATTATGACCCAAAATGAAAGCAGCCACTAACTGATGAGATGAGAGCAAACCCAGGACACAGAAAAGACAGCAAAGCCAGAGATCATAAATAAAAGAATAAAGGCATAACATTTGATTTCTTTTCATATAAAATAATGGGTGCTAAAATTGGCAATTATAAAAAAGCAAAACATGTGTTAATTAATGAAAGTATTAACTATAAACATTAGTCTCTGCAAGTCTCACAACAAGAGCATAAGGTTTACACATGTCTAAGACTGTAATTTCCAAAATCGAAGATACTTCATAGAAACAGTGAGTAGCTAATGAAAAATACATGATAAAAGAAATATGAACTACTATAACTTGGAAGAATAAAAACAAGAAAACTTCTCTCGTAAACCACCAAGACCAGCATCTGTTAGTAAAAGAAAAAACATAGCATATGATGAATTTCAAGTATCTTTTATCACAATCAAATTTGAGAATACCTTGAGAAGCCTGTGCAGTAAAGATGGAAATGGGGCCATAAAAATGATTGAAGCTCTAAGTCGGCAAATTGAGAAGGTCAATATCTCAGTGTCAGTGACCTGGTTCAGGAGAAACAGTGTACTCCTTAAGTATGACTTAATAAGCAATCTAAGAGATAACCATTTTTTTGAATTCTTTAGCTCCAAAACAGCTTCCTTCTTGAAACTAGAGCTTGATATTCCCAATAACTTCCGAAATATAGCATCAGCCTCATGAAGCATGAACATTAATATCTTGCTGAAAGTTTCACTCTTATGAGTGCCATCAGAGTCATTGTGGCATGCTGCCCTATAAGCATTTATAAGACATGTAAGAGCAGGCACACTATTCTGTTCTTTGACCAGTTTACACAAAGAATCAACAGACACACATGTCAACATTTTGACCATACGAGAATGTGCATTGTCTTCATCCATTGGCTGCACCCCATCTAACCTTCCATCATCGTCATCAGAACTCTGAACCACATAAGAAATAACAGACAATTTTCTTAAACACCAGTGCTAGTAGTAGGGTTGAAGCTTCAAACGTAAAACTATTTTTGGGATCAACTTGAATTCCATAATAACATGGAAAAATAATATATCTATTTATATTTGCTGTGCATAGCTGATAGCCTGATAGCTCAACTATGAAGTATGAACTACATGCTCATACTTAAATATCAACCTAAATGCTTTGGAGGAAATTCAAAGAAACCCCGGATAGTGGCACAAAGAGGGCAACCTCAAAACTTCTAAAGCAGTATAGCAAAGAAGCTACTATATCAAAGATAGTAGGGACAAATATAGATTCTAATAGACATAATAAATCTTCAAATTTTTAAAACTAATCATAACTAGAGACATACTTCAAACTTCAAAGCAATAGATTTATAGACAAAAACAGATATGGGCTTGGAATAGTCTGGAACAGGCTGAGAAAGTGCAAAACATAGGTATTCAAAGACTAAAACAAGGTTGGGGATTCAATAAACTGCTGGGAAATTGCTGAGATAAAGCACCAAAGTGTGAAACAGAAATAGTGAGGAGAGCTCGGTGGTATCTTATTTGCTCTTCGTTATTATGATGTTACTATCACTATACATTCCAACAAACCAAACAATTCCTGTTACTATCACCCACACTAGGCCAAATGAGTGCACACTAACAAAAGAAGAATATTGAAACAGAACCATCCAATCCAAAAAGCAAAACACATTAAAAAGCCAAGTACATCAGAATTCAGCAGGGTGGGCATATTTTTCAATATACCAATTATCATATAGTATTGAAGCTGAAGATTAAATCTATGACAGACACTGAAGGTAGAGTCAAGTAGAACTAAAATAAGACATTAGTGAATTCACCAAAAGTAACTCCGAATTCTTATGTTATAAGTCGGGACTATACTCACAGTTCCTTCATCTTTAGTTTGTTCAATCTTTGCTTCATAAATTTCCAGAAATTTTGAAAACCCTGGATCCTGCAGATTTCAAAGCAGAAAGCTAAGTTAGATTGATGAGCAAAACACATTGAAAGAAACCAGGTACTACATTTATTCGAAACAAACATGGGGATGATGAAAAATAACATAATGATAGAATAACACAGAACTTTCCATGAGGCTAACATTTTATTTTTATTCTAAGAAGGGGCATGGGAGGAGTCTAAACAGAGTTAAAGCTCACAATTCTGGTTCTTGTTTCATTTCAGCTTTTTGAAAAAAGAACTCATTAAGTGCAACAAATTGGTTTGTGCATGTCTCAAAAGTTAAATGAAAAATGAAAAAAGACAGACTAGTCTTTAAAGAGAGGACCCTAAACAGAGGGCAAACCATTTTACATCAATTATTTCTTGCAATATGTACAACAGCATAAAACTTAGCACCTAAACATGCAATCTTGTATTCCTTAAAAATTGCAACAACTAAAGCTTCTCTTTCCCTTCAAATATCTTATATACTTAATTCTTGCAATGCTAACAAGTCCAGAATTCTCTAAGAGAAGGAATTTCAGTACTGGATTTATAACCCTTAGGAACTGAACACGCCACAAACAGGCAAAACAAATTTTACAGGGTTCAACTTAAAACACGAGATGTTAGATATCAGTTATTACAGTTATCTCTTGTTCGTCACTTTTTCTGCCCTTCAGGATTTCTTATCCTCCTTTCTGTCTCCTTTCATTGTAATAAAATTTCAATTAGTATTTATTATAAAAAGGACACGATTATGCATAATTGTAATCATGAAACACAAGGAAACCACCTTTTCTTTCAATTTGTTCAATCTTTTTGCTTTCTTCAAAAGTTCTGCATGAATATCTCTGTTCTGCTCTGATAAGGAACTACCACCATTGCTGTCTAAGAATAACTTGCATCAAAAGTCTAACAAAACACATGCAAAGAGAGGAAATTACATTTAGTTTAAAATGAAAACATAAAAATGTCCTTACTCTCAATATCATTTTCATTTTCACCATCATCGGCGATAACATGTGCGCAGCTTGAGTCCTGGTTGCAAAGTCAAGAAATTAACACACCAAAGCAACAACTAAACCAAATTAAATAATAAAATTAAGAGTTTCACCAATAAATTACAACTCAAACCTCTGAAAGAAATCCGTCACTGTCAGAATCCTCTCCAAGCACCTCACTGTCATCTTCACTGAATACAGCATCAAGGGAAGTGCCTTCAATTTCTATGCCTGCCGTGTTTCTGATTAAAAAAAAATGAATCTACACTTGTTAGTCCAACAGCATCTAAAGAACCATCAGCGATTCAGCGAATATCTCTACAACGATTTAAATTGAGGAAATCATCTGTGGTCAATGTTCCTCACAAATTAAGCGCTTTTCCCTATTTCCTTGATGATAATATTCCTCACCACTACAATTGTAATTCAAGAAAAATACAGAGGCAACTATGAAGCGTCCATAGCACATACTTCAAAAACCACATCCTCGAAGATTAGGATTAAAACAATGTGACCAATCAAAGATATGGACTTAAACATTGAAAAAGACTTTCTGGTCCAAAAGAGGATGAAATAAGTAAGACAACAGCTGCATGTACTTTCCCTTTTCAAGAAAATGTCATAATCCTCATAATCAAAATTAAATAAAAACATAAATGAGGAGGATTACTATGCGAAAACACTCATTGAGAAACTCCTCATAGAGAACAGGACAAAAATCCCCACGGGTTTAAGAGAATATCTATCAGTCTCTTTTAGTTAGAACATATATTTAGTTTTTGATTGAACTTTCTAGTTTCTTCTACTACTTTTTAGTTATGTGTTTTCTATTGCTTTTAGAAGACTGCTTTAGTGGACAAATCCTACATAGTTCCAAATTCATCAAGCAAAAGGGAAAGGTTGTTAAGAACATGACATCATAATCACTACAATAGAAATAGAGCAGCATGGGTAAGTTATGAGTCAGAAGAAAAATGCATTTAAGTCACCATTTACCTTTCATTTGAGGCATTTGTTGCATCTTCCTCATGGTTTTCTTCAACATCTTGACTATCTTCTGATACAATCAAAATTTACAAAACATTAAAAATTCAAACTGATAGGAACTCGAAGACAGCTAGCACATTTATTCGAAAGAAAAATGGGGGTGATGCTAAATACACTCGGAAATTTCTACTCGCACCCATCAGAAAGACCTTCCGAAATGAAGAAATACACTGACGGAAAGACCTTCAGATGGGTGCGAATAGAAATTTCCGGGTGTATTTAGTAATCATCAAAAATAGTACACTACCAAAAGCAACGATATGTTGAGCTGTCCAAAACTTTGAAAAAAAAATGTCCAAGATGAACAAAGTCGGGTACTTTACAATTACAACACTATCACAATTTAGTACATGCAAAGATGTTCTCCCTTCTCACTTAAAATTTTGAAATTTAGTAGGTTTTAATTCCTTGCTTGATGCATTTTTCCATTCAAGTGCAATTATATTCAATGTAAAATCACTTTTGACACTAGTAGAAGCTGCAAAAAGAGCTGAAATGAAATGAGAAGCCATATTTTTCCATATTTTATGGCTTCTAAAAAAACCACTTTTATAGAATTACATTTTTGCACCTAAGCAAGGTGACCATAACATCAAAATCCCAAGAAGAGCAATAAGCATGTATTGCAAGGATATCCATTATACTGATAACTGAACAGTATAGACAAAGACAAAGACAAGAAAGTAAAAGATAATAAAATGAAAGAAAATGAAAAAGCAATTAATTAGCATGATAGAAGAAACAAATAGTTAACTTTGTAATTTCAATGTAATTTAATAATAATATAGAAATATGAAAAATGGATACTGGTTTTGGAAGCTTTTCTTTTGAACTTGGAATTGAGCTTCCTCTTGTTCCTCAAAACTGATTGCAGATTCTTCTTTGCAAACTTCCTTGCCTTCTTCCCTAGCTTCCCCATTATATATCAATCAATACCAAGATTCTAGAAACAAACAAAAAGAGAAAGCTTAGTAATAAGAGTTGAGAAAAAATGAAATTGGAAAATGAAGGTCGATAGAGAGATAGAGAAGTTACTGTGATTGTGATTGTGATTGTGATTGTGACGGTGACGGCGTCGTTCAATTGGGAGAGAGAGTAGGCGGCGGGAAAGGAAGCAACGAAGCTCTCTGACTAAACCCAACCCAATGGAGGAGAGACCGATAAACCCTTTTTTCTAACTATCATAAATAACCAGAAGTCCACAAGTGAACTGAACAAACAAATTTTATTTTAGGATTTTCCCTCTAAAAATAATTGTAAAATATCATATATTTTTTTTTTCACATCGGTTCCCAAGTAAATATAGTAATTAAGTCCTTGAATTATTTATGTAAAAAAACAGTAATACTATTATTTTTAATGTAATATCCTCACATTAATCCCTATTAATTTTTATTCGTAATGTGATATCCTCGCAATAATGCTATTAATTTTCCTTCGTTTCATTATTCTATTGCTTGAAATTGTATGTTATAAAAAAAAAATGAAACAAAAAGCCCAAATAAAGAGAGGAAACAATCTGGAACCAATGAAGGATTTTAATGACCTCTTTTTGGACCTCTTATAGTAGGTAAACAAAACCTGGTAAATATGTAAATTTTTCTGAGTAAGAGGGTAAACACAAGCAGGGAAAAAACCAGTGGTTCATAAAGAAAGTCAGTGGTCCTTTTTGTCTTCAATTAAATAAATGGTTTGCACAAAAAATTCACAACCCTCAGAAATAGAAGAATATAATTCTTAATCTAACGGTGGAAATATAATTCCCTGTGAGTCAATAAAAAAAAAGTTTCTTTTTGCTTGTTCTGTTCCCATAATCTCAATAACAATGGAGGTTTTGGGCATTATAAAATTACGCACATTTTAAAAAACAGAGTTTTCTTTATATAATAGTATAGATAAAATTTGCAACTGCAAGTGGCCATAGAAAAGGATAAAAGACTCGAGAAACATAGAAAAGGAATCCTCCTCCTTGCGATACAGTCCCACTCGCAACCGCCGCCCCAAGTTTATATAAACTCCTGTCACCGTCGATTCCTGCCACCGCAGCCGCACACCACGGTGCATCCAACCTCTACCACGTCATCGTCATCATCAACCGTTGCCTAACCGCCGCTCGCTGTCGCCGCTCGCCGTTGACACTTTAATAATTATTACCATATCAAAGAAGAAATTTTGCCATGAAACCTCCATTGTTATCTATACTATTATATAAAGAAAACTCTGTTTTTTAAAATGTGCGTAATTTTATAATGCCCAAAACCGCTATAGTTATGTTTTTAAAAACGTGATATCTATTTATACATCACGTAGGTAGACTCTTCCTTTTCCTATTCTTCTTTTTCTTCTTCTTTCTTCTGCATGATGAAGAAACTGAAGTGATGATGATTCTTCCTTACTGTAGCGGTGATTCACACCCTTTCTTCCTTACTTTCTGGTTACGTGTGGTGATTCTTCCTTACTGCATTCACACCCTTTCGCGTCGGTTGGCCAGCCAAGACACTGAATTGGACGGTATTTTATATAACTTCTTCGATTATCAGTTTATGTGATCGGTTGATATGACTGGAACGTGCAATAATGATTTTGTTTTTATTTCCACATATAACTATAGCGGTTTTTGCTTTATGTGCATTTGATATATTGAATTATGAATTATGAATGCCTTTTACTTTCAAACTGTACTGGTGTTTCCAAAATTCAGATAACGTGTTTTAATTCTGAATTTTTTATCACTTTCATTTTCGTTTATCCCTTTCATTAGCAAAATGTAACACTATTGTTTTCTATACGTAGGAAGTAGATTTAGGTTTCATTGGTAATTATTAAATTACTTCTTTCTTAATAATGAGGCTTTTGAGGAATGTGTTGGTAAAATGGTGTTTGGTGCAAAAGAAATCTTTTCTATTACGTATTTTTTAACAAGTATGTGAGAGGGTTGAATGAATATAAAAAAACCAATTTTACATTCAGTTTCTATATTGTTTTTTTGTGATGAACAGAGAATAAAAAAAAATGAAGATGAAGATGAAGAAAAAAATACCCTCTCAAATTTGCAAGAAGAAGAAATCTTGCGTATATAGATATTAGAAACCTTTCGAATAAAGTACCTCTAATTTTAAAGCAAGCAACGAGGATTTGATCAATTAAAATATCTCATACAGCAAATACTTCACTGCCATGTACGAAAACAAAAAGATAATGATTAATTTTACATACAGCAAATCATGGCAGTTTTAAAAGCAACTCTCTTTGTAATAAAAACTTACTTTTTAACCACCAAGAACGGTTACCAAAAGAACTAAGGGAACTTCCTCTCAACCTTTTAAAAACTTCACTGTCCCTTTTTCATTTTCTTTTTATCAGAAACACAAAATCTCTATTATTTTCTGGCGAATGAACAACATATTTCATTTATACTTCAAGGTATTCACTGTCATAACTAATCAACTTTTCTCTAATTTTGATTTTCAAAATGTCCCCTTCATTCCTGCCTCAATTTTATTGTTTTAATTTAGGTTTTGAGGAGTTATTTTTTTTCCTTTGTGCATCTTCAAGCAATCCTACTTTAGCATATATTCGTGAGTGTAACATCCTAAGTTTTATATATGTATAGAAATATTAGAAATTGGTAAGTTAGTGTTTAGGATCTTTATAATGCATAGAAATAACTTAGAACCAAATAGAATGCATTAGAAAATAATGTTCTTAGGCAATATTCAAGTATTACAAATAATACTCGAGTATTGTATCAGAAAAATCAAACAGAGAAAATAAAGCGTTCAGGAAAAATATTCAAGTATTACAAATAATACTCGAGTATTGTATCAGAAAAATCAAACAGAGAAAATAAAGCGTTCAGGAAATACTCGAGTATTTCAAGAAATACTCAAATACTCGAGTATTCTGGATAAAATACTCGAGTATGAAATACACGAATTTGGACATTGTTGGCTTATTTCCCTCTTTCCACAAGGCTCGACTCTCTAATATAATTGAATAGCTTTTGTAAGTTTAAATTGTATTTCTTTTCAGTATTGACTGACGAATAAGGGTTAGATATATAAATACTACTTTAATATCACATAAGTATCTTATTTTTCTAAACCCATTTGCTATAATCTTAAAATATAATAGGAATATATTTGAATGAAAACTTCAGTGTGAACGTGTTTCCTTTCCACTAAGAATCTTTTCGAGTTTTATGCTAATAATTCATGTAAAGGAATTTGTTTTTGTGAAAATTTAGTCTTTGTCCCATAAAGATAATCACTATGATTACAACCTTTTAAAATTATGTTTGGGGACAGTTATCTATAACTATTTTCACAACGTAATTTGAGTATAAAGATACTTTCTGATTGCTTTATAATTGTTTGCATAAGTAAAAATATAAATATACTTATATAGATTAAAAGACAACTAAAGCCTGACAATATAAGCATTATATCTCTTTTCTCTGTCATGCATCTAAACAAACTTATAAATGGAAATTAATTTAAGGTTAACAAAATAATAATGCATGTATAATTTCGTTTAAATTTATGGATCCATATTCTTAAACATGACAATTAAGAATGCATACACTCAATTATAGCAATTTACATGAAAATGAACATTTTTAACAAATAAATAACATTCACAAAGACCAATTTTTCAATACACCATTTTATTATAAACAACTCTTTACGACAAAAACACGAAAATGGGAATGCGGGACGAATGCGGGACGACAGGCACGGGAGTGCCTGTCGGCACGCTAGTAGAGAATAATTTTTCTGAAAAGGAGCCGATGTTGGTTTTTTTCCCCCTTTGAAAAACATACTAATGTGATTAACTGTAATAAGCAGTAGTTATTTAATGCCAATTTACAGTGTTATTTGTCTTTTTGGGACGAAAATATTTATTGAAAGAAAAAAGAAAAAAAATTCATTAGGAAGAATGATTGGAGGGATCCCTCCCGCCCTATATATAAAAATTTTTTGGGTTTTTATTTTGGTTTTATTTATACTTCCATTTCAATTTTTAAAAGCATTTAATTAATTTTTTTTCCACAAACACATCTCTATTAACTCAACACTTTTTAGGATCTCAATAAAAATTATAGGTTAGTTTTGAAAAAGTATATCAAAGTGCTACTTTTCATGTCTACCCCTATTTAATAGGGTATTGGTTTTCGTAAGTAGTGAAGATAAGTAATGATTATAAAAAGATAAAGGGTACAGTGACAAAAAACATAATTAATGTATTGAACATCTTAGTAATGATTGCATTTCTTAAAGGATATGTTTTGTTTGAAATAGGACAAATAAATAGAAACAGAAGAAGTATAAATCAATCCATTCCATTATTTAATAATTGACTAGTTTCAATAATACATTACTAATTTCCACTTTGGCACCTAAATAAATCGATTATTAATTTTCAGTTGTTATTTATAATTATTACAACACACTGCCTTCAAAAAGTTAATTTCATATGTACCTATTTAAACCAACAAATATAACAAAAATAATGGTTTAGGCCCACAGGATTTATTTAAAAAAAAACAGCCCAACACACACAAACTTAAAACAAAAAAAAAAATTCTCACCATAACATACAATACTCCAACACACACCATAAATACACCCAATGATAACAAGTCTGGCAGGTAACCTTTTGTAATCACAGCCATTGATCAAAAATATTTAATCTCAACCATCCAAAAAAATAGGTGGATGTGTCCACTTGTTTCAAAACAAGTGGACATTAAAATTCTACAGAACCAACAAAGATAAAGACATACAATACGCTAATTGAAAAGGGAATTAGTCCCCAAATACCAAAATTATCCCCAAAACCCCATTTTAATTGTGAAATGTCTATTATACTTTTCTCCATTAAAAAAAATAAAAAGAAACAAACCCCAAACCCTAGCAACCTCTTCATCTTCTTCCACCATGCAAACCTCAAACCCCAAGCAAAACCCCATATATCCCATAATTTTACAAACCCCATTCTCTCTTCTTCTAACTTTTCTCTCACATTTTCAAAACATTATCATATGCTACCTACAAACGACTTCATTTGGTTATCTATTCGTAAAGGAAGCTCCAGTGGGTTTTCTATTGGTGTTGTTGAAAGTAAAATCATCTCTTCTACGGTTTTTTTTACGTAACGGTTAAAATTCTGATACGGGTATTTCAGAATTTATTACTGAATAATTTTCAAGTGTTTTTTGATATTTTTCCGAGATAGATGTATCAGAATATTCATAAATTTTGATAAACCCCTGTCGGAAATAATAACTTAGTCAATTTGATATCACCCAATTGAAACGTAGCTTACTGTAACATTTTTCCGAGACACTAAATTCAGAATTAATTAAAATTTTGATATGTTAAATTCAGAATTTTTATAAATTCTGATAAGTATATTTCTGAAAATAATATATGTATTAAATTATATGAACTGATATTTTTCCAAGATAGATATATCAGAATATTCATAAATTTTGATAAACCCCTATCGGAAATAATAACTTATTCAATTTAATATAAATTCCGAAATGTTTAATTCAAAATTTAATAAAATTCTGATACATATTTTTCAGAATAGTAATTTTTTCTGATACCCTGTTATCGGATTTAACAGAAAAATTCATTAGAACACACCATGAAGTTACACTCATATATTGCAACAAAGTAAATTGATACCGAATACGCTCATATATTGCAACAAAGTAAATTGATATCAAATATGCTCATATACCTAAACATCAATTCTTTATTTCACATAACCTTAATCCATGTTCAAAAGCAAATTTAATCCACATGTTCAACACCTAAGCTTAAAAGCTATTACAAATAATAAAAAGCCAAATACTAACATAAGTTCAAAAGCTATTACAAAATGACCAACTATATTGATTCTAGTACATAATGCCATAATGCCATGACCTCCTCATAAACATCATTCGGTAATGTTGCCCTATGCGTTTCAGCTGTACTCTTCGTTCTAGCCATATCTGAAATTTCATCAAAATTAACAAAGGTGTAAGTTATAAATAAAAGCTAGGCAAAATAGGTACAATGGTCCCTTAAGTTATTTTTAGGTTTCAATTTAGTCCCGTAAGTTTTTTTTGTTCCAAATAGGTCCCTTATGTTTCTTTTTGTTTCAATTTGGTCCCAGAAACACTATTCATCCTATGTGGACCAATATGGTGTAGACACGTGTCACTTTCTCTCCACCAACATATACGTGGACCAATATGATGTTGCCACATAGGATGAATAGTGATTCTGGGACCAAATTGAAACAAAAAATAAACATAAAGGACCTATTTGGAACAAAAAAAACTTACGGGACTAAATTGAAACCTAAAAATAACTTAAGGGACCATTGTACCTATTTTGCCTAAAAGCTATATTCAATCATTGACAGAGCAAAATTATGTTCTCATAATCTAATCACCAAACCTCGAAAATATTAAACATAAAAATAATAAACAATTTCTAAAACAACACCATCATTATTTTCTGAAAACTTATGCTCAGAATTTTACTAATTTCCGATACCCCTTGTCGAAATTATACTAATTTATGCCTATAAGTGATTGTTGATGATGTATCAAATTCCATATGTGTGGTTCAGTATGTATTGACCAACATTTAAGACACAAATCTCACCTATGTGGTTTGTTGCAAATTGTAGTTCTATATTGTCTTTGGAAAGAGTGAATGGTGTTGCCATAGTTCCTGCATTATTACTTAGAACAACAAAAACCAAAACAAAGTTGATTTTAAGTACATATGAAAGCATCTTTACCATCAAACATTCTTCTAATGAATGTAAAACAATACTTTGATGAATGAACAAAGTAACAGAGAACAACAAATTCACATTCATAAAGTTCACATTACATAAGGAGTATTTGCAGTAACTTACACAAGTATATTCAGAGGAAGACCACGAGAATTGAATTGTAATGCAAATTTTCTCACTGATTCCATTGAGCTTAGGTCTAGCTCTATCATGTCAATTTTTGCAGTGGAGTTATCTCTTAATATTGCTTCTTTGATCTCCCTACCAGCTGCCATATTTCTTATCCCCATAACTACATGGACACCGCGTAATGCAAGTACACGTGCAGTTTCAGTACCAATACCACTAGTTGCCCCTGCAGCAACATGGGGCACATGATGAAAACAAGTTATTTGAACCAAATGCTCATAGAAGAAGGGAAAAAAACAATTGACAGAAACAAGTTGAGCACCATGGTGTATCCCAAGTCCACAAATATATAGTTGACGTAGACATGATGAGAGTGACGAGACACTCATGCCTAAATATATTCTATCTAGTAGCAACTAGCAAGAACATAATGACATTAACTTTTTCATCTTGGTAAGACATAATAGCATAGCATAGCATTAGCATCTTGATAAAATGCACTAAAAGACTACAAACTGAATGAATTCCAACCAAACATTTTGCTGATAATACAAACACAACCATAAGCATAGCATGATGAAGATGAACAAAACAAAAAAGGAAACTAACATAAACACTACAATCCAGAACTAACCTAACCTGTAACAATGGCAGTGAGGCCAGTTGCATCAATTCCGTGAGTGACTTCTTCTGCAGTAGAAGAAGCTGAGAACCCAGAACCGCCTTTTCTTCTCAACCACGTCCACCACATTGTGCCCTTCTTTGCTTCAAACTTGACATCTTTTTTCCTCTACTCAGATAATAAACGTTTCATGTTGCTCCAGATCATGGTAATTTAGCAATGCTCCTACGGATTCGAGTTACAGGTTTCATGTTGCTCCAGATCATGGTAATTTAGCGACGCTCCAACGTTTCATGTTCCTCTACTCAGATAATAAACGTTTCATGTTGCTCCAAATCATGGTAACTTATGCTCGGAATTTTACTAATTTCCGATACCCCCGTGTCAAAATTATACTAATTTCTGATATGGGGGTGTCGGAAAGTTGCAGAAAAAGCATGACAGCACTACTTTAATGGCACGAAGGAAAACCAAAATCCTAAAAGAACAATAATGATAACAGAGACCAAAACCCTAAAAGAAAATAACAAACAAGAAGAACGAATAGTGATGCAAACAAGAAGAACGAAACAAGAACAAGAACAAGAAGAACAGGCACCCACAACAATGGTGATGAAGAAGAACGAATGGTGATGAAGAAGAACCATACACCAACAAACGTACCTTCTTGCGACGGTGATGGAGGCGGCGACGACGGTAGAAACGGCGGCGGAGGCGGCAGAAATGATGAGGAGGGAAAAGAAGGGAAGTTGAACCGGTTGAATGAGGAGGGAGTACGTGAAACGTTTTTGATATGGGGTTTGGAGAATTCAGATTTAGGAGGGATTATATGGAGGGTAGTTTAGGAATATTTTTAAATTATGGGGTTTGGGGGATAATTTTGGTGTTTGGGGACTAACTCCCAATTGAAAACAATGGTAGAGAGAGAGAGTGTGTGTGTGGCGATTGTTGGTGGGAATGGGTGGCGGCGGCAGTGACGTTGTAGTGAGGGGAGGTTGAAGAGGAAATAGGGTTCTTTTACTTAAATCTGAACCATTGGATATATTTAACGGTTAAAATTGAATGAAAGGATTTTTTATCTTTTTTATTTTCATCTTAAAATATAAACCGTTTGATATATTCAATGATTATAAATTCAAAGGAAGAATAATTTTGTGGTTCCGTGTCTAAATGTGTTGAGAAAGATAGCCAATGAAAACGTGCCACGTGGCACTTAAAGGATTCATTAACGCCACAAGAAGAATCGCAGCTTCTTGTAGCTTCTCAGGGACTTTAATCCGCCAAATCCAAGAACAGCTTTGACTGGGAGCAGAGTCATTAGAATCACAGAGCGGCCACTTATATCTAGAAGAAATCGAATAAGTACCATCAGTACAAGCAGCCCAAATAACTTCATCCGGAATACCAGTCAACAGAAACCGGAACAACCCTAATGGCATCTTGATGCGGAACTAGAAACATAGTAACTAATCTATAACAGTCCCGGTCGTTATTGTTACACCCTCACAAAAACACCCTTAAATTAAATTAAGATTATTTAAGTTACTTAAAAATTTCGTTTAAAATTTAACAGAGTTTCCTCTGTTTTTTTTTTTACTTTCCAAAAAAATTAGTTTTCCCCTTGCTTAACCTATATTAAACATTTTCATCAAAACAGCACAACCAAATAACATAATTTAAAACATTCACAAATTTTTGGAATTGTTTCGTTTTCCCAAAAATCACTCATTTCCCAAAAGGAGGGGTCCTAGGCCACCTCTCGTGCCATACTATGCACCCAAAAGCGTTAATTACAAATTACAAAAGAAAATATATACATAAAGTTTTCAGATTAGAGCTCAGGACCAAAACATGGTCACTACACTAACTACTTAAACTCCCCGAGGGGGAGTGTACTGCTGCTCGACCGGTAACGATGCAAGCTCAGTCTTTGTACCTGTATAAAAATAGCAAGGAGGTGAACATTACACAAAACTTAGTAAATGACTTCTAAAAAGACATAGTGACATACTAAGTCAAGCACATTTATCACAAATAAATCACATCATATCATGCTCACACAACTCATTCACATTCAAGTTCACATAACCATTCTCATTTTCGTTCTTTTCTCATTTCTCATTTCCTTCTCTTCTCATTTTCATTCTTAGCACATTCATTTCTCTTTTTCCTTTCCTTTTATCATTTTCTTTTCCTTGTACCATTAGGATTTTGCGCACCTGTTAGGCATTTTTCACCCATTAGGAATTTCGGTCACCCATCAGGACATTTTACACCCATTAGGTCATATAACACCCGTTAAGGCCTTTTTCATTTTACTTCACTCACTTTCACTTGAGTCTTTTACATATTTTGATTTATTTCATTGGCCTTTGTTCCTTTTTCACTTTTAACTTTGATTACCTTGCAGCATACTGATCCATTGGGTACACAAACACCTAACGGGCATTTGGACCTAATGGGCATTTGCACCTGATAGGGCATTTCACCTAACAGACATTTCACACCTAAGAGGGCACCTGATGGGTCAGTGTCCTGATATTGGTCTGATATATTGTGTTTTCAAGTGATAATTAACTCCCTTTTACTATGTATTTGCTTGTTTCTTGAGTAAATGTTAGGTTTTTGTTATGTTTTTAGGAAAGTTAGGTAATTAAGAGTCCTTGAACGTTTTGATCCGTTTTGGGTTTGATTTCAGGTATTTGGAGCTTAATTTGATGATTTTATGTTTTGGAATGGAAAAGAGCTTTGAAAACCTGAAGATTGGAGCTAGGATGGAGAGAAATGATGTTCTTAAATGTGGCCCACGTTTGGGGTTTAAATGTCAAGAGCTGGGGTGCAGAAAGTCAGAATTTAAGGAAGGAAAACTCAGCCAATTCAGAAAAAGTCACGCCCAGTCGCATGGTATGCTGCGCCTCGGCGCGACAGTCACGAACAAGAAGAACTGGGAAGAATTTGGACCCACGCCTAGGCGTGGGAAAGCTGCACCTAGGCGCGTGTGTCTTAATGGACCTACGAATTGGGCCTATCTGTACTGACTTTTGAGGATTCTGATAAATTAGTTTTAGGATTAGTTTTTCTTATATAGTCTAGGTCTTAGCATTAGGATTAGGCAGCTTTTAGAGAAAGAGGGAGCTTACATATTTTGTGCATTCATTCAAGGAAAAGAGTTTAGGTAATCCCTATTGTCTATGATGGGATATCCCTTTCTGTTTCTTCTACTTTATTCTTTTGTAATATATAACTTAAACCCTTTGTAGTTAGGAAAATGGTGAATTTGTATGATGAGTTTATATATTTATGAATTGATGTTTTTCATTCAAAACCTATTGTTTGGTTGTGTTTTAATTACAACTCATGAAAGTAGCTAATTTATGTTTTGCTTTGAATCTCTAATCCAACAAGAGGGATCTGAGGGTTAGAATAGAACATTTTTCCAAACTTTATAACCACCTAGAGTGTAGGGATACAACTAAGGCTTATATGACTCGTGTGTTCCAGTGTGCTTAATTAATGGTTATTCATATGCCAAAATCACTTAAGGGATTAAGAGTTCTCATATGAATAAGAAACATAAATTCATAGAGGGATCTGGTTTTTATTACCTCTGGGATGTCGTGGGTTTAATGAAAAATAGAGATTCATAAGTACTAAACAAGTTTTGCAATGAAACTAGTTCCTAACGCCTTTTTCTATCTGTCTCACAAACCCTATCTTAATTAGTTTATTCTTAATGGTTTGTTTAATAAATAAGATATAAAGTTTATGGATTTCTATTTTAATTATTCCTTTGGTGAGAATTAATAGGAAACAACTTACAATCCCCGAGTGGAACGATAATTTACTTACTCTTTATTACTTGTGATCTAGTATACTTGCTAGTATCTATACAACATTTCCCCCAAGGATTAATAAGCTGCGCCTTTAGTTACTTTCCAATTTTAATCATTCTTTAGTTTGGTTAACCACTTATCAAGCACACACAATATACAGACATACACACATATTTTTCCAGTCTTCATTCATCACACTACATACAACATACACATATTTTCATAAATATAAAAATGGGGTTTTCTCATTTATTTAAATATTCAAAGTTTTAGCAATATCATTTACTCTAAGATTTATTATCATACTTAATCATCTACCCTTAGCTATCACTATATTCAATCTAGAATCCATTTCTTAAGTAAAGTAATACTCCCTCCTTACCTCAAAGAGAGAGAAAAAGGTAAAACTTTAAACTTTAGACTTTCTCCTTTGCCTTTGAACCCTTAGATCCTAAACCGTTTGAACTTGGCTTGAAATCGGATGAGAGCAACTAACCAATGTGTGGGAATGTTGTTTAGTAATGAAGATGGTGGAGGGGAAGGGTTTTCTCTTGACTCTTGGGAACTATGGGGCATTAGAGAGAGAACAACTCCATGGAGATGATGAATAAGTGAGGGAAGAGTGATCTAATGGAGTAAGGAGCCTTGGATGATGTGTTCTTTGCAAAAGAAAAGCTTGAAGAGGAAGACAAGCTTTCATGACTTGGGGAGGAAGTATACAACGTTTCCTCCCTTGTGGTTCCTTTTTTTTTTTTCACGTCAGATAGCCCTTAATCGATTAGCCCGATGGCTAATCGATTAACCCGTGCAATTTTGCTCTTATTTTTACACCCTGTCAGGTCTTAATCGATTAGCCCATTCTCTAATCGATTAGCTAGTTCAGTTTTCATTCCTTTGCACTTCAAAGTGTCATATCTCCTTCGTTGCCCGTCGGATCTTACTCAAATTTGAAAGCTAACTTCCTAAGGTTCCTAACTTCACATCCAACGGAAGAATTTGTGTTTAAAGTCATAAATCTTTTATTCTTAATTTTCTATTATTATATGTTTCTAACACTAAAACATCCCTTTTAACACCTATCTATGACTTGTTATTATTATTCCCATTAGCCTCAAGCTTATTATTATTCTAATTATACTTGGAATTAAAATTCGGGATGATACAATTATACTCATAAATATCCGCCACACAAAGCATAGTGTCTTGGATATCTACAAATGGAACAAAGTTACATAGCGGCCCGACGTCCAACCACTTATCAAACCAGAAAGAGACATTTCCTTCCTCAACTCTGATGCGAAAGCCATCCTTAAGGCTTGTAGTAGCCTTGCAAATGGATGGCCAAACAAAAGAATCACCATATTTCGTTGTGATGGAAAGCAGAGAAGAAGTGCCAACATATTTATGAAGAAGAACCTGGACCCATAATTTATAATAATGATGAAGGAGGCTCTAAATCAATTTACCCAACAAAGTTGTATTAGCCAGCCTTGCTTGTCGGATACCAAGACCACCAATCCGCTTCAGTCGAGCAATTTTCTCCAAAGACACCAAGCTAAACACACGGGGGGACTCATAAGCTCTTCCCCACATGAAAGACCGAGCGTGGGCATCAACAGAATCACACAAATGGCGAGGGAGTCAGAAAATTTGCATAGGATAAACATGAATAGCAGTGACAACCAAATGGACCAGGGCTAAACTCTCTGCCTTATTTAAAAGCTTAGATTTCCAAACAGCAAGTTGAGTCTGAAGCTTCTCAACAATGAACAAGAAATGTTCCTTCTTCGGTCTTCCATATAAAAGTGGAAAGCCAAGATATTTCCCTAAACTTGAGGAGAAAGGAATAAAAGAAATACCTTCAACCTTTCGACACTTAGCATGAGAGATGTTATTATAAGCTAGCGCTCTCAACTTCTCTAAATTAACTTGCAACCCGAAAGCAGCACAAAAATCATGAGCAACCGAAACAACCAATCTAATATGAGATGATTTAGCTTTCAAAAATAAAAAACAATCATCAGCGAAAAATAAATGTGAAATCTTCGGACCACCACGAGATACCTGAACTGATGTCACTCACCAGAAACAACTCTATTAGAAATTGATAAAGCCAATTTTTCCATGTAGAGAACAAATAAATATGGTTAAAGAGGGTCCCCTTGACGAAGACCCTGGGTTCGGCAAAAAGATGAGATGGTGGTTACCATTCCAAACAAGGGAGAGGGTGGAGTTAGTAACACAGTTCATAATCAACATAATAATTTGAATTGGAAACCCAAAATCATGGAGTGTCAAATTTAAAAAAATTGAGTCCATCCTATCATAAGCTTTTTCAAGATCCAATATAAAAAGTATACTACCTGACTTATCTTTCTTGCGACACATATGATGGATAACCTCCGGAGCAATAATAACATTATCTGTCGTACCTCTGCCAAGAATAAAACTACTTTGCAAAGGACCAATAATATCATCAAGAAAAGGGCGTATCTTGCTAACTAGAACTTTAGTGATCAATTTGAAGACTACATTGCACAAATTAATCAGTCTGAACTCCTTAACCTAGTGGGAGGCTCCACCTTTGGAATAAACACTAAGAGTTTTAGCCAAAGAATTGTCAAACTCACCCGAATGAAAAACCCTATTGATCATGTCACAAACCTCATCCCCTACCATATTATAGTATAAGATTTAGAAAAAATTACTGGCCGAAAACCATGAAAACCCGGTACCTTGTAGGACCCTATAAAAGCAAGGACATTCTGGACCTTTTCTTTTGTAATTGGCTTGACCAAAGTTGAACAAGCATGAGCACTAAACTTTGGTACAATACCTTTTGAAATAGTGTTTGTTGAAGTAAGCTCTATATCATATAAAAATATAATCTAACAAATGCTTGTAAAAACTAAACACTTTTCGCCTTATAAATTAATTTAATTTTTGATGTTGAATTAGATATGACCTGCACAAATCTACATTCACAATATATTACTGATATTAAACTAATATAGTACTATTGCATTAATATAAGAGATTGGAGTCAAATCAAATACATTAGTGAGTAAAATGAAGTCCCAATTCCAATATATTCCCTCCTAAAATCTAAACAATAGCAACATTTGTGGTTCCATTTCATTACGCTATGGTGCTCCACTCCATACAATACGATCTAAACAAATCCACCAAGAAGTTTCACCGTATAAAATGAACACCACGCACCATTAAGGCGAGTGGTATTAAAATTCTGAGTGTTTTGTTTGTTTGTGTTATCCCTTACCTCGCACTTTGGGAACTGGTCACATTCACATTCACTGTTTTGATTCTTTCCTTCTAACCAAAACCTAAACTTAAGACAAGTTTCCATCACACATGTTAGTTGACCTGTACTCCCTCGGTCCCAAAAAATTAATAAATTTTTAAAAATTCAATAAATATAAGGGAACATACTTTGAGCATTGCTTTCCAAATCAATCAATTATTAAAGCAAATATTTAATACATGTTTATGTAATTAATTAATCATAAAATATACAATGCTGTACAATTTTAATTTACTCTATCTGTCCCTAATTATAGAGCCCACTTGAGAGATTTCACGTCCTTTAAGAAAGTGGGAAAATTTAGTTAATTGTATTGAAAATGTGAACTTTTGATATGTATTTTCAAAATTACCCCTATTAATATTATTGGGAATCTAAAAAGTGTTAAATAAATAGGGGTGTTTGTGGGAAAAAGTAATTAATGCTCATTGAAAATTGGTAAACGGCTTTATAAATAGGGACAAAATAAAAGTGTCAAGAGGTTTATAATTAGGGACGGAAGGAGTATTATTTTAACTTCAATTTGGGACAAAAAATTTCTATGGTTTTTGCTAACTTTATGAGACGGAGGGATTAAAATATACTGTTCCCTCGGTCTTATTATAAGTCTCATTTCTCTCTCACAAAAAGGGAGCTTATAATAAGAACAAAATGGGTATCATCTTATAAAATTAACTTTACATTATAAAAAATTATTATATCATAAAATAATACTTTATTTATAAATAATTAATTAACAAGGACTCCCTTCATTCCCATTTATTAGTTGCTTTAAGAGTTTCACACGAATTAAGAAAGTCATTTAATATTTCAATTTTCAAGAGAAAAATAAGATAATTTTATTATATATCCTCACACTATATTAATTATCACACACCATCGTGAAGTTGCTTAAGTGGTAGCTCACTTGTCCTTTAACCAACTGGTCTCGAGTTCAAGACTATGGTATGGAGCAACCCCCGCTAGAAGACCCCTATCGTTTAGTGCAAACTCAGTTAGGTCGGACCAGATGAGTCAGATTCTGGATAAACTAAATTCGAATACAGGTTGATTTACACAAAAAAATTATCACACATTTTACGTATTTCATGTTTAAAATCAAAGTTAAAGTAGAAAATAATAGTGTAAAATAATCAATGCACCATCAAATTTTGTACAAATAATTTTGAACAAATTGAAAATAATAGTGTTCATATAGTTTTTTTTTTCATGTTTCATATGTATTATTCTTTTACAAAATTCAATACATAATTAATGTTATTTTTCACAACACACGTTTATTTATCACAATTTGTTTTTCACTTTTAATATCTTTATCTATCTTCAATAATGATTATATAAGTGCATTATAGTCGAAATACTCTAAATTCATACATTTAATCATTTCTCAAAAATACTTATGAAATGGGAGGAGTTAAAGAATGGATAAATTGGAAGGAGGGAGTAATATGTCATTTTTTTTAGGACTAATTGCACTTTTGGTCCCCAATTTTGACAATTTGGCGATTTTGGTCCCCTATCTTTTAATTTGGCGATTTCAGTCCTCCAATTTACAACCAGTGGCTATTTTGGTCCCTCCGTCAACTCTGCCGTTAACGGGGTTGACGTGACTCACGAAGGGACACATGTCAGTAGCAGAAGATCTTATAATTAGTTGACGGAGGGACCAAAATAGCAACTAATTGTAAATTGGAGGACTAAAATCACCATATTAAAAGTTAGAGGACCAAAATCACCAAATTGTCAAAATTGGAGGACCAAAAGTGCAATTACTAGGAACCTATGCTGCTGACACACGTCCCTCCGTGAGCCACGTCAGCCCCGTTAACGACAGAGTTGACGGAGGGACCAAAATAGCCACTAATTATAAATTGAAGGACTGAAATTGTCAAATTTAAAGTTAGGAAACCAAAATCGTCATATTGTCAAAATTGGGGACCAAAAGTGCAATTAAGTCTTTGTTTTACGATACAAATTGATTTGTAAACTCATTTGTAGTTTGATCCAGTACAGCTCTATTTACATAGTATTCATTGACACAACCAATAGAATGCGTTTCACTTTCCACTTTTCTCTTTGTACTTTCGTAGTCACATATCTAAGCAAACTTCCCACAAAAAAAAGTCTCCCTCTTCTATCTCCCAGCCTTGAGAGTTGAGAGAAAAACAAAAGAGGCCATTAGCTTCATTGCTTCAACACTTCAATCAGTGGTATTTCAAAAAAGTTTTTTTTTTCAAAATAAAAAATAAAAAATTCTGAAGAGAGCAACCACCACTCAAATGGTAAACTCCCCTAAAAGAGTTAGGTGAGTTTAGTTCAACATATTCAGCCCAAGAAGAAGGAAAAAAATGATATTATCATATTGAAGTTTCTCTCCTATGATTGCTCCATCACTATTTTTTGTTTTTTTATTTTCATGTGAAATGATTTGTTTGCTCAATAAATATATAAAGTGCACATACATCTAGTACCATCCCTATACTGTGTACTTCTTTGTAGACCATATATATTTGTGTGTATGTTCTCTTTGGAAAATCTGAGTGTAAAAAGCTGCAACCTTTAGAGAACTTTTTTTTTTTTTTGGGGTCTAATTTAGTGTCAAAATATGACTAGGATGGATGATGATTATTGTGTTATGTTGTGAGACAAGCATATTTTGATGGCAGTTCTTCTAGCTTTGTGATCTGTCTCAGAAAGAAAGAAAGCATGTTCTTTGACCATAGCCATTTAAAGATGCAATGGATTCATCATCAAATCCACCAAAAAGATGGTTACTTGAACTACTATCCGCCACCACCATCAAATCCTTCAACATCATCTTCATCTTCTGGTACTAGGATAAGTCCAGCTGTTCTTTTCATTATAGTGATTCTGGCTGTTGTGTTTTTCATTTCTGGCATCCTCCACCTGCTTGTTAGATTTCTCATAAAGAATCCTTCTTCTCAAACTAGCAACAGAAACCATCACCATCACCATCATGAGATTTCAACCTCAGATGCTCTCCAAAGACAGCTTCAGCAGCTTTTCCATCTTCATGACTCAGGTTTGGATCAGGCTTTCATAGATGCACTTCCTGTTTTTCACTACAAGGAGATTGTTGGACCAAAGGAACCATTTGATTGTGCTGTTTGTTTATGTGAGTTTTCTGATAAGGATAAGCTTAGATTGTTACCTATGTGCAGCCATGCTTTTCATATAAGTTGTATTGACACTTGGCTTTTGTCAAACTCTACATGCCCTCTTTGTAGAGGGACATTACTTACTCCAGGGTTTTCAATTGAGAATCCCATGTTTGATTTTGATGATTTGAGGGAAGATGATGAGGGGAATGTGGAAAATGGATTTAGTAGTACTAATAATAAAGAGAAAAAGGTTGTGGTTGAAGAAAGTGTAGTGGTGGGAAAAGGGGTTTTTCCTATAAGGCTTGGTAAATTTAAGAAGGTGAGTTTGGAGGAGGGTGAGGAGAGTGGTGGAGTTGGAGAAACTAGTAGTAGTAATTTGGATGCAAGAAGATGTTACTCAATGGGATCTTACCAATATGTTGTTGGCGATTCGGAACTTAGGGTATCCTTGAACCACGACCGGAGATGTCGCGATTCGAAGATTGCATTCAAAGGAAATGAACAAGAAATTGACAAGGTTTCAGTGGAAGGGGAAATGGAAGAAGAAGCAAAGAGGATTAGAAGTGTGAGTAAAGGTGAGAGTTTTTCTGTGTCCAAAATCTGGTTGTGGCCAAAGAAGGGTAAATTTTCTAGCTCTTCTGAGGCTCTTCAATTGGGCATACCATCTTTTCTTAACACAGATTTGCCTAGGATGAGGGAAACAGAACTACAGAAGGGGTATGAATGAAACTTATCCTGATACATGATTATTTTTTTTCCTTCTTCTCTTACTTGAGTTCATTTCAATCAATTGATTAAAGCTTCTCTCCCCTTGCCTTAGAATTCCTAGAAAATTTTGGTGTGCTAATTTTGAAGTTGTGATGACTGATTGTGGCACAATATTGATGTATTATGATTCTAAGTGAAGAATATATAAGAATTGGGAATTACATCTCATTCTTTCTTCTAACAGAAAGGGCATGGAAGTTATCTGCATTATTACTTTTCTTCTTTCACTTGAGTTCATTTCAATCCATTGATTAAAAGGCTTCTCTTGCCTTAGAATTGCTACAAAATTTTGGTATGCTATTTTTGAAATTGTGATGACTGATTGTGGCATAATATTGATGTATTTTGTATGATTATATATATATATATATATATATATATATATATATATATATATGAATTCTCTTCTTCCTTCAAACATATTTCCAGACACTATGTTGTAATGAAATAGGATTTGTGATAGCTAATGTTGATATGATATACTTTGTAGTTTGTATGATGCTATTTATAAATCGTTTTTTATTTAAAAAAAATAATCGATTCTTATTTTGGTTTTTTTAGGCATTTGTTTTTTTTTTTATTTGTCTTTTTTACATTAATATGAAACAATACATTTATGCAAGTTAAGAAAATATAATTGTAATGTTATAATACTTTTAAAGTTTAAAAAAAATATAATTATCTTATTTAATTTTTTAATAGATTTAAGTATATCTTCTAAGTATTGATTAGCTATGCGGTGATTAAAAAGAAAATGCAAAGTGCAAATTTATCAACATATCCTTGCCAGATTTTCCAACTCCCTGGCCCAACAAGTTTGCGCCATTTTCTTATGATAATGACAATGGACAGAGCTATGGTGGTTGATAGAATTTGGCTGTGGAGCCTAGTCTGTCCAAAGCCAGAATTGTCTCTTTCTGTGTTATCTCATAGAGAATAATGATATTCTTTCTTTTCCACACCTCTTTTTACATTTACTTTAGAACAGTTGATCAGTTATTATTGCTGTTTTCATAAATATTTTGATTAATGATTATAAAATAGGTGTAAAAATGATGCTAGATTATCATTTTCTTTATCTTATATTAGTAGGTCTGCTTGATCATGACTGATGGCCAGTGTATTTGCTTTCTTAGCTTGTGAGGCTTTTAAATTTTGTTTAACCTCTTTTTCTTTATTAATGCTCATGCTTTTTTTTTTTTGGGAGTGTGGATACAAACTTTTTATGCTTGATGGTATCTTTTAGGCTGGGCAGTTGGGCAGTGATGGTGGGATCCATGAAAGTTGCGTGGAACAGAATCTTGTGATAAGTTTTGATTCAAAAATTGGCTGTGGCTTTAGTGGTGTGGGTTCACTTTCCACCTCCCATGTGTCCATTTTGAAATTAGGCATTCATCTTATGTCAATGTTAATGACAATCATTTAGTCCCAAAACTAACTTGGATTTGCACTTTTAACAATGCTAAGGTGGTGTGTTCCACTTTGGCTTGCTAAATATTTTCATGTTGTTTCTTGATTTTAACTATTTTCTTAGGCCCTTCAAAAAAAAAAACTATTTTCTTCGGGAATGTTAAAGGGTACTCTTTTCGATCTTATTTATAAGACATTTTTGAGGTTTTTATTTTGATCCTATTTATAAGATCTTATTTCAATTTTCAATAACATTTAATTACTTTTTTCCACGAACATCTTTATTAAGTCAATACTTTTTAGAGTTCAATAATAATTATAAGGGTAATTTTAAAAAAGTATATCAAATTTTTACATTCCAATGTCACTAACAAATTTAATCATTTTTCTAGGTGGGAATGAAAAATCCCAAAAGGATCTTATAAATAAGACTAAAGGGAGTATTACTGTATTTAAGATGGAAAGAAAAAAGGTGATTTTATATAAAAAAAAATAGACAAATGCTAACAAGTGTTATTAGGATATTTGTTAAGAAACTAAACATAGTGAAAATGCACGCTTATAATTTGTTTTTGAATATTAGTAACATTAACAAGGACACTTGTCAGCAAGACAAAGAAAAAAATAATAATTTATTTATATTCCTCATAGAGTGGCAACACTACCCTTTTTCCACGTGAATGGTAAAAACAACTTAACATTTTCTTTACAAAATCTTAGACATAAAATCGATGTACGTCCTCCTTCCTTATTATTTGTCCCTTTTGGATTTTTTTTTCTTTTATTTGTTTTTTTAGGATTTTTTTTTGGTGAACGTTTTTTTAGGATTTTAATAGTGGAATAAATTTTGTTTTCTTTGTTTACTCTTATTCAATAAAAGCGGCTATCTCGTTTTAGATATGAGATTATTTATCACTTAATTGAGCTTAGCTCTAGCATCATTGAGATTGTTATCTTGGAATTAAAGGTTATTGAATCGTCTGATTTTGTCAGTTGATGATGATCTATGTCCACATGGAAGAGTATGTTGTTGTATTGTATTTTGTTTTCTTTTTAACTATTATTAGTGTGATATATTTCTTGTATAGTTTTTGATATATGAATAAAATACACATTTCCCTTAAAAAAATCTTGGTTTAGTAAGTAGTAAAGAAAAATTAATGATTATAAAAAAGAAAATGTACAGTGAAAAAAATATAATTAATGTATTGTAAATTTAAGTAATGATCACAAAAAGGTATATTTTATGTGAAACATGACAAATATATACAGGCGGATGTAAAACGCCACATCAGCATACACGTGTGCAAGTATTGCATTGATAGGATGACGTGAATGATCCGGATCCGCAGGAGCAAAAGAGTCAAGACTCAACCAAAATGTGTTTGTGGATTGAGCTATGACCTTTTTGCTCCTGCGGATCCGGATCATCTATGTCATCCTACCATAACATTTCAATACTTGTACACCTGTAGGTTGATATGACGTTCCGTTAGACACATCAATTGTTAACGATGTTTTTAACAACAATGAATAAAACCAAATTTTCAAAACAATTAAGAATAAATCAAGATCAAAAAAAACTTCCAGGGACCAATATCAAAACACTCCCAACTATCGGGAATTAAATACATGAATAAGCCTTTGTTTTTTTTGGGTAGACAAAGAATTATACTCTTCAGATTTTAGGTAAGAGCCTTCCGACCCATCAGTCACAAACTCACAATATACTCCTTCGTACCTATTTGTCTGTAACTCTATGTTTCATCTAATAATTTTTTTATTCGTTTATTTGGAATAGACTTAAATATGAAAATGATTCCGGTAAATATTGACTTTTTTGAAATTGATCCTTGTAAAATTTTTTTTTTGGTTTTGGTCCATGCACTTACAAAACGTTTTGGTTTTGGTCCCTCATATTAAATTTTGGTCCTCATAATTATGTTGGTAATTTGTTTTGGTCCATCTATTATTTAGATTCAATTGGTTTTGGTCCCTCTAATATCATGGTTTTTGAACTGATTTTCTTATTTAATGTAAGTTTTCTGTTTACCTTTGAGAATTAATGCAAGAATATCATCCTTGCTATGTCACAAAATATAATATATTACATTTTCGGCATTTTCCATCCACATATAACAGGAGGGACCAAAACCAAAATATTTTATAAATGTAGGGACCAAAACCAAAAGAAAAATTTTACAGGGACTAATTTCAAAAAAGTCAATATTTATAAGGACCATTTTCATATTTAAACCTTTGGAATATTAATAGTGTAATAATTATTTTTTATGATTATTTTTATTTAATAAAATCTTCAATTTTGTAAATGGCGAAGAAAATTTAATATTTACGTTAAAAAATAACATATCAAGAAAGATGTAACTAATTTTTTAAAAAAACTATCATTATTTTATTTTATTTTTGTGTGCATCAAGCCGAAAACTAATCCTCCGACATAAATGGATATTATGTTTAAAAAAATTCAATTATTTATCAATTGTGCTAAATCTTATTGGTATAAAACAATCGTTGTATATATATTTTTAAAAGACGTGATTTTGCATAATAGGGTGAATAAGTAAATAAGAACCGAAAGAATATCGAGTGAAAATTAAAGTAAAATAAACCCTCTGACCTTCCAAAATCAACCAACACAAACGAAGCTGCTCTGTGCACTGTAGAGCAATGATTTGGTTGACTGAGTGTGCAAGAGCAAGACAATTGTGTTTTCTTTGTGGGATATATCTAGTGTTATGTGACTCACATTTTTAAAAAAGAACCTTATAATCTAGTGTTGTGTGACTCACACTTTTTTTTTTTAAAAAAAAAACCTTAATAAGTGTGAATTTCATTTTCTTTGTTTATATATATATATATATATACCAAGCCTAAGGTCGGTAAAATAGTTTAATTAGTTTCAATATAGCTAGTAATAATCTAGCTTTCAAAAGAATGGAAATATTAAAGAATGGCATGTTGGAAACCAACAAGCGGCCTAACAATTTAGTAGAGGGGGGTGAATAGTAAATTGAAGTAACGATACTAATTTTTCGAATGTAATTGATAATAACAAATTACGCGCTTACTGTTTTAAAACAAAAATAATTTTCTGTCCAAAAATGAATGAACTACTCGATTAGTTGATGGACTACTCGAGTAGTGCGTGTAAATTCAGACAGTGAACTGAGTTTTCAAAATAAGGATTTCGCTAACACGAAACCAAGAACAGAAGCGGATGATTTGCTAACTTAAGGTTCTGAAGAAAGATTAAATAACATAAATAAACTAAAGCAATAAAAGATAGACACAAGAAATTATTATACTGGTTCACTCTCTACCCACTTGAGAGCTACGTCCAGTCCCCCCTAAACCTTAGGGAGTGTCTACTAATAATCAATTAAATTGGATACAAACAGGATTAATTAGTGAACCTCACTCAATCTAATCCTAACCCTTCAAGAGTGTACCAAACTCTTGAACTTTACCCCAATTTCAATTGATTCTCTGTTGAAGAACCTCTTCAACCTTCCACAAAGAGAGCTTCTTGAAACCTTCAAGAACACCTTCTCCCTTTAGCAATAGAGCCTCTTGAAACCTTCAAGTGCTCATTCCTTTCTTCAATGGAGTAATCAGATCACAGCGAAGCGGCTCCAACCAATCTCAATTGACAATGAAAAAGAAAGCTAGAATACTAGACAGAGATTGATTCTTAGAAAGGGATTGGATCAAAGGTTCTTTTTGGGTGCAAGGTTTGAAAACAACGTTTTTGCTCAAGATCCGTCTCGCTCTTGTTGAAGAGGTAATCATTATATTGAGTTTTCAAATCGCCAGAATCAGGGAGGAGCCTTAGAAAACTAATTAGGAAAGATTTTCCCTTGATTGCCTCTTCAACAGCCATATTAGAATTAAAATACTGACAGATCTGATACGTACTACTCGAGTAGTTGAAGCACTACTCGAGTAGTGAGAAAATTTGTGGACTTACTGTTTCTCAAACTACTCGATTAGTGAAGTAACTAATCGATTAGTTGAGAACTAATCGATTAGTCAACAGACTACTCGAGTAGTTGAGGAGACAGTAAGTAGACTAATTTTCATCAATGCAGACTACTCGAGTAGTGCACCAACTACTCGAGTAGTTACTGCTACTTTTATAAAAATTAAAGACCAGAAATGATTTTCCAAAGCACCTAGTCCCTTTCTAACCTTTTTCACTATTTTAGCTCAACTAGTATTCATGCCAACTAACTCATAATCGCTTGAGTAAAAACCTAAGTCTACCATCCACACTCAACATAAATATAAAATATTACAAGGGAGCGGGAAATGGAAAACTTCTAAATGATTGTTATTGCTTTGTCTTCATCAAAGACAAATTGTTGATTTATTTGTCTTCATCAAAACCTTTTTGATTCTACATGGCATGCCATTAAACTTTCAAAAGAAAGGTAGCTATCATAAAGGGAAAGAATGCGTAAAAAGGAAAAGGATGACATGGAAAGTGGATTGCTAATCGAGGGGGGCAAAAAAGCAAATTGGATCAATTTCAGAGGAGGGTGAGTTTCAAATGATTTATAGTTAATTAATTAATTAGTCGATAACCTTTTCTGTTTTGATTGTCTTAAATGGTGTTGGCATCTTCTTTCTTCGTCATTGTGGTTTAAAATTTTAACTTGTGAAGAGGTTAGTCGGTGGATTATTATGTTGATGGCATGTTGCCAACCGACCCCAACTTCCACAAAAGTCTCTCATGTGAAATGATAATGTCTTCAATCTCAAGGTACTAAATAGAACAAAAACGACACTGCACAAGGAAAAGAAATGAGGAATAAATGCTCAAATTGGTCTTTGAAAAAAAATTAGAAATTTGAGATACATTACCCCTTTAATTTGTATCTTTTAGAATAAACCCATTGTTTAATCTCTCAAAATTAAAAATTTGAGATACATTATCCCTTTTTGTTATCTTCTACCTTTAAAAATACGGATTTGAGTCACTATTGTTTTTGTGAAAAACTAAATAGGTACATTATCTTACTTTTAAGGAGCTAATCACATCCTTAAATGTGAACTCTTTAAGGTCGGAATTTCGAGTTTTAATAGGCATCACTCCATACTTAGCAAAAGAATTATAACTCGATTTTAACTAAGGAAAGATAACAAAATGATTGCAGTCTTCCCCGTTTATAATTTTGAGAGACTATTTTTTTTTTCTCTTCTTCTTCTAAAAAGGTAAGATTATTGATATGCAAAGATCCGCTCCGTTTTTTAAGTAAATAGGTAGACAAAATTTCAAGCATTGAATAATTTAGCAATATGTTAAAAACTTAAAATATTAAATTAAATATTTTTAAAAATATAATAGTCATTAAATATGAATAATGAACAAAAGATAAAAAAAGGAAATTGAGAGAAATTCAATTCGTTATTGACACTAGCTTTAATTTACCTGTTCACACTATTTGTTACTCAATCATAACTTAATTTTGCTTCCGTAAATGAATGATTAGCCGATGAATATTATAAATATGTAAATGGGTCTAATTTGAATCTTTTGTTAGAAATTAAAAATATATCTGGACCATCAAATATGCACCAACCATTCAAAAAATATTAATATCACGGATTCACAATTTGAAGTTGAGTCTTAGTATAACATCATCTATAACTCAAGTAGTGAGTTGCCGAGTGCTAGGCGGCTAAGTAAGAAAGGATTTCAAGGTATTAAATATAAAACTTGAATTCCTATAAAACAATAATTTTTGAAGAAGTATGATACAATTTTTACAATTCGAGATTCCAAATAAATTAATTTGGGCATGCAAAATAAACCCAGAATACTCTAAAAAAAATTAGCATCCTATCAAGTGGGGAAATGAGTACCCCTGTGGGTGCTGGGCTACCAATTGTTTGGTTGGCTCCAAAGTTCTGTAATCAGAGTACACTGTGCATATTGCTGCTACTGGATAGATATTGTCAACGAACTTACCAGAGAAAACTATATTCACGCTCATCTGGCGCGTATATAGGTTACTACCATGTATGATATTGAGTATAAGGATGCGGTTAACATACGAACTGGTCATTGGTTTGGACCAGTTCGAACTACGAACCGCTAAAAACCGGTGCAGACAATTTTATTTTATTTATTAAATAGATAAAGACTTGCTATATTTACTGTTTAGTATCTCAGCTCTTTTATTTATTTATTTTTTTTTACAACTTTACCAAATGACAAATACTTCCACCGGTTTGAAATATAAGCAACAAAAAAAAAATATTTTTTGATTTAAAATATAAGCAAAATTAACCAACTTTCTTAAATTTTACTATTTCATTCACAATCACTTTCCTAAAACATCCCTAGAAAATTGTTATCTTATTTAATTTTTGTTTCATTTCCAATTCAACTTTCCTAAAATACCTCTATTATTTTATAAATTTGAGAAAATTAAATACAATCTACTAATCTCTTTAATAAACATAAATTTAGTTAATTTTGCTTATAATTCGAGCCAATGAAAGTAGTAGTTTATTTTTTAAATATCTTTATATGATCAACGGTCAAGAGTTAAGACCAGCCATCCATCCATGGCGCCATGCTCGGCCTGGAAGAGTGGGAGGGCCTTGATGGCCACCGCTCCAAAAATTTTAACGTCCCATTTATTTTTTTAGTAGTATTTTTATTTTAAAAAAGTTAATAATTCCATTTTTTTTGTTTTTTAATTTTTAATAGTTTTCGGTGTAATATCTTCATTTATTTTTTTCATTTGTTTAGTTGACTTATAATTATCATTGAAATTCTTAAAAAATATTAAATAAATAAGAGTATTTGTGAAAAAAAATTAAATGGTATTGAAAAATTAAATGTGATCTTATAAATAGGAAAAAAATTTATAAAAGAATCTTGTATTAAAAGAGGGAGGGAATACCAACGTGCTGTTGGTCTAGTGGCAACTCACTAGGTCCCTTAACTATGAGGTCTCGAGTTCGACACCCATGGGAACGGAGAGGCACGTATTGGGAGACCCCTGCCCACAAAGTGGAGTTCCGTAGGGTCGAGGTGGATTTAGTTGGGCCGCCAAAGTGCAAAAGCCCAAACACCACCTGCGAAAGCAAAAAAAAAAAAAAAAGAGGGAGGGAGGGAATAATTCCAACCTTTGAATTTTCCATGTTAAAAAAATAACAGTTTTTCAAAAGAAAATATTTTTGCTTGAATGTCAATAATTCCTCCCTCCCTTTTATTTTAAGTGTTTTTTTAGGATATACTCCATCCGGTTTGAATTATACGAATGAAAAAAAAAGCTACATAAGATTAGTTGATTGTATTTAATTTTTTTCAATTTTATAAAAGATAAAGGTATTTTTAGGAAATTAATATTGAGAATGAAACAGGAATTAAATAAGATAATACTCCATCCGTCCCTAAATATAAGATCCCTTTAGGGGATTTTACGTTCATTAAGAAAGTAAAATAATTTAGTTAATTGTATTGGAAATGTGAACTTTTGATATGTAATTTCAAAATTACCTCTATTAATATTATTGGGAATCTAAAAAGTGTTAAATAAATAGGAGTGTTTGTGGAAAAAAGTAATTAATGATCATTGAAAATTGACAAATGATCTTATAAATAGAGACAAAATAAAAGTGTCAAAATGGTTTTATATTTAGGGACAGAGGGAGTAATTTTGTAGGAATGTTTTAGGGAAGTAGTATTGAGAATGAAACAAAATTTAAGAAAATGAGTTAGTTTTGCTTATGTTTTAAATCAAGAGAAATATGTTTTTTTCTTATATTTCAAACTGGAGGAAGTAACAATCAGATTAAGAAGTGTAGTTAATGTGTTTTTTAAATTAAATTAATGTTGTGTTAACATAATTTATCATTTATCTCTTTTATAATTATATTTACTATATTTTTGAACTTATTATCTCTCTTCTCAATTAGGTGAAGATAAAATTATTAAAAAAAAAAACTAATACTCCCTCTTTTCCAAAAAGTTAGTAACTTTTTGAAAATTCAATAAAAATAAGGGAACATGCTTTTAATGCATTGTCCCCCAAATTAACCAATTACCAAAGCAAGTATTTAATGCATGTTTACTTAATTGACCAATCATAAAATATACAATGCAATTTCAATTTTTTATTCACTATTTTAACTTTAATTTGGGACAAAATTTTTTAATATTTTTTATTAACTTTATGAGCCAGAGGAAGTATTATAATGATTTTCTAAAAAAAAAACTTATATAAGAACAAATTTTTATGTTAAAAAAACACGTAGGACGAGTAAGTCTTGTACATAAATATTAACAGTTAGGCCTGTGATTGGATACAATACATACCATATAGAAACGGCCTATTCAAGTTCCCGGTCTAAAATCATGACCATCTATTAGTTTTCATTACCCATATTGAATCAGTGTCGTTAAAGAAGGAGTTGTACTGGTGCCTACTTCTTACCAGTACGTAATTTAAAATGATCCTGAGTATAAAGGATTATAGAAGATATAAGTTGGCAATAGAAACTTAAGTTAAATTTTTTTACTAGGGCTTTTTTCAGTATTGTTGTAAAAGTATGGGTTTTAGTGCCTTAGAATAGTCGGCCAATAAAAATGAGTCACCTCATTTTACTAACTATGTCATCATCTTTTATTGTATATTAAAGAATCATGTTTTAATTTATTGCATTTTAATCCTCCATATTTTACGTAACTTTTAATTACCGTTAATAAATTTAAAATCAAATAAAATATTTCCCTTTTTCTAAAAAATATTAAAATAAAAAAATTAGGATTTCTTTATTTCATTTCTTTTTCATCGTTCACAACAGCAACTAACATCATCATGGCTCCAGTTTCCGCATCAACAAAGGGCCCCTTAGGCCAATTCATCGTTCCAATTCCTAGCTTCGATCCATGATGCCTATTGTTTTGTAGCCTTGAGCTAGTTAGTTACGTTTGAGGAATTTAATAAGCAGATCATTGATGTTGCTGCTGTTGTGAAATGTGAACTAATTGAGTTAGCTGCAGGTTCTATATTTAACATTCACTAATGTTACATGTATATACAGAATTGATATTTGGATGTACATCTCATTGTTTTATACGTAGAAATCAATGATTGATGCATATAAGACAAACAAATATACATTCAGATGTATATCGCTAATCTTGAACATTTCCCGCAAGCTGAAACGTATATCTAGCATGTACAGCTTGGAATGTAGAGCATGAAAAGGTCCAGAGGCTAGGGGTTTGGATAGTATGTCTGCTATATGAGATTTTCTAGAAATAGGGAATGCGTGAATAACGATCCTGCTAGTAATTGATAACCCATTCAATATACTTGTTCTCTCATGAAATATTGAATTGACATGTCTAGGAAAAATTAATTGTCACAGTATAAGACTATAGTGTAGTATTAGGAATGTTGAGGTCCTTGAAAAGATACAATTGCCATTGAGCTTAATAAGTAACATGTGCCGGAGCTCTATATTTTTGCTTCAAAAGAGGAGCTGGGAACACTTATCTTCTTTTTGCATTATATTTCTATGAGATTAAGGATTTGCCCATGAAAATAAAAAAAATCAATTATCGATCTTCTAGTATCAACACATGTTCCTCAATCTGAATCATTGAAAACGAAACCCTTAAAGGCAATAATCAGAGTCAGTACAAAAAATAATCCTTTACCCGGTGAGGATTTCAAATATCTCACAATTCTCAGTGCTGTAGTGTAGTTCAAATTAGTACGATGGTCTAGGAATTGACTCAAGTGACTGACAACAAAAGCAATGTATGTTCTTGTGTGAGTCAAGTAATCACAAAACCAATTTTCACATATATTTTTGCGGAGCTAACTCCATGAACAAAGATTTTGACTCTTCAATAACCGATTGTGACCAATGTTGTCAAATCGCAATTCAAATCTTGAATCACTAGGCCAAATTTTGAATCGTAAATTGTATCGAATCGTAAGATTCACGAACATAGTAAAAAATAACTTATAATATAGCAATTGAATGATATATATTGTGCTTAAATGCATTATATATTAAGAAAAAACATCCCAAAATTCATAAATCATAAGCATTAAGCAGTGTCAGTATCACTGCTCTCATCGTTTAGCATAAGTAGTGCATGTGCATCATCTATTTAGCATAAGCAAATATCAAGCCTATTTCATTTATCATTATCTGTATCACTGCTCTCATCATTTAGCATAAGCAGTGCATCACAGAATGGGTGAAACAGGGAGGGAATGAATCATCATAAAATTCGAAAAGGAATGAAAGAGAAGTGAGTAGAGAAGCAGGGTGGCCGAAATAGGGAGGGAATGAAGCAGGGTCTGCAAAATGAAAGAGCATAGACGAGGGAGTGGTTGTAGTGGCTGCACGTTTCTGAAAAAGGAATAGAGAAAGAAGGGAATGAAAACTGATTGAAGAAATAATCATCATCTATTATTTGGTTTAAATAGGAAACAATCAATCAATTATAAATTTTTCCTATGCAAGTAATTAGCCATAATTGTCTAGGAAATCAAATCTGAATGAGGAGAGAGTGGCTGACTGGCTGCACGTTTCTTATTCTTATCCTATATTCCTTTACATTATTATAATTGAAGGATGCATCCCATGAAAATTGCAATCAGCAGCCACTGAAATCGTTTTCAATCAATATGCATTTAATGTCATTCATGATTTGTTGTTTTGACTAAGGTGGGGCTGAAGAAAAAAAACCTGAAACGTCAAGTTTAAACCGGGCCGGCTCGGGTTTTACCCACTTGTTGTCAAGAAACCCGTTTCAGACCCCCTCTTTCTGAATCGTTTTCTTCATGCGATTCACAATTCGGAAATGAATCGTATGATTCAAACATGAGAATCGTCGATTCTAGGCCATTCTCGATTCATAGCACCGATGCGTTTCGTTTTACATACGAATCGTATGGAATCGTACGATTTCGATAACACTGATTGTGACATACATGGCGAATGGGGTCCAATAATCAAAAAAGGACTTCTGATTTTCCTCAAGAGGCATGTCAGGTGTCCATCTTGATCCATCTTCTTACATACTACAATATTAACCTAAAAAAACTAGAAATTAAAAAAAATGTTTACTCTAATCAACTTATAATAACAATCTATATCAACAAAAACAAAGTCTCGGGCAACGACACCACAAACTTGATAGCCCGCAAGTATATCTGTAGTAGCTTTATTTGTTAAGTATCAACAAATTATAAGTATGGATTATCTAAACCAATATTAATTACATGGAGAATAAAATAAAAGGATTGATTTAATATTGAAATAAGATGAACGAAAAAATTCTAAGAATTAATTTCACCACATATCCGCATTGACAATATTTAGTGATATCTCTTTTATTGTACTAGTTTATTTTAAAGGTGAATTATCCTATTGTAAAATACTAATTCTTTTCAGAATCTAGCAGTGTATCTAATAATGCAAAATTCCTACTTTTGTGGTAATTAGGGCACATTAAACTCATTAAAACTTTTTGATAATAATTCAGTGAATCCTTTCGGAAATTAAATATACTTTTGTGATTTACGTTCTTGCGTTTAATTTTGTATATTCTAATATTAGAGTTTACTATTCAGTTCTTTACTCACTATGATCTCAGATCATGTAATTATGAGGCCCTTCATAATTACAAGCATTAAGAACACCAAAACTAAATAAAAATAATACCTAACATAAATAAAATGTAAAATATCAAAACATCATATAAATGCCTTCTTGGGCTACTCTTGATCCCTAGAAAGGTGAAACTATCCAGTCATAATCATTATACAAGCCAAAAACAAGGAATAAGACATGAGATATAACAAAAACCAAAAGATGACCGGAGAATAAACAATCTTGATTTCAATTGCCTTTGTATTGCGCCTAGAGAGAGTTGCGCCACCTTAAATCCTTATTTTCCAACGTGTTTGTGTCTGTGCTAATTCTAATGATTCCAAATACAAAATGTATAATTTCATCCTTTTATTATATTTCATTCCTCCAAGTATTAGATCCAAAATAGCAAAATATGCTCAAAAGCATGCTAGAACTATATTTTTGCATCTTCTTGTTTCCAAACGCTCCCAGCATCCTTCCATGATGGTTTCATTGAGTTCTTTCAAAATCACTAATCTACATATCAAAAGTACAAAAAGCTTTTTCAAGTGAAATGAGAATAAAATGTATGCTAAAATGATACAATAATAAAATGCATGATTATGTATTAAATAAATACAAACTATAAAGGAAATATTATGCATGTTACACATGTGCATCACTTAACAAGTTTAAGAGCTATTTGAGATGGGTAAATTTTTTTTCAAAATGACAATTTCAGGTTTCAAATCATTGTCCTTGTAAATAAAATACATCTAGGTCAAAGAGTGCAATTTACGTTTGCTGCAAGTCTTTTGGGCAATTTTACTCTTCTTAAAGTCATAAACGCCAACTTTTTACTGTTTTAATATATTGATAATGCTTTTTACAAGAATAGTTCGCAACTCATGAAAACACCAAATACACAAGTATTGCAAATATTGTTACATGGGTTTTTTTTGGTTGCTGCACACCCGGTTTCGCAGGTACTACCTAGGTACATCCGGATCTGATCCGGGTCGCGTGTCTGGCTATGCAGGTGAGTCTCCCAACATGAATTTTCTGCATCCACTAAGAATCGAACTCGAGATCTTGCTTAAGCGAGATCGAGCCACTTACCTGTAATGAAGCTAAGGGGCAATTTGGGAAAAAATATGCAACTAAGTGCCATCTGGTTTGGAGTGAAAGAATGTGGTTAAAAGGCAACACTAGGGGAGCATTTTTGGGTGTGAAGAATTTGGAAGAAGCCTTTCTCTCTCTGGTTCCTTCTTCTTAATCTCTCAACCACAGCACCTTCCACCTCATACACCCATAGTTTCATCTCCTTATCTTCTTAGTTGAAATTAGTTTTATTGCCCTCTAATTCTATAGCTTCTATTTGTTATTTGTCTTTCATCTTTCATCTTTTCTATGCCTCATTGTAACTATTGTTAGGTACTTGGATGCTTTATTATTATTATCAATTCAGATCTAATTTAAGGATTATTGTGGTGGTATTATGTCTACTGATATGTGTAACAAATTAGCCTTGTTACAATGGTGCTTTCATCAATCTCACATGGCTGCAAAGAACAACCACCGAAGGAGAAAATTGCTGACAAAATTGAAACCCTACACCAAAGAATTATTGCTATTTGTAAGAAGTCTCAAGCTAAGAGTGAGCAATTTCAACAAGAATTGGCTCAACTCAAGGAAAAGATTGCAGTCCGTGAGAAGAACTCAAGTTTGGAGGCTATTCAAATTGTTGTTGGTTCAATCCCCTCTACAAAGATGCTGCTGCCAGAAGAAATTAGGGATCAACCTGATGATCGCACAGAAGCAGAATTGGAGTCATTGCAACCTGTGACTGATGAATTATTGGCGGTTACGGCAACCCTCAAAGATTTTGGATCAGGTAGCGAATCAAGTGTTGAACCCTCTTGTGGCTGAACCTCGGAATCCAGGGGAAACAACGATCCAGGACATCATTCCAAGTGCAAATGTGAGAACACATGCGTATAAGGTGTATGACCAAATGCCCAGCCGGGTACCACACACGATGAACAAGAGAATGTAGCTAGGGACCTCCCTTAAATCGCCACCAAAGCCACCAGATTGGCAAGACCTTATTGGCAATGCGGCTACAACACTTATGGCAAGGCTTGCTCCCAAAACCAAGGTTCTAAGAGATGGAAAGTGGACTGAAGAAGATGCTACAATACTAGTATCAGGGGATATCAACAACATCAAATCAGATGGGGTTTTTTTTTACTTTATCCTATCAAAGTGCAACTAGGTATAATTCCTAACCATTCCTTGCTTACTACTGGAGTATTTCAATTGCTTATGATGAGGGAAAATTCTAGTTCTACTGCATTGTGTTGGAATGAAATCATAAGAGCACATGTGAGAGATCATGCCTATCAGGTGTATGACAAAATGCTCAAGAGGATATCGTGCTATTTAGAATTAATTCAGTATATAGCAGGCATTATGATGGTGTTGGCCAAACTCTTCAAAGTTTATGAGAAAGAGGAGATAGACAGAAAGAGTTGCTATATTAAAGGCAAGGTACTAATATTGCTGGTAGTTTCAACAACAGCGTTGCTGAACAGCAGGCTATTTTGGAAACCATTGCTAGAGTTAAGCCAAAGAAAAATGAGATTAAAAAGGATAAGTCATTTTAGTCCCATGATGTTTTCAATTTGGAAAGTGAGAATCGGGCAGAGGATATGCCAAGTTTAATTGATCGAAAGGACAATGCCCTTATCATATCCAAGCCCAAGTCAAAGTATCATGTTCTTCAGTTAGACTCGAGATTGATATCAGAACTTGTGGTTGTCACTGTTTTTGCAACTTTTGGTGACATTGCCTTTGCTGGTGTTGGACAACCGGTTATGACTGAATATCTTCTAGCAGGATCAATGATTGAACCTGGAGACTTGAGTTTTATCAGTGAAATGGTCCAAGTTGAGACAATTGCTCAATTTGGTGTCAACTTTTTGCTTTTTGCATTGGGCTGGGAGTTCTCCACGACGAAGCTTCGAGTCGTTCGAGTAGTGGCTATTCTCGGAAGTCTACTCCAAATTTTCTTATTTATGTTCTTGTGTGGAATGACAGCTTCGTTATGTGGTGGAAAATCATTCGGAGGAGTAACTGTCGGTGCAATTCTATCCATGTCTTCAACAGCAGTGGTCCTAAAGTTCGTAATGGAAAGGAATAACATCAATGCTCTTCATGGTCAGGTTACAATAAGAACTCTGATTCTGCAGGATTATGCTATTGGTTTGCTCTTTGCACTACTTCCAGTACTGGGTGGAACATCAAGAATCATGATATCAGCAACAGATCTTGGTCAGCATATGCTTGAACAAGTTGAGCCAATTCGCAACTTTTTTGCTGCTTTGTTCTTGGCCAGCATTGGGATGCTTATACATGTACATTTCCTTTGGAATCATGTTAACATTTTACTGGCAGCTGTTATATTGGTAATCATTATAAAAACTATTGTAGCTGCTGCTGTTGTCAAGGGGTCTGGATACAACAACAAGACTTCAATACTTGTTGGGGGTATGAAGCTGCTTATCCTCATCCCAATATCTTCACCATGTGTTTTTGGATCATTTTATGACAGCACTATGTGGAGGAATTGGATTGAAAAGAGCTTAGCTTCCTCTAGCCTTGACCTTGAGGACAAGGTCATTTTTAATGGGGGTAGTAATGTAACGAAGCTAAGGGGCAATTTGGGAAAAAATATGCAACTAAGTGCCACCTGGTTTTGAGTGAAAGAATGTGGTTAAAAGGCAACACTAGGGGAGTTTTTTGGGTGTGAAGAATTTGGAAGAAGTCTCTCTCTCTGGCTCCTTCTTCTTAATCTCTCTACCACAACACTTTCCACATCATACACCCATAGTTTCATCTCCCTATCTTCTTAGTTGAAATTAGTCTTATTGCCCTCTAATTCTATAGCTTCTATTTGTTATTTGTCTTCCATCTTTTTTATGCCTCATTGTAACTACTGTTAGGTACTTGGATGCTTTATTATTATTATCAATTCAGATCTAATTTGAGGATTATTGTGGTGGCCGGTATTATGTCTACTTATATGTGTGACAAATTAGCCTCGTTACAATACCACTCGTCCTAACTCATGTTGGTTACATGGTTTTTTTAATTTTAATAACCTTTGCACCAATGTATAGATAGGATAAACTAATATAAAAAATAAAATTATATTGAAATATTAAATGAACATTTCTTGATTTACTAACATTTTCTTCAGTTTGTTTTTTAAGGTTTATCTATCCCATACATGAAATCCTGGTTACATAAGTATTGGTATTACTTTGTTTACACACAACAACATATAGGCCAAGCGGTAGATATATATACACCATCAATTTGTGAACAATGTTATGCCAAAATGCTTCCAAGTGGGTGCTTGCATCCCAGGGTGGACGTTGGAGATTAAAATGATAAGATTCGAGAAATAAAGAAAGTGAGTGTTTCGGACAGCTTTGTGCGATAAGTGAATGATTAATGAAAAATAAATGGGTTCGTAAACTTAATGAAGCTTTAGGCTTTCATTATATTGAAGTGAGATACAGAGAGGTGGATACAAGGAAATGGCTTCCACACTTGTGGTATTTTAACAGGGGGAGAGTGTGCGCTTTGGCTTTTACACTCTCCTCTATGTTGCTAAGCCTAAGTTTCAGAGGAAGCTTCTATTCCCTTTTCCTCATTGTACTCTCTCTGTGTGTAGTTCTCCATGTGTTGGAGTTGTTGAAGTTCTGATGAGTGGAGTTGTTCTTTCTGTTGTTCTTGTTGGTTGCTGGAGGTGTGCGCTTTCTGGCTCACCTTCTTTGTTTTGTATTTCTCTCTCGTGTTCTCTCTCTTACTTCTCTTCAATGTTCCTTCTCTGAAACTTAGAGAAGAGAACTAGTGTTTCATGTGTTTATTGTGTTGTTTTCCTCTGTTGAGTTCCTCTTTTCTTCCTTGTCTGTGTTCTTCCTCTAAGTTGCAGAGGAGAGAACCTTGTGTTTTGTGTGTATTGTTATTGTCGCTCTGGTGTGTTGTTTCCCTTCCCTCTCTTCCGTTGTCCCCTTGGAAGGAGAAGAACCTCCTATTTATAATGGTGCTTTAGACCAGTGGTCACTGGTTGCTCACCTTTTGTTCGCTGGGTAATAGCACTTTGCATTATGTGCTCAGGGCATCTTCTCAGTAGTTTTGTCTTCTTTACCATTCTTGGCTTTGGCATTAATGGTTGCAGGGAGGAAGTGTGCAAGTCATGCCATTCTTGACTTTGTCCTGGGAATGACCAAGTGAGGTAAGCAAAGATTCCCTCTTGGCTTCTCATGCACGTCCCTTGTAGTCCTGGGGAACTGGAATACCTTGTCTGCATGTGTGCGCCTTCCACAAGCCTTATTCCCTGTTCGCTCTCATTTATCATGACTTTCTCCCCAAGTTTCTATGACACCTGGGACGCTTTGGGAGGATATGTCATACTCATTGTTATCAGTACGTCTTGCTCTTTTCTCTGGGCACAACATCAAAATGTGACGCCTTGGCGACTGACGCTCTGAACATGTGACGCTCTGGGCAGTTCTTGGTGCTTGCACGCCTTTCTCAGTGTCCTTTATCGTTTTATTTTTGTTTGATGATTTTGGGCCTTCATATGGATTGGGCCTTGCAATTTGAGCTACTAAATATTGAGGTATCAACAATTGCCCCCTTTGCAGTGAGAAAGGAAAGAATTTCCTTCTCAGTGCAAATCCTATTTCTTGTCTTTTCCTCACTTGTTTCTCTTTTCTCAACCCCTCATTCTTCGCTCTTGTTTTCTTTGCTATGCTTTCAGATGTCGCTCTTGGTCCCCTGGGGAAGGCGTACAGAAGGAGACGCCCTCGCACCGCAGGTGCCTATCTCATGCTCTTTCTAGCTTATTATTTGTTCGGCAGTTTCAGCCTTTATGAAGGACTTGAGCCTTGCCATTCGATGGGGCCTTGTCAATGGGCCATTTATCCTTGGGGTGTGAATTCTTTTCATTTCCCTTTTCTTCTTATTCCTCTGCTGCATTCCACGTGTCATCAAGGGGAGAAGGCAATATCCTTCAGTCCTTGGTACTTGCACGTTTCCCCATGTTCCCTCCTTTACTCATATTTTTTCAAAACTTCCCCCAACCTTTCAGTTTCTCTTTGCTCAACTACCCTTCTCCACTCGTTCTCTTTCTTTTCACTGTCTGAAACTTCTCCCTTTTATTTTCTCAAAACTGAAAGCTTTCCTTGCTGCCTTTTTGTTCTTCGTCCTCTTGATCTCCTCTGTTCATCTCTCGCTCATTTCTGCATTTGCTGTTACTATGTCGAAATCGAAGGCTGCTGTCCCTCCTGCGGTCGAAGATGTTTCTTCAAGCTCTGAGGAAGAGATTCAACTCCCTGGCCCTATCTCCTACTGCTTTTTGCAACGACTTCCTTGTCCTCGTTCTTATCCCGTCGAATCAGGTTATCGCTGCTGGGCAGCGGGAGTAAAGGCGGACTCGCCTTTTGGTCCAGACTCGGGTGATTTCCTTGCTGGTCCCTCTACTAAGGCCACGGTGCTTCCCTCTACTAAGGCCGCGGTGCTTCCTGAGGACACCGCCGAACTTGATTTCTCCCCTGGCTTTGTGTTTTTTTGTGTCCTGGCATGAGTAGGCATTAATTCTAAGTGTTAGATTTGTTCCTTGATAGATGTAAATGCTTGATTGTGATTTCCGACTTGTTTTACCCAGGTACTAATTGGATTTAGCTTTGAAAATTTTTTGAAAATTAGTTGTTTGGCAAACTTGTTGTGAATGATTGATTAGTGAATTGACCTTAACCAGTGAGATTTGAGCCTATACACTTGAAGGAGTAATGTTTAATGAATATTGTGATGAAACTCCTATTTTTTTCATGAGTGTTGTTCGCTTTGATTATTTGTTCTAGAACTTGACTTGAGACCTTTTCAAAATTGACAATTGATTGCATGCATGAACATGATTAAGGCACTTAGGTTTGTGTTTTTGTGGCCTTCAACAATTTTTTGAGACATAATGATCCCTTAGTTGCCCACTTTGAGCTTTGAGATTTAAGGACTTTCTTTGGTACCCTACATAAATTGAATTATTCTTGTGAAGTACCTTTGAAATTGTGAATGAGCAATTAAGTGGAATGTTAGAAATTGGTGAAAGTGTAAGTGCTGAAAATTTGATGTTTCTATTTCTCTTCTTAAAAAAAAGAAAAGAAAAAAAGAGCAACAAATGTGCTGAAAAAGTGAAAAAGAAAAATGAAAAGAAGAAGAGAATAGAAATAGAAAAAGAAAAGGAAAGAAAAGGAAAAATCAAGTGAATTGAGTTGTGATTGTGTAATTACCTTATTGCTCATTTTATAATTTAAAAGGGAAGTGTTGTGATTTCATTGATTAAGCCCTTTGTTTATCCTTTTATTCTTTTATCCCACCTGACACTTTCAGCCATGACCCCGTTACAACCAAATAAAGACCTTATGATTTGTGCATGTTTTCAATAAATTCAGTGGAGATGTAGGTCTATAGTCAAGCTTATGGTAACATACTTTCATTGTTTGAACTTGAGCGAATTGATAATTATTACCCATACATGAGAGATATTGAGAGGTGGTGTGGTCACTAATCTTTTGCTCACTTTGAGTTTGTTTTTCAACTAGTTTTCATTGCGGTGATTTGCTAGTGAAGAAAGGTATCTTGGGTAGGCGAGTTGGAATTTATGGTTAGGTTGCTATACCTTGAGAGGGGAGAATCTTAGGCTCTGAATTTTTGTTTTACTTTTGTCTGGGACATGCAAAATGCTAAGTTTGGGGGTGTGATTGGGGTCTAATATGTGATGTTTTTGTACTTTTTTTTGCCTCCCTTTTACATAGTAAGTGGCTTGTTTCTTGAGTAAATTGGAATAAAACAATGGAATTTTGTCTTTATAAGATTTCTAGAACCTTTTGATGTGTTTGGTTAGTTTTCAGGTATCTAAGCTCTTAAAACAATGATTTTTGCAAAGGAATGAAGAATGAGAGTTTGGTACTTGATTTGGGAAGAAAAAGAGGAAAAAAAATGAAGAAAAGTTGACCGTAGTGCGCCCAGGCGCAGGCCATCACGCCCAGGCGCAGGATTCTCACGCCTGGGCGCGCAAAATGCGAGTAAGTGACACTGTTCGCTGTTTTGATCATAACTTGAGCTACACTTATCCAAATGAGGCGATCTATATATCATTTTAAAGCTAAGGAAAAGATCTACAACTTTGCCAGAAATAGCTTTGCTCAAATTCGTCCATCTTGGGGATCAAAATCAGTGACGAAGTTGCTGCCAGACACAAATACGGGATTTTAGAAGGATTTTAATGATAAATTCTATTTGTAAATAAGATTCTTAGAGATTAGTTTATTCTAATAGGATCTTATCATATTATATTCAGATTTAGGATTAGTTTTATCTTATCACATTAGATTGGAAATTAGGTTAGTTTTTATCTATATAATAAGAGGAATAGGATTCATTCCGTAAGGAGGGGGGAGAGACACTCATACAACTCCAGAGAATAATAGTAGATTAGGATTTGAGACTTGGAGAAGGAACAAGGATTGGAGGTTTTTGTGAAGAACACGAAGTTAGCGCAAGGATTCATGGTAATTATTTTTATCATGTTTATTGTGTTTTCTCTTGTAAGTATGAACTAATTCCATCCTTGGGATGTAGGAGTAGATGTATGGAACCTTTTCAATATTTCTAGTAATAAATTAATCTTGTTTTCCGTTATTGAATTCTGTGTTTGATTATTCTTATTTGTTTCTCATGAAAGAAGCTGTTTCATGACTTTTAAAAATCCTTTATGAATAGACATATGAAATAGGATTTAGTCATTTAATCAAACAGTTCAATTGCATAGGCACAGACATGTTTTCTATGAATTGGGTAATTTTATAAAAAGAAGTTTTGACTGAACTTAATTAAGGGTTAGGTTTTTAAGGCTCTCTTGAGACATCATTGGGAGATTAATCTCTAAAATACGGAAACGTACTAAGACATTAGGCGTTTTTTACCTTTGCAAAACAAATTCAGAATCAAGGAAAACAAATCAATTTGTTATAGAATATTTAGGAACCTGCATCGAAACTACATCCCGCTTTTTCTCCTTGTCAAAGAGTCATTTATTTTAATTTCTGTTTTTATTTACGAATTCATAAATCCTTTGTCTCGTTCACTAAGTAATATTAATTAGGTGGAATTAATTAAACGGTCACTCCCTTGGGTACGATACTCGGACTTCATTGTCTATATTACTTGTACGATCTGGTACACTTGCCAGAATCCCAACACTTCTCAAGCTTCCCTCTTTTGGAGATAAAGGCTTTGATGTGGAAGGCGTCGATGAACGTTTTTCCGAATTATCAGTGAAGTTGAAAGCCGCCTCGGCTCTTAGTGCCAAATACTCTCGAGATCTCTTCAGACGAAGGCGTGTCTCTTACACAAGGGGTTCTTCCTCTCAGAGAGTGAGGGATACTGGGAACCTAATTCCTAGAGGTCGAAGGGCGAATCAGCGCTCCTCCCTCAAGTATACTTTTGCTAGTTGGGTTAGGTACTTTTTCGGTGATTTTCATGACGGCGAGTTTCAAGCTGGGCCCGTCACAGATTCGCGCCTCTGCCGTGCCGCCTTCGTTGCTTTTTGGCTGAGTAGGTATGTGTTTCCTGGACCTCCGTGGGAATCTGTGAGCCCATGTGTTTTTCTTTTTGCTTGTTCTTTGGCAGAAGGCGTACGCCTTCCTCTTGCTCCATTCTACTTGGGCGGCCTATATGCTCGCCTAGACCAAGTGGCAGAACAGATGCAGATTTCTCATGGTCGCTTTGCGATCAATTCCTATATTGACCTGACTTTCCTTCAATACTTCTTGTTTGAACGCTTCCCAGACTATGGCCCTGTTAGACTCCCCCTTTCGGCTGATGCTACCAACTTGAAGCCTCGCTCTTGGTGTTGGACAAGAGGATTTCCAAGAGAATCTTTAATTTCTCTTATTGATTCAGAAGATAAGTTTGTGTTTCGTCCTTATTTGGAAAACATTCCAACGGGTGGTGATCCCTTGCATCCCCTGTATGATGAGGAAGCGTCTGACACAAGGAATGATGCCGCTGCCCGTTTTGAGGGAATTTATGACTTGTGGAAGTTAATTTTAACTGCTCGCTGTTTGCCTGGCTTTGTTCCTCTGGACAGTAAGAGTGCCCATGGCGGAGCTCTTTGGCCTTGTGCTTATCGCCCCGATCGCGTGGCTAGACAATTCGGACGTGATCAGGCCCCTTGCGTTCTTCATATTGAGCAGGCCCGTGTAGAAGACTTGGTTAAAATACTCCTTTTTGGTGCAACTCCTGACGCTTCTGATACTGCTTGTGTTTATGTTTCTCCTTTCCGTGTCGGGGGTGTTTTGCGCACCTGGATTACATCTTATGAGGATATTCTTCAGCATCTGCGGGATTTTGAAGCCTCTTCATTGCATTCGACCCCTCCTTTGCTGCCCATAGTATATAATGACCCTTATTTATGCACCTTCATGAAGAAAGTCAAAGGTAAACATCTTGGTCATTTTCTGTTTTTGTCGCTTTCCCCTTTTTCCTGCTTCGTATTAATTTTTGTTTGGTTTCGCTTTCCAGTTGAGGAAGACTCGCCTAGTCGCAAGGTTACTGCGTCCTCCTCTGCTGCCCCCAAACAAGGCAAGAGGAAGACTTCCTCTCAAGGTCCTTCCGTTTCCAAATCTCCTGCTAAAGGCAGTGGCAGTGACGCCGCCAAGTCTCGCAAGAAGAGAAAGGCAACTGCGGCCGTGCCTACTCGCCGATCCAGTCGCTTGCAAACTTCTGGTATTCACATTGCTCCCTCTTCTCCTGTTCACGTAGACTTGGTCCAGGATGATGTCAATGAGGCCAGTTCAGATGATTCTCTTCTGTCTTATCATGATGATTCCGCTGAAAGTGGCGGCGCTGAAGAAGAACATGCCCCAGGTCTCATTCCTTGCCCCTTTTTGCTGGCGGCTCATTAGGCTCTTTTTCGCTTTTCTTCGGCTTTTTCGTTTTGCTTTGCTTGGGCAATTTCATGATATTGCTAATTCTCTTCCTCTTTTTCGAGTGCAGGCGGTTTTGATGGTCATTCATCGGCGTCGCTCTCGTCTCAGTTTCCTGAAAGTAGCTACGTTCCTGTTATTCCTTCGACAATCCCGCCTGTTTCTGGTCATGAGGACCTCATGGATTTCTGACGTCAATCTTTTGTTGGTGGGGGCGTTGCCCCCTCTGTTCCTTCTGAATCTGCTGCTAGTGAAGACTTTGATTCCTTGATGTCCCCTGTTGATACTCCTAAGAGTATTCCTGTCTCCTCCAAGGGTGTGCCCTTAGATGCCCCTTCAGGTACTGCTGATGTTGTTGATGAAATTATTTCTGATACTCAAAAGTTTGAATATGTGCTTGGCGGGGCAGGCACTATGTTTGACGGGATGGATGTTGAGGTAGATGCCTCTGCCCCTACGGAGAGCCGAATCGCTGTTACTGCCGAGATCCCAGTTGGAGAGCGTCTTGCCCCCAGAGACGACACAGGTCTTGTTCTTCCAGCTGAAAAGGGCAAGGCTCCCGCCGAGGCGGCTGAAGCCCCTAAGAGTGTTATTGACCTTCTTGGTGGGCGCTCTGTGCACGAAACTTCTCATTTCAGGACTCCTCCCGCAAGGGCAGGTCACGCCTCTGCTTCCCCAGGATCTTCTTCGGTTTGTAAGTGTTTCTTTCTTTTCTTGACCCAAGTTGGGCTTTTCTTTCTTCTTGTTTTCCTTCCTCATTATCTCTGCATGTGTTGCTGTGTGCTTTTGCAGCTGCACTTTCTGCTAGACCCAGTGGTTTGCTGGATGCAGATGACCAATCTTTGGTTGATTCATTCCTTCGTGCTCGTACTACCTTGATACCTCCTCGTGCTTCGCTTCCTCGCCTTTTCAGAGAGTCTGGTTCTCGCACCTTGTTACGGATGTTGCACTTGGTTCGCTCAGTTGATGTAGACGCCTTGCCATGGGAAGACAAAGCTGAGATTCTAGACTGTTTGTATTCGCTCCAGTTTCAGCATTACTCCGGTGCTTGGCTTGAGAATGCTGTTGCTGGTTTTGAAAGCTTACATCCTCCGTTTGATGATGCCGAATTGGTTGAGGCTGAGCGTTCCTGTGCTCCCTTAGTATCTCGTATTAAAGAGCTTTCTTCCCAGCTTGACCAAGCAACTTCCGAGTTAGAGTGCCTTGACCAGGAAATTAACGATTTGGCCACCATGAAGCACTCCTATGAAGAAGTTTGCAGGAATACTTCTTTGAATTCTCTCTTTATCGTTTAGGCACTATTTTCACCACATATGCTGCTATTTTGTCATTCTGCTTTCTTAGACCGTGGTTTCAGTCGCTGCTTTTCTTTTGGCTTTGTATTTTGCATGACTTCGCTCGGACTTAACCCCTGTCACTTTTTATTGCTTTTGGATTTGTACTTTAGGATTCGTTTCGCTGAACTTCGAAGTTGCAGTATTTGTGGCGATGCCTTTTGTATGTTCTTCAAGCTTGGACTTTATTTTGTATGCTTGTTGCCACCTTAACAGTATCTATGCACATTTCAGCTTTGCTTCACATGTCTTTGTTTGTCTTGCTTCTTAGGCTTGTATTTGAGTTGTACAATTTTGGCTCTTGTGCGCCTTTTCTGGCTTTGCCGCTTTGGCGTCATTGTAGCTTGAACTTTGTCTTGTGAACGTAGCTTTATAATTGCTTGTTACTGCACTTGTGCTTGTTTCTGTTCTTGTACGCTCTTCCCGGTTTTGGTGCTTTTTCTTCAAGTATTTTGACAGCATACATCTCTTCTTTTTCTTCTTCTTTTCTTTTCTTTCCTTCTCTTCTTTTTTTTTTTTTTTTTTACAACAGGGGCCCTTATGTCATTGGTGCCCAAGGAAGGTTTTCTTTTCTTCCTCCCCTCTCCCCCTTTTTTGGAGCTCGCTTTGGGCGCTTCGAACATGCTGCAGATTTCGATGGCCCCTCACGTCACTGGTGCCAAATATTTTCAGGTTATTTTCACTTATGGCCCCTCATGTCATCGGTGCCAAGATTCTTTCTCAGGGTGCACGTTGGGCACATTCTACAGATTTTGCCGATTTAGGCTTTTCTTTTCAGTTGTCACTTTAGACTTTTCAGATTGCCGCTTTTGGGCTTTTCTTTTCAGTCGCCGCTTTGGGCTTTTTTTTATTTTCAGTTGTCGCTTTGGACTTTTCAGTTTGCCGCTTTTGGGCTTCATAAACTAACGGATCGCCTTGGATCTTGCGTTAGCCAACCTCTTTTTTTTTTACATATTTTTCCGCCCACGTTTAAGACTAGCGCCATTGTTTCCCGGGACCTTTTCTAGTCTCGCGATATGGCGTACTTCGCCCGCGTCTGTCCCAGAAATTTCTCTTTTTGAGGAGGTCTATCCGGGTACCGCGATAAGGCGCTTGTGCCCGCGGTACGGTCCAACACTATTCTTTCTTTTCTTTTCTTTTCTTTTCTTTTTCTTTTCTTTTTCTTCTTTTTTTTTTGTGTGTGTTGGACCTCGCGATATGGCATTACTGACCCTGTTTGAAGGGGTTTTGCTACAACGATACCTCATGTCATCAGTATCATTTAAGCATTTTCTGGGGATACCTCAGGTCATCAGTGTCGCTTTAGGCTTTTATTGTTAGCATCTTTCTACAGTGATACCTCATGTCATCAGTACCATTAAGCCTTTTTCTGGGAACGCCTCGTGTTGCATGTACGCCTTTTCATGTACGCCTTGCAATTGTACGCCTTGTAGTTGTACGCCTTTACAATTGTGGTCATAGCCGCCTTTTAGATTTGCTTTTGACTTTTGGCTGGATGGTTTGCTTGGGAACGCCTTTTGTTTTTGTCCGCCTTTTGAGTTTTGTTATGTCCTTTTTGCTTTTCATCTTGTCTTGCTGTTGCGCTCAGATACCTGCATTGATTTTCTTTTTACTTTCTGGCTTGTGCTCTTTTGCACGCTTTTGCTTTGAAGTTGCCTTGGTCTTTCCGGTTTGGATTCATTGTCAGCTTTTGATTTCAACTTCTGCTATAACCTTGCTCTCAACCTTTTGTTTGCATTTCCTCCATGATTTCTAGATTCAACACCCTTTCTTTTCAGATGCGCCTTCCATAGGGTGCGCCTTTGGTTAGTCGATTGAATTGGAACATAACGGTGTGTTGATTCTGAACAAGGGGAGCCTTCGACGAGGGTGCCCCTTTGGTTGATTGATGCTGTTGAATTTTAACATGGTGTATTGAAACTGAACAGGGGGCGCTTTGGACAAGAGTGCGCCTTTGGTTGACTGATTTTGTTGAATCCGAATTGTGTTTTGTAACTGTACAAGGAGGCGCTTTCTCGAGGGTGCGCCTTCAGATCGCTGATTCTGGGCGGGGTGTCGCCTTCTAGTATGATTTCATCTTTTTTTTTCTTTCTTTGCTTGATTTCAATTTGCTTGGTTGTCACAGATCTTCCTATTTGTGTTGGGTTGCTTTCTCTTGAAACTTTGCTCTTGTTTCATTATTCGTTGTTTGATACTTCACTTTTGATTGCCTTCTCACTGGGCGAGAGCGCTTTTCTATTTTGGATAGATCAGGTGCCTCTTGTTCTCAGTGGAGGAAGCGGTCCTCTTATGACATCAGGCATCTTATCAAAACACGGAAGATCATAGCCTAAGGGCATACTTAGGACTTCCCGGATGCGAGGAGGATATCACTTATTGTTCCTACACAAACAATTTTCATTTTGATTATTTTTTCGTGCTATTCATGTCCGTTTCAGTAGCCATCTCTAGTAAATCATGTACAAGATCATGCATCATTGTGTATCACTGTCAAGATTATGTCTTCGTATAACTATTTTTCAGAAACACGCCTTTATGTATCTAAATCGGTCAGCTCATAACATGAATTACTAGATTATGAAAAACAGTTTCTTCACATCATGCCATGGTTGAGCCAAGAAAATTTAATAAGATTATGACAACATGATGTACTAGTTTTAGTAAACATTCATTTACACAGACTTATCTAATTATTTCCTTTGTAGTCAAGTATTTGATACATATCAAAGCGACAACATTCATGATTGTGATCATACATATGCAATTCTCAGGCATGGCAGACTTAGAGTCAGACCATCTCCATAACATATCATAACAATGTTATTCTAGACAAAGTAAAAATAAATCATTCTTATCAGGATAATCTTAGACATGAAAATAACTACGTAGAGCATGATTTCATGTGAAAGCGAAACTACCAAAAGCATATTAGGACATAGATGCACAAAATGAGCATATAGTAACTATATTTCCTTAACTATACATACAGCAACTGATACGTGATTGGATTCAATACATTTTTCATTTGGTCATGATTCATATCTATTATAATTAAATTCATGAAAAAGGCATACTAGCATATGCACTGAGTTAAGAGTTATATGTACTTAGCTTTTAGTGCAGATAACATGAAGCAAGTTTTCCACAAAACTTTCTGGTTGCGCCTTTGCTCCTAAGGTTCTCCTTTCTGTAATGTGGCGCCTTCGTCAGTAAGAGCGTACTTTGTGTGTCGCCTTCGTCAGTAAGAGCGTACTTTTTGTGTCGCCTTCGGTTGTGTGACCGCCTTCTGAAAAGCTAGGTAGAGCGAACGTTGTCGCCTTTTGAAACGTCGCCTTTCTAAACAGTTGGGCTCACAATAATCTAGGTCGCTTCCTGGACGAGTATCGTCGTCCTCTGCAAAGTTTGTATCAGAGCGAACCTAGTCGCCTTCTGTGAGCACGCCTTCTGGGGAGATCGCTCTCTGGGGAGCGCCTTCTAGGGAGCTCGCCTTTTGGGGAGCAGACCGCCTTTCGAGAAGGTCGCCTTTGGGCTGAAAAACAACCTCCTTGTTGAAACGCTTCTTCAGTTGGAGACTGTTGGTATCAGTGGAGCGCCTTCAGGAGCTATCTTTTTTTAGTAGCGCTTCTAGGAGCATTTCCTTCACCGTTTGGAGCCATAACTTCCCTGATTGGCTGGGCTAAAGCTCAACCTCCTAGAACCTGCTCCTGTTCCGCGGCTTGTAAGACTGGGTGTTGGGTTTTGAATGGCAACTGCGGGTATCGCCTTCGGAGCGGCATCTCCCACAGGCACCTGCTGCACAACGTGAATCCCATTTCCTTCAAGGTTGGAAGCCATAGCTTCCCCAGTGGAGTCGCCAATTGTTTCGGACCGCTTTGTGCGATAAGTGAATGATTAATGAAAAATAAATGGGTTCGTAAACTTAATGAAGCTTTAGGCTTTCATTATATTGAAGTGAGATACAGAGAGGTGGATACAAGGAAATGACTTCCACACTTGTGGTATTTTAACAAGGGGAGAGGGGTGTGCGCTTTGGCTTTTACACTCTCCTCTATGTTGCTAAGCCTAAGTTTCAGAGGAAGCTTCTATTCCCTTTTCCTCATTGTACTCTCTCTGTGTGTAGTTCTCCATGTGTTGGAGTTGTTGAAGTTCTGATGAGTGGAGTTGTTCTTTCTGTTGTTCTTGTTGGTTGCTGGAGGTGTGCGCTTTCTGGCTCACCTCCTTCTTTTGTATTTCTCTCTCGTGTTCTCTCTCTTACTTCTCTTCAATGTTCCTTCTCTGAAACTTAGAGAAGAGAACTAGTGTTTCATGTGTTTATTGTGTTGTTTTCCTCCGTTGAGTTCCTCTTTTCTTCCTTGTCTGTGTTCTTCCTCTAAGTTGCAGAGGAGAGAACCTTGTGTTTTGTGTGTATTGTTATTGTCGCTCTGGTGTGTTGTTTCCCTTCCCTCTCTTTCGTTGTCCCCTTGGAAGGAGAAGAACCTCCTATTTATAATGGTGCTTTAGACCAGTGGTCACTGGTTGCTCACCTTTTGTTCGCTGGGTAATAGCACTTTGCATTATGTGCTCAGGGCATCTTCTCAGTAGTTTTGTCTTCTTTACCATTCTTGGATTTGGCATTAATGGTTGCAGGGAGGAAGTGTGCAAGTCATGCCATTCTTGACTTTGTCCTGGGAATGACCAAGTGAGGTAAGCAAAGATTCCCTCTTGGCTTCTCATGCACGTCCCTTGTAGTCCTGGGGAACTGGAATACCTTGTCTGCATGTGTGCGCCTTCCACAAGCCTTATTCTCTGTTCGCTCTCATTTATCATGACTTTCTCCCCAAGTTTCTATGACACCTGGGACGCTTTGGGAGGATATGTCATACTCATTGTTATCAGTACGTCTTGCTCTTTTCTCTGGGCACAACATCAAAATGTGACGCCTTGGCAACTGACGCTCTGAACATGTGACGCTCTGGGCAGTTCTTGGTGCTTGCACGCCTTTCTCAGTGTCCTTTATCGTTTTATTTTTGTTTGATGATTTTGGGCCTTCATATGGATTGGGCCTTGCAATTTGGGCTACTAAATATTGAGGTATCAACAGTGAGAAAGTTATTATTAGTGGAATATTTGACCGGAAAGATAATAAAAAGAAAACGATGAAAAAGAAGAAAAGGGAAATGAGTAATTCGTCAGATTGGTTTTTGACTTTGTATGCGTCGGTCAAGTTAGTTCCTGACTTTATCGAAATAGCAATTTAGTCATTGAAATAGAAGAACGTCGATTAAGTTAGTACTTGACATCATTATCGTAGGGATGTATTTGCTTTAAAATGAAATAAAAACAGGGACGTATGTGAATTAAAAAGCTATCTCAGGAACTAAAATGATATTTCGATAAAGTCAGAAACTAACTTGATTGACACCTACAAAGTCAGGACCAATCTAACCAATTACTAAAGAGAAATGGATTCACGGTCAAAGTAGCTATGATGATTCCTCACTTTACCTACACTTGAGAAGATTAATTTGTAGACAATGAATGATCATTGATTTATACTTCACAAACACGCATCAAACCAATAAATATTGTAATTTCGTTCCCACCTTGATTATGATCGACCCTCATCTCATAAACTCACTATTGCTTAGATTTTTGTTGGAAGGCAGAGTTACGGATACTTCAAAATTATCTATTAGTATATATTCCCTCCGTCCTTAATAATTATAAGGCTTCTTTGAAAGATTTCATGTCCATTAATAAAGTTGATTAATTCAGTTATTTGTATTGGAAATGTGAATTTTTGATGTGTATTTTCAAAATTACCTTTATTAATATTATTGGGAATGTAAAAAGTGTTAAATAAATAGGGGTGTTTGTGAAAAAATAATTAATGATCATTGAAAATTGATATAGGATCTTATAAATAGGAACAAAATAAAAGTGTCAAGAGTGTCTTATAATTAGGGACGGAGGGAGTAATTAGCAAATGACTTTGATATTTACCAAGAAAAAGTTTGTCCAATCATTCAATAAAGTTGGGATACTCTTAAATATATTTTTAAAGACTTAACATATAAAAATGTATATATATATATATATATGTATACTCTTTTTTTTCTATTGTATTGTATACGTTAAGGTTCCATATCAAAACCAATTGACCCTGAGAAGAGTAGTCCAACATATATTTAAACCATGCCACATGTTATGATGAGGCAGACGATGTGGGACTTCCAACACGCCCCCTCCAACTGAAGCTTGCCGGACCACGCAAAGGGTAACTATTGACCTATGAAGAAAAAAGGGCATCTATTGACCCGGGTCAATCGACCCATAACAACCGAAAAGAAGCTTGGCTATGGCTAACATGTTAAAGTTTCATCTCAAAACCAATTAGCAATGAAAGAAGTAACCCAACAGGTATTTAAACCATGCCACATGTTATGATGAGGCCGGTGATATAGGACTTCCAACAATATATACTTCTTATGTTCCTTATTATCTGTCTTTTGTTGTATAGATTTTTTTTGTTTTTGTTTATCTTTCCCATAGATTTAGAAATTTAAGAATGCAATAAATGTTGTTTTTCATATTTATTTTTATTTAATAATGTATTGATTTACGTAAATAAAATAATGAAAAGATAATAATTACATAGAAAAATGATATACTCCCTCCGTTTCACAATGTTTGGCCTTTTAGGTCTGAACACACAGATTAAGAAAGTGTTAATTATTGTAAGTATTATGTATAGTTTGTCTAAAATGCCCCTATTTAATCCTTATTGAAAATTGTAATAGTATTTAATTTTTATTAGTAAGTGTATCCGTTAATTAATGTATAGTGGTTTAGATATGAGAGATGATGAAAGTAGAATTAATGAGGAGTAAGAAAAATGATTAAATGAAATATTAATATTGGAAAAAAAAATATGTTTGTGTATTGAAAATGTAAAAGACCAAACATTGTGAAACAAGAAAAAAAGGCTAAAAGGCCAAACATTGTGAAACGGAGGGAGTATATTTTAAGAAAAAACATTAAGTAATTCTTCATATTTCTTCAATTCTCTAAAGGATGGTCACCATCACTCAAGGAATAGAATTATGTCCAAGACAATGTGGGATGCTCCTAAGTCCTAATCCCCTTCCCACCTCGCTGCATAAAGTCAACTCTCCTCTTTCTTTGTGATGCACGTTGAATTCTTTTTGAATTGATTTTGGAAAGTAAATTACTCATAATTATTTTATATTTAATGTGATTTTGAATCTTAACGTAATTTTCTACTTTAAATCAAACATGCACTTCGTTGTTTTTTTTTTCTTCTTTCCATTGATTTCATTTTCCTTTTTTTTCCCTTTCTAACGGTAAAATCCAGCTAATATATTTCCCCCCTAGTTTCATGGGTTGTTGTTGTACAGAGATTTTTTTTTAAGTTGACAGAGATTTTAATAGTACATTTTTTAAGAAAAATTTCTAACAATTGCTTTAAAAATATTATTTAAACAAGTAAGAGATGTGTTTTTGTCTTAAAAAACTTATGCATTTAATATATTAAGAAGTGATGAATTTAAGTTTTCAATATTAATTTACTTGTTTTAAAGTGCTTAAATAATAGTATTTTTAGGACACTTGTTAGCATAAAACATTTTTTTATTCTAGATTCTCTATCCATATATGAAAGATTCATGGAAAAAAAAACTATAACAAGCTACAGCTTTAATTTGTTTTCCGTTCATATGTGTCATATCCAACTTGAATATAGTAATTGTTTCTGATAGAGGAAAAATGCAATTGAAACCAATCACATAAATGCAATTGAAACCAAAAACTAGTTACTTTTACTTTAAAAAAAAAAAAAAAAAACTAACTAGTTACTTTAGGCTTTTACATGATTCTAAGCTAACATACAGGGCTTTATAGAGTAATTATTATTGGATCCCGGACTATCACTTCATCCATGATTTAGGTCAATGATACTTTAACAATTATGAAAAATAATTATCAAATTATTTTCTTTTTTTTTAATTTAATTTTCCTATGTATTAAGTTTTTATTGGTCTGGACCATGTATGAGGTGGTGATCCAGGACCAAGTAATAATTTTTTAACTTTATATAAGAAATTTTTATTTTATTTTTAATGATGAAAGATGTCTTCTAGTCGATACTCTCTCCGTCTCATAAGTGAAGTAATATATTTTAAAGTTATACACGAGTTTTAAGAGATGGTTAAATGATGTAAGAATTTAAGTATATCATATCATCCATTGACATTCAAATGTCAATTTTGGATGTACATATAATATTACTCATAATATAAAGGGTTAATTTATTTTTTCTCCTTGTAAATAAGTTTAATTTAGTATTTAGTTTTGGATGTTTATTTGCGAGGTTTTAATCATTGCAAAATTTAAAGTTTTGAAATTAATCTCTCTGTTCATTCGATTCTGTTAAGTGTCGACGTTGCAGACGAAAGTTCACATTGGCACTATCATACTGCTGGACATGTGTACCATGTATGACACATGAATCTTTTTAGATGTTTTTATTCTATAAATAAAGCTGGGAAAATAGAAAAGGAAATTCGGAAAAAATAGAAAAAATTGGATGTGATGGAATTTTCTTTTTTGTATCTTCTTAATATTTATCAAATATAAAAAAAAAGTTAAAATAGTTCACATGGGACATGATCAGATGCACGTGACAATGTTGGCGTGAATTTTCGTATGTCACTTTAGTACTTAATAGAATCGGATGTAAAAAAGATTTATTCCAAAATTTTAAATTTTGCGAAAACTAAAATCATAAAAAATTTTAAAAGACTAAATGCAAAATTGACCATATTTAAGGAAAAAAAAACTTAATTTACCCTAACATAAAAAATGTTTTCTTAACCTCATAATAAGGATAAGCATCCAAATAAAAAAGTGTTTTTTAAAAAAAACTAAAAATATAAAAATATTAATTTTTAATAATATAATTTGTAATGAAAACAATTATTTTTAAAAGTTTATTTTTGACCCCAATGTTCGAGATTAAGAAAATCTTAAACAAAAACACATATTAAAGGTTTTTAAGTTTATACTTCTTCTGTTGTATAAAATTAATGAAAAATATAAAAAAAAAATTTGTCCCAAATTAAAGTTAAAATAATAAATAAAAAAATTGAAATCTTAAATTATATTTTATAATTGGTTAATTAAAAAAACATGCATTAATTTATTGCTTTCTAATTACTTAATTGATCCGGGAAGCAATGTATTTTCTAATTTTTGTCCGACCATGGAATATACAACTTTAAAACAATTCATTATGAGAGTTTAGTGAAAAGTTTTAAATTCAGATTTTCTACCAAACTCTCTCAAGACTCTGCTAATTTTAAAATTTGGTGGAGAGTCTTAAGTTGAGTCTGTAAAATAAGAGACTCAACTTAAGACTATGTGGGACCCAATTTTTTGTTTTTTCTTCCTTTTTAGTTTATAAACCTTAATTAATAAACAAATAATAATAATAAATATATATATATTATTAACAATAAATTAATAATAATAAATAATAATAATATTCTTTTTTAAAAAATCAAAATAATATTTTTAAATATATATTTTTTCTCTTTTTTTCTTAAGTATGTTGTCTTTTATTCTTTTATCTCTTTTTACTTTATAATATCCAAATAAATAAAAAATAAAACAATAAATTAATAATAAATACATAATAATAAAAGTGAATTAATAATAAATAATAATAATATTTTAAAAAAATAAAAATTAACATACTTAAATATATGTTTTTTCTCTTTTATTCTTAAATATATTGTCTTGTTATGGAAAAATAAATATTTTAATATTCAAGTAAATAAATTAATAATTTTAAATAAAGAGCCGTTGAGATAACGTTCCATTGTATTATTCAACATTATCTTATATTTTTTTATGCACTTTATAATTTTTAGTAGGTAAAATTAACTTCAATTATTGTAATATTAATTTTTATTCAATTTTAATATTTAAATTTACAACTTTCATAACGAAAATTTACACTTTTGATATAAAAAAATTAATGAAATTCAGGCAAAATTTATGTTTCGGTTTTTTAATTATTTTTGTTTTTTAATTTCGTAACTTTTATTTTTGTTTTCAATTTTGTCTTATAAAATTTGTGTTTTTTCCATAACTTCTTTAGTTCTTAGGCAAAATTCAATATATTAATCACTTTATACAAATTTTATCATGAAAAAAGGATTTTAGAATACATTTGAAAATAAAAAACTACAGTACTTTTTAAACAAAATAAAAAATAAAGTTAAAGGAAAAAAGAAAAATAACTCACAAAGTAATATCCGATTGAAAACAAGAATAACTTAAAGTTATGAAACCAAGAAAATAAATTTATAGCACAAAAAACTAAAAATTTGCGCCTTCCGCTTCTGCTCTCTCATTTACAGTACTTCCAAAAGAGTCAAACGTGCCCCTCACGTGACCACCGTTATCGTCTTTCTCTTTCCCATGCCGCGAAACAGAAGCAAACCTCGCTGAAAACCCACCGTAACCGTCTTCACCATCGTCACCGTTGAAACCATCATCAAAATTAAGCGCGTAACTGAGCGGATCATAATTAAACGAAACGGTGCGTTTCTGTTTGTCGAAGAAGCGTCGTAAGAAGGTCTTCAATTCCAGAACCTTCTTGTATCCCCGGGCCCACCACCGCGCTTCAGTTTTCGATGAAGGAGATAGGATGCGGTCGAACGAGAACGGCGTCGTTTTGTGGTGGAAACAGGGAATGCAGAAGCAACCTCTGTTTGGGGACATGGTGGCTGAAGACATTGAGGAGAGAGAGAGAGAGTGAGTGAGTGTGGAAGGAAGGGTTTCACAACTTTCACTGTTTCAGTTTTGCGTTGTGAAACTATAAATAACTTGCTCTCACCCGTGAATTGCACGAGGATATTTTAATTTTTTAATATTAAATATTTTAAAGTAAAGATTTTTCGTATTTTAAAGTAAAAATTATTATTATACAACAATAAAAAAATATACAAAAAAAAAGAGACTCAAATCAAACCTTACTCTTAAAAAAATAATTTAAATAAGCTTGTTGAGATATTTTGTACTTTCTTGTATAAATAAAAAAAATAACACTTTTTATTTGATATCTTCCTTATTTATTTAATGGATAAATTAACATTTTTATATGATTATCGACTTTATTTTGAAGAATCAAAAGTAAATCATATTTAAATATTTTCATCTTTTTTGTTTGGTGGTATTATGAGTAAATTTAAGGATAAATTAGAATATTCAGTATTTCATAGGACATGAAGACGACATTGAACTTGTTATTATTCTTGACTGTCTTGATTAACGCATTGCATTTTATAAGGAATATAACAATTCTTTTTTTTATATTTTTAATATTATATTTGTTTATGTATAGATGAATATTAAATTAATGTATATCTTATTTAGTTGATCGATAAAATAACACGTTTTTATATACCATTATTACATTTATTATAATATTATGATTAATTAGAGTGAAATCAAAATTATTTTTTTTTATATTTTTTGTTTGATGGTATTATGAGTATATTTAAGGATAAATCAAAATATTTCATATTTTTTTTGTTTGCACCCTAGTATCCGGCCCACTGGGCCGACTAATCCTGTTCGAGGGGGGTCCTGGGGTTAAGGTTTTATTCCACTCCCAACGTTGTTGCGGGGGATCGAACCGTGGTTCGCCCTACCAAGTGCAGCCCCTGACACCACTGCACCAACAGCTCGTTGGTAAAATATTTCATATTTAATGGAACATGATAATTTAGTATTTTTTGAATAAAAATTACTATCTTTTTTTTTTTTGTTTACATGGGAGGTCTGGGACTAGAACCCATGACCTGGGGAGGGGAAAATCCTAAATGTCCCTGCAACCACCAACTGGGCTGTCTTACGCGGACAAAATTACTATCTTTTTAATATTATTATCACATTATTATTATTATTATTATTATTATTATTATTATTCATATTTAAATATTTTGATATTTTTCATCATTTATCTTATCTCAAGTTAATCATAAGATTTGATTCTAAAAAATCTTTATCCTAATTCTTCTAATCATCTTGAAATAATTTTTTTTTTAATTTTTGAAATGTATGTACCTTTGTTTTTAATATGTTACATTTTCTTTAGAGATTATAACAACCAAAGTATTTATCCATTGCAAACTTTTTACAAAATGATAATCATTATATTTAATCATATATCCATATTATTTGTAATATTTGAAAAAATCTATACTTTATTAGTATTTAATTTGTTTTACTTTTAAAAAAATATTGAAATACTCTCAATTTCGATATTGCAATACTAATGAAATATTGTTTGGTTTAAAAATTGTCTCAGGTAAAATTAAAAAATGAGCTCATAATAATAAATAATATAAAATTATGTAAAATTTTTTTTCATTTTTATAAGATAATATACCTTTATTATATTTTTATTATTATAATTATCATTTAAATTTTAAATATATATATATTTTTTTGTAGTTTAGCTTTTGAGTTGACGTGCTGTGCCCAATATTAAGGGAAGTTTGTGAGCTATGGTGTATACTCCAAGCCCATCAGCTGTACAGATTTGTGATATCTCCACGGATTATGTGAAAATTTTTAGATAAGACATGCAAATTCTTTTTCTTATATGTGTTATAAATATTAAATCTATCTCCTATTTGTAATTTGTGGATAGCATCAAAAATATTTATTCCCGAATATCTCAACCAAATAATCCCTAAGTTTTTTTTAATAGATTAATCCCTCCATTTTTATTTTATTTTATTTTTTTTGGTGTACACCAATGGTATCTTCCAGCCGCCCTCCATTTTTTAATATAACACTTTTTATGTTAATTATTGTTTTTCATAATTATTGTGATAAAAAAACAAATAAATTTATCTCGATAGTACATTCAGATAAAGTGGTTACAGAATCAAGGATCAACTTATAAATGTTGTGCTAATGTCTCTTCACTCATATTGGGCTTCTATCTTTATTCTTCCAAAGCAAATTTTGAAAGAAATTGAAAAGAAGTGCAGAAATTTTCTTTGGTCTGGTAAACAGATTAATAGTCATAGAGCTCTTGTTAATTGGGACAATGTCGGCAGCAGGAAGAAAAATGGAGGTCTTAACATTCATGACAGTGTGAAGTGGAACATTGCTTCTATTGACAATCAAGTCTGGAATATAGCAGTTGACAAAAATTCTCTATGGGTTAAATGGATTAATGTCATTTATCTCAAAGGGGAAAACTTTTGGACTTATGTTACAAAGACTTCTACAGATTGGCATTGGAAGAAGATCTTAAAGGTGAAAGACGTACTAGCTCCAAGTTTCAATGGAATTCATGGAGAGGTAGCAAAATGGAGAGTATTCTATAGCTACAGGCTACCATTGGCTAAGAGGAGAACATCAGCTATTCAGATTATGAAAAATCACCTGGAGCAAATCAAATATTCCCAAACACTGCTTCATTTTTTGGCTTATGATGCACAATAGGCTCCATACAACAGATAGGCTAAGCAAGTATATGACAGTAGATAATGTTTGTAGTTTGTGTAAATGTTCTCAAGAATCAAGGGATCACTTGTTCTTTGAGTACATATGGGCTAAAGATCTGCTTGATAGATTTTGTCAGTGGATTTGCTTAGATTCATGGAGAATCAATTCAGTAATATTTGGCCAAGATAGATTCTACATGCTTTTGGGAAAATCAGAATTAGACAGAGAATAGTCTAGATGATATATGTTGCAACTACTTACTATACTTGGATGGAGAGAAATAGAAGAGGATTTCAGCAGAAGGAAAGCCAACCAGCTACTATTTTTGAAATAGCAAAGAAGGACATAACCACTAGATTATTATACTTTTTCCTGGATTGGATAAATGGAAAAATAGTATACCGATTGATAGAATACAGAAGGATTGTTGTTAACATCATTAGGCTTCTTGTTTTTTTAAAGAACCCTTCCTAGAAGGTGGCTTTAATTTCAAGATTGCCTCAGTTTTTGTACCTAGTCTTTTTTGGCGGCTTGTGGCTTAAAGAACCCTTCCTAGAAGGTGGCTTTAAGTTCAAGTTGGCCTTAGGTTGTAAATTTGCAAAGTGATAATAGATTTTTTCTTCTACCAAAAAAAAAGTAGGAAGAAATTTAGATTGAATTTAGCTGTTTTTATCTTTTGGTCTGTAGTTTGTATATTGTTTTTTTAATGTTGTTGTTATCTTTTAATATATTATGGGACTTTATTTATAGGATTTTAATTTTAATTTAATTATTAAATTTAATTAATAATTGTTGGAATAATGATTTCAAAATTTTGAATAGTCTATTTAACTTAATTTTTTCAAGTACCAAATTGTCGTGAAGACAAGATTTTCAAATATTATTTTAAAAATAATGAATTATGTTTTGAGGATAATAATATTTAACAATGTAACAATACTTACCTTTTCCTTATATATTAAGATTATAAGTATACCTTATAAACAAATAAAAATCCAAACAAAAAGCAGCACATGCATCGATGTGGAATTACTCTAATCATATTGACAATTTGGGGTTGGAACGTACTTCTATGTGTTTATGCAATCCAATGCCACACTATCTTTATTACATTCAAATATAAATCCAGAGACTTGCTTGTATTTTGATCTATTACAATAAATAAAATTTATTTTGATATGTTACAATAAATAAAATTAATTATAAAAGAAAGGCTTAATTGCACTTTTGGTCTCCCAATTTTCTCAATTTGGCCATTTTGGTCCCCTAACTTTTAATTTGGCTATTTTGGTTCCCCAATTTACGATTTGTAGTGATTTTGGTCCCTCCGTCAATTCCACCGTTAACGATGCTGACGTGGCGTACCAAAGGGACACGTGTCAGCAGCTTAATTGCACTTTTGGTCCCCCAATTTTCTCAATTTGGCGATTTTGATCCCCCAACTTTTAATTCCCCCCCCAACTTTTAATTTGGCGATTTTGGTCCCCCAATTTACGATTTGTAGCGATTTTGGTCCCTCCGTCAATTCCACCGTTAACGGTGCTGACGTGGCGTACCAGAGGGACACGTGACAGCAGCTTATGACCCTATATTTATTTATTAAAAATAATAATAATAATAAAATATATTTAAAAATGAAAAAAATAAAACCCACGAGTCTCACTAGGATCGCAGCGAAGAGCAGAGAGTGTTGGTCTACTATTGTGATCGCGATGAATCCTGGTGCGGATTGGTCGCCGCCGTGAGTTCGCTTGCCACAACTGTAGCGTCACAATGCGGTGGTTCCTGCATAGATCGCGAGTTCGCTCGAACGATGAAGGGTACGATGGGGTGCGGCGGCGGTGGAGCAACGATGCAACCTAGTCGAGATTTCGCTCGCCGAGAGTGATGGTGGCGCTCGCAATAGCCGAAACCCCTGGAAAGCAGTTCCGGCGTCGACCTTGGAGGATGAAGGCGGCGGTGGCTGCGTGAGAATCGGCGAGACCTTTGCACACTGCTTCTTCCTTGCGAAACCATCGCTCGTTACAACGATCTTCAACCATCTCGATCTTGATGGCGATGGTCTCTGATTCGAATTTCATTTTGAAACCACGGTGGAAGGGCATGAAGCAAGTGGGTGGCCATGGCGGATGTGGTAGGTGGTGGTTTGTGTGACGGTACTGGCGTCGGTGTCGATGTTCGATCAAGCATTGTGTCACAAAGAGGCAATGAACAGTTTTTATTGTTTAGGTTTTATTTTTTTATCATTTTTAAATATATTTTTTTATTATTATTATTATTATTATTATTTTTAATAAATAAATATAGGGCCATAAGCTGCTGAGACGTGTCCCTCTGGTACGTCATGTCAGCACCGTTAACGGTGGAATTGACAGAGGGATCAAAATCGCTACAAATCGTAAATTGGGGGACCAAAATCACCAAATTAAAAGTTGGGGGACCAAAATCGCCAAATTGAGAAAATTGGGGGACCAAAAGTGCAATTAAGCTGCTGAGACGTGTCCCTCTGGTACGCCACGTCAGCACCGTTAACGGTGGAATTGACGGAGGGACCAAAATCGCTACAAATCGTAAATTGGGGGACCAAAATCGCCAAATTAAAAGTTAGGGGACCAAAATCGCCAAATTGAAAAAATTAGGGGACCAAAAGTGCAATTAAGCCTAAAAGAAATTGCAACTTCGCGCTGAACAGTTTGGGATTTCTGAGTGACTTTCTTTGAATTACAATTCTGTGTTGATTTGATAACAGTTTCTCCATCCATTTTCACTCTCTTTTGGGTCTTCAACTAACACCTCCTCATTAACACAAAGTGTTTCAGTTCTCTCTTATGCTACAAACACACAACAAAAATCAAATATAAAATAAGAAATAAATAATTAGGATCATAAAATACGAAATAATAAAATGAGAGAATTCTTGGAAGTAGAGAGATCTGAAGGTGAAAAAAGGTAAAGAATAAAGGTGAGATCATGTTATATATAGTGATTTTTTTTGGATGATGATTACTTTTTTTTTAACAAACTGAGGATAATGATCTCACATACAGATAATGATTAAATAAATTTGAAAAATATATTTAATTTCACATTGTAATTTTGGTTAGAGATGATGAATAAATAATTTTGAATAATTTATTTAATTTCAAATTGTAATTTGGGTTGGAAATAATGATTATTTACCTACAAAAGCTCTAGTGCAAGGATTGTTTCAGGCGATAAACATGGTGCCTCGAAAATGGATCTTTTTATATAAGTATAGTAGATAAGGAGAGAGAGAGGATGAGAAGAGTGGAGAGTTTGTTTGTTTTGGACTACTGATGAGTACGTTTCATTTGACTAAGAGTTTAATGTGATTTTAATTTCTTTTTATTACTATTTCATTTATTATCTTTGTAATTTTCCTTGTTAAAAAAAAAGGACATGGAAAATGGTGTTGTATAGTTTGGGATAAATCTCCAATTGTGAATACTCTCTTGGGTCTTCCATATAAGTTATTTTTTAAAATATCATTTGAATTAAGAAAATAAATTAATATTATTAATAATATTATCAATATTTGATATATTTTTTCAAAATTTATCAAGTATTTTTTTTCCTATTTTGCTCATATACAATCTCACTATAATTTGAGTAATTTTATTTTCCCTGTTTTACTCACATACAATCTCTGCATAATTTGAGTAAGTTTAGTGTTTTTCTCTTAGCTCAAAATGACTTCTCATGGAAGAAAGGAGAAGATAAAGCGAGTGGCTTCAAGCACCAAAACGACATTGTTTCACTCCATCATTTTAAAGGGTTTCTTTTGGATTCGCCTGGAACCGTGCGCACATGCATATGCTAAACATAATGTCCGGCCTACTTGCCATTAAATAGAGAAGGGAACCGATCATACCTGTATACTTTGTAATTACTTTCATGTGCAGATCGAATTCATATCAAGATTGTGTAGTATTCTCTGACTTGTGGATATAGCAGACCAGGAGCAAGCATACAATCATGATGTTACACATGACATCAGATTATATACTACCACCCCTGTCATGCAAGATATTCAGGGTTTACGGATAGCTGGGAGAGGGCGTAGAAGTGGTAGATCTACTCAGAATGGTGCGGGGTCAAGTCAGAGGGGTAGACGGGCGTGTCGTGCAAGGCATCAATAGGATTGATTTATTTTTAAATTTTGGATATGTATTCACTTTTACGTATTTTTGGTTATGGATATGTTTGATTATGTAAATGTTTGATTATGTTTGAGCGTGAGTCATTCTAATTTTGCAATCACAATATAAGCTTACCCAATCTACTTGACGAAGACCTTTTGTGATCTCCCAAATACGTATTATCGCATTCCGCGAGATAAAGTGGCCCAACTCCTTATAGAAATCATTATTTACACGATGATCCACCTTGGTCATACTATTCTCAAAAGACTCTTTAATATCAGTATGTTGACATATCAGCATATTCTCCATCGCTTCAAGGCTTGTTCACATATCCCCTGACTATCTCTCAATAATCTTTTGAATGCGGCATGGGCGCTCTCAACCCTGTTAAAACAAAAAATAAACATATAACGTATTCCATAATTATTTTAAAATTCAATTGGTAAAAACACATAAAAAAAACATCTTTGGCTTTTAAAATCACCTATTCGTTATGGTGTTACCAAAATGCATCAATTGGTTGACCCAAACATGGACAAATTTCTCCTTGTTGCGTCCCAGATAAACACGTTGCACGTATTCAAAAATTATTAATCCGCACACATCCTTAAATTTTTTTCAAACAATCTTCATACTCTTGCAAGTTTTGAGATTCTACAACTTCTTTCCAAGCGTCCATTATCGGTGTTACATCTTTTGAGTCACACACCGAGTTCCTCACTCTAGACAACACGTTCTTTGAGATGTGAAACTTAGATAGCAAGTGCGTAGAGGTTGGAAACACCTTCGTGATTACCAAAATCAGAGCTTCTTCTTTATCAGTCACTATGATCTGAGGCATGACATCATCACGTTCAATCAAGTTGCGAAGCTACTCTAGAGCCCATGTGAAGTAGGAAGTCTTTTCAGCCTCCATATAACAAAAAACAACATTGAACGTCTTCTCTGTGGATGTTTGACCTACGATCGCAAGAAGCGGATACCTGTATCTATTGGTTTTGAAGGTGCTATCCATAACAAAAACAATACTGAACGAATGGAATAATGATATTCCACTTGGGTGTTCCCAAAAAAATGGCCTTCAACACATCACTTTCTTCGTCTTTTACATAATGTGTCACATATCCAGAAGAAGTCAATCTGTGTAATAAATGTTGCATCTATGTCCTGGGATGTCTGAAACTTCTTCTATATCGTTGACGCTCATTGTTCACTTGTCTCAAAGGTAGTAGAATTGTTCTTGTTTCGTTCTTTCAAACTAATGAGAATTTCCTTCGGTTTAACCCCTGCCTTTGTCAAGTTCTCGATTAACTCTTTTTCCTCTTTGGTTGGCTTACCATAATGACCCTCCAAGCTTTCACATGGTTTGTGATTGTGGACGCCACATTTAACCAAAAGCTTCCAACCTTTTCCATTACCAAGATCCCAGGCGTAAATCCTGAAAGAGCAATCATACTTACGACTACCCGATACAGACATCACCTCACCTTTTGTTCTTTTCCTATATTTTCCACTTCTTTCGCAAGCCAATAAAACCCTAGGTCTTCTCTTATACATCCCTCTGCCTGTGTTTGGCCGATATATAACGATCACATGTTTTTGATCTATTCCAACAGATTGAACCCAACGGAGCAATTCGTCTCTACTTGCGAAAATCTTATTAGGTGAAAAGTCATCACTACAATCTGCAATAGCATTGTTGAATGAAAAAAACAAAGTTATATTCGGAATTTAAAATTAAAAAAATGAAAAAAAATATATTAGAATTAAAAAAAAAGGTCGTAACACCATGTTACGACCAGGCCAAAACAGAAGTCGTAACCTAGTGTTACGACCTGGCAAAAAAAGAAGGATGGTAATACTGGGCTACGACTAGGCCAAAATTCAGTTCTCCAAACGTCTTGTGCCTCCCTTACGACTATTTGGTCAATTAAGATACAATGACTTATTGAAAAAATTCATATTAATTAAAAACACAAATCAAATACATGTTTTTGATACTTTATGCATGATTTTTGAAGATTACTTTGTCTCTAAGGTAATTCAGGTTCAATGGCAGCCATTAAAAACAATAATATTAATATGATAGAGATTAAAAGTTGATATCAAAACAAAGTTTCACGTATAAAAGAGTTTAGGGAGTTTTATATTAGAATAAAAAAAAATAGGATTTTACACGGGTCGTACGACCCGTGTAAAATCCTATTTTTTTAAGGGCATAATAGGTATAATTTTAACAACTGGGTCTGGGGTTGGGGTGACATTAATAAATGGCAAAATAATTTCCGATGACACATCAGACCCGTCATTCATCCCCTTAACCCACCCAACAGGCCCATAATAACCCATGTCAGCAACTATTTTAACGCATAAAGCCCAAGCTCAGTTCTACCACTGCCACCCCCTGCCACAACCCTAAATTTCTCTATTTATAACACCAAGCACGATAATCCGCCGTCCTAATTAGCGGTCTGACTCTGAGAGTTGTTGTCACAGTGCTTTAGATTGTGTTTGTGTTAGTTGATGATTGCCACAATTGACATATGGTGTTGATGTGTTTAGTTATTTTGTTATCTAATTTATGCATGTGTTCTATGCCTCTTTGAGTAGCCTTATGAAAATTATATAGATTTCATATTTGGCTTAGTTAGGGGGCATACATCAATCTGAACCAAAAGTAATTTTTGGTTCATTTTAGAGATAGGTCTTTTGAAGGGACACTCTGCTTTCTCAATATCAATTGTCCCTCAAGCAGCCTTTCACATATGACATATTTTCTCTTACTCTTTATTTTGTATATAGTCTTGTTTGCATTATTTATTTACCTTGTGTTATTATGTTATGCCTCCGAATAACCACACGGTGAAAAGATAAAACTACCGTGTGGTTCAGACAGAGGCACATATCAAATGCGTTTAATTAACTTTAAACCCCCGAATAGGTTTGAGGGAACGGAAAGTTTTTTATTTTCTGTTCCTTACCTAGTTTCGTTCGGATATATTATTATTTTTATCAATTTTAGTCTTAATTTTATTTGATTATGTTATAGATGTGTAAATTTTATGAGATTAATGGGTATGCACTGACGGTGTTACACCATTATCCACCATTCATTTGTATTACCTTAATTTAAAAGTTAATGACCATAAACGGATGAATGATGAATGATACACTGATGGTGTAAAACTGTTGGTGCATTACCTATTTTCTCAAATTTTATTTAGTAGTAGTTGAGTTGCATTGGAATTTACCTGTTTTAATCAAATTATGAAAGCCTGCACCAGAAAGCCGGAAGGGGTGAAAATAGAAGATCTTTCGGTTCGCACGTAGGCTGAAAGTGAATTAAGGGTTTTTTTAACCCTCTGAATCTTTTTGAAGGAAAGGAACAATTTGTTAATTATCTTGTTCTTTTCTCATCAATTTTCGGACACTGATTGAACAATTTGTTATTTACTTTCATTTAATGCCCCACGAGTTTATAAAAGCTTTAGTGTGCGTTTGGTTGTGCATCAATTGAAAAAAAGGATTGTGCAATATTGCTGACTCTGCGGTCAATCCCAGTAAGATCCCACGCAATCCCGGGATCACATCCCAGTTTGGCATGGAGCTGTTTGGCATAGAGATGAGATGGGATTTGCTATCTCATCCCAGATTTTCATTCCGGCTATCCCAGCTATCCCAGGTCCAAAATCCCAGTTTCCCATTGGGATCTCCCTAGGAAAGGGACAACGGGGTTAAAATCTGATTATGAACTCATTTTTAAAATGATTTGTAGCTTTGTTTGGGACCTTTGGGTCATTTTGACAAACCCCTAAACCTTTTACTAGATTTATGTTATTGATTTTGAGCTTTTGACTTTATTTTTTTGTATTTTTCTATTTTTGACATTTAGATGTGATAGTATAAATTGCTTATTTTGCTTTCTTGAACATCCCTATCCCAGTCATCCCGCTATCCCGTTTTCAGTGAAGGCTGGGATGCTAAGCAAGTACTCCCTTGATTCCTTTTTATCTGTCATATTTCAAACAAAACACATCAATCATTATTTACATTTCCAATATTACTTACATTTCCAATACATTAATTAAAATGATAGATAATAAAAAACATAGGGAATATTTTGATAGGTGTGATATAATAGTACTAGTGTACCTTTGGGATTAAGATCCTCTGATTTGGTATTTGAGTGCATTGTCTTTTGCACATGTTACTGCCATTACAGTGTGTTTGTGGTTCTACGTTCAGCGTCAAAAAAAGCAGAAGCTACAATAGCTAGTGATGAAGAAGATGTGCATTTCGACACAAAAATCACCTTTGTAACGAAAGGAAACGCACACTAAAAATATTGAATTGCTCGAGATGCATACTGATCTAGTTGAGTATGTCAAGATTGTATTATGACTTGAGTGTGGCAGCATTGCTATGGTTTGAAAAACCTTAACCTCACATGCTGTTTAAGAGACCATGGATGATTGATTAAGAAATTAACGGTTTTGATTGTTTGAGCAAGATAAGTAGTGAGTTTTAATGAATTGCAGTAAATAAAAAGTTCCAGTTTTTTACTACTTCACATGTTGGATTTTGGAGAAGTTGAAATCTAAATCAACCAAGTAAACACTAAGCTTGATAAGGGCAACTTGGATAGCAAAAGGAATAACATCACACCTGTTAAATTTTACTAGTATAGACAAAATTAAAAGACAACCTATGTGAAAATTGAAATTATCCGAGTGTGAAGTGAAAGCTGTGTAAACTCTTATATTCAAATCTACCAACAAATTCAAGTCTAAACAAAATTAAACTTCCATTTAGAAAGATACTATTTATATATAACTAGGATAAGTAGTCACTCACGAAGAAGATATGATATCCAACTGTTATCATTTTGAATAAAGATTCAGTGAAGATATGATCTCTAAGTATCATCATTTTGATTAGAGAATCATTTTAAACTATATTTGTTATACCAGTCCTGAAGCACCTGAACATTCTTCATCCATCTGTTCAAATTGTATATTGAAAGACCATCTTGGTGAATATTGGACCCAAGCAGTATCCCCTCTTCCTTTTGTTACAATTTTTGATTCCATTCGATTAATATGTCCTGCCAAAGCAGAGAAATGAAAGCAAGACTCGTATATATTTTACCAACTCCACATTTTCTGCCACTGATTTGATTCCAAGACTAATCTTCAATAACCTTGTGAGTAACCAACATAATTTAACCGTGGGCGGATATTATGGTGACTAAATTTTGGATCTCCATAATCTACGGCCTTTATCACCATGGCTTCCCTTCTTCCATCATGTTCTTGAACTGCACCAAACACGATCTCGTTCGTCTCACAACTCTCTTCATAGTAACTTTGCGGTGTTGATGAATAACGCGTTTGAAGTTGTTGTTGTCGTTGTTGATGTTGGTGTTGCACCTTAGGATGCTGCTGCTGTTGTTGTTGTTGTAGTTGTCGTTGTTGTTGTTGTTGTTGCTGCTGTTCGGTATAATCACCACCCCAACCATCCAAATAAGCACGCGTTCGCTTAAACTGTTGTGGCTTTTCAAGCTCATTACTCATAAAAGGATATCCATTTCTAGATGTAGGTGTTCTTGTTTCTAAAGGAGGAGGAGGAGGTTCATCTTCATCTGGAATGACAAAACTTTCTTGCATGGGCAATGCATTAGGATGATGTCTATTTGAAAATTGGTGGTGGTACTGCTGCTGATGATGGTATTGATGATATTGGAGTGGTTTTCTTTTGGATCCTCCTGAGAATAACCCTCCTAATATTTCAGCCATAGATGAGCCAGAGTTCACAAAAAGTCTTCCAAGTGAAACAAAGAAGCCCTCATCTGGTTTCTCATATTCATACTCATCTTCATTTGGGATCAATGGAGGCCTCACTGACTTTGTTGGCCTTTGCTGTGCTGCATGTGGTGCACCTTTCCTTGATGGAGGAGCTCTTGGATCCTGAAAAATAACATGAAGATTATGAAAACCCAAGTTTATGTTATAACAAGCTTAATAAACAATGGGGTAGTATACTCTTATGAAGGATGTGCTCTTAATCCCATGGACTGTCTTAAACTTTGTTAATCCTTAATTTTTGAGAGGTACTACTAGTACTCCCAAAAATAATAATTTTTTTTTTCCTGATAAAAAAAATGTTGTATTTTTAAGGAAGAGTTTAATCGATCCTAGGATTTAGGGGTCATTGCTTAGGCACCTCATCTTATTCCGGGAAATTAATTTGTACTTATCAAGGGAGGATATCATGAGAAAGCAATGCAAGAGTTTAATTGCAAATTACTAATATTTTCTGATACAATGGTTATTAAGGAAGAGTTTAACCATCCTAGGATTTAGGGGTCATTGGTTAGGCACTTGATCCCGGGAAATTAAGTTGTACTTATCAAGTGAGGATATCATGAGAAAGCAATGCAAGAGTTTAATTGCAAATTAATACTATTTTGTGATACAATGGTTATTAAGGAAGAGTTTAACCATTCCTAGGATTTAGGGGTCATTGCTTAGGCACCTCCTTGTATTCCGGGAAATTAATTTTTACTTATCAAGTTAGGATATCATGAGAAAGCAATGCAAGAGTTTAATTGCAAACTTATTGCCCTGGAAAAAATTCACAATTCAAGACCAAAATAATTTTAAAATCAGTAGATTTTAAAACTTGACTCTGCTAACTTACTAACTATGGAAACAGGATGCAATAGAAGAAAATCATTGGCATGTATGTATAACTTACATCAGGAGAAGAAAACAATGCCCTCACTCTCCAATGCAGTAATGCCAGCATATAGCCAAAGAATGCAGCAGCAAGAATCACAGCTATACCTATAATGTTTAATTGCATACGCTTTAGATCAACATGCCCAAAATACTAACAAAATAAGTAAATAAATATAAGATTAGATTATATCCTTGTGACACATACCTAAGGGGAAACTACTGTCATACTCATCATAAGTAGAACAATCATCTTGATGGAGGTGGATCTCTCTAATCGCTTGGTTTCCACGATCCACCACCAAAAGAGAGCAGCTACTAGCAACATAAACTACATCAAAATCGTTTGAGAACTTAGCATCCTCACCTGGACCATCAACATGGCCTCCAACTTGGCCCCATTTTCCACCTGCAATGGTGGTAACCCCTGTGCAAAAGACATGTTATATGTAGATTTGTAGAGTTGAATTAGTATGGTAAAAAGTTTACTAATCAAATTTCTTGTGCAACAAAATAGTGTAAAAACAAGGAAGCATGAATACAACACGGGATATGGATACAATAGTCAATATGTCATGAAGACCAAGATACAACAAGTTGTAAAAACTATAGGATAAGATAATCAATGACAGACACAAAAATTTTAAGCTCCATTGAAGTTAAAAGTATAACATTTTATTATTACATTGCAGGGGCAATTTATTCACATAGTAAACACAATAAGAAAAAACACTTGCTCGCACAAACCTTAAACTGGGTTCGTTCTTGTGATAATGATACACAATATACAAACTAAAATCCTAAACAATAAGAGAGGAATAGTGTTTATTAAGATGCAAGTATAAGTAATTTTATACTTAAGAAAATGTTAATATTATATAACTATCATGACATTTCCATCTATGACAGTATAGAAATTCAAAAAGTAAATGTAAGAAGTTGCAGAATACAGTTACAAGCGTTTGAAAGTGCCTGTGAAACTTTCGATAGGGATACATGTCCAACATGGATTCAACATAGACATGACATGACAACTATTTTAAAGTGTCAGTGATCATATGAGCAGAATTAACAGACAAATAATGAAGTTAAGGATACTCTGATCATCAAAAGGAGAAAGCACAGGTCTTTTTTTTTTTTTAAGAATTTCAGCATATTGGTTCATTCATTTCATTCTAAAACAGATTGATAGCCCCCAGACATTCCAAGTATATACCTTCATCACTGATTTTTCTGATGGCCATATTCATTGTGTCAGCAATGTAAATATTCCCTTTGTCATCCACTGTAAGCCCTTTAGGGTGGTTCATTCTAGCCTCTCTAGGCCTTCCATCTATGTGTCCAATATACCCTTCTGGTGATCCAGCTAGCAGTTTGGGTCTGCTGTCTGTGGTTCAACCATTCATCTTATTGAAACCCAACAAAACTAAACAAAAATGAAAGGATTTTGGACTGCACTTAAAAATGAAATAATCTCAAACCAATTAGTTTAAACATAACCTAGATATCTTATATAAATATAGAAAATGTGTAATTGATCTTGGAATTCTATCAATAAGACTATTTTTAAACAATAATAAGGGCACAGTGTTGTAATGTCTTATGCTATTTTCTTTTATTCACTTTCAAGCATTTCAAAGATTCTGAATAGTAGGACACTAGCATGTTCTCTTTTGCATAGGAAATTTATGAAAAGCTCTAACAGGCTGGTTTGATCATTTCAACAAGCTGAAACAAATCTAGCTCAATAGCCAAAGTGCAATGTGTGTTCTTTATCATTTAAAAAACAACATAACAAGGTCTTCTCCAATTAGGTGGGTCGCCTACATGAATCAAACGATGTGATTGCGATGTTATAAACCATATGTTCAGAAAAAAAAAAGGCTTAATTATGTCACAAGTTCCTGAAGTTTGGGGTATTTTTGCCGGATACTCTTGTACTTTTTTTTCAATATTTGACTCCTCGAAGTTAGTTCTGGGTTTGTCATATATCCCTACTATCAATTCTGGCCAATTTTGATGACATGTAACATCAGAATCCTAGTCAGGCGCAAGAGGTTAGTCATGTGGTGCCGCCTGATATCACACGGGCGAAGACGACCTCTCTCTTCAATTCCCTTTTTTCTTTTTTTATTTAACTAAAAATGTAAAATATTAAGTTTTTTAGTTTTTTAAATTTTTTAAAAAAAGGATCTTCGCTCACGGGGTACCAGGTGCTTAACCTCCTGCGTCTGATCAGGATTCCGATGTTACATGTCAGCAAAATTGGTCAGAATTGGTAGTAGGGGTATATGACAAACCTAGGAGTAACTTCGGGGAGTCAAACATTGAAAAAAAAAAGAATAAGGGTATCTGGCAAAAGTATCCCAAACTTCAGGGACTTCTGACATAATTAAGTCGGAAAAAAAAACTAAAATCAAAGTTACAAAACTAAATTATAATGCATGTGACATTTACCTTTTGAAGCTAGAAGAACCAACAAGAAAGGTAAAGTACTATAGTGGGTAAAGAAGAATTTGCATTCAATATTTTAAGGTTCAGTATCTTTTTATTCTCCGGTGTCTTCCTTATTTTGAAACTTTTCTAAAGTTAAAGATTGCAGAATTCAAGTTTTATTCTGTATGTAGAAGAGCCAAAGTTATGATGTACTTTATTTTTGGGCAACCAAGGTATGTTGTACTTTAAAAAGTGGATTCTTGCACTTGAGCTTATTAAGCATATTTACAAAATAAAGCTTAGCAGAATCAAAAGTTGTCCTGGGCATGAAGCTAAGTCCTTGTACAAGGCAAAGTTCAAACAACACAGTGAAATCTTGAAAGCATGAATATGAATACAAGACGAATATATTACAAAATTTGGATATGTTGATACAAAAAATTTAAAAAATTCACAAAATTAATGAAAGTTCGGCAACCATTTTGAGGTATCCGTGCTACGTAGACTTAAATCAACATGTCAACAAACAGAGAATAATAAAAGAAAATGAATGGGAATTTGAATAAAATACATAACCAAGCTTAGATGATTTTCAGTAAAAGGAAACTTACAACGAGTCATTGGACTTGAAATCTCATAGATGTTACTGTTTTCAGAATCCAAAACCAGATGTTCACCATTTGGAGATATTTCAATTGAGTGTGGCTCAATTCCAAGCTTACTTCCATCAAATATTGTGTCCACATTGTAGCCACTTTCAAATTTCATCATGGAGCGAGTGTGATGCACTGAGAAATTAATGAATCCATAAGAATGAAGAATGTTAGCCTATTTGGTAGACCTTATCAAAATAAACTTAAAAAATTAGCTTATAATGTTCCTAAATTATTATTTTTTTTGCTTATTTAAATAAGTTTTTCTTAGAAGTTTATTAAAATAAGTTCTTTTTAACTTATTTCTAAACAAAGAAGTTATTGAATAAGCGCTTAATTAAGCTGTTTATCCAAATGTGGTTTAAAAGGGAAAATTTGTAACATGAGAAACAAGAAAATGAGAACTCAATGGAAGATATCTACCTGGTTTGGCTGGGGATTTTAGTGACCATAGTCTTTTAAGAAGAGAAGAAACCACATTGGAGACAACACCAGTAACAATTTCTGCATGCATCATCACATGAATTCCATAGTCCAATGAAACAAAATATTAATAAGTAAAAGTTCTAATAAGTAATAAGGTAGTTTGCTCATGAAGAAAACAATTTAGAGTTTATAGTTTGTTGAACTCACTTGCAGGTGGTGTGGCTGAGCTTGTAGAGAATAGACTAAGGAGAATAACAAGAGCTAAAAACAGCACAAAACAACTTCTACCCATTGTTTCTTTTCTTCAGTCAAGAGTACTCAACTTTGGAATGCTCATACATCACAGTTACATGGACGTCATGTCTAAATTCTAATATAAGCTATGATATGATATGCATTTTGAGAAGGGACACTTAGCTAATATAAAATAAGCCACGTGGCAAACTGCTATTCTTCTTTACATGAAATCAGCACTACCCTTTTCAGAAAGAAAAGAAACGAGATAGAGAAACAAAGGATTTGGTGATGATGATATAACATGTTTAGGAGAGAGAATAGATTTTTTTTTTTTTATTTTTTTTATATTCTATACCAAGCTATTCTCCGTCCGACAGTCGAAGTCTAATCTCTTTCGAAGCATAAAAATTCCGAAGTGAGTTTTACCTCTACTAACAAAGCCTTTTTCATATTCATGACAAGGATAGAAATCTATTTTAATATTCTCAATATAGATATATATAATAGTTGTAGCAATTAAGAAATAAGAATAGAATATAAGGTAAAGTTTTTCTTCCATGCATATATAATTTTTAGTTCGTTACTTTACCTAGAAGTATTTCTATTTTCATGTGTATATACACACACACATATATATGAAAACAATATATATTTTCTTTCAATATAATATAATCAATATTATTATAAATCCATAATAGTTTTCAATTAGGAGACCAAAATATGATTTTAGCCGCCAATTTTGATTTAAGAAGTCTAATGAGAGAGAGTGCATTTATTATGTGAGTGTTTATGTGAGTGTTTATTGAGTTAGTGGGCTTCAAGCCCAAATATATTTGTTTTCCCAAATATATCGGATGGGAAAAAAAAGGGTGGGATTGAATTCTTAATATCGAAAATGGACAGTGAAATCTCCAAGCTATCAAATGGGGATGGTGCAGAGAAAAATAGAGATGAAAACTTTGATGGGAGCTCTTCTCAATCAATACTCAATAGCGATGTTTCTGGTAATCAATACTCAATACAAGAATAAACTCATTATTTTTAACTCATCTTTATTTTTGATTTCCAACATTTCTTTCTCTATAAAGTTGATTAACTTGACATTGCAGAAGGCTTTGTGACTCCAACCTCTGTGCTGAAATCTCGATCTGGGAACTCCGTTCTGGAAAATAATAAAACTCTAATTGGTAATGATGAAAACATTGAGCTTCGTTTGTCAGGTGCCGTTTTAGTTTCTCTTTTGTAATATACTCTGATAATATGTACTCCAGGTGGCGTTTTAGTTATGTCGATATACTGCAATTGAAGTGATTAGTTATCTTGAAATACATTATGTGGCTGAGTCATCTGCTCTTTTCTTTTATTCTTTTGTCTGAAAAAAAAATGGTGGGCTGGAAAGATTTTTTTGGTTTTGCATTATTTTGTATTAACCTTTTAGCTACATGATATCTAACAATAACGCGGGCACTTGGGAAAAAAAGTTAGATCAATTTGACAACAAAGTTCAAATATTTCAATTGAATGAAATGATGGGTCTGTGTCTGATTTTAAGAAAAAAGTGGACTCAAAGATCAAAATTGAGGTCTAGTAATTAATAGTACTCAAAATTTTAAGCAATTAAGCACTTCCTGTCACAATAATCCAATTAAGGTTGATCAATTTGACACCAAAGTTCTTAGTAAATATTTTGGTTTAAGGTTGATCAATTTTGTAAATATTTCTCTCTTATTTGTCTTCCCAATAATCCCATTAATTTTGGTCTTCTTAATGCCATTAATTTCGATCTTCTCAATGATCTCATTAAGTTCTCTTCTATTAATTAATGAATCGCACCATATTTTCATACTTTTAGTAACTAATTAGCAATTGATTTTTTTTTCTTCTATTAGTAACTGATTTTTTTTTTGTTTATTGTAACTTATTTCTATGAAAAAAATATTGAATAAAAAAAACCTAAAAAAGCAAAAGTTAAGAAACTAAAAAAAATATATTTTAATCTTCAATCATAATAACTACCTAATATATTTCTCTATGTTTTTTTTTTGAAAAAGATTTGCTTCAGATTTGGAATAAAATAATTACATTCAAAAAAATAACTTATGCATCAATGCATAACAAAAACCATTAATTAATAATAATCAACTTGAAAATATTCCTTAAATGTTGTAAATATTTATCACCTATTTATCTTCTCAATGATCCAATTAATTTCGATATTAAATGTTGGAGATATTGCTCTCCTATTTGTCTTCTCAACAATCCCATTAATTTCGGTATTAAATATTTGTAAATATTTCTCTCCTAATTTTATTCCCAATAATCCCATTAATTTTGGTCTTCTCAATGAAATTAATTTCGGTCTTCTCAATGATCCCATTAAGTTCTCTTCTATTAATTAATGAATCACACCATATTTTCATACTTTTAGTAACTAATTAGCAATTGATTTTTTTTTCTTCTGTTAGTAACTGATTTTTTTGCTTATAGTAACTTATTTCTATGAAAAAAATATTGAATAAAAAAACCTAAAAAACCAAAAGTTAAGAAACTAAAAAAAAATATATTTTAATGTTCAATCATAATAACTACTAATATATTTCTCTATGTTTTTTTTTGTTTGAAAAAGATTTGCTTCGGATTTGGAATAAAATAATTACATTAAAAAAATAATATAATACCTAAAATTGAAACTTTTTAATGAAATACAAATTTTCGTAACTTATGCATCAATGCATAACAAAAACCATTAATTAATAATAAACAACTTGAAAATATTCCTTAAATGTTGTAAATATTTATCACCTATTTATATTCTCAATGATCTCATTAATTTCGGTCTTCTCAATGCCATTAATTTCGATCTTAAATGTTAGAGATATTGCTCTCCTATTTGTCTTCTCAATAATCCCATTAATTTCGGTATTAAATATTGTAAATATTTCTCTCCTATTTGTGCTCACAATAATCTCATTAATTTTGGTCTTCTCAATGCCATTAAATGTTGTAAATATTTATCACCTATTTATCTTCTCAATGATCTCATTAATTTCGATCTTAAATGTTGGAGATATTGCTCTCCTATTTGTCTTCTCAACAATCCCATTAATATCGGTATTAAATATTTGTAAATATTTATCTCCTAATTTTATTCTCAATAATCCCATTAATTTTGGTCTTCTCCATGCCATTAATTTCGGTCTTCTCAATGATCTCATTAAGTTCTCTTCTATTAATTAATGAATCACACCATATTTTCATACTTTTAGTAACTAATTAATAATTGATTTTTTTTCTTCTATTAGTAACTGATTTTTTGTGTTTTATAGTAACTGATTTCTATGAAAAAAATATTGAATAAAAAAACCTAAAAAACCAAAAGATAAGAAACTAAAAAAAATATATTTTAATCTTCAATCATAATAACTACCTAATATATTTCTAAAAGTTTTTTTGTTTGAAAAAGATTTGAATCGGATTTGGAATAAAATAATTATATTCAAAAGAATAATTTAATACCTAAAATTGAAACTTTTTAATGAAATACAAATTTTCGTAACTTATGCATCAATGCATAACAAAAACTTTTAATTAATAATAAAAACTTGAAAATATTCCTTAAATGTTGTAAATATTTATCACCTATTTGTCTTCTCAATGATCCCATTAATTTCGATCTTAAATGTTGGAGATATTGCTCTCCTATTTGTCTTCTCAATAATCCCATTAATTTCGGTATTAAATATTTGTAAATATTTCTCTCCTATTTGTCTTCCCAATAATCCCATTAATTTTGGTCTTCTTAATGCCATTAATTTCGGTCTTCTCAATGATCCCATTAAGTTCCCTTCTATTAATTAATGAATCACACCATATTTTCATACTTTTAGTAACTAATTAGCAATTGATTTTTTTCTTCTATTAGTAACTGATTTTTTTTGTTTATAGTAACTTATTTCTATGAAAAAAATATTGAATAAAAAAACCTAAAAAACGAAAAGTTAAGAAACTAAAAGAATATATTTTAATCTTCAATCATAATAACTACCTAATATATTTCTTTATGTTTTTTTTTGTTTGAAAAAGATTTGCTTCAGATTTGGAATAAAATAATTACATTCAAAAAAATAATATAATACCTAAAATTGAAACTTTTTAATGAAATACAAATTTTCGTAACTTATGCATCAATGCATAACAAAAACCATTAATTAATAATAATAAACTTGAAAATATTCCTTAAATGTTGTAAATATTTTTCACCTATTTATCTTCTCAATGATCTCATTAATTTCGGTCTTCTCAATGCCATTAATTTCGATCTTAAATGTTAGAGACATTGCTCTCATATTTGTCTTCTCAATAATCCCATTAATTTCGGTATTAAATATTGTAAATATTTCTCTCCTATTTGTGCTCTCAATAATCTCATTAATTTTGGTCTTCTCAATGACATTAATTTCGTTTTTCTCAATGATCCCATTAAATTCTCTTCTATTAAAAATTTATCTTCTATTAATTAATAAATCACACCATATTTTTATACTTTTAGTAACTAATTTGTAATTGATTTTTTTCTTCTCTTAGTAACTGGTTTTTTTTATAGTAACTGATTTCTATGAAAAAAATATTGAATAAAAAAACCCTAAAAAACGAAAAGTTAAGAAACTAAAAAATATATTTTAATCTTCAATCATAAAACCAAAAGTTAAGAAACTAAATTCATTCCTGTTAGATATATATGTTTACAATATCTGATACCATTCTGCATTTTTTGTTGCATAATGAATGTGTTTGATTTGATAAATAATACAAAGCTTTTAGCAAATAGTTTCCATTGTTATACAATAGAATAGTATATTTTAATTTAGATATAATAAGGTATATATATGTAACAAATATTATCATTCACTTTGCAGGTTCAAGCAAAAAAATTCAGCACTCTCTGCCATCTCTGAAATAAAACTATAATTTTGAGACAAGAAGAATTGTTTGGTTTGAAATTTTTCGGTTTCTTAATTCATTTCAACCACTATTGCAGATTTAACCTTAATCAAAAGCACTGTTTCAGTTATGTTTTTCTTACCATAATACTATGATTTTTATGTCCTAATTTGAAGTTTTGCTATCAACTTATGAAATTATTATGAATTTATGAATGTAAAGCGTATGAAGTTACTTTGGTGGCAATTCAATTAGTTATTCATATTCAATGTTAACTTGATATGGATATACTGTACAAATAGAAACTAAGTTCAGTATACTACGTTAACTGAACAACTTTAACTGAAGAAACGAAATGTCCAAAACTTATGTGGATGGTTAAATATATTGGGAATGAAGACATACCAAAGTCTACCTCTTTTTTAGTTGTGCAGAGGTAATAGTAATTGTAAACAATTTTTTTGGTAAAGCCCAACATGTGCCTATGAAGTTTTTTTTGATAGCTTTCCTATATGAATTTTTTTTTGGTAAAGCCTAACTAATAAATAAATATACAACATGCTTTTTATCAAATAATATTTAATAAAAACTTTCTTAATTTTTATATAATATAAATATTTAATATGTTATTCAATTACTAAATAATACCCTTCCCTCTTTCATGCACGGGCTTGCTTACTAGTTACTTCAATATGGAATAAGAAAATAATATATTTCTTGTTTCAATATGCTATCAGAACCTTGATTTTTTACAATCTTGTCACGATATATATATATATTCTCCCCACTTTATATAAAAGCTCATTGAAATTGTAGTTCCAAAATGTTTGAGAGCAATGAATTTGAAGCTTTCCCAAACATCTGGGCCCTCATCGATTCTTGTTATTGTTCAATCTAAAAGTATTTCCAATGTAGGAATCATCCTTACAGAATCAAATTATGACATATGGTCACAATTAATAGAAATGCATATTGCATAGAGAGAAACTCTCATACATTCGAGGTAACAACAAGCCATCTTCAGGGAAAGACAATGGTTATAAAAAGTGGTATGCAAAAAATCAAAAGGTGAAAAGATGATTGTTAATGTCTCTGAGTCCAAAATTTGGAATGTGTTATCAAAGGCATTATGTGATGGGAGCGATGAGTTAAAAGTTTATACCTTGTTTGATCTAAGAGAGAAATGATACTTTAATTTCAGTTGGGCCTTAATTACTTACGGTGAAGTGACCCTAGAATTTGGTGGCTAAGTCATTCCACCTTCCTACTGAGTTGGTTTTGAGCTTGGCATACCACAGTAAGGTGGCCTTTTTCAATGTTAATGGCTGGGAATGCCCTACATTTATAGGCATCTTGAGCCCCTTGACAAGTCATGGCAACCAAAAGATTATCAAGGTGCTCCTGGGGATCCGTGCTGCCATCGTATGGCTCCACATTAGCTGGGACCTTGTGGTTTTGTGGCATCAAGTAGACCATAATGATTTCTGTGAACGGGTGGTACACACTTTCCTCCTCCTCACTTCTTGCTTCGACACAGACCTCTTTATTCTCGTCCTCTTGCCCCACAAAGGTCACTCCCTTTTTCAATTCCATGATTAACTTGTCTTGGGCGTTCAGCCGCTTCCTCAATCGCACAAGTTCTTCATCTAAATTTGGCATTTTCTTGGACCGCCCGTCACATGATTCACTACTCTTATGATGGGAGTGCTAGGGGTTTCCATTTTTGGAGGGAGAACGCTGTGCGACTTCTCTTGATCATTTTGAGTGAAACCTTTTTTGTCCAAATCGTTTCCTCATGGTCTGCCTCCCTTCACGTCGTTTCCTCTTTAATTTGCACTAAACTGCTTCCTCAGGTCATATTGACGTGTGACCACAGTCGTCCGCTACTCAAGCAGTACGTCCCACAAATCTGCTCCGTTGCATCTGATAGCCTCAGCATGCTCGTAGTTATTTTGGTTTTCCATCTTCAGGTGTAATGTGGTGGAAATGGATTTCTTGCTCCCATATTATCCTATGATGATAAATGTAAACCAACAAACAAAATAAACTTTAAAATGAATTTTCTTCACCTCAATCTTTATCAAGGAGTTAAAATTATTAAGTTAGGAGAATTCCTTTTAAAAAAAATGGAAAGCTAACAGGGTGATATACTAATAATTGGGTGGCCCAAAAGATTTCCATCAAAATGTTTACATGCACCAAAGCATATAAATACGAATTCTTTTAATTTTATGTTACGTTCATGCTCACTTTTGGTTACTTGTTACCTAATAATCTAAGAGAAAATAATATATACACCGACGGTGTAAATATTATTTACACTCTAAACATATTATCCATTGTTGATTGGTTAGCTTTGATTGACTTATAAGTAAAAGTAAATATATTGATGGCGAATGGTGCACCGACAGTGTAAAAAACTTTACACTGTCAAACTCATAATCTAATCATGTGCATTGCATTTTTGTAAGCATATCAAGAGTTTTAAATTTTAATTCCTAATCAAAAGTTTTTTGGTAGATTTCACTATGGGAATTTTCTTTAAAAAGTTCTTCGAATCTGAGTTTCATTCCTTTTTTTCCTTTTTGGTGGTCAAAAAACAAACTTGCCTCCTCTTTTAGTCAAGTATACAAACGTTTAGGTCACGCTTCGCTACCTTAACAATTACCATTCATGATAGTGAGGCTTTTTGGGGTATGATCACTTTGAATGATTGTTTTGTATATGTGGTCACATACTTAGAGGTTCCAAGAATGCATAAGCTGCTTGCAGTGGCACAATGGCTTAAAACAGTGTCCAGATTGTTCTATGGCCAAATTAATGATTTGATCCTTGAAGTTATTTTTAAAATTTAATTTTGTTATAATTTTGGTTTTAATCTGGTTCTAAAAATTATCGACATTATTCATGTTAGTCATTTTTGTCGCTTTATTTTACGGTGATGATCGTTAACTATCCTATGTGGATCCTATGTGACAACGATCAAGTATGATAATGTAATAAAAATGACTAGCGTGAAAATGTTAGTAATTATAGACTTAATTAAAAAAATTAAAGTAAAATTGAAATTAAAAATAACCTAAAGAATTAAATCATTACTTTTGCCTTATTATATGTAGTATGTTATGTTATGGAGTAATTTGAAGGGAATTCAAATTGCTCTTAACTTTTCCCTATGCAGTTGGCAATTTTCGTTAGGAATCTAAGCACTTTTTTTTTTCTTTTATTTTGAATGAAAAAAAAAAAAAGCTTAAATGCAATCATATGTTTAACTTTAGCTCATGTGCAACCTTTGTTTAGGTGATTTTGGTGCTAAAACTTTTTAACTTGAGCAAATTAAGATATTGTCATGTTTCTGTCCAAAAATAATAGAAGCTAAGGTGGGTGATGGGAATATCTAGGCTAAGTTAATTTTTAAGTGATATCTTGCGAGAAGGACTAAAGTTGTATAACTTAAAAACTTCAATTACCAAATGGCTAAAAAAACAAAGTTAGGAACGGAATTCGCATAAAATCAAAATCAAAAGGATAACGAACTACTCCCTCCGTTTCTGAACATTAGGCCTTTTAGGCCTGGGTACACAGATTAAGAAAGTGTTAATTATTGTAAGTGTTATGTATAATTTGTCCAAAATGCCCCTATCAATCCTTATTGAAAATTGTAGTAGTATTTAATGTTTTATTAGTAAGTGTGTCCATTAATTAATGTATAGTGGTTTAGAGATGAGAGAGATGATAAAAGTAGAATTAATGAGGAGTGAATGAAATGATTGAATAAAGGTTAGAATTGGAAAGAAAAATATGTTTATGTATTGGAATTGTAAAAGGCCTAATGTTATGAAACAAGAAAAAAAAGGCTAAAATGCCTAATGTTTTGAAACGGAGGGAGTATAAAATATATTGGAATTGTTAGAAGCTTTAGGTTACATTCTAAAAAGTACTACTCCCTCCGGTCCCTAATATAAGCATCATATGACCAATTTCACTCCCTTTAAAAAAAAGTAGGTAAGTTAATTATTTGTATTGGAATTGTAAATTTTAAGTGCATATTTATGAATCTATCCTTTTGATCTTCTACTCATTAAATGTATGTAGTTAATGGAGTACTCCATGTGGTCCCTATTATAAGAAAAAGAGTGCATCCACATTTTGGTCCCAAATATAAGAAAAAAATAACTAATTTTCTATTCTCAATACAATTATTTCTAAAATGTTTCTAGAAAGTAGTGATCTCATTTAATTTTTGTTTAATTCCCAACACAACTTTCAAAAGTAGTCATATTTTTTTTTTATGATTTAAAGAAAATTAAATACATTCAACTAACTTTCTTAATAACTGTGATTTCAGTTATTTTTTCTTATAATAGGGATCAGAGGGAGTACTTGATAAATGGATTACTTAATCTCTTCTTCTTTCCCATAAACATAATAAAGTATATTAAATAGGATTAGTTTTGTAAAATTTTAGAAGATGTGCTTATATTTAAGACCAAAAAATTTTGGTCAAATGGTATTTATATTAGGAACCGGAGGGAGTATTTATTTATTTTTTTTAAGAATATATATATGCATTTAGCTTACTTGTATAGAATCATTATAGTATTTTCTCTTGTTTTGTATATATATATATATATATATATATATATATATATATATATATATATATATATATATCACTTTCCCTTGTAAACCAAAATAGTTTTTGGATTTGAATATATCCATTTCTCCATTTTCTCTCTACTCTCTCTTATTTTTCTATAATTCTTAAAAGACAAATCCAAGATAAATTAATGCCTAATTAAGCTATATAGTAATATATATCTGTTCACTAAAGTTGGTAGCTAGATCTGGTTCACAATTACTTGACCAAACATCTACGGTGTTAGTTTTTAATAATCCAATTCATGGTTCCACCTCTCTCCACACCAAGTTATTAGATTGATCTCCAAGTCATATGATACATTAATCAAGGTACACATTTTTCGGTCTTCATTTTTCTCTGTTGACATTTTTTCAGTTCTATGAGCTTATTTACGTGCTGATTGAGTGATTAAGGTGATGATCCTACTGATCCTCGCTTAATTATTGGTCATTGAAATTTCCTCGACAACTTTCTCATTTCTTGGAAGGGTCCGTATATTGTACTCATCCTTTGTGGATGAGTACAGATACTTATTGGTTGAATCTATGGTCAATGTGTTTTTAAGATATTGGATGACTGAGATTGATGGATGGGAGCATAGTGTATGTATACACTTGGTTAAGTTGACTGCACCATAGAAAATGACAAATTGTAGTTTTTTTTTCTTGCAAACTGTTTTTTTTAAAAGAAATGATAAATTCTCCTAAAAATAATGACCTTTTTTTAAGAGAAAAAATAATGACCTTAAAAATACACTAATCACAATTTTTTGACACATGTCCACTAATAAAACATTGTTTCCTCTATTCTTTAACAGTGACAGTTTTAATTCATACAGTAGTATTTTATATTTTTTTTGAAGTGAACAATAGTATTTTATATTGAACTTACTGTGTAGCATTTTATAACACTACGGTGATAATTTTAATTCATAAATAAAGTGACAAATTTAAAGCGGCAGCGCATATCAAAATGTGTTTTGTCTAAAATATTTTTATTTAATTCTTGTTGAAAATTATAATAGTATTTAATTTTTATTTGAAAGTGTGTTCATTAATCAATGTATAATGATTTAGATATGAGAGATGATAAAAGTAAAATTAATGAGATGAAAGAGAAATAATTGAATGAAAGGTTAAAATAAAAAAAAAAGATATGTAAAGGGAGTAATGTTTTATTGGTAAAAGGACAAAAAATATGAAATAAAAAAACCTGAAAAAAACCCAAAAGTTAAAGAATAGAGGAAGTAATGCTTTATTAGTGGACATGTGTCAAAAAATTGTGATTAGTGTATTTTTAAGGTCATTATTTTTTTCCTTAAAAAAATGTCATTATTTTTAGGAGAATTTATCATTTCTTAAAAAAAAAAAAACAGTTTACAGAAAAAAAAACTTACAGTTTGCCATTTTCTTTGGTGTACTCAACTTAACCAGGTGTATACATACATCATGCTTTCATCCATCAATCTCAGTCGTCCATTGTCTTAAAAACACATTGGCCATAGATTCAGCCAATGAGTATCTGTACCCATCCACAAACGATGAGTACAATATACGGACCCTTCTTGGAATAACAAGAAACAAATTCTTACCGCTCGATTTTGTCCTTCAACTTATGTGCTTTTTTGGAATTGGTTCTTGAACATTTTTTCATGTTTTAGATTCTTGAACATTGCTCAAACATTTGGAAATAGTCATTTTGTTCATTAAGTGATGATATGACTAACGAAATGTTACATTACTTTCGCCACATTGATAGGTAATGTCATACATAATGCCTCGTGAATTTTTAAATTAAAAGAAAAATCAAATTTATTAAGTTAATTAAAAATCATTTTTTAAAAAGAAAATCGAACTTTTTAATTATTTTTAAAAGAAATAACTTTTTTTAATAAAAAATCATGGGTGCCAAATAGTATATCACTTGTAGATGTTGCGAAATTTACATGATATATAGTTAATCATATTACTTAACTGACGAAATGATTATTTTCAAATATTCGAGTAAAGTTAAAAGATCGAGAACTAAAAATTTAAATTAACCAACAAACATCATACTGTATCAAAATTTCATGGAAACAATAAATGCACTATTCGAATTACACGATGCCTTTATAAACACATCGAAATTGATTGTCACTCCATACGCAAGCCTGACATTGTTAAACACAATAGAGGGGGAAACGGATATAGAAATTCTGTGTGGCTCCTTTAAACAGTTGGTGTTTTTACTTCATTTTCTCAAAGTGGACTTGTCCTATATCAGCTGTTAATATGGTAGGTTAATGATTGCATTGTGTACTTTTGTTGATAATATGCTATTCATACATCAAGTTACAACAGCATAAAATATAGCTAGGTTCAAATTTAGTACATCTATTACAAAAATTTTCACTCTAGCCATATTTTAGTAAAACCCTTAGTTGACTTTTCTGTTTGTCATTCAAAAGACTCACTGCAATATTTGTCTACAAGACTACAACTTGAACTTGATCTTGATCTTGATCTTCATTTCATATTGATGTCATAGGACCATTAGAGCTTAGATAATGGGCCAAGTACTCCCTCCAGAAAGCTTATTTATATACCAAGAAAATACAAATTAAAGGAAGAAAGAAAACAAGGTTGGAGGGTCACTATACAAAATGCTGGCCACCACCATTTATCATGAATAGAAGATCACTAGTTACAAAACTAAACTACTTAGCCAAAAACTCATACATGATAGATCATACCAACCTCTAAGGTAGATGCATGCGGTATACTTAGAGCATAAGTTGGTCCTCTAGAGTTTCTCCTCAAGAAATCATAACCATAATTGATAACAACTCTCTTTATCCAGCTTGATCCACTTTTTGCCCTCACATATGAGTGTCCCATTATAAATGCCATCCCTGCCTCCCTTGCTTCCATTAGCTCATGCAACTCCTCTCTTGTATCCGAAGCAATCTGTGGACTGTTCGGCACGACGAACCTCACTCGCTTCTTCACTCTTTCTGGAGACTTCTTAACCTCCATCAACTCTGAAGGCCCTTCCATGTGAGGATCACTATCACCATTATGATCATGAACATCATCTTCGGACAACCTTACGCCTTCAAAGTTTGATGATGAAGTACCAACAACTGTCATCTTAGTATCCTCTTCAAAATTCCCTAATCCTAATCCGTATTCGGAAGTATCCGACCGGATAAATTCTGCTATGCTGCAAACAAGATCCCTCTCAAATTCCATGTCATCCTGGTGGACATCGCGATAGCCATACCGCGCTATGCATCTGTAAAGCCTGTACTCCTTTGGACCAACTCTACCAACTAAGAACCTTTCTTCAGGTCTAACATGCGGCACTGGGACAGATTTGATGCAGAGGAAGATTAGGACTTGATGGAAAGCTGGAAGGTTGGTAACAAAGTGAGAGAAAATTGACGGGATACCAGATACAAGCTCGGTGTGTATAAGGCCAATTCCCTTAACTCTCACAATTCCTAGAGTGGGGCCTAAGCTAAGGAGCCAGTTGATAGGGACCTTGTTTTGAACATCGAACTCATACTTCTTAATTGTGCCATAGTGCCACACATACATGGTAACAAGAAAGATGAGAGATAGGGCAATGGGGACCCAGGCCCCCTCAAGGAACTTGATGAGGGATGCAGAGAAGTAGAGTGCTTCAATGGAGCCAAAGAACACTATGAAGCAAATGGCTAGCACAATGCTTTTGTGCCAGCATAAGACTATAACTAGAGACATTAGAGCAGTGGTCACTAGCATCACAGTTATGACAGCCAAGCCTGTTGATGAAAAGAAAAGAAAAATTCATTCAAAAAATGTGATTTTGAATTTAACTAGATCTAGATTAGTGAGTTTAATTTTGATGCATTGTAGTGCAAAAATGAACTTCACATGAAAAGTTAGACAAGAAAATTCCTTTTAAATATATACAATAGATAATTGATAGATGACAGGGTTCCATGTGACACCCTGCTAGAGTGAACAGAAAATGTGTGAATGATGGAGATAGTGTACCTGCGGCATTTCCCATGCGTCTAGTATCTCTAAATCCGACCGTTATAGCCAGGCAAAGTAGCATCAAACTCCAGTTGATCTCTGGAATGTAAATCTGACCATGTATCTTAGATGATGTATGAACAATTTTCACTTTCGGGAAGCATCCCAAAGCCGAACATTGTTTGATTATTGAGAAAGTTCCGGTGATGACAGCTTGACTTCCAACCACAGCTTGGAGTATGGCTATTACAAGAACAGGCCATCTAAGTTGTACTGAAAAGCGGAAAAAATAAAAGTAAGCCAAAGAGCAAAGCGAAGACTAATTATTATTCGAAATATATGACCGCAGAGAAGATCACAGTGAACCTACCAGGTACTGATACGTAGAAGCCGACTTGGTAGTCACTTTCAATGTCATGATGCTTGGAAAGATATGCAGCTTGTCCCATATATGCTAGGATTAAAGAAGGGTATACCAACAAGGTGAAAGCAATCTGCAAGGTAAGTGATTCTTTAGTTAAAGAAGTTGATTATACTCTCTTGGCTTCTTATGAACTAAGAAACTCCAAATGCTTGATATCTATGAATTATGATGCATCTATTTGAATTGATACTTCGTAATCAATAAGAAGAAATCGCAATTGAACTAGTTGCGCACGTGTTATATTTTCACAGATGAGTTGCTTCACATGTTTCGTTATTTGAAAAGCAACGCCTCAAGTACCTAATGAGCAACACCTTAGTTTTGACGTTTTGAAATTCAAAACTCCAAATAAAAACAGGCTTCATTTGTGTACCTTAATTGACAATTGTGAAAAGTGTCCTAGATCAGCATACATAGCTTCTGAACCTGGAACATAGAAGTCATAATATCAGAGAAGGATAAAGCATATGTGAAGCATACATTTAGAACACAATTTGATTCACTTGAAACATACCAGTTATGCACAACAGAATCCCACCCAAGGACATCCACCCATCCTTTTGAGTCTTCTTCAGAAATTTGAACATGTAGTATGGGGAGAGAGCTTCATAAACATGTGGATTCCAATGGAAGATATTATAAACACCAATAGCACTGATGCATAGCAGCCAGGTCAGCACAACTGGTGCAAATAGAAATCCAACACGGTGTGTGCCATAATGTTGAAGGGCAAACAAGAACAGCAGTATTATACAAGCAACCGGAACCTCAACATCTGCATAACCAATTAGATCAAAATATCAGAAATGCAAAATTAGTAAACAAACTTAGGAAAAATTTGGCAATGAATCTACCCATGATACAGAAGTACATGTCTAAGTTTCAATGACTCTATTTCCTTTCTGTCATTATAGTTCCTAAAGAAAAGCTAAATGTTTAAATTGTAATTGTAATGTTTGAAGCTAGACATATAATGATCGATAAGAATGGAATCATATAAAATGGATGCTAATTTAAAGATAAAAAGATTTCTAAGTTGGAAAAGTCAATTTAAAATTTACTTTGTATCAATGATTAAGACAATCAGACACAATGAAGACTCATGATGATCCAGCCATATTTACTTTAGCATATGTCAAAGCCAATTAAGCTAAGAGACTGTTGAATAAGAACTCAATAACTTGAGGTTACTGATATCTTAAGAGTTTGTTATCATCCATGTCCATGGTTAAACACATTTTCTAATTTTAACGTTTGATGGAAAACATGTCCTAAATAGGAACAATAACTACCAAACTACAATTAGAGTTGGAGTGCTTAAAGCAAAGAGTGTCAATCACATCAAAGCATTTTCACTTGCAATTGTTATGTTTTACTGGTCCATAAATCATCAAGTGGAAATTTGAGAACATCAATTTTCAAAGTCTGAAGGTGATAGATCATATTATCAAAGGATAATAGGTGTTATAACCCTCTAGGCTCTAGCAAAAGGGCAACTAGTAAGACAAATTAATAAACATTTGATGAGAATCACAAAGGGCAATGGAAGGACAACTACATAAGTCCAGCAATGTAGGACCAGGAGCATAAATTAAAAATTTGTTTATAAAGTTGTTAGGAATAATGATTCAGATTGCTTTTTCTATTAAACAAAAGAATATAGTGGAATGCTACAAAAGTTGAACAGAATTAGGTCTTGAAGCAGTTGACAGGCACAACAAATAATCATTTTTTTATGTATCACTGTGGAATTGCAGATACTGTTCATGACCAATTAGGTAGTGGCCAAACCTAATTTTTATATCCAATCATATAATCTGATGACTGTTCTAGATTGTTCTACAGTGATTGATTATTAAAGTCTTATCCAAACCACGGTGCTTTATATCGTAAGCTAAAAAATGAAAGCTTAACTTTATAATGGAACTACTTAAGCTTTATATATTAGCCACACGTTTTATGTATACTATTTTTTATATAATCAATTTAGCATCAATTATGCATTCAGATACAAGTATTAGAACAACAGTGATTTGACTTTGTCAAAGCAAGGAAATTTGTTCTGAATATATTCATTAGGACCCACAATTGAGGGGAAGGCTCCGGTGCATGGTTAACTGCATCGGTGCATGGTTTATTTATTTATTTTTTTTTCAAATTTTTTTAATACAGATTTATTCAGAATATTTTTTAACACAAGTTCGTATACAGATTTATTAAAATCTGTAAATTTTGAATACAGTTTTACTCAATACAGTTTTTTAAGAACACAGAGTAAAAAAAAAAGTAAATCCAAATTATAAAAATCACTTCATATCTGTAAAAAAGAAAACACATAGAATATTTTTTAATTGATTAAATTTTAAAAAAATAAATAAAAAACCCAAAAATAAAAACATGCATCGGTGCATGTTATATGTTTACATGCACCGGAGCCTTCCCCCACAATTGTGCATGTACCTGCAGTTATTTGGTTCTCCCTTTTTGACCACTAACTTAAACATACTACTACTTGCAATAGGAAGCATGAAAAGGAAGGGCTTAAAATAGTTCAAATAAGAACTTATTCATGCATGAAGTGATGAAACAAAATCTATTGGGATACCCAACTAGAATATTTTACTATTAAAATCTTTACAGCATATATACCATTGAGGGGGCAAAGGTCCTATGGGAATGCACAACCAGCTAAGACAGTTGCAGTTATCACATGTTCCAAGCAATGAGAACTATTCTAAATGCTGAGTGTTGTATGAGTGTAAAACAGTTAAATTCTTAAAGTAACAAAAGTTATGTTAATCTCAAGAAAAAACATGTGAGCTAGGGGTGGCAACGGGGAACGCCATTCGGGGATCCCCGCGGGGAACGCTCCGTTCGGGTCCCCGATTTCGGGGATTTTTCCCCGTCGGGGTCGGGGATGGGGGGGATTTTTCCCCCGTATAGATTTCGGGGCGGGGAATGGGATAGGTCCCCCCGTCCCCGCGAGGCCCCGTTCCCCGCCTATTTTACATATACACCCTTAGTTTTTAACTTTTATGTAATTAAAAGAATTGGTTTTTTTGGTGATTTCACCTTTCAACCCTAATTTCAACTACATACCAGCACTGCAGCAGCCTAATTTCACCTTTTGATTATTTTTATTCTATTTCTTAGATTGAATTATTTGACTTTTAATGATTATTTTTAAGTACTATGCATCTTTTGAAAATACTATTAAGCAGAGTTAATTTTATGACGAGTCAAATGGAAGTTACGATTTTTTTAAAAAAAATTCGCGTATGTTTGGGGACCCCGTGGGGACTGTGGAGAATGGGGATGGGGAACAATTTCTACCCGAGATGGGGTTTGGGGATGGGGATGGGGGAGGAATGGGACCCGAGAATGAGGAATGGGAAAGTACCCCCGCTCTATCCCCGCCCCGTTGCCATCCCTAATGTGAGCTAACAGCCAAAGAAACTAACCAGCATCGAAATGCTCGATAGTTTCATGGGAAAAACCAAACAGAACTAATTTAAATTTATAAATTACCAAGATCATATTCCCAAGAATTATTCCAGATGCCTAGCTATTTTGGAAGCTACTACTCATCAAAATTGAGTTCTGGAAAACATATCATAAACATATTGTGGTTTTATCTGTATCTAAAAGCTGGATATTATATAAACAGTACTAAAAAATTTCATGATTGAACAAGACATCTTGTTGTGTACTAAAAAAAAAATATGATTAGTTGTGAGGTTAGAATCACTATAACACAATCTAGATAATTCGTCAGTTCTGCTTTAAAAGTTCATAAAGAAGAAAAAGAAGGAAACATGAATTTGTAGACAAACTAATTGTATTGTGAAAGGAACTTGATACTTACATATGTGCTGCTCTTTAGACATTGAAAGCTCCAAACCAGACACAGCAGAGAAAACTGCAGAATGACCAAAAAACCATGATAAAATAGTAACCAAGATCACATCAAGGGCCCTTTGTTTAAGCTTTTAAAAAAAGTGACTTTTAGATTGTGTAAAAAAGTGATATACTCCCTCCATCCCAAAAAATGGTAAAAAATGACAAAAAAATTTATCCCAAATTAAAATTAAAATAATTAATGAGAAAACTCTGAAATTGGAAACTTTGAATTGTGATGGTTGATCAATGCAAATGCATTAAATTAGTTGCTTAATAATTAGTTGACGTGTTAGACAACCATTAAATTAAATGCATGTCTCCTTAATTTATTGATTTTTGTAATTTTTTACCATTTTTATAAGATAGAAAAAATACATTTTATAGAATTCCGGTGTAAAACAAAAGCTATTAGTGTAAAAACCTTTTTTATATGAAAAGAAGTAGCTTCAGATTATAATACATCTGATTATTGAAAAAATCTTACCCAATCATAATTCATAAGTCAATATCTTATAAGAGATTTTTCTCACAAAAAAAGAGGATTTTATTGAGAAATAATCCAAAACAAACCAGCTACAATCTCAAAAACCAGAAATTGCAGATGTGAATTTTTACTTCAAAAACTCCTCATTTTAATCAGAAATTTGTTCATTCTGAATGAAAACTGAAAAAATCTTGCCCAACTGAATGTCAGTATCTTAAAAGTGATTTTTTTTTTCATTTCAAAAAGGTAACATTATTGAGAAATAATCCGAAATTGCAGATGTGAATTTTTACTTAAAAAACTACTTATTTTAATCAAAAAATTGATTATTTTGACTGATAATTGAAAAAATCTTGCCCAATCAAATGTGAATATCTCAAAAGTGATTTTTTTTTTCAATAATTAAAAAAAAAGTGATTTTGTTGAGAAATAATCTCAGCACCCAAAATTATTCATTCATACCAGAAATTGCAGGAGTAAGCACACCATCTCCAATCACCATGCAAGTCCCAATCAAAGCCAGAACAAGAAGCACTCTCTGCAGCACCCTATGTTTCTCCAACAAAGTTTTCAAGCCAGACCCAACATTCTTCTTATTCACAGGCACTGTTCCATCAATAGTATACTCAATCAAATCCTCATCTGCAAGCTGAGTGTTAGGTAGCAAGCTAACCCTGGCATGCCTGCATAGCAATGAGTACAGAGCAAAAGTCCCTCCTTCTCCATTGTCATCAGCTCTTAGAACAATGAACACATACTTGAGAAGTGGAATCAGTGTTAGTGTCCAGAACACAAATGACAAGACTCCATAGATTTCTTCATTTGTCTCTGAGTGTTGTATGTCCTCATCAAAAGTGCTTTTGTACACATAAAGTGGTGAAGTGCTTAAATCTCCATACACTACTCCTAAGCTTTGATATGCCAAAGTTAACACTGTCTTCCATGACTCCTCCTACAAAAAAAAAAAAAAAATTTATTTTATTTTTTTTTTAAATGTGTAACATAAGCTAAGGTAGCAAAGATTTTGATACATATTTATCCACTACTAAAATTATATTATATGAATATGAAACATAGCTTATAAAGTTTCACATCACATGGTTATATCATCACTTACCTTAATTGGGTTTCTGTTGATCACAGACTCAAGATCCATGATGATGATGATGATGATGAGAATTCTCAGAAATACATGACACCACTCATTTATTAATTTTTTGGTTGAGCTAGTTAAAGGATAGAGAACAATTAAGAAGCTGAAACAAAAGAACAACAATTTTAAGGAAGAGAAAAGTGACTTTGGTGAAATCCTACTATAGCTACTTTAATTTTTGTTATTTTATTATATTTATTATTGTTATTATTATTTTTTGTTTAGGGAGACGTGGTGGCTAAAAAAGAGAGGGACAAATGGAGACAAAAGAAGAACAAGCACACACGAGGCACCATCAACAAAGGAAGTGTTTGTGACGAGGAAAGGGGTGGTGTTGTTGGAGTTTGGAAGTTGAGATTAGAATAATGAGTGGGTGGTGGAGTGTGTTTTTTGTGTGTGATAAAGAGAAAGAGAAATATGGTGCTAGATGAGTTAGGTTCTTTGTGAGTTACATATATTTTTCTTAATTTGTGATTTTTTTTATATATAAGTTATGTTTTTTAATGTAAAAAATATTTAAATAATGTAAAAATTTGGTTTAATTTGATTAAAATATTTTCATTTAATTATTTAAGAGAAAGTAATAATAAATTTGTGAAGACTGTATAAAAGAAGTGAAAAAAATAATGGTGAAAAAAAATATAATAAATAAAAGTATAGTTAAAAGAAAACATAAATTATTACTGAATCAACGAAATCCAGGACAGTTAGTAGATGATTGAGTTTTTTAAGCATGATGTCAGAGATTGGATCCTTATCGTGAATATGGAAAAGGCTTTATTGATAAATATAAAACTCACTTTGATGATCTTTACATCTCAAAAATGATTAATCTTCAACTATGGATCGAATTTTTTTTTTTATGTATAAAAAAAATATATTACCAATGACCAATGGTAATTGATCAAGTGCAAAAGAAATTCAAAATCCCAAATATAAAGTTCGACTTATAGTGATGCAAAAATCTTTGAAACAAAATCATACCACATCAAGTCTATGATTTAAAGAATACTGCTACATTGTTTAGTAATTTTTTTCTCATAAGTTATATTAATTTAATCATTTTACTTGTTATCTACTTTTAGAAACTTAATATTCTTTTATATTTTTTTTATGAGAAATGATTGAAAGATCTACGTAGAAAAACATACATGCAAACCTACACATAAGATTTTGCCATTTGTCACTTTTTTAATTAAAAAAATAAAATAAAAAAAATACAAATAACAAGTGTCACAATATTATGGAAACACAAATTTTGACTCCCTAAAATTACATATGGATCAAATTTTGCTGATATGTCATACCGAAATTTTAATCAGACGCAAGAGATTAAGCCTATAGTCGAAGATTTTTTTTAATTAAAAAAATTAATATTTTTATATTCTTAGTTTTTAAAAAAGAAGAAAAAAATTGGAGAGAAGTGTCATTTTCATCCACGTGACATCATGTGATACCGTGTGGCTAATTCTTTGTGTTCATAATTCATAATTCATTGTTGTGATATTTCTTTACATTGATGATATCTCAAGTGGTATTATGACTTCTTAGTATTTCTATTGGTTCATAATTCATTGTTATATTTTCTTGCCAATTGGTATCACATTTCAAAGTATAGTACTTGTTTTTTTTTCAATTGGTATCAATGTTGAAAAGAAATAGATGTGAATTTCTCTATTTTGGCTTAGTATTTTATATTTCAATTGGTATATATTACTTTTTGATAATGCCAAAGGGGGAGAAATGGTATGTTTTGGAGAAATGGTATGTTTGTTTTGAAAAATGGGAGAAATGATATGTTTTTGTGGAGAAAGGTTGTTTTGTTGTTTTTATGTAGGTTGAGCTAAGTTGTTGAAGATAGGGGGAGAATCAAGCTTCTATCAATTGGATTTCAAATATCAAATGCATTGATTAAGGGGGAGCAAGTTTCTCACCAAGTGATCAAATTGTTAAAGCATCAACAACTTCAATCAAATTCAAAACATGGTTTGTCATTTTCAAAAAGGGGGAGATTGTAAGCTCCATGATGAATGTTTTGATAATGACAAAAGGTTACAAAGTGTTTTGAACAAGCTACAAAGATGTTGATCAAGTTTCAAGTTCAACAAGCAACAACAAACATCAAGTGAAGAGAGAAAACAAGCTCATGAAGACATAGTTTGAGTGTAATTGTAATTGTTTTATCTTTTGCCTCTCAAGCTTCTTAGGTCTTTTATTTGGTTAGAGTTTATTTAGAGGGTAGTGAATCTCTATCATAGTCATGATTATATCATAATTTGAGTTTTCACTTGACCTAGAATCAATAAGTGGCTTAGAGGTTTTAAAGGAAAGGTTTGGTTTTGAGAAAACAAGTTTTAAACAAGTATCAGACATGTTTAATCGATTAAGAACATATTTAATCGATTAGTACTCGATTAAAGGTCGATTTAATCGATTAAGTACTGTTGAACTGGTTTTTTAAAATACGATTTTCACTTCTCAAAATCAGTTTTCAAGTGCTACAACTTTTGGGTATTCTATATAAACCTTTTCTTAATCTTTATGATTAATTAGAACACTTTCATAGTCAATTTTACAAGAATCAAGCCATTCTATTCTCTCTTAATTTCAAAGATCAAAGCTTTCATATTTTCGTATTCTTTGATCAAGAACCTTTGAATCTCTTATTGTGAATTGTCATAGCTATTGATTGAGATTCATAGGATTGTCATTTGTGTTTTCTATTGTGTTGTAATCTTTGCAAGAAGGCAAGCCAACTACAACAACAAAGAAGACTTGGTGTGTCGTTTATCATCAAGCAAGTTCATTCAAGCAATTGAAGAAGAAGAAAGTCTTGGTTGTGAATCAAGCAAAAGAAGCCTTGGTGTGTGGATTATCATCAAGCAATTGAAGACTTGTTGTGTCGATTATCAACAAGGGGTAGAGGTTAGATTAGAGAGAAGATCAATAGGATTGCAAGGCAAGGGTGTGGTATCTCTTGTAGGCTAGCAAGAAGGGAGTCTTGTGAGGCACTTACTTGTAATTTGAGAACTCTAATTCCTCATAGTGAAGAATCTCTCTTGGTTGAAGAGGGGACTGGATGTAGCTTTCAAGCGGATGAAAGTGAACCAGGATAAATCACTGTGTCGTATCTCTAAACCCTTAACTCTTTACTTTCAAGTCAATTCATTGTGTTCTTGGTTGAAAACCTAGAGAAAGATTGATTTTCATAATTGATTGAATTGAATCTTTATTGTTTAAATTAACTTGGGGAAAATCATTTTCATAACTAGGATAATCAATAAGAATATAGGTGTTAATTGTTTCCGCTGAATCTCTGATCTTACGTGTTAATTGATTGATTTTCGTATTCGATTGAAAAGTGATTTTTCAGTTTCTGATAGATTTAATCGATTAAGTTTTCGTTTAATCGATTAAGGACTTTTGAACTTTCAGGTTTAATCGATTAAATTGCAGGTTAATCGATTAAATTTCAGTTTAATCGATTAAGTGCTGTAAAATTTGCAAAAATCATTTGTTTTGATTGTTTCGATTTGTTTCTTTCGAAAATCTTTCAAGGTTTCTTAAACACCTATTCAACCCCCCCCCCCCCCCCTTCTAGGTGTTCTCCTAGGGTTCCTTAGTTGTTTCAACCACCAATTGCGGTTTTTTTCAATTGGTTTTTTCAATTGGTGACCAAGGATATGTCAGTAAAATTTGATCAATAATTGATAAAAGGGATATATGACAAACTCATAAATAACTTTGGGTTGTCGAACATTAAAAATAATAACAACAAGGCCTATCACAGTTGATAGATGACTGGGTTCCTTAAGCATGGTCAGGGATTCGATCTCTGTCGTAAATATTAACTCACTTCGATGATCTCTACACCTCATAGGGGATTAATATATGTGACAAAAAGATCCTAAATTTAAGAACTTGATTCATACATTAAAAAAAAACTATTATCGCGTAGGAGATCTTAAGAATGAGTGGAAGAGAAGGGGAGTGAGTAATTTTTATTTTCAATTTAATTTTGTTTGCTATTAAAAAAAAAAGAGTGGGTAATTTTTTAGATTTAGAGTGGTACATTCATAATTGATATTTAACTATTTAATCAATCGAGCTGACTCAACCTAATATTTTAGAGACCTGAAATTAAATACTCTTCCATCAACTACTGTTGCAGATGGCTGGTTGTTGAGAAGAAATTAATAAAAAGAATTACCCCACCCATGATCTAGACAACTTCGGCAACATGAGCAGAATTACCCCACCCATGATCTCGAATTGGCAGCCGTTGTGTTTGCTCTGAAAATCTGGAGACACTTTCTTTATGGCACAAAGTTTGAAGTCTTCAGTGATCACAAGAGTCTCCGCTACCTCTTTGATCAGAAGGAGTTAAATATGAGGCAGCGTAGGTGGGTGGAATTCCTGAAAGACTATGATTTCAGCCTACACTATCATTCCGGTAAAGCCAATGTTGTGGTCGACTCTCTAAGTCGAAAGACTTTGCACCTGAGCAATATGATGGTTAGGGAAATGCAACTGATGCTGGAATTTAGTAATCTCAACCTGGACGTGCAAGTGAAAGAGGAGAGCATTGTCTTGGAGATGTTGCAGGTTACTAATGAGTTTGTCGACCTTATTAAGGAGAGACAAGCCGACGACGAAGAGCTGCAAAAACAGCTAGGTCGAGAATCCGAGGATGGGGAGACCGACTTCAGAAAGGGTTCCGATGACATTATCCGATTTAGAGGCTGAGTGTGCGTTCCTATGGATTTTGATGTTCGGAGAATGATATTAGAGGAAGCTCACAAAACCAGATCGAGTCTCCATCCCGACACCACCAAGATGTACCAGGACTTGAAGCGGTTGTTTTGGTGGCCAGGATTAAAGAAAGATGTAGCCGACTATGCTTCTCGGTGTTTGGTGTGTCAAAAGGCCAAGATCGAACACCAGAAGCCCAACGGGTTGCTTAGGCCCTTGGAGATCCCTGAATGGAAGTGGGACAGTATAGCAATGGACTTCATCTCTAGTTTGCCGAGAACAGATTCGGGATGTGAAGCCATTCGGGTTGTTGTTGATAGACTGACCAAGTGTGCTCATTTCATTCCGATCAACATGAAGTATAGCTTGGAGAAGTTAACAACTCTGTACATAAGGGATATAGTCAGGTTACATGGAGTACCAACCAGTATTGTGTCCGACCGTGATCCTCGGTTCCTATCCCGATTTTGGCAAAGTTTACAGCAAGCGCTGGGTACAAAGTTGAAGTTCAATACTGCCTACCATCCCCAAACCGATGGCCAAACCGTGCGCACCATTCAGTCCCTGGAAGATTTGTTGCGGACTTGTGTGCTCGAACAATCCGGAAGTTGGGAAACACTCCTGCCTTTGGTGGAGTTTACATACAATAACAGTTTCCACTCTAGTATTGGGATGGCTCCTTTTGAAGCACTCTATGGTCGGAAATGCCGAACACCCCTGTGTTGGTTTCAAATAGGAGAGAATCTGTTAATCGGCCCTGATATCGTACAAGAGACGACAGAGAAGATCCGAATGATCAGAGACAGAATGAAAGCGGCCCAAGATCGACAGAAGAGCAATGCCGATAAACGAAGGAAGCCTTTGGAGTTCGATGCGGGTGATCGTGTATTCTTAAGGGTAACTTCTACAATTGGAATTGGCCGAGCAATCAAATCCAAGAAACTGACTCCTAGGTTCGTTGGACCATACCAGATCTTAGAAAAGGTCGGACCAGTTGCATACAAAATTGCCCTATCCCCACACTTGTCTAAGTTCCATGATGTATTCCATGTTTCGCAACTAAGGAAATACATACATGATCCCTCACATGTGGTGGAAGTTGACGAGTTGCCTTTGAAGGACAATCTGACTTTTGAAGTTCTTCCGGTCAGAACTGAGGATAGGCGGCTGAAGCAACTTCAAGGCAAGGAAATCCCCTTGATAAAAGTCATCTAGAATAGAAAAATTGTGGAAGAGGCAACTTGGGAGCTAGAAGAGAAGATGAAGGTCTCTCATCCACAATTGTTCGATGACAACTGAATTTCGAGGACGAAATTTTGGTAAGTGGGAGAGGATTTGTAACATCCTGCATTTAATGTCCAACTTAATTAGAATAATTCTAAATTGAAATTAATGGAAATCATAGGAATAAGTTGGGATTTAGTAAGGGAAAAGCATGTCAGAGTTAGGAAGCCTTAGCAAAGAGTAATAGAGTTCGAGTATAGTTGATCGGACCTCATTCTGACCAAATTCCATCTTAGCTGACCAACGAGCGACGTTCAGGGTCGCGGACCCATCTTAACCGAAGTAAGCCGAATAGAGAACATCAAACTATTAGGTTATCCCGTAAACTTGAGATAATTCGCAACGGACGATTATACGCACCTATCTTAGCCATATACAGCCGACCCCAGCAAGTCGCGTTGTATTAACCGACTGTAAGTTTGGCCTTCTAACCGGCCGACTAGCGAGAGACTAAGCCAACCTTGTATCGACGTGAAGGTATCTCTGCCTCCACGCACCGAGCATTTCACTTTACTGTCTTATTCCTAGAGGGTGCTCCCCAGAACCCGAGCACTGAGATCCTAACACAGTCCCTATAACTCCAGTCCGATCTATTCGACAGTGCGCCGACTAGTTAGCACTCAGTTACGAGCGCCGACCATGATCTAGTCGGATTCATAACACATCGAGTTAGAGCCGAACACTTTCGCTAAAACAAATGACTCGCACATCGTTATCCGCGCCCAATCGTACGCACGTCCTTTTCAAGTCACTGTTTGTCCTTTTCAAATCACTGTTTGTGGCTTCCTCAAGAAGCTATTAATTTATAGCCACATATTCCCAGAACTTCCAAAGGAAGCTTCTCATCAGGACCACATGTTTATTTCCGAAGGGGAATAAAAAGAAGGACAAAGGACAACACAACCGCACACGAAAACACTTACCAACTCCATCTTCTCCATTTCTCTACTAGGGATCAAGAGGTAAACACCATCCTTCTCACTTTACTTACAGACTCTACCCTCATCATCAACCTTCACCAAGCTTCAACCAGTACTAAGAACCTAAGGTCATTCCCTCCACTTCCTCATAAGCTTTGAACTCTTCCTCGACATTCTTAGGGTTTTATTAGGGCATCACAGAAGATTCAATGGGCTACGGATTTGAGGAGTTCAGACGCAAGAACAAAGCTAAGACTGACAAGACTTCCTTATCTCTCACTGTTTTGAGGTAAGGAGTGGGTGTTACCTTTACTTAGGTTTGGGGTTCTAGTGTACTCATAATGATTACTAAGAATGGGTGTTAGATTAGGATATTGAACCATAGGATAATGGATATAGATTACTTTTAAAGAACAAAGTGAATAAAAAGAACCCATTAAATTAACTGTAAATATGTGTATGTTCGATAAGCATGAAAATATGTGTAAATTGTGATAACTGTTTATACTTGTTTGCTATTGTCTGAATAATATGCGTGCCGACCATAGGTGGTCGACTTTGAGAGATGGTTTAAAATACTAGGGAATAGATTAAATGAGGGATGATAACTAGAGGATAGAGACTATAACAAGAGGGCGAGTGGAATGGTAAAAAGATAAGTGGAGAATAATGGTTGTGTGAGACGGGTCAAGTAAGACACAATTGATGTGTTCCTGTGCAATGATCGCATAAGACACAGTTGATGTGTTCCTGTGCAGCTGTAAGCTGAGCATCATGGGATGATGTACACAGTAATGACTCACACAAGATTCCTATTAACGGAATCAGTTAGGATGTGCTCCTGCAAGATGTGTGGGGTGCCGTATGCCATGATCGCGTAAGACACAATTGATGTGTTCATGTGCAGCTGTAAGCCGTGCATCATGGGATGATGTACGTTCTGATGGACACCCCCTAATTCCAATGAATGTGTAAGACGTGCACGAGGTGCATACTTGACGTACACGGGGTGTGTGCTTCCCTAATAGATATGAAAAATGTGAATAAAAAGGAAAAGTGGAAAGAAGGCAAAGTGATGAGAATGTGAGACATGGGAAAAGAATACAAGTGAGAATAAAATGAAAAAAAGAAGTCGGCAAGAAAAGGTAGAAGATAAGATAATAGAAAAAGTTGGCAAGAAATGAATATATGATGATAACTGTGTATGTTGCATGTTTTGGATTGGATAATGTGATTATGTGTATATCTTAATAATTGTGTTTGACTTGGTATCTTTTTATGTCATATTAAAAACTGTTTTCCTAAGTTTTGTGTAATGCTCATCTCCTTACCATTTTTCAGGTACTGAGTCCGAGCATGCACGTTCCCCGGCCGAGCAGGTTCACTCTCCCTCACAGGGCTAGTAGGTTTTAGTTGTCGGACATACGATCATGTCCTGTGTCGTTTATTTTGAAACAACATTACTTTAGTTTATTTTGGTTATGTTTAAGTGATGATTATAACTTTGATGTTGGTGCACTCGTTGGTGCTTTATGTATATGATGTATTTTGCTGGCACTCTGAATAACGTTAATACAAATGGAATTAATGTGGTTTTTAAAGAAAAATTTTCAAGTCGTAAATTAATTTAGTGTAATTATTAGAAGGGTGTTACAATAATCATATCAAAAACATGCTCAATTTTCATATCATATGAAATAGGGAATATTTTGATTTATCCTTAAATCTGTTCATAATACCATCAAACAAAAAAAACTAAAAAGTTTAATTTTGATTTTATTCTAATTTATCTCAATATTATAATAAAGGAGGTGATAATGGTATAAAAAATGTGCTAATTTATCCATAAAAAGAAATTGTCATTATCTTCTTTATAAAATGCAATGTGTTAACCACCCGAAGAAGATAGTTAAGAATAATCATTTCAATGTCTTCTTTATGTCCTATGAAATAGTGAATATTCTAATTTATCCTTAAATCAGCTCATAATATCATAACAAAAGATCATAATTTTTAATTCTAATTATTCATAATAAATGTGATAATCACATAAAATAAGAGGCTAATTTATGTGTCAAATAGTAAGGAATATGCTCATAAAAAAAAAGTAAGGAATATTTCATAATACCTTTCAGCAAAAGGAATCATAAAATATTATTCTGACTTAATTCTAATTAATCATAATAAAGTTTATGAGAATATTTAGTTTATGAAATAATCAAGTATAATAATTTTTCGCATAAACTTATTTCCCTTTTTAGAATCATTTATTGTTTCTCTTTTTAGAGTAATGATATATCAACCTATGTAATATAATTAACTTACAAATCAACCTACATCATAAGAAAGTGACATGTGTCACTTGTTAACCCCATCAATAGTGAGCAAGTGACACATACATGTTACTATCTTTATGGTATAGGTTGATTTGTAGGTTAATTTTGTAAGTCTATAAATCATTTTTGCTCTTTTTAATATATTAATCAATTTTAACAATACGTTTAATGTTATTGGAAATGATTAATAAATTGCTTTTCAAGAATTTCATGCATCACAATATTACACCGTAATTGAACTAAAATAATAGCTTAATTTCTCTTTACTTAATTTTATATAAGAGCGAGATGATAGGATGGAAAGAACGAAGTTATCAATAATCAGTGTTGTATAAATTATTAAAGAAGAATTATTTTAAATTTTATCCAATATTAATATTTAAGTTCTATTTCTTAGTTTGGTTTTGCTGTGGACTATGCCCATTTTTCGTAAAAAAAAAGAATAAAATAAAAAAAATTAATATATGTATCTTAACATAGGATTATACATACCATACTCTATCACAAGTAAAGTTTGAAGCCTTATTTAAGTTTTTAGTCCCTGAACTTAGGTGTTTTTTTGGAATAAGTCCTTAATTTTTTTTTTTATGCTTAGAGTCCCTTAACTTTGCTCAAATTTTGGAAATGATCCTTTCATCACTTAAGTGGTGATATGATTGAGAATATGACACGTCACATTCGCCACATCGATAGGTAACATGCTAGATGATGCCACGTGAATTTTTTAAATTAAAAAAATTTTAAATTTATTAAAAATAGATAAAAATTGTATTTTTTTAAAAAGAAAATCGAATATTTAAATAAATTATAAAAGAAAATATTTTTTTAATAAAAAAAATCATGTAGTGTCTCGTGACTTTGTATAACACGTTACTCGTCGATACTGTGAAAGTGACGTGACATGTCGTCAACTATATCAGACGAAAGGATCATTTCCAAAAATTAAACAACGCAATACATCGAAAAAAAAGTTTAAAATGTTAAATAAGTCAAGTTTGAATTGTAAGAGAACAATTTACGTAACTAACAGTACTCTACTCTAACAAGAAATTGCCATAAGACTTTTGTTATTCGGTCGTAGTTAAACTAAAAATATTTGACCCCCGTTTTTTAATGGAGTAATATGTCAGATTAGTCCCTGACTTTGTATTCGTCGGTCAAGTTAGTCCATGACTTTATCGAAATAGCAATTTAGTCCCTGAGATTTCATTATAATTCACATATGTCCCTATCTTTATCCCATTTTAAAGCAAATACATCCCTGCCATAGTGACGGCAAGGACTAACTTGATCGACGTTCTTCTATCTCAGGAACTAAATTGCTATTTCGATAAAGGCAGGGACTAATTTGACCGACACTTACAAAGTCAGGGATTAATCTGACATATTACTCTTTTTTAATATATACCGTTGATATTTAAACATATGAAAGGTCACCAACTACTAAATTCCCATGGATTATTGGTGGTTTATTATTTTTCAATCTCTTATTCATGTAAAAAAAATCATATACACTTTCACAAAATTTATGTATGATATTAATTTGGCTTATTTAAGTTTTTAATCCCTGAACTTAGGTGCTCTTTTGGAATTAATCCTTGAACTTTTTTTTCGATGTTTTGAGTCCCTAAACTTTACTAAAATTTTGGAAATGGTTCTTTCATCACTTAAGTGGTGATATGACCGAGAATATGTTATGTCACTTTCGCCACATCGATAGGTAACATGCCAAATGATACCACATGAATTTTTTAAATTAAAAAAAAAATCAATTTATTAAAAATAATTAAAATTTATTTTTTAAAAAAAGAAAATCGAATCTTTTAATAATTTTTAAAAGAAATGATTTTTTCATGAAAAAAATCATTTAGTATCCCGTAACTCAACATAACACGTCACTCGTCGATGTTGTGAAAGTGACGTGAGATGTCGTCGGCCATATTATCACTTCAGTGACGAAATGACCATTTCCAAAAATTGAACAAAGTTGAAAGACCCAAAGCATCGAAAAAAAAGTTTAAGGATCAATTCCAAAAGAGCACTTAAGTTCAGGGACTAAAAAGTTAAATAAGCCTATTAATTTTTAATAATAATTTGACATTATTAAATTGAATAAATTCTTTAAAAATAATGAAAATATGCAATATCAGAATCTGACTCATCTGTGTTCACCTCGCACAACTAGCTATCAAATTTATTTTTCGCACATTATTAGCATAATAGAATCCTCGTAAAAAGTTATATTGCACCTTATTCCTGTATTATTATTAACGGTATAAATTAAAGATAGATAATAGAGTATACCCTTTACCTCATATATTCCTCAATATCTAGCACAAATTTCAAGTGACATGCATAAAGAATCTTGACTCATTTAACTTGTAGTTTTCAACTCAAACTTGTTGATACTTAAACAGAAAAAAAGGTTAAATTCTTTATCTTCAAGTGAAATGATGCAAAAGGAAGATTTTGGAGCAAACCTCAAGATTTGGATCGAGAATTGGTCGCACTTTTCATTCCCCAAGTTAGCTAGGTTTATAGGAGAATAGTTCAACAAGAACATATACTTAATTAATGGAATATTGCAATACTGTTTTACTAATTTTGACTCTTTGACAACGCACTTTCATAAACAAAGAATAAAAACTTAAGTGAATTAAAAACTTGGAATAATAAGAAGATATATAGAACATGAAGCGATTAAATATGAAGAAAACCATTAAAAAAACAGCCTTATTATACTTTACAAATATTTTTTTATTTCTTTAGAAAATTTAATATTGCAAATATTAAAGCTTAAAAGCGAGAATTAATTAAAATCAAGGTCTTAAGAATTGAAATTTGATTTTTATAAACTAAACATCCAAGGTGCACTGTGTTTCAACTTTCAACTTTTAACTTTCGTGGAAACAATTTTTTTTACAATACGTTTGTAAGAACAAACAAAGACTGGATTGTATTTAAATTGTGCACGTAAAAACTGATTACAAGGCACTAACTACTTTTCACGTTGATTGGTAAGAAGCCTCGAGACGATGTTTAGCCTTCACCCAAAATCACACAATCAATTTGTGAAGAAAGCTACGTGTGAGTGTGATATAACCACAAAGCTACAAACCCTTAGTGGCTTTGTTTGTCTCTTTCTTTTGTTAGCTCCTGCCTCATAATTAATTATGATGTATACTTGACCCCCAAGGTCCCATGGGATCCTCTTTGTACATGTCTTATATCTTGAACAAGGAATACATTTTTGTTGTATATTTTAAACACGTCATTGAACCTATCAACAAATTAATAAAAACTTAAGAAAGAAAAATCCCCACCACCACTCTTCCTTCAACTCCATTTAAATAATTGGCCAAGCATTTCTTTAGTGCTTGCTCCGTTATGTTCATATCTTTCAACATTATTTACGTAGTGACAATCAACCCTCCTTAGTTCAATTTATAAGTAGTTTGGTTTCTTTTAAACAAAATCTTCATTTTGAATATTGTGAATAAAAAGAAAAAAAAAGAAAGATGTTATAAAGTTTTTTCTTAAATGATTTTTTCAATTTCACTCGAATTAGTTAGGGTTCAATATGACTTTTAAAGAGTTTCATAACAAAATAATTACATGGTGAAAGGGAATCAATTCAATTATAAGGCATTATAATTTATAAGAGACTTCGAAGATGAGATGAGATAAGAAATGTTGGGGTTGTGAGATGTATTATAAAGTGAGAGATAAGTGAAAGTGACACTAGGGAAATTTTAAATTTCATTTACTCTTATCTACTGGGGTAACTTGCGAATGTGGAAAAGAATAGAGACAGGTGGGCTAATTCATAGAAAAATGCCAAGGAGGTTTGTACAACGTGTAATTAAAATGGGCCTTCATGGCTTGCCTTTTTAGGTGGGTGACCACTTTCCCTTTAATCCTTATGAATGGCTATGACCACTATAGTTTTTATAATATCTTTGCTCAACTTGGCTCACTTACCTCCTCCCCCTATCAAATCCCAATTACAATCAAACTTTAAAAAGAAGAAAACCATTTGGCTCTTTCTTTCAAAAATCTAAACCTTTTTCTTCCCAATCTTCTCAATTATATTGGTAGTATTATTTATATAAAGAAGAAAAGTAGAGCAAGCTATAATTTGTCTTGACCAAATAACGAAAAAAGGACTCAACCAAAAAAAAAAATCAACTCTACCAAAAAATATAAAGAAAAAAGGAAAAAGTTAAACGAAAAGTAAAGGCGTGCGTTGCTTACTTTGGCACGTAACTAAAATTGATAGATCCAATTTGACCCTATTTCTCATCTTTTGAATTCCTTTGATGCAAGGATGCATAGTATGTGGGACAAGTTAGGAATTTTGGTGAAGGAAATTAAAAGAAAAGTCAATTGTTCAAATATTAATCAACAGCAGTTAAATGTGGTTAGTTTGGTAACAAGTGGGTCCTACATAGTCATATTTGGAGCCTAAAAAGGGTACATGATGCCACTAAATTAGACATGGACAGAGCATTTGGCATCATCATTATCATGCTGATCATCAAGAATCTCATTGAGAATCTTCAATGGTGCAAAGATGATGCTGTTATCATCTCATGCTACAATTAATAGAGATATGTATAAGCTGACTAAGGGAATTACTTTGCTCATGTTCTATCATCCCATTGAGATCAGGGGAGTCCCTAAAATCCGGGTCTATTATGTCATTTCCATCAACATTGATATGTATACTCAATTCAAAGTCAGACTCCACTATAGTTTATATATTTAAATGAAATATTGTTTATCAAATAAGTTGATTAAGTGATAGTTGGTCGAATATGGAAGAAATTTGATACTTTTGAAATTAGGCTCGATTTCTATTAACAATTTTCAGAGAAATACTGTATTCCTTATAATTCGTGATATAGAATGAATTAGTTTGAACACACAAAATGAATCCAAAATATCACTTAAAAGTGGAAAAAAAAAATATTTTCTAGCTATAATTGCTATATATATAGATGGAGAGTCTACGGCATATACATGTTCGTTCTGGATGAAACTGATATATATGTTGTTTTGTATTTTCAAAATTAAACTATCATTATGCTAAACTAGTTTAAAATATTGATTTCGTGCTAAACCTGTCCACGATCTTCTGACACTGAACATAATCATGTGCTTATTTATTTATCCTCCAAAATCTGCCTAACGTAGTTCTTTTTTTTTTTTTTTTTTTGTTTTGTTTTTACCGGATATTTCTTCATCCATTGGATGAGGAATTAATTTCTTCAGCTACTGTTACGTGAGTACAGTTTATAAATTTCTTATGTTTTAGTAAGAATTAAGTTTGAGATTTTACATTTAAAAAAAAAAAAGTTTGAGATTTTTGATCTCATATTTTAAATGTTTAAATCCTTGAAGAGCTACCATCAAATCAACAAAGTTTACATGATTTAGTTTAAATATATTATTATTATTATTATTATTATTATTATTATTAGGTTTATTTAACATTTTAGTCCTTGAACTTAGGTGCTTTTTAGAATTGGTCCTTAAACTTTTTTTTCGATGTTTTGGGTCCCTGAACTTTGTTTAATTTTTGAAAATGGTCCTTTCGTCACTTAAGTGATGATATAGCCGACGACATGTCACGCCACTTTCACAATATCGTCGAATGACGTGTTATGCAGAGCCACAGGACACTACATTATTTTTTTATTTTTTTATTAAAAAAATAATTTCTTTTAAAATTTATTAAAAGATGCGATTTTTTTTTTGTTTACATGGGAGGTCTGGGACTAGAACCCATGACCTGGAAAAAATCACGTAACATCATCTGCACGTTACTTATGGTATGAATGTGGCGAAGGTAACATGACATATCCTTGATCATATCATCACTTAAGTAATGAAAGGACCATTTCCAAAATTTGAATAAAGTTTAGTGACTCAAAGCATCAAAAAAAATTTTAAAGACCAATTCCAAAAAGACACCTGTTCAGGGACTAAAAACTTAAACAAACCTTATTATTATTGTTGTTGTTGTTGTTTCATTCTGCCTTTTCCTGCTTATAGTCACCGGATCGAGCCGGCCATACTGTGATTCAAATGTTGATAAAATAGTTGGCCAAAGATTCGTACTGATTTCATTCTCCCACGAAACCGCCCATTATTTGATGAAGTATGAAATTAAAAGGGTCCGGTAGTTCTGATGATGAAGTTGTAACTGTAGTATGTAGGAACATGAAAATTATAAATTTCATATTGCCCATTCGAATTTTTTCCTAAGTTTTGCTGGGAATTTCTGGTGAGTATGTCTTACCTAATAAGAACATTCACGCATCGGCCACTCGTTCAAGGAATAATTATTAGGTGGTTTGGCATCACATAGTCCAAGATAATTATTATCATTTGTTATTTATTTTTTTGAGCATTTTTAACTAAAAATATAAGCTATGAACGATTGAGATGAGTTCTAAACCACATACATGGTGTGGAACTAATTAGTAATTTTCCTTGCTTGGACGTGGTGGATGTGTGGATTTTTATATTATTTGCCTATTTTCAACTTAATGATTTAGTTTTTTCTGTTTTTTTTGTCTGTACTCTTTGGTCAGTACCACAGGTGTCCCTTCGAGCATCCTTTATACTAGGGAACCCCCCTTAATACCAGGGAACCTTTGGGACTAATCAAGAGTACCCTTAATACCAGGGAATCCTTGAGACTAATCCTGCACGAGGTCGCGTTCCTATGTCTCTCCCAGCGGGTTGTGTTAACCAGGAACCGAACCTGGGAGTTCTTAGTCTCAGGCCCTATTTCCAAGTTCTCAAGTTGACAGGATCGCACCACTTGAGTCAACCCCTGTTGGTGTCTTTTCTGGTTTATGACACATAAAGATATTTGTATTTTGGTTTAATTATATTTTTAGTCTTTTATCTTATTTTCAAGATACATTTTGGTCTTTAATCTTTCTTTGGACTTATTTTGACCTTTTATTTTATTTTTAAAAATTCAATTTGGTCATTCCATCATAAAAATGTTATTTTTACTCGAAATATTTACACTTATTACCATTCCGATGATAGAACTTGACATATATTCTTACGGCTCCATCGATATATAGCTCCGACTACTGCCATCTCTGTTCTTATCTCTATCACATTATCATATATGTCCATATCGATTAACCACCACCGCGAGTCAGCTTGCTCCACCATTGACGAAGCAACACCATTATTCCTAGTCTCAGTCGAGTAGTGGGCTGAAAATTTTCAAGATTTTGGCAACATTTTTTAGTTTTTGATAATGGGTATAAATATTTCGATAAAACTAATACTGCTATGATAGAATAACCAAATTGTATTTTTGTGAAAAATAAAGGATCAAAATAAATGAAAAAAAATTAAGAACTAAACTAAATCTCTTATAATAAGATAAAAGACAAAAAAATGTAACTATGCCATTGAATAGGCTATGACTTGGGTTATTAGTAGTGTCCTCGAAACATGTGTTAAGAAACATGTCCAAAAATCTCATTGATATGTTTGTGAATAACAAGTCAACTATGTTGATCTGGGAGACACCAGAGAAAAAGTATGGAGCTGATGATGTTGAAAACCAAAAATATGTCACTAGCAATTGGAATGGTGGATGGCAAACCAATAATAGAATGGATGCACGAGTATGAAAATCTGGTTGTAGATGTCATTGAGAAAGGAATTAAGATATGTGAAGCCGCTCTTCGAGCTAAATGTTCTACTAGAAAAATTTCCCCCTTTATTCAGTTTAAAAACCATCTCAAACACAAAAAAGAGTTCAACTTAACCTACAAGAGTTGATGAGCCACATAAGAATCGAAGAGGTGAATCGTCTCAAGTATGAGTATCAAAATGATTTGAATAAATCCAATGTAAACTAGGCATGGCAACGGGGCGGGGCGGGGGCGGATTATGCACTTCCCACACCCGCCTCCGTCTCAAAAAATTGCCCCCGCCCCCGCCCCCGTCCCCCGCCGGGTATCATAAAAGCCCACCCGCCCCCGCCCCCGTCGGGGGTCGGGTAAAACCGCACCGTACCCGCCCCCGCTTTTCTTTTAAAAACAACTTTTCTAAAAGAGCTTTTCTTTTATAATATACCCACTTTTTCTTTTAAAAACAGCTTTTTTAAAAGAGTATTTTTCACAAGTGATTTTTATTAAGAGTCAAAACACTATTTTTAATATTTTTTTTATTACTATTATTATAAATTATATATAATATATAATATAATATGCATATATAGTGTGAGCGGATCGGTTTCGGGGCCGGGTGCGGGGCGGATAGTATAATTACCACACCCGCCCCAGCCCCGTGATTGAAAAAGCGGATTTTCCCCGCCCCCGCCCCGATACCCGATTAGAACGGTTTTTCCCCGCTAATGGCGGATCGGGTTCGGGCGGGTGCCCACGGTTCTGGTTTTTTTTGCCATGCCTAATGTAAACCTTGTTGAGTCTACTATTGATTCTTTTAAGAACCGGTTCAAGAATAAAACTAAAGAAATCATCAAAATCTATACCACGAGCAAAACCCGAGGGGAAACAATCCATTCTTAAAACCAAACAATGTGATCCAGAAAACCAAAGAGAGGATGTTACTTTTGCTGAAGGCTTGTGTCAGGCTGAGGCCTGCAACCGGGAAGTTCAAATTACTAAGAAAGTACATTACTCCAGGATCATGGAAATATTGAGGAGCTACATATAAGTGAGAAACCACATCCGAACCAAAATCTTAAAGTAATGGTTCTTGTCACTTATATATCTTTAATGAATAATATATATTTATTATAGATTTACAGATATCCCAGCGAACAAAATTATTTTTCCTTCTCACCAGCATGAGGAAAAAAAACCGATTTTTTAAAATCTTGTTAAATTAATATTGCTGTTGTCCGCTGGGTTCTAACTACCATGGCCTATTCCACACAATTTGCATTTTGCAGGACTCTCTATTGCCTTGAATGATATATTAAATTACTTGCCTCGGCATAAGCAGCATCACTTAATCATCTCCAATTACTTGGGACTCAAGGAATTGCTCAAGCTCAAACTCAAGGAATTGCTCAAGCTCAAATTAAAATACAAAAGCTGAGAATCCAACTTAAGCATGCAAGGATAAACTCAGGGTCGTCTCGGTACATGTGCGGGCATGTGCAATCGCACGGAGTTTTGATTTTTTAGGGAATCCCAATTTTTTTTATCCTTCATACTATACTAGAGTATACTTCTAAATATTAAAAAAATTATTACTAATTAATATTAATATATTCAAAAATTAAAAATACTTAAATACACACTTTATATAACAATAGGGCTCAATCTCATAAACTTTAAACATTGGGCTAAAAGTAAGAAAGAAAAATAAACTCCACCCTGTATTTCACGATAAAACCAGAGGGGATAAGGGAGATTTGTAAGTGAATTTCAATTTCACGTTACAAAAGAAAAATGAAACTTATTACTAGAATCAACAAACTTTCTCTTTGCCTCTTTTGGTTTCTTAGAATAAATCCTTGTTAACACGGGCGACTTTTCAGTTCCTTCCTTAAAACTAGGGATGACAATTGGACCCAGACCGCGAGTACCTGCGGGTAATACCCGCAACGGGTCCGGATCTGGGTCCAAAAAAGAGACCCGTGAGTTCAAAGAATGGACCCGTTTGGGTACCCGCTTTGAACGAGTCTGGGTCCGGGTTTGAGATAACCAGACCCATGGGTACCCGAACCCGTCCATATTTACATATATGCATTATATATGTATATATATATATATATGTGTATATATATATATATATATATAATTTTAGTATGTTTGTGTTTAACGAAAGAATTTCTTTGATGTCTGTGAGTGTCTAATGGTGGTAGGGATTAATATTAAGTAGAGTGTGTAATGATGTATTAAGGATCCCTCAGCTCAGTCTATAAAAAAAACATTGAAATTAATTTAAAAAAAAATTTTTTTCTTTAAAAAAAATTGCAAAACTCGTCTGAGTACCTAAAGACCCGCCTACCCATTATGCAGCGAGTACCCGCACGGATCCGGGTGGATCCGGGTTCAGTAATTTATGAACGGGTCCAGGTCCGGGTACCCCATTACCCGGACCCATTGTCATCCCTACTTAAAACTAGCTTCATTGATCACAATCCATCCCCACCCCCAACAAAAGCAGTCATCTTGCTATCACAGAGCCACCCCCCAGTCAAAATCAAATCTCAATTATATCAAGTACCAATTTCATAACAATTGATTATATCATATTTTGATCCAAATCAAATATCAATATATAATTTATTCCAAATTAACATATATAATAATTCTAACATATACAAAAACATTAGCATGGGTTATCTTGATCTCCAAATCAAGTAACCTTGTCATGGTACCAATCATATGTCCCTTAATCATTTAATTACTATTATAATGGTATGGTGACTTCCCCTTACTTGGAAATAAGATTACGAACTAGAACTTCATGAATATTGGCTTGCTTTTAAGCTCATACCAACAATTAAAGTTTCAACCATCAACTAGGGTTTTCTTACTTCTTTAATTAGCTTAGAATTACTTATGTATGTAGCTAGAGACTTATGATTGAAAGAAAGAATAGACGAGAGAGTGCTTTTAGAGCTTAGGGTTTTTTGTGTGTGGAAATAAGGTTAGGGAGTGAAAGTCGATGGTTCCCCTTTATACCCCTCCAAACTAGCTTTTTTGGCCCCTTTCTACGCTTATGAGTCTAACTAATTTCACTTAAGTGAAGCATTTTTGCTTGAGCGAAAAATGCAGGAAATTCCAGAAAATTCTCGACTTATAACTTCGCTTGAGCTAGTGGGACTCACTTGAGCGGGAAATGCAGGAAATTCATCAGGTGTTCATTCTGGACTAATCTCGCTTGAGCGAAATTGCCCTGGTTTAAAATTTCATTTCTAGGCCAATCTTGACACTTTAGACCGTACCCTACCAAACGCATACCAAAGACTACTAAAACACTCTTACACCTTCAAATACATATTAACATATTTGCTTTTGTTAAATAATTGGAAACAAAATTAAAGGGTGTTTCAATTTCGCTTCATAAAAAGGCAAAAGAATAATACTTTTTAAGTGAAAGTTCCGATTTAGTTGTGATAATGAGTTAGACAATTATACACTAAAACATTTTTTTATGCAATGATTAATTTAAATGAAATAATTTTTTTTTATTATTTTATCTTTCTTTTTTTTTTTTAATTAAGGGAGCTTCACTATTTTTTCGTAACAGTGTCCCGAAATGTTTGAAAAGACACTGAATAAACTTTCAACTTGAGCATGCAAGGATATGCTTGCTTCACATGCAAGTCATTGTAATTTAAATAGAGTTAGTTGCATTAGGTATTTAACTCTAGGAGGTTAGCTTTAGTTAGTTGACATTTGTTTCTTACTGTCAGTTTTGTTAATTTCAATTAGCGCTTTGGCTCGATTAATAATTGTATGTATTTTGTATTCATTTAGCTCTAATCAACCAATGAAAATATATCTCAATATTTGGTTTTCATTCACTCTCTTCTTTCTCTTAAAGTTCTCTCTCATTTTCCCTTATTCGTATTTACATTTCTTTTTGGGAAAGTCTCAGTTTCCCCTCACTTTAATTTCTTAGCTTCCGCCATTTCGTTGATAATATAATTTTACCTTTTTATTACAACGATACGACAGGTGTTCAAAGATCGGTTTGGTTCGATTACTAGGAAAAAAAGCTATCCAATTCAAAGATAAAAATTAAATAAGTTTCGCTTCAGTTAGTTTAGATTAAGAAATTCAACCCGATCCAAAAATTATACGTGGTTTTGGTTCGGTTTGGTTCGGTTCATAACTTCACGTGCAAAAATCAATGGTGTGATATTTTTTAGTGAATTTGGTAGAAATGTTTAATGACAATTTACTATTATGTATTCCATTGTCCTTGCAATTTCTTTCTTTTATGACATTCTAATTCTAGTTGTTAATAGGGTGTAAGTGGGTCAAAACCGACTTATGAACCCGCTAAACCCAACCCAACCCATATTTGATGGGTTGTGTTGGTTTTTTCATAGCAACCCAACTAAGTATGAATTGGGTCACGGGTTTGCTATTTTAAAAATCAATCCACTCAACCCAACCCGGTGATTCAAATTTATTTTATTTAGTTTTACATGTTATGCATATGCCTTAACTACTGTAGGCTAAAAAAAAACTAAGTTATTACTTAATACTACTTAAACCTTGCAACTTGAAACAATTATACGAAATATGAAAGACCTAAGTACCAACAATTTTTTTCGTATCTTGTAGGAGGATGTGCTACTTTTATTTATCATCTGTTTCAATAATTTGTTTCATGGTTTGATACTAAAGGATTTTATATTATTGCTTTTGGACAATGTGATTTTGGTTCATGACTTAATGCTAAATTTGTGGTTATTGTATAGTTTATGAATAATATTTAATTACTTATCTATGTAATTTTTGTTGTATTTTTAATTTTATTTTAGTATCTGTTTAGATTTTTTTTTTAATTTTTTTGGAGATGATGTAACATCCCTAGCAGGCAAATGGATTGCGACTACCCCCACATACTAACATGGGTCTTTTCAACGTATTTTGTCCTCACTCGCACACTTCTCGGGAAAACTTTTCAGGAGGTCACCCATTCCAGAATTACTCCATGTCAAGCACACTTAACTATGGAGTTCTTAAGTGATGGGCTACCGAAAATAAGATGCATCTTGTTGATATGGGTAGTACCAATCAATCCATTTAAGCCTTCCTGTACTGCCAGGAGCCGCTCCTTGTCCGTGCCTCTTGCACCGGCGATCACTCCTCACCCTCGTCTGCTCGGGCCCAAGGTCTTACATGCCCACCAGCTTCCGCCTGGTTCGTCCCCGAACCACACCGTACTGGGAGAGAAGCCGCTATAATACCATTTGTAACATCCTGATAGGCAAATGGATTGCGACTGTCCCCACATACCAACACGAGTCTTTTCAGCGTGCTTTGTCCTCACTCGCACACTTCCCGAGAAAACTTCCCAGGAGGTCACCCATCCCAGAATTACCCCAAGTCAAGCACGCTTAACCATTGAGTTCTTATGTGATGAACTACCGAAAAGAAGATGCATTTTGTTGATATGGGTAGTACTAATCAATTCGTTTAAGCCTTCTTGTACCGTGTAGTCTCATTCTTACACAGTCTCAGAATCACCCTCTCATTCCGGTGTGTCGGTTCATCCATGTACCCCTCCCTTAGAAGCCTGCCAGGAGCCGCTCCTTGTCCGTGCCTCTTTGCACCGGCGATCACTCCCCGCCCTCATCAGCCCGGGTCTTACATGTCTGCCAACTTCCGCCTGGTTCGTCCCCAAACCACACCGTACTGGGAGAGGAGCCGCTCTGATACCATTTGTAACATCCCTTGCAAGCAAATGGATTGCGACTATCCCCACATACCAACACGGGTCTTTTCAGCGTGCTTTGTCCTCACTCGCACACTTCCCGAGAAAACTTCCCAAGAGGTCACCCATTCCAGAATTACCCAAAGTCAAGCACGCTTAACTATGGAGTTCTTAAGTTATGAGCTACTGAAAAGAAGATGTATCTTATTGATATGGGTAGTACCAATCAATTCATTTAAGCCTTCCTGTACTATGTAGTCTCATTTCTACACAGTCTCAGGACAACCCTCTCATTCCGGTGTGTCGGTTCATTCATGTACCCCTCTCTTAGAAGCCTGTCAGGAGCCGCTCTATGTCTGTGCCTCTTGCACCCTCGTCAGCCCGGTGTCTTACATATGAGGATACATAGACCCAATCACCCAAACCAGCCCAATCTAAATTTCTATATATGGGTTGGTTTTGTTTGGTTTTGAAACTAAAATATAGAGCAACCCATCCCAACCCAACTCAATATATATTGGTTGGGTCAGGTGCTTAACCTCGTCAAAAACCAATTCAACCCGACCCGTTACACCCTTAGTTGCTATGCTAAAAGCCACATGAAAATAATAGGACTTTATTTTTTTGTTTGATGCTACATAATCTCATATTTTTTTCTACACCAATATATGTCAAATGTAAATTATGAGATCCATTCATTATCTTGAAGCAAAAGATTCATTAATAGTCAACAATAAAATATTTGTAAATAAAACTAGCTACTCCCTCTGTCCCATAAATTATGATTTTTTGGAGATTTCACACAAATTAAGAAATGAGTAAATGATGCAAGAATTTGGTATAATTTGACTAAATTACCCTTATTTAATAAAAGGAGAGAAAGTAATAATAAATGTAAGAAGATTATATTGAAGAGATGAAGAAATGAGTGATAAAAAAGAGAACGCCAAATCAACAGTCAGCAAAGAGATCTGAGATTCCTTGTCGCCGAACTGAGCTTAGTCCAGCATCATTGAGATTGTTATCTTGGTATTAAAGGCTATTGAATCTCCTGTTAGAGTCGGGTTTTGACAGTTGCTGATGATCCATCACATGGAAGAGTATGTTGTTGCAGTGTATTTTGCTTTCCCTTTAATTATTATTAGTGTGAAATTTCTTGTATTGTTCTTGATCTATGAATAAAATACACCTTTTCCCTTCAAAAAAAAAAAAAAAAGAGAATGCAATAAATAAGGGTATGTTTGGAAAAAGAAGTTTAAATGAGTTTTGAATTTCTAAATGATCATGACTTATGGGACAAGAAAAATCTTCAAAAAAATCATAACTTATGGGATGGAGGGAGTACTCTTTTTTAAAAGATATGGGGAATAAAATGTTGTGATATATGTTTTTATATAATAAACTAATAACTGGCTATTTAGTCATTACTTCTTAATTTAAGTAGATACAAGAAAAATAAAAAAGTGATTGAGAACATATTATAGGTTTCATTGATGATGTATAGGATTTTTTAAATCCTTTTGTTTGTATTTGAATAATTGCTTAAACGTAAAATGATGTATAATATGCGGAGTTTTGATCTAATTTCTCTGCAAATTTTCGTTAATAATAAAATATTAGTTTATTTTAGTTCAATTTTGAAAAATGAATCCGAAAATTGATCTGATTCAATTGGTTTTCATTTCCAGATAGATCCATTTTTATTCCACTTTTTTTAAAAAGATTTTTGGCTATGTATTGGAACGATTTTGATTTGAACACACCTAAATACAAGTATATGTATTGTTGAGACTAACTAAAAATCAAATCATGTGAATAACGTAAACGGTATAATCTATGTTAAACTACCTTTTAGTTTTTCTATCTCCAAAAACTAATTAGAGCTGTAGGTCTATGGAACTGCTTTCGGGTGGAAACCATGCAACAACGCTTGTAGACTATGTTTGGATGCATGTTAGATATTCCTGAAATTGATTCAGAAGTAGAAGTTATTCACATTATTTCACGTTCAACATGATTTTGAGCCATAATATGATTTTTCATCGTTAAACCAAACATGCCCTTACTAGTGCAAAATATCGAGTTCTCTTGATCGAGATTCTGGCCTCATTTGTGCTTTGTTTACGTATCCTGTATATCTTGATCTTCATTATTCTTCCAATTCATCATATATAAGATTCAAGTTAACCTCACGAGATTTCGGTTCTACTATGAAGTAGCTATGAAGTTACGATCCCAACATATTGCACCACCAGATATGATATAAACACTTGAATATGAACATTGTCCAATATATAGCATAAGGAGATATCGCATCATGTATAAAATAATAAATATTACTATTTAATATCAAATAAAATTAAATACGAATGTAACAAAATATCCAAAAATTAGTATTATATATTTTCTTATTGCAATGAGCCTCACAATATCACTTTTCAATGATAGCATAATATTTTATCCTTTACACAAAAATTTATAATTACTTTTAAAAATTTCTTGAATTCAGCCCTTAGAGTTTAGAATGAGAAATTCAAAATGAATGATTTTTTTTTTTTTTGGAAAAACTAAGGATATAAAGTTTTGATTATTTCGATACGAACTCTCTAGAAAAAGGATATAATTTTAGATGGTTATAACCAGGGCCGGCCCTGGTGGTGGGCAAGTGGTGCCCAAACCTAAGGCCCGAAAGAATAGGGGCCCCAAAAAAAATTAGTACCTATACATTTATTAAAAAAAATATCATGTTATTTTGTTTATTTTATGGATAGCATACTTCTTGGTACCCATTTTATTATTTGTTTATTTTTTGGATAATATCATGTTACTAAAGTTATTATATTTGTACATACGAAAATTTGTTGAATGCATTTAATAATTTAGATTTCTGAATGTTGATAATATTTCATATTATAAAAATTTTACTTGAAAATTAAAAATTATTATAAGAAGGGGCCTCTTTTTTTTCCCCGCCTAGGACCCTGAATATGTCAAGACCGGCCCTGGTTATAACCAAGTTAAAAAATCAATTTATTTTTTTTTTTTAAAATTTCAAGTGTCCATCTAAGCTAACTTAGAGTTTCACTTAGATGTGTGATGGGTCTAGAATATCTGACGTGTCTCAATCCAAGTTTTTAAGACGAAGATCGGACTAGTTTTGATGTACGACGTTGACAGCTCATCCTCAATGAAAGAACATGGCAACCAAGATCAATGTTTTTTGTGTATGATTGTGTGAGTTGAGTTGGAAATACCTGGTGATGCAAATTGTACTTATAGGAGTGTATGAATGACTAGGATTTACTTCGACAAGATCAATCCTATTAGGTGGTTAGGATAGCAAGATTGTCGTTGAAACGTTATTATCCCAACCTGCCTATTAGTTATGATCAACTATCATGTTGGCATAATAGTGATATGCTAGACTTAGCCAAAGCTGAATAACACGGATCTAAGTTGGGTTCAAATTGACTTGAGATTGGATCATTTTATTAGTTTAATAGTATTTTAAACCGGCCTAACCAACGCGATCAACATATAGTGAACTCGGTCAACATGAGTTACTCAGTCCATAACAGTGTGGAACAGAGGTCATAACTGTTAAAAAAATATTACTAAATTAGATACTTAACTTCTGATATGTATGGAAAGAGTATTATCGGTGTTGGATAAGTATCGAACATGGAAACACTGCACGTATGCCGGGAGAGGAGTCCTCCTCGGCGTGCTTCATGAAGTAGAAATGCAAAACATGCCATGGTCTGGCCCATTGTCTATGATGAGTAGCTCCAACGTGATTAACAAGTGCAGTACAGATCCAACACATGGGCCTTGCTCCCTTGGACTATGAGTTTTAATCCCCAGACTTCGTTTTTTGTTTTCAAACCCTTTTTTTATACCTTCGAATCGGAAAATGCATTTTTTCGAATATTTTTTTTATTAAAAAATTTATTTTTAAAGTTAGAAAATAAATTTTTCCAACTCGGGGTATCGGAAAATATTCCGGTAGAACCCCATAAAAAAACAGGGTTTAAGACTTAAAAACTGAGATTTGTAAACCACTGCTATTGGACTTTATGACGACATGGTGGTGCTACCCATTAAATTCAAACCTGCAACTATTGTGATTATTACTCTAGTCAGGAAAGGAAGACAGTGTCTTTACTATGATGAATAATGTTTATACTTTTCTAAGTTTTTAATTTTTTAAAGTATAAAATAAAAGAAAACTTGGTCTTAATATTTTTGGTACAAATATAAATGACTCTGTCCATTGGTAACACGCAAGCACAATACTGGGAGTTTTACATTGAATGAAAAAAACAATATGATATTTAAGCTACGAGTTTTATATTTATTATTATTATTTTTTTAAATATTTAGCGATCTCCCTATATTCTTTATTTGTTTGCGAAAGAATTTGTTAAAAGTTACTTGCTTAGGGGAAACTCTCTGGCTATCTTTCTTGCAAAACTAGAACTCCAGTAATTGCTTAAAAGAAAATAGATGTCAAATTTTTTGAATTCAATTATAAATCTTTTCATTTTCTCATTCAAAACTAACTAAAAAATCAAACAAATATTATTAGTTTATACATTTTTTTTAGAACAAAAGTTTATACATTTATTGAATTGATTATAATGAATAATCTATTTTTAAAATTGTTTTCCATCAAAATTATCTAAATATCTAATTGATTCTATTATAATCAATTATGGAAATAATCTAATTTAATTTTAACCGCCAATCTAACAGACTAACACACATAAATGATATTAGTTCAAACAAAAGAACCAATCAAATGGCATCATTCTCCCAACTCGAGTAATTAATTAAAAGAAAGTAGATGTTAAATTTTTTGAATCCAATTATAAATGTTTTTCTTTTGTCATTCAAAATTAACAAACAAATTAATCAAATATTATTATTATATACATTTATTGAATTGATTAATATAAAGAGTCTATTTTTATACTCCCTCCGTCCCATTATCTTGGTAAAAAAATGCATTTTTTTTGGTCCCAAATCAAAGTAAAAATAATAAATGAAAAATCTTAAAGATTGTATATTATATTCATGATTGAATAAGTAAGGAAAGATACAATTAATTACCAAAAAAAGAAAATTTGATGATCCATTAATTTTTTAATTATTATCATTACATCCACTAAATATATTATTACATCCAATTATTATTATATATTCAAATATGTATTAATTATAATAATATGGAAAGTTGTGTGATTGAAATTTGTAATCATACATTATATTTGATTTTGAAAATCGAATCAGGCATTGTATCAAAAGGATATTTTCTTATTTTTGTTGACTTCGTTAACTTTTACCAAGATAATGGGACGGAGGGAGTAATAATTTTTCACCAAAATTATCTAAAAATTTTTTATTTTGGAAATATGTTCATACAACCTAATTTTGAGTTGTTGCTATACAATTCTATGTTGGATCAATTAACGTGTAATGTGGATATTTTGTAGTAGTTTTTGAAGTAATAGATAGGAAGGTGCATTTCAACATGCACATAGCATAGAACAATAAAGTTGTACCGATTATTTCTTACTTTCTTCGTTTTCTATTTTTTTTTTTAAATTTAGACTCACTATGTCCAATAAAAATGTTGAAAAATTTGAATAAATTAGTTAAAAAATAATCTATCTTTTTAGGATGGATGAAGTATAATATAATTTTATTAAATCATACTCTCAATATGAAATTTTAATTTGTTCATTACTAATGTATAATCCCTTTTGTTTTTTTTTAAAAAGACTGATGATTAATTTACAAATTTAAAGAAATGCATGCCACGATTGAGATGAAGATGAGATTTTTGCAAGGTGCCTTATTTGTTCTTCAATTTTCTAATAACTTTAACTTTTAATAATACATGAGTAAAAAAAGAGATTAATGGGTATACACTAACAGTGTAAAGTTTTTTACACCATCAGCCCATTATCCACCATTCATTTGTATTACTTTAATTTAAAAGTCAACAACCATAAACGAAAGAATGATGAATGATGCACTGATGGTGTAAAAAACTTTGCACTGTGGTTGCATCACCCATTTTCTCATAAAAATTAAACTTATTAGAATATTGAAGAAAAAAAATTCATTTTGCTATTTTTTATTTTACTTTTTTATTTTTTTAGATAAATGTTTTTATTTTTCATTTTTACTCTTGGTGTTAAGAAAGGGAGGAAGTTTATCATAAATATTTAAATAATTCATGTCCCATGCACTTTAGTTAATTAGCTATAAAAAAAATAGTCAATCCCTCAAAAGTTTTTCATTACTTTTAATTTATTTTTTTTAACTTATCATCTTTAACCCGTGCACACGGCACGGACAACTACACTAATTTTTTAATAAAACTTATCAATTTCTAAGTTTTTATCCTCAACTCTAAAAGAAAATCTAAATGAATTTTTTTAGTAAATTGACTTATTTTATTTTTAGAAATCCTTTGAATTGGAATGTAGGGTAAACTTAGTTAGAAAAAAAAACGAAATGTACGGTAAAAGTGGGGTGAAAATATCTAATACTCTATTGACCAAAAACAAAATCTAATACTCCCACCATCCCTAAATATAAAGCCTCTTTGGAAGATTTCACGTCCATTAAGAAAGTTGAATAATTTAGTTAATTCTATTGAAAATGTGAACTTTTGATATGTAATTTCAAAATTATCTCTATTAATATTACTGGGAATCTAAAAGTGTTAAATAAATAGGGGTGTTTGTGGAAAAAAGTAATTAATGATCATTGAAAATTGGTATGAGGTTTTAAAAATAGGTACAAAATAAAAGTGTCAAAAGAGCTTTATATTTTGGGATGGAGAGAGTATCTCCCAAACATTTATTAAAAAATTGTAAAAATTTTTGTTCCAAGTTATAATTATAACAATATACTCCCTCCGGTCCTATTTATAAGACCCTTTTGGGGTTTTTATTTTGGTCCTATTATAAGAACCCTTTTCAATTTTCAATAGCATGCATTTAATTACTTCTTTCAACTAACACCCCTATAGCTATAAAGTCAACACTTTTTAGAGTTTCAATAATAATTATAGCGGTAGTTTTGAAAAAGTATATCAAATTTTCACATTTCCAATGTCACTAACAAATTTATCCATTCTCCTTGGTAGGAGTGAAAAACCCCAAAATAGTTTTATAAATAGGATCGGAGGGAGTATAAGATCATTACAACTTTTTAAATGACAAAAAATTTTAGTACCAAATGAATTTTTTGAACGAATAGATTTTCATATGTATTAATTACTCTCTCCGTTCTTATTTAGCTGTTCTTTTCTGAAGAAGTTTTTTGTTTTTATTTATCTGTTCTTTTGATAATTTCAAAAGTGTAATAAATGTTATTTTCCATATTTACCCCTATTTAATAAGTTATTGGTTTTCGTGAGTAGTGGAAAATGTCACACCCTCATTTTTATATCTTGAAAATAATTAATATTTCCAAATGATTGAAATACTTGCTATCGAAAATCGGGACTGAAATTTTTTTTCCCTTTTCAATGTTTACTTGCTTATTTATATATCCTTCTTTCGTGGACAAGTAAATTGAATTCGGCGTAATATTATTTTAGCTATAAAAAGGCTCTCGAGACAATGTCTTTTACGCATAGTAAAACATCTTCGTAGTCCTTACTAAAATATATTATTTGTCTCTCGAGTTTGACCGAATGTATAAAATATAAGCCTATTGCCGAATCCTTTTTGAATCAAAATCAGAGTATGCGGAAGTAAAAGTAATACTTATAGGGCACTGCTGAGGTAAATAAAACATAATATAATATATATATATATATATATATATATATATATATATATATATCATAACATAAAACCCCATCAGTATCATCAGTAACAAGTAGTAAGAGTCGAGATAGCAAGTTTGGTGAAATATATACAAACCAGCTGCATAAAATAAACCTCACTCTAAGACCTCTCAAAATATATACAATATATCACATAATCCAAAAGTAGAAGTCCCGGAGCAGGTCATCCATGTCCTCAGCAGCTGCTCAGATCCTCCACAGCTCTATCCCTAGGATCTAGGATTCAAAACCTCCACGCTATGCAGGCTCCTATGAACCAGCAGGTCCACCTCTAGCAGAAACAGTCGGCTCGACATGCACCTCCTCCTCGTCCTCATCCTCCACGGGGTCCTCCTCGACCTCGCCTGACTGTGTAGAGACCCCACCACTGGGTCTAGGATCTGCAGAAGCAGTCTTCTCGAAATCAGTCGGACCAGGAGAAGGAGTCTCCTCAGTGACAACTCTATGGGAGAAAGGATGAGAACGAGTGACAGCTCTGAAACGAAAACTATGAAATCGACGCACAGGTCGAGCCGGGGGTGGTCCTCTATATGTATAAAAGGGTGGAACATGCATAGTGTAGACTAAAGGAATCCTAAATCGACGAGGTCGCACTCGCACCAGCGGGTTAGGGTGGTAGAGAGTGATCTCCACCTCCCCCTCAAAAGTGGCACGGTGCTCCTCATACGTCCATATGCCACTAGGGATAGGGCGTATCTCGATCCAAGCTAGGTATCTGGCCATCACCTAAACAGGGCACATGGAGTAAGTATACACATATACATAATTGATAAAGACTATAATTACATCCACAAGTATAACATGGACAGATAATAATGCAAGTACATATGAGCACACCAAATTTTCAACATTATATCTCTTATAATGCAGGTGGCATGATGCATGATTTTCTCTCCACAGCTGAGGCCTCTAAAAGTCCATCTTGGACGTCCATCCAATACACCCTTGTGTTCCCGGAACACTGACATTCGTTCCCAGAACGTAATGCCAAACCATACTTGGATAATAAGCATCACTCCAGAGTGTGCATCACTTTCCCAGAACGCATACGTTCCCAGAACGCATAAAAATCAGGTCCCGGACACTGGCCACATTCCCAGAATGTGTCATCAAGTAGGTTACAATTTGGTACTCCGGGAGTACCTTCCTCATATTCCCAGAATATGATAAACGTTCCTACCAACCAAACTTCCATTCTATATGGATGCACGATTATCAAGGTTGGTTTTATCTTTACTTTAATTACTGTGATTTAGAAATATTTCAATTTCTCTTTTGAATGATTAATTTGAGGCATAATCCTTGGCACAAAAATTCTCTCTTGAATTATCTCAAAAACATGCCATTAGGCTTAGAGTGGGAAAACATAACCAATGGTACTTAAAAAGACTTAACTTTTTATTTTTCAAATTCAGGTACTAACCGGTTAGAATTGCAGACCTGAACTGTTTACCATTGAAAATTCAGAAAAACCCTATTTCTTGAATTTTCTACCCAATCCATAAACAAGTTTTAACTTTGTTTTACACCTCAAAACCACTGTGTTTATCATTCAAAAGTCTAAATCACGTTTTTTTTCTCCAAATGAGCATAATTTCCTCTTGAAATCATCTCATTAAATTAAGGTATTAACTCTTACCCTTCAATCTGAACCATGACAGTATAATCAACTCATTTTCAGATTGTTTCCATTGAAATTAAAGCCTAGATTTGAGTAGAATTAATAAGATCACAGGACTGATTTTATAAACTTATTTTCTTTTGAAATTTTACAGTGTCTAACCGGTTACGAATGTCGAGTAACCGGTTAGATTATGCAGTCAGCACACTAAAACATGAGATTTGACAAACCATTCTTTTCACTACTCAAATCTAACCAAATTTCAACATTTAAAAGAGTTCATATACCTTAAATAAACATGTTTAACCACAAAAACACATTTAACTTGCATGCATTTGGTTTAATGTATCAAATTGCATAGAAATACATATAAACACAATTTAATACCACAAAACTCACACTACACATATAGATTCAGATTTAGGCATCAAAATTCATTGCATGCATCAACACAAAGTTGCTCAAAACAGAATTGAGCTAAAATTTGGCCTCCAAGCCTTTGTGCCTTAAACACATAATGCCCTTTTGAGTCTTTGTTGACTCAAATCCTAAATCACTTGATTTTTAGTCTAAATCTAGTATGTGGTAAACTTCTCCCATACCTCTAAGTTGTTTTTGATGAGTATAGCCTCTGGACTTGAAGAAAACCCAGAATCTCCCCACAAATCCTATGTTCTGCTTCCAGCCACGATTTCCATCAACAGGGTTCAAAGACCAGCAAATTTGATATAGTAATTGGCCAAAGAAATTGGGGAAAACAATTAGGAATCGATTTGGGTAACATGCACTAAGAAATGAAAGTGATTTGAGACCTAAGGGTTACCTGAACTGATCAAAATCAGAGCCCAAACACAGCTTCCCGAACTAAGAAGAAACAGAATCCGGTTTCCAACACTCAGCTTCTCAGGTCGATTCCTCCTCCCACACACACTCTTGACTCACAAGCTTTATATCAATGGAAAGCTCTTGATTTAAGCTTTCCACAAGTGTATCACTCACTCTCTATCGTTCAAAGAAGAAGGAGAATTACTTCAGACGATTATGGAACCCTAACAGCCCCTCTCACCCCAAACTTAGCCAAAATCAACCCTAGATTCTTCAACACACTGGCTTTTATAGAGAAATTGGATTAGCATGCATACTGACAGGTGTGTTCCACTAATCTGAGGCTGTATTCGTGGCGATGAAACGAATTAATCAAGTGATTACTCATCAAAATCCACTTTCTGAGTTCATCATCTAACCGGTTACAGGGCATTACTAACCGGTTAGATCAGTACAAAATTTAAAAATTAATATTTTTAAATCTTTCTCTCCAAGAACTTTTTCAATATTACCTTTAGGTCCTCACCCAAGGACTAAAATGCAATATCCTTATTATTTTTGCATTTATTTGCCATATAAAAATATTTCAACTTATTTTTATATTTCAGGCTAATTAAATACAAAATATAAACTTGGGAAGTTCATATAAATTAATAATAAAACTTTTATTATTAATTTCCTTATTATCCGGGAGACGAAAATTAGGGGTGTTACAGAAAAAAAGTAATCATCAATACTATTTTATAAATCACCCTGGGTCTCATACAACCTTATTCTCCTTTCCCGCTCAAAACACTCATTAATAACACTATTAATTATTATTATTAGTTGGAGTCTTGGAGAAGCTTCATGGAAAGTGAAAAGACACTGTATGTGTGATAGAGTGATAGTTGTTCAATGTACGTGTGTGATAACAAAAACCGGCCTCTCTGTCTGCCTCATGACTCTGTCTCTCTACTCTCACTCTCTCACTCTCTCTTTCTTCTCATTGCTCTCTCTCTCAACTCTATCTCTCTTTCTCACTCTATCACCCCCGCACTCTCTCTCATCATCTCATCACCGCACCATCGCGAATCGCGCTGCCACCACCACCCGCTCTCTCATTCTCCCATCATCACACCGCCGGAAATCGCGGCGGCCACCACCATCGAAGCCATAACTCCAATCGCTGTGTTGAGGAGAAATAGTAGCATGGAAGTTGAATTTAAAGAACAGAGAAAACGGAGGACAGTTGTTGATGAAAGGGAAGGTAAGATGACGAAATTATTTGAGTATTGTGTTACTCTCCAATTGTTGATATTATTTCACATTATTGATTTAATAGCATGTACTTTAGAAAATTTGCTTTTCCTTTGACCATGGACACTTTTCCTTTGAGATAATATATCTAATAGAAAATCTGCTATAATTATTTTCTTTAGGATTAGGATTATGATTGAGTCATACTCCTCAGATTTAAAACCAATTTAAGACTCAATATGTCTATTTGTAATAAATATCTGGCTGCTGTGCTGACTTGCTGGTGTTGTTGCTGGGCTATTGTTGCTGCTGCTACAAGGAAGAAGTACAAGATAACAGGTTTCAGTAAAACAAGATGAGATGATACTACAAACTTGCTTCTTAGAGTATACCTTTTATTGATATATTTATGCCATATGAAGTTAAGGTATTTGACAAAAGGTCCAGCTTAGAGATTTTATAGTTTTTTGATGTGAAAAGTATTAGCACAAGTTTCTGTAACTTTGATTAGTGTTTTTAGGACTAATGTACATGTTCAATTGTTCAAAAAAATGTACATGCTTATAGTGTTGACAAGCAGTAGTTAAATAGTGCAAAGTGATTATGTGGAAGGTAAAATGCATTAATTTGTACACAGATAGTATGGCAATTGTTGGTGGGCTTAAAGACATGATAATTTTTTGCATAAGTTTTTAGGCATACAAAGATAAATGCAAATGTACTAATTATTTGTTAGTTATTTTTAAATTCACTACATTATAAACTGAAATATGCAGGTGGTAGACAAGCTTATTTGGTGCAAAAAGGAAAGCTCTGAAATTGGTGATAGAAGTTGGTAAGAATAATTAGTGTTGTGAGTGATTAAAAGTTGGTAAGGCTCTATTGAATTTGATTATATGCAATTTGATTAAATGATTTGTACTGCCTATTGTTGTTGGTTTTATATCTCTGCGAATCTTATATTAAATTGTTGTTATTTATGTGTGTTCTTAACCACTATTGCAAGTTTGTGTATTTAACTTCTATATCATCCTCTAATAATTTTTTTCTTCTATTTTGTTATTAGTATATTAGTATATTAGTATATCACCCTGCTTATGCTTCTACATGTGCTGCTACCTTTCTTTGTTGCTACTCTTATAAGTAAACCAAGTAAAAAAGCTTTTAACCCACTCTTTCCCCCCTTTTTTTCACCTTTTCAGAATCTTCAAAAAACTCACAATTATTATGAAATCAACATTTAATTGCATTGGCTACCATACCCTTCAAGGTGCCATTAGCAGTTTCAGTGAGGAAATTTATGGCATCGTTATTTCATTACTCGCTACCTCAATTTTTTTGAGTATATATCCCCCACATACAAGATGAAGGTTAATACTTTTCTTCTAAAAATAAACAGCATGACTATCATTTTGGTTTTGCATTTTAGTATTTGTTCTCACGAGTCACTGTCAAATTTCCTGAATGCATGTTTAAATCGGTGCCTCCAACATTGAGATTTGTACTGGATGCCTCCAATATGCATTTCCTCTAGCATCAGGTGCCTCCAACATGCATTTCCTCTAGTATGTTTTTCTATTTGAATGAAATGTGATTACGAGTTAATTTAAATTTTAAATGATGCGTGACATGAGAGAATTATATGACATTATTTTCTTGGTGGTGTTTCCAATCATTATTTGCAATTTTAGATCGTTGGTGAAATATCTATGTCTGGTGCAACATACAAAGCCATGGAGTTTGTTGGGACCACTATTAAAAGTTTATCTGTATGTGAACTCTTAAAATTTTCTGTTTTCTTTCCCTATGCTAATGTTATCACAAGCTTAAGATTTCTGAAGTGTAGTGTTTTAGATGGAAGATAGGATGACAATGTGCAACATGGCCATAGAAGCCGGAAGGAAAATGGTATTGTTGCTGCTGATAGGACCACTTACAAATACCTTGAGGTTGTTTGAATTAATAATCAGTATTCAAGTATTCAATATATACCCTTGATGTTTGTCTATGTGCTTAATTTCTGCATGCAAAATGCTAAATTGTCAATTAAAATATGTTCTAATAATGTAATGCTTGAAATTGAATTTTGCTTATCATACTTTTTCTTTCATTAGATAGAGCTTCCACATTCTACTTTGGCTCCTTTTCACTATCCTGTCAATCTTGTTGTCTCAAAAATTGCTCCTGCGTTGATTGCTGAAAATTCCATTATGCTCAAGCCTCCAACTCAGGTAACTAAATCTTTCATATTGAAACTCTTCAAAGGCACCATAAGCCACATCCTTACTCTCAAAGTAACCAATAGCTCATGTCACAGAAGTGCTAACATATATGTCTAGGGGTTAAAAGAAACAACAGTTATGTTATTAAAACTTTAGCCAGTGTACTCCAAAATACTAATTTCAGAATATTTAAATTGCTTCCCTTCTTTTCTGTTTTGTCCATTCTAAGTGGTTGTGTAATGATGCATTCCAGGGAGCTGTCTTTGTACTGCACATGGTTCATTGCTTTCACTTAGCTGGTTGTCTCAAAAAGGCCTAATCAGTTGTGTTGCTGGCAAAGGTTCTGAGAATTATGAGACTACTTTGAATAATAGTCAAAGTCCTTGGATTGCACTTCTTTGCAAATTTCTTCTTCTTCTTTTTTCTTAGAAATAGACATTTTTAATTTGTCGGGATCTCTTTAGATTGCTTTGATTGCAATTGTTTGCTTACCATTGATTTTTCAAACTTATTTAGTTGGATAAATTCATCGTGTTTAAATTTTTTTAATTATGTTTATAAATTATCTTTATCATGAAACCTTTAATAATTTCACGTTTAAATTAGGGGCTTCACGTAATGGCCCCGTGCATCGCACGGGCTTGCTTTCTAGTGATTACAGAAAAAGAAATGATATAGTGTGAAAAAATATAATTAATATATTGGAAATCTAAATAATAATTGCATTTCTTAAATGTTGTATTTTGTTTGAAATAAGACATAAATAGGAACGAAGGGAATATATAATTATTGGAAATTGTGATTTTGCTAATTGATATTCCCTCTAGTTTGAAATCTAAGGAAAAAAAATTAATTTCATATTTTATAAGAAGATGTTGATTGTATTTCGTTTTCTCAAATTTAAAAAAAAATGTGTATTTTAAGAAAGTGATATTGAAAATGAAATAAAATTACTACCTCCGTTTCTATATGTATATAAGATCCTTTTGAGACTTTTATTTTGTTTTTGTTTATAAAATCTTATACCAATTTTCAATGACAATTAATTATTCATTTCCACAAACACCCTTATTTATTTAACAATTTTTAAATTCCCAATATTAATTAATAGGGGTAGTTTTGAAAATATATATCAAATACTTACATTTCCAATACAATTAATTAAATTAATCAATTTTCTTAATGGACGCGAAATCTACCAAGAGGGTGTTATATACATGCATAGAGGGAGTAAATCAAATAACCACTTCTTAAGAATGTTTTAGAAAAATAGTATTAAATTACTATTGAAAATGAAACAAAATTTAATAAAATTAGTTGAATATTTTTTTTTATATTTTAAATTAAGAGAAATATTTTTTTTCTTATATTTCAAACCGGATGGAGTATTATCATATTTTCTTTGACTTTTGGAAGATTTACGAACTTGTTGATACAAATAAAGAAATAATTAATACTTTATATATAAAAAATAATAATTAATACTCTTTCCGTCTTAAAATGATAATAAAAATTACAAAATATTAAAAAAAAATTAAGAATATATGTATTTAATGATTTGTCTAATACATCAATCAATTGTCAAAGAATTGATTTAATGCATTTTTCATTATGCAACCAATCACAATTCGAAGTTTGTGATTTTTAAACTTTTCATTAATTACTTTAACTTTAGTTTGAGACAAAAAAATTTATCATTTTTTATCATACTTGTGAGACGGAAGAAATAATTTGTACTTAAATACTCTTTTAATCCTTTATTATATTTTTAAGTTTCAATTTGATTTTTTAATTTTTGAAAGGGTCAATTTAATCATCTATTTTTATTTATATTACGTTTGTCAATGTTACCTTTGTAGGGTTAATCAATAATAAATCCTACTGCTACAGGATAAGCATGAGCTCTCTGATACAGGTTATGGGTGAATAACTCATCCTTCTTATCCTCTAAGAGTCATGTCAGCCCTACTGGGTCGAACAGGCCCATATGGCATCACAACACAACTTCCCCTATAAGTATCGCCATGCTATAGGGGCTAAGGTATGTTCTCTCATCCCTACTCTCAAGAACTACGTGTGGCTTGATCCCCTTATCACTGGGGGTACGTAGGACCGGGGTCACCCTCGTCAGCTGCAACAACCACAAACACACATCGTGGTGGATCTATTTCTCAGATCCACTACATTGGCGCCGTCTGTGGGGAACGATAAATTTCGATTCCCATCCACATTTCAAAAAAAAAAAAATGCAACAAAGTGTTGCTGCCACAGTTCTCCCCGCGACCCTGCTTCTGCTTCATCGAGTCCCCTTCTTCGTTCTGCTTCTGATTTGAGTGCGCCGTGTCCACTCTCGCCGCCACCGTTCACCCTTGTTCTCTCTCTTACGACTAAACGGCCTACAAGGTACTGGTGTTCATGAAGACAAGGGTTGGAAGCTCCAACTCTGCACTGATGACACGCCTTGAGGACAGAGCACGCGACGGTTTGTAGCACCGGCCACCACGTCCTCTCTCCCTCCGTGTTCTCAAAATGTGATATTCTTTGTAGCCTCAGCCTCGTTGACAAATGTTAGTATCGTCGCCGGGTCTAAATCGGCCGGAGAAACGAGAAAGCATATCGGTACTCATCGACCGCCGCGGCTCCCACCACTGCGACCACTGCGATGGTCTCGCGAGGAAGAAGAAGCAGTGTGCCTCGCGTTTGCGCCTGCAACCACCGCCGCCGCAGGCGGAAGCTTGTTTCCAGTTGCTTGCAGAATCGCCGCCATTTGTGTTGAGGCTGCGCCGCTGTTGAGGGGATAACCTACCCTCACCAACAGCTCCAAGTTGCAACAAAAAACCCTAATGGGCTGAGGCCCAAATCAAAAAAAAAAAAGAAAAGAAAAGGGCCTCAACAGGCCCTAACTACAAAAAAAAAAAAATAGAGAGAGAAAAGGGCCTCAACAGGCCTAAAAAAAAAGGAGGAATGGACTATCAACACCTCTATTGGCCCAACAACTCGTTCCTAAAAACAGGGAAGTAACGTTTTTATTCAATTGCCAATATCACTCATTAGCGCATGATTAAATTGATTACATGTCATTTATTAATTGCCAATAAATATTATAAATTGACAATCTTGAACGACAATAACTAATTAATTATTGTTTTCATACACACATGCAAGGTACACGTATGATGGCCCGAGCAGCTGAGTGTCCCATTTCAAGATTCTCATCAATGGGCAAATCGTTTCAAGATTCTCATCAATGGGCAAATCGTTTTCCGAGCATAGTGAACACAATAACATGTTACTCTATTCGAAATGTATTGATGATGGCGAGGACCCCTGTGCCGAGTTTCCCTCTTTGCGCTTGTTTTCCGAGCGTAGAGAAGCCTGTGTACAGTTCCTTACTTCGAATACATGTGCCAACTGCGTACGGACCTTCGACAGCTCCTTCTTTTTGGTATCTCATACATTCGGAATGTCGGGAATCACGCACTACCCTTCTCTCCTCGGATTCGTAAGACGATTGTGGAAACCTCGCACTGTGCTCCCCACTAGAGTCTCTCGTTTCGGGTATGAAGAATATTTTGTTGATTTCTTCTACTCGGAATCATTTGCTAATTATGGAGAATCTTCTATCGGGTTTCCTTGTTATTATCCGAGCACAAAGAATGCTATCAACCATCAGCGATACTCTTCCGAGTAAAATGTTCTCAGCCGCAAAACAATGTTTTATGTTACCACCAACTCTCAGAAGCTCTACACAGGCTCTTCGAGCCTATACGAGCTTGGGGGGCTTGTAGGGTTAACCAATAATAAATCCTACTGCTACAGGATAAGCATGAGCTCTCTGATACAGGTTATGGGTGAATAACTCATCCTTCTTATCCTCTAAGAGTCATGTCAGCCCTACTGGGCCGAACAGGCCCATAAGGCATCACAACACAACTTCCCCTATAAGTATCGCCATGCTATAGGGGCTAAGGTATGTTCTCTCATCCCTACTCTCAAGAACTACGTGTGGCTTGATCCCCTTATCACTGGGGGTACGTAGGACCGGGGTCACCCTCGTCAGCTGCAACAACCACAAACACACATCGTGGTGGATCTATTTCTCAGATCCACTACAACCTTACTATTACAACACTGTTAAAATTTATTGGTATATACCCCTTTCAACGTACTCCCCGTCCCATTATCTTGGTAAAAGTCAAAGTAGTCAACAAAAATAAAAGAATATATTTTTAATATAATGCATGATTCTATTTTCAAAATAAAATATAATACATGATTCATTCATTAATTACAAATTTCTATCACACAAATTTTTTATACTCGTATTATTTTTACAATCTTTAAAATTTTTCATTAATTATTTTTAAGATTTTTAATATAATATACAATCTTTAATATTTTTCATTGATTATTTTTACTTAGATTTGGAAAAAAAAAAGCTCCATTATTTTACAAAATAATGGGAAGGAGGGAGTATATAGATTTCTTTTCCATTGCCGTAATCTCGATTATATGGCGAGAATTTTTCTCTCTCCTCTCAAACTCTTTTCTGTCGTTTTCTTCATCCTTTTCTCTCATGTTCTTCTCATGGCGGAGGGTCCTCATAACTTATTTATTTTTGATATAAGTGTAATATAAAATTGAATTTGCTGTCGTACCTATTCGGCAATTGTAGATACCCTGAGAACAAGATAGGGCGACATTCTATTCAAACTTAGTAAGCAATAGGTATTTGGATTTGCAGTATAGTAGAGGGGTAACCGGTTACTACTAATCTTAAATAATACTATATCCAAAGTCAAACTTGTAGCTATTTCATATTTTCATTTAAATGAGATGATGAAAATGACGTAGTGAAGTTTGCAAAATGAATTAGCTTAAGTCCAGTAAAACTAAGGATGTGTGTTTACCAATTATGAAAATTGAATTAAAGTGAATTATCAACTTAATCCTGAAAGTTTTTTTTGACTATATCATTTTAATAACTGAAAATTTATAAATACACGTTTAGTTCTTCAAAATTTTTGGTTTGATCAATTTGGTTCCTCAAGATTTTCTCTTCCATATTAACTTGGTCCCTCGTGTTTTAGGGACTAAATTGGTACATTTGATATCTTGACTCTTTGAGAGGCCAAATTGGTACATGTGAATATCTTAAAAGACTAAATATATATTTATAAATTTTCAAAGACTAAGTTGAGACAGTAAAAAACATCATATATTATATTGATACTTCACTCATTAAATTATGTCAATAAGTATGACAAATGGATGTTGTTGATGATATGATGATATGGGGTAGTGGTGAAGATAAAAGTAGGAAGAGAAAGAGAGAGAAAGTAGTTTTAGAGGAATGGGAAAATTTTCAGCAAAAATTTTCAGATTCCGACGATAGGGAAGGAATTTTCGATGAGAATGAGATATATTTTAGTGAATTCTATCGTTATTATAACGGAAGGGTAATATTGACAAACATTATAGAAATAGATGACTAAATTGATTCTTTAAAAAATTTGAAAATGAAATTGAAACCTAATAATAAAATAAAGAAAAAAAATATTTAAGCAAATAATTTATTTATTTATTTTTAATTTTGTGCTTGTGGGGTGAGGAGGGACTTAAGTTTTAATGAGACTACTTTAAAAGTTATAGTTAATGATTGACAACATGCCCAAGGAGAAGCCCCAAGAGATGAAGAGACAAGTTCAATCATTCTTTGGCAAAGAATCATAGGGTGACAAATTAACACCAAACCATTATTCTTCTCGGCACAAAAGGACACATGCAGGCACACCTATTATTGTTTTCATCACTGATTTTGCAATTGGTAGCTGCTAATTATGTTTTCTAGTTCTTTTTAATTATGCTCATGTTTTCTGTCCTTGTGTTTTAGGTATTTCAAATTCTTCTCATCACTTGTGGAATTTCAACTACTACTACTTATATCTCAAATAATCCTTGATAATATAATGATCAAGTTTTTAACAAGCAAATTCCTTACTATATGTGTAATTATTCTTCTTCAACAAAGCTTGGCCTTCTCAAAATGCTATTGTGATGAAAAAGTACAAGATTCAGATCAAAATATATCTAAGGCACTAAAGTTCAAACTAATTGCTATAGCAACAACTTTAGTTGCTAGCCTAATTGGTGTGTGCCTACCAATCTTGGGGCAAAAATGTTCATATCTAAATCCAGAGAATGATTTCTTTTTCTTGGTTAAGGCATTCGCGGCCGGCGTGATCCTAGCGACCGGTTTCATCCACATACTTCCTGATGCATTTGAGGCTCTAACAAACCCATGTTTAGGTGAAAAGCCATGGGGCAAGTTTCCTTTAACAGGGTTTGTTGCAATGGTTGCAGCCATTGGGACATTGATCTTGGAAGCTTTTGTTATGGGGTACCTTAAAAGATCTGAACTTATGAAAGCTCAACCATTGAATGAAGATGAAGAGATTCATGAAAATCATGCTAGTCATGGTCATAGCTCTGCAATTGTATCAAATAGATCAGATTCATCAGATCTTCTAAGGCATTCATTAGTTTCTCAAGTAAGTAATATTGATTGATCACAATTTTTTGTTATCACAGCGTTGCTGCTGAAAATATTGTTAGAACTTGGAACTTTGGAAGTCTCTTGTTATAGCAGTGTGAAGGGGAAAAAAATCTGAAAATATCATTTAAGTATGCTTTAAAATTCCATCCACTAATTTGTCTGCAGCATAAAAGTCAACAACCATAAACGGATGAATGACGGATGATGGACTGATGGTGTAAAACAAGTGATTAATCTCTTCTAGTATATGTCAGATTATGGAATAAGGGCTGTTTGTTTAAGCTTCACAAAAACAAGTGATTATTTAGATAAAATGGAAATAATTAGTCATGAGTTTGGTAACATATATATGGCTTTATTTTCAATTAATTGCTATAAACTATACAGATTTTGGAGCTGGGTATTGTGGTCCATTCAATCATTGTAGGGATATCTCTTGGAGTGTCCGAAAGTCCTAACACAATCAAACCTCTACTGGCAGCACTAAGTTTCCATCAATGCTTTGAAGGCGTGGGACTTGGTGGGTGCATTTCCCAGGTACTTTTTTTTACCCCAAAAAAACGTATCGAGTGAGAATACTTGTTATCGTGAAAAATGGAAACAATAAATCTTTAACTATTGAATTTTGATTGAACGATTAAAATTATAAGATCAATGTCTTATCAAAAGACATGATTTAGGATAGGTCTTTATGGCGTTGTTTGATCCATGTAGCCGACCTTACCTAATGGGACAAAGGCTTAGTTGTTGTTGTTGATTAAAATTATAAGATAAATGTATATGACTTTTTTAAGTGATCATGTGACCACTACCCATTTTTAATATTATCATCCATATATTATTGTATATATGGTTCTGATTTATTGTTCTCACATTCTTAATAATGTGATAATTGTTCTCACTGTATATGCCCCTATGTATGTATACATTTTACTAAACTAATCACTTTTAGTAATGCTTTCTCCTTTTTTTTTTAAATTTCTTCCATCAGGCACAAATTAAAAATCACACAATTGCAATTATGGTACTATTCTTTTGCCTCACTATGCCATTTGGAATTGGTGTTGGAATTGGCATATCACACATCTACAATGAAAACAGTCCAAAGGCACTTATAGTTGAAGGGGTTCTTCTTTCAGCATCTGCTGGGGTCCTCATTTACATGGCACTTGTTGATCTTCTTGCCACTGACTTCATGGACCTAAAAATGCTAAGGAGATTTAGGCTCCAACTTGGGGCAAGTATTGCACTACTCATGGGATTGAGTTGTATGTCAATCTTGGCATTAACGGGAGCCTAGCCATAATTAGTTGTAACCTTTATTGTCAGAAGAAGATTGGCAAAGAAATCTTTGAACTCCTTGCACACTAACCACATCTTAAGTCTAGTTCATAAGCTTTATTTGGAGCGTACATTTAGCCCAAGCTCTAACCATTTATTTTGTTAGCAATTCACAATTAGATAGTTTTCATGCCACAAGCAATAACAGAAAACCACTGTGAATTGATTACAAGCATATTATGGTCAGCACATATTTATTTAAGGCTTAATTATGTCAAAGGTCTCTGAAGTTTGGGGTACTTTTGCTAGATACCATTATACTTTTTTTCTCAATGTCCGACTCCCCGAAGTTACTTCTGAGTTTGTCATATACCCCTACTACCAATTCTGGCCAATTTTGCTGACATGTAACATCGGAATCCTGATCAGACGCAGGAGGTTAAGCAGCTGATGCCCCGTGGGCGAAGATCTTTTTCTAAAAAAATTTAAAAAACTAAATATTTTTATATTTTTAGTTAAATAAAAAAAATAATTGAAGAGGGAGGTCGTCTTCGCCCGTGCGACATCATGCAGCACCACATGACCAACCTCGTGCGTCTGACTAGGATTCTGATGTTACATGTCATCAAAATTGGTCAGAATTGGTAATAGGGGTATATGATAAACCCAAAAGTAACTTCGAGGAGTCAGACATTGAAAAAAAAAGTATAAGGGTATTTGGCAAAAGTACCCCAAACTTCAGGGGCTTGTGACATAATTAAGCCTTTATTTAATAAAAAAATATTAAATTGATAAATGGATATAGCTTATTTGATCATATACCAAATCTTAATGCTTGAAAGTTGGATGTCCCATATTGGAAACTGAACACTAGTGGATTTAATATATCACAACCTTCTAGACTAGCTTTCTCAAATATAGAAGGTTTATTTAAGTTTTTAGTCTACTTAGGTGTTCTTTTGGAATTGATCCTTGAACTTTTTTTCAATACTTTGAGTCCCTAAACTTTGTTCAAATTTTGGAAATGGTCCTTTCATCACTTAAGTGGTGATATGACCGAGGATATGACACGTCACCTTCGTCATATCGATAGGTATGATGCCACGTAAATTTTTTAAATTTAAAAAATTAAAATTTATAAATTACTTCTTTGGTCTCTTAAGTTATTTATTTGTTCTAAAGTGGTCCCTCAAGTTTTTTTGGTTTGAAAGTGGTCCCTTAAGTTTACTTTCGTTAGCACAGTTGGTCCTTCCGTCAAATTTTTCATCTCTGGTCATCTTCTTCGGCGAAACTCCATTTTTTTCGGCCAATATCTTTTATCTCCAACACCACAAATTTTATCACACCACCTTCTGGACGTGGTGGACAATGGTAGAGAGATTGGTGATCCAATCTGAACATTTGTTAGCAAAAAAAAAGGAAAAAAAAGTAGAGCTTCATTGCCAGAAAAAATTGTGTTGGCCCAAAATTCCAACGGAGAAGATGATCGAAGACGGAAAAGATGATCGGAGATGGAAAAATTGACGGAATGACCAACCATGTTAACGGAAATAAACTTGAGGAACCACTTTCAAACAAAAAAAAAAACTTGAGGGATCACTTTCAAACAAGTAAATAACTTAAGGGACCAATGAAGTAGTTTTACATGTCACTCGTCGATATTGTGAAAGTGATGTGACATGTTGTCGGCTATATCATCACTGAAGCGATGAAAGGACCATTTCCAAAAATTAAACAAAGTTCAGAGACCCAAAACATTAAAAAAAAAAGTTTAAGGATCAATTCCAAAAAGCACATAAATTCGGAGACTAAAATGTTAGAGCATAGATACACTACAACCTTAGGAAATAAGAGTGTTAACTCTTTTAATTTTTGTTTTATTCATGGTACTACTTTAATAAAAGAGCTGTGTTATTTGTACATCAACTCTTAACATCAACACCTAATTTTGTATGTTACCTATTGTTTTTTCTCTCTCCTAAAAATTTTATGCAAGGCCAAAAAGTGGATGAATATGGGTGTTATGTCATACGTTATGGCATACAAATGTCCACCAAATATTTTCCTTCTTAAAACATTTCTATTTTTAATAAATATGATAAAATTAAATACAATTAATTAAATTCTTTAATAAACATAATTTTTTCTCAAAAAAATAAACATAATTTTAATTTTTTTTATATATTCTAAATCGTAGGGAGTACTAACCAAAATACTGTAAAGAACTACTCCTTTAAGCTCGAATTATAAGAAAAACATATATTTTTAGTTTAAAATATAAGTAAAATTAACTAACTTTGTTAAAATTTTCATTCCCAATGTCAATTTCCTAAAACATCCCTAGAAAATTGTTATCTTATTTAATTTTTGTTTCATTCCCAATAATATTTTCTAAAATACCTCTATTTTTTTATAAATTTTAGAAAAGTAAATACAATCAAGTAATTTCCTTAATAAGTGTGAAATGAGTTTTATTTTTGCTTATAATTCGAGACGAGGATGGTGCAGAATATTTTGTCATCAGTGGATAGCAGTTCAGCCCAGAAGGGGAGGAGGATACTAGATAGGAGGGTAGCGGGCAAAGAAAACCCAATAACCCTGTCCTCAAAACCGGACCAGCTCTAGCAATTCGGGTTGATATTGATCCGAATGCACAGTGTAGGAAAATAAGAGTGTAAGGAGAACAAGACTTTTCATTTTGTACATTATTATTGCAAAATATCATCCAAGCAATATTTACAACTTCATGGTTTATTAACAACCAAGTTTATGGATAGGAACAACTCACTACTACTAGTAACACACATTAGCTAAACAAACAACACTAAATTTCACACCACTCAATCTTTATGCCCCTTATCTCAAGGTTATCCAGCTTCTTAGGTCTCCTTTAATATTTCAATATAAGAGAACAGCAAACTACACTGACAGAAGAAGCAGCCATAGCAGCTCCAAAATGTTCTTCTGGAAAGGTCAATGGCTGTTAATGACATCCTCCAAGTTGCTCCAAGTTGGTACAGACATTGCTATTGAGGCTGCTGATATTGTCCTGATAAGAGCAACTTGGAGGATGTCATTAACGCCATTGTCCTTAGTTTTGCTAGCTAAAGTGGGGATGATCTTCGGTACCCACGAGTGCGGGTTATGCTCATCCGTGCCCATATCCACACATTTTGCGGATATCCATACAGGTAACAGATATTTATGGATATTTACGAGTTTTAAAGTTTTTATATAATTATATATTTTTGTAATAATCATTATATATAAAAATAATTGTAAGATAAATAATAACATACATACGATAAATTTTTGACACCATAATTCTTCTTTAAAATTTATTATGAAATATATATAAAAAATTATATATGTTATCAAAATAATAGAAAAGTATTAATATCAATATAATATTTATTAGTAAATTATATTTATGTATATGGGATACTTACGGGATGGATATCATAATACCTATCTTTATTCTCAAGAGACTTTTGCAAGTATTCATTGTGAATATTTTTGCTGAATAACCGTGAACATAGGTATTTTGACCATCCCTAAACCAAATCGGGCCTAATCAAGCAGGCTTGACTCATTTTGCCAGCTCCACATTGGGAAGACAGAAGAACAACAAATGCATTCGCTTGAGCCTGGAAGCTAAGGCATCACAATCTGTCTTAGATTATGTCCATAATTATCATTGCCTATAAAATAATTGGGCAGAAAAATAGTTATCATCAACCTTAAACTGTACTGCTAGTCTGCTACCAAGGGTAGAAAAACAATTACATCTTCCATGTTATCTCATGTCATCGTCACCTTAACCATAAGCATTTTTATCTATGTGACAAAAAACTCATTAATTTACTAAGCAATAATAGAGGTGCTTTGTGCTAGAAGGATTAAAAAGACACAATGAAAAAAGAAATATTATGTGACCAAATGATTAAAAATTAATATATATCTACAATAACTTTGATCATACTAAAATTAATATATAACTGCAACTTCTACAGCAGCATCAGACAAAGTTGTAGCAGAAGTAATCTGATTTTCAGTTGTATCTCTTGATTCAACTTCTCTATGACCAGAGTTATTAGGGCTTCCTATTATTATTGGACCACTTTCTGTGGCATTTTGGCTTTCCCTAGACTCACTATTTGGTTCAACAAAGTATCCATTATTATTACCTACAACTTGGCTTCCATTCTGAGAAGAGCCAGCACTGGATCTGCAAATTGGACATAAGGGTGTCTTCAGAAGCCATGTGTCTACACATTGAGCATGAAAACTGTGCTTGCACATTGGTAACAACCTGCACTTGTCCCCAGCAATAAGGTTCTCCAAGCAAACTGCACAGTCCACAGGGCTGCTTGTAATGTCTTTGGCAATGTAATCATAGCATGGAAGCTTCTCCAAGTCATCTTTGGACATGCTTCTGCTTCCATTTGCTCCATTTTCAACCATTGATCCTGTTCCTTCTCTTCCAGAGGTTCTGCCAGTGATGCAAACATGGAGTAGGACCATTAACACAACTCCTACAAATAGTAGTACCATAGATATAATGAGTGTCATTGTCAAATTAAAACCTCTGCTGAAAAACTCAGAATTTTTGTTAACATGATGATCTTGTATTTTTTATGATGAAGAACATTGTGAAAATTCGGTAACCCCCTCTTCAATCAATGCATTTGTGAAAGCTTCATCAGATTGAGCAATTTTTTGCACCTTCGGAGCAAACTTTTGAAATTGCAAACTATGTCAATATTTGCAAATATTATAAAAGCAAGAAAGAAATTAAAGATGCTCCTTAGTGCCTGTAAAGAAAGTGAAAAATAGAATTGCAACACAAGAAAACATAAAAGTACATTAATCCCTATTACTTTTGTAATTCTTGGTGATGAGAGACACTTAATGAGCCTCTAAGAACTTGATTTATAAGAGCGTATAAGTATTAGGTAACTATTGAATGATATACCAATATATTTTAATATTTTTTTGGGTCATTTGTGTATTAGGTAACTATTGAATGAATGAAGATGGAGTGGTTGGGGAAAGCAACCAGTTTTTACAAGTAGTTAGAAAAATCACGGTTAGCTTGCAATTTGAGCCTTTTTCTCTCTATCTTCTTGCTCTTTTCCCTTTACTTTCTATTATTTTTTTATGTGTTTGGTTTTGGCAGTATGCACCCCTTTTTTCCCATTAACTATTGGGTTTTGATAATTAATATTTAAGGGTATTTTTTAAGGAATAAAAGAAAGTAATTTTTTTATTGAAAATATATACATAAAATTTATCAATTTATTAAATACAACATTTCTTAATAACAATTTACTTCTTTTGATTAATAAAAAAATGCTTTTAGAATATTCATTAGAATTTTTCTTAACAATTAAGCATAGGATAATAATACCTGCAATAGATCTTAAGGACTTGATTATAAACTTTATAAAAATTATGCATCTATCTAATTTGCCAATTGATATGGTAAAATATACCACTTGTCACTTTTATAATTAAAATAAGTATGAGAGGGTACCAAACTCTTCATAAACTAAAGGATTGGGATATATATATATATATATATATATATATATATATATATATATATATATATTTGGTGCAATAAATTGCTCTTGATACTTTTGGCTAGGAGCTGAAGTTTGGTAAAACTCTCTTGAAATAATGATTTGAAAATCTCGTCTTCAAACTTCTACCCTCGAAGGTTGGTTATCTTAGATTTTCTCCTTTTTTTTAATTAAGGTGTCCTTTACCCTATAAGCAACGAACTTGTTATCATAGTTTGTTTATTATATGATGTGTTGTTCTGGTTGGCCGAAAGGAATGAAATAACATTCTTATTGGGTCCTACTTTTTTGACCCCCTGTTTAATTAGTTAACCCCCTTGTTTAAAGGAAAATTTCATAATATCCTTACAAATTTTCAATAAACCCAAAATACCCATTTTTTATTTAGTTTATTAACCCCCAAAAAAAAGGAAAAAAAAAGAAAAAAAAAAGAATTTGAGCAGCGTGGAGGTGGAGTGATTTTTTAGGAGTGATTTACTTTAATGTGTCTTTGAACGTTACTGTTGCTGCTAAATTGTCGCCATCGAGATTCAATGAAAGTTGTTAGCAACAGTAAAAGCAAATTTTATTTTGCTGCACGTGAGCAATTAAGTTGAAACGGTGAGTAGAATTAATGATGAAACGGTGCAGCCCTTAACAAGGTGAGTAGAATTTTGTTGAAACGGTGCAGCGATTAATGATTCTCGCTTTGCCTCCAGCGAGAAGGAAAATATCAGAGAAGAAGATCAATTTGAATGAGGATTTAAGCACTAATAGAGAGAGAAATATTCCAAAAAATTGATATAATTATTTACTGGAGCGTGATAGTTATATATCACGAAAATCATGATAATAGAAAAGAATTACGTTTTCATAAACACTCTAAATTTCCATACATTTTCCATAAAGAAATGTAGAAATAACATAAATTAAAAGCTTAGTTCACTTGAAAAATAGAACTTAAAAATATTATATACTTCCTTATATAATATTCAGAATCTAGTTCTTATTTTGAACATGCATAAATAAATGATTTGTTATCTTTACTTAGAGTTTTTGACAATGGAATCTCTCATGAAGAAACAATTATCCATGAATTTTAAAGAGATTAGTTTTATCCTTTTTCTTTTCGGCTATGAGGCTACCATCAACGAGTGTTTGTTTCTTGGTATTGCACTTAAAAAATTTAAAAATGTTAGATGTACGATCATTTTAATACAGACAAAAGATATTTTAATACAGACAAAAGAAGTTAGAGATACTCAAAATCGTCTTAAACATTTTAGGGACCCTTTGTGAGAATAAATAATGAGTCCCTTTAAAAAACTAAAATAATTTTTTAAAAATTTATTTCATATAAATTAATCATTATATACAAAATATATATTTTATTACATAACTTTTCAACTCACTTTCACAATTAAATCTAAATTTTCACTTGAAAAATATCATTCTTCTAGCTTTTTTTTAAGCAAAATCATCAATTACATCTTTGTATTCAATTTTCTCCAAGATTTCATTCGCGATGGCTATCAATGCTAATCCGTTCAGTCTTGTAACATTTTAGAACGTAAATAGGACTTCAACAGCTTTAATTTGGAGAAACTACTCTCTGCATATGCAACATTAACAACAATAGTCAATATAATTCGATATGCAATTATTACATTAGAAAACAATCTAAACGTTTTAAAAAATATCAAAATATAAAATGCTTCTTTCTTTTCCTTAGACAAGAATTCTCTAAGTAACTTGAACTCTATATAATTCATTTCCATCAACAACAGATTCATTATTGTATCTAAGTACAGTTTCTAAATGGTCACAAGATTTTAGGTTCATATCATCTAATAAAAGCAATTTTTCATAAGTAAACAGGAAACCGAAAATATTTTCATATTCTTGGTATTGTTCAAATATCTTTGTCAGTGACCTAATTGCTTAATCAACAATATGCAAGAAAAAATTAATCCTAAATGATTTCTCTGCAGATTGCAAAGGCATATCATTTGGATTCTCATCAAAATGTCTTTTTCTTCGAATTTCACGTCTTTTGGCGAATACTGGATCAACATTCAATTCAATGGCAATCTTTTTTGCAGCATCCATGACTTAAGAAAAACCAGTTTCTCTATTATTTTTTAAAAAAGGAAGTCAATTCTTTTACCTTTTCAATAACAACATCAATAAGCATATCATTTGATTGCAATAGTGCTTGCTAACCAAATTAACATCATATAATATTTCAAACCAAATAACTAGTACAAACGAACTAAAAATCACCAAGCTCATTTTTGGCTAAGGATTTTGCTTCTCTTCTAACTTTAAAATCATTATCACTTTCTGCTACTCGAAATAAAGTTTCACGGATTTCTGAAACTTGAAATCTAATAGCTTTAACACTATCAATACGACTCTCCCAACCAGTGGCAGATAATGTTTAAGGATCAATCCTTTTATAATACCTTTCAAAATATGTCATCTCTTAGTAGAATTTGCAAATATGGTGTAAATTCGTTGTATGATACCAAAAAAAAATCCTTAGCTTTACCACAAGTATTGGCCATGTCACCTAATGCCAAATTAAGACAATGACAACCACAAGGAGTATAAAAAGCTCTATGATTTATATCTAAAAGTTTCTTTTGAACACCTTGATTTTTTCCTTTCATATTTGATCCATTTTCATAGCCTTGTCCTCAACATCAACATTCACTTTCTTATTCTCATTATAAACTTGTGACTCCTTTGAGAAAAACTTATCAAGAGTGCCCCTTTGAGATTGGGCTAGCTCTTCAATTCTTTTCTCATTCTTACACTTTTCAAACCCAGACTCATATTTCCTAGTTTTAGGAGCCATAATTTAAAACAATCAAGCCGAAATCTATCCAAATGAATCAACCAAGGTAGATCATTGATTGTAATACTATTAGTTGTTTGTGGTATGTGGATTAAGCCATTAAGAGTCTGCGCCCGCGATGGTTGGTGGATTTCGGGTCAGCGGGTCTACATGTGCGGTGATCGGTTAATTGTGGGTATGAGCGCGCGGTTGACTCCGAGTCTGTGACTGTGCGACAGTGGTCATTGGGGACAAGGGAGTGGTGGCATGTGGCGATGAGGCTACGACTATGAGGAGGTGATGAAAGGCGTTGTTGCTATGGCATGAACTGCAGATAGGATTCCTTAATAATTAATTCTCACTTCTTTTGTAACGTGAGAAATACATGGTGAAACTATTTTTTTTTAATACTTTTAGTTAAAGCCTCATGTCCTAAAGTTAGGCCCTATTGTTATTTAAAATATTTTTAATTTTTCATATATTAATAATAATTAGTATTATTTTTTTTTAGAAGTATTCTCTAGCATTTTATGAAGGAAAAAAAATTGGGGGTCACTAAAAATCGGGGACCCTGTGCGGTTGCACGTGCTCGAACATGTGCCAACAGCTGTGTGTTTGTTTAACCGTTTGCTTGTTATGTTTGTTTACTTGATATGTTTGTTCCATTGTAAAAATGTCAGATCAAAGATTTCTAATAGTGTTGTGAAAATTTAACCAGGTTGTTCAGAGCAAAGATAGTGTTGTTAAAATTTGTACTGGAAGAACCGTATAGTATCTCAACCTGAATACAGATAAGGTGTCTCCTAGTTACAATGACATCTCTGCCGTTTACCATCTGACCCATTTGAAGCTACTATTCGACAAGTACAGCTGGGAGTCCCATGCATTGTCCCATACTTTCACCATATTATTTATGTGAACATCATTATCATCATATTACAGGAAACTACAGCTCATCTTCCCTGTATGCATGTCACCATGTTCCCTTTACAGAATCTTACAATCAATCTAACGGTTCTAATAATTGAACTTTATCTATGCAAAGGAAAGGACTAAGGGACCAAACTCATAGGTCACTTAAGGATGCCTCCATCTATATCTATAATAATCAAATTATAAGCAACTTTAAATAGAGAATGTGTGAACTTCATGACGTAACGTTAGGATCAAACACCCACAAACCTGACAAGTAAGGATTGAGATATCAAAGGTGAGTATGCAGTGGCATCATTGCACATCGGAGATATGTTCTATTCTAAGTTGCGAAACAAGTGCCACTTTCACTGGTTCCAGCATGTTGACACAAAACAACATTTTAACTCCAGTGAAAGAAGTCAGTATATAGACATAAATCAATAGCATATAACAACATCCTGCAAGCATAAAAGATGTCAACTAGCTGACATCCGGAAAGAAATCACCGAATCACCAAATGCGATACAATACTTCCCAACAAGCTTTTCAACACAACCAGGAATTCAAACCCTGTTAGCATGCTGAGAGACTCAGCCATGTACCATGTCAAACCGAACTGAGTATACTGACCCCTAGTTATCTAACAAGAAAATGCTTCATGCACTGTTATGTAGATTTCATCATTGGTGGAATTAGGCAAGTAGCCATCAGGTAACCATGACATAGATAACTGAAACACAGACTGAACCCTCAACCCCTGACATTCTCATTGAAGGATTGAATTGTATAAAAGCAAATCAAATAACAAAGGAGAGATGAATAAATGCAATTTATATAGCTATCAAATATCGATAGAAGGTGATGTAAGTAACCATGGGCTAGGGAAAAAAAATACAACATAAATCTTTGGCTCAATACGTGCTTTCAACAGCAACTCAAATCATCTCAATTGTCGCACTGTATTTACAGAAGAAAATGGCAAGCAAACCAGGAAATCATTTTTAAGTACACTAGCTGAAGTTCAGTTCAAGCATGTGTCATGAAACAAGACCCTCTCTGGCAACACTGGTCACACGAAGCACAGCTTGAGCACTTAAAGGAGAAAGTTTTGACTGACAGAAGTTCTCCCAAGATCCAATTTCTGGTTCCTCAGAGACAGTAGCAGGCATGGGATCATGAAGTTTCACATACACATTTTGAAGCTCAAGTAGCAGAGTTCGAGCTGCTTCCCTGGACTCAGGAAGCTGGTCACTCAACTGAGAAGCAGCAACTTGGATCAATTTGTCGATCCCATATGTTTTTATGCCTTCTGCACCCTGTTTAGATGAAGTACAAGGACATTGTTAACGATCCACATAAAGTCACAAAATTAAGTAGGCCTTTCTAGTTCACTAGAGTCCCTTACAATTTTACAAATTTCAATCAACTGAAGAAAGTGCACACAATCATGATAGAGCGATATTTGTATAGGAAATTACCATTCTACTTGATGGGACAATGTTTGGCAATATATCAACAAAACAAATTATTTATATGCATGTTTAACCATTCCTCAAACATAGACATAGTAAATTTTAAGATCACAACAGAACCAATTCAAAATTCAATCAGATGCCCAAAATCAAGGTAGACAAAATTTTCAAATTAAACACATCAATGGTGAAAAAGGTTCTTTCCCTGGCGACATTACTCCACTTCCAAAAGTTTTCTTTTGTTTTTCTTACAGAAAAAAATTATTTCATAGCAAATAATTCTTCGCATAAAATGAGAGCAAAAGCCAATACGAAAATGTCTCAAATCATACTCATACCAGTTGGGGAACACTTCTAGAAAAGCACATTGATGCCTTTGCACGAATACGAGGATTTTTGTGCTTAAGGTATGGTTGCAATTTTGGTAACAAAGACATAGGGGAAATCCAAGTGGTCATTGCTACCAAGGATTTTTCAGCTGCCTCACAGACAAAGCGTTTGTCCTGAGAAGCCTTGAGAAGAAGTTGTACTAGCTGCATCCACCATATATGTTTCAGATGGAACATGTTAATACACTAATAATACTGTCAAGAGTAAGAAGCAACAAATTACCAGTATACATAAGGAACCTTGACTTACCAGAGTATCCAGGGAATCTATTATAAGATCATTATATGCACTGAAAATGTCTGTAGATGTCATAATGGCAGTTTTGCAAAGAGCACTTCTAGGATTTTTCAGGGACTTGGCAACAAGTGTGATCACATCCTCCCTGTTTTTATCAGCTAGCATATCAATATTGATAAATCCAAACAAAAATCATGGCATATAATAATTACATGTCAATCGTAAAACACACATGATTTCGATACTTACAATATGTCCACCATTGCTTCCTTATGAAATAAGGATAAACGACGTACATTATTGAGTGCATCACAAACAACGATCCAATCCTTTGAGTCAAGTCCAGCCAAGAGGTTCTGCAACAAATGTATAACTTGTTATAAAGAGCTAGTAGGAAAAGGAAAACAATTAAAAATCAAATAAAACACCCATGTTATTAAGAAAGAGCGATGCCAATGGTTCAATTCCCTTCAATCAAACCAAAAACAACTAAAATAATACCTTAAGACAAATATCAATATCTTCTAGATCATTCAAGTTTTCAGATTCAATGTATTCTACTTCTGCTACAGTTCCATTTCCAGTCTCTATACCAGAATTGACAGTCACAGCTTGATTTCCATTAACAGGCAGAGAAACCAAGGAGGAACCATTCTTTTTCCTTTGCCGTTCTTCAATATTTTCATCAGCATTGTCAACAGAAGGCTTCGCTAAACATGTCTTACTGGAGCTCTCACTCTTTCTTTCAGTTGCAGGAATTGTATTGAGATCCCGTAGTGCGTTCTCTGACATCCCTATCAGCGTAAGTCTGAAACATAGATTAATCGTTTTATCAAATTCAATACCAAGAACTATTCATAACACCATTCAATTCGTCAAAACAAAGAACAATCTAGGACTGAATTTATAACAACCAAACACCAAAACATTTTAAGTCAAGATCTGAACATATCAAAGAAAACAGGGTCCAGAGTCATAACCAGAAATGCATTATTCACAATCCTCACTCCATAGAATCAAATAGTTTTTTTTCCCCTCATTCTGATTCAGTCGTAATTTAAAATTTGACATACTGACAAAGTTTCTCTTCTTTTTTTTTTATCTCTTTTTTCCTAAAAGAACAAATTACAAAGAATTCACTTTTGCAAAGCCGAGAGTTATCAAAAAGGAAGAAGCCTCATCAAACTCAATACTATAAGAACTTTTCAAAACACCATTTAATTTGTCAAAACAAAGATCAAAGCAATAATGAATTTAATAACCAGCATAAAAAAAAAAAATTAAAGTCAAGATCTCAACTTAACAATCATGAAAACATAGAATCAGATGAATTTTTACTTTGCCTCATTTGATTCACTCCTAATTTTCCATTCATCTCAAACTTGCTCTTCCATGGTTTACTTTTATCATAATCAATCGAATTTCAAAGCACCAATCTTAACGTTGAACTTCCACTTCAAACTTACACTAAAGCAAGATTTCGCCAAATCACACAAACAAAAATAACAAAGCAAAATTCAAAGCATCACAATCACAATTAATTTTATTTGTTTTTGCTCAAATGCAAAAAATCTCTACTCATAATACGCACTAACACTGAGATCACAATGCAACAAGGAATCAAATAATATAAATAAATAAAGAAAAAAACACAGATTCAAATGCAATGCGAATTGAAACCCTAGCATAAAATCGAAGCTGCGACCAAAAAAAAAATAAAATCAAATAAAATCGGTAATAATTCACAAAATTAACCAGCAAGATCTCGCTACATACTTCACCGCAATCTCGAAATCTCACGAAACAAACACTCGCATTCCAATTCAAAACCCTAGCACTATCGCATTCGATTCGAAGATTGGGGAAAAAAAATATTAAAACGACATTGTAATCGCGCTGCGCGTGTGGATCACGACACAAGGAAGCACGTGATCGATTAAAATGAGAACTGAACAGAGAAAGAGAGAAAGAGAGAGAGATTACAGTGTAAGAGGAGAATGGATGAGAGAGGAAAATGCGAAGAAGCTGAGAGAAGAGAGAGCGAGTTGAAAGTCTGAGTCAACTCAGTGTGGAGAAGATGTAGAAGAGAGCGAGTGAGTGAGAAAGAAAATGTGATTTGGTTTTTTTCTTTTTTTTTCTTTTTTCTTTATATAACCGGCGAGAAGAGAGAAGAGACAAGGGTGAGTCCCAATTTAATAGGAGGCAAAAACGACGCCGTGTAAAGGGTAACGGAGTCCAAGGCCGGCTAGATTTGAGGCTTATAAAAAGCTATTTCCTCTTGTGTCATATCTAAACCTTCTTTTTACCCCAAAAAAAAATATATGTAAACCTTTAGAAAAGAAAATTTTGGTTGTGTGTGTAATATCTTATTTATATTTTTAATGGAGTAACATTTAATTTTGACTTACCAACAAAGCCTAGCACAGTTGGTAGATAACTGAGTTCTTAAGCATGATGTCAGAGATTCAATCCCCGCCGTGGGCATGGAAAAAACTTTGTTGGTAGAGGCAAAACTTACTTCAGCGATCTCTACTCCTCGGAAGGGATTAGTCTTTGGCAGTCGGCTAGGGGATATCCTCGATGTAAAAAAAAAACATTTAATTTTGGTTTTGTTCAATGGTAATGCTTATTTTTTTAAAAAAAGTATATTAAATATTTATATTTTTAATATCATTAACAACATTAATCTATTTTTTATGGATATAATTTTTTTTCAAAAATAGCTTGCAAACAAAAGGAAGTGCTATTATACTATTATTATTACTCTTATCTACTGAAATTTGCATTTGCATGTGATGGGCAGCAGGGGAATCAGGTGAACCATATTTATTTCACTTTCTTTTATTATGGGCAATTGGGCATCTCAAGAAATTATTGGGCAGTTAATAATGTTTATGATATATTTTTAATTTTTTATCATTAATTCTTAATAAATTTATATAAAGGTTTTTCTTCGAACATATTAAAAAATTTATATAAGATAAATTTGCAATGAAAATCAATACACTTATAAAATTTATATGCATTTATTTAATATTTCGTGTCTTTCACTAATTTATTTGGATTTGAATTGAAGAAGCTGTATAGGGCAGAAATATTATTGGCTGTTTGCTGGAATCTATTGCTAGCTAAGACTCTAGTTCTTGTAACTTATTGAAAATCTTAGATGAGGTTAAGGAATATCTGTTTTATTATTTGTTGTATAAGCTCTCTCTATTGCTCTGTCTGTCACTATATATATATATATATATATATATATATCTTGGATGTGGTAAAATTCATCTTCATTAAGAAAATTTGTTAATTTAATTAATGGTAATGAAAATGTGAATATTTGATATATTTTTTTTAAGACTACACTAATAAATATTATTGAGAATTTAAAAAGTGTTGAGTAAATAAGGTACTTATAAAAAAATTAATTATCATTAAAAGTTGATATAAAATCTTATAAATATGAATATAATAATTTTTTAAAAAAATATTATATTTTGGAAAAAAGAAAACATATTTCTAATATTCACATGTAAATACCTTTTTTTTAGTTTAGGTACATCTTGTTCAAGCTTAATAAATTCAATTTGCTATTAAGAAAATAAAACTTAATTATGTTACAAGTCCATGAAGTTTGAGGTATTTTTGTCAGATACCCTTATACTTTTTTTTTTCAATGTCTGACTCCCCGAAGTTACTTCTGGGTTTGTTATATATCCCTACTACCGATTCTGACCAATTTTGCTGACAACATCGGAATCTTGATCAAACGTAGGAGGTTAAACACCTGGTGTCCCGTGGACGAAGAATTTTTTTTAATTTAAAAAATTAAAAAACTTAATATTTTTATATTTTTAATTAAATAAATAAAAAATAAAAAAAAAATTGAATTGGAATCCGATGAATTTTTAGTTGCGATAGTGCTAGGATTTTGAATTGGAATGCGAGTGTTTGTTTCGTGAGATTTCGAGATTGCGGTGAAGTATGTAGCGAGATCTTGCTTGTTAATTTTGTGAATTATTACCGATTTTATTTGATTTGATTTTTTTTGGTCGCAGCTTCGATTTTATGCTAGGGTTTCAATTTTCGCATTGCATTTGAATCTGTGTTTTTTTCTTTATTTATTTATATTATTTGATTCCTTGTTGCATTGTGATCTCAGTGTTAGAGAAATAATAGGACCATTTCTATTAATGCCAATCGACTTCCAAATCTTACTCTTAATTAGGGGTGTTCAAAAAAATCGGTTCGTCTAAACCAAACCGGAACTGAACCAAACCAATTTTAACAAAACTGATTTTATTTTAAATGGACTTTTACTTTTTGGTCCCCATAAACGACTTTTTAGTCCTATTTTCAATTTTTATGGACTAAGACACCCTTTTATGTGTTATTTTTGACTCTTGAGAGTCGGAAAATTAAACTACATATTATTTTCAACTCTCAAGAGTCAAAAAAATTTTGACTCCCGAAAGTCGGAAAATTAAACTACATACTATTTTCGACTCTCAAGAGTCAAAAATTTTTTTGACTCTTCTCAGTCGGAACAAACTCAATTCATTAATAAATTTTGCTACCATTTCAAAAAGAATTAAACAAAAGGGTAAAAAAAAAAAAACTAGATCCATGATCCAAACACCATTCTAAAACTTAGTCAAGATCGATGGTCAATTTACTTGGTGGAAGGTGTTTCTATTGTGAAGGTTAGAGTGACGAATTCAACCGAGGTAGCACGATTATAACTTTTCCTCAACGTGTATTACAAAATATAAATATCAGCAATAGATAAAAAGGATGATTGGAAAATTTTCACCTTCTGACTGGCGAGTTTTGACTCTCGAGAGTCGGAAATAATACGTAGTTTAATTTTTTGACTTTCGAGATTTTGACTTTTGAAAATCGGAAATAGTATGTAGTTTAATTTTTCAATAAAAGGGTAAAATAGTTTAAATTTTTGACTCTTGAGAGTCGGAAATAGTAACATATAAAAGGGTGTTTAAATACTCCATAACTAACTGGATATGATATCCACTCCGGTCCATTTGGATAAGAAACGCATCAACAGTCAAGAAGACAACAACGCAACACGCTGAGACGAAGAAGAAGTCGCGATTGAGAACGTCAGAACGCTGAGGCTGAGAAGAGCTGATGAACTCGCGAATTGAGTAAGTGACCCAAGTCCCTTTCTTCTTAATCTCCATGATAAATATGAGCCCTAATTTCTTCGATTATACCATACCCTAAATTGTTTGACCCAGGTTGATTTTATTATTATGCTTTAGAATTATAACTGCTTGTACTTTGTTAAATTTCTTCAAATTTGAGTCTTCTGACCCCAGCATTCCAATAAATAGAATGCTGTAATTGCTTTAAATTATGGTCCTTGTTTTATTTATAACAACACTGCTAGTCAATTTTCTTAACAGGAACACTGGAAGTTTAAAGACATCAAATTTATCATGGAGCATTTCTTGATCCTGTTTCATTCCTTTTTATGTCTTTTATATTTTTTTCTTTCTAAAATCCTGAAAAAGATATTCGTGTCTTGTTCAATATGTCAGTCAATATGGTTGATTATATCGCTGATGAACACCATATTGATTATTGATGTTGACCCTGGCCTGTTATGATAAAAAGAGTTAAGGTAAGCTATTATTTACAATCGTCTTTTTCCTGTTTTATCTAAAGTTCCTTTAGATTCTGAATATCACTTCTTAAGCAACATCATCATTAAGATTTTAGGTGAATTAGTTGATAAAGTTGGCAGTGCTAGAGACTGAGTGCTTAGTCAAAGTAGAGTTGGAAACACCTTTTTGTTTAAATCTTTGAACTATTGGTTCCCTTTTCCTCTATTTTCCTCTTGATTTTGTCCATGCATGTACAAGTTCTTGAGAAACTTACAAAAAGAATTTTAAAAAGAATTTTAGAGAATTTTCACATGGATATATCACCCTCTACTTTTTGATTTTTAGGTAGGCTTCATCAGTCATTATAGTTGTTGAAGGTATAGTTGTTAATTTGAAGACTTTACTTGCTCACGACTTTGCCCAGGGTGGAATTTTTCTTTTTTGCTGGTATTTTTTTTATAAGTTTGAAAAAGTTAAAGTAAATCACCCTTCTAGCTGCTAAACTTCTATGTTAAAAAAGGCTGCATAAAGGATGTGAGGAGTTTCATGCAGAGGTTGATATTCAACTGGGTTGTTGAATCAGCACTTGAAAATCATAGGCCAGCATTTCAGTATTATTCACCTCTGGTGTCTTTACTCTTTAGTACTATCATGTAACTTTCCAATGGAACCAAAACATTATTTGGACTATCTCTTATAAACCATAAAAAACTGGATGTTTGAAAAATCTGGTTTTATAAACCAGTTTTTTAATTTTTTTTTATGGAAAAAACCGGACTGCTGAAAAATCCTTTTTTTATAAACTGGATTTATGGAAAAAAAAACCGGTTTTTTTGAAAAAATCCATTAAAAAAACCGGATTTTTGAAAAAAACCGGTTTTTGATCCGGTTTTTCCTAAAACCGGTTTTCATTTTAAAAACCGGTTTGCACTATAAGCCAGTTTTGAACCGGTTCATAACCGATCCAAATCCAGATTCAAATTTAGAACCAGTTTGGTTATATATCCAAACCAATTAATATGGTTTACTGAATTTTGGATCAGTTTTAACCATAAACTGGTCCATGAACACCCCTACTCTCAACTGCATACAAGATAAGATGACATAAGCTCTCCAAACAATGAACAAAAATATAGAAAGAACCAACATTCCAAAGAACACTGACTTCCGTAAAGAAGATACAGTGCCAAATACGCTGTTGACAATACCTCTCTCTTGAACTTATCAATACTCCCTCCGTTTCATATGTAATGTTTTAGCATTTGTACTATGTTTCATAAGTCTTGTTCTTTTATAAACCCAATACATAGTTAATGCTATTTTTCCAAACACATCCCTATTTTTCACATTTTTTTCATTTCCAATACCTTTCTCTCTCTTCAATAATGATTATATAGGGGCATTATAGTCAAAATACAACAAATTCTTACATCATTTAACCATTTCTTAAAATCCGTGCATAACCTTAAAACATACTACATATGAAACGAAGGAAGTATGTTTCAACATAAAGTAAGTTAATTTGTGGCTCGACTTAAAAGCTAAAGGATGACGTGGAATGAAAAAACTTATTTCAAATTTACTCCCTCATTTTTTGAAGAAGTTTGTTATTTCTTTTTATATGTATGTAATAAATGTTACTTTTCATGTTTACCCTTATTTAATAGGATATTGGTTTTTGTAAGCAGTTGAGAAAAAGTAATGATTACGGAGAGAAAAATGGTATAATGGGAAAAAACATAATCCCTCTCAGTGTTTTGTTTGAAATAGGACAGACAGATAGAATACGATTTAAATTTTCATAATTGCATCTAACTCCTTTCTTCTCTCATACACCCTACTTCCCTTTTTCCACTTGTTAAATAACCCCTCTGTAACCCGTTACAAAAGGTACTCTGACTATTTACCTTATCCATTGTTTGTTTGTTGTAGTTCCACAAAGTGAGGGAAATGACATTTAAGCTTCTTCTTCTTCTTAACCCGCCGGTGGTAGTGATACCATCTTCATGTTGTTCTTGGCGGCAGAGCATCATCCCTATAGCATCTGCTGCTGCACCCACAATAAATCTGAGACATAATAATAATAATAGAATGAGGAACATAAGGTGCATGGCGAACCCTCGGAGAGTGAAAATGGTAGCTAAGCAGATACAGAGGGAACTCTCTCATATGCTCCTCACTGATAAGGTGTTGCAGTATGTCGTTCTTCCAGAAGCTTCTCTCGGTGCTGATCGCTATCTCTCTTCCCTCACCACTATCACTGATGTTCAAGTCTCCGCCGATTTGCAGGTACCCATTTCAATTACCTTTCTGCCCTTTTTCCATATTCAATTTTGAAACTAGTTTCATGGCACCAATATTATACCTTTTTGGATTTAATATTATATAATTGGATGAATTTAAATGCAAGAGGAAAACTTTTAAAAATTGGCCTCAGTGTCCATTGATCTTTTTCATTGTCTTTCGAATTGCTTGCCACTTGTGTGGGAGATTCATGTAAAATGATCTGTTATGCTAAGGGTAGAGCTTTTTCTCTTAATCTAGGATATTTAAAATAAATAAATTAGTTAAGTTATACTGCTTTCATAATACAATCAATTCAACGTGCTAGGACTTAGGACCTGAATCCATGGACTATTTTAGCGCATTCTGTTTTCACTTTTCTTTTGTATAATCTATGTTGTTTTGTACATTTCATTAGTTCCTGGTCATCCCTGTTATCATGTAATGACTGTGATGTAATGCTACGGTTTGTTAGCATCTAAACTTTTACTCAATATCCTTAGGTGGTTAAGGTGTATGTATCAGTTTTTGGTGATGAAAGAGGGAAGGATGTTGCCATTGCTGGATTGAAGTCAAAGGCCAAATATGTTCGCAGTGAGCTGGGGAGGCGTATGAAGCTCAGGTTAACCCCTGAGATACGATTTTTAGAGGATGAGTCTTTTGAGAGAGGAAGCAGGGTGAGGAACAAGTTCCTTCAGCCTTTGTTTATGTATTTATGTATGTATGTATGTATGTATGTATGTATGTATGTTCGTCTATGTTTCTGATGATAAATTTGTTAATTGCACGTACACTATTCTGGTATGGATTCATTTAAATTCCATCGCCAATGAACATACTTCCATTGCTCGTGCTCACTTATGTATGCCATTGTTCAAATTTTCAGGTCATTGCGATATTAGATAAAATAAAGAATGAGAAGAGCACAGAGGGTCAAAACAAGGAACAGTTAGATTCATCAGATCAAGATGACGAAGATGATTGGGGTGGTGAAGACCCTGACGAAGGCATCATTTATGTGGAATAACTGCCTCCTAGTGCATCAGTTCTCTGCGTGTTTGATATGGATAGACCTTTCGGTGTTGGCAGGTATGTTTAAATGATCACATATTAAGCAGTACTTTCGATAATCTTTATGTAAGATCAAAGTTATTGAGAAAAACTTGCTACTAGTTTCGTATCCCTGAGAAAAGACTCTCATCGTTTACTCTTCCTGATTATGGTGTTTGACTCAAATTGGGTTGGTGAAGACCCTGACGAAGGCATCATTTATGACAAACTTTTATCATTCTAACCTGATTATGTTTTTTTCTAATGCCTTTTAGCTATGAATAGTTTTGGCTAAAGCATATACTGGATGACTACTAATAATTCTTATTCATATATATGCTGAATGAATATTTTGTGTCGGACATTATCCGCTACGAAGACAGTTAAGGATTTAAGAATCTCACAACATATCTTTGTCCCTCTGTTTTACTCTTTTTTGGTGAATGGCAAGTTTTGATTTATGATTCAAGTATTGGTATTATTTTGCTTTTGTTAAACTTTAAACCTTCCTGACTGATAGGATGTTGGGTCAAGTAATGGTAAAATGGATATTTGGCCCATATGGAGAAAAGGGGTAGGATAATCATACTTAGATAATTAAGTATATAGATAGTTTATTAAATATTTCTAATTCTATAATGTTCCTATGCCTTGAGATCAAGCAGCCAAACCTGCATAAATGGGATCCTGATGAACTCTCTCTTGGGGGGAGTATTGTTAGACCTCTGTTATTGTGAGGTGCATATGGGAAAGTATAGAAGGGAAATCAGTGGTTACACTGAGGGCAAGATGGGAAATTATTCAAGCAGCCAAACCTGCACCTTAACCATATGCCTACGTGGCAATGGGAAGGGGATAACAATGAGAATTCAGTTAGGAGTGAGTGTGCATAAATGTGAGGTGAGCTGAGAGAAAAGGTAGGCAATCGGTGGTTAGGGTGATGTTAGTCACAAGGCAGAGAGGAATTATTCCCTATGGTTATCCTTTCATTGTTTCTGCACTTTTCTGTTTCATTTGCTTATCATTGTACTCTTGCATATTCCTAGTACAATTGACAAATTCCAGTACCAAGAGTACTTGTTTTCAGCCTTGTGTCTTCTTTAATTATTTGGTACCTAACAAACATCCACCAATATCATTCTAGTTGTGTACAATTTGCCATCCTCATTGTTTACTCTTCATTTTGCAGGAGATCTTGTCCATTGCATGGAAACTGCTCGGAAACTGGTTTTGCTCGTGTTTAACAGCACGCTGGTCGGTGTGTAGTTAAATGACACTGTTTCTGTAAAGCTGTGGGATTGAGTACTTTATACTTTTGTTTGCAATAGTAGCTAGCTAGTTTAAAGGTTATGTTTGGAACTTATTTCTATAATTGACCAGAGGAGTGCTTGTAACTTCTTGACTTATATTTATGTATCTATTACAGAAAAGTGTCCAATGGTTTGATAGGTGATAAGCCCCTCAATAAGCAAAACTTGAATTTGTTGGGAAAAATACCTTTTCCTAAAACCTTGCTAGAACATATAAAGAAAATAAGAAAACAGAACAACCACCACACAAGAATTTAACATGGAAAAACCTCCAAAATTGGAGAAAACAACCATGATAGTTACCTAAAGACAACCAGAAAATAATACTATGTGAAAATTTTTACAATACATAGACTACTCTCCGCTTGATCCCAATATACTCGTACTCTTTAAAGCAAATATCCTCACTACTCCTCACAATATTCTAACCTAGAATATAAAAGAGAAAAAACAAAAGTTGGATACAAGCTTAAAGTATTTTCCAACTGGGACTAGTTAAAACAAGGAACTTAAGTTCAATATATATAGTCTTGGCTTCCTTCCTTCATTCCAATTTTAGGCAATGTGAGACTTGCTAAAATAGAATATTTCAAGCAAAACCTAACAAACTCTACTTTGATTGAAATATACGCATTTATGCCTTCATTGCCTAAACCGACAATCATAGCTCAAAAGAACTATCATACTCCACCATAGAGTATACCCGCCATCGTGCTGCACATGCCGAAACCATGCTGAAAAGTTTATGGTGCAACCTCCACGATCGTTATCTCCGGAAGTTCCTTAGTGACCGACATCACCCACCACACACCTTGCATCAATGTCAACCAATACTCCTGTCACACCTTGCATCAGCAACTAATGCCCGTGCCACACACCTTGCATTCATGTAAACCAATGCTCGCGTGCAATCATGGAACCGCTAGCATAAACTCATCCTTTCTCCATGACATCGCGGTAATGCCATGAGGACAAACCACCTTTTTATTTCAGAAAAGATCATCTTCTCCATCATCTCCATCAGTGATAGAGAGACTGTTTGCATTTGACCCATAGCTCTTTTCTGATCTTGCTCCACCTGGACAATTTTTATTCATATGCCTAAAGCTTCCACATTTCCAGCACATTGTACCCTTTCCCTGGTTTTTCTTCCAATGAGATCCACCTCTAGTGGCTAGCACTGAATCTGATGAAGTGCCATCCTGACTCATCATTCTTCTTTTGTCAGAAATAATCTTAACATCAACTTCTTCAAAATTCAGAGTTTCCTTCCCATACATCAAAACAGGTTTGATATGCCCATAGGAAGATAGAAGAGACTATATTAGCCTTAATGCTTTGTCCTCATCTTCAATCTTCACTCCAATAGCCTTTAGCTTAGAGACTATACCATTGAAATCACTAAGATGATCAAAGACCTTCATGCTATCATCTATACGCAAATTGTGGAACTGCTCTTTCAGCAACAATCGATTTGAGATTCCCTTTGCCTAATATAACCCTTCAAGTTTCTCCCAATGATCCTTGGCCGTTTTCATATTATGCACATTTGCAAGAACATTCTTGGCCAAACACAGACGAATAACACTTGCTGCTCTCAAACCCATTTGTCATCTTCCATACTAGAAACCTTCCTTGTTAACGCCTTGTGTAATCCTGATTGTATCAACACATCTTTGACTTGAATTGCCACAAACCAAAATTTATTCTTCCATCAAATTTCTCTATGTCAAACTTCACGGCACTCGGAAAACTTGACATTGAACCTAAGCTTTGATACCAGTTGTTGGGAAAAATACCTTTTCCTAAAACCTTGTCAAGAAGAGAGAAAGAAAATAAGAAAACAAAACAACCACCACACAAGAATTTAACGTGGAAAAACCTCTAAAACCAGAGAAAACAACCACGATCGTTGTCTAAAGACATCCATAAAATAATATAATGTGAAAATTTTTACAACACAGACTACTCTCCCTTGACCCCAATACACTCACACTCTTCAAAGCAAATACCCTCACTACTCCTCACAATATTCTAACCTAGAATATAAAAGAGGAAAAGCAAAGGTTGGATACAAGCTTAAAGTGTTTTCCAACTGGGACTAATTAAAACAAGGAACTTAAGCCCAATATATAGCCTTGGCTTCATTCCTTAATTCCAATTCCAGGCAATGTGGGACTTGCTAAAATAGAATATTTTAAGCAAAACCCAACAGAATTAGTCCTCATTCAAGATTGATCAATCAATCATTACTCTCCAATGAACGAAAAACTAAGGACTTGAGTTTGATTTGAATTTAGTTCGGTTTTGATGGTGTCTAGGAAATAATTGATCATGGAATTCCAAATAATGGGTTTCCCTTTGTGTTTGAATGAGTGTAATAGGATGTTGGGCCATATAATGATAAAGTTTATTATATGGCCCATATGGAGAAAGGGAGTAGGATATTATAGTTAAATAATTAAATAAATAGTTATAATTCTAGAAAGTTCTTAGTATTTAGGATTATGCCAAGTATATGGGTATTTTTTGTTTTAGGGTTTCTTTACTTGTTATATAAGGATTGTATCCTCTTGGATAGAAAAAAAGGAAAAATGATGCAATTTATCTTTATTATCTTTTATTAGTTTTTGTAGGAGTAGGAGTAGCTTTTAGAATTAATCACTTTTGGTAGGATAGCTTTTAGCTTCCTATCAATTGGTGCTTTCATCCATGAGCTCACCATGGGCCATGAACCCTCCACCTTCACCCTTCCCAATGTGGCCACCAACACCACAGCCACCACCACTTTAACCCTTTCCATTATCAAAATCACATAATTCTTATACCCCTTCATCACACCAGCAACCATCACATACTCCTCCTTGGCTGTACCCACCACCAAAACCACCCTTTTATTCACCATCGTTCTATGCCTCACCACCGTCGTTCTATATTTCACCCCTTCATCTTTATTGTTCACTCTACTATCAACCACCATCATCTCAACATCAACAACACCACCAACCAGAAAAATACAAACAAAAACAAAATCAGAAAAAAAAAACGAAGACACCGCATCTCAAATGTCGGCCACCTCTGATGAAGCATTGGGGACAAGTTCGGCACCGCCACCATCAGCCACCGCGGTTCCTGCGACACCGACACTGTGCAACATTGTCGCTGAGTTTATCCTTCGACGAGAGTAAGAAGAAAGTACAAGAGACCTCTACAAGCCACCGAAAACCGCCACGGCCACCGCTGTGCCACCGGAAACCACCACGATTGGTGAGTCCAAACCCCATTCGTGCTCTGCCATGGAAGCCACCGTGGGAACTGCCAACTCCGTCACGGAAAAAACCACCGCCGCCATCATCAAATCTGCAGTCAGCGCCGACCGATGAGCTCCCTCCACCACGAGATCTGTCGTGGAGACCACCGTTGCCAGGTTTATCCTCCGACGAGAACAAAGAGAGAGAGAGAGAGGGGAGAGAGACAGAGAAGCCATGGTTATTTAAGGGTGTAGTGAGATCTTTTGGTTCTAATGGCTCAGAGGATATGCTTCATGAGGGTCAAAGTGAGTTGGGAGCCCAAAAGCTTTTTGGAAAAGAGGAACCAAAGAATAATGCTCTTGATTCTGAACCTTTGTTTTGGAAAGGGATGGTGCAATCTCATCCACTCATTCAAAGGATAAAGCAATCTCAGCCATCCACTAAAAACACAATCCATGTGCTTCTTAGTAAACTAATCATGTCATGCCATGTGGCAATAACAAAATAAAAGTTGTGTGGCCTTACCTCACACAGTGTATGCTACATCCAAGGAGCATGAATCCTACGGATATATGCAACCACTAGTGAAGGAGACTATATCAACTCTCATTACTCCACATGAAGTTATAAAAAATTTGGTTTATGGGTTCCAAATTCCTAAAGCTGCCCTATCTGTACCTACTGACGTGACGGGACAAGCTTACCACATTTCCATCTATACTTTGCCCAATGTGCCGATGTATCCACATGATGCTTTTCTCTCATATATTTAATGGCACACCTTTGCTTGTGCGTGTGTGTCAAAATCAAAATTGGGTGCAAAATTATTTGAGCAACTTGAACATGGACTTGCATGCAAAAAGGTTCCCAACATACATCTTCACCGAGCCCTCTGGTACCCACAAGGCTTCATCCATTATTGTGTTAGTTTGTACAAGCCAAGTCTCCGATAATACAAGCAAAGTGGACTACTTGCCTTTTGTCCACCAGGTCAATATTTTTAGGCCATCTAACACACGTTATATTCTTGGGCCTAGTTATATTTTTGAAGACAAATAAAATTATGACAATGAAAATTGTAACCATGCAGAGAGAGTTGATCAAGTTTTATGTTGGCAAGATATAGTTTCTAATATTTTCAACCTTGAGGACAAGGTTGGTCTTAAAGGGGTCGGCAATAATAGGATGTTGGGCCATATAATGATAAAGTTGATTATATGGCCCAAATGGAGAAAGGGAGTAGGATAATTATAGTTAGATAATTAAATAAATAGTAGTTATAATTCTAGAAGGTTCTTAGTATTTAGGATTATGCCAAGTGTATGAGTATTATTTGTTTTAGGGTTTCTTTACTTGTTATATAAGGATTGTATCTTCTTAGATAGAAAAAAAGGAAAAATGATGCAATTTATCTTTATTATCTTTTATTAGTTTTTGTAGGAGTAGGAGTAGCTTTTAAAATTAATCACTTTTGGTAGGATAGCTTTTAGCTTCCTATCAGAGTGTACTTGTATTCTAATTAGTTTTGTACAAATCATAACATGTTTGGTTTGAAGTAAGAGAATCAATTCTGGCTTCAAAATCACGTTGAAGCATAAGCAACTGTTAGCAACGTTGATATTCCAGAATTGATTTTGAACTAATTCATCGCAAAAACAAACATGTACTTAGTATGTTTTGCACGACAAAAGATAATTGATTTGAGATGCGGATATAATAACTCTAACTAATAAGATTTCTATCTTTCTTATTAGAGGAGGAAACATTATGAAGTGGCGTAAGATGTAATAGATTTTAAGGAACCCAAAAAGAAAAAGCATCTAGGAATTTATCCACAAGTTCTTGGGTCAAATTTAAGAACTAATTGATGATTCCCATGACTTGTTTCTCCTTTAAGTCGAATACAGTTCATCATATTTTGGGATTGCAATAAAACTAATTTAAGTTACAATTGAAACAAACGAGCAAACATAGCACCATAGCTACTGGAAGAGAAAAGTGAAAATAGTTCTAAGATTATACTCTTATCTATTACAAATTTCAGTCATTAATTTACATAGCAGTGAACACTTCCATGTAGTAGAATGCAGAGAATAATTTTATTTTATAATTGTAAGCCACATAAAGGAGATAGGTAAAATAAGGCCAAAATTGTGATATCTCATACTATTTGGGAGTGATAAATGTAAGTAGTATAAAAATACACACCCAAACGAGTATCATCAGCATTTCATTGCAATGGATCACAAATCAATTTCAGGTTTTTCCACTTTAGGAGATGCATATTGCCGGTTTAGACGAGATTTAGTCCAGGAGGGATCAAGGGGTGCTCTCTGCGATGGTTGCGGTGCCGGTGGCTTATATTGCCTAAGCTCATTCTCTCGGTCAATTCGCATTCTTATGCCTTTCCAAGTTGGGTGTGTTAACCGGAAATCGATTTTGAGACTTCTTAGTCTCAGACCTATTTCCAAGTTCTCAAGTTGACTAGATTACACCACTTGAGCCAACCCCGCCGGTATAATTGAACTAAATAAAAATGAGTTTAAACAAATGAGTATAAAGAACTAAATAGAATACGCGTATTCTGGTGTATCCGGTCACATGCTCTATTCCTGCACAACATAATGCAGTTTGAGAGTTGCAGCTTATGGTCATAAACTTGGAATATGAAATTAAATCAGGTGTAATACTTACTTGTACCTATAAGCCAATTCTGTGAACAGCTTGTGAATGACAGCATCTCCTCGCACCAAAATAGCAGTTCTCCTTGCAGCACATAAGGATCCCTAAAAAAAAATTTACATTGTAAACTATAGGCCAATACAAATTGTAGAGCTAAATAATAAATTGATAGGGTACTCCGCTAGGAATGTTATTCTCATCAAGACAAGGCAAACAAAATAAATGATAACATTTACTCGCTCCTGTTCGAGTTATAAGCAACAAAAAAACATACTTCTCTTGGTTTAAAATATAAGCAAAATTAACCAACTTTATTAAATTTTGTTTCATTCCCAATATCACTTTCCTAAAACATCTCTAGAAAATTGTAATCTTAATTAATTTTTGTTTCATTCTCGATACTACTTTCTTAAAATACCTCTATTTTTTATAAAATTGAGAAAATTAAATACAATCAACTAACATCCTTAATATGCGTAAAAATTGTTGAATTTGCTTATAAGTTTTTAGCCCTTGAAAATTTAATGAGTTTTTGGTTTTTGTACCTAATATATATTTTTAACATGTTATCAATGTACTATTTGGTGTTTTTTCCGTTTGACCAGGGTACTTATCTCCCTTATCACTAAGATAGAGAACATGCCCTCGCTCTCGTGTCGACTAAAGAAAAGTTGAAAATTTTCATCTAGTAAACACTAACAAAATATAAATTTTTAGAAGCCTTGTAATTTTGGGTTAATAATTTATAAAATTTAATACTCATATAATAAAAGTAAAACAAAGCATCAATTAACATACATCAAAAACACTTCTAATAAACTTTTAATCCAAAAACACTAAAAGCAAACTTTCACTTCTTGTATTACCATGTGCTCTTGGTGTTTATAAAAAGAGATAATAGTCACGTAGGTCCCCGAAAAATACTCGTGAAATCAATTAGGCCCTTCAAAAATTTGTGGAATCTCTTAAATTCATCAAAGATCAATTTGGCATCACTTTAGTCCCCTCATCCAATTTCGTCAGGAATGACCTAACGGATCCCATGTGGCATGTTAAATGCTTTGTTGACCTCAATGTCATGTTGGGCTATTAAGAAGGTATCACGTTTGGGCCAAAAAAGTATTTAACGTGCCACGTAAGATTCCGTTAGATCCCTCATGGGGAACTAATGTGATGCCAAATTGATTTTTGGGATTTAAAAGATTTCACAAATCTTTCAAGGACCTAACTGATTCCACAAATATCTTTCGAGAATCTATGTGACTATTAACTCTTTATAAAAATAATTCAAAAATATGAAAATCATTATTCATCAAAATGAAAATTTTAGACAAATTTTAAAAAATCAAATACTATGTTAAACAGGTGAAGAATCTAAATTAGACCATCGTGTGAGACAATATTATACCTTTAAGTTCTAAAACGAAATTCGCTTAATTTTTAGTGACTTAAACCAAAGTCCATTAAATTTCAAAGACCGAAAACATATTTAATTATAATATATTAATTTTTAAATTATTTTAATTCCAAGTGTCATTTTTTAGTACTTGTTTTTTAGTATTTAGTCGAGATGTCTTAATGCTTGAGACCGAATCCAAATTTTTTGAAACTTTAATGATTAGGACCGGTGAAAAAAAAAAGATAAGAACAAAAACTAAAACTCAATAATCTTTCAGGGGTCTTTTACTTAATTTAGCCTATATTTTATTAATACAATACTTTTCAAATTTGGAGCCGAATTTTCATTAAAACACACTGTTTTCAAAAAAATTTGGAGCCAAATTTTCTTTGAAACACACAACTCTTAGGATTTGGAGCCCAATTTTCATTCAAACACACTACTTTTCTTATTTGGAGCCCAATTTTCATTCAAATGGTGTAGTTTGACCAAGTCATTATTTCTACATTAACTATTATTATTATGTTACTATATTATTATTGTTGTTATTATTATTATAATTATTTACAATGAGGGAAGGGGAGCGTGAGTGTGCATGTCTATATGTATATAGGTTCACATACATTCTGATATTTGATAAAATCTACATACATACAGAGAAGAAGACAAAGAGATTCGTTGTGAAAGCTGGGAATTGAAAGAAAAAAACCACACAAAATTTAAGATGAGTAGGATGAATGCAACATATTTTTACAATGGAAGGGCGAATGATGATGCTAATAATGATGAGCTATATGAAGTTGAGTCCATCCGTGACAAGAGGATGTACAAGGTAGCACTCTTTCTATCCTATTCCATTCTTCTTCATCCTTTTGATTTCAATTAAATAATATTCATTCACTCACACCCTTTGTCTTCTTTCTTTACAAATTTATTTAGGGCAAGGTGCAATACCTTATAAAATGGTGAGTGATCAATGATTTTTATTATTATTATTATTATTATTATTTGTTGAGATTGAAATTGAGAATTGACATTTGATAATACAATTTTATGAATAATTGATAGATAATGGAATTTGATGACAGGAGTGGATGGCCAGAGAGTACGAATACTTGGGAGCCTCTAAAAAATCTTAAGAATGTTCGTGATATGATTGATGATTTTGAGAAGAGGTACTTAATTTATTCATTTCATTTGTTTTTCAATTTACATACATACATGTATGTGTTTATCCTAACTTTCTTCCATATATATTTATGAAGCCTCAATTCATCAGTACAAAATGATGTGGTTCATGACACCCAACAAGAAGAACAACTACTACAACCTAGTGAAAATCAAGTTCAAAAGGATAGCGTGACTTCGAGTCAAAGCCCACCAAGAATTCCTGGTAGTATTATCAAAGTTGTAAGGGCAATTGGCTATAAAGATTCTTTTCCAAATAAGGACGTGGGAGTCACCTATTTTCAAGCCATAAGGTTAATAAAACTTCCAAAAATTCCAAATTTCATTTTGTTCTTTCATGTTCCCAAATTTTATTCATAGACATTTGATTCATATTTTATAATTGCATCTTCACCAATATAAAATCAGTTTTGGAAGAAAAAAAAATCATATTTTATGATAGCATTTATTTTCCTCATCACTATGATTGCAAAACTAGTTTACAAATTTTGTTTTGAAGGGTTATGCTTGTATTTTTTTTATAGTTTAGAAATTGAAAGAATAATTATTTGACTTAACATTTTGACAAAATCATTTTCTATGATTAAACTACATCCATTGTCGCACATTTGTTTTCTATGTGTTAATGTTTTGTGTTGGTCCAGTACCATAGCTCAAATCTAGGACTTAATGAGCTTTTGGTGATGTGACTGTTGCATCTAGGTTGGAGAATGTTTCTTGTGATCTAGTTCAATTTCTTGATTGCTTGATAAAGAGCAGGATTGGGTCTTGTTAATGGTTTTCTTATAATGAGGGTAGTAAGCTTTTTTTTTTGGTTTACGAGGGAAATCCCACCGTCATTGCCGCACGGGTAGTAAGCTTTTGCTAACTGATAAATGAGTCAAACTTCTCGCATCTCTTCCGCTGTTGTGATGTAATTATTCTATCTTAATGTATATCGGTTTAGGTGCCCTGGTTCTTAGTTAATATTATTAATTTCATTAAAAAAAACCGAGAACCTTAAGTTTAAATGGAACATAAGTTCTCAAAAATAAGTTTTAGCTTACATTACTTAATCTTATAGGTGCATAAAATTATTTTCATTTTCTTCTGAATTCGTGTCACCAAGTTTAATCATTTTCACCTCTATTATGGAAATTTTCATGAACTGGGTTTGTGTTAATAATTATACAACATGGGTATTTGCATGATAGATGATACTTACATAATTCACTTTACAGGTCAGATGGAACAGAAGTTACGGTGGACGATATGTATCTCAAGAGATACTATCAATCTTTGGTAATATACTACCTTTAAGAAATTGTAGATTGAATTGATTAATTCCTCACTCAATTTAGCATGGCTTGTGTAACTTTTAATTTATTAAAGCTGATAATTTTATAAATCATGCAGCTGCTCGATTTCTATGAGGACAATTTCAAGATGGATTTAATACGATCAATACCCCACAAAGCTTGACTTATCAAAGCAGTGAAAGGCTTCATGTGTATGATCATAGTGACATTAAATATGGTTTGGTATCTAGGCGATGCAGCTGATGAGCAGAGGTTGCTTAAATGAACACTGATGAATTTTTGTTTGTGCTTTCAAAATTATTATTAAAAATTTCATTTTTTTGTTTGTCCTTTCACTTTATTTTGCCTTCATAAAACAGGTGATCATACTACCATGTGTCAAGTCCTTGCTAAGAGGAATGCATTAAAATTTATTTATTTTACATTTTCATCATTCTGTTGTCATCATAATTTATTAACCTCAAAGTTATATCACCTTTGTCACCCTCTTGTTTTTTGGTCTGAACCACAAATAACCTTTATTATTCATTGGAGGCAATTTTTTTTTGAGTCAACTAGGATCACTATGGGTAACAAAGCTCTCGATGCCCAATTTTGACGAAGTTGCGCTGAAAAGACTCGAATCCGAGATTTTTTATTAAACTTGAATAATTCCCTGCTAGTGTTCTACGTGTTTGCGGGTTCCTCTAACGTTGTTGCTACATGTCTAATGAGCTTAAGATTGAAAACTAGTGTGACTAAATGAAATAAATTTTTTTTCTTAATTAAGTAAAAGTTTTCTGAAAAATTAGCGAGTTTTGATTTTCGTCACTAATTATTTTTACATTCCAAGTCGTTAAATTTTCAAAAATGATGATTTTAGTCCAAACCGTTAGAACATCTTTGTCAAATGTTGACATTGCTGATAACTCATTTGCATTCTCCCTATAGTCCCTTGCTCAACTAACGATATATTAAAACAATGGCGTTAGGACCAGCGGGTTATCCGGGGAGTGAGGCCTATGGCTCACCAGAGCATCATCACACTTTTAACATTTCTTTTTCCCAACATGTCAGACAAACCATGCAGGGGAAACTTATAACCTTAGGGAATCAACAATTTCAAAATCATAATTTCAACAATTTCATAATCATAAATTCATCCCAGTACTTTGGCACAACAAATGCTCGCAACCACGGCAATCAGCTCACATGGCTAGCTCAAAAATCACAATCATAGTTCCGGAACTTCCTTCAGACCGTGCAAGGGAATATTTTAACAAAACTCAGCCCCAAGCATCTTCACTGTACGGATCACTCTAATCATAATGTGCTATAAATATATTATCAACAGTGCCTTATCACATAAGGACTTACACCTACAAGGGCCAACAATATTATTTCTTGGTGCATTTTAAATTACCAAAAATCTTGGATAGTATTATCACATCGCCCAAAGGCAAACAAAATTTCTCAATCACTTAACTTCTTTCTCTCCTCACAATTTTCTCAAGTGTTCACAATTTAAATTTTCTTTTCGATACAAGCATTATAACAATAGTATACAATAATTATAACAAATAAATTCTCATGATATATCAAATAACCACATACAATAATAAATCATGCTCAATTTCACACGTATATACTCATACACAATTTACGGTCTTAGCCCCTTTTCATATTAATAGTAGCATACACACAAAACAATGTTGTCATACTAGCTACTAAATTATTAGATCGTAGTTTCGAATTTTGAGATGGTACGAAATGTCCTAATATTATATCCAACTACCATGATGTCTTAAGAAAGCTTCTCTCTCACCTTGATAATTAGCAGTTGCCTCGGGAATGCTGAAATGTGATCGAACGTCCGATCCTCTCGAACTTTGTACTCCTTAACCACTCAAACAACAACAACATCTAAATGAACAACTGTGCTGTTTAATTACACTAATCAACGCTATATGAATGCAATGAAATCCTTTAAATTATAAGTGTATGTAATCATAGGTACATACGTTAAAACTTAAAAATCATAATCTTATAAAATTTCCAAATTGTTTTAAAACTTTAAACACAAAATAACTTATAAAAATCATTATTGATAATCATATTACATAAAACTAACTTGTTGAAGTGTTTGGACAGCAACTACACATTCTTGAAAAATATTTCTAAAACAGTAAAACTCAACCAAACTTTTTGTTTAACAATTACCACTACCATTTCTAAGTTCTAAACATTAAAAATCACTTTTTAAGTCCATAATACCTTCACTAAATATTTTGGACAATAATTAATATTTTTCTAAAAATCTTTCTATAACACTTAAAGTTCAACCAAAACTTTATTTTCAAATTACAACAAAGAGCCCAAGTCTTAACCATACAAAATTATTTTCTAAGTCCATAGACACTATAATATATTTTTGGGCAGCACATAGGTCCCTTAAAATCTTATACTTTAAAACCCAAAAATCTTTCCAACAAAATTCCAACAATCAAATAAGAGTTAATTACATCCATACATCATCAAAAAAGCATTATTTCATCATCAACATACATTACTTATGGAGTAATATGTCAGTTTAGTCCCTGATTTTGTAAGCGTCGGTCAAGTTAGTCCCTGACTTTATCGAAATAGCAATTTAGTCCCTGAGATTTCATTTTAATTCACATACGTCCCTATCTTTATTCCATTTTAAAGCAAATACATCCCTGCGATAATGACGGCAAGGACTAACTTGATCGACGTTCTCATATCTCAGGGACTAAATTGCTATTTCGATAAAGTCAGAGACTAATTTGACATATTATTCATTATTTATGAATTTTGGACTGCAAAGGCATAAGCCTTAAACATTCACTAATGTTCTTCATGACTTGTCCAAAAATACATTGTAGTCTAAGTATGAGAAGAATTTCAAAAGGACTTTGATAATTAAAAATAAAAACTTTTCATAAACAAATCACATAAATAACACAAAGAACATACCCATTTGTTTTTTTATTTTCAAAAACCCTTTCTTTTTCTTCCTCCAAAAATTCACCTTTTTTATTTCTTTTCCTCAGACTGATCTTTATTTTCTTTTTGAAAAATAATATTTTCATGAACACATACAATTTAAAGAACAAACTTTTGGATAAAAAAGGAAGATATATGACTTTACTCATCATGTAATGGTCATACTTTTGATAACAAAATACTTTAAATCCATGGATACCCATAAACATATTTATCTTTCCATAGTTAAACACATAAAATCATAACGTTTTATAAAACCTTCATGTAGCAATAAATAAAACTAACACATATACATACAAATCTTTTAGTAGTAATAATAGAGGTTAGAATATTATTATTATTAGAAGTATTAGTTTTAGGAATATTTATTTATTAAAACAAATGAGGTTTAACAGCAATCACTTTCAACAAAGACTAAAGAACATGAATATGAAAAAGAAAAGGATAAGAAGTACCTTAGGTTCTTAAAAAGAAAGAAGAATACAAAGGATAAAATTCTTCAATTAAGACTTCAAAGAATGGAAACTTCTTGCCTCCTAGTCTCTATGGCCTCCATGATTTTTGCTTAAAAAATGAGAAGAGAATTTTTTTTAGTTCTTTATTTGCTTGAGAGAGTAAAGAGATCATAAGGTTTTGGGGCTCCTATTTATAGAAGTGGGAGTAAAAATCTTATCATCAAGGTTTCAGGGGTCAAAGATGCCTCTTGTTAATTGTCTGTAGTTATGTGAGTATACATAGCTTAATGGGAGTCTAGGTTCATGAAGAAATTCAAAAAAATATGAGTTGGAATGTTCATGAACTTCTCCATATAGTAATAAAAGTGGGTGTGAGTTCTAGGAGGAGAATGAATTTACCCTTTTCATTTTCGGTGCCCATAATGAATGCAAAAATGGTAGTATTACCCAAACATTTTGAATTTGAAATTCAAAAACAAAAATAAATAAATAAATAAATAAAATGTATAATCATCCCTCCCTTGTTCCTTTGGAACGTGCACACTATGTAGACATAGGAAAAATCAAATTTTTTTAATATGCGTAGGTATGAGCTTAATTATTCATGTATCATAAAAGTTCTATATTGAAACATAACTAAGTTTAATAAAATCATTCACATATGAGAATCATATAAAAATAATACTCCCAAATTTGTAATTAAATATTAAGTCATAGAAATATATTTTTTCTAACTTGAACATTTTGACTCTTAAATCATTCAATTTGGACTCACCAAAAAAAAGATATGAGATTATGAAAATTCTAAGATCTTTTTAATTTAAATTAAATCAAAATCATGTAACTAAAATAAAATAAATGATTCTTAAAACCATATTTTTCAATAATCAATTTATATAACTTATAACTTTACTAAGTTATAACATAGTCACATAACAATGTTCTCTAAAATTTATAATTCCATATTATAAAAGAAAATTATATATATAACTTTTTTCTAAAATCATGCATCATGAAGTCCTAAAAATTAAATAATTCATGTAGTACTTCTCTTCCATAATTCATATCATACCTCTTGTTACGTTGTTTTTTTCTATTGCTTTGGTTATATCATTATATTATCTATAAAATTGGATATATTGTTGCTTTGGTTACATTAATTTGATGATAGCTACTTCAACAGAGATTACAATCGCAAACAACTAGACGATCTCAAAAAAAAAAATAAATTTGCTTCTTATTTCCTATAATTATTTCCTCTCTTACTCTAGGTTTATTTCTTTGGTTATAAGCTTTAGTGTAGGATTTCCTCTATATTCTCTATTTATAACGCGCCTTTTGTTTCACAATATCGTGTTTTTAGTTCTATATACTTGCCCTCATCGAGTCATTATGAGATGTTTAATTCATAAATCTTTATTGAAGATATCGTTAATTAGTTACGTTTTGTTTGATTACACAACAATGTTTCAATTATTATCTATGTTTTATTTTTAGTTTGTATAGTTTGGTTTCGATAGTATATCTATGTAAATATGTGATAGTAAAGGAAAAAGTCAAAAGGAGGTGGATCATTAAAAAAAGAGTTAATAGTCACTTAGGTCCCCAAAAGATGCATTAACTGTAACACCCTAAATAATTTTACCCTTAATTAATTTTAGGACTTGAAAATTTTTCTTTGAATAACGTAATAAGTTTCCATGCATTTGCATTAATTGTCTTCAGAGTGCCAGCCAAAAAGAAATATATGCTTACATAAAGCACTAAGGTGCATAGAGTAATTCACTTTTACATAACCAAAATAGATACATAATACATCAGAGTTTTGCTCGGCCAGAGGACCGAGAACATGAACCATTGTCCGACTAAAAGACCTACTCCCCCTGTGAGGGAGAGTGAACCTGCTCGGCCAGGGATTGTGCTTGCTCGGACTCGGTACCTGAAAAATGGTAAGGAGGTGAGTATTACACAGAACTTAAGTAAGCAGTTTCTAATATGACATACCGACCTACCAAGTCAAACACAGTTAATCAAATATACATAATCATAATACTCGGTCCAACATGCATCATACTCAAACAACATCATTATGCTCGACCCATAATTATATCATACATATTTATCATCTTTTGCTCGACCCTTAACTATTCTCTACTGTATATTTTACCTTTCACTATTATTCACCTAATTCCGACCATTTTCACTTTTATCCTTTTATTATGTCCCACGCTTTTCTTTGCTCGACATTATCTCCTCTTCTCCTTTTTATTCACCTTAACTGGAATTTAGGAATGTTTCCATCATTGCGCAGGAACACATCAACTGCGTCTTACAGCTGTGCAGGAACACATCAACTGCGTCTTCCGCGATCATTGCACAGGAACACATCACTGTGTCTTACTCAACCTAGAGCATATCCTAACCGATTCGGTTGCTCAGAATCTTGTGTGAGTCATTACTGCGCAGGAACACATCAACTGCGTCTTACAGCTGCGCAGGAACACATCAACTGCGTCTTACGCGATCAATGCATACGCCCCGCGTGCGTCTTCCATGACCCGTCTCACACAACCATTATTTCTTTACTTATTCTTTAGTTACCATTTCTCCTTTAATCTGTTACCCATTATTTCCCCATCTCAGCCACTTATGGTCGGCTCGCGTATTATCCACACAGTATCAGATATGCACAACAGTTATCACTTTTCACACAATTAGTCATGCTTAGCAAACATACACATATTCATACTTAACAAAACATACACATATTCATAGTTCATTTCCTGGGTTCTTTTATAAATTTTTGTTCTCCATTAATATTCTATATCCATCATTTTACTGTATTCTAATTTAGCACCCATTCTTAGCACCCGCTATGAGCACACTAGCAACCCAAACCTGAGTTAAGGTAACACTCACTCCTTACCTCAAAACCGTGAAAGATAAGGATGCTCTGTGAGTTTGAGCCTTGTTCTTCTCGTGTTCGAACTCCTTAAATCGTGGCTCCTTGCACCCTCTGTATCATCTTAACAGAGTCTTACAAAATGCCAAGAAAACTTGGAGCTAAAGAGGAATGGAGGGAGCACTTGAAGTGAAAAAATGGTTTTCGATCATTATAGCCCTAGAGAAAAAATGAAGAAGACGAAGAAGAAGTAGAAGAGGAGCATTACATGTGTTAATGTGTTGGATGTGGTTCTGTATTTATAATCCTTTGGAAGAAGATCGTGTGGTCCTGGAGAAAAGGCTTCATTGTGAAGTTTTAGGGAACGTGTGGCTGAGATCTATTGGCTTTTTGAGAAAGTCATCAATAGGGGCTGAAAAAGGATATCAGGGATTGTTAGAGTCTGGGGTTTGCCAGAGACTGACAGCGGTTTAAAGTGACGTTTTTACGTCTGGCACGGAGGCGCAAGTTGCTTGTCCGAGCAGGGTGCTCGCGGGCTAACAATCGAGTAGAGGGGGGGGGGGGGGGTTGAATAGGAGATTGAAGCAAGTATATCAATTTTTCGATTTCGTTGATAAACACTTAAATTTTTGTTCCTCGGTTTAATGAAAAATGCCGAGCTGACTCTGAGCAAACGTCGGTTAATCAATTAACCAAATCGATTAACGAAATGGTTAAGTTATTAACCGAGCTGCTGCACACAGTAGCTTCGGTTTTACACCTTAAAATATGACGAGCAGGAACTTAAGGTAGTGAGCTCGAATTAAGCAGATTAAAGGCTCGGTTATATTCAAAATAACTTCAACCCAGAGAATAAAAATTGTAAAGAACAGAAACGCAGTAAGCAAGAAAATAAAGGAAACACTAGAATTTTTATCCTGGTTCACTCTCACCCACTTGAGAGCTACATCCAGTCCTCTCTCCAACCTTAGAGAGAGTTTCAATTAATCAAATCAAATTGGTTACACAGGATTTACAAGTGACCCACACAATACCCCAGGATTTACAGTAGACCCACTACAAACCTATCCCGTTCGAGAGTGTACCAAACTCAAGAACACTACCCCAATTTGATATTGATTCTGCTGAAGCCCACGTTCAACGCTGCACAACTGAAGCTTCTTGACCAACAAGAACTAGCTTCGAAAAACAGAGATGATGTGATATGAGGTTGGCTCCTAACTAAACACTCACTGGTTTTGATTTTGAAAGTTTGGAATTCAAGTGAGTAAACGGTTTTGAGGGAATGTTAGAGAGGATTGAAACAAAGTTTCAAGTGTGAAAATTTTTCACTCTCTGTTTTTCAGAAAAATAATGACCGTTGTGATTTTACAAGGAAGATTGAAAGTTTGAGATTTTTGCTTGCTTGTGTTGTGTCGTCTACATTTCTGTTGGAGTGGAGTCTCTTATATACTCTCTAAACTCTGAGAAAAGAGAGAGAAAGAGAACCTACGAAAGTCCTAGGAAGTTTCCGTTCCAACGGAAATAAATATGTCACATCACAGTACAACTGGTCATTCCCGTTTTAACCATTGGTTAAACTCAATTTGAATTTTAAACTTTAAAAAGCACGTGAGTATTATTCTTAAGACTCCTACCCAATAAAAATAAGCTGGTTGAGGACAGAGGTTGAGCGGAGTCGAAGAGTGTGTCAATTTGTTGAAGATGATTAGCAGTGAAGCCGAGCTTGACGAGAATTCGAGCCTCGGAATTTGAGCGTCAGATCTTGGCATCTGTTCAAGCTGGTCTTCTGGCCGACTGAGTTGCATTGAGAGCAGGAGCTCGGATTGATCAGGTCCGAGCGCTTCTGATTTGTTTCATTTGATTTTATCAAAAAGGCCGAGAGCCGAGCGAAACACCAAATTTTGTTGAAATGTTTTGAACCAAGCTTCTGCTCGGTTTCAGTTGAAAATGCGTTGGTGCCAACTGAAAGCCTAGATCCGAGAGTCAAGCCGAGCTGATTTAATTTCCAGGATACTTCATTTGCTGATTGGCTTTATTAAATTTTGGCCGAGAGCTTAGCAACTACTTTTGGCATTATCAACAATATCCTAATCATTTGTCATCTTCAAAATCTCTTTGATTCAACAATCTCCCCCTTTTTGATGATGACAAATGCTTGTTGAGTTTTGCTCGATTTTGCCCATGTGTGCTCAGAAGACTCCCCCTGTCTTGCTGCTCTAATCTGAACATTTTTCTACTCTGGCTGAGCTGAACTTTCTCCCCCTTTTTCTAAGCTCGAGAAAGAAAATCTGAGCATAGCACAACATCATCAATCTGAAACAGCAAAAACTGAGCATAGCACAACATCATCAAACTGAAACATAAAAAACAACACCCTTTCTCCCCCTTTTGGCATGATAAAAAAGGAGCCAAAATTTTAAGCAAGTTGCCAAAAGAGAGATTAGAATACCCTTTCTCCCCTTATAGGAATCACATGAGAGAGTCGAGGAAGAGGTTTGAAGAAAAAAGCAATTTAAAACAAGATCGAACACATTGACATTGAAATGAGACACTTGTTTTGAATGACTGGAAAGAAGTCGAACAACACTTAGCTTAGACTAGATTCGTCCAGAATACCGAGCTCTCGTCGAATTCGATAGAGAGTCTCCCTCGGCAGTGGCTTTGTAAACACGTCGGCTAATTGCTGCTCGGTGGGAACAAATTCGATTTTTCAGTCACCCTTTTGAACATGATCTCGTAAAAAATGATGTCTTATTTCAATGTGTTTGGTTCGAGAATGATACACTGGATTCTTGGTTAGATTGATTGCACTTGTGTTATCACATTTGATAGGAATGTGATCTAGGTGCAAACCGAAGTCCTATAGTTGCTGCTTCATCCAAAGGATTTGTGCACAACAACTACCAGCTGCGATGTACTCAGCTTCTACAGTAGAAAGAGCGGCACAAGCTTGCTTTTTAGAAAACCAGGACACTAGGGAACTGCCGAGCAAGTGGCAAGTTCCACCGGTGCTTTTTCGGTCAAGCTTGCATCCTGCAAAGTTGGAGTCTGAGTACCCAACCAAACTAAGATTTGCATCCGATGGATACCATAAACCAGTGTTCACAGATCCCTTTAAATATTTGAAAATTCTTTTTACAGCAGAAAGATGAGATTCTTTGGGATCGGCTTGAAACCGAGCGCACAGACAAACACTAAACATTATATCAGGCCGAGAGACAGTTAAGTATAGCAAACTTCCTATCATGCCTCTATACTTACTTATTTCTACGGGTTTACCTGATTCATCCTTATCAGGGTAGTATGAAGTGCTCATCGGTGTTGCTGCATTTTTGCAATTGTCCATACCAAATTTTTTCAGGAGTTCTTTGCAATATTTAGCTTGATGCACAAAAGTACCCCCTACTGCTTGCTTAATTTGCAGCCCAAGGAAGAACGTGAGTTCACCCATCATGGACATCTCGAATTCACCTTGCATTAAATGAGAGAACTTCTTGCAAAGAGACATGTTAGTAGCACCGAAAATAATATCATCAACATACACTTGAACTAACAGAATGTCTTTGCCCGATTTTTGAATGAATAATGTTGTATCAACCCTTCCTCTCTCAAACCCTTTTTCTAAAAGAAAGGAACTCAATCGGTCATACCAAGCCCGAGGGGCTTGTTTAAGACCATAGAGAGCCTTTTTCAGTTTGTAAACATGGTTTGGAAAATCATGACTTTCAAATCCAGGAGGTTGCTTGACATACACTTCTTCATTTATGAAACCGTTTAAGAAAGCACTCTTTACATCCATTTGGTAAAGTGTGAATTTCATTATTGATGCAAATGCAAGTATAATTCGGATTGCTTCAAGTCTAGGAACCGGAGCAAAGGTTTCGTCATAATCGATACCTTCCTCTTGGTTGTAGCCTTGGGCAACAAGTCTAGCTTTGTTTCTGATAATTAATCCTGATTCATCCATTTTATTTCTGTAAATCCATTTAGTGCCGATCACAGAATGATCATCGGGCCGAGGCACCAATTCCCAAACATCATTTCTGATGAATTGGTTCAGTTCCTCTTGCATTGCAATTGCCCAATGTTCATCCTTAATGGCTTGATTAATAGAATCAGGTTCAATTTGAGAAACAAAGGAGACATAATTGCAGATATTTAAAACTGACCGACGAGTTAACACTCCCTTAGATATGTCACCAAGTACGTTCTCGATAGGATGGTTTTTGTTTGATTTCCATGCTGGAGGAAGCTCGGTCTGTCCGACATCTGAGTTCGTTGATCTCGAGACTGGTGTGGCCGAGCTCCTTCTTGGTGTAATCTCCTCCCGCTGAGCTCCATCTTCAGCTCCATTAGGATCCTCTTTCCGAGCTACTTCTACATCCGTTGTGCTTGGATTGAGCTCGAATGCTGCATTTTCATCAATATCTGCACAACTAACATTGTCTCTCCGAGGAGACTCGTCAAATACCACATGCACGGACTCTTCCACAGTGGAGGTCCTTTTGCTAAAAACTCTATAGGCTTTACTATGAGAAGAATATCCCAAAAATATCCCTTCATCGGCTTTTGAATCAAACTTGCCGAGATGCTCTTTTCCATTGTTTAAAATAAAGACTTTGCATCCAAAAACGTGAAAATAGGATATGTTTGGCTTTCTTCCTTTGTAAAGTTCATAAGGAGTTTTCTTTGAAAATGGTCTGAGCAATATGCGATTCATAACATAACAAGCAGTGTTCACTGCATCTGCCCAGAAATAATGCGGTATTTTGTACTCGTCCAACATGGTCCGAGCAAGCTCCTCAAGAACTCGGTTTTTCCGTTCAACGACCCCATTTTGCTGTGGAGTCCGAGGAGCGGAAAACTGATGTTCTATACCGAACTTTGAGCAAAACTTATCAAATTTGTAGTTCTCGAACTTGCCACCATGGTCAGTTTGGATTACAACTACTTTTTGGTTTGCTCGGTTTTGGAGTCGTTTGACTAGCTCTTTAAAACTTTGAAAAGTATCACTCTTTGAAGATAAAAATAGAGTCCACGTAAATCTTGAAAAATCATCAACAATCACTAAAGAATAAAAGTTGCCACCAAAGCTCTTAACTTGAGATGGTCCGAACAAGTCCATATGAAGTAATTCTAATGACCTTGTTGAGGACACCATCATTTTGCTCGAAAATTTGTTTCTGGTTTGTTTGCACTTCTTACAAGAATTTCAAACACCCTCTATGTTAAAGTTTAGCTTTGGTAAACCGACAACTAAGTCTTTCGATTGAATTTTCTTTAATTGATTTACGCTGTCCTACGATGCCACAACCAAGTGTCACTTTCTTTGCTAACCAAGCAAGTGGTTACCAAGGAAGTGATTTCATTTAAGTCAACCAAATAAGTATTGTTAAAACGTTTTCCTACAAATTTGATAGAATTATCTCTATCAATTTTAATAATGCAATGAGTGGAGGTAAAAACAACATGATTGCCGATATCACACAGTTGGCTAATGCTTAAAAGATTATGCTCCAGCCCTTTTACAAACAGAACATTGTCTATAATCAAGTTGGAGGCATTACCTACTTTACCTTCACCCATAATTTTACCTCTGTTGTTATCACCGTAAGTGACAAAGCCTTTTTCTTTTCTCACGAGCTCGGTGAATTGCTGCTCGTCCCCAGTCATGTGCTTCGAGCATCCACTATCGAGATACCACCGGTTTTCCTTTGCTCGGAAGCACACCTGCAACACACATATATCACTTGTTTGTTGTGGGTACCCAAACTGTCTTGGGTCCCTGGGGGTTAGCATGTGGACTTTTCTTTTTGATTACCCAAAGATATCTGCCCTTGGCTACACCGTAACGCCGGATTTTGCACTCGTTTGTCGTGTGACCATGAAGACCACAGTAAGAACACATTGGCTTCTTTGAGTTATTAAAGTTTGAGAATGAGCCGAGTGTTCTAACTATTTTCTTCTTGGCCTTAGTGTAACCGAGACCAGATTTTTTTGAGTAGTTTCTTTGTTCGGCAAGAAGCTTGTCGAACAGACCATCACTCTTTTCAACTGTTGCACCTTTAATTTTTAGTTCAGAAATTTCCTTTTCATATTTAGTGCAACAATCCAGATTTTCACTTTTCAAGTGAGTGATAGTATTTTCTAATGAATTGTTTCTGCTTTTCAAGTTTTCAATTAATTCTTCCAATTCAAGAACTTGCTCTTTGTATATTGAAAGGTTCTTTTTCAACTTAATGAAATTTTCAGCAAGCTTCTTGAATTCGCTTTGCATTTCAAGATAGGTAGAGTACAGTTCATCAGTGTCATTGAATTCTGATTCTGAGGCAGAATCAGTGTCAGAGGTTACCTCAGAATTTTTGAGTTCGGAGTGAGTTTGGCTCGGTGAGGCTTCCTTAGTGTGACTGCCCATCAAGCACAAGACACTTGGTCCTTGTTTTTCACAGTCCGAGCAAGATTCAGCTTCTTGAGGCTCGGCTTCCGTGCTGCTTGATGTGGCTGGTTCAGCAAGTCTTCCTATTAGGCACAAGTTAACCTCCTCATCATCATCCGAAGAGCTTGAGCTTGAAGAATCATTTGCTTTGGGGGCGTCCCAAACAATGTAAGCTCTTTTTGATTTGTGATTTCCCTTTTTCTTTTCTGTGCTGCCCTTTTTCTGTAGTCTTGGGAAGTTGGGTCGAATGTGACCTCGTTCACCACACTCATAGCATTTTGCTTGATCTTTTGAGGTTGAGGTTTGTTGATGAATGTCCTTGGTCTCCATTTCCTTTCCTTTGAAATTTCGTTTGCCCTTGAAGAATTTTCCGAATTTTCTGACCATGAGTCCGTGAGCTTCCTCCTCCAATTCTGATCCCGATTCAGACTCCGAGGAAACTTTGGACATCTTGGTGGAGACCTTGAGAGAGATCCCCTTTTTTTTCTTGTCGGCTTCTTCATGCATGGACAAGCGGCCGAGCTCCATTTCATGCTCTTGTAATTTTCCGAACAAGGTTGTTATGTCCATGGTATCCAAATCCTTGGATTCCATGATTGCCGTAACTTTGGGCTGCCACTCCCTGCTAAGACATCTAAGAACCTTGTTAATAATTTCAGAATTCATAAAACTTTTTCCAAGAGCTATGAGATGGTTGATGATATGAGTAAAACGTTTTTGCATGTCACTAATATTTTCATTTGGAAGCATGCGAAAAAGTTCATACTCGTGCATCAAAGAATTTAATCTAGCTCTTCTTACTTCACTTGTCCCTTCGTGAGTGAGTTGTAAAGTGTCCCACATTTGCTTGGCATTCGAGCAGTGAGACACTCGAAAGAATTCGTCATAAGACAATGCTGAGGTGATGATATTTTTCGCTTTTAAATCATACGAGACCTTTTTCTTATCATCATCATCCCAGGTTGCCCTCGGAATCTCCACAACTTCATCACCTATTCTCCTTCTGGGAATATAAGGGCCATTTTCAACAGCATCCCAAACATCAATATCAATTGCTTCAATGAAAATTTTCATTCGAGCTTTCCAATAAGCATAACCATCACCATTGAAAAGTGGTGGTCTGTTTATTGAAGAGCCTTCACCACCGAATGGATTGTTAGAGCCCATTGGTTTACCTCAAGGATCTTTTCGAAAAAGCTGTTAGGCTCGATCTTTTCGACCGAGCTCTGATACCACTTGTTGGAAACCATCAAGGGGCTAACAATCGAGTAGAGGGGGGGTGAATAGGAGATTGAAGCAAGTATATCAATTTTTCGATTTCGTTGATAAACACTTAAATTTTTGTTCCTCGGTTTAATGAAAAATGCCGAGCTGACTCTGAGCAAACGTCTGTTAATCAATTAACCAAATCGATTAACGAAATGGTTAAGTTATTAACCGAGCTGCTGCACACAGTAGCTTCGGTTTTACACCTTAAAATATGACGAGCAGGAACTTAAGGTAGTGAGCTCGAATTAAGCAGATTAAAGGCTCGGTTATATTCAGAATAACTTCAACCCAGAGAATAAAAATTGTAAAGAACAGAAACGCAGTAAGCAAGAAAATAAAGGAAACACTAGAGTTTTTATCTTGGTTCACTCTCACCCACTTGAGAGCTACATCCAGTCCTCTCTCCAACCTTAGAGAGAGTTTCAATTAATCAAATCAAATTGGTTACACAGGATTTACAAGCGACCCACGCAATACCCCAGGATTTACAGTAGACCCACTACAAACCTATCCCATTCGAGAGTGTACCAAACTCAAGAACACTACCCCAATTTGATATTGATTCTACTGAAGCCCACATTCAGCGCTGCACAACTGAAGCTTCTTGACCAACAAGAACTAGCTTCGAAAAACAGAGATGATGTGATATGAGGTTGGCTCCTATCTAAACACTCACTGGTTTTGATTTTGAAAGTTTGGAATTCAAGTGAGTAAACAGTTTTGAGGGAATGTTAGAGAGGATTGAAACAAAGTTTCAAGTGTGAAAATTTTTCACTCTATGTTTTTCAGAAAAATAATGACCGTTGTGATTTTACAAGGAAGATTGAAAGTTTGAGATTTTTGCTTGCTTGTGTTGTGTCGTCTACATTTCTGTTGGAGTGGAGTCTCTTATATACTCCCTCTCTAAACTCTGAGAAAAGAGAGAGAAAGAGAACCTACTGGAAGTCATAGGAAGTTTCCGTTCCAACGGAAATAAATATGTCACATCACAGTACAACTGGTCATTCCCGTTTTAACCATTGGTTAAACTCAATTTGAATTTTAAACTTTAAAAAGCACGTGAGTATTATTCTTAAGACTCCTACCCAATAAAAATAAGCTGGTTGAGGACAGAGGTTGAGCGGAGTCGAAGAGTGCTGTCGATTTGTTGAAGATGATTAGCAGTGAAGCCGAGCTTGACGAGAATTCGAGCCTCGAAATTTGAGCGTCAGATCTTGGCATCTGTTCGAGCTGGTCTTCTGGCCGACTGAGTTGCATTGAGAGCAGGAGCTCGGATTGATCAGGTCCGAGCGCTTCTGAAATATTAACCAAGAGCTTAGCAACTACTTTTGGCATTATCAACAATATCCTAATCATTTGTCATCTTCAAAATCTCTTTGATTCAACAGTAAAGGACCTCGATAGACGAACTCGAAGGAGCATCTGGTCGAACTGAGACATTAGAATATTAATCTCGGCGCGAGGAGCCGAGATATCTTGGCGTTAAAGGGAGTTTTGGCTTTATATGTCGTTAATCGGCCGGTAGAAGACCGAAACTATAATAGGCTTATTCAAGGTAATTCGCTGCTTTTACTCGGCTGACTCGAAGCTATTCGTTCTGATCGGATGGGTACTACTTATGGTCTGACCGAGAGCCGTTTTGACATGGTCGGCGGCTCACTGACAAGGTTTATCAACAAGATGAGGTCGGTTCAATAGAGCTCAGAGATAACTGCTCGGCCCCTATGAACTCGGATCATACGCTTGGGCTTACATGAGCTCATATCTGATGAGTTCGGGTCTAACTATCAGGTCGGACGCTACTCGGCTTACGATGGTTAAGACGAGATCTGCGACCCTGAACGTCACTCGCTGGTCGGCTAAGATGGAATTTGGTCGGATCTTACACTTAAACTCCCTTATCCTTGGCTATGGCTTAACTACTTTACATACTAGTTGAACTCGGTTATCACCCCACGGTAATCAATTACATCAACAGACTTTAGGTTTCTAACTCTATGGCATACTCCTCAACTCCTATTCTCGCTTTGGCTATGGTTGCCTCACTACATCCATCCGACTCTTCGGATTAAGCTCGATTCTAACTAGAATCTACCGAGCTAAGCTTGGGGTAAGAATTTGGGATGTTACATTAGCCATTAGTTTAATCCCCAAAAGATTTTTGACATTAATTTAGTTCCTCAAAGATCAATATGGGACCACATTGGTCCTTTTAGGGACTTCTTTGATGCCCATATGAATCTTACTTTGGGACCAAAATTTATATTTACTGATGCCATCTTGATCTTTGGAGAGTAATTTGATACCAAAAATATTTTGGGGATTAAATTGATGATCAATGTGTCTTTCGGGGATCAAAGTGACTATTAACTCTTAAAAAAATGGCAAGAATTTCTTGGTTTAAAAAATTAAACAAGACCGGTTCAAAATTAAATAATTAAACGAGACAGGTTCAGAAAATTATATGAGACTGGTTCAAAAAAATTAAACGAGACTGGTTCAAAAAATCAAACGAAATTGGTTAAAAAATTTAAACAAGACCAGTTAAAAGATTAAATGAGACTGATTAAAAGATCAATTAAATGAGACCGGTTAAAAAATTAAACAAAACTGGTTAAAAGATTTAAACAAGACCAGTTAAAACAATTAAAAAAAATATCATTTCAAAAGATTAAACGAGACCGGTTCAAAAAAATTAAACAAGACTGGTTCAAAAAATCAAACGAGACTAGTTAAAAAATTTAAACAAGACCAGTTAAAAGATTAAATGAGACCGATTAAAAGATCAAATAAACGAGATCGGTTAAAAAATTAAACAAGAATGGTTAAAAAATTTAAACAAGACCAGTTAAAACAATTAAAAAAAAATACCATTTCAAAAGATTAAACGAGACCGATTCAAAATATTAAACAAGGCCGGTTCCGAATTGATTTTATTAATTTAAAACGAGATTGGTTCGAAACTTGTCTTGTTTGATCAATATTTATGACACCGCCTGGTTTAAGATCAATTTAGAACCAGTCTCTTATACGATTCAGAACCAGCTTTAATTAAAAAACTAATCTATAGTAGTGATTTAGGTGGTTTCATTTTTTCCTTGAGATTTCGAAAATTCTTCTTTAGTCCTTGAGATTGTAAAATATATGTTACACATGGTAGTCCCTAAGAAGTGATTCCGTTTAATTTCTCTTTTAGTTTAATCCCTAACTTATAAACATGTAATTGAAGTTGATCAATGAGATTACTAAATTTATTTTAGTTACTTCTTTGGGATGATTGCTAACAACCCATGTGGTAGACTCGGTAAAAAATTCGGGCCGACCCGAATAAGCCCTATATATAAGCGGGCTTATACTCTTCAAATACAACCCAATAGATCCTGGGCCTTTTTAGCCCGAATTATAAAGGTTGAACGACCCGCCAAGCATCCGGGTCGTCCGCTAAAATCACACACCTTTAAAAAAGCCCAAGTTTGTTAAAAAATGACCCGCTACGGGGTTTAGTTAGATGTTTTATTTTTGACCTGAATTTTTTTTCTGGACTTTTTAGCCCGCCCCGATCATGGCTCGACCGGGTAACCCGAATTGTCACCTCTACCACGTGGGACTAAGATGAGTAACGTTTTACAATCTCAAGGACTAATGATGAATTTTCGAAATATCATAGACAAAAGTGAAACCACCTTGCAATATTGATAGTTTTGTTATTTTATTAAGGTTATGCACGAATTTTATGAAATGATTAAATGATATTACCTTTGTCCCCTTATCTTGGTAAAAATTTGAAAAGTCAATAAAAATAAGAATTAATGTTGTGTATTAATTACAAATTAATACTATACATATTTATATCATTATTATCATTTATCAATAGTTGACCAAATATTTACTTTCCAGGAATTGAGTCTACCTTTCCTTAATTACTCAATCATAAACATGATATACCATTTTTACATATTATTTTTCCTTTGATTTGGGATAAAGATTTTCTTTTACCAAGATAATGGAACAAAAGGAATTATAAGAATTTTGGATATTTTGATTATAGTATCCTTATGTAATGATTATTAAAGAAAGAGAGACGAAAGATATTGGAAGTGTAAAAAATATTATAATAAATAAGGGTATAGTTGAATAAAACAATATTAATTATATATTGAGTCCCTAAAGAGCAATGTATATAAAACAAAAAGAAAAATCTTAAAAAAACACTACATCTAAAACGGAGCTAGGGAGTACGATATTACATGTAACCAATATAAATTATAGATTAATGAGTATACATTGACGGTGTAAAGTTTTTTACACTATTCGTTTATCATTCATCATTCATTTGTATTACTTTAATCTAGAAGTCAACGACCATAAACGGATGAATGGTGGATGATGTACTGTGGTGTAAAATACTTTTACACTATCGGTGCATTCTCCATTTTATCTATAAATTAAATTGAATTACTCTAAAATATTATTTTCATGTTATATTTTTTTTTATTCTAACATACAAGATTGCAAGGTGGAGTCGCGTGAGGCCCAACAAAATGAAAAACGCAAAAGATCACATGATTGTTGCAACCTTGATCAAACTCAAAATGAAAAACTAACGCAACAAAACCATGCACATTGTCCTCCACGTGTCAACAGAATTAGGAAAATTGCAACGTTCTTCTTCTTTTTCCCTTATTTTCTTCGTTACTTTACCACCTTTTGTATGTATATAATGATCTAAAATCTCAGTTTTGCAACTTTTTCACATCAAAACCCTAACTTTTCCGTGGAAGAACAACTCTGCCGTTTCACTTTCACGGTTTCACCTATCCAATGGAACCCAACACTTCTGCCTCCGTCCATGCTCCTGATCACAACATGCCTCAGTTGCAGCAAGCTCCTCCGCCTCAAGATTCTCATCTGGTTCCTCCAACTGGCATCATCAATGTGAAGCCTAGGCGGCTTCCGGATCTCAACGCTTCTCCGCCGCCCGACGATGACGAGGAGGTTCAGGATTTGAGGTATGAGAAATCCAAGCTTGCATTGCTTGCTCTACATTATGAAAATATATGTAACCTAGATTTGGATATGGTGTTTTTTTTTTCCTGGCTGGAAGCATATCTTTTTTTATTTAAAGCAAATAAAAATTTTATTCAACACACATCTTAGTACACATGAACTTCACATTCTATGCTCAAATAGATCAAAACCAACCAAGAGCAATAGAGCATATCTTTTGCTTCTTGCTTTTAATGAATTTTTTCTTACCTATAAAAAAATGTTTATCAGCTAGGTGTTCTCAATCTCTAAATGCGACCGTAACAATATTCTTGATCTAGGTGTAGCATAATTATTCTTTTGATTTTTCTCAATTATGTGTATTCCCTATTGCTTTTGATTTTTCAAAACGTTGATGATTTAATTAGTCTCTTGAGAAACATTCTTTTCGTCTTTGCTAATATAAATTTGCTTAGCTTGTTCTTTCAATTTGGTGTTGTTACAGCAAAGTCTATACAAATAATTTTAAAAGTTTTACAAATTTTAGTGAACTTGAAAAATTGTGAGATAGCTTCTTGTTGTTTTTTAAACTGTTTGTAATATATATATATATATATATATATATATATATATATATATATCTTGTATTTGAGTTTCAATAATGTACGTTGTGAAAAGATAAATTTGTAATCTTTAATAACGATGAGGTTGATATTCTGGGTTGGGGGGACGTTATTATAATTAAATCTTGGTCTTGATTCTCTTGTTTGAGTAATCTAGCTATTTCTTTTTCTGATTGGTGTATGGCACCGGTACAATGTATTGATAGGGTAGGTTGATTTTGCTATTAGTCACTGTTGTTGTGCTATACTCTTTTTCCCTTGTTTATGATTTTTCCACTGAGTTTTTTCTTTATCATGGTTTTTAAGGAGGTAAAGATCTTAATTTTATCTGGTTGGTTTTTTAGGTGGTGGGTTGTTTGTGGTTTTGGTGCTGTTTTGGTTGCTTCACTTTCTCGTGAAGTGGATTGTACGATACATTGTGATAAGGGGCTGGTGAGTTTTGAATTAGTATTAAGCTTAATTATATGTATCCACTACTTGAATTTTAGGATCATTTTGTCACAAATCCTTGTTTTTAGTTTTTTTAATGTCTCACTCACCGAAATTAGTAAATTACTTTTGAGTTTGTCATATATGGCTTCTACCAATTCTGATCAAATTTTGCGGACATTTCACACTGAAATCCTAATCCAAATAAAATTTAGGAGTTTATCTATATGATACCACCTGGACGAATAAGACCTTTCTCTTCAATCCATTTTTTTTTAAACTAAAAATATAAAAATATTATTTTTTTAGTATTTTTTTTTTTAAAATAATCTTCGCCCACGTGGCATCACGTGACTAAATTTCTTATCTAAATTAAACCAGAATTGGTTGCAGGGGTATATTGCAAATCCAAACGTAATTTCGGGGAACTTGACATTATATTGAAAAAAAGAACAAAAATCTTTGACAAAATATCCTAAAATTCAAGTACCTAAAACATAATTAAACCTTAGTATTACTTATGCTTCTAGTTGGTTAGGATTAGTATCTTTATCTAATAAAAATAATAATGATATGTATTATTTCATGGTTGGATTGGGAAACTTCCTTTTTTTAAAAAAGAAAAATTGGGAGTGATTGTTAGCTGATATATATATATATATATATATATATATATATATATTAATTGAAGTTTGCTTTGTTTCATAAAAACCAAATCGAACAAATTTGTAGCTAAGATCTAAGAACCTTTGTTTTTTAGTTAGGTTATACTTCTTTGAATGAAAATTTAAGGGTAGTAGAATCAATAATATAGATGCTTTAATGTGTTTGCTCTATTATTGTGAAAATTGTTTTTTCTTTTTTTTTTTTTCATTGAGGAGATTCTTAGCTGCTCTTGGAATCACCTTCCTCCATAGAATGCTTCTCATATCTGTGTAGCAAGAGAAATCCAAGTAGTGAGTACACGTGATAATTTTTTGTGTTTCCCTTTTTGCGATAACATAAACATGTTAAGAACTTTTCGTGTTTTTATTTCTTAGCCTCATTTTCCATTATCAAAATTTAGATATTTTTTGTTTGATAAAACATATTTTACATAATCTAGTAGGTTAATGTAGTACTTTTTTTTAATTAAATGATAAACCATATTTTACAAAATATGGTAGGTTAATATAGTCTTTTATTTCTTGTTGAAAATAAAACAGGATGCATCTACTTGACAAGGTAACAAAATATAATAAGGATACCACTTCCGCCATTGCTTCTGATCACAACCAGCCTCCAATATTGCAGCAAGCTCCTCGGCCTCAAGTTCCTTCACCGTGCATCAATGTGGAATCTAGGCTGCTTATTGATATCAACGCTTCTCCGCCACGTGACGATGATGATGATGATGAGGAGGAGGTTCAAAATTTGAGGTATGAGAAAATCCAAGCTTGCATTGCTTGCTCTAAAATATTCATAGATTGTTAGATGTTTTAGTTTATCAACGAGGTGTTGTCTATCTCGAAATGTCACCATATTAATACACTTGATCTAAGTGAAGAGTAATTATTCTTTGGATTTTTGTCAATTTATGTTTATTGCCTATTTCTTTTGAGTTTTCATAATGTTGATGGTTAAATAATTAGTTTCTTTTAAGTGTTCAAAAACATTTATTTGTCGTATTTGCTAATCTAAATTTGCGTTTTCTTTTAGTTTAGTGTTGTTACAACAATGTCTATACAAATAGTTTTGATTTTTTTAACAAATTTTAGTGAATTTCAAAACTTGCGAGATAGATTTTTTTTTAACTATTTAGAATCAATATAGAACCTGTATTTGAGTTTCAATAGTGTACTTTGGGACAAAGGGCTGATGGGTTTTGAATTAGTAGTACTTATGTTTTATTTGGATAAGGTAGTATTACTTATGCTTTTAGTTGGTAAAGAATGATATATTTGTCTTATGAAAAAATAGTGATGCATTGTTTCATGGTTTGATTGAGAAACTTGTTGGTTTTCTTTTTTTGAACGATTGTTAGTTGTTATATATTAATTGCAGCTTACTTTGAGGCTTATAAAAAAAATTGAAGCTTACTTTGAATCATTGAATATTTTTCTCACTCATTTAAGATGTAGTCATAACTATGAAATGCTATCCAAGTTGCGGGTACACATCAGAATTTTTCCTATTTTCTTTAATTGCAACATTTTTCAATCTTTTGGAGAGAAGAAAGAGATTTAGAAATTGTGGTAAATTAATATAAAGTTTTATCTTCTATTTGTAATTGAAAAAAAAAAAGATGGCACACAATTTATGGTTCAGGGTTACATGCAAGGTAAGCTATAAGCTCCTTCGGTAATCTAGTTTTTTTTTTTTTGGAAAAGGCAAAACTTATATATAAGGAGTACAAGGGTTACTCACCCATATACAAAGATGGACTAACACAAAAGAACTAGGAAAAACAGTAAGAAATACATGATATAGGGTTATTACACCAAGAGAAAAAATCAAAATCCCGGTTGTTTACGCTTGCACCTATCCACTTCCAAGTCCTAAGTTGAATTAAGTCCATAATATGTATAAAATCTACCTTCTTGCCATTGAAAATCACTTCATCCTTCATCAACCAAATTGATCAAACAATCGCGTCATCCATAGAAGCCTCTATATTTTCCTACCTTTAGACATAGGATAAAGACCATCAAAGCTCAAAAAGAAATCCAAGAGGGAATTTGGGATGACAGTACATACATAGATGCCAAAATGTGCACAACCTTTGGTTTCAAGAGGTGATTTGGACATGCATTAAGAATTATTTTCATAGAAACAAAATCGAACAAAATTCTAGCTTAGAACCTTTGTTTTTTTTTATCTAGTTAGTTTATTCTTCTTTGAATGAAAAATTTAAGGGTCATATAATCAATATATATGCTTTAGTGTCTTTGCTCTATTTGAGAAACTTGTTTTTTTTGTTGGGGAGATTCTTTGCCTCATTTGTCATTTTCACAATTTAGGTCATTTTTGTTCGATAAAACATATAACTTACAAAATCTAGTAGGGTTTTTTTTTTGGATAAATACAAAATCTAGTAGGTTAATGTAGTAGTGTTTTATTAGTTTTTGAAAATGATAAAACATGTTTTACAAAATTGGTAGGTGGTTAATATTGTGTTTTATTTGTTGTTGAAAATAAAAAAGGATGCATGCACCCGACAACATAAGGCAAAATAAAAAGGAACCCACCACTTCCGCCTCTTTCATTGCTTCTGAACACAACCAGCCTCTGTTGCAGCAAGTTCCTCAGCCTCAAGTCTCTCCTCTAGTTCCTACTCCACCTTGCATCAATGTGGATTCTAAGCAGCTTATGGATATTGATGCTACTTCATCGTCTGACAATAAGAAGGAGGATGAGGCGCATGATTTGAGGTATGAGAAAATCCAAGCTTGCATTGGTTGCTATAAATTATGAAAATATATATGTAACCTAGTTTTTGTAGATTCTTAAATGCTTTAGTTTATAAGCGAGGTGTTGTCTATCTCTAAATATCACCATATCAATACACTTGATCTAAGTGAAGCGTAATTATTCTTTGAATTTTTGTCAATTCTGTTAATTGCCTATTGCCATTGATTTTTCACATTGTTGGTGGTTTAATTAGTTTCATTTTAGTATTCAAAAACATTTTTCGTCTTTGATAATCTAACTCTGCTTGTTCTTTCAGTTTGGTGTTGTTACAACAATGTCTATACAAGTTTTAAATTTTTTACAAATTTTAGTGACTTTCAAAACTTGTGAGATAGGTTCTTGTTGTCTTTTTAACTGTTTAGAATCAATATTTTTTTTATAAGCAAAGAATTTTATTAATACCAAAACCGGGATAAAAAAAAGTATCATTGTACACTTGAACCCACATTCTATGAAGTGTTTGAACAAGGTACTAATCATGTGCTCAATAAAGATCAAAACCGACAAAGAACATTACAATTCACTTCACGTGAAAGTGAAGCAACCTAAACAGCACCAAAACCACAAACTACCCACCACCTACAAAACCAACAATGACAATATTAAGATCTCTACCTTCTTAATAACCTTGTTGGAAAACATCCGGCGGGAAAATCCTAAATAAGGAAAAAAAGAGTATAGCAGATCTTTACAACAGTGTACTTTGGGACAGGGGGCTGGTGGGTTTTGAATTAGTATTACTTATGCTTTATTTGTTTAATTTGTTTGTTTTGTGTAGTCTAGGAGATATTTTCTTTCAATGATGTAAGGCAGTTATGGAGGGGAGTTTTCCTTGTTCTTTTTTGGTCTTATCTGTAATGTATGCATTTTAATTGTAGCACAATCTTTTTCTCCTCTGTTGAGTTTCTGAAGTTTGCCTCAAACTTCTCCTCAACTTCGTAATAAAATTTTTGTTTTATAAAAAAAAAACCTTATGCTTTTAGTTTGTAAAACATGATAACTTTGTCTTATAAAAAAATAATGATGTATCATTGCATGGTTTTGAGAAACATGTTTTTTTTTTGGAATAATTGTTAGCAGTTATATATTAATTGAAGCTTACTTTGAATCATAGAATATTTTTCTCACTGATTTAAGATGTAGTCACAACTATGAAAAGCTATCCAAGTTGCGAGTACACATCAGAATTTTTCCAGTTTCCTTTAATTGCATCATTATATTTTTCATTCTTTTGGAGAGAAGAAAGAGATTTAGATATTGTGGTAGATTAATCTAAAGTTTTATCTGCTATTTGTAATTGAAAACAAAAAATATGGCACACACAATTTATGATTCAGGGGTACATGCAAGGTAAGCTATAAGTTCGTTCGGTAATTTAATTTTTATTAATGTAATTATTACATCGATGCCAAAATGTGTACAACCTTTGGTTCAAGAGATGATTTGGACATGCATTAGGAATTATTTTCATAGAAACAAAACCAAACAAAATTCTAGCTTCGAACCTTTGTTTTTCTTTTCCAGTTAATTTCTTCTTCTTTGAATGAAAATTTTAAGGGTCGTATATATAGTCAATAATTTATATGCTCTAGTGTCTTTGCTCTATTGAGAAACATTGTTCTTTTTTGTAATTGATTAAAAAAGGTTATAAAAAATATGGTAGGTGATTAATAAATTGTGTTTTATTTGTTGTTAAAAGGATGCATGCACCCGACAAGGTAGAGCAAACGGAACCCACGGCTTCCGCCTCCGTCATTTCTTCTGATCACAACCAACCACTGTTGCAGCAAGCTCCTCGGCCTCAAGTCTCTCCTCTAGTTCCTCCACCTTGCGTCAATGTGGATTCTAAGCAGCTTATGGATATCAATGCTACTCCATCGCCCGACAATAAGAAGGAGGATGAGGCGCATGATTTGAGGTATGAGAAAATCGATCCAAGCTTCCTTTGGTTGCTCTAAATTAAGAAAATATATGTAACCTAGGTTTTGTAGATTGTTAAATGCTTTGGTTTATAAGCGAGGTGTTGTCTATCTTTTAATATCACCATATCAATACACTTGATCTATGTGAAACGTAATTATTCTTCGAATTTTCGTTAATTGTGTTTATTGTCTATTGCTTTTGATTTTTTACAATGTTGGTGGTTAAATTAGTTTCTTTTTAGTATTCAAAAACATTTTTCGTCTTTGCTAATCTAAATTTGCTTGTTCTTTCAGTTTGATGTTGTTACAACAATGTCTATACAAATAGTTTTAAATTTTTTAAAATTTTAGTGAATTTCAAAACTTGTGAGATAGGTTTTTGTTGTCTTTTTAACTGTTTAGAATAAATATAGAACATGTACTTGAGTTTCAATAGTGTGCTTTGAGACAGGGGGCTGGTGGGTTTTGTACTAGTATTATGTATACTTTTAGTTGGTAAATAATGATATCTTTGTCTTATACAAAATAATGATGTATTCATTCATTGTTGGATTGAGAAAGAGGGGGGAGGGGGGATGATTGTTAGCTGTTATATATTAATTGAAGCTTACTTTGAATCATTTAATATTTTATTAACTGATTTAAGATGTAGTTAATTAAAATAAGACACAACTATGAAACAATATCCAAGTTGCGGATACACATCAGAATTTTTTCTTCTGTTTCCTTTAATTGCATCATTTTTCATTCTTTTGGAGAGAAGAAAGAGATTTAGAAATTGTGGTAGATTAGTATAAAGTTTTATCTGCTATTTGTAATTCAAAACAAAAAAAATGTGAAACACTCAATTTATGTTTCAGGGATACATGCAAGGTAAATTATAAGTTCGTTCGATAATCTAGTTTTTATTATTGTAATTATTACATAGATGCCAGCATGTGTACAATCTATGGTTTCAAGAGATGATTTGGACATGCATTAGGAATGATTTTCATAGAAACAAAACCAAACAAAATTCTAACTTTGAACCTTTGTTTTTGTTTTTCCAGTTAGTTTATTCTTCTTTAAATGAAAATTATAAGGGTCGAATAATCAATAATATATATGCTTTAGTGTCTTTGCTCTATTGAGAAACATTGTATGTTCTATTTTGAAAAATGATAAAACATGTTTTACAAAATATGGTAGGTGGTTAATATTGTGTTTTATTTGTTGATGAAAATAAAAAAAGGATGCATAAATCCGGCGAGGTAGAGGAAAAGGAACCCACGGCTTCCGCCTCCCTCATTGCTTCTGATTACAACCAGCCTCTTTTGCAGCAAGCTCCTCAGCCTCAAGACTCTCCTCTAGTTCCTCCACCTTGCATCAATGTGGATTCTGAGCAACTTTTGGATATCGATGCTACTCCATCGCCCGACAATAAGAAGGAGGATGAGGCGCACGATTTGAGGTATGAGAAAATCCAGGCTTGCATTGGTTGCTCTAAATTATGAAAATATTTATATAACCTCGGTTTTCAAGATTGTTAAATGCTTTAGTTTATAAGCGAGGTGTTGTCTATCTCTAAATATCACCATATCAATACACTTGATCTAAGTGAAGCATAATTAATCTTTGAATTTTTGTCAATTTTGTTTATTGCCTATTGCTTTTGATTTTTCACAATGTCGGTGGTTAAATTAGCTTCTTTTTAGTATTCAATAACATTTTTCGTCTTTAATTTTCTAATCTAAATTTGCTTGTTCTTTCTGTTTCGTGTTGTTACAACAATGTCCCTACAAATACTTTTTAATTTTTTACAAATTTTAGTTCATTTAAAAAACTTATGATATAGGTTTTTGTTGTCTTTTTAACTGTTTAGAATCAATATAGAACCTGTATTTGAGTTTCAATAGTGTGCTTTAGGACAGGGGGCTAATGGGTTTTGAACTAGTATTACTCATACTTTTAGTTGGTAAAGAATGATATCTTTGTCTTATTAAAAATTAATGATGTATTCATTCATGGATGGATTGAGAAAAAGGGGGTGGGGGGGATTTGATTGTTAGCTGTTATATATTAATTGAAGCTTACATTGAATCATTGAATATTTTATTAACTGATTTAAGATGTAGTTAATTAAAATAAGACACTACTTTGAAACGTTATCCAAGTTGCAGATACACATCAGAATTTTTCCTATTCCCTTTAATTGCATCATTTTTCATTTTTTTTTGGAGAGAAGAGAGAGATTTAGAAATTGTGGTAGATTAATATAAAGTTTTATATGCTATTTGTAATTGAAAACAAAAAAAAATATGGCACACACAATTTATGATTCAAGGTTATACGCAAGGTAAGCTATAAGTTCATTCGGTAATCTAGTTTTTATTATTGTAATTATTACATAGATGCCAAAATGTGTACAACCTTTGGTTTCAAGAGATGATTTGGACATGCATTAGGAATTATTTTCATAGAAACAAAACCAAACAAAATTCTAGCTTCGAATCTTTGTTTTTGATTTTCCAGTTCGTTTATTCTTCTTTGCATGAAAATTTTAAAGGTCGTATATATAATCAATAATATATATGCTTTAGTGTCTTTGCTCTATTGAGAAACATTTTTCTTTTTTAAAAATGATAAAACATGTTTTACAAAATATGGTAGGTGGTTAATATTGTGTTTTATTTGCTGTTGAAAATAAAAAAAAGGATGCATGCACCTGGCAAAGTAGAGGAAAAGGAACCCACCGCTTCCGCCTTCGTCATTGCTTTTGATCACAATCAGCCTCTGTTGCAGCAAGCTCCTCAACCTCAAGACTCTCCTCTTCTAGTTCCTCCACCTTGCATTAATGTGGATTCTAAGCAGCTTATGGATATCGATGTTACTCCATCGTCCGACAATAAGAAGGAGGATGAGGCGCATGGTTTGAGGTAAGAGAAAATCCAATCTTGCATATTGGTTGCTCGAAATTATGAAAATATTTATGTAACCAAGTTTTTTGAGATTGTTAAATGCTTTATTAGTTTATAAGTGAGGTGTTGTCTATCTCTAAACATCACCTTAGCAATACACTTGATCTAAGTGAAGCATAATTATTCTTTGATTTTTTGTCAATTCTGTTTATTGCCTATTGCTTTTGATTTTTCATAATGTCAGTGGTTAAATTAGTTTCTTTTTAGTATTCAATAACATTTTTCGTCTTTGCTAATCTAAATTTGCTTGTTCTTTCAGTTTGGTGTTGTTACAACAATGTCTATACTAACAGTTTTAAATTTTTTTACAAATTTTAATGAATTTCAAAACTTGTGAGATAGGTTCTTGTTGTCTTGTTAACTGTTTAGAATCAATATAGAACCTGTATTTGAGTTTCAATAGTGTGCTTTGGGACAGTGGGCTGGTGGGTTTTGAATTAGTTTACTTATACTTTTAGTTGGTAAAGAATTATATATTTGTCTTATAAAAAAAAATAATGATGTATTCAATAATGGATGGATTGACAAAGGGGGGGGGGGGATTTGATTGTTAGCTATTATATATTAATTGAAACTTACTTTGAATCCTTGAATATTTTATTAACTGATTTAAGATGTACTTAATTAAAATAAGACACAACTATGAAACTCTATCCATGTTGCGGTTACACATTAGAATTTTTCCTATTCCCTTTAATTGCATCATTTTTATTTCTTTTGGAGAGAAGAAAGGGATTTAGAAATTGTGGTAGATTAATATAAAGTTTTATTTGCTATTTGTAATTGAAAACAAAAAAAAAATATGACACACACAATTTATGATTCAGGGTTACATGCAATGTAAACTATAAGTTCGTTCAGTAATCTAGTTTTTATTATTGTAATTATTACATAGATGCCAAAATGTGTACAACCTTTGGTTTCAAGAGATGATTTGGTCATACAATAGGAATTATTTTCATAGAAACAAAACCAAAAAAAAAAATTCTAGTTTCGAACCTTTGTCTTTGTTTTTCCAGTTAGTTTTTTCTTCTTTGAATGAAAATTTTAAGGGTCGTATATATAATCAATAATATATATGCTTTGGTATCTCTGTTCTATTGAGAAACATTGTTCTTTTTGGAAAATGATAAAACATGTTTTACAAAATATGGTAAGTGGTTAATATTGTGTTTTATTTGTTGTTGAAAATAAAAAAAGGATGAATGCACCCGGCAAAGTAGAGGAAAAGGAACCCACCGCTTCTGCCTTCGTCATTGATTCAGATCACAACCAGCCTCTCTTGCAGCAAGCTCCTCAGCCTCAAGACTCTCCTCTAGTTCCTCTACCTTGCATCAATGTGGAATCAAAGCAGCTTAGTGAAATAAATGAAGGTTACTCCAAATAACTAAACAAATTTTGTTTTTTTTTTGCATGTACTCTTTGGCCAATATCAAAGGTGTCTCCAAAAGCACCTTTAATATCAAGGAACTCTTGACTCGTCGTGTTCCTATGCCTCTTCAAGCGGGGTGTGTTAACCGGGAATCGAACTTGAGACTTCTTAGTCTCAGGTTTATTTCCAAGTTCTCAAGTTGACTGGATCACACCACTTGAACCAACCCGCTGGTATAACTGAACTAAATAAAAATGAGTTTAAACAAATGAGTATATAGAAGTACTCGACATAGGCTATCAGGGCAGCATCACCAACACGAATACGTGTTCGGAGCATTCTGGTGTATCCGGTCACATGCTCTATTCCTGCACAACATAATGCAGTTTGAGAGTTGCAGCTTATGGTCATAAACTTGGAATATGAAATTATATCAGGTGTAATACTTACTTGTACCTATAAACCAATTCTGTGAACAGCTTGTGAACGACAGCATCTTCTCGCACCAAAACAGCAGCTCTCCTTGCAGCACATAAGGATCCCTAAAAAAAATTTACAGTGTAAACTATATGCCAATACAAATTGTAGAGCTAAATAATAAATTGATAGGGTACTCTGCTAGGAATGTTATTCTCATCAAGACCAAGGCAAACAAAATAAATGATAACATTTACTTCCTCAGGATCGAATTATAAGAAACAAAAAACATACTTCTCTTGGTTTAAAATATAAGCAAAATTAACTAACTTTATTGAATTTTGTTTCATTCCCAATGTTACTTTCCTAAAACATCTCTATAAAATTGTAATCTTAATTAAATTTTGTTTCATTTCTAATATTATTTTCCTAAAATGCCTCTATTTTTTATAAATTTGATAAAAATAAATACAATCAACTAACCCCTTAATAAACATAAAAGTGATTGGATTTGCTTATAAGTTTTTAGCCCTTGAAAATTTAACGAGTTTTTGGTTTTTGTACCTAATATATATTTTTAACATGTTATCAATGTACTATTTGGTGTTTTTTTCCGTTTGACCAGAGTACTTATCTCCCTTATCAGTTATCACTAAGATAGAGAACATGCCCTCGCCCTCGTGTCAACTAAAGAAAAGTTGAAAATTTTCATCTAGTAAACACTAACAAAATATAAATTTTTAGAAGCCTTGTAATTTTGGGTTAACAATTTATAAAATTTAATACTCATATAATATAATAAAAGTAAAACAAAGCATCACTTAACATACATCAAAAACACTTCTAATAAACTTTTAATCCAAAAACACTAAAAGCAAACTTTCAATTCTTGTATTACCATGTGCTCTTGATGTTTATAAAAAGAGATAATAGTCATATAGGTCCCCGAAAAATACTCGTGAAATCAATTAGGCCCTTGAAAAATTTGTGGAATCTCTTAAATTCATCAAAGATCAATTTGGCATCACTTTAGTCCCCTCATCCAATTTCGTCAGGAAGGACCTAACGGATCCCATGTGACATGTTAAATGCTTTGTTGACCCCAATGTCATGTTGGACTATTAAGAAGGTACCAGGTTTTGGGCCAAAAAAGTATTTAACGTGTCACGTAGGATTCCGTTAGATCCCTCATGGAGGACTAATGTGATGTCAAATTGATCTTTGGGGATTTAAAAGATTCCACAAATCTTTCAGGACCTAGCTGATTCCAAAATGATCTTTGGGTTTACGAGATTCCACAAATCTTTCAGGAACCTAACTAATTCCACAAGTATCTTTCGGGAATCTATATGACTATTAACTCTTTATAAAAATAATTCAAAAATATGAAAATCATTATTCATCAAAATGAAAATTTTAGACAAATTTTAAAAAATCAAATACTATGTTAAACAGGTGAAGAATCTAAATTAGACCGTCGTGTGAGACAATATTATACCTTTAAGTTCTAAAACGAAATTCGCTTAATTTTTAGTGACTTAAACCAAAATCCATTAAATTTCAAAGACTGAAAACATATTTAATTATAATATATTACTTTTTAAATTATTTTAATTCCAAGTGCCATTTTTTAGTATTTGTTTTTTAGTATATATTTAGTGGAGATGTCTTAATGCTTGAGATCAAATCCAAATTTTTTGAAACTTTAATGATTAGGACTGGTGAAAAAAAAAGATAAGAACAAAAACTAAAACTCAATAATCTTTCAGGAGTCTTTTACTTAATTTAGCCTATATTTTATTAATACATTACTTTTCAAATTTGGAGCCGAATTTTCATTAAAACACACACTGTTTTCAAAAAATTTGGAGCCAAATTTTCTTTAAAACACACAACTCTTAGGATTTGGAGCCCAATTTTCATTCAAACACACTACTTTTCTTATTTGGAGCCCAATTTTCATTCAAATGGTGTAGTTTGACCAAGTCATTATTTCTACATTAACTATTATTATTATTATGTTACTATATTATTATTGTTGTTATTATTATTATAATTATTTACAATGAGGGAAGGGGAGCGTGAGTGTGCATGTCTATATGTATATAGGTTCACATACACTCTGATATTTGATAAAATCTACATACATACAGAGAAGAAGAGAAAGAGATTCGTTGTGAAAGCTGGGAAAGAAAAAAACCACAGAAAGTTTAAGATGAGTAGGATGAATGCAACATATTTTTACAATGGAAGGGCGAATGATGATGCTAATAATGATGAGCTATATGAAGTTGAGTCCATCCGTGACAAGAGGATGTACAAGGTAGCACTCTTTCTATCCTATTCCATTCTTTTTCATCCTTTTGATTTCAATTAAATAATATTCATTCACTCACACCCTTTGTCTTCTTTCTTTACAAATTTATTTAGGGCAAGGTGCAATACCTTATAAAATGGTGAGTGATCAATGATTATTTTTTATTATTATTATTATTATTATTATTTGTTGAGATTGAAATTGAGAATTGATATTTGATAATACAATTTTCTGAATAATTGATAGATAATGGAATTTGATGACAGGAGTGGATGGCCAGAGAGTACGAATACTTGGGAGCCTCTAAAAAATCTGGAGAATGTTCGTGATATGATTGATGATTTTGAGAAGAGGTACTTAATTTATTCATTTCATTTGTTTTTCAATTTACATACATACATGTGTTTATCCTAACTTTCTTCCATATATATTTATGAAGCCTCAATTCATCAGTACAAAATGATGTGATTCATGACACCCAACAAGAAGAACAACTACTACAACCTAGTGAAAATCAAGTTCAAAAGGATAGCGTGGCTTCGAGTCAAAGCCCACCAAGAATTCATGGTAGTATTGTCAAAGTTGTAAGGGCAATTGGCTATAAAGATTCTTTTCCAAATAAGGACGTGGGAGTCACCTATTTTCAAGCCATAAGGTTAATAAAACTTCCAAAATTTCCAAATTTCATTTTGTTCTTTCATGTTCCCAAATTTTATTCATAGACATTTGATTCATATTTTATAATTGCATCTTCACCAATATAAAATCAGTTTTGGCAGAAAAAAAATCATATTTTATGATAGCATTTATTTTCCTCATCACTATGATTGCAAAACTAGTTCACAAATTTTGTTTTGAAGGGTTATGCTTGTATTTTTTTTATAGTTTAGAAATTGAAAGAATAATTATTTGACTTAACATTTTGACAAAATCATTTTCTATGATTAAACTACATCCATTGTCGCACATTTGTTTTCTATATGTTAATGTTTTGTGTTGGTCCAGTACCATAGCTCAAATCTAGGACTTAATGAGTTTTTGGTGATGTGACTGTTGCATTTAGGTTGGAGAATGCTCCTTGTGATCTAGTTCAATTTCTTGATTGCTTGATAAGAGCAGGATTGGGTCTTGTTAATGGTTTTCTTACAATGAGGGTAGTAAGCTTTTGCTAACTGATAAATGAGTCAAACTAATTCTCGCATCTCTTCCCCTGTTGTGATGTAATTATTCTATCTTAATGTATATCGGTTTAGGTGCCCTGGTTCTTAGTTAATATTATTAATTTCATTAAAAAAACCGAGAACCTTAAGTTTAAATGGAACATAAGTTCTCAAAAATAAGTTTTAGCTTACATTACTTAATCTTATAGGTGCATAAAATTATTTTCATTTTTTTCTGAATTCGTGTCACCAAGTTTAATCATTTTCACCTCTATTATGGAAATTTTCATGAACTGGGTTTTGTGTTAATAATTATACAACATGGTTATTTGCATGATACATGATACTTACATAATTCACTTTACAGGTCAGATGGAACAGAAGTTACGGTGGACGATATGTATCTCAAGAGATACTATCAATCTTTGGTAATATACTACCTTTAAGAAATTGTAGATTGAATTGATTAATTCCTCGCTCAATTTAACATGGCTTGTGCTAACTTTTAATTTATTAAAGCTAATAATTTTATAAATCATGCAGCTGCTCGATTTCTATGAGAACAATTTCAAGATGGATTTAATACGATCAATACCCCACAAAGCTTGACTTATCAAAGCAGTGAAAGGCTTCATGCGTATGATCATAGTGACATTCAATATGGTTTGGTATCTAGGTGATGCAGCTGATGAACAGAGGTTGCTTAAATGAACACCGATGAATCTTTGTTTGTGCTTTCAGAATTATTATTAAAAATTTCATTTTTTTGTTTGTCCTTTCACTTTATTTTGCCTTCATAAAATAGGTGATCATACTACCATGTGTCAAGTCCTTGCTAAGAGGCATGCATTAAAATTTTTTATTTAGCGTGGAGATCGTTTTCATTTATTTTACATTTTCATCATTCTGTTGTCATCATAATTTTTTAACCTCAGAGTTATATCACCTTTGTCACCCTCTTGTTTTTTGGTCTGAACCACAAATAACCTTTATTATTCATTGGAGGCAATTTTTTTGAGTCAAGTAGGACTACTATGGATAACAAAGCTCTCGATGCCCAATTTTGACGAAAGTTGCGCTGAAAGGACTCGAATCCGAGACTTTTTATTAAACTTGAATAATTCCATGCTAGTTGTCTACGTGTTTGCGGGTTCCTCTAACGTTGTTGCTACATGTCTAATGAGCTTAAGATTGAAAACTAGTATGACTAAATGAAAGAAATTTTTTTCTTAATTAAGTAATAAAAGTTTTCTGAAAAATTCGCGAGTTTTGGTTTTCGTCACTAATTATTTTTACATTCCAAGTCGTTAAATTTTCAAAAATGATGATTTTAGTCCAAGCCGTTAGAACATCTTTGTCAAATGTTGACATTGCTGATAACTCATTTGCGTTCTCCCTATAGTCCCTTGCTCAACTAATGATATATTAAAACAATGGCGTTAGGACCAGCGGGTTATCCGAGGAGTGGGGCCTATGGCTCACCAGAGCATCATCACACTTTTAACATTTCTTTTTCCCAACATGTCAGACAAACCATGCAGGGGAAACTTATAACTGCTAAAACAAAACCTCACTGTACCTTAGGGAATCAACAGTTTCATAATCATAATTTCAACAATTTCATAATTTAAAATTCATCCCAGTATATTGGCACAACAAATGCTCGCAACCATGGCAATCAGCTCACATGGCTAGCTCAAAAATCACAATCATAGTTCCGGAACTTCCTTCAGACTGTGCAAGGGAATATTTTTACAAAACTCGTTCAAGCCCTAAGCATCTTCACTGTACGGATCACTCTAATCATAATGTGCTATAAATATTTTATCAACAGTGCCTTATCACATAAGACTTATACCTACGAGGGCCAGCAATATTATTTCTTGGTGCATTTTAAATTACCAAAAATCTTGGATAGTATTATCACATAGCCCAAAGGCAAACAGAATTTCTCAATCACTTAACTTACTTCTTTCTCTCCTCACAGTTTTCTCAAGTGTTCACAATTTAAATTTTCTTTTCGATACAAGCATTATAACAACAACAGTATACAATAATTATAACAAATAAATTCTCATGATATATCAAATAACCACATACAATAATAAATCATGCTCAATTTCACACGTATATACTCATACACAATTTACGGTCTTAGCCCCTTTTCATATTAATGGTAGCATACACACACAACAATGTTGTCATACTAGCTAATAAACTATTAGATCGTAGTTCCGACCTTTGAAATGGTACGAAATGTCCTAATATTATATCCAACTACCATGATGTCTTCTCTCTCACCTTGATAATTAGCAGTTGCCTCGGGAATGCTGAAATGTGATCGCACGTCCGATCCTCTAGAACTTTCTACTCCTTAACCACTCAAACAACAACAACATCTAAATTAACAACTGTACTGTTTAATTACACTAATCAACGCTATATAAATGCAATGAAATCCTTTAAATTATAAGTGTATGTAATCATAGGTACATACGTTAAAACTTAAAAATCATAATCTTATAAAATTTCCAAATTGTTTTTAAACTTTAAACACAAAATAACTTATAAAAATCATTATTGATAATCATATTACATAAAACTAACTTGTTGAAGTGTTTGGACAACAACTACACATTCTTGAAAAATATTTCTAAAATAGTAAAACTCAACCAAACCTTTTTGTGTAACAATTACCACTACCATTTCTAAGTTCTTAACATGAAAAATCACTTTTTAAGTCCATAATACCTTCACTAAATATTTTGGACAACAATTAATATTTTTCTAAAAATCTTTCTAAAACACTTAAAGTTCAACCAAAACTTTATTTTCAAATTACAACAAAGAGCCCAAGTCTTAAACATACAAAATTATTTTCTAAGTCCATAGACACTATCATATATTTTTGGGCAGCACATAGGTCCCTTAAAATCTTATACTTTAAAACCCAAAAATCTTTCCAACAAAATTCCAACAATCAAATAAGAGTTTAATTACATCCATACATCATCAAAAAAGCATTATATTATTTCATCATCAACATACATTACTTATGAATTTTGGACAGCAAAGGCATAAGCCTTAAACATTAACTAATGTTCTCCATGACTTGTCCAAAAATATATTGTAGTCTAAGTATGAGAAGAATTTCAAAAGAACTTTGATAATTAAAAATAAAAACTTTACATAAACAAATCACATAAATAACACAAAGAACATACCCATTTGTTTTTTTATTTTCAAAAACCCTTTCTTTTTCTTCCTCCAAAAATTCACCTTTTTTATTTCTTTTCCTCGGACCAATCTTTATTTTCTTTTTGAAAAATAATATTTTCATGAACACATACAATTTAAAGAACAAACTTTTGGATAGAAAAGGAAGATATATGACTTTACTCATCATGTAATGGTCATACTTTTGATAACAAAATACTTTAAATCCATGGATACCCATAAACATATTTATCTTTCCATAGTTAAACACATAAAATCATAACGTTTTATAAAACCTTCATGTAGCAATAAATAAAACTAACACATATACATACAAATCTTTTAGTAGTAATAATAGAGGTTAGAATATTATTATTATTATTATTAGAAATATAAGTATTAGGAATATTTATTTATTAAAACAAATGAGGTTTAACAACAATCACTTTCAACAAAGACTAAAGAACGTGAATATGAAAATGAAAAGGATAAAAAGTACCTTAGGTTCTTAAAAAGAAAGAAGAATATAATACAAAGGAGAAAATTCTTCAATTAAGACTTCAAAGAATGGAAACTTCTTGCCTCCTAGTCTCTATGGCCTCCACGATTTTTGCTTAAAAAAATGAGAAGAGAATTTTTTTTTGTTCTTTATTTGCTTGAGAGAGTAAAGAGATGATAAGGTTTTGGGGCTCCTATTTATAGAAGTGGGAGTAAAAATCTTATCATCAAGGTTTCAGAGGTCAAAGATGCCTCTTGTTAATTGTCTGTAGTTATGTGAGTATACTTAGCTTAATGGGAGTCTAGGTTCATGAAGAAATTCAAAAAAATATGAGTTGGAATGTTCATGAACTTCTCCATATAGTAATAAAAGTGGGTGTGAGTTCTAGGAGGAGAATGAATTTACCCTTTTCATTTTCGGTGCCCATAATGAATGCAAAAATGATAGTATTACCCAAACATTCTGAATTTCAAATTCAAAAACAAAATAAATAAATAAATAAATAAAATGTATAATCATCCCTCCCTTGTTCCTTTGGGACGTGCACACTATGTAGACATAGGAAAAATCAAATTTTTTTAATACGCGTAGGTATGAGCTTAATTATTCATGTATCATAACAGTTCTATATTGAAACATAACTAAGTTTAATAAAACCATTCACATATGAGAATCATATAAAAATAATACTCCCAAATTTGTAATTAAATATTAAGTCATAGAAATATATTTTTTCTAACTTGAACATTTTGACTCTTAAATCATTCAATTTGGACTCACCAAGAAAAAGATATGAGATTATGAAAATATTAAGATCTTTTTAATTTAAATTAAATCAAAATCACGTAACTAAAATAAAATAAATGATTCTTAAAATCATATTTTTTAATAATCAATTTATATATAACTTATAACTTTACTAAGTTATAACATAGTCACATAACAATGTTCTCTAAAATTTATAATTCCATATTATAAAAGAAAATTATATATATAACTATTTTCTAAAATCATGCATCATGAAGACCTAAAAATTAAATAATTCATGTAGTACTTCTCTTCCATAATTCATATCATACCTCTTGTTACGTTGTTTTTGTTTCTATTGCTTTGGTTATATCATTATATTAAATTGGTTATATTATCTATAAAATTGGATATATTGTTGCTTTGGTTACATTAATTTGATGATTGCTACTTCAACAGAGATTACAATCGCAAACAACTAGACGATCTCAAAAAAAAAATTGCTTCTTATTTCCTATAATTATTTCCTCTCTTACTCTAGGTTTATTTATTTGGTTATAAGCTTTAGCTAGTGTAGGATTTCCTCTATATTCTCTATTTATAACGCGCATTTTGTTTCATAATATCGTGTTTTTAGATCTATATACTTGTCCTTATTGAGTCATTATGAGATGTTAAATTCATAAATCTTTATTGAAGATATCGTTAATTAGTTACGTTTTGTTTGATTACACAACAATGTCTCAATTATTATCTATGTTTTATTTTTAGTTTGTATAATTTGGTTTCGATAGTATCTATGTAAATATGTGATAGTAAAGGAAAAAGTCAAAAGGAGGTGGATCATTAAAAAAAACTTAAGTCCCCAAAAGATACATTAGCTGTAACACCCTAAATAATTTTACCCTTAATTAATTTTAGGACTTGAAAATTTTTCTTTGAATAACGTAATAAGTTTCCATTTGCATTAATTGTCTTCAGAGTGTCAGCCAAAAAGAAATATATGCTTACATAAAGCACCGAGGTGCATACAATAGTTCACTTTTACATAACCAAAATAGATACATAATACATCAGAGTTTTGCTCGGCCAGAGGACCGAGAACATGAACCATTGTCCGACTAAAAGACCTACTCTCCCTGTGAGGGAGAGTGAACCTGCTCGGCCAGGGATTGTGCTTGCTCGGACTCAGTACCTAAAAAATAGTAAGAAGGTGAGCATTACACATAACTTAAGTAAGCAGTTTCTGATATAACATACCGACGTACCAAGTCAAACACAGTTAATCAAATATACATAATCAAAATACTCGGTCCAACATGCATCATACTCAAACAACATCGTTATGCTCGACCCATAATTATATCATACATATTTATCATCTTTAGCTCAACCCTTAACTATTCTCTACTGTATATTTTACCTTTCACTATTATTCACCTAATTCCGACCATTTTCACTTTTATCCTTTTATTATGTCCCACGCTTTTCTTTGCTCGGCATTATCTCCTCTTCTCCTTTTTATTCACCATAACTGGAATTTAGGAATGTGTCCATCATTGCGCAGGAACACATCAACTACGTCTTGCAGTTGCGCAGGAACACATCAACTGCGTCTTCCACGATCATTGCACAGGAACACATCACTGTGTCTTACTCAACCTGGAGCACATCCTAACCGATTCCGTTGCTCGGAAACTTGTGTGAGTCATTACTGCGCAGGAACACATCAACTGCGTCTTACGCGATCAATGCACAAGCCCCGCGTGCGTCTTCCATGACCCGTCTCACACAACCATTATTTATGTACTTATTCTTTAGTTACCATTTCTCCTTTAATCTGTTACCCATTATTTCCCCATCTCGGCCACTTATGGTCGGCTCGCGTATTATCCACACAGTATCAGATATGCACAACAGTTATCACTTTTCACACAATTAATCATGCTTAGCAAACATACACATATTCATACTTAACAAAACATACACGTATTCATAGTTCATTTCATGGGTTCTTTTATAAATTTTCGTTCTCCATTAATATTCTATATCCATCATTTTACTGTTTAATATTCTAATTTAGCCCCCATTCTTAGCACCCACTATGAGCACACTAGCAACCCAAACCTGAGTTAAGGTAACACCCACTCCTTACCTCAAAACCGTGAAAGATAAGGATGCTCTGTGAGTTTGAGCCTTGTTCTTCTCGTGTTCGAACTCCTTCAACCGTGGCTCCTTACAGCCTATGTATCATCTTAACAGAGTCTTAGAAAATGCCAAGAAAACTTAGAGCTAAAGAGGAATGGAGGGAGCACTTGAAGTGAAAAAATGGTTTTCGATCACTATAGCCCTAGAGAAAAAATGAAGAAGACGAATAAGAAGTAGAAGAGGAGTATTACGTGTGTTAATGTGTTGGATGTGGTTCTGTATTTATAATCCTTTTGAAGAAGATCGTGTGGTCCTGGAGAAAAGGCTTCATCGTGAAGTTTTAGGGAACGTGTGGCTGAGATCTATTGGCTTTTGAGAAAGTCATCAATAGGGGCTGAAAAAGGATATCAACGATTGTCAGAGTCAGGGGTTTGCTAGAGACTGACAGCGGTTTAAAGTGACGTTTTTACGTCTGGCGCGGAGAACAATGCGCAAGTTGCTTGTCTGAGCAGGGCGCTTGGCTTTGGCTTGTCGTAAAGGACCTCGACAGACGAACTCGAAGGAGTAGCATCTGGTCGAACTGAGACATTAGAATATTAATCTCGGCGCGAGGAGCCGAGATATCTTGGCGTTAAAGGGAGTTTTGGCTTGATATGTCATTAATCGGCCGGTAGAAGGTCGAAACTATAATCGGCTTATTCAAGGTAATTCGCTGCTTTTACTCGGCTGACTCGAAGCTATTCGTTCTGATCGGATGGATACTACTTATGGTCTGACCGAGAGCCGTTTTGACCTGGTCGGCGGCTCACTAACAAGGTTTATCAACAAGATGAGGTCGGTTCAATAAAGCTCAGAGATAACTACTCGGCCCCTATGAACTCGGATCATACGCTTGGGCTTACATGAGCTCGGGTCTGACGAGTTCGGATCTAACTATCAGGTCAGACGCTACTCGGCTTACGATGGTTAAGACGTGATCCGCGACCCTGAACGTCACTCGCTGGTCGGCTAAGATGGAATTTGGTCGGATCTTACACTTAAACTCCCTTATCCTTGGCTATGGCTTAACTACTTTACAGACTGGTTGAACTCGGTTATCACCCCACGGTAATCGATTACATCAACAGACTTTAGGTTTCTAACTCTATGGCATACTCCTCAACTTCTATTCTCGCTTTGGCTATGGTTGCCTCACTACATCCCATATGACTCTTCGGATTAAGCTCGGTTCTAACTCGAATCTACCGAGCTAAGCTTGGGGTAAGAATTTGGGATGTTACATTAGCCATTAATTTAATCCCCAAAAGATTTTTGACATTAATTTAGTCCCTCATAGATCAATATGGGATCACATTGGTTCTTTTAGGGACTTCTTTGATGCCCATATGAATCTTATTTTGGGACCAAAATTTATATTTACTGATGCCATCTTGATCTTTGGGAGACTAATTTGATGCCAAAAATATTTTGGGGATTAAATTGATGACCAATGTGTCTTTCGGGGACCAAAGTGACTATTAACTCTTAAGAAAATGACAAGAATTTCTTGGTTTAAAAAATTGAACAAGACCAGTTCAAAATTAAATAATTAAACGAGACAGGTTCAAAAAAGTATATGAGACTGGTTCAAAAAAATTAAACGAGACTGGTTCAAAAAATCAAACGAAACTGGTTAAAAAATTTAAACAAGACCAGTTAAAAGATTAAATGAGACTGATTAAAAGATCAATTAAACGAGACCGGTTAAAAAATTAAACAAAACTGGTTAAAAGATTTAAACAAGACCGGTTAAAACAATTAAAAAATATCATTTCAAAAGATTAAGCGAGACCGGTTCAAAAAAATTAAACAAGACTGGTTCAAAAAATCAAACGAGACTAGTTAAAAAATTTAAACAAGACCAGTTAAAAGATTAAATGAAACCGATTAAAAGATCAAATAAACGAGATCGGTTAAAAAATTAAACAAGAATGGTTAAAATATTTAAACAAGACCAGTTAAAACAATTAAAAAAATACCATTTCAGAAGATTAAACGAGACCGATTCAAAATATTAAACAAGGCCGATTCCGAATTGATTTCATTAATTTAAAACGAGACTGATTCGAAACTTGTATCGTTTGATCAGTATTTACGACACCGCCTAGTTTAAGGTCAATTTAGAACCGGTCTCTTATACGATTCAGAACCAGCTTTAATTAAAAAACTAATCTATAGTAGTGATTAAGGTGGTTTCATTTTTCCTTGAGATTTCGAAAATTCTTCTTTAGTCCTTGAGATTATAAAATATATGTTACACATGGTAGTCCCTAGGAAGTGATTCCATTTAATTTCTCTTTTAGTTTAATCCCTAACTTATAAACATTTAATTGAAGTTGATCAATGAGATTACTAAATTTATTTTAGTTACTTCTTTGGGATGATTGCTAACAACCCATGTGGTAGACTCGGCAAAAAATTCGGGCCGACCCGAATAAACCCTATATATAAGCGGGCTTATACTCTTCAAATACAACCCAATAGATCCTGGGCCTTTTTAGCCCGAATTATAAAGGTTGAACGACCCGCCAAGCATCCGGGCCGTCCACTAAAATCGCACACCTTTAAAAAAGCCCAAGTTTGTTAAAAAATGACCCACTACGGGGTTTAGTTAGATGTTTTTTGACCTGAATTTTTTTTCTGGACTTTTTAGCCCGCCCCTATCATGGCTCGACCGGGTAGCCCGAATTGCCACCTCTACCACGTGGGACTAAGATGAGTAACGTTTTACAATCTCAAGGACTAATGATGAATTTTTGAAATCTCAGAGACAAAAGTGAAACCACCTTGCAATATTGATAGTTTTGTTATTTTATTAAGGTTATGCACGAATTTTATGAAATGATTAAATGATATTACCTTTGTCCCCTTATCTTGGTAAAAATTTGAAAAGTCAACAAAAATAAGAATTAATGTTGTGTATTAATTACAAATTAATACTATACATATTTATATCATTATTATCATTTATCAATAGTTGACCAAATATTTACTTTCCAGGAATTGAGTCTATCTTTCCTTAATTACTCAATCATAAACATGATATACTATTTTTACATATTATTTTTCCTTTGATTTGGGATAAAGATTTTTTTTTACCAAGATAATGGAACAAAAGGAATTATAAGAATTTTGGATATTTTGATTATAGTATATCCTTATGTAATGATTATTAAAGAAAGAGAGACGAAAGATATTGGAAGTGTAAAAAATGTTATAATAAATGAGGGTATAGTTGAATAAAACAATATTAATTATATATTGGGTCCCTAAAAAACAATATATATAAAACAAAAAGAAAAATCTTGAAAAACACTACATCTAAAACGGAGGGAGTACGATATTACAAGTAACCAATATAAATTATAGATTAATGAGTATGCATTGACGGTCTAAAGTTTTTTACACTATCCGTTCATCATCCATCATTCATTTGTATTACTTTAATCTAGAAGTCAACGACCATAAACGGATGAATGATGGATGATGCGTAAAAAACTTTTACACTATCGGTGCATTCTCCATTTTATCTATAAATTAAATTGAATTACTCTAAAATATTATTTTCATATTATATTTTTTTTTATTCTAACATACAAGATTGCAAGGTGGAGTCGCGTGAGGCCCAACAAAATGAAAAACGCAAAAGATCACATGATTGTTGCAACCTTGATCAAACTCAAAATGAAAAACTAACGCAACAAAACCATGCACATTGTCCTCCACGTGTCAACAGAATTAGGAAAATTGCAACGTTCTTCTTCTTTTTCCCTTATTTTCTTCGTTACTTTACCACCTTTTGTATGTATATAATGATCTAAAATCTCAGTTTTGCAACTTTTTCACATCAAAACCCTAACTTTTCCGTGGAAGAACAACTCTGCCGTTTCACTTTCACGGTTTCACCTATCCAATGGAACCCAACACTTCTGCCTCCGTCCATGCTCCTGATCACAACATGCCTCAGTTGCAGCAAGCTCCTCCGCCTCAAGATTCTCATCTGGTTCCTCCAACTGGCATCATCAATGTGAAGCCTAGGCGGCTTCCGGATCTCAACGCTTCTCCGCCGCCGGACGATGACGAGGAGGAGGAGGAGGTTCAGGATTTGAGGTATGAGAAAATCCAAGCTTGCACTGCTTGCTCTACATTATGAAAATATATGTAACCTAGATTTTGTGATACTTTTAGCTTCTTGGAATCAAAATATTTTTCTTATATAAAAAAAAATTATTAACCTATGTTTCATAGATTGTTTGATGTTTTAGTTTATTAACGAGGTATTGCCAAAAAAAAAAAAACAAACAAACAAACAGAAGACGCTTTAGTTTATCAGCGAGGTGTAAGGCTAATGCTGTTGTTTTTTTTGTCTGCAACCGGTGGCTGTGTGTTGTAACTTGGATATGGTGTTTTTTTTTTTTTTGGCTGGAAGCATTTTTTTTAGCAAATAAAAATTTTATTCAACACAAGACATTTATTAAACATCTTAGTACAAATAAACCTTACATTCTATGAAGGGTTTGAACATGAGTACACAATCATGTGCTCAAATAAATCAAAACCAACCAAGAGCAATAGAACATATCTTTTGCTTCTTGCTTTTAATGAATTTTTTTCTTACCTATAAAAAATGTTTATCAGCTAGGTGTTCTCGATCTCTAAATGCGACCGTAACAATATTCTTGATCTAGGTGAAGCATAATTATTCTGTTGATTTTTCTCAATTCTGTGCATTCCCTATTGCTTTTGATTTTTCAAAACGTTGATGATTTAATTAGTCTCTTTTTAGTATTGAGAAACATTCTTTTCGTCTTTGCTAATATAAATTTGCTTGTTCTTTCATTTTGGTGTTGTTACAGCAAAGTCTATACAAATAATTTTAAAAGTTTTACAAATTTTAGTGAACTTGAAAAATTGTGAGATAGCTTCTTGTTGTTTTTTTTAAACTGTTTGTAATCTATGTATATCTTGTATTTGAGTTTCAATAACGTACGGTTGTGAAAAGATAAATTTTGTAATCTTTAATAAGGATGAGGTTGATATTTTCTGGGTTGGGTGGACGTTATTATGATTAAATCTTGGTCCTGATTCTCTTGTTTGAGTAATTTAATTATTTCTTTCTCTGATTGGTGTATGGCACCGGTACAATGTATTGATAAGGTAGGTTGATTTTGCTATTAGTCACTGTTGTTGTAAGGATATGCTATACTATTTTTCCCTTGTTTAAGATTTTCCTCTGAGTTTTTTCTTTATCATGGTTTTTAAGGAGGTAAAGATCTTAATTTTACATGACGTGGCATATCCTCGGTCATATCACTACTTAAGTGATGAAAGGACCATTTCCAAAAATTAAACAAAGTTCAGGAATCCAAAGCATCGAAAAAAAGTTTAAGGACAAATTTCAAAAGAACACCTAAATTCAGGAACTAAAATGTTAAATAAGCCTAAAAAAATACTATACATTGTGATAAGGGGTTGGTGGGTTTTGAATTAGTATTAGGCTTAATTATATGTATCGACTACTTGAATTTTAGGATCATTTTGTCACAAATTCTTGTTTTTTAGTTTTTTAATGTCTCACTCACCAAAATCAGTAAATTACTTTTGAGTTTGTCATATATGGCTTCTACGAATTCTGATCAAATTTTGCGGACATGTCGCACTGAAATCCTAATCCTAATAAAATTTAGTAATTTATCTATGTGATACCACGTGGACGAATAAGACCTCTCTCTTCAATCCAATTTTTTTTCTTTTTTTTAAAACTAAAAATATAAAAATATTATTTTTTTAGTGTTTTTTTTTTAAAAAAAATGATCTTCGCCCACGTGACATCACGTGACTAAATTTCCTATCTAAACCAGAATTGGTTGCAGGGGTATATTGCAAATCCAAAGGTAATTTCGGGGAACCTGACATTGAAAAAAAGAACAAAAATATTTGACAAAATATCCTAAAATTAAAGTACCAAAAACGTATTTAAACCTTAGTATTACTTATGCATCTAGTTGGTTAGGATTAGTATCTTTGTCTAATAAAAATAATAATGATATGTATTGTTTCATGGTTGGATTGGGAAACTTCCTTTTTTAAAAAAAAAAATTTGGGAGTGATTGTTAGCATATATATATATATATATATATATATATATATATATATATATATATATATATATATATATATATATATATATATATATATTGAAGTTTGCTTTGTTTCGTAAAAACCAAATCGAACAAATTTGTAGCTAAGATCTAAGAACCTTTGTTTTTGTTTTTTAGTTAGGTTATACTTCTTTGAATGAAAATTTAAGGGTAGTAGAATCAATAATATAGATGCTTTAACACGTTTGCTCTATTATTGTGAAACATTTTTTTTTTCATTGAGGAGATTCTTAGCTGCTCTTGGAATCACCTTCCTCCCTTGAATGCTTCTCATATCTGTGTAGCCTATTAGAATTAAAATGGATGGCAAGCGAAATCCAAGTAGTGAGTACAAGTGATAATTTTTTGTGTTTCCCTTTTTTGTTAACATAAACATGTTAAGAACTTTTCGTGTTTTTATTTCTTAGCCTCATTTTCCATTATCAAAATTTAGATATTTTTTGTTTGATAAAACATATTTTACATAATCTAGTAGGTTAATGTAGTAGTTTTTTTTTTAATGATAAACCATATTTTACAAAATATATGGTAGGTTAATATAGTCTTTTATTTCATGTTGAAAATAAAACAGGATGCATTTACTTGACAAGGTATCAAAAACTAATAAGGATCCTACCGCTTCCGCCATTGCTTCTGATCACAACCAGCCTCCAATATTGCAGCAAGCTCCTCGGCCTCAAGTTTCTCCACCTTGCATCAATGTGAAATCTAGGCTGCTTATTGATATCAATGCTTCTCCGCCACGCGACGATGATGATGATGAGGAGGAGGTTCAAAATTTGAGGTATGAGAAAACCCAAGCTTGCATTGCTTGCTCTAAAATATGAAAATTATTAACCTATGTTTCATAGATTGTTTGATGTTTTAGTTTATTAACGAGGTATTGTCTATCTCTAAATGTCACCATATTAATACACTTGATCTAAGTGAAGAGTAATTATTCTTTGGATTTTTGTCAATTTCTTTTTATTGCCTATTTCTTTTGAGTTTTCATAATGTTGATGGTTAAATAATTAGTTTCTTTTAAGTGTTCAAAAACATTTGTCGTCGTATTTGCTAATCTAAATTTGCGTTTTCTTTCAGTTTAGTGTTGTTACAACAATGTCTATACAAATAGTTTTAAATTTTTTTATTACAAATTTTAGTGAATTTCAAAACTTGTGAGATAGATTCTTGTTTTTTTTTTTTAACTATTTAGAATCAATATAGAACCTATATTTGAGTTTCAATAATGTACTTTGGGACAAAGGGCTGGTGGGTTTTGAATTAGTAGTACTTATGCTTTTTTTTTGGATAAGGTAGTATTACTTATGCTTTTAGTTGGTAAACAATGATATATTTGTCTTATGAAAAAATAGTGATGCATTGTTTCATGGTTTGATTGAGAAACTTGTTGGTTTTTTTTTTTTTGGAATGATTGTTAGCTGTTATATATTAATTGAAGCTTACTTTGAGGCTTATAAAAAAAATTGAAGCTTACTTTGAATCATTGAATATTTTTCTCACTCCTTTAAGATGTAGTCACAACTATGAAATGCTATCCAAGTTGCGGGTACACATCATAATTTTTCCTATTTCCTTTAATTGCATCATTTTTCAATCTTTTGGAGAGAAGAAAGAGATTTAGAAATTGTGGTAAATTAATATAAAGTTTTATCTGCTATTGGTAATTGAAAAAAAAGATGGCACAGAATTTATGATTCAGGCTTACATGCAAGGTAAGCTATAAGCTCGTTCGGTAATCTAGTTTTTTTTTTTAAAGACAAAACTTATATATAAGGAGTACAAGGGTTACTCATCCATATACAAAGACGGACTAACACAAAAGAACTAGGAACAACAGTAAGAAATACAAGATATAGGGTTATTACACCAAGAGGAAAAATCAAAATCCCGGTTGCTTACGCTTCCACCTATCCACTCCCAAGTCCTAGGTTGAATTAAATCCATAATATGTATAAAAGCTACCTCCTTGCCATTGAAAATCACTTCATTCCTCATCAACCAAATTGACCAAACAATCGTCATCCATAGAAGCCTCCAAATTTTCCTACTTTTAGACATAGGATAAAGACCATCAAAGCTCAAAAAGAAATCCAAGAGGGAATTTGGGATGACAGTACATACATAGATGCCAAAATGTGTACAACCTTTGGTTTCAAGAGATGATTTGGACATGCATTAAGAATTATTTTCATAGAAACAAAACCGAACAAAATACTAGCTTAGAACCTTTGTTTTTGTTTTTCCATCTAGTTAGTTTACTCTTCTTTGAATGAAAAATTTAAGGGTCATATAATTAATATATATGCTTTAGTGTCTTTGCTCTATTGAGAAACTTGTTCTTTTTTGTTGGGGAGATTTTTTGCCTCATTTTTATTTTCACAATTTAGATCATTTTTGTTCGATAAAACATGTAACTTACAAAATCTAGTAGGTTTTTTTTTTTGATAAATACAAAATCTAGTAGGTTAATGCATGTAGTAGTGTTTTATTAGTTTTTGAAATGATAAAACATGTTTTACAAAATATGGTAGGTGGTTAATATTGAGTTTTTTTTGTTGTTGAAAATAAAAAAGGATGCATGCACCCGACAACATAAGGCAAAATAAAAAGGAACCCACCACTTGCGCCTCTTTCATTGCTTCTGAACACAACCAGCCTTTGTTGCACCAAGTTCCTCAGCCTGAAGTCTCTCCTCTAGTTCCTACTCCACCTTGCATCAATGTGGATTCTAAGCAGCTTATGGATATCCATGCTACTTCATCGCCCGACAATAAGAAGGAGGATGAGGCGCTTGATTTGAGGTATGAGAAAATCCAAACTTGTATTGGTTGCTATAAATTATGAAAATATATATGTAACCTAGGTTTTGTAGATTCTTAAATGCTTTAGTTTATAAGTGAGGTGTTGTCTATCTCTAAATATCACCACATCAATACACTTGATCTAAGTGAAGCGTAATTATTCTTTGAATTTTTGTCAATTCTGTTTATTGCCTATTCCTATTGATTTTTCACAATGTTGGTGGTTTAAATAGTTTCTTTTTGTATTCAAAAACATTTTTTCGTCTTTGCTAATCTAACTTTGCTTGATCTTTCAGTTTGGTGTTGTTACAACAATGTCTATACAAATAGTTTTAAATTTTTTACAAATTTTAGTGAATTTCAAAACTTGTGAAATAGGTTCTTGTTGTCTTTTTAACTGTTTAGAATCAATATTTTTTTTATAAGCAATGAATTTTATTAATACCAAAACCGGGATCAAAATAAGTATCATTGTACACTTGAACCCCACATTCTATGAAGTGTTTGAAAAAGGTACTAATCATGTGCTCAATAAAGACCAAAACCGACAAAGAACATTACAATTCACTTCACGAGAAAGTGAAGCAACCAAAACAGAACCAAAACCACAAACTACCCACCACCGAAAAAACCAACCATGACAATATTAAGATCTCTACCTTCTTAATAACCTTGACGGAAAACATCCGGAGGGAAAATCCTAAATAAGAGAAAAAGAGTATAGCAGATCTTTACAACAGTGTACTATGGGACAGGGGGCTGGTGGGTTTGAATTAGTATTACTTATGCTTTATTTGTTTAATTTGTTTGTTTTGTGTAATCTAGGAGATATTTTCTTTCAATGATGTAAGGCAGTTATGGAGGGGAGTTTTCCTTGTTCTTTTTTGGTCTTATCTGTAATGTATGCATTTTAATTGTAGCACAATCTTTTTCTCCTTTGTTGAGTTTCTGAAGTTTGCCTCAAACTTCTCCTCAACTTTGTAATAAAATTTTTGTTTTATATAAAAAAAACCATATGCTTTTAGTTGATAAAAAATGATATCTTTGTCTTATAAAAAAAATAATGATGTATCATTTCATGGTTTTGAGAAACATTTTTTTTTTGGAATGTTTGTTAGCAGTTATATATTAATTGAAGCTTACTTTGAATCATTGAATATTTTTCTCACTGATTGAAGATGTAGTCACAACTATGAAAAGCTATCCAAGTTGCGAGTACACATCAGAATTTTTCCAGTTTCCTTTAATTGCATCATTATATTTTTCATTCTTTTGGAGAGAAGAAAGAGATTTAGAAATTGTGCTAGATTAATATAAAGTTTTATCTGCTATTTGTAATTGAAAACAAAAAAAATATGGCTCACACAATTTATGATTCAGGGGTACATGCATGGAAAGCTATAAGTTCGTTCGGTAATTTAATTTTTATTAATGTAATTATTACATAGATGCCAAAATGTGTACAACGTTTGGTTTCAAGAGATGATTTGGACGTGCATTAGGAATTATTTTCATAGAAACAATACCAAACAAAATTCTAGCTACGAACCTTTGTTTTTCTTTTCCAGTTAATTTCTTTTTCTTTGAATGAAAATTTTAAGGGTCGTATATATAGTCAATAATATATATGCTCTAGTGTCTTTGCTCTATTGAGAAACGTTGTTCTTTTTTGAAATTGATAAAAAAGGTTATAAAAAATATGGTAGGTGGTTAATATTGTGTTTTATTTGTTGTTAAAAATAAAAAAAAGGATGCATGCACCCGACAAGGTAGAGCACACGGAACCCACGGCTTCCGCCTCCGTCATTGCTTTTGATCACAACCAGCCACTGTTGCAGCAAGCTCCTCGGCCTCAAGTCTCTCCTCTAGTTCCTCCACCTTGCGTCAATAACGATTCTAAGCAGCTTATGGATATCAATGCTACTCCATCGCCCGACAATAAGAAGGAGGATGAGGCGCATGATTTGAGGTATGAGAAAATCAAAGCTTCCGTTGGTTGCTCAAAATTATGAAAATATATGTAACCTAGGTTTTGTAGATTGTTAAATGCTTTGGTTTATAAGCGAGGTGTTGTCTATCTTTTAATATCACCATATCAATACACTTGATCTATGTGAAATGTAATTATTCTTCGAATTTTTGTTAATTGTGTTTATTGCCTATTGCTTTTGATTTTTCACAATGTTGGTGGTTAAATTAGTTTCTTTTTAATATTCAAAAACATTTTTCGTCTTTGCTAATCTAAATTTGCTTGTTCTTTCATTTTGATTGTTACAACAATGTCTATACAAATAGTTTTAAATTTTTTAAAATTTTGGTGAATTTCAAAACTTGTGAGATAGGTTTTTGTTGTCTTTTTAACTGTTTAGAATAAATATAGAACCTGCATTTGAGTTTCAATAGAGTGCTTTGGGACAGGGGGCTGGTGGGTTTTGAACTAGTATTACATATACTTTTAGTTGGTAAATAATGATATCTTCGTCTTATAAAAAAATAATGATGTATTCATTTATTGATGGATTAAGAAAGAGGGGGGGGGGATTTGATTGTTAGATGTTATATATTAATTGAAGCTTACTTTGAATTGTTGAATATTTTATTAACTGATTTAAGATGTAGTTAATTAAAATAAGAAACAACTTTGAAACGCTATCCAAGTTGCCGATACACATCAGAATTTATCCTATTCCCTTTAATTGCATCATTTTTCATTTTTTGGAGAGAAGAAAGAGATTAAGAAATTGTGGTAGATTAATATAAAGTTTTATCTGCTATTTGTAATTGAAAACGAAAAAAAATATGGAACACGCAATTTATGATTCGGGGGACATGCAAGGTAAACTATAAGTTCGTTCGGTAATCTAATTTTTATTATTGTAATTATTACATAGATGCCAGCATGTGTACAATCTATGGTTTCAAGAGATGATTTGGACATGCATTAGGAATGATTTTCATAGAAACAAAACCAAACAAAATTCTAGCTTCGAACCTTTGTTTTTGTTTTTCCAGTTAGTTTATTCTTTTTTAAATGAAAATTATAATGGTCGAATAATCAATAATATATATGCTTTAGTGTCTTTGCTCTATTGAGAAACATTGTATGTTCTTTTTGGAAAATGATAAAATATGTTTTACAAAATATGGTAGGCGGTTAATATTGTGTTTTATTTGCTGTTGAAAATAAAAAAAAGGATGCATAAACCCGACGAGGTAGAGGAAAAGGAACCCACCGCTTTCGCCTCCCTCATTGCTTCTGATCACAAACAGCCTCTATTGCAGCAAGCTCCTCAGCCTCAAGACTCTCCGCTAGTTCCTCCACCCTGCATCAATGTGGATTCTAAGCAACTTTTGGATATCGATGCTACTCCATCGCCCGACAATAAGAAGGAGGAAGAGGCGCATGATTTGAGGTATGAGAAAATCCAAGCTTTCATTGGTTGCTCTAAATTATGAAAATATTTATATAACCTCCGCTTTCAAGATTGTTAAATGCTTTAGTTTATAAGCGAGGTGTTGTCTATCTCTAAATATCACCATATCAATACACTTGATCTAAGAGAAGCATAATTAATCTTTGAATTTTTGTCTGTTTTGTTTATTGCCTATTGCTTTTGATTTTTCACAATGTCGGTGGTTAAATTAGTTTCTTTTTAGTATTCAATAACATTTTTCGTCTTTGCTAATCTAAATTTGCTTATTCTTTCAGTTTGGTGTTGTTATAACAATGTCTATACAAATACTTTTTAATTTTTTACAAATTTTAGTGAATTTAAAAAACTTGTGATATAGGTTTTTGTTGTCTTTTTAACTGTTCAGAATCAATATAGAACCTATATTTGAGTTTCAATAGTGTGCTTTGGGACAGGGGGCTAATGGGTTTTGAATTAGTATTACTTATACTTTTAGTTGGTAAAGAATGATATCTTCGTCTTATAAAAAAATAATGATGTATTCATTTATGGATGGATTAAGAAAGAGGGGGGGATTTGATTGTTAGCTGTTATATATTAATTGAAGCTTACTTTAAATTGTTGAATATTTTATTAACTGATTTAAGATGTAGTTAATTAAAATAAGACACAACTTTGAAACGCTATCCAAGTTGCAGATACACATCAGAATTTATCCTATTCCCTTTAATTGCATCATTTTTCATTTTTTGGAGAGAAGAAAGAGATTAAGAAATTGTGGTAGATTAATATAAAGTTTTATCTGCTATTTGTAATTGAAAACAAAAAAAATATGGCACACACAATTTATGATTCAGGATTATATGCAAGGTAAGCTATAAGTTCATTCGGTAATCTAGTTTTTATTATTGTAATTATTACATAGATGCCAAAATGTGTACAACCTTTGGTTTCAAGAGATGATTTGGACATGCATTAGGAATTATTTTCATAGAAACAAAACCAAACAAAATTCTAGCTTCGAATCTTTGTTTTTGATTTTCCAGTTAGTTTATTCTTCTTTGTATAAAAATTTTAAAGTTCGTATATCTAATCAATAATATATATGCTTTAGTGTCTTTTCTCTATTGAGAAACATTGTTCTTTTTTGAAAATGATAAAACATGTTTTACAAAATGTTAATATTGTGTCTTATTTGCTGTTGAAAATAAAAAAAGGATGCATGCACCCGGCAAGGTAGACGAAAAGGAACCCACCGCTTCCGCCTTCGTCATTGCTTCTGATCACATTCAGCCTCTGTTGCAGCAAGCTCCTCAGCCTCAAGACTCTCCTCAAGTTCCTCCACCTTGCATCAATGTGGATTCTAAGCAGCTTATGGATATCGATGCTACTCCATCGTCCGACAATAAGAAGGAGGATGAGGCGCATGATTTGAGGTATGAGAAAATCCAAGCTTGCATTGGTTGCTCGAAATTATGAAAATATTTATGTAACCAAGGTTTTCGAGATTGTTAAATGCTTTAGTTTATAAGCGAGGTGTTGTCTATCTCTAAACATCACCTTAGCAATATACTTGATCTAAGTGAAGCGTAATTATTCTTTGATATTTTGTCAATTCTGTTTATCGCCTATTATAGCTTTTGATTTTTCTCAATGTCGGTGGTTAAATTCGTTTCTATTTAGTATTTAATATCATTATTCGTCTTTGCTAATCAAAATTTTCTTGTTCTTTCAGTTTGGTGTGGTTACAACAATAAATTTTTTACAAATTTTAATGAATTTCAAAACTTGTGAGATAGGTTCTTGTTGTCTTTTTAACTATTTAGAATTGATATAGAACCTGTATTTGAGTTTCAATAGTGTGCTTTGGGACAGGGGGCTGGTGGGTTTTGAATTAGTATTATTTATACTTTTAGTTGGTAAAGAATGATATCTTTGTCTTATAAAAAAATAGTGATGTATTCATTTATGGATGGATTGAGAAAGAGGGGGGGATTTGATTGTTAGCTGTTATATATTAATTGAAGCTTATTTTGAATCGTTGAATATTTTATTAACTAATTTAAGATGTAGTTAATTAAAATAAGACACAACTTTGAAACGCTATCCAAGTTGCCGATACACATCAGAATTTTTCCTATTCCCTTTAATTGCATCATTTTTCATTTTTTTGGAGACACGAAAGAGATTAAGAAATTGTGGTAGATTAAAATAAAGTTTTATCCGCTATTTGTAATTGAAAACAAAAAAAATATGGCACATACAATTTATGATTCAGGGTTACATGCAAGGTAAACTATAAGTTCGTTCGGTAATCTAGTTTTTATTATTGTAATTATTACATAGATGCCAAAATGTGTACAACCTTTGGTTTCAAGAGATGATTTGGACATGCAATAGGAATTATTTTCATAGAAACAAAACAAAAAAATTCGAGTTTCGAACCTTTGTTTTAGTTTTTCCAGTTAGTTTTTTCTTCTTTGAATGAAAATTTTAAGGGGATCATATATATAATTAATAATATATATGCTTTGGTGTCTTTGCTCTATTGAGAAACATTGTTCTTTTTGGAAAATGATAAAACATGTTTTACAAAATATGGTAGGTGGTTAATATTGTGTTTTATTTGCTGTTGAAAATAAAAAAAGGATGCATGCACCCGGCAAAGTAGAGGAAAAGGAACCCACCGCTTCCGCCATCGTCATTGCTTCTGATCACAACCAGCCTCTGTTGCAGCAAGCTCCTCAGTCTCAAGACTCTCCTCTAGTTCCTCTACCTTGCATCACTGTGGAATCAAAGCAGCTTATGGATATCGATGCTCCTCCATCGCCCGACAATAAGGAGGAGGATGAGGCGCATGATTTGAGGTATGAGAAAATCCAATCTTGCATTGGTTTCTCTAAATTATGAAAATATTTATGTAACCTAGGTTTTCTAGATTGTTAAATGCTTTAGTGTATAATTGAGGTGTTGTCTATCTCTAAATATCACCTTATCAATACACTTGATTATCTAAGTGATGAAGCCTAATTATTCTTTGAATTTTTGTCAATTCTGTTTATTGCCTATTGCTTGTGATTTTTCACAATGTCGGTGGTTAAATTAGTTTCTTTTTAGTATTCTTTTTAGTATTCAAAGGCATTTTTCGTCTTTGTAATCTAAATTTGCTTGTTCTTTTGGTTTGGTGTTCTTACAACAATGTCTTTACAAATAGTTTTAAATTTTTTACAAATTTTAGTGAATTTTAAAACTTGTGAGATAGGTTCTTATTGTCTTTTTAACTTTTTAGAATCAATATAGAACCTGTATTTGAGTTTCAATAGTGTGCTCTGGGACAGAGGCTGGTGGGTTTTGAATTATTATTACTTATACTTTTAGTTGGTAAAGAATGATATCTTTGTCTTATAAAAAAAAATAATGATGCATTCATTCATGGATGGATTGAGAAAGAGGGGGGTCGGGATTTGATTGTTAGCTGTTATATATTAATTGAAGCTTACTTTGAATCATTGAATATTTTATTAACTGATTTAAGATGTAGTTAATTAAAATAAGACACAACTATAAAAAGTTATCCAAGTTGCGGATACAAATCAGAATTTTTCTGTTTCCTTTAATTGCATCATTTTTCATTTTTTTGGAGATAAGAAAGAAATTTAGAAATTGTTGTAGATTAATATAAAGTTTTATTTGCTATTTGTAATTGAAAACAAAAAAAAATATGGCACACACAATTTATGATTCAGGGGTTCATAAAAGGTAGCCTAAAGTTCGTTCGGTATTTTAGTTTTTATTATTGTAATTATTATGTAACATCCCTGACAGACAAATGGATTGCGACTTTCCCCACATACCAACACGAATCTTTTCCACGTGCTTTGACCTCACTCGCACACTTCCCGGGAAAACTTCCCTGGAGGTCACCCATCCCAGAATTACCCCAAGTCAAGCGCGCTTAGTCATGTAGTTCTTATGTGATGGGCTACCGAAAAGAAGATGTATCTTGTTGAAATGTGTAGTACTAATCAATTCATTTAAGCCTTCCTATACTATGTATTCCCATTCCTACACAGTCTCAGGATCACACTCTCATTCCTGTGTGTCGGTTCATTCATGTACCCCTCCCTTAGAAGCCTGCCAGGAGCCGCTCCTTGTGCGTACCACTTGCACCGATGATCACGCCCCGCCCTCGTCAGCCCGAGGTCTTACATACCCACCATCTTCTGTCTGGTTCGTCCCCGAACCACACCGTACTGGGAGATGAGCCACACTGATACTATTTGTAACATCCCTGAAAGGAAAATGAATTGCGATTGTCCCCACATACCAACACGAGTCTTTTCAGCATGCTTTGACCTCACTTGCACACTTCCCAGGAAAACTTCCCAGGAGGTCACCCATCCCAGAATTACCCCAAGTCAAGCACGCTTAACCATGGAGTTCTTATGTGATGGGCTACCAAAAAAAGAAGATGCATCTTGTTGATATAGGTAGTACTAATCAATTCCGTTAAGCCTTCCTGTACTATGTAGTCCCATTCTTAGACAGTCTCAGCATCACCCTCTCATTCCGGTGTGTCGGTTCATTCATGTACCCCTCCCTTAGAAGCCTGCCAGGAGCCGCTCCTAGTTTGTGCCTCTTGCACCGGCGATCACTCCCCGCCCTCGTCAGCCCGAGGTCTTACATATTACATAGATGCCAAAATGTGCACAACCTTTGGATTCAAGAGATGATTTGGACATGCAATAGGAATTATTTTCATAGAAACAAATAAGGGTCATATTTATAATTAATAATATATATGCTTTGGTGTCTTTTCTCTATTGAGAAACATTGTTCTTTTTGGAAAATGATAAAACATGTTTTACAAAATATGGTAGGTGGCTAATATTGCGTTTTATTTGCTGTTGAAAATAAAAAAAGGATGCATGCACCCGACAAGGTAAAGGAAAAGGAGCCCACCGCTTTTGCCTCCGTCATTGCTTCTGATCAAAACCACCCTCTGTTGCAGCAAGCTCCTCAGCCTCAAGACTCTCCTTTAGTTCCTCCATCTTGCATCAATGTGGATTCTAAGCAACTTATGGATATCGATGCTACTCCATCGCCCGACAATAAGAAGGAGGATGCGGCGCATGATTTGAGGTATGAGAAAATCCAAGCTTGCATTCGTTGCTCAAAATTATGAAAATATTTAAGTAACCTAGGGTTTTTAGATTGTTAAATGTTGTAGTTTAAAAGCGAGGTGTTGTCTATCTCTAAATATCACCATATCAATACACTAGATCTAAGTGAAGAGTAATTATTCTTTGAATTTTTGCCAATTCTGTTTATTGCCTGATGCTTTTGATTTTTCACAATAATAATGTCGGTAGTTAAATTAGTTTCTTTTTAGTATTCAAAAACATTTTTTGTCTTTGCTAATCTAAATTTGCTTGTTCTTTCAGTTTGGTCTTGTTAAAACAATGTCTATACAAATAGTTTTAAATTTTTTACAAATTTTAGTGAATTTCAAAACTTGTGAGATATGTTCTTGTTGTCTTTGTAACTGTTTAGAATCAATATAGAACCGGTATTTGAGTTTCAATAGTGTGCTTTGGGACAGGGGGCTAGTGGGTTTTGAATTAGTATTACTTATACTTTTAGTTGGTAAAGAATGATGTCTTTGGCTTATAAAAAAATAATGACGTATTCATACATAAATGGATTGAGAAAGAGGAGGGGGGATTTGATTGTTAGCTGTTAAATATAAATTGAAGCTTACTTTGAATCATTGATTATTTTATTAACTAATTTAAGATGTAGTTAATTAAAATATGACACAACTATGAAACGCTATCCAAGTTGCGGATACACATCAGAATTTTTCCTGGGTACTTCCAAGGTAATAATGATCTAGTTTTTATTATTGTAATTATAACATAGATGCCAAAATGTGTACAAGCTTTGTTTTCAAGAGATGATTTGGACATGCATTAGGAGTTATTTTCATAGAAACAAAACCAAACAAAATTCTAGCTTCAAACCTTTGTTTTTGTTTTTCAAGTTAGTTAATTCTTCTTTGAAGGAAAATTTTAAGGGTCATATATATAATCAATAATATATATGCTTTAGTGTCTTTGCTCTATTGATAAAAATTGTTCTTTTTTGAATATGATAAAACATGTTTTACAAAATATCGTAGGTGGTTAATATTTTGTTTTATTTGTTGTTGAAAATAAAAAAAAAGGATGCATGCACTCGACAAGGTAGAGAAAAAGGAACTCACCGCTTCCGCCTCCGACATTGCTTCTGATCACAACGAGCCTCTGTTGCAGCAGGCTCCTCAGCCTCAAGACTCTCTAGTTCTTCCGCCTTGCATCAATGTGGATTCTAAGCAGCTTATGGATATCGATGCTGCTCCATCGCCCGACAATAAGAAGGAGGATGAGGCGCCTGATTTGAGGTATGAAAAAATCCAAGCTTGCGTTTGTTGTTCTAAATTATGATAATATTTATGTAACCTAGGTTTTCTAGATTGTTAAATGCTTTAGTTTAGAAGCAAGGTGTTATCAATCTCTAAATATCACCATATCAATACACTTGTTCTAAGTGAAGCATAATTATTCTTTGAATTTTTGTCAATTCTGTTTATTGCCTATTGCTTTTATTTTTCACAATGACGGTGGTTAAATTAGTTTCTTTTTAGTATTAAAAAACATTTTTGTTCTTTCTAAACTAAATTTGCTTCTTCTTTCAGTTTGGTGTTTTAACACCAATGTCTATACAAATTGTTTTCAATTTTTTACAAATTTGAGTGAATTTAAAAACTTGTGAGAAAGGTTCTTGTTGTCTTTTTAACTGTTTAGAATCTATATAGAACCTGTATTTGAGTTTCAATGGTGTGCTTTGGGACAGGGGCTGGTGGGTTTTGAATTAGTATTACTTATACTTTTAGTTGGTAAAGAATGATATCTTTGTCTTATAAAAAAATTATGATGTAGGGGGGGAGGGCGATTTGATTGTTTGCTGTTATAAATTAATTGAAACTTACTTTGAATCATTGAAAATTTTATTAACTGATTTAAGATGTAGTTAATTAAAATAAGGCACAACTATGAAATGCTATCCAAGTTGCGGATACAAATCAAAATTTTTCCTGTTTCCTTTAATTGCATCATTTTTCATTCTTTTGGAGAGAAAAACGAGATTTAGAAATTTTGGTAGATTAATATAATGTTTTATCTGCTATTTGTAATTGAAAACAAAAAATATATGGACACACAATTTATGATTCAAGGGTACATGCAAGGTAAGCTATAAGTTCGTTCGGTAATTTAGTTTTTAATAGTGTAATTATTACATAGATGCCAAAATGTATACAACCTTTGGTTTCAAGAGATGATTTGGACATGCATTAGCAATTATTTTCATAGAAACAAAACCAAACAAAATTCTAGCTTCGAACCTTTGTTTTTGTTTTTCTAGGTTGTTCATTCTTCTTTGAATGAAAATTTTAACGGTTGTATATATAATCGTTGCTCTATTTAGAAACATTGTTCTTCTTTGGAAATGATAAAACTTGTTTTACAAAATAAGGTAGGTCGTTAATATTGTGTTTTATTTGCTGTTGAAAATTAAAAAAAAGGATGCATGCACCCGGCAAGGTAAAAGAAATGGAGCCCACCGCTTCCCTCTCTGTCATTGCTTCTGATCACAACCAGCCTCTGTTGCAGCAAGCGTCTGAGCCTCAAGAATCTCCTCTAGTTTTTCCACCTTGCATCAATGTGGATTCTAAGCAGCTTATGGATATTGATGCTACTCCATCGCCCGACAATAAGAAGGAGGATGTGGCACATGATTTGAGGTATGAGAAAATCCAAGCTTGCATTGGTTGCTCAAAATTATGAAAATATTTATGTAACCTAGAGTTTTTAGATTGTTAAATGTTGTATTTTATAAGCGAGGTGTTGTCTATCTCTAAATATCACCATATCAATACACTAGATCTAAGTGAAGCGTAATTATTCTTAGAATTTTTGTCAATTATGTTTATTGCCTATTGCTTTTGATTTTTCACAATAATAATGCCGGTGGTTAAATTAGTTTCTTTTTAGTATTCAAAAACATTTTTCGTCTTTTCTAATCTAAATTTGCTTGTTCTTTCAGTTTGGTCTTGTTACAACAAGGTCTATACAAATAGTTTTAAATTTTTTACAAATTTTAGTAAATTTTAAAACTTGTGAGATAGGCTCTTGTTGTCTTTTTAACTGTTTAGAATCAATATAGAACCTGTTTTTGAGTTTCAATATTGTGCTTTGGGACAGGGGGCTGGTGGGTTTTGAATTAGTATTACTTATACTTTTAGTTGGTAAAGAATGATTTCTTTGTCTTATAAAAAATAACGATGTATTCTTACATAAATGGATTGAGAAAGAGGGGGGGATTTGATTGTTCGCAGTTATATATAAATTGAAGCTTACTTTGAATCATTGTATATTTTATTAATTGATTTAAGATGAAGTTAATTAAAATAAGAAACAACTATGAAAGGCAATCCATGTTGCGGGTACACATCAGAATTTTTCATGTTTCCTTTAATTGCATCATTTTTCATTCTTTTGGAGAGAAGAAATAGATTTAGAAATTGTGGTAGATTAATATAAAGTTTTATCTGCTATTTGTAATTGAAAACAAAAAAAAATATGGAACACACAATTTATGATTCAGGGGTACATGCAAGGTAAGCTATAAGTTCGTTTGGTAATCTAGTTTTTATTATTGTCATTATTACATAGATGCCAAAATGTGTACAACCTTTGGTTTCAAGAAATGATTTGGACATGCATTGGGAGTTATTTTCATAGAAACAAAACCAAACAAAATTCTAGCTTCAAACCTTTGTTTTTTTTTTTCCAGTTAGTTAATTCTTCTATGAATGAAAATTTTAAAGGTCGTATATTTAATCAATAATATATATGCTTTAGTGTCTTTGCTCTATTGAGAAATATTGTTCTTTCTTGAATTTGATAAAACATGATTTATAAAATATGGTAGGTAGTTAATATTGTGTTTTATTTGCTGTTCAAAATAAAAAAAGGATGCATGCACCCGACAAGGTAGAGGAAAAGGAACCCACCGCTTCCGCCTCCGTCATTGCTTCTGACCACAACCAGCCTCTATTGCAGCAAGCTCCTCAACCTGAAGACTTTCCTCTAGTTCCTCAACCTTGCATCAATGTGGATTCAAAGCAGCTTATGGATATCGATGCTACTCCATCTCCCGACAATAAGAAGGAGGATGAGGAGCATGATTTGAGGTATGAGAAAATCCAAGCTTGCATTGGTTGTTCTAAATTATGTTAATATTTATGTAACCTAGGTTTTCTAGATTGTTAAATGCTGTAGTTTTGAAGCGAGGTATTATCAATCTCTAAATATCACCATATCATTATACATGATCTAAGTGAAGTGTAATTATTCTTTGAATTTTTGTTTATTCTGTTTATTGCCTATTGCTTTTGATTTTCACAATGTCTGTGGTTGAATTAATTTCATTTTAGTATTTAAAAACATTTTTCGTCTTTCTAAACTAAATTTGCTTCTTCTTTCAGTTTGGTGTTGCTACACCAATGTCTATACAAATTGTTTTAAATTTTTTACAAATTTTAATGAATTTAAAAACTTGTGAGAAAGGTTCTTGTTGTGTTTTTAACTTTTTAGAATCAATATAGAACCTGTATTTGAGTTTCAATGGTGTGCTTTGGGACAGGGGGCTGGTGGATTTTGAATTAGTATTACTTATACTTTTAGTTTGTAAAGAATGATATATATCTTTGTCTTAAAAAAAATTATGATGTATTCATTCATGGATGGATTGAGAAAGAGGGGGGTGTGGGAGGGTGCGATTTTATTGTTAGCTATTATAAATTAATAGAAGCTTACTTTGAATCATTGAAAAGTTTATAAATTGATTTAAGATGTAGTTAATTAAAATAAGACACAACTATGAAATGCTATCCAAGTTGCGGATACAAATCAAAAATTTTCCTGTTTCCTTTAACTGCATCATTTTTCATTCTTTTGGAGAGAAGAAAGAGATTAGAAATTTTGGTAGATTAATATAATGTTTTATCTGCTATTTGTAATTGAAAACAAAAAAAAATATGGCACACACAATTAATGTTCAAGGGTACATGCAAGATAAGCTATAAGATTGTTCGGTAATTTAGTTTTTATTATTGTAATTATTATATAGATGCCAAAATTTGTGCAACCTTTGGTTTCAAGAGATGATTTGGAAATGCATTAGCAATTATTTTCATAGAAACAAAACCAAACAAAATTCTAGCTTCGAACCTTTGTTTTTGTTTTTCTAGTTAGTTTATTCTTCTTTGAATGAAAATTTTAAGGGCCGTATATTTAATCAATAATATATATGCTTTAAAGTCTTTGTTCTATTGAGAAACATTGTTCTTTTTTGAAAATGATAAAAACATGTTTTATAAAATATGGTAGGAGGTTAATATTGTGTTTTATTTGTTGTTGAAAATAAAAAAAGAATGCATGAACCCGACAAGGTAGAGGAAAAGGAACCCACCGCTTCCGCCTCTGTCATTACTTCTTATCACAACCAGCCTCTGTTGCAGCAAGCTCCTCAACCTCAAGCCTTTCCTCTAGTTCCTCAACCTTGCATCAATGTGGATTCTAAGCAGCTTATGGATATCGATTCTACTCCATCGCCCGACAATAAGAAGGAGGATAAGGAGCATGATTTTAGGTATGAGAAAATCCAAGCTTGCATTGGTTGTTCTAAATTATGTTAATATTTATGTAATCTAGGTTTTCTAGATTGTTAAATGCTTTAGTTTAGAAGAGAGGTGTTGTCTATCTCTAAATATCACCATATCAATACACTTGATCTAAGTGAAGCGTAATTATTTTTTGAATTTTTGTCAATTATGTTTATTGCCTATTGCTTTTGATTTTTCACAATAATAATGTCGGTGGTTAAATTAGTTTCTTTTTAGTATTCAAAAACATTTTTCGTCTTTTCTAATCTAAATTTGCTTGTTCTTTCAGTTTGGTCTTGTTACAACAATGTCTATACAAATAGTTTTATATTTTTTACAAATTTTAGTGAATTTTAAAACTTGTGAGATAGGCTCTTGTTGTCTTTTTAACTGTTTAGAATCAATATAGAACCTGTTTTTGAGTTTCAATAGTGTGGTTTTGAATTAGTATTACTTATACTTTTAGTTGGTAAAAAATGATGTTTTTGTCTTATAAAAAAAATAATGATGTATTCATTCATAAAAGGATTTAGAGAGAAGGGGGATTTGATTGTTAGCTATTATATATTAATTGAAGCTTCCTTTGAATCATTGAATATTTTATTAATTGATTTAAGATGTAGTTAATTAAAATAAGACACAACTATGAAACGCTATCCAAGTTGCGGATTCACATCAGAATTTTTCCTGTGTTATTAATGGCATCATTTTTCATTTTTTTTTGAGAGAAGAAATAGATTTAGAAATTGTGGTAGATTAATATAATGTTTTTATCTGCTATTTGTAATTGAAAACTAAAAAAATATGGCACACACAATTTATGATTCAGGGGTACATGCAAGGTAAGCTATAAGTTCGTTCGGTAAACTAGTTTTTATTATTGTAATTATTACATAGATGCCAAAATGTGTACAACCTTTGCTTTCAAGAGATGATTTTAACATGCATTAGCAATTACTTTCATAGAAACAAAACCAAAAAAAATACTAGCTTGGAACGTTTGATTTTGTTTTTCCAGTTAGTTTATTCTTCTTTGAATGAAAATTTTAAGGGTCTTATATATATATACATATTGAATAATATACATGCTTTAGTGTCTTTGCTCAATTGAGAAACATTGTTCTTTTTTGAAAATGATAAAGGGAGTTACTAACATGCAATCCAAAACTGGATGGTTGTTATGCAACCTTTTCTTAAACCAATAAGAAGTTTCCACCTAATTAATATATGCCATGTCATTAATTATTTGAAGTAGTCAAAATTAGTTTTTTGCAATTTAGTCCAACATAAAAAGTAAATTAAAAATTGCAAAAAAAGATTCAAAATTAATTTACTCAAAAATTTAATTTAGTCAAAATTTAATTTACTTTTTAATTTACTTTTTTATGTCGGACTAAATTGCAAAAAACTAATTTTGACTACTTCAAATAATGACATGGCATATATTAATTAGGTGGAAACTTCTTATTGGTTTAAGAAAAAGAATTTTGGATTGCATACAAAATATGGTAGGTGGTTAATATTATGTTTTATTTGCTGTTGAAAATAAAAAAAGGATACATGCACCCGACAAGGTAGAGGAAAAGGAACCCGTCGCTTCTGCCTCCGTCATTGCATCTGATCACAACCAACCTCTGTTGCAACAAGCTCCTCAGCCTCAAGACTCTCCTCTAGTACCTCCACCTTGCATCAATGTGGATTCTAAGCAGCTTATCGATATCGATGCAACTCCATCGCCCGACAAGAAGAAGGAGGATGAGGCGCATGATTTGAGGTATGAGAAAATCCAATCTTACATTGGTTTCTCTAAATTATGAAAATACTTAGGTTACCTAGGGTTTTTAGATTGTTAAATGCTGTAGTTTATAAGCGAGGTGTTGTCTATCTCTAAATATCACCATATCAATACACTAGATCTAAGTGAAGCGTAATTATTCTTTGAATTTTTGTCAATTCTGTTTATTGCCTATTGCTTTTGATTATTCACATTAATAATGTCGGTGGCAAAATTAGTTTCTTTTTAGTATTCAAAAACATTTTTCGTCTTTGCTAATCTAAATTTTTATGTCCTTTCAGTTTGGTCTTGTTACAACAATGTCTATACAAATAGTTTTAAATTTTTTTCAAATTTTAGTGAATTTTAAAACTTGTGAGATAGGTTCTTCTTGTCTTTTTAACTGTTTAGAATCAATATAGAACCTGTATTTGAGTTTCAATAGTGTGCTTTGGGACACGGGGCTGATGGGTTTCGAATTAGTATTACTTATATATACTTTTAGTTGGTAAAGAATGATATTTTTGTCTTATTAAAAAATAATGATGTATTCATTCATGGATGGATTGAGAAGGAGGGGATTTGATTGTTAGCTGTTATATATTAATTGAAGCTTACTTTGAATCATTGAATATTTTATTAACTGATTTAAGATGTAGTTAATTTAAGATGTAACATCCCTGTATTCGTTCGGTAATATAGTTTTTATTATTATAATTATTCCATAGATGGCGAAATGTGTACAACCTTTGGTTTCAAGAGATGATTTGGACATGAATTAGCAACTATTTTCATAGAAACAAAACCAAACAAAATTCTAGCCTCGAACCTTTGTTTTTGTTTTTCCAGTTAGTATATTCTTCTTTGAATTAAAATTTTAAGGGTCTTATATATAATCAATAATATATATGTTGTAGTGTCTTTGCTCTCTTGAGAAACATTGTTCTTTTTTGAAAATGATAAAACAATATGTTTTACAAAATATGGTAGGTGATTAATATTTTGTTTTATTTGCTGTTGAAAATAAAAAAAGGATACATGCACCTGGCAAGGTAAAGGAAAAAGAACCCACCGCTTCTGCCTCCGTCATTGCATCTGGTCACAACCAGCCTTTGTTGCAACATGCTCCTCAGCCTCAAGACTCTCCTCTAGTTCCTCCACCTTGCATCAATGTGGATTTTAAGCAGCTTATGGATATCGATGCTAGTCCATCACCCGGCAATAAGAAGGAGGATGAGGCGCATGATTTGAGGTATGAGAAATTAAAATCCAAACTTGCATTAGTTTCTCTAAATTATGAAAATATTTAAGTAACCTAGGGTTTTTAGATTGTTAAATGTTGTAGTTTATGAGCGAGGTGTTGTCTATCTCTAATATCACCATATCAATACACTAGATCTAAGTGAAGCATAATTATTCTTTGAATTTTTGTGAATTCTGTTTATTGCCTATTGCTTTTGATTATTCACAATAATATTGTCAGTGGTTAAATTAGTTTCTTTTTAGTATTCAAAAAAAAATTTCGTCTTTGCTAATCTAAATTTGCTTGTCCTTTCAGTTTGGTCTTGTTACAACAATGTCTATACAAATAGTTTTAAATTTTTTTTCAAATTTTAGTGAATTTCAAATCTTGTGAGATAGGTTCTTCTTGTCTTTTTAACTGTTTAGAATCAATATAGAACCTGTATTTGAGTTTCAATAGTGTGCTTTGGGATACGGGGCTGGTGGGTTTCGAATTAATATTACTTATACTTTTAGTTGGTAAAGAATGATATATTTGTCTTATAAAAAAATAAAGATGTATTCATTCATGGATGGATTGAGAAAGAGGGGGGGATTTGATTGTTAGTTGTTATATATTAATTGAAGCTTACTTTGAATAGTTGAATATTTTATTAACCGATTTAAGATGTAGTTAATTAAAATAAGACACAACTATGAAACTCTATCCATGTTGCGGATACACATCAGAATTTTTCCTATTCCCTTTAATTGCATCATTTTTCTTTCTTTTGGAGAGAAGAAAGAGATTTAGAAATTGTGGTAGATAATATAAAGTTTTATCCGCTATTTGTAATTGAAAACAAAAAAAATATGGCACATACAATTTATGATTCAGGGTTACATGCAAGGTAAACTATAAGTTCGTTTGGTAATCTAGTTTTTATTATTGTAATTATTACATAGATGCCAAAATGTGTACAACCTTTGGTTTCAAGAGATGATTTGGACATGCAATAGGAATTATTTTCATAGAAACAAAACCAAAAAATAATTCGAGTTTCGAACCTTTGTTTTTGTTTTTCCAGTTAGTTTTTTCTTCTTTGAATGAAAATTTTAAGGGTCATATTTATAATTAATAATATATATGCTTTGGTGTCTTTGCTCTATTGAGAAACATTGTTCTTTTTGGAAAATGATAAAACATGTTTTACAAAATATGGTAGGTGGTTAATATTGTGTTTTATTTGCTGTTGAAAATAAAAAAAGGATGCATGCACCCGGCAAAGTAGAGGAAAAGGAACCCACCGCTTCCGCCATCGTCGTTGCTTCTGATCACAACCAGCCTCTGTTGCAGCAAGCTCCTCAGTCTCAAGACTCTCCTCTAGTTCCTCTACCTTGCATCACTGTGGAATCAAAGCAGCTTATGGATATGGATGCTCCTCCATCGCCCGACAATAAGGAGGAGGATGAGGCGCATGATTTGAGGTATGAGAAAATCCAAGCTTGCATTGGTTGCTCTAAATTATGAAAATATTTATGTAACCCAGGTTTTCTAGATTGTTAAATGCTTTAGTTTATAAGCGAGGTGTTGTATATCTCTATATATCACCATATCAATACACTTGATCAAAGTGAAGCGTAACTATTCTTCGAATTTTTGTCAATTCTGTTTATTGCCTATTACTTTTGATTTTTCACAATGTTGGTGGTTAATTTAGTTTCTTTTTAGTATTCAAAAACATTTTTTTACATTTTTTGTCTATGCTAATCTAAATTTGCTCTTTCTTTCAGTTTGGTGTTATTACAACAATGTCTATACAAATTGTTTTAAATTTTTTTACAAATTTTAGTGAATTTCAAAACTTGTGAGATAGGTTCTTGTTGTCTTTTTAACTGTTTAGAATCAATATAGAACCTGTATACTTGAGTTTCAATAGTGTACTTTGGGACAGAGGGCTGGTGGATTTTGAATTAGTATTACTTATACTTTTAGTTGGTAAAGAATGATATCTTTGTCTTATAAAAAAAATAATGATGTATTCATTCATCCATGGATTGAGAAAGAGGGAGGGGGGCAGGATTTGATTGTTAGTTGTTATATATTAATTGAAGCTTACTTTGAATCATTGAATATTTTATTAAGTTATTTAAGATGTAGTTAATTAAAATAAGACACAATTATGAAACGCTATCCAAGTTGCGGATACACATCAGAATTTTTCCTGTTTCCTTTAATTGCATCGTTTTTCATTCTTTTAAAGAGAAGAAAGAGATTTAGAAATTGTGGTAAATTAATATAAAGTTTTATATGCTATTTGTAATTGAAAATAAAAAAAATATGGTACACACAATTTATGATTCAAGGGTACATTCAATGTAAGCTATAAGTTTGTTCGCTAATCTAATTTTTATTATTGTAATTATTACATTGAAGCCAAAATGTGTACAACCTTTGGTTTCAAGAGATGATTTGGACATGCATTAGCAATTATTTTCATAGAAACAAAACCAAACAAAATTCTAGCCTCGAACCTTTGTTTTTGTTTTTCTAGTTAGTGTATTCTTCTTTAAATGAAAATTTTAAGGGTCGTATAATAATCAATAATATATATGCTTTAGTGTTGTCTTTGCTCTATTGAGAAACATTGTTCTTTTTTGAAAATGATAAAATATGTTTTACAAAATATGTTAGGTGGTTAATATTGTGTTTTATTTGGTGTTGAAAATAAAAAAGGATGCATGCACCCGGCAATGTAGAGGAAATGGAACCCACCGCTTCCGCCTCCATCATTGCTTCTGATCACAACCAGCCTCTGTTGCAGCAAGCTCCTCAGCCTCAAGACTCTCCTCTAGTTCCTCCACCTTGCATCAATGTGGATTCTAAGCAGATTATGGATAACGATGCTACTGCTTCGCTCGACAATAAGAAGGAGGATGAGGCGCACGATTTGAGGTATGACTGTATGAGAAAATCCAAGCTTGCATTGCTTGCTCTACATTACGAAAAATATATGTAACCTAGGTTTGGTAGATGCATGGTTAGATGCTTTAGTTTATAAAAATATATTTTTGAGTTATTGCTTTGATATGGAAAGTCTAACACCTTTCTTTTCATTTATCAAAAAAAATAAAAATTGTTTCAGTTTTGGCTAGTTTAATTTGCTAGTGATCGATGTATACTTACCACTTTTCTATTCTTGGGGTCCTCCATTGTTATTTTGGCACGTTGTTACTGTGCATGTGATTTATATATATGTATGATAGTTATTGCTTCATAATGATGATAGTAATAAGCCCATGTCTACCATGGATTTTTTTTTATATCGCATAGGTTAATGTTTGTTTAAACAATAAATTGCTTTCGGTATCTTTTCTGCTAATTGCTGAACTTGTAGAATGCTTTTCTTTGTGTTGCCTTTAAGCTTTGTACTAGTTCCATACTTTCATTTAATTTGTCTCTTTTAACTTGTTTATGTATTCACTTGTTATAGTTTGTCACTGATTACATATATTTTGGTTATAGAGAGCATATTGTGGGTGATAATTCTTTGGTTAGCGACAAAGGTATTGAATGTGCTTCAGCGGGTGATAATAATATCCAAGAAGCTAATGAAGGCGAAATGAGCAGAAAAGAGGATGGGTGTCACTCTAACGCTGACCAATCTATTGTAAGTGAATCCGATTCATATTACATACTCCCATTGGTGGTAATATCCCTTGGTTATTTCCATATATAGTTGGTTTCGTATGATTGCCATGCATCTAGGTCAAAGAAATACCCTAACTGGAAAAAAAAAAAAAAAACTTTACTTTAGCATTTTTGGATCAACAATATTAATAAGGTTAAGCACCTAACTTTACATTTTTGTAATCACAGAAATAGTCTTTTAGGAGTATAATATGTATTTCTAGAAACATGCCATTCTCTTAGGAGTTATATTTTTCTATGGGTCGATATATTAGGCAGCTTTTAATTTACCAAATGCAAGATTACTTGTTTTTTTTAACTGTAATTTAAGCACTCAAATATAAGTAGTGATGCTGAAGGTTTTATTAATTGGCTTTTATTGACTTGCATATATAGGGTAAAAAGAGAATTCCTGATTGGGCGATGGACTTAGAACCCGCCAAGAAACTTCCCACAAATAATGGAAGTAGAATCAAGAAATGCATTTGTAGTGCCTTAGAAAAGAATCCGCCCGAATGGGCGAAGCAAATTCTTGAAAAATCAATTAGCAAGAATGTGTACAAAGCTAATGCGTCAGGACCAACCAAGGTACGTATTCATTAGCACTTGTCATTTCCCATTATTTGATTTGCAATTTTAAGTAGTACATGTGATATCATTGGACCAACAAACTTTTCTTAATCTCATTTAGTTTTATATGTAGTATTTTTATGTAGCTTAATCCAGAATTGAATAATGTTCTTGTTTGAAAACAGAGAGCAGTACTATCAGTGCTGGCTAATGTAAAAGGTGAAGAATTGCAACAGAAGCCGTCCAAGAAAGAACGAAAAAATAAAACCGAGTGATCTATTTCCTCATAATCAAGGAAGGTTATAGGAATTAATCACAGGGAGGAGGCGCCATTCTAATGTAATAATATATATTTAGGGAGAGACACATATATGCATACATGTGTGAATACTTGAAGGTTGAAAGCAAAGCTGCAAACCAAACAAGGCAGTTAGAAGCCAACTTGTTGCTTAAATGATATGAATATTTATTCATGGGATTATGTTTTGAAAATCCACCCAAATCGGTACCTAACAACAAAAATACATTTTTACCCTTGAAAAATTATAAGTCATAAATTAGCCTTTCTAAATCTTCAATAAAGATCAAGTTGGACCCTAATATATATATATATATATATATATATATATATATATATATAGAAATAAAGTGTCTCTTAAATTTGTTCTTAAAATGACTAATTATTTGTTTTTTTTTCTCAAAATTTTTTTATCCCATTTAGATTTTCTTATTTTTAAAGCACTGAAATTGCCTCAATATAAAATTTTACAAACCAATTTAGAACGAGTAATATGTTAGATTTTTGAAGTCTATTTTAAGATACTAGAGTTGTGTCATACTCTATAACCATTTAAGATACTTGAGCTTTGGGTTATTACCTCTTCCATTTAACAAGAATATAGCCTAGGGGTGTAACATGTAATACCCTTCTAATAATAACCCTTAATTAATTTAGGACCTGAAAATTTTTCTTTTTAAAATCCACATTAACTCCTTGCAAACCTGTTAAACTTTTGAATTAATATTATCCAGAGTGCCAGTAAGGTATATTATATTCATAGCATCATCAAGTACTCCAACATCCGAGTTATAACCATCAAATATACATAACCAAAATAAACTACAATATTGTTGTCTCAAAATAAATGTCCCAGGACATGATCCTATGTCCTACTACTAAGACCTACTCTCCCTGTGAGGGAGAGTGAACCTGCTCGGCCGGGGAATGTGCATGCTCGGGATTGATACCTGAAAAATGGTAAGGAGGTGAGCATTACACAAAACTTAGGGAAGCAGTTTCTAATATGACATAAGAAGATACCAAGTCAAACACAGTTAATCAAATATGCACATAATCATATATTCATTTCAAATCATGTATCAAACACTGTTATCATCATTCATTCGATCCTTACCTATCCCTTTATCTTTTACTTTTACTTGCCTATTTCCTTTCCCTTTTATTCTCACTTGTAACCTTTTATCATGTCTTAAATTCTCTTTACTTTGACTTCTTTCCTCTTTTCCTTTTTATTCACATTTTTCATCTCTTTTAGAGAAGCGCACACCCAGTATGCGTCTTACACTTTTCTTTCTTTAGGAAGCGCACACCCAGTGTACGTCTTACACTTTTATTGGAATTATGGAGTGTCCATCATTGCGCACACCCAGTGTACGTCTTACAGCTCCGCATCTCGTGCGGCTTACACAATCATGGCATACGGCATCTCGCACGTCTTACATGACCAGGAGCACATCCTAACCGATTCCGTTATCAGGAATCTTGTGTGAGTCATTACTGCGTACATCCCTATGAGGCACGTCTTACAGCTGCACATGAACACATCAATGTGTCTTACGCGATCATTGCACACGGTCCACTTGCGACTTACAGCACACATTTTCATGCGCGGCTTATTGCACCCAACCGTAATGTCTAACTTGACCCGTCTCACACAACCATTATTCTTTACTTATCCTTTTACTTTTATTCATTCACTCTTGACTTCTCTCTTCTCACTCCCCTTTACTATTTCACTTGCCCTCTTGTCATAGTCTCTATCCTCTAGTTATTATTCCTCATTTAATCTATTCCCTATGGTCGGCACGCATATTATTCAAACAATAGCAAACATGTATAAAACAGCTATCACATTTCACACATTTATACATGCTTATCAAACATACACACATTCACAGTTAACTTAGTGGGTTCTTTAATTCACTTTATTCTCTAATAGTAATCTATATTCACTATCCTACAGTTCAATATCCTAATCTAACACCTATGCTTAGTACTCACTATGAGCACACTAGAAACCCAAACCTAAGCTAGGGTAACACCCCTCCTTACATCAAAACAGTAAGAGATAAGGAAGTCTTGTGAGTCTTAGCTTTGTTCTTGTGTCTGAACTCTCGAATCCGTAGCCCCTTGAACCTTCTTTGACACATTAGCAAAACCCTAAGAATGACGAGGAAGAGTTCGAAGTTTATGAGAAAGTGGAGGAAATGATCTTCGGCTCTTAGTAATGGTTGAGGCTTGATGAGGGTTAATGATGAGGGTAGAGTCTGTGATAAAAATATAAGAATGGTGTTTATCTCTAGAGCCCTAGTGGAGAAATGGAGAAGATGAAGTAGATATGTGTTTCGTGTGTTAGTGTGTTGTTATGTTGGCTTTTATTTTTATTTTATTTTCCTTTGGAACTAAACGTGTGGTCCTGGTGAGAAGCTTCCTTTGGAAGTTTTGGGAATATGTGGCTATAAATTAATGGCTTCTTGATGAAGCCACAAACAGTGATTTGAAAAGGACGTCTGACGTGCGCACGCCTGGGCGTGGAGAATGGGGCGCCTGGGCGCGGATAACATTGTGCGAGTCATTTGTTTTAGCGCAGGTGTTCGGCTCTAGCTCGGTGTGTTATGAATCCGACCAGATTGTGGTCGGTGCCCGTAACTAAGTGCCAATGGGTCGGTGTACAATCAAATTGACCGGACTGGAGTCAAGGAAACAGTGTTGGGGTCTCGGTGCTCGGTACGGTTATTTGAGCTCATCCCAAGTCTACGGGGTAACCTAACAGTCTGAGGTTCGTTGCTCGACTTACTTCGGTTAAGATGGGTTCGCGACCCTGAACATCGGTCGTTGGTCGGCTAAAATGGGATAGGTCTACCCGAGGTCCGATCAACTATACTTGGACTCTCTTGTTCTTTGCTAATACTTCCTAACTCTGACATGTTTTTCCCTTAATAAAAATCCCAACTTATTCCTATGATTTCCATTTATTTCAATTAGAATTATTCTAATTAAACTTGACATTACATTCAGGATGTTACATAACGGGTCGGGTTGGGTTGGGTTTTTATTATGAGGTTTAGCACCCAATCCAACCAAAATAATGGGTTGGATTGTTCTCAATTTGAGTGTTAAAACCGACCTAATCCAACCCATAAAAATTCGGGTTATGTTGAGTTGGGTGATTGAGTTTATATATTTTGATTTTTATAAAATTAAAAAATTAAAATTAAAAATAGAACAAAAATCACATGGATAAGTAATTAAATATTATCCAAATCACCTAAATTACATAATTATGAACCACAATTATCCATAAATTATATAATTACACAATTTTGCATTAAATTATGATAAATTAAGCGTAACATATATTAGAAATAAAAAAATATTTATATCAGTGAGTTGGGTTGAGTTAATCGATTTTTAAAATAATAAATTCGTGAGCCAACTCAAGTAGCATCCCTGGCAAGCAAAATGGATTGCGACTGTCCCCATATACCAACATGGGTCGATCACCCATCCCAGAATTACTTCTAGTCAAGCACGCTTAACTATGTAGTTATTATGTGATGGGATACCGAAAAGAAGATGCATCTTGTTGATATAGGTAGTGTCAATCAATTCTTTCAAGTCTTCCTGTACTATACAGTCCCATTCCTATACAGTCTCAGGATCACCCTCTCATTCCGATGTGTTGATTCATTCATGTGCCCCTTCCTTAGGGGTCTGCCAGGAGTCGCTCCTTATCCGTACCTCTTGCACCGGCAATAACTCTCTGTCCTCGTTGGCCCGGGTCTTACATGCTCACCAGCTTCTGTCCGGTTCGTCCTTGAACCACACCGTACTGGGAGAGGAACCTGGCTCTAATACCATTCGTAACATCCCTGACAGACAAAATGTATTTGCGACTGTCCCCACATACCAACACGGGTCTTTTCAGTGTGTTTTGTCCTCACTCGCAAACTTCCCCGAAGGTCACCCATCCCAAAATTACTCCAAGTCAAGCACGCTTAACTATGAAGTTCTTACATGATGGGCTACCAAATAGAAGACGCATCTTGTTGATATGAGTAGTACCAATCAATTCATTTAAGCCTTCATGTACTATGCAGTCTCATTCCTACATAGTCTCAGGATCACCCTCTCATTTCGGTGTGTTGGTTCATTCATGTACCCCTCCCTTAGGGGCTTGCCACGAGTCACTCCTTGTCTGTGCCTCTTGCATCGACGATCACTCGCCGCCCTAGTCAGCCCGTGTCTTACAACTCATACTTGATTGGGTTACAAAAAAATAAATCGACCCAACCCGTTAAACCAACCCAACTCGTTAAATATGGGTTGGGTTGGGTTTATCGGGTTCGCGGGTCGATTCTGACCCACTTACACCCCAAAATTATAGCCTGTAACACAAGAGCTATAAATCGCATGACTCGTGTTATTGGGGAGCTTTAATTAATATTTGTCCTAAATAAATAAGTCCTAAAGATAGATTGATGCGAACGATTGGCACTTGAATCCTTTCACCATGCACTAATGGCATGTTTGTTTTCATGGTAAGAATTCCCCAAACGCGCTTCTAGAAAAAGCAATTATATATTACTTTTGTATCACCGTGGTTTTCTTCCTCGTTTCCAAACACATAGTAACTTGTTGACATCCTTACATTATGCTCAATTTCTTTCACAATACACCTTCTCGCTGTAGTCAAAATTTCAACAACAATTATTGCATTCACACACCTTACATATCATTTTTTTAAAATTAAAAAAGTAGTTTTTGAATAACATCTTTTTTGAGATATGTGATGCTTTTAGGTGAAATACTTTTCAAATGGCCAAATTTTTCGAGAAGCTTTTTCCAAAAAAAAAAACCAAACAAATATGAATAATGTAGAAGGTTTTTTTCATTAATTTTAAGTTACTTGCATATATAGGGTACAAAGAAACTTTTGGTTTGGTGGATAGAGACAATGATGCAATTATCATTGAAGAATAGGAGTTTGATGCAAAAGATGTTTCTCAAACTCTTTGCGCGATGATGGCAATATTCTTAAATGGGTATAGAAACTAGAACCTGCCAAGAAACTTAAAACAAATGTTGGAAGTTTCTTGGTAAGTTCTTGTTCGTAATTCCTTCACCTATTTACGAATATTGTCATCACCTCCTGAAAGATTTTACAAGCATCTTCGCATTAGACACCTCTTCTTCAATGATAATTGTATCATTGTCTAAGCCCACAGAACCAAGGTTCTTATTGTAATTAACCTTCAGCAAAACATATATTTGATTGCTTATCAACATATTATAAAATAGGAGAAGTTGAGGGCATTTTTGTCATTTTCATTTTCCCTCCTTCATCCTTGCTTTTCCCTCCAAAATTGTTTGTCCGTGCATCGCACGGGAATAAATATTTATCTTAAGTTATTTTTAGTAAATTTTTATTAGTACAATTTGGATTACACATAAATATAAAAATTACCCGCAAACATACAATTTGCATTTCGATATTATTACAATTTGCACGGGTTATTAATGATCTTTTCAAAAGGAAATAATATGAATCAAATATTGACATAAAAAATATATAATGCCTAAACGATCCGTCATATGATAATTAACCAGCAAAAAAACGAATATAATGTTGTAATTTCATAAATTCTAATACAAACAAGTCATAATATAGGCAAATTGGTATTAAACATTTAAACAGAGCATCATTATTATGAATAATAAATTTTGGGTACAACGGAAAAAACGGATATATAAATATTAAAGATGAGCTATAATTTGGTATAATGATTAAACTTAATACAATCAAATATTTACTCAGTCATGAATTCAAATTTAAAAAAAAAATCCAAAAATTTATACAATATGTTGCAATTTAAATTGTGAAAAATAATGATGCGTTATTTTATACTTTAGACAATATACTTATTTACAATTATGAAGTTCTAATACAAGCAAGTAATTTGAAAGTTCGAATTTTATAAACACGAATTAATTAAAAGTGTGAAAACATGTTTTATATTTTGGGACAGATGTAATAATAATAATGATGATGATGATATATATGGTAAAAAAAATAGCTGCATTTGGACTTGCAAAACGAATTACTAACAAAATGCATTTGAAATGATGGATTAAATAAAACAAAAATCAAAATGAGTTGGATTTTTTTTTTAATATAAGAAATTATGTTGTTAATTAAAATTAGAAATCGCATAGTTGGTACATTATTGGTTAATTTTTATTAATGAAAAAGTTGGTAGCTGAAACTAGATTCAAAAGTTAATGTTTATAACTATTCATTTCTAAATACATGTAAATCATTTTTATAAAAAGTTTATATTAGCTTATTATTTAAAAAGACATATTTCCAAAATCTATAATCAACTTTTTTTTTAAAAAAAAAATTTAAACCCGTGCGATGCACGGGTAAAATTACTAGTTTATAGAAATGCTACCTAATCATGGTCTTAAAAAGTTCAATAAGTAAGAATATTTAACCCTAAAAGCATTGTTTGTCACAAGAAAGATACTTTTGAAAGTATTTTTATAATTACAATATCTATATATATATATATATATCAAATGTTTACTATTCCAATATCACTTACAAAATTAACCACTTTTTTTGGTGGACATGAATTTTTTCAAAAAGATATTCTATTAAGGACCTTAGAAAGTATCATATTAACATGCACAAATGAAAATCAAGTTGGTGAAAATAATATAATCACCCTCTTCAATTCCACGTCATGATGAGTTTGTTCTTCCATCTTCACATATACATACATCTCATTTATATGTGACAAACAAACTCATCACGATGTGGAATGAGAAAGGGTGATTAGATTATTACCCACAATCTTATTTTCACCAACCTAATTTCCCTTTCTGCGTGTTATTATTGATATATGATACTACCACTAATTTTTAAAATAAATTTTTCAAAAAAATTCACATTCACCAAGAAAATTCGATTTCTCATTCAAGTTCCAAGAAAACCTGCTTAACTTTGCAATTGAAACATGGATCATACTAAAATAATTAAAATTAAATTTATGAATATTTAGATAAATATTATATAAATTAAACAATCAAGAAAAATAGAAATTATTCTATGAAGTATGTAGGCAAGAACCTGAACGATCTCTGTGCCTTTAACTTCTTCATCCCATAAATATCATCTACTATATCGAAGCCCTCAACATCAAGTTCTACTATCAGAGGCACACTGCTAACACGCATCCCAGTTGCAACGACTAACAAGCATACTCCCAAGTACCCACCATCATAGAATTGACAAACAAAAGAAAAAAAGTGCAGAGGGAAGGAATGACACTAGCTTAAAACCCACTCGTCGCCTCTCTAGTGACAAAACAAAGAAGAAGTGAAGTATAAATAGATTTAAAAAATGATTAGGGTAAGACATTTTGGGCTAAAAATTTGGGTGGAGTTAATTTGGGCCTAACATGTCACGGGTCGACCCAACAAAAAAATATTAATATGACTGAATTGAAAAAATTAAACTAACACAATGCCGCCGATTCGGCTAGGTAGCCCATTGATACGAACCCTTGTTGACCAAGAAATTTAGAAACTGGAATGTCATTATGCTTGGTTCATGCTTATTCATATTGGATAAAAGTCTTAGTAATTTCAATGGAAAATTTAGAATGTTTATTGATGTGTTGTAAGCCTGTAACCTTTCTTGATCGCATCCATTTATTTGAGAAGCTAAAATATAATTCCACAAGTTGAGGGCAAGAGTTACTCTACTAAAAACAAAGGATGATTATTAGCTTGAAGAAATACAAGTTCTATGACTCATAAGCCAATTCTTATAGAAAATCATATTATATCATAAAACATAAAATCAGTGCCAAATCCTAATTTGGAGACTCTACCAAATCAGCTACATCCATCACCTCTTGATTAAAAACAACCTTATTTCACCTAGGTCAAAGTTGCCGCACAGGTTTGTTATTAAATTTCTACAGATTTTTTATCATACTTGTGCTCATAAACTTCTTTGCATTGTTAGAGCTCCATTAAGTTCTCTCTCTAGTCTCAAATATAAGAAAAAAAATTAACTTCACACTTGTTAAGGAGGTTAATTGAGTGTATTTAATTTTCTCAAGTTCATAAAAAAAATATATGTGGATACTTACATCAAAAAGTAGAACTATTAAAGGAACAAAAATTAATTTAGACAATGACTTTGTAAGAGTATTTTAGGAATAATTGTATTTAATAATAGAGAGCTAATTCACTTTTTCATATATATATATATATTTGAGATTAATAGGATTTTTTTCTTCTTATATTCAAGATTGAATGACACCGCAAGAAAAACGTGAATTACCAAGGGCCAATCCCTCGATAAATGGCTAAAATCCCTCGGTAATTGCCAATTACGACGGCCAACTGACGGTATCGCATCTATCGGTAAAAGTGGCATCGCTAACAAATATCGAGGGCCCCGACATCCCTCATTTATTACCGAGGGATTTTCTCTCGGTAAGTAATATTTTACCGACGGAATATCCGTCCGTCGGTAATTTAAATAATTTTCGAGGGATATTCCCACGAAAAAGTACAAATAGGTTATCGAGGGCCTAGCCCTTGGTAATGAGCGAATATGGTTACTGAGGGGCTAACCCTCGATGACGTGCAAATTAGTTATTGAGGGCACACCCCTTGATAATGTGCAAATTAGTTACCGAGGTTATATCCCTGTGTCCAAATATGCTATTAAGACCGAACTTTTAGCGATTTCCATTTGTCCTGACGCTACGGAAGAGTATGGCTACAAAATTGTTGCACTGATGACTGAAGAACGTATTTGTTCAAGCCAGACATATTATGCCTCTCCTCATTTCTTGATGATGTTATGATGTCTCTTCATGGAATTCATGGTAAACTTTCCATTGTCAGAGGTCAAGATCAAGGTGTTGAATCACTTGAGAATTGCACCCTTACAACTGTATCGTAATAGTTGGGCTTTCATATGCACTACAAAGCTCTTATGTAGTGTAATTTATCATTAGTACAACTATCATTGGTAATAACACCTCTCCTCACCAACTTGTTTATTGTGAGTAATTTATCTTGCATAGGCAGTTAACAAATAAAAGAATGTTAAGGCACATTTAGAGTGCTCCAAATAAATTGAGAATGTTGGAGCTTTCTTATTGTATGTCCTTTACCATGAAGCAATTGTATATATATTCACCAGTGTTTCAAATTGCGGTTGCGGTAGCGATTACGGTCACGCTGTGGTTGCTTCGATTGCGATCATTACGCCCATTGCGATGCGGATTACGGTCGTTGCAGTGTGAAATTAATTGAAGTCCCCACAAAATGAAAAAAATAGAATATATTATTATTGTTATTGTTTTTATATTTGTTTATTAGTAAATTTATATAGATTTATAATAAAAATAATATAATTTTGCTAACAAGTAAGGATATATAAACTACCAACGAGGTGTAGCATACCTGGCTCGGGACTTTGTCCTCGGTTCGCAAGGACACAAGTTCGAATCTCACCTCGGTGGTATGAGTCTGTCGCTCCTTTGGGGATGGTTGACCTCCTTCAGACAGTTTGCAGGCTATGACCTGGAGGCGGGGTTGCCCATCAGAGTCGTCAATGTGCGGCAATGACGGTGGGATTCCCTCGTAAACCAAAAAAAAGATATATAAACTATATCGAAAAAAAAAAGTAATAGATAATTGATTTTAGATAATTGGATAACATATATATAATTTTGAAACAAATAATTAAAAAAAAAATTAAACTTGCAATTTATCTCCATGGCTAATTTCTCCTTAGGCCAACGGCCCACCAGCCTCCTACTTAAACTTTTTAAATTTTTTAAAGAAAAAAACCTCCTTATTGCCCCAATCGACACACCCTCCTCATATGGTCTTCTTCTTCCTCACTCATCTTATTCTTCTTTTACTTCTAATTCTGATTTTTGAGTTTGTGACCTCCTCTATGCCTCAAAAACGCCTCTGAATCTCCCTAGTCAACCACTTTTGTAAACCACAAATCCCCAATCTCTTCATCATCATCATCTCAAACTTCACTCTTCCTGTGGCCACTCCCTCCAGCGCGGTTGCCATATCCTCCGAACGATTTCTCTCTCAAACCAAGAGCAAAAACAAGACAGGGATGGAAAAACGGTGGTTGCATCCGTTCTCTTGCGGTATTGCGGCCGTTATTGCCGTTACGGCTCCGTTTTTTCTATGATTTAGGATCACACCGCAATTGCGGCCCGAGGTGGTAACAGTACCCGCCGCAACGGATATGTAACGGTCGCATCATGTATTGTGGACCGTTATTTAAATCATTGAAATTCACTGCTACTTGTATTTGCTTTCCATTTACTACCTTCGAACACAACTTGAATTTTATGTTAGTTTGATTTTGTTGAGCTTTTTCCAATCCATGCATGTATTGTTTGATGTAAGTATAAAATTTCAAGGCTAAACTCCTCGTTTAATCCATTATCTTATTTTTCAATTTTAAATTGGTCCTTTACATTTTTTTTGGTTTCATATTAGTCTCTCATGTTTCTTTTCGCTATCAAATTGATCTCTAAATCACTGTTCATCCTACGTGGACTAACATGATATGGACACGTGTAATTTTCTCTCTCCAACAATGTAGACGTGGACCAATATGATATTGACACATAGGATGAATAGTGATTCGAGGACAAAATTGATAGCAAAAAGAAACATGAGGGATCAATATGAAGCAAAAAAAATGTAAGAGACCAATTTAAAATTAAAAAATAAGATAAGGGATCAAATGAGTAGTTTAGCCAAATTTCAAAAGTCATAATCTCAGGACCAGCCCAAGGGGGGCAACAAGGGCGCCCGCCATGGGCCAAAAAAAATTATATATATATATATATATATATATATACATAAACGTTAAAAATATTGATATCAATACTATCCAACACAATTGGTCATTGAGATTTTTGTTTTCCATAGTAATTAGAGTCGGAGTCCCACTATTGACATCTTTTCTTTTTTTACTTATTTATATATGTTCTCCTTTTTATTTTGTTCAAATTAAATGCACTTTTTAAATTTTTTCTTTCATTTTTATTATGAGTCATACTTAACTATATTATAAAGAGCAATGAAAATAGTTATATTTCTTAAATTTTAAAAAATACTTTAACATTACAATTTTATATCTTAATTTATATTAAAAATTTCACAAATATATTATTTCACATTAATGAATAAAAAACAAATATGATTAAACAAAACTAATAAGTGTCTTGTAAATAATACAAAGTAACTTAGAAATAGAACAAAAAATTCATCTAAAAAACAATTTAAAAAAAAACCGAAAGAAGTATTTATTTCTAAATTTCAAGTTTTGTTGAATTGATTGTTATTTTTATCCATAATAGAATGAAAGTATACAACTATTAGAGAAATGTTGTTTATTTTTTGCTAATTAATCAACATTAAAATATATAATTTTGGAATCAGTTTAAATGACGATATAAAATTGCATTGAGGAACAATGTTTGCCAAAGTTAGAACCTAGGGTTATAAAGTAGATTTCGAACATTAAGTAATGATATTATTAAGATATATAATCATATTATTGCATAATATTTTATTTCACCTCCCTTTAACTCTTTGTCCAAGTTTCTTTACTAATTATGGTTTTGAAACACATCTTTATTCTCAAACTTCTCTACTAATAGAATTGTTGAAGCGGTTGAAGCCTATGTGATTTATTTATGGTTGATTGTATTTTTTGCAAATTTATAGAGTTATAAGCATTAACAATATTTTGGAAAAGTCCCTATATTAAGAGAGATTTTATTGTTAAAATTTTATTTATTTACAAGTTTTTTATAGTTTAAGGGCAAAAAAAAAATTTTCGCCCCGGCATATAACATGTCAGGACCGGGCCTGCATACTCTTGGCACAAACCCACGTTACCCCAAGGCGGTTATCTTCTTTTTTTTTAGCTACAACTCACATTTGCTTCATTTTTAGAGCTGCCTCATGTCTTTTTTTTTTTTTTAGGGAAAGATGTATTTTATTCAAATATCATAAACAGTACAAGAAGAAATTTCATATTAATAATAGTTAAAGGGAAAACAAAATACACTGCAACAACATGACTCTTCCATGTGGACATGGATCATCAACAACTGCCAAAACCGGACTCTAACAGGAGATTCAATAGCCTTTAATTCCAAGATAACAATCTCATTGATGCTGGGACTAAGCTCAGTTCGACGACAAGGAATAATCTCAGATCTAAAACGAGAGAGCCGATAGCCAAATCAACAGTCGGCAAAGGGAGATCTGTCTCGACGAGTAGCCTTCCAATTATTGGAGCAAAGAGGATAACCATCAGAATGGTTTCTGAGACTACAAAATATTGAATTAATCCATGATTGTAGGGGTGTAAGTGGTCCAGTCTAGGACCACCAGACCAATCAGAACGGACCGAAAAATGCGATCCAAAATGGTCTCACGATCTGGTCCGATCTCAAAACATGTGGACTGTTCTATAATTGTCTGATCCGCGGTCCAGCTAATTTTCAGACCACAAAGACCGGACCGGACCGATTAGCTTAAATATTTAAAAAAAAAAACGAAAAAGGGCAAAAGGGTGGGTAGTATTAGTACCCAATGGCCAGTGGGTACACACATGTATTATAGAAGAAGGTGTGAAACTGTGAATGGTCTTGCCAAATTCAATCCTTGTCATCATGTTTTCGTTTCAAATTTTCAACACCCAATTCAATCATCGTTTCAAATTTTCCTCAATGCAGGAACGTAGAGCCCCAAATCTATGAAGTTCATCCTTGTCTTCCTTTAAAAGGAATCTCGATGTCTGGTAAAATAAACATACATAAGCGGTGTTGATCTAGAAAGGTGGGTAGTACTGGTACCCACTGCCACTGGGTACACACATGTATTATAGAAGAAGGTGTGAAACTGTGAATGGTCTCAGGGAAAAAGAGACTGTTGTATCCTCTTGTACGCATCCATCGCTGCCACCTTCGTCCACTGCCGTCGTCGTCTTCTTCTCCTCCTCCGTCCTCCGCCTTCTCCTCCTTCGTCTTCTCTTCCTTCGTCTAGACGGCCACAGCTTCTCCTCCTTCGTGGCTTCGTCGATCTCCTCCCTCCACAAGTCCACTGCTCTGGTTCTCTCTCTCCCTCACCCGTCGGTTCTCTCTCTCCCTCCGTTCTCTCTCACCGATCTCTGTCCTTACCGTTCTCTCTCACCGACTTCCTCCGTCGCTGCTTTAGCAGCAAGCAACTGCTGTTGTTCGGAGAAGGAGAGGGAATCTTAGGGTTCCCAAGTGAAAAACGGGCCTGAAGGCCCAGTTTAAAAAAAAAACCTTGAACAATTATGGTCTAAATAGACCAGACCGGACCGACCCGATTTTTGCATATGAAAAACATCGGGACCAGACCAGACCACATTAATTTAATCAGTCCGGTCCCAAAAGTCCATTAAAGACCGGACTGGAGCATTACACCACTACATGATTGTGTCATTTCCTTATTTCCTTTCATGACTAGGATAAAAGGTCTTCCTTTACTCGTCAAAACTGGGGGTCGTCAATATTTTATTAAAATCATCCCGAAATAAATTATTTTATTAAAACAGTTATTAAGGAATTAAAAATGAATAAATAAATGTTGAAAAATTAAGTTTAACGGTTTTCAATATATTAAATTTATTATTTCCAATGTATAATAACTATTTTTCTTCCTTGAATAATGCGTTAAGGATATTGGTTAGTAATTTTCATTAAATTATTATCAATATTATTTACACATTATTTTAGTCCCAATTACCCATGCAAAGGTGGAGTAGCATCGATACTAAAAAAAATTACAATTAAAAAATGTCAGGGTAGGCCCAACATGGGTACACCATAGCAATTAGCAACCTTGATCACATGGGAGATGAAATGAAACGCTACTCTACAAAGCACACAACAGAATACAAAAACCATGAAAACAGAAGAAGCATCCTAAACATGGAGAGAAGTCCACATCCACATCCTCCACGTGCCACTCCAAGTCCATGGCTTTACAAAACCCAACCAAGTACAACCTCCTCACCAACACCAAACACATCCCAGCTGACAGCACACAACCCCTTCCTTCAATTCAACCCTTCCAATTTTCCCTTTTCTTTTCTTATTCCTAAAAAAAATTACTAATATATTAATATTTTCTAAACTATTCTCTCACCCGATAATCAGACATTTAAGTAAAAACCAACAAAGCTCAGCACAGTTGATAGATAGCTGAGTTTTTTAAACATGATGTCAGGGTTCGATCTCTGCCGTGAACATGAAAAATACTTTGTTGGTAGATGCAAAACTCACTTCGGTGATCTCTACATCTCGGCGGGAATTAGTCTTCGGTTGTCGGCTGGGGATACCCTTGGTAAAAAAAAAAAAACATTTAAGCAAAAACCCCAATAATAAATCCAGATACTTAGAGTGACTCAAGTCTTATCCAATTTTAATACACCTCTACAAACTTCAAACCCAACACAACAAAACACCATCTATCACTTCATCATATTAAAAAAAAAGGGGAAAAAGAGCACAAGAAATTAAATTAAAAAAAAAAAGAAAAAGAGAGAAGAGTAGAAAGAAAGAGATTTTACCAGTTAGCTCTTGTGATATACGGATATACGGTCCCATCTCTGTCTTCTTCCCTTTTCCTTTTCCTTTTCCTCTCTTTCTTCCTTTGCTTCTGCTTCTTCTTCTTCAATCTCTCTCTCTTTCTCAGTGTTCTCGTTTCGCTTCCTTCGATCTCTTCGCTTCTCATTTTCTTCTTTAAATAACAACACCAATCTCTCTCTCTCTCTCTCTCTCTGAGAGTCTCAGTAGTTTCGCAATGTTATTCCAAAACCCTAACTCACTCCCTTCCAAAAACACTGTCGTTTCGCCAACAACAACAACTCTTATTTGTCAATGATGATCATGGAACTGACCGAACTGACCGATTCCGCTTCGGGCAGCGCTGATCACAACAACCGCACCAACCACCCTCCGCAGCAAATTCAAGAATCTTCTCATTCCGGACTCGGAATCGACCTCAACGAGATCCCTTCCCCTTCCGCCGCCGAAACCCTATCGCAGGACTCTCTCGACGTTGTCCGCGAGTACCACGACAACCCGGGCCCACCGCAGGGAGGCCCGGCCACCATCCCGCGCGGCCCGACCCCCTGCGCCGCGTGCGGGAAGCACGGCGGCGCCCAAGCCCTGGTGCTGTGCGACGGATGCGAGCGGGGATTCCACCTGCCGTGCGCCGGCGTCAGAGGCGGGCGGAACGCGGTGCTGCACGTTGTGGAGTGGCTGTGCGCCGATTGCGTGGGCAACGGAGTGAAGAGTAAGAGGTGGCCGTTGGGGGTTAAGTCTAAGCAGCTTCTTGATATCAATGCTTCGCCGCCGAGTGACGGAGACGCTGAAGAGTCGCAGGATTCGAGGTATAGAAAAATTTATGACCTCTGATGTTTTTCTGTTATGTATTGTTGCAAATTTAAGTGAACTTGGAAATGTGTGAGATAGCTTGTTGTTGTTGTTGTTGTTCTAATATTGAAGTAGTTTTTGAGGGTTCTAGAATCAATGTAGATGCTTTATTGTGTCATTGTTGGATTGAGGAACTTGTTTTTTTTTTTGGGAGAGAATGTTAGATGATATTGGAGCTTGTTTTGTGCTGTTGAATGATTATCGTATCAGCTATAGCACATAGGATTTTGAAATACGGTTAGAAAGGAGACACAATGATCGTGAGCAGTATCCTTGTAGCGGGTACATGTACGAGTTTTTCTTTCTTTGCCACATTTTTCACTTCCAAAGTTTAGGTTAATATAGTGTTTTTTGTTTGTTCTTGATAGGCAAAGTTTTTGACGGGGAGGGGGGAGGGGAAAAATTGTGTTGTTGCCAAGGATCGAACTCAGCTCGCACTTTATGTCCTGTAGCTCTATCAACTTAGCTACATATTGGGGACATGTTAATAGTGTTTGTTATCGGCAAAGAAATAAAAGATGCAAGCACTCGAGTAGTGGGGTGGAGTGTCGAACCTCTTCCATTGTAATCACATTGAGACCGGGGAGCGTGCCAGCTGAGCTATAAGCTCGTATGCTGAACTAGTTTTTATTATAATTACAAAGTTGTCGGTGCATGTTCTACTTATTGGTTCCAGTAGATGTTTTGGAAGTGCTCTAGGAGATATTTTCAACCAAACATATTTTCAAACCGGTTATTATTTTTTGGCAAATGAAAACAAGTGCCCTTAGAGCACTTGTTAAGAAGCCAAATATAGTGAGAAATTATGGAAAAATACAGTTTTTTGTATTCCCGAGAGATGGAGGAAGGTGCACTTATGATTATTTTCCAATTCTACTAATCAGTTAGCAAGACTCTTTTTTTAGGAAATAGATTCTCTAACTTAATGTTAGAATAACATTGGTGTAAAATCACTAAAATCCAAAACAAAAAATTTTGGTTTTATTTTGGATTTTAGTGGTTTTTACACCAATGTTACTCTAACATTTTGTTGGAGAATCCAAATCCTTTTTTTTATTACTGCAAATGAAAACAGGGAAAATAGAGATCACGTGCTCTTATATATTTCCTTTTTTGTACCCTTTGGCGTAATGCACCTAGGTCAATTTTTAAACCTTATTAAGACTCTCTCTCCTTGGTTGTCCGTGCATTCCATCAACAAGAAGTGTATCCATGGCTTCTTGTACCAATTTCTTCTGATGCATGACTACTTCCCCTGGCGTAGATCTACATGTTGTTAATAGATCTCTACTGCATTCAGAATAGGGTTTCATAAGGTATTACTGTTCATTTGTTAATTGAAAGAGACATAATGTGAACAAGAATTTCAGTAAGGTTTTTTTGCGGACTTTCGGTTAAAGTTTATTCAAATATGACTGAGTTTTTGCTATGATATGGAAAGTCGTTACCAGTACTTTCATGGTTATCATTAATGTTGCTAGTTTTTAACGGTTTGTTATGGTGCTGGTGATTTATACCATACTGGTTACCTATTCTTGGGGTCCTCCATTGTTGTATTGGCATGCTGCTATTCTGTGAGTGATTTATATGTATGATAGTCGTTACTTTTTATTGATGTTGCTAGTTGAATCTTAATAATGATGATAGTTAATATGTATGTCTATAATTACCAAGGAATTTTTTATATCCCACTACACTGTCATATGTTAATGGTTGTTTGAAAACTTTGAATGCTTTGGGTAGCTTGTCTGCTAATGTCTGAACTTGTGGAGTACTTTTCTTGGTACTGCCGTTAGCTTTATGCTAGTTCTATTTGAGTCTTTTAATTTGTTTATGTATTGATTAAAGTTTCCTGAATCCTAGTTGTTATATTTAGTTACTGTTTACATGTATTTTGGCTATAGAAAGCACACAGTGGGTGATAATTCTTTTGGTGCCAACCCATTGGGTGCCCCAGTTGCATATTCAAACTTACACAACGGGAGTGCTTTTGGCTTCCAAAGGGCATCAGGAGTCGCGGCACATGCTGTTAGAGTGGGTTTTGAGGATATAATGAATCATACTCAATCATTGGCTAGAAGCTTAGAGGAGGTACTGTTGATTTCCCTCTTGGAATTCATACTAATAGTAATAGAAATTATACAGCTTTTAGAATACGATCCCAGAGTCTAAATGAGATATTTTGCAGGGTCTTAGAGATTTTATATTGGAAAGGCGTGGTGTGCTAGAGGATGGTTGGCGAGTGGAATTTAGACAATCAGTAAGCAGCTCTGAACTGTATGCAGTTTACTGTGCACCTGATGGAAAGATATTTGATTCTTTGCATGAAGTAGCTTGTTATCTTGGGCTAAAGTCTGGCTACAATTCTATGGAATCCGAAATACGAAATGAGAGGTCAGGTGGGCCTCAACCATCCAGAAAACGAAAATCAACAAAAACTCCAGCAGCTAATGGTTTTGCAGAAAAGTGGGGAACCTTGATCAATAGTTACTGTAAGGATTCTCCTTCTGATGGGTTAAGTGTTGAATGTGCTGTTTTTGGTGGTAATGTCCGAAAAGCTACTGAAGGTGAAATTAGAAGAGAAGAGGAGGGCCACTGTAGCCCTGAGCAATCTTCTGTAAGTGAATGTGATTCATACCTCGTTTGCTTGCAGAGCCGGTTTCTTACTTGTAAATTTCTCCATTCTAATACATACTTTAGGGAGTTATTGTTCTAGTTAAGGTAAAATTAGCAATTCCTGCCTGATTTTTCTTTGTTTTACTTTTCAGGTTGGACTTCCTCTCCAGTTCAAGGATTTCTTGGTTCTTTCTTTGGGAAAAGTTGATGGCAGACCTTCATATCATGATGTTAACCTTATATGTCCCATAGGTTATAAATCTTCTTGGCATGATAAAATTACTGGCTCTCTTTTTACATGTGAAGTTTTGGAGGGTGGTGATTCTGGACCTATATTTAGGATCAGAAGATGTTCTTGTTTGGAAATTCCTGTTCCGGTTGGGACAACCATCCTCTCAATGTCTAGTCTTTGTCAACAATTTGTCAGTCAAGCCAATGAAGAAGGTAAGAGAAAGACTAGTGATGATATGGATTATGATGGTGATGAAAGTATCCAGATGTTCCTTTTAGACCCTTGCATGCCAACAGAAAATGATGTATTGAGTTGTATAGAAAGTTGCTCGAAACAAGCATTCGATACTTCTACATCAGACACACTACAACATATTGCCGGTTCAGTTCAAGATAAAACCAGAAATTTATTATCTGATGACTTGGGGTTGGTTGATGAAATTGGTGAAATTTTGGTTGAAGAGCGGTCATCATCCTCAGCATGGGAAGTTATTTCTCAAAGGTTAGTTAATGCCTGCAAGGATATCTGCAAGCAGAAAGGATCTCTCAAGTTTTATTGTAAACATGTTGAAAATGAATTGTGCTTACATAATTGGGATACAAGGAATGGAGAAAGTCATTCTCAATTTTCTTCATTGGAGAAATTTTGTGGTTCACTTGGTTCGGTCAGCATAATGCCAGATGTAGTTTATGCAGAAAATGATCTGAATAGTCTCTTTGAGATCTTAGGAAAATGGTTGGGGCAAGATAGATTTGGATTAGATGTTGAATTTGTACAAGAATTATTGGAACAGCTTCCTGGTGTCCAAGATTCTGTGCAGTATGAACTTCTAAATAGTAGAAGTAATAGCTCTTCATTTCCAACGGTTGAAAATGGTTTCCTAGTGGTTGAACAGAGAGGTGGATCACAATATCAAGAAGAAGAAGCAGTTCAAGGTTTATACAGAAGGTCCAAGAAAGCCAGATTGACTTATAAATGTGTTAAGGAAGATCGTTGTCCACCACCTCCCGGCAAGCGACTGTGCTCTAGGGTTCCTAATGAACATATTGGTGACCTTTTTCAGGTATATATGTTACCTGCCAATAGTGCAACTAAAATATATCTTTTTTACACGCCTACACCTTTTTTCTTTTCATTGTGACTTAATTATTTATTTGCTAATTGCTATGATATATAAGTCTTACGTTATTATGCTTTGATCTTCCAGGCTTGGGAAGTTATAGAGCGATTTCATGAAATTCTGGACTTGAAAGAACCAATATCATTAGATGAGCTAGAAAAAGAACTTATCAACCCATGGTTTGATGGATCAAATTTCCTTGAGAAATCTGAGAGGGAAATGAGTGGCAGTCAAGTTTTAAGTTTGCAAGGAGATGTTGGTAATTGTGGATCCCCGAATTGTGAAGTTGGTCCATCAATTTCCATAGACAGTTCCCATGCTTTTATTCAAGTGGGAACAGAATCAATGAAAGAGGCAGCTCAAGTTAAGCACGCATCTTTCACTTATGCCAGATGCTTTGGTGTTGCTTTGACCAAGGCACATAATTCCTTGCTAAGAGTGCTTATAGGTGAACTGCAATCAAAGGTGGCTGCTCTGGTAGATCCAAGTTATGAACCTGGAGAGACACGAACTAGAAGGGGAAGAAGAAAAGATCTAGATAGTGCAATTCCTGCTAAACGAGCCAAGGTTAACATGCTTCCTAATAATGAATTGACTTGGCCAGAATTAGCTCGCAGATACATTTTGGCTGTGTTATCAATGGATGGTAACCTGGACTCTGCAGAAATTACTGCACGCGAAAGTGGTAAAGTATTTCGTTGCTTGCGAGGTGATGGTGGTTTGCTGTGTGGTTCCCTTCCTGGTGTGGCTGGGATGGAAGCAGATGCACTGGTAAGCATAGTGAATGTCTTAAGCAATGATTCATGAGTTTTATCTTCATCTTGATTATTGCGATGTGATACTCATTTTTTTCACCAGGTTACATTTATGGAGCCTTACTGTAAATTAATTTGGCAATCTGTCTCAAAATTCTAAGTATCATTAAGGTTCTGAAACAAGAGATTAGATTATAAGGTGATCACATTAAGGTTAATAATGCCTAGAAGGGTAGCTGATGGTTGGCAGTTCTGGCCCCAGGAGAGTCTTTTTCTTTTGCTCTTAATATATTAGGGTCTAATGGATATTTATGATTTATGTAGACAAGTCATATTGCCACTTGGTTTATGGAAGCATGGCTTAGGAACATAGAGGAAGTTCATTTATTTTATTGGGCTACAAATAGGAATTTGAAATCACTTATTCTACTTATAATCATTTATTTCATGAAAATGTGTTGTTGCTTTTAAAGAAGGAAATCTCAATGTAGCCAGGACTGAGAAATGGCCATTTCTGAGGAAATGACAGGATTTTTACTGAAAATCACCAGGAGAGAGTTAAGATGCTTATACTGTGAACTATATCGTTTGTGTGCTTAGCAAATTCGGGAAATTTATGTCAAAAAAGCTCTGCTATAGCATTTTGGTGATCGTAAATATAGTCTTGGATCACCAATGATTACACTTGTTCTGAATCATGCTAAGCCAAAGCACCTCACATAGCATTTTTGTAATCATAATTATAGTCTTGAAGGAGTATCTTGCTTGTGACATACCATGCTTCTAGGTTTTTTATTTTCCTACTGGTCAAACTTTCAAGACCATGATTAGGTAGCTTTTACCAGATACAATAATACTTGTTTTTTTCTATTGTAACTTAAGCAATTGAATATAAGCTACACTGAAAGGTTTTTTTTTTTTTTTTTTTATTTGGCTCAGTTGCTTGCAGAGGCTACAAAGAAAATTTTTGGTTCTTTGAGCAGAGAAAACGATGTCCTAACCATTGAAGAAGAGGAGTCTGATGTGAAGGATGCTTCTGAAAATCTTCTGGGCGGTGATGGCAGTATCCCTGAGTGGGCAAAGGAACTTGAGCCTGCCAGAAAACTACCAACAAATGTTGGAACCCGGATCAGAAAGTGTGTTCACAATGCTCTGGCAAAAAATCCGCCAGAGTGGGCTAAGAAAATTTTGGAGCATTCTATTAGCAAGGAAGTATACAAGGGCAATGCTTCTGGGCCAACAAAGGTGCTATATGACAAAACTAAGAGATTCATGTTTTTCTTTGTACTACATTATGATAGTTCATCTGGTCAAAAAAAAAAAAATGTTCTTAATCTTGTTTGGTTTTTTGTGATATGTTTTATGAAAGCTTAATCTGGAATTCATTGTTCTTTGTGTTTGAAAACAGAAAGCAGTTCTGTCAGTATTGGCCATTATATCGGGTGAACAATTGCCACCAAAGCCACCCAAGAAAGGGAAGAAAAAGAAGACTGAACTATGTATTTCTGACATTATCATGAAACAATGTCGCATTGTATTACGTCGTGCAGCTGCTGCAGATGATTCTAAGGTTTTTTGCAATTTGCTGGGAAGAAAATTAATTAATTCGTCGGATAATGATGATGAGGGGCTTCTTGGATCTCCAGCTATGGTGGCCCGTCCTCTTGACTTCCGGACTATTGACCTTAGATTGGCTGCTGGAGCATATGGTGGATCTCATGAAGCTTTTGTTGAGGATGTTCGCGAGGTGTGTGTTCTATCAAACTTAGATTGCTTGACCAACAGTCTTCTAATTGTTTACGTTTCCTATAAACATCTCTTTTCTTCATATACTATTTTCTTATTCAATTCTGCAGTATAATATTGTGCAATCAAGTGAATCTTCCAAATTTTGATAAAACTTTAAGCCTTTATGTTATACATTTATGTTTCTAGAGGAAGCATTAATTTCACCCAATAATTCTAATCTAAAGATTCTGCTAGCAGATATTGAGCAAGATAGTCCTGCTTGAAATTTTAAGGCATTTGAACTTTTCTCATAATTGCAAAGCATGATATTTTCTTCATTTATTTAATCTAAATATTTGTAAAAGGAAATTCCTTGTCCATTTCAGGGTTTTAATTGATTTTGATACTTAAATGAATTCAGCCTTGTCAATCTGTTCTTGTAGTATGTTTTTTCTTTGCAAAGGTGTTAATAGCTTTTTTTAAAAAAAAATAAATAAATAAATAAAACTTGCTTGTGCACTGCTTGAGTTCATTGCTCGGAGGATATCATGGTTGGTTTCCACATGTGTTCCTTCAAACTCTATTCAATATTCTTGCTGGAATATGCCAAGTTACTGTTATGATGAGGGCACTTACTGGTATTCTTTCTCATATGGAGGGCGCTAATTTCCATGTTTGATTTTGCAGCTGTGGAACAATGTTCGTGTTGCTTTTGGGGATCAACCTGATTTAGTTGAACTGGCTGAAAATTTATCCCAGAACTTTGAGTCTTTGTATAATGAGGAGGTTGGTAGCTTGTGCGAGTGTCTGTGAATACCCATACATGTACAGTTGTGGTAATGTGCTTTCACTAATTAATTAAACATTTGAATTTTTTCTGTGGGTACAGGTTGTCACTTATGCCCAAAAATTTGTGGAGTATGCTAAACTGGGATGCTTAAGTGCTGAAACAAGAAAAGAAGTTGACGATTTTATTGAGTCAACAAGAGAGATTCCTAAGGCCCCATGGGATGAGGGTGTCTGTAAAGTATGTGGCATTGATAGGGATGATGACAGTGTTCTACTCTGTGATACTTGTGATGCTGAGTATCATACATATTGTTTGAATCCTCCACTTGCAAGGATCCCTGAAGGAAACTGGTACTGCCCTTCTTGTGTTGATGGTAAACGTGCAACTCATGAAGTCAGAGAACGTACAAATATTATTTGCAAAGGTCGAAGGAAAAGATTCCGGGGTGAAGTTAATTCTCGATACTTGGAAGCTTTAACTCATTTAACTTCTGTAATGGAAGAAAAAGAATACTGGGAGTACAGCATCGGCGAGGTTTGTTTTTAGCACCTACTTATGTTACATTCTCTTTCTTGGCTAGCTAAATTCTCATGAACCTTATGGTGGATAGAATGGTAGTATGGTCTTTTTATTTTTAGTGCTGGATATTTGAGGGTGGACCTTGGTACAATGGTAAGGTTGTTGCCTTGTGACTAGGAGGTCAAAAGTTCTAATCCTAGAAACAGTCACTCTGCTTGCGAGGGTAAGGTTGGGCAAGGTCGTGTACTTTTACCCTCCCCAAGCAGGTAGTCAAACTCGCGATTTAGATTGTGGTATTGCCCGATTTATGATTTTACAGGTATAAATTATCCAGACCACTCAAAGAACGAGCATTGAGGAAGAATCAATGGGATCAATTGGTAACCTAGTAGAATCGGGGGGATCAAGCGATCCTTTCTATTTTTGCGGTTCTGTCATTTTGTTGTTTTTTTGGGTCAGCCCAAAACTAGTTCGGCCCACATTAACCCTACCCTATTTTAGCCAGTCTTAACCCTAACCAGTTTTACTTATTATTTATGTTATTTCTTCACTTCTTTGTTCTGTTGCTGGAGAGGTGGTGTGTTTCTTTCTCTTCATATTTTTTAATATTGTCTTCTATAGAGGTGCTTGTGCTAGTTTTGGTGGGTTTGTCTGTTTTTTTGGGTGTGCACCAAGGGTTCCCCCAGCAGAAAGTTGAATTCTAATCCTTTCCAGGCATAGAGATCTAGGTTTTTGTCTTTTTTACTCTTTATAATAATTATCTCCATTTTTTCTCAATTGTTTTGTTTATATATATAATTATATAAATATTATGTATGCATATAAAAAAAAAAATTAAATTTACATTTTTTTATTTCAGTAGGATCTTATTATCCGTGTTACGATTCCACAGTTTACAAGTATCTCCCCCCTCCCAATCCTACGTAGGATCTCAATTTGGATTTTGGATAACCTTGCTCCCAAACCCTACCTGGGGGGGGGGGGGGGGGGGGGGAACCTTGTGCAATGGGTCGCCCATTTTTGCTTCGTGGAAAATAATTTTTGGTTGTAATTACAATACTGGTTTATGCCTGTCCATTTGTTATCATCTGAATGAATCTTAATGGGATTCTCTTATATTGCCTGACTCTTAATGATTGCTGAATTTCATTTACTTGATGCCCTTGGGCATAAGACATATCTGACCAAGTTTCCTCATCTTAGTATTGCTTTTAATAATGCAAATGCTGATATTTTTTTGTTGGGATATTGTCAATGTTCTTGTGCATGTTTAAATGGACTAGAATCACTACCAAGTCAAAATACACTGCGGTAGTAATTCAACTGGAGTTATGATGACATGTAGCTGAAATTGAATTTTTTTTTTAATGTTTGTATTTGCTTAATTTTTTATTTTTTTTTATTGGTTTCAGAGAATTTTCCTTCTCAAGTTTTTATGTGATGAGTTGCTTAACTCTTCCCTGATACGCCAGCACCTTGAGCAATGTGCAGAGTTGTCTGCTGAGTTGCAGCAGAAATTGCGTTCATTTTCTGTTGAGTGGAAAGGTCTGAAAGCTAAAGAAGATATCTTATCCACAAAAGCTGCAAAAATTGATGCATGCTCGCTTAACACTGTCGGAGAAGTTGTTCAGAAGGAAGGGTTTACAAATTCTGATACCGATAGCCAAAATATGAATTCGGTCGATGTCGAGGGACAACGTAGGAACGTCTCTGGGGCAATGGAAGATTTTCAATGCAACGATGCCGGTGGAGCAGGTCATCATATCCAGGGTAAAAACCAGAAATTTGATGGAAGAGACATACCGCCTCTTGTGACATGCCAGCAAGGACAAAGTGTGCTTATTGATTCTCCTCAGGTCGCTACGAATGAGTCAGAACCTTTCCATGATGAGCTCAATGCAACAAAGCGTGATATTTCAGCACTACAGGACTCCATAACTAGTACACAATCACAGATACTTAAGCTCTCTGTTCGCCGGGAGTTTTTGGGTACTGATTCCATTGGTCAACTATACTGGGCTTCAGCTATGCCTAGAGGACGTCCATGCATAGTTGTTGATGCAAGTGCTGCATTGTTGCACGGGAGAGAAGTGCCAGTTAACAGAGACTCTATGGAGAAGTTTTCTTTTATACAGCATTCTGTACTATCTGGCAAGGACTCTTCTCCTCTAATGTCTCAACGAAGGACTGTTTTGGGCTTCAGTTCACCGTGGGTTGCTTATGAGACTGAGGCTGAAATCGAGGAGCTCTTGAGTTGGCTGAAGGATAATGATCCTAAAGAAAAAGTACTGAAAGATTCTATTATGCTGTGGTCAAAATCAAGATTTCATGAGTTGATTAATGCGCAGACTGAAGCTCAGGTTGATGACCAAGGACCTTTTTCTTCCCCAGGAAACAGAGAGCAAGCAGTATCTGATTTTCTTATTTCGAAGGCGACGACCTTGCTCGAAAAAAAATACGGTCCCTTCTTTGAGTTGGATACCATTGAGGTATTTAAGAAGCGAAGCAAAAAGACCAGGAACACTAATGATGAGAAATTGTTCAGGTGTGAATGCTTAGAACCCATTTGGCCTTCTAGGAAGCACTGCATGTCTTGCCACAAAAGTTTTTCGAATGATGCTGAACTGGAGAGACACAATGACGGCAAATGTAAAGCAGGTCTTCTGGCCTTGGAGAAGAATAAGGACAACAGTGGATCTTCTAAAGGAAGAGGGAACTTGAAATGTGGTACCTCATTTGAAAAATTCAGAGGTGATGCTGACACAGCTGGAACTTCAATCAATGGTTCTTCGGAGCTTCGTTCAAAATTGGTTAAATTTTCAAATGAGGGATCCACATGCCTGTTTAACTTCGAAGATATATGTTCAAAGTTTGTAACAAATGATTCCAACAAGGAACTTGTCAGAGAGATAGGTCTTATTGGTTCAGATGGGACTCCATCCTTTGTTCCTTCCATATCTCCTTTTGTTAGCGATTCTACAGAGATGCTATTCTCGGTTGAAAAGGATGATGGTGTTGTTGCTGGTGCATCCAATGCTTCAGAATGCCTGGTTTCTCAAGGAGGCGCTGATGGAGCTGTCATGCCTGCCGGCAGGTTAGCTGCAAATCAAAGCAATAAAGCAGGAACTCCCGATACATCCTTGGGAGAACAAAGAGATGGAAAGTCCTCTTTCTCTAGTAATGCTTCAGATATTGGGGTTGATGGCTGCTGTGTGGTCCCTCCATCTTCGTTGAGACCATTAGTTGGAAAAGTGTCGCAAATTTTGAGGCAACTTAAGATTTGTCTTCTTGATATGGATGCTGCACTACCGAAAGCTGCTCTAAAACCACCAAAGGCTCAGTTGAACAGAAGACAAGCCTGGCGTGCATCTGTTAAATCTGCTCAGACAATATATGGGGTTTGTTTTATTTCTCTTGCTCAAGCATGCATAATTCTTCATTAAAAGATAGCATTTTCCAAACTCGTTTCTCATTCCCCAAAGTTTTAGCACTGCTGCTCCAGCTTACATATAGATGTTTTTTTGAGCCCCGCCAGACAACAGTTTGTTAAATTATTAATGCCACTGCTCCATCATTCTAATATCATTTCAAAGTAACTGTTTTTAACTTAGTTTAATAGGTATTCACTGTCCGTGTAAGAGTTTTGAAAAATGATTTAAAGACCTACTTAGAGAGGCCTACAAGTAAACCTACACATAAGATGGTGACACTTGTATCTTATGTTCTTTTATTTTATTTTTTTAATACAAAAAAAAAAAAACGTGTCAAAATCTTGTGTGTAGGTTTGCACGTAGGCTTCCATACGTAGGTCTCTCAATCATTGCTCAAGAGTTTTATATTGACATCCAATGATACTTATGACAAATAAGCATTTATTGTTATTTCTCTTATTATTAAAATTATTAAAATAAAAAGAACAGATGTCAAAATATTAGTGAATGTTGGTGCAAAACAAACTTTTTATACTGATAGTGCATACTACTACTTGATTAAAGAATTATGCTATATTTCTAGTTCGATTGTCATTAGTGATGAACACGAATTTTATGTGTTTGTTAATTGTTCCTTCATTTTTTCAGATGATTGAGTCAACAATTGCATTAGAGGATATGATCAAGACAGAGTACTTAAGGAATGACTGGTGGTACTGGTCATCATTTTCAGCTGCTGCCAAATCTTCTACATTGCCTTCCCTTGCGCTTCGTTTGTACTCTCTCGATTCGGCCATTATATATGAGAAACTACCTGGTTCAAGTCTTACTGACAGCACTGAACCTTCTTCCATAGCGGAACAGAAACAACAGCCAATCACTGTGGATGCAGATAAGCCCAAAGCAAGCCGGAAGTCAACCAGGAGAAGGAAGGAAACAGATGGCTGATGTAACAGTATCTTTCTTGGCTGAGTTAATCTAACTGATATCACTTTCTGTGATGTGATATGATATGATACGATCATCCACTGATATGAGTTTGGTTGGAGACTTCATGGGAACTTCAGTGAGTGATTCTTTGGACGAGTACATGTCTCTTGGGCACACCACCAATCAAAATCTTCGGATAACTTTAAAGTAATTGTAGTAAGGGTTTTATTATCATTTTTTTAGGTTGTTAGTTTAGTGGCTTAGTATTTGATTGGTTGTGCCTAATAGGCATTGTGTTTGAGCAGGTTACTGAAGGAAGCAGTCACAGTTGCTTGTGTCACTTGCAGGCTTTTTGTACATATAGGTAAAAGCTGACCTGCTAACTTGGATGCTGGTTTTTTGGCTTAAGCAGAATTTGTAGCTTATCTGCTTACAAGTGAGGGGCACCAGCATTATGAGGATGCTTCCAATTTTGAATCGATTTCTGCTGCAGCCTCAAGTGTTTATTACATTTTTCATTTTTCTAGCAGAGTCTGATCCATATATGTATACAAATCGAATTCAATTAATGTAAAGAAGGAAAAGAAGAAAAGAAGTAAAAAAAATTGTATGGAAAGGAGTTAGAAATGTTTAAGTCGAGCAGTTGTAGGCAATGTTTCATTCTTTAATACATTTTCTTTTATCTCTTATCCCTTGCATAAGTCTTGCACACGCATGCCTTTGATTTTGTTCTTGGGCATTTGCAGATGTGTGAGCTTACTGGAATCAATCCATTTCTCATCTGCTTTATTGTGCTATTTTGTTTGGAGAATTGGTTCCCAAAACCTCTTTTTTATATCCCAAATTCCTTTTTTTTACAATCAAATTGCGTTGGAAAATACATTTTTGATTGATCCCCATCGGTAAAAAATGCATTTTTTTGACTCAGGGACGTCTAAACAATTTTGATGGCGTTCAGTTGAAAAAGAAATAGGGTTTCGGATTCAAACCGGTAGGATGACATGATGATCCGAGCCCACAAGAGCAAAAAGGTCAAAGTCCAACACAAATGTGTTTGTGAATTGGTCTTTGGCCCTTTTGCTCCTGTGAGTTCATATTATCCACGTTATCTGTTAAGGTATATGCACTAAGCGGAAGCATAGGATCAAATCAATTGGAGAATTAAAGAGAAGTTAATAAAATAAAATTGGCAAAATGCTAATATTTATTATTGTATCTAAGAACAATGGAATAGGGAGAATGGGAATATGAGAATGGGAGTTGTTACAAGAATGAGAGCAAATTAGGCTTGAATGAAAAACGTAATGTATGCCTCCTTATATAGGAGTGAGGAATGGTTCAGAACCATTCTGTTACATGTGGTATAAAACAAAGAAAAATAACAACCACTTATTAGTATAGCAGTAGCACAATAGCCATAAATTATTAATGGGAAAGAGAGAATTATGCAGAGCCACCCAACAATCTCCACCTTGGCTCGAATTCAGCACTATAGAGACCAACAAGTTCTAAGCAATGTTGGAACTTAGCTTGTGGAAGTGTCTTAGTAAGCATATCTGCTGGATTCTCCGATGTGTGAATCTTTCTCACCACAACCTCACCAAGTGCAACAATATGTCTAATAAAATGATGTTTCACATCAATGTGTTTGGTCTTGTCGTGATAACGATTATTCTTGGTCAAGTGAATAGCACTCTGGCTATCACAAAACACAATTAAACTTTCTTGTGTTAGACCAAGTTCATTGACCAAACCTCGAAGCCAAATAGCTTCCTTCACCCCCTCTGTTGCTGACATATACTCTGCTTCAGTGGTAGATAATGCAGTAATAGATTGAAGCGTAGCCTTCCAACTTATAGCACAATTACAGAGATTAAATATATAACCAGAAAGAGATCTTCTTCGATCAAGATCACCACCATAGTCTGAATCAACAAAACCTACAATGCCATCAGTTCTAGCCTTGCTTCTGTCAAACGCCAAGCCTACATCGGAAGTACCTTTCAAGTATCGGAAAATCCATTTGACAGCATTCCAATGATCCTTCCCAGGATTATGCATGTATCGACTCACCATGCTCACAGCATAGGCTAAATCGGGTCTAGTGCATACCATAGCATACATAAGACTACCAATTGCACTAGCATAAGGAACGTGAGACATATGCTCCACCTCTTCCTCTGTCTCTGGGCAAAGGTCTGATGATAATTTGAAATGTGCAGCAAGTGGAGTAGAAACGGGTTTGCAGCTACTCATATTGAACCTATCAAGCACTCTCTCAATGTATTTATGTTGAGATAAGAACAATTTACCAGCTTGACGATCCCTTCGAATCTCCATGCCAAGAATCTTCTGAGCTGCACCTAATTCTTTCATCTCGAACTCATTACTAAGTTGAGTTTTTAATTTTCTGATTAAAGTCTTGTCACGTGATGCTATCAGCATATCATCAACATAAAGTAACAAGTATACAAAAGATCCATCGGGAAACCTTTTGAAATAAACACAATCATCATATTGACTTCTAGAATAACCTTGCCCAATCATAAAAGAATCGAACCTTTTATACCATTGCCTCGGAGCTTGCTTAAGGCCATACAAATATTTCTTTAGGCGGCATACAAGATGCTCCTTACCAGGAACAACAAATCCCTCGGGCTGATCCATATAGATCTCTTCTTCCAGCTCTCCGTGCAGAAAAGCTGTCTTCACATCAAGTTGCTCTAGTTCCAAATCAAACAGAGCAACAAAAGCAAGCAGAACACGAATAGAGGTATGACGAACAACAGGTGAGAAAATTTCATTAAAGTCAATACCTTCTTTTTGAGTAAAGCCTTTGACAACAAGTCGTGCTTTGCATCTAGGATCTTCTACTCCGGGAATGCCCTCTTTCTTCTTATAGACCCATTTACATCTTAAAGGTCGTTTGCCATGTGGAAGCTCTGACAAATTCCATGTATTGTTTTTATGGAGACTCTCGATTTCTTCATTCATAGCCACTAGCCACTTCGAGGAATCAGCACAGGACACAACTTCAGTATAGCTGGTAGGCTCTACAACGTCATTGATCTCTTGTGCAACAGACAATGCATAAGCAATTAAATTATTGCTATTAGTGTATCTAGCTGGAATTTTAATTTGTCTTCTAGGTCTATCTCGGGCAAGAACATAATCATCTTCTTGTGGCTCGATAGGAGAAGTGGCACTGACGTCATGTTCACGATCATTATCATTATCACCTTTAGGTTCATCAGGATATGAATTAGGGGCTTTAGTGGTAGACTTCACTTCCAACTCCACCTTCTCGCTAGTACCCTGCAAATTACTTGTACCAGTAGAAGAAGACACAGAAGACTGTTTTCAAGGAGATAATAATGCATCCTCGTTAAAGGTTACATCTCTGCTAAGAATTAGTTTTCTTGATTTTGAATCAGAACACCATAAACGATATCCTTTAGACTCAGATGAATAACCAAGAAAAATGCACTTCACAGCTCTTGGAGCTAATTTGCCATCATTGACATGTGCATATGCAGGACACCCAAAAATTCTCAAATTAGAATAATCAATAGGATTACCTGACCATACTTCTTCTGGCATTTTGAAATCAAGTGCAGAATGTGGAGAACGGTTGATCAAGTAACATGCAGTAGATGCTGCCTCGGCCCACAAATCACGTCGATGCCATAACCCTGCATTTGAAAGCATACAACGAGCCTTTTCTAATATAGTTCTATTCATTCTCTCTGCAACACCATTCTGCTGGGGCTTACGTGGAATGGTTTTATGTCTAGCAATACCATGATGTGCACAGAAGTCATTAAAATCACCTTCACAAAACTCAAGACCATTGTCTGTTCTGAGCTTCTTGACTTTCTTTCCCGTTTGGGTTTCAACAAGAGTTTTCCACCTTTTGAAAGTGGGAAAAGTCTCATTTTTATATCTAAGAAAATAAACCCATACCTTACGAGAAAAATCGTCAATAAGAGTCATCATATAGCGGTGTCCTCCATGAGAGGGTACTTTAGAAGGACCCCAAAGATCAGAGTGAATGTAATCAAGAATACCTTTTGTGCGGTGAGTTGCAGTAGAGAAAGTGGCTCTTTTCTGTTTCCCAAAAACACAATGCTCACAGAACTCCAGCTTTCCGGTAACATGTTTTCCAAGATGACCTAGCTTGCTTAGAAGGTGCAAGCCTTTTTCACTCATATGGCCCAAGCGCATGTGCCATAATTTTGTGTCATCATTATTGGTCATGGAAGAGGATACCGCTGTTAAACCTGTCACAACTGAACCTTGCAGGACATATAAGCTACCAATTCGGTTAGCTTTCATCAAAAGAAGGGCACCTTTTGAAACTTTTAGGACTCCACCTTCAGCTGAGTACTTGCACCCAAGTGACTCGAGGGTGCCTAGTGAAATTAAGTTCCGTTTCAAGTCAGGAACATAGCGAACTTTAGTCAAAGTCCTGACAATACCATCATGGGTCTTGATTTGAATAGTACCTATTCCAGCAACCTTGCACTGAGCATCATTGCCCATCAAGACAACACCGCTATCAATAGGCTCAAAACTTGAAAACAAGTCCCTATAAGGACACATATGAAAGGTACACCCAGAATCAAGAATCCATTCGGTTTTGCTCCTTTTATCAGAAGCAACAACGGATAACAAAATATCACTATCAGAATCATTTTCAACATTTGCGGCTTCGGCGGATTGTAGAGGCTTTCATTTTCCTTCCTTTTCTTGTTTCTTCTTTAAGATATAACAATCGGAAATATCATGCCCTGGTTTCTTGCAATAGCGACAGAATTTGCTGGATTTGTGGCCCTTAGATTTAGACCTGAACCTTCTATTATTGGTATTCCATCTTTCTTGAGTTCTGCCTCTGACATTCAGACCTTCACCTCTGTCCTCGGAATGAACTTCTAAATCAAATTTTTCTTTGGACAATAAGTTGGATTTAACATCTTCGAATGATAATGTTTCATTGTTACCATACAACATTATTTCTTTGAAGTGTTTATAGGTAGAAGGCAAAGAGACAACCAATAAAACAGCTTTATCCTCATCGTCAATTTTAATATCCATGTTTTCCAAATCCATGATAATGGAATTGAACTCATCAAGATGAGATTGAATAGATGTACCTACACCCATGCGGATCGTATATAAGCGCTCCTTAAGACGAAGCTTATTTGCCAGGCTTTTGATCATAAATAAAGTTTCTAACTTTAACCATAATCCTGTGGCTGTAGTTTCATTTGCTACCTCACGGAGAACCTCCTTGGATAAGCTAAGTTGCATTGTTGAAAGCGCCTTTTCGTCCAATTCGTCCCATTGCTCGTCAGTCATAGAAGCCGGTTTCTTCGACTTTCCATCTAAAGCCTTTTTTAAACCGTTCTGGGTAAGAACGGCCTTCATTTGGACACGCCAAATAGAAAAGCTAATTTTGCCGTCAAACTTCTCGATGTCAAATTTGGTAACAGTAGACATTTTAAATTCTCAATTGAGTAAGTGCTCTTGATACCACTTGTTAAGGTATATGCACTAAGCGGAAGCACAAGATCAAATCAATTGGAGAATTAAAGAGAAGTTAATAAAATAAAATTGGCAAAATGTTAATATTTATTATTGTATCTAAGAACAATGGAATAGGGAGAATGAGAATATGAGAATGGGAGTTGTTACAAGAATGAGAGCAAATTAGGCTTGAATGAAAAACGTAATGTATGCCTCCTTATATAGGAGTGAGAAATGGTTCAGAACCATTCTGTTACATGTGGTATAAAACAAAGAAAAATAACAACCACTTATTAGTATAACAGTAGCACAATAGCCATAAATTATTAATGGGAAAGAGGGAATTATGCAGAGCCACCCAACATTATCATAGCGATAGTATGAAATACCTGTGCATGTGTATGTTGATATGACATTCCGTTAACCATACAACAGTTAACATATTTTTCCTAACGGTATGGATTAAAACCAAATTTTCAAAATAAGTAAGGATATTAGTCAAGGTCCAAAAAAAATTCTAGGGACTAAAATCAAAACACCTTCAACTTTCAAGGACTAAATACATAAATAAACCTTGGTTTAAATATGCTACAACTTATTGCAAATGTTGTGAATTTTGACTTTAGTCTTTTTTTTTTTTTAATGTTTCTGGTCTCCGCATTTTGGTACAGTTTGGTTTTTAGTCCTTTATGTCAACTATAGATGAAAAATGATGACATGATCAAGCAAACAATGATGCCATATCTATGGCACATTAGCTTTCCCTTCATTTTGCAAAGTGTGTTGCATAAAAATTTATAATTGAAGAACCACAGTCTTCGATCAATAGGGAAGAAGAATGTGAGGGATGATACATTGATAGTTTGATACTAAAGAAGAATGAATGATGGGGAGCTTACTAAGACCACTTAATCTGTACGGTGATACACATGGAAGTGCTGATGTCAGCGTATTCCATCCACAATTTGACATGAGGGTCTAAAAGCAAAATGGTAACAAAATGCAGGAACTAAACATGAAAATGGAAAATGAGAGACTAAAATCAAATTTGCAACATTTAACCTAGACTACAACCAATGGGGTTGACTCAAGTGGTGCGGTCCTGCCAATTTGAAAATTTGGGAATGGACCTGAGACTAAGAAGCCTCGGGTTCGATGTCCGGTTAACACACCCCGCTGGGAGAGATATAGGATCGCGATCTCGTACATGATTAGTCTCAAGGTTCCTTGATATTAAAGGTGCTCTTAAAAACATCTGTGATACTGGCCAAAGAGTACAGATAAAAAAAACATAATTAAACATTAGGAATTTTAAACAAGGGCCATATTTTGGCCAAGCGAGACCAATTGGCAATGAGCTAAGGGACGGATGCTTTTTATACTCTTTACACATTGCAGTGTTGATTATTTTCAAGTTAGACTTGTAACTTATATTACCTGCTAATGAATAAACTCTCTTGGAGTCTACATCTGCTTCCAAAAAAAAAAAAAAAGCAAATTTTTTTTTTTTATGTTTGACTCGAAAATTAACTAGGGAAAACGTTTTATGGATACCAAAATTTGGACACTACCACTGTAAGGGACGGGCCCACATGACAATAGTAGAATGAGTAATAGTCCCCAAATCCCTTCTATTAGCTCCCAAACCCCACTTTATATTTTATTCCATTTTCACCCTTCTCTTCAAATCCCAAACCCCAAACCCTCCACCAACACCACCTCTCCTCCTCCACCATCCACCAACACCACCTCTTCCTCTCCACAGTCTTCGGCATCTCCCTCTCCCTCCGCACCCCTCCTTCCACTTCCTCCCTCCCTCCACCAACCACCCCAGTCGCCACCCCTCTCTCTCCCTTCACTCCTTCTGCTTCTCCTCCGAACACTCCTTCAACCTCTCTTCCGCCGACCACGCCGTCGAATCCTCCAACTCCGACGACTCCGCCAACCAGAGGCAACAACAACACTCCTTCCCCACAAGCAAATTGTCTCTCTCCTCCTCCTCCGTCTTCCTCTTCTACCCCATCACCACCGGCGGTGAAATCGCCACCACCACCACATGCTACTCCTAAAGGTTAGATCTTTCACTCAACAAATTTGTCTTTTCTTCGTTTTTAGTTTTTTTTATTTTTTATTTTCGATTCTGTAAAATTCCGACGAACCAGTGTCGGAATTTCGAAATTTCGACGAACCAGTGTCGAAATTTCGAAATTCCGACAAATAGGTGTCGGAATTTCGTACAGTACTTAGGAATGATGTGAAAAATTCCGACAGTCCAGTGTCGGAAATTTATAAATTTTCCGACACGAGGTAGTTGGAAATTGTAGAGTTACTTAAAAAAAATAAAATAGAAGAGCTTTACCTTGAAGGGAGGGAGGAAGACGGGTGGGTCTCTCTTTTGACAAATATGGATGTCCATTGACATAGATGAGGGGTTTGAGATTTGAGATTTGGGAGAAGGATGAAGGTGGAAGATGAGGGGTTTGGGTTTAGGGGTGGGAAGGTGAAAAATTTTGGGGTTTGGGGTTCCATGGTGTTTGGGGTTTGTGGTTTGAGGTGAGAAGGTGGAAGATGAGGGAGGGACAATTTTGACTTTTCACCATTAAAATGGGGTTTGGGCCTAAAGTTGGAGGTTTGGGGACTAACACTTTAGTAGAATTGAGATTTATTTTTATTTGGAACAGTTATTTGTTAAATTTATTTTTATATATTGTATTTGTATGTTAATATTTGCCTTTGTTACTACAATATTAGCTTGCACCCAATCTCTAAAAAATTAGGATTTCCCCTCCCATCCTCCTTCCTATGCTCCTGCTTGTTTTCATCTGCTGTTTTTCGATAGGGGGAGTGAGATTTGTCCCTCCCCTTCCTTTGGGAAAGTGTGTGGGTTTGTTTCCCCCAGTTTATCTGGGTTTTGTATTGCCTTTGTGCAAGTTGTTTTGTTTTGTTTTGTTTCCAATGGAGGGATGCTTCTGGATAATTTCTACTTTCCAGATCTGATGGTCATCCTCTTTGCTCTAATAATTGGAAGGCTGCTCGTCGAGACAGATCTCCCTTTGCCGATTGTTGATTTGGCTAATGTCCAACGGCTCTCTCGTTTTAGATCTGAAATTCCTTGTCGCCGAGTTGAGCTTAGTTCCAGCATAAATGAGAATGTTATCTTGGAATTAAAGGTTATTGAACCTCCTGTTAGAGTTCAGTTTTGGCAATTGTTGATGATCCATGTCCACATGGAAGAGTCTATGTTGCAGTGTATTTTGCTTTCCCTTTAACTATTATTAGTGTGAAATATCTTGTACTTGTAATTGTCATGTTTGTCATTACTTGTACTATTTCTGATCTATGAATAAAATACACATTTTCCTTCAAAAATACTATAATATTAGCTTTATATATTGATAGGATGCTGGGTCAAGTAATGGTTAAATTGGTTATTCGGCCCATATGGAAAAAAGGGGTAGAATAGTAATAGTTAGATAATTAAGTAAATAAATAGTTATTAGATATTTATAAATATAGAATGTTCATATGCATGAGATTATGCCACTTGTATAACTAATTTTCTATCTAGGGTATTGTCATTACTATATAAGTAATGTATTGTTTATCACTTGGCATCAATGAAAAATGAACGAACTTTCTTAGTTACCAATTTGTTATTCTTTATTTTTATCTTTTAGTTCATTTTCTCTCTTAGGGTGCATCTAGCATCCTAACGTATATCATTAAAAAATATATTTATATCTGAATGTTATCTTTGCTCCCATTAAAAAAAAAAATTTCTTGATCCATTATTAAATATTAAGTACGATGTTCCATATTTTTCCCATACAAATTTCAGGGAAATGTTTAAATCTCGGGGCCAGCTGTCCCACCCATTAGAGGTGTCTACAAGTCAGTGAGGAGATTAGTCACTGCGATCAGCGGTGGACACTCCGGTCATGAAAAAAAATAAATTTCTGGGAAATGTTGGAGTTAAAGCTGGATCGTCCAATTTGCACATGATGAGTGACGGTTGCATTCACTTGCATAAGAAGGTTGGATGAGTTCTAAAAGGTTTCTTATCATTTGCTACATGATACATTAGATGCAAAATCTATTTAAAATTCAAGTCGAGCACTACAATTGTTTTCTCCACATCACAGAAAAATTGTCCCCTCAATCAAAAAAGTTTAGCTTTTCATAGCAAATGGTCCTAAACACTTGACAATCAGAAGTCGTGAATGAATAGAAAAATTAATGAGGAATCCCATCTGAACACCACTACTCTTACAACTACTTTCATATATGTTTACTTGTTTATTATTGTACTATATTGATAACTCTTACAATTACATTTTAGAGATTAGATTTTTATGCAAACAAATTATAAGTACAATAAAAATAAATTTTTACAAGTTAAACGCATACACTATCTTAAAGACCATAACTAAGGCGAGAATGATAATGGTCTTCAAAAAACAACACTTAAAATATGTACACATAGTTAATATTAATTAAATTTTTTTATTATACACCTATACTTGAAACAAGAAATAAACTTATTGTAAACTTGGGAAGTACAACACAGGACGCCATTGACCAAATTACTGGACATTATTTATTAAACTTATCTTAAGGCCACCAAGCCACACAAACAGGACTTTTAACTTTTTCTCTGTTGCTGACATGATACATCTAATTATACAATAATATTCATAACTTGTTACTTAATCAAGCAAATTAATTAGCTGATTCCCCTTATGCTCTCTTGGTTTGAAACATCATTTTTCCAATCAAGGGCTTGAGGAAATTAATTAAAAAAGCACTGGTGGTCCATTATGCAACATATTACCCCACCAACCCATTGCCTCTCCTTCCTCATTGTTTTGGTGCTCAGTTTCTGGTGCAACAAACACATCTGAGAAGTAACTTCTGCCATCATCACTTCCATCATCCTCCTCAGACTGAACCCTTTCCACCGCCGCCACAGCGTAATTCTCAGCCGGAAAATATGAATCAACACTGTCTACAACAAGCTGAGGACTACCCTCATCGACGACAGCGCTGCCGACGCTTCCGGTGCTGAGCCGGTCCTCGACGACCTTCATGCCAAAAATTTGAGCTATATCCACTGGCATTGCCTCAGATTTTTTGTCTGATATTGGTTCTCCTGGAATCTCTTTAGCTTCAACTTGAAGCTTCTCATTTAAGGATACCACCTGTGAGAAGAAAAGTCAACATTGTCATTAAGATAATCATAGTTAATTGTTAGTCCACTTGCTATATTAGTTTATGTGCTAGCTTGCATACTCACTTTTATAAAAAATTCACTAGTCTTTTTCAGAAAAGGAGGTCTTGAGCATATTTTGAGAAATCTACAAAGGTATATTCCTAGAGTTACTTTGAAAATTGTAAGAAAAGGGCCTTCCTTTCAAACAAGGTGGGGTTTAGAACAGATGCTACTCTTGATAGTATGTGATTATTATAGTGCAGAATCTAATGTGTAGGACCCTCTTGAGAGCTACCAATCATCCTCTCTACATGAAGTGCCAGATTTGTTTCCCTATGATGGAGTTCTGATTGGAAAAGCACTAATTCTATCCTATACTGGAACTCAAACCCACACCTATTGATAGAAAATCTTATATTCTATCCACCCAATATTTCAACACCCTTTATGCATAGTACTACTTAGTAGTAATATTTGTGTTATTCACCGATTCCAATTCTCAAAATTTTGGTCTTTTGACCCGATATCTCCACATGCATAACCGTGAAATTAACGCTTAGGTAGAGCATGGTGGTTAGATAAAGACATCTTGAAAGTGACGACTGACGACTCCAAGATTTGAACCCTTGACCTTATAGGTAAAGTTTGTCTAGGAGCAAAATCTATTTTTACTACGATCAACCACTTTCTTGTATTTCAATTGCCAAATTACAAAGATGAGAAGCCAAATCTAAATATAAAAAAAATAAATAAATAAAAAATAACATTGCTAAAACATACATATAAGATTCAAAATTTTTTAACTGTGTATATAGCTACCTCAGATTTGAGCTTCTCATTATCTTTCACAAGGGAATCATAAGATGAAAGTAGGGAATCATAGGAAGCCCTGAGAACATCATAATCCCTTTCAAGTTGCTTGGTCTTCCATCGAGCCCTGCGGTTCTGAAACCACACAGCCACCTGCCTTGGCTGCAACCCCAGCTTCTTGGCCAACTGAGTCTTCCTCTCTGGCTCCAGTTTGTTCTCTTCCTCAAAGCTTTTCTCCAACAGATGGACCTAACACAAAAGTGTCACAACAGGAAATACTCTTTAGCCTTATCACACACCCTGATTTGTATGCAGCAACAGAAACCATAAAGGTGAAATTAAACAAGTAAAAGCCTACACAATATCTCTCAATAACAAGAACTAGCATCCAACTCAAGCTGTTTTGGGTTTCCTAAAAGGAAGAAAATGATTTCAATCTAGTAAAAGCTACACACACAATCAAATTTCTCTTTAAAGGCAAACAATTCACACCCATAAAAAGGAAAACTCAAGGCAAATGTGAGACCAAGACTAGAATATGCTTTGTTATCACGAAGGAATAATAAGATCAGATTCTTCTAAAATAAAAGTCTAGGAGCATCATCAGCAAATTGAACAACCAATACCAGTCTTTCAAAATCAAAGCAACCAACCTGCTCGGAAGTGAGGCGGCGCTTCTTCTCTGGCAACTGCTCCTCATAGTACTCATCATCGAACAATTCGTCCGGCGAGGTAAAGAAAGGTCGCCTCTTTGAGCTTTCCTCCATGCTCATCATCGACCTTCCTGCATTCATTCGAAGCCAAATTTCCCAAATACAAACAAAGAAAATCACATCAATCAATACTCTTTGTTGTATCAAACAACATTTCAAACACACACATCAGGGTCTAGTAAAGACAAATATCTCGGATAAATCAACAAAAGATAACAAAATAATTGAAACCCAGATTAAATCCAATCTTCTATTGTTAGCTTTTAGTCTTTAATTATTTTTTATGATGGAATATGAATAAATTCAATCTTACAAGCCAAGCCAAACCTGTCCGGAAGTTTATAAAAAAATCGTTTCCGGGATTTAAACATTTTCATTTTCGGATTAGGAAACAACAACAAAAACAATAACAACAAGTTGATCAAATTCCAAAGATAATACTTTCTGCGTTCATATTTATCAGTCATATCTCAAATAAAACACATCTTCATTTCTCTTTGTATCATCTTTGATTTTTCTCCAGTATTTACGTAAACTAAAACCTATCGAATATCGAATAAGGATATTTAAGAAAAATAACATTTATTACACTTTTAAATATTTAAAAGACAAATAAAAATGATTTTTTTTTTTTAAAAAAAAGAAAGACCCATGAGAAAAAAAGAATCACCTCGAAAAGAGAGTTCACCATCGCCAAGGAAGAGCATGTTGTTCCCTCGACACGCAGACGTGTCAAAGAAAAGACGTCCAGACTCCATGAAACTTGAAAGAGAAAGAGGCTGCAAATTCCGGATAAAACCGTCGCTAACCACCACAGCTTATATATGTTTCTTTTTTCTTCAAAGAGTGACAAGCAAGGGCAAGTTTGTTTGTTTGTTTGATTGTGTTTTCAATAGTAATAACAAGTTTAAGAGAATGAAGAAAAGGTGTGTTTGTTTGTTAGTTAGTTAGTTAGAGAAGTTATTAAAAGATCATTAACTTATGACGGAAGAAGCTTGTAGTCCAGAGCAACCTCGCCGGAGTCTCCAACGGGCATATGCAAAATCCCATCATGCAGCAGCGCCGCCCAGTCCCACCCAGCTCCGGTGCCGTTTTGTCGCCGTCAGTTTCGGAGATGGAAACTAAATTCCGGCGAACGGTGAGGAAAGAGAGTCGCACTTTGTGTTGGGGTCTGTTGGTTGTGTGTGCAGCTAAAGTTGTTCGATCAAAGAAGGGTGGCTTTTATAGTGGAAATACATTACTTATGGCTCAAATGACGTTAATGCCCTTCGGTGAATGAGGTAATAATGTCTAAAACAATTTTTTATTTACCCATTAAATTAATAGGGAAGACCCAATTTGGTAGCTCAAGTTTTTCGACTGAGATTCTTTAGTCCCTCAAGAATTATAATTCATTTTTAGTTCCTAAAGAATTCAAAAAATATCACTTCAGTCCTTGTTTTTATTCCTTCAACTACTGTCATTATTTCCATAAGCACTAGGAACATTTATTGGAAGACCATTAGCACCGGGAATGAAACATTATAGTTTATGTCAACAGTGACAGTAGTTAAAGGAATAAAAACAGGGACTGAAGTGATATTTTTTAAACTCTTTATGAACTAAAAGTGAATTATAATTATTAAGGGAGTAAAGTATCTCAGTCGAAAAACTTGAGGGATCAAATTTGATATTCACCCTTAAATTAAATTAAATTAAGGATAATGTTTCGTTTTCGTTATGAAGTCGGTGTCGTCCGAATAACATCGGTTGTCTCTGGTACTGCCGCTTTTACTCTATACTCCCTCCTCCCAAAAATTGGTCAAATTTTAAAAAGTAAACAAAATTAAAGAGATAAGAATTTAGAAAATTTCTAAAATGCAATCAAAAATTGAATGGTTGCTATGCAATTCATTCTTAAACCAATAAAACCTTGCCACCTAAGACATGTATGTCACATCATTACTTAAATTAGTCAAAATTAAGTTTTGCAATTTAGTCCAACATAAAAACTAGATTATTGTAATTTAGTCCTTTTGTACTTTTAGACAAATTATAAATTTTAATTTTTTTTATATAAAAAAATTCTTAAACCCAGAACTCATCTTCACTTCTCAAAACCCACCGCCACCGCCGCCACCCGTCATTCCCTTTCCTTCCCTGCTTCCTTCGCTCATCTCCCTTCTCCATATTAGCCAGATCCACCATCATCTTCATCAATTTCTCAAACCCCACTTTATGGTTCCACCCAAGCACCGAATTCTGGTAGCTAGTCCTCACTCTCTGCACCCAAGCACCGAATTCTGGTAGCTAGTTTTTATGTTGGATTAAATTGTAAAACTTAATTTTGACTAATTTAAGTAATGATGCGGCATACATGTCTTAGGTGGCAAGGTTTTATTGGTTTAACAATGGGTTGCATAGCAACCATTCAATTTTTGATTGCATGGTAGTAACACCCTTATAATTTATTGTTATTTTGTCTTTTAAGTCAATTACCGAATCTTAAGCGGCAGGTTAAATATTTTGTTAATCCAAACATGACATCTTCTTGATATTCCGTCACGTCCTTCCTAACAAAATTGGATTGAGAAACTAACATGACGCTAAGTTGATCTTTGAGAAGTTTAAGAGATTCCACGAATCTTTCGAAGACCTAACTAATTTCACAGGTATCTTTCGAGGACCTACATGACTATTAATTCTAAAGTACTCCCTCCGGTCATATTTATAAGACATTTTTGGGTTTTTATTTTCGTCCTATTTATAAGATCTCTTTTCAAATTTCAATAGCATTTAGTTACTTCTTTCCACTAACACCCCTATAAAGTCAACACTTTTTAGAGTTCCAATGATAATTACAGGGGTAATTTTGAAAAAATATATCAAATTTTCACATTTCCAATGTCACTAACAAATTTATCCACTTTTGTTGGTGGGAGTGAAAATCACCAAAATGGTCTTATAAATAAGATCGGAGAGAGTATATCATTACACATGACCAAGATCATAAGTACAAAAATAAAACTATATAGTATTACTGCATAGAATAAAAACAATAAGCAAGTAATTGTCATGCATAGTTTGTGGTTATGATGATTTCATTCCTTTTGGTCCTCTTAATGGGCTATACTTAACCTAACCATTTCACATAAATCAAGAAAAATAATTATTTTTCTTGAAGCTTTAAAAAAAATATTTTAACAATAAATTTTTTTTACTTTTTAACTTTAGAAAATTTCACAATGTATTGTTTTATATCAATAAACCAAGGACAAGTAAGATTTAAAAAAAAATTCCTCCTAGAAAATACAAAGTAACTTATAAATAAAATAAAAAAAATTCTTCTAAACATGACTTATAGATAGAACCCAAAGGAGTAAAAGAAAAAACAATTAATACTAGCTAAAACCATAAAGAAAAAAAGGGAGTGGGGGATGAAATAGTAAAGATGAACGAGCTAAAACTGTAATTTAAAATTGTTACTTTTCATTAAGTCATGTTTGTAACATTCATTAGTTCATTAACGAAAGATATAAAATATTAGAACTTCTTTGGTGCTACCATGCCCTAGTCAATTTTGATTTGGTATAAAAGATTTGATGCTAATCTCTAAATTAGGGATGGGCATGAGATCGAATTTATTCGCTGGATCCAATCCAACCTAATTTACTTGGAACTGTTCTTGTACTTATTAAGTTGAACTCAATCAATCCAATCAAAATCCAAATATATTCAATTTGAGTTTGAATTGGCCAACCCATTCCAATCCAAATGAGTGTGCAACCACGCACAAGCACACACACATGCCAAATACATATATCAATAATTGTTTAAGGGAGCAAATTTGCACTTTGCTGCTTCCAATTTCTATTCGACACACATTCTTCACTCAATACACATAGAGTAACTTATCCTTTATAGTTCCTACTTCCCAATGCCATTCACCTGGCCAAACACAATGTTGTTGTTGACTTCTTAATCGACCACCAAAGCATTGTCATTGATTGTATTTCCTCCGGTCATCGTTGATGTTATAAAGCAAGATCGATTCTCCAACATTAATTCTACAAGCACTAAATTTATATGGCAAGTTTGCTTACCCATGGTTTCATTTTGGGATTTTTTTCATTCGAGGTATGCTAAGAGGTGGTCTAAACACCCTTTTCAATATTTTATTTCATTGGTATATGATTTTTAGTCATCTACCCACTTTATTTAACATGTAGCTAGCTTGATAAATTTTGCCAAAAACAATGGTTATAGCGTAAAATTAAGTTTATAAATAAGAAAATATTAACGAGTGTCTTTACGACACCTTTTAAAAAATTAAAATAAGTAAAATATTTTTGAAAAATGTTTTAATTAATAAATCGATAAGTTAAATCCATGGTATAGCTAGACCGAGGACCACCTATATTATTTAAACATGCAAAACTCTTCAATCCGTTTTAGTTTATTTTTTCATTAGTGATAAAATAATGTACACTAGGAAAAAGAATCTTGATCCTGCTGAGAAATGCATCTCTCTCAACACTAAGAAGTGACAATAGCATATATGAATAAATATAGAGAAGAAGTTAAATCAAATTAGGTGGCCACATGCTTCTGTTTGTTGTTAAATTTCTGAAATTTCATCTTGTTCTCTACAGCTCCAACACATGATAAACACTGTTTATTAAACTATATATATACATGGAATTAGATCCAAGTAGACACAGAAAAAAAAAAGAGTGGTTTGCATTGAATCCACATGGTGGGGCTTCAAGAATCAAGATGCTAAAAATAGATGGTCATTTTAGAAGAGAGAGACCATTGGTTATATATTATAGTATGTTTAAACAGGAAGAGTAAGCTACTGTTGTCTTCCTCATATGATGCAGTCACATAAACTTGCTGGGGAACCATAGTGGCAGACACTTAACAAGCATTAAATACATCATTATTTGTTTACATTTTTAAATCCTATATATCATCCATTGAACCCATCAACCTCTGACTTCTTCATATTAATGGATTACAACTTTATAATAAAAAAATAAAAAATACAGTAGTTTGTTTAAAGGCCGAGAATAATGAGTTAAATAATATTAAAAAATGGTACTATGAATATTAACTTATTACCTCTAAAATATTTTTTTTCAAAATCAGATGGTGTCTGACCTTCACATTTTTTTATCCAACTAATTCACCTTAGATCCGCGAATTGTGCGAGTCTTTGACTTAACAGTATGGATTTTCCTCAGGAATTGTTGCCTCACTGGGACTAAAGCCTTTGACCCTGAAGATCTTAGCGACCAGCCAGTTTCCACTAGGCCATTCTACTTGGGTATTACCTCTAAAATATTACTCCCTATGTTTATTTAATTTTTTTATTTTGTCCAATAAGTTATGTTTTTTTTTTTAAAAAACTCAATACTTAATTATATTTCTTTTTCCAAGTATATCCTTATTTATTGCATTATCTTTTTCACCATATATTTCTCAATCTCTCTTTAATATAATTTTCATACATTTATTATTACTCTCTCCTCTCTCCTATTATTAATTGAGGGTAGTATAGTCAAAATATATCAAATTCTTACATCATTTACTCATTTCTTAATCTATGTGCAATGACCTAAAAAACTTAACTTATGGGACAAAGGGAGTAAAGTTTTTAGTTTAACAATGGAATTATATTCCTTTCGTTTTATATTTTGGGTCTTGCCTCGTTAAAATTACTTGATATAGAAAATAAGTCCTAAGTTTATATTCATTACTTTCTCATAAACATAAAAAAATTACATTTTCTAATAATTTTTAACTACCATTAGTACGACACTTGTTAGCATTTTCCTTATATTGGGTTTATAGTTTTAATTTTTTCTTATTATTTTATATTTTTTTTTAGTTTTAACTTTTAAAAAATATTATTAATATATATATATTTTTAATTTTAACCTTTATTTAATTATTTATATCATTCCTCGTTAATTCTACTTTTCTTTTCTCTCTCATGCCTAAACGATCATACATTAATTAAAAAATACATTTTTAATAAAAATTAAATACTACTATTGTACTATAATTTTTTGTATAAGTATCAAATAAAAATATTTTGTTGTCCCTTTATTTGACATTACCCGTAAACTACTATGATGCTGCATTTTCAAGAATTTGTATCCAAGATTTTTAATTAAACAAAAAAAAAACCTCACCATTTGATCTACGGGTTTATTGCTTATGTATAAAATATTTTGACAGTAAAGAAGAAATTCACTTCAATACTCTTTAATTATTTTGAAATATAAAGAGACTTTATATTGAGTGAGGGACAAATTAAATGGATGCAACTTGATCAAAAATGTTTATGCCCATATTTGGATAAGGTTATGTACATGACCAGCATATCAGATGGTGTTTTCAAAACATACTCAAAGTGTGCACTTTTTCTTTTTGGGGCAAAGTCTATACGGACAGCAATTATATATGGAGTAATGATGATATTGAAAATTAAAATTCACATTTATAATTAATTTATTTGGGTGAAGAAAATTGGAAAGGAATAATATGTTGAAGTGTATATTTAAAAAAAAATGGTACTCCTGTACTTTATTTTGAGATATAGAAGATGTAGAGAAGAGAGAAATATAAAAAGAAAAAAAAATAAATGAGGGATGGTTTGACATGAAATAAATAAAGAGATAAAAAAAAGGATGAAATATTGCTGAATGTGTAAAAGAAAAAGTTATAAGAATATGAGAATTGATATTAAAAAGGAATGAAGTTTTTATATCTTGAATGCACCAACAATTTTTTTAAAAATAAAAATGTCCACTTTTGAATATTTATCATCAGTTCTTAGTTAAGAGAATCCATTTTTTTGTCCGCGTAAGACAGCCCAGTTGGTGGCTGCAGGGACACTTAGGATTTCCCCCTCCCCACGTCATGGGTTCTAGTCCCAGATCTCTCATGTAAACCAAAAAGAGAATCCATTTTTTTTTAATATAATAACAATCATAAGAGCCACTTATGAAATGATGTAGAATGTATGGGAGGGAAGATAGTGTGACACGTGTTATGTTGTGGGGTGGTGGCGCCTATTGCTTTAACGCCACCGGGTGGCGCTATTTTGACTAGTGCCCACTCAACAAGCAGCTGTCACGTGACGTTACTGACTGTCCCTCTTCAACATTTATTTATTTTTATTTTTTTAATAAGTTAATATGATGGTCTAGCTCTGGTCAATGGCGAGCGGTGGCGTCACTGTCATCACGCCACTGCCACACGTATTATCTCCCGAAAAATAGTTTTGAAATCTTCCAAATTTATAAATAGTTTTTTAGTGGACCCTAATTAGATTAAAAAACCCTCAAATTTGTGTGCGGTGATCAATTGTAGTGTTTTGGTAAGAGGAGAAAGGGAAAGAAAAAAAAAGAAAAGCTAAAGCTATGATTTATTTGAAAATGTCTACACCTACTAAATTAGTGATTCATTTGCGGTAAACTCAGGACACGTAACATTTGAAAAGTGTAGGCAACATTCTCACTCTCATCACAAACACATTCGATAAATTTTTTCTGGTTGTCAAATACTATATCCCAACCTAATGCGATGCACGGAAGAAATACGAAACCGATAAAACATTTTACAAATTTGCAATTAATATTAGTGTAAATTTATTATTTAATAATTATGAGGAATTTTAATATGAATAATGTTTAACTACATTTTGAAAGTATAGAATTAAATGAATTAATTGAAATTCTTTAAGTGATATTTTTAAAGTAAACAACATTTTTAATAGATTAAATTATTAAACAAAACTAATAGATTATATTATTATTGTTGTAAACGATTTATTGGAACTTAAGAATGAAAATTATTATATAGATATATTGTTGTAGAGGACGTGTCCTCAAGATTGGTTTTAGCCTTTAGTAATTAAAAAAATATCGTAAAAAACATTTTGTCGTGCATATCCCAACAATTGAGATTAAAATTTGAGTTAATAAGTTAAAATTTATTCTTTACTATTAGATACCATTAAATAAAAATAGTAAAAATTATTTATATAAAAATAGTAAAATTATCTATAGTTAAAATTAAAACCTGCAAAGAAATGAGAGGGAGAAAGAGAAGAGGAAAAGTAAGAGATAATAGTTGAAATGAATTGAAAGAGAGAAAGATAATGAGGATATTTGTTTGAGACATTTGTGTTTTCAGCACCCAACACTTGAGGAGGGAAATGAGTAATTGGGGACCACATGAGGGATATACCAAATGGATGGGATTTTTTGCTTTGGGTTATTAAATGGGAGGGAATGTGCTCTAATTTAATACTATCTCCGTCCTTAAATATAAGATCCTTTTGACACATTTGTTTTGTCTCTATTTATAAGATCTTATACCAATTTTCAATGATCATTAATTACTTTTTTTTCCACAAACACCCCTATTTATTTAACACTTTTTAGATTCTCAATAATATTTATGGGTAATTTTGAAAATACATATAAAAAAGTTCACATTTCCAATACAATTAACTAAATTAATCAACTTTCTTAATAGACTGGACGTGAAATCTCCCAAAAAAATCTTATATTTAGGGACGGAGAGAATATCACGTAGATGAGCTTTCTTTGAGCCTTGCAATTGAGCGGTTCTTTTTTTTCTTTAAAATTCAATTTACCTTGCGGACTACTTCAATGCATTTTGGCGGACTGCTTCATTTATTTTTGGTGGAAAGTACTGATGGTCTTTTATTATAATAGACTATTTGCGTATATTTGGATTTGATTTGGAATACATGTAATGTGTTTGGTTGTGATAAATGAGTCTCTTAACATAAATTTTATATGGCTTAAATATGTTTTTATTTCTTAAACTTTGGGGTCATTTTGTTCGAGACCCCATTCTTTTTTTTTAAAAAAATATTTGGCTCCTCAAAGTTTCCTCCAATTTTTCATATAACCTGCTTTGAATTCCGATAATTTGTTGGTGTATCTCACCGAAATCTTAGTTAACCAACACACGTGGCAACAAGTGGCTGTTGCCACGTGAATTTTTTTTAATTTTTTAATCCAAACAGGGGTATATGGCGAAATGACCCCAAACTACAAAAATGAAACACTTAATTAATGAAATTTTTATTAGCCACTACATGTGTATTTCATAGTACAAAACAATCCAAAGCCAATAATCATCCCCCATCAACATGAAAAAATCCTTGGTCACTGAATTTTAAACTTAATATATCCAATTTACATACCAATAACTTATAACTTTATCTCACTAAGGAGAAAAAAAATGTTATCAATCAACAATGGTATGATTAATAATACGACCATGAGCAATGGCCAATGAAAAAAGAACTAATCATAGAATCTGAGTCAGAAAATACCTTGGCTTGGGTGATGAACGAAGGGAAATGCTTGTGGGATGGAGTTGCAGTTTTTAGGGGAAAAAAATGAAAAACCTGCTGAGGAACATGAAAGGTATAGAATTTGTTCATAAGTGTAGGAAAGCTAAAAAGGAGGTTGACGCACTGGCTAAACAAGGAAGTGTATCAAGGGCCAAAAGAATGAATTGTTATTTTGTTGCTGGACTATAGGTTGCAGAAAAAACCTTGATGAAGGTAGGGTATTTGGTCTCACAACAAAGGATGTTTTCATGTCAATGGGGGTGGTTGTTGGTTTTAGATTGTTGTACTATGAAATGCACTTGTAGTAACTGGTAAAGTTTTTATTAAGTTTTTCGTCCTTGTAGTTTGGGATCATTTTGTCATATACCCTTGTCTGGATTAAATAATAAAAAAAATCCATGTGGCAACACATGTCTCCGTGTGTGGTGGCTGATAAGGATTCCAACAAGACACGTCAGTAAAATTTGGTCAAATTTGGAAGCAGGGGTATATAACAAACAAAAGGTAACTTCGAGTAGTTAAACATTAAAAAAAAATAAAAGAATGAGGATATGTAACAATATAACCCCAAAGCTTACGAATTGGAGACATATTTAAGTCACTTTACATTCATAAAGTATCGAATTTGAAACATCGTTTAAGTAAAATTAAAATGCTTACTGCTCGTTCTAAGCTATGTTGGTTTCACAAAAGAAAAGTTGTCACCCTTTAAGTTGCCTCATTTATCGATCAGAAGTTGTGACATTGGAGCATATAAATAGGTACGATGAGATTCTAGTTTTTTGGCCTATATTGTTAAATTTGGATTTACTGGCTAGTCAGTTAAACCGTGAAGGGTTCTACTTTTTTGACCTCTCTTGTTAATTAGTTAACCCACTTATTTAAATGAAAATCCCATAACAACCTTACAAATTTTTTATAATCCTAAAATACCTCCTTCTTATTCCATCCTTATCCCTCCCCTTCTTCCACTTTTCAAATTTCAAATTCAAATCACATCTCCTTCCTCTCTCTCACCTTTTTCACATTCTTCATTCTTAATAACCCATAACCATTTTTCAACTCCTTTCTCTCTGCTCAGTTCACGATTTCATCTCCTTCCTTTCAACTCCTTCTTCTCTGCTCAGTGTTTCATCTCCTTCCTCTTATACACGGTTTCATCTCCTTCCTCTCATTCATTTCATATTAAGCAACTTTTTCCTCTCTGCTCAGTGCTCACGCAAAACTCCATCTCCTTCCTCTCATATATATTCATCTTCACTCTCCTCCAGCAGAACCGGCAGCGAACCAGCAGAACCTCCATCCGCACTCTCCTCCACCGCAGGCCAGCAACTCCACGGCGGTTCAAGTCTGCACTCCACGGTTCAAGTTTCCTCCTGCAGCACCTCCTCCACCGCACAACCGCAGGCCAAACCGCAGCCATCGAGGTAAGATATCATGCTTTCCTTCCCTTCTACGAGCTTTCAATTTTTGTTTCGGTTTTTTGCTTAAAATTGAACAATGTTATTAGAAATCTTGGTTAATAGTTATTGTTTTTTGTTGTTTATTGTTTATAGTTATTTATTGCAAGTTTTATTTGAGTTTGTAACTGATTTATAGGTTTGAGTTTGTTAAAATCGTGTCTGCTGTGTATCAGTTACGAATTTGCCATTTTTAGGGTTCCTTCGCTTATGGGTCAGCGAGAGCATGATTTTGTTCTCGCTGCACCATCAGCGAGGGTGTTATTTTTTTATTTTTTAATAATATTAATATTTATAAAAATAATTATTTAAAGTTATATAAAATTTTTGTTATTATATATTTTACCAAAATATATATTTATAAAAATAGACGTATTATGATAACCTTTATATAGGCTAATTCAATGTCCTCTTTGGCTTCATAAAGATTAAGATTGTAAGGCTCATATATATATATATATATATATATATATATATATATATATATATATATATGAGATTTGAATTTGTTTATGTTATGATGTTGAGATCAGATAAGATATAGAGGATTATAATGTTGATTTGAAAAAAAAGAAATAGGATAAATATTAGTTAATTTAAATAATTAATAATAACTTTAAATTAATTTAAATGCATCCATCTGTATTATGATATATTTGACTGCATCAATTATCATATATAGGAGATTTGAATTTGTTTATGTTATGATGTTGAGATCAGAATATATTAAGATGATTATAATATTTATATTATTGAAAAAGGAATAGGATAAATATTAGTTAATTTAAAAAATTAAATATTATGCTTGGGGTCAGTAACTGTTATAAATATTTGATTTTAATTTTATTTATTTTATTTATTATTATTTAATTTTAACTTTAAATCTTAATTTTTTTATTTTATAATAATATTAATATTTATAAAATTAATAATTTGAATTTATATAAAAAAAATTTAATTTAATTTATTTATTTTTTATATTTTTTTATATTTTTTATTTTATTATTATTTAATTTTAACATTTTTTTATTTTTTTTATTTTTTTTATATTATTTGTTATATTTTTTATTTATTGCTAATATTGTTTTTATTTTATTGTATTATTATTTAATTTTAAATTTTTATTTTAATTTTATTGTATTTTTTTAATTTATTTATTTTATTTTATTATTTATTTTTAATATTTATTTATTCTATTTTATCATTATTTAATTTTAACTTTTAATTTTTATTTTATTGCTTTTCTTGATTATTATTTAATTGTAACTTTTTTACTTTTATTTAATTTCTTTTGTTCTTTCTTTAAGTTTTGGATATTGCATTTATTTTATTTTATTTATTTGTCTTATTGCATTTTATATTTTATTATTTTGAGATTGTATTTTGCAATTTCAAATGCCGAGGATGAAGAACGCAACCGTCACTGGCAACGGGGATGACGATGACATGCCCATGATGAGAGAGTATTTGACAGCGTCGGGTAGACGGCGACGGATGGAGCGAGGAGGACCTTCTCATGCCGCTCCCGATCCCTCTTCTTCAGATGGTGATGATGGTGATGATGGTGCCGATGATACAGAGACCGAGACCCTCTATGAGGATCATCAGTATACTTCGCTGTTGAGGTCATACGACGAGCATCAGGCGAAGCTTATATGGCAAGGACGGGTAAGTATTTATAACGAGACCAAAAAATAATTTAAATTTAATTTTATCTATTTCTTTAATTAATTGATATTTATTTGTTTTACTAATTTCTCTTAATTTAAATTGTGCAAGATCCTATCTTAAACCGATGCCACAACCACACATTCGATTTTCCGTTATTAGATGCCGTGCCACAACAAGTGCGGGAAATCGTCGAGGCATCCGGCTTGGCTCCATTGATCTCTTCATCTTACAGTGTAGTGGATAGGCGATTGATCGGGGCATTCGTGGATAGATGGTACGAGGATACCGACACGTTTCATCTCCCATGTGGGGAGATGACTATCACGTTGGATGACGTGTCATGTATCCTCCATATCCCGGTGACTGGGCTTTTGATCAGTTGGGATAAACCCAACCAGGCGGAGGCAGTTTTGCTGATGACTGAGATAATTGGTATGGGTCATACTGAGGCTACCACAGAGGCGATGGAGATTAAGACTGGTGCTGTAAGGTTTAGCACGCTGAAGGTGGTGTACAACAGAGCGGTTGGGATCCGACGATTTGATATTGCGGCCAGATGTTATCTGCTTTACCTGGTGGATAGCACATTGTTCGCAGATAAGACGAACAACTCTGTTGGTTGTCACCTGCTGTACGCTTTGGAGGACCTCACCATGGTTGATGAATATGCATGGGGGGCTAGTGCACTGACATATTTATATGATCACCTGTCCTTCGCCAGCAAGGCGAATAAGGTCTTCTTGGCCGGCTACATGTCTTTGCTGCAGGTAAACAAATACAAATTCATAATGTTTGATTCATAATAATATTCATCATTTTATTTATATTCATAATGTTTTATTATATTCTTATGTTTTTTTTTAAATTCATTATTTAAATTAATTAATTGATGGTTTATTTGCAGGCATGGATACTGGACCATTTTCCAACCATTGGTCCATGTGTTATACTGTCAAGTGATTATGATGAGACCATGCCTCGGATCTTCAGGTGGAGTCCTCAGCAGTCCGTGCGACAATCGGAGTACACGTATCGCATGTTTCTAGAGAGGCTCACTGCTGATCAGGTTGTGTGGCAGCCGTATGACCCCGAGCACCGAGATGTCTGCCCATTCCAGGAGGTAGCTTTCTACTCCGGATTTATCCGCTGTGGCATGATGCGTAGGGCTTATCTGCCAGACAGGGTGTTGCGTCAGTTTGGATACGTTCAGAGGATTCCGATGAATCCACCTGTGGGAAGACCCCCTGCCTCAACAATTGATCAGAGTTTTGCGGAGTGGCACCTCTATCTTCTGGACGATGATACGAGAGGAGGTCACGTCACCTACGATGGTGAATGTGATCCTCACTATTATGATTGGGTACATAGATTTTCCCATCCTTTTCTCCTACGCACCTCGATCAGGGTGGATCGTCCTGAAGTTACCTTGCTAGTTAGTTCATTCATTACTTGTAAGCTATATTAATATTATATTAAATTTTCATTTTATTTACTTATTGATGTTTTCTTACATTTTTAGGCTCGAGCTCAACGGAGATTTGCTGAACAATCACAGAGCTTGGAGCCGTTGTTGTCGTCGCAGCTTCCGGAACCTTATCTGGAGGTGTTGAGGAGGGTCCATCGGTTGGCTGTGACACCTCTCACAGAAGAGATGACACATGTAGTGCAGACGGCTAGGGGTAGCGGAAGGAGTAGGGTTAGGGGAAGGGTTAGGGGTAGACAACGGCGAGAGTAGGAGTTGTCTCTCGCCGTTTTCTGACTTTTGATTTATTTGAATTTATGTTTTATTAATTTGTGGTGATTTTATTTTATTATATAGCTTCAATTATTTGATCATCCATTTTTAAATGTTAATGTTTGGAACAAAAAACCATTTAATATTTTATGATTAATATTATATAATTAAACTAAAACCATACAAAAAATAATAAAAATTAAATTATAATAACTAAAAGTCGACAAATTTAATAAAAATTAAATAGGAATTTATATTAATCATCAGAAAGATCATGTACAGCACCATCCCACGTTGAAGGAGGTATTAAATCTTTAAATAATGCAAAGCGATCGTAAAATATGGTACCCCACGGAGCCCCAGATTCATCAAAATGATATTTCCAAAAAGGATCAATAGATGGTAATGGTGATCCTTCCTTCAATAAAACTTGAACCCAATGATTTGCCCTACTATTAGGGTCCAACAAACAGCACATATCGACATGCCCGATAACCCAAAGTTTTGCATGCATGGGAGGTGCTTTAGTGTACGGTAAAAACGTAACACAAGCTCTCAGATCACGAGTCATCGAAACAAGGACCACATTGTACCTGTTAGCAATTCCATGCATCAAGTTAGTATACGGTAAAATTGTAAAACAATCACTCATATGATGATACAACTTAAAAGATGAGACACGTTATACCTGTTAGCAATGACATGCCCCAATGCTGGAAGAGTCAACCATTTATCTTCAGGAACACCGCCAATGTTGCTCACATGTAGTGATTTGAACACAACGTCATAATCATCGGTCCCAATCAGCTGAAGACACATTTCCTTGTGTTGCTTCATCTCATGTATAAGATCATTCCGGACAAGCATAAAGGAATCCTCACACTGGTACGCATACAAGCTAATTGATCGAAAACCACAATTCCCATCTGCTCTCACATCAACAATTTGATCGATATATTGTTGCATGCAGAAGGGAAATTGTTCTAAATACCGAGATCTCACATTTGCTTGTTGAGAGCTACTTTTGGAGGATTTTTGAGAGCTTTGCATTGGAGGTGCTTTTGGAGGATTTTTGGGAAGCTTTAGGATGGTTTTTTGGGGATTGTTGAGAGCTTTGTTGAGAAGCTTTTTGTGAAGCCTTTTTTGATTCTTTCTCAGTATATTCCCATCCCGATGGATCACGCTTTGTTGATCTCTCATGATCGCTTGTACGCCCTTTTGTCTCTGCTTTTTCTTTTGGTGGCAACAATGAGGTAGTTGCTGGATCCACAACCTAAACAAAACAAGTTTAATTGTTAACATTAAAAAATTGATAATATTTAAAAAAATTGTTAAAATCAGTATTTGGTAATAGTATATATTGTTAACCTCTCGAAACTTGTCCGTCAAAATCTTCTTTCCTACATCATTGGTACCATTAAAGGAGTTGGGTCGATGTATAGCTCCTCTTTCTTGCCTGTATTGTTGAATGATAGAATCTTCCAATGACCATGAATTGCCGTCAAAGGAATAGGTTTACCACTTTTCCTGTATCTATCAACCTCGCATGCACATGGTAAGCCATGTGTGATTCTCAACTTGCAATCACAATGGTCACACTCATCAAACTTCCCCAGTCGGGTAAAAATAATACTCAATGCTTCCCTTGACACATAATAATGTAAATTACGGAAAAACGGAATATTCACCCTGTGATCCAATCCTGTGAGACTCTTCTGGAAAGAATCAATAATGAGAGTGTGTTGACATATCAACATCTTATGCATAGTTGTTAAACATGTGCAGAGATCCTCGTTGCTGCTTGCCAACATTCCCTTCAACGTCGAGTGAGCACCTTCTACCCTAAAAATGATGAAATTTAAATGTATTATAATATGCAAAGAATCATGACAAATTAATACAACATGCCAAATTAAGTAAAAAAAACTTACCGGTTTGTTGTAGTATTACCAAGATGCATATGCTTACTTGTCCATGCATCAATGAATTTTACTTTCTGTTCGGCCAAGTAAGTCTGATTCACATATTCGAAAAGACCAATCGCCTTCCAACTCAATTTCCGAAATCAGTTTAATGAAGCTTCATAGTCTTCCTCATCCTTGGAATGGACTACCTTGGCCCAAAAATTCTCAAGTAACGGCACATCATCTACATTACGAACATAATTCCTCATATGTTTTGTCACGTTCTTCTTAATATGACATTGACACAACAAATGAGCCGAAGTTGGAAAAACGGTATGGATTGCTTTCACCAATGCAGCTTCAAAATCAGAGACAATCACCTTGGGCATGTCATCATCATCTTTAAACAATCTCTTCACTTGTTCTAATGCCCATATGAAGCTTGGATACTGCTCAGTGTCCATGTAAGAGAATGCAACAGTAAATGACTTCTCTGTAGATGTTTGCCCGACCACCTCAAGCAACGGTCATTTGTATCTGTTAGTCTTGTAGGTGTTGTCCATGATGAGCACAATATTAAACGAACTCAAAAGACAAACAGATTTTGGATGAGCCCAAAAAATTTGCTTCACAATATCTGTGGTCTCGTCCTTTCTGTACCAAGTGTCATAACCATCATCCCTCAAAGTCTTCAAAAGATGCTACATCTGTCTTCTCGGACGCCTGACCTCTTTTCTCCATTTATTGCGGATATTGTAAATTTGCTTCAATGTAGTGCAATTATTTGGGTTTTCCTCCTTCAATGTGGCCAGTATCTGTCTCGGCATCACTCCATTCATCGTCATAGTGATGATCTTTTCATACTCTTCAGGTGTAGGTCTTCCGGGGAAGGGGTGTCCGATGAATGATTCACACTTATCGTGGTTATGGGAGCCACAAGATACTCTTACCTTCCACCTTCCGAGTGACGAATATGGTCTATACCATGAACCTTGAACGAACAATTTCTCTTCTTTGAGCCGGTGACATACTCCCACTTCTCATTTTTTGGTTTGTATATGCCAAACCTTTCACAACAGAGTGTAATCCTTTGCTTCTAGCTCATTCCTCCTCTATCAGATCTAAGGATCCTTAGAACATGTCCCTGCGAATATGCAACTTCACGAACCCATTTCACCAGGGCTTCACAATCAGGGAAAACCATGTCAGTCTCAAACGCACTAGTAAAATCCGGATATTCGACCTCTTCATCATCCACCGGTGCACTATGATTCATCTCGTCATCGTTGTTGTCTTGCATGATTAAGCTGCGAACACAAATAACTGTTAAAATTTTAAAAAAATAATAAATAATAAAATTCAAAAATTCAAAATAAAATAAAATAAAATAATTTAAAAAATATAACTAAAATCAAAATAAAATAAAATAATAAGTTAAAATTAAATAATAATAATAAAATAAAATTATATTAAAAATAAATAAATAAATAAATAAATTAAATCAACATTATAATGCTATATATCTTATCTGATCTCAACATGATAACATAAACAAATTCAAATCTCCTATATATGAGAATTGATGCAGTCAAATATATCATAACACGGATGGATGAATTCAAATTAATTTAAAGCTTTTGAATCCTAAAAAGTAACGTCTTGATATTTTTATAAAATATATAATAACAAAAATTTTATATAAATTTAAATAATTAATTTATAAATATTATTATAATTTTAAAATATTAAATAAATAATTAAAATTATGCAATGAATAAATAATTAGAAAAACAAATTAAATATAACTGAAAAAAAATATTTTTTTAATCACGTTTTATTATATCTAATTCCTCAACGAGTATCATCATTATCCCTTAAAAAAATAATGCTCATCAATATCCAATATGTAAAGTTGTTTTCTTATCTTAATTTTAATTAATGAATGAAATATTTATCACTATAATATTTTTTTTAATCTCAATTTTAATTTTAATAATTTATGCAGCGATATTATATATATTAAAAAAAAATCCCTCGCTGAGGGTACAGCGAGAGAACAAATTCATGCTCTCGCTGACCCCAAAGCGTGTTTTACATATCAATGGCGTTTCGATTTAAGACGACAGAACCACGATTTTCCTATAAAAACTAATTTCCTTAATATTAACCACTTTAAACCCGTAATGATACAAAAATAAGCATAATGAATCAAGTTTATGATCATAGAATTACCTCTTAATGAATGTTTATTAATTACTTGAAACTAAAGAAAGGTGGAAGACAAAAGGGGTTTTGGGTTGATGAATATTGGAAGAGGTTGCTGTAGAGAAGAGAAAAAAATATAGGTTTCTATATATAAGAGATGAAGGAGTATTTTGGGTAGTTTATATTATTGTAAGGTTAATAGAGTCTTAAACAAAAAAAGTGGGTTAACTAATTAATGGGGTGAGTCAAAAATGTAATCCCAACCGTGAATCAAATTCACCCAGGCCCGGTCCTGGGGTGGGCATTGAGGGCGACTGCCCAGGGGCCAAAAATTTTAGGGGCCCCATAATTTTTTTAATAGTACTTATATTTACAAAAAAATTAATAATTACATATTTTTATCTTTCAATTATTAATAGTTTAGCATAATATTTTAATTTTTTTTATTTGTTCACTTGACTTATAAATAGGTGAACTTATGAACTTTATTTTTATAACATACTCCCTTTGTCCCTAAATATAACATCATTTTGAGAATTTTATTTTGTCCTTATTTATAAGACCTTATACAAATTTTCAATGACAATTAGGTACTTTTTTTTTTCACAAACACCCATATTTACTCAACAATTTGAAGTTTCTCAATAATACTTATAAGGATAGTTTTGAAAAAAAAACATATCAAATGTTCACATTTTCAATACAATTAACTAAATTATCCAACTTTAGTAATGAACACTGTGACATCTCGTATTTTCCCGACTAAGATAAATAAATTTTCATTAAAGAAGAATTTTGAGATGTTGTTTTACAAAGGATTTTCGATGAGTATTTTATTCGATTACGTAATCAGTTGTCGATTTTATGGAATTTTGGTAAACAAAGATTTTCATAGAGTCTAAAGCAAATGATTTTATTGAGTTTGGATTGATTTAATTAATAAGAAATGAGAAATGATTTTATTGTTGGTGATTCATTATAGAAATGAATTCCTTTGTGAACTTTAATATATTCATTAACTTCGGAAATTCATAACTTTTTAACCGTAACTCCGAATTTTATGATCTTTATATGAAAACGATCGTAATGAAATGTAGATTTCAAAAATGTAGCTTTTATAATTTTCTGGGTTGATTTACGAAAATTATTCCTCAGGTCTGTGTAATACGAATTTTAAAGGCAAATTCATGAAAAATAGTTTTTGATCTTTAATGAACTTTTCATTTTGGGAATCTCTTCTTATATATGAAAAGGTGATTTTAGAAAATGAAAATGCAATGTATATGTATGTGCATATGTATGTGTTGTGTGATGCATGAGATGATAAAATAAATAAGAATAAAATAACATATCTTTAAGAAAGTGATGTGATGCATGATTTGATTTATTTTCCTAAATCACTCTTGTATGTCTCCCATCAAATTACTATTAACATGCAACATTTTGAATTACCAAGACTACCCCTAGATTTAGATTTGAAATCCCTAAACTACCCTTGGGCCTTTGGGCTTCTAACCCATTTAACCCTAAGACCCAAGCCCAACCCATATATATATATATATATGCACCCCCACACACACCCACACCTCATTTGATTCCATTTTATTGCAAAACTAAGAAATTAGAAAGATAGAGAGGGAGAGAGAGAAGGCCGAAGCCAAGAGAGAAGGAGGAGGGAGCTTCTTGGATTTCTTGGATTTTTCCTCTCTCATTTTTCATTCATCATCTAGGTAACCTCTTCAAGCTTGATTCTTTTCTTCTTCTTCTTCTTTTTCATTTCGGTTTTATTTGAGTTTTATGGAGGATTTGTTTGTTTGATTTTAAAAAGTTCATGCATGTCAATTTTTGATGTTTCTCTTCACTTTCTAAGTCTTTATTTGCATAGATCTAATGTTTAAAATGAAAAATGGACATGCATAAGTCTTTGAGGTCCATACGGTTTTTCCTCTTTATTTTGCTCAAATGATTTTTGGTTGTAAATGTTGATGTATGTTGTTTCAAGCTGGATCTAGTATTTCTAGTCGCATGCAAGTGATTTTTTTGAGTTGATCTTAACTTTTTCCCACATGCATGTAAAGATCTTGACTTAAAAATAAGAAATTGACTATGTTTGAGAACTTGATGTTCAAATCGGTTTTTAAAGGATTTTGTGCTAATAATTTTAATTTCTTGCTTGATTCGGTTTTGGAGTGCATGCAAAGGAAATCATTTTTAGTTAGAGAGTTTAACTTAAAGTATGAAACTTTTGATGAGATGAACTTATTTTCTTGATGCATGTTTCGATGTTGGCTTAGATCTTTAGGAGATGAATTTTGCTTGGAGTATTTGAGACATGCATGCAAAGATCTAGTGAAAAGGAGTATGCTTTGATGTTAGTTTTGATTTTACTCTTAAAGCCTTGATTTTGATTCTTGAGTATTAATGCATGTTTGATTTTCTTTGAGATTTACTAATTCTAAGTATGTGCATGTCAATATCTAGGTTAGTAGTGAGATCTTGATGTTTGATAATACATGCATGTGATTTTCCTTATGTTTATTGTATTTGTTGGTTTTGATTTGAGAAAGAATTTAAGTTTGGTTCACTTTGTTCTGGATTTTTCGATTTATACATGATGATTGGTGAGATTTGATTTTTAATTGGTGTTAGAGTTAATGCATGATTCAAGACTTAACTTGATCTTTAATTTTTAAGCACATGCAAAATGACTTCTTGCCTTTGATGATCATGTTTGGTTTTTATTTGAAAGAAATGGTTGAGATCAAGTATTTTTCCTCTGATCTTTGATTTTTAAGTACATGCATGTTGAAATTGGACTTGAAATAAATTGATTTGAAGATGCATGTTGTAGTTGAAATGAAATAAATTGTTTCTTGCTCATTGATTCGGTTTTGAAGGAAAATAATTGAGAAATTGGTTTTTGTGTTAACTAAGTATATATATATATATATATATATGAGCAATTCGGTTTTATATGAGAAAATGATTAAGTGCATCAAAGCTGTACTTGAATGAAAATGGTTAACTGAATTAAAATGAGTTGGATTGTTGATATAAATATGAATTTAAATTGGTTTGAAAGTGATTGTTTTGGTGTGTGCTAATTGTGTGACTGGAAAATAGTAATTTTGATGCATGATAGTGTGTGTTTGGAATGGGAATAAATAATTTAGGAGTTACATGTTTGAGAATAATATAGAAAATACAAAATTTAACCTATGCTGAAATTTTTGGAAAAGGTCATTTTCATACAAGAGGTCTAAGTGAATAATAGCTGTGTTAATTGGATTGCATTGAAAATTTGGTACATTGTCATTGACGATATTTTAGTGTGATCTAGAAATTTTAATTAGGAATGGACTTGTCTTGATATTTCAAATGAATTTTGCTTATGAAGGGGTGTTTATGAAAGACTTGTGTTTAATTGCAAAAGGTTTGGATGAAAATACTTGCGCAAGCTCAATACCTAAGAAACTTAGTCACTGTTTTATTCGAGTTAACCTAAGGCTCTCTAAATTTCTATGTGATTTTTAGAATTTGTTTACTAATTGTACTAGAGCCATTCTTGTGGAAGCGATTTCGGAAAAACGAACTTTTCAAGTTAAACCTAAATAGAGTTTTTGAACTTAAATTGTCCTAAAAGGCTTCAAATTTTTATGGTAGCTTCTTGAACGTGTCTTTAAGTTCTCTGTAAAATTTGAAGAGATTTGGAGTTGATTTGATAATTTTACTAAAGGCAAAATAGTGAACTGTTTGGTTCAGATTTTCCGGACTTAGTGATGAATTTAATTGGAAAAGTATGACTTTCTCAACTCCAAATAATCTGAAACTTTTATGAGATGGTCTTGATTGTGTAAGGAAGATTTATACCAATTCTTATGCAAGTCGGAGTTGAAACACTATTTTTAATCATGGCATTTTGGCCTTAGGCCAGCAACAGTTCTATCTTGCTTTTCATACGAAACCTGATTTGAAACCTAGCTTAGGATTGTTCAAATGGCTTGAAAATTTTATATGATGAACTTTAGCATATATATGTATGTTCTGGAAATTTTGAGGATTAAACAAATTGATTTGGTATAGTTTTAGATTTTATCTTTTGTGCTTTCCCGTAATCGAACAAAAGCTTTATTTAAATGTTTTCGACAAATATGAATTTTTGTACTTTATTTTGTGACTTGGCTGGACCTGTATGATGATCATAATGTCTTGAAATAATTGAATGAGTGATTGCTTAATGATATGTTTAGGCTACGCATGAATGAGTTTGCAAGGTAATTGTTTACGGTGTTTCGGTCTAGGCTGTTGGTTTGAAACTATGATTTGAGAATGTGTTATGTGCTATGTGCCAAATGGTTTGTTTTAGGTGATTCATGCTAATTGAACTTCTTTGTTTAAGAGTCTTGGAATTGTTTATTTGATAAAAGAAGTGAAGGAAAATAAGTTATTTAATAAGTTACGATGTTGTAATTGATCTTTTGAAGTTAATTGATTTTTGAAAAGAATTTGGTTATTTGAAAAAGTATTGGGCTTATTTGGTTGCTGCCTCATTTTGTTACAGGATGTTATGTTTGAAAATAAAATTGCTTTAAGTGTTTGTTTTAAAGAAAGGTGTTAAGGGATTAAAAATGTGATTTTACGGTGTTTTCGGATTTTCTAAAGAGTGGTTTATGGGCTTGTATCTTTGCTGTCCAGATTTTATTTAAATTGTTTTTCAATCCTGAAAATGTGTTTGGTTGGTTTAAAGTTTAAGTTTTAAGTGGTACGTGATTTAAGAAAAGTTGGATTGAAAAAGTGACGTTATCCGATGTTTTCGGGTTCGAGCGAGCTTTTGTCCAAGACGGACCAACAACCAATCCATTTATTTAAAATGATTTTGTTGATTGCTTTCAATGATTTCAAAGTATTTAAAGTACAGTAAAAGTTGGATTTGATTTGAGAAAGTCTTGACGTTTTACGATTTCCCCGACAAGAAGCGAAAGGAGTTTTCGAAAACACGTTTTGATTCTGAGTATGATGATTATTTAAATAGACATGTGACGTTAGTGTCTTCTATTTTAGTACAAGGTGCTTATAGGTCAGGAAGTTGGAAAAGCTGACATGTTGGGAGGACCCGCAACGATTTTGGACAAAGTATTTGCTGGATTTGAGGTGAGAGAGAAGCTTTCCTAAGACACCGTGGTATTTAGGTGAATTATTAGGACGTTCCGGATCATCTCAAAGATCGGAACTTGGTGGTTCTGATTCAGTAGTATAGTGGCAATTGTTTGTGTTGTGTGGCCACGTATACGAAGGAGACAAAGACCACATGTTATTATGTGATGAATTTGTATGATGATGATTTTGAAATGGCATGCTTCTCTGTTTATGTATTTAAGAGTTTTGAATTATGCATGATGATAATAAGTATTGTTGTTGAGTATGAATAGTATGCTGATGGACATCTGCTATGTCTTGATTGTGGATTATAATTACGTGAAATTATAGAATTGATGAATTAAAGAGAGATAAGAGCTAAGATTGTGGAAAGACGATATAAGTTAAGAATAGCAAAGACATTAGGAACTATGAGAAATCCCCCAAAGAATAGAACGGAACTCTAATGGATTAAACACACTATGGAACCGGATGATGCTGATGCGCCCGAATACGTGGATCGAGCTGACGATATGGCTAATGGATTAGTGTCCGGACGATGATGATGCCTTTGGACCCGGACGTAACGATTGCAGAGTTCCACAAAGACAGTGCTCATATGGTCGTAGCCATATGTTGGAATGACTTAAGATAGGTCGGAGCCTATCTATCAAAGATTGATTAATAATTCGCATATAGTCGAAGCTATATGCCGAAGGTTATTCAGAATGGGTCGGTGCCCGTCAAAATAATTATTGACATCCCACATATAGTCGGAGCTATATGCCGAAGGTGATTCAGAATGGGTCTGTGCCCGTCAAAATAATTATCGACATCCCGCATATAGTCGGAGCTATATGCCGAAGGTGATTCAGAATGGGTCGGTGCTCGTCAAAATAATTGTCGATATTCCGCATATAGTCGGAGCTATATGCCGAAAGTGATTCAGAATGGGTCGGTGCCCATCAAGCATATTGGTCGAGTCTCACAGAAGCATTCCGTATATAGTCGGAGCTATATGACGGAGATGACTTAGGATGGGTCGACGTTGGAACAACTGAGTATAACATCATGACCTAGAACCCTAACCCGAAGTAGTGGAGAGGAAGATACTCTGAATTACCCTTGTGGTGTTCAGCTAGATGATTAAGAGAGGGGATGGCAATGACGATGATTCGTCAAGAAGCCTTGAGAAGTCTGTCTAGGTGGGAAAAATCATAGGGGCTCTGGCTTAACCGGTCAGAGCTGGTAACTCAGTGGCGTGGAAGAAGTACCACATGATCACTAGACAGATGACTGACGCCCCCTTGACTAAATCCGGATCAGTGAGAGGGATGCTTGAACACGGCTGGATGTGCCCACTTTACTTCCCGGGACATTATATAAATTCATTTACTGTGCCATCCTTGAAAAGCCGGTGTGGTTAGAGATCCTGTACTCCTGATTGCTTCCGACTAGGCGGATGGATTCCGAGGAGATGTAGACCCAAATCATAAAGCCTGAATTCCCGATATTATGGACTCGAGAAATATGAACAAAGAGACTTTGATCCCATGAGATAAATTGATTAAGAGATCCCCTTCAGTGATAGATTCGTGAAAGGTGATTGAGAAAAGCATGTGAGAAAGAAAGAATTATACGTCGCAAAGAGATTAACGATATTGATAAGCGAAAGTAAGCTTGCGTTGATGAATGATTAATTGATGATGATTATGATTATGAATGTGATGATGCATATATGTTATTTTGTTGTGTTTGTGTGGTCTTGATATTTTGCCTATCGTAAACCCACACCGTCGACGATGCGTCGTTCAGAATGCTTACTCTCTCCTGCCTCGTTGTTTTGTTGGTGGATGCTGATGCCACAACGAGCAGATTCGTGCTAAAGGAGCAACAGAGTGCGGAAGCTTTAGTACTACCTGATGGTGATGAGAGATTCGACGATGCCGAGGAGTACCTTGAGCTAGAAGGAGCACCCGTCAAGGAGGGAGACAAGGATTAATGTATAGGCCTAGTGTTAAGGTCTTCCTTTTCAGAGTATTGTACTCCCCTAGCAGGTACTTAGACATCATTTGCTGCATCCACATGTACACCCGAATTATGTTTTATAAAGCTGGGTAATCAATGTTAAGTTTACTGGTTAAGAACAGACGAGATGGGCCTTTAAATACGATTTGTGAAAGTAAGTTTCAAAGTGCGATGTTTCGTAACATCTCGGTTTGGAACTTGAAGTATAACGTGAGATATGAGAATCAAATTTCTATTGCAAAATATTTTGATAAAAGATTTTGGAACTTGGAGATTCTCATGTCCATGTTATGTTATAAAAAAAATGGCCCAAATTTTCACTATATTGAATTAAAGAAATTATATTTTCATGTTGCCAAATCAGGGTGTTACAAACACGAATTCAATCAAAAGGATATTATATACAAAGATGGAAGGAGTAACATGAAAATGGTTTTAATTACCTATTTAATTAATAACTTTTTTTATTTTATCAACTCTATTTTATATAATACCTATTTTTATTATTGATTGTTATCATTGTTTTAATTAATTAAAATATAAATATATAGTATTTTAATTGATTTAATTTTAATAAAAAAACTTTGAAGTAAGGCCCAAAAAATTTTCGCCCTTGAATCCAAGATAGGTTAGGATTGGACCTGAATTCACCAAACTCATTTTGAATATTAATAGGTCATGCAAACGTTTTCACAAAACTATGTTACTCTATCAAAGAACTAGTTTAATTTGACAACTTTAAAAACTGGATCTAAGCTGGTTGATCGATTTATTTATGTTGGCAGTTTCTAAATACATCCTAAAAGTGCTTATGCACCTAGGGTTTTATAGTGTTTTATAGTATTTGACAATGAACTTTCAAAATTGCTTTTGGTTATTTTTATTTTTTTTCTTTGTAACCGTCTCACATTCAACCATAATCCTTCATCTTTTCTTCTATTTTTTAACCACCTCACACCTAACCACAATCGCTTCATACCATACTTTTTAGCCACTTTCTCTATCCAAAATTTACACAACCTATTTTTGGATAAATACTTCAGAAATGGTCCATCCGTTTTATAAAAACTCGTATGTTGATTATAGTTTCGAAAAGGTTGTCCCTTCATATGATCTGCCCGAACGTTTTAAAAATTACCATATTTCATGAAATTAGATATTCTTTTGACATTGGTCTTGAATTTTTTTTTCGATATTTTGAGTTTCTAATTTTTTTTTTTTTAATATTTTGGATTCTTGAACTTTGTTCAAATGTTTGAAAATTGTCATTTCGTTAATTAAGTAATCATATGACCAAAGACATGCTACTGCCACCTTCTCCATGTCGATAGGTAATGTCCCACGAAGATTTTTTTAATTAAAAAAATTCAAATTTATTGAAAATAATTAAAAATATTTTTTTATAAAAAATCAAAAGTGACGCTACATAACATATCACTTAACAAAAATATGAAGAAAAAAAGTGTAGGACCAATTCCAAAAGAACACGATAAAAACATTAAGCCAATATAAAAAAAATCTAATACCGAATATAAAACTACGCGTATCACTTGCGTCAGTGTATAAACTCAAAACGTACATGAATATTATTCGTATTCGCAATTCGTAATTTGTGCACTACAATGCTTGCGACTTTTAGGAAAAAGACGTTCAGACGTTGGCTGCAGGAGTGACACAGCATGCACGCGTAGTTAACACATTGTTTTATCTTGTGTTTGTATAAGTATAAGCATTCGAATCTTAAAAGTTAAAACTACTTACTTTATACAAGTACTATTTTGCTATCAAATAAATGTGTTTTTTTAGGGTAACTGACACAGATGAATGAAATATGTATTCTTTACATATGTAGTTATTAATTTGATCCTTGATCCATATGAATGGAGAATGAATTAATTATTCATTTACGCGGATGTTTATCAAAAAGAAGTCCCAAAAGTTTTATATACATTATTTTTAACTAATTTATACTCTCTCCGTCTCTAAATATAAGATTTTTTTTAGATTTCACGTCCATTAAAAAAAGTGAAATAATTTAGTTAATTATAGTGGAAATGTGAACTTTTGATAATATTTTCAAAATTACCCATATTAATATTATCGAGAATCTAAAAAATGTTAAATAAATAGGGGTGTTTGTGGAAAAAATAATTAATAATCATTGAAAATTGGTAAAAGATCTTATAAATAGGGACAATATAAAAATGTAAAAAAGATCTTATATTTAAGGACAGAATGAGTAATAAATTAATTTTTTTTAAGAAGAAAACTTCATTCCACAAGCAAAATTCAAAAACAGAACAAAGCTTAAAAGATATGTAGGGTGCAAGCTATCAAACAAGTTAAAGGTCAAAAACAGATTAAATCTCACTAAGAATCATGTTAGCTATGAAATTATTACATCAGCCATTGAAATTGGCAAAACAATAATGAAATCTAATAGCCAACTCTCTTCGAATCATCATAAAAATTTGGTCAACATGGAGATTAATCAATAAATTAAATTATTGATTGCTAAAAATTAACTTATATGTCTCCTACAACATATGTTAATAAGAAAAATGATTGAATGACCTACAAATCAACCTACATCACATAAAAAGTGACATATGTCACTTGCTTCTTATTGATTGATTAACAGGTGACACATGTCACATTCTTGTGATGTAAATTGTTTTGTAGGTTGATTTAGCATTGCTCTTGTTAATAATATTTTTAAAAAATTAACTTATATGAGAAAATTGGTTGTTTAATTTCTTGAAACGTGATGTTTTTAGTTTAGCAATTAAAGTTTATTTACTTGGAGATCTTTAACATTTGTCATAGAATATACAATAAAAAAACTCTTCAAAATATTTCCCGTCTGTAAATAATTACTTATTTATTAACTAATTTGTATAGTTTTTGTTTAGTTTACTTTAGAAATTTTGTTTTATTTAAAATTTGCGAATTGATGTTTTATTCAGAAATATAATGTGTGGGAGAGAAGATTGGTAGATTATTAATAATTGATCAGCATATGTTAGGAATTTGCAGCATGTGCAAGATGCAAATATGCAGGATATGGGATATAGATAAATTATAAGTACCAGATGACTCTACTTTTTTTAACGTCAATCTGCAAATTGGAAATATGATTTTGCATCAGCAAGCAAAAAATTTCTAGTGCAACACAAAGCACATGACCGGATACTATATCAGAACTCTAGAAATAAAAAATACTGAGTATGATTACATGACATTGTATTCTTTGATTGAGGAATATTTGATAAATTTTAAGTCCACATTACATGTGTTGGCCAGTTGTCTTTCCATTGGTTCCTTATGAATCTATCTCGACTCAATTAAAAAGATAGAGAGGGAAAAAATAATAAACAATTCAGCAAAATTAGTTTGTAGCTACCAGAAAGTTTTGAGATTTATAGTTTTGTAGCTAGGTGGCTGGATCACAACAGTATTCCATGAAATTAGTTATGGAACTAATCAAAACTTGTTAAATGACTAAAAAAATCAAGATATATTATATTTATTCAGTTATTTGCTTTTTTTTCTTGTTAGTAGTTAATTATTCATTTTAATAAGTATTTTATTACTGTATATTAATAAAGGTTAGCACGAAAATGATAAGAGATTTGTTGCTACTTAAACAAGTGTTTAGAGGTTCCATCTATGATTTTTGCGAATGTAAGAAGTCTCGTCAAAAAATTACACCCGGAAAAGCCCAACAATATCAGAAGGATATCTTGAAAAACTCAAAAAAAAAAGTATTTTATTATTATTATTTAATCAATTACTAATTTAATTAGTTTTGCCGAAAAAATAACAAAAAATATGCACTTTTAATTAACATGCACAATTGATTAAATTCTAAATAAGACTGCTCTGGTTAAGTGATTCATATACCTTTATTTTTTCGTGAAGATTCATATGTTATGTTTAGAGTTGTCAATTTGGGCTAGATTAGCTCATTGCAGGTCATTAATTTTTCGAGTTGGGTTGGATAGACCCAATTTTATATTAGATCAATCATTTCACTGGCCCATTTTTCAAGCTAGGCAGACCTGATCCATGAGCCAGTAATTTTTTCTTTTTCTATAAAAAAAATAATTAATAAACATATAAAAAAAAATTATATTCAGGCCAAAAATTTCAAAAATTTAAATTTAAATTTATAAGGTAGCTTTTTATAAGTTACAAGTTTATTTTCAAAAATTATAAGTTTCTTTTAATTTTTATTTACCAAAGAACTCTAATAAATTTATTAATAACTCAATAAAAAACCTACAAACTATTAAAAAAAAATCATTGTTGCCGAACTGTGCCAAAGTATACTCATCTTAATGAGAATTGGTAGAGTAATTTTGCCATACATTTAACTCATTATTACTTTTTGATTAAGTAGTTAATGAGAATGAGTTAAATGTATTTAAGTCATTGTTGTAACAATTATTTATTTAATCTTGCTTTCAGTTTATTGTTCAATTGCTGGTTTACCCATCTGAAAAAATTACATTGCTTCTCATTCTACAAAAATGACCATATTTAGCATTAAAGAACCAAGAACGATGCAATGGTTATGATGTTATAATTTTCCATGTTTAGTCTTTCTTTTATAAAATCGACCTTTAATTCAAAATCCCTAATTTCAATTCCAAATTGTGATCCAATTTGCAATTTCCAAACCCTGATAAATAAATTTAAATCTCAAAAGCACGGTTTGCATGCAATTTTCAAATCATAACTCACAATGTTTTAAGGCTGGATGAATAAATTGGAAAGTACAGGTCGTGCTTTTGAGATTTAAATTTATGAATTAGTGTTTAAGAATTGTAAATTGGGTCGCAACTTGGGGATTAATGATTTTGAGTTAAAGATTTTAACACTTTTGGAAAGGAATGACTAAACAGAGAAGATTAAAACATTATATATCACCATCTCGATTGATAATGATGATATAATGATTTTTTTTAGAATGGGAAGCAATGTACATTCTCTAGGTAAGTTGATGATGAATTGAATAGTCAATGAAAAACAAGGTTAAGCAATTGATTATTGCAATTGGCAATTAGATTAACTACTTGTAACAACTAGCTACTACACTTAGGACTAATATGACAAACATTAGAAAAAGTTAGGGATCAAAGTGGGATTTCTCTAATGTTAGAAACTAATTTGAAAGAAACTTAAAGTGAAAAAAAAAAACCCTTACAAATTTAGGAATTGAAATAAATTTGTTATTCTAACACGAAATTATTTTGGGGGAGTTAAGAGATGTTTGTTAATGAAAATTATCATGAATAACATTTACCAATTTTAGCAATCAAAATAAGATTTTTGTAATTTGAAAGATTAAAGTAGTAAAAATCGAATGCAAATTTAAATAAGAAAGTGATAATTTAATTGTTTATCATTGCTCTTTTAATTTTATGTCAAATACGTGAGAAGTGCTAGAGCTTTTTTTTTCTATGTAATGGATTAATTTGTCTTATCCTTATTACAAGATACTATTATGGTATATGATATTTAAAAAAAAACACTTATTTATGTTTTAAATATAAGAAAAAATTAACTAACATTTTATTTCTAACACAATTATTCTTAAAATATTCTTAAAATTTAGTTATCTTATTTAATTTTTATTTTATTTTAATTGCAACTTTTCTACAATAATATTATTTTTAATAAATTTTAAAAAAATTAAATACATTTAATTAACTTTCTTCACACTTACACGAGCAAAGTTATAACAAAACTCGAATCTTTCGTGGAGAGATGGTGCAATCAAGTTACTCCAATTTCAGCAATATATTATTCCCATCTTTTAAGCATCTCATGAATGGAATCAAGGGAACAATTCATCACTTACTTTTCTACGCTTGATGCCGTTTAGCTCCCACCTGGAAACACGTGAAGAATATTGTTGCTGATTCACCACACCACACCTTATATAATCCTTCTTTTTTTTTCTCCTTCAAATAAAATGGATACAAGACTTTGAGTCGACGGACAAAACATTAGATATCACAGTCATATTTTACTACTATATTAGCTAATATATTGAATTGGGCAAAGAAACGTAGACATTTTCTTCTGCCTTTCTGTAGTTATAATAAGAAAATATTAGAGCTGATAAATGGTGGAGGCTCCGGTGCATGTTAATAGATAACATGCACCGGTGCATGCCTTTTTTTTAGGATCTTTTTATTTATTTTTTTAAAATTTAGTCAATTAAAAAATATTCTATGCGTTTTCTTTTTTACCGATATGAAGTGATTTTTATAATTTGGATTTATTTTTTTTTTACTCTGTGTTCTTAAAACTGTACCGAGTAAAACTGTATTCATAATTTACATATTCTAATAAATCTGTATACGAACTTATGCTAAAAAATATTCTGAATAAATCTGTATTAAAAAAATATAAAAAGCAAAAATAAAATATTCACATGCACAGATACATATTAACACTTAATATGCTTTGAAGAACTTGCCCCGATAAATATATATATATATATATAAAAAAAAAAAACAGTAGAGGAAAACACACGTAAAGTGAGTTAATTAAATTCTCAAGTTAATTTCACATGTGAAGGGATGACACTGACGCAAGCATGCATTAAGGTTAAAGCTATACCTTCTCTCTAACCATTGCCTAACCTCAGCACTCCTAGATATATACCTACCCTATCAATTTATTTGTATCACGTTTGTTTGATCTAGAAATTTCCCTAATGGATAACATTAACAAATAATCTTATGAAGTTTTTGAAATGAAAAAAAAAATTATTTCTCCCGGTCCTATATTTAAGGCGTTTTGATAAAAAAAAAAAAACACCATTTAAAAAAGTTACTCTCTCCGTACCATAACTTAAGTCTTTTTTCAAAGATTCTACGTAGATTAAGAAATGAGTAAATGATGTAAGAATTTGATATGTTTAGACTAAAATACCTCCATTTAATAATAGGAGAGATAATAATAATAAATGTATGAAGATTATATTGAAGAGAGATAGAGATATGAGTGGTGAAAAATATGATATAATAAATAGGGATATGGTTGGAAAAAAAACATAAATGAGTATTGAGTTTATAAAAGAATATAACTTATGAGCCAAAATAAAAAACCAACTAGACTTAACTTATGAGAGGACGACAATAACAAATAATGTGTCATAATATTGCAAACAAGGTGCGACCCTATTTGAGATATCTAATGAAAACTGATATATTCTTTTAATAATTCAATTTAAACATTCTCATAATCACATTAAAATAACAAATATCACTTGTAAACTAACTTTTGATGAAACAATGTTTTGTGATAACCAGAACATATTGATGAGATGCAAATTGAGGAGCAACGTCACTTAAACCGTGATATAATGCCTGTGGCTGTATGCGATGAAATCACAATAACACAATTCACATTACTGACAATTTCACAAATGTATCTTACCAAATTCAAGAATTTCAAGAATTTAGTTTATGTATAGGTCACGTTAGTGCCCCCACAGCTTACTTGCGAAAATGGTGTCATTATTATTATTATTTTATTTTTTTTTTATAAAACTCGAGCCAATTTTAAGGTTTGTTTAATTCGATGCAGTTTAATATCCACAACAAGTCTGATGGATCTATATACCAAGACTTCAATGCAGTCTAATATCTGTATCTAAATTGATAGGTGAAGTAAAGTGTACAGTTCAGTTTACTAACTCTTTATGTGTTATGCAGGACCGCACTTCAAAGATGTTGATTGGTGTGGGTGAACAAAGGGATGGGCTTTATAACTTCAGAGGGATTCGTCATGAGAAGGCTTTCAAAATTAATGGAGTATCTCTATTTGATCTTTGGCACAAGCGTATGGGACATCCTTCCTTGAAAATTACTCAGTTAGTTTCAAATGTTAGTAGCAAAAATAGTGAATTTGCAAATAAAGCCTGTGATGTATGCCAAAGGGCAAAACAAAGTAGATATAACTTTCCTTTAAGTGATCATAAGGTTGCTGTAATTTTTGAATTAATCCATTGTGATTTGTGGGGACCCTATCGAACTCCATCTTCTTGTGGTGCCTCTTATTTCTTGACCATTGTAGATGATTATTCGCGTGCTGTTTGGATTTATCTTTTGATTGATAAAAGGAGGCTTCTACAGTCTTGTTACAATTTGTTGCCTTGGTGGAAAGACAATATGAAAAGAAAATTAAGGTCATTTGAAGTGATAATGGAACCGAATTTAAATGCTTGGCAACAAAATTTCTTGATCTTGGTATCGTTTTTCAAACATCATGTACAGGGACACCTCAACAAAATGGTCGGGTTGAAAGAAAACACAGACACATTCTTAATGTTGCACGAACCTTAAGGTTTCAAGGTAATCTTCCTATATCATTTTGGGGAGAGTGTATTTTAACAGCTGGATATCTAATAAACAGAACACCTACACCTTTGTTAGATGGAAAAACTCCATATGAAATGCTGCATGGGGAACCACCTCCATATAGTCATTTGAGGGTAATTGGTTCTTTGTGTTATGCACACAATCAAGGAAGAAAAGGAGAAAAGATGGCTAGTCAAAGTAGGAAGTGTGTGTTTGTGGGCTATCCTTATGGGAAGAAAGGATGAAAGTTATATGACATGGAGAATAAAACCTATTTTGTGTCAAGAGATGTTGATTTTTTTGAAAATGAGTTTCCTTTTGCCGTGGCAGCAGCACCATCTGGGAGAAGCACCACAACCCCTTTGATGAACTCCGAAGTCAATATTGACTGTGATAATATTGTTGATGAGCTCAATGATGTCCTAGTGTCTCCGGAAGGTGAAGAGACTAATGAGATAGGGGGGATATCAGTTTGGAGATTGTAACCACTGCTGAAGTACTGAGCCCTTTACCAAATGACGAAGATAATGAAGAAGAACTTAGGCGAGGAAAACGTAATAAGATTCCCTCAGTGAAACTTCGAGATTTTGTGACTGATACAGTTCAAGTAAAAATCCCATCCACCAGTTCCCTCATTCCACATCATACTTCAGGTACGCCCTATCCCATAGCACATTATGTGAGTTGTGATACTTTTTCTTTGAAGCATCGCAGGTTTCTTGCCGCTGTGACTGCCCAGAGAAAACCCACAAGCTTCTCTGAGGCAGCAAAGGATAGTAGATGGTGATCAGCCATGCAACAAGAAATACAAGCACTTGAAGATAATCGTACTTGGGATGTGTGTTCTCAACCAGCTGGCAAGAAGGCATTGGGTTGCAAATGGATTTATAAAATTAAGTATCATTTAGACGGTAGCATCGAGCGGTTTAAAACTCGTGTGGTTATACTTAGCAATCACTAGGTTGAGGGAGTTGATTACACCGAGACGTTTGCTCCAGTAGCAAAGATGGTTACTGTTCGTATTGTCTTGGCAGTGGCTGCAGCAAAAGGATGGGAGCTTCATCAAATGGATGTGCATAATGCGTTCTTTCATGGAGAATTGCAAGAAGAGGTTTTCATGAAAGTACCTCCTGGTTTTCGAACTTCTAAAACCGAGTCTGTATGCAAGTTGCGCAATTCATTGTATGGGTTGAAACAAGCTCCACGGTGTTGGTTCGCTAAACTCTCTTCGGCTTTCAAAGGGTATAGTTTTCATCAATCCTACTCAGACTATTCCTTGTTTACATTGTATGATAGAGAGGTGCAGCTTGTAGTCTTGGTGTATGTTGATGATCTAATTATATGTGGTAACAATACTGAAGCTGTCCAAAGGTGCAAGAGCTACTTGAGTAAATGTTTTCATATGAAAGATTTAGGGCGATTGAAGTATTTCTTAGGGGTAGAAGTGGCTAGATCATCTGCTAGGATCTTTCTTTGTCAAAGAAAGTATGTTTTAGACATCATTATGAAACCAGTCTACTTGGAGCAAAGCCGGCGCCCACTCCAATGGAACATAATCATCATCATCTTAGTCTTGTCAAAGGTCCATTACTCACTAGTCCTGATCGATATAGAAAACTTGTTGGTCGCCTGATCTACTTGTGTTTTACACGTCCTGAACTGGCCTATTGTGTGCATGTTCTTTCACAATTTATGCAGTGCCCGCGAATAGAGCATTGGGATGCTGCTCTTAGAATAGTTCGATATCTCAAGGGTAATCCGGGGCAAGGGGTTCTCTTGGACAGTGCCAGCGATTTGCAACTACATGGATGGTGTGATGCTGATTGGGCAGCTTTTCCTCTTACTCGTAGGTCTCTCACAGGTTGGATTGTTTTCTTGGGACACTCTCCTATCTCTTGGAAGACAAAGAAGCAACACACAGTGTCATGTTCTTCAGCTGAGGCTGAGTATCGTTCCATGGCTGCTACTACTTGCGAACTAAAGTGGGTGAAGAGCATTCTGTCAAGTCTTGGTATCCCTCACTCCAAGCCTATGTGCATGTATTGTGACAGTCAAGCTGCTTTGCACATTGCCAAGAACCCAGTGTTTCATGAACGCACTAAGCATATAGAGGTTGATTGTCATTTATTTCGTAATGAGATAATTCATGGGCATCTACAACCTTCTTATGTTTTCACGAAAGCAAAACTTGCAGACATATTTACCAAAGATTTAGGACGCTTACAGTTTCAGTCTCTTCTTGACAAGTTGGGCATTCGAAATCTCCATGCACCAACTTGAGGGGGGGTGGTACAGATCCATCAAATCAATTATATGATTATATCATGATTCATATTGATTTTGGTGATGATTTGTTTGTATTATTAGCTTAATTATTGTAGGAGGAATTGTAGGAGATTTATTAGCATAACTTTAAGATATATCAGATAGTGTACTGATATATCATGTTGTGGTTTCTGTATATATATGTAATTGATTTTCGTTGGAAAGGGATAGAAAATATTCCTCAGACTTGTTAGTTAGGTTAATTACTAGCTGACTCACTATCGTTTGAACAATTTTAACAATTGTAGAATTTAAAATAAAATGGGTAATATTGTCGTTTTATTGACTTTTATCTTTTAATAATTTTATTAGCCCTTTCTTTTTCTAATCAACAATGTATATGGTTAAGATCAAAAGGCAATATCACTGCTGAACTTTAGTTTACAGCAGCAAATTAAATAATTCGTCTAAATTCAAAAGGGGAGTCGCTGGTAAAAAAAGAAAAAAAAGAAAAAAGGTGATGCTATGATACTTTTCAACAAACTGACATAAGTAAGAGAAACAATCAAATAAGCCTAAGATCTTTCTTTCTAGTATTTAATTCCTTCATCCCTAAGCTAGGAGCCTAATGCTATGGTATTGGCGATTAGAGCTTTATTTAGGCTGAGGCTCCGGTGCATGTAAACATATAACATGCATCGGTGCTTGCCTTTACTTTTGGGTTTTTTATTTATTTTTTTTAAAATTTAATTAATTAAAAAATATTTTATGTGTTTTCTTTTTTACGGATATGAAGTGATTTTTATAATTTGGATTTATTTTTTTTTACTCTGTGTTCTTAAAAAACTGTATTGAGTAAAACTGTATTCAAAATTTACAGATTTTAATAAATCTATATACAAACTTGTGTTAAAAAATATTCTGAATAAATCTGTATTAAAAAAATTTGAAAAATAAAAAAAAATTGAACCATGCATCGATGCATGGTTTAATTAACCATGCACCGGAGCCTTCCCCCTTTATGGTATATCTTTAGCCCTAGTATTTTTTTCTTTTAGCTTTAGAAAAAGTTGAATGGTGGATGAGGACAAATTGTTGAACTTAAAAATAAATAAATAAATAAATAAAATCAATGGTAGGAGGGTGAAGAGGAGTGGAGAAACGAAAAGTTAAGAAAAGGAAACAAAAGAGGGGAAGAGTGGCACCTAGAAGGAACAATGCTTTTGGATATGTTTTGGAAGTGTGGGCAACTGTTATTCAGTGTATGGTTGATGCATTAAGATCGCGTTCAAAAAAGTTGTAGTGCTTTCACCTTTGTGTGTTTTTAGGGAATGTGACCCATGCAATGTGTAATTGTCACAAAGCTAGATAAATAACTATTATTCCATCTTCAATGTGCTACTATAACTCTTTACCATCACCACTCACTCTCTCTATATATGGTTGAGGACCATCCACTTAGTAAGTTTGTGCCGTTTGTGGTAACGAATTATCATTTTTATACACGATATTAGATATTTAGTATAACCCTTATGTCCTTAGAATCCCCACTCACTATTTCAATAACGTGACGTTGTTTTGTTTGTAATTGGAAAGCAGTAAGCAAAGGAGTTTGGGTTAAAGCAATTTCTCATTTTCTAACAAAGTTCATTGAAGAAAAAAGGATGTTCGCTTTCATTTTTTTTTCCACCTAAAGTGGGACATAATTTCTTATTATTATAATAAATATTTGAATGGCTTTATAACTTTTTAAAGGATTTTTATAAACATAAGATGAAAAATAAAAATTATAAACTTCTAGTTTTAAGGATGTTTATTACTTATAAGCATAAAATTACATATTAGCTTTATCGAAGATGAAAAAACACAAGTTTAAAAAAATGTGCATATTTTATCATTATATACATTTTATTATCATTAAAATTATCAGATTCCCTTTGGGAAAACAAAAAAAAAACGAAAAAAAAACTATCAAATTATTGTTGATTTCTGTGTTCTTTTATTTGCGGTTTTTGTTACCTACTGAAACAAATTTCAGTTCTCCTTTCCTTGGGTCAAAGTTTCAGAGCTACCACAAAGACCCAACAAAAAGTGAGGCCCAAGTTCTACCGTACCTCAGTTGCTTCTAGGACTATCTTGGGCTTTTCCTGGTAATTTGTTTTGAGAATTGGTTTTGGGCCCCAACAACAAATTTTTGAACCCCACTGATGATATGAAAAACCAAAACGCAAATCATTTTTTACCCCCTATTTCCTAGTTGTCTCTCTTCATTTTTTCCCAAAATACCCTATAGCTACTAATATATATATATTTTTTTTTAAATTTAGTTTTATGTTTCGTACGCTAGGCGATGAACATACATGTAAATTTGCATAGAAAAAAAATAAAAATAACATGTACACTTCTGATAAAGCATATATATAATTTTTGACCGCACACACTAACCCTTTCGAGTATGTGTAATTTATACGCATACGTTAATCAAGGTGTTAGTGTACTGGTTGAATTTGGAAAAAAAAAAAGTTACCTACGCTCACCTAGGAGCTTACTACACAAAAAGTACTTGCAGTCTCTATTCCGATTTCATGGCCCCCTACTTTCTTTTTAGAAACAATTATATGAAGGACATAAAGAGAAAATTTTTCGCTGAACATCAAGAGGTTGTGAGCAAAGATGTCAAGCGAACATTTGGGGTGCTTCAAGTACGTTTTGCGTGTCCCTGGTCATTCTTGGGACGTAGACATCCTCAAAGATATCATGTATGCGTGCACCGCACTTCATAATATGATTGTTTAGGAGGAAAGATACACATATGTGGGTAACCTTGCAGTTAAGTATGATTCAACTCCACGAAATAGCCATTAAAATGTTGATGCTCAAGTGTTTATTGGCCCTTTTCTTGAGTGGCGTGAAGTGCTCCAACGTAACATGAAAATTGGTGATAGGGAAAGGAATCATAAATTCAATCAAACTTGGGATGCAGATGTCCTCAAGGATATCATGTATGCGTGCATCATACTTCATAATATGATTGTAGAGGAAGAAATAAATACATGTGGGAGTAACCTCGCCATCGAATATGATTTAACTCCACAAAATAGCCATTTAAATGTTGATGCTCTGGTGTTCAATGGCCATATTCTTGAGTTGCGTGATGTGCTCCAGCGTAACATGGAAATTCGTGATAGGGAAGGGAATCATCAACTTCAATAAGACATGATTAAGCATATTTGGCAATATAATGTTTTTGGCATACTCATAAGCCCAATTAGATTTTTGTAATTTTAGGTTTCTTTAGTATTGTTCATTTATCAAGTGTTTACTATGTGTACTATCTTTGAAAAAAATGTATGATGTCAATGAATTAATATTATGACCATCCTATATATTTTTATTTTTTTTTATATATTTTTTATCTATATTTGAACGCTTAATTATTTTTTTTCAACTTAATTACTTTATCTAAATAAATAATCCATGCTTATTCAACAAAGATTCAAATTATTAATCCATGTCAAAAGAATCAATATTTAATATTTAAAAAATAAATATTATCTTAAAAATACAAGTTTTAAGTTATTTACTCATTTTACAAAATAAATTGAAATCCATATTTTAGTAAAATTGAATATCTGAATAAAAAAAATAGTAAAAGTAAGATGAATAAAATATAGTGATTGTTATGTAAGATCTCTCTTAAGTCTTAACATATACTCCCTCCGGTCCTATTTATAAGACCTTTTTGCGATTTTTCACTCCCACCAAGGAAATTGGATAAATTTGTTAGTGGTATTGGAAATGTAAAAATTTGATATACTTTTTCAAAACTACCCCTATAATTATTATTGAAACTCTAAAAAGTGTTGACTTTATAGGGATGTTTTTGGAAAGAAGTAATTAAATGCTATTGAAAATTGAAAATGGGTCTTATAAATAGGATCAAAATAAAAACTCCAAAAGAGTCTTATAAATAGGACCGGAGGGAGTAAATTGTATGCTAGGATTGGAGTGTTGAGTTAGTTAAGAGAGTATGGTAAATAATTGATCATGTGGAAAACAAAAAGCAAATTTTAAGCATACAAGATATGTTAGAAAATATTGTTGACAATAGCTATGTCATGGAATAATCACTACCTTAAAAGCAAGAATGCCGGATAGCCGTGGTGGAATTATATCACTGGTCTTGCTCCCCAGGTTAGCACAACAACTTGTGAACGGGACCGAGAACTTGGAATCCACAAAGAAGAAAAATAGCTTAGAAAAAAAATAGAGGGAAGATTTCCGTTTCAATGCTTGGAAGGCAGCACACATACTCTATATATAGTCCATCACATTGTTGCTTTGTTGAGACTCCAACAACCATATATAAGACATCGTTATTATCTGTCATAAAGTAAAAATGCTAAAAAAATTATGGGAGAAACATCTTAATTAATAAAATAAAAAAGAAGTTTGGCATCTGGTCTTCCAAAAAGAGGACCAGTACACCCGAATAACGACAACGCGCGTGTGGCATTTGGACACAATAAGACCACTTCAAAAACTATATATAAAAACTAAAAGTTAACTAAGAATGAAAAATGTGAGACTAACCATTATTCCACGAGATATGTTTGCATTTGATATGCTCTTAAGAGAGATTGTTATGTATGGAAGGTGAAAGAGAATATGTCATGCATGTTAGTTGTCATATTATTTCTTCGGTGTTAAGAAATAATTCTAAACCAATAATAATTAAATGTTACTATTCCTAGTTATCAGTTACTATTCTTAGTTTTAAGATTATTATTTTTAGTTATTTGTATGTTATAAATACGAACGTTAAGTCATTGTGTAATTCAACTCAAAATAAAAGAAGAACATTTTCTCTCTTTTACTCTCTCTGTTTGTAATATGTGAGTGTGTGTGTGTATGTTATTTGAATCTTGTTCTTGTTCCAACAAATTGGTATCAGAGTCAAGGTTCAATTGAGAAATCCTTGTGACACACAAGATGGGATCAACCAGTGTTAATTTCTCAACAAATCTTCCCACATTGAATGGAAATAATTGGGATCAATGGCGCGTGCAGATGAAGGCGATTCTTGGTTATCAAGAAGTCACAGTAATCGTAGAAGAAGGATTCCCATCACTCATAACCGATGCCACGGAAGCGGAAAATGCACTTTACAAAGAAAACAAGATAGAAGAAAGACTGTAAAGCGACCTTCTTATTGCATCAATGTGTTGATGCGGCGCATTTTGAGAAGATTGCAGGTACTGCAACTTCACATGAAGCGTGGCAAATTCTGGAAAAATGCAGCGAAGGCGCAAAACAATTGAAGAAGGTGAGACTCCAAACGATGCGACGACAATATGAATTAATGCAAATGGAGAACAACGAGAAAATAGATCAGTTCTTCAACAGGATTATCTCCCACACGAACGAGATGAAGAATTGTGGTGAGAAAATCACAAATCAAATTATTGTTGAAAAGATCCTAAGAATCCTCAACCCAAATTTGACCATATAGTTGTAGCTATAGAAGAACCCAAGAAGCTTGAGGAACTGAAGGTAGAAGAACTACAAGGTTCTCTCGAGGCACATGAGCAAAGGCTCATTAAGAGGGATTTAGAGAAGCCTGGTGATCATCAAGCACTCCAGGCATACACCTCATGGAGAGGTGGCTATAATTCCAAAGGAAGCTTTAGAAGTTGAGCCGGGTCGAGGAAAAGATTCCAGAAATGAATTTGGAAGAACATTCCAGAATAAAAATCAAGGAAAGAACGATCAAGATCTGCCAGAGAGTTCTAATAGAAGAGGGAGCTTCAACAATTGGCGAGGAGGAAGAAAAAAAGTTGATAGGAAGAGGCTCAAATGCTTCAATTGTAATCGAATTGGGCACTTTTCTACAGAATGTACAGCCCCAACACGTCACACAAATCATCGAGGGAACCAGCCACACAAAGATCATCAGGCACCCATGGTTAAAGAAGAGCATGAAGAAACTCTGAGGAGCAACCTTTGATGCTAATGATGATCACCAGTTCAGAATCTTGCAACAATGAGGTATGGTACATAGATTCTGGATGTTCCAATCATATGACTGGGCATCGAGATTGGATTGTCAATTTTGATCCAAAGAAGAAAAGTATTGTGAAATTTGCAGACAATAGAACCACTCAGGCTGAAGGTTCTGGAAATGTATTAATCAGAAGAGAAGATGGAAGACAAGTAGTGATTACAGACGTATTATATTTTCCTTGAATGACCACTAATTTAATCAGTTTGGGTCAACTCTTGGAGAAAGGGTTTTCAGTGACTTCAACTAAAGGTTTTCTAGAATTACATGACAAAGCAAAGAGACTGGTGATGAAAGCTCCATTGGCCAAGAACAGGACCTTCAAGATAAGCCTAAACACCGTTGAATCTCAATGTTTTTCCGCTGCTACTTTGTCAGATGATTCATGGTTGTGGCATTTTAGATTAGGCCACTTAAATTTTAGAGATATGAGTCTCTTGAGATCTAAGGAAATGGTAACTTGTCTTCCTTCAATTGAAATCCCTAAGAAAAATTTGTGACAATTTCTTGATCGGCAAGCAACCCAGAAATCCCTTAAGTAATTTTATTATTTCTAAGGCTAGTGATATATTGCATGTTGTATACTCATATGACTGTGGTCCTTTTGACACTCCATCATTAGGAGGAAATAGATATTTTGTCTCCTTTGTTGATTATCTTAGTAGGAAGGTGTGGCTTTACCCAATAAAAGCCAAGAGTGATGTGTTCATCATCAATCTTTAAAGTTTCAAAGCTCTTGTGGAGAAGCAATATGGAAAGTGCATTAAAATTCTTAGAACAGATGGTGGAGGTGAATTCACATCTAGAGAACTTGAAGGTTTTTGTAAGGAGCATGGTATAGCTCATGAAGTAACTGCACCTTATACTCCTCAACATAATGGCATTGCAGAAAGAAGGAATAGGACCAACTTGAACATGGTTTGAAGGAGGCTTAAAGGAAGAATCTTCCTCACAGTTTTTGGGGTGAAGCAGCTATGACAGCTGTGCATGTTCTGAATAGGTGTCCAACCAAAAGGCTTGACTCCATGGTTCTAGAAGAAGCTTGGTCAGGATGCAAGCCTTCAATCAATCATTTCAGGATTTTTGGATCCTTATGCTATAGACATGTTCCTGATCAAAGGAGAAAGAAGTTGGATGACAAGAGTGAGCCAATGATTTTTGTTGGATACAACTCTCTGGTTCATATAAACTATACAATCCAAAGAATCAGTAAGTTCTATTTAGTAGAGATGTCTACTTTGATGAATCAAGCTCATGGGGAGAGTTTCAATCTACTTTTGAGACAATCCCAAAGATTCAGCTTGAATGGGAAAATAATGAACCAATAGAAGAGATACATCAAGAAGTGGTCAATAATGAACCTCAGATGGTGATTGATTGACCTATGAGAGCCAGAAGATTCCCCTCAAAACTCAGAGATTATCAGGTTTACCCTGATAGTGCAATTACTGATGAAGGTGATTTGGTTCAACATATGACACTTATGGCAGACATGGAACCTATCACTTTTGAGGAAGCTATCTCTAAGGAAGTATGGAGATCAACAATGGAAGATGAATTGAAGAGTATTGAGAAGAATGATACTTGGGAAATGGTAAATTTGCCAGAGAATAAAAGGCATATTGCTGTTAAATGGGTTTTTAAAACTAAACTCAAACCTGATGGTTCAATTGCCAAGCATAAAGCTAGGCTTGTGGCTAAAGAATTTATGCAGCGGGAGGGTTTGGACTATAATGAAGTATTTGCTCTAGTAGCAAGATTAGAGACTGTGAGATTGATTGTTTCATTGGCTAGCAGGAGAAATTGGAAATTGTGGCAACTAGATGTCAAGTCAGCTTTTCTGAATGGGCCATCCACTTGATGAAGAAGTTTTTGTGGTACAACCTCCTTGCTTCATATGCAAAGGTAACAAACATAAGTTGTTGAGACTGAAGAAAGCCTTGTATGGCTTGAAACAAGCACCTAGGGCATGGAACAAAAGGATTGATTCCTTTCTCACTGGTTTTGGTTTTTAGAAATGCTCAGTTGAGCATGGTGTTTATGTCAAAACAGTGAGTGACAATGATATTTTGTTGTTGTGTTTATATGTTGATGATTTGCTCATCACTGGAAGTAATTTGACTGCTATTGAATCACTCAAGCAAGGATTGAAGAATGAATTTGAGATGACTGATCTAGGCATTCTATCCTATTTTCTGGGATTGAATTTGCCTACACTGAGAAAGGCATTTTCATGCATCAAAGGAAATACATTTCTGAAGTTCTGTAGAAATTTAAAATGATGGGATGTAAACCAGTAGAGACTCCAGGTGAATTAAATGTGAGGCTTACGAAGAGTGAAGATGAGGGCTTTGTTGATGGAACTATGTTCAAGCAGATTGTTGGTAGCTTGAGGTTTATTTGTCACACCAGGCCAGAAATAGCTTTTAGTGTTGGTTTGGTCAGCAGGTTTATGAGTGATCCTAGACAATCACACTTGATTGCAGCTAAAAGAATCATGAGGTATTTGAGAGGAACACTAGGATATGGCATTTTGTTTCATCATCACACTAAGGGAGATGAAAACCTACACCTTGCAACCTATTCTGATTCTGACTGGTGTGGTGATCTGGTTAACAGAAAAAGTACCATTGGACAAGTTTTCCTGTTGTTAGGGTCTCCATATCTTGGAGTTCTAAGAAGCAAACAGTAATAGCGTTGTCTACTTGTGAAGCTGAATACATTGCAGCTTGTGCAGTTGCCTATCAAGCTTTGTGGCTATCATCTCTACTTGAAGAATTGAACGTGTTTACTGGTGAGGCGGTGGATTTGTTGGTAGATAGCAAATCAGCAATTGATTTGGCTAAGAACCCCGTGTCACATGGTAGGAGTAAGCATATAGACACCAAATTCCATTTTCTCAAAGATCAAGTGAGCAAGGGAAGGATCAAACTTCAGCACTGCACAACTGAGAACCAACTTGCTGATATATATTATGACTAAATCCTTGAAGAGTAAAAGGTTCAAGGAGTTGAGAAAGTTTTTGAATGTTGTTAATTTGTAATTGGTTTGAATCAAGGGGAGGTGTTAAGAAATAATTCTAAACCAATAATAAACTAAATGAATAAGAGATAAACTAGGATTAGTTGAATATGTCATTTCCTATTCCTAGTTATCTGGTACTATTCTTAGTTTTAAGATTATTATTTTTAGTTATTTGTATGTTATAAATACCAACGTTAAGTCATTGTGTAATTCAACTCAGAATAAAAGAACATTTTCTCTCTTTTACTCTCTTCTGTTTGTAATATGTGAGTGTGTGTGCGCGTTATTTGAATTTTGTTCTTGTTCCAACATGGTGATCAATATTTGAGAAGAAACGCTTGTAAAATTGAAGCTAGCGACAATTCACATATTTAGGAATATAATATATATAAACCTATTAATTAAAGATTGTGTTAGAAATAACCATGCTTCTAGGAGGAAACAAATACTTGAGCTACAATAATAAACCCATATGTGTCATGTGTGCATGGCATAGGTATACTGTTTGGTGTTTAACTCCCACTTTTTTTACAAGACAAATTTTATTAATAAGCAAATAAAGTATAAGAAATACACTTTTTGCATTTAACTATATGTAGGTTTTTGTAACATATTGAACGCGGGCTTGCTATAAGGTGGAAATGTGATTATAAGCGGTAGGGGTCTCCCAACAGAGGTTGCTTCATACATATCCAAGATCGAACTCAAGACCAGTTAGCTAAGGGACCAAGTGAGCTACCACTTGATCAACCTCACGTTGGTACAACTTTCACATCATTAAATGTATGCCATGTAATCAAATTCTAGCTGTAATTGAATGGTACATTAAAAGATGGATTAAAATTGAAATAATTTTTAAGAAATTATAAGCTAAGGATAACATTTTTCTAATTAGAATCTCACCACGAGAAGATTGAATGTGTAACTAACTCTATCTTACGTATTTCTATATTTTATGTACCTAACTTTAAGAATAACATAAAGAACTCTAACTCTACTATTCTTAAAACATACATACATCGAGATAGGCTCCAAATTTATATTTGCTTGCACCGTTCACATGATCATATTTCAGACCAAATATCAATATCAAATAAATGCGAATGTAACATTTTCCTGTTCATCCAGCTGGTTCATACACTCTTCTGGACCCCAAAAGTTAGGCCTCGGAACAAATTTGATAAGTTTTTGTCGAAGTTCTTTTTTGGTTTGGTACAGAGTAGTATCCTTTTCGGGAATTAATCTCGTTCAAGTCCGGTATAATTATTATGTGAGAGAATTTTTCTTTAGCTTCAAGTGTTTAATGTTGATTCATATAATCTATAAATTTGTTTATGGAAAGATGCTGAGATAATGCATGTAATTCCTTAACTTGTTTTTTTATCTTTCTCATTAAATGTTTGGATTGGTGTTTTGGGCTGCCTGGAAATTCCTTTGCCCCTTCCTAACTGTGCAGTGGAGTCCTTTCTTCATTTTGATGGGTGTTGTCCTCTCCCTAAGGGTAAGAAGTATTGGAGGCTAATCTGGATGATTACTGTGTGGTTAATTTGGTTAATGAAATACGATGCTATTTTTAATGGAAAAGGAGTAGCTCTTATATATATTATGGACTTGATAAAGCTTAGGACTTGAATGTGGATTGCTGCATGGGTTAACTCTTATGTTTATGACTTTTCTCCGTGGTGTATATATTAACCCAATTTCTTGTATCTCTTCTTATTGCTTGTAGTTCTCTTTTTTAAGTTCATCTTTGTATATGGGTGAGTACCCTTATATATAAGTTTTGCTTTTTTCAAAAAAACTTTTTTTTATGTATTTTTTCTAACTCATAAATATCAATCATGAAATATATTTTTTTTGTTGAACAATCATCAAATATTTTTTACATACATTATAATCTTTAAACCTCTTAAAAATATCAAATGTTCTGATTTTGTGCAGTTAGAAAAATAACAAATCATCAACATGTTGGCTCAAGTGGTGCTATCCAGCCAACTTGAGAACTTGGGAATGTGGCTGAGACTAGGAAGTTTTAGGTTCGATTCCCGGTTAACACACCTCACTGGGAGAGGCATGGGAACGCGACCTCGATCGTGCAGGATTCTCAAGGGTTCCTTGGTATTAAAGGTGCTCTTGAAAATACCTTTGATACTGATCAAAGAATACATAATGAAAAAAAATAACAAATCATAGGATGCTATTCTCTTTATGATTAACAAATTGTAAACCCAACTTTATTAATCATGTTGTCTTCCATGTCTATATCCATCCAGAATGCCAAATCGATCGAAACATTAACTCCACAAGTCACCTCCAAAATGTACCTTCTAGAATTCCAGATACAGGCATGATCCATTGAACTTCACGTTCAATCTCTTTTGGACCTGTAACTCCTAATAATATTATAATATGTAATAGAGCAAATAGAAAATTAACACTTTGCATCCTGATTAATTATCCATCTGTGATCAATAATGAAAGAACTACCAAAACAAAAGAGAGTCAAACTCCAATATAATCACCATTTCCAACCAGCAACCATATTCCTACAGTTTCTAGCACTTGTTTGATCAAGCATTCGTTAAAACCATCACTAATTCAACTTACATACTATTATACCTTTTTGCAGCAGTATCATAGTTACCGGGTATGTAACATGGATATGTGTATACGGTTTATTTGGATACCTAGTTTATCATTTTATATATATATATATTTTTGACAAAACATTTTTTTTATTATTATTAAACAGGTTTTTTTTTTTTTTTTGTAATAAATATGATACACGATATGGTGAATTTATACACGTTATGCAACATTATCGAGATAATTATAAGCAACATATATCAAAAGTTACAGGATTATTTCAATTATTACTGTAAAATTGTGACCTGTATTCTTTGACAGCTATAGCATAATATTATTCCTTCCGGTACTATTTGTAAGATCCTTTTAGGAAAAATAATTGGTTTTATTTGTAAGACTATATTCCAATTTCTAGTAATATTTAATTATTTCTTTTAATTAAAAAACATCTTTATTGAGTCAACATTTTTTGGAATCCAAATAATAATTATAGGAATAGTTTTGAAAAAGTATATTAAATATTTACATTTTCAATACAGATAACAACCTTAATTCACTACACTTTCTTGATAAGCATAATTTTTTTCCAAAAAATTATTGTATGACATACAGGACGCGGGAGTATATTATAGCAACCCACTTAATATTGCAACCCACTTTGATGAGAATGGAAATGTTCTTCTTTGCAGTAATTAGAGGCATTGAGACCAATTACTCATTCTCCATTAACTTACTTCACTTCCATAGGTGAACTTAATTTCTCTAAGTAAGTGAATTATATTTGATGAATTTCCACCCCTTATTAATTGCTCTCCATCCAGTTAACTCTTCCACACAAACTCAACTACTTTTGCAGATCAGACAACTTCATCAAAGATTGCTCGGTTCAGAAATTGAAGTAAAGTGAAATTCCAAGCATCCAAAGGTTACCGAAAAGGTGTGCTCAATTCTAGATCCTGCACTCTCACTTTACATTAGCACAATATATTCTGAACATATGATCTCATGTTAAATTAATCTAGTTTATTATGGGTAGGGAGTAGGGACTGCCACGATGCGTTCGTTATAGGTAATCATAGTTATAGTTTTGTTGAGATGTGAGAATCTTCGGTTGGAGTATATATTCTTTCGGATCTTGCTAACAAGTATTCTAAGGTTATTAGAAATGGAAAATTAACTATAAGTTTACATTTTTACTTTTATCGAAACTCCAAAAATCACATTACTGTACTTATAATTTCTTAACATTAGTATTTGCTTATTAATGCTTGAAGATCAGAATTACAAAGCACGTCTTAATTTTAGTGAGCATCTTATCTATTCGACTTTACTTATTAAATGTTTGCCTTAAAAAAAATCATTTTGTTGTCCAAGTTTAACTCTTCTTCTTGCGTGATAAGGTTCTGGTAAGCTCAGTCAGATGCTGGTGTAAGTAGTCACTCCTACCGTTGCTAAAGTTTTCTCTTTAAGGCTTTAATTTTCACTTCGATTATCGTTATTCAAACGTTATCACAAAGAATCTTTCCTTTCGTTCTTCTAACAAGGGTTTGAAGAGGGGTTTGATAGCTAGGAAAGTAAAGTTAAGGTTACTACAATAGGAAAAACAATCATGTGTACATTATTCCATTTTTCGAAAATCCAAAAAAATGCAAATTTCAATGAACTTTTACTATAGTTGGCTTGTTAGCAAGTGCACCAATGGCACTTATTAGCATTTGCCTAAAAAAAATTAGTGTTTGGTGTTGTTGTTATATGTTATTTTTTGAAGAAATATTTTGTTTATGATTACCTGTTCTATCTAAAAGTTTAAGAGTAAAATAAATATTATTTTTCATATTTATTCTTATTTAATATGCTATTGATTTACGTAAATAGTTGCGAAAAAATAATAATTACATAAAGAAAAAGAGTATGTTAAAAAAACATAATTAATCTATTGAAAATTAAAATAATTATTGCATTTTTAAAAGTTGTGTTAAAAAATAAAAAAGAAAAAGAGAGATAAATAAAAATGAAAGGAATATTTTAAACTGTGGCCGTAGTAAGTTGTTGTGGCCTATAAGATTGTTTTACTAGTTGATAAGAAAATCACCTTTGAAAATAATGTTAAAGACACTTTAGTAGCAGATAGCACATCTTCTTCTGACCTAAAATTTGTTAGAAATGATGTTAACTTTTAGTATCAGAATATCACAAAGATGTCTCTAACATTTGCTTTGCACATTAGAATCGTGGAAATTTCTTTGATGGTTTTTTTAAGTGAAAATAATGTATCCATTCTTTATTACAGTCAATTTTTACTATTTTTTTTCCTCATCAATTTTTTATCTCAACTTTTATATCCACCGATACTTCATTATATTCACGATACCGTTAATAACTCAAACAGTTACAACTTACAACATCGCACCAATCTTTTTTTATGTCGACCAAGTCAATGTCAACACCCAACACCCAAACTACCATTTGCTAAAACCATAAATCTAAGTTTTGCCCTCAAGTTTCAATAAAGATCTCTTGGATGGATAGCAAAGCTAAAATTATCATTATATTATATTGTATTAATTATTATCTTTCAATCTTAAACATCAAAATTTTTGAATAATAAATTGATGATGTCAACTGTCAAGCGAAGGGAGTATAAAATCGTAAAACTCAAAAGGAAGAATAAAATATCACCCTAAAATCATAAGATAGGAATGTAAAATATGAAGTGGCTTCTCACAATCAGACATAAAAACTGTGGGATGTGTATAACAAGTATATATAAACTTCAGATAGATATATTCTTTTTGTAAAAAAAAAAAAAAAAAAAAAAGTATGTCTCATATCAGCTGTAAAATATAGCAATGACATACCTTTGGGTATTTATACTTACATAGCTAATTGTTCCGAAAAAACTCTGTTTTTTTTTTTTAATTAGGTAAATGACGGTGACGAAAAAGAGACATACATCTTCAAATTGTTTTGGACCTTGGAGATCATAACTAACGTAACCCATATTCTCATGTCCCGAGCAAAAATTATGTGTGTATGCTAGACCGGTAATGTACTGTGTGTATAAATCTTTTTTTTTACAGCAAACAAAGAAAATATATTAATAAAAAGACAACTAAGCATCATAGAATACACCAAAAGCCCCACCTTCTAATATAATGGGTAATTTCACTATAATAACCATGTATCATTATCCTAAATATTCGCTCTAGTCCTCTGTTGCTAAATGTATAGAGTTAAGGAATATGTTTTTCCCCCTTGTTTTCATATAAGTGATTTTGGTGTTCATGATCTCCTAATTCGCTTTACTACCAGCTAATTATCCTTAATTAATTCTGAAAATCTTATTCTATTATATATTTCCCTACGGCATTAGAGTAACTTTTACATTTATATCTCATACTATCGAAATATTAACTTGGGGAACACTAATCAATCTCCCTAGTTAGGCCGATAATTTTATGATGTGTCATTCTATAGACACGTGTGTGCTATATACTATTAAAATTGGGGAAAAAAATATGTTTATGTATTGAAAATGTAAAAATCAAACATTATAAAACAAGAAAAAAGTCTAAAAGGTTAAACTTCATGCAACGGAGGGAGTATCTCCGAGGAACTTTAACGCTAAAAGCTTAATCAAAACAAATTAAATACTATCAGTTGATAAATTGATTTGCATCATCTATGCCGCATAGATAACACCCTTGACTCAATTGCACTCCTTTAGCCCCTAATCTAATCCTTTTTGGTAATATGACCCAGAAATACCCCACTCGTGATGGTACACTTTGCTTTTATTCCTATTTATATCACATAGCGTGAATTTTCAACATTATACATTTATACTGATTGTAGTATGCATGCTTCATTATTTCACGGTATCTTTTGTTGAATTTGGCTTTGATAGTGAAATGGCTAGTGTTTATTACTACTTCCATATTTTTTTTACAAGTTACTTTTAGTTTTGTTAGCCCTTATTATAAGTCATCTAAAAATATTAGATAATATTAAAAAAAAAACTTATACTAAATATATTTTTCATAATTTTATTATATTTAATTACTTCCCCCATATTCAAATGAGCCTTTTGGCATTTTTAACATTAATGGCTTTTCTTATGTTGGTTAATTGTTCAAGTTTATGAGGTGATAATGCAAAATAAAGAGTTGCGTGAATGATGTTGGTAAAGTTATAAATTGAAATAATTTAATATTTTAACATTTATTTTATAATCTTTAAGAATTGTAACTATTTCTTAATATTTCTTAGGAATATCATAAGGAATATAATGAAATTAAAGGAGTATATGGATCCTTAATTAGATTAGTCCTCTGTTATAATGAAACCATTATGGCGAGACGTCATGTAAGCTCTGAGTCAGATATATGAAATATGGTATTCACACTCTTTAATTTTCCGTTCATGATGAAAACTTTTTTAATGAAAACTTTTTTCATTAAAAAAGTTTTCTTAAATTGAGCCTTTAGAGTTGAGAATAATATGCATATAAAAATAAATAAGTTTTCTTAAAAGAATTAAAGTATAAGTTTTTTTCAATTATTAAATACATTATTTCATTCCTATAAAATATATTTTCTTTAGAGTAGTGCTTATCCTTAACACTAATACTAGTATAATACTAGGAGCTGAGATGTAGAAAATCCAAATTATAAAAGTTTGTTTAACCTCATTCTCAATTGTTGAAGATAAAAGGTAAAGTGCTACATAATATAATTTTATTGGAAATTTAAGTCTCCAAACTTTTAATTATTTAATTATTATTTTTTTTGGATGCATAAATGATATTTATAGTTTCTTACTATATCTTTAGTCCTAAAGGTTTTAAGAAAATCCAAATTATAAATATTATTCGAGTAATTGGTTGGATTGGTCCCTGACTTTGTAGTCATCAATCAATTTAGTTCCTAAAATTTACGAAATAACAATTTAGTCTCTAAGATAGAAGGACGTCAAGCATGTTAGTCTCTAACGTTACTCTACAGTTAACTTGCACATATGTGGACAGTAACGGAGGCCAAAACGACGTCATTTTGGTCATCGTGTCACCTTCCAATGTCTCTCCAACAGTTATATTTCAAATCAAACGGCTCAAACATCATCTTCGACATTTTCAAATACATAAACCCTAAATTCACAAATCAAAACCTCAAAAGGTGAAATTTCTTCCAAAAATCACAACTCCAAGTCCCTAATCACATAATATGAAATCACCCCTCACTTATTTCAATCTCTAATTCCCAAATAAAAAAATCCCTAATTCCCAAATTTGTGTTGACTTAATAGCGGTTTTTTGGAAAAAAGTAATTAAATGTATGTTACCAAAAACTGGAATAAAATCTTATAAATATGACTATTTTTTACTAAATTAAAAAGATCTTACATATCTGACTGAAATGAGTTGTTAACAACTCAGTATCAATAAGTTTTTTTTTGCAAATTTCCCATTTCTCAAGCAGACTCGTTCCTAGGCCCAGGACAAGAGGGGCGACCACTTAGGTCCCACAATTTTTTGGGGCCCCAAAATTTTTTTTAATACCTATAGTTGAAATTTTATAAAAAAAAAGGTGAAAAAATAAATAAAATAAAACACGTATAGCAGTATAGGCATAGCAAAGCCACAAGGTACAAGCCCGCACACAAAACAGAGATTCTGAGACTCAAATCAAATTTAGAAACTAGAAAGGGAAAAGAAAAGAGGTGGAATCGTGGAAGTTGGAACACAGAGACAAAGGGACAAAGCCATAAAGGGAGAGAGAGTGAATAATTGATGTGCTTTTTTAATTAAGAAAACTGGAAGTTCACATTGTACAGAGATGACTCAATAGTTGATGTGCTTTTTTAATTAAGCTTAAAACAAATGATAGGGTGAGTTTCTTCAACTCTTCCTATCTACTGTGATGCTTATTTAAGCTTGATGTTATTAATGAAATTTGTTAATTATAAAAAAATATAAAGTTATTATGTTATCGTGTTGTAATTTATATCGCAAAAGTTATATGTAGTTAATTTTATGTAATTAATAATTATTTTATAAGAGAAAGTCCATCTATCTAATTTTGCATGTACGACCCAGAAAATATTAGAAAGAGGTCTGTTGTCAAGGACTACTATATTTGCAAGAGAAACGATATACGATATACGAACGAAACCATAGTTGTCACAAGCTTTTCTACCATATGAATATATGATATCGAGTTAGGCGCAGGCATGTTTTGCTTTTCCCGTTTATGCATTAGTCAATGTCTCGAGTAGTAGTAATAGTAGGGAGACTTGTATTTCCGAGTAAGTTTCTTGCATTCATTTTCTTCCTACTAGGGGTGTAATGGTCCGGTCTATTCCGGTCTGGTCTGGTCTTTCACGGATATCACAAACCAGATTGATTAAAGTTAGGCAGTTTGGTCTGGTCCGATCCAGACATCATCCACACTCTAAGACCGGATTGGACCGAACCGAATATAAACAATCCGATCCGATCTAGACCACGGTCTAAACCATTATCAAAGTATATGAAAGTAATGCCATTATTTCAAGAATGATTTTGTCCAATGAATGATTTTGGGATAATGCCATTATTTCAATTTCAAGTTCAATCATATTCAAATCAGAGATAAAGAAGCATTCTAACCTTTATGTGGCTTGCGCTGTTCGCCCTGATCATTCTAACCTTTATGCTCTCATTACTGCTGCTATAGCAACAATTAAGAGGAACAGCTAGTCCAGCTCTAGTAAAGCCCACAGATCTGGGATGGCGGAGCGAGGGAAAGGAAGAGAGACGGTGGTTGGCTTCAACGGCGACCAACGATCGGGGACTAGCAATGGAGACGGAGGCTTCGACGGCTGCTGCTTCGACTACTTCTCCAGCGAGACGACTTCTCCAGCGAGACCGCAACGACCAGCGAGAGAGACGAACGACAAAGGGACGAACGGCGGTGAAGGGACGAACGAAACCGGCAGTGAAGGGACGAGCGGCGCCGACAATGAGAAACGTGTGTGCTGCTACCTGCTAAGTGTGTGCGTGTATGGCTACTACGACGGCTTCGACTACATATCTAGGACTCGGTGTGTGTGCGTGTGTAGCTGCCTCCTAGGTTATGTGACAACACTGAAGGGCAAATAGTTTTAGGTTTTTATGTATACGGTCCGGTCTGATCTGAACGATCTGAAAAATATTGAGACCGTGGACCGAACCATGAAACAACGGTCCAATAATTTTTAGATCGAACCGGACCATGAGACCAGACCGAACTGTATTTTTCGGTCCGGTTCGATCCGATCCAACCGGTCTCGCGGTCTCGGACCGGATCACTTACACCCCTACTTCCTACCAATGGTTCAAATCTGAATGTCTGCTTAAAGAAAACAAATTTTAGAAGAAAGTTTAATACGTAGTAATATCTCGGTTCCCGAATATAAGATTCTTTTGACATTTTTATTTTGTCCTTATTTATAAGATCCTATATCAATTTTCAATAACAATTGATTACTTATTTTCATAAACACCCTTATTTCCTTAATACTCTTTAGATTTCCAATACTATTAATAAAGGTAGTTTTGAAAATACATATCAAATGTTCACATTTCCAATACATTAACTAAATTAATCAATTTCCTTAATGCACTTGAAATCGCTACCAAAATGATCTTGTATATAGAAAAGGAGGGAGTATATTCTTTATAATCTTTTTATTTTAAGTTTAAGGAACTAATTTAATGCATTTTTCATTAATCAGCCAATCACAATTCAAAATTTACAATTGGGACAAAATATTTTGTCAAGTTTTACAATCCTTGTGAGACGGAGGGAGTAAATGCATGCTCTTATTTTTTTAACCAAAAAAAAAAACTAATATGTGAAATTTTGATAAAGGGATATATTATTCTTTGAGATTAATGGATGTAACTAATGAGGTAAAGTTTTTTACATTATCAGTTTATCATCTATTATTCATTTTTATTATTTCTATCTAAAAGTCAACAACCAGAAACACATACATGAGTGATAAGTATATCATCATTTTATTTAATTTTATAATGATGATATAAAAAAAACTTTACACTGTCATACCACCATCTATTTTTTCGTATTCCTTATCTATAATAAATAATATTGGATTTTCTTAGCCTCGGGGCAAGAGGCTTAAAATAGCATTTTCACATTGAAAAATTAAAGATTTAATATTTATGTGATAGTTAGCTTTATTTTCCAATGTTACTTTATTATTTTTTTTATTTCTTATCATCGTACCTAAAGCTTGAGATTAAGTATAAATCCATAAATATTTATGTTAAGAGATTAATGGGTATGCACTGACGGTGTAAAGTTTTTTACACCATCAGTCCTTTAATAAATGTTTTTATATACTACCACCGTCCTTTAATAAAAATATTTTTGACACTTTCATTTTGTCTATATTTATAAGACCCTACACCAATTTTCAATGATCATTAATTACTTCTTTCCACAAACACCCCTATTTATTTAATACTTTTTAGATTCTCAATAATATTAATAAAAGTAATTTTAAAAACATATACTCCCTCCGTTTTACAATGTTTGGTCTTTTAGACTTTTTTCCTTGTTTCACAATGTTTGGTCTTTTACATTTTCAATACACAAACATATTTTTTTCCAATATTAACCTTTCATTCAATCATTTCTCTTACTCCTCATTAATTCTACTTTTATCATTTCTCTCATCTCTAAACCACTATACATTAATTAATGGACACACTTACTAATAAAAATTAAATACTATTACAATTTTCAATAAGGATTAAATAGGGGCATTTTAGACAAACTATACATAATACTTACAATAATTAAGACTTTCTTAATTTGTGTGCCCAGACCTAAAAGGCCAAACATTGTGAAACGGAGGGAGTATCACATACGAGAAAATGAATAATACACCGACGGTGTAAAATTTTTTTACACTATCAGTGCATCATCCATCCGTTTAAAGTCGTTGACTTTTAAATTAAAATAATATCAATAAATGGTGGATGATGAACTGATGGTGTTTACACCATCGATGCATACTCATTAATCTCATCAAATATTTATATTTCTAATATCATTAACTAAATTAATTTTTTTTAATAAATGTGAAATCTATGTTGTGCACGAGGACGGAAGGAGTATTAATTTGAGCGGTTGGTAATTCTGTTAAGAGCTACAATGAATAGAATTCACTTTTTAGGGTCTAGTATTTTGTTTCAACGTTCAACGGATTAAAAATCGAGTCACGCTTTTCTTCTGTTAGCCGCGTCACTCACACTCTCTCTCCCCTCATTTCTCCAAAAAAACTTGCATGTTGTCCCATTCATTTCTGTGATGAGCAGTACTAAGAAAACAAAATGGTGTGCGCTGCTGTTGCTCGTACGATAGTTGGCGTTTTGGGTTCGTACCTTCCTCTCTCTCTCTCAATACAGTTTCGCTCACTAATACTTTTTTTTTTTTTTAATTTTGTATATGCATTGTTTGATTGTGATTTTGCTTCAATAAAAGAAGCAGAAGAAGAAATATCTAGCTTCTGCAACATTTTTTTTTTCAGTTCTAGTTTTATAATTTTCTTATTTTACTAAAAATATTAAATTTTTTTGGGTCTTCCAGTGATCAAAGATCTTAAACGAATCACTCAATTACTTATGCATTATCACAACCCAAAAAACCAAATTATTTATTTTAGCATAGGATATTCAAAATATTTGAGACAATTATGATATTAGTTAATGTTTTTATATATTAACTGGTGTAATTTCCCATGTTGAACACAAATTAAAACAAATAATTAAAAAAAATCATGAATTAGATAAATAATACAAAATCACGAAAAAATAAAATAAACATAAATAATATTTATTGCATGATAATAAATAAATGTAAAATTCCAATAAATATATGCTTCCGTGTAAACTCACATTCTTAAAATGGGTGGTGCATGCATGTGTAAATAGGATTGGGTTTGATGTCCCTCTTGTTTTTTTCTAACTCTTTGTAACAGCTTTTAATAAAATGTTTCAATTTTTTTTCATTCAAAAAAAAATTATTCTTATATAAAAGTAATTACGTATTAGATAGAATTTTAATAATATTATTGTATATTTTAATTTTTTTTATCCCCGCCTTACATTGGATTACAAAATATTAATAAAAAAAATACTTTCAATCAATTAAATCGTAATTAGATTTTTATATAAGAAAATATACGTTCCTCACACAACTTAACACTTCTCAAATAATAAAAAATCATTTTTATGATCACATTTTTAATTTTTTAAATTACTTTTTAAGATTTTTTATTTCTATTTGTATTAATTTTATTTTTCAAATTATAAATACATATCCCAACTCTTATTACTTTTCCTTGAATGTTTTAGATTCAAAATAAAAAAAAAAAATATTATTTCATCAATTTATTTTACCAATCAAATACACATTAAGATCCAAGCTAAGAGAAAAATTGAATCTTTATAAGGAAAATCCAATACTCAATAAAAATTTTACTTTTGCATTTGATGTGTGACTTACATGTGATTATGAATTATGGTCTATTTGACAAAACTAGCTAATAATTACGAGTTTATAATTGATAGTTGTATGTAAGGTTGTAGCTGATAGCTGTAAACCTAACTGATGTTAGTGGTGAGATTGTAGTTGAAAACTTATACCTATATAGCTAACTTATTGAAATATAGCTATTTGGTAAAACTAACTATACAACTAACTGAAATTTGTTAAATGACTTAAACGATATAATTTAGCCAAGATATATGATAATATGATTAGTAAAATAATTAAAGGGTAAAATTAAGATATAATTTATTGAAATCTCTTTCATTTTTTTTTAAAGTTACATTACATAGCTTTCTGAAAGCTAGCTTTCAAAAGTTATAAACTTCCTTTATTTTTTTCACCAAACAGCTCTAGTAGTTTATTAATCAAGGCTCTGTTCGGCAACACGAGTTAGGAGCTTTTAGATTCAGTCAATAAGCTACTAGTCATGTCGGTGAACATAAATTAGAAAGAACTTATACCTTTTGAAAGCTAGCTAACTAAACTAGCTTTCAATAATTCATATACTAATTATACCCTCAAACCAATTTTAAAATTATTTACCTACTCTTAAATAAAACACAACATAATGCAAGTATTTAATTTCTATGTATATTACAAACAATTTAATTTTTAATTAATTGTGTATTAATTAATTATTAATTATAATTTAAAATATTTTTATAATTAATTAATTACTCCCTCCGGTCCCTAATATAAGCATCATTTGACCAATTTCACTCCCTTTAAGAAAGTTAGTTAATATTGTTAGTGGTATTAAAAATGTAAATATTTGGTATACTTTTCAAAAGTACCCCTATAATTATTATTGGAAATCTAAAAAGTGTTGAGTAAATAGGGGTGTTTGTAGAAAAGAAGTAATTAATGCTATTGAAAATTGGAAATGAGGCTTATATTAAGGACAAAAAAAAAGTCTTCAAAATGTGCTTATATATAGGACAGGATGGAGTAACTACATAATTAATTAATTAATTAATTAATTAAATTAATTTAACTAATTATGATCTAATCATTTCTATACTTAATTAATTAATTAATTAACAATCTATTTAATAAATAAAAATATGAAAACAATAAAATATAAATAATATAATATTGTATGTCCTTTTTGGTCATTTAATAACTTTCAGGTACATCATCAAAAACTAGTTTTATCGAATAGTATTATTTCAAATAGTCAGCTAAACAGCTATAAACTCATAACTACAAGTTATAAGCTTACAGTTACGTTAAAATCTCATAGCTACAAAGTAGTTTTGCCGAATAGTCCCCAATGCAAGTCAATAGGTTAAAAGCTATTAGATAAGTTATAAGCTTGCCTTACGAAACTAACATAGCCAATGAATTCAACTAATGCTTTAATATCGGAAAACAATAATTTCTTAAAAACAATTTCATTCTTTAAAAAAAATGTTTCATTTTGATATTTGTTACCCTATCTAATAATATGAATTTCATTGTCATATGTAACACCTTACTTTTAACTACCCTTTAATATGCTTTTAGAAAATAGTGAATTTAAAATTTCTTTTTAACTTATGAAAATTTTCCGTCAAACAGACGGAGTCTCCTTTTTTTTCTGACTTTCCAAAAATTTAGAGTTTTCCTGCAATATGATAAACACATTTCATTTGAATAATACCATATGTCAGCAAGGCATATCAACATATATCATAACTTGTGCATCTCAGTGCACACATTACAGCATCAGCATTTTGTCAACATCAGAGTTTAGCAGCAAATATAAACAGGTATCGGAAAAATGTATTTTTCCCAAAAGAGTTGTCCTAGACCCACCCAAAATAAGTATTTACATTTTTACATCAAAACCAGCTATCTCATCATATCAAAAGGAGTCCAGGACACGACACCATGTCCACTAACTAAAACTACTCTCCTTGTAAGGGAAAGTACTCCTGCTCAGCCAGGTCAGGTGTAAACTCCGACTCAGTACCTGTAAAAAATGGTAAGGAGTGAGCATTACACGTAAAATAGGAAATCAGTTTCTAATATGACATAATGCTATACCAAGTCAAACACAATAAACCAAATAGTTCATATAACCTCAAACTCACTCCAAATCATGCTCAATCACATACATTGTCTTTATATTATCCTTTCATTCTTCTAAATCTCTTTCTTAATCATTCACTTTTATGATGTCTTTCTTTTAATAAATTCATTTTTTCCCTCTTCTTATTGGGGCATATTGTGTGTCCATCATCGCGCACATCTCGTATGCGACTTATAGCTGCACATCTCGTGTGGCTTACGCGATCTAGGCATACAGTCCACTCGCGGCTTATTGCACAAATTTACATGCGCGACTTACTGCACCTGGACACTACCACTTACAAGACCTGGATCACACTACCGGGTTGCATCACTAGGATTTAGTTGCACCTGCTAGGCATTTGGAACACCTTATAGGGACTTTACACCCGATCAGGACTTTAGCACCCACTAGGCATCACCGTGTTAGGTTATGCTTATACTCTTTAATTCTATCTCACATATTTATATCTTTTATTCAGCATCAAATTGAGTCATTGGGCGCATTGACGCCTAACGAACATTTGGACCTGATGGGCATTTGGCCTGATGGGCATTTGATACACCTAGCAGGGCACCTAGTGTATCAATGCACCAATGCTCAATACAGCTGCACATTGCTTTAATCTTTAATTCTCAGTCAATTTATCTCTCTTTTAAATATTCATTTCATATTCATTACCCTTATCATACACAATGTTTCTCAACTTATTATTCATTTCTAACCCTATTTACTTAGCCATTTCCTTGATAATTTTCTTTGTCTTTATAATCAAATAATCATCATGCAAATATTCATATCAACTAGCACATAATACCAAGCATCACAATTATACATATTATCACAATTATCAGAACTACCTCATTTCCTTAATTCTTATACTCTATTTACTAATTATATCAACTACCCTAAAGTGTAATAACCTACACTAACACCCAATTCTTAGTGCCCATTATATACATACTACAAACTACTCCCTAAGTTAGGGTAATACCCACTCCTTACCTCAAAATAGCAAGAGATAAGGAACCTGAATTCTTAGCCTTGTTTCTTAGAACCTAGGAACTGTGAATCTCTTGAGCTTAGCTTGCCACCTTAGAATAGTTAATATCAAATGATGATGAATAAACCTATTGTGATTGTTGTATGTGGGAAGAATATTATCCTTCACTGGATCTTGATGAGGCATGAGTGAACCATAGTCTTCATATCTTAGGAACTTCGAAAATAAATAGAGAAAGAGAGAGAGAGACGAGTTGACGGGTTGAGAGGGGGGAATGATTTTTTTTCTTGTTTACACAGTAAACACTTGATGGTGATGATATTTAATAATGCTTTGCTCTTGATTTTAGTGTTTTTGGTGATGACAGTGAGGTTTCGTTCTTAAACCCTAAGAGAGAGAAATGGAGAAGATGTTGTGTGTTGGGGTGATGTTGTGTTGTGTTGTTGTTGCTTTATTTTTGTTTTGTGTTTCGTAACCTGCATGAGAGGAAACAATTGAGTGGAGGAAAATTAATGGCTTCCTGAGGAAGCCAAAAACGTGTGGCTGGGAATTGCCCATTCTGACACGCGCGCTTGGGCGAGGAAAATGGTGCGCCTGGGCGAGAAAAATGCTGTGAGGGCCATTTGTTTCGGCTCTGGTGCTCGAATTCCTGGAGGCACCATTTCGGACTAAGGCAAGTAAAGTGAAATGCTCGACGCGCAAAGGCCGAGATACCTTGGTGTCGGTGCGAGGTTAGTTTAGCCTCGCGATGGTCAGCCGGTGTAGCATCTCGATTGGCCAATAAAAGGCCGATCTTATAATCGGTTGACACAAAGCGACTTGTTGTGGTCGGCGGAATATTGCCGAGGTACGGGCGTATGATCGGCCGACGCGAAGCGGCTTGATGTGGTCGGCTGATCACTGCCAAGGGTTGTCAAACGAAACGAGGTCGATTCTCCTGAGCTCGGTTCTAACTAGTTGGTTCTTATGATCTCGGAAGCAGTACGCTACATACGTCCTCCTAGCTCGGTAAGGTGAGTCGAGCTTGTCTCAAGCTCACGAGGTGGCCTAGCAGTCTGGTATTCGATGTTCGGCGAATGTTGGTTAAAATGGGGTCTGTGACCCAGCACATCGCTCGTTGGTCGGCTGAAATGAGCTAGGTCGATTCGAGGTCTGAATCACTACACTTGAACTCTCTCACTCTTTACTAAGGCTTCTCAACTTATTCTTACGATTTTCATTCGCTTTGATTAGGATTATTTTAATCAAACTTGAAATTAAATTCAGGATGTTACATCATAATTTTATTTTAATCACAGATAGTATTCAATAAATAACAATGTTCATCTTAAACCTATTATTAATTCACCTTAAATTGTTTTGACAACAAAGTTGAGAAACAAAACTGACAAATAAATCAACAATTATCCTTGTTAAGTTTCATATTAGTGTCCCACTAAAAACATCCCGCTGGGAGAGTCAGCCACGCAGCTCGCTCCGGATTAGTCTCAAGAGCTCTCTGGTATTAAGGATGCTTTTGGGGATACCGATGGTTCCGCAAGGAATTTGGACAAAAAAATAGTTTCATATTGGTGACCGAAATAGATGGATCCTTTTGATGATATATGCACTTTTAAAATTCTAGAAAATGCATAAGCATTGCTACAAAGTGAAACATAAAACATTATTGATAACAATGTTTAAAAAAGAAACTAATGTAAAAAACATAAAGTAGGCTATTTGAATTCGCTCTATTAAATTTATATATTAGTAAGCACAAATTTACATAAATTTTTTTTGAAGATGAGAGGAAGAATTAATAAAACAAGGATGTTAATATGAATTTTTTGTACAAAATAAAAATTGAGAAGTATTAATTATATACAATTGATTCGAGCCATTGATAATTTTTTAAAGAATTAAAATGAGGAGATTTCTAATATGCAATCCAATTTGGATTGTTGCTATGCAACATTCTCTTAAACCAATAAGAAATTGTCATTTAATTCATCTTTGCTCAAGACTATCCCGAATGACCTTCATCCTAATTTCCTTCTCTGCTCTGTTCGAACTCTAATCTTCCTTAAGTTTAGCATTTCTCTTCTTCATGTACTTTTCATAATATTTTCCTCTAGAATTATCACCAAAGCTAAGATCGGAGAAACTTTTCTGTAGAGTATCACCATATTCATGATTATCCATTGTCTTCACAAGTGGCTTGGCATCAGAGTACTCGCAACGCCTAATAACTCAAAGTTTTGCTTGGCAACAAGTGAATTAAGTGACAACTTCTTATTAATTTAAGAGAAGGTTGCATAGCAACAATCCAATTTTGGATTGCATGCCAGTAATTCCCTTAAAATGAATAGAATTCACCTCTTAGAGAAAAATCGTGTGATGCAAAAAGCTAAAATGGTAAGCGCGCGCTGACTAGATACTACCAAATAAATTCTTGAAAAGTTCAAAATAATAACTGCAAAGATTTTATATCCTATTTTAAATTGGGTAATTCCGTTTTTTTTTTTTTTTTGAAATGGATCTTTTGTATCTTTATTTGTTTTCTTGACTGTTAAAAAATTTAAATAAATTCAATTTCGGGAGTTTATCCAACCAATACAAGACTAACCACTTTATGAGTATTTATAGATATACTCATAAATTATTTATCAATGGACTTTCATGTCAATAACCAAATTTAAACTCACAATCTTTTAAAGTTATACTCCCTCCGTCCCTAAATATAAAGACATCTTGACATTTTTATTTTGTCTCTATTTATAAAGTCTCATACCAATTTTCAATGATCATTAATTACTTTTTTCCACAAACACCCCTATTTATTTAACATTTTTTAGATTCTCAATAATATTAGTAGGGGTAATTTTGAAATTACATATCAAAAGTTCACATTTCCAATATAATTAACTAAATTATTTCATTTTCTTAATGGACGTGAAATCTCCAAAGATACTTTATATTTAGGGACGGAGGGAGTATAATATAAGGCAAATTCTTTATTAATCAAACCAACTTTTATCAATAAGAAATGTTGTTGCCAATTCTTATTTGAAAAATGTGTCGTTATTAAAAATAGATATATCATCTTTTACAATATACATGAATCTAGCATCGTAGAATTTTAATTTACACTAACTTTGTATAAATTGTATGCATATCTAGAAGAATTGATATATATGAATATGGAAAATGATTTAGAGAAATATAAGTCTATAAACTTATACATAAGATTATGACACTTGTTTTTTTGAAATTAAATAAAAAATTAAATAAAAAACTTAAATGACAAATGTCAATATCCTAATCTGTATATTTATAAGCAAATCTTTATATAAATCTCTCAATCATTACTCGATGGATATATATTTGTTTATCTTTTTACATAAAAGATAAACAGATATACATTAAGATCTCAATTCTAGATATTAATATAATACTCCCTTTGGTCATATATATAGGGCATACTTAACCGTATTCCCTGAATCAAGGAAAGTGGTTAGTTTTGTGAATTTTATGAGAATATATTGTAACATTACAATTTTACCCTATCCACTTTACTTGGAAAGTTCACATTCATTAATGAATAACAAAAAACATAGTTAGCCAAAGTATTTAATAAGGGCAAAAAAGAGAAAAACAATTAATGATGCATAGGAAATATAAAATGCCCTATATATGACCAAAAATTTCTTCTAGAAGGTGCCCTATATACAGACATGAGAGGGAGTACTTATCTTTAATTTAAGCAACACAGTTTATAATTTTTGTTAAAGATAATAGAAAATTTGATGGCATATATGTATGTAACCGTCTGCTACTTTGTTTCAACAGATTAAAATCGAGTGAGTCACGCTTTTCTTCTCTTCTCTTCTCTTAGCAGCCACATCACTCTCTCTCTTTCTCTCTCTCCTCGTTTCTCTAAAATTTGCATGTTCTCTCATTCATTCACTTCGTTCTCTGATAGCATATATAGCAGTACGGTGAGAAAACAAAATGGTGAACGCTGCAGTTGTTCGTAACGTCCTTGGCTCTTTGGGTTCGTACCTTCCTTCATCTCTCTCCATACTTTCTCTCACTTCAACTTTTCTTTTTTTATTCTGATTTTTGCTTCAATCGATCGAAAAAGGAGAAGAAGTTCCTGAAACGAAATACTATTTCGCTTCTGTTTCATATTTTACTTATTATTTTTTTTGTTTTTTTATTTTATTTTATTTTATTCAATCCATGCATGAGGAAGAGAAAAAGGTTATGATCAGTGTTTTTGTTGCTGCGGTTGTGTGTGCAGGTAATGTCATCTCCTTCGGATTGTTCTTGTCACCAGCGTAAATAAAACTCTCTCTTACTCTTTCTCTTTCGATCTCTTTTAATTCTTTTATTTATTTATTTATTTATATAAATTGTTTTATTTGCTTATTTTTTTTTTGGATATGTTCTACGCTGATTATACGTACCTCTTTTTTTTTTTTTTCCGTATAATTCGTAAACTTTGTTTGGTTGGAAGGTGGTTTGAAATTCTTACGTGTTTGTTACTTTTATATAGTAGCAAAAATGATTTTGATTCAAATCTATGATTTTATATTACATATTTGGTTCTGCGGTGAATTAACTCATAATCAATTTTGGAATGCCAACACTATTAAGTGTATGTTTGGTTCTGCGGCGAGTTAACCCATAATCAATTCTGGAATGTCAAAGCTAGTAATAGTTGCTTCTGTTCCAACGTGATTTTGGGGTCAAAATTGATTTCGCAACGCGAAACCAACCAAATATGCCTTAACAGTTGCTACTCTAACGTGATTTTGGGTCAGAATTGATTTTTAAAAGTGTTGCCAAACATGTTCATAATCAAATCTGGAATCTGGAATGTCGATGTTACTCATATTAGTTTATACTTCAATGTAAAAAGGAGGCTTAAGGTGATTATGTAATATGAATCCATATATATGCTAAATGTAGCTTTTGATTTGAGTTCAGTTCAATTTTTCATACAATTTTTTTTACTATACTACATTATTTTTAGAAGAGAGATCGGCATAAATCACTTTCAAAAGGTTTTAAATATGGGTATGCTATAATCACAGACAACTAACACAAGGTAAAGTTTTGGGAGTAGCCAGAACCGTGTGCAGTCGCAATTCCGGTTGCATTAGTAATTTAGTATACTTCAAATTCAATTTCGTAAGGTTAAGTTGATTCAAAATCATTTCATAAGCGATTGGCAGAACAAATGCAAAGTTGTACAGGAGTGTTTTTTCTTTCCTTTTTCTTTTTTATGTTAGTGTGATTGGTCATGTATGCTCGCTGCATGATTTATTGTGACTCACTTTAATGCCTCCAGCATAGTACTAAAAGCTTGTTGATAAATTCTCGGGCATTCTAGAAACTACGGCCATTAAATCAATTTATTAAATAGTTACTGAAAAATTTGTATCTTATTAAATAATCCATCGGTTCCAATTTATCTATTCCCTCCGTCCCTTAATATAAGTCACTTTTATCTAATTCACGCAGATTAAGAAAAATAATTGTTAGTCTCAAATTTATCAAAATATATGTTGTCATTTCAAAGATACCCCTATTTAAAACTCTACAACTCTATTTCATTTCTCTCTATTGTAATTATTACCCTATCATCCCTATGCATTTATGAGGGGTGTATTTGGAATAAACTCTTTAATACTACCTAGATATTCTAAAACGACTTATAAAAAAAGACATTAATTCTACCAAAATTGTGTCTTATAATTAGGGACGGAGGGAGTATCATTTTAGAAATTTTGAAATTTTATAGGGATTAAGAAAGCTATTTAATGTTTTAAATTTCAAGAAAAGTATAAGAAAATTTTCCTATGTTATCCTCACACTATATGAATTATCACACATTTTACATATTTAAATGGTAAAAAATTAATTAATGTATCGTCAAATCCTTAAAACAACAAATAATTTAGAATTAATTGAAAATTCTAAAATGACATATAAATTGGGATGAAAGGAGTATTATTTTTCATTTGAAGTGATCTCTCGTGGACTCTTGTTTAATGAGGTGGGATAAGGTTTTTGACCTTTATAAATTATTTTTTCATTTCAATTTATCTTTCATTTTAGTATTTTTAATTTGTTTCAATTTATTTGTTGCTTTAAAAATTTCAGGGTGTATTAATTAATTTTTTTTTCAACTTTAACCTTGTTTTAAAACATTTTAAAATATGTGAAGTGTGTGATAATTATTGTAGTGTAGGGATAATAAAGTAAAATTGTCTTATTCTTCTCTTGAAAATTGAAGTATTAAATAATTTTCTTAATTTGTGTGCAACTCGTAAAGCTACATATAAATTGGAAGAGAGAGAGAGTACTTTCTCCGTTTCATATATAATGTTCATAGAGTGTTTCTTTCTTGTTTCATACTCCCCCGGTTTGAAATATAAGAAAAAAAACTAATTTTATACTTATTAAGGAGATTAGTTAATTGTATTTAATTTTCTCAAATTTATTAAAAAATAGGGGTGTTTTTTTTTTATAAAAATGGCATTGGTAATAAAACAAAATTTAAGAATATTAGTTACTTTTTCTTATATTTAAATAAAAAGAAATATGTGCTTTTTCTTATATTATAAACCGGGGGAAATATATATTGTTCTTTTATAAACCCAATGCATAATTAACATTGTTTTTTTTTTCAACTATAACCTTATTTGTTATAATCTCTTTTTCATCTTCAATATCTTTCTCTCTCTTCAATAATGATTATACATGGATATTATAGTCAAAATACCCTAAATTCTTACGTCGTGTAAACATTTCTTAAAACCTATATATAACGTTAAAACACAATATATATGAAATGGAGGGAGTAATAAAGAAAAATGTTATAGATTGCATATTTTCTAAGGAACCAAAATAATTAAGTTATTATTGAAAAGTATTAAATATAATAAATTACTGTAATAGTAATCTAAGTGTTATGTGTATTTGTGTATGTTTTGTATAAAAATTGCTACTACTTTTATTTTGTTACTCCTAATTTTTAAAAAGAATTTTCTTGACCTCGATTCTTAGGGTTGAGGATAAGCACACTAAAGTTATTAGGATTTCTTGAAAGTGATACATCTAATAAATCAAAAGACTGATATTTTTATTTTTTCAAGAAATCCTAACCACTTTCAAATATTTATCCTCATCTCTAAAGCATGAAGTTAAGAAAACCCCTTTTTTAAAAAAATCTTTAAAGACGCTTGTTAATTAGATCGATTAATCTATTACTCATGAGTCATGACACCACTCATTAATTGTCTTTAAATGTTTTTCAATAAAAAAAATTAAATTATGATTGATGAGTAAAAAGTGTGAATATTACTGTATACTGCCAATATATAATAGTATCCGATATTTTACAATTATTTTTTTAATATATGAATTTCCAGTTTCATTTTCTGGTTGTTTGAATGAATTGCAGTCCCACATTCTATGGAATCATAAAGAAGAAGGATGTGGAGGAGTTCAAGCCTCATCCTTACTTGGCTACTGTGTTGAACTGCGCGTTTTGGGTGTTCTACGGATTGCCTTTTATTCACCCCAATAGCACTTTAGTTCTTTCCATCAATGCTGTTGGGCTTGGATTTGAATTTGTCTACCTTACCATATTCTACATCTATTCCTCCAACAAAGGACGGGTGCGTATTCCTCCTTTGTAGGCCTCTTTTAATATTTCTGGCCCTTCATTATGTCACTAGTCTCAGTAATTTTGTAGATTATTTAATGATTTGCATTTTACCCGTTTGAATTAGGACACCTGGTTCACTTTGTTAATAATGTAGGTAGTGTTAGGTTTATGAAATGCCTTTAAATTCTTCACAGTTTTGAATGTGACTTGTCCATTCTTGGTAAAAGATTAGTCAATAAAAATAAGTGAGAAGATAAAAACATTCGTGGATACATCTTATTGCGAAGGAAGTAGAAAATTTGGATTTCTGCACATTTTTAGGTGGGGGTGTTTTTATAATTTTGGGCATCACATTTTTCAGGAATGTGCTCGAAATATTTTGGTAACCATAATGCATGCAATGCTCTATCCTTTAATATTTTGAATATTTCTAACATACAATTTAAATTTGGATGGTTGTTATGCAATTCTTTGTTGAACTAATGAGAGCTTGTCACCTAATATATGCAATTTAGCCCAACATAAAAACTAAATTATTTTAATTTAGTCATTTGTATTTTTAAACAAATTATAATTTTAATTTCCAAAAACATTAATAAAAAAAAAAGGTTGTTTCAGTTATGCAATTTGATATTTTATGCGGTGGGTTTTGACAATTTTAAACAATAACATGACATAAATATATTAAATGATAAGCTCTCATTGGTTCAACAAAGGATTGCATAGCAGTCATCCAAATTTAAATTGCATGTTAATAATTCCCTAATACTTGGTGGTAACCTAATCAATTTGTAATATTCATTGCCCTGTTTTGTCCTCTTTTCTTTGTCCCTTTTGATAGAACTCTCGGGTAGTCGCTAGTCCATATGACTATATGAGTATGAGTTCTCATTTGTAGTTAATTACATTTAACTTACTGGGTAGTTTTTTGTTATTTGTGAACTGTGATTATATTGATTAAGTGATTTTAAAAAAAAAAAGTATAACACACAAATCAGTTTTATATCACATCCAAAGAGAGACAAAACATAATCAACTTTACACATGCAACATGCATGACACAATTTGTTAACTCTATCCCCCTAAATGTAGGGGATGCTTTTTTAACTTGCTCTCTGCTTCCAAAAAGAATTAGAAATTCCAGTTGAGCTGTAAAACTAAGGTGAAAAATAAATGCCCATGCAATTTTTTTAAAAGAAATAATTTTATTTTTCAATTGTTCTGATTTTATTTATTTATTTAGCTTTGATGTCCATAAACTAAGCTGAATTGAACCTTTATTGGATGCTTGAACGACATGGTGTCATTGTGCCCTTTAATTCCCATTTTGCAACTCATTCTCTCCCCTAATTTCAGAAAAAGATGCTGATTTTTCTTCTGGTGGAGGGTATTTTCTTTGCTGCCATTGTTCTCATAACAATGCTGACATTGCATGGCACTCGCAAAAGGTCATTAGTGGTTGGTATTATCTGTGATATCTTCAATATTATGATGTATGTCTCTCCTCTTACAATCATGGTAAGTCTATAATTTGTATTTCCATATCTTTCAATTAAAGATCATACATGCATTCATATATTTGTATGAATTGAAGTCTTTCTGATAAAATTATTTCACTCAAACTTAACTTGCTCTTGGTAATGTATTAATCAACAGGCTAAGGTGATAAAAACCAAGAGTGTGAAGTTTATGCCATTCTGGCTTTCTCTGGCTAACTTCCTCAATGGTTTGTGCTGGGCAACTTACGCTCTAATCCACCCTTTTGACATCTATGTCCTGGTAACTAATTACCTCAGTTCACTTTGTTCTATGTCATTAATGAACTTACTTTTCATTCTTAGCTTATTTACTTTTTTCTTGTTTAGCAATTGTAGTTCTTGAATTGAATTGAATTACAGTAAGTAATTTTTACATTGCTGCAGATTAGCAATGGTATAGGAGCAGTGTCTGGACTTGTTCAGCTCGCATTATATGCTTGTTACTGTGGCAACAAAGGACAAGACAATGATGATGATGGTGACTCAAAGCCAAATGGGGTTGAGCTTTCTACCTCAAAAGGAAGAGAAGCAGTTTGAACTTTGAAGACACCAAAGCTTTTTTTATTCTAGATGTCTTTACTCCTTATTGATCTGATATTTCTATATCTTTACTTTAAGCTTTATGGATGGCAGCACAAATTTGTGTAGAAAACGTTTCTTTTATATACCTCAAATACCACACCCGTGTGAGACATTGTGCTCTATGTGAGTGTGGGTTGATACTATCATAATGCAAAGATAGAATAGATAGTTGGATCGTTTTTCAGATATCGTATTTTCGGCTTTTGATACACACTTATGCCTTAAAGTCTGGCCTATTTTGGATCACTTGAAAATAATTTCCCTGGCATAAGCCATTTTAAGACTTGGCAGCACTTGCTGTTATAAAATTTGGCCAAGCCTACAAATCCTTTTTAAAGCGTAGGCCATACAAAAATTAAGCCTGCAATTGTACGATTTTTAGGCTCATTAAACATCTAACTTGTTATATAATTAGCGGACATAAAAATGGAATAATGAACTTTTTAGGCTCATTAAACATCTAACTTGTTATATAATTAGTGGACATAAAAATGGAATAATGAACAACGTGATTTACCTTATAGCTTATGTCCACGTAAAAAAACGATTATACAAAGCGATAGTTATACTTGACAATAACTTAAGACTTTTTTTTTTTTTTTGAACCCCACCCTTTACTCATTGGCCCCCACCGTCTGAAACAAGTCGGATAAACTACCGATTTGCATAAGGCGGAAGAATTACCGACTATTTAAAAGCGGAAATACTTCCGACTTTTAAGAAGCGGAACAATTAAAGTGTTGAAATCCCAGAAATGCCCCTCCGTAATCCCTCCATCTCCCTTCTTTTTATTGTTTTGTACGTGAATGAACGGAGGGGCAATTTTGGTATTATAACAAATTTTTAATGTTTTCCGCTTGATGAGAGGCGGAATACTTTATTTTATTTACGACTTTGAAAAGGCGGAAGATAATACGACTTGCATAAGGCAAAAAATGTTTTATTTTGTTTCCACCTTGTTTCAAGTGGAAAGAATCTTCCGACTTGTTTCAGGGCGATGGGGGCCAATAAGTAAAGAGTGAGGTTCAAAAAGAAAAAGTCATAACTTAAATCCCAAATACACCCAAAATGTTAAGATGTAGGATTGATTCACAGTGTAAATTAATGCAACACAACGAAAATAAATTTGTGCAAGGCAATAAAATTACACCAAAATTTTAACGTGGAAAACTCTAAAATGTCGAGAGTTAAAAAAAATCAAAGGGACAAACTCCGAAAAATATACCATTATATATCACTCTTTCTTGTGAAGAGTGTCGCCAACGTATCCCAAGCCTCCTTTGGTGTTGTGAAGTCCTTGACCTGCTGCAAGAACTCCATCTTATATGGTGATATACAACACATACATAGCTTTCCCAGTTTTGATCTTCCACTTTCTTTTCTCCTCTTCATTATTAGTTGATGATTTTATCTCCGCACCACCAACACACCCCATAAGTCTTGCCCGAGCAAATAACACTTTATTCAGTGCTCCACATATCATAATTGTTGTTGTTGAGTTTCTTCATTGAACTAGTTGAAGATGTGAGATCCACCATGATTATTGGTTAGCGCTTGACACTTAACCAAATTAACTTGGTTCCAGACCAAAAATATCACAATCACAGACTATGTAAGGGCAAACTCTCCTTGTACCATGATCCTTGATCGTAAACTCTTGAGCTATACACTGGCTAGAGCAAGCAATTCCAAGACCGCTCACTCTAATACTAATTTTAAAGAAATAAGAGGCAGAGACATAATATAACTCACACTAAGGAATGAATGAAAGAAAAATCACTCAAATGTTATTCATTTAGTTGTAATGCTTGGTTTAAGATACTAATACATGGCATAAGATAAGCCTTTTATAGGCAAAAACTAAAGAGAAAAAATGACTTGGTCAACAATATGAACGCTAGCTTAGACGGTAGTGTGAATGCCAGCTTCAACTGTAGTGTGTGAAGGTGGTTTGGACAATAGTATGAGTACTACTTTTATTTCACATAGAAAATAATAATTGAAAGTTTAACACTTCCCACTTCTTGGGCACAAGCTCCTATATGTTGCTAGTCACAACAAAGAAAAGATGGAACAAGGTCAAAGGATTAGTATTAGCCAGCCGTACAACCTCGCGAGAATCAAATTCACAGATGTCTCGTCTCTGCCAAGCCAAAAGCAAACCCCTTTTAATTGAATTCAATTCTGCAAACAGAATTCGACCCAACCCAACATAAAAAGAAAATCAATGAACCCAACCACCAGATTCATTCTACGACAGACCACTAAAACCAATGCGACCATTCTCAAGGAAGATACAATCCAAATTACATTTAAACCTATCACGATTAAGGAAAGACCAAGACACCAAAATAATGTGCTCTTGTTTGAGGGGATATTGAGTGCACATATGGCCAGGCTAGAACGAAGGAGGAGCAGTCAAAGTAAATCTGCATAAGAACATAGAAGATATCCCAATGACGCTCTTTGAAACAAGCATTAGTTTAAAAATTGGCAAAACTGCTTCTTTGGTCTCTTAAGTTATGTAATTGTTCTAAAGTGGTCCATAAGTTTTTTTTTTTTGTTTGAAAGGGGTCCCTCAAGTTTACTTCCGTTAGCATAGTTGATTCTTCCGTCAAATTTTCCCTCTTTTGTCATCTTTTTTGGTGAGATTCCGGCTAATACCATTTTTTCGGTATGACTCTCACCCTTCCCCTTCCTCTCTTATTTTCCTCCCTCTCTTCTCCCCTATCGTTTACCTTCTCTCTCTCATGGCATCTTCCATTTTTAACCACAACCTAGCAATGAAATCAAACCCTAATCCCCCTTCCTCTTCACCTTGTTCCTACAAAAAAAATTGGCATGAAAATGGAAGATGACATGAAAAAGAGAAGGTTCACGGTGGGGGAGAAGGGAGGAAGGGGAAGACGAAAGGAAGAGGAAGAGTGAGAGCCATGCCGGAAAAAAATGGTAATGGACGGAAATCCATCGGAGAAGATGACTGGAAATGGAGAAGATAAAAATATTATCGAAAGGAGCAAACGTGTTAATGGAATTAAACTTGAGGGACCACTTTCAAACAAAAAGAACATGAGGGATCACTTTCAAACAAAAAGAACTTGAAGAACCACTTTGAAACATATAAAAGAGTTAGGGAGATTGGCTCTCACTAGTGGGAGGATTTAGGGAGATTGCATTGATCAAGAAATAGTGATCAAGACTGGTTTATTGAAGGTTTAAGTAAAAGAGTTGTGGATGGCACCCACATGTTGTTCTGCATGATAAGTGGCTAAACAGACAATCTTTGAAACAACAATTACCTTGTCTCTTTTCAGTGGCTAAAGGGGCGGAGGTGAAATGGGCATGACACAATATACTGTCTACAAATGTAAGTACCTCCCATATTATATTTTGTATCCTAATATTATAGAGTTAGCACGTAGACCTTTATTATTAAAATGTTCTTTTGCATCAAATGTTTTGATACCAACGAGCTGTTGGTGCAGTGGTGCCAGGGGCTGTACTTGGTAGGGCGAACCACGGTTCGATCCCCCGCAACAACGTTGGGAGAGGAATAAAACCTTAACCCCGGGACCCCCCTCAAACTGGATTAGTCGATCCAGTGGGCCGGATACCAGGGTGCAAACCAAAAAAAAAAATCAAATGTTTTGATGGAGTGCTACAGATGGATAGGTATACATGTTGTGCTGCTTAGGAATTGAATAGACCATTTTCTTCAACACACATGAATGTTTCTACGGAAAGAAGGTGAGACATTTTTTTTAGGCCAGGATGATTTTATAAGATTTTATTAGTAACAAAAGTAGTTAGGACGGATTGGAGTGATTGTTTATTAATGTGGGCGGAAAGAATTCAGAAGCTATAGGCACTTGGTAAAAGAAACACTTTCGTATTGCTTTAGTAAGTTAGTAATTTGCTTTTACAATTTCTGATATGAACAGAGGAAGTCCCAATGTCTATTTATAGGTTTTTTTTTTGTCCGTATTCTTTGCAATATTTATAGGCTTTGATTGTAGGTAACTATGGCATTTTCTCTAATTCTCTAGATCTTTCTCATGTGTTAGTTTTAGGATTAGTAATTTATAATGGCTTCAAGATTAGTTTAGTAATATTTTAGATCCTACTAGAGGCTAACTATTAGGTACATTCTAGAGTTTATCAAATTATCTCCAAGCTCGTGGAGTATTCTAGAAAATTTGCATCAACTTTAACAGGTTTGTAACAGTTTGCTTTATATTTTTTATTTTTTATCAACGGGGCCTCAAGCCTAGAGAAGAAAATTAAATAACATTCTCCCATATTACATCAGCAAGCAGAACTGTGGAAATAATAGATGGTGGCAGTTCAAAAATTGTAAAAGGAACCTTACTATCACAATTCACAACCATTGTTCGCAAGAATATCAACACGATAATTAGCCTATTTGTGAGCATGAGTAACTTTCAATTCCCGGACACCATTGGTTAAGCTCTGAATCTTTGGGCTTTTTTACCTAAGTGAAGTAATTTTACAAACAATTTACGAAAAAAGGGTAGTTTATAAACTATTTACGGAACATGGGGCAGTCAACGAAACTATTTACGAAAATGGGCAGTCAAAGTCAACAAAAAAATTTTTATTTTTTTTCAAAGTCAAAGTGCCACGTGTCAAATTCTGATTGGGCAAAAAAAAATTCGCAAAAAAAAAAAAACAGGACTGACACAGCAGTGCCACGTGTCACCATGTGGCCCATTGCGTCAAACCGAATGACGCCACGTGTCGCGTCACTCCAAGTGACGCAACCACCGGGAGGCGACACGTGGCACTCCATTAGCCCATGTTTGACCCGCGTTGACCACTCTATTCTTGCATATATATTTGCAAAAATTGCACTAAGTGGGATTCGAAACCCTTGCAAGGGGGACAAATGCAACTGAGACTCATTGGACAACCACTAGGCCAATGCCTTGTTGAAGTTTACATGAGAAACAAATTATATTTATTCTATTGTATTTTCGTTTTCAAATAATTTTATATATATGCTTATTTCATAATATTACTTCCCATCATGAATATAAAAATATTAGTTTTAAACTTTATTTTTTTTAAAGTTAGATTCTAATTCTTAATGATATTATTTAATATGTTAAACTCAATAGAAACATAAATTTTTTTTATATTTAAAGACTTTTTACATTGATGCTTTTAGCATTATTAAAAAATTTACCCTACAATGAAATATTGTTTGTCATATTTTTATGTTATGATAGAGATGGTAAAAAGTGTTGAGAAAATATAAGTAATTTTTTAAAAATAAATAATATCATTAAGAATTAGAATCTAACTTTAAAAAAAAATAAAGTTTAAAACTAATATTCTTATATTTATTATGGGAACCAACGAGCTGTTGGTGCAGTGGTGCCAGGGCTGCACTTGGTAGGGCGAACCACGGTTCGATCCCCCGCAACAACGTTGGGAGAGGAATAAAACCTTAACTCCGGGACCCCCCTCGAACTGGATTAGTCAGCCCAGTTGGCCGGATACCAGGGTGTAAACCAAAAATATTTATGATGGGAAGTAATATTATGAAATAAGCATATATATAAAATTATTTGAAAACGAAAATACAATAGAATAAATATAATTCGTTTCTCATATAAACTTCAACAAGCCATTGGCCTAGTGGTTGCCCAATGAGTCTCAGTTGCATTCGTCCCCTTTGCAAAGGGGTTCGAATCTCACTCAGTGCAACTTTTGCAAGAATAGAGTGGTCAAAGCGGGTCAAACATGGGCTAATGGAGTGCCATGTGTCGCCTCCTGGCACTGCTGTGTCAGTCCTGTTTTTTTTTTTTTTTTTTTTGCGAATTTTTTTTTTCCCAATCAGAATTTGACACGTGGCACTTTGACTTTGAAAAAAAATAAAAAAATTTTTTTTGACTTTGACTGCCCCATTTTCGTAAATAGTTTCGTTGACTGCCCCATGTTCCGTAAATAGTTTATAAACTACCCCTTTTTCGTAAATTGTTTGTAAAATTACACCACTTAGATAAAAAAGCCGAATCTTTGAAATGAGATTAGAAGTATTGAAGCCACCGTGAGATGCATCTTGAATAATTCCAGCAAAAACAGTAGAACAATTTAGTCTATTTGGTTGATGAGGAACAGCACTTGCTTGTCCAATCAATCCTTTGGTTACATACAAATTATGTCCTTAATCCAAAAAAAAAAAAGAAAAAAAGAAAGAAAGATAGTGGAGATAGTTTTTGCTCAATAGTGTAATAATAACTCGTGTTTATGTATTTGCAGTTCTCATCTTTCTTCTTGTTGTACTTACTTATCTTAGTCCATTATATGTATATAAGTTATGGTTCCATCCATAATTATTCTGTAGTAGCAATGCAACCTAAAAAAAAAAAATCAACAAGTCAAACATCACATGAATTGATCCAATCCATAATTTGGCCATATGATTTGCTCCAATTTTTAGTCTATATACATTCTCCCAACAACTTAGGAAAGTAATGCGAAGGATCAAAGTACTTCTGAGCTTCATAAATTGGGCAAAAATCCTACAGCATCCCGTATTTGTCATTATTCTCATTAAATAACTAAATTAATTCTATGATTATCGATCTTGTTGTCATCATTTTTTCAACCACTAAATTAGCACTCATTTAGTTTAAGTTTCTAATGATTGGTTACCCAATTTCAATCTTCCTAAATTACAATTCCCTTAATAGCCAATTATCCAAACAAGTGATTTTTCTACTGATACAAATCCGTAATCAACTATCACTAACAACCAATTATCAACGACTTTTTGGTGCTCCAGATTGTTTTTGGCCGTGGGTAATAGCCAAATTTATTGTTGTGGAACTCACACGCTCAAGATTTCAAATTTACTAAAAAGTATAAAATTAAAAAAAAAAAGAATAACAGTTCACCAAAAAAAAAATGAATAACATAAAATCAAATGAAATTGAAATAAAACTAATTTCTAGAATTGTTATTGTTCTAGAAGCATTTCTAGAGTTGGCATGGCGGCATGGTTTCACAATGAAGTCTCACCATCGCTTGAAAAAAATAAAAAAAAGTCTCACAATTAACAGTATATAAAGGGTTTATAACTTTCGTTAATCAACCTTCTATACACAAAGAGTACTGATTTATAGGCTTACAAAATTAACCTATAATACAAGAAAGTGTCATATGTCTCTTTTCAAATAATTAATAGTAAACAAATGACATATTTCACTCTCTTTATGGTATAAGTTGATTGTAGGTTAATTTTGTAAATTTATAAATCATATATTATACATAAATTATCAGTATAAGTTTTTGACCTTACGTGAGAGATTAATCGGCTGTTAGGGATGGTGATGAGAGAATACTCTAAAAACATAATATTTTGAATGGATAAATAATTTGTAGCTCATCATAACCAAACTGGCCGTGAGAAGTTAATTATGTGAGTAATGTTATATTCTCATAATAAATTAATTTAAAAATTCTCTTTAATAACATACAGGAGTGACATATATATAGGCCTCATCAATAATTGATTTATAAGATAAGATTAGATTTATTTGTTAGGATGATATAACATTTTTCTAATCTTTTATCCTTATATAAAAACTGAAGGTTTAATTTTCTCGAGAGGCCTGAGTTTTAATTTCACAAGACTCCATCTATGACTGCTGCAATTCTTTCAATAATATATTTTGTTTTTTTGGAATAGATAAAAATCATTATATATAATAATAATATTTGATTTTATACTTGATTTAAAATTTATTTTTTTTAAATTTTTGTATAGGAGAATTAAAACTACAATTTGAAATCATTATCCACGACCAAAATACTACAATTTGAAATTAGATAGATTATTTACGTTTTTCAAATCATTAATTTATTTTAGATAAACACATATTAAATAAGTTGAATTTGTTATTCATTTGGAATAAATCTTTATGGCTAAATAATCATTATCTCCAACCAAAATATTACACTTTGAAATTAATTAAATTATTCAAATTTTCTAAATCATTATCCCCAATGAAGAAATTACAATTTGAAATTAAATAGATAATAAATAAATAGATTATTTATTTTGGATAAATATAACTTAAATCTATAAAATTTGTCAAGGAAAGTAACCAAACACGTGGCCAAAGATAAACTGCATACAAATTTGATAATTTAAGAAAATATAGAAAAATCGGTAAGATAAAGTTGAAAAAATAAATAATATTTTATTGTAACACCAAGATTCAACTTTCTTTCTCAAAATAAACAAGAGACATTCTGATTTATCATTCATTATGCTCATAATACCATAAAAAAAAATGTCAAAATGTTTAATTCTGATTTAATTTTGATTTATCACATTAAAGTATATAATCATATAAAAAAATATTAATTTATTCATCAAATAAATAGAGAATATAAAAAGTGTTATTTTTTATTTATACGGGGAAGTACACAATTTATTAACAAGATTATTTAGATTAAATTTTTGTTAGGTGTTCAGTTTGGTTTGAACTCCTACCTTTTTATATAATTACTAGCTCTTACCCCGTGCAATGCATGGGTTATTGATATTTTAATTTTTTTATATTAAATATTTAAATGAAATATTATTATTATTTTAATATAAAGTAAAAATTATTATTAAAAAACAACAAAAAATAATTATATAAAAAGGTAGGAGTTCAAACCAAACCCTATACTTAAAAAAATTAATCTAAATGATCTTGTTGATAAATTTTGTACTTCCTCGTATGAATAAAAAATAATGTAACACTTTTTATATGATATATTCCTTATTTATTTTAGGGATAAATTGACATTTTTATATATGATTATCAAATTTATTATGATAACTAAATATTAAATCATAATTGAACATGATCTTTTTTATATTTATGTGATTGATGAAATAGTTTTTTTTTGCACAATTAGTATTTTTTTTATATATGATTATCACATCTGTTGTTATTAATCATAATTAAATATTTTTATCTTTTTAATCAATTATTTTATCTCAAGTTTTATCTTATTATCTCAAACTAAATATTTTTATTGTTTTTTATGATTATATTTATCTTATCGGATCTTAATCTTTATTTTCTTTTCTTTTCTTTTTTTTTTTTACACTTCCATATCTTAATACCATGGATTACGTGGAAATTTCTAGATTAGACATGCAAATTTTTTTCTTATATGTTTTATAAGTATTGAATCTATCTCGTATTTGTAATTTGTGTTAGCATCAAAATTTTTTATTCTCGAATATCCTAACCAAATAATCCCTAAATTTTTTTTATAGATTAATCCCTCCTTTTTTAATATAAATTTTTTTATATTAATTGTTATTTTTTCATAATTATTATGATAAAAAAAACAAATAAATTTATATCTATAATACATTCAGATAAAGTGGTTACAGAAAAAGTAGGAAGAAATTTAGATTAAATTAGCTGTTTTTATCTTTGGATATGTAGTTTGTATCCTGTTTTTTTTAATGTTGTTGTTATCTTTTAATATATTATGGGACTTATTTATAAGATTTTAATTTTAATTTATTTACTAAATATAATTAATGATGAGATTTTAATGTTGTTGAAATAATGATTTGGAAAATTTGAATAATCTATTTAACTTAATTTTTACCCCGAATTTCTAACAATGAGAGGCATTTGCTTATTTATACCTATCAGCACATTAATAATAGCACATGCTCTGGTTTTTTTGCATTGTAACTCAGTTAGATACCAGATTTTGAATAGAGTGGTCATTACTATTTTGAATAGAGTGGTCATTACTATTAAAGCACGTATCGTAGAATTTTGTAATTTTGTAGTCATCATTTAAGATTTTATGAAAATTTAATTACACATTATTGTGTTGACGGCAGTGAGTCAACAGTGATATACTAAGATGACGCGACCTTTAAAAATAATGAATTATGAGATGACCTTAAAAATAATGAATTATGTTTTGAGGACGATAATATTTAACAATGTAATAATACTTTCCTTTTTCTTATATATTCATTGCTATAGATGAAGCTTCTGTCAATGCAAAATTGCAATGGTGATGGTGAATGCGTGCAGTGGGATTGCAACTTATATGGTGACACATTGGAAGAAGAAGCGATGGTTCATGAACAATAAAAAGAGAGGAGAATGATGAAGAATGTGATTTTCATAACTTGAGAAATCATCATATTTATAGTTTAAAAATATGTGATAACTAAAAAGATATTTGGGTTTATCATGAACTCAAACATCATCTTTTTGAGAATAATGATTTTTTTAAAACAAATGAGGATAATGTTTCCACATATTCCACGTATAGATAATTTATTTAATTTTAAATATTAATTTTGGACAGATAATTTATTTAATTTTATTTTAAATTAAAATTTTGATTAAAGACGACGTTATCTACCTACAAATGCTCTAGTGCGAGTATTCCTTAAGCGAATAAACGTGATACCTCGAAAATTTCTCTGACAAATGTGTAGCCTCGAAAAGGGATGTTTTTATATAAGTATATAGTAGATAGTAGATTTTTGATTGTTGTTAATAATAATCTTTAATTTAAAATATTAAATATGGAAAAATTAAAATATCAACAATCTGTGCATTGTACGGGGTAAGAGCTATATATATATATATATATATATATATATATATATATATATTATCATTTTCATCTTATTAACTAAATTTAGCATCACCAGATTACTTCATCTGCAAGGAATAGTTATCCCCCAACCGAGATCCTTTAATTTGGTGATCTCGACCTGTTGCAAGGAATTACTCATACGGTAATTAGTTAGTCGTTGAATACTTGGTAATTGGTACACACCAAAAATTAAAAAATTAGTTCCTATATATTTAGACAGAAGTTCGTTAGTCATATGATAGAGGAAGAGATGTGAGAGAACTTGTGTATTATTTATCTTTAGGTAAAATCAATTTTTGTAAGATATGGATAAAACAAGATATGTTATATATCTACTTATTTCCAATAGCAAAGACTATGTTATAATAATAATTAAAAAAAGCAAATATTTTATGAGATAATTGTTTTCTAGAAATCCTATTCACAACAGGATAATTTTAGATTTATTTTTTTTATTCATCATTAATTAAATAGAAAACTCTAGTATATAAGCGCCTCTTGTTTTTGTTAAATCACATACACTTTTTGTTCTTCCCTCTCTCTTTCTTTAAAGAATTTGTGTTTGCATTATAAAAAAGAAGCTCTTCAAGAATGGTGGTCAGTGCTGCAGTAGCTCGTAATGTCGTTGGAATTATAGGTTTGTCCTCTCCGATCCCATATTTTACTCATTACATGAATATCATGTGATAATTTATTTTTTTTAAACAAGTGATATATATAAATCGAACTCGTATAAATGTAATTTAGAAGTAAAATAACAACATATTTTATTGGGTTTTTTTTAACAGAAAAAAAAAACGATATTATAACACTACATCACAAATCATATTTTTATTGACGAAGCACATAGCTTTATGCTCGAATTTTTCTTCCATGACTTTCTTGTTTTTTCTTCCATTGAAAAATTTTATTTGAAGTGATTATGTATGTGCAATTTTGTTAACCAATTTTAGCAGCTAAAATGACATTTTTATTGAAAGTTCGTGTATATATATAAAGAAAGTTTAACTTTATTAATGCATCACTACTTTTTACAATATATATTAAATATTAAACTTTTACAATAATAATAAAAGCAATCAACAAAGAGTAAACATCTTTTAGCTGAGTTAAAATTAGCCTTTTAAATAAGAGAAGATGGCTCAATAAAGCAAATTGGAATTTCAAATTTCTTGTTAATTAGGTTCTGTGTATGTTTTGATCATTGCTTATTCTCATGTGCAGGGAATGTCATCTCCTTCGGCTTGTTTTTCTCACCACTGTAAACTCCATCTTCCCTGGTTTACTCAATTTTTTTTTTAATTTTTATTATTTTTTATGTGTCCTTGTCATATGGTCATATACAGTGAGATTTTTGTAGAGTGTAAAATTTATTTTATTCAAAAGGAATGCTAACAATATGATTTTGATTTTTTTTTCATTTGTTTTAATTTCTCCTTTTTCCTTCTCTTTGCACTCTTTGTTACTAAAAAGAAAAGGTTATCTTCAACGCTTGGAACTAAGATTTAAAAAATCATTAAAAAAATCTCTCTTTGTTGTCTTTTTTATAGATAAAATGCCCTTTTTTTTATTATAAAAAAATGCCCTATTTTTAATTTGGATGAATTACATATGAGGCCTAATAAAAAGATCCAATTCACTCATCATGTGTTGAAAATTGCATGTTAGTTTTTTTATTACGTGCTATTTTTCTTGGCATTCACTCTATTTTTTTTCTTAATCGCAAGGTAATGCACTATGTAATTCATGCTATCTATTTTACGAGTTTAATGAATGTACTAACGTAACTCAACAAATCACCTACCGTTGATATGTTTTACTTTTAATTAAAGATTAATAATCAATAATATAATAATGGTAAATGATATACCGATAATATTAAAAAAAATTATTTACGTTGTTAATACATTATCCATTTTCACTCATTTTAAACTTTATTAGTTTTATTTATTAGATCTCACATGCAATTCATCCAAATAAAAAATTTAGATTAAAAAAATAGCTTGAAATAGAAGCAACATAAAGTTTAGATGTTTAGGAACTTGCACGAAATTCACTCAAGTATTGAAAATAGCGTGTTACTCAATCCGTCCTTCAATACATGATTTTTTTTTTATTTAAAAAATTATATTGCAATTTTAAATAAAATTTAATTATTTTTTCATAATTATGTTCTCTTTGACGCATCATTCATGCTTAAACAAATTGTCACATACGTATTTATACTAATGTTGATTTACTCATATTTTTAATTAATAATTTATATATTAACTGCTTATTAGCTCAGTACACCTTACATTATTATAATGATATACAGTAATGATTTTTATTATTTATATTTGGATAAATTTCAGTCCTACTTTCTGGAAAATAATAAAGAAGAAGGATGTGGAGGAGTTCAAGCCTGATCCTTACCTCGCTACGGTGTTAAACTGTGCATTTTGGGTGTTCTATGGATTGCCTTTTGTGCACCCAAATAGTCTTTTAGTCGTTACGATCAATTGTGTTGGGCTTGTCTTTGAGTTTGCCTATCTTACCATATTCTTCATCTATGCCACCAACAAAGGACGGGTGCGTATGCTTCCTTTGTACTTTTAAAAAAAATAATGATATTTGGAAAATCAAATTTAATTTGCTGCAAGTGTTTCTTGCCTCTTTAGAATGAAATATTTTATCAAAAAAAATTATTTGTGGCAAATTTTTATTTTATAATAAATATTGATAAACAACCTTATAAAGTTGTCCTTTGAGATTTTGCATATATACGATATTTCTCTTATAGTCTTAAAATATATGATAGACTTCATTCATCTCTAGAGTCTAGACCTACTCATTCTCTCTTCCTTGTTTGATTTCAGAGAAAGGTGCTATTTTGGCTTCTCATGGAGGCTATTTTCTTTGCCGTAATTGTTCTTGTAACAATGTTGGCTTTGCATGGCACTCATAAAAGGTCGTTAGTGGTCGGTGTTATATGTGATGTCTTCAATGTTATGATGTATGCCTCTCCTCTTACAATCATGGTAAGTCTTTAATTTGTTTTCCATACCATACACATTATAAGATTATACATACATTTCATTCTTTTATATATACACACACATATTTATGAATGGGTTTTCTTAACCTCAGCCCTTAGGGCTGAGGGCTGAGGGCTGAGGATAAGAGCCTAAAAGTGGATGTATTTCATTGGGAAGTGTTGTATTGGTAGAATAAAAAGACTTTTGTATTTATTTTTTCAATAAAATACATCCACTTTTAAGCTAAGGGCTGAGGTTAAGAAAACCCTTTATGAATTATTTCACTCAAACTCAACTTGATCCTAGTAATATAATTGTAATTAACAGGCAAAGGTTATAAAAACTAAGAGTGTGAAGTATATGCCATTCTGGCTCTCTCTGGCTAACTTTCTCAATGGTGTGTGCTGGACAACCTATGCTCTCATCCACCCTTTTGACATTTATGTCCTGGTAATTAATTAATTAATTACTGAGCTTGTATTATTACTCCTCTTTCTTCAATTTCTTGTTAGTTGTTGTAAGCAATTACTGGTTATTTTGAATGAAATTTACTTGTTCATCATCTTTGAAGTACATAATACATCAAAATATTTATAGTGTCCATGTCATGATTGTATTAAACAATGTATCCTCAATGCATGCCAAAGCCCTAAGTTGTACTCATTTTCTAAAATTTTATAAATTTTTTAGAGTTTTATTTATACCACTGTCAATAAAAATTTAACAATAATTATTATTTCTTAGAGAATTCATAATAAATTTTAATATATTCATCCTTCCATTTCAACATTTATGTTATTATATTAACTTTATATTAACTTTATATCTTTTACAATTAAGCAGGTCCGCATGTGGTATTCTATAATTTGTAAATATTGACGTAGCTACATGTTTTTGTTATATATGTTGTATCTATCTCTAATGATGTACCATGCTTCCTAGCTCATTGTTGCCTTTAATTTGTATGTTCTTGCAGATCAGCAACAGTATTGGAGCTTGCTCTGGAATTGTTCAGCTTATATTATATGCTTGCTACTTCCGCAATAAGGGAGAAGACATTAGTAACACAAAGCCTTCAGACGTAAGAGTTGTGGAAGTCTGAAGACAACCCTAACATCAAACTTTTAATTTCAGACTATTTTAAACCCTGGATGACATCAGAAATTTTAGATAACGTCAGAAGTTTTAGGTCTGATCCAAAGTAGCTAGTTGCTTTATGCATGAATATGATGTACAGTTATACTGAATTATTTATGATCGAGAACTACAATTTAGATTTTTAATAATTCTTAATTTTTTTTTAATTAAGAGTTGACTTTATTTTTCTTCTATAGAACATTACCTTTATCTTAAAATTTAGTAGTTAAAATTTTCTCTTTCCTCTTTATTAATTAACATATATATATATATATATATATATATATATATATATATATATATATATATATATCAAAGATCAATATATGTCTAGCTTCAAACTTGAAAATTGAGAACCAATTCTTCTAAATATGAATGTACAATTTGGTCTTGTGCTATCCTTAAAAAAATATTACAGACTGAATTAATGAAAGTAAAGTCCTTAGGTTATGATGATGTTACAAGAGATGACAATGTAGCATCTTTAAAGCTCGATGATCACTCACACTTGCACAAGTTTGAAAACTTTTTGTTTGAGAGAATAGTTATATGATGATATATTATTATGTTATATTGTATAAAGATTAAGGGATTAGAATTAGATCTTGTTGACTTTTGTAGTATCAAAGAAAATTTTATAGATGTTTTATATAATAAGGGTTTTCTTAACCTCTTAGAGCTGAGGATAAGCATACAAAGTGGTTGAGATTTCTTGAAAATGATGCATATAATAAATCAAAGGACTTATGTTTTTATTTTTTCAAGACATACTAACCGCTTTGGGGTGCTCAGCCCTAAGGCTGAAGTTAAGAAAACTCTTTATATAATTAGCATGTGTAAGATGGCAGTATTATAACGTTCCTTTAAAAACATATTTCTTATTGCTCACTCGGATGAAGTTGTTAAAAGGCAGAGCGTTACAAAATGGTATCAGAGCACTTCATCCTCAACAACTCATTCTATGCCTTACATTTTTTATATTAAATATTTTAAAGTAAAGATTGTTCTTATTTTAAAGTAAGGATTATTATTACACAACAATAAAAAAAAATTATACAAAAAGGCAGATACTTAAATCAAACACTACACTTAAAAAATAATAATTTAAATGAGTTTGTTGAGAAATATTGTACTTTCTTGTATAAATAAAAAGTAACACTTTTTATCCGATATCTTCCTTATTTATTTGATAGATAAATTAACATTTTTATATGATTATCAACTTTATTTTAAAGAATCAAAAGTAAATCATATTTAAATATTTTCATCTTTTTTGTTTGGTGGTATTATAAGTAAATTTAAGGATAAATTAAAATATTCCGCATTTCATAGGACATGAAGACGACATTGAACTTGTTATTCTTGACTGTCTTGATTAATTAACACATTGCATTTTATAAGGAATATAATGACCGCTCTTTTTTTTATATTTTTAATATTATATTTGTTTATGTATAGATGAGTATTAAATTAATGTATTTCTTATTTAGTTGATCGATGAAGTAACACTTTTTATATATCATTATTATGTTTATTATGATTTTATGATTAATTATTGGAGTGGAATCAAAATTAAACTTTTTTTAAATATTTTTTTGTTTGATGGTATTATGAGTATATTTAAGGATAAAACAAAATATTTCCTATTTTATGGGACATGATAATTTAGTATTTTTTTAATATAAATTATCATCTTTTAATATGATTATCACATTTATTATTATTATTATTATTATTCATATTTAAATATTTTGATATTTTTCATCGTTTATCTTATCTCAAATTAATCATAAGATTTGATCCTAAAAAATCTTTATCCTAATTGTTCTAATCATCTTGAATTATTTTTTTTTCAATTTTGGAAATGTATATGTAACTTTGTTTTTCATCTGTTACATTTTTTTTTAGAGATTATAACAATTAAAGTATTTATGCATTGCAAACTTTTTACAAAATGATAATCATTATATTTAATCATATATCCATATTATTTGTAATGTTTGAAAAAATATATACTTTATTAGTATTTAATTTGTTTTACTTTTTAAAAAATATTGGAATACTCTCAATTTCGATATTGCAACCTATACAAATTCTTTTTCTTCTTATATATTTTATAAGTATTGAATTTATCTCCTTTTTGTAATTTGTGGATAATATCAAAATTTTTTATTCCCGAATATCCTAACCAAATAATCCCTAAGTTTTTTTTTATAGTTTAATCCCTCAGTTTTTTAATATAACACTTTTTATATTAATTATTATTTTTTTCATAATTATTGTGATAAAAAAACAAATAAATTTATCTCGATAATACATTTAGATAAAGTGATTACAGAAAAAGTAGGAAGAGATTTAGATTGAATTTAGCTGTTTTTATCTTTGGGTCTCTAGTTTGTATCTTGTTTTTTTTAATGTTGTTGTTATCTTTTAATATACATTTGGCTTATTTATGTCAGGGGTCCCTGTACTTTCACCCTATTTTGTCATATACCCCTAATATTTTTTTATATGAAAATACCCCTGTACTTTTCTCCGGTGAGTAATTTGCCCCTCCTTCCGATTCCGGCAAGTCGGTGATGAGGTGGACCGCCGGAATCCTTGTCAGGAGTCCCTGTACTTTCACCCTATTTTGTCATATACCCCTAATCTTTTTTTTATATGAAAATATCCCTGTACTTTTCTCCGGTGAGTAATTTGCCCCTCCTCCCGATTCCGTCAAGTCGGTGCTGAGGTGGACCGCTAGAGTCCTTGTCAGCTCCTTCCACCTCAGCCACATGGTATAAAAACGGAGGTCCACGTGTCAGCTCCCTTAAATTATTTTTTTTTGATTTTTTTTTTATTTTTTTTTAAATTAAAAAAAACACCCACAACCCTAGACTCCTAACATTCAAAAAAAAGCATCTTCATTTAAAAATCACAGAGCTCCCTGCCTCACACATCTCCACTGCCTGACCAGTAGGAGTCTCTTCCTCAGCGCCTGAAACAGAAATTCCCAACTCTTTAAGCTCCAACATAGTTAACCTTCTAATAACAGGTTCATCCCCTTCTACACTAAGAATCCCCAACTCCTTCCTCATCTCTTTAAGCTCCAACATATTTAACCTTCTAATAACAGGTTCATTCTCTTCTATACTAAGAACCCCCAACTCCTTCCCCATCTTCCACAAGTCTTTCGCATCGTCAACTGGATCGCCCTTCACCTATGCAATTTCAAGTTGTCGATTGGAACTACCCAACAAAACTGGACAAGCATCACTTACCCAGTTACCCGTAAGCCATTGTTATCGTTATGCATACTCCTTTGCTTGGGCCTTTTTCTTTTATAAATTTTTGGAAGCAAACTTTTCTTCTTCTTTTTCTTCTGGCCATAATTCACATTCACCACTGGACCACACACACCTCAAATGGTGAGGTCAAAGAAGATCCCGATCTGGAGCTACATGACTTCATGGTGCAAGGGTGAGGAGAAGAAGAGAAAAACGAACAACAAAATAGAGAAGATGAGAGTTCGAGGGAAGGAAGGAGAAAGAACCAGAGAGATAATGGGAGAAATGAATGAGAGAGGAAGAAGAGAGGAGAAATATCGAGGGAAGAAAGGGAGAGAAATGAAGATGGCGGCTGGGGAGGGAAACAAATAGGGTTGTGGTTGTTTTTTTTTTTAATTTTAAAAAAATAATTTAAGGGAGCTGACACGTGGACCTCCGGTTTTATACCACGTGGCTGAGGTGGAAGGAGCTGACAAGGACTCCGGCGGTCCACCTCAGCACCGACTTGCCGGAATCGGGAGGAGGGGCAAATTACTCACTGGAGAAAAGTATAGGGGTATTTTCATATTAAAAAAAATTAGGGGTATATGACAAAATAGGGTGAAAGTACAGGGACCCCTGACAAGGACTCCGGCGGTCCACCTCAGCACCGACTTGCCGGAATCGGGAGGAGGGGCAAATTACTCACCGGAGAAAAGTACAGGGGTATTTTCATATAAAAAAAAGATTAGGGGTATATGACAAAATATGGTGAAAGTACAGGGACCCCTGACATAAATAAGCCTATACATTTAGATAATGTTGTTTTTTTTTAATGTTGTTGTTCATCTAGTTTGTTGCCTTATGTTATCATTATCGTGTTATTTCTCGTATGCTAAAAGGATGTATTAATCTGTGGTTTGCTTTCTTGGGGGTCTGTACATGATGTAGTCTTTATCTTTTTTAACTGTAAATGTTGTTGTCTTTATCTTTTTAAAGATTTTCATACCTAAGTAGATGTATACGAACATAATTTTTAATTAAGTATATTCATGATATTTTGGATATTTTGGTATGTGTAAATCGACATATTTGGCTGCCATACAGACAATGGAAGTATCCTTTTGCTAAACGCAAATTACAGTTTAATGAATTTGGATTGTGAAATAATTGTATGTGCAAAAATGTTAAATCAAGCCATTCTAACTTTGATTGATATAATGCATAGCATTTGTACTATTTTTTTTTATAAGAAAAAAATATTATTCCAACACAATAGGTCTACCGAAAATGTACAGTCCACCAGAAAGTTGTTGGGATCTGTTGTAAAAATGCCACAGTTCCTGATGTGTTACATGTTGTATCTTAATTATAAATAAGTTGAGTTGTTGAGTTCTCCATTTGCCAGGGTTAATCCTTACCAGTGTTTGCTCATGCAAATTTTTGTTCAGCTTAACTTTGTTTGTGATATTTAAATTGGCTTTCGAAAAATTTCATGTATACATGTCTGATAACAAATGATGTGTGGAATATCTTCATCTGTGAAACTGTTTCGTAAAAAACTTATTTCTTGCTTAAGCTGCACAGAATTCTATGAACTTTCTCATCGGCCCTATGTTACATTTTTAATTGACATAATCTATTACTTGGTATTGGTTGCAGGACTTGAATGGCAGAGCTATTCGTGTCTCATTAGCCGATGCTAAGCCCCCCGGCCTCAATTTTGAGAACATAAAATACGAAATAATAAAATTAGAGAATTCTTGAAAGTAGAGAGATCTGGAAGATGAAACAAAAGTAAAGAATGAAGGTGAGATCATGTTATATATAGTGATTTTTTTTTAAATATTTTTTTTAGGATAATGATTATTTCTTTTTTCAACAAACTGAGGATAATGATTTCACATACAGATAATGCTCAAGCATCATCTCTTTGTGTTTATTGATCTTTTTGAGGATAATGTTTTTTTTAACAAAATGAGGATAATGATTCAACATATTCCACATATAGATAATTTATTTAATTTTAAATATTAATTTTGAACAGATAATTTATTTATTTTAAATTATAATTTTGATTAAAGATGATATTATCTACCTACAAATGCTCTGCTCTTGTGTGAGTATTCCTCAAGCGAACAAACGTGGTGCCTCGAAAAGGGATGTTTTTATATAAGTATAGTAGATAATTGAAGAATTAATTATTGGTTATTTGGTGACCAAATAATTTGTAAAAATTGAAGAATTAATTATTGGTTATTTGGTGACCAAATAATTTGTAAAAATTAAATAACAAAGGGAATGGTAATCATGTGTGAACAACTAATGTATTGATGTGAGTTTTAACATTTAACGAATCTAGACTAATAATAAAGACCTAAATTAAATGGTCGACCCCAATCCCTTACTTCCTTCCCTTCTTTTCCTATATATATATATATATATATATATATCATATAACTATTTCCTTTTGGCAAAATATCAAGAGAGATGGAATTTCTAGCTTTTTGATCTTGTAAATTAACTCTATGAAGATAATTAGAACTTATAGCCCTTCTAATGTTTTCACAGACACTTTGATAGCGGGCCTCACTTCAACAAGCCCAAACGTAATATTAGGGCTCCTGTGTGGATGAAAGATTACAAATAGGCTTTTTTCTTTATTATGTTTTGTAAGCCAGGTGGCCTTTGCTTCTTTATTTTCCCCTAAATGGTGTCTTCGTAGGACCCATACTTGAACTGAACTATTTAAGGCTTTGTCCTCAGAAAGAAGTGGCAAGAAATATCTTAAGTTTATTTTATTATTTTATAAGTTTATTAGCTGTCCTTCCCTGTCCTTGATAACCCTAATAATTTATTAGTATTAGTAGTAGTGCTAACCTATCATTTTGGTGCTTTCATACACTCACTATGGCTCACAAGTCCTCTGATAGAGTGATAGATGAAACCCTACTGCAGATCTTTGCTGAGAAATTAAATGAACATCAAACAAGGCAAGATGAAAGGCATGAAGCCTTACTCAATGCCATTGCTGGACTCACTGATAGGGTAGCAAATTTCAAAAACCCAAATCCAGAACCACCTCCCCCAAGCCCTCATTCACCACCCCACCACAACACTGTTATCTCTCCCATCACTATTCCTCAACCAAATACCTCTACCCCCCTTCCAAACCAGCAACCAAACCTACACATAATCCAACAAAACCCTCACCACCAACAACCTTATCCACACCGTAGCCCCCCAATTTTTACCCATATCCCACCACAAAACCCTAATTTTCCTCAACAGAACCCTAATTTTACCACCCCATCCCCTTTTACAGCTCACCCTCACTCCTCTACCTCATTCTTGCGTCAATCCTTCATCCCAAACCTTATCCATAACCCACCACCCCAAATAAAACCACTCAAACTTAACCTTATGCCCTTTGATGGTTCAGATCCACTTAATTGGTTGTTCCAAGCAGAACAATATTTCCAGCTCTACATGGTTCCACCAGACCACAGGTTGAGCATGATGGCTTTTAACATGACAGGTGACGCCTTAGGGTGGTACAAGTGGATGTACCAAAATGGTCAGCTCTCCGATTGGGAGTCATTTACGCGGGACCTAGAGCTGCATTTTGGGCCCTCTTCCTATGAAAACCATCAGGCTGAGCTTTTCAAGCTCAAGCAAGTGGGTTCTGTTTCAGATTATCAACGCAATTTTGAGCAGCTGAGCAACAGGATCTATGGTTTATCTGGAGAGGTATTACTTAATTGTTTTATTTCTGGATTGGCTCATGATATTCGTAAAGAGCTAGCTATTATAAGGCCCACTACTGTTTCTCAAGCAATTGGTCTTGCTAAATTAATTGAATCTAAGCTAAGGGACTCAAAACCTAAACCACCATTTAGATTTCCACCCCCACCCCCACCACCCAACCCTCTTCATGTACCTGGTACAGCTAAGTCTACCTCCACCACACCCCTGCCCATTCGTAGACTCACACCCTCTCAAATGCAAGAGAGGAGAGCCAAGGGACTTTGTTACAATTGTGATGAAAAATTCATTCCTGGCCACAAGTGCCAACCTACTAAATTCCTCCTCCTTATGGTAGATGATGACACCCAATCTAGTGCCCTTACTGCTATGATACAGGAAGAGGATGATGATACTATACACCCTCAAGAGGCTGTACATTTGCAATTGTCCAACCAGGCACTTACAGGGTCACAATCCCCTCAAACTCTCAAATTTCAGGGTACAATTAATGGTCTACCGGTTACTGTTTTGGTGGACACAGGAAGTTCACATAATATAATGCAACCACATATTGCTGCTCATCTCATGCTACCTAAGGTGATTACACCTGCTTTCCCTGTCATGGTGGGAAATGGAGACCACATTTTGTGTGATGGCTTGTGCAGGGATGTGCCACTATTAATACAACAACACCTTGTTGAGAAAATGCCTAAGCATGGGTAGTTTTGATGATTACAAAGTGCAAGTCAAGGCAAAAGTCCACAACATTGAAGCTTAGACTCAAGTTAGTCAAAAAGGGATTCTTATACACTTGTAATGTTAAATTTACTTTTCTTAGAGTTCCTTAGGTGCTTAATGGTTAAGTCTAAGTTAGAATGAAGCTAAATCATAATCTAAAGAAAAATAGTATGCATGCTAAGTTGAATCAAAAGTGGGTGATTTTAAAAAAAAAATAATTATTATTAAGAAAATATTTTTTTTAAAAATGTTTTTGAAGTCAAGAAAGTATTTTCAAAGTTAAAAAAAAAAATTGAAAAAGTGTATCTGATCAAATGTATCCGGATACATCCAAAAGTATCCGGATACTTCTTTAAAACAACAGTTAAATTTTTGAAATCAAACACGATGTATCCGAATACTTTCAAAAGTATCCGGATACAAACAGTTAAAACTGTTATAAACATAGCCGTTTGCTGTCCTAACTGATATATATATGTTCCAAACGATTTCAAAACACAAGACAACATTCCAACACTTCTCTATCTGCTCTGAACTTTCTGAAAAACATATTTTCCAGAATCATTGAGTGTTCTTCATGATTAAACAACATTTTCACATATGATTAAGAAGAACATTCAAGTGTTGCATTGAACTTTCACAAATACCCACTTTGATATACACTTGCATTCATTCTCATTGATCTAGATTTTGATTCAGTACTAAAAGTGTTCTTAAGTAAGTTGCTAATCCACACAAGAAAGGTGCAAGTACCATTGATCTTCATTGGAGTTGTTCATCCACACAACGAGGTGTAAAGTGCCAACAACAAGACATTGACAAACGCAAATTGGTGAAAGGTTTTCATCAAGTATACTTGAAGGTTTCAAGTGGAAATGAAGAAGGTTTCTTCAAGCACAAGGTTCGCTGTGGTTCGAGGAATTGTTTGCGAAGACACAAGTTCCAAAGAGGTTCTTTTGAGGGACTAGTCTAAGGGAAAGGTTTTCTCTTACACTACTTGTACTTACAATTCTTGTTCATAGTGAAGCAAATCTCCCATCTCAGAGAGGGAGGACTGGATTAGCATTAGTGTTCATTAACACACTAATGTGAACCAGGATAAAATCCTTGTGTTCGCTTCTCTATCATTATCTCTTTACAATTCCGCGTGCTTAATTTTCATATATTTAAGTATATGCGTTTTATATGTTTTTACTCTGATTATTTTAAAGGCCTTAGTAAGCGATAAATTTTTAATTGGTGAAGATTCGTACTCTTCGCCTATTCACCTCCTTTATAGGGAATATTACTACCCGCTTGTTTTCCAACAAGTGGTATCAGAGCTCGGTCGGAAACGATCGAGCATAACTGCTTTTCCGTACGATCCTTAGTTTGGTAAACAATGGGTTCTAGTAATCCCTTTTGTGGTGAAGGTTCTTCCATTAATCGCCCCCCTATGTTTTCGGGCGAAGGTTACACCTATTGGAAGGTTAGGATGAAAATCTTCATTGAAGCAATAGATGTAGAAATTTGGAATGCTATAGAAAATTGCCCTTTTGTACCACAACATAAGGTTAATGACTCTGTCCTTGATAAGCCCAAGGGGAGTTGGAATGATGATGATAAGAAAAAAGTAAGTTATGATTTGAAAGGAAAAAATATCATTACATCCGCTCTCTCATATGACGAATTCTTTAGGGTCTCTCAATGTACTAGTGCCAAACAGATGTGGGACACTTTACAAGTGACTCATGAAGGTACTAGCGAAGTCAAAAGGGCTAGATTAAATGCCCTTATGCATGAATATGAACTATTTAGAATGTTTCCCAATGAACCAATTTCGAATATGCAAAAACGGTTTACACATATTATAAATCATTTACTTGCTCCTGGCAAAACTTTTATTGATGGTGAAATTGTTAACAAAGTTTTGAGATGTTTAGACAGACAGTGGCAGCCAAAGGTTACAGCAATAATGGAGTCAAAGGATCTTAGTGATATGGACCTAGCCACTTTGTTCGGAAAACTGCAAGAGCACGAAATGGAATTGGGAAGGCTAAAAATGCATGAAGATTCGAACATGTGCAAAAAGGACAAGGTTTCATTCAAGATGCTGCAGACTCTTGAAGAGTTATCCAATGATGAAAATTCAGATTCCGATATCGACGATGAGACCATGGAGCTTTTAGTCAATAAATTCAACAAGTTCCTTACACGAAGAAATAAGAAATATCTAAAGGAAGGAACTTCTAGAAGAAAGTCTCCAAAGGACAAAATTCAATGTCACGAATGTGGTAATACGGGTCACATGAAATTTGAATGTGCTGCATATCTCAAGAGAAAAGAGAATGACAAAAAGGCAAGCAAAGGATTCAAATCCAAGAAGGCTTACATTGTATGGGATTTGCCTGAAAATTCAGAGAAGCAAGATGCCAGTAGTTCAGATGAGGAGGAATTGGTTAATAACATGTGCTTAATGGGAAGATTTGATTAAGAAACTTCATCAAGCGTAGAACAATCTGAGCCAAAGGACTACAAACGGGTAACATATTCTGACTCCGACTCTGATTCTGAAAATTCAACTTATAATGAACTATATGAATCTTATGTAGAAATGTATAAGGAATTAATGAAGCTAGCTAAAATTAACATTGAAAGCAAGAGGATTATCTTGGAGTATGAGACTAAAATTTTAGAAATGCAAAAATTTATCGATGAACTTCAACTCCAAAATGAAACTCTTGATCTTATTTATTCAAATGCTTCTTGTGATTGTGAACTAAAAACTAATCCTATTGCCGAATGTGAAAGTTGCAAGCATTTTGAAAAGGAAGTACACAATTTGAAAACTAAGCTTGCAAGCTTCACTAGAGGTGATATGCACTTAAACAATTTAATTGCCAATCAAAGAGGAAATACAAATAAAACTGGTTTGGGATATCGAAAATCTAAAAACTGCAATTACAACAAGTTGGTATCATTTTCAAATGTCAATTACTCTAAAACACCAACTTGCCATTATTGTGGAACTTTTGGGCATACTTCAAATACTTGTAATATTAAACTTAAAGGTATTCCAAATGGTTCATTTGTATGGATTAAGAAAGGGTTTGATCCTAATGCTAATCAATTAGGTACCCAAGTTACCTAAAACATGCAAGGTATTTTTGGCTTAACATTAAGGGGGAGTGAGTTCAAATTTTAAGGGGAGAAGGTTTATAATTTTCTTGCCTATTTATATAACTCTCTTTTTGATTATGCCAAAAGGGGGAGAAGGTATGTTGTTGACTTTTGCAGGTTGATTGAAGCTTCTTATTATTATCCAATTATCTAATGCACATAAGGGGGAGCACAAATCAACAAAGTTTGTCATCATCAAAAAGGGGGAGATTGTTGAGAAAATGCCTAAGCATGGGTAATTTTGATGATTACAAAGTGCAAGTCAAGGCAAAAGTCCACGACATTGAAGCTTAGACTCAAGTTAGTCAAAAAGGGATTCTTATACACTTGTAATGTTAAATTTACTTTTCTTAGAGTTCCTTAGGTGCTTAATGGTTAAGTCTAAGTTAGAATGAAGCTAAATCATAATCTAAAGAAAAATAGTATGCATGCTAAGTTGAATCAAAAGTGGGTGATTTTAAAAAAAAAAATTATTATTAAGAAAATATTTTTTTAAAAAATGTTTTTGAAGTCAAGAAAGTATTTTCAAAGTTAAAAAAAAAATTGAAAAAGTGTATCTGATCAAATGTATCCGGATACTTCTTTAAAACAACAGTTAAATTTTTGAAATCAAACACGATGTATCCGAATACTTTCAAAAGTATCCGGATACAAACAGTTAAAACTGTCATAAACATAGCCGTTTGCTGTCCTAACTGATATATATATATGTTCCAAACGATTTCAAAACACAAGACAACATTCCAACACTTCTCTATCTGCTCTGAACTTTCTGAAAAACATATTTTCCAGAATCATTGAGTGTTCTTCATGATTAAACAACATTTTCACATATGATTAAGAAGAACATTCAAGTGTTGCATTGAACTTTCACAAATACCCACTTTGATATACACTTGCATTCATTCTCATTGATCTAGATTTTGATTCAGTACTAAAAATGTTCTTAAGTAAGTTGCTAATCCACACAAGAAAGGTGCAAGTACCATTGATCTTCATTGGAGTTGTTCATCCACACAACGAGGTGTAAAGTGCCAACAACAAGACATTGACAAACGCAAATTGGTGAAAGGTTTTCATCAAGTATACTTGAAGGTTTCAAGTGGAATTGAAGAAGGTTTCTTCAAGCACAAGGTTCGCTGTGGTTCGAGGAATTGTTTGCGAAGACACAAGTTCCAAAGAGGTTCTTTGGAGGGACTAGTCTAAGGGAAAGGTTTTCTCTTACACTACTTGTACTTACAATTCTTGTTCATAGTGAAGCAAATCTCCCATCTCAGAGAGGGAGGACTGGATTAGCATTAGTGTTCGTTAACACACTAATGTGAACCAGGATAAAATCCTTGTGTTCGCTTCTCTTTCATTATCTCTTTACAATTCCGCGTGCTTAATTTTCATATATTTAAGTATATGCGTTTTATATGTTTTTACTCTGATTATTTTAAAGGCCTTAGTAAGTGATAAATTTTTAATTGGTGAAGATTCGTACTCTTCACCTATTCACCTCCTTTATAGGGAATATTACTACCCGCTTGTTTTCCAACACACCTCTTCACCATTCCATTGTACCTTCTACCTATACAAGGGGCTGATGTGGTATTAGGGATTGAATGGCTTCAAACACTGGGACCTATTTTATCTGATTTTGCAGTACCTAGCATGACTTTTGACCATCACAACTCTAGCATTACACTCACTGGGAAACCCCCCTCTCCACCAAAACCTACTACTACCACCAACTCTGTCACTTACTACAGAAAGACTCTATTGCCTCACTGCACCTAATTTTTTTTTAGACACAGACCTACATCCACAACCCACTTATCTATCATTAGACATTTCCCAACCACCTTTACTAAACCTACCCCATGACATTACCCAATTGTTACAAGACTTTTCCTCAGTTTTTTCTAGCCCTACAGGCCTTCCCCCAACCCGCCCACATGACCACCACATTCCCATACTTCCCAACACCCCCCAGTTAATGTGAAACGCTACAGATACCCACATTCCCAAAAAGAGGCCATGACCGAAATAATCAAGGACATGCTATCCATGGGCCTTATAGTTCCCAACACAAGTCCCTTTTCGTCCCCAGTGCTTTTGGTGAGGAAGAAAGATGGCTCTTGGCGCTTTTGCGTGGATTACCGCGCCTTGAATGCTGTAACTATCAAGGATAGGTTTCCCATACCCACTATTGATGAACTTGGTGGTGCTAAGGTCTTTTCTAAAATAGACCTACGTTCGGGGTATCATCAATTGAGAGTGGTGCCGGAGGACACCCACAAAACAACATTCTGTACTTTTGATGGTCATTACGAGTTCCTAGTTATGCCATTTGGCCTTACAAACACACCATCCACATTTCAGGCGGCTATGAATGATTTGTTACGACCCTACCTAAGGCGTTTTGTGCTGGTATTTTATGATGACATACTAATTTACAGCCCTTGTCATGCTAATCATTTAGATCACCTACGATTGGTTTTAGAATTACTATATTCTAACCAATTCTTTGCCAAGTTATCTAAATGTGTATTTGCAGTAAATTCAGTTGATTACCTAGGCCATGTTATTTCTCAAGGGGTTGTCGCCGCTGATCCTTCCAAGGTTTCAGCCATCTTGGAATGGCCTCAACCACGATCACTCACAGCTCTTAAAGGGTTTTTAGGCCTCACTGGATTCTACAGGCGGTTTGTCCGCCATTACGCCACCATTGCAACACCACTCACTGACCTGCTGTGGGCCACTACTTTTACATGGAATATAGATGCAGACAAGGCATTTACATCACTAAAAAAAATTATGACTGACATACCAGTCCTAGCCCTCCCAGACTTCTCAAAAGTTTTTGATGTGGAGACTGATGCATCCGGAACTGCTATTGGAGCTGTCTTGACTCAAGAAGGACGTCCCTTGGCCTTTTTCAGCAAGAAATTGTGTCCTCGCATGCAGTTAGCTTCGGTGTATGTCCGGGAAATGTATGCTGTGACAGAATCAGTGAAAAAGTGGCGTCAGTACCTTATTGGTAGACACTTTAGAATTTTTACTGATCAGAAAAGCTTAAAGGGGTTGCTAACACAAGCTTTCCAAACACTGGAGCAACAAAAGTGGGCAACAAAACTGCAGGGCTTTAGTTTTGAGATACATTACAAACCTGGCAGTGACAATAGAGTGGCGGATGCACTCTCCAGACAGCATTCGGAGTCGGCATCACTCATGTTGGCCTTATCTTCGCCTGTTCCCAAACTGTTGGATCAGCTCCGCACCTTCTACAAGACTGACAAAGAAGGAATTCAATTTATTCAGCAGTCACAAACAAATCCAGATATGAAGGAGGTATTTCGCTTTAGCCATGGAATTTTGTGGTTAAGGACCGAATATACATACATGAAAGTACAGGGATTCGGCCAAAACTGTTGAATGAATATCATGCAACACCGATGGCAGGGCACAACGCTCTCAAACCAACTCTGGCCAGACTTGCATCTACTTTTTATTGGCCAGGAATGCACAAAGATGTCAAGGCTTGGATCAGTTCATGTGGGGTTTGTCAGCAGAACAAGTACATGCCAACAAAAAAATATGGGTTACTACAACCACTACCAATACCAAACCAAGTATGGGAAGAACTCACTATGAATTTCATAACTCACCTTCCCACTTCGTTTGGACACACCACAATATGGGTTATCTGTGACCGTTTGACCAAGTTTGCCCACATCTTGGCCCTACCCAGCAAGTACTCAGCCGCCCATCTAGCACACCGTTTCTCCGTTGAGATTTGCAGGTTGCATGGTATACCAAAGTCAATTGTCTCTGACAGGGATCCTTTATTTCTCAGTACCTTCTGGAGAGATCTATTTAAAGTGCAGGGAACAACTTTGAAATTCAGTACTTCATACCATCCAGAGACAGATGGACAATCAGAAGTAACAAACAGAGGGCTCGAGGCTTACCTGCGCTGCTTTACCAGTGACCATCCGAAACAGTGGTACCGGTTCCTGCACTTAGCTGAGTTTTGGCACAACACCGCCTTCCACAGTGCCATTGGTATGACCCCTTTCAAGGCTTTGTACGGTAGGCACCCTCCTTTCGTTCCTGACTTCATTCCAGGGTCCACACCCACCCGAGCAGTGAATGACTCCTTGCAAGAGAGGCAAGTAATATTAAATGAACTTAAGGAGACACTCAAGAGAACAAGGCAGAGTATGGTGGACCAGGCAAACAAAAAAAGGTTAGATGTTACCTTCAAAGAGGGTTCGTGGGTTCTCTTGCGGCTGAGGCCGTACCGCCAAACGAGCGTGGCTCTCTGCTCCTCTCAAAAGCTCTCAAAGTGTTACTTTGGCCTCTTCAAGATCCTCCGCCGCATAGGAGCGGTAGCCTATGAACTCCTTCTTCCGGCGGATTCGAAGATCCACCCAGTGGTGCATGTATCTCTTCTTCGTGCCTATCATGGCACTCCTCCTTCATCTCTTAGTCCTCTGCCACCCTCACTAATGGAACCCTCGTTGGCCTCTGCTCCCAACTCTCCAGAGAAAGGTACTTTGATGACTGAGTCCATAGATCCTGATGGTACTTGAACAAAAAGTATTTTAACTTCCCCACTTGCTTCTGTTAAATCCCCACCGTTGATTGCATCTAAAAATCCTTCCTTATTACATGTGAAACCCTCACTAGCCAATGGTGAAGTGATAAGCTGCCACGCGGACCCCACCTTTGTCTCCCCAACACATGGTTCGGCACCTACTTCATTTTCCAAGGATTTAAATTCCACTCCAGTCCACGAGGAAGCCACATTTCCACCGAGTACAAAGGAATTCCTATTCCGGAGGATGAAGTTGGATAGTCAACAACTTTCCACCTCTTCCTCTAAGCCATTCATTCAATATTGGGAAAAGGGGCTGAACCTTGAGGACAAGGTTCTCGTGGATCCGGAAGGTAGTGATAGTGGGCCTCACTTCAACAAGCCCAAACGTAATAGTAGGGCTCCTGTGTGGATGAAAGATTACAAATAGGCTTTTTTCTTTATTATGTTTTGTAAGCCACGTGGCCTTTGCTTCTTTATTTTTCCCTAAATGGTGTCTTCGTAGGACCCATACTTGTACTGAACTATTTAAGGCTTTGTCCTCAGTAAGAAGTGGCAAGAAATATCTGAAGTTTATTTTATTATTTTATAAGTTTATTAGCTGCCCTTCCCTGTCCTTGATAACCCTAATAATATATTAGTATTCATAGTAGTGCTAACCTATCACACTTATCCACATTTTTATTTTCAGTTCATTATAATCACACACAAAATTGATTTAGTTGCAACGACTTTATATATATATATATATTTATATTAATATTAGATTCGTGGCTGCTGTTGAAACTGAGTGATGAAACTCATGTGTTTCTCTCTCAATGTTTTGATGATGACACAACAACAACAAATAATGAATTTATGCTTAACAGGTTTAGGTACAAAGGAAGATTGCAAAGGCTTTCTTAGTTGTAGATCTAGCCTTAGGCTTAGAAGTCTTTGTAAGGCAAATTAATTTTCTTAAAGCACTTAGAATTATAGTCTATATGATGATGATTATGTTTTATTTTGAAAATCGTAGTAGAAGCATTTTTATAAAAACTTTTGCTCTTGCTCCAGGGTATCTCTTGTGAAAAATGTTTTGTGAAAACCTGGTTACAATTTTCTCATGAAAATCCAATTTTTATTTGGAGTAATCGATTAATCCTTCTGGGATAATCGATTACTTAATGCAACTTGTAACCAGAGAGCATGTAATGGATTATTTAGGTTCCTATAATGGATTACTTCCTTGAACTGGTCATTTGGGAGTAAGTAATTGATTATCAGAAACTAGTAATCGATTATATGTTAATGCTGCAACTTTTGTGAAAAACCTGAGAGCTTGTAATCGATTAGCCTGACCAAAGTAATCGATTATTTTAATTCAAATTTTGAAAAACGTGCTGAAATCAATCTGATTCCCAGAATGATTTGTTTCCATTTTTGGAGGATCACGAATTGATTGTATGGCAGCTTCTTCTTCCCTCTTTAAAACTCTCTTTCATTGTTGAAATTGAGGAGTTTTTTTTTCTTCTTCTCACTCTCTACTCTTTTTGAATATCTTTTAGAAGAAAAAGTTCATCATCATCATCATAGTTCTATAGTTTTGTGTTTGCTTTAGATTATTAATATTGTCATAGGTCTTTTATTGTTGTATCCACTCTAATTAGAGAGCTTTATGTTAGTTGCACAAATTTATTCGTGCAAATTCTTATCTTTGTAAGGGGTGTGACAGCCTTAGTGTTTAAGGAGTGTTTTCCCTTAGGTTTGAACGTGTGTCGCGTTCATAAGGTGAGATAACCCTTGTTGTTTTGGGTAGCACTATACGAATGGTGGGATTCCTAGTAGTTAGGCTATTTGTTTTTTGAGGTCCCTTGCGAACGGTGGGATTCCTAGTAGCTTGCGGGGCGCTCTGGATGTAATTGGGGACGCAGTTGCGTCTTGGCTTAGTGAAAAAGCTCAAGCGAGTCGCTTGGGGACTGGAGTAGGCTGGGTTTGCCGAACCAGGATAAATTCGCCCTTGTACAATTTCTCTATCCCTTATCTTTTACTATCCGCATATTTAAATTGTTTTAAATCGTATTTTCGTGGATAAAAACTAATTTCAAGTTTTAATATATATCACACGAGGATTGTGGTTTTTCATGTAATGATCTTTCAAATCAATCTCGTGTATAATATGTTTTCAATATTCATATAATATCATTTCTATTTCATGCTTAAAAACGTTTTAAATCGTTCTTTAAGTCTTCCGCTCAATTTATTCTCTGATATTTTTCTAGAAGAACGTTTTAATTTGATTAATTTTTAAAGTTTTCTTATCACCCAATTCACCCCCCCCCCCTCTTGGGTGATTCTCGCCAATTACACCATTTATTCCAACAATTGGTATCAGAGCTTCGTGCTCTGGTAACAAGCTTAACCGCTTGAGTTAAAGATCCTTGGTTATTTGGCTTATTGGGATATTTGTTTTTGTTTTTAAATGGAGGGTATTTCATTCGATGAAGCACCAATTTTCAATGGAGAAAATTATTCTTATTGGAGTGCTAGAATGAAATTTTATTTACAGTCGATGAATTATCGTTTATGGATTATTGTGCAAAATGGTTTTGATTTAAATCCAAAAATTGTTTTAAATGATTTTGACAAAAAATGTTTTGCCTTGAACATTCAAGCTATGCAGATTTTAAGGAATGCCTTAAACGATGACACATATGCTAAAATCAAGGATTGTGTTAATGCTAAAACATTTGGGATACCTTACACACTTATTATGCTACTGATGATCTTTGTGAAAGTGTAAGTATTCACAGATGTTATCAGGAGACTCAGGAAGAGAAAAGCGTGAAGGATGATTGGACTCTTGCTCATGACAAAGTTTTGAATGATGACACCCATAGCATGAGGAGCAGTTCGTCAGATGAAAAAGATGATGATGATTTAGAAAATCTATTTGAAGCTTTCTAGGAAACTCTCGAGGAATCAAGTTCTTCAGATGGGGAGTCAGTAGGAAACGAAAATGCATTTCATTCATTTACTCCTCACGAGGTAACCTTGATCAAGTTTAATGTCCAAAACCCTCATAGTACTAATAATATTTTGAGAGATGATTTGAAAAATAAGTTTGAAAATAGCACCTCCAAGATTAATGAAAAATGTATTTCTATTGGAAAAATAGTTGAGGTTGCTTCTTGTGACTCTCATTGTAATTCAAAATTTGTTTGTCCAAACTCTTTTCTTGACAATTCTGATAAGAATGTGGAAATTCAAAAGTCAAGCAAAGAGACTAGCAAATATGATTCTGAATACAAAGATCACAAGTCTGTGTTTTGTAAAAATGATTTTAGAAAATCCAAAACTTCTCCCAAAATCATTATTTGTAACTATTGTAGTCGTTCGGGTCATATTTCTCATTTATGCATATTCAAGAAAAATCAATACTTGAGAAATAAATTGAAATGGGTTCCAAAAGGTTCTGAGGTATCTAAAATTAACCCCCCTGGACCCAAAATGAGATGGGTACCAAAAACTTCTTTTTGTAACAGGATAGAAGATTATGTTTTACCCAAGGAAAAACCAAGAAGAATTCAAAAAGATAAACTCATTACTTGGTCACCGTGGAAATCTGAGAAAAGATGGAATAACCAAAGGAGATTAGTTCCATCAAGGTCAACAATGTCAAATGGAAGAAATGGAAGTCACCTATGGACGAAGAATCATAGAAGAAATCATTGGTCTAGAACAAAGTCACATTGGCAAAAAGGGAGTGACAAAAAGAATCATTGGCAAATTTTTCAATCTTCATGGCATACAAAATCTGAGGTAAACAGATCATATAATTCTTATAATTATGATTATTCAAGAACATACTTTGATTACTCCAAGCTAAATTATTTTTGAAAAATAAATCATGTGTTGCTAGTTGTATCTTCACATGATCATCATTTCTTGGAAAAATCAAAGAACTTCATAACATGTCATTAAGTGTAATCTTGAGGTAATCAAGATAGTATCAAATGCATATTATGATTAATCTTGATATATTTCATAATTATGATAGGCATATGATTTGTTACATTTTTGTCGATTTATTCCAATTAATTAAAAAGCTCATTCTGATTATCATGAAAATTATTTAACTTGAGCGTTGGAGATAGCGAGATTTATCTGTCTTGTAGGAAACAGGATTCTTAAAGGTAAGTTGACCACAAGCTGAATGTCACTAAACGGATTCAGACATCAGGGATCATGTATCATAAGGTATTGGGCTGTATCAGTCAGAAAAGGAAGAATTCTGGAAATTAGTGCAGAAGTAATTGATTACTCTGCAACAGTAATCGATTACCAGGTGGATTTTTTAATCAGTGTTGAAGAAGTAATGGATTAGACGATTAGGATAATGGATTATATTTGCTGCATCATACAACTCACCAGTGGAGAGATAATCGTTTAGGGGTCTCAACATAATCGATTGCACAAGTTGCATCAGTTTTGGACAAAGGAGAGATAATCGATTAATTGAATGGAAGTAATCGATTCTTTTTCGGAAGTAATCGATTATATCAGTGAAATAATCGATTATTTGCACCAGTATAAAAAAAAAGGAAAAGTGCAGATCGTGTGGGCCTCTTTGACCCAAGTTGACCAAGTGTGGACCACCAAATAAAATAACCCTAGCCACACATTCTTACACACACATTCTCTCTCTCTTCCCACAAAATCACGGCCTCTCTCTCTCTCTCTCACCCACGTTAACCTCTTCTTCTTCCTCTCTTCATTTTCTCCAACCTTCAACACCCACAAACTCCTTAACCACCCACAATCTTCACCATACTCACTCATACTACTTCTTTCTCTCATAAAACTTCACCATTTCTACTTCATTCAACTCAAAACCGTCTCTCTCTCTTCTTCCCATTTGGTTCTTCTTCTTCACCACCATAACCACTACCAAAACCTTAAGTTCTTGCTTCACATTCTCAAAACCTTTTCTTCAAACTTGGTTAAACTTGTTGGTCACAAGGTTTTCATGCTTCATGGCACTTGTTCTTGAAGTTTCAGATCCGGTTCTTCCATGGTTCAATCATGTTGATGAAGATATTGGTTCACTGGTGTGAGCATCCGGTTCGCTGATCAGAATCTCATTCGGTTCACTGGTCCGGTTCGTTCTCTGCTTGGTTCAGACTTTTGAGTTTTCTGGTTCAGTCTTGGTTCTGGCTTGCTGGTCTGGTTTGGCTTCTGGTTTGTTCTGGTTGGTGTGTGCTGTTCATTGTTCGGTTCATTGCTTCGGTTCAGTTGATAGCTTTTCCGGTTCAGGTTCACTGTATTCTTGTTTATCATCTTCAGAATCATCATGTTCGTTATTTTGATATGATGTTAGTTTGATGATATTGTGAAGTTGGCACTGCTATATTAAGAATCTGCTGGTCTGGTTTATTATTCTGTGTTGTGCTGCATTCTAGTCTGTTGATTTGGTTGATTCAGTATCTGGTTGTTGTTACCTTCTGTGCTGTGATCATGTCTTCTCGTCTCTCTAAAAGAAGAATGGTAGTTGAGGAATCAGAGGATGATGAGCCTTCACCCCCTGTTGTTCAAAGAAGGGCTCAACCTTCATCTAGTCGGGTTCCTAGGCCACGTCAAAGTGATGCAGGTCCTTCAGCTCCACCTCCACCGGTTCATCAGCCGATCGCTTTGGAAAAGCTAAATCGATGGTTTTCTAATCCTGCTCAAATAATGATGAAAAATACTTTGCTGCTTGTTCAGTCATTTCACCTAGATTTCTAGATGCTGAAACATTTGATGGCGATGACTGTAATCTTCCGGCTGTTGTTCTGTTGAAAGAAAAAGGTCTTTATGAGTTCAGTACCATTGGAGGAGATTATTATGAGGACTTAGTCAGAGTGTTTTATTCAAACCTTGTCTGGAATGCTGAAGAACAGACACTTTATTCCGAGGTCAAAGGAAAAGGGATCAAAATAAGCTTGTCTACTTGGACTAACATGACTCACTTGCCCATGGATGGGGTTACCTACACTGGTTCTGGTTCTGAAAGCTTATGGGGTGATGAGTACGACAAGAAAGCGGCGAAAGAAGAATTTATTGATGATCGCATCCCTGCTGGAAAAGTGATGACTTCTGGAAATTTGAAGTTTGTGTATCGTGTTCTTCACTTCATCCTGACTCGTTGCTTGATTCCTAGGCAAGGAAACTATTTCAGAGTTCTGGAGTCTGACTACATTATCTTTTGGGCGTGGTTTCATAATAAACCAATTAATTGGGGTTGATTCATATTGAATCACATGATTGAGACTGCTGCAAAGGTTCGACGGTCTATTAATGAGGATATGAAGAATAAGACGTCAAAACTTCCATATGCTACTGTGATCACCAGAATTCTCAGGCGATTCCGAGTTCCTGTGAATGGCGAGGCTAGAACAGCTCCTAATGCCGACATGCGCATGGACTCAAATTTCTTGGGAAATATGGGTTGGATCAACATGGAAGGCACTGGTTGGAGACCAAAGGCACAGAGGCGTGAGCACAAGTCCAACCACAACTATGATCCTGATGAAGATGATCAGTAGCAGCCACTACAACCTGATAGTGCACCAGTTCATGACTCTGATTATGTTCCGCTACAAGCTCTTTATCCACCCGATCACATTCCTCCATACATGCAGTTATTCATGGATGATGTTCGAGGGTATATGAGGCGATCAGATGAGCATATGCATGCAGTAGATACATCTCTCGCTCAGCTCACATCCGGCATGGAGCAGATGCACTTGGATATGGAGTCAGTGCGTGACGAGATCTACCATCTGAGGCATCAGAATCGTCCTCCATTCTAGTGATCGTCGAGCTTGTGGCACCTCACCTTATCTATTTCGGTTTATTTGGATTATGATATTTGAATATTTTTTTGTTTCTGCTTGCTCGTAACCCCTAGTATTTCTATTTGCATAACTTGTTCCTGGATTTAATTTGGTTTTCTCTTGACATGTTCGGATTGATTTTGATGCTTATGACAATTATTTCTTTGGTGTGCTTATTATATGCGTTGTCATTTGCTATATCCTTTATGCTTCTTCACCTTTTTGATGATGTCAAAAGGAGGAGAAAAAGGAGAAAACAGGTTACAGGTTACAGGTTGATTAAGTTCATGATATGTCATGAATTCAGGGGGAGCTCAGCTTAATGAGTTCAATTTTATGAGCTTGAGTATTCTGTGTGATACTCTTATGATTTGTTTTAATCGTTTATATTCGTACTAACCCTTGTTTTGCAGGAGTGTTTGTCATCATCAAAAAGGGGGAGTGTTGAAACTGAGTGGTGAAACTCATGTGTTTCTCTCTCAATGTTTTGATGATGACACAACAACAACAAATAATGAATTTATGCTTAACAGGTTCAGGTACAAAGGAAGATTGCAAAGGCTTTCTTAGTTGTAGATCTAGCCTTAGGCTTAGAAGTCTTTGTAAGGCAAATTAATTTTCTTAAAGCACTTAGAATTATAGTCTATATGATGATGATTATGTTTTATTTTGAAAATCGTAATAGAAGCATTTTTATAAAAACTTTTGCTCTTGCTCCAGGTATCTCTTGTGAAAAATGTTTTGTGAAAACCTGGTTACAATTTTCTCATGAAAATCCAATTTTTATTTGGAGTAATCGATTAATCCTTCTGGGATAATCGATTACTTAATGCAACTTGTAACCAGAGAGCATGTAATGGATTATTTAGGTTCCTATAATGGATTACTTCCTTGAACTGGTCATTTGGGAGTAAGTAATCGATTATCAGAAGGATTGGAAAGATTATTGTGAATGAGAAGAATTTATATATTTGAAACATTCGAAGAAAAGTAATTGTTAGAATCAAGCTCGTTTGTAAATTGTGTACCCGGATACAAATTTACATGCATGCTTAAACATACAAAGTACTTGTTTTCGAGTATCATCTTAAATATGACAAACGTATCCATGATTTATCCATTATATTTCTTTTGTACGTTTTTTTCGTTTAAAATAAAGTATTATGAGCATATTTTAAAAGATTTACTAAATTTCGGGGACATAGTTTTTTTAGCAGGGGAGAATTGTAATAGCATCGACTTTATCCCAAAAAATAATTATAAAAGAGTAAAATTATAAATTATAGGAGAGGTCTTGTAAATATATGAATTAAGTTTGTTATCATGGGACAAGTAGTTATGGTCAAATCATGCAAGACATTTATTCTCTTGTTAGTTAAATTTTCTTGTTCTGATCCCTAAACAAATCCCTTTTCTTGTCTTCCTGAGTACTCAGTAAACATTCGTGCCAAAAATTATTTCTAGGTTTATTATTTTAGGAGTAATCCTCTTGAACATATAATCCTATTTTCATATTTGAAGAATTTTAGACGATTAATTCTTTAGCCAATATTAATACATATTATCATCTTTTAGCTACTAAATAATATTATTTTTTTATATTGACCTATCATCTTTTTGGATAAAATTATATGTTGTATTTAATTAATAAATTAAATTTATTCAACATATAGGTATGGATGGATAAAACACGTGTAATACCCCGATTTTGTTTCCCCAAAAATATTGCATTTTCTTCATTAAAATATTAGTAAAAATAAGGGTCAAATTTTTAATAATAAACAATTGTGCACACGTACATTGCTTGGTTCATTTTATTTAATCACAAGTCCATTAACTTGAGTTATTGACAAAAGGTTACATCGTTCGACTTATCGCAAAATAATAATCACCGCCATACACAAAATCGAGTTGTTACAAAACACATCATCACCCATCCACCAAACCATACACTGAAATACTTGCTTTGCATTTTCACATTGCCACATAAAATCCATCAGTACTCCATCATTACATAAGTTCTCAAAAGCATGCAGTTGATAAAGCAGAATAAAAAGAGTTGTGGACACCATGTCCCAAAATACATTAGAAGATAAAGGTAATTACATCATCAGATATCTAGAGCATGACTCTCCTCAGTCGAAGCAAGACCCAAACTAATAACAAAATAAAACACCCTAGCCACAACACCCACGAGACTCCCTAAGCTGTCGGCTGATCCTCATCACCCTCCGGTGCTATCTCCTCCTCCTCAGTCTTCACCTCCGCAGGCGGTGCAGGCTGCAAACCACGTGCGTAGTAAGTTCGAGGGCCACCATCCATGTAGTCTCTCAGGGTAATGCGACCAATGTGCAAGTCGATCCTTGCACCTTTCAACCTGTTCTCCGGGTCACTGATCTCCAACCGAGTCGGACCTCTCCAGATCCAGCCATTAGGGGTAGCTTCCCCCGCTCCCCACACTAGGGGCCACATTTGGATTGCGATGTGGTACGTCATCTGCCCGTTGCGTCACCACGAAGAACGAAGAGAAACAACAATGAACAGAAAAAATAATAAGCTTTTCTGGACGCATAACACGTCGATAAAAGGAACGTACCACCAACATATCTCAAAGCAGAATAAATAATAATACAGATGCACATGAATATGAATGAGTGCATGATGATCATCATCATCAGGTAAATAATTCATTGATCTCGCATCATCACGCTTATCACAATTCCACTGCCATCAGTTACAACACCACACTTTTAATCATTATAAGCAATTAACTTTGTTACTGTATTTTATTAAGTCTTATTGAAATTATCATCACCAATGATATCAGGGTATTTTAAATCATCACTGGGATAATTATCTGATCGTCACTTATGTCTACGTCTCCTCTACATCCTCCCAATCCTAGTCGGAAGCAAACGGGACGTTCAGGAACCTTAACCCATGTCGGTCGAACAGTTGAGAAAATCCAACAGCATATAAATATATTTGTCAAGACCACAACCGTACAGGCCGGTCATCAAGACAATTAATATTTTACGCGATACCGCAAGGGACCAACAACGATCGATCTGCCCGCCTTCGTTCAGGTTCCCTCTCACCGCTTCAGATTTGATCAAGGGGGCGACAATACTTTTCTAGTTCGCGGTGCAGAGTACGCTACGATCCCTTGGGTCTTAAGTCCCGATCACATATAGTTTAGTTCTGCCTAGAAAAGCACCCTAGGTTTCTAGACGAGTCACCGTCATCACCCTCCCCTATCTCAATCACACACCTGAATATCCGCAGATAGACAGAGTATCTTCGTCTCCACTACTTCACGCTCATCTCTCCGCATTATAATTAATGTTTTTTAAATATTTTATTAAGGCTTATTAGCCTAATTGCGGACGAGTCACCTTTATCCATCCTTCGGTGACCCTCGACCTCTAATTAAACAATCTTTCCCAACATTCATTGTTTTCCGATAACACTTGCTCATTAAGGGCTAGGACTTACGGAGCAACACTCTCGTGGCCAGCACAAACTCATCTTAGAGAGCATAAATCCGACTTGGTGCTCATCAGCGAGATTCACTTTCAATCATTAAATTCTCAAACTCATAGCATTCATTCATCACTTTTTAATTTCCTTTTCAATGTCATGCATCATGCTAAGAAAAATAAACATAATGAATCATCATGCATGAGCAGGCATAATATTGGCATTTTCTCATGTTCACATAACTCAATCAAGCAACAACACATAAATACGATAGTGATCTTAGTCTTTCGTGCGAGGGGCCAAACAATCAAACAGACCAATTGCCCTCACACTACTTAACCATTATCCGATCACGGTTCCGATTTAAACAATCGAAACTAAAATCATTTAATCATGGCATATATTCAAGAGAAGCTATTATTCTCACCTTGGTTGCGAACTGGAACTCTCTGAGAATCCACGAAACTCTGATCCCCACGATCACGCTCGAGAGCGGTACCTTTATTTCCTCAAATTAAACGCAATGTATTAATACAAAATTCCAAATAACTTATTCGTTCTTATTGCTTGCACAAAACTCTTAAAGCTTTAAAATAAATCCTTTCGTTTTACCCGAAAATGCAATTCTTTTTCTCAAAGCGTCCCAAAGTAAAACAATAACTCAATACCTTAAAATACATTGAAAATAATCCACAAATAAATTTTAAAAACAAATATGGGTAGTTGGTCCGCCTTGGACAACACCTTATTCATATTCGAAAACACCGAAAAATTCACGTTTTCACTTCCGATTTTTTGCTAAATCAAATACCACTTAAAAACTTTACTTTAAATCACTTGAACACATTTTTAAAATTGAAGAACACAATAAAACAATTCTGGACTACAAATAATGGATTCACAAAATCACTTTAATAAAATCCAAAAAATCGTAAAAGCACTTTTCACTTCAAATCATTCTTTAGAATAAAACAAACACTTTACCACTTTAAAATTCAAGCTTTTTAACATGAAAAAAACTAGGACAACCACCAAACATGCCTCACGATTTCAAATAAATCAAATCAAACAAACTTAAAATCAATTAATTTTCAAAGCTATTTACGTAACCGAACATTTTCCAAACATCGATTAACACATAAACGACAAACGACACTTTGATATATAAATCAAGTCAAATAATCACACAACACATAATTTTTTATGAATTTAAATCGATTTAGCATACACACATATATTTAATCAAGCCACATACTCAATGAACTAACTTAGTTAGAAACTAAACATTCACTCTCAATTAAACATTTTCACAACCAAACACTTAGCTTTTATTTTCACATAGGTCTTACACTTTTCAAATATCAATTAGCATTTAGCAAAATAAATTCCTATCTATCCTATTAAACATGCCTTGGCCGAATTACACCTCAAGGCCAAACAACAGTCATAAATTTTTCTAACAATCCTTAAAACATCAAAACAACACTTTTCAATTAAACTCAAATATTCAATCAATTAACCAACACCAAATCACTTATCTTAACACATAACCACTTTCAAAACAATTTCATTTTCATATTTACCTACTTTATCAAAAAGAGGCCGAATTGCACTTAGCCAAAATAAAGCAAAGACGACAAGTTTTAAGCACTTTAAATTAACTTAATCTTTTCAAGACATTAGGATGCAAGTTCATTTTCAAAGAATAAAAATCACTTAGACATGTACTCATACAAACCGAATATAAATCAAAGAAATAAGCCAAACATATAAGCTTTTCTTGCTTCAAACAACCTAATCAACTTCAAGAACCAACATGTAAGTTTATTTTCATAAAACAAAATTCCCTAAGTATCCTTACAATGCATGGCCGAATTGAATCAAAAGAAGTTAAGATAAAAATTACAAATATTTTAAACCAATTTAAATCATCATGATCCAATGCAAGAATTCAAACACTAATTTTGTTTTCATGAAACCAAGTCATTTACTCACTCTTTCCTTCATGGCCGAAACACACACATGCAAGAACAAAGCACAAAATTTTAAACCAATTTAACCTCATGCATTTTCTTCCTAGTCCAAAACCGTATAGAACTTTAAAGCAACACATCAAGACAAAATCAATTCAAGTATTCATTTTCTCATGGAAACCGAAAATATACTAAGAAAATAATCAAGATTAACAAATCATTGACATGCATTCAAAGACAAAATCATTTATCCATTTTTCCAGGCTTCAACCGAATATTCATTCATGCAAGATCAAAGACATAAACTTTTTACCAAACAAAAATCATTCATGCATTTTCTCATATCTTGGTCGAATGTATATATATATCTATATATATATATATATAAACATGTGAGCATACTTTTTTTTTTGGATCAAATAAACACATGCACATACTTAGATTATTCACATACTTAAACAAAAATCATGCATCAAAATTTATTAAACACACATGCATGCACTTTTTAAGGTCAAACCATATAACCCTAATAAGAACAAATCAAAACAAAAATTCATTTATCATGCATTTCCATATAGAAACCGAAAATACAACAAACATATGGCAAGAATCAAGGATCAATTACATGCAAGTAAGAACAAAATCATTTTCCCCAATTTGGAACCCTAACCGTGACATGCAAGAGGGAAAAGAGAAAAATTTGTGCAAATCAACAACTCATAGTTCATGAACATCATAAATCAACTCTTAATCAAGCATAAAACACAAATCAAAGAATCAAAATTATTTTAAACAAAAGGGACCTTAAAACTGTGAGCATCATCCTTGTGGATGCATGTTCATTTTTTTTGTTTTCAAACTTCAATCTAAGCATAACCAAGTATAAAAAGCATAAGGAATAGAAAGAATATAATCAACATGCATAAGCTCAAAGTCAAAAATCAACAAAAAGGGCTTCATGAAAACCAAAAAAGAAAATGAAAGGAAAAGAACATGAAGCATAAAATCAATACCTAGGAGGTATGAATGAAAATGGGCTAAAAATCTCAAGCTTTCTCTTCTTCTTCCTCTTCCTCCCCCACGGTCTCCTTCTTCTTCTTCTCTCTTCTTCTTTTTTTTTTTGTTCTTAAGAGTTCATGAAGCAAATGAGGTCTTAAGGGCATGGGTATTTATTTATAGGGAAACTAAGTTGGGGTTCAGCATCTAAAATGGGGGGTTCGAAAAATGCAAGGGGTCATAAGGGGCTTATTTGCAATTTTGGTTAGTTGTAGGTTTATGACAACTTTAGCTTAGTGGGAGACATAATTAATAGGTTAATTAATGCTTTGTCTAAAAGATGCTTCATGGAGAAGACAAATAATTAAGGCTTTTTTTGAATTTGAATTTTGGCTCTAAATACATCTTCTCACTTAACTTGTAGGGTAAGCTTAACATTTTTCTTCCTCCTCTAGGTCATGACTGTACAACACATATGAGAGGGGAATAAAATTTCCCTTCTCCATTTTAAAGGAAGTATAAAATAAAAATCTAATTTAAATAAAATAAATATACTCTCCCCGGTTTTTAATTAATAAAATAAAACACAAAAATTCACAATTTAATAAATTCATGAGAAATCAAATCAAATACTAAGTTAATTAAATTATGGAAATAAAATTCCACTCACTAAATCAAATAAATAAATTTCTATTTCATTTTTTTAAATACAGAAAATAATTGAGGAAATTGGGGGTATTACATTCCTCCCCAACTTGAAGATTTCTCGTCCTCGAGAAATGACGTACCTGTTTCAAACAAATGAAGGTACGAAGCCCTCATGCTACTTTCAAGCTCCCAAGTAGCATCCTCACCATTCACTTGACTCCACACTACCTTAACCAGAGGAATATCCTTTCCTCTCAACTTCTTCACACTATGCCCATCGATTCTCTAGGGTAACGTTTCATACGTAAGATTATCCTTGAGTTGTATAGAATCCGGCTCAATGATGTGGGACAGGTCACTGACATACTTTCTCAACTAAGACACATGAAAGACATTGTGCAAATTCGAAAACATAGGGGGTAAAGCAATTTGATAAGCTACAGAGTCGACTCTTTTCAAAATTAGGTAAGGACCTATGAAACGAGGTATAAGCTTTTTAGTTTTAAGCACTCTACCAATCCCGGTAGTTGGCACTACCCTCATAAGCACATGGTCTTCTTCCATCCAGCGGAATTCTCCGCTTATCATGATAGCTTTTCTGCCGACTCTTAGCTGCTCTCATCTTTTCCTGAACCATCTTGATTGTCTCGGTCATTTGCTGTACTATCTTAGGACCTAACAATAAATCTTCTCCCGTTTCATTGCTAAATTAATGAATATTAAAAACTATCGAATAATTTAACAATGTAAAATATTTAATAATTAATAATGGGTAGTTAAATTATTTAAAAAAAATTAATATTGTTATTTTTTACATTCTTAATTTTGGATATCATGATTAAGATGCAAAAAAGTTTTGAAAAACATGGATGATTGCTAAAAAAATAAATAATGTCATTAAAAATTGGAATGAAACTTATGAAATAAAAAAAATTCAAGTTTAAAACTAATACTTTTATATTTAGTACCAATTATGATATTATGAAGTAAGAATAAATAAAAAATTATTAAAAACCAATATAAATGTATAATAAATATAAGTCGTTTGGTATAATTACTCTAACAAGTCGTTGGCCTAGTGGTTTTCCCATGTTTCATAGTTGTTTCCTTTCCCCCTGGTCGAGGGAGTGGGGAGGGTCAACCACAGGGGTGACTGCCACGTGTTGCGACGTGGAGGTTGTGGAGGTTGCGTCACTACACATGACTCGCGTTATATATTAACCATGTATATTTGCAAGGGAACCATGTATGGGGTCGAATCCCACTATGGCATTTTTGCCAATATATATTAACCATGCATATTTGCAAAGGAGTGGGGAGGGTCAACCGCAGGGGTGACTGCCACGTGTTGCAACGTGGAGGTTGCGTCACTGCACATGAGCGTGCATTGACGCAACCCGCCTATGTTTTGTAAATAGTTTTAAAACTACCTCAATTCGATAAATTGTTTGTAAAACTATCTCACTTAAGTAAAAAAAAACCCAATTAATGTATTGAAAATGATTAAATTTTTTAAAGAGTGAATTTTGTTTGAAATAAGACAAATAAATAAAAGCAGAGAGAGTATTACTCGATATGAGTATTAGTCCACACTCTCACTTTTTAGTCCTCTGGTTCCATTTTTCGATGATATTTAATCGAAATATTTTTCGACCTCCTCGAATCGAAAAAAATCTATTTTCCGATTTTAAAAATGTATTTTTTTTTTTGATAAAAAGATAATAAAAAATACATTTTCCAATTTCGGGATGTCAAAAAATATTTCCATTCAACCTCCTCTAGAAAATTAAGAGCCGGGGACTTAAAAGTGAGAGGAGGACCATCTTATCTAGAGCATCAAAATGGATGGATGATGATGTACCCTCCTCCAATCACCCGACAATGAAAACGATGAACCTATTTTCTTACAAAAACACAAACCTCAAGTTTGCCCATAACCTTATCTATCTATCTATCTATTCCTCCAACCCAATCATATGATACTACAATTTTAGTAATTTGCTGTCTCTTTCTCTCTCATTACTTTCTTTCTTCTTCTTCTCTCTGTTTGATCTCAATGGCAGCAGCTAATGCTATGATCACCTGCCACCACCACTACTGTGCTCCCTCATCATCTTCCACTGCAACATTCTTCAACTCCACAACCCTAAAGTACTCACTTTCTCTCACCAATGCTGCCAAACTCAAAAATTTCAATGCTCGTTGCTCTCATCAACCACCCCAACATTCTCATTTTCATAACCAACATCATCATGTATGTCTCTTCAAAATCTCTCTCCTTTTTTTATTTTTTGATACCCCATCTGCATTATTTTACTGTATTCGTCTTCATATTTAGGAGATATGAAGTTGAAATTTTGTTGTTCTCTTTTTATTTATTTTATTGTTTTTAAAACCCCCATTATGTTCACTTGTTCAGAATTTAGATACAATTAAGTTTGCTAACAAAAAATGGGATTAGTTGAACTAATAAGAGAGAATGACCTCTTAAAACAAGTTCCACAGGTCACTGTGACAGTGTGGAAGATAAGCATAAGCCATATGAAACTGAAAATAGAATGAAATAAATTGAATAATGAATGTTTTAGGTAGCGCCGATAGTTCGCATCAGATACTTTGATACTTTTTTAAATTTTTTCGTCTGTGTATCTTTCGAATATTTTATCATAATTTTCTGCGTATCGACATATCCGCATCGAATGCGTGTACTGTATGTGTAACTGTATCCAGGCTTCCTACCTGGGAAAAAATGATAAGCCCTGATCTTCATCTAGATCTGTTTTTAAAATTGAAACAACATTGCATCAAGCATCTGTTATGTTGCATTCATGGAGAAGTTAGAACTTTGCACTTAAAGATTTGATTGAATGGGGGTTGCAATTTCATTTCAGGTGATCCGTAACCAAGAGTTAAGAGTATTGTATTTTTTAAACAAGCTAGGGTGTACTTATAATGTTTTATTGTGTCTTTGTGAGTTATTATTAGTTGCTTCAATTTTGAATGCTACTTGTAATTTATAAATACTAAATAGTTGTGAATCATGTGCATTGCTAAGTTCTTATTATATCTATATACTTATTTTACTTTTATATTCTTTTTGTTTTGAATAGGAAACATTGTATGCACCTATACTTTTTTCGTTTGCCTTGTGTTGATTTCTTTACATCATGCCAGGGGATAGCTGCAATGTATATGATCAGGCATCAAAGCCCTAAAGTGTATTTTTTATATTTTGGTGCAGAAAGGGAAGCCATTTTCGTTGAAGCATTGTGCGATTTCTATAGCACTGGCAGTTGGGATAATGACAGGAGTTCCAACAATAGGGGTGCCTGGCGATGCTCATGCAGCTAGCCCTGTGTTGCCTGATCTGTCTGTACTAATATCTGGACCACCAATTAAGGACCCCGGAGCGTTGTTGAGATATGCTCTTCCTATCGACAATAAGGCGATAAGGGAAGTACAGAAGCCGCTTGAGGATATTACAGATAGTCTCAAGATTGCTGGAGTCAAGGCACTTGACTCCGTAGAAAGAGTAAGACATAAGATTCTTATTCCTTTATGCATAGTTTGTGTATGAGATTTTCTATTTGTGTTTTGTTTTTTCCATTAGGAATAGAAATTGAGTTCCTTTACATTGAATGTAGAACGTGAGGCAGGTGTCTCGAACTCTCAAGCAAGGGAAGACTTTAATTGTATCTGGTTTAGCTGAATCAAAGAAAGAACATGGAGTTGAACTGCTTAATAAGCTGGAAGCTGGTATAGACGAGCTTGAACTGATAGTTCAAGACAGGAATCGAGATGCAGTGGCACCAAAACAGAAGGAGCTTCTTCAATATGTTGGAGGGTGAGTCTCTCGACAATAAAATCACTTTGCACGAGCTACATACAGACACTATCGTTTGATACACGTTCTCAAATGAGAAATAGGATGTCTTTTCTTTAATGCAAGGGCTAGGATATGGGGTTGTGCATGTCGTTAAATGTTTTCACTGTGTCAAGATGAACTGTATACAAGTGTTTGTTCTATCTGCCATTTATTAAGAATCTGAGACTATGAGTGGAAATTAGGATCTAGTAAAATTGTACACGTGTGTTATGAGACCGAAAAGCACTCCATGTTCCTTAATCTGACCATAGGAACAGTCAGAAATAGGTCTCCGTCAAGGGTCGGTTTCTTCAATGATGAGTTTGGCTTTAGCATAAATCTATGGGGCCAATTTACTAAACGTGAACCTGGTCAATGAGCTAGGTCATTGTACAACCTGCGAATCACCAATGAATAGAGTTTTAATGGTTATGTATAACCAAGATGTGCCTAAAATCTAAATGTTTAACTTACTATGCCGCAAGGGGTCACATTTAGTCAATTAACCCCTGGAAAGCATTCATTTCAGAAACTTGGTATTGCTAACTAGACTGGCAACCAGATTATTTTGAACCATTTTAGCTTTTATTTACACAATTACTAACCCTACCCTGTAATTAGTGATCTGGCTTTCCTGGGCTTCTGGTAACCTGGTTTACCAGTCTTAACTGCCGGGCCGAGTATCATAACTGTGGTGTTCATACATGATGAAAATCTGCCTAGTTTGATAGCTTTTGGTTGGGTTGGAAAGCAATCTGAGTCCAATTGGAGAATTAACTTTCCCTGATCTCTGGATCACTGGTCTCATCAGCCGGACTGGGCATTGTCATAGGTTTTATAGCAATTAGCAATGCCGATGGAGGGAAATTGCCATGATTTCAGATCTCAACAAAAACTGTATCCTCTTTACTAACAACTGAAAGTTGAGGAGGACTTGGAAAATCAGTCTTCTTGAGAAAGACTTTTCTCATAGATAACCTTTCATTGACTGCAGCTGAGATGTTCCTGGGGCATTGCATTTCTGCAGTGTTGAAGAAGACATGGTTGATGGCTTCCCATATGAAGTCCCAGAAGAATACCAAAATCTGCCATTATTGAAGGGGAGAGCAGCTGTGGATATGAAGGTCAAGATTAAAGACAATCCTAATCTGGAGGAATGTGTTTTCCACATAGTGCTTGATGGTTATAATGCCCCTGTAACTGCTGGAAATTTTGTTGACTTGGTGGAAAGGCACTTCTATGATGGCATGGAAATCCAGAGAGGTAATAAATCTGATATTTATTATACTTGCACTTTAGATCTTCATTTCATTTTAGTTATAGCTGGCTTGGTAATAACGTGTTAGACCTTCTCGACAAATCTTTTAGAAGATAGATAATAGATACTAGGTATAATGGTTTTGCTCGTTGCACGAGCCTCAAATGCAGAGAATGAAATGAGAAGGTTGTATTATGTACAAGTTACTGTAAACTATTACCAATGAATGACACTTAATTAAAAGTATTTTTACCTTTATGCAATGTATGCTGCATTATTCTGTGTCATTATTGAAGTCTTTAATTTTGTGTATGGATATCCAAATTGAGCTTCTCTTTCTTGCTTTCCTCTTTAGTTACCCTATCACCATGCCAAGATGTAGTTTTTGAAATTTCTTCATTTGATTTTTTTAAGCCGATGGATTTGTTGTCCAAACTGGAGACCCCGAAGGTCCTGCTGAGGGTTTTATTGATCCAAGTACGGAGAAAATAAGGACAGTACCGTTAGAGCTTATGGTGGAAGGAGAAAAGACACCTGTTTATGGAGCAACTCTAGAGGTAAGCACCAATTGTTCACCACTTTTGGTGCATGTTATATGTTTGTAATTTGCTTTTGTTTAATACATTAGCAATTGTGATGTATGGTTTATTTAATTGCTTGATGTTAGGCAATTGCAAAACTGAAAAGATCAAGACAAAGGTGTTTCCTAGACCTGATATGGATAAATAAAGTGAAATAAGTTATTCTATATCCTCCATGATTATAAAATAAAGTTTAAGGAGGATTTGGCTCATGCTATATGTCATGTCATTGGCATCCCTCTTTTTTATTGGGAGAATTGATGTTTGAAATATTTTCAGCTTTTGACTTATTTTACATACCTATATAGGTCTGTACCATAAGTATTACTTACTATTATTTACTTTGTTGCATGAAGTTTCACTTTATAATTTGTTGAACTGTATTTTTATATTTTCAAATTATTTCCTCTTTCCTGGTGGTCCTCTTTCAAACTTTTTCCTCTAATCTTCTCTGAACGTTTGAAAACTTTCTCATTTGTTGTTGGCAATAATATGTTTGTGCAGGAGCTTGGTCTATACAAGGCTCAAACAAAGCTTCCATTTAATGCATTTGGAACAATGGCAATGGCAAGAGATGTGAGAATCTATTCTTTACCACCTGTGTTCTTTAAGCATGCTATTCTTTTTTTTGTTTTTTTTGGCTTTTATTTACTCCTTTTATGTTGTTGAATAGGAATTTGAGAACAACTCTGGCTCTAGCCAGGTATTTTGGCTATTGAAAGAAAGTGAGCTTACTCCAAGCAATGCCAATATATTGGATGGTAGATATGCAGTGTTTGGATATGTAACAGAAAATGAGGATTACTTGGCAGACCTCAAGGTTGGTGATGTCATAGAATCAATTCAAGTAGTTTCTGGCCTTGATAATTTAGTGAATCCAAGTTACAAGATTGCTGGCTAGGGATATTTCTGTGCTTTTGTTGCTAGCACGAGTGTTTATCTGCACTTGCTTCAAGGCTACCCCTTGAATGAGGACTGTAACATTGGCTTTTTTTTTTTTTTTTTTTGCTTAGTTCTTTTTTATATTTGTTTCCATTGTCTTCAGAAACAACAACTAGCATTCATTTTTATTGAGTACTTGACAGCTCAGCTAGAGATTATATTTGTATTCTATTTTGAGAATGAATGAGTAGACAAAGGCTTGTAACTTTAATTCAATCAATGCATCAATAAGATTATGAGTGTCAAGTGAGGAAATTGTAGATCATATAATTTCTGATGTCTATGTATTGGAGCTATTCACATGAGAATGAGAAGAGAGAACTGAGAACACATTTCATTTTAGGTTAAACTATATTTGTGGTCTCTATATGTGACGCTCGTTTTTTATTTTGGTTCATATACGCACAAAATTCTCAATTTAGTTTCTATATATGCAATTATTTCTAATATAGTTTATATTTAAAGGCTGAATAAACAAGAGCTTGTAACTTTAATTCTATCATTTATCAATAACATTATAATTGTTCAATGAGGAAATTTTTAATCATACAATTTTCGATACCAATGCATTGGAGCTATTCATATTAGAAGAGAGGGCACATTTCATTTTAATTTGTTTTTGGGCTTCATTTTTGTGCAATTTAAATTTTGGGTTTAGAAGTGCATAATTATTTGTTATGTGTGGAGTAACGAAAATGATTGATAAACTTACAAAATTAACTTTCAAATAAGCTTATACCACAAAAGAAATGACATCTCTCACTTGCTTATTATTGATTGGTTAACAATTTATACATGTCACTTTTTTATAGTATAAACTTATTTGTAAGTTAATTTTGTAGGTCTGTTTAACTCTTGAAGTAACAGCAAGAGTGCTTTTTGGTCTCGGTGGTCATAGAATCACTCAAACAACAACGTCCATGTCTCATTCTTTTTCATTTTTTTCATTACTCATTTACAATCTTGGGGTTAAAGAATTTCTATTATTCCTAAGGTTAGTTCTTTCAGGTTTTCTCTTTATCTATCCATTTTTTATTTTCTTTTATGGGTTTGCTTAGGGCTGAGGATAAGAAGTTAAAAGTAGTAAATAAACCTAGAAAAACTAAGTCCACAATCACTTGAACGTTGAATCATTAAATGTTTAGTTTTTCTATAAAAATGCATTTCTTTTAATCTCTTGTTTAGGGCTGAAGTTAAGAAAATCCTTCTTTTATTTCTTGCCTTTGACTATGTATATGTTTGTTTGTGCGTTTTCTTTGCCTAAATACATGTGTTTCGGAAAAGCTCCATCTCACAAGCTTTTGCCCAAATGTGCCTTCCCCATGTCTTAACCTCAAATCCAAACACGTTTTATGTATACTTTCGGGTCTAGAACAATGGTTGGGTGAAATTCTTCCTAAAAGGGTGATTTCGAGATTTGAAATTCATAACTTTGTATTGATTAGCATCACTCCTCTAAGTTACTCCCTCCGTTTCACTTTAAGTGTCTTTTTGGACTTTTGCACGTAGATTAAGAAAGTGTTGATTATGATGATTATTGTAAGTTTTATGTGCATTTTGTCAAAAATACCCCTATTTAATATTTTTATTTTGTCAATGCATAATTACTAGTTACTAGTATTACAAATTTCAAAACTAAAACAACATTAAATGTAAGGGTAAATAAGGAAAAACAGTATTAAATGTTGCCTAGATTTGGTAAAAAGACACTTATTTTGAAACAAAATTTTGATATTAAAAAGACACTTAAAGTGAAACGGAGGGAGTATATAACATAGTTTAGAAAGAGAAAACCGACTCTATACAAAATATTAGCCAACACTAGCAGGCTATCTATGCATCATCATGCTGCATTGAGTGAATTTGAACTATCACAAGAAAATGATTAACATTTGCTATCCATTCCTGGCATATTTATTTTTTCCAATTCCATTTCCATTGACATTTTTCTCAAGTGGTTAGGTGAATGAAAGAGGGAGATAAACATAAATGTTATCAAGGAATTTCACTAAATTTTAATTTTACTATTAATGCTTCTTGCTTGCAGAAAAGGCTTCTTTATGAAATTCTGTTTTCTGGAGGTTTGCCTTAATAATTTAAGAATTATTTAGTTATCCTTTGGTTATTGGTACACTTTCTTTTAAAGTGGAAGTATTTGATGTCTCCGAATGTATTTGTGATTCAATGTCACAACTCACAAATATCTAAACTCTAAAGTAATTCTATGAATCTCTGACTTATATTATGCCTTTGTGAGGATGTAGAGGTTCTAGTGATTATGAGGATGTCAATGGTCATAGGAATCATTGACTGAGCTTTTGTGATGTAATATTAAAAAAACCCTGCAAATTTGATTTGTACAAAAGACAATGAAATGGACCTTTTCAATGGTCAAAGCTGTATCTAGAAAAAGTTCATGTCAGTGGTTGAACAAATTCTTCACTATGATGTTTTCCCTTTGTAAATTGTAAGATATTCTCTATATGTTTAACTAAATATGGGATTCTGTGACCATTTTGCTCTGTATATGTTCTGCTAAATATTTTGAGTTAAGAGAGTTTAGTTGAACCAAATGCTTTTACATGTTTTAGCACATGAATTTTTTTTTGAAAGATCACGCAGCAAGATATGCAACTGGACATGAAGTTTTATAAATTTTCATGTCACTATATGATTGTGTTTTGAACTTATTCATGTTGCAGTGTCATAGCTGTTTATAATCTGACATGTTGACTATCATTTTTCAAGTTGTTTTTAGCACCTCAGTTATATTATGCCACCTAAGTTATAAAATGTCTTTCCTGATGCTATTTAATGGAAGAGATCAAAACCAAAATGTTTAAAAATTTAAAGACTAATCCTGGTTAAAATAACTTCTAGGGACTAAAATCAAAACACGCTGAACTTTTAGGGACTAAAACCATAAACAAGCCTTATAAAAATGAGTGAAATGAGGAGCAGCACCATTAGCTTTACAAAAATTATAGCCCAACTAAAAGCAACAAGTAAATTGCAGAGCTCTTCATTGCCTATGGCTTTAACACTTTTGAGTATTCCATCTTGAGTCTCTTTCAATCCCTATTCTTTCAATAAAATAAAAATACAAACCGATTTTCCAGGATGCTGTATATCATCCCTCCCCCTCTATGATCGATTTGGTTGATGGTGAAAAAAATCTTTCAAGGTCCTCGATACCGGCGGAAACATAAACAACCCTGAGGTTGGTCACCAGGGATCATGCCTCCACCCTTTGAAGTGTCAATAGCTTCCAACATGGTCACCACTTCATCCATCTCTGGCCTCTTATCAGGATTGGCATCCCAGCATCTCTTCATCACATTTGCCAGTGAGCTTGGACAACATCGTGGAATCTCCGGCCTCAGATTCTGCAGTTTCACAAGATTTCGATTACAAAAAAACAGATGACACGACGCAGGAATACAATATATTTTGAAAATAATAGGAGGAATACAATATTTGACCATCATGATTTTTAAACTTTTCTTTCTCCAAAAGTTTTATGTGTAAATTTATGCTGGTAGAGCTACTCAATACATTTCATATACCTGTCGTACGACAGCTGATGTAACTTCTGAGAAGCTAAGGTCAGGATATGGCATGTCACAGCAGTATATCTCCCATAAGCATATACCAAAACTGTACACATCACACTTTCTATTGTATGGATTACCATTTAGAACCTGGCCAACATAGAAGAATTCTTCAGGTAAGTTTTAATGTTACCAATATCAAGGGTCTGAAACAATTCAAAAGAAGACATGAACTAGATATGCAAAGCTGAGCTATTTATATCGAATTCTATAATAAATATAGCAAGAGCATTTGTTCGGTCCTTTCACAATCACTTAGACTACCGTAATGTCACGCAAGGTATGCAGAATGAGCCGTAACATTGAAACAATTCAAACGAAACATGAACTAATAATGTTACGGAAGGTATGCAGAATGAGTAGAAAGAGTGATTACTACCGTAACATTGATGCACAAGAGAGAGTGATACTTTCAATGGAATTGAAGCATATACCTCAGGAGCCATGTAACCAAGGGTGCCAGTTTCACCAGTCATGTCATGAGGATTGGAAGCCTCGATACGAGCTACTCCAAAATCAGCTATTTTCAATGTTCGCGTCTTGTCGAGAAGCATATTTTCTGTTTTAACATCTCTGTGGACTATCTTTTTAAGGTGGAGATAGCTCAACCTACAAAAGAAAACAAATAAAAGTTCTCAGGCTTAGAAACAAAATTTGTCATTTTAAACTGATATGACATAGATTAGGCATAGATAGGGATTCAACCCTCTTGCAAGGTCAAGTGCAAGTTGGACAACCACTTTAAAAGCCAACTTCCTTCTCCGGTTTTTAATGAGATAAGACTTCAGCGCGCCGCCAGGACAATATTCAACAACAACACAACAAACATTACTCGGCATGCCTATTTGACCATTTTCTGTTTGTATCTGTAGCTCTGATGATCCCATTGTTGCTCCAAGAAACTGCGGAATGAATTTGGCATTGGCATGAATATGAAAATTCTCATGTAAATGTTTGAACCTATACCAGATGGAAAACTAATGCTATCTATTTCCTTCAGCTCCATGCACTTTAAAGTTTAAATTTCCCTAATACAGTGCCAAAAAGTTTGTAACACTTCAACCATGAATGCACTTGATCAATATATGTATGAAACAAGGAGATTTGAGAAAGAATGATATAAGTTAGGGAGAAAATGTATGAGTAATTAGATTAACAACAAACAGCACAAAAGAAAACAAACATCACCAAGAATTCATTTAACACAAATGTGACCAGAATCAAGTTATGATATCACATGCATACTATCACAAGTTCACAACCTATGCATACTATCACATGTAAGAAACCTGTCATAGTACACAAGATAAAGGGGAAATATGGTTTACACAGCAAAAGAAAAATAAAAAATGAAGGCCTAAATAATACCTTTGTTACATTAGGATGGTCAAGTTTGTGCCAAACAGCAACTTCTTGTGTAAAAGCTGCTCTCAGAGAAGCTATTTCAGCATCTGACCGATGGCCCTCTTCTCCCCAATCAAGAAGCTTAACTGACAAAACAAAAGTGAAAGATAAATTGCCTGAAAAAATGTGTTCATCACACTTGTTATTTTGAGTTGTTCATTTATTTAAAGTCCAGTACAAAGCTGCAGGATTGTCAAGTTTTGAGTTCAGGAATCATTTAGGTAACAATGTACAATCACAAAATCTTAAAAAGGACACTAATATTAGTGATGACTTTTAACTTGAATAGCTACTCTAGCTAATCACCCGGCGCATAGATCAGTTGGCATGGGGTTTTCATAATTTAACCAAAAGTCCTGATGAGTTAGAATATTTGGGAATGCAACTGTGTTAAAAACTTGGTATGGCGAGCGAGCTTTGCCAACTCAAATGCAGACCTTGTGGTGGTTCATACCAAAAAATAATTATATAATTATGTGGCAACATAATGGCCAGTCAACAATATCAATTATTATTACTTTTACTTTCCAGAATTATACTGCCCCTTAGCAGTATCATCAATAAACCAGAACACATGAAAGTTCAGAAAAGAAAAGAGTATTGATAAAGTTCATGCACATGAAAGATAACTGCAAAGTCAACTGGATCTTGTGAATTCAAGAAAAATAAATAAATAAAGCAAAAATGAAGTAAAGGACACTCAATCTTGTGAATCACGGATTTTGAAAATCCTGATCTACAAAGTTCCACTGCTTGTGACTTGTGGCTCAAAGTCAATACAATATCCATAGGCTAACAACTTTAGATGGTTTCTTAAAGAACAAAAGGAAATAAGGGCTCATGTCCAACTCCATTTTTCCTTGTGAAAAGAAATATGAACAAAATGAAATCACAAAGTTGAGGAACAAGCAAACATTAAAGCAACAAATCTGCTAGCCAAGTAACAAATATGTTGCATTGAAACATCATTTTCAAATAACTCTTTAATCCTTCATTGCACTTTCATTGAAAGAATGAAAGTTAGACATAAAAAGAAGGCTAGGAGCAACACAAATTTGAGAAAAATGTACTTTTTGTACGTTTTGTCTATGGAACATGAAAGGAAAAAAAAAACAAAAAAAAAATAAAAATTGAATGCACAGGGCAGTTTGGAAACATTTGCACATCATGCAACCGTCTCAACTGAAAAAACTAGTACATGAACTTATCTAAGTACCCAAAATTGCCTCTTCCACATGTATTATTGTTAAACTTAAGAGTAATGATATATACCGCTATAAATCAACTTATAAATAAGCCTATATAATAAGAAAGTGATATATGTTACTTGGGGAACGCATGTCATTTTTTTTTTAATGATATATGCTAATTTTTTTTTTCAAACTTAAACAAAAGGGAAGGAACCAATGTGTATTGGTACAAACTTAAAGATCTTGACTCCATTAAGTACGTGATCTTGGATTCCATAACAAAACTTATGTAAAAAAAAAAAAAAAAGCTTTATCATGGTGGTCCCACTTAAGCACCTTACCATATCATGAAAGATTAATCATTTGATCTTCTCCTTTGTTTATTTTGAATAAGGAGATATGATTATGATGGAAGAGAGAACACCAATTTCATCATATAAAGACTCACCATGGTCGGTAATATATCAAAAATTGTGTTTTCTCTCTCTCCAACAATACCATATTGTGTCTTTAAAAAAAAAAAAAAAGCAAAAGAAAAGAAGAGGATCCCAATCCAAAAGCAAAAACAAAAAGACAAAAAATAAAACAACGGAAGGGAGAGAGAAAGAAGGTACTAGTAAATAGTTATAAAATTACTATGCATTTTTTTTTAAAGGAAGCTATGAGAACAAGCATTAGAAAGACACAAAATCTCAAATTTTCACTTCAAAGAAAGAAAGAAAGAAAGAAAAAGAGTGCAAATGCAATGCATGAAACAAAGTTCAGTACCTGCAACATCTTGGCCATCATAAATGCCACGATGAACAGTGCCAAAAGTGCCACGAGCAATGACACTCTTGATAATGAGCTTAGAAGGATCAATCTCCCACTCTTGCCTTGTTCTTGAAGTGGACCTTCCTCCTCCTCCTCCTCCTCCTCCTTCACCACCGCACTCTTCTTCTTCCTTCTCCTTGTTCTTCTCCATTGTCCATGCTCTACTTAGATGCCTCTGAAGCTGCTCATCCAATCTCTTCAGATCTATCTGATCTGCTCTTACATACCCTCCACTTTCACTCTTCTTCATCTTCTTTTTTATTTTTATAAATTTGTTGCTTCACTTCAAACTAGTTCAAACTTCAAACTGAAAAGTAAGTAATATACCCTTTATGGCTTTTGATGCTCAAGTTACTTCAAGTTGAGGTTTTGAGCAAGTTTTACTTGGTGGGTCTTTTTTTGAGGCTATTTTTTGTTTTTTCTCTGTTACTTGTGCTGCTGCTGCTGCAGGTGTTGTTGTTGTTGTTGTGCTTGTTTTGCTGCAGTTGCGGGTGCTGGTGATGATGTTGAGGTGGTCATAAATATAATGGTGGCTGTGTCCTGTGTGGGTACTATTAATTTGTACTCTCTCCCGTTACTGGAGTTACTATGTTATTTTAATATATGAGCCTAGACTATAATAAATGTATGATTTAATATGTCTCTTTGTGGTTGAATGTGATTATAGATAATGTTATTTTTATCTTATGCACCTCGCGCATGTGATAATCAATGTTGAAAAAGTAAGTTTTTGTTGTGAAAAAATTTATTTAATTAATTACTCTTTTTGTTTTATAAGGACAGTAAAAAATGCTAAAATTTTTTGTTTAAATTAAAATTAAAGTAATTTATGAAAAACTTAAAAATTGCATATTTTGAATTGTGATTGGTTGATCAATGCAAAATACATTAATTAATTGTTTGATAATTGAATAATGTGTTAGACAAACCATAAAATACACGTTTCCTTAATTTTTTTATTTTTTGAATTTTTCACCATCTTTATGGGACGGAGGGAGTAAAATATAATTATTTAGTTATTCAATAATAAAATTTGCTTTTTATATTTCATTATCCTATGCATAAAATGCATAAGCTATCCATTATTATACTAATGCAAATGGCTAACTACTTTGCATTAAAAAAATCTTTATTCCATAAATGTTTTGTTTAACAGGAGCATTTAATTAGGATTAAGGATAAAAGAGAAACAAATAATAAAAAGCCATTGAAAAAAAAAACCTAGTTATTATCTTCAAAGTATTATTTTTTATTTTTTCAATGCAAAATTATTCTATTTAAATTTTTATCCTTTATTCTTAAGATTGAAGTTAAAAAAATCATTTAATAGGCCAAGCGATGTACCACTAACACAATTTGGTTGATAGATAAGTAAAGTTCTTTAACCGTGATAAAAAAAATTCTATTATTGTCAATTGTATGAAGAAAAAAAATTAATTAAGTCCGCGTAAGACAACTCAGTTGGTGGCTGCAAGGACACTTAAGATTTTTCCCTTCCCAGGTCATGGGTTCTAGTCCCAGACCTCCCATGTAACCAAAAAAAAAATTAATTAAAGATATTATACTTACTTAGATAATCTAGCTATATAAAAAAGAATTAAACTTGGACAGAAGGTTTTAGGACATCCTTATAAAAAAAATTTGATGAATCAGCATTACAAAAGACTTAAAGTCAACTTGCTAAATCATCCTTATAAAATATTTTTGGAAAATTAATATATTTAATGAATTAAAAAATTATTATTTAGTTATCTAATACAATTTTATTATTTATATTATCTTATCTTACAAATAATAAGATGTACTCCCTCCGTTCCCTAATTATAAGATCATCTTAACATTTTTATTTTGTCCCTATTTATAAGGCCTTTTACCAATTTTCAATGAGCATTAATTATTTTTTTCCACAAACACCCCTATTTATTTAACACTTTTTTAGATTCCCAATAATATTAATAGGGGTAATTTTGAAAATACATATCAAAAGTTCACATTTCCAATACAATTAACTAAATTATTCCACTTTCTTAATGGACGTGAAATCTTCTAAGAGGGCCTTATAATTAGGGACGAAGATAGTATAAGATAGAAAGCTGTATTCAAAATTAAGTGTTCGAAAGATTTAAAGTGTCAAATAATTAATTTATTTGGTGAATTTTTTTATATTTGCTGACTTTTTTTAAGACCAAGTTTGTAACACTTGTCATGTGGATGACTAATTTGATGTTTTAATTTAAAATTTTTTATTTTAGGTAGCGATTTGCCAACCCCCAGTATCCGGCTGACCTGTGGGAATCTCCACTGGACCGAGCTGACTAATCTGGTTCGAGGATAGTGCCCATATTTTAAGGTCGAATATCTCTTCTTGTGGGTGTTGCGGGGAATTGAACAAGCGGCTCGTCCTTCCAAGTCTAGCCCATGACCACTAGACCATCACATCACAGTTTTATTCTAAAATTTAATTTAATAATTAAGGAACTACTATGTAGTATGTGCAGTACGTATTGTGGAGCATGCATTTATTACAAGGGTTTTTAACATATATTTTAGGGTATACAGTAAAAAAAAGTCTATTATAACGAAGGATTGTATAATAATTTCTGCTAACCCTCTCACACAGCCATGTGGGCACATGGATATTGCCTGATCACGACCTGTGTTTTCTGACCCGTCTTGGTCTCTTTCCCTTGGAAGACTCTTTCGCCTTTAAATTTATTTAAAGAGCAAATATTACTCCGTTATTTCGTGGGTATCAAATAAATTAGTTTTTGATATTATCGAAATTTTAAATTAATTTTTTGAAAAAATAAAACTAAGTCACTTTAATTCTTACAATTAGTGATTTATAAAGTTAATGACTAAATTGATCGATATTCATAATTTTAAAAATTAATTTGACTGACAGTTTTTTTTTTTCCTTTCCAAAAAGAGAACATTTTGTTAAGAACCCTGACAGGATTGGCGTCAGAAAATAAAGTTTGTATTTTAAATATTAATTTAAAATTTCGAAAATCTCAAAAACTAAATTGATTTGTGTATATAAAATTAAGACCAATATAATATATTACACTTTATGTAAACCAATGATATCTTTCTTTGTATGTGTGGCTATGCCTTTTCTGGGTGCTGTTTACTTGTTTTTTTTTAAAAATTATTTTTGTAAAACTTTTTGTTTGTTTCTTTCCTTTTATTTCTTTATGGGATTCACGGTCATTGTACCTTTCCATGTTGCCCATCTCTTTCATTGAAGTTTGGTTTCATTAATGGATGATCACGCAAACAGTTAAATAGATATTGTAAAGTCACTGGCCAAAAAATAAAATTTGTGCTCATGTTTAATGGATGATCATGCAAACAGTTAAAGAAATCCGGTTTAGTGTATACATATAAGTGTCCGTTTGGATTGGCGTTACCCCACCGCAAACGCAGAAGTCACGTAGAGATGGTTTTCCGCGGAACGCGCGTTTGGGGGTTCTAAACGTCAAACAAACACGCATTAAAAAAAATAAAATACGCTTATTAAAGACATTAATTGATTATAAATAATTTTTTAAAATTTAAAAGTAAAAACTCAAATGGGTTTGACCTAGTGGAAGCATGCTAGGATCATAAGGATATTGAGAACCCATAAGACCATAAGGTAGAGGCTCGAATCCTTGTGGAGAACATCCCTTGGGGAGACACCCCACCCATGTTGCTCCAGGTGCCGGGACTGTGAAGTTCCCCTCCACAGTTTTGTCTACCAAAAAAAATTTAGAAGTAAAAAAAAATATAAGTATTTTAAAAAAGTAACACTATAAATAAAACAAAAATTAAATGAGACAATCATATTTTACGAATGTTTTAAGAAAATAACATTGAGAATGAACCACATTTTTATGATGGATTTCAACGGAGTACTATAAGATCAAAAAACAAGAGAAAGAAAATAAGAGTACTGAAATTTTGATGATGTGGCATTATTATTACATTTGAATAGTTACTATTTAAATAAAAAAATAATATTGGTTTTTAAAAAATAGTTACACTTTAAATAAAAAAATAATGGTGTGGCATTATTATTACATTTGTCATTTTAATATTGGTTTAGATAAGTATGGTATCAAAACCTTACAAGTTACAACTTTCTAAGGTATTAAAGTAATGCCCATGTTAGAAGTCCCATATTACCAGCTTTATTTTTAATTTAATGGTTTAAATACTTATTAGATTAATATATTGAACTTTAACACTTCAGAATTTAGATTTTTGTTAAGAAAAATTAACATTTAGCATTTTGGTAGGTAATATCTAATCAATTTTGTATACATGAATCAATTTAGTTTTCAAGATTTTCGAAATTTAGTTATCCCGCGAATATACCAAGTTGGCAACTGCCTCTATCGATCTCTTTCTCTAGCATTGGCTTATTTAAGAGAAGCATGGCACCTGATCCCTGATAAAAGAAAAATACTTCCTTTTGCTGAAAGAGAATTTCAATGACAAACTTGAATAGGCCTAGGGAAGTTTTTTTTTCTTGGAGTGAATTTGTTGGGAAGGTTGTATCTGCGTAACTTTTTTTCTAAACAAAGCAATAAAGAAATAAGAAATAGTTTAGCCACTAAATGTGCTATTCTATGTTACCCATTCTAAGGTTTTTTTTTTTTCATGGGTGAAATTCTTTGGAAGGTTGCATCTGTGTTTGAGGTGTAAAATATTTCAAGTGGGATCATACCAAAAATAAATGAAGAGATCAAATTATTACAGATTTTACAAGTTTTGTCAATAAATTTGTTTATTAAAATATGTGCAATAAGTGTATGTCAAAGCGAAAAACTGGATTTTGACAATCAATAATGTCGGAGCTGGAAGATGATCGAAGAAAATATTAGAGATGACATGTTTCTTAAAAAGCAGAGTCTCATGAGGTTGGAAATAACCCTTTTCAAATGGGCATTAATATTGACAATAGCTCTTCTAATGAGACATTATGGACTTCAAATCCTCCAAGGATCTGATCAACTTGAATAATCCACCTTACAAATTTCCCTATCAACTAGTAAGAAATATTGACATAGCAAACCTTTAACATTTCTCTTCGCAACTGAGAATTAATATCAGAACACCACAATGTTTCTTGCCTATCAAAGCTTCTAAACCTCTGAATTTATAATACTCAAAATAGGATGTGGAAATTAAACTTCGTCAACATTAATATTGCCAAAAGAATTGCTAGTGAGCTTATCTTGCAATTTAAAGGGAACGATTTTCTATGCATTTGGTCATTATTGACAAAAATATATCTACAACCCACGCTATTATTGACAAGAAGTATGTTAAGTTGGCGTCCTACAAAATTTGCAAATGTCACACTATTTTGTCAATTGAGAACTAACTTGGCAATATTATGTCAAAATTTAATATGACTCTAACTAACAATTTAAAGAACTTTTTTTGTTAAAAAGAAAGCAAAAAAAATGCAATCAAGAGCTTTAGCCACTAATGATATTTTACCCGTTCAACTTGTGTGTTGTTCTGGTACACAAAAATATAGGACATGCAAAATAAAGTTAGTTTAGTCGAGCAATTCAAGAGGAATTTTTGATCCTACGCATCCGATGATGACCCTTTACTCTTGAGTCTCAAGACTACGTAGTTCTTTGTTTGGACATGCATTGTCGTTGATGCATGAGGGAACGGTTGCTACTATATACGATATCGTTGCCAAATTGATTATTGATGGGTTTCTCTTTCCCATGGTAAACACTATACCATGTATGATAGTCGGATGACCCTTGAGAGAAGGTTGAGTGGGAGCGGTTGTTCTAGCGGTATGGATGCACTAGTTGCGAGGCAAAGCCACTGCTGTTATGAACCGGTATCACGAATCAATAAGAACCGGTATCACGGACCTACAAGCATCAATCCGATATACCGGCAATCCGGCATCAATAGCCTTCAGTGAGTAACCGACGTAACGGTTTATCATTATGCTGCAAATGATGACATTCATGGAGCCGTTACTCTTCGGCGTTAATGCCCATCATGGCTCATCATTCCAATGTCTCCTACTCCTCCCTATATAAACAAGGTAAAATGCCAAGGTATGAAGGCTCTCAACTCTCTCATTTTACACGACACACACACCACCCCAAAATATCCTGACTCGGTGGCAGAGTTCTTTAACCGAGAACCCGTTATCATTGTCGTACATCAACAAACCGGCTTGCCGGTACATGTGGGATAACACCCCACAACAACTGCTATATCGTGTTTATTGATGAGTGTGTGGTGAATCTCTCTTGAGCCTCTGTTAAGCAAACCAAAAATAAAGGATCAACCTCTTTAGGGAGCTAGAGACAATTCTGATTATATGTATTTATTATGTAATTAAGCTTATCTGCCAGTTTTAGTTAGGCTTTGGCTAATTAGTTTTACTACAAATAGAAAGTTAGTTCATAACTGTAGCAAGCACGTGTACATCACTGACCATATAAACCTTTGTTTTTGAGCTTGAAGCTCAATCGCTCTCTATTCTATATCATTTCTCATTTATGATAGCCTCTATTGAGGCTATATTTATAGGCTTCTTACACCGCCATAACCTGTCGATAATCCTTAATGAATCTGTTATTTTAGTTGATAAAATTGATCCTCCATTTCTTTAGATAATCAAGCATTTATCGTTATTAATCAAGTCGTTATCCAAAAGAGATTCCTTCTTGCAATAAATCTCACTATAGGATAAATCTCATAACAATTTGCGGCCTCCGATCTCAAGCGGGATATCATGGGACCTTCGTGGCGATATCCTTAAACTAGAGGTCATCATCCTAAGTTTATATCCTTCTCACCAATTGTGAGGTCAATTCCGAACTATAATCTAATGTGGGATCCTTGACCAAACGAGCGGACTTGAACATTTTTGATAAAAAGAAAGGTGTTTCTAGTACCACCAAAGTCACGTACTAAAGCTCAAGGAGGTCCTCAACTTGGTTTGCAATGCAAGAAGTCTAATTAGTTTTTATGGCCTAACCTTCTATTTGGTTCTGTAGTGTATTCAAGTACACTAAGAACAAAAATGAGAAACTCAAGACAAGGCTGATTGTATTAATTATATAGAAATGTCAATGGCAGTACAATTAGGTGATGAAATAGGGAAATAGAGAAGTAAAAAATATGAGATGAGGAAGAAATAGAGTATCAGATGAGAGGAGATAGTACAATGAGAGATAAAATAATTCACTGCCTTAATTCTATGATCTATCAGCCTATATACTATGTCATGCCTTTCATGCCTTTTTGGTCACGTAGTCTTGGAGGAGAATATTCCTCTTTCTCTCTCTGCCTCCTCTGCGTGGGTGCATGATCCAAGGAGGATCTTCCACCTGTCCTGGCTTAACCGAATTTGTCCTTTTCTGCTACACATGGTCTCCTTTTGGTTGTTGCACCTCAACTGAGCAATGTGGGCTCTGTAGTTTTTCTACTGAACCATGTGGGACTGCTACATTTCCTCCCCCATCGAAAACAACCTTGTCCTCAAGGTTGAAGTGAGGATAATGCTGTGTGATGTTGTCAATGTCTTCCCAAGATGCTTCAGCTATTTCCTGGCCTTCCCACCGAATAAGGACTTGCTGAGTTTGTTGGTTTCCTCTTATGATTTCTCTCTTTTTCAGTATCATCTTAGGTTGTAGAGCTAGACAAAATTCATCTACCATTAGAGGAGCTGGCATCTGAGTTTTAACTTCATCTTCTTTGAACTCTTTGAACTGAGAAACATGGAACACTGGGTGTATTCTTGCCACATCTGGCAACATCAATTTATAGGCCACAGTGCCTATTTTCTGGACAATTGGAAAAGGGCCAAAATACTTCATGCTCAGTTTTTGGCTTTTCCTTAATGCCACTGAATGTTGTCTATATGGCTGCAACTTGACCCAAACCTTGTCTCCAATTTCGAATTGAACATCCCTTCTATGTCTGTCAGCTTGCATCTTCATCTGTTGCTGAGCTTTTAGGAGATTCTGTTTTAACTTGCACAGTAAGGCATCCCTATTTGTCAGAATGTCCTGTACTTTTTGGTTATCATTATCAGAAGGATGATATCTCAGCAATGTGGGAGGTTCTCTGCCATAAAGTGCTTGGAATGGATTCATGCCCAAACTACTGTGGAATGAGGTATTGTACCAATACTCAGCCCATGGCAGCATCTGTACCCATTCCTTAGGAGATTGACTTGTAAAACACCTCAAGCACATCTCAAGACACTTATTAAGTGCTTCTGTCTGCCCATCTGACTGTGGATGGTAGGCAGAGCTCATGGCTAATGTAGTCCCTTGTAAGTGAAACAGCTGCTGCCAGAACTTACTGATAAAAACTCTGTCTTTGTCAGATACTATGGATTTAGGAATTCCATGAAGTTTGACTACAGAGTTGGTAAATGCCTCGGCTACTTGCAGGCTAGTAAAATCAGTTTTTAAGGGCTGAAAGTGGCCATACTTTGAGAGCCTGTCCACCACTACCATAATCATTGTGAATCCCTTAGACATAGGCAATCCTGTGATAAAATCCATAGCAACATCTTCCCAAACCTGAGAGGGGATTGGTAATGGTTGAAGTAGCCCTGCTGGAGATGCATTTATGTGCTTGGCTTGTTGGCAAATAGAGCAATTCTAAATGTAGGTTTTTATGTCTTGCTTCATTTTGGGCCAATAGAACTCATGCTTGATTCTGGCTGCTGTTCTGGCAAAACCTGAGTGCCCACCTACTGTTGAAGTGTGATATTCTTGCAGTATTTGGTTAGTGAGTTGAGCATTAGGAATGACTAGCCTCCCTTTCCAATACAACAAGTGGTCTTTACTGGTAAGGTTAGGATTATGTTGTTGTTGTTGTTCACACTTTTGAATTTCATGTTGCCAGTTAGTATCAGTGGTCAGAGCATCTTTAAGTTGTTGTAAAAATTTAGGGGATGGTTCAGACCAAGCCATGTAGAAGGACCTTGAAAGGGCATCAGCAGGGATATTTTCTTTCCCTGGCTTATATTCAATCCTGAAATCAAATCCTAAGAATTTGTGCAACCAATTCTGTTGTTCAGGGGTCTGTATAGTCTGATCTGTCAAGTGCCTTAAACTCTTCTGGTCTGTTTTTATGGTGAATGAGTGACCAAGCAAATAATGTCTAAACTTTGCTAGAGCTTCTGTGATGGCAAATAATTCTCTTGAGTAGGCTGATTGTTTTTTTTCATTCTGTCAGACAATTTTTTTGAAAAATATGCAATAGGGTGTTTCCCTTGACTTAGAACTGCCCCAATGCCTATTCTTGATGCATAAGTCTCCAGTATAAAAGGTTGGGAAAAATCTGGTAATGCCAAAACTGGTGCTGTAGTTACAACCTTTCTCAATTGATGGAAGGCTTGAGATGCTGCTTCTGACCATTTGAAAGCATCCTTCTTCAATAACTCAGTGAGAGGAGCAACTAAAGAGGCATACTTCTGAATAAATCTTCTGTAATAACCTGTTATGCCTAGAAAACCTCTGAGTTGTTTGATGTTTCTAGGTTCAGGCCAGTCTAAGATAGCTGTTATCTTTACTCTATCCATTGCTACTCCTTGATGTGAGATTGTGTGACCTAGATAGTCCACCTATTGTGTTCCAAAAACACATTTGGATAGTTTGGCATACAGTGAGTGGAGCTGAAGTATTTTTAGCACTGCTTCTAAATCACAGAGATGAGTAGACCAATTAGGACTATGCACCAAAATATCATCAAAGAAAACCAGCACACACTTTCTTAACAGTCCTTGAAAGATGTGATTCATTAGTTGTTGAAAGGTTGTAGGGGCATTTGTAAGGCCAAATGGCATAACTAGCCATTCATAGTGACCTTGGTGAGTCCTGAAAGCTGTTTTGTGTCTGTCTTCTGGTTTGACCAAAATTTGATGGTAACCAGACCTCAAATCTAACTTGGAGAAAAACTGAGCACCATATAGTTCATCTATGAGTTCATCCACTGTTGGCATAGGGAAACTGTCTCTTATAGTGATTGCATTCAAGGCCCTATAGCCAGTGCAAAATCTCCAAGTTCCATCCTTCTTTTTGACCAAGAGAATTGGAGATGAGAAGGGACTAGTGCTTGGCTGGATAATACCCTCAGTTAACATTTCCCGTACCATTGTCTCTATCACTGATTTCTGACTGTGTGCAAACCTATAAGGCTTAAACTTAATAGGATTTGACCCTTCCAGAAGAGGAATGGCATGATCTTGTTGTCTTTTAGGAGGCAGTCTTGAGGGCTTATTGAAAACCCTTATGTATGTGTGTAATAGTAAAACAAGTTCATGGTCAAGGTTGTCAATTCTACAAATTCATCTTCCTTACAGTCAGGTTGCTGCAGCTGAATGGTGAATAGCTCAGCAATAGCATCAGTCTGTCTCAGTCTTTTGATATGGTGAAATTGGGCTTGCTGAGGCAGGTTTGCTTTGTCTCCATATAAAGTTATATATTCACCATTCAAAATAAATTTGAATTGAAGATCACTGTAATCAGCAATGTGTGGTCCCAAAGTGGCTAACCAAACTGATCCTAGTATCAGGTCAGCTCCTGCTACAGGTAGTAGATACACAGGAAATTGTAATAAGTGACCTTGCACTTCAACTGATAATTCAGGTATCCAGCCCTCTGCTGTCATTGAATGGCCATTTCCAACCATCACTTGAAACTTTGATGCTGTTTGAATTGGCGGGTTAAGGAATTGAGCTACCCTAGGTTGTAGGAAGTTGTCAGAACTTCCACTATCAAGTAGGATCTTGACAGGGTAGCCTTTAATCTTTCCCTGAAATCTTATTGTGCCCAAGCCAGTACTTCCTTTAAGAGCATTAAATGACAAATGATGATCTAGCTCACTAGGAGGGTCAGATACATGCTCATTTTCTTTTTCTTCCTGATTGTCTTGCTCCACTATGTCTTCATCAATTTGCAGTATCATGAAGTGTCTATTAGGACATCTATGTTGAGGGGTAAATTTCTCATCACAGGTGTAACAAAGGCCTTTTTCTCTTCTCACTTGCATTTCAGATTGGGTCATTTTTCTGACAAGGTTATTTGTGGTTATTTGGTGGTTTGGTTTAGTGTTTGGTGTAGGTAAAAGGGGTGGTTGTGTGTTGTGAAATTTGGGGTAAGTGTATGGTTGTTGGTATGTGGTGGGTGATTTGTAGGTTGGTTTAGGTTTTAGGTTGTATTTTTCTTCATATAACTTGGCTAGGGACACTGCTTTGAGCAGTGATAAGGGACTTTGTGCTACAACATCTCTTTTGATATCAGCTTTCAGGCCACTAATAAAGCAATCTAGCATAGCATCAGGGCTGATTCCATACACCCGATTTGCAAGTGACATAAATTCCACATAATATTCATTTACAGATGTAGTTTGAACTAGCTTAAACAATGTAGATCTTAGGCATTCAAAGGGGGATGGGCCAAACTCTTGTTCTATGGCTTTTGTAAATTGTTTCCAGGTTTAAAAGGGTTGGGTTCTAGTGATCATTTGGAACCAAGGCACTACTTCTTTTTCTAAATGAATAGCAGCAATTGTCAGCCTATGTTCATCATGTGTATCATAAAAAACAAAAAATTGTTCGGCCTTAAATATCCATGGTAAAACCTCAGTACCATCGAATTTAGGAAAATTATCAAGTTTGACATTCCTTACTTGGAATGGCGGTTTAGTCCATTGTGGTGAATCGAAGCGACTGCTGACTGCTCCTGGAGACATGGTCTTGATCATCTCCTTGAGCTCATCCAAGGCAGTGTTGGTGTGTTGAGTCTGGACTGAGTTCTCCACATCTTTTTGTTTTAAGTACTCAACTGATAGAGTATCAGATGAGAGGAGATAGTACAATGAGAGATAAAATCATTCACTGCCTTAATTCTATGATCTATCAGCCTATATACTATGTCATGTCTTTCATGCCTGTTTGGTCACGTAGTCTTGGAGAAGAATATTCCTCTTTCTCTCTCTGCCTCCTCTGCGTGGGTGCATGATCCAAGGAGGATCTTCCACCTTTCCTGGCTTAACCGAATTTGTCCTTTTCTGCTGCACATGGTCTCCTTTTGGTTGTTGCACCTCGGTTGAGCAATGTGGGTTCTCTAGTTTTTCTACTGAACCATGTGGGACTGCTACAGGTTCTTAAAAAGATTAAGTGCTAGTTGGATTCATCTTAAAAAGATAAAACTTCTCACGTAGACCAAAAATGTCAATCTATCGAGCTAAGACCAAATTGATGAAGATTTATCTTTCAAGAAGTAAGTGAGAAGTATTCATCGTTCAAGAAATAGTTCGACTGGTCTATCGTCTTTTCTAATCAAATTGAAGATTTAGTAAAAAAAAATTATAGGAAATTCTATTCGTACCCTAAAACTATTTTTTACATTTATTAGATGACTTACGGTAATCATTTAATTCGATTCGGTCTCTTTTTTTTTCTTATTTTTATTTTATCCATTTCTTCTAATAAAACAGAGGTTTTTTTAGAGAAATTACATTCTCCAATTTGTTAATTTCTTTGACAAATTTGAAGAATTAAGCTAAAACTAAAAATAAAAAGTTGTTATTTTAATGGCAATTTGACTTTTAATTTAAGTGTGTTTGTTTTTTCAGTAGTAACTTGATATCCTTTGTAGTGTCCTTTCTTTCATTTAAACAAAATAAATACAACGTGTCCATGTCCTTTCTTTAAATCCAATTCTAGCTAGTTACCAAAATTATAAATAAATAGTTCCTCTTATTTTTAATGTAAATAATTTTTTGTGAATTTTTTTCTCCTATTTACAAGCTCTTATTCCATTATTTATTTATTTTTTACAAATACTTCTATTTATTCAACGCTTTTTTAAAATCCTAACATTAATTATAGAATATGTTAAAAAAAAGTAAACCAAAAGTCTTCTTTTAAAAAAAAAAAACAAAAACAAAACAAAGTAATAATAAGGCTTCCAAACCATAGCCATCTTCTTTATGCACTATTTTCACATTCATCACCATCCATACACCTTAAACGATAGTGCTTTGGATATATTTTTCGTAAATGAAAAAAGTACATTGTTGGATAATTTATTTAAAAATGTGTATGATGAGTAGTTTAGTAGTACGTAAAAAACATATAGAATTTTCCAAAATTATTTAAAAAAGTTTAAATAACCTTGAGACTTTTCCGGGCTTGGACAAAGATATTTATAAAAGCACTTACCAACGAAGTTTTTGGGAGATTCAAACTTATTTCTTATGAGATGTGAACAAAATCTTAACCAATTAGACTAACTTTTGTTATTAAGAAGTTCAGTTAGTAATTTTTATGGTTTTCATGCCATTTTTGCGTAGCTAAGAGAACCTAGGACCGAAATCGTGTTTGATTGAAAAATGAAATAGATAGATGGACCATAAGTCCATAACCAATTATTTGTTTTAAATTTATTTCCTAGGATGCTTTCTATTTTTCATTGACCATTTAAGATGTGGTTGTCGGTGTCTATCACTTTGGAATCATGGGTATTAAAGGTAACGAATTTCCATAATTCAAGATACAACCTGTACTTGATATAGCTTCAACAACAAAAATAAAACATCTCACCCAACTCAATCATGAATATTCCCAAATTCACGATAACTCAGCGTGTTAAAATAATTATTAAAAAATGCTTATTGATTGGTGCTGGTGGAGCACTAATGTCATTAACAAATGACATATTTGGAATATTTTCAAATGCTAATTAAATCATTCCACAGATGTATTTTCTTAATGACATTTGAAATGGTTTCTTCGAAATGAAATTTACCCATACATCATATTCATATATTTTTGTGTATCATATTACATGTTTTTGCTAAGGCTTTTGTTAAGATTATGAAAAATGAAAAAAAAATCCCATAAGTATATGTGTGTGTCTATATATATATGGGGTTTGCTAAAATGAGTAAGGTCCTCTCATTTGACCCCACCCACCACTCTTCAGCCCTTAATTTTCTCCCTCCTCTCCTGCATCTTCTACATTTCCCTTCTTCACTCTCTTTTGTCTTTCTACCATTTTCTTTATTTTTTTGCACTCCACCATTCATCAATCAGAGGTGGGTAAACAGAAAAGGCTAACATCCAAAATAAAACTGATTTTTTTTTTAATGAGTGTGCCATAATGTAAAAAGGGAATTGTGAGAAGGCAATCCCAAATGAAAAAAACCTTGATAAATAATATTATATGTTAAAAATTTGTCTCAGTAAAAAAAGACATGAAATCACAAGCCATTGAAGCATGTACGAAGGAAGAAAGGGTCAAAGTTAGGGAAGGAGAGTGAGAAAAATAAGGAAAAGAATGAGAAAATAATTACTTTTTTTAAAAAAATAAAAGCCAAGTTACTAATATAACCTTAGTAACAAACTTGTAAGAATAAAGCTTAAAAGGGTATTTTTTTTGTCCAAATATTTAGGTACACTTTGCTAATATACTTCTTAACAAAAACAACCTTACTTATGTTAGCAAACCCCTATATTATATATATATATATATATTCTAATCTGAAACATGATAATAAAATAAAGAGAAAATAGTTGGTGTACTGACAGTGTAAAACTTTTTTTTTTACACCATCTGAATAGTGGATGATAAACTGACAGTGTAAAAAATGGTGGATAATAAACTGACAGTGTAAAGAATGATGGATGATAAACTACCAGTGTAAAAGCCAGTACATACCCATCAATCTCTAAAATAAAATGTATTTTTTTAATGAAAAAATAATACATGTACTGTCAATGTAAAGTTTTTTTACACTATCAATCTATTATCCATCATTGATGGGTTATCAATGGTTGACTTATAAGAAAAAATAATCTACAAGGATAGTGGATAATGCATCGAGCTGAGTGCACGTATATTAAACTTTTTTTTTAATTACTTTCTACTATGTTTGACTTTTTAACTAGTATTTTAAAGGCATTTGTGCACTTAAAACATTTCTTGTACCAAAATATCATTTGGCTAAATTGTAAGTTTTTTTAGTGTGCATCAACGATATTTTTTGGTCGACGGCTAAGGTATAGAGACCATCAAAATGGGTTTTATCTCTATTCATGAAAGAGATCGAACCCCGGACATTATACTTAAAAAACTCAATCATCTATCAATGTGTTGAGCCTTAGCTTGTTGGTGCTAAATTTTAAGTTGCTCACTTAAGTATTGTCTTTTTACATGCAAGATTAGAAATTAGATTATGTGTAAGTTGTTGGTACCGATCCAAGCGTAAGTACAAGCATGGAGGCAGGTGACTTGATCCGCCAGAGATAACGGCAGTACAAGCATGAAGAAAAATATAGTCAAAATTAATCAAATAATTATCGAGGTAATTTTGAGTAATCTTATATGAATATTACTACCAAAATAATCATCTTGCTTGAACTCTAAAAACTACCCCAATGTTTATTGAGTAATCTTGTATGAATATTTAGATTTGACATCTAGCTAGATTAAATATCTGACTTGTTTAACCAGCAATGGTTGCTCTAGTGGTGAAAGACTTGAGATTTGGGAGTGTGCTCCTTCCAGGTCTCAGGTTCGAAACCTACTGGTTGAATCAAACATTGCTGGCCATGGGCATACAGAGCAAAAAACTCTGGCTTCAATTGGGTCCCCGCAAGTGCCCGGTGGGATTGGTCCCCCAGGATTAGTCAATCCAGTGGGCTGGATTACCTGAGTTATATAAAAAAAAATATATGACTTGTCTTATATATAATAAACAATAAAATAATTTTTTTTAAAATTATTTCTCGGTGTAAAACAAGCAAGATGTTTGACATCTATTTATTCACATAACATTTTTTTTATATTTATTGTGGTTCTTGTTTAGCCCATTATTTATTGTGAATCTCTCCGGCAATTGGGTTCCTCGGTCATAAGCTGATGGTTCGGCCATATGAAGGCGCCGTGTTCCATTGAAGATAATAACGTTGTAAGTATGAAAGGCATACGTGGCTTGCTTGACAGCGGCAGCGTATTAGTTGGGGTCTTGATTACACTGTCAGAATACTCCAAAGACTTTTACTCAAGGGGTAACACTCTCACATGTGTGGAATACTCACACTTAAGAGAAGATTGATTCCGACCTTATGCCAATCAATCTCTATACTTAAAAAATAAAAAATAAACCAACAAAGCCCAGCACAGTTGGTAAATAGCTGGGTTCCTTAAGCATGATGTCAGAGGTTCGATTCTGCCGTGGGCATGGAAAAGGCTTTGTTGGTAGAGGCAAAATTCACTTCGATGATCTCTACGTCTCAGAGGGGATTAGTCTTCGGCTGTCGGCTGGGGGATACCCTTGGTGTACACCAAAAAAAAAAAAATTAAAAAAAAAAAAACTTGTAATTTTATGCTTTAGCTTTTTGAGTAATATGTCATATTGATTTTTAATTTTGTGGGCACCGATCAAATTAGTCTCTGATATTATCTAAATTTTAAATTAGCTTCTGAGATATGAATACGTCAGTCATATTAGTCCATGACATTAAAGGTCCATAAAGTCAGAACTAATTTCATCGATTTCAACAATATCAAGAACTAATTTGATCGATACTCAACAATCTTTGTTTATTTTTTTTTTATCAAAACGACATCGTTTTAGTCATTCCGTTAGTTCATGTTAAAAACCACTAACAACCATTAACATCATAAACTAATATAATTGACATGTTCTTATCTTAGGTTCAGAGACTAAATTGAACGAGGATGCCTGCAAAGTCGACCAATATGACATATTAGTGTTAGCTTTTTTTCAATCAAAAGTATATCTAGCATTACAGATTGCTACGTTCATATGCATTATGTTTGCTCGTGAAAGCTTGCTTTCTGAATTGAAAAAAATGTGGCTACAAAAGATATCTTCCTTCAAGGGGACAAGTTTCAACTAAATTGAAAAAACATACTCGAGATATTTATTAAGACTTAGCAGTAGTAAGCAAAACCCGTGATCTCAAAGAAGCATGATTATCCAAAAAAAAACAACAACTGAGAACAGCCTTCAAAGAAAGTGATACAACAACAACAACAAAAAGGATCGTAACCTTTATATCATAAAAACCAAAAAAATTCATCAAACTTTATATGTGATGTAGGCATGAAAATATGTTAAGCACTGTGGTCTATGGATACAGCACCACAAACTCATAGTCACGAAACGCACGTGCATTTAGATATTTTTAGCCATAATTAGTTAATAAGGCAATCCAGCAATATTGCCTTGCCATGAGGTCATTAGTTTTATCCAATTATGTTATGTTGATAACTGGAATCAACTCAATCAAGTCAATTAGCTAATAAAATAAAACTGACATCAAAACCTTGGCTTAAATCACATAATAATATATGAGATTAATGAGTATGCACTGACGGTGTAAAGTTTTTTACACCATCAGTTCATCATCCACCATTCATTTGTATTACTTTAATCTAAAAGTCAACGATCATAAACGAATGAATGATGAATGATATATAAAAAACTTTACATTGTCGTTGCATTACCCATTTTCTCTCGAGGTATTAGAAAAATTACAATAGCTCTCCATGTAGTTTGTCTTGATTACACTCAATAGTCGATACCACTTTTAAGTCCATGCAAGATGATTTTCGATGCAAGATGGTTTTCGATTTCTTCTTCTCTAAATCTGGAACTAATCTTCGTTCTTTTCTTCTTTTCGATCTTTGCAACAGCTTGTGACTCAACACCCTTTTTTTATTAAATTATTTATTAAAAATTAAAAATAACATTTAAATCCAATGAAAAGCTGCGTGATGGTGATTACATGGTCAAACTGTTAACCACGTCACAGATTAACATTTTTTTTACCAGAACCATATTCAAAACTAATGCATTTATGAGAATCGAAACCAATAGAAACAATCTCAAGACTAAAACCAAATATTATTATATTTTCCAAAATTATTAACTTATTTAAGTCTAAAAATTACAATGACTACTAGACATGACAACTGATCGGGTTTTGGCGGATTCTGCCGATACCAACCTCGCGCTCATTAATAATGGGGCTGATTCGGGTGTGGGTTTAAGGAAAGGAGCTATGAAAAAGTGAAACTCAAACTCATCCCCGATGAGTTCGGGGAAACCCATGGGTAACCCATCCAATTATTTTTAATTAGTTTTTTAAATTATATTTCATTGTATTAAACAAAAATCATATATGAAATACATTATCATTCAAATAATATACAATAATAAACTTAAAATTTTAAAAATATCTAAAAACTTAATAATTAAATCATGGTTTTAGCCAAATATATTAATTTGACTTCATCATTTAACTATAATTATAATGAATATTATTTAATTTTTATATTAGAACGAGTTTCGAAGCAGGTGCGGGCGAATACTTACAATCCAGACCGACCCCACCTTCATCTTTTTAAAGCGAATTCCGATTTTGGGTTTCCCAAAACCCAATCAAAACGGATTTTTCCCACCAAAATTTGGTCGAGTTCGAACAAGTACCTACAAGTATGGGTTTAATTGACATCCCTAACTATTACCCTTGAGATATCTCCCTTTACCAATGTGAGGAGGCAGTCATGATCTAAGCCATAATGTGTCCAAAATTCTCCGATTGAAATACGAACTTTTGTGAAATCTTCTTAGTTAATCACGGTTCATATTTTCTTTACACTTATCCTTGAAGTATGTATGTTATCATTATACTTGCAGAGTAGCACCTCTTAAAAGATAAGAGAAGTTAGTGTGCTATTTGAAATAAAAGGGATGTTAGGATAAAGTCAAATCTCAAGGAAGGTCTGGGTGTAGTTTCTCGTAACATTTTAAATTCAGGACACAAATAAGATTAGTTCAATAAACGCTTATGACCCGTTTGGATCTGCGTTCAAGAGTCTCAAGACGCGCGTTCACACCAACGCCACTAAGGGAGAGCTTTTGCGTTTGAGGGCACAAACGCGTAAACAAACATAGCCTTAGAGGTTGTTAATGGATTAGTTTTTGAAGAGAAAGGAAGGAAATGGGAAGGCTAGAGAACTCTGGCACTAGTGTATTTCACGATTCCCTAGCCTTCCCTTTCCCTCTCTTCCTTCTCATAAAACCAACTCGCAAATATACCCTTGGCATATCATTCTCAATTGAAAAGTGGAGCAATTTTTTCAAGCACGTTAGATTTTAGAGCATTTGCAAGTTGCAACTGCCAACTACTACCAAGGACAAGAAAAGATTGGTATCATTGACATTTACAGCTACACAAGTCTGTTGCACCAAGCCATTGAAGAAATTAACTGCTATAACATCAATTCTTTGATATGGAAAAATAAAATTACAGCTTCCAAAGAGTGTAGCATTCACTTCTAGTGTAGTAAAATTTTTAAACAAAAGAGCTACTATTGAGTCAAAAATATATTGCACTTTGTGGAAAAATATAACTCCTTGTATACCTAGACAAGCAAAAGAAGTTGCTTACCCACAAAAAGGGTAAAAAAAATTAAAGAGATACCACTCATATACATGAATCGTGATGACGCTTCTTCTTCTTCTCCGGTGTTGAATGCACTTGTGCTTTGATACCATATGTTTTTAGCTGGAAATTTTCAAATGCCGCTGAAATTGCATCCACCTGTAGGATTGTGCAAAGCAGAAGGTGAGTGAACCTGTTCCGGGTGCGTAAAGACAAGATCAGACATGGATTGAAATTTAATGGAAACTCACCAGTTCCGGCTTTTTGGAGTACACCCTAACTATCATATCTTGATAAGATGTGGGCAGCAAGTGGCTTATGCGATCATCGGGGATTGTAAATTTCTCATCACTATCATAATCCTGAATACAGTATTGAACCCTTAAAAAATGATATAGCTAGCAGCAAAAAGTAAAATAAACCTCAAGTTTTATTTTCATGGAAGTATAGTTTCATTTAAATGATTATACTACTACCATACTCATCCGCATAGCCTTGAAAACCGGCATTCGCATATTGTCAAACTATTGAACGCACAGCACACAGCAGAATTTAGAAAGAAAACAGTTTGACAAGACAACAACAACAACAACAATAACTAAGCCTTTGTCCCACTAGGTGGGGTCGGTTACATGAATCAAACGACGCCATAAAGGCCTATCATAAATCATGTCTTTTGATAAGATATTGACTGCCATATCCTTCTCAATTGTTTCGCCTATAGTTTTGCTAGGTCTTCCTCTTCCTCTAGCCCTTGTAGTACCCTCCAAAAAGAAAATATTTGAAAAGAAGTTACAAACATTAAAATATGAAACAAATCCCAAAACACCTTCAACCGTCCTCCCATTCCAACCCCATTGATATGTTAAGTAGACAAACTCAATTTACGCTTAACCAAAAGACGTCATTTATTCCATGGTCTTCTGCAAAATCTCTCTGTAGTTTAAATGTACTAAACAACTTTGGACAGTGAAGCCTGTTAGAACATTTAGATAACCTCATAATGTCTCCAGGCAATAGCTGTATAACTAAATTTTTGTATATCTGACAATGGTCATAAAGCATGGTAATTAGCTTGGAAAGATAATTCAAGAACTACAAATTTTCAAACAGCACATCAGGTAAGAAGGTTTGGGAATTCAAAAAGAAAACATGTAATCAACTTTCAACTTATACAATATTGACACCACAAAAACCAACTAAAATATAAGAAGTTTATAGATGAAGCATCTAAGAAGTTGATGGTGTACCTTGAAAAAGTGGATGCTGCCACACATAGCATGCACCAAAAGAGGGAAAAAGAAACTATTTTAATATGTGTCTATGTGATATAAGAAGGTTAAAACAAACTGGAGGTCTATTTACAGCACGCATGATCATTTTTCATTGAATACCTTTCAAGAGGATTATCCTTTCCACGAGTCAAATCAATTTTTACATTACAAACAGCTACATCCTCCTCTTTTAGCGTAACTCCGCCACTATTCTGTCACGTGGTATTGCATAAAAATGAATAAGGAGTTCCTCTTTAAACCTTGGAAAGAATGACAAGTATATACAAGTAAGATGGTTTTAATGGATTAAAGACCTGGGAACAAACAATATCTTGGGCAGTAACTTTCTTAAAATTATCCACTTTATCCTTTGGTACAGCATACTCGTTACAAAACTGCAAAACAACGAGGACAAATTTCTTGAACTTCAGCTACAATACATAATAATAGTAATAATAATAAAACAAAAGAATAAATTAGAAAAATGTTAGCTACACAAACTTTTAAAATCATATGTGAATTCAGATAAAGCCGCACAATGGTTGGTGTGGAGCTTGTATTGAACTGATTGAGCTAATATTGCTACACAAGTAATTAGTGCATGCAACAATTAATCATAGAAAAATAATGATTAGGAATATGCATGCCTGATACAAATTTCTTCTTCGAATGCGTAGTATCAACTCTCTAGCTTCCTTTAGTTCTTGACTTGGAGCTGTCTCGATGGTTTTAATAATTGTATCATCCAACTGCATTTGTCAAAATAAGATATATATTACAATTCAAAAGAACAAATAATTAAGTTTCTAATACAACAAGTTTATTATAAGAATCCCTCGACCTTCCAATACTCAGAAGGATTTTGTATGTGGGATGAAATATCCAAGTAATTATTAGCTTGAAGAAGTGCATCAACCACCATAAGCTCTATTGCCTAAGATCATCAACATGAGAATAGAACCAATAAAAGCCAAGAAGGGTAAGTTGCCAAATTTTAAAGAGATAGAAAATGAAAAGAAAAGAAAAGTATCTATGCCTCAACAAACAAATGAAATTATCTTCCTAATAAAATAATTACTTCATACCTTCACTTTAGGATGAGTATAAACTGTTCTATACAGATCAGCACGAGTGGCAAACAACTTATGGATGGTAAGGTCTACAAAATAACACAGCCAAATGAAAGCGGCAATTAGAATATCCAATTGAAGTAAAAAGTATTAAAAAAATGTTTGAGAAATAACACTAACAATCCTTAGCACGATAACAAATCTCATCATCCAAAACCCTCATGGTCTCCAACAACCTGCAAGTGAATTACAATTTATGATGCTAGAAGTGATATATAACCTCTATAAGAAAACTTATCAAAACCAAGGTTGTTAAACTTAAGAGTTCAGATAAAAATGTGTAATCTTGGTAAATTTGATTCTTTTAGTTTGCATAACTGAAAAATAATTATTTATAAAATACATCCTGGTACCTAAACATAGTTTAATAGCTTATTCATAAATCATAATTGGTATTCAACATTCTAACTCCATAACATAGCAAATGAAAACATTCAAGTATAAACATAACTCAACTTGCTCATCTGTTATATTTAGTCAAGCACTTTGATTATTTTGTAACTTAATAAAACAAATAAAAATAATGGTGTAAACATAAAATTAGCTTTATAAACCCAATATATAATGAAAATTAGCTTTATAAACCCAATATATAATGTAGAACATAAGTAACTCAACCCAAGAACCAAAAATGTTCATTCTGACTACTGAGGTCATATGAATGTTTTTTTATAGGCTCATAAACTCGCTACTAGAATTTAGAGTTTACTTAAACTCGTACAAGTTCGCGAGTTTACATGCAAGTCAACTCATTTTTGAGACCTATGATCATGAACTCATAATGAATGCTGGCAAGTTAACTTGAGAATTTAACAAGCATATTCAAAACAGTGACAAGAAAAAATATGTTACGAAGAAAATCATTGAACCTCTGAAATTCAAAGTTGCATCCCAGACCACAAGCTCGACAGTCGCGGAGAATATAATCAAATCTGCAAATCAACAGTACCCACCAGCAGTCCAATAATATACAGCTCAAGTCAGATGCTGATACACCCAAATAATACACAAAAAAGAGAATATAAGAAAGACATAGACCAGATTTTACTGTTAAATTTTCTTTGTTTACTTACTTGTCGACATCAATTCCATTTCGACCATTTGCAACAACATCATACAAGAAACTTTTCTCTCTTGAACTCTAAATAACCAAAAAGAGGAAAACGAAAAAAGAGAGAGACGCGAGATTATAAATAAAGACTGATGATAAGAACAAACAAAAATCGTGTACCAGAACAATAACTACATATATTTTAAGAATAGGAAATTTAGAATATAATAAAATAAAAATGTTACCCTAGGAGAAGCAAATTCAGAGCTTGCTAGTATCATTTCCTGCAAACAATAACCAATCTTTAGCACAAAGATGCAAACCTATCCATTCCTTTTATTTATCTTTGTGATGCACCAACCTAGTTGTTCAGAATAACTATAAATTTATGTGAAAATAATAGATACACAAGTGAAAGCTCCACCAACTTATGTCCACATAAACGTAGGGAATGAACACAGGGAAAATTACTAGTGTTGAACAGAGAACTACCTTGTCTATCTGCATCATTTATCACGATTTTACATAAACTATGTTTCAACTTTCAAAGAAACCAATAGTTCAAAGATTTAAACAAAAAGGTGTTCTAACTCTACTTTGACTAAGCACTCAGTCTCTAGCACTGCCAACTTTATCAACTAATTCACCTAAAATCTTAATGATGATGATGCTTAAGAAGTGATATTCAGAATCTAAAGGAACTTTAGATAAAACAGGAAAAAGACGATTGTAAATAAGAGCTTACCTTAACTCTTTTTATCATAACAGGGTCAACATCAATATGGTGTTCATCAACTATATAATCAACCATATTGACTGACATTTGTTCATGCGACCTACAAAGATTAAGATAGAAAAGATGATCCCAACTAAAACTTGAGATTAATTGAACAAGACACGGATATCTTTTTCAGGATTTTAGAAAACAAAATAAATTTTTTCTGTATAACATTATGAGGAAAAAATGCAGACAAAATGAAAAAAAGTAGGTCATTATTTTCAAGAATTCAAGAATATATATAAAAAGAAATAAGTGTACCAGTGAGAACCACTGATAACTTGGGGAAGAAACTCGCGTTCAAACAAGTGACTGAAAGGCCCATGTCCCACATCATGCATAAGTCCTAAAAAATGAAGACAAGATCAGTTAAAAAAAAATTATATTGTATTAAATTATGAGCCGTTCTAGGAAACATACCAGCCAGTTTCACAGTTTGGATATCAAATCTATCAATACCAAGCTCCATGCCCTACAAGGACATATGCATATATGAGGATGCCCTAAAAAAAGACTTCACTGTTTCTTTGTAAGAGTAAAATATCAAATATATAGTACAGTTTTATACTTGATAACTTTTAAGCTTTTCAACAGATTGACCAGCAATCCAATACACGCCAAGAGAATGCTCAAATCTTGAATGCACGGCACCTGGATAAACCATGTGTGTCAAACCTGAAAAATAAAACAAATGGATCTATTGGAGAGATCATTCATACAGAAAACTCATAAAAGTGATATCAAACCATGCATGCATCAAGGCAAAAAGGCATACCGGTGTTTAAGGTAGTTTTAAATAGTAGATTCTTACACCAACAGCCCCCCCATTGAAGATAACATAAAAATGGCAGAAACTACTTTGCCAATAAAAGAAATAAACCTAGTCTCTTCTAAGAGAAAGATAAATATTTTAAAAAATCCTTGATACATTACATTGAATCACAGAGCAAAGATGCAACTTCGTTATTATTTTTTTGTTTTGACTATTAATAGTGATAGATCAATTATTATTAGAAGTTAAAAGGGAGGGAGGAATCCAACTTTGCACCTCCTTGTATCAGTTGATTCACGGCAAAAATGCACAAGCCAATATTTAAGTTTCCATGAAACTCAAATATATTTACTTTCACCAACATGGGTTGGGACGAGTGGTAAGCGGCTCGGTCTCGCTTAAGCAAGGTCTCGAGTTCGAGTCCTTGTGAATGCAGAAAATTCATGTTGGGAGACTCACCTGCCATAGCAGGCACGCGACCCGGGTCGGATCCGGATGTACCTAGGTAGTACTTAGGGAACCGGGTGGGCAACCAAAAAAAAATATATTTACTTTCATCTCAGTAACATAATAGTGAAAAACCAAAAATATCCTTTACTCTTCATGGCACTTATGTCAAGCTATAAACCCGAAATATTAAAAATTACCAATAAAAAAAACCATTGTCATTTCAGTACCGAAGCTAAGCTTATAATACAATTACAAATAAAGGTTCCAAAATAATATCAAAAACAGCATGCTCTAGCAAACTCTAAAACCTGTTTTACATCACACATTCATCTTTTTCTTTCTCTGCAATAAGGCCAAAGAGCCCAAGACATGACATCGGGTATCCATAAGTGCACATACATAAACATACATGTGCATACATGCAAAAGCTTTTAATAAAAGAGTAGTAGTAATTAATGATCATTAAGAGCACCTTCTTTTACTGACACTTGAATTCAAGTTCAAAATCTAGAATGCTTCTTAAAATACTTTTCAAATCCCAAAGCAGCAAAATCAGCATTTCCATAAAATTCGCCAGCAGGCAAAATAATATAGCCAAATGTGCAAAATCTTCTTGCCAAAAGGAGAAGAGCACATACCTTCAATTTGAAAGAAAATGACATATATACTACCATGAACTATGAAGTACTTGCTAGTCTGTTAAATATTCCATTTTATGCATCAACCTCATTTCAACTGCTACAATATAAACAAGATAAAGATTATTTTGAAACAAGAAAAGGGTAACACCTAAGTTCCCATATCTTCCACTCTCCTCCTTCCAAATACAAGCATTCCATAGCTACTATCTATGGAATCAGCATCCCAGTAACAGTAAGATATATTACAAACATCAAGATTTCTGAGTTATCTCCTCCACCTCATTAATAAGGCATATGAAGAGAAATCCTTTTGACTTTTACAAATGATTTATGAACCTATCTTACTCAACCACTTGAAAGTCTTCTACTTTATGTTCCTTATGGTATGTATGGATTGAGGACTTTTGAGTAAAAGGAGATGCAGGTAATTTTTATTTTATTTTTGAGTAAATAAACTTGTATTTGACTTTTTCTTAAGAGGGTAAGCCAGGCTGCAGCCATAAGGTCGTTGCCTTATGATCTAGAGGTCACAAGTTCAAATCCTGAAAATAGCCTCCCCGCTTGCTAGAGTAAGAAATAAGAATGCATTCATTTATCATCCCTAGACCCCAGCAGGTGGGAGCCTCTTGCACTGGGCTGCCCTTTGATCCTTTTTTTTTTTAAGAAAAAGTATAAATTTTGATCTAGCCATAGGTATCCTCCACAAGAAGCAGCATGTTGTTCGAGCCGGGAACATCCACAATATAGTGGGGCTAACACTCATAACAAGAGTTTTCTCCGTATACAGAACTCAAACCCGAATCTCTGTTTAAGGGGAAAGAGTCATGTATCACCTGAACCAACCATCTGTCTGTACTTTTTCCTATTATTTTCTAATGCTAGGAATAAAATATTCATTGTGATTATCATCCCTCTAATAATTCCTTGTTAATTTGAATAAATATTTTATTAGGTCTCTAGATCACTCTTTTATTAACTCTTTCCTTCCCTTTCCCTCCAAACATCCCGTTGGCATATATATGATAAAAACAAATTATGAATTGGGAGTAAATAACCTACAAAGCACAGATACTTCAATTTGCCTCACGTATCCGTATCCGATACCGACACTTCACCGATACGTGTCCATGAAGTTTCGAAATAATCTTTTAAAAAAAATAAATAAATATTAATCCGATACTTTCCGGATACTCTTAAAATATCTTTCGATACCTTTGTGGACACTTACGTATTGTATATTGAAGAGAGAATAAGAAATGCATATGCATAAGAGGCACGCTATGACTTTCTTCCATTGATAAAAATGTTAATTTGATTTATAAAAGTAATCCTAATAATGGTAAATGAGAGAATAAGATTGATATTATTCCTATATGAATGCAATAGGGTCGATTTCTAATGACAATATAATTTTCGTTTTGTACTTAGTAATCTCTAAAAAGTGTGTCCTTAACTTGAAACTTAGGAATAACAATTATATAAACTTTGTATTTATATTTTAAATGCGTATCATAAACATATCGTATCGTCTATTTTTGACAATTGACATATCGCCATATCCTATACTCAGTATTGTATAGGTGCTTCATAGTAAAAAACAATGCAAAATACTCCATACCACCAAAACCATCTAATGAAACACATGCTAATACTTATTGGAATTAAAGAAACAAGGATTAACTCACCTAGTTGTTTCAACTCACGAAGCCTGCAGTGTAAATAATGAAGAAAAAAGCATATAATTAAGAAATAAATCAATATGACAAAATTACAGAATTGACCCATTTCACAGAATAACACAAAAATATGAACTTGCCTCTGAAACTGCTCAGTGTCAATGAACTTCAGGCTCAGCTGCAAAAAATAAAATGAACAATTAAAAATATAAATAAATGGAATTAATATTTTTAAAAAGGTGAAAACTTTTAGGGTGAAACTTAAGAAAAAGAAATAAAAATTTGATTTTTTCTTTTTTTTTTTTTTTGGCTTTACAGGGTCGAGATATATGTTGCCATGGACATTGTCATGGACGTGTTTGGAGAGTCTGAAGTGACGAGTGGAAGTGACGTCGTTTGAAGGAGGCATTGAAACGTCGCCGTTGCAATAAGCCCCCATGATGCTTTTCTTTCTGTCTGTCTCAACGTTTCTGTCTCTTTTGTTGACGAGAGGAAAGTGAAAAAGCAGAGAGTGGGTTCTTCAGGTTCACATTCTCAACTTATTCGTAGTATTAGTATTATATAAGTGAATGGGATACAGTGATATACCATGCTTCCACTCAGGGCATTTGAATATTCGGGTGTAATGGGTTGGTTTTTGAAATGGTTAAGGATTCGATCCAATTAAAATAGATTGAGTTAGATTGGGTTAGGTTGTTATAATTGTAGATTCTTCACCTTATTTGAGTAGTAGTCTACAAACCTCACATTTTAGATCCATTGTTAATCCTCAAAACCCGTTTTTTCCGATGGGGTTCTCTCGGAAATTTTTCCGATACCCCCAAGTCGGCTTTAAAACCCCGTTTTTAATAAACGAGCATTTTTCCGAGAAAAAATTTCGAGAGAACCCCATAAAAAAAACGGGGGTTTGAGGCCTAAAGAGTGGGGTTTGTAGACTACTACTCTACACACCCCATTTTTATTTTTGAAATTACAATTGTACCATTCTAACCAAAAGGAAAAAAAACTAAAAAGAAAAAAAAAACAGCTAATCTAACACCGCATCTCTAGGGAGAGCAGTACTTCTATAATCATGGGCTAACAAGCTTTTAAGACCTTCCACATGTTGCATGAATCAGTAGGAACTCTCATCCATATGAAGGCTTAAATTAGCTAGATAATCGGCACATATGTTGTCTTCCCGAAAGGTGTGAGTGAAAATAATGTCTCATTCTTTCTTTGTCCACATGATAATGTGGTTTAAGAGGCTGTTGAGTTTTTCCTGATCCTGCTTCAGCATCTGCTTCTTGAGGATGTTTATGATTGTGAGAGAATCACTTTCAACAATCAGCTTTCTTATGCCCTTGTTCCAAGCTAATTAAAGACCAGTTAAGATTCCCCATAGCTCCGCCTTGAAAGCAGTGGTTACTCCAATTTTCTTAGCAAAATCAGCCTGCCATTGTCCTTCATAGTCGCGAATTAAGCCTCCACAACCAGCATGTCCTCGATTGCCCTTCGATGCCCTTTCTGTATTCAACTTAGACCAATTCTCTGGTGGTTTGACCCATTGAATGAATCTAGAGGTGATGCTTTTAATTCCTAATTTATATTGTTCTCTATAAGCTTTATTTATCCCTTCAATCTGCGTAAGAATGAACTGCTTGCAATTAGTAGGGTATATAAAAGAAGAGTCATTTTTAAAACAATTTCTCCAATGGCAAAGAAAATAAGTGCAGCATAAAAAAAATACTCCCCCAATTTTCTTTTGAAAAATCGCCCCATCCTCTAAGAAAATTGATTCTGCACCAAACGCTAATATCAGCGTTGAAGAATGTGTCTTTCTCTTTTGGTTGTATAAGCGAACTCTAGAGGTTGAAAGCTTTCTCACAATTTTGCATAGCATGCAGGTTTGTTTCACTGTCATTGCTGCAAATTTTACAATTCGCGTCTCCAATGCCCCATTTGTGTTTCCTGTCATTTGTTATTAATCTATTATGAGCTAATTTCCATCCGTGGAATTTTCATCTTTCAGGACATTTGAGATCCCACAAAGTCTGCCAAGGCATCTGCTCAACAGTGGGAGCATTAGAACAAAGTAAATCATAGGCACTCTTGACAGTAAAGTTCCCCTGAACAGAGGCACTCCACAGCAAAGGTCTTCACCAAGGTCATCACTGGGAGGAGGTATTGCACACATTTTTGTATGATAACATCAGTAACCATATGTTGCATCCTATTAAAATCTCATTCCCCGTTTGAATTGCTCATATCACTAACCAGGGTGATATCTGTGTCCATGTTAATGTCAATAGTTGCATGATCCTTTAAAATAACACTATTGCCAACCCATTTTTCCCTCCAAAACCAAGTGCTTTTACCATCTCATATTCGGTACTCAATATTATCAAGGAGAATAGGTCACATTTTTGACATTTCCTCCAAAGAGACGAGTCAGTCCTTAGAGAGTAACATTTTGAGAGTTGTTGCAACTCCGACCATATTTACCTTTAAGGACACAGACCCATAGAGCATCGGGTTCAGTCATAACACCCCAACAAAGTTTCATAATGAAAGCTTCATTAAAAGTATCAATCCTTCTAAACCCCAATCCTCCTTGAGGTTTAGGGAGACAGATTCGGTCCCAACTGATTAAGTGAGCCTTCTTGTGATCTCTTGTCCTACCCCATAAAAAATTTCTTTGAGCTTTCTCATTTTCGTTGCAAATATTTTTAGGGATAACTGAATGTTGCATAATATGGTTCGCCATAAATCCAATCACCGATTTAGCAAGAATAGTTCTTCCAGTAAGAGACAGAGAATTCGCTTTCCATTCAGCTAGCTTGCTTTCCAATCTCTCAAGAATAGGCTTAAAATTATCATGCCTTCTAGAGCTTCCATGGTCAATCGATCCTAAATAGCTTCTCAGGCCCTTAGATAGTTTAAAACCACTCAAGTGAGTGATATTATTTCTAATCTGAAGGGGGGTATTCTTTGAGAAGAAAATGCTCGTCTTTGTCTCATTATCCTTATGACGCAAAGCTTCTCCAAAAGTTTCAATGCATTGCATAATACTGCCAAGTTGCTCGATAGAGGCTTCGGCAAAAACAAGGAGGTCGTCGGCGAACATTAGGTGTGAAATAACAGGACCCTGTCTTCCCACTTTAATGGGCTTCCAGCTCCCTTTACTCACCGCTTCTTCAATAAGACGAGATAATTTATCCATGCATATAAAAAATAAGAAAGGAGACATAGGGTCTCCTTGTCTAATTCCCCGAGTAGGCAGGAAGGATTCAATTTTGTTGCCATTCTAGATCAGCTTATACGACGGAGAGGAGATGCAACTATAAACAAGATCAACGAAACTGTCAGGTAGGTGAAGTTGTAGAAGACAATCCTTGATGAAGTTCCAAGATATTCTGTCATACGCCTTCTCAAGATCAAATTTGATAGACATATAGCTTTTTCTACCCTGCATGTGATTCATAGAATGCACCACTTCTTAAGCAATTATGATATTGTCTTGAATATTTCTTCCTAGAACGAAGTCAGCTTGATACGGAGAAATCCATTTTCTTAAGATAGGTTTCAATATGTTAGCAAGGATCTTAGTAATGCATTTATACACCACATTACACAAAGATATTGGCCTGAATTGTGTAGCATACTGAGGTTGCTCAATTTACGGGATCAGGACCGACAAAGTAGAATTAATATACTTTATAACTTCATTATCTTGCCACACACTTTTAATAAAAAGACTAAAGCTTTGGTTAATGATATTCCAATTATGCTTAAAAAAGAGAGCTGGAAGGCTATCTTCCCCTGGAGCTTTTAGGGACCCCATAGAGAACAAAGCCTTCCTAATCTCATCATCAATAGCCATATTACCAAGATACGAGAGATCAAAATCAACTGAAGGGTAAGAAAAATTACAATTAAGAACAGGTCTATTTATGTTGTCCTCCATATAAAGTTGAATAAAAAAGGACCTAACCATGTCTCTAATGAGATCACGTCATAGGTCCACTCACCATTAGTGTCTTTTAAGGATAAAATTTTATTATTGTTTCTCCTACTGATGGTTCGGGAATGATAATACATCGTGTTGCGGTCCCCACTAAGAATCCAGTCCTTTCTGGATTTTTGGTGCCAAAGAAGTTCTTCATGGAACAGAGTTTCTTCAAGCTCTTTTTGAAGATTCTTTTCCAGCACCTGGAGGTAATTATTACTACCATAATCATTGGAGCATTGAATTCCACCTAATCTAGCCATAAGCTCCTTCTTCCTCATGAAAACATTTCCAAAGACTTACCTGTTCCAATCCTGCAAGTTTGGAATAAGAGAAAATATATTATTAAAATAGTTTAAACTATTCCAATTATCATGCATAAAACGAGAAAAATCATAATGAGACAGCCACATCGCTTGAAAGCGAAAGGGCCTGTTTATAATCCTGTTTTGATGCGGATTCATATGTAGGCAGATGGGATGATGATCTGAGTGAATGTGCGACAACATTTTGACAAAAGCATCAAGAAATCGGAGCCTCCAATTGTTGTTACATAAGATTCTATCTAATCTCTTGAAGACTCTATCATAACCAGCTCTACGAGGCCCTATCCAAGTAAAAGACCCCCTAGTTTGGTCGAGATCGATCAGGCCATTCCTATTGATTTTATTAGAAAATTGGATACATCTGTTGAAGTCAATGGGTGCACCTCCTCTTTTTCACTAGCACATTTTATTTCATTAAATTCCCCCATGAGCAACCAATCACTATCAGCTTCCATATGTTGTTCTATGTCCATGATGGTATCCCACAGCTCCACCCTTTCTTCCGCCCGAGGACTGGCATAGATTGCTGAAAGCCACCAGGTTTTAAAATTATCCTCTTGTATGAGCACATGCACAATCTGCCTCTCGTTTCTAATCTCATGCACAGTGATATCATCATTATTCCATAAAATCCAAATTCCTCTAGAAAACCCAACTGCTTCAGAGATGACAGAATTCCGGAAACCCAACTTTGGAATGATATTAAGAGCTCTATTTTCGCTACACCTAGGTTCCTGAATAATAACAATATCAGGTCTTTGTGTAGCAATCATACTTTTAAAGGTTCGACCGAAGTCAAGGCCCAAGGCACCTCAAACGTTCCATGAGATAACTATCATTGATTCGGTTTATTTGATTGATCTTTAAGACCTGCATGTACTGGTTGAATTTCAACATCTTGCCTCTCTGCTCCTTTCTTTTTATCCGTGTCTATATCCATGAAGTTCTCAAGTGGCTTCGGTGGTATAGTTTCTGAGATAAGGGAGCTTTTCTGTTTATTAAAAAAATCAATAGTCTCATTAGAGGGTATACTGATGCGGGTCATCAAATGATCAATGGAACCTTTTCCTTGTTTTTGAAAGATTTTCATGGTGTGAAGGATTTTCTCCTCCTTCTCTTTTAATTGTTGTTTTGTTGCGACATCATTCTCCTTGTTTGGAAGAGACACTTGCTGAGTAACCTGTTGAATGGGGTTACTGTTTGATGAAGAAGAAGCTTTGTGGTTAAATTTTTTGGCAGGAACATTATGAGCGTGGGTTTTAGTGCCCTTCTGTTGGGTATTTTTCCCAGCCAAAGGGTTTCTAACCCTAACTTCAGTCCTTTGTGGAGGGTCCACCTTACGTATGATCACACCCTGATCTTTGTTATTGTTGGTAGAATCGTCATTAATGTCCACTCCTTAGTCATTTCCATCAGATAGAATAGCAAATCTAGATCCCACATTTTTTGCCTGATGTTGAGTAACATTATCTTTTCGTGATCCTCTTCCCTTAAATTTAGGAGTCCTTTGCACCAACATCCAGGGTCCAAAGTGAGACTTTTCAGCAATGATATTATTAACCAAATCCTGCTAATTATGCGTAGGCTCTAATCCTTTTTCAGTTTCCTTTTCTGACCTAGCGTTGACCACATGGGACTGGGAGCCGTTAGACTGTTGTTGGGTTACCCGGAATTCCCCTGTCTTCTCCATGCGCATTGCTGGATCAGATTGATGCATGTCTAAAGGTTCATGGTTTTCAATCTTCTCTTCCACGTTAACTACAATATGCTCAGTGCACTGATCAATTTTATGGCCATATCTTTCACATCTATAACAAATTAAGTGGAGTCCTTCATACTCCAAATTAATCTCCATCCCAAAAGCTTTAACTTTTGGAACAAGTTGCTTTCTAAAATCTATCTCAACACAAATCCTTGCGAATTTAGCTCTGGAATGCACTGAGGTAGTGTTGTCGATTTTTAGCATAGTACCTATTTTATTCCCCACACGACGAAGGAAGCTAAAATTGTACAGCTCCATGTCAAGGTTTGGAATACGCACCCAAACCGCCACCTTTGTAACCTTTTTCTCTCCTTGCATGAAGAGTGGTCTCCACCTTTGGACTATCAAGTAGTGAACAGCAACTTTCCACGGACCCTCGAAGAGAGCATGTTTATAGTCCGCTTCAGCCGTGAACTGCACCAAGAAATATCCTCTAGGCATTTCAATGATCTTGATAGTGCCTTCTTTAACCCAGCTTCTATGGAGTTTATTCTCAAGGATCCTTGATATTGTTATTTTTATTGATTATGAGCTTTCATGTTTAATTATTTGTTCAACCAAACCAATTTACTGTCCTTCATATACCCTATCTAATTTTTTTTGTCATACTCTGATCACTTTTTGCCAAAATATTGTTATTAATAACTAAATATTATCAATAAAATGATTATAATGTTATAATGAATCTTTAAAATTGTTTATAAATTTTTTTAACTAATTAATTGTACACTGATAATATAGAATCCTGATTGAGCCTATGAGTCAATTTATTTTATCCCTGAACGATATTTTAAGAAAATATGTTATTTTAATGCTTTTTATGTAACATGTAAATGTTAACTTATCTCAATTTTTGTAATTTATTATTACCATTAATTACTACTTTGGTTTTATAACTATACAATAGATTTTTATACAAAATATGTTTCTTGTGTAAAAAATGTTACTCCCTCCGTCCCTATATATAAGACTCCCTTGGGGAATTTCATGTTCATTAAGAAAGTTAGTTAATTTAGTTAATGGTATTGAAAATGTGAATATTTAGATATGCATTTTCATAATTACCCATATTAATATTATTGGAAATCTAAAAAGTGTTAAATAAATAGGGGTGTTTGTGGAAAGAAGTAATTGGTATAAGATCTTATAAATAGGGACAAAATAAAAGTGTCAAATGAGTCTTATATTTAGGGACGAAAGTAGTATAAAAGTTTGGCTGATAAAATAAATAGGGCATCAGGTACAATTTTATACAAATATTTAAATAGAAGACATGAGGAGTAATCAGCAAAACTAACAATTTCAAACAGAGTTGCCAAGATTTTTGTATGCAGTAAGTATAAAATATAGGTTGACATGTACACAAGGTTGCCGGTTGGATAATGGCAACCGTTAATCAAAATTTTTAGCAAAATCAATGGCAAAAAGATTTGTCCTCATTAGTGGTGCCAAGTCTGGCACCACATCAAACGTTAACAACTTTGTGGTTTGGTTGCTGACACACGGTAGAATACAAACAATAAACATATTAAAAAATTTCATTCGTATAACAAACACTATATGATTCTTATGTGGAACATAAAAATAAAGCACATATTGCAACACCCTCGTAATAATATACGAGTAATTACATAAATTAAGTATCGTTTACTCGAAAATAGTATGGACTTGTTAAAGTATTAGAATTATAGGAAATAAATTTTTCCTTCCTTTTAAAATTCTAAAAGATTGGGTGCGCAATCACAAACCATTGAACCTCGGAAAATCAATTATACCTTTGTGATAAATATTGGATTCAGTATTCTAAACATTAATTAAATAAACTTAAACTTTGAGAAATAAGAATTGTGATAGCATTCTCCTGATATAAAATAATTAAAGTACCTCATAGTTCAAATTATTAGATTTTGCTATCTTTCGTAATTTCAAATCGTAGGATAATATCCTTTGTAAATAACGTAACTGAATCCTTTTGAATTATTATCAGAGTAAGTGGAAAATCATTGGACTATGAATAGTGAATATAAACATAATATATATATATCTGTGATAAGAAGTACATAGTCCAAGTAGTCAGAAGTAACCGAGTCCAATACAAGTCCATAAACATAAAACTAAAAAGAAAGATCAATACTCTAGAGCTCTCCCAAAAATATATGCAATATAAAATAACTCAAAAATAAAGGCTCCAGTGCTGATCCAGAAGTAGCAGTAGTAGTAGTAGTCCAAGTCACCAACAAGTCATCCATCCATCCATCAAAAAGATCCATAACAGCTGCAGAACGAGTCCCTGACCCTCACTACCTATACTCTGCACAAACCTCGGGGTCATCATCCCTCCACTGGCTCCCAGTATAGTGCTCAACTGGCTCGTCTCCGCTCCCTGCCTCGACAGGATCCTCCTCTATCTCATCGACGGGGATGGTACCCTAGCATTGGGTACAAGGTCAGGTTATGGTGCAACCTTAACTGGACTCGTCGGATCAGGTATAGGAGTATCCTCTCGGACAACTCTAGAAGAAAAAGGGTGAGAGCGGTAAACTGATCTAAAACGAAAGCTATGATAAGAACGAGCAGGTCGAGCTGGAGGTGGTCCATGATAGGTATAGAAACGGGGTACGTGCATAGTATAGATAATGGGGGTCTTGAATCTAAGAGGACGAGTACGGATCAGTGGATTAGGGTGATAGAAGGTCAACTCTACCTCACCCTCATACACTGCCCTATGGTCCTCATAAATCCATACCCCACTAGGGAGAGGGCAGATCTCGATGCACGCGAGATAACGAGACATCACCTACAAGGGCATGGGGATAAGCAGAACGTACACATAATCGATAGAGAATAAATATTTAATAATTAACATGTGTATGACATATATCAACCAGACATGTCATCAGATACAATTTACACATATAATCCAATGGCAGATAATAATGCACATCATATGCCCAAAATCAAGTTATCAATCAATTTTCATTATTTAAATATGAGTGGCATGATGCATGATGTCTTATCACTCAAATCCTAGCATCCATGAAAACTATATCCCCTCTCGGACTTCCATCCTCAAACTTGGGTGTACAATTCTTGTACTATGTACTTTTCGCAGTACAATTCAATACATTCCCCGAATGTAATACGAACAAGCTTGGTAGTGATACAAAATGCCGCATCTCTGGAAGACGTCACGTTCCCAACGTAATAATCACATCATCAGTATCTACCTATACTGGCCATGTCTTTAACTCATAAACGTGTCATCAAGCGAGTCATTTATTTTGCATTCTCAGAGGCCCTCCTCATGTTACATAAACATGAAATTGATTCTATCATCCAATCACTATGTATGAATGCATCAAAGTTAATTCACTTTATTGGTATTTGATTTATTTAATAATATTCAACATTATCATTAAATAATCAAAGTACATTTCATGATTTATTTTAAAAAATCATAAAATATTAAATCAGACATTTTCTGATATATTTACTTCCCATGTGATTGATTAAGGTATAATTTAAAGAATTAAAATTAAAAATGGTATTTCTCAGAATTTTTAATTCTGACAATCGATTGTCACCTCGTGATAATCGATTGTCAATGACAGCAGAACACTAAAAATGAGGTGTTCACATACCATTTTCGATTCCTCTTTAAATTAACCCAAACTAAGTTAAAACAGGACAATATCATCATCAAATAGACATGTTCAATCACTGAAATCAACACATTTCATAGGGATTTCATTTACATACTCAATTATGTATGAAAACAACTAAATCAACAACTCATGATATCAAATCATTACATACTCAATTATTTCATGATTTCAGCATCTAAACACCTTGTATGCATCCAAAGAAATTTGCTCAAATCAAACATAGAGAACAATTTGGTCTCAAAACCAAAAACCTTTTTCAACTACGCCCTTTAGAACCTCTTGGTGGCTCTCTATATAAAATCACATGCTTTAAACTCTAACTAGTGTACGAATAGCTTTCCCCTTACCTCTCACAGACTTGTTTTAACAGAAACTTGTGAAAGATTTGCTCCAAAACTCTCAGACCACAAAATCAAGGCTTAAAGTGAGCTCCAGAACTAAAATTTTCGTTTCTGCAGAATTGGTGCACTGAATTTGAAGACTCGATTCTCCTAGCACACACACTCTTGGCTCGCGATTTTTATAGCACTGCAAAGCTTGAAATCTAATCTTTGCAATGGTGTATAATATGTGGATTATTGTTGTGAATTGAAGGAGAATGAAGAGCTCGAATCTAAGAACTCTAAACAGAGCTTTACATGCAAAATTTCCAGAACTTGACCAAATGAACTCCAATCTCTCATCAACAAGGTTATTTATAGCCAAATCAAGAGTTCATGCAGATCGACGCGTGTTCTAGGACGTGTTCATGGGTGGATTTCGTGTCAAAACATGGGATTAGTGGTTGATTACTCATCAAACGCACTCACAACTGGTGTTGCTGCACTATGACAATTGATTGTCATATCGTGATAATCAATTGTCACGACTAAAATTTTCAAAAATTCATGTTTTATTTCATTTCCCTCCAAAACCTTTCTAATATTACTTTTAGGTCCCCAAACAAGGACTAACATGCAAAACACACATTTTTACACAAAAATAAATATAAATATATTTTTTCACCTGTTTTCTTTTATCAAATACATACATAACACACATAATTAATCAAAAATTAAAATAAAAGCAATTAATTATAAAATAAATTTATAATTAACTTTTATTAATCAATGATTAAAAATTTGGGGTGTTACACTACTCCCCTACTTAAAAGGAATTTTGTCCCCAAAATTGAACTTACGAAAAAAAATTCAGGATAATCCTGACGCATCCTATTCTCAAGCTCCCAAGTTGCTTCGATTATATCACCACTTATCCAGATAACCTTGACCAAAGAAATTCCTTTTCCTGTGAGTTGCTTAATTCTTCGATCATCAATACGAATAGGAATGGCTTTAAAGGTTAGATTCTCACGTATATCTAGGTCATCAGGACGTATTTTGAGAATAGTGGTTGGGTCATGGACATACTTTTTCAACTGAGATACATGAAAAACGCTATGTAAATTAGCTAAAGATGGGGGAAGAGCTATCTGATATGCTACAGGACCCACGCGTTTGAGGATTTGGTAAGGACCAATAAACTTAGGGGATAATTTCTGGGTTTTCAGAGCTCTACTAATACCTTTGGTTGGAACTATTCTAACAAACACATGCTCCCCTTCAACAAACTCTAATGGTCTTCGCCTTCGATTAGCATAACTCTTTTGTCGGCTCTGAGCTGTCCTCATCTTTTCTTGGATCATCTTGATCTTCTCAGTTGTTTCTTGCACTACATCAGGACCAATAAGAGAATTCTCCCCTACTTGGAACCAACATAGCGGGGTCTGATATTTCCTTCCATACAGAGCTTCAAATGGTGCCATTCCAATACTCGTATGATAACTATTGTTGTAAGTAAACTTTACGAGTGGCAACATTTGTTCCCAACTTCCTTGTTCTTCCAGAACACAAGCACTTAAGATGCCCTCTAATGACTGAATAGTCCTCTTCGTTTGACCATCAGTCTGAGGATGATATGCAGAACTCAGCTTCAACCTTATTCCCAAAGCTTGATGTAGACTCTGCCAAAACCTTGACGTGAACCTGGGGTCACGATCGAAAACTATATTTGATGGTACAACATGCAACTGAACTACTTCCTTAACATACAACTGACTGAGCTTCTCCAAAGGATAACACATATTCACTGGAATGAAATGCGTCGACTTCGTTAAACGATCCACAATCACCCAAATTGCATCGTGGTTGGTAACTGTCTTTGGTAAACCAGTTACGAAATCCCTTGATATACTATCCCACTTCCATTGTGGAATATCCAAGAGATGTAGTCCTTCTCCTGGTTTCTAATGTTATATTTTAGCCTTCTGACAAACCAAACAAGAAGCCACGTACTTAGCCATATCCTTTTTGAGACCAGACCACCAAAACAACTTCTTCAGATCTTGATACATCTTGGTCGATCGAGGGTTCATACTCATCTTGCTTTTGTGTGCTTCTTCCATAATCATCCTTCTAACCTCCGAATCATTCGGTATGCAAATCCTCGTTTTGAAACGAAGAATTTCATCTCCTCCTTCTTGAAATTCTGGTTCCTTTCCTTCCATCCTTAACCTTCGTTTCTCCTTCAACTCATCGTCTTCTTGCTGCAACTCCCGAATTATTTTCAAGAACTCATTGGTGATTTGTAACATTCCCAACTTGATGCTTGACAGTTCCACTTGCATCGTCAAACTCAAATCTGTAAATTCTTCAATCAAAACAGCTTCCTTTACCATCATCTAACTAGCGTGCATTGCTTTTCGACTCAATGCATCTGCCACTACATTCGCCTTCTCAGGATGGTAATGAAGTTCAAAATCATAATCCTTCAGGAACTCCATCCATCGGCGTTGCCTCATATTCAACTCCTTTTGATCAAAAAGGTACTTCAAACTCTTATGGTTACTAAACACCCGAAACATAGTGTCATAAAGATGATGTCTCCAGATCTTTAGAGCAAACACAATCGCTGCGAGCTCTAAATCATGAGTTGGGTTATTCACTTCGTGCGTCTTCAACTGTCGAGAAGCATAAGCTACCACCTTCCCTTCTTGCATCAACACACTTCCGAGCCCTTGCTTGGATGCATCGCAATACACCTCAAAGCTCTTGTAAGAATCAGGTAAGATTAACACAGGAGACGATGTTAACCTTTCCTTCAACTGTCGGAAGCTATTTTCACACTTCCCATCCCACAAGAAAGGTTGACTTTTTCGAGTCAATTTGGTAAATGGTAAAGCAATCTTAGAAAATCCTTCTATAAATCTTGTATAATATCCAGCCAGTCCTAAGAAACTCCGAATTTCAGTGACTGGCTTTGGCTGTTCCCATTACAAGACTGAATCCACTTTTGCCGGATCCACTGCTATCTCTTCTTCAAAGATCACATGTCCTAGGAACTTAACTTCCTTTAGCCAAAACTCACACTTAGATAGTTTGGCGACAATTGCTTCTCCTTTAGGACCTTCAACACAATTCTTAGATGCTCCGCGTGCTCTTCACGACTCTTCGAATAGATTAGAATATCGTCAATGATTACTACCATGAACGAATCAAGATACGGTCTAAAGATTTGATTCATGTAGTCCTTGAAGATTGCAGGTGCATTAGTCAATCCGAACGGCATTACTACATACTCATAATGTCCGTATCGAGATCGAAATGCGGTCTTAGAGATATCTTTCTCCCGGATTCTGATTTGATGGTATCCCGACCTTAGATCAATCTTGGAAAATATTGAAGCTCCACGAACTTGATCCATAAGGTCATCTATCCTTGGTAAATGATACTTATTCTTAATAATGACCTTATTCAACTGCCAGTAATTAACACACATTCTTAAGTTTCCATCTTTCTTCTTTACAAACAAAACCGGAGCTCCCCACGGAGACATACTCGATCTGATCAGTTGCTTCTGCAATAGATCTTCCACCTGCTTCTTCAACTCAGCCATTTCTGGTGGTACCATTCTATAAGGAGCAATAGAAATGGGACCAGCTCCCGAAATTAGATCGATTCCAAACTCGATCTCTCTCTTTGGCGGTAAACTTGGTATTTCGTCAGCGAACACCTCTGGAAAATCCCTAATAACAAGAATTTCCTCAATTGATTGTTCTCCTTCTCCTACCTCTGAGGTAAACAAACACATATAACCTGCGGGTTCTGGGTTCTTATAGACAATTGTCTTTTTATCACAATCGATGATCACTTGGTTTTTACTCATCCAGTCCATTCCCAATATTACATGTAATTGTGACAAAGGTAGACAGATCAAATCTATTCTAGAGACTCTGTCTAACACTTCCACATGACAGCTAAGACACACCTTAGAAGCAATTACAGGAAGATTTGTAGTGGTTTCTACCTTAAGAATATAAGGTGGATCAGACACAGGTATTTTCAAACGATTCACATATTCATAAGAAACAAAGGAATGTGTAGCTCCTGAATCAAACAAAACATTAAAGGACTGACCATTGAGCAAGTAATTACCTTGCACGATATCAGAGGATTGGTTTGCTTCCACACCACTAAGAGTGAAAACTCTGTCAGGAATAACAGGTTTATCAGCTGATCCTTTCGGATTGGTCTTGGTCGGTTCCTTGCAATCACGAGAGAAATGCCCTGGCTTCCCGCAATTGAAACCGCCAATTGTAGCCCAACAAAAAACAACCGAAATGGTGACACTTGTACTTTTGGCAATATGGAGCATCATTGCGAGAATTGCCCTTATCACCAGCTTTGGCTTTTCCCTTGCCTCAATTCTTGTGAGAATAAGGACCCTTGCTTCTGTGATCATACCGCTTACGCCTCTGAGGTCCATAATTCTGATGATCCCTTTTCTCCTGCACTTGCACTCCCTCTGCCTTCTTGTCATCCTCATACATCCTACACATATCCACTAGTGCGGGGAAACTCTGAATTCTCTAATAGCTGAAAACATACTTCAACTTTGGTCTCAAGCCACCTTCAAACTTAATACACTTACTCCTCTCATCAGGGTTGTACTGGTAGTAGGGAGAGTATTTCATCAACTCCTCAAACTTTGCGGCATACTCCCCTACACTCATATCCCCTTGCTTGAACTGTAGAAACTCCACTTCCTTCTTCCTCCTCAGGTCTTCCGGAAAATATTGATTGAGAAACTTCTCCATAAATGCTCCCCAACTTCCTTCATAATTCAACAATTGGACGGTATGGTTCCACCAATTTTCAACTTATCCTTCCAACATATAGACTGCATATGTCACTTTTTGAGCATCGGTACAGTCTAGAGTTCTGAGAATTTTGTCCATTTCATGAATCCACTTATTAGCTTCCTCAGGTTTAAATCCTCCTTCAAACTTAGGTGGATTACAACTGCGAAAATCCGCAAGACTCTTGGATTCAGTAATTCCAGCATTGCACTGAGGAGGCGGGTTAGCTTGTTGTTGCTGCTACTGCTGATGCAGATGTTGTTGCATGATTTCGAAAACAGCTGTGATCCTTTCCAGCATCGCATTGGTATGATTTTGGTTTCTAGTCATCATATTAGACATGCACTATGGGCTTATGGTCATATATGATTGACAAAAGAAACACTGAATCACCTAAGCTAATGTTGAAACTATCACAATAGCTCAGATCGCACATTACAATTTGTATCTATCACATATTAAAGTGAGATACTAATAAATTAAAACATAAAAACATACACTGCAATGACTTCTCTGATGTGGATGACTAGCTCTTTGGACTCCTTCTTCAATCGTAGGATCATTTATGCTCTAATACAACCAAGTGCAACACCCTCATAATAATATACGAGTAATTATATAAATAAAGTAACGTTTACTTGAAAATAGTATGGACTAGTTAAAGTATTACAATTATAGGAAATGAATTTTTCCTTCGTTTTAAAATTCTAAAGGATCGGGTGCGCAATCACAAACCATTGGACCTCGGAAAATCAATTATACCTTTGTGAAATATTGGATTCAGTATTCGTAAACATTAATAAAATAAAATTAAACTTTGAAACATAAGAATTTTGATAGCATTCTCCTGATATAAAATAATTAAAGTACCTCATAGTTCAAATGATTGGAAATGCTATCTTTCATAATTTCAAATCGTAGGATAGTATCCTTTGTAAATAACGTAACCGAATCCCTTTGAATTATTATCAGAGTAAGCGGAAAATCATTGGACTATGAATAGTGAATATAAACATAATATATATCCGTGATAAGAAGTACATAGTCCAAGTAGTCAGAAGTAACCGAGTCCAGATACAAGTCCATAAACATAAAACTAAAAATAAAGATCAATAATCTAGAGCTCTCCCAAAAATATATGCAATATAAAACAACTCAAAAATAAAGGCTCCAGTGCTGATCCAGAAGTAGCAGTAACAGTAGTAGTCCAAGTCACCAACAAGTCATCCATCAAAAAGATCTATAGCAGTTGCAGAACGGGGCCCTGACCCTCACTACCTATACTCTGCACCTACCCAGGGGTCATCATCCCTCCACTGGCTCCTAGTAGAGTGCTCAACTGGCTCGTCTATGCTCCCTGCCTCGACAGGATCTTCCTCTATTTCATCCGACGAGGATGGTATACCCTAGCACTGGGTATAGGGTCAGGTGATGGTGCAACCCTGACTGGACTCGTCGGATCAGGTATAGGAGTATCCTCTCGGACAACTCGAGAATAAAAAGGGTGAGAGTGGTAAACTGATCTAAAACGAAAGCTATGATAAGAACGAACAGGTCGAGCTGGAGGTTGTCCATGATAGGTATAGAAAGGGGGTCATAATATAGATAATGGGGATCCTGAATCTACGAGGACGAATACGGAACAGTGGATTAGGGCGATAGAAGGTCAACTCCACCTCACCCTCATACACTGCCCTATGGTCCTCATAAATCCATACTCCACTAGGGAGAGGGTGGATCTCGATGCAGGCGAGATAACAAGACATCACCTACAAGGGCATGGGGATAAGCAGAACGTACACATAATCGATAGAGAATAAATATTTAATAATTAACATGTGTATGACATATATCAACCAGACATGTCATCAGATACAATTTAATACACATATAATCCAATGATAGATAACAATGCACATCATATGCCCAAAATCAAGTTATCAATCAATTCTCATTATTTAAATATGAGTGACATGATGCATGATGTCTTATCCCTCAAATCCTAGCTTCCATGAAAACTATTTCCACTCTCGGACGTCCATCCTCAAACTCTGGTGTACAATTCCTGTACTATGTACTTTTCGCAATACAATTCAATACATTTCTCGAATGTATTACGAACAAGCTTGGTAGTGATACAAAACGCCGCATCTTTGGCAGACGTCACGTTCCCAACGTAATATTCACATCATCAATATCTACCTGTACTGGCCACGTCTTTATCTCATAAACGTGTCATTAAGCGAGTCGTTTATTTGACACTCTCAGAGGCCCTCCTCATGTTACATAAACATGAAATCGATTCTATCATCCAATCGCCATGTATGAATGCATCAAAGTTAATTCACTTGATTGGTATTTGATTTAATTAATAATATTCAACATTATCGCTAAATAATCAAAGTACATTTCATGATTTATTTAAAAAAATCATAAAATATTAAATCAGACATTTTCTCATATATTTACTTCCCATGTGATTAATTAAGGTATAATTTAAAGAATTAAAATTAAAAATGGTATTTCTCATAATTTTTAATTCTGACAATCGATTGTCACCTCGTGATAATCGATTGTCAATGACAACAGAACACTAAAAATGAGGTTTTCACATAACATTTTTGATTCCTCTTTAAATTAACCAAAACTAAGTTAGAACAGAACAATATCATCATCAGATAGGCATGTTCAATCACTGAAATCAACACATTTCATAGGGATTTTATTTACATACTCAATTATGCATAAAAACCACTAAATCAACAACTCATGATATCAAATAATTTTATACTCAATTATTTCATGATTTCAGCATCTAAACACCTTGTATGCATCCAAAGAAACTTGCTCAAATCAAACATAGAGCGCAATTTGGTCTCAAAACCAAAAACCTTTTTCAACTAAGCCCTTTAGAACCTCTTGGTGGCTCTCTATATAAAATCACATGCTTTAAACTCTAACAAGTATACGAATAGCTTTCCCCTTACCTCACAGACTTGTTTTAACAGAAACTTGTGAAAGATTTGCTCCAAAACTCTCAGACCACAAAATTAAGGCTTAAAGTGAGCTCCAGAACTCAGATTTTCGTTTCTGCAGAATGGATGCACTGACTTTGAAGACTCGATTCTCCTAGCACACACACACACACACTCTCGGCTCACGATTTTTATAGCACTGCAAAACTTGAAATCTAAGCTTTTCAATGGTGTATAATATGTGGATTATTGTTGTTAATTGAAGGAGAATGAAGAGCTCGAATCTAAGAACCCTAAACAGAGCTTTACATGCAAAATTTCCAAAACTTGACCAAATGAACTCCAATCTCTCATCAACAAGGTTATTTATAGCCAAATCAAGAGTTCATGCAGATCGACTCGTGTTCTAGGACGTGTTTATGGGTGGATTTCGTGTCAAAACATGGGATTAGTGGTTGATTACTCATCAAACGCACTCACAACTGGTGCTGCTGCACTATGACAATCGATTGTCATATCGTGATAATCGATTGTCACGACTAAAATTTTCAAAAATTCATGTTTTATTTCATTTCCCTCCAAAAACTTTCTAATATTACTCTTAGGTCCCCGAACAAGGACTAACATGCAAAACACACATTTTTACACAAAAATAAATATAAATATATTTTTTCACCTATTTTCTTTTATCAAATACATACATAACACACATAATTAATCAAAGATTAAAATAAAAGTAATTAGTTATAAAATAATTTTATAATTAACTTTTATTAATCAGGGATTAAAAATTTGGGGTGTTACACATATCACCTATTTCATATACGTAAAAGGTTAATTGCTAAAGATGATAAGCCAATGCATATGATTTGGTAAATGGGCGTCTAGATTTGATATATAGACAATATGAGTTCTTGATCCGAAATAAAATATTGTGGGTTGCTTTCTTAACAATAAAAGATCATAAGTCAGTAATATCATACATGCAATATGTCAACCTCAAAATTTTGAGTGTTTATTCTCACTTTCACTCCACTAAATAATTACCTAACGAGTTAATTGTGATCATTGAAATAAAAGAAATGAAGATTATTTCATGTAAAATTAATTTTTTTTGTAAGAAAAAATCTATTACCACTCACAAAATGTAACACAAAAAACCAATAACCAAGTCCTACCGTATCCACCTTCTAGGAAGGGTTCTATGAGGACTAAGTTATGAAAATCACAGTTCTATACCTAATCTATTGACTAAAGTAATACTTTTGCATTTTCTAAATCTAGGAAAACAAAAATTTTCTCTCAACGCAATCTCCCTTCTTGCTGTTTTGAACACTTGTGCTGAAGTTGTAGTCCTGTTAGCAAAGAGCTTCTCATTCCTTGCCTTCCAAGTATGGTATATAGCTACAACAAACGTAGCATAAATAATTTTCCTCATTGTTTTGTCCCTTATAGCATGACCAATCCACCTTGACCAGTTCCTAATTCTATAAGGCCATCTGTCCAACCCAATCCATAAGCACAAGTTATCAAGTAATTCCCTACTCCATTGACATTCGAAAAAAAGGTGTGCATTTGTTTCATTTGCACGATTACATAAAGAATAGTGTAAAGGAACCTGCATAAACATACTAATCCTATCTCTGGTCTTCATCCTTCCATGAGCCAGCAACCAAGTCACAAATTTGTGTTTAGGGACTGTTGTTGAATTCCATATGAATTTGTGCATTGGAAAGGTATCAAGTTGTCCAAGTAAAAACCTGTAACCACTGCTAATAGTATACAAGCCATCATGTGATGCAGTCCATCTGTCATTGAGAAAACCATTCTTCAACATGTTCTTAGTCTTAATTATCTGTTTCCATGCCAACCATCATGTTGCTTTATCTGGTAGTTCCATATATCCTCATCTTTTCAGTAAATGGTGCTGATCCATTTAACCCAAAGACAGTCCTTCTTTGCACCAATGTGCCACACTTGCTTACCAAGAGCAGCATAATTCTACTTGGTTATGTCCTTAAAACCTAAGCCACCAGCAAACTGTGGCCTGCAGACTGTGCTCCAAGCTACAGTAGCCATATACTGATCATGTTCATTTGAACCCCGTAGGAATTGCCTACGTTTCCTGTCCACCTCCTTGAGCACGGATTTTGGAATTATGAAAATTGATGCCCAATACACATGAATACTGAGCAACACTGAATTAATAAAGCACACTCTCCCTTGATAAGATAAATTCCTTGTCTTCCAAGCCTGAGTTATCTTGCAAAATTTATCAACAAGGATCTGACATGTACCTGCATTCCACCTTTTGAAAGATAAAGGCAAACCAAGGTATTTAAAAGGGAAGGTCCCTCTTTGGAAACCAGTGATGTGCAACAGCTCCTCTTGCTTCTCAGTAGATAACCCAGCCATATATATCCTTGACTTCTCAGGACTTGCCTGCAACCCTGAACATCTTGCAAAATCAGATAGCACACCAGTAATAAGTCTCACACTTGCTGGATGGCCTTTGCTGAAAATCATAAGATTATTAGCAAAAGCTAAGTTAATAAGATTAGTCTCTTTGCAAAGAGGGTGGTGTCTGAAATTCCTGTTTCTTGCAGCCTGCTGAAGCCCTCTAGTCAGAACCTCCATGGCCAACACAAAAATTAGGGGTGATATGGGATCACCTTGCCTAATTCCCCTTGACCCCGAGAAATTGTTTGAACTTTGACCATTAATGCATATAGAATAAGAAGCAGATGTGATGACAGTCATAATCCAGCCAATAAATTTCTGAGGCAACCTAAACATTGACAGCATGTCCTCAATAAATCTCCAATCTAGAGTGTCATAGGCCTTTTTAATATCTATCTTCGTTATGCATCTTGGAGAAATATTTTTCCTGCCGTACAATCTCAACAATTCCTGAGTTATTAAAATATTATGAATAATACTCCTATCCTTAACAAAGGCTGCTTGGTTATCTTGAACTAAGCTAGGTAGAACAACATTAAGCCTACTACAAAGTAATTTAGAAATGCATTTATAGAGGGTATTACAGCATAGCAATAGGTCTATAATTAGCCATAGTACTAGGACAATCAGTTTTAGCAATCAATACCAAGTTTGTTTCATTTACTTTCCTGAGGATCTGATTAGCAGTGAATAACTCTTGGATAGCATCAATGCAATCACTTCCCACAATATCCCAAGCTTCTTTGAAAAATCCAGCTCCAAAGCCATCAGGTCCTGGAGCCTTATCAATGTGGATATCAAAAAAAAGCTTGTTTAATTTCCTCTGCATTAAAAGGCTTTATCATGCTTAGCTGTTGATCTGAATTGAGAGTAGGACCATCACTCATAAAAGAATCATTCCATTGATAAACATGATGTTTTTGGAACATATTCTTGTAGTACTGACAAAACGAATCAGTTATATTTTCCTGGCCAGACACCAAACTTCCATCATCAGACGATTTGATGCTCAATATTCTGTTTTTATATCTCCTTTGGTTGATGGCTGAATGAAACAACTTGGTATTCTGATCCCCCTCATCTATCCAATTTAACTTTGCTTTTTGCTTGAGAAAGAGCACGACATTCCTGTGAATCTCCATATGCTGGCTTTGAATAGATTTCTCCTCCTCCTGAAGCAGCACATCATTTGGATTCTGGACCAACTAACTTTGAACATACTCACTTTTGTCTCTGAGCATAGCCTTCTTAGAATCAATCATAGAAAAACATCTTCTGTTAAGCTCACTAAGAGGACCTTTTAATAACTGGAGCTTCTTCATAACAATAAACATCTTGCTTCCTTCAATACAATTGCTCCAAACATCTTTCACAATATGCTGAAATTCAGAATGCTTGGCCCACATGTTGAAGAATTTAAAAGATGTTCTATCTCTTCTGTCAAACTGGTTCCATTCAACCAAGATTGGTGAATTATCAGAGAGACCAGGCTGAAGAAAGTTTGCCTCAACAATCGGCCACTTTGTACACCAAGCTTCATTTACAAGAGATCTGTCCAATTTACACCAAATTCTCTGGTCCCCTAATTGCTTGTTATTCCACGTGTAAAAATTGCCTTTATATTTCATATCAATGAGATGACAGTCATGCACACATTCCCTGAAATCAGCAAGCTGAGCCACATCAGGGTCAATTCCACCAAGCTTTTCATGCTGCTCAAGGACAGTGTTGAAATTCCCTAGCAGAAGCCAAGGAATGTTAATCAGACTGCCTAGACCTTTTAGGATCTCCCAAAGCTCCTTTCTTTCCTCAATATCATTTGCAGCATATATGACAGTTACAAAAAAGGAACTGCCATCAAGTTTAGTGACCACAAGACAATGTACATACTGATTGGATATTCCCACAATGAAAACATCAAACATATCTTTCTTCCAAATGATGAGAATTCTCCCAATAGGACAGACATCATTGTTACTATAATGACCCCAGCCTGGAGCAATGTGTTGTAGGACAGAGTTAACGGAGTTGCTTCGGAGCTTATTTTCTACAATTGCCATAAAACCTATACTAAAATTTCTGCAGAAGTTTATCACCTCCTACTGTTTTGAGGGACTGTTCATCCCTCTTATGTTCCATGCTACTAAATTATCCATGTGAAGGTGGCATTGCTTCCTGCCCTTTACTCCTCTCAATTCTTGCTTGTGCCTTGCTCCTAGTCACCACCGAAATCCAAGGCTGTTCTTGTGCATCCTTGATCTGAGCATCATTCCCTGCAATAGACGCATCAGGTCTAGATGGACTAGCACCAACTAAAAACCTTCCTGCACCATGACCTTTACTTGCCTCGGCACTGACTATTTTAACTGAATCAGCACCAGGGCTGTCAGCATCACCTAAATATGTTGCACCAACTATAGTATCAGTGTGTGAACCAGAAATTTCCCCACCATCAATATTCGAGTCCTTCACTGCACTCTCTAAAGCGACCTCATCACTGGCCTTTAAGGCCTCATCAATTTTCTCTATGTCTTCTCTGGTGGGCCTTTTCTTTTCAACCCATTGTTGCTTAATATGCTTCCTACACATCTTGGCATCATGACCGTACGTTGAGCACTTTGCACATAACACAGGCTTCCACTCATATGCCACCCTTTGAGTGACAATGTTGCATCTGTCATCCTCAAAAAATATCTCATCAGGCAAAACAGCAAGGTCCACCTCAACCAGGACTCGAGCAAAGTTTATACGATTTCGATCCTTAGTCATTTGGTCTACCATGATTGGTGTTCCTACCATACTCGCAATCTTGCTACGAGTAGTCTGTCCCCAAAATTTCAAGCTAAGATTTGGAAATTGAATCCAAATGGGGAAACGATCCAAGTGAGATTTTGCCACCGGTCTACCAGTCCACAAAGCCAGAATCAGTGGTTTCTTATCAAAGTGATAGATCCCAGTTTCAAGTACTGAATTTCTAGCCTCCACAGTGTTAAACCTTACAATCATAGTTCCATCATTGTTCATGAGAATTTTGTCAATGCCAAGGCTTCTCCATATTTTCTTTATAAAACCACTCATGACTGAGTAAGGTGGGTGTACACCCAGTACGTAACACACCAGGGCACTTTGCCAATATCTCACTTCGTCTTCAACATCATCCTTCTCTATTTTTGCAACCTTAATCCCTTCTTTAATTTCAGGTTTCACAAAATTTTAATTTTCTCCAGCGTTCCGTAGTTTCGTGATATCAAAACTGTCCCATTCCGAAGGCCTTTTCAGGACCTCCTGCGGTTGATCTTTCTCTTTGCTCTTTTGTCCATCCTTAACCAAACTTGTTTCATCACTCATTGCCACTTTATCACCATCAGCATTTGTTATGGTGGCTTTTTCTTTGATCTTTTCACGCAGAACATCCAAGTTTCTGAGAAGAACCTCAGCTTTCTTGGGCGTCAAGCTTTCGATGTCAGCCAAATCATCATCATCTAACTGCGCCAAATCGAATTTCACATGTTCTTCATCATGGCTAGAGTGTACATCAGGTGCTTTCCTAGCAGAGGAAGAGGGTGTTTTTGGAGGCCTTCCCCTTTTTTTCGCCATTGATGGCGGTTCCGACGACGTAGAGACACCGTGATAGAGGAGAGAGAAGATAGAACCCTAATCCTAATTTTATTTCGAAATTTTTCTCTAATGAATGTTAAAAATATAATGGTTTAATATGAAATTAAAGGAATAAAAACAATAAATGTAAAAGAAAATACTCTGGGAAACCAATAAGCAAACAAATGTTTTGCACACTTATAATTTTAAGGGATTAAATGTAGTTCATATTTGTAATTCTTTATTTTGATAAACTAAAATATTTAACTAACTAATTTATTGATTTCAACAAGAGCACCACACTCGCTACCACAAGCACGAACACCATCATCGTCATTCACTTCACCAACACTTGCACCCTCCATAACCACCGGATTGTTGAAATTCTTATTTGCTCATTAAAGCTCTGCAGTGAAATTTGGCCATATTGGCATGTTATTTAGAAGGCGTTTCAAAACCATCTGGGAAAAATCCAATGAACACCTCGAGTAAATCTGGATGGTCCTTAAAAAGGGTAGCAACCTAGAGAATACTTTTTGTTAGAAAAAGTAGTAAACATTTCAACAAAAAAATGTAATAAGAAAGTCAAAAGAGAGTGCCAAGATATAATGATAAAAATATTTACCTCACTATAAACTTCACGTTTGTCCTTTTGACCCTTTCTATACATATTCAAAATTTTCAAGAATGATTTGTATACATGGTCATCATTTTGGAATCGTTTCTGTAGAAGCAAAACCTATCAATTAATTCTAAGAACTAACTAACAATTGCAGTAAAATAGTTACCGTAACAAAAAAAAACATATTCACCTTTATGTTGTTCACGAAACTAACAGCTTTTTGAAATAAAACCTTATCTTTTGAAGCAACATCATTCTCATCAATTGTTATCTTATATCCCTCCGGCAAGAAAGCATTAAATCCCAAAATCAAACCATTGTGCCCTTTGAGTAACTCCTTCACTCTTGCCACAACACCAGTGGTGTCAATCCTGAAAATGTTAATTTTTTTAAGATCTAATGCTCCACTTTTCAAATTCAAAATTACCATAGTAAAAAAGTTTTTTTTTAATAACTTACCTATGAGCCCTAAAATCTTGCATAACCTCAAGGAACATATCATACTTTTCTCTTTGGTCCTGAAACTTGTCTTTTACTTCCTTTAAATATGATAAAGCATCATTGGTAGACATATCATGTGGCACAGTTGCTTCACCACCTCCACCTTCACCTCCAAGGATTTGATTTTGGCCAGATCTTCATACACATAAAACAACCACAATTTCATTTAAAAAAAACAATATTCACAACTATAGCATAATCTGTACAATATATCAAATGTTTTGCTTGTTCAATGTTCAGACCTTAATTTTTTTTTTATAAATATCCTTTGGTTGAAAGAATAGTATTGTGACATACAAGCATTTGATACTATTATGCATATTCTATTATTCTAAGTTAAATAATGAGGAAATTTAGGACGTTACTCATATTTGCACGATTGGCAAGATGCACACACGACCAAATCCAAAGACCTAATTCCTAATTTCTTTCTTTTAAATAGTTACTATCTCATTCGAGTACCTACTCCAAAAGTAAATTTAAGTTAAATTACTGATAAACCAAATTTCAAGAACCACAATGAAATTCAAGAATTTAAACACCAAAAGTAAAAAACCACAAAATACATGCTTCATTTCTTCATGAAGTAACAAAAGATAATAACTTGATAATAGTATATACAAGCTTAATTATTTGATCACAAAATAAAGCAATTACACACCCAAAATTCAACAAAAATAATAATAATAAAGGTATCAAAGATATACATACGAATTAGCGTGCGAGGTACCAAACGGAGGATAAAGATCATCCATTTCTCTATTCATATCTGTAAAGCAAAAACAAAAAAAATTCAATTAAATTAAAAATATAAACATTGAATGGAAGGAAAATAAACAAGATTGAAGACCCAGTAAGTTAAAAAACAAGAAAATAGTATAACTTTATCAAATTCACGAAATTTACCCAGGAAAACTCTGCTGGGAAAATAAGTTGAGTAGATCTCTATAGGACAAGAGAAAATAAAGAATAGTGAAGGATTTGTCAGATTTATTTATCAGGCAAAACAACAAAAAGTAAAAAAGAGGGCAAAAAATTAAAGGGTTTATTTGATTTTGATCACAACAAGTGAGGGTGTTTGTTTGGTTGCGTCTACATTCTATTGTGTGGTTATTTTTTATGCTAAATCGATTCTATAGTAATGAAAAAATGATTGAAATACCATTGATGAATACCATCTATTGTGTAGCCTGTTTAAAATTAATGTATGTATAAGGTAAAACAAAACCATGGGCTCGATTCTGATGTACAATACCGCCACGCAATCCTTGTTTACGCCGTCGGTTTTGGCATTAATGCAAAAAACTGCTTTAGATCCAAAACAAGGTGCGCCGACAAAAACAATGTAAGTGGTTTAATCTAGTATAAAAGTTTTTGATTAATGTCCATTTTATACCCTTTTTCGATGGTTTTTATTCCCCTTTAGTTTGATCTTGGTTGTGTTTCCTTAAGTGTTTTGTAGGTTTTATCACTTTGTGTGTTTAGTTTTTGTGCTTTTAGTTTGTGAATAAAATACATCACTAATAATCCTTATTTGCCATGATTTCAGGTATTTGGAGGTCTAAAGATGAGGATAAAGGATCATAAAAAGGAGCATCGGACCTTAAAATGGTGCAAAAGAAGGCGAAACGGGCCTTCCCCGATCCAGTCGGGGTGCCCAGGCTTGAGCCTGGGGTGCTTGGTCGTGATTTTATGCACCAAACAGCGAGCTTTCCCGCCTGGGCGTGAGTCCTGGTGCCCTCAGGCGCGCCAACTGATGCCTAACTCAAATATTTGCAATTTTCTTGAAACTTTTGGCTATCCCTTGGCTATATAACTAATCCTAAGGCTTGGGGAAAGGAGAGAACTCGAACATAACAAAGAAAAAATCAAGGGGAAGGTTTGGAGAAAGGAAAGGAGGGACAAGGATTCTCAAGGGAAGGAATTCCGGATAGGCTACGGACCCACACAAAGGCTCTATGTCCCACATAGAGTCACCCTTGTATTATTCTATCTCTTTTCTTGTAATGCATAGCTAAGTTCTCTATAGGGATATCGCAAACGTATATGGATTATGAATAGCTCTGTTTGATTGTGAATGAATTCTCTTTCCTATATCAATTGTTTGATTATGCGCTTATTGTATGCATAGAATTGGCCACTGTGTGTTTTGGGATTCAACCCTCCAATTTGGAAATTGAGGATTGAATTGACCCTATAATCAAACTTGGCAATTTCACATATAGTAGGAATACATTTGAGAAATTGTATAACAATTATAATTCCTGTGTTTTAATTGAATGATTATTGGACTAAGACTCACTTAAGGGATTAAGGGCCTTGAGGGATCAAGTTTTTATTACTTCTAGAATTGTTGTTGATATAGTGAGAGATGAAATTCATGTTCATGGTGTTATAATCCTAATACTGAAATCGTGTCTCTAGTCTTTTTTACACGTTTTTATATTTTAATTCAATTATCAAAATTTCCCAATCAAAAGAACCATTTTCCAATTTCCATTAATAATTATATTAAGGTGATAACTATTTGAAATAATTAATCCCTTTGGGTACGACACCCTCTCTTATCACTTTATTACTTGTACGACCTGGTATACTTGCCGGTGTCCCAACAGTACTCAGTATACGTTTCATTCTAGAATACAAATTAAATGAACATAACCAAATCTCAAGTATTATAAAGTCGTGGTTAGTTATGTGCATATATATAAGTCGATGAACTTTGTATGCATAAGAAGAAGAAATAAGGTCTCTTTAGTGCAATTATGACTGCTTTTGTTTCATTATTTCAATGTATGTAATGGATTATTGCTTTTACACTAAAGTTTCAAGCCATGTGATTGTTCTTTTGAATAAACTTTACTTTATGAGTAATTGCGGGTACTCATAAACAAACTCATCAATTTATAAATGTATACTATTATTAAATCACGACTTACCTAGCAATTATTAAACCATGAAAAAACTAGATAAGTATACTCCATTCGGTTTAAGATATAAGAAAGGAGTAGAAGAACTTTCATAGCCAAGGACTTGGTTAAAGGAGGTTCCGGTGTCAGTGGTAAAGCCTTTTGAAGGAGTAGAAGAGGAGGATGAAGAAGAGGAAGAAGAAGTTTGAGATGGATAAATAACAGAAAGAGGAAGAGAATGGTTATCCAATTAAAAAAGGAATAAGAGTTTACCTGGATAATGATGAAGAAAGCTTGAACTGAAAAGAAGAAGACAAGAAGCTGAGAAGAGCACGTTTTTCTCAAGAAGAAGAAAAGGAAACGTTTTCTAAAGTGTTTGAATTTTCAAAGTGAAGCTTGGAGTAGGAGTGAGTTTGGAGTAAAACAAACCCCCTATTTATAAGCGAAGTCAAGCCTAGAATTCGGATTCCAAGAAGAAGATAAAGTAGTTTCAACATTTATGAGGAAATGTGAAAAGATTGGCTAAAGCTAGTCAAGATAAAGTCATACCTAATCAGAAGAGTCCTTTTGATTCCCTGTCATAAATTCAGTAAATGCAGTAATAAGTCTTTTCATTTATGACAAGAGTAGTTTTATGTCAGTTGGAGGATGAAGCATGAGTTTGAATTGAATGATTAAAATTTAGTGCATGGGGTTACGAGATGAAACCGAAAAACCGGTCATCAAATACCGTGTTTGGGTATAAGTAGTTAAGTGATGGTTTTTTCGAGGCATATTTGAATTTCAAATTCAAATCATGCCTAGAGAATTACAAGTGGCACTGCAAACGAGAAAAGATGCTCTCGGAGAAAGTCATGTTGACTTCTCGGGAAACTAAAATTGACAAGATTCATGAGGTAGAAGAAGAATGGAACGAACTTAAAACCGGTAATTCGGTCAAAATGTGGAAGCCGCCGGGTTACTGCAGTATAAAACACAAAGTCCATACATAGTAAAACCGGAAATTTGGTCATACTAATTGGTAACTCGGTTATGATATACCGAAGTAGAACAACAAAAAATCCTCAAGTTTTGGAGCCAGGAGTGCAACACTCAAAATTTGAAATTCAAAACCAACCTTGGGAATAAGCACTGGCACGACAGACAAGGAAAAAGATTCTTCTAGGAATGGCAATTCAAAGTTGGAAGTATAAGTTTTTGAATACTGTGTTGATTAACATTATGATGCCTAGGGAATACAAAAAAGTACATCTCTTGGGAAATGATATTTACTAGAAGAAGTCAAATTTCGAGCTAAAACCGGTACTGCTTAAACCGGTATACTTCCGGTTTACCAATTACAACATGAGAAGACAAGAGGTCATTCAAAATACAACCCTTTGACAAACCGGATTATCGGGTAAAAGGTAAACTCTACAATATCTTGAGGTCCTTTAGGATCCTAGGTAAACCAGTTTACTAGTAAAAAAACAATGATTCATTATCTACTGAAACCGGTATGGCGGATGAGCCTTACATAAAGAACAATTACATTACCGGTTCCTTGGTTTTAAAGGCACCTTCAGCTCATAGAGGAATTATTCATACCAAGGTTCATAAGAATAAATCCTGGTCTGGGGGGCAACTGTTATGGACCGGATTTAGAAGGATACCTTAGTAAATTGGGTTACCGGTAATTAAAGGCTAATCAGGGTCTTTGACCTCATGAAACCGGTTTACCGGTATTAGAGGCCCTTTAAGGGCCCAAGTCTTCACTAGAGCGGTTTATCAGCATAAAAGGCTCTCTAAGAGTCCAATACCCCTTGAAACCGGTTTACCGGTATAGGAGGCCCACTAATGGCCCTAATCCTCTGCTCAACCGTATTGACGAACAAGAAGCCTTGTGGTTGAGAAGCATAAAGAGTGAAGATTCTCTTACCTCGTGATACCGGTATAACGGTCATTAAGAAGACAATGGAGTAAAGCCACTTTCCTAGGATCCCTTTCGCTATGATATCAACAATAATACTCATGTACTCGTTTATCATAAGATTCCCACTTTATTCCTGCCATTAACCACCTACCGTTAGTGGGAATCCGGTGAAACCCATTGACGAGGAGGAAACACAACGGTAAGGATGGAGCCTATATAAGTGGACTGAAGGTAACCAGGTATGTACCTTACCCACTCACACAAACACACACCACACCCAAGTAACCGACAATAGAGTTGGTATTCTGGTAATCAGGGTGCCATTCTTCAGTCTGAAAGCAACCAGTAGGAGATTTGGACACTTGACCGTATAGTTCAAGTACCAAAGATTCTACGACAGAACAGACTTATTTATGTCTTTAGTCCGTAAAAGTTCAACGTGTTTTGGTTTTAGTCCCTAAAAGTTATTTTGACCGGGACTAATCTTTAAATTTTCAAACATTTTAGTTTTGGTCCCCTCCGTTACTAAAAATTTGTTATTTGTTTGTGTGGCTAGCGGAACATCACATCAACAGTTCATGTTTTCTGAGGGGATGCCAAATAGGTGATATGACGTGGATGATACAGATCCACAGGCGCAGCATGGTTCCGTACGCAAAATTTTGAGTTCATGGGCTTGAATCATCCATGTCACATCACCTATTTGGCTCTTCCTCACATTACGTGGCTGCTAGTGTGGATTTTCGTTAACCATGTCGGAAAATAAGTGATTTTTTGTAATGGAGGGGACCAAAACCAATATGTTTGAAAAATTAAGGACTAGTCCCGGTCAAAATAACTTCTAAGGATTAAAACCAAAACACGTTGAACTTTTAGGGACCAAAAAACATAAATAAGCCTATAAGAAAAATAAATTTAAAATCACGTTATTAAGAAAGTTAGTTGATTGTATTTAAGTTAGTCAATGATACTTTAGAAAAGTAGTGTTGAAAATGAAAAAAAATTAATGAAATAACAATTTTTAAGGTATGTTTTAAAACAATAGTATTGAGAATGAAATAAAATTTAAGGTTAGTTATTATTGCTTATAAATTAAAAGTATGTTTTTTTTAAATATATTTCAAATTGGAGGGATCATGTCATTTTGATTCTACCAAGTACCAACCAGCTAAGGGCATCGTTTGAGTGTCCATCCATCGCACGGGTCAACTTACTAGTACTAGTAATATTTATTCACAAGATAAGATATTGAGTATAATTTTGATTTAATTACATTTTTGGTTTTTTTATCTTATTTTCAAGATTCAATTTGTTTCTTAATATTTTTTTTTTGACTTATTTTGGTCCTTCACTTTGTTTTTTCAAAAAACTCAAATTGGTCCTTCCATCACAGTAATTTTAGTTTCATCTCGAAATATTCACGCCTTTTACCTGAAACTGAAAAATGATGTCAGAATCTGGAAAAATTCCAAGTTACCACATGACGAAGGCTAGATACAGTGGTGTTTCTACACCAATGGTATCGATATAGACAGAGATGAGAATGTGATTGAAATAGGAACAGAGATGACAGTCAGGGCTCTATCGATGAAGCCGAAAAAATGTATGTCAACCTCAATCGATGGCAGTCAGGGCTCTATCGGTCCTATTTTTAAGTTAATTTTCAGGTCTTATGAATAAGTCACTACTAGTTTATTTTTTAAGAGATATATTTTGATGATTTAATTTTTCTAAAATTAAAAAAAAATACAATGTTTATAAATATAGTTAATTTTTTTGCTGAAAAAGATTTGGTTAGTTGGTGGTGGTTTATATTTATTGTACAATATTATGAGTGTGAGGTAGTTTATGAAATCTATTTATGAACAAAAAGTAGATTCGTGGATGAAGTGAAAAAATAGTTAAGGCTCATCATAATGTAAAAAAAGTATGAAAAATAATAAAATGACGTGTGAGGTCTATTTAAAAATATTTTTTTTTTTGTTAATGGCTAGATGTTCTTATACATTAAACTCATAATCTATATAATCTTTATTATATGTCAATTTTTAAAAAATGCTTTTGGTTTTAATTATAAGTCACTTGATATTTCTATTGCATTATTTATTGTTTTTTCTCTTTTTTGTTCTTATTAAATGTATTGACTATTCAAGTTTTTTAATTATATTGTTCATAATTGAATGTGAACTTTTAAAAAAAAATTGAAAAAAATAAACTTTATGTATTATAATAGTTTCTTATAGAATTTATAAAACTAACCGTTTCTATTTTTATTATATATGTAATTCGGATATATCAAGACAGAACGAAGTATTATATACGCCTACCCTAATTTGAAGGAAGAAAAAAGTTGGCTAAAATACTCCTTTGATTCTTCATCTTATTTTTAATTTCAAATTGGTCTCTTATCTTTTTTGGTTTTATATTAGTCTTTTATGTTTATTTTCGTTGTCAATTTGGTCTCAGAATCATTGTTCATTCTATGTGGACCAATATGTTATGGACACGTGTCACTTTCTCTCTCCAACAATATATACGTGGACCAATATGATTTTGACACGTAGGATGAATAGTGATCCTGGGACCAAATTGACAATGAAAAAAAACATAAGGGATCAATATGAAACCAAGAAAAGATAAAAAAAACCAATTTAAAATCAAAAAATAAGGTAGGAGAACAAAGGAATACCGGACTATACTCAGAGATATGGAATCCCAATCCCATGTGGCAAATTTCAGAATCCTCACGATGCAGCATACACCACAAGCACATAATCAACACCCCCACAAATGGATAGCATATATATAAACGTAAGGCCAAAAAACTAAACCAACTCAAACACCAACACCATCATGGTGGTTTTAAAATCCACTTCACCATTATCACCTTCTTCTCATCATTTCTTCAACTTCTCCAAACTCACTTCCTCCTCCTCTTCTTCGTCTATACTCTTTCTCCAGCACCATGTTCACACCACTTCTTCCAAAGTTGCTGTTCCCCAAGTGCACTACTATTCCACAACCATTAGAGGTTACATGGAGAACTCAAACTCCATTGGAAGTTTTGCAAACAAGGTCATTGGTTCACTTCCAGTGGTTGGACTGATAGCTAGGATACTGAGTGATGAAGGCGGTGTTGGAAGTGACATGATTGACTTTGCTGAGTTTAGAAGAAGGGTTGGCAAGAAGTGCACCATCAATGATTCCAGAGCTTTCTATGAGTTCCGTGATAGAAGAGGAAGGGTATATATAGTACTCACTTATTTAATCATTTTTCTTTTTTTTTTTTAATAATTGTTTGTTACATTTTATATAGCTAGCTGGGTTAGTTGAATTAGTTAATTAGTGATTAGACACATAGACATATCTACCATATGAGGCTGGTATAGATGGATGGGATGATTGTCCCTTAAGCATATATATGGTCACGGGTTTGATCCCTGACTCATGTGAAGGGAGAATGTTTTGGTGGGAGCGCCATCCCAAAAGAACTCAATCGAAATGAATTAGTTACCAGTTGCTCGGATGGATATTGTGAATTACCAAAAAAAGACACAGAAATAATCTATATTTGAGGGGAGAGTGCGATGAATAAAACTCTTGCTTTAGGCTCCCAAAATATTGCTAATTTCAAACATTCTATCCTCTCTCACACGCACAAAAAGTCGCACCATATCACATCAGGTTCTAAATATATTGGACAAATTGCTTATATTACTTATTATTTTAAATAGTGTAAGGGCGAAGTACCAATTTGGTCCCTAATGTTGTTTCACTATACTAATTTAGTTCCTCAAAGATTTTCGCATGCACAAATTTGGTCTCTCAAGATTTTCTTACATATCAACTTGGTCCCTCGTATTTTAAGAAACAAATTGATGCATACAAAAAACATGCAAAAATTTTGAGGGACTAAATGCGTATTTATAAATTTTCAGGTACTAAATTAGTACAGCAAAAAAATATCACGGACGGAATTGATACTTCAACTACTTTATCTTAAAGTTTGCTTTATGCCTAGATATATATTGGGCAGTCGCTGCAAGTTCCCCTACTCCAATGAATTTTGTAAGAATAGTTTTTTATAGTATATACCTTATCAAAAATATTTGTTATATGTGTATCTTGTAATTGTATATAATGTTTTCTCCCGTCCTTGGCTAAGGTAGTTAGTGATTACTGATTGGTTATATGCACATGCCATAGTTGGTTGTTAATTACATCTATACGTATATCATTTAAATCCAAGTTCATTTTCATTTTCACAATTAATTCAATCTCACTCTTGCTATTTTCCAACAATAGCTAAGCTTATGAAGTTGATTTCTTGCTCAAAATTCAATCTTTATAACCTTAACAATGATAAAGGTTGGTAATGCATTGTTCAAATTCTGTCCCATAATCGAATTTGAATCTTGGGTTTACTAATTGTGGTAAGTAAGATTGATTTCGTGCTCAAAATCCGATATTTGTAACCTTAAAAATTGATGAAGGGTAGTCATCACTCATCAGTTATATAATTCCAAACCCATAATCAATTTGAATATTTGGCTTTGAATTGAAGTTCAACTTATTGAGCCTGTCTAACAAATTTTGGTTGGTTTTGGTTTTCTAGTGCCAAAATTGAATGGATGAATGAAGCTATGTCTGACTTGGTGTTAGGTTATTGTGTTGTGTTGTAGGCAGGGGATCCTCTCTATGTTCTACTATGTTGTTGGCTGGCAGCCACTGGTGCAGGTCTTCTCAAAACTGAGGAGATTTTGGAAGGAGTAGCACGACTCCGGATCTCAAATGACATTGAATTTGAGGAGCAGACTTTCATTGCCTTGATGAATGAAGCAAGAGAGGTTGGTCCATCTCCCTGTGTATAACTTTCACAAATAGTATGTTGCATTTGAAGGATAGCTATATTAGTTTATATTAACTCTGACTGAATCGTTCTGAAAAATGTTATTTCTAAACAGTTAACAGCAAATTAGCTTCAAACAAATTTCTGAAATAATTAGTGATTCAAAGGTTTTCATATGGGCTTATCATTGTTATCTTGTTTGTGGCTTGTGGGGGTCATTAGTTTGGGTTACATTACCGATGATAATGTTTTCTCTTACCTAAATCATTCTCAGATACATGCATTTTCAATCAAATAGCTTACCGAAATGGCTCAATTGATAGACTTACTATCATAATAATCAAAATACCTGTTTTCATATAACAATGGCACTGTTATTCAATGTAGACACGTGTCCTATTATTTGTGACAATGAGGCCTTTGCAATAAAACATATAATTGCCTTCTGTTTGAGGAATATATTTGGTATTCATTTTTTTATGGCATAAGAACAAATAGGTATTCATTGTTGAATTGCTGTGACATTATCTAGTTGCCACTAACCTGTCATATGAGTAAGTTACCAACCATATTTACATAGGCAGGAGCGTTGGATAGACATGTCAGACCAGAACGGAACAAAATATGCCGGTTCTTTTATGTGTTTGGAGTAATCTATGAGTTGAACAATTAAGACAAAAGACTAAAAAGTGTAACATTTTGGTTTTAGGGAAAGAAGCAGAATAAAAAAAACAGAACATGACATTCAATTTCGTCCTGTTCCATCTTGTTTTGTCCGCGCACGAAACACTACCATAGTGAAAATGCCCATTTGTGACTAGTAAGGGATGGTCTGACGAATTTTGTTCAAAAGCGCAAAGGTGATAATGCTAATTCAGAGAAGGATAGTTTCTTCCATTGTGTTTTGAGCAAGTGGCTATATGTTATCAAAATGATAGCTTGTGAAGATGACATGTTCTTTGCTCTCTGTCACCAATGCTCTACCTGTATGATTGGTTCTTTGATTTTACTGATGCTAAAAGTTTTATCTATCTGCTCCAGCTCTTCCCTAACAAAAAAAAGTTCATATTCAAATTGTAGAGACGAGCGAAGCTGAAGACTGCACCTCCTACTATACCAATGGAGATTCGAGTTGAAAAGGCTCTTGATGCGATCTACATATGTTGCTTTGAAAAGGACTCCATAGAGGAAGAAGACGAGAGGTTGCTGGTTACGATGCTTAGTGCTGTTTTTCCATCAGTTCAGCAACAAGAGATTGTGAGGATGGTAAAAGACAAGGGAGTGAAAGTAGCTGAAGGAGTAACAGATTATGTTCCAGAGGCAAGGCCTTTATCAAAAGAAGCAGTGGAATTACAAATGAAGGACCTTCAGTTCCTGAAACAAAATAGTGAGACCTAACTTGGTGTAGCTTCTGATGTTTAGCACAATGCATTGAATGAAATGAAATTATAATGCAGATACTAACTGTGTCAGCCTTTTGGCTACTCACAGAAAAGGGATAATGATCCTATATCTGCTTAAATAAATCTTTGGTGCTTGTAAATGTGAACATTTTTGGATTTAGTTCCATTAAAAGGTTTATTCTAATTTAGGGTCTTAATTTATTTTAAAAAATGGTTTGATTAAGTTATTGGCTCTTGGAAATACAACCACATTTAATTTTAATCCGTCAATAATTTTTTTTTGTTTCAGTCCCTAGAAATACAATTATTTCGGATCCAATCTCTGTCGTTAACAAAAATCTGTTAGCACATGCTGGTAGATATCTGGATACCTTAACCATGATATCAGGGTTCGATCCGTCTTTGGCTATCGGCCGGAGAATATGCTTGATGCACACAAAAAAAGAAAAAATTTGTTAGCTAGTGACATGGCTAATGATGCGCCACGTGGATCCACGTCATTATTTATTTAATTTAAAATTTAATTATTTTATTTAATCATTTTATTTTTATTTTATTTTTTTAAAAAAACCTTTTTTTAAAAGGCCATGTGCAATTAAATTTCGTGGGTGGTGGTTGTTGTTTGGTGTTGAGCTGATGTCAGGATTCAGTGTTGGAGGTGGCTTAACGTGTTTGGTGGTGGTGCGAGGTGAAGGCAGTGATGGTACAGGGTGATGGGTGATGATGGTGAGGTGGGTGAAAACGTAGTTTTGGGTTGCCTTATTTCTTAATGTGTTTGTGTGTGTTGAGTGAAGAGGAAGAGAAGTGGAAGATGAAGGTGAGGGAGGGAGGGAGAGTTTGATCACTTTGAAGGGAGGAGGGAGTCACGTAGAAAGAATGAATATCAGAAAGGGGGTTGTTAAGGTCATGTGCATTGCTTACTACCACCATCAAGAATCATAAATAAATTTTGATTTGCTCAAATAAGATTTTGGTCCCTACAACTATTATTTTTCGGTTTTATCCTTTTATTTTGATATAGTTTGTTTTGATCCCTATATTAATATTAAATAAAAAATGCTAAAACAACCTAACAGAAACCACACTTGCAATGCCACATCAACAATACATGGCTATAGGGACCAAAAAAGTTATATATATATATATATATATATATATATATATATATATATATATATATATAGACACACACACACTTTTCTTTTCTGCAATTCGTCCTTCAACACTTTTTCTTTGCACAACCTCCAGGAAACTCGTACCACATACTCAGTCGCTTACCAGTGTCGTTCTCAAATTACATGCACAGTTACACCCAAAGCTACCTCTAAACACAGAATTGCAATTGTAGAACCACCGCCTTATATCTCTGCTTCAGACGAATATCATTTAAATTGACTATAATCGTTACACCAACTTTCTCTTTTATCACAGTCAACGTGTCACTTATTTGTGAACCGTCACAAATCTTAAACTAGGTCCAGTGCCATTCAAGAGTATCACATCCACTACCCACTACTCCAATCATTGTGTGAAGTAATGGTACAATCAATGAGAGGATGGGAACTCCAGAACAAAAAAATTCCCCGAATTCCGAGTTACGTGCGATAATGAAGATGGAAATCTAAGGCTATGGTAAGGAACTCAAGAACAAAAATTCCCCTAGCTTCAAGTCTTGTGTGACGATGGAGCTACGAATGTCCAAGACTGAGGCATGAACCTCAAGTTAAAAAAATAAATAAGGTGAGAAACAACAAGTTATTCCAATATTGTAAATCCTTACTTGATTCCCATGCATTGTACAAAATCAAAAACCAACGTTGGACTTTTGGAAGCAACACTTGTTAGAAGGGACAATTATGCACCCCAATAATTAAATTAATTCATTGCTCAATACCTTTGTTAAAACCGAAATTAAATTTTTAATATTAATATTATGGCAACAATATATTTGAAAACCCATCGTACTTTTTGAAATAAAAAACACAAAGAAAAAAATTCAAAAGTACATTTGAAGATCATCCACGTACTTTCCGCAGCAAAAAATGCATACATGGAAGGTTCATTCTTTTTTCGTCTCATCTGGAATGATCCACGAATCACAATAAAGAAAAATAAGAAGGATTTTGATGTCTAGTAAAATTCAGAAAACACTTGCACTTTGTAGTAGTAAAGTATATGAAGTATGTTAAATGGTAAATACTTGACTAGATTATTCCTGCAATAATAGATGTAGGATGTACTCATCAGATCCACCACGAGACATCTATAAAATGATAGAACAATAGAAACGCCTATGTAAATGGGTGTTGTATGTAGCTGTTGATACAAAGCCTGTTAAAATATAAGACAAATAGCAATAGAAAAACTATGTTATAATCACATATATCAAGCGTTACTCAACTACTGCTACCGAGCTTAAGTCAATTTGTTCATAAATTTTTCATTATTATTGTTTTCTGAAAACCCAACACTAATGCTCAATAAATATGAATGCTTTTATGAAGTCAAGTAATAATAAATGTAAATATAAATGAAAATTTGTACAGAAACATTTTTAGGAGCTCAATTGCACTAATATACTCTATAAAAGGTTTTTACCTGGGAATGTCACTCAGGGATCTTTTGGGTGGATAGCAAACCAGGTCTGGATAAAGGTGAGCGTAAGACCAAGTGTGGCAGCCAATAAGGCAATGATGGTCCAGGGTGAGTGGAGGAATGAACTATAGGCCTCTTCCAACCAGCCCAACATTTTGATCTTGGTAGGATTCAACACAAAATATTTTTGCATTTGATATGTGATCTCGGCGTATATGTTTGTCTCAGGCACAAGCAAAGCGTCCATCTGATTGAAAAGATCGACCACCTCTTTGTCGCCAGCAAGTTCGTTGATGAGCACACCGCAAGACCTAAGCTCCTTCACATCCTCTGGCTTGTCAATGAGAGAGCTAAAGAATACTATAAATGAACTGACACTGAAATCGAAGTCGTTGCGAAAATCAGGACACATCTCATATGCTATTAAGTTTAAGAACATAACAGCTGTGGAGTCATTCACGATAAGATCCGGAAGTTGAAGTATGCCCCTATTGGAGTTGAAAATTGGGTGTACGAAACGGCCATCAGGAAGTTTCTGAATTCGAATCCCTGCTTTCTTAAGCTCTTGTATGCTCCCGACCCTGTATTTTCTGAGATGTAGAGATTTCTTATTGAGTTTTAGTATCCCATGATCACTTTTCATTAGGAACCCTCTATGCAGATAATCGAGCAAATGAATGGGGTCGCCTTCGTCTTCTCCGATCTTGACTATTAAATGGTCTTTTGACACTTCACCAGCTGTGCTTGTTCTTGTGCTTGTCACCACAACACCATGATTCTCTAAGAAATTTTGCAAGCACACATTCAACTTGGCTTCGTCATTGCATATTATCTTGAGAAGTTTAAAGGGAATTTGATTCTCAAGGAGGAGCATATCCTTGTGCACTCGTGCCAAACGGTCAATGCTAACATTGAGTTCCTGTTCTGGAACATTGAGTTCCTGTTCTGGATCATTAGAGTTGTAAGATTTATCTAACACATGAAGTATCGAACATCCATCCACCAACCACATCCATGTAAAATAATTCTCCATAATTTCATCATGCATTATTGGATGAAAACGTACAGCAAATGCAGCCTCCAGGTCCCGTTCAGCTATATCATCGTCCAAGTATGATTGCCGCAGTTCATCACATAGACCATTGATTCTCCCAAGTACATCTTCATACTTTTGATTAGTTTCTTTAAGATACATTGCGGTCCACAAAGTTTTATATGTCTGCCCTACACTTTGTTCATTTAAATGAAATGGACCGAATGAAATGATTTGGGGTGTGTAAAATGTTTCAAACCCCATGCCTCTCAGATAACGTGATACGCATTGTATCTTAGGCCCCTTCATATGGTCATGTTTCCCATCTCCTTCCATATTAATATTACTATTATTAAGATATCTTTGTACTGCTAAACTGGTATCATACAAATGCCTTTGTAACTTTGGCCGCCTTTTTATTATACTCGTTTGGGATATCATTGCTCAATGTGTTGAACTGAAGGTTGATGGATTTCCCAAACTTACTTTGATAAAAGTACTTCTTTTGGATGGATATCTAAGAGAGACTATCTGGAAGGACAAATAAAGGAAATTGTTTACAAAACTATTGGGAGAAAAAAAGAAACCAGAACAAAAAAATCGATTGTTATGGAACCGATGAACTTTCATTTAGGCTTTTAAAGTAATACAATCGAGAAATATTGCCTTTTACGGCACCACAAAATTTGTTTTCTCCACCTTTTTATCTTCATTCATGAATCACTAACTACATCTCTTGTTTATTTTTTCTTGTTAATTTAACAATAAAAATCTACAATAATGACTATTGTCACGATTGTGCTCAATATTTTCTTGAGAATGTACTGGAACCGAACCAAACAAAAGTTGTTAGTTTGGCTCATCTTATTCAATCTTGCATACACTTGTTGAATCGAATCGAACTGAACATGAATGGCTCAGTTCGGTTTAGTTCATCAGTTTCCCTAGTTGTTTGTTTGTTTTTTTTTTTTTTTTTGGTTAAATTATCCTTAAAGTTTTTGAATTTTTTGAGAATTTTTAAACAAATTCCTAGACTTTATAAATTTATAATCAGGTCTCTAAACTTAAAAATCATTAGTAATTGGGTCCCAGAATTTTAAATTTTGTTACCAAGTCCCTAATCTTTATAGTCAATTGCAGTAAGGTCCCTAATTATTTTTAAGCTTTATAATAAATTTATTTTTTATATCAACATCAATTAAACTTTATAAATTTTTGGGTGTGAATCCTTTAAAGTACCTTTTGCTTAAGCTCACAAATTTAAACCATTGAATATTATATATGGTTGAAGGGGAAGCGCAAAAATTAAGCATCTTAGCTTACCTTTCATTTTATTTACTTATTTATTTATCTATTATAATACTAATAATTATAGTATTAATTATAATTTGAGAGAATGGAATTAAGGACCAATTACAAATTGCTTTAATTTAGAGATTAGAAACCTAGTTACAAATTTTAAAGTTCAAGAATCTAATTATGATAAATTATTTTAGAGTTAAGGAATTTGATTACAAATTAAAAACTTATTTAGAAATTTTTAAATAGTACAAGGACTTGTAGGATAATTTATTTTTTTCTTTTAAACAATTTCTATAGAACTAGTCTATCTATCTATTTACTTGTATGAAAACAAAGTCCTATATAAACACATGCAAATTCCTAGACCTTTTGTTTCCCTAAAAAAATGTCATTATCACTTTCTTATTCTCTCTTTTTAGGACAAAAAATTAGCAACACTAATAATATATAAAAAATAATACTCCCTTCGTCGATCCCTTATTATAGGACATTATTTTGCCAGAATTGATGTCCCTTTTTATAAGTTGTTTTAGAATATCTAGGTAATATTAAAGAGTTTATTCCAAATGCACCTCTCATAATTGCATAGGGGTGATAGGGTAATAATTACAATAGAGAATGAAATGAATAGAATTGTAAATTTTAAAATAGGGGTAACTTTAGAATGATAACATATTTTTTTGATAAATTTGAAAGTAATAATTACTTTTCTTAATTTGTCTAAATTAGGTAAAAGTGACTTATATTACGAGATAGAGGAAGTATCGTTTTGAAAAATGATTGATTGACCCCAAAAATCAACCTACGTCGCATAAAAAGTGACATGTGTCACTTGCTTACTATTGATTGGTTAACAAGTGACACATGTCACATTCTTGTGATGTAGGTTGATTTGTAAGTTGATTTATCTATAATTTTTAGTAAGGCAAATGCTAACAAGTGTCTTTGATGCACTTGTTAAAAAGCCAAATGAAGTAAATAACCATTGAAAAATGCATTTTTCTAGATTTTATCGAGACACGGAGTAATATGCACTTATGATTAATTTTCTAAGTTTAGTAACCTTAAGGCACTTGTTAGCAAGAGACAAAATAATATGTTTTCATTTCTCTCTTGTATGTTTGTTAGAGCTTAAATTTTCATAATTCAATTTTTTTTCATCTAAAGCTTATTTGTTTATTATTTTGATGTTTGCCAATAGTATACTTGAATTGTTGAAAAAAAAAATATTTTTAAAGGTAAAACCTAGAGCATCTCTACGCATGAATAAAAATTTCATTGTTAAATGGATCCTACATATTATTTAAGTATTTTTCATATTTTTTATATGTTATAAACTTTAACAATTTTTTCACTTCACATATTAACCTACTTTTTATTAATATTAGAAAATTAGTTAACCTTTTCTTTTATATATATACGGAGTAGTGAGCTAACAAAATTAGTACACAGCAGATTATCAAAAAATTAGTACACAGCAAAAGTAAAGAAGATACAAATAATAAGTAGGAGGGCTTAGATTTCACTCACCAAATTAGAGCAGAGCACACAAATAGAAAGTAGGGCTCATCAGACTTGTCACTGCCTAGGCACGGGGAGGTGAAACTGCGGAGAATTGATAATTAATAATTGAAAAAGCAAGAGAATTTTGGTTGCCGTGTCTTACTTAATCTTTGGTTCGATACTTGTCACATCCAAAATTGAAAAAAGCAAAGGGAATTTTGGTTGCCGTGTCTTAATTATTCACTCTGATTCACTTTAAGTGTCTTTTTGGACTTTTGCACATAGATTAAGAAAGTGTTGATTATGATGATTATTGTAAGTTTTATGTGTATTTTATCAAAAATACCCCTATTTAATTTTTTATTTTATCAATTCATCATTACTAGTATTATAAATTTCAAAACTAAAACAACATTAAATGTAAGGGTAAATAAGGAAAAACAGTATTAAATATTGCTTAGAATTGATAGAAAGACATTTATTTTGAAACAAAATTTTGATGTTGAAAAGACACTTAAAGTGAAACGGAGGGAGTAGTACAGTACGTTGTTTCAGCCTTTTGGGCTTTGGCTACTCACATAAAAGAGATACTCATCCTATATCGACTCCCTTAAATAAATCTAAGTTTTAAATTTTGGCCCCATTGCTGAAATTTTACCCTCATTTTATATTTTTATGGACAAAAATATCTTTTTGTGTGTTATTTTTTTTGTTCCTAACGTGACGAAAAATTTTCATCTATCCCTCGATGGAAAATTTCCATCTACCAAGAAGATAGAAAATTTCCATCTATTTCGTGATGAAAAATTTATTTCCATCTACTGAGAGACGAGAGATGGAAGAAGTTATAATATCATCATGCATATTTAATAAATTTTATGTTTTTTGGCATCTTCCGTATTGTTAAAAACTTTACCTATTCAATATATCAATCATGGATTGACAAGGGAAAATTTCTTTTCACGCGATGTCCCTTTTTTCGTCCTAAAAAAAAAGTATTCAAGAGTGTTAGTGTATAAAAATGTTACTGATGTTTAAAAATATTATGCAAATAAGTGAACTTGGTTGATAATATGCATCTATCAAGTTTTGCTTTTTTATGCCAGACTTACATTGATAATACTCTCTCCGTCCCTAAATATAAAGTCTCTTTGGGGGATTTCACGTCCATTAAGAAAGTGGAATAATTTAGTTAAGGCTTAATTGTATAATTGGTCCTTTATCTTATTTATTAGATTCACTTTGGTCCTTTATCTTTTTTTTTTTTGCAATTTACTGGTCCTTTATTTTTTTTTTTAAGATTCAATTTGGTCCTTCCGTTAAAATAAATTTAAATGAGAAGGAATATTCCAAGAATATTCCTCTTCTAGGCTTAATTGCATAATTGGTCCTTTATCTTATTTATTAGATTCACTTTGGTCCTTTATCTTAATATTCCAATTCTCTCCCTTACAGCGGCGCCCGTGGCACCGCCGCCACCGCCCATGCCACCGTCGCTGCCATTTTTAAAAATTAATCGGAGTTGTTGAAGCGTTTTGCACGTGTTTTCACACGTTTTCCAACAGGTTTAGATGAGGAGACCATTGTTGATAATTAAGGTTTTAGAAAAGGGACCCTAGAATTCGGATTTTGAGGAAAAAAGAACGAAAAACACGAATTTGTTTGAGGAATAATGAAAATAAAGCTTAAAAACCGTGAAAGATTGAAGAATGTTGAAGAAATTTGATGATTTTCGAGGGAAGAGAGTGTGAGCCCATGGTGGCTGCCGCCGCTGTAAGGAGAGAGCAAAGGAAGAGGAAGAAGAAGAGGGAATATTCTTGGAATATTAAGATAAAGGGCCAAAGTGAATCTAATAAATAAGATAAAGGACCAATTACGCAATTAAGCCTAGAAGGGGAATATTCTTGGAATATTCCTTCTCATTTATCTTTATTTTAACGGAAGGACCAAACTGAATCTTTTAAAAAAATAAAGGACCAGTAAATTGCAAAAAAAAGATAAAGGACCAAAGTGAATCTAATAAATAAGATAAATGACCAATTATGTAATTAAGCCTTTAGTTAATTGTATTGGAAATGTGAACTTTTGATATGTAATTTCAAAATTACCCCTATTAATATTATTAGGAATCTAAAAAGTGTTAAATAAATAGGGGTGTTTGTGGAAAAAAGTAATTAATGATCATTGAAAATTGGTATGAGGATAGGGACAAAATAAAAGTGTCAAAATGGCTTTAGGGACGGAGGTAGTATTATTCTGAACCTGTGTGCATGACTCCCTTCAGCTTTGACTTTGAGCAACATGCTTTGGCAAAGGAACATATGAAAGAACTGATATATTTTGCAAAATAAGTGTAGATAATATATTTTGCAACGAAAGCAATGATGGAATCAGTTACCAGCACATGAAGCCACAAAGTTATTTGTGAGAAAAACAGTTTCGTCACTAATTAGTGACCAAAAACTGTGGTACCAATTTCCTAAGTAGTGATGGAACTACCCGTCACTAATTTAATGTATCCGTCACTATTAGACGGAAAAGATACGTCACACTTTTGTTACTCATAGTGATGGACTGTTGCGTCACTAAATTCAAACAATCCGTCGCTAAATGAGTCCCTTAATTTGGTCACCACTTTAGCGACGGAATTTTATTTCTTTGTGACCAATTTATTCCGTCACAAATTAGCGACAAAATTATTTTTTCGTCACTAAAAAGTTTATGACGCAACTGCACATATTCGCTTTAGTGACCAAAAATAACTATTTAGTGACTGAAATTTGCGGTCACTAAAAATCAGTTTTCTAGTATTGATATTTAGATTTCTATAAAGTAAAAGTAAAATTAGGAGGGAATAGTTTGCAGGAAAATGGAAAAGGTTGTGTAAATACAAGAGAGATTATGATACCTAAGAAGAGTAGTTAGCTAGGCAAGGTACAAGACCACTTTGTTCATGCACTTAATCTCAGAGTATGTCATGAATAATCATAATAGCAACTACGTCAATGATTGAATTTTTTTTTTTTTCCCTTAGATTTGTTTTGAATTGCCTGCAGAATGATTGAATTACTTATGGATTCCGTGATTTTGTATATAATTTTATTTTCCCTTTGAGGTATCGTTGATAGGACCACATTTTGGGGTTCTATAGTAAACTTTAACATTGGAATAATGTCATTGATTGCACTCGACACTGGTAGATGCTACAGTCTCAAACTAAGGATAATAAGTATTTATTTCGTGAAGGCATTATTTTATAACCTTGTGATTACTGAAACTTAATATATATTTGAAGCAAAGCATAACGATCATTACAGAATAGATGTGTTTCATGTGTACCAAATTCACTAATTTTGTGTGCAAAGATGCATGGTGTATGGATACTGTTTTGGCATGTGAAGATACATGGTTTACTTCGATTCTTGGGCTTTTGGTGTGTGTATTTTATTGTCACACTAAACACAGAAGGTTGGTGATATAATATGTTTGATTATTTATTTATTTATGGAAAATGCTAACCAATGCTTTGTTAGAGTATCGTTTAAGCAACCAAAAGTGATTTTTTTTTTCATTGGAAATGATAAGTTTTTTTTAAAGAGAAAATATGCATTTCATTCAACAGAGGAAGATAGTACAAGCAAAACTAACGTTACCCAAATAAAATACATAGTTTCCACACAATTATCGTTAAGAAAAACAAGGTACTCTGCACCAACAACATCTTCCTTCTGGACATGTGTCATCAACCTCTTCCAAAATCGATCTCTAACATGAGATTCAATAGTTTCTATCTCCAAGATAACAATCTCAACAATGTAAGACGTAAGCACATTTTGGTGACAAGAAATCTCAATTTTGTAGAGAAAGTCAAGTCAGAAGTCTACAAGGGAAGAACTGTCTCTGCAATCATTCTTCCAATTATTTAAAAAAAGAGGATGACCATCAGATATGGAATCTAACACAAAGCACAAACCTCTCCACAATAAAAACACCCAAAACAACTTAAGAATAACACTTATTTATATAACAAAACTTGCACAAAGGCAAGAATGAAACCCAGAATAACTGGGGTTGAAAACCACACACCCTCCAGATGAAGTCCCTCCCTTTCTACCGCTATCTCTCTTTGATAAATCAATAAAAGCAAAAGAAAGTAAATAAAAGACGAGGAAAATAGACTGAGAAATCTAGAGAGAAGGCAGAGCCTCTCCCTCTCTAGAAATTAGGGCGAAAAATGATAAGTTTGATTTCGAAAACTGTTGAATTTAGTTTTCCAACACTTATTTACCCATTTTGTATTCCTTAACAAGTGTCCTAAGGCACTTGTTAGCAACACCCTTTATTTACTTCCTCTGGTCCTATTTATAAGACTTTTTTGGGATCCACCAAGTGGTTAAATTTGTTAGTGACATTGGAAATGTGAAAATTTGATATACTTTTTTAACAGGCTTAATTAACAAGTCCTTGAAGTTTGGGGTAATTTTTTCAGATAGCCTTATTCTTTTTTTTTTCCAATGCTTAACTCCATGAAATTACTTTTCGGTTTGTCATATACTCATACTACCAATTCTGGCCAATTTTGATGACATGTAACATCGAAATCCCGATCAGACGCTGGAGATTAAGCACCTGGTGCCCCGTGGGCGAAGATCTTATTTTAAAAAAAATTAAAAAAATAAAAAAATAATAAAAAAGAAATGAAGAGAGTGGTCGTCTTCGCCGTGTAACATCACGCAGTACTACATAACCAACCTCCTACATCTGATCAAATGTTACATGTCAGCAAAATTGGCCAGAATTGGTAGTAGGGATATATGACAAACCCAGAAGTAATTTCGAGGAATCAAACATTGAAAAATAAAGTACAAGAGTATCTAACATAAGTACCCCAAACTTCAGGGCTTCTGACATAATTAAGCCTTTTAAAAACTACCCCTATAATTATTAGAGTGAAGAACAAATTTGGTCCCTCAAGTTTTTCGATTGTGACATGTTAATCCCTCAAGAATTATAATTCACTTTTTGTCCCTAAAGAATTTAAAAAATACCACTTTAGACTCTGTTTTCATTCCGTTAACTTCCGTCACTGTTGGCATAAATTGTAACATTTCATTCTTTTGTGCTAATGGCCTCCCAGTAAATGTGTCTGATGCTTGTGGCGATAGTTAACGGAATAAAAAGAGAAACTAAAGTGATATTTTTTGAATTCTTTAGAGACAAAAAGTAAATTATAATTCTTGAGAGCCTAAAGTGTCCTAGTCGAAAAACTTGATGAACCGAATTGGGTCTTCACTCTAATTATTACTGAAACTCTAAAAGTGTTGACTTAATAAGGGTGTCGTAGAAAAAAAGTAATTAAATACTATTAAAAATTGAAACAGTGTCTTATAAATAGGACCAAAATAAAAACCTTGAAAATGTCTTATAAATAGAACTGGAGTGAGTATTTATTTTGCAGGTATCAAGGAACATATGATTGGACTCTCCACTTTTAAAAACATGATAGGTGTTGCTTCAACAGAAATTCTTATTTATTTAGTTCACTATCTTTATCTTATATAGTTCATCGAGGCGTATACTCCAAAATCACCACCCTTAATTACACAATCAATGTGTTATTCATTATTTTACTTGCATTACAAACAAGTTAACACACTCTATTTCCCAAAAACACATGGAAAATTCTTGTAATTGTGTGAACTCAGACATTCACTTCAAATTTTATTTAGCATCAACAAAACGAGTTCAAAGTTCAAAATCTATAAAGACGATAAATTAGTATTCGAGTCCCTTTTTGAAACTTAAGCCATAATGACTCATGCAATGACCTTAAGTCCTTAACAATGGAAGACAAGAACGCCAAGTACATGCCACTTCACCGGTATTGACTCGCGAGTTGCCCCTCCTTGACGATGTAGTGTTGTTCCGGAAAGTCTTCACCCTTGAAATACCTCTCAAGCATGTCTTTGACGCCGGCAGCATAGCGTAACTGAACAAGTTTCATTAGTTAAGATTAGTTTTCCACTAAGAAGGGACCAAATGAAATGAAACAAATTAGGCATGAAATAAATCAAATCAATGGCTAAAAATTACTCCCTCATATCCTATTTATAAGACCCTTTTGGGATTTTTATTTTGGTCTTATTTATAAGACCCATTTTCAATTTTCAATAATATTTAATTACTTATTTCCACTAACAACCATATAAAGTCAACACTTTTTAGAGTTCCAATAATAATTACAGGGGTAATTTTGAAAAAGTATATCAAATTTATACATTTTCAATGTCACTAACAAATTTATCCATTTTCCTTGGTGGGAGTGAAAAACCCCAAAAGGATCTTATAAATAGGACCGGAGGGAGTATAAGGCAAAATTACTCATTTGATCCCTAACCTTATTTATTTGTGTCAAAACGATCCCTCATTTTTTTTTTACTCATTTTGGTCTCTTAACTTATCATTGTTTGTCTCAATTAGCATGTTTTTAGCATATTATCCATTAGAAAATTTAAAACAATCAAGTTAAGGTCCGAAAAAAACAAGACGAGACCATTTTGAAATAAATAAAGAACATAAGAAACCAAATGAGCAGTTGTGCCAAACTTTTATACCTGTGCATCTATGGTAGTGCCAGAAATATGAGGAGTCATGGCGTGGTTTGGCATGTAGCGCCACGGATGATCCTTTGGGGCTGGTTGTGGGAACCAAACATCACCACCGTAACCTACACAAAGAAAGCAATCCATAAAAAAAGGCAGATGATTAAAGAAATTAGCAAAGGAAAGGATGGCTTAAATCTTTTTGGTCTTTAATGAACTTAAAATGGAAGATTAACTGTTGGCTTTCTCAGGAAAAAAAAAATCAGATGTAATCATGTAACATAACTTTAGCAATAGTTTCATGTTTGGTGGAAACATGGTAATATTTGTACATTAGAATGAACTTCAAATGGAAGATTGGTTGTTAACAAAAGGGAGTAGAGAAAACATTAAATATTTGCTTATCAGGAAAATAAAATCAGATTACATAACTTCAGCAAGAGTTTCATGTTTTTGATTGAAACATGGTTTTTAGAATGAATTACCTGCAATGTGGCCACTAGCGCTAGCATCCGCGACAGCTTGGGTGTCCATGATTGCACCTCGAGCATTGTTAACAATCAGGACACCCTTCTTGCACTTTGCAATTCTATTTTTATCAAACAATCCCCTGAATCACCAAACATTTTTGTCACTACTCAATTCTAGGAAATGACCCAAAGAATTCATATATTAACATATAACTTGTTTCACCAACAAACAAGAAGAGTGGAATATAAAGAGGACTCCTAGACATGAAGCAAAATAATCAGTAACTTGCATATTGGATTAGCTAGCTTAAATTCCTTGTGGTGATGCAATGCCAATTATATGTGAATTAGAAGACTTCCTAGTGTAAAAAAGTTCATCTGATTGGGGTTATTATCTATTAATTATTAACTATTTGACTACTAAGCCAAGGAATTATACCTTGTCTTATCAGTAAGAGGCATGTTGATAACAACTACATCACACTTTGGAAGCATCGCATCAAGATCCTCCTCAAACTTAGCTCCGAGTTGGTTCTCCAATTCAGAGTCCAGCTTAAGGCGATCATGGTATAGAAGATTACAGTTGAAAGGCTTCAACCTTTGGAGCAAGAGCCTGCCAATTCGTCCAGCGCCAACGGTGCCTATTGTCTTTCCTTCAAGATCGTAAGCTCGATGAGCAATTCCAGCCACATTCCACTCTCCACTAACAGCCTGATGGTACCCGGGCAAGAAATTCCTCACTAGAATGAGGATTCTCAAGAGCTCGTCCTCCGCCACTGACACCACATTACTTCCCGTGACCTCAGCAACAGTTAATCCAGCAGCGGCAGCGGCATTAAGATCAACGTGGTCAGATCCAATGCCAGCAGTCAAAAGCAGCTCTAAATTCTTAGCTTTCTTGATTCTTTCCGCAGTCACATAGGCCGGATGGAATGGAGTCGAGATGAGGACATGGAGATCAGGGAGGTGTTTCTCAAGTACTAGCAAAAAAAAACAACCACCATCGTAAAAGTTCAAGCAATCATAAAACAAAAGCACACAGAAAATTCTCGAAAGAAACTAATGATCATTAGAAAACCTAATTCTAGTAAAAAACTGTAATCACGGTAAGAATATTACGACTTGAAGTCGATGTGATTGGTCACATTACATTATCAAAATTGCCCTCAATTGTAACAGATATACAAGTAACTAAAAAACTACTATTCTATACCATGCCTATGATAATCAGGCCTGCACAAAAACATTGGGAGTTCAAACACTTTGAGACATAGTGATAGTTATCCCATTAGAATTTGATATGTTACGACATGTGCATAACTCTTTTTAGAGCTCATACCAGATAGCTTGGCATTGTTACATACATCAATGAAAAAAAGTATAGAGAGATCCCAGATCCCTTATGGTTCCTTTAAACAGTTAGTTTCTAACTTCGATTTCTCTAAGGACAAAACTTGGGTACAGCTCTTTTAAGTGCTCAGGATGCCAAGCCGGCAAAATGACAATAGTCACAAGGTCAGGGAACTGTAAAATTAAAGCATAAAATCCAGTGTATGTTGAAAGAAACTAACAATTGTTAACGGACCTAATAGTCTATATGATGTGTGTAATGGCAACTTGCCAAGTGTCTGGTTATCGAAGCTAGGCTACTTAATTCCATGTATTTTTACAAAATTGATGATACAGTGATCATAATTCGGCAAAATACTAACCGGAATCAGGTCCTTCTTTGTCGTCAGTGACGATGTACTCATGACCCTGCGATTCAAGCCACTCACGTATGCCTAGTGCTCCTTCAACACAGCCCACAAAGTTGGGATTCAGGGAAGCATATTCATTTGCTTTGTAGAAAACACCCACAATCTTCTTTTTTCCACCAGAGGCCTATTCTCAATAGCAGGGATAAAAAAAAACAGAGATAATGGTCAGGCATAAATATAATGAACATAGTTTTTGGTCAACACATAATGAACATATATAGTTAAGGACATAGACCCTAACAATACTAACAAGATAATACAAGGCAGTGGTATGGTATTCAATAATATTTATTTATTTACCAATTTGTTGGATGAAATCCTATCTACTAGGCCAAAAGCTATATTTATGATAATGGTGCTGCTATATACGTTTATTTCCTTCAAGTTTTCTGAGAACTATATCTATTTGGAGGGATAACATATATTATAAGCCATATAGATGGAGATGTTAAAGTCTATAAAATTTGAAGAAACACTTACCAAATAAAGTCAACCCTGTTAATTTTCTAAAACCAAGTATCATACATTTACTTTTGGTATATCCAACATGCATTTCTTTTATGCAAAAAGAAAATTTGTTAACAATAAACCAAGTATATAACTTTATTAATTCATTGATCTTTTATTACTCCCTCCGTTATGCTTTAATTGTCGTTTTAGCACTTTTAACTTGTTTTAAATTATTTGTCACTTAAGCAAATCAAGAGTGAATTAATTAAATTTTGTCAACTCTATCCTTGCCTTTACTATTCTCAAATATGAGAAAAGTGTGATCATTACTCCCTCTGGTCCTTATTATAGGGCATACTTAACCGAATTACACATACCAAGGAAAGTGGTTGGTTTTATGAATTCTATGAGAATATATTGTAACATTACAATTTTACCCCCTTAACTTTTCTTAGAAAATTCACACTCATTAATGAACAACAAAAAACACATAGATAGTCAAAGCATTTAATAAGGGCAAAAAAGAGAAAAATCAATAAATGATGCATAGAAAATATAAAGTGACTTATAATTAGGACCAAGAAAACTTTCTAGAATATGACCTATATATATATGACCGGAGGGAGTAATGTTTATGAATACTATTGTACTCCCTCCGGTCCTATATATAGGTCACATTCTAGAAAATACTATAAATATTCCAATTTTACCCCCTTCACTAATATTTTCCTAATTCGAAGGGTAAAAATTATTAAAATGAATTTTGTCTTTACCATAATTATTGTGCTATAAACTTATTTAAAAACATACGGAGTAGTAGAAAAACCTCAATGAACAATTTTTTAAGTAAGCTTATCATCAACTTTTACTTTTTTTTAAAAAAATGTAAGTTTATCATCATGTAATAACGCAAATGAAAATAATTCATTTTTGACATCAATAAAAAATACTCCCTCCGACTCTTCCTTTTTGAAAAAATTTATGTTAATCAAGAAATTTAATTTTTTTTCAAAACCATTCCATGGTTATTATTAAAACTTTCAAAAATAGTATTAATAAAGAAAGATAATTGTGAAAATGGTATAATTCAAACAAAAAAAAATCCGAGTACAAAGAAAAAGTAATTAAAATTTGTTAAGAAAGGACAAGGAGACTTTACGGTGGAATAAACACACGTGTAATTTATCATAAAAAAAAAACACGTGTAATTGCTATGCCAAACGCGCATAGAGTTAGAGAGAGACACACGCGCGCCTAATACCCCTAGCATCCAACCCCCCAACCCCGTGAGATCTCGTCACGGATCACGCATGCAAGAAAGAAAATAAAATTACTAAACTAAGCAATCACAATACCTAACAAAATATTATGGACTAAATTGAGAATTTATAATTTTATAAAAGTAAAAATTTAATTTTAAATTGGTTAGAAAAGAGTGTGAATAGACTAATTGAAGGGAGAGAAATTAAAATAAATAAGTAGTAGAAGTTTGTGGTAAATATTTAGAGTGAGAGAGAGAGAGAGGGAGAGGGTGCTTACGTGAAGGTTTCTGGTGAAGGTGGAAGAGGAAGAGAGGGTTGTTGTGGTTGAAATTGAGGAAGTGAGGGAGCGAACGGCGGTGGAAGCAGCGCGTTTCATCATCATCATGGTGATTGGTGATGATCTTTGTCACAAAAGTAAAGAAGAAAGAGTGAGTGAAGTGGTTCAGAGGAAAAGAGTGGAAGTGAGTTTATATAGAGAGAGCGCAGTCAGAACAGGAAAAGGAAAGAGACGGTAAGGGAAGAAGACCGAAGAAGTGAGAATGAATTATGGCAACTAATAATTGCTCCAAGTTCACGTGTCCCCACAGCCTAGATTTTTTTCCTCGGAGTTCTCGGTGTCTGATTTAGGATAAAGTATACTCCGTCGTGTCTCACTCATACTCCCTCAGTCTCTAAATATAAAGCCTTTTTAGAAGATTTCACGTTTATTAAAAAAGTGGAATAATATCGAAAATGTGAACTTTTGATATATAATTTCAAAATTACTCTCTATTAATATGGTTGGGAATCTAAAAAGTGTTAAATAAATATGGATGTTTGTGAAAAAAAGTAATTATTGATCATTGAAAATTGGTACTGTATGAGACTTTATAAATAGGAACAAAATAAAAGTGTCAAAAAGGCTTTATATTTAGGGATGGAGGGAATACTATATATATATATATATATATATATATATATATATATATATATATATACACACACACATACACACTTAATTAATGGTCTCAAATACAAGGAAAAAATACCTAATTAGGTATTCTCAATACAATCATTCCTAAAATATTCTTATAAAATAGTTGAATCATTTAATTTTTGTTTTATTCCCAATAGAAGTTTATTAAAATAGTCTTTTTTTTTTTATGAATTTGAAAAATTAAATGCATCTGACTATTTTTCTTAATACTTGTGTCGGTAGTAATTTTTGCTAATAAACAAGATTTGTGGGAGTATATTGATTGATTCGGGGATAATTAAAGGCTTAGTTGTAATTAATTACTCCCTGATCCTAATCCTTTGGGGGGTTTTATTTTAATATATTTATAAGATTTCATTTCAATCTTTAATAGCATTTAATTACTTCATCCATAAACATTCATATTAAATCAACAAATTTTAGAGTTCCAATAATAATTATAGAGGTAATTTTGAAAAAGTATATCAAATTTTCACATTCCAATACCACTAACAAATTTAATCACTTTGAGTGAAAAAACGCAAAAGAGTCTTATAAATAGAACCAGAAGGAATATTAAGTTGGTCTTTATAAATATTATTCCCTTCGTCCCTAATTATAAGGCATTTTTGACACTTTTATTTTTTTCATATTTATAAGATCTCATACTAATTTTCAATGATCATTAATTACTTTTTTCCACAAACACTCATATTTATTTAACATCTTTTAAATTCCCAATAATATTAGTAAGAGTAATTTTGAAAACTCACATAAAAATTTCACATTTCCAATACAATTAACTAAATTAATCAACTTTCTTAATGAAATTGAAATCTTCCAAAGGAGTCTTATAATTAGGGATTGGGAGAGTAATTATTTTAAGTAGGTTTTTTTTTCCTTGGTCCCTTCTCAATTTTGTTTTAGTTTGGGTTCTTATTGTCAACTACTTAAGAAATTCACTCATACTCTTTTTTATCCTAAATATAATTTTTATTTTGTTTTATTTTTTTTAATTTGAAAAACCTCATTACTATTTCAAATAATATTTACTTATTACTTTTTAAATATTTTTACTAAGTCAATATTTTTTAAAATTTTAATAATAATTACAAAAATAGTTTTACAAAAGTTTATAAAATAATTTTTTTTTCCAAATGTCCCTAATAAAATTAATATACTTTTGTTGATAAGAGAAAAGTTCAAAAAAATCTTATATTTAGAACTAGACGAAGTAATTTATAAAATCATGAGGTCAAATCCTAATATTAATATGAAAGCCTCATTATAATACTCAATATGATTCTTATTATAGTTCATATTTAATTATTGTATATTACAAAGATTAAGGATGAGGGTAATTATATATTTTGAAACTTTTAAAAAAAATTAACATTCATTAGCATGTAGTTTTGACTATAGTTCCTTTAAGCTTAATTATGTCACAAGTTCCTGAAGTTTAGGGTACTTTTGTCAAAAACTCTTATTATTTTTTTCAATGTCAGACTCCCCGAAGTTACTTATAGGTTTGTCATATACCCCTATTACCAATTCTGGCCAATTTTGCTGACATGTAATATCGGAATCCTGATCAGACGCAGGAAGTTAAGCATCTGATGCCCCGTGGGCGAAGATCCTCTTTTTATAAAATTTAAAAAACTAAAAAACTTAATATTTTTATATTTTTATTTAAATAAAAAAAGAAAGAAAAAAAAGAATTAAAGGGAGAGGTCGTCTTCGTCCGTATGACATCACGCGGCACCACATGACCAACCTGCTGCGTTTGACTAGGATTCTGATGTTACATGTCATCAAAATTTGTCAGAATTGTTAATAGGGGTATATGACAAACCCAGTAGTAACTTCGGGGAGTCAGACATTGAAAAAAATGTATAAGAGTATCTGGCAAAAGTATCTCACTCCCTTTATTTTAATTATTTGGAGGTGAGGGTGAACCGAACCTAAATTGAACCATATAAAATCAATAATATGGTTTGTTTACAAATGCAGTTTTGATTTCAATTATAGTTTTACAAACAGTTAATGTTGCACACTACAAGAAATTTTTCATATATCTACTGTCAAAATTCATTGGTAAAATACAAATAACCATATGTATAGCACAAAAAACTTATACCAACAGAGAGTTGGCTCCGTCATCTTATGTCGTTATACCTACGGTTTTCCCTGTCGCTATAGTTTATAGCTACGGAATAGGAATTTGTCGGTAAAAGCCTAACCTCTATACCTTCGGTTCTCCTTCAATAACCACAGGTTTTAGTGACGAATTATATTTTTTTTTTGTATCTACGATTTTTTTTCCATCACTCTATCTTTATGTTACAGTGGTATTATGTGTTAGTAAAAGATTGGACTTATACCTTCGATTTTTTGTTACATCAAGTTTTAGCAATGGCACTAAAACTTATTGGTAAATCGCTTGAACCATACCAATAGCCAACTTCTTGTATATAGATATTAATACCAAATCAAATTAAACTACCACTTTGCTCTATTACATGTTTTAGCGATCGATCATCCACTTCTATACAAACAATTGTGGCCCTTTACAACATATTTTTAGGACGTTCAGATTAAATACTAATACATTGTAGGTAAAAATTAAAACAATATGTTACTTCCTCCGGTCTTATTTATAAGACCATTTTGGAGTTTTTATTTTGGTCCTATTTATAAGACCCCTTTTCAATTTTCAATAGCATTTAATTACTTCTTTCCACAAACACCCCTATAAAGTCAACACTTTTTAGAATTCCAATAATAATTAAAGGGGTAGTTTTGAAAAAGTATATCAAATATCCACATTTCCAATGCCACTAACAAATTTATCCACTTTCTTTAATGGGAGTGAAAAACCACAAAAAAAAATCTTATAAATAAGACCGAAGGAAGTAGATAGAAAGAGCGGAAATCAAAACAGGAAAAGGAAAGAAATGGTAAGGGAAAAACTGAAGAAGTGAGAGTGAATGATGCCAACTAATAATTGCTCCATGTTCACGTGTCCCCCCAGCCACATTTTTTTCCTCTGATTTCGCGGTGTATGATTACTCCCTCATGTCATGTCTCACTTATATATACTAGCGTGCATTCGTCCCGCATTCTCTTGTCGTGTTTTTGTTGTAAGAGTTATTTATAGTAAAATAATACATTGTTACTTTGTATTTTGGAAAAAAAAATCAAGAGACATTTGGGAGGAATATTAAGAGAAATGGAATTTCATTGTCTGTTAATTCAAAAAAAATCAAGAGAAATGGTATTAATATACATTGTCCCTAAATACTATTAAAGATTGATTTTTATCCTAAATATAATTTTTATTTTGAATTATTTTTTTAATTTGAAAAACCTCATTACTGTTTCAAATAATATATACTTATTACTTTTTAAATATTTTTACTAAGTCAACATTTTTTAAAATTTTAATAATAATTACAAAATAGTTTTACAAAAAGTATTATAAAATAATTTTTTTTTCCAAATGTCCCTAATAAAATTAATATACTTTTGTTGATAAGAGAAAAGTTCACAAAAAAATCTTATATTTAGAACTAGATGAAGTAGTTTATAAAATCATGAGGTCAAATCATAATATTAATATGAAAGCCTCATTATAATACTTAATCTGATTCTTGTTATAGTTCATATTTAATTATTGTATATTACAAAGATTAAGGATGAGGGTAATTATATATTTTGAAAGTTTAAAAAAAAAAATTAACATTCATTAGCATGTAGTTTTTATTATAGTCCCTATATTTTAATTATTTGGAGGTAAGGGTGAACTGAACCTAAATTGAACCATATAAAATCAATAATATGGTTTGATTTTTAAAACAGAATTGTTTTCAAATGCAGTTTTGATATCAGTTGCAGTTTTACAAACAGTTAATGTTGCATTAACAATTATAATTATTATTACAGTTTTGATTCTAATTTTAGTTCTTAATTCAATTATAATTATAGTTTTGGTTTCTGTTTCAATTATAATTACAATTTCAATTCTAGTTTTGATAATTAGTATAAACTTTGTTCACAAAATTAGAGAAGGAAGGAGGTTGATCTTAGAGCAGGGTGTTCAAAATAATTCGTTCGACTGAATTGAATCGAATCTAAACCATTTAAAACAAGATTCTCGGTTTTAGATTAAAAAGGTACATTTTGAAATGGATCAGTTAAGAAAAAGAGTGATTGGTTATAAATGTTTGAAACTTTCACTCAAATTAAACTACTCGAAAGTAATAATTATCAAGCTCTTTTATAACTTCAATTAGATCCTTGTTGTTTTTTGACACTACCATTGCAAGCTCCGACGAAAGATAGTGGTGTTGGTGATGATGAAAGAGAGTGCAAGCTCTTTCATAGCTTTTTTCCTCTTATTTTGTGAACAAAATTTGTAAATATAATCAAAAGTGAAACTAAAATTAGAACGAAAATGTAATTATTACTTAAACTGGAACCAAAATTGTAATTGTAACCGAAACTGTAAAAAAACTCTAATTATAACCGAAATGGGAAGTTAAACTAAAACTGAAACTGTAACTATAATTATAATTGAAACTATAGTTAGTTGTTTGTAAAAGGCTTAATTATCTCACAAGTCCTTGAAGTTTGAGGTACTTTTGTCAGATACTCTTATTCTTTTTTTTTTCCAATGTCTGACTCCCCGAAGTTACTTATGAGTTTGTCATATATCCCTACTACCAATTCTGGCCAATTTTGCCGACATGTAATATCGGAATCCTAATCAGACGTAGGAGATTGGTCATGTGGTGTCGAGTGATGTCAGACGGGCGAAGACGACATATCTCTTCAATTCTTTTTTTTATTTAACTAAAAATATAAAAATATTAAGTTTTTTAGTTTTTTTAAATTTTTTTAAAAAAGGATCTTCGATCACGGGGCACCGGGTGCTTAACCTCTTGCATCTGATCAGGAATCCGATGTTACATGTCAGCAAAATTGGCCGGAATTGATAGTAGGGGTATATGACAAACTCAGAAATAACTTCGGGGAGTCAGACATTGGAAAAAAAAAGAATAAGGGTATCTGACAAAAGTATCCCAAACTTCAATGAATGACATAATTAAGCCTTTTTAAAACTGTGTTTAAAACTAGTTCAATTTTAAAAACCAAACCATATTATTAATTTTATATTTGTTAGATTCTTTTTAGTTTCGGTTTGGATCATCCGAATCAATTATTTTGAACACTCCAATCCGAAAGTATTGGTTCTTATGATATTAGCATGTGTAAGTTTTGATAAGTACTCCCTCCGTTTAATATGTAATGTGTTTTAAGGTTATGCACGAGTTTTAAGAAATGGTTAAATGATGTAATAATGTGGTGTATTCCGACTGTAATACCCCTATATAATCATTATTTAAAGGAGAGAAAAAGATTGAAAGTGAAAAAAAGTGGAATAAATAGGGGTATGTTAGAAAAAAGAGTGAAGGGACACTTTGGTCCATCAAGTTTTTCGACAGGGACACTTTAGTCCATCAAGAAATTTAATTCATTTTTAATCCCCCATGTTTTCCAAAAGTACCAATTTAGTCCCTCATATTTTCCAAAAGTATCAATTTAATCTCTCAACGAAGTGACTAACGGAAATAGGACAGAGACTAAATTGGTACTTTTGGAAAACTTTGGGGACTAAAAATGAATTAAATTTCTTGAGGGACTAAAGTGTCCCTGTCAAAAAACTTGAGGGATCAAAGTGTCCCTTCACTCTAGAAAAAATAACATTAATTATGTATTGAATTTTGTAAAAAAATAATTCAAATGAAACTTGAGACAAAAAAGAATATTACATATGAAACGGATGAAATATTTCATTCGGTCACTTCACTATATTGTTTAAATTTATAACACTATTAACAGGAATAATTTAAAAAAAAAAACATATCAAATATTTACATTTTCAATATTATTAACTAATTTTTTTTAGGTAAAGGCATTTTATTTAACTCAAAAAGTCAGCATATGCTGTCTGAATTATATGGGGTGGAGCACTCAAACTCCAGTAGCCATATGTAAAATTAACAGCACTAATAACAACTAACAGATAGGCTGGATTGTTTAAATTCTAGGAACGTGTGTTATAGTAAAATCTTCAAGTTGTCTAAGGAGAATATAAGCACCATCAACCTTCAAAGCTCTACAGAGAAGCAACGAATTTGAGCAACAAGCCAACTTTTTGTGCCCATTCTCCACTGCTAATTTTAATCCCCATCTCAACGCCAAGGCCTCCGCAACTAATGGTTCATGTGCCTCGTCCATTTTGTTGCATGCAGAAATAACTATGGAGCCTACATCGTCACGCACCAACGTACCCAAGCCGGAAAATTTACGAAACTGGTATAGTTTGACCGGTTAATTACCGGTTTGGTGTAACTTTTTGCAAAATTACGGAAGTGGTGTAACTTTATATAAATCGTGACTGCCATCCACGATTTATGATTGTTTTTACTTTTTTTTTTAAAGTGAAGTCGTGGATGCCAAGAACGATTCCAATTTTTTTTTTATTTATAAGAAAATCATGGTTTGGATCCACGATTCATGATTGTTTTTTCATTTTTTTTTTAAAAATTATACTGAAATCGTGGTTCACAACCACGACTCTTTTTTTTTGTTTTTTTTTATAAAAATCAATTTCATATTTTTAAATTTTTTATTTTTATTTTCATATTTTTTTATTTATATTTTTAAACAATAAGGGCTATAAAATTTTCTAGTCGCTTTATATTTTCTATGTATCATTTAATTTTTTTTATTTTTTGTCCTTATTAAATATTTTGATTATCTATGTTTTTTTTGTTATTCATTAATGAATGTGAATTTTCCAAGTGAAATTGAAAGGGTTAAATTCCAATGTTACAATATATTCTCATAAAATTTATAAAACTAACTACTTTAATTGATATGTGTAATTCGATTAAATATATCCTATAATGATGACCGGAAGGAGTATAACGTTATAAAATGCATTTTATTTTTTTATCCAATTATTATTAATTATTAAAAAATAAGTAGTGCCTTAAAAAAATGCATTTCAGCCAAAAATATTAGCACTAGTGCTAAACTTCAAATTTATGACTGTACTAAAGTTAACAAATACAAATGCATTTCAGCAAAAAATATTAGCACCAGTACAAATTTATTTGTTAACTTTAGTACAATCACAAATTTGAAGTTTAACACTAGTGCTAATATTTTTTTGCTGAAATGCATTTGTATTTCTTAACTTTAGTACAGCCATAAATTTGAAGTTTAGCACTAGTGCTAATATTTTTGGCTGAAATGCATTTTTTTAAGGCACTACTTATTTTTTAATAATTAATAATAATTGAATAAAAAAATAAAATGCATTTTATAACGTTATACCCCTTCCGGTCATCATTATAGGATATATTTAATCGAATTACACATATCAATTAAAGTAGTTAGTTTTATAAATTTTATGAGAATATATTGTAACATTGGAATTTAACCCTTTCAATTTCACTTGGAAAATTCACATTCATTAATGAACAACAAAAAAAGCATAGATAATCAAAATATTTAATAAGGGCAAAAAATAAAAAAAAATTAAATGATACATAGAAAATATAAAGTGACTAGAAAATTTTATAGCCCTTATTGTTTAAAAATATAAATAAAATAATATGAAAATAAAAATAAAAAAATTTAAAAATATGAAATTGATTTTTATAAAAAAAAAGAGAGTCGTGGTTGTGAACCACGATTTCAGTATAATTTAAAAAAAAATGAAAAAGCAATCATGAATCGTTGATCCAAACCACGATTTTCATATAAATAAAAAAAAAATGGAATCGTTCTTGGCATCCACGACTTCACTTTTTTAAAAAAAATTAAAAACAATCATAAATCGTGGATGGCAGTCACGATTTATATAAAGTTACACCATTTTCGTAATTTTGCAAAAAGTTACACCAAACCGGTAATTAACCGGTCAAACTATACCGGTTCCGTAAATTTTCCTACCCAAGCCTGTACCTCCACTTTCTGGACAAGCCGCATCAGTATTCAGCGCAAACCAGCCTTGACGTGGTGGCTCCCAAGAAATTGCATCTCTGCTAGTACCTCTATGAGAGGTAATGTTCTGTTGCACTTCATTAGCTTGCAAATAATCACTCACGATTGATATCCCTATCATCATCACCATAACTGGTTGGAAAGGCTTGTTGTTATAAATAACATCATTCTTCCCTTCCATATGCTCCAAACTAAACCACAAACCATGCCAATTATTTCCTGGTTATCCTGCATTAACATGCTGATAAGCCAATCCTGGAAACACATATTCAGTGGCATGCGGATGCTCATTGGCGAAGCAAACCAGACCTATTGCACCTTCTCACAGTGACAGAAGAGATGCGACACTGTTTCTATCTCATGCTCGCATAAAGGACACTCAGCTGGAGCCATAACCCCTTTATTCACAATCTTCTGCCGCACTGGAAGTGCATAATTGAGGATGCGCCAAACAAGATTCTCGATTTTCATTTGCACCCTTATCTTTCATAGCTTCTTCCACAACTTATCATCATGAACAGAGGACGATCCTGGTTGTAGTGCTTGTTTTCTCTGCTCTAGCCAGCCATAGGCACTCTTAACCGAGAGTTGTCCATCAATGGTGTGTGGCCATATTAATTTGTCAGTGCATGGTGTCCAGCTTAGAGGGATGCTCCTAATACGGGCTGCTTCATCAGGCTGAAAAAGTGCATCAACAAGATCAAGCTTCCACCTCATAGTAAGAGGGTCAATTAACGCATCAACTGTACTATATGCATGTTGAACAGGTGGTGGTGATAGAACTTATGAGTAACCAGGTGGGGCAGCCAATTATCACTCCAAATTCTTGCAATTGAGCTATTACCAATGCGCCAGAAACTCCCTTCACTTACAACATATCTGCATTCCCATAAGCTCCTCCATGTATAACTAGGAGAGTATCCCAGCGGTGCAGCCATAAGTGAGGTTCATGGGAAATATCTACCCTTGAGAACACCTGTGAGCAGCAGGTCAGGATTGGAATTAATACGCCACACATTCTTTGCAAGGATAACTTAGCTTGATTAAATAAGGAAAGATCCCTGAAACCCAAACCTCCATTTTTCTTTGGCTTGCACATTATGTCTCATGCTATCCAATGTATTCGCTTCTCATTCTCAGTATGTCCCCACCAAAAATTATGAATCAGAGTTTCTATATCATGACAAGTAGTCAATGGTAGTTTAAAGCAAGACATTACATATGTTGGAATAGCTTGGGCAACAGATTTGATGAGGACTTCTTTTCCTGCTTTAGATAACATTTTCTCCTTCCAACCTTTTAGTTTCTTCCACACTCTATCATGAACACCTGTAAAGATAATCTTCTTTGATTTCCCAATAACTGTTGGGAGGACCAGATACTTGGAATGAGAATCAACAGTCTTTACACTCATCCGACCACGAATAATTTGCTGAGTATCATCAAGCACATTTCGACTAAATGAAATCTTTGATTTCTCCAAGTTTATCTTCTGACCTGAGGCTAGTTGATATTGTTCTAGAATAGATACAATAAAGGAGGCCTCTTCCAAGCTAGCTCTGTAAAAAAGAAGGCTATCATCTACGAATAATAGATGTGAAATTATCGGAGCAGTGCGGGAAACTCAAGTGCCATGAATTTTATTTCAGTTACACCCTTTCTAAGCATACTCGAGAGAACTTCAGTACATATAATGAAGAGATAAGGTGAGATGGGATCGCCCTGTCTAAGACCTCTTGTAGGCTTAAAAGCCTTGCCAGGAATACCATTAAGCATAATCTTATATGAAACAATAGAAACACACTTCATAATAAGATTGATGATGGTACCTGGGAAATTCATTGCTGTTAAGACATTTTGAAGAAAACACCATTCAATTCTGTCATAGGCCTTAGACATATCCAATTTGATTGCCATAACCCTTTTCTTTCCTTTTGTTTTCTTCTTCATCCAGTGGAAACATTCAAAAGCAATGAGTGCATTGTCTGTGATGTGTCTGCCTGCCACAAAAGCACTCTAAGCTTCATCAATAAGATTTGGAAGAACCCGCTTCATTCTATTGGCAATTGTTTTGGTAACCATCTTCATTGTAACATTGCAAAGGCTGATAGGGCGAAGGTCTTTAGGGTCATTGGGACACTTGACTTTTGGAATTAATGTGATTAGAGTGTCATTAATTTCAGCTGGATCAGCCCCATCATTAAGAACTTTTAGCGCCCAGTTAGTAACATCATGCCCTACAATGTGCCAATATTTCTGAAAAAATAGTGTTGGTAAACCATCAGATCCAGGAGCCTTTAGAGGGTGCATTTGGTGGATAGCAGTAAAAATTTCAGCACTGGTAAAAGGTCTATCCAGCAAAGCAATCTCTTCAGGTCGTAATTTATGATCAATAATATCAGCTAGATTTTGTACATGTGGTGGTAAACTAGAGGAAAATAAAGATAAGTAAAATTTGTCTAGTACCTCCTCAATCTTATCATGGCCAGAGATGAGATAATCATCATCATTTTTAATTTTTTTGATGGAATTTACCTCTCTCCGTTGTGACGCTTTCCTATGGAAGAACTTGGAATTTTTGTCACCATGTTGGAACCATAAAGCCCTACTCCTTTGCCTCCACATTACTTCCTCTTCACGTAGGATATATGCATGCTTGGCTTTGAGATATGTAAACCTTTGTAATGCAGCAGCATCCTCACTCCAGAATGTATGTTCACTAGGGCATTTCTCAACTTGCACAATATCCTTCCTTAGCGTTGTCACTGAATTCTTTTTTAAGCACTGAAGCAGGTCTTTCATTTTACTAACTTTATCAACCCCATCACCATGTGCATGCCTCTACGCAGCCTTCATTGTCTCCTTCGTACCAGGATCATACATCCAAGCCTCTTCAAACCGAAAGAGGCGCTTTGGTTTGGCTTCTATGTGATGTACCATATCAGTAGTAATGTGAATCACTATAAGAGCATGGTCAGATTGTGTACGAGGCAAATGAGAAACCATTGATCCTCCTACCATCTCTCTAAAAGCATCATTTGCTACTGTTCGATCAAGCCGACACTGTACATGATCTTCACCATTTCTTCCATTTGCCCATGTGAATCTATAACCTTCAAAGGCTAACTCTGATAAACCACATGACTGCATAACATCTTTGCCACATTGTAGTTGCACATGAGATCAAAGGGCACCTCCCTTTTTGTCTATATTACTTATAACATCATTGAAATCCCCTGCATAAACCCACGGGCTAGAAATTCCTGCACTAATATTGCATAACAAAGACCAAGTTCTACTCTTATTACTTTCCTCTGGAAAGCCATATAAACCAGTAAAATTAAAGGTGTCAAGCCCATCACAGTGAGTACATTCAATGGAAATATGGTTGAGGGAAGAGTTAATAAGAGTACCGTCAATCGAACCTTTCCACATCAACGCCACCCCTCCAGCCCTTTCTCTACCGAAACCCGCACAACTAACAACAATCGTAGAGTCATAACCACAATTGACATGTATTTTCTCCATCTCAGTATCCTTAAGCCTAGTCTCCATGAGAAAAACTAGGCTAGGAGCTTCTAATTTGGTGAGCCTCAACAAGGCTCGAATTGCACGAGGGTTCCCAAGCCCTCGGCAATTCCAACACAGTGCCTTCATTGGTGCTGGCAGTGTTGGTTATCCAACACCACCGTATCAAAGGACAATTTTTGGTTAGCAACCATGGGGCGTTTGTTCGGGCCTGCATCCATCACCTTAGAGTCATGTGAACTAGCCTAACCCCCATCCTCCTTTCTCTTACGGCCTGCAACTGGACTACTTGCCCCAATCACAATCCCAGTACCAGCTTTGTTATGTTTCCTTCTGGTGACCAGTTTTGTATCCTCCTCCACTGCTTTAGCCTTAAGCTCAACCGTTGTTGCTGATTGGTTCGAAAACGGAAACGCAACCACGTCTGTTTCGTCATTCACTGCTGCATGAGTAGAAGATTCAGAACTTACATCATATTTAGAACGGAGCAGCTTCGGTACAAGGTCATCTGGATTCTTCAATCCCCCTACATCCTTGATTATGCTATCATCACGTGTTTTGCTTGCCACAAACCCAGAGCCTGACGAGACCTTTAGAAATTCTCCATACGGTTTTGGCCCCTCAACCATTTGTGATTCACATTCACGATCACCATGTCCCACAATTCCACAGTTATAGCAAAAACCAGACAAGCGTTCATATTTAACCCAGAACCACTTCTTCCTTTCTTTAGGATTTGTTGCAAGGAAGATACCCCTACGCAGTGGTTTGGTGACATCCACTCTGATTCTTTTACGTAGAAACAAACCAAATGCATACCCCTCATCATTCGTATCCACCTCCATAACTCCTCCAATTAACTCACCAATGGACTTTCCTACCTTGCGATTAAGGCAACCAATTGGTAAGTCATAGACTCGCACCCAAAGCACCACGTACGAGAAGTCAAGTTCAGAAATACAAGCATTTGGATCATACTCCTGGAAGGCAATCATTGCCTTATCGAAAGTCCAAGGAGACCCCTCAACCACTTTCCTCTTATCACATAAAGTAGTGAACTTGAATACCAAAGTATTCACCCTTAAGCTCTTGATGGAAACCCTTGCATGAAGCTTCCACACTCTTTTCAACGTATCAGAAAAGCCTGATACATGCATCGATCGACGATCGCCCCGATAGGAACTTTCCAACCAACATATGTTGTGCCTCTATCGAGTCTTCAACTGATCCATTGTCAACCCCTCGCATTCTTCCTCAGTCAACGACATACGACTCCACAAAGCCTCCAATCCTTCAGCCATGTGTAGGACAAGAAAAACTAGTACTATATAAGACGATACTACGACTGCACTTGACACTATGAGAAAAAACTTTGAGAAAAACTCAAAACACGTACAACCGTCAAAGGTGACTCAAAGAAACCCTAGAAAAAACCCCTAGCAGACGCAAACGTGACTCTTAATTATTTTTTGTTTTGGTTTCTACCCATTGAACAAACACCTCATATTATTAACTAAATTAAGAAACTTTCTTAATAAATATAAAATCTTCTAAAAGGTTCATATATAAAAATGGGGGAATAATATTTAATTTGTTAATATAAAATAATTAAACGCTTATGTTAAAAAAATATTTATTTTATTATTTATGCTTTGTCCGTGTGAGCATATATATGCATTACAATTTCCAAGTTCAACTTTAAGCGGTCCTCTTTGGCTTCTTCTCACCTTATCTTCATCATGGGATTATCAGATTTTAATTAAGTAATATTTTACTCCCTCCGTTTCACTTTAAGTTTCCTTTTAACATCAAAATTTTGTTTCAAAATAAGTGTCTTTTTACCAAATTTAGGTAACATTTAATACTGTTTTTACTTATTTACCCTTACATTTAATGTTGTTTTAGTTTTGAAATTTGTAATACTAGTAATTATGCATTGACAAAATAAAAATATTAAATAGGGGTATTTTTGACAAAATACACATAAAACTTACAATAATCATCATAATCAACACTTTCTTAATCTATGTGCAAAAGTTCAAAAAGATACTTAAAGTGAAATGGAGGGAGTAAGAGTTAAACACCTGAAATGCAATTATTAAATTGAGTGTGTCAACCTCCGGTTTTCGGTCAGCTTGAAACTTGCAACTCTACGGTATCAATGGTGGCGACTGGAGTGCATAGAGGTGGATGGATTCGATTTGAGTTTGTTCTTTCTTGACTCTTGGACCTTGGTTACTACTATTTGACTAATTTGAGAGGCAAAATCCTAATTTAATCTTCCATATTATTTATGAGTTAGAATTTATTGATACTAGGTGTAAAACTTGGTTATTTACACTTTCACATAATTGTTTATATATTATGAAATTTGTCAATCCAACCATTTAATTATACGTGCGTTACTCCATTATTATGACAATCATGTATACCAAATTTTAGATTATTCGAATATTCATAGGTATGTAATATAATACATATTTATTTATATTTTAAATAACGTATTATCCGTTAAAATAGAATAGTCTAATGAATTATCAAATAATTTTTATATTCTATGAAATTTTGTAGACTTGATCTACTTAATAATAGCAAATAATTCAACGGTTGAATTGACAAATTTCATAATATATTCAAAGTTATGTGAATGTGTAAGTGACCAAGTTTTACACATTGTGTCAACGGATCCTAACTCATTATTTATGTTTGGCTTAAATATTTTTTTGTCTTTTATTTTATTTTTGGGTTTTAACTTGGACTTTTATCTTTGAAAAGAGTCAATTTAGTCCTTCATGTTTTTGATATTTGTCAATTTTATCCTTCTATCATAATGATGTTAAATTTTCATCGAAATATACTGATTTTATCATAAATTTTTTCTTCAAAGACACAAGAATTTATATGTTCTCGCAGAAATCTGCATTTCCCAATGTATCTGAATTTTTACTCACATATTTGCCTTAATAGTTTTAAAAATTGCAAATTTTGGCAATAAAATGCCAATTCTATTTATGAGAAAAGAAATCTCAAGCAAAATCAGTATATTCTGATGAAAATTTAACATTGTTATAATAAAATGATGAAATTGACAAATGTTAAAAACATTGAAGACTAAATTACTTTTTTAAAAATAAAAGACCAAATTAAACCTAAAAATAAAATAAAAGACAAAAAATTATTTAAGTCTTTATATTTTTTATTTTTCATTTTAAATTTGTTTTTTTTTTTAATTTCATTCTCTAAATTACAAATATCATTCACAGTAATCCTTTCAGAAATTATCTTATAGTATTAAAAATTTTCTAACACGACATTTTATGGTCAAACTGAAAAGTGCCTAAATACTGAATATACAAATGAAACTAATATAACTTAACAACATAGCTAAAACTCACATGAGAAATAAAGATTATGGCTGGCATCAAAAATATAAAGGCAATATAAACAAAATTTTAAACATAAATAACATGGTGTTAAGTTATTTATGTTATTGATTTTCTAACCTTCCCAATTGGGTTTTTGACCCGTCTTTTAATTTTTTTTCTCAAAAATACCTTTCTTCTTTTTTTCTTTTTTTTCTTCTTTATTTCTTCTTCCTCCTGTTTCTTCTTCCACCACCTCCACCCACACTCACCTTTGCCCTCCTTCTCCTTATTTTTCTTCTTCCGCCACACCACCTCTTCTTCTTCTTCTTCTTCTTCTTCTTTTTCGTCTTATTTTTCTCCTACACCCTCACACTCACATTTTTCCTTCACCCATACTCACCACCACTCCATACTTTTTTTTCGCGTAAAAAGTGCTCTACGCCAATGTCAAAGCGTAGAAGATAGACCCTATTCCCAGTTCCTAAAGTATGTGAGAAAAAAACACGTAGTTCAGGGCCCTGAAATATGTGAAAAAAAACACGTAAACGCGTACTTTAAGACCTTGAAGTATGTGGAAAAAAACACGTACTTCAGAGCCTAGGTGTACATGCATTTTGCACATACGTCAGGGCTTGGGCATAGGGGCAAAAATTTTATTTTTATTTTTTAAAAAAAACACATACATTAGGGTCTTGAAGTATGTGAAAAAAACACATACTTCAGGACCCTAAAGTATGTAAAAAAAACGTATTTTAGGGTCCTGAAGTATGTGAAAAAAACACGTAAACACGTACTTCAGGGTATTGAAGTATGTGCAAAAAACACGTACTTCAAGGCATAGGAGTACGTGCATTTTGCACATACGACAAAACTTGGGCGTAGGGGTAAAAAAATATTTTTTTTAAAAAACATGTACTTCAAGGATCTTGAAGTATGTGAAAAAAAACACATACTCCAGAGGCCTGAAGTATAAGTATGTGAAAAAAAACACGTACTTCAGGACCCTGAAGTATGTGCAAAAAGAAAAACGTACTTCTTTTAGAGAATTTTACAGAAGAAGAAAAGAAGAAACTTTTAAAGAAGAAGAGTTTTACAGTGAATGAGAAAGAAGAAAAAAACGAGAAAGAGAAGGAGGAAGAAAAAGAGAAAGAGAAGTGGGAAGAGGAAGAAGAAGAAGAGGAGGAAAATAGGAAGAAGAAGAAGCAGTAAAAAAGGATGAATAAAAGAAAGAAGAAAATGAAGGGGTAAAAATGGGAAAAAAATTAAAAGGGGGTCAAAAACCCAAAATGGGTGGTTAGAAAATCAATACCCTTTCATTTTTATCCTTTAATTTTTTTTGCTCAATTTCATCATGTTTGGTATAGCTAAAAAAGTTAGATTACGATTATATTTATATAAATTATAATCTATTAAAATTATTATTTATTTATTTTTTGATATCTTAGTTAAAAAGTAAATTTAAAATTAATTTATTTTGTTTTGATTATATAATTTTTTTTACAAAGTAAATTACAAAAAATGATAAAAATGTTCATAACATAAAAGAATATTGAAATAAGTGTAATGAGAATATTGAAAATGTGGAGGGTTATGATGGGAAAAGTGAAATATCATAAAGAATAATCATTTTAGAAATAATTATGAGCTCCCCTCCTCTAAATTGTTTTTTTAAGATTATTTTATTAAAAAGTAACCTCCTTTTATAATTTAATCTAATTTACCAAACAAACTTAAATTTAAAAAAAAATTATTTTCTCTTAATATACATTAAAACAACAAATTTATCTATACCAAATATGCTCTAAGTTATAAATTACAAATATCACTCACAGTAGTCATTTCCATCAATAAGTTGCTTAATGATATTAAAATATTATCCGACATAATACTTCACAGTCAACCGGATAAAAGCCGAAACAATAAATCTACACATGAGACTAAGTTCAAATAACTCAACCACAAATGTCAAATGTGAAGATATTAGAGAGAAAAGATATAAAATGAAAATATGTATATCGATATCTCATTGAGTTTGCAATAGGAAAATGATATATATATATATATATATATATATACACACACACACATACGCAAGTAAAGAAAAGTACTAAAATAACCCTATATAATTATACTAATATGTATATTCTAACATCCCCTCAAATTCAAGTAGGTAAAGAAGAAACCAACTTGAATTTGGAAGCTAAAGTATGAAAACGACCAGGATGGAGAGCTTTAGTGAGCAAGTCAGCTGGTTGGTCAACATGCTAATAGGGATAAGATGGAGAGTTCCACGAACAACATGCTGACGAGTGATATGACAATCAATCTCTATATGATTAGTGCGCTCATGAAAGACATCATTGTGAGCAATTCGAATGATACCATGATTATCACAATAAAGCTTGGTAGGAGACTTCTGGGGGAATCCAAGGTCCCCTAAAAGCCAACGAATCTAGAGGATCTCGAAGGTGGTATCGGTCATGGCACGATATTCTGCTTCGGTGCTAGAACGAGCAACAAGTTTTTGTCTCTTACTACAGCAATAAATAAGCGAGTCACCTATGAAGATACAAAAGCTAGTAATAGAACGACGATCAATGGGATCACTACCCCAATCAACATCATAGTAAACATGAAGTATCAAAGGAGAATCCACCGAGAAATAGAGACCATGAAAAAGAGTACCCTTAATGTATCGGAGGATGCGACGAACAACAGCATAGTGAGTAGTCTAACTGGCAAACATGAATTGACTAACAACATTGACAACATATGTAAGATCTGGGCGGGTGACAATGAGATAAATTAGGCTGCCAACTAACTGGCGATAAAGTATTGCGTCATCAAGGGGAGTCTCATCTAGTGGGATGAATCTAACACGAGTCTCAAGAGGGGTTGATTCAGTCTTACAATCCGTGATTCCTATGCAAGAGATGAAATTAGAAACATATTTAGTTTGGGAAAGGAATAACCCATCATCGGAGGAGAAAACCTCAATGTCTAAGAAATAGCCGAGAGGACACAGGTCCTTCATCTCAAAATGTTGATTCAAGAATTGCTTAAGTTAAAAAATACCATCAGAATCATCACTTGTAATAATCATATCAACATATACTGTTCAAAAAAAATATCATCAACATATAGAAGAAGCATGACAATACCATGATCTGTTCGACGGAGAAAGAGAGCATGATCATAAGAACTAGTAGAGAAACCAAGTTGGGCAATAGTCTTATGAAACTTGGCAAACCAAGAGCGAGAAGCCTGTTTGAGACCATAAAGACTCTTGCGGAGACGATACACTTTGTCCGAAGGACAATTGTAACTAGGAGGAGGTCGCATATAAACCTCTACATCTAAATCACCATTCAGAAATGCGTTCTTGACATCCATCTGTAATAACACATTCAAATAACCGGTTATTAGGCTAAAATTTGAACAGGTCTGGGCAAAATGTATCACGATAATTGATTGAACCATCTGGTAATTGGTTATCTCATTCAAAATTCAAAAATTCAAAATATAATATTATATTTTCTTCCCACCAAAATATTAATTAAAAATTCAGGATACCAAAAGACCATTTTACCCTTATAGTACTTCAAAATACCAATTGTGATAACACATAATTTATTTCATTTTCATTCTAAATACATAATTATATTATTAAATTGGATATTATTATATTATACAAATGACCATCTCAACTTTTGTCTTCTCTATTTCAAATTCCAATCTCAATCAAGTTTTAATTTTTTCCCCTTTTTTCTTACAACTGAAACACCTTAGTTTTATTATTATTATTTTGACAGGGCACCAAGTATCGACCCAATGCGTTGGTGGTGACACTGACCATGTAAAGACCACCAAGCTATCAGGCGAGTGACAACTGAAACACCTTAGTTTTAGGTTTTAAGTTTTTTTTAGTTTTTTTTTTTTTTAAAAAAAGCAACGACTTGCCCGGTTCACCCAAAATTGGGTGGTCCATCAATAATTTAATACAAATTTTCTTAATCAATCAATCATAAATTATAGTGTGCAATTTCAAATTTTTTTATTCACAATTTTAACTTTAATTGGGGATAATTTTTTATGTTATTTTACTAACTTTATGGGACAAAGGCAGTATAAATTTGGAAATATTATTGAAAATTAAAAAAAAAAAAATTGAAACCAACATTATAAAAATTGGTTTTGTTTTGCACTACCATCACTACCATCACCATCACTACTTCTGCTCTCATCACCAATTCACCACCAATGTCATAACCACCACCACCACCACCACAGATGTCGCCACCCTCATCATCATCAATGTTGCCTTCACCGTTGCCATCACTTCCACCAAACAAGTGACAAAATTATTTTATACGACACAATATATTGTGCGAATGTGCGATGTCACAATAAACATGGCTTAACATTTAACTATTATCAGGACTACTACCGCACCTTATCCTCTCATAGTTGCCAAACAACCCCTTTTATCCTCTCATAGTTGCCAAACAACCCCTTTTATAATACTCCCTCCGTTCTTTTTTATCTGTCATATTTAAAAAAAAACACGTCCCTTAAAAAAATCAATCATTACTTAGATTTCCAATACATCATTAATTTTTCTCCACTACTTACGTAAACCAAGACTTATTAAATAGGGGCAAACATGGAACATAGCATTTATTACACTCTTGAATTTCTCAATATGACAGATAAAAAGAAACAAAATAACTTTCCAGAAAACAACACTTAAAAAGGAACGGAGGGAGTAACATTTATGATCATGTGATTGAGGTTTCGGTGGAACTTATAAGTCGGTTAACAAGTTTATTTGGCAAAAAATTAATCACTAGCTTTGATTTGGTAAGTCGATTGCAGTGGCTTATGAACGATAAATCATGGTCCTTTAACATCATTTTACATTTATCATTCCATTAATTAGTTATTTATCAAACACTTGTATGTAATTCAATCAACTAACTTATCAATAGCAAGATTTCTACCTTAAAATGAAATACAATAATCATTAATTAGAAATCTTAAAAAGAAAGACATTTGATGTACCTCATTGTGATGTGCCACTTATGATTGGTGAGAAAAATATTAAGTTATTAGAGTTTTGGCTTAAATAACTTACAATTGCATTTTGCTAAGCAATAACGAGAAGCGGCACATGAAATGGTACACTTTTTAAAATATCCTATTTCCCTAGCATACACGAGGGAGAGAGCGCACCACTAACATATTCTTTCACTCTCCGAACCTCAATCACCTTGAAGCACAAAAGAATAAAAATTCATTCTTTATCACTCAATCACATAGTTGATCATGCAGTAAAAGACAAGCATGTACTACAAAAAATATAGCAGCTAGCAATGGAATAGATTTTGTCAACATATCCCTTCATTTCATTAGCAAACAAGGTAGGAGTCAGGCCTCACTAGTCACTACTATATGAACTAGAGCAAGAAAATATGCGCCTTTCGATCATTCAGTGAGTCGAGATTTCAATGCACTTCGACTAATCAATAGTGCATACACCTTTACTTACTCAATTTACACTCAAACTCACATTATAGGTTTCTAGTTTCTACAAATATTTTCGGGCAAGGGCACGGACTTTTGTATCAAAATGTGATGACGTGATCCGAGAGCCAGGCAAGTAAAGGGGATTAAGAAGAGTCTGCAAACAAAGAAATAAAGTAATTAGTCTCTTTACTGGGTCAATATTTCATAATCCATAAAATAAGTCAAGTTTACAAACTGATTTACTACAGTATCCATATATTTATAAACATAACCAAGTCAGGAATCAGAAAACTTCTCTTAAAATACAGCTTTTGTCTTTCTAGACCAAAAAATAATGCACTGGTTTATGTACTAGACAATGCAATTGAGTATGCTTAATTGCTTATTATAATGAAATACTGAAATTGTAAATAAGGGGAATGTCCCTGACTCGACAGCAATGAAACCAGGAAAAACATACCAACTGCTATTAATATTCTATGGTCAGCAATGCATACTTTAAGAACTGGTAAACACAAACTAACTCAGAATCCCATTTCAAGAACACTCATGAAAACATTTTGTTATTCTGAAATTAATTAAATAATAATGTAAGAGAAGGCTAGATATGAAACATGTTATAGAGTGCAATAAAAAAAGTATATTACCTTTATATAAAGCTCATGCACCTCTTGGAAGAAGCTTTTAATGCCATCATCATTACGAGAGTCATGAAGCAACATAAATCGGGTATGTATGATTAGTAAGTCAAGGAAAATATCACAAAATGAATAAAGAGTATGGTGCATCTGTAACATTAAAGAGTTCTCAACTCTTGGCTCTTTCATTTTGTTGCCTCGCTGTGGACATGCAAACGAGTTAAGGGCAGGGACATGCAAACTTAAAGAAGGACATCAAATCAAATGTTCCTTAAAGTTTCAGTACTCGGCACTTCATTTTTATGCGCGCAGAGACACTATTATGAACTATTTTGAGTTAAGGGGCCTGTTTGAATTTCTCCAAAAAGTACAGAAACAAATAAAGTAATTAAGCCAAAAAAAGTTCCCATGTATAAAGGATATGACCAGCTGTGACATACACCGAGACCACGAGTTCATTAAACCTGTCTACAGATTTCAAGTACCTGAATCAAGAAAGTTCATGAACAAGATGCTGGCGAAAAGAACATAACAAATAGAATGAGAAGCATAAAACGGGGATCATAAGGGATCAGCTTTTTATTGATGTAGAATGTAAACTCACATAGCACTAGTAGTCCATGCTAGGTCCTGAACAACATCTAGAGCAGCATGAAGTATAAATTGATGCAACTGTGCAGCATCCTCCCTCTGCCACAGGACAGCATGAAATTGCAAATGATATATATTTGGCGAAAAAAACAAGAACCCCTTGCTCTTAAAGCCACACAAAAAAGCTAATGCAAAAGATTCAAATAAGCTTTTACATTAATCAAAAGAACAAATAAGGACGTGAATCAAATCCCCATAACATTTTCAGTCATCAATTAGCCTCTAAAATCTTATAATCAACTTCAATAATCAGAAAAAACCAATATCTACCGAGAATCAAAAAATTTCCCTTACAAAATACACAAACCAATTAAAGATTAAGCTTTTAACAAAGAAAAAAAAGAGTCATACTTTAGCAGCTACTCCAACTTCTGCTTCATATATAGGAATATCATTTCTGCTGACGATGATGAAACAAGCAGTGGTCGCCATTAACTAGGACCTTTCAGAACTGCACATACAAAAACAAAAGGAGGATACAAAGATTCAATTTCGAGAATTATAACAATGGAAAACACAAAGAAACCAGAAAATTGGGAACAGAAAATGATATGATATATAAACTCTCTGATGACAGTTGACATGACCAAAGTTGCAAAATCAAGATGCTATGCTATTTATGACCCGGGAGGGGAGAGACATATAAAACATTGGATCGTAACATGGACAGTAAGATCCTATGGAAAATAAATATAGGAGTAAATTCAAATCAAAGCATACCCTATAAACAACTGTATATAGACTCAATGGCACAGCCAAGCAAAAAGTTGAGTCAAAATCACAACTAGGATCAAGTTAAAACTAAGTGTGTGTTTGGATCAGATTCATAGTTGTTCCACTCGATTGACTCAAAGAGGTCATAAACTTGCCCATATAAGAGGCCCAAGCCACGATCCCGTCAGCAAAACTGGACCGGTCGATCTGTACTCGAAACTGGCCCAGTAACGAGACCAATAGAACCTCATCTAGAAAGACCCAGAAGAGCCTTCGAGGTTAAGCCAAATAGCAGAGGGAACCTAGGTGCAACTCATCACAGGCCTAGGCATTCCCTGCCAGAAAAGGCTGATTAGACGTTCAGGGCAGGGCCAGAGTCATCTGTGACTTTGCAGACCCTTACTTCAAGCCAACCCTTAAGCCCAATAAATAGGACAAGTCTCACACGACGTACGCTCAACTCTCTTACTCAACTCTTATTCTCTTGCCCTCCTTATATAACTTACTGAATCGGGCATCGGAGTCCCTTCTCAGGTACCCGCAAATCTAAGAGGAATTACTCTTGGTTCTGAACCATCACATCATCTGTGGTCCAGGTCAATAGTAATTTGAAACATGCCATTGCTCCATTTTATCGTTTTTTCTTTGTAACTAAATTCCAACATGTGTTAAATTGTTATTAGCCTGGACCACGGAATAAATACAACATGGTCCAGGACCAACCGATAATATCTCCAAATCTACACCATATAACAATAGTAATCAGATTATAAAACAAGGTTCTTGTCCAACTTTTTAGCTTAAAAAAACAGGTTTTATTTTATGGGGGAAAAGCTATTGTGTGGCATTTTCAAATCTGTTTTGCATTAAAAGCAATAGAGTAAAGAAACAAGTGATTTTTTGTTTTCAACCACTTTTTTTTTACACAGTCATAAGTTCATGATGAGATTTTCACTCCAGCAAGATTACACAGTCAGATACACAAAGCAACCATTTTTATAATCCAATGTACAAACCATCACTACAAAACAGTGAAACACTAATCAAATCTAACCAATATTTAACAAACCAATAGTGAGAAAATACAAGTCAAAGCAAAGGATGTAAGAGAGAGATGGCACCTCCAGAAGACGGAGAGGAGGCGGAGGCGGTGGCGGTGGCGGTGGCGGTGGCGGTGGGGCGGGGCTGAGCGGAGAGAGAGATGAGTGTAGACGAGATGAAGAAGGAAGGTGAATGTGGTCGTAGGCAATGGATTCTCTCTGTGTATTGGGTAATTTCATGAATGTGAGGGAGTAAATTGTAAATTCGATTATCCACCATTCATTAATTTGGTCATAAAACTGTTAACTTTAGTTCTTAGTTTTTAGGTTTAGGGATAAATGGATAATTACTTGTAAATAAATATTTTTTTTAATAAATAAATTTGTTACTGACATTGAAAATGTTGAAATTTGATATATTTTTTAATATTATTCTTATAATTATTATTGGAACTCTAAAAATGTTGATTTAATGAAAGTATTAAATGTTATTGAAAATTGAAAAAATATCTTATAAATAAATAGGAGCAAAATAAAAGACCAAAACGAAGTATTCCCTCCGGTCTTATATAAAAGACATACTTAACCATATTCCCCGGATCAAGGAAAGTGGTTAGTTTTGTGAATTTTATGAGAATATATTGTAACATTACAATTTCACACCTCCACTTTACTTGGAAAGTTTACATTGATTAATAAATAACAAAAAAAACATAGTTAGTCAAAACATTTAATAAAGACAAAAAAGAAAAAAACAATTAATGAAGCATAGAAAATATACAGTGCCCTATATATTGGACCAAAGATTTTTTCTAGAAATTGCCGTATATATCGGATCAGAGAGAGTAATTTACAAGCGAGTCCCCGAATAAATAGTGACATAATGACACAAGGATTGTTGATGAAGCTAGCTGCCTAATGTTAGAGGGCCAAAGAAGTAATTTACGCCCTTTCTTTTTACGAAGACAAGGGAGAATAAAAGAAGCAGTTAGTGACTGGTAAAGATGTTTGTAATTGTATAGAGAGAAATGGATCAAGAATCATGGCAGCAGTCTCGGAGCCCCACCGTGAGCCAACGGGATCAGTGGGTGACGGAGTCGCAAGTGTTTGAGATATACCAACTCTTCTCCTCCATCCCTCCCAACGCCAAATCTCTGATGCTCGAACTCCAACGCGATAACCACATCGATTACGTCACCAAATCACTCCGTCATCTTGCTCCCGCCTTCTCCGTCCTCGATGCCAAGTAAGCATCACCGACCCTTCGCAATAGTTGTTGCCTCTCCTTACATATATCTTTATTACGTAGTTTTAGACACTCTAGCCATATTTTTATTATTTTTTTTTTCACATTTTATATTTCTTTTTTGTCTTGAATAAATTTGCCGTGTTGAGTATGTGCTTCTTGGGATATAAATGCATAGAAGTAAAAATGACAAATTAATTTATGTTAGAAAGAGTGAAGTAATGCACGAGGCTCCCACCTGATAGGGGTGGGGGCGGGGGCGGGGGAGGGTCATGCCTTAATTATGTTTGGATATATTATCACACCCCAATTTGGGAGGAAAGTAAAAGTGGGATTTTTGATGGAATTGGATGGAATGCAATCCACCATGTTTCATTCCACTTCATCGGAAATTTATCAATCTGAACAATGGATGTTAAGATAAGTCCCCACATCGGATGGGAATATGGTCTGGCCAATGCTTATAAAGGCCAAGGCATCCCTCACCCTATGAGCTAGCTTTTGGGATTGAGTTAGGCCTAGCCTACACAATTCTAATAATGGAACTTGCTTTTGATACCATTCCATTCCCTTCCACTCCATCGCATTCCACCGATCCAATCCAAATATAGCCTTGTAGGGCAGGATTTGAACATACCTAGTGGAGTCTGGGGAGGATAAATGACTATTTTGTAAAAAAAAAAAAAAAAAAATACTACCTCCGTCCCTAATTATAAGGCCATCTTGGGAGATTTCACGTCCATTAAGAAAGGGAAATAATTTAGTTAATTGTATTGGAAATATGAACTTTTGATATGTATTTTCAAAATTACCCCTATTAATATTATTGGGAATCTAAAAAGTGTTAAATAAATAGGGGTGTTTGTGGAAAAAAATAATTAATGCTCATTGAAAATTGGTAAAGGGCCTTATAAATAGGGACAAAATAAAAGTGTTAAGAGGGCCTTATAATTAGGGACGGAGGGAGGAATAAAAAACTGAAAAATTTGGATTGTTGAGTTAACTACCCTTGTTGTATGATGTTGATGTTGATAGCTGGTCCTCAACGAGAGTACCTTAACAATCCAGTTAATGTTTAAGTGTGTGTATGTGTTGAGAGTTAGGGTTGCTGGGTTGGTGACTTCTCCATACATATAGTGGTTTGCTTGAGCAAATAGGGGGTATCAAAGATAGGACAGAGTTTCATCCAAAAGCTACCTTTCTCTTTGTTGTTTTGGTGAACTTTGCAATTTCTTATTCTGTTGTTTGTTGTATGCAATTGCAGTCGACCGTGGCTATGCTACTGGAACCTCCACTCCATTGCCTTGTTGGGAGAATCTCTTGACGATGAACTCCATGATAACACCATCGATTTTCTTAACCGTTGCCAGGTTTCTATTTTTATTTCTGATTTTCACTGCATTACTTATTCTGCTGCATGTGAATCGCTGATACATGGTTTTACATTGCGGTCCCGTTGCATTTACCACCAATGCAACTGCAATTGCCGTCACGTTGTGGTTGCGGAGATATAGACCTTAGTATCTAGTACACAATAATCTTAGGGTACCTCATATGTAGTTAATTTATCGAATATACAATACGTTGGAGGGTTTTCTAATTGCAGGCCACATGACCTCAATATTGCGGCAGGTTCACCACCGCAGTTTTGGTGTGGTTCCGAGTCATACTGATGCGACTGCATTGAACGACATCAGGTCACGTTAGATTTGAAAACTTATTTTCAACCAAAAAAGTTTCACATTTCGATGACTGTAGTGCTTGTGACCTCGACCACGACCACGACCACAACCCTAATTCAAAACCATGCTTATTAGGTATGCTGTTTGAGTTTGCATTCCATAGGTTCTAGATTGCAGAGGTAGACAGAGTACTGGTGGGTATTGAGGCATCTCATATTTTGAGGTGGAGTGGATGTACCATATGAAATGTGAGTGCGGTTGTCACCTAAGTGTCAGATTTTGTAAATAATGGAGTTGATTTGCTAAAGTGTGAATACAACAAGCCAACATGTGATTTACATAATACTATAGAGTAATTAACTAATCACTAACCTGCTGACTCAGCATTTATTTTTTGATATCTAACTAGTAATTTGTAGCTAATCACTAACCATACAGGCAGGCGCACACTATGGTAATAAAAGGAAGTTAAGGATACCGGGACATATGCAATAAATTATGCTTTGCTTCTTGATTCCTTCCTCTGTTTTGTTTACGATCGAAATAGGACTACTTATGGCTGAAAAGTTAAGATTACGCTACACTGAATTGCTAAAGTTTATCGTTCATTTTTTCATTTGTACTATCCTGATAGTTTTAATTGTACCTAACATGGCCTGGCTGATCCTTTAGTTGTCATTTGTCATGTTTTATTTTCTGTCTATTTAAGACAGGATTTATTGGCTGGCTACTTTCTTCTAATCCTTCTCTATGCCTTCCTAAATCTTTTGTTCTTTTTAACCAACAGGATCCAAATGGTGGATATGCTGGAGGACCTGGCCAGGCAAGCAACTATTCTGCATTTAGTTGTGGGCTATAAACTTCAGTATTGAATTGTGGACTTGTTGAATTTGATTCTCAGCTTCTCTCTTTCTCACTCACTCACTCACTCACTCACTCACTCTCAAAAGTTGCATTTAATCGTCTCTTGCTGCCAACTATAATATAAGACAGAAAACTTAATGCCATATTTAGTTATGATGTAAAAGCTGCTTCTATACGTCATTGTTCAGTTTTATGGCTTTAGAATGCTGGAGTGCTTGAGTTGGAAACGGTTCAGTTGAATAGTTTATGATTTTCCTTTAATCAGTTCATTCATGTTGTTGAGCAAATTCTAGTCAAGCAATACCTTTCGACCCTTCTTTATTTTTATAAATTGACATATATGCCTTGTTGTGTTGCGGTTGGCTTTGTTTTGGTTGTCAATATAGTGTTGGAATGAGTATAATACTTCTCAGTTCTCAATATTTAAAGTTGTATTCCTGTATCTTGCAACTTTTTGATGTTTGAAAACACAATGATTAATATCCTTGAAATCTTCCTCAGATGTCTCATCTTGCCACAACTTATGCTGCAGTCAATTCACTCATTACTTTGGGTGGTCAGAAAGCTCTGGCATCAATTAATAGGTGGTCAGTTTATGATCTTCAAAGCGAGCTTTTCACAGTATTAGTGTATATGTTGTATTATTTATTTGGTAGTGTTGGTTTTTCATACATTTGGAAATCTTTATCTTGATATTTTGAATATATATCAGAGATAAACTGTCTGGGTTTCTACGGCGGATGAAACAACCAAATGGGGGATTCAGGTATGATATCTTATCCATCTCAATGGCTTCAATTAAAAATAAGAAACTTGATAGAGTTTTTAATTATATCTGAGTCATTTGTAATTTTTTCTTAAAATATAGCTAGTAACCTTGATGTGGCATGCATACACATCCATCACATGCACACTGCTTGCACACACATCATCCACACCTATGAACGGTGACAGTTTAAAGCATTTTTTATTGCTTATTATTGTTCTTGACTTCTCATTGACACATAATTGATTTGGTGTACCATCTTTTTTTATCCATTCATTTTTTCCCAATCATATACTTTGTTCAGGATGCATGATGAAGGAGAAATTGATGTCCGAGCATGCTACACTGCCATTTCTGTAAGTCGGTTTCTGTATTTTTGTCTTTGTTTCTCACATGCTAATGTGTAAATATGTACATATAATCAGAGTATCAGATATTGCACTTTGTGGATCAGCACTTTGCATAATTCTTATTAGAATGGTCATCCCGTTGTATTAAAAATGCCTCATCCCTCATACAGCTTAGCTAATTACTAAGCTGCTGGCTAACGAATTCCTTGTTACTGTTATCCTGTAATATCATCATTGGAAGAGGGTTTTTAGTTTTTTTATGTTGCTGCTGGTAACATTTAGGATCTTGTTGGAACCAGGTTGCTAGTGTTTTGAACATTTTGGATGATGAGCTGATCCAGAATGTTGGAGACTACATTTTAAGGTTAGTTTCAAGAACCAGTAACTCCAATTTGGCACTAAATTTGGTTCTCATCTTATAGAGCAATGTTTAGAATTGAAACCTCACACCTGACACAACTTAGATTGTTGGTTGACTCTCCTTAGGCTAAACTACTCATTTGGTCCCTTACCTTATTTTTTGATTTCAATTTGATTCCTTACCTTTATTTGGTGTCAATTTGGTCCCTTACGTTTCAAATCATTAACACTGTTAGTCCCAACCGTTAGTATTCTTTGTTAATTTGAAATTGTCTTCCTTCTACTTGATACTAGTGAATAGCTAAGCTCCAACTCAAATTTTTGTCTCTTCATTTTGTGCCCTAGCAGAGCAAACGTTTCACTCCAAAAGGCTGTGAATGAGTTTCTGAAACACTCTCCCTCTCTCCCTTGAGAAGAAGGTGAAATGTAGGCTCCAAAATGACAACGTTTTGGGCCACAAATTATGTGGACGCAAAGAGGGACACGTATTCACAGCCACGTGTATAATTAATAGCCACGTTGGATTAAAATTGACAGAGTTAATAGCAACTGACGGTTGGGACTAACGGTGTTAACAATTTGAAACGTAAGGGACCAAATTAACACCAAATAAAGGTAAGGGACCAAATTGAAATAAAAAGATAAGGTACGGGACCAAATGAGCAATTTAGCCACTCTCCTTAATATCAATTTGCAAGTGTTCGTAATATGTTGACTCTAAAACAATCTGTTTTATCTTCTCTTCATTTAATAGTTTGTGGCTTCACATGGGATCTTGCCTCTCGTTACGATTAAGCACAATGTTAGTGCTTGGTGGTATGGCATGTTAGGGTGCTGTTAAGGCAGACTGTTTTACAATCTTTTCATTAACTGTTTGTAGCGTTAAACAGGATCTTTAAGTATAGCCACTTGAAATGCTTCAAAGTTTCAATAGCTGCAACAATGATGGTTGTGTGTTTATGTTGGGATCTCGAACTTTCTCCATTCTTGGGCGCTTTAAAACACTTGTGGCTGTTTTTATATTAGACATTTCGATTGCTAATTATTGTTCCAGCATTTTGATGGCTGTGCAGAAAATAAGGTTTATTGGTGCTACAACGATCAACTTGAAAAATGAAATAATTAATTGCATGCTGTGTATTTGTAATGTGAATATGTGATACATTTTCAATGCTTTATGGTGTTTCTCTGCAGTTGTCAAACTTATGAGGGTGGAATTGCTGGTGAACCAGGTTCTGAGGCTCATGGTGGGTATGTGTCTTCATATTCTCTATCTCTCTTGTTATCCTCTTCCCAATGATATGATGCGGAATTAAATGCAAAAGGGTTATGAGAAGTCTTCTAAGTATCATTTGTTAAATAGGTATACCTTTTGTGGATTAGCTGCTATGATTTTGATTGGGGAGGTTAATCGCTTGGATCTGCCTCGTTTAGTTGTAAGAAAATTGTTCCTATCCTTGTGGCTTCCAATTAATCATAAGAACCTCATTTGAAGTTGCCCACGCTTTAAGTTTCATGACGATATAATGAGGTGAGGCATTATATTAGGATTGGGTTGTATTCCGCCAAGGCAAGGAGTGTGGATTCCAGGGGAGAACAAATAAATTGGTGGATGGATGCTACTCCTTTTGGCAGGTGATTGAAATTTTATATTTACTTCATCACTGTTCTTTGTGCTATAGTTAGATTGAAATTTGAAAGTAATCAGGGAGGTGCTGTTGCACTGTTGCAAAGATTATATTCTATTATCGACGAACAAATGACAAGGGCATCAGAGATTTCTCCAACATCTGATGTATCTGAAGAAGAAGAAGAGGAGAGTTCGGATGGAAATTCTAGCGATGCAACTTGCCATTTTACACATGGAGGTAGGTTGACTTTGAAGTAAGACATGTTTGAAAAAATACCCTCATTTAGTACCTATATCTTTCTGTTTCCAATTTTCATGAGTTTTAACACTTTGCTTTAAATTATAATTCTTGCAGGCATGAGTGAACCCAGCTTAGCTAATTTTAGAAATATTGGTTATAATTTTATTAACGAGTGGAGAGCAAGGGAGCCACTTTTTCACAGCATCGCCTTGCAGCAATATATTCTATTATGTTCACAGGTCTGCATTTTTGTCTGTTGGTTTAACACCTGGATCCTATATATCTAATCTTTCTCTTTCAGTTGCCTTGTTGATTAAATTAAAGCTTCAAATAGGAATTCAGCTTATATGATCATAACTTATCCAAATATTGTAAAATTCTGATCCATCTGACTGTGTATTCTGTAAACATACTATGGATGAAAGGCAAATATTTCAATTTTCTGCAACTAGGAACTTTTACAGACCAAAATGTTAGTTGAGTGAGTTGTCTGTTCACCCAAAAAAAAAAAGTTGAGTCAGTTGACTGCACTTTCTGGCAATTTGAAAACAACGCCTAACCTTTTTGTAAATGTTTGTTTCTTTTTTCCATTTTAAATCAACCTCCTCTTGACATTTCATTCATGTTCTATACTTCAACCAATTTTACAAATGCATTTGCAATCTAGCTTCAATATGTTGAAATTTGCATTATTTTGTTTGCAAATCTTAGATCGAGTAACATAATGCTTTGATCCAAATTTTATCAAGAAAAATTTATAAATACCCCCTCCCTCAATTTTAGATAGATTCCAATGGTTATAAGTGACTGAACTAATGCTATTGACTGAACTAATATGGTTATAATTTATCTTACATGCTATAGTTCATTATCATTACCAACATATGAAGCTTTGTTACTTCAAAATGGTAGCCGTATCTATATATGATAAGTATTGTACCTGATGCTTTAATATTTTTTCATAGTTTTTATCTATATCACTTTCAATTATTCTGTATTTTTTCTAACATCAACATATCTGTATTGCATATCTATCTCTGTGCTGTTGGTTGCTAAATAATCCGTGGTTGATACAGGAGCAGGAAGGAGGGCTGAGAGATAAACCGGGTAAACGTAGAGATCACTATCACACATGTTACTGCTTAAGTGGTCTCTCATTGTGCCAGTATAGCTGGTCGAAGCGCCCGGATTCACCCCCTCTACCAAAGGTAGTATTAGGTCCGTACTCCAATCTCTTAGAACCTATTCATCCCCTTTATAACGTTGTTTTAGAACGATATCGCGAGGCTCATGAATTCTTCTTTGCCGAGTCCTGACCGGTGATCATGTTTTAGGTCACTTATGTATAACACTAGCTACCTATTCTGTATCAGTATTCAGTGGAATGTAAAATACTGCATTTGTTTGAACATTTTATGAAAATCAGAAAGGATTGCTTGGATTATATATCTGTTTGTTGAGATATGTTGATATAGATAGTGGAATTCCATGAAACAGGATGTCTATTGTGATGAGTATGTGTATGTGTGTTGAACTCTTTTGTTTGCCTATAAGATGATTGATATCTATAGGCAATTGCCTTGTAACTCAATAAGTAATGGTGCAGAAAGGAAGGTAAATAAATTAAAGGCTTATTTATGGTTTTAGTCGCAGAAAGTTGGGAGTGTTTTGATTTTGGTTCCTAAAAGTTTTTTTGACCTTGACACATCCTTAAATGTTTTGAAAATTTGGTTTTAGTCGATGTCATTAAGAAAAATTCGTTAATTGCTGATGTGGTTAATGGAACGCCACATCAGCATACACATGTGCAAATGTTGCATGTCTCAGTAGGATGACGTGATGATCCGGACCCGCAGGAGCAAAAGGGCCAAGGCTTAACCAAAATATATATATGGATTGGGCTTTGGCCCTTTTGTTCCTGCAGATCCGGATCATGCACTTCATCCTGTAACACCCCAAATTTTTAATCCTCGGTTAATAATTATTAATTATAAAGTTTTATAATTAACTGGTTATTAATTTTATTTTAGTAGTTTGATTTTGTACATTATGTGTACTTAAATAAATAAATATATGAGAGATATTTTTGTCATGACGTTTTATGCCAAAATGAGTATTTTTTTAGTTTTATCCTTGATATAGGACCTAAGTGTAATATTAAAAAGGTTTTTGGAGGGAAAAAATAAAATAAATTTTTGAGAATTTTAGAGCTGGTAATCGATTACCAGGAGTCAGTAATCGATTACCACGGTGTTGCAGAACCTAGGGTTAGTGCGTTTGGTGAGTAATCATGTATTTTAACCTAGGAATCAACATGAAATTACTTGCTAAGGTAGTGGGGAACTCGTGTCAATGTGCATGAGCCTCCAATTCATCTATATAAGTTGTATATGTTGATGAATTTGATCTATTGGTTCCATTTAGGGTTGATGCTCTCTTTCTGCGAACTCCCTTCGTCCCTTTCGTTTTCCTTCCTTACTTCACCATAACCAACAAATTATACACCATTGGAAAGCTCTTTCAATGAGTTTCGATTTGATACCAAACTCATCAGATGAGAGTCCATGTGCTGGAAGTTATGAGCTTGTGAAGTTGGGTGTTTCAACCTGTCATGTCCTATTTCAGACTCGTGAAGTGTACTTTGAGCTTCGATTGTAGTAAGCTCAAGCTTCCTCTTGGTCTGTAACTTGTTTGTTTTCAAAGTTAATGTTGCATAGATATGTCATTAACCATTTTCCCCAATTTCTATGTCTTTTTCATGCTCCAATTTTTCTGATCAATCTACCTTGTCAAAACGGTCTTGGTCTGAGAAGGAGCTATGGGTGTATAGTGTTCTACCTCAAATCTCTGCTCAAATTTTATTCAAGCACGACTCTAAGGTAATTGGGAAGCTTACCATTTGCTAGAATGAGAATGAAATGCAATAGAAAATAGAATGAGCCACCATGAGGCTTTAAAGGCTTAGTTTGAAATAGGACTTTGGCATTGAGGCCAATCTGAGCCATAAAAATTTTTTTGGAGCAAGTTTAATTTGATCTTTGGCATTGAGGCCAATCTGAGCCATAAAAATTTTTTTGGAGCAAGTTTAATTTGATGCATGTGAACTGAATCAATGAAAAAATCACGCCAATTATGAGTAGAATTGATTTTGGTACCTTGAGTAGGGTAAAATGTGATTTTTATGCATAATTGTGTATGGACTTGGAGTCAATGTGTTTCTTGTGGATTTCAGTGTTTAGACATTTTCATTTTATGTTGATAAAGTTTTGTTTATGGTTGGTTTGGGTTAGAATGAAGTGTGATTGAAAATGGTATTGAAAAATCCAATTTTTGCTGTCACTACAAAGCTGGTAATCGATTACCATGTTGAAAATTGAATCTTGAATTTCAAATTATCGTGGTAATCGATTACCAGGTCCCAGTAATCGATTACCAGAGTTTTATACCCCTTAAAATACCATTTTAATTACATTCCTTATAATCTAAACTCAAATAATTCATATTGATTGACCCTGTGGGGATTATATGTGTATTATTGGCATTTTAATCTGATCAAATATATTCTTAATGCTATGTTGTCACATGAGAGTTATTGGAAAATTAAACAAATGCCAACCAAAGAATATGTTTGCATTCATGCATGGTGATTGGTTGATAAGTTATTGTTTGCCATGTTCGTGAAACATGAGGAGGGTATTCTGGGAGTATCAAATGGATACGATAAGTTTGATGACACATTCAGGGAATGTGGACAACATTCGGGGAATGTTGTTGAGGGTGATGAGTATGCGTTCTGGGAACGTGGGCGTACACTTGGAATGAAACGTTTTGATTACATACCAAGCTTGTTTGTTATTAATATTTGTTTTGGAAACGTGAGAATGTACTCTGGGAGTACCAAAGGTTGTATGGAAAGCTTGATGACACATTCAGGGAATGTGGGCTAACATTCCCCACATTCAGGGAATGTGGGCAACATTCAGGGAATGTTGTTGAGAATGATGAGAATGCGTTCTGGGAACATGAACGTACAATCCGAGTGGGACGTTTTGATCACGTGCCAAACATGTTCGTTGCGACATGCTTGATGACACGTTTTGGTAATGTGGCAAGTAATGGAGATTTACTGTTGATGTGGTTATTACGTCTTCGCGGCGTGACGTGTAACACCCTCACAATTTAGTAGCTTAATTACCATTAATTGGGTTGAGATTAATTAGGACTTAAAAATTTCTTAATAAAAATCCGATAGAGTTCCCTCTCTTTATCGGGCTTTTCCAAAAACTGCATTTTATAAACCTGTCAGATCAGAGTAACTTGAAACATAAACTTACATAATAAATACAACCAGAATATCCTAATGCCCCGATACGAAATAATACAAGTTAAAGGGCTCTAAAATTTCAACTACATTAATTACACACTTTGACTATAATTCCCTCAATGCCTAATTTACACTCCACGTTGTGGAGTGTACTCCTGCCGGCCATGCATAGTGTAAGCTCCAACTTCGTACATGTGTAAAAAAAAGGCAAGAAGGGTAGCATTACACAAAACTTAGGTAATAGTGTCTAACAAGGCATAATAACAACTAAGAACAAACACATTATTCAAATATAAATTCATAACACACAATACACAATTAATTATAATCAACTCATTTTCCTTCTTAGTCTTAATCTTATTCTCAGTCTTAATTCTCTTGTCCACAGGGTCACCTGACCAACCTGTGTCCAATTTCCTATCCACAGGGTCATCTGACCAACCTGTGTCCTCTATCACATCCACAGGGTCACCTAACCAACCTGGGATGAGTGTTTTTAATCACAGGGTCACCTGACCAACCTGCGATGTGTTCCTAGTCACAGGGTCACCCGACCAACCTGTGATGTGTTTATCTTTTCTATCTCTTACTCTTATTCCTATTTCTTTTCTTACTCATTCTTTTGCTTTTTTTTCGTTTCTTCCCAACTAAATCTTTATTTCCCTTTCCTATCCTCTTGCACTATTCTTAACTCTTTCTCAATACCTACCCATACTTTATTCTCTTTTAATTCTTACTCTTCTTCCCTTTACTTTATTAACTATTCTTAGCTTGCTCCACTTTCATATTCTGTTATTAATTACTTACGTATTACTCTTGTCATTTCGTAACTTATTATTTACTAATCCATCATCCATTTCTTGTTGTCATTATCTAGTTTCTCTTATGTCTTCCTATCGGTAAATTAATCCCTATTTCATGCTTACGTTCTCTATTCTATTATCCATTAATTCTTAATTCAGTCTAATGCATCTTAGTTATTCATTCCTGTTAAAGTCTATTTGGCAAAGTTACTTCCCTCATGTCTTAGCTCACTTTACTTAGTCTTGCCTAGATCTAATATATTTAAGTCTTTTATTCTAACCTCAACTAAACTATACATTTCAATTAAAGTTGATTTAACTTCCTATTTTTCTTTTAATCACTTAGTACTCCTTTTCTACTACCCTAAGGTCTAATCCTATTCTATCAATTTATCTGTTTATTACTTACTCCTTAAGTTCTTTCCTTAAGTGTTCCTATTTCTCTTACTAACTACACCTTAGACCAACAACTCTAACTATCTTCTTATTACACTATTAAATCTTCATCTTCTAGTTTTTACATTATTTTATCACTAACCTATCTTACTTAGGGATTCACTCAAGGTTTTACCTTGCTCTATCATAAACCTAGCTTATCTAGGGACTTACTAGTGTCTCTAAACTATACCTTATCTCATACAAGTAACTAAAACATACACAAATACATAACATCACACAAACATACATTCAAGAATCCTCACAACAATTCCTATAGTCCCAATTCTAACTGCTTAGCCCTATTCAGGTACATTACCCTAAGGTATAACACTATCACTACCCATCCCTCCTAGCCATCACTATACACTAGTTAGAACCCATGCCCTATAGAACCGGTAATACCACCTCCTTACCTTAACCTTGCAGAGAAAGAAGAGAATACCAAACCCTAACTCCAAACCCTTGTTTTTTGAGCTTTAAAATTGGGACCGTGAGAGCCGAGTGCGGCGATGAAGGAGAGAGCGGCTAGGAGCTAAATAAGAAAATGCTGATGAGTCTTCTTCTTTCTCTTGAGATGGTGCTAGAACAAGAGAGAGAAATGGCCATTATTCACTTTATAGAACAAGGAGATGGTCATGATTAGAGATGGTGATGATGTTTTCGTGAAAAGGGATGAAAGGAAAGGAGGAAACTTGTTCCAAACTTACCTATTTACTTGTTTGAGATGAGGAGAGAGAGAAAGCCAAGAGAGAGAAGTGATGGAGCTTGATGGCTATGGAGTCACCACCATGAGAAAGAGGATGGAAGGAAGCTTAATGATGTGAGTGCCATGGATGATAGATCAAAGCCTTAGGACATGAGCTATGGAATTTGGGGTTTGTTTTGGAGCTTATGGGTATGCTTCTTGAAGAAGGAATGAAACAATTCGTATGCTCCACTCGCCTTTATTCTTTTCACTGCAGACTCGTACTACTCGAGTAGTTCATGCACTACTCGAGTAGTCCCTGTATTTTCACTTCTCTAGCTTCCTGTTGGCACGGGCTACTCGATTAGTGCATGAACTACTCCAGTAGTCCATCAAATTTTCATTTTTCTTGGCACTTCAAAATGCCAAAACTTCTTCGTTATCTGTTGGATCTGTAAAATCAAGTCTCCGATTAAGGTGGATTAATTTTGATGATGACAATGTAATTAAATTATGGACTTAATTTGAAGAATGCAAGCCCAACATTAAAGAAGATCAAGTGCTTAGTTTATTTATTCATTCTCATTTATTCTTATTGTATTGTATTTTATTTATGAGAGTGGGTAGTTTAGGTTTTTATTCTCACATAAGGTCAAATAATAATCATGCATGAAAGGTTGAGATTAAAATCAATTAGACTTGAGAAGAGAATTGAAAACAATGTTAGAAAAACTTAATTTTTCCAACATTGAGCAATTCACTCGAGTGATTCTCAATTCACTCGAGTGATTTATGAATTTTCAGTAATATAGCCATTGGATAAAGTAAAAAGGCAACACTATCAGAGTTGACCAAAAACACTCGAGTGATTTAGGTCTGTCAGCAAATTTTTTAAACGTTAGAAGATGACAAAAAGGGAGAATAACTTGGTTTTTCCTTCCTTTTTGTCCCCTCACTTATATTCTGAATTGTGGCCATTATCCAGTAGAACAAGCTTACATTCTCTCATTGATTCTCTCTCTCTCTCTCTCAAGTGTTAAAATCATTTTCTCTCTCTAAACTCAACCAAGCATTCATCTTTTTTATTTGTCTTAGTGAGTTAAGAGAGTGTGCTTCATTTGTAAGAGAATTATTTGTTGTAAAATTCTCAAACACTCAAACACTTTAGCTTGTTTAGAAAATCTTGGTGAGGTATCCAATTACTTGGTGAGGTATCCAAGTTCTCAAGTCATGGGAGGTTCTCAAGCACAAAGACTAAGAGGATTCTTAGCTTGGTGGGCTCTTGGAGGTTCCAAGGAGCTTAAGAAGAAGGGACTCTTCATCACCAAATCAAGTTGGGGTAGAAATTTCAAGAGTTTGGTACACTCTTGAAAAGGGTTAGGATTGAGTGAGGAATCTCAATTTATCCTTGTAATTTCTAACAATTTGATTACTAGTAGAAACTCCTAAGTTGATTAGGGGGACTGGATTAGCACTCTATATTGAGTGTGAACCAGGATAAAATTGGTGTTGTCTCTCTCTTTTATAGCTTTCTTAGTTTTCAAGTAAAACCAAACCCTAAGTTCTCTAGAAAGGGGCTTTTATAATTCTAGTAGCAATTGGTTGCAATTAACTTGTTTTAACTTAGTTTAATTGCCCTCTACTTTGATTTATATCTGCCCTGGATTAGTCTTTAAGAAATTGAATCATTTTGCTAAATTTCTCTGAAACTGCTCCTTTCTGTTCTGCATAAAACACTCGAGTGTTTTTCAATTCACTCGAGTATTTCGTGGACTTTCACTCGAGTGTTCTTCATTTCACTCGAGTAAATTGCTCAGTTTCAGAAAAACAAGCTTTTGATCAATTATCTTTTAATTGCACCGAAAATTAGTCACTGTTGCTTCCATATTACTATTCACCCCCCTCTAGTAATTGCTAAGCCCGCTTGTTGGTTTCCAACAAGTGGTATCAGAGCTCGGTCGAAAGATCGAGCGTAAAAGCTTTTTCGAAAAAGATCCTTTTGGAAACAATGGGCTCTAGCAATCAACAAGAAGGGTCTATGTCTCTTAACCGACCTCCATTCTTCAATGGTGAAGATTATTCTTATTGGAAGGTTAGGATGAGAGTCTTTGTAGAAGCAATAGACACCGATATTTGGGATGCAATTGAAAAAGGTCCTTATATTCCTAGAAGAGTGATTAATGGTGAAGCCATTGTTATTCCTAGTACAAGTTGGAATGAAGATGATAAAAAGAAAGTTTCATATGATTTAAAAGCTAAAAATATCATCTTCTCCGCTTTGTCCAAAAATGAATTTCATAGGATTTCACAATGTCAATCGGCTAAAGAAATGTGGGATACCTTGCAAATTACTCATGAGGGAACTAGTGAAGTTAGAGACTCAAGATTAAATGCTTTAACTCATGAATATGAGCTCTTTCATATGTTCCCTAATGAGTCTATCAATGATATGCAAACAAGGTTCACACATATCGTTAACCAATTGATTGGCTTAGGAAAGGAATTTAGAGATGGTGAAACTACTAACAAAGTCTTGAGATGTCTTGATAGGAGATGGCAACCTAAGGTGACCGCCATCAAGGAAGCTAAGGATGTAAAATCTATGGACTTGACCACCTTGTTTGGAAAGCTCCAAGAACATGAGATGGAACTATCAAGACTTCACCTAAATGAAGATTCGGACAAGAAAAAGAAGAGCATCTCTTTAAAAGCCTCAACCAAAATGTCAAAAGAGGATGAAGATGAATCTTCAAGTGAAGGCTCCGATCGTGCTCTAAATGAGGAAGACATTAGCTTATTTGCCAAGAGGTTCAACAAATTCCTCAAAGGCAAAAAGGGTAATTCATCATTCTCTAAGGACAAGAGACCTCAAGACAAAAGATCCAAGGATAACAAGCAAAGAAACAAGAGCTCAAGTGAGAGTGTGAAATGTCATGAGTGTGGTGGGGTAGGACACATAAAAATGGAATGTCCCACCCACTTGAGAAAGAATGAGAGGAAGACTCAAGATGGCAAGGGGAAGAGAGCTTACATTGTTTGGGATGAACCGGAAAAGGATTCCAAGTCATCCTCAAGTAGTTCGGATGATGAGGAAGCCAAGCTATGCCTCATGGCCAAGAATGACAATGAAGCCTCCTCAAGTAGTGAAAGAAATGACAATGAGAGTGAGGATGAGGTATCATCTAATTATTCTTACACCTCTTTTCATACTATTTCTTATGATGATTTGCTAAATGAGTATAATGAAATGTTAACTCAATTTTAAAGACTTGCTAAAGTTAACAAAGAAAAAGGAAAGAAGCTTTTGGAGTATCAAAAGGAAATCAATGAATTAGAAAAATCTATTAATGATTTGAAACTCCAAAATGCATCCTTGGAACTTGCTAACTCTAGTCATGTTTGTGAGAATGCAAATCAATCATATACCATCACTCATTGTGAAAAGTGTTGTGTGCTTGAAAATGAAGTTAATGATTTGAAAATCAAACTCAACACTTTTAACAAAAGTGATAGAAACCTAGATCGGTTAATTGGTTCTCTTAGACACAATTCAAACAAAACCGGTCTAGGATATGTCCACAAGAAAAAGAAAAATAAAGAGGTTGGTTCATTCTCAAAAATTGATTTTACAAAGAAATCAACTTGCTTTTATTGTGGAAAATTTGGACATACAAACAATAAGTGCCATATCAAAAATTTTGGAATTCAAAATGGTACTTATGTTTGGATTAAGAAGGAAGAATCATCCAAGACTAACAAAAAGGGACCCAACATAATTTGGGTACCCAAAATGAGCAAGTGATTGTGTCTTGTAGGTGTGCCTTAGAACCGGAAAGCAACTTTGGATACTTGATAGTGGATGTTCTAGGAACATGACGGGAGATAAGCGACACTTCATTGAGCTTACTCCTAAGGAAAAGGGATATGTCACATATGGAGACAACAACAAAGGCAAAATACTTGGTATAGGTAAAATTGGTAATTCTTCCAACTTGGTTATTGATAATGTACTTTATGTTCAATGATTAGAACATAATCTTTTGAGCATTAGTCAATTATGTGATATTGGTAACCATGTATTATTTACCTCTACTCATTGTCTCATAAAAAGTGACAAAGATGAATCTATCAAATTTGTTGGAAAAAGGTCTAATAACACTTACATGGTTGAATTGAATAATATCACTTCTTTAGTTTCAAAATGTTTAATTAGCAAAGAAAGTGATACTTGGTTATGGCATCGTAGGACCGCTCACATTAATGTAAATCAACTTAAGAAACTTCAATCCAAAGACTTAGTAGTTGGTTTACCAAAGCTCAATTTTCAAATTAAAGGTGATTGCACTCCTTGCAAGAAGTGCAAACAAACTAAAAATCATTTTGGTTCCAAAAATGATGTGTCCACAACAAGACCATTGGAAATGCTTCATATGGACTTGTTTGGACCTTCTCAAGTAAAAAGCTTTGGTGGCAACTACTATGCCTTGGTGATTGTTGATGATTTTTCAAGATTTACATGGAAATTATTTTTAAGTGCTAAGAGTGAGGCCTACAAGTCTTTTAAACGCCATATTAAGCTTGCACAAAACCAAGTAAACCAAAAAGTGATTATAATTCGAACCGACCATGGAGGTGAATTTGAAAACTATAAATTTGATAGATTTTGTGATAAGCATGGAATTGAGCACCAATATTCGGCACCTAGAACTCCACAACAAAATGGAGTTGTTGAGAGGAAAAATAGGGTGCTAGAGGAACTTGCTAGAACCATGTTAAATGATTCTCAAATACCTCAATACTTTTGGGCCGATGCTGTTAATACGGCTTATTATGTAATGAATAGAATTTTAATTAGGCCCATGATAAAGAAAACCCCCTATGAGCTTTACAAAGGTAGAAAACCCAATATATCCCATTTCCATGTTTTTGGATGCAAAGTCTACATTTTAAACAATGAAAAAGATCAACTTGGAAAATTTGATTCTAAATCGGATGAGGGAATATTTTTGGGTTATTCTTCTCATAGTAAAGCTTTTAGAATTTATAATAAACGAACTATGACTATTGAAGAATCAATTCATGTTGTTTTTAATGAGTCTTCGAAAGAAGATAGTGTTTTATGTGAGGGTAGTGATGATGGACTTGAGATTTCAAATGTTAACAAAGAGATGGAAAAATCAAAGGATGAAGGAGAAGTCAAAGATGAACTTGATCCGGCTTGGAAAACGGTGAAAGCTCACCCTATTGACAATGTCATAGGAGATCTTTCAAAGGGAGTATTAACTCGTAGGTCAATTCAAAACATTTGTCATTTTGTTTCCTTTGTTTCTCAAATCGAACCAAACTCAATTAAGGAAGCAATTATGGATGAACATTGGGTTATGGCCATGCAAGAAGAGCTAAATCAATTTGTTAGAAATGATGTTTGGGAATTAGTGCCTATACCCGATGATCATACCATAATTGGTTTAAAATGGATTTATAGAAATAAACTTGATGAATCCGGTTTGATTATAAGAAACAAAGCGAGACTTGTTGCCCAAGGGTACAACCAAGAGGAAGGTGTTGATTATGATGAGACCTTTGCTCCGGTTGCACGCCTTGAGGCAATCCGAATCTTGCTTGCCTTTGCATCAATTATGAATTTTACTCTTTATCAAATGGATGTCAAGAGTGCTTTCTTGAATGGTTTCATAAATGAAGAAGTGTATGTTAAGCAATCACCCGGTTTTGAAAGTCATGAGTTTCCAAACCATGTTTACAAGTTGAAAAAGGCACTTTATGGATTAAAACAAGCTCCTAGAGCTTGGTATGATCGATTAAGTACCTTTCTATTAGAAAATAGCTTTCAAAGGGGAAAGGTTGATAATACACTATTCATCTACAAAACCAAAGAGGACATTTTGTTAGTGCAAATATATGTAGATGATATTATCTTTGGTGCCACTAACGTGTCCTTGTGTAGAAAGTTCTCAAATTTGATGAAAAAGGAATTTGAAATGTCCATGATGGGGGAGCTCAAGTTCTTCCTAGGACTTCAAATCAAGCAAGTCAAGGAGGGGATTTTTGTGCATCAAGGAAAATATTGCAAGGAGCTCCTTGGAAAATTCGGAATGGACAAATGCAAAGAAGCATACACTCCCATGAGCACAACATGCTACATAGACAAGGATGACATAGGTAAACCGGTTGATGTTAGTAAATATAGGGGCATGATAGGTAGTCTTCTATATCTTACCGCATCTAGACCGGATATTATGTTTAGTGTATGCATGTGTGCCCGTTTTCAAGCAAATCCTAAAGAATCACACCTATCCGCAGTTAAACATATTTTTAAATATCTTAAAGGAACAATTAACACCGGATTATGGTATCCTAGGGATGCTAGTCTTAGTTTAGTTGGCTATTCAGATTCCGACTTTGCGGCATGCAAGCTTGATCGCAAAAGCACTAGTGGTACTTGCCATTTATTGGGAAGTTCATTAGTGTCATGGTTTTCTAAAAAGCAAGCTTGTGTTGCTCTTTCCACCGCCGAAGCGGAATATATCGCCGTCGGTAGTTGTTGTGCTCAACTCTTGTGGATGAAACAACAATTATCGGATTTTGGTTTGAAATTAGAAAGTGTTCCAATAAAATGCGATAACACGAGTGCCATCAATAACTAAGAATCCGGTGTATCACTCAAGGACTAAACACATTGAAATTAGACATCATTTCCTAAGGGATCATGTTCAAAAGGGTGATTGCACAATTGAATTTGTAAGTACCACAAATCAATTAGCGGACATTTTTACAAAACCATTGCCAAGGGATACCTTCTATCATATAAGAAGGGAACTTGGTATTTTAGAGGAGTCAAGTATAAACTAATTGATTTGTGCCCTTTGAAAATCACCAAGTATGTCTAAATTTAGTGTGTGATGATACTTGTTTGAAATTACCTTGAGATGTTATGAATTTATGTCTTTAATTGTGTGTGATTAAGTTTCCTATCTGTTGTTTTCATTAAATTGTGTGTGTTATGAATTTATGTCTTTAATTGTGTGTGATTAATTTTGTGTTTTATGTTTTAAAACTGTGATTTTCAGCATAACTGATAAAAACACTCGAGTGTTTATAAAATCACTCGAGTGATTTTAATTCAAAATTAAATCAGTTTTAATTGAAAAAGTTTTTGAGCATGTCTGATGGAAAATATGCGAGTCTTTTTGAAAAGACTCGAGTCTTTTGGGCCAACACTCGAGTGAATCCCATTTCACTCGAGTGAATTCAAAGTTTCTGAAAATCTATCTTTCGGCCAACACGCGAGTGAATTATATTTCACGCGAGTGTTCTTCCGAATTTCTGAAAAACACGCGAGTGATTTAAAATTCACTCGAGTAATTTCCTCAGATATAGCCTACTGCTACGATTTTCTTTTCATTTTACTCGAACCTCTCTCTCTACTCGCGTTTTTTCTCTGTTCTCTCACCTCCATCTTCACAAATCTCACCCAAAACTCAAATTTCTTTCATATTTCAACTCTATTTCATCTTCTAAACTCATTTCTACTCCTATTTCACATCAAATTCAAGTTTTTAAGCATCAAATTCATCATTCCCTTTCCAAAACCCTAACTCCCCAAAACCCCAATTTCTCAAAATTTCTTCTAGTTTTCACTTGTAAGTGCAAATGGCTTCATCTTCGGACAATAGAAGAAAAGGGAAAAAGCCAAGAATGGAGGAACCTCAACCAATTGAAGAGGAGGAAGATGATTTCTATCAAAGGGCAAATTGCATTGAAAGGGAAAGAAAATTTGCTTCCAATGATTATGCAACACAATCTTGGGTAAGTGAAGCTTATCTCCTTAGTAGAGGATTCCCTTTTGTCAATGCCCTTAAAACTCAAAAACTCATGGGTTTCCTATCATATAATGGCCCTATCTACATTAGGTTAGTTAGGCAATTTTATGCAAACTTTAGGCAAAATGGAAACTCATATGAGACCTCTGTGTTAGGACAACGATTTGAGGTTACCCCTAGGGCTTTATTCCAAGTCTTTGGGTTGTCACGATCGGGCGAGGGCACATCTAAAGGAGATGTTGACCCAATTTTTCGAAACTTGCTCCGCCCCGATCGTGTATATCTCAAGGGCGAGAAGAAAGCAAACCAAATGACTGCCAACAATAGAGTCCTCCACTATCTCATTTGTCATATCATGTTGCCCCGAACATCTCCAAACTACTCCCGCCCAATTCAAATTGAACTTCGTGTTATGGATGCCATTCTTAATGGAAATGTCTTGAATTGGGCCTCCATTATCCTTGCTAGAATGAAACAAGCCTCCGACTCCAAACCTAAGCAAAACCTACCTTACCCTATGCATGTCTGCAGGCTCCTTCAGCACTTTGAGATTCCTATTTCGGAAAAGGAGCCTGTCGTTCGTCTTCCTGCAAAAATCCATGCCTTTTCTGACAACTCTTTGGGTAAGATGGACATCGAGTACTTCGGTGATCGATGTATGTACTTTGATGAGGTAGCTGCTCTGAGAGGTCAGGGCAATGTTCAGCAGGCTGCAGATCAGCTAGGCGTTGATCCTCAGCAGTTGGAGGAGGAGCAGGCCGCTTTTGATCAGCAGGCCGGAGGGAGTAGTGGAGTACCCGAGGATGATCCTACTGATGGGATCAACTTTGATATGCCGGGGTCCTGGAACACCACATTTGCAGAGCACAGGGTATATATGGATGAGCGAATGGATGGTTTTGATGGGAGGTTTGGCTCATTGGCTCATGAGGCTCAGGACTTTAGGACCTATATGACTGGGAGAGTTGATTGCATTTATGGGCGCTTGGATGCTATTGACAATCAACTTCAAGAGCAGCGTGCAACTATGTTTGATATGAGGACTCACATGGACATCCAGCACTCCGCTCTTCATGGTAGGCTTGATGCCCATTCTGCTAGTGTGGATGCGAACTTTGGACATGTGCGCTCCGATCTCAGTCAGATTCTGACAGCTCTTGGGAGACTCCAGCCCTATCCTCGTGATGATGATCAGCAGCCACCACCCGCTTGAAGTCCATGATGTTCCTTTGCACTACTTTTTATGTCTATGACTTTATTTTTAGCTATGTTGAAACTTTTGAGTATTTTGCTGTTTTTGGAGTTGGGTGTACTTTGTTTAAAACTCATGTTTCATGGTCTATGGATGGTGTGTGTGGAATGATGGATTTATGATATTTATGCATTAATCATGTTTTCTTCATGGTTTTCATGTTCTTTAAAGTTTTTTTATCGCTTCATAGTCATATTTTGGTTCTTATTTACTCTTAAGGGAAAGTTTTCTTATTGGTATCCTTCATTCTCCACCTTTGTTTCCAAAATGTTATATTTTTGATCATGACAAAAAGGGGGAGAAAGGAGATTAAAGAGCAAAGAGCATATTTTTTTTTCCGCTTTCTTGTTTACACTCTGATGATATATGCTCTTACTCTGATACCAATGAGCACTTGATTATGATTATTATTGTATTACGTTGTGCTTGGCATTTTATGGATTGTACAGGTTAAAAAGGTTCCTAGATTGAGGGGGAGCTCTCAAGTGCTAGAGGTTTAATTATTTTGTCATCATAAAAAAGGGAGAGATTGTAAAATCAAGTCTCCGATTAAGGTGGATTAATTTTGATGATGACAATGTAATTAAATTATGGACTTAATTTGAAGAATGCAAGCCCAACATTAAAGAAGATCAAGTGCTTAGTTTATTTATTCATTCTCATTTATTCTTATTGTATTGTATTTTATTTTATTTATGAGAGTGGGTAGTTTAGGTTTTTATTCTCACATAAGGTCAAATAATAATCATGCATGAAAGGTTGAGATTAAAATCAATTAGACTTGAGAAGAGAATTGAAAACAATGTTAGAAAAACTTAATTTTTCCAACATTGAGCAATTCACTCGAGTGATTCTCAATTCACTCGAGTGATTTATGAATTTTCAGTAATATAGCCGTTGGATAAAGTAAAAAGGCAACACTATCAGAGTTGACCAAAAACACTCGAGTGTTTTCAAAAAGACTCGAGTGATTTAGGTCTGTCAGCAAGTTTTTTAAACGTTAGAAGAGGACAAAAAGGGAGAATAACTTGGTTTTTCCTTCCTTTTTGTCCCCTCACTTATATTCTGAATTGTGGCCATTATCCAGTAGAACAAGCTTACATTCTCTCATTGATTCTCTCTCTCTCTCAAGTGTTAAAATCATTTTCTCTCTCTAAACTCAACCAAGCATTCATCTTTATTATTTGTCTTAGTGAGTTAAGAGAGTGTGCTTCATTTGTAAGAGAATTATTTGTTGTAAAATTCTCAAACACTCAAACACTTTAGCTTGTTTAGAAAATCTTGGTGAGGTATCCAAGTACTTGGTGAGGTATCCAAGTTCTCAAGTCTTGGAAGGTTCTCAAGCACAAAGACTAAGAGGATTCTTAGCTTGGTGGGCTCTTGGAGGTTCCAAGGAGCTTAAGAAGAAGGGACTCTTCATCACCAAATCAAGTTGGGGTAGAAATTTCAAGAGTTTGGTACACTCTTGAAAAGGGTTAGGATTGAGTGAGGAATCTCAATTTATCCTTGTAATTTCTAACAATTTGATTACTAGTAGAAACTCCTAAGTTGATTAGGGGGACTGGATTAGCACTCTATATTGAGTGTGAACCAGGATAAAATTGGTGTTGTCTCTCTCTTTTATAGCTTTCTTAGTTTTCAAGTAAAACCAAACCCTAAGTTCTCTAGAAAGGGGCTTTTATAATTCTAGTAGCAATTGGTTGCAATTAACTTGTTTTCAACTTGTTTTAACTTAGTTTAATTGCCCTCTACTTTGATTTATATCTGCCTTGGATTAGTCTTTAAGAAATTGAATCATTTTGCTAAATTTCTCTGAAACTGTTCCTTTCTGTTCTGCATAAAACACTCGAGTGTTTTTCAATTCACTCGACTATTTCGTGGACTTTCACTCGAGTGTTCTTCATTTCACTCGAGTAAATTGCCCAGTTTCAGAAAAACAAGCTTTTGATCAATTATCTTTTAATTGCACCGAAAATTAGTCACTGTTGCTTCCATATTACTATTCACCCCCCTCTAGTAATTGCTAAGCCTGCTTGTTGGTTTCCAACAGGATCTTGCTCAAATTTGGAAGCAAGCTTCTCTACACACCAATATTCGTATCCAACGGTGGAATTTATGTTTTGAGTTGTAAATCTCCTACTTTTAATTTCCTAATACGACGTATTCCAAACTCTGAAAAAGTCGTTTCTAACGCTTGTTTTCCCAACTCACAACCTTTTATTCCTTGTTTAGGCTATCTAACGACTTCATAGCACTAAGCCTGATCCTAATCCACCACCTTAACTCTTCTTTAGCAAAATTATCATTTTTCTAATCCCATTATTATTTTGTTTATTCTTGGGATTAAAATTCGGGATGTTACATGACGCACACTCAGGGAGTGGCGTTATGTATCACGTTTCAAGCATGTTCGTCATGTGGTTGTGGCTTGCTTGATGACACATTTCTGGGTATTAGAATGTGGCCAACATTGAGGGATACTGTTGATGTGGTTATTACGTCTTCGCGACCTGACATACACTCTAGGAGTGACATTATGTACCACGTTCCAAGCAACATTCCCCATACGTTCTGGGAACATATTATTGTGCTTTGGAAGTACACGTACTGTGAAAGTACAGCGGGTGAAACTAGATGGACTTCCGAGAGGGACTAGTATTGCAGGCCTCAGGATTGAGAGATAGAAAACATACATCATGTCACTTGCATTGAAAGAAAATAAAATGAAATGGCGTGTGCTCATGTTTATATGCATTTCTATCATGTTGGATTGTTTCCTTGTGAATGTTAGAGCTTTATTCTATTTGATTATGTGAATGTGTATAACTTACCTCCCTTCCCATATTAGGTAATGGTAATGGTAATGGCCAGATACCTAGCTTGTTTAAAGATCAATGGGAGTGGATGATCCTTAGGTGCATGCAGTGTATAGACAGCATGGATAATGGATTCTTTGTACAACTCTTGAGGACCCCACCAGATAGATGAATGGACATAGGACCAGTGACCAGCTCTAGAACGTCTCTATTGTAATAATACATATATTGTACATATTTTGAGAGATGTATCAGAGAGTGGATTTAGTTATCATATATTGATACTCAGGTAGTACTCAAGGATTGTTGTACTTGATTTTATGGACAAGTGTCTTATCTTACGTTTTATATACTTTATGTATATAACAAAATTATTTTGTTACATTCTGCCGACTCTGATTTTATTATTCGAGCTCGGTATGAAGCAAGTAATGATGAAATTAATTTCCCGAGATAACGCTATTTTATTAACTAAGTTATTCATAAAGAATTTATAAGTTTCGAAAGCTATTTCAATCTATCAAAGTTATCTTGAATTTTTTTTAAATACTTAACGAATAAATTTTTTTCTACCGAACTCAGTTTCAATTATATGACTTGAATTTGAGTACCTTGACCAAAGGCTAAGAAAGGAATTTTTTTTTTTTACATTCAGATTTTCCAACATTGACAAGTTCAATAATATGAATAAATTACTTTTCCACATAAAGTGAAGTGATTAAATAAAGTGTGTTACACATCCTACCAATGATATTTCATACTTGCACACGTGTATGTTGATGTGACGTTCTGTTTACCACGTAAGTAGTTAACGGATTTTTCCTAACAATAAGGACTAAAACCAAATTTTCAAAACAATTAAGGATGAGTCAAGGTCAAAAAAATTTCCAAGGACCAAAATCAAAACACTCCCAACTTTCATGAACTAAAACCATAAATAATCCTTAAATTAAAACTACGTTGCATTTGTGGCTTATGATGGAGGTTCCGTCATGAGTAGTAGCTCAAGCCTCAAGGTGGTTTGCGTTTTGGCCGTGGGTCTATTGTGGTTGGCAATTGCCATTCACTCTTTGTTTTTGGCGCAAGGTGGTTTGTGATTTAGTCGCGGGTCCATTGTTATTGCCATTTGTTTCATGGCGAGGAGGGGCGGTGAATGGTGGTTTATGATATTGGCAGTGGGTTTATGGTGGCCATTGTTTGTTTTATGTATCTTGCACAATATGTTGGGAAAACAAATTTAAATTTTCAAACAATAAAAGTTGGTTTTCTCATGCATTATTGAATGTTGACTTGTGGAGGAATGCACATCTATTTTTGTGTATATTTGTTAATTTGAGAAGTCATTACTATGTAATCTCTTTGTTCCATATCTTTTTGGCCATTTAAATATATTTTTATTCCATAATTTTTATCCTTACAATTTCAATTCATAATCATGTCTTTTCTCTCAATTTTAATCTTTCGTTCAATCATTTCTTTTACTCCTTATTAATTCTATTTTTATCTTCTCTTTTATCCTTATATTATTATACAATAACTAATGAACACACTTTCTGATAATAATTAAATACTATTACAATTTTCAATAAGAATTAAATATGAGCATTTTAGACAAAATTCATATAAAATTTACAATAAGCAACAGTTTTTAATATGTGTGTCAAAGCCTAAAAATCCAAAAGAAATGAAATGGAGGGAGTACTTATTTATCATTGGAATCAGAAAACATTGATACGATACGGGACATAAATATGACTGGTCAAGAGGACACGACCAAAGAAATATAAAATTTTTAAAAAGATGGTTAATAATATCTAAAACAGATATAACTTATATGCGGGACGTGATATATATCCAACATCACATGGATACAAATATAAAATATCCATATTTTCTTGATCGAAAGTAAATACATCGTTCTAGTACTATATAAGGGAGTCTTGTGAATATGTGATGTATCTCAAGTCCATGAGATGTGAGTGTATTGAGAGTGAGCTTCTTGAGTGCTGATAGTGTGTCTTGTGATGAGTGAGCAGTGTTTACCATTCCTTGTAACTGGAGTAGGGTTCTCGAGTTTGTAGGTTGGTGCACATCTTGATGTGAGTTTCCAAACTTTTCCCAAAATACTTGTGTTCTTGTTGGAGAACAGAGGGTTGACAAGGCACAATGGTCCTAAGTTGGGTCAATCGTGGTTACCATTTTAAAGTGACAGTTATCTCTAAAAATGAACATTGTACCCCGTTTGCAGTCGTTGAGATCTTTACAACATCAACATCAATATCTCCACACAGGTTTTTATCTTTGTGTCCTATTTCAAACTGAATTACTGAATTTGACTTGACATAGCCATATAAACAGATTATGAGATTAAGGAATTTTTTTAAATGTGATTCCAATGTTAACCTTCTTTGAAAAATAAAAATTTAATTAAATATATAATAGGAAGCCAGAGGAATTACTCAAGAAGGAAAAATTAGAATTAAAATAAGATGGATAACAATGTTAGAGGGAAGGGATAATTGTGTTAGAAAGCAACAATTAAAATTTTGATAACTGCGTTTTCTCTATATTCTTCTTAATAAAAAAATGTTTGCCTATAAAAAAAATGGATAAATTAAATAAAAAAAATTGGATAATATTTTAATGGGATTAGGGAAGTGGGATATTCATTGTTACTATGATAGTAGTATATCAGATTTGGAAGAGAAAATGATAACTAAACTCTATGAAAAACAATTCATTCTATTATTGGCCATGAGACAAAAAAAAGAATTATATATACACAGTTGGACTACCAGCTAGCAGCCAAGGAAAATGACACCAAATCTAAATAACTAAACTAACAAGTAATAACAAACTAATTAACTTAAGACTAAAAGTTTATTTACAACAAAACAAAGTTAACTTGGCTATCAAGTAACTCCTATCAAGTAACTCCGGTGGCTTGAACTTCTACTACTTCTACTTCTTTTGATCCTGAGCTGATCTCTTTGAGTGCTTTTCTTAATACCCCTCGCAAGCTGCAGCTGGTGAGCATATGCTAATCAAACCCAGCTTGACATCAAAATCAGAAAATAACTTCAGGCTCAAGGCTTTGGTGAATATAATAGCTAACTGCAATGAAGAAGGGATAGGAAGTAGCTTGATTATACCCTATTGTGACTTTTTCCATACAATGTGACAATCTATGTCAATGTGTTTCGTGCGTTCATGGAAAACAGGATTGGTTGCAATGTGAAGAGCAACCTGATTATCACAATATAAAAGTGCTAGAGATTGAAATCAACATGGAATTCTTGTAACAAATAGGCGAGCCATTGAAGTTCATGAGTCACATAAGCCATGGCCTTATATTCAGCCTCACAGGAACTCCTAGACACAGTCTTCTGCTTCTTTGATTTCCAAGAAACAAGGGAATGGCCAAGATACATGCAATAACCAGTAATGGACTTTCTTGTGTCAGGACAAGCAGCCCAATCACTATCACAGTAACCCTTGAGAATAACCTTGGAAGTGGCAGAAAAGAATAACTCCAAAGAAGGATTGTCTTTGAGATACCTTAGTACTCTCAAGGCCGCACTGTAGTGTATATCATTAGGAGCATGCATAAATTGAGCCAACTGCTATAATGCAAAAGCTATATCAGGCCTAGTGTTTGTTAAATATAATAGTCTACCAACCAATCTTCTATATGAAGTAGGATCAGGAAGGGTAGAACCTGAGGTAGTAGTCAAATGTTTGTTACAATCCATTGGAGTACTAAATGTTTTGGATCCTAATAAGCCTGCATCTGAGATTAGCTCCAAAGCATACTTCCTTTGATTCATTACTACCCCATTCTGACTTCTTGCTACTTCAAAACCAAGAAAGAACCTTAATTCATCAAGATCCTTAATTTTGAAAGTTGAATCCAAAGCTTGCTTAACTGAGTTGATCTCTATAAGACTTGTACCAGTGAGCAAAATGTTATCCACATAGATAAGCAAGGCAGTGAATTGAGGTCCAAAGGATTTTGTGAACAATGAATGGTCATGCAATGATTGAGTATATCCAAGATCAACCAAAAAAGTAGATAACCTTTCAAACCATTGCATACTAGCTTGTTTGAGATCATATAATGATCTTTGCAATATACAAACTTGCTTGGAATTGGCTTTAGGGAGACCTGGAGGAAGTGTCATATACACTTCTACATGAAGATGACCATGCAAAAAAGCATTGTTCACATCCAACTGCTGGAGAAACCAACCCTTGATTGAAGCAATAGCAAGAAGCATTCTGATTATAGACATTTTTTCAACTGGAGAAAAAGTATCTAAATAGTCCACTCCTTTTTTGTGTATAGCCTTTGGCAACAAGCCTTGACTTATACCTCTTTATGCTACCATCAGCTCTGTGCTTGATCTTATAGACCCATTTACATCCAATTGGAACCTTCCCTTGAGGCAAATCAGTGATGATCCAAGTATTATTCTGGTTTAAAGCTGTCAACTCATCATTCATAGCCTTAACCCAACAATCATATTGAGCTTCCTCTTTATAAGTAGTAGGCTCCACAGTAGATGAAACATTCAATATATAGTGTCTATAAGAGGGAGACATATTGACATAAGAGACAACAAATGACATAGGATACTTGCAATTTGAAACTGTTGATCTGGAAGAATTTGAAACTATGCTCAACATATTACAATGATAATCTTGCAAGTACTTTTCTTTCAGTTGTCCGTTTTGAGCCTAATGAGATATAATCGTTCTTTAGTACCCTTTCATAATTTTATATATTTTTGGTACCCTTTGGAATGTGAGTGATGCAATTGGGAGAGTAGTCCTTTTGAATGAGATGTTAGAGTATTGTTATTGAGCTTAAAGTATCAAATACATTCTCTTTATCTCTCTTCAGGAAAAAAAGAAAAATAAATAAATAATTGAGCTATCAAGTACCCCTTTGAGAGCAGGTAATTGCTTACTGCGAAATACTTGATATGTTCAAAAGTGAAAGAATAAAGGAAGATAATAGAAAGAATGAGAAAAATAAAAAGAATGATGGATGACTGATTGTTGGAGTTGATGTGTAATTACAATGATTGTATACTCCATTCATACTTTAAAGGGATATTGTGTTTATGGTTACACTGTTTAAGCCCTTTGTATGATCCTTTATTTCTTATATCCCACCTGACATCTTTAGCCATGACCTCATTACAACCTCATTAATACCTTTTGATTCTTGCATGTATTCAATAATTTTAGTGGAGATATTGGTCTACGATCAAGCTTATGGTAATTCACTTTCATAGATGAACTTGAATGAAACATCTTTACCCTCTTGTACACATTGAGAGAGAAAGTGAGCCGAGTGACCCTTTTAGTGATGAGAAAGGTTGTGATAAGTTTAATATTCTAATTGAGTAATCATAATAGGTTAGAGAATGTTAGTTTGGGAGAATTGCAGGTTATGTCACTTAATAAAATTTGTTTTAGGGAAGTTGTGTTTTATGAATGTCATTATTGGATTGAGTTTGTGAGTTAGTTTGCATTTCAAATAGGATTCATTCATTGCAATGCATGTTTTGCTTGAGGACAAGTAAAGATTCAAGCTCGGAGGAATTTGATGTGCGTGTAACATACATAGTATTTCCTTATTAGCTTGCATTTATTTTAATACATATTCATGCATTTTATTATAATTTAGCATGTATTTAGGTCATATTTCACTTGGAAAGGTTTCTTGTGCTTTTGATATATAGATTGATTATTTTGAGGCTTGGAGCATTGGAAACCTCAATGAATTCATCATGAAAGAATGCTAGGAGTGTTTGGAAATAAAAGATGCAAAAATAGAGCTCTAGCATGCTATTGGGCCTATTTTACTATTTGGGTCCAACAATTGGAGGAAGGAAAAGTTATAAAAGGAGGAAGGTAGAAACCCTGAGAGTAGAATTTAGAATTAAACATTAGAGTAGGATTTAGAATAAGAATTAGGATTACAATCTATCATAGATAGAAACAAATTAGAAAAATAAGGATTCAAGGTGACACAACTCTCTTTAGAAAAACTAGAAGACATTTGAAGACAGAAGAAATTCTTCTCATTCATCTTTTGGTTAACGCATGTCATAGATGATACGGGAAGAACTGAAAGTTGAACGTTAATATCTGACATACATAATTAAACTTGAGGTTTTAGATCACGAAAGTAGTTATAATCCTTGAGAGGGTTCAATGAATTGTCAAAGAACTTAATGGATTTGATGTGCCCTAATTAGCACGAAAGTAGGAGTTAGGAATCAATGGGTACGGTGTTAAGATTCTGAAAGGAACTAATATCCTACAATAGCATAATTCACCTCCAAAATAAATCTAATTTGGTAAGAGATATCTTTATTTGATTGTCAATGCAGATATGTGGTGAAACTAATCTTCAGAAGATTCAATTCTTATTTTATTTCAAATCCTTAGATTTTATTTTATTTTATTTCTAGATTCAATCTTTTATTTTATTTTATAAAAGCTTATTTATGATTTTGGTTCCTAAAAGTTTAATGTGTTTTGATTTTAGTCCTTAGAAGTTATTTTGACCGGGACTAGTCCTTAATTTTTCAAACATTTTGGTTTTGGTCCCCTCCGTAACAAAAAATCAGTTATTTTTTGACATAGTTAACGAAAATCCACACCAGCTGCCACAGGGTCTTAGGCAGCGCCAAATAGATGATGTGACATGGATGATTCAGACCTATGAACTCAAAATTTTGCGTAAAGGGGCCATTTTGCGTATTGGACCATTTTGCGTATGTGGATTTGTATCATCCACATTATATCATCTATTTGGTTTAATTTCACACCACATGGACTGCTGATGTGATGTTCCGCTAGCTGCACAAACAAATAACAAATTTGTACAAACGGATGGACCATTGGTTGGACCGGATCCTGCTTCGTGACAGCTACTTCACAAAGTCTAGTTTATTTATGATAACAAATCAGTTAGCAAACATTTATAATTAAATTAATCACCGTACCAAAACATAATATGCATCCTTTTCGTTGTCCCTTTCTAAATTGGAAATTTTAAAGCTTGCTGTGGAAGAATAGCCACTGCTACTATCCAAAAGAGACTTGCATACTTAATATTGGAAAGGCAAATAGTACAAGGATATGCATAAATTTCATCTTTCTACCAAAACGAAAAGTCAATTTTTTACATTTAAAAAAAGAAAAAAAAATTCAACTTTGAATATGGGATGGGCCATGTTACTCCTCATCATATCAAGAAGCCAAGGGATGACTTTTTTTTTTTTTTTTTTCAACCGGAAGAAATGGTAATTTTCGCATTTATATAGGAGCATTTGTTACGAATACTAAATTTAACTATTTTAATTTGAACAAACGTTACTTCAATCACACCAACTGTATGTTAATGGAAATTGGTCTCCGCGTTGATAAGCTAAGGAACCACCTTAAAACCTACAAAACCATAAGTTTGAATAATCATATGGTTAATGTGAAGATTTCATTGATGGATAATTTGCATATATCTTGGTAAGAATTTGTAGAATTACAAGATCATTGTCATGACTTTGATGAATCGGCAGCATCCGAATCACTTAAACATTTAATAAAAAAAATTCAAGAGAAATTAAGTTCAACTAAATGAATCCGGATGAAGGCTAAGTTACACCAGATTATGTATTGGTGGACACATACACCATCTTTTTTAACTTGTTATAACAGGTATAGCAGGTTACCCATTATTTATTATTGTAATCTTTAAAGATTTAAGGAATTTTTATTATTCTTTTTTTTAAAGTATTTTTATTTTTTTTTTGGATGAACCAGGGTATCCACCCGCGCAACTGGGTGACTAATCCCTCTTGCTCCGTTCACATGCGCCTCGGGTACGACTCGAACCCGCGACCACATGCTTAAGGGACACAAGCCCCTTCCACTTGTGCCAGCCTCCACTGGTTAAAGTATTTTTATTACTTACATCATATCTTTAAAAAATAATAACTTTATTTATTTTGTTTTTATTAAAACATACTTGAAATTAGGATTCGTGATTTTTTAAAAAATAAATAATTATAAAAAAAACTTATATCATAGATAATTAAAAAATACAATAATATAAATATGATTTTTAAATTGGAACAAATTAATATAGTATAATAGATTATTATAGACAAAAATACCCTTATATGTTTTGTACAAATAAGTTAATTATAAGATTTTATGATTTTTTAAAAATAAATAATTATAAAAAAAACTTATAGCATAATTAAAAAATATAATAAGAGAAAGGTGATTTTTCAGTTGGAATAAATTAACATAGTATAACATATTATTATATATTGACAAAAATACCATTATGTGTTTTGTAGAAATATGTTAATTATAAAATTTATAATTTTTTAAAAATAAATAATTATTTAAAAAAATTTATAACATAAATAATAAAAAAAATGTAACATGAAAAAGGTGATTTTTCACTTGGAATAAATTAACATAGTATAACATATTATTGTAGACAAAAATATCCTTATATAATTTGTAAAATTATGTTAATTATAAAAATTTATGATTTTTTTAAAAATAAACAATTATTAAAAAAACTTATAGCATAGATAATTAAAAAATATAATATGCAAAAGGTGATTTTTCAGTTGAAACAAATTAACATAATATAACATATTATTGTAGACAAAAATACTCTTATGTAATTTGTGAAAAATATGTTAATTATAAAAATTTATGATTTTTTTAAAAATAAATAATTATAAAAAAAAACTTTTAGTATATATAATTAAAAAATGTAATATGAGAAATGTGATTTTTCAATTGAAATAAACTAACATATTATAACAGTTTTTTTGACAAAAAAAAATTATTTGTTTTGTAGAGATATATTTACCCATTAATAACGTTATTCATAGATATTGATATTCAAATATTAAAGTTAATAAAGAAAATTATAATGCATTGAAAATTGTACTCAGTAGATTGACGATAGTATCTAACAAATCCTGATTTTGGAACGTTGAGTCCTCACAAAATTAAGTTCACATTATGAGCCATAGTCCACTAGTAGTGGCAGAGCTTGGAAGGAGTAGGTGGGAGCATCTGTTCCCCCTCATATTTTGTTAACATTATACTTACTCCGGTCCTATATGTAAAATCCTTTTGGGAAATTTCACGTTTATCAAGAAAGTGGATTAAGGTTATTAGTGGTATTGGAAAGGTAAACATTTAATATACTTTTTCAAAATTACCCCTATAATTGTTATTGAGATTCTAAAAGGGGTTGATTTAATAAGGGTGTTTTTGGAAAGAAGTAATTAATGTTATTGAAAATTGGAAGAGTAATTAAATGTTATTGAAAATTGAAATGTGGTCTTATATATATGGCCAAACTAAAAACTCCAAAAGGGTCTTACAAATAGGGCCGGAGGGAGTACTAAGTAAATTTAAAAAAAAAAAAACTGTGAAGTTAGTTATTGCTGTTGGATTGATATGGGTAGAATAGGAAAATTACACATACCTCAAAAAATAATTTTACCAAAAATAATCTACATAACCTACGAAGAAGATGTTGAATTTTGATTTTTTTTAACAACATAATCTAAAATTATATTTTTCAAAATTTATTTTTTTAATATAGATTCAATAATCCAACACACTAAAAATGAAAAAAAAAAGTATATAACACACAATGGCAAAATAACCTTGATATAAAAAAATTATTTAATTTAAACTCTCAAAAGTCATGATAATCCTAATTACTTAATTTACATTCCCTATATCAGAGATACTTCAATAAAAAAATTTAATTGATTTACACAGAGATAAATTGATACTTGAGATATAATTTAATAAAATTAGAATTTATGGTTTTTTAAAAATAAATAATTTTAAAAACTTATAGCATAGATTATAATTAAAAAAATAATAGACATATATTTTTATTTATTACTTAATAATAAAAATCTTTAAATGCAAATAATAAATAAGTTAATTAATGAGGTTTAAATTTGAAAATTCACTAAACTTACATATGTTACTTAGACAACAGGTTGTAAGTAGACTCAATTATTGAATTAGCACATGGTGTACTCAAACACCAAATTTATTTGGTGTTTTTTAGCCAAAACCATGAATCCGTATATTCTCTACTCTCTTAGGAGCAAGAGAATATTTCATCCTAGAATAATTTATCTATATGATGAAAATACTAAATCCGATATTAGTTAAAAAATTATTGTTAACAATCAGATGAGATGAATTGGATTGGTAGTGACATAAAATGTTGTATAACCTAAATATAAAAATTAGTTGTTCTTTTTTTGTTTGATCAAAGTATTAAATTTAATTCATTTTAGTATAAAAATTACTTGCGGCTACTATTTGATTTGGTTTGTTTGTTTTTTTTATATTATTTATATTTTTGATACTTAAAATATTAATTATATAGGAGTAATGATATATCAATTTATAAATCCACCTGAACTAAAATATTCTCACACCACAAGGAAGCAATACGTATCATTTGCTAACCAATTTTTAGTTAGTAAAATTTCACTTTGTAACATATGTCATTTTCATTATGGTTATAGACTGATTTATAAATTAATTTCATAAGTTTATATATATATATATATATATATATATATATATATATATATCATTGCATTAAATTTGTATTACTACGCCGGACAGAGATAATATATCTAAATGACAAATTAAAAAGCAAGAAAAAAACTCAAATCAATGATATACGTACAACGAATATTATAATTTAAAGTAAATGAATAATGTTAGAGTGATTCTAAGAAATAAATTAACGTGACATGTGTTTTTTTTTTTTTTAAATTTGATTCATTTTTGATAAAGGAATCCGAAGAAGAGAATGGTAGATGTTTTGTGACACGTTTATATCAATTTGATGGATGTTTTGTTTTTTCATACGCTTAATTATATATTTGTCCTTTATTTTATTTTCAATATTTAATTTGGTTTTTAGTTTTTTTTCTGATTTATTTTGATCATTCATTTTTTTTTAATAAAAGATTCAATTTGGTACTTTCATCATAATAGTGCTAGCTTTATCAAAATATTCACACCTATTATAAAAAACTGAAAACTTGAAAACTTTTAGCCCACCACTTCACTGAGGCTAGGAACTGTGGTGTTACTTCATAAATGATGGAGCAAGCTAATTCGCGATGGTTGCTGATCAATATAAAAAGAGATGATCATGTGATAGAAATATAATAAGAGATGGCAGTCGAAGCTCTATCTATGTAACCGTAAAAATAATATATGTCAAGCTCTATCGATGAAATGATAACAAATGTAAATATTTCAAGTAAAGTTAACATTTTTATAATGAAAAGATCAAATTGAATTTTTAAAAATAAAATAAAGGACCATAATAAATAAAAAAACCAAAATAAATATTGAAAATAAAATAAATGATAAAAATATAATTAAGCCTATTTTATATCAGTTTGGATGTCGCTACTAAATAGTGTATAAGGTATTATTAGATTGGTCCGAATATTATAAAGAAAAAACTATGGATTCTGAATTTCTGATCCAAAAAGAAATAACTTTGGATTAAATCAAACGAGTACTTTTTTAATGAGCAATGTTAGATAGCATGAAAAAAATAATGATACACCCAAGTGGATTGGCTTAGTGAAAACTAGCTGGACGCTTAGAGATTTCAAGAGTAAAGGCTCGAGCCCTAGTGATGCAATAATTCCTGGAAAGAATTTATACGGCTAAGTCATACAATTCGCGGATTCGATATGGATTAGTTGGGCAAAAAAATACAAAGTCCAAACACCACCTAATTTCAACCAAATACATTACTTCAATAAAAGAAAAGAATAAAACGAAAATTATGGGCTGAAAAGTCAAAAAGATAGCAACGGATAGGGATGGCAATTATTATACCAGACTCGCGGGTATCTACAACAGGCGAGGTAGGTTTGGGTCAGTAAATTTGGACTCATTAGACGATAAGAATGGGTGTTTAGATACCCGTTATTAAAACGGGACGGGTCCGGATAATGGGGTACCCTAATCCGTGGATATTGAATCTACTTATTAATTTAGGAAGATAACTTGTGTGTGTCTATATATACATATATATATATATATATAAAAAAAAAAATACGTGAGGTGTAACTTGTGTGTGTCTATATATACATATATATATATATATATATATATATATATATATATATATAATACGTGAGGTGTATTGCTCACTTTTATTTTCGATTTTTTGGGTGTCTATCTTTCACCCTATACATTACTTTTATCGCTGCTCAAGACTCAATGAATACCCGCAAACTCGTTGGGTATCTCAAGACCCGTTCGTGATGGGTACCGCAGAGGTCTGAATCCAAATTTACATTAACGGGCGGATCCGGATAATGCAATACCCAGACACCCAAACCCATTATCATCTCAAGTATAAGAGAGAGAGAAACCTATAAGCTCTCTTCAAAACTATTTCGTAAAAATTAAGAAATTCATTTCGGGTCTGTTCGGCAAAACTAGATTATAGCTATAAGGTTGTAATTTGTAACTATGAGTTTCTAGCTTGTATCTGTTAAACTAGCTAGGAGCTGTGAACTTGTAGCTGAGAGCTTATACCTGTTTAGCTGACTATTTAAAATAGTGTTGTTCGACAAAACTATTTTTTGAAGAAGCTAAAAGTTATTAAATGTCCAAAAAGGACATGCAATATTTTATTATTTTAAAGTTTTCAAATTTTTTCTTTATTTATTAAATAGATAGTTAATTAATTAATTAATTAATTAAAATATAAAAATATAAAAATTATAGTTAATTAAATTCATTTTTTTCTTAATTTATTAATTATGTAGTTAATTGATTAATTATAACAAAATTATTAAATTATAATTAATAATTAATTAAAGGGTAGTAAAATAATTTTAAATTTTGTTTGAGGATATAATTGGTATATAAATTATTGAAAACTAGTTTAGTTTCTAGAAAACTACTTCAAGTAGCTTTCTAAAAGTTAGTTTTCAAAAACTACAAGCTCCTTTTTTAAATTATAGCTTCTTCTAATTTGTGTTCACCGAACGGGACTAGTAGCTTATTGACTGAATTTAAAAGTTCCTAGCTAGCTAAAAAGCTCTTAGCTTGTGTTGCCAAACAGAGCCTTAGAGTCTTAGTAGAAAACAATATTTTGCTTTTTCATTTTAATATTTATTTTTGGCTAGTTTGTTGTATTTACTCATCTATTTTTATGTGTTGCTTTTTAGCAACATTACTCAGTTGCTCAAGTGAAAAATTACTTCAGTGCTTGTAGTGCCTAAAATTGTGAAGTGGACGATGAGTATGAGTTTGAGCGAGAACATATCTATAGAGATGCAACAGAATTCAGAAGAACAAGACTTTGAGCATGAGGAGGAACAACAGCACCCAGATTTGGTACCATCACTATCTATCACTTTCGATTCTGCTCCTTACACACGAACTCACATGCCTTCTTCACCAACACTTAATGAAGTTCATAAATTTGGTGTCCAAATGTTTTAATTTTGTGTTAATGAAGTTCTTAAATTATTCAAGATAGATAATTAATAGGGATGGTAAGGAGTATATTTTTAATATGATATATGTTCTAAAATAATGTCTAATAATATTTTCTCATACTTTCTTCACTCAAAGTATTTCTTTTATCTTTTTCTTATTGGTAAATCAAAATGTAATTAATAACAATCACTTATAACCTTTATTCATTTCTCTTATTTATTATAGTCAGTAGTATAAGTTTTTCTTTCTAGAAAAGCTTAAAAATTAAGCACTTCTTCTCATAATTATTTGCAAAATGATTTTGTATGCAAGTTTAGTTTGAGGAAAATGTTTTTTTTTTCTTTTTTTTTTTTAAAATTTCATTAATAAGTTCATTTTTTATAAGCTATTTCACTGATAAGTTCATTCTTTAATCTCCTTCGCTTTGATTTCATGCTCAGGATCTCACCATCATAGAGAAGAAAAAAGTCACCATCGAGAAGGTTGAGGAAGGCACGGGAAAGGGCAATGGTGGATCCAATGTCTTGACGAACAAGAAAGAGACCAAGTTGAACATCGCTTTGTTGGGGCTCAGGATCTCTGCCTTTGTGTTGTGCTTGAAATCTTTTGCTGTGTTGGCTGCTAATAAACAAAAATACGAAATACTGGGAATTGAGTTGTTCCGCGTGTCATTCTACAAGTTCAAGGAATTCAAGTATGTTGTTATTACTCCTTCCTACATAGTATAAATTTTTTTAGTGATTAATGAGTTTTAACATCTTCCGCCCAAGCAAAGGCGGAAATTCATGTTTTTATTCCGACTCAATGAAGGTGGAATTATTCTGCCTTTAGGAAGTCGGAAAATTTTTTTTATTTGTTTCCACTTTGTTACAATGGGGAAGCCACTTCCGCCTAATTTAAGTCGGTAAAATAATGATAACTTTGTCCATAAAAAAAGGAACGGGGGCCAACGAGTAAAAATTGGGGTTCAAAAAGAAAAACTCTTTCCGAAGCTCCCAAATTTAAGGAAACCATTGATGAAGTTTAAATAAAGTCAATTGTGGGTTTAGAGTTTAAGAAGAATTGACATCTGAATGTAACATTTGCTTATCTTATATGCGGAATTTATTGTTTTTTCATATAAAACAATCACATGTTAGATCCAAATGTCAATTCTGAATATGCATATAATACTACTTTTTTTCTAACCTTGTCATCTTTAAACTAACAAAAGGGCAACGATGTCAAAGGACTGATTTAAAACAAATGAAACCAATAAGATTAGGTTGAGAGAAAAATATTTAAACGATGAAATTACTAATTTTTCCAACTATTTTTTATTTCACTTTTGAATTTTTTCCACTATTGGTATCCTTATATGAGTTTTTCTATTGCCTCTTAATAATGAGGATTTCGAGTGTGTTGAATGAATCTTAATTGCGGTGTTTTTAATTATAGTATTTATGCCATGTTGGCATTGTTTAATTAATTAATAAAATGTAGATTTATTTGGGAAAATCTATGCAAAGCACTTCTTAATTTATTGAATATATACAACATTTTTTGATAAAAGCATACTTCATTTGATTCATTTTTTTGTTTTATTTGAAAAACTAAAGAAATTAACTCTTAAATATTAAATACATCATTTACAAGGTTGACTTTCCACTTTAAGTTGCTTATACATTACCCTTAAAGATATCGAAACATACATTATTGCTTATATAATAACGTACTAATAATGTAAAGTGAAAATTGATCAATAAATTTATTCTGAGTTTAACGGTAAAAAAAAAAAGAATAAGTTGCAATGAGAAGATAAGAAATAATTTTTTTATGGCTTAAAGACCAAAACGGTCCTTGTAAATATTGATCTCTTTGAAATTGGTCCCTGCAAAAAAAAAAAAAGTGTTAGTCTCTGCATTTACAAAATGTTTTGGTTTTGCTCCTTATGTTAAATGTAGATGGAAAACACCAAAAACGTGATGTATTACACTCTATAACCAATTAGGATGATATTCATCATGCACTAATTCTCAAGGGTAAAGAGATAACTTCCATTACGTAAGTGAACCAATTCAAAAACCATAACAGTAGATTAACCAAACCTATGAAATCTAATAACAGAGGGACCAAAACAAATTAACATCATAATTTTGAGGACCAAAATTTAACAGGAGAGAGCAAAACCAAAACATTATGTGTATGCAGGGACCAAAACTTTTTTTTTTTGCAGGAACCAATTTTAAAGAAGTCAATATTTATATGAATCATTTGGTATTTAAGCCTTTTATTATTTACTCGAGTATAACGTTTTTTAAGATAATATTTTCATTTTTAGATTCATTAAAAGAATGAGGACATTAAAACCCGTAAATTAAAATTTTACTTTTAATAAGTGTCTTATGGACACTCTATAAAAAATACATAAAGAATAAGTAGATTTAAAAACATAAATCCAACATTTTTTATTTTAATTTGATAGACATAAATCTAACATTTTTTTATAGGTCATATGTATCAATTTTCAATATAATGCAAAATTACTTGTTTTATTTCATTAACAATTTCCTCATGATGTATTTAATATTTACTCAATTTAAGTTGCTTATACAACATTTCTTTGGTTTACTTATTTAATATTTCCACTTTAAGTTACTCAATTTAAAATAGTACAACCATATGATAAAAAAAAATAAAAAATAGTACAACCATCCACATCAATGTTATTTATACAACATTAATTTTGGTTCGGATATATGTTTTTGCAGGTATAGCCTCTCAGTTAGTGTGATCGCGTGTGCATATTCCTTGTTGCAAATATGTGATCTAGCAAAGTACTTGATCACCAAAAAACACACAATGGAGCCCAAGCTGCGTGGTTACTTAAATTTTGCTATGGATCAGGTAAAGTGAATCATGTACTATATGACGTTTACGTTTAGAGGTTTCAGGGATATTTAGGCCATGTATGTCTAGTAATGCTATGTAATATGTCTAGTAACTAATTTGTAAATCACTATTGAAACACATTTATTAAAGTATGATCTACCCAAGTTTTATGCTAAATGCATAACCTATATTAATGTTTGAGTGAAAAAAATGAGGAAATGTTCGGTATTTCTCTTTTTTTGAAACATTCGAAGATTATCAATCGGAAAGGTGGTTAGGTTATATTTTCTTGAAATTGTCATCATTTTTACTCTAAAATTATCTTAAAGCTGATTTTCAGTTTTTTAGTTCATTTTTTTATTCTAAAATTTGGTTATAAATAGTCAATCAATTAATATTATAGATCGAGTAGTCATTTTATTTATTTTCTTATTTTTACAGCATTTTTTTTTCTTATAAAATTTCGAGAAACAAAAGGCTCGTTGGACTAATATTTTTTTCAAGTTAAATACTTAGTTCGACAAAGAATACATGCTCTTTCCAAAAAAAATAAATTAAAATTCATTATATCCATGGGTTGCATGTGTGTGGGTGGTTGCACTATATTACAAAATTATTTGACTCTTGTTGGAGATTTTTCAACTATCTATTTTTGTTTTCTTATTAAAAAGACTATTTCTTTCTATTTTTACTTTACTTAAAGTAAAGGTATAGAATAGGTACACTATAACATAACAAGGAGGTAAATGGAGTAATTGATGCACAATATGATTATTGTTATTATTCCAATTTGGATAGTGTGTTTGCACCACGAATACTAGCTCTAAGCATATATATATATATATATATATATATATATATATATATATATATATATATATATAGACACACACATGTATGCTAAACAAATTAAATGTTATTGGAGTGCTCTAAGCGTATATGATACTTAGCTAAACCCTTAATAAAATTTTTATTTCCCTTTACAAAAAATTAAATGGAATTATGTGATTTTATAAAGTAAAACATTACATGAATATATTTCTTGTCTTTGATTTTCAAAGCTAAGCCTTAAGTATTAAATATTATGAATCCATTTGGAAGAGAAAAATTATATAAAGGAAAACAATGCACATTTTAAAGAACAAAGTAGAAATAAGGAGTAACAAAAATAAATAAATAAAATGATACTCTAAAAAATAAGTCAGCCTTCAATTTCCCCTCGAAAGGTAGAGAAGAAAGAGGAAAAACAATAATAATAACAATAACAATAATAATAAATGTTAAAATATTAGAAATGAAGATAAAAAATAAAGAATAATAATTAACTGAAAAGAAAAAAGGAGTAAATGTTAAGATATTATGTCATATTCTAGATAAATACTTACAAATGCCCTAAGGACTTAGGGTACTTATTAAGAAATTTAATCTAATATAATATTATTGAAAAATACATTTTTTTAAGATTCTTGAAAGAAGAGTTAATGTGAATGTATGATTATTTTTCACTTTTTAATAATCTTAATAAGTGGTTCAAGGGTCTTGTTTGTAACACCTTATATATATTATTTTACTCTAAGTGCGTCTTTGTTATTATTTTTCCTGAGTAAATTACAAGAAATGGTATGATGTGATAAGTGAGTAGTTAATGTGATGTATTGATAAGGGTAAAATAGGAAAATTATATGGGTCTAAAAAAATAATCTCCGGCTGCTATGAGAGATCTTATGTATTTTGATTATTTTTTCAAAAATATAAACTAAAATTATAATGTAAATTGCAAACAAACACACTAACTTATAATTATTCTTGGGATGGAAATTAAAGTGATTGATTGAGAAATGACACGTGTCCTAGGAAGATTTAGTTTTATTATAAGTAAATAAATTATTATAGGATTTTCTCAACTTCTATTCCTATATATATGATTGAAGATTAAAAAAATGGTTTTTTTTTTTAAAAACTAAAAAATAATAAGTTTTGATGCTGGTTAAGATCAGACAACCCAAAATTATATATAAACATGTTTTCTAGTTTCATGGCATATGCCTATGCCTATATACTTATTGCTTTGTTTCAACTGCAGATATTGACATATCTTCTAATGTCAGCATCATCATCTGCTGCTACTCTAGCCTATTATTGGGAATCTGAAATAGCCCCTAGTATGCTAGCTTATCATTTGGATTCTTATGAAATGGCTGCTGGAATGGGTAAACAGTCATTCTCAATAATGGCAAATGTGTCAGCGGCTTTTTCCTTCCTTGCGTTTGTGGCCTTTGCCTTGACCTCTCTTGTCTCTGGGTACATCCTTTTTAAGGTTTAGCTATATTGTATTGCATCAGTCACAGTTTATTGTATTACAACTTAGAGTGGGATGGTATTGACGAAATGTCATAACTTTCGGATTATAAGTGCCTGGATATTTACAAAGAGTATAATAAATGTTATTTTCCATGTTTACTCTTATTTAATAAAGTTATGAAAAAATAAATGATATACTAAGAAAAAACATAATTAAGATATTGGTTTCTAAAGAATGATTGTATTTCGTAAATGGTATGTTTCGTTTGAAATGCGACAAAGAAATAAGAACAGAGGGAGTATTAAGTTTTAACTTGTCGCAATTTTATTTTATATAATTATTGTGAGTAGAGATGATGGATTATTTAAATAAAAAAAAATTCTTTTTGCCTTATAACTTATAAGTCATACAGTTTTGGTTAATTTGTCTTGTCCTATATATTATGCAATTTTAGAAATTTAATACTCTTTCATACATTATTTTTTTCAAGCATACTCTTATTTATCATATTTTTTATCACTATTCATTTCTTCATCTTTCTTTTTTTTTTTAATGAAAAGAACTTTATTAATAAAAGCTCCTACAAAAAGTCTGCGAGAAAAACATGAGGAATATCAAACTGAATCCTGTTTACATATGTATGCACAACCCATTTAACCAAACAATATGAAGCCAAATTACCTATCCTATGAACAAAGGACAAATGACAAATAGAAAAAGACTTAGCTAAGGAGACAATGTCTCAACAAATAGCATCAAGCTCAGAATAGTTTCCCCATGCAAAAGAAGACCATAAATAAGAGCCTTACAATCAAACTTCATAATAATGTAGTTCCAACCCATAATTTCTTTAGCCCACGTGATTCCATCAAGCAGAACTACAACTTCTTCATGAATGAATGACAATGGAAGATGAAATTTAGCAGTTCCACAACTCAAAACTTTCCATGTACTCTCCCTGACAATAAAACCCGAACCACCTGGTCATATCAATATCAAAAGAGACATCAGTTATAATTTTAACAAATCCACCCTTAGGCGGAATCCAATGCTGCAACCTTTGAGTCTCCCACTATAACTTGGTTGCACTTTGTCCTAGACCACCCCTCTCTAAGAAATTCACATTCCAGCATAAGAGAACGAGGATGAATTAATCTTGATTGAAAAATATTCAAATTACGCGCACTCCAAATCTTCCAACAAATTATCACAATCCATTCCAATTTTTAATTTCCTTAGAACAATGATGTACCAAAGCAAAAAACCAATCCAATAAAATGCAATTTGGATCATGAGTATGACAATCCTTCACCAAATCATATAAATTTGTGGCTTAAAAATCAAAATGGTCCCTGTAAAAGTTGACTTCTTTGAAATTGGTCCCTATAAAAAAAATAATTGGTTTTGGTCCCTACATTTACAAAACGTTTTGATTTTGGTCCCTCTTGTTAAATTTTGATCCCCATAATTATGTTGGTAGTTTGTTTTGGTCCCTATAATATTAGATTTAGATTTTATAGGTTCTGGTCCCTTTGTTATTAGATTTCATAGGTATTAATCCTTCTACTATCATGGTTTTTGAATTGGTTCTTTTATATAATAGAAGTTTTTTTTACCCTTGAGAATTAAGACGAGGATATCATTCTTTATTGGTCATAAAATGTAATACATTACGTTTTCGGCATTTTCCATCCACGTCTAACATGAGGGATCAAAACCAAAACATTTTGTAAATGTAGGGACCAAAACCAAAATGTTCTATAAATGCAGGGACCAAAACCAAAACTTTTTTTTATAGGGACCTATTTCAAAAACGTCAATATTTATAGGGACCTGTTATGGACCAGACTCTTGCACCCCCATATACCGACAATTCGGTAAAGAGGCCTTAGCGGCCCAATCATGCTGATACCGGCATACCGGCAAAAGGCCTTAGTGGCGCAATCGTGCTGATACCGGCATACCGGCAAGAGGCTTTGTTGGTCCAATCATGCTGATACCGGCAAAAGGCCTTAGTGGCCCAATCGTGCTGATATCGGCATACCGGCAAGAGGCACTGTTGGCCCAATTATGCTGATACCGGCATACCGGATGCTGATACCGATATATCGGTAAGAGGCCTTAGTGGCCCAATCGTGCTGATACCGGCATACCGGCAAGAGACCCTGTTGGCCCAATTATGCTGATACCGGCATACCGGATGCTGATACCGGCATACCGGTAAGAGGTCTAAGTGGCCCAACTACGCTGATACCAGCATACCATCATACATGTATCCTTCTCCAACGATCTGATTCCCACTATTATACCGTTATACATGCCAGACGTCGGCTGCACGTGTGAAGGAATCTGAGGAAATCCGTTATCCCCTTGCGCATTGGATCCTACACGTTATGATACCCGCCATAATATTCTACCGTTTACAGGAATTTCACCTGCTTCATGATGACAACAATCAACACCAATAAAGTGGGTATGCCTATATAAGTCTGGTAAGACAAGCAGGTATGCATCTGACTAGCTCACACATACACACACAACACCAAAAGAGAACGACCAGAGTGTGGGTATCTTGGTATTTAGGGTGCCCACTTAAAGTCTGACATCAAAAAGTAGGATTGCTTGATACTTGGACGGATAGTCTAAGTCTGGTAATTCTATGACAGAACATTGGCGACCACAGTGGGTGTGACGACCCGCAATTTCCTCGTATTGTTTTAAGTATTAAAGAGATTTATTTTTGAGAAAAGTGTTTTTGAAAGAGTATTTCCTTGAATGAATTTCTTATTTCATGATTTCAAAGTGATGAAAAATTTTAAAGGAATGGTTTTCGTGGAAAAATACAATGAGTTTTTAAATTGAGTTTTTGGAATGATTGTGCATTTAATATTTGTATGCTTCAAAGAAATGGTTATTTTTATACATGAGTAATTTTATGAGGAAAAAATTTATTTCCTATGTGTGTATGTGTATGTGTATACGGCTTTGGTATGTATGTGCATGCTAGGGTTTTATTTATTAAGACAAGGAGTTAATGGGATAGATTAGAATCATAAAAGGATTAAGTTGGTAGTAAAATTGAATTAGTAGAAATAAACCATGCATGAAGTGACCTAAAGCCCTAAATTACTCCTCATTGTCCCCTTGCTAAAATCCACCCATGCAACTTATTGAAGTACCAAAATTGCCCCTCACACTCCTACATGACCGAATTTCTCATAAGGGCAAAAAGGGAAGTCATGAGTTGCCTATAAATGTAAGGAACCTTAGTTCATTTCCATCCCTTCACTTTCATTTCTTCATTTCCTTTCAACCCAAACACATTTGTTGAGAGCAAAATCAAGCTCTCAACACATAGAGAGAGAGAGAGAGAAACCGTGAGCTAGAGAAGGAGAAGGAAAAAGAAGAAGGCTTGATCCATGAGTTTCCCTTGAAGATCCAAGAACTTAGAAGCTAGAAGATCAACCCTTTCTTAGGTGGGTGGTTCGAAAGTCATGAAGGAAATTGTAATAGTTTAGGTTTTCTTTTAATCTTGTGAATCTTTCTTCTTTTCTTCTTTGCATGTTAATTTTCAAGGCTTAAATGATGAGTACAAGTGTTGTTTGTGCTTGATCATGAACTTTTGAAACTAAAAGGAACTTGTAAATTTCTAAACCATGGACTTTATAATTCGGTTAAGACTCACATAATGGATCTTGATGTTTTTCAAACTAAATCTTAAAGATCTAAAGAGTTGTTTAATATTTTTGTGAAGATCAAGATAAACCTCTTTGCATGTTAAATTTTCTTACATAAAACCGTGAACCATGATGTATTTAAGAGTTTATTTGATAAATAAATGTGTGATCTAAACTTGAGTAATGATAAAGTTGAAGTCTTTGGTCTTGCATGTTGGTTTGATGGTGGTCTTGATTGATTTAAGTGCATGCAATGTTTTGGTTTTGATTTGATCCTTGATAAAGCCTTGATTTTGTCTTGATCCTTGAACAAGTCTTGTTCTTGGACTTTGCATGTGATTTTTGAACCAAAAAGATATAACCTTTCTTAATGCATGTCTTGATTTTTGACTTGATCTTTGGAAAAACTTTAATTTGGTCTTAATCTAAGAAAAAGTTTTGATCCTGAAACTTGCATGTAATCTTTGAGCAACAAGCTTTAGCTTTTCTTAGTGCATGTCACGGTTTTGCTTAAAGTTGTGCTTAAATTTATTTATTTGCTTTGATCTTCTCATACATGTGATGATTTATAGTAGATCTACGAAAAAGCATAAATTTTGAGCCTTGCATGTCACGATCTTGATTTGATTTATGAAAAGCTTTGATCTTTAATCATGCATGTTGCTCTTGAGTGAAAAGATTGAATTTTTCCTTGATGATCATCACGGTTTTGCAAAAGAACCAAGAAAACAAGCTTTGAAAAATGATTTTTAACTTGATCTATGTTCTATGTTCTTGCATGATAAAGATTTGAAGTAAAATCTTGACTTTTAGTGGTGTGCATTCGGTTTTGAGTTTAGAACCAAAAGATCATGTCTTGTTCCTCATAAAAAGGACACATGCATGTGATTTCTTCTTGATTTAAGGATTTCTAAAAGTACATGCAAGAAAATTAAAATGAAAAATTGATTTAATGTAATGATGATGACACGGTTTTATGTTTCCCAAAGGAAATAATATTTTTAGAATTTTGGTGTGAGGAAGTGCATGATTTAAAACCCATGAATCTTAAATTTTGCATGTTGAAAAATGAACCAAAAATCTTGTCTTGACCATGTTGAGTTTTCGGCCAATGCATGCTAACTTAGACTAGGATTCTTTTTCATGAAGTGACATAAAAGTAATGAGTGTGTTTTGTGAAATAATGTTAAGTTAATGTGTTTGAAATTGTGTTGTGAATATTTATTTTTTTTATTCGGTTTTTGATTAAAGGTAAAGGAAACAAATGAACTAATTGGTTTGGAAAGAGTTTTGTGTTTAAATGAATATATGTGTGTGTATTCGGTTGAGAGAAAAGGGAAGAGTAAATAAATTTGTTTCATGAAAAAGAAAGTGGAGCTTAAGTACTTAAAATGAATCAAGTTGATTAATGTGTTTTAGATTTGTAATTGTGACTTGTTTCCTTTGATTCCATTCGGCCATGTAGTGTAAATAAGTATAAGGAATTTAGTTGCATGAAAATAAATTTATATATATAGTGATTTTTGAAAGAAATTAAGTTGTTCAAAGTAAGAAAAATAAATGTGCTTGGTTTATATCTTTGGTTCAATTCGGTTTGTGAGTGTATGTATGTCTAAGTGTTTTTGTTTTATGAAAATGAAATAACATAATGATGTATCAAGTTGTCTTGGTTGATTTAAAGTGTTTATTTGAAATTGAATGTTTAAGTGTATAATCAAGTTAAGTGATTGGTTTTGAAATTAATTAATTTCGGATAAGTTCGATTTGATTTAATTGGGATTGTTGGATTGTGTTTATGGCTGTCCAAGATTTGTTTTATAACAAAAGCTTGAGTTTTAAAGTGTTGATTTTGAGTTAAAGAAGTATTTGAAGTAAAAGTGTTTTTACGATGTTTTCGGATTTTTATCAAAGTGATTTTGTAAAACGATTCTTTGCTGTCCAGAAATTATTTGGACTTGTTTCTTAACTTTAAAAGTGTGTTCATGTGATTTAAAGTATGGTTTTCAAGTGGTAATCGATTTGAGGAAAAGTCGGATTGAAAACGGTGAATTTTTCGGTGTTTTCGAATGTGATTAAGGTGTTGTCCCAGACGGACCAGGCACCAAATCAAATGGTTTAAATTATTTTAATAGATGTTTTCAAATGGTTTTGAAGTATTTGAAGTACTAGAAAATATTAGAGTTGTTTTGAGAAAACAATTATGTTTTAAGTCTTCTGACGAGGAACGGAGTGTGTATTGAGTTAAGAAAAGATTTTCTTATACAAGTTAATAACGTAAACGTATTTTATTCAATACGAGGAATGTTAAAGACGAGGGATTGGGGCAGCCGGCAGCGAAAAGGATCCGAGGAGACCGTGCGCATTTAATCACTGGACCTGAGATTTTTGAAAAAGTTTACGAACTGAGATTTTTGAAAAAGTTTGTGAAATGATATTTTGAAAAAGATTGTGAAAGGAGGTTTTGCGAAAAGTTTGTGAAACAAGATTTTTAGAAATTTTGTGAAATGAGATTTTTGGTGAAATGAGATTTTTAGAAAGCTTGTGAAATAAGATTTTTAGAAAAGTTTATGAAAGGAGATTTTTTTTTTTGAGAAAACTTATAAAATGTATTTTGAGCAAAGTTTTTGGAATGTAATTTTGAGGAAGTTTACAAAACGAAGTTTTCAGAAAGCTTATAAAAATGTATTTTGAGGAAAGTAAGTGAAGCAAGATTTTTGAGAAAGTTTCTGTAACGAGATTTTGAGAAAGCTTATGAAAGATTGTTTTGAGGGAAAATTGTGAAATGAGATTTTAAGAAATTTGTGAAAGGAGATTTTGAGAAAGTTTAAGAAATGAGAAACGAGTTTATCGATGTGATCCCAGCTATGTGCTATGTTGAGAAAAGAAAGGAAAAGTGATGTTAAAGATTAGTGGTCGGGACTCATTGAAGGGATGCACGAAGGATGGGCCGACCTTAGGTTAATTAAAAAGATAAAAGACTTTAAAAGACATTAACAACGCGAACGCGGTGAGCTATGAGTGTGATATCGAAGTAGTGGAGAGGAAGGAACCATGGGTATCTGCGGATACTCATGTGGAGATTGCATTAGGGGAGGACGATGACGGTGAAACGTCAAGAAGTCTTGAGTACTTTCTAGGCAGAACGAACCCCACATGTGGCATACGAACGTGGTAGGGACTGGGGGCCAAAGCCGTGGTAAGTTCTGCAGCGCAACTAGAATAGTACTGACGCCCCCTAGATTGCAAATCTTGAACAGTGAGAGGGACTGGAGTGGGGCATCTTGATTTGCCACTGTACCCGATTTTTCTACAGTGTGCCTTGATTATATATGAATTGATATGATATGATTTGAATTGAGACTGTACCCGAGTTTTCTACAGTTCTCCTGGCTTGGAGCCAATTGATTGTTGAGACAGCTGTCGTGCCCGCACGGTAAAGGTCCTGTACTCCTGTTTGCTTCCGACTAGGTTGGGTGGATGACCGAGGAGATGTAGACTTTAGACGTGTGTGCTAACTGCGAAAGAAACGAGTACCTCGATGATATTCTAAATTCCCCAATCATCGATGGTTGTGATCCGATAAAACTTGATAAGAAAAGATTCATAATTATAAAAAGTAAAAGCTTATGAATGTTGGTGACGAGAAATGAATTGAGAATGGAAAGTATGGAAAGACTTGTAAGTGAGACTGAGAAAGTGATTGAGAAAGAAAGAATGTTTACGTGGAGAAATTATAATAAGTTTGGTAAGATAAGGAGTAATGATAAGGATAATGATAATAATAATGATATGCTTGAATGTTGTGTTGTGTGTATGTTGCTTTGTTGTGTTTGTATTGTCTTGATATCTCGCCTACTATAATCCCACACCGTCGACAATGCGTTGTTCGGATCGCTTACTCTCTCCTGTTCGTTGGCATATCGGTGCTGCTGGTATCTCAACGGGCAGATGGAGCATTGTATGGAGATCACCACCTGGAAAAGGAATGGGAATGGTTGGAAGCCTACCCCCTATGGCTAGGTATGGATCGGCTACACTCAGATCGTGATTCCAGACCCGGAACATCAACTGAGCGAAGCTAATTTGGGGCCGCATCTGGGGCAAGTCACCGTGCGAGGATATAGGAGCTACGAGGAGAAGAAGCGGTACGAGACCCAAAGAAACTCCACCACTCTAAATGGAGTAGAGTTGGAGCCAAACGACAAGGGGAAAGCAGTGACAGAGATGGCATCTTCGTCAGGAAGGAAGAAAGGGCGCAAGAAGAAGAAGGAACTACATCCGATTGTTTTCGTCAGGAAGGTATTAGGATAGGGTTATTAGTTTAAGTCTATTGTTAGTATTTTGAGTCAAGGATTACCAAGTAATGAGCCACTTATGTAATCAAGCTAAGCTTTTAAATTCTGTTTTGTGGAATACTTCTTCCTTGGATGATTGAACAATGTAACTTTTTGGGAAACCGTTATGAATACTTTTGACTCAATGAAAATGAATCATTATGCTTTTGAACCTAGACACTTCATGGAGATGAAAGTTTTATGTAAAGAAATGTTTTAGTAACAACTCGGTTTTCGGTAAAGGATGTTAAGTACACCAACGACTTTTCAATAATGTGTTTACAAAAAAAAAATTGGCCTCATTTTTAGCCACATTAATAAATAAAAGATGGTTATTTTGAGTTGCGAAAATCGGGCTGTTACAGTGGGAGCGAGCAGTCTATTCCCACCACCTTTTGAAAAAGTCCATGGCAAACCAGTCACAAGAAGAACGTGGAGAACTCAGTCACCATAGCGTGATGGAACTGTGAAACCATCTAAGTGGAGGACAAGCACCTTCACGTCAGAAGGACCTAAGGGAACGATTGAGTGAAGGAAGAAAGCGGGCTGAAGCTGAGCGTTCGAGACAAGAGGGACCCTCTCATCATGAACATGAGAAATCGTGACAGAGGCCCCCCACTAGAGGAGGAAGCCCTTCGCATTCCCGTCGTGAGAGTAAAGGGTCATCTGGTGGATGTTCGCAGAAGAAGACAAGTTTTGAGACAGAATTGGCCCGTCTGCGTAGACGATTGGATGAGCAAGACAAACTACTGAGGGAATTGAGGAAAGGAACATCCCAATCTGGTATAGGTAAAGTGAATGAGGTCGGATTAGCTAGAGAGCATGAAGAAAAGGACCACCCGTTTTCTGAAACCATAATGACCTTCCTCATGCCTGAAAATCTCAAAGCTCCAGCCAATGTAGATCCGTATTTCGGGAATTCAGACCCACAGGAACACATAGACAGTTTTCTGGTTGCAATGTCATGTCAAGGGGCCAAGGATGCGTATAAGTGTCGCACTTTCTCCTTGACTCTGAAAAAAGCGGCTTTGCGTTGGTATTCAAAATTGGAACTTGATTCAGTCACAGGATGGAAGGATTTGACAACCAAGTTCTTAGGGCATTTCACGACAAGCAAAGCACAGCCAAAATCCTAGCATCACTTGTCCCAAATTAAACAGGAAAAGGGAGAGCCATTGATAGACTTCCTCACTCGCTTTAATACAGAGTATTTGTCTATCAGTGACATAGAGGCTTCGGTGGCCCTTCATCTCTTGATGCGCGCTCTGAGACCAGGAAATTTTACAGACTATTTGGTGATGCGCATGATCAAAACTATGGACGAGGTGATGGAAAGGGCTGAAAAATACATCAATTTAGAGGAGTACCATAAAGCTCAGGATAGTTTTTCCAAGAAGGTCTTATAGACCACTGTCGTATTTTTAGTTTGCTTCTAATTTGAAAGAAGGTCATGTGGACCATTGTCTTGTCCAAGTTATGGCAGTTATACACTATTTCAAACTTGTGTTTCCATTTTATTAATAAGAATCGTGAAAATTCCATGAGTTGCAGGGTTAATAGAAAAGCCGAATTAAGTGTTATACCCCCATGAGCTGGTCATTTCAAATCGGTTTCCTTCAATCAAAGACCCCATGAGTGAGTCTAATCTTTTTCAGAGTCAAAGAGTGCCTCATATCAGCATCAGGAATTCGGCACCTCGGTTTAAAACATGAGTTGTTAATACCATGAATCCGGCAAGACGGTCAAAAAATCCAAATCCGGATATAAGAATTCAGTATCCAAAGCTAAATACACCACTTATTTGACTAGCCATCAGATAAGGAGAGAAATGGGTAGAAGATGTTCTTGTATAAAAATGAACACCACCCATGTATCTAGTATGGTCCCTGTTAGTCTTGCATGTAAAAGGCTAATAAGTTAAATGGAAAACCATTCGCTGGCTAGAATAGGATTTCCATGGATCAGCAATTGTATGGATACATAAAGACAAAAGAAGCCGAGTTTTTGCTCGGATCAATGCACCTTGAAAAAAAAAGCTTTGGATAGGAATGGGAGAATGGAAGGCTTAATGAAAACACTTAGAATTCATGGCTCACATTCATGAACCATGACTTGGGGGGCTACTGTTATGGACCAGACTCTTGCACCCCCATATATCGGCAATTCGGCAAAGAGGCCTTAGTGGCCCAATCATGCTGATACCGGCATACTAGCAAGAGGCCTTAGTGGCCCAATCGTGCTAATACCGGCATACCGGCAAGAGGCTCTGTTGGTCCAATCATGTTGATACCGGCATACCGACAAGAGGCCTTAGTGGCCCAATCGTGCTGATACCAGCATACCGGCAAGAGGCCCTGTTGGCTCAATTATGCTGATACCAGCATACCGGATGCTGATACCGGCATACCGGTAATAGGCCTTAGTAGCCCAATCGTGCTGATACCGGCATACCGGCAAGAGGCCTTGTTGGCCCAATTATGGTGATACCGGCATACCGGATGCTGATATCGGCATACCGGTAAGAGGTCTAAGTGGCCCAACTACGTTGATACCAGCATACCATCATACATGTATCCTTCTCTAACGATCTGATTCCCACTATTATACCGTTATACATGCCAGACGTCGGCTGCACGTGTGAAGGAATCCGAGGAAATCCGTTATCCCCTTGCGCATTGGATCCTACACGTTATGATACCCGCCATAATATTCTACCGTTTACAGGAATTTCACCTGCTTCATGATGACAGCAATCAACACCAATAAAGTGGGTATGCCTATATAAGTCTGGTAAGGCAAGCAGGTATGCATCTGATTAGCTCACACATACACACACAACACCAAAAGAGAACGACCAGAGTGTGGGTATCTTGGTATTCAGGGTGCCCACTTCAAGTTTGACATCAAAAAGTAGGATTGCCTGATACTTGGCCGGATAGTCTAAGTCTGGTAATTCTACGACAGAACAGGACCATTTTGGTATTTAAGCCTAAATTTGTAGAGCGTCGCACCTTTACAACAAAGTCACGTTCAAAAAGAAGATGGGATAGAGACTCTACCTCATGATTATACCAATAGTAGCTAGGATCCTCAAGATGGACCTTCTTCTTTAATAAATTCTTTCTAGTACGTAGAATATCTTTAAGAGCACGCCACCAGAAAATTTTTATCTTCTCAGGGATGTTCATCTTCCATAGCACTTTCCAAACCATAGTGTTACCACCTGTCCCTAACTGTTGCCCCCTATTATTGACTCTTCTTGCCAAATCATCTCTGTATGATAGGCACTCTTAACAAAGAAAATGCCGTTAGTATTAAAATTCAAAATCAGTTCATCATACATTGGGGAGGAGGGAATAAGAATAGTAAAAATCAGATCACTATCAACAAGATTAAACAATTGGTCAACTATACGAACATTCCAACCTCCCCAGGAAGTAATAAGTGGCTTACCCACATCTATTTAGAATCCATCGGCCTTAGAGAAATAGGCTTAAATGTCCAAGCACGAGGAAGCCAAGAGTCCTTCCAATTTTTTTCGATATACCAATTATTAAATGGGGTCAAAATATACCATATTTTTACATCATTTAATCATTTTACAATTTTATGTGTATAACTTTAAACTGCTTAACTTATGAGATGAAAGGGGTATAAAAGCGACAATTGTCACCTAATTGTTAACCAATTGTTGATAAATAAAGTAACTATGTGTGAAACTGGTTATATTCTATATGACGTTTGATTGATTTGTAAGCTTATATTCTTTCCATTCTAAAAAGTTAACGAAAACTTATCAGAATTGCTGTCCCAAATTATAATCATAACAATAAATAAAACATTTTGAAAATTACAATTTTTTAAGTGAGAAATGAATTTTAGTAGTAAATGAATTGTTTGAACTAGTAGATTTTCATATGAATTAATTAGTCAACAATTGAAAATTGTTATTTTGTTAAACAAATTCTTTTTTTTTTTTAACTTTTGAAGAATTTACTAACATTTTGGGCATATTCGCAACCAAATCGCTATCGTAATTACAACATTATCTATAGCATTTACCTTCACAATTGCCACGGATGAAGCATAATCACAACCACAAATTAAGAGCATGGTTGAGAAAAACAATAAATATACAACACCGGTTTTGTATAATTCATTTTATGCTTATTTATGTTTGGGGTCCCTCTAGTTTAATTTGGATCTCTTTTGTGAGATACCCCTATGTTTTTTTTTCAATGAATATACCCCTGTAGTTTACTCCGGTTAGGTATTTGTCCTCAGCTCCTTTTCCGGCGAGTTTTTGGGTGAGTTGTACCGCCAGAGTTCCACCTGGAGCCACGTGTATAACACGTGGTAGTCTCTTAATTTTTTTTTAAATTAAAAAAATAATAAGGCTTAATTATGTCTGGGATCCTTGTAGTTTGGACCTCTTTTGTGAGATACCTCTATGTTTTTTTTTTTTCAATGAATATACCCCTATAGTTTACTCTGGTTAGGTATTTGCCTCCAGCTCCTTTTCCGGCGAGTTTTTGGGTGAGTTGGACCGCCGGAGCTCCACCTGGAGCCACGTGGCAGTCACTTAATTTTTTTTTAAATTAAAAAAAAATAATAAAACAATAGAATAACAAATAAAGTTAAAAAAACGTGGCTTATTATAATCTCTCCCATTTCCTTCCATTCGATCCATTTATCTCCCTCGTTCTTTTTCTCTCACTCACAACCAACATCTCCCTCCAGCGTTCTCACTCCATATCCCACGGTGTAGCTGTCATCCTCTCCCTCCCTTAGTCGTTCGGTTCTTCTTCTTCTTCTCAGTCGTGAAGTCCTCCAGCTCCAGATCTGAAACTTCTTCGAGGTCACCGTTTGGGATCAAGGTGGCATGCGAAAATGAGCAGCACAAGAACAATTGACATTTTTATTATAAAAATGAAAAAAAAAGGAAACAGCAAATAGAATAGAAACTGGTGAAATAGAAGATGAGGCTTTGAAAAAGGCACATACATACAGTGTTTTCATTTCCAAAAAATTGATTAATCAAGCACAGACATTAATCCTTTGACACATCATTTCATCTAAATTATAGAACTCAATCTTTGCATGGTATATCAACAAATTGATTTCGATTGTTTTTTTTAGTTTATTAGTTTATTCTATTGTTTTATTATTTTTTTTCAATTTAAAAAAAATTTAAGTGGCTGCCACGCTCTGAAGTATGGGTACTCATAAACTGGTGATGTACCCGTACCCGGTACACTTTGGATACCGGTACACGTACCTTACTCCTGGGTACTTGTAACTAGTATGTTAAGGTATATTTTAGGTGTGGAACTTACCAATAATCTAATTTTTGCCTTATAATATGTTTTTTAAATATCTTGACTTATTTTGAGCATCAACCTGTAATTTTACGATACTCATATGCTATTTCAATGCCAAAATCGTTTATTTTCACCTTGCTTATATATATTTATTTATAAAATTAGAATTATATTGTCGTACATGTACCCTAGTTTTTTAGAAAATGTCGTACCCTGTACTCGGTACTGTATCCGTATACGGTACCGTACCCGTATTGGTGCAACATAGTGCCACGTATATAACACGTGGCTCCAGGTGGAGCTCCGACGGTCCAGCTCACCCAAAAACTCGTCGAAAAAGGAGTTGGGGGCAAATACCTAACCGGAGTAAACTATAGGGTATATTCATTGAAAAAAAAGCATAGGGGTATCTCACAAAAGAGGTCCAAACTACAGTACCCCAGACATAATTAAGCCTTTTTTTTAATTTAAAAAAAAATAATTTAAGAGACTGTCACGTGTATAACACGTGGCTCCAGGTGGAGTTTCGGCGGTCCAGCTCACCCAAAAACTCGTCGGAAAAGGAGTTTGGGGCAAATATCTAACCGGAGTAAACTACAAGGGTATATTCATTGAAAAAAAAAACATAAGAGTATCTCACAAAAGAGGTCCAAACTACAGGGACCCCAAACATAATTAAGCCTTCATTTTATTTGGTTAGCTTTTTGTTTGGTTTGTGCTTCATCAAAGGCTTTACATTATGGATAGACTAACTAAGCTAGGAATTAACCCTCTTAACCAAGCCTCGAGAGTAATAATTATCTTTAACTACTTTTCTTAATTTGTGTGAATTTGTTAGAAGTGCCTTATAAATAAGGACGGAGAAAATAGATAACAAATCAGTTGGCAAACATTTACAATTAAATTAATCAACGTACCAAAACATAAAATGCACCCTATCCGTTGTCCCTTTCTAAATTGGAAATTTTAAAGCTTAATGTAGAAGAATAGCCACTGCTACTATCCAAAAGAGACCTGCATACTCATCATATTGGAAACGCAAATGCCAAATAGTACAAGGATATGCGTAGATTTCATCCTATGAAATATATATGGGTACTCTTAAATTGATGTACGGGTACATTTTGGATACCGGTGCACGTACCATATTTCTGAGTACTTGTAACTGATATATTAAGGTATATATTAGGTATGGATTGTACCAATAATGTAATTTTTGCCTTAGAATTTATATTTTAATGTTATAATCAATCTTTCGACCTTATATCTTGATTTATCTTGAGTATCAACCTCTAATTTTAGGATACTTATACGTTATTTTATGTAAAAATTATTTATTTGCATTTTGTTTATATATATTTATTTATAAAATTTGAATTTATATTACTGTACTCGTACCTTAATTTTTTAGAAAATGTCATAGCTCATACCCGGTACTGTACCTGTATCCGGTACCGTAGTCGTATTGGTGCAACATAAATTTCATCTTACTAGCAAAACGAAAAGTCAATTTTTTACATATAATAAAAACAAAGATCAACTTTGAATATGGGATGGCCATGTTTCTCCTCGTAATATCAAGAAGCCAAGTGATGATTCTTTTTTACAATCGGAAGAAATGGTAATTTTCGCATTTATATAGGAGCAGATGTTACGAATACTAAATTCAAACAGGAGTATTTTAAATTGAACAAACGTTACTTCATTCACACCAACTGTTAATGGAAATTGGTCTCGACGTTGATAAGCTAAGGAACCACCGTAGAACCAAGTCACCTACAAAATCATACTCCCTCCGTCCCTAATTATAAGACCCTCTTAACACTTTTATTTTGTCCCTATTTATAAGTCTCTTTACCAATTTTTAACGAGCATTAAATATTTTTTCCACAAACACCTGTATTTATTTAACACTTTTTAGATTCCTAGTAATATTAATAGGGGTAATTTTAAAAATACATATCAAAAGTTCACAATTCCAATGCAATTAACTAAATTATTCCACTTTCTTAATGGACGTGAAATCTCCCAAGAGGACCTTATAATTAGGGACGGAGGTAGTAGTAAGTTTGAATAATCATAAGATTAACGTGAAGATTTCGTTGATGAATAATTAGCATATATCTTGATAAGAATTCGTGGAGTTACGAGACCATTGTCATGATTCCGATGAATCAGCACGATTCAATTCAACTGAACTTTTAATGAAGAAAATTTCAAGTGAAATAATTAAGTTTAACTAACGGAATCCATATCTTCTCTATTCTCTTAGTAGCTAGAGAATATTTCATCCTAGAATAATTTATCTATATGATAAAAATACTAAACCCGATTTCGGTTAAAAAATTAGAGTTAAAAATCAGATGAGATATGAATTGGATTGGTATTAACACAAAATGTTATATGACCTGAATATAAAAATTAGTTGTTGTTTGGTTTGATTAAAGTATTAAATCTAATTCATTTTAGTATAAAAATTATTTGTGGTTACTATTTGATTTAACTTGGTTTGGTTTGTTTTTTTTTTTATTATTATTCATACTTTTGATACTTAAAATAGTATTCCCTCATCACCAAAAAGAAAATAGTACTCCCTCCGTTCCTTATTATCTATTTTTTTATAGAGATTTTTTGTTTCTTTTTATCTATCGTATTGAGGATTTCAAGAGTCTAATAAATGTTATTTTCCATGTTTGTCCCTATTTGATATGTTTTGGTTTATATAAGTAGTTGAGAAAAATTAATGATTATAGAGAGAAAGGGAATGGTGAAAAAAAACATAATTAATGTATTGGAAATATGAGTAATGATTAGATTTCTTAAAAGGTGTATTTTGTTTAAAATATAACAAATAAATAAGAACAAAAGAGTAATTATATATATATATATAGGAATAATGATATATCAACCTATAAATTAATCTAAAATTTGTCCACATCACAAGAAAACAACACGTCACTTGCTAACAAATTTTTAGTAAGCAAAATTCCACTTTGTAACATATGTCATGTTCTTTATGATTATTGGTTGATTTATGGAATGGTTTTATAAGTTTATATATATATATATATATATATATATATATATATATATATATGTATGTATATATGACATCACAAGAAAACAACACGTCACTTGCTAACAAATTTTTAGTAAGCAAAATTCCACTTTGTAACATATGTCACGTTCTTTATGATTATTGGTTGATTTATGGAATGATTTTATAAGTTTATATATATATATATATATATATATATGAAAGTAAATGAATAATGAATAATAGTAGAGTATAATAATATATATATATATATATATATATATATATGTATGTATGTATGTATGTAGTATATAAACGTGTTTCTATTTTGGTTTGATTTTATAAAGAAATCCGAGCGAAGAAGAAATGATTTTGATCGGTTTGCTATTTATTTATATGAGTAATATGTTAAATTGGTTCTTAATTTTGTAGGTATCGGTCAAATTAGTTTTTGAGATTATCGAAATTTCAAGTTAGCCATTGAGATAGAAACACGTCAATCATATTAGTCCCTGACGCTAATTTGGTCCATGTCATAGACTAATTTCACTGATTTCGACAAGCTCAAGAACTAATTTGACCGATACTCGACAGTTTTTGCTCATTTTTTTTGCCAAAACGAGTTTTGGCAATTTTGTTAGTCCACGTTAAGGATCGCTAACGGTCATTAACGTCATGGACTGATATGACTGATGTGTTCATATCTCAGAGACCATTGCCTATTAAAAAAAAATCTCAGAGACCAATTAGAAATTTCGAAGATCTCAGAAACCAAATTAAATAGTAGCTACAAAATCAAGAATCAATCTGATTTATTACTCTTCTTTTTATTTTTATATCGATTTCCTGTTTATATATATATATATATATATATATATGGCGCACTAAATATATAAGGTACTATTAGATTGGTTTGAATATAATAAAGAAATATCTGTGTGGATTATTAAATCAAACCAATATTTTTTTAATGAGCAATGCTATATGGTATGAAATGAAAACCATAAGCTCTCTTCAAAACTACTACTCCCTCTCCCTTCCTATTTATATGTCTTGTATAAAAAACATATTTTTTAAGAAATATAATCAATATTTAAATTTTTAATACATTAATTATGTTTTTTTTACTATATCCTTTATCTCTTTGTAATCATTAATTTTTTCCACTACTTACGTAAATCAAGACTTATTGAATATGGACAAACATGAAAAATAAGATTTATCATACTTTTGAAATTCTCAAAAGAATAAATAAAAATAAACAAAAAATTTCTCAAAAAAGACAGTTAACAAAGAACAGAGGGAGTACTTTGGAAAAATTAAGAAAATTCGTTTAGTAGGAAATAGTAGTATTGTACTTTTTTCAATTTAATACTCCATTCCTCCCTATTTATAAATCATTCATAACAAATTCACACAAATTAAGAAAAGTAGTCTGTGATAGTTATTATTTTTAAAATTATCAAAAAATATGCCAAAATTCCAAAACTACCCATATATAAAATTAAATGCAATTTAGATTATTGATGTAGTTATTATTATGGGAAAAGTAAAAAAGTTTATAGTTATGGGAATATGAAATATAGAATGAAATTATTAGGGATATATTAGGTATATATTATTTAATGTTCCCTGAATATTTTAAAGTGACTTATAATAAAAAAACATATATACTACCTTTTAAAATGGTGATTTATAATTAATAAGTGCTGAGCGAGTATTCATTTTTGGCTACTTTGTTGTATTTACTCATCTATTTTCATGTGTGTTGCTTTAGCAACATTACTCAGTTGCTCAAGTGAAAAATTACTTCAGTTCTTGTAGTGCCTAAAACTGTGAAGTGGATGAGGAGTATGAGTTTGAGCGAGAGCATATCTATAGAGATGCAACAGAATTCAGAGGAACAAGACTTTGAGCATAATGAGGAACAACAGCACCAAGTTTCGGTACATCACTATCCATCACTTTCAATTCTGCTCCTTACACACGAACTCATCACATACCTCCTTCACCAACACATAATGAAGTTCTTAAATTTGGTGTCCAACAAATGTTTTAATTTTGTGTTAATGAAGTTCTTAAATTATTCAAGATATATAATTAATAGGGATGGTAAGGAGTATATTTTTAATAGGAGTATGATATATGTTCTAAAATACTAATGTCTAATATTTTCTCATACTTCGAGAAGAAAAAAGTCACCATCGAGAAGGTTGAGGAAGGCACGGGAAAGGGCAATGGTGGATCCAATGTCTTGACGAACAAGAAAGAGACCAAGTTGAACATCGCTTTGTTGGGGCTCAGGATCTCTGCCTTTGTGTTGTGCTTGAAATCTTTTGCTGTGTTGGCTGCTAATGAACAAAAATACAAAATACAGGGATATAAGTTGTTCCACGTGTCATTCGACATGTACAAGGAATTCAAGTAGGTTGTTCTTGCTCCTTCCCAAAACTAATAGATTAGTCTAATAAGTTATCTTTTATTTTCAATTCTTTTATTTAATGAGCTTTTTTTTAACGAGTTTTAGTTTCTTAAATTTGAAAATGTTTATATCATTATTTTTGTGGGTTCAAATGTAATTACCCCCTCTCTCGCCCTTGTTTATGATAATATTTTAATTTATTATTAAATTATTCAACGATTAAGATATTGATCATTTCTTTAAATAATAGAGATGATCTTAACTCAATAAAATTATCGCAATTAAACCTCAATTCATGATTTTGTTAATCCAAAACGTCATCTCGATCTCTCTAAGCCATGATTCACTTGTCTCAAATCCTACCATCTTCTGTTGTGAGATCCACCATTTGAAAGTGGCTTCTAAATGTGAATGGTGGCTACTAAACAATGCAATGACTTTCTTCAAAAGCTCCCAAATTGAAGGAAGCCATTGATGAAGATTAAATAAAGTCAATTATGGGTTTTAGAGTTTAAGAAGAAGATGAAATGGGAAAAAGAAGAGAGAAAAAAATATTATTTTTATTTTGTTTAAATGAATTTTTCTAACTTTGTTATATCTAAACTAATAGAAAGGGCAGATGTCAAAGAACTGATTTAAAGGCCAATGAAACTAATAAGATTAGGTTAACAAAAAAATAGTTTAAATGATGAAATTACTAATTTTAATTTGTCATCTATTTTTAATCATACTCCCTCCGGTCCTATTTATAAGACCATTTTGAGGTTTTTATTTTGGTCCTATTTATAAGACCCTTTTTTCAATTTTCAATAGCATTTAATTACTTCTTTCCACTAACACCCCTATAAAGTCAACACTTTTTAGAGTTCCAATAATAATTATATGGGTAGTTTTGAAAAAGTATATCAAATTTTCACATTTCCAATGTCACTAACAAATTTATCCACTCTCCTTGATGAAAGTGAAAAACCCCAAAAGGGTCTTATAAATAGGACCAGATGGAGTATGAGTATTTATTATTGCCTTTTAATAATGAGGATTTCAAGTGAGTTGAGTGAATCTTAATTTCTTTGTTTTTAATTAATTATAGTATTTATGCCATGTTGGCATTGTTTAATTAATTAATGAAATGTCAGTTTATTTTGGAAATCTTTGCAGAACACTTCTTAATTTATTGAATAAAACATTTTTCAATAAAAATCATACTTCATTTGATTACTTTTGGTTTTATTTGGTATACACCAGCAAATATTTAACATATCACCTTATACAAGAGTACTATAAACTTGGGGTGAAGTTATTGACAATTTCAATTGTCTATACATACTCTCAATTAGCCAATTATTTTTTTTAATTTTTATAAATTTGTGATTGATAAACGAGGAATGTTAATATGCATTGGAGAATGTTAGTTATCAGAGATATTCACTCTCCAATTTTAAGCACGATAATCGGTTAACACCAATGATTAACCGATTAACGTGACAATAAATTAAGAAAATAAACTCATTTCTTTTGTAATTTCATTCCTAACTTAATTCCTAGCTTACCCAATTGTCTTCATATCCATTCTCAACTGTTAAATCCTCACATATATATTGATGCTCACAAGTAAATACTATACATATTCATCAAAATCACATGTTATCACATATACTTCAATTAAGTACATAATACATAACCAATTTAATACATGCATATCAACATCAATTTAATGGTTTATTCTCAACCTTAACAATCTTAGTTTGGCAAATAATCATTCAAAATTAAGCATAGCATAATTATGGATTATCTTAACCTCCAAGTCAAGTAATCTTGTCATGACTGCCAAAATAATTTCCCACAAGCTCATGGTAGCTTGCACTACACTTTACAGCCATCAATTACCATCTTAGTGATATGATTAACTTCTTCTATACCTGATTTAGAACACTGAAAGTTCAGACATCAAGATCAAGATAGATTTGAAGTTGGAATAGCAGCTACAACAACACAGATTGATTAACTTCTCTCATAGCTATGAGAACTGTGATTGTAGCCCAGACTCAATGTTTATTTTTCTCTGAGCTAGACGAACAATGGAGATAAAGTGAGGGCATTGATAAAAATGTTGAGTTCAAAATTAGTTCGAAAGAGATATTTCAGAGGGTTTCAGTTGCAAATCCAAAGTGAAATTGTGTTGTACCTTGAGGCAAGATGCTTACACGGTTTATAAGTGTTTTAATTTCTAAGATTTTCTAAGAGCAAAGAAATATCAAGAGCTACTGCTCTAGAGCCCAAATTTATAGCCAAAGCCTTGGGCATGGATAATGTCCTTGTAAGCTAAGGGATTGATAGGAATGGGACACATCAACCCCAAATCAGTTGCTAACTACTCATAAAGGAAGTAAGAGGTGTTAAGAAAGGATAGGAGAAATCCACTTGTTTTTGGCCTCCACTGCCTTATATCTGTAGAAGTTTTGCAAAGTTAACAGGTTAAATAGAGCCCTTAATCGGTTATGGGGGTTCCACAAACACAGATTTGGGCAGAAAGTACTGGAGTAATTGATTACCAGCCTGAAGTAATCGATAATTTCAGTGAAATTTCATAATATTATATTTCAAAATTTAATATATTTAAAAACTATAAATTCCTTAAAAAAAAAACTATAAATTCCACTATCAACCAAATATTGTTATGCTTAGAAATAAAATATTTGTCATTACTAAATGTATTTATTTTCCTAATAGTAATATATTTTATTCCAAAAATGTTTATTCTTAATAAATAAGATGAAAATTGAGGGGTGTTACATAAGTTAAGCAAGAGGTGCATAAATCATACACCCTAGAGGTGAATATTGGAGAGCATGTCACACCACAAGTCACAAGGTTTATGTACCTTGGCTCTATCACGACACGATTGAGAAATAGAAGGAGACGTGAACCATAGCGTTCAAGCAGGGTGGATGAAAGGGAGAAGTGCCTCGTGAGTTTTATGTGATATATAGAAAGGTAAAGTTTTACCGCACTCCTATAAGGCTGGCCATGTTATATGGGATCGAATGTTGGGTAGCAGAATGCCAACAAGAGAATAAGTTTCATGTAGTAGAGATAATGATGTTGTGGTGGATGAGTGAACACATTAGACTAGATAAGATTATGAATGAGTGCATTCGAGAGGGAGTTGAGGTTACCCCTATCATAGAAAATATGGTAGAATCCCGCCTTAGGTGGTTTGGACATGTGTGGAAGAGACCAGTAGAAGCCCCAATTCAGAGAGTAGATCAAATGGATGATATCCCAAGTGTTAGATGAAGATGAAGACCAAGAAAAATCATAGGTGAAATAATTAAGAAGGATGTGGAGATAAATACCTTATCAATAGACATTATTTATTTATTTTTTGTCGAAACCAGGTGGTGTCTGGGCTTTACATTTTTTGTGGTCCAACTAATCCACTCCGGAATCGTCCCCAGGAATTGTTGCCTCACTGGGACTCAAGTCTTTGACCATGAAGTCCCTAAGCGTCCAGTCAGTTTTCACTAGGCTAATCCACTTGGGTCAATAGACATTATTTATAACATACTACTATGGTGTCATTTGATTTATGTTACCGATCGTACTTAATGGGACAAATGCTTAGTTGTTATTATTGTCTATATATATATATATATATATATATATATATATATATATATATATATATATATATATGGTTTTGCTATTCATTGACTTTCTGGCTAGTTTAAGTTGCTTATACACTATCCTTAAGGATATCAAAACATACATTGCTTATATAATGACTTAATACTAATGTAAAGTGAAAATTGATCAATAAATTTATGATATACGGAGTTTTAGAGTTAAAAAAAAAATAATAAGTTGCATTCAGAAACTAAGAAATATTTTTTTATTTACTCGAGTATAAAATTTTTCAACATAATATTTTCATTTTTACATTCTTTAAAAGATTGAGGATTCGTAAATTTAGAATGTTATTTTAGTAAGTATCTTATGGACATTCTATAAAATAATACATAAAGAATAAGTAGATATTAAAAATATAAATCTAACATTTTTTTTTTTTTTTGTAATAGACATAAATGTAACATTCTTTGATATGTCGCCTATAAAAAAGACATTTTTTGATATGTCATTTGTTTCAATTTTCAATATAATGCAAAATTATTTGTTTTAGTTCCTTAACAGGTCCTATTTCCAATACACGATCAGTGACAGCAAACAGTATGCTAGTACTCTCTTTGAGAAGCTTCATCACCACCCATGATCGAAAAATTAGTTCTTAAATGTACCTTTTATATTATTTTATTATTTTTCACACTTCTTTATATATTATGAACCTCTATCATTTTTACTCTACATCCATGAATCTACTTTTCGTTCATAAATGGGTCTCACTACCTATCCTACACTCTTAATATTTTATAATAAATATGACCACTATCAACTAACCATATTTTTTTTACCGTAAAAAAAAAAAACTAGCTTCATTTTAAATTTTTTTAACACATATTTACTCAAAATATTTTTTACACATACATATTCGTATACAGATTTATTAGAATATGTCAATTTTGAATACAATTTTTACTCAATATAGTTTTTTTCAGAGCAGAGAGTAAAAAAATTAATCTAAATCATAAAAGCTAGTACATACCAGTGAAAAAGAATACACATAGAATATTTTTGAATTGACTACATTTGAAAACAAGAAAAAAAGATTTAACGTCTTTCAGAGAGCACAGATTAAAAAAAAATAAATCCGAATAATAGAAAATATATATATATATGTGAAAATAAAAATACATAGGATATTTTTTTTAATTGACTACATTTGAAATGAAAAAAAAAAGAAGAGAATTATGCGTTTTTTATTATTGTTTCTCTCTCCTTCTTTGCCATGAAGGCGTTGCTAGTTAGTTAACCAATTCTGAAAATGGGACGAACGTGAATATGCTCCACCGGTTATGAACGACAAAGGACGTTCATAGAGCAATGAACGAACGGCTTTTTAAACCGCGTTCGGACAACAAAGTCGCTTATGCAATGGCTAAATATGCTTTTCTAGAGCTTGACAACAGAATGTGGCTAATATAATTCCCATACTGGGAACTTGTTGTACCAAACATTTCTTTGATTTAATAAAACATGACTTACGGGTAAAAAAAAAACAAACAAACAAATCTCCTAATGACAATTGATATCATTACTCAATTTATAATAGTACAACCATCCCACATCAATGTTATTTATACAACACTAATTTTGGTTTGAATATGTTTTTGCAGGTATAGCTTATCAGTTAGTGTGATCGCGTTTGCATATTCCTTGTTGCAAATATGTGATCTAATGAAGTACTTGATCACCAAAAAACATACAATGGATCCCAAGCTGCGTGGTTACATAAATTTTGCTATGGATCAGGTAAAGTGAATCATATACTATGTGACGTTTACGGTGATCAGGTCTCATATTTAAAAACTGAAATTAGGATAATTAATAATTTTAATTGGTGCACTTTAATCTCGGGACAGCTACACCCTAAAAAAACATGCTATTTTCTTGCATACTAATAAGATGAAAAAATCCTATCAAGAGAGATTAAGCAAATAAGAGGAAAAATAACAAATAAAAACTAAAAAACTTTTCATTTTTCATTTTTTTAGTGAGAGAGGATACATTTCGTATATAGTAAATATGTTACCCTAAAACTATTATTAGCCGTACTATCCTATCCCTTGTCTTATAATAAAACTAATTAACTTTGCTATTTTAATTATTAATCTTGACATCCTATCGCACACAAAAATACTAATTGTACTATTATAAATTGAGGGTGTTTTTCGATAGTGTGTGTTTTTTGGTGATTAATTACTAGTTGGTCATCATCTATGAGTTGTACCAGTATTCTTGTGTGCATAAAAGTAGCGTGTTTTTTTAGGGTGTGCGGTGGCCATTCCGAGATTAAAGTGTACTAATTTGAATTAAGGGTTATCATGTATAATTTCAGTTTTTAGATTTGAAGATAAGTCATAAATAAATAAAAAGTTTGCAATTAAAAAAAGTAAAATAGTATTGAAAAGATAAGTTATTATTTATCATTCAAAATTTTAAAATTTTAGATCTTGCAATTCTATGATAAAGTTCTTAACTTTTTAACCCTTCCTTAGATTTATTAACCACTAATACTAACATGGATTTTGCAATTTTATGGAAGGTGATACTAACCTAACCAATACTAACCTAACCAATACACTAACATGACTTTGGCCCATAAAAAAAAAATCCTTCCTTAGATTGAAGTTAGAAAATTCATTAAATTATTAATTAGTATTTAAAAAGAAGAGAAATAATTAATATTACGAAACCATTTCGCATAATGGCAAACGAATCAATTAAAGATAAGGGAGATGCACTTCTGCATATGAGAAATGATAAATATTACTCCTTCCGGCTTGAAATATAAGCAACAAAAAACACACATCTCTTGATTTTTTTGGTTTCCGGCCCACTGGGCCGACTAATCCAGTTCGAGGAGGGTTCTTGGTTTAAAATATAAGCAAAATTAACCAACTTTCTTAAATTTTATTTCATTCCCAATGCCACTTTTCTAAAACATCCCTAGAAAATTGTTATCTTATTTAATTTTTGTTTCATTTCCAATGCAACTATCCTAAAATAACTATATTCTTTTATAAATTTGAGAAAATTAAATACAATCAACTAACCTCCTTAATAAGCGTAAAATTAGTCAATTTTACTTATAATTCGAGCTGGAAGGAGTACTATGAAAATATTTTGCATAATGGCAAACAAGTTCATTAAAGATTAGGGAGGTGTTTGCGCGCGTTTAAAAAAAAAGAAGGTTATATAGAGGTAATTTAAAAAATAAAGTATATCAAATATTACTATTTTCAATACTACTAACAATATTATTAACTCACTTTTTAATTTATGTGAAAGTCCACCCTAAGTACTTATATTTAGAGATGGAGGTAAATGCTTATAACTGCTCTAAGTGTTTAGGGTACATGTTAAGAAATCTAATGTAATACTCCCTTCGTCCCTTATTATAGGACACCATTTTGGTAGAATTGATGTCTCTTCATATAAGTCATTTTAGAATATCTAGGTAGTATTAAAGAGTTTATTCCAAATACATCCATCATAATTGCATTGGGGTGATAGGGTAATAATTACAATAGAGAGAGAAATGAATAGAGTTGTAAAGTTTTAAATATGGGTAACTTTGGAATGATAACATATATTTTGATAAATTTGAGAGTAATAATTACTTTTCTTAATCTGCGTGAATTAGGTAAAAATGACTTATATTAAGGGACAGATGAAGGATAAAGATATTGAAAAATGCATTTTTTAAAATTTTTTAGAAAGAAAGTTAGTGTCAATTTATGATTATTTTTTAGTTTTTAATAATCTTAAGAAGTGCCTAAAGGGTCTTGTTAATAAGACCTTATGTTATTTTTATATTTTTTTTATCATTTTACTGTAAGTGATGTTTTTGAGAGGGAAATTAAAGTGATTGATTGAGAAGTGACTTATTATGTCCTAGAAAAATTTAGTTTTATTATCAGTAAATAAATTATTATTATAGAATTTTCTCAACTTCTATTCTTATGGTAGAAGATAAAAAAAAAAAGTGTTTTTTTAAAAAATAATAAGTTTTGATGCTGGTTAAGACGACCCATAAATTATAAACATGTTTTCTAGTTTCATGGCATATGCCTATGCCTATATATATACTTATTGCTTTGTTTCAACTGCAGATATTGACATATTTTCTAATGTCAGCATCATCATCTGCTGCTACTCTAGCCTGTTATGAAGATAAAATGGGTAAACACTTGTTCTTAGCAATTGGCAAATGTATCAGTGGCTTTTTCCTTCCTTGCGTTTGTGGCCTTTGCCTTGACCTCTCTTGTCTCTGGGTACATCCTTTTTAAGGTTTAGCTACGTAACAATGATTGAGAGACCTATATATGGAAGCCTACATAAAAATTTACACACAAGATTTTGACACTTGTTATTTTTTATTAAAAAAATAAAATAAAAAAATAAGATACAAGTGTCATCATCTTATGTATAAGTTTACTTGTAAACCTTTATAGGCAAGTCTTTAAATCATTTTTCTTAGCGATATTGTATCACTCTCAGTTTATTGCAATGCAACTTAGAGCAGGATGGTATTTTGATGAAATAGAAAAAACTTTTGGATTATCAAGTGTCCTCGATTTTCATGAACATGTTTCGTTTCTAGAGGAGTTGTACTTTTTCAAGGTTTGATAAGAAAGTATTAAGTTTTAATTTGTCCCAATTTTATATAATTATTATATATTACAGTATGAGTAGAAATGCATGGATTATTTTTAAAAAAATTACTCCCTTCGCTCCATAAGTTATACAACTTTGGTTTTGTTATGGACCAGAAGTAGACCTGTACTTAGGTAAACCGAATTATCTGTAAGGTTTGGTCCAGTTAGGATCTTTGACTTCATGAAATCGGTTAATTATTATTAGAAGCTCTTTAAGGGCCCTAGTCTTAAGCAAATCGGCTTACCGGCATAAAGGCCTTTCTTAAGGGCCCATGACGCCTATAAACCGGATTACCGGAGTGAGTGACCCAATAAGAGCCCAAATCCTCTCCTCCTCCCAATTGACAGAGAAGAAGACTTCTTGCTAGCAAAACTTGGGATTCCTTACCTCGCAAAACCGGTATAACGGTTACTCTTCTGACAAGGCCATTAAGCCTGAATTCCTTGGATTCCACTATCATGATGAGCAACAACTCTCCAATAATGACCCCGTTTTACTCCTGCCATTATCACTTGCCGTTAGCAGTAATTCGGCCACTCCATCGATGAGGAGGGAAACCCAACGGTAAGGGTATCGGCTTATATAAGCAGGCAGAGGGTAACCAGGTATGCATCCTTCAATCTCACACAAACACACACACCACCCCAAACAAACGACAACAGAGCTGGTATCCTGGTAATCAGGGTGCCACTCCTCAGTCTAAAAGCAATAGTGGAAGACTTGGACAGACGCTTAACCGCTGAGTTCAAGTACCAAGTTTTCTACGACAGAACATTGGCGACCACAGTGGGAGCGAGAAACATATTCCCACCACTTTTGTGAACAAGATGGATAACCGGTCACAGGGAGAACGAATCGAACCCAGCCACCATAGTGTCGGAGATCTGAGAAACCGATTGAATGGAGGAAAAACTCCCACCCAGCAGAAAGATCTAAGGGAGCACCTGAGTGAAGGTAGGAGACGAATGGAAGAAGAACGATCCAAGCATGATAGTCCCCCTCGTATTGATCAGGAAAAATCGCGGCAGAGGCAATCCTTTAAGGATGACAGCCCCCCGCATTCTGAACATGAGAGCAGAGGATCATCGGATGGACGTTCGCAAAGAAAGATGAACTTAGAAACAGAATTGGCACGCCTCCGGAAGCGTTTGGACGCGCAAGATAAGTTGATGAAAGAGTTGAAAAAAGGAACGACATTCTCCACACCAGAAATGGAGGAGGACCTCATAAGGGATGAGGAACCGGAAGAAAGAGATCATCCATTTTCCGATCAGATTATGAACTTTCCGATGCCTGAGAATCTCAAGGCTCCAACTAATGTAGATTCTTACTTTGGAAATTCAGACCCTCAGGAGCACATAGACAGTTTCTTGGTAGCAATGTCCTGTCAGGGGGCTAAAGATGCGTATAAATGTCGCACTTTTCCCTTGACTCTGAAAAAGGCAGCATTGCGGTGGTACTCTAAACTAGAGCCCAATTCTATCAGGTGCTGGAAGGATTTGGCTGCAAAATTCCTGGGCCATTTCACTACCAGCAAGGCTCAGCCAAAATCCGAACATCACCTGTCGCAAATTAAGCAAGGAAAAGATGAGTCACTAAGGGATTTCCTAACCCGGTTCAATTCTGAATACTTGTCGATCAGTGACATTGAAGCATCCGTGGCCCTTCACTTGTTGATGAGAGCCCTGAAACCCGGGGAGTTTACTGATCATTTGGTCATGCACAGAATTAGAACCATGGATGAAGTGATGGAGAGAGCAGAAAAGTATATCAATTTAGAAGAATATCAAAAGGCCCAGGATAACTATGTCATTGGAGGAACAGGAAAGAAGAAGGAGGCGTTTTTTCCAAAGGGATCAGGAAAAGGTAATCGTGAAGGAGAAAGGACTGGAAGAGGAGATCCAAGGGGAAGGAAGCCAGAGAGCAGATATGATGAGTACACGCCCTTGAACACTTCAAGGTCTCAAATCCTTAGAGAAGTTATGAATGCAGAACTGATGGAAGTGGACAGACCTCCCCCTCTAAGAAGACCACCCACCAAGGAGAATCAGCGTAAAAGATGCAGTTGGCATGGTGGATATGGCCATACGGATGAGGAATGTGTCCAGCTTAGAGACGCATTGGAAACACTAATAAGAAGGGGGAGGCTGAAAAAGTATGTCCGGTCTCCGGGAGGATCATCTAACGAACGCAACTCTGGAAGGAGAGCCAGAAGCCCAATAAGGAGGAGAACCAGGAGTCCCGTACGGAGGAGAACCCGATCACCAGCAAAAAGGGATAGAACTCCCAGACATACCAGGCAGTCCCCCGACAAAAATGAAGGTAACAGTGGTAATAGTAATGAAGATTTAGAACTAATATCTACCATTGCAGGAGGATTTTCAGGTGAAAACGATTCTATAACGTCTCAAAAGCGACAGCTGAAACTTGCAACAATGGCTGTCGCCTCCTCCAGCGGACAAAAAGTGTCTCATCCTCCCATTATGTTCACTGAAGCAGACCTGGAGGGAGTCATTCCCCATCATAATGACCCACTGGTGATAACAGGAATAATTGATAGGTTCAAAGTTTGCAGAATGATGGTAGATCAAGGGAGTTCTTCCGACATCATGTTTTCCGAGCTCTTTGACCGTTTGAAGTTGAAGCCTCAAGATCTGCGTCCATGCCAAAAGGAGTTAATTGGTTTCACTGGAGACACCATCAGACCAAGAGGGTATATTGACATCAGGCTGACATTGGGAACACCCCCTCGATGTCGGACTGAAAAGATATCTTTTGCGGTGGTAGATTGCCCATCAGCGTATAACGCGATTCTGGGACGCCCCACCCTAAAAGCATTCCAGGCGGTTGCTTCCCCTCTTCACATGGCAATGAAGTTCCCAGGAGAGAAGGGTGCGGTTATTACAGTACGGGCGGATCAGATGCAGGCGAAAACCTGCTATATTGCTAGCTTGAAGGCCACTAAAGAAAATGCAAAGAAACAGATGCAGATAAAGAAAGGCAAAGCCCCCGTTTCCTCTTCTGGTGTGATGATGGTAGATTTAGACATGAGAGAAGACATTAAAAAAGAACGTCCCAAGCCTGAAGGAGAGTTGGAAAAAGTTCAGATAGGTGAAACACCAGATCACTGGACGCAGGTAGGAAAAGATTTGCCAAAAGAAGAGAAGGAGAAGCTGGTCACTTTGTTAAGGGAGAACAGAGATCTGTTTGCATGGACAGCTGCTGACATGCCTGGTTTGGATCCGGAATTTATATGCCACCGTCTGTCTATAGATCCTACATTTAGACCAGTGGCTCAGCGCAGGAGGAAGATGGGTGCTGAACGACAGAAAGTCATCGCTTCAAGCGTGGGGGAGCTTTTACAGGCCGGTTTCATTCGTGAAGTCCCTTACACTACATGGCTAGCAAATGTGGTCTTGGTGAGAAAAGCTAATGGAAAATGGCGCATGTGCGTCGATTATACAGATCTTAACAAAGCATGCCCCAAAGATACCTACCCACTTCCCAATATTGACAAACTTGTAGACAGCTCAGCTGGTTACCAGCTACTCTCCTTTCTAGACGCTTATTCTGGTTATAATCAAATTCCAATGTTTGAAGACGATCAGGAGAAAACAGCTTTCATGACCGATAGGGCAGCCTATTGCTATACTGTAATGCCCTTCGGTTTGAAAAATGCAGGTGCCACTTACCAAAGAATGATGGACAAAGTTTTCGCTGGACTGATAGGTCCTACTTTGGAGGTTTACGTGGATGACATGATTGTCAAGTCCATGATACAGGAGAACCACAAACAAGATCTAGAAGCGGTCCTTGCCAAGGTACGTAAACACAATATGCGGCTCAATCCACTAAAGTGTGCATTTGGTGTCACGGCAGGAAAGTTTTTAGGTTTTATGCTCACCAACAGAGGGATAGAGGCTAACCCAGAAAAATGCGAGGCAATCACTCGTATGAGGAGCCCAAGTTCAGTCAAGGAAGTTCAACAGCTTACAGGTCGTATTGCTGCATTAACAAGGTTCCTATCCAAATCTGCTTACAAGTCGCTTCCCCTGTTCAAGATACTAAAGAAGGATAAGGAGTTTAAGTGGTCTGGAGAATGTGAGGCTGCTTTCCAGGAGCTCAAGCATTACCTTTCAAACCCTCCAATCCTCAGTAAACCCGAATCAGGTGAAACATTGTATTTGTATTTATCTGTTAATGATGAGGCTGTAAGTGCTGTGTTGGTCAGGGAAACAGAAGAGGGACAAAAACCTGTATATTTCGTAAGCAAAGTATTACAGGAAGCTGAAAAGAGATATCAGAAGGTGGAGAAGATGGCGTTCGCATTAGTCGTCACTGCTAGACGTTTAAGACAGTATTTCCAGTGTCACCCAGTGATAGTACGAACTGATCAACCCATCCGGCAAATACTACAAAAGCCTGATTTGGCAGGTCGCATGATCGCCTGGTCAGTGGAACTTTCTGAGTATGGGATCAACTATGAAGCGAGGACAGCTATAAAATCACAAGTACTGGCAGATTTTGTAGCAGAGTTGACGCCGAAGGCAGACCCTAAAAGCTGGACTCTCTTTGTGGACGGATCTTCTAACCCCTCTGGAGGAGGAGCTGGAATCATTCTGGAGAATGCTCAAGGTATTTCCATTGAATACTCTCTTAGATTTGATTTTCAAACGTCTAATAACCAAGCCGAGTATGAGGCATGCCTTGCTGGCATGACTATGGCCAAAGATCTAGGAGCCCGCTCTATTCTCCTGTACAGTGACTCTCAACTGGTGATTTCCCAAATAAAAGGAAATTTTCAAGCAAAAGAGCCTCTGCTGCAGCAATACCTCATGAAATGCAAACAACTGGCAGAAACGTTTGAGGAAGCAGATTTTGAACACATTCCAAGGGAGCAGAATTCTCGTGCTGACATCTTATCAAAATTGGCAAGTACCAAAAAACCAGGGAATTACAGATCAGTGGTACAACAAACTATATTCCACCCTAGTGCGACACTAGCAGTGGAAGATGAAGACTCGTGGGCCTCCCCTATTTTGGCATATTTGCTCAATGGCATGCTTCCAGCAGAAGAAGAGGCATCCAGAAAGGTACGGAGAATGGCCCCTCACTTTATTATTCAGGATGGATTGTTGTACAGAAGAGGGTTTTCCTCGCCCCTACTTCGATGCTTGACCAGCAAAGAGGCAGAAGCAGCCATGAAGGAAATACATGAGGGAAGATGCAGCCATCACCTAGGGGGAAGGAGTTTGGCAAGAAAGATCTTAAGAGCCGGATTTTACTGGCCAACGATACAGCTGGATTCCATGAATCACGTCAAAAAATGTGACAAGTGTCAAAAGCATGCAGATGTCCACTTGGCCCCTCCGGAAGAGTTACACTCGATTGCTGCTCCATGGCCGTTTTATCAATGGGGAATGGACCTATTAGGCCCTTTTCCACAAGCCGCCGGTCAAGTGACGCACCTAATTGTAGCAGTAGATTATTTTACCAAGTGGATCGAAGCCAAAGCAGTGGCCACCACCACTTCAACCCAAATCCAGAAATTCCTGAGCAATCAGATAATTCCACGTTTTGGCATTCCTAAAGTAATTGTCACTGATAACGGCCGCCAGTTTATCAGCGAAGCCTTTCAAAATTTCCTCCGTGAGTTGGGAATCAAACAAAGATTATCCTCTGTGGAACATCCACAGACCAATGGACAGGCAGAGGCGGCAAATAGATGCATCTTAAGAGGTTTAAAAAGGAAGCTAGAGGACAGTAAAGGCAAGTGGGTGGAAATCATAGAGCCCATGCTGTGGTCATACAGAACCACCCCTCACTCTGCTACTGGAGAAACTCCTTTTAAATTAACCTATGGAAGTGAAGCTATGATCCCGTTAGAAATAGGATCTACCAACTTGAGGTCAAGATATTTTGACCCTGACACAAATGTAAAACTTCTGAGGGAGAATCTTGATCTTTTGCAGGAATCCAGGGAGATGGCCATTATTCGCATGGCAACAATCCAGCAACAATCAGCCAAGCAGTACAACTTGAAGGTCGTCCGCCGGTCGTTCAAAGAAGGGGACCTGGTCCTAAGAAGATCAGAGGTGCATGGAAAAGAGCCAACACATGGGAAGTTGGCTGCCAATTGGGAAGGTCCGTATCGGATCCGCGCAAAGACAGGTAATGGAGCTTACTTTCTGGAAACAATAACTGGAAACAAGATCAAGAACCCATGGAATGCGGCAAAGCTCCGAATTTATTACAGTTAAAAATCCCCTAGAGTGGAGAAAGCGACTTTTAGGACATGTTTCTTTGAATAAGGCTTACTAAGTCATTTCTTTTCAATAAGGCCATTGTGCCATTGTTATTAGCAGAATGAAGTCTTTCTCCTGTACAAGTTTTTCTTTGCATTAATCAAAAATTTCAGTTTGTAATAATTACTCTATCTTTCGATTTTCAATTATTCGAGCACACTAAACCGGATTTTCAGTTTGGAAGTGCATTATGACCTTTCTACAATCCATGAAATGGGTTAACTACTCATATAACACATCAATTCGGATTTATGATTTGATAGTGTTTTCTACGATCATAATTCAATTTAACATCCATGAATGGATTCAACAGATCGTTAAGCTGCAAATTGGTTTGAACATCCAGTTACATGATTTCATTACGTCCACAAACCGCTTCAATTTCTTTACATTAACAAATCGGTTTATCAGCTGATAACTATGAATGTCCGGTTTTATGGATTAATCACGTCCACTGATTGTTTCATTTACTTCACATCACAAATCGGGTTATCTAACCTATTAGAATGATTGGTTTCATGGTTTAATTATGCCACAAACCAAAAATCAAATAATTCCTAGACCGGTTTACCTGTTTTGAAAGGTATTCAATCGTATAAAGATCCAACTTAGAGTACACCACTTGTATGGCTAGCCACCTTACAAGGAGTGAAATGGGTTAGAAGATGTTTTAAAAATATTAGACACCACCCATGTACTGTTAGTAAGACTACTTTCGGATTCTATAAGAGTCCGATAAGGTTAAGAGAATTTCATTCGCTGGCTAGAATAGAAAATTCTTAAAGTCTACTAAGTATGGATATAATTTGGAAACAAGACATTATAGAACAAAAGCAAACTTTTCAGATTACAACTAGACTTGCTGGAAACAAAGGAAAAAGGTAATCAAAGAGAATAAGTTAAAAAGTATAAAACAGATAAAGCAGCAAGAAGTCAGCAATGAGCCCCTATGGAGTGGCCTCATCATCATCATCATCGGCCTCTTCTCCTCCGGTTGCCAAGAAATCGGGACAACCAGGGTCAGCTAAGTCCACAGGCACCCTACTTCCAACAGGAAGATAGCTATATAGCACCCCATCTTCAACACGATGAAGGTAATGCATCCCTTTGGCTGAGAAAGTAGGATTCAGATAGTTAGCTTGATCGACAGCATTCATGAAGGAAGATTGAACTGAATCTATCCACTTCCCCTTGTACATGTCCCTTTCCGACTCCATGTCCCTCAATGCATCCCTCAAAGTGGTGAGAGCAGCATTATGGGCTTCATTCATTTCAGTAATCTTGGAGTTCAACTTCCTAGTATATTCCTCCTCAGCTTTAGACAACTCCTGTTTGGCCTTGTTAAATTTGGCAGTCTCTGAAGCAAGTTGCTGAACCAATTCTGCTTCTCTTTTAACATGATCAGCTAGGTCTACAGCATCTTGTCCAACAAACAGGACCTTTTCAGCATTTTCGACAAGAAATTGGATAGTTGAGGCAGCCTTAACTTGTTCCCTTTTTAGGGATTTCAGCAGAGCAACGAATTCCCTTCTGCTCATATTGCCTAATTGTTGGGAAGTGGAATCAGTGAGAAGCATCTGATCGAAGCTCTCGGATAAATCATCAGGCCAAAGAGAAGAGCTTCCACCCTGTGGATTAGCCGAACTACCGGCTTCCGGATGAGAAGGACTGTCGTTTCTCCTTCGTTTGGGAGTACCAGCAGGACCAGTTCCCGTAACCTCCACAGCTGCTGATGAAGAAGGAGGTCGTGGAACAGTAGATTTGCTGACTCGGGGACGCAGATTGCGAGGAGCATTTCCAAGAGCGGCTGCAAGCGCTGCCAAATCGGAGGGAGAAGCCATTTCAGCTGCATAAAAATCGTGTCAGAAATAGGAAGAGAGGAAAAAACGCAGTACAAAATATTTCAAATTAATAAAGCAAAAAATTCCTACCAAAAGTTGTTTGTAAACTGTCAGGGGAAGAGTCCACAATAGACTTTGTGCTTATGTGTCCAAAGCGATCACAGAAGGAAATAAGGAAAGAAACAGTGGACCTCTCTAAATCGGTTAACCGGTTTTCAGGAGTTGCAAATAACTTAGCTGCAATAAGAGAATTACGAGGTGACCAGAAGAGAGGGAAATAAGGATTTCCCCCGTGATCAAACATGAAGGGCCAAACGTCCTGTGCTCCAGTTATTTTAAAATATGTGTCTTTAAAATTCTTCCACGTCTCAGAATAAGATTCAAACACCCTTTTTCCATTACGGGATTTGAGTGTGACCCAAGCCCATTTTCCCTTCACTTTGCTGGATTGGGAGGGACCAAAAATGTAAAAAAAGACAGGAATTGTGCATTGAAGGTTAAAATGGTTGCAGAAAAGCTGAAAGGCTCTAAGATAGCACCAACCGTTCGGGTGAAGTTGAGAAGGTGCAATCTCTAAATGAGTAAGAACTTGGTTTTCAAAATCGGTGAAAGGGATTCTTACGCCACATACGTCAAACAAAACACAATACATAAAGAAAAAATTTTCATCAGTATCACCTACTGTACATATCCGGTCTTGGTTATTAGGAGCTTCCACAGCATAAAAGTTGGGAGTGAAACCGGGCCTTACCAAATTGGCGTGGAGGTGGTAAGAACGAAGTTTGGCCAAATCTACAAGTTTAGAAGGTCTACCTAAAGCATCTAAGTCTATCCTCTCATAACCAGAAATATCGTCCGGTATGACGAATTCCTCTGGATTGGTTTCTGATCTCTTGTTTCCCATTTGTGATTCCTGAGAAAGATAGGAAACATTAGGAGGAGGAGTTGGTTTACTAACGACTTCAACAAAATAGTTTTTTATTACAAATTGTCTAGCTAGTTCGTCCAGCATAAATTTTTCAGAAGAACTAATGGAAGAACTTCCTAAATGTGAAAAAGAAGAATTAATAGGAGGTATATTATTAGTTGTTGTATTGTTTGAAAGAGAAGATGAAGAAGAGGAAGAGCTTTCAGTAGGATAAATGACAGAAAGAGGAAGATTATCCATTAGAAAAAAGCAAGGAATTACCTGAAGGTATAGGAGAAGCTGGAACTAAGAAGATTAGTAGAGGAAAAAGTCACACGAATTTCCCAGGAGAAGAAAAGCGAAACACGTTTTTCAGAGGATAAGAGGAGCTGAACAAAATCTCTTGTTTTTAAGTTCTCAAGTGATGAAGGAGTGAGTTTGAAATGAAGCAAACCCCCTTATTTATAGTTGGACTCGAGCTCCCATAGGCCAAGGGAAAGACTACAAGTATCAAGTCAGAATTCATGAGGATTGGTCAAAAGAATCTCTTCAAGTCCCTTGATAAATGGAAATAGTCAGTGAAAAGACTTCTCATTAATGACAAGAGGTACTTTATGTCAGCTTGGGAAGTTGAAAGGTGGCATAAATTTACTATCATTCATTGCTAAATTCTTAGTCAGAGAAGAGACTCCTTATTAATAATAAGAGCTGGGGAAGCTTAAGTGGTTCACTGACCAGAATTCACCAATGAGGGTACGAGTTACACTCGGTAAACCGAGTGATAGGTACCCAAGTTCAAAAGCAAGTTTAAAATTTGTAATTTGCTGTTGAAAGGTGCGTTGCCCAAGGAGTGTACTTGAATTTCGAAATTCAAAAACACCTAGGGAACAACTGGATAGACACGGCAGACGAGATTCCCTTGGGAAGACCATGATTCCTTGGCAACCGTGTGCTTAGGGAAACGAGCTGACAAGATTGAAGGGAAACCAATGAAAGGAAGCTAGTAATTTGGTCAAGGTTGATGGTAAGCCGAATATGCACTGGGAAAGCAACTGTTGAAAACCGGTTCACCGGTTAAACCCCAATTTAAGCAGGATGCAAGAAATCCCAATGAAAGCGGCAAATCGGCTTCTTTGTCACCTGAGCTCGAATCAACTATTCGAAAGCTACCAAATTTTGGAGCTAAAATATGCAATTCAAATTTCAAAATTTGAATCGTTCCTTGGGAATTGGTACTAGCGCGAATTGCAAAGGATAAGATTCTCCTGCGAATATCAGGGTGAGGTTAGAAAAAGTGATTTCTTGGGAGACGAATACCTGACATTACAAGGCTTGGGGGACGAAAAGATTGACTTCTAGAAAATTGGTCTTCGTCAGAAAGGTTGACTTCTGGAAAAGATTAACCGGCTATTCGGCAAACCGTTCATGTGTGGTAACCGGTTTTCTGGTAAACCGGTTAAGGTGCTTGAACATAAAGAAGCACCATTTCAGGTCCGATAACAAATTTACCGGTTAGTCCGTTTAGTGCACGAATATTTGCAAGACTCTATTTGAGGTAAATTAAATCGGTTAAATCGGTGTTAACCGGTAAACCGGTCAACCGGATTAACGGAGCATCTGTCTTGAACCCTTCAGAAATACGAAAAGGGAAGAGGTCCATCAAGACCCAGCCTTTTTTGACAAACTTAAATCGGCTAGGAGTTATATATGGAGGAATTACCAGTAAGATGTTTGAATACTTCACAAAACCCATTAAGCTTCTAAACAAGCCATTTTTCATGAAAACAACAAAACCAAGGTTCATTATTATAAACCATGGTCTGAGGGGCAACTGTTATGGACCAGAAGTAGACCTGTACTTAGGTAAACCGAATTATCTGTAAGGTTTGGTCCAGAGGAGGGAAACCCAACGGTAAGGGTATCAGCTTATATAAGCAGGCAGAGGGTAACCAGGTATGCATCCTTCAATCTCACACAAACACACACACCACCCCAAACAAACGACAACAGAGCTGGTATCCTGGTAATCAGGGTGCCACTCCTCAGTCTAAAAGCAATAGTGGAAGACTTGGACAGACGCTTAACCGCTGAGTTCAAGTACCAAGTTTTCTACGACAGAACAGGTTTCATTTTAGAAATTCAAAAATTCTTATTTATACGTTATTTTTTCAAGTATATATATATCCTTATATATCACATTTTTTTTATCACTCATTTCTTCATCTTTTTTCGATATATAGTCTTCATACATTAATTATTACCATCTTTTCAATTATTAAATAGGGGTACTTTAGTCAAAATAGACCAAATTTTTATATCATTTATTCATTTCTTAATCTATGCGTATAACCTTAAACTGCTTAAACTATAAGACGTAACTTAAAGAAGTATATATCAGCTTACAAATCAATTTTAAGTGTCAGTTGTCCCTTAACTATTAACCAATTGTTGATAAATAAAGTAACTATATTTTGTGACACATGTTATATTCTACATGACATTGACTGATTTGTAGGCTTATATTCTCTCAATTCTAAAAATTAATGAAAACATATCAAAATGTAGTTGTCAAAAATTATAATTATAACAATAAATAAAATATTTCAAAAAATAATCGTTTGAGTAATTGGTCAGATTGGTCCCTGACTTTGTAAGCGTCGGTTAAGTTAGTCTTTGACTTTATCGAAATAGCAATTTAGTCCCTGAAATAGGAGAACGTCGATCAAGTTAGTCCTTGCCGTCACTATTGTAAGGATGTATTTGCTTTAAAATGGGATAAAGTCAGGGACGTATGTGAATTAAAATGATATCTCAGGGACTAAAATGCTATTTCGATAAAGTTAGGGACTAACTTGACCGATCCCTACAAAGTCATGGACCAATCTGACCAATTACTCATTTTTTAAGTGAGAAATGAATTTTAGTAGTAAATGATTTGTTTGAACCAATAGATTTTTATACGAATAATTAGTCAACAATTGAAAATTGTGATTTTGTTAAACAAAATACTATTAAAATGAGGTTTCCTTATTTTCTTTAAGGCTTATTAAACATTTTAGTCCCTGAACATATGTGTTTTTTTGGAATTGATCCTTAAACTTTTTTTTCGATGCTTTGGGTCCCTGAACTTTGTTTAATTTTTGGAAATGGTTCTTTCGCCACTTAAGTGATGATATAGCCGACAAAATGTCACGTCATTTTCACAATATCGACGAGTGACATGTTATGTAGAGCCATGAAACAATACATGATTTTCTTTATTAAAAAATAATTTCTTTTAAAATTTAATAAAAGATTCGATTTTTTAAAATACAATTTTTAATTATTTTTAATAAATTTGAATTTTTTTTAATTTAAAAAATTCACGTGACATCATCTGACACGTTACTTATCGAGGTGAAGAAGGTGACGTGACATATGCTCAGTCATATCACCACTTAAGTGCTGAAAGGACCATTTCCAAAATTTGAGTAAAGTTTAGGGACTCAAAGCATCGAAAAAAAAGTTTAAGGACCAATTCCAAAATAGCACCTAAGTTCAGGGACTAAAAACTTAAATAAGTCATTCTTTGACTTATGAAGGCTTTACTAACATTTTGGTATGAAGGGAGTACAATATACTCACGCACACACTCTCCTTGCTAGCTAGTTGTGAACAATGTTTTAAATAAAGGTATGTAATCGCAATTGTGACTGCACGATATTGCGGTTTATTGGACTACCGACAAGTATACCGGGTCACAAGTAATATAGAGTAAGTAAAATTATCGTTCCACTAGGGGATTGCAAATTGTTTCTAATAATTCTTAGGCAAATAGTAATTACTAATGAAACTTGAGTTTTGTTTAGATTTTGAGAAAAGAACATAGAAAAGGTAGAATGAGATAAAACAGAAAATAAAGGTTATTTAGAACAAGGAGAATGGAAAAAGCGTTAGGAACATGGTTTCATTGCAGGACCTAGGTTACTAATTATGAATCTTATTCTGTTTTCCATCAAATCCACGACATCCCAGAGGTAATAAAAACCAGATGTCTATGTGAATTTATGTTTTTTATTCAATATGAGAACCTTAATGTCTTAAGCGATTTTGACATATGAATAACCACAATTAAGCACACTGGAATATTCAAGTCATATAAGCCCTAGATGTATGTCTACAAACTAGGCGGTTATAATGTTTGGAAGAACGACCTATTCTAACCATCAGATGTCTCTCGTTGGATTAGAGATCCTAAGCAAAACATAAATTAGCTACTTCATGAATTGGAATTAAAACACAACCAAACAATAGATTTGAATGAAAAACAGGAAACAAAATTCAAATAACTATCTCAGCATCCACAATTACAACATATTCCTAACAAGAGGTTTAGTTACACATAATGGGAGAAGAAATACAAGAATTAAGGGAAGAACTCATAATCATAGACAATAATGAATTTATCCAAGAGATCTTTAAACCTTCAATTGGATTCCTCCAACGTTGATCTTCAATCCTTGCCTTGCCTCCTGTGATGTCCTAGACTGTGAGGTCCCCAAGGTTAGGGAAGAAAGCCTAAAGGAAGCCTCTGTCTAAGGTTAATATGTGATGTTTATCGGAGTCCTCAGATGGCAAGGTAGAGAGCCAAGAAGTAACCCTAATCACTGGTGTGTTGATTGGGGTCTAATATGTGATGTTTTTGTACTATTTTTGCCTCATTTTTACATAGTAAGTGACTTGTTTCTTGAGTAAATTGAAATAAAACAATGAAATTTTGTCATTATAAGATTTCTGAAACCTTTTGATGTGTTTGGTTTGTTTTCAGGTATTTAAGATCTTAAAACAATGATTTTTTTCAAAGGAATGAAGAAGAAGAGCTTGGTACTTGAATTGGGAAGAAAAAGAGGAAAAAATATGAAGAAAAGTTGACCGTGCGCCCAGGCGCGGGTTCCACGCGCCCAGGCGCGGGCTGGGGTCAACTGGCCAATAATGGGGTGCATTTGGTTGATTTTTCCAGACAGCTGCACGCCCAGGCGCAGGAGCTTCACGCCTGGGAGCGCAAAATGCGAGAAAGTGACACTGTTCGCTGTTTTGATCATAACTTGAGCTACGCTTATCCAAATGAGGCGATCTAGGTATCATTTTAAAGCTAAGGAAAAGATCTACAACTTTACCAGAAATAGCCTTGCTCAAATTCGTTAATCTTGGGGATAAAAATCAGTGCCGAAGTTTCTGTCAGACACAAATACGGGATTCTAAAAGGATTTTAATGATAAATTCTATTTGTAGATAAGATTCTTAGAGATTATTTTATTCTAATAGGATCTTATCATATTATACTCAGATTTAGGATTAGTTTTATTCAGATAATAATCTTATCACATTAGATTGAAAATTAGGTTAGTTTTTATCTATATAATAATAGGATTAGAATTCATTCAAACTAGAAAGCTTTAGGGAGAGGGATTTATCACGTTTTAGAGAGAGCAATAGTGAGAGAGCTTTTGGAGGCAAGTTGAAGAATTGCACTTTGTGATTGGAGATTGGGGTAATTTCATGTCTCTTATTATGATTTTCCTTATTCTTCTTTCTTCTTCTCTAATTATGTGTAACTAAACTCCGTTTTTGGGAACATGTGGATTTGTATGGAAATTTCATAATTAGTTGCTTAATGAATTGATGTTTTTCCATTAAGTATTGTGTTTAATTATGTTTTTATTGTTTATCATGAATTTGGTACCGTTTATGATTTGGTAATTCTAATTGAATAGGAATATTGAATTAGGATTTAGACCTTTAATCAAACAATTCAATTGCATAGGGATATATTTATGTCTATGAATTGGGTAACTATTTAATAATTTTGCTTGAACAATAATTGGTAGATTAGGATTTAAGGCTCTGCTTAAGGAATTAAGAGAGATTAAATTACTAAGAAACAAAGTTGATCTAAGGAATTAGGCGACTTTTACATTGCAAAATTGGTTCAATACTTAGGAAATTCATTGATTCGTTAACAATTGCTAGTGGAACCTACAATGAAACATGTACCCAATTTTTCCCAAACCTTTTCACGACCACTTTTAATTTGCGTTTTTGTCTTATAATTTAATTTAATTTAAAAATTTTCAAGTCAATTGAATCGTCATTTGAATTTCATTTAATAACTACATTTAGGTGAGAATTGTTTTAATCGATTTTAGTCCTCGTTGGGAACGATACTCTATTTTATCATTATATTACTTGTACGATCTGGTATACTTGCCAGAATCCCAACAAGTTTTTGGCGCAGTTGTCGGGGACTAAAATTAGATTTTAATAATTTTCGGTACTTTTTAGTAGTTATTGAGTGGAATCATTATGTAACATGGCTTATTCTCATGATGACATAGAATTTATCAAATTTATTTTGTCGTCACCTATTCAATCATGTTTTGCACAAAATATTTTTGATGAGATTAAAGTTTTTGATGGTCTTTTATCGGAGGTGGTACAAAAATTTTCTATTACGGAAGATCAAAGTGTTTCCCTTTCTAAACCCATAGAAAAAGAAGAAATTGTGCATGATGAGATTGAGGAAATGAAACAAGATAAATTGAATAATGGGATGAGTCTAGGGGTTGAATTAGGGTCCACTTTGCATGATGAATTTTCTGCTCTTGCTAAATGTATTGGATTGCATGAATATGTGGAACCTTCAAAAAAATTTCCTTCAATTTACCCCTTAATTTTTTATGACTTCCCTGATGCTCATGATGATGGTAAGCCATTGTTCCCCTTTTTAGAGCCTGAAAAGGCAATCTTGCTAAGCCATGGAGTTTACACATTCATATACTCCATGCATGATGAAAAAGACAAGCACCATGTGATGATGCTTGGAGTGAAAAATGCACCATTTGACCCGGGAGGGTTTAAAACTATTTTTAAACATTTTCTCCAACATCATCCGTGCATATTTCCATGGGATCCAGGAATAACTTGTTATTGCTGCATAACATGGAAGTTGTGCTATAGGATTTGGGATCCTGGTGGATTCTCTTTAGTTTTGTAGTAGTGTAGGATTTAAATTTTTAATTAGGAGATTGAATAAAGAATTTAGAGTTTTCTATATGTAATTGCTAATGGGGTGCTTCTAGCACTATTTTTAGTTGTTCATCATGTGACACAGGTGAATAAGTTTGGGAGAGTCTCCTCCATGGTGCATCAAGAGAGAATGTTGTGCTACAAAGGGAAGTCTCTAACTCCTTGCTTTTGTTTTTAGTTTTTAATTTTTATTTTGTAGTTTAGTTAGTTTAGTTTGCTTGAAGACAAGCCAACCTCTAAGTTTGGGGGAGAGGACAAAATAAAAATAAAAATTTTTATGACTTTAATTGTTCTCCCATATTTGGTGTTGGTTTGTGTCTTGGGTAAAGATAGATGATTATTCTAGGATTAAGACTATTTTTCTGATTATATATGTAAATACTTGATTTAGGATAATGACTCATTGATTGTATGACACTGTTTTGGATTGAGTTTTAAGTTTTGTTGAGAACTGGTTATTTTGATAAATTGTTTTGGAACAAGTTATTAGTGAACTGACTGTTTAGCCTATGAGATATTTGAGCCTATACACTTGACAGGGGTATGTGTTTTATATTGAATATTTATTTTGTGATTGAGACCCCTATTTCTTTCATGAGTGTGTTCACTTTGATTTTGTGTTCTAGAACTTGACCGGTGACCATTTTGAGATTGATAATTGTTTGTATGCATTAAGATGATTAAGGCATCTAGGATTATTTTTCCGGTCTTCAACAGATTTTTGATAAATATTATCCCTTAGTGGCCCACTTTGAGCCTATTGATATATAATTTCTTTGGTACCCTTTTCATAAATGTTATATATTTTTGGTATCCTTTGAAATGTGAATGGTGCAATTGGGAATATGTTGATTCAGAAAGTGTTGAGCTGAAAGTATTAATTGTGATCTCTATTTCTCTTCTAAATATATATATATATATATATATATAAGGAAAAAGAGAAGATAATAAAGAGAATGAGAATGAAAAAGAATGAAGGGGAATTAAATATTGGAGTTGATATTTGTTATAAAACCAATCCTCCATTCATATGTTAAAGGGATGTTGTTTGATTTCATATTTTTAGCCCTTCGTATAATCCTTTGTTTCTTTTATCCCACCTTTCATCTTTAGCCATGGCCTCGTTACAACCAAAATTAAGACCTTTTGATTTTTGCATGTATTCAATAATTTCAGTGGAGATATTGGTCTATGGTCAAGCATATGGTAACACATTGTCATTGGATGAACTTGAGTGAATTGTTATAACCCTTGATACACATGAGAGATATACACAGTGAGGTTGAGAGAGTTCACTAGTTCCTGCTTCTTTTGGAGTTTGTTTCTTTAACCAGTTTTTGATGGAAGTTATTGCTTGTGAAGAAAAGTGTATGAGTCATAAGTCTAAAGTCTTAGATTAGGTGTTTGCATATTAATTTAGAAAATGATCCTGTGTTTTAGAATTTTTATTTTACTTTTGCCTTGGACATGCAAAATGCTAAGTTTGGGGGTGTGATTGGGGTCTAATATGTGATGTTTTTGTACTATTTTTGCCTCCCTTTTACATAGTAAGTGACTTGTTTCTTGAGTAAATTGAAATAAAACAATGGAATTTTGTCATTATAAGATTTCTGGAACCTTTTGATGTGTTTGGTTTGTTTTCAGGTATTTAAGATCTTAAAACAATGATTTTTGCAAAGGAATGAAAAAGAAGAGCTTGGTACTTGAATTGGGAAGAAAAAGAGGAAAAAAAATGAAGAAAAGTTGACCGTGGCGCCCAGGCGCGGGTCCCACGTGCCCAGGCGCGGGTCCCACGCGCCCAGGCGCGGGCTGGGGTCAACTGGCCAATAATGGGGTGCATTTGGTTGATTTTTCCAGACAGCTTCACGCCCAGGCGCAGGAGCTTCACGCCTGGGCGCAAAATGCGAGAAAGTGACACTGTTCTCTGTTTTGATCATAACTTGAGCTACGCTTATCCAAATGAGGCGATCTAGGTATCATTTTAAAGCTAAGGAAAAGATCTACAACTTTGACAGAAATAGCCTTGCTCAAATTCGTTAATCTTGGGGGTCAAAATCAGTGCCGAAGTTGCTGTCAGACACAAATACGAGATTCTAGAAGGATTTTAATGATAAATTCTATTTGTAGATAAGATTCTTAGAGATTAGTTTATTCTAATAGGATCTTATCATATTATACTCAGATTTAGGATTAGTTTTATTCAGATAATAGGAATTAGGCGACTTTTCGATTATTATCTGAATAAAACTAATCCTAAATCTGAGTATAATATGATAAGATCCTATTAGAATAAACTAATCTCTAAGAATCTTTTCTACAAATAGAATTTATCATTAAAATCCTTCTAGAATCCCGTATTTGTGTCTGACAGCAACTTCGGCACTGATTTTGACCCCCAAGATTAACGAATTTGAGCAAGGCTATTTCTGGCAAAGTTGTAGATCGTTTCCTTAGCTTTAAAATGATACCTAGATCGCCTCATTTGGATAAGCGTAGCTCAAGTTATGATCAAAACAGAGAACAATATCACTTTCTCACATTTTGCACGCCCAGGCGTGAAGCTCCTGCGCCTGGGCGTGCAGCTGTCTGGAAAAATCAACCAAATGCACCCCATTATTGGCCAGTTGACCCCAGCCCGCGCCTGGGCACGTGGGACCCGCGTCTGGGCGCCACGGTCAACTTTTCTCCCCAATCATGTGTGAAGGTGATAATTAGGGTTAGAGGACATACCTGAGCCCCAGGTAGTACGGAGCTACTTATAGGGGGGAGCTGGTTGCCCTAATGGGCTTGCTTGGGGGCCCAAGTAGAGCCAGCCTGTACTGAGCTATGAGTGGATGAGCTGTCCTTGTGGATAAGGTGAGACACGTCATCCTGTCCTTGGTGTCGGACTCTGGGAGGTGTCGGACAGGGAAGTCGGACCTTGGTAGGAGCATGAGGTCGGCCCGTGTCTGATGTCTGTTCGGCCGTTGAGCTTTGAGCTCGGCCAAGCATACAGGGGGCTTCCTGAAGGGTCCTTAGGTCCTGAGTGAGGGCTACGTGGAGCTCGGCTAGGCCGAGTCCACCACATAAGCCCCCCAGCTCGGTCAAGGCTATTTGAGCCTTGCTCCGAGGTCTTGGTTCAGGTCCTTTTCCCAAGTCCACCACATAAGCCCCCCAGCTCGGTCAAGGCCATTCAAGCCTTGTTCCGATGTTCTAGGGAGTTCGGACGATGAGCTGCCGAGAGTTGGATCCAGCTGTCTCTGTCGTCCTTTCACTATGATGGAGCAGGTTTGAAAGCTGTCCTTTCACCTGCTCAGAAGTGACGCTTGCCTTTTCCAGATCTGACACGTGTCAGAAATCATACCTAACGAAGCGTCGCCATTACTGCGACGTTGCTCGAGGTCCGTGATTCCAGCTACTCTGCGCCACGTGTCCCAGCGTATGTGGCTGCATGCTGGGTTGGGCCTTTTGGGCCAGGCCCAAACTTCGAAAAAGAGGGGGGAAACGGTTTCTCTTCCTCCCTCATTCACAAAACCGCTTCTCCTCCTCTCTCTTCCATCCATTCTCTCTGCCGGTTTCGAATTCCTTTCTGCAGATTTCTTCTTTTTTCTCAAACAAAGACTCTTCCTCTTCCATTTTCGAGTTCCTATCTTCTTCTCTGCATTTCCCTTTCTTTCTTCCCTACACTTCTCTTTCCTTCTCTCCACTGCGATTTCATTGGATTTTGCAAGCTCCTTCTTCGCTTTTATACATTCAAGGTACTGCTCTATTCCCTTCTTCTCCTTTGCTTTTTGTTTCCTCTTCCCTCTGGTTTTTGGTTCTTGTGGGGGTTAATACTTTTTGTTTTCATGTTTTTATGCCTTTGTTTTTATGGAGATGGGGTGGTTTTCCCTGGTTATTGGGATTTTGTTTTTGGGGAATAATCTTGGGATTTTGGCGTTCTTTGGGTTGGGAGTGTTTTAGGATTTTTGGCACTCTTTGGGTTGGGAGTGTGTAGGCCTTTGTAGAGTGTTTGATTTTTGCTTTTGTTTTCATTTTTCAGAAACCCAGAAGAGTGGAATAGGAAGATGAGTAGGGAGTGGTTTAGGAAATGGGCAGGGGTAGTTTCCCTTTCAACCAGCAGTAGTGAGGAGGAGGACGGCTCCTCCTCCTCGTCCTGCTCATCCATGGAGGTAGACGAGGCGCTCCGTCGCCAGAGGGAGTATAGGCAGCGATATGAGAGACAAGTTATGGAGGTCGATCCCGTCGAGGTCGTCTATCCTCGGGATTGGGAAGAGAAGAGGGAGTGGATAAGATAGTATGCTTGGGCCGAATTCGTCGACGGTAGGAAGCGTGCCGACTTTGAAAGGATGGAGAGAGAGAGGATGTACGAACGGGGGGTTTCTGTGGTAGAGGGGAGATGCTCGCCCCTCGGAACAACTTTGAGGGGGTTTTCTGGGGGGTTATTTTTTGTAACCCGTAGGACTAACACCGAGCTCCCCTGTTCTTCCATAGGTAAAATGCCTCCCCGGAAGTGCATCAGCCGACCTGATCTCTACCCAGCACCTTCTGATGCCGATCAGTACCAGTGGGTCGACGTGGAGCCCAAAGGAGTTCGCTCCAGCTTGGACTCCGAGGACAAACTTGCCGGAGTGAAGAGAGCCGTGCAGCCCTGCTCGGGGGATGCTACTGGGACCTCTTACGAAGTTCTACCTTGTTCCGCGAACGACAGAATCTGCTCGCGGACCGATAACAATTCTTTCTTTTTCTATGCCGACCTGATACACAACCTCGACGTGACGCTGCCATTTATCGACTTTGAGATGAGGGTTTTGGACGAGCTCGGACTGGCCCCTTCCCAACTTCACCCCAACACTTGGTCATTTCTTCGAGCGTTTCAAAAGTATTGTGGAGCCAAAAGGTTGGTGTGCACAGTTCGGCTCTTCCTGTGGATGTACAACCCGTTCGTAAGTAATAAAGACGGGGTTACTGGTCAGCTTTGGGTGTCGGCCAAGGCCCGAGGTCACTGTGGGCTATTCGGCATGTTCACGGACTCTTGGAAGCATTTCAAGCCCAAATCTTTTAAGTACAAGTATGTGGGTACGAGGCAACCTTGGTTCCGATCCGAGACGGGTCCGAGATTCCCCTTGGAGTGGACCCCGGAGTTCTTCAATCGCCACATCAGCACGCCGCAGAGGTGGTCGGGCGCAACCCTTGACGCCGATGAGGCTGTAACGGCCCACCACTTCCAGACTGAGTACCGGGCTCGGAAATTCCAGCTCGATATTGGAGTATTCATGAAGTCTCATGATAACGAAGTCCTAACCAAAATTGGTAGTTAACTTTACTCTTACACTTGTACATTTTCTTTCAACTTACTTACTGATTTTCCTTTGTTCTTTTGCTTTCAGACGAACACTGGTCGGACATGTCGTCCAAGGCACTGAAACTTGCGATGGCAGCTCGTAAGAGGCAGAGAAAAGACAGCCCTTCTAGCGAAACCACTCCTGCCGTGGTCCCTGCCGACACGACTTCAACCGACTCGGCACCTCGGCCCCAACCACCGCTTCCCAATGTGATAATTGTTCCTCCTCCTCCTCAATCTCCGACTCCCAGCACCGAGGTGGTGACTGCTGCAGATACCCCTCCTTCGTCGGCAGGTCCGAGGAGGGGAACTGATATTCTCCCGAGAACGGCCACCACCACTGCTAAGCCTTCGGTCAAAGAGGCTCTGATAAAGATGTCGGGGGTCGAGTGGAAAAGAATGGCCGAGGAGCTGGCCTGTCACTTGAAGAGGTCAACAACCATTTTCAATGTGTTGGCCGAGGTTTCTGATGATGTGGCTGAGGGGGTGTCTCCTGCCAAGAAGAAGGCTCGAGCTGATATGGCGGCCGAGGTAGCTGATCTCAGGAGTAGCAAAAGCTCTGCCGATCAGAAACTGGCCGAGTTGGAAGAGAAGCACCGCAAGCAGATGGAGGAGCTTCTGAAAAATCATGAGGAGGCACTGGCCCAAGTGAAGGCGGATGCTCGGACGGCAGAGGAGGCTGCGAAAGAAGCTGGTCGGCAGAAAGGCCTGGTCGAGGTTGAAAGGGTCCGAACTTTGCTCAAGAGAAGGGCTGCTCAAGCTCTTAAACACAAGGTAGCAGCGGCCGAGACAAACTTCGACTTTGAGAAAGGAGGAGCCAAAATCTTTACCAACGCTGTTGAGCAGATCCTGCATTTGAATCAAGGGCTCCGAGTTTGGGTCATTGGCGCCTCTGCCGGGTTCGGGGTGGAAAATGGGAAGATGGTTGATTATGATAAGGATGAGGCCGAGGTTGACCTCGACCAACCTGAGGAGAACCTTCCCAACCCCTTGGTGGAGAAACCGGATGAGGAGTTCAATCCGAGCACGGTTGTACTTTCCGATGTCGAAGATGATGCAGCATAAGTCCCTTATGCTGGGAGGTTTGCAATTTGTCTATGTTTTTGTAACATGCTTGACAGTATATGCTTGTACCTTATTTTGCTTCTTGTGTACAACATTTTCTTTTAATGCAAGTTCATTCTAGTTTAACTTGTTGCATGTTGGTATTTGATGCAAGTTTTTATTTTAACTTGTTGCATACACATTGTGTCCGAGGTCATTTTTATGCAAGTCTTTTCTTTAACTTGTTACATCAATGCGAGTTTATTTTATTAACTCGTTGCATGTATACTTTTTTAGACCTCAGATCCGAACTGTGATCAGTTAGGAGGTCAAAGAAACTTGGTCTTAAAAATGCAAGTGTTTGAGACTTGTTGCATTTTATGTACTTGCTTATTGTGATCGGTCGTAGTCTGACACGAGCAACACTTGGCTCTTAGATAGCCGAATACAAGTCATTTTTGTACTTGTTGTATTCGGATTTGATCGGACCTGAAAAATTCATAATAAAGATATTTGTGTTTTCCTTCGTTAAAATTTAATATAAATAATTCGGTTAAGGTCGGACGACTCAGTAAGTGCAGTAATCTTATAAGTTTTCCTCTGAAAAAACGTACTGTTTATAAGTGCATACGGTAGGGATCTCGGCTCTACCCACCTTAGCCGAGGTGGGTGTCCTCGTCCCCGATGTGAAAGAGGTTGCTGAGTGAAGCTATGTTGAAACATTTCACAGCAAGCTGTACTTTATCGGGTGTCCCTTGTACACTGTGCATATGAGCCGATCTTATTTTCAAGATGTTGACTGTGCATAGCGCCATGCAACATTTAGGTGGCTAGTGCTAAATGAGAAGCTAGTACGTACGTATATAAAACTGTGGCACTTGAGTAGGGGCAAGTTTGTACTTTTTCATTAATGATAAACGTGAGTACATTGACTTTGAAAAAGTGGGTATATCACAATGGACTAGAGGAAGCAGATGTAAAAATATTAAAAGAAATTAAACTTAAACTTTAGCTGGAAGTGTTGGTGGCTGCTGATGATATCTGAGGTAAACCTAACTGAAGTAGGTTCTCAGTTTTGCAACGTTCCAGGAATTCTTGAGCTCGGCTCCTTCAAGTGTCTCTAACTTGTATACCCCAGAGTATGTTTTTGAAACGACTCTGTAGGGGCCTTCCCAGTTCTAAGCAAATTTCCCATCTCTTCGGTTCTTAAGACCAATGTCTGTTCTTCGGAACACGAGGTCTCCGAGCTCAAAGGACCCGGGTTGCAATGTTTTGTTGTATTGGTTGGCTAGTCTTTTCTTCGCTATCTTTTCCTGAACAGAGACGGCTTCTCGAATCTCTTCGGCCAGTATTAGATTTTCTTTGATCAGATTCTCACTCTCAACCTCGGGCTTGTCCCTCCTTCGTAAGGTATGAAACCTCCGTTCGATGGGAACGTCAGCATTGGCCTGGTAGTGCTCGTCCGAGGAGAACCGATGAGAGATGCCGAGGTTCTCAGCCGATATTTGGAAATCGTTGGCAGTATTACAAAATGCAAACTTTTTCATCTTGAAATACAAGAGCTCGGGACTTTGAAGAGCTCGGCTTAAGGAGTGAGTTGGGAACTCACTTCGGCCCTCATCTCGAACCAATACCGGGCTGAGGGTGGAATCATCAACAGTTAGATAAATGAAAAGATTCTCCCCCTGCGGAGGGCTGGAGAGAACTAGAAGAGAAGAAAGATTTTCCTTAAATGTATCTTGGGTTTCTTGAGGGAGGTTGGTCCCCGCTTTGACAGTTTTGTTGGGGTCAGAAGGATCGATGGGAATTGCCAACCATTCCCCTTGAGGGGAAAACCTAAGAACATCTTGTTTGACCTGAACATCAGCGAATAGAACTCTCCCTTTGGCCAATGTCGGATCAGTGAGCTCTTTCTGTTTCTTTTTTACTTCCCGTAGACTCGCGTTATAGCAGAGTCGGGCTCTCAGCTGATCGGCTTTCACTGTGACGACCTTGTCATCCGAACCGACAAATTTCATTGCTAAGTGTACCGTTGAAACCACTGCCCCAAAAGCTTGCAGGCATGTTCGTCCCAGTATCACATTGTAGGGAGATTCAGAATCAACAACTAGAAACTTGATGATCTCCGTTCGGGCCGAAGGCTGCTTGCCTAAGGTCACCGGGAGGTGAATGGCTCCTAGGGGGCGAATTGCCTCACCCGTGAAGCTGATGAGATTGCCTTCAAATTCCACGAGGTCGGCTGACCTCAACTTCAGTGCTTGAAAGGTGTGAAGAAAAAGAATGTCGGTCGAGCTTCCTTGATCAATGAAAACTTGGGCGACTTCGAAATTGCCGATCAACGCCGTGATCACCATTGGGTCATTGTGATCCGGGATGACGTCTTCCATGTCCTGATCGGAAAAAATGATGGGGATGTTCCGAGATGGCTTCTTACAGATGGGTTTGTGGTGAATAGCTAACACTTGATTGACGTACCTTTTCCTTTCCGCTCTCTTCTCACCGCCGCCGGCAAAACCTCCCGAGATAGTTTCAACTCGGAAATTTTCCGGTGACTTATCCAGATCTTGTACCACGACCATATTTACTCTCTGTGGTTCTTCTTCCTTCTTTTCTGGAGACGGGTCAGCCTTGGCTTTTCCTTTGTCGTTGTCTGGGCTGCGAGACCTTCTTCGGCCTCTTCTCTCCACCGCTTCTCTCACATACTGTTGCAACTTGCCCCTTCTCACCATGTCTTCGATAACGTATCGAAGCCAGGTGCACTGATCGGTATGGTGACCATACCCATCGTGGAAGTTGCAGTACTTAGATCTATCCCTGATATTATTTTGGTTTATGAGGAAAGGTGGCCGAGGTACGCTCCTGAGCTCAGTCTGCATGGTTTCCCTCTAGACTTGTGACCTTGGAACCGTCAAGGGGGTGTAAGAATCATACTTGGTGACGTAAGGACGTCGGCGGTCATCTTGCTGGCCGACGTGAGGGCGACCTCGGTCTCCTTGGTCCACTCTTCCTCCTCTATCATCCCTGTTTCCGTGAGGGCGACCTCGGGGAAGGGCATTCTGTGAAGCAGCTTGAACTTTCTCCATCCTACTTGTCTGACCTTTGTTGAATTCCTCGAGGTTGATATATTTGTTGGATCTCTGTCTGAGCTCGGCCATATCTCTTGGTGGCTTTCCTATTAGTGAGTCTTTGAACCCTCCTTCAGCCAGTCCTTGGGTCAAAAGGAGGACGGTCACCTCGGGAGATAAGTTTGGAACCGAGTTGGACTCGTTGTGAAACCTGTGTAGATAAGCGCGTAGCGACTCATCTGTCTTTTGTGTCACTGTTACTAGTGTGTGGTCAGATCTTGGTTGCACACAGCTAGCAGTGTACCTATTGAGGAATGCGCGCTTCATCTCAGGCCAGCAGTTAACAGAATTCTTGGGTAACGTAGAGTACCATCGTAGAACTGGAGCTTGGAGGGTCATGGAGAAAGCTCGACACTTGAGCCGATCTTCACCACCATAAAAATTCATAGCTCCCTCGTAAGAGAGTATGTGCTCTTGGGGATCTGTCAGGCCATTGTACCTGGGTATGTTGCTGGGACCGAGGTAGCCTGGAGGTGGCTCATAAGACATGACAGCTGGTGTGAAGGGGTGTCCAGGGTGAGAATCGTCTAGATCAGGTTGCTGGTGGTCAGGGGGTGGTGTTTGTGTTAGTTGTGTGATGATAGTATGTGGTGTTGTTAACGTTTGTGGTGTTAACGGAGGTGGTGGTGGTGGAGGAGGTGGGGGAGGTGGAAATTCATTTGGGGCTGGAGCTTGAACAACGACTCGTTCAGCCAAACGCTGCATGGTAAGTTGTTGGAGGTCTGCTATGGCTTGGCCTTACTGTTCTATGATCCGCATTTGTTGTCTCATCATGGCCAAGACCTCAGCATCACGAGAGCATGAAGACTGTCGCGAGTGCAAACGGTGAGTAGTGCTGACGGAGTTGGCACGTTCGCCGCGCTGGCGGTGCTGTTCTGTGTTGGTTTCTCCCAGTTGGGAGCGTAACTGCACGCGCCGACCTCCTTCCTGGTAATGAGTTGGATTTGAGGTTTCTCCAGTGTGGACGGTGTAAGGTCCACTGTGGGTGTGTGTGAACTCTGGAGGTGAAGGTGGCGGTGGAGGCGGGGGTGGTGGCGGCGGAGGAGATGGAGGTGGTAGTGGTGGAGGGGGTAGTGGTGGGGACCTTGCTGCCCTATTGGCTTCAAGGTGCAAGCGCAGGTCCTCAGGTGACGGTACCCTCCTTGGACGCCCCCTCTTCCTCCTCTGAACCGGTTGTATCTCAGACATGGTAGATTCTTTGGGTGGGAATGAAGTTTCTCTTTCCCCACAGACGGCGCCAATGTGATGTCCTAGACTGTGAGGTCCCCAAGGTTAGGGAAGAAAGCCTTAAGGAAGCCTCTGTCTAGGGTTAATATGTGATGTTTATGGGAGTCCTCAGATGGCAAGGTAGAGAGCCAAGAAGTAACTCTAATCACTGGTGTGTGAAGGTGATAATTAGGGTCAGAGGACATACCTGAGCCCCATGTAGTACGGAGCTACTTATAGGGGTAGTTGGTTGCCCTAATGGGCTTGCTTGGGGCCCAAGTAGGGCCAGCCTGTACTGAGCTATGAGTGGATGAGCTGTCCTTGTGGATAAGGTAAGACACGTCATCCTATCCTTGGTGTCGGACTCTGGGAGGTGTCGGACTCTGGGAGGTGTCGAACAGGGAAGTCGGACCTTGGTAGGAGCATGAGGTCGGCCCGTCTGATGTCTGTTCGGCCGTTGAGCTTTGAGCTCGGCCAAGCATACAGGGGGCTTCCTGAAGGGTCCTTAGGTCCTGAGTGAGGGCTACGTGGAGCTCGGCTAGGCCGAGTCCACCACATAAGCCCCCCAGCTCGGTCAAGGCTATTTGAGCCTTGCTCCGAGGTCTTGGTTCAGGTCCTTTTCCCAAGTCCACCACACCTCCTTGCTCTCAATGATATGTTTCTAACCTCTCTTCTCTAATCCTAATTGTATTCAATATTCTCTAATGTATCTGAATTGCTCCTAAACCTAATGCTAAATCCTAGTATATATACACAAAGTTAAATCCAAAATAAATCTTATCAAATAAATCTATATATAAATAAATCTTAAAGATAAATCTTAAATAAATCTAGAATAATAATCTAGAATAAATCAAGAATAATTAATCTAGAATAAATCTAAAATAAATCTAGAAGATAAATCTATCAGAATCCTCAAAAGCGAAATAGATAGGTCCAACTCGCAGGTCCACACGCCTAGGCGGAAAGGACCCACGCCTAGGCGCGACATCAGACATTGATTTGGAAATTCTTCTCGTGGCACGCGCGCCTGGGTGCGCCATCCCCCACGCCTGGGCGCAGATGCCCCCGAACTGGTGCACTTTTGATTAAATGACTTCTGACACTTGCACCCAACTTTTGGCTTTTGAACCCCATCACGCCTGGGCGCGGCTGACACATGCCGGGGCGTAGACAACATTACTAAACAACATTTCTCTCCATTCCAGCTTCAATCTCATGGTCTTCAAAGCTCCTTTCCATTCCAAAGCATAAATCATCAAATAAAGCTTCAAATTCCTGAAATCAAACCCAAAACAGATCAAAACGTTCAAGGATTCTAATTTACCTAACTTCCCCAAAAACATAACAAAATCCTAACATTTACTCAAGAAACAAGCCAAATCCATAGTAAAAGGGAGTTAATTAATGTTCAAAAACACTATATATCAGACTCACATCACGGTTTCGAGAATATTCGCAGCAAAATCGCTATCGTAATTGCAACCTTATCGATAGCATATATCTTCACAACTGCGATAAATGAAGCATAACCGCAACCACAATTTAATTTAAAGCATCGGTTGATGAGAACAACACTGAATATTCAACACCGGTTTGTACGATTCATTTTATTTGGTTAGAATTCAGATGATGAGAAATAACTCTCCAATGGATGGCAATGTAATCATTTCATTGTTATGTCCTTCTTCGATAAGGGTATTTTTTCACAAACTGTGTTTTGAGGGCATTAATAATGTATTCAAGGTGTCCGGAAAGGCTTTGCTCCTATGGAATCTATTATACATCTTTTTCTCCTTTGAATAAAAAAGATTGGTGCTTGATTTTTTCAATTCTCCAAATTAGCTAATATATGTTGAACCTCCATAAAATGGATCGTCAATGGATTTTCTAAAGGAAAACCGGGTACAGTAAAAAACTGAAAATTGAGGATATCTTAAGAAATTACATGAATTTGGAAACCATCTTTGTTCCTTTCATGTTTCACTGGTTCAAAGGATTCAAATGAGGCAGAGTTCATTGTCATTGTCTTTGTACTACGTTAGGGAAAGAAATTTAAGGTGGAATCAAATTCTATAAATGGTTTCTCTTGGTCCATAGCAAGACAAATTTCCCAAGGAACCTAAGGTTTCATCGGAACAAATTTCATAACTATCTTGCTATCCTAAGTAAGGTTTCCTTTCAACACCGTAGAACCATCTAGAAAATACAATGTTTTGAAAACCGTACCGGTTATTGAACCGGTTCAAGGTTCAATGGTTGGATCATGATTGAACTGTGGTCCAACCGGTCTTAATGTACGTGTGTGTATATATTCATATAATTTAGTACTTTTACCTTTTTGTGCATTTTTGCTTTTTCTCTATTGATTATTGATGCTGTCTTCTCGTGCGTCACTCACTGTTCTTTCTTCTTTCTTCTTTCACTTCACTTCTTTGCCTTTTTGGCTTTTTATTTTTGATTTTTCTCAGTTCTAAAATCTAAAGTTTTAATATTCTTTCTCGTTGAGATGAGGGCAAACGCGTAATCAACTAGTTAGACTCATATTGTTGTCGTTTGAGTTTCCAGCCTATAGGATTCCACTTTTAAAAAAAATTAAAAAAAAAGCCCTTTTTTTTTTGCTGAATTTGAGCTTCCAAATTCAAAACGGGTCAAACCGGTTTTCCACCGGTTTTGACCAATTTTGACGGTTTAATACCGATTCAACCGGTTCAATCCCGATTTTTTTGCAGAGCGGTTTCTGACTTATTTCGACCGGTACCTCCACCGGTTTACCGGTTTTCCGGTTGAACCGGCCGGTCCGATCCGGTTTTCAAAACCATGAGAAAATATAAGAGGCAGGGGTCCGAATATATAAAAAAATAATTGAACACATAGGAAATTTGGAATTTTTCCAAGTTTAAAGATGTAGTAAACACGTCGTAAAATGTAGCCAAACCAATAATAATGATTTATCATGTTTTTTTTTTTTTTTACAAAAGTTGTGAAAAAAAGACAGTTAAATAATTAGGTACGATTAAAAATACTAGCCACAATTAACACTTTAGCTACAACCTTATCAAAAAGTGTGAGAATACTAAAGATGGATATTTTGGAGGGATGAGCTTGGACCCTTGCATGACCCATCTTCCCTCTTTTCCTCCTCGAAGCAGAAAATGATATATGTATGTGTATCATATTATTATCCGGTTAAACAATGGCATGAATATTTCTCGCTTCCCCTTCTATCTAATTCTGGCATTTGGTCGTGTTCGCCCTCCTGACCCCTTTTCCTTCAAGTTGATGGCTTCTTCATGTTGGAAAAAGAGATGGCTCTGTCGTGAAAAATACCACTGCCTTAAAAACAAGATTTTCGGATAATCGTGATGCAACCATATCAATCGATTCTTGCTCCCAAGATTAGCACAGCAATTCCCTAACTTGTACTTCGAGTGAAGAAGAAGAAGAAGAAGGCCAACCAATAAGAGTCCTCTTTTAGGTGTTCCACATTTTGAGCTTCGAGTGAGATGGTATCAACTGCCTCTTATTGGTGTTTTTGGTTCAATCATGAATTGGTGGAGTGAAATAGTGTCATGAACAGTTTGATTGGGTTTATTTTTGCTGCTAGGTTGTTGTTGCTAGGTATTGTATGATTTTTCTGCATCTTTTTTCATTCGAGGTTTTTATGTATTGGAGTATTTTGTCGATAGGTTGGTTTTGTTGTCTTTAGTCTTGGTGTGAGTGGGGTTTTTTTATCATATTTTTATGTTTGTAATTTTGGCGTTTTGCAACCTTTCGTTTCTTTTGGGTGTATTTCTTTCCCAAAAGTTTTTCTTTTGGGATTTGGAAAGAATTTTTTGCTTATCAAAGAAGAAAAAGTTTCCTAACTTGTGCTTTCAAGGCAAGGAACTTGGATTCTCACACAGTTATGTTGCTCAACCTAGAAAAAGGAAGAATGGATAAAAGACTAAGGAACATGCTTTTTTATTTTCTCTACGTTTTTTCTAAAGATAACTTGGTCTTAACAAAGACCCTTAAATAGTTCAAGGCATACGTCTTAAATGACCAAAACATAATGAATCAATTAAATAGTCGTCATAAACTCTAGAAAAACGGTTTTTTGTCATTAAGGACAATAACAACCAAATTAATGTCATTATTCCAAAAAGCGGACGAATTATTACGTCATTATTTCAAACCATTAAACGTAATAATCATGAATAATGACTATATTGAAACAGTCTAATAATTACACATTAAAGACTCATTAAACGTGCAACGGCTAAAAATTAAACACAAGGAATAAAAAATTTTCATTGAGAATGTCAATACTTCCAACACTTCGTTGTGATTTGCTACTCTTAGGTTTTTCATCACTCACGGTACATTCTTTTGTTATTCCTTGCTATTTTTGATTTCCTTTTTAGTGTATGTTGTTTTTGTTTCATGTTTTCGATTTGGAGAGGCTAGTTTTGCAACTGGATGTTCTTTTTCAATGGCATGCTACTGGTTTTTGGTTTTTTTTTCTTTGCCTATTTACTATCTTCTTGAGAAGGTTTTGTTAGTTGTGTGGTTTTTTAGGTTGGTTTGTTGAGCGACATTATTTTCGAGTCTTTTAGGTACATAATTTTTTAGATAAAAAATCGATTTTTGAACTATAGATTTTTGTATATAGACCATTATAATATCTGATTAAATAAAATTTGAAAAGATGTCTTCCTTGAAATTGACATATTAAATTTGCTTAGTCTCGCATCTGTTTAAGTCTGGCGTCTAAGAAATAGGGTTCGTGTAACTGCTTTTATCATTTTCTTTCATCTACTATTAAGGATGTATTATGGAATCATTGAAGTTGAGGTTTCAGATGTAGCAACTACGTTATGTACGTATTATGGGCTGGAAGTTGGTTTGTGTAGCTGAAGTGGGCTTCTTTAATTTAATTTGCTAGTGTAGTTGATCTAAATTTGAAAGGCTTTTAGGTTTAATTACTAAATTCATCCCTATAAAATGTTGCAAATTTTTAATTTCATCCATGTATTTTTGTTTTTTTTGTTTTTTTGGTTTTAGTCCCTGTTTGTATAACTCACTTTTATAAGTCGCTTTGATTTAAGTCCTAAATGGCTTAAGGACTACGGAAATTGCTTTTTGGCCCCCACTTTTGACTTTTTGGCCCCCATTTCATATTTCCGTGGACGAAAATGCCCTTGAGAATGTTAACACTTCCGGTTATGTGAAACCGGAAAAGCATTTCCGATATTGCCTAACCGGAATATTTCCGGTATTGCCGAACCGGAATATTTCCGGTACAAGATAACCGGAATCACCAATTTCAGCCTTCCTAAACAAGTGCTTATTCTCAAAGTTCCTGGCAAAAGTTCCGGACTTGTTTACTTCCAATTCCTTCATCTTCTCAAAGCTACACAGCTTGATTATGTTTTCAATCACTCCACTGCTTTCCTCCTCCAATGTGAAAGGACAACCCAAGAACTTTGCCACTCTTTTCACTTGGAAATTGCAATCTTCTTTGAGGTCCTCAGATTTAAAATCAAATCGTGAACAAACTAATAATAAGAATTAAATTTAAAAAACACACTGGTTTTGTTGGATTGAGGTAAATGTAAAAGTAGATGAGTACCAACTTGGAATGGTGGAGACAATTTCACCCATCTGAAGCCGATCTGTAAGAGTAAAAAGTAAAAAAAAAAAAAACGAAAAATAATAAATAAATAAACGGCGAGGAAAATAAAAAGGGGACAGGGAAGGAGGGAAGGAGAAGCAAGCACACAGAGAATGGTGATGAGTATGCTACATCAGTTGTAGACATGCAAACTTGGCCCCATAAGTAAAGGAAAATACTTACAGTTCTGTATGTGTTGTACCGGAATTATTCCGGTTGTGTTGTACCGAAGTCTTCCGGTTCAGCAAAACCGGGATTTTTTCCGGTTCAGCAAAACCGGAAAGACTTTTCCGGTTTCATAGAACCGGAAATATTAACACCGTTAAGGGTATTTTGGTCCATGAAAATTTGAAATGGGGGCCAAAAAGTCAAAAGTGGGGGCCAAAAAGCAATTTCCAAGGACTACTACCATTGATGCTTTATGTATTTCTTTTAAGTTGTTGGGCCTGGCCCTTTTTATTTTCAGTATCCATTGTAATTGGGAGTTTACCCTATATCTGAATGCAGCATGGCTGCGATGAGTAATGAAAAATAGTGCTTTATTTAATTTTTCTTCTCTCTTCTCTCTCTTGCATACCTTCCTTCTTCCTCTACCCTAGAACAGCCTAACATAAACCAATCGATAAAATACGATAATGTGTTTTGAATATCGAAATATATATAGAGTATATAAAATATAAACATGCGTAAGGCAGGATTAATTGAATGTATCTATCTTTTTAAACTGCCTCTTTCTAAATTCGAAAATTTGAAAGTTTGAGAAGGATGGAGATCACTATCCAAATGACAGTTCCATACTAGTAAGACAAAAATGTACAGGAATAAACAACAAATTAAATTAATCATACAACCAAACTGAAAATAACTTCATCATGATCACCATAGAAAAAACTATCTTTTGCATACGGGATGGGTCATGTTACTCCTCACATCGGCCACTGGCCAAGTTGGTTGATTCTTTTTTCAACCAGAAGAAGTAGTAACTTCTGTATTTAAGTATTGAAAATCGAATAAAAGAAGTCCTATCTATGTACACCACTTCGTACACACCAAATGCTAAGTGGAAATAATAAGCTAAATTAAATATAAGATGAATTATTACTGTTATTATTTTTAAAAGATGTATTGATGATATAAATATTTTTTTTCATATTATTAACACATTATGTATTATTCGATAAGGATTATTGACTTATGAACGATAGAAAATATATAGTGTATTGATAATGTAAAAAATTTACATTGTCGATGTATGACGATTAAACTTTTTTTAAAAAAAATGGTGGATATGATATTTTGAGTTCAAACAAACTATCAAAATCCTTCAACTACTATCTCAATTTTAGTGACTTTAATTTTATAAGATGATTTGATTCTGAATAGTAGTATGTATAATATAGAGATGATGAGTTTCTCACATTACTTTTTATATGTAAATATATTTTTTTTAATTTATATTCTTTTTATGATGGAAGGATGTAAGTGTTTTCGTCATAGTTTAAATTGTGGTTTTAACATTTTATGTCTCACAGCTTTACAAAATTGAGCTGTCTCTTGTATGCAAACTAAAGAATTTGTGTTTTAATTTGATTAATACTACTTACATTTACTTTATAATAATCAATCAACCAGTGAGTGAATGTTTCATTAATACGTGCTGTTTTCTTTTAAGTAGGACCTGGTTTCTAGTTTGGGGTATAGAGAAAAAGAATGTGGAAAGAGCTAGCATCACTATATTATAAATGTTCTCCATGTACTTGGAATGAAGTCTCCAAAAAAAAAAAATTCTTTCAAATAAGATTACCTCTTATATATGTAAAATGTGTAGTTGGTAAAATAGTGTGAGAAGAATAATTTCCTAAACAAATACTGTAATCAATAAGAGAACTAGTGAGTAGTGTTTTTTTTTTTAAAAAAAAAAAATTAAATCGAATATTTATTTTTTTTTAAATAACGGGGCAAAAGCCCATATTTTTTTTTGTCCGTATTCCTTGCGGAACCACCAGTATCCCCAAGAGCACCCTTAATACCAGGGAACCCTTGAGACTAATCCGGAGCGAGCTGCGTGGCTGGCTCTCTCAGCGAGATGTTTTTAGTGGGAATCGAACCTGGAGCTACATTAACATTTACTCACGTATTATTTTATGAACGGAAGGTGCTAATAATGTGCTATTTAGCATTATATTATTGTTCATTTGCTGAAGTGAGAAAACCGGTTCCGTGCTTGTGGTAGTGCCTAAAGTTTTGAACACCATGAAGATTGAGTTGAGTGAAAGCTTATCCTGGGACTCGGATGAAAAAGCTGAAGAAGCTTACAAAATGAAAAGGGATTCAAAGGACGACGACTACAAAGAAGGAGACTCATCACGATCCATCACTGCATTCAATAATTCTCCTGCCACTCCTCCTTTCACACGAACTCACATACCTCCTTCACCAACACTTCATTCTTTGCGTTCCAACGATAACTTTCAATCTTGTGTGAGTCATGCCTTTCACTTATTTTTTTGACAATGATGACTGTCATTTCCTTAAGGTGATGTTAATGTAGTATATGCTTTTGATCCCCGTTACTTTTAACGTTATAAATTTAAATAATATTTTTTTGTAATGATATGTAATATAAATATCTTATTTTTCACACTTATCCCGCATAATATATTTGATATTTCTTTTATTTTTTACTGATAAATAACAATTATATCTTTTAATATTTTTTTTATAAGCAAATATTTTTATTATTATTATAATAAAGATAAAGAGTTGTTATGGAGGTTTGAAATCTGGGAACATTCAATTTATATCCCTTTGCTTTATCGATTGAGCTAATTCTTGGGACATTATATCCTTTATTATTGATATCTTGATTACTCCTTATCTATCATAGTTCCTCAGCTTAACAACGGAGTAAGAAAAATTTCGTTGAGGACGTGAAAGAAATTAAATTAAATAATGCTTTATTGAAGGGGATTAACATAATGTTTTTTTTAATCCAAAAATTAATATGAAAACCTTAACTTCTAAAAGCTTTAAAGTAGCCACATTTAGCTAAAAAATGCTGAAAAACCCAGCACATTTTTGGCAAATTTTTTAAACTGATTTTGGTAACTTTTAATAAATAAGTAGTCGTCTGATTTTATTTTTTATATGCAATTCTTTTTATTTTATTTAGAGGAGGGTGAGATCAAAGATGTTGAAGTTTAAACATAAGTATTCATGAGTAATGTCCTATAATTTTAATGACTGAACTAATTTTCGAAGACAAATAGTCACACTTATGAAAATTTTTAAATAAAAGTTATAGAGTATTTAGAAATTTTATCAAGCTTAATTTTTTAATTAATGACCCTTTAGGCCACCAAAAATCAGGAACAACCAGCCCAGCACATTCACTCTTGTGCAAGTGATGGGATTGGGGTCTCTCCGGTTGTTGAGGCTACCCGACCTCCGGTGAAGCTAAAGACGATCACTGTGTTAGGTCCTGAAGAGGTTGAAGAAGGAGACGATGATGGATCCAATTATTTTTTGAAGAACAAGAAAGAGGGCAAGTTGAGCATGGCTTTGTTAGGGCTAAGGATCGCTACCTTTGTGTTCTGTATGATATCTTTCTCAGTGTTGGCTGCTGATAAGCAAGGAGTAAAAATAAGGCAAAATAACAAGGTTTCGGAGTCATTCAACTGGTTCAAGGAATTCAGGTGTGTTGATATAATTGCTTTTTACCTATTACTCCCTCCTTCGTATTTAAATGTCTTTTTTGAGAAGTTTTTTGTTTCTTTTTATCTGTCCTTTGATGCTTTCAAGAATGTAATAAATGTTATTTTCCATGTTTTATTTCTCTTAGGTTGTTTTATCTGCCTTCTTTCTTTGTCTCTTTCAAGATTATAATTTTGTAGTAGAATCTCCTCTTGTTCTTCAACAACTTCTTGATCTTCTTCTAAGCATGATCTTGAACTTCCATTATTGGTTGTTCAATCTTAAGCTTAAACTGCTTATTGACACTATCTTCTTTCTCTGCATTGCCAACCTCCTTCGCCAAATGAAGCATGGGTGATTCATTAAACTTAACATCTCTACTGATTATGAATTTTGATGGCTTAGTTTCGTACATCATGATCTGAAAACTTTCACTCCGAATGCATAACCGAGAAATATGCATTTTTGTGCCCTTTGCTCAAGCTTCTCATTATTACTATGAGCATATGCAGAACATCCAAGATTTCTTAGATCAAAATAATCAGCTGGAGTGGCAGACCATACTTGAGTAGGATTCTTTAATTCAATTGTAGTATATGAAGACCGGTTTAGAAGTAACAAGCAATATTAACCGCTTCATCCCAAAATTCCTTTCCCAAGCTGGCATTAGAGAGCATTATCAAGCTTAAGCTCTATATAAAATAGTTATGTTCATACATTTTGCAACTCCATTCTGTTGTGGAGTCTTACGCACAGTGTGATACCTCAGTCTGCCTGCATTCTCTCAACACTCATTGAACTCTCCTCCACAAAACTTCAAACCATTGTCAGTTCAAAAGCATTTGATTTTCTTACTCTCTCGTTTAATTCTCAATCAACATTTTCCACTTCTTGAATGTGGAGAAAATATCACTCTTGTTTCTTAAGAAATAATCCCATACTTTCCTTGAAAAACCATAAATGAAAGTTAATAGGATTCTGACACCATCCTTTGATGGGACAGGAGCAAGGCCCCATAGTTCAGAGTGAATATAATCAATTGTGCTCTTAGTCTTGTGAATGATAGTGTTGAACTTGACTCTGGTTTGCTTCCCATAGACACAATGTTCACAAAAGTCAGATTTTTCAATCTTATGATCACGTAGCAAGCCTTGCTTGCTTAAAATAAACATTATGGCTTATTTCATGTGCCCTAGACACATATGGCACAATCGAGTAGTATCAAAATATGAATCAAGGGAAGACGATACAGTTGCAACTCCAACAAATGTACTTCCTTGTAGTATGTAGAGACCATTGACCATTTTTCCTTTGATCTATATAAGAGCACCTCTGGAAACTCATAGAACTCCACCTTGAGTACCTTGAGAATCAAGAGTACCCAAAGAAATGAGATTTTTCTTCAAGTTTGGTATGTGACGATCATTTGTCAAAGTTCCTACTATACCATCATGCAACTTGATCCGGACTGTTCCAATGCCAACGACATTACAGGATATATCATTTCCCATAACAACAATACCACCATGAATTGATCGATAAGTTGTAAATCGATCTTTGTTGGGACATATGCGGTAAGAACAACCAAAATCAATAATCCAAGCATCACCAAATGAATTAGTTGATACCAAGAGAACATTATCAGCATCTTTAGCCACACTAGTTGAGTGACTTGATTGAACCAGCCTAATTCTTTTCTTTGAGTTTCAGGCTTTGCAATGCTTTTATTTCTTGCAATACTTACATCTCCTTTTGCATTGTCTGGATTTGGATTTAGACTTGCCCAACCTCCCTTGAACCCCCTCTAGCGAACAAGCCTGCTGCAGGATCATCATGTCCACCGTTATCGTGCTCTATCTTCTAACGAGTCAAAAGTGATGATTTAACCTCATCTATATTAAGGCTTTCAAGCCCATAAATGAGTGTTTCTGAAAATGCTTGTATAAGGGAGGTAAGGAGCAAAACAACAGCATTGTTTGATGCTCACTTGAAAATGACTCATCCATATTTTTAACTCCATAGTTAATGAAGTGAAGTCAAAAATGTGTGATCTAATGGATGTCCCTTCATCCATTTGAAGTGTGAACAAACGTTGCAACACACCGAGATGATTAGCCACCGTCTACTTCATATATAAGGACTCCAACTTGGTCCATAAAGCCTTTGTTGTTTTCTACGATAAATTAAAACTTCCTACAAAACATCATCCGTAATGGATAATTGAATAGTAGACATAGCTTTTGCATCTATGTGATCCCACTCAGAATCCTTCATTAGGTCAGGCTTCATTCCTTTCCCATAAAGTGCTACCTTTAAATTTTTTTGGGTTAAAACAAGCATCATGCGAACCTTTCACATCCCGAAGTTGATGTTCTCATCAAACTGTTGAATATCAAATTTTATAATCGCCATATGTGTGTATCTATATATATATATATATATATATATATATATATATATATATATATATATATTAATACACCGATTCCCAGAATATTATAAGCGTCCCGATACCAAATTTGTTATATAATTAGCGAAAATAAAACTGAATAGTGAACAATGTTGTTTAGCTTATAACTTACATCCACATAAAAAACGACTATATATAGCGACTTGATAATAAATCAAATCCCAAATAAACTTAAAATACCTCACAGTATTTTCTTATTGGTGTACACTCAACTCACACAAGTATATAAAGAAAAATTATGAAAACAAATATTTTTTTTAAGAGATAAATGGGTCGGGTTCAACAAAATTGTGTTTGTTGTTATTATGTTATAGTTTTATTACAAATGAGCTGAATTTATAGGCTATAATGATTTTATTTTTCTTCCAAAGAGATAATCTACCAAGCATCCGGTTAATCATTGGTCTTAGAGCTTCTCTGATTTTGCATCAAGCAATAGACAATCCAAGAAATTTGAAAGGGATTGATGACACATTGCAGTTGTTATTGTTAAAGAGTAATATCTTATATTAGTTCTTGATTTTGTGGCACCAATCAATTTAGTTTTTGATATTTTTAAAATTTTAAATTGGTCCTCGAGATAGGAAAATGTGAGACACATGAGTCCTTGACATTAACGACCGTTAATGGTCCTTAGTGCGGACTAATTGAATGACCAAACTAACGTTGTTTTGGCAAAACAAAAAAAAAAGACCGTTGATTATTGGTCAAATTAGTCCTCGAGTTTGTGAGCATTGATCAAATTAGTCTCTGAATTTGTGGACCACTAACGGCAAAGACTAATGTGACTGACATTTTACTACGTCAAAGACTAATTTAGATATTTGATAATCTCAGGACTAATTTAACTAATGCTCACAAAGTCATGGACCAATCTACCCTGTAACTATCCATTGTTAAATATTAAGTGAAACTGGTGAATTGATTTATAGCATCTTCAACAAATTAACACGTGATTTTGCAGGTATAGCTTGTCCATTAATGTGATTGGCTTTCTATATTCTGGTTTGCAAATATGTGATTTGGTGAAGTACTTGATTACTGAAAAACACACAATGAACCCTGTGCTTCGTGGTTACTTCGATTTTGCTATGGATCAGGTAAAGTATGTCATCATCTCACTAACTATCAAAGCTTTCTTCTAAGCATATTCAATCTAGTAACATTATAAAGCTTAATTATGTTTTCAGTCCTTGAATTTTAGGGTCGTTTTGCCATAGGTAGGTCCTTGTTTTTTTTTCTTCAATATCTAGCTCTTCAAAGTTACTTTTGGATTTGCAATATACCCCTCCTATCAATTTCAACCAAATTTTGCTGACATGTCACACTGAAACCCAAAAAGACACTTATTGATTAGATTACACTGATCAGGCGTTTCCAAAAGACTCATATCCTCTTCCAAACCTTGATGAATTGGTTGATAATTCCTCTGGATACCACATTTTGTCTTTCCTCAATGCCGATTATGGGTATAACCAAATACCACTATGTGGGGACCAGACCAAGCTAAGAGAAGACTGTATTCATCACAAAACATGCGATTTCCTGCTACAAGGTTAATATGCCTTTTGGATTAAAGAATGCTGAAGCAACATACAAAAGAATGATGAATAAAGTCCTGAAAATGTACATAGATGATATGATCATCAAAACTTCACAAACATGAGACCACATAGAAGACCTGGAACAAGTTTTCCAAAAACTCCGATAATGCAGGTTGCGACTGAACCTGGTGAAGTGTATCTTAGGAGATACATGCTCACAAGGAGTGGGATAGAAGCCAATTTTGACAAATGCAAAGCAACCATCGAAATGAAAAGCCCACCAACAGTTAAAGAAGTTCAATAGTTAACTAAAAAATATCGGCTTTAACTTGCTTTCTACCGACCTCTACCGAGAAAGCCAGTCCACTATACAAAGCCTTGAAGAAGGCAAAAGATTTCCAATGGACCGCCCCAGATTGTGAGAAGGAATTTCAACCGTTTAAAGCATAGCTCGCCTCTTCTACCATCCTTACCAAATCGAAGCCAAGTGAAGCATTATACCTTTACTTAGCAATAACTGACACGATTTTGAGTTCCGTCTTAGTTCAGGAGACCGGTAGGGAATGGAAACCTTATTACTTTGTAAGTAAAGTCCTTTAGGGAGCAAAAAATAATTATCAGAAGATTGAGAAGCTAACTTTGACGTTAGTTGTAACAATCCAAAAATTACTACTGCACTTAGCTTGGATCTTTATTCTCCATCACTACTACATTAGAATTCTTGCTTTGATCTGAGGTTTCAATACTCATTTTAGATACTTTCTTCATGCCAATTTGAACTTGCAATTGAATCTAATATGGATTATTCTCAGTGTTCTTATTTTGTTGTTTTAGAAGAGAAGCCACCATGTCTAAGATCTTCATCATGATGTCTCCTTATCTTTGTCTCCTTTTCCAGGTTCTACGCTCAAATCATTATTGTAGGGAGTAGGTTTAGGTTTTACAAATGGCATCATTACCTTTGGACTTGGTTGTTGCTTTAAAGCTGACGGGCCAAAAATAGTTTTCTTTCTTCCCCTCACCATAGTTGATGGCCAAGTGGCACGCCGGAAGATGGACCTAATCACCTCCTAGCTCGTGCGTGTCAAAGCGTGTGTCACCTATAGGTCCAATTGTTTTGTTCGCTTGTTAATTTGTTTAAGATAGAATTTTGTAGAATTGTAGTATAAATTAAAATAACAATGTTGATTACAATTTTATGTCTTGTTCAAAAAATGCTTACCAAAGATAGATTGCAATTTTACAACTCGGTGAATGGTGGTAAACAACTAGTGTTAAGTGCACGTACAAATCAAGAATTTTTTTTAGCTACTATTAATTACTCTTGTCACCATTAAAAAATCTTTGCTAATACAAGAATTAGACAACTATTTCATGGATTATATGTTTATATACTAAGCACGATTTTGGATTACTTTTTTTTTTCAATTACAGATCTTGACATATCTTCTAATGTCAGCATCAACCTCAGCTGCCACCAAAGCCTATAATTCAGAATCCGTATGGGGTGCATATAAGTTCCTAATAATGGCGAGTGCATCAGTGGTTTTCTCCTACATTGCATTTGTGGCTTTTGCCTTAACCTCACTAGTCTCTGGTTACATCATTTGCAAGTTAAAGCTACTTAATCCAAATCATTCGATCTATAGCAATACTACTCCATATGGATCAAAAAGTACACACCCTGTGCGCAATAAGTGATGAAATTTGCCTTTCTAATTTCACGATTAGCAATTAAGTTCCTTATATTTTCATAAACACAATGAGTTTGTGAAAGAGATGTCATACATTTTCATGCTTTTTAGAGAAAGTGTCAAAAAAAAAAATAAATCAAACTATGTTTGTTTCAATTTAATTTATGGTGTGTTTTTAAGATACCCAACTAGAAGCTAGAATATTGAGTAAAAAAGAATACTTACATATGTTAATATGATTTTAAATTGCTCTTCAATTATGATTATTATTATTTTTAATTATGATCTCGGATAAATATATTTGATACAGCCACAATTGCAAGTATAAAAATTTGGTTGCCTCAAAAAAAAAAAGTATAAAAATTTGGTTACAAAGATACCCAAGAACCACGACATTATTGTGATCTCGATCATGACTAGGGATCACTCTAAGTGACATTTTAATGCAGCTTTGTGTACATATGAAAAATTTGTGGTTATGTTTTTTGCAGCTCTGTTATGTTGCTTTTCTAAAAGAGAATGCCTTGATGATTTTGCAATAATAAATGTAGGGCCATATAATAACAATAATTATATATCTTTTTTTTTGTTCTTAATTATATATCATTTTAAATTGCAAAGCGATTGTTTATTGAGCTAGCTTAGCTTTTTTTTTCCCCTTAAAATTAGCTCGATCGGTAAAACCTTAAAAGTACATAGCATGAAGTGTGTATCCAAATACAAATCCCCGAAAATAAGCTCCAACCTTTATTCATTATCTTCTCTCATCTCTCCAAGGCTTTTATGACCTCCCCTTAAAGTCTTAGACCTAAAATGTGCAAAGCAATTCAGAAAGGTTTAATAACCAATTCAAAAAAAAAAAAAAATATTGTCCAAAAAAATTTAAAGCTAATAAAAAACAACTATGTTATATAACTATCCAAAACCCGACAATTTTTCCAACGTCATATAAGGCAATTTATGTTTTGAGTTTTTTCTTTTTGGGTTTTGCTCTTGGCAAGGTTTATAAATAGGATGGTTGGGTGACTGGGAGCATGTTATATGTATGGTTGGGTAGAAGTGGTTGGGGTAATAGTTGTATGATCTTTTATAAGCTTATTTGTATTAACTTCACGAAAGAGTGAAGTACATTCTTGTAATTTTTTGGTTGGGCATGTTTGAGCACATGATAGGGTATCCTATGACAAACCCTTCATAGAAGGTGGGGTCATTGACTTGTACTTGAAAGTGCAACAAGGAAAGCATTATTTTGATGAAGACAAAGTGCCAAAGGAATCAACAAAAACCATTTAGAAGTTTTCCATTTCCCGCTCCCTTGTAATATTTTATATTTATGTTGAGTGTGGGTGGTAGACTTAGGATTTTTACTCAAGCGATTATGAGTTAGTTAGCATGAATACTAGTTAAGCTAAATATTTGAAAAATCTTAGAAAGGGACTAGGACTTCTGGAAAATCAATTTTGACATTATTTTTAAGAAAGTAGCAGTGACTACTCGAGTAGTTTGTGCACTACTTGAGTAGCCTGCAAAGTAGAAAAATGACCTGCTCACTGTTTCCCCTAACTACTCGATTAGTCTGTTGACTAATCGATTAGTTTTGCTGCACTAATTGAGTAGTTTGAGAAACAGTAAGTCCATCCTTTCTATGTCTACTCACACTACTCGAGTAGTGCTCCAACTACTCGAGTAGTAAGAGTCAGATCAGTCATTCTTCTGATTCTTATATGGTTGTTGAAGAGGCAATCAAGGGAGAATCTTTCCTAATTAGTTTTCTCAAGCTCCTCCTTGATTCTGGCGATTTTAAAACACAATATATTGATTACCTCTTCAACAAGAGCCACACCGATCATCTTGAGCAAAATAGTTTTCAAACCTTGCACACAAAAGAACATTTGATCTAATCCCTTTCTAAGAATCAATCTCATTCTAGTATTCGAGCTTTTCTTACTCATTGTCAATTGAGATTCGCTGTGATCTGATTTCTCCATTGAAGAAAGGAAGGATATCTTGAAGGTTTCAAGGAGTCCTACAATTGGAAGCGTTGAAGAGGTTCTTCAACCGTCAAGATCAACAGAAATTGGGGTAGACTTCAAGAGTTTGGTACACTCTTGAAAGGGATAGGTGTGATAGAGTGAGGTTTACTTGTATCTCCTATTGTAACCAATTTGAACTGATTTTGAGTAGACACTCCCTAAGGTTTAGGGGGGACTGGACGTAGCTCTCAGTGGATAGAGAGTGAACCAGTATAATAATTCTCTGTGTATCTCTTTTATTGCTTTCGTTTATTTCAGTTTATTTAATCTTTCCATCTGAACCTAAGTTAGCAAATCATTCGCTTCTGTTCTTGGCTTCGTGCTAGCAAAACCCTTTCTTTGAAAACTCTGTTCTCTGTCTGAATTTGAACGTATTACTCGAGTAGTCATTGAACTAATCGAGTAGTTCATCATATTTTGGACAGAAAATTAATTTTGTTTTAAAACAGTAAGCGTGTTATTTGTTAATATCAATTACATTCGAAAAGTTAATATCGTTACTTCAATTTACTATTCACCCCCCTCTAGTAAAGTGTTAGGCCGCTTGTTGGTTTCCAACAAGTGGTATCAAAGCTCGGTCGAAAGATCGAGTGTAAAAACTTTTTTGAAAAGATCCTTAAGGAAACCATGGGCTCTAACAATCCTTTTGGAGGGGAAGGCTCTTCAATAAACCGTCCTCCACTATTTAATGGTGAAGGATATACTTATTGGAAAGCCAGAATGAAAATATTTATTGAAGCGATTGATATTGATGTTTGGGATGCAATTGAGAATGGTCCCTATATACCTAGAAGAAAAATAAATGAGGAAGTTGTAGAAATTCCTAAGGCAAGTTGGAATGATGATGACAAAAAGAAAGTTTCCTATGATTTGAAAGCTAAAAACATCATTACGCCCGCCTTGTCTTATGATGAGTTCTTCAGAGTTTCACATTGTAAAAATGCGAAACAAATGTGGGACATTCTACAACTTACTCATGAAGGGACAAGCGAGGTTAGAAGGGCTAGATTAAATACATTGATGCATGAATATGAGTTATTTCGCATGCTTCCTAATGAGTCAGTTAATGACATGCAAAAGCGATTTACTCATATCATAAATCATCTCATAGCACTTGGTAAAACATTTCTCAATTCTGAAGTTATTAACAAAGTATTGAGATGTTTAAGCAGGGAATGGCAACCCAAGGTCACAGCTATCATGGAGTCAAAAGATTTAGACACCTTGGATCTTGCAACCCTCTTTGGAAAGCTTCAAGAGCATGAGATGGAGCTAGGACGCCTGTCTATGCATGAGGAAACAAATAAGAAGAAAAAGGGTATTTCTCTAAAGGTATCCACTAAGACCCCCAAGGTAAGCAAAGACTCTTCTGATAGTGAATCAAATTCTGATATTGATGAGGAAACCTTTGGTCTCATAAAGGTAATCATTAAAAAGATAAGATCAGGTGTCATGAGTGTGGAGAACCGGGATACATCAAGGTCTATTGTCCTAAGTTACACAAGAAAAGCGGTGAAGAAAGAAAGAAAGGCAAAGACTATAAATCCAAACGGGCCTACATTGTCTGGGATGCACCGGAAGAAAATGAAACTTCAGATTCAGACTCGTCAGATGATGAGGAGGCAAACCTTTGCTTAATGGGAAGATTCGATGAAGAAGCATCTCAAAGCCATACATCATCTGTGCAAGGAAATGAGGTAACCTCCGACACTGAATCTGATACTGAATCTGAATTTGACGATTATGAAGATTTATATTCTGCTTATATTGACATGCAATCTGAATTTAAGAAACTTGCTAAGAGTTATATCAAATTGAAAAAGAATGTTTTAAAATACAAAGAGCAAGTTCTTGAATTGGAAAATTGCATGGAAAAATTAAGAAGCGAAAATGAATCTTTAGAACATTCTATCACGTGCTTGAAAAGTCAAAATTGTGAAAGTTGCATTGAATATGAGAAAGAAATTTTAGATTTAAAAGCCAAAAATCCAACTTTTTCAAACAGTGATAGAATGCTAAATAAGTTGCTTAATGATCAACGAGATAATTCAAACAAAACAGGCCTTGGATATCAAAATGCCAAAAAGAAAATTTTTAGAAAAGTTGGCTCATTTTCAAAATTAAATAATTCAAAAAGGCCAACTTGTTTTTATTGCGGCATTCATGGTCATACATCGAATGTTTGTAAGATAAGGCATCATGGTATAGCAAATGGATTTTTTGTTTGGATTGTCAAGGGAGAAGATCCCTATACTAACCCCAAGGGACCCAAGACTACTTGGGTACCCAAAATGAGTAAGTAATCTCTGTCTTGCAGGTGTGCTTTCGAACGAAGGAGAATCATTGGTACTTGGATAGCGGATGTTCGAAGCACATGACTGGAGACAAGCATCACTTCATAGAGCTTACTCCAAAGGAAAAAGGATACGTTACGTATGGGGACAACAACAAAGGTAGTTCTATGGACTTAACTGAAAATCTTAGAGAGGACATTTAAAACTCAACTGAAGAGGAAACTCAAAAGGATGATCTGCCTCCCGCTTGGAAAACAAGCAAAAACCATCCAATCGACAAAGTGATAGGTGATATCTCACAGGGAGTATTAACTCGTCGTTCCATTCAAAATTTTTGTAATTTCGTTTCCTTTGTTTCTCAAATTGAACCTGATTCTGTTCAAAAAGCAATTGAGGATGAACATTGGGCTATTGCTATGCAAGAGGAACTAAATCAATTCACCAGAAATGATGTTTGGGATTTAGTTCCTAAGCCTGATGATCATACTATAATTGGTACAAAATGGATTTTTCGAAATAAAATGGATGAATCGGGAATAATTATTAGAAACAAAGCGAGACTTGTTGCTCAAGGCTACAACCAGGAGGAAGGTATCGACTATGATGAAACCTATGCTCCAGTTGCACGCCTTGAAGCAATTAGAATTTTACTTGCTTTTGCATCATTAATGAAATTCACCCTTTTTCAAATGGATGTTAAAAGCGCATTCTTAAATGGGTTTATAAATGAAGAAGTTTATGTTAAACAACCTCCTGGCTTTGAAAACCATGAATTTCCCAATCATGTTTATAAACTCAAAAAGGCTCTTTATGGTTTGAAATAAGCTCCTAGAGCTTGGTACGACCGATTGAGTTCTTTTCTTTTAGAACAAGGTTTTGAAAGAGGGAAGGTTGATACAACTTTATTCATTTATAAATCTAAAAAGGACATTCTTTTAGTACAAGTATATGTAGATGACATAATTTTCGGTGCTACTAATATGTCCTTGTGCAAGAAATTTTCAGATTTGATGAAAGGTGAATTTGAGATGTCGATGATGGAGGAACTCACGTTCTTCCTAGGACTTCAAGTAAAGCAAGTTAAAGGAGGGACTTTTGTGCATCAAGCGAAATACTGCAAGGACCTCTTAAGGAAATTTGGAATGGACAAGTGCAACAACGCAACAACTCCTATGAGCACCTCTTGCTACCTCGATAAGGATGAGTCAGGTAAGCCGGTAGATGTAAGTAAATATAGGGGCATGATAGGTAGTCTACTATATTTAACTGCATCTAGACCGGATATAATGTTTAGTGTTTGCATGTGTGCACGTTGTTTCGGACCGCTTTGTGCGATAAGTAAATGATTAATAGAAGAGATAATGAGTTCGTAAACTTGGTGAAGCTTTAGGCTTTCATTATATTGAAATGAGGTACAGAGAGGTTGATACAAGGAAATGGCTCCCACATTTGTGGTATTTTTTACAGAGGGAGAAGTGTGCGCGTTGGCCTTACACTCTCCTTTATGCTGCTAAGCTTAGGTTTTAGAAGGGGAGCTTCCTTTCCTTTTGTTGTATGCTCTCTGCGTTGTGGCTGTTGTTAGTCGCGGTGTCTTGGGGGATTCTGATCACCCTTGTTCCCCTTCTGATAGCAGTTGCCGGAGGGGTGTGCTTTCTGGCTTTTCCTCCTTTTCTGGACCTTTCTCTTTCTTGATACCGTGAGGAACTTGTCCCCATCTTCGTTGGCTTATTGCTCTTATGAGCTTGTAGAGTTGATGGAGTGCGCTCTGATTGCAGCTTCTCCCTCTTCAGCCCTTTTCTCTCCATATTCCTCATTGATGTTATTCTTGTGTCCTTTCTCTGAGTTTCAGAGAGAAGAACTATGAATGTTTGTTGTGTTTTTTTATTATCGCTCTCGTGTATTGCTTCCCCTTCTTCCTGGGCCTCTTCGTGGGGTTCCTCCCTCTCGATCTTTCTCCCTCCGTTGTCCTTTTTTTTCTATCTTTTTCCCTCCGTCGTCCCTCCTTTCTCCTCCTTTTCTGAAGAAGAAATGTATCTTATTTATAATGGTGTTTTGGACTAGAGGTTGCTGGCTTTTCGCCTTTGTCTGTTGGTTAATGACCCCTTGCATCATGTGTTCAGAGTTTCTTTCCAGTAGCTTTGTCTTCTTTACCATTCTTGGATTTGACATTGATGATTACAGTAAAGGAGAGGGATGCAAGTCTTACTACCTTTAGCTTTGTCTTGGGTAGCCAAAAGATTCCCTCCTGGCTTCCTCCGCAAGCCGTTGGAGCCTTGGACAGCTACGTCACCTTTGGCTGGTCACGTGTGCGCCCTCCGTGGGCTTCTACTTCCGGTTCGCCTTCGTTTATCGTGACTTTCTCCTCGAGTTTCCGTGGCACCTGAGACGCTTTGAGACGACACATGACGTTTACCGCCATCAGTACGCTCTACTCCTTCTTCCGGGCGCCTTATCGAGATGCGTCGCCTTGATGGTCGTCGCCTCGGCGCGTGTGTCGCCTTGGACAATTGCTGGAGTTTGCGCGCCTTTTGCCTTATTTTTTGTTTGACAATTCCTAGGCCTTCATATGATTTGGGCCTTGTAATTTGGGCTACCAAATATTAAGGTATCAACAATTGCCCCCTTTGCAGTGAGAGGGGAAGAATTTCCTTCTCGGTGCAAATCCTGTTTTTTTGTGTTTTTCTTGCTTGCTTCTTCTTTTCTCAACTTCCTATTCCTCGTTCTTCGCCTTTTTGTTATTTCTTCCGGTATCGCCTTTGATTTTCTGGGGAAGGCGTACAGAAGGGGACACCTCCGCATAACGGGTGTCTGTTTTGCATTTCCCCTAGTTTATTGGTTGCTTGGCGGTTTCTACTTTGAATTTTGACATCCAGTGGGGTCTTGTCAACGGGCCCTCCACTGGTGAGTCTTTTCGTTTTTCCTTTCCTCCTATTCTTCTGCTGCGTTCCACGTGTCATCAGGGGGAGAAGGCAAATATCCTTCAGTCTCTAGCACTTGCACGTTTCCCCACGTTCCCTCCTTTACTCATACTTTTCAAAACTTCCTTCAACCTTTCAGTTTTCTTCTTTACTTCTACTTCGTTCTCTCTCTCCTCTGTGTCTGAAACTTCCTTCTCTGAAAGCTTTCTCCATTACTCCTTTGTTCTTTGCTTTCTTGCTCTCTCCTATTTGCCCTTCTCTTGCATTTGTTGTCATCATGTCGAAATCAAAAGCCGTCGCTCCTCCTGCGGTTGAAAGCGCTTCCTCAAGCTCCGAGGAGGAGATTCAACTTCCAGGCCCTATTTCCTATTGCTTCACGCAGCAGCTTCCTTGCCCCCGCTCTTATCCTGTTGAACCAGGATATCGCCGCTGGGCCTCGGAGGTGAAGGCGGACTCGCCTTCTGGTCCCGACTTGGGCGATTTCGTTGCTGGCTCGTCTTCCAAGGCCATGGTGGTTTCCGAGGAGACCGCCGAACTCATTTCCTCTCCTTCCTACGATAAGGACCACTGCGCATTGGGCCCTTCGTTGCTTCGCTCCTATCTTCGCCGTTCGGAGTTCCCTTGGGTAGATGTGAACTTTAATGTTCGTGTGGGAGGTACCAATGGCTGGCAAGAGTGGGTTGATCATGTTTTTGCCACTGATGCTGCTTTCGTGGCTATTCTGGAGAAAGTAGGGATCGCTGCCGCCGTTAAGGCGTCGCCTCGGCTTGGTGCTAACCGCAAGCCCAGTGATTTGCTGATGTTGGTGCAGCGCTGGTGTTCCTCCACCCACACCTTCTTGACATCATGGGGGGAGTTTACCCCAACACTTGAGGATGTGATTATACTCCTCGGACTACCTTCCTTTGGGGACGGAGACCTTGATGTGGAGAACGTTGACGAACGTTTCTCTGAATTGTCAGTGCAGTTGAAAGCCGCTTCGGCTCTAAGTGCTATGTTTTCTCGGGACCTTTTCAGGCGAAGGTGTGCCTCGTATGCAAAGGGCTCTTCTTCTCAACGGGTGAGGGGTATTGGGAACTTAGTTCCTAGGAGCCGAAGGGTGAATCAACATTCCTCCCTTAAATACACATTTGCTAGTTGGGTCCGTTATTTCTTTGGTGATTTTCATGATGGTGAATTCCAGGCTGGGCCTGTCACAGATTCGCGCCTCTGTCGTGCCGCCTTTGTTGCTTTCTGGCTTAGTAGGTACGTGTTTCCTGGACCTCCATGGGAGTTTGTAAGCCCATGCGTCTTTGTCTTTGCTTGCCTTTTGGCAGAAGGTACACGCCTTCCCCTTGCTTCGTTTTACTTAGGCGGTTTATACGCTCGCCTAGACCAGGTATCAGTGCAGATGCGCATTTCTCATGGGCGCTTTGCAATCAACTCTTATATTGACTTGACTTTTCTTCAGTATTTCTTGTTTGAGCGTTTTCCTGATTATGGCCCTGTTAAACTTCCCCTTTCCACTGGTGCTGCTGGCTTGGAGCCTCATTCCTGGTGTTGGACGAGAGGATCTCCAAGAGAACCCTTAGCTTCTCTTATTGACTCAGAGGACAAGTTTTTGTTTCGCCCTTACTCGGACCTCCTGCATCCTCTTTACGACGAAGAGGCTTTTACCACAAGAAACGACGCCGCCACCCCTTTCGAGGGGGTTTATGATTTGTGGAAATTGATTTTATCAGTTCGTTGCTTGCCTGGTTTCGTCCCTTTGGACAGTAGGAGTGCTCACGGCGGAGCTCTTTGGCCTTGTGTCTACCGCCCTGATCGAGTGGCCAGACAGTTTGTGCGTGATCAAGCCCTTTGTGTTCTTGACATTGAGCAGGCCCCGGTGGAAGACTTGGTCAAAGCACTCCTTTTTGGTGCGGCTCCTGAAACTTCTGACATTGCTTGTGTTTATGTTCCTTCCTCCCGCATTGGAGGTGTTTTGCGTTCTTGGCTCACTTCTCATGAGGACATCTTGCAACATCTTCGCGATTTTGAAGCTTCTTCCTCACGTTCTGTTCCTTCTTTGCTGCCTATAGTTCATAATGACCCTTATTTTTGCACTTCCATGAAGAAAGCTACGGGTAAACATCTTGGCTATTTCTGTTTTTCTTTCTTTTCTTGCTTTGCATTTAACTTTTGCTTGGTTCTATTTTCAGCTGAGGGAGTTTCGCCCAGTCGCAGGGTTGCTGCGTCTCCCTCTGTTGCCCCCAGGCGAAGCAAAAGGAAGACTCCCTCGCAAGGTCCCTCTGTTTCTAGATCTCCGGTAGTAGTGGCGCCGCCAAATCTTGCAAGAAGAGGAAGGCAGTTGCAGCTGTTCCTACTCGCTGGTCCAGCCGTTTGCGCACTTCCGGTATCCGTATCGCTCCTTCTTCTCCGGTTCATGTAGATTTGGTCCAAGATGAAATTAATGAGACCAATTCAGATGATTCCCTTTTGTCTCATCATGACTCCACCGAAAGCGGCGGCGTTGGAGGACATTCTCCAGGTTTCATTTCTTGCTTTCGCTTTTCTCCAGCCTTTTCACTTCGTTTTTCTTGGGCAGTTTTCGTAATATCATCGATTCTTTATTTTTTTTTTGAGTGCAGGTGGTCATTCATCGGCGTCGCCCTCATCCCAGTTCCCTGAGAACGTTCCTGTTGTTCCACCTGTTTCCGATCATGAAGATTTCATGGACCTCTTTTATCAGCCTTCAGCTGGTGAGGGCGTTGCCTCTTCTGATTTTGCTGCCAGTGATGATTTTGACTTGACATCCCCTGTTGGCACTCCAAGGAGTGTTCCTGTTTCTCCCAAGGGTGTGCCTTTGAAGGCCCCTTCAGGTACTGCAGCCGCTGACATCATTTATGAGCTTGTTTCAGATGTTCCAAGACCTGGGAACATGTTTGGTGGGGTGGGTGCTGAAGTTGATGCCACTGCCCCTTCAGAGAGCCAAATTTCTACTGTTTCTGAGGCCCCAACTGGAGAGCGTCTTGCCCCCAGAAGCAATGTAGATCTTATTTCTTTAGCTGATATGGGTAAGGCTCCTGCCGCGAGGGCAAGTCACGCCTCCGCTTCTCCAGGGTCTTCTTTAGTTTGTAAGTGTTTCTTTCTTCACCTGACTCAAGTTGGGTTTTTTCTTCCTTCGTGTTCTTGTCTCATTATTTCTGCATGTGTTGCTATGTGCTTTTGCAGCTCCATTTTCTGCAGGTGATCAGGCCTTGATTGACTCGTTCCTACGTGCTCACACTTCTTTGATACCTCCTCCAGCTTCGCTTCCCCGCCTCTTCCGAGAGTCCGATTCTCAAACTCTGTTGCGGATGTTACGTTTGGTCCGCTCAGTTGACATAGATGACTTGCCATGGGAGGACAAGGCTGAGGTTCTGGACTGTCTGTACACGCTTCGATTCCAACATTATTCTGGTTCTTGGCTTGAGAATGCCATTGCTGGCTTCGAAAGTTTGCGCCCTCCATTTGATGACGCTGAGTTGGCCGATGCTGAGCGTGCTTTGCAAGAGCGCTGTGCCCCTTTAGTGTCTCGCATCGAAGAACTTTCCTTTCAACTTGATCAAGTGACTACTGAGTTGGAAGCTCTTGACCAGGAGATTAACGATTTGGCTAACACGAAGTATTCTCATGAGGAAGTTTGCAGGGTCACTTCTTTGAATTCTCTCTTCTTTATGTAGGCACTATTTCGCCACTTGTGCTGCTACTTTGACATCCTTCTTTTCAGACTATGGTTTTGGTTGCCACTTTCTTTTGGCTTCGTAGTTTGTCGAATTTAGCCTCTGTTACTTTATTGCCTTCGAACTTGTACCTTGGGATTTATGATGCCTTTTGTAAGCTTGGATTCTACTTTGCGTGTTTGTTGCTACGTTGACAATTTTTATGCATGTCTTGTCTTTGTCTTTTCATTTTTCTTGTTTGTTGTTGTTTGCCTTGCGCCTGGGATTTGCATTTGGATTGTGCATTTTTGCTCTTGTGCGTTTTGTCAACCTTGTCGCTTTGGCGATTGTGGCTTGAACTTCGTAGCTTCATAGTTGCTTGTTATTGTACTTGTGTTTGCTTCTGTTCCTGTATGCTCTTCTTTTCTTCAAGCATTCTGATAGCACACATCTCTTCTTTTTCTTCTTTTCTTCTTCTTACAAGGGCCCTTATGTTTTTGGTGCCCAAGGAAGGTTTTCTTTCCTTCCTCCCCTCTCCACTTTTTTTTTGGAGCGCGCTTTGGGCGCTACAAACTTGTTGCAGATTTTAATGGCCCCTCATGTCATTGGTGCCAAGATTTTTCTCAGGGTGCACGTTGGGCACGCTCTCTCTTTTTTTTTCTCTTTTTTTTTGTGTTTTGTTTTTTTTTTAAGCAATGGCCCCTCATGTCGTTGGTGCCAAGATTTTTCAGGGTGCACGTTGGGCACGCTCCACAGATTTTGTCGCTTTGGACCTTTCCTTTCAATTGTCGCTTTGGACTTTTCAGTTTGCCGCTTTGGGGCTTTTCTTTTCAGTTTGTCACTTTGGACTTTTGTCATTTTGGGCCTTTCTTTTTTGTCGCTTTGGACTTTTGCCGCTTTGGGCTTTTCTTTCTGGTTTGTTACTTTGGACTTTTGCCGCTTTGGGCTTTTTCTTTTCGTCGCTTTGGACTTTTGCCGCTTTGGGCTTTTCTTTTTGTCGCTTTGGACTTTTGCCACTTTGGGCTTTATAAACTAACGGATCGCCTTGGATCTTGCGTTAGCCAACCTCTTTTACAGATTTTTCCGCCCGCGTTTAAGACTAGCGCCCTTGTTTCCCGGGACCTTTTCTAGTCTCGCGATATGGCGTACTTTGCCCGCGTCTGTCCCGGAAATTTTTTAGGAGGTCTATCCGGGTACCGCGATAAGGCGCTTGTGCCCGCGGTACGGTTCAACACTATTCTTTTTCTTTTTCTTTTTTCTTCTTCTCTTCCTTTTCCTCTCTCTCTCTTTTTTTTTTGTAGTGTTGAACCTCGCGTTCTGGCATTATCGACCCTGTTTGAGGGTGTTTGCTACAGTGATACTTCATGTCATCAGTATCATTTGACCTCTTTCCGGGGACACCTCATGTCATCAGTGTCGCTTCGAGCTTTAGTATTGGCACCTCTTGTCATAGGTACTGCCTTGCTTCTGATTGATTGCTTAACTCTGACTGCTTGTGCTTCGTAACACCTCTTGTCATGGGTGCTGTTGGGATTCTGGCAAGTGTACCAGATCGTACAAGTAATATAGACAATGAAGTCCGAGTATCGTACCCAAGGGAGTGACTGTTTAATTAATTCCACCTAATTAATATTACTTAGTGAACGAGACAAAGGATTTATGAATTTGTAAATAAAAACAGAAATTAAAATAAATGACTCTTTGACAAGGGGAAAGGCGGGATGTAGTTTCTATGCAGGTTCCTAAATATTCTATAACAAATTAATTTATTTTCCTTGAATTCCGAATTGGTTTTGCAAAATTAGATAACACCTAATGTCTTAGCATGTTTCTATATTTTAGAGATTAATCTCCCAATGATGTCTCGAGGGAGCCTTAAAACCTAACCCTTTCATTAAGTTCAGTCAAAACCTCTTTTTATAAAATTACTCAATTCATAGAAAACATGTATGTGCCTATGCAATTGAGTTGTTTGATTAATGACTAAATCCTAAATTCATATGTCTATTCATAAAGGATTTTCAAAAGTCATGAAACAACTTCTTTCATGAGAAACAAACAAGAACAATCAAACACAGAATTCAATAACGGAAAATAAGATTAATTTATTACTAGAAATATTGAAAAGGTTCCATTCATCTACTCCTACATCCCAAAGATGGAATTAGTTCATACTTACAAGAGAAAACACAATAAACATGATAAAAATAATTACCATGAATCCTTGAGCTAACTCCATGTTCTTCACAAAAACCTCCAATTCTTGTTCTTTCTCCAAGTCTCAAATCCTAATCTACTATTATTCTATGGAGTTGTATGAGTGTCTCTCCTCTCTCTCCCCTGAATGAATCCTAATCCTATTATTATATAGATAAAAACTAACCTAATTTCCAATCTAATGTGATAAGATAAAACTAATCCTAAATCTGAATATAATATGATAAGATCCTATTAGAATAAACTAATCTCTAAGAATCTGGAGAAGATATGATTAAATCCACCAATGCTTGACAACGTGCGCTTGGGCGAGATTGACCACGCCTGGGCGTGATGGCCTGCGCTTGAGCGCAAATTCCTGCGCCTGGGCGCACGACGGTGACTTCAAAATTGTCTTCTCAGTTCCAACTTCAAGGTTTTATTACTTGCTTCTCTTTTCTTTTTCCAAATTAAACAAATTAAGCTCCAAAACCTGAAATTAAGAACCAAAAAGGCACAAAATCCACAAGGATCTCGTTCCTCGTCATTAGTAGATAAAATCAATCTTTTCTTAACACTTACTTGAGAAACAAGCCAAAATCACTAAGAAAGAGGGTAAATTATCACTCAAAAAATCATATTTTTGGCTCCAATCAGGTGCTACTTTTTAGTTCTTCTTGCAATTATCAGTGTGCAAATGCTTGGATTTCTTGATTGGCTTTGTGCTCATGCTCGCTTTCGCATGATCTGCTTTGACGCATGGATGAGCTCATATGTGCCTTACTTCAGAGGCTTATAGATTTCTTGGTTTCTCTTGCGTCAGGGTGCTTTGGCTTGCTTATGCGAGCAAACTGGGTTGAACTCAAGATTTTAGCTTAGCTCCCCTTGGTTATGTTGTGTTTGGAGCAGTTTTGGGTTAGTCACTTGTACGCTTTTGGCATGCTTTCATCTTGCGCTTTGCTCTTGCATATGATTTTATGCTTCAATGTTCAAGTATGCCTTTGAGTAACATACTCTCCGGATTTCATACTCATACTGGTCATCACAAAGCCTGCATTTGCCCTCGTGCGGCATGTACGCCTTTTCATGCACGCCTTGCAATTGTGATCGCGGCCGCCTTTAAAGTTTGCTTTTGACTTCTGGCTGGCTTTTGCTTGGAAATGTCTTCTGCTTCATCCTAATTTACTCTTGGGTTTAGTTGTGTCAGCCTTTGCACATGTGCTTACTCTTGCTTTTCAATCACCTTCCTTGCACGCTTTTGCTTCGAAGTCACCTTCGTCTTTCTGGTTTGAATTCATCGTCAGTTTTTTTGTTTTCAGCTTTTGATACATCTTGCTTTTAGATTTTTTTTTCGGCTTGACACTAGCAACGTTCTGTTTTTGGTTTACTTCAGGATCTCTGGCTTCATCACTGTTTATTTTCTCTTGACGTGCCTTGGGTTTTATCTTTGCAGCTTCACATGAGGCTTTCTGATTCAACTTTGCTTTTCTCGCCTTTTCTTGTCAGTTAGTTTGTACCAAATGCACGTTCACATGCGTCTCGCCGCCATGACTCCATGTTCGTCTTCTGGCTCTGGATTTCATGCGTCTTACTATCTTGCTCAGGGTTCACCCATTTTTGTGAACTCTTTTCTCATTGCTTGATTTTCACCGATCTTTTCTACTCGTACGTCGCGTTTCTTTTCTCGGTACTTTGCTCTTGTTTCATCACTTGCCTTCTGATACTTTACTTTGATCGCCTTGCCTTCATGGGGCGAGATGCGGAGTTTTTTTTTGGTGAAAGCGTACCAAAGGACTTCTCAGATTTTAGAAGGTGGTTGGTTCTTATTCCTCCATAAACAGTTTTCATTTTCGGATATTTTCATGCTACGCATGTCTGTTTTATTAGTTGTATCTAGTAAATCATGTATAAAATCAATCATGCGTCGTTATGTAACATTATCAAGGTCATGTTTTCATACAACGCTTTCCCAAAGCGCACCTTCTCAACATTTAAATCATATAGCTTATAACAGAAAACATTGCTCTCGCATGATGGAACTTATGAAAAACAGTTTTCTTTACATCATGCCTTGGTTGAGCCGAGAAAAATTAACAAGATCATGGCAAGAATGACCAGTATGATACACTAATTTCAGTTCTACAGCAAACATTCAAATGCATAGAGTTGTCTAGTTATTTTTTTTTTCTAGTCAGGCATTCGATACATATCAGGGCGGCAGAATTCATGATTGTGACCATACACATGTAATTTTCAACCGTGACACACATAGCCACATATCATATCATGTCTTGTTAGAACAATGTTATTCTAGACAGAGTAAAAATAAATCGTTCTTACCGGGATATTCTTAGACATGAAACTAACTACGTAGAGCATGATGTCATGTAAAAGCGATACTGCCAAAAGCATGTTAAGACATAGATGCAAAAAAGGGTGAGCATACAGCAACCCTATTTCCTTAACTAACATACAGCAACCGATACGTGATTGGATACATTTTTCATGTCATCATGATTCATATCTATTATAATCAATTTCATGAAAAGACTTGCTAGCATATGAATGATAAATTAGACTGAGTCAAAGATTGTGTGTACTTAACTCATAGTGCAGACAACATGAAGCATTTTTCCACGTAAGCTCTCTGATTGCGCATTTTGCTCATGAGTCTCTACTTTCTTGCGTAGCGCCTTCGTCCGTAAGGGCGTACTTTTGCCCTTTCGGTTGTGTAACCGCCTTCTAAAAAGCTAAGTAGAGCGAACGTTGTCGCCTTCTAAAGCGTCGCCTTGGAAGCGTCGCCTTTCTGGACGATTGGGCTGACAAAGATCTAGGCCGCCTCTTGGACGAGTCTCGTCGCCCTCTGGAAAGTTTGTATCAGAGCGAACCTGGCCGCCTTCTGTGGGCACGCCTTCTGGGGAAATCGCTCTCTGAGGGGCGCCTTCCAGGGAGCTCGACGCCTCTTCCGTTGGAGACTGTTGATGTCGGTGGAGCGCCTTCAGGAGCTATCTTTTAAGTGGCGCTTCTAGGAGCATTTCCTTCAAAGTTGGAAGTCGTAGCTTCGCCGATTGGATCTGAAGCTCAGCCTTCCAGGATCCGCTCCCGTCCTTCTGCTTGCAGGACTGGGTGTCGGGTCTTAGACGGCAACTGCGGGTATCGCCTCCAGATCGGCATTTCCCACAGGCGCTTGTTACACCACGTAAATCCCATTTCTTTCAAGGTTTGGAAGCCATAGCTTCCCCAGCGGAGTCGCCAATTGTTTCGGACAGCTTTGTGCGATAAGTAAATGATTAATAGAAGAGATAATGGGTTCGTAAACTTGGTGAAGCTTTAGGCTTTCATTATATTGAAATGAGGTACAGAGAGGTTGATACAAGGAAATAGCTCCCACATTTGTGGTATTTTTTACAGAGGGAGAAGTGTGCGCTTTGGCCTTACACTCTCCTTTATGCTGCTAAGCTTAGGTTTTAGAAGGGGAGCTTCCTTTCCTTTTGTTGTACGCTCTCTGCGTTGTGGCTGTTGTTAGTCGCGGTGTCTTGGGGGATTCTGATCACCCTTGTTCCGCTTCTGATAGCAGTTGTCGGAGGGGTGTGCTTTCTGGCTTTTCCTCCTTTTCTGGCCCTTTCTCTTTCTTCATACCGTGAGGAACTTGTCCCCATCTTCGTTGGCTTATTGCTCTTGTGAGCTTGTAGAGTTGATGGAGTGCGCTCTGATTGCAGCTTCTCCCTCTTCAGCCCTTCTTCTCTTCATATTCCTCATTGATGTTATTCTTGTGTCCTTTCTCTGAGTTTCAGAGAGAAGAACTATGAATGTTTGTTGTGTTTTTTTTATTATCGATCTCGTGTATTGCTTCCCCTTCTTCCTGGGCCTCTTCGTGGGGTTCCTCCCTCTCGATCTTTCTCCCTCCGTTGTCCTTTTTTTTCTATCTTTTTCCCTCCGTCGTCCCTCCTTTCTCCTCCTTTTCTGAAGAAGAAATATATCTTATTTATAATGGTGTTTTGGACTAGAGGTTGCTGGCTTTTCACCTTTGTCTGTTGGTTAATGACCCCTTGTATCATGTGTTCAGAGTTTCTTTCCAGTAGCTTTGTCTTCTTTACCATTCTTGGCTTTGACATTGATGATTACAGTAAAGGAGAGGGATGCAAGTCTTACTACCTTTAGCTTTGTCTTGGGTAGCCAAAAGATTCCCTCCTGGCTTCCTCCGCAAGCCGTTGGAGCCTTGGACAGCTACGTCGCCTTTGGCTGGTCACGTGTGCGCCCTCCGTGGGCTTCTACTTCCGGTTCGCCTTCGTTTATCGTGACTTTCTCCTCGAGTTTCCGTGGCACCTGAGACGCTTTGAGACGAAACATGACGTTTACCGCCATTAGTACGCTCTACTCCTTCTTCCGAGCGCCTTATCGAGATGCGTCGCCTTGATGGCCCTCGCCTCGGGGCATGTGTCGCCTTGGACAATTACTGGAGTTTGCGCGCCTTTTGCCTTATTTTTTGTTTGACAATTCCTGAGCCTTCATATGATTTGGGCCTTGTAATTTGGGCTACCAAATATTGAGGTATCAACACACGTTTTCCAGCAAAACCAAAAGAATCCCATTTATCTGCTGTAAAACGTATTTTTAAATATTTAAAAGGGACTGAAAACACTGGATTATGGTATCCCAATGATGCTAATCTTAGTTTGATTGGTTATTCTGATTCTGATTTTGCGGGATGCAAGCTTGATAGAAAAAGCACTAGTGGTACATGTCATTTATTGGGAAGTTCACAAGTGTCTTGGTTTTCCAAAAAGCAAGCTTGCGTTGCTCTTTCTACCGCAGAAGCATAATATATTGCAGCCGGTAGTTGTTGTGCTCAAATCCTTTGGATGAAGCAACAACTATCGGATTTTGGTTTAAAATTAGATCACATCCCTATCAAATGTGATAATACCAGTGCAATCAATCTAACTAAGAACCCTGTGTATCATTCACCAAAAAAAACACATCGAAATAAGACATCATTTTTTACGCGATCATGTTCAAAAGGGTGACTGTACTATAGATTTTGTAAGTACTGAAAATCAATTAGTTGATGTTTTTACAAAACCCCTGCCAAGAGACACCTTCTTTCTGTTAGAATTATTGATAGGATTGGCAGCTGTCACCCAAGAAGGGGGGTGAATTGGGTGTTTACGAAAACATTGGTTTCAAATCGCTTTCAATAAAATTAAAGAGATTTTGCAGCGGAAAACAATATATCGATGAAAACGATTGCGCAGAAGCGAATAATATTAATACTATTATGAAAAACTAATATGCGCGGATACGAATTAAAAAAGAACAACGAAAACCGTTACCGTGCTTATTATTTTAAATTCGCTTAAAATAGATTATTACAAAATAGAAGTTATGATGCGCAACAAATAAATATAACAGCGGAAAATAAAGAGATGAGGGATAGAAGAGATTGCACCGGAGATTTTATCCTGGTTCGGCAAACCCGGCCTACTCCAGTCCCCAAGCGACCCGCTTGAGCTTTTCACTAAACCAAGACGCCACGCGTCCCCAAATACAACCAGAGCGCCCCGCAAGCTACTAGGAACCTCCTTTCGCCAGGGACCTCAATAAACCAGATAGCCTAACTACTAGGTGCCCCACCGTTCGTCTAGCACTACCCACACAGCACAGGGTTCCTCACCCTACAACCACGAACGCAGCACGTCCGCACTAGGAGATTCACTCCCTAGTCACTAAGGGTTACACACCCCTTTACAACACGGTTATGATATGAGTTGGGTACAACAACTATGATGCACTCTTAATAGTGCGGATACAACAATAATAGGCCTCTCTAACAATGATGTGTTCTAATCAACACGAATACAACAATACAAGTTCTAATGGCTATGGATAAAGGTTTCAATATAGCATAGGCCAAAACTTAGAGAGTATGGAGAAGAAGAAGAGCAGAACGTGAAAACGTTTTTCCCAAAAATATTATCAGAAGTGTTAAGATAGAAAAGAGAGAAAAACCTTCTATTTAAAAAGATTTGAAAATATTTGAATTTTGAATATGAAATCAGAATCAAATCAAAAACGATTTTGGAAATAAATCAAATTCAAAATTAAATCAAAAACAAATCAGGAAATATATAAAGATTGATTTTCTGAAATCAAATAAATAAAATAATATTTTTGAAATCAAAATCAAATCAAATAGATTTAAAGAATAAAATAAAAGATTTGAATCTTAAACCAACAAGGAATATTTTCAAAAATAAAATCAAATTCGAATTTTGAAAATAAATCAGAATCAATTATGTAAAAACAAATCTGGAAATAAATCAAAATGATTCTGACGCGTTTTTCAATAAAACTTGAGGTAATCGATTACTTCAGGGAGGTAATCGATTATCCCTTTAAAAATAGAAACTTTGAAATTCATTTGAAAACCCAGTAATCGATTATCACATGCATGTAATCGATTACTTCACTTCTGTTTAATATATGATGCAACTGATATAATCGATTATCTGTGCCAAGTAATCGATTACTTTCATACAAAAAGTAATGGATTAGCCAGGTTCAAATACTCGATTACACACTCTCTGGATTTTCTATGATGCAATATAAATAATCGATTATCTTGAAAGAGTAATCGATTATCTCTGTCCAAACTTGTAAGAACAGATTTTCACAACTTAGAGAAATCCAGCTAGAGGTTGCCAAGATATATTTTCACAGTGAATCAATTAAGACATTAAAAACACGTTTATAGAAAAACTCTTTTGGCAATTAAAACATTCTTTAGATTTAAAACGTTTTTCTCCAATAACTCTAAATAAGGCCTAAACATAAGTGACACAATTATTCTAGCCTTACATTGATTCCTAATGATGGAAGGGAGGAAACCACTTGAAGCTTCTTGTTTGACACTTGACTTGCACTTTACTTTGAAAGGTTCTTGTTTGGCATCATCAAAACTCTTCAACGTTCTTCCACGTTGAATTCTAACACTCCCCCTTTTTGTTGATGTCAAACCTATTCTCTGCAAGACAAGGGTTAAAGCAGTATGCATATATAAAAAATATATCTCCCCCTCACACATAGGAATATCAATGTCTCCCCCTGAATTGATGCACATAAGATATAAATAAAATACAATTAACCTTTGCATCAACTAGGGACTCCAATACCCTGCAAGAGGGTATCTCCAACGCCCAAGTCAGTAAAGCATAATATAATGTATAATGGGCAATTGTAAATACACATAATCAAGTATAGGCAGGATATAGGTAAAACAAATAACATGATTTGTTATCATCAAAACACAATGCACTAGGCATAAGGGAAATCCATATTTCCACAATTCTCCCCCTTTTTGATGATGACAAATCATTATAGAAAATTATGAATCAGATAGCAAACAAACATATAAGCACATATTCATAATTTTCTATAACAATATTTCTCCCCCTATTTGACATCAGCAAAAAGAATTATGGGATAAATTTTTTTTCCCAATAAATAATTTAAAAAGCGCATGATGTCAAAACGGAGTGGAAATACAAAACATGTTTTCAATGCAAATATTCAAAAATTATTTTTCTCCCCCTTTCTAAAAGAATTTTTCAAAACAGGCATAACACAAAAGGGAGATAAAAAATGCATCATCAAAACATGATAATCCTATATGCCATGACAAAAATATTCAATTCAGCACATATTGTCATATAAGGCATATATCACATAAACAAGTATCATATGATAAAAAAAAATAAGAGTAGTGATACTTATCGAGATGACGCTTTCCATGTATGTAGTCATTCCATTTGTGGAGTTTCTTCCTTTGATAGAGTATCATTACGTATCTTGTAGAAAACTCCACTTGTTCAGTATGTTGCACTTCTTCCACTCCAAGAGATCATTCACATATCGCAGAGTCACTATCAAGTGTTTGAGTATTGCCCAGTTCTCTTGTCATTTGAATGCATTAACCATAAGTTTGTAGAGAACGTTGCATACAGATACTTGTAGTAATACCTGCAAAACTAATTAGCACGTGTTTCTCTTGGTATCCAAGATAATTGGATCCTTAAGGATTAGTAGCACAAGCATAAATAGGCATTTTGACTTTTCAAATATTGAAGCACATAAAGGACAACATAGTCAAATGCACTTAAAAAATATGCTCATGTACACAAATGCATGTCTTATATCAATATATATATCTAGTATGTCATGACATGGCATCAACACATAAAGAGTGTATTCAAGTGATACAAGGAATTTAAAAAATATTTTAATACACATGATACAACTCACTATGTGGTGAAAAATAATGCAATGCACAAAAAAAAAATAATCATGTGTTGAAAAAGATTTTCAAATAAAGCAAGACACACATGATTTATTTTATCCAAGGAGTGATCATGAGAAATAAAAGATTTTCAAAAAGATTTCAGCACTCATGATACACCTTGGTATGCATAAAAAATAGAGTAGTCCAGGTATACCTTTGTGTAGTCGTTGTTATAGGTGGAATGATAATTTGATACCTTGGACTTGTTGATCAACGAGGCGTTTGTCCTTACCCATTGCTTCTTGCTTGAGGTCCTAGACCATTTGATTTCACTTTTATGCATGTGAGAAGCTTTGGTTGTAGGTGCTTTTCTCCTTTGACCAATCCATTTATTTATTTGCCTCTTGGAAATCACCCTTGACACTTTCCCTTCTTCTCCTCCACTTGGTTCATCATTTTTAATAAAATTCTGCACATTTGAAATACTAGGAGAACATTTTGGTACCCATTGCATCTTGGGTCCTTTGGGGTTAGTCTTAGGTTCCTTAGAAGCCTTTGGAACCCATTGCAAATTATTTCTCATATTATAAGTTTTACGATAAAAGCATAAATGAGAAATATGTCCTAAATTACCACAATAATTGCAAATAATGGGTTTAGATGATGGTTTGACATTTTCAAAATTATTTTCATGAAACTTGGAATTTTTAATTTCACATTGAAAAATATTATTGTCATCAACTTTACTTGATTTTTGGATATCCACATTATTTTCAATTTCATCAAGTAAAGAATTTGAACAATTTGATTTTTCAATGTTACTTTCAAAAAGTGCTTCCTCAACTTGTTTTTCAATATGTAAGCAATTTTCAAAAATGGTTGAGGAATTGTTTTCTAAAAATATCTCTTTATCAAAAATATCTCCATTTTTCAAAATATCAATTTCATTTTCAATCAAGGAGAGTTTTTGTAAAGAGTCCAAGTTTTTATTTTCTAAAGATATCAAATCATCATTCAAATCATTATATTCAAATTGTAGATTATTAGAACAAGGACTATTGGAAGTTACCTTATGAGCCGTGTAATTTGATATTTCATTTTCATCTTCCAACGACTCCTCATTCGAAGAACTTGATTCTTCCAATGAGTCTATAAAGCTTTCAAATAGTCTCTCTAATTCATCTTCATCGCATGTTGAACTACTCCCCACGCTTTCAGTATCATCGTATTCTTCTTCCAGGGAGTTAGTTCTTTCATGCTCTACATCACTTTCTTCTTTCTCCTCCTTTTTCCTGTGGACACTAACACTTTCATGAAGATCATTAGTAGCATAGTGTGTATTCAAAGTGTCCCACATATCCTTAGCATTCAAACAATTTTCAATAATAGCATATGCATCAACATTCAAAGAATTTTTCAAAATATGCATAGCTTGAATATTGAATGAAAAAGATTTTTCATCAAAATCATTTAAAACATGTTTTTGATCAAAACCATGAAGAACAATATGCCATAAACGAAAACTAATAGATTGAAGAAATATTTTCATTCTAGCACTCCAATAATGAAAATTATTTCCATAAAAAAATGGTGCATCATCGAATGTAAAACCCTCCATATTAAAACAAATAAAATATCCCAACGCTGCCAATCTACAACGGATCTTTAACTCAGACTGTTAGGCCTTTACCAGAGCACGAAGCTCTGATACCAATTGTTAGAATTATTGATAGGATTGGCAGCTGTCACCCAAGAGGGGGGGGGGTGAATTGGGTGTTTACGAAAACATTGGTTTCAAATCGCTTTCAATAAAATTAAAGAGATTTTGCAGCGGAAAACAATATATCGATGAAGACGATTGCGCATAAGCGAATAATATTAATACTATTATGAAAAACTAATATGCGCGGATACGAATTAAAAAAGAACAACGAAAACCGTTACCGCGCTTATTATTTTAAATTCGCTTAAAATAGATTATTACAAAATAGAAGTTATGATGCGCAACAAATAAATATAACAGCGGAAAATAAAGAGATGAGGGATAGAAGAGATTGCACCGGAGATTTTATCCTGGTTCGGCAAACCCGGCCTACTCCAGTCCCCAAGCGACCCGCTTGAGCTTTTCACTAAACCAAGACGCCACGCGTCCCCAAGTACAACCAGAGCGCCCCGCAAGCTACTAGGAACCTCCTTTCGCCAAGGACCTCAATAAACCAGATAGCCTAACTACTAGGTGCCCCACTGTTCGTCTAGCACTACCCACACAGCACAGGGTTCCTCACCCTACAACCACGAACGCATCACGTCCGCACTAGGAGATTCACTCCCTAGTCACTAAGGGTTACACACCCCTTTACAACACGGTTATGATATGAGTTGGGTAAAACAACTATGATGCACTCTTAATAGTGCGGATACAACAATAATAGGCCTCTCTAACAATGATGTGTTCTAATCAACACGAATACAACAATACAAGTTCTAATGGCTATGGATAAAGGTTTCAATATAGCATAGGCCAAAACTTAGAGAGTATGGAGAAGAAGAAGAACAGAACGTGAAAACGTTTTTCCCAAAAATATTATCAGAAGTGTTAAGATAGAAAAGAGAGAAAAACCTTCTATTTAAAAAGATTTGAAAATATTTGAATTTTGAATTTGAAATCAGAATCAAATCAAAAACGATTTTGGAAATAAATCAAATTCAAAATTAAATCAAAAACAAATCAGGAAATATATAAAGATTGATTTTCTGAAATCAAATAAATAAAATAATATTTTTGAAATCAAAATCAAATCAAATAGATTTAAATAATAAAATAAAAGATTTGAATCTTAAACCAAAAAGGAATATTTTCAAAAATAAAATCAAATTCGAATTTTGAAAATAAATCAGAATCAATTATGTATAAACAAATCTGGAAATAAATCAAAATGATTCTGACACGTTTTTCAATAAAACTTGAGGTAATCGATTACTTCAGGGAGGTAATCGATTATCCCTTTAAAATAGAAACTTTGAAATTCATTTGAAAACCCAGTAATCGATTATCACATGCATGTAATCGATTACTTCACTTCTGTTTAATATATGATGCAACTGATATAATCGATTATTTGTGCCAAGTAATCGATTACTTTCATACAAAAAGTAATGGATTAGCCAGGTTCAAATACTCGATTACACACTCTCTGGATTTTCTATGATGCAACATAAATAATCGATTATCTTGAAAGAGTAATCGATTATCTCTGTCCAAACTTGTAAGAACAGATTTTCACAACTTAGAGAGATCCAGCTAGAGGTTGTCAAGATATATTTTCACAGTGAATCAATTAAGACATTAAAAACACGTTTATAGAAAAACTCTTTTGGCAATTAAAACATTCTTTAGATTTAAAACGTTCTTCTCCAATAACTCTAAATAAGGCCTAAACATAAGTGACAATTATTCTAGCCTTACATTGATTCCTAATGAGGGAAGGGAGGAAACCACTTGAAGCTTCTTGTTTGACACTTGACTTGCACTTTACTTTGAAAGGTTATTGTTTGGCATCATCAAAACTCTTCAACGTTCTTCCACGTTGAATTCTAACACTTTCATATAAGAAGGGAGCTAGGCATTTTAGATGAATCTAGTGTCAGCTAATTGAATTAAGTATTTAAAGTCACCTAAAATTCAAGGTCTTATTTCGTTATGAAGTTGTTTGTATACTCTTTTAAATATTTAGACGTAAATCTTTTGGGCTTGAAAAGTGCACAATAAGTGTTTCATTAGCTTGCATCTGTTTAAAATGTTTTATTAAAATGATTTTTAAATTTTCTCCTGGGTTTTAACTGCTGGTGAATGTAAAATTTTTCACGTACTACTCGATTAGTTCCTTGACTAATCGAGTAGTCCACTTAAAACTGGTTTTTCTCTCTCCTTGAAAAGACGAACTACTCGAGTAGTCCCTTAACTACTCGAGTAGATCGCTGGTTCTGCAGCAGATAAGACCAGACTTGGTTGTTTTCTTCCTCATTCTTTCTCTCTCAAAAACACAGTTTTACCTCTCTCTCTCTAGGTTTTCTAATTTTGTGCACTATTTCATAAATTTCTTCCACAAAATCTTCTCTTTTTCAATCTCTATTACTCTTTCTTCACTCAATCTTCTCTATTTCTTCCTATTTATTCTCAAATTCGGATTATCCCCTTTTCAAACCTAAAAATCCGTTTTCTTTGAGAATCTCCAATGGCATCATCATCCTCTGCTCCTGCTTCTGCTGCAAAGCGTACCAAGAAACGTTCTCATGAGATTGATCTGGATCATTATTTCTCTGTTGCTTCCCGAAATGGTCGGTGGTCACGCTTTTCATCAAGGGACCATGCTGAAATCTGTTGGATAAATGCTTTCTGGTTGTTTCATCAGCAGCTACCTCGGGTAAATCTCCTTGCAAATTCTGGTTGACAGCGTTTCCTAGAATATAATGGTCGTTTTTACACTAGGACTCTCAAACAATTTTATGCTAATCTGGTGAAACAAGGAAACAAATATTACTCTTTTGTTCATGGCACTCGCATTGAATTTTCTCTGGCTGACTTGCATACTCTTTTTGACTTACCTACTGCTGGGGCTTCCTTGGTTAACAAGGTTTTGAACTGTGATGTTTCTAGAATTTACTCTGAGACTCTTCGTCCTGGTTTTGAATGGTCCAATGGTGTTAAAAAGGTTAAGCCGATGACTGAGGATAACAGGATTTTACTTTACATCATTTCATACTGTGTGTTTCCAAGAACTTCTAGGCATTTTGGACAAGCATTTGAGGATGATCTTAAGCTTATGAATGGCATCATCAACAACATTCCCACGAACTGGTCTATGGTTATTGTGGAAAGGATGCTCATGGCTGCTAGCTCTTCGAGTTCTGGATGGTTGCCCTTTCCAATGCATGTTACTGCACTAGTTCAACATCTTGGCGTAACTATTCCTGCAAATGACCCAAGTACTCACTATGAGCATAATGAATACTTTATCAATGATGGAATCTTTCACTTAATTGGACTGCGCAAGCATGACCAGACTGGCATTTGGTATTGGAAGGAGGATCTTCTGGCCTTAGAAGGTGGTAATCCTGCTCCTCAGGATGAAGACGGAGAAGAAGAAGAACAAGCATTTCAGGCCGCTGAAGAAGGGCAAAATGTGGATGATTTTATAGATTTCCAGCCTGCAGCACAGCCGTCTAAGCCTCATGTGTCTCCTTCTCATGCCTCTCCATCATTTGATCTTAGAGCTATGCATGACTCTCTGCTGAATCATATGGATACTCACTTTGGACGGGTCAACGATCGTCTGGATCGCATTGACAGCCGTATGGATCAAATGGAGCTTCGTATGGTGGAGGACTATGACAACTTGCAACAATTTATCACTGATGCCTTTGGAGCTTTTCACCCTCCCCATCCTCTTAAATGTTTTTAACTGCTTTTCACTTTTGTTGTTTTTCATCTTTGGATGTGTGTGTCCAAACTTTGTGTTGAACTATTGGGGTTTTCCGTTTATGACTTCTGTTTTTTTTAACTCATCCATGGATATGCATTGCATTCTGTTTCGCTTTATAATTATTCAGGCTATTGCGTTTGATTTATAATCTCTCTTTTGGCACGTACGTAAGTGTTTGGCTCCTTTTTTATCATGCCAAAAGGGGGAGAAAGGTTGTTGTTTCTTGGTTTAATCTTTTATAGGTATAGGTGCATACATTCAGGGGGAGTATGTAAAATCAACAAGCATTTGTCATCATCAAAAAGGGGGAGACTGAAAGTGCAACAAGGAAAACATTATTTTGATGAAGAAAAAGTTCCAAAGGAATCAACAACAACCATTTAGAAGTTTTCCATTTCCCGCTCCCTTGTAATATTTTATATTTATGTGGAGTGTGGGTGGTAGACTTAGGATTTTTACTCAAGCGATTATGAGTTAGTTAGCATGAATACTAGTTAAGCTAAATATTTGAAAAAGCTTAGAAAGGGACTAGGACTTCTGGAAAATCAATTTTGACATTATTTTTAAGAAAGTAACAGTGACTACTCGAGTAGCCTGCAAAGTAGAAAAATGGCCTGCTCACTGTTTCCCCTAACTACTCGATTAGTCTGTTGACTAATCGATTAGTTCTCAACTAATCGGTTAGTTGCTGCACTAATTGAGTAGTTTGAGAAACAGTAAGTCCATCCTTTCTATGTCTGCTCACATTACTCGAGTAGTGCTCCAACTACTCGAGTAGTACGAGTCAGATCAGTCATTCTTTTTATTCTTATATGGTTGTTGAAGAGGCAATCAAGGGAGAATATTTCCTAATTAGTTTTCTCAAGCTCCTCCCTGATTCTGGCGATTTGAAAACACAATATATTGATTACCTCTTCAACAAGAGCCACACTGATCATCTTGAGCAAAATAGTTTTCAAACCTTGCACACAAAAGAACATTTGATCTAATCCCTTTCTAAGAATCAATCTCATTCTAGTATTCGAGCTTTTCTTACTCATTGTCAATTGAGATTGTTTGGAGTCGCTTCGCTGTGATTTGATTTCTCCATTGAAGAAAGGAAGGATATCTTGAAGGTTTCAAGGAGTCCTACAATTGGAAGCGTTGAAGAGGTTCTTCAACCGTCAAGATCAACACAAATTGGGGTAGACTTCAAGAGTTTGGTACACTCTTGAAAGGGATAGGTGTGATAGAGTGAGGTTTACTTGTATCTCCTATTGTAACCAATTTGAACTGATTTTGAGTAGACACTCCCTAAGGTTTAGTGGGGACTGGACGTAGCTCTCAGTGGATAGAGAGTAAACCAGTATAATAATTCTGTGTCTCTCTTTTATTGCTTTTGTTTATTTCAGTTTATTTAATCTTTCCATCTGAACCTAAGTTAGCAAATCATTCACTTTTGTTCTTGGCTTCGTGCTAACAAAACCCTTTCTTTGAAAACTCTGTTCTCTGTCTGAATCTGAACGTACTACTCGAGTAGTCCCTGAACTAATCGAGTAGTTCATCATATTTTGGACAGAAAATTAATTTTGTTTTAAAACAGTAAGCGTGTTATTTGTTAATATCAATTACATTCGAAAAGTTAATATCGTTACTTCAATTTACTATTCACCCCCCTCTAGTAAAGTGTTAGACCGCTTGTTGGTTTCCAACAGTACTTTGATGCTTGGTTGCTCTTGTTTAATATAATATTTGTTTTGCTGTTAAAAAAAACATAATTCCTTTAAAAAACACGTAGTTGAAAACTCTTGTCTCTCTTTCTCGTGTATGACCCGCCAAATACAGTTCTCTCACTACTTAGTTACCCAACTCCTCTCCCCTTTGCCCTTAGGACTAAGGATAAGAGACGAAATAAAGTAGTTTTGCATTGAAAAAAATAAAGATTTAATACTTTGAATATACTAGATTTACTTTCCCAATATCTTTGTACTCTTTTTTATCTCTTAGCCTCAACTCTTAGGGTTGAAGTTAAGCAAACCCTAAAAAAAAAAAAGGGTTGCTTAACCTCAGCCCTTAGGGTTGAGGATAAGAGTTAAAAAAGAGTAAAAACGCATTGGGAAACTAAGTTTGTTATGAAGGGGGCCTTGATGACACCCCTGTTTGACAAAGTAACACACGTGGCACATTCTTAAGGCCGGTCAAACCATGGACCGGACTATTATGAAGGGGCCCTTGCTGACACCCCCATTTGACAAAGTAACACACGTGGCACATTCTTAAGGCCGGTCGGACCATGGACCAGATTGGACCAATCCAACCCGGGTCGGATGACCAAGACCAAGAAAGGCCAAGACTGACCGAGCGGAGACATTAAGGAAGCATGTTCGGCACCTCCCACATGGTCGGGCCTACTCAGGGTAGGTACGGAGGACCACGTCCCATCACTGCCATCGAATCTCTCGTAAAATCCGTTGACAACGCGACGTTTGCCAAAGCCTACACCTCATAGCCTCGGCGCAGCTATCCCCTCAGCCCAAGCCCAAGAGGCCATGGACCATCTATAAAAACCCCGTTGCACAGTGAGGAAAAGGAAACAGAAAACCCCTCCATTCTACGGTCCACCTTCTGATCCGACTTAACCCTTGACCGTACTCTTTTCCCTCTATCTTTCATTATCTCATTATATATTTTTGGACCTTGTGTTATCCTGTGAATAGATAACTGACTTGAGCATCGGAATCCGCACAGGTTCCCCACACGAGATCGAGTCAAGGCCGGGTACACAAACCGGTTGGCTGATCCCAGACACCTCAACACTCATCCGGCCGAACCAGGCACGTCAACCCAGTAGTCGACTAACAAGTCAACCCCTTCAACCCTCCAGGCATAAGTTTATTCTCATTAAACTATTACAGTAAAGCTTTTTTTTTTTCAATGCAAAATTACTTTATTAAGTCTCTTATCCTTAAGGCCGAGGTTATGAAAATTAGAAAAAAAAAACAATAATACTCCCTCCGTCCCTAAATAAAGGCCCTTTTGACACTTTTATTTTGTCCCTATTTATAAGACCCTTTATCAATTTTCAATGATCATTAATTACTTTTTTTTTCCACAAACACCTATATTTATTTAACACTTTTTAGATTTCCAATAATATTAATAGGGGTAATTTTGAAAATACATATCAAAAGTTCACATTTCCAATACAATTAACTAAATTATTTCACTTTCTTAATGAACGTGAAATCCCCAAAGGGGATCTTATATTTAGGGACGGAAGGAGTAATAAAGAAAACCTTTCTCAATTCATACTGCCATAAAAGTACGTCCAGATACATAGTGATCAACAATCGTTTTCTCTTCTACAATTTTTTCTCGGGTTTAAATTCAACCACGATAAAAGATAAAAGATACTAGTACTAATAGCAAGCTGATTTTTTCTTCGGTCAAATAAATGAGGATACAATTATAGTGGACACAACAACAAATTCAACCAACCTTAATTAACACCTGGGAAATTATCAACATGCATGAAGAATTTTCACATTCTAGAAGAATGTATAATAATAATAATCTGTGTTGTATGTGTACGGGTACGATATTGGTACCGGGTATAGGTACGGGTACGGATACGGGGTACGGTATTTTTAAAAAATTTAGGGTACGGGTACGTTTATATATATATATATAATTAAATATAAATTTAAAAATTGAAAATTGAAAAAATAATACAAAAATATACATGATATCAAAATATATAAAATAACACTCAATAACAACAAAACATTTACAATAGCACAAACGCAGAAACATGAGCAGCTTCAAATCATCCACAATATCAAAATATCTAAAAAAAAAACAAGAAACATGAGCGGCTTAAAAAAAAACAAAAAAAAAAACACAGAAACAATATTGAAACCACAATACATGAGCAGTTTCAAAACGCAGTACTGAGCAGAACATATAGGACTAAGCAGAAAAAAAAAAGAAGGAAAACTCAGTACTGAGCAATGAGCATAGAGAGCATGGAGGAGGTTGTGTTACCGTAAGCAGTACTGAGCAGAGAGAGGCGCCACCAGCAACCACAGCAACCACCACTAGGAGAGAGGCGTAGCCACCACGAGGCGCAGCGGAGAAAGGCTGAGAGGTGAGATCGAGAGCTGCGGTGGAGATCGAGAGTAGAGATGGAGGCATGAGCAGCGACGGAGATCGCAGCGGCGGAAATCGAGGCAGATATGGTTGTGCTTCGATAGTGGAGATAGAGGAGGCAGAGAAGATTGTGTCAAAACTCAAAACCCTATGGATAAGATGTGTAAGACTGAAAAAAAAAAGGAAAAAAATGAATTTTTTTAATTTTTTTAAGTTGTGCCGTACCCAATACCCAATTGGTGGGTACCGTACCCATCGCATACCCCGACGTACCCAAATACGTACCCAAGTTTTTTTTTATTTTTTTGTTTGTATGTACCCAGTACGTATCCAGGCGTACCCAAGTCATACCCATACCCAAAAAGTACCCGGTACGTGTACGACTCCTAAAACGATGTACCATGCTTCATAGATAATAATCCGTCAATACTCTAATAAGATTTTGTTGAAAAATTGTTTTTACTGTATTTATAAAATTTGGATTTGTTTAAACTCGATTCCAAGAGTTGAAAATAAAAATCTAAAACAAGTTAAGTTTTATAAAAAAAAAAATTGATGTATTTAGAAGATATAAAATTTATATTTTTATTTTTCAAAAAAATAAGTCTAGATTAAGGTGTTTATCCTCATATCTTAGGATTGAGGTTAAAAGAACCCATAAAATTTTAATCCAATTTTTGATGATATTTATTTTTTTCTTCATAAACACCCATTTTTATTCAAAATGTTCATTTAGAACATGTTTTAGAGTCATAATAATAATCGGGGGTTTCTCCGGTGCTGTTGCAAAAGGGTGGGTTTAGGTGTCGTCGAACCCTTAACCAATGAAAACACGTCATGTCATATAATTAGCCACGTCAGCATAATTTCTATTAAAGCATCCAATTTTATCATATTGCATTTTAGTCTTTCACATTTTAGGTAACTTTTGATTAATCTAACTAATTTAAATCAAATTAAATATTTTCTATTTTATTTAAAAAATTAAAATAAAAAAATTAGGATTTGATTTTGAAATAGTTTCTTTCATAATCTATCAGTTCATCAACGCTGCAAATTTCATCACGTCTGTTCATCACCTGGGCAAACTTCATCACGACTTGATCACAGTACAAGCTTTATCACAGCTTCATGGTTCATCAACACTTCATAAAAATTATTAAGTTGCCTCATCCATAAATCAGTAGGGTACAACACATTCATCATCCATCAAATTTTCGCTGCACACACCAAACACATCTCACTGTGATATCAATTTTAACCGCTATTCTTGATGGCATCACAACCAAACACGACCCGACGTCATCATCGTCACCAATCCCTCTTCTCTTAGAAAATCACTTTACCTTATGTTTTCCCCTCTTTCTCAACTCTGATTATGTTTTCTCCTCTTTTTTTTAGTTTGTTATATCTGTAACAAAGATTAATTATTTCCCAACCACTTGTAAGCATATGCTTCGTTTTTTTCCCTTTTCTTGACTTTCTATTGTAAAAATAAAAACAAAGAATTATGCCAGTGATCAATAAAATGAGAATTGATTATTTATTTGCTGTTGTGATTATTTATTTAGTTTTAGTGATGGCCAAACAAAAATCACTAATCAAATTTGTGAAATTTTTTAATAGAGACGCAATAAATCGCAACATCCACACAATTATACTCATGAATTTCAATATTTGTTTCTGAATTTTGGTAGCCTTGCAGTAAAATTTTATAATATTTGTAAAATTAGAATCATGTTATTGGTTGCTGAATTAGAGGAAATTGTTATGGTCTATTTGTTTAGAAATAAATAAAAACAAATTAAAAAAAAGTGATTATTTGAAAAAGTGATTATTTTTAGATGCTGTAATATTTAAATTCTATACAAACAATAGAAAAAGAAATCATTTTTTCGCAACTTCCTACTTTTTCAAAAAAACAGCCACAATGCAATTAAATTTTGCAGTGTATTAAATTGTTGTCTTTCTGATGTGCATATGGTCGAGTTTGATAAGAATGCTTCAAATGCTAATTCTGATAAGGATTACGAGCATGACTTTACATTTCAGCACCATTGTGAAAAAATTTATGAATTCAAATTCAAATAACAACGTTAAGATCTCTAAAAAAAAATAACTATGTAAAGATAAACATTAAATTTGAATCAAGATTTTGAATTTTATAAATTTAAATCTCTTTAAGATGTTTAATTGATAGTTGATAAACAATAGTAATGAATGAAAGATAAATATAAAAACATAATCAACAGTGTAATAAAGATCTCTAAAAAAAATAACAATGTAAAGATAAACATTATAAAATAATTGATAGATTATGAAAAAAAAACTATTTCAAAATCAAATACTAATTTTTTTATTCTAATTTTTTAAATAAAATAGGAAATATTTAATTTGATTTAAATTGATTAGAATAATCAAAAGTGACTTAAAATGTGAAGGACTAAAATGTGATATGATAAAATTGGATGCTTTATTAAAAAGTATGTTGACATGGCTAATTAAATGAGGTGGTGTACTTTCATTGACTAAGGCTTCGACGACACTGAAACCCACCGTTTTACGACGGCACCGAAGAAACCCCCATAATAGTCCTAGGGAAAATTTTGAAAAAAGTATGTTGAATGTTTATATTTCTAATTTTATTAACAATATTAGACAACTTTCTTAATGAACGTGAATTTTCCAAAAGAATCTTATATTAATGGACGAAGATAATAATAGTCTTGATTATAAGAAAAACAAAACATTTTATTAGTGATCAATCTTAAATTTTATTTTTTTTTGAAACAAGATCAATCTTAAATATAAGAACAAGTTAACTTTCTATTATTAAATACAATCATTTCTAAAATATCCCTATAAAATATTTGTCTCAATTTATTTTTATTCATTCTCATTGCTATTTTCTTAAAAATACCCTTATTTTTTTATTTTGATTTGAGAATGTACTCCTTTTTTTTATTCATTCCATCCCAAAATGTTAGTGAAAAAACATTTAACAAAAATCTCAAATTAAAAAAAAATTAATGATTAAAAAAACTGAAATTTGATATCATATTTTGTGATTGGTTTACTAATGAAACATGGTTTTGGAAACAATATATTAAAAATATATTACATCTGTCCCTATGTATAAGATCCCTTTTAGAGATTTCACCTTCATTAAGAAAGTTGGTTAATTTAGTTAATGGTATTGAAAATGTGAATATTTGATATGTATTTTCAAAATTACCTCTATTAATATTATTAGAAATCTAAAAAGTGTTAAATAAATAAGGTTATTTGTGGAAAGAAGTAATTAATGATTATTGAAAATTGGTATAGAGTTTTATAAACAAAGACAAAATAAAGTGTCAAAAGTCTCTTATATTTTGGGACGGAAGTAATATTATCTTATTTTTATTGATTTTTCAATATTTTGCTAATATTTTATTATAAAAAAACATTAAATATACTCAAATAACTTTTATAATAAATATGAAATTAATTTTTTTCAATTATAATTTTTCAAACGGGAGGCAGTATGTACTACAATGAAATGAAAAGTAGAAAATAACACAAAATGATGCTAAATAATATTGGCTTAATTATGTCACAAGTTCCTGAAGTTTGGGGTCTTTTTCCATATACCCTTATTTTTTTTTTCTTAATGTATGGCTTCCCAAAGTTATTTCTGAGTTTGTTATACATCCCTACTACTAATTCTGGCCAATTTTGCTGATATATAACATCAGAATCATAGTTAGACGCGAGAGGTTAAGCGCATGGTGCCACGTGGGCGAAGGTCCTTTTTTTAATTAAAACACTAAAAAATTTAATATTTTTTTATATTTTTAGTTAAAGAAAAAAATTTGAAGAAAGTGAGATACTCTTCGCCCGTGTAAAATTGGCATATCTCCTGTGTCGGATTACGATTCCGATATTACATGTCAACAAAATTGGCAGAATTGGTAGTATGGGCATATGACAAATCTAGAAGTAACTTCGGGAGTCAAACATTGAAAAATAAAGAATAAGCGTATCTGACAAAAGTAACCCAAACTTTATTACAGTACATAATTAAGCCAATAATATACCCATTCTTGTTACATTATACACCACCCACTTGAGTTCAACATCGACCTGAGAAAAATCATATACCCATCCTTGTTAGATTTTTTGTCCTTCGCCCAATTCAAGCAACTCAGATCATCATGGAAAACACACCATCTCATATAAAAGCTTGGATCTACTCTGAATATGGGAAGACACAAGAAGTTCTCAAGCTTGATGCTAATATACCTATTCCAGAAACCAAGGAAGATCAAGTGCTAATCAAAGTTGTGGCCGCAGGTCTTAATCCTCTAGATTATGAGAGGACTCTTGGCTATTATCAGAGTTTTAGTACTCCCTTACCTGTAAGCTAAGATTCTTTTACTAACAAGTTTTAACAGTGATTTCTATATGATCATTAGCGGTGGAAATATGTTATGTATGTCCCTCCTGGAACAACCCTATACACTCTGAGCCTTTCAAGGTCCAGGAATACTTCTTCCGGTTAAGTTTTTTAAGAATTTTTTGGATATTATTCATAAATTATTTTGCACTCCATTTCCAAAAACTATAAATTAATACATTACAATTTTTAGGAAAATGTTTTTTTATAATGAATGTATTAATTTTCCATTAAAAAAATTGTGTTATAGTTCAATATGCTCTTTCTCTGTCTTGATCAATGATTTTTTCCCTAACACTGTGTACATGTTTGGTTCTGCGGTGAATTAGCCCAGAATCGATTCCGGAATATCAACGCTACTAACAATTCTACTCCAACGAAATTTTGGGGCCAGAATTGATTTTGTATATTGTAACTAAACATGCCATTAGTGCATGTTTGATTTTGCAGTGACTTAGCCCAGAATCAGTTCTGAAATGCCAACGCTACTAACAGTTACTTATGCTACAACGTGATTTTGGGGCCGAAATTGATTTGGAACTGTAAACCAAACATGCCCTTGTGTGAATCAAGACAATATTGAATTGTACTAGCCTAACGTGATTTGTTGTCATGTTCTGTTTAAATTTATGGATGGTGATCGAAGGCTGTTCCCGGGTACGATGTTGCGGGTGAGGTGGTGAAAATAGGGAGCCAAGTCACAAAGTTTAAGATCGGTGATGAAGTTTATGGTGATATCAATGAGATTGCTTTACAAAATCTAAAGACCATTGGGTCTTTGGCAGAGTATACTACCGCTGAAGAAAAAGTATTAGCTCACAAACCCTCTAATTTAAGCTTTGCTGAAGCTGCTGGCCTTCCTGCAGCGATTCTTACTGCTTATCAAGGACTTGAAAGAATTGAGTTTTCTGCTGGCAAATCCATCCTTGTTTTGGGTGGTGCTGGAGGAGTTGGAACCCTTGTTATTCAGGTTTGATATCCTCTGTCACAACCAAAGTATCAAATGATAGCAATAATATAGCTAAATCCTTTTCATTACTTCTTCCATTTCAAATCTTAGTTTTTTATGTGGTTTATATATATATATATATATATCATATCTTTTGTCTTTTTACGACTTCAACTCGTAAACATATTTTTTTTTTCATTTTTAATGGTTCATCTAATTATTTTTCTTAGTCTTCATTAATTTTACTTTTTTTTTTCTTTCTCATCTCTAAACCCCACTATATTTTAATTATTAGACACACTTCCTAATGAAAATGAGTAAATATTATTACAATTTTCAATAAGGAATAAATAGAAACATTTTAGTCAAACACATATAATACTTACAATAATCAATACTCCCCCCGTCCCAAAAAGTTAGTAATTTTTTGAAAATTCAACAAGAATAAGGAAACATGCTATTAATGCATTGTCCCCCCAAATCAACCAATTATCAAAGCAAGTATTTAATACATGCTTCCTCAATTAACCAATCATAGAATATACAATACAATTTCAATTTTTTTTATTCACTATTTTAACTTTGATTTGGGAAAAAAAATTTCATGTTTTTTACTAACTTTATGGGTCGGAGGGAGTACTTTTTTAATACTTACAATAATCAATACTTTTTTAATATGTGTGTTCAAATCTAAAATATCAAAACATTTGAAATGAAAGAGTAATACTTTATTTTCTATTTAATTCTTTTTTAATGACTTAAATATGTTTTTAACCAACTTAAAGTAAGGTTAACTTGTTTTTAGTCTCTAGAATTTAATCATTTGAGTTTGAGTTCCTACTAACTAGTTTATTTTGATAATGTTCTGTTTGTTTAACTCAAATCCGTTAAGTATTGACATCAGTATTACAGATATTTATTATTACTTTTTTGTTTTTGAATATATTTTTGATAGGTGAAAGACTAATCTTTCGAAGTACCGTCAGGTACCTAAGTGAGAAGTCCTCCCACAAAAACTTGACTATGTTTCGAGAGATTTTATTCATAAAAAATATTATAATTCTTTTTATCCTTGTTCGAGCTCTTCTTTACAATTGTAAAGAATTGTGGTAGGCATAACAATATCTTATCATGCACTAATGGAATGTAAATGCTTTGTTATTATGTATATGTTTGATGAGGTAGATAGCCAAGAATGTTTTTGGTGCATCTAAGATAGCTGCTACTGCAAGTACGACAAAATTGGAATTGTTGAGAGAGTTGGGAGCAGACTTACCTATTGATTATACAAAGGAGAATTATGAAGAACTTCCAGAAAAGTTTGATGTTGTATATGACACAGTAGGTTAGTAGTATTTCATACTCCATGTTTATAAATATGTAAGATTAGTCCCTGACTTTGTAAGCATCGGTCAAGTTAGTCCATGACTTTATCGAAATAACAATTTAGTCCCTGAGATTTCATTTTAATTAACATACGTCTCTATCTTTATCCCATTTTAAAACAAATACATCCCTGCGATAGTGACGGCAGGACTAACTTGATCGACGTTCTCTTATCTCAAGGACTAAATTGCTATTTCAATAAAGTCGGGGACTAACTTGATCGACGCTTACAAAGTCAGGGACTAATCACATATTACTCTTTATAAATTCCATATATTATTGTGCTTTCCATCATGTTTGTAATATATATAATGCAGGGGAAAGTGGTAGAGCATTGAAGGCTATTAAAGAAGGGGGTAAGGTTATCACAATAGTAGAACCTGAAACTCCACCAGCTATCCCATTCGAAGTCACTTCCAATGGGCTTGAGTTGGAAAAACTACAACCTTATTTAGAGAGTGGCAAGGTTAAAGCAGTATTGGATCCCAAGGGCCCCTTTCCATTTACTCAGGCAATTGAAGCATTTTCCCACTTGGAGACTAATAGAGCCATTGGGAAAGTTGTCATCCATCCCATCCCATAAACATAATAAGTCTGCTATCAATTTCTGTGGTGGGATATGATATGTGTACTATATGCTTATGTTCAATTTTTTTCATACCAACATTAAAGCGTGTGTATAAATTGGTAATAAACTGCTCAAAAATGTGGTTTTTCAAAGTATATGCCTCTTATAAGGGATTTGAGTAAAAAATTAGAACTTCAAGAAAATGAGAGGATGAAAGTCATATTACATAATTCTATCATGCACAAGCGAGGGAACTCGTGTATCACAAATACCAAGTACGTTGGCAACACTTTCAACTAAAGTGAAAAATTGTCTTGCCAAGATTACAACTAAATTGGAAGATGAACCATGCTACTTAAAAAAATTGTTAGCCCTACAAAGAGAATAATAAGCATGAATGTAGAGAAAACGATCCAATTCAATGATGCTATATAAAGAGAAATATTGTAATATAGTAATATACGAATTTCATATTAGTCACTATATTAATCATACTCCTTTTGGTCTTAAATGTAAGAACATTTGAATAAAAACACACCATTTAAGAATGAGTGTGTTTTTGGTCATAAAGGACTTACAAAATGAGATTGAGTTCTTGATATGTGTATGATAATCTTAAAAGACACTTGTTTAAGAACAAGTCGATACACATTTTCTCAATGGTTTTTTAATGTGTGTCCTAGGATACATCTTAAAAAAATTATATTTGCTAGATTTTTTTTTTTTTTTGAAATGGGAAATATTTTATTAAAACTGTTACAAAGAACCAGCTAAAAAGACAGGGGGAACGTCAAACCAAACCCTGTCCATACCAGCATGCTCACCCAATTAGCTAATTGGTGAGCTGCCATATTGTCTTTCCTATTTACAAAGGAGAAACGACATTCACTAAATTGACTAGTTAGGTGTCTAATACAATTTTTGATTGCCCCTAATTCAGATAAATCAACTTTCGATCCTATTAGAGAGTCAATCAAAACTTTACAATTAGATTCAGTAATAACTTTAGACCACCCATATGTACTAGCACACTGTAACCCAAACAAAATAGCTTTGGCCTCTTGATGAATAGGAGACATTTGGAAAGAGTCTTTGGAAGCTCCACATAATAAGACATCTCCATGGTTGTCCCTAATGATGAAGCCAAGTCCACACTCCAGTTTAGAAGGATCATATGCTGCATCTGTATTGATTTTCACGAAATCATATATGGGAGGAGACCAAGCCATATTGCTTATAGGTGGACCTACATGATTAGTGTTTTTCTTCTGCACTTTCTGCCAAGATGTCCAAAAGCAACTGCAAAAGCAACCAAATTTGAGCTGTGTGACTCTTTATTGTGAAATATTGCTTGATTTTTAGCCAACCATAAATGCCAAGAAACCACCACCACAATCCATTCAAGCTGGCTTTGCGAACAAACAGTACGCAAAAATTCAAACCAATCAATCATAGGCTGATGAGGATCCATTTTTGTAACAAATTCCAGGTCCAAACTCTTCCACACATCTTTGGCAAAAGTGCACTGAAATAGAACATGACCTGCATTTTCAAACATGACATGACAATAATTGCAGCAAGTATCAACAGGAATTTTCTTTTTACACAGATTAGCTTTAGTTGGAAGAATTCCTCTCAATACAAGCCACCAAAACAACTTGTATTTCTCAGGAATATAATTCTCAACCTCCAAAGAGATTGCCACACCTCCGCCACATTTCTACATGATGATGAAGAACCACCACTATCATTCTCGTCTTTCCACTTCATTTCAGCATTGTAAGCACTCCGGACAGAGAAAAGACCATCATTTGTAAAATGCCAAATAAGAACATCAGTATCCTCTCCAACAAGAAGAGGAATTGAGAAGATCATTTCACAATCCGCCTGTAAAAACATACTCTGAATTTTAGACACATTCCAACTAATACCTCCAGGATTGATTAGATCAGCCACCAGTAAGCCTGCATACCTGTTGTCCATATATGTAATAGGTTCAAAACTCAACAGTCTAGGAAGCCAAGGAGAGTTCCATATAGATATATTTTTTCCATTACCAACTCTCCAACGAATACCTTTCCGGAGCACTTATCTACCTTCCAGAATACTACGCCATGTATAACTTGGATTAGATCCTAATGAAGCATTAAGAAAGTCGTTGTGAGGGAAATACTTGGCTTTAAAGATTCTAGAGATTAAAGATTGAGGATTTTTCAAAATATTCCAACCTTGTTTAGCTAACAAAGCAAGATTGAAGTTTCTAGATCTCTAAATCCAAGTCCCCCAAATCTTTTGTTGACACACATCTTCTTCCAACTAAGTCAATGAATTTTATGTTCTTCGTTTGAAGACCCCCACCAGAATTTATTATAACATTCCAGACAATTGATTACATAGACCCAATCGAAGTTTAAAAACGTTCATAGCTTACGAAGGAATGGCGTGAGCAACTGCTTTAATTAGGACCTCTTTACAAGAAATAGATAAAAATTTCTCTTTCCAGCCTTGAATCCGTTTCCAAACTCTACCAACAATAGTTTGAAAAAAAGAATTTTTAGCTCTACCCAAACAAGTGGGCAGCCCCAAATAAGATTCAGAAAATGCTTGAGTGGTGATCCCAAATTTCCCCAAAATTGAACTCCTGATAGTATCGCTACAATTAGGGCTAAACATAATAGAGGACTTTTCAAAATTTATTAGTTATCCCGAAGCCAAACTATAACAATTAATAATATTCTCCAAAACTTCAGCCTCTTTTAAGTTTGCCTTTAAAAAGATAATACTATCATCAGCAAAAAAAAAAACAAGTAGGAAACTAAAGGACCATACCTTGGAGCCTTGGCTCCATGGATTGAACCTGTACTCTCAGCCTGTTGGAGAAGAGAAGAAAAAGCTTGGGCCACAATTAGGAACAAGTACGGATAAAGATGATCTCCCTGTCTAATTCCCCTTTTCGGATGAAATTTGCCAAATTGTTTGTCATTGAGAATAACTGAAAAAAGACAGACTTGACACATTTCATCACTAGAGAAATCGAGTTAACATAGAAGCCCAGTTTAATAAGCATTTGTTCCACAAAATCCCATTCCACTCTGTCATAGGCTTTACTCATATCAAGTTTAATAGCCATAACACCCCCTCCACCCTTTCTCCTATTTTGGGTCATATGTGTCATTTCATAGGCAATCAAAATATTATCAGTAATATGTCTTCCTGGAACAAAGGCAGACTGAGATTCTAAAATAATGTTTGGAAGTATCACCTTGAGCCTATTAGTCAGCACCTTCGAAATAATTTTATAGATTACATTGCACAACCTAATCGGTCTAAACTGGGTTATATTATCAGGATTATTAACTTTAGAAATCAAGGCTATGTGAGTGTAATTTAAATCATCAATAAAATAACCCCCATTCAGAAATTTCAAAATGCTCTGTGTCACCTCCAAGCCAATAGCTCATTCATGCTTGTTATTAATTCTTGCCTGCACTCCATGGATTCGGATGAATGACACTGGGCTACAAGCTTTTCAAGCTTTTCTTGGATCGCTTGAATTTCCTTAGGGATACAAGGAACTACCCTCTTACTCCACTCCTGGAGTTTTAAAGCAGTCTGTTCAATTTTACCACATGTCCCACAAAGAGAACAAGCTAAGGACCCGTACCCATCTCCCATACCCTGCGGATCTGGTCCTCACACTCATCAAATTCTGCCCAACCCGTCTCAAAGAAGAACCTGTGCTGATTTTTATATTGGGTTGCTTTTTGGCCTCCGCGTTCGACTTTTTGGCCCCCATTTCAAATTTTGGTGGACCAAAATGCCCCTAAGCATGTGAAACATTCCGGTTCTCTTAAGCCGAAAAAGTCTTTCTGGTTCTACCTAGCCGAAATAAATTTTCACACTTTTCCGATTTTCCCTAACCGGAAGGTTTCTGGTAATACATACCCGGAAACCAGTTTCAAAATTCAACCAGTACCATGTTTGAATTCGCACCAATACCATGTTTCAAAATTCAACCAGTTCTCAAAGTAGTTTATGCTTACGTGTTTGTTTGTTAAATTTCCGATTTCTGTTTAGGAGCATCAGTGATGAGCAAACTCAAATTGTTATCCTTGCACTTTGATTGTCAGTGAAGAAGCTAATGGGGAATTATTACTCTGAGATGCTCATTTTTTCCAATCTGTTATATTTAAGCTCTTTGATTCATTCTACCAAAATTGTTATATTTTGGTCAGGCACTACCAAAATTGTTCCGACTTGGACAAATCGGAATGGGGTGTAAAACTTTTCCGTTTCAGGTAAACCAAAAATATTTTGGTTATGTATTACCTCCAATACCCTTTGCATTATATTTGCTAGATTTGTATTATAAATAACATTTATAAAATTTGTGTATCAAGTAAATCATTTTTCAATAGAGAAAATGGTTTGTGTATTGATACTCTAAAGAATTTTTACACGAACAACACATCATCCACCATTTAAGGGTTTATGGTTATTGTCTTTTAAGTAAAACTAATGCAAATGAATAATGAATGATGTATTCACAATTTAAAAAAATTATACACTGTCAATGCATACAAATTAACTCTTTTCTACATAGACTTATTTTTTATAAGAAAAAATTTCATATCAAGAACATAGATTTATCTAATACTGCCTCAGTTCCTCTGTATTTATCATATTTAAAAAAAAATATATGCATTTTAAGAAATTTAATCATTACTTAAATTTTTAATACATTAATTATGTTTTTTCCATTATACCCTTTATTTATCTCTCTATAATCATTAACCACTATTTACATAAATCAAGACATATTGAATAAGGGCAAACATAAAAAATACTACCTCCGTCCCTAAATATAAAGCTCTCTTGACACTTTTATTTTGTCCTTATTTATAAAGCCTCATATCAATTTTCAATCATTATTAATTACTTTTTTCCACAAACAGCCCTATTTATTTAACACTTTTTTAGATTCCCAATAATATTAATAGGGGTAATTTTGAAATTAAATATCAAAAGTTCACATTTCCAATACAATTAACTAAATTATTCCACTTTCTTAATGGACGCGTGAAATCCCCCAAAGAGGCTTTATATTTAGGGACGTAGGGAGTAACATTTATTACACTATTGAAATCCTCGAAATGACAGATAAAAAGGAAAAAAAATTTATAAAAAAAAAACATAGAGTTAATAAAATGGATTAGTATAAAAATTTCTAAACTTATACTCTTTTTGTCTATGAATATAAGCACACTAGATAGTATCATAGTCTTGTTTATTTTGATAAGCATCTATTCTAATTTTTAATGACATTAATTATTTATTTTTCACAAATATTCTCACTTACTCAACACTTTTTAGAGTCTCAATGATAATTATAAGGGTAATTTTGAAAAAGTATACCAAATATTATCATTTCATTTATCACTGATAATATTAACAACTCTCCTTATTTGAAATATAAGAAAAAAATATAAGTAAACCTAATTAATTTTCTTAAATTTTATTTCATTTCAAATATTACTTTTCTAGAATATTTCGAAAAAATTGTTATCTTACTTAATTTTTCTTTCATTCTAAATACTAATTTTTTAAATACTTTTATTTTTTATAAATTTAAAAAAAATTAAATACAATCAACTAACTTTTTTAATAAGTATAAAATTAATTTGTTTTCCTTATACTCCCTTCGGTCCTATATATAAGCACATTTTGAAGACTTTTTTTTGTTCTTAGCCTCATTTCCAATTTCCAATAGCATTAATTACCTCTTTTCCACAAACACCCTTATTTATTCAACACATTTTAGATTTCCAATAATAATTATAGGGGTACTTTTGAAAGTGTATACCAATTATTTACATTTTTCAATACCACTAACAATATTAACTGACTTTTTCTTGAAGAAAATGAAATTGGTCAAATAATGCTGCGACAGGAGGGAGTATATATTTCAAACGGGAATGTACTCTATATTAAAAAAAAAAAACCAAAACAAAGAAAACCTTTCTCAATTCATACTGCCAAAAGTACGTCCGGATACATAGTGATCAACAATCGTTTTCTCTTGCTTCAATTTTTTATTCGGTTTAAATTCAACCATGATAAAAGATACAAGTAGCAAGCTGATTTTTTTTTTTTTTTAAATATCAACCGGTACCGAAATCTGATTTACCCATAATCCGACTCATCCTATCATTTTCAGTTGAGCTTGCACCAAGCAGTAAGAGTCTCTCAATGGGAGTTGCTTCATATCCAAGGCTTGAACTCGAGACCAGTTCATTAAGGGACCAAGTAAGCTACAACTTGATTAACCCCACATTTGTTGGCTATTTTTTCTTCGGTCAAAGAAATGATGATACAATCATGGTGGAAAAACCAACAAATTCAACCAACCTTAATTAATACACCTTCCCTTTCATTCACAGAATTCATAAAAGATTTTCTTTTTCTTCCCTTTATTCACTGACTATGATATGCCTGTCTTTGAGACAAGGTGGGCATTACTACGCGATGAATGTGGGCTAGAGGATAATGATTGGGTGAAAGCTGCTTATGTAAAGAAGAGGATGTGGGCAACAGCATACATGAGAGGTTTATTTTTTGCCGGGTTGAGAACTACTTCAAGGTGTGAGGCATTGCACTCTCAGATGCGGAGGTTTGTAGGGTCCAGGGACAATCTCTGTGAATTCGTTGAGCAAATGGAAAGATGTTGGGATGTAATGAGGTATAATGAGCTAGACGCTGATTTCAAGAATTTAAGCACATCCCCAGTTTTGCTTACACCCTTCAAGCTGTTGGAGAAGTCTGCTGCTGAAATCTACACAAGAGAAGTGTTTGAGAAAGTTCAGGGTATCTTGTTCATTTCGGCAGAGTACAAGGTTCGTGATTGGAAAGAAACCCTCACAACGGTGATCTTTTGGGTTGTAAAATACCCTAAGGAGATTGGTTGCTGGACTGTCTCGTATTGTCCTGTTGGATCAAAGTTTGTTTGTTGCTGCAGGAGGATGGAATCATTTGGTCTACCATGCGTTCATATTTTTGCAGTCCTTGTTAAACTGAACATGACTGAAATACCTGAAAGCATGGTGCTTGAACGGTGGACGATGATAGCAAAAGAATTTGTGGGTGTGAGAGTCTCTGGTAATGGAGACGGAGGATCGGCAGCATTTATCAGCAGATATTGCTCGTTGATACGCATTTGCAGGAGGTGGTGTGTTTTAGGTGCAAGAAATTTGAGCAGCTATAATGCATTGAAGAACAAGATCTTTTCTGAAGTGAGATTGCTGGAAAGCGAGGATAGAGATGGGAGCAATGGCGGAAACAATGATGCTGGTGGTCTCCCCCCTGGTGGTGTCTCTGGCCAGGCGTCTAGTTCGCGTAAGCGTGCTCCACATCGATGTTCTAAATGCCATCAACAAGGTCACAATGCAAGAATTTGTAATCATGGTGATGTGCTTGATGACGAAGTTGATGATTGTGATACTGCTGAGGGTGATGAAGATGGGATGTACAGTTACGACAGTGGGGAGAGTGAGGATCATGACGACGATGGTGTATATGAGGACGAGGAAAGTGAAGGTGGTGGTTGGAGTGAAGAGGATGGTGAGGATGGGTATGATGCCATAGGAGACCAGGACTTCGAAGTTCGGTGAAGGTTTGATTACACTTATCCTAAAGTTAATTTGTGCTCGCCCTAACTAATATCGTCACTTATTTAAATGATTTTCGAACCTTTTTTGTCGGGACAGAGTCCATTTTACTTTTGCTTGAATTTGGATTTATTCACATTTCCAATACAATTAACTAAATTATTCCACTTTCTTAATGGACGCGTGAAATCCCCCAAAGAGGCTTTATATTTAGGGACGTAGGGAGTAACATTTATTACACTATTGAAATCCTCGAAATGACAGATAAAAAGGAAAAAAAATTTATAAAAAAAAAACATAGAGTTAATAAAATGGATTAGTATAAAAATTTCTAAACTTATACTCTTTTTGTCTATGAATATAAGCACACTAGATAGTATCATAGTCTTGTTTATTTTGATAAGCATCTATTCTAATTTTTAATGACATTAATTATTTATTTTTCACAAATATTCTCACTTACTCAACACTTTTTAGAGTCTCAATGATAATTATAAGGGTAATTTTGAAAAAGTATACCAAATATTATCATTTCATTTATCACTGATAATATTAACAACTCTCCTTATTTGAAATATAAGAAAAAAATATAAGTAAACCTAATTAATTTTCTTAAATTTTATTTCATTTCAAATATTACTTTTCTAGAATATTTCGAAAAAATTGTTATCTTACTTAATTTTTCTTTCATTCTAAATACTAATTTTTTAAATACTTTTATTTTTTATAAATTTAAAAAAAATTAAATACAATCAACTAACTTTTTTAATAAGTATAAAATTAATTTGTTTTCCTTATACTCCCTTCGGTCCTATATATAAGCACATTTTGAAGACTTTTTTTTGTTCTTAGCCTCATTTCCAATTTCCAATAGCATTAATTACCTCTTTTCCACAAACACCCTTATTTATTCAACACATTTTAGATTTCCAATAATAATTATAGGGGTACTTTTGAAAGTGTATACCAATTATTTACATTTTTCAATACCACTAACAATATTAACTGACTTTTTCTTGAAGAAAATGAAATTGGTCAAATAATGCTGCGACAGGAGGGAGTATATATTTCAAACGGGAATGTACTCTATATTAAAAAAAAAAAACCAAAACAAAGAAAACCTTTCTCAATTCATACTGCCAAAAGTACGTCCGGATACATAGTGATCAACAATCGTTTTCTCTTGCTTCAATTTTTTATTCGGTTTAAATTCAACCATGATAAAAGATACAAGTAGCAAGCTGATTTTTTTTTTTTTTTAAATATCAACCGGTACCGAAATCTGATTTACCCATAATCCGACTCATCCTATCATTTTCAGTTGAGCTTGCACCAAGCAGTAAGAGTCTCTCAATGGGAGTTGCTTCATATCCAAGGCTTGAACTCGAGACCAGTTCATTAAGGGACCAAGTAAGCTACAACTTGATTAACCCCACATTTGTTGGCTATTTTTTCTTCGGTCAAAGAAATGATGATACAATCATGGTGGAAAAACCAACAAATTCAACCAACCTTAATTAATACACCTTCCCTTTCATTCACAGAATTCATAAAAGATTTTCTTTTTCTTCCCTTTATTCACTGACTATGATATGCCTGTCTTTGAGACAAGGTGGGCATTACTACGCGATGAATGTGGGCTAGAGGATAATGATTGGGTGAAAGCTGCTTATGTAAAGAAGAGGATGTGGGCAACAGCATACATGAGAGGTTTATTTTTTGCCGGGTTGAGAACTACTTCAAGGTGTGAGGCATTGCACTCTCAGATGCGGAGGTTTGTAGGGTCCAGGGACAATCTCTGTGAATTCGTTGAGCAAATGGAAAGATGTTGGGATGTAATGAGGTATAATGAGCTAGACGCTGATTTCAAGAATTTAAGCACATCCCCAGTTTTGCTTACACCCTTCAAGCTGTTGGAGAAGTCTGCTGCTGAAATCTACACAAGAGAAGTGTTTGAGAAAGTTCAGGGTATCTTGTTCATTTCGGCAGAGTACAAGGTTCGTGATTGGAAAGAAACCCTCACAACGGTGATCTTTTGGGTTGTAAAATACCCTAAGGAGATTGGTTGCTGGACTGTCTCGTATTGTCCTGTTGGATCAAAGTTTGTTTGTTGCTGCAGGAGGATGGAATCATTTGGTCTACCATGCGTTCATATTTTTGCAGTCCTTGTTAAACTGAACATGACTGAAATACCTGAAAGCATGGTGCTTGAACGGTGGACGATGATAGCAAAAGAATTTGTGGGTGTGAGAGTCTCTGGTAATGGAGACGGAGGATCGGCAGCATTTATCAGCAGATATTGCTCGTTGATACGCATTTGCAGGAGGTGGTGTGTTTTAGGTGCAAGAAATTTGAGCAGCTATAATGCATTGAAGAACAAGATCTTTTCTGAAGTGAGATTGCTGGAAAGCGAGGATAGAGATGGGAGCAATGGCGGAAACAATGATGCTGGTGGTCTCCCCCCTGGTGGTGTCTCTGGCCAGGCGTCTAGTTCGCGTAAGCGTGCTCCACATCGATGTTCTAAATGCCATCAACAAGGTCACAATGCAAGAATTTGTAATCATGGTGATGTGCTTGATGACGAAGTTGATGATTGTGATACTGCTGAGGGTGATGAAGATGGGATGTACAGTTACGACAGTGGGGAGAGTGAGGATCATGACGACGATGGTGTATATGAGGACGAGGAAAGTGAAGGTGGTGGTTGGAGTGAAGAGGATGGTGAGGATGGGTATGATGCCATAGGAGACCAGGACTTCGAAGTTCGGTGAAGGTTTGATTACACTTATCCTAAAGTTAATTTGTGCTCGCCCTAACTAATATCGTCACTTATTTAAATGATTTTCGAACCTTTTTTGTCGGGACAGAGTCCATTTTACTTTTGCTTGAATTTGGATTTATTCACATTTCCAATACAATTAACTAAATTATTCCACTTTCTTAATGGACGCGTGAAATCCCCCAAAGAGGCTTTATATTTAGGGACGTAGGGAGTAACATTTATTACACTATTGAAATCCTCGAAATGACAGATAAAAAGGAAAAAAAATTTATAAAAAAAAAACATAGAGTTAATAAAATGGATTAGTATAAAAATTTCTAAACTTATACTCTTTTTGTCTATGAATATAAGCACACTAGATAGTATCATAGTCTTGTTTATTTTGATAAGCATCTATTCTAATTTTTAATGACATTAATTATTTATTTTTCACAAATATTCTCACTTACTCAACACTTTTTAGAGTCTCAATGATAATTATAAGGGTAATTTTGAAAAAGTATACCAAATATTATCATTTCATTTATCACTGATAATATTAACAACTCTCCTTATTTGAAATATAAGAAAAAAATATAAGTAAACCTAATTAATTTTCTTAAATTTTATTTCATTTCAAATATTACTTTTCTAGAATATTTCGAAAAAATTGTTATCTTACTTAATTTTTCTTTCATTCTAAATACTAATTTTTTAAATACTTTTATTTTTTATAAATTTAAAAAAAATTAAATACAATCAACTAACTTTTTTAATAAGTATAAAATTAATTTGTTTTCCTTATACTCCCTTCGGTCCTATATATAAGCACATTTTGAAGACTTTTTTTTGTTCTTAGCCTCATTTCCAATTTCCAATAGCATTAATTACCTCTTTTCCACAAACACCCTTATTTATTCAACACATTTTAGATTTCCAATAATAATTATAGGGGTACTTTTGAAAGTGTATACCAATTATTTACATTTTTCAATACCACTAACAATATTAACTGACTTTTTCTTGAAGAAAATGAAATTGGTCAAATAATGCTGCGACAGGAGGGAGTATATATTTCAAACGGGAATGTACTCTATATTAAAAAAAAAAAACCAAAACAAAGAAAACCTTTCTCAATTCATACTGCCAAAAGTACGTCCGGATACATAGTGATCAACAATCGTTTTCTCTTGCTTCAATTTTTTATTCGGTTTAAATTCAACCATGATAAAAGATACAAGTAGCAAGCTGATTTTTTTTTTTTTTAAATATCAACCGGTACCGAAATCTGATTTACCCATAATCCGACTCATCCTATCATTTTCAGTTGAGCTTGCACCAAGCAGTAAGAGTCTCTCAATGGGAGTTGCTTCATATCCAAGGCTTGAACTCGAGACCAGTTCATTAAGGGACCAAGTAAGCTACAACTTGATTAACCCCACATTTGTTGGCTATTTTTTCTTCGGTCAAAGAAATGATGATACAATCATGGTGGAAAAACCAACAAATTCAACCAACCTTAATTAATACACCTTCCCTTTCATTCACAGAATTCATAAAAGATTTTCTTTTTCTTCCCTTTATTCAAAAAAAAAAAGTTCCCTTTCATATACGGTAATCATAAATTTTTTTTTATCTTTTGTTCTTTTATAAAAAAAAATATGCATGATTAATATTTTTTTTATAACTATAGATTTATTTATCACAATAACTTTTTCGTTTTTAATATTTTTCTCTCTTTTTAATAATAATTACAAAAAAATATTATATTCAAAATACCTCGAATTCTGATATTATTCAATCATTTCCCACAATTCGTCTATAACCTTAAAACACATATATGAAAAGAGTTTGCACCTTCTAGAAGAATGTATAATAATGATCCGTAAATATAAGATCTTAGCATGTTGGAATTTTATTTTATTTTATTTTATTTTTTTGCCATTTATGAAATTTGAGTTTGCTTAAAGATTGAAGATAAAAATTTAAAAATAGGTAAGTTTTATAAGAAATGTTATATTTATAAGAGATAAAGTTTTATACTTTTTAAAGAAAATAAATCTAGATTAAAGTGTTTATAAGGCTGAGATCAAGAAAATCCATAAATTTTAATCCAATTTTTGTTGATATGTGCTTATTTTTTTTCATAAACACTCATATTTATTCAACATATTTTAGAGTCTCAATAACAATTATAGAGAAAATTTGAAAAAAGTATAATGAATATTTATATTTTCAATGCTATTAACACTATCAACTAACTTTATTGATGAACATGAATTTTTTCAAAAGAATCCTACTCCCTCCGTCCCATTATTTTGGAAAAAAATACATAAAATTTTGTCAAAAATTAAAGTAAAAATAATTAATAAAAAATCTTAAAGATTATATATTATATAATCTTAAAGTAAAAATAATTTTCTTTTTGGTAATTAAAAATAACAAGAATATTGATGATCCTTTAATTTTTAAAATCTTATTGTTACCTTCAATTTTTCGATGTTTATGGAATACTAGTCTATCATGCATTAATTGTAATGACATGAAAATTTTGTGTAATTGGAATTTATAATGAATGAGTGGACTATGCATTATTACATTAAAAAGATATTATCTTCTTTTCGCTAACTTATTAAATTTTTACTAAGATAATGAGACAGAGGAAGTATATTAATGGACGGAGATAATAGTACTCCCTCTGTCCCATAAAATTAGTAAAAAACATAGAAAATTTTATCCCAAATTAAAGTTAAAATAGTGAATAAAAAAATTGAAATTTCATTGTATATTTTATGATTGGTTAATTAAGAAAACATGCATTAAATATTTGCTTTGGTAATTGGTTAATTTGTGGGGACAATGCATTAAAAGCATGTTTTCTTATTTTTGTTGAATTTTCAAAAATTTGCTAACTTTTTGGGACGGAGGGAGTAGTAGTTTTCCGCTCTTGATTAAAAGAAGAACAAAACATACGTTTAGTAGTCTATCTCAAATATAAGAACAATTTATTTATTTATTATTAAATACAATCATTTTTAAAATACTCCTATACAAGATTTATCTCAATTAATTTTTGACTCATTTCATTGCTATTTTCTTAAAATATTGTTATCTTTTCATGAAGTTGAGAAATGTACTCCTATTTACTCCCTGCTTATGTCCCAAAAGTGTTAGTGCAAAAGCATAGAAGAAATATCCCAGTTAAAATAGTAAATAAAAAAATTGAAAATACATATCATATTTTGTGATTGATTAACTAATGAAACATGCATTAAATGTTTACTTTAATAATTGGTTGATTTTGGAAACAATAAATTAAAAGTATGTTCTCTTATTTTTATTGACTTTTTAATATTTTTATTAATATATTTAGACTAGAAAAATATTAAAAATACTTAACTAACTTCTATAATAAATGCTCAAATTTTTTTCTTTCTAATTGAAAGGGGAGGCAGTACTACAATGAAATGAAAAGGACATCTATATTAGAAATTAGAAAGCATAGAAAATAATGTAGAAAATAACGCAAAATGATGCTATATATTTTACCCATTCTTGTTACATTATTACACCACCCTCTTGAGTTCAACATCGACCTGAGAAAAATCATATCCTTATTAAACTTTTTGTCCTTCGCCCAATTCAAGCAACTCAGATCATCATGGCAAACACACCATCTCATATAAAAGCTTGGATCTACTCTGAATATGGGAAGACACAAGAAGTTCTCAAGTTTGATGCTAATGTACCAATTCCTGAAATCAAGGAAGATCAAGTGCTAATCAAAGTTGTGGCCGCAGGACTTAATCCTATAGATTACAAGAGGACTCTTGGCTATTTGCAGAGCTTTGGTACTCCTTTACCTGTAAGATTCTTTATCCTCATTAATTTTTCTTAACAAGTTTTAAAGGTGGTGGTTTCTATATGATCATTAGCAGTGGAAATATGTTATGTACTGTGTGTCCCTCCTGACCCAACCCTGTGGACCATTATTGTGTGGTCTGGGACCAATGGTCCCGGACACATCCACACCGTTGATTTTATTAAATATTTATATTTTCATTAATTAATAATACATCCATCGACCAACGGTGTGAATGGTCCGGACCACACAATAATTTCCCGCACTTGGACACTCTAAGCCTTTCAAGGTCCCATTGAATACTTCTTTCGAAACTATCTATAACTTGAGTTTTTAGGAAATTTTCGTTCTTATTTATAAATTATTTTGTATTTTTTAAAGATATTTATTTATTTTTCTCTTATTTATCCTATATTTATTAATCTAAAATAATACATTTGTCAAATTTTTAACTTAAGTTAAGAGTATAAAATTATAATTTTAAATTTTTTTAAATATAACTACCCTTTTTAATTTTTATAATAAAATTAAATATAAAAAGTCTATTTTACATAAGCTAACGATTGCCCATATTAAGAAGCATATTTTGCCAACTGGGACAATTTTTTAAGGCAAATATTTTCTTTTAATGGGGATGGGAAAAAGAGTTGTCAATAGTATTTGAAGTTGGGTTATGATATTTTATGTCTCGCAGATTTATAATTGATTCTTAGAAACCAATTGAAATAATGATGTATTTTTAGTATATGTTTGTATTATTATTGTTTTGAGTGTGATATAGTTCTTTCATCCAGCTAAAAAATCAATAAAAATAAGAAACAAATTTTAATATTTTGCCAATCAAATAAACTAATCATGTAATGCATACTTAATTGATTATCCATTCATATATTAAAAACTATGATTTTGATAAGGAAAACGTGATTTCTTGTCCTGTTCTGTTTAAATTTATGGATGGTGATCGAAGGCTGTTCCCGGGTACGATGTTGCGGGTGTGGTGGTGAAAATAGGGAGCCAAGTCACAAAGTTTAAGGTTGGTGATGAAGTTTATGGTGATATCAATGAGATTGCTATACAAAATCTAAAGACCATTGGGTCTTTGGCAGAGTATACTACCGCTGAAGAAAAAGTATTAGCTCACAAACCCTCCAATTTAAGCTTTGCTGAAGCTGCTAGCCTTCCTGCAGCTATTCTTACTGCTTATCAAGGACTTGAAAGAATTGAGTTTTCTGCTGGCAAATCCATCCTTGTTTTGGGTGGTGCTGGAGGAGTTGGAACCCTTGTTATTCAGGTTTGATATCCTCTGTCACAGCCAAAGTATCTAAACCTTTTCATTAATTTTTCACTATTTCAATTTATTTCTATCTTAAATATGTTTTTACTTTTGAGTTTAATACTTTTGCTTTTGATAGTATAAAGTTTCTTACCTCATTAGTTACACGTATTATTCATCTTCCATGTGCATTATTTTTATTTGTAAATTAATCATCGATATGAATAATATGCCGACAGTGTAAAAAAGAAAACTTTAACACTATCAAAGCTATTTTCTCATATGTTTTTGATTCCATTAAAATAAGGTTAATTTAGTTCTAGTTTAAATATGTTGGTGATCTTGATTCGCTTATAATAAGGTTAATTTGCTAACCACACTATTGAAGATCAAAATAAAGTGGCTTCTACACCATATCAGTAAAAATATATAATAATATTTTGCAAGGAATCAAAACCAATTTTTTTAAATTTTAAGAGACTAAAACAAAATGACTTTACTTTACGGTGACTAATAAAATCATATTTAATCGCTTTTATTAATGGAATGAAATTATTATACTCCCTGCAGTCCATATTACAAGCACCCTTTTTGTGAAAGAGAAAGGGTGCTTATAATATGAACCGGAGGGAGTAATTCTCTTCATCCTTATTCCACCTCTTCTTTGCACACTGAATTGTGGTAGGCAATACAGTATCTTATTATGCACTATTGGAAAGTAAATGCTTTGTTTTTTATATATATATGTTTGATAAGGTAGATAGCCAAGAATGTTTTTGGTGCATCTAAGATAGCTGCTACTGCAAGTACTACAAAATTGGAATTGTTGAGAGAGTTGGGAGCAGACTTACCTATTGATTATACAAAGGAGAATTATGAAGAACTTCCAGAAAAGTTCGATGTTGTATATGACACAGTAGGTTAGTAGTATTATTTCATATTTGTTATTTATAAATTGAATTCTAAATATCATTGTTCTTTCCATCAATTTGGTAATTTATAATGCAGGGGAAAGTGGTAGAGCATTGAAGGCTATTAAAGAAGGGGGTAAGGTTATCACAATAGTACGACCTGAAACTCCCCCAGCTATCCCATTCGGAGTAACTTCAAATGGGGTTGTGTTGGAAAAACTAGAACCTTATTTAGAGAGTGGCAAGGTTAAAGCAGTGTTGGATCCTAAAGGCCCCTTTCCATTTTCTCAGGCAATTGAAGCATTTGCCCACTTGGAGACTAATAGAGCCATTGGGAAAGTTGTGGTACACCCAATCCCATAAGCATAACAAGTCTGCTATCAATTTCTGTGGTGGGATATGATGTGTCTACTACTCTATACTTATGTTCAATATTTCATGTCAAGATCAAAGCGTTTGTAAGTTGGTAATAAACCACTCAAAAATGTGGTTGTGTGTAAATAAGCAATATGTATTATCTATTATGTATGAAATATATAAATGACTACTAAAGTTTCAATGCAATCCTAAACTCATCATGATTTGAGATTATTGGATTTGATAAACATGATTTTCTGGTTTTACTAAACAAAAACATGTTTTTATATGGTGCCATGGAGAATAGTTTAATACGAGGGCAACTTCTTGACGGTGCAAGTTGAGGTTTTTTTTTTTTTTTGTTTTTTTTATGGTGCAAGTGAAGTTGGGCAAAATACAATCATCGGATTTATTAATAAAATTATAATATAAGAGAAGTACAAATTTAGTTCCTCGTGTTTTTTCATTAAACCAACTTAGTCTCTGAAAATTTATAAATACACATTTGGTCCCTCAAGATTTTCGGATGTACTCATGAACCTTTTTCGGATGTACCAATTCGGTTTTTAAAATATGAGGAACCAAGTTAATATGTAAGAAAATATTTAGGAACCAAATTAATCCATTCACAATAATATAATGGTGCAGATTAAAAGGAGAAAAGAAATTCAAAAAGGAAATTTAAATGGAAATATTATATTTGGGGAGGTGTTATTTGCACCCTGTTCATTACTCCATACACCCAACTTTTATAATTTTTTACACCAAGTTTCCAATATTACCCTAATCATTACTACTTACACTCTATATATTACTATTTACATCCAACTTTTTCTTCTTCTTCTTCTCCATACAGATCCTCTTCTCCATAAAAACCTTGTTCTTCACTTTACTCACTCAAAACCTTGCATACTTTTTATTCATGTCACTTGTTCTCTATTTGCAAAAGTCTCAATCAAATTATGGTTATGTTGCGTTTATCAGAATTGCGAAAAATTGTGAAAAAACAAAACTGTCATAATTACCATGCGGTTGTGAAGGTTGCCGAAATAATAGAAGTAATATCAGTTGTGCCATGATTTTCATGATGCTAAGGTGAAGGTCAAGGGAAGGTCAACGACAAGAAGATGGAGTCATAGGCAGTACATATGGCAATGCTATCGGAACTTCTATTTGTCAAATTAGTAGCATTTAACTGAACTTAATCGTAAAGCAGTAAATTTTAAAATTTTCAACTTTTTCAATGATTAAAAAAGTATGCAAGGTTTTGAGTGAGCAAAGTGGAGAACATGGTTTTTATAGAGAAGAGAATCTGTATCGAGAAGAAGAAGAAGAAGTTGGGTGTAATTAGTAATATATAGGGTGTAAGTAGGGTGAATTCTTCGGTGCATGATTTATGTGGCATGCATTGTATGCATGTGAGTGTACCGGTACACTTTTACCTGTTAGTGCAGGTTACCAGGTAATGCAATATTAACAAAATAAAAAATGTAGTCATTTTACCAAGCTGACCTCCCATCCAAATGAACTAATTTTACCAAAATGTCCTCTCCATCTTCCTTGGTGACATATCCACACGATGAACCCTATTTCATTTCTTCGACCATAGCCTCCGGTTCCTTACCATATTTCATTTCTTCGACCACCCATAGCCTTTGACCCTATTACATTTCTTGGTCCAGAGCTGCCGGCGCCGCCGCCATTGGCGACCTCCCAAGTCACAGACATTGGACAGTGCATTCAATCGGGTAAAATCGAAACTTCAATTAGAGTTCCACAACCTTCCACGACCATATCTCCGGCTCTAGCTAAGTAGGTCTTCGGATTCGGGCCAAGCTATAACACACCGCCATAAAAAATGTCTTCCTCGATCCCCAGTCCTTCAACCCAAGATCCAGGTATGTCATGAATCCTGTAACAAGTTCATCTGTATTGGTGATCCCATCATGGCCAAATGTTAATTTACTAAGTTTTGTTTTACAAATTAATTCTACAGTGTCCACGAATCCTGACATGAACCCAAATGTTGGAGCCTCGCATCAGACAGAGAACGTGGAGGTATTGGCAAAATGATGCATACTAGATGATTTTATTATCACTTTCGTAGAGTCCATTGAATTAATTCTATACAGTAGAGGGTCATTTCAAGTGAAACAAAAACATGTGTAGTCCCTTTACATTTGGTTTGCCTGCAATGTTACTTAATCTCTTGACAGTGAAATTGATTCTTATAATTTCTTTTTAGAAACACAAATAATTTGATCAGTTTTTAAATTTTAATTCTTCAAATCCTTCACTAGTTTTGTCTGATAGACTTGAGCTGGATCTAGGCTTCGAAAGGAAATAGCTCAGGCCAGGGCTTACTGTATGTTGCCATTATATAGCTGAAACTTGAGATTGTTACCCATGCACACATTTATGCACATAGTGTATCATGAGCTTTAAAATAGTTCCCTAGTGGGGTTCCACGTGCAGCGATAGCAATAGTGAAATCTCTCAAAATTAGTTATGATTAGTTTGGTTTTGTAATCATTGAATGGTATTGGCAATATTTGTTATGAGTCCATCTTTTTCTACCAGTTAATATAAGTGACCCTTAACATACGTATTTATGTTTATGACCACTTGATTTCTTTTGATGTCCAGGCAACTGTGCCATCCATGGAGGCTGAACAGATTATACACATAGATAGCAGCGATGATTTTGCCAACACTGACTTCGGGGGATTGGTTTTTGAGGATGTGATCAAGTATAGCTTCCTTAACATTGATGTGGCCTATGAATTCTACAACCAGTATGCCCAGGTTACCGGTTTCAGTGTTAGAAAACACTTGACTGCCAGAAACCGCAAGGGTGAAATAGTATCAAAATCTCTTGTTTGCTCAAACCAAGGTGCACGAGACAAAAAGTATGAAACCATGGTGAATCGGAAGAGGGCACCGAGGGGCGGGACTCGGTGTTATTGCAAAGCCGAGATGAGAATTTACTTGCAATCAACCACAAGCAGATGGATTGTTTGTTACTTCAACGATCAACACAATCATCAACTTCTGCCTGGTTTCGGCCGCATTCACCGCTCACAATCAAAGATCACGGAGCCAGACATGGAGCAAGTGAGGTCATTGAGGAAGGTTGGGATAAAGATGCCACACATTTATGCATCATTTGCTGAGAGGGTAGGTGGTTATCCTTTCGTTGGCTTCAAGAAGAAGGCTTTGTACAACCGCCTGCACGGTGAGAACAAAGATGGTGTTGGTCATGCAGCATTGAAGTACATGCGGAAGTCTGTGTCCACGGACCCTGGATTTGTGTGGAAGCACGTGGTTGACAGCGATGGTCATTTGCTTCATTTGTTCTGGTGTGACGGCACGTCGAGACTTGATTACAGCGCTTTTGGTGATGTGTTGGCATTTGATGCAACTTATGGGAAGAATAAGTACAAGTGCCATGTTGTTGTTTTCTCTGGAGTAAACCACCACCTACAGACAGTGGTGTTTGCAACTGCATTTGTGTCCGATGAAACAAAAGGCACATATGTTTGGCTTTTGGAGCAGCTCCTCGAAGCAATGAACGGTAGATATCCCAAGTGTGTAATAACCGATGGTGCGTTGTCAATGCGGAATGCAATTGCAAGAGTATTTCCGCAGGCACACCATAGGCTGTGTGCATGGCATTTGGTTAAAAATGCGGCCAAGAGGGTACATAACTGTAAGTTCCTGAAAGGTTTCAAGGATTGCATGTTCACTGACTATGATATGCCTGTCTTTGAGACAAGGTGGGCATTACTACGCGATGAATGTGGGCTAGAGGATAATGATTGGGTGAAAGCTGCTTATGTAAAGAAGAGGATGTGGGCAACAGCATACATGAGAGGTTTATTTTTTGCCGGGTTGAGAACTACTTCAAGGTGTGAGGCATTGCACTCTCAGATGCGGAGGTTTGTAGGGTCCAGGGACAATCTCTGTGAATTCGTTGAGCAAATGGAAAGATGTTGGGATGTAATGAGGTATAATGAGCTAGACGCTGATTTCAAGAATTTAAGCACATCCCCAGTTTTGCTTACACCCTTCAAGCTGTTGGAGAAGTCTGCTGCTGAAATCTACACAAGAGAAGTGTTTGAGAAAGTTCAGGGTATCTTGTTCATTTCGGCAGAGTACAAGGTTCGTGATTGGAAAGAAACCCTCACAACGGTGATCTTTTGGGTTGTAAAATACCCTAAGGAGATTGGTTGCTGGACTGTCTCGTATTGTCCTGTTGGATCAAAGTTTGTTTGTTGCTGCAGGAGGATGGAATCATTTGGTCTACCATGCGTTCATATTTTTGCAGTCCTTGTTAAACTGAACATGACTGAAATACCTGAAAGCATGGTGCTTGAACGGTGGACGATGATAGCAAAAGAATTTGTGGGTGTGAGAGTCTCTGGTAATGGAGACGGAGGATCGGCAGCATTTATCAGCAGATATTGCTCGTTGATACGCATTTGCAGGAGGTGGTGTGTTTTAGGTGCAAGAAATTTGAGCAGCTATAATGCATTGAAGAACAAGATCTTTTCTGAAGTGAGATTGCTGGAAAGCGAGGATAGAGATGGGAGCAATGGCGGAAACAATGATGCTGGTGGTCTCCCCCCTGGTGGTGTCTCTGGCCAGGCGTCTAGTTCGCGTAAGCGTGCTCCACATCGATGTTCTAAATGCCATCAACAAGGTCACAATGCAAGAATTTGTAATCATGGTGATGTGCTTGATGACGAAGTTGATGATTGTGATACTGCTGAGGGTGATGAAGATGGGATGTACAGTTACGACAGTGGGGAGAGTGAGGATCATGACGACGATGGTGTATATGAGGACGAGGAAAGTGAAGGTGGTGGTTGGAGTGAAGAGGATGGTGAGGATGGGTATGATGCCATAGGAGACCAGGACTTCGAAGTTCGGTGAAGGTTTGATTACACTTATCCTAAAGTTAATTTGTGCTCGCCCTAACTAATATCGTCACTTATTTAAATGATTTTCGAACCTTTTTTGTCGGGACAGAGTCCATTTTACTTTTGCTTGAATTTGGATTTATTCACATGTTTCCTCTGTGTATCACAGGTTGGCCAATGGACGGGTGGTGGGAAGGAGAATATATAAATTGAAATCAAGTTTGGATTTGTAATGCAATTATGGGCGTCCTAATGTAATATTTTAATTTGAATACTGTCATTGTGGAATTATGTAAGACATGTTGGATGGAATGATTTAAATCTGGTACTTGCAAGTAATTGTGTCATGTCAATTGTGATCAGAGAAATGATAAACACTAACAGGGAAGTGAACCCCACAAATTTGAATAAAAAAAATTATTGTGGAATTATATTATTTGAGCGTGTATGGTGTATTATAAAAAGTATTGAATCACCAAAATTAAAGTAAAATAAAAGGAAATCACTGTTTTATAAAATATATATATATATATATTAGAATTATTCAAAACTGTAAGTAAGTTAACTTGTTTAACTTTTTCTTATAATCGTATTCGATAATGAAATATTTATAAATCGTTGTCGTCTAGGTGTTGATTGTAAATCAAGACATGATTCTTTTTTAATAGGACCAAACATAATTTCAATGCAGTAGTTCTTAGACCATAATTGGTTTGCTAGTATAATCATCACCAAAATTTGGACTCAACTGCGGTTGTCTTCTGTCAATAGGGTATCAGAATGTTCAATAATTATGATAATAGAGCATCAGAATGTTCAATAATTTTGATAAGAGGGCATCAGAATGTTCAATAATTTTGATAAGAGGGCATCAGAATATTCAAAATAAGTTAATAGTTACCAAAATCCAACATATTGCATTATTAGGCTTAGATTATCCGACGTCCGGGTTTCGAAATTATCAAATATTTTGACTCATATATATTAGAATAATTTATTCTATTTAAGTTCGGGACTCCACTGCCCAAGAAGTTGTCAGAATACTCAATAGTTATGATAAGAGGGCGTCGGAGGGAGGTTAATGTTGTAAGACTTGCATATCAGAATGTTAATGTATTTTGATCGCCATGAATCAAAATAAGTTAATCATCACCAAAATCCAACACCTTAAATCAGCGTACCCTGTAAGATGAAATCATAACTACTGAAAAAATAATTACAAGTTCACAGAAATGCAGCCCCAATAATCATCACACTTAAACCAAGCCATTAATCTCCCAAAATGCCTTACCCAGAATCGCAATCGCAAAAAATAAACCCCACAGCCACGAACCCCATGACAAATTACTTTTGTCGGCCACCCCTCCTAATCCCACTGAAAGCATCCTCGGCAAGCATAAAGCTGTTCTTTATAACATTGATGTGCGAGTTGAGAAGCTTCAACGTGCATGCCATCCTTGCGACGTTCTCATCCAGCTGCATAACCAATAGTTCGAATATGAGAAAGAATAATAATAAGACATACCAAGACTGAGTGGTTGAATTACATACCTCACCAAATACCGGGTACTGAAAGCAATCCTCCATTGATAGCCATTCGAGCAAATAGAATGCAGACAGCATGCTGAAACAGAAAAATAATAATAAGAATCCTAAATATGAACGTGTTCATATGGGCCGTTATCTATGATGATGTACCTATTCCCGATCTCTGGTATACCATCCACCAACATGACCTCCCAATCCATGATTTCAGCGCCATTGCCGAGACCCTTCAACCGACCACCCCCCGTTTGCAGAATCTTGGAGAAGAACTCCTTCTGCAAATATTAAATAGTAACATGTGGGAATGCATTCGTGCTGGTAATATACAAAGATGAAGCAATTCAATGGTGTAATTTCAATCCATACCAGAACAAATATGTTAGAGCGTCGATGCTCCAACATTCCAGTGCTCCTGCATGTATCTAAATGATACACTTTCTTCTCTGGGAATGAGAACACAATCAAATACCAATGTGTGTCTTTCTCACACACTGGTACATAGATCTGCATTGTTAATGATGCAGATGTAATTAATACAATTGATTTCCATGTAAGTGTATCAACAAACACTAATCAAGTCAAAGCTGTTTTTCATATTGATCTATATTAAACGAAGTATTCGGAAAATTAGTCGTCAATCTGTTTAAGCTTACGAAGACTAAGTGATTTTGAAAATACAATGTGCCAAATATAAAATGACGGGGATTGCGTAGTATAAAGATAAACTTCTAATTAACAACCAAGTTAATCGTACACAAGTTACTATTTTTAAGCCCACCTTGTTTTTTATGTACAACAAACACTATCTTGAAAACTAACACAGAAAAGGCATTCAATTGATTGTAAATTACGCATGCATTTACTCACCACACACAATAATCAAGTATGCACTTACATGTTCCAGATTCTCTATCTCCGACTTCCAATCTTCATGGTACCTCGCGACGGCTTCTGCTACGTCCTGGTGAACCAGGTACTCGGCCTATAATAATTGAAAAGTTGAACTCTCTGAGCTATGTTATTTGTAAGATTGGAGTAGGCATTAGGCTTGTGAAATAGTACACTTACGGAGAAGGATGGAGGGAGAGTCCAGGTGAGGATCATCCTTTCCTTCGCTTGATTGGCTGTGTTGTGCCAGCACATCAAGAGTATGATCTAAGTTACGTATAAAAAAATAAAGCAGTTATGATTGATTAAAATTATTTCAGTTATAAGAAAAAAAATGGTCAGAAACAAGCTTGACAAAATCACTACTACTGTTTATTAAAGATACCTCCTGGGGAATCTCATTGCCCGACAGCATGCACTGGAGTTCTTCCCGGCTGAAGGCAATCCCACCGCTTTCAATCAAGATGTCGCTGGTCAATCAAACCAGAAAAGATAATCGGTAAGAGTAGGAATTGGTAAGGGTAAACAAATAAAGTGCAATCCGACATGTCTTACCTCTTTGGTAACCCAACGCCAAAGACATAATATGCAGATTTTTGTTCCTCCTCGCTGAGATTCATCTCTGCAGTGAGTTGGAACCTCAGTTTAGCTTTCTGCAGACAGAAACATGAAATCAGTAATGAGACAAATATGATTGACATAATAACACCACAAGTGAGGGTATTCCTTGGGCAGCACGCATGAAGATAATGGTGCAGGGGGTGTGCTCTTCAAAACCGGACTCAGCGCCTGACTCGAAGAACCATGCGAATAAACATTCAATTGCCTGTATTTGTTGGCAAAATCAGTCTTCGGCCTTTTCACTGGTCTCACTTTGATACCAATTGAGGTGCAAAGTCCGCTTCCAGGAGATCTGAAGAGTCTTTTGGGTATTGTGTACCCAAGTCCAAGTCCAGTCTAATAAAAGAGCAATATGTTATTGTCAATCAAGATAATATAAAAAAAAATACATACACTAACAAGTAGTCTATATTAGCCAGGAATAGAAGAATAAACTAGGTGGTTATCACAAGACTGGTGAATAATCATGATCGGTGGATGCATTCACCATTTCGGAAGAAGGGGTGGTCGAAGGGGTTGCTGCTGGGTTTGATCTTCTGCTGAACCTGCCAAAGTTCAGTCTCCGACAAGTTCCGCTGGTGTTGTGATCAACAACATTAACGGGAACCTCATCGGACATGGCTGAAAAGGCGACTGTGTCGTCAAGCAATATGGGCCTCTCCCTCGACCCAGGGAGTGGTTCATGCCCATGTGCTGCAGGTGGGGTGGAGTTGTCAGCTGCCTCATCACATAAACTTATCAGGGGGGTCAGGGAGTCTTTGGTTTTAAGAGGTGGTGTTATGGGGTTTGTGAAGTGAGGAGAGGGGTGAAGCTGGGAAACATTCGCAGGAGTGATGCCCTGCTCGTACAGTTTAAGCTTTGTTTGTTGTTCCTTGCGCTCCTTTTCAGACTTATCAAGCCTTGACTCCAGTTGCTGTTAAAACATATTGAACGAATGTTAGCCCATATCGAATGAATGTAACATCAGCAGTCAGAACAATTAGTCGACATTAATGAATGCATTGGACTTACCTTTATCAACTGAAGCAGAGCATGATTGCTGACATCTTCTCCTTTATGCTGGACGCAGGTGCTTTGACTCTCACCAACGTGTTCGCAAACACCATCTACGTTGTGCAGTGCACTGTAACAACATGGGCCCTTGACTAAGTACTATTCCATTAGTAGAAACGGTAACAAACACATTCTTAATATCAAAACATATAGACCAACCATTAAGAATGCCATTAACACCTACGTAATACTGATTTTGTTAGACACTTAGTAAAATAGACAGCTTTGGCTAGTTACAGCTTCTTAACATAAGGTCCACCATTCCTAATAATTAACTATTCCATCAAGGCCACATGCATAAAACATGAAACAACATATTGCAATACATTCATTATGTTAAAGGTTGGGGAACAAACTTAACCGAATCAGGTGTATCCATATAGACTAATAACTAACCATTCTAATCAACACCCAATCATTTGACGCATTAACTATTCCATCAATACACTTGTTGCATATAGAGAAACAGACAAGTTTGGCTAGTTACAGCTTCTTTATATGATGTCTACTTTCTAAGTAATTATCCATCAACACATAGAAGTGTTTGGTAACAAACAGAACCCCTTCATTAAATATTCACATCTACTATCATTAACTAATCCATGAACACCTAAACATTTGATGCATTAACTATTCCATCACTACATTACAGACATTTATTGAAATGGACAGGTTTGGCTACTTACAGCTTCTTTGTATCATGTCCACCATTCCTGATAATAAACCATACCATATTCAGATACATACACATTCATATAGCCATAATGGTTGGGTAAGAATCAGAACACCATCATTAAATATTCACATGTACTGATTCCATCATCCCCTAATAGTTTGATGCATTCCATGACTGCATTAGAGGCATTTAATGAAATGTGACAGGTTGGGCTAGTTACAACTACAATAAACACAACTATACCATGAACATTAAACACGTACATTTGTATAGCATAATAGTTAGGTAACTAACAGAACCCCATCATTCCATCATTAAATAACCATGGAACTCCTATTCCACCAACAGCTACCAACTCCACTTAGTACAATGCATTTATTGTAGAATAAGGGTTTGATTTGTTATAGTATAATGAATACATGTTGCAGTTACCTCTGATAAGAGTTAAACCTAGCTGCAGCTGAGGGTTTTCCTTCCTCGTTTGTAGCCATTAATGGTTTGCAAAAGGGTGTAGCTAAGGTGAGAAATCAAGAGTTCACTGGTTGAACAAGAGAAGGGTTTTTTTTTTCTTTTTTTCTGATGGCATGGGAAGGGATATATGTAGGCTAACCCAACATATACCTGCTTTTTGGGCGAGTGTTGGCAGTATAGACCTGCTTTTGGCAGGGAATACTAAACCCTACTCTCATTGTAATCAAGACACTTTCATCTAATAAGGGTGAACCGCTGCCCAAAGCAAGTACGGTTTATTTGGAGTATACACGATATTGGAAATCATAGTTAATGGTACACTGCTCCAGCAGCCAATACCGTGGGGTTCGTATTTTTGTCAGTCTATTTCTGGGTAACATTAAATGCCGGATGTGTGAAAGAATGTGTTATTAACTAAATTGGAATCACTGATTTGTGGTGTTTAGAAAGGATAACCGTAGGCAAACCTGGATCGTGTACCCCCCTAAACCCTAACCCCAATCCTTGCATATGCTGCCAAATAACAAAATACACTGGATACAGTTTCATTAAAAAAATTGGAAACCCTAATCGTCTATAACTCCTAATTCGAATACCAAATTCAAGCGATAGACATTTGGGGTTTAGCTATTAAGGCGTGGAGATTAACAGTCATAACAAGAAGCTCATAAACATAAAAAAGAAAGACAGAGAAGACATGACATTACAAATGTAATAAATGCAAGCAAGGGAGAACCGGTTAAAGTGTTTACCTTTGGCAGTTCTGTCGTTCTGACTATGTCGACATGGTTCGTTCCCCACTGTAGTCCCTTCAACAAAGCTTGATTCAACAACGCTTGATTCATTTCCAATCAACGCTTGCGTGATTTAGTTACTCCGCGCTTCCCTCTCAATACAATTGTTAGAACCCCTCTTTCCCCAATTGGGGATTTGGTCCCATCTTATGCTTAACTAAGTGTATGTAGGATAACCATTTTAAGAAATCAAGTGACCAGACTTGTTTCAGACTGAGTTACTAGTTTCGCTCTCTCAACCAAATAATCAAATAGTTTTTACTAAAATTCTTTTATCAGGAATGGGTTAGCAATGTGAACCATGTGAACCCCAACATCTTGTCAGTGTACCCCTTCACTTCACCTGTGAACCCCACCATCTTGGCAGTGTACCCCTTCACTACACGTGTGAACCCCAACATTCTAATAGTGTACAAGTGTGAACCCCACATAATACAAGTGTGAACCCCATCATCGTACAAACCCCAAACCCCACCCATACTGACCCTTAATTTCCCATAACTATTTGTATCCCCTTCTGGTCAAGGCGTGTCACTAATGTGTTTGTATTTACGAGTTATTAATTCAAATTGGCTTTAATTAGATGCATGAATTGAATCAGTTTCTTGAAAATATCAGAAGGATGGGTACCTATTCCCATATGCGTTACATCTTCACAAACTGATGCATCTATTTAAACCGAGAATCTACACTGAGTATCAACATTAGAGGCACCATCATCAGACAGAACTCATTCATCCACGGTTTCAGGTAACTCCCTAACTATTCCTTCTCCACTTTGCTTATTCAAATCTATGTGACATCTAAACTTTCATTGTTGTATGCGGTCGTCAGATAAACATGGACCCGGTTGCAGAGTTGTTCAGTAAGCCTGTTCTTTATCGCCTAGCCGTAACGAATGTTGCTTCAGAGGTGATGGTGAACGGTATCCCTCTTCATTTTTGTTCATTGTTGTTTGCATCATGTTTAGTTGATCAATTGTATGTCTGTGCAGGCTCACATTGAACTACCAGTGGAATTTGTTAAAAAGTTTCACAACCAACTAGGGACTGTATGAACGGTTCATTCGCTTGATGGTGGTGTTAGCCGTATGCATTATCGGGAAAACCCAGGTGGAAGAAGAGGAACGGTCGTCGGTGGATGGAAGGAATTCCGGGATGAGTTCAGACTGACCGATGGACAAACAATCGTGTTCGAGTATTTGGGGTTCTCGAAATTCCGGGTTGACATTATGAATCCAGAGGTTGTGGCTGAGAATGAAATCGAACTTGTTAATCAGAATGAACATCAGATGAACTGATGGATGTTGAACATTGGACCCCATGTGGGTGGTTCCAATTTGTTTTCTTTAATTTTTTTTTATTACGATTAAAAAATTATAATAAATAACACCATCTGGGTTTCCATCTATGTTGTGTTTAATTTTTTATTTATTGCTTATTAAAAAATTCTTTATCTACTATACTTATATAAAAAGATCCCTTTAATTAGATGTATAATTGAATTAGTAAAACTAAGCTAATTAGTAAATTTTTCGATTATCAAATGTAGTAGCCTCCAAAAACAAATAAAAATTAAAAATTAAAAAAATAATCCCAATAAAAAAATATTTCATAAAACTAGACGGAACTAGCAAACCACAAAAGTGGTAATAATCTACTAAAACAAATAAAAACTTAAAATTTACAGGATAATCCAAATAAAAAATTTCATAAGACTAAATAATAATAAAGATAAATTATCTATATTTTATATCTTATCATATTTTATATAGGCTTATCTCTTATCATTATCTCTTATCATATTATTATCCATATATTTATTATTATTATTATTATTATTATTATTATTATTATTATCATTATTGTAAATTAATAGATAATTAGGATAAACACTTTTTACAATCCTATCTTATGATTAACTTGAGATAATTATATAAAAAAATGCTAATTATACTAAAAAAATATTAATCTATCCATCAAATAAAAAAGATAAGAATGTATAATTTTGATTTAATTCTGATTTTCATATTAAAGGTGATAATTATATTCAACAAATGCTAATAAATTATCATGTCCCGTGAAATATGAAATATTTTGATTTATCCTTAAATATACTCATAATATCATCAAATAAAAAATATCTAAAAGTTAACTTTTGATTTCACTCTAATTAATCATAATATCAAGATAAATGTAATAAAGATATATAAAAACATATTAATTCATCAATCAACTAAGTAAGGAATACATTAATTTAATAATGATCTATACATAAACAAATATAATATTTCAAAAATGAATAGTCATTATATTCCAATGAATTTATGTCCAATGAAATAACTTCTGGTTTATCATTAATTATGCTCATCCTAATACCATCAAACACAGAATATCGAAATGTTTAATTCTGATTTAATTTTGATTCAACATGATAAAGTTGATTATCATATTATAAATGTTAATTTATCCATCCAATAAATAAGGAATATCTAAGATAAAAAGTGTTATCTTTGATTCATATGAGAAAGTTCAAAACTTATGAACAAGATAATTTAGATTATTTTTCATTGTCGTTTAATAATAATCTTTAATTTATAATAAAAATAATAATAATAATCATTACTTTAAAATATTTAATATAAAAAAATTAAATTATCAATAACCCGTGCGAACCCCACATTCTAATCAACTTAGTCAAGCGAACCCCACACAATAATCAACTTAGTCAAGGGAACCCCACACAATAATCAACTTAGTCAAGCGAACCCCACATTCTAATAAACTTAGTGAAGGGAACCCCACGCAATAATCAACTTAGTCAAGGGAACCCACACAATAATCAACTTAGTCAAGCGAACCCCGCATTCTAATCAACTTAGTCAAGCGAACCCCACACAATAATCAACTTAGTCAAACGAACCCCACATTCTAATAAACTTAGTGAAGGGAACCCCACACAATAATCAACTTAGTCAAGCGAACCCCGCATTCTAATCAACTTAGTCAAGCGAACCCCGCACAATAATCAACTTAGTCAAGCGAACCCCCCACGATAATCAACTTAGTCAAGCGAACCCCACACAATAATCAACTTAGTGAAGCGAACCCCACATTCTAATCAACCTAGTCAAGCGAACCCCACACAATAATCAACTTAGTCAAGCGAACCCCGCACAATAATCAACTTAGTCAAGCGAACCCCCCACAATAATCAACTTAGTCAAGCGAACCCCGCATTCTAATCAACTTAGTCAAGCGAACCCCACACAATAATCAACTTACTCAAGCGAACCCCACACAATAATCAACTTAGTCAAGCGAACCCCACATTCTAATCAACCTAGTCTTGCGAACCTCACACAATAATCAACTTAGTCAAGCGAACCCCACACAATAATCAACTTAGTCAAGCGAACCCCACATTCTAATCAACTTAGTCAAGCGAACCCCACACAATAATCAACTTAGTCAAGGGAACCCCACACAATAATCAACTTAGTCAAGGGAACCCCACACAATAATCAACTTAGTCAAGCGAACCCCACACAATAATCAACTTAGTCAAGCGAACCCCACACAATAATCAACTTAGTCAAGCGAACCCCACACAATAATCAACTTAGTCAAGGGAACCCCACACAATAATCAACTTAGTCAAGGGAACCCCACACAATAATCAACTTAGTCAAGCGAACCCCGCATTCTAATCAACTTAGTCAAGCGAAACCCGCATTCTAATCAACGTAGTCAAGCGAACCCCCCACAATAATCAACTTAGTCAAGCGAACCCCACATTCTAATAAACTCAGTGAAGGGAACCCCACGCAATAATCAACTTAGTCAAGGCAACCCACACAAAAATCAACTTAGTCAAGCGAACCCCACACAACAATCAACTTAGTCAAACGAACCCCACATTCTAATAAACTTAGTGAAGGGAACCCCACACAATAATCAACTTAGTCAAGGGAACCCCACACAATAATCAACTTAGTCAAACGAACCCCGCATTCTAATCAACTTAGTCAAGCGAACCCCACACAATAATCAACATAGTCAAGCGAACCCCACATTCTAATCAACTTAGTCAAGCGAACCCCACACAATAATCAACTTAGTCAAGCGAACCCCACACAATAATCAACTTAGTCAAGCGAACCCCACACAATAATCAACTTAGTCAAGCGAACCGCACACAATAATAAAATTAGTCAAGGGAACCCCACACAATAATCAACTTAGTCAAGCGAACCCCGCACAATAATCAACTTAGTCAAGCGAACCCCCCACGATAATCAACTTAGTCAAGCGAACCCCACACAATAATCAACTTAGTGAAGCCAACCCCACATTCTAATCAACCTAGTCAAGCGAACCCCACACAATAATCAACTTAGTCAAGCGAACCCCGCACAATAATCAACTTAGTCAAGCGAACCCCACACAATAATCAACTTAGTCAAGCGAACCCCGCATTCTAATCAACATAGTCAAGCGAACCCCACACAGTAATCAACTTAGTCAAGCGAACCCCACACAATAATCAACTTAGTGAAGCGAACCCCACACAATAATCAACTTAGTCAAGCGAACCCCACATTCTAATCAACCTAGTCTTGCGAACCTCACACAATAATCAACTTAGTCAAGCGAACCCCACACAATAATCAACTTAGTCAAGCGAACCCCACATTCTAATCAACTTAGTCAAGCGAACCCCACACAATAATCAACTTAGTCAAGCGAACCCCACACAATAATCAACTTAGTCAAGGGAACCCCACACAATAATCAACTTAGTCAAGCGAACCCCACACAATAATCAACTTAGTCAAGCGAACCCCACACAATAATCAACTTAGTCAAGCGAACCCCACACAATAATCAACTTAGTCAAGGGAACCCCACACAATAATCAACTTAGTCAAGCGAACCCCACAATCTAATCAACTTAGTCAAGCGAACCCCACACAATAATCAACTTAGTCAAGGGAACCCCACACAATAATCAACTTAGTCAAACGAACCCCACACAATAATCAACTTAGTCAAGCGAACCCCACATTCTAATCAACTTAGTCAAGCGAACCCCACACAATAATCAATTTAGTCAAGGGAACCCCACACAATAATCAACTTAGTCAAGCGAACCCCGCATTCTAATCAACTTAGTCAAGCGAACCCCGCATTCTAATCAACGTAGTCAAGCGAACCCCCCACAATAATCAACTTAGTCAAGCGAACCCCACATTCTAATAAACTCAGTGAAGGGAACCCCACGCAATAATCAACTTAGTCAAGGGAACCCACACAATAATCAACTTAGTCAAGCGAACCCCACACAATAATCAACTTAGTCAAACGAACCCCACATTCTAATAAACTTAGTGAAGGGAACCCCACACAATAATCAACTTAGTCAAGGGAACCCCACACAATAATCAACTTAGTCAAACGAACCCCGCATTCTAATCAACTTAGTCAAGCGAACCCCACACAATAATCAACATAGTCAAGCGAACCCCACATTCTAATCAACTTAATCAAGCGAACCCCACACAATAATCAACTTAGTCAAGCGAACCCCACACAATAATCAACTTAGTCAAGCGAACCCCACACAATAATCAACTTAGTCAAGCGAACCGCACACAATAATCAACTTAGTCAAGGGAACCCCACACAATAATCAACTTAGTCAAGCGAACCCCGCATTCTAATCAACTTAGTCAAGCGAACCCCACACAATAATCAACTTAGTCAAGCGAACCCCGCAGTCTAATCAACTTAGTAAAGCGAACCCCACACAATAATCAACTTAGTCAAGCGAACCCCACATTCTAATCAACCTAGTCAAGCGAACCCCACACAATAATCAACTTAGTCAAGCTAACCCCACACAATAATCAACTTAGTCAAGCGAACCCCACACAATGATCAACTTAGTCAAGGGAACCCCACATTCTAATCAACTTAGTCAAGCGAACCCCGCATTCTAATCAACTTAGTCAAGCGTACCCCGCACAATAATCAACTTAGTCAAGCGAACCCCACACAATAATCAACTTAGTCAAGCGAACCCCACACAATAATCAACTTAGTCAAGAGAACCCCACACAGTAATCAACTTAGTCAAGCGAACCCCACACAATAATCAACTTAGTCAAGCGAACCCCACATTCTAATCAACTTAGTCAAGCGAACCCCACACAATAATCAACTTAGTCAAGCGAACCCCACACAATAATCAACTTAGTCAAGGGAACCCCACACAATAATCAACTTAGTAAAGCGAACCCCGCATTCTAATCAACTTAGTCAAGCGAACCCCGCATTCTAATCAACTTAGTCAAGCGAACCCCGCATTCTAATCAACTTAGTCAAGCGAACCCCACACAATAATCAACGTAGTCAAGCGAACCCCACATTCTAATCAACCTAGTCAAGCGAACCCCACACAATAATCAACTTAGTCAAGGGAACCTCACACAATAACAACTTAGTCAAGCGAACCCCACACAATAATCAACTTAGTCAAGCGAACCCCACATTCTAATCAACTTAGTCAAGCGAACCCCGCATTCTAATCAATTTAGTCAAGCGAACCCCACACAATAATCAACTTAGTCAAGCGAACCCCACATTCTAATCAACCTAGTCAAGCGAACCCCACACAATAATCAACTTAGTCAAGCGAACCCCACACAATAATCAACTTAGTAAAGCGAACCCCACACAATGATCAACTTAGTCAAGGGAACCCCACATTCTAATCAACTTAGTCAAGCGAACCCCGCATTCTAATCAACTTAGTCAAGCGAACCCCACACAATAATCAACTTAGTCAAGCGAACCCCACACAATAATCAACTTAGTCAAGCGAACCCCACACAATAATCAACTTAGTTAAGCGAACCCCGCATTCTAATCAACTTAGTCAAGCGAACCCCGCATTCTAATCAACGTAGTCAAGCGAACCCCCCACAATAATCAACTTAGTCAAGCGAACCCCACATTCTAATAAACTCAGTGAAGGGAACCCCACGCAATAATCAACTTAGTCAATGGAACCCACACAATAATCAACTTAGTCAAGCGAACCCCACACAATAATCAACTTAGTCAACCGAACCCCACATTCTAATAAACTTAGTGAAGGGAACCCCACACAATAATCAACTTAGTCAAGGGAACCCCACACAGTAATCAACTTAGTCAAGCGAACCCCACACAATAATCAACTTAGTCAAGCGAACCCCACAATCTAATCAACTTAGTCTAGCGAACCCCACACAATAATCAACTTAGTCAAGCGAACCCCACACAATAATCAACTTAGTCAAGGGAACCCCAGACAATAATCAACTTAGTCAAGGGAACCCCGCATTCTAATCAACTTAGTCAAGCGAACCCCGCATTCTAATCAACTTAGTCAAGCGAACCCCACATTCTAATCAACTTAGTCAAGCGAACCCCACACAATAATCAACGTAGTCAAGCGAACCCCACATTCTAATCAACCTAGTCAAGCGAACCCCACACAATAATCAACTTAGTCAAGCGAACCTCACACAATAATCAACTTAGTCAAGCGAACCCCACACAATAATCAACTTAGTCAAGCGAACCCCACATTCTAATCAACTTAGTCAAGCGAACCCCGCATTCTAATCAACTTAGTCAAGCGAACCCCACACAATAATCAACTTAGTCAAGCGAACCCCACACAATAATCAACTTAGTCAAGCGAACTCCACACAATAATCAACTTAGTCAAGCGAACCCCACAGTCTAATCAATCTAGTCAAGCGAACCCCACACAATAATCAACTTAGTCAAGCGAACCCCACACAATAATCAACTTAGTCAAGGGAACCCCACACAATAATCAACTTAGTCAAGGGAACCCCACACAATAATCAACTTAGTCAAGGGAACCCCACACAATAATCAACTTAGTCAAGCGAACCCCGCATTCTAATCAACTTAGTCAAGCGAAACCCGCATTCTAATCAACGTAGTCAAGCGAACCCCCCACAATAATCAACTTAGTCAAGCGAACCCCACATTCTAATAAACTCAGTGAAGGAAACCCCACGCAATAATCAACTTAGTCAAGGCAACCCACACAATAATCAACTTAGTCAAGCGAACCCCACATTCTAATAAACTTAGTGAAGGGAACCCCACGCAATAATCAACTTAGTCAAGGGAACCCACACAATAATCAACTTAGTCAAGCGAACCCCGCATTCTAATCAATTTAGTCAAGCGAACCCCACACAATAATCAACTTAGTCAAACGAACCCCACATTCTAATAAACTTAGTGAAGGGAACCCCACACAATAATCAACATAGTCAAGGGAACCCCACACAATAAACAACTTAGTCAAGCGAACCCCGCATTCTAATCAACTTAGTCAAGCGAACCCCACACAATAATCAACTTAGTCAAGCGAACCCCACATTCTAATCAACTTAGTCAAGCGAACCCCACACAATAATCAACTTAGTCAAGCGAACCCCACACAATAATCAACTTAGTCAAGGGAACCCCACACAATAATCAACTTAGTCAAGCGAACCCCGCATTCTAATCAACTTAGTCAAGCGAACCCCGCATTCTAATCAACTTAGTCAAGCGAACCCCACATTCTAATCAACTTAGTCAAGCGAACCCCACACAATAATCAACGTAGTCAAGCGAACCCCACATTCTAATCAACCTAATCAAGCGAACCCCACACAATAATCAACTTAGTCAAGCGAACCTCACACAATAATCAACTTAGTCAAGCGAACCCCAAACAATAATCAACTTAGTCAAGCGAACCCCACATTCTAATCAACTTAGTCAAGCGAACCCCGCATTCTAATCAACTTAGTCAAGCGAACCCCACACAATAATCAACTTAGTCAAGCGAACCCCACACAATAATCAACTTAATCAAGGGAACCCCACACAATAATCAACTTAGTCAAGCGAACCCCACAATCTAATCAACCTAGTCAAGCGAACCGCACACAATAATCAACTTAGTCAAGCGAACCCCACACAATAATCAACTTAGTCAAGCGAACCCCACACAATAATCAACTTAGTCAAGGGAACCCCACACAATAATCAACTTAGTCAAGGGAACCCCACACAATAATCAACTTAGTCAAGCGAACCCCACACAATAATCAACTTAGTCAAGCGAACCCCACATTCTAATCAACTTAGTCAAGCGAACCCCACACAATAATCAATTTAGTCAAGGGAACCCCACACAATAATCAACTTAGTCAAGCGAACCCCGCATTCTAATCAACTTAGTCAAGCGAACCCCGCATTCTAATCAACGTAGTCAAGCGAACCCCCCACAATAATCAACTTAGTCAAGCGAACCCCACATTCTAATAAACTCAGTGAAGGGAACCCCACGCAATAATCAACTTAGTCAAGGGAACCCATTCAATAATCAACTTAGTCAAGCGAACCCCACATTCTAATCAATTAGTCAAGCGAACCCCACACAATAATCAACATAGTCAAGCGAACCCCACATTCTAATCAACCTAGTCAAGCGAACCCCACACAATAATTAACTTAGTCAAGCGAACCTCACACAATAATCAACTTAGTCAAGCGAACCCCACACAATAATCAACTTAGTCAAGCGAACCCCACATTCTAATCAACTTAGTGAAGGGAACCCCACGCAATAATCAACTTAGTCAAGGGAACCCACACAATAATCAACTTAGTCAAGCGAACCCCGCATTCTAATCAACTTAGTCAAGCGAACCCCACACAATAATCAACTTAGTCAAACGAACCCCACATTCTAATAAACTTAGTGAAGGGAACCCCACACAATAATCAACTTAGTCAAGGGAACCCCACACAATAATCAACTTAGTCAAGCGAACCCCGCATTCTAATCAACTTAGTCAAGCGAACCCCACACAATAATCAACTTAGTCAAGCGAACCCCACACAATAATCAACTTAGTGAAGCGAACCCCACACAATAATCAACTTAGTCAAGCGAACCCCACACAATAATCAACTTAGTCAAGCGAACCCCACATTCTAATCAACTTAGTCAAGCGAACCCCACACAATAATCAACTTAGTCAAGGAAACCCCACACAATAATCAACTTAGTCAAGCGAACCCCACATTCTAATCAACTTAGTCAAGGGAACCCCATACAATAACAACTTAATCAATGAACCCCACATTCTAATCTATTTAGTGAAATGAACCCCACATAATAATTAAGTGAACCACATAAAATGAATCCCCGTTGTATTAAAACTGTGCGTTTTGATAGAACAACCCTAAATTCTAAACCACAGTCGTCTCAGGCAAGCTTCTCATACTTAGAACAGAATCCCTGTACTTGAAATACCCGATCTCACCAGCAAAGCAAACCAAAATGGCCACCGAATCTTCTTCCAGATCCAGCGTTCCTTTTGCACAGCAAAACATCAACGACGATTCACGCTCAACCTACAACTCGAATCGGTCTGATGCATCCAGAGGCTCCATTCGTAGAATCAACTTTGAGGATCTCACATGTCCCTGCGGGAGATTGAGGATGCATACCTCCACCACTACTGACAACCCTGGGAGACGGTTTATTCGCTGCCCACTTTGGAGAGTACGTATCAAGTTTGATCTACCGACATAGTTCCATTTCTACTATCTAACCAATGTTTCACAGCATCAAGTTAACTTAACTTTTGTAACATTGTTCACAGGATGGCTGCAACTTCTTTCAATGGGAGGACGATTTAGCACGAAATTTGCTTTATTTTCATCTCAAGCATATCAAACCCCAAATTCCCGGTGGAATGGGGGATGTTGTGGAAGCTCCTGTGGAGGCTAAACATGTCGAGGATGATGGACAAAACAAGAAGATCACGAGGCTTCGAACAAAACTAGAAGAGGAGAGAAAGAAGTCACATTTTTTTATTGTTTGTTTAGTATTGTCAATTGGGATTTTGTTTGGGCTCATGTTGTTTGGCAAAAATTAGGTGTTAACTGTGGTTATGTAGAAAACACTTATTATGTTAATCAAATTCGAATCATATATGTTGTAAATTGCTTAAGATATGTGTTAAATCTATGTCCTTATGTCATCTTTTGAAGTCGTTTTTTTGTCTACTCTGACTCTAACCCTTCTATTCTCAATGCTTTTGTTTTTTTGCTTTAGTAACCAGTTGTTGTTTGCCAATGGAAATTCACTATTCGAGTTAATCAATTGGAGCCAAGTAGATACTGGTCTATTGTGTAATACATCTACCGCAGAGGACCCGGTCTTCCATCAGTGGTAAGTCTCTTAACTTTCATCTTCTTTTTTATTACTCTCAGCAACCATTCTGGTTATTAAGTACTAACCTAAAAGAGAATAGATGAACATCTAAAGTTACCTATTAATAAATAATAAATATATGAACATCTAAATAGACTAGTTATTTAGACGAACACTTGTAAATTATGAAAATTTTTTTCCCTATAAATAGATGTTTGTAGGTGTCACCATGTTTGTACATACTAATTTAGGTTGACACTTGTTTACTTCTAAATATCTCATTGAGCGTTGAAGAACACTATGTAATCTTCTACTTTCATATCGTTGATGCCAAAAGCATACCTATAATTGTTGATCATCTACGTGCTAATGCTATATACATGCCTGTGGAACATTTCATTGACCTTCTTAAGCGTACCATGGAAATCATTTAGCTAGCATATGTTGTAGTATCATTATAATATATAAGCCCTAAACTTGTTGAAGTATCTAATCTTTTTATTAATCTTCAAGTATTCATTTTCAGTCAATAATGGAGTATTGTGAAGGACATCAACCACAGAGGACTCAGTGTTCCTTGAACTGTTAGTCTTCTAATTTTCCCCACATTCCTTTTGTTATTAAGTACTAGTAATAATAGAGAATAGAACCCTAGGCCAGAGACGATGTAGGAACAGAGGATTCGTGAGTGAATAGGATTGACATTTATCATTAATCCACACAAAAAACCCATAGAGCAGAGACGAGTAAGAGCAGAATCGCAAGGGAGGAAACCACACAAAGGAATAACCATACATTAACAATAAAAGCATAAGTTACTTAAAAAAACAAACCACACATAAACCATTCATTAATTAAAATTTAAATAGTCATTACAAAAGTTACTTAAAAAAAAACACAGAACATAAAACTTAAAAAAAAAAGGTTCATAAAAGCAAATTACATAATCCTAATAAACATGAAATCAAACAGCAGCAGTGACATCCTCAATTTCCAGAACCAGAAGAGCTTCCTCCAACCTTTGGTGCAGTGGGTACCTCACCTCCTTCAGCGCCATCACCATCCTCCTCATCCAGTGCTTGATAAGCCGCCAGTTCCTCCTCAATCCACTGAATCCTCTCCGCAAAAGACGGATAAAGGATTCCATCCCAGCCTGGAATCTCAACACGAAAACGATGACCTCCTAGGTAGTGAAAGTGCACCACAGATCCATGCACCAGTCCATATCTGAATTTCATCTCAGCCCAGCCAGTACCACCAACGGATGACTCCTTTAAGCCATTAGGATGGAACACCAAACGAATCTTCTCTCCGTCTGGGCAGAAGCAAACCCAATGGGCTCCCATTTTGAGCCCATACCTCATCATGAATTCAGAGTGAACCATGAAGATGATCTGCAAAAGAAAAGAAGTAAAGGCATTAAAAATATGCCACTCAAATTTAAATTAAATGAAATATGGAATAGGAAGTAGGAACTTACATCCCCAGAGTCGACTACCACACCATGGTCATAAAGACTTGGAAGCAAAGCAACATTCTGAACATCCATTTTTTATGCACTAGGTTTTTTCTCTCTCAACCAAACAATGTACAAAATATTGTGAATGTAACTCGGGTTTTATAGAGGGATGAAGTGGTGGGAGTGATCTTGTAAAGGTGTGTAACGAAGAGGTGCATTCAATATGCACATCTCTTCGGTACCTACCAGTTGCATCGGTTCAGAACTTAACTGCTATTTCCACTAACCAATGTAATTATTAAACACTCTGCATTACTAATAACTAAGCAGTCCGTTCATGCTTCAAATTAAAACATCGAATATGAGAGAACAACCTCTTAATATTCCAAAGTTAATTGACACTCCACATTTCCCGAACCCCACAATTAATCTTCGACCCACATTAAACATAAACCCCACAGCGTAGGGGTATTCGTTACGTATGACCCTATCTGAAGAGTCTACCTAACCCCATCTGAAAAGGCGTCCCTGTCCACCCAGGGCTCATTTACACCCCCCCCCATATTCAAGTCCAATGCACGTTTTACAAAGAACATCCCCCCACCTTACCCCATTAATGAAGCATGCCAAATACGAGCATCAGAGATTAATAAACCCAAGTTTATGCACTGTCATTGATTTCCTTTTCAGGTAATCCACTGCAACACGTTAAGCAATAGTAAATATAATAAGCCATAGTGTACTACATGTATCGGTTACATGCACATTTGCTGTTAACTAAGTGCATTAGCGAAGACTGCTTCCTCTTCTACTCTCCACTATACAATGTCTCCCCCAATGGAGTTCTTGGCCGTTCTCCTCCCACACAAACTGAGAGATGGATCACTGGTACACCCTTCTTCTCCCACACAATGCTCTGTTCTTAACTTTTCTTGGCTCTGCCTATTTATAATCTATCTGCATAAATAACATGAAGCTTAATCTTATAATATATATTTTTTTAATATCTTTGCCCAGACAATCCCACCATGGATTTTGGAAAATTATCAGTTTAGGGCCATGCCTAACCCCATCTTCCTACAAATCCCAACGGGTCAGAATTTTAGGATTATTTTACGAAGAAACGGGTTCAGAGTGAACATATGTGATGGTTGGGCCAGATTTATCTCACAACTGTCATTAGGCAGTGAACCCCATCTAATCGTGTTCAGGTTTAACCTAACTGCAATTGTCAAAGTGTACATTTATAATCTTCAAGTCGAAGAGATTCAATATCCCAACCCTCGAGGTAAAGGCTGAAACCCAACTTTAAGTAACATTTGGCACATTATTTACTATTTAATTGATATATCTTCAAAATGGGCTTCAAAATGCAGGGATAAGTTATGCTGGAAGCCCTTTCAATTTCAAGCAACAACGACCGGGTATAGCTACTTACTTGCGTGATCTCGTTGAATGGCCTATTGTCCTGGCTGATCCAACATTCACCATTAAAATCACAAGGTTCAACATGGAAAATAAAATCCTGGTATATTCTTTTAACTGGCACCAAATTCTTATCCATGGCTTATATGAGATGATAACTAATGCAGGGATAATTGCAGGTACTTCCCATTCTGTTTGCTAAGCATTACACATACAACAGCCAAGACAAAATGCAACTTGATAATGGGGGGAAGACATGGAATGCTGTTTTTACGTTGAACCAAAGTCATGGTTCTTGTGTTATTGGAGATGGTTGGTCCAAATTTGCTGAAGACAATGGAGTGACAATTTCATCCCGCTGTGTACTAGAAGTGATTGATGTGAATGATGAGTTCCTTAAGGTTTATTGTGTTGTCCAGGAACCAAGCGTGTAACAACATAGCAACTTAGGCAGTGTTTTTTCTCCATCAATTCCACTTAAACACTTGTTTGCATTGATTTATCAGGATTCTGTGTTGTAGAATTGACTAGTAGCCAAAGCAACCATTGGTTTGCTTACTTGAGTGAATTTGAATTTGGTGTTTGGTATTTTATCAATGACATATTTCCAGTTTGATCACCTTTTCCAATATACTTTTATTTATCTGACAGGAGTTTATCAGGAAAGTCCTTTTTTATGACAACATTAATTCAGAAAATATATTCGATTTCAGTGTTACTCCCAACATCGCAGAGATATTTTTGCAATTAGTTTAATCAATTTAAGATTATATAGTTACTTACTAGAATAACAAATGTTATGCATAAAAAACCAATATTATTCAAGTTATTTATCGATAGATTAATACAGTAACTGTCATATTTGATATTGTAATTCTTGTAGGTTAATTCTCTATGTTAATTTATCAAGTTAACCCTCAAAATATTAATCTTAATAAAATAAAATTCAAGTTAACACTCAAATTATTAATCTTAATAAATTAAAATTCAAGTTAAAACACAAAATTTTAATCTCAATAAATTAAAATTCCAGGCATTATTAATCAAACATGTAACTAAATGATAAAATTACTATGCAATTTAAAAACCAAATTAAAATAGGCAAATGCTAACAAGTGCCCTTGGTGCACTTGTTAAGAAGCTAAATGTAATAAATAACCATTGAAAAATGTATTTTTTTAGATTATCGAGACACAGAGTAATGTGCATCGATGATTGTTTTTCTAAGGTGACCTTTTTCTAAGCATAGGAACCTTAAAACCCATAAAAACCCCAAACCCCAAAGACATAGACCCCAAACCCCAAGAAAATTAAAACAAACCCCACAAAAAACCCCAAACCCCGCCTACAAAGTACCAAACCCCAAACCCCCAAATTCCAAATCTCAACTCATAGGACCCTCTTAACCGCCAAATACCAAGAGTCAAGGGAAACCCCATAACCAGACCTCATTCAACTGCATTGTCATCTGGCCTCGCCTCTTTCCCATACTCAAGACTTTCGTGCTACCGTGACATCTTCAAGGGTAAAGCCTTCATCCCTTTTTGGTCATTCTTGCATTGCTACCATTATTCTTGCAAGACACAGCGTGTGTATATATTCATACTCGTCAATACGCCATTAATTTCTGAACCAATTTATTTTTCCTCACAGTCATAACTTTTCTTGGTTTTTGATTTTGGCATCCAATTTCAGAATCCATGGAGCATAACGACGACACAACAGTTGGCCTGGATGACACAGCCTCCCCTTTTTACAGGTACGAACCTTTTGAAACCAGGGAGGAGTTGGTTTATTTTGTAAAGAAAGTTGGAAAAGAACTTGGATTTGTTTTGAAGATTTCAAGGTCTGACTTAGGCAAAAGAGAGAGGGTTGTGTTAGGCTGTGAAATGGGGGGTATATTCGTGCCAGACAAGCGATCAAAAGGGAAAAACAAAACAGGATCAAAGAAAGCTAACTGTCCCTTTACCATTTATGCACGTCCTCATGTAAAAGGTGGACCATGGAAATTACAGGTAAAATGCGCCACGCACAACCATCTTCCATACAATTCACAGTTAGAGTATGGGAGTGATGAATGTACGAATAACCAAGAAAAAGCGTTGGCCGAAGACCATGTATGCCATGGTGGACTGGAGGCAACTGACATGCAGATGACAACACTGAAGTCACAAGAGGAGCAACAAACAGATGATATGGCGCCAAAGAAGACAGAGCCTTCAAAATTCCATGTTAGAAGGCATACCCGATGAAGTGCGGGTTTCGTACCACATCATCTCTTGGAACCTTACATTGAATCGGTGAACGACGTTGATGGGGATGGTAACTGCGGCTTCCGGACAGTATCTATGTACCTTCATGGTCATGAAAACCACCACAAGATAGTCCGGCTTGACTTGATGAATGAAATGAAAAATTACAGGCAGTTATATATGGATCTTTTGGGAGGTACCAGTGAGTACGATTCAGTTTTGACTCGGCTACATGTTGAGAGTGAGGGCTCTGTTGGAAAGGACAAGTGGATGGTCTTTCCGGACATGGGATGCATCATCGCATCAACATACAATGTTGTATGTGTATTGATACCTACCGAAAGCATTTGTGAATGCATGACTTTTCTGCCGTATAACACGGCCCCTCCAGCGAGACCACGTATCTGGGTGATCGGGCGAATAGCTATTAAAGAGCATTTTGTTCAAGTACAAAACTCTGAAGTTTTTTTCCAATTAATTTTGGGCTTGATGATTACTGAATTCATGTCATCATTTCAACCACGTTGATTAACCATTTTGATATACCTTGATTTTATTGATCACAGGTAAATCTATGCGAGGGATCACCATTACCTCCGGTGTATGCACTTTGGCGTTCACACCGTAGTGAAGAAGCAAGAGAGTGGGAAGGAGTTGTTGCTGACCGTATCCGTTTGTTCCAGCCCTTTTTACCAGAGAGTCATTCCACCGGGGAAACCATAGTATTAGATTAAGTGATACATAGAATAGTATTTTTGTGTATTTTTTGGAAGCTTTGGTGAATGGATATTTACACTATTTGATATGTTAGAGTTAGTAGATGAAAATGGTTATTAGATGAATGTGGGGGTCAATTAGCCCATATCCTGTAAAGTTAGTATGATGTGGATGGATTATAACATTGCTGGAGTGTAATCAAGTCACTCATTATGTCATTCTTACATGGAAAACATGTTATTGTCAAATTGGTAGCATTATGACACGTTCCAGTGGCCATGTTTAGCAATTTAAATCAACTTATCATTTACCAAATTGATATGTGTTATATTTACTTTAAGTGACCAGGAAAAAAAACAATAAGAATGCAGGTTTGATCAACCTGCACCTTTCCGGATCTAAAAAGCAAATCATATGGTTGCTAAACTTCTAATCAGGTTCTGGAGTTAGTGTCCTTGTATATTCTTTCAGGAGAGTTAATAGTCACACTGTCTAGCTATCAGAATATATGCCATTTTTTATTAGTCTGATAAGAGGATTTCAAAATTGTTATTCTGATAAGAGGATTTCAAAAACCTGATGGATTCTGATTGGGGTATTTCAAAATATTGTATTCTGAGAGAAGGATTTCAAAAACGTGACTTATTCTGATAAGACGATTTCAAAATTGTTAAGTCTTCTGACAGAATGCTGTCGTATGTAGGCATCCATTATGCCATTTACTTTGTATTGAATTTAGTTAAATTTTCGCTGACAGATTGCTATCAAAATATGAGAATATTCTCATAGGGTGTATTCAGAATTGTATCCGTCTTCTCATATTCCGATCTATGACTATCAGAATACGTCAAACTTTCAAACGTTTGTATTTATGACGTTCCTTTAAATCTTTGAGCCTGACATAATTTGGTAGACCTGTTCATTGCTCATGCAACACACTTAATCACGTAATAACAGGATTCATATTATACAATAAACATGAAGTCATCAAGGAATTAAACAGTAAGGTCAATGCATTGACACATTGTTGACCAAGACATGCTGCCTAACTAATACAACTAATCATATCACAAATTGACCAATGCCTTCTAGCTCTGGATTGAGTTCCACCTCTACTTGTGCTTCCTCCTCTTTGCTAAATCCCTGCCATGCCACCTCCATTGGCCCTTCCTCCTCTTTTCCTTGTTGCTATCCGAGGGACATCTTCAGTGATTGGCCTGGTACAGAGTAACTTCATTTCCTGGTGAGCCTCATCCGATAACGCACCGGTATGTGATCTGGAACCCAACAGGACATCAATCCTCGCCAATCTGTCCTGATATCGAACCTGTCGAACGATGAATGTTAGCATTGGAGACATGTAATACTCAAATACAGATACGAAATATTTCTTCTTAGTCAAGTAACCCTTACATTGAGAAGGTCGTGGTTCTGAACCCTCACTGATGTATGCAAAAGATAAGGATGAGAGAAGCGATGCACCCAATCAATGTATCCGTTGTCCACCTCCCCTGCGAACCTGACTCGGGGTCCCCTGGTCATATCATCAAGCACGTGCTCAGGCCAGGAATCGAAATCGTCAGATATGTCATCAAGAGAAGGGATGCCGCGTGGTGGTGGTCTTGGAATACCTTGAATGTACCCAAATTGGCGCACCACACGCTCTGGTAAGTAAGCAGCCTTTTGAATCCCGCATCTAAGCCATCCTAAATACAAGCTAACCTCTTCGAATGGTATGATAGATCGGTGCTCCGGATCGTATGGCTGCCACCTAACTTGCTCAAAGCGCAGAATCTCAAGGTGCTGTCTATACTGCCCCTCCATACATCCAGCACCAATGCTTTGGTCCCATTTCAAAACTCTCGGCATAAATTCGGTGTAATCAGCCCTTGGTATAACACAACCAATCTCCGGAAAATGTTCCTTGATCCATGCCTGTTTTCACGAATGCAAATTTACAATAACTTCAAGACCTCATATACTCATTAAATGCCTAAATTCATTAATCAAAGTCATCGGAATACCTGTAACAAAGTCATATAACCTCCAAGCTGCTTGACATTCTTGTTGCTTATATGTGTTAGCTCCCCGTATAGGTGTGTCAATGCACATGCCCCCAAGCCCATTGGTGCACCGTGTCCAGGTTTTCAAATGCAAGTGCGTACTGTAAGCCAACATATGTCATACACTTCTCTATAAAAAGAGTAGACCCCACAAGAGTCATCAAATAGCAACGAGCAGCAAGTTGAAATCTTTGAGCTGCAACATGAGTGTGGAACCAGTGTTGTAGAGTGCTAAATCGAACCGCTGCTCCACGGTTAATTCGTACTTCAGCAGCAGCAGCAGCCGCATCAATGCCAAGGTGCTGCATCATCATCGATGCCCCTTCTGCAGCTTTTGGTTTCTTCCATGGCAGAAATTTCCCTACAATTGGTATGTGAAGGATGCATGACACATCGTCCAGTGTGATGGTCATCTCACCAACAGGAAGATGGAAACTGTTGGTGTCCGGATACCAGCGTTCTGCAAAACTAGTCAACAATTTCTTGTCAAGTTGATCATACGAAGCGCCTACAAGCGCTGAAAGTCCAGAATTCTCGACCACAACGCGGACTTCATCCGGCAATTCAGCAACACGTGGCAAAACCCACTTCCTATTTGTGCCCCTGCCTAATACCCCACATTCCTGAAACAACCAATATTTTCATTCATTAGCAAAACCTAAACAAAAAATACCAACTTGGTAGAAAATTCATCAGATTTCAAAACTTGAAGAAGCATTTTGAAAATTAATTTTACTTAAATAATTACATTGCCTTGCCAAATATCTTTCGCAACATGGTTTGCATATGACCTAAGCAAACTCTTGTCCTGTGGGTCAGGAATCTCTTCATTATAATCCTCCCGATCCTCTACTCCAGCAGCAGCATCAGCAGCAATGGCAGTAATGTCAATGTCATATGAAGGATTGGAAGGCTCAGCATCATCACTTCCCTCTCCAAGAGCAGCACCAGTTGAAGCAATGGAAGGTTCAGCATCATCCGTAGCACGTGCCTCATCGAGTGTAGTATCCCTAGCTTCAATTGTAGCATATGCATCGACAGCAGGGGCAGCGGGAGCATATGGAGTTGATGGTGCTGTTGAAGTAGCAACTGAGGGAATTGATTGAGGTGTAATTGATGGATCAGATTCTGCTTGAATAGATGGTTGTGATGGTGCTGCTGAATCCTTGGCCTGACATCTCCTCTCAGCCCTCTGCGATGGTTGTGATGCTGCTACCGAAGTAGCACCAGCTGCTTTATCCTTGGCCTGACATCTCCTCTTACCCCTCCGCGATGGTTGTGACGGTGCTACTGAAGTAGCAGCTGCTGCTTTATCCTTGCCCTGACATCTCCTCTTAGCCCTTTGCGATGGTTGTGACGGTGCTACTGAAGTAGCAGCTGCTGCTTTATCCTTGGTCTGACATCTCGTATCAGCCCTTTGCGATGGTTGTGATGGTGCTGCTGAAGCAGCAGCTGCTGCTTTATCCTTGGCCTGAGATCTCGTCTCAGCCCTCTGCGATGGTTGTGATGGTTGTGATGGCACTGCTGAAGTAGCAGCTGCTGCTTTATCCTTGGCCCGACATCTCGTCTCAGCCATCTGCCTCCTGTTGGATGCAGTCGGTGGCAATCTTCCCCCCTCTTTTACTTGATTGTCTGCCCGTTGACGCGACTCTTCTACTTGCTTGTCTGCCCGTCTACGCGACTCTTCTTCTAATCGAACTGTCTCCTTAGTACGCTTTAACCTAGCCATGGTCTGAAAATACAGCAAATCAAAGCTAATATCACTAAGTCGTATGTCAAATTAAAACTATTTCAAATGTGAATCGATGGACCATTACCACTAATATCAACTCAAATCAAATAAATATCAAAACTATGCCACACCAATCAAAACTAATATCATGTTCTATCCAAGCTAATATCAAAACATTACATTCAATATATGATGCCAACTGTGAATTGATGGACTATTCATTGCACACTAACACACCAAAAGTCATGACAATTATCATACTCATTCTCTGACCCTAATATCAAGTTGAATGCATATTGAGATAAGTGGTCAGTCTACCAAGGAATATCAAAGTAGTTTCTCAAAGATTTCTATGTACCATGCAACATAGTGGTATATTCAGTTACTCCACACCCTAAAACAAATGACGCACCCAATAGCCTCCACACACCAACTACATGACAACAACATGGAAGCACGAGATAACATGCATAGTCCAGGACATTGGTCAAACAGATAGGAAATTATAAACTAAACCAGAAGTAAAATAAAATATTACTGGTGGAAGAGGGAACTTGGGAATCGGCAGCTGCGACGGAGGCGGAGGCGGATGCGACGGGGAGATCGACCTTGACGTCGAAGTTGGGAAATGGAGAGTTGTTGTGGGGTTCGGGAATTTCGAAATTGAGGGAGGAGAACAGGGGTGGAGGGGTTTAACCGGGGGTACTTTGGGAAATTCGATTTTTTGGGGTTTGGGAAATTATTGGGCTTGAAGTCCAACTGGCCCATTAGCAAAGGAAGTGAATTAATATGCAAAGTTTGTAATAGTTGTCCTGGAATAATCTTCACCATCCATTCCAGATGGGCATTGATTAATGGTCCAGATGTGTCATGCATTGAATGCATGTCACATATGCATGACACATATTCCTTGCACCAAAGAATACACCGTGTAAGTAGGAATGATTAGGGCAATATTGAAAACTTGGTGTAAAAAATTATAAAAGTTGGGTATATAGAATAATGAACAGGGTGCAAATAACACCTCCCTATTTGGAATGTAATTTGATTGGCAAATGCGTGAATTTGATTGTTTGAAAAAGAAATGAGCAAGAAACTCTGACACTTCATATAGCCATAATCTATTTCCTTTTCTGAAGGTTTGCCAAGATAAATTATAAGCAATTGAATTCAATTCTCCAGCTACATGAGAAAGTGTTAGGTGGCTCTCTACTATCTTCTCATTTTTTTGCCAAAAGAATCCTACGGCTATTGTAATAATTCCTTTTTAAACATTCTTTTCTATGGTTATTTTTATTTTTGTTTTCAACCTTATGTGAATGATTACAAACCATTCCTTTCTCCTACATAAGGAGACACACTTCTCTTGTAACTCATTCCCATTTTTCTTATAGTATAATAGAATAAAAAGTTTATTACATTGTCATTTTGCAAACCTTTATTTTATTCAGTTTTCTTTAATTCTCTAATTGATTCGATATGTGCTTTCGCATAGTGCATATACCTTAACAAGTGGTATTTAGAGCATTACTCAATTGAGAATTTAAAAATGTTTACTGTTACTAAATTTGACATCGAGAAGTTTGATGACAAAATTAGCTTTTCCATTTGGTATGTCCAAATGAAGGTCGATCTTACCCAAAACGCATTAAAGAAAGCTTTAGATGGAAAGTCAAAGATACCAGTTTCTATGACTAGGTTAGCCCATAAGCCAATATATTTTTTTCGATAAAAAAATAATTAATCATAACCAAATTAAAATTTCATAACATTTTCTCTTGATTATCATGTCATTATTAATCATGAAAACAATAAATGAAAAGGCAAAATGAAGTTCGGGTTAAATGGGTCAGTCCGTCGGGCTTGGTTCAAAGTGATGAAGGACAGCCCAAGAACCTTCAAAACCAAGCATGGTGAGGACTTCAAGTCCTAACCAAGAAGAATACGAGGATGACTTTGTGAAAGATTGAATCCAAATATTTCAAGTTCTAGTGTTTTTGTGTTTAAACTTTGCTTATGTTTAAAGCTCTGGTTTGTAATAAGGGCTTAGGAGTTTACCCACCAACTTTTATGATTATGTTAAAGTCTTGTTAGTTGCCCTACAAGTGTAATCTCAGGTGAGTGCCTTTGAAGATTCAAACCAAGTGAAAGATGAAGAGCCTCCTTGTTGTGCAGGAATGAAGCTCAAGAAGATCAATCCTTGAAGTTTATATGACCACAATTTGAAGGTCATAAAAGAGCAAGAAATAACCAAGGTTTTAATGCTTTCTTAGGGGTAATTAAAATGACCACTCAAGTTGCATTAAATGCAATGGTTATGATTGGGTCTTAAGAAGAAAGGCTTGAATGGATGTCACAAAGTTAAGACACTAATAATCCAGCCATTAAAGCCAAGGAGGTTACACATTGAATTACCAATTCATGAGGCAATCATTAGCAATAATGGGGAGTTTCAAAATGAGCAAACAAGCCTTAAAGAATTCGGCCACATTAAGAGGGTGTTACATTCTCTTCATCATGAAGCATTAAGGAGGACATGAGTTACACTTTTAAGGCTAATAATTGAGAATTCAATTTGCGAATGAATTCCCACATTATGTATACGGCCAAGCAATGATGAGAAGAGGTTACAAATTGCATCAAAGAAGCATGACTAAGTTAAAGGCCTATTATGAGCATTCAAGTTTGATTTCTTCATTCCCAAGATCATAGCTCACGGCCAAAAGGATCTAACAAGGTCAGGCTAGATAATTTCCCCAATTAATGCTTTGTAACTTCCTAGGCCTAGAATTAAGTAGATTCCTTTGTATTAATGTTGTTTAATTTCTCTTCCTCATTAGCTTACTCCATACGGCCAAGTTAAGGTTGAGAATTGATGTTTGTAAACTCCTATATAAGGAGTCTTGCTTGATGAAATAAAACAGCTTGGATTTGGTGTCAAACTTGTGACTTGTTTCATAAACTCAAGAGAGTGATTCTCTTACTCTTGGTTGCAAGAAGGAACTCAATTGTGTGATGCTATTGAGTCCAACCAAGGCTTATCGCTTGATTCTCAAGTGTGGCGCCTCCCTTCTTTTATCCTTGTTCTTATTTTATTTTCACAAATTGGTTTTAATTTTCATTGTTTCGTTTTCGTTTCCATTTCTTCTTTCGAGACATAAACTAATTGAAAGAGTTTGCTAAGGAATTGATAAGAACCATCACCCAATTATTCTTTGATTCCATTTAATCAAGAGGATTCCCTTTGGAATCATAGGTCTCAATTTTTGGGTGTATCAACTTGGTAATTAGAGCAAGGTTTTGTTGCATCGCTTTTATTTTGCCTAGTTCTTGCCAATTGTTGCAACAAAAATTTTCGCTGCATTTTGTGACTGATTTGTTGTGCGCCGCTGTTTTGTTGTGTGATGCACAAAATTGTGATTGCTGCAAATTTAGTGACAAAAACCGTGTTTGAGTTGGGTTTGTTTGTCGCTATCCTTTGTGTATTTTTTCTTTTTCCATTTCAGTTCTGGTGTTGTCGTCGTTATTAACGTTGTCCTCGTCGTTGTTCTAGAGTTGTTGTGTCTTTGTTCTTTCCTGAAATTTGTCAGTGTCCTTGTCTTGTTGCGTCCTTTTCAGTCTTGAAACCGTCGTTGTTTTTCTTTTAGCATTGTTTCTTTAAAACCGTGATTGAGTTTATTGAGTCGTTGCTAGTTTGTGTTTTTGTTCGTAGCTGTTGGAAATAATCTGTCTCTAATTTTTTTTTGAAACCATGGCTGTTTTTGGTGTTCATTGCAAACCGTGGTAGATTTGGTGTCTCTTTGGCACGATTTTATTGGTTCCTAAAACCGAATCAGTTTTAAGCAGTGGTTAAGACTGGTTGCATTTGGTTTTGTTGCACCATTTCCTTTATTTTTGATTTCTTTTAGGTTGTGTTTTGTCCTTTGATGTAACCTTGTTATTTAGGTCCTAGATTTGTTTAAGTTGCATTCTTGTCTTTAAGTCTTTTCTTGTGTTGTTTTGAGTCTCAAACTCATATGTATTCGATGATGTAATCGTATTCTTATTCATCTATTCAATTATTGATATTTTTATTCTACTCTTAATGTCTGCAATTATTTGGTCAATATTTGCTTAATCTAAGTTTTTGACTTTGATTGGAAAGTAGAGTTTTAAACTTGACTTGAATAGAAATACTTGGTTTTTTGTTGTGCTAGGAATAGATAATAATAGATCAATTGCTTTTAATGCTTGGTTTTAACGCTGGGTATTCTTTTGAATGTGCAAGGAATTGACATTCAAGGGAATTATCTTAGAATTTTATATGCAAGGAGTTGATATAATTGAATTTAGTGCATTGCATCAATAATTGTTTAGTGAATAAAAGTACTTATCACTAATTTGCCAACGAGTGCGATCAATAAGGTTCAATCCCCGTTTTCTCCATCAATTCAATCACTGTTTTATTGTTTTTATTTAATTTAAGTTATTTTCATTATTTTCATAATTATTTTAATTTTTAAATTAGTTTAGAATCACCTATTTTTTACACACACTTAATTAAATTGATTATCAGAGAATTAATAGAACCACGATTTCCCTATGGATCGATACTCACTTTTACTATATAAAAGTTGTGTTCTAGAGTTTAGTCAGAATACACAACAGTTCGCAATCTTCCTTCGACCATCACTTATTGCCATCCTCGCTGGAGATTGGATTCGTGAACTTCGCCAATAAATCTCCCCGTACCCTTTTTTTTTTGTCCCCCCACCCCCAATTTGTCTCTCTGGCTTTCTCTTAATTTTGATTATGGTTGATTTCTTTTTTTTTTTTTGTGAGTTTAGAAATTTTGTTTTTGATATGTATTATTTTATTCTTAATATGTTTATGACTATTGAAGATGGTAGCAACAAGTGATGGTCAGAGGAAAATTATGAACACCAAAGTGGTTGAAGAAGTTTTGTTATGGAAGAGGATGAGGGCCTTTTGGGAAGAAGATAAATGATGGGGCAAAATCATACATCTTCCTATTCTATTAAGATATCACATTACCCGATTCAATGTGAATAAAATTTTAAACAAAAAGGCAATTTTTAATTGAGAAAATAGTATATATACTGGCGGTGTAAAGATTTTTTTACACTGTCAGGATATCATCGGTCGTTGATGAGTTAGCAATGGTTGATTTGTAAGTAAAAGTAATTCATATGGATAGTGGATAATATACCGTACACTGTTAATGCACATATATTAAACTCTTTTTAATTTGATTTAATTTATATTATATTTAATAAATGAATACATATTACAATATTGTCTCCAAAAAAAATCTTTAAATATGTTTTCCTTATTTACTTATCAATCATCGATACAATATACAATCTTTAAGATTTATTTATTTTTTTTACTTTAATATGGAACAAATTTTTTAGCATTTTTTAATCAAGATAATGAGACGGAGGAAGTAATAATTTAAAACTTATAAGGTTCGTCAACCAAAAATAAAACTTTTATAAGGTTCAAATCGGTCCGAAAAATATATGGAGGTTATCGATGTCAGAATGATGTATGGACGGGAAGACATCTCTATCATGAACCTTGCTTGAAAGTCGTCCTCATGCATGCTGATTGTGGCCTACGTGTATGACGAAAGTACTAAAGAAAAAACAAAGGGACTAAACTCACTAAAGTGACAAAACGAATGGTCATGGATGAAGTCATGGATATTATCACCATCACTCATCCTCATGCAAGGACTAAAATGGCAAAACAAAATAAATTAAAACATGTTAAAAAGTGCTTTAGAAATATTTTTTTTAAGATAATACTATATTAATTTTCTCAAGAACTTATTTGATGATATATTTATTTTTCGGATGAATGATGATGATAATATTAATAAGATACTTAAAAAATCACTTTTACGGACTTAATACTATATTAGTTCTTTTCGGATGACTAAAATAACATAATATTATATTAAATTTTTAGGAACTTATTTGATGATCATATTTATTTTTTAGAAATCAAAATTTATATGATGCTATATTAATTTTTGAGGAACTAAATTTATATAAAAAATATTTTAAAAACTAAATTAATGACTAATATATCTTGAACCAAAATACTCGTTTATTCTTTAATTAATGAATTGACTTAAACTCTCAAAATAATTGTTTATTTTGACCTGATTGAATAAGGACCAAACCAATCGAGCATTAGGCTATTTCATTTATTGAAATTAAGTACATAAATGATTTTCGGCTAGAATAATACTGTATATTAATATTCCGTTCTTTTAAGCCAAAAGCATTAATATTTCATATTAAGTCATGTGATAGAGAAATACTACCTCCCTCCCACCTTCTCTGTATATAAGATTTTTTTTTTTAGATTTCACGTTTATTAAGGAAGTTGATTAATTTAGTTAACGATATTGAAAATGAGTTATATATATTTTCAAAATTATCCCTCATAATATTATTGAGAATCTAAAAAGTGTTAACTAAATAAGGGTGTTTGTGAAAATAAGTAATTAATGATCATTGAAAATTGATATAGAGTCTTATAAATAGGGACATAATAAAAATGTCAAAATGATATTATATTTAGAGATGGTGGGAATAATAATTTATAGTTCATGATCAATGATTTTAAGCACTTTTCAACCATTTATTATTTTTTAATTAGATAAAACTTTTTATATTTATCTAAATTAATAGTGTTGAGTCAACAAAACCGAATACAATTGATAAATAACTAAAAATTTTAAGCATAATGTCAAAAATTTGATTTCTATGTGATTGAGATCATAGTCAAAAACTGACTTAATTATATTTTTTTTATTCTCTATCTTATTTTTAAGATTCAATTTGGTTCTTTATTGGTTTCTTGAATAATTTTGGTCATTTATTTATTAAAAAAGATTTAATTTGATCCTTTTATCAAAATAAACTTAGATTTCACCATAATATTCCGGAATATTCCCTCCCCTCCCCAGATTCTGGAAAATGCCATCGGCCGCCGAAAAATGTTGCCGAAAAAATGTCAAACATCTTTCTCTTTCTCCTCTTCTTCTTTAAGGAGGAGGAGGAGAAGAAAGAAGAAAGAGAGAGGAAAAGAAAATGGATTTGTGAAAGGAGGAAAAATGAATTTAAGGAGGAAGAGGATGAGGAAGAAGAAGAAGAAGAGAGAGGAATACCAAATGGATTTGTGAAAGGAGGAAGAATGAATTTAAGGAGGAGGAGAAAGAAGAAGAAAAAGAAATAAAGGAAGAAGAAGAGAGAGGAAGAAGAAATGAATTTTTGGAAGAAGAAAAAGAGGAAATAGGTTTGTGGAAGAAGAAGGAATGAATTTGTGGAAAAGAAAAAGAAAAAGAAGAATCTAAAATCTGGTGGTCATTTATTTCATAATATTATGATGAAATCTAACATTATTTTAACCAAAGGATAAATTAAATTTAAAAAAACAATTAAAAGACAAAAAAAAATGAATCTTAAAAATAAAATAAAAGAAACAAAAATTGTAATTAAGCACTCTAAAACCACCCGATAATTTTTAAGTTATCATTTTGTTTTTTTTTAGAATTTGCATTACTCCAGTTTTGCAAAGGTACGTAGCACAATTGCTCTATAAAAGGTATGTATTTAGCACAATTGCTCATATATTCTTTCTTCTTTTCCCTTCATCATCATGGCAGATACACCAACCATTCCATCTCACATAAAAGCTTGGGTTTACTCTGAATTTGGCAAGACACAAGATATTCTCAAGTTTGATTCTAATGTTCCTATTCCAGACATCAAGGAAGATCAGGTTCTCATCAAAGTTGTGGCTGCAGCTCTTAACCCTATAGACTATAAGAGAGCTCTTGGCTTTTTAAAGAATTTTGGTGCTCCTTTACCTGTAAGTTTTCTTTCTTCACTTTTGCTTCATAACAAGTTTTAAAGGTCATTTCTTTATGATCAATAATTGAACATTAAATACAAGTAACAACAGCTTAACATTTTTTTTTGTTTAATTTTTTTTTGCATTGTTCAAAGTCTGTTCCGGGATATGATGTTGCGGGTGTGGTGGTGAAAGTAGGGAGCCAAGTTACAAAGTTTAAGGTTGGTGATGAAGTTTATGGTGATATCAATGAGATTGCTATACAGAATCTAAAGGCTATTGGGACTTTGGCAGAGTATACTGCTGCTGAAGAGAAAGTATTAGCTCACAAACCCTCTAATTTGAGTTTTGCTGAAGCAGCAAGCCTTCCTTTAGCAATAATTACTGCTTATCAAGGACTTGAAAGAGTTGACTTTTCTGCTGGCAAATCAATCCTTGTTCTTGGAGGTGCGGGAGGAGTTGGAACCCTTGTTATTCAGGTTTGAATGATGTCTTCTATTGCAATTTTAGTGTCATGTGATAGCGCTTAAATGATTAATCTAGAAGAAGTAGTTGAACTTTTTTTCACTTCCAATAGTTTAATTGATTTATTTCCTAGTCCGAATTTCTTACGGAACCACCGGCTATTTTCAAGAGCATCCTTAATACCAGGAAGCACTTAAGACTAATCCAAAGCGAGCTGTGTAACTGGCTCTCCCAGCGGGATGTTTTTAGTGGGAATCGAACCCCGGGCTACTAACCCTTGCCCTATTCCCAGGATTTCAGTTGGGACCTTACACCAACTGAACTAAGCCCGTTGGTAGTTTAATTGATTTCTTTGTTGGTTTATAGTTTATGCAAATTACATTAATTTCGTATGATCCCCGTTTCTTTAGCTTTTATTTACTCCCTCTGTTTCACTTTAAGTGTCTTTTTAGCATCAAAATTTTGTTTCAAAATAAGTGTCTTTCTACCAAATCTAGCTAACATTTAATACTGTTTTTCCTTATTTACCCTTACATTTAATGTTGTTTTAGTTTCGAAATTTGTAATACTAGTAATGATGCATTGACAAAATAAAAATATTAAATAGGGGTATTTTTGACAAAATACACATAAAACTTACACTAATTATCATAATCAACACTTTTTTAATCTATGTGCAAAAATCCAAAAAGACACTTAAAGTGAAACGGAGGGAGTATAAGATTATTGATTAAGGAATACACTTAAAAGAAACTATGCATTGGAAATAGAAAGTCATTAGTTCTCCATGTCTTGTGTCCATCATTTCCCATTCTAAAGTTACTATTTTTACTTCCTTAATCAATGCTTTCTTGGTATTGGTTACTCAAATTTATTGAATTGATTTGTTCCGTATCTTTTTTTTTTTAATGAGGTAGCTAGCCAAGCATGTTTTCGGTGCCTCCAAGGTAGCAGCTACTGCTAGTACTACAAAACTGGAATTGTTGAGCGAGTTAGGCACAGACTTACCTATTGATTATACTAAGGAGAATTTCGAAGAACTACAAGAAAAGTTTGATGTAGTGTATGACACAGTGGGTTAGTATTTCATATTAGATGTTATTTCTCATCATCTATGTTTTTATCATTGATGCATAATGATTTGAAACTGAAGTGCTATTGATTCAAAAACAGGGCAAAGTGATAGGGCATTGAAGGCTATTAACAAAGGTGGAAAAGTTGTGACAATAGTACGACCTGAAACTCCACCGGCTATTCTTTTCATACTCACTTCAGATGGAGCTGTGTTGGAAAAATTGCAACCTTACTTAGAGAGTGGCAAGGTGAAGCCAATACTTGATCCCAAGAGTCCCTTTCCATTTTCTCAAACAATTGAAGCATTTTCATACTTAGAGACTAATAGAGCTATTGGCAAAGTTGTCATCCATCCCATCCCATAAGTATAATTAGCATATCAATTTCTATGGTGTGATCTGATATATTATTTCCCTTAGTTTATGCTATTAGGCTATTGCTATTGCCTGTTGGAGTACAACAGTTGGTGTTCAATATTTCTAGTCAAGACCAAAGTGTGCGTAATAAATATATGGTTGTAATGGTTATAAGTTTATATATATACAGAGGTTTTATTTTTCTGCCACAGAAAAAGAAATGAGAAGAGATATGCTGACTCTGCAGGTTAATTTAGTATTGTAAATCGTAAAAGAAGTTCATAGTTTTGCCAAATTATGATCTCTTGTGGAAATTGGCTTCTTCCGTCAAGTATGATGTGACTTCCTGTTAGCCAATCAGATCTATCATAACAACAGGGATTAAAAAAAATTTGAACTTTTGAGAATCAGGCCGATAAAAAAAAAAAAGGAATAAAACAAAATATCGATCAACTTTCAGGGATCTAAAACTTAATTAAGCATTTTTTTTGTTTTTATTTTTTCCACATGTTAAGTCTGACGTCAGCACTTAACAGATTTATCCTAACGACATTGATTAAAAAAAATTGAACTTTTAAGGATCATGATCAATAAAGAAAAGATAAGAACTAAAACCAAAAATCGGTAAACTTTCATAAACCTAAAACTTGATTAAGCCCTTCGAAATAAGAAATGGCATAATTTTAGGGATTCTGCATAAGCTTAAGTGAAATCAATGGCATAATTTTAGGGATTCGGCATAAGTTTAAGTGAAATCCAATTGGTCACTTTGGTCCTTGTGTTTTTTGGGTGCATTTTACTTAGACCCATTTTGGTGCTAATAATTATTTTCTTGATTTAACTTATTCATTTAATACATTTTTCACAAGGCAATTGAAACTTTTAAAGCATAAAATTACTTTATCTTTACTTGATGTGGAACTTATTATTCCACATCAGCAACAAAATGACCACTACTAGCCAAAGAGAAATAGAAAACACGAAGAGTGTGTTAAACAAAACTAACTTGTAACTATGAGTTTATAGTCGTGAGATTGTACTTTATTTTTATGAAGATAGCTATTATGGATCGATACTGTGAACACATACACATCGGTTCAACGACCCTTTGGGTACCGGATTAGCATCCTTTAAACAAGTACTAGGTTTAACAGTTACAATGGTCCACCAGGTACCGAATTAACGACTGCCAGCAAGTACCCGTTTGACGGTTCTAACAACCCACCAGGTACCAGATTAATGACTTACCAACAAGCACCGGCTTAACGGTCTACCGACGAATAATTCCAAGGGCCTTACACTCACCGGGCCAACGATCAAAATGTCCAAGGGTAACCTTGACAAGCCGGCCAAATAGGATTTTGGGCCTACCCATTGCCACAAAATCACAAAGCCCCAGCAAATGTTGAACCGTAGTTTGGGAATACTTACCCACAAGAGTATGTGGATAGTCAATAATGTTTTCCTTCATGGTGACTTACATGAAGATGTGTATATGACTCTTCCTCTTGGCCTTACAAAAGCTACTCCCAAGCAAGTCTACAGGTTGCAAATATCATTATATGGACTTTTTTTTTTGTGTACACCAACCGGTACCCGGATCTGATTTACCCAGAATCCGATTCATCCGATCCGACCCAACGAGCTCGCACTAAGCGGTAGGGGTCTCCCAGCGGAGGTTGCTCCATACCCAAGGCTCGAACTCGAGATCAGTTGGTTAAGGAACCAAGTGAGCTACCACTTGACCAACCCCACGTTGGTATATCATTATATGGACTGAAATAGGGTAGTAGGCAATGGTTTGAGAGATTATCCACTTTTCTTTTTGAAATTGGATATACTCAATCCTTGCATGATCACTTATTGTTTACTAAAGCATCTAGATCAAATTACTACTTTGCTTGTCTATGTGGATGATATTTTACTCACTAGAACCAATTTATCGGAAATTAGTAAGGTAGCTTCTTTACTCTACTCCCAATAGAAATTTGTGGTTTTTTTTTTTGGGCACTAGCACCGTATCATCACAAAAGTAGAAACAATATTAAAAAAAAAACATGTAACTAAAAAATTTGGTTTTTAATAAACTCTAGCAAGAGCTTTTTGGCATGAATAAAATTTGGGTTTTTTTTGGTTTCACCATGAAGATTTAACCAAATCATGGTCAAGTCTCAACCGGATCAACTCGAGCTTGATAGTTTAATTTGAATGGTAAAAATATTTTTTAAGATTTTTCCTAACCTCTAAGTATAAAGACGTTAAAAAATTAAATTTTACATAGAAAAAATAAAAATTTAATATTTCAAAAACTGTAAACTTAAATTATTTTTTTTCACACATAAACCCAGTTTTTTAAATGGTTTAATTATATCTTTAATTCTTATGATCGTTTTGTCACAAACCCTAGTTTTTTTTAATATCTGACTTCTAAAATTACTTTTGGGTTTGTCATATGTCTTTCATATAATTTTTGATAAATTTCGTTGGCATGTTACATCGGAATCATAGCCAAATGCACGAAGTTAGTCACGTGTGGTATTACATGATGCCAAGTGTGTGAATATTTTTTTTAATTAATATAACTAAAATTTTTTATATTTTTATATTCTAGTTTTAAAAAAAAAAAAGATTGAAGAGAGATTGTCTTCGTGCATGTACCATCACGTGACACTATGTGGCAAATCTCCTGCTTTTAACCAGGATTATGGTGTATCATAATAAAATTTGATTGAGATTGATCAAATAGATATATAACAAACACAATAGTAATTTCGAAAAAAAAACTAAAAAAAAAACAAGAATCTATAACAAAACTACACAATAATTAATTAAATCTTTTAAAATCATGAAGTGTATTTGAAGTTACGGAGTATCTTTTTTGAATAATTTATATTACTCCACTTCTGCAAAGTAGCACAAGACGCACAATAAAATACCATTTCTTGGTGCTTCATTACACACCAGCATACAGAGTTCAACAACCCCTTGAGAAGTCACATATTCTCTTTCCTCTCTTCCCTTCACTCACTTTAAAGCCCCCATTAGCTAGATCATCATGGCTGACACACCAACCATTCCATCTCACATGAAAGCTTGGATCTACTTTGAATATGGGAAGCCACAAGATGTTCTCAAGTTTGATTCAAATGTTCCTATTCCAGAAATCAAAGAAGATCAGGTGCTAATTAAAGTTGTGGCTGCTGCTCTTAATCCTGTAGATTATAAGAGGGCTCGTGGTATTTTAAAGAATCATGGTGATCCTTTACCTGTAAGATTTTATTTCTTTAATTTTTGCTTTATAAGAAGGTATAAATGTCATTCATATATGATAAATAATTGATCATAACATACTATATCGTTGTTTGTTTGTTGGTACGAAGAATAGAATCTCTCATTTGGTAGTAAGATTCTTAGACTATGTCTAAGACCACCAAGCTAGAAGGCTCAATTGGTATCATAACATACTATAGGCTAACATGATTTTTTTTTATTGTTTAATTATTATGATTCTTTTTCTTTTTCTTTTTTTTTTTTGGGTGTTCAAAGACTGTTCCCGGATACGATGTAGCCGGTGTGGTGGTAAAAGTGGGAGGCCAAGTTAAGAAATTCAAGATAGGTGATGAAGTTTATGGTGACATCAATGAAAATCCTATAGATAATGTGAAGGCTATTGGGACTTTGGCAGAGTATACTGCTGCTGAAGAGAAAGTATTAGCTCACAAGCCCTCCAATTTGAGCTTTGTTGAAGCAGCTAGCCTTCCTTTAGTAATCATTACTGCTTATCAAGGACTTGAAAGACTTGGATTTTCAGCTGGCAAATCAATTCTTGTTCTTGGAGGTGCTGGAGGAGTTGGAACCCTTGTTATTCAGGTTTGAATGATATCTTCTATTGCACTATTCAAGTATTCCAATGTCTAAAACCAACTAAAAAAATTATAAACACTAAAACCAAAAGTTACTAAGTTTTCAGGGAAAAAAACAACATGTTTAAGGCTATTTAAATTAATTATTTGTTGGTATATACAAATTACATTAATTCTATATGATCCTTGATCTTTCACTTCTATTTACAATATTACTCAAATTTATTGAAATAATTTGATGTGTATCTTTTTCTATGAGGTAGCTAGCCAAGCATATTTTTGGTGCCTCAAAAATAGCAGCTACTGCTAGTACTACAAAACTGGAATTATTGAGGGAGTTGGGCACAGACATACCTATTGATTATACAAAGGAGAATTTCGAAGAACTACAAGAAAAGTTTGATCTAGTGTATGATGCAGTAGGTTAGTATTTCAAATTAGATGTTATATTTCTCATCTATGTTTATATCATTGAGCTTTCCATCAACTTGGTCATGCATATATATATATATGGTTTGAAAACTGAAGTAGTATTGATTCAAAAATATATAGGGCAAAGTGACAGGGCATTGAAGGCTGTTAGCGAAGGAGGTAAAGTTGTGACAGTGGTACCCCCCGAAACTCCACCAGCTATCCTCTCCATACGCACTTCACTTGGAGCTGTGTTAGAGAAATTGCAACCTTACTTAGAGAGTGGCAAAGTGAAGCCAGTACTTGATCCCAAGAGTCCCTTTCCATTTTCTCAAACAGTTGAAGCATTTTCCTACTTAGAGACTAATAGAGCTATTGGCAAAGTTGTCATATATCCTATCCCATAACCATGACCATTGCATAACCAAGCAAATCAATTTGTGGTGGGATCTCTTGTATGCACTTAATTTATTTATGCCAGACCAACGTGGGGTTGGTCAAGTGATAGCTCACTTGGTCCCTTAACCAACTGGTCTCGAGTTCGAGCCTTGGGTATGGAGCAACCCCCGCTGGGAGACCCCTACCGCTTAGTGCGAGTTCAGTTGGGTCGGACCGGATGAGTCGGATTCTGGGTAAACCAGATCCGGGTACCGGTTGGTGTACACAAAAAAAAAATATTATTTATGCTAGACCAAAGTGTGTGTAAAATGATACAGTACTCTTTTTTTATGTTGTTTATAATAAGTCATCTTTAAAATATTTTTTTATCGTAATTATAAATCACTTATATTTTGTTTGGTTGCACGAGAGAAAATGAGAAGAGAGGAAATGAGAAGAAAGAAAATGAAAAGAGAGATTATGAAGAGAAAATGAGTAGATTTTGAGGTTGTTTGGTTAGATGAGAGAAAATGAGAAGAAATATGAGGAAAAGAAAAGTTGTTTTATTAATTGGAAGAGAAATGTGGGAAAAGAAAAACCAATAAATTTGTTAAAAGACAAATATACACTTATTTTACATAAAAAATAAATATATGATTTTATTTTTTAATATAAAAAAATAACCAAATATTTATTGTTTGCTTTAATTTTTTTATATAATAAAAATCCTAATTAAAAATATTAATATAAAAATTTGTATCAAAATTTAAAAAAAATAAAAATGGTTGAACCAGCAAGTAACATGCACATGGAGAAGGATGTAGTATTGTTGCACAGAAACCAATGCTCCCCCAAAATCTCACCTCATGTGGGAAGAAAAATTTTGGCTGTGGGACCCACCTGTTTTTTTCTCTTCCTCCATTTTCTCTCCTCTACCAAACAGGGGAAAACTCAGTTTTCCTCTCAATTTCTTTCCTCTCAAATTCTCTCCTCCCAATTTCACCCCAACCAAACAAAGCCTTAATGTTTTTTATATATATACTCTCTTCGGTCTCAATTATAAGCAACTAAAACCATCTCATTAGTGGTCTCAAATATAAGCAAAATTATTTAACTACCTTTTCTATTTCCAATACAATCATTTCTAAAATATCTCAATAAAGTTATTGTATCATTTAATTTTTGTTTCATTCCCAATACATGTTTCCTAAAGTAGTCTATTTTTTTATCATTTCAAGAAAATTAAATACACTCAACTAATTTCCTTAATAAGTGTGAAATTAGTTTTTTTGGTTTATAATTGAGACCGGAAGGAGTATATATATATATATATATATATATATTATTTGTTGTTGTTTATTTTATCCCATAAGTCAATTTATTTTAGAAATTCAATACTTGTTCATACTTCTTTTTTCAAATATATTCTTATTTATTATATTCTATTTTTCATCTCCTAGTTCTTCATATCTTTTCAATATAATCTTCATACATTCATTATTACTCTCTTTCTCTTATTAATAATTGAGAATAATTTAGTCAAAATATATCAAATTTTTACATAATTTACTCATGTTTTAATCTCTGTGCAAAAACTTAAAAAAATGTAACTTATGAAACGGAGAGTATTGAATATTTCATAATATATTATTTTACATTAATAATAAATAATAAATATTTTTTATAAAATAACTTATAAATAAAAAAAAATAAAATGATGTTGTCATATGATAATAATGTTGGCTATCGTGCATAGAAAGTAGAAGTGCCTTGAGACGTGTGCCACGCACGTGAATAGCTCACATGAGCACCTAACTTTTGAGGAATTATACATTTAAAATCGATTAAACGGTCACTTTAGTCCTTCACTTTGTAAGGAGCTTCAATTTAGTTTCTGATTTTTCAATAATTTCTCTTTAATTCTTCACTTTTAAAAAAAAACTACTCATGTTAATCCCTAACAACTTTCTCCGTTCACATACCTTAACATCTTAAACATTTGGCTATTAAATAAGTTATACGACGTCCAGTTGTTGTGCTGTTATCACAGATTCATCAGCTGCTTTACTTTCTGCAGCTGTTGCCTTATCTGCAACTGCCTTAGCTGCCTCTTCAGCGGCCTTACTGTTTTAGCCTCTCCTTCCTCCCATTTTCGTCTTTTGAATTCAGCATCATGTGTAAGATGTTAATGGCCACATGTGTATATGTTATTTAACGGCTACATGCCTAAGACGCTAACGTCTATGAATAGATAAAGTTGTCAAGGACTAACGTGATTAACTTTTTTTTCAAGGTGATGGACTACAGAGAAATTATTGTAAAATCAGGGACTAAAGTGAAAAATCTTACAAAGTGAGGGATTAAAGTGACAATTTAGTCATTTAAATCCAATAAATGATAAAATCAATTTTTGAGATTGTAAATTACTCTCCCCTCTCATTTTTAAGAAAAGATAACTAATTCACACTTATTAAGAAAGTTATTTAAGTATATTTAATTTTCTCAAATTCTTAAAAAAAAATAGACTATTTTAATAAATTTATATTGGCAATGAAACAAAAATTAAATGATTTAACCACATTATGAGAATATTTTATGAATAATTGTATTGAGAATAGAAAATTAGTTAAATTTTACTTGAGACTAGTAGTCTCGGGTATGATTCCCAAACATCCCGTTGGGAGAGGCATGGGATGCGACCTTGTGCAAGATTAGTCTCAAGAGTTCTCTGGTATTAAGGGTGCTTCTGGGGATACCTGTGGTACTGACCAAAGAGTACAGACAAACAAAAAATTAATGGATTTTCTTTTTTTGCTTATAAATGAGACCAGAGGCAGTACTCTTTAGTGTGTTTTAAGGTTATGCATTAGTTTTAAGAAAAGGTTAAATTATGTAAAAATTTGGTGGATTTCAATTTTAATACCCCTATATAATCATTATTGAAGAGAGAGAAAAATATTGAAAGTTAAAAAGAGAGTGTAATAAATAGAAATAACATTAATTATATATTAGATTTTGTAAAAGAATAATACATATAAAACATAAGATAAAAACTCTATGGAAAATGATGTTTAGTTCGACAATTCATCTAATGACATTTGACAAATTAGTCCCTTTGGTCCTATTAATAAGACTTGTTTAGAGTTTTCCACTCTCACCAAGAAAAATGGTTAAATTTGTCAATGGCATTGGAAATGTGAAAATTTGATATACCTTTTCAAAACTACCCTTGTAATTATTATTGGAACTCTAACCCTTAATATGGATGTTTGTAGGAAGAGTAATTAAATGCTATTGAAAATTGAAATGAAGTTTTATAAATATGATAAAAATAAAAACTCGAAACAAAAATATTATAAATAGGACGGGAGAAATATGTGTGGACCAATTAAAACACTTTTTTTTTCCTGCCTATTATTTGCTTCCTCCCTCTTTCTCAATTCTTTTTTTTTTCCTGTGAGTTTTTTTTTGAAACCCTTCTTTCTACATAAAAGAAATAGAGATTTTCCAAAAATACTTTATGGACTTAGTGAAATAGCTCAGTAAAAATTTTCTTTAACTTTTATTTGATATTTAGTAAAATATGCTTGGACTTGTGTTCAAACATTAGACCTTATCGTTTGAGAGTAAATCGAATCTGGCGTATTATTATTTTTAAATCAATTCGTAGAAAACACCTCGAGACAACATTCTTTTCGTTATAGCTGAAATTATAAACATACAATGATACAAACTTATTGTTGCCTCGAGAGATTGAATAATACTATATTATCGATGATTGCCAAATTCTTTCTTTCTCTTAAATCAAAATCAGAGTACGCGGAATAAAATAGTACTTAAGGATCATTTGTGACATAAACATCAGATATATATATGATATGAAAAGATCCCATAAGTACACATAGTCATCTTTAAAAGTAATACAAGTCCAAAATACTGAGTCCATAAGCTGAAAATATAAAAAGAGCATAATATAAAAGACCTCAGCTCTCAAACATCTCAAAAATATGTACAATATATCACAAAGCCAAAAATAGATGTCCAAGAGCAGGTCACCTGGTCCTCCACGCTCCAACAGGGTCCACTGCAGCTACATCATGGTCTAGAATCCGTACTATCTATACTATGCCTATATCTAGGAACCACTCGGTCCTCCACGAGGCCTAGAAGCCGGCTCAACTGGTACCTCCTCCTCGCTCTCCACCTCCTCTGGGTCCTCCTTGACCTCATCCGACAAGGTAGATGCCCTACCTCAAGGTCTAGGATCTGCAGCTGGTGCAACCCTCTCAGTACCTGTCGGACCAGGTAAGGAGTATCATCGGTAAAAACTCTCGAAGCAGAGAGATGAGAACGAGTGGTTGTCCGAAAGCGAAAACTGTGAAACCTACGTACTGGTCGAGCTGGTGGTGGTCCTCTGTAAGTATAGAACGGGGGTACGTGCATAGTATAAATAATCAGGATCCTAAACCTACGAGGTCGCACACGAGCAAGGGGGTTAGGGTGATAGGGAGTAATCTCAACACCACCCTCAAAAGTAGCTCGGTGCTCCTCGAACGTCCATATACCACTAGGGATGGGTCTGATCTCGATGCAAGCTAGGTATCTGGCCATCACCTAATAAGGGCACAGGGGTAAGCATATACATACACATAATCAAATAAGAGTAATTAACTGGAATTAAACATTCACATATAATGAAGTTATCAACCAACATGTATATGCATATGATCAAGCCAGATTCATTTATAATTAATTTCCTTAATTATAGTGGCATGATGCATGTCATCTCTCAATTCCTGAGATTCTCCATCTAACATTCTCACTGACGTCCATCCATAACATCAGTGTATTCCCGGAATACTTTAATACGTTCCCAGAACGTATGGCGTACTTAGCTCGGAAGTGATACATAACGTCACTCCTCTGGTGAACGTCACGTCGCGAAGACGTAATAATCACTTTATGATACTTAACGCCGCTTCTCTTGCATGCGTCACGTCGCAAAGACGTAATAATCATATCAACAGTATATTCCCATACTGGCCACATTCTATTCCCAAAAATGTGTAATAGAGCAAGTAGCAATAATTGGCACTCTCAGAGGCCCTCCTCAAGTTTCTCAACATGAAAACGATAACATCCACCAAAACCATGCATGAATGCATCAATATCTCAATTGATATGTCCTTTAATTATTTTATAATATCCACTAATTATAAAATAATTATGTGAATTATGCATTCCAATTTAGAAATAATAATCACCTATTATTTCAAGCAAGATTTTAGTGTAACCTCTGTGAAAGTTAAAACTTGAATGTCATTAGGTTTAGATAAAAGAAGTTAGATTAAAATGGCATTTTAAACATTTTGAACCAGTCTAATTGATTAGAACTTTAAAAATTTCAGTTCTGCATCAGACTGCATCAATCTAATCGATTAGTCTAATCGATTAGGCTGACAGCAGAATGCAGCAAAAGTTGGGTTTTACACACCATTTTCAATTCTAATCAATTTTAACTTAAACCAATGATCAACATAACTTCATTTACAAGTATTAAACATGTCTCAATACTGAAAGCATGTCAATTAACAGAGAATTCTACATTTCATGAATTATGCATAAAACACAACTTTCAACAACTCAAGGTATCAAGTCTTTATACATGCAGTTAAGTCACGATTTCAGGCATCTAACACATTGCATGAACATAAAGAAAGTTGCTCATAACACAGAGAGAGAGAGAGAGAGAGAGAGAGAGCAAAATTTGGTCTCCAAACCAAAATCCTATTTCAAAGTTAAGCCCTTTGAGTCTCAAGTTGACTCCCTATACAAAACACAACAATCACTCTTATTCTAGTGAATGTAAAGCTTCCCCCTTACCTCTAGATCGTGCTTGAACAAGAACTTTGAAGAGATAGAGGCTCCAACACTGAATTCCATTAATTCCACAATATGCAGAACAAAGTTAGACAGGGTACCAAAACCAGAGAATTTGACATGCTAAACCGAATCAATAAATGGGGAAAATGGTTAAGTTGGATTCTCTGCAACATGCACTAGAGGTAGGAACAAATTTGAGATCAAAAGAGTTTGGGTGCTTACCAAAATCGAGCTTCAAAGTAAGCTCCAAGGTTCAGGTTCTTAGTTTCTGCAAAATTGAGACCAAACTTGACAAGCTTCGTTCTCGCTCCACTCTCAACCTCAACTCACAAACTTAATGTCTTTGTAAAGCTTGACGAAACTTAGAACCCTAATCTACGTTTTCAGAGCTTCATATGCAGAAATGAAGCCAAAATCATCAACCAAGGCTGGATTTATAGGCAAATTCGTGTGCCATGCAGGGCGACACGTTGATCCCACTATGGTTAGAGATGAATTCGTGGAAATTAAGGGATTAATCAAGTGCTTAGTCATCAAACGCACTCAAACTGGTTCTGCAGCACATATTCTAATCGATTAGTCCGGGTCAAATTTTTGAAAAATTCTTATTTTTTTTCATTTCCCTCAAAAACCTTTCTACTATTGCAATTAGGTCCCACCCAAAGACTAAATTGCAAAACTTATATTTTTGTACTAAATTCTTATATAAAAATATGGGTTTTCTTAACCTCAGCCCTAAGGGCTGAGGATAAAAACCTAAAAGGGGATAAGTTTCATTGGGAAGTGTTATTTTGAAATAATCAAAGACTTTATATTTATTTTTTCAATAAAATTTATCCCCTTATGGGTTCTTATCCTCAGCCCTGAGGGCTGAGGTTAAGAAAACCCTAAAAATATATCTCAGATTTTTATATTTCTTCATGCACATATTGCACAAAAATAAAACTCCAATAGACTTAAATTAGTTATAAAATAACGATTATAATTAATTTGCTTATTATTCGAAAGACGAAAATTAGGGGTGTTACATTTTTCACTTCCTTCCATCACTTTCTTGTACACATTTCCAATTATATTCTATAAACCTTTTTGCCTTTTCTATATGTTTCCAATTTACTACTTTAATTTCTTCTTTGCATCATACAACAAAGAGCTTTATCCTGCTTAGCTTCGCCCATCCCCACCCCATACAAGAGTGCATTGTGATTGGCAAATGGCGACAATATCCTCTTTCCATCATCAAGGCAATGGTGAATGCTGGTGTTTGTAGCGGCTGAAGTGGCATCTAGCACAAAAATGATTGGGTTGCTGGTTGTTGCATCATTAGGCTTTGCTATGGTAGGCGGTGCTGCCCATGAGTTACTATTAGGAATAAAAAAGAAAGGAGTGGCGGAGAGAGAAAACATTTTGGCATTTTTGTAAAATTAATTTAACGTCCTCGAATTTCTTACTTTTAACTGTCGCACTAGATAGAAGTTCTCAAGCTCTATCAGCACTACATATAAAGCAGAGGAAGTATTACGAATAAATTGGTTTTGAGATTAGCAAAATGATAAATTAATTTCTTAAATAACAAACTGTAAGTTACATAAGTTTTTGGTAAATTGCTTGTAATTAATGATTCATATATAAAAAAGGAATTTGTGGTCAACCTATGTCTAAGCTAAAGTCATTTTTGTGACTTTACTTTATACCCCTTAATTCCTTAAACGAGTCCTAAACTAATAATTTTTTGATTAAAAACACTCGAATTATGAATGTTATATAATTTCCCAAAATTATTCCTACGAGTTGTGAAATTATAAAGTTTAATTATACAGCCAATTCAATCTCTAATCTTCCGATTGAAGGACTAAATACCAAATCATAGAGAAGCCAATTCTATGAATAACTTTAAACATATAATTAAACAATTAATAATACAAAGGAATTCATATAAAATCAAGGTTTCTACCACAAATTTATATCAAATCCACGATATCCCTAATGGAAACTTAGTGTATACATCATGGAAAAATAAAAGCAAAAGAGAAAGAGTAACCCCATGAGTTCCATGAAGGTGTGCCAAGACTTGATCGCCTTTTCGAATCCCCCCTCCGAGAATCAATATAATCGCATTCTTGGAGTTCTCCTAAGATTTCTCTCTGTGTTTTTTAGTTTTATCCCATGAGTAGAATCAGTTCCGAAATGATTAGAATGAGTTTATATACCTTATGACACCCTAAAGTCACCAAAAACAAGGACAAATCAGACTTTTTGCTGTCACGGGCACCCAGGCGGCCAGGGTTGGGTTCCTAAGAGCCCAAACTGACTGTTTCAGGCTTAAAATCAGTGGAATTTTCAACTCGGTGCTTGGGCTTCCAAACTAGTTTGGAAATTCGCCGTTTCGCTTTTTTTGCTCCCTTGTTGAGACGCTAATCACCCTTTGATGTTCCTTTATCAATGATCCTCACATTTAGGCCTCAAAACACCTAAAAACATATTAAAAGGGATCCATTAGGTGGTGAACTCGAAATCTAAACAAAATATAAGAAACACTTAGGAAAACAAGCTAAGATAAAATCTAAGCTAAAAGGGGATAAATATCAAGGAAAAAACTCATAGATTGGACTCTCGACAAGGATCACGACCATGGGGTGGCAAAAATAAGCAAGATACTTCCTATTATTAGGATAGTTCTATTAAGTGCTAATGTGGTTAACAAGAAGTCACATAAGTCATACCACGTATATAAAAATTATTAAAAATTGTTATGTGGCATTTTTTTTGGTTTACATGGGAAATCCCATCGTCATTGCCGCACATTTTATGTGGCATTAAAATAATTAAAACATGGTTTTTTATTCTCAAATATGATTTTAGCCTTTGCAAGTTTTGATTTTATTACCTAACAATTTAACGAGTTTTGGTTTTGATCCCTAAAGGCATAATAGTGTACCACACGATAATCTAAGTACATGTTTGAGAACGATGATTAATTTAATAAAATGCTTACTTTATGATAAAATGCTTTTATGCATGTTATCTTTTTTGTATGGGTAAAATGTTTAAATTGCAATAATGCTTTTAATCATGAAAAAAGTGTTTTTTCCTAAATCTAACTTGAGAAGTATATGACTTTTTTGCATTTTGATTATATCGTCAAAATATCCTTTGCACCATCACTTCAATTAAAAAACATTTTTTTCCTAAATCTAAACATCAGTACTACATACCCTTTCTGTAATTTACTACCTAAAAGTTAATCCAAACGAAAAAGATCAACTTAAAATCATTTTTCAGCCAGCATACCTGTTATGGATCGGTACCGTGAACTCATGCTCAACGAATCAACGGTTCAACATATTAGCAGTCCATCACTGACCAACTAGTCAGAAAATCAGTGGCCCATTATGGGACTCAATGTTACGGGATCACCAGCCTACAATTGAATGTCTTAATACCGGATCTGTGTTAACCGAATTACCGCTTGTTATGACAACGAATGTCTATGGAGGCAGTTAATTCCACACTTGTTATTACCATCTTTTATGGACCAGGGTTTAACCTCTAAAAGCTAGTCTTGTGGCTTCAGGAAGCTTATTCAACGACCTCACCTCATAGTATTGGTCCTATGGCTTACCCCACATTAGAGGGTGTTATAAGCCTATGTCAGCTTCTTACTGGTTTGACGGTTTAACGGACCCAGTGGACATCAACTTCACAGGTCAATGGATACTCCGGTGGAGACCAGTTCCACGGGTCAACACCAACTTCACGAATCAATGATTTCACGACCATTGTACTCATGGTCTGTGAGGCCCTACTCATTGAAAGGTTGGATAAACAGATATATGGGGAAAAGAGCATCAAGCCTACGGTAAGCAAGTTGTCCCTTGAGGATACATAATGGGTATTTATCGGATGAAATCGTCATTATAAAGATTGTCGTTGGCTGGAATCCTGTATTCGCCATTAATTGGCTTTACACCCCACAACTACCACTACGCCTATATAGGCAGGCAAAAGATCAAGGTGCATCAACTAACCTTCCACGCATACATACACACAAATTCCTTGACTTGACTGATGGAGTCTTCTAGCTGAGGTTCCGCCACCATGGTAACACCCTGAACTTTATAAAGGAAATAAAAGAATTTCTTTTAAAATGTTGCAGTGGAAAAAACATATAATTCCCTTAATTGAAAAATGATGAATACAATTTTTACTTTTAGAAATACATTTCATTCTGAGGTTACAATGGAACCGAACATGATAAGTATCTTGCAAATATGTCCTTCTTTCGCTTGAGCATTTGGTTTGACGGATTGCTTCCACATGAAGCAAACTCTTCTCAACACCATACTTCATAAACCTAACAAACAGTATGGGACAGAGAGTAAGTCATTGTCATATCATGTTCAGATTAGTAATTGAATAACTGAAAGTCGACAATCACAAGAATCATATTACAATGCTTATGATGCATGAAAGCAAGTGTCTTATCATCCATTATCATTATCTTATTATTTTGTATGCAATGTCAGACTCACTCTCTTTCATAAAAGGGTTCATACGTACAACCTTCACTTTTCACAAATATCTCGTTTGTACAAGGGCATTAACGTACTCTTGGCTATGACGCTTACAAATACAGTCCTTCATATCTGCAAAAGGTCTCATCCCACGAGACACGTCATATCGGGATATCAACATGGATATATTGCTTATAGATAGCGTCTTACGTGCAGCAGGTCTCTTCCTGCAAGACATAGTATACCGGGATCTATGGTTACACCGCTTGCAAATAGCATCCTACTCGCAACAAGCCTCTTCCAACAAGACACGGTATAACCGAGATTCTGTGATCTACCGCTTACAAATAGCATCCTACCTTTAACAGGTTTCTTCCCACAAGACACGGTAAGATCAGAACTTTACGATGTACCGCTTACGAATAGCATCCTATCCACAACATGTGTAACATCCTGAATTTTAATTCCAAGAATAATTAGAATAATAATAAGATTAGAAAATGATAATTATATTCAAGAGGAATTAAGGTGATGGATTAGGATCACTTTTAGTGCTATGAAGTAATTAGATAACTAATCTTATCTTAGGGTAATTAATTGTAAGGGTGTTACAACATGTCTTTTTCCACAATACACGGAATACCAAGATTACTCATCATTCTCAAGGACGTCCCTTGCAAACATTATACATTAAAATCAATCTCATTCATCGTACCATATGAATTCTTTCGTACTTGGCACTTATGCCATGTCATGCATGATTCCTCTATTTCCTTTTTCTACCAGCATTAACTCTACCATCATTTCATCATTTGCTTTCCATTGTATTCCCTATCTTAATATTGATAACATATGATCAATTTATGAGTGAGTTATAGGTAGTTTAGTTAGACTTGAAATCTCAATAATTGTTTCTTTAACATTATTAAACTTCATTCATTACCTTATTTGTTCTTGAATATTATCTATTACTTTCAAATAATTCATCTAATAATAAAAAGGACTAGTGATCGATTATCGAGTGATAACCGATTACTTGTCTGATAAGCCTTTCATAATATTCAAGATTTGATCCCGATAACTAGTTATCCTTTCCTAATAACCAATTTTCATTGGTAATTTTTGTGGTTTTCTAAACACGATGACAGGTTAATCTTAAGGGTAACCGATTATCCTGTCAGAAAACTGAAAGGATAACTTCATTCATTTGGAATTTCAAGGATAACTTAACTTCTATCTTACCCAAACCTTCTTAGCATATTAATCTTACATATATACTGATCCTAAGCAACACCATAAAAGGAAATTCAACAACATTTATCAACATGCTAATTCTTATTTTATCACATGTTCATCTGTCAAGCATACCAATACACACATCTCTTGAACAAAATATCACATACATATATCAATCTAGAATATCAATTACTATTTCATTTCCTGACTTAAAACATATAGCTTAGTATATCATCATATTAAATTCAGAATTTAAGCACAACACAATCATGGATTATCTTGACCTCCAAGTCAAGTAATCATGTCATGACATACAAAGCAATTCCCACAATCTCATGGTAGGTTACACTACACTGTACAACTATCAATTACCATCATCGTAATATAATTAACTTCTCCCATACTTGATACGGAACACTGATAGATTGAATTCAAAATCAAGACTAGAATTGGAGCTAGAATAGGAGCAACACAAAAAGGTTTTCTTGCATCTTTGACACGGGAATTCAGCACTGTTTTTCAAAGAAAACACAAAGGGTTTGTTAGGACCTTTTGTATGCCATCAAAGCTTATTGAGGAAACCAAAAAGAAAGGAGTTTAGGTATGGTTTGCTTACCAACGATCAACAGCAAACCTGGGTAGGCAGCACAACCTATAGATTCAGGAACCAGAACTAATTTTTGATAAGCAAACCATTGCTAAGGATTATCGTAGCTCTTGTGCCTAAGTTTGATGGAGCTTGCAATGTTAAGATTATCGTCCTATTGCCTGCTGCAATACCATTTATAAGTGTATATCTAAAATGTTATGTGTGAGACTGAAACCTGTTTTGCCTTATATGGTGGAAGAAAATCAGGGCGCCTTTATTTAAGGTAAATCTATTTCTCACATTGTGCTGCTTACTCTAGACCTTATCAGGTTATACAGGCAAAAAAATATCCTTCCAAGATGTATGATGAAAATTGATTTTAAAAAAAAGGTTTATGCCACTATTGATTGGAATTGTGTGGAAGAAATTCTGGATGGGCTAAATTTTCCTCTTAAATTGACTAATTGGATAATGGCTTGTATTACTTCTCCATCATTTATATTTTTTATCATTGGTGGATTGAGTGGTCAATTTCAAGGCTTGCAAGGCTTGAGGCAGGGGGATAGGCTACTTTTTGTTCTAGTAATGGAAATGTTCACCAGATGCTTCAAGGCAGATTCTAAGAAGATTGGTTTCAAGTTTCATCCTTTATACAAGAGACTTGAGTTGACCAACAGTTGCTTTTCAAATGATCTTATTCTCCTCTGTAAGGCTGAAAGATTTTATGTTGAATGTTTGATGCATAGCTTTCATGTATTTTTAAAAGCTACAGGTCTTGAAACTAATCTTCGGAAATCTCAACTATTTTGTGGTGGTATTTTTTATCCTTTCAAGAATGATTTAAAGAAGATAACAGGGTTTGTATTAGGTAGGTTGCCAATGAGATATTTAGGTGTTCCTCTATCTTCGGTCAAATGTACTTTACTTGGTTGCCAAAACTTAACTGCTAAAGTTGCTAACAGAATCACTTGCAGGACTTCTAGGAATCTATCATGTGCTAGGAGAATTCGGTTGGTCAATTTTGTCCTCATGACTTGCACACTTACTAGGCCTCTATTTTATGTTGCCTCATAAGGTAGTAAAGGAAATTGAGAGAATTTGTATAGATTTTCTTTGGGACAAAAAAGAGGATGTCAGGTCCATTACTTTGGTGAGTTGGGAAAAAGTTTGTCATAGAAAAGGTTATGGTGGGCTGAACATCATTCATATTAAATCCTGGAATGAAGCTGCTTTTATGTAAACAGGTCTAGGATATTACTAGGAATGAGGAGAGCTTATGGATTAAATGGATTCATGGAGTGTATCTTAAGAATTTTGTTATCTCGGCTTATGAGATAAGAACATATACTACTTGGGACTGAAAGAAGCTTATGAAAATCAGAGCCATTTTTAGAGATGGTTTCACTGGTCATCAATGGAAAGCTGATGCTAGTGGTTTGTACTCTATAGGCTCAAGGTATGACTGGAGAAGGAGGGGTCCTCAAAGAATGAGATTAGCTAAATATGTGTGGGGAAGATTTAATGTTCCTAGACATTCTATCACTTGTTGGTTAATGGTGCAAGATAGGTTGTTAACTAGGATGAGGCTGCAACATTTGCATATTTCTATTGTGGATAGCAATTGCTTGTTCTAAAAGACAAGAAATAAAGATATGGACCATCTTTTCTTTCAATGCTAGTATTCTGAAGCTGTCTTAAAAAGAGGCACATATTGGTTAGGGATTCATGATTTCCCTAGCTACTGTCGAGCTTGATGAGGAAAGTGATTAATATTTGTAAATTCCATAAGCTTAAGCAAAAGGTCTTCTTTACTAGTATATGGTTGCAGTTGTGTATTGCATTTGGCAGGAGAGAAATCAAAGGCATTTTAGGGGTATTGAGAGAAATGAGGGACATTTATTCACTTATATTCAATAAGTGGTTAGAAGATCTTAGGCGTATTGGGGGTAAATAATAAGTCTTGGTTAAGAGAATTAGGGGAAATTGTGTAATTTTTTTTTTTTTTTGTCAAAGAGGTAGTTGATCCTTTTGTTTTAAAACCCATCGTAGATGGTGGCTAAACTTAGGAGCAAATCTTCTATGTTCTTGTTTGTATTGGTAGTCAAGGTAATATAATTTTTTTGTTTACCTCAAAAAACTCAATTAACCTCCTTATTAGATGAAAAGTTATTTTTTTTTTCCTTTTGATCGAGATCGCAGGAAGTATGTGGTTTTTTTAGTACAAGATTTGACACTTTTAATATTAGTATTACACCTTAAGGTCTTTTTTATAAGTCATCGTTTCAAAGATTTTGATAATTCTTTTTATAAGTTATTTTGTATTTCTTATACATCATTCAATTTTTTCTTATTAAAAACTTTGATGATCTGTGTTTTGTTTATTGATAATTAATGTTGTTAACTTTCCAAAATGATTTAGAAATGTAAAATTATAATGTTGAAAATTTTCTGAAGACAAATACTAACAAGTGTTCTTAGTGCACTTGTTAATGAGTCAAATATAATAGATAATCATTAAAAAAAATACATTTTTTAGATTTCCAAAATACGAAATAATACACTCTCATAATCAGTTTTTAAAATTTGAAAAACTTGACAAATGCCCTTAGTAACACATTTAAAAAAAAAAACAAGAAAGTTAACTATGATTTGTGAAATTAAGTTGAACATGACTTGCAAGATTTTTTTTCTTTATAATTAATTTAATAGTGAGTTAGATATGGTGAGTTAGATATTAGAAGGGTTAGTAAGATAATCCGATAAATGAAATAGAAATTATTACTTTATTCATTTCATAAAAAATGATAAAATTTTGAAAAATTAAAAGAAATAAATACATATGTTTTGGATGTTTTGTCTAATAAATCAATCAATTACCTACTCACTAATTTAATGTATTATTTATTGATTATCCGACCACACATCATATCTTTCAATTTCAAATTATTTTTATTTATTATTACTACTTTAATTTGATACAATATTCTTTGTACTCCCTCTAATTTAAAATATAAAAAAAAACCATACTACTTATTCTTTAAAATACAAGAAAAAATTAATTAATCTTTTTAATTTGGTTTCATTTTTAATGCTACTTTTCCAAAACATCCATAAAAATTGGTTATTTCACTTATACTTTTTATTTTATTCTCAATGCTACTTTCTTAAAATACTTTTATTTATTTTTTTAGTAAAAAATATCTCTATTTTTTATAAATTTGAGAAAAATTAAATACAATTTACTAATCTCTTTAATAAACGTATTTTTAATTTTTTTTCCCTTAAATTGTAAACGCGGAGGATAATTTTTTACTCTCTCCAGTCCATATTATAAACACCCTTTTTGTGAGAGAGAAAGGGTGCTTATAATATGGACCGGAGGGAGTACCATATTTTTTTGGGACATAGAGGAAGTACATGATTCTGCTCCAATTTAAAGGAATGGTTTAAGATCTATTAATACAATTAATTTTCAATTAATGGATGCTGAAAGGTCTTGATCATATATTTATTATGCCGATCCTGCACGTGTTTTTCACAATTTACCCTTTTGCAAAGGAGTAATGATATACACACCCCGTTTTTATTTATTTGTCGTATTTCAAATAAAACATATCTTTTAAAAAATATAATTATTACTCAGATTTTTAATATATTAATTATGTTTTTTTCCCACTGTATTCTTTCTCTCTCTTTCATCATTAATTTTTTTCCACTACTTACATAAATCAAGACATATTAAATAGGGGCACACATGAAAAATACTCCCTCTGCTCCCTAATATAAGCATCATTTGACCGATTTCACTCCTTTTAAGAAAGTTAGTTAATATTGTTAATGGTATTAAAAATGTAAATATTTGGTATGCTTTTTCAAAAGTACCCCTATAATTATTATTGGAAATCTAAAAAGTGTTGACTAAATAGGAGCGTTTGTGGAAAAGAAGTAATTAATGCTATTGGAAATTGGAAATGATGCTTATATTAAGAACAAAAAAAAGTCTTCGTAAGGGGCTTATATATAAGACCGGAGAGAGTAGCATTTATTACACTCTTGAAACCCTCAATACGACAGATAAAAAAACAAAAAAAAAATCTTTCCAAAAAACACCAAATAATAAGGAACGGAGGGAGTATCAATTTATAAAATTAACCTACACATCAACCTATATACACACATGTTAATCAATCAATAAAAACCAAGTGATATGCATGCCACACTTTCTTTATAGTGTAGGTTAATTTGTAGACTAATTTTGTAGGTTTATAAATTATTTTTATTTGTCGAAGTACATTAATTGCCATTTGCTGTTGCTTCATCAGTCATCACATTTCAAAGCACAGATTTCTCATATCCTCGGATTATTATGGCAGACACACCTACCATTCCATCTCACGTAAAAGCTTGGATTTACTCTGAGTATGGGAAGACACAAGATATTCTCATGTTTGATGCTAATGTACCTATTCCAAAGGTCAAGGAAGACCAGGTTCTTATCAAGGTTGTGGCTGCAGCTCTTAATCCTGTAGATTATAAGAGGGCTCTTGGCTTTATAAAGAGCACTGACTCTCCTTTACCGGTAACATTTTCCTCTCTTCCTTTGCCTATGTAGAACTAGAATGGGATAATATCACATGTCTCATAATTTATGTCACTCTTCCGTGGAAAAAAGAAGGGGATTTTTTTTTTAACCTCAATCTTAAGGATTACTCCCTCCGATCCTATTTATAAGACCCTTTTGGGATTTTTCACTCCCATCAAGGAGAGTGAATAAATGTGTTAGTGGCATTGGAAATGTGAACTCTAAAAAGTGTTGACTAACACATAAATAGGACCGGAGGGAGTATCAAGCTAAAATAAAATCATTGTACTCTTATCTCCTTTCCTTTTTTACTTTTAATAAGCTCGAACTCTTAGATGCTTTCAGGATTGCAACTTGGTTGAAAAAGGTGGTTTAAGATATCGTTGTCATGATTTCCCTATTTTATAATAGGGTCTTGCTAACAAGTGCCCTAAGGACACTTGTTAAGGTTCCTATACTTAGAAAAACAATCATCAATGCACATTACTCCGTGTCTCGAGAATCTAAAAAAATGCATTTTTCAATAGTTATTTACTACATTTAGCTTCTTAACAAGTGCACCAAGGGCACTTGTTAGCATTTGCCTTTACAATATGGTAAGTTACAACTAACTACTTTTTTTTTTGTGTAGGCAAAGATTTTTGACGAGAAGAAGCAAAATTGTACAACTAACAAAATTCGAACCCAAATGTTCGCACTATATGTCATGTAGCTTTATCAACTGAGCTCTGTTGATACCTCATTTTTTGGAGGCCCAAAGACACCAAGCCCAATGAATAAAAGGCCCAAGGCCACCAAACAAAACAAAATGCAAGACGAAGGCGTGCGAACAGCAGAGCTATCCAGGGCGCCGTAATCAGAGCGACGGCCATGGAGGCATCACATTCCGAAATCACAGCTGACGAGCAGAGTAAGGCGTGCCAAAGCTAAAAGACGCGGCGAACCTTCCCAGAACACCTTAGGCGTCACAAAAGCTTGTGAAGGAAGCTTTAACGAAGTGAAAGCGAACAGGAAGACGGGATCCGGAAAGGCGCACACGTACAAAACAACAGAGACCGACTCCCCAGGCAGAGAGGGACGTGCAGAGCATCTTGGCTCACGTCATGCCACTCCTCATCAGAAGAGAGACCAAAATAGAAAGACTTGGTGAAGTCCCCACTGGGAGCTTCCGAGGCCAAAGCTAAGAAAAGGAAAGGAGACAAAACGGTTTCTGATGGCAACAGCTGCAAAGAAGAAAAAGGAAGCTGACCAACGGAAAAAGAAAAAGAGAAGGAAAGACCAATAGCAAAGAGGAGGATATAAAAACGAGACCCCTCCAACGTAGAAGAAAAGACAGAACAAAGGGGAGAAAAACACAGAGGGAAAAAACATAACCACAAGAGGAGAGAACAAAAAGAAAACACAAGAGAAAAACAAAAGCAAAGGAGAAGAAACTCCACTCCATCAAATCAACTGGGATCCCAAGAAAAGAGCCCAGTAGCCGAGAGAGAATAGAAGTTTCGGTAGAAAATGGGAGAAGAGTGCTAGAAAGTCGAAGGCGTACACCTTCTCCACCCCTGTAAAAGGCGTCAAAACACGCCTCTCCTCTTGTATTCTCCCTTCTGAATATTATTTTGAAATAACAAAAGCCAAATGCTTCACTAAGCTTACGAACCCATAATCTTTCTTCTAATTATTCATTATCGCACAAAGCGAACACAAACAATTGGCGACTCCGCTGGGGAAGCTATGGCTTCCAATCACGAAGGAAAAGGGGCTCACGTCGCACAGCAGACACCCACAGGAGATGCTGCCCCGAAAGCGACGCCGGTGATCACTATACAGAACCCAGCGACCAGTCATGTGAGTCGCGGGACGGTGCAAGGTTCGAGGAGGCTGAGTTTCAGCCCAGCCAATCCAGGAAGCGACAACACTCGTTCTCCTTCTGACGACCCAGAAGACGACCAAGAGCCCCAGGAAGAAGAGCTTGGCGGCGAGAAAGAAACGGTGAGCACCATCAAGATCCCTCACATAGAAGGTGATTCCAACACCCAGGTGGTAATATCGGCTGTGTTACTTAATTCACTGATGGCGAACCAAGGCGTGCTCTCTGACATAGTGGCTGAGTACAAAGCTCAGTCCGCTAGAGCAAAGGAAGAAAAGGAGGCCCTAAGCGCGAGACTAAGGGAGGAAGAGGAGGCGCGCAGAGAAGCGGAACTAGCAAAGGCGAGAGCAAAATCTGAAGAAGAGTTTCAACACGAGACAAGCGGAAGGAGAGAAAGCACGGAAGACGCTCTGGTCACACAAGCGGAGCTGAAGCGCATTTTACAGGCGCACAAAGAAGGACAAAATATGGTAATAAACCTAAGCCCTCCTTTCACCGCTGATGTAGCTGCTTATCGCTATCCACAAGGGTACACGCCCCCGGCGTTCCGAAAGTTTGATGGAACCGGGAGCGCGCGTGAGCACCTAATGACGTATGTGGATGACCTAGGAGTATACAGTGCAGACCACTGTCTAAGGCTAAGAGAGTTCTCGAAGTCCTTGGTTGGGCGTGCTTTCACTTGGTACTCCAAGTTGCGCCCAGCATCCATACGGACTTGGGAAGAAATGACTATAGAGTTTTGTAACAAGTTTTTGGAAGAAGAAGGCGCTATCCATATCATGGATCTAGGCCGTGTGAGGCAGCGAGTGGGAGAGAGCCTGACCGCCTTCATTAAAAGGTACAGGGACATAGCGCTGCACTGCAAGGAGACTCTCCCCGAAGCTGACCTGGTCTATGGGTGCATCAAGAGCATTGAAGATGGCTCGCAAATATTCCTGGCGCTCAGCAAGATCACCACTTTCTCTGAGTTGCTCGGGAGGGCAATGGATGTTACCGAAGCCATGAAAAAACAAGGGAAGAGAACCAAAGAGCAGGCCGCCTTCGAGGTGAATGCCGTGGATGACAAAAGAAGGAAAAGCTACGGGGCCATGCCGCCTCCCAGGAGCTATGGAAGGAAGGAACCCCCACCGAAGCTTCCAATCTCCAAAGAACTCACTTACCAGTTGGTGGAGGAATGGCTGAAGGAAGGCATTCTTACCAAAAGAACGACAAGACCCGCCTTGACGCGTGAGGAGTATGATAATCCAGAATATTGCATCCTGCATAGACAGAAGAGCCATGGTACCATGGGCTGCTACGTCATCAGGGGCGTGTTTCAAAAGCAATATGCGGCTGGAAAGATACTATTGCCGGAAGGGGAAGGCGAAGAGAGTCTAGGCGATCATCCTTTGCCTAGACATAATGTGAATGTCATCCTCTCCCACGGCGACAACTTGCTGGAAGAGATCGAAGAAGAAGAGCTGGTAGAGAATGAACTAAGGAAAGGATTGGTGAAGACCAGGGGGTTCAGAGCTTTGTTTGACCAACTGAGGCTAGGAGCTGATGTTAGGGAAGAAGCAGCACACGCTTTGGCCGATGTGATAGTCAGAAAAGGGGCGAACACTAGCGCCGCCTACGCGCCAGCAACCAGGGTGGCAAGGGCGCACGCCTCTGCGGTGATGTTCAGGGAGCCGCAGCAAGCCTACCCGGGATTTTGTCACAATAGGCCTCTATTCATATAGGCAACCATTGAAGGCGTACATGTCCGGCGCGCCCTCGTAGATAATGGATCGGGGGTAAACATTATCCCAACTCACATATTCGTAAAACTGGGAGTTGCTAAAGAAAGGCTCAAGAAGGCTGAAGCAACACTGGGAACTTTCAACGGAGGGACAGTCACAACAAGGGCATGTGTGGTACTCAATCTGGAGGTAGGTCCCATAAAAACTTTGAATACCTTTCACATCGTCGACGGAGAGCCTAGTTATCATATCTTGCTGGGACGCCCGTGGATCGATCTGCATGGGTGTGTCCCTTCCACGCTGCACCAATGTGTGAAGTCGATGTATAGGGGGCAAGACATCGAGATCCCGGCGACAAAGGCGCCCTTTGACGCCACGGAGTTGCACCTGATCGATGCTACAGTATTTGACGAGCTGGCTCCCCCGGGGACCAACAAAATTGGAAGAGAACCCAGGGTTCTGATCAAGGGAAAAGAAAAGGCAAAGGAACCAGAAAAGAGACAATCAGTTTTCAAAAGGCTTCGCTTGCCAGAAGAAGAAGAAAACGCGCAACAACGAATGACCAGGTCAAAGTACAAGCTGCAGAAGCAACGCCTTCCTGGAGGAGGGGCAAGATGGGCCATCCTCTAGGAATTCGCGGGGCCAGTCAAGCCGAATCTAAGCGACTTGGCTAGCCCCACACTCATGGGCGTCATAAAAGGGGAAGCGAAATTCGCTTCGTTGGAGGAGGTTATGCACGCCCAGCAAAACAGGAATGAAGCCAATGGTCCAGAAGGTTTGGAAGAAGTCAATGTGGGGGAAGAAGGCGAGCATAAGCCCCTCTTCATTGCATCTTCACTAACCCCGTCTGAAAAGACGGACTTGGTCGCCTTGCTGAAAGAATTCAGAGAAGTGTTCGCCTGGAGCTACGAGGAAATGCCAGGCCTTAGCCCGAAGCTGGTTACTCATAATCTAGCCGTCAAAGCTGATGCGATACCTGTAAAGCAACACCCCAGAAAATTTAGCCCTGAGATCGAAAAGGCAATCAAGGAAGAGGTGGAGAAATTACTAGAGGCGCATTTCATCAAACCCATACAACATCCCGTCTGGCTAGCTAACATAGTTCCTGTAAAGAAAAAGAATGGTCAGATCAGGTGTTGCGTGGACTTCAGAGACTTGAACAAGGCGTGCCCCAAAGATGATTTCCCGTTGCCACACATAGACTGTATGGTGGATGCAACCGCCATGCACGAACGCTTTTCCTTCATGGACGGTTTCAGCGGCTACAACCAGATAAGTATGGCGGAGGGCGACGAGGAGAAGACCGCCTTCAGAACACCAGTGGGAAATTTTTATTATCTAGTGATGCCATTCGGTCTCAAGAATGCCGGGGCAACATACCAAAGGGAAATGACAGCGATCTTCCATGACATGATGCATGACATAGTAGAAGACTATGTGGATGACATAGTAGTCAAATCAAGGAAGAATGAGCAGCATTTGGGGCATCTGAGAGCCATCTTTTCCAGATGTAAGCAATACAAGCTGAGGATGAACCCGCTCAAGTGTAAATTCGGAGTTTCTTCCGGCGAATTTCTGGGATTTAGAGTCCATAAGGAAGGCGTCTCAGCAGATGAGAAGAAGGTCAGTGCGGTGAGAGAAATGAAAGCACCCCGCAACAAGAAAGAGCTGCAGCAAATGATGGGAAAGCTGGGGTATATTCGGAGATTCATACCAGCTACGGGGGAGTTGTTAGGACCCATGAGGAAACTCCTCAAGGGTAAGGAAATTTTCAAGTGGGAAAAGGAGTATCAAGACGCCTTTGATAATGTGAAAAAGACTTTGGCCATGCCACCAGTGATGATTCCGCCTTTGATAATGTGTGCGAAGAGCCCGAAGTATGGACTTTGATGTTTGACGGATCGCCCTCGGCACCCAAAGGCGGGGCAGGGATCACTTTGACGAACGAAAAAGGGGAAGAGCTTGCATTCGCCTTCCAGTTGGAATTCCAGTGCACTAACAATGAAGCGGAATATGAGGCTCTCCTCCTGGGACTCGATGTAGCCGAAGAAGTTGGGGCCCGAAGGCTCATTATCAAAGGAGACTCCAACCTGGTGGTAAAACAACTGAAAGGAGAATATGGAGTGAAGGAAATGTCCTTGGCACTGTGCAGGGAAAGAGCGCATCAAGCGTTGGCAAAATTCTAGCTGGAATCCCTTGAGCACGTGCCGCGAGCCGAAAACAGGAAAGCTGACGCCCTCGCAACTTTGGGAAGCAAAGCAGGTATAGCGGAGGGCGAACACTTGGTACATTTCAGAAAGGCGTACCAACCCAAAATCCAAAGAAATGCGCAAGGAGATCAAGTGGCCAAAGACTGGAGGGTCCCGGTCATCTGGGAGCTCCACAGCAAAGCGCTAACAAAAATATCCAGAGATTTTTGCCTCCTGAAAGGAGCGTTGTACAAAAGAAGCGCGGAAGGGTTACTGATGAAATGTGTCACGGAGGAGGAAGGGACACGAAATATGGTAAGCCTCCATGACAACATATGTGGACAAGTTGGCCCGGGTTTGTACAGAAGAATGCAAAGGTGGGGAGTATACTGGCCAGAAATGAAGGCACGCTGTGACATAGCCCAGAAAGCGTGCAGGCAATGCCAGGAAGTAAAGGAAGAGCTGGAAATCCATCTTGTGGATGAAGATTGGGCCAGGCCAATACAGGCGTACTTGGAAAATGGCGCCTTGCCAGAGAATAATATGGAGGCGGAAAGAGTCAGGAAAAGGTCAGAGCACTATTTCATTGAGAAAGGCGAGTTGTTCAAAAGAAGCTTCACTGGAGAAATCCTCAGGTGTATCGGAAAAGAAGAAAGAAACAGGGTCATGGAAGAGGTCCATGGAGGGTCCTGCGGGAGGCATCAAGGGGGAAGATCGTTGTGGAGTGAGCTGCTGAAAATCGGCTACTATTGGCCAAACATGAAGGGCGACGCCCTCGATTTCGTGCGAAAGTGCGAACAATGCCAAAGGCACGATAACAGGGTCCATGCGCCTTCCCTCTCCATGAAGGGTCTCAGCTCACCATACCCTTTCCACACTTGGTCAATGGACTTCATCGGTCCAATTGACCCGCCTTCTGGTGGGAAAAGGTGGATCCTGGGGGCAACCGAACACTCCACCAAATGGGTTGAAGCGGCGGCGTTCAAGAAAGGCGATGCGGAAACTACTGCGCAATTCATCAAGGAGCATATCATTTGCCGCTTCGGGTTGCCCAAGAGGATAATATCTGACAATGGCACTCACTTCGTCAACAAGAAAGTGGAGCAAGTGATGGAAGAATATGGCATCGCACACTACAGGTCCACTCCCTACTACCCACAATCCAATGGCCAGGCTGAATCCACGAATAAAACATTGATCAAAATTCTGGCCAAGACGGTGGATGATGCACCCACAACTTGGAGCGAATACTTGCCGTTTGCCCTCTAGGCGTACCGTGTGACTAAGCACAGTGCAACAAAGGCAACACCTTTTTCCTTGGTATATGGAGCGGAGGCGACATTACCGGCGGAGGTGAGGGTTCCCTCAGCAAGGATGATCGCCCAGAATGAAGAAGGGCCTGGAGAGCGAATATTATCCTTGGAAAGCACCAGAGACAAGGCGCACGAGGAATTGCTCAAACACCAGAGGCGCATAATGCTGTCATACGAAAAGATGGTGAGGCCAAGGATGTTTGCTGAAGGCGAGCTCGTGCTGAAGGCGACAGACGTGGTCATGAGGAACCTGCACACAAGCAAGTGGATGCCAAAGTGGGAAGGACCCTTCATCGTGCAGGAGGCGCATCCTAATGGGTATTGTTTCTTACTTGAGCCAGATACTCAAAGAAAAATAGGGCCTTTAAATTTCAAATATATTAAGAAATATTATGCCTAGCTCACTGTATGATACAACGAAAGAGCAGTAGTTATCACTCTATCCGGAAGAAAACTTGTTTTGTGTGGCCTTAACTAGTGAATGAAAGCCTGAATGTGTCTCTTCACGGATTATCCTCTCTTAAAATATGTTGATATGATGCATGCATGCTGAAAGTAAAGACGCTATGAATAAACAAACGATGAAATAACACATGTATTAAACGCTCTCAAAGAAAAGAGCCAAAATGCCGAACGCGAGGCCCAACACTAAAAAAAAAGGGGGGAGGAGGTGCCCAATGTGCGCCTCGTGCCAAAAAAAAACGAATAATGTGTTGGGCCGTACCGCGGGCACAAACGCCTTATCGCGGTTCCCAGATAGACCTCCTGAAAAATTTCTGGGACGGACGCGGGCGAAGTACGCCATATCGCGAGGCTAGAAAAGGTCCCGGGAAACAAGGGCGCTAGTCTTAAACGCGGGCGGAAAATCTGTAAAAGAGGTTGGCTGACGTAAGATCCAAAGCGATCCGCAAGTTCTAAAACTGTGCGCCTTATCGCGGTTCCCAGATAGACCTCCTGAAAAATTTCGGGGACGGACGCGGGCGAAGTACGCCATATCGCGAGGCTAGAAAAGGTCCCGGGAAACAAGGGCGCTAGTCTTAAACGCGGGCGGAAAATCTGTAAAAGAGGTTGGCTAGCGTAAGATCCAAAGCGATCCGTTAGTTCTGAAAATGCCCCAATGCGGCAACTGAAAAATGGCACCGATGACATGAGGGGCCACTGAAAAGAAAAAGTGCCCAAAGCGCACACTGAAAACGGCACCGATGACATGAGGGGCCGCTGAAAAGAGAGAAGTGCCCAATGTGCACCTTAAAAAAAAATGGCACCGATGACATGAGGGGCCACTAAAAAGAGAGAAGTGCCCAATGTGCACCTTGAAAAAATGGCGCCTTGAAGGAAAGATGACAAAGGGGCCACTGCCAAAATAAGCGCCCAACGCGCACCCGGAGATAAGGTAAAGAGCTGCAAACCAAGAAGAAAAGAAGCGGCACACGCCGTCACATTGCACAAACGTCAAAGGCGTACAAGAAGAACAATGAAATCAAGAAACACTAGACGAATACAAAAAAAAAATGCCATTCAAGCTACAAAAACAAAAATGACATAACTAGCAAAAAGTACAAAGTCGGAAGCATCAAGCCTGTATACAAATACACGAGCGCAAAGCAAATGAAAAAGCCAAGCATAAACAGAGATGTTGATTGTCAAAGCAGTAGCAAGTACCCAAAGCAAAGTCAAGGCGCCAAAGCGCATAAAGGAAGTCATTACAAATAAAGACATGCAAATCAAACACCAAAGTCAAGCAGCGAAGTCCCAGAATACAGGTTCCAAAGCAACAAGCAACCAAACAGCAACAATTGTCAAGCATTAAACAGGGAATTCAAGTTGATGAGCCTGCAAGCTTCCTCATGGGAGCGTTCCTGAGCATCCAGATCAGTAAGCTCCTTCTCAACGCCTTCCAAATCTGCGGTCACTCGCGCAAGTTCAGATGAGAGCTCCTTTGAGCGAGCAACAAGGGTGGTGCGACGCTCCTGCAAAGAGCGTTTCGACTCGGCCAAGCTAGTCACATCAAACGGGGGGCGCAGCTTCTCCAATCTGGCAATGGCCTCATCAAGCCAAGTACCGGAATAGTGTTGAACCCTCAAAGAAAGGAGGCAATCCAGAAGTTCGGCTTTTTCACCCCAGGGTAGTGCGTCAACATCCACAGAATCTACAAGACAAAGCAGCTGTACCATGGTGCGTGCAGCAGATTCTCTGAAAAAGCGTGGGAACGAAGCACCTGGTGGCACCAAATCTGGGTGAGCAAGGAGGAAAGAATCAATCATAGATTGCTCTTCCGCATCCAGAGAGCCCCGTGATTTGGCAGAAAATGCAACTGTCAAAAGAAAAGAGAATAAGAGGTGAAACACGTATAGTAAAAAAAAAAAAACAACTCAGCTGAATCATCAAATCTCATAAATACACAGACACGTAGTAAAGGAAACCCAACTTGATGAATGAGTAAAAGAGCACTCACAAACCGAAGAGGAAGCTGGTCAGCAACTTGAGGAACCTTGATTGGGGCGGGCTGAACGGTTGGAGTATTATCAACTGGGCGTCCCTCGGACGAATTTGCAGCACCCTTTGAAATTTCAACTTGAACAGAAAGACCTAGGTTCGGAACGGCGTCCTCTTCGACAGCGACATGCCCCTCGAGTGGTGTTTCAATCGAAGCATCAATTTGGTTTTTCTTGGGGGCAGGAGTGTCTGTTGCATCAACATCCAAGCTGTCAAAGACAGCATCAACGGAAACGCCTCCAGATATGACAACATCAGAAACATTCGCGTCCGCGGCGACACTCATAGCAACATGATCCAAAGAAACATCAGCAGAAACGCCCTTGGAAACTTCAGCAGGGGGCAAAGAAAAATCGCCAACAACAACAATTTCCAAGCCAGAACCAACATTACCCACAGCCTTAGAAGCAACATCAGAATGGGCAGAGGCATCAACAGTAACAGCCTCCAAAGCCGAAATGGCAGCCAAGGGTTGCACGCACAGAGGGCTACTGATCCGGCCGAAGGGCACATGGGTAGCAAACCCAGTAGGCGCAGCGCCCCCACTGGCGGTTGGCTGACGATGAAAATCCGAAGCAGTTGCACGATCAAAGGGTGGAATTGTTGGAGAACCAGCAGAGACACTGAGAGGAGTCAGTAAGCTCTCAGAAACTTGAGGCGAAGGCAAAGCCGAATCACGACCGCCAGTGCCACCTACGAAGAAAAACAAGCAAACGGAGCAATAAAAGTGAAAATGCATACTGATGATAAAAGAAAAGAGAGAGAAAAGAAAAAGAAAAATAATAATAATACAACTACAGCAAAGGGTAGGAAGGCCGAAAGAAAAGTGAAAGAGCCACGACGAAGGAGAAAATGGGAAGCAAGAGGCGGAACCTAAAGGAAGTCCTTCGTCGACGGCGTCGCTTTCACCCTCGGAAGAACTGTCGTCTCCTTTTGAAGTGTCATAGTAAGCCAAGAGAGCGTCACCTGATTGAGCCTCGTGATCGCTCTCAGCTTCGGCCGAATCAACATGAGAAGGAGAAACAGGGGCGGGAGGAGTGCTATGAAGCTGCAGGCGAGAAGACCGTCGAGAAGGCACAGCTGGAGCAGTCTTCTTCCCTTTTTGAGAAGGTGCAGCATTCTTACCTCCGCCCTGAGAAGAGGATTTGGGAACAGAAGGAGCCGGAGAAGAAGTCTGTTTCTTACCTCGTTTTGACGCCGTAACGGCAAAAGGAGAAGATACAGTTGCCTTACGCTTTTGCGCGGAAGAAACCGCCTCAGCTGAAATAAACAGGTCAGAACGTGAAAACAGAATTAAGTCAGTTGGATAGCAACCGGTAAAGCGAACAAGCTTGCAAAAAAAAAGTAATAAATAATAATAACAAACAACAACAACACTACCTTTGCTCTTCTTCACGGAAGTAGAATAGTATGGGTTGTTGTGAACAATGCATAGAAGGTTGGGGATAGTGCGCTTTGGAGTAGACTCAAAACTTTGAAGATGCTGCAAAATGTCTTTGTGGGGTACAACCCAGCTGCGCAAGACGCCTCCGACATGAAAAGGAGGAATGTAAACCAAAGGGGCACTTGAGACATCAGGATCAACATCAAAGAGAACAGCAGGATTAGTTTCATGCAGAGCAACTTGGTCAATCAAGAGAACACAAGGGGGTTGATCACGCCCGAACTGTCTTGCAACTCGATCAGGGCGATATGCAAAAGGCCATAAAGCACTTCCATTGGCACTCTTGTTGTCCAGGGGAACAAAACCGGGAAGACAGCGAGCAGTCAAGATCAACTTCCATAAATCGTACATGCCCTCAGAATGATTTTGAGCACTATTCCTGGAAGTGAGATGCTCTTCAATGTACAGAGGATGCAGAGGATCACACCCCTTCCAAATATGATCCAGATAAGGACGGAAAACAACTTGTTCCTCCAAGTCAATAACAGCAACCAAAGGTTCCCTGGGACAGCCCTTAGTCCAGCACCAAGCTCGAGGCTCAGGGTCAAGAGCGTCACCAGAGGGAGCTAACCTCACCGGACCATATTCCGGAAAACGCTCAAACAGAAAGTATTGTAAGAAAGCCAAATCAACAAAAGAATTAACAGGAAAGCGACCATGAGAAATCCGCATTTGCTCAGAAACTTGGTCAAGACGGGCGTACAGGCCACCCAAGTAGAATGAAGAAAGGGGAAGACGTGTCCCCTCAGATAAAAGACAGGCTAGTAGAAAAACACAAGGACTGACAGATTCCCATGGTGGACCTGGGAATACATACCTGCTCAGCCAAAAAGCGTAGAAAGCAGCACGGCGAAGCCTTTGGTCCTTCACAGGACCAGGGTAGAATCTGCCGTCATGAAGGTCGCCATAAAAGTACCGAATCCAGCTGGCGAATGTATACTTGAGCGAGGAGCGCTGACTCGCCTTCTGCTCTTTGGGAACCAAGTTCCCTGTGCCTCTAACTTTCTGAGAAGAAGAACCCTCAGCAAGCGAAGCACGCCTTTGCTGAAGCAGCTCATGAGAATGCTTGGCGCTGGCAATAGAAGCCGCCTTCAACTTCAAAGCCAAGTCAGAAAGATTTTCACCCACCTTTGCCAGATTCAAGTCAACGCTCCCGAAAGAAGGAATTTTCAATAGAACAACCACATCCTCCAATGTTGGAGTAAACTCGCCCCAAGATGCCAGAAAAGTGTGCGCCGAAGAGCACCAACGCTGAATCAGAGCAAACAAATCGTCTTGCTTGCGGTTAGCGCCAATACGAGGAGACACTTTGATCGCCTCCGCTATCCCAACCTTCTTCAAAACTTCCACGAAGGGAGGATCAGTCGCAAACACTTGGTCAATCCAATCTTGCCAGCCGGTGGTCCCGCCTACGCGAATGTTGAAATTCAAATCAACCCAAGGGAATTCTGAGCGGCGAAGGCGAGAACGAAGCAGCGAGGGGCCCAACTCTCGATGATCCTTGTGGTAGGAAGGGGAAGAAATGAGCTTGGCAGTGGCATCCGGAATCACCATCGCCTTAGAAGGAGGACCATTGAGCAGATCACCAGAATCCGGATAAGGGCTGAAGGGCAGTGTCGCTTTCACCCCCGTCGCCAACGACGATGACCAGGGTTTACAGGGTAAGAGCGGGGACAGGGGAGGTTTTGCATGAAGCAATAAGTGATGGGATTTGGGAGAGAAGTTTCTTCTTCAGTCTCATCGAGAGAGACGTCGTCTTCAGCTTCGACAGCGGGGGCAGATTTTGACTTCCCCATGAGAAAAAGGAAACGGCGGTAAAGAAGAAATGTCCAAAAACAAAGGGAAAATCTGAACGAGTAAGAGAACTCTGGAAGAAACTCTTCACAGTTAAGAAGGGGAGAGGAAAGCAGAAAAAGCTCTGGAGGAACGAACAAAGTGGTCAAGCAGAAAGAAGAACCAAAGAAGTTGAGAGAGAGGGAATTTTAAAACCGCAGAGGAAGTGGGAGAACGTGCAAAGAAACTGATAGAGACCTTTCAAACTGGCGCGTGCAATGACAAACGAGGAAAGAGAGACAAAATACAAGGCAGTGAAACAGGTTTTGCACCAAGAAGGAAAATCTTCCCTTCTGCTGCAAAAGGGGGCAATTGTTGATACCTGATTTTTTGGAGGCCCAAAGACACCAAGCCCAATGAATAAAAGGCCCAAGGCCACCAAACAAAACAAAATGCAAGACGAAGGCGTGCGAACAGCAGAGCTATCCAGGGCACCGTAATTAGAGCGACGACCATGGAGGCGTCACATTCCGAAATCACAGCTGACGAGCAGAGTAAGTCGTGCAAAGCTAAAAGACGCGGCGAACCTTCCCAGAACACCTTAGGCGTCACAAAAGCTTGTGAAGGAAGCTTTAACGAAGTGAAAGCGAACAGGAAGACGGGATCCGGAAAGGCGCACACGTACAAAACAACAGAGACCGACTCCCCAGGCAGAGAGGGACGTGCAGAGCATCTTGGCTCACGTCATGCCACTCCTCATCAGAAGAGAGACCAAAATAGAAAGGCTTGGTGAAGTCCCCACTGGGAGCTTCCGAGGCCAAAGCTAAGAAAAGGAAAGGAGACAAAACGGTTTCTGATGGCAACAGCTGCAAAGAAGAAAAAGGAAGCTGACCAACGGACAAAGAAAAAGAGAAGGAAAGACCAATAGCAAAGAGGAGGATATAAAAACGAGACCCCTCCAACGTAGAAGAAAAGACAGAACAAAGGGGAGAAAAACACAGAGGGAAAAAACATAACCACAAGAGGAGAGAACAAAAAGAAAACACAAGAGAAAAACAAAAGCAAAGGAGAAGAAACTCCACTCCATCAAATCAACTGGGATCCCAGAAAAGAGCCCAGTAGCTGAGAGAGAATAGAAGTTTCGGTAGAAAATGGGAGAAGAGTGCTAGAAAGCCGAAGGCGTACACCTTCTCCACCCCTGTAAAAGGCGTCAAAACACGCCTCTCCTCTTGTATTCTCCCTTCTGAATATTATTTTGAAATAACAAAAGCCAAATGCTTCACTAAGCTTACGAACCCATAATCTTTCTTCTAATTATTCATTATCGCACAAAGCAAACACAAACAAGCTCCATCATAGTTACATAAATTACAACTAACTTTAAACTTTAATAATATGATAGTTAATTAACCTCATTCTCTTATGATATACTCAATATGAAGGATATTCTTTTGACAACACATCATTTTTCATCACCTAGATACCACAGAAACTTGTTTTTGGAGGTTCATCCTTATTATGGAAACACGTATGGACATATAAGGGTGGGGTTATATAAACAAAATTTGATGCCAAAATAAACAACATTCCAAGACACGTTGAACTTTTTCATTTTTCGAAGGTGAATTTTGTTCTCACTCAAGCTTTTTTTGTTTTTTCAAATTGTACTCCCTTTTTATTGTTGAATTATCAAAGGTGTATTTCCCTAGATTAGACATTACAAAAATTAAACTTGAAGTCCCCAGCATCCAACTGAAGTGATAGAATTGTGAGATATAAAATGTCAAAACTATGCACAGATCCACTTGGGGTTTAGTGGGGACTATAGCCCGCACAATTTTTAATATTTTTTTAAATATGTATGCATATATAAATTAATTTTTGTCCCATGAGAATACAAACAACTCATTTTTTGTAATTATTCTTATGCAATTTATTTAGAATTGGGAGGAATCATTGATATTTCTATAAATCTTGTGGAGACAAAAAAGAATATTGTTTATCCATTAATCATTGATATATATACAGGCCTCTAAAGTTAGCTTTGATACTACTAGTGACAACCGCAATAGTTGTAAGAGCTTTTTCGGCAAAGAACATCATCAAAAGCTGGATGTGAAATCGTATGAGAGATAAATGATTGAATAATTGCTTGATTACTTATATTGAAAAAGATATTTTTGACAAATATTAACTTTAGTCATTCAATATTTTCGGAATATGAAAACAGAGAATAGTTATGAAAACTAATGTTAGATGTTCCTCTGTTTTCTTATTTCATTTTTTGGTACAATTGTATTATCTTAGAATTTTGTATATGGTTTATATTTGTAATGGTAAAGTATTCAGTGACTTACCTAAATAATTACTCCATCAATTTCATAAGTAGTGTGTTTTAATATTATGGACGAGTTTTAAAGAATAGTTGAATGATATAAGAATTTGGTATGCTTTGACTAGAGTACTCCTATGTAATCTTTATTGAAGAGGAAGACATACATGTTAAGTGCATGTGACTTGTATTCCACCATGATGTGAGTGGGAAACATCTTTCATCATTCTTCTAAACTTTCGGTGGAAAATTTCAATAACAAGGCCACCTATGCAATCATGGTGCTGGCTAGTGGAATTAATTTAATGCATACAATAATGCATTGGCAGCCTATAAATAGGCATTCAGATGATGAAGCAAGACAACAGCAAGAAGCAACGAAGCAATAGGAATACATTTCTAGTGTTTATTGCTTCGGGTAGTGAGGAACAAAATAGAGAGTTGTAATAAATTCTAAAGAGTGTAGTGTGTGTAAACACTGGGGATACACTGGGGATTTTGGATATACTCTCTAGTGCTCTGTAATACTACATTTGTAGTAGAAGAGGGTCTCACTAGGATACACTATATTGGGTACCTCTTGATAAAAGAGTGTAGATAGGATATTGTAATTATCCTTTTATATAGTGGATTATTTTCGGAGATTGTCCCGTGGTTTTCCCGTACTGGGTTTCCACGTTAATTTTGGTGTGCAATTTATTTATTTATTTTGTTGGTGTGAATAGTGACAAGTGCATCTCGCTGTCAAGTACTATTCACGTGCTTTAATTTTTCTATCACTCTCCACAAAGTTTTGGTTACGCTTCCGCTCACATCCATAAAGTGTCCAAGACACTTGGGGTGTATTCGACTCCGATATCCTAACAAGTGGTATCAGAGCCACTTGTTTATCAAAATTTAAGATGTCGGTGCCAAAATTTGATGTGGAGAAGTTTGATGGATCCAACGACTTCAGTTTATGGAAGCTGAAGATGAAGGCATTGCTAGACCAGCAAGGTCTCACTAAGGCGTTAGAAGGCGAGGACAAATTGCCTGCAACATTATCTGCTGATAAAAAGGAGGAGATGATGGCTAAAGCACGGAGCACAATACAGCTAAGTCTAACAGACAGTGTATTGCGAGAAGTTATGAGCGAGACAACTGCAGATTCACTATGGAAGGCCTTGGAGGAAAAATACTCTGTAAAGACCTTGCCAAACCAACTTTATCAAAGAAAGCGATTGTACACATTCAAACACTCAGGAGAAAAATCAATGCGAGACCACCTTGATGACTTCAATCGAATGATGGCAGATGTACAAGCTGCTGGAATAAAAGTTGAAGATATAGATCAAGCCATGATCCTGTTGACTTCGTTACCTCCGTCCTACGATACTTTCTGTGACACCATATTATATGGTAACTCCACAATTACAGTCAAATACGTCAAAGAGTCGTTGATGATGAAGGAGCATCAGAAATTAGCATCCGGATCAAGTGCTGAAAATCCAGCAGACGGACTGTTCGTGGCGAGAGGGCGTAGTCAAGAAAAAGGAACTGGAAGCAAAAGTGGTAAGAGATCCAAGTCTAAAGGTCACAAGACTGTAAAGTGCTTTCATTGTCACCAAGCAGGGCATATTATAAGAAATTGTCCTGAGAGAAAGAAACCAGGAAGTTCTGCAAACGTAACAGTTGAGAGTTCTGAAGGTAGTGATGCCGAGTCTGCCTTCACCGTTTCCACTTCTGACTCAATTAAAGAGTGGATCTTGGATTCCGGTGCATCTTTTCACATGACACCCAATAGACAATTTCTCTCCTCGTATCAAAAGCGAGAAGGGAAGGTCAGATCGGGAGACAACAGAGTCATTGCTGTTGTAGGTGAAGGAGAAGTGCGAGTTAGATTGGATGATGGTACTGAGAGGACATTCCAAGCTTGGCATGTACCGGAGCTGGGCAGAAACCTGATTTCATTGAGTGCTCTAGTAAATCAGGGGTACAAGTTTTCTGGAGAAGGTAATTTCTTGAAGATTACCAAAGGTGCGATGGTGGTGATGAAAGGAAAGCTGCAAGGAGGGATCTATTTATTGCTGGGGAGCACAGTCATTGGAACTGTTGCTGTCTCTTCCCATGAAAGATCAAATGATGATGCTACTAAATTGTGGCACATGCGACTTGGTCACATGAGTGAGAGAAGGATGGCCATACTTGCTGGAAGAGGACTACTGAAAGGCTTGAAGAGCTGCAAACATGGATTCTGTGAAAATTGTGTATTTGGAAAACAGAAACGAGTGAAGTTTAGTCCTGCTAAACACAACAGCAAGGGAATACTGGAGTATGTTCACTCAGATGTGTGGGGTCCTGCCCCTGTTAACTCATTGGGTGGAGCTCGTTATTTTCTCACTCTAATTGATGATTATTCTAGGAAGGTCTGGATTTATTTCCTGAAACAAAAAGATGAAGTGTTCGAGAAATTCAAGCAGTGGAAAGCCATGGTCGAGAAGCAAACCGGGCGATCAGTCAAGAGACTGAGAACTGACAATGGCGGAGAATTTTGCAGCAAGGAGTTTAAGGAGTTCTGCAAAAAGACAGGTATAGTTAGGCACTATACTGTACCTGGAACACCACAGCAAAATGGAGTTGCAGAACGGATGAACAGAACACTTTTGGAGCGTGCACGTTGCATGCGAATTAACGCTGCACTTCCCAAATCATTTTGGGCTGAGGCGGTCAATACAGCTGTATACCTGGTTAACAGATCTCCATCAACTGCAATTGATCTGAAGATTCCACAAGAGGTATGGTCTGGTCGACCTGTAAACTATTCTGATTTGAAGATATTTGGTTGTCCTGCGTACGCCCATGTGAGAGATGGTAAACTTGAGGCGAGGGCAAGAAGGTGTATATTTCTAGGGTATGCACGAGGGGTGAAAGGGTACAGACTGTGGTGTACGGAAAAGTCATGTTCACCCAAGATCATTGTTAGCAGAGATGTCACGTTTGACGAGGCGACAATGATAAATCAGAAGCGGGAATCTTGCAGAGATCAGGCAGAAACAGATCATAGTGCTGAGAAACAGGTGGAGCTAGAGATTGACATTGGGAAGATGAAGCAAGATGAAGACGTAACTCAGCCGAGTACTTCAGGTATTTTTCATCCTGAAGTAGAACAATTAGATGAACCTGACAACGCTGATGCTGATGAAGAAACCAGAGAAGAACCTTACAGTATTGCTACTGGCAGAGAAAGGAGATTGATTCAAAAACCGGTGAGATATCATAATTCTGCTTCCTGTGCAATTGACTTATCAGATGCAGACCCTATAGCCTTTGCTTTGGCTTTAGAAGATGATGTAGTAGGAGATGAACCGTCTACCTACCGTGATGCAGTAAATAGTCAAGAGTCAGAGAAGTGGCTAATAGCAATGAATGACGAGATTGAGTCTCTTCATAAAAATCAGACATGGGAGCTAGTACAACTTCCGAAAGGGAAAAGAACCGTTGGTTGCAAATGGGTCTTCAAAAGGAAAGAAGGAATCCCAGGCATTGAACCTCCTAGGTTCAAAGCCAGACTGGTAGCAAAGGGCTATACTCAGAAGGAGGGTGTGGACTTCCCTGAAGTATTCTCTCCAGTGGTCAAGCATAGCTCTACTCGGATCCTATTAGCTATTGTAAGCACGTTTGATTTGGAGCTGGAACAACTTGATGTCAAGACGGCGTTCTTACATGGTGAGCTAGAGGAGCAGATTTACATGAGTCAACCGGAGAGATTCGTTGTTCCTGACAAGAAGGACCATGTGTGCTTGTTAAAGAAATCATTATATGGCTTGAAGCAGTCCCCGAGGCAATGGTACAAGAAGTTTGATGCATTTATGATTGGTAGTGGCTATGATAGAAACCAATATGATAATTGCATCTACTCTAAAAAGCTTCCAGATGGTTCGAGGATTTATCTATTGTTATATGTGGATGACATGCTAATAGCAGCAAGTAACAAAGCTGAAATTAGTATGTTGAAGGCTCAGTTAGGAACTGAGTTTGAGATGAAAGACTTGGGTGCAGCAAAGAAGATTCTTGGAATGGAGATTCGCAGGGAGAGACAACGTGGCAGGTTGTGCTTGTCGCAACAAAATTACTTAATGAAGGTGTTACAACGTTTCAAGATGGAGCAATCCAAACCAGTTGGTACTCCTTTAGCTGCACACTTCAAGTTATCGTCAAATGAGTGTCCGAAAACTGAGGAGGAGGTGGAGCATATGGCTCGTGTACCTTATTCCAGTGCAGTTGGTAGTCTCATGTATGCCATGGTATGCACCAGGCCAGATATTTCACATGCAGTGAGTGTAGTAAGCAGATTCATGAGTAACCCAGGAAAGACACATTGGGAAGCTGTAAAATGGATCATACGATACTTGAAATCTTCCACCGATGTTTGTTTGGTGTTTGATGGTAAACAAGACCAAGGAGTTGTGGGCTATGTAGATTCTGATTATGCAGGCGACAGAGATAAAAGGAGGTCATTGACAGGTTACATTTTTACGGTCTTTGGATGTGCTATTAGTTGGAAGGCGACATTGCAACAGACAGTGGCATTGTCAACTACTGAAGCTGAGTATATGGCATTGACCGAGGCTGTGAAAGAAAGCATATGGGTGCAAGGTCTTTTGGGTAGTCTTGGGTTTACTCAACAAGTACCAAGAGTACATTGTGATAGTCAAAGTGCCATTCACTTGGCTAGAAACCTGGTCTATCATGAAAGGACAAAACACATTGATGTTAGACTTCACTTTATCATAGAAAGTGTCAGTAATGGCACTGTTGTAGTTCAGAAGATACCCACAGCTGATAACCCAGCAGATATGATGACGAAACAGTTGCCGATTGATAAGTTCAAACATTGTTTGGACTTAATCAATATTTGCAGAGGTTGAAGACACGTGATTATGGAATACAAGTCAAGGTGGAGAATTGTTAAGTGCATGTGACTTGTATTCCACCATGATGTGAGTGGGAAACATCTTTTATCATTCTTTTAAACTTTCGGTGGAAAATTTCAATAACAAGGCCACCTATGCAATCATGGTGCTGGCTAGTGGAATTAATTTAATGCATACAATAATGCATTGGCAGCCTATAAATAGGCATTCAGATGATGAAGCAAGACAACAGCAAGAAGCAACGAAGCAATAGGAATACATTTCTAGTGTTTATTGCTTCGGGTAGTGAGGAACAAAATAGAGAGTTGTAATAAATTCTAAAGAGTGTAGTGTGTGTAAACACTGGGGATACATTGGGGATTTTGGATATACTCTCTGGTGCTCTGTAATACTACATTTGTAGTAGAAGAGGGTCTCACTGGGATACACTATATTGGGTACCTCTTGATAAAAGAGTGTAGATAGGATATTGTAATTATCCTTTTATATAGTGGATTATTTTCGGAGATTGTCCCGTGGTTTTCCCGTACTGGGTTTCCACGTTAATTTTGGTGTGCAATTTATTTATTTATTTTGTTGGTGTGAATAGTGACAAGTGCATCTCGCTGTCAAGTACTATTCACGTGCTTTAATTTTTCTATCACTCTCCACAAAGTTTTGGTTACGCTTCCGCTCACATCCATAAAGTGTCCAAGACACTTGGGGTGTATTCGACTCTGATATCCTAACAATACATTGAAGGTGAAAAGATGTTTTGATAAATAAAGGTATAGTTGAAGAAAAAAAGTTAATTATGTATTGTATTTATAGAAGGAGAATACATATAAAATGAAAATGAAAAACATAAAAAAGATTGCTTATGAATGAGGGAGTAATATTTTTGTTTATCAAAATATATTAAATTTTTAATGCTAATGTGGAAGATTCCAGGGTCCATGACTCAGAACATGAATTCAATAATTGCACTTAATATTTGATTATTTAAAAAAAAAAATTGAACTTCCATAAGAATGGGAGTAAATTTCAAAAATCGGCTACATGAAGTTGAGAATTATTTAAATTGACTGTAAGTCGTAGAATAATGAAATTATAAAATAAATAAATAAATAAATAAATAAAAGAGAGGAAACCCTCAGTCGAAGCAATTAAATATGTTGTCACTGTTTGAATGGCTAACAAACCCGGTGGAAAGCTTAAAATCTTATTATTAATTTTGTCTCTATTTGTTTTGTTTTTGCTTTTGGTTTTTCTGCTGTTTTGATTGCCGCTGGTTTTCTTTTTTTTGCTCAAGCAGCCACTCAATTCCAGGTGTCTTGTATAGTTATATCTGGAGTAATCGGTTATTAATCCCTGACTTTGTAGGCATTGGTCAAGTTAATCCCTGACTTTATCGAAATATTATTTTAGTCCCTGAGATAACATTTTAATTCACATACGTCCGTCCCTATCTTTATCCCATTTTAAAGCAAATACATCCCTACGATAGTGGCGGTAGGGACTAACTTGATCGACGTTCTCGTATCTCAAGGACTAAATTGCTATTTCGATAAAGTCATGGACTAACTTGACCGACGTCTACAAAGTCAGGAACCAATCTGACCAATTACTCGTTATATGTGGTGGGGGTGTTATTTTCTTTTTTGATACTTTGAAATTGTGTATCTCTTCGCTCAGTTGGTGGTAAATCTCTTAACGCTATGCTGGGGTTTTTTAATAAATTTTTTCTTGCTGGGGTTTTTTAATAAATTTTTTCTTATCAACAAAAAATTAAACATGTTACGCATTACGTAAGCAAGTCAATTATTCAATTCTCAATGAGCCATGATGTAATATCTTACATAATATGTAATATCACAAAGCTGCAGGTTGGTGAATAATAATGAGTTATTAATCATTTTTTGTTTCGCAGAGTTTTACTATCGGTTATTTTCATTCTTCAGAGATCATAAATACACATTTAGCTTATATGATTCACATCAATCACTTTAGTCCCTCAGTCAATTGACATTAAATAACAGAATTAATTTTGTTGCATTTTTAAAATCGTTTATTTTATTCCATGAAACATGTATACATAATTCAACTTAGTCATTTTTAAATTGTCGATTAATTCAATTTAGTCTCTAATTTTCTTTTAGAAAACAAACATCCCAGCATTATGGCAGATAAATTACAATATGTAATGAGTATTTGAGGCATAAATTTTTCCACGAATGAAATGCACAATCTATGATGGATTCCAGGCATCACGTGCTACATTGCTTCCATCAAACCTAAAAAAAACAAAACTACTCCATCACTTGTGTTGCCTCAAATACTACATACCTATAGGTTGGTGAATAATTTAGACATAGGTGGAGCATTTAGAACAGAATTTGTATCTGGTCACAATTCCATTAGAAGGATCAAATTGACTGAAAAATAAATGCAGTTCATAAGATAAGGCCACAGAATTCAACTTTTGCAATGTAATACATGATAAGGCCATTCGATTACAAATAGGCATTTGCAGTTGCACCAAGTACACAAACCAGCTCACTTGGTTCAGTTTCATATATCCTTATAATATAATATTTTCTCTTTGAAGCCACTTAGATCATATCATTATGGCATACACAGCTAGCAATATTTCATCTCACATAAAAGCTTGGGTCTACTCTCAATATGGTGACATAGAAGAGAATCTCAAGTTTGATACTAATGTACCTATACCACAACTCAAGGATCAAGGTTGTAGCTGCTGCCATTAAACCTGTTGATTACAAACGGGCTCTTGGCAATTTCAAGAACACAGACTCTCCTTTACCTGTAAGATTGTCTTAGTAAAATTTTGAAACACATTTACATGTGACCATATATATTGGTCTGGCCTAACTTTTTTTTAATTTTTGTACTGTTAAATACTATGTATGGTATTGCAAAAAAGACTGCTCCGGGGTATGATGTTGCTGGTGTAGTAGTGCAAGCAGGAATTCAAGTGAAAAAATTCAAGGTTGGTGATGAAGTTTATGGTGATATCAATGAGAATCCATTGGATCATCCAAAGACTACTGGGTCTTTAGCAGAGTATACTGCTGCTGAAGAGAAATTATTGGCTCATAAACCCTCCAATTTGAGCTTTGTTGAAGTGGCTAGCCTTCCATTAGCAATCATTACTGCATATCAAGGACTTGAAAGAGTTGAGTTTTCTGCTGGCAAATCTATCCTTGTACTTGGAGGTGCTGGAGGGGTTGGAAGCCTTGTTATTCAGGTTTAACATCTTCCATATCACAATTTCAATATCATGTGATGGTGATTAAATAGTCACTGCATAAGAAATATAATGCTATATCCTTACCCTATCAATTTGTTTTGTAATGTACCTGTTTGATGATGTAGCTTGCCAAGCATGTATTTGGTGCCTCTAAGATAGCTGCTAGCCTGCTACCGCCAGTACAGAAAAACTAGAATTTTTTAGAGTTGGGAGCAGGCTTTCCTATTGATTACACAAAAGAGAATTTCAAAGAATTGTTCGAAAAGTTTGATGTAGTTTACGATGCAGTAGGTAAGATTTCAAATTTCAATCTATAAATCTTTACAACACTTATAAGTAACCACCAATTTAATATCTAATTTTCATATCAGTTAACAATTTATGAATTTATTGGTAACATCGTATACTATGTGGTTAATGGGATAGTTATCATATAGCTATAAGGATTAATCCATTGAAATCCCCTTTAAGTCTTTAACCATATAATATATGTTGCTAATGAAATAACATATATTAATATATAGTTATCATATACCTACAACTCTTTTCCTGTATCAATCATTTTCTTGAAGCTAGTCACGCATAACATAATTGAAAACTGAAACAAGGTTGATATGAAACAGGGCAGGGTGATAGGCCATTGAAGGCTGTTAAAGAAGGGGGCAAAGTTGTGACAATAGTAGAACCTGGAACTCCAGGAGCTATCCTCTTCTTACTCACTTCAGATGGGGCTGTGTTGGAGAAACTACAACCTTACTTGGAGAGTGGCAAGGTGAAGCCAATAATAGACTCAAAGAGCCCATTTCCATTTTCTCAAACTGTGGAAGCATATTCATACCTCAAGACTCATAGAGCCATTGGGAAAGTATTCATACATCCTATCCCATAATCCTAAGTAAGACTAGGCATATCAACTTGTGTTATTTTTTTAGTATGATATCTACTTTCTATATTGGACTCAATTTGGGCCATGAGGCTATTGAGTACAATAATTTATATTTAATATTTCTATTCATGTAAGAGTGAGTGTTTGTGTATGAATTGGAAATAAATCAATCACGAATGTGGTTGACATGTGTTTTCGTTATTAAAAAAGTAATATGTATGGTCGAGGAGAAATATGAACTCTAAAATGATTTTGTATAAAATGATTAAGTTCCAAATTGCAAAAAGACTTCGTAACATGATTTTGTATAAATTTATGCTATACAAAAAAGTTTATAAAGAATTGGATTCAAACCAAACCAATTGCAAAAGGACTATACTGCAGCATGAACAAAAGGAAATATATGCATCCATCATGCTCAGCAGTGACAGCCAAATCTCTTGATAAATCACCCGCAGATAGACTTCGATGCCATTCTTGACACTCATCCTTGTTCGTCAAGAACTCTTGCACTACTTCATTCGCCCAAAACATGAAAATTTCTTGGACTTTGTTGTCAAATACTACAGTCAAATCTGAACCCATTGCTTCGCTTCATCTTCTTATATAAACATGATTGGTTGTGCTTTAATTTGTTTTAGTGATAATCTTTCAACAAAGCAGCAGCATGAGTTCCAGAGACCATGTGGTTCATGTTTGAGGCAAGAGTCAATGCTGAATCCATTGCAGTGTAAAGTTAAATCCCCAAATTTCCCCTGGCTTCAATGCAAATAACATAAATATGGAACCAGGGTGTACTTCATATCCACATTTTAGCCAAGTTGGAGGCATCATTTTCAGTTTGAACAAAAACTGGTCCACACATTTTACCACTTGATCCAAGTGTACCATACAATCATCTTAGCAGCAACCAAGGCCATTAGAGCATCATATGATTTATCATCCTTATCAAACCTGCTCTATATACCTTTTGCCTATTGAAAACATGCCTAACAATATTTTGCCTATAAATGGCTTCTTTGAATCTAAATTCTGACTGTATGAATTGTCATATGTACCTCACAACTTAGATAATGCAACTGTATCTTTTGTTCAAGTACCTTATGATGCAAATTAGCAACAAGAAATGGATATTTATCAAATGTATCAATAATAATAAATCTATCAAAATGATGACAAGTTCAGTAAGAACAAGGAACTGATGAAAAGAAAAATACGGTCTAACTAACACAAATTATTGAGCTATTCCTACACTATCATCTAGCAAAATATCTAGCGAATAGAATACTTGGTACCTATGGCAAGGATTTAAAAATAACAGAGATTTTGCAGAAGAGTTTAACTTGTTCAATAAGGCAAAACTAAGCTTTGAACATAATCCTTGGCATTGATGTATTTGAGAATTGGAGAGTGTCGTTGTACTGTCTTATCTCTTGTGTGATAGATAATTGCTTCATATTTCCAATTGTTCATGAGCATCACAACATCACGGTTCTCAGATATGAAGAGTGGTAAAAGGAAATCAATATCGATCCGAATCTTCACGAGTTGGATCCAAGACTTTTCAACTCCAAACTCGCTCATCTCCCATAAAACAAATTCGGTTCCCCCGAGATTACGAAAGAAAAACAAGGAGCCCCTCAAAACCGCGATTCTCGTTATGTTATTGTGGGGCATTCGACCGAGGTCACGAGGAAGCAACAACTTGTTGTAAGTCTCCGTTCGCGAATCAAGCGAAACGATCACTAATTGATCCATAGTAGGTTGAAGACCAATTTGTTGACGGTGGTGGTATCCTAACCAATTGAAAGTGCCATTCACAAATTTCCCGCCGTCTACCAAATACATCACACTGAGAGAAAAATCAGGTGACGATAATGTCAAAATCTGTCTCCAGCAATCACCCAAGGTGTAAAGTTTGAATGTGATTTTGTTACGGTGTTTGACGCGGTTTATACGCTCGATTAACGCAGCCACCTTGTAAGTGTCAGTAGATTCATCATACCCGAACCCGAAAGTAGCAATTTCTTTGGTGCTCACGCGCAAAGATGTTTCGGACGCAGCCCTCGTAGCGGGATTCCAAATCACGATGTGGTATTGTTTAATGTAACCACCACCGTGGCAGAGACAAACGAGACCGTTGCAGGAATCAACAACGCGATAACCGGTTAAGGGTTTGGAATCGGCGTTGTGATGAAAGATAGGGGCAGCGGGGTAATCGATTAAAGAACGCACAGGGCAGGGTATGGCAAAGCGTCCTTCTTCTCCTGTTCTTGTGGCATGGGAGTATGTGATAAGGACGTTGGTGTGCTTCGGAGAGCGGTGAAGATGGAGCTTGGTGAAGTTTGGATGAGAGATGAGAGAGTTCCATGATTTAGAAACGCAGCGGAATCGGAGCAGAGATTTAACGGGAAGCCATGAAAGGATTTCAAGGATGAGTTCATCGGGAAGGACTGGTGACAGCAATAAGGACTCAGGAGGAAAACAGTAACCCGATTCTCTAAGCTCAAATTTGTGTAACTTCACTGACTTCATACCACATTTCAAAATAATTTGTTTTATTAAATTAATTAAACAAAATATAAAAATTAAGAGAGTGAAAATTATTTCTAAATATGATATGAAGTTAATAAAATTAGGATATTTGAAGTTAAAGAATTCAAATCCTTCCATCACAGCTCGGTCACAATAGACGCGAAGGAGAGAAAGGGAGAAGGAAAGAGAGAACTAATGGGTGGAGAAAGAAGGAGAGACAGAGAGAACTAATGGGGAGAAAAGAGAGTTTTTTTGTTTTTGTTTAATAGCATAAAATCAAATTCCTTGATTCTTAATCTTATTTTTCACACAATTTTTTAAAGTATTTTTGTCTAAAATAATCTGATACACCATGTTAAAATAATTCATTTTGGGTATGTTCGGCAAAACTAGCTTGTAGATGTTAAACTAGTTAGAAACTATGAGTTTGTAGCTGTGAGCTTATACCTGTTTAGCTGACTGTTTGAAACAGTGTTGTTCGGCAGAACTAGCTTTTGAAGTAGCTTAAAGTTATTAAATGACCAAAAAGGACATACTACATTATATTATTTATATTTTATTTTATTTTATTTTTTATTTATTTATTAAATATATAATTAAATAACTAATGAATTAATAAAGTATAGAAATTATTAAATTGTAAATAATGAATTAATTTATATTTTTGATTTATTAATTATGTAGTTAAGTAATTTATTATATCAAAAATTTTAAATTAAAATTAATAATTAATTAAATACACAATTAATGATAGATATATAATATTAAAATTTGTTGGAGGGTATAATTGGTATATGAATTATAGAAAGCTAATTTAGATTCTAGAAGTAGCTTTCTAAAAGCTAGCTTTCAAAAGCTACAAGCTCCTTTTTTAAAAGTATAAGCTCTTTCTAATTTGTGTTCACTGAACGAGGCTAATAGTTTATTGACTAAATCTAAAAGCTCCTAGCTAGCTAAAAAGCTCTTAGCATGATGTTAGCAAACTCATATATATATATATATATAACTAGGGTAATTTAATTTCTTTTTTCAACACTAGCAATAATATGGAGTACATATTTAATGTTAAAATAATCTTTTTTATTTATTATGAAATAGTCCATAAGAAATTTAATGTATCAAATTAAATTCATGATAGTTTGATCAAATTTTATTTAGGGTGTTTTGGTTCCGCGTTCTCCCCTTCTAAACTCACATCTCTTCTCCTCTAATGTGAAATCAATCAACATGTCTGGGTGGGCTGCTGAGAATTGATTCGGCTTTCCAAACTCGAGTTTAGATCGAAGAAGTTGTGGATCGCTTCTACATCAAAGGAGAATCAATTTTGGCTTTTCAAAATCTCCAACTTTAGGTATGTTCTCCTTTTTGCCCTTCCCACCATTCTCTTCTTGTATGTTGACGTTTTTACCTTTGGCCAACTTGTTTCTGGCTTTTCCTTTGTTCAATTCCAATCAACGACAGTATATTTATGGCTTTCACCAAATCACCCCTCACCAACTCTTCAAAACAACTCTCTTTTAATTTCTCTTCAACTTGTTTAGGGATTAGGATAGCAATAAATTCAATTCATTCACAACTTGTTTAGGCTTCGTTTGTGTTTTTTTTTCTTTTGTGTATATTACCTTTTTCTAATGTCACTTTTTTCTCTTGTTGCTGGAGAGAAGACTGCGGAGAAGAATCGAGGCTCATTTTTGGTTGTTGAAATTTATTGCCAATTTATTATTTTCAACCACAACTTTCTCATGTTACCAACTCTCACTCTCATCTCCTTCCTCTATATATAGGGCGGTCACTCTCCTTATCCTTCACAACTTTCATTTGTTGGGATTAAGTTGTAGGGAGGTTACCAACTTTCATTTGCTGCAGAAAAGTCTCGTGGCTTGAGGTAAGTTATAGCTTTCTCTCTCAATATAATTTTTTTGGTTTGCACCTTGGTATCCGGCCCACTGAGCCGACTAATCTAGTTCGAGGGGGGTCCCGGGATTAAGGTTTTATTCCTCTCCCAACGTTGTTGCGGGGGACTCTCTCAATATAATTTAGTTTGGTTTTTTAGTAAAGTTATATTAAGAGACACAATCAGGGGTAATTGTAGCTTGTTTTACGTTGAAAATTACATTATGATTTAGGGGCTGATGATTAAAAATGTTACTCTATTTAGTTATTATTTGAAGTATGTATCTTAGAAGTAGGCTGAGCATGTTCCATTTTTGCTCTTTTGTAGAGTATATTTTGCTATAATTTCATTGTTTAGTCATTAGTTTCAATTCCTTTTCTGTCATTTATATTCTTAGCATCAAAGAAATGAATTTTTCTAGTTGGATTTCTAGTATTATGGTTGGTTTCCCTTGTGTCCAGAAAATGAAACTACTATTATGGTTGCATGCCTTAAGAACCCTCTACCCTCCTACTCAAACTTAATATATCAGTACCTTGTAGCTGTTGTTTTATAGGGATAAGTTGCTAATGGATCTGGAATTGAAAGTAATGCTTATAGAAATTATAAGTGTATTCAGTTTTCACTTTCCAAAAGAACCTTTTACCAATTGTTGATTTGGAAATGAAACCTTAGAAGATGTCCTTAACCTTAAGGATCCTCCTAATGAATCAAAGGAGAAAATATAGATGTGGCTAAAAGGGCGTAACAACAAATTGATGATGTCTTTGTTTAAATGGATAACAAATCCTCTTCAGAGCATGTTGTTTTATTGCTGAGTTACTATGTTCAATATTTCTAATTTTTGTTGGTGTAAGAGTGTCAAAGTATGGGATGAGGGGTGGTTTTTCTTAATAATGCAGGTGTGGGAAGAGCAGAAACTGCTATACTGCTCCCCACGGTTTGGTTAATATTGGGACTAACTACCGACTAAGGGTGTTTTCATCTTAGTATGTGGGGTTGTGAGAAAAAATATAAAGTTGGGAGGTTTCTTTTTTCACAGCTGTTATGGCTGTTTTGTGCAGGGTGTAAAATTCCTTTGCTTTTGAATCTCTATTTTGCTGCACAATTATAGTGAGCGGTTGGGGTGGGCCTTTTCTATGGTTTTTTTTTTCATTTCGTATTTTTGTAATAAGTAGTTAAAGAGCAATGTGTGTGTTTTGGAGTTGGAACAATTCCTTTAAGATAATAATCACTTACGTGTGTTTTTCATCGGGAAGGACAGGTGACAACATCAGGGACTCGGGAGGAAAACAACAACTCAATTCCATCACAACTCATAACTCACATCAACAAATGCAACTACAATAATCTATATCTATCCGATTAGGGTTGAAGCCAGTTGGCGGGTATTTGCTTGAAACCGCCACATTTTGATGAGAAAACCCGCTCTGATTAGATTCGGAGAAACCCAAAATCGAAATCCGGCGTAAAAAGATGGGATGGGGCAGGTCCAGTATTTTAAGTATCTGTCTCACTCTTGTAACACCCTCACTTTTACTTAGTTAATTTATGCTTATTAAAATTGGTACTTGAAAATTTCGACGAAAGTCCGGCAAAGTTTCCTCTGTTTTTCGAACTTTCCCAAAATTTCCTGTTTAACCTGTCCAGACCAGAATAATTTAGAAACATAAATCGCAAATATATTACAACCAGATTAAATCCTAACGCCCGATTAATACCAGTTTCAGGGCATATAACTACTACATATTTTAATTTTCCAAAATAACGTTCATAATATAAATATTGGTCCGCTCATAATAATCTTACACTCCACGTAGTGGAGTGTACTCCTGCTCGGCCACGACTTGTGCAAGCTCCTTCTGTACCTGTAAAAATATAGCAAGAAGGATAGCATTACACAGAACTTAGGAAATAATTTCTAAGAAGACATAGTAACAACTAAGCCTACTTTATTATTAACACACAATTAAACATAGTCAATCATACATTCAAATCTCTTTCTCTTCTCTTTTAACTCTTTTGTTCCTCTTATTTATATTACCGCATTTAGTTCACTTTACTGCTCTCTTATTCTCACATTTCTTTTGTTTTCCTTCTTTTCTTTGTTCTCTTTCTTTTTCTTTGTTGCCTTATCATTCTTTCTCTTCATTCACATCTTATTAGTTATCCGCAGGGTCTTATGACCAACCTGGGATACGTTCCTGTTCACATTTTCTTTTTCTTAATTCTCTTGTCCACAGGGTCTTATGACCAACCTGTGACAATTTCCTATCCACAGGGTCTTATGACCAACCCGTGTCCTTTATCACATCCGCAGGGTCTTATGACCAACCTGGGATGAGTGTTCTTATTCACCTGCGAAGTGCTCCTAGCCCACAGGGTCTTATGACCAACCTGTGCCATTTTCCTATCCACAGGGTCTTATGACCAACCTGTGTCCTTTTCTCTTATCCACTGGGTCTTATGACCAACCAGTGTCCTATCTTTTTATCCACAGGGTCTTATGACCAACCTGTGCTAAGCTTTCTTGTTCACAGGGTCTTATGACCAACCTGTGAAGAGTCATTCTTCTCTTTCTCTTTACACTTATTCCTATTTCGTTTCTTACTTGTTCTACTTTTCTTATTTATTCTTATCTTTACATCTAAAATCCTTATTTTCCCTTTTCTATTCACTAGTACTATTCTTAACTCTTTTCCTATACTTGCTCATTCTTCATTCATTCTTAATGCTTACACTTCTTTACTTTTACTTTATTAATTACTCTTGCTTAATATAATTTATTCTTACTTACCTCGCCTATTATCGTTCTAAATCCTTTAGTATTATTTTCATTGTCATTTATTCATACACAAACAAACCCTGTTCATCCCTTAATTTGTGATACTTATTAATTCACTGAATCCTAAGTTCATTTCAAAGCCCAATCCCCACATACACTTCAAACATATCATCATTCAAACATACAAGTGGTCTCATTATCCTCTTTTTCATACTTAACCTATTATTAACATTTCTATTATTTTTCCACACATTACAAACATCATTATACATCACATATATTCACAACATTCGAGTGGGTTCATTTTCTATATCTTCGTTCTTAACTTATTGTTATCCTCAACTACCCTATTGTTTATTCTCATAACTAATCTTTTCTATTCCTAGCCATCACTATATACAACCTAGAAGTCATGTCCTAAATAGAGGTAAGGCCCTTTCTTACCTCAACCGAATGTAGAGAGAGAAGTTGAGTACCAAACCCTAGCTTTTAAGAAACTCCTTTGGCTGAAACGGAAGAGGCCGAGAGTGACAACTAACAGGTCGGCAAGAAGGCGAGCCGAGGAACAGCAGTAAGTTCACAAAGTGGAGGGTTGGAAAGACACGCCTCCTACACTTGGAAGAGAGAGAAAATCGTGAGAGAAAGAGAGAGAAACTCACGAGAGAACGAGATAGAGTCCGTGAGAATTATGAGAAAGAGAGGAAGATGAAATTTACCTTATGAGCTTGATGATGATTGATAACAATCCCGTAGGATCTTGAAGAGAAGGAAGAACAAAACTTGTCTTTGGTGGGAAGAGAAGGAAATTGTGTGTGTTGATAATGAAGAAAATGAAGAAGTGTGTCTTGTAATAATAGAAACAGACTTGATGATGATGAAGCTCGTGTGATGGGGTTTGGGTGGTGATGATGGAAGTGGAGTGGAGTGAGCTCTTGAGCTCTTAAGCTTGAGAGAGAAAGGGGTTCACGAAGAAGAAGAATGAAGAAGAGTGTTTGTTGTTGTTGGCCTTTGTTTTTCTTTTATTTCCCTTTGGAAATAAACATGTGGTCCTAGTGGGAAGCTTCCCTTGGAAGCTTGGCAAATATGTGGTTATAAACTAATGGCTTCCTGAGGAAGCCACAAATGAGTGTTGAGAGGAAATCAAGGTTTGACGCGCACGCTTGGGCGTGGAGAATGGGGCGCCTGGGCGCGGAAAACGCTGTGAGAGATATTCGTTTTAGCGCAGGTGTTCGACTCTAGCTCGGTGTGTTATGAATCCGACCAGATCGTGGTCGGTGCTCGTAACTGAGTGCTAACTAGTCGGCGTACGATCGAATAGATCGGACTGGAGTCATGGGAACTGCGTTGGGATCTCGATGCTCGGGTTCTTGGAAGCACTTGCTCGGAATGAGACAGGTAAGGCGAAATGTTCGGCGCGTGAAGACCGAGATATCTTGACGTCGGTGCAAGATCAGTTTAGCCTCTCTAACGAAATGCTAGGCACGTGGAGGCCGAGATGCTTGACGTCGATGCGAGGTCGGTGTGTCCTCACGATGGTCGGTTCACAGTCCTTTAAACCCGAGAAGACTGGTTACTACTTAAGATCGGCTGACGCGAACCGACTCGATGTGGTTGGCTGATCGCTGGCAAGGGGTGTAACACGAAATGAGGTCGGTTCCCATGAGCTCGGTTCTAACTGTTGGGTTCTCACGAGCTCAGGGCTACATGCTCGGTTCTCATGAGCTCAGTGCTAGCTGCTCGGTTATCATGAGTTCGGTGCTACATGCTCGGTTATCATGAGTTCGGTGCTACATGCTCGGTTATCATGAGCTCAGCGTTACATGCTCGGTTCTCATGAGTTCAGCGCTAGCTGCTCGGCTCGGAAGCATGTCCGCTACATAAGTCCTCCTAGCTCGGTATGGTGATTCGAGCTCATCTCAAGTTTACGGGGTAACCTAACAGTCTGATATTCGCTGCTCGGCTTACGTCGGTTATGATGGGGTCCGCGACCCTGAACGTCGCTCGTTGGTCGGTTAAAATGAGCTAGGTCGGACCGAGGTCAGATCCACTATTCTTGAACTCTCACACTTTACTAAGGCTTCCTAACTGCTTAACAGAATGATTGTAATCGATTATCATCCCACGGTAATCGATTACATCAACAGATTTCTATGTACTGTTGGCTTCTAACTCTATAGCATACTTCTCAACTCCTACTTACACTTTGGCCATGAATACTTCACTACATCCCAGCTTACTCTTCTGATTTTCATTAGCTTAACTTAGACTTTTCCTAATTAAGCTTGGATTTAGAAATCAGGATGTTACAACTCTCGCTCCCAAACCCGCTCTAATATAAAAATTATTAATTTTCATTATAATTATAGTTAAATGGTAAAGTTTAACTGACATATTTAGCTAAAATCATAATTTAATTTTTAAGTTTTAAAATATTTTTAAAATTTGACGTTTATTATTATACTACCTCCGTCCCTATATATAAGACCATTTTGAGACTTTTATTTTGTCTCTATTTATAAGACCTTATACAAATTTTCAATGACAATCAATTACTTTTTTTTTCACAAACACCTATTTTTACTTAACACTTTTTAGATTCCCAATACTATTAAATTATTAATAGGAGAAGTTTTTAAAATACATATTAAATATTCACATTTCCAATACAGTTAACTAAATTAACCAATTTTCTTAATGCACTAGAAATTTCCCAAAAGGGTATTATATATAAGGACGAAGGGAGTATATTATTTGAATTATAATGTATTTTATATATATGTGATTTTTGTTTAATACAATAAAAAATAATTGGATAGGTTACTCGCGGATTTCTCCTAACTCGACGAGAATGAGTTTGGGTTTCACTTTTTCATATACGCGCTCTTTAAACCCGCACTTGAATCCGTCATACTCTTGATGAATGCGGGATTGGTATTATCAAAATCTGCCCCGGCCAAACCCGACCCGTTGCCATGCCTATATCCAACTATGGCAGAGTGCATGGAGTAAAAGTAAATTGCGTGAGGTCGAGTCAAATTTGGGAACATAATGATACAACTAAATGAATTCATAAGCGGAGAAAAATAATTTTATATTACCTTGGTTCTTATTATACTGTATGTTATTTCATTGAAGATTTTTTGTTTTAATCATAAGTTACTTTATATTTTTTATGCATCATTTATTGTTTTTTCCCTTATTAAATGCCTTGATTGTTTCTATTTTTTTTTCATTAATGAGTGTCAACTTTTCAACAGTTGATAGGGTAAAATTCTAATGTTACAATATATTCTCATAAAATTCAGAAAACTAACTACTTTTCTTGATATGTGTAATTCGGTAAGGATCGAAGGGAGTACTTCTTCTCTTAATATGTAGGATTCTCTTGGAAAAAAATTTAGTCCTATTTGTAAGACTTTATTCCAATTTCTAATATCATTTAATTATTTCTTTCCAAAAATATCCTAATTAAGTCAACACTTTTTAGAATTTCAATAATAATTAGAGCGATTATTATGAAAAATATATTAAACAATTACATTTTTAATGTCACTAACAACATTAAGCCACTTTCTTGATGGGAGTAAATTTTTCCAAAAAGGTTTTACACATAAGGCCGGAGGGAGTATCCTCCGAACAAATCAACCTAAAAATCCCGATCATACATATATTCCTTCAAGTAATATATATAAGAGCCTTTAGGAGAAATTCATGTCTATCAAAAAGATGGATTAATGTTGTTTGTGGTATTAGAAATGTAAACGTTTACAAGTATTAATGTTGTTAGCTAAAGATGGATTGATGCCCATTCTGCTAGTGTGGATGCTAGTTTTGGACATGTGCGCTCCGATCTTAGTCAGATTCTGTCAGCTCTTGGGAGACTCCAACCCTATCCTCGTGATGATGATCAGCAGCCACCACCCGCTTGAAGTCCATGATGTTCCTTTGCACTACTTTTTATGTCTATGACTTTATTTTTAGCTATGTTGAAACTTTTGAGTATTTTGCTGTTTTTGGATGGTGTGTGGAATGATGGAATTATGATATTTATGCATTAATCATGTTTTCTTCATGGATTTCATGTTCCTTCATGGTTTTTCAATATTACTTCATAGTCATATTTTGATTCTTATTTACTCTTAAGGGAAAGTTTTCTTATTGGTATCCTTCATTCTCCACCTTTGTTTCCAAAATGTTATTTTTTTATCATGACAAAAAGAGGGAGAAAGGAGATTAAAGAGAAAAGAGCATATTTTCTTCCGCTTTCTTGTTTACTCTCTGATGATATATGCTCTTACTCTGATACCAATGAGCACTTGATTATGATTATTATTGTATTACGTTGTGCTTGGCATTTTCTGGATTGTACAGGTTAAAAAGGTTCCTAGATTGAGGGGGAGCTCTCAAGTGCTAGAGGTTTAATTATTTTGTCATCATCAAAAAGGGGGAGATTGTAAAATCAAATCTCCGATTAAGGTGGATTAATTTTGATGATGACAATGTAATTAAATTATGGACTTAATTTGAAGAATGCAAGCCCAACAATAAAGAAGATCAAGTGCTTAGTTTAATTATTCATTCTCATTTATTCTTAATGTATTTTATTTATGAGAGTGGGTAGTTTAGGTTTTTATTCTCACATAAGGTCAAATAATATTCATGCATGAAAGGTTGAGATTAAAATCAATCAGACTTGAGAAGAGAATTGAAAACAATGTTAGAAAACTTAATTTTTCCAACATTGACCAATTCACTCGAGTGATTCTCAATTCACTCGAGTGATTTATGAATTTTCAGTAATATAGCCGTTGGACAAAGTAAAAAGGACACTATCAGAGTTGACCAAAAACACTCGAGTGTTTTCAAAAAGACTCGAGTGATTTAGGTCTGACAGCAAATCTTTTAAACGTTAGAAGAGGACAAAAAGGAAGAATAACTTGGTTTTTCCTTCCCTTTTGTCCCCTTACTTATATTCTGAATAGTGGCCATTATCCAAGGAGAAAAAGCTTACATTCTATCATTGATTCTCTCTCTCTCAAGTGTTAAAAATCATTTTCTCTCTCTAAACTCAACCAAGCATTCATCTTTATTATTTGACTTAGTGAGTTAAGAGAGTGTGCTTCATTTGTAAGAGAATTATTTGTTGTAAAATTCTCAAACACTCAAACACTTTAGCTTGTTTAGAAAATCTTGGTGAGGTATCCAAGTACTTGGTGAGGTATCCAAGTTCTCAAGCCTTGGGAGGTTCTCAAACACAAAGACTAAGAGGATTCTTAGCTTGGTGGGCTCTTGGAGGTTCCAAGGAGCTTAAGAAGAAGGGACTCTTCATCACCAAATCAAGTTGGGGTAGAAATTTCAAGAGTTTGGTACACTCTTGAAAAGGGTTAGGATTGAGTGAGGAATCTCAATTTATCCTTGTAATTTCTAACAATTTGATTACTAGTAGAAACTCCTAAGTTGATTAGGGGGACTGGATTAGCACTCTTTATTGAGTGTGAACCAGGATAAAATTGGTGTTGTCTCTCTCTTTTATAGCTTTCTTAGTTTTCAAGTAAAACCAAACCCTAAGTTCTCTATAAAGGGGATTTTATAATTCTAGTAGCAATTGGTTGCAATTAACTTGTTTTCAACTTGTTTTAACTTAGTTTAATTGTCCTCTACTTTGATTTATATCTGCCCTGGATTAGTCTTCAAGAAATTGAATCATTTTGCTAAATTTCTCTGAAACTGCTCCTTTCTGTTCTGCATAAAACACTCGAGTGTTTTACAATTCACTCGAGTATTTCGTGGCATTTCACTCGAGTGTTCTTCATTTCACTCGAGTAAATTGCCCAGTTTCAGAAAAACAAGCTTTTGATCAATTATCTTTTAATTGCACCGAAAATTAGTCACTATTGCTTCCATATTACTATTCACCCCCCCCTCTAGTAATTGCTAAGCCCGCTTGTTGGTTTCCAACAAGTGGTATCAGAGCTCGGTCGAAAGATCGAGCGTAAAAGCTTTTTCGAAAAAGATCCTTTTGGAAACAATGGGCTCTAGCAATCAACAAGAAGGGTCTATGTCTCTTAACCGACCTCCATTCTTCAATGGTGAAGATTATACTTATTGGAAGGTTAGGATGAGAGTCTTTGTAGAAGCAATAGACACCGACATTTGGGATGCAATTGAAAAAGGTCCTTATATTCCTAGAAGAGTGGTTAATGATGAAGCCATTGTTATTCCTAGGACAAGTTGGAATGAAGATGATAAAAAGAAAGTTTCATATGATTTAAAAGCTAAAAATATCATCTTCTCCGCCTTGTCCAAAAATGAATTTCATAGGATATCACAATGCCAATCGGCTAAATAAATGTGGGATACCTTGCAAATTACTCATGAGGGAACTAGTGAAGTTAGAGACTCAAGATTAAATGCTTTAACTCATGAATATGAGCTCTTTCATATGTTCCCTAATGAGTCTATCAATGATATGCAAACAAGGTTCACACATATCGTTAACCAATTGATTGGCCTAGGAAAAGAATTTAGAAATGGTGAAACTACTAACAAGGTCTTGAGATGTCTTGATAGGAGATGGCAACCAAAGGTGGCCGCCATCAGGGAAGCTAAGGATATAAAATCTATGGACTTGACCACCTTGTTTGGGAAGCTCCAAGAACATGAGATGGAATTATCAAGACTTCACCTAAATGAAGATTCGGACAAGAAAAAGAAGAGCATCTCTCTAAAAGCATCAACCAAAATGTCAAAAGAGGATGAAGATGAATCTTCAAGTGAAAGCTCCGATCATGCTCTAAATGAGGAAGAGATTGGTTTATTTGCCAAGAGGTTCAACAAATTCCTCAAAGGCAAAAAGGGTATTTCATCATTCTCTAAGGACAAGAGACCTCAAGACAAAAGATCCAAGGATAACAAGAAAAGAAACAAGAGCTCAAGTGAGATGTGAAATGTCATGAGTGTGGTGGGGTAGGACACATAAAAATGGAATGTCCCACCCACTAGAGAAAGAATGAGAAGAAGGCCCATGATGGGAAGGGGAAGAGAGCTTACATTGTTTGGGATGAACCGGAAAAGGATTCCAAGTCAACCTCAAGTAGTTCGGATGATGAGGAAGCCAAGCTATGTCTAATGGCCAAGAATGACAATGAAGCCTCCTCAAGTAGTGAAAGAAATGACAATGAGAGTGAGGATGAGGTATCATCTAATTATTCTTACACCTCTTCTCATACTATTTCTTATGATGATTTGCTAAATGAGTATAATGAAATGTTAACTCAATTTGAAAGACTTGCTAAAGTTAACAAAGAAAAAGGAAAGAAGCTTTTGGAGTATCAAAAGGAAATCAATGAATTAGAAAAATCTATTAATGATTTGAAACTCCAAAATGCATCCTTGGAACTTGCTAACTCTAGTCATGTTTGTAAGAATGCAAATCAATCATATACCATCACTCATTGTGAAAAGTGTTGTGTGCTTGAAAATGAAGTTAATGATTTGAAAATCAAACTCAACACTTTTAACAAAAGTGATAGAAACCTAGATCGGTTAATTGGTTCTCTTAGACACAATTCAAACAAAACCGGTCTAGGATATGTCCACAAGAAAAAGAAAAATAAAGAGGTTGGTTCATTCTCAAAAATTGATTTTACAAAGAAACCAACTTGCTTTTATTGTGGAAAATTTGGACATACAAACAATAAGTGCCATATCAAAAATTTTGGAATTCAAAATGGTACTTATGTTTGGATTAAGAAGGGAGAATCATCCATGACTAACAAAAAGGGACCCAACATAATTTGGGTACCCAAAATGAGCAAGTGATTGTGTTTTGTAGGTGTGCCTAAGAACCGGAAAGCAATTTTGGATACTTGATAGTGGATGTTCTAGGCACATGACGGGAGATAAGCGACACTTCATTGAGCTTACTCCTAAAGAAAAAGGATATGTCACATATGAAGACAACAACAAAGGCAAAATACTTGGTATAGGTAAAATTGGTAATTCTTCCAACTTGGTTATTGATAATGTACTTTATGTTCAAGGATTAGAACATAATCTTTTGAGTATTAGTCAATTATGTGATATTGGTAACCATGTATTATTTACCTCTACTCATTGTCTCATAAAAAGTGACAAAGATGAATCTATCAAATTTGTTGGAAAAAGGTCTAATAACACTTACATGGTTGAATTGAATAATATCACTTCTTTAGTTTCAAAATGTTTAATTAGCAAAGAAAGTGATACTTGGTTATGGCATCGTAGGACCGCTCATATTAATGTAAATCAACTTAAGAAACTTCAATCCAAAGACTTAGTGGTTGGTTTACCAAAGCTCAATTTTCAAATTAAAGGTGATTGCACTCCTTGCAAGAAGTGCAAACAAACTAAAAATCATTTTGGTTCCAAAAATGATGTGTCCACAACAAGACCATTGGAAATGCTTCACATGGACTTGTTTGGACCTTCTCAAGTAAAAAGATTTGGTGGTAACTATTATGCCTTGGTGATTGTTGATGATTTTTCAAGATTTACATGGACATTGTTTTTAAGTGCTAAGAGTGATACCTACAAGTCTTTTAAACACCATATTAAACTTGCACAAAATCAAGTAAACCAAAAAGTGATTATTATTTGAACCGACCATGGAGGTGAATTTGAAAACTATAAATTTGATAGATTTTGTGATAAGCATGGAATTGAGCACCAATATTCGGCACCTAGAACTCCGGAACAAAATGGAGTTGTTGAGAGGAAAAATGGGATGCTAGAGGAACTTGCTAGAACCATGTTAAATGATTCTCAAGTACCTCATTACTTTTGGGCCGATGCCGTTAATACGGCTTGTTATGTAATGAATAGAATTTTAATTAGGCTCATGATAAAGAAAACCCCCTATGAGCTTTACAAAGGTAGAAAACCCAACATATCCCATTTCCATGTTTTTGGATTCAAAGTTTATATTTTAAACAATGGAAAAGATCAACTTGGAAAATTTGATTCTAAATCGGATGAGGGAATATTTTTGGGTTACTTTTCTCATAGCAAAGCTTTTAGAGTTTATAATAAACGAACTATGACTATTGAAGAATCTATTCACATTGTTTTTAATGAGTCTTCGAAAGAAGATAGTGTTTTATGTGATGGTAGTGATGATGGACTTGAGATTTCAAATGTTGACAAAGAGATGGAAAAATCAAAGGATGAAGGAGAAGTCAAAGATGAACTTGATCCGGCTTGGAAAACGGTGAAAGCTCACCCTATTGACAATGTCATAGGAGACCTTTCAAAGGGAGTATTAACTCGTCGATCAATTCAAAATATTTGTCATTTTGTTTCCTTTATTTCTCAAATCGAACCAAAATCAATTAAGGAAGCAATTTTGGATGAACATTGGGTTATGGCCATGCAAGAAGAACTAAATCAATTTATTAGAAATGATGTTTGGGAATTAGTGCCTATACCCGATGATCATACCATAATTGGTTTAAAATGGATTTATAGAAATAAACTTGATGAATCTGGTTTGATTATAAGAAACAAAGCGAGACTTGTTTCCCAAGGGTACAACCAAGAGGAAGGAGTTGATTATGATGAGACCTTTGCTCCGGTTGCACGCCTTGAGGCAATCCGAATCTTGCTTGCCTTTGCATCAATTATGAAATTCACTCTTTATCAAATGGATGTCAAAAGTGCTTTCTTGAATGGTTTCATAAATGAAGAAGTGTATGTTAAGCAACCACCCGGTTTTGAAAGTCATGAGTTTCCAAACCATGTTTATAAATTGAAAAAGGCACTTTATGGATTAAAACAAGCTCCTAGAGCTTGGTATGATCGATTAAGTACCTTTTTATTAGAAAATGGCTTTCAAAGGGGAAAGGTTGATAATACCCTATTCATCTATAAAACCAAAGAGGACATTTTGTTAGTGCAAATATATGTAGATGATATTATCTTTGGTGCCACTAACGTGTCCTTGTGTAGAAAGTTCTCAAATTTGATGAAAAAAGAATTTGAAATGTCCATGATGGGGGAGCTCAAGTTCTTCCTAGGACTTCAAATCAAGCAAGTCAAGGAGGGGATTTTTGTGCATCAAGGAAAATATTGCATGGAGCTCCTTGGAAAATTCGGAATGGACAAATGCAAAGAAGCATACACTCCCATGAGCACATCATGCTACCTAGACAAGGATGACATAGGTAAACCGGTTGATGTTAGTAAATATAGGGGCATGATAGGTAGTCTTCTATATCTTACCGCATCTAGACCGGATATTATGTTTAGTGTATGCATGTGTGCCCGTTTTCAAGCTAATCCTAAAGAATCACACTTCACACCTATCCGCAGTTAAACATATTTTTAAATATCTTAAAGGAACAATTAACACCGGATTTTGGTATCCTAGTGATGCTAGTCTTAGTTTGGTTGGTTATTCGGATTCCGACTTTGCGGGATGCAAGCTTGATCGCAAAAGTACTACTGGTACTTGCCAGTTATTGGGAAGTTCATTAGTATCATGGTTTTCTAAAAAGCAAGCTTGTGTTGCTCTTTCCACCTCCGAAGCGGAATATATCGCACTTGGTAGTTGTTGTGCTCAACTCTTGTGGATGAAACAACAATTATCGGATTTTGGTTTGAAATTAGAAAGTGTACCGATAAAATGCGATAACACGAGTGCCATCAATCTAACTAAGAATCCGGTGTATCACTCAAGGACTAAACACATTGAAATTAGACATCATTTCCTAAGGGATCATGTTCAAAAGGGTGATTGCACAATTGAATTTGTAAGTACCACAAATCAATTAGCGGACATTTTTACAAAACCATTGCCAAGGGATACCTTCTATCATATAAGAAGGGAACTTGGTATTTTAGATGCGTCAAGCATACTCTAATTGATTTGTGCCTCTTGAAAATCACCAAGTGTGTCTAAACTTAGTGTGTGGTGATACTTGTTTGAAATTACCTTGAGATGTCATGAATTTATGTCTTTAATTGTGTGTGATTATGTTTCCTATCTGTTGTTTTCATTACATGTGTTTAATTGTGTGTTTTTGTGTTTCAAAACTGTGTTTTTCTGCATAACTGATAAAAACACTCGAGTGTTTCTTAAATCACTCGAGTGATTTTAATTCAAAATTAAATCAGTTTTAATTGGAAAAGTTTTTGGGCAGGTCTGATGCAAAACACGCGAGTCTTTTGTAAAAGACTCGAGTCTTTTGCGACTGAGGAAAAATATGCTTTCGGCCAACACTCGAGTGAATCCCATTTCACTCGAGTGATTTAAAAATTTCTGAAAATCCCTCTTTCGGCCATCACGCGAGTGAATTAGATTTCACGCGAGTGTTCTTCAGATTTTCTGAAAAACACTCGAGTGTTTTCAAATTCACTCGAGTGAATTCATCAGTTATAGTCTGATGCTGCTGCGATTTTTCCAGATTGCTCGAAATTCTCTCTCTCTTCACTCGCGTTTTCTCTGCTCACTCTCACACATCTTCACAAATCTCACTCTTACTCAAATTTCTTTCATATTTCAACTCTATTTCATCTTCAAAACTCATTTCTACTCCTATTTCACATCAAATTCAAGTTTTTGAGCATCAAATTCATCATTCCCTTTCCAAAACCCTAACTCCCCAAAACCCCAATTTCTCAAAATTTCTTCTAGTTTTTCACTTATAAGTGCATATGGCTTCATCTTCGGACAATAGAAGAAAAGGGAAAAAGCCAAGGGTGGAAGAACCTCAACCTATTGTGGAGGAGGAAGATGATTTCTATCAAAGGGCAAATTTCATTGAAAGGGAAAGGAAATTTGCTTCAAATGATTATGCAACACAAACATGGGTAAGTGAAGCCTATCTCCTAAGTAGAGGATTTACCTTTGTTAATGCCCTTAAGATTCAAAAACTCATGGGTTTTCTATCCTAGAATGGTCCTATCTACATTAGGTTAGTTAGGCAATTCTATGCAAACTTTAGGCAAAATGGAAACTCCTATGAGACCTCTGTTTTAGGACAACGATTTGAGGTTACCCCTAGGGCTTTATTCCAAGTCTTTGGGTTATCACGATCAGGAGAGGGCACTTCTAAAGGAGATGTTGATCCGATTTTTCGAAACTTGCTCCGCCCCGATCGTGTATATCTCAAGGGCGAGAAGAAAGCAAACCAAATGACTGCCAACAATAGAGTCCTCCACTATCTCATTTGTCATATCCTGTTACCCCAAACATCTCCAAACTACTCCCGCCCAATTCAAATTGAGCTTCGAGATATGGATGTCATTCTCAATGGTACAGTCTTGAATTGGGCCTCCATCATCCTAGCTCGAATGAAACAAGCCTTTGAATCCAAACCTAAACAAAATCTACCTTACCCCATGCATGTCTGCAAGCTCCTTCAGTACTTTGAGATTCCTATTTCGGAAAAGGAGCATGTCGTTCGTCTTCCTGCAAAAATCCATGCCTTTTCTGACAACTCTTTGGGTAAGATGGACATCGAATACTTCGGTAATCGATGTTTATACTTTGATGAGGCAGCTGCTCTGAGAGGTCAGGGCAATGTTCAGCAGGCTGCAGATCAGCTAGGCGTTGACCCTCAGCAGTTGGAGGAGGAGCAGACCGCTTTTGATCAGCAGGCAGGAGGCAGTGGTGGAGTACCCCAGGGTGATCCTTCTGATGGGATCAACTTTGATATGCCGGGCTCCTGGAACACCACATTTGCATAGCACAGGGTATATATGGATGAGAGACTGGATGGTTTTGATGGGAGGTTTGCCTCAATGGGACATCAGGCTGAGGAGTATAGAAACTATATGACTGGTAGGGTTGATCGGATTGATGGGCGGCTGGATGCTTTGGAAAATCAAGCTCAAGAGCAACGGGCAACTTTGTTTGACATGCGGACTCAGATGGATCTCCAGCACTCCGCTCTTCATGGTAGGTTTGATGCCCATTCTGCTAGTGTGGATGCTAGTTTTGGACATGTGCGCTCCGATCTTAGTCAGATTCTGTCAGCTCTTGGGAGACTCCAGCCCTATCCTCGTGATGATGATCAGCAGCCACCACCCGCTTGAAGTCCATGATGTTCCTTTGCACTACTTTTTATGTCTATGACTTTAGTTTTAGCTATGTTGAAACTTTTGAGTATTTTGCTGTTTTTGGATGGTGTGTGGAATGATGGATTTATGATATTTATGCATTAATCATGTTTTCTTCATGGATTTCATGTTCCTTCATGGTTTTTCAATATTGCTTCATAGTCATATTTTGATTCTTATTTACTCTTAAGGGAAAGTTTTCTTATTGGTATCCTTCATTCTCCACCTTTGTTTCCAAAATGTTATTTTTTTTTATCATGACAAAAAGAGGGAGAAAGGAGATTAAAGAGAAAAGAGCATATTTTCTTCCGCTTTCTTGTTTACTCTCTGATGATATATGCTCTTACTCTGATACCAATGAGCACTTGATTATGATTATTATTGTATTACGTTGTGCTTGGCATTTTCTGGATTGTACAGGTTAAAAAGGTTCCTAGATTGAGAGGGAGCTCTCAAGTGCTAGAGGTTTAATTATTTTGTCATCATCAAAAAGGAGGAGATTGTAAAATCAAATCTCCGATTAAGGTGGATTAATTTTGATGATGACAATGTAATTAAATTATGGACTTAATTTGAAGAATGCAAGCCCAACAATAAAGAAGGTCAAGTGCTTAGTTTAATTATTCATTCTCATTTATTCTTAATGTATTTTATTTATGAGAGTGGGTAGTTTAGGTTTTTATTCTCACATAAGGTCAAATAATATTCATGCATGAAAGGTTGAGATTAAAACCAATCAGACTTGAGAAGAGAATTGAAAACAATGTTAGAAAACTTAATTTTTCCAACATTGACCAATTCACTCGAGTGATTCTCAATTCACTCGAGTGATTTATGAATTTTCAGTAATATAGTCGTTGGATAAAGTAAAAAGGCAACACTATCAGAGTTGACCAAAAACACTCGAGTGTTTCCAAAAAGACTCGAGTGATTTAGGTCTGACAACAAATTTTTTAAACGTTAGAAGAGGACAAAAAGGAAGAATAACTTGGTTTTTCCTTCCCTTTTGTCCCCTTACTTATATTCTGAATAGTGGCCATTATCCAAGGAGAACAAGCTTACATTCTATCATTGATTTTCTCTCTCTCAAGTGTTAAAAATCATTTTCTCTCTCTAAACTCAACCAAGCATTCATCTTTATTATTTGACTTAGTGAGTTAAGAGAGTGTGCTTCATTTGTAAGAGAATTATTTGTTGTAAAATTCTCAAACACTCAAACACTTTAGCTTGTTTAGAAAATCTTGGTGAGGTATCCAAGTACTTGGTGAGGTATCCAAGTTCTCAAGCCTTGGGAGGTTCTCAAGCACAAAGACTAAGAGGATTCTTAGCTTGGTGGGCTCTTGGAGGTTCCAAGGAGCTTAAGAAGAAGGGACTCTTCATCACCAAATCAAGTTGGGGTAGAAATTTCAAAAGTTTGGTACACTCTTGAAAAGGGTTAGGATTGAGTGAGGAATCTCAATTTATCCTTGTAATTTCTAACAATTTGATTACTAGTAGAAACTCCTAAGTTTATTAGGGGGACTGGATTAGCACTCTTTATTGAGTGTGAACCAGGATAAAATTGGTGTTGTCTCTCTCTTTTATAGCTTTCTTAGTTTTCAAGTAAAACCAAACCTAAGTTCTCTATAAAGGGGCTTTTATAATTCTAGTAGCAATTGGTTGCAATTAACTTGTTTTCAACTTGTTTTAACTTAGTTTAATTGCCCTCTACTTTGATTTATATCTGCCCTGGATTAGTCTTCAAGAAATTGAATCATTTTGCTAAATTTCTCTGAAACTGCTCCTTTCTGTTCTGCATAAAACACTCGAGTGTTTTACAATTCACTCGAGTATTTCGTGGCATTTCACTCGAGTGTTCTTCATTTCACTCGAGTAAATTGCCCAGTTTCATAAAAACAAGCTTTTGATCAATTATCTTTTAATTGCACCGAAAATTAGTCACTGTTGCTTCCATATTACTATTCACCCCCCTCTAGTAATTGCTAAGCCCGCTTGTTGGTTTCCAACATGTTCAATAGTCAGCTTACCAATTAGTATTAATCAATAAATAAAATTTATGATTAACACTCTTTGATAATAATATAGCTAGGGATGGCAATGGGTCTGGGTATCCCATTACCGACCCGCCCCGTTCATGTATATTCGGACCCAGAATTCGCCCCAAACTCGCATGGGTACCCTAGTCAAATGGGTCAGCGGGTCTTCGAGCACCCAAACGAGTTCACGGGTATTAATTATCTTTCTTAAAAAAATTATTTAAATTTTAAGCTTTTTTTTCTGAACAAACATAAAAATTCCCTATTTTTACTTGTCAAACACTTGATATATTATTATACAATTTACAAACAAATTCACTAGAGGCAAGACAAATTTACTTAGAAACAAATCTTCTCACACAAACATACTTAAATTCCAAATCAATTGAATAATAAGTAATTTTCTGCGGGTCCGGGTACCCACGGGTCCGATACCCATTACCTGGACCCGGACCCATCCAACATCAATTCTTGCCAAACCCGTTTATATATACACGTGGGTCCATTGATATTTTTTTGGACTGATTTTTGAAAAACCGATTGAGATTTTGTTTTAGTTCTAAGAATTGATTCGGACTAAATTGGATCGCTACTTATAAATATATGCAAAAAAAAAAAAAAAAAAAAACACTTGATTGGACTTAATACTTACGCACGCACTACCTATATGGACAATGTTATCTCAGTTTGTGCTAATTCGAAATGCCAACAACAATGAAAATTGCTTTCATGCATATATGTTTACGACTTGTAACAAAAAAATATATGTTTATAATCAAATAATTAATTTTTATAAAAATTACATAAAAGTTTTAATTAAATTAAAACCGGACCAACCGAACCGAAACCGAATGTTTTATTTGGGATTGGACGGTATTGGATTTGATGATGTAATTAGAACGAACCGAACCGCATATATATATATTTTATGATTGGATCAGATGACTTTTTCCCTCAAAATCGAACCCAACCAGACCGCGAACACCCCTTATCAAGAGGAATCATTGATATTTCTATAAAGCTCGTGGAGGCCAAAATGAATATTGTATATCCATTGATCATTGATATACAAACCTACAAGGTTAGCTTTGACATTACTAGCACATCTGCAATATATAGTTGTAAAAGTTTCTTGTCGAAGAACATCATTAAAAACTGGATGATTGAATAATTGCTTGATTACTTGTATTGAGAAAGCTATTTTTGATAGTATTCAAGAGGGAGACGTATATTAAAGGTAAAAAAGATGTTTTGATAAATAAGGATATAATTGAAAAAAAATATTAATTATGTATTGTGTTTATAAAAGAAAAATACATATAAAACAAAAACAAAAAAATTAAAAAAACACTGCTTATGAATGAGGGAGTAATATTTTTGTTTATGAAAATATATTAAATTTTTAATGCTAATGTGGCAGATTAAAATTCCAGGATCCATGACTCAGAACATGAATTCAATAATTGCACTTAATATTTTATTGCTAAAAAAAATAAAATTGAACTTCCATGTGAATGGGAGTAAATTTCAATTATCGGTAACATGAAGTTGAGAATTAGTTAAATGGATCGTAAGTAATAGAATAATGAAATTCTAAAAAAAAAATCTAAAAAACAAAAAGAAAGAGTAGGAAACCCTCAGTCGAAGCAATTAAACATGTTGTAACGCATTACGTGAGCAAGTCAATTCAATTCTCAAAGAGACATGATGTAATATCTTACATCATCTGTATTATCACAAAGCTGCAGGCTGGTGAATAATATAGATATAGGTGGAGCATTTCGAACATAATCTGTATCTAGTCAATTCTATTAGAAGGATCAAATTGACTGAAACATAAATGCAATTCATATAATTAGGCTACTGAATTCAACTTTTGCAATGTAAAACATGATAAGGCCATTAGATTATAAATAGGCATTTGCAGTTGCACCAAATACACAAACCAGCTCACTTAGTTCAGTTTCATATATCCTTATAATATAATCTTTTCTCTTTGAAGCCACTCAGCAGATCATATCATTATGGCAAACACAGCTAGCAATATTCCATCTCACATAAAAGCTTGGGTCTACTCTCAATATGGTGACATAGAAGAGAATCTCAAGTTTGATACTAATGTACCTATACCACAACTCAAGGATGATCAAGTCCTCATCAAGGTTGTAGCTGCTGCCCTTAATCCTGTTGATTACAAAAGGGCTCTTGGCAATTTCAAGAACACTGACTCTCCTTTACCTGTAAGATTTTATTAGTTAACATTTTGAAAGACATTTACATGTGACCATCTATATATATATTGGCCTGGCCTAACTTTTTTTAGTACTGATAAATATTATGTGTGGTATTGGAAAAGACTGCTCCGGGGTACGATGTTGCTGGTGTAGTAGTGAAAGTAGGAAGTCGAGTGCAGAAATTCAAGGTTGGTGATGAAGTTTATGGTGATATCAATGAGAATCCATTGGATCATCCAAAGACTATTGGGTCTTTAGCAGAGTATACTGCTGCTGAAGAGAAATTATTGGCTCACAAACCCTCCAATTTGAGCTTCGTTGAAGCGGCTAGCCTTCCATTAGCAGTCATTACTGCATATCAAGGACTTGAAAGAGTTGAGTTTTCTGCTGGCAAATCTATCCTTGTTCTTGGAGGTGCTGGAGGAGTTGGAAGCCTTGTTATTCAGGTTTCACATCTTCCATATCACAATTTCAGTATCATGTGATGGTGATTAAGATTAAATAGCCATTGCATAAGAAATATAATTCTATATCCTTATCCTATCAATTTGATTTGTAATCCTATCAATTTGATTTGTAATATACTTGTTTGATGATGTAGCTTGCCAAGCATGTATTTGGTGCCTCTAAGATAGCTGCTACTGCCAGTACTGCAAAATTAGAACTTTTGAGAGAGTTGGGAGCAGACTTTCCTATTGATTACACAAAAGAGAATTTCGAAGAATTGCCGGAAAAGTTTGACGTAGTTTACGATGCAGTAGGTAAGATTTCAAATTTCAATCTATAAATCTTTACAACACTTATAAGTAACCACCACTTTAATATCTAATTTTCATATCAGTTAACAATGTATGAATTTATTAGTAACATCGTATATTATGTGGTTAATGATATAGTTATTATCATGTACCTATAAGGATTAATCCACTGAATCCCCTTTATGTCTTTAACCATATAATATATGTTGCTAATGAAATAACATATAGTAATATATAGTTATCATATACCTACAACATTTTTCCTGTATCAATCATTTTCTTGAAGCTAGTCAAGCATAACATAATTGAAAACTGAAACAAGGTTGATATGAAACAGGGCAGGGTGATAGGCCATTGAAGGCTGTTAAAGAAGGGGGCAAAGTTGTGACAATAGTAGAACCTGGAACTCCAGGAGCTATCCTCTTCTTACTCACTTCAGATGGGGCTGTGTTGGAGAAACTACAACCTTACTTGGAGAGTGGTAAGGTGAAGCCAATAATAGACTCAAAGAGCCCATTTCCATTTTCTCAAACTGTGGAAGCATATTCATACCTCAAGATTCATAGAGCCATTGGGAAAGTTGTCATACATCCTATCCCATAATCCTAAGTATGACTAGGCATATCAACTTGTGTTATTTATAGTATGGTTTCTACTGTCTATATTGGACTCAATTTGGGTCATGAGGCTATTGAGTCCAATAATTGGTATTCAATATTTCAATTCATGTAAGAGTGTGTTTGTGTAAGAATTGGAAATAAATCAATCACGAATGTGGTTGACGTGTGTTTTTGTTACTAAATAAGTAATATGTATGGCAGAGGAGAAATATGAACTCTAAACTTCCAAATTGCAAAAAGACTTCATAGAATGACTTCGAATAAAATTATGCCATATAAAATAGTTTATAAGGTATTGGATCCAAACCAATTGCAAAAAGACTCTACTATATGAAGAAATAAAAGTTGATAAGGTGAAAACAAAGTATCAACCATGACAAATAAAGCTGCAGCATGAACAAAAGTAAATATATGAGAAGTACACAGCCAAATCTCTTGGTAAATCACCCGCAGATAGACATCATGCCATTCTTGACACTCATCCTTGTTCGTCAAGAACTCTTGCACTACTTCATTCGCCCAAAACTTGAAAACTTCTCAGACTTTGTTATCAAATACTACAGTCAAATTTGAACTCATTGCTTCGCTTCATCTTCTTATATAAAACATGATTGGTTGTGCTTTAATTTGTTTTAGAGATAATCTTTCAACAAAGCAGCAACATGAGTTACCAAGACCATGTGGTTCATGTTTGAGGCAAGAGTCAATGCTGAATCCATTGCAGTGTAAAGTTAAATCTCTCAAATTTCCCCTGGCTTCAATGCAAATAACACAAATATGGAACCAAGGTGTACTTCATATCCACATTTTAGCCAAGTTGAGAGGCATCATTTTCAGTTTGAACAAAAACTGGTTCACACATTTTACCACTTCATCCAAGTTTACCATACAACCATCTTCGCAGCAACCAAGGCCATTAAAGCATGATATGATTTATCAAAATACAAGGAACGTATGAAAAGAAAAATACGGTCTAACTAACACAAATTATTGTGCTATTCCTACACTATCATTTAGCAAAATATCTAGTGAATAGAATACTTGGTACCTATGCCATTGTGCAAGGGCATCATATGGAATGGAATGGCAAGGATTTAAAAATAAGAGAGATTTTGCAGAGGAGCTGAACTTCTTCAATAAGGCAAAACTAAGCTTTGAACATAATCCTTGGCATCCACATATTCGAGAATTTGAGTGTGCCGCTGCACTGTATTTTCTCTTGTGTGACACATAATTGCTTCACCTTCCGAATGGTTCGTGAGCATCACAATATCACGGTTCTCAGATACGAAGAGCGGAAAATGTAAACCACCATCAATCCGAATCTTCACGAGTTGGATCCAAGACTTTTCAACTCCAAACTCGTTCATCTCCCATAAAACAAATTCGGTTTTCCCAAGATTACAAAAGAAACACAACGAACCCCTCAAAACCGCGATTCTCTTTACACAATCAAGGGGCAGGGGCGTTCGACCGAGGTCACGAGGAAGCAACAATGTCTTGTAAGTTGCTGTTCGCAAATCAAGCGAAACGATCCGTAATCGATCCATAGTAAGTGGAAGACAGATTTGTTGATTATGGTGGTATCCTAACCAATTGAAAGAGCCATTCACAAATTTCCCTTCGTCTATGAACTGTAACATGGTGAGAGAAAAATCTGGTGACAGTAATGTCAAAATCTGTCTCCAGCAATCGTCTTCTTTGCTCCCGCGGTCGTAATCACCCAAGGTGTAAAGTTTGAATGTGATTTTGTGTTCGGTTAAACTCTCGATTATCACAGCCACCTTGTAAGTGCCACTGGATTCATCATACCCGAACCCAAACCTAGGAATTTCGCCGATGCTGAAACGCAAAGGAGGCGGCAATGTTTGGGACACAGCCCTCGTAGCGGGATTCCAAATCAAGAAGCGGTATTGTTGCTCAACGAAATCACCGTGACTGAGAAAAACAAGGCCGTTGCAGGAATCCACAACGTGATAATCGGTTAAGGGTTTGGAATCGGCATGATGGAAGACAGCGGAAGCGGGGTAATCGATTAAAGAACGCACAAGGCAGGGTACGGCAAAGAGTCCTTCTTCTCCTGTTGTTGTGGCATGGGAGTATGTGATAAGGACGTTGGAGTGTTTAGGAGAGCGGTGAAGATGGAGCTTTGTGAAGTTTGGATGAGTGATGAGAGAGTTCCATGATTCAGAAACACAAAGGAATCGGAGTAGAGATTTCACCGGAAGACGGGAAAGGATGTCGAAGATGAGTTCATCGGGAACGACGGATGACAGCAATAAGGACTCCGGAGGAAAACAGCAACTCGATTCCATCACAACTCAAATGTCAGATCAACAACTGCGACTACAACAATCTATGTCTATGCAACTATGGCGGCAGAGTGCATGGAGCATAAGTAAATTGGGTCGAGTTAGGTTAAATTTGTGGTTATAATGATACCATTAATAACGTGTTTGGATTTGCGGCCCACCAACGCAAACTGAAAGCTCAAAGAAAAAGTTTCTACCAAACGCGCGTTTGGGCTCCCCTCCGCCCAACCAAACAGACTCTAAATTAATTGAGTCCTAATTGCCAAACACTAAACATTAGCCACAATTCCCATTTTAATTGGGAAAATACCAAAACGACCATTTCCCTCTTTTTTCATCCAAACCTCTTTTCATTTCAAATCTCAAAACCTATACCCCTTCACTTTCAACTTTTTCATCACCCCAAACATTTCATAATTGGAAAAAAAAATGCTCATTATAAATAAAAGCTTTTTCCCCTCACTCAAATTCAGAAGTAAAATTCTTATCTCCCTGTTTTTCTTCGTAATTGAAGGTATTTTGATAAGTCATTGTCACTAGCATGTCGGAATTTTTAAGATGATTTCTCCAAGTGTTTTTCGATACACTCATATTAGAAAATTATAATTTGTATGCATATTATTTTATGCCAAAATAGCTTCTTGTGCTTAAAAAATTTTGTTTCAGTAAATTCCAATACCTCTGTATCGAAATTTTATTTTTCCGAGATTGGTTCGTCGAAATTTACATCTTTTTCAAATCCTACTTTTTCTTTTCTTTTTTTTTTTTAATGCAAAATCAAAACCTACTTCTGGCTGATGAATTCTCTCGTAACTTCCTGAGACGTATATTAAGAGCAACTCTGTTATTTAAACATCTGTATTTGACATTTATACAAGAAACCTGCCTTTTCAGGTTAAAATTGATGAGTCCTGTAGTTTCTCTTTCTTACAGGACCCACCACTTTTTACCAAAAAAGGCAGGTGCCTACATCTGATGTCAAATACAGATGTCCCAATAACATTTTTGTATTAAGAGTCAATTGTGTAATATTTTATTTAACTACCTAAAAATAGATGTTTTAAGCGTTTGTGTTTTATAAAATACAAACCAATTAGTACCATTGTACCGATGTAGCATACTATCCTTAGGTAAGAAGACCTATAACATTCTCTATCCAAAGTTGCTTATGAAATTCTATCAAAATAAAAGCGATGGAAAATAAAGTAATAGACCATACAAGAATAATTTTTTTTTTGTTGGAACTGCACAAAGTTAACAGAGGAAAAGAAGTAAAATGAAAAGGAATGAATTTTTGGTTAGAACCACAAAAAGCTAAGAGAGGAAGAGAAATAAAATTACATTTGACAAACTAAGTATCCGACACACAGAATATGTTACTGCAAAGTATTTCATATACCTTATAAAATTACATTTCCCTCCTTAGATAACTTATCCAAACACAAAAGAAAGTCATCATGGTAGAGGACTAGAGGTGAATGTCCTTAATTAATCAATCAACAAGAATAGAATAAAATCTGCAGTTATTATAAGTTCCTTTCTTCCTTTCAGCCTTTTACCCACACCCACATGCACTCAATGCACAAGTGCTCGAAGCTAGAGTTGCAGATCTATAATTCAGACAGAGCCTTCTAGACCAGAGTGCAATTGCATAACAACATTTTTCTTGACAGAACAAACAGTAGCATGTATTAAGAAAGTAATTCAATAAGCTAACGTAATGGATGGTAAAACTTACAAGATCAAAAATAGCAAAAGTGGAAGATCAAGTATCTATATATGCCTCTCTAAAGTTTTTAATTGGTCATGCTTTAGTTTCAGTGATAATATACTCTTTCAAAAAGCAGCAAAATGTCAGTTACCAAGAACATGTGGCTCATGACATCTTACCAACCACCTACGCCATTCAACCATTGCATGGTTTACCATCCTAATCAACCTTGCCTTGTATACCTATTGCCTATTGGAAACATGCATAACAATATTTTGCTTATAAATGCCTTCATTGAATCTAAATGCTTCCTTTATGAAATGGATATTTATCAAATGCACCATCATTCAAGAATAATAATATATCTTTCCCTTCTCCAAGGGAATCTCCTAGGCATGGAAAAGAAAGAAATTAGCTTTAACTACAAGGCAGTGCATTGGGATTAAAATGCATAAGTTAATTTATTATAAGTGAGAATCTATATCAATGTCAAACGTCCATAAATTCTAGCCTTCATTCATAACCTACGTGGAAGAGCTTCAACAGGTATTAAACAAAATGATAACAAGTTTCGCAAGTAAAAAATAACTGAATAAGGCTAAACTAGCATACATGGAATGGCAAGGCCAAGGATTTCAAAATAGCATGCATTTTGGGAAGGAGCTTGCCTTCTTCAATACGGCAAAACCAAGCTTTGAACGTAATCCATGGCATCCACGCATCGGAGAGTTTGAGCATGCCACTCTATTGTATTATCTCTTGGGTAATACAATAATGCTTCATCTTCCAACTTGTTAGAGAGCATCACAACATCAGGGTTCTCAAATGTGAATAGTGGTAAAAGTGAAGCGCCATCAATCCGAATCCTCACGAGTTGGATCCAAGACTTTTCAACTCCAAACTCGTTCATCTGCCATAAAACAAATTCTTCGGTTTCGATAAAATTATGAAAGAACCACAACGAGCCCCTCAAAACTGTGATTCCCCAAATCTCTATCTGCTCAATGGGCATTCGAACAAACTCCCGAGGAAGTGACAATTTCCTGTATGTCTCCGTCCGCAAATCAAACGAGACAATGACTAATTGATCAGTAGACCATACAGGACCAAACTTATAGGAAACCAACAAATTAAGAGTGCCATTTAGAGTTTTTGCATCACTTGGTGTGTTCAAGAGACAAAAATCATCAGGGGAAGAAGGCAAAGTCAAGATATGTCTCCAACAATTTTCAGGAACGGGATCGTGGTCACCCAAGGTGTAAAGCTTGATTGTGATTCGGTGTTCATAGCCCATGTGCTCGATGAATGCAGCCACCTTGTAAGTGTGAGTGGAGTCATCATAGCCGAACCCAAGTTTAAGAAATTCGTCGGCGTGGATAGGCAACGGAGGGGGTAATGTTTTGGACACAGACTTGATAGCAGGGTTCCAAAACAAGAGGTGGTATTCTCTAACATTCTCCACTTGTAGTCTATGATAGGATTCGCGGCACAGACAGACCAATCCATTGCAGGAATCCACAACGTGGTCATAGTCAGACAAACGTTTGGAATACGAATAATGCTGAAAGATAGCAGAGGCAGCATTGTCGAGCCAAGAACGAATGGAGCAGGGTACGGCAACGTTATCCGATCCTCCTCTTGCAAGTGAATAGATGATGAGGACGTGAGTGTGGTTAGGGAGAGAGCGTTGAAGATGCAGGTTGACAAAGTTTGGATGGGAGATGAGAGAATTCCAGGATTTAGAAACGGACTTGAATCGCAAGAGAGAGTTGACAGGAAGATAGGAGAGGATGTCCACAACATGTTCGTCCGGTAGGACCTGTGACAAGGACCATGATTCTAGAGGAAGACAGCAACAACTAGAGGATCCCATCGCAGCAGCAGCAACTCAAATGCAACACCAGCAACAAAGCAAACAAACCGCAACTTGCTGTTGAGGTGCCTTGCCTTGCCTTGAAGAATATATATCAGCAAAGAAGAATAAATGAATATATTTAGATATAGAAGATATAGATAGATAAAAGAATTGAAGATAGAAGAGGGACCGAAAACACTTTAGGCCCAATTTGTGATGATGGACCTTTTTTTTTCTTCTTTTTTTTTTTCTGAAACGTGATTTTTGTCACTTCCCTTATAGATAGACACACCTTATTTATTTTATTATTTTTAATTTTATCCTTATATTTTTTTTTTTACTTAATCTTCAGATTGTGAGTTAAATTTCAGCATAAAAAAATTCCTGTGACCACCAAAAACAAAGGTCTGTGGCTCCCTCTGTACTGCTATTTTGTGAGGACTATGACACTTAGAGCAGCCACAACGGGGTTCGTATCGCGGTTGTTTCGGTTCGTCGGGAGTTCTCGTTCATAAGTGAATGGCAATAGTAATAGTAATAATTGGAGAAATAGAGAGAAAGCTAGTAAGTAAATAAGTAAGGCCTAATTAGTAATTACTATTTACTGGTAGTGGTGGTAGTTATAATATCACATTGAAACCCTAACCCTAGATCCCCAATCTAAAATGGAACCAACCTGATCATGAGTGAGAAGCAGTCGGAGAAGGAGCATGGAGGCGGTTGTAGAGTTGATTCGTCAGCATGGGGTGCTTCCTCCACTCATCCCTCCTCCTGAAGAACTCTCCTGTGTGCTTTCCACTCATCTCTCTTTCAATTTCAATTCAATCTCTCTTCTTCTTCTTCTTCTTCTTCTTCTTCTTCTTCTTCTTCTTCTTCTTCTTCTTCTTCTTCTTCTTCTTCTTCTTCTTCTTCTTCTTCTTCTTCTTCTTCTTCTTCTTCTTCTTCTTCTTCTTCTTCTTCTTCTTCTTCTTCTTCTTCTTCTTCTTCTTCTTCTTCTTCTTCTTCTTCTTCTTCTTCTTCTTCTTCTTCTTCTTCTTCTTCTTCTTCTTCTTCTTCTTCTTCTTCTTCTTCTTCTTCTTCTTCTTCTTCTTCTTCTTCTTCTTCTTCTTCTTCTTCTTCTTCTTCTTCTTCTTCTTCTTCTTCTTCTTCTTCTTCTTCTTCTTCTTCTTCTTCTTCTTCTTCTTCTTCTTCTTCTTCTTCTTCTGTTGGCTTCTCCTTTTCTTCTTCACTACCCTCTCTTTCTCTCCATCCGATCCTTTTGCTTTGCTTCGGCTGCCCAACTTATACGGAGTACTAATAGATAAAATATTAATAATATACTTCCTCGGTCCCTAATTATAAGGTCCTCTTAATACTTTTATTTTGTCCCTATTTATGAGGTCATTTACCAATTTTCAATAAGTATTAATTATTTTTTTTTCACAAACACCCTTATTTATTTAACACTTTTTAGATTCCCAATAATATTAATAGGGGTAATTTTGAAAATACATATCAAAAGTTCACATTTACAACACAATAAACTAAATTATTCTACTTTCTTAATGGACGTGAAATATCCCAAGAGGGCCTTATAATTAAATGTAAAATATAAAAATGTGGGGTAGGTTATGAATCCCATTTAAGAATGAAAGTTGAGTTTGGAGTTGGAGGAAAAAAGTTGATGAGTTCTTAACTTTTGGGGAAATGTAAAAAATTATAAGATAATACGTGAGACCCATTTATAAACCAAAAGTGGGTTTGGGGTTGTGGTCTTGTGGATGCTCTAAAAGCTTCACATGTTCGGGTGATTTGAGCGTTTCCAAAAATATAGTACACTAGCTTTTACCCCGTGCAATGCACGGGTTGTTGATATTAAATTTTTTATATTAAATATTTTAAATTAAAGATTATTATTATTTTTATTATAAAGTAAATATTATTATTAAACAATAACAAAAATAATTATAAAAAAGGATTATTCAATATACTTTATTATGATAAATCAAAATTTTTTATTATTATTTTGATTTTTTTTTGTTTAATGGTATTATGAGAATAATTAATGATAAATCATGATATCCCTTATTTTATTGAACATGAATTCATTGGAAGATAACAGTTCGTTTTTTAATATTATATTTATTTATGTATAGATTAATATTAAATTAATGTATTCCTTATTTTAATATCGATAATTAACATGTTTTATTAATTAGAGTGAAATCAAAATTAAGCTTTTTTATTTTTATCTTGTGCAATGCACGGATTATTAATATTTAAATATTTTAAAGTAAAGATTATTATTAAACAACAATAAAAAATGAGTTTGTTGAAAAAATTTGTACTTCCTTATATAAATAAAAAAATAACATTTTTTCTGAGATTTTCCTTATTTATTCAATGGATAAATTAACATTTTTTTGCATGATTATTAACTTTATTATGATGAATCAAAAGTAAATTAGAATTTTTTTTTGAACCTAAGTAAATTAGAATTAGATCTTCCTTATTTATTTAATAGATAAATTAATATTTTATATGATTATCAACTTTATTATGATAATTAAAAATAAATCAGAATTAAATATTTTGATCTATTTTGTTTAATGGTATTATGAGAAAATTTAAGGATAAATTGGAATATCCACTATTTCATAGAACATGAAGACGACATTAAAATTGTTATTTTTGACTATCTTGGTTAACACATTGCACTTTATTATTTATGAGTATAATGTTGACTCTTTTTTTTATATATTTAATATTATATTTGTCTATGTATAGATGAGTATTAAACTAATGTATTCCTTATTTAGTTGATCGATGAATTAACACGTTTTATCATGATATTATGATTAATTATTAGAGTGAAATGAAAATTAAACTTTTTTATATTTTTTGTTGGATGGTATTATGAGTAGATTTAAAGATAAATTAAAATATTTTCTACTGCATAAGACATGATAATTTAGCATATTTTAAATATAATTATCACATTCAATATGTAAAATTATATATAACTAAACCAAAATTATACATTCTGGTCCGTGTAAGACAGCCCAGTTGGTGGTTGTAGGGACACTTAGGATTTCCCTCTCCCCGAGTTATGGGTTCTAGTCCCAGACTCCCATGTAAACCAAAAAAAAAAAATTATACATTATGATTTTTTTATTGGATAATATTATAAGATATTTCCTATATTTATTTGATGGATAAATTAATTTTTTTTACCATTGTTATTTTTTTAATATAATTATCACATTTATTATTATTATTATTATTATTATTCATATTTAAATATTTTGATTTTTCATCGTTTATCTTATCTCAAGACAAAAACGAAAAAAATCATAAATAAATCGAAAAACATTGTTTCTTCAAATAGGCAAAAGACTCACCAAAATTATTTCTGACCGGAATACGATCAGGGTATTTCTTCTTAATCCTAGAAGCATTAGCCCTTCTATTGTTTGAAAAGAGAAAATGATAAATTATTTGCATACTATTTCAACAAAGAAAAATCAAAGTAAGTATGTATAACAACTTACCAAAATTTAAAAAAAAAAAAACAACTTACCAAGGTCATGCTCTTGTTTGAAGTAACTCATTGATGTCATTCTTCCTGAAATTAGTATTAAGCAAAAGTCAATTAAAAGTACAAAATATGCATCATCTATTAAGTAATTCATCAAACATTCAAAAATCAAAATTAAGAGCTCTAAGTAGAGGAATAAACAAAAGTCAATTAAAAGTATAACAAAATATATGTGCGTGTCTATATATATATATATATATATATAATATATATATATATATCACTTGCAAATATTGAACCAATCAACCCCCAAAGAAAAAATAAAATTTGAACCGAAACATGTTGTTTGAATATGGTCTCATGTGCTTATATTTTTGTAAACTATCAATTTTCAGTGTTAAAAAAAATAAATAGGAACCGTAGAAATTTAAAAAAAAGAAATAAAGAAGTTTGGAAGGTTGAAATTTAAAAATAAATAAACAAATAGGAACTGTAGAAATTTTCGATATGTTAAACTATGTATGTGGAGTGGTTGAATTATAGAAAATTTTCGGTATGTTAAACTATACATGTGAAGTGGTTGAATTGTACAAATTATTAAAAAATAAAAAAGGATGCGGGCCAAGCCGCACAGGGCCTGAAACCCGCTTACGGCGGGTTTGGGTTTCATACTAGGGTACACAATTTACAATCAGGCTTTTTGGTCCGAGCCCGATTTGGCTCGAACCCGGTCATCCATATTATCCACATCCTTAAAAAAACCAATGGCTGAACCAAGATGAAGTTGGGCGTGATGTCATTCCGATGGATGCCTGCCACCTCCTTTTAGGACGACCATGGCAGTATGACAAACGAGCCCAACATGATCGGTATGCTAACACATACTCCTTCCACAACACAAAGAAAGTAGCTCCAAGGATTTCTCTCATCATCAAGAATCACATCAAGTAAAATAAGGTTAGTTCATGATTTTTTTTTGTTTTTTTTATGCATATTAGTATAGCCTAGAAATGTAAAACTAGGTTTTTTGTTGCATTGTGTTTGTAATTAGGTGTTTTCGTATTTGGAGTATCTCCATGAGTTTTTCGACACACCAGTTTCGAAAAATCAAAATTTCCGGCTCGGGGTGTCGGAAATTTTCATTTCCGAAACTGGTGTGTCGGAAATTATAATTTCCAATTTTTTTAAAAAAATTTTCCAATTTTCCGAGACCCTGTTATCGGAAAATATCACAGCAGACAAGAAATTGCGAGACCTTGTTGTCGGAAACAATAAATTCCAAGCCCAGGTTCTCGGAATTAACACTTGAAAAATATTTAAATTTTTTTTCGACGACCCCGTAAAAAAAACGTACAGTGAAAAAAACGTACCTTAAACTTGGTAGGAGAAAAATATGATGTAAAGGAATAACAACAAAAATTTGGTTGGAAGATGAAAGGCTGAAGGGTGGGAGATATTTTGATAAATAAGAATTCGAGAGTCAAATGTGAGAGTATATTCAAATTGTTTAGGAAAATGAAAATGTTAGGGGTGGGGTGTGGGGGTAATTTCATGGGTGTGTGGGGATAATCACATGAGGTGTGGAGATAAGTTTTGGGGTCCAAAAAATTAAAATTTTTAATGAAGCGTAAAATGGTCATTTTACAATTTAAAATGGGGTGTGAGGATAGTATAGGGGGCGGGAATTCCAAAACTCATAATAAATTATTCAATGAGTAATAGATTACAAACCCCTGTTAATATCCCCAAACCCCAAATACATCCTTGAAAAGACAAAAATATCCTGAAAGTATTTTAAAAAAAAAATAACTTTTCTTCTCCCTCTCACTCTCTCACTGTTCCTCTTCTTCTCCATAGGGTTGATCCAAACGTAACAAATTGAAAGCAGAGCAAACAAACATAGAGTTTTGCTGTGCATGAAAAAATGATGAGCGAAGGCAACATATAGACCAGATGAGCGAAGGCAAAACCAAAGAGTTTTGCTGTGCATGAAAAAATGGGACCAACAGTAATCATATGATGAAAACCATGAAGGTGTGAGATGATATGAGAGTAGCATTATTCCGGACCAGATGAAAAAGGGGTTTATGGATATGAGAGTAGGTTATATGAAAAAGGGGTTTGAAGTTTATGGATAGAAAAAGAGTTTTGGGGTTTGGGGATAAAAAAATGGGTTTTTTATCTAGGTTTTTTTAATTAAGGTATTATAGTAATTACACTTTTAAAAAGGGGTTTGGGGATACTAATGGGGGTTTGTAATCTATTACTCTTATTCAATTTGCAACCAAACTTTTTGGCCCAAATCCGATCTAGCCCAAACTTGAAGCAAACCGACCAGAATCCAACATGATGTCCCATTTTTACAGCCCACTATTAACTCGAATAATCCATAAACACTCACTGTAGAGATTTTACTCGTAAGGAACTATTTACAAGACTTGAAGTACCTCTTCAATTCTCTCACACATCTCAATCTATTAACAATGAAACTCCATCTCCTCCTCCGTCTTTCAGTTTAATTTTTCAGTCTCTATACATTGAATGAATGATTGTTTTTTTTAAAAGTATCGTTAAACTGATTGGCATAGTTAAAGACTAATCCTTCAAATCTTTTTAAAAATGAGTTTTAGTTCACAACTCTCATATTTTAGCCTCAAACTCATTTTTTTATAATTTCAAAAATGTTGTTTTCCATATTTCATTCTCTCTTAAAAATTCCAAACCCTACTTCGCTTCCACAGTCATATTCCTTTTTTTCACACCTAAATCCCTCTCTTCAGTCATCGGAAGTTGTCATTGCTGGAGAAGAACAACACTATCGCCCTTGTAGTCGTTCATCTTTTTCACGCTTACTGCCTCATTGTTTTTAATTTTTGACAAACTAATGTCAGAAAAACTATTTTCTGACACAGAATGTCGGAATTGTTATCCTAATGCAAACAAATTTTTTTTTCGAACAACAGGTCTCAAAATTTAGTTAACAAATTTTGACATACCCATATTGAAAAAAAAAGTAAAAACTTAAACACTTCAACGGAAGGGTCTCAGAATGTGAGTGATGAAGAATATTCGGAACTTTTGAAGATGAGAGTGTTTAGGGTTTATGATGAAACCCCAATTGGTGGTTGGAGAGACTAAGGAACCCTAGGAATACACCTAGAAGGGGGGGTTGAATAGGTGTACAAGATACCTTGAAATATTTTCGAACGAAACAAATCGAAACAATCAAAACAAATGATTTTTGCAAATTCTACAGCACTTAATCGATTAACCTGAAATTTAATCGATTAACCTGCAATTTAATCGAGTATTAATCGATTAAACCTGAAAGTTCAAAAGTCCTTAATCGATTAAACGAACACTTAATCGATTAAAACTATCAGAAACTGAAAAATCACTTTTCAATCGAATACGAAAATCAATCAATTCACATGCAAGATCAGAGATTCAGCGAAAACAATTAACACCTATATTCTTATTGATTTCCTAGTTATGAAAATGATTTTCCTTTAATCAATTTGAACAATTAAAGATTCAATTCAATCAATTATGAAAATCAATCTTTCTAGGTTTTCAACCAAGAACGCAATCAAATGATTTGAATATAAAGAGTAAGGGTTTAGAGATACGACACAGTGATTTATCCTGGTTCACTTTCACCCGCTTGAAAGCTACATCCAGTCCCCTCTTCAACCAAGAGAGATTCTTCACTATGAGGAATTAGAGTTCTCAAATTACAAGTGATTGCCTCACAAGACTTCCTTCTTGCTAGCTTACAAGAGATAACCGACACCCTTGCCTTGTAATCCTATTGATCTTCTCTCTAATCTAACCTCTACCCCTTGTTGATAATCGACACAAGTCTTCAATTGCTTGATGATAATCCACACACCAAGGTTTCTCCTTGCTTGATTCACAACCAAGACTTCTTCTTCTTCAATGAACGTTGCTTGATGATAAAATCGACACACCAAGGCTTCTTGTTTGTTGTAGTGGCTTGCCTTCTTGCAAAGATTACAACACAATAGAAAACACAAAACAATCCTATGAATCTCAATCAAGAGTTATGACAATTCACCATAAGAGATTCAAAGGTTCTTGATCAAAGAATATGAAAATATGAGAACTTTGATCTTTAGAAAATGAGAGAGAATAGAGTGGCTTGATTCTTTGTAAAACTTGTATGAAAATAATTCTAATTTATCACAAATAATAGGAAAAGGTTTATATAGAATACCCAAAAGTTGTAGCACTTGAAAACTGATTTTGAGAAGTGAAAAACGTATTTTAAAAATCAGTTCAGCAGTACTTAATCGATTAAGTTGCAGACTACTCGAGTAGTACTCGATTAAGTTAGTCACTTAATCGATTAAGTTGGTACTGCACATGTTCAAAACTTGTTTTCTCAAAATCCAACCTTTCCTTTAAAACCTTTAAGCCACCTATTGATTCTAGATTAAGTGAAAACTCAAATTATGATTAAATCATGACTTATGAATGAGATTCACTACCCTCTATAATAATCTACCCAAATAAAAAACCTATGAAGCTTGAGAGGCAAAAGATAAAAGAAATACAAATACACTCAAACTTAGGTCTTCATGAGCTTGCTTTCTCTCTTCTTCATTTGATGTTTGTTGTTGCTTGTTGAGCTTGAAACTTGATCAACACTTGTAGCTTGTTCAAAAACACTTTGTCATTATCAAAACATTCATCATGTTCATCATGGAACTAACAGTTTAAGGTTTGAATAGAAAGATGAGGGAATTTGGGGTTTGGAAGGAAAATACATACAAAGGATATTATCGTAGTTTTGCTTTTAAAATGGGGTTTGAGGCTAATACGTGGAGGTTGAAAACTAAATTTTTTTAAAAAATATTTATTTATTTTTTTAGAAAAACTCATTTTTAGATTTTGGAAGCCTGGGCGGATACATGTGAGATCCAAGACCCGACCCAAAAGTCCAAAACGCAAAACCCTCTTTTCTTCTAATCAACTCCTATATTATATTTTAGAGTCCATTTCCTGCAATTAGAAAGCTCCTCAGGAAATGGAGCTCTCACGATCAAAGTTGAGAAAATGAAGGATAAGTAGATATGCCACATGTCCTTATTTATTTACAATTTACAATTAAAATTTAAATAAAAAATTAATTTTGAAAAGATGCACCTGCTGAATACAAATCAAAAGTTGCACCTGGTGAATACAAATCAAAGGGATACATAGTTTTGGAACTAAAAGATGCACCTGTTAAATTAGAATCAAAAGGACACATGATTTTGGTATGGAACCAAAAGATGCACCTGTTAAATTAGAATAAAAGGGACGGATGATTTTGGTATGTATATTTAAATTCAAATCAAAAGATGCATTGTTGAATGCATCGTCATACTTAATCATGTATGCATCATAAAACTTGCAAGTTACTTACTACTCTGTGCATAATCAGACTTAATATACAGCACGTATGCATCATAAGACTTATGCATCATAAGACTTGCAATTTTTATTACTTCTTTGTGCATCATCAGACTTAATATACAACAGGTATGCATCATAACACTTGCAAGTTTTATTACTTCATTGTCTCTTTCTCAGACTTGCAAGTTCCATTACTTCTCTGTCTCTTTTTCATTTTTAAACTTCAAAAGTCCTGTTAACACAATTATATTCCAACCACAAGGAATCATAGAATGGAACTCTCTCAAAAAAAGTTGAGAGAATGGAAGATAATTAGATATACCACATGTCCTTATTTATTTTCTTATCCCACATAAAATGTTGCACCCTGTTATGTTCTTATGAAATTCATAAATACAATATCAGAAAATGAAAGAATTTGCCAATTGGATACTGCAGGTTGGTAACGGTACTGTTGGAGTACTACTGATGGAGAGACAAATATAGAAATCCCACGAGAATTGCTTATCAAACAATTTGATAATCCTATAACATCAATAGTACTATGTCCAAACATTGCGTATGATAAAGAAGATCAATGATTTATTTTATGATGACAAAGATCCCTAGTGAAGAAAAAATTTATTACCGTTCAAATAGTATTTATCCAATTCAAAGACAACAACAAGAAATATCACGTGTCCTTATTTATTTTAAATAAAAATAAAAATTTAATTTTGAAAATATTTTCTTGCTGAATTGAAATCAAAAGATACACCTGCTGAATAATAATCAAAGGGACACATAGTTTTGATCTGCACATGAAGAATTTAAATCAAAGGATGCACCTGCTGAATACATTTGAGTATATTGTTCCGTACATGTAAAAAAACGGGACTAAAACAACACGAATGAGAAAAGAAAGTGTAGAGTTTAAAAACTTCTTTCTGCACAGTGAAATTTATATGTAATATATATATACACACATCACGAATGCATCATCAGAATTGATAATTTCACTACTTCCACAGAAAATGCTGACTTGCATAATCAAACCATGGTCAACAATATAAATATTTTTTCATAAATACAATATGAATACAAACTTGTTATGTTCTTATGAAATTCATAAATACAATATGAATATTTGCTCATAAGTGTTTTTCTGAGATTATTTTTTCAACAATCAATTCCTCATCACAATCACAAGGCTATATAATGGGACTAGATTAATGGTGACTAGATTGAACACTTATGTCATTGATGACATTGACAAAATATGGTGAAAAAGTCTTCATTCCTCGCATGGTCATGGTCCCGTCACAAATTAAATGATCATAAAGCTTATAAAATATTACAGGATAATTAGTAATTATTATCGTTTAATTAGTGTAACATTTTAACTCTGTGCAATGATATTATTCATTATTTACTTCCTTAGGTTGACAAAAAAGTTCGTTAAATTATTCGATATTATTCAATAATAACATATGAATTGGTGGAGAAAATAAAAATTAGAGCGTGACTATGGTTAAAAGGAAAGACTAATATGCGGTGTATGTCCCTCTTTGAATGACAAACAAATGCAATTCAAAGCATGCTATCTTATTGCCTTTAGATTTGGAGAGTCTTAGTTTTGCGGTTTAGCCGTAAAATATAGTTTATGTGGGGGTTGACTGGTTTGTTGTGTAGGTGTTATCTTACATGTAAAATTCATGTAGATGCACAATTGTTGCGTGCATGTACATGTGCATCCCCTATCCTCTGCTTGGGATTCTATTTTTACCTCGGTTAAAGCTTTGCATTCTGTACTATATTCATGAAGGATATCATACTTCTTCACTTTTGGATGAATTTTTTTTTATCTTATAAAAAATAAAATCCTGAATATTATTAATATATATATATATTTTCGAGTCCAATCCTTGCAAAAATCTAAATTCAAAGTTATTGATGATATCAATTACTTCTTTTTCAATAAAGTCTACCTAGACTATCATGAATTTAATTTTATATTTTTTTAATGCTAAATTGAATGTACTTAATTTTTTTGAACTATTTGATTTTAAATAACAAATACAATGATGGATATATATCGTACATTGAACCAATCATAGTATTAAAAAAAATATTATTACTAAATAATAATATAATTAAAAATATTTGTAAAAACTAGTCTAACTGTAAACCCAAATACGCGCACACCATTAGGTTCATACTCTCCTTCTGCTGCTGCTTCTTTTTTCACTCATTTAAAAAAACTCAACCTTAGTAACCACAGCACAGCACCACCGTGCCACATTTCTCCAATGGCGGCTGTGATCGTAACCCCAGAAACCGTTGAACAAGCCATAGACTCTCTCCTCAAATGGCGCACTTCCCAGTCCCAATCCCAGAAACCAAAGCTCTTTGACCAAGACGACGAATTCGTCTACCTCGTCCTCACCCTCAAGAAGATCCCACCCAGGGGGCGCGTGAACCCACACAAGCTCCCCCTCCCCCATTCCCTCTTCTCCCAATTCTCCGAGCGCTGTTTAATCATCGACGACCGTCCCAAATCCAATCTTACCAAATCCCACGCTCAGGAAAGGATCCAATCCGAAAACATCCCCATTTCCAAGGTCCTCAAGCTCTCGAAGCTTGCCTCTGATTACCGCGCCTTCGAGGCCAAGCGTAAGCTCTGTAATTCTTATGATATGTTCTTCGCTGATAAGCGCATTGTGCCGCTCCTCCCGAGGTTGCTGGGGAAGCAGTTCTTCAAGAAGAAGAAGATTCCTGTGGCGTTGGATTTGAGGAAGGCGAATTGGAAGGAGCAGGTCGAGAAGTCGTGCTCCGCGGGGCTGTTCACGCTTGGGACGGGGACTTGCAGCGTTGTTAGGGTTGCGAAGCTGAGTATGGAGAGGGATGACATCGTGGAGAATGTGGTTGCGGCGATAGGTGGGGTTGTTGAGATTATTCCGAAGAATTGGGGGAATGTGAGGTCTTTTCATGTCAAGTTGTTGGAGTCGGTCGCGTTGCCCATTTATCAGGTTGTGCCGGATATTAAGCTGAGGATCGAGGGGAGTAAAGCTGAGGAGGAGGAGGAAGCTGAGAGGAAAATGAAGGAGGAGAGCGAGAAGGAGGAGAGTGATCGGAAAGCGGGGAAGAAGAAGAAGAAGGGGAGGATTCATGAAGTTAAGTACATGGATGATAAAGTTGGTGAGGATGTTGTTAAAGAAAAGTCAGGCGGTGAGGATGGTGACGACGACGACAATGATGATGTTCAGGATGCCGCTGCTGATGACTCTGCCGACATTGATGAAAAGCTAGGTCAAGAATTGGTGAATAAGAAAAGGAAGAAAGGAACTAAAGTTGAAAATGGGGCATTTGGTGATTTGGGCAATGAGAAGAAGAAAATGAAGAAATCTGCTCAGGAAAGTGGCAAAAAGAAGAAGAAAGATGGGAAGGAAAATTTGATCAAGCAAAGTAAAAGCGAGGATGAAGAGTCAGGCGAGAAGGAGAAAAAGAAAAAGCAAAGTAGAAGCGAGGCTGAAGAGTCAGGCAAGAAGGAGAAGAAGAAGAAGCAAAATAGAAGTGAGGATGAAGAGTCAGGCAAGAAGGAGAAGAAGCAGAAGAAGGGAGTGGATGTGAAAGCTAAGGTTAAGAAAAGTAAGAAGGCTGCATAAGCTTACTCTTAATGATAAAGAGTATTTGCCATTAGGATTTACTCTGTTTGATGTGGCTCTGTGTTGTTACTCTAGCAGATTTTGTTTGAGCATTTTATTTTATGGGATTTATTTTGCTATGTATCGGTCATTTTATCATTTGCTAATTTTGATTGCCAATACTTGAGCTTTAGAATGGTTCTCTACAGAAATCAGAATATTGCTTTTGTTTTGCTGTGAAATCTATCTACTATCACAAATTGAGGGTTGCTCCTACCCCCTTCTTTTCCTGTTCATTTCCACGTCATCTTCCTGGCGTGCGCCTCCCACGTGCGGCTACTGAGCTTTCTCTCTTTGCAGAGTGCCTTGTGTTGGTAATCCCTAATTATGTGCGTTCACACCACAATTTATTGAAATTGGCTTCATCAAATGCCTTATATTATTACGCTTGGCTGCATATGCTTTCAGCTTTCATGAACTTTGTCGTTTCTATGACAATTGTAGAGGTTCATTGAGTGATCTCTCCGTATCTCTCATTTTGTTCTTTGGCACATGTAAGTGTAAATTACTTCCCTTGCCCTTTGTTTTCTTTGCCTTGGCTTCTATGTGGTTGTAATCGTTCTGTATTTCGAAGGCTATGTTGTAATTACACGAATGCACTCTTTGTCTTACCTATGACAAATGCAGAGGTTTGGTTGCTGCTCTGTCTGTATTGTTTCTTGTTTTATTTTAAATTACTGTCTTCGCCCTTGATTTTCTTTGGTTTTACTTCGACCCTGTTGTAATCGGTAACAAATTTTCCAAAAGCTTAATCTATTAGGCGAAGACATGTGAATGGTTTTATCACATCTCTGAACCCCCCTCACACAAGAACCTGTTGCACTTGAAGTGTGAACAACGCACAAAGCCATCAATGTTGTGCTTAAGTTCAATGTTTACTTAAAGCCATCAATAATTTAGATTTTGAGACTTCATATATGTGTATTTGTGTGTGTAAGAGAGTAAATGTTATCACCGGTTTGCCTTTAAAGCCACTAGCAGTCTAGCTAATTACTTGACATTAACATCAATGATCAGAAAAGGAAGCTAGCATCATATATAGCTGATTTTTGTTTCCTTAGGTTTTGGCTTTTGCAGGTACATTGTGAAATTGTTTTTTTCCTGCTGACTTTAAGCTCAACTAGAGTTGGGCATTATAGAACCAAATATAAACAATGTGATTGAGAAAAGCAAGTGTTTATAATTGACTCCAACAAGCTTCCTTCTTCAAATTCAACGTCATCGTCCTCTATCTCTAGCACCAGGTAGGGTAGAATCAAACTTGCCCTTCTTCTCTCATGACCTTTCATGCTTGCGTCTTCTTTATCTTCAACATTTTCTCCTTTTTATTTCTCTATTTAATATGGCATTGGTTTATTATTTGTGATCTCCATAGAGATTTTTCCTTCGCTGTACTTTTAATATGAGTGTGCTGCGGGTGCTTGTTATAAAGTCTGTATGAATGTTGATAGTGTTCATTTACTATGCTCTTTGCTTCTCACACGAGGATCTATAAAATAAGTCATCATACTTTCTTTTGTTTTGTTTGTCAATTAAAGTTAGTTTTGTCATTCATATACTGATCATGGTTGTTTTTTTCCTAATATTTTGCTTTACTTTCTCTCTTTTAAGCTTGCTCTATCTCTTTTCCTTGCTTTCTCTTTCACAATTCTCTTGGACAATTCCACTGTTTTTCACAAGTACAAATCTTAAAGGGGTTTCTCATATTAGTTGTATTTTTTGGCTACATCTCCTTATATATATATATAGTGTTGATAATGCTGGTTATGCTGATATTGCTTGAGGAATTGTAGAGATGAGTCAGCAGGTACTCCTTGCCAGATTAATTTTGTCCATGGTGTTGTTTCTAAGATTTCTTATTCTCATATTATGCATACTGACAATTAAGCTCTTTTAAGCCTGAGAGCGTCCGAGAAATCACTGATGTCCTTGACGCTGTGGGAAACACAACCAAAACCACCACAAAAGGATTTTTCATGGGTTCTGCTGCTCTAGCATCTTTCACAGGTTAAGCAGCTCATCAATGCTGTGGATTTTTGTCACAGCAGAGGGGTATACCATAGAGATATGAAGCCAGAGAACATTTTGTTGGATGAAAATGAGAACCTAAAGGTCTCAGATTTCGGGTTAAGTGCCTTGGCTGAATCCAAAAGGCACGATGGCTTACTGCATACAACATGTGGAACACCAGCTTATGTTGCTCCTGAAGTCATCAAAAGAAAGGGTTATGATGGTGCCAAAGCTGATATTTGGTCTTGTGGAGTACTGTTTGTCTTATTAGCAGGTTATCTCCCTTTTCATGACTCAAACGTGGTAGAGTTGTATAGGAAGATAAGCAAAGCAGAGTTTACATGTCCTGAATGGTTCCCACAAGGAGTCCGGAGGCTGTTGCCCAAGATGATGGGTCCAAATCCTGACACTAGGATTTCCATAGATAAGATTAAGCACAGTTCTTGGTTTAAAAAAATGGCTAAATGCAAGACAGATAAGACCTGAAGGGAAAAACAAGACTGTCTCTTCTGCTGTCACAAATCATTCTGATCAATGTGATGAAAGTGGCGATGGTCAAGCAGCAGCAGAAGCAAGGCAAGGACCATTGGAGAAGGTATGACACTCTTTTTTGTTTGTTGCAACTCAAACTGTGGCAACCATTGAAGAGATTAGGACTCATACCTTGCTCAAATCAAGGACCAACATTTGGTAACTCAACATACCAGTGCCTTCACTCACGGATAGGATAGTTGGGTTTTATAAAACTTGGCTGATAAGGGAAAATTCTTAACGTAGTGTTTGTTAGTTAAAGAGATTATTTTGTTACATATATTATTTTCTTTGTAATAATAAGTATTATTTTGTTACTTATATTAATTTTTTGTAATGTAAGCTAATTTGTAAGTTGATTTTGTAGATCTATATTTTACTTTAGATCTCAAACATCGTTTAAAAAAAATTATCATTTCACACTAAAAAGATGTAAGGCATAATGTATTCCAGCCTTTTCTTATTTTTGTTAATAAACGACGATTGGTTGTTTTAAGCTCTGATTTAATGTTTTTTTAGAGGCAAGTGTTATTTAGTTTTTTTTTTACTAACAATAAAAGTTATGCTCAATTGTCTGTTCACATGCTAAATTTAAGGCATGTTTATCCCATTATAAAAAAAATAGTTTATACTTGTTTAAATTTGTGTATACAATTTTTTTTTTACTATATTCATTTTTTGATTTTTGGTCTTTTAGGCTTGAGCACATATATTAAAAAAAGTATTGATTGCTATAAGTTGTATATGTGTTTTGTCTAAAATGTCTTTATTTAATTCGTTTTGAAATTTGTAATGGTATTTAATTTTTATTAAGAAGTGTGTCCATCAATTAATGTATAATGGTTTAGAGATGAGATAGAAGATAGAAGTATAACTAATGAGGAGTAAGATAAATGATTGAATGAAGGACTAAAATTAAAAAGAAAAACATATTTATGCATTAGAATTGTAAAAAGACAAAAGATATAAAATAAAAAAAAGGGGACTTATTTAAGTTTTTGGTCCCTGAAAGTTGACCGAATTTTGGTTTTGGTCTCTATGTTTTTATTTGACTGGTCTTGATCCTTAAAAGTTTAAATTTTTTGGTTTTGATCCCTGCCATCAGGGATCCACCGTTAATTGATGATATGGCTAATGAGATGCCACGTCAGCATGCCATGTGACTTTTTGTTTAAAGTAAAAGGTCCCTGAAAGTTGACCAAATTTTGGTTTTAGTACTTTTTTTTTATCGATCAAGGTCCTTAAAAGTTAAAAAAAAATTTTTGGTCCATGTCACCGATAGTAAAATAACGTTAATTGTTGACATGACTAACAGATTGTCACATCAACATGTCATGTGTCTGCACAATAATGAGTTGCTGTCACGTTGACAGATGACATGGATAACCTAGGAAGACAAGTAAAACTCTAGCCACGATTGCCCCAAGATTGCTCATCTTACATGAGTCTAATAACTTAAACAAACTCATAATTATCATTGAATTATATAACATTCAATTCTTGCATATATATTTCGATGTGAGACTTCAGATGAACTAAAATATTATAATCTTTAGTCTTTCGCACTTTCTGTTTATATAATAAACCAATTACATAATAAAATTCATGTCTTATTCTATAGTGTTATTTGTCAAAGTGGCAGCAGCTCATTATTATGTAGACGCATGACATGCTGATGTGGCAATCCGTTAGTCAGCAATTAAAAGTATTTTACTAACGGCGGCATGGACCAAAACAAAATTTTTTTAAACTTTTAAGGACCTAGACAGGTAAAAAAAAAATATAGGGACTAAAACCAAAATTCGATCAACTTTCAGGGACATTTTACTTTAAACAAAAAGACACATGGCATGCTAACGTGACACTCTGTTAGCATGTCATAAATTATCGGTGGATCCCTAACGGTAGAGACCAAAACCAAAAAATTTAAACTTTAAGGATTAAGAACGATCAAATAAAAAAAGATAGGGACCAAAACCAAAACTCGATCGACTTTCAGGGATAAAAACTTAAATAAGCCTAAAAAAAATTAAAAAAACCAAAAGATAGATATAAGTAATAGTTTGAAGAAAGAAAAAGTAAAAGATATAAGTAATAGTTTGGATAAAATAAAAGTAATAGGATAGAATAAAGAAAAAATAAGTTAGAAAACTAACTACTAATTTAATAGTTTGACGGGTTCTAACAATCCTGTCAATTCGCAATATATTTTTTTAATTCAGTAAGTTTAAGTGTATATTAACATTTTCATAAATAAAATCACATAGACTTAAATAATAGATATAAAATGTATTATGGCAAACCATTAACTTATTCGAATCAATTTAAATAGCACATATCAGCACATAATAAACATTATCATAAGTGGTACATTATAGTATATTAAGTAATACTAATAATATTAAGATCATTAGATAATTTTTATATGACAATATGATTATGTAAAGATTTTTTTATATTATTTGTGTATCATTCATCATTTATGTGTTAATAATTATTAGTTTTAAAATAAAATTAATACGAATGAATTATGAATGATGTACCGATAGAGTAAAACTTTACACTATCCGTTGAAATTATTTATATTATTACTCGAAAGTAGAGATAGGCAAAATACCCATATCCACGAGTACCCGCAGAAATATCCGTAACAAGTACCCATGTTATTCCTATGCGGGTGTGGATGGGTATTAAGATACCCGCCCCGCGGGTACACACACATATATTATAATATTTTACTAATAAATATTATATATATATATATATAAATATTCTTTTATTACTTTGATAACATATAAATTTTCTTTTATTTATATTTAATAATGAATTTTAAAGATGAAATTATAAGGACAAAAATTTATCATATGTATGTTATTGTTCTTCTTATAATTGTGTTTATGTATAATGATTATTATAAAATATATAATTATATAATAAAAATTTAAAAACCGCAAATACCCGTGGGCATCCGTTACCAGCACAAATACCCACAAATACTTGCGGGTATAAGCATCGGCATGCACTACCCGCGCCTGTGGGTACCCATACCCATCCGTACTCGAAAGCGCTATTTAGCCAAAAATTTATTTACACAATTTAATTTTAACTAATGAATAATAAAATTATTAATATCCTTGGATTAACTGATATAAATTAATTTAATTAAATCTTAATTTAAAATTATATAATTTCAAATGAATTTGATTTAATTCTCGTGCATAGCACGGGTACTGCACTAGTATATGAACAACTCATCTGATCTTAAGTTATTTATATGTTGCCTTGTTGAGAATTTCCTCTCCTCAAACACTACATTGTGTTCCATTAGCTTAAATTTCATTTTTGTTTTTACATCAGATACCGAATTCTGTAAAATTCTTTTATCGTGTTATCCTGTTTTTCAGCTTGAATTTTTCATTTTTTGAATGCAAGAAAAATGGAAAATGACAATTTTGGAATGATATAATGTTGTAATTTCCAGCACCAATTGTTTGCAACAGATCAAGTATTGATTATTGAGAGTGATAGGAGTAGAAGGGTTTTTATGCCACTCGGTTAGGATATCAGTCACCTCTCTATGATTCCTTAGCAGTTAATATCTTCATCTGTACTGCAATGCCCTGAGTAGCTAGCTAGGAAATTAACTTAAATGATGCAAGCTTGCAGATTTAAGTCCATTTTATTTGATTTGATAAAGTAGCTTTGTTACATCCTTTATATTCTTTGTTGTTGCCACTAGTATATTCATTTTAGACCTGATTTCTTACACTGATGTGATGGTTGGTAGTTTAAGTAGATAACTTATAATTGGATATTATAACTAGAAATATATCCTTCACATAGCACCCAGAATCCCATACCTTTAACACCTGGAGAAGACTCACGCACCCTGTTCATGCACTATTCATCTTCCACGTGTCATCTGCTTTGTGCCCCCCTCTTAGTTTCTCGCTTCGACCCTCGCCTGCCCTTCTCGTGGCTTCGAAAGGGCAAGGGACCTGTTCACAAATCCTTCTCTCCTCTGCGCGTTCTCCCTCGCTGTCCAGGTACGTTTACGCTTCTAGCCTTCGTCTTCTCTGTTTGAATCGAAGCTTTGGGTGGCAAAATAGAATGCCATTGTTTGTGTGTTTTGGGGGTATAATCGATTTTCCCCTCCTGCCATCTCTCCCGCCTTGCCCTTTCAAAATTTCGATGGGTGGTATTCCCTTCCCTCTTGATCTGTGTAATTCATTGCCTTTCATGGGGGTAATTGTGGCCTCGGTTGACACTTCCCTTGGAAGCCCACTGACTCCTTCGAATGTTTTCAACACTAGAGTTGTGCATTCTCTACGTACGGCCTGTGTCTGAGTATTTTTCTGTAGCCGCAGAGACTGGTCTCCTGGCTTTTTCAGTACTATAGGCAGTCAGGTTAGTAGTTGACTCTATCCCTATTCGATTCACTAGATGTAGTGTTTCATGCCTAAGGCCCTCTTCCCCCCAATCTAGGTTGTTGACTTCCATTGTACTTTTGTGCCTCTTTGTAGCAAGTTTGTCAACCCCATCTCCTGTTTCCCTATAAATTGTTGTTTAACGTCCCTCATTTCGTCCAAGTCGAGGTTGCTGATGTAGTCAACCTTATTTGCTGTCCAGTTTTGATGTTATAGGTTTTTGGCTATAAATTTGGGTGTGTGGATTTTGCCAATCCATCAGCTATATTCTGGATTGTAAGTACTCACATGTCATTAATGAGTTTTAATTGACTTTGGATAGAAACAAATGGAGGCATGATGCTCCCCACATGGTTTCCAGTGTGGTTTGGAGACTAGGAAATAGGCCATATCAGGACTTTTCAAGCTTTTTTGGTTGTAGGTGTTCTAGGAATTGCAACCAACAAGTAAACCATTGATCCTTTTGGTAGTAAGATTATGTAGGATTTAGTAATTCTGAACCTCGGGATAATTTAGGCTTCCTTAGTTTGCTGAGGAATTTATTTTCAAATGAATTTAATCTCTTACAAGGCATACTTCAAAGGATGTAACTCCATTGATCTCTTTATAGACTTCATGTTGTTGCATGAAATTTGAGCTTCTATTTTAGTCTATTATGTTATTGCTACAGAAATGTTTTGTGGTATTATTTATAATGGCTACGAGAGTAGGAGACACAGAAATTGTATGACCGATAATAATCAAGAATTAGCAAAGCTTCTTATGTTTGCAATTTAAATGTTGTTTTCTTTCTGCATCTTTTTAGTTGAAAAAGACTGATACATCATGTGAGGATATGCCCATACTCTGGATAGTCGTTTAGTAGGGTTGAGTGACTTACGCTGACAATTAGATTGTTAGGATTGATAGTCATAGTTTCATCTTCCATGGTTGCTATTCTAATTTTTATTGTTTATTTTTCTCTGAAATTTGAACATGTTCTGTTTGATTATTAGTCTCAAAAAGAAAGAGAACAAAATGTTGTGTGAGGATTAATGCACTTATAGGGTAAAGTGCAAAAGACTCAACCCCTTGTAGGATCACAAGAAATTTACGAACTTGCTGCATATAAGCTTTAGTTGAATTTGCTGATGCATGAGTTGTTAGTTGGTCGCGGAAACCAAATTTAGAATGAGAGAACCATTTTGCAATCTTTTGCCTATTTCATCAATTTTAAATACAGATGTGAATATAGTTTGTTTCACTTAGAAGAAACCACTGGCATTGGCAAGTAGCCTGCTTTCATTTATAGGGTAAAGTGCAAAAGACTCAACCCCTTGTAGGATCACAAGAAATTTACGAACTTGCTGCATATGAGCTTTAGTTGATGAATTTGCTGATGCATGAGTTGTTAGTTGGTTGCGGAAACAAAATTTAGAATGAGAGAACCATTTTGCAATCTTTTGCCTATTTCATCAATTTTAAATACACATGTGAATATAGTTTGTTTCACTTAGAAGAAACCACTGGCATTGGCAAGTAGCCTGCTTTCATTTATAGGCGTGTCAAGGTTCTTAGCACCAAAAGAATCATTTCTATTTTTGGATTTAGGGCTAAAAGGTTGTTTTTCTCCATTCGGCATGTTGGAGTCGAAAGTTGCGCTTTATGTCAAAGTATTGTACTCTTTCACTTTAGAATTCATAAGATAGATGTTATCAATTTTTTTAAATTTTCTTGCTGAGCTTGTTTTTTTCGACTTTAAATCTGTATATACCCTTCTTTAGGTGTAGTGATAATATTGGATCAATAATTTAAATTTGTATGTACCCTTTTTTCAACTTGTTTTTTTCTTGCTGAGATTGTGTTTTTGTAACTGATTTTAGGCATGTTTAGGTGCTTCAACCTGCTACCATGGGTGTTCATGTAGTTGTCACTAATGGCCTTATTTTAAACAATAGCATTAAGCATTTTAATCAAATGCTATTGTTTCTTCACTCAGCGAATGAAAAGAAACAACTAAAAGACCTTATTTTTTCTTATGTTCTTTACTGATTTTGAAATGATCTTTCCTCTTACAGAAGCAAAAAAAAGGAGGTTGAAGTTCATATGTCTAGCAGTACAGTATTGGATAATGAAGTTCATGTCTCTTAACTTGCAGGCAGAACCTTAAAGCTATATATATATATATATATATATATATATATATATATATATAGCTGTTATTACAAAATATGCTATGTGTTTTCGATTTTATATAGTTAGAGTAATGCATATCTTATGCATACCAATCTTCAAAACCTCACTTTATGCTTTAAGGGTTAACTACAGAAGTATTAATCCAAGGCTAACCTGTTGCCATTGATGACTTTGGGAAAGTTAATGTAAGTTCTAGATGAATGACCTCGTCCTGAAACTAAGCCATATGTTCTGGGGTTAACATTTCTATCTGGTCTGTTATTGTATTTTTATTGTGTTTTTTAGTGTTTGTTTGCTTTTTTTGTTAACTTTTTTTTTTTGTTATTATCCTTTGTGACTTGATGGTTTGCAAAATGAACAATATAACCTTAGCTCGATTACTTTTCATTGTGCAAGATGTTACTGAAACTAGTTATTATGCATTGCTTGATTATCTGTTAGTGCTGAATATAATGTTTAAAGTAAAAATGAGGACTCAGCAAGCCATGTAGTCTGGATGTATATGTTATGCTATTTAATTATCTTTTAATCTCTTAGCTTTACGTACTCAATTACAGATTGCTGTGTATGAATCTTGGTTTTCTTGAACTTATTTTGTGTTGCGTGTCTTTACTTTCCCCGTTGTGGTTGCATGAAATTCATGATCTTTGCTTATGACATACCATTTTCTTTGATGTAGGACTCGATTCTGACATGTGACTACTATATTATTGGGATTTGTTGACTTTGTTTCTGGAATGAAGGTGACTTCTGCAAAGAGGAACCGAATGGTGACTTTGTTACTTTTTATGCGGCTAGCTCCAGTAGTAGGATCAAGTTAGGTGTTGTTGTGCAAGTTAAAGTTGATTTTGAACTATTTTATACATTGGTCCCTCTTAAGCTAGAGAAAGATTGAAGTTGGAGTCAATATATGAAGATTTATGTTATTGTTGTAATCCTCCTAAACATAGTTAAAGTGCTGTGTATATTTTGTTGTAGATGGTTTTTTTAATTGAAGTTGCATTTGATATCCCTCTCTTGAACTTTGGAGAGTAGTGTTGGATTTTGAAATCACAGTTGTTTTTGCCCATGTAGAACACTTGTAACTTCTCAGTTTGAGTATATCTATTATGTAGTGGTCTAGGTGTACGAGGATTATGGAATTCTAAAACAACTTTTCATCCTAATAGACTTCTAAAATTTCCCAATTTCATGTATCTTTCCCCAGTGTCAGCTATATGGATTATTTTAATACATAGCAATCGTCTTTTTTGAACCAAATAAAGTGATAGTGGGTGGTGGAATAGTGAACTTCATTGAAATACATAAAGGCAAGCATAATAGAATATTAAGAGAGTCTGGTAGAGGAAAGTCATAAATTAAGTTTGTAAAATAAAAGACTTAATTTAAGATTCCATGAGACTCAATTTATTAAAATTGCCAACATAGGGGACCTCTTAAGTGTTTTCTTAGTAGAAAGTTCTGCATGCTTGTTGGGATAGAATATTTGATAACATTCCAATAAAAAAAATACTTGATAATTAGTCATTCTATATTTTGGCCAATTTTTTTATTACTTGATGAAACTCTACTAATTTAACTGTATCGTTTGCCAAAATAATGTGTTCCCTTAAAAAAAAGAGCTTTTTTTTTTATGTGTGAATAAATAGATTTTAGTTTTGTGAATTTTAATTTTTCATCTGTTAAATTGTTGAGCATTATTAAAAATAATTGTTTTGTTTACTCAATTAGAAAACACTAGTAATTTTGCCCGCGCGATGCACGGGAATAAATATATATATTTTTTTTTATTTCAAGTAAATATTTCTTTATTTTAATTTGTTTTTTTCATCGGGAAAAATTAGTAAGAACTTGCATTACTCGATTCAAGTACTAATAAAAGAGCAAGCTAGTAAGTTAGAAAGATACTTTTAATTGATCGATAAAATCAAAATGATATATACTTGTTTAGTGTATATTCCAATTCTGTTTGTCATACTCATTCTTTACCATGTGTAGAGTAATAAGGAAGTGGCAATTAATAATTGTAAATTGAATGGGAAAAATCATTGCACATAAAAATACAAACAAACTATAAAAACATAAAATCAAGAATCTGCAACATATATATTCTGAAATTAATATATTTTGGAAGATAACAATATATTCTAAATTCAAAAACCTGCGGCACATATAAACATTCAATATATGCATTTGCTCTCTTGTATTATTGTTTAGAAGATAAAGAACATCTAATAATACTTATTGCATAAGCCTAAGACATGAGATACATCATAAAATAATGCCTAGCGAAAGCTACTTGTTACGCTCTTTGAAAGTATAGCAAACATTGCTTATGTCCCAAACTCGTGCGATGCACAGGAAAAATACGAAGACGAAAATATGTTTTTTCTAACTTAACCATAATATTAGTTTTAAATTATTGTCGAATAATTCGAATAATTTGAGTATCTTAATTAGTGATATAGTTTAAATTCAATTATACAACTTTAAATACAATTAGGAATATTTTGTGTTATAGTATAACAACTACATCAACCTAAATAGAGTGGGTTTTCTTTTTATTTTATGAAAAGCCTATCTTTTGATTGAAATCCCAACAAATGAAATCATGAAATTTTTTTTAGCATGATTAATCGTCTATAATCTTTAATTCTCTTATGATTTTCTAAGATTAGAAAATGGATAAGTTTTAAAAAAAAATTATGATACAAATTAAATGTATAGAAACAAACATAAAATACATAGAAACAACAAACTACATAGAAACGAAAAGTTGTTAAGGTAGGAGTAAAGTATTATTATAGAAGTGAATTTTTCCCAAGTTATCAGCATTGTTGTACTCCCTCCGTTGCATAATTTTTTATCTTTGAAACTTTTTTTTTCTCATTTCATATATTTAGTTCTTTACAATTCCAATGCACAAACCTTTTTTTTTCCAACTTTAACCCTTCATTCAATCATTTCTTTTACTCCTCATTAATTTTATTTTTATCATCTCTCTTATATTTAAGCCACCACTATGTATTAATTAATGGACATACTTTTTAATAAAAATTAAATACTACTACAATTTTCAATAAGGATTAAATATAAACATTTAGACAAAACACATATAAAACTTACAATAATCGACACTTCCTTAATATGTATGCTCAAATCTAAAAGGCCAAAAGTTAAGTTACAGATGGAGTAACAATTTAACACATAACATCTGAATATAAAAATTGAACTTACTGATTTAAACAATTAGAGTCTACCACACATTGTTGACATGGATATAATTCGGTAGGAAATGGCAATAAAAAGAGCTTGTCATTACATTTTTTTCCTTTTATATCAAGTGATTTTTCTTATCTAAGTGTCTTCTAAAAACAAAATAAAGCTGGACTTAAAAATCAAGCTACATTCAGTTCCTTATATTGCTTACACTGTCCCTCGTCTCAACTCTCAAAATTTGTAAATTCATATTATATAGTTCTTTACACTTGAAAAATCACCAATCGGTAGATGGAACTCCCTTTGAACCTGTTTTGCAAGAATCAAAACGATTAGTAATTGAGAAATCAAGGGACCAAAGACAAATCGGGGAAACAAAGGAAAGGAATTGAAGAGATCTTTTCAAATACATCATCAAGATTATTAATAAGCCCTTGTTGAGCCTTGACTTTGCCAATTACTGCAAGCATCTCCTTTATTAGATGACTTACTATTATAATATGCATGAATTTTAGCAACTATATCATGTTTCCCAAATTCATTGATTTGCATCATTGAAATGACAACTTCAAATCTTTAATAGCAATGACAACTTCATTGATTCAAATATTGACCTAGAAGCATTCATAAGTTTAGCAAAAGAAATCAGTGTTGGTCTTATAAGGAGAAATCCAAGCTAAGATATTCTTAAATTTAATTAGATCATACATAGATTAATAAGACATGTATGCTAAATAGAGCAAGTACCATGCTCCCGCAAGCAGCTGATAAAATCAAAATTCTCACAGAAAGTAAAATCTAGATATTATTAAAGTCTCATACCAGCACCTAAGAGCTACAAAGAAAGTAAAATCGAAATTATCATAAAAAAATTAAGACTTCTCTATTAGCATTATAAATTAACACTCCTGAACTCTGCAATGCATGTGTAAGTGTATCCAACAACCTGTTGAAGTAGTACAACAGACTTTCGTAAATATATTAAAATCAAAATGGTCCCAGAAGTCAATGTTGCATTTCTAATTAGAACATTTATCATTTGCAAAGTATTTTGACCAAAGATGAGTGGCCAATTCTGTAAGATCACGGAAAATAAAAAGTTTTATGCAACATTAATTATAAATTATACTCCAAAGTTTTTCAAAATTTTGGCTTGGTCAATCCAAAAATGTTGTGCCAATATTTGGTGCAATAATATCTAATACAGCAGAATTGTTTGTTTGAATGCAACAGTGCAGCGCAACCAACAATCTTACAGAACACAATAGTCTAATACACGAGATAAGGATGAATTAGAGTTTTTAAAACTATGGGCTTCTTTTCCCAATTATACAGCATCAAGAACTAAAAATCTAATCAGAGAAAGGAAGTGAATTAAGTCCATATTCAGGTTACCAAGCACAATCCAATGAATTTGCAACTAATCATTTCTTAACCACATGTTAAGATACGTATGTTATTGCTATGACCTTTATGAGCAATTAGCTGATTAAAGAAAATGTCTCCACCCACAATCTCCAGCCATGTGTCCATTCTCTATCTTTGAATGCTTGCTATGAGATGGAACAAAAATTTTGTCCAACATAGTTTAAAAATAGTTTAAAGGTTCTAAATTCCTTTTCTCATTTTATATACTAATCAAATAAAAATATATAAATTTTCACCTTTTTGAGTACACACTTGATATGCTAATGGCACCACCTTCAATAGTGAGCTCTTTCTCTTTCATTTTTTCACTTGTAGCTTTCATGGTCTGACACTCCTCCGAAGGATGATATATGGCGTTCTCTGCATCACATGCCAATCTATGTGCTAGCTGAGACACCACTCCACCTGGACCACCACTTTGGGTAGGAGCAAAGAAATTTGGCTGTGAAGAAATATGAGTTGGAAAAACCTTGTAGTAACAAATTGTGACAACTCCCTGAGATGAAAGTAGCAGCAACCAACAGCAGCAGTAGCAACCAGCAACAGCACACCAACAGTAATAGCTAGCAGAAGTCCAGAATAGCAACAACAGCATACCAGCAACAATAGCAAACACCATCAGCACAAATCCTGGAATTTTAAAAGGAGGTCAAAGATTTTGAACACCATGTTTTAGGCCCAAAATATCAAACTGAAAAGAAAAAATAATCAAAGGTTAATATATTTCTTTGCTCTACTTTCACAACTTTGTTTATATGCTTTTTCAAGCCTAAATATTTATAAAATCAAGAAAGGGGTCATTGTGAAACTCTTCTCATTTAAGTTAGGACATTGTGAGAGCTAGTGGTAACACCAACACAATTATATGCAGCATCATTTGAATATTCTAAGCCTTAATTGTAACTATCAGACAATCATTTTTCCCCTGAACATAATGAAGGAAAAAATTAATTGAAATGCTTAAGAGAGAAAGCCACATTAGCAAACAAAATGCCGCTTGTGCATCAACCTGTTGCAGTTCTATAACCAAGACAGGAAGCACAAAGTGCATTATCGTCTTGATACCTTAATCAGATCAATATTCTAAGCTCATTTGTACAGAACTATCTCATATGTCACTAGATATTTTGTCAGTCAAATAACATGGCTAGAGTTAAGAACTAAAGAACAAATTTTACATACAAAGTGACTAAGAAACAGAGATAAAAAAGACTTCAAAAAAAAAATGCAAAACTTGAATGAATAAACAGAGAAAAAGGCAAAAAATGTAAAATTCATATTACCCTTCTTTCCTCTATCTTCTACTTCATGATAACCATGAATTTTTTAGAATGGAAATTATATGTCAACAGGAAAGTCTTGATGAGTTACAGTAGTTCTTTTGGTGAGATGATTAGTACAGGCAAATCTCTATCACACTAAAGTATAATATACAGAAAGCATTTCATTATTTTACAAAATCTTGGCAATATCGTCATTGTTCAGAAATCTTCTGTATATAATATGTAGGTAAAACAGAAAACCCACAGACTTCGTCTAGAGGTATTATGATTTCATTCCTATAGGAAGAATAGAAGATTAGAAGGGTTCTTTTTGTTTTCTTTTTTCTTTTTAAATGTAGTATAAAGGTCCATTTTCTGCAATTCTACATTGCTATTAATAAGCAGAGTTAGATGTTGCTTAAAAATGATAAAAATACAAAATTACACCTACAATAAAAAAACGACATGCAATTAAGCTTCAGTAATATCATTAAAAAAACCAAACCTGACAATGGTCATCATTAAGAGGTTGGTCGGAACGAATTATCTGATGAAGATTGGTGCCCACCAATTCATAAACAATGCATACATCATTGAAGGTCTCCTTTTTGGGAGGTCGTATGATATCCATAATGGTAATGATATGTAAAGACGTTAGCGATTTTGAAAAACCAAGCAGAAAGGTGCTGATTAGTAGACATCAATCAAATTTAAAGTGAAAATAAATTTGATAAAGCACGGTGTAGTAAAAGAACATGTGGCATAAATGCACACATATGCATGTATCTGTGAAATTACTAAAAATAACTACTACTAAGATGTACAAATTATAAGCTTTGATCACATTCAAAAATCTATACTTGGAGACTTTTCATCCTAACACATTTAGTCTTAATTGCAAATCTATACATGAGAGCTAATAAATCATAAGTTGATATCCTAGGTTCTTGTAACAAATCAGTCAATTGTTCACCAGAGAATCTATCAACAATTTTGTCAAAAATAAGGTAAAAAAACGTTAGTGAAATTAAAGAAAACATAAAGTAATAGAAGAATAAAAGGATTCATATGATTGACCAACCTCTGACTGCACCAACTATCTCCCCGCAACCGACCCTGGTGCCATCCTCTTTGTGCGCCGCCCAATTAATCTGAGTACTTGACCGTGGCATCTCAAACCTGGTTGCCATCGTCTTCTTCTTCGCGATAGTAATGTGAGGGATGGGTGAAGGGAGTAGCAAAATCTAGGGTTTGTGGCTCAGTGAAAGAGATTGAAGGAGAGAGTAAGATGAAGAGGAAAGAGATTGATAGTGAAATAGATTAACAGAAAGAGAGACAGAGATTCAAGAATGGAGATGAAAAGTGAGGAAAAGAGACCAAGAAGAGGAACCGAACGAATAGGGAGGAAGGGGAATCGAACAAAAATGAAGAAGGAAAGAGGGAGAAAGTTTCTGTATTAAGCTTTGGAGAATGGACGGATAAGATGCAATTTTAATCCAATATGATGGACGGCTCAGATGTAAATTAAGAAAACATATGATTAATGATAGATTTAGGAGGGAAAAATATCATTAGGAGGGAAAATGGATGGTGTTTAGGAGGGAAATCATTTTGCCTTCATACTTCTCCTATTTTATTTATAATATAATAAATATAATAATAATAATAATAATAATAATAATAACTAGTAATTTTGTCCGTGCGATGCACGAGAATAAATATATATATTCTTTATTTCAAGTAAATATTTTGTTATTTTATTTTTTATTTTTAAAGGGAAAAATTAGTAAGGACTTACATTATTCGATTCAAGTACTAATAAAAGAGCAAGCTAGTAAGTTGGAATGATGCTCTTAGCTGGTCGGTAAAATCAAAATAATATATACTTGTTTAGTTTATATTCCAATTCTGCTTTCCATACTCATTCTTTACCATGTGTTGAACAGCAAGGAAGTGGTAATTAATAATTGTAAACTGAATGAGAAAAATCATTGCACATGGAAATACAAACAAACTATAAAAACATAAAATCAAGAACCTGTAGCATATATTCTGAAATTAATATATTCTGGAAGATAACAATATATTCTAAATTCAAAAACCTGTTGTAAGCATTCAATATATGCATATGCTCTCTTGTATTATTGTTTTTGAAGATAAAGAACACCTAATAATACTTATTGCATAAGCCAAAGACATGAGATACATCATAAAATAATGCCTAAGGAAAGCTACTTGTTCTTTGAAAGTATAGCAAACATTGCTTATGTCTCAAACATGTGCGATGGGGGAATTTGAAGGCGAAAATATATTTTATCTAACTTAATAATAATATTAGTTTTAAATTATTGTGGAATAATTTGAGTATCTTAATTAGTGATAAAGTTTAAATTCAATTATACAACTTTAAATACAATTAGGAATATTTTGTGTTATAGTATACTCTCTCCGGTCCTTATTATAAGGCATACTTAATCGAATTACAAATACTAAGAAAAATAATTAGTTTTAATTTTTTATGATAATATTTTGTAACATTACAATTTTGCCCTCTCAACTTTTATTGGAAAGTTCACACTCATTAATGAACACAAAAAAACATAAATAGTTAAAGCATTTTATAAGGGCAAAAAAGAGAAAAAGTAATAAATGATGCATAAGAAATATAAAATGACTTATGATTAAGACCAAAAATACCTTCTAGAATGTGACCTATAATAAAGATTAGAGGGAGTAACAATTACATCAACCTAAATAGTGGATTTTCTTTTTATTTTATGAAAAGCCTCTCTTTTGGTTGAAATCCCAACAAATGAAATCAATTTTTTTTAGTATGATTAAACGTCTATGATCTTTAATTCTCTTATACTCCTTTCGTCCCTTATCATAGGGCATCATTTTGGTAGAATTGATGTCCCTTTTTATAAAAGTCGTTTTAGAATATCTAGGTAATATTAAAGAGTTTATTCCATAATTCTCTTATACTCTCTTCGTCCCTTATCATAGGGCATCATTTTGGTAGAATTGGTGTCCCTTTTTATTAGTAGTTTTAGAATTTCTAGGTAATATTAAAGAGTTTATTCCAAATACATCCCTCATAATTACATAGGGGTGATAGGATAATAATTACAATAAAGAGAGAAATGAATAGAGTTGTAAAGTTTTAAATAAGGATAACTTTGGAATGACAACATATTTTTTGATAAATTTGAGAGTAATAATTATTTTTCTTAATATGCGTGAATTAGGAAAAAGTGACTTATATTAAGAGACAAAGGGAATATTTTCTAAGATTAGAAAATGAATTTTTTTTAAAAAAAAATATGATATAAATTAAAAGTATCGAAACAAACAAAATACTCCCTTTGAACTTGTTAAGGTCGGAGTAAAGTATTATTATGGAAGTGGATTTTTTCCAAGTTATCAGCAATGTTGTACTCCCTTTATTTTTTAACTTTTGATCTTTTAGATTTTTTTTTTCTCATTTCATATCTTTTGTACTTTTACAATTTGAATACATAAACATATTCTTTTTCCAACTTTAACCTTTCATTCAATCATTTCTTTTATACCTCATTAATTCTACTTTTATCATCTCTCTCATATCTAAACCACCACTATACATTAATTAATGAACACACTTTATAATAAAAATTAAATACTACTAAAATTTTTAATAAGAATTAAATAGAGACATTTTGACAAAACACATAAAACTTACAATAATCAACACTTTCTTAATATATGTGCTCAAGTCTAAGAGGCCAAAAGTTAAGATATGAAAGGAGTAACAGTAGTTTAACACATATAACATCTGGATATAAAAATTGAACTTACTAATTCAAACAATTACAGTCTGTATTACATTGTTGACATAGTTATAATTTGGTAGGAAATGGCAATAAAAAGAGCTTGTCATTACATTTTTTTTCCTTTTATATCAAGTGATTTTTCTTATCTAAGTGTCTTATAAAAACAAATTAAAGGTGGACTTAAAAGATTGAGCTGCATTCAGTTCCTTATCTTGCTTACACTTTGTCCCTAGTCTCAACATTTGTAAATTCATATTATATCTATATCCCCTCAAAACTTCTCTATAGTTCTTTACACTTGAAAAATCACCAATTGGTAGATGAGACTCCCTTTGAACCGGTTTTAATTCTCTCCAACACCCCTTTCAATTCTCTGATATAATAGTCCCCCACATTGCATGTCCAAGTCCAAGGTAGATAAGATTATAAGAATCATTCCCTTGCCCAAGCATCCTAAGGGGTTAGCTTCTGCACTGACCTACTTATATACATTTTTATATGTAACGAAAAATAAAAAAATTGAGTCAGACATGAACATGGTATAGAGAAGATAGACATGCATAATATGGAGAGCATGAGGTAACTTGAAGCCAAAATGTGTTATCAGAGTAGTTAAGCAATTAAGCCATCGCTCCTGCTTATTGATGCAGTCTTGGAAATTCAAGTAGCATTGTAGCTTTTTGCCCTTCAATTCATTTCAAATTATTTAAAAAAATGTGACTGACAGCAAAGATTGAAAAGTAATAGAACGCAATGATACAGATAAATTGCATTCCAGTATACAATGAGGAAAAGAAAACTAAAAGTTATTACTATACCTCAGCATCTATAACAACAACGTGCATATATCTGATTATATTTGCTTGGTTCATTACTTTCCAAGTTTTTGTTACTCTTGCATGTAGTACTCTGGAATCTGGATTCCCTGCCTAATGTTAGATCTCTTATCAAAAGTATGGCAATTTCCTACAGTTACATGTATTTAAATCACCTAAAAAACAGAGAATAAATACTTAATTGTGTGCATTATAACATGATAAGTATTAAGAAAACTGGCCTTTCCAAAAATACTGTACTTGGCAAGATCAATTTACAATCACCATTTTAAGTAGACTATATTCAAAAGTAATATATTCATGTATGTTTAAGTTTAAACAAAGAATGTCTTTTTTTATATAGGAAATGATCCTAAATGATATAACAAAAAGAGAAGACAAAACAAAATAAGAAGGAAAAAACATTCTCTAGTAACATTTCAACTTAATTCATTGAGTGAAATAGCAAAATAAGAAGGAAAAAATAATACCATTCTCTCTTGAAAATTATTTAAAACGGCAAAATAAGAGAAGGATTTCATTTAAAAGAGCAAAGAAGCAAGAAAGTTACTTCCTGCAAAGTCAAAACAGCCAAAACAAAAAGCAAAACAACAAAGATCTAACACCCACGCCTTGTTACAATAATTTTTGCCAAGTGCACCCAGAATTTACATAAAAGCAAAATCTTCTTCCCTTGTAACAGAACAGAACAGGAGTAATTACAGCAGGAAACCCCCTCCCCCTCCATATGACATTGTTGAGCTAAAAATCAGAGTCTTGTTTACCTGCAACATTGCGACAGGGAGAAAAAACAACACTCCAAACCTGTTGAATCCTTTAGGGAGCAGTATGACATATTCAACGCCCTCATCACACTGTGGTTACATAAATGCCAACCAGTTTAGGCAGCAATAGTTAGAGCACTATACTAAACATTATGTTCAAAATATGCAGTAAATCCAAAACTATAAAATCCAACAAAGGAGTAGAATAGAGAACCCCTTTTCCATATTCTGCCAATGCTGCATCTGAAGAACTGATGCATTCATTGTATCTTGAAAGCGTTTCCTTCATACTGCAAAGTCAACAAAACCCTCCAACTCTGTAATGCATTAGTAAGTGTGACTGACATTAGCATTTTTCAATAAGCAAGTTCTTTGATGTGAAATAAAATAAGAGAATTAATTGAAAGGTATTTATAACATGAAGAATGTAGCATTGTGACCATCCGAAATGGAAAACTAAATAAAGCAACAACAATAAAATAGCATAGAATTAGAAAAAATTCTTAACAACTAACCAAAAGACATGATGTCAATCAAGCTCATGGTGCAAAATATGAAAAAGCAAAACATGTCTATACCATACTTGTCCAATACAACTTCTAAGTGTTGTCGAGTACAGCTTACCATAATCTTCGATATGCACAGCCTTGTCCAGTACAGCTTCTAAGCCCTATATTTTATTCTTTCCTCCTCGGTTTCTCTACCTGGGAAATGGTCGTCCTTGGCTTCTCTACCTGTTCTTGCCTCCTCAGTTTCATTCTTTCCCTTCTCGGCATCCTCGGCCGCTTCATCAGCTCGATAATTTTTCGTTGACTTCCACTCGAGTGACCTTATTCGGCCATGAAGCTTACTGCTCGGCGGATAGAATGGACTTTGAGTCTTGAAAGTAATTCGAGCCTCCAAATTCTTCGGGTCGAGTGGCTATTCTCGAACACGATGTTCGCTGCTTCAAGGAAGGAACGGACTCCGACTCTACAAAATAATCCGAGAAGAACTGTAAAGCCCTGAGCAGCAGATGCTCCGACAATATTTGGGTGCCTTCGCACCACATCTTTAAAACCTCTCACCGAGCTTTCGGACCTATACCGAGTCCGAGCGTTTCACAGACCTTATGAACTCGACACAAGCCTTTTCAGGCTTTACCGAGTAGGGGACTAGTATGTGATGAGGCATATACATAGGTGACATTGGCCGACCTTGATACCGGTATTATATGATGCATAAGTTACTCGTATTAAATGTCGTGCCAAAGAGGACCACCACGTCCCATGAGGCACCAAATTGATCATTTACCGTCCTCATTAAGGACATATGTTAAACTCACTCACTTCGGATCATGTTCTTACGCACTTGCCCACGATCTCGGTTAGCCGGCCAGATCGGCGAGGCTACAAGTGAAAACGAGGATTGCGACCCGATAGCTTGGCTTAGCCTCCCGGCCTCCCGGCTCAAAGCCTCTCGGCTTATATCTGGCCCAATACATCGCGGATCGAGGAATACACCTCGGCTAAGGTTGTCATTCCGACAGCAATCCCTCGTAAACGTTAAGATCCAATTGGTGATAATCTTGGCACACCTCGAACTCAAATAACAGTTTGAGTCGTGCCAGCATACTTTGGCACAAGCCTTTCGGCTTTCACCATGGCAAGCGCATAAAAGGATGTCTCCTTAAAAGCATCGTGACTTTAAAAAGTTCTCAGCCGCAAACAATGTTTTATGTCACCACCAACTCTCAGAAGCTCAGCACAGGCTCTTCAAGCCTATACGAGTTTGGGGGGCTTGTAGGGTTAACCAATAGTAAATCCTACCGCTACAGGATAAGCATGAGCTCTCTAGTACAGGATAAGGGTGAATAACTCATCCTTCTTATCCTGTAAGAGCCACGTCAGCCCTACTGGGCCGAACATGCCCATATGGCACCACAACACAACTTCCCCTATAAGTATCGCCATGCTATAGGGGCTAAGGTATGTTCTCTCATCCCTGCTCTCAAGAACTACGTGTGGCTTGATCCCCTTATCACTGGGGGTACGTAGAACCGGGGTCACCCTCGTCAGCTGCAACAACCCCAAACACACATCGTGGTGTCTCCCTAACACCGGGACACTACACCAAGAGACAAAAATTTTCCGTTCACACTGAGACGGAAATTTTCCGTTCACATTGACTCAAAAATTTTCCGTGATGTATGAGACGGAAAACACATTTTGTGTTTCCGAGAGACACGGAAGAATATAAACATAGATCATTTTTACTATTTATTTGACTTCATGACTTAAATGCCAATCTGAAACCAAAGCTTAAAATATATATATATATATATATATATATATATATATATATAAATAAATAAATAAAAAATATAATAATTAAAAAAAAAACTATCAGCTACTGCTTGATATGATTCAACCCTTAAATTAAATTTGCATGTGGAGTCTGTAATTGTCATAAAGGAAGTAACTTTAGCAAAAGGGTATCATCAATTCATCACCATAACCCAAACTTACAGAGATCGGTGCCAAAAGAAAATAATGCTGGAACCAAGTGAAAAAAAATTAGAGAAGAAAAGAGAACATGAAAGATAACAAAGCCAATGATAGTCTCATTCTCAGTATAAGATTACTGAAAACATTGCACAAAGAATCGACAGGTTTCTGAACGATAGAAAGGGAGAGGGAGAAATGCTTACAAAGAATAAAATGAGAGGAGGTGGCACAGAGGAGAAGCTGACGAAGGTGGAAGATGGGTATGAACACAAAGCATGTATATGTACATACAATATTCTTCCGTCTCTCACACAAAATGTGTTTTCCGTCTCATACATCACGAAAAATTTTGAGTCAGTGTAAACCGAAAATTTCCGTCTCAATGTGAACGGAAAATTTCCGTTTCTTGGCAGACAAAAATTTGAAATGCACTGAGGACAATTTTGTCCATGAAAATACGAAATGGAGGTCAATATTTCAACAATGGGGGCCAAAATTTAAAACTCAAAAAATTTATATGCGTCTGAATCTTTAACAATGCAAACTATCAACTACAAGGCCCGGCCCACATTGTTTAAAAACAAAAAATAAATTCATGTGTGCACAGCCATTAACTCTTATGAGGAAACCGCAATTGGTGGTTGAAACAACTAAGGAACCCTAGGAGAACACCTAGAAGGGGGGTTGAATAGGTGTAAAAGAAACCTTGAAAGATTTTCGAATAAAATGAATCGAAACAATAAAAACAAATGATTTTTGCAAATTATACAGACTTTAATCGATTAATCTGAACTTTAATCGATTAAGCCTGAAAGATCAAATTCACTTAATCGATTATGAATATGCTTAATCGATTAAATCTATCAGAAACAGAAAAATCACTTTTCAAACGCATACGAAAATCAATCAATCAACACGTAAGATCAGAGATTCAGCGAAAACAATTAACACCTATATTCTTATTGATTATCCTAGTTATGAAAATGATTTTCCCTTTATCAATTTGAACAATAAAGATTCAATTCAATCAATTATGAAAAACAATCTTTCTAGGTTTTCAAGCAAGAACACAATGAATTGACTTGAATGTAAAGAGTTAAGGGTTTAGAGATACGACACAGTGATTTATCCTGGTTCACTTTCATCCGCTTGAAAGCTACATTCAGTCCCCTCTTCAACGAAGAGAGATTCTTCACTATGAGGAATTAGAGTTCTCAAATTACAAGTAAATGCCTCACAAGACTCCCTTCTTGCTAGCCTACAAGAGATACACCACACCCTTGCCTTGTAATCCTATTGATCTTCTCTCTAATCTAACCTCTACCCCTTGTTGATAATCGACACAACAAGTCTTCACTTGCTTGATGATAATCCACACACCAAGGCTTCACTTTGCTTGATTCACAACCAAGACTTTCTTCTTCTTCTTGAGAAATTTGCTTGATGATAATCGACACACCAAGTCTTCTTGTTGTTGTAGTTGGCTTGCCTTTTTGCAAAGATTACAACTCAATGAATACACATGACACTCCTATGAATCTCATTCAATAGCTATGACAAATCACACAAGAGATTCAAAGGTTCTTGATCAAAGAATATGAAAATATGAAAGCTTTGATCTTTGAAATTGAGAGAGAATAGAATGGCTTGATTCTTGTAAAATTGATTATGAAAGTGTTCTAATTAATCACAAAGATTAGGAAAAGGTTTATCTAAAATACCCAAAAGTTAGAGCACTTAAAAACTGATTTTGAGAAGTGAAAATCGTATTTTAAAAAACCAGATCTGCAGTATTTAATCGATTAAATTTCAGCTTAATCGAGTATTAATCGATTAAATTATGACTTAATCGATTAAATCCACACTGCACATGTTAGAAACTTGTTTTCTCAAAACTAAACCTTTCCTTTAAAACCTTTAAGCCACCTATTGATTCTAGGTTAAGTGAAAACTCAAATTATGATTTAATCATGACTATGATAGAGATTCACTACCCTCTAAATAATCTACCCAAATAAAAGACCTAAGAAGCTTGAGAGGCAAAAGATAAAACAATTACAATTACACTCAAACTAAGTCTTCATGAGTTTGCTTTCTCTCTTCTTCATTTGATGTTTGTTGTTGCTTGTTGAACTTGAACTTGATCAACACATGATAGCTTGTTCAAAAACACTTTGTCATTATCAAAACATTCATCATGGAACTTACAATCTCCCCCTTTTTGAAAATGACAAACCATGTTTTGAATTTGATTGAAGTTGTTGATGCTTTAACAATTTGATCACTTGGTGAGAAACTTGCTCCCCCTCAATCAATGCATTTGATATTTGAAATCCAATTGATAGAAGCTTGATTCTCCCCTATCTTCAACAACTTAGCTCAACCTACATAAAAACAACAAAACAACCTTTCTCCACAAAAACATATCATTTCTCCCATTTTTCAAAACATACCATTTCTCCCCCTTTGGCATTATCAAAAAGTAATATATATACCAATTGAAAAATAAAATACTAAGCCAAAATAGAGAAATTCACATCTATTTCTTCACAACATTGATATCAATTGAAATATAACAAGTACTATACTTTGAAATGTGATACCAATTGGCAAGAAAATATAACAATGAATTATGAACCAATAGAAATATTAAGAAGTCATAATACCAATTGAGATATCATCAATGTAAAGAAATATCACAACAATAATAGCATGATAATCATCTAATCATCACTCAATGATACCAATTGAACTTTAGAAAAATAATACTATTTGAGAACAATTCAATTATACCAATTGAGGAGACTAAACAATTGTAAATATTCAACAATATCATTTTACCACTTTGTAGGACATTCACTTGAGATGCAAATGTAATACCAATTGAAGATGCATATGTATGAATAACACTTGTAAGCCCTTTTCTCTTCAATCATACCTACAAAACAATCATGCTTTGCTTTTTGGTATCCAAATAGTTTTGGATCCATTTTTGTTAGTGTAGGGACTCTCACCCTTTTTCATCCAAACAAAATCTCCTTTAGGTATACCATGCACTTTAATATAACACACATTTGAAGTATGTCCATGAGTACCACAATAGAAACATGTTGGAGAATTTGAAAAATCAACCTTTGAAAAATCAACAACATTTCTATGAGAATTACTCTTAGCATTAGTATAACCCAAACCAAACTTGTTTGAATTTCCTCTTTGAAAATTTAACAATGTGCGCAATTTAATATCACCATTTGTGAAACTTGCAAGCTTATTTTTCAAAATAGCATTTTCATCTTTGAGCAACTTGCAATTCTCACAATCAACCACAATATTCACTCTACTAGCACAATCACAAGAAGAACTAGCATATATAAGATCAAGAGTTTCATTTTCAAGATTAAGCTCATCAACTTGTTTTTGAAGTTCTAAAATCTCTTTTTGATGTTTCAAAATGAGCTTCTTTCTTTCAATGTTTTTCAAAACTAGTTTTTCAAGTTGTTCATGCATTTCTTCATAAGCATTATATAACAATTCATATTTAGAAGAAATTTCGGATTTAGTATGACTTACATTGCTATCCTCGCTTTGTTCACTTGATTCATCATTTGAACTTTCCTCTTCATTGACTTGAACAAGCAAGTTGAGATTAGCAACTTCTTCATCATCCGACGAACTACTCGATGTGCTTTTCTTCTCTTCTACATCACTATCCCAAACTATATATGCCCTTTTGTGTTTTGAATTTTTCTTGTCTTTCTCCTTCTTCTTGAGATACCTAGAGCATGAGTACTTGAGATGACCGGGTTTTCCACATTCATGGCAAACTACACCTTCTTTTGATGTCTTGGTCTTGTAGTGTGGGGAATCCTTCTCTTTATCTTTGTCTTTGTTCAACCTTCCTTTTCTCCTTAGAAACTTGTCAAACTTCCTTAGTAAAAGTTTCATTTCTTTTTCATCAACATCCGAATCGGAATCTTCACTATCATCATCATCGGAACTCTCTTTCTTCTTGTATGATCTATTGACTTTAAGAGCAAGTCCCTTTCTTCCTTTGTTCTTATCCGACTCTTCATTCATACTTAATCGTCCAAGCTCCATTTCATGTTCTTGAAGCTTTCCGAAAAGTGTTGCTAGATCCATAGCATCCAAATTCTTAGATTCAACAATAGCCGTTACTTTTGGTTGCCAATTCCTGTCTAAACATCTCAACACTTTGTTAGAAAGTTCACCTTGTAAGAAAGTCTTACCAAGAGCAAGTAAATGGTTAATAATATGAGTAAAACGCTTTTGCATATCATTATAGATTCATTTGGAAGAATTTGAAACAATTCATAATCACGCATTAAAGCATTCAATCTAGCTCTCCTAACCTCACTAGTTCCTTCATGAGTCACTTGTAAAGTGTCCCACATTTCCTTAGCACTAGTACATTGTGAAACTCTAAAGAACTCATCATAGGACAAGGCGGAGGTGATGATATTCTTTGCTTTAAAATCATATTGAACTTTCTTTCTATCATCATCCTTCCACTTATCCTCGGGGATTAAATGTACTACGTCTTCAACTAAACTAGAGGGGATATAAGGACCTTTTTCAACTACTTTCCAAATTTCACTATCTATGGCTTGGATAAATATTTTCATTCTAACTTTCCAATAAGCGTATCCCTCACCATTAAAGAGTGGTGGACGACTTATTGAAGCACCTTCACCACCAAAGGAATTCATGGAACCCATTGCGATTTTCTTAAAGGATCTTTACGAAAAAGCTCTTATGCTCGTGTCTTTCGACCGAGCTCTGATACCAATTGAGGAAACCGCAATTGGTGGTTGAAACAACTAAGGAACCCTAGGAGAACACCTAGAAGGGGGGGTTGAATAGGTGTAAAATAAACCTTGAAAGATTTTCGAATAAAATGAATCGAAACAATAAAAACAAATGATTTTTGCAAATTATACAGACTTTAATCGATTAATCTGAACTTTAATCGATTAAGCCTAAAAGATCAAATTCACTTAATCGATTATGAATATGCTTAATCGATTAAATCTATCATAAACAGAAAAATCACTTTTCAAATGCATACGAAAATCAATCAATCAACACGTAAGATCAGAGATTCAGCGAAAACAATTAACACCTATATTCTTATTGATTATCCTAGTTATGAAAATGATTTTCCCTTTATCAATTTGAACAATAAAGATTCAATTCAATCAATTATGAAAAACAATCTTTCTAGGTTTTCAAGCAAGAACACAATGAATTGACTTGAATGTAAAGAGTTAAGGGTTTAGAGATACGACACAGTGATTTATCCTGGTTCACTTTCATCCGCTTGAAAGCTACATCCAGTCCCCTCTTCAACCAAGAGAGATTCTTCACTGTGAGGAATTAGAGTTCTCAAATTACAAGTAAATGCCTCACAAGACTCCCTTCTTGCTAGCCTACAAGAGATACACCACACCCTTGCCTTGTAATCCTATTGATCTTCTCTCTAATCTAACCTCTACCCCTTGTTGATAATCGACACAACAAGTCTTCACTTGCTTGATGATAATTCACACACCAAGGCTTCACTTTGCTTGATTCACAACCAAGACTTTCTTCTTCTTCTTGAGAAATTTGCTTGATGATAATCGACACACCAAGTCTTCTTGTTGTTGTAGTTGGCTTGCCTTTTTGCAAAGATTACAACTCAATGAATACACATGACACTCCTATGAATCTCATTCAATAGCTATGACAAATCACACAAGAGATTCAAAGGTTCTTGATCAAAGAATATGAAAATATGAAAACTTTGATCTTTGAAATTGAGAGAGAATAGAATGGCTTGATTCTTGTAAAATTGATTATGAAAGTGTTCTAATTAATCACAAAGATTAGGAAAAGGTTTATCTAAAATACCCAAAAGTTAGAGCACTTAAAAACTGATTTTGAGAAGTGAAAATCGTATTTTAAAAAACCAGATCTGCGGTATTTAATCGATTAAATTTCAGCTTAATCGAGTATTAATCGATTAAATTATGACTTAATCGATTAAATCCACACTGCACATGTTAGAAACTTGTTTTCTCAAAACTAAACCTTTCCTTTAAAACCTTTAAGCCACCTATTGATTCTAGGTTAAGTGAAAACTCAAATTATGATTTAATCATGACTATGATAGAGATTCACTACCCTCTAAATAATCTACCCAAATAAAAGACCTAAGAAGCTTGAGAGGCAAAAGATAAAACAATTACAATTACACTCAAACTAAGTCTTCATGAGCTTGCTTTCTCTTTTCTTCATTTGATGTTTGTTGTTGCTTGTTGAACTTGAACTTGATCAACACATGATAGCTTGTTCAAAAACACTTTGTCATTATCGAAACATTCATCATGGAACTTACATCTTATGCACCTACGTTACTGCCAACTAACAGCATTCCAGGTAACCAGTTCATATCCTCATCGTCCAATCCGTTCCAGTGTGCACAGCCGTTCATAGTAGATGAGTTTACAAACTCATCTACTTTTGATGCGTATTGAAAACGGCTCCTTAAAAAAATTATATATATTAAAATTAACGTAATATGTATGTTTAAAATTATGATTATTAGAGCTATTTGGTTGTATATATTTATTGACGTTTGTCAGTTTCTCTAGTAATCATAACTTTATAACGTAAAATCTCCATTTCTAAATATTTATTTTTCTCTTAAAAATTTCAAAAAATACATTTTTCAATATTTTTTTATCTATATTTAATTACTTATCAAATAATCTAAAAACACTTGTTAACATTTGGTAACACGATTATTGAAGCTTCCAATCCGCGCTATATTGATAATTAAAGTTAGCATGGTCACATGGGATGCCTTTGTTTTGAAAAAATATAAATAATGAAAACATTTAATAAGGGCAAAAAAGAGAAAAAACAATAAATGGTGCATAGGAAATGTAAAGTGACTTATAATTAGGACAAAATTTTTTTTCTAGAAGATGATTTATCATAAAAATCAAAAGGAGTACTTAAGAATCGTGGAGTATTAAACTTCTAAAAATACGAGTAAATAGAAATAAAGATTTTCTTAACAACAACCCTTAAAATTGATGTAAGCGCCGAGAATAAGCTCCTCAATAGATTGATTTCATTGAAAATTGTGTTATTAAGAAATTAAAAATTTTATATCTTTAATTTTACAAAATAATACTTAATCATTTAGGTGTTTATCATGTTAAGAAAAACCTATAAATAATTAGGAATTGTCGGGAGGGAAAACTTCCACTATGAAGCAAGTTTTTTAGACCATAATAAGGGGACATCTCTTCATTTCATGCTTAGTGGCTAATCTTTTCCCTGCTCTTGTTTATGTTCTATGGCAACCACATCATCTTCATCTTCATCCCATGATAAAAATAAACATGAACTTTTCATTAGTTTCAGAGGACAAGACGTCCGACGAAGTCTACTTAGCCATTTGAAGAGAGAATTAGGCTGTAGACGGATTGATTTCTATGTTGATGATGTTAAACTTGATAGAGGAGATGAAATATCATCCTCACTTTTGAAAGCAATTGAAGGATCACAAATTTCTTTAATCATATTCTCAAAAGACTATGCTTCTTCCAAGTGGTGCTTGGAAGAGCTTGCCAAGATTATTGAATGCATGGAAAGAAATAATCAAATTGTATTGCCCGTTTTCTATAACGTAAGTCCAAGTGATGTCCGTCACCAAAGAGGAGAATATGGAATTGCATTAGCTGACCATGAAGAAAAATACAAGGACAGGACGGTCAACGATGTACAAAAATGGAGAGATGCTTTGAAGAAAGCTGCTCAATTATCAGGATTTGATTATCCAACACAGTTTATGTAAGTTGTTTTTTTGTTTTATTATTCAAATACAAATTTTTGTTTGAAGTCCCACGGTATAGTTTACACAACTCTGTTGGGCTACATACTAATTTTTTTTTTAATGAATTTTGAGGGAGAATAACTTTAACATGATATTAATTAAAGCTAGACACTAACTTTTTTTGAAAAAGCTTTTCATTTGGTTCAAGGCTCCTATGAAGTGGGTGCGTCTCACTTCGCATTTTTATTACTCCCTCTGTTACTTATTATTTGTCGTTTTTTAAGAGATTTTGTGTTTCTTTTTATCTGTCGTATTGAGGATTTCAAGAGTATAATAAATGCTATTTTCCATGTTTGTCCATATTTAATATGTCTTGGCTTAAGTAAGTAGTGGAGAAAAATTAATGATTATAGAGAGAGAAAGGGTATAGTGGAAAAAAACATAATTAATATATTGAAAATCTGAGTAATGATTAGATTTCTTAAAGGGTGTGTATTGTTTGAAATATGACAAATAAATAGGAACGGAGGGAGTATGTGTTTGTTTATATATATATGTCGGATTACTCCCTCTTAATATTAATTACTCCCTCTGATCTCATTTATAAACAAAAAAAGACAATCCACTAATATAAGCAAAATTTAACTAACTTTCTATTCCCATTACAATTATTCCTAAAATATTCTCAAAATGTAGTTAGGTCATTTAATTTTTGTTTCATTCCCAATATAAATTTACTAAAATAGTCTATTTTTTTTATGAATTTGAAAAAATTAAATACATTCATCTAACTTCCTTCATAAATGTGAATTAGTTATTTTTGCTTAAAAATGAGACCAAAAGGAGTAGTTTTGAAATAAGGAGAATGCGGCTAGGAAATTATAAATAGTAAAAAGTCATTGAAAAATGTGATTTTTTAGATTTTCGAGAGAAACAATAATATGGACTTATGATAACTTTTTCAGTTCTAGTAGTCTTAACAAGTGTCCTTAATTAGGGTACTTGTTAGCCAGACACATGAAATAAAACCTTGACAATTTTGATATATTATATTGCTGCCTTGTCGGTCTATGCTCATGTTGCAATAATAATCAGCACAATAATTAGTACTTATACACAAATGATAGTCGATAACATTTTTATTTTGTTGGTTAGTAAGAAGAGGATATGATTAGGGCTGGTCCTAACATAATCTAGGTATTAGGATAAAAAAAATGAAGTTCTTATTGAGGAATAACGTTATTTTTTCAGCATACCCGGTAGATTTCATTTATACTTTAGACTTAATCAAGGTGAGAACTTGGAGGTGGTTTAATGCTCACTCCGAAATTCCAGGCATTAGTTTTGCAAATTGGTGTATTAACCCTATTTCTTGTATCTTGGCTGCTTCTAAGAACACTGTTAAGTAGGTGATCTTAGCTTTCTCTGTTGTATTTGAGTTGTGCACTCGTAGTGCCCCTTAATGCATTTTGGCTTATAAAAAAAAACTTTTTTAATTAAAAATAGCTCAATAAAAAATATAACAGGTTTACATCTAATCTCTTAAATATCAACGATCACAATAATCAATAATAAAATGAGGCATGAAATAAAACTAATAGATAGATAAAGTATAGGTAAAAAAATTAAAATTTTGAAAACCTTTTTTCGTGTTGGGGCCTTGGGCCATCACACCTCTTGCACTTTGTTCTATATATATAAAACTGACCTAAGATGAGACATGGAGAAACACATATTGTATATTAAAAAATATTTTTATTAAAAACTATGAAACTCACTTCGATAATCTCTATTGATTAAGGGATACTCTAGATACAAGAACGCAAAAGACGTGCTCTTACTTATTTTTTGTCTACAAATATTAGTTATGTTAGTTTCAAATAGCTCCTCTGAGTTATGTTTTGTTTCAAATTGATTTGATAAGTTGTTTTCCGTTTTAAATCGATCTTATATTTATTATAAAAAAATCGATTTATATTTTTTTTCTTAAAACATATTTTTAATGGTACAATATTAGAAAAATAATAAATGGAATTTTGGAGATTGTTTAGAAAATTTTAAAGAACTGGTTTTGCTTATTAGATTTAATTTGTTTTCTCAATTTTTTATTTCTTTTATACATTATCCACTTTTACTGAATTTTGTTCTTCTATCTGCTAGGGATGAATCAGATCTCATTGACAAGATTGTAGAAAATGTTTTAGAAAAATTGAGTCAATTTTTCATAAGTGACTCTGTTTCGGATAGAATAATTATTTTTGGGCTTTAGTCCATTAAAGAAAGAATAAACAAAATTAAGAGAAGGCCCAAGAAAGTGCAGGCCCAAAGTCTAGAAGGAAGCTCTTCCACATGACCAGATCAGGATGAGAAAGGCGTCCCAGGAGTGTCACCAATGGAGAAAACACGTTCCAACCAAAAAATACAGCACATCTTGTTACAGTAACGTGTTTCCCCAAGGAGATGAAGACCAAAGGCTTCTTCACCAAGCATATGTAGCCTTGAGCCAAGCACCCCATCAAGCATGTCACTCAAAACTATCATTTATGGGAAATATGCTATTCCTATCAGTAACAAAAAAGGGATTCCTTGCAAGATGGGTTGACAGTGAAAAAGGAAGAGAACCAATGGGCAAGAGGAAGAACTGAACAGTGACCATCAGTCCAAAATGAGGAAGAACGTGAAGGCCAAGTTACAAGTCCATTATAAAAAGAGATCTAAAGCATTAGCAAAGGGCAATTTCAGTAGAAGCCAACACAAGCAATCAAAAAGTGAGAGTGAACCAAAGTAGAGAAAAGCACTGATACTGTAACGTAGTCTTGAGGAAGACAAGAGAAAGACTTCCTATCAAGAGTCATCCTTTCTTGTCTAAGCCTACTACAAAAGCAAACACAGACCAGTATGTAGAGCCACAAACACTGAACTACAACAACGACACCAGAAACACAACGACAACAACGAGAAAATAGTATGGAGAGTTTGAGGGTGATAAGTACAAAGGCGTCCTATAAATTCTCATTATTTTAGCCCACTGTACTTCTCTTCTAACAAACACCCCCCTCTCTTGTACTATCTCTTCTAGTATAATAAAAAGGAGGCCATTGATTTCACTAAGTTTACGAACCCACTCTATTTTATCTTTATTCGTCAAGGAATTTAGATTTTGGTAGAAACAATTGGCACCGTTGCCGGGGAAATCATGGCTTCAACTCTGGAAAGAGATACACCAAGTGGTGTTCGGAGAGTGGTCCTTGATGATGGCACAAGGATGACCACTAGAGGAAGTTGTGGAACAACAACATCATGAATCATCAACCCATGAAGCGTTGCAGCAAGGAAGTTGTCTTTCTGCCTCAAAAGCGTCCTTTCCAAAAGGTGTCCACGTTCTTCTTACCCAACTTCCCAGAAAGCGATAAGGCAACTAGAAGGGAAAAAGTACCCTCTCACCGAAGAAGGCTCCCCTTTACAGAAAATAAAAACTCAGCAGCAAAGGCACACCTAGCTGGGAGGTTCTCATTGCAACGCTGCTACTAGTTATCTACACTAAAAGTTAAGTACATACAACTCTTGACTCAGTCTAAATTATTGTCATGCCTATTATGCTAGTATGCCTTTTCATGAAATTGGTAATAATATATTTGGATCATGATGATATGAAATGTGCACTGTATTATGTATTAGTTACTGTATGTGCAATTAAAAATATATATATATATATGTTCTGTCGTAGGATCACAGTACTTAGACAATTCGGTCTAAGAGTCCAGCAATCCCACTCTTGATGTCAGACATGAAATGTGCACCTTGAATACCAAGATACACACTCTCTTGTCGTTTTCAGCTTTGGGGGTGGTGTTTGTGTTTGTGTGAGTTAAGTTAGTTCATACCTGTGAACTTACCAGGTATCTTATACACATACCAGCATTGTCCGTATTGATGACCGCTTTCATGTGGCGGGTAAGATTCTTTCTCAACGGTTCTGTCATGATGGCGGGTATTAAGAGAATGGGAATCCTATGCAGGTGAGGATAATGAGATTCCTCAAACCCTTTCCTGCACGTGCCGGAATTCATACCGGTATAACGGTATGAAGTCATACGCCCCAATCATGTCAGGATTCAGTATCCGGATTCAGATTCGGTGGGCTTCTCTGCGGCCTCAATTCGGTATTTGCTTTGAGGCCCCACGGACCCCTTTGGATCTCAATCCGGTATCCGGATGACTATTCGGCGGGTTTCCCTTGCCTCATTCCGGTATTCGGATTCAGGTTAAACGGACCTCTTGGGCCTCAAACCGGTATCCGATTTCTGACTTAGTGGGCCTCTTGGGCCTCAATCCGGTATCCGGACTCAACATTCTGGTCCTGTTCATGTGGTCCATAACAACATATATACAAAAAAAAAACAATAATAAAGAAAAATATAGTTACAATATGTGTATGTTCATTATCTTGCTAGCTTTTAAATGCCTTTTCTTTTCCTTTGATGAATTATATATCATGTATCAGTTACTGTGTGTGCAGTTATGAAAAAAAAGTTACACTATGTGTATGCTCATTAGCTTGCTAGCTTTTGTATGCATCTATGACAACCTTGGTTTGATGGCTCTCATATGATAACGTGATTTCATTTACAACATTATACTGATATGATTACCTTGTCCTAAATAATTAATATCATTACCTAATATTGAGATGGATGATCAAATATGCATGTCTATATGTTACACTGTGACTTAGACTTCGTATGTCTAAATTCATGAATAATGTCGCTCTCATATATATATATATATAATATAATAAAAAGATAAAAATATATTTTGATTAAAAAAAAAGAGAGAGGCAACATTTAGATGACTTTGTACATATGAATGCTTGTTGTGTATGCCATAAATCTAGAATTAGTCTATCATGCAAGTAGTCAGTATTGCCATAATCTTTGTTAACTGTTCTTGACTCAATCATTGCTTTGTGTTAAAAATAAAAAATAAAAAAAAACTATTCTTTTTCATGATTCCAACATGCAAACACAATATTTCATGTTATAAGCTGCACAGATGCTTAGAGGACGTGCTTTTTAAAAAAAAAAATTTATATGAAAACAAGATCTTGGCAATGTTATATAATGATGCATGATTGATTTTGTATATAATTTATTAAAGAGAACTAACAAAACGGGCATGCGTAGCATGAAAATATCCGAAAAATGAAATTTGTTTATGTAGGAACAAGAAGTGACCTCTTTCTAAGATTTGAGAAGCCCTTGGTATGCTCTCAAGCCATGATTTACAAAGTTATGCTAAGACGCTCAATGCCATGGGAGGATCGATTCCTCCACCGTGAACAACAAACTCCTGATCTATCTAAAGTAGAAAAGCGCTCTACGTCCCGCCCAGTGAGAAGGCAATCAAAAGTAAAGGGTTAGAAATATCAAAAAAAAAGGTAAAGGGTTAGAAAGCGAATAAGGAAACAAAAGGCAGAGTTTCAAGAGAAGTAAACACAAACAGAAAGATTAGTGACAATCAAGCAAATGAAATCAAGCAAGGAGAAAAGATGAAATCATACTAGAAGACGACGCCCTGCCCAGAATCATCCGTCTAAAGGCGCCCTTCCCAGAATCAGCCGTCTAAAGGCGTCCTCAGTCCCAAGGGTGACACCCTGTCCAAAATCAGCAATCTAAAGGCATCCTCAGTTTAGTCCCAAGGGCGACTACTTGCCCACTATCATGTGGTCTGAAGGTGTCCCCACAGCTCAATCTCAAAGGGAAGAAAGGGAGAAGAAAATGTGCAAGTCCAAGAGCGACTTCTGAAGGCGCACCACGTGAGACCCTCAATTTAGGCCCAATTTAATTGTGTTATTTAGAAAAATAAATTAATTTTGTTTATATATTTACTTTAATTTTGTGCTAAATATGTGATTTAAGTAATATATAGATATATATGTGTGTGTTTATGGATTAAAAGCTATATATATATATATACGTGGGAATATATATATATATATATATATATAGATATATATACATATATTTTCCTTAATGAATTTAAATTGTATTCTTAACATGAAAATATTGCTATAAGGTATAGTATTTTATTTTAATGATATTTGAATATGAAATGATTTTGAAGGATTATGGTGTCCTATCTTCAGAAATTCATATATTTTAAACCGTACATCGAAAAATTACAAATGATATGTCAAAACGATCGTATCGAAGTGTAGATTATGAAAATGTAAATTCTTGAATTTAATTTTCGAGTTTTCGAAATTTTATCACTGCTACAGTACTGAACGAATTTTTGAACTTTAAAGTGTGAAAGTGTGGTTTTAATGCATTTAATAACTCTTTGACCCAAAAATATTTCTATGTGAATAGAAAATGTATTTTTTAAATCCCTGATTGGCTACACTGTCCAAATCAAATATATTTTCGTATTTTTAAATTATAAATTTATTTGAAAGCTTATGAAGTGCATTTTTGGAGGAAATGATCTTAGAACTTCAAAAATTCATAACTTCCAAACCGTAAGTCAAAATATTATAAATTTTATATGAAAACGATCGTATCAAAATTTAGTATTTGAATATGTGAAAATAAAATTTTATTTTGACATCTACGAAAAAAATTTCTGTACAGTAGGAAAAACGAATTTTGGTATTTTAAACTTAGGAAAAATTATTATGGAGCCTAAAATAAATTATTAGACTGTAAAATATTTTTATTTAGACATTTAAATAATTATCTGGATGCTCATTGGCTGCACCGTCCAAAGTTTATTATTTTTCTAATTATTCTGAAATTTTTAAGTAAAGGCTTTATTATGATTGGTTGTTGAAGAGGTGAATTCAAAAATGATCCAATGAAAATTTTTCTCCTCCTTTTGGGTCAAGGGTGCCGTCCAAATTATGAAGGAAAGAGGGGAATATTTTGTTCAGCAAATTACTAGAAACATCTTGGAATTAAGGCTTTAGTTTTTAGGAAAATCATCATTAATGCAAGTGCATGTTCCAAAGGATGAAATTGAATTTTTTTGACCCATTTTTGGTTGAAAGGGGCGTGTATTCAGACCTAGAGAGAGGGTAAAAATATTTTCACTTCACCTATAAATAGAACCCAAGATCCCTCCTATTTTCACACATGACATACAATCCATTTTTGAGAGAAAAATTAAGAAAAGTCTTGAGAAATTGAGGGAGAGGGCGTGGCATCCTTTGGGGGAAGGAAGGGAAATTTTCATACTCATTTTTGAAGGTCATCTTGCTTAGGAAAAGAGGTAAGCCTAAGAACTTAAGCTTTTATTTTTAAGCTTTTAATTTTAATCTCTTTATCCTTTGTTAAATAAACAAATAAATCTCTTAATCTCTTCTATGATTTTATAATCATAGACTAAAGTCTCAAATCTCTTCTTTGATATACTATTCTACAAAAAAAATGAATTATGATATGTGTATATAAATTTTTGTTTTGTTGATCAAATGAAAAAGGAATAAAGAGGGACAAAAATTGTTTAAAGAGAAATAATCTCCCCTTTTTAGCCTTTGATGACCGAATGTTCTTTATAATAAGAAATAAGGAAGAGTTTTCATATCATTGAAATATTTTCATTGCTTAGGAGAAAGGTATTCTCATGAACTTTTGATTTATTCATTTCTAAATTGTTTTAAGTTTCCTTTTCTGGATTTGTATAAACAACAGTGAGCTTTTTGAGTTCTTTTCTATTTTATGAACCCTAACAGGGAGTTTGGAAATTATTTTAAGTAATTGTGAAATTTTGTTTATGGTCATGTGAATAAGAATTAAAAGGGACTATAAAAAGGTTTAAAGGAATATGATTTCCCCTTTTATTTTCTTATGAGGGCCGAAATTTTAAGGATGAACTAAGGAAGTGAAAAGTTTGATTTGCATCATATGAACTTGTTTAAGTGATTTTTGGAACTTTAAAACGATAATTGTTTGATTGTTTTATTAAGAATTCTTAAAGGAAATAATCATGTGATGAATAAAAAAAATTGTGTTTGGAAATTATTGCAAAAATTACTTATGTTATTGGGTAGGCCGTGAGACCTACATGGTTTCACAAAGAAAAATTTTGTAATTGTTTAATGTTTATATGCATGATTTATTCTTTGTTCTTTGTACTTTGTAATTGATTTTAAGGTTTAATAATTGATTATGTGAAAAATAATTTGGTTACTGTTCATATTTTTTTTGGGTATGGCCGAATGATGATGTTGATATGATAGGTGTATTATTTTGATTTTCCTAAGTGTTTATGTGATTGTATCTTAATTATTTGATGTAGTTTCATGAAATAACAATTGAATAAATGATTTTGATAAAAAGAAATAATTCTGGAAAATTTATTTTAATACTGGAAAAATTTATTTTAATAAAGGTATGTGATTTAAAGGTGTATTTTGTATGTGTATCTGTGATGTGTTTATGTGTATATGTGTTTAGCATAATTTATAGTATGAAAACATAAGTTTTGAGAATGAATAAAATATTTATTTTCTGGAAATTTAAGTTACTGTTCAGAATTGATGTAAATAAGAAAAACATGATTATTTTCTAAGTTGAGTTTATTTGGAGTCTTTTTAGATTATATGTCTTTAGGTGTATGTGTTAGGACTTGTAGAATATTGATTTTTGAATAAATGCAACCTGTTTTGAGATGGCTGTCCAGCAAGCTTAAATTATTTAATTAAATCAAAGTTGATGTATTTTTATAATAGAGCTTGTAATTAAGCTATAGGAAAAAGTGGCATGATTTTTAGATTAACCGTTTGAGAGAAAAGTGATTTTTGGGATTAAAAGCTTATGCTGTCCAAAAGTTGGTTCTATCCTATAAGTGTTTATTTTAAATTAATTTTGTGTTAAATGTTCTAAAGTTAGGAAGAGTAGAGAAATATGTTATATATATTTATAAATTGTTATTACTATTTTTATTTTATTAGGACCGAATTTAATATGAGAGGGAGGAATGATTTTTGTTAATTTCCTAATTGTCTAAGTGATTATATGCTGGATATATTGTGTTTATTGATATGTATGCATGAAACAAACTTTGCGTCTTTATAGAAAATAAACTATCTCTGACAAATTAATTTTATTCTGGGAAATAATAATTTTATTTGGACCATGGGTCCCAAACTATAACTTCTGTATGTGTTGTGATGTTTGATTTTATATATGTGTATATTATAAAGTGTAGCATGGAAGTATGTATTTTTAAAGTAACAATGTTATTTAGTTGGATTTTATTTTCAGACTTCGGTGTATGTACTCTTTGTAATAAATTTAAAAAGAGGCATTTTGGGTAAATTTGAATAGATGCAACTCTGTTTTAGTTTGCATTCCAGAATTAATCTTTGCATTGTTAGGTGGATTTTAAATAATAGGACTTGTGTATTGTATGTAGGAAAAAGTGACCTTTTGTACTTGTATTGCATGCTGTCCAGAAAATCTATTAAGTTGCATTAGCTCAAATAATTATTTTTGACTTGGAAAAATGCATGAGTTCTGATTAGGGATATTTGTTTATGTGTAGGTTACTTGTTTATGTGATGAAAATGATTTTTAAATGGATATTAGTTGTTGTCTCAACTTCTTAAAAATGTTGTATCAAGTTAAAGTAATGTAGTTTGGTTTGTTTATGTTTGTGATGGCTTGGTAGTTGTTATATAGGTTTTTGGTTATGATTTTCATACAAATAAAATATGAGTGTCATATTACTTGATTTTGTTAATATGAAATGACTTTTATATTGATGTGAAAATATAATGTTAATAGTTATTAGTTAAGTCTTGTTATCTTATTAAATAAATAAATGTATCCTATGAGTATTGATACTGGTGATGTGCTTCTCTAAGTGGTCTATGTGTAATTATAGGAATTAGATTAATTCGTATGTGATTTTTATGATGTTGAGTACATGTTAAAATAATATAAAGTTTTAGAAAGATATGTTAGTCAAATGTAAATGTTTGTTTAAGTGTCTGTATAAATGTATGAACGTGGTAGTTGTTATATAAGCAATGTAGAGTGGTTTTATGAAAGTAAAAATGTATTCTTAAAGGTTTTCAAGTATTGGAATGAATCTTAAATTGTGTTTTTTAAAAAGGATTTCTTGGTTTTAAAAGGGATTGTTTTAAGTTACCTAATGCCCTTAAGAAGAATTTCTGTTTTAAAATAGTTTTGTACCTTGGGTTTAGTATTTACCTGATTAAATAAATAGTATAAGGTACTTAATAGATATTCTATTTGTATGTTGTTCGTCGTTCAAGAGTAAAAAGAATCAGAGGTGAACGAGCTGCTGAAACTGTGAACACAAAAATGTTGAAAACAGAGTAAGCGTGGATCTCAGGTGAGAGAGCAACATTCCTAAGACATAATGGAACTAAGGTAGCATTAGGACGTTCCGTATCATCTCAAAGGTCGGAACTAGGAATCTATCGGTTGAGTAGTAAAACGGCAATTGTATATGTGTTCCGCCGTTTATACGAAAAACACGATTCCTCGATATTACTTGTATGTCTGATATCACTTACGGTATGATATTGTATTAAGTTGTATGTGGTATATTGCCTTAATGGCTTTTGGAAATGATAATGGAGTATGTGATAGTGAAACTGGTTATAATTGGGAAATAATGGTTTATGATTTTGGATATAGAGTGGAATGGTTTATCCTATGGAAGGATGCTCAATGTATTTTGAACTGATGTTCCTATGAAAAGGACTTGGAATATTTGGAAGTATTACTATGAAAAGAAATTATGAGAATGTGAATCTTGTGGAAATTTGTGGATCGTTGTTAGTGTACAGTGATGGTGCAAACGACACAACGACTTTATTATATCCCCTTAAGTGACTGGCCATGTGAATGACTGTGCCGTCGTTTATGTCTTGTGGAATCTACTGTACTATAGGGAGGTGTTTGCTGTTACCATTAGAGGCCGAGGCCCGTTAGAAGCGAGGCTTAGAATGGGTCGACCAAACTAGGTTAATAAAAGACTTAAAAGACTTAAAAGACTTTAAGCTTAAATCCTTTCTAACTACGCGTTGAGAGAGAAGTAGTGGAGAGGAAAGATACCGTATACTTGGAGGTCGGGCATCCCTCCAAGTGGTGATTGCGATAGGGGAGGGCAAGGACGATGAAACGTCAAGAAGCCTAAGAGCGCTTCCCTAGGCAGGACGAGGTTACAATGATCAAGGTCACTGGCGGGCGTTGATCGTAGCAAGGACTGCAACCGGAACTAGGGATAGAGCTGTCGCCCCCTTGAGCAAATCTTAGATGGTGTAGAGGGAATCCGAATTGGGACTAGAAGCCATTGTTTTTGTGAAATGGGGAAATTATGAAATAATATTTTGTTTTGCTGGCCAACAAGGCGTGGTTCCAGCCGGTATGTACCCTTTGGCTTCGTTGTCAGCATGGTTAGGATTCCTGTGCATCCCATCTGCTTTTCGACTTAGGTTGTGGCTGGATATTGAAGGAGGAGATGTATCGTGTGTGCTAATCTACCCTTACCTCAATGATTTCCCTCCCTAAATCATTGATGGTTGTGAGAAGACTTAGCGGAAAGATTATGAGTATGGAACACTAGAGTAATGATATTAAGTTATGATGATATGACAAAGTTGTAATGATAAAGTTATAAGGATAACATGATAATGATATGGTATGGTGAACGCATGATAATTATGAGATATTAATGGGATAATGTCATAATGTAAAGCTTATGTTTATTAAAATTGTATGTATTTGAATCCTAATGTGATCCCTTAGAGTAAGTCCATGCCGTCGACGATTATTTCGTCCGGATCGTTGACTCTCTCTTTCTTTTCCCTTTCCTGTGGACATTGGGGAACAATGTTCACAGATGACAGATCATGTAATATATCGAGTGGTGGTTACTCAAGTCGGAAGAGGATCGCGAAGCGACGCACGAAGCAGAAGCAGAAATCAAGGAATCTTCCAGAAAATTGTGGTGGAGGAACGATGAAGACTAGTAGTCTAGGATAGTCTTGTTTTGTATTCCATCTTTGGATGGATAGGACATGATTACTCTATCCTGAATGTAACCCCAGTTGTAACATGGATTATTTAAATGAAATAAAAGAAGTTCTTTTGGTTATGTATCAGGTTCACTAAATAATTAAATGTTTTTCCGCAAGTTAACCATCGAATAATTATGGCGTTAAGAAAATAAGTTTTTGGAAATGTGTTGGTAACATCTCTTTTTGGAAAAGAATTTTAGTGTTGTAAATATTTTGAAAACCAAGTAACTCAAATAGTATTATGAAAACCTTTTTGTAAAAGAAATAAAATGACCGAATTTTGGTAAATGTTAAAAAAAAAAAGGGCGCGAATTTTTAGTGAAAATTCTAAGTTCCAAATTGGGGTGTTACATTTAGTGGTATCAGAGCAATGGTTGTCCTTAGTGGCCTTAAGCATAGCCTTATATGCTTTCCTTGTGTAACTCTGTTTGGTAGTTTAGCAATGGTTGTCTTTAGCGGTCTTAAGCATAGCCTTATATGCTTTCTTTGTATGACTCTGATGTGTCGGTCTGATTATGTGGTGGTATTTAGTTATGAGGTGAGTAATCTAATAGTTAAAGGTGTGCAGAAAAGATGGTGCGTGGACCTTTCGTAAGATCAGCTAATCAGAGCAACAACAACGATGATGCACATCCTGAATTCATAAGAGGACTAAGGTTGGAATTGGAATTAATTCTTCCTCACAGGGATGTTCCAAAAATCAGACCCGGAAGAGGACGAGATGATTCTCAGACTCCGGTAGGCAAGGTAAAGGCAAAACCAGTTAACTACATGGCTACACGAAACTATACGAGGAAATATCGGCTTGATAGGAGGTTGGATAAAAGGAGCAAGACGCGTCACAACTCTCACCGGAAAGATAGAGAAGAAAGAGGGAAGGAACAAAGGAGGAAACCTGCGAAAGGTGAGTGGATTCCTAAGGATTCTGGAAGCAATTCACTTCAGCAAGACAGCAATGGGAATCACAACAGTTTCAATAAGAATGGTGACCGCAAGAATTCTAAGGATGGACTTGGCAAGAATGAAAATGGTATGAAAATTATAAGGGGAAGAAATTCCATTTTGTGATCGTTGCAAGAGGAATTATTATGGACCAGATTGTCCTTGGAACAACCCAAATCGTTTCAACTGCGACAAACCAGGGCATCTTGCAAGGAATTGCTGGGAACCAAAGCGTGAAATAGATGCTGCTACTACAAGGGGATGGAAGAATGTTCGTTTTGGTCGAGAATGAAGGCATTAGTGTCGCTGGCAGTCTTTTGTGTTGTTTTGGATGCTTGATTGATGCGTAGTGGAGTTGTCCACTAGATTGTGTTTGTGACTTTCAGTGTTTTAACTCTGTTTTTGATTGGTTGAAATAAAGGTTGTTTGTTTTTATTTCCTTATGCTATAATCAATAATGAATACTTTTGAGAAAATTCAATGGATGTGAGTGCTTGATCTGTGTTGGGAAACCCGTGATTGAGAAGAAAGAATCTACTACTGGAGGAAACTGTCAGAGTTGGACAACAAATTGAGTTCAAGAAAGAACCCCATCCTATTTTGTTGTATTTTTGTAAAAGACCAAATTCTATTTTGTCAACTTTTGAGTTTGATTTTACACTAAGAACAATGATTATACCCTCCAAAACTTCAAAAGTATCCCTTCTTACCATAAATATCCCAGTCTTTAAAGATATGACCCACAAAACCCTTGACAAAACCTTAAATTCAAGTTCTTTATCACCAAAATTTTGTGACAAAATGCGATATAGTCATCCAAACCAAACCCTCTGTGCGGAAGAAGTGACATTTGTATGCATAACACCGGAATTATAGAAAGTTGTGGGGGCAGGAATAGAACCTAATTCAAACTGTCAGCTCAAAACTTTGAAAGTAAGAGTGTGAGTCGACTCCTAAGGTAGAACCAAGATGGGAAATGAAGGGTGGTAGATTAGGAAGTGAGTAGAGTACTAGACAAAATTTAGGGTATACATGAGTCAATGGATATTAGTGTGTAAGTTTGATCAAAGTTGGGGAGTTTAAGGATAAGAGTCATGTGTAGCAGAATGTGGTTAGTGACAAGTACCAGAGTTTAGTATTGGTAGTAAGAAGGTACGAAGTAGCCCATTATTAGTAATTACGGTAATGCTATGCATACAAGTCAATCCTCCTCTACTGAAGAGACACAAAGATTAAAAATGCCAAACTTTTCTTACCCAATTAATCATTTGAACTAAACCATTTTCCGATCAATCCGTACCTACCTACTTTCACTATTGTAAAACGAAATGATTGTAAGCCATTACTGGATCTTGAACTTGACTCAAATTCAAATCGCAAAATGGTGCTACGTCAAAATCGGCTATTGATCAACAAAGTATGGATTGAAGAGTAAAAAGTGGCTCAAGAGAAGTGTTATGTCCTAGACTGTGAGGTCCTCCAAGGGTGGGAGAAGACCTTCAAAGGAGCCTCTGTCTAGGGTTGATATGTGATGTTTGGTGGGAGTCCTCAAGTGGCTAAGGAAGAGAGCCAGGAAGGAACCCTAATCACTGGTGTGTGAGAGTGACAATTAGGGTTAGAGGACATACCTGAGCCCCATGTAGTACGGAGCTACTTATAGGGGAGAGCTGGTTGCCCTAATGGGCTTGTTTGGGGCCCAAGTAGGGCCAGCCTGTAATGAGCTATGAGGGGATGAGCTGTCCTTGTGGATAAGGATGAGAGCTGTCCTTGTGGATAAGGTGATGAGCTGTCCTTGTGGATAAGATGGGAAGACGTCATCATGTCCTTGGTGTCGGACTCGGGAAGGTGTCGGACCTGGACGTCGGACCTGAGTTAGAGCACGAGGTCGGCCTGTATCTGGCGTCTGTTCGGCCGTTGAGCTTTGAGCTCGTCCAAGCGTTCAGAAGGCTTCCTAAAGGGCCCTTAAGTCTTGGGCAGTGGTTCTGAGGACCTCGGCTAGGCCGAGTCCACCACATAAGCCCCCCGGCTCGGTCAAGGCTATCTGAGCCTTGTTCCGAGGTCCTGGTTTAGGTCCTTTTCCCAAATCCACCACATAAGGGCCGAGTCCACCACATAAGCCCCCCAGCTCGGTCAAGGCTATTTGAGCCTTGCTCCGAGGTTCTAGGGAGTTCGGAAGATGAGTTGCCGATAAGTTGGATCCAGCTATCTCTGATGTCCTTTCATTATGACGGAGCGGGATTGACAGCTGTCTACTCGCTAGTACCGAAGTGACGTTTGCTTTTACCGGATCTGACACGTGTCAGAAATCGCGACTTACGAAGCGTCACCATCATTGTGACGTTGCTCGAGGTTCGTGATTCCAGCTGTTATGCGCCACGTGTCTCGGTATGTGTGGCTGCATGTTGGGTTGGACTTTTTGGGCCAGGCCCAAACTTCAAAATTGAGGGAAAAACGTTTTCTCTTCCCCCTCTTTCACACAAAACCGCTCCTCATTCTTTCCCTGTCAATCCTTCCTTCCTCCATACGCAAAACTAAAACTTCCCTCTTTCTCAGAACACACTTCTCTTTTCCTCTTGCATCATCGAACTCCTGTCGCCCTCCTTGCCTTTCATCACCTTCTTCCTTCGCGAATTTACTTCGTCTGCAAATCCTTTTCACCCTTCTAGTATTCTTAAGGTATTGTTCTTCTCTCTGTTTCTCTCCCTCTTCCCTTTTCTTCTTTTCTTATGGTTTTGCGGTTTACTTGAGAGGAGTTGGGAACTTCGTTCTTACTTTTATGAAATAGGGTGCTTTTTCTGGGTTTTGGTTTTGTGATCTTGGGGATTGATATTGTAGTTTCTGGTGTTTTTGGTTTCGGGGTGCTTTGGGTTTCTGGAGGGTGTTGGATACTTGTTTTTTGTTTTTATTTTTTGGAGAATTCGGAGAAGTGGATTGGGGAAATGTGCTTAGGGAATGGTTTAGGAAGTGGGTAGGGGTAGTCTCCTTGTCTTCGAGCAGTAAAGAGGAGGAGGACGACCCTTTCTCCTCATCCTGCTCCTCCACGGAGGTGGACGAGGCGCTTCGTCGCCATAGGGAGTATAGGCGCAGGTGTGAGAGACAAAACCTGGATATCGATCCCGTTGAGGTCGTCCGTCCTCGGGATTGGGAGGAGAAGAGAGAGTGGATATGGCAATACGCCTGGGCCGAGTTCGTTGACTGTAGGGAGTGTGGCGACTTCGAGAGGATGGAGAGAGAGAGAGGACGCATGAATGGTGGGTATCTGTGGTAGGGGGTAGATGCTCGCCTCTCGGAACAACTTCGAGGGGGTTTTCTGGGGGGTTATTTTTTGTAACCCGTAAGACTAACGCCGAGCTCCCCTATCTTTCCGCAGGTACCATGCCGCCAAGAAAGTGCGTAAGCCGACCTGAACTTTATCCAGCGCCCTTCGACGCCGATCAATATCAGTGGGTCGACGTGGAGCCGAAGGGAGTGCAATCTATTTTAGATTCCGAGGATAAGCTCTCCGACGTGAAGAGAGCTGTATTACCTTGTTCGGGAGATGCCGCTGGTACTTCTTATGAAGTTCTCCCTTGTTCGGCGAATGAAAGAATATGCACCAGGACTGATGACAACTCCTTCTTTTTTTATGCCGACTTGATCCACAACCTCGGAGTGACATTGCCGTTCACCGACCTGGAGATGAGGGTTTTGAAAGAGCTCGGACTGGCCCCTCCACAACTTCATCCCAACACCTGGTCGTTTCTGAGGGCATTTCAAAAGTATTGCGGGGCCAAAAGGTTGGTATGCACAGTGCGGCTCTTTCTGTGGATGTATAACCCGTTCGTCAGTAACAAAGACGGGGTTACTGGTCGACTTTGGGTATCGGCCAAAGCCCGAGCTCTCTGTGGGCTGTTCGGAATGTTTACGGAGTCTTGGAAGCATTTTAAGCCTAGATTCTTCAAGTACAAGTTCGTGGGCACCGGTCGACCTTGGTTCCGGGACGAGACGGGTCCGAGGTTTCCCTTGGAGTGGACCCCGGAGTTCTTTGATCGCCACCTCGGCACGCCACAAAGATGGTCGGGCGCGACCCTTGATGCCGACGAGGCCGCCACAGTCCACCATTTCCAAAATGAATATGAGGCTCGGAAATTCCAACTTGATGTTGGGGCTTTCATGAAGTGTTCTGACAACGAAGTTTTAGCCAAAATTGGTAGTTAACCTCGCATTTATACTCTTATAATTTTCTTTTAATTCTCTTACCGATTTTTCTTTATCTTCTTGTTTGCAGAGGAATATTGGTCGGCAATGTCGTCTAAGGCACTAAAGGCTGCGTTGAGTCGCAAAAGAAAGAGGCCGGAGAGTACTTCCAATGAGGCCGCGACCGCCGATACGACGTCGACCGACTCTGCTCCTCCACACCCTACTCCACCTGCGGCGATCTTTGCCCCTCCTCCTCCTCAATCTCCGACTCCTAGTACCGAGCTCGTCAATACTGCCGGTACCCCAAGGCCGGCGACCCCCACCACTAGGACCTCGGTCAAAGAGGCTCTTGTGAAGATGTCGGGAGCTGAGTGGAAGAAGATGGCCGAAGGGTAGCCTATCACTTGAAGAGATCAACAAATATTTTCAATGTGTTGGCCGACGTTGCTGATGACGTTGCGGAAGGCGTGTCGCCAGCCAAGAAGAGGGCCCGATCTGGTATGGCAGCGAAGGTGGAGGAGCTGAGGAATAGTAAAAATTCTGCTGAGCAAAAGTTGGCCGAGTTAGAAGAGAAGCACCATCAGCAGATGGAGGAGCTTCGGAAAAGTCAAGAGGAGGCCCTGGCCCAAGCGAAGGCGGATGCAAAGGAGGCTGGTCGGCAGGAAGGCCTGGCCGAGGTGGAGAAGGTGAGGACATTGCTGAAGAGAAGAACCGCTCAGGCTCTTAAGAACAAAGTAGCCGCATATGAATCAAATTTCAATCTTGAGAAGGCGGCAAGCAAAATTTTTACCAGTGCGGTAGAACAGATTCTTCACCTGAACCAAGGGCTCCGAATTCGGTATGTCGGCGCCTCTGCTGGGTTCGGGGTGGAGGACGGGAAGATGGTTGATTATGACAGGGGAGGGGCCGAGGTTGACCTGGGCCAGCCTGAGGAGAATCTGCCCAACCCCTTGGTTGAGAAAATGGATGAGGAGTTCAACCCAAGCTCGGTTGTCCTGTCCGATGTTGAAGATGAAGCAGCATAAGTCCCTTATGCTGGGCAGCTTGCGGTTTGTCAGTGTTTTTTGTAACATGTTGGACACTGTTGGATTGTATTTTGCTTTATTGTGTACAACATTTTATTCTTTTGCAAGTTCTTTCCAGTTTTAACTTGTTGCATGTTGTTATATTTATGCAAGTTTTTATTCTAACTTGTTGCATATGTACTATGTCCGAGGTCGGAGTTATGCAAGTCTTTTCTTTAACTTGTCGCATGAATGTGAGTTTTACCAACTCGTTGCATGCTTACTCGTTCAACCTCGGATCCAAACTGCGATCAGTTAGGTAGTCACCAAGAAAACTTAAGAAAGAATGCAAGTATTTAAGACTTGTAGCATTTTAGATAAAAATGTTTATGAGAATACGAGTCCTGTTTTATCTTGTTGTAAAATAAGAACACTTAATCAGACCTGAATAATGAGGCCGATCTCGGACGACTCAGTAAGTGCAGTAATCTTATAAGTTTTCCTCTGAAAAGAGGTACTATATATAAGTGCATACGGTAGGGATCTCGGATCTACCCACCTTAGCCGAGGTGGGTGCCCTCGTCTCCGATGTGAAAGAGGTTGCTGAGTGAAGCTATGTGAGAACATTTCACAGCAAGCTGTACTTTATCGGGTGTCCCTTGTACACTGTGCATATGAACCGATCTCATTTACAAGACGTTGGCTGTGCATAGCGCCATGCAACATTTAGGTGGCTAGTGCTAAATGAGAAGCTAGTACGTACGTATATAAGACTGTAGCACTTGAGTAATGAGCAAGATTGTACTTTTTTATTAATTATAAATATGAGTATATTGCCTATGAATTAAAAATAAGAGCATGACTAGGGGGAGTAAGTGTAAAATGTTAACAGAAATGAAGATAGAACTTAAACTTTTAGCTGAGGCGGCTGATAACATCTGAGGTAAACCTAACTGAAGTAGGTTCTCAGTTTTGCAACGTTCCAAGAATTTTTGAGTTCGACTCCTTCGAGAGTCTCTAGTCTGTACGCCCCAGAGTGTGTTTTTGAAACGACTCTGTAGGGGCCTTCCCAATTTTGAGCAAATTTCCCATCTCTTCGGTTTTTAAGACCGATGTCAGCTCTCCTGAGAACGAGATCTCCGACCTCAAAAGACCTGGGTTGTACCGTTTTGTTATATTGCTTAGCTTGCCTTTCTTTTGCTTTCTTTTCTCGAGCAGAGGCGGCGTCCCGGATCTCTTCGGCCAGTATCAAGTTTTCTTTGATCAAATTTTCGTTTTCTTCCTCGGGTCTGTCCCTCATTCGGAAGGTATGAATCCTTCGTTCGATGGGGATGACTGCATCACAACCATAGGTGAGTCTGAAGGGGGTCTCTCCGGTTGAGGACTGAACCGTGGTCCTGATTGACCAGAGGACCTCGGGTAGAAGATCGGCCCATGCTCCTTTGGCCTGCGTAATTCTCTTCTTGAGGCCGTCAACGATAGCTCGGTTGGCGGCCTCGGCTTGGCCATTAGTCTGGGGGTGCTTTACCGAAGAAAACTGATGAGAGATCCCGAGATTCTCAGCTAATATCTGGAAGTTGTTGGCAGCGAACTGACTACCATTGTCAGTGATTAAAGTGAGTGGAAGGCCAAAACGGGAGATGACTTGTTTCATAAAAAATTTCTGGATCCTTGCCGAAGTGATGGTTGCTAGGGGCTCAGCTTGTATCCATTTGGTGAAGTAGTCTATTGCTACCACGATGAATTTTAGCTGGCCTGGAGCCGTTGGGAACTGTCCCACAATGTCCATTCCCCACATGCTGAAAGGCCAGGGGGAAGCTAGAGAGTGGAGCTCCTCGGAGGGTTTCTGATAAACATCGCTGAAGAATTGGCATTGAGGACATCGTCGAACATGGTCAATGGAATCCATAACTAAGGTCGGCCAGAAATATCCAGCCCTCAGTATCTTCCTTGCCAAGGATTTTCCTCCGACATGGTGGCTCCCCATTCCTCCATGAACCTCGTTCAAGGTCTCCTGAGCTTCCTCGGAGGTAAGACATCGGAGGAGTGGGGAAGACATTCCTCTTCTATAAAGGACTCCATCCATAATGACATACTCAGCCGCCTTCCTCTTAAGTTTCTTTGCTTCCTTTTGATCGGCAGGGAGTATTCCATGTTCGAGGTATGCCCTTATCGGATGCATCCAGTTCGGCAATACTGAAATGGCCATTATTACGCTTGGGGTCAAGATTTGTTCTTGAATGAGGCTTTTATTGTTCCCCCCGCCTTTCGTGCTTGCCAATTTGGAAAGCACATCGGCTCGGGAGTTTGAACTGCGGGGGATATGGGTGATGGAAAATTTGGCAAAATCAAGAGCCAGGGATTTAACTTTATCAAGGTATTTCTGCAGGATGGGATCTTTCGCTTGGTAGTCTCCGACGACTTGGGAAACCACCAACTGGGAATCGCTCATAATTTGGACTTCAGTTGCACCGAGCTCCTTAGCCATGCGAAGGCCGGCAATGACTGCTTCGTACTCGGCCTGATTGTTCGAGGTTAAAAACTCGAATTTCAGGGAGTATTCGATGCTGAGTCCTTCCGCATTTTCCAAAATGACACCAGCTCCTGCACCTTTTTGATTGCTCGAACCATCAACATATATTACCCAAGTATCCGAGCTAGAGCTTTGGTGGGGCTCTGTGAACTCGGACACAAAATCTGCCAACACTTGTAACTTGATTTCCTTCCTCGGTTCGTAGGAGATGTCGAACTCGGACAGCTCAATTGCCCAGGCCATCATTCTCCCTGCGAGGTCGGGCTTTTGCAGAACTTGTTTAATGGGCTGGGCGGTTCTTACGACAATAGGGTGGCTTTGGAAATATTGTCATAACCGCCGTGCAGCCAGGATGAAACAGAATGCAAATTTCTCAATCTTGGAATACCGAAGCTCGGGACCTTGGAGATCTCGGCTTATGAAATAAACGGGGAACTCACTTCGGCCCTCGTCTCGGACCAACACCGAGCTGAGGGCGGAATCCCCTGTGGAAAGATAAATGAAAAGATTCTCCCCCTCCCGAGGGCTGGAGAGAACTGGAGGGGAAGAGAGATATTCCTTAAGCGCAAGGAAAGAGGCTTCACAGTTCTGATCCCAGTTAAAAGTTGTACCTTTTTTCAAAAGTTGGTACCAGGGTAAGGCCTTCTTAGCAGCTTGAGGAAGGAATCTAGACAGTGCCGCCATCCTGCCAGTTAATTGTTGCACCCCTCTGAGGTCGGCAGGGCTCTTCATTTCTAATATAGCACGACATTTGTCGGGGTTTGCTTCGATTCCTCTCTCGGAGAGCATGAATCCGAGGAAAGCACCAGCGGGGACCTCGAAGGTACACTTCTCCGGATTCAATCTCATCCTATGTGCTCTTACCCTCTCCAGAACCATGATCAGATCTCGGACATGGTCTTCCCTTTTCTTGCTCTTTGTAATCATGTCATCGATATAGACCTCCATGGTGGTACCAATGATCCCATCAAAAACTTTATTCATCATCCTTTGATAGGTTGCGCCAACATTCTTTAGGCCGAAAGGCATGACAGTGTAACAGTAAGTTGCCTTTCCGGTCGTGAATGTGGTCTTGTCTTGATCAGGGGGATACATAGGGATCTGATTATATCCCGAATATGCATCAGTGAATGAAAACAACTGGTAGCCTGCCGAATTATCGACGAGCTGGTCAATAATCGGTAGCGGATACTGGTCCTTGGGGCAGGCTTTGTTGAGGTCGGTGTAATCTACACACATCCTCCAACTGTCGTTTGCCTTTTTAACCAAAACAGTGTTTGCAACCCATTCGGCGTATGAGACCTCTTTTATAAATCCGGCTTCAAGCAACTCGGACACCTTTTCCTGGATGACTTTTGCTTTCTCGGTCCCAACCCGTCTCATCTTCTGCGCTACTGGCCTTGCCTTCGAGTCTACACTGAGCTTGTGACAGATAAAGTTCGGATCTATCCCTGGCATATCGGCCGAGGTCCAAGCAAACAGATCCGAATTAGCTTGCAACAGTGCGATGATCTCATCCTGGATCTCCTTAGGGTGGTCGGCACCCACTTTGATAGTTCTGTCGGGGTTAAAGGGTTCAATCTGAACTGCCAACCACTCTCCTTGAGGAGAAGGTCTAAGGTCATCCTGCTCGGCCCGAACATCCAATTCGGCCAAAAGGACCTTCCCTTTGGCTAATGTTGGACCAGAGAGTTCTTCTTGCTTTTTCTTAATTTCCCGTAGACTCGCGTTATAGCAGAGTCGGGCTTTGAGCTAGTCGGCTTTGACGGTGACAAGGTTGTCATCAGAACCGACGAATTTCATTGCTAAGTGAACTGTTGAGACCACTGCCCCGAAGGCTTGCAGGCAGGTTCGTCCCAGTATCACATTGTATGGGGATTCAGAATCAACCACTAAAAACTTGATAATTTCTGTTCTTGCCGAAGGCAGTTTTCCCAAGGTCACCGGGAGGAGGATGGCTCCAAGGGGGCGTATTGCCTCGCCCGTGAAGCTGATAAGGTGCCCTTCAAAATGTACGAGGTCGGCGGACCTTAGTTTCAGTGCTTGAAATGTGTGGAGAAAAAGAATGTCGGCCGAGCTTCCCTGGTCGACGAGAATTCGGGCGATTTCGAAGTTACCGATCATCGCTGCGATCACCATTGGGTCATTGTGATCTAGGATGATATCTCCTAGATCCTGATCAGAAAAACTGATCGGGATGTTCCGAGATGGTTTTTTACCAATAAGCTTGTGACGAACAGCTAATACTTGCTGAACGTACTTTTTCCTTTCCAACTTCTTCTCGCCGCCACCGGCGAAACCTCCAGAGATAGTTTCCACCCGGAGATTTTCCGGTGTCTTAAAGAGATCTTGTACAACAAAATTTCTTGGTTGTTGTTGGGACCCATCGGGGGCTGAGGCTTGAACGGTGGCTCGTTCGGCGGGATGCCGCACGGGCCATCTCTTATGCGACGATAGTGACGGTAGGTGAGGAGGGGGGGGGGTGATGGAGACCTTGCTGCTCTGTTATCCTCAAGGTGTGATCGCAGGCCCTCAGTTGACGGGATTCTCCCTGGGTGCTCCCTCCTCCTCTTCTGATCTGGTTGCGCTTCAGACATGGTAGAATTTATGGGAATGAAGTTTATCTTCCCCACAGACGGCGCCAATGTGATGTCCTAGACTGTGAGGTCCTCCAAGGGTGGGAGAAGACCTTCAAAGGAGCCTCTGTCTAGGGTTGATATGTGATGTTTGGTGGGAGTCCTCAAGTGGCTAAGGAAGAGAGCCAGGAAGGAACCCTAATCACTGGTGTGTGAGAGTGACAATTAGGGTTAGAGGACATACCTGAGCCCCATGTAGTACGGAGCTACTTATAAGGGAGAGCTGGTTGCCCTAATGGGCTTGTTTGGGGCCCAAGTAGGGCCAGCCTGTAATGAGCTATGAGGGGATGAGCTGTCCTTGTGGATAAGGATGAGAGCTGTCCTTGTGGATAAGGTGATGAGCTGTCCTTGTGGATAAGATGGGAAGACGTCATCATGTCCTTGGTGTCGGACTCGGGAAGGTGTCGGACCTGGACGTCGGACCTGAGTTAGAGCACGAGGCCGGCCTGTATCTGGCGTCTGTTCGGCCGTTGAGCTTTGAGCTCGACCAAGCGTTCAGAAGGCTTCCTGAACGGCCCTTAAGTCTTGGGCAGTGGTTCTGAGGACCTCGGTTAGGCCGAGTCCACCACAAGAAGTCGTGTGAAGCACGTAAGGTATGAATATGGTTGTTGTCATAGGTATGTAAATCCGGTGGGAATTCTGTGTGCTGTCTGTATTTCTCGGGGACGAGAAATCTCTAAGTTGGGGAGGATTGTGAGACCCTCAATTTAGGCCCAATTTAATTGTGTTATTTAGAAAAATAAATTAATTTTGTTTATATATTTACTTTAATTTTGTGCTAAATATGTGATTTAAGTAATATATAGATATATATATATATATATTTGTGTTTATGGATTAAAAGCTATATATATATACACGTGGGAATATATATATATAGATATATATACATATATTTTCCTTAATGAATTTAAATTTTATTCTTAACATGAAAATATTGCTATAAGGTATAGTATTTTATTTTAATGATATTTGAATATAAAAAGATTTTGAAGGATTATGGTGTCCTATCTTCAGAAATTCATATCTTTTAAACCGTACATCGAAAAATTACAAATGATATGTCAAAACGATCGTATCGAAGTGTAGATTATGAAAATGTAAATTCTTGATTTTTATTTTGGAGTTTTCGAAATTTTATCACTGCTACAGTACTGAACGAATTTTTGAACTTTAAAGTGTGAAAGTGTGATTTTAATGCATTTAATAACTCTTTGACCCAAAAATATTTCTATGTGAATAGAAAATGTATTTTTTAAATCCCTGATTGGCTACACTGTCCAAATCAAATATATTTTCGTATTTTTAAATTATAAATTTATTTGAAAGCTTATGAAGTGCATTTTTGGAGGAAATGATCTTAGAACTTCAAAAATTCATAACTTTCAAACCGTAAGTCAAACAATTATAAATTTTATATGAAAACGATCGTATCAAAATGTAGTATTTGAATATGTGAAAATAAAATTTTATTTTGACATCTACGAAAAAAATTTCTGTACAGTAGGAAAAACGAATTTTGGTATTTTAAACTTAGGAAAAATTATTATGGAGCCTAAAATAAATTATTAGACTGTAAAATATTTTTATTTAGACATTTAAATAATTATCTGGATGCTCATTGGCTGCACCATCCAAATTTTATTATTTTTCTAATTATTCTGAAATTTTTAAGTAAAGGCTTTATTATGATTGGTTGTTGAAGAGGTGAATTCAAAAATGATCCAATGAAAATTTTTCTCCTCCTTTTGGGTCAAGGGTGCCATCCAAATTATGAAGGAAAGAGGGGAATATTTTGTTCAGCAAATTACTAGAAGCATCTTGGAATTAAGGCTTTAGTTTTTAGGAAAATCATCATTAATGCAAGTGCATGTTCCAAAGGATGAAATTGAATTTTTTTGACCCATTTTTGGTTGAAAGGGGCGTGTATTCAGACCTAGAGAGAGGGGAAAAATATTTTCACTTCACCTATAAATAGAACCCAAGATCCCTCCTATTTTCACACATGACATACAATCCATTTTTGAGAGAAAAAATTAAGAAAAGTCTTGAGAAATTGAGGGAGAGGGCGTGGCATCCTTTGGGGGAAGGAAGGGAAATTTTCATACTCATTTTTGAAGGTCATCTTGCTTAGGAAAAGAGGTAAGCCTAAGAACTTAAGCTTTTATTTTTAAGCTTTTAATTTTAATCTCTTTATCCTTTGTTAAATAAACAAATAAATCTCTCAATCTCTTCTATGATTTTATAATCATAGACTAAAGTCTCAAATCTCTTCTTTGATATACTATTCTACAAAAAAAAATGAATTATGATATGTGTATATAAGTTTTTGTTTTGTTGGTCAAATGAAAAAGGAATAAAGAGGGACAAAAATTGTTTAAAGAGAAATAATCTCCCCTTTTTAGCCTTTGATGACCGAATGTTCTTTATAATAAGAAATAAGGAAGAGTTTTCATATCATTGAAATATTTTCATTGCTTAGAAGAAAGGTATTCTCATGAACTTTTGATTTATTCCTTTCTAAATTGTTTTAAGTTTCCTTTTCTGGATTTGTATAAACAACAATGAGCTTTTTGAGTTCTTTTCTATTTTATGAACCCTAACAGGGAGTTTGGAAATTATTTTAAGTAATTGTGAAATTTTGTTTATGGTCATGTGAATAAGAATTAAAAGGGACTATAAAAAGGTTTAAAGGAATATGATTTCCCCTTTTATTTTCTTATGATGGCCGAAATTTTAAGGATGAACTAAGGAAGTGAAAAGTTTGATTTGCATCATATGAACTTGTTTAAGTGATTTTTGGAACTTTAAAATGATAAATGTTTGATTGTTTTATTAAGAATTCTTAAAGGAAATAATCATGTGATGAATAAACAAAATTGTGTTTGGAAATTATTGCAAAAATTTCTTATGTTATTGGGTAGGCCGTGAGACCTACATGGTTTCACAAAGAAAATTTTTGTAATTGTTTAATGTTTATATGCATGATTTATTCTTTGTTCTTTGTACTTTGTAATTGATTTTAAGGTTTAATAATTGATTATGTGAAAAATACTTTGGTTACTGTTCATATTTTTTTTGGTATGGCCGAATGATGATGTTGATATGATAGGTGTATTATTTTGATTTTCCTAAGTGTTTATGTGATTGTATCTTAATTCTTTGATGTAGTTTCATGAAATAACAATTGAATAAATGATTTTGATAAAAAGAAATAATTCTGGAAAATTTATTTTAATACTGGAAAAATTTATTTTAATAAAGGTATGTGATTTAAAGGTGTATTTTTATGTGTATCTGTGATGTGTTTATGTGTATATGTGTTTAGCATAATTTATAGTATCAAAACATAAGTTTTGAGAATGAATAAAATATTTATTTTCTGGAAATTTAAGTTACTGTTCAGAATCGATGTAAATAAGAAAAACATGATTATTTTCTAAGTTGAGTTTATTTGGAGTCTTTAGATTATATGTCTTTAGGTGTATGTGTTAGGACTTGTAGAATATTGATTTTTGAATAAATGCAACCTGTTTTGAGATGGCTGTCTTGCAAGCTTAAATTATTTAATTAAATCAAAGTTGATGTATTTTTATAATAGAGCTTGTAATTAAGCTATAGGAAAAAGTGGCATGATTTTTAGATTAACCGTTTGAGAGAAAAGTGATTTTTGGGATTAAAAGCTTATGCTGTCCAAAAGTTGGTTCTATCCTATAAGTGTTTATTTTAAATTAATTTTGTGTTAAATGTTCTAAAGTTAGGAAGAGTATAGAAATATGTTATATATATTTATAAATTGTTATTACTATTTTTATTTTATTATGACCGAATTTAATATGTGTGGTAAACTCGGCCATAAAGTGATGGACCTCGGGAAGAATACCCGAACCACGACCTCGGAGCAAGCCTCAAAGAGCCTTGACCGAGCTGGGGGGCTTATGTGGTGGACCTGGCTAGGCCGAACTCCCCATAAACCCCGCTAAAAGCTCAAGGGCCTAACAAGGGACCCACTGAACGCTTGGCCGAGCTCATGGCTCAACGGCCGAACAAGCGCCAGATACAGGCCGACCTCATGCCTCTGCTCAGGTCCGATCTCCATACGTCTTCCCAGGTCCGACATCACCCCAAAGATTCCGACACCAAGGACATGATGACGTCCTCCAGCCTTATCCGCAAGGACAGCTCACCCCAGCCTTATCCGCAAGGACAGCGCACCACTCCTAGCTCATTACAGGCTGGCCCTACTTGGGTCCCAAGTTGGCCCATTAGGGCAACCAGCTCCCCCCTATAAGTAGCTCAGTACTACATGGGGCAAAGGTACGTCCTCTTACCCTAATCGCCACCCTCACACACTAGTGATTAGGGTATCTCTTTGGCTTCCCCTTTGGCCACTAGAGGACTCCCAACAAACATCACACATAAACCCTAGGCAGAGTCTCCTCTAAGGTAGATTCCCCCTCCTTAGAGGTTCTCCTCGCCCTAGGACATCACATTGGCGCCGTCTGTGGGGAACAGATAAAATCACTCCCACCAGTACCTACCATGACTAAACACACCTCAACCCAGAAAAAGAAGAAAGAGTTCCGCAAGGAACGTAGCCCCACTCAGCCTCTACAGTTTGCTGACAACAGGACACCAGATCCCCCCTTGCCTCCCCCACCTAATTCAACCGCAAGCTTCCCAGTTTGTAATATCTCGGGAGGTTTCGCCGGTGGTGGTGAGACTAAGGCGGAAAGGAAAAAGTACATCAACCAAATCCTGGCCGTTCGCCACAAGCAGATCTACAAGAGACCACCTCAAAAGGTACCCATTAGTTTCTCTAATCACGACCTGGAAGGCATAGTCCCTAACCACAACGATCCAATGGTGGTTGCGGCCATGATCGCCAACTTTAAGGTCGCCCGGGTCCTGGTAGACCAGGGCAGCTCAGCCGATATCCTCTTTATGCAGACCTTCCAGGCGCTAAAGTTGAAAACCTCTGATCTCCGAAGCTTCGAAGGAAAGCTGTTTGGATTCGCGAACGAGGCGATCCGTCCTGTAGGAGCAATCCACCTCCCGGTAACCCTAGGCGAACAACCTTCGGCCCGAACGGAGATTGTCAGATTCCTGGTAGTCAATTGTGATTCCCCCTACAACGCTATCTTGGGAAGAACCTGTTTGCAGGCCTTTGGAGCAGTAGTTTCAACAGTTCATCTAGCGTTAAAATTCATCGGCTCAGACGACGCACTCGTCACGATCAGGGCAGATCAGGTCAGAGCCCGACTTTGTTACAATGCAAGTCTACGGGGAAAAGTAAAGGAGAAAGAGAATGAGGAGCTCGTCGGACCGATGTTGGCTAAAGGAAGAATCTTGTTAGCCGACCTGGACGTCCGGGCAGAGCAAGATGACTTGAGACCCTCCCCACAAGGAAATTGGTCGGCTATCCAGATCAACCCTTCCGACCCTAGTAAAACCCTCAAGGTGGGATCCGACCTCTCCCCAGAAATCCGAGAAGCAATAATAGACCTACTGCGAACCAACTCGGACTTATTTGCTTGGACCTCGGTTGACATGCCAGGAATTGACCCGAATTTCATCTGCCACAAGCTGAGTGTAGACCCGAAAGCCAAACCAGTAGCTCAGAAAATGAGGCGAGTAGGGACGGAGAAGGCGATAGTCATCCAGGAGAAAGTTTCCGACCTATTGCAGGCAAGGTTCATCAAAGAAGTCCCATACACTGAGTGGGTAGCAAACACCGTCCTGGTGAAGAAAGCAAACGGCAGCTGGAGAATGTGCGTAGATTATACCGACCTCAACAAGGCATGCCCAAAAGACCAATACCCACTGCCGATCATCGATCAGCTCGTCGACAACTCGGCGGGCTACCAACTGTTATCTTTCATGGACGCTTACTCAGGTTACAACCAAATCCCCATGTACCCCTCAGACCAGGACAAAACTACTTTTACAACCGGAAAGGCGACCTACTGCTACACTGTCATGCCCTTTGGACTGAAGAATGCCGGAGCAACCTACCAAAGGATGATGAACAAAGTCTTCAACGACATCGAAGGTGATATTATGGAGGTGTATATTGACGATATGATTACCAAGAGTATAAAAAAAGAAGACCATGTCAAAGACTTGGCTGCTATACTAGAGCGTGTTAGAGCACACAATATGAGATTGAACCCAGAAAAGTGCACTTTTGGCGTTCCAGCAGGCGCCTTCCTCGGCTTTATGTTATCAGAAAGGGGGATTGAGGCCAACCCCGATAAATGCCGAGCTATCTTGGAAATGAAAAGCCCCACCGACCTCAGAGGATTGCAACAACTAGCAGGAAGGATGGCCGCGCTTTCAAGATTCCTCCCCCAAGCTGCCAAAAAAGCCTTACCTTGGTACCAGCTACTAAAGAAAGGAGCAGCTTTTAATTGGGACCAGGAGTGCGAAGCCTCCTTCTTGGCACTTAAAGAGTATATTTCATCCCCCCCAATCCTCTCTAGTCCCGCCCAAGGAGAAACCCTCTTCATTTACCTGTTAGCAGGAAGTTCGGCACTTAGCTCGGTGCTGATCCGAGAAGAGGGTAAGAATGAGTTGCCAATCTACTTTATAAGCCGAGCTTTGCAAGGCCCCGAGCTCCGCTATACTAAAGTGGAAAAATTCGCGTTTTGCCTTATCCTGGCTGCACGGCGTCTTCGGCAATACTTTCAAAGCCATCCTATTGTTGTAAGAACGGCCCAGCCTATAAAACAAGTCCTTCAGAAGCCGGACCTCGCAGGGAGAATGATGGCTTGGGCGATAGAATTGTCCGAGTTTGATATTTCCTATGAACCAAGAAAGGCGGTTAAGTCTCAAGTGCTCGCAGACTTTGTGTCCGAGTTCACAGAGCCCCATCCAAGCCCTAACTCGGACACTTGGGTTATATACGTCGACGGATCTAGCAACCAGAAAGGAGCGGGCGCAGGAGTAATTCTGGAAAATGCAGAGGGAATCAGCATTGAATATTCTCTAAAATTCAAGTTCCTCGCCTCGAATAACCAAGCAGAGTACGAAGCTGTCCTCGCTGGTCTTCGCATGGCCAAGGAGCTCGGCGCATCCGAAGTCCAAATTTTGAGCGATTCCCAGTTGGTGGTGTCCCAGATCACCGGAGACTACCAGGAAAAAGATTCTATTCTGCAAAAGTACTTAGATAAAGTCAAAACCCTGGTTCTAGAATTTGAAAAATTCTCCATTAACCATATCCCCCGAAGCTCCAATTCCCGTGCCGACGTTCTTTCCAAGTTGGCAAGCACCAAGGGCGGAGGGAACAACAAAAGCCTAATTCAGGAGCAAATTTCAAACCCGAGCGTGGTGATGACCATCTCGATCTCAACAACCTGGATGGACCCAATAAGGTCGTTTTTGGAACACAATATCGTCCCGGCTGATCAGAAAGAAGCAAGAGCCTTAAGACGGAAGGCGGCAGAGTATGTCGTTATAGATGGGATCCTCTACAGAAGAGGAATGTCATCTCCTCTTCTGCGGTGTCTCACTCTTGACGAAGCCCAGGAGGCATTGGACGAAGTTCATGGGGGGTTTGGGAGCCACCACGTCGGAGGCAAATCCTTAGCACGAAAAATACTAAGGGCTGGATATTTTTGGCCGACCTTAGTGGCGGATTCTATTGACCACGTTCGCCGATGTCCCAAATGCCAATTCTTCAGTGACATTCATCAGAAACCATCTGAGGAGCTGCATTCCCTGGCATCACCTTGGCCCTTCAGCATGTGGGGAATGGACATCGTGGGACCATTCCCAACAGCACCAGGTCAACTAAAGTTCATAGTGGTAGCCGTGGACTACTTTACCAAGTGGATCGAGGCTGAGCCACTAGCCACCATCACATCGGCAAGAATCCAAAAATTCTTCATGAAGCAAGTCGTTTCTCGCTTCGGGCTCCCGCTAACATTAATCACCGATAATGGCAGTCAGTTTGCAGCCAACAATTTCCAGATATTGGCAGAAAACCTTGGTATTTCCCACCATTTTTCCTCAGTTGAACATCCCCAAACCAACGGACAAGCTGAAGCCGCCAACAGAGTTATCGTGGATGGACTAAAAAGGAGGATTTTGGAAGCTAAGGGATTATGGGCCGAGCTCTTACCGGAGGTCCTTTGGTCAATCAGAACCACGGTCCAGACCTCTACAGGTGAAACCCCGTTCAGATTAACCAATGGCTGTGACGCGGTCATCCCCATTGAACGAAGAATCCATACCTTCAGGATGAGGGAGAGACCCACAGGGCAAAACGAAAATTTGATCAAAGAAAATCTAATCCTGGCCGAAGAAGTCCGAGAAGCGGCATCGGTTCGAGAAAAGAAAGCAAAAGAAAGGCTAGCCAGGCAACACAACAAAGAAGTTCGGCCCAGGTCGTTCGAGGTAGGAGATCTAGTACTCCGAAGGGCCGATATTGGCCTCAAGAACCGAAGAGACGGGAAGTTCGCCCAAAACTGGGAGGGCCCCTACAGAGTAATCTAAAAAAAAAAACTCTGGGGCGTACCGACTAGAAACTCTTGAAGGCTCCAAACTTAAGAACTCGTGGAACGTCGCGAAACTTAAGATATATTACAGTTAGTCTCACCTCGGTAGATTGCCATTGTTTGCAAGGAATGATGTACTGATCCTTTAAGTAATGAAAAGAATTTTTTTTCTCAAGTGCCACAGTCTTACATACGTACGTACTAGCTTCTCATTTAGCATTAGCCACCTAAATGTTGCATGGCGCTACGAACAGCTTACATCTCTTAAAAGAGACCGGCTTGTATGCACAATGTACAAGGGATACCCGATGATGTACAGCTTGCAGTGAAATGTTTTTACATCTCTTCACTCAGCAACCTCTTCTACATCGGGGCTTGAGGATACCCACCGCGGCCAAGACGGGTAATCCGAGTTCCCCACCGTATTCCCTTATATACAGTGCCTCTTTTCAGAGGACACTTATAAGCCTACTGCACTTACTGAGATATTCAAGTTAAAACTCACTCCTTCTTAATTCACATTCAACTTACATTTTCAAAATTTCATAGTACCTTACAGGGTTTCAAGTTAAACCTTAGACTTAAAATAAATAAAGCATGCAACAAGTTAAAAACAAAACTTGCATTGAAATTTATAATGTGCTACAAGCATGATCCAAACAAAGTTTACACTATGAAAAGCTGTTGTACACAAAACATAGTACTCGCACAAAATATTAGCCGCCCAGCATAAGGGGCTTACGCTAACTCATCCTCCACATCGGACAGTATAACTGAACTCGGATAAAACTCCTCGTCAGTTTTCTCTTCCAACGGGTTCGGCAAATCTGCCTCGGGTTGGTTCAGATCGACTTCCACACCGTCCTTGTCATAGTCGACCAGCTTCCCATCTTCAACCCTGAACCCAGCGGAGGCACCAATAACTCGGATCCTCAAGCCCGGATTTAAATGCAAAAGTTGCTCCACAGCTCCGGCAAAAATCTTGTTACCAAATTTCTCAAAACTAAAATCAGCTTCATGCGCCGCTACCTTATGCTTCAGAGCTTGAGCAACCCTTTTCTCAAGCTTCGCCTCCACTTGTCCCATCTCGGCCAAGCCTTCCTTTCGACCAGCTTCTTTCACCTCAACCCTTGCTTGCGCAAACCGAGCTTCGTGATCCTTGAGAAGCTCCTCCACCTGTTGACGGTGTTTTTCCTCCAGATCGGCCAACTTTTGCTCAGCGGCCCTGGTACTGGTCCTTAGCTCGACCACCTTAGTTTGGACTTCGGCACGACTCCTTTTTTGATCGGCCGATATCCCTGCAGCTACTTCATCTCCATACTCGGATAGAACGCTAAAGAGATTGGTAGCCCTCTTCAGATGAAATGCTAACCCCTCGGTCATCATCTTCAGCTCATACCCCGAAAGATTAACAACAGCTTCTTTGACCGACCTCTTGACAACAGGCGGCCGGGGTGGAGCATCAGCGGCACTATCGACCTCCGCGTGCGTCGCCGGCGATTGGGCGAGGAAACTGAAGGTCGGATGAGTAGAGTCGGGTAGTGTCGGCCGAGCAGCAGGTTCCTTAGCTGCTCGGGAAACATTTTCTCTCCTCTTCCGCTTGCGGGCCTCCAGGGACGCTTTCAAAGCCCTTGCCGACATGGTGGACCAATATTTCTCTGCGAAAAGAAAAAGAAGCACATTAAATAAATGGAAAGGACTTGACAAAGACAAGACATCAAGAAATATTACCGATCTCAGTTAAAACCACGTCATCCGCACAAGTCATGAATACCCCAACGTCGAGCTGGGATTTTCGACTAAGGTATTCAGTACGAAAATGCAAAGCCGCCTCCGCCTCGGCTGCATCAAGAGTCACTCCCGACCATTGTTGGGGTGTGTCTCGATGTCGATTAAAAAACTCTTGGGTCCACTGCATAGGAAATTTTGGCCCCGTTTCATCTCGGAACCAAGGTCGCCCGTTACCGACATATTTATATTTGAAGAACCTGTGTTTAAAATGTTTCCATGACTCGGCGAATAATCCGAAAAGCCCATAGTGAGCTCGAGCCTTGGTGGACACCCACAACCGACCAGTCACCCCCTCTTTGTTTCCAACGAAGGGGTTGTATATCCAAAGGAAGAGCATAATGGTACATGTCAGCCCCTTTGCCCCGCAGTACCTCTGAAAGGCCCTAAGGAAGGACCAAGTGTTCGGATGCAGTTGCGAAGGGGCCACCCCCAGCTCGTTCAGAACGCCCATCTCAAACTCCGTAAACGGAAGAGTTATGCCAAGCTTATGTATCAAGTCGGCGTAGAAGAAGAAAGAGTCGGGGTCGGTTTGAGAGCAGATTCGGTCGTCGGCCGAACAGGGAAAAACTTCATAAGAAGTCCCGCTAGGATCTTGGGAACAGGGCAATATCGCCCCCTTCACGTTGAAGAGTAAGCCATCGCAATCCAGTTGAGACCGAATCCCCTTCGGCTCAACGTCCACCCAGTGATAGTGGGAGGCGTCAGTAGGAGCTGGGTACAAGTCGGGACGACTGGCACATTTCCGAGGAGGCATCGTACCTGTGGAAGAACAGGGAAGCTCGAATGTCAGTTCTATGGGTCATGAAGAATAACCCCACAAAAAACCCCCATCCACAGGTACCCTGTCCTCCTCCCCGAACAGCCTCAATAGGAACTGCTCCTAGTTCCCCAAAAAAAAAAAAAAGATCTGATACCAGAAGGGCCGTCCTCCTCTGGCTCCCACCCCAACAAGCGCTTACTCAAACGCCCCTAGCACTACCCACCATACCCCAAATACCTTTTAAACAAAAGATTCCCCAGAAAATTCAGTGTGCCCACAAGAAAGACCGTCCCCTTAAAAGCATGACTAACCCATTGCTACGCAGATAAACCCACAAAAAACCCACCCAAATAATCACGCAAATGCAGAAACCAAAACCCAGGAATGAGGAAAGAAGAAGCAAGAAGAATACCTTGTGTATATCGCAGAAAAGAAATGAGTATGTCAAAGGAAGGGAAGAACAAGTCACGGAAGTCTCGCTGAAACCAAACTTTGCTTTGGAAACGTATTCACAGGGAAGAAGAAACGTGGGTATAGTGAGAAGATAAATCAACCGTTCAATAGGAAATGCAACAGAGACAGTTTGCTAGTCAAAGTACAGGGAAGAGTAACCGTCCTCCCTCTCTTTTTGAATATTGGGCTTGGCCCAGAAGGCCCAACCCAGTGAGGAGCCATAAAGAACCAACACACGTGGCGCGCAACAGCCAAAAGCGTGGACCTCGATTAACGTCACAATGATGATGACGCTCCGTAGACCGTGAATGTCTGACATATGTCTGAGAAAAGTAAATGTCATTCCAAGTCTAAGTAATTAGACAGCTGTCAAAGCTCATGTCATCGTCACTGTCAAACCAGAAGGTTGCAGCTCACGTGCACCAACCAGAGACGGAACATCACGACCTCGGAGCAAGCCTTAAATAGCCTTGACCGAGCTGGGGGGCTTATGTGGTAAACTCGGCCATAAGGTGATGGACCTCGGGAAGAATACCCGAACCACGACCTCGGAGCAAGCCTCAAAGAGCCTTGACCGAGCTGGGGGGCTTATGTGGTGGACCTGGCTAGGACGAACTCCCCATAAACCCCGCTAAAAGCTCGAGGACCTAACAAGGGACCCACTGAACGCTTGGCCGAGCTTAGGGCTCAACGGCCGAACAAGCGCCAGATACAGGCCGACCTCATGCCTCTGCTCAGGTCCGATCTCCGTACGTCTTCCCAGGTCCGACATCACCCCAAAGATTCCGACACCAAGGACATGATGACGTCCTCCAGCCTTATCCGCAAGGACAGCTCACCCCAGCCTTATCCGCAAGGACAGCGCACCACTCCTAGCTCATTACAGGCTGGCCCTACTTGGGTCCCAAGTTGGCCCATTAGGGCAACCAGCTCCCCCTATAAGTAGCTCAGTACTACATGGGGCAAAGGTACGTTCTCTTACCCTAATCTCCACCCTCACACACCAGTGATTAGGGTATCTCTTTGGCTTCCCCTTTGGCCACTAGAGGACTCCCAACAAACATCACACATAAACCCTAGGCAGAGTCTCCTCTAAGGTAGATTCCCCCTCCTTAGAGGTTCTCCTCGCCCTAGGACATCACAATATGAGAGGGAGGAATGATTTTTGTTAATTTCCTAATTGTCTAAGTGATTATATGCTGGATATATTGTGTTTATTGATATGTATGCATGAAACAAACTTTGTGTCTTCATAGAAAATAAACTATCTTTGACAAATTAATTTTATTCTGGGAAATAATAATTTTATTTGGACCATGGGTCCCAAACTATAACTTCTGTATGTGTTGTGATGTTTGATTTTATATATGTGTATATTATAAAGTGTAGCTTGGAAGTATGTGTTTTTAAAGTAACAATGTTATTTAGTTGGATTTTATTTTCAGACTTCGGTGTATGTACTCTATGTAATAAATTGAAAAAGAGGCATTTTGGGTAAATTTGAATTGATGCAACTATGTTTTAGTTTTCTGTCCAGAATTAATCTTTGCATTGTTAGGTGGATTTTAAATAATAGGACTTGTGTATTGTATGTAGGAAAAAGTGACCTTTTGTACTTGTATTGCATGCTGTCCAGAAAATCTATTAAGTTGCATTAGCTCAAATAATTATTTTTGACTTGGAAAAATGCATGAGTTCTGATTAGGGATATTTGTTTATGTGTAGGTTACTTGTTTATGTGATGAAAATGATTTTTAAATGGATATTAGTTGTTGTCTCAACTTCTTAAAAATGTTGTATCAAGTTAAAGTAATGTAGTTTGGTTTGTTTATGTTTGTGATGGCTTGGTAGTTGTTATATAATTTTTTGGTTATGATTTTCATACAAATAAAATATGAGTGTCATATTACTTGATTTTGTTAATATGAAATGACTTATATATTGATGTGAAAATATAATGTTAATAGTTATTAGTTAAGTCTTGTTATCTTATTAAATAAATAAATGTATCCTATGAGTATTGATACTGGTGATGTGCTTCTCTAAGTGGTCTATGTGTAATTATAGGAATTATATTAATTCGTATGTGATTTTTATGATGTTGAGTACCTGTTAAAATAATATAAAGTTTTAGAAAGATATGTTAGTCAAATGTAAATGTTTGTTTAAGTGTCTGTATAAATGTATGAACGTGGTAGTTGTTATATAAGTAATGTAGAGTGGTTTTATGAAAGTAAAAATGTATTCTTAAAGGTTTTCAAGTATTGGAATGAATCTTAAATTGTGTTTTTTAAAAAGGATTTCTTGGTTTTAAAAGGGATTGTTTTAAGTTACCTAATGCCCTTAAGAAGAATTTCTGTTTTAAAATAGTTTTGTACCTTGGGTTTAGTATTTACCTGCGTAAATAAATAGTATAAGGTACTTAATAGATATTCTATTTTTATGTTGTTCGTCGTTCAAGAGTAAAAAGAATCAGAGGTGAATGAGCTGCTGAAACTGTGAACACAAAAATGTTGAAAACAGAGTAAGCGTGGATCTCAGGTGAGAGAGCAACATTCCTAAAACATAATGGCACTAAGGTAGCATTAGGACGTTCCGTATCATCTCAAAGGTCGGAACTAGGAATCTATCGGTTGAGTAGTAAAACGACAATTGTATATGTGTTCCGCCGTTTATACGAAAAACACGATTCCTCGATATTACTTGTATGTCTGATATCACTTACGGTATGATATTGTATTAAGTTGTATGTGGTATATTGCCTTAATGGCTTTTGGAAATGATAATGGAGTATGTGATAGTGAAACTGGTTATAATTGGGAAATAATGGTTTATGATTTTGGATATATAGTGGAATGGTTTATCCTATGGAAGGATGCTCAATGTATTTTGAACTGATGTTCCTATGAAAAGGACTTGGAATATTTGGAAGTATTACTATGAAAAGAAATTATGAGAATGTGAATCTTGTGGAAATTTGTGGATCGTTGTTAGTGTACAGTGATGGTGCAAACGACACAACGATTTTATTATATCCCCTTAAGTGACTGGCCATGTGAATGACTGTGTCGTGGTTTATGTCTTGTGGAATCTACTGTACTATAGGGAGGTGTTTGCTGTTACCCTTAGAGGTCGAGGCCCGTTAGAAGCGAGGCTTAGAATGGGTCGACCAAACTAGGTTAATAAAAGACTTAAAAGACTTAAAAGACTTTAAGCTTAAATCCTTTCTAACTACGCGTTGAGAGAGAAGTAGTGGAGAGGAAAAATACCGTATACTTGGAGGTCGGGCATCCCTCCAAGTGGTGATTGCGATAGGGGAGGGAAAGGACGATAAAACGTCAAGAAGCCTAAGAGCGCTTCCCTAGGCAGGACGAGGTTACAATGATCAAGGTCACTGGCGGGCGTTGATCGTAGCAAGGACTGCAACCGGAACTAGGGATAGAGCTGTCGCCCCCTTGAGCAAATCTTAGATGGTGTAGAGAGAATCCGAATTGGGACTAGAAGCCATTGTTTTTGTGAAATGGGGAAATTATGAAATAATATTTTGTTTTGCTGGCCAACAAGGCGTGGTTCCAGCCGGTACGTACCCTTTGGCTTCGATGTCAGCATGGTTAGGATTCCTGTGCATCCCATCTGCTTTCCGACTTAGGTTGTGGCTGGATATTGAAGGATGAGATGTATCGTGTGTGCTAATCTACCCTTACCTCAATGATTTCCCTCCCTAAATCATTGATGGTTGTGAAAAGACTTAGCGGAAAGATTATGAGTATGGAACACTGGAGTAATGATATTAAGTTATGATGATATGACAAAGTTGTAATGATTAAGTTATAAGGATAACATGATAATGATATGGTATGGTGCACGCATGATAATTATGAGATATTAATGGGATAATGTCATAATGTAAAGCTTATGTTTATTAAAATTTTATGTATTTGAATCCTAATGTGATCCCTTAGAGTAAGTCCATGCCGTCGACGATTATTTCGTCCGGATCGTTGACTCTCTCTTTCTTTTCCCTTTCCTGTGGACATTGGGGAACAATGTTCACAGATGGCAGATCATGTAATATATCGAGTAGTGGTTACTCAAGTCGGAAGAGGATCGCGAAGCGACGCACGAAGCAGAAGCAGAAATCAAGGAATCTTCCAGAAAATTGTGGTGGAGGAACGATGAAGAATAGTAGTCTAGGATAGTCTTGTTTTGTATTCCATCTTTGGATGGATAGGACATGATTACTCTATCCTGAATGTAACCCCAGTTGTAACATGGATTATTTAAATGAAATAAAAGAAGTTCTTTTGGTTATGTATCAGGTTCACTAAATAATTAAATGTTTTTCCGCAAGTTAACCATCGAATAATTATGGCGTTAAGAAAATAAGTTTTTGAAAATGTGTTGGTAACATCTCTTTTTGGAAAAGAATTTTAGTGTTGTAAATATTTTGAAAACCAAGTAACTCAAATAGTATTATGAAAACCTTTTTGTAAAAGAAATAAAATGACCGAATTTTGGTAAATGTTAAAAAAAAAGGGGCGCGAATTTTTAGTGAAAATTCTAAGTTCCAAATTGGGGTGTTACACACCATGTTCAGATTCAACAGGATCAGTGAACCAAAGGCGCACCCTCATCGAAAGCGCCCCCTGTTCAGTTTCAATACACAACGGTCAGATTCAACATAATCCGTCAACCGAAGGCGCACCCTTGTCAAAAGCGCCCCCTGTTCAATGTTCAGATTAAATAGAATCAGTCAACCAAAGGCGCACCCTCGTCGAAAGCGCCCCCTGATCAGTTTCAATACACCATTCAGATTCAACAGAATCAGTCAACCGAAGGCGCACCCTCGTCAAAAGCGCCCCTTGTTCAGTGTTCATATTCAACAGAATCAGTCAACCGAAGGTGCAACCTCGTCAAAAGCACCCCCTGTTTAGTGTTCAGATTCAATAGAATTAGTCAACTGAAGGCGCACCCTTGTCGAAAGCGCCCCCTATTCAATTTCAAATACACCGTTCAGTTCCAACCCAATCGATTAACTAAAGGCGCACCCGTGCATAAGGCGCACCCCTGTAGAAGGCGCATTGGAAAAAAAATTTGTGTTGAATCTAGAAATCCTGGAGGAAATGCAAACAAAAGGCTGAGAGCAAAGTTATAGCAGAAGTTGAAATCAAAAGCTGACAATGAATTCAAACCGAAAAGACTAAGGTAGCTTCAATTCAGATCAAAAGCGTGCCAGAGAAGACGAGCCATAAATGGAAAACAAAATCAGTGCAGAAATCTGAGCGCAACAACAAAACAAGATGCAGAGCTCATACTTCCTCATACGATAGAGAAAACACACAATAATTGAAGGTAAGAGCAAGCGCGTATGCAAAAGCAGACACAACAAAATCCCAAGAGATATTTCCATGCAATACCAGCCATCTAGAAGACAAAAGCGGACCTGAAAGGCGGCTATGATCACAATTATAAAAGTCACATATGAAAATCAACTGAAATATCCAAAGGCGTGCATGCAACATGAAGGGTGAACGCAAGCTTTATAGAAACCAGTAAAAGATCCAGAAAAGTAGGTTGTTCAAAGGCACACTTAAATGCTTAGGCGAAGCATGAAATTTAGTCTGAAAGCAAGATGCAAGACAAAAGATGGCTTAAAAATGTGCAAGTGATTGAGGCAAAAACTGTTCAGAAATATAACAAAACCAAGGCGAACTCAATTTGCCTGAGAATTGAATAGCAGCCAAGTTAAATTCAAGAATTCAGCCCAGTCTGCCCTTACAAGCAAGCTAAAGCATCCCGACCCAAGTGGAACAAAGAATTCTGTAGTAATGACAAGCCCTTGAAGCAAGGCGCACCTGGGTATATTCATACATCAAAGCAGATAATGAAAAGACGAGCTTAAAAACAAAGTCAAGAAGCCAGAGCAGTATAGAAATCCAAGTGTTTGCAAACTGATAATGGGAAGAAAAGGAGCAAGAAGAAAGAAAAGTAGCACCAATGGCAAGAGGCGTTACCAAAAAAAAAAGATGGGACGATGAGAAGATGATGATAATTTTTGAGTGAAAGTGCCAAAGACATGCACAAGTAGCTCCCTGATAAAGCATCATGTTATTGCGCCCTGAAAAGTGCACCCTGTTTTGTGCATCCAGAAAAACACCATGATTTGTGTTCTGATAAGCGCCCTGATTTGCGCTCTAAAACTGCACCCTGTTTTGTGCAACCTGATAAAACGCCCTGTTATTGCGCCCTGAAAAGTGCACATTGTTTTGTGCATCCAGAAAAGCACCCTAATTTGTGCTCTGATAAGCGCCCTGATTTGCGCTCTGAAACTGCACCCTGTTTTGTGCAACCTGATAAAGCGCGCCCTGTTATTGCGTCCTGAAAAGTGCACCCTGTTTTGTGCATCCAGAAAAGCACCGTGATTTGTGCTCTGATAAGCGCCTTGATTTGCGCTCTGAAACTGCACCCTGTTTTGTGCAACCTGAAAAGTGCCCTGTTATTGCGCCCTGAAAAGTGCACCCTGATAAGCACCCTGATTTGTGCTTAGATAAGCGTCCATATTTGCGCCCTGATTATGCCAAAGAAGCACCTTGGTTTGTGCCTTAATATTGTGCCAAAACTGCACCCAGCCTGAATATTGCAAATACTCAAGGCTACATATAAAGCAAAATGCCAAAGTATCAAAGAATTGCAAAACTCACAAGAAATCAGCCTCCACAAAAGGGAAAAGGCTACACTCAGATTAGCAGAAAAGCACATTCATTGTCATGCAAAAGAAGGCGAGCCTTACAAAGGGGCTAGAAAAATATTCAAGAATGCACAAGAACAGTAAGCAACAAGCAACAAAACCACAAGAGTCACAAGTGTACAATTCAGAATGTAAAAGAAGAGAAGAAGGAAAAAGAAAAGGAAAACAAGAAGAAAAAGAGAAAAGAAGAAAAGCATTTAAAAAGCAGTACACAAGCAAGTAATCTCGAAGTTCCAAATGAGATTCTATTCAAAGGAATCCAAAACAAAGGAGTCAAATACAAAGTGCTCAACAAGCATCCCAAAAGCCTACCATCAAGGCATCAGATACAATCAAAAGAAAAAGCAACAAGTCAAAGTGCAAGTATCCTGATCCAAATAGCAAGCAACAAAATGCAAGTATCCTGATCCAACAGCACAACAAAACAACTAGACTTTAAAGAGAGCTTCCAACGAAGAAGTTGTGCAAGCAGCAGCATAGGATTCTTGTTGGGAATCAATCTCTGCATCCAAGACCACCAAGTCAGTAGTAGCTTTGGACAATCTCGCAGACAAGTCATCAATCAGATTTCCTAGCTCAGCACGACGCTCTACCAAATGTTTCTTCTTTGCTGCCAAAGCCTCTACATCTAAACTTGTCAAGTCAGCAGTAAGGATGCACGACGCTCTGCCAAGTATGTTTTGCTACCAAATCATTGGCATCAAAAGTAGCACGTTGACCTCCCATTTGCTTGAGGACGCCCTCGAGTCAGGAACCTGAATACTGGTGAAGCCTCAGCAATTGCAAAAATCAAGTAAAGTGGCCTTCGAGAAAGCATCAGCATCATGAGCAGTGGAGAGTTTGAGTACCTTCAACATAATGATCAAGCAACCGCAAAATGGCAGCATCAAAGTGGCAGAACACAAAAAATATCAGTATGTCACAAGCTGTGAAAAACAACAGTAATGCAGAAAAGAGAGATTGCATGATTCGAGTCTTGAGAGGAGGATCAACAACGGCATGGAATAAAGTCAAGTCTAACAAAAGGTGCAATAGCAGAATGTCAAAACAGTGATGCAGTCAAAATACAACAGCATGCTTGAAACAGTACAATTACCAAATCTTGAAGAAGGCGTCCTGTGATGAACAATCATCAAATCTTGAAGAAGGCGTCCCTTGATGAAGTTCTGCAAACATTCTCATAACCAGACGCATCAGATGACAAAGCAAAATAACAAGCAGTACATCACAACCTGTACAGTATGAAAAAGATCAAATTCAAGAGCATGATCCAGGTTCCCAAATACAACCTGTATAGTATGAGAATGATCCTGATCCAGGTTCCCAAATGCAACCTTTACAGTATGAAAATGATCCAATTCAACAGCATGATCCAGATTCCCAAATGCAGAATTATCAAAGCATCATGGTGCATATTTCAACATCAAAACAGTATCAAAATCGCATAAATGCATCACTGAACAGTATGAAAACAGCAAAGTGCAAAGTGCAGAAAATAGAAGTTCAATTCAGTACTATCAAAGCAAGTAACCCAAATTTCAAAGAGTCAAGGCAACACAAAGCTCAGCAACCACAAAGGCGCACAAGTTTTTAAATAGAAGTATCAGTGCCTTCAGCAGTAGACATAACATGACAAAAGCAACAAGCTTAAGATCAGCAGCAAAGTAATTCTTTCAAGCTCGGTCATGAGTGCCACCCAAGGCACGCTGCAAGACAAGAAAAAGTTTCCTCTATTTCAGTCACTGTCCGCCTTCATTGAGGGGAGCTGGCTCTCTCTTCAAGCAATAAAAGATTACTAAACCAGTGATCAGACCACGATAACACCTCCCAATTGGACAACTCTATTCATTCAACAGAGAAGGCGCTCAACGCAGCAGAAAAATACTGTAAAATCTGAAAATTCAGAAGGCACAAAAGTACAGAGAGTTGAGTTTGAGTATGAAACTCAAGCATAAAGAAACAGACATCAAAGAAATTTCAGAAAACAAATCAAGAATTCAAAGTACAAAAGAGCAAAGCTCACCAAGTCCTTGATCAGTATGCAAGGTAGCACAATCCAAAAGCAAGGCTACACATGCAATAGAAAGAAGAGCCCGCTTCCGTTACAAATTTTCAAAAAGAAGAGCAAGTTGAATAAGAAGCAAGTGAAAAGCAAAATTTCAGTTCACAAGGGGGCTGACCCCTCGTATCAGATGTATATGCATAAAGCAACCATGCACCGCCAAGGGAGCCTTCAAGGTGCCTAAGCAGATAAAAATTCAATAATACTCTGAAGCTGGAAGCTTCCCCGAAAGTCCACATCTTGATGCGCAAGTGTTCACAAAAGAAAGAAAGACAAGAATAAAGAAAGGCAACAGCCTGGAAAATTTGAAAATACACTCGATAAGGGCGACATGGCGTAACAGTGTCAAGATGGTGCTCAACAAAAGCCAAGCACTCACAACTATTTTGTAAGCAAAAATCAATCACTGAGAGGCATGACAAATAAAACAAAGGCGACCCTAACAAAGGCGATCCCATCCAAGGTGGCCCTATCAAAGGAAAAAAATAAGAGCCCCGTCAAGACCAAGTCATCAATGATAACAGTAAAGAAATTTACAAAGTCACAAGCAAGGAAGGCGTATTCAGACGCCCTCAAAGAATGAAAAAAAAAATCAAAACAAGTATCAAAAGCAAATCATCAAGTGTACTGATGCTCCTAAGCAAAATGCAACAGATATTAGAAGGCGATGAAATCAAAGTGAACCCAGTCCAGCAGTCAGCAAGCGCAATCCAAGTGATACATGAGTACAAATAAGTAGGTAACAAATTTTAATCACAAAAGCATACACTCATGAGCGCTCATGATACGCATTCATGCATAACATTCATGTCATTCATTCATACCTAACGCCCATGACATTCATACATGCATAAAAGCATACAAGAACTCGAGTATCACGAGACAAAACAAAACCAGGGGGCTTGCCCTTACAAAAGGAACTCTATGATTTGGGCCAGGAAGTGATGATTTTGATATATTTTTGGGCCCTTTTCCTTAGTGCTTTGTTTTGTTTCTCAGCAAATAGATTAATTTTTAGGAGTTTTTAGCAAAATATTTGTATAGATAATTTATTTGTATTTTAATTTTAGTTTTTGTTGAATTTCAGATTATTTGGGCCAAATCAGCTGAAGAGGGGCATTGGTGAAAAAAAAAAAAGCCCAAGCTGAGAAGAAGATTTTGGGCCAAACAGCCCATTTCAGCGAACCGCGCTTGAGCGTGGAAAAAGCGCGCTCAAGCGCGCTTGGATCAGATGGCCACGTGGCGGTAGCAGAGGGGTCAGTTGACCCAGATTTCAACAGACACGCGCTCAGGCGTGTCTAATCGCGCTCAAGCGCGTGTGGTTTTTGCAATAAAAATTGGGGTCTGTGACCTAATTCCAGGCGTTCTGATTGGCTGTTGAAACGCGCTTAAGCGCGCTTGAGCGCGCTCAAGCGCGTTTTGATCAGCTGCAGTTACTTAATAACTCGATTTTCATTTTGTGGGGAGATATTATTTTTATTTTTTTTGGGATGGTGGCACGAATTCCTTCTCTTACACAGCATATTTTCTTCATCTTCTTGAGCAAGAACAACAAAAACTCAAGGCTTTCAAGGTGTGGTTTTGTAAAGAGTTTGAAACTTGATATTTGGTATGTGAATTTTTCCAAGTTTGCATCTTAATTTCTTGTTTTTGACAATGAGATCTTAAGACTCATTTGGGAATGAAGAATTGTTATGTGTGTTTGTCATATATTTGATTTTGTCTATTGTTAATTGTTATATTTTGTACTTACATCTGGTTTAATTGTCGTGTATATTTAGACGTAAATATACGATAGGATTATTGTCCGATAGGTATATTAGACAATAAACTGCCTGTGGATGTAAGTTATGCAATTGTGTAGGGATAGGTATATTGCCTGCAAATTGTATGATTTAATTTATTTTTGACTGAGCAAATATTTTATGGTTAGAAATTTAAGGCTTTGCTCGAGGTATCGAGGAAGATTTATTTTTAACAAACTAGAATAATTTAAGGTATTAAATTATTCTTGATTTTGCAAAAATAATCCAAAAGGTGACAATTGATTTAATAGTTTAAATTAATATTTGAGAACCGGTAACGACAATTCATTCCCGACTTTACGAAACTGCACCACCCCTTTATTTTTCCACACTCGCACTTTATTTATTTATTTGTTTAATTTTATTTTAAACGCGATATTTTTCCAAGTTAATATCATTTTTATGCGCGTAACTTTATTTATTGAACTTTTTAATTGAAATCATTACTCTCGGTGGAACGACTCGGTCTTACCGATTTTACATTACTTGAGCGACCTGGTATACTTGCCAGTGAGTGAACAAGTTTTTGGCGCCGTTGCCGGGGAGTAGTTTGATTTTAATTTTATAAGTTTAATTCATTCTGCTTCGCACATTGCTTTTGTACATATTTAGATTTTTGTGAATATTCAATATATATTTAGTTAATTTGTTCTTTCTATTATTTGTGCTGGACAGTGCTACTTGACTTTTCCTTGTTTATGCACTTGCGAAGTGTAGGAGATAAGGACTCCCTTTTGTTTGACAGGGAGATCGAGAAAACTGCTAAAGCAAACAGGAAAGAGGCAAGAAAAGCAAGGCAGCAACAAACTCAGACTCAGAATCAGAATTTGGAACTAATTATGGCGGAAGAACCTCCACCAGCTAGAACTTTAGCAGACTATGCCGTGGTCAACCCAGGAAATTGTGCCACGAGCATAACTGCACCTGCAGTGACAGCCCAGAATTTTGAGATTAAGCCGGCTTACATCCACTTGGTGCAACAAAACCAGTTTAGTGGAGCACCAAATGAGGATCCTGGGGACCATGTGGCAAACTTTTTAAGTATCCTGGACTTCTTCAAAATCCAGGGTGCTACTGATGAGGCGATCAGACTCAGGATGTTCCCTTTATCCCTCAGAGATCAGGCAAAGAGCTGGTTGATGTCTTTTTCACAGGGCACTTTCACAGATTGGGACTCTTTGGTGAGGAAGTTCATTGATAAGTACTTTCCTCCAGCTAGGCAGGCCCGACTCAGACAAGAGCTGAATGCCTTCACTCAGCAAGAAGGCGAGTCTTTGCATGAAGCATGGGAGAGATACAATCAGATGCTGAAGAAGTGTCCCACTCACTCGATGCCAGATTGGATGCAGATTAGATCTTTTTATGATGGACTCCGGCCCTCTATTAAAAATATGATTGATGCTGCAGCAGGAGGTTCATTAGACAGTAAGACAGTACCTGAAGCCAAGGAGTTGATAGAAAGAATGGCCCGGAATAGCAGTCGCACTTCTGAACGGGGGGTGTTAAAAAAAGATGTGGTTGACATGGCTCAGATGTAGACTCTCTTTACTCAGAATAAAGAAATGCAACAACAGATTGCTAGTTTGACCAAGCAACTGGGTCAGGTTCAGCTGGCAGCTGCAGTTTCAGGTTCATCATCATCTTCCTCACCACCAGTGACAGGGCTGATATGTGATTTCTGTGGTGGTGCTCATCAGAATGGGAGCTGTGGTACAGATTCTTCAAATTCTCCAGGGGAACAAGTTAACTTTGTAGGCGGTGGTGCACCTCCTAGAAGCAACTTTCAGAACTATCCTCCAGGTGGCTATAGGAACCATCCTAATTTCTCCTGGAAGAGCCCAGCTCTTAATCCTCCTCAAGAGAAGCAGGGTCCAGCTTGGGAAATGGCAGTTGAGAAATTGGCTAAGACAACGACTGGTTTTGTGGAAGAAACTAGGCAAAACTTCAAGAATCAAGGAGCAACAATTATCAGAAAGACCCCAAGGTACTTTGCCTAGTGACACCATTCCGAATCCCAAAGAGCAGTGTAAAGCCGTCACTCTTCGTTCCGGGAAATCCTATGAAGAACCAAAGATGGTGAGTGATGATTCAGTGGAAGAGATTTTGGTGCAGCCTGGTGAGCCGGTAGTGCAGCCACAGGTTGTGCAACCAGATCAGGGATCAGTTAATGTTCAGAAACAAGCTGATGTGCCAAGGAAGGTAGTTGACAAAGTGCCATTTCCCCAAAGGTTCAAGAAGGAGGAAACTCAGAAACATTTCTCAAAGTTTATGGAAGTGTTTAGGAAACTGCACATAAACATTCCCTTTGCTGAGGCGTTAGAGCAGATGCCGGTGTATGCCAAATTCATGAAGGAGCTCCTCTCCAATAAAAGAAAGTTGAGTGACACAGAGACAGTTCTCCTTACTGAAGAGTGCAGTGCGATCATTCAGAAAAAGCTGCCTCAGAAACTCAAGGACCCTGGAAGTTTCACCATACCTTGCAATATTGGAGGACATGAGATCGGTCGGGCCTTATGCGATCTTGGTGCTAGTATAAATTTGATGCCACTCTCCATTTTCAAAAGGCTTGGTATTGGCGAGGTAAAACCCACCATGATGTGCTTGCAACTAGCTGACCGTACCATCAAAAGGCCATATGGTAAGGTTGAAGATGTGTTGGTGAAAGTGGATAGGTTCATTTTTCCTGCTGACTTTGTAGTCCTAGACATGGAGGAGGACACTGAAATTCCACTTCTTCTGGGTCGGCCCTTCTTAGCCACGGGGCGAGCTTTGATTGATGTGCAGCTAGGAGAACTTAAGCTGAGGGTGCAAGATGAGGAGGTGAGCTTCAATGTTTACAAGTCCATGAAGCTGCCCATGACTGAGGAACATTGTTTCAGAGTGGATGCAATTGACTCTATGGTTGCATCAGTTTTTAGTCAAACCAGTCATGATGATGGTCTGTTGGGTGCTGTGATCCATGGAGAGTGCGGTGAAGCAAGTGTTGATGCCGCGGTTGCCCAGTTGGAAATTTCAGATGCATATACAGGGGGCAAGATCAAGGAACTAAGGCCACAGGACAAGGAGGAGCGTTTGGAGCCAGAGCTGAAACCTCTTCCGTCATCTTTGAGGTATGAATTTTTGGATAATTCTAAGTTTTTTCCAATAGTGATTAATAATGACCTGACTGAACTGGAGACTGATAGATTGCTTAGGGTGCTTAGAAATTATAAATCTGTTATAGGGTGGTCTGTCTCTGATCTGAAGGGGATTAATCCCAGTTTCTGTATGCATAAGATTCTCCTTGAGGAGAATTTTAGGCCAGTCAAGCAACCTCAACGGAGACTCAACCCGACTCTCCAAGAGGTGGTTAGGAAAGAAGTAGTAAGGCTGCTGGATGCTGGAATTATTTATCCAATTTCTGATAGTGCCTGGGTTAGTCCAGTGCAAGTGGTGCCTAAAAAAGGGGGATTGACAGTGGTCAAATCTGAGAATAATGAGTTGATCCCCACTCGAACTGTTTCCGGGTGGCGAGTTTGCATCGATTACAGAAAGTTGAATAATGCCACCCGGAAAGATCACTTCCCGTTACCATTTATGGACCAAATGCTTGAAAGGTTAGCTGGGCATGCATACTACTGTTTTCTAGATGGATATAGTGGGTATAATCAAATTTGTGTAGATCCCTTGGACCAGGAAAAAACTGCTTTTACTTGTCCCTTTGGAGTTTTCGCATACCGGAGAATGCCTTTTGGATTGTGTAATGCACCTGCTACTTTTCAGCGGTGCATGTTATCGATTTTCTCCGATATGGTTGAAAACTGCATAGAGGTTTTTATGGATGATTTTTCGGTCCATGGGAAATCTTTTGATGCATGTTTAGCTAACTTGGAAAGAGTTTTAAAAAGATGTGAAGAAACAAATTTGGTTCTTAACTGGGAAAAATGTCAATTCATGGTACGGGAAGGGATTGTTCTAGGCCACCTGATCTCTGAAAAAGGCATTGGGGTGGACAAAGCAAAAATTGAAGTTATTCAAAAGTTGCCACCCCCTGTGAATGTCAAAGGGGTTAGAAGTTTTCTTGGGCATGCCGGTTTTTACCGGAGGTTTATCAAAGATTTTTCAAAAATAGTCAAACCCCTTTGTAATTTACTGGAAAAAGATACCGAATTTAACTTTGATAGTAATTGTGTGAAAGCTTTCGAATTTTTAAAAGAAAAACTAGTGACAGCTCCTATTGTGGTCGCTCCTAAATGGGAGGAACCCTTTGAACTTATGTGTGATGCGAGTGATTATGCAGTGGGAGCTGTACTAGGGCAAAGAATTAATAAAGTGTTTCACACAATTTACTATGCTAGTCGAGTATTGAATGATGCCCAAGTCAATTACTCAACTACTGAAAAAGAACTTTTAGCTGTGGTCTTTGCAATAGATAAGTTTAGGGCTTATTTGATAGGTTCTAAAGTGATTATATATACTGACCATGCAGCTCTGAGGCACCTGTTAGCTAAAAAAGATGCTAAACCAAGGCTAATCAGGTGGATCTTGCTTTTGCAAGAGTTCGATGTTGAAATTAAGGACAAAAAGGGGGTAGAGAATGTAATAGCTGATCATCTGTCTAGGCTACCCCTAGAGACCATAGGTGCAGAAAGTGTAGTGCCTATAAGTGAGAACTTCCCTGATGAACAATTGTTTGCTCTATCCACACTCCCTTGGTATGCCGATTTGGCTAACTTTTTAGCAGCGAACATGATCCCCAGGGATATGATTTGGCAACAAAGAAAAAAACTTGCACATGATGCCAAGTTCTATTTTTGGGAGGATCCATTTTTGTTCAGGAGAAGTGTGGACGGAGTAATCCGTAGATGTGTGGCAGAGGAAGAAGTGAATGACATCCTTTGGCATTGTCACAATTCACCTAGTGCAGGACATCTTGGTAGTGATAAAACTGCTGCCAGGGTACTCCAATGTGGGTTTTATTGGCCCACAATTTTCAAGGATGCACGAAACTTTGTTTTGAGATGTGATAAATGCCAAAGGATGGGAACTATTTCTAGGAGGAATGAGATTCCACTCCAAGGTATACTTGAGGTTGAAGTCTTTGATGTTTGGGGGATAGACTTTGTTGGTCCATTTCCTCCCTCTTACAACCATAAGTATATCTTGGTCGCGGTTGATTATGTGTCCAAGTGGGTGGAAGCAATCTCCACTCCCACCAATGATTCCAATGTTGTGGTAGAATTCCTTAGGAGGAACATTTTTAGTCGATTTGGAGTCCCAAGAGTTCTAATTAGTGATGGTGGGAGCCATTTTTGTAACAAAGTCATGGAGAAGGCTTTAGCCAACTACGGAGTGCGACACAAAGTAGCTACTCCGTACCACCCACAGACTAGTGGTCAAGTCGAAGTTTCTAATAGATCTATAAAGAGGATTCTAGAGAAGACCGTTAGTACTTCTAGGCGAGACTGGGCTAGGAAGTTAGATGATGCATTGTGGGCATATAGGATCGCGTTCAAAACTCCAATTGGCATGTCTCCATTTCAGGTTGTGTATGGTAAGAGTTGCCATTTGCCCGTTGAGTTAGTTCATAAGGCATTTTGGGCAACTCGATTTTTAAACATGGAAGCCAACCTGGCTGGCGAGAAGCGTTTGTTGCAGCTTAATGAACTTGAAGAGTTCAGGGAGCAGGCATACAACACTTCTCGTGATTTTAAAGCTAAAACCAAAAAATGGCATGACAATCGGATTTTGAATCGGAAGTTTGAACCTGGGCAACAAGTATTACTGTTTAATTCTAGGCTTAAGTTTTTTTCCAGGTAAGCTTAAGTCTAGGTGGTCCAGTCCTTTTCTGGTAGTGCAGGTTAGTCCATTCGGGGCAATTGAGATCAAGAATGTGCAAACTGGTGCGCTTTTCAAAGTCAATGGACAGCGCCTGAAACACTACCATGGTGGTGAAATTGTGAGGAGTCCAATTCAAGTGGACCTCCGTGATCCTTAGTTTTCTGAGAGGGTCATCCGTCAGGCTCGGGACGTTAAACAAGCGCTGCTGGGAGGCACCCCAGTGGTAACTTTAGTGCTTTTTATTTTCGTTTACGATGAGATTTTGTATATATTGTGTGTGTTGTGTTTTTATTTGTTGTAGTATAGTGGTAAGTATTCCCGCCTGTCACGCGGGTGACCCGGGTTCTCTTCTTTAAAAAAAAAAAAAAAAAAAAAAGCTCAAGCGCGTCCAAGCGCGCTTAAGCGTGGCCTGCCACGTCAGCAAAGAAAAGTTGCATCACTGCAACTTGTAAAAACCAGGGGGGAACGCGTTCAAGCGTATTCTGAATCACGCTCAAGCGTGTTTTGTTGCGCTCAAGCGCGTGTTTTTGCGCCCAAGCGTGGTGGGGTGAGTGTTTAATTTTTGGTGTTTCAAATTCTGATGCAACTTATCAAAAACCAGGGGGGAACGCGCTCAAGCGCGTTTTCAACCGCGCTCAAGCGTGGTTCCTGACGCTCAAGCGGGGTGAAGCGTGGGGGTTGTTGACTAAAATGAGGGGTGCAAAGTGTTTAAAAACTCAAGTGCGCTTGAACGCGCTTGAGCGCGCTCAGGCGCAATTTAACAGCAGCAGCGATTTAACAGTTTGGCCAGCCTTCTTCTTCCCATTTCTTCTTCCTCCTCCTTCAAATCCTAATCCCTCTCCACCTAGGTTGTTCCGCCCAGCCACCTCCAGCTCTCCTCTCTTTCTTCATATTTCCTGCCTACAAGTTCTCTTCTCTTTCTCTTTTTGTTTTCTTTAGACCTCTCCAAGTACAATTCGAGTTCTTTATTTTTGGTCCTTTTTGTCCGATTTTGTATCCTCAATCTAGGTAAGTTTTTCCTTTTCTTTACTTCTTAGTGTGTTTTGTGTGATTTTTAGGTAGTTATCTTTGTTTTAGGGTATTGTTTGTAGTGTTGTTAGTGTTGCACATTAGGTGTTCGATCAATTGTCCAAGTGAGTTCATCATGTCTGGTAGTACCTTTAGGCAGTCAAAAAAGTCTAAGACCGATGCTTCTTCCTCTGGAGGTGGTCGTCGTCGGCAGTTTGAGGACCCCGAGGTCAAGGTCTTCTATGACTCTCAGTGTAAGGAGAACCGAATTGTTCCTGAGACAAGCTTAGATAAGATAGAGGCCCTTCCCACTCGCTATATTGGCGAGAATGTCTTGTTTCAACAGTGGGAGTCTTTCTGTGTTGACCCTGATTATGCGTTCTGTGAGCCGGTTGTTTGGGAATTTTTCGCGCACGCGAGATATCGCGAGGTGCGAAACCCGGGCTGTCGGACATCTTGGGTCCGGGGTCATGAAGTTTCTTATTCTCCTGAGTCGATAGCGACGGTTTTGGGTATTCCTTACTATCCGGAGCCGTCCGACTTCTCTACCTACTACCACTCCCTCACAATAAACAACAATGACCATGACACCCTCAAAACCTCTCTTTTTAAGGCCGGTACAGATTGGAATTATGGGCGTGGCGGTGCTATCAAGCACGTCACCGCCAAGAACCTCACCCCTCAGGCACGCTTCTGGGTGCGTTTTATTTCGCACAACATCTATCCCCAGTCGCACCAGACTGAGGTGAAGGTGCCGATCTTGCGCATTGCACATGCTATCCTTGAGCCAGTCCAGGTCGACGCAGCTTTGCTGATGTCTAATTTCATTCTTCATGTGGCCCGGGAGGAAAAACCTGGTTCTTTTGGTCTCCCGATGGTCATCCATCGCTTGTGTAGCTCAGCTGGGGTGTTCTTTAGGGACGAGGCGCGCACTTTGCGACGTTTGCCTCGGATGGACCGGGACACCTTTGATACTTATCATGCCATTTCTCTGGGGTTTGTTCCGGGTCGTGGTTCCCCACCTCCAGCTGCTATTCCTCCGCCGACTGCTGCTCAAGCCGATATGCCCCCTAGGCAGCCTGCACCCCCTTCTGTGGACACTGGATGTCTTGTTGGTATAATGGCGCGGCTGTTGCGTCGTCAAAGCCGACAGACAGCTTATTTGAGGATGGAGCAGCGCCGTAATCAGGAGCGTGATGCTCAACTCCGGGCCATGGGAGAGCAGATGGCCATTCCGTTCCACCTGCCTGCTTATACTGATCAGGAGTTGCACTTGTTGTCTGCCTCTTCTTCTTCGGATGATGTGCAGGAGGCCGGGCAAAGTGGTAGCTAGTTTGGTTTTCGAATGTTTTGTTAGGTTTGGGTGTTATTAGTTTTTCTTTTATTGGGGGTGTGGTTTTTGTGTATTTACTAGACTGCTGTTCTTATTAGCTTCGTAATTTCTATTTTATTTGGACATGTATTGGATTCCGTATTATGGTTACTTTATTTATCTTATTAGTATGTGTGGTGTTCTTTATTTTGTTCATATTAATATTGTGTTCTCTTCGTTGTATATATTTGTGTGGTGCTTTGGCATCCTTTGTTTTGATTTTGTACAGGTACCTAAGTTTGGGGGAGATGTCCCACTCCCATGTACAGGTTTCCTTTTGTATATCACGTTTGTGCATAATTTTTATTTTGCTTTTAACTTGTATCGATTTTTCTGTTTGCTTGAGGACAAGCCAACCCCTAAGTTTGGGGGAGGGTAACCAAAATAAAAATGAGGATTTTTGCTCATATCTTTTCCTGATTTGTTATTAGTGTGTCCTTGGCATGAGTCTGTAAAAATTTGACTTAGAATAATGTTTGTGATAGGTATTCATATTTAGTACAGGGTTCTGATTTTATTTGCTTGGTATATCCTTTGTATCATTTTGTGAATAATTTGTACAAATTCTTTAATTTGGTAACTTTTTGAAGAAATTGTTTAGTAATCCTGCCTGGTGAGTTTTGGGCCAAACACTTGCATAAAGGGGAATTTGTGTTGAATATATATGTGTATCCCCTGAATTTTTCTTCTGTGAGTGTATTCTTTATTAGTATTCGATTCTAGAACTTGACTGTGGACCTTTACAAGATTGAGAAATGTTGCATGCATTGAAATGATTTAGGCAATTAGGTGTTTTTGTTGTGGCCTTCAGACTTTGTTAATAATTGGTTTTTGGTATGTCCCTAGTTGTCCATTTTGAGCCTAGAAATGTGAATAAGTGTTTTTGGTACCCTTGTGAATATTGTATATTGTAGTGTGGTGAGTACCTCTGGGCTTGGATGGATACTAGTTGGTTTTTAGTAGATTTTTGAAAACAAAGGGGTTCTCTTCCTAAAAAAAAAAAAAAAAAAAAAATCCAAGTTTGTTCATACTTGTAAATAAAAAAAAAAGAAGGGAAGAGAACAACTTGTAAAAAGAAAAAATGTTGGAAGAAGTGGAATTTTGGATTGTTCTATTATGTGAAAGATTTTGAGTTCATCCAAGTTCCTAAAAAGGGGTATGTTTTAATTTTTAAACCTTAGTTTTTATCCCTTTCTTCTTTTATCCTACCATTGTAGATAAACCTTGGCCCCATTACAACCAGTGAAAGACCTATTGATTTTTGCATGTTTCATTTAGTTCAGTGGAGTTGTAGGTCCGCAGTCAAGCTTATGGTAATTGTTGCTTTTGAATGAATGTGAGTGCTTATTGCTGAACCATACACATGAGGGAATTTGTGAGTGTTGAGTGTGTACTAATTTTTTTTTTTTCTTCACCTAGTTACCTTATTAATTGATTTGTGAATTTGTAAATAATTTGTGAAAAGGGTGTCCTGAGTAGGTAGTTAGAATTTTGTATTAGCTGTCTATATCTTGATTAGGGATTGTTCTTAGTTTTGATTTTTATTTACTTTTGCCTGGGACATGCAAAATGTTAAGTTTGGGGGAGTGATTTGGGCCAGGAAGTGATGATTTTGATATATTTTTGGGCCCTTTTCCTTAGTGCTTTGTTTTGTTTCTCAGCAAATAGATTAATTTTTAGGAGTTTTTAGCAAAATATTTGTATAGATAATTTATTTGTATTTTAATTTTAGTTTTTGTTGAATTTCAGATTATTTGGGCCAAATCAGCTGAAGAGGGGCATTGGTGAAAAAAAAAAAAAGCCCAAGCTGAGAAGAAGATTTTGGGCCAAACAGCCCATTTCAGCGAACCGCGCTTGAGCGTGGAAAAAGCGCGCTCAAGCGCGCTTGGATCAGATGGCCACGTGGCGGTAGCAGAGGGGTCAGTTGACCCAGATTTCAACAGACACGCGCTCAGGCGTGTCTAATCGCGCTCAAGCGCGTGTGGTTTTTGCAATAAAAATTGGGGTCTGTGACCTAATTCCAGGCGTTCTGATTGGCTGTTGAAACGCGCTCAAGCGCGTTTTGATCAGCTGCAGTTACTTAATAACTCGATTTTCATTTTGTGGGGAGATATTATTTTTATTTTTTTTGGGATGGTGGCACGAATTCCTTCTCTTACACAGCATATTTTCTTCATCTTCTTGAGCAAGAACAACAAAAACTCAAGGCTTTCAAGGTGTGGTTTTGTAAAGAGTTTGAAACTTGATATTTGGTATGTGAATTTTTCCAAGTTTGCATCTTAATTTCTTGTTTTTGACTATGAGATCTTAAGACTCATTTGGGAATGAAGAATTGTTATGTGTGTTTGTCATATATTTGATTTTGTCTATTGTTAATTGTTATATTTTGTACTTACATCTGGTTTAATTGTCGTGTATATTTAGACGTAAATATACGATAGGATTATTGTCCGATAGGTATATTAGACAATAAACTGCCTGTGGATGTAAGTTATGCAATTGTGTAGGGATAGGTATATTGCCTGCAAATTGTATGATTTAATTTATTTTTGACTGAGCAAATATTTTATGGTTAGAAATTTAAGGCTTTGCTCGAGGTATCGAGGAAGATTTATTTTTAACAAACTAGAATAATTTAAGGTATTAAATTATTCTTGATTTTGCAAAAATAATCCAAAAGGTGACAATTGATTTAATAGTTTAAATTAATATTTGAGAACCGGTAACAACAATTCATTCCCGACTTTACGAAACTGCACCACCCCTTTATTTTTCCACACTCGCACTTTATTTATTTATTTGTTTAATTTTATTTTAAACGCGATATTTTTCCAAGTTAATATCATTTTTATGCGCGTAACTTTATTTATTGAACTTTTTAATTGAAATCATTACTCTCGGTGGAACGACTCGGTCTTACCGATTTTACATTACTTGAGCGACCTGGTATACTTGCCAGTGAGTGAACACTCTACTATCTTCAACTCATGAGCTGAATTCAAAACATCTTGGGAAGTTCCTATTTGCTCTCAAATGTAATCTGAAGTGCGAAAACACATTTATCTGCTAACAAGTTTTTTGCAGAGCTGATAATCACAGGAAATGGAGTTGTCAAAATCAACCACAACAGAAAAGCAAGTATAGTGGCCTTCAAAGAGTTTTGCATCAAAGAGAAAAAACATTTCTCTTTCATGCAAAAGGGGGCTATTGTTTCGGATAGAATAATTATTTTTGGGCTTCAGTCCATTAAAGAAAGACTAAACAAAATTAAGAGAAGACCCAAGAAAGTGCAGGCCCAAAGTCTAGAAGGAAGCCCTTCCACATGACCAGATCAGGATGAGAAAGGCGTCCCAGGAGTGTCACCAATGGAGAAAACACATTCCAACCAAAAAATACAGCACATCTTGTTACAGTAACGTGTTTCCCCAAGGAGATGAAGACCAGAGGCTTCTTCACCAAGCATATGTAGCCTTGAGCCAAGCACCCCCATCAAGCATGTCACTCAAAACTACCATTTATGGGAAATATGTTATTCCTATCATTAACAAAAAAGGGATTCCTTGCAAGATGGGTTGACAGTGAAAAAGGAAGAGAACCAATGGGCAAGAGGAAGAACTGAACAGTGACCATCAGTCCAAAATGAGGAAGAACGTGAAGGCCAAGTTACAAGTCCATTATAAAAAGAGATCCAAAGCATTAGCAAAAGGCAATTTCAGTAGAAGCCAACACAAGCAATCAAAAAGTGAGAGTGAACCAAAGTAGAGAAAAGCACTGATACTGTAACGTAGTCTTGAGGAAGACAAGAGAAAGGATTCCTATCAAGAGTCATCCTTTCTTGTCTAAGCCTACTACAAAAGCAAACACATACCAGTATGTAGAGCCACAAACGCTGAACTACAACAACGACACCAGAAACACAACGACAATAGAGAGAAAATAGTATGGAGAGCTTGAGGGTGATAAGTACAAAGGCGTCCTATAAATTCTCATTATTTTAGCCCACTGTACTTCTCTTGTAACAAACACCCCCCTCTCTTGTACTATCTCTTCCAGTATAATAAAAAGGAGGTCATTGATTTCACTAAGTTTACGAACCCACTCTATTTTATCTTTATTCTTCAAGAAATTTAGATTTTGACAGAAACAAACTCCAATGGTTTTGTCGAAATCGATGAAAGTATTGCAGAGATTGAATTCTTTTTGGATTCTGAGCCAGAAATTACAATTATAGGAATTTGTGGCATGTCTGGCATAGGTAAGACAACCATTGCTCGTATAGTATATGACACAATTCATGAAAATTATGATGGTTGCTGCTTCTTGGAAAATGTAAAGGAAAAGGCTCAAATATGTGGATTGAGTGATTTACTTGAAGAACTTCAATTTGAACTTTTGAGAGGAGAAAACATCCATACAAATGGCACATGCAAAGAAAAACTACTTATCTCTTCTAGGTTGAGACAGAAAAAGGTTTTGATTGTGTTGGATGATGTGGAAACTTTAGAACAATTAAAACATTTGGTTGGCGAACCATTTTCCTTTGGACAAGGTAGCAGGGTGATTGTGACAAGTAGAGATGAAAATGTTCTTAGAAGTGGAGGTGCTCATAAAATACATGAGGTCAAGCAATTGAACTATCAGGAATCCCGTAAACTTTTCTGTTTGCATGCCTTTAATGCAAGTCATCCCACAATGGGATATGAAGAGCTATTTGAAGAGACCATTATTAGTGCCAAGGGTATTCCATTAGCTTTAAAAGTTTTGGGTTCACATTTCCGTTCGAAAACTATAGTCACATGGGAATGTGAATTAAAAAAACTCATGAAGTATCCCAACAAGGAAATCCAAAGTGTGCTAAATCTCAGTTATGATGGCCTAGATTATTTGGAGAAAAAAGTGTTACTAGATATTGCATTCTTCTTCAAAGAAGAAGATAAAGATTATGTCATAAGGCAACTAAATGTTTGGGGTTTCAATGGAACTAGTAGAATTGATGCTCTCCAAAAAAAAAAGCTCTTGTAACCATTTCAAGTGGCAATAAAATACAAATGCATGACTTGATACAAGAAATGAGTTGGAAAATAGTTCGTCAAGAATCCATTAGATACCCTGGACTTCGTAGCCGATTGAGGGATAATGACGAAGTCTATGATGTATTGACTAATATCAGGGTAAGAAAAAAATACATTATCTTCCCATGTGTTTTTTGTAGAAATTTCAAGGCTAAATTACTCATTTGGTCTCCTACCTTATTTTTCAATTTCAAATTGGTTCCTTACATTTTGTTGGTTTCATATTGGTCTCCCATGTTTCTTTTCGCTATCAAATTAGTCCATGAAGCTAAGGTTAAAATGGTTTTCAACACAATTATAAAAAAACCTCAGTAAGCTCATCTCTTTATACTAAACAAAAACACAATACTAATTTGGACAACATACTAACAACCTTGCTAATTTTCTTCACATGAACTAAAATTTTCGGATACAAGCTAAGCACATAGGAAGATGAGCTCAATCGTAGACAATTGAACTTTTGCCACCTTATCACCTCATTGTTGTTTTATCTAATCACAGAGAAGGTTGAATTCTTGCTTGGTTTTTCTCTCTTTAACCTCATCCTACCCAATCCGTAGTACACCCAAACAACACAAAAAGCTTCACTAAAATACCAACAAAGAGGAAAATAGAGACAAGACAACATCTCATGGAAATTGGAATGGAATGGAAGCTATGAGACAAACAACAAAATCTTCACATACAAACTAGAACTTCCAATTGGAGGCTATATGGTCATTAATTAGGATTTCAAGCACTATGGCATCAATCCCATACTATTAGGTGAACTAAATCCACCAAGATAGTTGAAGTGTTGAACAACCTAAACAAAAATCTCTATGAAGGAATCTGAAGCAATAAAGCATCTGAGTGGGATAAAGGTATTTAAGATGATTAATTATGAGTTCTTTACATGCTATGTCAGTTTCAGTGAACAAAAAAACATGTGCCTCACAACAAAAGTGTAAGAGTTATAAGTGAAATACTAGTATATAATTAAGTGGTACAATATAAAAATTACAAGTTACCTGATGTGGGATAGAGCTCCTAAGAGCTGAAAAACTAAGCCCAAAAGAAGCCCAATCAAATCAACCAATGCGGGCCCTCTGAACACAATTAAAAATAAAGTGCTGGAATATTTGAACCCCAAATGTGGTTATTTGGCCCCCAAATGTTTCCGTCTCTAAAGGAACGGGAAAACACGTCTTGTTAAAGATGGAATAATGAACCCCAATTTGGTGAAATTCGCTTTCCCGTTCTACAGAAGACGGACAATACCGTCGTCGAAAAAACGGAAGTATCCGTTTTACAGTACACGGAAGTACAAAAAAAGGCATTTTACAATTTTTACATGCTTCTTACAGCAGACGGATTCGAAATTCCTTATTCCGTTTTTCCTAAGACGGAAGTTTCCGTTTCCTTCTATACGGGACACTTAAATGGGATTCATTTTCCCGTTTCCCCCTATACAGAAATTCCCGTCTTTCAGTAGACGGTCGAAACAATGGGGGCCAAATAACCACATTTGGGGTTCAAATATTCCAGCGAAAAAAAAAATGAAAGAAAGCCGGTGCCTCTAAACAAAACTTAGCCAGTATGCAGGCCTGAAAAAATGAAAGAAAGGTGCCGAGTTAACCAAGCCTTATCCCACCAGGTTTGTAGGCTGATACCACCATTCAAAAAATGCCACATGAAAGCACCACAACAATAGCTGTAGAAGCAATTTAAATCCATGAATTTATCAAAACTTCTTTCATTAACCCAGAAATTAAAATAAAAAGTAAGTATATGGCATATCAAATATATATATATAAGAAACTTCATTCGAAATGAATAGATAAACTCTGTTTGACTGTCATTAGTAAAATTAGTTATACTGAAATGCGGAGAACACATAAATATTGAAGAAACTAAATATTATTGAAGTGAGAAATATTTTGATACAAACGGTGCCCTGCAAGAATCTCATTCTCAATATCTCTCACGTAAAATGGTTGCAGGTGGTGTTAAGCTTCTCATTCACGTAAAATGATGATCTATAATAATTCTTTTGGTCAATTTTTTTGAGTACGGAAACTATTGAGATTTAAACTGAGTAATCACATGTAAGAGTGGTTAGAAATATATATATATATATATATATATATATATATATATATATATATATATATATGATTGATGAAGAAGAGTCAAAAACAAGCAATACACAACCGGTTTGAGAAATCTTAGGTCCCGATTGATGTGATTTTTAGTTGAGTTTTAAAATTTAAAAATAAAAAATCAGTTTTCACTTTTATAATGTTGTTTTCAAATTTTTTTTGTTTTCAAACTTTCAAAATTAATTATTTCCAAACTCATAATTTTTATAATATTCCTACCATGTTATGCACCATATACTACCACTATTATTTAATGACTTCCATGTAGTTGTTGTCATTATTAGTTGGAGGTGGAGGTCATTTTTATAATGGTTGCGGTCTATAGTGGTGGCTGTGGTGGTGATGGTGCTGATGGTGGTGCTCATCGTAGGATGATGATCACAGAGGCAATGGTGGTCTTGAACTCTTGGTGGCGACAATGGTGGTTTGAGCAGTGATTAGTGGTAATTTTTATGGTGTTGGCAAAGGGAGAGATGATGGGGGGTGAGGATGCGGTGGTGGTGAGGGTGATGAAAAGTGATGGTTGGGGTGGGCAAGGATGTGGTGATGGTGTCGATAGTGGTGTCATTGAGAGATGGTGGTGGTTGAGGTGGTAGCTAGTGATAGTCGCGATGGTGGTGGTGGTCCTCCGAGGGTAATGGTGGTTAGGGTGGTCACTGTGGTGGTGGGGGTCCGAGTGGTGATGATGGTAGTACAAAGAGGGGCAATGGTAGCAAGTGAGGATGTGGTGGCAGTTGGGGTGGCTACGATGCTGGTGATGATTATCATCAGGGATGGTAGTAATTAGGGTGATTGGGATGGTCACGATGGTAGTTGGGGTTTCGGTAGTCACAATGGTGGTGGTTGGGTGGCAGTCATGGTAGTAGCAGTGATCACAGTGGTTGTGATGGTGAGAGGAGTGATGATTGTGGTGGTGGTAGTTGAGCGACACAAAAAGTGAGGTGGTATAAATTTGCAGCTCAAAACTGAAATTATGAAACCATTATTTGTTGTTTTGAGAGTGAAGGTGAAATTGTTCTTAAAAAAGGTAAAATATCATTTCAGCCCAAATTTTGTCAAACCGATTTTATTTTGAAAATACAGTTTCGAAACAAAAAAACCAAAAACTGACGGCCACCCCAAAAGAGGCCTTGATAAGTTTAAAATTTAGTGGGATGACTTTCTTCTGATATCAAATACTAATATTCACTAAGGAGATTCACTAAGGAGAATTTAAAACAGAATGCAGTGGATATAATCTCCCGTATGACAATACTTTGTCGACACTTCTTTCTCTTCAACCAATGCACGGATTTTATGAAAGCAAATATTTATGTGTTTGGAACGCCTATGGAAGACTGGATTTTTGGATAGTGCTATAGCACTATATATTTTAGTAGGAGTATCTTAATTGCTTCCGATGTAACACTTCGAGAAATCTTCATATATATATCGTGTATACTTTGTGAGTACCGAGTGTATAATAATTTTGGTGTCTAGCCCCCTGCTTGAGGCTGATATTTATAGGATTGGCAGGAGCTGCTTAGCCTGATTTATTTTCCTTGATAAATCATCTATCTTTGAGAATACTCTTCGGGTAATCTTATATATCTTATTTAGATAATAGGTGATCCATTATAATTATAGATAATCCAGCAATAATAATCTTCCCTAATTGAGTTGTTATTTGCTTTATATTGACTTAATAAATAAGTCTTGCTACCTACTCACGGGTTAATAAGCACATATCCGAGCTCTTTCGAACTAGTCTAGGTTCTGAATTCTTCATTATAAATCATTTAAGCTTGGGTCTTATCTTAAGACTTTTCACGTAGGTCGCACTAAATCGTTTTAGTACTATCATATAAGATATGTGTCTTTAACTCGTGACATATCGAAAACACTTTGACATTGTTTTCCTAGCACTAAACTTTAAACATTGTACCAGAATCCTCTTCCTAATTCGTTTTCAAAACTCATCTCAATGCAATGTTCTATAGTACTGACCACTGTGTGGAGTGTGGATGTGATTTTTTTAATTGAAGGCATGTGTCAATTAAGAAAAACTGCATACGTGTAAGAAGCTTTTTGTACATACTTTATTAATACGGACTCAGTTTCTTTTAGGAAAATTTAGTAGGTATGACCATTCTTGATTGTTAGTGGTTATGGATGAGACATCCCATTAAATCCAGAAGAAATTTTAGGTAAGTATGTATGCATTTAAATTAATGAAATTATTTGTTGGTGTATCATTTTTAAGATTCCCCATCATGAATTGGTGGCTCGTCTACTTCACAATGAAAAATGAGTGTTAGTCTACAAACTTCACACTTTAGACCCATTGTTAATCCGCAAACTCCGTTTTTTCCGATGGGGTTCTCTCGGAATTTTTTCCGATACCCCCGAGTCGGAAAAATGCGTTTTCCGACTTTAAAACCCCGTTTTTAATAAACGAGCATTCGGAAAAATGCATTTTTTCGACTCGGGAGTATCGGAAAAAATTCCGAGAGAACCCTATCGAAAAAATGGGGGTTTGGGGCCTAAAGAGTGGGGTTTGTAGACTACTACTCATGAAAAATTATACATCACCAGAATAAGATAGTGCCAGCTTCTTTATATATAGGCTTGTTTATTTCTTTAAGATCACAACTCGTTAAAATGGAAAAATTAAATAAAGTAGTGGCCCAAGATTCCTATCAAGTCTGGTGGTGTTTAGAATATTTTTTCAGTCAACTTCAATTAAAATTCATATTTAATTTGTGCCATGAAGACAATGGGGCCACTTAATTAAAGTTCAACATTAATTAGCATAGAGGTTTTTTTATTTCCTAATTTTTCCTAACCACCAAATTAATACCATTAGAGGAGAGGTTGCACCATCAAAATATACATAGGTATGAACTTTTGGAGGGGCTTTTGGAACTGGAACATTGTTCAATTTTTTATTTTTTTTTGTGATTAGGAACATTGTTCAATTTTGTCTTCAAGCCAGGTCAAAAAGTTAGTGTTTAATTTCCCCGACTGACCTCTAATGATTTGATTTGTCTTGGCTCGGTTCTTTTGATTCTTCACACTATCTATTTTGCCCTTGCCCTTAAATAATTAACTTATTCAACTTATTCATCATACATGTGAGACAGGAGGTTTCTATGTCTAGTTTTGAGAAGAACTTGCACTCATATTTTAGCCTATGACTTATTCAACTTAGTGTATTGGCAGTGAATTAGGTTTTTCATTCATAGCTTAATTGGAAATGAAACACTATTTTAGCCTATGACTCGGATATAACTTTATTTGAGCATATAACTTGGACCTACAACTTGCACTCATATTTCTTACAAGGTGTTGTTTTGGTTTTATTGAGTATTCTTTCATTCTATTATTAAGATAAAAGACTATTTTCAATGCTATAGTCAAATTTGTTCTTTTAATTAGTGTTCTCATTAGAAATCAAACATGAATTCTTCCTTATTATTGTAATATGCATTTATTACCACTAGTTCAACACTCTATCTTGTCGATGAATGTAGTATAAAAAATATTTTTTATCACATTTTCAAAAATGAGATGTTTGGGTAAACTACATTTCTATATTTAATTGATATAAAATATTCCAAAAAATATGATTTTTTTAAAGGGTTGTGCATATTGTCATTTCTTTTATTGTATCAATGACTAATAATACTTTTTAATCAAACCAATTATGTATATAAAAGTCAGGAGCTTGAATGTAAATTAAGAAAATAAGTTATATGAATATGAGAAGAGATCCGTTTATATCAAGTTAAATTATATCAACTCTTATACATACGATTTATAGTTTTTTATATAATGTAAATTTTACTAATCAATCTGTTGATTAATATTGCACAAGCTGAAAACTACTCTCTCCCTGCATTCCTTAACTTTTGTCTTTTAAGCATTTTTTTGTTTCATAACTTGTCATTTTTCAATTTCAATGGATAAACAAATTTTTTTTTTCAATTTTAACATTTTATTCATCATTCTTTTTTTTACTCCTCGTTAATTCTACTTTTATACATTCTCTCTCTCATCTCTAAACAACCATATATTAATTAATAAACACATTTTCTAATAAAAATTAAATACTACTAAATTTTTAATAAAGATTAAATAGGAGCATTTTGGACAAAATACATAAATAAACAACTTATCTTTAATATATGTTAAAAATGTTTAAAAGACAAAAATTAAAAAATGCATACAATTTTATATATATATATATATATATATATATATATATATATATATATATATATAAAGAGAGAGAGAGAGAGACATGCTTATTTTACAAGAAACCAATGAATCTTATGCATAACAACTTCCAAAATATTTCATAATGCATGACCAATATTTGATGATGTTAAATATATCTATAGTAGCTATGTGTCAAATTAAGGTATTCAAATTCAAATTCTTTAATTTCTAATTGACTATTTTAATATGTGATGCATGTATTCTCATACATTTTAATAAAACAAATCTTTGTCCTTACTTATATAAGACAATGTTTTACTGCTTTATTTCGTTCTCAAAAATCCATCCTTATAGCTTCAACCATTCCTATTTCCTTAGTCTATAAAAACCAATGGCTTTCAAGAACTTGGCCATTTATAAGTTATGTATTTTCCTTTTGCTTTCCATCTTGCCATCGTTACCCATAGCCCATAGCCATGTAGCACCTACCGTTCCGCCTGAAACCATTTGCCTCTTTACCACCAACCCTTCTTACTGCATAAATGTGCTTGCTAATCAAAATGGTACTATTTTTGACTATGCACGAATTTCTGTTCAAAAGTCATTGTCACGATCACTTAAGTTCTTGAATTTAGTGAATTTTAATCTTAGAGATGGATCCTCTTTATCCCAACCCACAATTAGAGCTCTTGAAGATTGTCAATATTTTGCTAGACGAAGTTTTGACGACTTTTCAAAAACCCATGATACTATTGATAAACCTGGTGAACTTTCCGCCTTTGAAATCAATGATGTGCACACCATGCTTAGTACAGTTTTTGCAAATCAACAAACATGTTTAGATGGGCTAGAAACCACCGCTTCTGATGAAAGAGTGAAAAATGTGCTATCCTCCTCGATCTCCGATGATACCAAGCTTTACCGTGTCTCCCTTGATTTATTCATGAAAGGTTGGGTGAAGAAGAAGAAAGTAAATAACTATATGTCATCCAGATCATCTGTATCAATTTGAGAAAATTTAAACATCATTGAATATAAATATTCAAATATCTTCATTTTTTTATGTTTTTAAGACATATATTTCGTTAATTTTGACATATATAAATGAAGTACGTATTAAATAATTTTGGATTGTTGTGAAATTTGATATAAATGATCTACGTGATAGAAACTTTCAATCCAACGGTTGATTTGATTACATTTAACTTGGTATAAAAGTTATAAGTGCTATACGAATTGGTGTAATTTGACATATATGTAAATGGATCATCCTCTGTAAACAATTAGCAAAATGTATCTAGATGTCAATTCATGAAAGGATCAAGGAATGTATATATCTTTACCTTTTGGCCTTTACATTCAAGTATTGTTTGATATAAGAAATGTTTTGATATTTTCAAGAATCTCATTTTTCAAATGTGAGTTTTTCTTGTTTCATACAAGACGATTTGACAGCCTACTAACGATAGTTAGTTCAGTTGCTAAGAAATCAACTTATATCTTTATACCGTCAACTAATACCTTCGTTATTTTTTAAGTTGTGTTTATGTATAAAATATTTATTAGTTTTGTCTTATTATTGTGGTAAAAAAAAGTATAAAATTTTTGTCTTAAATTGAAATTAAAATCAAATATTTTAAAAGTGGTATATTATGTCTACGATGAATAATTAAGGAAAAACATACTAAATTATTCTAAAAGAATATATGTGATTCATTAATAGTGAAAGAAAACAACTGTAAAAATATGTATAATTTTCATTTATAATTAATAAATTGCCATATTGCATAACTCTTATTTTCTTTGAATTTTGAAATTTTATTAAGATATTGAAATAAATGGAGTTCTATTTATGTTTCACACCTAACTAACGAAGGTTAGTTCAGTTGGTAAGAAATCAACTCATGTCTTAAAAAGTTGAGAATTTGAATTCAGCTACTTATAAAAATGTTGTAGATGAATAATTTATATTAAGTTTTTTTTAATAGTAAAACTTGCCATTACCTTCTTAGACCTAGCTCACCCAAATTTTTATTTATAAATAAAAAAAATTAAAAGAGTTTTAATTTTTGTCCCATGATAAAAAATTTTATCCCATTTTTTCATGAAAATACCAAAATATCTTCAATGTTAAATAATTTTTGAGTTCGAGGTGTCGGGAAAAAAATACATTTCTGACATATTTTTATCATAAATATGTTTCGGCTCAGGAGTATTGGAAGTGCAAATTTTTCCATTTTCGACATTGATGAGTCGGAACTCGAAAATGAAGTGTTTTTTTTTTCAACACTGCTTTGTGCCTCTTGATCCCACAACTGACACCAGTTTCAGTTCAACTTTATCATTGGTAAAAAATTTGTCCTTGCTTCTACTTCTCTAGTCTCCACTTGCCCCTTCTGTAAAACATAAGATCAATCTTCTCTCCTCTATTTTTGGCATCTTCTTTTCCATTCAACCAAACTTTGTATGCCTCATGACCAACATTGTTTCTTGCCTCTCAATCCCACAGCAACACCCGGTTTCAGTTCAAGTTTTCTTATTTGCGAATTGATGTGGTTCAGTGGTTGAAATTGTATACTACTAAGAATTCACTTGAATTTAAGTGAACCAATATTAACTAGTTAGATTAATAATATTTAAAATTTAAATAAAATTGGCAAGAATAGATGGAAAAGAAGATGGCCAAAAATTAGACTCATTAAAAAAAAAAGGAATAATATGTCATATTGGTCCTTGACTTTGTGGGCAACGATCAAATTAGTCCTTGATATTATCAAAATTTCAAATTAGTACCCGAGATAGGAACATGTCAGTCATATTAGTCTATGACGTTAATGGTCCATAAAGTAACGTCATAGACTAATTTGATCGATTTCGACAATTTCAGGGACTAATTTGACCTATATTCAACGATCTTTGTTTATGTTTTCGGTCAAAACGACATCGTTTTGGTCATTCTGTTAGTTCACGTTAAGGATCACCAACAGTCATTAATGTTAGGGACTAATATGACTAACGTGTTCCTATCTTAGGGACCAATTTGAAATTTCGAAAATTTCAGGGACTAAATTGATCGATGCTTACAAAGTCAATGACCAATCTGACATATTACTCTTAAAAAAATATCTTCATATTATGTTATCTACCAACCAATAAAATCCAATCTTCAAAATTAAACTAGAGAATTATGTTGATAGGGGAATATTAATATATAACTTTTGGAATGTGGGCCCACTCATGGCCCATAACCGCGGCTTGGTATGAGGGGTCCATCAGTGCTGCTAGCCATTTAACAGCCTCAATGCAGCTGTACTTGTGGTCCACGTGGAATTCAACCAATCATTGCTTCCACTTCTAATTCACCTTTTGCCACGTGGTATCTCTCTATACCAAGTTCGCGCTTTCACTTCCTGAAGCGTAAACGCATGGTAACTTTAACGTTGCTCTGGTCTTGTCGCGTCCAAAAGCCGTTAATCCCGCCACCCTATGCTTCTTACATCTCAACCAACCCAAGTAGTAATAAACCTCAAATTTCATTAGAAAACACAGTCAAAATTAAATTTGCAAATGGTGACACTAATAAGCTTTTGATGAGTACTTGTTAAAAAGTATTTTTTTTTTTAGGGTTTAATTTAAATGTAATAGATAATTATTCAAAAATGTTTTTTTTTAAATCCCAAAATATAGAATAATGCATATTTATAATTATTTTGCTAAGTATAAAAATCTTAATAAATATCTTTAAAACATTAGTTAACAAGACTTTTAATATACGTATTACGATTTTTTAAAGAAAATTACACATATCAAAAAAGGGAGTAATATGAAAGGTTATATTCATGTGAATGAAGAAAATATTGTTAGGAGTAATTGTCGCTTGGACAAAAATTAATTTGGATGAGGTCAAATTTCATAGTTTATAATCATAGTTAAACTACTCATTTTGGTCTCTTACCTTATTTTTTACTATCAAATTGGTCCCTCATGTTTTTTCGGTATCATATTGGTCTCTCAAGTTTTTTTTACTATCACTTTGGTTCATGAGTCGTTATTCATCATATGCGGACCAATATGATACTCACACGTGTCATTTCTCTCTCCAATAATGCAAATATGGATCAACATGATATTGACAAGTAGGATGGATTTTTGACTATGATTATTAAGATAGGATCAATATCAAATATGATAATTGACACCAAATATGACAATCTCAATAATTTCATAGTTAAACTACTTGGTGTCAATATCAAATTTCATAGCTTCAAATTTTGTCAAAATATCATATTTTTGACTATCTATTTTGTCAGTCAAAATATTGACAAAATAATCGCTTGGACATGAAATTATTAAGATGGATCAATACGATATTGACAATTTGGTAAAGAGGAAGACGAATAAGTGAGATGAGAATTTGGTGATGGCTTCTCTATCTGATTCTGCTCTCATCGATGTGATTCACAGCGGTGGGGTGAATGGCGGTGGGTTGGTTGGCCGGCAGTGGGATGAACGGCCGACAGTAGAATGAGAGGGTGAAGAAAGAATAAGGTTTGTGAGAAATAAGAGAGAGAGGGGTGATTAGGGTTTGGGATTTTTAATTTTTAATTTTTAAAATGGATATTATTAAAATACCCTAATCTATAAAACTAAATTTTTTTAAAGCATGAGGATATTTTTGTCTATTATAATCTGGTACACTATGTTAAACTGCATAAATTAAAAAACTGCTTTACTATATTAGCAAATCCCATATATATATATATATATATACATGTATATATATATGGGAATGCTAACATCCTCCAATGTGGGGAGGATTTTAGCAATGTCCACCTAAATATTTGGATAAAATTACCCTCCATCTTTTAACTTGGATAGGTTAATTTTTAAGGGTATTTCTGTAATTTGGGTTTAGGGTTTAGGGAGGGTCTTAGGGTTTAGGGAGGGTTTAGGGTCTTAGGGTTTAGGGTGTAGGGTCTTAGGGTTTAGTGGTGACGGAGGTCAACGGCGGCGGTCAACGCCGATCAACGCCGGTCAACAGTGGTCAACGACAGCCAATGGTGGTCAATGGATGGTGGGGGATGATTTTCTTTTTTCTTTTTAAAATTAATTAATAATCTAATGACATAAACACCCTTAAAAAAATAAGTTACTCAAGTTATAAAAGGAAGGGTAATTTTGTCCAAATATTTTGGTGGACATTGCTAAAATCCTTCTACATAGGTGGATGTTTGCAGTCCCCATATATATATATATATATATATATATATATATAATAGCCTACCAAGCATGTTTTTGCTTATCTCAAGTAGGAAAAAGATTTTTCAAATAATTAATGATTACAACTTCTGTATTTTAATATAAAATCTTTTTCGAAAAGTTCATGTATACTAAAAAAATTAATTAGTATTGTTAGTTGTATAGGAAATATAAATATTTGGTATAATTTTTTAAAATCATCCATATAACTATATTGAGATTTTAAAAAGTATTTAATAAATAAAAATGTTTGTGAAAATAAGTAATTAAATATTATTAAAAATTGAAATGAGATATTATAAATTGAAAAAAAATCACACACAAAGATATCCTATATTAAAGGTTGGAGGGATTAATTCTTTTCACAATCACTTCAAAAAAAAAAAATAGTTGTAAGAAAATATAATCAGCAAAAAAAAATAGTAATTACTCCCTTCGGTTCGAATTATAAGTAACAAAAAACATACTTCTTTTGGTTTAAAATATAAGCAAAATTAACTAACTTTATTAAATTTTGTATCATTCCCAATGCCACTTTCCTAAAACATCTCTAAAAAATTGTAATCTTAATTAATTTTTGTTTCATTCCCAATACTACTTTCTTAAAATACCTCTATTTTTTTTATTAATTTGAGAAAATTAAACACAATCAACTAATCTTCTTAATAAGCGTAAAAGTGGTTGGATTTGCTTATAATTCGAGTACGAGGGAGTAAAAAATTGAAGTTGAAGATGAGAATGAAAGAGTGGGAGGGATGTCACCTTCCTAGTTTTGCTTCAATATTCCAACTCTCTTTGCTGCAAGTACAACTCTTACACATGCATTATCTAGATAATCTCAATAATTTCATGTCCAATTCCATCTTTACCCTCTCATTTTTTCCATTATTCCATTATTGCCACAAACAATTCTTCTTCCTCTTGTTCTTGTTCACCATACTCAACACACCACATGTATATAAATGCATACCAAGTACAAATCATATACAGCTATATTCATTGACCCAATATCTCTTTATTTGTACATAATAATATAACTCTAGTAACACCACCTCATATTCAACAACGTTCTAAAGAAAGATTTTGGCTTTTACTTTTTTGGAGAGTACTAAAGGTAACATTTATTGTCTCCCTTACGTTGTTTCACATTGGTTTCAGTTTCTATGTCTTAAATGCGTTCAGTCATAACTTTTTGTCTTTGTTCTCAATAACGTGATGCATTTTATTTTATTTTTTTATATCATTGCTTTGTTGAATTTTCATCAACATGTTCTTGTTGCTGCTTATGTTTCATGTTGCTTTTTCTGATGTTGTGAATTTGATCACTAACAACCTTAGAGTTTCAGAAGTTGTGTTGTGTTGTGTTATGTTATGATTTCGTGTTCATAGGAAAAAGCATCTGGGAAGAAGCAATGTCAAGCAATGGATATAGAATAGTTTTATTTGCCTTCTATTTTTTTCTTTTTGCTGTGGTGATTGTAAAGTTTGATTCATTTCTCTTTTACTTTTTCTTTTTTTCCACTTTCTTCTTACATAATTTTTTGTGGTTTTCTTTAAATAACAAGAGTCAGCAATGTTTTTTATTCAATCGATTACGTGATTGTGAGGACACGTTTTCGGTAAACAGCTTAGCTAAGCGCTTATTCAGTTTGCTTTTTTAAAATACTCTAATGCCACTAACAATACTAATATTAGCTATTTTCATTGGTTTATCTAATAAGCTTATTAATTAAAAGAAGCTAAAAAGAGCTTATGGAAAGAGTTATTCTATTAGCTATTCTCATAAGCCTAAATAAGCTCCTCTACAAGCTCCTCCAAACACCTCTGGTTTCCAAACATAAATGCATAGTGCATTATAAATCCTTCTGCAGAATTTAGTTCCCGTTTTCCTTTTTGAAGAATATCAAACTTTATTTTATCAGTTTTTAGGTAACTTGCTGATTATACTGTTCAATAGGTATGGATGAATTAAATGTACATATGTAGTGCATTCTGAATCCTTCTGTTTGATTTGGCACTTCTTTTTCCTTCTATTTTGAAGAGTTTCAATCTTTTTTTTTTTTTTGTTATTATTTTTTCTTTATTTATACTGTTCAATGCCTAGTTTAGCTATGGATGAATTAACTATGAATGTATAGTGTATTATGAATATTTATGCAGAGTTTGGCTTTTGTTTTTTCTATTTTGAAGAATATCAAACTTTTTTTGTACTATATTTGTTATCAGTGTTTTTAGGTAAGATGCTGATTATACTATTCCAATGCCAGGTTTAGCTATGGAAGAAATAAATGTGAATGGTTGTCACATACCACACAAGGAAAACTTTACAACACAGCAACAAGCATCTCCAAGGAGTACTTTGAGTCCAAGAAGCATTCAAAGTGGTGACTCAATTGATTTGGCCATTGATGGTGTTGTGGATACCTCTATTGAGCAATTGTATAACAATGTGTGTGAAATGAGGAGCTCTGATCAATCACCTTCAAGGGCTAGTTTCTACTCGTATGGCGAAGAGTCATCGAGGATTGATTCAGAATTGTGCCACCTTGTTGGAGATATTGTTGATTTAGAGATCACAAAGGAGGTAGTCACTGAGAACAAAGAAGGGTCAACTCCTGAGAAAGATGCTGTGTCATCATGTGGCAATGACCCTTCAAAGAAGGGAAGTAGCCCTAACAAGGTTATTGAAGGATCGGTCAAGTCAACTCCGAAAGGAAGAAATTCATCAAGTTACAAGAGGAATAATGAGAAGGGTGGTACTAGAAAAGCAAATGGTGTTTACAACATGAGAAAGCATAATAGGAACCTTGGTTTGAAGGGGATTGAGGAAAGTGATGCTGACTTGGGGCCATATTTACTCAAGCAAACAAGAGATATGATCTCTTCAGGTGAGAATCCACACAAAGCTCTTGCAGTGGCTCTTAGAGCTTTGAAATCATTTGAGGTTTTGTGTGCAAATAATGATGGGAAACCAAGTTTGGAAATGGTCATGTGTCTTCATGTCGTGGCAACATTATACTGCAATTTAGGACAATACAACGAGGCCATTCCGATTCTCGAGCGTTCGATCGATATTCCTGTGTTAGAGGATGGCCAAGATCACGCGCTGGCTAAGTTTGCAGGTTGCATGCAGTTGGGTGATACTTATGCAATGATGGGGCAGATTGAGAATTCTATTCTGTTTTATACAGCAGGTCTTGAAATACAAGGGCAAGCCATGGGGGAAATGGACCCAAGATTCGGCGAGACGTGCCGGTATGTGGCTGAGGCACATGTTCAGGCGCTGCAGTTCGATGAGGCTGGGAAACTTTGTCAGATGGCTCTTGATATTCACAAGGGAAACGGGTCTCCGGCTTCGCTCGAAGAAGCGGCAGATAGGAGACTAATGGGGCTAATCTGTGACTCAAAGGGTGATTTTGAAGCTGCTCTTGAGCATTATGTTTTGGCTAGCATGGCCATGTCAGCGAATGGACAAGAAGTTGACGTGGCTGCAGTAGATTGCAGCATCGGCGATGCCTATCTCTCATTGGCACGTTATGATGAGGCAGTGTTTTCTTACCAGAAAGCACTCACAGTGTTCAAGTCAGCAAAAGGAGAGAACCATCCAACAGTTGCTTCAGTCTATGTGAGGTTAGCTGATTTGTACAACAAAATAGGGAAGTTCAAGGAATCAAAATCATACTGCGAAAACGCGCTAAGAATATTCGGGAAGATCAACCCTGGTATCCCCTTAGAAGAGGTTGCAAGTGGTTTAATAGATGTAGCTGCAATCTATCAATCAATGAATGATTTAGAGAAAGGATTGAAGTTACTCAAGAAGGCCTTGAAGATATATGGCAATGCACCTGGTCAACAAAGTACCATTGCAGGAATTGAGGCTCAAATGGGGGTTATGTATTACATGCTAGGGAACTATTCTGATTCTTACAACATCTTCAAGAGTGCCATTGCCAAGTTTCGGGCCAGCAGCGAGAAGAAATCTGCTTTGTTTGGAATCGCTTTGAACCAGATGGGACTCGCGTGCGTGCAGCGTTATGCTATAAATGAGGCAGCAGATTTGTTTGAAGAGGCTAGGACTATATTGGAAAAAGAATATGGTCCATATCACCCTGATACACTAGGGGTTTATAGCAATCTTGCAGGCACCTATGATGCAATGGGAAGGTACTATGCTCACTTTCTTAAATCTATATTGTTCTAGTATCTGAAGTAGTCCTTGGTCCGCGGGTAGAACAAGGTGAAACAATATAGAACAAGATGTTCTGTTCTATTTGGTTCCACCCGTTTTACTGGAACCAACATGTTCTACTTTTTATTCTTTTGTTTCGTCCTATTCTGACTTGTTTTTCAAACACTACCTTAAAGTAGCAAGTGTCTAAGAGCATTATGGTATTTGCCAATACAACTTCGTCATCTCATTTTTGTAGAATATTTGTGCAGTCTGAAAATACTAAGAAATTTTAGGCTTTAATTTGCTAATACTTCCTTTTTTTTTTTTTTAACATTTGCAGAGTGGATGATGCAATTGAAATATTGGAACATGTAGTTGGCATGAGAGAAGAGAAGCTTGGAACAGCAAATCCTGATGTGGATGATGAGAAGCGCAGGTTGCAAGAGTTGTTAAAAGAAGCGGGAAGGGCACGGAACAGGAAATCAAGAAGATCACTGGAAACTCTCCTTGATGCCAACCCTCACCTTATAAAAGAAAATGGCATTCAGGTTCTATAAAACTGAGGATGTATATAAAATACTATGAGATTAGCTGGTTTTCTTATTTTGATCATTGTTTGCAAATTTGGCTGGAAAACAATAACAAAGTGGACATAGTTTCCACTTAGCTTCCACCTTGTTCATTGCTCATGTATCTTCACAGAAGTTACTTTATTTTTTTCTTTTATATATATATATATATATATATATATATTTTCTATAGTGCATAGGAAATTATCATATATTCATATTCTTCTTTGTATAACTAAATGTATAAAGAGTGAAAATTCAATTTTCTATGTAAATAAATGGATGGTGAAATTTATTTTTCTCTGTTGGTACACCAAACTATTGGAAAATTCAGTTGCTTCTAACCATGTTTGAGATGCAATCATATATTTTACAAGTTTCCTAGTCCTTGTCAAAGTATCTTATGAATGTGACAAGCATTAATATTACACTGCAGAATGTGGAGCAGTAGGTGCAAGTAACATCATAGATCAAAAAGTTGGATGTAGGCTGCACACAGACCATAGTATTTAAGAAAATATTTCATTCTCTGGAATTTATTAGGGTAAAATTCATATAGGCCCAAATATTAGTATGTTACCATAGGATTTTAATTTTGACTGATTGTCAGTCTTTTACACCATCAACCAATGTTAGTATGTTACCATATTGTGACTTTTGAGGTAGTTATTGTGATAGTCAAATATTTTTTCTGAAGGGCAAGCACATGATTGGATGAAAATGTTAAAAAATTGTTTACACTAGAATCTTGTTAGATAACTTGATTGAACAACTAATTCTTCTCTTCCAGTCTCTTAAGGAAATAGATATTTTCTGGCAGTTGAGCCTTTACATTGTTACCTGACATTTTCAAGGTGAAGTTACATTTGCTTTCTACAAGAACATAAATTAAGATTTATTCTTATTCTTGTGCATAACTCCCCAATTGTGTTACTCAATTTGCTTTTTAATTGAAATAACAACTTCAAAACCCCTACATAGCATGTGGAGGTCTATCATATATTAAATTAATAAGTGACTAGCCTATTACATCAACTGAATTGTGCTCAGAAACATGCCTGCCCAATTGGAACGGGTGGATCAGAGAAAGATCCATAGAGAATGTGTTTGGCAATCCATTGATTTGCTGCTTGAGAGTAGTGTATGCCATCCCAGCTAACATGTTGAGAAGGATTTTTGCATGGATTGCCATATACTGTTCCATTTACTATTGCCTTCTTCCCACAATTTATGTGGTAACCATAGAAACTACCACAGCAGAACTCCAATGGACTAACAAAATCTGCCACAAAGCAAGCATAAAAGTTCATTTGTGCAATGTGCACTAGCTATTTTGAAGATAATCAAAACATTGCATACCACTTGGTGTGAACATTAGCTGCAAAAAATTGATTATTTCAATAATGGATTATCTGTGTAATAGATTATTATTAAAGTCGATTATAATAGAATTTGGTCTATGTTTGTATGTGTTTGCTAAAAAATGACTTCAGGATAAGCTATTTTGTTTGGATCATGTTATAAAAAACACTTATATATAGTAAAATACACGAGAAAAAAAGGGTATGGAGTTATTTGTTTACATTAATAGTATTCATTTGATAATTAGTTGTATAGTGATGAAATGGAAAAATGTGATTGGTTCCGAAATAATCTTACTCCCTTTCAAATAAGCTTCAAATGTCAAACTTCTCTAACAAGTGTTTATTTTCTCTATAAAAACAACCTTTTTGTAATTTGATCTAGTTTTACGAGCATGTTAAATTAATTCCGAGACAACCTTTTTTTTTCCAGAATGAAAGTTGTTTTCTTGTGAAAAAATCTATTCAAAACAAGCTATCAATCATGTCGAATTCAAAGACTTCACCTTGGCTCTTTGCATTGCTGATTAGTTGATATTTGGCTGAGTATACATCAACATATGTAAATTTGGCTTGAGGAAACTTTCTCCTTAGCTGAAACACTTGTACCTTGAGCTGCCTGTTAAATTCTTGAGCAATCTCATTCTGAGGTTTCACACAACCATTTGCATCAAGGTTACCTTTCTTTGGCTCGTAATAAATGTAGCTGTAGGGTAAGCATCCAATTGGACCTGTGTTGTGAATCCAGAACACTCTTGCACCTTCATTGTATAGTTGCTAAAACATAGCCATCATAAGTATAAGTTCTAGAACTAAGGGCATGACTTTGGTATCATGTAATGGTAACAAGGTCTAATATGACTTTGATAGTTGCTTACCTGCACTGCTTGGGAGAACTGGCTCAAGATATTAGGAATTGATGTTAGAACTTGTTTCTTTGAAGTGTGCTGAAAACCAAAAGCAAGATCATTTTGTCCAATATCAATGGTGTATAGGGCCCTGGAGAAGTCCTCAGGCCTTGGAAGACCACTTTTAAATGGTGGTTCTGTCCCTGCAATATCACTCAGGTTCAAGTTGTGATCAATGTTTAAAAAGTCAACGATCATGGTGAATGATGCACTAATGGTGTAAAAAACTTTTACATTATCGGTGCATTATTTTTTTTTTTTTATATATATATCTACATTCTCCTCGTACAAAAACCCTTTACACTTGAATCAATTTTGCATTGAAAAACTGTCTCATCACTTTAACTTCTCCATTTCAACATAAAAAATATTTCTTCTTACTTCTTTAACCATTATCCTTAAAAAGCATGGGTTAGCATTCTTTTTTTTTTTTTATTATTATTAAAAAAAATGGGACGACAAAGATCAAACTCTAAACCACTTGATGATAGAGCTTAGCTTCACACAAAAATAGACTGTTGGATAAAGGTAAGAGAAAGACTATTAGTATGGAATTAAAATATCGGCTAATAGATCCCAGCAAAAAATTAGTCCCTCATAATTACTAACATGGAATATGGTCCTTCCACTCGTTCAAGTTAATATAGGGGCTAATTTGGTTAATAATGATTTGGCAAAATCCATGCTTTGATTGTATAAGTAATTTTCGTTATTCAGTTTTGTTCTTAAAGTTTTTTTTTTCTTTCAATTTCGTCCTATAAATTTTTATTACCTTCATAATTCTCTCAATTTTTAACCAAAATCCATAATCTTAGTATTATTAAGTTCAGAATGAAAAGATCTACTGAATGCATTCATCACTTTTTTTTTTTAAATTGCTTAAATATGTCTTTGGTCCTTGAACTTTGGGGTCGTTTTGTCACAGACCCCTTGTTTTTTTTTTCAATGTTTTACTTTTGGAAGTTACGTACGGTTTGTCATATACCCCTACTTCCAGTTCCGACCAAATTTTGTTGATGTGTCTCACTGAAATTTTAGTCAAACACTAGAGGTTAATCACAAAGTGTCACGTGAGCGAAAACAACCTTTATCTCCAATCTTTTTTTTCTTTATTGTTTAAAACTAAATAAATAAAAATATTAAATTTTTTTAGTTTTATAATTTAAAAAAAAAATTCACTCACGTGACATCACATGGCACCACGTGACTAACCCCTTACATCTGACTAGAATTCCGATGTGACATGTCAACATAATTTGCTCGAAATTGATAGTAGTGATATATGACAAACTCAAAAGTAATTTCGAGAAGACAAACATTAAAAAAAAAAAGAACAAAGGCTTTTTACAAAATGATCCTAAAGTTCAAGGATTAAATACATAATTAATCCTTTAAAAATTTACCATGAAAAAATGATTTTTAGGGTACATTTGGAACAAAAACCTACTTTTAGGATAAAATTGAAATGAAAAAAAGTTAAAGACAACACAACTGAAAAATGAAAAATACCTTAAAGGATGAAAACATGGGTTTTGGGTTTTGCCTAATGATTTTGTTAAGAACTGCAGTAGGTACATATTCATGTTTTTGAGGACTAATCATGTGTTAAAAACAGAGGTAAAATATACCCATAGTCATAGAATATGATTAGTGTCCCAGGTTTATAATCCGCTTTGGGCCTTTAGTCTTTATTTTATCTCTAACGTAGCTGTCACTATTATTACTCACCAAGAAATATTTATAGCTTTGAATTTCAGCCCCAAACTTGAGATTTTGGCCCCCATTTCACTGTAGAAACGAAAAAAAATTCGTTTAACGTGAATTTCAGCCCTTTATCGTATTATTTTTTCCGTTCCTATAAAAACAGAAAAAATCCGTCTTCATGAAAACGGAAAATATTCGTTTATGGAAAAACGGAATAAATCCATCTTTCATAAGACGGAAAGTTGGATTGATATCCTAAGAGTTTGCAACATAGGAAAGACGGATTTATTCCAACTTCCGTCTTATGAAAGATGGATTTATTCCGTTTTTCCATAGACTGATATTTTCCATTTTCATGAAGACGGATTTTTTCCGTTTTTATAGGAACGGAAAAAATAACACGCTGAAAGACATTTTTGTCCATGAAAAAGTGAAATGGAGGCCAAAATCTCAAGTTTGGGAGCCGAAATTCAAAACTCAAACATTTAATGCTTTTCTTTAAAATCTCATGAAAGCCCTCAATTGTAGCACTTAATTACAATGTTCACATTTAAAAATTGTTTGAAACAATTTCTCTACAAAAGCTTCTAGCTTATTATTATTAACACAAAAAGGCATACATAAACATGAAAGAAAATGAAATACGAGGGGGAGAGAAACTTAACTGTTATCAGAGAGCTGATTGAAAAGAATCTTAGTATGGGATTTGAACTGTATAAACTGAGATATTTGAAGGCCAAGATGAAATGGACTATAACCACCAGGACGAATAGAAGAGCCTCCTGTTGCAAAGTTTGCACCATGCCTGTAATTGGACCCTACTGAGTTCAAATATGCACTAAGGTATGGTAGCTTCAATTCTTCAGCTGCAAATGTTCACACAAAAAGAGAAAAATATTCATATGTAATTAAATAACATAAGCAACAAACACTTAAGGGCCTTTCGGTTCAGTCTTTTTTTTTTTTTTCTAAAAAAGAATATACTCGATATGGTGAGAACAATTCTCATATTAAAAAAATGCAAATAACAAATCTTAGTTCAACCATAATATATACCAAAGACTAAACGTTGTTTGGTAGTCATAGTGTTTGCGTGATTTTCGTCCGACGCCTGCCGAACTGACGGTTAAGTGTGGGGAGTGGGTAACGACAGGTTAAATGATAATCTTGTGAAAGAAACTTGACCGTATTTTTTGGTATTTTTGGATATTGAGCAAAGGTAAGCGTAAAACCAGCACCAAGAACGCGGCGCGGTGGAAGATTAAAAACGCAGTAAAGTAAATGGCTTGGAATCGTAAAGGAAAGCGATTAAATTGTGCGATAAGTAAATTGCAGGCAATGTAAAGTGCATGGAAACGTAAAGATTTGCATTGAAATTAAATGGGTGGAAGGTTGAGGTTCTTTACAATGGCGTTACTCCGTTTGTCTGCTCCGGTGAGACGTTTAGGATTTTAGCCTGATGTGTTAACCTAGCAACCGACCCCGATTACAAACTAAGGACTTCCTATTTATAGGAATCCGAAAACTATTTACAAGCTTACTCGCACGTTCTGCACAACCGCAGAACCCACGTTTTTGATAACTACCCACTACGCTATCCCCCACGATGTAACTGCCCACGTCGTGGTTTGGGCTTAGTGGATGCTTCTGTCGACTCGTGGTGACATCTTTGCTGAAAACCGCTTCGACTGGCATCTTCTTTCGACTGCAACCTTTGACTCTTGTCTAAGTCTCTTTGTTGTTCGAAGTATTGGCGTTGTTGTGCTCCAGCCTCTTGGTTTTGAGATGTCATCCGACATCAAGCTCCTTTCGACAGACGGGGCTATCGCTGAAATAAGCCTTCGACCCGCTGTCGGCCTTAGACGCATTCGATTGATATTGGTGACATGTAATTCAACTAAACACTGTTTCACCAGCATTCAATCGAAAAACATGCCCCCGACACTTCTACTGGAATGTCGTCAAAGGACTTTTTTTCCTTTAACTCTTTAATAGGAAAGGCAGTCTTGGTTGATCCTAGCAGGACACAAACGTTGACCTATGGGATTACAGAGACCCTTCCAATGGTTATTTATCAAGTTAAGTGTTTCCTCCAATTCGGAGTCCTTAACATTAACTCAAACCACCGGAAATGGAATCTATGTAATCCCACATGTTTATCCTTTCACTATTCAAGAGGATAAAGGTGGTATTCGGGGAAGACATCCCTTCATTTTCCTGTCCTCACCCGAATACCTTAATCCCACATGTTTATCCTTTGGTGCACTCGTGTTTATGTGGGATGTGAATCACTTTTCCTCTTTCCAGAAATCATGAAGGCATTCTTTAAATTTCTCCATTGTAACTCGTGGCTTTTTCTTGGCAAAACTGAGGATTTTATAGCCACAAGTAGCATTAAATGCCTCCATAATTACTTCGCCGTTCCCAATGCTGATTAGACGTTCTCTGTCTCCTCTTTTCTCGTGCCACCATCCTTTCGACACAGACCTCTCGTTTCCGCCTCTTCCATTTGTCGACACACGTTCACGTCCGTTGAGATCACTTTTAATTCATGCCACTTAAGTACACCTCCCTCGACATCACTTATGTTGTCGACACAATATCCTTTTGTCGAAATCTTCCCATGTCGAACTGTACGTACACCTCCATCGAAGTCACTTTTAAGCGAAACGCTTAAGTACACTTCCATCGAGGTCACTTATACATCCGACATTCGTAACCCTTTGTCGATTTCGATTTTCCGTTAACAGAGGCCCCCCAAGTTTTGGTGTGCGACACATCTTTTCGGAGGATACCAAAAGTTGTATCTTTTTGAAATGTCCTTTCATCATTAGGATTATGGAACAGCGAGTTTATCTTTTTGAACTGACGCTTTCTATTGGACCATTGTGTTGGTCTCACCCGTCTTTTCACTTCCTATTTAAACTTGATCGATAAACATTATCCCCCTTTTATCTTTCCTTGTTTACCACTGCATCCTCTCTTTCTGCTTCGAAAACCTTTTTTCTTCTTCAAAACCCTAACTTTAACATGGCAATCCAAGGCGTTCATGACACCGAAATTGATTTGGAAGTCCCCTACCATGAACGTAGTCTGATAATTCCAGCGACTTCCTTTATCCCTACTGATGGTGTACCTGTCAATCCTTCTCCTGCTTTTTTGGGCCCCTTAATGACTGTAGCAGAGTCTCGTGATCCTGTCATGAGTGCCAACTTCCCACTCTCCCATCCTGATGTGCTCCGTCCCGTGGCGACGCTCAACCCCGTTTACACTTGCCACTTTGACAAAGAACATTCCCGTAGAGTTCTTAGGAATGTAAAACCATTCCCCAAGTTTATCGAGTGGTATGATAGGCTTCGGCCTCACAAGAGGGAATCTTGGAAAAGGGCCGGTTTCGAAGACCTTCTAATTCTGACAACTTGCAACCTTCATTACGATGACGAACTCTTTGGCGCTGCATGCTATTTCTGGTGTCGTCGAACCAACTGTTTCCACTTTCGATACGGCATGATGACCCCTACCCTTTTTGATGTTGCTGCTTTGACTAGCCTTCGACCCGATGGGGAACTTCTGACTGTTGAAAGCAAACCCAATGATGTTGTACAAATTAGTGATGGGTCTTTTGCTTTCAGCAACTATGTCGAGGCGCGCCTGGATGATTATAGGGATAACCCTACTATTAGCAATGAAGAACATGTCGAGTTTCTCACAGTGTGGCTAAGTGCTTTTGTCTTTTGCACCAAGTCTCGACAAGTAAACAAATCTCTGGTGCCCTTAGCCACGATCCTGCATGTAGAAAGGCATGTGGCTCTCAGCCAACTTCTCTTGGCGAAATTGTATTCGACAATAAGCCATGTCTCCGAGACCATTCGACTTCACAAACAACAAGTAACCAATGTCGGAGGTCCTACTTGGCTTTTGCACTTGTGGCTGAATGCCATTCTGAAACGTCATATGATGCCAACACACAATAGCGTTTGTTCTTTCCGGTTCAATTATGGTTGTTTGGCAGCAAATTATGAAGTTCCTGTGCTGTCGTCGCGTACCAACACTTTTCTTCATTTCATGAAGATTTTCGCCAACATTTCTATGTCATCTGAAGACATCGACTTTTCTCCTTTCGTTGAAAGAGCTGTTGGGCCCGACTGGTTTCGTCTTCCCTATCCAGGTTCCAATGCTGCAGCAAGACAACTGAATGATGTCCTTTGGGGATATTACTTGAGTCAAAGGGTCTTATTTGGCGGATTGCCTGACTCTACTGCCTATGAAGAAAAAGAAATTTTTCTTCATTATCCCAACTGTGTGTCGAGACAATTTGGTCTTTGTCAAGGCTTGCCAGCCCCCATGCTTGCGTCGGTATCCCAAGAATTCCACCATGGTCAGTTAATGGACTTCAAATATTCTTGGAAAACCGTGTTGAATTGGTTCGTGTCGAAGAACCTTGCTTCCCTTAGCCGTTTCAACCTTGTCGGCTTTACCCCTTGCTTTTTGGCTAGTCCGAATTTTGTGCATTGGTGGGAACTGTACTTCAACACTTACCACGTGGCTTACGACATTATTGTCGACAGGATGAGTGCAAGGACTGTGGAAAACTACACTCGGTGGGTGAAACAAATAGGAACACTAGGAAAACACCTAGAAGGGAGGGTTGAATAGGTGTTATAGAAACTTTGAAAGATTTTCGCAAGAAACAAATCTAAACGATTAAAACCAATGAAAATCAATCAATTAACAAATATTATATCAGAGATTAAGCGGAAACAATCAACACCAATATTCTTATTGATTAACCTAGTTATGAAAATGATTTTCCCCAAATTAATTTGAACAATAAAGATTCAATTCAATCAATTATGAAAAATCACTTTTTCTAGGTTTTCAACCAAGAACACAATTAATAACAAGAATTGTAAAGAGTAGAGAGTTTAGAGATACGACACAGTGATTTATCCTGGTTCACTTTCATCCACTTGAAAGCTACATCCAGTCCCCTCTTCAACCAAGAGAGATTCTTCACTATGAGGAATTAGAGTTTCTCAAATTACAAGTAAATGCCTCACAAGACTTCTTCTTGCTAGCCTAGAAGAGATACCACACCCTTGCCTTGTAATCCTATTGATATCTAATCTAACCTCTTCTCTTGCTTGCCAAATCCCCTCAACAAGACTTCCAATGCTTGCTTTACTACAAGACTTCCAATTTCTTGCTTTACTACAAGACTTCCAAATGCTTGTTCTTCAACAAGGCTTCCAAGTGCTTGATGAAATGCCTCACCAAGGCTTCCAATGAAACTTGCTTGATTCACAAAATCAAGGCTTCCTTTTTTGTAGATAGCTTGCCTTTTGCAAAGATTACAACTCAAATGAAAAACAATAACAATCCTATGAATCTCTTTCAAAAGCTATGAAATATCAACATGAGAGATTCAAGGTTCTTGATCAAAGAATATAAAAGTTAAAGCTTTGATCTTGAGAGAGTGAGAGAGAATAGTGTGGCTTTGATTCTTTGTAAAATTGTGTATCAAAATGATTCTAGTTGATTCTAATTGATAGAAATGATTAGGAAAAGGTTTATATAGAATACCCAAAAATTGGAGCACTTAGAATAGCTTTTGAGAAGTGAAAAACGTATTTAAAAAACCATATCTGATCGAGTTACTCGAGTGAAATGAGTGTTACTCGAGTAAGCCGAAAGCTGAAAACAGTTTACTCGAGTGAAATGAGTGTTACTCGAGTAAGCCGCAAGCTTGATAAATTTTACTCGAGTGAAATATGTGTTACTCGAGTAATCAGCATAAAAATCACTAAAAACTTGTTTTCTCAAAAACTAAACCTTTTCTTTCAAACCTTTAAGCCACCTATTGATTTTAGGCAAAGTGAATACTCAAAATATGATATAATCATGCATTCAAAAGAGATTCACTACCCTCTAATAACTCTACCCAAACTCATAAACTAAAAGACTTGTGAGGCAAAAGATAAAACAATAAAACATAAACTACCAAACTAAGTCTTCATGAGTTGGCTCTCTCTTCTTAACTTGATGTTTGTTGTTGCTTGTTGAGCTTGAACTTGATCAACACATTTGTAGCTTGTTCAAAACCTTTTGGCATTTATCAAAACATTCTTCATGGATCTTACAAGGACTCCATCAGATGTAGCGTCCGACAAAACTGGTAAGAGTACTTAGTCATTTTGTCTTTTTTCCTTCTTCTCTTTTCAGCTTTCATATTTGTTATCTTCTTTGTAGTGGCCAAGCCGAATCTTATTGACTATTCTGCTGCGATAAAGGCTAATGCCTCAAAAAAAAGAGGTGGTGACCCTTCATCACCCAAGAAACAAAAGAAACGGCGCCACCATGACCCTATTGATGATTTTGTCGGGTCTAAGAGAGCACATAAGGAACGAACAGATCGGCCGTCGAACAAGTCTCATGCCGATCCTGAAAGAACTGATAGTTCCCTGGTTCGTCCTCTTTCCAAAAAGCTTCAAGTATCTACCGCTTCATCTGCTCCTCCGATCCATCCTTCTTCACATCCTTCATCCAAAACTCCATCACAACCACGTCCAAAGGCCATGGGTGTCGTCATCAGAGAGTCGTCTCCCCATGTTACTACTCAAAGAACACATGGTGATGCGGCGGATCTATTTGTTGACGTTTCCCGTCACGACCCTCATGCTAGCGAATTTCTTCCAACTCCAACACTTAATCCATTCATGGAAGAGGATTTAGTCGAGGATACCAGCATCCAACTGCAAAGGCGTCCTACTCGCCGATACGTGGTTCTTGATGAGTTTTCTTCGGATGAACCTCATGGTGACGTCGCATTTGACCAAACTGAACGGCTGCATTCCATCGAGGCTTCCATGCAACGGTGTCTTGACGACACTTCTTCTTCAGCCGCAGTTGAAGTTGTTGTTCAAGGCTCAAACCAAGTCGTTGCCGACACTGAGCCTCTTGACATAGATTCTCACGTAGTGGAATCTCCTGTTGCTGTCGTGGACCCTGAGACAACGAATGCATGTGGCCCTTCCTTTGAGGTATTTGCACATTTACTCATTCACCCTTTGTGTAGCATTAAAAGATATTTACCAACCTTGTTTTATTTTCCTTTAGATCCCCAACAACTCAACCCAAGTTGAAGGTTTTGACGGCAGCTTATCAGTTCCTGCTACATCTAATCCTGTTGCCGCCGCTCCTGTTGAAATTCCTTCTTGTACACTTCCAACTGCTGCCATGGCTCCTTCGGTGCAAAGCTCCTCCTCTACTGCTTTTGTCGCTCTTCGAGAATTAATGGCCAAAGCACGATCTGTTGAGGCGGCCATGACTTCTCCTTTGAGAGAGGCGGAACCGGTTGCGGATCAATTGATGGTGACTTTGAAGAACGTCTGTTGTCGGCCTTTTGATCAATTGCTGGATGATTCTTCTACTATTGAGATCTTGTCCTCCACCATCACTTCACTTTTGCAAAACCCCACTTCGGCAGATGTAGAATCTAAATTGAATGGGTTGCAGCGATTTGTGAATAATTGGACTACTGAAAGTCCAAAGATTTTGAATGACATCAAAGCCTATGAAGATGTCAAAGCAAATCAAAGCAAAATGGAGACCGATTTCATGGATTCAGAACGGGAGGACGCCGACTGTTCTTCTAAGATTAACACCACACTTCGAAAACTGGAAGAGAATGGAGCCAAAATTCGAGAGCTGAAGGAAGAATTGGCGCGTCGGGAACAAGATCAACTGGACCTGACTCAATACCTGGAATCTGTCAAAACCAACCGTCAAGAATTGGTTGCCAAAGTTGACGCTTTGGTGGTACCTTATCAGCAGATCACGGACACTTTGGGTACTTTTCTTCAAGGATATAGGGCTGGAATCCGACGCAGAGATGCTTTCGCCATGGAATGGCGTTCCTTTGGAAATCTTTTTGGATGAATTCTTTTCCTTTATTGTACTTGCTTCTTGTATTTTATTTTCTTTTGTATGGATTCCGCAATTCTTGAACTAATGTATTTTCACTTCTGTCATTGTCGGCTTATATTTTTTCAAATACTTGCCGTTAATTGCTTTAATCTTCTTCCCCGTTCCGACATTGACTAATTCGTATGCATTGCCCAAATAAACTCTTAATACTTTAAATGGTCCTTCCCACTTTGGTGACCACTTGCCATATTCATTCGAATGCTTGTCGATGGGTAAGATTACTTTCCATACTAATTCATCCGGTAAGAACGACTTAAACTTAACTTTGGCATCGTAATATCTAGCAATTTTTTCTTTCTGTCGCATGATATTTTCCAACGCCAACAGTCTTTCGTCGTGCACCTCATTTAACTCATCGAACATGGCATTCCAATAGTCATTCGTAGGCATTTCATGTTGCCTTTGAAATCGTATTGATTCCAAATTGATTTCGACTGGTAACATGGCCTCGTGGCCATATGTTAGCATATAGGGAGTCGTACCCGTTGCTTCATTTGGAGAATTCCGAATTGCCCACAACGCTGGAGTAAGTGCTTCGTGCCAATTTCGTGGTTTACTCTTAATTTGTTTCTTGATGATATTAATAATCCACTTGTTGGCCGCTTCCGCTTGTCCATTGGCCCGTGCATAGTAGGGTGTCGAAGTCAGTAACTTGATTCTTCTTGATGCCAAATATCCCTTCAATTTGCTTCCCAAATCGACAAACGATATGGTCCTCAATAAAATCAATTACTTGTTCTTGTTCAACCTTCACCAGGGGTATAGCTTCTACCCATTTGGTAAAATAGTCGACACCCACCAATATCCTTGAATGACCTTTAGAAGAATGAGGGACAATTTCTCCAATCACATCTAGTGCCCATCCTCTAAAAGGCCAAGGCTTGATAATCGAGTGCAATTCCCCTGCTGGGACGTTTTGAATGTAGCCATGTTTTTCGCATGCTTCACACGACTTCGCAAAATTCATGCAATCGGATATCAAAGCAGGCCAGAATACTCTTTGTCTCCCGAGTATCCATTTCATCTTTTCTCCTTCCTAGTGTGCTCCACATATTCCTTCGTGGACTTCCGCCAAGGCTATGAAAGCGTCTTCCTTGTCGAGGCACACCTCCAAATTGCCGTCGACTGATTTGTGGTACAAGTCACCCCCTAGTAACGTGAACTTGGTTGCTTTCAGCTTCAACCTTCGTTCGACATCGAGGGATGGATCCGCCAAGTACTCTGCTATGGGTTTCCTCCAATCATCTTCAGATGCTAGTGCGTTCACCATTACTTCTCTCTCATGAGGGGGATATAACATTTCTTCGATCCGTGTCGCTTTGTCCAAAGTCTTCTTTGATATACGGTATTTAGATGCAATTTGGGCCAAATGGTTGGCCTTTTGATTATGACACCTGTATACATGTTCGACTGAAACATCGTCGAATTGGCGCATTATCTTTCGTGCCATATTACGATATTTAGCCAACTTTGGACTTAAACACTTGCATTCGCCAACCAATTGTTTAATAACTAGCTGAGAATCTCCTTTGATAGCCACATTTTTGGCTTTTAAAAAGATTAATATTTCAAGGCCGATTAGAATAGCCTCATACTCAGCTTCGTTATTCGAACATTGATATTTAAGGTTGAACATAAATTCCGTAGGAATTCCTTCAGGGGATATGAGTAGTATTCCAACTCCTGCCCCTTTCTTATGTGATGATCCATCAAAATACATCGTCCAAGGCCTTAAGCCGACAACATTAACAGACAAAGCCATGTCTAAACACGGGTTATCCGCCAAAAAGTCGGCTACCACCTGGCCTTTGACGGCTTTTAATGGTACATATTGAAGTGAAAATTCAGTTAACGCTAAAGTCCATTTACCAATCCTGCCATGTATGATTGGCTTGGATAGCATGTACTTAATCACGTCAGACTTCGACAAAACTAAAACATGGAAACTTTTCATATAATGTTTAAGTTTTGTACAAGAGAAATAGAGTGCTAAACATAGTTTTTCTATTGCACTATACCGTGTTTCGGCATCATTCAACACTCTACTCAAATAAAATACAGCCCTTTCTACACCATTTTCATTTTCTTGAGCTAACATACTTCCTATAGTGTAATCAGAGGCTGATATATACAATTTTAAAGGAAAACCTGGCTGAGGCGGCATCATGACTGGTGGTGTTGATAAATATGTCTTCAAGTCATCAAACGCCGCTTGTTGTTCCGGTCCCCATTTAAAATCTTCCTCCCGCTTCAACTTTACGAGAGGTGCAAAGGCTCTAGTTCTTCCCGACAGATTTGATATGAACCTTCTCAAATAATTCACCTTGCCAAGGAATGAATGAACCTCTTTCTTATTTGTCGGAGGAGATGCTTCTATGATTGCCTTGGCCTTATTCTTGTCGACCTCGATGTCGTTTCTGTGGACGAGAAACCCCAAAAACTGGTCAGCAGTAACTCCAAAGGTGCATTTAATTGGATTCATCCTTAATTTGTGCTTCCTCATTCTAGCGAATGCCTTTTCCAGGCTTTCCAAATGCTCCTCTTGAGTATCTGACTTGATCACCACATCATCGATGTATACCTCCAAGAATTTGCCAATCATATCGTGAAAAATCAGGTTCATTGCCCTTTGATATGTTGCTCCTGCATTCTTGAGTCCAAACGACATCATTACCCATTCAAAGGTTCCTAGCGCTCCTGGACATCTGAACGCCGTCTTCGACACGTCTCCTTCGGCAATAAAAATCTGATTATAACCTGAAAAAGCATCCAACAAACTCATTACCTTATGGCAGGATGCTGAATCTACCAGCATGTCAGCTATCGGCATCGGGTATTCGTCTTTTGGTGTGGCACTATTTAGATCCCTGAAATCAACACAAAGTCGCATTTTTCCATTCTTCTTCACCACAGGGACTATATTTTCCATCCATTCGACATACCTTGCCGTTCTGATGAACTTGGCTTTCAACAATCTTTCGATCTCATCTTTAATTTTGAGAACTACATCAGGTGCGAACCGTCGAACTGCTTGTTTAATTGGCTTGTGATCAGGCCGTAAAGTCAGCCTATGTTCGACTAATTCTCTGTTGAGTCCCGGCATGTCCTCGTACTCCCAAGCAAAACAATCTTGGTTCTTTTTTATGAGATCAATGAGTTTCTGTCGGAATTCTTCCTCTAACAACGCACTTACATAAATTGGTTTCGGCTTTTCAGCCGTTCCCAAATTAACCTCATCTCTGGGATCCTCACTGATGAATCGAACTTCTTCATCCGTCCATCCTCTTTCGAATCCCAAAGGACTATCATCTATGATACAATCCTGGAATGCACCTGTCTGAATAGTGCATTGCATTCTGTCGGCCACATAGGCCGACAGTCTTTCTAACTGTCGATCAACCATTAGTGCTGGTCGAAGGCCGCTGCTCAACGGCCTTGTCCATTTCGACAATTGCAACTCCGTAGTTTTACATTAAGCATTTATCTACTATGGGTTTCTGAAAGTTTTCTGCATCAAGTCGTATCGGCGTAATGCTGGGATTGTAAACTTTGAAGTCCACATGCATCTGTTGCATGTAGCATGGGCTGTCATCTGCTGGAATCACCTCCACTTTATTTTCCTGATTCCACAGAACTAACTTCAGATGGACCGTTGACGGTACGGCCCCCACAGCATGGATCCAATCCCTTCCTAGCAGCAGATTGTAACTAGCTTTAGATGGAACCACCACAAACAAAGTATCTCTTATCACTGATCCCACCTCGACTTTTAGCATCGTCACACCATGTGACTGAGCAATTTTTCCAGTAAAACCAACCACAACCACGTTTGTCGAAATTAAGTCTGATTCTGCTTTTCTCATCCTTTTAAACACATTCCAAGGCAAAACATTAACGGCGGCCCCCCCATCTACCAAAACTCGATTTAGGGGCTTCCCGTCAACAATGGCCTTAATGTGTAAAGGCCTTAAGTGTTCTCTTTTACTTTCTTCCAACGGTTCAAATTGAGCAATGTGACCGATGTCGACCTCCAAATGAAGTTGATCTAAAAGGAAAAGACATTCGGGGAGGCCTGGTACTTCATCGCTGAGATATGAATCATCTGAATCATCACTCCAATTCCCTTCCTCATGTGCATGGTCTCCAGGCATGTCGAAAGGAAAACCGACATTGTTGATTGAGAGACTTCCAATCTTCCTACTTTGAGCATCTATCATGTCTTGATCATTGACAATGATATCCAAGCTATCTTCAGAGTCCCCCTCATATGATTCGTTCATCTGATTCGACCCTTCGGACTTCTTCACCCATTTCTGCTTCAGTTTACCTCCTTATCGGTTCTGAGCCGTTTTCGGCTTCATACTTGCAACGAGGCATCCTTGATCATTTGAAGGTAATTCTTCAATGTTGACTCCTTCAGCTTCTGCCTTTCGGATTCTCTGAAGCCTTCTTTTCTGAGTCCATGTCAAACCTTGATAAATCGACCCAGAAGTCGATTCTGACTGTGCCTTCCTCTGCATGATTCGATCGTATGCACCTGGCCTCGAAGGGTGTCCTCCATAAATCCTTCGACTAGACAAGGGTCTTCGAGCCTCCCGAGCCAATTCCCGTCGGATGTTTTCTCGTTCCTGAACTCTGGCTCGTATCTTCTTCCTCAAGTCTTCTCTTTTGGATCCACTTCTTTTCTGTGTTGCAGTCTTTCGGTCATAGACCACTTGGCATCTTGGACAGATTTGTACATCGCCGTTTCGTTTCCTCCTACAGAAATGTCGGAGTGACTCTCCATCTTCGGGAAACACTTCGGCGTCGTATGCCAACGAAAGAGTGCTAACAGAAAATACTCCTTGGGCTTCAACTTCATTAACTTCCTTTTGGAAAGGATCAGTGTCGATCTTCATCTCCTTTACTACGAACTTCAATTTTCCCTTGTCAATTCCTTGCTGAATTAAGTCCCTGAAAGCAAAGCAATCATTGGTATCATGAGTGAAATTGTTATGATATTTGCAATACTTTCTGCCTCTTAATTCTTCTTTTTTCAACAACTTATGACCTTCTGGCAATTTAATTTGTTTATCCTTTAACAACGAGTCGAAAACTTGTTCAGTTTTGGAAACGTCGAAAGTGTATGTTTTTTTATACAAATTTTCGCTAACGGGTTTAGACGGTCGTAAGGCAGAACATGAATAAGGTTTTTCATTTCCTAACTCTATCACATTGACCTCTGAACTACCGTCACAAAATTCCCCGTCAGAAGGTTGAGAATCGACGTAATGGATGCGTTCCCTTTTTGGACCTTTAAGATCTTTCCCTTTCATTTTTTCATTTCTTAGATTTTCAATTTGCCGAACGCAAGCGGCTAATTGTGCCAAATCTAACAAATGTTGGGTAACTAATTTCTTACGGATATGATATTCCAAACCCGACACAGCCATTTTAACCACTTCCGGTTCAGGAATTGGAGTAAAACATCTACTCCTCATTTGCCTGAAGCGTGCTAAGTAGTCATCGATTGGCTCTCCAGTGAATCTTTTCACACTTAACAAATCCGTCAAGGCAACCCTCAATTCGTCTCTATAGAATTGTTCGTGAAAAGCCCTTTCTAATTGGGTCCAAGCATGAATGGAATTCGACCGTAAAGTTGAGAACCAAGAAAAAGCATTTCTTGTCAAAGAACTAGGGAATAGCCGCATTCTGATAGCTTCGTCAGCGGCTAAATCACCCAATTCAATATTATATCGAGTGATGTGTTCGACAGTAGATTCCCCCGCTTCACCAGCAAACTTCGACAATTTGGGTATCTTCGTTCCTCTTGGGATTTCTGTTAACTGTACCCACTCTGGAAAGGGTGAATTGAAACCTGGCTGATTAGCCATGCCAATGTTGAACCCGATCCGACTTAGCGCTTGTTCGACTATCCTGTTGACATCATCCGGTTCAACTCGCGTTTCTCTTCCCTGTCGAAGCAAGTGTCGAGCCAAATTTTGCCTTGCTATTGCCGCCTGAAGATCTTCCCCTCTCTGCATGAATGCGACTTGCGTCGGATTCTGAACAGGTTGAGGCGCTTCAACGTTTGGGTGAAAAACTACTTGTTGATTTTCCGGCAAGGCATGACCTGCACTAAAAGTTGGGTTAGTATGAACATGGTCCCATGTCGTAGGGACTCTACTATCTTGTTGTGGTGACGACACTTGAACAGTGTGTCGTACTTCTTGGCCATTAGGATAACTTTGTACCAAAATCGGCCTTGGTAGATTTCTATCTACAGGTGGAGTATTGACGGACTCACTATGCTCATTATCGTCGACACCTAAGACTTGATTCAATCTTTTCATGTATTGTGCAATTTTTCCACAAGTCTCATTTGTCACCATCATTGCTGGGTTGATAACCGAACTCAACTGAGCCGTCAATTGATCAACCAATTGCACATTAGCCTCTTCGATTTGTTGACGGATATGTGTAACGGGGTTGATAGGCATGTATCTTGAACCGTTACTCGTACCAGCCATGTCCGTAGCAGAACGCATGAAAGCCATATTAGTAGCCCCCGTCGTCGCATTCGTACTGCCTACTGAACTACTCAAAGGCCATGTCAATGTTGATCCTGGGACAAAACCTGGTGGCAAACCGTAGGGAGGGACTTGTCCCCCGCTATTAGAATTGCTACCAAAGGTAAATCCACTGGTGAGGTTTCCCCCATTCGGGCCATTATTTGGCCGTTGAATTGTGGTTACGACAGTTGATTCCACGGCGGAACCTCTACCTCCGGTCATTTGAGGAGCACTTGTCGAAACACTAGGCGTAATAATTTCTGAAATAACAGTGGTCTGTTGACCACTTTGACTTGTAATAACCATTGACGATGAAGATGGCAAAGTTATGCCACTTCTCAAACGCATGCAAACTAACACAAGTTACTCTGAACCTGTCCCACCGGGCGTGCCAATTTTGTTTGCGTGATTTTCGTCCGACGCCTGCCGAACTGACGGTTAAGTGTGGGGAGTGGGTAACGACAGGTTAAATGGTAATCTTGTGAAAGGAACTTGACCGTATTTTTTGGTATTTTTGGATATTGAGCGAAGGTAAGCGTAAAACCAGCACCAAGAACGCGGCGCGGTGGAAGATTAAAAACGCAGTAAAGTAAATGGCTTGGAATCGTAAAGGAAAGCGATTAAATTGTGCGATAAGTAAATTGCAGGCAATGTAAAGTGCATGGAAACGTAAAGATTTGCATTGAAATTAAATGGGTGGAAGGTTGAGGTTCTTTACAATGGCGTTACTCCGTTTGTCTGCTTCGGTGAGACGTTTAGGATTTTAGCCTGATGTGTTAACCTAGCAACCGACCCCGATTACAAATTAAGGACTTCCTATTTATAGGAATCCGAAAACTATTTACAAGCTTACTCGCACGTTCTGCACAACCGCAGAACCCACGTTTTTGATAACTACCCACTACGCTATCCCCCACGATGTAACTGCCCACGTCGTGGTTTGGGCTTAGTGGATGCTTCTGTCGACTAGTGGTGACATCTTTGCTGAAAACCGCTTCGACTGGCATCTTCTTTCGACTGCAACCTTTGACTCTTGTCTAAGTCTCTTTGTTGTTCGAAGTATTGGCGTTGTTGTGCTCCAGCCTCTCGGTTTTGAGATGTCATCCGACATCAAGCTCCTTTCGACAGACGGGGCTATCGCTGAAATAAGCCTTCGACCCGCTGTCGGCCTTAGACGCATTCGATTGATATTGGTGACATGTAATTCAACTAAACACTGTTTCACCAGCATTCAATCGAAAAACATGCCCCCGACACTTCTACTGGAATGTCGTCAAAGGACTTTTTTCCTTTAACTCTTTAATAGGAAAGGCAGTCTTGGTTGATCCTAGCAGGACACAAACCTTGACCTATGGGATTACAGAGACCCTTCCAATGGTTATTTATCAAGTTAAGTGTTTCCTCCAATTCGGAGTCCTTAACATTAACTCAAACCACCGGAAATGGAATCTATGTAATCCCACATGTTTATCCTTTCACTATTCAAGAGGATAAAGGTGGTATTCGGGGAAGACATCCCTTCATTTTCCTGTCCTCACCCGAATACCTTAATCTCACATGTTTATCCTTTGGTGCACTCGTGTTTATGTGGGATGTGAATCGCTTTTCCTCTTTCCAGAAATCATGAAGGCACTCTTTAAATTTCTCCATTGTAACTCGTGGCTTTTTCTTGGCAAAACTGAGGATTTTATAGCCACAAGTAGCATTAAATGCCTCCATAATTACTTCGCCGTTCCCAATGTTGATTAGACGTTCTCTGACTCCTCTTTTCTCGTGCCACCATCCTTTCGACACAGACCTCTCGTTTCCGCCTCTTCCATTTGTCGACACACGTTCACGTCCGTTGAGATCACTTTTAAGTCATGCCACTTAAGTACACCTCCTTCGACATCACTTATGTTGTCGACACAATATCCTTTTGTCGAAATCTTCCCATGTCGAACTGTACGTATACACTTCCGTCGACGTCACTTATACATCCGACATTCGTAACCCTTTGTCGATTTCGATTTTCCGTTAACACACAGGGCCACTTAAAAAAGTCACATATATTTAAGATTCGGTAGTCAAGATGATTCATTGTTCTCAGTCTCTCACAATTCAAAGTATTCTCATTTAATTCCATGTATATATGTATACAAAGATAATGAACATACCAAGCCAGAACATTTGTTATTGTGAGAAATGAGAGAATGAATCTTTATTATGGTTGGGTTTTATTTGAAGGCTTAATTGTATTTAGGTTCCTTTATCTTATTTTCAAGATTCATTTTGATTCTTTATTATTTTTTTTGAGTAATTTTGGTCCTTTATTTTTTAAAAAAGATTCGCTTTGTTCCTTCCGTTGAAAAAATGGTTAAATTTCACCAGAATATTCCGGAATATTCTGGGGATGGAAGGGACTATTCCGATGAAATCTAACTTTTTTGTGATGGAATGACCAAATTGAACATTTTTTTAAAAAATAAAAGACCAATATTATTAAAAAAAATAATAAAGGGCCAAATTGAATATTGAAAATAAGATAAAGGACAAAAAATGCAATTAAATCTTATTTTGAACGATCCAAGATAAATGCATTTTTAAGTGATAATGTGACCGCTAGGCAAAACAATTCATTTTTTATTAGGAGAGAATGCAAGAAATATTTTTTATAATTAACAATAAACACAAAACAGCTTCTGATCTATATATGAAAGATGTACAGCAAAAATATATAACTTAATAGAAGGCAATTAATTAACTGAATTAAGTTCTGCTTACCTATGAAATCTATAATGAGTCTGCCATCAGAAGCCCTTCCAGAGAGGCTTCCAAAGAAGCTTTCACCATTGGGAGGTTGCACAGCTGTGAATGCTGCAGATATGGCTCCAGTGTCTGAATTTGAGTCCCCAAAGTTGTATACTGCAGGGTACCAACATTTGTTAGAGCCATAACTCCCACCATAGACTTGAACTAGTGAACTGGCCAAACACAGAGTGAAACACACAAGCACATCATTCAGATTCCTAGAATTCATGGTTGATTGTGGCAGCTGTCACAAGAAGATTTTTGGTTAGAAAATTTAGTTGTCTCAAAAATGTGGTAGTGACTACCGCATACACACAAAACAACAATGATTTATATAACCGACAATTTTCTCCCTGTAAAAGTTATGGGCATTGCTATATGAGAGATTAATTCTGAGCATAAGAAGAATTTTCACCTAAGGTTGCTAGACAAAATTAGGCTACAAATCATCTGCGTAAGGTCATTTAAAAATCAATTATTCATAACAAAGTAAAGTATCATGACATGTGACTTTCATACTTGTAAAAAGATTTGTAAGTTAATTTTAAAGTAAGATTTATGATTTTTCTACCGGATAACATTATTCTAATGTGGTGTTTGCTATCTGAAATTATTTTGAACACTCTCTCAAATGTAATAGATGTGTAAGTTTTAATTTAACTAGTTTATATTACCCGTGAGATGCACAAAAATAACCAAATATAGAAGATTTTGGTAATTTTATTTAGTTAAGGCTATTTAAACAACCGGTGAAGACCCACTTTGCTCCCTATCGATTTTGAACAATACCAATTTGGTCCCTGACAATTCATACTACCACATTTAGTGCCTGAAAAAAATTTTATATCAATTTTGTCTCTAACCTTTTTTCATACCAATTTCGTCCCTTAAGATTTTCTTTCATACCAACTTGGTCCCTCAATTTTAAGGATCAAATTGGTACATCTGAAAATCTTGAGGGACTAAATTGATATGAAAAAAAAGTTGAGGGACCAAATTGGTATGAAATTTTTTTTTAGGGACTAAATGTGGTATTATATTGTCAGGGACTAAATTGGTACTGTGCAAAATCGACAAGGACCAAAGTGGGTCTTCACTAAAAATACTATTTACCAATTTGGGAGTTTCAAAACTATTTCTCTATGGGGGATCATTTTTTCCAACGTGGAGGGGAGAGGATTTTTTTTTTTTTTTTTACACGTGGAAGTGGCGCTACTCCAGTGGTGGCATTGATGGCAGTGGTGCCACTACTCCCATTGGCTGGCATTGCTATGCTTTTGACCACCGCCTTTTTTATTTTAGTAAAAGAAAATTACTACTGGAGGGGGATAGTCAGCAGTACAATGTGGAGTTAAATTGTCAATTCTTACTGATGAAACCAGAGTAACCATAATATGTGATGATAAATTAGATGTTGCAGAATGATTGTCATAAATCATAATTATTATTACTTTCGGCCGAAACCATCATCTAAACTTTCCTCTCAGATTCAATCGCTACCATGTCATTATACCAATCTTCACCTTGATGACTCATAGGCATAGCATGTGAAAAATATTTTAAAATAATAATATAAATCTAAATGTGTGAAAAAAATCTAAGAAATAAGAAAGATGTGGAATGATGGATTGTTTGTGCCGCAGAAATGAGATTGAAAAGGGAGATATTTGTAGGAAAATCGAGTAAGGGGGTGGGTGGGTAGATGGGGTTTTGAAACATCTGCTGGGCTAGGGGGGGATGGCTCTACCTGCTGACTGTTGTAGTGCCACCAATGGCACCACTCCCTTTAGCATCATCGGCCAGTAGCTGCCACATGGCGCTACTGGCTGTCCCCCTACAGTAGCAATTTTTTAAAAATAAAAATAAAAAAGGTGGTGGTCAAAAGCTTGCAGTCCCAGCCAATGAGAGCGTTGGCGCCATTGCCACCAAAGCCATCGGTGGCACTACTCCATGTACCATTGCCACGTGTAAAAAAAAAAATTCCTCTCCCCTTCATGCTTGCAAAAATTATCTCTCATAAAAAAATAGTTTTGAAATCTCCCAAATTGGGAAATAGTTTTTAAAATAGCCGTAATTAAGTAAAATTTGCCAAATATTTTATTTGATTTAATTAGGTTGTATGCTCATAAGACTAAAGAAAAAAAAAGTTAGACTAAAAATTAGAGAATATCGAAAACTTGTATAACTTCAGACCCATTAAAAACATTGAAATGATATTCACAACATTAAAGAAATAATGTTTATAAACAAAGATAAATGATGAATTATAAGAAGGACGAATGAAAACTAATTTATATATCAGTTTTTTTTATGCTATGCAAAGGAATAATTATAAGTTAACAATTAATTCTAATCAATAATTATCATAATGAATCGATATCTTTTGATTTAGATCTTTTCCTAAAATGATATTGGCAACTAAATCATTAACATCAAAATGTATTTAATTTTGGGAAAAGCTTTCATGTCAATATGCCATTTAGTGTTAAAAGACACCAATGCCTTTTCACTTTAACAAATTAGATCATGATATTTGTGTTAATTTAATACGGTCAATATCTAATTGTCGATGCTTATGTGTCATATCCCAAAGATCATTTTGCAAATTTTCAAATTTTTAATTCAACCATGGTTACAATTTAAAAAATATAAATTAAATTTTTAAAAAACCTAATCCTAATCCTAATTTTCTATCCAAACACTCAGTATCACAAATTAAAAAAAAATTAATTAAACTTAAAAAAAACAGAAACAAAACAAAATCTATATCCTAATTTATAGAACATACAATAACAAAACAAAAAGTACAGAGTTCTAGGTAAAAGTATCAGTGATGCCATTTGTTGATTGTGTTTTCATTTTATTGTTACAAAATTTCTTGGTTCAAATATTAATGGAGTTCCTCATTCTTCATCATGGATGAGTTTTTTTTTATGCAGTTGAAAAAAAAATCAGATTTTTTTATTTTCATTGTAATTTTGGTTAACAAACAATTTTTGTTGAATACAATTATATTCAGGAAAACGAACAAAATATGTATATATTAATGGCTAAACTGTAACTTTAGTCGTCCCTCACTTTGTAAGGAGCTTTCATTTTAGTCCCTGATTTTTCAATAATTCTTTTTTAGTCCCTCATTTTGAAAAAAGTTACTCACGTTAGTCTCTGACAACTTTCTTCGTTCATAGATGTTAACATGACCATTAAATAACCTATTCACTCATGACCATTAACATTTTACACATGATGCTGAATTCAAAAGACATAAATTGAAGGAAGAAGAGGCTAAGGCTGCTGAAGAGGTAGCTAAAGCAGCTGCAGCTAAGGCAGCTGCTGAAGTGTGACAATTGCAGAAAATATAGTAATTGATGAATCTGTGGCAACAACAGAACAATCAGACATAGTAATTTAACGGCCACATATGTAAGACGTTAGCGTCTACGAATGGAGAAAGTTGCTAAAGACTAACGTGAGTAGATTTTTTCAAAATGAAAGATAAAAGAGGAGTTATTAAAAAATCAGAAACTAAAGTAAAAACTCTTTACAAAATGAGAGGCTAAAATAATACTTTAATCGTATATTAATATTGTTTCTTTGGTCCACTTAAAAAAAATATTGTTTCTTTGGTACAAAAGATATAAATTGCAGTGTCGGTACAAGATCACCATGATCACAATGAGGCGGTGAACAAGATGATTTTGTTTTTGTTTTTTTAATTAAAAATAAAAAATTAATTTAATTATAATTATGGTTGAGTTCATTTAAAAAAAATTGTAAAAGAAGCCTTATTATATGACACGTAGCCAAACAACAAGGGATGATTGTTTATAAAGGTGTCATTGTGATTAGTATATTTAAAGATAACATGAGTACTAATTTATAAAAAAAAAAACAAAAAAACATGAGTATCTTTTAAAACTAAAATGACACCCAGGCTATGTTTGGATATCAAATGATGAATGAAGTGGAATGGAATGAAGTAAAATAAGATGGAGTCGGTAAAGTGGGATGGGACAAAATTACCACTATATTGTTTGAATATTTCTTGATTCCATCCTGTATACCCCAAATTGGGAGGGACCAAAAATTGAGAGATTGGATGCAATTAGATGGAATGCATTATATTATGTCCCATTCCATTGCAATCTAAATTACACAACCCAAACATAAAGAATATAATTCTATTCATTTTCCTTCCACTTTATTCCATCACTAACCATCAATCCAAACAAAGCTTAAAGCAAAACATTCTTAATAAAACTATTTAAAAAATCCGTTGTTTTGTAGACTACTTCCTCCGGTCCTATTTATAAGACTCTTTAAGGGTTTTTATTTGGGTTCTATTTATAAGATCTTTTTTCAATTTTTAATAGCATTTAATTACTTCTTTCCACAAACACCCTTATGAAGTCAACACTTTTTAGACTTCCAATAATAATCATAGGGGTAGTTTTGAAAAAGTATATCAAATTTTCACATTTCCAATGTTACTAACAAATATATCAACTTTCCTTGATGGGAGTGAAAAACTCCAAAATGATTTTATAAATAGGATCAGAGAGAGTAATTAAGTAAATATTGATAAGTGACACATGTTATATTCTATTTATAAGAATTTTTTTTTAATTTTAATAATATTCCCTCCGATCCTAATTATAAGACTTTTTTGAAGTTTTTACTTTGGTCCTATTTATAAGACATCTTTTCAATTTTTAATAGCATTTAATTACTTCTTTCCACAAACACCCTTATAAAGTCAACACTTTTTAGAGACCCAATAATAATTATAGGGGTAGTTTTGAAAAAGTATATCAAATTTTCACATTTCCAATGTCACTAATAAATTTATCAATTTTCCTTGGTGGAATTAAAAATACCAAAAGGGTCTTATAAATAAGACCAGAGGGAGTATTTAATTATTTCTTTTGACAAACACTTATATTTACTTAACGGTTTTTAAAGTACCAACAATAATTATAGGGATAATTTTAAAAAGTTATATCATATTTTTATATTTTCAACATCACTAACAAAATGTAACTACCTACCTTAATAAAAATACAAAATTCTAGAAAAATTTTACATATAAAATCAGAGAAAATAATAAAAGATAAAATTGAATGGATGGTGGATGTAGGCTTGGCAATCGGACCCGTACTCGCTGGTAGTATCCATAACGGATTCGGGTTCGGATCCAAAAATGGAATCGTATGTATATAAAAATGGGTATCCGTGGGTAATATCTGTAATGGGTCCAGGTATCTGACACTTGGGTACCTGGACCCGCAGAAAAATACTTATTATTCAATTAATTTGGAATTTAAGTATGTTTGTGTGAGAAAATTTGTTTCTAAGTGAATCTGTTTTGCCTCTAGTGACTTGTTTGTGAATTGTTTAATGATATATCAAGTGCTTGACAAGTAAATATATATAATTTTTATGTTGGTTCAGAAAAAAATAAGCTTAAAATTTTAATAAATTTTTTAAAAATATAATGGGTACCAGTAAACCCGTTTGGATACCCGAAGATCCACTGACTCACTTGACAGCGAGTACCCATGAGGGTCCGGATCCGGATATGCATGAATGGAGCGGGTCCGGGTATCCCACGGACCCATTGCTATCCCTAGGTGGATGAGCTCACGGTGTTGAAAACGTGGCAAATGCTAATTAAGAAATCAAAATCAAACGTAAGTATAAAGTTATGGGTCTTGTTAAACACTTGTTAAGGTTATTAAAGGTGAAAAAAACATAATAAGTCAATATTACCTTCTCTTTCAAAAATTCCAAAAGTTACATTTTCCAATACTTATATACTATACTTGATTGCCTTAACAAGTGCCTTTAGAATACTTGTTAGCATTTGCTAGAAGTTATTTTTTCAATTTCAATTTATTTGTAGTTTTAGAAATTTCATATAAATTAAGACAATCATCTAATGTTTAAAATTTTAAGAGAAATATATATAAGATAACCTTACTATATTATTTTTCATCTATTTTTTTGGTGCAATTATTCTTAATGTACGGTATTAATTATAATGCATTTCACATATTTCAAAAATGTTTAAAAGTAATGTTAAAGTTGAAAAAAAAAATAATTAATGCGACAAACAATTTAGAATAAGTTAAAAATATTAAAATGACAAATAAATTGAAAGAGGTGAAATATTAGAGAATATATTTTATGAGGTTTTTGAGATCAGAGTTAGTGCTCATTTATGATTATTTTTCCTCTTTTAATAACCTTAACAAGTGTCCTGAAGTTAGTATTTTCCTAAAAATATTTACTCTCTCCGATCCTTTATATATATATATATATATATATATATAAATCTTTTTGACACTTTTATTTTTGTCCTATTTATAAGACATCATTTCAATTTCAAATAGATTTTAATTATTTTTTCACAAACACTTCTATTTACTCAATATTTTTTAGAATCCCGATAATAATTATAGGAATAATTATGAAAAATTATATTAATTTTTTACATTTTTAATGTCATTAAAAAATTTAATTATTTTTTAAAAAGATTTTCTTAACCTCGACTCTTAAGTCGGAGGATAAATATTTGAAAAAAATAAAGATATAATATTTTTAATCAGATAAATTTTTTTAAATAACAAAGATTAATTCTTTTAAATATCTTTAATTAGATTTTATCTTTCTTAAATGTATTGTGAGGTATTCCACGAACATAAAATTAATTGTGGTTATGTTGCTTATAATTATTGCGTTTTTATGCCGCATACTACCATGAGAGATTATTCTTCCCACTAGTATTTCTTTGATGATAAGGCATCTCGAATTCGCAACTTAAGAGTGAAGGACAAGGTTCCATGATTGGCAATGGCATGCATGGCGTTCTGACAGCATGGCTGGCCATCAATAATCTTCACAGAGATTCGCTATGCATAAGTTGAACGACGGAATAGGATTCTCTAACGTCAAATTTATGTAATTTCAGTTCATACCATATTTAGAAATAATTTGTTTTAATAAACAAAATATAAAAATTAAGAGAGGAAAAATTATTTTTAAATATGGTATGAAGTTAACGAAGTTATAATAATTGAAATTAGAGAATTCAAAACCGTTCAATGACACAAGGCATAAATTATTTTCACTTTGTCCTTTGTTATAAGTCATTTTTACTTTTTTTTTCGTGTGAACAAAAAAAATCACTTTTATCTAATTAACGTAAATTAAAAAAAGTAAGATAATGTTAATGAGTATTTTTAGGAAATGTTGTATTTAATAAATTGATAAGTTTTATAAGTATATTTTCAATGTAATATTGCTTTTTACTGATTGCTTAAAGAGTGCTCTTAGGACACTCGTTAGCAAGACCCAAAAAGTAATTATTACTTTCAAATTTATCAAAAGATAATATGTTGTCATTCTAAAGTTACCCTTCTTTAAAACTTTACAACTTTATTTATTTATCTCTATTGTAATTATTATCATATCCCCTATGAAATTATGAGGATGTAGTATTTGTAATAAATTATTTAATGTTACCTAGATATTCTAAAATGACTTATAAGAAGAGATAAGAAATCTGCCAAATTATGTCTTAAATAAATGACGGAGGGAGTACTATTTTTTAGGAATGTAACGGTCGGATCCAATACTATCTTTGACGAATATCATGGACCAGAGCAATCAAATTAATATGATTCGATTAGATCCAATCTTTATGTATTTTATATACAAATACCAGACCAGACCAAATTCCGCCCAGTCAAACCCATTTTAGCACATGATTACTAGTTCCCGAACCCTAACTTTTAGCCCCAACCCCCAATTTAATTGAGAAATGATAGAAATACCCACTTCTTCTATTTTTTTTCCACCAAACCCCAATCCCCTTCTTCTTCTTCCCCAAACCACCAACAGAACCCTTCCTTCCACCGCCACCACAGGCAGCCCAACAGCCACAACTCTCTCCTTTGTTCCCAGCCACCATCGTGACCCAGACCCTCTTCACCCTCAAGCCCCATCAACCTTAGCCACGACCTCCCTCTTATGCCGTTGTCCCCCTTCTCCGCCATAACCACCCACACCTCATCCCTGTCCTAACCCTCTTCATCCCTCATGCAATCGCGAACTCCCTCTGTTCATCCCCTTCGTTGTCGCAGCAAGACCACCATCCTAGCCTCCAACCCTAGCAGACTCTGTACACCCTAGCCTGACCTGTCGCCCACCAACAGCAACCGTACAACCCATCCCTTCCCACGCCCAACCAATCCCAACAGATCTCAGCAGCAACCAAGCAACTCAATCCCTATGCCCCACATTTTAATTTTCCGACCCCAAGCAATTCAAAAACGTTTTTTTTTTTTTTTTACAATGGCCTATAGCCTGGTACCAATTGGTGGTTGGCTATGGCGACGCTGTTTGGCTATTGGTGAAGAAGAAGAAAAATGGATAAGGGGTTTGGTGGAAAAAAATAAAAAAGGGGATATTTATGTCATTTCCCAATTGAATTGGGATTGGGGCTAAAAGTTGGAATTTAGAGACTTTAATTTTTAGCACATTTACTGACTTTTTATCCTAGATGCAATCAAAGGTATTGGATCATTTTACTCCCTCCATCCCTAAATATAAAGCCTTCTTGACACTTTTATTTTGTCCTTATTTATAAAGCCTCATACCAATTTTCAATGATCATTAATTACTTTTTTCCACAAACACCCCTATTTATTTAACACTTTTTAGATTCCCAATAATATTAATAGGGGTAATTTTGAAATTACATATCAAAAGTTCACATTTCCAATACAATTAACTAAATTATTTCACTTTCTTAATGAACGTGAAATCCCTCAAAGAGACTTTATATTTAGGGACGAGGGAGTATTAAATATTTGCCTTCTTCCTCTTATTATAAATTTTTGATCCTGATGTACAAATTCAATGAAAAACTACACCGTGATCATGATTCGTGACCAAGTGACTGTTCTAACGTATTATACTTGGTTCAATCTTAGGTATATTATCTAATAATTTATTAAATAATATCTCTTTTTCACAGCAAAGTATAGAAAATAGAATAAAAAAGAGAAAACATGATGGGGGACGATGAGACAGACAGCAAATAACAAGACAGATCGCAATAGGGATGACAATGGGTCTGGGTGCATCCGGGTAATGAGATATTCGAACCCGGACCCGTTCATAAATTATTGGATCTGGACCCATCCGGACCTGTGCGGATAGCCGCTGCATAATGGGTAGGCGGGTCTTTGGGTATCCAAACGGGTTTTAGAGTACCCATTAGCAATTTTTTTAAAAGAAAAAATTATTTTTTAAATTATTTTTTATGTTTTTTTGATAAACCGAGGGATCCTTAATACATCATTACACACTCTACTTAATATTAATCTCTACCACCATTAAACACTCGCAGACATCAAAGAAATTCTCTCGTTAAACACAAACATACTAAAATTATATATATATATAATGCATATATGTAAATATGGACGGGTCCGGGTACCCACGGGTATGGATATCTCAGACCCGGATCCGGACCCAGTCCCGTTCAAAGCAGGTACCCAGACGGGTCCATTCTTTGGATCCACAGGTCTCTTTTTTGGACCTAGACCCGCACCCGTTGCGGGTATTACCCGCCGATCCGGGTCCAATTGTCATCCCTAGATGACAAGCTTGAGAAATCGAGAGTGAGATGAGGGCCACGAAGAAGGTGAGAAGGAAGAAGACACTAAGTAGAGGGGAGAAGAGTGTTGGATTTAATAACATTCACGTTATGAACCTTAATCTTATATTGGTCAACTTTTGTAAAATTTTCACCTTTATATTTCATTCTTCCTTACACACTTGGAAATAAGTTATTGGGTTGTACGGAATATTATAAGTAATTAAGTCTTAAAGCAAAATTTTCAAGTAACTAATTAAGTTTAATGTGATTTAAGGGTATTAATTGTGAGGGTGTTACACTTCTAGGGTCCATGAAGGGGCCAACGTATCAACTACACGTAAGGAGAATCCAAGGAACCGTTACGAGGAGGTACCGTTATGCTTAGGATTCTTCCAATTACTACACCCGTCATAAAATACCTGTCGTTAGCGAGAATCCAGCTAAGGCCATTAATGGTAGGAATATGCAACAGTAAGGATTAAGGGGTTTATATAATCGCATTGAGGATAACCAAGTATGCACCTAACTGGCTCACACATAACACACAACACCCCAGTAATTGACAAGAGTGTGGGTATCTTGGTATTTAAGGTGCTCTCCTTACGTCTAACAACAACAAGTAGAAGAATTTGGCAGTTGACCGTATAGTTCTAGTCCAAGAGTTCTACGACAGAACAGAAATCATATAAAATTCTCACTTGATCTATTAGTCAATAAAGCAAAGAGAGCAATGAAATTGGGTCTAGGGATCATGACCATTTTATAACGAAATATCAGTATGTAAAGTGTTTCGATAATTACTTCCAAAGGCTAATACACAATGATAAAGCTAGCTTTTGAGGGATGCCAACTAAGCAAGGGCAGTTCTAATAATATATTGTTGGATTCGAGACTAAAAAATTAGACCCTTAATTTATGATAAAATTTTCACTTTGGTCCGTGAATTTACTAGTCACTTTCACTTTCGTCCCTTAATTTAAAGAAATGGCTTCTTGGTCCCTAGATTTGTAAAAAACGTTTCATTTTAGTCCCTGGAGTTGACTGCCGTTAACGTCGTTAAGACTATGCTGACCTGACCATTACTGAAGTGGGAGACGACGTCATTTTGGGGTTGGGAAAAAAAAGACACGTGGTCTTGGGGCCAACGGTCAATAACGACCACTTTGTTGTTCTTCCCCAATATAATATTAAACCCTAATTCCCAAATTTGGATTCCAAAATTCATCTTCTTCTCCAGTACATTGCCAAATTCTTCTTCTTCACTGAGCTTCTACTATTTCATCGCAAACCCTAACTCGAAATTTACACCCAATTCGTTTAACTGAAACCTTAAATCACTCATTTGCTTTGCATTTCAAAATCCGCACAATCCCAAGTGGAAATCTCGAAACCCAGAACATCAGAGCTGCAAATATGGGTGGCGATAGCAGCAGCTGGAGCAGGAGTGAAGGTTCCAAGTTTGAGAAAATTCGTAGGAAGCAAGTTGAGCATCTAACCTTATGCTATTGTGGTTTGAAAAGTGCTTTGAGGAGATCCAAAACTCCTCTCAACCCAGGAAGATTATTCTTTGGATGCCCTGTGTACAAGGTTAGTGTTTAATTTTTTTCAGTTGAATGATATTTTTTCTGAAATGTTTGAGTGCTAATTGAAATTATGGTTTTTTTGTAGTATGGAAAACAATGCAATTTCTTTTCCTGGGTTGATGATGAAGACAGTAATGAATGTTCAATTGATAGAAAGCATAAAGAGCCTAATGCAACTATTGAAGGTGATGAAGGATGGAGGATTGATTTGACTGTGAAGATTGTTAGATTACAGGGTGAAGTGAAGACACGAAAGTTTTGTTTGGATGTGATGCTTGTTGTAATGATGTTTGTGTTTAACATTATGTGGAGATTGATGTTGTTAGGAAAGTAGTAGTAGTAATAGTAATAGGGGTTGTAGTGACTTAGTAATAATACTGACTGTATTGCTCTTTTGTGTTGTTTGAAGCCAAACATGTGTTATATATGTATGTATGATTCCTGTTTGAAATGTAGTGAAAATTATATGTGTTATATATGTGTATTGTTCATCATCGTCATTGTTCACTGGTGTGTGTAGCTCCTCTGACATCCATGAATCTACAGCCCTAGGTTTATATGAAGCTGGTACTTCATATGTTACCCTATGCCCCATTGGTTGGTCACACTCTTCTTCATTATCATCTTCACTATCTTCCATTAAATCAACTTCATTAATCTGGAAATCGCTATCTTCACTATCACTATCATACTTGATGCTGGAACTTTCATGCCATCACCTTCGCTGACATCATCATCATCATCATCCACTACAACCTTCTCCTTTCCTTTACTCTGCTCCACTGCTGCCTTCTCCTTTCCTTTATTATTCTGCTCCACTGCTGCCTTCTTTAGTGACCCTTCATTCATGTCATCATGCCTTTCTTTCCTCTTCCTCTCAGCTTCTTTCTTCTTTTGATTCTCAATTCTCCTTTTCTCACCTAAAAGTAACCTCTCTGAAACCATCTTCTTAAGCTGAGCCTCAGCAAACATATCCAGCTCTTTTTGTTTCTTTTTCTTCTCATCTTCAACTTCCTTCTTCTTTTTCTCTTCGGCCTTCTTTTTCTCATTAGCTTCCTTCTTCTTTTTCTCCTCAGTTTCCTTCTTCCTCATTTGGGCCTCCACCTTCTCCCTTTGTGCCTCTGCTTTTTTCTATGCTATTCTCTTCTTCATCTCAGCATCAACCACTTCTTTCTTCTTTTTCTCCTCTGCCTTCCTTTTCTCCTCAGCCTCTGTTTTTCTCTTTTGGGCCTCTACCTTCTTCCTTTGTGCCTCTGCTTTTTTCTCTGCTATTCTCTTCTTCATTTTAGCCTCTGCCTCCTCTTTCTTTATTTTAATCTCCTCTTCTTTCTTCCTTTGCTCCTCCTCACTATCACTCAATTCAACAATATGGACACCATCTCCAACAGTGACAAGATTTGAAATTATGTGCTCATAATATATGTGAGCCACACCACCATTGTATTTGGAAGTACGAATCATTGCTAACAGGTCTTTATCAGTCTTCAAATTCCTTAACCATTATTCAGTGATTTATTTGGTGCTAACCACAACACTCTAGAAACCGCCTCATAACCAAGCCACTTGCAGTACATAGCCATAGAAAACACATCCAGTATGTCTTCATCTTCCTCTGGCCACTCATCAACCAAATCTGAAGTATATACTGTATTACTATCTGGGTCCTTTTCAAACTTACCCTTGTGATGAAACTTGAGAAGAATCACCCTACAAAATACCATAAAGCAATACATATTAAATACCAATACTATATGAAGCAATACACCCACACTGAAAAGCAATACATATTAAATACCATAAAATACTGTTATACAGTACATACTTTATACTTATAATTATAATCATCAAACTTTTGCTTTAGAATGGCAAAATGTAGATATCAATGTTATATTTTACCTCATTAAAATAACAAGATAGAGGGAACATGGGAAGTCAGAACAAGGAAGACTAAAATAACAGTAGTAGCATTATTGTTTATTGTTTTCACATCTCGTATGTAATGCAGTTAAATAGTTTATTTTCTCCATTTGATTAAAGCTTTAACAAAATCATTTATTCTCTTCAACTGTTCACCCCTATCCATACACATGAGATGGATTTGCATTTTTTAAACAACATAAAAGAAAAATACTAGTTGTTTATATCGCAGGGTAGGACCTGCATAATGTTATCCTTTTTGTCCATGAGAAATTGGATGCGTTTAAAAAAAAAGACTTATGATTCTTGCTGAAGTCATTATTTGGCAAGATATAATGACAGAAGTGGCAACAAGTATCTTAAATCAATGAGTTACAAACACAACACAATAATAAAGTAAATAACTTCTGAATAGAACAACAAAAGAGTTAAAAACCCCCAACTGGTTCTTACTAAAAAAACAAAAAGTTAAAAACTCCAACTGGTTCTTACGAACGAGGAAGGCTTTTAACCAAAACAGAACAATTTGAAAGCAACCAAAAATTATAAAATGAAATGGGGATTGAACTGAAATACATATTAATGTTTTATTTTCTTAAAAAAAATATTTTTTTGAAATATACTTGCAGCATGATCGTATTGCAAAATGATCCAATAAGTTACGGGTAAACAAACTATAACCATAGATGTATTTTGAGAGAAAAATCAATAATTTGCACCTTTGACACCACCAATGGTGCCGTATTTTATGGCACCATATGAAACGTTAACGTAGCATCCTCGTGCTACTATCTATCTTTTTTAAGGGACAAATATTTGTTGTGATGAGAGACTTTCTACTTTTGGAAAGTCTAGGTTGTGTAGATATGATTGAGCAATTGAAAATTTGAGAGATATTGGAGATATCATGCATCTATTCTTCAACTTAACTTAAGTATTTTATTTTTATTATGGGAAATGTTAACAAGTGCCCTAAAAACAGATGTTAAAGAACCAAATATAGTACGAAAATGTTAAAAAGTGCGGTTTTTTATCTTTTCGAGATAAGATAAAATATGGACTTATGATTTTTTTTTTCAAATCTAAAAACCTTAAAAAGTGTCCTCAAGACCCTTTTATTATTTATTAAAATCTTGCATCTTTCACTAATTCTATGTCAAATACTAGTTATTTTTAAAACTGTAATACCTTATATGGTAACAAAGAAATTTACATTATTTTTTGTCATATTTTCAAAAACTATTTGACAATTGATCAAAAGAATAAAAGAAATTAGGTTAAATTACGTATTTGGTCTCTTACCTTATTTTTTTATTTTAAATTAGTTCGTTATGTTTTTTTGGTATTATATTGATCTCTCGTGTTTCTTTTTGCTATCAAATTGGTCCCAATGTCGTCATTGTTCATCCTACGTGTCAACATCATATTGGTCCACATTTGCAATGTTGGATGGAGAAATGACATTTGTGAATTGGTGCACATAGCATAAACAGTGATTCAGGAACCAAATTCATAGTGAAAAGAAACGTGAGTGACCAATATGATACCAAAAAAATGTAAGGGACAAATTTGAAATTGAAAAATAAGGTACGAGACCAAATACGTAGTTTAGCCAAAAAATTACTCTCTCCAATTAATTTTCAATGATAATATATTTTCACAAACATCCATATTTACTTAACACTTTTTAGATTCTCAATACTATTAATAGGAGTAGTTTTGAAAATATATATCAAATATTCACATTTCCAATATTATTAGCTAAATTGACCAACTTTCTTGATGGATATGAAATCAATCAAAAAAAAATTTATATAGGGACGGAAGGAGTAAATCAAATTATACCATACTCTCTCCTATTTCTAATATAGTAAAAACAAGACATACCTATCTTGATCTCAAATATAAGAAATGGTTAACTAACTTTTTATCCCCAAAATGTAATTATTTCTAAAATATTTGTAGAAAGTAACGATTTCATTTTATTTTTTTCATTCCCAATACAACTTTTCTATAATAGCTATATAACTTTTTTTTATAAATTTGATAAAATTAATATATTCAAATAACTTTCTTAATAAGTGTGATTTCGATTAATTTTTTTTTATAATAGAGACCGGAGAAAATACACTTTAGCGCATTTATTGCTTATCATAAAGAAATGACATTTATTGGACATTTATAAGGCATTAATAGTCATTTATTGCTTACATAAGCAATTGGCCATTTAGCAATTATGCATTTGGTGCTTACCATAAATTCATTTATGGCTTTTCAAATGTATGGCATTCCCTTTATTCCTATATATAAGCATTAGATAATAATTACGGGAGTATCTTAAACTTTTTTTATAAGTATTTCATCCAATTTTCAATAGCATTAATTTTTTTTCATAAATATCTCTTCTTTTTCACAAACACCTCTGTTTACTCAACACTGTTTAAAGTTTTAATGGTGATTTTGAAAAAAGTATACCAATGTTATCAATTCCAATGGCACTAACGATATTACTCCCTTTGTTCCTATATATAAACCATTGGGGTGAACTTTCGCGTGAATTAAGGAAGTTTGTTAATATGGTAATAATATTGGAATTGATAACATTTGATAAACAAAAAATATGTTTGATGCACGAACTTTAAATATCATGTTAAAAAAATTACTCTCTCCATTCTTATATATAATTTCCTTTTAAGACATTTATTTTGTCTTTATTTATTAGATCTTATACCAATTAATTTTTAATGATAATATATTTTCACAAACATCCCTATTTACATAACACTTTTTAGATTCTCAATACTATTAATAGGAATGGTTTTGAAAATACATATCAAATATTCACATTTCCAACATTATCAATTAAATTAACCAACTTTCTTAATGAATATGAAATCTATCAAAAAAAGTTTTATATATAGGGACGGAAGGAGTAAATCAAATTATACCATACTCCCTCCGATCTCTAGTATGGTTAAACAAGACATAACTATCTTGGTCTCATATATAAGGAATAGTTAACTAATTTTCTATTCCCAAAATATAATTATTTCTTAAATATTTGTAGAAAGTAAAGATTTCATTTTATTTTTGTTTCATTCTCAATGCAACTTTTCTAAAATAGCTATACTTTTTTATAAATTCGAAAAATTTAAATATACTCAAATGACTTTCTTAATAAGTGTGATTTCGGTTAATTTTTCTTATAATAAAGACAAAAAAAAATACACATTAGAGCATTTATTGCTTACCATAAAGAAATGGCATTTATTGGACATTTATAAGGCATTAATAGTCATTAATTGCTTACCATAAGCAACTGGCCACTAGCAATTATGCATTTGGTGCTTACCATAAATTCATTTATGGCTTTTCAAATGTATGGCATTCCCTCTGTTCCTATATATAAGTACTAGATAATAATTACATGAGTATCCTAATATTTTTTTATACTGTATTTGCTCCAATTTTCAATAGCATTAATTATTTTTTTTTCATATATATCTCCTTTTTCACAAATATATTTGTTTACTCAACAATTTTTAGAGTTTTAATGATAATTATAGGGGTGATTTTTAAAAAGTATATGAAATGTTATTAATTCCAATTTTCCTAAGGATATTACTCCCTCCGTTCCTATATATAAGCCCTTGGGGTGATCTTTCGCGTGAATTAAGGAAATTTGTTAATATCGTAATAACATTAGAATCGATAACATTTGATAAACAAAAAATATGTTTGATTCATAAACTTTAAATATTATATTAAAATTTTCAAAATTTCAAATAATTATTTAATGCTTATAATAAACAATTCCATGTAATTTGAGACTTGATTTTAACCTGCTAGTCCTATATAAGAAGAAAAAATGCATCATTACAATTGGGAAATCACTTTCCAAGTTTTTATCGATTACTTTCGGCGGGTGAAAATATTACCATGGCTTTAGTGGTCAAATGGAAATTATTTGCATTTTTGTTAGTAACAATATTTGTTATATTGCAAACTTTGATGGTTGGTGTGGAGGTGCCAGGAAAATTTAATAGAATTTCAGAGTTAATGACAAACAGAATTTCACAACCGATCACTCTTCATTGCAAAGACAAGAATCAAGATGATGGATTTCATACTTTGAAAACAGGTGAAAGTTATAGTTTTAAGTTCACTCAAGCTCTATTCGAACGTTCTTTATGGTTTTGTAGTTTTAAATGGATAGGAGTTTTTCACTATTTTGACATTTATGATGAGAAACATAGATCTTATCCTTGTAAATTTTTTGGAGTTGAAACCTGTAGTTGGGAAATATTTGAATCAGGACCTTGTTTGGTTTCTGAAAAGAAAATATGCTATCCATGGAATAAAAATCTTACTCCTAGGCTTGGATTGTAATCACTTTTAATATTTGGAGTTATCCAATAAAATAATATAATATAATCTATGATTTGTTGCAAATCTTGATGTAATGACAATAATTCTCTGAATTAATATATGAGATTTGTAATAATTCTCTTGGTATTGAGTTTTAAAATTTTATTCTTTTTATATTAAAGTTTATTTGAGTTTTTGTCCCTGTTTTATTTTTCTTTGGATATTTGTTCTCTTGTTTTCATTGATTTGAATTTCAGTCTATATCATTAAATTGTTTCCTATCTTTGCTTTTGTACCAAAAGAAAAATAAAGTATAAATAATAAACATTGCGAGCAAAAGACAAATATTAAACATTATTAGCATTTTTGTATAATCCTATGTAAGTTGGTTTGAGTAAAAATGGTTTGGAATTCTTTATTTCAAATTTGAGGTTCGATCCTGTAATTCATCTATCCGAGAAATTAGGAAATTGTTATTTAAATTGCATTTAATACTTTACATTTAACATTATATATATTAATTTTCAATAAACAATCTTAATTGAAAAATGATTAAGAGACTTACTTAAAGATATATGTGCATTACTCTTCATATAAGATTGTGACTTTTGTTATTTATGTTTATTTATTTTATTTTTTTTAATTTAAAAAGTGACAAGTGTTGAAATCTTATGTGTAAACTTGTATGTAGGTTTTAGTATATAAATCTCTCAATCATTTCTCATCTTATTTTTTAAAAGCTTAACTTGTGTAATTAAAAGAGAAATGTCAATATTACATCACTTAACCTTTGTTAATTTTTTTTAAAGATTTAGAATTGATTTTACAAAAAAAAACTAGTAATTCACACACACGAGCTAGAGAAGTTCAACACTTGCCTTTATCACATAAAACACACATAACAAAAGCATTTGATATATGCACGTCCCGATTTTGGATGTAATCTGTCTTGAACCTATAATCGACAAAATGATTCAGCATTTTGTACCTACACCATGGTTGTCTCAAACATTTTGAAAGTCGTGCTCGAAAACTAACCTCAACTCTTAAACATAAGGGTAAGAACCCACTAATAATTTATTTTTATCGAAAAATGCTAAATTGAAAAAAAGAAAAGAAAAGAATTGAGTATTTAGTTTTCAAAAAAATATATCCACCTTTGAGTTACTTAGATTAAGAAAATCCACAATTTAATCATTGTATAAAATCGTGATTCACTCTCAAAACTAAATCTGAAGTTTCACTTGAAAAGTGTTATTCTTTTAGCTTTTTTTTTTACGGTTTTGATATACACATTTTGTCAACAACAACTTTTTTTTTATTGTCCATCTGGTTCCCCAAGTACTACTTAGGTACATCCGGATCCGACCCGGGTCGCGTGCCTGGCTATGACAGCTGAGTCTTCCAACATGAATTTTATGCATCTACAAGGAATCAAACCCGAGACCTTGCTTAAGCAAGACTGAGCCGCTTACAACTCGTCCCAACCCATGTTGGTTGTCAACAGCAACTTTAATTAGCATTAATTAGAATTAATTAAAAATATTAATTCACCATAGCTACATGTGCTTCAATGCCTTCCGCTGCATTGTCCCATTTCGAGAAAGTCAAGGCCTTAAAGCCTCTCCTACTTTAGAGCATGTGCTTGAAAACAGATGACTCATTATTACATGAGTTATACCTTAGAGCCAACCAAGTGCAAATAATTGATGCTTGAAGCATTTGCACAAACTTGAATCCAAGTCTTGATTCTGTAAAGATGTCGATCGTGCACTTTTCATGTTAGTCCGAACAGACTTTGGAGTGAAATTGAAGAAGCTAAGGTCTCCACTGGCATCATTTTTTTAACGTGGCATCATCTTTTATCTCCTTGAAGCATGAGTTTTATCCCATAAGTTAGAAGACACTTTAGAAGGCTCAATAGTAGCTCTCTTCCCATATTATTCACAATAATTAAGCATAAAAGCAATTTGGCTTGTCTTTGCATAAGGCGTTATCTGCTATAACTATGTGGAGATCACAAATTGGGGAATGACTGTTGCGTAGAAGAAAAAAAAGACAAAAATGAAAATGAAGCATCAAATTTCAAAACAAACATATTTTGTAGATTTTGAAAAGGGGGAATGGAAATGATTTTGAGAAAATGAATTATTTGGGTCAATGTAAGGATGATAAGAATTACTAATTACTGTTCACCAAAAACAATTACTAATTACTAAACATAAAACATGTTTGATGCATGAGATTTGAGTATCATAAAATAGATGAATAATATTTTGAAAGTTAGCATGAGTCACAACAAACTTAACAATATCAACATTTATCTAATTATTGTGATATTTTAATCTATAATGGTATAAAAATTTAAAAAAATTAATTATTGGGACATGTAGTATAAAAATTATATTTAAAAAAAACAAATGTAGAAAGTTGTAAAATACATATAAGTTTATTTAAGTTTTTAGTCTCCAAACTTCTGTGTTTTTTTAATTAGTCCTTAAACTTTTTTTTGTATGTTTTACATTCGTGAACTTTGCTTATACATTTGGAATTGATCATTTCGTTAATTAAGTGATGACATGATTGACGGCATGCCACTTCACCTTCGCCACATTAATATGTAATAATATGTCACGTGATAGTGTGATACCACATGAATTTTTTATAATTAAAAACCGTATTTTTTTAAAAAAAAAAATCAAACTTCTTAATTATTTTTTTAAAAAGACTTTTTTTAAATAAAAAAAATATGTAGTACCATGTGACGCCACATAGCACTTCACCTGTTGTTGTGATTAACATAAGTGGCATATCGTTGATGACATCATCACTTAAATGACAAAATGATCACTTTCAAATATTTGTACAAAGTTTGGTAATCTAAAACATTTTTTTTAAAAAAAAGTTCAAGTACTAATTCCAATCGAGCGACTAAGTGTAGAAACTAATCACTTAAATAAGTCATAGACTTGTCTGGTCTAAGAGTATTCGTGAAGTATCCCATTCAAATATGTCTCCGACACACACACGAAGTCTAAGAGTATTCATGGTAAATATATTTCTCAATACTTTAAACAAAGAATCAGATATAGTAAGTAAAAAAGGGAAATAGAAAACAATCAAGGAGAGGGAAGACATTCTGAATGTTTTATTAAGCCTTCAGATTTCCCCTTCAGGTGCTCAATATATTTTGCATATTTCAAATGGAGTTAGTTCCCTATTCATATTCATATATGAATGCCAAACTGATGATGCTTTACTGGTACAAGGGTTGCTTGTGTAACTGTCTAGAACTCCATGTACTGTTTACAGGTGAACTTGGCAAAATGATTGTTGGCAATCTCTTACTTTCCTCAAGATGAGGAAAATCAATGGTGTAATGAAGACCGCGGCTCTCATGCCGAGAAAGGGCGCTGCTGACAACCAGCTTTGCACAACAAAAGAGGTTTCTCATTTCACACGTTTCAGCCCCCACCATTGTTGGTTTCCATCCATGTCGAAACAGGTACTCCTCCCATTTAGCCTCTAGCTCTCCAATTCTCCGCTCTGCGGTTTCAAGTCTCGCAGTGGACCTAACAATTCCGACATAGTTCCACATGATAGATTGCACGTCTTTCCTCATTTCCCTCGTCATTGATAAAATTTTGCCTCTCACATTATTTCCGAGGGACAAAGGCACAACCGGCCTCGGCCACAAATTTGAAGCAGTCAGATCGAGACTAGAGTTCTTCATTTGATCAACCGAGGGAAGCACAGCTCTTCGCGCAAAAACAAGCGCCTCGAGCAAAGAGTTGCTAGCAAGTCTGTTTGCTCCGTGCAAACCAGTGCACGCTACTTCGCCAGCTACATACAGACATTGTACATTTGTCTCTCCTTGAAGGCCGGCGCGAACTCCTCCGCACATGTAATGAGCGGCTGGAACGACCGGGATCGGATGACGAGTTATGTCCAAACCATACTGAAGACACATGGAAGCTATATTGGGAAAGTGTGAGAGAATTTCCTCCTTCGGCTTGTGACTTATATCGAGGAGCACATACTTCTCATCGCGCTTTTTAAGTTGGTCGTCTATGCTTCTTGCCACTACATCCCTAGGAGCAAGCTCTGCCCTCCCATCATATAAGGGCATGAACCTTTCCATGCCCAAGTTATAAAGGATTCCCCCATCGCCCCTGACAGCTTCGGATATCAGAAATGCATTTTCCCTAGGCTTGGTTGGTTTAATAGGAAGCCCTTCATCTGCCAAAGCAGTTGGGTGGAACTGCACAAACCTGCACCAATCATGATTAAGAAAGATTACAAGACGAACTATATACTGTATATATATTAAGCTCCACCACACACGTGCCAGGGGTGAAGAGTGCAACATATAATAGAATACTGCACACTTAACCCCATATTAACTAAGGTTTGAACTGTGCAGATATTTTGGCCTAACTGAATTCGTCTAGAAAGATTGTTTTGCCAAGTGCTACAGAAAGAATTGTTCACATGATTCTTCACAACAACATTGATTATGCAAATTCTTATATCATCATAATACTGCAAGAATAGACATTGATAACCTTAACTAGTGACACACAGTGTTTATTCAATGATTGGTATGGTATGAGAAACTCATCAAGTGATTAAACAGTAAATATTCAGAGTTTTGAATTAATATACTCACTCCATGTTGGAAATCACAGCTTGAGCTCGGTGTGCCATGGCAATTCCATCTCCAGTTGCTACCTGTGATAATAAAAAGAAAGTCAATTAACATGCAAACAGTGTAGCCATATAATCAAGGTTCTGCAGCATAAACAGGTCAAGGTGATAAGTGCTAATCAGAATGAAATGGTTCATTTCAATACTATCAAAGTATCATAACTAATATGAGTAAATTAATGATATGTTACTCATGAATAAGCTAGTAACTATGATAAAGAGTCATTTAGATTTCAATTTTTTTCCCCGTCAAGACAATACTATGTTGCCATTCAGTGATTTCAGATATCATTATAGACTACATGATAAGTTGATAACTAATGCTAGAATGTTGCATTTTTCCATCATGATATATGTTATTAAATATGTAAAAAAACACCTTTAAAAAAAAAACATAAAATACAAAACAACTCTAACGAAAAAGTTAGAAAAAAAAAAATTTCAAGCTGTAGAAAAAGAGGTCTACCAGGGGATTTGTAGTTTTAGGATAAATGTGTCCAGCTCCACCTGAGGCGAGTAAAGTCACCTTCGAAAGAAATCTTACCACCTAAAGGCTAAAAAGACGAAATTTCAGAAAATACATTCAGTAGTGACAGTAATTGCCTTCTCAAAAAATCACACATAATTTCTTTTCCCACCTCTAATGTTTCAGTATTCACTGTGTCAACACCGTAACAAATTATATCAGACCCTTCCTGCAACACCAGTGACATGTTTCAGTTAGTGGAAGCATCAACATTAAGGTTAAATATGGATGGAACCATCAAAACATAATTTAAACTTTCAATATTTCACAGACGTGAGCACACTTGTATGCTAGCAACACTATATATGTGCTACAAAACCTTTAGAAACCAAAAGCAAGAAAAATAATATATAGATTACAAACCTGACAAGTGAGAAGATCTATAGCAAAATGGTGCTCAAACACAAAAATATTAGGATTGTTGACAACTGCCTTTAATAGAGCCCGTTCAATCTCTTTTCCGGTCATATCAGCTGCATGAACAACTCTACGATGTGAGTGACCCCCCTCTCTCGCTAGATGCAAGTGACCATCTTCCCCATGATCAAATGATGCACCCATAGCAATTAGTTCTCTGATTCTGTCAGGTCCTTCAGTACAGACAACCTGTAAAAAAGAGGTATAATAAAAATGCTCAATGCATAGTCAAAGAAAGTACTAATTCCTTATTATGTATCATTTCTAAAGGTACATGGGTGATTCTTGCTTGTTTAAAATAATCATATTTCCTAAGAATCAAAGCAGAATGTCATTCAGTTTAGTAAATGAAGGATCCACAAGATTTTTGTGCTTAGCAATTGGAAAAAGGAATTGAATAAATGAATTGCATTTCAAATTGAAAATACCTAGTTTACATACTTCTGTAAGTACAAAACATCACTATCAGCAAATGGAAATATATTTTTTTTTAATAAAAAAAAAAGGAAAACGCAGTTCATAAAACAACTTAGAAAGAACAATTCTTGAGCAGACCATTGCGTATTCAGATGAATTTATGTTCCTGAGCATAGATCACGTTCTAAGAATGATTTTACATGCTAAATGTGATAGGTCTAGAACATTACTCGGACAGTCTCCTCATCACAAAGATAAGCTCCAGCCACAATGGTGTCCTTCATGTGACTCTCCACAGAATCTGAAGGGCATAGCACAGCACTAACACCACCTTGAGCATAATTAGTGTTGCATTCATGAGACTCGGCTTTTGTTACCACCGCAACGGTTCCATATTTCGCAACTTCAAGGGCATAGCGGAGGCCAGCAATTCCACTCCCAATGACGGCAAAGTCAAAGTATTTTGTGGAACCATCTTTTTTGCATGAGGAAATGGCTTTGAAGAGTTTCTTGTTCTTATGAAGCGGAGGTACAGAAAAGTCAAATCTGTGTATCTTGAGAACCTTGGAAACCCCTTTAGACCTGCAATTTTGCGCTCCAACATAATTAAAAATCAATAACTTAGTCAATAAGAATAAACCAGAGAGTGCAGATCCATTTCTATTCAGTCTTTCTGATCATGTTTCCAGAAGTTATTCGAAGGCACTTCAATATGACTAGTAGGCAACCAATGAGTTATTTAGTACTTTTTTTTTTCTTTAGAGATAATAAAGAGATTTCTAGCCATCCCCAACAATGAATTGTTTCAAGCAATTTTAAAAAAATCACTTTGCAAGTGCTACAAACCATGATGATAACTTGATCTACATCAAAATTGTTCCTAAACAACCAGCCATAGCTGAATATGCTTCAGATTCTATAATTTTAACTACGATGAAAATCATACAATCTTGTGCAAACATGTAAATTTCATTAAATATATTCTAGACTGTAGCAAAGAAAACAAGCATTCCTTTTTAGGCATTATAATATTATATCATAGAAAGATATGATATAACCAATAATATGATTCCAGGATCAAAATCTTCTGAAACCTCCTGGATCAAAATCCTTACCATGAGAGCTCGTTTCGTAAGTATCTCTTGACATGAATATCAGAAACCCAAGCAGTCCTTCTACAGCTCTGCCACTTGCAATCAGTAACTCTAGACCGCAGCGTGCCACTTCCAGCAGGTATACAAGTTGCCATTGCAGCGCCTCTACACGAAAAATCAGAAATAGATTAAGGACCAGTTTGTTTAGGCTTAAAAAAATGTGATTCTCCAGAAACACCAGCTTCTCTTTTATTTCAGGTAAAGGTTGTAGTAAAAGCCCAACCAACTGAGCATATGAATGTCAGAAGTGATTTTTTTTTAATCCAAAATACACGCCTTTTCAAGAAAAAGAATTCTAAACAAGTGGCCTCTAAATTAAAGAAAATTCTTCGAACAAGAAGCCTTCACTTTAGGCATTCTATGCATTCACCACCGTAATCCATACAAAAAAAATTTTGAACAGCTTCCATCGAGAGAGGAAAATGCAGATCAAATGAATCAATGGTGACACATGGTAAAAACCAGTGAGTAACACAAGTTAACAAAGATATGAATAGGCCCTGTTTGTTTAGGCATTAAAAAAAATTTTCTCCAAAAATTATTTTTGCAAAAACATTTTGTGATCCAGCTTCTCCTAAAAGCTGAATTGAGCTATCTTCATAGTTCATATAAACCTTTTTTTTTTAATTACTAGTAAAAGAAAACCAAACAAACAAATCAATGTCCGAAAAAGATGCAATTTTTTAAAGAAAAAAGTCTAAACAAACAGGTTCCTAGGATCTTTTACATTGTAAAATTTTCCATTTTGGAAACACATAGCAGCAACAACAATACAGAATCAAACTCAAAGCTTATAGCATAGTGCAAAACTCTAGCGAAATAAATGAGACTTCAAATGTATGTAGTAAATATAAGCAAATTAGTTTTCTTCTTTAAACAATTTTTTAAAATCCCCTCTTACACAACATATAATAAAAAACAATTCTTTGCCATACCCTGTTACTAAAATTTAAGAAACAACATTCAACACAGAAAAAAGTGGCTAAAATACAGAAGAACAAAGGGTTGGGTTGTAACTTGTAATAGATTGAGAAATTAAAGTGAGAGAGAGAGAGAGAGAAATGGGGTAGTTGGAAAAAGCATAAAAAACGTGAGCAAGAGAAGCACACAGAATAGAACACGACACAACCATGACAAGTTACAACAACAACAACAACAACATTTGGCACCAACGTTGGTTATGATCATTAATTAATTAATTAATTAATAATACAGCAAAATTGAGCAGCATAGAAATGGTGGGTGATAAAGTTAGATACCTGTGATAAGAGAGAGAGCGAGAAGTTGTGAGGGAAGAGAAGAAGGGTATGCGTAACTTGTTGTTGTTATTGAGAAAAACAAAACAGAATCTGTGGGGGGACACTGGGTAGCGTTGTTTTGCTGAAAATGAATACGAGAATGAGAATTATTCTTAGGATCTGTCCACTCCGGTTATGGAAAGCTTTTCTGTCATGGAAAATCTTTTCCTAAATGTACTCCTCCTGTCCTGGTTACACCCTCCTATTCATCGTATAAGTCTATCTAGCTACCAAAAATAATAAATCCAATGAAAATTGGAAATAGGGTTTCTAATGGATTAGTTCCACAGACAACTAAGAACCGTTATCACGTACCAACAAGCATCAATCTGGTATACCGGCAATTCGGCATCAATAGTTAATCAACGTCTAACCGTTATAACAGTCGGTTATTATTGATGCTCATGATGTCATTCATGGAGCCGTTACACTTGACAACTTAATGCCTTATCATTGTCCATCAAGCCCATTCATGAAAGGTATCAATGTCTCCTACTCACCCTATGAATAAGAGGTAATAGCCAATGTATGAACTCGAACTCTCAGCTCTCTCATTTCACAAGGCACACACACCACCCAAATATTCCGATTCGGTGGCGGAGTTCTTTAACCGAGAACCCGTTATCATCGTCTACATCAATAAAAGCGACTTGCCGACACATGCGGGATAACATCCACAACATGGTTTATATTAAGAACAAAAAAAGGATTCAAAGAGCCATATATATAAAATCGAAGAGAGTAATTTTTTTGATTTTTTTTGGTTAATTAAGTTTTTATCCCCATAAATAAAGTCAATTTTGTGTTTAGTCTTTTGAAGTTTTAGTTTTTATAAAGTTCAAATTTTTGATTTAATCCTTTCATTTTTATGGTTCTATTAAATATTGACGACAACAACAACAACTAAGCCTTTGTCCCACTAGGTGGGGTCGGCTACATGGATCAAACGACGCCATAAAGGCCTATCATAAATCATGTCTTTTGATAAGGCATTGATTGCCATATCCTTCTCAATTGTTTCGCCTATAGTTTTTCTAGGTCTTCCTCTTCCTCTAGCCCTTGTAGTACCCTCCATTTGGTCTACCATCCTAACCGGGACTTCCACCGGTCTCCTCCACACATGCCCAAACCACCTAAGACGAGATTCAACCATTTTTTCAACAATAGGAGCAACCCCAACTTTTTCTCGAATATACTCATTTCTAATCCGATCTTGTCTGGTATGCCCACTCATCTACCGCAACATCCTCATCTTTGCAACATGAAGTTTATTCTCTTGTGTGCCCTTTGCCGCCCAACACTCTGTCCCATATAACATCGCCGGTCTTACAGCAGTGCGGTAGAACCTTCCTTTAAGTTTAAGTGGTACCTTCTTATCACATAACACGCCCGAGGCACTCCTCCATTTCATCCACCCTGCTTGAATCCTATGATTTACATCCCTTCTATTTCTGCATCCTGCTGTAAGATAGAACCAAGATACTTAAACTTCGGGACTTGTGCTAAGACATGCTCTCCAACCTTCACCTCCCGAGTAAGGCCCACGTGCCTCTTGCTAAAATTACACTCCATATACTCTGTCTTGCTTCGACTTATCCGGAATCCAGACTCTTCTAAAGCTTGTCTCCACATTTCAATCTTCTCATTTATTTTCTCTCTAGTATCCCCAATAAGCACAATATCATCCGCAAAGAGCATGCATTTGGGCACTGGTTCTATTAAATATTGACATGATAAAAAAAATTAACGCCAACAATGCTATGTATACCATATATGACTTGCAGGTTTTTAATTTTTTTTATTTTGATAAATGTCGAGAAAACGCATATAAATATTTTTCCATTATTTCTAATTTTTTAATTTTTTTCGACAAAATATCTAATTTTTCTCGTATTTATTGAATAAAAAACTAAAAAATTTATGTTATACATGGAGTATGTGGTGGGCGATGTGACAGAGCTTACATGTATTTTTGTCTATCACATCAACACTTAACAAAACTAGTTGAAGAAAACACAAGGTATCCAAGTGTGATACACTAGTGCAGCCATTGTTGCATACACCACCTTGCTTCTCTTTTTTTCTCTGAAACCTAATCTCAACCAAGTTGTCCAGTTCGAGTATTTGTTGTACCAAATATCTAAGCAAATCCATTGACAAATCTGCTACATCAAGTGTTTGCTCCAAGGACACTCAAAATAAAGATGATTTCTGCTTTCAGCCTCTGCCTTGCAAAGGTTGCACCTGCTATCAATTTCTGCATAAAATGTTATTCTGTTTTTTGTTTTCATTCTATCTTGCACGACTAGTTAGAAAATAAAGCAATGTTTTGGAACTCAGACTGAGTTCCAAACCATTTCATGATACACAAACCTATCTTGCTGACCAAGTAAGAATTGATGATAGCCCTTCTTAATTGTGTAGTCGTTGTTAGTTATCCCCTGCCAATTGCCATTAATGTATCATTTCCTCATCTTATCCCTTATCTTCAAAATTTGCTTCCAATGTTAACTACTGTTATCGGAAAATTCACAGTTCCAAATGTCCACATTTGTTCTTCAAGTAAATTGAGATTATCCACTTAATCCGCAGAGTGTCCTTTTTCATAGCCAACTGCCAAAATTGCTTGCCTAAAGCTGCTTGATTACAAACTTGAGAGTTTTGAAAGCCAAGCCCATCATACTTCTTTTTCCTGCATTGATTTTCCCAAGCTATAGGTGCTCTAGGTCTACCTAGCTGGTTTGTTCCCCACAAAAAAATCTCTACACTTCTTTTCTATCTCCTTTATAATGTCCTTTGGGATGATAAAAATCGATGCCCAGTGAACATGAAGTGTTAGCAAAACTGACTTGATTAGTTGGCTTTTTCCTTGATAAGAGAGGTTCCTAGTCATCCAAGTACTCATCCTCTTTGTTAGCCTGTCAATCAGAATTTGGCATGTAGCATTTGACCATTTATTTGCTAAAATTGGAAGGCCTAAATATCTGAAAGGAAAAGTGCCTCTGGCGAAACCAGTATTTTGTTGCAACTAGTTCTATCTATCCTCTTGTAAACATGCCATGAACATCTGGGATTTTTCTTGATTAGCAAACAAACCTGAGCTGACTGAGAACTTCTTGAATGCTTCCATTAAAATTGTGACACTGATTTCACAATTTTAAATAGGGTGGAGAGACTAGGGTTAATAATTCTATAAATAGGCTAAGTCCCCTCATGCTGTCACATATAGTGAACATCTCAGTTTGCCCCATTGATAACTAGAGAGAATAGGTTCTCTGAAAAGCAGAGGAAGACTTGGCTATTATTTTCAGGCATTCGGAGCAGCATTACTGAAACACATATGATAAGAAGCATGTCTTCAACAAGTAAACCTAATACTCATTATTCTTATCATTGATTTCAGTGTTTTATTTCATATAATATATAATTTATCCCAACAATTATTTCCTTTGCAGAAAATCATAAGGTCATCAGCAAAATGCATCTAGAATTGATGTTAACATAGAAAGCATTAATATATTGAGTGAAGAGACACTTTGATCCCTCAAGTTTTTCGTCAGGGACACTTTAGTCCCTCAAGAAATTTAATTCATTTTTAGTCCCCCATGTTTTCCAAAAGTACCAATTTAGTCCCTTATGTTTTCCAAAAATACCAATTTAGTCCCTCAACGAAGTGGCTAGCGAAAATAGGACAGGGACTAAATTGGTACTTTTGGAAAACTTTGGGGACTAAAAATGAATTAAATTTCTTGAGGGACTAAAGTGTCCCTATCGAAAAACTTGAGGAACCAAAGTGTCCCTTCACTCTAATATATTTATCCAAGGTTGTTATTATAATCCTATCAATGAAATCATGTCTCTAGCACGTTTATCCATTCCAAACTCAACCATGATTTTACACTTTTATTTACAAATCAACAATTTTTTTTATTCTAATTGCATTTGTTTAACTTTGATAAGGTGATAATTGTCATAATACTAATCATCGTGGAATCGACACTCTATTTACTACTATATTACATATTTGATCTGGTATTCTTGCCAGTATTTCAACAATTATGATTGAGCAATCAGAAACTTGAAAGAAATTGGAGATTCTCATGCATCCATTCTTCAACTTAACTTAAGTTTTTTAATTTTATTATGGGAGATGCTAAGAAGTGCCTTAATGGTAGTTGTTAAAGAATCAAATATAGGATGAAAATGTTTAAAAGTGTGGGTTTTTATCTTTTTAAGAAAAAATAAAAGATGAACTTATGATATTTTTTTTTTCAAATCTAAAAATATTTCAAGACCCTTTTATTATTTATTAAAATCTTACTTTTTTCACTTATTTTTTGTCAAATACACTAGTTATTTTAATTTTAAAACTGTGATACCTAATATGGTAACAAGAAATTTACATTATTTTTTGTCATATTTTCAAAAACTATTTGACAATTGTTCATTAGAATAAAAATATTAGGCTAAATTACGTATTTGGTCTCTTACCTTATTTTTCGATTTCAAATTGGTCTGTTACGTTTTTTTTGTATTATATTGATCTCTCACGTTTCTTTTTGCTATCAAATTGGTTCCTAAGTCGTCACTCTTCATCCTACGTGTTAACATCATATTGGTCCACATTTGCAATGTTGGAGAGAGAAAAATGACATGTGTGCGTATATAATTGGTGCACATAGCATAAATAATGATTCAGATACCAAATTCATAGTGAAAAGAATCGTGAGAGACCAATATGATACCAAAAAAACGTAAGGGACCAAATACGTAGTTTAGCCAAAAAATTACTCCCTCCATTCTAATATATAAGTTCCTTTTGAAACTTTTATTTTGTCTTTATTTATTAAATCTTATACCAATTAATTTTCAATGATAATATATTTTCACAAACATCCCTATTTACATAACACTTTTAGATTCTCAATACTATTAATAGGGATAGTTTTGAAAATACATATCAAATATTCATATTTCCAATATTATTAGTTAAATTAACCAACTTTCTTAATGGATATGAAATGTAATACCCGCAATTTTCCCCATTTTAATGAATTGATTTTTGGAGATTTCGGATTAGTCAATTCTTTTAAATTTATATAAAATTATTATTTGATTTATTTTTACACGTATGAAAAAGGATGGTGAACTTATAATTTATTTTGATAAGTATTATTTTGTGAATTTTCATTTATTAATCTAAAGGATTTTATTTAACTTTGAAAATTCATGGCTTTTGACTGGTAAATTGGAATCAAGCGAATTAATAGTCAAAACGATCGTATTAAAATATAAAATTTATTTTTGTAAAGTTTGGTCTTTAAATATATATGTTGCCACGGAATTTTTATTATTTTTGAAGAAATTATGATATTTTAATTAAGCGAATTGAATTATGATTTTCAAGTGTTACTCACTGTATTGGAAAAATAATATTTTCTACTGTCTAAATGTGATGCACGGTTTTAATATGTTTTCATGCATTTGAATTTTGAATTTGTGAGACATTCATTCATTAGTGCACAAGACCTTAGGGCAACCAAATTAAATGTAACCCAATTAATGTCACTTATCTTTAAACTACCCTATTTATGACCCACATTTAATTACCTTATCTTAGTGTAAATTTTCCACCAGTGGGTAACCTTATCTCTTATTCTCTACACACTCCCTCATTCCAATTAAATTTTAAACCTCATTTTAATTAAACGTGTAAGACTCGGGCTGATGAGGGCGGGGAGTGATCGCCGGTGCAAAGAGGCATGGACAAGGAGCGGCTCCTGGCAGGCTTCTAAGGGAGGGGTACATGGATGAACCGACACACCGGAATGAGAGGGTGATCCTGAGACTGTGTAGGAATGGGACTACACATTACAGGAAGGCTTAAATGAATTGATTAGTACTACCCTATCAACAAGATGCATCTTCTTTTCGGTAGCCCATCACATAAGAACTCCATGGTTAAACGTGCTTGACTTGGGGTAATTCTGGGATGGGTGACCTCCTGGGAAGTTTTCCGGGGAAGTGTGCGAGTGAGGACAAAGCACGCTGAAAAGACTCGTGTTGGTATGTGGGGACAGTCACAATCCATTTGTCTGCCAGGATGTTACAAATGGTATCAGAGCGGCTCCTCTCCCAGTACGGTGTGGTTCGAGGACGAACCAGGCGGAAGCTGGTGGGCATGTAAGACCCGGGCTGATGAGGGCGGGGAGTGATCGCTGGTGCAAAGAGGCATGGACAAGGAGCGGCTCCTGGCAGGCTTCTAAGGGAGGGGTACATGGATGAACCGACACACCGGAATGAGAGGATAATCCTGAGACTGTGTAGGAATGGGACTACACAGTACAGGAATGCTTAAATGAATTGATTAGTACTACCCTATCAACAAGATGCATCTTCTTTTCGGTAGCCCATCACATAAGAACTCCATGGTTAAGCGTGCTTGACTTGGGGTAATTCTGGGATGGGTGACCTCCTGGGAAGTTTTCCGGGAAAGTGTGCGAGTGAGGACAAAGCACGCTGAAAAGACTCGTGTTGGTATGTGGGGATAGTCGCAATCCATTTGCTTGCCAGGGATGTTACAAACGAACCCACCCCACCTATCCCTATATATACCCATCCCAACCCTTCTTACATGCTCTCATGCTTTTAAAAAAAAAAAATAAGAAGAAGAAAAGAGATAAAGTGAGAGAAGGAGAGGCCGAGAGGGAGGAAGGGAAAGAGGAAGAAGGAGCTCTTGAATTTTCATCTTATTTTTCATCATCAACCTAGATAATGATCTTCAATCTTGTTTCCTTTCTCTTTTCCTTATTGTTTTTCGGTTTTATTTTTGTTTCATATAGGGTTTTTGTTGTTTGATATTCAATGGTTTAAGCATGTATGTTTTCTTAATTCCTCTTTATTTTCTAAGTATTGTGATGCATGTATTTAAGTTTGGAAGTTGAAAAAGGGACATGCATCCATGAGGGAGATCCCCACGGTTTTTGCATTGTTTTTGGTCCCAATGGTTTGTTTTATTTCTTTGAATTAGTTTATGTTTAGAATGAGTAAATATGAGTTGATTTCAATTGATTTTATGGTGCATGTTATTGTTTTGATTTTAGTTTGTAAAATCCCCAATTTTTCTCCATGCATGTTCGGACTAGGGCTTGAACTTGAGGGGAATAAATTTTGTTTTTGATGCATGTCATAGATTTGCTAATTTTTGCTATTTTCCTAGCTTGATTTCGGTTTGTATGAGGAAATGAGTTGATAAATTGATTTTGACTTAGTTTGGGGTATTTTGGTGCCACACGGTTTTGTTGTTATTGTTGTTCAAATCATTTTTATTTTTGATGCATGTGATTGATTTGTAAACCTTTGTTATTTTGTTAGTGTATTTTTCGGTTTGCATGTGGAAATAAGTTGTTAAATTGATTTTGTCTTGGTTTAGATATTTTTGGAGCCATATGGTTTTATTGTTAGTTTGTCCAAGGTGTTTTGTTTTGATTCCATGATTTAGCTTGAGTTTGAATGAATAAGGATTGATTTGCGTGATTTACGAATGCATGAGTATGTGTTGATTTGTTTTGGTAAAAAAAAATCCCTAACTTTTCCTTACATGTTTCGACCAAAGTAAAGGAGTGAGGAAATGATTTTGGATTTTTGATGCATGTTAGCTTATTAGGTTATTTTGCAAGCATCAAACCTATTTCCCTTGGTGTGTTTCGGTTTGGTATGTAGTTTAGGGAAGTGAATTTGTCTTGTGATGCATGATTGGATTTTTATAAAATTGGCCTATTTTCCTTACTATATGATTCAGTCATGCATGTGAAAGTGATCAAATGATTTTGTTTATTAAGAATGAAATAGTGCATGAATGCTTTGAGAGAGTAGTTAAGTTGAATTAAGAGTTGAGACTTGTGATTTTGGTTTCCTTTCTTGCTCAATTCGCTCCCTATGTGTTTGAATAGGTAGACATGAAAGTTTAGTCATTTTGGATAGATTATGTGCTATATGTTTGGTTATGAGTTAACTACTTAGTGTTGATTGTGAAATTTGCTTGATTTATTTCCTTTAGGGAGTCTTAGAAAACAAATTGATTTTTAGTTTATTTTGGTGCACTATTCGGTTCTTGCATAATCATTGGGAATGAGTTTATTTTGTTACATGCTAAATGCTACTTCAAAATGCTCTAGTGACTTTGAATTGGTTTGGACTTGCTCTAGTGTTTTATTGAACTAAGGATTGGTTTGAAGTTGATTATGGAACTTTAGGGCCTTTACTTGAAAAATATTTGGATGAAGAGTGCTTGCACATGTTTAATGAGCTTAAGATTTTTTTCACTGTTTTGATGAGACTAATTTGAATGCCTCTGAATTTTTGTATAATTTTTTAGGATGAATTTACTATTTTTACAAGGATTGTTTTTGAGAAAACGATTTCAGAAAAATGAGTTTTTCGGGTTGAATGTAAGCTGGATTTTTGAACTTGTGCTACTCCAATGGATTTGAAATTTTTATGGTAAGACCTTACATATGTTAGAAGACTCTCTGTAAAATTTGAGGTGATTTGGAGTTGATTTGATATTTTTATTAAGTGCAAAGTAGTGAGCTACTCAGTTCATGATTTTCAGAACTAGAGAGAGATGTAAATGGAAAAATGTAACTTAGACAACTCCAAATAATATGAAATTTTATGAGATTTTATTGAATATGTGAAGATGTTATGTGCCAAATTTCGTGTCAATTGGAATTAGTTTTCTATTTTTAATAAATGCATGTTTGCCTCAGATTGCTGCAGTTCAGATTGGATTTTTAGGACAAAATTGAATAAAAACTTGTGTTCTGGATATTGGAATGTCTTGAAAATTTTATGTGATGAACTTTAATATGTGTTTAAGTGTATTGCGGGACTGAAATGAGTTGATTTGATTTAGTTTTGGGATTTTATCTTCTTGTCTTTCCCGTGTTCGGTTTAGTGCATTATTTAATAGTTAGTGATGCATGGGATGTTTTGAGTCCTTGGTGGACTTGGTTGAATGTTTTTATTTTGATTGTGATTTTTGGATATAATTAAATGAGTGTAGGAGATTAGCTTGTGTTTCATAAAGTAAGGTTGTGTGCTATGTCATTTCCATGAATTTAAGGTCAAAAATGTATGCCCTAATTGGTTTGTTTTTGCTTAAATAATATGTGGATGTGAATTTTTTTTTCTCGAAATTTTAGTCGTTTCAGCAAATACTGTTCAACAGTTAATTCAATGACAACAATCTTTTTTATTTTTTTATCAACAACATCCAGCACATTTGACAAATGATTGAGTTTCTTAAGCATGATGTCAAGGGTTCGATCCTTGTTGTGGTATAAAAAATGCTTTGTTGGCAAAAGCAAATCTTACTTCGATAATCTCTACCTCTCGAAAGGAATTAGTCTTCGGCTATCAGTTAGAAAATACCCAAGTAAAATATAAAATATAACAAATAGATGATAAAGTCAACAAAAATTAACTTACGGAATTTGGATTTAGGGATTTCTAGGACGGATAATTTAGCTGCCAGAGGTATGTGCCATGGATGGAATAGCTATGCGATAGTTCTACAACCTATGTTGCCCTTCTAAATTTTTATAATTTAAAAAAACTAAATAACAAAAGGATAAGTGTCATTAAACTAATCGACGAGGAGATCGATAAGTAACCTCTTAATACAAGGAGAAACTTTAATTTATTCTCAATTTATAAACAACAAAATTTTTTCAAGAATGACAGATCAATATAAACATATGAAATACGCGTGTGTGTCTATATATATATATATATAACCCTTTTAGAAAGAAAAAAATTATGTATATTAATAAAGGTGGTTAGTTTTATTAATTGTATTAGAGTTGTAAATATCTTATATATCATTTCATTGCTTTAAAATTACTCACATACGAATTATTAGAAGCTGTGACATGTTAATTATGCATCTCCATCAAACTTGAACAATTTTGAAAAGAATATTTACTAATATAGTTAATTAATTAAAATGAGTTTTTAAATAAGACAAAGAAGTACCCAATGAATTTTACATTAAAGAATCAAATGATGATGTATTTCTTTTACTATAAAGGAAAATATGTTTAAGTCTTTTTTTTTTGTTATAAATATTTAGCATTCTCTATCCATCAAAAGTAATCATATTTTAATTAGGTATGATTATTATGATAACAATTTTTTTTTTAATATTTAACATAATTGTATTCTTAAAAATTCAAACTTAGAATCACCTGATTAAATTAGAATAAACCGTTGACAATCTACGTGCTTTTTGGTTGTTTGATTGAAGATGAGAAATTGAGAATTGTCCATTCACTAATACTTCTGGGTGTATAGCATTGGCCAATTGGAATTAGAATGCAAGACAAATTTGTGCATGTTTAAATCTGCATTGAGTTAGCGAAGAATTAATTCTGAAATGTCAATACTATTAACAGTTGTTTGTGCTCCAACGTGATTTTCAGCCCAAAATTGATTTTCTATGAAAAAACCAAACATGCTGAAAAGTGGATTGTATCCGAAAATGAAATGTTCTTTTTCTCATAGACTCACGAGTAAACTTAAATTGACCAAAACAATTGAAAATGGACTTCCAATAAGCCAAGTCGAATTTGGGCAACTACACTACCGTTTCGGGGAATTTATTTTGCCACCCCAATGTCTATGGTTGCCACCCCAAATACTAAAATAATACCCATCATGCCCTTTTAAAAAAACAAAATTTGACACGGATCGTAAGGGGGTACTACGACCATCTGGTCGTAGTACCCTCTTACGACCCTTTAAAATTGAATTTTTAACACGGGTCGTAAGGGGGTGTCACGACCATAAGGTCGTAGCACACCCCTACGACATTTTAAAAAATAAGTATTTACACTCGACGTAAGCAGGTATTACGACCACTGGTCGTAATACCTGCTTACGACCATAGAAGAATTTAAGTTTTTTAAAAGGTCGTAAACGTGTATTACGACTGGGTGGTCGTAACAGCCGTATACGACCCGTACAAATTATAGCCATATTCATCAAGGTCTCAGCCACTCGCTCCGCCACTCACTCACACACAAAGTCTCAACACAACACAGTTCTCAACACAAAGCCACTCGCTCCGCCACTCACTCATTCTCAACACAACACAGTTCTCATCTCCGACTCTCAATCTTTCTCGTGTGTATTCTCTCTGTCTCTCTCCGTCTCTCTAGTTCTCTGTGCGTATTCTCTTCGAGGTAATATTTTACTTCCCCAATTTACAAACCCTAATTTGTTTAATTTGTGTTTGGTTATTGTTTTACTTCTGATTTATATAATATATAGACAGTGGGTGTATGTTAATCACTAAATGCCAGCATACAATGCATGATAGGATTGGGAACCTAATTAATATACATAATCTCAATTTCTTGTCTGCTTTTTACAACACAGAGTGAAGGAAAGAAGTTTCCTTTCTTATTTTTTTACCCCTCTCCGGTTCTAAGTGGTTTTAGTGGGATTCCAAGGTTTCATTATCATTGTTTTTTTTAAAGTTCGGCTTCCAAATTTTGATGCCTTGTTATTTTTTTCCAAAATGTGTTGGAAATGCTTGTTTAGATTTTGGTTCTTCCGGATGCTTTTATTAATTTTTTTTCTTTTTGCATGTTCAGTGATCAGCATATTTGGGAATTCACTGGAAATGGATTTTTTTATTTTTTATTTTTTTAAAATAGATGGTTTTCCAAATATAATATGCAGAGTGAATTAGTATACATTGTTGCCTTTTTTTTCTGAGAAGATTTTCATGTGTTTTACTCCGACTCTCCGGTGGTTTTGATTTGGTGGCATAGTCCTCTCTCATTGTTAAAATTCCGAAGGTTGGATGACTCATCTTAACCTCTGATAAGTACCTATGCTGGAATTGTTGATCTTTATTATAGAGATGGGCATGTTTGATTTATGCTCTATATTTTGATTTGCCTATGGCATCGGTAATTTTAGGTGCATTAAATTATGATTTTATTTATTTAGAACAATGTCAATCATCTGAATGCTCTGCTGTGTTTTGTGGATACTAACCATCTGCTTTCAACCCCTTTGTTTGCCTTATATTTTTAGTTTATATCGTCGTTCTCTTTTTGATTGAATGTAGGTACCAGGTTCCAGCTGATCTGACTGTTGGCCAGTTTGTGTATGTGGTGCGGAAGAGAATCAAGCTGAGTCCTGAAAAGGCCATCTTTATTTTTGTCAAGAACATTTTACCACCAACTGGTAAGATATATGGGAATTTTGTTATTTACAATGATTATTTTGTAGTTAATTTGGTGATCTGAGCTGTAATTTTCTTATTTGCATGGACTGTTTAATTTATATACCATGCAATTAGAATTTTTGTTTGGAAATCATGTTATCAGATCAAAACCTTGCTTTGATTCTGTTTGAAGGTGTGGATAATCATTGAAGCTAAAAAGCCACCAGATAGAACCAAGACTATATATAGCATAGTTTTGTTTTTGTAGCTTTGGTATGCTAATTTCTGAGTTCTAAGGGACATGCTTTCCCATATTGGTATAGTCATCTTTACATGATGCTCCAAACTGCTCTTACTACTTTCTATTAGTCTTTAGCATCTTTAAAGAGTATGTGTTTGTACAGAACTGTGGATTGCTTATTCTTTCTAGGAGTATCCAATTGCCTTTACCCTCCAACATGATGGATGTCCCACCTTGACAGGAGACATAAATTTTTATTCTATGTTCTAGTTATTTGTTTATGGTTAAATTACCTAGTTATGAGTTGAAGTGTGTAACTACCTAACTATCACCAACATTCTAAATATCTTAAAATTGCCACTGATGTATCCATAAGTTTTTCTTAGTTCTTCATAAGAGTTTGATCATTCTAGTGATACAATTCTTTACTTGGACATCTCCCTCTTTTCTTAATAAATGTTTGATATATTATATATATTTATTTCATCATTTTTTTTTCTCACAGTGCACTTTATGTGTAGCTTAAGCACATATGGATTTTATTTTTTTCTTGTTATTGTTAAGATGGTAATATTTTCTTTACATTTTAAATTCAATATTTTTTGCTTTGTTTTTTCTTTTCAGATGGCATCCCGCGATGACTCTCCTCTCCGTCCTCCTGCGAGAAACCGGCCCAGTGCATCGAATCGCAAGCGTCTTATGGATGAACGTGCTGCAGCACGGGCAGCGGCAGCAGAGGCTGAAGAGGCAGAGGCGGCAGCAGCCGCATATTTAAATGTGGGGGACAACGATCCAGTTGTCAATGCAGCGGGATTAGACGACGACGTTGACGATCCTCAAAACGAGACCCTTTTGACTACTTACAGCGGCCACAGGGCCAAGGAGATATGGAAGGGCAATGTAAGTAATATTTAAGTTAAATGTAATATCCTTTGTAATTTTTTTTAATTAAATTGCATAACTAATTATTATCTCCTTCTTGCAGGATCCTGGTCCTATGAACCGGTTTCTTAACCGGATTTTTGGTTTGAGGCCATTAGCTCAGTTACCGGAACAAGTTCGTACACTTGTTCTAGGTTCTGGACTTGCGCCTCTGATCGATTCGTCATTTGCAATGACGGATAGGCGCATACTGAGCTCGTTTGTCGAGCGTTTTTACGAAGACACGTGCACCTTCCATCTACCCTGTGGCGAGATCACGGTGACACTGGACGACGTTTCGTCCCTTCTCCATATTCCTGTGACGGGCTACCTCATCCCTTGGGATAAACCGTCGAAGCCTGAGGCGGTGGTTTTGTTGCACGAGGTTCTAGGAGTGTCTACACAAGAGGCCACTGAAGAGGTGGATCGCACCAAAGGTGGTGCGGTTTCTTTCTCGGCATTGACTAGGTGGTTTGATCAGTTCATCGAGGAAGATCGGTACGAGCACGCTGCAAGGTGCTATCTGTTGTACCTTGTTGGGTCGACGCTTTTTATTGACAAGACTGTCAATTCCACTGGAGTTCAGTGGCTGCATGCGTTGGAGGACCTGCATTCTGTGAGTCAATATGCATGGGGTGCGTGCGCGTTGGCGTATTTGTACGACCGGTTAGCTGACGCTGCGAAGAGAGGGAAGCTGCACTGTGCCGATTTCACTTCACTTCTTCAGGTAACATGTTTTATAATATAACTTATTTTATTTATAAATATTTTAAGCATTATATTTTAATTATCTTATTAATAACATGTCTCAACTCATTCGCAGGCTTGGATCCTGGATTATTTTCCAGGACTTGGATTTGGCACAACAAAAGATGAATATAATGAGGTACATCCAAGGATCTTCAAGTGGTTGCCCCCCCAAAGCCCTAATGGTGCAGAAGCTACATTCAGACAACACCTGGAGACTATTACGGCGGATCAGGTTGTGTGGCAAACGTTTCTCAATCATCGGGCAGTCAGGCCATTTGCTGAGATTGCTCTCTTCTCCGGGTACATTAGATGTGGGAAGATCAGACGACCGTACATTCCGGAGAGAGTGCAGCGGCAATTTGGCTATATCCAGCATATTCCACCTCCACCACACGAGCTTCCTTTGTTTGAGGCGATTCAGGAGCGTTGGGCTGAGTGGGGCGTTCATGTGGTTGGTGGAATTCCTGCTACCTTTCCCGAGGAGTGCGCCGAGGAGTATCTGGACTGGGTGCACACTTACTCTCACCCTTATCTTTATCCTACATCGACCAGGGTGGATCATGATCTTCAAGTTGTTAACGTAAGTTATTTAATAATTTTAATTTATATTTTTAATAATTTCTATTTATTTTTTAGTAATAATTTGTAATTATTTTCTTGTGCAGATCGAATTAATATCAAGAATGCGTCGTATTATGCAACTTGTTGATATAGCAGACCAGGATCATGACATCAGATTGTATGCGAGCACCCCTTCCATGCGTGATGTTCAGGGTTTAAGGGTACGTGGGAGAGGGCGCAGAGGTGGTCGATCTACTCATGATGATGCAGAATCAAGCCAGAGGGGTGGACGGTCACGTCATGCAAGACGCCAATAGGATTGATTTAGTTTTTAGTTTTGGAGATTTTAATGTTATATTGGATATCTTAATTAGTTTGTATATGGATGTGACTAGTACTTTTCAAATGCGTTTCATTTATTTTTATGATAAAAACCATTATCATTATTTTGGTAAGTAGCATTAATAAATTTTATAAGGTAGCATTATTTTTAAGTAGCATTATCAAAACATATTTTTTACTAATTAAGTAGTTTATATATTGAATTATGATAATATTACTAATTGGAAAGTAACAATTTTTTAAAAGAATTAATATTAAAATGTTGCTAATAAACACATATCAAAAATAATAAATCTCATGAGAAATTATTTAAAAATAAGTAAAAAAACAAAATAATAAGGGAGTATTGTGGTAAAAAAAATAAAAAATAGTAAGGGAGTATTGATCATCTTCAATTCTTCTTATTCTTCTTATGATCTTTGTGTTCTTCGTCTTCGTCTAGATTAACAGGCTCATCATCTTCAATGTGAGGCTCAGGCAAAAATGGTTTGAACATTTGAAGACGTTCTTGAAAATGAGATTCCCATGCAAGGACTCCCGTACTTGGATTTCTCCACCATCCTACATATATTGGAGGTATTGGTGAACCTTCTTTCCAATGAATCTGCAAGTGAATTGAAGTGAACTTAGTAATTCGCACAAATTAAAATACTTTATAAACTATATATATTGAATTGAATGTTACCTGTACCCAATGTGTTTTATGCATATTTCTCATCACCCAAATTCTTTTTTCATTTGTTTCCAAAGATGTCCTGTATGGAAAGAACGTTTGACATTCACCTGTTGTTGACGAAATAGTCACTAGCCCAATATTGTACAAATTAGCAACTGCATGTCCCATGTCTGGAATCTCAAACCACTTTGCTTGTGATACAGCACATAATCCATCAACATATAATGCATTATATGCTTTGTCATAATAGGATTGTCCTAAAATGTCAAAATACAGAACTTTGTTATTAATCATCTCCTTTATAACCTCCTGTCGAATCAGCATGTAGTTTTCTTCTGTGCCATATCTATACAATGATAAGACACGGAAGCCACAATTTCCATCAGACTTGACATTAATTATTTTGTGAATGAACTGGTGTAACACATCAGGGAAAGCTGTCAACATTGTTCTCCAAGCATTATATGTTTTTGTAGAACGGTTTCTTTTGGTTGACATGTTTGTTTGAGAACCCTTTGTATTGGATCCTGTAGTTTGAGAAGAATAAATCATCACAGTTGACAAAACATATTAACAAAGAATAAAAAATAACAATTGACAATCACCTGTAGATTGAGACCCTTTTGTTTTTGACTTGGTAGATTGTGAACCCTTTGTTTTAGATTGAGATCCATTAGATGCATAAGCACCTTCCATGACATCATCTTCCCAATGAGATGGTTCACGCTTTGTAGATTTTTCATGTGCTGCCTCCTTCCTACTACCCTTCACACCGCCTTTTGTCTTCACTTTATACTTAGGGGGCTTCATTGAAGTTGTTGTTGGATACACAAACTCATGTAATCTTTGAAAATATCTTTTCTTTTCAAGCACACCCTTATCATCTAATTCTTCTACTTGACGATATATCTCATCCACGTATGGTTTTGGATCAAAATCTGTTGGTGAAAAAGAGGTCTTTATTTTTTCATTAAAAGACAAGCGTCGCCAATAATCGTGAATTGCATCCAAAGGGATGGGTACTTCCTCTTTATAATATTTTGCAAGTTCACAATCGCATGGTAGACCGTGAGTTCTTCTGATTCTGCAATCACAACATAAGCTTACCCCTTTTGTTTGGCGAAGACTTTCCATGATCTCCCAAATACGTATTAACGCATTGCGAGAGACAAAGTGACTCAACTCCTTGTAGAAATCATTATTTACACGATGATCTACCTTGGTGATACTAGTTTCAAAAGAATCTTTAATATCCGTATGTTGACATACCAGCATGTTCTCCATTGCCTCAAAGCTGGTGCACATATCCCCCTGACTATCTCTCAATAATCTCTTGAATATGGCATGAGCGCTCTCAACCCTGATAAAACAAAAAATAAACATATACAATAAGTTTATCACAATTATTTTAAAACTCAATAGGTAAAAACACATCACTAAAATATACATAAAAAAAATGTTTGGGTTTTTTTAACTCACCTATTAGTTGTGGTATTACCAAAATGCATCAATTGGTTTACCCAAACACCCACAAATTTCTCCTTGTTGTGTCGCAGGTAAGTACGTTCCACGTACTCATAAATTATTATTCCACACAAATCCTTAAATTTTTTCAAATAATCTGTATACTCTTGCAAGTCTCGAGATTCTACGACTGCTTTCCAAGTGTCCATTATAGATGTCTCATCTTTTGTCTCACAAACCTTCTGCTTCACTCTATACTGCACGTTCTTTGAGATGTGAAACTTACATAGCAAGTGAGTAGAGGTTGGAAATACCTTCCTGACTGCCAAAATCAGAGCATCTTCTTTATTAGTCACTATGATCTGAGGCATGGCATCATCACTTTCAATCAAGTTGCGAAGCTGCTCTAGAGCCCATGTGAAGTAGGAAGCCTTTTCAGCCTCCATATAACAAAAGGCAACATGGAACGTCTTCTCTGTCGATGTTTGACCTACGATCTCAAGAAGCGGATATCTGTATCTATTTGTTTTGTAGGTACTATCCATAACAAGAACAATACCGAACGAATGTAATAATGTTATTCCACTTGGATGTGCCCAAAAAATGGCCTTGACCACATCACTTTCTTCGTCTTTTACATACTTTGTCACATATCCAGAAGAAGTCAATCTGTGTAATAAATGCTGCATCTGGGTCCTGGGATGTCTGATACTTTTTCTAAATCGTTGACGTTGATTGTACACTTGTCTCAAAGTAGTAGTGTTGTTCTTGTTCCGTTCTTTCAAACTAATGAGAATTTCCTTCGGTTTGACCCCTGCCTTTGTCAAGTTATCGATTAACTCCTTTTCCTCTTTGGTTGGCCTACCATAATGACCCTCTAAGCTTTCACATGGTTTGTGATTATGGACGCCACATTTGACCAAAAGCATCCAACCTTTTTCATTACCAAGATCCCAAGCATTAATCCTGAAAGGGCATTCAGACTTGCGAGTACTGGATACACACATAACCTCACCTTTTGTTCTTTTCCTATATTTTCCACTTCTTTCGCAAGCCAAAAACACTCTAGGTCTTCTCTTATACGTCCCTCCACCTGTGTCTGACCGAAATATAACGATCACATGTTTTTGTTCTTTTCCAACAGCTTGAACCCAACGGATCAATTCGTCTCTACTTGCAAAAATCTTATTATGTGAAAAGTCATCACTATAGTCTGCAATAATCTTGTTAAATGAAAAGAAAAGTTATATTAGGATTTAAAATTAAAAAATTAAAAATAACATGTTAAAAGGAATTTAAAATAAAAAATATGAAAAAAAACATGTTTCATTATGAATTTAAAATAAAAAAACAATGTTACATTAGGAATTTAAAATAAAGAATTAAAAAAAAAGTGTTATAGGAATTTAAAATTAACATAAAAGGTTGTATTACAAATTTAGCATAAAAAAATTATATATTAGAACTTTAGAATAAAAAGAAGTTATATTATAAAATTAGAATAAAAATGTAATATTAGGATTTTAATAAAAAAAATGTTATATTAGATATTTAAAATAAACAAAAATTAATAATAATAATAATAAAAAAAAGGGATTATAAAAAAAAATTAAAAAAAAAAACAAGTCGTAACACATGGTTACGATCCTAAAAAAAACACGGGTCGTAAGCCAGTGTTACGACTTCAACATAAAACACTTGTCGTAACACTGGGTTACGACCTGGTAAAAATTTTACAAATTTCTTTTTAAAATTAAATAAACAAACAACCCATAATAATTCATCAATTAGGATACAATAAATTATTGAAAACATTAATCCTAACTAAACTCTATGAATGAAATTTGAAAATTACCTTGGAATTCAGGTTCAACCGCAGCGATTAAAACCAACGTTTTTGTATGATGAAGTATAAGATTTGGTAAAAACAATTTTAGGTATCAATTTCAAGTATGAACGGTCTTATATAAGAAAAAAATAAGGATTTAACACGGGTCGTAAGGGGGCACTACGACCACCAGGTCGTAATACCCCCTTACGACCCTTTTCAAAACACAATTTTAATATGGGTCGTAAGCAGGTGTTACGACCTGTTGGTCGTAGCACATGCTTACGACCCTTTCTAAAATATGTGGTCGTAAGCAGGTGCTACGACCAACAGGTCGTAACATCTGCTTACGACCTGTATTAAAATTGAGTTTTTAAAAGGGTCGTAGGGGTGTGTTACGACCTGTAGGTCGTAGTTCCCCCTTACGACCCGTGTTAAATTTTGTTTTTTTAAAAAGACATGATGAATATTATTTTAATATTTGGGATGGCAACCATAGAGCATGGGGTGGCAAAATAAAAACCCCCGTTTCGTGGAACCTTCATCTTTGCACTTTTTGAATGGACTTTATTGGATTTGGACCATTTACTTTACGCTTACTCTCTTCTACCACCAACAACTTTTAATACTTTATTCACATTCTCACGGCCAGAGCCCAGAGAGTTCTAATTTAGCCACACATTCTATTAGCTACGGCAGGATATTGAAGTCTTTGTATAATGTGTTATTTGGGAAACGATAAGAAATTCTTTTCATTTTCTTCTCTCTGATTAGTTTTAAATCCGTGCATTTCATGGATTAGCTGTTAATTAATTACTATTGCATAATTTAAGTAAATATTTTGATCTATTTTTTAATTGACTATTTTCTCTTCTCATTTTTTAAACTTCATGATGGTTTTTTAATTAACTTTATGCTCCGATAAATTTTAATCATTTTATGTTTTCGAATTGAATTAGTAGTACTAATTTATTTGTAAACATAAAATTAATATAAAAAGAATGTCGTTAAGCTTTGTGTGTTTAACTTAATTGTACCAACTTATGTGTAAACATAATTAAAAAATTCCATGATTTTTGAAATGATTGCCAAATTAAAATATGAAATTTTGTTAAAAGTAATGACAACTTCAACTATTGCTTGATCAACAGCTTAGAGGAGAGATTTTACAATACACAATTAGCTAAATGAGCGGTTTAAAGGTTTTTTTGAAACAGTTAGTGACAATTATAAACACTGCTCAATTGAAATTAAAAAGAAGGGCTGTTTGTGAGACACATGGATGCCTTAAAAATTCATCATTCTCCAACTTTTGATATGAAACCTTCATTTTGATGAGAGTTGATATGGACACTTCAAATGCATAGTTTTTTATATATAAAAAAAAAAGATTTTATGGTCATCGATTTCTGGTCAAAATTTAATTCATAAGTAGTTCATGAAATGGATAAATTATTGAAGTGTTGAAATCTTCTTTATATACTTAAGAAATGTAGAAAAGGTTTGAACTCACAAAAAACTTGTTTCGAAATGCCTCCTTGATGATCATTGCAAGGTTGCTAGACATTATCCTTAAGGGTGGAGGTTACCACTATATGAAGATTTGAACAGGTTTTTTTTTTTAATTGGATAAATTATTGAAGATTTGAACAAGTTGAAATTGTGGATATGGTTTATTTAAGTTTTTAGTCCATGAATTTAGTGGTGTTTAGAAATTAGTTCTTTTCCTTTTTTTTTGTTGGTATCAGTCCTTAAACTTTCATCTCTTTTGAAACTAGTAAATTTTTCAGCTCAATGCACGGATTTTAATTGTTTTTTCTATACATTGATTTGAGTATAGATTTTGAAAATGTGTTTTTTAGATGATAAGTTAATATGGACTCTTTATTTAATGATGAATGACATGCATTTTATTTGAGTAATAATATCATTGCAAGCAACTTAACAAAATGCTCTAGATAGTAAGTTATCTCCAAAGTTCTCCATAAGATAGGATGCATATGAAATCCATGTACAAATTGCATTCATGATGGTACAATCACCGTCGTGACCAGTACAAAAGAAGCAATAAACAAAAGAAATCTCCTAATCTCATTGTATCTCCTTGACTCCCCTCTTATCAGCAGCATCTACACTCCTTCAAATAATCTCACCTCACCTCCTGTTTGAAAGAAAAAAAAACATTAGGAAAAAAACAACAAACCCCAAATTCAAAAAAACCAAAAAATTTGTGTCAAAAATGTTAAAAAAAATAGAGAGAGTCTTCACCCATAAACAAAACTTCTCAAAGAAGTTTCATAGTGAAAAATATGAAATTATCCTTCTGTTTTATCTCATCTTTAATGATGTACTTATTAGGAGGGAAAATGGATGGATTTTAAGAGGGAAATCAAATTTGCCCTCAATTTCTCATATTTTTTATTATGTTGATAAGTCTTCCAGTCAATTTCCGTCAGTTAAATATTGACGTGGTTGACGGGTGCCACGTCACACTAATGGCACATGGCACATTATTTTTTAAAATTTTTGGTTTATTCAGGTTTTTAGTCCCTCAACTTATAAGGTCTTTTGAAATTAGTCATTTTTCTCTTTTTTTTGTTCTCAGTCCTTAAACTTTGACCTCTGTTGAAATAAGTCCTTCCGACAACTTTCGTCAATAAAATGTTGACGTGATTGACGGGGTACCACATCAAACCAATTGTGTCCTGACACGTGGCATATATATCAGTTTTTTTAATTTCGAAATATTTTTTAATTCGTATTTATTATTTAATTTAAAAATTATAATTTAAAAAAAAGAAAGAAAACTCACCCTATTTAAGGGTGAGAAACCCTAATTCCCCGTGATTCCAACTTACCCAGCCTCCACAACCTTCTCGTATCTATAATATAAAAAAATTTTAAAACTTCATTTTCGGTATGCTTTATGATTCAAGACCAAATAACAAAGATTTAATCTCAAAATCAACAATTTGATTCAAGAATCAATATAACATATTTCTTTTTTAATCTCTCAAATTTAAATGATTTTTAACAAAGAAAAGCATTAAAATTTACATTCCATTAAAAAAATGGAAGATAAGGGGTGGAAAAAATTGAGATTGTTCCCAAATTGTAATAGCAGTCAAAGAAATACAAACACACTTCATCATGCTCTTTATTCTTTTTCTCCTTCAAGCACAACCATAGAGAAAGAAGTATGCACATCTACTATCATAGCACTTGGCTTTCTCCTTCTCTATTTGTATCTTTTAACCGAATTTTTTAGAACAAAACCACACATTCCATCCTCTTTCTCCGTTATGTTCTTTACAGATAGATAGGGAAAGGTTGTGGAGGCTGGGTAAGTTGAAATCATGGGGAATTAGGGTTCCTCACCCTTAAATAGGGTGTGTTTTTTTTAATTATAATTTTTTAAATTAAATAATAAATACGACTTAAAAAATTTAAAAAATAACTCGAAATTTAAAAAAACTGATATATATGCCACGTGTCAGGGCATGATTGGTGTGATGAGATACCCCATCAATCACGTCAACATTTAATTAACAAAAGTTGACGGAAGAACTTATTTCAACAAAGGTCAAAGTTTAAGGACTGAAAAAAAAAGGATTAATTTCAAAAGACTTTATAAGTTCCGGGACTAAAAATATAAATAAGACAAAATTTTCAAAAAATGATGTGCCATGTGTCAGGATACGATTTGTGATGTGGAATCCATTAACTATGTTAACATTTAACTGAGGAAGTTGACAGAAGGACTTATTTCAACAAAGATGAAAGTTTAAGAATAGATACCAACAAAAAAAAAGAAAAGGATTAATTTCAAAAAACTACCTAAGTTTTGGAACTAAAAATTTAAATAAGCCTTATAGATATTATAGAAGTTTTAAACATGGCCGTAGTCACTTTCCAACGATAATAGTAGTTGCTAATTATTTGAGAGAAATTCTATTTGAGAGAAATTCTAAATGCACGCACCGGCTAAATGCTATTTACATGCGAGGCTTTATAATTTTTTCCCAAAACTTTTAACTTTCTCTCAATCTAAATTCACACTATTCACATTCCCTCCTCCTTTTTCTCCTCTCTCTCTCACACTCAATATCTATAAGATAACAACATATCAGTTCATTAAAAAAAAAAAAAAAAAAAACAACAACAACAACATATCACGGTACTAAAACAAAATCTACATCCCTATCGGATTTTTTTTTCTCAATTATAAGAAGAAGAAAAACAAAATTAACATCACATGTAGTAACAAGGTTAATAAAATACATTGAATCTAGTCATTCATGAAAAAAATAGTAGTACTTTAAGAAAATAATATGGGAAATGAACAAAAATTAGTTAAGAAAACCATTTTATAAGGATACCACTTAAAGAGAATAGGAATATTTCAGTATTTTTAATTTTAAATAAATGTGATAAGTGAGTCATTTTGGATTTGATGATTGATCAAAACTGTTGATGTTCAGTTTAATTTGGTCCGATCTTTGTGTATGAATTGTTTCTGGACCGAACTAGCTAAAGCATCGTGCATGCTTTATTTTAATTGATCCGATTTGTAGTAATTTTTGAAAACTAAATCAGACCAGATCATTACACCTTTGACCAGGCAACGATTTTATGGGATATTAGTGGATTTCGGGTCAACGATGAGGCAACTTGTATGGACATATTTAATAATGAGTGTTAATCCCTTTTTGAGGCCTAATAAGGCCCACCTTTGAGGGAGGGTTTCGAGGGCGATCGCCTAGGGCTCAAAAATTTTAGGGGTTCAAATTTTTTTTACATTACTTTTACTTTTAAAAAAAATTTTTTAATAGTTGCAGTTTTTTTCCTTTTAATTATTAATAGGTTTTTAGTATTATATTTTAATTTGTTTTTTTTATTTGTTCACCTGACTTATAAATATATAAACTAATGAACTTTATTTTTACAACCTATTCCCTCCATCCCTAAATATAACACCATTTTATTTATTTATTTATTTTTTTTGCATCAAGAGTGACTAATCCCCTCTGAAGCGTAGAGATCACCTAAGCCGGCTTTGTCTCTATCAACAAAGCCTTTTTCATGCCCACGACAGGGATCGAACCCCTGACATCATGGTTAAGGAACTTAACTATCTGTCAACTGTGTTGGGCCTTATTGGTAACATAACACCATTTTGAGAAATTTATTTTGCAAATATTTATAAGATTTTATACCAATTTTCAATGACAATTAATTAAGTACTTGTTTCACCTTTATTTACTCAACACCTTTTAGATTGTTAATAATTTTTACAAGGGTTGTTTTGTACAAAAAAAAAAAGATATATCAAATATTCGCATTTTCAATACCATTAACTAAATTAAGCAGTTTTTTTATGGACATGAATTCAATTAAAAGAGTTTTATATATAAGGATGGAAGGAGTAACATGAAAAAGATATTTTATTACCTATTTAATTAATAAATTTTTATTTTATTTTAGATCTATTTTATTTAATACAGTATCTATTTTTTTATTGTTATTATTGTTTTAATTGATTTATTTTTTATAAAATTTTTTATGAGTTAGGGCCCCAAGAATTTTTCCGTCCCAGGCCCAAAATAACTAAGGACCGGGCCTGGGCCTAATATGACCTTGTTGATACATCTTGTAGCTTCTTAGTTTGAGGGATCATTTTAAATTGAGTGGAGCTTTTGCCACCTCACTCTAGACTTTACACACCTCACTTATTAATTTATTTCCAAAATTACCCTTAATATAAAATTTAATATTTTCTTATTTCTCCGTCTTCCCTTTCACTTCACTCTCTTCTTTTTCTCATATTCACACATCTCACTCCTACTCAGAGAAGATAAAAAAAACAACTCCCTCCTTCTCAACACTAAACACTCCCTTCTTCTTCCCATCATAACTCCCTTCGTGTTTTGGGTACTCCCTCCTTCTGCGATTACTCCATCCTTCTTTTTTCTCACTCACCTCCACCTTCAAGCTATTATCATTAACATGCTCACCCTCGAGCGCACACAACACACCCTTTACCCCATCATCAATGAAAACAACCAAATCCATTCTCGCGTCTCTCTTCTTGAACTTCACCGCCCATTGCATACACCATTGTACTGTCATCTTCTTTCTCCACGAGCTCCACCGTTACTCACTGTAACACCCTCATCTTTTATAAAGGGAATAAAATAATTTCGTAAAAATTGTCCTTGCGGAAAATAAGAATTCCCTTTATTGAAAAATATTAAATAAAAATTTTCCTTTAAAAAAACATTTAATGTTAGTGTTACAATGGATCAAATCAAGTAATTAGATCAATGAATTTCTTCCTTTCCGCTTGAGTCTCTGGCTTGACCGGTGGACTGACTTTATCTGCTACTTTTACCTACCACCAAAAATGGTAGATGAGAGTAAATCACTTGTCATATCGCGTAAGTAGATAATTAATTGAATCATCATAGACAAACATAAACACATAATCATCATAATGCAGTTTACATGCTAAATCCATTATTTACAATCCTATTATCTCATAACTAGGTGGCATGATGTATGCACTGAAATCCTTCTCTTATACATTCTATATCCTCAATTCATTCTTTTTTATTTATTCTTGAGATTCATAATCCTTTGATATAGCTCAATACTCGGGACCGAGACTTGCTCGATACTCGGGACCGAGACTTTTGGGTGGATACGTACAACTCTCGTGCATACCTCGATACTCGGGACCAAGGTGGACCATGCCAATCACCACTTCTCTTTCATTGAGTTATTTCTTCTCACTATTCTATCTCGACATTCGATGATCCTTATACAAATGCAAATGCGACTAATGCAACATTTATCCTCATAATTTCAATCATTTAATCCAACATCATTACATTTGCCATCTACAATGGTCAGATATTCACAAATATTCTTCATCATCAATAATAAGGTTTTGTTAAGGTTATATGTCATAAAAATTGATATTTTCCAATTCAGGGGTCATAATAATCGATTACCTTAAGGAGATAATCGATTATCATGTGTAAATTGATTTTTTTTTGTTGTAAATTTGTACCTGGTAATCGATTACCTAACCCTGGTAATCGATTACCCTGCAGCAGAATGCACACTGAATTGACTTTTAACATACCAATCTTTAGTACACTTCACTTTAACCAATTTCAACCCAAAATAGATCAAAAACACATATATTTAGACAGTTTCATGCATATTTCAGGCAATCAAATCATCACTTACATATTCAATTCATTCAATAAGCATAAAACATCGTAAAATCACAACTTAGCATATGAAATTCAATTTCAATGCAAAATAACCAAGTTTCAGCATTCTATTAGCTCATATTCATCATTTTAAACATGCTCAAATGTAGAATTTTATAAAGAAGCACGGGTTGTCTTGGTCTCCAAACCAAGCAATCCTTGTCATGGTTTATTCATTTCTCTTTTCACACATAATCAATCAAACATACTTCAATAATTATCCTAGAGATATGAATGAGATCTCTCATACCTATTAGAGGTGATTGAATGGATCTGAGGATGGAAGGATTGAATTGAACGAAAAGTCAATCCATCGAACACTTGCAGTCCACTATGAGCAGTTTCGGTGAGCTCACTTTATCAGAGTCTTTGACCAAGAAATTGACATAAACAATTGGGGAAATTGGTCAAAACATAAACTAGGATATGCTAGCTATTGATTAAAACAAGTTTGAGAGCTTGAGGTGTCCTGAGCTTACCATACAACACTAAGGAACAAGGCTATTCGAATCTGAATTCTGGTTTTCCAGATTTGAGGAGCCAACTTTGCAGGCTCATAACTCCCTCTACACTCCACCAAATCAAACAAAATTGGATTCTAATTAAAGAAGGGGTTAACAAGCTTCAGTTTGGTGTATGATTTGTGACTTGGTGTGACTTGAAGAAGAAGAACGAAAGCCACCAAGTTCACACCAGAAAAACTTCTTTTTCAGAGAAGTTCTATGTTTGTTGATGAATATGGAGGGGGTATAACCCTGAAATCTTTAAAATAACCCCTCCCTAACGTCCCTTTCAATCTATAGCAGTGCAAGGGTGATATTTACACGAATTTGTGGTGGAAAAATGGGTTAATCTCAGCCATTCGTGCTCAAACCGACCTACTGCTGGCTCTTCAGAGTCGTGGTAATCGATTACCACGATCTGGTAATTGATCTATTACCACTATCTGGTAATCGATTACCAGACCTAAATTTGGTCAGCTTTTGAAATTTTGACCTGGTAATCGATTATTGGCCACGGTAATCGATTACCTAGGCTTTTTGGTCTCCAAATACAATTTCCACCGTTGGATTTGAAGATAAGAGGGTTAGGAAGCTTGTCTCCAAATTTGAGCACGATCCGACGGTTAACGAATGAGATATGACACGATATTTGGGTGATGTTTTCACTAAAATTCACTATGATGATTATTTACAAATATATTCATATAATATCTGCTTGATATTCACTTAGTATCAACCTAATATCTACTTAATATCTATTTCATATCTACGTAATATATTTCATTTATGACTTCGAGGATAATTCTAGTGGGTGTTACACTCACTACATTGAGCATGCTGCCATTGATCTTCTGTTTCCAAAAGTTCAGGTTCGAAAAACTATTTTTGACAAACTCCAATCTGAAAAAGGTTTTTGACCTGGGATTATCGAATACCACATCGCGGGCCATTATTGCCTCTGCTCAAATTTGATTTTCGACAAACCCCAATTGGATAACATTTCCGACTTTAGACTGTCAGAAATACATTTAGATCTGAGCATATTACAACAATGGAGATGTGCACTGCTTCCACTGCTCGCGCATATGAAAAAAGTCATATATGGATTTGATTCTTTGATTCTTGTAGGATTTAAGTTTTAGAGTGCGAAGTAGAGAAAGCACATATCTAAATGTGGTTCACTTTCAATTTTATGAAGTTCGAAATCCAAACTCATTAATTAAATAAGGATTTTGCTATTCATTGTCCTAAGAACCATGTATAAACAATCTAAAAATATTAAGTAAAAACATTGAAAACTAAAAATTTAACTTTCAAGACTTTAAATATATCAATTTTAAATAAATTTTACGCTTTTTAGTTATTTAAACATTGTCTTAAGAGCAATGATAAATCAACCTACAAAATCAATCTACACCACAAGAATGTGACATGTGTCACTTGTTAACCAATCAATAATAAGCAAGTGACACTTGTGTTGACTGGATGTCGAAATCGACCAAGCAAATTGATGTCGAAAACATAAGTGATGTCGAAGGAGGTGGACTTAAGCTAAGTTCTTAAAAATGATCTCGAAGGACGTGAACATGTGTCGACAAGGAAGGAAGATTCAGAGCAAGGCCGATGTCGAAAGAGTACCAACGTAGAAAACGAGGAAGAAAGAGAAGGTCAGAGTGACAGTAAATGGCGATGGCACCCCATTAGGAACAAGGAAACAATCACATCAGCATTAAATGAGGTCTTTCATGGCTATAAATACATCACTTCAGAAGATCAAAGCCTTAGAAAATATGAGCAAGATGGTGGGGCAACTTTACAATTTCTGGAAGGAAGATAACTCTTCCAAAAAAGCAAAGAGAAAGAGAGATTCTCCAAGAGATTAAACATGTGATATTAGAGGGATTCAGATGAGGAAGGAACCATGTCAAAATCGTTGCCCCGAATACCCACTTTTACCTGTTGATGGTGAAAGATTAAACATGAGAGATTACATAGGGATCACCTCTTGAGTTTCAAGCTAGTGTGAAAACCTGGATAAAAGGGCACATTCAGCTTGATACACGAGCCTCGGTGGTGACTAGTAATTCTCCATGACCCAAAGTTGCACCTTTTCCAGGTAAGACTTTGGGTATCTTTCCATTTAACGAGGGAAAAGAAAAAGTCCTCTTAGAGCAAGTCCTCAAAAGAGCTCTTGACAGATCCTCTGGTTAGCTTGATGGGCGAAACACAATCAGAACCAGAGACCAGAAAGCTCATGTCAAGAGCGCAAACGAGGGGATTGATCCAAAAAGAGGCCGACACTATATTTAGTATAATGTCGAAGGAGCTTGATGATGTCACAAGGCTCAAGAAATGGAAACATAGTCTCGACGAGAAGGGAAGAAGTCAAAGAAGCTACGAAGAAAGACTTAAACATAAAATCCCAAGGCTCCAAGGTGCATGACTTCAATTGTAGGAAGATGCTTGTTGGAGGTGCTCTGTTGAAAAGACCATTGAAGACTCGGCAGTTAAAAGACAAGTCATGGGGTCACGTAGTGGGGTAGTTACTTAGTGGGTAGTTATTTAGAACGTGACCACCGTGGTTATGCAGAACGTGCCCAATAAAGTAGCTTAGGGGTAGTTTATTCTTAGGACTATAAATATATAATCAATTGTTTATAATCCGGGTTGGTACGTTGATAATCATCCTATACATGTCACCAGAATCTTTCAATTCCCGAATTTTTCAATTCAATGCAATGCAACCTTTACATTCCCTTTACGATTCCAGCACTTTAATTCGCTGCAATTTAATTTCTGCTTTTTCGGTTTTTACCTTTACGGCTTTATTGCACGTTTAAATTCCTGTATTTAATTCCCGCATTTATTGCTTCCTTTAGCATCCTGCACTTTTGTTCATGATTGTCGATTTACCCTTTTCGTCAATTTTCATTCACAAATCATTTACATATTCGTCAATACAACCCAAAAAACAATAAAAAACAGTCAAGTTTTACAAGATTACTACATAACCTATCGTGACTCACAGCCCCACGCATTCATACTCAGTTTGACCTACTTCGAACGAAAATCCTCGTAAACAACATGTCACTTTTTATGTGGTGTAGTTAATTTGTAGGTTGATTTTGTAAGTCAAACAATCATTTATCTTGTCTTAATGCCAACACGTAACAAAATCCATTAATACCAAATTGAGGCCTGAATGATATTGTAAAAATTAGAGTAATCGATCATATTGGTCCCTGACTTTGTAGGCGTCTGTCAAGTTAGTCCCTGACTTTATCAAAATAGCAATTTAGTCCCTGAGATAGAAGAATGTCGATCAAGTTAGTCCCTGCCGTCACTAATGTAGAGATGTATATGCTTTAAAATGAGATAAAGACATAAAAGTATATGAATTAAAATACTATCTCAGAAACCAAATTGCTATTTCGATAAAGTCAGTAATTAATTTGATCGAGGTGTACAAAGTCAAGAGCAATATGAGCTATTAGGCTAAAAATTATAAGGCCGTGGGTAATGCTGTAAATCCGCAAAAGGCAGTTGAAAGCGTCATGAAGCCGCGCGAGAATGGCGCGAGAAGCTTCACACTCTGAGTCTTGTTGTGTACCCGACCCGCCCCGCCCCTTGTGCTTCTCATCACATCACTCACAGAGTCACAGTCACACGCTCTCTCTTTCGTTCTGCAACCTGAAACCCCAGACTCTGAGATATAGAGTGAGAGAGTAGTTTCGCAATGTGGAACTATCTATGGAAATGGATTCGGAGAGATTCACAGCCTCCACCACCTCCTCCCAAAATGGTCATCGTCCCTCCTCTCTTCGATTTCCCTCCCATCGCCGCTCGCACCAGGTTCCTTTTTTTTTTTTTTCCCTTCATTTCATTCAGGCTTAATTACATTAGAACTACCTGAAGTCTGGGGTACTTTTGCCAGATACCTTTTTTTTTAATGTCTGACTTTCCGAAGTTATTTCTGGGTTTGTCATGTACCCATACTACCGATTATGACCAATTTTAACATCGGAATCCTGATCAGACGCATTAGGTTAAACACCTAACGTCCCCGTGAGTGAAGATCCTTTTTTTAAAAATTAAAACACTTAATATTTTTGTATTTTTAGTTAAATAAAAAAATAAAAAAGGAAATTGAAGAGAGAGGTCGTCTTCGTCCGTGCGATATCACGACGCGGCACACATGACCAACCTCCTGCGTCTGGTCAGAATTGGTAATAGGGTATATAACAAACCAAGAAGTAACTTCGGGAAATCAAATTGAAAAAAAAAAGTAGAAGGGTATATGGCAAAAGTACCCTAAACGACATGTGACATAATTAGAACCTTGGTACAACGATAAGATTGCTTGCTTTGTGACCTGACTATCGCGAGATCAAATCCTAATCATTTCATTCATTTATTTACCAACTTAGTCCACGATGAACGATGATTTTCAGCTGTACCAATTTGATCAATTTTTTTACATATAAACTTAGGTCCGCATGATTTAAGGATCAAATTGGTGTGACCAAATTAGTACATATGAAAATCTTGAGAGATTAATTGTGTATTTATAAATTTGCAAGGCACTAAGTTGATATAGTGAAAAAACATTAAGGACTAAAATATACTTCACTCTTATTAATTTTGAGTCTAAGTATTGGCTCAACGGTAAAGTTGCTTTGCTTCCTTTGTGACCAAAGGAGGTCATAGATTCAAATCCTGTAAAGAGTTTCTCCACGGGTGGGTTTAAGGTCGTGTATATCTGTCCTCCAGACCCCTGAGGTGGGATCATCTACCCTCGTGCACTAGGATGCCCTTTTATTCCATTCATTTATTTTGATCCCTTGGTCCATGCGTAGGTAAAAAACATTATTTAGAGTGGAGGAGCCTTCGATCCTCTAGGACATTATTGTCTCACAACTACGCCATAGAAGAATGATACTCCCACACCTCATCTTGATTCATGGTTAAAGGAGGTGTATGAAGGTGAGAGATAGGGAGAGAAGAGAGAGAAGTGATTCATGGTAAGAGAGAGAAATCATTCATGGAATCATGGTATAACATGGAAAGGAAAAAATAGATAGAGAAAAAAAGCGAGGTGTAAATGAGAGTGTCAGGGAAAAGGGTGTAAGAATATAATGATTGTAAAAAACAAAAAAAATACATATATGTTTATTTATTGGATTTTCTTTACATCAGCCCGGTTGAGGATAAGAGGTTAAGAAAAGGATGTTTGCACCATGAAATTAAAGATTTAATACTTAAGTAACATATAGTGGACTTAGTTTCTCAATACATGTTTAATAATTTTTAACTTCTTTAGAATTGTGGTTAAGCAAATCCATTTATTGTTTGCGATTTGGTGCAGGATGTTGGAGTCTTCATATAATGTGTTGTTTGGGAAGCTTGCTTTGAAATGCCTCTTTGATGATTATTATCAGGACGCCAGGCATTTCACTACAAGGATCATGCTCAAGCCTATTGATGATCCTAATGTTGATCTTATTGCTACAGTATCCATGAATTGAAATTAAACTAATCTTTATGCTTTATTTTAGACTTTTGCCGTGTGCGTGTAAGTGTATATATGTGTAGGTTTTAATTTAATTATGGAACTTCGTCAATTTTAAGGATTTTTAACATCATCAACCAATCACATTGAAAAAACTCTCGACTTTTACAATGTCTGCCTGGAAAGTTACACAAATGGTGACATATTGATTGGTTGATATTATAAGAAAAACTTTATACAAATGGAGCACCAAAATTAAACTCGGATAGATAGAGTTTAATGGATGTGCACCGACGATGGCATTGACATTGATAGTGTAAAGTTTTTTTTTTACCCTGCCGTCGTATCATCGATCATTCATTCGTATTAAGTTTGCTTAAGAGTCAATGATTATTAACAACATTATTTACATTGTCAGTGCTCAATCAAATTTCTCTAAAGAATGAATCTTGGTCGTGCAATCATATATTTATGATCATGATTAAAAGTGAGTTGACATGTTATATGAGCACTTAAAAAAGCCATGCATGTATAATGTATTCATGTTTTAATCTTGACCAACCAATTAGATTTAATGTTTTTTATTCACTCTTCTAACTTTTCACAGTAATCACTCCCCGCTAACCTGATGTCATATTTGCACCCCATTTTTGCACCAGTTTTTTGATCTGCAATTTTTTTTTTTTTTAGTATTGTGGTAATTGTTTATTAGCCTTTTCTGGTTCACCGAACCAAACATGATGAATGCTGTTAAGTAAAATTTTGTATGTTAGCCAGTGTAAGACTAGTGTTACAAGAATGGCGTGTAAGCATACGTAGAAAGTTGGAGCTATGAAAATTGAAACATATATGTTGCTCTGTCCTTAACCTGTTTAGGTTTCAGGTCCTTTGGATAATAAACCAGAAGAGAATATCATAGGAAATGCATTATTTCGCTGGCAAAGGTATTGTCAATTGTGTTTTTCCTTCTATACTTCTATTGTATTGTTTGCATTGCCCACATGCCTCTCTTCTCCTATTTGTTGAGCTTTCTCCTTTTTTTCTTTTTCTTGGTGGGTACGCAGTGATGTTAATGATCCTCATACATTCGTCGATCTTTATGTATCAACTTCGGATCCGTAAGAAACTCTAACTTGAATTTTAAATTCCAATCCTATTGCCCTATCTGTTGGAAGGCTTTCTCTTATTGAAACGTTGAATACTGTGGATTCTGTCTCTCTAGGATTTTGCAGATGAGATCATGCGCATACTATCCAAAATATGGATTTGGGGCTTTTGGAGTGTTCCCTTTGATATCAAAGAAAAGGTGTGTTTAATGGTAGCAAACAATGTTTTAGGTTCTTACTATATAGTTTGTGTATCCATAGTCGCAAAACATACATTGTTAACAAATTTAACCAATTCTTTAGAGAATCCTCTGAAGATTATGGCCTGATGGGATTGAGATATGGTTCGGCAAATCTATCCGTTGGAGTCACACTCATGCCTCCAGCACTTATGCCTTTTGCCAGTAAGTTTCCTGAATATTATGTTAACGAGGCTTCTCCTAGTTAAAATATGAATTAATGTTACCTGAGAGTCAATTCTGTTGGTTAAGCTGTGAGACATGTCGTATGAGTTTGCAAGTTCAAAACCTCATAATGCGCTCCGGCTATGCTCCTTTTACAACTCCCTTCTCCCCTCTTCCCATCCCCTTTTGGGGCCCTATGGGCCTCCCTCTCGAACCAAAAAAATGAATTAATAAGTTCTTCTCCCTATAATTCCTATGTTTAATCATTATATCGTTTGCTTCATTAAAATTTTATGATACAATAGAAGTATAGTTTTGCCATATATAAATTCATTAACTTGATTATAGTTTTGTTTTGAAATCCGACTCCTTTTTGTTACAAACATTGGTTGATTTAGGTTCACGGTTGCTGTTAACTAAGCTATTATTGAAGTTAATTTGAGGCTTTGAATCGATATAGAGGCAGGAAAGACTAGGATTGGGAACTAATGTATTTGTTCCCGCTTCCACTATTTTCCTCAATTCCTCCTCCTTGACTGCTTATAATCTGCCACTTGGAAATCTCAATGATATGTCTCAACTAAATTTAACATTATTACAATGAACTGCATATTGAATATCTGTTTATTAAAATTGAAAATAATTCTGTTTGAAATAATGGAAGATATTTGCACATTTTTGGCTCTTTCGACTTCCTGTGTTCGGAAGTTTGCGATGCTAATTGTTCTTACCATGGTTCCTAAGTTTTACATTTTGCAATGGATTTTTGGAACTATTGGTTTATGATCTATTTGGAGAAACAATGATTATAAACTTATGTAATTGTCATACCATGCAGTGAAAGAGGACTTACCAAAAAGTGCATGGCTGGTAAGCAAGATGGGAAGGTTGACTGCTGGGGTGCAGTATGAGCCACAACGTAAGAACTAAACAGATCTTATTCCTCAAGAAAACAAAACTATTGTATTTTCATTCGTCATAAAATTGTCATTACTGGATCAATCTTTTTGCGTGTATGATTCACATGATTCATGCATTAGAGTTTTGGCTTTTGAGTGCTGATGCATATTGTAAATTGTCACTTATAAGTGACTGGCCAATCGGGAAAAAGTTGTGTATTTGCATTCACCAAAAAGTTGTCATTATTGCATCAATATGTTGGTCAGTATGATCCTCATGATCCATGCATTAATGTTTCAAGTGGCTTTTCTGTGTTTAGAGTGGAACATATGCATACACCCATGAGTCACATTTGTTGTTTATGTTCAAATGTGAAGATACATGTTCTGAAAGTCGCATATCTATATCTATTGTATAGGGCTAAAAGACGTGAGAGTTAATCATTGTGGGGAAGATGGGATTGAAGAACTTGAACTAAAGCTTTATTATTTTCAAGTAGCTTCGGAATTTGGATTTTATGGATGAACCAAAACAGTTAAAAAAACTAAAACCTTTTTTTTGTTCATGTTTATCTAACATAAAGTTTACATGAATGGAGCATGACATTCAAGCAAATATGAACATACTTACCTTGTGGTGCTGCCTTTTTAGGTGGAAATGAAAAACTTTCAAATTTGATGAATTGGAGTTGTGCCATGGCTTATGGTGTGGGATCAGGTAGCCCTTTGAGCCCGTCCTTCAATTTCAGTCTCGAGCTTGCCAAAAGCTCCCAAGTATGTCCTTGAAACTTAAATTGATTAATATTTTGCATGAGTTTGTCATGCTTTCCTCTTAAAATGTAAAGCATTGTGATTTGTTAGGGATTGATATGATTTAAACATTTCACCAACCATCACCGTGGAAAATATTAAATTTTGCATGAACCTGCTGTTTGATTTGACATATGATGGCGTGATTTAAACTTGAGTCATTCAATTGAGTGCGTCTAGGCATTTTTATGCCCTAACATGTGCTTTTTGTAGTTCTGTTTAATATTTCGAGAAGCATTTTACTGAAATTCCAAAATTTGTAAAATTTTCAGTTTATTGCCTCGTTCTATCAACATATGGTTGTCCAAAGACGGGTATGTTTCTTTGATCTTCTCTCTCTATTTCCCTTGTCTTTTCTTTGTCCTTTGTATCCATAGCAGTCTCTCATTTTACTTTTTCTTTTTCCTTGCAAAGCAAATTGTATAAACTTATTTCTTGTTGGTAGTATCTCTTGACATTAACTTTATTACCAGTGGCCAGTGGGTTTACCATATTTTCTATAATAATTGGAGATGGATACTTTTATGTTAAAGACATGATGGAATATACATGTTATAGAATGTGATTGGTGGAGTGATAATCTATACTTTGGTTCTGTCCTCTGGTTTGGTTTCTTATGTAACTTGCAAGGTAAAATGCATGGATGCACCAAATTGTTGCTCAAATCTGTATGTTATGCATATTATACTCATGTATGAGGCATCTGCCCTGGAATTTGTCCTCTTTTTTATTTTATTCTATTTAGAATTGATAGCTTTGTTTAAAGTGGATTCTTCACCAAATAAAATTGATTGCTTTATTTTATCCTATTTAACATTCTATTCAATTTTAAATAGGTGAAGAATCCACTTTAAACAAGGTAATAAAGATTGAAACTGATGAAACTTGATTTAAATTGTACAAAAAGCTATGCATCATGACTATTTCAAATACACTACAAAATAGCTCAGAATTATTTGAAAACATGACAAAATGGGCTAAAAGTCATGTGAAAACCATGAAAGTATATTAACAAGCAAGAGTTTTGTATATTTTAATTGATTATGGTTTGTGCAATATTCAAATTTTAACGAGTAAATTCATTTATACAGTGATCTCCTTGTATCTGAAATGAATTTCAAACATTACCATATCCTTGTATCATATTATGTCATATACCAATGACAATGAGAGTTTAGTTTTTATAAGTTGCTAAGTTGGAGTCGCTGCATCAACAGATATTTAAATTAGATTTTTTACCCAAGACCTGGACCTATCATTGTGAGTTATATCTTAGATGCAATTTCCTAACAATTTGGAAGTAGTTTGTTCACCTCTATATATATATATATATATATATATATATATATATATATATATATTGATAAAACAAAGTTTTTAGCTGCATGGGTTTGATCCCACACGCTCACACTTGATGTCCCACAGCTCTACCAACTGAGCTGACTTTTGGGGACCACTTTCATCCTGGAATTACTTATTTATTGTTGTTAAAGTTTACCCTCATTCAGTTTTATTGAGAAGTGCTATTTGTTTACTGCAAGCAGTAGTGTACGACAGGTTTAATTTCTTGTTGAATCAGAATATATTATATATTAAAAGCCACATGATTGAATTGAACAGGTGAAGAACCCCCTTGAAGAGAATGTTATTGTTGGAATTACAAACTACATCGATTTTGGGTTTGAATTAGAAACAAGGTATTCTATTTGGCTTAAAACATATGTGCAGACTTATGTGCGATTGTCCAACATGACACATTCTGATTTCTTTGTGTTTAAGTGTCGATGATGCCATACCAACAAACAATATCAAAGACTCCACTTTTCGAATAGGTGCATCCTGGCAAACCAATAAAAACTTTCTTGTGAAGGTAAAACAGTCGATGCAATGTTATAGAAGTTTCTATAGATTACATAGGATTCGCTCAAGTAGATTATGTCTCACCTTTCCCTTTCCAGGCTAAGGTTGGAGCTCGTAGCTCATCGATGGCATTAGCATTCAAGTCTTGGTGGAAACCCTCCTTCACTTTCAACATTTCAGGTGCCACTACTGGGACTTTTCTATTCAATCTCCCTTCAGCTCTTTCCACTGTTCTTTCCATTAATGGGGTTTTTCTTTTACTTTGGCATGTCTATTTGTATGTGTATTAGAATTTACGATCAGAAGCTATGGCACTTCTAAATTCTATCCTAGTTATTAAATTTGTATTTATACTCTATAATGCATTACCTCAGTCGTGTTTTTATCAATTTTTTTTTCTTATTTTGGCCACTCCAAAAGGTCTATTCTAGTTCTGCTCCACAACCATGGTTAAGTATCTGTTGCACCAGGTGGCATGCTTGCTGCCTGCAAAGCATGTTTCACGGTGCGGTGTCTTATTTTCGAGATGAGTACCACCTCGGTAATATGATTTGCTAGGTGTCTGGTGTGTTCTAACTCACTCCTGGTCAAGCAATTTCTGTGGGGTAGGGTGTAGAGTTGACAAATATTCCATGATATATTAATGTGAAATGGTTTTCAATTTCTCATCCTGTGAATTTTTATCATATGAAATCTGATAATTTGTGGGGCTTAATACATTTAATCATTTATAAATGGGAATTGCAAGTTGAAGTCTGACTATATTTATTATCTTATTGTTATTTGTTATAACTTAAAAACATTAATGTGACCACCTCAGCTTTAGACTGGCATAAGGAAATAAGCAGTGGAGTTCCGTTTTGTTTTTTTTCTCCCCCTTTTGGGTGGAGGGTGGGTGGGTGTCCTAATTTTGCTTCTGAAGAAAGTGTCATAATGGTATTGGATGTTGAAGTGCTGAGTATGTACTGTTTTTCTGCAGCCACTAGAGATCATACTGATGGTAAAATGCAATATGGATTTGGCCTCCACAGCGAGAGTCTCAGAGAAGCCAGGTTCATTTTCTTCCGAAACCTCTGTTTTGATTCAATAAATTATCTGCTAAAGCTTTTGGGCAGTATGGCATGACTTTTACATATGCTGTTGCATGTTAAAAAAGGCAAAATAGGTCAAACCGTCCTTTATCTTTAATGCTATTTTTAATTTTGTTCTGTTTCTTGTTTCATTTTAGTAAAACTATCTTCGAAGTTACGAAAGTTTCACCATGTTACTCCTAACAATCAAGTGTGGCCTAAGACCATTACTTAGCTGCCTATGTGGCTAATGGGTGCCACATGTCATCTTAGTTGGAGGGAAATAGTGATTAGGCCTGGTGATGTGGATTGTACCGTTGGAGAGGGGTTAGGGTCTTCTTTGCTCGCCCGTTTTATATGTTAGGGTTTCTACAACCCAAAATCAGCTGCAACCCAAAACAATTTGAAGTTATTCCTGTGGAATGTTGCCCAGGAATCCTCGACGAAAAATGAATTCAAAATCATCCTCCATAAGCTGTAGCTGCTCTCTGCAGCTGTAGAAGGGGACGTTGGTTACCAAAGTGTTACTGTGGGGATGACTCTGTTCTTCTTAGTGCAGGGAAGAACAAAAATGTAGGAAGGAGATTTTGGGGATGTATAAACTACAGAGTAAGCATTCAATGTCCTTTCTGAATTCCAACTTTGGTACCAAACTACGTGAATGCTGATATTCAAATTTCCACTTCTGCGAAGTGTCTTCATATGGGAGCTTGGCACAATATGCAAAACCTGTCACATCCATCCTTACACATTGTCATTGTCATCCTTCTAGAATTTCAGATCTCTTACACAGTGACTTCATTGTCATCCCTCTAGAAATTCAGATCCTTCCAGAGTGAACTGCATATGTTGCTATTGCCTCTTTGAATTCCTCTTGTTGAAAACAAAGTACCCAAATCTCACTTATATTTTGCCCTTTTTTATGCATCTTGAATACAGGGTACACTGTTCTGGCTCTACCACAGTCACCATCAGAATCTCCACGACTCTCTTTAGTCCTTTGAGCTATAATTTTTCAAATCCCCTCTTCACTTCTGATTTTTGACACCAATCTTTCCCTCCCATTTGTGAATGTAACGCACCCTTTAGGGTGCTTTTCGTTAAGAATATTTCTATCATTCAATCAAAATTTAGATTGTTGTACAACAATCCAAAAATTGACCAATAAAAATATTATATGTCATTTTATTCCATGTAACACAACTTGAGCCATTTTGACTCACTCAATCTGATTTGGACCTATTAAGTGATATGCAACGTTTTTATTGGTCAATCCACAACAATCCAAATTTTAGTTGCATGGAAGTAGTTTCCTTTCATTAAAACCCAAAATGATATTGTTGGGGTGGAGTTGCCAAGTTTCATCACTTGGATGCCATTTGTTACACATTGGACCACGTAGGCAACTTCTGTTAGTGACATTAACGGACATATAAATTTCAGACTAACATGGCGAAACATTTGTAACTAAGAGGATTTTTTAGTTTAAAATAAAGGACGAAACTGAAATTAGCGTTAAATCTGAAGGACGGGTTAACCTATTTTCTCTGTTGAAAAACTGAGAATAGCTTTTAGCTATATCTTTTTCTGCATTAAAAGCTCATGCCATAATAATCTATATGCTCTTTCTAAAACCTTACCTTGCAATATTGCATTGATAAGTTTGTATGTTTAATTTCACTTGATTTACTTGTTTGCAGTTACCAAAGAGCCGATCCAAATTTCGTAATGCTCACACCAAGCAAGGAGCACCTAGCAGAGGGCATTGCCTGGGAAACAGGAAAGCGACCCATGCTACAATCTGACATTGATGCTGGTCATTTTGAGGGCTTACCCAGAGAATTAAGACCTCTTGATAAAATTTTGTAATCTCTAATTTTAGCTTTAATTTTCCTCTTGCAGTAAATGTTAGACTATTTTCCTCTTGCAGCTAGCCAGTTATGTTACCCCTTTTTTTTTAAAAAAAAAACTATTATTCACAGGTGAAAATGCTTTCATATAAGATTGTAGTCTAGGACACTACATAGTGACTAGAATTCTAATACTGTTACTAAGGACCATATTTTATTTATGATTCCTACTAGAATAGGATCACCCCAAAGAAAATAACTGTGACTTGATGAGTTTATGAAGTTTAAGGAACATTGGGTTTTTAGGTACATGACCTGCTGTTTGACTGTTAAGGGCTTCATTTTCATATTTAATTTTTTTTATAAGAACTTTTCCATATTTAAATTTTTTCTAAAGTAGAATCAATAAATATACCGGGTAACTTGAATTCAGGCTTGTTTTAATCATGAATCTTAGGTTTAAATATGGAAATACATATTTAATCCTTGACAAATTTGATACTATTATACCCCTTGATCAATTTTTATTAACGAAAAAGTGGATGGTGCATCGACAGTGAAAAAGGGTTTTACACTTCGGCACATCATCCATCATTCATGTCGCTATTGAACATTGACTCTTAGCTAAAAGTAGAACACATGAGTGGTGCATGATGAGCTGAAGTGTAGAAAAGTTTAAACCGTTACTGCATGTCCATCAAACTCTTAATTAATATGCATGCTAAGTTACAACTAGGATTTATATGGCTTAATTATGTCACAGGTCCCTGAAATTTTGGGTATTTTTGTCCGATACCCTTATTCTTATTTTTTCAATGTCTGACTCCCCGAAGTTACTTTTGGGTTTGTCATATACCTCTACTATCAATTCTGGTCAATTTTGCTGGCATGTAATATCGGAATCCTGGTCAGACTCAATAGGTTGGTCATGTGGTGCCGCATGATGTCACACGGGCGAAGACAACTTCTCTCTTCAATACTTTTTTTATTTAACTAAAAACATAAAAATGTTAAGTTTTTTAGTTTTTTAATTTAAAAAATAAAGGATCTTTTCCCACGAGGCATCGCGTGCCTAACCTCCTGCATCTGACCAGGATTCCAATGTTACATGTCAGCAAAATTGGCCAAAATTGGTAGTAGGGGTATATGACAAACCCAGAAGTAAGTTCGGGGAGTCAGACATTGAAAAAATAAGAAACTAGCAAAAGTACCCCAAACTTCAGGAACTTGTGATATAATTAAGCCGATTTATATTTAAGATCGAAGATTATATATGGTAACAATTTCATCAAATAGTACTTGCAAACCTCCATTTTAAAAAAGAACAATATAGAATAACTCTATAACAGCAAACCACAAACTACCCTCCCTCTTCTTCCTCATATAAACCACCCACCTATGTATAGAAACGGAGGGAGTACTATAAAGATTTGTGTTTATCATGTAAGGGTGTGTTTGGCGAACTTGTTGAAAAGCTAGCTAGAAACTGAAAAATCAATGGTTGAATCTTGCGATTAAATTTGATAATTTTGGTAAAATTAGTTGATCAATTAGCTGATAAATGTATAATGATGTAAAATGTCGTCTTATTAGCCCTAACTAACTTGTAAATCATAATTCACTTCGATTCACTTATAACACAAAACCAACTCTGTGAGGCTCAAAATTCAACCTTTATAAAACGAATGAACTAAATAGAGCAGTAGTCTACAAACCTCAGTCTTTAGGTTCCAAACCCCGTTTTTTCGATGGGGTTCTATCGGAATATTTTTCGATATACCCGAGTCGGAAAAATGCATTTTCCGACTTTAAAAATGAATTTTTTAATAAGAAAGTATTCGGAAAAATGCATTTTCCGACTCGGGGATATCGGAAAATATTCTGATAGAACCCCATCGAAAAGAAGGGTTTGGAAACTAAAAACGGGGTTTGAGAACTAAAACTCAACTAAATATTTGTAGGCCAGATTGCAATTTCCTGGCCTGTTTATGAGCTGGACTGCGGGTTGAATGACTCAAACTGTTTGGACTGCACATTATGCTGGTTGGTCACAGGTTAGCCCGCATTACAATTCTCAACAACAAGGAGACAAAGAATAATTGGTTGATACTTTCTTACCCCCATATATATACTCCCTCCAGTCCTATATATAGGGCATACTTAACTGTATTCTCCGGACCAAGGAAAGTAGTGAATTTTATGAGAATATATTGTAACATTACAATTTTACTCCCTCCACTTTACTTGGAAAGTTCACATTCATTAATGAATAACAAAAAAACATAGTTAGTCAAAACATTTAATAAGGGCAAAAAAGAGAAAAAACAATTAATGATGCATAGGAAATATAAAGTGATCATATATAAGACCAAAGATTTCTTCTAGAACGTGTCTTATATATAGGACTAGAGGGAGTATAATCTATGGAGATAAGCATTTATTATTATGAGTTAAGATCATGTTACCCTATTTATACATCAATTTATATATTTAATATAAAAAATTGTGCTTGAATATGCATTTAGTATTTCTTAGTGGACTTTATTTTCTAAACTACATTTTGCTTAATGTGCTTCAGTTTCAACCATTTTAATATGACGGAGCTAATAGTTAATTATATTTCCAAAAGATACATTTGACATCAATTTAGTCCCAAAATTTTTTTTTGAAATCAATTAAGTTTCTCAAAAACTTAAAAAACATCACATTAATCTCTCGATCCGTTAAATGTCACGTGGCGCTTTCTCATTGACTGTTTCTCCTCATGCATTTATATACGGAACATCAAATTATTCTTTCCTTAAATTATTATAAACCGTTGGATATTATTTTAAAATGAAAAATTAAAAATTAAAAAAAAGACCTTCATCATCTTCAACCCCCTTTCTCTCTCCCACCAGCCACCGCCACCACCTTCGCCATGCCTCACCCAACTAGCCACCATATTCACCTCTTACACAAATTAGTTGTTTATTTTTTTCTAAGGTATCCACCCGTCTAATCAGGTGATTAATTTTTTGACATTGTTGGATCCTTTCGAGGATAGTTTTTTAGCGAGGCCTCTTATATTCGCAAGGGGATCAAACCCCCAACCACTTGCTTAAATAGCAACAAATCCCTTATCATCTGTACTAATCTCCACTAGATCATGCCGATTGTTGTTTGCCGATAATTGGATCATGTCGGTTATTATTGTACAAGATATTGACACTTTTGAAAACCATTTTATTACCTACCAAAGTACTCCCTGTGCTAAAATAACTGGTATCGTCCAATCAAAAATGTTAACCTTGGGCAAAATGGTTCAGATAATAACAATATAAAAATTGTTATAACCTCTTTCGTAATTTCTTTTTATACTTGGCATTCATTTTAGCGACCGATCTACAAAAGCAAGGAAGCATATATAATTACTTAACACTAGGAAAATTGTCTGTGCAATGTACGGGTCTTAAATTTCGCTATTCTTTCAATTTGTTCAAACATTAAACATCAATATTATTTACATGTGACTATTTTTTTAGAGGACAATAAATTTATCATTTTTTGGAATTATATTTTATATGGTATTTTTTTCTAATTATTACGAATTTACAATGAAAAAATAATATTTATGATCAGACAAATTTATGTAATCAAATAGGAATATAATACTTATAATTAGATAAAATGTGAAAAAAATTTTGAAAAAAATTTATAATATGTGAAACAATCATGAATACTTTAAAAAGATTATGAATAACTATTCATGTGCATTTATCTAAATAAACAAATATTTTATATTTTATATTTTATATTTGCCTAATCATGTTTTTGAAGCCTCCTAAAAAGTGAATAATTGATTCTCAAAAGACCTACAAAATCACATCTCTTTCAATATACAAAATGAAACATAATACAAAGGGGATTGAGATCAATAGAAAATCCAATAATATATATAACATTAAAATTTAAATATATTAAAAAACAATAGAAAATAGAAGATTAAAAGAAGCAAACCCAATAGAAACTTGAAGAATGGCTTCAAAAATCATGTATTTGAAATCACCTTGCTTTCAAATAATCTTGTATTCAAATAATTGGAAGTTTGCTTATGATAATCAAATAAAATAAGAGAGTTAGCGAAAAATGGAATGAATAACATGCAAATCCGGAATGAATAGCATGCTTAGCGTTATTCAATATTACTGTAGACATCATGAACTTCTCACTATTAAAATATGATTAAAAAAATAAATAGTAAAATTCCAATAGAATAAATAGAAGAGCAGAAATTGTAGAGATGAAGCCTATATATATATATACTATTATCAATTTTCTTGCACATTCAAATCTCCAGCATGATAAAAAAGTAATATCTTAAAATATTTTATGAAAATGAACTAAGAAAAACTTCAAATAGTTGAAGCGAGATTACCACTATAAAAAGAAGATGATGCAAATAAGATATAGTACCTTGAGCGCCTATAACAATTGTATATATACTAGTACCATACCCGTGCATATTGCACGGCAAATAGATTCGAACAGAATCATCATGAAGAATATTGGTAAAATTATTTATCATAATTTAAAAAAGAGGTAAAAATTGTAATTGATTATATAGGACAAAATGATACAAAAAAAAAACAAACAATACATAGTGCATATTTTGTATATAATAAACTAAAAATGGAATATTGTAAAATTTATATAATATAGCAATATATGCATTATCAAAGGGAATAGAAAGAATATTAATATTCTTCTTATAAGACCATAAATGTCGAAGTTAGAAAAATATAAATTATATCATTGGAAAACTTCAATAATTTACATGATTAATGTACAGTACATCTGATTATAAGTAAATATAAAAAATCATTAAGATGCAATTTATATATTGGGAATGAGAAGTAAAAGCTAATGAGATTAATTGTAATCAAAGAAATTAGCTTTAACAATGTGGAGGAATAAATTTCAATGTGTATTCCGACCAACTATATATTCTGTACTTCAATTAATGATGATTAATCATAGACTTAAAGTACACCAAAATTAAAAAGACCTAAAATATAATAAAAGGATATAACATGAATAACCAATAACAATAGACAAAATTAAAGTTTAAAATTCGTAAATAGCATTAAAATTAAAGCAGAATACGAAAAGATAACCACTGTTCAGTCACAAAGTACAAAAAAACCAGATAAAAAAAGGTTATGAAGTCCAAAAGCCACAGAAAATATAAGAAAATTAGAGACAAGTAAATTAAAAAAAGTCATCTTCATCATCGGTGCCCTCTTCCGATAACCACATTCCACCTTCATTGCTTCCATCTGTATCTTCATCATCAAACCAGTCCTCTTCAGAATCCCACATTTCATCTTCCTCGTCGGTGTCCTCGCTCTCCTCAAATTCAACCTCATCTTCACATTCATAAAGATATAATGGTGAATCAGGTCGAATGAGGCCATCCCACTGAGGAATTTCAACGCGGAATCTTTCTCCTCCAACATAACAAAATTGAACTTCCTGACCATCAACCAAACCATAACGATTCTGAATAATTGTCCACCCTTTGGATATTTGTTCACCAGCATAGCAGATATGGAGGCGTATGACATCTGCATCTGGAAGATGACATGTCCAATATCCACCAGCTTCTTTCGACCATTTATTCAACCACTCCTTAGCAATAGAAAAGATAGTCTGCGTATTTATAGATACAAACGGTGAAAAAAATTATTAAACGATGCGTAAAGTAGTTTAGAAATAAAGAAGTCTTAGTTGAAAAAATTCGCAAAAACTAAAAAGTCACTATCACATACCTTTTTGGAGTCATTGATTACAATCTGACGGTATAAAGCTGGCAAGAAGTTGACGTTGTTTGCAAGAGCCATGGTGTTTCTGAAACAGATGAATTAAAAATGTAAATTGATTAGTTGATGAAGCAGATGATTAAATGATGGTTAGGGAACTATTGACGAAGATAAAAAGAAATTGGTAGAAACACTTAGAGTACGACTTTACCGTGTATTTCAAGAACCAATAGTTTAGTATTTGTTTATAACTGTTGTTATAATGTATTTCAGGGACTTAGTATATATACTTCAGGCTAAATCGTCTGGAAAGGGAAACGTCGCTACAACTGAAGAGACACAGTTCTTTAGATTTCTGCATCGAAATTGGTTTTTAATTTATTAACATTTAATACCCCGAACAGTTGCATGGCTAAAGGTAGGTTGAGTTGCAGTAATTGTATCGGTTAGCGAGAGAGTAATTGTAGTGAATCCTATGGAAAAAACCGTTCAATGGACAAAATATATGAATGAAGCGCGGCTGACATGTTTATCATAATCTCATTTCCATATTGTATATGATGAAGCTACCTCTATTTAATTCAGAATACCTAAATATGAACTTTTTTATGATAATCATAAATAAGTTCTTTAATAATATAGAATTGGCATAGTATGTTAAAAAAATGCTTAATAAATTATAATGGGATAATTTTATATCTCTTAGTTGATAATTTTATATAATTTTAATAAATTAACAATTTGCAAAAAAAAATTTGTTTATTAAATAAATTTTACAAAAACATTATAAGAGTATACATTCTGCATTTTCTTTTATAAATCTGAGAAAAAGAAAACAAAATTGAATTGTCAGTGGGCTTAGGAAAGTAAGGCCCACTTTATTGTAGTGGTGGAGGGAAGTTAAAAATTAGAACGGTTACATAAAAATTTGAAAGGAAATACTACACTGTACTTCCACATTCAAGGAACAATATATCAAAAATCAGTAAAGATATTAATAGAAGGAATAATCTAGAAACCTAAATTTCTCGTCAGTGTGGTGAAAGTAGAAAAGAATCAGAGGATTCGAGAAAAATGATATAGTTTTTGAGCTTTGGAGGTCATTTTCAAGGGTTTGAAAGAAAGCAGGATTGAAAATCTTGGATTCATTTCAACTTCGACATCAACCAGGTAAAAAATTAACTTCACATCTTCAATATTTTTGTGTATGATTGACGAAATTTATACTGTCATCAAAAGCGATTAATATGTGTGTTTGGAAACATAATCAACAGAAATAAGAAAAGAAAAAAAAGGAAAAAAAAATTCACTGATAATGAAGCGATTTAATTTTTTGCATTGTGTATTGAAAAAGAGTAACTGGTGAATTCGATGATATGGTAAAATTTAAAATCAATATCCTGATATTTATTGAAGCATGATCTTTGCTGGTTTCTGCGATACGTTACTCCACTTTTTAAACCCCAAATTTGATTGATTAGATGGGTACAAGAAGAGGGGATTAAAGCTTGGAGGGAATGAAAATTGTGAAATCATCGTTGATAAAGAATGAAAATGAACTGCTATAGATTTAATTGAAAAATAGAGGTAGATCCGTGCAGTATGGGCTTGCCGAGCAAGTGGGAGAAGGAGGTTAAGGAGGCATAAGAGAAGTACAACACAATCGATTGAGGTCCATGCCAAAGTTACCGAGGGATGGTACCTCAATTGATAAAGTACATAATTTAATTTATGGTTTATGCGTTGATACTGATCTCGATTTGCCTCCTTTTCCCCAGGTATGGGTCGCAGAGTTACAAAAGAACCTGAGCATTACCCATTGCCAAACAACTCAAACGAATATGAATGGGTTGACAAAGAAGTGGTCGGAACATGCTCGGAACTAACAACTAATGAGTCAATTGACCATGTCAGGTCAATCCTGCTGGCAAACACTGCAAAAGATGGAGGGAATGACTATGGAATTTTCCCAGTTGGAAGAAACGAGCGAATTTGCACAACAGTGCCCCAAGAGAATCCGGGATTTTATTTTTACGAAGAAGTGATAACAAAACTTGGGATAAGAATGCCATTTAGCAATTTTGAAATGGGAGTCTTGAGGACTCTTGGAATTGCTCCTTCACAACTGCACCTGAACGCTTGGGCATTCGTAAGAGCATTCCAACAAATCTGTGGTGCAATGGAATGGCAATGTACACTGAGAACATTCTTTTATCCTTTTGTACCTCAATCTAATCCATCTGTAAAAGGTTCAAATAAAAAAACATGGGTATCATTGAAAGCAAGGAATGGATACAGTTTATTTACAAAATTTACAGATTCATGGAAAACATTCAAACCTCTTTACCTAAAGTATAGATATTTAGGAAAAAGTGTTAGTTGGTTCATGAGAGTTGGTGAGACTCACCCAATACCTTACTTTCCACTGCATTGGAGTCAAACATTCTATCAATACAGTGTGAAAAGTTACACCACTGACTGGGAAGATTTGACAGACTCTGAAAAGATTGTATGCAGGCAATACAAGGAATACTTATTAAAAAAATGATTGTAACGAAAGAAATAGTCAACATTGCAGAGAACCAAGTTAGAACGAAAATTGGTAAGAAATTCAGTATTTCATATATGCTTTAGAGAATATCAACTGATGTGTTTTATTTCCTTTACAGAGGAAATGGCTGATCGGATTGAGAAATTAGCAAAAACAGGGAGGAAAAGAAAGAATATAAGTACGAGGGGTACAGAAGGAAGCTCAACTCCAAAAATCACAACAACTCAAGCATCTGAAGAAACTGCCACAGGTACATCTGGTCCTGTTACAGTTTTGAGTGAAGTGCAAACAATTTCAGAACCAGCAGGAAATGATCAGGGGGTTATAATAACTGAGGTGGCTAACGAAGAAGATTCACAATCACCAGAACAAGTGTTCAGGAGACGAAGGCTGAGTAAAGGAAAAGCAATAGCGGTTGAAGTTCCAAGGTGTGAGAATATCGAACAAGAGGATATGCAACAAGAGGAGACTGCCTCGGTGTGGGATAAAAAGCTCTATGAGAAGTTCCCAAATTTCATTTGCACAGAGCAGGATAAGGAGTATCTTTCCAAATTGTCGGCAAATGGATGGGGAGATCGAATGAGCAGCCTGACAAAGTTTCTGTTACGAGGTGCATGCATCACACACTTTCTGTTCCAGAACAAAGAAGATTTGTATGAAGGCATTAACAACGAGCAGAAAGAAGCAAGGGGAGTAACAACAGCCAAAGAAGCAAGCCTTTCAGACGAGCTAAAAAGAGTTCAGTCGGAACTTGAAAACTTGCGTGCTGATCGCAATGAATTGATAAAGGAAAGAGATGGTTTGAAGGAAACTGAAAACAATGCAAAGACAGAAAATGATAGGATAACAAAGGGGTTAGAAGATGCGAATCAAAAAAATGCAGAGTTAACAGAAAGTGTGCAGAGGATGACAGCTGAAGCAGAGAGGCAAGCAAGGATTTCAGATAAGTTGCGACAACAGGCACTGAAGCATAAAAAAGCAGCGGCAACTAATCTGTTTGATTGTGAAAAAAGTGTTTTTGATTCATTCCTTAATGCAATTAAACAGATTAAGCATCTGAATGGGCAAACTGAATTAAGGGTCATTGGCGCACATCCATTCCACAAAATTAAGGATGGAAAGATGATTGATCTGACCGAGGAATCAGAAGTGGATCTGGATGCTGAAGACTTGTTTAATCCACTAACTGATATAGTGGAAGAGCCGCCATTTGATGATTCAAATATTAACCTATCAGATATTGAGTCTTAGAGGTGGGAAGATGGAGGAATCGCCATCTAGATGCTGAAGACTTGCCTGATTCTGTCTTATTTTTTTATAACTTCATGTTTTAGAATTATGTTAGGAGAAGAAATTTAAGAACTGCGTATTTGTTTAGTTTATTGGTACATGAACATCTTCCTATGTTATGTTTAAAGTTAAGAATATTTAAATTGAAACCAAGAATTAAAAGTTTTCGTTTACTTATAAATTTTTAAAAATTTAGATTGAAAAATATTAATCAGAAAAAATTGATGTATAAAACATACCCCCTCCGTTCTTTTTTTATAACTTACGGTTGGGTTAAAAAAGTTGGTTTTAAATATAAGACCCTCTTGCAATTTATAATATTTGAAATGTGGAGAGAAAACGAAAATAAAATATTTGAAAGAAGTTGTTTACCTATCTTATAAATTTTGGGTGTAAAAACACATATCAATTTTTTTTTGTGGTACAAAAAAATTCAATATCATACAAATGATAATTAAGCTTAATAAAAAATATATTGATTTAATCGTTAAATAAAGAGAATATAGAAATAAGGGAAAGAAATTAGGCAAAATAAAGTTAAAATTCAAAATATACATTTGAAATAGACCTAGGCGGAACGATTCAACTTGGGGTTTATATGTGTTTTATATAAGGTAACTGAAACGCTCATATGTAAAAATAATGACAATGTAAACAGATACTTGATTTGATTGTGGGCTTTCACAGAATGGGCTTTAAATAAGTAGTGGAGGGAAGCCTGCGAAGGAAAAACGGTTAGAATTCTAATTGAGTGAAGTTCTATCAGAAGCTTATGATTTAAACTGCAAGTATTGATCATAAAATTGGGGATTTTTGGATAATAAGGATTACTAAATTCACAGTACATTGTATCTGCTTTAGGTAGTTAAAGTTGGTTGTTTAATTTTTCAAATATAAAGAATATACTTGGGGACAAAGCTGGTATTTAAGGGTTCAAGAAAAGGAAATCGTCAATCATCTTCAACACCGAGAAATCCACAGATAACTCAGGTCAGTATTCAAAACTTAGATTTCAAATACTTGAATGTCATATTTGTTGTGTCTTTTATATAAATTTGAAATTATTAAGAGGAATGAAACAAAGATTCAGTAGATAGTAAAAAATTAAATATATTAAATTGGTTCTGTTGGCTTTAGTTGGAGGGTTTTTTTTTCTTCATAAATTCTTCCATGGTCAAAGTTTAAATCTTTTATGAACAGACTTTTGCAAATCTGCTCAATTTCAGAGAAAGATCATATATTTTACTATGTTTAAGAAAGTTGGGTAATTATTGTGAATCGAAAAAACCCCATTTCAGGGATTTTGAAATTTCAATAGCGGCTGTGATGAATACATCGAATACTGAACCGGAGTTGTCCGAAAAGGAAGAAGGCGATATTATAATTGTTAAACCAATAACTGCATATTTCCCTACAAATTTGGTGGAAGTTCGGCAGGGATTGATAATTTACAGAATAACAGAGAATAAGGAAAAAGTGAGAAAACAAAGAGGTATAAAGTACAAGAGTTAGATTATATTATTATTTTACAAAGTATTGATGCAATCACTATCGTATTTACTCTAAATTCTGAGATATTATATATACTTAAGTAATCTGTTTTTTGATAGGTATAAATACAAAAATAGGATATTAAGATTTTTTGCAGAAATGATTTTTGATTTCCTCAATATGAACAGGGATAATTCAGACGGATATGGCTAACGAGCAAAGTTTTAATTTGCCGTCAGATGCGAACGAATATGAATGGGTGGACAGTGAAGTCATTGAAACATGCTCGAAATTAACATCAGAAAGGTCGGTTGCTCAAAGCCGAGCAATATTGCTTCCATGTCCTGGTGATGAAAGCGGAAATGCGTACGACATACTTCCTGTCGGAACAGACGAGCGTATATGCACAAGACTTCCAAGAAGTATTCCTGGATTCTTTTTCTACGAAGAAGTTGTAGCAAGGCTAGGAGTAAGAATGCCGTTCACATATTTTGAAATGGAAGTTTTAAAAACCATGAGAATTGCTCCCTCGCAACTGCACCCTAATGCATGGGCAATAGTACGTGCATTTCAGCTTTTATGCGCGGCTATGGGATGGGAATGCACGACTCGAATATTCTTCTACCTTTTTATACCTCAGGACAACAACTTTGAAAGTGATTCAGAAAAAAGAACTTGGGTATCATTCATGGCACGAACCGGATACAGCATGTTCGAAATCTATAGGGAGAATTGGCAGTCATTCAAGCCTTACTATTTCAAATACACGTATTATGGCAATGGAGTTAGCTGGTTCATGAGGGAAGGTGAGGAACAACAAATACCACATTTCCCACTACAGTGGAGCAAATATTTCTACCAAAGGCATTGCAACAGTTACACCTCTGAGTGGAAAGATTTGTATGAGTTTGAAAAGGATGTCTGCCGAGCATACGAAGAGTACATAACAACAAACGGAACAATTAATACACGGGAAATATTGGACATACCGGAGGGACAAGTCAAAAACAAACTTGGTAAGATTTTCTACAACGTTTTTAATTGTGAAACTGAAACAGTTGTCTAAAATTGATTTTATTTGCAGATGAACTGGCCGACCGCTGTAAAAATCTGACATTGAGAGGCAGGAAAAGAAAAATTGATTCAAGACTTATAGGTGGCGTACAGAAGAGGGTGAATACTTATTCTTCACAACATTGCGTGGAGGGATTCAAGGGATCAATTCGGGGTACTCCCGAAGAGACCGTGGAACATGAAGATGCATATCTATGTGACAGATTAGTTATAGCTGATGACGTGACTAAATATAGTGCATGTTCATCAGAACAAGAGATAAGGCAGCGAAATTTAAACAAAGGGAAAGGATTAATGATTGAAGAGAGAAGAGATTATTCCGTAGCAGAGGGCGCAGAAGAAGAAAGATGTGCAGAAGGATCGATATGGGAAAAAGAAATAGATGAAATTTTTGCAAATTTTATCTGCACGGAGAAAGACAAGGCCAAATTCTCAAGAATGACAGCAACACAATGGAGCCCATATTTGACAGGTATGACAAAGATTCTTTTACAAGGGGCAAACATAACTCATTTTCTATCTGAACACCGAGAAGATGTGTTCAAGAGAATTAACTTAGAGCAAAAAGAAACAAGGCAATTTTCCTCTGTTAGAGAAGCTAGCTTGGCTGATGAGCTTCTAACAGCTAAATCCGAGCTTGAAAATCTCCGTATTGATAATGAAGAACTCATGAACGAAAAAGCAAGGTTGATACAATCTAGTAATACATTGCAGAGTAATATAGAGATTGGAAAGACGGCTCTGGAAAAAAGACAGAAAGTCAATGACGACCTAGCATCAACATTGCAGAGAATGAAAGAGAAAAAACAAAATCAGAACATTATTTTAGAGAAGCTAAGATCAAAGGCAATTAAGCACAAAAAGGAAGCAGCAACAAATTTGTTTGATTGCGAAAAAGGTATTTTTGATTCATTTCTCAATGCAATACAACAAATTATATACTTGAACCCCCAAGCAGATGTAAGGGTAGCTGGAGCTCATCCATTCAATGCAGTTCAAGGAGGAAAAATGATTGATTTAAGAGATAGATCCGAGGTAGATCTAAAAGCAGAAAATCTCCCCAATCCACTGGTCGATATTGTTGAGGAACCGCCGTTTGATGATTCAGGTGTGAACTTATCAGACAACGATACATAGAAGTCAGTATGATACATAGCAAGGTTGTGAATGTTTAACCTGAGTCTAATTTTATTCTATGACATTATGTATTATTATACTTTGAAGGTAGGCTAAATTTAAGCATACAACTTTTTCGGTTTAACCAAGTATTAAGTTTTTTTCAAAATTTTTAAGTGCAATAACATTGTTTATTCGATGTCTTCCGGTTTTTGAGAAGTTAAACCCTAATTTATTTTGAATGAATAAGAAGACATGTAATAATGGAATAATATAAAAATTTAGGAACATGTCATAATAAGTTTTATAAAAATTGGATAATATTAACATTCAACAGAATTAAAAAGTTGATAAAACCAAACAACATTAACATTACATAAGTAGTGTACAAAACAGAACCAAAAGTGTTAGGCGTAAAAATCACAATCCTTTGGGGTCAGCTGGAGGATCAACAGTTGACTCCCCAATGAAAGTATCAGATTCAGAATGATGAAAATGCTCGGAAACAAAATTTAACGGAGTGAGTGTATTTTTCGTCACTGGAAAGGTTGTTGGATCAGTTACAGAAGCATCAGAGGAAAATAAAATAGGTTTGGCAGTTGTCTTCACATTAACAATCTGCATCAGGTGTGAGGAAATGTTAAAAAAATCAACATGGTAGATAAACAAAAAAGAAATTGAAGCAAAATTAGGGCAATGGATTGATACCGACAGGTTGGTTAGGTTTGTGGGCATGAGGTCTGACATCTTCGGGGTCAACCTCAGGAAAAATGAAGGAAGTAACATCCTACAAGAGGTGAATATTTATTAATTATAAAACCATTACTTAGAATAATTTGAATTAAATGATTAATCTATATATAATGAGTATTTAATAAAGTATTATAAAATTAAATCCAAAGATAATAATTATACCTTGGTAGGAGAAGAGAAAAGAAAATATGATTGGAACATGTCACAGGTCTTGATTTCAAACATCCTCCGAATGGAGTACAAAAGAGAAGATTGTGAGGAAGATCCAACCATGACAAATATCTTGAATAAAAAACTTCTATCAACCAAAGAATCCATGATCTTGGCAGAAGCAAATGCATCACACTGGTGGATAAGAAAATTTAAAAATTTAAATAATTGTCTTAAGATTATCTATGGATAACACTGGATATGTAAGAAATAAACCTGAGTAGACATGTTAAGAAAATCTTGGCATGAATGAGATATAAGAAATCTAGCATCTCGGTCCAACACAACAAATGTAGTGGCAGAATCACAATCACGAACAGCAAGCTTCAGGTCGTAGCTAAGAAGAAATATGAAATATCAAAAAGATAACAATTGACAAATAATACCTAGGAAAAATTGAATATAACAAGTAAACAAATATTAAGCAATAGTAATAATTAAGTAGAACAAAGGTGCAATAATTTATTTCATGTACCGAGGAACAAAGCGGAAAACAAACTTGTCACAGTTCTCACAGTATAGTGCACCAGACTTCGACAGAAGAGATCCCTTGCAAATACATTCGTTGAAGGCCCAACGAAATGAAGTATCAAGTCCGACAATGGTGGCAAAGACGACATATATACCACTCTGAATGAAAATATTAATAACATAGAATACATAATATATGAAAAATTAATAAATGGAAAATATGAATAGATAAAACATTAAAGTATTTAATAACGTACTTCAGTAACATGTGAAAGTTGATCAAGCATAACATGAGGATAGGAAACCATAAATTGATCCATAACAAAAGATTTCCTCTTCGTAGTAACAGCAGGTGGAATGTAATTAAAGAAACCATGTTGACACAATCTGTTTAAATTTTTTCGAAAAAAAATAAATACATACGAATTTGTAAAATTAAAATGAAATAAATAATTAATGTGGAAAATTGTTATTATAACGCAAAGAGATCACACCTGATCCTTAATTGTAGAACTTCAGGGACATCAGGGTTAAATAACAAATTCGATATTCCAGGAATAGCATGGAAAACAATCTTACCTATGTCAGAGTGAAAAAAAATAAAAATAAAGAATCAATATGATTTAATTATAATAAAAGATAGAGACTGGAATACGACATCAATACCATTGTATATTTGCATCCTTCCAAGCTTAATAACGACGACAACTCCAAAAGATACATTGGATGCCAAAAACTCGTTGAGTTCAAATACATGTCCCCCAAACAGACAACAATCAACAGTACCACTGCAAATGAAATAAATAAACGAAAAAAGTATTGAAACGACACAAAAAAAAAACAGTTCTAACACATATACTTGCAAATGCACTTACTATTGATCAGATAATTCAAGCATTACAGAGGGAGATACAATGGCATTCTTTTGGTAGGTAACCTCGTTTGTCACAGCGGTCAAAATGTCAATTACATCTATTAATAAAAAAAATTAGTTTTGGTCACGAATGTAAAAAAATTAGTAAAAGAGTAAATCTGAAGTAATGAAAATCCAATGAACGAAAATATATAGAGATATACCTCGCAAAATATCAGTGGTGTAGTAAGGCATAAAAACACTGTCCACACTACCAAAGGAGAAAGAGTGCACTGGAATCATGCTACACTTGTCAGGTTTCACTTGAGTATATTCATTAAATGACAAAACACAAGGATGAGAGGTCCAACGGAACTTCCCAATGCTTGGTACACTTGAAATGGATGTGAGAGTATATGCAACTCCCTCTTGCAATAAGTTAAGAAAGTTTGAAAAATAAGCATCACAAACACGACCTTGTATTTTAGTACCCTTAAAGAAAGTTTGAAGAAACTGTAAGTAATGTGAACGATGAAAAATATATTGTAAAAATAATAGAAAAATATTGTTAAAATGGTAACATACGTATGAATCCACTAAGAGTAGGTGAAGTTCAGTTTTGGGAACACCGTCCCAAACACCGTGCACAACAGCAGAATGGATAACACGCACCTTCACATTCCAAGATGAATATTCCAATGACACAGAAGCTAAAAGGAAAATATTAAAAGACATTACGAGAAAAAAGATGGTGATATTTCGTGTATTGAAAAGAGTGTAAGCCAAAGAAATGGAAGAACGAGGTAGATTTTATAACTCAAGGTTTAAAGAATGATGGGTGGTTCTAGTATAATCCCAAAAAAGCAAACATTCAAGTAACAAAAAAAAAGAAGGGGGTATGTTTGACTAAACAAACAACAATAAATTTTATAGCTTTAGAGCCACTGCTGTAGGGCTGCTATTTATTGATATATACAATTGGCCAGAAATGCTAGTACTTCATGTAGCTGACAAAACTGATAAAGAAGTAAGTAGCAGCTACGAACTGAAGTTACAAAAGGGAAAGTAGAGTACATAGCAATAATTGAAGATCCAGAGTAGATATCAGCTATGAGCATTGAATTAAAACAGACTGTACAGGAGACTATTAAATATACAAAGTGCGTACGAAAAAGTCTCACTAAGAAGAGGAGTTAAATGAAATGTGTATAAACATAGATATTAAAGATCATGCCATTATTAATGGAGGAAAGTGGATGGTGTTCAGTTATGCAAGGATGGAGATGAGAACAAAAAAAAATAAAAGTTTACATACTAAATATTATCCAATTTTAAACTTTGAAAAAAAATAAAAACCATACTTTGAGTTTTAGTTATACATTACTTGATGCAAAATTTGAAACATAGCCATGTACAAAGGTATAAGAGTTGTTGGATTTATTCATAAACTTGGTACGGTAAGAAAATTTAAAACAAGTTATTAGGTTAAAAACTAAGGAAACGGTATATGGAAAAGTGTTCAACGATTAGATTACTTCATAATACAAACAAAAATATGTCAAAATTTAAAATTCACATAAATTATTATAGTAGAACATAGATTTCAGATAGATATTTAATAAAACAAACAAAGGAAAAATAAAATAAAGATTAGATTGAATATACTGACATAAACATAAAATTAAATACCACAACATATTTAACAAAATTACACGGAAATTATATTGTTCAGATAAACAACCAGGTTTGATACATATTTTAAGGAAATGAAACAATTTCAAATAATATTCGACAGAAAATCGGAATTGTTGATAAAATCTGTGCTGGACGAGACTGATTCATTTTGAGATATGGCCTCAATTGACGAAGAACCTAGGCAGAGGGCATTCTTTGAACCATTGAAAGCCTGGGGATGGAAATTTGATTCAGACTCAGAAATTAAACGATTGTTGATAAATTCTTCGGAATGACATGGAATAAAACAATCGATGGAGGCTTTGCCTTTCAACTGATGCGGCTGAAAAAAAAGAGGAGGGTAGTATAAAATCAATATATAACTAAATTAAGGTACAGAAAGACTTTTTTTTTTTAAAAAAAAGTAATAGATATATATGTTACACATCTGAGAAGGAGTCGCAGCAGACGAAGGAAAAGTGTCTTCAAGATCAGGGAAAGGCGGGCGGAAGATAAGCTGCATATGTTTTAAAGTTAAGACACAAATAGTATGAATATTTTGTTCACAAAAGATACATAATTATTTTAATACCCTAGGAGGTGTGACACAAGCAGACGGGGGAAAAAAGGCTGCACTGTTGATACCAGATTCGCCAATTCGAATAATAAAATATTCAGGGTTGGAAGGATTTTCCCGAGCAATCCTTACTTCAATCTTCATATTGAAACGGTGACCAAACAATGATGAAAGTACTGATGGGTACGTATTCAGAATTGACCCCTACATAAATGGAAAGGTTAATGACGAAAAAAAAATAAAATAATTCCAAGCAGAAAAAAAATTACAGAGGCATCAATTGGAAATAGTTCAGAGCATGGTTTCTTATATAGAACCCGAGCATCACGGTCAAGGAGAATCACTGTAAGTGTACCGGATGAATCACTAACCAGGAGAGAAACACGATACCTAGTTAAAAGGGAAAATGTTATAACGGAAATCATATAGTTAACGGTGATAAAAGTTTGGGTTATTGACAAAGATATAAAAATTACTTGGGTAATGGGTTATAAACAATAGAGGAACAGAATGCACACATTGACGTGGCGGAGTAATCTGACAGCATAGCAGAGCAAGAGCATTCATTTGCGAACCAAGGTATATGAGTGGAAAGGCCAAGAACAGTGCAAACAACATGAAAGTATCCAGGCTGAAAAGGAATATAAATAATGGAATACAAATCATGAAATAACAATGAATATAATACAAAAAAATACTTGTTTAAGAATAATCGTAGATACCTTTGTTATCTTCCTCAAGTGCGCAATATCAATACGATTATTATTATCCATTAGTTGTTCATGGATAGTTAAGCCAGTGGAAACCAATGAAAATATTGGAGGAGAAGAAGCAAACCCTTGCAATATCATCCTGAGCAGGAAAGGAAACAAAAATTGTACATAAATGGTAATATATAATGATTACCGTAGACAACCGTGGCAAAATTTTACCTTCGACAGAAAGCGATGATATCAGGTTTATCATAATCAAAAATCATCCTAGATGTAAATAACACCGTGTGAAATACACCTCGACCTGGAAATATATATAAAATATGTATAAATGATATGAAGAAAAATATAGAATAGTTACTTTTAATACAACGATAAAAGTAATAAACTTAGTTCATAATTTGTATACCACGGTTGTATTCAGGTTTAGCAAGCTTCATGAGCATTACAATTGACTTATCCTTTCTACTATTGGAATATGCCAGGAAATCATCAATGTAGTAATCAACTAAAAGGCAGTCAAATGATCCACTGAAATAGAAAAGTAAAAATATGAAGTATAATTCAACAATAATAGTTGCATTGATATTTGTAATAGATTAATGGTTAAATACTTACTGCTCATTGCATAGTTCTAATCCAATTACACGCCCTTGATAACCATCACTCACAAATGATTTTTCTAAAGAAACAGCGGTAACAATTCCAGCAAAATCTAAGATGAAATAGAAATGCTTTAATACAAGAAAGGAGGTAAAAATAAATTTAAGTTAGGTAAAAATGAAAAACAAACCGGTGAGATGAGTAGCATTGTTCTTGAAACAAGTCACATCGTCAACGGAATTCTTGTTAAGACTCCAACAAGGGAAAGCAGAAGATGTGACTTCATGGAAATTAGTTGAAAATTGAAATTGCATTTTAAAAGGATGACTTGTTGCTCTATAAGTGACATGGTATTTAACCACAGAGAAACTGGAAAATTCATAGACGGAACCCTCATGCAAAGTCCTGATGAAAAATTGAACATGAGGGCCTTTAACAGTGGCTTCAATGGTATCACCCTGAGGAAAAATAAACAATAGACTTAGAGTTTAAATTTGTTGTTTGAAATTTCCATAAAATTTACAATTAAAATAGTTTATACCATATGATCCATGAGTATCAAATGTAATCCATCGGAGATCATAGAATATGGGTCCATGGGAACATGCCACATCATGTTGACCCTTGCTCGGATGGAAATAGATTTAGATTCATCGTTTATAAAACGAATTGGAGTGTGAGGATGTGCCATTGCGTTTAGCTTGAAAAAAGATATTAAGTAGAGTTAACTGCAGTTTGAGCGAAGGAAAAGAAAAGAAGGAAAAAAGTAACGTCCTAAAGGTAAGTGTATAATGTGTAGGCATATATATATATAGACATATATATATATATACATGTATATAAGTCTTTATCTATACCTATATACAAGCACATGTATGTAAATAAAAACGTAGATGAAATTGCAAAAGAATTTAAAAAAACAAAACTTTAATTTACCTATATCAAAAACATGGGATAAATATAAAAAGGAAGATAAATGTATGGGCAGAATAATGAAACCTGTTCAAACTGTCATCAACGAATGGGAATTAATTAAAACAAAATAAAATGAGAGATAAAGTAAGAACTATTAATAGAAAGTTTGTATACAAATTAATGAAACAATAATAAAATTTAACTATATCAAGATCAAATATGGTACAGTAGATCATACAAAGAAGTTTATAAATATCCATAATAGGATTTCTGCCTATTTAGATTTAAAGATGGTTGAATTACAGAAGTACGGTAATTGCATAGTACTAATAAGGAAAAAACAGTTGAAGTTTATTCTATACCAAAAGTAAAGGAGTAAGGGAACGTAGGGAACAAAACTGACATATGGATGACACCTAAAAATTAATAAGCAGGTACAATCATGATAGAGCCGCGAGGAAGATCAGTGTGCATATTAATAAAGCTGGTCCAACTACCAAACTTAGGAAAGAGTTATTGCTGTGAAGGGTAATAAAGTTTACAATATCTTAGACATCGTAGGATTTATGATGATTTATAAATGAAAATGTGAAATAGAGAAAGGAAACCGTGAAAGTTATCAAATTTGGTTAAATGAGATAACTTAGTTTGTAGAAAAATTGTATGTGTTATTTAGTAACTACGTTAACAACGATATTGTTAGAGAATAATAAAATAAAAATAAAAAGTTGATTTTGTTTATAGTTGGAAGGACATAAAAAAAAAACCTTGACCGAAAAAACAATGGTTTGTTTTAAATACTAAGTATAGCAAGTAAATGAAATAATATGCTAGTCAGGAAAGAAATTAAACGTACAACCTAATTAAATAAGTGTTCTAAAGTTTAACGAGACACTCATCAGAGTCGTATACAAATCATCAAAAGATTCGGGCCACGTTTAGATATAAAAAATAGGGTAACACTTAACAGATAAGAGTTACTTTGGCAAACCTATACTGCATGGTAGGTAAAAAATATTAAAGCTCTGGGCAATCGTAAAAAATATGGGATTTTATAATCATTACAGATGAGAGTTACTAACTGAGAATATATAATGAATATCAAAAATTGTTAAAAGGAAAACAAAAAGGTTTGGCCCATATAATATAATCACAAATATATTAAGATTGCCCAAGTATCAAAATCATCATCAATGCAATGATAATAAGACCAGCATATTACCACACCATAAGTTATAATTATAACAAAAATAATCATAACAGTAAATCAAGTACCGACCGAGTGACGGTGTACTCACTTTTAGATTGCTTACCAACAAAAAAAGGGCAGCTACACAGACCAATATTCCACTATTAGAGTGTTTAGAAACAAAGCGGAGAAGGGACCGAGCTTAAACCAGTATCATCACCGTTAATTGATATAAACCTAGCGATTGATGTACTGAAAGCAAACATCGAGATAGGCTCGCCATCGTAGCTGGTATGTTGGTAATGATTATGCCAAGGAAGGTGCAAACAAGTTCAATGATCTGACTAATTGCAAGATCACTGACAATTAAGTTCCGATCGAGTTCCTGAGTAGCATGTAATAGAAAAAGCCGAGCAACTTCAGTGTGTTCCTTATTTACATCAAAGTAATGTAGGTCCGCGAAAGGATGTCTGATGTTCGGAATTATCTATGTTAACTTGTTAATCGAACACGATAGATTAAATGTGAGGCAATTAGAAGATAATGAAATCAATTTAACACATTTAAAGAGGAAAGATGAGACAACAACATATAATTCAGCAAAAAAGGTCAGGGATTGGTAGTTCGGCGCAGCTAACAATATCAAATAAATGAAATGGGTTGGACTTAGAAGATGGTTCTAAACAAAGAATAATGTGAGCACGTGGCAATCCGCAAATTTGAAACACAGTAGTATACTTACCTGTGAATATATCCATATTAGAGTGGATCTAACAACAAAACAACGTATATGTATGTTAGTAATACATTAGGACGAGGAAGGGGCAAACAAGTTCATTGATCTGACTACTGGCAAGTTCACGGTCGAGAAAGCTACGCTCAAGTTCATGAAAATGTAATAGTAAAAGCCAAGAAAGTTCAACGTGCTCCTTATTAACTTCAAAATCATCTAGGTCCCCGAAATGATCATTGATGCGCGGAGTTATCTATGTTAACTTGTTAATCGAACACTATAGATTAAGTGTGAGGCAATTAAAATATAATGAAATCAATTCAACGCTTTGAAAAATGAAAGCAAAACAACAGCAAATATTTAAGAAAAAAAGGGAAGGTCCGCGCAAATAACAAAATCATTTAACTCAAATGGGTTAGACTTAGAAGATGGTTATAAGCAAAGAATAAAGTGAGCATGTGGCAATCCGCGCTTTTGAAACTCAATATTATACATAGCTTTGAAATATATTCATATTACAGTGGATCTAACACAATAGAACATATATGTGTGTTGGTAATGGACCATGCCAAAGTAGGTACAAACAAGTTCATTGATCTGGCAAATTGCAAGTTCACCGACGAGTAAGTTCCGATCGAGTTCATGAAAAATGTATAAAAGCCGAGCAAGTTCAATTTTTTCCCTAGTATATTCGTAGTCATCTAGGTCCGCGCAATATCATTGATGTTCGGAGTTAGCTATGTTAAATTGTTAATCAAACACGATAGATTAAATGTGAGAAAATTAAAAGATAACAAAATCAATTTAAGGCATTGAAAAATGAAAGATGAAACAACGACATATAATTGGAGAAAAAGGATGAGGATTTGGAAATTCCGCGCAAATAACAATATCAATTAAATCAAAGAGGTTAGAATTAGAGGATGGATCTAACCAAAGAATAATGTGCATGAAATACGTAAGAGTAAAAGCCGAGCAAGTTAAATGTGCTCCGTATTAGATTCTTAGTCATCTAGGTCCGCGCAATGATAACGCATAAAAGAATTAGATTTCAAAGGGTAATAGCAGAATAGATCAACCACAGTACTCTATAAAATTTTAAAGTTGATATTATGTCAGTAACATTAAAGAAACAAATAATTGAAAAAACACAACAGTATATTCTTTTGTGTGGAAGCTGGTGTGCCGTCGTTTTTGGTGGCGGAGCGGGGCGGCGCGACTCGTGGAAGCGCGTTCAAAGGCCGCCGTTGACTGAGGCGGAGTGACGAGACTCGTGGAAGGATGGACGGGGCGGCTCGACTGTGAAACCCACCGTCACAGAAAAAACGGATCCGGAAGGGAGAAACAAAGCAGATCTAGAACCGTGGCTTGTGGTGGCTTCTGCGGTGGTTGGACGGAGTAGAAAGAGGAAAGTGGTTGGACGGAGTAGAAGCAGATCTGGACGCAGCCTTTAAGAAAAAGTAGCAGGATTGTTCTTATAGAGAAATGTAAACTGATGTGTTTTATTGATTGAACAATACCAATAATATATACATGAGCTTAGGCATGAATATATCTACAGGATCTTAACAAACTATAGAATATACTATACAACACTTATCAGAGTATAGATACAACAAGATAAAAGGATAAGGAAGAGATGGTTAGAGTTGTTGCATGATTTTCGGTTTTATCCAACAGTTTTTGTAGGCAAAATTAAAAAAAAAATATGGAAAAGTCAACAAGAAAAAGCCAAAAGGTAGAAGGTGGTGGGGTTTGGGGTTTTTTTCTTCCTTTTTTTTTTAATGCTGAAGGGCATAATGGATATTTCCCCATTAAAATGGGGTTTGGGGGATAATAATGGGGTTCGTAGACTAAATCCCAAGGTTTACTCCGTATGACGAATAAATGGTGGCCCAAGAAAATAGGAGTCAGAAGCGTCTGTTCAGCATTGGGAACGACAAAGTAATTATGAAGGCATTTAATGCACTTGTGGCTATAAAATCTTCAGTTTTTACCAAGAAAAGCCACGAGTTACAATGGAAAAACTCAAACAATGACTCCATGATTTCTGGAAAGAAGAGAAAAGATTCATATTCCACACAAATGAGAGTTCATCAAAGGATAAATATGTGGGATTAAGGTATTCGGATGAAGACAAGTAAATGAAGAATTGTCGACTCCGAATACCACCTTTCCCCTCTTGGGTAGTGAAAGGATAAATATGTGGGATTACATAGATTCCACTTCCGATGTTTCAAGATAATGTTAAGGACTCCGAATTGGAGGAAACATTTAACTTGATAAATAACCATTGGAGGAGTCTTTGTAATCTCATAGGTCAAGGTTTGTGTCCTGCCAGGATCGACTACGACCGCCTTTCCCATTAAAGAGGGAAAGGAAATAAGTCCTTTGACGACATTCTGTTGGAAGTGTCGGGTACAGGTTATTCGATTGAATGCTGGTTAAACAGCGTTTAGTTGAGTTACTTGTCACCGATTCCAATTGAATGTTGAAAAGGCCGACAGTGGGGCAAAAGTGTCGAAGGTTTATTTCAGCGATAGCCCCATCTGTCGAAAGGAGCTTGGTGTCGGTAAATATCACAAGAACCAGAGACTGGAGCACAACAACGTCAAAGCTACGACCAACAAAGAGACTTAGACAAATCTCAAGAGTTAAAGGTTGCAGTCGAAGGGAAGTGCTAGTCGAAGGAAGTAACAACAAAGACGTCACCACAAAGCCCGACAGAAATATCCACTAAAGCCCAAACCACGACGTGGGCAGTTACATCGTGGGGGATAGCGTAATGGGTAGTTATTAGGAACGTGGGTTATGCAGTTATGCAGAAAACACGATGCAACTTTGTAAGTAGTTTCGGATTCCTATAAATAGGAAGTCCTTAGTTTGTAATCGGGGTCGGTTGCTAGATAAACACAGTCAGGCTAAAAATCCTAAGCGTCTCAGACACAGCAGACAAACGGAGAAAACACAATTGTAAAGGGCCTCAACCTTCCACCCATTTAAATTCAATGCAAATTTACGTATTGCTGCACCTTTTACTTAACTGCAATTTATTTTTCCTTGCAATCTAATCGCTTTTCTTTACGATTCCTTGCACTTTACATTTTTGCAAATTTTATTCGACGGCATCTTGTCTTTAGTGTCGGTTTTACGCTTCCTGTTTTTGCAATGATAATAAGACCAGCAGATTACCACACAATAAGTTATAATTATATCAAACATAACCAGATCGGTAAATCAGGTACCGACAGATTGAATAAGTACTCACTTTTGGATTGCTTACCAACAAAAAGCGATCAACTGCACAAGACCAATAATGCAGAATTAGAGTGGTTAGAAAAAAGCGGACGAGGGACCGAGCAAAATTAGTATCATCACCGTTAATTGATAGAAACCTAACTATTGTTTAACCGAAAGTAAACATCGAGATAGCCTCGCCATTCTAGCTTGTATGTTGGTAATGACTATGCCAGGGAAGGTGCAAACAAGTTCAATGATGTGACTAATTGCAAAATCACTGACAATTAAGTTCCGATCAAGTGCACGGGCGAGTAAATTCGGCTCAAGTTCATGAAAATGTAGTAGCAACAGCCGAGCAAGTAAACGTGCTCCTTATTAACCTCAAAATCATCTAGGTCCGCGCAAATGATCATTGATGGGCGGAGTTATCTATTTTAACTTGTTAATCAATGACTATAGATTAAATGTGAGGCAATTAAAAGATAATGAAATCAATTTAATGCATTGAAAGATGAAAGGAAAACAACGACATATAATTCAGAAAAAATGGTCAAGACTTAGAAGTTCCGCGCAAATAACAAAATCATTTAAATCAAATGGGTTGGACTCAGAAGATGGTTATAACAAAAGAATAATGTGAGAATGTGGCAATCCGCGCTTTTGAAACTCAGTATTATACATAGATTTGAAATATATTCATATTACAGTGGATCTAACACAATACAACATATATGTGTGTTGGTAATGCACCATATCGAAGTAGGTACAAACAAGTTCAATGATTTGGCAAATTGCAAGTTCACTGACGAGTAAGTTCCGATCGAGTTCATGAAATATATATGAAAGCCGAGCAAGTTCAATTTGTTCCTTAATATCTTCGGGTCAGCTGGCCCGCGCCAAGGAAGATGCAAACAAGTTCAATGATCTGACTAATTGCAATATCACTGACAATTAAGTTCCGCTCGAGGTCCTGAGTAGCGTGTTATGGAAAAACCGAGCATGTTCATTGTGTTGATTATTTACGTCAAAGAGAAAAGATGAAACAACAATATATAATTTAACACGTTTAAAGAGAAAAGATGAAACAACAATATATAATTCAGCAAAAAAGTTGAGGGATTGGAAGTTCATCGCAGCTAACAATATCAAATAAATGAAATGACATGGGTTGGACTTAGAAGATGGTTCTAAATAAAGAATAATGTGAGCACATGGCAATCCGCGCATTTGAAACACAATAGTATACATACATGTGAATATATCCATATTAGATTGGATCTAACAACAAAACAACGTATATGTATGTTAGTAATACATTAGGACGAGGAATGGGCAAACAAGTTCAATGATCTGACTACTGGCAAGTTAACGGCCGAGAAAGTTACGCTCAAGTTCATGAAAGTGTAATAGTAAAAGCCGAGCAAGTGCAACGTGTTGCGTATAAACTTCGAAATCATCTAGGCCCGCGCTTTTGAAACTGAATATTATACAGTGGATCTAACACAATACAACATATATGTGGTTGGTAATGCACCATGCGGAAGTAGGTACAAACAAGTTCAATGATCTGGCAAATTGCAAGTTCACTGACGAGTAAGTTCCGATCGAGTTCATAAAATATATATAAAGCCGAGCAAGTTCAATTTGTTCCTTAATATCTTCATAGTCATCTAGGTCCGCGCAATGATCATTGATGATCGGAGTTATCTATGTTAACTTGTTAATCAAACACGATAGATTAAATGAGAGGAAACTAAAAAATAACAAAATCAATTTAAGCCATTGAAAAATGAAATATGAATTAACGGCAAATAAATCGAGAAAAAGGATGAGGACTTGTTAATTCCCCGCAATTAACAATGTCAATTAAATCAAAGGGGTTGGAATTAGAAGATGGTTCTAACCAAAGAATAATGTGCATGTAATACGTAATAATAAAGGCCAAGCAGGTTCAATGTCCTCGGTATTTGCTTCTGAGTCATCTAGGTCGGTGCATTGATAACGCATAAAAGGATTAGATTTCAAAGGGTAATACAAGAATAGCTCAACCACAGTACTCTAAAAAATGTTAAAGTTGATATTATGTCAGTAACATTAAAAAAACAAATAATTGAGAAAACACAACAGCATATTCTTTTGTGTGGAATGTTTAATCAAAGATTAGGAATTAGCTTTGCATGATATCAATAAAGATAATGAATGAAAATAAAAGACATGGTGGTAATAAATTGAAAAAAGAGGATCCGAACATGTAATGAATCATGCATACTGGGACATTAAAAAAGTAAAAAACGAACAAAATAAGATAAATAGCAAACAATTAGTGCGATGGATTATATAACGAAGGATAACAGGTAAGGAAAAAAATCTGAAAGCTATATGAGTATAACATTTTTCTGTGCATCATATTTTCAATATGAAGATAAAAAAGAACGATATAAAAAGACAAATACAACACATAAACATACATGCATTAAATTGATGAAATTGCAGAAGTTTGCACAATGTAATTTACATGCTAAATAAAATATAATTAAATGCGGTTAAAAACTTCTTGATAAACAACATTATTAGTAGTTCCATATGGTTGGTCATCTGTACTTTCAACCAAAACCTTCAATCCGAGTGGAGATTTAACCCTTGAAAGAGGAACATAAAGTTGACCATGAGCAAATACTGGCTTATTTAGGTAAAGTCCAACATGAGAAAGCGTCTGTCCCTGACTTTTATTAATAGTCATTGAGAAACATAGGGCCAACGGGAACTGTCGGCGGGAAAACTTAAATGGCAAATTAGGATCAGAGGGGATCAAATTCATCCGAGGAATAAAAACCCTTTGACAAAAATTTGAACCAGTTACAATCCGCGCATGTATAACGTTATTTCCAAGGTCAATAACAATCAGTCTTGTGCCATTACACAGCCCAATTGCTTGGTCAATATTACGAAGAAGCATAACAGGAACTCCAGGCTTGAGTACAAGTTTATGGTTGGGGATGCCAGAACATTTTATCATATTCAAAAATTCAGTTCTCACCCATTGAATATCAGGAGCAATATCATTCTCAACAACAGGGATGGTATCAGCGCTTAAATATATCTTCGCTTCACCAGGAACCAGTGATAATACATAATCATTAATTTTTTCAACAGCTTCCAACCGTGGAGCAAGGACAGCACACTCCTCAAAATACTTATCATTATCAAAGTTAGCTTCCAGATCGGGATAGGTAGCCCTGACAATATCAACAACAGGGTTAACCGAACGATCAACTAAGAAATTAGAGGGAATCTGGAGTGTGAATTCACCATCAAAATCAACACCAACCCTACCATCACCAATGCGCAAAATTCATTCACCAAATTTTGCGACCTGAGCAGAGTCAACATCGCCAATATTGGATGACAACCTCATGTTTTGCGAAAGTACAAGAACAGTACATCTACTCCAAAGATAAGATGAGTTCACAGTGAACATAATTATAGTTGCTCTATTAGCTCTTGGAATAACCGGAAGTATTTGTCGGAAGTCACCTCCAAGAACCAACGTCTTTCCTCCAAATTGCCATCTGAGTCAGAACGCATGATGTCACGCATTGTTCTGTCAAATGCCTCAAATGCCCATTTATTAACCATTGGAGCTTAATCCCATATTATCAATGTTGCAGACCGAAGTAGTTGAGCCTTCAAACTACCTTGCTTAATATTGCAACATGAATCAGAATTTAAATCAAGAGGAATAGAGAAAATCGAATGTGCAGTTCGTCCACCAGGAAGCAAGAGAGAAGCGATACCACTTGAAGCAACATTTATGACAATTTTCTTCTGGGATCTAAATAGATATGATAATGTGTTCCACAGAAATGTCTTGCTTGTGCCACCAAAACCATATACAAATAAAAATCCACCATGGTCGGAGTTAGCAGCATTTACAATGCAATTATAGGCCCGCAGCTGATCCGAGTTTAGGCACTCAAAATTACGTTGATGAAGTAAACACATCTCTTCAACATTGTAGTTCAACTCATTAATTATATAAATATTTTCATATATGGAGTAGTCAATGTCAGCTGGGTACGGCATTCCAGGAAAATCTTTGAGTGATCGTCCATTAAGATGCAGCAAAGATTCAATCTCTTTCAAACAAATATTAGCAGCATCACCAGTAGAGATTTGAGCATCTAAATTAGTTAAAAATGTTGGAATGACATAGATATAAAGAAAAACCAAAACAATAATAAATAACAAATATATATTATACCTTCACCATAGGGAATTTTTTTACGACGCAAATCATCAGCCAATAGGTCACAAGTTTTGTCCCAAACATTTGAAGGATTACTCATGGAATTAGACATCAGGAGCTCAACAAATAACCTCCGAATAAATTTACCAGAAGACAAGAAATAAGCTTCATGAATACCATTAATATATTCTTTATCATCAGCAAGCAATCCCAGGGCAAAACATGCTTCCTTAAACGATTCATAAATAACTCCATTAACAGTCTTGATGTCATCAAAGCTTGTGCATCCACGCTGGAAGTTTAGTAAAATACGCATAAAATGTAACTCACCAGTACCAGCTGGGATAAAATTGAGTCTCCCAACTGAAAATCCCTTTCGCCTAGGACGCCATTCTTTGAGATGTGAATTGAATACAAATTTAGCTGGAAAATCTACATAGGTCAAGGAACGACCCTCTTCATAAACTTGATTTGCACGCATCCATGCAAGAAACATTGTCGTTGAGTCACGAGAACGGGAAACAACATTATCAATTAGCTCTCGGTCACGGAAAACTATGTTTTGTTCACCAGGTAAATGAAACGTAAGACGCTGAACAGCTGGCCATCTCTGGTGAATCTCAAAAGCAAATAATCTCCAAACAGACTCACACGGAGAAAGGTATCTGCAATCATAGTATTCCTTGATTTCATCAACAACAGCATCAGGTGCGGAATTATCCATACGATCAACAACAACAGTGACATGGTCTGGACCTTTGCTAACATATTTGAACAGGTACTTTTTGCAATTCGATTGGTTACAAAATTCGATGTTAATATGAGCCCGATACTTCATAAGAAGCAAAGGGTTGTAAGGAACAACATAAGCATTGCACAATCTAACACCATTGCGTTCAACAGTAAAACCAAGATCTCGACGTCTATATACTGGATACCCCGCATCATCGAAGTAAGTGTTGGGATTATATTTCTTTGGGAAGAGCTTAGAACATCTTCTATTCTGCATGCAAGGTGAAGTAGGCCGAGCATGGCCACAGGGACCATGTATCATGAAAGATGAAACAACGGCATATAATTCAGGAAAAAGGTCAGGGTTTGGAAGTTCCGCGCAAATAACACTATCAATTAAATCAAATGGGTTGGACTTAGAAGATGGTTCTAACCAAAGAAGAATGTGCGCATGTGGCAATCCGCTCTTTTGAAACTCAATAGTATACATACCTGTGAAATGTATAAGTATTAGAGTGATTCCAACACAATACAAAATATATGTATAACAATTTATAATGCGTACCAGCAACCAATGGTCCAAACACAGATCCATCTTTGAAGTCTTTCATCATTGCATCCAGTTTCATTTTGAAAACACGACAAACAATGTCTGGCCTATCTAAAGCACTAAGTCCTTCAGCAACCATGTATCTATCAATTTCGGGCCATTTAGGATTACATGTGAATGTAATGAAAAAATCTGGATAACCATACTTTTTACATATAGCCATAGCATCTTGACAATTGTTGAACATATATCTACGACCACCAACAAATGATGATGGTAGAACAATACGTTTCCCAATAGCAGAAGGTTGTAAGTCACCGCGATCTAATGCATCTTCCACACCCTTCAAAAATTCCGACCTTATCTCTTTTTGTTTACCTCTTATAAACGAAAGTCTCTGTGACTCAACCATTGAGTAGCAATCCACCACAAACTGCTGAAATAAACGCTGACTCCTAACCAACAGTCCTCAATCACTCTGCCTATGTTGTATTCGAAAGGCAACATACTCTCGCAGCGTAACACGATCACGGAAACCTGGAACATGATCGGCAGGTAAACCAGAACGAAGAATATGCTCATGAAAACCATCCTCACCATACGGAAAAAGGATTGGGTATTGAAGAGGAAGGTAACAAGGGTGAGTTTCGTGTATCCGTTGAAGATAACCAGAAGTGGAACGAACAACGATGTCTCGAAGTAAATTTGGGCCAACAAAATCACCGACAATCAAAGCAGCAACCTCATCTACTGAAGGAAGATTATAAACACGGGCATCATTAGACCGATGACGTAACAACCGGAGAGAGAAGTGGGGGATAAATTGGTTATGGCTGTAATCCCTGATCTGTCTGAAGATCTTAACCAAAATATTGAACTCATCAAACATGGATATAAAATCACGGACCAGTGATATATCAAGTGGCATACCACTGTCGTTGGATCTGAAAAAACAAAGTACGAAATAAAAAAGTGAACCAAATTAAAAAAACCTATTATTAAAAATTTAATGCTACCTACCCAAAGTGGCTAATGCGGTTAGAAATCTCATTGTCAGTATCATAAATGTATAGCTGCATAAACTTAGGCCTGTCCAAATTATCTGGGAACAAAGAACCAATACGATGATAATTCTGTCCACCAATTATAAACTGTGGAGGACCACGACCATCATTACTTGAGTTGCTAACATTGCCTCCGAGCGATGTAAAAGCAAACATACTATTATAAGTCCTTATATTTTGGAAAAAATTGATCCGACGATCATCAGATCCAGACATTAGCCCATATATAAGGGGAGGTGGAGTAGACAACGGTGGCAGTGTGACATCACCTTTCATACAACACAAAGAAAACTCAGCCAGCATAACATTCTTATTCTTATCACTCCTTTCATCATGCCACATAGAAGCATTGCAGTGTTTGCATGTGAGTTCCATGTCGCCAAAATCAAGATAAGCTGTGCAGAAACGGAATCTTCATCACAATACACTAAATATATAAAATAACAATATAGCTAACAAGGTGTCAGAGTACCTGTATTTTGAGACACGTCAAACAATAAATGGTTATGGGACAATGTTGATATTAGATATTCACAGTAGGATGCATTATCAGAGATATACAAGCCAGCAATTTCATCACCTGTTAGTTATTTGTGAAATTCCATTATAGAAAATAGTTTTATTCAATTACTGAGAATTAATACAAGTGAATTAACAAAGGAGAAAAAGATGAAAAAGCAGAGACCAAACACAGGTGAAAAGTCGAGCGGCGAGCAAACATATTGTGCTTGGTATCGGTGAGAGGAAACTACAAAAAAAAATGCTTAGCATATTTCTTACATGGGTTATACAAAATCCAAAAAAAAATTAAATAAAACTTGTTAGAGAGATTAAAGCTGAAAAAATTAAATAACATACGCGTATTAGCAGCCGTGAATGATGGACCACGCCGACGAAAACGAAGATCTTCTTGAAAATACATAAGGAAGTTCGGAAGATAAATGACAGTTTGAAATAAATGTGTAACCGTATGTTACAAATACATAAGAAGCAGTGCGTGGATATGTATGATATGATTAACGGAAAGTATACCCCGACCATACGCAGAGTACATCAATTTTGTTTGATTCATTAAGTGTGCCGAACAATATGTGAAAAAATGGATTTTTAAAGAGGTGAAAAATATAGGGCCCACCTATATGGAAAGTTGGAGCGAAGGACAAACATTAACAATAAGATGGAAATAGAAAAAGGAATCAGATGCAGGAGGTAAAGAAATAAACAAGGCAAATAAGGCAGACTATTATACAATTTTATTTATAATTAAGGAAACATACAAAAGGCTAACCGACAAGGTAAAAGACAAATACATCAAACACAAGTAAAACACTAAATCTACCGAGCGAAACATTAGACTGGTAATGAAAGTGCTCTAAGACAGAGACGGAACTCAAAAGAAAGGTAAGTAAATGAATCAGAAACGTTAAACAGACGGACGTCAACACAACAAAGTTGTCTTGCAAACGATTCACTTCTTAAAATTCTTGGAGGTGCGCTTCCGACCAGCATTAGCAGGAGAAGAACATTCAGCAAACGCACTGGCAAGATTCCTTTTGGCGGTCTTGGATGGTGATGGCAGTACTTCATCAAGCGATAGATCAATAGTCTCAAGACCAACAGAGTCATTGGATGGAGGAGTGACAAGGACAGATGAGGTGAAGGCAATAGAGTCCGCAGGATCAGCAAAAGTTGTTGAAATTGTATCCAAACCAGGAGCAGAATTCTGGACAATTAGTCCCTGTGGAATATTCAAATAAAAGCAAATAATACAAAGGTGTCAGCATATGGACAATAAAAATTGAAAAATTAATGCAAAGAAAAGGCATGGAAAAAATTTTGCCATTTGTAAATCAATACCTCTCGGGGAGATAGATCGGAACCTGGAAGTTCGTACATAGCAATGACATTAGGGTCATCACATAAGGCACGAGCCTTAACAACAGGTACCTCAGAAGAAGTGCTCTCGGATGAATTAGTAACCTTAAACAAAATCTTCCTCCCAATTAGGCTTCGAAACATGGGAGGATAATCATGTTCGTCGGCACCCTATTGGAATTTGAAATTTAAGATAAATTTAGATAATAAAACATTGCGACCTTGTTCGGGCTGGTCGGAGGTAAGAACCATAAAATTTAATTATGCAAATAAAAGACCTCTTTAAATGAAAAGAGCACGTCGGCACAGCTTTGACCAAGAAGATATTCAACCTCATTATCAAACATCACAAGTATTGCACAACCAGTAGGATCAGAAACATCGATCCTAAGCCTAAACCTATAACATATAAGGAAACACAACTGACATTAACTGTGACCACAATTTGATAAGACGAAACAGTTACCCATTTACTCGGTTATGGAAACAAAATTACCTTGGGGTCACATGGAAGACATGGCGTGCACAGCTGGCACAAAAATAAAAACCATTGTCAGGAGTAACAGCCTTCATACACTTACAAGCAGGGTACCACCATAGACCATCATCAATAACATCCTGAACAGTAGCAAGGATAATAGAAATTCCATCCTGCGATATATAAACCAGCATAATAATTAAAACATGCTTGATGTATAGGACGGAATGAGAAGTAAAGATTAAAACACAATCATGTGGAACCTCAAAGAACGAGAGAAGCTCTTCTATACTCCTCTTTGGGTGCAGCTTAAGAAATTCATCCTCAACCGAATATTTAGGTCCAGAAACAAATGAGGCACAGTCTTGAGAAGGAGAAACACCAACCGAAAGAAGACTAATGCAATGGAATAGACACAGTCAACCCACCCAAAAATATGGATCATTAAATCAATGCCTACAACGGAACATACCTCTGTTTCAAGTTAGATACGTCAGATATGTCAGGATTAATAAGCAGCCTAGAAGCATGCATACAGTTCTGAACGACTGGCTTACCTAACAATTGGTCATAAAAAATTAAAACCTAAATATAAATATCCAATGAGTAAAATTGAGGGGGAAAACACACGTACCCTTGAAAATCTTGACCTTGGCATACTGAAGAACAATCATTGGAGCAGTAACATGGCCATCGTTAATAAAACCCATTAGTTGATCAACAAAATCACCGAAAAGTGTGCATTCAATTTTACCACTACAATAACACAAAATAAATTGGTCAGAATCAAGCAACTGACAATACAAAACACTTGTAAAGTTTGGACCGAAAACCCGAGGTCAGTTAACTCAATTACAATCATCTCAGTGACCTTCCCATCACGGAGATACTCCCGCTGTGAGGAAACAGCAGTCATGAGGCCAACAACATCTGTCTCAAAAAATTGTTTGATATTTACTGATACGATAAGAGACATAATAAAAGGTGGCAGTAAATAAAAATAGGATTATGGAATGGAAATTGAATAGATTATACTTAGGTACCAATTAAATAGTCATAATCAGAGGTGATCGACGATATGACCTCAGAGGTGGTTGGGGTGAGCCCATAAAAAGGAATGGAGGTGAAATCAACCTCGGATACAGTTGTCCTTAATAAAAAAATAAGCTTATTTTCATGCAGAGTAGAACGATAAGAACCGGAATTTGCAACAACACCAAAATAGGACATACGATACACAACACCCTCTTTAATAACATCAGAAAACTTGTAGAGCACTGATTTATGAGCGGTTGCTTGAATTTTATGACCCTGGAAAATAAATAAGAAAAAAAATAAACTCCGGTTCAAACAACTAAGCAATAATATATAAATTCAATCCTGATCAATTTAATACCCGAAATAATCAAATAAAGATTAATGGGTAAATAATATAATAGCAAAGCACCTTCTCATCCATCAGAATGAGCTCCATTGACATAGGCTGCTGTGGATTTATAAATCCAGGAACAAACCATTTGCGAACAACACGCACCCTGAAACGATATGACTCACGCTGAAGTTTCACAGAAGTCAAAAGATCAAACTTAATACCCATGGATTGTATAAAAGACAAACTTTATGAAAGGAAAAGGGGGATACACGGCATGAATAACATGAAGTTTTCGGTATTTAAAGAGGTGAAAAGTAGAAATTGTACGAGGTACGAATAGGATATAGGATTTAGGGACACAGGAAGTACGGACACAATATTCAATAAACTGTTCGAATGTAGGGGGACAATAAACATAGCCATCTGTGCTATGATGGTCAGAAATATTAATTGCAACATTAATAAGAACTGAGCTAACTGCGCAAAATGTAGACGAATGGAAGGCGGAAAATGCGACGAAGTAGTTTTCGAACTTGAAAAGAAGAGGGAAGCATTGTGCCTACGTGGAAATGAACAGTGTTTCAGAGGGTGGAGGGGTTTCTGCAATTGTAAAGTAATAGATTAAATGACGGGTATTACATGCATATATATACTTGTTACTTGTGAATTTAATAGTGATCCATGAATATAGTGTATAGATAACGCCCCATCATAATAATATAAATTGTAACGTACATAACGTGCATTCATTACAAAAATCATTTACCTTCCTTCGTTTAGTTACATGCATTCATTTTTATATGTCATATCTCATGTTTAAAATGAAAGAAAATGAAAAGATTTTATCTTGGATGGATATGGACGAATGTGATTTATTATTACATTTGCAATTGGATGGTTGAGATTAGAAGTGAAATTAGGAGGGAAAGTGGAATTAGCAATAGGATTAAGGAGGGAAATCACATTTACCCTCAACTTCTCCTATTTTATAATATGTTGAATACCCAAATAATAAAATGTAATCTAGAAATCAGAAATTCCTCCTAACAAAAACAGCCTTTGACAATGTGCTGCCATTGCCACCAGGCCTGGCCCAGGGCAGGGGCAATATGGGCGCCCGCCCTGGGCCCAAGAAATTAAGGGGCCCCATTTATTTTTTTAGTACTTTCTCATCTTAAACAAAATTATTACTCATCTTGGTTGCTTATTCAGTTGTACACCTGCAGCAAGAAGGGGCCCTTCAACTTCAATTTGTGCCTATTTTTATTAGGCTTTTGAACTTCCGCTGGTTCCACTCACATACACGGATGTGAGAACTAAGAAACATCCTTTAATACTTATTTGAAGTCATAATCTTAGCGTGGAAGACCTCTATCAATATTTGTTCCGAATAAATAGCTTATGCACAAAAAATGAGAAAAAAACTCAATTACTAAAACGGTAATTTTCACGGTCTCAAAAAATATAGCCTATTATTGATTTTTTTTGTTATTGCTGCTATTTTGAAAGTTAAATACTTGTGCAAACTTGTAAAAGTCAAAAAGTTAAAGAGACATACATTTAATGGTTTGTCTAATACATCAACCAATTATCAAAACAACTAATTTAATGCATTTTGCAGTAACTAACCAATCACAATACAAAGTTTACAAGTTTTAAACATTTTCATTAATTACTTTAATTTTAGTTTGAGACAAAAAAATTACTATTTTTTTACCATCTTTATAGGAAAAAGGAAGTATAAATACATTGCATGTTTTTATTGATTTATTTTCCATAAAAAAATTTATTAATAAATTATTAGGGGCCAAAAAATAATTTCGCCCTAGGGCCCCAAATATATCAGGACCGGGCCTGATTGCCACAATATGTTCTTTCGCATAATATGAAGGATTTTTTTTTTAATTTAAATTTTCATCTTAAAATCTAAATTGTTGGATATATCCAACAGTTTAAATTTCAAGAGAGAGATAATTTGGTGTTTCATGTACAAATGCAATAGGAAAAAATAGCTAATGAGGAAGTGCTACGTGGCACTTAACGGATTGATGAATGAAAGGATTAACATGATGTCATTTTGATTTTTAGGGGACTTAGTTGATTCCAAATATATTTCGATGACTAAGTTGATGCCAAGTGTATTTTTGGAAAACCTAATAGACTATTAACTCCAATATGATAAATGATTACAATTATTATACCCAATAAATTATAAATTCCTTAAAAAAAAGAATCTATATCTACTCATGAGTTATGATTAGAGCTGTCAAAACGGGCTTGCGGGCCCGGCCCGCTTCGGGTTCGGGCCAAACCGGGCTCGGGCCAAAAAGCCCGGTTATAAATTGAGTACCCTATTATCAAACCCAAACCCGCCCTAAGCGGGCTTCGGGCCGGGTGCGGGCCGGCCCGCATCACCTATTTTTTTTTTCAATTCAACCACTTCAAAAATATATATATATATTTTTCAAAAAAAATTAATGAATAAACTTCCTTTATTTTTTACACATATCTTTTTAAATAATAATAGGTGTTTTATTCTTTTACACATTTTTTAGAGGATAAATTTGATTTTCTATTCTTACATAAATTAAAATGTATGTATAACTCTGTTAAGCAAAAAAAAAATGTATGTATAACTCACATAGGTCAATTAATGTTGTGCTCACAGAACTAAGGCAACACACTCAGTAACATTCAAGAAAAGGAATCATCCCCTTTTCCCAAACTCAACCTGAGCCACACACTCAACACACTAGCGTATGTATACTTCTTTTATTTATGTATACTTCCTTTGTTCCGCAATATTCTCAGTAATAAACCATAATAATGCTTTTTTTTTTTTTTTATTTATTTATTTATTTAAAAGGAATAATTTTTGTATCTGCTTTCCCTCTAAGCTAAATGGGTTTTAATTTTGGTTGTGTTAGGCACGTTCATTCATTCGTTCACAAGTGTTTGAGATTTTTAGAGCGAGTGAGTATGCTTCACAGTGCTAATATTGATAAAAATTAAGGAAATTTTATTATAAGTGTTTTTTTACACATACAAATTTTTAAAAAAAAAGCGAATTTTTTCTTTTTTTTCCGAGCCGCCGGGCCGGCCCGAACCCGCCCGGGTTTACCCGGCCCGAACCCGCACCCAACCGGGCCGAGCTAAATAGCTCGGGTTGAATAAATAGGCTATATTAAGGAGCCCGAGCCCTATGATTTTTCGGGCTTTTTGGCCCGACCCGCCCGACCCATTTTGACAGCTCTAGTTATGATTTTTTTTTTTTAAACTAATGGTATCATCTCACCATATAACTAAGGAATTAATTCATTTGAGGTGGGTGAATGTTATGATCCAATAAGACCTTACATTATTAAACTAATTTCTTGTTGATTTGATTTCTTTAATTTGATATTTAAAAAAAAAATCTTGTGAAGTTATTATTATTATTATTATTTAATATATAATAATCAAAGTTTAGATAAATTTGGCTGATAAAGGTTAAGGCAAGTCTTATGATTTTATAAGTGTTTAGAAATTTAGTTTTGAATTATTTGTCAATAATATTCTCATATTGACAACATGATTCAAACTCGCAATATCATATATTATGAGTTACTCCCTCCGTTTCAGTTTAAGTGTCTTTTTAACATCAAAATTTTGTTTTAAAATAAGTGTCTTTCTACCAAATCTAGGTAACATTTAATACTGTTTTTCCTTATTTACCCTTACATTTAATGTTATTTTAGTTTTGAAATTTGTAATACTAGTAGTGATGCATTGACAAAATAAAAATATTAAATAGGGGTATTTTTGATAAAATACACATAAAACTTACAATAATCATCCTAATCAACACTTTTTTAATCTATGTGCAAAAGTCCAAAAAGACACTTAAATTGAAACGGAGGGAGTAATTCTTTACCAACTAAATCAACTTTTGTTGGTGTGGTGCAAATTTTATTATTTTGAAAAGAATATTATGTTTGTATAATGTAGTATAATTATTAAGTGAAGTTAAACTCCATCACACAACATAGACCAAGTTTCCAACCACCACAAACAATGTTAGCATAGCATAGCATAGGCAAGCACCTCACTCCCTCCAATTACCAACAAACAATGGCCACAGTCTGTTCACTCATTTCCACACTCTTCCATTCTTCTCCAAACCCTAAATCACACCCTTCTCCCCTCCTTCTTCACTTTCTCCCCAAACCCCTTCATACAAATCACAACCTCCCCATTCATAATTATTCCCATTCTACCCTCCTTCCTCCTCCTCCTTCAAAAACACCAACACTTGTTTCTTCTAGAAGCTTCTTATCCTTTAAATCTTCTCATTCTTGTTTGGATTCATTTCTGGCTCTATGCACTTCGTTGGCGCTATCGTTGACTCTTCTCCTCTCTAACGCCGATTCCGCCTCCGCCTTCGTCGTCACTGCTCCGAGGAAACTCCAGTCTGATGAACTCGCCACCGTTCGTCTCTTCCAAGAGAACACTCCCTCCGTTGTTTACATCACCAACCTCGCTGTCAAGTAACTAACCGATTTCTTTTTTTCTATTTCCTTTCTTTTCACTTTTATTATTGCATTTTCATTCAATCAGTTCCTAAATACTCCTTCAAATAAATTATCAAATATCTTATTTAATGCATTTTGCATTAATCAACCATTCTAAAGTTTCAATTTCTAAGCTTTTCATTAATTACTTTAACTTTATTTTGGGATAAAATTTTTTGTCAATTTTTATGACGGAGGGAGTATAAGCTTTTGTGGTGTCACTGCATGAAAATTAAAGTAGTTTAACATTTTAAATACTCCCTCCGTATGATATGTAATGTTGTTTTAGCATTTGTACTATGTTTCATTAGTCATGTTCTTCTTATAAACCCAATACATAATTAATTCTATTTTTTCAAACACACCCCTATTTATTACGCTCTCTTTTTCACTTCCAATACTTTTCTCTTTTTCAATAATGATTATGTAGGGGTATTATAGTCAAAATACAACAAATCCTTACATCATTTAATCATTCTTTAAAATCAGTGCATAACCTTAAAACACACTATATATATATACCATTTCTTAAAATATGTGCATAACCTTAAAATACAGTATATATGAAACAGATGGAGTAGATGATAACATTAAATTTGTTAATGGTTTGATGTATATTTTCATATTTGCTCCTCATTATTATTGACACATTTGATTATTTATTGACACATATTTGCTCCTCGTTATAATAATTGTTGAATAAAATATTGCACTAAATGTTTGTTGATTTAAGAAAAATTAATAAATGTTATAAGTAAAGGGTCATTATACAAAGGATGAGTACATACACCATGCTCCCATCCATCAATCTCAGTCGTCTAATGGCTTAAATCCACATTGGCTTTAGATTTAGGCAATGAGTATAGATACTCATTCACAAAGGATGAGTATTGTATTCTTACCCTTTTGTTTTTACAATGTAATTCATTCATGTATGTACAGTCAAATTATTATGAACTGATGCATGCGTGTGTTCCTGAATACTCCCTCCATCTCACAATGATGGTAAAAAAATGAGTAAATGACAATTTTTTGTCTCAAGTTAAAGTTAAAGTAATTAATGAACAAGTTTAGAAATTGTAAACACTGAATTGTGATTGGTTCAATAAAAAATGCATTAAACTGGTAATTTGATAATTGATTAATTTGTTAGACAAACCATTACATCCATGTCTCCTTAATTATTGACTTTTGCAATTTTTTATTATTCTTGTGGGACGGAGGGAGTACTAGGTTTTTTTTTTTAAAGAACAAAATTTTGTTTCATAATATAATAAAACCAATGTAGAACTAATCACCGTTTCTGCCACTTTACCCATGTTTAGGAAAGTGGGCCTAGTTATTGACAGTGAAGATGGTAAGTGAGCAATTAATTATAGAGAGATGATGCATGGGAAAAATAGGAAAAAAAACACAAATTTAACTCAAACAAACACATTAATTACATGTTAGGACTTGAGCACACGAGGATAGCCCAATCCAATAGACTAGTCCATTAGGTGAGAGAGTCTCATGTTTTAAGTATCACATTGAGCTTACTAATTTACTCACTCCTAACATTACACTTCTTGCTCCGTGTGTCATGGCCTTAAAAGAGTTACATACAGGAATGAAGAGCATACTATGTAGGTTTTTGTTAATCATGTAAGTGTGTTTGGCACGACTTGCTGAAAAGTTAGTTGAAAGCTGAAAAGTCAGGGGTTAAAAAGCTCGTGGCTGACAAGCTCGCCAATTGAATTCGAAATGTTTGGTAAAATTAGTTGATCAATTAGCTAATACGTGTAAAATGATGTAAAATGTCGTCTTATTAACCCTAACTAACTTGTAAGTCATAATTCACTTCTATTTGACTTACCAAATTAGGGCTTAGAAGTTAGAATTTATTTTACAAAAAAAAACCGTCCTAACTAAACAAGTCTGCTGACTAATTTTTTGGTCAAATAAGCTTTTTGTTTGGCTTATAAGCCCTTCAAGGTGTGCCAAACATCCACTACATGATTGTATCATACTCTAAAACAACTGATTTTACAAACAGAAAGTGATATTTTGATAAGCTGAAAATAATAGCTTCTAATAAAAGCTGAATTTCAGCTCCTGCTTTCTAGTAAATGTCCTGCCAAACAAGCATGCAAATGTGAGAAATGAAAAGAGTCATTTTTTGTGTGCAGAACAGCCTAAGTAAAGCCCCAAATGGTTACACCGTTGACCGTTCAATACATGTGATCTAACCACAAATACGTCCAATGCATAAAAATAAATGGTGTTAAAAGAAGTAGTGTAAGTTGATAATTTTGGAATTATTAAATTTTTCGAGTATTGCAACCACTGGATGGGGCCAAATTTTGAATGTTTGTGAAGAGTGGTGGGTGGCTGTTGTTGTGCAGGCAGGATGCATTTACGTTGGATGTGTTGGAGGTTCCACAAGGTTCTGGTTCTGGTTTTGTTTGGGATAAAGATGGTCATATTGTGACAAATTATCATGTCATCCGGGGTGCTTCTGACCTCAGGTTAGTTGATTTTGATTAACTTTGTTAGTTTCTCAAACTTGTCCTTTGGTTTAATGCTGCTTATGGTTAGAGAGAAGTCAAAGATATGTCTGGTTCTGAGTCATATGATGCTGGGAAATTGTTGTATGGATAATCTAACCTACCTTATATTAAAGGGAGTTTCTGTGGTACCACTTAGGGACGCCCCGCCCTAACTTAGGGTGGGGCTATCGACTCTTCAAATCGCATATCCACATTCCCTCTAGTTTCCCATTTTACAAAATTATGATTGGTCAATGATGAGGAGCGTGAATAGACAGTTGGGAGTGCGAATAGCCTCAACATGGAACTTAAGGCAAGTTGTTAAGCATGTGTTTCGTGCTGGTTTTGTATTAAATTGTTTAAAATTACATTAAACATAACTGCAGTCAATGGAGTGTCTGACAACCGACCTTGAGTACTGTACCTAGGAATAGACAATAGGTAGTGGTCTGGTGGAGTATGTGTTACTAAAACAATGGGAAGGTGATAATATTATGTGTTACTTTGCTCCTCCTTGAGCATGGGTGTCTTTGCACTGAGATAGATATGTGATATATTGGATTCCTTTAATTGAACTCGTTGAGCATAAATCTAGATCATGGATACCACTTTACCAGGGTTTTAAATCGCTTTGCGATTGCATTGTGGCCTGATATGGCCAATGTAGCATGCAATCACGGCCTGATGTGGTTGCCGCAGCCCCCCTTATAGAGATGTAGCAGCCACATCATTGTTATGTGGTCTGCATTTTAAAACTCTGGTGGATTGTTGGGATGGTTTATAGTGTGTGAGTGGATCAATTGCTCCTGTTCATAAAGATGCTAGTTATGTGCAGGGTCACTCTTGCAGACCAGTCAACGTATGATGCAAAAGTTGTTGGCTTTGACCAAGACAAGGATGTTGCAGTGTTGCGTGTCGATGCTCCAAAAGACAAACTCAGGCCAATACCTGTTGGGGTCTCTGCCGACTTGCTTGTTGGTCAGAAAGTGTTTGCTATTGGGAACCCGGTGAGATGTCCCTATGCATTGATGCATGTTGTAAATATGCATAATGTATGAATTTTCCAAACTAGAGAGATGATGGCTATCCTTGTTTTATTTAGAGCTTTAAAAAGAGTTGAAATTTTGATGATCAAGGGGATGTCAATGTTCCTCAATCATTTTGTGTGGCTTTAATCATTCATGACTTGAATGCTGTTTGCTGTAAATCATTTAATTCCAATGTAATTGCCTTTTTCATGAATTTGCTAATGCGATTCTTATCTTGCAGTTCGGACTTGACCACACTCTTACGACTGGTGTCATCAGGTATGAAAACAGTGAAGTGAAAATACTGCCTTTCCTTTCCTCATGTCAGGCTATAAATTTTTGCTAAAACCTTTTATTGGTCTCACAAAATAGCAGAATGGTCTTTTCTCAGAGTCGCATTTTTTTTCTGATCGGTTTTTAAGATGACTCATCGTGTTGTAAATTTTGTCCATTAGAAGCACTAGTGAAGATGAATGGAGGCAAAAAGCTAAGTATTTATAATAAATGAGACTGCATTGCTGAATTAAAAAAAATGGGACTGCATACAATATAAACCTGCTAATATAATTACTCATAAGTGTTATAAATAAGGGAGAGAAGCAAGGTCCAGGAAAGATATGGGAAAACTTAGCAGAATTGTCGGGGATTTTAAGCTAAAGAGAGATTTTGTAACATAGAAGCTCATGTCAAATTCTTGATTCAGAAATATATTTGTTCTTCAAATGGGATGCCTTTAATCCCATTCCCGTGCTAAAGATAATTCATAGTTCATACATCTTTTCTTCCTCCTTTGAAACTTAAACTTTTTAAGCAAGGCATTTCATATGGTACTAAATATAACTTGTTTTTCAAATGTACACGTCATAAACATGTTGTGCAGACACTTGATAACTTGTTAGTTGGATACATTGTTTAATCATTTTTATGTTCCTTTTGTATTGATCGAGTTTTGCTGATACATACTTTCTCAATAGTGGACTTCGGCGAGAAATTAGTTCTGCTGCAACCGGTCGTCCAATTCAAGATGTTATACAGACAGATGCAGCCATTAATCCTGGTAACAGTGGTGGGCCACTCTTAGATAGTTCTGGAAACCTCATTGGGATAAATACAGCTATTTATTCCCCATCAGGTGCATCCTCTGGTGTTGGATTTTCTATTCCAGTGGACACTGTAAGTTCTTTCTCAGATCCATTTTTATAAAATGTTTCCTTCACGGAACAACTTTTCTTTTTTCATTTCCTCTATAATAGCTCATGTGCTTCTTATTTTAATTATTTAGGTAAATGGCATTGTTGACCAATTGGTGAAGTTTGGAAAGGTTACAAGACCTATTTTAGGAATCAAGTTTGCTCCAGATCAGTCTGTGGAGCAGTTAGGCGTAAGTGGAGTGCTTGTTCTAGATGCTCCTCCCAATGGTCCAGCTGGGAAAGCTGTAAGTTTATTCTCATGTTAATTTTTTTTTAAAAGAAGAGCTTCATTACGATGAAGAGAAGAAAATTACAAGGAATTTAGAGGATAAAGGATAATGATAAAGGGGGAAATAAGAAAGTAAGAAAAAAATCAATTGAGTCTCTTAGGGTTTCGTTAAGTGATCCATTCTCTTGTTCATTTGTGGGTCCCTGAACTTGTTAGAAAATTCATATATGCCCCTATACTTTTTGGGAAAATTCAATAAGTCCTTGTACTTTTTGAGAACCCTAATGAAACCTGACGAACATGTGTATGAGAGACTCAATTAAATTTTTATTTTTTTTTGAAGTTGGTGACCCAATTACAAACTTTTCAAGTTCAGAGATCCATTTGAATTTCACCAATAAGCTTAGGGAACTACATAATAGCTAAATCTTAAGGAAATCCCCATAAAAAAACCATGTGATTTGCATTAAGGAAATTCCCATAAAAAGACCATGTGATTTGTACTAAAACAAAGCCAACTGTCTAATCTTATTCAAAATTAGCAACAGAGCCAATGGAACATCCTAAAAGATTTCTAAGTACTGCAATCAAATAGCATAGATTTTACATTTTAGATTATCATAAAATCTTATCCTGTTTACTTAGCACAAAATCTAACCTTCAAATATTGATCCAAGGACCAAGGGAACACCCAGTTTATTCCCTATGTAAGCTTTATCTGTCATGTATTAATGAAAGAGTTGCCGTTATTCGCTGAAATGCATCAGTTTGATTTACTTGATTTCAAACTTCCAAAGGTGGGGATTTTTATTCTGTAGGGCTTGCTTCCAACAAAGCGTGATGCCTATGGTAGACTCGTTTTAGGTGACATCATAACATCTGTGAACGGGAAGAAGGTTACCAACGGAAGTGATCTGTACAGAATTCTTGACCAGTGTAAAGTAGGTGACGAGGTATGCTGCATCAAATGTCATTTGCTCAATTGCTGTTGTGTCTTTCTGCACTGTCTCTCTGTTAAAACTTTTTTTGCTAGACCCTCCGTTTCAAGCCCATGTTCATGATGTTCACAATTAGTTGATTTGTATGCTCACTCAAATGCCTGAAAATGATGGACTTGTCATCCAAACTGTTGTCTATTAGCATTATTGTCCCCCAGGTAGATTCAAGGGTGGTGTTAGATGGAATAAAGTGGTAGGAACAACTTGTCCATCAAAGTAAAAAAAACATACCAACTCATTCTGTCATAAAATTTTAACTAGAAATTCTGTCTGTCTAGCATTTTTCTTTGCTTAAATCTTTTCCTTTTTTTAAAAAAAAAATGATTTGAATGTCTCTGGCTTCACCTTTGTGGTTTTTGTTGACTAGAAATGCCTCAATACTTTAGGTTAAAAATTTAGAGACTTAACTCCAATTTAAAGCTGATTTATTATCCTAGACTTATATTTGATGGTGTTATGTTGTTACTCAGGTGATTGTGGAGGTGTTGAGAGGTGATCACAAGGAGAAGATCCCTGTCACTCTTGAGCCAAAGGCTGATGAAACATGATGTGCAAGTCATCCTTCATGTATATACATTTAATATTCCAAGGAATGCTGCTATTGTATGTGTATTCTTAGATTGTTTCTTCATAAGAAAAGGTTCAAATGTACATATGTAATATGGGACTGTCAACTGATAAGTGATCATCCTTCAACCTTTTGATTATTAAACTGTGTAGTACAACATGCCACATTTAATCGCCTCCTTCCAAATACAGAAAAAGGGAAGCATCTTAGAGCATGTTTGGTTACCAGTCAGAAAATTAATTATGGCCCCAAAATCACAGTGGAGCATAAGCAACTGTTAGTAACGTTGACATTCCAGAATTTATTCTGGGCTAACTCACTGCAGAACTAAACATGTTATTCAATTAATGCTCATGGTGGTAAAGATTCATTCATTTGCATGGAAAATAGGAAGAGTACTCAAATTTCAACCCCATAAAATATTCCAAACTTCATTATTTCTCTCTTTCTCTTTCTTTCTCATATTTTCAAACCTCATTTCCTTTTTTCTTTCTTTTTCTCATATTTTCAAACTCCACTCCATCTCTTAATTTTCACTTCTCCATTTCACTCCTTGCAAATCTTGTTCTTCATTCTAATCACTGTTCCCAAATTAAATATTCCCATTTCTGTTTAGGATAGGTTAAATTCGTGAGGATTAAATTTTTTGTATAAAGGATTGGATTTTTTTTTTGTTTCTAATAGTTTGTTTTTACAAACTTGATAAAATACATTTTTTGGCAAAAAAAAAAAAGGAAAATAAAAATAAGTTTCCAACACAGGAGTATCCAAAAAAAAAAGAAAAGCCATAACTCTGTTAAGTATGGATGTTAACCACTCAATGAACTTCATCACCCCATGCAATCAATATAGTGAATGTTACCACTAATTAGTTAAACCTAAGAAGCCTTGGTTTAAAACTAGATTAAAACTATGTACGGAAAAAATTAGTACTAATGTACTATGCATGTTAGCTTAAAATTAGATTTAATTATGTCACAAGTCCCTGAAGTTTGGGGTACTTTTGCCAGATATCCTTATTCTTTTTTTTTCTAATGTCTGACTCCCTGAATTTACTTCTGGGTTTGTCATATACGCCTACATTAGAATCCTGATCTGATGCATGAGGTTAAGCACGTGACGCTCCGTGGTCGAAGATCATTTTTTAAAAAATTAAAAAACTTAATATTTTTATATTGTAAGTTAAATAAAAAAAAAAAAGAATTGAAGAGAGAGGTCGTCTTCGCCCATGTGACATCACGCGACACTGCATGACCAACCTCCTACGTTTGACTAGGATTTTGATGTTACATGTCATCAAAATTGGCCAGAATTGGTAGTAGGGGTATATGACAAACCCAAAAGTAACTTCAAGGAGTTAGACATTGAAAAAAAAAGTATAAGGGTATCTGACAAAAGTACCTCAAACTTCAGTGACTTATGACATAATTAAGCCTTAAAACTATCTGACAAAAGTACCTCAAACTTCAGTGACTTATGACATAATTAAGCCTTAAAACTGTATACCGGTACTAATGTACTATGCATATTATCGTCACAATAATGGCTTTTCCGATTGGTGCCTATCTGAAAATTTTTTTGATACCAATTAGTCGAAAAAATACTCTGGTTAATTTTTCATTACCCCAAATAAAAAAAAATTGTATGGATATTTTAGAATTTTTACATTTAAAATGAGGTTTGTGGATAAAAAAACCGAATTGAATTCCAGAACTCAAATAAGAATGTCAAAAATTGGAAGAATACTGTTTAATTAATAAAGGGACAAATCTTGGCTTAGGTGTTCTTTTGATGCTTTTGGTGGTGTTCTATGGTAATGGCTGTTAAACATGTTTTTCCATTGGTGAGTTGTTTACATGAGTTTTGTATTTGTATGAGAACATTGTCCTGCTTAAACATCAGTGTAGCCAACTATATCCCTCTAAGCACAGGTTGAATGGTTGACTTGACTCTTGAGGGCAATTCTTTTTCCATCACCCCATTTTTCTCTTTTCCACCGCCTTTTATTTTTTCCACCACCTTTGAACATGTTTCTAGAAGTGTCAAAAGGGAAAAAACTTGGTATACTTCCATACATTTCCAACGTGGTTCCTTTTAAAAACATGCTTCCAGAAAGGTGGCTGATAGAGCTTTTATCATTACTTCCACATACTTCCATAATTTGATCAATACTATCCCCTTTTCTCTGATCTGGGAGACCTACTTTTGAGTTGTTCGATCTTGATATTTGTCATTGTTCTCTAGGCTTCGAGGGCGTGTTAGAACATGAAAATTCTAAATTGCTTACTTCATTCTTTGGGACACTAATTAGGGGTATGTTAATCACAAAAATAAGCAAGTTTCATGATTTAACTAATAGAAGATAGACATAGGATAACTAATAAAAGAAAGCTATAGGAATAAAACAATGCACAAATATATATTAAACCAACATACACAAATTAGAAAGTTGAATAAGTTGAATATTAAAACTATCACAATAAAACTTAAGGATTTGAGTCACAATCGTGAAAACTGAGGAACCGGAAATGCATAAAAAAAAAAAAAAATCTTTAATTGCCAAGGTTCTAAGATTATTGACATACAATCATTCTATTGGATGAGTCTGGAGGAGGGTTTAGATACTTTGCAGGAGTGACTAATCATATTGCACATATTTTTCTTGATCAGGAGAAAACAGAAAAGGGTGGTCTATATGTATTTGCCATCGACATTCATTCATTTTAAGGCAATCAAATTAGGATCTTTTTCATCCAATGCTAGGAATTGTTGCTTCCAAGTAGAAGAATTAGACCACACACTGCAGTCATATCTATGGTTAAAAACCAAAAGGAATGCATCGCAGTAAGTGAAAGATGCATTTGGATTCACATTGTACCTCCCTGTCCACGGTTGTTGATTTAGATAGCAATCAATTGTCATGTTTTTTTCCTTCAAAAGTGTCGGTCATATAGTTTTTAGGCTTAATTATGTCACAAGTCCCTGAAGTTTGAAGTACTTTTGTCAGATACCCTTATTCTTTTTTTTCCCAATGTCTGACTCCCTGAAGTTACTTCTGAGTTTGTCATATATCCCTACTACCAATTTTCACCAATTTTGCCTGCATATAACATCGGAATCCTTATCAAACGCAGGAGGTTGATCATGTGATGTCGAGTGATGTCACACGTGCGAAGACGACCTCTCTCTTCAATTCTTTTTTCTCTTTTTTTATTTAACTAAAAATATAACAATATTAAATTTTTAGTTTTTTAATTTTTTTTTAAAAAAGGATCTTCGACCACGGGACACCAGGTGCTTAACCTCCTGCATCTTATCAGGATTCCGATGTTACATGTCACCGAAATTTGCCAGAATTGGGAGTAGGGGTATATGACAAACTCAGAGGTAACTTCGGAGAATCAGACATTGGAAAAAAAAGAATAAGTGTATCTGACAAAAGTACCCCAAACTTCAGGGACATGTGACATAACTAAGCCTAGTTTTTAAAGGTAAGTGTATACTGTTGTGATCCTATGCACATCCATGGGAATGAACCTTGTGCTACACTGCTACATGAGAAAACAATTTCAATGTTAAAATAATTTGGACTACTACTACATTTGTGGGAATTTTAGCAACTTATCTTTTCTTCATTGGTGCCATGGAAAGGAACTAAGGAAGGAATCTTGATCTTGGTATTTATGTTCACATCATGATCTTTATATAGCTAAATGTGGAAGTCTTTATAATAGTTCGGAGGGATTTCCACCAAGTCAGGACATGTAAGATATATGGACTCAATAATGCAGGTTAACTCCAAAATGATTAACTAGGAAAGAGAAGAGCTCATTATTACATTTTTCGAAGAAGATTACGGAGAGATCGTCAGGGTTCATGATGACTTCCTTATGATCACAGTAACTATTGACAATATCAAAGTCTACAAAGTCTTTGTTGATCAAGGGAGCTCGACAAATAATGTTCTACAAAACTTTCAAAGCTCTTCACCTCATCAAGGAATCGGGGAGAGACAAGATATGTGAACACCCCTCAACTCTATCTAGTTGAGGCAGAAATACCGTGCTTAATTTGTGGACAAAGAAAGTAGTTGATCTATTAATGAAAGACAACATGCTATTTCGATAAATGCATCCTTGACAAGGAAGTGCATAAACGGCTTGTAACCAGTGCTTGATAAATAAAGGATTCCTTTAAAACGAATAAAGGAAAAAGTAGTGTAACAAATGAAAATCATCCATATATTGATTACAAAAAAGACTTGAAGTCAACTATTTGTGACATTACAAGGAAATTATGAATGAAATACATTTACAATTGAAAATCAAACTATATGTTGCAGTCCCATATGAAATTTGGAGGAAGGAACACATCTACTCTAAACCAAAGAGAAAGAACCTCTATGAGAGTTAACATTTACCCTAGATAACAAGAAATAAAAGGAAAAAGAACAATCCTAAGACATGAAGGAGGTCAAAAAGCCACATTCACAACACCCCAAGATGAGAAGAAGGCAAAGACGTGAACTTCATAATGCAGAACTTCCACCCTCTTCAGAAGTTTCTGAGGGAGCCTTTGCCCCGCGAGCTACAACAATAGGAGTTTCCTCCTCATCATCATCTTCAAGATTGGAGTAAAAATCTAGCAAGATCATCAAGAGTTATTGATCAAATCTAGCTCAACTTGCTCTCCAGTCACAATGGAAGGACGACAGGTCTTGCTCTCAACCACTTGACAATCGGAGTGAATCCCCTTACTCCTGAACTAAAAAATCAGGGTTAACAATCTTCACCAACTTCAGGCAAGAACGGAAGTTGTCCTTTCCAATCGTTGACAAATCATGCAAAGCCAGATCAAGCCGATCTTGAAGATCCTTATTTTCAGATTCAAGGATAGCTTTCTCTTTCACTTCAAGCTCGATGTGTCCCTAGGATATTTCAACAAGTTTAGCCTTCCTTTGAAGATCAGAAGTTGGTTGCTCAAGCCTAGTGTTTTTGGATTCAAGGGAGGAAATCGAAAGCTTGGCCTGAACAAGGGCCAATTTAGCAGCTCGTTGTCGCGCTAAATCAAATCTTACCATGAGCTCCAAAGCTTGGATATCAGGTACAATAGCAAGACCTTTCCTTGTTGGCAAGAGAAGCTCAGAAGCCTTCGATAGAAGATCAGAAACCTAATCCAAAGCTTCTTGATTAGAAGACAGAGAATTTACAAATGTCATAGATGTAGGATATCGAGACATTGGCAGCACATTTTGAAGAGGGGCAAAAGATTCCCTAAGGAAAATCACATTAGAAGAATCTTCTGCAATCCCAACTTTTGCATTAGCAGGAGTTGAAGTTGAAACAGGAGCCACCTCCTCGTGGTCCTGTAGAAAATTTGGATCTCACCCTTCCGTATTGGTGAGCTCATCCATCTTCCCAAAAATAATCTCCCCTTGGGAAAGGGGAGCGGCATTAGAAGGTTGAACTATAATAGGAGAGACTGAAGAAAATTCCCCTTGTTTCGTTAATGAAGGAACTAATGAAGCCATCTTGGGATGAGGGGGAGGAAGAGTAGGACTTGACGGAGTTTGAGAAGTCTCCATCACCTCGGAAGGCTTTGGGGAATGAGAAGGGTGTTTCCTATTCGAAGACCCAATTCAATCATCATACCCAGCCAGTTTCTCTGGATGAGCTTCAGTTGAACCCGATCAAGTTCCTCGAAGATCGGAAGAAGAAGATCTTGTGCCCTTCTTGGTGGCCAATGATTGAGCACGATCGAGAGCACGAGTCATAGCGCTTGCAAAACAGAAGAACTAACATAGATTAGAAAAACATTTTCAAAGCAATAAAAGATGAACAATGAAAGTTACAGATACCTAAATGCTCATGAAGTACAACTACATTTGTACGGATGCACGAGTCAACATCAAGAGGACCATGCTTCGGGGCCTAGTCCACTAAAGCTTGGAGCATGTCGTGGTCGACCTCACTAAGATCGAGAGCAGAGATCATGGAAGTTGAAGGGTCAGAGATTTTATCCACCTAACTAGTGTGGAGTAGAGGGATATCACCAAAGGAACCCCTAGAAGAAATTTTGAAGTATTCATGTTTAAATCCCCTGTCGAACTCTTTTATAGAGAACAAGGGAAGACCACTATTCAAAATAAAGATCGTCCAGCTCGTCTTACGATGATCACCCTCAACAATCAAGTTCAAAGCTCAATATAAGTGGAAGAATAAATAACTAGAGCAGTTTTTAGCAATGGAAGGAGGTCTTAAAAAAGCAAGCCTCCCAAAATTTCTTAAAACCCGCTAGTAGTTCCTAAGAGTTGGGATGAAGTTGGCTAGGGGCTATGTGGAGTTTATTCAAGACATTTTCAAAGAAAGCGTCAAAAGGAAGTTTTAACCCCATGTACGAAAAAAAATATTTCCATCATTATGTACTTAGGTTCGAGAGAATCTCAATCACGACTCGAGCAGATTCATGAGTAAGGAGATAGAACATAAATACGAAAGCGATTTAAAATAGGATCGTTGCAAATAGCAAGGTTTTGAATATCATAATTTTGAATGAAGGTTGATTGGGCATGCAATTCACTGTTGCACACCCATATATATGATTCCTAATTTTTTGGTCTCTTGGTCAAATTCCTGTTGAACTTTATTTTACCTAAAGTTTTGGAAGAAAGGGGGAAAGTTTTTTAATAATGGCATCCCAAGAGGATGTTCATCATCAAAGTATTTTTAACCTCGTAAAGCCCGTTCATGGTCAAGAATTCGAGAGTAGAGGAACAAGATTCACCGAACTCTACAGTGGACAAACTAGGATCGTTATGACATGATTTTGATGATTCAGTATCGGTGGAAGCATAAAAACCAGATTTGTATTTAGATTCAGACATTATGAAGAGATCATGAGAAAAGAATGTGTACCTTAACATAATTGAAGAGCGAGAGTTTGATTTAGGGTTTAGGAAGAAATGCATAACTCAACCAAGAAATTCGAATTAAAATGGCAAAAGATGGCAAAAATGAAATTTTCTAAATTAAAAAGAGTTGGTATTTAAAGTCTGCGGGTTGGGCAGACAAAACGTACAGTTGTCAAAATCTTAGCCTTCACGAAGATAGAATGATGAGATGGGGTTTAATAATGTGCACAAATTCCAAGGTAGCACGTGTGATAGTGGAGCGAAATGGTCGTGGATGAAATTCAAAATATGCACAAGAACCCAAGAGACGAAGGTTTATTTTAGGCCCAGCCCAACAGTCGAGCCTGAAAGAGGAATTGTTTTAAATATTTTACTAGGGGCTACCCGAGATCCTTGAATAGCTCGTAGCTCGAAGTTCCCATTAGAGGAACGACTTAGGAGCTTATGTTCCGGACCTATCATAAACTAAGGACATCTACCTTACATGATGACCTCTTGAAGACCTACTGCAACTCATGAGAAGATCTTTAAACAAGAAATCGACCTCGAGCATCCTACAATGAAGGCTTGGACTCCGGGTTAACCTGGAGAAGCTCAGATACATATAAGATTTGTAGATAAATCACAAGACTTACTCCTAAAGTGAATCTCTAGAAGATAAACAACTCAATTATTGAAGATGCTTGACAGATTAATGAAGGATTATCAGCAATTATAGAAGAACACATCTTATCTCCTTAAAGATAAGATTACACGAAGATTGTTCTCAAAGATTTAAGAATTATAAGGGAAATACAATAGGCCAAGTTGTTCATCTTGATTCTATAAATACCAGCATCAAGCAGGGGGATGAATACACATCCAATACACACAAATCCATTAGAACACTTTGAGTACATCACCAATCACATTAAACATTCCTAGAGAGAGCTATTCATCAGTAAGAGAACCAAACTCTTGTTGTGCCACACAGTGGCAGTTGCATCCAAACCCCGCCACAAAGGTTTAACAACCACTCGAAGGCCATTGCCAAACAATACTGTGAGTCTTGACCTTAGATCTGAAGCGGCATGCTAGTTCATTCATACAGGAGATACTATATGACAAATGACCTCTTTAAGAGTTAGGGATAGCTCGAAGCCGTCATAATCTCCCTTTATGCCCTATTTCAATGTGCCTGATTGAACTACCTAGTCTTTATCCCCAGAACCTAGTTCGAACAGGTATGTAGGACCAATAGCTCACTCTTGTCAAACTAAATATCTTTAACAAGAACCCCTGTTCTAACTTAACAGAACACCTCCAAATCCAACCATCCCCAATAATATCTTATAAGCCAAAGATGCTACTCCATCGTGTAGCTTGGTCTAAGATGTTTTTTTTAGCTTCCAGAACATGTGTCTTAGGATAGTAACTTGCCTTTAAAACTTTTGCTGCTAGGGAATTGTCATTATGAATCAAGAGCCAAATTTGTTTTAATTTGTTGGCAAGGCTTTGTCAAAAGGATTCCTTGTTCACCACTTTCTTAGGCTTGGCTAATTTGTTACATCGAATCCAGTGGGTTTTTGTTTCCACTCCAAAAGAAGAAACTCACTATACTTTCAGTTTTGTTACAAAGGCTTGTTGGTAGAGCGAAACAACTCATAATATATGAAGAAATTGCTTGCATCACAAACTTTATCAAGGTTTCCCTACCAATTCTAGCAGCAAGCAATTTCTCCTTCTATTCCTTAATTTTTTTTTCCAAACTTTGTCGCGAACGAAATCAAATACTCGAGTCTTTAATCTACCAATAATGCTAGGCAAACCAAGGTATTTAAAGTTTCTTTCCATTGCCTTTCAACCCAATAATGCTAAATTGGGATTGGGGATTGAAGTTGTTATAATTAACTAAACTTCTAGACTTGTTAAAGATATCATATTAAAACTTGTTAAACGAAAGTTGTAGACTTCAATTAATTTTCATATGTATCGTTTTTAAAGATATCCCATTAAACTTGTTAAACGAAACTTGCTTGTAGACTTGTCCAATTGTTTACTAGCTAGAATGTTAATGAAGTTCATTTTATTCGCCAAGTGATGAACATTTAGCCTCAAGATGAACATAAACCAAGTTCAAAGTTTCATATATATGAAAATTAGATATAAATATCATATAGTGAAGGTAGCGAGCCCTCTTCATTGCAGGCACACACGACCTCTAAGCATGGCACTAAAAAAGCTTCCATTGCAAGACTGTGGCCACATCTTTTACCTAACAAAGAAGAAAAATGCACCTTATTATAAATTACACGTTGCTCCTAATTTTCTTGCATAAATAGGAACTTTAATCAGGAGCTACATATATGGAGAATGATGGAGAATCTCCACCATCTTTTATTGATTAGGAAATTTCATTATTTCATAACAAGGGTAATTACAATAAAGTACATTTTAGGAATTAAGGAGAATACTTATTAGGGAACCAAGATGAGGTCATTGATATAATGGTTGATGTTCATACGGAGAAAGAAGTAGCAAGGCCAAACTCAAGGGACCAGAGCTCAAAAGATCCTTTAACAAAGTCATAGTATCCTCCTTTCAGCGCCAATGTCTTGTTCACCAAGCCATCTCTAACAAATGGGTAGGTTAGCAGGTTTCCAAGGGAAACATTCACTGCTTCCTGAAAATAGAATCCAAATTAACTAGTTAGTATCACACACATGGTTTATTGAAAATCATCATGCATGTAGCCATTGCCATCATGCCAAAGTTCAAGAAAAAGTTTTTTTTAAGCATCCATTTCCCAACATTTTGGGACAACTTTATCCGTGTAGTAAATAAAAGAAATTTTAAAAGGGGGAAATATTTATTGTCCCATAATATTCGCTATTGTTTCCGGAACAAAATATAAAATTATTGCATATTTAAATTATATTTCATCATGTTACATTATAATATATATATAGACACACACAAATAGTACTTAATTTCTTGAGTTCAAGGTAGTTTCAAATATTTTTTGTGGGTCATATGCTAAAATAAGTAATTAAGTTTTTTAGGGTAGTGACAATCTTTAGGAAATTGAGTCATTCTTTTAAAATTTTTTAAAAATACTTTTTTTTTTGTGTACACCAAGGGTATCCCCAGCCGATAGCCGAAGACTAATTCCCTCCGAGGCGTAGAGATCACCGAAGTGGGTTTTGCCTTTACCAACAAAGCTTTTTCCATGCCCACGGCAGGGATCGAACCCCTGACATCATGCTTAAGGAACCCAGCTATCTACCAACTGTGCTGGGCTTTGTTGGGTTTTAAAAATACTTTTCCTAAATTTAATTTAATAAAATTTGGAAACTGCGTTAAAATATCATTTATACAAAAATATTATAAATACCGTACAAACATCGCATGATTACCGCACACACACTATAATATATATCATACGACATTCACACAAGGGTAATAAATATTATTTTATTTGAAATAGGCCTTTTTAAATTTTTCATAAAAATTGTTTTTATTTTTTTATAATATCTCAACTTAATTTTAAAATTAATGTCAAAAATTCACTAAAAAACATTATCATTCTATTTTTCCATCAAATAAAATAAAGTCACATAAAAATATAAAACTTCTTAAAAAATTTGGGTCCTGTGCTGTAGCAACTTTGGCACATGTAATGAGACTGCTATGCTCAAGTCTAATGAAAATATCATAAAATGTTCATGTATCTGGGGCCTTTTGTTGTCACATACCTTCTCACAGTGATAGCATAGCTCAGGGAATGGTGCATCTCCATGTGCTGCTTTCACCTTTGCCTTTGCAGGTAAACCAATTTTGACCCATTCCTCAATAAAATCACTGCACAGTACAAATCAGATATAAATAAAGCAAAATTGCTAATGCTGTTTGTATCAATTATACTGATGTAGCTGGTGGCTCACGGCTGTGCCAAAGTATTTCTTATACTTTCCTCCTTAATAAAATTTTATTTTATAAAAAAAAAAGATTATAGCAATGTAGCTTAAAATAATTGAAAAAAAAGTGTATTTTTTATTTTTTATTTTTTTTTATGTGAAGCAAAATGACTCACGTGGAGTAGGTTCCATCAAATGGGAAAGACAAAAGCCCCTTAATACCACCACAAGCACTGTGTCCAATGACAACAATTTCAGACACCTGCAGGAAAATTAGTTAGTGTAATTAAGTCTTGACTTTCATGCAATTGTTAATTATGGTACGGATTTTGTTAAAGAGTTTGCTTAACCCAATTTTTAAGGTTGATGATAAGAGTAAAAAATACTAGTAAAAATATATTAGGAAACAAATTAAAGTTTATTATAATTTTTTTTTCTTTTTCTTTACGGGGAGGGAGAAAGCGTCATTAGGAGGGTTCTAATCCAAATTCTGACTTTATGTCCCGCAACTTTACCAACTAAAATATTTTTTGGAGATAAGTTTATTATAACTTAAAGCATTAAATTGTTAAGTTTTTCGATACAAATGCATTTATTTTAATCTATTATCTTCAGTCTTATTAGCTGAGATTAAGAAAATCATTTTTATATAATGAACATTTTTTTGGTCTACCAGATATCAACCAATACAAGTACGATGACTAATCATTCAAATAAAGTTCAATCCTTTCGAACTTGATACTCCAAACTAAAATGATTTACATTCATAAAAACTATTAAACATTTTTTTTTAATTCTTTAAAAGGTGACATGTTTCATGGAAACCCTTTTCATATCACTAGAAAATTATAGTTGTTTAGAAGTTATAAAAAATTATTCTTATATTAATTTTTATTTTATTTACGTCTGGGTAATGATATATAAAGTTAATCCTTTCAAAAAAAATAATTTATAAAGTCAAAGTTAATCATATTTATTGGATGATTAATAAGTAATTATCATGATAAAAGAGCGTCGTCCACATGGCTATCATGTACTAAGTCTTAAAGTTTGGGATCGGAGTTGGAAGTCCCAAATTTGATCTTAGACACCACCATTTGGTGATTTGTTGATAAATTTAATTTTCATTTCCCTATTTCATAAAACAAAATTAACCTATAAAAAAACCAAGTAATTATCATGATGATTAACCATGAGTTTATACACCATTAATGAAATGTAAAAAGTGGTATAAGATGATAGTTTTTGTATTTGTAGAGTAGGAGTGCTTATAAAAAATAAAAAAAGTAGTATAGGGAGTACACTATTCATAAAATTAAATTATATGCTTTCCATTTATCTTCTAATGATTGATAATGTGTACCTTGAGGTGCAAAACTGCGTACTCAATAGCAGCTCCAGCTCCAGCAAATTTAGTCTGATACAGACAAGAGTAACAATTTGAGTACTGAATTGAGTATTATATATCGTCTCAACACAAGGGAATAAATGTATTGGAAAGAGACCTGATCATAGGGTGGGACCATGTTAGCAACATTTCTGACCACAAAAGCCTCTCCTGGCTGGAAATCTAGCACATGAGATGGGCACACCCTTGAGTCTGAGCAAGCAAACACCATAAACTGAAAAGAAAAAAAAGGAAAGGAAAAATTAGTCTTGAAAAGAACAAACGTTTTAATTCTTACCATAAAGAGCAATATAATCTAACAAGTTCAAACAATTTTATGGATAATTTGGATTTTTTTTAGGGTTTTCTTAAGGGCTAAGGATAAGAGGCTAAAAGTGGACATCATGTGTTGGAAAATGGTACATTGAAAGAATAAAAACACCTTATATTTAGTTTTTCAACACATGATATCCACTTTTAACCTCTTATCCTCAGTCTTCTTAAGGACTGAGGTTAAGAAAACCTTTTTTTTTTTAATTAATTTTGCTCTAAAAAATTAAAGTTGTTTAGAAGTTACCGAGAATACTTGTTTATGAAACATTTTTTATATTTCGAAGAGTATTATCTATACAGTAAATTTAGTCAATTTTTCTTACAATTTTACTTTTTACAAGGCAAAGTGTGACCAAAACTTTAAACTATACCATCCAAAAGAAAATAATGTTATCTTGACAGTAAAATTTGGACAATTTTTGTGTCAATTTTACTTTTTCATGTAATGACAGGTGTGCATTGTATTATTAAAATCAAAATTGTGAAAAAGTTATCGAAAATAGTTGTTGACAAAATATATGCTAAAGGGTTATATTCTATAAATAATTCATCACAAAATTAATACCTTGGGGGCCTGGCCTTTGGCAAGTTCACCATACAAAGCTGGATTCTTGCTGTGAAAAATAAATAGTAGAAAATGAGAAAGCTTAAGCTAAAAGAAATTAAGGAAATTAATTTAAGCTATAATAATGAATGAAGGCAATAAGGTATAGAGTGACTAACTCATATTTCTCTTTCTTGAAGTAAAGGAAACCAGTTTTGATCCTATCAGAGGCTTCAGATGATGGGATTCCATCAGATGATGTTGTTCCCAACTGAGCTGTTATCTGCTCTACCTTTTCAGCTGCTGTTGCCTTCAGTTCAGTCTTCTCCCTACAATATTTGAACATAATGCAATTGTAATTAAGTAAATAAAAAAAATTCTTTTATTAAAAAAAAAAAAAAAACAGAAGAGTCATGTATGTTGTATGTGAAATAATATTAATTGCATATATTTTCTAGCTGGCAGAGAGTGTGTGAAATTTTAATTACCTCAACAGTTTCTGGAGTTCCTCAATAGCTTCCTCATAGTTCTTACCCATATCCTCTCTCTTCAAAAAGAAAAAAAAAACATAAATAGAAATACATGGCAATAAATATATATTTTTTGGTTACATGTCAATAATTTAACACATAGTATTGTTATATTCTAACTTTTTTTTTTATAGACAAATATTTAATTTTCATTTTCAGGATTTGAATCAATTGAACTAGGTCTTGAAACATTGTATATTTATTTAAAAAAAAAAAAGTATAGTATACATAAATATGGTGTACCATAGGATGACCACGAAAAATTAAAGTTGTACGAAAAGTAATTTTATCACCTATGACACTGTAATTATACTTACAAAAGGGAAAACTAAAGGAAAATAAAATTTAGACTTTGACTAAGTAAATAAATAGTGTCAATTTTCACAAAAAAAAAAAAAAAAAAAAAGTTGGCAAAACTGGTTTTGAATGGACCTTTTCTTATGTTTAGTACGTATTTTGGATTTGTTGCTTTATCCGCCTTAGAATCCTCCAACTAACTTGGTTCCTCCATTCAAGGCGATTTCACATTATATATATAGTTTCATTTTATGTATAAATTATTAATAAATTTTTTTTGATTATTTGTATGGTTCTGACTGATGACACATACTAGGACATGAACAAATCCATATCACACACCTGTCCCTCAAACCTAACTACACTATGAGATGGTTCCATAGAGAAATCAAAGGGTGTAAATTAAAGTTCCGCCTGAAAACTCAGCTTTAATGATATAGTCAAACGTGTATATATGTTCCAAGTAGCAATCAAATTAATGCACCCCATATACGTGGGCATTGTTTGATAAAAAAATATTGATAAATTTATAAAATTAACCTATAAATAAGTTTACATCATAAAGAAAATAATATGCGTTACTTGTTTTTTATTGATTAGTTAACAAATAACACATGTCATTTTCTTATGATAATGGCTTATTTGTAAGTGGATTTGTAAATCAATTTATCATAACTATTATTAAAACTAGTGACACAAAAGAAAAAAAATCTATGATACTCCTACACATAGATTTTTTTTGGCCTGTCACTTAAATTTATTTATTTATTTATTTTTTGAAAGATACAAGAAATGTAATTTAAATTTTGAAGTTATCAAATGTTGTTTTGAATATAATGTTGGCAACTTCTTAAGTTTTAAATCAAGATTTATGTTCATAATTGAGATCATCACAACATTTTTTTTATATAGCTTGTAATTACGGTAGATGCAACCACAATTTGAAACCAGGATCATACAACAACCTCTTAGACCATGAAACTATTTCAACATTGATAAGATGTAAACAGAGAGAAAGAGAAATAATAAACAAGCATGTGAGAAAATAAAAATAAGGAGATGATATTTTGTTGTAAAAATTAATGAAACATATATATACCACAACGGGGGTGATGATGTGGGAAGGGGCAGCAAAAACAGGTTTGTCTTGAATGAGAGAAGGGAAAGAAGAAGGGGATGTAGTTGAAGAAGAAGGGGAAGAGTTAAGGGATGCAAAGACTGAAGGGCGCAATGTGGCTCTCTTAAGAGAAGTTTTGGCAGGGGAGATGGAAGAGATGCTCCAACCGTTGATGGAAGAGGTCGACATTGGTGCAATGGAGACTCAAATGGTATTGCTATATAGTAGTAGTAGTAGTAGTAGCTATAGTAGTAGTAGCTATGACATGAGCATGATGATGGCTTGATACCCCCATTTTAATGTGACTACAAGGAGGATAATGAAAGTGAAAGGTAAGGAAATGAGAACTTCAATCCTATCCTAGAAGATGAGGTTTGAATGTTGGAGATTAACTATAAGAGAATGACCATAACCCAATGTCACTTTGGATCACCCAATTCTCTTCTTGTCATATACCTCTTCTTTCTATCCCCCATTTACCTACATAAACATGTGGCAAAACAAAAATAGTTATATATATTCTTTAGTAGTTGCTCTAAATTGAATTTTTGAGTGCTTAAATACACCCTTTTTATTTGAACGGATATAATAACATATCTCTCTCACAATGTGTTATTTCAACATTTAGAATAGTCACTCAATTATAGATATATATGTCATCACTCACATTTATACTCAATTCATTTATTTCAATTATATATATATATATATATATATATATATATAGTCCGGTTCAAAGTTATGTACAAAAGTTAAAAGATGAAAAAAAATGTTGTGATAAATAAAAAAAATAGTTGAAAAAATGAGTATAATATTTATGTTTTGAGATTATAAAATAACAATGTATGAAAAAACAAGATAAATTTTTTTAAAACTGTATTATTACATATCAAATAGAAAAAATATACTACAATATGTAACCGCTATCATTTAAAGTTTCCAATAAATAGCTCAATTGATAAAACTACGAGACATAAAATTCAAGCACGTGAGTTTGAACTATAACAGTTACACCATTTCTCTTTTTCCCTTTCCTGTTAAAATAAGAAATGCTAAATTAATTTCTAAAAAAGAAATGCTAAATAGGAATATTGTAGCTGCACTAAATTGTTTTTTGAGTGCTTAATAAAATGTTAAATATGGACCATTCACCATTGCATTGTGTATATAGATATTATCTATGAGACTCACGTTAATTCTTATGAGCATTCAGAAATAGAAAATGAAATTGTGGTACTGGGTATTCCGAGGGATTTGGAGGTTCGTTGTGTTGTAGGGTAAGTTTGTCCCCTTTTAATTTATGGGTCATGACATGCAGGCAATGCCGGTTTGCCACGTAGCTGATAATGCAACCACTTATATCCCAGCGATGAAAAGGACAAAATTTACATCATGGATTTATGGTATATATTGCAGTAACCGCAGGTTCTATTCTCTGTTTTTGCAATACATTCAATTCACGATCAATGATTCTAATGTACACTTTTTCTGTTTTTATTTTTCTTTTAATTAATACAAATGTACAGATGATGCAAAACTATAGGACCCCTTTGAAAGATTTTACCTATTAAGAAAGTTGAATAATTTAATTAATTGTATTGGAAATGTGAACTTTTGATATGTATTTTCAAAATTACCCCTATTAATATTATTGAGAATCTAAAAAGTGGTAAATAAATAAGGGTGTTTGTGGAAAAAGGTAATTAATGATCATTGAAAATTGATAAAGGGTCTTATAAATAGGGACAAAATAAAAATGTCAAAAATGTCTTATATTTAGGGACAGAGAGAGTTTTATGCAAATAACAAAGTTCATTCATGTATTACATAATACAATACTACTGTTGATTTCAAAATTTGATATAGAAGATTTACATGATAGGAACTTTCAATCCAACAGTTGATTTGATTAAATTTGACTTAGTGTAGAAATTATGAGCGATATAAATGTTGGTATAATTTAACTTGGTATAAACAGATTACATCTTTGGAAAAGTTAGATGCATGGAATTTAAAGAATAAAACAATGCACAGATGATAAGGGATATGATGCTACTTAAGTAAGTGGTTGAGGGTTCGATCCCCGGCTCTTGCAAATGTATAGCCCTCGAAAGGGTGCGACTATATTGAAAGGATTAGTCACTAGTTGCGTGAATGAATACCTTGGAAAACAAAAAAAACAATGATGTCTAAGGGCATCCACCATAATAATCTACTAGAGTTTTGCGGGAGAGGCTGAAGTATGGTAAAGTATGAATACCATGGTGATATATATATATATATATATATATATATATATATATATATATATATATATATTCTCATATAGAGTATGATGATTGACTTTTTTTAGATAATAGATCAACTCATTATACTCATGGGAATCTATTCTCATTTGCTTAAACATACAGTTGCTCGCACCACCTGAACTCTCTAATTTTTTGTGCTCTTTTTTGAAAATAAATAAATAAATAAATAAATATGAAATGAAAAATTAATTACAAAATCTAGAAAATAAAAAATTTATCTAGAACTTTTGATAAAAAAAATCAAATATAATAGATAATTTTCAAAATCAACCTATGAATACAGACCTATACCACAAATAAAATGATGTATCACATTGTTGTTATTGATTGATTAACAATTGACACTCTTTATGATGTAAATTTATTTATTGGTTAATTTGTAAGTTTATATATCATTGCTCATAAAAATAGGAGGATTCAGATTGGTCAAAACATCATGAATTGCAGCCAGATTTGTAGGAGCTTTATGGCATCATTTTGGAGGAACATGAGAAAATGTAAATTAAATTGTGTTATTTTTTAAATTATTATGTATTTTATATTTTTGTGCAGTTTTTACTTTTAAGTATGTTCATCAGTTCATGTAATTTTATTTACTAAAATTTATTTTTTTGCAATTTTAATTTATAATATTATTCATATATAATATTGTTTATAAAAAAGAATAGAATGCAAAATAATATTCAAAATTTAAAAGATCAAATTTATAATTCTAAAATTTATTTGGAGAATATGAAATTGGATTCGAAAAGAATAATGCTAATATTTTTTTTTTAAATGCGCTAATACAGTATATTGTTAATGTACTAGAGTCTAATGAATTTGTACTGTTGTGGATGTCATGTCATATAAGAAACCTTGTTTGGTGATATGTTATAGACAAATATTTAAAAATTTAAAAAGATCTCTCTCTCTCTCACTTTTAAATTTTGAATATTATTTTTTGCATTCTATTTTTTTTATAAGAGAGGGGATGGGTGACTGGGAGGTGGTCTCTCTCTCTCTCAATTTTAAATTTTGAATATTATTTTTGCGTTCTATTCGTTTGTATAAGAGGGGGAATGGGTGACTGGCAGGTGGTCGGTGACGGTGGAAGGGGGTGGTAAGTTACGTAGCGTAACATATTACCTTCTTCCACTATCATCTACCACCTATCAACAAATCCCCACTATAAAGAATATGAAAAAAATTTAAAAAATGAATCAATATGCATACCATATTATATTACCCCTTTCACAGTCACGCAAACATATAGGTTCCTACTATACTGGATGGGTAGAATTTTTAAAAAATGAATAAATACGTATACCACTGTATAAATATGTATTATCCCTTGTAAAATCATCAAAATCTCTCATTCAAAAAACCGGACTTCTTTTGTTATTAGCATATGAAGTGATGAATTTGAGTAAACAAGAAACTCTTAAAGTCGAAATTAATTAGTTTGAAAATGTAAGGCCAAAATTGTCCAAAAGATAAAAGGATGATGGAAACAATTTAAAAGTTTCAGCGTTAGTTATGTAGCATATTTAAGAAAATAAAATAAAATATTTTTTTTTAATTATAATCATACATCTTCCAAGTCTTCTCTATCCGTTAGTTGGTAGAACCAACGGTTCTTATGTGTTAGACAAGATAAGTGATGGATTTTACAGATAAAATTCTATCCTTGAAGTTTCGAATATGTGGCTCATAATCTAAATACATGAATATGATTTCTGATCGAGTGTGCCACATTGTCTAGGTGGTGGCCTGGTGGGCTTATATATACCTATACACTAACAGGCTCATACATACATATATATATATATATAGAGAGAGAGACTCAAATGCAACTCATTTTTTTTACCACATATTTAATTAACAAGCATTACTTAATATAATAATGATAGCTAGGGTACATTGATTTGTGTTTTTTTTTAAAAAAAATAAATAAATTTTGTAAATAAAAAGACAATTCTCAAACACAATTATTAATTTGTTTGGATAAGATTCTTACAATAAAAAGAATGTAAAGTACTAGTATTTCTTTACTTTTTCGGTTTTCACGATAAGCTAAAATGAAGTATATATGTTTCTAGTCAAAATTAAATGAGAGTAGAAGCTGAGAGATTTCTATCTTGAAAATTATTTTTCTTAAATGCGCTAAAAATTTTCATTCCGAATTGTTGGGAGAGCTATAGCAATTTTTTTTTCTATAAAATAAAATGAAACCTAAAAATTTAAGAAAATCTTAAGCGCCGGGGTTGAGAAAACCCGAAAATTTAAGTCCCAAACCAAATTGTATCCGTTCCATGAAAATATTCTTCTAATTCTTTAATTAATTAATCACTTAAGAAACAAGATGTCTATGCCCATGAATGTGCCTACGATAAATAAATTACTAGTGAATACAAACATAAATACATGCATATTCGAGTTCATCATATTATTTGAAATTGTAAATAAACCCATCCACTATTTATATTTGCAAATAAGTAAGCACATAGAGAAAAACAAAAGAGGACCTGGAGTGAGGATTACGATGTGATTGACACCTACGAAGGAATTTTTGAGTTGGCATTTGAAACGAGATCACCTTGACAAAGTTTGTGTCCTGGAACTACCAAGATTGCTTAAATTTTGTCCTTTGACGAAGCATATGTATGTCGGGAAAAAAAAAATTCACCTTTGTGAAGTTGTTGTTGTTCTAGGACACCAACTTTGTCAAGGTGATATAGAGGATCCAATGTTACACCAAAATCATTCCATGGATGGAAACACCTTCTGGTCATAGTTATATATAATCAAGAAGCAATCCAACTGGAAGAGATTGAGAGAAAGATTAGTGCAATAATTAGGAAGGGAAAGAGATCGAAGAAGAGGTTTTGGGTTGGTTTTGTTATGAGTGATGACCAACTTTGGTTGTTATATATTATACACAATTTTGAGTGTGGCACTTGATTTTGATGACAACATTGTGTCCGGAATGAAGAGATTATGTCAACATTTTTTTGTCCGGTTTCAGTTTCTTAACGGCTTGCACTGATTTGTATAAATAGCTATAATTCTCTATACACACTTCTTCTTTTATAACATTACATTCAATTATGACAACACTTTTTTTTTTTTTTAAACATTGCACGCATTTTATATTTTTGATGATCCGATTATTGATGGATCTGGTGTGATTTTCTACACAACTAAACTATCCTCAAATTTGATGGTATGCAAGCCAAAAGAAATTTACCAAAACACAATAATATGAATTAATATTATGGTGTGCTGAGGTATAGTACCACCATAAAAATTTATTCTTTAGTTCTAGGTAAGTTAGTTAGGCTCCAATAGCTCCCTAATGTAACCAATCATAGTGGAATATTACAAGTAGATGGGTTTTTTAACCGGGGTTTTTTAATTTTCTAAGCATATTGGTTAATGAATACACAAACAGAAAAGTTTATATTGAAAAACTAAGGCCCTATGTTGGTTTCTGATTTTTGGTTTTATAATTGTATTTTCAAAACAAAATAGTTCGGCAAAATTTGAGCCAAAATGATTTTTTATTTATTTTCAGAATAATTTTAGCTTTATTCTCAAATGGTTTCATAATTTCAGTTTTGAGTTGGAAACTTATACCACCTTATCTTTTGTATCACTCAAACAATACTACCATCATCACCATTCCTCCCACTACCATAATCGTTGCAGTCACCGCTACCATAATGACTGTCACCCAACTGACATCATTGTGACTTCCTAATAAACCCCAATCACCACCGTGACCACCACAATCACCCTAACCACTAACATCCTTGATGATAACCTACCACCGCTACATTATAATCACCCCAATCGCCACCACATCTTCACTTGCTACCATTGTCTCTCCTTGTACCACCATCACTACTCGGACCACCACCACCCAACCACCATCATAGTGACCACCATCGCCACCATTACCCTCGCATGACCACCACCACCACCATTGCGACCATCACTACCACCTCAAGGCCACCATTGTCTCTCTGGTCACCATCCCACAAAGAGCACCACCATCACCGTACCACAACCACCACTCTAGACTGCAACCCCTATAACAACGACCAGCACCTCCAACTAGTAATGATTACAACCACATGGAAGTTGTTATTAAATAGTGGTGGTAGTATACAAAATGGTGGTGTCTATGGTGGTGCATAATATGGTAGGAGTACTATAAAAATTATAAGTTTAGAAATAATTTTGAAAACTGAAAACAAAAAAAAATTGAAACCGGCATTATAAAACTACTTGAAACTAGTTTTGATTTTTTAAAATTTTAAAACTCAAAACTAAAAACTACCCCGGACGAGGCCTAAGTTTAATTTATTAGTTCTTGAAATCTGAAATTCATAATTTCCAAAAATAAAATTATTTTTTTATTGTCTTAAATAATATTCTAAAAGCATTTGTATGCATTTTCGCAAGCAGATAAATCCTAATAAAAAAATGTCAACCAAATGCACTCACATTCTACCACCAAAGAAAAAACAATGTACTCATGTCACATTATTTGATTCCCCTTTTGATCCCTTTTAGCAGGTGAAGCGGTTGACTGGAATTCCTCCGACGTTCATTAACAATGAACATCATGTTATATAATTAGTGGAAATAAAGTGGAATAGTGGTCAAATGTGGTTCAACTTATAATTTACGTCCACATACAAAATGATTATACACAATGATATTAATACTTGACAACAACTTAGATCTCAAATACGCCCAAAATAGCACACATTATTTTCTCACCAGTGTATATACTAAACTCTCTAAATAATACAAAGAGTATACAAAGAGAAATAAAGAAAGAGAGTTGTTGTTTTTGTTGTTGTTGTGTTTCAAAAACTTGTTCACTATTTATAAGCAAAGCTATAACTAACTATAGGTTGGAAAGAGAATGAATTTCTTTTTATTGTAGAAAATGAGAGGTAAAGAAAACGGAAAGAGGAATTCTCTATGTTCCTTTCATTTTAATGCCAAAATAGTAAATCTCCATTTTGGCTTAAAATGTCTTTATTCCAACACTAATTAAGTACATGCAATGCTTGAACATCGATACCATAACTGGTTTAGTCATCATGTCGATTGGATTATCAACAGTACTAATCTTTTTCACCTGAATGGTACCTTGAGAAATGTTCTCCTGTATGAAATGATATCTAACATCAATATGTTTGGTTTTTTCGTGATACACTTGATTTTTGGTCAAATGTATGACACTTTGGCTATCACAGTAAACTACTGCGATATCTTGCTCCAAACCTAATTTGCCAAGGTTTCTGCTGCAGTCATGTATTCAGCTTCTGTAGTAGATAATGCAATAGTGGATTGCAAAGTTTTTTTTCCAACTAATTGCACTACCCAAAAGCAAGAAGACAAAACTAGTCAAAGATCTTCTTTTGCCCATATCTCAAGCATAATCAGAGTCAACATAACCAATAATACTAATGCTAGTATTATGACTCTTACCATAAACCAAACCAATATTTGCAGTACCTCGAAGATACCTAAGTATCCATTTTACATCTTGCCAATGCTTCTTGCCAGGATTTCCCATGTACCTGCTAACTACACTAACACCATGTTATATTTCTGGACGAGTGCAAACCATAACATACACGATGCTTCCAACTACACTTGCATAAGGAACAAATTACATTTGTTCCTCCTTTTAAATAGACTGTGGTGACATCATAGTTGACAATTTGAAATGGGCTGCCAATGGATCGGAGTGCTAACTAGCTTAGCATTCTTCATTCCAAAGCGCTCCGAAACTTTCTCAATATACTTCTTCTGAGACAAGTATAATTTTTCAGTCTGTCTATCCCTAGAGATTTCCATGCCCATAATCTTCTTAGCTGCGCCCAAATCTTTCATTTCAATTTCACCACTAAGTTGAGCCTTCAACTTCTTGATCTCTAACATACCCTCAGCAACGATGAGCATGTCATCAATATAGAATAAAAAATAAATGAAGGAACCATCTTGGAGCTTTATGTGTTATACACAATGTCGTGACCGAGACGTCTGGGGGTGTCCGGGATCCTGACCCGCGAATTGTTTAATTGAGGAGTCACTACCACATTTTGTATTTGCGGACAAAATGAGGAAAAACCCTTTGGATCTCCATTTATATTAAAGCTTGGTTTCTCTTTCAAATATTCTTGGTTCGGGAGTCGGCTACAAACTGGGAAAGGTATTAGCACTCAATTTGCCGGTTCGAAAACGGTACCTTTTTTAATTGGCTTCCATTAATAGACTTGATTATTTGACTTGCCTAAAAATATTCATTTTTTATTTTCGTATCTGATGAGGTTACCCTCAGTCCTACGTACCCTCATAATTACGTACCCTTATAAAATGAGGAATCAAAACTACGTACTTATTTGAATAATTAAATTTTTTGGACAAATTCTTTTTACGTGAAAAAGAAGTACGAAAGATCTGATATCTTAGAGAAAAAGTCAACTTACTAAAACACATATTGTTCAAAGGGTAATTAGAAAAAATTATTTTAATAATTTAATACATTATTTTTTTATGTAAATATATAATTTTTACCACAAAGAGTGGAGTACAAAAAATCTCACAAAAATGGAGAAAAAATCAATTTCACAAAAATGCAATTTAAGATTTTTATTGTTTAAAGCTTTTGAAAAAAATTTTAAGTTCAAAATTTTTTATAACTTTACACTTTAGAAAATTGATTTTTTTTTTCAATTTTTATGCATTTATTTGATATTTTAAAAAGGAAAATTCTTTTAAAAAATTAAAATATTTTCTCAACTGCTGAGAGGAGAGTACGAAAGATCTTGCAAAGAGAAAAGATCTGCTTTCCGAAAAATGTGATTGATATTTTTTATTTAACACTTTCAACAAATTATTTTTGAAAATTGCCTTCAAAATTCTTGATATGCTTTTAATAATTTTTTGAAATTGATTTTTAATTTTTATATTTTTTTATGCATAAACAATCAAATTCCTATTTTGCGCTTTTTTTTAAAAAAAATTTATTACAATTAATTCATGAAAAGGAAAGTTTAATCTTTTTGTGTTTATAAATATTTTTAGTAAATACAATAAATGAACATATTAAAAAAATCACAAAAAACTACTGAGAGATTATTATTTTTTATTTTGCAGTACACCATTAAATAAATAAAAGTGAAATTCAATTATATTTGAACAAGCAACTACAAAGAAAAGTTAAAATTAAATATTATATTTAAGATCCGGATTTTTTTTTTAAATTCAAGAATTAAATTCATAATATATGTTAAAAATCCAAGTCATAGGGATTTAAGGATATAATTAGAATTTAAAAATTAATTTTTTTGGATCCGAGCAAGCGATATATTAAATAAAAAATAAAAAAAGATCTTAAGTATAATAAATAAACATCTCAAAAAAGGAAAAGGCGTTATTTTTATCAATTTTTTTTGCTTATTTAATATTATATACTTTTTTATTTATTATAAATAAGCAGGAATCAAAAAATAAAAATAAAATAAAAAATATAGAAAAGGAAAAAAAGAAAATAAATAAATAAAAGAGTTTAGAATGGAAATGGCTTGAATCAGACAGGTTTGGACTAGTCAAATACTGCCGACAAGAGTGAGGGAAAGCTCTGCCACGTGACAGTTTTCGGTTTGACGAGGGGGGCGGCTAGCAGTAGTGGCAGAGGCCTGTTGACCGTTGGCTACACGCGCCAATCTAACAGTCCTGATTCGACCTGTGATTTTGATAGACGGCTGAGATTAATGAGGGAATTGATTCAGTGTGGGGAGACCTGTGGTGTTCTATGCAACATCCATTCTCCTTAACGTTAGATCATATTTATATGAATTTAACGACCTGGTTTTCAACATTATTGTTAGCATGTAGGAGGAAGCACGAATTACGGTGCACCCGCGAGATATGAACCATTATTAGATCTAGATTATATGTTAATCAAGCGGCTGAAAAATGTTTACCTTCTCTACTACCAATTAAGAGCGGTGCATGCAAGAAAATTTCCAAATATTAAATATAAGCCACACCGTATCACTTCTTATTATTTCTCTCTCAATGCTTGCTTCTCAAATAATTCTTTATTCTTTTTGTGTTTCTCCTTCTTTTTCCATTCTTCTCTTCTTTGTTCAAACTCTTATATATATATATATATATATATATATATATATATATATAAATTACCTCCCTCCCTCTCTCAACTTTCTTGGTTTTTTCTTTTCAATGTTATTATTCTTTCCTCTCTTCTCTTTTGTTCTCATTTTTTCAGTTGCAATATGGGGTTGCGTTTATAGAGCGACTGAACTCTTCCACTCCTCAATTATCACGCTTACACCATCATACGTTCCAACTTATTTTCTTAACCTTTTCAGTCCACTTTCCTTCGGCCTTTTTTTTACCTTCTAAATAGCATTATCATATGCTTTTCAATCCGCTCAGCTTATCTTATCCTTCTTCCTTCTTTTCTTCTTTTTCTTGTTTTTAATGAAAAAGTTGTATTAGAGAATCTTAATTTTTGGTATTTTTCGAGGTCTCGACTCTTATAATTTTTATGCGGAGTCCGATTGAAACAAATTATATCATTCCGGAAAACTCTTGTCACCTAGATTATGAATATACCAACCTTTTAACTTAAAAACAGCTTTTCAAAAAAAGTTCTTTTTCACAATTGATTTTTATTAAAAGAGCCAAAAAAATCTTTTTATTCTTTTTTTTTTTGACATTTTTCAGACACATCTTTGTACTAAATTTTTGCCCTTTTTTAATTAATTTTTAAGGCTTTTTTAACATTTTAGTCCTTGAACTTAGGTGCTCTTTTGGAACTTGTCCTTAAACTTTTTTTTCGATACTTTGGGTCCCTGAACTTTGTTTAATTTTTGGAAATGATCCTTTCGTCACTTAAGTGATGATATAACCGACAACATGTCAAGTCACTTTCACAATATCGACGAGTGACATGTTATGTAGAACCACGAGACACTACATGATTTTTTTTATTAAAAATATAATTTCTTTTAAATTTTATTAAAAGATTCGTTTTTTTTTTAAAAAAAAACATACAATTTTTAATTATTTTGATTTTTTTAATTTAAAAATTCACGTGGTATCATCTGGCACGTTACCTATCGACGTGGCGAAGGTGACGTGGCATATCCTCGGTCATATCATCACTTAAGTGATGAAAGGACATTTTCCAAAATTTGAGTAAAGTTTAGGGATTCAAAGCATAAAAAAAAAAGTTTAAGGACCAATTCCAAAGGAGCACCTAAGTTCAGGGACTAAAAACTTAAATAATCCTTTTTTAAATATAAATTTATTTCTATTATTTTTCTTGAAATTTTGAGGGGGACAAAATTGGGTGTAAACATGTTCCCCTCTTTACTTGTTGCTTATCATAAAGCAGACAAACCGAGGTTTGGGTGCTATCAAGGAACAAGTAAAGAAGTGAACACCAATTTTGTTTGTAATAAAAAATATGCCTTATAAACGCATGAATTCCTTTTGGAGAAATGTTGATGACAACACTAACTTACCATCAACTTCAGCCAAGCAAAACGGTCATCGAAAACCCTAATCTTAACATCAACTAATAACAATGATGATTCTTTGCAATTGGTGTTTCCATCAGGAAATGGTTCATCCCAAATGTAACAGCCCAGCCCTAGCCAACCGTACGGTATTGGGCACTGGGTCTCTGACACCGCAACGTGGATATTATCCACTTTGGACATCCTTCACCCTCACGGTTTTGCTCTTGGTCTCACCGTGCCGTAGTGAGCCCCAAAACGCGTCCACATGAGGTAAGGTATCCACGACCTATATAAGACACGCTTCGTTCACCCTTACTAGCCGATGTTGGACTAAGAAAAATAAATACTAAAAAATCCAAAAAATAAATACTTTGATACAATTTAGATGTGAACATTGTGCCATCCTAGCCATCATGCTTTCCTGTGGCTAATCCAGCCATCCCATTATTGAATTAATAATGATCAATAGGTAAGAAAAAAGGCAAAAAAGAATGAGGTGGGGGTGGCTATTATTTATGTCGTAGGCTTAAATACCAAATTCGTCTCTATAAATATTGAAATATTTAAAATTAGTTTCTATATTTCACTTTTTTTTTTGGCCTATACTTTTTCATTTTGTTTATGTTTCGGTCCCGCCGTCAACTTTTTGAATAAAAAAAATGCTAAAGTGATATAATGGAACAGGACCAGAACCAAAACGAAAAAAAATATATATATAAGGACCAAAACCTCCGGACAGTAAAAATATAGGAACTAAAATCAAAATTACATTGACATTATCCTAAACCGTAGTTGACGTCAGAGACCAAAATTAAAACACAATGAAAAAGCAAGAACTAAACCAAAATAAATAAATAAAATGTAAGAACTAATTTCAAATAGGCCAATATTTTTTTATAATAAAGATATCTATATTTATTGGGACCAATATGATACATATATAAATCTCACTAATATGTTTTCTAATATTGGTACATTTCCACAATCCACCAATTTAAGATTAGGGGCGAGAGGGAGTTGCCATTTTAGGATTTGGAAGTTGAACTTGCATTGTGATCCCTAGTCACTATAAAAGCATGGCTGCATGCACGTGTGCCCAATGTCCATCATTGATGATTATTGATCATATACCTTATTTTCTATTGAAATTATTATACTTTATTCCGTAAGCACACATAGTAAATTTGGTTTAAGATTAGTGTTTCCAGAAGAACGTCTTTAGACTTTAACGTTTAAAAAGATGTTCACTTGAAGGATGAATATAGATCTTTGAAAAGGGAAAAACAAAAAGGAGATGAAAGAATGATGGCTGCTTTAGCTCTGAACCCCCACTGAGATTTGTTTTTGTTTGAGCCATCTATTAATGCATATTAGAAAGAAAAAAATTTTAAAAGCATGTCATGCTCTTCATTATTCCACTTCTTAGTACTATATATTAAAAAAAGGGTACACTTTTTTTAGGTATGACTTGAAGAATAACGTCCGAAATCTCAATATGGATGTGCAATACAAAAGGCGTTTTCACTAATCCTCCTCAGATTTGTCCTTTGAAATTTTAGCCCAAAACCCAAAATAAAATTAAAAAAATTCAACAGAATGCTCAATCTGGCTTAATGTTGACACTTACTTCGAGCAATTTTTACTAACCCTTGAAGGCCCATTTGGTGGCATTCTAATCCATCAAACGTTATAAAAATTCTTAATTATTCCTACAGTGCAAGTTAAGGATGAGTAAACCAATCAAAAAATGCATCAGAATATTTTCCAAGAGCAATATTATATGTACATCTATAATTGACATCCGAATATATATATTTGTTTAAGACAAACATATATATATATATATGTCAATTCTGGATGTACATATAATATTTTGTAAAAATAAATATCCGCACGACACCTTGAAAAAGTTATTTTAAAAAAACAACATTCAAAGATAGGACATACTAAGGTGAAACTCCACATAAAATGACGACTCTTGTATTCAAGGTTTCAAATCTTTAACATATGGATAAAGTATGTCTAGGTTCGTGTCAAGCTAGGTTTTGATTTTTGCGCTTAATGTATAATCTAATACTCACACTTTAATCATTAATCAACATCATGATCCTTAAAAAAAAATAATAAATAAAAAAAAATCATGATCCTGGTGATGGTTTTAGAGATACATAGATATATCAATGTATCCTTTTCCAGGATTTTCCTTCTAGAGGAAGTCCACTTTTCGGGCCAAAAGCATCATTGAAATTCATTGGAGAATTAATGAATTAAGGAGGACTCAAAATCAAATACTTTTAAATAAAAAAAAATAAAAAAATAAAATACTTTAAGTTCAAGCTATATGGAAAATGGTGGTTAGTGGAGACTTCATTCATCATCATTGCGTTCCGCCCGAGTGTTTGGACTCACTTTTCCACTAGACTATATATTAGTATTTGGTGTGGAGCATTTGGAGGCGAAAATATTGGAGAATCTACATACTCCTTATCTTAATATACAAGAAAGAGAAAGGAGAGAAATGCTATTTTACACGAAATCTTGCATGCCAAAAACATTAAGAAACTTGTTGAATTCCCATGAATCATGTGATACAGAAAAACAGAATTTATTTTTTATTTTTTTTGTTTACATGGGAGGTCTGGGACTAAAACCCATGACCTGGTGGAGGGGGAAATCCTAAGTATCCCTGCAGCCACCAACTGGGCTGTCTTACGCGGACAAACAAAATTTATTTTAATAAATGAGTTTTATTTACTAAACAACTCATTTCAAATATAAATTAATTTTTCTAAACTTTTTTAACATGCGCCGCTCAAAGGCACACATTAGCAACAAAAATGTTAAACAAACATATGTATTGGACATCAGGATGGGACACCTGCCTTTTTTAGGTAAAAACTGGTGGGTCCTGTAAGAAAGAGAAACTGCATGACCCACCAATTTTTGCCTAAAAAGAAAGGTGTCCCGTGCAGATGTTAAATACAGATGTTTGAATAACGGAGTTGCATTAGCAAACCCTTTAAAAAAATTAACTATGCTGAATCCGGAAATTCATTACAATCAAAACAAACTTCAGGATATATAAAAAAGAAAGAAAAAAAAAAAATATATATATATATATATATATATATATTTATAAATTATCTATCAACAATATTATCCCATCGATAATATGATTCAAACTCGCGTCCATATAAAGATTAAATTAAATTTTACTAACAAGATCAACTTTCATTGCTTTGATAAAACAATTTTAAATATATACTACTAGCTCCCACTATATCCCCATGGATTAACCGATATATCCATAAGATTTTAAATTAAAATTCGTAGCCTTTCGTTACCCAAAAAAAATCGTAGCCTTTTTGTCATCATTTCTCATCAAGGGAGACAGATTATGTATTTGCTTCTAGATGTTTATGATGATAAACACGCTGTCATACGTATTTGTAACTATAATTAAGTTATAGTCTTATAGATACGGAATATAATGCGTATCCATATAAAACTAGTAATCACCTATAATCACATGGTTGTGGGCCTGTGGGTTGTGGCTGCTCATAGCGATTATTAGGTGGTTCGAGATTATATGGTTCAGGATAATCATCATCATCCATAATTTAATTTTCAAATTTTTTTAAATAAAAAATAAATTATAAACGATTGATATGTGTCTTGATCATCACATGATCCAGGATTATGATCCAGGACTAACTAATAATTTTCCATTAGTAGCTACCTAGGTTCCTGAAATAAACGTTACATACCTCTAGAATCCTTATTGTTAACTTAGTTACAAATTTTATCCTAATATTTACTTTCACGTCACATTATCTTGATAAAAGTCATATTCGTCAATAAATATAAAAGAACATTTTTTAACGTAATACATGATTCATTTATTAATTTTTTTTATCAACAAACAAATTTATTTTTTTTGTGGACCAAAGGTATCCTCCAGCCGATAATTGAAGACTAATCCCCTCTGAGCCATTAAATTCACTTAAGTGAGTTTTGACTTTACCAACAAAGTTTTTTCCATACCCATGGCCGAGATATGAACCCTTGATATCATGGTTAAGAAACTCAACTATCTGTCAACTGTATTGGGCCTTGTTAGTTCAAAATTTTATTAATTACAAATTGTTATTACACAAATTTTCATATCATTATAATTAATACATGTTACACTAATTTTCTATAAAAGTTACAGAATTGCAGTTAAATTTTAAGACTTTAAAATTTTGATCATCATATATTTTTTTTAATAATTAAATGTATCTTTCTTTACTTACTCAATTATATATATATATATATATGTATGTATAATATATATATATATATAATATATATATAATATGCTTAATTAAGTCACAAATCCCTAAAGTTTGAAGTACTTTTGTCAGATAACCTTATACTTTTTTTTCAATGTCTGACTCCCCAAGGTTACTTCTGTATTTATCATATACCCCTACTACCAATTCTGGCCAATTTTGATGACATGTAACATCGGAATCTTGATCAAACTCAAGAGGTTGGTTATGTGGTGTCGCGTGATGTCATACAGGCGAAGACAACCTCTCTTTTCAATTCTTTTTTTTCTTTTTTTATTTAACTAAAAATATAAAAATATTAAGTTTTTTAGTTTTTTAAATTTTAAAAACAAAGGATCTTCGCCCACGGGGCACCAGGTGCTTAACCTTCTGTGTCTGATCAGGATTCTGATGTTACATGTCAGCAAAATTGGTAGCAGGAGTATATGACAAACCCAGAAGTAACTTCAGGGAGTCAGACATTGAAAAAAAATAAGAATATCTAGCAAAAGTACCATAAACTTCAAAACTTGTGATATAATTAAGCCTATATAAAATACAATCTTTAAAATTTTTCGTTTATTACTTTTATTTTAATATGGGACAAAAATTTTACAATTTTTTACCAAAATAATGAGACAAATGGAGTACTATTTATTCTTTTGGGTTTATTATGTCATTTAAAAATCAATTTATCGTAATTAATTCACACTCTTTTTATATTGACATTGCATAATAGTGTGTATATTATATTTTCATATATCTTGTTGTTTTATTCAAAGTTTTTATAGTTTATATTTACGAAAGTGTAAATAATTTTTTTATCCTATTTTTTTTTCAAGGTATCCACTCGCGCAATTAGGTGATTAATCATTTTAATACTCTATCGGGCTCTTTCGAGGGATAATATCTCAACGAGGCCTTTTATATTCGCAAAAACCAGAAATCGAATCTCCAATCACTTACTTAAGTAGCAACATATCCCTAATCATCTGTGTTAGCCTCTACTGGTATTTAATATCCTATTTTAACTGCATTATTTTCTAATAAAATATAACCTATTTTCGTTGGTCGCTCTCTGTTAATGTTGAGATTAACAAAATCCATTTGTATTATATTCAATTTTAAGATTCAAGCAATATTTCTAGAATGACATGGCTGCTAATTTCTGATCATGTGATAAGTTAAGAGTGTTTTACTATCCATCTAATTATTTCAAATGTGGAAGAATACTTTTATAATTTATTTGTTAATGAACTTCATAATCAAATTTTTATCGTGAATATGGGGATTTGTTAGCTGGAGTCTGGTGAAGATACATAATTCTATAAAATGAGAATGATAATAATAATGAGTACTAATGTATACTATAACCTTTATTAACTTTTTTGGTCAAATTGAGTATTAGGACTATATATAATATATGTGGATGGGTCAGACGGCACAAAGAATGTGAAAAATGGATGTGACCACAACCAGCTTTCCAGCTTCCAGAAACTAGAACGCTCAGTGGGAGTCTGCTAAAATCAGCAATATGCATGGCTCAGACAGGTTTAACTTTTGTCAGAAATTAGAATAATTTTTTTATTTGAAGACAAATGTTAATGGAACATTTATTTATTAAGAAGTTAAATATTAAAGAATGACGAAAAAAAATTATATTCCTTTTTACTCAAAGCAATGGTTTTTACAAAATAAAATTAAAACATCACAAGTTCACAATTTTTTTTATTGGATATATAAATAAAAAGATATTTTTTACAATAATTTTTATTATATCTGGCTAGGATACTTGTTAATATTTGATATACTGTTATATTTTTTTCCAATTTATTTCTTCACTTGGAAATTATTTTTTTCTCTCTCCATAAAAATGAGGGTAAAGGTGTAATTGAGAAATAAGTAATTACTTATCAGCGCTATTATTATATTAAACTTTGAGAATATTAATTAAAATGAATAAAAAATTTCTGAAAAAATTGACAGTCGAAGAAAATGAAGGAGTAATAATTTATACATCCCCTTTCAGAAAAAAAAATTATAAATATTCAATCTACACAATTTAAATCAAAGAATTTAAAAAAACAAATATAGAAAACTAAGTCTAAGGTGTATTTTTGTTAGGATCAAAATTTAAAATTCAATAGATTGTTTAGTCTCGATAGTAGAAGTAGTGATTTCGACAGTGAGTACACTTGCATTAGGGATTACCAAAATGTAAAAGTGACTCCAAGAGATATATACCTATATATATCGAGAAGGAAAGGTTTGTCGATAAAGGATGCCTCAGAAGTGTTTTGTCCAAACTGAAAGCATGGATTCCAATGGCAGTCAAAGCGTAAACGGTTGGCAATAAATGAAGAATTAACACCATTGAGCAACATTATTAAGACTATTAAATGTTGATTCCTACAACCATGCAAACATCGTTGCTATAAATATGCAACATTCTTACCTTCATTTTCATCCTCATGTTAAGTAATTCAATTACAAACAGAAGAAGTATTTTGCATTGGTATGATTTTTGGGAGAAAATGAGAGAAATGCTCAATTGCAAGAAAGTTAGGATAAAGCACAATAATGGTAGAAGCTTGATAGTTTGGACTACATATATGTGGGATTATAAAAACTTCTTGGGAGTAAAATTAAATTCAAAATCCTTATAAAAAGAGGTGCCCTTTCTATCTTTTATTAGCTAAAGTATAAGTATGGATGATTATGTATGCTTCCTTGTTAGGGAAATGCAATCCATTTTACTATAAGTTCTACAAATCCATGAGAAGCTTCCCAAGGTTGGAATTTATAACTTAATAGTATTGGACTACCCTAACGAGGAGTCACAATGTCGATCAAGACAAATTTATGCACAAACTTGTCGTGATCGAATATTGCAGAAATACCCCCATATGAACCAACTCATTTTCATGAGATGATTGAATGGCCAGCTTCGCTTTAATAGGGATAGATTAAGGGTTTAAACCTACACGCATTGAGTATAAATTGTCAAGGGGAGCCATCTTTTAAAGTGTCGAAGTGCTTCTAATAAGGAGTTTTTTCAAAGAAGTGGAGATTCCCTTTTTGGTGGCAACATTCCGCGGGGTGGAAGTCCCGCTTGGGGATCAAATCAATAAGTGGACATGAATGGTCCTATGACAAGTCTTCCCAAGAGCTATGATGAAATGTTGGTGGAAACACTGAGTATCCTTGCGCCAACATTAAGAATTGGCATACTTGAAACAGGGTCTCAGGTGAAGCAATTCTGTCAGTAGCAATTTCTACAATCAAGAGGAAGCAAAAATCTTGGGATCAGCGACATCCCCAAGAAGCCTTGCTTCCTCACGGTTTTCATGAGCATACATAGGGTAGGATTTTTAAAGTGTCCCATCTAAAAAAACATGAGAGACCAAGGTGGTACTTCACTCTTAAAAAAATCATGTGCACCCCAAAAAAATAGTTAGTATTGTATTGAAATGGTAAACTTTTACTATATTATTTTAAGGAAAATTCTATTTGCACCTATTTCTTTTTTATTGCACTCATTTGTTTATGTGAAATTCTAAAAATGTCTTTTTTTTTTCTATTTTTGTTGTATATTCGGAAAGACTTTCCTATCAGAAAGGCCTTCCGATCATAAGAGACCTTCCGATCGGAAGGCCTTTCCGAATGTATAACTTATTTCGGATATTTTGCCGCGTTATAAGTATACCTGTTTTTTTACTTTTGAAAAGTTCTTCCGATCGACCAGGCTTTTCAATCAAAAGGGTCTTCCGAATATATTAAAAAATAGGTACATGTGCAAGGTCAAATTCGGAAATTTATATAAAAAAAATGTAAAAATCCGGGTGCAGTTAACAAAACCCAGGTGCAAATAGAATTTCTCTATTTCAAAAGTACATTTTCTAATTATTAACATATTAATTGTCTCTTCTCAAAATAAAGATATATCTTTTTATTTGTCTAATAAGAACCATAATTAGGGATGGCAATGGGAGACTGCAGATGGGGATCCCCGTGGGGAACGCCCCATTCGGGTACCCGCGTTCGGGGATTTTTCCCCATCGGGGGCGAGGATGGGGGGTATTTTTCCCCCGAACAAATTTCGAGGCGAGGAATGGGATTGGTTCCCCCGTCCCTGCTGGTTCCCCGTCCACGCCTATTTTACTTATACGCCCTTAAATATTTAGCTTTTAATTAGTTAAAGGTTTTTTCGTAATTTCACATATATTATTATAATTATAATTATAATACTTAAAAAATACTGTTTTGAAAGTTGAAAGTTGAAAACCCCTAACCCTAGTTCAGTAGCGCAACGACAACAGCATTCTTCATTTCTTCCTCTTTTCTTGGTCGCAGCTTTCTTCTTCTCCTTCTAGTTGCGGCGTTGCGCTTCTTCTTCTTCCTCCACTCACGCCACTCACTGTTCGACCTCACTTTCACTGTCTCACGCCGCTCCACCACTTCTCCGCCGAGACCGCCGAGACCGTCGCTCCACCACTCACTTGCTACTGCTCACGCCACCATCTCACCAAAACCGTCTCACGCCACCGTCTCAAGTGTGTTGTTAATGTTGTTACATATTTAGATACTTAGATTGGGTAATTTCTTTTTTATTTATTTACTTTCCTATACTCTTTATGAATTATAATATATATGCATGATAATTTATAGATGCTTTTGCATTTCAGTTTATAATGTGAATGTGGGTGACAATGCTATAATTTAGGATCATTGTTTAGTTTTATCATATTTTTTGGATTGAATCTCTTGAATTTTAACGATTATTTTTCTGTAGTGTACAAATTTAAAAATGCTATTCGATGTTGTGAATTTTATAACAGGTCAAATTGAAGTTAGGTTCCCCGTGGGGACCCGTGAGGTGGTGGGAATAGGGGTTAATTTACCCCCCACATGGGGTTTAGGGATGAGGATGGGGTAAATGAGACCCGAGGATGAGGAATGGGAAAGACCTCCCCGATTGTTCCCCGCCCCGTTGTCATCCCTAACCATAATACTATGATAAAGCATTAAAGGCAAAGTTGGTAAGAAAAACATGAAAGAGATTTTATAAATTGGATTAATTTCTTTTTCGAGCGACATGCAATTTGTCAGCTTCATGAGTGTTTGTTTCCACCGAAAATTATTGGGTAGTTCGAAATTAATAATTTTGAATATATTTACATTATTGAATATTTTATTAAGTAATTAATAATATATATATATATATATATTTAATGAAATCAATAGCTCATATGTATTTGGGATTATTGATTTTGAATCAATTAATAATTTCTTGTGTATCACAAGTACATGAAAGTATATATATTTCCTCTGGTCCTTATTATAAGAAAAAATAACTGAAATAACACTTATTAAGAAAGTTAGTTGAATGTAATTAATTTTCTCAAAATCATAAAAAAAATATGACTACTTTTGGAAAGTTGTATTGGGAATGAAACAAAAATTAAATGAAAGTTGTATTTCTAGAAACATTTTAGAAATAATTGTATTGAGAATAGAAAGTTTGTTAATTTTTTCTTATATTTAGGACCTGTTGACTAGAAGTCAAAAATCGACAAAGAGAGAAAATGTCTAATGCATAAGTGATGTCGATGAAAGTGTACTTAGGCGAATTGAATTGCTTAAAAGTGATTTCGAAGGATGTTGACAGGTATCGACATGATGAGAGTGTCGACAAATATAAGTGATGTCGACAGAAGTGTACTTAGGCGAATTGCTTAAAAGTGACTTCGAAGAACATGAACATATGTCGACAAATGGAGGATTCGTAATGAGACCAGTGTCGAAAGGGTTTTAACGTGGAAACCGAGGACGTCGGAGTAGTAGTAAATGATGATGATACTCCATTGGAAACAAGGAAACAGTCACATCAGCATTTAATGTACCTTCTCATGGCTATAAATACATTACTTCCAACGTTCATAGAGCCATAAGTGTGTGAATTAAGGGGATGATGGAGCAACCTTACGATTTCTGGAAAGAAGAAAAGTTGTTCGAAAGAAAAGAGATGAGAAATCACTCAGAGATTAAACATGTGATATTAGAGGTATTTGAAAGAGGGAGGAACAATGTCAAAATCTTTGCCCCGAATACCCACTTTCACCCGTTGATGGTGAAAGATTAAATACGTGAGATTACATAGGGATCACCTCTAGCATTTTAAGCTGGTGTAAAAAGCCTGGATAGAAGGGCACACTCAGTTTGATAAGTGAGCCTGTGTGGTAACTAGTAATTTTTCGTGGTCCAAAGTTGAAACCTTTTCTAGGTAGGACTTTGGGTATCATTCCATTCAAGGAGGGAAAGGAAAAGTCCTCTAGTGATAATTCCCTAAGAAGAATAGTCGACAGATCCTTTGTTAAGGTTGGTGGGCGAAACACAACCATAATCAGAGATCATGTCACCGACATCGACTTGGGGGGATTGGTTCAATTAGAGGCCGGTACCTTGTGCAGCATAGCTTCGAAGGAGTTTGATGTCAACAAGGCATTATAAAAGCCCAAGAAGCGGGAGAATGTCACTTCGATGGAACCACGAAAAGACTTAGAAAAAATCCCCAAGAGCTTTAAGTTGCATTATCTCAGTTGTGGGAAGATGCTTGTCGAAGGACTCTTGTCGAAAGACTACTGAAGACGTGGCAGATGGAAAGCGAACGAAGAAACCGCATCATGGGTAGTTACTTAATGGGTAGTTATTTAGAACGTGGCTGATGCGGTTATGCAGAACGTGTCCAATAATGTAATGTAGGGGTAGTTATTTCCTAGGACTATAAATATGTAATCTTTTGTTTGTAATCGGGGTTGGCACATCGGTAATCATCCTACATATCTAACCGCAAGCAAATTGACGGAGAAAATGTCTTTGTAATAACCACCTTACATACCAGCACTTTACAAATTCAATGCAATCTTTTGCTTTTCATTTCTTTACGATTCAAGCACTTTACTTTCCAACAACTTTAGATTCTGCCATTATGGTTTCATTGTACATTTAAATTCTTGCACTTAAATTCACGCATTTACTGCTTTCCCTTTTACATTCTTGTCGATTTACTTTCTTCGCCAATTTACGATTCACAAGCCCATTTACTTATTTGCCAAGATAAATTCAAAAAGACCAACAAAAAATAGCCAAGTCAGTCATAAGATTACCACATAACCAATCGATCCTCGCAATCGCTTGATTCTCATTTCCATTTTCAATTCGTATTTGCCTGAATTGACGAATTGGCACGCCCCACATCGAACCGAACCGTAAACCCATTTTCCCCCGAAACAAGACAGGGAGTACCGTACAAAATTTATATCCCACCGCTCTTGATTTGCACTTCCATTATTAGCCCCAAACATTGTCATTTATTATTTCACACACCCTCACCTGCCGTCTCTCTCCCTCTCAGTCACTGCTCTTGCAATTGCAAGCAAACACAAATATAAAACGTACTTTTCATAATGATGCTTTGAAGTACCTGCTGGAAGAAGACACTTCGCACGAAATTAGAGCAGAAAAGGAAAATTGGTAAAAAAAAATGTTTGTTTATGTGTGACAGACGGAAAGTGTGCCAACATGGAAAATGGGATTTTATTTTATTTTTTTTCCTTTTGTTTTTACAAAAGTTTACTTTAGCAATGTACAAGTGTACAACTGGAAATGTGTAAACATGCTAACATGTTCATGCCGTGTGAAAGAACAGTAAACAAGAAAAGAGTGCTAGCAATAAAATATTACTCAAAATACAAAGGCATAGGTTTGTTTGTATTCGAAAACTGGAAAGTGACAAATCAAGATATGGATAGCAAATAAAATATAAAGATGTATTTTTTTTTTCACCCTGCACTGGTATCTGGCACATTGGGTTGATTAATCCAATTCGAAAGGGTCTTAGGATTTTATTCTTCTCTCAACATTATTACAGAGGATCGGACCATGCTTCGCACTATCAAATGCAACCCTTGGCACCACTGCACTATGCAACCATATATCCGTAAGAAAATTAGTACTATATTTATAGTACATGAGCTTCACGCCTTTGGCCTTCCATTTGGACATATGTACGAAATAAAACATTATTATTATGCGAATTACTATTGAGTGTGTAAAGTAATGAATAAAATATTATCGTAAACTTAAACCAAAATTTCTAAGTTTTGAGCATTTGAAAATAGAAAACACTATAAGGAGGACTCACTGATATGGCTCTAATATTCGGCGCGTAAAATTGTAGTGTAAATATCAAATTAGTTGAAATTAATCTTTATATTTTTTTTTATTTCTATTTTTTCGTTTCATTTTGATTTTGGTTTTTGTCATCATCTAAGAATAAAAAATGTCGAAGTGATTCAACGGGATAGATACCAAAACCTGCATATGCTAATAACATAATGATCAAAACCTAAACTTGTTCATAATATAAGGACCAAAACCTCCAGACAAACCTCTGGACAGTGAAATTATAAAAATATGATGACTAAAGTCAAAACTACATTTGTATTATCCTAAAACATAATTGACGACGGAGAATAAAACCAATACAAAATAAAAATGCAGAAATCAAAACCCTAAAAAAAATTTAAGAATTAATTTCAAAGAAATCAATATTTATAAAATCAATTTGATATTTAAAACAAAATTGTACCACAACAAGATAGCAAGAAATATCTACTCCCTTTGTTCCAAAATAAGTTCATTTTATTGGAATTCATTTTCATTAAAAAAATGATATTGGAATTCATTTTATTGGAATTCATTTTCATTTTATTGGAATTCATTTTATCTACTCCCGGGTTAATTTATTTAATTATATTGAAAGGTAAACATTTGGTATGTTTTTTTTAATTAAAATTGCCTTATAAATATTATTAGAATTCTAAAAAATGATGAGTAAATAAAGATGTTTGTAAAAATAAATAATTGATTGTTATTGGAAAATATATGGTAATGAATCTTATAAATAAGAACAAAATAAAAGTTTCAAAGTGGTTTTAGATTTAATGATGGAGGAAGTACTCACTCCAGTCCTATATGTAAGACCCTTTTAGAAAAATTAAGTCCATCAATAAAGTCGATTAAGATTGTTAGTGGTATTAGGAATGCAAAATATTTAATATATTTTTTAAAAACTATCCTTATACTCCCTCTGTCCCTAAATATAAAGTCTCTTTGGGGGATTTCACGTCCATTAAGAAAGTGGAATAATTTAGTTAATTGTATTGGAAATGTGAACTTTTGATATATAATTTCAAAATTACCCCTATTAATATTATTGGAAATATAAAAATTGTTAAATAAATAGGGGTGTTTGTGGAAAAAAAAAAGTAATTAATTATCATTGAAAATTGGTATGTGGCTTTATAAATAGGGACAAAATAAAAGTGTCAAGAGAGCTTTATATTTAGGGACGGAGGGAGTAATTGTTATTAGGATTCTAAAAAGTATTAACTTGATAGGGATGTTTAAAAAAAAAAGTAATTAAATGTTATAAAAAATTGGATTAGGGTTTTACAAATAGTAACATTTTTTCAAAAATGGCCTTACATATAAAACAATAGAAAATAATTAAATAGACTTAATTAATTAAGAGTTAATAATTACTTTGATCTCCGAAAAATACATTATCATCCGTTTATATTAGTCCCCAACAAATTTTTATATCGATATAGTCTCACAAAGATCAACATGACACTATATCGATCCTTTAAGAGACTCGTGGGATGATTATATGCATTGTTTGGGAAACAACACTTATATCTTGTTGATTTATGGAACTAAATTGATGTTAATCAACATATTATAAAATAGGAGAAGTTGAGGGCATTTTTGTCATTTTCATTTTCTCTCCTTTATCCTTGCTTTTCCCTCCAAATTTGTTTGTCTGTGCATCGCACGGGAATAAATATTTATCTTAAGTTATTTTTAGTAAATTTTTATCAGTACAACTTGGATTACACATAAATATAAAAATTGCCCGCAAACATGCAATTTGCATTTCGATATTATTACAATTTGCACGGGTTATTAATGATCTTTTCAAAAAGAAATAATTTGAATCAAATATTGAGATAAAAAATATATAATGCCTAAACGACCCGTCAAATGATAATTAAGCAGAAAAAAAACGAATATAATGTTATAATTTCAGAAATTCTAATACAAATAAGTCATAATATAGGCAAATTGGTATTAAACATTTAAACAGAGTATCATTATGAATAATAAATTTTGGGTACAACGGAAAAAACGGATATATAAGTATTAAAGATGAGCTATAATTTGGTATAATGATTTAGCTTAATACAATCAAATATTTACTCAGTCATGAATTCAAATTCAAAAAATCCAAAAATTCATAAAATATGTTGGAATTTAAATTGTGAAAAATAATGATGCGTTATTTTATACTTTAGACAATATACTTATTTACAATTATGAAGTTCTAATACAAGCAAGTAATTTGAAAGTTCGAATCTTATAAACACGAATTAATTAAAAGTGTGAAAATATGTCTTATATTTTGGGACAGATGTAATAATAATGATGATGATGATGATTTATATGGTAAAAAAAATTAGCTGCATTTGGACTTACAAAACGAATTACTAACAAAATGCATTTGGAATGATGGATTAAATAAAACAAAAATCAAAATGAGTTGGATTTTTTTAATATAAGAAATTATGTTGTTAATTAAAATTAGAAATCGCATAGTTGATACATTATTAGTTAATTTTTATTAATGAAAAAGTTGGTAGCTGAAACTAGATCAAAGGTTAATGTTTATGACTATTTATTTCTAAATACATGTAAATCATTTTTATAAAAAGTTCATATTAACTTATTATTTAAAAAGACATATTTCCAAAATCTATAATCAATTTTTTTTTAAAAAAAAAAAAATTAAACCCGTGCGATGCACGGGTGAAATTACTAGTTACTATAAAACTCTTTGTAGGACCAAACTGACTAGTAAAATATCTTTCGAAAATTAAAGGTTAATTATTTAATGGGAGTTACTATCATGCAATCCAAAATTGGATGGTTGCTATGCAACCTTTTCTTAAACTTAGTTAAAATTAGGTTTTTGCAATTTAGTCCAACATAAAAAGTAAATTAAAAATTTAGTCCTTTGTACCTATAGACAAATTATAACTTTCAATTTAAAAAAAAAAATTAAAAGTAGTTAAAATTAGTCACTAGTGTAAAAAGGCTTAATGCAAGTGACTAAATTTAAAATTAAAAGTTATAATTTGTCTATAGGTACAAAGGACTAAATTTTTAATTTACTTTTTATGTTGGACTAAATTGCAAAAAGCTAATTTTAACTACTTCAAATAATGACATGGCATAAGTGACAACTTCTTATTGGTTTAAAAAAAGGTTGCATAGCAACCATCCAATTTTGGATTGCACGATAGAAATACCCTTATTTAATTAATGTGAAAAAAAAAGAAAAAAAAGTTGCCCACTGTCATTATTGTAATGCTTGACACACGTTTGCAGCCAAAGAGTTCCTTAAAACAGAGGCTGCTGAGCTGCTCTTTCCTCTTTCCACTTCCCCCATTTCCTCATATAAATATGCATCACATTCACACCCTTTCCTCATCCATACAAATCCCAAAAACATTAAAAAAAAAATAATAATAAAAAAAAAAAAAAAGCGAAAGAGGTTGAGAATGCAGAAAGAACAAGAAGAAGAGCAAAAAGAGAGCTTTGACTCTTTTATGTGTCCAAGCTTCAGCACTTACTCCTCCAATAATCTCGCCCTTCTCGCCGATCAAGTCTCACGTCATCATTTAGCTTCTCAAAACGACAACGTCTTCGACTTAAACGACCATGACAACTTCGAGTTCTTTGCGTTTAGTAAACAAGAACCTTCACATGACGCTTCCTTCCATCGTTACAATGCTCCAGTTTTCCCAATCTTCAACCGCCACTTCGTCACGGAGTCCGATACCACCGGAGGACGAAATTCCGGTGTGTGTGTTGATTCGCCGGCGCTTCAATTTTCGTTGAAGCAATTGCTGATTTCCGACGAGGATATCCGCCGTGAGTCACCGTCGTCGTCTTCGTCGGAGGTGGATGAGCTGGACGGGATTCCGGCGGGGACTTACTGCGCTTGGACTCCGAAATCTGTTCAATCGGTTCAAGCTTCACCGAACAGATGCAAGAAGAGCAATTCCACCGGTTCGACATCGGCGTCGGCGTCGAAGCGGTGGAAGCTTCTTGATTTGCTCCGTCGAAGCAACAGCGAGGGGAAGAGGACGTTCGCGTTCCTGAAGAAGAAGGAGGAAGTGAAATCGGAGAGTTCGAAAGAACGGCGGCGGGATTCTAGAAACTATAATGAAATCGCCGGAAAGAAGGTTTCCGGCGACGGAGAAAGGAAGTTACCGGTGGCGGTGTCGGCGCATGAGGCACTGTTTGCACGGAACAGAGAGAGTAGAACAGTGAATAATAATAGCTATAAGAGAAGGACTACGTATAAACGAGAAGAGTATTTGATTGGTATGGGAAGAGCCTTCTCTCCATTTTGATTATGAGTTTTAAGGATTATTGCATTCTATAGGTGTGAGATTGATTTTCTAATTTTCTAGTTGATAATAATTAATATAGTAACCTTGATCTTCAATCTTAAATTAGTTCAAGATGATAGTGCATTATTTTTATTATGAACCATGGTTACGTGGTTCATTCATTTAACCTACGTATCATGCACCGGATTCGGTGTATCACGTACCACAAATCGAATTTGCTATAAAGGAAGTCTTATAAAAATAATGTAAAAAATGACGAACCTATACGAATCACATACCGTGTATTGGAACCGTTACCGTGTACCATGTAACTATGTTATGTACAGACATAATAAGATATGGTTGTGATAGACTGCCATGGCTATATCGATTGTAACGATAGTTTTACTAAGATTGTTGAAATAGCAACATTGAAATCTTATGCTAGTTGTAAGTTAAACCTATGATTCTGATCTTTAGGGATGTTGATCTAGTTTTGTGTTGATCTTTAGATGCCCCCTCCTAGAGATATAAGACTTGTCTTAGCTCTGGCGAGAGGTCATGGAGATTCAACTTACCCAAACTCATGTACAAAATAATAATTAAAAATAGGACTTTTCTAATATGCAATCTAATTTTAGATTGTTGGCATGCAATTTTCTCATCAACCAATAGCAAGTTGTCATTTAATTCACTTGTGCCATGTCATCATCTCAAGTAGTCAAATATAATTTTTTGCAATTTCGTCGAACTTAAAAAGTAAATTACAATTTTAGTCCTTTGTACCTATTGATAAATTATAAATTTTAATTTTAAAAAATATAATTTAAAAAAAAAAATCAAAGTAGCTTCTGGAGTGCTGGTGGTTCGTCTTCTTCCCCACCACCACCACCGGCCACCATCACCTCCGATCCAAATGTCTCAGACGTCGTCCGCCAATCCCTTTAGTATCGAAAATATAAGCACTACTACCAAGAAGGGATTGGCGGACGACGTCTGAGGCATTTGGATCGGAGGTGATGGTGGCCGGTGGTGGTGGTGGGGAAGAAGACGAACCACCAGCACTCCAGAAGCTACTTTGATTTTTTTTTTAAATTATATTTTTTAAAATTAAAACTTATAATTTATCAATAGGTGCAAAGGACTAAAATTGTAATTTACTTTTTAAGTTGGACCAAATTGCAAAAAATTACATTTGACTACTTGAGATGATGACATGGCACAAGTGAATTAAGTCACAACTTGCTATTGGTTGATGAGAAGATTGCATGCCAACAATCCAAAATTGGAATGCATGCTAGTAACTCCCTTAAAAATAAGGTACTTTCTATTGTCCTTAATATAACAAAAAATTTTGGAAAAATTTATTAAAAAAGTTAGTTAATATTATTAGAAGTAATAGAAATGTCAATATTTTATATACTTGTTTAAAATTATCCTTATATTATTATTGAAACCTAGATTAATATTGAATAAATAAGATGTTTATAAAAAAAATAAAAATAAAATACCACTAAAACTTGAAATATGGTGTTATAAATATAATAAAAAAAATTTAAAAGGGGCTTGTAAACATTAGCATCATTATTATCACTATGTTTTTGTTAGTGTGCCTTTTTAATCTTTTAACTAAGTGAACATTTCATGGTTTTAGCCCTAAGCTTACAGGAGTATTCAACAATTATTCTAATTCGATTTATTTTTAGCTTTTGCAACACTTTTGCATTGCTACAATAAGAAGTTTCATATACAATGTTTATAAAGTTTTTCACTTTTGTTTTATATGTAATTTTTTTTACAAACTCAATGCATAATTAATACTAATTTTTTCAACTATATTCTTATTTATCACAATCTCATTTTTATTTTTAATAACATTTTCTCTATTCAATAATGATTACATAAGAATATTGTTGGGAATATAATGCGAAAATTGAATCCCCCACCTAAGAGAACCTATTTGGAGTAACTAACAAATATATATGACAAAATAATAACACAACCAACAACCAGAACACACCCAAACATTATATGGAAAAATCCCTGAAATCGAGAGTAGTAAAAAACCCATAGGTCCTTAAGACCAATAAATGAGTTTCACTATAATCAAGTCAAGGTACAAGTGGTGACAATCAAGTGCACAAACATGTGCTAATAACCAGCCAACAAAACTAAAGCAATAAAGTTTACAATAGAGAACAGTGAAGATGAAAATCCCTAAAATAATTGCTATTGTGTTCTAGTTGAATAACTCAGTATACAAAGTTGCAAACACAAATTCTACCGTTAAATATGAAGATAAGGGTGACACAAATCTCGTCTTCAAGATTGAGCGAAATTCGACGGTTAACGAATCCCCTTTACAATTGCTTTGTTTTAGAAAACTAAAAACGAGTTTGCTCTTCTTCTCTTTGGTTATATTTCTCATTTGATGTTTCCTCATCACTCCCGTGCCCTAAATTTGATCCAATCACTTAATAAGTGATACACATGATTGACTTGTTCTTTTGAACCTTTTTTTACATAAGAAAAAAGAGTCCAACCCTAACATTATGATCAAAATATCTCAATTTCTTATATTATATAATCATTATTTAAAACTTATAAATAACATTAACATTAACTTACATATGAAACATAAACATAAAAAGTAATAAAGATTAGGATCGATCTATACAGCATTATAGCCTGCTACTGGTTAGAGTTGACAACCACTTTATAGTCTTCCTCTAATTTTCATAGTCCTCCATTAATTTAAAGTTAAATACATTCCTGTTTCTTGAGATTTTATCCAAATAAACTTGAATACCAAAGAAAAAGAAACCTTTACAAATGCGCACTTTACCACCACGCCACTGCTTCCTTCGTTTACTTTACGGATATTAAAGCAACGTTATCTTCTCAAACTTGTACTCTCTTCGTGACTCTATGAGTTATGCTCATTTAATATTTTATTTTAACATAAATTATATATTTTTAGAAGGAGAAAATGGGTAATGCATAGATAGTGTAAAATTTTTTACATTATCAGTGCATCATCCACCATTATTCATCCATTTACGGTTGTTGATTCAAAATTAAAGCAATACAAATGAATGGTGGATGATGGACTGATGGTGTAAAAATCTTTACACTGTCAGTGCATATCCATTAATCTCTTTTAGAAGCCTATAAATTATATACATTTAGTCATTTTATTTTGTCTCATAAATTATGTATTTTTAAAAACCAAATGCTCATTTATACTTATTTTTTCATATATATCCTTATTTATTGCATTATCTTTCACTATCCATTTCTTCATTTCTTTTCAATATAATTTTCATACATTTATTATTACTCTCTCTTATATTATTAAATGAGAATAATTTAGTCAAAGAGTAATGATATATCAACCTACAAAATCAACATACAAATCAATCTATATCACAAGAAAGTGACATGTGTTGCTCATTAACCAATCAATAGTAAGCAAGTAACACATGCATGTCCCTCTCTTTATGATGCAGGTTGATTTGTAGGCTAATTTTGTAGGTTTATAAATAAGGTTTGTTAGTCAAAATATACCAAATTCCAACATCATTTACTCATTTCTTAATCTATGTCCAAGAGCATAAAAAACATAGCTAATAGGACAGATGTAGTAAGATACTAGTTTTAAATCTCGTGCTTTGCACGGATTAGTTGTTAATTAATTACCTGAATAATTTATGTAGATATTTTGAACTATTTTTTAAATAGGTGCTTTCTCTTCTCATTCAACTTTAATGATGGTTTTTTATTTACCAACATGTTCAAATAATTTTTAATCATTTTTGAGTGGTTTATAATCATTGCGCTTTTGAAATAGTCGCTAATAAACTCAAATATAAAATTCTGTTAAAATTAGCGACAATTAAAACTGTAACTAAAAGAAAGGTTTAAATTGAGAGACTTTATTTTGAAAATAGATCGTGGTGGTTAAAACTATCGTTAAATCAGAGTTTTAGAAAAAAAATATTTTAATTTCAAAAATTAAAATTCTACCAAGTGGAAGTTTTCATAATGCAAAATTTTTTAACTTTTGCTTTCAATCCAGTATTTCAAAAAGATTGAATATAAAAGCTCTCTTTTATATTTTTTATATTAAAAAAAATAAAAGGAAGAGGAGATCTACATATGACATTAGCTTATTTATTATTTTTTCCGGCTTGAATTATAAGCAACAAAAAACATACTTATCTTAGTTTAAAATATAAGCAAAATTAACTAACTTTATTAAATTTTGTTTCATTTTCAATGCCAATTTTCCAAAACATCTCTAGAAAATTGTAATCTTAATTAATTTTTATTTCATTTCCAATACTAATTTCCTAAAATACCTCTATTTTTTATAAATTTAAGAAAATTAAATACAATCAACTAATTTCCTTAATAAGCGTAAAAGTTGTTGAATTTACTTATAATTCGAGCGGCAGGTAGTAGTAATTTATTTATTTATATTTATTGGCAATCTATTTATGTACGTGTATGTTCCAACAGTCGACGTTCTCACCATCCCCCGTCATCAGGTCCTTTTGTGCTTGACTGAGAAGTCTTGGGACCAATCTTTTATTTTAAAAGAAAATAATTTTTCAATTCTTCTCCACGAGGGTGAAAATCCAACTCGTGTAATTTGGCTAAGCATTATGATTTATGAGGGAGTAAATGAGTTGAGTTAGGTTAGGTTCAATCTAACATGTCTAAGTCTAACCTATAATGAGTTGATGATTTTTTTCTGTACTTTTTGATCAGTATCACATGTGTCCTCAAGAACACCCTTAATATTAGAGAATCCTTGAGACTAATCCTGCACGAGGTCGCATTCCTATGCCTCTCCCAGCGGGAGTGTTAACCGGGAATCGAACCTGAGATTTCTTAGTCTCAGACCTCATTTTCAAGTTCTCAAGTTGGCAGGATTATATCACTTGAGTCAACTCCCGATGGTATAAGTTGACGAGTTAGAGCATTCATAGTAGGGGTTTTTCACCTCGTATGTGGATAAGAAAGAATTTATATTTATTTATTTTGTTTTTGTTTGTACTCTTTAACCAGTATCATATGTGTCCCCAAGAGCATCTTTCATACCCAAGGAACCCTTAGAGACTAATCCTGCACGAGGTCGCGTTCCTATGTTCTCAAGTTAGCAATACCACATGTGTTAACCGGGAATCAAACCTGAGACTTATTAGTATCAGATCTCATTCCCAAGTTCTCAAGTTGACAGGATCGCACCACTTGAGTCAACCTCCATTGATAAAGAATTGATATTTCACAGTTCAGTGATGGAAGCGTTCACGGAGTAGATTGGGTGCTTCTTACTAAACCCGTTCATATTGCCAAAGGTGGGCCCTAGTTGTACGAAATTTCAGAACAAATGAGAGAGAAACTGATTATGGGTAGGGATGGCAACGGGGCGGGGAACGCTCGGAGAGACCTTTCTCATTCCCCATCCTCGGGTCTCATTTGCCCCCCATCCTCATCCTCATTCTCCATGTCGGGGGTTGATTAACCTCCATCCCCATTCCCCATCACCGCACGGGTCCCCACGGGGAACTTAACTTCAACTTGACCTGTTATAAAATTCACAACATCGAATAGCATTTTTAAACTTGTACACTACAGAAAAATAATCGTTAAAATTCAAGAGATTCAATTTAAAAAAATCGTTAAAATAATCGTTAATAATAATAAGAGTGAAGAGACACTTTGGTTCCTCAAGTTTTTCGATAGGGACACTTTAGTCCCTCAAGAAATTTAATTCATTTTTAGTCCCCAAAGTTTTCCAAAAGTATCAATTTAGTCCCTGTCCTATTTCCGCTAGCCACTTCGTTGAGGGACTAAATTGGTACTTTTGGAAAACATGAGGACTAAAAATGAATTAAATTTTTTGAGGGACTAAAGTGTCCCTGTCGAAAACTTGAGGGATCAAGGTGTCCCTTCACTCTAATAATAATTATAATTATAATTATAATAATATATGTGAAGTTACTAAAAAACCTATTTTTTAACTATATAAAGCCTAAATATTTAAGGGCATATAACTAAAATTATCGGGGACGGGGAACCCGCGGGGATGGGGGAACCAATCCCATTCTCCGCCCTAAAATCTGTTCGGGGGAAAAATCCCCCCCCCCCCCCCTCATCCTCGCCCCCGCTGGAGAAAAATCCCCAAACTCGGGTCCCCAAACGGGGCGTTCCCCGCGGGGATCCCCATCTGCAGTCTCCCATTGTCATCCCTAATTATATGGGTATGGTAGGTTGATATATTTGATGAAATATATATTATAAAATAGACTTTTTTTAACTTTCAGGTCCTTAAATATATGATGAAGACCGGAGAGGAGACCGTTGCTACCTCCGGGGAGAAGAAAGGGAAGAATTAAATGAAATCCCTCTCCTCCACTTATCTTTTCTTTTTTCGTTTTTATTTTTGAAAATTTGTTTTTTTTAAATAAAATTATTTAACACATGGTTACACGTGTTGCTTTTCTATTGGGTGATTGTCGAATTATGTCAGTACCTCATTAACGGAGTTGCATAGAAGTTAACTGAAGGATTTGTGACAAAATGTTGAAAGGTTGAGGGACCGATCCAAAAAAATAAAAAGACAGGGATTAAATCCAAATATCTCCCTGAGTTTAAGGACTTAAAATTTAAAAAAAGCCTTTTTATTTTTACGTTTTATTGCCTACCCTAGTATTTGAATATTTTTTTTAATGTATTATTACGATACAAGATTTTTTTAATGTATAACTTATACCATGGTGGAATAATTTGGTTCCATGTTTTTATTATTTGGAGTTTTGTGAACAAATTAAAATACATGGATGATAATTTAGTTTTTAATTAATTTTATATTTAATTAATTATTAATTATAATTTAATAATTTTGTTATAGTTTATTTAACTACATAATTAATAAATAAAGAAAAGAAAAAATTTAATTGATTATAATTTAATAATTTTTATACTTTAATATTATTTAATTAACTATATATTTAATAAATAAAGAAAAATTTGAATATATTAAAATAATAAAATATAAAAATATAATTTTACATGTTATTTTCAGTCATTTAGTAACTTTCAACTACATCAAAAAGCTAGTTTTGAGGAATAACATTATTTCAAATTATCCATAAACTGTACAATTACATAATTTAACATTAAATCATGATAATTAAGCATAACATATATTAAAAATAAATAATATGTATTTATATTAGCGGGTTGGGTTGAGTTAACCGGTTTTTAAGATAATAAATTCATGATCCAACCCATACTTAGATTGGGTGAAAAAAAAAACAAGCTACAAATTCATAGTTATAAGTTGCGTAACTATAAGTTCACAACTATAAATTACAAGATCGCAGTTATAAACTAGTTTTGTCGAACACACCCTAAATATATAACAATTTATCCAATTAACTTAGAAACAAATACTCCACCCTTTCTTATTATCCATCCTTTTGTTTTGAAATTTTTTGTTTTTTTATTTGTCCTATTGAAGATTACTCCCTTCATCCTATAAAGTTAGAGTAATTAATGAAAATACGTAGAAATTGCAAATTTTGGATGTGTTTGGAGAAAAAGTAATGATTATTAAAAGAGAAATTGTATGGTAAGGAAAAACATAATTAATTTATTGAAAATCAAAGTAATCATTGAATTTATTAAAAAATACTCCATCTGTCCCTTTTTATAAGTCACTTTTACATAATTCACATAAATGAAGAAAAGTAATCATTAATATCTTTTTTGTAATTATTACTTTATCACCCTTATGAAATTATGAGAGATCTATTTGAAATAAATTCTTTAATACTAGTTAATATTCTAAAGGACTTATAAAAAGATGCTTTATAGTTAAGGACGGACAGAGTATATAAAATGATGCTTAAGGACGGACAGAGTATTATTATTTTTTTAAATAAACAAATAAATAACCACAGATTTACTATATATTATAATTACTTTTGCTTATTACATCTTCTTTTACAATTTATATGTTTCTCACACGAATTAAGAAATTCATTTAATACTTCAATTTAAAAAAAAAAAAGAATATTGCAATTTTACTACTCCCTTCGTCCCAAAAAGTTATTCCTTCCCTTTTATATGTAATACTACCTCCGTCCCTATTTATAAGATACTTTTGACATTTTCATTTTGTCCTTATTTATAAGATACTCCACCAATTTTTAATAAGCATTAATTACTTTTTTCCACAAACATCCCTATTTATTTAACACTTTTTAGATTCCCAATACTATTAATAGGGGTAATTTTGAAAATACATATTAAAAGTTCACATTTCCAATACAATCAACTAAATTTTTCCACCTTCTTAATGGACGTGAAATCTTCTAAAGAGTATCTTATAAATAGGGACGGAGGGAGTATTGTTTTCGAATTTGTACCATGTTTCGTAAGTTTGTTTTTTTAATAAACCTAATACATAATTAATCCTATTTTTCCAAACACACCCCTATTTATTACACTTTCCTTTTCACTTCCAATACATTTCTCTCTCTTCAATAATAATTATATAGGGGTATTATAGTCAAAATACAACAAATTCTTACATTATTTAAGCATTTATTAAAATTCGTGCATAACCTTAAAACACAACGGAGAAAGTAGTAAAATTTTGAAAATTAAACAAAAATAAGAGAACATGCTTTTAATGTATTTTTCTCAAAATCAACAAATTATCAAAATAAGTATTTAATGCATCTTTCATTAATTAACCAACCATAAAATATACGTTGCAATTTCAATTTTTTTATTCACTATTTTAACTTTAATTTGGGATAGAAGTTTTCTTTGTTTTTTTTACTAATTTCATGGGGTGGAAGGAGTATATTATTCTCACACTACATTAGTTATTACACATTTTACAAAATAGTTAAAAACAAAGTTAAAATTGACAAAAATTAATTAATACAACGTTAAGTTCTTAAAAAAAAACAAATAATTTAAAATAAACTGAAAATTCCTAAATGATGTATAAATTGAATCAGATGGAATAAATATTTTTCTAATAAATAACATACGTAATGCATTTGCTATGTGAAAAAAAGTCTATGGTGTCATATCAAGGAGATTTTTTTTTTCGTATCTCCAAATTTTACTCTTTTTATGTATTTTTACCTCTAACAAAACTAGAGTAAAAATAAAAAATAGATAAAACAAGTCACTGTAAAAAAAAAAAAAATATATCAGCAAGAGAAACGAGTGATAATCAAAATGGAGCGAAAGCTCTACCGATGCCATTGAGATTAGCGGCAAAACCTATCAAATACTCTTCTCTTTTATACGCCAAATGCGTTCTTCTCTTATTTTTATTCTCTCTCCCGCCGCTAACACTTTTCCCGACGGTTTCGTTACTGTTTCTCGAATCACGCCGCCGCTCTTTCGAACTCTCATATTTTGAATCTTCTTTCTTCTTCAACAACACGAACGTGCTCTTTCCGTCGCTTTTGCTTCGCCGGAGCAAATCCAGAAGCTTCCACCCCTTCGACGGCGACGCCGATGACGAAGAACCAGTGGAATTGCTCTTCTTGCACCTGTTCGGTGAAGCTTCAACCGACCGAACAGATTTCGGAGTCCATACGCAGTAAGTCCCCGCCGGAATCCCGTCCAGCTCATCCACCTCCGACGAAGACGACGACGACGGTGACTCCCGGCGGATATCCTCGTCGGAAATCAGCAATTGCTTCAACGTAAATTGAAGCGCCGGAGAATCGACATCCTCACCGGAATTTCGTCCTCCGCCGTCACAACCGCCAGCGGTGTCATCGGACTCCGTGACGAAGTGGCGGTTGAAGATCGGGAAAACTGGACCGTTGTAACGGTGGAAGGAAGCGTCATGTGAAGGTTCTTGTTTGCTAAACGCAAAGAACTCGAAGTTGTCATCGTCGTTTAAGACGAAGACGTTGTCGTTTTGAGAAGCTAAATGATGACGTGAGACTTGATCTGCGATAACGGCGAGATTATTGGAAGAGTAAGTGCTGAAGCTTGGACAGAGAAAAGAGTCAACGCTCTCTTTCTGCTCTTCTCTTTCTTTCTGCATTCTCAAACTCTTGCGCTTTTTTATTTTCGATATTTTTTTTTTTAATGTTTTTGGGATTGGTAAGAATGAGGAAAGGGTGTGAACGTGATGCATATTTATACTACGAGCGAGGGAACTGAGGGAAGTGGGAAGAGGAAAGAGCAGCCTCTGTTTTAAGGAACTGTTTGGCTGCAAACGTGTGCCAAGCGTTACAATGATCAGTTCACAACTTTTTCTTTCCTTTTTCACATTAATAATAAATGGGGATTTTATAGTAAATAGGTTTTGCTATTCATTAATTGAAATATAAGCAAAAATATTTTTTTTTAATATAAGTAAAATATAAGAGAAAGGATTGAATGAAGGACAAAAATTAAGGAACAAAGAAAATACCATAGACATGAGAAAATGAGAGTCTTAATGATTAGAAAAACTTTACAGTACATGATTAGTGTATACTCCCTTCGTTCCATTATCTTGGTAAAAAAATGTAAAAATTTTTGTCTCATATTAAAGTAAGAAAAATCAATGAAAAATCTTAAAGATTGTATATTGTATCGATGATTGATAAGTAAATAAGGAAAACATATTTAAAGATTTTTTTTGGAGGTAATATTGCAATATGTATTAATTATAATGATATAAAAATTTGTGTAATATCAGTTTGTAATTAATGAATGAATCATGCATTATACTAAATAAATATTCTCTTATTTTCATTGACTTATTTGACTTTTACCAAGATAATGAGATAGAGGAAGTACATATGAATTTCTTAAAATATTACACATTCCATAATAAATATATATATATATATATATATATATCAAAATACTATCAATTTTAATATTATTAGTAATATTAACTAATTTAATTAATCCATTTCAAAAATTTATATTTAAGTACCAAAGGAGTAAAGTATCCAATAATTTGGATTTGATTTAGGTAGAATAGTAAAATCGCATGGTTGTCAAAAACTGGTGTTAATACTTAAAAATTTACGAATCTACGAATTTACTTATGGAAAACGAGTTGAAACTAATGAAAACTCGAAGTGAAGTGATTCGAGTGGACTCGGGTGGATACTGGTAGATTCGTGTAAACTCGCGAGTTTATGACTGAGTTAACGAGTTAGTATTCTTGAGCCCTAAACGACCAACCAACATCGTTTTAAATTTTTTTTAAAAATAAAATAAAATCTTCTAGGTCATTTTTATCCTATTTGTTGCGCTTTTAGGGTAAAAAAAACCCTTAAATCAGTCTTTTCTTCTCCTTCTCATTATTTAAAAGCTTCTTCAATATTCCGTTCTTCTCCTTCTACCGCACATCCGCCCACTCCACACCCTACACTCCATGCCCCACGCCTTTCTAACTTTCTCCATTTATTTGGTAAATGTTTACTGACTTTCTCCCTTTATTCCTTTATTTTTGTTTTCCCTGTTTTCTTCTTCGTTAAGTTGGTATGATAATCTGATGAATGTTTGATTATGAGTTATGACTTTTATGAAAAGATGAGTAGTTTTATAGAAATCATTTTAAGTTTGAACTTTTAAGCATAAATACATTCTCCGCTTTTAAATTTTCACTATTACTTTTTTAGTGTTGTTCATAAATCAGAACTTATTTCCTTTGAGGTTGTTTTTAAGTGTTACTTTGACTAAAAAATACTTGCTTAGAAATTGATAATTAATTTTCATTATTTTTTTTTCAAGCATTATTATGTAGATGAGTTTGAAATTAAAATTACATTGGATATATTATCTTATCATGTTTTGAATTTGAAGTTTGAATATTGATGAATAAATTATTTTAAATTACTTATTATTAGTATCAATGAATAATATCTTATCATATTATTATATTAAGTTTAAAATTATGAATATTAGTTATTAATAGGTCACATGTTATTACAATAAAAATGTAATTTTTTTAGGTAAACTCGTAAGAGTTTGCGAAACGAGTTTACAACTCGAGTTTACTTAATAAAAATGAGTTTACTTTTAAATAAAAACGAGTTTACTTAATAAAAACGAGTCTACATGTACTTCGAAACCATGAGTAAAAGGAATGAATGTCTCCTTATTGGCTTATTGCGTTTTACATAATGCATCTCAAACTCAGAACTTCGAGCATCTACGTTAGAGTCTGTTTAAAGTCTATAATTAAGTGTGATTGAGTTTGGTTCAATTATGTTTATCATTGTGACACATATTATTCTAACTTAGAGTCTAGAGTCAGATTTGCTTAATTAACATACTCATGCATCAGATTCTGGTGAACCAATGAACTTGATTATCCATTTACTTTTTAGTTACATACATCATGTTCTTAAATAATAATCATAATCGCAAATAATCATTGACTCAGTTAGTAAGAATTGAGTAAGAAGTTGAGAGAGATTCCGGGTTCGAATCCCACCAATGTCAGGAGGATGTTGGTGGGTAATATGTAAGTACCTCTGTAAGCATTCTTTGAGCTCGAAGGTCTGCCCTGACCCCGGTGAACCCCCGGAGCCTAACTCAGATGACTGAGTTCCTTAAGGGTTTGATCCCTGCCGTGAGTATGGAAAAAAAAACTTTATTGGTAAAGGGAAAACTCAATTCGGTGATCTCTAAGCCTCGAAGGGGATTAATCTTCAACTGGAGGATACCTTTGATAAAAAAAATATTTAATATGAAAAAAAATCAATCAATTCAAAGGCTATTTCCAACAACAAATATTTTATTATGCTAATTTATTAAATACTATTATTAATCATTTATTATTCTAATTTTTTATTCATAATCTTTAATAGTTGCAGCTACAATTTTAGGAAATTTAAAATTTAAAATATTTTGATAAAAAAATTAAAATATTTTGATATAAATAATATTTAAATAAAAAATTATCATTATTTAGAAACAATATATGAAATTAAAATTACTTAATAAAATGATGGCTTATTGAAATTTTTAGTCCATGAACTTAAGTGCTCTTTTGGAATTGGTTCTTAAATTCTTTTTCGATGCTTTATTTGAGTCCCTAAACTTTGCTCAAATTTTGGAAATGGTCATTTCATCACTTAAGTGATGATATGATCGAGGATATGCCACGTCACCTTCATTACATCGATAGGTAACATGCCAGATAATGCCACGTGAACTTTTAAATTAAAAAAAATTCAAATTTATTAAAAATTGTATTTTTTTTAAAGAAAATCGAATCTTTTAATAAATTTCAAAACAAATTATTTTTTTAATAAAAAAAATCATGTAGTGTCCCATGACTATACATAAAAAATGTCACTCATCGATATTTTGAAAGTGATGTGACATGTCGTCGACTATATCATCACTTAAGTGACGAAAGGATCATTTCCAAAAATGAAACAAAGTTCAGCGACCATAATCATCGAAAAAAAAGTTTAAGGACCAATTTCAAAAAAACACATAAGTTCAAGGACTAAAATGTTAAATAAACGTAAAAGTAGTTTGATTGAATTAAATTAATAATGAGTTTATGATAAATAGATCTACAAAATCAATCTACAAACAAACCTACACCAAAAGAAAGTGGCATGTGCCATTTGTTAACCAATCAATAATAAACAAATGACACATGTCTCTTCCTTTATGATATAAGCTTATTTATAAATCAATTTTGTAGTTTATCAATCATTTTTATTATTAAATAATAGATGTGTTAAAGTCTGATAAAGTATGAGGGTAAGGTTGTGAAGTAAATCTAAAGAATTTGAAATTGAATTAAAAAAAAAAGATAAATGTTGATGTAATATTAATGTATCAAAATTTGATAAGTTTGGTGGACATCCCTGTCATACCTTTAAAAATTATTTTTGATTAAGTTAGAATTTTTTTCCATTTACTTTACAGTACTCTTGAAGGTAGTTTGCATTATTTATTGGTGTAAAAATATTATTTTATTATTTAAAATTATTTTTTAAAAATTTTAATTTATTAATTATTAATTCTTGTGGTGATTACAAAATTTTATTTATATTAATTTGGGTGTTCATTCCTATTGATTCATATTATTATTGAGTTTTATTGGTTATTATTTTTTTTATTTAATTTTTCTATTTCAGTTTGCATTATATTTGTGCAATTTATTAACAATTTGTGCAATTACGCTAAAATTGTCCAAAATTTTTGGACAATTACACTAAAATTGCACCAATTTGCCAACCCTGATTACAAACAATTGATTACATATTTATAGCCCTAGGAATTAACTACCCATACACTACCTTATTGGGCATTTTCTGCATAACCGTAGCAGCCACATTCTAAATAACTACCCACTAATTAACTACCCACGATGCGGCTTCTTCGTTCGCTTCCAATCCATCACGCCTTCGACAGTCTTTCGACAGGAGTCCCTCGACAAGCATCTTCCCACAACTGAAATAATGCAACGTAGAACCCTTGGGATTTTTACTAAGTTTTCTCGTAGTTCTGTCGAAGTGACATTCTCCCGCTTCTTGGGCCTTTAAGATGTCTGTCGACATCAAACTCCTTCGACACTATGCTGCACAAGGTGTCGGCCTCTAATTGAATCCATCCCCCTGGTCGATATTGGTGACATGGTTTCTGATTATGACTGTGTTTCGCCCACCAATCTAACCTGAGGACCCGTCGAAAACTCTTCTTAGGGGATTGTCACTAGATGACTTTTCTTTTCCCTCGTTAAAGGGAAAGATACCCAAAGTCCTACTTAGAAAATGTGTCAACTTGGGGCCACGGAAGACTACTAGTTACCACACAGGCTCACGTATCAAACTGAGTGTGCCCTTCTATCCAGGCTTTTTACACCAGCTTGAAACACGAGGTGACCCCTATGTAATCTCACGTGTTTAATCTTTCACCATAAACGGGTAAAAGTGGGTATTCTGGGCAATGATTTTGACATTGTTCTTTCCTCTTACGAACCCCTCTAATCTCACATGTTTAATCTCTGAGTGACTTCTCTTTTCTACTCTTGTCGAACAACTTTTCTTCTTTCCTCATTATTTACACACTCATGACCCTGTGAACGTTGGAAGTAACGTCTTTATAGCCATGAGAATGTGCATTTAATGCTGATGTGACTGTTTCCTTGTTTTCAATGGAGTATCATGCATCATCATTTACTGCTACTCTGACCTCCTCGATTTCCACGTTAATAATACCCTTTCGACACCGGCCTCATTATGAATCTTCTGTTTGTCGACATACGTTCATGTCCTTCGAAGCCACTTTTAAGAAATTTGCCTAAATACACTTTTGTCGGCATCACTTATATATTCGACACTCTCCTTCCTGTCGATACACTTTCATGTCCCTCGAAGTCACTTTTAATTAAACGATTTGCCTAAGTACACTTTCATCAACATCACTTATGCATTCGACATTCCTTCTTTCAGTCGATTTTTGACTTCTAGTCATCAACAGTAACATAGAGATATATATTTTCTTGATGTAGTGTTAGTTATAGGTTTTCAGATAATAAGTATATGAAATGCATATTATTTTATAACTCATAAAATCCATTTTGTCTTATTTCTTTATTGATATATCGGGTTAAGTCAGAAAGAGTACAATGACAGTGCCAATTTATATAGCATATGTTTGTGTTAGAGACTAACATGAAAAAGTTGATTGAATCGTGAGAGTCTGTCACGGTGCGCGAATGAATCTTAAGAATAATGTCGCTCAATGCACCTTAGACTATGAGTTATATGGAAGTAATAATGCCACAACAACACTAACAATATTTACAAAGAAACAATAGAAATCTAAGAATCTATGGATGTGGAAGTCTATAATCGAGAATGCTTTCGTCATGTAATTATATTTTATTTTATGTATTTTTCTAGTGCAATATAAAATTATTTCCAGCACTTACTTTTTTAATTCTTTTAAGGTGAAATTCATGAGAGGTATTACAAGACGAGAAGAAGAGAAGATGTATACTAATGTTACCTATTTTTTTACTAACAAATTTTAATATTCAACTGTAGTTTATTTTATCTTTATAACATTTTTTTTATTCCTTATATATATATGGCCAAGTGGAAAGCGAGAATATGAACTACAAATATTTTTTTTTGTTGTACTAACTACAAATATTTAATTTTTCTTGCTCATACGATATGCTTGCATATTGCCAAAATACACCTTTATATTTTATTATTTGCTATCTTTTTCATTATTTAATTTGTCACTTTTCGAATACAAACAAATCTTTGCCTTTGTATTTTTAGTAATATTTTATTGCTTCCACTAATTTGATAGATGCTCACTGCTCAGTGTTCTTCCACACGCCATGAAAATGTAACATGCATGTTTACAGACACATATATATACAAGTGCATCAAGGGTGCATATATATTTTGTGGGTACTATATTTGGCAGCATATAGCTAAAGTAAGCTTTCTTTCCCCAATTTTCTGTTTGGTTAGTGGTCACTTTCATCATCACTCATCAGTAACACACAATCAAACATTTTTTTCCCAATTTTTCAGGTCTGGTCTAATTTGGTGCTAAGTGTCTTCTTCCACTAGAAAGGCATGATTATGAAAATTACGTTTTATACTATTTGGGTTTGCTTGCAATTGCAATAGTCGTGATTTCGAGGGAGAGAGACAGACAGGTAAGAGTGTGGGAAATAAATGACCATACCTTTTGGAGCTGATGGAAGTCCCAATCAAGAGAGAGGCTAGGTGAGATGTATGTAAATTAGGTAGAGTGGAGTAATTTGTATAATGAAATTTGTATTTGTAATTTTTATGTAGGGTGAATTTTGTATAGATATATTTACATAAAAAAAATTGGACAGATATATGTGTTTATGTGTTCACACAATTAATCAAAATTTTACAATTTTTATTGATAGATGAGTGATTATTTTTCAATATATGGGATGAAAAAAAAGATAGCTAGCTAGTGCCTCTTTACGTAAAAATGACATTATTGTGAGGAAAAAAAAAAAAAAGAAAGAGAGAAATCTCATATTACATGTACTAGTATGTTGTATTTTTTTAATCATGTTTGAGTTATGCTTTTGAATCATTTCGGGTAATATAGTAATGCTATCTCTTGTCAACAAGTTTTGATTGCTTTGCTAAAAGGTTATTTATAGCTCTTTATTTGGTTCCAGTTTTTTTTTAATTGTTTTTCAGGTATTCACCAACGTGAGTATGGTGACTAATCTATGGTATTGGAAATCGAACTCTCAACTACTTGTTTAAGTAAAACAGTCACACATTAATTAGTTTGGTTCATTTTAATAAAAGCTAGCCTAAAATCTATTAAAATAATAGAATGATAGACTGAAATACGAGAGAGTAATATAACATTTCTCAAATTCAAAACTAAATATTTAATCAAATTCTGGTCAAGTTACAAGGGATGTAGTTGTCCAATTCAGTACAATTTTTAAAAATTATTTTTAAAATCTACCCGAACAAACATATATTTGATGAGAAAATGGAAAATACACCGACAGTGTAAAGGTTTTTACACCATCAGTGCATCATCCACCATTCATCTGTTTATAGTCGTTGACTTTTAAATTAAAGTACTACAAATGAATGGTGGATGATTGACTGATGGTGTAAAAAACTTTACACCGTCAGTGCATACCCATTAACCTATTTACTGTATACCATAAAAACTGAACCAATCTGAATTGTAAAATATTTGATTTGGCTCGGTTGTTCGATTAACCTATTTACTGTATTTTATCTTCTAAATTAGAGTTTTATAGACAATAAAATAAGTATATAATCTCAACCGAACAGTAAAATAACATAACCATATATGCAGCAAAGTTAGAGTATATTAAATATCTTTCATTACAAATAATATAAAATAAACAACAAAACTACATAATCAGAAGTATGCAGTACTAAAGTTAAAATATTCAAAGCAATCACATAGAAAATATTGCATTATGATTACCAATACTCATAATTTTTGTTTACTTTGTGATTAAAAATTCTGAAGCTAACTTGCTAATAAGTAGGAAAATATATATCACTGTTTCAAAATTTTGATCCTTTCAAACTCTCATAAGAAGTTGTATTGTTAAGAACGAGTTTGTTACAGCTTCCTTATGAAGTTTGAATTGAACTAACCAAGTCATCATTAAAAAAATCGTTAAAATTAACACAAAAAAATAAAGACAAATAAAGAAACTGTATAAAAATAAACAACCATCCAAATAGAATGCAAACAAGTTACTCGTAAATAATTATTTTCGGGTGTTTTATTTATTTTATGTCATCATTATTAAATAAAAAAATTGCTCATAAAATATTTTACTTAATAATATTTGATTATGTTTAGTTAATACCTAGTTTATAAAAATATAAAACCGCTAATGAAACTGTTTGTCAATATAGTTTTTTTTTTAATAAAAAAATAACAAACTGAATCGTGAAACCAAATTAAACCAAACTTCAATTCTTAGTTTGGATCAGTTTGATTACATCGGTTTCTCATGGTTAAGTTTAAAACCACAAACCTTTACAAGTTATATATCCATGTGATAATGATATTAGGGAGTTACTAGCATGCAATCCAATTTTGGATTGTTGGCATGCAATCTTTTCATCAACCAATAGCAAGTTGTCACTTAATTTACTTGTGTCATGTCATCATCTCAAGTAGTCAAATGTAATTTTTTGCAATCTGGTCTAACTTAAAAAGTAAATTACAATTTTAGTCCTTTGTACCTATTGATAAATTATAAGTTTTAATTTTAAAAAATATAATTTAAAAAAAATCAAAGTAGCTTCTGGAGTGCTGATGGTTCGGAGGTGATGGTGGCCGGTGGTGGTGGTGGTGGTGGTGGTGGTGGTGATGGTGGCCGGTGGTGGGGAAGAAGACGAACCACCAGCACTCCAGAAGCTACTTTGATTTTTTTTTTTAAAATTATATTTTTTAAAATTAAAACTTATAATTTATCAATAGGTACAAAGGACTAAAATTGTAATTTACTTTTTAAGTTGGACCAAATTGCAAAAAATTACATTTGACTACTTGAGATGATGACATGGCACAAGTAAATTAAGTGGCAACTTGCTATTGGTTGATGAGAAGATTGCATGCCAACAATCTAAAATTGGATTACATATTAGAAAAGTCCATGATATTATTAGGGGGTGAGCAAACCTCGACATGTTTCATATATTGATCCATCATGTTCCATTTCAAAGCTCATTTTAATTTTTTTTTGGTGAACAAACTGTGGAGGAGAACTTCACAGTCTCGGCACCTGGAGCAACATGGGTGGGATGTCTCTCCAAGGGATGTTCTCCACAAGGATTTGAACCTCTGACCTTATGGTCTTATGGATTCTCAATATCCTCATGGTCCTAGCATGCTTCCACTAGGCCAAACCCATTTGGGTAAATCTCATTTTAATGGATTCGAGTTTTTGAATATGGACTCGGTGTGTTTTTGGGATATGTTTGGTTTCATGTCGTCTCAAGGTCTCATATTTTTATTTTTAAAAAAAATATACTCCTTATAAGCAACAAAAAACATACTTATCTTGGTTTAAAATATAAGCAAATTTAACTAACTTTATTAAATTTTGTTTCATTCCCAATACCACATTCCTAAAACATACATCTCTAAAAAATTGTAATCTTAATTAATTTTTGTTTCATTCCCAATACTACTTTCCTAAAATACATCTATTTTTTATAAATTCGAGAAAATTAAATACTCTCTCTGGTCCATATTATAAGCACCCTTTCTCTCTCACAAAAATGGTGCTTATAATATGGACTGGAGAGAGTACAATAAACTAACCTCCTTAATAAGCGTAAAAGTGGTTGGATTTTCTTATAATTGAAGACGGAGGGAGTATACTGTATATATTTTCTTGTAATTTAATATTAGTAGCAATAGAACTTTTGTATTTAAATCCTTATCCTTCGGTTATTAATATTACTCCCACTTTACTCGAATTACAAGTAAAAATAATTAATTTTAAGTTTATTAAATAGATTAGTTGATTGTATTTAATTTTCTAAAATTTATATAATAATAGAGGTATTTTAGGTAAGTTGCATTGAAAATGAAATAAAAATTACATAAGGTAACAATTTTCTAGGAATGTTTTAGGAAAGTAGCATTGAGAATGAAATACTCCCTCCGTCCCTAATTATAAGGCCCTCTTGACACTTTTATTTTGTCCCTATTTATAAGGTCCTTTACCAATTTTCTATGAGCATTAATTATTTTTTTCACAAACACCCCTATTTATTTAACACTTTTTAGATTCCCAACAATATTAATAGGGGTAATTTTGAAAATACATATCAAAAGTTCACATTTCCAATATAATTAACTAAATTATTCTACTTTCTTAATGGACGTGAAATCTCTCAAGAGGGCCTTATAATTAGGGACGAAGGTAGTAAAATTTAATAAACGTGGTTAGTTTTGCTTATATTTTAAACCAATATAAATATATTTTTTTCTTATATTTCAAGTTGGAGGGAGTATGTATTTTGAAATATATATTGTAAAATATACCATACTTCAAATTTTTATTTTATAATTATATTATATACTCATTTAATTTTCATTAAGAAAGTTGGTTAATTTAGTTAATTTATTGAAAATGTGATATTGTATTTTCAAAACTACTCTTATTAAAAGTATTGGGAATTTAAAAAAGGTAAAGTAAATAAGGTTGTTTTTGGAAAGAAGTAATTAATTGTAATTGAAAATTGATATAAAGTCTTATAAAAAGGAAAAGAAAAAGTTTCAAAGGGTTTTTATTTATTTATTTATTTTTGTGCTCTTTAGTCAGTATACAATTGTTCCCAAAAGCACCTTTAATATCAAGGAACCCTTGAGACTAATCCTGCACGAGGTCTAATCTTGCACGAAGTCACGTTCCTATGCCTCTGATCCCAACGGGATGTGTTAACTGGGAATCGAACCCGAGACTTCTTAGTCTTAGGTTCCTAAGTTCTCAAATTGACAAGATTGCACCATTTGAGTCAACCCCGATGGTTTCAAAATGGTTTTTATATAGAGGGACATATGTGATATAATTTAGCTATTTATAATATGTTAGTCCCTCCGTTCCTTATTATCTGTCATTTTTTGGAAAGTTTTTTGTTTCTTTTTATTTGTCGTATTAGGATTTCAAGAGTGTAATAAATGTTATTTTTCATGTTTGCCCCTATTTAACAGTCTTAGTTTATGTAAGTAGTGGAGAAAAACTAATGATTATAGAGAGAGAAACGGTATAGTGAAAAAAAAAATATAATTAATGTATCGAAAATCTGAGTAATGATTAGATTTTTTAAAAGATGTGTTTTGTTTTTTTTTTTTTGGTGAATAAAACTGTGGAGGGGAACTTGACAGTCCCGGCACCTGGAGCAACATGGGTAGGGTGCCTCCCCAAGGGATGTTCTCTACAAGGTTTCGAGCCTCTGACCTTATGGTCTTATGGGTTCTCAATATCCTTATGGTCCTAGTATGCTTCTACTAGGCCAAACCCATTTGGGTAAGATGTGTTTTGTTTAAAATATGATACTGTAGATAAATAGGAGGGCGTAATATTTACCATGTAAATTATGAGATTGGGTAAAGCTGATTCTATCTCACGTATTGTCAAATAAAAATGGGGTTGGATCCGAACCCAGGCAAATAATCATGCCAATTGCCAAGTTACAGAGACGAATTGGAGTTAAGTTAAACCCATCATATATAACCTATTCATGCTTATCATCCCTAGCTATGTGACACCACGCATGAAATTCCAATATTTGAGTAGAATTCAATCAATCTCACTACGCGATCCAATTTCTGGAAGTAGGGTGTGGTCCCCTTACAATATAATGCTCCCATGCTTACTCTATTTGGGTGCCGTCCTCTCTTTCATGGAACAGAGTCTTACCATCACAAGTGGCGGCATGAAATTTATTGTGAGATGTTCACAGTTTGATCGCCTGCCATTGTTTCTTTCTACCTACAACTTAGTTTAATTTGTTTGACCACATTTATCCCAAAACCTTATTATTTTATGGAAAAGGGCTTTTCTAATACTTAAGATATATTGTATTCAAAATTGACGTATTTATCAAATTGAAATGAATTAATTAAATCAATTCTTATAATCAATTCTTATATAAACTTATCAAATATAAATTTCTCAACAAGGGTTTCAGGAAATATTTCAGAAAATCCTATGAAAAATTAAGAAACTAAAATCAAATATTTTAGTATGAAAGCTTTTATGTTTATCATAGCAAGAAATATTGTATTTTATTTTTAATATAAGTATGTCTTTTTTGTATTATTCCTTAACAATACTTTACTTTATAAAGTGAATCCACTACAGCCCTGCATGATATATACGTTCAGGACCTAATATTACAATTTTGTATATAGTTAATATCAGGTTTTTGGTTCAAGTATTTGTCCTCGATAATTGGAGAGTGTGAATTAATCTTGTTTTATTAATGGATTAGGTAAACAACAATATAAATTGTTTAACATCATATCTTAACTCAAAACCTTAAGACATTAGCTTTATGTGACTTTCCACTTATATATTGTTCAACTTACGATATTTTAGTCAATATGGGACTAATTTATTTTATCTCTATCAACATCTCCAAAGAACAAAAATAAATAAATAAATAAATAAATAAAAATAATAAATTAAGAATCAATTTCAAAAAAATATCCAAGTTCAAGAACTAAAAACTTAAATAGCTTATTTGTTTTAGTAAGTTAATCCATTATAACCCTACAAATGTAATGCATATATATATATATATATAGCACAAAAAATTAAAAGGATAATTTACCGACAAAATTTAGCATAGTTATAATAAATAATTTAGTTCTTTAAACATGAGATAAGATATTCGACTCCTGCTTATCATCAACATAATATAAAATGGAAGGAGTTTGACGGTAAATTTGATTTTCCTCCTAAAATTTCCTCCTAATCATTATTTCCCTCCTAAAGTGCATCATTAATGAAGTCATCCATAATAATTAATCTGAGCCGTCCATCATATTTTGTAAGATTAAAATACAATCATTCATATGTGTGTTTAAACTCATTTTATATTATATAATTGCCCCACCAAAAAAGCACAGAAAAAATACTAACAGCTATTTATAACGTTTTTAAAATATACTAAAAAATCCAAGAACTAAGTTAATATATATACTCCCTCCGTTTCATATTATAAGCAAAATTAACCATATTTGCGCTTATTAAGGAGGTTAGTTGATTGTATTTAATTTTCAAAAATTTATAAAAGAATAGAGATATTTTAGGAAAGTTGCATTGGGAATGAAATAAAAATTGAATAAGATAACAATTTTCTAGAAATGTTTTAGGAAAGTGACATTGGGAATGAAATAAAATTTAAAAAAATTAGTTAGTTTTGCTTATATTTTAAAACAAGATAATGATATTTTATTTGCTTATATTTCAAAGGGAGTACTAAAAAATAATCAGGAATGAAATTGATACTTTACTCTTTGAAAATTAGAATCGGAGTAAAAGCTTGACACATGTTTTTAACTTAGAATTATACTAAGGGTACTAGCTAAAAATTCAAAAAAATTATGTTTGTATTGGAAAAGCAAAATTTATTATTTCTCGAGATAATAAATGTTTCCATTTTCAAAATAAAATTATCATTTACTCTCCGTCCCTAATTATAAGGTTCTTTTGAGCATTTTTACATCCACCAATGTTGTTGAATTCTATATTAAAATTGATATGTTCTTCCAAAAATACCAATCTACCAATTATTAGAACATAATAAATTTTTTCATTTTTAATAATTAATTTAATACCTAGATACTCCATCATCTATATTTAATGCAGTGAATCAATTTCCAAGTCATTTACAACATTAAGCAAGTTCCGTTTCATATTCCAATACAATTTTACTTATTTCTTCTTACAAAAACATAGACTACAATGATTATATGTAAGAGTAATTTTGGAAAAAAATTACAAGAGAATCTTATATTTAGAACCAACATTTTTTACCCAAGAGGACTTTATAATTAGGGACGAAGAAAGTATATTTTTATAATCAATATTTATAATTCACTCGCATTTATCTCTAAATTATTATGTTTTATGACGATATGATATAGAGATGCTGAAACATTCAAACACTACTTGTTGGTTCAGCCGATTCCGCCATCCCTCCTTTCATTTTTTTTCCCTCCCTTTTCAAAGATCTTCATCCTTCATTTTTTTTTTTTTTGGAAACTTTAAGGGACTAAGGCTTTTTGTGTTTTTTAATTTTTTAAACGTTACAATTTTAAAGACTTCCTTCTGGAATTATACACTAAATTTACTTTTTGTGCTAGAATAAAATATACAAATATATAATCAATGAAGGACAAACGTGCATGCAGCCATGCTTTTCGTTGTGATTCACAGTTCAAGTTCAACTTCCAAATCTAGAAGTACATAACTCCTTTTTGCACCTAATCTTAAACTAGTAGATTGTGGATAGGCACAAATATTAGAGAAAATAATATTAACAATAGTCACCCCATGCTTTTTTTTTTTCTAATACTTTTAACTTTTGATTATTTTCAATTCAATGATGGGATTTCTGGATTAGCAAGGGGAAAGCATGATGGCAATCATAGCACAATTTTCACATGCAGCCTTTCAATGCTAGCTTCTCTCTCACCTACCCACTCTCACGAAGTGTATTGTTTGTTTTATCAAAAGAAGCAAGGAATGTTTAATTATTTTCTACTACTTGTAGAGGATGAAAGTATATCTCTATTCTATATCATTACCTTTTACACTTCCTTTTCCATTCTCCATATATACGATCTAATTCTCGCTTCCTTATAATTAATCCATTCCCTTTTTATTATTATTATTTTTTTTACATGGATTTTCTTAATCTTATTCTTTAAGGCTGAAGATAAAAGCTTTATAAAGCATTTTTGCATTGAAAATTTCGACATTTATGACTTGAAACTTAATAAATTTATATTTTCCAATACTTTTTTCCTATTTTTTAATCTCTTATCCTCATCCCTTCAACCCTTAGGGCTGAGCCAGGTTAAGCAAACCCTTTTTTACATATTCAACTAGCTACTTATGCGTAATTCCTGCAATCTAATAAATAGGGCTGCGCATGTGACATACTCCCGGATGGGACTATCTTGGCTAGAAAACAATATACTAATATTTTTTTATTAGGGCTATTTGCCTGGATTCAAAGATGAATCGACCATGACCTAATAACGCCTGGGACAAATTCTAGGTCAATCTGATATGTTAACATACTCTATGCACCGTAACGTAACATTATATATTACGTAACTAAATCATAGAATTCAAATATTACAAAACTAAAAATGAGATAAAAGTTCGAAAGAAGTATTATTGTAATATACTCCTTTTAATTACACTAGTAATTGTTTTTTTTTAATTAAAAAAAAACAACAATTGCTAATGTAATTAAAAGGATATTGCATCCTTATAAAATATAAACAATACTCGGTTTTTTTTAAGATAAGAGAATTTTTATTAATGAGCAGAGCGAGTATATTATACTCCCTGTTGAAAATACATACTACGTACATAACACAACTAAATAGAGAATACACATAGTAAACAATGCAATAACAATATCCCGGATTTTTCTTAAAAAAATAATACAATAACAATATCGTTTAAAATATTTTAAGCCAATGACGGAAAAATTGAAAGATGATCGAAGTGATGGTTACATACACTCTACCCAATACTCCTGAGGCACGACTTTAAAATCAGATTTGCCCATAAATGTTGGATGGGTCTGATTTTCAAATTAAAATAGTATATATTTTAGACCATTAGGATACATTTTTTTTTTTAAATAAAAATATTTAAAAATTTTGCTTAAGATAAAAAAAGTTGGGAAAAGACCGTGATTACGGTAACGTAAATTTTACCCGATGATCTTGAGACATATTTTTGATATTAGAGTTAGGCCAGATCTAATTACTAAAAATTAAAATAAAGTATTTATTAAATCATTTCTATTAATAAAATAAATGTGAATAAATTTGCCAATCTTTAACTGTGGTGATTAATGGTGAATACATAAATTTTTTTAAAGATAACCATTTTATTTAGAATTAAACATTTTTCCATTTCAAACCATTTTTTATGCAAAGAGAATTATGTGTTCACAGTTGTCATGCTTAAATGTTAGGGGATTTAAATTTATTTCATAGAAAAATTGATGTGAAGTAACCCTTTTTTTTCATAGATATTTATCATTTTTGATAATATTCTCATCAAAATGGGACATCTAAAACAAAAATAAATAAAAATATTTTTCTTGAATTATAAAAGCAACCAAGCATAATATAGATCAAATAGGTAACCGTTCTTAGAACGGATGTGATAGGGTGCTAATACCTTCTCTAACCTTAACTCTAATACGTAGACCATTTTTTAGGGCGTCCAATTACACCATTCCATTTTTATGGATAAAGTAATTGGTGACGACTCCAAACCTCCCAAATAATTTTTTTAATCTCTAATACTTTAATTAAATAATAAAAACTAATTATTTATTGTCAAAAATTTTCTGAATTAATTTTCAATTTTTTCGACTTATTTGTCTAAATTTGAATTAATTTTCAATTGATTCTCAAACAAATTTTTCAATCAAAAAATATCCACAACTAAATCAAATTGATTCTCAATCTTTTTCATTAATTTTTATTTTAACGATCAATCTTTTCATTAATTTTATATTCTTGCACCAAATCTTTTTATATTTTTTCTTTTTGCGTTTTTATTGCATCCCCTCTCTTTTCTTTCTTTTTTACAAGCTCTTTTTTTTTTTTTTTTTGCTTCATGAAAAAGAAATTGTTTTCAAATATAATAATAATTTTTTTAAACAAAGTTAAAATAAATGAATCACTCAAAAAATAATTTTTGATTCCGGATAAATCTATATTTAGCAACAAGAACATAAGCATTTTTGGCACAACTACACAAGCTTTTCTATATACATAAAGTAACTACTTCACAAATCACAAATTCTGCTTCAACAAATTAGTAATTACTTGCAATTGAGAAAGGAATAAAAAAAAAGGGCTCTCTTTGAAATGTTTACTACTTGAACGCCATTTCCAAACTCAAATACAATTCAAGTTCCAATTTACACACAAATTTTGAAGTATGTACATGTTCTATCACACCTCCCTTTGCTTCAATCTCTCTCTCAGGTGTATTAATTTTCCCTGAACTTGCCTAGGCAACTCATCAGGTATCTCAAATTCAAACCCTTCTTCTACTTGTTTTCTCTGTATAATATCATGGTACATAGGTAGAAACCTACTTTGGAAACTCCTATAACAGAAATAGGGTAGTAGCACACACACAACAACCAAAAGGGTAACTAGCCAATACAATGCACTAAAAGCACATGCTTCCACAAATACCCTATAAGCTGTTGTGGATATGGCTGGTGAGAGATAACCATACACCAACAAGAATACATACCAAAAGCCAATGCTGCCCCATATGAAGAAATGTTGGATCCAAGTGAAGTAGTTAACCGAAAGTGCCATTTGGCAATTCACTGTCCAAACCACACAAGTGTACATTGTCACACCAAGTATTTCATAACCAACCACTTGACCATCTTTTCTGAAGGCTTGGTTTAAGACTGCACTGGTGGTTAAGAAGAAGATAAGTAAAGAACTTATGACGCCATTAAGCATCCAGCCGATGATTCGCGGCCAGCTGAAGAGGGTGTCCTCTACTCCTTCTAGATATAGAAAGGGATACTGTTAAAAGAGATTTAGAGTTATTCACAGGGTTTCTTGGTTTCCAATTACATGAATAATTTAAATCAAGACCAAACAAAAGGCTTCAGTAGACACTTCAATACACTGGCACAAACATTTTGCAGCATTAAAATATGTGAGTGAATAAACAAATTTAGTAGCATTAAGTTCTAGTTTAATCATATGCCTTTTTCATGACATTTTGCAGAAACATAGGGTATCTGTTATTCTGTTAAGGCCATGTTAGGGCAAACAGCTTAGCTATCTATTCAATAAGCACTCATGACCTTCTATAAGCTTTGTTTATCTTATTTCAATATGCTTGTTTGTGAAGCTTAATAAATAAGCTAAAAATAGAGGGTCCTTTTTCTATCCTTTAACATGTACGTACATAAGCATTTTAAAGAATGAAAATCACAGTACCTTTAGGCAAAGCCAGGCAGAGACATCTTGATCAAAAACACCAAGAGCGATTACCGGAAGTGAAGTGAAGAAGACATTGTAAAATGACATGTACCAATCATTGTAAGCAGGTTGACCGGAGAAAGAAGCATATGCCTCAAACCAAAATAAGGTGAATCCAAAGGCAATGTTTTTATAGAAGAAATAACATATCTGCATCAATTAATAAAAGAAGTTATCAGAGACAAAGCTTTTTGTCGATGAAGTGGTATAAATTTATTTCTCAACAACAGGCATGATACAGTTCAATGCATTTTCAGTATGAGTACAAATAAACCCCTGAAAAGTGCTATAAAAGATGAATAAAAGATAAATGAAGTTAGTGATGTTCATTTCATAATAATGTGGGAATTAAAATTGGAACTTGAAAGCATTGAGAATGTGAGCACTAGATTTTGGGGGGTAAGATGTTGAGAAATGGATGGATGCATGCTTTTACCATCATCGATATTCGCCTATAACACCAGTGGCCATGAACCAACAACAAACGCTCCAGAAAACGAAATTGAGCTATAGCAAAATCACTTGCCATTACAGCCTGTAGACAACAAATAAATTTTTTTAAAAAAATTAGAAGCTGAGATAAAAGACACGGCCCAAATAGGTGAAAGGAAATGTATTCTCATACCTGCATCCCTTCAGCACCACTAATGCCAACTCCAATATCAGCCTCCTGAAGCATGCCAACATCATTTGCCCCATCACCGATAGATAATGTTGTCTTCCCTGTTCCCAATTTCACCAATCTTGTAACCTGATTTTTTTTTAATGATATGATTATAATGTTTTTACACCTCCAGAACCAACTATATACAAGAACTTCAGCTATTTATATGACAGAAAATCAAATTGCACATTCATAATACTCACACGAGCTTTCTGTTTAGGTGAAGATCGGCAACATATGACTGAAGCACAATTAGTTGCCAGCTCAAAGAAGGACTTCAACAAATTATCATTGAGAGAAAAATCCAAGGACTTCCCATCAATTATCAAGGCAAATGCGGAAGAACTCTCTCTATCTGTCTTAAAACTCTCTTTCGCAGACTTGATTTCTGAAATTCCCTCAAAAATTTGCTTCGTAATGCTTGCAAGAGAGGCCTAAGCAATCATTGTATCAACGATCTATATTAACGGATGAAAATTAAATGCCAAAATTTTCCAAGGTCGTGTACCTTTTCTAGAGACTCCTTATCTCCTTGTTTTTCCAGGGATAGGATATCCGGTGAATCAAGGGTGATCACTATCCGCTTCATATCTTGCCTAAGTAAACTACAAGCATACCTGTAAAAGAAAAAGAAGTGTAAATTTTATGCTAAGCACATGATTAATTTGTAAGAGTAGACAGACGGATCCAGAAGACTTCGGAGGGACAAGCCAGATATATAAAAGTATGTATATGCGTAATAAATATTTAAAAAAAAGGTATTTTTCTACTAAAATTTGCTACATATACATCAATAATTGCAAAAAAAAAATAAAATTTAAGTGCCCCACTTTTGATCCGATCCAAGAAATAGATGCATATTTTTTAACGGTTTAGATCATCTAAACAGAATCCGGAACAAGGATTGTTGATGTACCCTATGTTGACTGCAGTTTCCATTTTGTCCCCAGTCAATACCCACAATTTGATTCCAGCCTGGGCAAGCTTATCAATACATTCAGGAACCTGCACTTCCGAGTAAACAGATTAAACTTTATCCGCTAATCAAAAACATAAGGACTGATTTTAATATACATAACTTAAAAATTAAGTTATACTGACCCCGCTTTGCAATCTATCCTCAACTGCTGTAGTACCAAGAAGTATCAAATCTCTTTCCATCTTATCAACAGCTGCATCCACCAATACATCTCGGTCCGCCGATACAGAAGTTTTGGCCTTTAAAAACTCTTCTTCCCACAACTTATATTCATCTTCACCGAGTTCACGGTATGTGATTACAAGAGTTCTTAAACCTGCCTCAGCATATCTTTTGATATGATCTTTGGTTTCAGCCTCAAACTGTCTTCCATATTGCGAGAGCCTCTCAAACATAACACTGAATATAAGCAGAGAAATGCCAAAAATTTGACATCACTACATGCAACTCACTCACAGCTACATTAATTGAAAAGTCCAAAAAACAACCTGAGTTTTGCATGATGTGAGCGATTTAGTTCATAAACTTCAAAAATTTGTTTGGCATTATTTATGAATGGTGAATGACTACTTTCCAAACAAGAATTCAGGGCCCTTTTCAAGCATTTATGAAATTCAAGAACTAAATCGCATCATGCAAAGTTCAGGAAGAGTGTTTTTGGACTTTTCCATAATTGTAAAGCATTGTGGTTGTTACTCATTGAAACCTGTCTGCACCCTTGCAAAGAAGCAATAATTGATTTTCCTCATTCCTTATTATCACAGACATTCTTTTCCGGGAACTGCTGAACTCCAAGACATGCAGAAGCTGGTACACTCTAATCATCAAAATTAGGCCAATGAACAACAAATTAAATACAGATTTTCAAAAGAATGAAGATGTGCCAAAAGTTGCAATGTGAATACATAAATATTTCAGAAAGCATTTTATATCATTTTCTAAGTTTATGAAGAACCCAAGAAAAAAAAACTTAACCTGATAAGTGAAGGAATATTACTAGCCTTTGTCGTAACGTCCACGTTAAAATCTAATTTGTGCATCTTGTGAATTTTTTGCTATATTTAAGTAATCAATTGTTTCCCTTAGTCTATATAATGCAAATCCTTGTAAAGTGTTATTCATTGAGTCGTAATAATATTCAGCCCTTTATTTTTATTCAGGTTGGTATCAGAACCTATTCTAATGTTAGGCCAAACATAGAGGTCTAGTCGTGCAAAATTCACACTCTAAATGTCCAGTGGAGAGGGATGCATTAAGCACATCAGTTGAATATTTAAGCTGGTATTCTAATATGGTATATATATAGCCAATAAACCTTCTAAGACAAGAGCCCTTTGAACCGGGAGCATGGACTTTTTCTGTTTTTGTCAAAAGAATGCAGTGACAGGGAAACTTTAGACCACTTAGTCATAGAGGCTATGAACCAACTTGCCTAAATGCTTGAGTTGTAAAAGGTTTTGCAAATCTAACGAAGATATTAAATGTTCTGAATTTCTGATCTTCATTATCCTCCTTTATCACTAATCAGGCCAAATTCTTCATAAAATTAAATGGCTTGAAACAGAAAAATGATTCTCCTCAATCTTTCATCCCTAAACCAGCCTTTGAAATACTGCCAATTTCTGAAAATCTTTTCCTTTTCAGTTTACTCTGCAAAAGGAAACTGTCCTCACAACTATAATCTTTATCATCCAAAAACCTACAATAAAGCCATGGGTGGAGCTTTTTTTTTTTTTTTGGAGTCTATACATTAAAAATTAGTTAAATAATATATAAAGATAGAATAGGAAGAATATATCATAACTTCAAAAGGCCATATTATAAATTTGTTTTAATGAGAAACCAAATCAAAGTTGACAATAAGAACCGAACTAATCTTTCTTAAATAAAAATTAAAGAATCTCACATATAAATTGACAATTTTGACCACTGAAATTACAAGGAACTTGTGAACAAATAAGGTGAAACTATATTTTTTTTTTTTTAAAAAATGGTAAAAGGAGCTAGCGAACCTGTCAACCTTTTTTCCACTTTCATAGTTTAATTCATGCAGTGATATGCTTGTTTGTGTCCTTGCATAAAGCTCAAATCCAAGTTCCCTAGCAGCTATGACAAAAGCTGCTTCATCCGGTGATTCAGCTTCATACGAAATCTCTCCCGACTCTTCATCTACATCTGGAATAGCTGTATTACAAATAGCTAGAACGCGAAAAAACGTCTGTATGATGTCTGAATGTGCTTCATTAACCCATTGTCCATTCATTATGCGCTCATCGTGAAAATTAAAGCCCTTAATCGACTGCTGAGACTCCACGGCATCACTACTTTGGCCTGATAAACCGGATGATGCATCATCAAATCCAAATTCCTGATTCCCCCTTCTCCTAGCAAGTGCCTTCTCCACTTCTGTCATACCACGACCATATGGAACGCCGGCTATGGAACATTTGACAAATTCCATAGAGTTACATGTCAAAGTACCAGTTTTGTCAGACAATATCGTCTCAACCTGACCAAGTTCCTCATTCAAATTAGACGTGCGTGCACGAGCCGGCCTATCTGTTTCTTCGTAATACATTTCCTGATCTCGGTTGATGAAAGTACTCTGCAGAACTTTGACAAGTTCTATGGACACATAAAGTGATATAGGAATTAGATATCCATACAACATAAGGGCAGTCAAGAAATGAAAAACAGCAGCAAGTGTCGCTCTCCTAGGATCATAAAACAAGGTCGGATGAGATGGAAGAAGATACCATCTTCTGAACCTTCCATCACTAATATCCCTTTTGGTCTCAACACCAAAAAAGAGAGAACCAATAAAGGATACCAAAATCAAGGTAATGAAGAGGATATAAATTATCTTATCCATTTTCCTCTCAATTTTGCTTCTCTTGGATGGAGGATCTGTGGAATTCTGCATCACTTTTGTATCAGGGCCAGTGAAGATAACGACACCATAGATATATTCAGTGTTTTTCAGCTTAGAATCTCTTAGAAGGATCTGCTGCAAGGAAAGAGGGTATTCTTTGCCCTCATAGTATAAATTGCCAATAAACAAGTACAGATTTTCATTAGGATCCTCGCATTTGACCACAGCCCTAAACTTTTGGAGAGACTTCTCATCTCGGAGATGATTTGTCACCTCCAAGGCATGCTTTAACTTTAGATTAGTTTCTCCATCAAGATTCATCGTCTCGACGTAGCAAACCCCATCCTCATATTTTGATGAAAGCAGAAGCAGATCGGCGGGAAAGTATTCGTCCTTATACACTTTAATGATATCACCAACACGGAGTTTCTTCCATCTAGTCTCCACAAATGTATGATTCCTACTATATACCTGAACCTTTCTGTTGTTTGCCTCTATATCCTGAAGAAATTAAAAGAGACTTAGCCATGAAAGACAAACAAGTTGCTCAGACAAAAAGCAGGTTCTAATTAAATGGCAGAATGATATGTATCAAAAATCATTTCCTAGAAGCATTTTGGCACAAATTGGAATGTACAGGGAATTATATCAGAAGTATTTTAAGAAACAAGACAGTATAGGGATACCGAATATGTAAATAAGACACAGACAATTTTTAAATATATTTGCATTGTAAGATAATGTAGCTTGTAAACCTAGTCTTCTAACATTATATTTCCATGTCAGTGTGATACTCAGCAAATATGAATATGCATATTAGTTCTTAATTACAGGCTTAAATAAAAGCTGAACTCCAACGTCGAAAATAAATCACATTGCATAATTAACCAACAATCTTATACCAGTATAACTTTAATACTTGATCATCAAAACTAGAGAGGGGGAAGGAAAATTACATCCCCTTTTCATAACAGCACACTCACTCATATTGCCAATTGAGTATTGACTGTCCAATTTTATTAGACTTAGGGTGGCATTTGGAAAAGCTCCTATAAACTTATAAAAATAGTTTATCACCTGTCCATTATGAGATCTTTTTAGCTTCTTTCAAAATAGTAGTTTCTTGAATAAATGCTTAACTAAAGTTGTTAACCCAAACGCACCCTTATACATAAACATGGACCTATATAGAAATAGAAACTTCCACATGCTTTGACGAAAAAACATTATTTAAAAAATACCGAAAGCATTACCTGCTTTCTCCTCTTCCAATCTTCTACAGCTTCCTTGACCATAGTAGCTCCGATCACAAACAACAAAGGTGCAACGATACTTACAGGTGTATAAGGTGCCAATGGACTAAATGAAACACATGCCACAATAAGAAAGTAGATATTTGCAACCCTCCTGAACTGCTCAAACAAGGACTTTGGGATAAAATTAAAAGCTGTATACTTAGTTGTTGAAACATAGTTGCCTCTATAACTCAACTGAATCACTTCTGGATTATCAGGATCATTGCAGTACACAACCCTTGAGAATCCTCTCTGCCCAATTTGGGAATGAACATCTCCATCTAGAGATTTAAAACAAGAAAAGGAATATAGTTTGCTCAAAAGTATCCTCTTTTTGCTAACTTCAGCCATTATTTTCAAAATGGTTTATATTCCTTTTCACCTATAATAATAAATCAAGCATTGCAACGACTAATAATATTCCAATCCACCAATAAATCTCATAAACAATGTTTATGTGATTTAACCATAACAACAAGCACCTCATGCACAGATTCTTATTCCCTTACCTACTCTGAATAGAATAAGAGCACGATAATAGAAGGCTTAAAAATAAAAGTAAATAAATAAAAATTAGGCCAACCCCTCTACCTAAAAAAGGGTACACTCAATAAATGTCCAAGCTAAGAACAGGGTAAAAAAAAGAAGCTTGATCAGCACAAATGAGCTAAAACACTCAATCTCTTTGCTGAAGCAGAAAACAGAATAGATGGATAAAGAAGATTCTAGCAACAACTACAAGCTCCTGAAAAAAATAAAATAAAAAATACCAACTTGAAAACAAGATCACAAAGCTACACCTATTTTCAATATGCACCAACTATTACCACTAGGACCAACTACCAAAGTAAGGTGTAAATTGTGAAGGAAAACAAAACAGCTCAAGTTTGAATTTTTAGACCTTCCTTGCACTCATTGAAAGATTTAGATGTAACCCTTTTGAGGGTTCAACTGAATTCTAGAGAGAGAAAGAGAAAAAAGAGTTAAGAGAACAACTTAGGTAGTTTAACTTAGTTTGCCACTTCTATAAGCAAACAAACGAGAGAGACAGAGAAACATTGATATTGGAACCGACTACGGAAGCCAAGTCATAGTATGTGTAGATTGTAGAAGTAGTAGTTAGTGATAGTACTAGTATACTGTTTACTGCATTCACTTCAACGGTCCAACCTTTCATTCCTTCCTTCACTCATCATTCATGAGTTATACTTATGATGACTAATCTCTCTCCTACACGTTTTTACATGCAACCCCACATTCATCCAATTTCTATGATTTAATTAATACGGAGTATCATTAATTTCACTTTTTTTAAAAAAAAATATTGATCAGTAAGTTTTCTAATTTTGTCATCTCGTTTGTGATTCAATTTTAATACTTCCTGTGGTCTTTTACATAAGCTATTGTTGAAAATTTTGTTTTGCTTATTTTATAAGTCAGTAGTCAATTTTTATATTGTACTCCATTTGTCTTTGCATACAAATTTTTTTTTAAACTTTTATTTTGTCTTTATTTATAAAATCATATATTTGTATGTTAATTTTTAATGACAATTAATTACTCATATTTTTTTTCACAAATATTCATATTTATTTAACATTTTTTAAATTTATAATACTATTATTAAGATTAGTTTTGAAAATATATACTATCAAATATTCATATTTTCAGTATTAATAATTTATAATTAACTAAATTAACCAAACTTTTTTACAATAATAAACGTGAAATCTATATAAAAAAAACTTATATATAGAGGTAGAAAGAGTATTAATGAATCTCATAGAGCCCGAATTGATTCCTTTATCATAGGTTTGATGTTTGATGTAGTCGTTAATTATGAGGTACTTTTAACCAATAATTCACACAGATTAAAAAATTTAATTAAAGATATTTATTATTCTCAAAGTTATAAAAAAAATAGTATCAAATTTCCCAAATAACCCTTATATAAAATTAAATACAATCTAGATTGATGTATTTATTATTATAGAAAAAGTAAAAAAGATTCTTGGAACGTTAAATATATAGTAGAATTATTAAGGATATATATTTGGTACAAGTCATTTATAATGCTGCCTATATATTGTAAAGTTGTTTATATTTATAGACAAATAAACCTTCAAAAAGATGATTTATAAATAGGGACGAAGGGAGTAACTTTTTAAAATACTACTCCCTCCGGTTTTATTTATAATATTTTTTTGGGTTTTTTATTTTGGTCATATTTATAAGATCTCTCTTCAATTTTTCAATAGCATTTAATTACTTCTTTCCACGAACATCCCTGTAAAGTCAACACTTTTTAGAGTTCCAATAATAATTATAGGGGTAGTTTTGAAAAAGTATATCAAATTTTCACATTTCCAATGCCACTAACAAATTTATCCATTTTTCTTGGTGGAAGTGAAAAACCACAAAAGGGTCTTATAAATAGGATCGAAGGGAGTATTATAAAAAGAAAAATGCTAACAAGTGCCTTAACACTTCTTAAAGAGTTAAAAAAGATTAAAAAAAAACCCTTGGAAAATATAGCTTTTAATGTTTCCAATATAATATAAGAATAAATAGAGACTTGTGATGTTTTTCTCACTAAGAGAACAAATACCCTAAAACACTCATTAGCAAAAACTTTTTTTTTATTTGAATTTGTTAATAGGAAATAATAATTGAATGCGAAAATAAATTTCATCTTATGATCTCACAATTTTCATGTGTTTCTATTTTTGTTCAAATTTCTGTGTAAATGTTTTCGATAAATATTTTTTTTTTAATTAAAGATTCTCATTTTTATTTTCTCTCACAATTTTCACGGACCCTCTCAATTTTCATTGCCGTCAAAAAGATTTCATTAGAGGTAATTTGTTATGCTAGCTTTTATAGAGTTTTGAAGCTCACGTTGATCTTGATAAATCTATGGGACTTAATTCACCGTACCTTTACTTCATAAAAAACTGAAGACATGTGGTATCATATTTTTAACAGTTTTCTTAACCTGAACTATGAAGGTTAATATCAAGATACGATTAACTTGTTACAGTATTTTTTATTGAAACTTCCATAAGGTTTTGCTAATAGCAACCTTTGATAAGGAGTAGAATTGAAATAAGTATACATTAAAAAACTAAGTACACAAGTTCTCCAAATTATAATTTCACCCATTCACAATACAGTTATATTTTTTTGAATTTCTTATTGAACTCTAAGAGTGGAGATTAATATTTCATTCCATGTAGTGCAAGCACCATAAGAGCATCATGAAGGGAAAAAGGTTGATGAAGGCGAACTTGTCAGAGGGCGACTTGATTAAGGTGTAGCCTATGAAACATGATATTGTTAAAGTATATGCACTAAGCGGAAGCACATGATCAAATCAATTGGAGAATTAAAGAGAAGTTTATATAATAAAAGTTGGCAAAAATGATAATATATTGAACTTTCTATAATTATTGCTATATGAGAAAATGTTAATGGGAGAATGGGAATGTGTTACAAGAATGAATTATGCCTCCTCATATAGGAGAGAGGAATGGTTTCTAACCATTCAGTAACATGCGGTGAAAAAGAAAATAGAATAACAACCAATGAAAGAAATGGCAATTGCACAACAGCCATTGCTATTATTGATGGCAAAGATAGACTTAAGGAGAGTCATCCAACAATCTCCACCTTGGCTCGAATTCAACACTGTTGTAGAGACCAACAAGTTCTAAGCAATGTTGGAACTTAGTCTGTGGAAGTGCCTTAGTAAGCATATCTACTGGATTCTCCGATGTGTGAATCTTCCTCACCACAACTTCACCCAGTGCAACAATATCTTTGATAAAATGATGTTTCACATCAATGTGTTTGGTCTTGTCGTGATAACGATTATTCTTGGTCAAGTGAATAGCACTCTGACTATCACAAAACACAATTAAAGTTTCTTGTGCTAGACCTAGTTCGTTGACCAAACCTCGGAGCCAAATAGCTTCCTTCACACCCTCTGTTGCTGACATATACTCTGCTTCAGTGGTAGACAATGCAGTAATAGATTGAAGAGTAGCCTTCCAACTGATAGCACAATTACAAAGATTAAATATATAACCAGAAAGAGATCTTCTTCGATCAAGATCACCACCATAGTCTGAATCAACAAAACCTACAATTCCATCAGTTATAGCCTTGTTTCTATCAAACATCAAGCCGATATCGGAAGTACCTTTTAGGTATCGAAAAATCCATTTGACAGCATTCCAATGATCCTTCCCAGGATTATGCATATATCGACTTACCATGCTCACAACATAGGCTAAATCGGGTCTAGTGCATACCATAGCATACATAAGACTGCCAATTGCACTAGCATAAGGAACGTGAGACATACGCTTCACCTCTTCCTCTGTCTCTGGGCAAAGGTCTGATGATAATTTGAAATGTGCAGCAAGTGGAGTAGAAACAGGTTTACAACTACTCATATTGAACCTATCAAGCATTCTCTCAATGTATTTATGTTGAGATAAGAATAATTTACCAGCTTGACGATCCCTTCTAATCTCCATACCAAGAATCTTCTTAGCTGCACCTAATTCTTTCATCTCGAACTCATTGCTAAGTTGAGCTTTTAATTTTCTAATTAAAGACTTGTCAACGTGATGCTATCAACATATCATCAACATAAAGTAACAAGTATACAAAAGATCCATCGGGAAACCTTTTGAAATAAACACAATCATCAAACTGACTTCTAGAATAACCTTGCCCTATCATAAAAGAATCGAACCTTTTATACCATTGCCTCGAAGCTTGCTTAAGGCCATACAAAGATTTCTTTAGGCGGCATACAAGATGCTCCTTACTAGGAACAACAAATCCCTCTGGCTGATCCATATAGATCTCTTCTTCCAGCTCTCCGTGTAGAAAAGTTGTCTTCACATCAAGTTGCTCTAATTCCAAATCAAATAAAGCAACAAAAGCAAGAAGAACACGAATAGAGGTATGACGAACAACAGGTGAGAAAATCTCATTAAAGTCAATACCTTCTTTTTGATTAAAGCCTTTGACAACAAGTCGTGCTTTGCATCTAGGATCTTCTACTCCGGGAATGCCTTCTTTCTTCTTATAGACCCATTTACATCTCAAAGGTCGTTTGCCTTGTGGAAGCTTGGACAAATTCCATGTATTGTTCTTATGGAGACTCTCGATTTCTTCATTCATAGCCACTAGCCACTTTGAGGAATCAACACAGGACACAACTTCAGTATAGCTTGTAGGTTCAGCAACATCATTGACCTCTTGTGCAACAGACAATGCATAAGCAATTAAATTATTGCTATTAGTGTATCTAGCTGGCATTTTGATATGTCTTCTTGGTCTATCTCGGGCAAGAACATAATCATCTTCTTGTGGCTGGATAGGAGAAGTGGTACTGACTTCATATTCACGATCACCATTATCATCACTTTTAGATTCATCAGGAGATGAATTTGGGGTTGTAGCGTTAGACTTCACTTCCAACTCCACCTTCTCGCTATTACCCTGCAAATTATTTGTACTAGTAGAAGAAGACATAGAAGAGTGTTTTCCAGAAGATAATAATACATCCTCGTTAAAGGTCACATCTCTGCTAAGAATTAATTTTCTTGATTTTGAATCAGAACACCATAAACGATATCCTTTAGACTCGGACGCATAGCCAAGAAAAATGCACTTCACAGCTCTTGGAGCTAATTTGCCATCATTGACATGTGCATATGCAGGACACCCGAAAATTCTCAAATTAGAATAGTCAATAGGATTACCTGACCATATTTCTTATGGCATTTTGAAATCAAGTGCGGAATGTGGAGAACGGTTGATCAAGTAACATGCAGTAGATGCTGCCTCGGCCCACAAATCACGTCGATGCCATAACCCTGCATTTGAAAGCATACAACGAGCCTTTTCAAGTATGGTTCTATTCATTCTCTCCGCAACACCATTCTGCTGGGGCTTTCGTGGGATAGTTTTATGTCTAGCAATACCACGCTGTGCACAGAAATCATTAAAGTCACCTTCACAAAACTCTAGACCATTGTCTGTTCTGAGCTTCTTGACTTTCTTTCCCGTCTGGGTTTCAACAAGAGTTTTCCACCTTTTGAAAGTGGGAAAAGTCTCATTTTTATATCTAAGAAAATAAACTCATACCTTACAAGAAAAATTGTCAATAAGAGTCATCATATAGCGGTGTCCTCCATGAGAGGGTACTTTAGAAGGATCCCAAAGATCAGAGTGAATGTAATCAAGAATACCTTTTGTGCGGTGAGCAGCAGTAGAGAAAGTGGCTCTTTTCTGTTTCCCAAAAACACAATGCTCGCAGAACTCCAGCTTTCCGGTAACATGTTTTCCAAGATGACCTAGCTTGCTTAAAAGGTGCAAGCCTTTTTCACTCATATGGCCCAAGCGCATGTGCCATAATTTTGTGTCATCATTGTTGGTCATGGAAGAGGATACCGCTGTTAAACTTGTCACAATTGATCCTTGCAGGACATATAAGCTACCAATTCGGTTAGCTTTCATCAAGAGAAGGGAACCTTTTGAAACTTTTAGGACTCCACTTTCAGCTGAGTACTTGCACCCAAGAGACTCGAGGGTGCCTAGTGAAATTAAGTTTCGTTTCAAGTCAGGAACATAGCGAACTTTAGTCAAAGTCCTAACAATACCATCATGGGTCTTGATTTGAATAGTACCTATTCCAGCAATCTTGCACTGAGCATCATTGCCCATCAAGACAACACCAATATCAATAGGTTCAAAACTGGAAAACAAGTCCCTATAAGGACACATATGAAAGGTACACCCAGAATCAAAAATCCATTCGGTTTTGCTCCTTTTATCAGAAGCAACAACGGATAACAAAATATCACTATCAGAATCATTTTCAACATTTGCGGCTTCGGCGGATTGTAGAGACTTTCCTTTTCCTTCCTTTTCTTGTTTCTTCTTTAAGATATAACAATCTGAAATATCATGCCCTGGTTTCTTGCAATAGCGACAGAATTTGCTGGATTTGTGGCCCTTAGATTTAGACCTGAACCTTCTATTACTGGTATTCCACCTTGATTGGGATCTAATATGTGATGTTTTTGTACCTTTTTTGTCTCCCTTTTACATAGTAAGTGGCTAGTTTCTTGAGTAAATTGGAATAAAACAATGAAATTTTGTCATTATAAGATTTCTGGAACCTTTTGATGTGTTTGGTTTGTTTTCAGGTATTTAAGTTCTTAAAACAATGATTTTTGCAAAGGAATGAAGAAGGAGAGCTTGGTACTTGAATTGGGAAGAAAAAGAGGAAAAAATGAAGAAAAGTTGACCGTGGCGCCCAGGTGCGGGTCCCACGCGCTCAGGCGCGGGCTGGGGTCAACTGGCCAATAATGGGGTGCATTTGGTTGATTTTTCCAGACAGCTGCACGCCCAGGCGCATGAGTTTCACGCCTGGGCGCGCAAGATGCGAGAAAGTGACATTGTTCGCTGTTTTGATCATAACTTGAGCTAAGCGTATCCAAATGAGGCGATATATGTATCATTTTAAAGCTAAGGAAAAGATCTACAACTTTTCCAGAAATAGCCCTGCTCAAATTCGTCCATCTTGGGGGTCAAAATCAGTGCCGAAGTTGCTGTCAGACACAAATACGGGATTCTAGAAGGATTTTAATGATAAATTCTATTTGTAGATAATATTCTTAGAGATTAGTTTATTCTAATAGGATCTTATCATATTATATTCAGATTTAGGATTAGTTTTATTCAGATAATAATCTTATCACATTAGATTGAAAATTAGGTTAGTTTTTATCTATATAATAATAGGATTAGGATTCATTCAAAGCAAAAAAGCTTTGGGGGAAGAGTAGTTACCACGTTTTTAGAGAGATATTTTGTGAGAGCTTTTGGAGGCAAGCGTGGAGAATTTGTACTCTGTGATTGGAGATTAGCGGTAATTCTATGTCTCTTGTCATGGTTTTCATTATTCTCTTTTCTTCTTCTTCTCTTATGATGTGTAACTAAACTCCTTGTTAGGGATGTGGTGAATTTGCATGGAACCTATATAGTTTTTATTCAATGAATTGATGTTTTTCCATTAAGGTTTTGTGTTTGATTATGTTTTAATTGATTATCATAATTTTGACGTCGATTGTGATCTAGTGGTTCTAATTAACAATAAACATATTGGATTAGAATAAGGCCAATAATCAAACAATTCAATTGCATAGGAATAGACATATTTCTTATGAATTGAATAATTTTACAAGTTTTGATTGAACTTAATTAAGGGTTAGGTTTTAAGGCTCCCTTGAGACATCATTGGGAGATTAATCTCTAAAATACGGAAACGTTCTAAGACATTAGACGTTTCCTACTTTTGCAAAATAAATTCGGAACTTAGGAATAACATTGATTCATAAATAATTACTATCGGAACCTGCAATGAAACCACGTACCTAGCCGTTTCCCCAATCGTTTCACAACCATCTTTTATTTCCGTTATTTTTATTTATTTTAATCAATAATTTCCAAATCAATTAAGTCTCAATTCAAATTTCACTTAGTAACTACAATTAGGCGAGAATTATTAGAATCAATTTCAATCCTCATTGGGAACGATACTCTACTTTCACTCTATTACTTGTACGATCTGGTATACTTGCCAGAACCCCAACACACCTTTCTTGAGTTCTGCCTCTGACATTCAAACCTTCACCCTTGTCCTCAGAATGAACTTCTAAATCAATTTTTTCTTTGGACAATAAATTGGATTTAACATCTTCGAAGGATAATGTATCATTGTTACCATACAACATTACTTCTTTGAAGTGTTTATAGGTGGAAGGCAAAGAGACAACCAATAAAATAGCTTTATCTTCATCGTCAATTTTAATATCCATGTTTTCCAAATCCATGATAATGGAATTGAACTCATCAAGATGAGATTGAATAGATGTACCTACACCCATGCGGATTGTATATAAGCGCTCCTTCAGACGAAGCTTATTTGCGAGGCTTTTGGTCATAAATAAGGTTTCTAACTTTAACCATAATCCGGCGGCGGTAGTTTCATTTGCTACCTCACGGAGAACCTCCTTGGATAAGCTAAGTTGCATTGCTAAAAGCGCCTTTTCGTCCAATTCGTCCCATTGCTCGTCAGTCATAGAAGCCGATTTCTTCGACTTTCAATCTAAAGCCTTTTTTAAACCATTCTGGGTAAGAACGGCCTTCATTTGGACACGCCAAATAGAAAAGCTAATTTTGCCATCAAACTTCTCGATGTCAAATTTGGTAACAGTGTGCTCTAGATACCACTTGTTAAGGTATATGCACTAAGCGGAAGCACAGGATCAAATCAATTGGAGAATTAAAGAGAAGTTTATATAATAAAAGTTGGCAAAAATGATAATATATTGAACTTTCTATAATTATTGCTATATGAGAAAATGTTAATGGGAGAATGGGAATGTGTTACAAGAATGAATTATGTCTCCTTATATAGGAGAGAGGAATGGTTTCTAACCATTCAGTAACATGCGGTGAAAAAGAAAATAGAATAACAACCAATGAAAGAAATGGCAATTGCACAACAGTCATTGCTATTATTGATGGCAAAGATAGAATTAAGGAGAGCCACCCAACAGATACTCCTAAACTGGCGATGTACTCGTACCCGATACACCTTAGGTATCGGTACACGTAACGTATTCAGAGTACTTGTAACTGATATGTTAAAGTATATTTTAGGTGTGGATCGCCCTAATAATGTAATTTTTGTCTTAAAATTTATATTTTTAATATTATAATTAATCTTTCGACCTTATATCTTGACTTATTTTAAGTATCAGCCTCTAATTTTACGATACTCATATGCTATTTCAATACAAAAATCGTTTATTTGCACCTTGTTTATATATATTTATTTATAAAATTTGAATTTATATTGTCGTACCCGTACCCTAGTTTTTTAAAAAATGTCCTACCCCGTACTCGATACTGTATCCGTATCCGGTACCGTATCCGTATTGGTGCAACATAGTAGCTTAAAAGTATTGCAAGTTACAATTTGAAAAGTGTAGGTTGTGCTTTATTAGAGATTTGAAATTGTGAATCAAGGTTTAGGAATTGGGAATTAAGTCGCAATATGGGGATTAAGGATTTCGAATTAAAAATCGTATCATTTTTGGAGAAAGAAGGACTAAACAGAGAAAACTTGAACATTAAAACCATTGCACCACCTTCTTATATATGTAATGATAATATGGTAATATTTGTACTATGGGAAGCAATGTACATTCTTCACTTGGTTTGACGAAGAATTGAACAATCAATGGAAAATAAGGTTAAACAAATGATTACTGCAACTGCTAATAACATCGGCATCTTCTAAAGACTAGCACTTGTAAGGACTAACTTAACAAATGTTAGTCTAAGTCAAGAATCAAAGTAGAGTTTGTAGGTCAGGGATTAAAGTGAAATCAACTTATAAAGTCAAAGATCAAACTGAAAGCAACCTAGAAATTCAAGGAATAAAATGAATTTGCGATGAGAAAACGATGTTGTATTGGGGCGTTAATAGTCCACGTAGATCACCATTGTGACAAACGACACATGATCCTAAGGATCAACATGAAAACTGACGTTTGATAATTTTAGGGAAAGTAAACGTTGGGTAAAGTTTTTGGGACAAAAATGGCAATTTAGTCATTTCCGATTTCTTCATACGTTAGAATATAGTCCTCCCTTCGTTCTTTAATATATGTCTTTTAAGGTTGTGTCACATATATTAAGGAGAGCTATTAGTATTTTTGTTTGTGTTGAATTTGTGTATCATTTTTATTTTTTGTTATTTATTATCTCTCTATAATTAATTGCTTATTCATTATCTTTCTATAATAATTAGATGTAGAATTGTAAAAATTAACCATGATTATTGTTGCATTGATTTAGCATAAAAACTTATATTATGAAAAAAAGTTCTCTAAAAAGACTTAAATTGTGTTTGGTAAGAGCTTATTTGATAATTTTTAACTTATTGATTTGATCCATAAGCTACTATAGTTGTTCAATGAAAAAAAATAAAAGAAACTTCTAGTTTTTTTTTTTAAAAAAAAAGGAAATTTGTATCTTTTGAAAGTTAGCTTTCAGAAAGCTACGTGAAGTAACTTTCCAAAAAAAATCAATAAATTATATCTCAATTTTGCCCTTTATTTTTTTTCCTAATTATGATTATATAACCCAAATTATGTCTTTTCTATATCATTTAACAAATTTCAGCTAATTCCACAACTAGTCTTGTCAAACAGCTATTCTAATTCATGGAAATAGTTATATAACTATAAGTTTTTCTAGGTTTACAACTATCAACTATAAACTCACAACTATTAATTATAAACCCACAACTATAAACTAATTTTGCCAAATAGATTCTTATATAAAATAAATGAGGGATCAGAGTAGATGGAAAAGAAAATTAATAAGGGCTACGAGGGTTAAAAAAATCTCGGGAATCTAAGTCATTATTTTTTTACTCTCTCTGATAATCCTTACTATAAGTCACATTTCGTAAAAATTTTATGATTTTTTGTGAAGCATTATACAAGAAACCAATAAGATAAATGATTTACAAGAATTTTATGATCTTTTTATGATCACTTTTCTTTTATTTGTCCATATTAAATGATTTATCTATTTTTTTTTTAAACAATTAAGTATGGTATAGTCAAATATTAAATTAGGGTGAATTTTTATGGATAAAGTATTTTAAAAAAACAAAAGAATTACTTAGTTTTATTAGTATCTGTAAATCGGTTATAAGAGTGACTTGTTGTTAAGACTAAATGGAGTAAATGTTTATTTTTTTTTTCTACCCGTTCTCTAAGTACTACTTAGGTACATACGGATCCGACCCGGGTCGCGTGCCTGGTTATGGCAGGTGAGTCTCCCAACATGAATTTTCTGCATTCACAAAGACTCGAACTCGAGACCTTGCTTAAGCGAGACCGGACCGCTTACCACTCGTCCCAACCCATGTTGGTAAATGTTTAATTCTTCAATGTAACAACACATTGTTTAACCTTTTATTATTAATCTTGAGTTTAGAAAAAGGTATTGCTTACATATGAAAAAATATCACAAATACTTGTTTCTTTTTTTAACATAAGAAGTTAAAAGAATAATTTTTCAGTGTATTTGGATTTTTAACTAGTGTTCTTATTGTTCTTGGAAAAACGTTTCTGAATTGTGAAGTTATTAACAAAGTGTTAAAATGTCTAAGCAGGGAATGACAACCGAAGGTTACCGCTATTATTGAATCAAAGGACTTGGACACAATGAACTTAGCGACTTTGTTTGGAAAATTGCAAGAGCATGAAATGGAGCTTGGACGTTTGACTATGCATGAAGAGTCGGATAAGAACAAAGGAAACAAGGGAATCGCTCTTAAGGCTACAAGTTCATACAATTGAGAGATGAGAGTTCCGATAGTGAAGAATCCAATTCGGACATTGATGAAGAGACTATGCAACTTCTATTAAGAAAATTCAACAATCATCTAAGGAGAAAAGAAAGACTGAACAAATATAAGTGCAAAGAGTCAAAGACCTCACACTACAAGGCCAAGTCAACAAAAGAAGGAATAGTTTGCCATGAATGCAGAAAACCCGGTCACATCAAGTACACGTGTTTAAAGTATCTCAAAAAGATGGAGAAATAGAAGAAACATCCAAAGCACAAAAAGGCATACATTGTATGGGATAAAGAAGAAAAGGAAAGTACATCAAGTAGTTCTTCGGATGATGAAGAAGTCGCTGCACTTAGCTTACTAGTTAAAGTAGATGAAGAAAAAAGCTCAAATGATGAGTCAAATGAACAAAGCGAGGAAAACGATGTAAGTGATACTAAATCTGAAATTTCTTCCAATTATGAAATTTTATATAATGCTTATGAAGAAATGCATGAAGAACTTAGGAAACTAGCTTTGAAAAATTTCGAAAGGAAAAAGATCATTTTGAAGCATCAACAAGAGGTTTTAGAACTTCAAAAACAAGTTGATGAGCTTGATCTTCAAAATGAAACTCTTGATCTCATATATGTTAGTTCTTCTTGTGATTGTGCTAGTAGATTGAATGTTGTTGTTGATTGTGAGAATTGCAAGTTGTTTAAGGATGAAAATGATATTTTGAAAAATAAGCTTGCAAGTTTCGCAAGTGGTGATATCAAATTGCATACATTGTTAAATTTTCCAAAAGAAAATTCAAACAAGTTTGGTTTGGGTTATACTAATGCCAAGAGTAAGTTTCATAGAAATGTTGTTGATTTTTCAAAGATTGATTTTTCAAATGCAACTATTGTGGCACTCATTGGCATACTTCAAATGCGTGTTATATTAAAGTGCATGGTATACCTAAAGGAAATTTTGTTTGGGTTAAGAAGGGTGAAAATCCCTTAACTAACAAAAATGGACCCATGACCATTTGGGTACCAAAAAGCAAAATGTGATTGTTTTGTAGGTACAAATGAAGAGCAAATGAACTATAAGTATTATTCACTATTTGCATCTTCAAGTATCAAGAAAAAAATCAGCATGTTTATCATTTCTACAAAGCTCACATTTGGTATCAAGTGGATTGGCACAAGTGGTAACAAATGCGTACAATTAGTATTTACAATTGGTATTTACAATTAGTGTCAAAAATTCACAAGTATTTTCATGTTATATTTTTACAATTGATAACATTGTGTGTTCAATTATGTGATTATCATGCTAATGTGATTTAATGTTAAATTTCTTTACAATTGGTATCATACTTTTTCAAGTGATTTTATGATTTCAAATTTCAAGTTATATTTTACATGCATACCATGAGGAGAAAGGGTTATTAATTTCTCACGTTTTGGCTTAAGATTTCATTGTTATATTACTTTTTGATAATGCCAAAAAGGGGAGAAAATGTTGTTTTGTTCTTTATATGTAAAGGGAGCAAGTTGTTGAAGATAGGGGGAGAATCTAGCTTAGCTCAATTGGATTTCAAATGTCAATTGCATTTATTGAGGGGGAGCTTGAGTCTCAACAAGTGATCAAATGGTTCAACAATCAACAACGTCAAAACATGTTTGTCATCATCAAAAAGGGGGAGATTGTTAGACCTAGTGTGCAAGTGCATGGTTTTGATAATGACAATGTTTTGAAGAAGCTTAACCATGATCAAGCTCAACCAAATGACAAAGAACAAAAGCAACTATGATGAAGAGAGAGCAAGCTCATAGATTCAATGTGTATATAGTTTATATCTTTTGTTTTGAGTCTTAGAGTTTGGGTAGGGTTATTAGAGGGTAGTGAATCTCTATGAAGTGCATGATTACATTATATCTTGAGTATTTCACTTAACCTAAATCAATAGGTGGCTTAAAGGTTTTAGAGAAAAGGTTTATTTTTGTGAAAACAAGTTTTTAATTGATTTTTACGGTAGTTAACCGATTACCTGAATGCTAATCGATTAACATAATTTTTGGATTAGGCATTAATCGATTAGCTCAGTGAATTAATCGATTAGCAAGTGTTAACCGGGCATTAATCGATCAGCTTAGTGAATTAATCGATTAGCCTGAAGCCCTAATCGATTAACACAGGTCTGTTAGCTTTTTAAAACAGTTTTTCACTTAGCAAAATCAGTTTTTATGTTTTCCAAACCTTATGGGTCTAATATATAAACCTTTTCATAATCATTGTGATCAATTTACTTCATTGTTACATCATTTTAGAAAAGATTAAAGCCACACTATTCTCTCAACATTCTCTCTCACTTTTACAAATATCGAAGTTCTTATTTTCATATCTTTGATGACAAGTTCTAATAGTTCATAGTTCTTGAAGGAGATTCAATAGGTGTTTTGTTTTTTATTGAGTTGTAATCATTGCATTGAGGCAAACCTTTATACAACAAGAAGAAGTCTTGGTGTGTGGAATCATCAAGCAAACAAAGAAGATTGTGGAAGTCTTATTGTGAGGTATCAACAAGCAATTGTGGAAGACTTGGTGTGGGATATCATCAAGCAAGAGAAGAGGTTAGATTAGAGATTCAATATGGTTGCAAGACAAGAGTGTGGTATTTCTTGGAGGCTATCAAGTGGGGTATCTTGAGAGGCAATTGCTTGTAATTTGAAAACTCTAATTCCTTAGTGAAGAAATCTCTCTTGTGGAAGAGGGGACTGGATGTAGCTCTCAGTGGAGGAGAGTGAACCAGTATAAAATCTCTGTGTAGTATCTCTTTCCCTTTATCTCTTTTAATTTCTACACTTTCATATTGTTCTTGATTGAAAACCTAGAAAAGATTGTTTTTCATATAATTGAATGAATTAGTTTGGTTATATCAAATTGATTTGGGGAAAACCTTTTTCATAATCTAGGTAATCATTAACAATCCTTGTATTAATTAATTCTGCGCTATCTCTGATCATATATGATATTTGATTGATTTTTGGTTTCGATTGAAAAGTGATTTTTCTCTGTTAAACAGTGATTAATTGATTAACTGATATTGCTAATCGATTAACTAAAGTTTATTTGTCAGGTGTTAATCAATTAAGGGCTTTGTTAATCGATTAAGAGATGAAATTTTTGTGAAAAATATTTGTTTTAATTGTTTCAATTTGTTTCGCGCAAAAATCTTTCAAGGTTTCTTTAACACCTATTCAACCCCCTTCTAGGTGTTCTCCTATTGTTCTTTAGTTAATTCATCCACTGATTGTAGTTCTTACAGATATCAATTACTTCTTTTTCAATAAAGTCTACCTAGACTATCATGAATTTAATTTTATATTTTCTAATGTTAAATTGAATGTATTTAATTTTTTGAACTATTTGATTTTAAATAACAAATACAATGATTAATATATGTACATTGAACCAATCATAATATTACAAGAATATTATTACTAAATAATAATATAATTAAAAATATTCGTACAACCCGTGCATTGCACGAGTTAAAAACTAGTTAATGTATGATGTTTAAGAGTGGGGGAGAAAAAATAGTTCATGTATGGTGCCTATTTGCGAAAGTGCCTATTTGAAAAAAAAAATGTCTTATACAAAAATTTCTTATACTATTCAGAGAAGAAGTAATTAATACCAACTTGCGGTAGGGGTAACTCCATATTGAAAAGTAATCCCTTCTTATATATATGATTATTTTGAAAAAAAAAATATATTTACTAAGAAAATAGGGTATGTTTATTAGTGGTATCGGAAATAGAAATATTTAATATATTTTTTCAAAATTATTTTTATAATTATTATCGGGGTTCTAGAATGTGTTAACTTAACAAAAATATTTTTGAAAAAAATTAATTAAATATTTAAAAATTGGAATAAAATCTTATAAATAATATTAAAAAAATTCTTAAAATATTTTACATATACTCCCTTCGTCCCTTATTATAAGCACCATTTAGATAGATTTTTTGTCCTTTTTTATAATAAGTCATTTTAGAATATCTAGGTTGCATTAAAAAATTTATTACAAATGCACATCTCATAATTTTATAGGGACGATAGAGTAATAATTACAATAAAGAAAAGAATAAATAAAATTGTAAAATTTAAATAAAAATAACTTTGAAATGATAATGTTATGGACGGGTTTCCGCAGACCAATAATAACCGGTATCACGGACTAACAAGCATCAATCTGGTATATCGGCAATCTGGCATCAATAGCAATCAATACGTAACCGTTATAAAAGTTAGTTATTATTGGTGTTCATTATGGCATTCATGGAGCCGTTACAACCGTTACCTTAATGACTCATCATCATTCCAATGTCTCCTACTCCTTTCTATATAAAAGGTAAAATGCCAAGGTATGAAGGCTCTCATCTCATTGTTTACACACGACACACACACCACCCCCCAAATATCCCGATTCGATAGCGAAGTTTTTAACCGAGACCCCGTTATGATCGTCGTACATCAACAAACCACCTTGCCGGTATATGTGGGATAACAACAAACCGGTTTGCCGGTACATGTGGGATATCACTCCACAACAGATAACATAATTTTTAATAAATTTAAAAATAATAATAGTAATTATACAAGTGACTTATAACACAGTAAGAAGGAGTGTAGGATAAGAGGAGTATTTGCAAGAAGTGAAGACTTGGACTTGAATAGGAAAGTTGATGGAACACTCTCCAATCCATGGACCCTACACTTACACGTGTTGGTTTACAACTTTACATTAAAACCAGCAAATTTAAAGTGCCGATACAGATAGATACCCTTCCCTTTGTCGCACTAAGTACTAGATGTGTGTCTACCCCTTCTTGTTTGATAGTTTAGCCTAAAATATACAGTACTCCCTCATTCTTGCATGTAACTCACGTTATAGTACTAAAAAAAAAAAAAAGAAAAAAAAAAACACACACACACTCGTTATAGAAAATTTGTTTAATTTATCTAATATCTTATACAAAAGAGGTCTTTTCGAATTACCACGTATGTTGTTAATATGTTTGAGCCACGAGAGCGATTGTAGCACGTTCGGTCTTGGCATTTGTGAAGCCCTAGGATGAAAAAATAGATATGGCTCTCATAATTTAACAAAATATTAATAAAAAATGTTTTTGTCATCTTACCTTGTGCATATGTCACTCCACGATCGAAAACCTTGTTTACGACCTTCTGGTCGTAAATCAGATCACGGACTTTAAAAAAAATTATTTGCACAATTGGGATCATACTCATTGGTGTAGAAAATTGGTCGTGAGTTGGGTCACAATCTGTCGGTGGTTGGCATAAATTTATAATAGGGTGACAAAAATTTTCTCATATTAATTTAAAAAGTAGTGTATTTATGTTCAATTCCAAACAACAATAATCACATCCAATGTATATCTGAAATGATTAAAATTAGGATTTTGCTAACCAGTGCCTTAAGGGCATTGGTTAAGGAATGCGTTAAGGAAAAACTCATATTGGAAATCTAAGTCTACTACTTCTCGATGTTTTAAATTCTACATTTTTCAAAATAAAATCACTTCTTTTGTTTTCTTAAACAATGCCCTAAGGGCACTCTTTAACATTTTCCTTACAATTATTAATCATTAGTTCAACTGATGAGTCATTAAAAAGAAATTAAAGATATCAAAAAAAGTTGATTAGTTTATTAGTTATAACTATCTCTATAATCATCATTGGGATTCTTCAAAAAGTTGAATAAATAGGATGTTCGCGGAAAGCAGAAAATAATTGTCATTGAAAATTGAAATAAACTATTATAAATAAGAAAAAAATTCAAAAGGATCTTGTATAATGACCGGAAGGTGTACGATTTAAAAAGAAAGGAATTATATTTATGATACAAAATAATAAAAAAAATATATGGAAGCTAAGAAAATTCTTTTAAAAAAAGGAATTATAATTATGATAGAAAATAATAACCAAACAAAAAATTATGGAGAAACTAAGTTCTAATACGTAAAATAACCCAAAATTGAAGGAGAAGAGAATTTATCCCTAGACCTCTTATTTAAAATATATTTGACATGCTATGTGAAAGACATTGAACAACATAACAAATTATGCTATTTAAAACTATCTATATATGTATATAATAGGTCGGATTATGTTAACAAGTGCCCTGAGAGCATTGTTTAAGCATTCCAAAATAAGTAGGTCAATACTGAAAACTTAAGTTTAACATTTCTCGATATATTAAATGCATCATTTGCCAAGGTAAAAATACATCTTTTGTTTGCTTGAACAATGGCCTTAGGGCATTTGTTAATATTTTCCATAATGATATTATGCTTCATAAAAAAAAAATTGGGCCCGGGCAGGCGACCCTATTGCCCTTGTCCTGGGTCGGCCCTGGATTGTAGCTAAATAATCATTATCTCCAACTAAATAATCATTATCAATATATGTATATAATAGGGCTGTGCTAACAAGTGCCCTGAGGGCATTGTTTAAGCATTCCAAAACAAGTAGGTCAATATTGAAAACTTAAATTTAACACTTCTCGATATATATATTAAATGCATCATTTAATTTGCCAAGCTAAGGTAAAAATACCTGTTTTGTTTGCTTGAACAATGGCCTTAGGGAATTTGTTAGTATTTTCCATAATAATATTATGCTTCATAAAAAAATTTGGGCTCAGGCGGGTGACCATATTGCCCTTGTCCTGGGTTGTAGCTAAATAATCATTATCTCCAACAAAAATATTAAATTTAAAATTAAATATATGATTCAAGTTTTCCAAATCATTATCATCAACCAATGTATCATCTGTATGTATAATCATTATTCCCAACAAAAATATTAAAATTTGAAATTAAATAGATTATTGAAATTTTTCAAATCATTATATATAGATGTAACTGTTTTTTTTTCACTTTCTGCGATTCCAAGTGTGATGGTAAGGGAGATTAAATAGCTAAAAGTGTCTTTCTCCATGCAAGATGATGACATGCTAAGGCATTGTTGAATGCTTCCTGGATTCCCCATTTTGTTAAAGGGGATGAACTCTCTTCTATGGCTTTTCGACCTATATATGGGTGGTGATAGGATTCTATTTATTGAGGATGATAAGGAGTTTCAAGCCTTATATGATGATTCAAAGTGTTTTTTTCTATAATAAATTTTGTTAATTTTTGTTTATTGTAGCAGATGAAAAGTTGTTCAGTCATGTACTTCCTCAAATCTCTAATTAATACTCCCTCAGATCTCAATCATAAGCAAAAAAGGACACTTCATTAGCTAGTGGTCTTAAATATAAGTAAAAACTAACTAACTTTCTATTCTCAATACAATCATTCCTAAAATATCCTTATAAAGTGGTGGAATCATTTAATTTTTGTTCCATTCCCAATACATGTTTACTAAACTAGTCTACTTCTTTATGAATTTGAGAAAATTAAATGCATCTAACTATTTTTCTTAATACGTGTTGTAATACCCGCAATTTCCTCAATTATTTTCCTTATTTAAAAATGAAATAGGAATTTATTTATTTGATTTATTGGTTGGAATTTTATTTCCTTGATTTAATTAAATTAGTATTTGATTGGATTTTTCATAAATTTATTAAATTGTGAATTTTGTGTTTTTATTTATTTAAAAACCTTGGGAAATATATTTATTTTATTTAAAGTTGATTTTTATTTTGTACTTCCTTTAAAGTGGAGAAGGAAAATTTTATTTCTCTTCTCATGTGTGTTGTACGACCAAGCCCTAGAATAGGAAAAAAAATTTAAGCTTACCCTATAAGTTAAGTGAGGAGATTTATTTAGAGCCAAAATTCAAATTTAAAAATGCTTTAATTATTTGTCTTCTTCATAGAGCACTAAGGAGACAAAACATTAAAGACCCTATTAATTATGTCTTCCACTAAGACATAAGTCATAAATCGTAAACTACCCAAAATTTGCAAAAGAGCCCCTAATGCCTCTTGCATTATTCGAACCCCCCCATTTTAGAATGTGTACCACAACCCAACCACCTATTATAAATACTAACCCCCACCCATACCTCAACACTCTTACACTCATTCATTAGTCTTAAGAACAAAAAAAAAAGATAGAAGGAGGTGAGAAGAAGGAAGAAGCCGTGGGGAGGAGGAAGAAAAAATGAAGCAGAGAACTTGATTTTTTTTTACTCAATCTTTGTGCTTCCCTTAGGTATTCATCTTTGTGCTTCTTATTCTTTCTTATTTTTCCATTTTTGTTTCGGTTTTCATGAGCTTCAAAGTAGGGTTTTTGTTGATTTTTGACTTTGAGCTTATGCATGTTGATTCTTTCTATTCCTTATGCTTTTTTATACTTATTCCTACTTGGATTGAAGCTTGAAAACAAAAAAAAAACATGCATCAACACCTATGATGCTCACAGTTTGAACCCCATTTTGTTTAAAATAATTTTTGAACTTTGATTAATGTTTTTATGCTTAAATATGATTTAATTTATTATGTTCATGAGCTATGTGTTGTTGATTTGCAAAAGTTTCTCTTGATTCTTCATTGCATGTCACGACCTAGGGTTTCAAATTGGGGGAAAGAAATTGTTTTCTTATGCATGTAATTGATTGATGATTCTTGCTATTTATTTTTTATATTTTCGGTTTCTATATGAAAATGCATGAATAAACGAATTTTGCTTTGATTTGTTCTTCCTAGGGTCATACAGTTTTGACCTAGAATACATGCATGTGTGTTTAATAAATTTTGATACATGATTTTTGTTTAAGTATGTGTATAATCTATGTATGTGCATGTGTTTATTTGATAAAAAAATATGCTCTTGTTTATGTGTGTGTGTGTGTGTGTGTATATATATATATATATATTTCGGTCCCCATGAGAAAATGACGATGCTTGGATTGATTTTGTTTTGATTTGTTGCTTTAGGGTTCTATACGGTTTTGATTAGGGAGGAAAATGCATGAGTTAATTGATTTAAAATTTTTTACCATTTTCCTATGTATATTCGGCCAAGCATGAAAGAATGATTAAATGAGTTTGTTTCATGAAAATAAAAATTGTGTTTGAGTGCTTGCTATGAATCATGATGACTTAAGTGCTTAAATTTGTGATTTTTAGCTTATTTCTTTGATTTGATTCGGTTTGTGAGCATATACATGTTTAAGTGATTTTGTTCTTAAAAATGAACTTGCATGCTAAAGCTTTGAATGGACTAAGTTGATTTAAAGTGTTTGAAACTTGTCATCTTTGCTCTATTTTGCTAAGTGCAATTCGACCCCTTTATGTATATGTAGGTAGATATGAAAATGAAACTATTTGAGCATGATTATGAGTTGTATAAGTGATTTAGTGTTGATTAATTGATTATATGTTTGAGTTTAATTGAAAAAAAGTGTTGTTTTGATGCTTTATGGAATGTTAGAAAAATTTATAGACTTTGGTTTGTGATGATGCATGATTTGGCCAAGGTGTGTTTAGGATTATAGGGATTTATTTTGCTAAATGTTAATTGATATTAAAAAGTGTATGACCTATGCGAACATAAAAATTAAGTGTTTGATTGTGAAAATGTTTGAGTAAAAGTGATTGTTTGGTTTATAGTAAAGTTAATTTAGTTAGTATGTGGGTTGAATTTGTGTGTGTATATACTTGTTTAAATTGATTAATAACATGAAATAATATGTACTATGTGACTATGTGAATTGATTTATCAAAGTGTTGTTCGTCGTTTGTGTGTTAATCGATGTTTGGAAAGTATTCAGGTACGTAATTAACTTTGAAAATTAATTGATTTTAAATTTGTTTGCTTTGATTTATTTGGAATTTTTGGTGATGTTTAGTGGCTGTCCAATTTTTATTTTTATTGATAAAGCTTGAATTTTAAAGTGTTAAAGTGTTTGTTTTGTGCTAAAGTACGTCTTGAAGCAAAAAGTACTTTTACGTTGTTTTCGGATTTTATTAAAGTGATTTTGCAAAACAATTCTTTGCTGTCCATAATTGTTTTAATTTGTTTTTGAATTTTAAAAATGTGTTCAAGTGATTTAAAGTATGGATTTCAAGTGGTATTTGGTTTAGGAAAAAGCCGGAAGTGAAAACTTGATTTTTTCGGTATTTTCGGAATTGAATTAGGGTGCTGTCCAAGGCGGACCAGCAGCCCCTATTTGCTTTTAAAACTTATTTATGGATTATTTTCAATGTATTTTGAGACATTTGAGTTGTCGTTTCACTTCGGAACGATTTGGAGAAAAAGAAATGCGTTTTCGCTTTACCCGAAAGGATTTATTTTAAGTTTAAAGTTTTGTGCAAGCGATAAAAACGAATATGTTATTTAGAATTTTATATTAATACGTTATGTTTAATTTGAAGAAATAAAGGTACCGCTCTCGAGCGTGATCGTGGGAATCAGAGTTTCATGGATTCTCAGAGAGTTTCAGTTCGCAATCAAGGTGAGAATAATAACTTATCTGGAATGTATGCCATGTTTAAATGATTTTAGTTTCGATTGTTTAAATCGGAACCTTGATCGAATAAAGGTTAAGTAGTGTGAGGGCAATTGGTTTGTTGATTGTTCGGCTCCTCACACGAAAGACTAAGATCACTATTGCATTTATGTGTTGTTGCATGATTGAGTTATGTGAACATGAGAATATGCAAATATTATGTCTGCTCATGCATGATGATTCATTCTGTTTTATTATGTTTAGCATGATGCATGACATTGAAAATGAAATTAAAAAGTGATGAATGAATGCTATGAGTTTGAGGAATTAATGATTGAAAGTGAATCTCCCTGATGAGCACCAAGATGGATGTTATGCTCTCTAAATCGAGTTTGTGCTGGCCACGAGAGTGATGCTCCGTGAGTCCGAGCCTTTAGTTATCAAGTGTCATAGGAAAAGGATGGATGTTGTAAAAGATTGTTTAATTAAAGGTCGAGAATCATCGAATGATGGATAAGGGTGACTCGTCCGCAATTAGGTTAATAAGCCTTAATAAAATATTTAAAAGACATTAATAATGCGGAGAGATGAGCGTGAAGTAGTGGAGAGGAAGATACCCTGCTTATCTGCGGATATTTAGGTGTGTGATTGAGATAGGGGAGGGTGATGACGGCGACTCGTCAATTAGCCTAGGGTGCTTTTCTAGGCAGAACTAGACTATATGTGATCGGGACTTAAGACCCAAGGGATCGTAGCATGTTCTGCACCGCGAACTAGAAAAGTACTGTCGCACCCTTGATCAAATCTGAAGCGGTGAGAGGGAACCTGAACGAGGCGGGCAGATCGAATTGTTGTTGGGCCCTTGCGGCATCGCGTAAAATATTAATTGTACTATTGACCGGCCTGTGTGGTTGTGGTCTTGACAAATATATTTATATGCTGTGGAATTTTCTCGACTGTTCGACCGACGTGGATTAAGGTTCCTGAACGTCCCGTTTGCTTCCGACTAGGTTTGGAAGGATGTGGAGGAGATATAGACATGAGTGCCGATTAGATAATTATCCCAATGATGATTTAAAATACCCTAACATCATTGGCAATGAGAATTCCAATAAGATTTAATGAAAATATAGTAATAAAGTTAATTTCTCTCAATAGTAAAAGTGTGGTGTTGTGAATGATGGCAGTGGAATTGTGTTAAGGGTGATGATGCGAGATCAATGAATTATTTATCTGATGATGATCATGCATTCATTCAAATTCATGTGCATCTGTACTGTTATTTATTTCTGCTTTGAGATATATTGGCGGTACGTCCCTTGTGTTGACGTGTCATGCGTCCCGAAAAGCTTACTCTTTCTCCTGTTTGTTGTTTCTCTTCGTTCTTCGTCGTGACGCAACGGGCAGATGACGTACCGCATCGCAATCCAAATGTGGCCCCTAGCGCGGGGGCCGAGGGAGGGGGAGTGGGAAGTTACCCCTGATGGCTGGATCTGGAGAGGCCCGACTCGGTTGGAGATCAGTGACCCGGAGCACAGGTTGAGAGGTGTGCAAGGATCGACTTGCACATTGGTCGAATAACCCTGAGAGACTACATGGATGGCGGCCCTCGGACTTCTACGCACGGGGTGTGCAACCTGCACCGCCTGCGGAGGTGAAGGCTGAGGAGGCTGATGAGGCTGAGGAGATAGCACCGGAGGATGACGAGGATCAGTTGGAAGCTTAGGGAGTTTCGTGGGTGTTGTGGCTAGGGTGTTTTATTTTGTTATTAGTTGGGTCTTGCTTCAACTGAGGAGAATCATACTCTAGATATCTGATGATGTAATTACCTTTATCTTTTGATGTATTTTAGGACTCGTGTCCACAACTCTTTTTATTCTGCTTTATTATCTGCTTTTGGGAACTTATGTAATTATGGAGTACTGATGGATTTTGTTCGACAATGTTTAAAAATGCAAAGTAAGTATTTCGATGCATGGTTCAGTGGATGTGTAATGTGATTTTGTGACAGCTCGATTTTGTAGATGGTGGTGATAAACCTTTTGCGACAAATCGAATAACGTTAACTTTTTGTAATTAATTAAAAGTAATGGTTCTTTTGGAAATAAATAAAATGAACCAAACAAAGTACGTGTACACCATTGTTTATAAAAAAAAAAAATCGACCCTCATTTTTACTAATATTTTAATGAATAAAATGCAATATTTTTGGAAACAAAATCGAGCTGTTACACCTGTGCCGGTAGTTGTTTTTGCTAATAAACAAGATCGGAAGGAGCATATATATATATATATATATAATATTTTTATTTATTTATTACTTAATTGGTATTTAAGTAAGGAAAGTGTCTGATGTTTATTACTATAACTTTCCCTTTTTTAATTTGTTTATTACCATATGTTAAACCGTTAAAAGATGAAAAGAAAATTAATGACATTTTCAATTTTTAACGCACCTTACACCAATAGTTAGATAGTGCAGGATTACTAACACATGCCCTGATAGCCTCATATATGAATATTGCACAAATTAAAGAGGAAATCATTGATTTTATATTTCTACATATAAATTCATAAGAACTCACGTTGTGCTTACTTATTTTATTAAAAGTATTCATTAGAATTTATCTAAATCTTCGCATGCTTTAATCATTTAAATAGAAAAATCAATCTAATCAATTACTACTCATATTTTTTTTATTCTTCCAAAATGTAAATTATAATTATTATATTTTACAATTATAATTATAAATTATTATTATTATTGTTATTATTAGTATCATCATAAATGAATAGATAAATCATCGATTCCAAATTCTTATCTTTATTTTAAAAAAATTAAAACAATTTGAATTCATTTACCCATATATATCATCATAATAATTAAAAAAACAATAGTATGTGATAAAAAAAAACAAAAGAAGAGAACCCACGTTTATCGGTCAATATAAATTTCACGTGATTGATTAGGATAATTATAATCTAAAATATAAGAAAAAACTAATTATTTTTACACTATTAAATATTTGTTAAGCAAGTGAGCTTGGTAAGTGTTTTGATGAAGACAAATGTGAGAAAGACAAATGTGATGAAGACCAAATGTGTAAGAGCAAAAAACAACAAACAACAACAACAAAACTGAAGATCAAATCTAATAGGACTTTATTCTTTATTATTATTTACATTTTATTAGGTCCTTAAGATGTTTGCTTGGGTAGAGTCTAGGTTCGGTAGTGAATCTCAACGCGTTCATTTTGAATAATCATGAAATTGATTCACTACAAAACCAATCTTTTGAAAATGATGCATATGATTTTATAAACATTTTAAAACAAGTTTTTGCATCATATTTCCTTAAGAATGGGTTTAGAACTCATGTTTTTATATATGATTCAAGTTTCCTATTGAAAACTAGTTTTTACTATGCAGACAGTCTTTACCCGAGTAAAGCAAGTGGTTAGCCAGGTAAAGCTCTTTTTAAATGGCCAAGAACTGATTTTTTTGGAACCCGTTAACCGGGTAAACATCACACAGTAGGGCCAAAAATCAGATTTTTTGGAACCCGTTAACTGTAACACCCTTCTAATAACTACCCTTAATTAATTTACGACTTGAAAATTTTTCTTTTAAAAAAAACTATCATAATTTCTTTTAATTTGCATTACCATTTACAGAGTGCCAGCCAAAAATATATACATACATATAGCACCGAAGTGCACCAACCACAGAGTTTGGAAGCATTCATTATACATACCCAAAATAATTAAAGTTTTAGTGTTTCATCATTCAAAAGACCGAGGACTTAGACCAATGTCCGACTACAATGACCTACTCTCCCTGTGAGAGAGAGTGAACCTGCTCGGCCGGGGAATGTGCTTGCTCGGACTCGGTACCTGAAAAATGGTAGGGAGGTGAGCATTACACAAAACTTAGGAAGGGAGTTTCTAATACGACATAACGACATACCAAGTCAAACACAGTTAGTCAAATATACACATAATCATATACTCAACCCAAAACATGCATCATACACAGTTATCATCATTCACTCGGCCCATACCTATCATTTTACTGTCTCCTTTATCTTTCACTTTTATTTACCCATTTCCTTCAATTCTCACTTATTATATCCATCAGAGAAGCGTACACCCCGTGTACGGCAAGCATGCACTCTGTGCACGTCTTACACATTCATTGGAATTAGGGAGTGTCCATCATCGCGTGCATCATCCCATGATGCTTGGCTTACAACTGCACAGGAACATATCAATTGTGTCTTACGCGGTCGTTGCATAGGAACACATCGCTGTGTCTTACTCGACCCGGAGCACATCCTAACCGATTCCGTTAATAGGAATCTTGTGTGAGTCATTACAGCGTACATCATCCCATGATGCTCGGCTTACAGCTGCACTGGAACATATCACTGTGTCTTACGCGATCATTGCACAGGAACGCATCACTGTGTCTTACCCGACCCGTCTCACACAACCATCATTATCCACTTAGCCTTTTACCATTCCACTTGCCCTTTTGTTATATTTTCTATCCTCTGGTTATTATACCTCATTTAATCTGTTACCTAGCCTTTTACACCATTTATCAAACTCGGCCACCTATGGTCGGCAAGCATATTATCCAAACAGTATCAAACATGCATAAACAGCTATCACCTTTCACACATATTTATAACAGTAACCATGATATCAAACATACACATTTTCACAACTAATTTCGTGGGTTCTTTTTATTCTCTTATTTCTCTAATAGTAATTTATTTCCTCTATCCTACGGTTCAATATTCTAATCTAACACCCATTCTTAGCACTCACTATGAGCACACTAGAAACCCAAACCTAAGCTAAGGTAACACCCAATCCTTACCTCAAAACCGTGAGAGATAAGGAAGTTCTGTGAGTTTGAGCCTTGTTTCCCGCGTTCGAACTCCTTAAACTGTGGTCCCTTGAGCCTTCGGTGACGCCTTAACAGAGCCCTATGAATGTCGAGGAAAAGCTCAAAGCTTAAGAGAAAGTGGAGGGAATGATCTTCGGTTTCTTAGAAGTGGTTGAGACTTAGTGAATGTGGAGAATGAGAGTAGAGTCTGTAAGTAAGAGTGGTGAGAGTGGTGTTTGTCACTGAAACCCTAGAGAGAAATGGAGAAGACGAAGAAAGTACGTTAGAGTGTGTTAGAGTGTTGGTCTTGTTCTTGTTTTTATTTCCCTTTTGAAATAAATGTGTGGTCCTTGTGAGAGGCTTCTTTGGGAAGCTTTGGGAACATGTGGCTATAATTCATTGGCTTCTTGAGGAAGCCACAAATTGTAATTTGAAAAGGACAGACAATGATTGACAGGGACGGTTTGACGTACGTACGATTGGCGCAGATAAAGATGTGCGACTCATTTGTTCGAGCGCCAGAGCTTGGCTCTAGCTCGTCGTGTTAGGATCTCGGTGTTCGGGTTCTGGGGAGCACCCACTCAGAATAAGACAGTAAGGTGAAATGCTCGGTGCGAGGAGACCGAGATATCTTGGCGTCGATACAAGTTTGGCTTAGTCTCTCATTAGTCGGTCGGTAGAAGGCCGAGCCTATAGTCGGTTAATACAAGGTGACTCGCTGTGGTCGACTGTACATGGCTAAGACAGGTGCATATAATCATCCGTCGTGGATCGTCTCGATATGCTCGGCTACTCACTACCAGGGATTTCCAAACGACGAGGTCGTTTCTTACGAGTTCAATACTATCTGTTCGTTTCGGGAACATGTCCTTTCGTAAGTCTTCCTAGTTCGGTACGGTGATTCGAGCTTATCTCCAGTTTACGGGATTGCCTAACAGTCTAATGTTCGCTGATCGGCTTACTTCGGTTAAGATGGGTTCGCGACCCTGCACGTCGCTAGCTGGTCGGCTAGAATGGAAATTGGTCGGAACGAGGTCTGGTCAACTATACTCGAACTCTCTTACTCGTTGCTAAGGTTTTCCTAACTCTGGCATGCTTTTCTCTTAATAAATTCCAACTTATTCCTATGATTTCCATTATTTTCAATCAGAATTATTCTAATTAAATTGGATATTAAATTCAGGATGTTACATTAACCGGGTGAACATCATAGTAGGGCCAAAAATCAGTTGGAAACTTCAACAAACTTCTTAACTGACTTGGCATATACAAACCCATTATAAAATGGTACTTTTTAAATATGTTTCATTATTGAAAACCACAAAAAACCCTTAGCCATTATAGTGTAGAGAATCAAAAGAGAATTTTCATATTCATTTCATCTCTTTGATTCTTGATCTCAATAACTCATCATTGTTCATAGTGCATTCATTGAGATTCAAGATTCAAAGATTCAAGTACTATAAATTGAGTTGTTCACTACACATTAAGGTGTTCTTAGAAAGCAACACAAGCCAAGAAAGATTGAGGTGTGAGGTATCACCAAAAGATTTAGGAATTGATTGAGGTGTGAGGTATCACCAATAGATTAAAGGCTTCTTAGGTGTGAGGCATCACCTAGTGAAGGAGAAGACTAAGGGGTGAGGCATCCATTAGCAAAGTAGAAAAATCTAGGAAGTGAGGTATCTACTTAGTACTTAAGAGTGAGGTATCTTTCAAGTTGATTCACGAGGCCGGGAATTTAAAAGATTCAGGGAGGTACAACGCAAGGGTGGGGGATCCTTTGGTAGCTTGTCAAGTGAGGTATCTTGGAAGCGTGTTTGTACAAGACAATTGTTTTAAATTCATAGTGAAGCAAATCTCCCAAATTGGAAGGTGAGGACTGGATGTAGCTCTCAAGAGGTTGAGAGTGAACCAGTATAAATCATTGTATCGTATTCCTTTTCCTTATCTCCTTTACTTTACACTTATTTCGATTATTTTGCGAAAACCCGTTCTTTAACAAATTTGATTAAAGAACCAATCAAGAATAATCTTTTCAAGTGTTTTAGAACTTGTTTAGTATCTAATATTGATTGTTGTTAAGTTAGTATACTGGTTGTGCAAATTTTTTTTGAAAAGAATATTTTTTTAGAACCGATTATTCTTAGATTACTTGGTTCTGCTACCAAGTAAGACAGGGGTTAACCGGTTAACACTCAGCAGCAACCAAGTAACGTTGAAAAAGCAACCAAGTAAAGTGATACTAATACATATATTTTTTATTGTAAGCAAAAATTAGACAAAGTAACCACTACACCTATTCACCCCCCTTTAGGTGTGTGTAGAGCCTCTTGTAAATCCCAACATGTGGTATCAAAGCTCGGTCAAAAATACTAGATCTTAATAGCTTTTTCCGTAGATCCTTGAAATTTATTTACAATGGGATCAACTAATCCATTCGGTGGTGAAGGTTCTTCTATTAATCGCCCTCCAATTTTTGGTGGAGAGGGCTATGCATATCGAAAAGTTCGCATGAGAATTTTCATAGAAGCCATAGATACGAACATTAGGGAATCCATAGAAAATGGACCATTCATCCCAAAACATTCGGTAAATGGTAAGGCTAAAGACAAACCTAAGAGTAGTTGGACCGATGATGATAAAAGAAAAGTGCAATACAATTTAAAAGTGAAAAACACCATCACACCCACACTCTCTTATGATGAGTTCTTTAGAGTCTCTCAATGTCAAAGTGCCAAGGAGATGTGGGATACTCTTCAAGTAACCCATGATGGCACTAGTGAAGTTAAGCGTGCTAGGCTAAATGAACTTATACATGAATATGGGCTAATTCATATGCTCCCTAATGAATCTATATGTGATATGCAAAAACGATTTACTCATATTATTAACCATTTGATTGCTCTTGGTAAAGTCTTTATTAATGATGAAGTTACTAATAAGGTTTTAAGATGTCTTGATAGGGTATGTCAACCAAAGGTCACCACAGTAATGGAGTTTAAGGATTTGGACAGCATGACGCTTGCTACCCTATTTGACAAATTGCAAGAGCATGAGATGGAGCTTGGACGTTTGACTATGCATGAAGAGTCGGATAAAAACAAAAGTAACAAAGGAATCTCTCTTAAGGCCACATTATCAAAGACAAAGGTCCAAGAGGAGTATTCAAAAGATGATGAATCCAATTTAGACATTGATGAAGATATTATGGATCTTCTATTGGAAAAATTCAGCAAATACCTCAAAAGAAAAGGAGGACTGGATAAGCGTAAAAGCAAACAATCAAGGAACTCACACCAAAAGAGCAAAACTACAAGAGATAGGACAACATGCCATGAATGTGAAAAACTGGGACACATCAAATATACATATCCTACCTATCTCAAAAGAGTGGACAACGATAAGAAAAATAGAAAAGATCCCAAGCACAAAAAGGCATACATAGTACGAGATATGTCGGAAGAGGAAGCAACCTCAAGCACCTCGGATGAAGAAGAATCGGCCAACCTTTGCTTGATGGCAAGGAATGATGATGAAACAAGTTCAAACAATGATTCAATTGAACATTCAAGCTCAAAAAAGGTAAATTCCTACTTCGATTCCGATTCCGATAATAACTCCCCCACATATGACATGTTGTATAGTGCCTATGTTGATATGCATAGTGAGCTAAAGAAATTGGCTAAAATAAATGTAGAAAGAAAGAAACTCATTTTGAAGCATCAAAAGAAGATTCTTGATAGCCTGCATGCGCACGAGTTATGTCAAGTAGTATAAAAAATATCGTCTTCATAGGAATTTTGTTGTTAAGTACTGACAAATTACAAGTATAGATTATCTAAATCAACATATTAGCGATTTGAAAAATAAAATAAAAGCAAAAAAAAAACTTCACTAATGTTCTTAAATATAAGCAAAAATTAACTAATTTTCTATTCTCAATGCAATCATTCTTAAAATATCTCTATAAAGTGGTTGAATCATTTAATTTTTGTTACATTACCAATGTAAGTTTACTAAAGTAGTCTATTTTTTTTTATGAATTTAAGAAAATTAAATGCACTCAACTAACTTTTCTTAAAATGTGTGAAATTAGTTATTTTTGCTTAAAAATGAGAAAGGAGGGAGTATACCTTATTTTGAAAAATAATAAATTTGAAACTTCAAAATTTAATGAACCTAATATCCTTTCAATACAAATTTCTTTTGACTAAACTGTCACTTTAGTCCCTCACTTTGTAATGAACTTTCATTTTAGTCCTTGACTTTTCAATAATTCCTTTTTAGTCCCTCACTTTAAAAAAAGTTACTCACGTTAGTCCCTGGTAACGTTTTCCGTTTATAAACTTTAACGGGGCCGTTAGTTTATAATATCGAATTTCATTTTAGTCCCTAACTTAAAATTTTTAATTCACTTTAGTCCCTCATTATATCGTGTTTCATTTTAGTCCCTAACTTAAAAATTTTAATTCACTTTAGTCCCTCACTATAATAACAATGATGTTTCTTTCGCTTTTCTATTCTTGTAGTGTGACTACTATAAAAACAATGATTGTTCTTCTTACTATTCTGTAAACTAACTTTATAGTTTATATAAGCATTGACTACAGGCTTTGCACTTGAAAGTATTAATAGCAAAGTTTCTTCCGGAGAAGCACTTCAAAGTACATTATTTCATTATCCATATAACTACAATGTTTTAGTGCTTTTTGAGTTCTCTATTTGATAGGCTTGTGTTTAACAAGGTATTTCATATCCACTTTACACTTATGAAATTTACACATAGTTTGGTTTCAAAACTAAAATATTGTTTGTATTGACATATAAAACAAGCACTAAGTGGACGAGTTTGTATCTTGCTATCAGGAGTTGCTCCTTTGCCTAGGCATGTGGAGGAATCTTTGAGGATAACTAGTGAATTTACATTATCACAAGGATATGGTATGACGTTTGAATATCATGCTAAACAAATTGGGGGAGTTTACAACATTTTGGTGATGACTCTTAAACACAGAACTCAATAAAATATTTTTGAATCAAAGCTATTGATACATTCGGGTGCAAAGCTTGGAGTCAGTACTTATATAAACTATAAAGTTAGTTTACAAAATAGCAATAAGAACAGTCAATGTCTTTATGGTAGTCACACTACAAGAGAAAAGCGAAAGAAACATCATTGTTATTATAGTGAGGGACTAAAGTGAATTAAAATTTTTAAGTTAGGGACTAAAATGAAACACGATATAATGAGGGACTAAAGCGAATTAAAAATTTTAAGTTAGGGACTAAAATGAAATTCGATATTATAGACTAACGGCCCCGTTAAAGTGTATAAACGGAAGACGTTACCGGGGACTAACGTGAGTAACTTTTTTCAAAGTGAGGGACTAAAAAGGAATTATTGAAAAGTCAGGGACTAAAATGAAAGTTTCTTACAAAGTGAGGGACTAAAGTGACAGTTTAGTCAATTTCTTTTTAATATTATATTCGACTTTTATTATAAGACATATTTAATCAAATCACACATATTAATACAAATAATTAGTTTTTTTTTTAATTTTATGAGAAGGTACTAGTATAATATTATAATTTTATTTTCTCAACTTTTTTTGAAAAATTCACATTCGTTAATAAACAAATAGTCAAAGCATTTAATAAAGAGAAAAATGATAAAAAATAATAAATAATGCTAAAAAATATAAATAATTTATAATTAAAAAAATATTCTAAAATAAACTGATTTTCCTGAGGCATCGGGTGGCAAGACTCTTCAATATAGATAGAGCAACATATTTTCTCTCTCATGAGAATGGTAAAAAATGATACAATTTTTTATTTTAAACTAAAGTTCAAGTAATTAATGAAAGATAAAATGCTTAAAAAAAGCAAACTTTGAATTGTAATTGATTGAACAATACTAAATATATTAATTTAGTTAATTGATGTGTTAAACAAATCATTAAATATATATTTTTTAATGTTTTTTATCTTTATAAATTTTTTTATCATTATTATAAGACTTATTAAATGAGCTGTCACAAGACCAAAATTTTGGATCCAAATAAAATGCTTTTCTTTGTTTGTTCTACTGTTTTATGAGTTAAGTGTTGAAATAAAATAAAGGTAGATGCATCCTGATACCAACCATAGACAAGTCAAGAAGTTACATCTAATCCATGTCCCACACATTCAAGGAAAACCTTAGGGCCTAGGAGAGAAATAGATATTCAAAAATTATAATAATGATTCAAATATGAATAGAAATTAAAGTCCAGTGTAGAATTATGTGGTAGATCATCGTGCCAAGTAGAATAAGCACGTGACCAGCAATTACCATGCACATGTGGCCATGCATCTTCTTCCTTTAATGTGTGGGGAAAGGCTCATTTGCTACTTTCTCCTACATGACTTCTCTCTGTCTTGAATGTGACCCAAAATTTTATACTATCGGTTATTACTTTGGTCTTTGTTATAAGAAAAAAAAATTAATTTTATAATTATTAAAAAATATTAATTAAATTTCATATTTATTAAAAAAAATAATTAAATGCATTTAATTTTTCAAAATTCATAAAAAAATTAAATCTATTTTAGAAAAGTTACATTGAGAATAAAATAAAAATTAAATGAATAATCAGTTTATAAGAATATTTTAAAAATGACTATATCGAAAATAGAAAATTAGTTAACCTTTTTTTTTAATATTTGAGATCAAAATAAATATGTTTTTTTATTATATTAAAAACTAGAGGAAATAACTGTTTTTTTTTTTTTTAAAGAAAGTTGTTCTTAGCTAACTGTTTTTATTTACGGTTTTTCTATCCTATACATAGGATGCATAGGATAACATAACATAAATAGTAAAATTGTATTGGAAAACTAAACAATTAATTATTCAATTCATTAAATGTCTCAATTTCCAATAGAAATTTACTTTTTAAAGTGTGTTTAACCTATGCATGGGTGCATAGGATAGAAAAACCCATTTATTTAATCAATAAAACATTAGTTATTTTTTTATAACTAACTCTACCTTTATTTAATTAAAAATAATAATAAATATATAAATAAATAAAACAGGAATAATTATAAGAAAATAAATAGTAAAACAAATAAAATAATCATTAATTTACTTTTAAAAAAGAATCAGTTATATTTTTTAATCTATGCTACGTAACTTTAAGAAACGATAGTAGTTATAAAGAAAGGGAAGAAGTATAAATTTTTGCTATATATCCAACTATACATCCTTCCGATATTAAATAAAAAAATATATTGAATAGAAATTTTAAAATATAAAATAATTTAATACTCCCTCAGTTTAATTTAACATGTTAGTTTAGCCTTTTTAATTTATTTTAAATTATTTGTCGCTTTAGGAATCGAGAGTATATTAATTAATTTTTTTATTTTAATCTTGCATTTAACATGTTGAAATATGTGAAATGAGTGATAATTAATATAGTGTGAAGATATTATAGTAAAATTATCTAATACTTCGCTTAAAAATTGAAGTATTAAATATTTTTTTTTAAATCATATGAAACTCTTAAAATGATAAATAGATTGAAATGGTGCCAGTGATGTATATTTCATAATAGAAAATATTAATGACATAAATTATTTTGTTTTGTCAACATTTTTTTTATTAATATTTATTTCGGCTTTCTTGTAATGATGTCTCTCAATTATTGGTTAAGAAGAATGCAAAATGGTTAAGATGTTAACTCCATCTCAAATTTCAGCTTTGGTAGGCCAACCACTAAGTCTTTGGATTGAAGTTTCTTTAGCTGATTTACATTTATGTGAGCAGTCCAACGATGCCATAACCAAGTATCATTTTCTCGGTAGGTAGAAACTAGAGAAGAAATTTCATTTAAATCTACCAAATAAGTATTGTTTGGTCTTTTTCCCACAAATTTGATCGAATTGTCTTTGTCACTTTTGATAAAACAGTGAGTGGAGGTAAAAACGATATGATTACCGATATCACAAAGTTGGCTAATGCTCAAAAGATTGTGTTCCAAACCTTGAACGTATAAAACATTTTCGATAATCAGGTCGGAAGAATTTCCGATTTTACCTTCACCCAAAATCTTACCTCGGTTGTTGTCTCCATAAGTGACATAACCTTTTTATTTTGGAGTAAGCTCGGTAAAGTGCTTCTTATCTCCAGTCATGTGCTTCGAACATCCACTATCCAAATACCATCGATTTTCCTTTGTTCGGAAGCACACCTACAAAACATATATTACTTGTTCATCTTGTAGAATCAAAAGGTTTTGATGAAGACAAATAAATCAACAAGTTGTTTTGATGAAGCCATTTGCCTTGAAGATGAATCAACAAACAACAACAACCATTTGTCTACTCATTCTCTTGTAATTCATTTTATTCATTCTCTTATCATTTAAGATTTCAAGGGTTTGGTACACTCTTGAAAGGGTTAGGATTAGATTGAGTGAGGTTCACTAATTAATCTTGTTTGTATCCAATTTAATTGATTGTTAGTAAAGGCTCCCTAAGGTTTAGGGGGAACTGGACGTAGCTCTCAAGGTTTGAGAGTGAACCAGTATAAAATCCCTTGTGTCTTTCTCTTTATCGCTTTCCTTCAATTCCGCAATTTTAGTCTTTCTCATTGAACCTTAAGTTAGTCAATTTATTACCTGCTGCTGTTCGTGTTATTTTTGGCTTCCTGTGAAGCTTTCTGAAAATCTGTTCACTGTCTGAAATTGGTCGTACTACTCGAGTAGTTGGAGCACTACTCGAGAAGTTCAAGTATTTTTGCACAGAAACTTAATTTTGTTTAAAAATAGTAAACGTGTTTATTGCTAATTTCAATTAAATCCGAAAAATTAATATTGTTGCTTCCATTTACTATTCACCCCCCCCCCTAGTAAATTGTTAGGCCTCTTGTTGGTTTCCAACACATCTTGGGTACCCAAACAGTTTTGGGTCCCTGTCGGTTAGTGTAGGGATTTTCTCCCTTGACAATCCAAACATATGAGCCGTCAGCCACACCATATCGCCTAATTTTACATTCATTCAGCGTATGTCTGAGAATGCCACAATAAGAACAGGTCAGATTTTTAGAATGCTTTATATTTGAAAATGAGCCAACTTTCCGAAATGTTTTCTTTTTGGCATGTGTGTAACCGAGACCTGCTTTGTTCGAATTGTTTCTCTGTTCAACAAGTAATTGGTTTAGCATCCTATCACTTTTTGAAAACGTTACATTAGTAGTTTTCAAATTTTGAATTTTTTTTTCATACTTAATGAAACTTTCACAGTTTTGATTTTTGAAGGAAGTGGTAGTATGTTCTAAAGAATCATTACTGCTTTTCAATTTTTCAATGCATTTTTCTAATTCGAGAACTTGCTCTTTATGGTTTGAAATATTTCTTTTCAGCTTAGCATAGCTCTTGGCAAGTTTCTTGAAATCGGATTGCATTTCAGTGTAAACAGTATATAATTTCTCATAATCATCGAGTTCAGACTCAGTATCATATTCGGTATCCGAGAATACCTTGTTTTCATGCACAGTTGAGCCGAACACCGATATAGGAGAAGTTTCTTCATCATGTCTTCCCATTAAGCACAGATTCTCAATTCCTTTCTTGGTGGAGCCGAGATCCAATCTTGACGAGACTTCAACGTCATATTTACCTATTAAGCATAGGTTCGCCTTCTCTTCATCGTCTGACGAACCGGATTCTCAGTTTTCACTCACTTAGGGTGCATCCCAGACGATATAAGCTCTTTTCGGTTTAGGGTCCTTGTCTTTCTTCTTTTCGGCACTGCTTCTCTTCTGCAACTTGGGATAGTACGATTTTATATGTCCCCGTTCATCGCATTCATGGCACCTGATTTTGTCTTTTGAGCATGTGCCTTTGTTTTTAAAATTTCTTCTAGTTTTGAAGAATTTTCCGAACTTTTTGACCATAAGTCCGAGGGCTTCCTCATCCATGTCTGAACTAGAGTCGCCGTCCGAGGAGACTTTAGTTGACTTAGTTGAGGCCTTGAGTGAGATCCTCTTCTTCTTCTTGTCGGATTCTTCATGCATGGTCAAACGACCGAGCTCCATCTCATGCTCCTGAAGTTTGCCGAACAATGTTGCTATGTCCATGGTGTCTAGATCTTTTGATTCCATAATGGCAGTGACCTTCGGCTGTCATTCCCTGCTCAGGCATCTCAACACTTTGTTAATAATTTCAGCATTTTGAAAAGATTTACCGAGAGCAATAAGATGGTTTATGATATGAGTAAATCGTTTCTGCATGTCATTTATAGATTCACACGGTAGCATACGAAATAACTCATATTCATGCATTAACGTATTTAATCGAGCTCGTCTAACTTCGTTAGTCCCTTTGTGAGTAAGTTGTAGAATGTCCCACATTTGCTTAGCATTTTTTGTGTGAGACTCGGAAAAATTCATAGTAGGACAAGGCCGAGGTGATGATGTTTTTGGCTTTTAAGTCGTAAGACACTTTCTTTTTATTATCATCATCTCAGCTTGCCTTCGGGATTTCTACAACGTCCTCTCCTATTCTCCTTCTCGGAATAAAAGGACCATTTTCAATCGCATCCCAGACATCAATATCTATTGCTTCAATAAAAATTTTCATCTGAGCTTTCCAATGAGCATATCCATCACCATTAAAAAGTGGTGGACGGTTTATTGAAGAGCTTTCACCTCCGAATGGATTGTTAGAGCTCATGGTTTCCTAGAATCTTTTCGAAAAAGTTTTTACACTCGATCTTTCGACCGAACTTTGATACCACTTGTTGGAAACCAACAAGCGGCCCAACAATCTACTAGAGGAGGGTGAATAGTAGTTGGAAGCGATAGTACCAATTTTTCGGATAAAACTGAAATCGATCGGATAATGCTTGCTGTTAAAAATAAAATAGCTGACTTTGGGCCGAGCAGAATCTGATAATCGGTTATCTAAGCCGACCACCGATTATCCGAGTTGCGCCACACAAAGAACAGATTTGCAGCGGTTTGCAGCAAGCAGTATTCGAGCAAACAAGAGTTAAACAAAACCAATTAAAAATGCTTGGTCAAAAACATAAAGCGGTAAAGAAGAGAGACACAACAGATTTTATACTGGTTCACTCACAAACCTTGTGAGCTACGTCCAGTCCCCCCTAAAACCTTAGGGAGCCTTCTACTCAAATCAATTCAATCGGTTACAACAAGAATTACAAGTGAACCTTACTCAACCTAACCCTTTCAAGAGTGTACCAAACCCTTGAAATTTACTCCGACTTGAATTGATGGCTAAAGAACCTCTTCAGCACTTCTGTCGATGAAACCTTCACCGAACTAGATCGAGTTCCTTGAAACCTTCAAGAACTCTTTCCTTGCTTCTATTTGCAGTGAGATTGAAGAAATAATGGCTCCAACCCGAAAACTCAAATGTTTATGATTCTGAAAGTTTGAAGAACAGATGAGTATACGGTTCAAAAAGGATTTGCAGAGAACGATTGGAGCTTGTTATTCAAAAACACAACAGTTTCTCTCTCTTTCTTTATCGTTCTCTTTTCTGCGTTTTTCTTCTTCTTTCTTGTGCTTCTCTCTTGTATCGCACTATCTTGTTTTTGGAGAAGAAAAAAACAGTCCTTTTATACTGATTCCAGCACACAGGTAGTACGAAAAAGAGGAAAAATATCTTGGGACACGTCTTGTCCTTTCAACGAATATATCCATATATTTTCCAATTCAAAGCAACGTTCCAATCAATCCCTTTTCACCGTTGATTTAAAAACTCAAATTTGAAATTCAAACTTAATGAAAGATAGGCGCTTTGAGTTAAAAACCAGGTTTACCACCCATACTCAGTAAAGTAAAACAGGTACAAAATGAAGATGGTGTGAGCGGTGTCGTGCTGTTGATTTGTTGAAGAAGATGAACAGTGTTGCCGAGCTTGACATTTGTTCGAGCTTGGGACTTGAATAGCGGATTTGATCTGAAACTAGCCGAGCTGATCTTTCGCCGACAACTTTGCACTGAGCGAGAGCTCAGATCAGTTCGATCCTAGCACATCCGAGCTTAATCTGATTTGCTTCGACTTTGTGAACACAACAATCCGATCTTTAGCCTTCCGAGCAAGGTGCTGAGAACAATCTGAACACCGAGCTCATCTAGGAATTTTGAATTCGTCATCACACTAATCAGATTCATTTTTCTCCATCGATGCCGAGATCCAAGATCAGCACACCGAGCTGATTTATCTTGCTTCATCAATGGCCGAGATGATACATCATACTAAGCGGATGTATTTGTCTTCATCAAACCTTGGCCGAGAACCGATCTCATGATTTATTTGTCTTCATCAAAATCTCTTTGATTCTACATGAACTACTCGATTAAATCCAACTACTCGAGTTGTACGAGCTATTTCAGACAGAGAACAGATTTTCAGAGAGCTTCTCACACAGCCAAGAATAACACTAACAGCAGCGAGTAAATTGGCTAACTTAAGGTTCAAAGGGAAAGACTAAAATTGCAGAATTAAATGAAAGCGATAAAGAGATTACACACAGAATTTTATACTGGTTCACTCTCAACCCTTGAGAGCTATGTCCAGTCCCCCTAAACCTTAGGGAGCTTTTTACTCAAAATCAAATAAATTGGTTGCAAAAGGAATTACTAGTGAACCTCACTCAATAAATCCTAACCCTTTCAAGAGTGTACCGAACTCTTGAAATCTACCCCAATTTCTATTAATCTTGATGGTTGAAGAACCTCTTCAACGCTTCCACCAACAGAACTCCTTGAAACCTTCAAGAGCTCCTTCCTTTCTTCAATGATAAATGATAATAGCAAGGTTGTGGCTCCAAAAAGAACTCAATTGAATATGAATATGAAAGTATGATAACCAATTGAGATTCAGACTTAGAAAGGGATTAGATAAGAACAAAAAGTATTTTCTAAAATCAGGATTTCTATTTTGAAATTTGTTAACCCTTGAGAGTTGGAAGAGGCAATCATTTTTAATCTCCAAAAATCCCCAAGAATCAGGGAGGAGTCAAAGGCGGCTTATTAGAAAATATTTCACCCATGATTACCTCTCCAACAATCATATTTGGATCAGATTTACTAATGAAGATGACTCGAGCTAATCGAGTAGTTGAGGCACTACTCGATTAGTTTGAGCAGACAGAGAAATTGATATTTTTCTGTTTAGCTGACTACTCAAGTAGTGCAAGAGCTACTCGATTAGTTACTATTATTTGCTTGAAAATAAGTTTTCCAAATATGTTAAAAAATTTACCAATCCCTTTCTAGCCTATTTAAATATTTAACTCAACTAGAATTCATACTAACTAATTCATATTTGCTTGAGTTAAACCTAAGTCTACCACCCACACTCAACATAAATAAAGGAGATTACAATAAGGCGGAAAATAATAGACTATAAAAGGTTTGTTGTTGTTGACTCTTCATGCTATTTGTCTTCAACAAAGGAAACTCCATCCGTTTTCCACGGAGATTTGGGAAAAGTTCATAAAACAAAGGAAACTCCGTCCGTTTTTCATGGAGATTTTTATAAGTTAAACAGTTTTCAAAAGAAATTTTTAGTTCACTATTTTAAATAAGGGCAATTAAGGGTAATTATAAATAGGGTGTTACAATAACAACACGTGTCTCTTAACTATCTACGTCAGCATCGTTAGTGTTTAATTTTGACGAAGGGACTAAAATCGCAACAATTGGAAATTTTAGGGATTAAATTGGCCCAAAAAACTAAAAGAACCAAATTCGCCAAATTGTTAAAATTCCGGGACCTAAAATGCAATTAATCCTAAAAAAAATTTTTGTGTTTCTCCCACAAAGCTTAAATTTCTGGATTCTTGTGGTGGAGAATGGACAGAGATCCTCCGCTTATAGTACATACATACTCCTTCTGGCTCAAATTATAAGTAACTTTAACTAATTTTACGCTTATTAAGGAGGTTTGTTGATTGTATTTAATTTTCTAAAATTTATAAAAGAATAGAGGTATTTTAGGAAAGTTGCATTGAGAATGAAACAAAAAATAAATAAAACAACAATTTTCTGGGAATGTTTTAGGAAAATTGCATTGGGAATAAAATAAAATTTAAGAAAGTTGGTTAGTTTTGCTTATATTTTAAACCAAAAGAAGTATATTTTTTTTTCTTATATTTCAAGCCGAATGGAGTAATCTTCATGGTTGAACATTTAAATCAATATGAGCACAGAGAAGTTACGATGATTAAGAATAAGGCCCGTCTTAAGAAGGTTTTTTTGTTGAGAAAGTTACTTTTCAATTACATTAATTACTTTTTTCATATACATTTTTATTTACTTAATATTTTTTAGATTTTCAATAATAATTGTGATGTGATTTGCCTCGTGTAGTCTATCTTGAGCTTTTATGAAAGAGTTTTCTTTTGGTGCTTTCTAGAAAAAAAAAGGTTGCTATATTTTTTAGGTGGTCCAAAAAAAAAAGCCACCTATATTTGGATGCCATGTCAGCCAAACATAAATATAAAATATTAATTTTGCAATTAAATTCCTGAATTATTTATGTAAAAATAAAATATGTATCCCTAATATGATTTACCCATAATACCCTCATTAATTTCATCATTACTCCCTCCCTCGCTCGCTGCTTAAGATCATGAAAAGTTGAAAACTAAGGTAGGATATTTTAGTTACTTTAGATTGATCTTGAGAGCCGGGACAATACGATCACGGTGTGCGCGTCAGTTTTCCATGGTTTTGAAGTGATGAAAACTTCATCTCTATCCTTTATAAGTCCTAACTCTATAGCTTTGCCCACAACTATGCCCATTGCCTCCTCTGATCCATCACGAACAAAATTACGATACCCTGCGGCATCAACAAAGATGGAAGTAAGCTCTCTCTTCCTTGCAAGCCCGACCCTTGGGGAGGGCGTTGTGGGAGATCGCTCAGGGCCCAAAAAATTTAGGGGTCATAAATTTTTTAATAGTACTTTTATTTTAAAAAAAACTAATAATTGCATTTTTTTTAATTATTAATAGTTTTTATCATCATATTATCTGAATTTTTTTTATTTCCTCACTTAGATTTATGAATGGGTGAACTAATGAACTTTATTTTTATAACTTATTTCCTTTGTCCTTAAATACAATACCATTTTGAGAATTTTTTTTGTCCATATTTATAAGATTATAGGCTAAACTACTCATTTGGTCCCTTACCATATTTTTTTATTTCAATTTGGTCCCTTACCTTGATTTGGTGTCAATTTGGTCCCTTACATTTCAAATCGTTAACATCGTTAGTCCCAACTGTTAGTTTTCTTTATTGATTTGAAGTCGTGTTCCTTCTACTCGATAGTGGTGAATAGCTAGCTCCAACTCTCGTTTTTATCTCTTCAGTTTGTGCCCTAATTGAGCAAACGTTTCACTTCAAAAGGCTGTGAATGAATTTCTAAAACACTCTCCCTCCTTCCCTTGAGAAGAAGGTGAAAGGTAGGCTCCAAAACGACAACGTTTTGGGCCACAAATTATGTGGACACAGAGAGGGACACGTATTCACAGCCACGTGTATAATTAATGGCCACGTAGGATTAAAATTGACGGCATTAATAGCAACTGACGGTTGGGACTAATAGTGTTAATGATTTGAAACAAAAGGGACCAAATTGACACCAAATAAAGGTAATGAACCAAATTGAAATAAAAAAAATTAGGTAAGGGACCAAATGAGAAGTTTAGCCTAAGATTATATATAAAAATTTTCAATGACAATTAAATACTTCTTTCCACAAACATGTCAATTTACTCAACACCTTTTTAGATTCTCAATAATACTTATAAGGGTGGTTTTGAAAAAACATATCAAATGTTCATTTTTCCAATATCATTAACTAAATTAACCAACTCTCTTAATGAACGTGAATTCAACCAAAATGGTCTTATATATAAAGATGGTAGGAGTAACATGAAAAGGGATTTTTATTACCTTTGATTAATAACTTTTTTATTTTATTTAATAACTATTTTTATTGTTAATTAATATCGTTGTTTTAATTGATTAAATATATAAATACTCCACATTTTAATTGAATTTTTAAATAAATTTTTTTATATGAATTTTGGTTCCAAAATTTTTTTTTTCCTAAGGCCCAAAATAGGTTAGCTCCCTCGACAAACCCTTTTCTTTTATGGGTAATTAAATAAGGGAAATTAATGAGGGGTATTATGGGTAAATCATGTAAGGAAAAAATATTATTTTTTACGTAAATAACTCATGGATCTAACTGCAAAATTAATAGTTTTATATTTATGCCTAATTGACATGACATTAAAATACATGTGATACTTTTTTATTGGAGTATCTGAAAAGATATATCAACCCTTTTTTTTCATAAAATACCGAAGCAAAACCCTTTATACCTCGTGTAATCAGCAAAATTAAATGATCACACCCCATCTAGGTTGGGGAAAAAAAAGTTTTACCCAATAAAGCAAGTAAAAAATCATCATATAAAGTAATTGCATATAAACAAACAAACATAAGATTGGATTCAATCATTTACAAGACTTAAAATTAGTTAAAACATAATTAATTTATATATTTTTGGACATGGAATAATACAATTACGAAACATGTGACGTGATTCCTAAAATTAGATATTTATATTTTATGCTACTCATGTATTAAAGTTAAGGTTTTTATTTATCAAAAAAATTAATTATTAAATTTAGTGTAATCCTCGAGAGAGTCATTAATCTTTAGCATGCTTGATGAATTCAACATGTCGGTTGCGTCCAATAAGTCTCATAGATCCTTGGGTATGAAACTTGGCCCAAATTGGAAATGGTCTTGGATCGGAATTACAACCTAGCCCAGACTAGAATCTACACAAAGGATTGGCCCCAACCAAATAACACTTAAAAACAGCAAATGTTAACAAGTGTTTTTAATGCACTTGTTATGTAGGCAAATATAGTAAAAAATTATTAGAAAGTACATTTTTTTAGATTCTCAGAACACAAAATAATGTGTACTTATGATTGTTGTTCTAAGTTTGAAAACTAATCTTTGAGACACTTTGTTGGTGATAGTTTGCAAAACTGTCATTTGAAAGTGTGAATTGATATATTGATTCACTAATTAATGAATATATTTGTTCATGAGTAGACAGATGTGTCTTTTCATCGATGATGAGACACATTTTTTTACTCATCGAAAGATACAACTAGTGAGAAATCTATTATAAATAGAACTTCGGGCATGAAAGTGATATATAGAATATGACACACATGATGGTCTCTCTAAATCACTCAGAAAGATTTCTTTTTTAAAGTGATATTCTTATAATTGCTTATTGAAAATATATGGGTGCTTGAATAAATACTAGAGATGATATGTTGTAGCCTTGCAACAAGTAGTAGGAACAAATAACGTCTTAAGGATAGTGTTAGAAAACACACTTAAAGCAAAATTGATCTCAGAATTATTGTTATTCTTCACTGGTTCTTAGGGATGACAATTTCATACCGTGAATGAAGATCCCCGTGGAGACTGCCCCGTTTGAGGCCCCACGAGCGGGGATTTTTCCCCATGGGGATGGGGATAGGGGAGAAATTCTCCCCGAGATAATTTCGAGGCGGGGAATGAGATTTGTTCCCCCGTCCCCGAACATTTACACATATGTCTTTATAAATTTATTTGTATATAGATTTAATATTAGATGTTTTTGTAATTTCAAATCTATTATAATAATAATAATTTTAAAAAATACATTAGACTGCTGAATTAAAAAGTTAGAATAGAAAATTGGAAATTCACAAATTAGATGCCTTATATATTATCTTACTTCTTCGTTCTATACTTTCTCCACTCCCTTCTTCTCTCTTCTACTGTTTTACAGACTACAATTCTACGAATTTAAAGCAACAATGCGTCTAATGAAAACCCCAGCCACATTGTTGAAAGCAAAAATCAACTATGAATTTAAAGTTTTTTTTATTGAAATATTATTTCAGTTTGTAATTTTGCTTTAATCTCAATTTTGATGACACTTTTGGATTCCTTAAATGTTTTGTGTATGTGGATGACAAAGCTATCATTTAATACCTTTGTTTAGTTTTATCATATTTTTGATTGAATTTTCTGAATTTTAATGATTATTTTTTCTACGGTATATAGGTTTAAAAATTCTATTCTTAATTTTTTATCCGATCAAATTAAAGCTATGAAACTTTTTAAATATTTCGCATATGTTTAGGTTCCCCGTGGGTATCCGTGGGGATCCGTGGGGTGGTAGGGAATGGGGATGGTGATGGGGAACCATCTCCCACCAGGATGGGGTTTGGGGATGGGGATGAGGAGAAAATGAAATCCGAGAATGGGGAATGGGAAAGTACTCCCCGCCTATTCCCCGCCCCGTTGCCATCCTTACTGGTTCTTCAACAACACAATTATCCAAGTAGGTTCTTTTTCTACTCCATATTATTTTTCTTACACACTTGTTAGTAAGACCCTTCAATAAATAACTAATTTCCACATTAAATATTGAATTCTTCCAAGCCAACCCCTAAATGCAACCACGCTCAATTAAGCATTTTGTATTTTGGAAATGGGGAGTTGCATCGGCTATTCTGAAGTTTGTTGTGATTATACAAACAATTACTCCAGTTTTGAAAATATACTCATCACCTCTGAAAGAATTTGTAAATTGAGATTGAAAATGAAAGGTTTGAAGAGAATGTGAAGAAAGAGGAAGAATGAAAGTGTAAAAAATTGATACAAGAAAAAAAGGTGAAGAAACTGAAAAAAAGCAAAGAACAATAAACGTGAAGAGATTTCAGAAAAATGAAATTGTATTAGCTAAGAAATGATTGAAGTAATAGTGTGCTATTTATAGTAAGCACATTCTAACTAACTTAAAAATATCTAAAGAATGAAATTACAAATTGAAATTGTATTAGCTAAGAAATGATTGAAGTAATAGTGTGCTATTTATAGTAAGCACATTCTAACTAACTTAAAAATATCTAAAGAATGAAATTACAATTAAGTACATCTTCTGGAAGCTTGTATGACTTAAGAAGAATGCAATGATTTCTAGCTAGTGCTCATCAATTGATAGAAGATTGGGCCTAGCAAAGATTAAAAGGGGTTTTTTATTTTGCCACCCCAAGGTCTATGGATGTCACCCCATATGTATAAAATATACCTATTATGTCCTTTTAAAAAAACAACTTTTAATACGGGGTCGTAAGAGGTACTTACGACCTGAAGGTCGTAGCACTCTCTTACGACATTTTAAAAAACTAAGTTTTAACACGGGTCGTAAACAGGTGTTACAACCTAAGTTTTTTCACAAGTGTTACGACTATAAAGTCGTAATAGTCACATACGACTAGTCAATCATCATTCTGGATTTCTTGTTTTAGTATTGGAATCAGATGAACAAGTAATCATAGCCCAACTGCAAGCATCCACAGAGTACTCATCCCAGTTGCTCATCACTTCGTGTGGATCACTCAAACCATCTCTTATACTTATCAATGCCATCACTGCAACAAAAATATAAATATAAATATAAATAAACTAAACCTCTTTAACAAGCTACTTTATAATTATATGGCGTAGGTGATAGAAATAGACACACCTTCGGGGTTGTTGAGGCTCAGCAGAGGAGCATAGAGAAGCTCGTGAGAAGAGGAAGAGGGATAAGTGTAGGAGGAGAGTAACCGAATTGAGAATGAGAGCCATGACTATGGAACCAACCAAAGAGACAGGTTTGAACGTTGTATTTTCACAAAGGGAACCAAATCATGGTGAAAAAAGAAAAAAAGCTTAGTGTGCAAAGTTAGAGGGCTACACACACTGCAGAGTTGTTTTTTGCTTTTGTGTTTTTTGTTTTATTGTTTATTTTTAGTAACTTGGTTTGAGGGAGGAGGGTGGTGGTTTCAGTTCTCACTTATCTTTAATTTCAGTGAGTGAGACCCCACTTTACAGTGGTAAGCCATTTGCACAAAAGAAACGGACATTTGCATAAAACAGGCTTGCAACTCCAGAATTGACTAGTTGTATGCAACTATTACGACTTTATAGTCGTAACACTTGTTTACGACTTGTGAAAAAATTTAGGTCGTAACACCTGTTTACGACCCGTGTTAAAACTTAGTTTTTTAAAATGTCGTAAGGGAGTGCTACGACCTTCAGGTCGTAAGTGTATTAAAAGTTGTTTTTTTAAAAGGACATAATAGGTATATTTTATACATATGAGGTGGCATCCATAGACCTTGGGGTGACAAAATAAAAACCCATTAAAAGAATTATTGTACCTATTTGGAAGAAGAGAATAGGATAGAATAAGATAGTAATTAAATAAATTAGACTATTAGATAATATTTTATGATTTTATTCTAGAAGGTTCTTAGTGTTTAGGATTATGCCAAGTGTATGAGTATCATTAGTTTTAGGGTTGTAATATTTGCTATATAAGGATTGTATCCCTTATATGCTCTAATCAATGAAAAATGAATCAAATCTTTTAGTTTTTATTTGTTATTTTTCCTCTTATCTGCTTAATCTCTCTTGATAGGATTTTCCTTCCTATTAAATAGTGTTTTCATTCTCTTCCCAACCTTCTTACCAACCATGGGATATCATCACCCACAACCACCATACTCTCACCATCAGCCACCATGTCATATTTGTTACTCATCCTGTCTACCACAATATAACCATTTTCTTCCACCTAATCTATCACATGAAAACTTAATGAAAAACTACCATTACAGATCTTACTATCTTCATTACCACCACCTCCATTCTCAACCACTCCGGCCGCCACCTCAACCACCACCATTTTCGCAACCCTCTCCTACATTTTCTCAACCTTACTCTCCACCCTTTCACTCACCTTCACCGATCTATTCACAACCAGCTTACCCACCCTCAACTTCTTTTTCATTTGAGCAGATCCACGCTCCGATTGGAGATACCCTTGCTGAAATTAAAGAGAAACTCATCAAGATGCAAGAATATCTGGCAGCCAGCAGAAAAGCAAGATTTATCAATAAAAAAAAAAGAAAAAAAATGCTGCTACACACCTTTGTTTTCCTCATCAACAGAGGAATTGACACCATAAAACATCGCACCACCGCAGCCAGCAAACACGACACCACCGCCGTCAGCCACCAAATCACCGCCATGGATGCTATCTCCAGATCTGCCATCGGAAATCACTTTCGACGACAGAAATGGAGGAGAGTAAGGGGAGCATTCTAAGAACCACCACAAGCAACCGAGGACGCCACCTTCTCCGCCGACCACCCAGCCGTGCTCACCTCGAGATCTGCACTCTCTACCACCAGATTTGAAAGATGAGAGAGAGAGAGAGGATTTTGAGAACAGTTGTGAGACACCAAAGGATACACCATCTCCACCGTGAGCTCCGCCGTGGAAACCGCCGCGCCCGCCGCAGCTTTCAGCGCCGCCTCCATCATCGGACAAGGAAAATGAGAAAGGGGAGGTGAACTCTAAGAGCAACCATGCACCACCGCATGTACCGCCGTGGATAGAAACGTCTCCGTCGGCGTATATGGATTCCATCAAGGGTAGACATGAGAGAGAGTCTAAACACCTTCTTGAAACACCGAAATCTAACGACTCTAAAGAAAAAAGGAAAGAAAAAAATTGTGGATCTGTAAATGCATTTGAAACGAAGAAGAAGAATGAAGAATTAAGAAACAATGGTCTTGAAGATTTTAGAAACACTTCCTTTCCCTCTGCCTTCACACTAGTGTTGGAAACCAACAAGCGGGCTAAGCAAATACTAGAGGGGGGGGGGGTGAATAGTATTTTGAAGCACTAATACCAAATATTTCGATTGATAATTGAAGAATGGAGCTAAGACTGAATTTTCTGGAATCAGACACAAAAGACTCGAGTCTTTTGTGAAATACTCGAGTTTTTCAGTGATGAACAACTCGAGTCTTTTCTGAAATACTCGAGTTTTTCCTATCAGATAGCAGAAAAACCAGAAACGAAAATTCAGCAATTTAACTCAAATCAATTCAATAATAAACAGGAACTTATCCAACAGAATAGCAAGCAATCTAAATAACTTTTAAACACAAAGATTCCTTGAACTTGCTACCTAATTGTATAAATCCTAATTGATTGAAATGACTTAAGTCTATTGAGCTAGAAAGTAGATTAAAAGCAATAAACCAACACTCAAGCAATTTTATCCTGGTTCACTCCAACAATGAGCTACATCCAGTCCTCCTAATCACTTAGGAGTTTCTACTAATAATCAAATTGTTAGAAATTACAAAGGATTGCTTGAGAATGGCCTCACTCAACCTAACCCTTTCAAGAGTGTACCAAACTCTTAATTTCTACCCCAATTTGATTCCGGTGATTGAAGAACTCTTCACAAAGCTTCCTTGAACTCCCTTCAAGAAACTCCACCGGGCTAGGAACCTCCTAGTCTTGTGCTTAAGAACCTCTCAAGACTTCCAACACCCTAAGCCACTTAGGGTTTGCTTGGGAACAATCCAAGACTTTGAATAATCAAGCTTTTTGTATGTGTATTACTAATCTCACAATGGATTAGCACAAATAAGCACAGCTCAATGTAAGAATTGAGGCCTAAAACTCAACTTGGAATAAAATGACAATATGAGTGAGAAGTTGAGCTTTTTGGGAATTAACACTTGAGAAGAGGAAATTATGAAAGCTTGTAATCAATGATGTGTTGTTGTCTTGTTTGTTCTTGCACAAATTCAAAGAGAAATTTTACAATAAGGTTCTGAATTGCTCTCTTGGGTTGGATGAGACTCAAATGCCCTCAATTGGTTTTTGAGTCTCTCCAACGTTCATTTTTGCTGACTGGACAAAAATACTCGAGTCTTTTGGTAAATACTCGAGTCTTTTTGGTCGGTCACGAGTGAATTGGTGCACGAACAAGACTAACGGTCATATTTGCTGACCTGGCACAAACACTCGAGTTTTTCTATAAATACTCGAGTATATACTCGAGTCTTTATCAAAATACTCGAGTATTTTGATCAGATATGGGAAAAATTATTTTTCAATTTTATTTTTCCTTCTCAAGTATTAATTTTGGTCAATCTCAACTTAATAATCATATAAAAATTTATTCCTAGAAGAGACTAACTATTTCTACCCACTCTCAACATAAATTAGAAATTTACAATTAATATTTGATTGAGAATGATTGGGCACTTGTCTTCTTTTCTTGACTTCTTGTTGATGTTGATGTTGCAATATCTTCAAGGCATGATTTGTTAATTATTTTGTCATCATCAAAACATAATCCACCTAATTAGGAGCATTGAATTCACAACTAGCGCCTACCTTCTTGAGTCTCTGTCCTCCATACCTTCTATTTTGTTGCGTGAAGCCTGGCAACAACACAAAACCAGATCTAGAATGGGTGGGAAGGAATTGCAAGGCTACTCCTCTCTTTTCATATGGGCTTTATGGTTATAAGCCCAATTTCATAATTTCAAATACTGGTCATTGCCATTCTGGGTTCAACTTGGCTTTTGAGAGTGATTATTTAGCATTGGAAAATTATTCGAATGAAAATAATAGTGACAAGTGCTATTTGTTTCTTAAGTACCATAAGGGCTTCAACCTTGAGGACATGGTCTATCTTCAAGGGATCGGTAATGATAGAAGGTTGGGCCTAGCAAAGATTAAAAGAATTATTGTACATATTTGTAAGAAGGGAATATGATAGAATAAGATAGTAATTAAATAAATTAGACTATTAGATAATATTTTATGATTTTATTATAGAAGGTTCTTAGTGTTTAGGATTATGCCAAGTGTATGGGTATTATTAGTTTTAGGGTTGTAATATTTACTACATAAGGATTGTATCCCTTATGCTCTAATCAATGAAAAATGAATCAAGACTTTTAGTTTTTATTTGTTATTTTTCCTCTTATTTACTTACTCTCTCTTGGTAGGATTTTCCTTCCTATCATCAATCTATTAGGCAATTGTAAGAGAAACTGACTAGCTTAAGTTCATACAATAATGCTTAGTCATAACCAGTTAACAATGATATGTAACCGATCAAGTTAAACTAACAACTGTGAGAACAACTATGAACTAAGACGATAACCGATTACAATTATTCAATAACCAGTTAAGCTGACATAAACTCATCAACTCTAACAATGATGAAAAAAACAACAACATTCTAATGAAGTAATAGTGTAAGATAAAGTGCACGTTAAAAATAATTTAGAAATATCAAATTGTTTTAATTTTTTCCTTAAAAGTAATTAAGAATTAAGAGAATGTGAGTGAAATAGGTTTAAGAGAGCATAAATGATAACCAAGAAGGGGTTGAATATTGGTCTAGTGGCGTATGACACACATTCCATCATTGGAAGTGATACTTGGTAAAATAAGGGGACAAACAACCTAAAAAAATTAGTTTCTTACCCATAAGATGAAGGACGCTCTTGAATAACACAAAAAAAAAATTTGGGAAATATATAAATAAATAGGTATGAGACAATGTGAAATGAGTTATTTTTCAAAATGCTGAAAGACTAACTAGTAACATGTAACTTAGGTGTAAATGAAAGTTCTCTTTGTTGAATCGTTGGATCATCGACTTTACGTATGTAGAATGATTAAAAGGTAATTTAGGTGATTTCTATCCGTTATATCATCAACTTCACTTATCATGAATGACTAAAAGTTCTCATATGTAGCTTATAACCTTTGAATCATTGACCTCATTTATCACAAATGGCTAAAAAGTCTAATCGATAACATTTAACTGCTGGATCATTGATTTCATTACCCATAATGACTAACTAGTAATTTTGGTGACTTCTCACCTTTATATCATCGAGTAAACCCACGACGAACAACTAATAAGTCTAACAAGTGAGTAACAACTTCACTTTTCATCTATGACTAATAAATGATATCGTAATCATTGTTTTTATACTGTTTGTATCGAAAAATGTTGGTAAATGGGAAACTTACAATTCGTTAAGATCCGATTGGTCAAGATCCAATTGTTAGAGCGAGGTTAAGACTTATCATTACTACTAGTGAGTGGTAGCTTAGGATTCAATCTATTAAGAATTAAAATCCAATTGATAGATAAGGTCAAGACTCACCACACATAGTGTGTGGGTCACTTAAGACCTATTCCATTAAGATTCGACTGAGTCACATAAGATCCAGTCTTAAAGATCTAACAATTAGATTGTGGCTAAGATTACCATTCACAGTGAGTTAGTCACTTAAAGACCCGATCCGTAAAGATCATAATGAACAGAGTCCTAATGGATCAATAGACTAATAATGGTAAATCTTAACCTCAATCTAACCATCAGATCTAAACATACAAGGTCCTAATGGCCACATTGGTATAGGTGAGTCTTAGCCTCATTCTAACCATCAAATCTTAAAGGATCGAGTCCAAAGTAACCCAATCACTAAATCTTAAACTTAATTCAGCCGCTGGATCTTAGCAGATTGAGTCTTCAATGATCTACTCATAGTAGTTCGAGTGAGTCTTAACATATATTTAACCGTCCAATCTTAATGAATTGTGTGATGAGTGACACACACTAGTATTGATGAGTTTTTATCTCGATCTACATGCTACAAGGGTCAACAACAATGATAAGCAAATTCACTGCAAATTCGGATACTCGGACTAACAACCTTTAGATTTTAGCTCATAACTCGAAAGATACTTTAGAACAATGACCTAGGGGCATGTGATCCTAACTACTTATCTGGCCACTTGGCATACGCCAGTCCTTAGTCAGGATTCAACCTCATCTATAACCCAGAAGAACAATGTAAAAAGACAACTCGGTGCACAAAGCAGATGCAAATCCTGGATTAGCCCACGCCCATGGCATAATCGACATTGATTAATTGGATTTATTTCAAAAATAACCATTATCATAGAATAATGACAATGGATGCATTGTTAACCCTAATCTAGAGATAAATTCAAGAGAATATCTCAAGATAACTCACTAAAACAATGGATAAATATCTCAACAAATCACGTATTGTTAATTAAGGATAAATGGTAGATTATCAATGAGAATAGATGATTTATCATCTTAAATCTCACGAAGATCTCAAGAAGATTATCTACAAAGACTAAAGTTTTGGTCAACAAGGAAACTTTGTAATACTCGCAATTTCCTCAATTATTTTCTTTATTTAAAAATGAAATAAAAATTTATTTATTCGATTTATTGAATGGAATTTTATTTCAACAATTTAATTAAATGAGTATTTGATTTGATTTTTCATGAATTTATTAAATTGCGAATTTTTGTATTTTTAATTATTTAAATACCGGTGGGAGTATATTTATTTTATTTAAATTAGATTTTTATTTTGTACTTCCTTTAAATTAGAGAAGGAAAATTTTATTTCCCTCTCCAATGTGGTGTACGATCATGACTTAGAGGAGGAGGAAAAATTTTAAGTTTAGAGCCAAATTTCAAATTCAAATATGCCTTAATTATTTGACTTCTCCATATAGCACTTTAGGGACAAAACATTAATTACCCTACTTAATTATGTCTCCCACTAAGTAAGTTGTCTTAAAACCTACACTAATTAAAATTGCAAATAAACCCCCCTGACCCTTAGCATGTTTCGACCCCCTCTTTTAGTCATGTGACCCCAACCCCAACCAACTTCTATAAATACCTACCCTAAGCCTTAAGACCCACCCCATTTGCTTCATAACACTTAGAACAAAAAAAAAAAAAAGAAAGAAGAAGTGAGAAGAGGAAGGAGGCCGTGGAGAAGGAGGAAGAAGGAAGGAGAGGAAATCCAATTTTTCTTGCTCATTTTCTTTGATTTCTCTTAGGTAATGAACCTCTAGCCTATGTTCTTCTTCTTTTCCTCTTTATTTTCGTTTTTCTCAAGCTTCTTCAAGTAAGTATTTTGATGTATGGTCCGGTCGATGTATAGTGTGTTTTGTAACAACTCGATTTTGTGAACGGCGATGATGAATCTTTTTGTGACAAATTGAGCAACGTTCTCTTCGTGAATAATTAAAGTTAATGGTTCTTTTAGTAAACAAATAAAATGAACCAAGCAAACTGGGTGTACATAAATGTTTCAAAAAAAATCAACCTTTATTTTTACCAATATTTTAACGAAGAAATGGAATATTTTTGGAAAACAAAATTGGGGTGTTACAAACTTAGTTTGCAAAGCGATTCTCCAAGTGCTATAAATATGGTCCTTCAAGTGAAAATCAACAACACAACATCACACGACACAAGTTAACAATGAGACTCTTATCAATGTGAACTCTTCTTACAGAATTCGTCCAAATATTCAAATAACATTTTTTTGTTTGTGTACCAAAAGTTTCCCTTGATAATAACAACTGAGGACTAAGTGTATGTTTGGTTATATGTTTGCATAACCTAAATGCAAAACAAAATTACAAATGTGATTTTTACATTTTTATCATGTTTGGCATGTATTTTTTAAATGTGATTTTCTCTTTCAAAAGTTAATTTAGCAAAAGCTACAATTTATTGTTTTTGTGTTTGTAATTCTCATTTGCATTTATTCAACTAAGTTCCTTTTTACATTTTTAACTTTTACATTTCCACTTACTTTTTAATAAAATAATAGATAATTTATATTCTTTATGTATTTATTTATATACAAGTAATCTTACTTAAAATTATCCAAGCAATATTACATTTTCAAAATCAATTGATTTCAAAATTACTTTTAGCCAAAATCAATTTGCAAAATCAAGTTGATCAAAAATCAAGTTTGTAAAAGCTCATCAAAACACACACTAAGATGGTGTAGTAGAGATAACAAGAATGAGTTTTGCTTCCACCACTAATTCTTTTCTGTATATAGGACATGAATTGAACCTATGACATCATGCTTAATTGCATAGGCAACAAGATGACCCAAGTCTACCCAAACAAGCCGAATAAATACACGAGTTTAGACTCTTAAAATTTGACCCGAAAAGATCTCGGATTTTTTTGACCCACTTTAATAATGCTCGAACTTGTCGAATTCTACATCAGCTAGCTCACAACACCTAAAAACCCGATCCGATCTGGTTAAAAAATTGACCTGCTATCAAATTTGGACAAATACTACAATTTTTGACCTGAAAAATTTTATCCGCATTTTTTTTTATTCTATCCAATCATGGCTCGAGCAAAGTCTTAAAATCAAAATAACAATTTTGATTACCGTTTTGAATTGGATTACATACGGACAAAAAAAAAAAAACTATTGGCAACAAAATTATAATTATAATTTATAATTCACTTCTATCTTTAATTTTTTTTTTGATAAAATACTACTATATATCCTTTTACTTTTCTCATTCAGATTTTTTTTCTTAAAAATATTTATAAATAAAAAAAAATAATAATATAAGGGAAAAAAGAAAGAAAAAGAGCAGAAACAGATTCAATGTGAGAGGACTGACCCATAGTTGAACTGTTTTTGTTTTGGCACAGAAACACACAACACAACACAACACAGCATCATCAACTGAAACCACAGACACAAAAAAACAACACAAATAAAGCGAGAGACTTTGATTCACTTCAATCCTCTTCCTTTCGTTTCATTCCTTCCACTTTGATTCGATTTGATTAGATTCAATTGAATTCAATTCGATTCCATTCCATTCCATTACCCTCACTGTTGTTTCAATCAGATTCATCACTGCTTCTTCAACTTCAGTTCAAGTAAATCAACACTCAAACCCTAGCTCCCCTTTTATTTTTGCCCCTTCATTCTTGATTCCCATGTATCAATTTAATTCATTTTTCTCTGTTCTGAATCAATTGAGTTCTGAATTTCAATTATTAGCTGAAAAAAATTGAAAAAAAAATCATCTTTTTTTTTTGGGTGTTTTTGATTTATGAATTATTTTGGATTTTTGGGTTTTGTTGATCAAATGCATATATGTGTAGTGATTTGTAGTTTGTTGAAGTTGGTAGTTTTGAGAGTTTTGTGTGATTTTTTCATTTTTTTTTTTGGGATTTGCTATAAAAAAGAATATCTGCATGCTGAACTTGGAGCAAAGAGATTCAGCAGTTATTGTGCTGATGAAAATGGAATTATTTTAAAAACGATGCGAAGTTTTCGGATAATTAATTAGAAAGATTACTTTTTTTTTGGGTGTGTGTTTGTGTTTGATATCCATTATTGATTCTGTATGCATATTAATCCGACAGCTAAGATGCGTGGTGTATCGATTCGGTTAGACACGTCTCTTGCTGGGTACTCGGATGGGTTTGAAACTTTGAATGCATTTAATTTTTGTAAAAAAGACACGTGGCATACGATAACGGTCAGATGAATAATAGCGAGTTATTGTATCTAGGAAACTTTGATGAGTTATTCTAACTTTGGATTTGTGTTTCTTTGTAAGTGTTACTTCATTTATCTGTCGTAGTAGACGTGTCATTTTGTGCAACCATTGGAATTTTCCATTTCCAAGTGTTAGAATCATGATAGAATTTTTTATTTTCATGAGTTGGCATCATGTTGTTTACTGTAATTGCCAGAACATTTCCATTTTCAATTGTTGGCATTGTGTCAGAATTTTCCATCTCCGAGAGTTGGTATCGTGTCGTCGAGTATAATTGTTGTAACTTTCCACTTCTAAGTGTTGGTATCATGTTAGAATGTTCCATTTCCAAGAGTTCGTATTGTCTCGTTTCGGCTTCCACTAGTTGAGGTGGATAGGCGTTAGAGAATAGAGAATAAGGTTTGTGCTGGAAAAAATCATCTTTATGTGGTTTATCTTAGTATATGTTTTATTGTTTGCGCAAAAATAATAGCAGCCTTTGTAAATCAATAATGAAAAACAACGAGAGAACTTGGATTTTTTTTTTTCCTGCTAAAAGGTTATTGATAGCTGCAAAGGTGAGCTATACTTGCATTTGACATCAAAATTCTCCTAGTTTATTTGATTCTAAAGACTCAACTTGAAATGCTGTTTATACTAGGAAGAAGTCTGCACCTTATGTCCTGATACTGTTCGATCCCGTTAAATTCATTACCTTATCCCAAATCAACAATTGTGCCATAAAGCCTCCTTAAAGTTACCCATTCCCACAAAATTTACCTCCTCATTACTTCTTCTACCCATCCCGTGAAAGCAAATCGTGAAAAGTCGGTCCAATGACCTAGGGATCACCCAACATTCATAAAAAGATCAAACAAATAATTCCATTGAGAACCAACCGTCGAACAATGTAAGAACAGACGTGGAAACCGACTCTGAGCATTGAGCAGGCTCCCCACATGACACTGATATCAGGGAAAGAGCCTGTGAACTTTCAGCATGTCATTTGCATTAAGTCCAAATAAAATACTTGACATTAGAGGGAGCTTTGGACTTCCAAAGGGGTTTATCAAAAAGAACTGTTGCGGTATTCATGAAATGAGAAAGGAATTGGAAAAATGATTTGAATGAACACGCCCTGTAACAGTCCATGGATAGAAGACAGATAAATAGGGTCAAGGAAACCCAAAAGAAACTTCAAAACGGAAAGTTGCCTATCAATTTTTGAAAAATTGGAAGGCCCGTGAAGAAACTGAATCTTGAATGCTATCAGAATTATGGTAGGAGGGTTACGTAAGGTAGAAAGACAATAAAGATATGGTAAAGCATATCTAAAAGGCTAACTCCTAACCAACGGTCCTCTTGAAAAGTACATGAGAGCCAATAACCACCTTCAAGGATAGCAAGGACTTAAAGTTAGCAAAGTCACGTGAGATAAATTTCCACCTTGTTTAGAAGTGTTTAGAAGTGTTGAAAAAGATGATAAGAAGGTAAAAAGTTAAGGAATGTGGCAATGTGCTACATCCTCAAACTTCTATTTATACTAATACTACAACTAGACAAAGAAACATATTCCTTCTACATTGGATGTACGATGTACCACAAGATACCACTTGTATTGCTTAAGACTTAGCTAGTTGACTGTTTTTGTGTACGCCATTAATTCTCTACTGGTGCATGATCTGTGTTTTTATAAATACACACACAATTTGTATCATTCTTGTGTTATGATTGCATTAACTTATGATTCTCTCTGCTAATTCTGTTCCGTAATAGTTTTTGGTTTGTAAGGACAACTGTTAATTTTATCTCCTACTGAGGGGGTCTGTCTTTTGTAACCTTTGGTGCAGATATTGGAGATTGATACCCTCTTCAACTACTTATCTACATGCAGTGCTAACAAGACATCTCTGGTTCTTGTCTCATGTTGTTTTCTTTGCGTAACATGTGATGGCGCCAGTTCAATATGGTACATCATTCTGGCTAATAAGCAGATGAGTATAATTGGTATTTGAGTTTTGAGATAAGTTATTTGGCATTGTTAACTAGAATTCATTGAGAGCAGTTGCAAGGTATATTATCATTGGAGTTGAAAGGAAAACTTTGGTTGGGATGAATTGAAAATGCATCTTCACAAGGTTGTTGGATGCACTTTCTAGATTGTGATATAGTTTTGTTCAGTGGTATATTTAGTATTAAAGAAGGTGTAGATGTTATGATATAAGAAGTAAAATGGAGTCTGTATCGGGAAAAAAATTTCCTCTCGACGCAAAAGATTACGAGTTATATGAAGAAGTTGGTGAAGGTGTTAGTGCCTCGGTATTCCGGGCCCTCTGTATTCCTCTCAATGAGATAGTTGCCATCAAGGTTCTCGATCTCGAGAAGTGCAATAATGATCTGGTACGTAGGCTATCTCTATACAATATGCAACGTTTATTGTTTTCAGTTTTGTCTGTGTGTGATAAACTTGGTGCATATTTGGTTACTGTCTTTTAAATAATCAAACTCTTATTATTTTATTTGGGTGTGGGAAATATTCTGCTTGTAATAAAGAGGATCTCTGCTTGTAGATGACTTAGTCATGATGGGATGAGGCTCTTTATCTGCAAGGCTTCTTAGAATCCCATCGTCCTGTTCAGTCTATCCAATAACCATGTATATGACACCACTAATTTTTATTCATAAAAGAAATAATTTATGAGGATGAGAAAGAATTGACAAGGAATTCTGTTTTTTTTTTTTTTTTTTTTTTTTTTTTTAAACTAATGCAACAGAAAAAACCAATGTAACTGAGCTTCCCAGCCCCTGAACATATCTATCAATGAAACCCCATTAACAAAGCTTCCCAATCACTGTATTGTTTTCATATTTTTCAGTACTTTTATTTTCACTTAAATATTGTTGCTACATGCTTGGATTCAATGGCTTATGAAAATATAACAAGAATAACTAATGACATCATTACACTGTTTGGTGCTAAATAAGTATTTGTGTCTGTCAAGTTTACTCTTTTAGTATATTGAACTAAAACGTGTGCTTGCAATCTTGCATAGTTGATTTAATTTCCTTAACACAAGGATAATTTCGATAATTTGTTCATTGTTTGATGGCAAATTGTTTGTCCATCAATGCATGTGTATTCCACTGCTGTCATATTTGGTTACATTCTTAACGATAATTACGCAAATTATGCAGGATGGCATTAGGAGAGAGGTGCAGACCATGAGCTTGATTGATCATCCAAATGTTTTACGGGCACATTGCTCTTTTACTGCTGGACACAACCTTTGGGTTGTGATGCCATACATGGCTGGGGGTTCTTGCCTTCACATAATGAAATCTGCTTATCCTGAAGGTTTTGAAGAACCCGTTATTGCTACTTTACTGCGTGAGGTTCTCAGAGCTCTTGTCTATCTTCATGCCCATGGCCACATACATAGAGATATTAAGGTATTGTGATGTATCTTGACAGATATATGTCCTCTTATTTATTTGAAGGATTTTGAGAATCTTACAGTTAAAATTCTTAATCCTAAAGTGCAATTATGCTGGCAAATAGGTTTTGAAAGAACTCAATTTTCTGCTTTTGTGGTGCCTATAAAGCTGTATCCGAACCGTGGAATCAATTTCCATCTATCTGCTTGAACTTTTCTCTCCCTGTCCTCCAGTTGATTGAACTTCTGGTCTTTTATTTTTCTCATCTTAACATTCTTAACTACGCAGGCTGGGAACATTTTACTTGATTCTAATGGTGCAGTCAAAGTAGCTGACTTTGGAGTGTCAGCATGTATGTTTGATACTGGAGATAGGCAGCGTTCAAGAAATACTTTTGTTGGAACACCTTGCTGGTACCATTTACTTTCTGTTGTGCCTCTTTTATCGTATTTTTTCATATGAAATATGGCCATCATCTGAACATGACTATTAAAGCTATAAATCATGATTATCTTTGACAGGATGGCTCCTGAAGTCATGCAGCAATTACATGGATATGATTTTAAGTGAGTGCCTTTTATTCTTTCCCTCCCCTCGGGCTTAATGTATTTTTTTTTTCTATTCATTTTTATCTATCTCCCTGATATCATAGTCTTTGCTGAGTTTTTATATTTTTATTTTCTCTATAAACAGAGCAGATATATGGTCATTTGGTATAACAGCACTTGAACTTGCTCATGGTCATGCCCCATTTTCCAAGTATCCACCAATGAAAGTAATTTCTTTGTCTTCTAGATTTACTTACATGTACCCCTGGTAGCACTTCTCTGCTTGTTTTTGCAAGGTCGGTGATGTATTCTTTCCCTTCTTTTTCTGGATGCAGGTTTTACTGATGACTTTGCAAAATGCCCCTCCTGGTCTTGATTATGAAAGAGACAAGAGATTTTCAAAGGTTTGTTGTGTTCCCTCAAAATTATTTACAACCTGTCACTTATTAAGTATGTTCAAATATAAAGTATCCCTCATCTCTCCCCAGTCTTTCAAAGAGTTGGTTGCCACCTGCTTAGTGAAAGATCCAAAGAAACGTCCAAGCTCAGATAAGCTTATAAAGCACCACTTCTTCAAACATGCACGCGGCACCGATTATCTAGCTCGCACCATTTTAGATGGCCTTGCACCATTAGGAGATCGTTTTAGAATGCTTAAGGTTAGCTGTTTGTTTCCAAATTCTTCTGTTCTGACTAAAGATTGTTTGCTTGTGCTACCATTCCTCTCACTTGCTTTTTGTGTTCCAGGCAAAAGAGGCAGATTTATTGGTGCAGAACAAGGCTCTTTATGAGGACAAGGACCAATTATCTCAGGTAGGATCGTTTTAAATTATGTTTAGTAATGTTTGCTTCTGGTATGGTCTATGCAAGGTGGTGTTTTTTATGAGTGCAGCCTCTTGTCATGCCCACAACATTTAGTTCCTTCTGTTGTCATATCCCTGTGTTCAGTGTTTCAATTTGTAATTAAACCTTGAGGATTTAATAGTATATCATCTTTGATTGTAAAACTGTTTCATGAGCAGAAAGAATATATTCGAGGAATTAGTGCCTGGAATTTTAACCTGGAGGATTTAAAAAGTCAAGCTGCTCTTGTGAGTACCTCCACCTTCCTACTTTGTCTTATTTATTTCAATTAGGTTTAAAAGTCCGGCATTAGTGGGCTTTACCTGTTTACCATCTATCATTCTGTCTCTTGTAAATATTTATGTTTTGCCTACAGATTCAAGATGATGGCATGCCAATTGTTGACGAGCCAACGTTAAAGAAGGAGAACAACCAATCTGATGACTTCAAGGTTCAAGCAGATGGGCTATCTGCTGCAGCAACTAATAATTTAGATGCCACACCCACGTTGGATAAGGAGGTAGTGTTATTGTCCTGAAATGATCTATTACTTTCTTGAGTTCCTCACTTTTCCTTATGTTCTCTTTGAACTCGAAGACTAGGCCTATTTTTTAGTATACAGGCTATGCCTGGATTAGTAGTATTTACACTAGATCTTATTTCAGGATGGATTCAACAATCTTCAGGATTTGGAGAGTTCACTTGCTTCATTTCCTATTAAACCCCTTCAAGCACTTAAGTATGGTTATTCTCTCTCTTTTTTTTTTCCCGGTTTTTTTCCCTCTCTTTTCAAGTGATGGGGAGTTTGGGTCATGATATCAATGGTGTTTCCAGTTTTTGGAAGCTTTTGTTTCAAGCTGTCACCATGTTGATTGTAACTAGTTAGAACGAGGATATATTTTTTTTTAGTTATTATAGTAAAGTACTTGCAAAATACAAAGTGAGTTATTTATTTCTTTCTAATCCAGTTTTTTTTTTCTTTTTTTTTTCTCTTATAAGATCTCTATAAGAATCCCATTCAAGTTTTTGCAGTATTCTTTCAGATCCATTTCTTCATTCATCTATATAAATATAATATGATATACTCTGTTGTTTTTCATGATAAAGAAATAAAAAAAAAAAAAAAAGTCATGCGGCAAAGAGGTGCATTCGAATAGTCAATTGAAAAGTTTTTCTCGGCGAGGGGTTAAATTCTTCATTGTATTTTCTAAAATTATATACAAGTCTATTAAGCAATGTTCTTTCCATTAGAGGTTGCTTTATATTTATTATATGTAATTTTTGCAGAGGTTGTTTTGATATATGTGAGGATGATGTCAATAATGCTAGTCCAAGAGATGACAATGAAAGTTCCGGACCAAGTAGTTCATTGCCTCAAAATGCTATAAATCAGAATAAGAAGTTTTCAAGTGGTTCTTTGTTGCCTGACAATTATCTTTCACCCAAAAAGTTTGTTACGGATGGTGAAAGGTGTTTTTTTCTTTTCCACAGCAATATTTTATCTCTTCATTTTTCGATTCTGTTTTCTATTTATTACCAGAATTTCTACCCAGATTCTCTCCTGGAAATGAATTATTTTGTTTGAAGGGTTTAAGCTGGCTGAAGAAAATATGAGATTTGCAACTGTTTATGCAGAGCAGTGTCTCTGACACTAATATTTTTGGTTGTGCCTGTCTTTATCTCTCATATTTATGGGAACTATAATAAAAAAGTTGTGTCATTGCATTGGTAGCTTTATGGAATGAAACATGATTATTGAGAATTTATGAAAATTTGTTATCTGCTGAAAGCTAGACTTTGTAATGATGATTTTCAGCATGAGAGTTGGGATAATTTCTTTATCTTGATGTTCTTGTTGCTTTACTGCTGCTGCATGTTTGACTTGCAATATTTGGGTGCTATTCTGATATGCTCTCTGTGTATTTTTAAAGGGATTATCTTCAAACAAAATATACTTCTGAGCGGAATCACAGTGGTCCATTGTTTCCTCGGCAGAGGAGAGATACCAACAACCTACCCTTGGGTATGCATATTCTTAATGTGACTGGTATCTGATCATCTTTTTATCTTCTTTTTTCTTGGGAAATCGTTCTTAATTTTTAATGCCTTGTCTATATGCAGTTGATGACACATCAGAAGGAGCAGTTGTCCAGCGTAAGGGTCGGTTTAAGGTCACATCGGCAGATCCAATGGTATGTATTACATGGCATATCATCTTCACTTTTTTCTTTTTTTAAAAAAAAAAAGAAAATTATAAAGTTCTCACTACTGGGCTTGAATCCTTCAAGAAGCTTTCTTTGTATGCTGAAGCAAAGACTACTGTCGTACGTCTGAGTCCGAACTTTCTACTATTACCTGAAGACTATATATACCACTATTATTGTCTTTATGTGTTCTTAAATGTTGACTGCATTGATATCGATTATGGAACTTAGGTAATTTATGTTTTAGGCAATGGGTTTGTAACCATTGCCATTTCTTTTGCTCATTCAGGGTCCTTCAAACTGCACTTTTGGTCCAGTTGTTGGAGTACCTAGCAGTCCACCGAAGCAAAACTTCATTGGTGCCTCTATTCTTCCTTCACTTCAGTGCATCTTGCAACAGAACAGTTTGCAGAGAGTATGTTACTGTTGTATCTCTCTTTTTTCCTTTCTTTGTTTTTTCAATTGAAATGACAAGTCTAGGCAACTTTTTTTCTAATGTATTTGGCAGGAAGAAATTATTAGATTAATAAAGTTTGCTGAGCAATCTTGTGGTAATGCCTCTTCTCTTTTCTTTTTATGCATATTGACCCTTAAAACTGGCAGATATATATTTTTTATTTTATTTTCTTCACTTGTTACAGGCAAGAATACAGAACCGTCAGATGCAGGGGGAGTTGATCTTTCACAGGTAGATTTCTGCCCGTATGCTTGGAAGCTTTTAAAACTTCTAACGTTATGCTACAAAAAATATTCATGTAATTAAACTTTTTCTTCTACGAAGAGATGCGTTCATTGATATAATTTGAAAATATTTTAGATCATTACTGTGAATGTAGTAACTTGTTATCATAGCTTGATGTTATGATAAGATTATAACTAGCATATAATCAAATAAAAAAGAAACAATAACTAGCATGTATTTTCACCCGATATCTATTTATTGTGCTTGTGTTTGGATGCAATTTCTTAAGATAGCAATTCTGTTGATTTGCTCAAGAGTGCAAGAGCCTTAGCTCAAGTGGCACCAAGTCCCTTTTGGGATTGCTTGATCCCAGGATTGAATTTCATCCAGGCTATTTTACCTGAACTTAGCCTACCCCCTTGTTCGCACAAGGTCATTCATATCCTTTGTAAGCCCCCAATAAAATAAGGGGAAAGAAACTCTGTTGATTTTTTATTCAGTCAAGTGAGCATACTAAAAAAAATTGACCGCAGATCCATTTCATCGGAAATTGGATCTGAGCATGAATCCAAAAAATATGACTTGTAACTTCTAGATTAATGAGTACTATAAATTAGGAATGTATTTGTTCATGCATTGTATATGCAATATTCCATTCATCATTAAGTCAATTCTCCATTTTCTTTCTCAGTGCACTAAAATAGTAATTCTGCTATCTCATCATTCTGGTTTTGTAATTGAAAATACATTTTCATTTAACTTTCTGAGTGGATGGGTTCTATCTGTTCGATAATTTTTATTACCTGTTTATTTAAACTATAATGACCAGCAATAAGATTTTTTGCAGCTGTGGCGCAAAGCTATAGGGGATAGAAAAATATGGAAGAAATATGGTATTTTGGAACAAAAGTAGTTACAATTTGGGAATTCAGTTAAAAATTGAGTTGAAGCTTTAGGACAAACACATAATTTAGTCTTCTTTTGTTCTGATGGATGGAAGGAGTGGATTAAGAAATAATTTTGATTGCTTTCGTTACAGAAGTTTGCTTGCTGTTTCGTTAGATGGCCTCATTTGTGCAACTTGCAGGTACCTGTGACTGCTAGGGAGAGAGAGCTGAATGTTCAGGTGATTCAACTCCAACAGAGGTATATAATATACATGGGTTTATTAACTTTATGATTCATGAACATAAATCTTATTTTCAAGTTCAACATAAATCTTATTTTCAATTCTTATGACAGCATTGGGAGCCTTGTTGAGGAACTGCAAAGACAAAGAATGAAAAATGTTCAGGTATGTTAGTCCTGGTCTGTCGTCGTACTTATGGATCTTTGTATAGTTTCTGTGCTTTTATGCTTTTGCTTCAGTTACAAATGGACGTAGATCGGTAGATGACTTTTTGAATGTTTTATTTATTCTTTTCCTCTAGCATGATGAGAATTGTGTGTAAGTCTATGTTTAGGTTTTGCTAAACTTTTGGAGATGTGATGTATTTTTTTTTCAAGAGCTTTCTTAGTAAGGTTTTCGACTAACAGCTTTGTTAAACACAAAATAAGCTAATCCAACACATTTTTTTATACTAGTTTCATCGTTAATTTCAAATAGCTTATGAGCTAGTCAACTAGTTTACTTGATAAGAAATAAGCTACCTGTTGGTGTTTGGTAAAGAGGCTTATTTCAGTAAGCTACGAGCTTAGATAAGATACTTAGGTAGCTTATAACTTATAAAGCATGGTCTTAACTCTTATGTCATTTTACACCAATCTACTAGCTTATCAGCTAATCTTACCAAATGGTTCTGATTCATTCAGTTTCAGCTTTCAGCTTTTGATTTTCAACTCCTAGTTTTTAAGCCTCCAACTAACGTATAAGCTTTCAACCAACTAATCAGCTAGTTGTGCCATACAGAGTCAAATCCCTTATTCTTCATATTATGTCAATTGCCAACAAAGTGAAAATAGCTACTACTGTTATTCTTCATAACATGTCAACTAAGTCAGTGTAGGTGTTAGGTTCATTCGTCATGTGTACAAGTTGTTACCATTTAAGGTATCTTACCTTTTGTTTTGTTTGCAGTTGGAGAAACAATTGAGCTCTATGAACAACAAAGTTGAAAAATGAAGAACATGGTAATGAATGTTACAATGTTTTGTTTGTAACATGCTTGAGGGATTGGAACACATCTCGGTTGTATTGTATGTGTACCATGTGTGAACTTATGTTAAGGCAGACACCAATTTTTGAGATGCTTTTCTATTCCTTGAGTAACTTGTATAATGTAATTTATTGATATATGGATAATGAGATCATGTAATTAAAACACCCATTTTCTCTTTCTTCACCTAATATATATATATATATATATATATATATATATATATATATATATATATCCTCTCCGATCCTATTTGTTGGATCCTTTTGAAAGAAAAAAATTTGATCCTATTTATAAAATCTTTTTCCAATATTCAATAACATTTAATTTTTTTTTTCAAAAATACCCCTATTAAGTTAACAGTTTTTAGAATTTCAAAAACAATTATAGGAATAGTTTGAAAAAATATATTAAATGTACATTTTTAATACAACTAATAATCTTAATCCATTTTCTTGATGGACGTGAATTTTATCACAAGGGTCTTATATATAGGACCGGAGGGAGTATTTTGAAAAGCTAATTGAATTAGTTTCATAATTTTCATCTACATTTTCATTGGTTTTAGCTCATTTTTTTGAAAAAAGTAAGATAGCTTTTATTGTTGATACTAGCAAAAAAAAATGTCAAGAAAAATCGTAGGTGAAACACTTCAGAGCTGAAAGAAGAACCTAGAAATCAATGGCTCATCTATTGACATGATTTATGGGAGAGTATTATAATATCATTTGATCTATGTTGCTAATTCTACTTAGTGGATATAAGGCTTATTGTTAGCTATTTTGGTCGAACAAGAGTCTTTGCTATCTTTGTCGGGGATTAGTCTACAAACACCGTTTTTTATCTCGCAAACCCTGTTTTTTTTCGATGGGGTTTTGTCGGAATATTTTTCAATACCCCCGGAGTTATCATTGATTTATGGGAGAGTATAGGAAGCCTTGTTCTTTTAACATATGGAAGCCCATATTGAGTTTTCATACCGTTATAGACTAACGACTGGACTAAGTTGATCATGTTGACCATGATGATCACGTTTATCAAAGAGATTTAGTTCCCAGTCCCCATGTTTTATCCCCCAAACCCTCATTTTATTAATAATCCTAAAATACCCCCCACATAACTTCTTCCCTAAATCAAATCATTCCCCAAACCCCAAACTCCCTCCTTCTTCTCCTTCCCCAAACGATTCTCTTCCCCTCCATCACGGTGCCTCCCGATCTCCACCGCCCCGTCACCATCTCCACCGCCCATGCCGTCATCCTCCTTCTCCGGTTATGTTTTTTTTTTCTGGGTCTGACAAATTTCCGAGAACCCCCATGTCGGAATTGTGTATGGTATTCAATTCCGACGAACCAGTGTCGGAATTTCTTGAAATTCCGACACGGGGTTCTCGGAAATTTGTCAGACCCAGAAAAAAAAACTTGGCCGGAGAGCAAGGGGTTCGGTGTCGGGTTTGCTGTTGCTAGGGGGTGAGGAAGAGGGTTGGGGGTCGCGGCTGTTTATGGGTTTGGGAAGGAGGGAGGTCGTGAACCGTGGGTGGCGGTGTTAATGAGCGATTGGAACAGAGGATGAAGAACGAAAAGAACAGGGGCGGCAGTGAAGGGCCAACGGAGGAGAGAGTGATTTATGGGGAAAAGGGGTTGGCCATGGGAGCTGCTCTGGTTAGGGGGTTCTGTTGGTGGTTTGGGGAAGAAGAAGAAGGAGGGAGTTTGGGGTTTGGTGGAAAAAAAAATAGAATAAGGGGTGTTTTTGTCATTTCTCAATTAAATTGGGGGTTGGGACTAAAACATGGGGGCTGGGAACTAAATCTCTTTATCAAATGGCCAGGTCAGCCAAGTTTAACCTTAATATTATTGGATTAGCTGAATAACCCAAGCCCAAATTGCTCAAGCACCTATCTCAGTCCACGTTATCTAGGGTCGACTAGGTTATGTTTATCACCATAACTCCTAGCATGATTGCTTATCCTGATTGATAAACTGATTGGGATGACAATAGTTTTCGAGATTCTCACTTTCTCAACAATTTGATAAGCCTGATATTATTAACCAAACTCAAAAATGGCCAATTGTTGCAATTGTTGTTAGGCTTTTCTTCTTGTGCCATGTTAAGCAATGTAAAGGAATCAGACAAACAACAATTTGTCGGGAAGCTAACTTCAATACTTCATCACCTTTTCGGGTAACCGCACAATTTTCCCCTTTTTTTTAGTTTTCATGAGAAAATTTAAAAACAAAAAATTTACATATTTATTATACGGATTAATTATGTTACAAGTCTCTGAAGTTTGGGGTATTTTTGCCAGATACCCTTATTCTTTTTTTTTTCAATGTCCGACTCCCCGAAGTTATTTCTGGGTTTGTCATATACCCCTACTACCAATTGAGACTCATTTTGCTGATATGTAACATCGGAATCCTGATCAGACGCAAGAGGTTAAGCACTTGGTGCTCCGTGGGCGAAGATCATATTTTTTTAAAAAATTTAAAAAACTAAAAAGCTTAATACTTTTATATTTTTAGTTAAATAAAAATAAATAAAAGAATTGAAGAGAGATGTCGTCTTCGCCCGTGTGACATTACGCGACACCACATGACCAACCTCCTACGTCTGACAAGGATTTTGATATTAAATGTCATCAAAATTATCCAGAATTGCTAGTAGGGGTATATGACCAACCCGAAAGTAACTTCGGGGAGTCAAACATTGAAAAAAAAACATAAGGGTATCTAGCAAAAGTGTCCCAAACTTCAGGGACTTGTGACATAATTAAGCCTTATTATATTCATTTCAAAATAAGTCTTTTTAGCATATTTTTTTTTGTTTGGTGAACAAAAGGGTTATCATAAAATTTTTGTTTCTATATATTTGTCTCTTTAAAAAATCAAGGTAATATTAATTATTATATTTACAATTTTGTCCTTACCTAATTAATAAAAAAGATAATAAGTAAAAAAAATTGACTACAATTACTATAAATATATGAGGAAGGATCAACTTATTTTATTAGAAATTATCAGTTGTGATTTTAGGAAATTTCTAAAATGCAATCAAAAATTGAATGGTTGATATGCAATCCATTCTTAAACCAATAAAACTTTGCCACCTAAGACATGTATGCCACATCATTACTTAAATTAGTCAAAATTAAGTTTTGTAATTTAGTCCAACATAAAAACCAGATTATTGTAATTTAGTCCTTTTGTACTTTTAGACAAATTATAAATTTTAATTTTTTTTATATAAAAAAAAATTCTTAAACCCATAAATCATCTTCACTTCTAAAAACCCACCGCCACCGCGCCGCCGCCGCCGCCTGTGCCTGCGCCACCGCCGTCACCCGCCACCCGCCACCCGCCATTCCCTTTCCTTCCCTGCTTCCTTCGCTCATCTCCTTTCTCCGTATTAGCCAGGTCCATCATCATCTTCATCAATTTCTCTAAAATAAAGTAAAAGGACTAAATTACAATAATCTAATTTTTATGTTGGATTAAATTGCAAAACTTAATTTTGACTAATTTAAGTAAGGTGACAAAGTTTTATTGGTTTAACAATGGGTTGCATAGAAACCATTCAATTTTTGATAACACCCTTAATTCTTTTTAATTGTCTCACATGATTCTTCCTATTTATTGATTTCCCATGCTAAAAAGTCTTATTTTCATTGGCACGCGACAACACATTCCTAAATCTTCACACAAACCGCACAATATATTCATCATATTTTACCTTTTGTGAAATTTTATCCGCTAATATCTATCACTATAATAATAAAAAAATAGTGCTTTTTAAGGACTAAATGGTTTTTATGGAATATGGAGGTTGGCATAAATTAGTCTCTCTCACCTATACCAATTATAAAAACAAAAAATTTAAAATTTAAAACCTGTAACTTACGCATAAAAAATAAAACTGCGTTATAACTACTTTGCCCTTTTATCCTCCATTTATCTCACTCCAAGGAAAACGTGCGGCAACAAATATCCTTCATCTCGGTTTTTCATCTCTTACTCTTACGCTGCTCTTTCTCTCTCTTTTACTTTGATTTTTATTTTTTTTAATTTTTTGTTAATTTAGCCTTATTTTGTTTTTAAATTTTGTACACGATGATAGGAATGCAAATTACCAGACACTAAAAAGTAAAAACGCTAATTACATACTTTCTCCGGTTTTTATCATAGAGCGTACTTAACCAAATTATATACATATCAAGGAAAATGATTAGTGTTGTGAATTCTATGAGAACATATTGTAACATTACAATTTTATCCCTCGACTTTACTTGAAAAATTCACATTCATTAATAAACAAAAAAAAGTAAATCAAACATTTAATAAGGCAAAAAAAAGAAAAAATAATTAATGATATATAAAAAATATAAAGTATCCTACATATAAGACCAAAATTTTTTTTTCTAGAAAGTACCCTACTTATGGAACCAAACACCACAGGGAGTATTAAATAAACCAAATGTACTGTGACGTTAACCCGCGCCGCCCATATTCAGTCATGACGTGGTTGCTCATTGACAACGAGTCATTGTTTTGAATATTGCCCAATTACCATTTGCTAGTCATTGTTTGAATAATATGAAGGTAAAATAACTTTGGTTATCAGCTTATTAATTTTCATTTACCTTGCCACTTGTAAGATCCGATAACTTTCTGATATATACAAACATGTTAATCCTTTCGTTTTATATGTAATGTTGTTTTAACATTTGTATTATTTTTCATAAGTCTTTATCTTTTATAAACCCAATGCATGATTAATGCTATTTTTTCAAACACACTCTTATTTATTACACTCTCTTTTTCACTTCTAATACCTTTCCCTCTCTTCAATAATGATTATATAAAGATATTATAATCAAAATATAACAAATCTTTACATCATTTAACCATTTCTTAAAACTCATATAATCTTAAAACACACTGCATATGAAACTGAAAGATTAGTGCATAACATGTTGGCCTGAATGTTTGAGAAGAAGAAAAGACACGTGAGGTTAATCTTTTAATTAATCTTAACCGTTAGTTTTTATCAAAATAAAAGGTGAAAATTGAGAGTAACTTTAAAGAGAAACTTAGAATAACTTGATCCATTCTCTCATTATATATAAAGTATCCTACATATAAAAAAGATATTATATAAATTTAATATTAATAGACATTTTAATTAGGGAGATTTTATTAATACCCATAACTTTGTTACTCACATCCAATGATTAAATTTTTTTGTTTTCTACACTTTCAAAAATACCCTTGTTAACTAATACTTATAAACTTACTACTCACACCCGGATAAAAATTCACTTCTTAAAACGGATGCTCTATCCGTGATAAAAAACGGATGCTCAATCCGTATTTCTTTATTTATTAAGGACGAATGAGTCATCTATATAACATACGGATGCTCAATCCGTCCCAATCTCATAGCCTTTAACCACATGTTCTTCAGTGAAAGAAAAGGAAGGGAATTAGTCCTCAAACCCCGGATTTATCCCCCAAACCCCATTTTTTTTACATAATACCAATAATACCTTCCTTTTAAACCTCCATTATACTCCCTCATTTTTTCACAAACCCCACACCCCACCCTCATTCTTCTTCCTCTTTCACTTTTAACTCCCTCTTCTCACTGTATTGCATTGAAATTATCTACAAACAACTTAGTACAATACTTCGAAGCCCGAGGTTATTTTTATTTATGAAATTACGCTGAATAGTTACTTTTCGTAAAACTAGATCAATCTCAGTCAAATTAGGACATAAGGAACACTAACAAGCAGTAACCAAAATACAAATGAAGTAACCAAATTACGAATTGGAGCTATATAAATAGATTTAAAAAAAACGGAAAATTACCAAGTTTTGAAGTGTGGCCATAGGGGATTGGCAAGAATTAATCGAGCAGGGGTTTCTGGCAAAATGGAAATTCAAATTTTAAGTAATTTAAAACTGAAAAAATGGAAAAAGTGAAAGATGAATGGAATTAAATTAAGTAGCATGAGTATGAACCTGTGAGAGGGATTTGTGGTGCGAGAAGCGATAGTGAAGTTGGAACACGCAGGAATTGAGACAGAAGGAGCTACCACTCTTGTTGAATGAGTGAGAACTCCAAAACAATGGTGTATCGGTGGTGGGGTTTGGGGTTATGGGGTTTTTTTAGGATAGAAGGTGGAAAGGTGATGGGGTTTGGGATTTCTTTTTTTTTTAATGTTGAAGGGTATAATGGACATTTTCCCATTAAAATGAGATTTGGGGAATAATAGTGGGGTTTGTAGACTAACTCCCGAAAAAGAAACTAACGGATCTCAAAATTTGAAGCACTTCTTCTTGGGCCCTCCTTTACTTGCGTCTGTCTCTTCCTCTTGTTCTCACTCTCTGCAACCATGTCACAGAAATCCTCACGCTGACTTCGTGGCTTCTCATCCTCCCTTGCTTCGTCATACTTTACAAATAAAACAATTTCCCTTTAGTTAACCATAGTGAAAAATTAGTTTATCCCCATCAAATCCCTTAGCCAGCCATAGTGCCATGCGCACGCATGTACAAAACCACATAAATCAAAGTGAAAAATCAAATGCTTAGATATAATAGAAAACACTTGACTTCGTCTCTATCTTAGAAACTGAAAGAAATGGAAGAACATCATTTTATATGACGGATTGGGCATCCGTAAAATTAAACGGATGACCCATTCGCTTATAAAAGAAACGAATGACCCATTCGTTTTTGATAAATAAAAAAATACGGATTGAACATTCGTCTTGTATCACAAATGTAGTATCCGTTCTCAAGAAGTGAATTTTTATCCTGGTTTGAGCATTGAGTTTACAAGTATTAGTTAACAAGGATATTTTTTGAAGTGTAAAATTTATTTTTTTTTAATTTTTGGGTGTAAGTAACAAAGTTACGGGTGTTAATAAAATCTCCTTTTTAATAAAATCTCCCTTACTCGTATGCTTAGGTACATTAAGGGTACCCCTCGTCATGTGTTATTCTATTCCTCCACTTCTCCTCTTCAGATTAAGGGATTTTCTGATTTTGATTGGGCAACATGCCCTGACTCAAGAAAATCTTGGTTTTGCATGTTCCTTGGTGATTCCTCGGTTTCTTGGAAATCTAAGAAGCAAAATACGGTTTCTCGCTCTTCCTTTGAGGCAGAATATAGAGCTCTTTCCATTGCTTCTTGTGAAGTTTAATGGCTCACTTACTTGCTAGAGAAGTTTTATATTCCTTATTTGAAACCTGCACAACTTTACTGCGATAGTGCTTCTGCTCGTCATATTGCTGCCAATGCTGTTTGTAATACCCGCGATTTTTCATATTTGCATAAATTATATTTTTATGATATTATTATATTTATTTTCAATAGGGACAAATGAATTTATTTGAGTTTTGTAAATCATAAGGAGTTTTTATTTTAACGTTATTAATTTATTTCTGAAAAAGTAGTTTCTTTTTTGTTTACGAGGGAAATCCCATCGTCATTGCCGCACATTGACGACTCTGATGGGCAACCCCGCCTCCAGGTCATAGCCTGCAAACTGCCCGTAGGAGAACAATGATTTGTCAGATTTCAGTTTTTGGGATTTAGAATTGACAGGTTGATTTTATTTGTGTCAGCAATGGATTTCGATTTATTTATTTATTTATTGATTTATTTGATTACGTTGTTATGATTTTCAAAGGCATTACATTTTTAGATGAGACCCAAGTAGAGTGATGTTACAGTCAACGTAATTATATAAAAATATAGAGTTTATTTTTATAACTGTGAAGGTTTAATTTTTATAGTTTGCGAAAGATTATTATTTTTGAGGATTTAATATATAAAGTCTTGTTATTGTGTTTTGTAATTTATTAAATTATCATTTTTATGCATCTCATAAGGGTTTAAAGAAAACTTTTATTTCATCCCTATGTGTTATATTGTTACGGTTTGAAATTAGTAGGGAGGAGGAAGAGTCTTTTGAAAAATAAACCCCAAGTAATTACAATGCTCTTTTTATTACCACCCTAACTACCCAATTGGAATTTTAATTAAAAACAAATGAGACCCCCTTTTTATTACATGTGAAAACCGTCCCCCTATCTCTTTCTCTCTTTTTATATTCATTCTTTTTGTGTCTTTTGGTTTTCCTTTTAACAAAAAAAATGAAATAATAACTTCCTCCTTCTTAAACACGTTTCACCCTCTCTTCTTCATTAAGTTTCATTTTCATTTTTATCTTCCAAAAGAAGCAGAGGAGCAGAAACATACTCCCTCCCATATACGTTTCTCTCTCTCTCTCCCCCACACCCAAATGATTTTCCATTCTCTTCCTCTATAAAACTAGAAGCAAAAACAGAGAGTATAATCCATCCCAATCTCATGCTCTCTCTCCCCATCTCTTCACTGTAATTTTATTTTCTCCTCGTGAGCAAAACCCCAAAACAGAGATACCACCCTCTCTTTCTTCATTTTTATTTCACAAAACAAATACCCACTCCCTTCTCATTACCCATTTTATTGAGAAGCAAAGAAATCAAAAACCCCCATTAGAGAAGAAGAAGGAACCCATGGCAACCAAGAGGAGGAGAAGGAGGAACCCCTAAATTTGTCAATTTTGTTTTGATCTAAAGAGGAAGTATGAAAGAGGACAAGACTAACGGCGGCGGCTTTGACCCAATGGATCGCAAGGGTTGCCAGTTCTTACAGGTGAGAGAGAGGCTTTCCTTAAGACGCCGTGGTGGTTAGGTAATCTGTCAAGTTGTTCCTGACCATCTCAAAAGTCGGAAAACAAAGATTTAAGAGTCAGTCGTATAGTGACACTTGTTTGCGTGTGTATGGCCACCTATACGAAGGGTTGGATCCCCTTTGTTATTAAATGATTATTAAATTGTGAAACATGTGTTATGATGTCATGATGATGTTATTTGTTATATGCCTTGCTGAAACTTTATTTTGAAAGTAGACTTATTTGTGCTGAGAGACGTCTACCGCGTATTGACTAGAGTTGTTGTTATGAATAAAATAACGATGTGATGTGTGTAAAATCAAAGAAAACAATATATGGTTAATGTTGGAACTTTCTGAGAATTATGGTTAAGTGTGAAAGTTAAGAATGATTGGAAAAGAAAAGAGTTATGAGATAAGAGATTGAGATGCTAGTTTATTGAATGTGATTAAGGATTGATGTGAAAGATTGGACTCTTTGATGTGCACGGTTGTTGTGACGTGCTTGCTAGGTTGAGGAGATTGAACTCCCTGATGTGCACGGTAGTTGTGACGTGCTTTCCAGGTTGAGGATGGTGCTGGCCGCATGAGCTTTATACCGTTGTTTCGAGCCCTTGTTTGTGTTAATAATGTTAATAATTTAATTAGAGGTCGAGGTTCAGTGAAGGGATGTACGAGAGTGAATCGACCAAACCTTTAGGTTTAATAAAACATTAATAAGACATTAAAAGATATTGACTAATGCGGTGAGTTGAGTGTGAAGTAGTGGAGAGGAAGATTCTCTGTTTATCTACGGATACTCAGGTGAGCGATTGTGATAGGAGAGGGTGATGACGGTGATACGTCAAGAAACCTAGAGTGATTTTATCGGCGAAACAAGTCTATATGTAATCGGGGCTTAAGACCTAAGGGATTGTAACGTGTTCTGCACCGGAACTAGAAAAGTATTGTCGCCCCCTTTATCAATTTCGAAACGGTGAGAGGGAACCTGAACGAGGCGGGCTGTCGAATGGTATTGGGCCCTGATGATAATGATGAGAAATTGTGAAATGATATGATGATGTAAAGTTTACGATTATGATGATTTCTCGGCAGTTCGACCTGCGTGAGTCAAGGTTCCTGCACGTCCCATATGCTTCGGTTTAGGCTCGGGAGGATTGGAGGAGATGTAATGTGTGCTAACCAAGTCCTAGATTACGTTTTCCTACTCCCTTGTCATCGATGGATGCGATTCAATAAAACTTACTATGAATAGTTCAAGAATATAATAAAGTTTATGATACTTTGAGAAAAGAAGTCGTGAAAGGGTTATGGCATGGGTGTGCCTTTGGGCACGGAAATAATATCAGATAATGGCAAACAAAGGACTTGGAAATAATGTCGTGGTAGTTGGCTAGAAGATCTCTAAGAGAGAGAGAGATTGATGATATTGATGTGAGTAACAAAGTTTGAATCATGGATAATGAAATGGTGATAATAATGAACACGATAATGGATTTAATTTAATTTGTTGTGTTGTATGTGCTTATCTGTTTTATTGCCTAATGTAATCCCACACGGTCGACATTTATTTGTTTGGAATGCTTATTCTCTCTATCTTGCTATGTCCTTCTGCATGTATATAAATGGTGAATGCAGCTGGAGGATTGGGAATTGTGTTACAAGAGGTGGTTCGTTGACTGTGAAGGTAGTGGAATCAAGATTTGTCTCTGAGGAGTCTCCGGAAGTCGAGTCGGAGTCGGTGGTTGAGGACGGCCCTAGTCCTTAGTAGTAGTCTTTATTCTATTATGTATCCCACTAATTTGCACTAGGTTGATATTGCTAGAACCACTGTGTAACCCGATTTGATGTGTAACGACCTAAGTCGTTAATGCAATTATTTTATGATAAATATATAAGATTAGTGTGTTTTAGTGAAAAAGTGTTAATGTTTTTATGATGGTGCATTAAAATGAGAAATAATTCGAACCGAAAATTAATACGTAACTATTTCTTTTATATTATACATATAAGAGTTTGATATAATATACATCATTTTACATTATTTTTGCCAAAAATGATACTGCATCATAGCTCTGAGTTAACTACTCTCCGTTAGTGCACATATACATATATAAAGGTGAACTCATATACATATATAAAGGTGAACTCAGAGCAGTCCACAAAACTCTATAATACTAAAGTCAGTCTACATACTAATGATATAAACCTAGCATATGACCTTACGGCTCGTCAACCATCCACTGACTCTCAGTCGATGGAACGACCTGGTCACTCTCCCTCCCAGTCTGTGCATCATCGTTCCCAGCTGGCTCACTCTCGCCCTCCTCGGGATCCTCCTCCTCAGAGTCCACTTGAACCACCGGAGGTACACACTCCGGTGATGGTACAAATCTCACAGTTCGAGATGGACCCCAGACGAGAAGGATCCTCCGGTGCAACTCTCTCCTGAGGAGTGCGAGCGGGAGCAGCTGGCCTGAAACGAAAATGCGAACGATAACGTGCAGGCTGGGGTGGTGGAGTACCATGGCGATAAGTAAAAGCAGGAGGTATATGCTGAGCATATATCATAGGTATGCGGAACCGACGAGGACACATATAGGCCAGGGGGTTCGTGTGGCGAAAGATCAGTTCCACCTCCCCCTCGAAGGTGGCTCTACGCTCCTCATACTCCCACGTCCCTCTCATGGGACACATCTCCAGGCAAGCCAGATATCGAGACATCACCTAACAAACAATTAGGATAAAGGGAGTAAGACAGTGTCATTCACGTACAAATGAATAATTAAATGGACTAAGAATAAACAAACACAAATATTCAAGTAGCAATTAAAGTCACATAAGCATATAAGCACACTTAATTAATCAACCAATAATGATCGAACAATAATGTATGTTTTCTAATGCATGTGCAATGCAATGCGATGCGAATGTTCAATGCAATCTCCTTTGTGACATTCCACGAATATCATTCACTTAGCAATTTACGTTCATTGAGAATGTACCAAACGATTCAATTTACGTTTATCGAGAACGTACCAAACGATTCAATTTACGTTTTAATGTAAACGTACAAAAACGCTCCACGTACGTTTGACGACAACGTACCAATGATACTAAATAGGAAAAGCAACTGAGAATAAACGTTTTTTCACCAAGTATACCATTACAACTCATGTGTAAATTATACTAAAGACCGTCCTCCGCAGTCACGAAAACCCCTAGAGATCGATAAAATTAATTACAGTCATTGTAAAATTATCACGAGTCGAATCTGCAGAACCCACTCATCATAAGACCATTTTACCTATAATTAATTCCCACAGTTATTTGACATATCACCGACATAAACCTAATCTCTGAGTATTCTCATGCCGATTTAATTAAATCGAATGTGTCTTTCCCTATTATCCTATCTTAACTCCTTGTCACCATGCATGATTTCAATCACAATCAATATATTAGGATTGACTTTAAATCCTTTACTTGGTATTTAATTGATGCTAGAAGAAAGTGACTCCAAAAATAACATGTTAATAATAAGAAATATTTTTAAACTTAAAAATATTAATTAAAAATATTAGAAAATCTTAGATTAAAAAAATACACTTTTCAGATTTTTCTACAGTATCTAACCGGTTAGAAAATCTAGTAACTGGTTAGCCTCTGTATTGTTTAATTCAAATTTCCCTCTTTTTCAATTTTACAGCATCTAACCGATTAGAAAACTCCGTAACCGGTTAGATTGTGTAATTTTCAGTTCTGAAATGTCACTTTTAAGCATCAATTTAACACCCTTTAATTTCCAACCTTAATCAATCATCAACAGAACATATTTGGGTATATTCAAACATGTTTAAACAAGTAGTAAACATCAAGTTCATGAAATTCATACATAATTCATCAAGTGTACACATAATCACATATTTGGCATGCAATATATCAAAATCATTTCCAGAGCTTCTCAAGTCAAGTTTTCAGTTTCTTTAGCTCATATTAAGTTAACATAACATGTCCAAATCAGTTTTATAACCTATTATGGCCTCCAAGCCAAAGTCCCAATTCAAAACCATTTACCCTTGAGCTTGTAAAGCTCTATTACATTCCAAGCCAAATAATTACCATTCTAGCAAATGAATATCTTCTCCCTTACCTATTGAAGCTTTAAAGACTGATTTGAAAGCAAAGGAAAAGCTCAACACGTTTTTGGTGCAAGTTTGGTTCAGCTTCAATACCTTGTTTTCAGTTTCAACAGGGGGTATTGATCAGAGATTTTCAACTCGAATAAGTGGAATAAACGTGTAAGAAATTATTAGAATCAAAACTAGGATACACTAACTCAAGATTGAAACAAGTTTGAGTTCAAAAGAGAGCTTGAGCTTACAACACGACTTCAAGAAAGATAGCTCCAAGAACCGATTCTTGCTCTGTTTTTTAGCATCAACAGAGTCAAGTTGTGAGGCTTATATCTTTCTCTAGGGTACACGAAATTGGATGGGGTTTGTTTCTACTTCAAGAGAGATGAGAAAGCTTCGTTTTGGTATGAAATTCATGGAGGTTTGTGGACAACAACAACGCCAACGAGTCTATATTCAGACACACCAGAAAATGTGGTCTGAAACTTGGTTTTTAAGATTTTTGAGAGGAAAAGATTAATTTAATCCAACTTAATCTCTGCCAAATCTATCTCTAATCATGAAATGATGTTTTTACAGGCTGGTGTGGCTGATTTTGGGTGTAAAAACGCGGCCTCCTCCTTTACTTCATAAAATTACAGCCTCAATTTTTGACTGCAGAGACGCGCTAATCGGTTACTCATCTCACTAACCGGTTAGTGCGCGCAGTTCTGGAAAAATCTTAGGATATTTTATTTTATTTCTTTTCTTTTCTCAAATACTTTTTAAATACTTCTTTTATTTTTATGAAATGCAATATTTTAGATTATGAAATAATTTCCTTTAATTATTTCTTAATTAATTTCACATTATAATTATTACAATTACATTCTAATCATCACAATTATATTGTAATTACATTATAATTTTTATAATAATTAATTTAATTACATATAATTTTAATTCCTATTCGGGGATTAAAATTTTGGGGTGTTACATGATGCGTAGCTAGTTTTGGAAAACAAATGACTCTGACAGAACTGTTTGGAAAATTATGAACTAATACTTATTTTAAATGAAGGATGTTTTGTGAAAATAGAGTGAGAGTTCCAAAGCGCGGCGTTGGTAACATTTCGGTTTGGAACTTGAAAGGTGACGTGTGACATGATGACTTCATTTTTATTTTGAATGGTTTAAATTGAAAACATTTTTTTTTTGTAATAGCAGCTCCCTGTCCATGTCACCAATGAAAAAAAATTTGACCCATATTTTTCTATATTATTTAAAATAAAAGAATAATTCAAGTTCTAAATCGGGGTGTTACACTGTTTTTCATGAACGAATTAAGCACATTGAGGTTCATTGATTGTCATGTTGTTCGTGAGCGATTGCTTTCCAATTTGTTCAAGCTTTTGCCAATTCCTAGATCTGAGTAGACTGCTGATATCTTAACCAAGCTAAGGCCTTGGATCGAATTCCTTTCTCTTACTTACTGTCCAAGCTTGGAGAGCTCAACATCCCCACTCCAGCATACGGAAGGCTATTGAATGAAGATAGTTCAGCTAAAGCCAATCAAGCTCAAGTAGCTCCGGATTGAAGAAGGAGTCATTAGCATTGGCTAAGTTACTTTAATTACAGCACAGTTAATTTTAGCTTAGCTTAGTTAGTTACCTAGGTGTGGGTAGCTTGAGGATCAAGTCAACTAATTGGTAGTTGCACTCGTGTATAAGAGCTGCATATCTACCATGCTGTTGACAACTTCTTGTAAATAAACCCTTATTCCTTTTGTGTTCAATGAAATAACCCTTTTCTTATTCATTTTCGTATTTCCAGTAACCTTTAAAAAAAAACATTTAGTATATACTACTACATAAGAACTGAGGTTGTACTTAATGCTAGCATGCTTTTAAATTTCTCTCCATCAAGCATTTGCTAACTAACGCAAACACTACCCTAAGGCTTAACTTACACAAAGTCAAAGATGCTCTATTGGGGGCACCAGCTTACGTTCTTTTATTTCTTTTTTTTTTCTTGTTGATATTTGACTTAAGAGGACGGGTTTTTTAATCGTATGTCATATTGTTGAATCTGATAAAGTGCCGAAGAGCTCCTAAGAATTAAATTACTCTATTCCTAAAAAAAAAGTTAATAAAAAATAATTAAGAAAAACTTCATCATTTTTCATTGATTATATATATGGTGAATAGGAAATACATATCTTATATAACAAATAATGAAGTCCTAAATTTATTAATAACCATTCATTTGGAATAATGATTAAAGCTTGAGAACATTCAAGAATAAATCAAATAATAAAATATAATCTAATTACCTTAATTATATTATTATTATCCTATCCCTTATCTTTTTTTTTTTTGGATGAACCAAGGTATCCACCCGCGCAACTGGGTGACTGGGTCGGGCCCTTTCGGGGGCGATGCTCCCAGTAAGGCTTGCTCCATTCACATGCGCCTCAGGTACGACTCGAACCCGCGACCACATGCTTAAGAGACACAAGCCCCTTATCCCTTATCTAATAATGGACATGCGCCTCAGGTATGACTCGCACCCGCGACCACATGCTTAAGAGACACAAGCCCCTTATCCCTTATCTAATAATGGACCTAATTAACTTTGTTATTTGAATCATTAGTCTTAACATCCCGTCAGAATCCTTTTTATTTTAATTTTTACTAGCTGTTGTTGTTTCAAAGACATTTACGACTTCTAAAACCATGTTGAACACTCTAGGAATGAATTTCATTTGCTCTTGGGTAGAAATATATAGCAAAAGCGATGAAATTTTACTTGATACAAGTTTTAGATATAGTTGACAAAAGCTTATTTAGTAGGTACAAGAAAGTTGAAAATTAATCTCTTGAATAAACACCAAAGTGAGCATCATCCATGCACAGGAGACAACAATCTAACGATTTTTTAATGATATGCTGACGCTGACGGCTATGGCTTTAGGTTGGTTACACAGGGACGATCTACTCATGGCTTAGTGAGGGCAATTGCCCTCCCTCCCGAGTCCCTACACCATTATACAAAAGAAGAGGATTACTTTTTTTAAACCGAGGATTACTTTGACCCATTTGTATATACTTTCTTTAATATTTTATTGGGTTTAATTGATAATTGTTTTTTTTTCTAGTTTGCAATTAGATCCTGTATAAGTTGTATATTTTGCAACTGTTCATTTCTACTTCCTATCCCAAGTAAACAAATAAAGGGGACAAGTCCACTCTTTTTTTTACTCGCTCCGTTTTATTTTGTTTAACTTTTTAGGTCTGTACGCACAGATTAAGAAAATGTTAATTATTTTAAGTATTATGTATGTACATCCTCCGGCTTATAATATAAGCAAATCTAACTATATTCACACTTATTAAGAAGGTTAGTTGATTGTATTTAATTGTCTTAATTTATAAAAAAAAATAGAGGTATTTTAGGAAAATAGTATTGAGAATGAAACAAAAACTAAATGAGAAAACAATTTTCTAGGTATATTTTAAGAAAGTAGCATTGGAAATGAAATAAAATTTAAGAAGATTATAATTAGTTACTTTTGCTTATATTTTAAACCAAATAAAATGTGTTTTTTTGTTGCTTATATTTCAAGCCCGAGGGAGTATAGTTTGTCCAAAATGGCCCTATTTAATCCTTATTGAAAATTGTAGTTGTATTTAATTTTTATTAGTAAGTGTGTTCGTTAATTAATGTATAGTTGTAACACCCTATTTATAATTACCCTTAATTACCCACTAGGCAAATAGTGAACTTAAAATTTTCTTTTTACAACCCATTTTACTTAAAAAATCTCCGTAAAGTCGGATGGAGTTTACTTTATTTTATGGTCATTCCACAAATATCATTTTCCCTATAACCTGTTATAATAATCAAAACATTATTTTCATTCAGTAAGCCAACAGGGCCAAAACTATCAACATGCATTAGCATGCATTCCCATAAGAGTTTTAGTCACAACGGAAGATCATAAAGTAATTACAAGTTTGGATTTGTGTTAAATTTCCCAAAAATATACTTCTTACCCATAGGAAGTAGTCTTGGACCAACCCCAAAAATAAACATTTACAATTTATACAAGTATCAAGACAATATCATCATAAACCCAAAAGATCAGGGACACTACCCATGACCCAACTAATATAACTTACTCTCCTTGTGAGGGGAGCACTCCTTCTCGGCCGAGGGTTGTGCAATCTCAATCTCAGTACTTGTGCAAAAAATGGTAAGGAGCGAGGTAAGCATTACACATGAAATAGAAAAGCAGTTTCCAACTAGACTTGATAACCTACTAAGTCAAACACAATAAATCAAATAGCTCACACATTATCATTCAACATTCCAATCATGCTCAATCACACTCAACCTTTACATTAGTTCAATTCACCTATTTAATTGACTCTTAGCCATTTCATTATTATTTCTTTCCTTTCTTACATTCCTTTCCTTTCTTTTATTTTCCTCTCTTTTCTTTTCTTTTCTTTGCATCACTGGGATTTGATTGCACCTGCTAGGTCGTTTGGTACACCCATTAGGGACTTTGCACCTATCAGGACTTTTGCACCCATCAGGCATCACTCGTTAGGCAAATGCTTATTACTTCACTCATACGTAACTCATTTACTTCTATATTCGATTCATTTCCTTTAATTCTTGTTCACATTTACATCTCTTTTATCTAGATCCGAATTGATCCATTGGGTACACCGACGCCTAACGGGTCGTTTGAACCTAATGGGTCATTTTTCCTGATAGGTCATTTTGCCCTAACAGGTCATTTGGCACACCTAGCAGAGGCACCTAGTATCAGCGTCCCCCAAGAATCAATTCGGTTGTACTCTCTTTAACCTTAACTCTTAACTCTTTCCCTTACTGGTTACTTATTCTTCAAGACACATTCAATTACCAATATTCACACATCATACAAACATTTATCCTAACTCTTATTCTTCCTATTATTTATCCATTTCATTTCTAATTACTTATACCCAATTTGCAATCATTCACCTAAATCATTCCACCATTCAATCACATATTCATAATCAACAACAAAAATTCACAATTATTCACCAACATCAATTAGGGTTCATCTCATTTGTTTGTATAGTCATAATATTATCATCATTCACTATCCTATGGTTCATATCACAAAAACTAAAGCACACATTCTTAGCAAATCACTATATACTAACTAGAAACCCTTTCCTAGATCATGGTAACACTCACTCCTTACCTCTACCAAAGAGAGAGTGGAGAAACCTTCACAAAACCATAGCTTAAACTTTGTCCTAGATCCCAACAACCTCAACCAAGAAGCCACCAAGTGTAGCGAGAGGAAGGAAGAGAGAGCTTGATTCCACTAGTAATTAGAATAGAGAAAACATGAGAGTGTGGTCAACTAAAGTAAGTGGTTCGAAATTTACAAGAGAGAAAGTGGCGTGAGTTGATTGATGATGAGGGAATGGAATTTACCTTGTGTTTGTGAGGGAGGAAGTGAGGTTGATGGTGATTCTTGATGATAAGTGGGAATGAGGCTCTCAAAGCTTGATGGAGAGGGAGTAGAAATGAGACCTTGCCATGATGGGGGGTGGAACTCGTGGATGATGATGATAATGGAGAAGGTGAGCTTGTCTTGTGATGGTGTTATTCTAGCTTGGTTTGGTATTTATGATGACAGATGAATGAAGTTGATGATGATGACTTGCTCTTAGTTCTTAGGGCTAGCTAGAGAGGAGAAGAGTTCATGAAGAAGAAGAGAGAAGAGGAGTGTTGATGAATGAATGAGTTGTTGTGAGTGCTTTTGTTTTATTTGCATTGAAATGGAACGTGTGGCTCACAAAAGAAGCTTCTCTTAGAAGCTTTGTAATTTGTGGTGGAGAGTGAAAGCTTCCACATGAAGCTTTGACTATTGGCTTTTAATTGACTTTTTTTTTGTTAAAACATGAGTGGTAGTCGATTACCCCATTCAGGTAATCGATTACATTCCTTTTTTCACAATTAATGAACTCCTCACAGAAACCATGTAATATAATCGATTACCTACCCAAAAATAATCGATTATCTCCCAAAAATCACAATTTAGGGTTTTCCACAGAAGGTCAGTAATCGATTACTTTCCCAAAGGTAATAGATTACTTCCAGTAATTCAATTCTTAGGGCTTTTCACATAACATGGTAATCGATTACTTCCCAAAAGTAATTGATTATCTTGCCAAATTTTCATATTTTGATGGTTTCTAACTCTAAGACATTTCCCTTGACTCCCATCTCATTTTGGCTATGATTACTCTATTCAATGCTGACTTACTCCTATGATTTTCATGGGTTTAACTTAGATTATTATAATTAAACTTGGAATTTAAAATCAGGATGTTACAAATTATGATTTAGAGATGAGAGAGATGATAAAAGTAGAATTAATGAGAGTAAGAGAAATGATTGAATGAAAGGTTAAAATTGGAAAAGAAAATATGTTTATGTATTGAAAATATAAAAGGCCAAACAATATGAAACAGAAAAAAAGCTAAAAAGCCGAACATAATGAAATGGAGGGAGTAGTAGACCATAATATCGTTCTTTGATGCCTATAAAAGAGAGGTGAGCTTTAATTTCTGCACTGGTAGAAAGTGAAAACCAAGATATTGTACTGGGAGAAACAAAAACACATAGTAAGAATATCCATATTATTGCATTAGTACAAGTATGGTATCGGTATTCGATATGAGATTGGAATATAAGATATTAAATTTTCTAAAAAAAAATATATCACGGATACGTTAATATATAAATTACTTTTGTAATATATATAACTATTATTGTTTTTTGTGCATATGAAAATTAATAATAATATTACAAAACAAAATATAAAGAAAATTTTACAAAAATAATAATAATAATAATAATAATAATAATAAACTATTTTTTATACTCCTTCCAATTTACAATGTAAGGAAAATAAAACTAAAATCACAATTATTAAGAAGATTAGTTGATTGTATGTATTTAATTTTTTAAAATTTATAAAAAAAATAGAGATAGTTTAGAAAAGTAGTATTGAGAATAAAATAAGAATTAGATAAGATAATTATTTTTTAAAGATGTTTTAAAAAAATAATATTGAAAATGAAATAAAATTTAAAAAGATTAATTAACTTTTTCTTTTATTTTAAACCAAGATAAATATAATTTTTTCTTATATTACAAATCGGAGGGAGTACTAAACAAAACAAATTAGAAATGTCATCTTATTATGAAATGAATAAAAGAAAAGAAACCCAATTGTTGAACCTTGAAGAAGTTGAAAATCAAAATTAAAAATAAATCCAAAGTGAAGAGATGAGGGCCATTGGAAATTCAAAAGAAAAAGTAGAGAGAAAAGAAAAATAAAGATATTGATCTGATGCAAACAAGTAGCGTTAAAAACTTATTAGGGTATCGCTTAGTGCGAGCTCTGTGCAAACCAAATCCGGATACTGATTAATGAAAAAAAAAACTTATTAGGGTTTGATTGGGAGCACAATTGACGTCATCACCTCCATTGGCGAAGGATGAAGGTCGATGAAGAATTATTCCATATCCGCAAGGTAGAAGCGATGGTGATTATAGGCGTGGCTATGACGACGCAAGGTTGTGAGCACACACTTGCTACATAATTAATGCAGATACCAAGAGATAAAATGGGGTACATACTAATAAGTTACTCCATCCGTTTCTATTTATCTGTCATACTTCAAACAAAACACGTCCATTAAGAAATCCAATCATTACTCAAATTTCCAATGCATTAATTATGTTTTTTCCTACTATACCCTTTCTCTCTCTATAATCATTAATTTTTCTCCACTACTTACATAAACCAAGACATATTAAATAGGGGCAAACATGAAAAATAGCATTTATTACACTCTTGAAATCCTCGATACGACAGATAAAAAAAAATAAAAAATCTCTTCAAAAAACGACAGATAAAAGGGAACGGAGGGAATATTTTTCTTCAAAACAACATAGTTTCAAGTTGTATTAAAAATTTCTACCCATATTTTTTAATTTAAGATTCGGGTTGTGCTAAATACGTACCCATACGTACTCGAGTCGTATCTATAATTCAGAGCCGAAAATTATGGATACAAAAAAAAGTTGGAAATGAAAGAGATTTTTTTTTTAAAAACTGGAAATGAAAGAGATTGACATTTTACACCTACTTCATGCCCCAAAAATTAGCTTAATAAAATTATTCCCTCTGCTCTTATATATAATACCTTTTTGGATTTTTTACTCCCCCATTAAGGAGAGTGGATAAATTTGTTAGTGACATTGGAAATATGAAAATTTGATATACTTTTTCAAAACCAACTCTATAATTATTATTGGAACTCTAAAAAATGTTGAATTTATTGGAATGTCAGTGGAAAGAAGTAATTAAATACTATTGAAAATTGAAAAAAAGGTTTTATAAATAAGACCAAAATAAAAATTTCAAAAGAGTCTTATAAATTAAACCGAAGGGAATACATGACATGACATGATGAGTGCGCACTGCACATCCGAGTTCAAATATAAAAAACATTGCCTCTTACGAGGATTATATTACACATAGTTTTGTACTGTACTTACATGCTTATAACATTTTATACAATATAAATTATAATATGCAAAATAAAATGAGGTAATTAATAGACTCTTTCCTATAAGTTGTAGTTTTAATTTATTCGTTATAATTACAATAATAGGGATCTTGAAATTTCATGACTTTCACGTGTTATAGAGATGATAAGAGAATATAATTACTAACCTCTATCCATTGCTATACTTGAGAGAGATCTCCAACGTCCTTTAACCAAAAGTCAGGAAACAAGGTTTCTATTCCTTTGCCTCCTCTACTATTCTTTTCTATGCTATTTGTTTAGTTTAGTCGTTCTGTGATGGGGAGAGAAAAGAATACCTTATAGCCAGGAATATGACATGTTTCCTATAAATAGGTAAAAACCCTAACTATTATCCATTGACTTCCATCAAGCTAATGGGCCTTTAGAAATAACCTCCCTTATATCTAATTATGATTAAGCCCATCAATATTTAATTATTTATTTACTAAACACATCAATACATGTCATATGCACATCACATGAGACATACTAAGATATTAAAATCTTACATTCTCCCACTTGACTCATGTGACACAATTCAACATTATGGTCTAATAAACAAAATAATTAAACAAACAATTAATGCCCATTTATATAGCTAAATCATTCTATAATTAGATACTCGATTAATCATAGTTAAAGATATGAGCTAATTTGGGTCATAGCGGTTGTATGTCATTTGTTCGACATAATTCCTTCCATGTACCACAAAATAGTCTTTTCCTTAACACGATCTATAATTGGGAAATACATAATTGGTCCATAATGTCTTTATTCAAGACAATGTCTGTTTACATTACTCTAATACAAATAGTGCATGTCGTTCTAGAGAACAGGTAATCAGAAACATATCATAAATGAGCACAGCGTGTCAATTACATCATACATAAGGATGTCAACATTAAATTCAATTTTACTTAACAGTAATGCCTATACTTTCAACATGTTCAATAAATGTTTAGGCAATAACCCTTCTTTCAAGGGATTAACAATCATAAGATTGATGTTAATATACTCTATTTACAACTTTTGTTTCTAATCTCATTTTTTAGAGACAAAGTACTTCATTCACATACTTTTAGCACCTTTATAGTACTTTTACCACAGTACGTTTTCAGCGGCTAAGCAATATTGTCGACAGTTCTAAGCCCCGAAATAAAATTTTGCAGTCAATTAGTTTGAATTGTAACCTCAAAACCTGTTACAAATTCAACATTCTGATCACCTCAATGTGATCATTCATTACAGAAGTAAGCATGTATTTATTCGTTCCATGCTAATATCTCAAGACTTTATGAGTATAGTTAATACTTCCTTAACATAAATTTTATTCATTCTAAATCATTCTAGTACTTTAATGATATATGCTTTCTGAGATAATCCTAACAATTCATGTGACATATTCTAGAATATTTATTTTCTAATCACATGGCTCGACTCACCTATATCTTTCATTCAAAGTTACTAGAAAAACTTCTTAGTCTCGTGTAAAAGACCAAAATAATAAGTTGCAAGCAAAATATAATCAACATACAAAATCAACATAATAAACTCACTCTCACTGACCTTCAGATACTTGCACAAGTTAATTGTGTTCCCTTAAATCTAAAACAAACAATAGTATCATTGACTTTCTTTCAGAAACTATTGGTGGAATGTTTGTTTAAATTTGTGCATTAATTTCCTCAAATTTGCACATTATGTGTTCATTCTTTTCAATTGAGAACCACATTAGTGGGTCATCCACATAAACATCCTCCTCTAAAATTCATAAAGGTTGTTTTCACATTCTTCTACTGCAGTTCCAAATCATTACGGACTACATATGCCATGATGATAATATTGAATAAATTCTTTCAGGTAATTGGTCAAAATACCTCATTAATGGTCAATGCCAACTTTGCGAGGGAAATTATTGACAACAAATTTGGCCTTATAATGTTCAAGGTTGTCACGAGAGTTATATTTGGTCCAAAAGACTCACTTACCCCCCCAACTCTCGTGTAACCTTTAGACAATTCTACAAGGTCTCACATATAAAAATATTTATCAATATTATCACAACTTACGGCTTGTAAAACAACACATCGTTATCATTAATGACTAAGTCAAATTTATATTATTGTAGATAAAACACTTAAAACATTTGAAATAGCAATTTCTTTTCCCTTTTTTTTAATACTATTTCTCATGATTCTTCTACAATAAAATCATTGTGAATAGTGAATTCATTTCGTACTTTATTGTTATACGATTCAACAATAAAAGAAACTATTGTTGAGATAGAAAAACAAATTACAAATTACAGGAACTTGCACTCTAACTCCGTTAATTTCCACGTTATGTGGAACTATACTCTCACTAATTTCACAGTTCTCAGTAAACCTGTCATTCACAATTCAATGGTTCTTATACTATGGTTAGAACAATAAGGTCTATACCTTTTGATTTATATGGATAATCAGTGAAATATTCACTGATCTTTTATATCCATTTTCTTTTCTGGCGGATTGCAATCCTTGTTTCTGCCGACAACCTTAAACATGCAGGTGCCTTAAATTGGGTATCCTATAAACACAGTTCAAAATTGTCTTTGACACTGTCTTACTAGGAACCCTGTTCAATAGACAAATGGCAGTTTCAAGACATACATTCACAAATGCGGGTAAAGACTAAATATCATACTCCTAACCATATTCATTACTGTTCTGTTATGCCCTATATACACCATTTCGCTGCAGTGTAACTGGCATACACACAAATTACTCAGTTCTTGAGGAGTTTAACGAACAGTCACAGATGTTGCCCATTTTAATTAATTCTTTCATGTTAGTCATCATCTCTATCGTAATTGATAACATTCATCTATATGTACTTAACTTTCTACTTTATTCAAGTAAATTTTCAAGACATAATTATAACATGAATAGTTATCAATAAAGATGATCACATACATTTTCCTTTCTAAAAGGAAAGTTAACATCATAGGTCCACAAGTTTTAAAGAACACATTTTCAAGAAGCTGGATCCTTCTTGTGGCTCCTTTCTTTGTGCCTTTGGTTTTTCTTTCCTTTAATACAATCTGCACAAATAATTAGGCCAATAAAATCCAAATCTGGAAAGATTTTGTTCCTTATAAAGCTTTCCATTCTTTCCTTGAATTTATGACCCAAACACTTATGCCACAAATTAGCAAAAAATCATTTAAATTCAATTTATATAACTATCACTAATATACAAATACCAATGTGATAATTATACTTAAATAAATTGAAACATTTATAACCAAACATAAAAGAGTATCTAGCAACATCAATCCTAGATAATAAACCAAACTCCTAGAGAAACTAGGTATCTAAAAGGTCTCCAATGAGTCTAGGTGATCCCCAATATCAAGGATTAAACATTAAATCCTGACAAGTTCTACTAGAACCTTCACTTTATACCCACAAACACATACTTTACATGTGGGTTTATGGTATGGATTAAACAAAATTCATTATGTTAGACACATGTTTCGATTAATCCAGGATCAATCCACCAAATTTTATGTGGATCTTTGATTAAGTTTGACTCAAACATACATAAGCTTTAAACTTATCTTTTATAGAATCAAAATTTTCATTTTATGCACTTCTTCTGAATTCAACATTTTTGCACGAAATGACATTTATGATAATGAAGTTCTTTCATTTGAATTTTCACATATGCCTCATTAATTCTAAGTGATCCTTTTCCCTTATCATGTTTCTTCACACATTTATTTTCAGCTCCTTAATGTCCTTAAAAGTTGGATAAAGAGATTTCTTATATTCTTAAGTATTGTTTCCTTTTTTTTTTGTCCGAATTCCTTGCGGAACCACTGGTATCCCCAAGAGCACCCTTAATACCAGGGAGCCCTTGAGACTAATCCGGAGCGAGCTGCGTGGCTGACTCTCCCAGCGGAATGTTTTTAGTGGGAATCGAACCCGGGGCTACTAGCACCCTTGTCCCATTCCCAGGATTTCAGTTGAGGCCTTACACCAACTGAATCAAACCCCATTGGTTAAGTATTGTTTCCTTTTAAACTAAGATATTGTGCAATTTACTGCACAACCCATTATCTTTCATGGCGTTATAGCTCATTCAAAAACAAGTAACACTCAATCGATAATGAGCAAACATAAACTATACTAAGAAGTTCTCATCCACAATTATTCCTAAGGACTTAAACTTAAATCTTGCTGCAATAATTTTCCTTTAAATTATACATTCATAAATAGTACACAAATCACCAAGCTTTATGGGGTTAGGGTACTCATTAATGTCCCAGAAAGAGACTCACAAAAATATTGGGTACTCTCACAAAATTCACTTAATTTTTTTTTAATTACTTTTAATTTTGGAGAGAATTATCTTAATGTTATTTGCAACACTTATCCTCATGAACATAACATAAGTGTTTGCAAATCTTTCTAAAAAATTACTCAGATTTTATAATAAACTTTATCTTTATTGTTGCTAACACCATTAATAGCAAAAAAACTTTTCTTTAACTGATAAGAAAGACTTGAAAACTCTAGTCAGAAAGTTGAACAAATAACATTGACACATACAAGTCATGAGAATGCAGAAAAATAAGAACATGTACTATATAAATGTTTTGAGACATAAGGTACATATTACTTAAACAATTAATGTGCACTAGCGCTCTCCTTTGGGTTGCACATTAGCACACGATATTCAAACATAATAATGCTAATAAAATTAATAATCAATAATTGACAATGATATATGCACCAATTAATATTATCTATTGTCTTTGGATGTATAAATAAACCAATAGCACAAACATATTACCTACAGTCATGTCCATTAATTATAAGAACAACTAATCAAACCTTTGGGCGGCGATCCATAAATGTCTTATAACAATGAACTACAATATATCTATAGAACATCAAACCATTATATCTTTCATATAGCATCAAATCTATGAGTAATTGAAAAATCATCATATGATTTGAAATTAATTTACTTACTGATTAGACCACTTTGGTGATTAACAAAATCAACATAAAATTAACTTCAAATAAAATTCATTATTATAATAAAAATTATACAATCGGAATTAATATCTTTATGATTTGATAACTTTAATGATGATCAAATCATCATACATTAATATCAAATCAATCTGTAATATAATTTAATAATAAACTATTAAATTATCAATACATAATATCCAGAAAAATAAACTATTATATATATATATATATATATATATATATATATATATATATATATATAAACACATATTGCGTTAATATAAGCTCTTCGGCGTGAACCCATTATCACGTTTGTGTATATATACTCAACTGTTCCTACCTTCTGGCTATATTGCGTGAAACAGTGGCACTTGAGATCTCAATGCAAAATTGCGGAAATTCAATATGAAATCAATTCATACTATTGATTTCAATTCACGATTTTCAATTACCGTTGAACAGTAATATAAAATCAAATTCAATACTATTGATTTTCAATATTTAATTGGACAAATAAATATTTTTAATAGGTATGAAAATAACACTTTCGCGGAAACCATAATATCCCTAAATACAATAATTAGGGTTTATACTAAAATAAATCCCTAAATACAATAATTAGGATTCATACCACATCACAAAATTTTAATTGGAAAATCATGAATTTCTCAACCTATTGCTCTGATACCACATATAAGTTGAAGTTTTAATTTATTCGTTACAACTACAACAATAGGATCTTGAAATTACATGACTTTCACGTGTTATAGAGATGATAAGAGAATATAATTACTAACCTCTATCCATTGTTATACTTGAGAGAGATCTCCAACGTCCTTTGACCAAAAGCCAGGAAACAAGGTTTCTATTCCTTTGCCTCCTCTACTATTCTTTTCTATGCTATTTGTTTAGTTTAGCCGTTTTGTGATGGGGAGAGAAAAGAATACCTTATAGCCAGGAACAAGACCTGTTTCCTATAAATAGGTAAAAACCCTAACTATTATCCATTGACTTCCATCAAGCTAATGAGCCTTTAGAAACAACCTCCCTTATATCTAATTATGATTAAGTCATCAATATTTAATTATTTATTTACTAAACATACATCAATACATGTCATATGCACATCACATAAAACATACTAAGATATTAAAATCTTACATTTCCGACCTGCAGGCTGTAGGGCGCGCACTCGATAACCTCAACAAAGTACCCAGATTTTTTATCCTGAAAGAAAGAAAGGCTGAAACAATAATCCTTGGTGCACATTTTTTTTTGGCTTTCTTTTTAACTTGGCATTTGACTTAAAGAGATTGGGGTCCCAATTTTGTGTCATACTGTTGGAATTCTTTTTATTTTACTATTAGTTATGGTTGTTTCAAAGACTTTTTTACACATGCTGAAAACATGATGAATACCTGAACACTCAGGGAATGAATTTCATGTACTTTTGGGCGAAATTTTACCTAACAATACAAGTTCTAGACATAGTTGACAAAAGCAGATTTAGTTGGTACATGGCATTTGTCAAAACTATGCAACATATGACACTTGAAACAAGAAGAGAATCTCTGGGTATTCACTTTGAGTACATGTAATTAGTTGAAAACGTGTTGAACAAACACTTTGAAAAAGAGAGCATCATCCATACCCAAGATATAGAGAGAAACATTAATAATGTTGTGGTTTTGTAATTCATTTTCCATGATCTACCAACTTACTATATATTGGAGTTGTTCACGCCCAAGCAGATATAATATAATAAAATCGCAAACTCAAATAAAAAATTTCTGAAAATTGATTAAAATAGATTTTATTTATTTCTTTTATAAAAAAACAAACACTTTACCCCTTTAATATTTAGGACATATGCAAATCTAATTCTAAAATTTAAAAATGTACAAATCCAACCTTGAAATTTATAAAATATGCGAGATAAACCCTCCGCTTAAAAAAGGGGGTTAAACCTTACACAACAAGTAGATAAATGGGTCACTGAAAATAAATTAGGACGATAGCCATTCAGCTCCTCAAAAACACCCACTTAATGTGCCATTGTATGTGTATTGTAATCTTCCTCTTTAATAGAAAATACACATGTTAATTTTGCCATGCCGTTCAATATGCAACACCGTTCAAGATTTCTAAGATTGTTATATAATAAAAAAAATAAAGCATCCAATGATATCACTTGAAAGTAAAAACAAAAAATCACACGGTAAATTTGAAATGGAACAAGTGTATAATGACCTTGATAGTTGATATTTCTTTCTGTTATGAGAATAGGGTAATAGAAATTAAATTCATCAAATGGTGTCAAATGGTGGATGCCAAAGTCATTCCTAACATTTTTTGAGCCCTAGGCAAAATTAGAAATAAGGGTCCTCCCTTATAAAATAATTAATTACGCAAAATTAACTACATAAAAATTTTGCAATATAAATTACAACACGATAACATAATAACTTTATCTTTTTTTATAATTAAGAAATTTGATTAATAACATCAAACTTAAGTAAGCATTATGATAGATATTCTCACCATCTTCTAAGAAGGTTGAAGAAACCCACCATATCATTTGTTTTAATCTTGATTAAAAACGCACATCAACTATTGAGTTATCTCTAGTAGCTTCCAATTTTCTTGATTAAAAAAACACATCAACTATTGGCTCCCTCTGTGGCTCTGTCCCTTTGTCTCTGTGTTCCAACTTCCACGGTTCCACCTCTTTTCTTTTCCCTTTCTAGTTTCTAAATTTGATTTGAGTCTCAAAGTCTCAGTTTTTTGTGTGGCCTTGTGCCTTGTGGCTTTGCTATGCCTATATTGCTATAAGTGTTTTGTTTTATTTATTTTCTTACTTTTTTAAAAATTTCAGCTATAGGTTTTAAAAAAAATTTGGAACCCCAAAAAATTGGGGGCCCTAGCTAGGAGTTCGCCCTTCTTGTCCTGGGCCTACGGACGGATCAGGGTGGAGCCCGAGATTCGAATTCTTGACTTCTAATTTTTAAGCTTTAAGATAAATTTGATACATATTCTTTTGAGTTATAACCACTTGTTAGTGAATGGAGGTACCTTAGATATCCCACAAATAGAAAAATGAGGCAGGAATTTTTTACGAGCAATTTATGAATCACGAAGGAGTGGGGTGTATATGTCCATTAAAATAGTCACATATGAAGCATGTGATTATCACCGTTGGATTTAACCTCTTATTTTAATAGATGATTTATGTTGTACAATTGATAAATTTCAGGGTTAAATTTGCACAATTTTAAATTTCAAGGTTAGATTTGCGTATAATTCACGATGGCAGAATAATATTGCTTGTGGAGATGCTAGTTCATACAGGCAATCATGGGAACCTCCATACATGAGGGATGGCTAGCCATTAACAAGGAGGTACTTGGCTTGGTGTGCTGTTAGTTGTGGGACGATGAAGGCACCCTTGTCATAGCTGCATGCTGCTTGTGGCTGAAACTTTGGCCTTAAGGTGGGGATTGAAGTCAGCTATTGATAAAGGGTACAATAATATAATAAACTTGCTTGCTGTAGTAGAGACTCTCTGTTACTATAAAGAGCACTAATGGTGGAAGGAGCTCATAGCCCCACTGTGTTTTAAGGTTATGCACGTGTTTTATGAAATGGTTAAATGATAGAAGAATTTTATGTATTTCGACTATAATGCTCCTATATAATCATTATTGAAGAGAGAAAAAGATATTGGAAGTGAGAAAAAAGATGTTATAAATAGAGGTGTATTAGGAAAAATATCATTGATTATGTATTGAGTTTTGTAAAAGAACAATATACATATAAAATATGAGACAAAAATTCTATAAATAGCACGTATGAAACGGAAAACTTGAAGATTATATTGTAGCATACATGTTTCTGAAAAATTAAACTATCTCGTGCTTTTGATTTTTCTAATGGTTTTGGTCCTATGGAGTATATGAATGCTTATTCTCATGTACTTGAGGCAGCATATGCTAAATTTTTAAGTTAATAATATTCATTTTAATTTAAAAAAATTAGATTTGCACATGATCATAACATTAAGGGGGTAAAGTGCTTTTTTTTTCCTTTTTTTTTATTTTAACTTTTTTTTTCTTTTTTAAGAACATTTTAATCGAATTTGAATTCATTTTGAAAATTGAAAACATTTTACTCAAGTTCGTAAACTTTAAACAATTTTTTTTTAATGTTTACTGCACATTATATGAACTAGCGAGTGAATAGGTATTCTCGTGTCTGTCCATGCAATTTTCTATTTTTGTGTTTTTGTCATTAATAATTAATTATGGGCTTAAATTCTTTTTTGTCCTGTATTTTACTTTTGGGTTTTAATGTGGTCTTTTATTTTTGAAAAGAGTCAATTTAGTCTTTCATGTTTCTAATATTTGTCAATTTCATCCTTTTGTAATGATGATGTTAAATTTTCATCGAAATATACTGATTTTGTAATAGGTTTCTTATTCCAGTTACCAAAATCTGCATTTTCTCGTCAAAATCTACATTTTTCATCATATTTGATACATTGATTGATAAAATTTCAATGTCATTCCAGTTTTATAGGGTGAAAATTCGCTCACATTTTTGCCTTTCTTGTTTTAACGATAGAATGAAGATTATGATGATTAGAAAAAGAATTTTAGTCAAAATCAGTTTATTTCAGTGAAAATTTAACATTGTCATGACAGAATGATAAAATTGACAAACATTAAAAATATAAATGACTAAATTGATTCTTATTAAAGATGAAGGACCAAATTAAAACCTAAAAATAAGATAAAGGATAAAAAAATATTTAAGCCCTAATTATGTATAACCCTTTGCACGAACTGTAATTAAGGACTAGTATGTGTGTTTTTTTTGTTTTTTTTTTTTTTTTTGCAGTTTTTTGAAATCCAAGAATTTATTAATGAAAAAATTTTACATTATTTTGGCCAAGATTGGTGACAAATTTTTGTAAGACATACAACAAAGGTGACCAAGTAAGGGACAGTTATAATTAGTTTTTGTTTTAAAATTTGAAAAACCAATTCGGATTTTTGACATAAACACTCCTTTATTTAATAATTCAAAATTTGAAATTTTAAATTAAAGATGAGAAAATACGTAGTTACAAAATTCAAAATTAAAAAAAGTGGACACTACCAAAGATGCCTCTCCCTTTATAAATAGGTATAGATGAATAAATTTGATATTTCTATAATAATAATAATAAGAAGTTTTGTCAAGCCAATATATATAGGATGTTTGATTAAAAAAAATTAACTTTTAAATATTAAATACATCATTTTATAGTTTGATTTTCTACTTTATGTTGCTTTTACATTATCCTAAAAATAATTAATAGCTAAATACTAATAATAATAAGAATGGGTTGGTCTCATATAACAGCTTGTTTAACCTTTGTTTTTCTTCTAAATCGTGGGAGTTCTGTTTATGTTGTCACGTTCTTGGCTTCCAGCTTTTGTTTATATAATGGCATAGATGATATATCAATCTTCTTCTGGAACTCTTATCCAAAAAAATCTTCTTCCGGAACTTGATGTTGATTTTTTGCCAAAGCTTTTTTCAAATGATACAAGTTTTTATGAGAAAAAAACAGATACCGAAAAACGTGCTAATTAATGATATTCGTGGATTTTTGGATTTTACTACACACAATTGGTGTTGTTGCCTACGTAATAAGCAATGCCAAATGCCAACCTTTCTATATGTGAAATGAGTTAAAAGAGTAAGCATCCCTCGGTTATTGGTCCATGAACTTTAGGATGCATGCAGCAAGCCTCTCACATGGTTATTCCATCCTATGAAATTTACATCTTCTATTTCAAATAAAACACATTTTTTAAAAAAATACAATTATGACTTAAATTTTTAATATATTAATTATATTATCTTTCACTATACATTTTTTATTTTTATAATCATTATTTTTTCTCTACTACTTACGAAAACCAATACTCTATTAAATAGAGGTAAACATAAAAAATAATATTTATTACACTTTTCAAATCATCAAAATGAAAAATAAAAAGAAACTAAAAACTTCTAAAAAAATTTAAATAGGAACGAGGGAGTATTTTCTTTTCGACTTTAGATTTCATTGATGCTATCTATTTTGTCTGTACACATTTTAAAGAAGCTTATTTATGGTTTTGGTCTCTAAAAGTTCAGCGTGTTTTGGTTTTAGTCCCTAAAATTTATTTTGACCGGGACTAGTCCTTAATTTTTCAAACATTTTGGTTTTGGTCCCATCCGTTAGAAAAAATCAATTATTTGTTGACGTGGTCAACGGAAACCCACACCAACAGCTACGTGGTGTGAGATACTCCACAAATAAGTATTGTGATATAGATGATTCAAGTCCATAAACACAAAATTCTGCGTATGGGACCATTTTGCATATGAGATCATTTTGTGTCCGTGGATCTATATCATCCATGTCATATTACTTATTTTGCGTCACCTCACATTACGTGACTGCTGATATGGTGTTTCGCTAGTCACATAAGCAAATAACAATTTTTTCATAATGGAGTAGATCAAAATCAAAATGTTTGAAAAATTAAGATCAGTTATAATATTCTAATATTCAATATTTTCTTAATAGACTTATTTATGATTTTAGTCCCTAAAAGTTCAGCGTGTTTTGGTTTTAGTCCTTAGAAGTTATTTTGATTGAGACTAGTTCTTAAATTTTCAAACATTTTGGTTTTAGTCCCTTACCATTAGTAAAAATTCGTTATTTATTTGTGTGGTTAACGGAACATCACATCAGCAGTCCATGTGATATGCACTACAAGAAAAATCTTGATTAGATATGGAATTTTCCATAGCTAATCCATAGCTAATTTGCAGCTAAACTCTTTAGCTATGGAATAAGATATGAATTTGCTATAAAATGCTCCATAGCCAATACCTCCTAGCTGATTGGTTACATAAAATTTTGGTAGCTAATCTGTAGCTAATTTTAAAAATTCCACAGCTAATTTATATCTAAATCCATAGCTATATTTTAGTAATAAAGTTCATTGATTCCATAGCTATTAGTTGGAGAATTTTCCATAGCTATTTCCACAGTGAGGGAAAAGGATATGAACGATTAAATGAACAATCTAACCGAAATTAAACTGAAATTTCAAACAATTTTTCAAAATTAAGCAGTTATCTCATCGTCATCGCCATCATCGTCGTCGTCGTCTTCAAGGCTGGCTCCTCTCCGTTGTCTTCTCCGTCATCCTCGTTGTCACCGGCAGAACCACCGTCATCGTCATCGTCCTCCTCATCTTCATCGTCGTCGTCGTCGTCACCTTCTCCGTCCTCAACTTCATCCTCGGAGCCATAATCATCCTCTTCCTTGTTCAGAGAGGTGACCTCGTTCTCCTCCGTCAGAGATTCAGAGAAAATTTGTTATATTAAGGGAAAAGAAAATGAAAGAGAAACTTGGAGTTTGGTGAGAAGAGGGAATAGAGTGAAGGAGAAGTTAGATGGAGAATGGGAAGAGAACCGAAATAATTATTGTGTAATAGACTTAGGCTCTGTTCGGCAATACGAGCTAGGAGCTTTTTAGCTAGCTAGGAGCTTTTAGATTCAGTCAATAAGCTACTAGCCCCGTTCAGTGAACACAAATTAGAAGGAGCTTATAACTTTTAAAAAAGGAGCTTGTGGCTTTTGAAAGCTAGCTTTTAGAAAGCTACTTGAAGTAGCTTTCTAGCTTTCTAGAAACTAAACTAGCTTTCAATAATTCATATACCAATTATACCCTCAAACAAAATTTAAAATTATTTTACTACCCTTTAATTAATTATTAATTATAATTTAATAATTTTATTATAATTAATTAATTAACTACATAATTAATAAATAAAGAAAAAATGAATTTAATTAAGGCTTAATTAATTATAATTTAATAATTTTTATATTTAATTAATTAATTAATTAACTATCTATTTAATCAATAAAGAAAAAATTTGAAAAAATTAAAATAATAAAATATTGCATATCCTTTTTGTCATTTAATAACTTTTGGTTACTTCAAAAGCTAGTTTTGCCGAACAACACTATTTTAAATAGTTAGCTAAACAGCTATAAGCTCTCAGCTACAAGCTCACAGCTCCTAGCTAGCTTAACAGCTACAAGCTAGAAGCTCATAGCTACAAGTTACAAGCTAGTTTTGCCGAACAGACCCTTAAGCAAATTTTTTTTTTTTGAACTGGACTTAAGCAAGTTAATAGCAAAAATAATTTTAATATTAAATGTAGCTGTAGATTTACTAGGGAATTAAGTTCCTAGCTAAAATTAAGTCCAATATAATTTCATTGCTATGAAAATTTTTCCTAGCAAATTAAATAGCTGCAGAAATGTATATAGCTATAGATTTTTTATAGTTATTTAGTAGCTATTTCATAGTTGTTTGCTTGAAAGAGAGAAATTTTTAAACCTTTTAAAATTAGCTTGGGAAATATACTTTATAGCAAATTCTTAGCTGATTGGCTACATATTAGCTATGGAAAATTTCCATATCAAATTTTCATAGCTAATCAAGAGTTTTCTTGTAGTGATGGGGTGATACCATATAAGTGATATGACGTGGATGTTATAAGTCCACGGACGCAAAATGGTCCTGTACACAAAATTTTGAGTTCATGACATTCAATCATCCATGTTACATTGCCTATTATTTGGCGCTACCTCACACCACGTGACTGCTGGTTGGATTTTTGTTAACCATGTCAGCAAATAACATATTTTTACTAATGGAAGGGATCAAAACCAAAATGTTTATTTGAAAATTTAAGGACTAGTCTCGGTCAAAATAACTTCTAAGGACTAAAATCAAAACACGCTAAACTTTTAGGGACTAAAACCACAAATAAGCCTTGTGCACCGTTCTTAAAAGTCAAAAACTAAAGAATGGAACAAGTAGCATTTTGTTATAAACAATTCTTATCTATCTAATTAGTGGATGACTATCTATTGGATTGTGTTTATATTTAGTTGATACCAATCCATATTAGGGTTTCCTATCTCCCTATAAATAGGACTCAACTATGATGTAAAATGTACACTGAATATATATCATAATATATTGTTTCATCTCTTCATCTCTTCTTCCTTATTTTCATACGTTTTATAACACGTTATCAGCACGAAGGCTCTAGTTCATCAAAAGGTGTCGAAGCTAGATAAGGTAAAACTTCAATATTGTTAACATTTAATTATTATCATTATTATTATTGTTGTTGTTGTTATTATTATTGTTTTGCGATCTCTTATATATATATATATGATGTAATGATCTTGAAGTATCATCATCATTATATGAACACAAAATTTTATTTTTATTTGACTAGTTCCTGAAGAACTAGACCATTGTATCTTGCTCATTAATAAGAATAGTTCCTGAAGAACTCTCAATAATAATAACGAGGGTTCCTGAAGAACTGTCAATAATAATAACGAGGGTTCCTGAAGAACTATAATGAGAGTTCCTGAAGAACTGTCAATAAAAAAAATAATAATATTGGTTCCTGAAGAACTTGATTTTTATGTCTTTATTTTATTTTTTATTTTTATCGCTGATATATTATCATATACGATGTACATTACTTTATATATGGTATAATGTTTAAATGAGAGTGTGACATTATTATGATAGATGTATAGTATCAATTATAGTAATATATTTTCTTTGATGCATAATCAATAAGTATCGTACAATTATGGTAATATATTATTTGTGCATCATTGTTCTAAACAATAATCCTATATCTTGTTCAATAATAAAATAATTCTCGAAGAATTGTCAATAATAATATTTATAATGTATATATCTTACTAATTTTAATTGTTAGTATTTCTCTACATGAAAAATAGAAAAATGGATCATCGAGAGTCTATCGAAGAACGTTTAACAAGACAACGCGAATATGCAAGAGAAAGAAGGAGCAGAATGAGCCCAGAGCAGAGACAACAACAATTAGCAAGACAAAGGCAATATGCCAGAGATAGAAGTCGTAGGTAATGTTATTTGAGCATCAACAGTTTATTTATACATGTAACAATTTTTTTAATACATTAAATAAGTTATATATCTTCTTAATTTTTAATGTTAATATTTGTCTTAATGTTACATAGTAACATGGATAATCAAGAGTCTAGGGAAGAACGTTTGGCAAGACAACGCGAGTATGCACGAGAAATAAGGAGAAGAATGAGCCCAGAGCAGAGAGAACAAGAATTAGCAAGACAAAGACCTATAAACTTCAGGTTCTAAGTTAATTTATTTTTTACATTCAACAACTCATACACCATTGTTAATATATACACTAATGTTACAAACAACTCATACTATAATAACAAGTTATAAAAACTTTGATATGTCTTCCCCATAGACAAACATATTAACATGATAATAAATCATGTATAATTTTGTTGAAATTGTTTAAATTAATATTCTTGAGCACGACAAACAACAATGTCCATAGAACTAAATAACAATTTACACAATAATGAGCATCTTTTACACATAAAAAGCAGTCATAAAAACCAATTTTTCAATATATCATTTTACTATAAACAACTCTTTACGATAAAAACATGACAATGGAAATGCGGGACGACAGGCACGGGAAGAGAATGTAATTTTACTAAGAATGTAATGCATACACTCAATGATAGTAATTTACACGAAAATGAACATCTTTAACAAATAAATAACATTTAAAAATACCGATTTTTCAATACACCATTTTACTATAAACAACTCTTTACGACAAAAACACGAAAATGAGAATGCGGGACGACAGTCGGCACGCTAGTAATTATAAAAGAAAGTTCCCGAAGAACTTGATTTTTTTTATTCATTTAATTTTAGTGATATTGTGATATTACTCTCTCAGTTATTATTTCTTTATTATTTATCATTGTGATACTAAGCTCTTAGTATTATTATTTAATATTGTGAGTTCATTTATATTATCATTTAACTTTATTACTAGTATGATTATAAAATCTCGTTCCCTATTTGTATTAATACTGTGATATTATGATATTATGTTCTTATCAATTATTTAACATTATTGCCTAAGGGATTGTTTACATGATTGAAATTTGAGAGATCCCCTTTGGCAGTCATGGAGATCAATAATTAAACTAATTTTTTTTGTAATGGCAAACAATGAGAAATTATTCCATCCTCCTGAAGATGTATGATTATACAACAAATTAGCATTGGTCATTAATGCTAAATAAATTTATTACTCTACTTTTATGCAAATAATGTGATCCTACAACAACAATATCATGAAAAGTGATTTAAGAAATATTTTGAGTTAATTTCTCATCTTCTTGTTTCTGAACAAAATAATAAACTCTTTATGAGAAACCATGAGATTTATCGGACTGGCACAATTCCATTCTCAGAAGTGAATGTGGCAAGACATAATTACTATACTCATGAATCCTATTCCTAGAAGTGAATATGGAAGACTACCATACTCATGGAAATAATTGCGGTCATCTCCTTGGTATTCGTAGACATTAATACGACAGATATTATTATGGTGGAAATCCCAAGAATACTCATTTCCACCTGAAGTGGAAAAATGACTTGAAAAAAAAATGAAAAGTAAATGTTACACATCTTGATGTTCTATCATCGATTTGATACCCCCGCATGAGTCACAAACTTATGGTGAAAAATCTTTTATATGATGAATTATATAGTTGATCAATTTTATGTTTAAAGATTTATTTCCTTTTCTATAAGAAAATAAAGTTATTATCTTAAATGTGTTTCCTTTCTGATAAAGTTGTTATCAATATGCTTTTTGATAATGAAATAAATGTATTATTATTGGATATCATTATACATATATCACTTCCTTATTTTTCATAATACCTGATTTTATTTTTCAATGAATAATGTGTAATTTCTTGGTTGACACCAACATCAATGATTAAAGGCTCCGGAAGAGTCATTAAATTGCTCCCTAAAGGGACAAAGTTTATAGTGGATAATATTTTGTATGTCTACTAAGACAAAGAGAAATCTATTAAGTTTTAAAGATATACGTAACAATGGATTCGATATTGAGACAATAAGACAATATTGAGGATCTTTATATCACATCCACTATCTCTAGAGAAAAACAAGTTTTAAAATTGTCTACTTTGTCCTCCGGATTATACTATACACGTATCAGTACAATTGAAGTATATGATGAACCAGAAGTTCAGTACTATATACGTGTCAGTACAATGAAAGTATATGCCATAATGAACCAGAAGTTCACTAATCAAAAGGGAAGCTTTATAATTTGGCATGACCAATAATGATAAGAAGAATTATAAAGAACTCAAATGGTCATACTTTGAAGAACTAGAAGATTCTTCTATCAAATGAGTTCTCATGTGATGCATGCTCTAAAGGAAAATTAATTATTAGACCATCGCCAACAAAGCTTGAGCATGAATCTCCTATTTTTCTTGAATGTATTCAATGAAATGTATGTGGGCCAATTATTTCATCATGTGGACCATTTAGATATACCATAGTATTAATAGATGCATATGCTAAATGGTCTCATATATGCTTATTATCCTCTCGAAATATGGCTACTACTGGAAATCGGGCATTTAACATCTGTTTTTTTTTCGCATTCCACATCTGTTTTAGAAATGATATAAATGTGGGAGATGTTAAAAGTATGGCTTTCCGCATCACTTCTAAAAACAGATGTGGAAGGTTGGACTTTCCGCATCACTTTTTTAACAGATGTGGAAAGTTCCATAAGTGATGCGGAAAGTTACTTTCCACATCACTTACGAACCCAAAACAGATGCGGAAAGTGGACATTCCGCATCTTTTTTTTTTCAAAACAGATGCGGAATGTCCACTTTCCACATCTTTTTTTTTTTAAAAAACAGATGCGGAATGTCCACTTTCCACATTTTTTTTTAAAACAGATGCGGAATGTCCACTTTCCACATTTTTTTTTAAAAACAGATGCAGAATGTCCACTTTTCGCATCTGTTTTACGATAAAACAGATGCGGAATGTCCACTTTCTGCATATGTTTTTTTATAAAAACAGATGTGGAAAAATTTAATTTTTTTTTAATATTTTTTATATCTATTGATGACCTTCATTAATGGATCCAAAAGGCAAAATAAGCTTATAATAAACTCATAATACAAATGAATCCACATTTAATACCAAAAAATAGTGTTATAATACAAATGATTCCAAAAGGCAAAATATCCTAAGTAATTTAATACAAACTACAAATAAAATAAACACTTGATAAGTTAGCTTCTACACTAAACTAACTACTTGTAAGTACTGAAATTGGCAGGAAAATTAGTTATACTACTAACTATAACTTGAGTCAGCTCCATTCTTTTGAAAGTGCCAATGAATATCCTGCAACAAAAGTAAAATTTATGAGAAATGTAAACAAATCAACTAAATTGTAAACAGATTACAAATCACATAACCATAAGAGGCTAATTATACTTAATTTTTTTTCCTTCAAATCAAAGTGAGACAAGAAATACGTTTATGTTTTAAGAATCGTTTCATTAATAGGGTGTGTTTCATTAATTTATAAAGGAAAAAAAGTAAATATCACCCATCTGATTGCACTTTAAACTTTAAGGTATAACGAAACTTACCCTTTCACCGTCTTCAAGAATCGATCCTTGTCAGAAAGAATTCCCCTTCTAGCTGACCATGGAACCTCAGCCTTCACTAGAGCATCAAGACACGATCCCCTTCTAGCTGACCATGGAACCTCAGCCTTCACTAGAGCAGCCTTCACTAGAGCATCAAGACACGATCCTTGTCAGAAAGAATTCCCCTTCTAGCTGACCATGGAACCTCAGCCTTCACTAGAGCCAATATATGTAGCATCTTTCTGGAAAGATGAAAAGCCAAATTTTAACTTAACTTGAAGTTAATTTATACTTTTCTTATTAACATTTATAAAATTGATTAATTAGTGATGTACAACAATTATTCATATTACCGATAAGATTTTATCATATGAACTTATTTTATCATGATAAATTTGAACTTTAGTAAATTTATCATCACTAATACATAAATTTGTCTTTGTAACTTTAGTAAAGCGGTAATATGATGTACATGGTCATGATAAAGAAACTGCATAGACAATCCATTTGAGAGTCGGTTGTGAGCTTCCCATATCAAGCATTTTTCAATGTCAGCATGCCAGTCAATGACATCCAAATTCAAGTACTGATACGAGGGATTGTGGTTGCCATTTATTCGCCGCGGTTTAGAACTAGATCTGATTGAACCGGTCAGCAAAATGTCACGAAGAACTGATATGCTCAGAGCTCGGACATGAGCACTTGGATGAGAGAGGCATCTAACAGTTGCTGGTACGCGACACTGCACGCGGTATATTCACAAGCATATCGTGAACAGTCTTAATAGAACTAAAAAACAAGCACATAATTGCTTTAGTCTTTAGTTTTGCACTTTGATTGCCATATTACTAATATGCAGTTGTCTCATGATCTGATACCCTATTTGTTGTGTTTTAACTAAGATGTTTCATTCACCACAGCGCAGCCAAATTATAAGTTCCATCGAGGGAAGTTTGTTACCTTTAACAGGTTTGAAAGGCCATCTGCCACTGCCAATCCAGATTCTCCAAACTCAAGCACTGGCTGAACTGCTCGAGCTGTTGCTTCCAATAGCTGACCAATATTATCAAAATTGAAATATGATTATCGGTAAAGCTTACGGATAAAACTGAAAAAAAAAATATGAAATACCAAATGCTTCCTTTGCAGTGCCACAAATTGTTGCTAAAATTGCAGTAAATATAAATAGAGACAAAATCTTCAACTAACATGTGGCCCATTTGGTCATGAAGACAGTTTTCTAGCAATACGTTAGTAAGGCAGAACAAGTTTAACTTGGCAAATGAAGAGAACTTGAAAATTAATAAAGAATCTAATATTATAACATGCTACCTCCAACTGTGGTAAAGTACAAGCTTCTCCATCAACCAGCATCCCATCTGTGACTCGTAGTAGTAAATCTGATGCGCTTGCCACAATTACCAATGATTCTGCACTTTCATGGTTTCTCATTAATTCCACTATCAATTTTACAATCCGCTGATTGATCCTCCACATCTTCTGACCTTGATCATCATCCTTGGCAATCCAGGGCTGCAATTCCCTATCCGCCTAACAAGTAAAAAGCCGTAAAAGTGACTAAACAAGTAAAGCAATTGAAATAATAATAATAATCTAAAAAAAGACAACAACGAACACTGTTTAGATGAAATCTTCAACATCAGATACTTGAACTTTGTATACATTTAATCCCAATTCTAGCGGATATTAGAAATGATAATTCTTAAACTAAGGCAGTCTGATTAAGAAATGGAAAAACATCTTTTTATCTTTCTTTGTGGATAATATATGGTAACGGTTCTTGGTAAACAGAATGGGTTTCCATTTCTATGGCCAGAGTTATTTATACAGCTATTTGGTAGTAAGACGAAAATTTGGACCTGAAGAATAACTGCTGTAGCTGCTTTAGTTGGTGAGGATGATACAACATTGCATAATGCATCAACAACCTACATTGCATTAAACCACAAAATGGTTAGTGATGCACAGTTTCAGTGGAAACGGATAAAAATGAGATATCTAGATATAAATAATCACGTGGCACACATATACACATGTATAACTATAACTAGCGTTTGATGTCTCAATTGAGTATCTCTTTGTTACATTTAGCTCACCTTTCATAATGAATGATCCACAAATATGCATTTCCAACTCATCATTTTAACAATTCAAACCAATCAAAAAAGATGTGCAGCCCAAAATAATCACTAAAACAAAAAAAATTCATGAAGTTGGTGCTTATCCTAACAACCTAAAATGCCGATCAAATAGATCGGAATCCGTAATATTTGTCTTGAAAATGACTGTAATGCCCGGCTTTCGAGATTCGTAAAAACTGACATGAAGTGGCATACGTGTATCACTAACAATTAGCTCAAAATCTTGAATCCAAACAAAAGAATGCATTCTCTATACAAAACAAAATATGTTAAATCAAACCAAAAACAAATCTTTTACCTAAAGAAAATTGAGAACTGAACAAAAAAAGAAAAAAAGAAACATACCCCTTGAATATGTTTGCCAGTAACAGGGCATTTGGGACCGCTAGCCATCTTCTTAGTTGTCTGGTAAACGAGCTTCCCACCTGCATTTTCCAACCCCAAACAAAAACTAGTTTAGAATCTAAACCACACAAAACGACGGCGTATCGCGATTGACCAAAAAAAACAAATGAATAGGTGAAGGGATGAAGAAGAGAGAGATTACCGGGGGGTTTTGACAACGCGGTGCTGGTTGGATTTAGTAGCGTAGCTGTGCCGCTTGCGGTATGTGAGACGCTGCACCATTTTGCTCTGCTCTGCTCTGCTCTTTTCTTTCTTTTTCTTTGCCTTAGGGTTTGAGAAGCAGGGTCGAAAATGAAGAGAGAGCGGCGGTGGCTGTTGGGAGCGACGGTGAGCTAGGGCTTGGGAGCGGCGGTGAGCTTCGAGAGTGAGGGAGTGAGAGCAGCGATGGGATGAGTGACCAAGGGTGAGCGTGCGGGAGAGTTGAGACTGTGAGAGAGAGAGTTGATCTGCGACGGAAGAAGGAAACACGGTGACGGTGGAGAAGATCGAAGCCAGCGGAAGGAGAAGAAGAGCTTGCGGTGGCGGTGGGTTCTGTACTGGCTAAGAAGAAGAAGTTTAGGGTTCGGTGGTGATGAGAAGAAGAACTCGAGAAGAACAAGAATGTTTATCTTAAAACGCTGAAGAAGAATGTTTATTGTGGAGAAGAATAATTTTAATTGAAATTATATACATTCCGCATCATTTTTATCTTAAAACAGATGCGGAAAGTTTTTTTCTTAAACCTGTAATATTACAAGTTTGCCATCATACATTCCGCATCATTTTTATCTTAAAACAGATGCGGAAAGTTTTTTTTTCTTAAACTTGTTAATATTACAAGTTTGCCACCGCATTACATTCCGCATCTGTTATAAAGAAAAACAGATGCGGAATGTTTTCCCTCTTACACATTCCGCATCTGTTACCCTTTTAAACTTATTTACAAGTTTGCCACCGTGTTTTGCTTTTACATCATTTATTTAAAACAGATGTTGATTAGCTGATGTAAAATCCCATTTTTCTAGTAGTGGGCATTTGTGCGATTGCTTGCTCAAATAATTTAAACTACGAGCACAATTTCAAAATTATATGATAATTCATCTTGACAATGCCAGAGAGTTTACATCCCAAGTAATTAATGATTATTACATGTCAATTGGGATTAAAATTGAAGTGGCATACACACATACACAAAATGGTCTAACTGAATCAAGCGATTACAATTAATTGCTAGACCCCTACTTATAAAATTCAAATTATCATCTTCCGAGTGGGGTCATACAATATTGCATGCTGCAGCACTTAATAAATTAAGACCAACTGCTTATAACAAATACTTCCCATTACAAATTGTAACTGGCCAGAAGCCAGATATAGCCCATCTAAGAATATTTGTTTGTGCGGTATATGTCTCTATAGCTCCACCAAAAGGCTCCACCTAAACGCACAAAGATGGGTACCCGAATGAGGTTGGGAATTTATGTTGATTTTGAGTCTCCTTCAATTATTAAATATCTCGAACCATTAACTAGAGACTTGTTCACAGCAAGATTTGTTGATTGCCAATTTGATGAGGCAATATTCCCAACATCAGGGGGAGAAGAACAAAAGCTGGAAAATATAGATAACAAGGGTTACACCAGCAATGTCCCATATTGATCCTCGTACACGACAATGTGAATTTGAAGTTCAGAAAATTATTTATTTACAACAAATTACATATCAATTACCTGATGCATTTGTAGATGCAAAGAAGGTTATAAAATCTTATTTTCCAGCAACAGATGCTCCTGTTAGAATTAAAATTCCCTTGGATGAATTAAATTTGAAGCGTGGTCGACCACTCGGTTCCAAAGATAAATATCCAAGGAAGAAAAAGGAGCTTAATAAGAAAGTTGGCATAAATAATGTTTTGAATTCTCTAGAAGAGAAAATGGAAGATGATCAAGTAGAAGACATAAATGAGAAAATAACCCCAGAAGAGGTTCAGGTACCTGAAAAGATTGAAAATGATGAGATCTCTATAAATTATGTCTCTACTAAAAAAATGATGGAACCAAGATTAAATTATTGTTAATGAATTCTATGCATATGCAATATCAATTGATATTATAAATAAAGAAGAGGATCAAGAACCAAATTCAATTGAACAATGTCGACAAATAAATGATTGGCCAAGAAGAATTGCATTTTCTTAAGAAACGTCATGTTTTTGGACCTGTAGTCCAAAAGACGCATAGCCAATAGGCTACGAATGAGTATTTGTAAGAAAACATAATAAGTTAAAAATTAAATTGTAAAGCTAGACTTGGAGCACAAGGCTACTCTAAATATGTAATTGAATGAGACATATTCTTTTTGGTGGATACAAACAATTACATATAGATTTTTTAATTAGATTGTTAGTCCCTGAAGGACTTAAAATGCATCTTATAGATGTAGTCATAGCTTATTCATATGGATCACTTAATTTAATAGGGATGTGTGCATGAAAGTCCCCGAAGGACTGAAATGAATGAAGCATATAAAATGAAACGTAAAGGGATATATTCATTAAAAGTTGAAAAGGTCTTTCTAAGACCTAAAGCATTCCGATAGAATGTGGCATAACCGTCCTAAGGAGTATCTCCTAAAAGAATGATATCAAAATGATCCCATCAGTCCATGTGTATTTATCAAGAGATCTAAATCTTGATTTGCTATAGTTGCTGTTTATATGGATGATATGAATATTGTTGGGACTCCTGAAGAGCTTGATATACGATATGAATATCATTGATATATTTCATTAGTCTAAATATACAAAAAAAAAGGGTCCTAAAGGATTTTATATAGACAAATCTCATTCATTGAACTCGCCAATGGTTGTTCAATATCTTGACATAAAGAAATATTGTTTTTCATCCTAAAGAAGATAATGAAAATTTATGGGTCCTGAAGTACCATATTTAAAGTACAATTGATGCATTGATAACACATGACTTGATATAACACCTCGAAAATTTATTAGCAAAACTCAATTCTGCACCAACAAAAGACATTGGAGTGATGGTAAACATATTTTTCGTTATCTAAAATCACAATTGATATGAGATTATTACATGTGAAAGATTATATATCCAAATTAATCGGATATTCAGATACTGAATATTTGTCAGATCCACACAAAGCAAGATCACAAACAGGGTATTTGTTTACATTCGACGAAACTGTTATTTCTTGACACTCAACCAAACAAAACTAGTATCAACGTTGTCTAATCATGCGGAAATCTTAGCGTTACATGAGGCAAGTCGAGAGTGTGTTTGGTTGAGATCTGTAATTCAACACATACAACAAAATTGTGGTATATCATCTGAAAAAATGAATCCAACAATTTTATATGAAGATAATGCTGCATGTATTGCTCAGTTGAAAGAAGGATATATTAAAGGAGATAGAACAAAACATATTTCTCCAAAAAAAATTTATGCTCATGACCTACAGAAGAATGGTGACATAAGTGTTCAACAAGTTCGTTCAAGCGAGAATTTAACAGATCTTTTTACAAAGTCTTTACCAACTACAACATTCCAGCAGTTAATACAGAAGATTGGTCTTCGTCGTTTCAAAGATATTTGTTCACATGAGGGGGAGCAATAAATACGCACTGCACTCTTTTTCCCTTAGCCACGATTTTATCCCATTGGGTTTTCCTGGTGAGGTTTTTAATGAGGCAGTATTCATTTGCGTATCAAAATTATGTATTTTTAGTAAAGTTTTTAATGAGACATAATTTTGTAATAGTCATCGAAGGGGGAGTGTTATAAACAATTCATATCTATCTAATTAGTGGATGACTATCTATTGGATTGTGTTTATATTTAGTTGATACCACTCCATATTAGGGTTTCCTATCTCCCTATAAATAGGACTCAACTATGATGTAAAATGTACACTGAATATATATCACAATATATTGTTTCCTCTCTTCATCTCTTCTTCCTTATTTTCATACATTTTATAACACATTTATCTATCTAAGTGAATATTATTCGAGTGTTGTCAAAAACAAACAATATGATGACACTGTCCATTAAGGACTCGTTTGATGAAAAAAAATTAGAACTTACATTTGTTTTTAAAAAAAAAAGTGGAAGTTACATACTCTTCTCCTTCGTTGATTTTTTTTTTTTTGAAATTAGGTGGTGTTCGCCAACTGTGTGAGTTTTGACTCAAAAGATATGAACCCTCCCAAGAAATTATTACCCCATCAAGACTCGAGCCTTTGATCCTAAAGTTCCTAAGCGTCCAACCAATTTCCACTAAGAACAATCCACTTGGGTGAATTGTTTCAATTATGTTAATTTTTCTTTTTACTCTTTGAACTACTTTTATTCTTATGTTCTTTTTAACCGCACATCCACCCTCTCATCCCCATTTTTTTCCCTTTTCAATAAATTCCCCCTATCATTCTCTTTATCCTATTACAACACATAACATAATTTGAATTATGAAAAATGATTTTGGGATTTACAAACCTACAAACTTACACATAAGATTATGATACTTGTTATTTTAAGTAGAAAAATTAAATAACATAACTTAAATGGCAAATGTCAAGATCCTAATGTGTATGCTTATGAGTAGGTTTCTTTACGTAAGTCTTTCAATCATTGCTCTTTGATTATATATAATAGTATAGGAAAATTCTATGCTACTCCGATTTATCATGCATCGAGTAGCTTTTTTTTATTTTTTGTTCTAATACAAATTTACTCAGAATATTTTTCAATACAGATTTTTAATACAAATTTATTAAAATATGTCAATTTTTAATGTAGATTTGTTCAATATAATTTTTTTACCTCTATCAGAAAGCATATATTAAAAAAAAATATAAACCCAAATAACAAAAAACATGTACATATCTCCACCAACTAAGAACGGTCATGCACAACCACCCATAGAATCAAGAAAGAGCTCTCAATCTGTTCATCCTTACTATGTCTGGACATGGTAAGTTTCCTCTTGTTGAGTCAAATTATATCTTTGTCGGGTAATAAGATTTTTCTACTTACCTAACAAACATGTACATATTAATAAAACAAAAAATTCAAAACATTATTTTAATTTATCAAATACATTAAAAAATAAAAAAATAAAAAAAAAATCGGGTTAAAAAACTCCACCCGAAGCATAGAAGCGTCACCCATAATAGTATAAGGTGTTTACAAACTGAACCATCTTTTGCAATTGGATAACCCATATATTTATCACTAAAGAAAACATAATAAGATACCAACCCACTTTCAGATTTTTGTCCTTTTTCCTTTTCAAGTGCAATATCTGTCTTTTTTTTTTCTTTTATTAGCAAAGGGGCTAAACAGCCCAAGAGACAAACAAACAAACTAACCTCCCCTTCTGAAAACAATCGCTGAGCTATCAGCCAATAGGGGGTGCACAAGAAAATCAGGAATTACATCAAAAACCTTCATATTAAAATCTAGGCTATGAGCAAATTTGGCTAGAGCATCCACGCAGGCGTTTCCTTCCCGATGAATATGAGTAAAAATCACACTTCTCCCACTAATGCTCGATCTAATCTCATTCACCAGGGGAGCACACAGATGGAGGCGATGACAACCAGAATTCAAGAACTGCACAACACTATTAGAATCCACCTCAATAATTATCTTGTCAAAGCCATGCCCAATAGCTAATCGGACACCATATAAAATGCCCCATAATTCAGCGTGCATAATACTGCACCTGCCTAATTTAGTAGAGAAAGCACATAGGAACATACCACCTGCATCACGCAGTAGGCCACCACATGTTGCAAGATCAGTGCTAGAAACCAGGGATCCATCCGAGTTGAGTTTGACCCAAGAGTGTGGAGGCGGTTCCCATCGGATAATCACACCATTAGCTTGATAAGAGATGGTATCCAACACATTCTCATTATTCAGAGACTGCAGAATAGAAGAAGATTTCTGATTAATTTGCAAGATAGCACCAACAGGGTTAGGAGTCTCATTCTCAAAGATCAGTTTATTCCGTTGCATCCAAATAGAATCCATGGTTGCTCCAAAAAGGACTCTCCAATGTTGTAAGGATGCTCTTCCCATATTATTAGTCAGGGACATCTCAATCCAATGATCCACATCATTAACACAAAATATGTTCCAGCAGCTCTGCTTAACTATCCTTTTCCATATTAGCCATGCATTAGGGCAGTCACGCAGGGCATGAAGAGTAGATTCTTCATGGTATCCACAAAGCTTGCAGCTCGCGTCATGAGTAAGATGCCTTTTCCTCCTAAGCTCATTTGTTGCTAGTGCTTCGTTTGCCACTTTCCACATAAAAGCCCGAATCCTCTGAGGGCCATCCCACTTCCATATAAGCTTAAAGACCCGCTTTTCAGGGAGCAACATTTGACCAGACATGAGAGAATACGCCGACTTCACGGTAAACTAGCCGTCATTTGTTAAGCTCCAAGCAATTTGATCTTCATCACCTGCAAGAGAGGGAGGATTTAGAGCCATAATTCTTATAACAATTGAGTTAGGAAGTATACCTGACAAGAGCAATATATTCCATTGCCCATTTGGGAGAGTAAACTCCTTCACAGTCTTTAACTCATCCGAAAAATCAAGGTGGCAAGTTGCATGAAGGTCCAGTATCCCAATATCCGGAACCCAATTATCCTTCCAGAACCGAATAGTACTTCCATTCCCCACTCTCCAAATAACATTATCTTTCACATGCTCCCATCCCTTACAGACCCCTTTCCACACGTTAGAAGAAGAAGCCTTAGGCTTGATTTTAGGAATAAGATCCGAGCCACAATTGTATTTATACCTAATCACTTGGTCCCATAACGAGTCCTTATCCACAACAAGACCCCAACCAATTTTCATCATGTAGGACATATTTAACAACCTAGATTGCCTCAGTCCAAGCCCACCAATAGCCTTAGGTTCACAGATTTTATTCCAGTTCACAGTATGAAGCTTCCTAACGCCATCCACTTCTCCCCAAAGAAAAGAACGACTTCTCTTATCCAAATTGTCACAAACCTGATAAGGAAGAAGGGACGTCTGCATAACATAAGAGGGGAGGGCTCCTAAGACAGATTGAGTGAGAGTGAGCCTACCCGCAAAAGACAAAGTTTTACTTTTCCAGGAACTCAACCTTTGAGATGCCTTATCCATAATGTAACGAAAAGTCTCCTTGGAAACTTTTTTGTGCAGGATCGGAACACCAAGATACTTCCCTAAATCATTAGTCCTTTGGAACCCGAAAGCATCACTTATTTCCTGTCTAACACTATCATGGACATTCTTAGAGAAAAAAATCCGGGTCTTATCTTTGTTTATTTTACCTCCAGAGCTTTCACAAAAGAGCTCTAAAAAAGTTGAGATACAATCCACCTAATCCATTCCTACTTCCGCAAAGATAATAAGATCATCCGCAAAAGCAAGGTGAGTCAGCTTTGGGCCTCCTCTACAAAGTTGGATAGGTTTCCAGAAACCATTATTAGAAGCAACATTAATCAATTAAGATAATCTTTCCATACATATAACAAACAAATACGGTGATATGGGATCCCCCTGCCTGATACCTTTGCCAGGTCTAAAAGAATCCAACACCTCACCATTCCAAATCAGACTCATAGAAGGCGTAGATATACAATACCAAAACACTTGCAAGAGATCATTAGGAATGCCTATATCTTTCAAACTATCCATCACAAAATCCCATTTTAAGCGATCATAGGCTTTTTCCATATCAATTTTAATGGCCATGAAACCTCTTCTCCCTTTCAAATTTCTCATAGTGTGAATGACTTCTTGGGTAATAATAATGTTATCCGACCCATGTCTCCCTGGCACAAAACTGCATTGCATAGGGCTAATAATATGCTCCATAATACCTTTCAATCTAGAAGCAAAAATTTTAGTAATAACCTTATAAGAAACATTACATAGGCTAATCGGGCGAAATTGCTTTATAGAAGAAAAATCATCAACCTTATGAATATGGGTAATCGGGGTATCATTAATCTCTTTAATCTTATCAGGATTTTTAAAACAATTTTTGACAAGATCACAAAGAGCATTTCCAACAATATTCCATTGACTTTGGTAAAATAAAGCCTGAAAACCATCCTTACCTAGGGCTTTAAAAGCCCCTATGTCAAAAACAACTTTCTTAATATCAGCCTCATTTACCTCTTTTTTCAAGGAGATTAGGTGATTATCCATCAGCGGAGGAAAAGCCCTATGAAGGCAAAACTCCACAGGATTATCCTTATTGGCATAGAAGTCCTGAAAATAATTGTTAGCATAATTTTCAAGTTGAAACCTATCAGTAATCCAATTACCTTGCTCATCAATCAGGCTTTCAATACGGTTATGCTTCCTTCTAACAATGGTAGTACCATGGTAGAATTTGGAATTGCGGTCGCCAAACTTCAGCCACTTACATCTTGATTTTTGGAACCAAAAAATATCCTCTTGACGCAGGATGTCCTCATATTCACGCCATAAATCAGCCAGCAGTCTTTCTAAGAAACGATTTTGGCCCTGGTCGAGGCTTCTATTAATGCCATTCATACGTCTCATGAGCTCATTCTTCCTTTGGAAAATATTTCCGAACACTTGCTAGTTCCAATTGGTCAAACAGTCCTGCATGTTTCTAATCTTCTCATTCCAGCCATTAGTACTGTTCCAGTTATTCCTAATCACATCACTGAAATTGTTATGCATAAGCCAAGGAGCCATGAATCTGAAAGGTCTCCTTGCTTTGTTAAAACTCAAATTCATATTAAAATTTAACAGAAGGGGATTGTGATCCGATTTGAACTTAGGTAAATAAAACACAGTCATATGTTCAAATCTTATCCGCCAATCCATGTTACAAAGAACTCTATCTAAGCGTTTAAAAAGCGTACCTGGTTGCCAAGTAAATTGAGAGCCAACATACCCGACATCCAGCAAGTGACAATCATGGATGACTTCACTGAAAATCAGGCCATCCGATAATCCTCTATTTCCCCTCTCACCCTTGCTCTCATAATCATGAATGGTAGAATTGAAATCCCCCATAAGGCACCACGCTCCCCTAATTTGATGATAAAGGTGACGCAAGTCCCTCCAAAGATTTCTTCTAAACTGAATATAAGGGCTCCCATAAACAGCTGTTAACATCCACGGATCATCATTCCTCCATTTGACTTCCAAGTGAGTGAATTGCTCAGATTTACCTATAACCTTCGCTTTCCAGTAACTCGAGTCCCAGATACACCAAATACCCCCAGCATGACCATGGTTTTCAACCACCTCTACCTTGTCAAAACCAATTCTATGCATAAGCTTATCCGCTTTATCCCCATTAGCATGAGTTTCCATTAAAATGATGAAGCGAATACCTTTCATTTTCACAAGGTCCATCAAGAGACCTGGAAGACACTTATTCCCTGTACCTCGACAGTTCCATGACAGAATATTCATCATTAACAACTAGAAAAAGAAGGGTTCCCAGAACCTGGTTGCACAAAAGTATCTATGGCCATATCATGTGCCTGCATCCCCACCTGATATTCTTCATGCGCCATTTCAAGCTCCTGCTCACCGCAACCCTTCAAAACAACCAGGAGATCCGTACCCGGAGGCTTATCAATCTGGGGCTGGGAAGTCTGAATCATTTTCCTTTGTTGAACATGTTCAATTACTTCACGGCTTTGGAGCATAGACTGGGTAAACAACTCATTACACTGATTTTTATTTTCTTTCTGATAATACCTCATTAATCTCAACATTTCTTCTTCCTTGTGTTTCATCTCTGTTTTTCCTTGTTCCATTCGGTGGCTTTCTTGATCTATTGAAGGAGATGGGCCCTTCGAGGCAGATGGGTCAACCTCATTACGGGTTGGAACCGGTTTTGTATTGAGAGTATCTGGTTTATGGATTTTTTTTAAGATTGGGCTGAGGCAAATTGGGCTTGCCTCCCTTGTGTTGAGAATTCCTACCTCCCAACGGGTTTCTAATCTTTTCAGACTTAATAGAACTTTGTTTGTCTTTAATGTTGGGGACCACCATACAGGGTTGACTTTCAACAATGGTAGAATCTTCTTCACAATTAATACCTCTTGATTCTCTCTCTCCACCTTCGTGGGTTCTCCTCTGTCATATTCCAAAGCTTCAAACCGTGAGTTAATCTTAGGCAATTTTTTACCCACCAAGTCATTATTATTTATAGCCAATTTTTTGGGATTTTGTGTGCCACGCGAGGAATCCTTCCTTCTCATAGGGCGTTTCACCAGCATCCAAGGCCCAAAGCAATTATCTAACGAAATTTGCTCCCCCATATTCTTTCCATTATTTTGCTTATCCCTTGGAATCACGAGATTCTCCTCCGTGATCTTAGCACCCTGATTATCCTCCATTGTCACATCACCGTTGGTGTTTCTACCACCGTCGGGGCCGCCGCTACCCCCACCAGACTCAGGGCTCAACTGCACGCTATGATCATCCGCCGGAGGATCTTTAATTTGAGCTGGAAAATTACATTGGTCTACCTTATGCCCATATTTACCACAATTAAAACAAATTTGATGCAGACCTTCATATTCAAGATGAATTTCCATACCTAAGACCTTGATTTTAGGAATTAAGCTTCGCTGAAGATCAATCTCAACACAGATACGAGCAAACTTTCCCTTAGAATGGATGGATGTCATCTGATCAATTTTGAGCATTGTGCCAATCTTCCTCCCTACTCTTCTCAGGAACGTAGGGTTATATAATTCTTGCGGTTTCTCGGAATTCTCACCCAAACAGCGATCTCCCTCGTCGTATCATTCCCCGACATAAACATTGGTCTCCATCTTTGTACGATGAGATAATGATCAGCCAATTTCCACGGACCTTCAAAAAGAGCATGCTTATAGTCCTCTTCTGCAGCAAACTGGACGAGATAATGATCGTGAGGCATGTCAATGATCTTAATAGGTCCACTTATACTCCAATCCCTATTCAGTTTATTCTCCATAATCTTTGGGCTCACACCCATCCCAAGCAGATTCACTATCAGTGCATTCTTTAACGGTTTGCACCACTCATCATACTCCTCTTTGGAAACTTCAATAGTAGGGCATGGGTTGAAAGACTCTTCCTTCTCACACTCATCCGCATGATCAACCTTGTACCACCTGTTTTCCGGGAGATCTTCATCACTCGAGCAGAACTCTACAGGGTCCATATTCTTGAAGGAGTTAAGCAAGGATTCCTTGTACGTAGCATGTATATTTCCATTCACCCCATGCGATACAGGACCATTGGCGCCTTCCAATAACGTATCATTCTTTCCATCTTGGACCCCCGTCTTAATCTTCTTAGTGCTTCTGTCCTTCAGATCCTCTTCTTGGACAGAGGCCCCTTCGTTGGTCTCATCACCATCTTGCACGAAACCGAGCAGAGGGTTCGATGACATACCCCCATCCTTAACAAGCATAATTCCCAGTCACGAGAGCGTTTTTTCACGAGAGCGATTTTTCACGAGAGCGTTTTTTAAAATGTCATAATAGGCAAAATTTTGCAATATTCGTCTGAATGCATGAAATCTTTAAACAAAATAAAAAAAATATAAACAATGCAAGTGCAAATAACACAAATGTACAAAACTGACACGCAGAGAATGTGATTGTTTTACCCAAATGGATTGTCTTAATGGAAATTGACTGGATGATTAGGGACTCTAGGGTCAAATGCTCAAGTTCCAGTGAGGCAACAATTCTTTGGGAGGATCCATACTATTGAGTTCAACACTGACACAGTTCGCAGATCCGAGATGGATTAGTTGAAGCACAAAAAATGTGAAGCTGAGACACCACCTGATTTTAAAAAAAAAAGTGATTGTTTTGTTTTGCATTGCTTTTTCCTTACAAGATTTTGAAATCCTTAAAAAATATATTTCATTCGTTAAATATAATGTTTAATTAACAAATGAGCAATAATAAATCTGTTGGAAATAATGACATTTACTCTATAAACCTTAGTTTCACATTCGCTAATTTGTGAAAAACTTCACCCTTTATATTCCATTCTTCTCTACACACTTTCAAATAAGTTACTGGGTTTTGGTAGTGGATTTGTTGGGCCCAATACACACTCCACTGTCCAAACGTTTTTTTTAACTACCCACATTTTTAAATTTGGCTGTTGCAAGACTTATGCGCCTTTTATTGCAACAGTTTAAGATAGGGCATAATGTCGATTTATTGGCCATTAATTTTTGGCAATTGGTCATCTTCATTCTGATTCTATAAGTTGATGCTTCTTCTTTCTGATTATATACAAAAATTCGGACCCCCATTCTTTCCTTCCTCTTCCTTTCTTCCTCCTTTGTAAGCGACCTAAGATTGTAAGAATCCAAGTTCTCTGCCTCGAGTGCACGAGTTAGAGAACCGATGTGCTAACCTTGGGAACAAGAATCGGTTGATACAGTTGCACTTCGGCTATCCGGAAATCTTATTTTTCCATCATCAAATTACTTTTCCAACAAAATCAACCTATAAATCAACCAACATCACAAGAATGTGACATGTGTTACTTGTTAACCAATCAATAGTAAGTGTAACACCTTACTTTTAACTACCCTTTAATACCCATTAAGAAAATAGTGAATTTAAAATTTCTTTTTAACATATAAAAACCTCCGTGAAAAAACGGACGGAGTTTCCTTTTTTTTTTCTGAATTTCCTAAGATTTGCCTTCCTTAAAAACCTGATAAGAGCATTCATTTATATAATTCCATAAGCCATCAGGGCATATAAACATATATCATAACTTAGTGCACCATTGTGCAACCATCACAGCATCAGCATACCAACATCAGAGTAAAACAACCATATACACAAGTTTTGGAAATAGTACTTTCCCAAAAAGACTCCTTTCCCAAAGGAGTTGTCCTAAGCCCACCCAAAAGAACTATTTACATTTATACATCAAAACAGAGTACATCATCATATCAAAATAAAGGACCCAGGACATGACACCATGTCCAACTACTAAAAACCTACTCTCTCTGTAAGGGAGAGTACTCCTACTCGGTCGGACAATGTGCTAACTCGGTCACAGTACCTGTAAAAAATGGTAAGGAATGAACATTACACATAACATAGGAAAGCAGTTTCTAATATGCTATAATTCTATACCAAGTCAAACACAATAAATCAAATAGTTCATAACATAGCAAACCCAAATCCATCTATGCTCCTACACATTCATGGCCTGTGATTTAGATTATCATTCCTCTTTAACTTTTTCTTAATTATTATCTTTCTTAATGTTTTTCCTTCTCTTTTCTCCTACATTATTCTTTTCTTTGTCTCATCCAATTTTCTCATATCTTTGGGGTATAGTGTGTCCATCATTGCGCACATCTCGTGTGCGACTTATAACTGCACATCCAGTGTGTCTTACGCAATCAAGGCATACAATCCGATCGCGGCTTATTGCATGCATTCACATGCGCGACTTACTGCACCCAAACACACGTCTTACAAGACCAGGATCACACAACCGGTTCGCATCACTAGGCTTTAATTGCACCTGCTAGGCGTTTGAAACACCCTATAAGGACTTTATACCCAATTAGAACTTTGGCACCCATTAGGCATCACCCATTAAGCTATGCTTCTCACCTCACTCATTCTTTTCCTTATTTCATTTATTGTTCAATTTCATTCTTTCTAGTTCTATTTCACATTTCCACATCTTTTATTGAGCAACGAATTGAACCATTGGGTACATTGACGCCTAACAGGCGTTTGGACCAAATGGGCATTTGGCCTGACGGGCATTTGGCCCTATGGGCATTTGGTACACCTAGCAGGGCACCTAGTGTAACAATGCACCAATGCTCAATTCAGCTGCACATTCCTTTAATCCTTAATTTACAATTCTCTCTTTGTTTATGTAAGCATTCTCTAACCTAATTCTCATTCAACTCGTCATTCATCATACAATTAGTACTCCTAATTTTCCTTCTCTCTTTTAATTATTCATTTCATTCTAACCATTCACACATTCATGCAAATACTCATATAAGTCATCACATTAATTCCAGCATATATAGAAATTATCAAGCACATACATATAATCCCAATTATCAAAATAAAGTTATTTCCTTTATTTATCTTATTCTATTTATTGATTATGTCCACTAACCTATTGTTCAATGACTAGACTAACACCAAATCTTAGTACTCAATATATCACACTACAAACTACTCTCTAGGTTAGGGTAACACCCACTCCTTACCTCGAGAGTGATGAGAGATAAGGAGACCTTGAGTTCAAGCTTAGCTTTGTGCCCTAGCTCCTAGAGCCTTAAACCTTTGAACCTCTTGATGTGTCTTAACCAAGCTACAATAAGGTGGAGAGGAACCTTGTCTAGTGGGGATTGAGAAGGAGGAAGAGGACTTGACTTCACTTGATCTTGGGATGGAGGCATGTGTATGATAGATTCTCCATAGCTTAGGAGCTTGAAAAATCAATGGATATGAGAGGGAGAAAGGGTGACAAGTTATAGGAAGGAGTAATGGGGTGATTTCTAGCTTGCTCTTGATTGGGACTTTGATGATGATGAAGGTTGATGATGATATTTGCTTGGAATTTAGGGTTTATTGGTTGTTGATGACGATATTTGCTCTTGGAGCCATAAGAGGAAACTAAGAAGATATTGAAGTGAAGAGGAGGAAGTGTTGTTGTTGTGTTATTGTTTTTGTTTTATTTCCTTTCTTGCAAGAGGGGTTGAAATAAGTGGCCCAAAATTAGTGGCTTCTTGAGGAAGCCATAAATGAGTGGTCCTCAAAACCCTTATTTTTTTTTTCATGTTTTACGACCTGGTAGTCGATTACCTCATAAAGTAATCGATTACCCTCCTAATTTCACAATTAAGGACCCTCTCACAGAAGCCTGATAATCGATTACCTTCCCCAAGGTAATCGATTACTTTACTTAAATCAAAATTAGAGCTTCTCACAGAATGATGATAATCGATTACCTTCCCCAAGGTAATCAATTACCTCACCAAAATTTCATATTTTGATGGATTCTAACTCTAAGGCATTGTTCTTAACTTATATACTAGTTTAGGCTATGATTACTTCATATAATCCTAGTTTATACTTAGCATTTTCATGGGTTCTTTCACTTAAGTTTTAAGATAAAGACATCGAATTAAAAATCGGGATGTTACAGTAAGCAAGTGACACATGTCACTTTTTATGTGATGTAGGTTGATTTGTAGGTGTAACATCCCTCATTTTCATGAAAAGATTAACTAATTATTTTTATATTGAAAATTCGGGGAGTCAGACATTGGAAAAAAAAAAGAATAAGACAAAAGTACCCCAAACTTCAGGGACTTGTGACTTAATTAAGCCAATTATTTTAAAGGAAGTGTTTTAGGAAGATGAACAAAAATAAATATATTTCTTGGAAATAAAATAGTTGTAGTAAGAAGGACTTAAATAGAATAATTAAGAAAATGATATTTTTGTAAAATGTTATGCAAAGATCAGGCAATATCTCCTTCATTAACCGTTGGATCTTGCTCAAATGTTTAGACAAGGTTCCTAACCTTTTTATCTTAACATCCAACGGTGGAAATGTTTTTTTGAGAAGTAAATCTTTTTAAATTAATTTTTCAGTGAAACAGTGTATTATATTTAAGTTACTGAATTTTAGCAGTGGCTAACCGATTAGTACGTCTGCAGATGCAGAAAATTAAGTCGGTTTAACTTGAAATTTCGAGGTAAAAACGTGGTTTGCACTTCCCTTAAGCCACATAGCACATATTAACACCCCAAGGCAAGTGTGTGGTGTAGGAGAAGGAAGGGTAGCATGTATAGCTCACCCTTATCTCATCCTTGCACCATCGCATCTCTTTTTCCCTTTCTATAAATATAGGTTATTGGGGCTGATCCCTTGCACGAATTCCCCTCTATTTTCCATACCAAAACTCTGCCAAAATACACTCTTGATTCGTGCATATAGCTTGATTTGAGTTATTGCACAGAGAACTCATGATTAGTGAGTGAAAAGCTTGAGAACCCTTGGTGTTTCTTCCTCTGTTTTGCTGGTTTGTTCTGCTTTATTTATGTTGTTGTAGTTGCTACTGTTTGTCTGCAATAATTGAGCAATTCAGAGCCTCTAAGTTGTGTTTAAGGTATGAGAGATTTCATTCATATGGCTAGGATTATTGATTGATTAATTATGAACTTGATTGTGTGGTTTGGAGCCAAGACATGGCTACTGGACTTGGAGGTTCAGATAGTCACTTGGTTTGCTATTAATTGAGACTGAACATATTGGAACTAAATGATGAAAGCAAGTGAAAGAAACTCGTAAACTTGGCTGAATTATGGAGGTGTAACCTTTGGTTTGATGTTAGAATCATTTCTGGACCATATGTATGTTTGATTAGGACTTGTTTGAGATTTGAGAATTTGGAACTTGACTTGTTGAACTCATGCTTACTATGTTGTCCAGGGATTTAATGTTTAATTAAAAAGGGATAGTAACTTAACGAATGAATGAATTGAATAAGAATAATATGATATGGTAATGAATTCTTTATCTTGTTTTGGGATGCAACTTGATCTAATGAATGGATGATTCACTAGGAAATAAATCTGTTATATGTAAAGAAGGTGTTATATCAATTGCTAATGAATAGGAATGAGGTTTAAAATGAATTGGAACTAGAAAAGTGCATAATTCTGCTCTGTGGTATGCAGGTCCGTACTGACTAACCGGTTAGTGGTCTCGTTAACCGGCTAGTGCCTGACAGCATGCATTGGTTGTTCAGGTTTAGTATGGAAATCAACAAGGGTTGGTATAACCTAGGTTTGAACTAATAATTAAGCTAATAACTTGTAGTACGTAAATGAAATAATTATAGTAATTGTTCTGATTTAGTAAGACTTTATTGAGAATTACGTTAATGGACTAAGCACTTACAAAGTATGCTTTGATATGCTTAAGTCTTGTTACAACCTTAAAGTCATAGTTCATTGTTGATCTAATTAAATCATATTTTAGTAATGCCTTAGAAGCTGTATAAGGAGTAGGAAGGAATTAGTTTAACGTTTGGAAGGTTTTGGACTTAGAATCAGTGCGGTTTGCTCTCAAGTCTGCTGTCACTAACCGGTTAGTGGATCTTGTAACTGGTTTGTGCCTGAGAGAAATGAATAAATAAATAAATTCATAGCAATAATCATGGAGAACTTTGCATAGACATTATACTAGTTGGTTGTTGACCGGAGACCTCATGGAATTGACAATGATTTTAATGATGATTATATTTGATAATGTTTGAATGAATCTGTTAATTATACTTTGGAAATGGTTTGAATGATGTTTGGATCATCATACACATGAATTTTAGTGATTAATGAATTGATAATCATAATTGATGAACTATTCCTGAAAAGGAAAATGTGTGATAACAAAGATAGGAAGAATGAATAAGTCTCCCTCATGCACGGTTTGGTATGAAAGTCGAGCACAAAAGAATTTCATGAGGTACAAATATGTTATGATAAATTGATTACAAGGGACGTATACGAAAATGATTAGAATCTCGGTATATCGTGTCCTTTGGGAGGGGACTCGTTGCGAATAGGACGTTATTCGTAAGCAATATAGCCATGAATCCTGATATACTGTATCTTATGCGAAAAGACCTATTGCGGGTAGGACGCTATCCGTAAGCAGTATGCCAACGATGATATCCTGATATGACGTGTCCCTTGGGAAAGGATCCGTTGCATACACGAAGGAGTGTATCTGTAAGCGTCATGTCAATGTTGATATCCCGGTATGACGTGTCCCTTGGGAAGGACCCGTTGCAAATACGACGGAATGTATTTGTAAGCGTCGTAGCCCAGTATCTGTATGACCCTTGTACAATTGATATGTTTTTGAGTAGTGATGATGTACCTATGAATTCTTTTGTAGAATAGAGAAAAGTCTCGCATTTCATACATTGCATACAAATAATAAACAAATGAATGTGATTGATAAGACACTTGATTGGCATGCATCATTTGTATCATGATTTATTGTATGTGTGTGACTTAATCATTAATCTGCTTACGTCATATGACAAGTGACTTACTCCCATCCACCATGTCTGGTGGTAGGTACAAGTTCAAATCAGAGATAGTCTGTCTGTCCAAGCCAGAGACTCAAGCAAAGAAGGAGGATGCTCAATTTGATCTGATCCTTTGTAACCCTGAGCTGTTGTACTTTACACCTGACTGAGCCTCTATTGGCCCTCTTGGCTGAATTTCCGGTATATGGGGGTGCAAGAGTCTGGTTCATAACAGTAGCCCCCCAAGCCAGGTTGCACGTGAGTGGAGCGTGGGTTTAGTTTTCTTGGACTCCGTAAAGCCGGTTTGAGAGATGAGCCACTCTGGTCGAGGTTCTTCGTCTGATTGCTTCTAATTATTACTCAAAATCTTTATTTTGACATGAATCACTCTACCTTAGCCAAGGTGGTATTCTTACGCTGAAAGAGTTGCTTTATACCACTCGGACGGTGTCATAAATATTTGTACATGGGTGGTGACCACTGTGCGGATCATCACTTCCCATTTGCCTGTCCCCCTGGTGGCTAATCGGGTGGAGGGTGTACTTATTTCGAGTAGCTAAGATGTTGTATTGCTCTAGACTCTCTTAGGATTTTTCTCAAGGATTGAATACGATCATTTTTTCATTATTTTGGAACATAACTGAGTTACAATGTATTTTGCGTGACCTTTATTTCTAAACAACTTTAAATCAATCGTAAAATAGTTTATTCAAACATAAAGTACTAACTTCGTTGCACCTTTCCTACATATTAACGGAACCCGACTACTTTATTTGCCCTCTCCAATTTCCTTTGAACTCTTCCTCCCAGTATATCCTTCGATATTCATCCAAGTGTATATATATTTCAGCCTTTTTCATGATCTCATCAATGGATTTTATCTTGTGCATCACCAGATAGTTAGTGAACTTCCCGGGTTTGAGTGCCATGATGAGAAGATGTACTACAATCGGCGGTTCGATGTCATTAATTGACAAATACTCGATGTTGAACTGCGTAAGGAAATCCCTCAAAGATTCTCCATCCTCTTGCTTGATCTAGGAAAGGTGATGCTCAGAATTCGATTGTGCCTTGCTAGTCGTGAAGTGTCCAAGGAACTTGGCAGCCAAATCCTTCCAGCAACCAATCGAATTTGGCTCTAGATTGGTATACCATCGCAGTGCTGCCTTCTTCAATGTTAATGGAAACATCCTGCACTTGTATGCATCATTAGCTCCCTTGCAAGTCATCACCACTAAGAAACTGTCCACGTGCTCTTGGGGGTCAGTGTTACCATAGTAAGGCTCTACATTTGCTGGAGCTTTATGCTTTTGGGGCATCAGATACACCATTATAGCCTCAGAAAATGGGTGATCAGAACCCTCCCCATCTTCATAGCTTGATTTCAACAGTGTCTCCTTACTCCCTTTCGTCTGCCCATGGGAGGCTGCTCCCTTCTTCAACTCATTAATCAACTTGTCTTGGGCGTCCAGGCGCTTTCTCAACCGTAAGAGTTCCTCCCCCAAATTCGGTCCTCTCTTTGACTGTCCAATAGATGATCCTCTATCCTCATGACGGGAACGCGAGGAACTCCCTCTCCATGGGGGAATCCGCTTACGTGATTTCTCCTGGTCACTTTGAGGGTGATCTCTTCGCTTCGAGCGCTCGGCTTCAGTATGCCTCCTTCCTTCGCTTAACTGATCCCTCAAATCCGAATGGCGAGAGGGTGCCTTGCCATTGCTCAGACGGTCCCTCAAATGTCCACACTGTGATGGCTTGGCTCTGCATTCTTCCCATTAGACCAGTTCTCCATCTTCAAAGGGTGGTGGGAATTAGTTTCTTGCTCCCACTGTGGTTGCAAATGTTCTGTCGTAGAATCCTTGGACTTGAACTAACCGGTCAAGTCCCAATTCTTCTACTTGTTGCTGTTAGACGTGAAGGGGGGTACCTTGAATACCAAGATACCCACACTCTTGTCGATTGTTTTGGTGTTGTGTGTGTCAGTGTGAGCAAGATAGATCATACCTTGGTCTCTTACCTGCCTTTATAGGCGTAGTAGTAGGAGTGTGGTGTAAAGCCGGTTAATAAGGAATCTTGGATTCCAGCCAACGGCTATCTTTATGGTGACGATTTCATTTGTTAATGCTCATTATGACGCCTCCTCAACGTATAGCCTCTTAAAGGCCGTATGTCCAACGTTACCAGTTGGTAAGCCTCAATCCGGTTTGCCGGTATGCTGATTTCGTATCGTGTTGGGCCACAATGGGACCTCCTTGCCGAATTGACGGTATACCGGTTTCCACCAGATTGAGCCTCTTGGGGCCTCGTGGCCGAATTGCCGGTATACCGGTTTACACCTGACTGAGTCTCTATGGGTCATCTTGGTCGAATTGCCGGTATACCGCTTTCCACTAGATTGAGCCTCTTGGGGCCTCGTGGCCGAATTGCCAGTAAATCGATTCAAACCTGACTGGTCCTCTTGGCCTAATTGTCGGTATACCGGTTTACACCTAACTGGGCCTCTATGGGCCCTCTTGGCTGAATTTCCGGTATATGGGGGTGCAAGAGTCTGATCCATAACAAATGGATATAACACTTGAAAAGGAAAAAGGAAAAAAACCCGAAACTGGGTTGATACCTTATTAATACTCCCTCATTAGTTAACTTTTCACTTTTTAGGATTGGGCACACATATTAAGAAAGTGTTAATTATTGTAAGTTTTATATGTATTTTGTATAAAATGTCCATATTTAATCCTTATTGAATATTGTAGTAGTATTTAGTTTTTATTACAAAATGTGTCCATTAATTAATGTAAAGTGGTTTAGAGATGAAAGAGATGATAAAAGTAGAATTAACGAGAAGTAAGAAAAATGATTGAATGAAAGGATAAAGTTGGAAAGAAAAATATGTTTATGTATTGAAATATAAATAAATATGCATTATTATATTACATACCTTTGAATTTTCAAATTATCTAAAATTTGATATATATAATCATCGTTATAATCACATATAATTCAACGGTTAGATCAATAAATTTCATAATATATAAAAAATTATTTAAAGGTGTAAGTGACCAAAACTTATACATTATGTCAATGGATCCTTATACTTTTGTTTTTTTAACGAAGAAAGGTAATTAAAGGAAACATTTTACTGTGGAGGGGAACTTCACAGTCCCGGCACCTGGAGCAACATGGGTGGGGTGTCTCCCCAAGAGATGTTCTCCACAAGGATTCGAGCCTCTGACCTTATGGTCTTATGGGTTCTCAATATCCTTATGGTCCTAGCATGCTTCAACTAGTTAAAGGAAACATTTTATTGATACGTAATTTACGTAAAAGTAAATTAAAAGTTTAATCAGATCTTTAATCCTTTTGATGAATTATTTCATTTTTTTCTAAAAAAAGAACGAGAAGAAGATTAAATGACAAAATCGATTACCAACATGGGTTGGGACGAGTGGTAAGTGGCTCGGTCTCGCTTAAGCAAGGTCTCGAGTTCGAGTCCCTGTGAATGCAGAAAATTCATGTTGGGAGACTCACCTGCCATAGCCAGGCACGCGACCCGGGTTGGATCCGGATGTACCTAGATAGTACTTAGGGGGTAGGCAAAAAAAATGACAAAATCGATTTTGTCATAACAAAATCCAACTCGTCCCGATATAGGTGAATGGATATTGACGTTGGCATAGCACACCACATTGGACTCAACTCACACCATTCATATCATCATGTAGGAAAAGATAATTTAGGGAGAGAAAAAATGAAAAAAAAAAAAGTTTTTACTTTTTTATTGAGACGAAAAAAAAGGGAAAAGTTTAAAAAAAAAAAAGGAAAAAGAATTTGTGGACCAATGTAAAATTATTTTCTCTTTGTAATTGAAGAGAAAACTATAAAATAAACTACTAAAACAATAATAAAAAATTTACTTATTTTTTTTTATAATTTTTCTTTTATATTAAATAACGATTATTTTCATTTTCTCCGTAATCTCTGTCCTTTATTCCTCTCTTCCCATTCTCTTCAACATCATCAACCAATAAGAGGTCACAACACACACAAGGTAAAGACTTACTACAGTACTAAGAAGCTAATAAACTTCTTGAATTACCTAAGATAAAATAATAATAATAATAATAATAATAATAATAATAATAATAATAATAATAATAATAATAATAATAATAATAACTTCTTGAATTACCCCCGAAATTGAAGCAGTTAAAAAGGGTCTATACCTTTTTGCATGACCACCTAACTATTATAGGCTATAAATAAATAGCCACATACATACTCCCCTAGCTCTCATAATAACATTTTCATTATATATAGTTTCATATTCGTAGCATCAACACATATATACTTTGGTCTTTGATAATATATATAACATGGGTGTGGTGAGTAATTGGGAGAGCAAGGTGGCGGAGGTGGAGGCTTTTCGCCGGAAGACGGTGGCAACTGCCGGCATACACCGTAGGAAGGAGGATGAGGGAGGAAGGATGAATAAACTCTATGGTTTTGATGATGATGATGAAGGTGGGAGCCTTATATGTGTCACTAGTGGTGTCTCATATTTAGGACTTGCCTTGGTCAACCAGCTTTTGCTAAGGGGTTACTCTGTTCGAATCACGGTTGATAATCCAGGTACCTCTTTCTTTCTTCTTCTCAATTCAATTTCATTTGAAATAAAATAGTTTTGGATTATGGATATGTGTTGGTATAAGCTAAAGGAAGCTGAATCTGTAGAACATGAGATTCATAAATTTATTTTTTTAAAAAAAAATTTAATATGTTCGTAAAAAAACATTATTGTAAAGCTTCTTGCTTAAACACTTGATTTATCATTATCATGTGGGAGATAATCTAAAATCAGATTTGGATTAATCGTTCATAGTGTATTTTGATTTGGTGTGTGTTCTTCTTCCTTCTCCTCCTCCTTCTTTAAAAATTTTTTTTTTTTAAAAAAAAAAGAAGCTTTCAACAAAATAAAATATTAATTTTATAGTCAATGTGAAAAGTAAGAAAAACGACAAGAGAAACTACGAGACTATAGGAATAGAAAAATATTGTTTGAACACGGGAGATAAAATAATTAAAAGGATATTGTATTTTGTTATGAGGCGTAGAATAAGTGTACCACACTCACATGCAAGTAAAATATTATATTCAAAAGGCTCAGATGATGATATCCTTGAGCAATAGTAATATGCAAGGTGGTGAAATGTATAATAATCTTTTAATAGAAAATGGAGAATGCACCGGAAAGGTTTTTTTACACCATGAATGCATCATCCACTATTCATCCGTTTATGATTGTTGACTTTTAGATTAAAGTAATATAAATGAATGGTGGATAATGGATTGATGATGTAAAAAACCTTTTACACTGTCGATGCATTCTACATCATTTTTCATCTTTTAAAGAAATATATAAAATTTCAAGTTGAATAATTTAATAATAGATTAAAATATTAAATTAAATATTGGTTAAAATATATTACTAATAATTATTGGACGAAGAAAATAGACAATAAGTGAAAAGAAGGGAACGCAGAAGATGAGTTGTATGGTGCGGAGTAATTTTTTATGTATATTCTCTTTGTTTCATATTTAAGGTTGTTTAAAATTGACATATAAAAAAATAAGAAATTATTAATTGAAATTATATTTTATTTTATTTTGACTAAAACACTTTTATGCATGACGATGTATTTTAGAGAGCGAATAAAATGTAGAATTGATGAATACCATAATTAATCAATGAGGATAATATTGTAAAAGAATTTAACCAAACCTTGAGACCTTAAAACAAAATGATCTTAAAACAATCATTGTTTTGCCTTTTATCATTGTTTTCCCCTGATTCGGGAAATTTGGAACCTCATGCGGCTGGATTAACATATTTCTTTCAGTCACATTTATTAAGAAGTTGATCGGTGTACAGATTTTTTTGCGAATTGTGGTCATGGTAATTATTATATATAGTTGTATTTTTTTAGATTATTTTCCCCCTAATTTGTTTTACCTAGTGTGTGATGATGCTTATGTGATTGTTTTTTTAGACTAGTGTAGCTTGTTTAGGTTGTGTTCAGCCTTTTAGCCCCGTTGATTAAAAAAAAAAAAAACAAATCTTAGAAAAACTAATAAAAAGCTAAAATAACATTACATAACAAACGGATGGGTAATAAACATCTATAAATATCAATAGCCAATAAAACACTCAATTAATAACTCAATAAAAGTGTTCGCGTAAGACAGTCCAGTTGGTGACTGCAGGGACACTTAGGATTTCTCCCTCCCCAGGTCATGGGTTCTAGTCTCAGACCTCCCATATAAAAAAAAAAAAAAAAACTCAATAAAAGTACTATAACTTCAAAAGAAAAATCGATACAAAAGATTTTTCAGTATGTTTACACATTAAGTCATGGTGGGTAGGTGTGTGAGAAAATGGGGATGGGTGAGGTACAATTGCAATTGCGTATTAACACTTCAGAATAAAAGTAATTGTATTCGGCTCATTAGTCCTCGTCCTCGATCACTTAAAGTCACTGATTTTTGTGTAAATAATATTATTATCACAAAAGGAATTATAAACGTACTACTCCTATAACTTGCCTAAATGTAATTTATGAAACAACAATGATACATAATAACAAATAAATATGATAGATATGTTTATAAAATCAATTTACAAATAAGTTTACAATGTAAAGTTAGTAACATGTGTTACAAAGTAATATTTTACTTATAATACATCATATCACTCTCTTATGATGTAGATTTATTTTTTATTATTACATATGATGTACACTTATTTTTAAGTTTATTAGTAAGCCTATATATTATTAGTCAATAATAACAAAAAAACATTTAAAAAATCCTTATAATTACTTAATAAGGACTTATGTATCATAAAATACTATATTTTGCCTTATCAATAATTAGATTAAATGTATCATATTTTGTGGTTTGAAAAACAAACATTAGACGAATTTTATTAAGAGAATATATATTTTTCTTTATGAAATCTCGTTTATAAAAGTAGTAATTTATTAAAAGTCAACTGAAACACTGAATATTCTGAGACAACAAAATGGTATATTAAGCATCTCAACTTTTGTATTTTTACAATTTTTTTATTTTACACTCTTATTTTATTTCTTTTAATATATATTATATTATCAACAATTTTATCCAGTTCCTTTCTTATCTTTCTCCTTTTCGCATCTCTTAAATCTCAGAATGAATGAAATATAGGAGAAGTAATGATCTCAAAATGAATTTTTTTTTTCCTAATGATCTCTTGAAATGAATCCATATTAATATGACGATCTTTCATACACACAAAAGACAATTTAAAAAAAATAAAATAAAATAAAATAAAATAAAATAAAATAAGACTACCCTTTGGAAAGAAAGAATCAATAAGCACGGCTATAGAAAAACTGTGCGCGTGGAAGTTTTCGTATTTGACAAATTATTTGCGGTTGAAAACTCTCTTGGCATTTGGCAACGTCATATCTATGTTTATTGATGAACCAATCCCGTCAAATATGCATCAAAATAGTAATGCTACCTCGTCCCTAATTATAAGACCCTCTTGGGAGATTTCATGTCCATTAAAAAAGTGGAATAATTTAGTTAATTGTATTGGAAATGTGAACTTTTGATATGTATTTTCAAAGTTACCCCTGTTAATGTTATTGGGAATCTAAAAAGTGTTAAATAAATAGTGGTGTTTATGAAAAAAAAATAATTAATGCTCATTGAAAATTGGTAAAGGGCCTTATAAATAGGGATAAAATAAAAGTGTCAGAAGGACCTTATAATTAGGGACGGAGGGAGTAGTATTTATAATAAAAAATACTAATAATTATAAAAAGTTAGTAATAGTATTTCATATATGATAATAGTATGTAATATCAATTTTATACTCCCTCCGTCCCATTATCTTGGTAAAAGTTAAACAAGTGAATGAAAATAAGAAAGTATCTATTTAATATAATGAATGTTTCATTCATTAATTACAAATTGATATTACACAAATTTTCATATCATTACAATTAATACATATTGCAATATTGCCTAAAAAAAATCTTTAAATGTTTTTTCCTTATTTACTTATCAATTTCAATATATAATTTTTAAGATTTTTCATTTATTTTTTTACTTTAATATGGGACAAAATTTTTTGAATTTTTTTAACAAGATAATGGGACGAAGGGAGTATATACGTGTATATATATATATATATATATATATATAGACACACACTCCCATCTATTTATACATTATTTTATTAACTAATCATATTAATATGAAACAATGTGAGAACGTCAAGAAATATAATGTGGTATATAACGAGTATCAAATATTCTCATATTAATAATTAATAAATATGACGAGTTATAGTTGGGGTTTAGGGTAATATGATGGGAATACCTGAAAACTAAAAAAAAGTTCTCTTGGAGTATTATTACTAAATGGAAAATATTTTGGTCCATATTTATGAGATATAGTCGACCATGTAAACTATATTCTCTAGTGTACAATTTTGAATAATGAATCTGTCAATGCCGATGTCATGAAACACAAGGACCGACTTAGAATTTTAAATTTCTTAAAGTTTATATCATCTTGGATTATTTTTTAGAAAATTATGGAAATGCATTGATGATGTAATGTGTTTTACATTATCGGTCGATCATTCATCATTTATGTGTTCTACTTCTAGTTAAAAATAAATGTTTAATAATAATAATACATTAATGATAGATGATGTGCTGACAGTGTAAAAAATCCTTACGTTGTCGATGCACCACTCATTCTCCCTATTTTTTAATCTACCCAACCCATTTTCTCTATTTTTTAATTTATCCATTATCCTTCACTTGCTGGAAATATTTTATGCATGCTCGTAAAACCCAAAAGAGTGCCGCAGTAAGTTAGTTAACCACGGTAATATCTCTTTTCCCTTTTTTGCATACATTATTATTTGTACAACACGAAAAGAAAACTCACATGTGGCCAACCAAGTGCCTCTTTAATTGAGTTTAACAATTTTTTCTTTTTTCTTACTTGTAAGTCACATTTAAAAAAAAATAGATTTTATTTATAAGTCATTTCTTATTTTTAAAAAACCTTTATTACTTTTTTTTAAATTGTCTTTCGTTTATTAATATGAAACAATGAGTTTATGATTTTGTTTTTTTTTTTTGCAAATAAAAAAAATTAAATTATAATGTTAAAATATTTTTTGAAACTTCATTAAATATAACTACTTTTCTTAATTTTTATAAAAATAATTTAATATGCATGATTTATAATTAAGATGAGATGAAATATTCAAGATCTATTCAAAAACAAACACAAAATAAAAAATAAATTATTCAAGATGGAAATTCTTTTTGATAGTTAGAATTTTATTAGAGATAAATCTAGCAAAGTATTAAGTTTGGAAAACTCATCCTACCTTGTTGGAAGGGTTGGCAAGTATGTACCCAAACACTCTCTTTTTTTTTTTTTTACACCCTGGTATCCGGCCCACTGGACCGACTAATCCAGTTCGAGGGAGGTTCCGGGGTTAAGGTTTTATTCCTCTCCCAACGTTGTTGCGGGGGATCGAACCGTGGTTCGCCCTACCAAGTGCAGTCCCTGGCACCACTGCACCAACAGCTCGTTGGTTACCCAAACACTCTTTAATAAAAAGAAATGGAGGACATAGAATTTATGTAATAAACTTGTCTACTATATTTATGGTGTGACTAGAATTATAAATAACATATATATATATATATATATTAACCTTTTTTACTTCTTAAATTGTCTAAAATAAATGTGTCTACTATCTATACTTGTTTATGGTGGTGTTAATGTTAACGAGGAGGTTGGTGTGGTATGTGGACACAATATGCAGAGGACATAGAGAAGCTGAGGGAAATGGTGATGTGTGGTGAGATAAAGACAACAACAATGTGCAATTATGAAGCAGTTATGGCAAAGCTAACTGATGTTGATAGCTTGGAGAAAGCTTTTGAGGACTGTCGTGGCGTTTTTCACACCGCTGCCTTTACCGACCCTGCTGGCCTCTCTGGCTACACTGTGAGTCTTTATTTATACTTTTTACATTTTCTTTTTATGGAAATTTATATTTTATGCATTTGATGTATAGGTTAATCAAATATTAAAAAGGATATTTTATTTTTGCAGTATGATACACTTGAATAAAAATAATTATTTAGTTTTTTCAAAACAATTTTATTATTTATATTATCTTATTTTATTCATTGTATGCATAAAATAAAAAAATAGCTTATATATAAGCATTTATTTCAACTTTTAATGGTATTAATTATTTTGTTTAGTGTTTTTTAAATTTTAATAATAATTAGTATAAAAGTAAGTTTAAAAAAATTATATCAAATGTATTCTATTTCAATATTACAAATCAAATTAATTAACTTCTTTTTTAATTTTTTGAAAAGGACTTATTTTAAAAACCGGTGGTTTTTAGGATGAAAATAATGTTTAAACTTTAATTTCTTTTAGTTCAAGAATATGAAAGAATTAAACAAAAGAATAAGAACACATAAGAATAACTAACCTGTAAATTTCAAAAAAAAAAAAAAAAACTAACCTGTAAAATTTCTTCTTTTTTTTTTTTAACCAAAGATGTCCTCTATCGACAGTTAGAGATTAATTTTTTCAAGACGAAGAAATCACCGAAATGAATACAACCTCTCTCAACAAAACATTTTCCATACCCATAACAAAATAACTTGTAAAATTTCTAATCGTGATACTTAATTTTTCAAAGGACATATGCACTTGCACTTGCATATTCCACGAATCTTATTTTTTTAATATCGGTCTTGCTAGGTAATGATCTTAGGTATTGTTGACTAAGGAATAAAACTGGAACCTTTATTTATAAAAAAAGTCTTTATTAAATTAAAATTAAAAAAATAATACTAGTTTTCTATAAATGAAAAAAATTATCACTCGGTTAAAATAGTTATTGCCTTGTATTTTTTTTTTCTTAATTTAAATATGGTTAGTCCTACCATATTTTCAGGACACGTACACCCAAATTACTTTTTTTTTTTGTCCGTATTCCTTGCGGAACCACCGGTACCTCCAAGAGCACCCTTAATACCAGGGAGCCTTTGAGACTAATCCGGAGCGAGCTGCGTGGCTGGCTCTTCCAGCGAGATGTTTTTAGTGGGAATCGAACCCGGGACTACTAGCACCCGTGTCTCATTCCCAAGATTTCAGTTGGGGCCTTACACCAACTGAACCAAGCCTCGTTGGTACACCCAAATTACTTTTTATGACTATTGTATAGTGCATTTAATAAAGGGGTTATGATGGGTGGTAATACAATTGATCTAGAGGTATACCCCACCTCTATTCTTTTGTCTAAACCGGCTAGTATTATTGATCTTTGTCTTGCATAACAAGACATAATTTGGCCCTTCCTTGTGAACGATAGTAAAATCTCATCACATGTATTGCATTTTTCTTTAGGCTTATTTATGGTTTTGGTCCCTAAAAATTCAGGGTGTTTTGGTTTTAATCCTTAGAAGTTATTTTGACTGGGATTAATCCTTAATTTTTTAAACATTTTGATTTTAATCCCCTCCATATGAAAAAAAATAGTTATTTGCTGATATGGTTAACGAAAACTCACACCAGCAGCCACTTGGTATGAGGTAGCGTCAAATAAGAGATATAACATGGATGATTCAGGCTCATGAACTCAAGAACTCAAGACTTTGCGTATGGGACCATTTTGAGTATTGGACCATTTTGCATCCGTGGATATGTATCATCCACATCATATCGCCTATTTGGCATCACCTCAGACCACGTGGATTGCTGATGTGGTGTTCCACTAACCATACAAACAAATAACAAATTTTTCCTAATGGAGGGGACTAAAACCAAAATGTTTGAAAAACTAAAGACTAATCACAATCAAAATAACTTTTAAAGACTAAAACAAAAACACGCTGAACTTTTAGGTACTAAATACATAAATAAATAATAAGCCTTTTCTTAAGCTCATCACATGTGTTGCATGATATCACCGTTTTAATTGGACCCGGATCATTTTGTATATTCTTGTACGATTTATGGTGAATAATGGTCCCGACCAACGTGTAATAATAATAGTATAAAACCCAACCTCAAAAGTTCAATTATTTGCTGGTTTGCTTTTACTTTCAGAAATAATTTTTGTTGTTTATCTAGCATTCTACGGGATGAGATGACAGAATAGTATGAAATTTTTTATTTTTTTCACTTTTAAGATATCTGGTTTCATTCTTGAATCTAGACTATTTTATTTTAGTATTAGCTTATAGTTTATTTGATAAATTTTACTAACTTATTTATTCAATAAAAAACTTATAAAGTTGTTTGATCAATTTTATTTTTTTTATAAAAGCTATAACCTAGTGTTATGAGTGATCAATAATTATTTTTAGGCTTAAATATCAAATTGGTCCTTATAAATATTGACCACTTTAAAATTAGTCAATATTTTATTTTTTTTAAGATTTTAGTCCTTGTTTTTTCTCCATTTTGATTTTGGTCCCCATCATCAACTATAGATGAAAAATGCTGATGTGGCTAACGGGAAATGGAGAAAAACCAAAACGAAAGGAAAAAGCATGGACCAAAACTTTCGAATAGTGAAAATATGATGACCAAAATCAAAACTCATTTGCATTATCCTGAACCATAGATGACGGTGGGGATCAAAACCAAAACAAAATGAAAAAACAGAGACCAATACCCAAAAAATGAAATATAGGGACTAATTTCATAGAGGTCTACATTTACAGGGACCAATTTGATATTTAAACCTTATTTTTATTATGTCAGCATATAACAAAAATCTTACCCCAAATCAATATGATATTACTAGTTCTTTTAAGTAATTTTATAAATTTTAGTTAAGAGTTAATAGTCACATAGGTCCCCAAAAGATATCCGTGGAATCAGTTAGGTCCCTGAAAGATTTGTGGAATCTCCTAAACCCCCAAGGATCAATTTGGCGTCACGTTACTCCCCCTATCCAATTTCGACATGAGGGACCTAACGAAATCCTATGTGGCATGTTAAATGCTTTGTTGACCACAATGCCATGACGGACTATTAAGAAGGTTCCACGTTTGAGTCAAAAAAGCATTTAACGTGCCACGTAAGATTCCGTTAGGTCCCTCATTGGGGGACTAGCGTGATGTCAAATTGATTTTTCGGGGGTTTAAGAGATTCCACAAATCTTTCAGTGACCTAACTGATTCCAAAATGATCTTTGGGGGTTTAAAAGATTCCACAAATCTTTCAAGGACCTAACTGATTCCACATGTATCTTTCGGGACCTATGTGACTATTAACTCATATAGTTAATTGTACAATTTTGTTTTGTCAATTGTCTCCAATTCAGTAAGGTTTACACATTTATCAACTTTAGCCTCTGATCTCACAATTTTCATCTAGCTTCGCAACTTTTAGGAGTCTTGCAACTTTCAACTAGCCTATTTCTTCATATTGTAGTAAATTATCTTCCGAACATAACCTTCATTTGCAATGATCTACCTTTGTGATTGGCTTGGCATTATTTTGTTCATACTTGTAAGAGTTATGGGGAATAATGGTGCCAACCGGCAAAGTAACCAACTCAATTAACGATAAAGCTCAATCCCTTGCTGGTTTGCTTTAATTACTTATTAGAAGTTTAGAACAGAACTTAGCTTGTCTTAATAATCACTGGTTCCTACTTCGGATCATCTTTACTAACTGCTAAGTATTGTACAGTGTACACTGATATTATTAAGTTCATCCTTTGATTAAAGTTACTATTTCATTCAACACCAATGAGTAATAAAATGAGAAAATAGATGATGCATCGACATCGACAGTGTAAATATTGTTTACATCATCAGTGCATCATTCATCATTCATTTGTTTATGGTGACTGCCTTTAAAATAAAAGTAATAATATAAATGAATGGTGGATGATGGACTGATAATGTAAAAAACGTTACAGCGTCAGTGCACACTCATTAATCTTTAATATATGAACCAACAAAATTAACTTAATAATCGATTTCTTCACAAAGAAAATAACATGTGTTATAAAATAGTATTTTGCTTATTAATAATTGATTAACAAGTGATACATGTCACTTTCTTTCTTATTATGTAAGCTGTTTGTGGGCCAATATATATATCATTGATCATCATTTTTATTCAACTATTGAATCATGTCATACTTTTTAGGATAAGCACAGGTCAATTGTTGTTACATAATGAATATGTAAAATATTAAAGTTAGAATGCAATGTCTAATCAATTGCCTATGTCTATTATCTAGAAATCTATGGCTGAGATTGAGGTCAGGGTCGCTGAGAATGTAATGGAAGCATGTTCAAGAACACCTTCAATAAAAAGATGTGTATTCACGTCGTCACTATCTGCTTGTGTGTGGCCAGACAATGCAGAATCAAATCTATACCTTACTATCAACCACAGCTCCTGGAGCAGTGAATCACTATGCATAGATAAGAAGGTAAATTTCCAAAACAATTGCACTATTCTTTTCTCCTATACAAGTTTATGTACTGTAGGAAGGGGCAGATAGATAGAGTAGAGAGCAATTCATATATCTTGTTCTTTAAATGTAAATGCGCTTAGCCAATTTTTTTTTTTTTAAAGTTTGTATAATTATGCAACCTACTCTAACTTGTTTTTGTAAAGCCTACACCATTCTTATGAACCTGATAGAGGCCCGATATTATTGAGGTCTCTGGACGACGAATTTCATTAAATATTTATATTTTTAATTAATTAATAATATATTCAACGGTGTGGATGTGGCCGGGACCATTGGTCCCGAACCCGGATCACACAATAATTTCTCCCAATTAGGGCTGTAAAGAGTGTGCAAACAGAGAATCAAAATTGAGATATAGAACATTTGACAAGAATCAAACAATTATTACTCTCCCTAACTCTATATTTTCAACTGTTACCCAATGACAGACGCATGTAGAGATTTTCTTCATTTTCTGTCCATTTTTTAATATTTGAAAGTCATCGTATTTTAAACAATATTTAAGTTAATATTTAAACATTTAGATAAATTATTTAATAATTGAGATCGTATCAAAAAATGGAAGGATCAGAACTCATGAGATACCAACACAACAATGTACAATCTTTCCTAATTTTTGCTTGGAATAGTTGATCATCATGATCAATTTAATTACTTATAGGTTTCTAGCACATAATAAGTAAGCAACATAATGGCATCTAATAGATTATCTGCATAGGGTATGGAGAAGTGAGTCAAAGCAATAACTTTTTAGGCAAATCTTCTTTATCCACCCTTATTGTAGGTGATAAATATGATGTATGACCGTACTTTTTTCTTGTAATATATGGCAGCTTTGGTATGCATTAGGCAAGATGAGGGCAGAGAAGGCTGCTTGGAGGATAGCTAATGAGAGGGGTTTGAAGCTCACTACCATATGTCCAGCTCTCATTACAGGTCCTGAATTTTGTCGTAGGAATCCAACAGCAACAATTGCTTATCTTAAAGGTAGTAATAATATTACTATGTAACCAAAACCAGTGTCCAATTTCTTGTCCCATATGACATAATAGCATATAAAGTTATTACAAATGTAAATGCAGGAGCGCAAGAAATGTATTCTCAAGGTTTGCTAGCAATAGTTGATGTAACAAAATTGGCTGAAGCTCATGTATGCGTATTCAAGGCAATGAATAGCAATGCTTCTGGAAGATACATTATCTTTGATCATGTAATTAATACTCAGAGTGAAGCAGAGAAGCTGTCCAAGGAAATTGGTATGCCTAAGGATAAGATATGTGGGGATGCATCAAACAATTCTTTGCATAGATTTGTAATGTCAAATGAGAAGTTATGTAGACTCATGTCAAGGTCACTTAGGTGTTACAGTGAATATTATTAGATGGAACAATGCTATTATTTAATCATAGCCTCAAAAGTGTGTTTATGGTTATGGCATAGGAGAGATGAGCTATGCTCTATAGTTTGCTTAGTAATGCCGGTATTTATTTGTTTTTTTCTTTTTTTTTTTGGTTAATGAAATTATTATTTTGTAATTTAATTATTTATATAATTCTATTCAATTTTGCACCAAACAATGTTAATGATCTCAGTGCAGGACTTGGGAACCATATCAAGTGATTAAAATTAGCCAAGTTACCAATCTACAAAGCAACTATTGAGTAACGTATTTGAATTTGCTGGGGTAACAAAAAGTGATTGCATACAATTTTAGATTCATATGGGCTATTGGTGAGAATTTGGTCATGTCCAATTTTCCATAGGTGGAATTTCCATTTCTCCGGGCAATTGATTTTCCAAAAGTTTTCCCGTGGTAGATTTGGTGCAGTTGGTATCTCATTAGCAAGTCGGTATCTCATTAGCAAGCAACCTGTATGCTTGTTTAACAGTGAAGCCTCCACGGTTCGATCCACTCCATGAAATTTTGTCATCTTCTAAATCCTTATGGGGGCAAGGGATTGTTCGAATGATGTCTAACATTTGAGGCGGATGAATCATGGTCTTAACAAGGATTAAGTCTTGTGAAAGGTCAATAGGTTGTAAAGCGAAGTTGCTGAAATAAATGTTGTTACCAACCCATTTATCACGCCAAAACCAAGTGCCTCTACCATTTCCTAGTCTAGGATGGAATTTTAGTTGAGACATTATTCCACAATTTGGCACAGTCAAATACCACAATTTAAAAAAATACAGGTTGCACAAAATCAAAATAAAATTATGCATTTGGCACAAAGTAATAAATTTCAGATGTTATTCATATTACTACCAGCAATCAATAGGAAAAGTTTATAAAGAAATAATCAAATAAAAATTCAGAAGTAGTATGACTCAGTCCCTTAGATGTTCATAATGATTGCGATCATGCCCGCAAATCATTACAGGTCTGTAAGAGCTCATCATAGTCATACTCCCAAAACTATGATTTAAATTAAATTGAAAATTAGAGTGCAAAATTTAGTGCATGCTTGGTTCTGCGATGAGTGAACTCAGAATCTATTTTGTAATGTCAACGCTATAACAGTTGTTTATACTCTAACATGATGATTTTGGGATCAATTAATTTGCTGATTCGTAATCAAACATGTTATTGATCAATTTGGAGTAAGTAAATATTTTCATGATAAATAAATTAAATGGGGGCCTCAGAGATCTTGGTGGATAATAAATCATCAAATGGGTGATTCCCATCAAGAGTAGCAAATATTATTCTAGCATCATCGGCCCACATAATCACTTTCATTTTCCAAGGGCAAAACATACAAAATTAAAATCAAAACAATGAACAAAAAATGTCCAATCTATAAGATAAAATAACGTTATATAAAAAAAAGGGTCTAATATGATGTTGTCAGAAATAAGCTGTGATCTCATGCATAAAAATGTCAATGGGAATCCGAATGATTTTTTATCATCACACAACATCATATATCATAATCAAACGCCATAGACATAAACAAAAATAAAAAAATAAAAAAAACACAAACAAAGTTGAATATCAAAGTTAACATTTGATCAATTTATATTCTAAATGACAGATGTACCCTTAGGTTATCATTGGATATACAATTCCATAGAACGATGTTTTGTTAATAACCTCGAGGCAAATCTATCATTCAGAAGAAAAAATGAATGATGAATTGTAATACTAGAGAAAAACAGAAAGAGGGAATTGTTGAAAGAATGGTGATGGTGAGAGGAATATAAAGGGTCACAGAGGAGAGGGAAGATAGCTGTGGTTTTTCGGCTGCTGAGAAAAGCTAGGTTAGGTTAGGGTTTGGTGAAAGGTTGAGGAATTTTTATAATTAATTTGGATTATGGGCTTTTTTATGATGATTGCAATGGTATGGGCTTTTTGACAAGTGAAAATCATCCATCAGTGTTTCATGGATAATTGGAGCTGGGCTTCTATTTGGAATTTCACTCACCTTCCTTCCTTTTTTTTTAGAAACGGAATTCTCTCCCCAACTATTATCCCCACACCCCAATTTAAACAGTGAAATTTCATTTTTACCCTTTATTAAATTTCCGACTCAGGACTCTCGGAATATTTTTCCGAGAGGTAAAGTGAAGAATTTTCCAACAGGTACCTCTCGGAATTTTAAAAAATTAGCAATTCTTCTACTTGTTGCTGTTAGACGTGAAGGGGGTACCTTAAATACCAAGATACCCACACTCTTGTCGATTATTTTGGTGTTGTGTGTGTCAGTGTGAGCAAGATAGATCATACCTTGATCCCTTACCTGCCTTTATAGGCGTAGTAGTAGGAGTGGGGTGTAAAGCCGGTTAATAAGGAATTTGGGATTCCAGCCAACGGCTATCTTTATGGTGACGGTTTCATTTGTTAATGCTCATTATGACGCCTCCTCAACATATAGCCTCTTAACGGTCAAATGTCCAACGTTACCAGTTGGTAAGCCTCAATCCGGTTTGCCGGTATGTTGGTTTCATATTGTGTTGGGCCACAATGGGACCTTCTTGCCGAATTGACGGTATACCGGTTTCCATCATATTGAGCCTCTTGGGGCCTTGTGGCCGAATTGCAGGTATACCGGTTTACACCTGACTGAGTCTCTATGGGTCCTCTTGGCCGAATTGCCGATATACCGGTTTCCACCAGATTGAGCCTCTTGGGGCCTCGCGGTCGAATTGCCGATAAACCGGTTCAAACCTAACTGGTCCTCTTGTCATAATTGTCGGTATACCGGTTTGCACCTAATTGGGGCCTCTATGGGCCCTCTTGGCTCAATTTCTGGTATATGGGGTGCAAGAGTCTGGTCCATAACAGATGGATATGACACTTGAAAAGGAAAAACGAAAAAAACCCGAAATTGGGTTGATACCTTATTAATACTCCCTCATTCGTTAACTTTTCACTTTTTAGGGTTGGACACACATATTAAGAAAGTGTTGATTATTGTAAGTTTTATATGTATTTTGTCTAAAATGTCCATATTTAATCCTTATTGAATATTATAGTAGTATTTAGTTTTTATTACAAAATGTGTCCATTAATTAATGTAAACTGTAAAGTGATTTAGAGATGAAATATATGATAAAAGTAGAATTAACGAGAATGAAGTAATAGAAATGATTGAATGAAAGGATAAAGTTGGAAAGAAAAATATGTTTATGTATTGAAATATAAATAAATATGCATTATTATATTACATACCTTTGAATTTTCAAATTATCTAAAATTTGGTATATAAAATCATCATTATAATAACATATAATTCAACGGTTGAATGAATTTCATAATATATAAAAAGTTATTTAAAGGTGCAAGTGACCAAAATTTATACATTATATCAACGGATTCTTATACTTTTGTTTTTTAATGAAGAAAGGTAATTAAACCAAACATTTTATTGATACGTAATTTACGTAAAAGTAAATTAAATTTTAATCTGATCTTTTATCGTTTTGATGAATTATTTCTTTTTTTTTCGAAAAAAAGAACGAGAAGATGATTAAATGACAAAATCGATTTTGTCATAACAAAATCCAACTCGTCCCGATATAGGTGAATGGATATTGACGTTGATATAGCACACCACATTGGACTCAACCCACACCATTCATATCATCATCTATGATCCTAGGTTTGAAATCAGAAAATTTAGGAAAAAGAGAATTTAGGGAGAGAAAAAATGAAAAGAAAAAAAGTTTTTACTTTTTTATTGAGACAAAAAAAAAGGAAAAAGAATTTATGGACCAATGTAAAATTATTTTCTTTTCTCAATTAAAGAGAAAACTATAAAATAAACTACTAAAACAATAATAAAAAATTTACTTTTTTTTTAAAAAAAAATTTCTCTCATACCAAATAAGGATTATTTTCATTCTCTTCATAATCTCTCTTCTTTATTACACTCCTCCCATTCTCTTCAACATCACCAACCAATCAGAGGTCACAACACACACAAGGTAAAGACTTACTACAGTACTAAGAAGCTAATAAACTTCTTGAATTACCTAAGATAAAATAATAATAATAATAATAATAATAATAATAATAATAATAATAATAATAATAATAATAACAACTTCTTGAATTACCCCCGAAATTGAAGCAGTTAAAAAGGGTCTATACCTTTTTGCATGACCACCTAACTATTATAGGCTATAAATAAATAGCCACATACATACTCCCCTAGCTCTCATAATAACATTTTCATTATATATAGTTTCATATTCGTAGCATCAACACATATATACTTTGGTCTTTGATAATATATATAACATGGGTGTGGTGAGTAATTGGGAGAGCAAGGTGGCGGAGGTGGAGGCTTTTCGCCGGAAGACGGTGGCAACTGCCGGCATACACCGTAGGAAGGAGGATGAGGGAGGAAGGATGAATAAACTCTATGGTTTTGATGATGATGATGAAGGTGGGAGCCTTATATGTGTCACTAGTGGTGTCTCATATTTAGGACTTGCCTTGGTCAACCAGCTTTTGCTAAGGGGTTACTCTGTTCGAATCACGGTTGATAATCCAGGTACCTCTTTCTTTCTTCTTCTCAATTCAATTTCATTTGAAATAAAATAGTTTTGGATTATGGATATGTGTTGGTATAAGCTAAAGGAAGCTGAATCTGTAGAACATGAGATTCATAAATTTATTTTTTTAAAAAAAAATTTAATATGTTCGTAAAAAAACATTATTGTAAAGCTTCTTGCTTAAACACTTGATTTATCATTATCATGTGGGAGATAATCTAAAATCAGATTTGGATTAATCGTTCATAGTGTATTTTGATTTGGTGTGTGTTCTTCTTCCTTCTCCTCCTCCTTCTTTAAAAATTTTTTTTTTTTTAAAAAAAAGAAGCTTTCAACAAAATAAAATATTAATTTTATAGTCAATGTGAAAAGTAAGAAAAACGACAAGAGAAACTACGAGACTATAGGAATAGAAAAATATTGTTTGAACACGGGAGATAAAATAATTAAAAGGATATTGTATTTTGTTATGAGGCGTAGAATAAGTGTACCACACTCACATGCAAGTAAAATATTATATTCAAAAGGCTCAGATGATGATATCCTTGAGTAATAGTAATATGCAAGGTGGTGAAATGTATAATAATCTTTTAATAGAAAATGGAGAATGCACCGGAAAGGTTTTTTTACACCATGAATGCATCATCCACTATTCATCCGTTTATGATAAATACCGGGCATTTGAGTGTAAATAATAGTTGCTTTTATGTCATCATTTGGCCTGTTCCTCCTAGGCTTAATTGGTACAGGAGCATGAACTTTAATGTCACTTAAGATTCGTACTGTGTTCACTCACTGGCAAGTATACCAGGTCGCTCAAGTAATATAAAATCGGTAAGACCGAGTCGTTCCACCGAGAGTAATGATTTCAATTAAAAAGTTCAATAAATAAAGCTACGCGCATAAAAATGATATTAACTTGGAAAATATTGCGTTTAAAATAAAATTTAACAAATAAATAAATAAAGTGCGAGTGTGGAAAAATAAAGGGGTGGTGCAGTTTCGTAAAGTCGGGAATGAATTGTCGTTACCGGTTCTCAAATATTAATTTAAACTATTAAATCAATTGTCACCTTTTGGATTATTTTTGCAAAATCAAGAATAATTTAATACCTTAAATTATTCTAGTTTGTTAAAAATAAATCTTCCTCGATACCTCGAGCAAAGCCTTAAATTTCTAACCATAAAATATTTGCTCAGTCAAAAATAAATTAAATCATACAATTTGCAGGCAATATACCTATCCCTACACAATTGTATAACTTACATCCACAGGCAGTTTATTGTCTAATATACCTATCGGACAATAATCCTATCGTATATTTACGTCTAAATATACACGACAATTAAACCAGATGTAAGTACAAAATATAACAATTAACAATAGACAAAATCAAATATATGACAAACACACATAACAATTCTTCATTCCCAAATGAGTCTTAAGATCTCATAGTCAAAAACAAGAAATTAAGATGCAAACTTGGAAAAATTCACATACCAAATATCAAGTTTCAAACTCTTTACAAAACCACACCTTGAAAGCCTTGAGTTTTTGTTGTTCTTGCTCAAGAAGATGAAGAAAATATGCTGTGTAAGAGAAGGAATTCGTGCCACCAAAAAAATCCTCTAACAAAATGAAAATCGAGTTATTAAGTAACTGCAGCTGATCAAAACGCGCTTGAGCGCGCTCAAGCGCGCTTAAGCGCGTTTCAACAGCCAATCAGAACGCCTGGAATTGGGTCACAGACCCCAATTTTTATTGCAAAAACCACACGCGCTTGAGCGCGATCAGACACGCCTGAGCGCGTGTCTGTTGAAATCTGGGTCAACTGACCCCTCTGCTACCGCCACGTGGCCATCTGATCCAAGCGCGCTTGAGCGCGCTTTTTCCACGCTCAAGCGCGGTTCGCTGAAATGGGCTGTTTGGCCCAAAATCTTCTTCTCAGCTTGGGCTTTTTCTTCACCAATGCCCCTCTTCAGCTGATTTGGCCCAAATAATCTGAAATTCAACAAAAACTAAAATTAAAATACAAATAAATTATCTATACAAATATTTTGCTAAAAACTCCTAAAAATTAATCTATTTGCTGAGAAACAAAACAAAGCACTAATGAAAAGGGCCCAAAAATATATCAAAATCATCACTTCCTGGCCCAAATCACTCCCCCAAACTTAGCATTTTGCATGTCCCAGGCAAAAGTAAATAAAAATCAAAACTAAGAACAATCCCTAATCAAGATATAGACAGCTAATACAAAATTCTAACTACCTACTCAGGACACCCTTTTCACAAATTATTTACAAATTCACAAATCAACTAATAAGGTAACTAGGTGAAGAAAAAAAAAATTAGTACATACTCAACACTCACAAATTCCCTCATGTGTATGGTTCAGCAATAAGCACTCACATTCATTCAAAAGCAACAATTACCATAAGCTTGACTGCGGACCTACAACTCCACTGAACTAAATGAAACATGCAAAAATCAATAGGTCTTTCACTGGTTGTAATGGGGCCAAGGTTTATCTACAATGGTAGGATAAAAGAAGAAAGGGATAAAAACTAAGGTTTAAAAATTAAAACATACCCCTTTTTAGGAACTTGGATGAACTCAAAATCTTTCACATAATAGGACAATCCAAAATTCCACTTCTTCCAACATTTTTTCTTTTTACAAGTTGTTCTCTTCCCTTCTTTTTTTTTATTTACAAGTATGAACAAACTTGGATTTTTTTTTTTTTTTTTTAAGAAGAGAACCCCTTTGTTTTCAAAAATCTACTAAAAACCAACTAGTATCCATCCAAGCCCAGAGGTACTCACCACACTACAATATACAATATTCACAAGGGTACCAAAAACACTTATTCACATTTCTAGGCTCAAAATGGACAACTAGGGACATACCAAAAACCAATTATTAACAAAGTCTGAAGGCCACAACAAAAACACCTAATTGCCTAAATCATTTCAATGCATGCAACATTTCTCAATCTTGTAAAGGTCCACAGTCAAGTTCTAGAATCGAATACTAATGAAGAATACACTCACAGAAGAAAAATTCAGGGGATACACATATATATTCAACACAAATTCCCCTTTATGCAAGTGTTTGGCCCAAAACTCACCAGGCAGGATTACTAAACAATTTCTTCAAAAAGTTACCAAATTAAAGAATTTGTACAAATTATTCACAATATGATACAAAGGATATACCAAGCAAATAAAATCAGAACCCTGTACTAAATATGAATACCTATCACAAACATTATTCTAAGTCAAATTTTTACAGACTCATGCCAAGGACACACTAATAACAAATCAGGAAAAGATATGAGCAAAAATCCTCATTTTTATTTTGGTTACCCTCCCCCAAACTTAGGGGTTGGCTTGTCCTCAAGCAAACAGAAAAATCGATACAAGTTAAAAGCAAAATAAAAATTATGCACAAACGTGATATACAAAAGGAAACCTGTACATGGGAGTGGGACATCTCCCCCAAACTTAGGTACCTGTACAAAATCAAAACAAAGGATGCCAAAGCATCACACAAATATATACAACGAAGAGAACACAATATTAATATGAACAAAATAAAGAACACCACACATACTAATAAGATAAATAAAGTAACCATAATACGGAATCCAATACATGTCCAAATAAAATAGAAATTACGAAGCTAATAAGAACAGCAGTCTAGTAAATACACAAAAACCACACCCCCAATAAAAGAAAAACTAATAACACCCAAAAACAAAGATAACTACCTAAAAATCACACAAAACACACTAAGAAGTAAAGAAAAGGAAAAACTTACCTAGATTGAGAATACAAAATCGGACAAAAAGGACCAAAAATAAAGAACTCGAATTGTACTTGGAGAGGTCTAAAGAAAACAAAAAGAGAAAGAGAAGAGAACTTGTAGGTAGGGAATATGAAGAAAGAAGGACGAAAAAAGAAGAGGGGAGAGCTGGAGGTGGCTGGGCGGAACAACCTAGGTGGAGAGGGATTAGGATTTGAAGGAGGAGGAAGAAGAAATGGGAAGAAGAAGGCTGGCCAAACTGTTAAATCGCTGCTGCTGTTAAATTGCGCCTGAGCGCGCTCAAGCGCGTTCAAGCGCACTTGAGTTTTTAAACACTTTGCACCCCTCATTTTAGTCAACAACCCCCACGCTTCACCCCGCTTGAGCGTCAGGAACCGCGCTTGAGCGCGGTTGAAAACGCGCTTGAGCGCGTTCCCCCCTGGTTTTTGATAAGTTGCATCAGAATTTGAAACCCCAAAAATTAAACACTCACCCCACCACGCTTGGGCGCAAAAACACGCGCTTGAGCGCAACAAAACACGCTTGAGCGTGATTCAGAATACGCTTGAACGCGTTCCCCCCTGGTTTTTACAAGTTGCAGTGATGCAACTTTTCTTTGCTGACGTGGCAGGCCACGCTTAAGCGCGCTTGGACGCGCTTGAGTTTTTTTTTTTTTTTGTTGTACAACGTGGAATTCTTACCACTAAACTACAAAAAATAAAAACACAACACACACAATATATACAATATCTCATCGTAAACGAAAATAAAAAGCACTAAAGTTACCACTGGGGTGCCTCCCAGCAGCGCTTGTTTAACGTCCCGAGCCTGACGGATGACCCTCTTAGAAAACTAAGGATCACGGAGGTCCACTTGAATTGGACTCCTCACAATTTCACCACCATGGTAGTGTTTCAGGCGCTGTCCATTGACTTTGAAAAGCGCACCAGTTTGCACATTCTTGATCTCAATTGCCCCGAATGGACTAACCTGCACTACCAGAAAAGGACCGGACCACCTAGACTTAAGCTTACCTGGAAAAAACTTAAGCCTAGAATTAAACAGTAATACTTGTTGCCCGGGTTCAAACTTCCGATTCAAAATTCGATTGTCATGCCATTTTTTGGTTTTAGCTTTAAAATCACGAGAAGTGTTGTATGCCTGCTCCCTGAACTCTTCAAGTTCATTAAGCTGCAACAAACGCTTCTCGCCAGCCAGGTTGGCTTCCATGTTTAAAAATCGAGTTGCCCAAAATGCCTTATGAACTAACTCAACGGGCAAATGGCAACTCTTACCATACACAACCTGAAATGGAGACATGCCAATTGGAGTTTTGAACGCGGTCCTATATGCCCACAATGCATCATCTAACTTCCTAGCCCAGTCTCGCCTAGAAGTACTAACGGTCTTCTCTAGAATCCTCTTTATAGATCTATTAGAAACTTCGACTTGACCACTAGTCTGTGGGTGGTACGGAGTAGCTACTTTGTGTCGCACTCCGTACTTGGCTAAAGCCTTCTCCATGACTTTGTTACAAAAATGGCTCCCACCATCACTAATTAGAACTCTTGGGACTCCAAATCGACTAAAAATGTTCCTCCTAAGGAATTCTACCACAACATTGGAATCATTGGTGGGAGTGGAGATTGCTTCCACCCACTTGGACACATAATCAACCGCGACCAAGATATACTTATGGTTGTAAGAGGGAGGAAATGGACCAACAAAGTCTATCCCCCAAACATCAAAGACTTCAACCTCAAGTATACCTTGGAGTGGCATCTCATTCCTCCTAGAAATAGTTCCCATCCTTTGGCATTTATCACATCTCAAAACAAAGTTTTGTGCATCCTTGAAAATTGTGGGCCAATAAAACCCACATTGGAGTACCCTGGCAGCAGTTTTATCACTACCAAGATGTCCTGCACTAGGTGAATTGTGACAATGCCAAAGGATGTCATTCACTTCTTCCTCTGCCACACATCTACGGATTACTCCGTCCACACTTCTCCTGAACAAAAATGGATCCTCCCAAAAATAGAACTTGGCATCATGTGCAAGTTTTTTTCTTTGTTGCCAAATCATATCCCTGGGGATCATGTTCGCTGCTAAAAAGTTAGCCAAATCGGCATACCAAGGGAGTGTGGATAGAGCAAACAACTGTTCATCAGGGAAGTTCTCACTTATAGGCACTACACTTTCTGCACCTATGGTCTCTAGGGGTAGCCTAGACAGATGATCAGCTATTACATTCTCTACCCCCTTTTTGTCCTTAATTTCAACATCGAACTCTTGCAAAAGCAAGATCCACCTGATTAGCCTTGGTTTAGCATCTTTTTTAGCTAACAGGTGCCTCAGAGCTGCATGGTCAGTATATATAATCACTTTAGAACCTATCAAATAAGCCCTAAACTTATCTATTGCAAAGACCACAGCTAAAAGTTCTTTTTCAGTAGTCGAGTAATTGACTTGGGCATCATTCAATACTCGACTAGCATAGTAAATTGTGTGAAACACTTTATTAATTCTTTGCCCTAGTACAGCTCCCACTGCATAATCACTCGCATCACACATAAGTTCAAAGGGTTCCTCCCATTTAGGAGCGACCACAATAGGAGCTGTCACTAGTTTTTCTTTTAAAAATTCGAAAGCTTTCACACAATTACTATCAAAGTTAAATTCGGTATCTTTTTCCAGTAAATTACAAAGGGGTTTGACTATTTTTGAAAAATCTTTGATAAACCTCCGGTAAAAACCGGCATGCCCAAGAAAACTTCTAACCCCTTTGACATTCACTGGGGGTGGCAACTTTTGAATAACTTCAATTTTTGCTTTGTCCACCCCAATGCCTTTTTCAGAGATCAGGTGGCCTAGAACAATCCCTTCCCGTACCATGAATTGACATTTTTCCCAGTTAAGAACCAAATTTGTTTCTTCACATCTTTTTAAAACTCTTTCCAAGTTAGCTAAACATGCATCAAAAGATTTCCCATGGACCGAAAAATCATCCATAAAAACCTCTATGCAGTTTTCAACCATATCGGAGAAAATCGATAACATGCACCGCTGAAAAGTAGCAGGTGCATTACACAATCCAAAAGGCATTCTCCGGTATGCGAAAACTCCAAAGGGACAAGTAAAAGCAGTTTTTTCCTGGTCCAAGGGATCTACACAAATTTGATTATACCCACTATATCCATCTAGAAAACAGTAGTATGCATGCCCAGCTAACCTTTCAAGCATTTGGTCCATAAATGGTAACGGGAAGTGATCTTTCCGGGTGGCATTATTCAATTTTCTGTAATCGATGCAAACTCGCCACCCGGAAACAGTTCGAGTGGGGATCAACTCATTATTCTCAGATTTGACCACAGTCAATCCCCCTTTTTTAGGCACCACTTGCACTGGACTAACCCAGGCACTATCAGAAATTGGATAAATAATTCCAGCATCCAGCAGCTTTACTACTTCTTTCCTAACCACCTCTTGGAGAGTTGGGTTGAGTCTCCGTTGAGGTTGCCTGACTGGCCTAAAATTCTCCTCAAGGAGAATCTTATGCATACAGAAACTGGGATTAATCCCCTTCAGATCAGAGACAGACCACCCTATAACAGATTTATAATTTCTAAGCACCCTAAGCAATCTATCAGTCTCCAGTTCAGTCAGGTCATTATTAATCACTATTGGAAAAAACTTAGAATTATCCAAAAATTCATACCTCAAAGATGACGGAAGAGGTTTCAGCTCTGGCTCCAAACGCTCCTCCTTGTCCTGTGGCCTTAGTTCCTTGATCTTGCCCCCTGTATATGCATCTGAAATTTCCAACTGGGCAACCGCGGCATCAACACTTGCTTCACCGCACTCTCCATGGATCACAGCACCCAACAGACCATCATCATGACTGGTTTGACTAAAAACTGATGCAACCATAGAGTCAATTGCATCCACTCTGAAACAATGTTCCTCAGTCATGGGCAGCTTCATGGACTTGTAAACATTGAAGCTCACCTCCTCATCTTGCACCCTCAGCTTAAGTTCTCCTAGCTGCACATCAATCAAAGCTCGCCCCGTGGCTAAGAAGGGCCGACCCAGAAGAAGTGGAATTTCAGTGTCCTCCTCCATGTCTAGGACTACAAAGTCAGCAGGAAAAATGAACCTATCCACTTTCACCAACACATCTTCAACCTTACCATATGGCCTTTTGATGGTACGGTCAGCTAGTTGCAAGCACATCATGGTGGGTTTTACCTCGCCAATACCAAGCCTTTTCAAAATGGAGAGTGGCATCAAATTTATACTAGCACCAAGATCGCATAAGGCCCGACCGATCTCATGTCCTCCAATATTGCAAGGTATGGTGAAACTTCCAGGGTCCTTGAGTTTCTGAGGCAGCTTTTTCTGAATGATCGCACTGCACTCTTCAGTAAGGAGAACTGTCTCTGTGTCACTCAACTTTCTTTTATTGGAGAGGAGCTCCTTCATGAATTTGGCATACACCGGCATCTGCTCTAACGCCTCAGCAAAGGGAATGTTTATGTGCAGTTTCCTAAACACTTCCATAAACTTTGAGAAATGTTTCTGAGTTTCCTCCTTCTTGAACCTTTGGGAAAATGGCACTTTGTCAACTACCTTCCTTGGCACATCAGCTTGTTTCTGAACATTAACTGATCCCTGATCTGGTTGCACAACCTGTGGCTGCACTACCGGCTCACCAGGCTGCACCAAAATCTCTTCCACTGAATCATCACTCACCATCTTTGGTTCTTCATAGGATTTCCCGGAACGAAGAGTGACAGCTTTACACTGCTCTTTGGGATTCGGAATGGTGTCACTAGGCAAAGTACCTTGGGGTCTTTCTGATAATTGTTTCGCCATCTGCCCCATCTGAACTTCTAGATTCCTTATGCTTGCTCCTTGATTCTTGAAGTTTTGCCTAGTTTCTTCCACAAAACCAGTCGTTGTCTTAGCCAATTTCTCAACTGCCATTTCCCAAGCTGGACCCTGCTTCTCTTGAGGAGGATTAAGAGCTGGGCTCTTCCAGGAGAAATTAGGATGGTTCCTATAGCCACCTGGAGGATAGTTCTGAAAGTTGCTTCTAGGAGGTGCACCACCGCCTACAAAGTTAACTTGTTCCCCTGGAGAATTTGAAGAATCTGTACCACAGCTCCCATTCTGATGAGCACCACCACAGAAATCACATATCAGCCCTGTCACTGGTGGTGAGGAAGATGATGATGAACCTGAAACTGTAGCTGCCAGCTGAACCTGACCCAGTTGCTTGGTCAAACTAGCAATCTGTTGTTGCATTTCTTTATTCTGAGTAAAGAGAGTCTGCATCTGAGCCATGTCAACCACATCTTTTTTTAACACCCCCCGTTCAGAAGTGCGACTGCTATTCCGGGCCATTCTTTCTATCAACTCCTTGGCTTCAGGTACTGTCTTACTGTCTAATGAACCTCCTGCTGCAGCATCAATCATATTTTTAATAGAGGGCCGGAGTCCATCATAAAAAGATCTAATCTGCATCCAATCTGGCATCGAGTGAGTGGGACACTTCTTCAGCATCTGATTGTATCTCTCCCATGCTTCATGCAAAGACTCGCCTTCTTGCTGAGTGAAGGCATTCAGCTCTTGTCTGAGTCGGGCCTGCCTAGCTGGAGGAAAGTACTTATCAATGAACTTCCTCACCAAAGAGTCCCAATCTGTGAAAGTGCCCTGTGAAAAAGACATCAACCAGCTCTTTGCCTGGTCTCTGAGGGATAAAGGGAACATCCTGAGTCTGATCGCCTCATCAGTAGCACCCTGGATTTTGAAGAAGTCCAAGATACTTAAAAAGTTTGCCACATGGTCCCCAGGATCCTCATTTGGTGCTCCACTAAACTGGTTTTGTTGCACCAAGTGGATGTAAGCCGGCTTAATCTCAAAATTCTGGGCTGTCACTGCAGGTGCAGTTATGCTCGTGGCACAATTTCCTGGGTTGACCACGGCATAGTCTGCTAAAGTTCTAGCTGGTGGAGGTTCTTTCGCCATAATTAGTTCCAAATTCTGATTCTGAGTCTGAGTTTGTTGCTGCCTTGCTTTTCTTGCCTCTTTCCTGTTTGCTTTAGCAGTTTTCTCGATCTCCCTGTCAAACAAAAGGGAGTCCTTATCTCCTACACTTCGCAAGTGCATAAACAAGGAAAAGTCAAGTAGCACTGTCCAGCACAAATAATAGAAAGAACAAATTAACTAAATATATATTGAATATTCACAAAAATCTAAATATGTACAAAAGCAACGTGCGAAGCAGAATGAATTAAACTTATAAAATTAAAATCAAACTACTCCCCGGCAACGGCGCCAAAAACTTGTTCACTCACTGGCAAGTATACCAGGTCGCTCAAGTAATATAAAATCGGTAAGACCGAGTCGTTCCACCGAGAGTAATGATTTCAATTAAAAAGTTCAATAAATAAAGCTACGCGCATAAAAATGATATTAACTTGGAAAAATATTGCGTTTAAAATAAAATTTAACAAATAAATAAATAAAGTGCGAGTGTGGAAAAATAAAGGGGTGGTGCAGTTTCGTAAAGTCGGGAATGAATTGTCGTTACCGGTTCTCAAATATTAATTTAAACTATTAAATCAATTGTCACCTTTTGGATTATTTTTGCAAAATCAAGAATAATTTAATACCTTAAATTATTCTAGTTTGTTAAAAATAAATCTTCCTCGATACCTCGAGCAAAGCCTTAAATTTCTAACCATAAAATATTTGCTCAGTCAAAAATAAATTAAATCATACAATTTGCAGGCAATATACCTATCCCTACACAATTGCATAACTTACATCCACAGGCAGTTTATTGTCTAATATACCTATCGGACAATAATCCTATCGTATATTTACGTCTAAATATACACGACAATTAAACCAGATGTAAGTACAAAATATAACAATTAACAATAGACAAAATCAAATATATGACAAACACACATAACAATTCTTCATTCCCAAATGAGTCTTAAGATCTCATAGTCAAAAACAAGAAATTAAGATGCAAACTTGGAAAAATTCACATACCAAATATCAAGTTTCAAACTCTTTACAAAACCACACCTTGAAAGCCTTGAGTTTTTGTTGTTCTTGCTCAAGAAGATGAAGAAAATATGCTGTGTAAGAGAAGGAATTCGTGCCACCAAAAAAATCCTCTAACAAAATGAAAATCGAGTTATTAAGTAACTGCAGCTGATCAAAACGCGCTTGAGCGCGCTCAAGCGCGCTTAAGCGCGTTTCAACAGCCAATCAGAACGCCTGGAATTGGGTCACAGACCCCAATTTTTATTGCAAAAACCACACGCGCTTGAGCGCGATCAGACACGCCTGAGCGCGTGTCTGTTGAAATCTGGGTCAACTGACCCCTCTGCTACCGCCACGTGGCCATCTGATCCAAGCGCGCTTGAGCGCGCTTTTTCCACGCTCAAGCGCGGTTCGCTGAAATGGGCTGTTTGGCCCAAAATCTTCTTCTCAGCTTGGGCTTTTTCTTCACCAATGCCCCTCTTCAGCTGATTTGGCCCAAATAATCTGAAATTCAACAAAAACTAAAATTAAAATACAAATAAATTATCTATACAAATATTTTGCTAAAAACTCCTAAAAATTAATCTATTTGTTGAGAAACAAAACAAAGCACTAAGGAAAAGGGCCCAAAAATATATCAAAATCATCACTTCCTGGCCCAAATCACTCCCCCAAACTTAGCATTTTGCATGTCCCAGGCAAAAGTAAATAAAAATCAAAACTAAGAACAATCCCTAATCAAGATATAGACAGCTAATACAAAATTATAACTACCTACTCAGGACACCCTTTTCACAAATTATTTACAAATTCACAAATCAACTAATAAGGTAACTAGGTGAAGAAAAAAAAAATTAGTACATACTCAACACTCACAAATTCCCTCATGTGTATGGTTCAGCAATAAGCACTCACATTCATTCAAAAGCAACAATTACCATAAGCTTGACTGCGGACCTACAACTCCACTGAACTAAATGAAACATGCAAAAATCAATAGGTCTTTCACTGGTCGTAATGGGGCCAAGGTTTATCTACAATGGTAGGATAAAAGAAGAAAGGGATAAAAACTAAGGTTTAAAAATTAAAACATACCCCTTTTTAGGAACTTGGATGAACTCAAAATCTTTCACATAATAGGACAATCCAAAATTCCACTTCTTCCAACATTTTTTCTTTTTACAAGTTGTTCTCTTCCCTTCTTTTTTTTTTATTTACAAGTATGAACAAACTTGGATTTTTTTTATTTTTTTTATTTTTTATTTTTTAAGAAGAGAACCCCTTTGTTTTCAAAAATCTACTAAAAACCAACTAGTATCCATCCAAGCCCAGAGGTACTCACCACACTACAATATACAATATTCACAAGGGTACCAAAAACACTTATTCACATTTCTAGGCTCAAAATGGACAACTAGGGACATACCAAAAACCAATTATTAACAAAGTCTGAAGGCCACAACAAAAACACCTAATTGCCTAAATCATTTCAATGCATGCAACATTTCTCAATCTTGTAAAGGTCCACAGTCAAGTTCTAGAATCGAATACTAATGAAGAATACACTCACAGAAGAAAAATTCAGGGGATACACATATATATTCAACACAAATTCCCCTTTATGCAAGTGTTTGGCCCAAAACTCACCAGGCAGGATTACTAAACAATTTCTTCAAAAAGTTACCAAATTAAAGAATTTGTACAAATTATTCACAATATGATACAAAGGATATACCAAGCAAATAAAATCAGAACCCTGTACTAAATATGAATACCTATCACAAACATTATTCTAAGTCAAATTTTTACAGACTCATGCCAAGGACACACTAATAACAAATCAGGAAAAGATATGAGCAAAAATCCTCATTTTTATTTTGGTTACCCTCCCCCAAACTTAGGGGTTGGCTTGTCCTCAAGCAAACAGAAAATTCGATACAAGTTAAAAGCAAAATAAAAATTATGCACAAACGTGATATACAAAAGGAAACCTGTACATGGGAGTGGGACATCTCCCCCAAACTTAGGTACCTGTACAAAATCAAAACAAAGGATGCCAAAGCACCACACAAATATATACAACGAAGAGAACACAATATTAATATGAACAAAATAAAGAACACCACACATACTAATAAGATAAATAAAGTAACCATAATACGGAATCCAATACATGTCCAAATAAAATAGAAATTACGAAGCTAATAAGAACAGCAGTCTAGTAAATACACAAAAACCACACCCCCAATAAAAGAAAAACTAATAACACCCAAAAACAAAGATAACTACCTAAAAATCACACAAAACACACTAAGAAGTAAAGAAAAGGAAAAACTTACCTAGATTGAGAATACAAAATCGGACAAAAAGGACCAAAAATAAAGAACTCGAATTGTACTTGGAGAGGTCTAAAGAAAACAAAAAGAGAAAGAGAAGAGAACTTGTAGGTAGGGAATATGAAGAAAGAAGGACGAAAAAAGAAGAGGGGAGAGCTGGAGGTGGCTGGGCGGAACAACCTAGGTGGAGAGGGATTAGGATTTGAAGGAGGAGGAAGAAGAAATGGGAAGAAGAAGGCTGGCCAAACTGTTAAATCGCTGCTGCTGTTAAATTGCGCCTGAGCGCGCTCAAGCGCGTTCAAGCGCACTTGAGTTTTTAAACACTTTGCACCCCTCATTTTAGTCAACAACCCCCACGCTTCACCCCGCTTGAGCGTCAGGAACCGCGCTTGAGCGCGGTTGAAAACGCGCTTGAGCGCGTTCCCCCCTGGTTTTTGATAAGTTGCATCAGAATTTGAAACCCCAAAAATTAAACACTCACCCCACCACGCTTGGGCGCAAAAACACGCGCTTGAGCGCAACAAAACACGCTTGAGCGTGATTCAGAATACGCTTGAACGCGTTCCCCCCTTGTTTTTACAAGTTGCAGTGATGCAACTTTTCTTTGCTGACGTGGCAGGCCACGCTTAAGCGCGCTTGGACGCGCTTGAGCTTTTTTTTTTTTTTTTTTTGTTGTACAACGTGGAATTCTTACCACTAAACTACAAAAAATAAAAACACAACACACATAATATATACAATATCTCATCGTAAACGAAAATAAAAAGCACTAAAGTTACCACTGGGGTGCCTCCCAGCAGCGCTTGTTTAACGTCCCGAGCCTGACGGATGACCCTCTCAGAAAACTAAGGATCACGGAGGTCCACTTGAATTGGACTCCTCACAATTTCACCACCATGGTAGTGTTTCAGGCGCTGTCCATTGACTTTGAAAAGCGCACCAGTTTGCACATTCTTGATTTCAATTGCCCCGAATGGACTAACCTGCACTACCAGAAAAGGACCGGACCACCTAGACTTAAGCTTACCTGGAAAAAACTTAAGCCTAGAATTAAACAGTAATACTTGTTGCCCAGGTTCAAACTTCCGATTCAAAATCCGATTGTCATGCCATTTTTTGGTTTTAGCTTTAAAATCACGAGAAGTGTTGTATGCCTGCTCCCTGAACTCTTCAAGTTCATTAAGCTGCAACAAACGCTTCTCGCCAGCCAGGTTGGCTTCCATGTTTAAAAATCGAGTTGCCCAAAATGCCTTATGAACTAACTCAACGGGCAAATGGCAACTCTTACCATACATAACCTGAAATGGAGACATGCCAATTGGAGTTTTGAACGCGGTCCTATATGCCCACAATGCATCATCTAACTTCCTAGCCCAGTCTCGCCTAGAAGTACTAACGGTCTTCTCTAGAATCCTCTTTATAGATCTATTAGAAACTTCGACTTGACCACTAGTCTGTGGGTGGTACGGAGTAGCTACTTTGTGTCGCACTCCGTACTTGGCTAAAGCCTTCTCCATGACTTTGTTACAAAAATGGCTCCCACCATCACTAATTAGAACTCTTGGGACTCCAAATCGACTAAAAATGTTCCTCCTAAGGAATTCTACCACAACATTGGAATCATTGGTGGGAGTGGAGATTGCTTCCACCCACTTGGACACATAATCAACCGCGACCAAGATATACTTATGGTTGTAAGAGGGAGGAAATGGACCAACAAAGTCTATCCCCCAAACATCAAAGACTTCAACCTCAAGTATACCTTGGAGTGGCATCTCATTCCTCCTAGAAATAGTTCCCATCCTTTGGCATTTATCACATCTCAAAACAAAGTTTTGTGCATCCTTGAAAATTGTGGGCCAATAAAACCCACATTGGAGTACCCTGGCAGCAGTTTTATCACTACCAAGATGTCCTGCACTAGGTGAATTGTGACAATGCCAAAGGATGTCATTCACTTCTTCCTCTGCCACACATCTACGGATTACTCCGTCCACACTTCTCCTGAACAAAAATGGATCCTCCCAAAAATAGAACTTGGCATCATGTGCAAGTTTTTTTCTTTGTTGCCAAATCATATCCCTGGGGATCATGTTCGCTGCTAAAAAGTTAGCCAAATCGGCATACCAAGGGAGTGTGGATAGAGCAAACAACTGTTCATCAGGGAAGTTCTCACTTATAGGCACTACACTTTCTGCACCTATGGTCTCTAGGGGTAGCCTAGACAGATGATCAGCTATTACATTCTCTACCCCCTTTTTGTCCTTAATTTCAACATCGAACTCTTGCAAAAGCAAGATCCACCTGATTAGCCTTGGTTTAGCATCTTTTTTAGCTAACAGGTGCCTCAGAGCTGCATGGTCAGTATATATAATCACTTTAGAACCTATCAAATAAGCCCTAAACTTATCTATTGCAAAGACCACAGCTAAAAGTTCTTTTTCAGTAGTCGAGTAATTGACTTGGGCATCATTCAATACTCGACTAGCATAGTAAATTGTGTGAAACACTTTATTAATTCTTTGCCCTAGTACAGCTCCCACTGCATAATCACTCGCATAACACATAAGTTCAAAGGGTTCCTCCCATTTAGGAGCGACCACAATAGGAGCTGTCACTAGTTTTTCTTTTAAAAATTCGAAAGCTTTCACACAATTACTATCAAAGTTAAATTCGGTATCTTTTTCCAGTAAATTACAAAGGGGTTTGACTATTTTTGAAAAATCTTTGATAAACCTCCGGTAAAAATCGGCATGCCCAAGAAAACTTCTAACCCCTTTGACATTCACTGGGGGTGGCAACTTTTGAATAACTTCAATTTTTGCTTTGTCCACCCCAATGCCTTTTTCAGAGATCAGGTGGCCTAGAACAATCCCTTCCCGTACCATGAATTGACATTTTTCCCAGTTAAGAACCAAATTTGTTTCTTCACATCTTTTTAAAACTCTTTCCAAGTTAGCTAAACATGCATCAAAAGATTTCCCATGGACCGAAAAATCATCCATAAAAACCTCTATGCAGTTTTCAACCATATCGGAGAAAATCGATAACATGCACCGCTGAAAAGTAGCAGGTGCATTACACAATCCAAAAGGCATTCTCCGGTATGCGAAAACTCCAAAGGGACAAGTAAAAGCAGTTTTTTCCTGGTCCAAGGGATCTACACAAATTTGATTATACCCACTATATCCATCTAGAAAACAGTAGTATGCATGCCCAGCTAACCTTTCAAGCATTTGGTCCATAAATGGTAACGGGAAGTGATCTTTCCGGGTGGCATTATTCAATTTTCTGTAATCGATGCAAACTCGCCACCCGGAAACAGTTCGAGTGGGGATCAACTCATTATTCTCAGATTTGACCACAGTCAATCCCCCTTTTTTAGGCACCACTTGCACTGGACTAACCCAGGCACTATCAGAAATTGGATAAATAATTCCAGCATCCAGCAGCTTTACTACTTCTTTCCTAACCACCTCTTGGAGAGTTGGGTTGAGTCTCCGTTGAGGTTGCCTGACTGGCCTAAAATTCTCCTCAAGGAGAATCTTATGCATACAGAAACTGGGATTAATCCCCTTCAGATCAGAGACAGACCACCCTATAACAGATTTATAATTTCTAAGCACCCTAAGCAATCTATCAGTCTCCAGTTCAGTCAGGTCATTATTAATCACTATTGGAAAAAACTTAGAATTATCCAAAAATTCATACCTCAAAGATGACGGAAGAGGTTTCAGCTCTGGCTCCAAACGCTCCTCCTTGTCCTGTGGCCTTAGTTCCTTGATCTTGCCCCCTGTATATGCATCTGAAATTTCCAACTGGGCAACCGCGGCATCAACACTTGCTTCACCGCACTCTCCATGGATCACAGCACCCAACAGACCATCATCATGACTGGTTTGACTAAAAACTGATGCAACCATAGAGTCAATTGCATCCACTCTGAAACAATGTTCCTCAGTCATGGGCAGCTTCATGGACTTGTAAACATTGAAGCTCACCTCCTCATCTTGCACCCTCAGCTTAAGTTCTCCTAGCTGCACATCAATCAAAGCTCGCCCCGTGGCTAAGAAGGGCCGACCCAGAAGAAGTGGAATTTCAGTGTCCTCCTCCATGTCTAGGACTACAAAGTCAGCAGGAAAAATGAACCTATCCACTTTCACCAACACATCTTCAACCTTACCATATGGCCTTTTGATGGTACGGTCAGCTAGTTGCAAGCACATCATGGTGGGTTTTACCTCGCCAATACCAAGCCTTTTCAAAATGGAGAGTGGCATCAAATTTATACTAGCACCAAGATCGCATAAGGCCCGACCGATCTCATGTCCTCCAATATTGCAAGGTATGGTGAAACTTCCAGGGTCCTTGAGTTTCTGAGGCAGCTTTTTCTGAATGATCGCACTGCACTCTTCAGTAAGAAGAACTGTCTCTGTGTCACTCAACTTTCTTTTATTGGAGAGGAGCTCCTTCATGAATTTGGCATACACCGGCATCTGCTCTAACGCCTCAGCAAAGGGAATGTTTATGTGCAGTTTCCTAAACACTTCCATAAACTTTGAGAAATGTTTCTGAGTTTCCTCCTTCTTGAACCTTTGGGGAAATGGCACTTTGTCAACTACCTTCCTTGGCACATCAGCTTGTTCCTTGGCTTCAGGTACTGTCTTACTGTCTAATGAACCTCCTGCTGCAGCATCAATCATATTTTTAATAGAGGGCCGGAGTCCATCATAAAAAGATCTAATCTGCATCCAATCTGGCATCGAGTGAGTGGGACACTTCTTCAGCATCTGATTGTATCTCTCCCATGCTTCATGCAAAGACTCGCCTTCTTGCTGAGTGAAGGCATTCAGCTCTTGTCTGAGTCGGGCCTGCCTAGCTGGAGGAAAGTACTTATCAATGAACTTCCTCACCAAAGAGTCCCAATCTGTGAAAGTGCCCTGTGAAAAAGACATCAACCAGCTCTTTGCCTGATCTCTGAGGGATAAAGGGAACATCCTGAGTCTGATCGCCTCATCAGTAGCACCCTGGATTTTGAAGAAGTCCAGGATACTTAAAAAGTTTGCCACATGGTCCCCAGGATCCTCATTTGGTGCTCCACTAAACTGGTTTTGTTGCACCAAGTGGATGTAAGTCGGCTTAATCTCAAAATTCTGGGCTGTCACTGCAGGTGCAGTTATGCTCGTGGCACAATTTCCTGGGTTGACCACGGCATAGTCTGCTAAAGTTCTAGCTGGTGGAGGTTCTTCCGCCATAATTAGTTCCAAATTCTGATTCTGAGTCTGAGTTTGTTGCTGCCTTGCTTTTCTTGCCTCTTTCCTGTTTGCTTTAGCAGTTTTCTCGATCTCCCTGTCAAACAAAAGGGAGTCCTTATCTCCTACACTTCGCAAGTGCATAAACAAGGAAAAGTCAAGTAGCACTGTCCAGCACAAATAATAGAAAGAACAAATTAACTAAATATATATTGAATATTCACAAAAATCTAAATATGTACAAAAGCAACGTGCGAAGCAGAATGAATTAAACTTATAAAATTAAAATCAAACTACTCCCCGGCAACGGCGCCAAAAACTTGTTCACTCACTGGCAAGTATACCAGGTCGCTCAAGTAATATAAAATCGGTAAGACCGAGTCGTTCCACCGAGAGTAATGATTTCAATTAAAAAGTTCAATAAATAAAGCTACGCGCATAAAAATGATATTAACTTGGAAAAATATTGCGTTTAAAATAAAATTTAACAAATAAATAAATAAAGTGCGAGTGTGGAAAAATAAAGGGGTGGTGCAGTTTCGTAAAGTCGGGAATGAATTGTCGTTACCGGTTCTCAAATATTAATTTAAACTATTAAATCAATTGTCACCTTTTGGATTATTTTTGCAAAATCAAGAATAATTTAATACCTTAAATTATTCTAGTTTGTTAAAAATAAATCTTCCTCGATACCTCGAGCAAAGCCTTAAATTTCTAACCATAAAATATTTGCTCAGTCAAAAATAAATTAAATCATACAATTTGCAGGCAATATACCTATCCCTACACAATTGCATAACTTACATCCACAGGCAGTTTATTGTCTAATATACCTATCGGATAATAATCCTATCGTATATTTACGTCTAAATATACACGACAATTAAACCAGATGTAAGTACAAAATATAACAATTAACAATAGACAAAATCAAATATATGACAAACACACATAACAATTCTTCATTCCCAAATGAGTCTTAAGATCTCATAGTCAAAAACAAGAAATTAAGATGCAAACTTGGAAAAATTCACATACCAAATATCAAGTTTCAAACTCTTTACAAAACCACACCTTGAAAGCCTTGAGTTTTTGTTGTTCTTGCTCAAGAAGATGAAGAAAATATGCTGTGTAAGAGAAGGAATTCGTGCCACCAAAAAAATCCTCTAACAAAATGAAAATCGAGTTATTAAGTAACTGCAGCTGATCAAAACGCGCTTGAGCGCGCTCAAGCGCGCTTAAGCGCGTTTCAACAGCCAATCAGAACGCCTGGAATTGGGTCACAGACCCCAATTTTTATTGCAAAAACCACACGCGCTTGAGCGCGATCAGACACGCCTGAGCGCGTGTCTGTTGAAATCTGGGTCAACTGACCCCTCTGCTACCGCCACGTGGCCATCTGATCCAAGCGCGCTTGAGCGCGCTTTTTCCACGCTCAAGCGCGGTTCGCTGAAATGGGCTGTTTGGCCCAAAATCTTCTTCTCAGCTTGGGCTTTTTCTTCACCAATGCCCCTCTTCAGCTGATTTGGCCCAAATAATCTGAAATTCAACAAAAACTAAAATTAAAATACAAATAAATTATCTATACAAATATTTTGCTAAAAACTCCTAAAAATTAATCTATTTGCTGAGAAACAAAACAAAGCACTAAGGAAAAGGGCCCAAAAATATATCAAAATCATCACTTCCTGGCCCAAATCATATTGTTAGAATGAAAATAATTAGATAACAATGAATAATTCAAAATCAACGGTGTTTGTCACAACGAGAAAATCAAAAAAGCATAAAAGGATTAAATAAGTATTGTGAATCCATTATTTGTGTAAACCAAAAAAAAAAAAGAAATACTTGTCGAAACTAGTGAACCAAGTACATAAAAAAAATAACAATGATTAAATAACTATTGTCAATCCATTATCAATCTACTAAGAGATAAAAATTCGATTCTACTTCTTCACTTCTTCACGAGGTTTTTATGCTTTTCGTCAAGCATATTCCAGTTTGCCAATGCATCTTCCACCAATTTTTTCTTCATTTTGTTGTGTGGTTTTAAGACTAAGTCCAAAGCAATCCTAATCCTATCTTCATCATCAACCTGCCATGTAATAATATGTAAGTTTTTAAAATATTAAGGACACTTATACTATTATCGGAAGTGAAAAGAATTTTATTACCATGATTTTATACTCATTGTTCCATGTACCTTGAATCATCCACTTTGATACCCAAATCCCACAATCATTACTACAATGATAATACAAAGAAGATACAAATATTGCTATTAAATAATGAATATAGAAATAATTAAAAAGTATTCTTTAATTTTTTTTTAATATCTTACGATCCAAGTCGTTGTCGGCCTATGCCAACAGGCTCCACCAGTTCAAAATTTGATATGAAGAGTTTTGGCGTAAGACCCTCGTAAAAGGAGGGATGGTCAAACATGTCATCTAGGAAAAGTGCCTACAGAAAAATAAATGATGGTAAAAATAGTTTATCATTAATAGAAACTTTGGTGAGAGTTGATAGTATACATTACCATTCTCTTTGCTAGTCTCCTCCTTCTCTCTTGTCCTTCTGTGTTAGGATCTGGTGCTGAATCTAGAAGTATGAGCTTCTTCTGTTTTATATCCAAAAAGGATAATCCAGATATTAGCCTTGACTATGCTTTGTTTACTCAACAAGGGAATAATGATGCTGGGTACCAAAACCTGTTTGATGCAATCTTGGATGCTTTGTATGCTGCTCTTGAAAAAGCAGGGGGGTCTAATGTGAATGTTGTTGTGTCTGAGAGTGGGTGGCCATCAGATGGTGGAGCTGAAGCCAGTGTTGAAAATGCTGGAAAATACTATAGTAATTTGATTAATCATGCTAAGGGTGGTACTCCAAAGAGGCCTAATGGACCCATAGAGACTTACCTGTTTGCTATGTTTGATGAAAATCGCAAGGGTGGTGATGAAACAGAGAAGCATTTTGGGGTCTTTAGGCCTGACAAATCACCTAAATACCAACTCAGTTTCAATTGAAACTGTGATCATTATATTACTATATTTTAAAGACACTTAAGATATTAGAATAAGGGTACCCCTCGTGTGTGCCCATGCTGTTACTCCTATGTACTACTATGCACTGAATGCATACGATAAAATATAAAGGCTAAAAGTAAGTAATAATAAATTTTAAATAAATAACACTTCAATAATTTTTGCTAAAAGTTTATCGGTCCAATTCTAACTTCAGAATATATCTTCAAAAAGAAAAAACTTTAGAATTTAAAAAAAAAAACATTTGTACTATATACATCTCAATTAGAAATCTTTGTCACTGTCAGGACAAATATTCTATTAATTGTCTCTAATCTTCTGTGATTACTGCATTCGTTCCACTGTTAAGTGTTGTTTAAAGTTAGTGTATATGAATAAGGCAGATCATACAATATGTCAAGTTGCCAATGTAAAATGATACCAATAGGACTAAAATATTCTTAATTACTCCTAATTTCCCATTGGATTCCTTTCCAAAGGTCTCGGGCCAGTACCGCAGCCACTCCCTAGCCATTGCAGTTTGGGTATTTTATTCCATGCTGAGAATTACCACAATGAACAATTGGATTTGAAGGGGAGGACCTTACATGGGTCTATTATACATCATTGCAATGACTTTTTCCCTTCCTCTATATCTTGGCTTCTAGCCTTCTAATTAATCCTTTCTGAGCAGTTTTTCAAATGTTTAAGTCCATTGTTCCGGATTTACATGTTAAGATAGCAAACGAATTTGTGCTTTATTAATTATCGTAATAGCAATTTATTCACTAAGAAAACCAATCACGTTGGCCATTTTGTCTGAATATGTTTCTTCTCTTCTTCGGATATTACTTCAAAGGTAATAACTTTGATTAGTAGTACTAGTAAATCATAACAAATTTTACTTAACAGCATTTAATACTTTTTACAGACTTTTACATACTCGAGCTTAAACGCTTGTGAGAACTCTTCAATCAAGGACTTGTAAGTAGTATGAATAAGACCGGCATCATCCAAGTACTGCAACTCAACTGTTCCATGATTAATACTACTAGTACATGATTGAACTTCTCTCAACAACCCTTTAATGCTTCCAACTTGACGGTCGCGTATTCCGCAAGGGATAATCCATTTGAAGGGAGATAAATCGGTCGTGACATTGAGGGCTAAGCCATGATAGGTTATCCACTGAGCTACTCGTATACCTACTGCGGCCAGTTTCTCATTTCCTGGAACAAGTTACAAAGAAAAAAGAAATGATTTTAGAGAGCTTAAATTTCAACAAACTTGAAATTGTGACCAACTAACAACCATAATGGACTCTCTTACAATTTTTATTGCACCACTACCACCGGTAGAGGTAGAGCAAGGTAAATAAAGTTGCCTTACTTCCAAGTGGAATATGAAACAGGTTCAAGATTTAAAACAACTTTTAAGCATAAAAAGGGAAACCTCACAAGTTTTCCAGGCAGTATCAATAAATCGCACCCTAATCTCCTAGATTAAACCCCAGTAAAAGCCATTTTATAAGCTAAAACCATCAAAGTAAAGTTCTAAAATGTTAAATGACAGAGACTCCCAAATTAGGAACAAATATATATCCGGCCTATTTGCAGTAGATCAGCGATACTAAACCCCGTAATCTTGATTTGTTTGCCAATGTCCATGATGTCCGACAGCATTATCAACCCAAATAAAGGTTACAGGAACAAGACTCAAATGTTACAACTAACAATTACAGATTGTCTTGGATGATATCAAATAAGTAGAATTTGTTCAAAAATAGAATAATTTGAGGCTGCATAATTATAAATTGTTAATGAGGATACGAGAGTGAGAACTGAGAACCAAAATACTGGTTGAGAAGCAGAGCAGGAAAGTGAGGAAAACAAATAAAAAATCAAACTACTCTGTGTGTGATTCAAAGGATTTAATGACTTACCAACCCAAACACCAGTTAAACCTTCAATCCGAGAAGCTTGAATTGAAAATGTTGAAGAAAGAACACGAATAACAACCTCTTCAAGGGTTCTAAGGTACCAATGCAGATCCATCTTGTGTCTTCGGAGGTTGATAATGGGATACATAACTAGCTGCAACTCAGAATGAATTTGCAAGCGTAAAAAACCATTATTCAAATTAATTACAATAAACTACAAACAAGGTCCTCCAGAATTACTAGGCACCAATTTGGTCTTCCAAGAATTTTAGTCCTCGTAATATTCAAAATCACCTCAAATTGATCCTTGTTGATGCCATAGCTTGACAAAAGTATAATCATGACATTATTTTAATTTTTAAATCTTGGGTGGGAGGACCAAATTGCTATCAAGTGAATCTAGGAAGACCAAAAAGGTAGCAAGTCAATTAATAAATTAATTATAGCCATAAAATTTCAGAAACGTAGCAAGTATTTTAAAAAAGAAAGCACCTGACCAGGGCCATGGTATGTAACCTCTCCACCACGCTCAGTACGATAAACACGAAACGGAGCATTTTCCATGTCGAAATTTAGGTTGTCCTCGGTACTAGCAGTACCCAGTGTATAAACAGGAGGGTGTTGCAAAATGATTAGGGTGTCGGAGCAATCTCCATACTTTTCAATCAGTGCCTTCTTTTCCTTAACAATCTCTTTTTGCCAAGACCATGCGACGTCATAAGGGATTTGTTCCTGGTGACAATCGAAGAGCTCGCAGCTGCGCAATCAATCGAAGAACTTTTGATGTTAGGAATTAGGCTGTTAATGGAAATAAAAGCGTAGAATGGAATGGAACGTACGTACATCCTTTCATGGCCTTTAATTGCTAGAGAGGTGAACGAGAGACGCTTGCGTAGGTTAGAGTGGGGCATTAAAGTTATAGAAGAGAACGGTGGTGATGGTGATGGTGATGGTGATGGTGATGGGACTAAGATGAAACAAAGTGTGCCCAACAATGTCATGTCCAATTCGTTATAACTTAAAACTCTCTGGTGATGTGAAAACAGAGGAGCAACTGAAGATGATGGTAACCAAACAGAAACGGAAGGATGAGAATGAGATAATACACTCTGTGATGATGATGATGATGATGGCTATAAAAATAATAGATAAAGATAAATGAAAATTGGGGTGAAGTGCAAAAATGAGACCTAAACATGAACAAAATAAATCACCGCCCAGACATGGAGATCAAATTAAAGGAACAGTGTTAACTTAAACTATACAACTAAATAACAACACTAGAATAGAATGAATTGAAAAACGTTTTTAAAACCCACTTATACGATTCTATACTTTCATCACCCACAATAGCACAAGCAAAAATAACAGTTTCGACATGGTGGTTTTTACCAGAGAAGATTACCAATGGGAGATTATATTTGTTTTTTTGTATGTGCTATCAAAAACAACAACATCTCCAAAACATTGGTAATCAACCCTGCTGGTTCCATCAGCCCAAAATAGGTGCCTCAATTTATTATCCTCTCCGACTAGGTACCTTGCATAAAACATAGCGTCACTGTCTGCCTTGCCTTGTAAATAATCTAAGGCGGCTTTTGAATCCCCGCCTACAATCATAGCACGCTTCTCCCGCTCGATGTGATTGTACAAATCCTTCTTGATGAAACCAAGACCACCACATCCCCCTTTCTGGGCCATCAAGAACCCCAGTATCTGACAAGTTTTAACACCTTGTGCACGCAAGTTATTCACTTGGGCTTTGTCAGCTTCACTCAAACCACGATACTTTGGAATGAATGGCACAAAGTTCTCGGGACATAAGTTATGGTTGTGTGTCTCGACAAAGGACACAACTTTCCAATTCGATGTCCTATAGTCTATGCGTATCCTCAACTTAGCCTTGCAATTCACCCGAGTTAAAGGTCGGTGGCCTTTTTTCTTATCGGCAACTAAGCGCTTCTTATTCCTAAAACCCTCTTTGCTACAGCAATATTGACGTGCACACATACGACCATCCTCATCCCTTACTATGTCATCTTTCCTCGCGGAGAAACCGTGAACCTTTGCATAAGCATTATAAAAATTATAAGCAGCAGGTTCACTTGGAAAAATCATCCCTTTTATGTCCTCCGCTGAGAACCCTAAGAGTTTACTTTGTTGCTCAGGTGTCAGTTCTACAAATTCATCCTCATTATCATCGCGAACATGATTCTCGTTTTCCTTATTAGGGTTAACATCCGAGTTCTCACAACGATTATCCATCTGCGTTAAAGGGACAATACATCAGCACGATTAATCATCTATGTTGATTCATGCAATTAACATGTTTTGAATAATGAATCGTTATGTTGATTTAGAGCAATTGATATTCATATTTTGTTTTCATTTATTTTGCACACCAGATGTTTGATGAAATTCTTCAAGTTTTTTAAACTGGTTTAGGATTTGGAAGAGGGTGACTTGTGATTTTTGTCTCCATACTTTTAGTAGTAGTTCTCTATTTTAATGCTTCTAGCTATATATGGCTGAAGAAGATCTCTGAAGCTGTGTAGAAGTTATGTTGAATTAAGTGGTGATGTTTCTGTTTTTTTTTTTTTTAAGTAATGTTAGGTGTTTCAGGTTTAGGTTTGGATCTAAGCTAAGGACTGAAGCTCTATGAAGCTGTGTGAAATGCATGTTTCAGTTTCAAGCTTGTGGTAGTTTAGTTTCAGGTTTAGGTGCACTTTAAGACATGTTAGTTGTAAGGACTGCTAAATGCCTATGCCCTATGGCTTCCGTTTTTGATTTTATAATAATGAATGTTCCTCTTGTATATTTTAACCAAGTGTAACTTCGAGGGAAAATTAGTATATCTTATTATATACTATATTGTGTCTTATTTTTATACTATTGAATATTAATATAAAAATATAGACCAAAACATAAAGAACCAGCTTATGCACATTCATTAAATGGTTCCTGTCAAATATTCTACTTTTCTATAACATCAGAAAATTTAAAAGATCAACTCCATCTAGCAACAAACACAAGTATTCTACCGCAAAACTACTTAACATCATCTCTGCTGCCAAAGCAAGAGGTATAAGTTTTTCTCTATTTAATGAAAAGGATTATGACAATGGTATAATTCAAGCACGGTCATCAACCTAGGTTCTAAATATAATTATTGGTTACTTGTCCATTAGGACGCCAAATCATCCATAACATGATAGTTTTTTTTTTTTAATCAGAGATGATGCAATCTAGACTTTTATACGCAATATAACTTCAGCAGTTTCATTTTTCTAGGAAGACATATGCATATGAGAATTGTATAGAATAGTTACCTAACAAATCAAGTGGGTGACTGCAATGCTGACTTCAGTTATTGTAACCTGATCCCTCAAGAACTGTAGATCAACAACAACAACTTCTAAATTGGCTTTAGGATTATCCAGGTTTTTCTGTAGAAGATTAGTAGCCTGCAACAGAAATTCACATTTTGCTTATGTAGGAAACCAACTTAAAAAGAAGAAATAACATTAACACATAAAACTAACTCTACATCTTCTAATGAATATTCTAACACTTCAAAATCAGCAGTAAGTGCCTGCATTTAAGTGAAATATGAACCTTCTAGTTAATAATGTAACGACCCAATTCTTACAACCCATTAATAGGTATGTATTAATTTATATGTTGGTGGGAACGGTGAGAACGAATCATTAATGAACACTTAAATTATGTATGTCATTAAGTGATGCAAACATGAATAACAGGGATTAGAACGCGTCATAAATTTAGTCAAGTATCAGGAGGAGGGAATAACCCTTCCCCAAAGGTGCATATACTAAAGGAAGGAATTGGTAGGTTACTTTGAACCATAAGGGTAAATAGAGAAAGGTTCTAGTACGATCGGAGACATAGTCGGTAAGGATTTTCGGGGTTTTGTGCTCAAGTATTTAATAAAAGGGTAATATAGGAAATATGGTGGGGGACGTAAATTAATGTTACATTAGTTTGATTTAGTGTTAGGAAGGGCTAAAATCCATTAAAATAGGTTAAAAAAGCAAAAATCGGTGTTCTGGGGCGAACCGGTGCGCCGGGGCCTGACCCGGTGCGCCCAGGACGGAACGGTGCGGAAATCAGCAGCACCAGGATGCGCCCAGTCGCGCACCAGTTGCGCTCAGGCGCACCGACTCAGCAGCATCAGATTTTCTCGCGTACACCAGGTTTTTTCCAGAAACCTCGGCGCGCCCAACCGCGTGGTGCCTATATATGGCACCAGATTTCAACGCCATTTTCAGTCCCAGCCCGCACCAAACTCGTCCCTGACCGCACCAACCAGCTCCAGCACGCACCAGAACTCAGTTTTAAGCACCAGAACCCACTTTTCATGCACCAACTCAAATTTTCTTGCACCAAACATCTATAAAACCTCCAAATACCAGCTCTAAATCATAAATTAACATCCCTAACTTCAAAGGAAATTGCGTGCACAAAGGTTATACCAAGGAAATTGAAAGCAAATTTAAACAGACAAAGGAAATATACAAATTATATGGCTGATCACGAGCCACGGCTTATATATAGAGTCAATAGTTGCATGCCGCTGTTGCAAAGTGGCATTTGCACACTCTTATAGTCTGATGACAATGTTCACTGCATGTAAATTATGATTGACTTTGAAGCCTAATTCCTGTCGTACGTCCTAATTGTATGTTTGCCAGCTATCTTTTCATCAATTTTTGGTCTTAGTTTGTCATCTAGTTTTTGTTGCCTTCTTAAGAATCATAAACCAAGTTCATACAAAGAGATAAGAGATAACAAAAGTTGGAGCCTTAACCATGCAGAAGTTCTAGACTACTTGAACATTTAAGAAATTAAAGACTTATTAATCGTATTGAACTACTATTATTGTACAAACACCAACAAACAGAAATAATTTCTTAAAATATAAAAAGATTATACCAAGACAAAAATCGAAAGCAAATTTAAACAGACAAAGGAAATTGACGCAAGCATAAATATCACTCATTATTAGCCATTGCTCTCAATGAACAAACAAAGGAAATTGACACAGTAAGGCACCGAAGAATATCCTAAAATTTCCAATCACGAAAAAAGTACAAACCAAAACCAAATAAATTGTAACTTACTCAAAACAAATAAATGACACCTTCAGAAGCGTTGTTCACAGGCGGCGGCGGCGGCGGTGGAGCAGGGTTCGAACAGAGGACGAAGGAGGCGTTGGCGGCGGAATAGGGTTCGCTGGAAAAGGGGAAGAGGGTTATCGCTTACGCCGGTGGCAGAAGAGGGGAAATCGTGGCTTTCGTGTCGTTGGAAAGGGGTTCGTATGCGGCGGCGGCGGAACACCAACAAGAAGGAGAAGAAGAAGGCGCGCGATAGAGAACAAGAGATGAGTGAGAAGAAGAGTGAGTTTGGCAGATTAATTTGAAGAAGAAGAAGATGGGCACGAAAGATGGCAGAGTGAGTGAGTTTCAGTGTGGTGAAGATGAGGGCACCCTGAGGGAAGACAATGAATATTCGTGGGGTAGGGTAGGGTAGGGTAGGAAAGGGTAGTTTGGTCATTAGGTTTTTTTATTAAGGTTATTTTAGGTATATGATAATTAATATTAAAATGGGGTATTTTGGGTATATAAAAATTAATATTAGATCGGGGTTATTTTGGGTAAATCAAATTACAAATAAAATTAAAATTTTTAATTAAATATTTTAGAGATCAAATTGCAAATTTATAAATTATAAAATATACCCCGCTGACATGGCAAAAAATGACATATGGCAGCTATTCATTGGTCCATGTCAAGAGGGTACCAAAACCCTCTCAACTCATAGGGTTCCAAGCAAAGCCCATAAAAGTAATTGTATTCGGCTCATTAGTCCTCGATCACTTAAAGTCACTGATTTTTTTTGTGTAAATAATATTAATATCACAAAAGGAATTATAAACTACTCCTATAACTTGCCTAAATGTAATTTATGGAACAACAATGATACATAATAACAAATAAATATAATAGTAGATATGTTTATAAAATCAATTTACAAATAAGTTTACAATGTAAAGTTAGTAACATGTGTCATGCACAAAGTAATATTTTACTTATAATACATCATATCACTCTTTTATGATGTAGATTTATTTTTTATTATTACATATCATGTACATTTATTTTTAAGTTTATTTGTAAGCCTATATATTATTAGTCAATAATAACAAAAAAAACATTTAAAAAATCCTTATAATCACTTAATTAGGACTTATGTATCATAAAATACTATATTTTGCCTTATCAATAATTAGATTAAATGTATCATATTTTGTGGTTTGAAAAAAAAAACATTAGACGAATTTTATTAAGAGAATATATATTTTTCTTCATGAAATCTCGTTTATAAAAGTAGTAATTTATTAAAAGTCAACTGAAACACTGAATATTCTGAGTCAACAAAATGGTATATTAAGCATCTCAAGTCTCAACTTTTGTATTTTTACAATTTTTTCTTTTGCAATCTTATTTTATTTTTTTTAATATATACTCATATTATCAACAATTTTATCCAGTTCCTTTCTTATCTTTCTCCTTTTCGCACCTCTTAAATCCCAGAATGAAATATAGGAGAAGTAATGATCTCAAAATGAATTTTATTTTATTTTTCTAATGATCTCTTGAAATGAATCCATATTAGTATGACGATCTTTCATACACACAAAAGACAATTTTAAAAAAAATAAAATAAGACTACCCTTGGGAAAGAAAGAATCAACAAGCACGGCTATCGAAAAACTGTGCGCGTGGAAGTTTTAGTATTTGACAAATTATTTGCGGTTGAAAACTCTCTTGGCATTTGGCAACGTCATGTTCATTGATGAACCAATCCCGTCAAATATGCATCAAAATAGTAATAATATCTCCGTCCTTAATTACAAGGCTTTCTTGAGAGATTTTATGTCTATTAGGAAAATGGAATAATTTAGTTAATTGTATTTGAAATGTGAAATTTTAATATGTATTTTCAAAATTACTCATATTAATATTATTGGGAATCTAAAAAGTGTTAAATAAATAGGGGTATTTGTAAAAAAAAATAATTAATGCTCATTGAAAATTGGTAAAGGACCTTATAAATAGGGACAAAATAAAAGTGTCAAGAGGACCTTATAATTAGGGACGGAGAGAGTACTAATAATAATAAAAAGATAGTAATAGTATTTCATATATAATAATAGTATGTAATATCAATTTTATACATATATATATATATATATATATATATATATACACACACACCCTAGTCATCTATTTATACATTATTTTATTAACTAATCATATTCTTAATTTTTCATTTCACAAAGTTATGTTTGTTTAGTTAGAAATATGAATAGTTATTTGAGAACGTCAAGAAATATATTGTGGTATATAGCGAGTATCAAATACTCATATTAATAAATAGTTATTATTTATTTAATCAGACGAGTTATAGTTGAGGTTTAGGGTAATAGGATGGGAATACCTGAAAACTAAAAAAAGTTCTCCTGGAGTATTATTACTAAATGGAAAATACCTTCGTCCATGTTTATGATGAGATATATTCGACCATGCATGTAAACTATATTCTCTAGTGTACAATTTTGAATAATGAATCTGTCAATGCCAATGTCATGAAACACAAGGACCGACTTAGAATTTTAAATTTCTTAAAGTTTATATGATCTTGGATTATTTTTTAGAGAATTATGGAAATGCATTGATGATGTAATGTGTTTTACATTATCGGTTAATCATTCATCATTTATGTGTTTTACTTCTAGTTAAGAATAAATGTTTAATAATAATACATCAATAATAAATGATGTGCTGACAGTGTGAAAAATCGTTACGCTGTCTATGCACCACTCATTCTCCCTATTTTTTAATCTACCCAACCCATTTTCTCTATTTTTTAATCTATCAAATATCCTTCACTTGCTGGAAATATTTTATGCATGCTCGTAAAACCCAAAAGAGTGCCGCAGTAAGTTAGTTAACCACGGTAATATCTCTTTACCCTTTTTTGCATATATTATTATTTGTACAACACGAAAAGAAAACTCACATGTGGGCATGTGGCCAACCAAGTGCCTCTTTAATCGATGCATCACTCATTCTCCCTATTTTTTAAGAAAAAAAAAATAAAAATGGACGACACTGAATTTAGGATTAATTATGTCACGAGTCCCTGAAGTTTGGGGTATTTTTGTCAAATATTTTTTTTTTCAATATCTAACTCCCCGAAGTTACTCTTGAGTTTGTCATATACCCCTACTATCAAATCTGACCAATTTTGCTGGCATGTAACATCAGAATCTTGATGTAACACATGAGGTTAAGCACCTGATGCCCCGTGGGCGAAGATCCTTATAACCAACCTCCTGTGTTTGACTAGGATTTTGATGTTACGTGTCTTCAAAATTGGTCAGAATTGATAGTAGGGATATATGACAAACTCGAAAGTAACTTCGAAGAGTCAGACATTGAAAAAAAAAAAGTATGATAGTATCTAACAAAAGTATCCCAAACTTCAAGGACTTGTAACATAATTATGGCTTGAATTTATGTAATAAACTTCTATACTATATTTATGGTGTGACTAGAATTATAAATAACATATATTTTAACCTTTTTTACTTCTGAAATTGTCTTAAAATAAATGTGTCTACTGTATATCTATATTTGTTTATGGTGGTGTTAATGTTAATGAGGAGGTTGGTGTGATATGTGGACACAATATGCAGAGGACATAGAGAAGCTGAGGGAAATGGTGATGTGTGGTGAGATAAAGACAACAACAATGTGCAATTTCGAAGCAGTTATGACTAGGGGTGAGCATGGGACGGGTTGGGCTTGTCCCTCACCCGTCCCGAAATGTTGCACGGGTCAATTTTTCAATCCGAACCCGTTCCTAATTGGGGGGGGACAACATAGGGACGGGTCCAAAATAGGACGAGTCCTAATAGGGACGGGTCCGGGTTCACCCGAGGGACAGATCAATCACACTAAAAAAATCTCAAACCATTCAAATTTTTGAAATTTTCGTAATCTTTCTAAAATTTTCTTATTCTCATTAAGTTTTTCTTCAGTTACAGCTGATGGGTTTATAGAGGGGTTTGGGTTTGTCACATTTGTTGGGGGAGGATTGTGATTTTAGTTGTTTCAGCTGCATTTTTGGAACATTCTCCATCTGTCATTTCTTTTACCTAAAGTAATTATAAACAAATTAAGAAAGCAAAACAAGCTTTTATATTTAATCAACTCATTATTTTTAATAAATCAATAATACTAGAAAAATCCATAATAATACTAAATAAATCAGTACCTCATTCACCATGGTATGGCTGTGCTAATTTTTTATTTTTAAAACCACTAAATAAATCCATAATAATCAGTACCTCATTTTTTAAAAAAAAATAATAATTGCTAAAATCTAAATAATCACTAAATAATCCGTATTCAGTACCTCATTTAAAAAAAAATTGCTAAATAATCACTAAATAATAGACAATCAGTGTTCAGATCAGTACCTCATTTAAAAAAAAAAAAAAAAAACTAAAATGGGGTAACAGCATCTGAAATGGGAAGAACCGAAGAAGGGAGATCTGAAATCAGTACCTCAATGGCCCAATCGCAGATGGTTACAGCGGCGAGGAGACGGCGGCTAGCGAACACCGGCGACGAGGGAACAGCGGCTGCGAGCGTACAGCGGCGACGATGGCACGAGCGAGCGGCACGAGTGAGCGTACAGCGGCGACGACGGCACCCACGACCCACGAATGACGACTGACGAGGGGAGAAGGCAGCGGCTGGCGGTTGGCGCCGTCAGTGAGGCCGAGAGTGGTGAGAGACTGAGAGAGTGAGAGTGAGATAGAGATAGGGTATGAGTGAGACTGAGTTGATAGAGATAGGAAATTAGGAATAATTAAAAATATAATAAATCATTAATAAAAATTAAAATTAAAATAATTAATAAAAATATAAATAAAATAATAAATAAATAAGTATAATTCCGGGCCGGGTCCGGGTGACCCGGCCATTAACCCGAACCCGTCCTCATATGGGACGGGTCTGTCCTCTTGCTTAACGGGTTCGTCCCTTTTCTTCTTTCGGGCCGGGTCAAACCCGATCCAAACCCGCCAGGTTGGGACGGGTCTCCGGGTCGGCCCAGGTCCTGCTCACCCCTAGTTATGACAAAGCTAACTGATGTTGATAGCTTGGAGAAAGCATTTGAGGGTTGTCGTGGCGTTTTTCATACCACTGCCTTTACCGACCCTGCTGGCCTCTCTGGCTACACTGTGAGTCTTTATTTGTACTTTGCTCATCATTCAGGTCTCCTTTTAGATTTTTTTTTTTTTTTTTGGAAATTTCTATTTTATGCATTTAATGAATAGGTTAATCAAATATTTAAAAAAATTATTTTTTTGAAGTATGATACACTTGAATAAAAATAATTATTTAGATTTTCAAAACAATTTTATTATTTATATTATTTTATTTTATTCATGGGATTAATAGGATAGAAAAACAGTTTATATATAAGTATTTATTTCAACTTTTTATAGTATTAATTATTTTATTTAATTTTTTTTAAATTTTAATAATAATTATAAAAGTAAGTTTAAAAAACTTATATCAAATGTATTCTATTTCAATATTACAAATCATATTAATTAACTTTTTTAATTTTTGAAAAAGACTTGAGTTAAAAACCGGTGGTTTTTAGGATGAAAATAATGTTTAGACTTTAATTTCTTTTAGTTCAAGAATATGAAAGAATTAAACAAAAGAATAAGAACACATAAGAATAACTAACCTGTAAATTTTGTTTTTTTAAAACCAAAGATGTCCTCCGATCGACAGCTAGAAATTAATCATTTTCAAGACAGAAAAATCACTTAAATGAATATAATCTCTTTCAACAAAACATTTTTCAAACCCATAACAAAATAACTTGTAAAATTTCTAATCGTGATACTTAATTTTTCAAAGGACATATGCAGTTGCACTTGCATATTCCACAAATCTTATTTTTTTTAATATCGGTCTTGCTAGGTAATGATCTAAGGTATAGTTGACTAAGAAATAAAAATGGAACCTTTATTTAAAAAAAAAAGTCTTTAATAAATTAAAATTAAAAAAATACTAGTTTTCTATAAATGAAAAAATTATCACTCGGTTAAAATAGTTTTTGCCTTGTATTTTTTTTTTTCTTAATTTAACTATGGTTAGTCCTACCATATTTTCAGGACACGTACACCCAAATTAATTTTTTTCCCCACGCATTACTCTTTGGCCTCCATTTGTTATTTATCACCTGAAACAAGTCGAAAGATTCTTTCCGCTTGAAACAAGGCGGAAACAAAATAAAACAATTTCCGTCTTATGCAAGTCGTATTATCTTCCGCCTTTCCAAAGTCGTAAATAAAATATCTGGTATGAAATTTTTTATTTTTTTCACTTTGAAGATATCTGGTTTCATTCTTGAATCTAGACTATTTTATTTTAGTATTAGCTCATAGCTTATTTGATAAATTTTACTAAGTCCTTATAAATATTGATCTCTTTAAAATTAGTCTATATATTTTTTTTTTTGGACTTTATTCCCTGTTTTTTCTCCATTTTGATTTTGGTCCTCATCATCAACTATAGATGAAAAATGCTGATGTGGCTAACGGGAAAGGGAGAAAAACCAAAACGAAAAAAAAAAAGCATGGACCAAAACCTTCGAATAGTGAAAATATGAGGACCAAAATCAAAACTCATTTGCATTATCTTGAACCATAGATGACGGTGGGGATCAAAACCAAAACAGAACGAAAAAACAGAGACCAATACCCAAAAAAATAAAATATAGGGACTAATTTCAAAGAGGTCTACATTTGTAAGGACCAATTTGATATTTAAACCTTATTTTTATTATGTCAGCATATAACAAAAATCTTACCCCCAAATCAATATGATATTGCTATTTCTTTTAAGTAATTTATTAAATTTTAGTTAATTGTACAATTTTGTTTTGTCAATTGTCTCTAATTCAGTAAGGTTTACACATTTATCAACTTTAGCCTCTAATCTCACAATTTTCATCTAGCTTCGCAACTTTTAGGAGTCTTGCAACTTTCAACTAGCCTATTTCTTCATATTGTAGTAAATTATCTTCCGAACATTACCTTCATTTGCATGATCTACCTTTGTGATTGGCTTGGCATTATTTTGTTCATACTTGTAAGAGTTATGGGGAATAATGGTGCCAACCGGCAAAGTAACCAACTCAATTAATGATAAAGCTCAATCCCTTGCTGGTTTGCTTTAATTACTTATTAGAAGTTTAGAACAGAACTTAGCTTGTCTTAATAATCACTGGTTCCTAATTCAGATCACCTTTACTAACTGCTAAGTATTGTACAGTGTACACTGATATTATTAAGTTCATCTATCCTTTGATTAAAGTTACTATTTCATTCAACACCGATGAGTAATAATATGAGAAAATAGATGATGCATCGACATCGACAGTGTAAATATTGTTTACATTATCAATGCATTATTTATCATTCATTTGTTTATGGTCATTGCCTTTAAAATAAAAGTAATAATACAAATGAATGGTGGATGATAAACTGATAATGTAAAAAACGTTACACGTCAGTGCACACTAATTAATCTTTAATAATATATGAGCCAACAAAATTAACTTAATAATCGATTTCTTCGCAAAGAAAATAACATGTGTTATAAAATAGTATTTTGCTTATTAATAATTAATTAACAAGTGACATGTCACATGTCACTTTCTTTCTTATTATGTAAGCTGTTTGAGTCATGTCATACTTTTTAGGGTAAGCACATGTCAATTGTTGTTACATAATGAATATGTAAAATATTAAAGTTAGAATGCAATGTCTAATCAATTGCCTATGTCTATTATCTAGAAATCCATGGCTGAGATTGAAGTCAGGGTCGCTGAGAATGTAATGGAAGCATGTTCAAGAACACCTTCAATAAAAAGATGTGTATTCACGTCGTCACTATCTGCTTGTGTGTGGCCAGACAATGCAGAATCAAATCTATACCTTACTATCAACCACAGCTCCTGGAGCAGTGAATCACTATGCATAGATAAAAAGGTAAATTTCCAAAACAAGTGCACTATTCTTTTCTCCTATACAAGTTTATGTACTGTAGGAAGGGGCAGATAGATGGAGTAGAGAGCAATTCATATATCTTGTTCTTTAAATGTAAATGAGCTTAGCCAATTTTATTTTATTTTTTAAAAAAAAAGTTATTGTATAATTATGCAACCTACTCTAACTTGTTTTTGTAAAGCTTACACCATTCTTATCAACCTGATAGAGGCCCCATATTAGTGAGGTCTTTGGATGACGGATATCATTAGATATTTATATTTTTAATTAATTAATAATATATTCAACGGTGTGGATGTGGCCGGGACCAATGGTCCCGGACCCAGACCACACAATAATTTCTCCCAAATAGGGCCGTAAAGAGTGTGCAAACAGAGAATCAAAATTATGATTTAGAACATTTGACAAGAATCAAACATTATTACTCTCCCTGACTCTATATTTTCAACTGTTACCCAATGACAGACGCATGTAGAGATTTTCTTCATTTTTTAATATTTGAAGGTCATCGTATTTTAAACAATATTTAAGTTAACATTTAAACATTTAGATAAATTATTTAATAATTGAGATCATATCAAAAAATGGAAGGATCAGAACTCATGAGATACCAACACAACAATGTACAATCTATCCTAATTTTTGCTTGGAATAGTTGATCATCATGACCAATTTAATTACTTATAGGTTTCTAGCACATAATAAGTAAGCAACATAATGGCATCTAATAGATTATCTGCATAGGGTATGGAGAAGTGAGTCAAAGCAATAACTTTTTAGGCAAATCCTCTTTATCCACCCTTATTGTAGGTGATATATATGAATATGATGTATGACCCTACTTTTTCTTGTAATATATGGCAGCTTTGGTATGCATTAGGCAAGATGAGGGCAGAGAAGGCTGCTTGGAGGATAGCTAATGAGAGGGGTTTGAAGCTCACTACCATATGTCCAGCTCTCATTATAGGTCCTGAATTTTGTCGTAGGAATCCAGCAGCAACAATTGCTTATCTTAAAGGTAATAATAATATTACTATGTAACCAAAACCAGTGTCCAATTTCTTGTCCCATATCACATAATAGCATATAAAGTTATTACAAATGCAAATGCAAATGCAGGAGCGCAAGAAATGTATTCTCAAGGTTTGTTAGCAGTAGTTGATGTAACAAACACCAGTACAAAAAACACATTTTAGACCAGTTGAAACAGAGCGGTTCCGTGTGGAACCAGTCTCTTAATGGACATTTCTTAAAACTAGAATGGTTACTTTGTGTAACCAGTCTGAAAATATATTAAATAAGAGTGGTTCCACAAGGAACCAGTCTCTTTTTGGGTCTTTTGTTAGTCTCATACCCTGATACAAATCAGACTGGTTCCGTGCTGAACCGGTCTGGAATTAACATTAAGTTCAAATGAGAGTGGTTCATTTAGACAACCAGTTTAAAAAATACATTGTGCACTGCACGGTCAACACCATAAAGTTTCTGCTCTTCTCATTCCTAAAACAAAACCTAAGGTTCTTGTACTCTTCCGCCACTGTGTTCCCTCCGTTCCAACCCCTGCTATGGCGGCCATCGAAGCCTCCCCATTCTCTTCTTCGGTTCTTCTTCTCAAACCTAAATCCCATCTTCTTCGTCGCAGACTCTGCTCTCTCTCCCTCTGCGCTCTTCTCTCCTTCGTTGCTCCGGTTCTCCCCCGTCTCCGTCTCCGTCTCAATCTCGCTCTTGTTCCCTCCGTCTCCCTCTCCTTCCACCGACGACAACGACGAAGTGAACTGTTGCAGCAAGGTCGTCGACGGCGGCAGCATCGTGAATCAAGCGACGACGTCTGCCTCCTCCTTCCACCCACGACAGCAACGATTCAGGTTCCAACGAATTGATTTCACGAACCTTAACTCCCAACTCTCAGATCTCAATTATTTTGAAATCACCCCTCACGGATTTCTCTTGCTCTGTATTGCAAAATGCTTAATCCAAATTGCTTTTAAGATATTTTGAGATTGATATGAATGGCAAACGATTTGCATGGCAGGGTGTTGTCAAGTTACCATTCATTGATGAGAAGAAGTTGCTGGCTGCCACAAGGAGGCTTGAAAACACATTAACGGTCCTGAAGAAATTTATTTTTTTGGGTTTGCTTGTGTGTGTGTTGTGCAGAAATTGAGAATGTAAACTTCAGTGTTGTTTCTCTCCAGAGATTGTTTATTTATGTTACTAGTACTCTTGAAATATTATCAGAGTTGCATTAATGCGTATGCCTAGCATCTTGGCTGGGGAAAATGCATCTGCAACTCTGGAAGTGGGAATTGTTGAATGTTGATTGTCATCTTTAAATGGATAATTAAGTGTTAATCATCTGTTTGTCAGTCTTTTTTCATGAGATAGCTCGTAGGATTTATACTTAGGATTGTTTACTCTCCCTTAGATGTTTCCATATGGGTAGATAACTTTGAGTTGCTTTTTTTTTTTTTTTGCCAGAATTGTCCCGTGTTTTACAGGAAAAGATTGCATGAAATCAACTAATTCTTACTTGTGTGTTTAGTGCTAAATTTTAGTTTTTTTTTATATGCAGGAGGAAGAACAACTTCGAAATAGTGTGATGCTTGACTCACTTTTTTTCCACCGTGCACATGATTTGGCTTCACAAATCTTATCTTATTACAAAGTTTGTAGTCAATCACCACCACATGAAAGATGTTTTTGGCCAATTGACCCAAATGCTAGGTTGGTTAATATGCTACTGGTCTTGTTCATGAATTCTTGGTAGCTATTTAATTGGCTCATATAGTTATTTCTTAATCTTTATTAGCAATGGTGGGATGAATGGCTATCTTTGGTTTTGTGATGTTTTACCTTCCCCAATCAATAGATGGCAAGATATTGAAAGTAACCAAGTCTTGTAAGTTTTGTCATCTGCATCTGCCTAATATTTTAAAATCACTATAGAACTCACGTTGAGTTTTCTTGAATTTCAGAACTATTACAATAATTGATTACATGTATTGAATGGGGCTCTTGGGATTACATTTACTTTTAAATATTGTTGAGTTTCTAATTTTTATCTCTTCATGGATTCATTTGTCAAAGTTTCATCTTTAGTAATTTGCATCTTGTTGCTTGAATGTGCAGGACCTAGTCATTCTTATGGAAATTCCAGAGGAGGAGAAGATGATTACCCAAGCATTGGATGCTGCTGAGAGATTAAGTTCAGTTGATTCTATTATTATTATGTCTGCCTCTACTATTTTGTGATATTTTTTACTTGTGAGTTCTTGTAGAATTTATAAATTATTAAAAAATATGCATGATTTCTGCTATATATATGATTAGATTTCTAAATACACTTCAACTCCTCATCATTTCCATTATCACTAGCATGTTTGCTATACCAACCCACATCAAAGCTTGGACATACTCTGAGTATGGCAACTCTGCTGCTGATATAGTGTCAGTGTTTTTAATCTTAGAAATAAAGATATAAGCATTTGGTTCATAAAGTATGACACTGTGTTTGATTTCTGTATATTCTTTTGTGGAAGCTCATTGGTATAGGAAATTGTTTTTATAAAAATAAGAAGTGAAGAAGAAGCCTGCTTGTTAGTTGCTACCATGCCAATTTTGCAATGTCCATTACAAGTATGTCTCTACATTGTTAGCTATGGTCTCATCACATATCCTTCATGTTGCAGATTATTACCTTGATTGAACCTTTTGATTAATCATCTTGATATATTTATTTTTCTCATATTTATTTGTCTCGTACTATTTCTTTTTCTTTCCTTCTTATACTCTACCTGTATAATCATGTTTTCCTTAATTGCAGTGAAGCAGAGTTGCTTTTAATGCCAAGAAATCATTGCAGCTGAATCTTGTCAGGTTTTGGAATTAGCTAGTGATATTTAAAAAAAAAAATTAAAAAAGAAGAGTGAATGTTGATTGTTAAAATTGTTAGATTTCATTTGGTGAAATTTGCAGAAGAAATATTGTTCTGAAATAAAATAAAAATTCCATGATGTTCAGAAATATTGTTCACAACTGAATGTATCTAGCTATTTTGTGTTGCAGTAAGTGGAAAAGAATTGTAGATGAATGGGTGAAGTTGAAGACACCGGGACAAGCAGTTACTGATGTCATGGGTAATCCTTGAGTTAATCTTCATTTGGGGTGCTAAACTAATGATTATAATGATTAACTTTTTTGGTATGAATATGATGTTATGGCAGCTGATGAAGACTCGCCTGACCAGAAAACCCCATACAATGAGCATCATCAGGTGAAAAAAAAAATACCATTTCCTTTCTCTCCATCTATTGCTTTTTCTTTGAAAGTTGAGGTTCTGTTTGGCCATTTGGCTTTCTAATATTCTATTCCATTTAACTAGTTAGGTAACCTATTAACTGGTTAAAAACATCCCTTAACCATCAACTAGACACTACACTTAGAATTAAGTTGTTTTTTAGTATCCTAATTCCTAAGTGTCCTAAACCTTAGGACTTAGTACTTGGTTTATCAATCCTAACATGTATGCCCTTAAATCATGTATCTAAAGCTAACTTAAACTGTATTCTTTGTGTTAATAGTAGGAATGTTTTCTATAAGAAGTGAAAACTGAAATCAGTGATTCAAAAACTGATACACTCATGCATCATTCCTACTAGTTGGGTTTCTAATGTTATTTTCATCAAGTGGGCATTTTTAGTTATTGCAACAGTTTCATAAGAAATACAATTGATGCTTCTATTCCTATCTCCTTGTGTATAAAGTGTGCCTTTTTTTTTTGTGTACGAGATTGTTGTGACCTGAATGCTTTTGTTATATATTTCATTTTAATCTCAGGTAACTTGGTGGTGTTTGTACTTTCATTGTGATTAAAAATTGAGAGTTTAGCATTGCCCTCTTTCATTTTAATGTATGTGTCACCACTCTTTATTCTTTATTTGAATTAAAGACTAGAATCATTCTTCATCTTTCATTTTATCCGTTGATGAAAAATAGCATAAGGTTATGTTTGAATAGTTACTGCTCTTAGCGATGGCTATATTTGTATCTAGTGGTCCTGCTCGTTTCTTTGTTGGCACCAATTTTTTGGATCAGGTTGGTTTTTGGGTTTGGAGGTTTAGGTGTGATCATTTTTGCTTTTGCATCTTTCTGCATGTTTTGCTGTTTTCTAGTGTTATTTGCTGTTCTGGTGTTGTTCTGTTGTTGTTTTCCTTGATGTTTTCCTGCTGTTCAATTATAATCTGACATTTTCACAATACATCCTTTAATCATTTATCATCTTCGAAAAAATTTAACATCAAAAGAATGATCATTGTATTTGTTAAATTTTTGAACCAGGAAGAAGCTAGCATGTCATTTGTTCCCTCATTTGTTTTGACTAGTTATGTTTGGAGTAATTCAGCACTTGGCAAAAAGAACACCAACAAACAAAAGAAAAATAATAAAGAAGGAAGTTAATTCTATTTAAAAATGTTCAAGCATCTATTTTTAAATTTGAATTTTATTTTTTGTTGCAGCAATTAAAGGTCCCACTGGTGAGCTATTTGAGAAAAATGACCACATATTGGGTGGGCATATCTAAGCAATTCAGTTAAATACTAAATGGGAATCAAATAATCTTTTTAAATAATTTGTTCCATTATTCATTTTCTATGTTGTATGAGATGTAATTCAATTTATTATATTATTATCGTTAAATTATATTGGTTATATTATCATTGAAATTGATTATGTTATTTCTTGGTTATTACAGTACTTTGATGATTGCAGCTCCACTAAAGAATATAGCCACAAACAACTTGATAATCTTAAAGAAGAATTTGCAGCATATTTACTTGAATCGTGGTCTATCTTGCACTAGCTAGGTATATTCCCTACTTCTCTTCGCTATTCAAGACCATTATTTATGTTTCAAGTTGTGTTGGTTGTTTTTGGTTGTGTTGCTGTCCAAAATTGAGAAGGATGTGTTTCCTGACTAGCTATGTTGCAGGAATGTTGCAGGAATAATGTATACATGGCCTTGATCAAAATATAAGGTAGCTGGGCAGTGGAGCTTATAAGTAGGTTGTTAGACAGGTTCCTTATAAGGAATTTTGCAAGAATTAATGTTTTTCAGTTACAGGCCGGCTTTCTCATTTTGTGTGTTAGTTTCACTGGGCATAGAAATGTATACAGGCCGGCTTTCTCTTTTTGTGTAGCTTATGTTAGTTTCACTGGGCATAGGAATGTATACTTGGCGTTGATCAAACTTGTAGTAGAAATACATACATATATATAACGTGGTTTTTATAATATAATTTTAGCATCTAGTTATTATTTATTAGTTTTATTATATATTATATTCATGTGTTATTTTAATTGAGACAAGTTAAAAACACTAAATGAGACTGGTTCAAAATTTAAATGAGACCGGTCCAAAACACTCAATGAGATTGGTTAAAAAATTAATTCAGACCGGTTCAAAATGCTCAATGAGACTGGTTATTTTTAAATTTTCAGACCGGTTCAAAATCTCAATCAGACTGGTTATTTTTAAAATTTCAGACCGGTTCAAAATCTCAATCAGACTGGTTCAAAATCTCAATCAGACTGGTTATTTTTAAATTTTCAGACCGGTTCAAAATCTCAATTAGACAGGTTATTTTTAAAATTTCAGACCGGTTCAAAATCTCAATCAGACCGGTTATTTTTAAATTTTCAGACCGGTTCAAAATCTCAATCAGACTGGTTCATATTTCAATAGAGACCGGTTATTTTTTCATTTTCAGACCGGTTAGAAACCAGTCTGTTTAGTTGGGAACTAGACCGGTTCGGAACCAGTCTAATTTAAAGGCATAGCAATAAGACCGCCACTTTTGAGACTGGTTGTGCGGAACCGGTCTGAAATGACTTATCTGTAGTAGTGAAAATTGGCTGAAGCTCGTGTATGCGTATTCAAGGCAATGAATAGCAATGCTTCTGGAAGATACATTTGCTTTGATCACGTAATTAATACTCAGAGTGAAGCAGAGAAGCTGTCCAAGGAAATTGGTATGCCTAAGGATAAGATATGTGGGGATGCATCAAACAATTCTTTGCATAGATTTGTAATGTCAAATGAGAAGTTATGTAGACTCATGTCAAGGTCACTTAGGTGCTGCAGTGAATATTATTAGATGGAACAATGCTATTATTTAATCATAGCCTCAAAAGTGTGTTTATGGTTATGGCATAGAAGAGATGAGCTATGCTCTGTAGTTTGCTTAGTAATGCCGGTATTTATTTATTTTTTCTTTTTTTTTTTGGTTAATGAAAATATTGTTTTATAATTTAATTATTTATATAATTCTATTCAATTTTGCACCAAACAATGTTAATGATCTCAGTGCAGGACTTGGGAACCATATCAAGTGATTAAAATTAGCCAAGTTACCAATCTTACAAAGCAACTATTGAGTAACGTATTTGAATTTGCTGGGGTAACAAAAAGTGATTGCATACAATTTTAGATTCATATGGGCTATTGGCAAGGTCATGTCCAATTTTACATAGGTGGAATTTCCATTTCTCCGGGCAATTGATTTTCCAAAAGTTTTAACAAGCGTTACTTCTTGTGAAAGGTCAATAGGTTGTAAAGCGAAGTTGCTAAGATAAGTGTTGTTACCAACCCATTTATCATGGCAAAACCAAGTGCCTCTACCATTTCCTAGTCTAGGATGGAATTTTAGTTGAGGCATTATTCCACAATTTGGCACAGTCAAATACCACAATTTAAAACATACAGGTTGCACAAAACCAGAATAAAATTATGCATTTGGCACAAAGTAATAAATTTCAGATGTTATTCATACTACTACCAGCAAGCAATAGGAAAAGTTTATAAAGACATGATCAAATAAAAAATTCAAAAGTTGTATGACTCAGTCCCTTAGATGTTCATAATGATTGCGATCATGCCCGCAAATCATTACAGGTCTGTAAGAACTCATCATAGTCATACTCCCAAAACTATGATTTAAATTAAATTAAAAATTAGAGTGCAAAATTTAGTGCATGCTTGATTCTACGATGAACGCTACTAACAGTTATTTATGTACCATCATGATTTTGGGGTCAAAATTGATTTTCTGACTCATAATCAAAAATGCTATTGATCAATTTGGAGTAAGTAAATATTTTCATAATAAATCAATTAAATGGGGGACCTCAGAGATCTTGGTGGATAATAAATCATCAAATGGGTGATTCCCATCAAGAGTAGCAAATATTATTCTAGCATCACCGGCCCACATAATCACTTTCATTTTCTAAGGGCAAAACATACAAAATTAAAATTAAAACAATGAACAAAAAAATGTCCAATCTATAAGATAAAATAACGTTATATATATAAAAAAAAAGGGTCTAATATGATGTTGTCAGAAATAAGCTGTGATCTCATGCATAAAAATGTCAATGGGAATCCGAATGATTTTTTATCATCACACAACATCATATATCATAATCAAACGCCATAGACATAAACAAAAAAAAAATTATAAAATAAAAAAAAAACACAAACTAAGTTGAATATCAAAGTTAACATTTGATCAATTTATATTCTAAATGACAGATGTACCCTTAGGTTATCATTGGATATACAATTCCATAAAACAATGTTTTGTTAATAACCTCGAGGCAAATCTATCATTCAGAAGAAAAAATGAATGATGAATTGTAATACTAGAGAACAAACAGAAAGAGAGAATTGTTGAAAGAATGGTGATGGTGAGAGGAATATGAAGGGTCACAGAGGAGAGGGAAGATAGCTGTGGCTTTCGGCTGCTGAGAAAAGCTAGGTTAGGGTTTGGTGAAAGGTTGAGGAATTTTTATAATTAATTTGGATTATGGGCTTTTTTATGATGATTGCTATGGTATGGGCTTTTTGGCAAGTGAAAATCATCCATTTGTGTTTCATGGATAATTGGAGCTGGGCTTCTATTTGGAATTTCACTCACCTTCCTTTTTTTTAAAAAAAAAATTTGGTTCATAATTTTTTACCACCAATTTGTTGTTAAAAAGTCAAAAATATCTCATGTTAAAAAAATTTTGATTTCGAAATATCGGAAACAAAAAAAAAATACACTTTCACACAGTCGTATCGAAAATATATTTTTAACTCATTAGTATTAAAAGTGCAAATTTTTAGACTTCCAACACTACTAAGTCAGAAGTATTAATACATTTGATCTTGAATTTGTGGCCAATAATTTTCAAAGGGATACATCTTAACAATTTGCATTTCCAAAATCAAACTTAGATTGATAAGTTGAATAGTTTGAAATGGAAACTATTTCAGGTTCTATAGCAAAGGTTTAATTTATTGCCATCTTTCAATTTGATGTGTTCACAGTGTTTTTGAGTTTTAGTCATGAGATGAACGTACCCCAAACATTAGAAAGCAACCCCAAACAGAGTGATGAACCAAAGCCTGCTCAAGTCTTGAGTCTGTTAGTTATCATTCTTATGTAATCTGACCTAGCTAGGATTATAGGAAAAGTGTTAACATTCTCTTTATATTTGGTGTTGCGTGTGCGGCACGTTTCTTATAAGAAAACAAGGTGTCCAAACCTTTGCCAATAAGCTTGGTTGTAGCTGATCAGAAATGATCTATAAATACTATTGCATTCAGTTGATTACTTAATGAAAATCATACAAATTATATCACAAGTCCAATATTCTCTCTAACTACTTTTCAGTTTCTCTTTGTTATAAAAATTCTTCTTTATTTCTGAACTATTACAACAACTTCAACACGGTATCAAGAGCACACGATCCTTCTCAGAACACAACGCTTCCGCAGCTATCGATCAAATTAGATGATCGCAATTTTAAAGTGTGGAAGCAGCAAGTATCAGCTGCTATCCGTGGCTTGCAACTGCAGGATCTTCTGTACACAAATCAAATAATTCCATCATACTTCATCAATGAAAATGATGAAGATTTAAAATGTGTGAATCCTGATTGCATTGCTTGGGAGTCACGAGATCAGAAGCTCCTCTCGTGGATTTTGTCAACATTATCTGAATCCATGCTTATACGGTTTGTAAGTTGCATCCGCTCTAGTGAGCTTTGGTTTGCGATTCATATCTTCTTTGAAACACAGCTTAAAGCTCGAATTAGGCAATTTCGATCTGAACTTCGATCTGTTAAGAAAGGAAATCTATCTATCAATGATTATCTGATGAAAACTAAGTCACTCGTAGATGCGCTTTCTTCTGTTGATCAAATTGTATGTGAGGCTGAGCAAATCGACATAATCCTTGAACGATTGCTTGAGGAATACGATCCTTTTGTAGTCTCTGTAACTAGTCGCATCGAACCTATCACTTTAGATAATCTTGTACTCTTACTAGTGCAACAAGAGGCTAGACTTCACAAGCATGCTTCAGATCTAGTTCCTGATAGCTTCTCAGCTAATCTCGCTCATCGATTTCAGTCTCAGTTCTTGCAACCTATGCCTACTCAATCGCATGGTGACTCTAACTACACACTACAGTCGATTTTGCCTCCTGGATTTGATCCTAATCGATCACAGCATTTACTGCAACAGGTTCCTAGTACCTTTCCTCAAACACCCGGTGTTCAACCTCAGGTGCATTCAGCACCTCACTCTCAACCTCATGTTCCTAATCCTATCTCTAATAATCAGGAGTGAGGTAAAACTGTTGCCAATCATGATGATGATGATAATCTGAAACCTCATGCAAATAATCAGAACAATTCAAACTATAATCCTAATACTGCTAAACAATCAAATAATTCCAAATACAAAGGCAAAAATAATCGATATAATAACTATAAAGTAACCTGTCAAGTGTGCAAGAAACAAGGACATGATGCTACTATTTGTTACTTTCGATTTGATCCCGTGGCTCATGCTCAGGCTCTGGCTACTAATTCTGTTCCACAGAATCCACTTCCTCCTTCTCAGCCCGCCTTTGCATTTCCAAATCAGTTTAGTATTACTAATCCTTCTCCTTCTTACTTTCTTGCTCCTATACAATCTCATCCTTCAGTGAATGTCACTCAATTACCACCGCCTTTGTCTTATTTTGTTAATTCTTACAATTCACAACTGCCAAATCTTTTTCCTTCTCCCTATTCTGGTTTCTCTATTCTTAAAAAAAAATCGATTTTTAATTATTTTTAAAAAATCTAAAGGTTTTTTAGTTAAGATAATCCAAGTGGCACTTCGTGACATATTATATATTACAGTAACATGGTAAAAGTCATGTGACATACTAACGGTAACATCACCACTTAATTAACGAAATGACCATTTTCAAAGACCAAAAACATTAAAAAACAAAAAGTTAAAGGATCAATTTCAAAACAACATTTAAATTCAAAGACTAAAAACTTAAATAAACAATTCATTAAACCAAACACACATTTGATCAAAACAAAGTTTATATGACCGATGGAACTAAGTTTTTCAAATCGGTTGCCAAAGGAGTTATAATTCCATATATATATATATATATATATATATATATATATATATATATATATATATTATTATTATTAGTTTGTAGCTAAACTGCTTATCTTTACCTTATTTTCCACTATCAAATTGATCCCTCACATTTTTTGTTATCACATTGGTTCCTCACATTTCTTTTTCTTATCAAGTTGGTTCATGAATCATCATTGTCCATCCTAGGTGTCAATAATCAATATCATATTGGACCATATTTGTTTCATTTGAACGAGAAACGACACATGTGCATATCATATTGGTACACGTAGGATGAACAATGACTTAGGGACCAAATTGATAATAAAAATAAACATGAGGAAGCAATATGATTAAAAAAAAAGTGATGAACCAATTTGATAGCGAAAAATGAAGTAATTAAGGGACCAAATAATTAAGTAGTTTAGCCATAGTTTTTTTTTTAATCAGATTCATGTATTGTTGAAGTTAATTACATATTGGATAAGAATACATACAGTTTGACGAATGCTTATAGAAGCTTACACATTTCTCACCCTATGAACTAATTTTTGAGGTTAAATAAGCTCAATTTTCACAATTATATATAATATGGTATCAAATCTTGATGTTTTCGATAGAGTCACCCAACTTACAGTTACATATATCCAATAATCCTATAAACTTCACACTTCAAATGTTCACACCTGAATATAAAGGGATATTTTGAAATAAATCCCGAATCGATTGAATGAAAATACAATATAAAGTAGTCTGGACAATCTTTATAAAAGTTTAGACACTCCTCACTCCATGAACTAACTATAACTTTGGTGTTGGTGAGTTAGGCCCACCTTCACGATTCTAATATATATATATATTAATGGTTGATAAGGTTAGTATATATTCAAATAGGATAAATTAATGAGACAATATTTACCTACACATCTTATGAGGTAAAGAATAAATGGTAGTAGACTAGTAGTAGTACAAAGCAAGAGAAATGTATATCCTAGTTGCATATATATTTTCCATGTCAAAGGCACACTGCATTCTAGTGGAAGGAATCATGAGGATCAACTGCATGGCAGAATATTTTAGATGTTATGTTATAATGCTACAACTTAGTACCAAACACAATGCAGTTCTATGCACTTAACCTTCGAAATATCCAAATTTAAATAAATGTCCAAACATCCTTTTTCCCTAAAAAGCTATTAACATTATAAAATCAATACTTTAAGCAATTAAAGGCTTTTTGCACCTTAACTTTCAAACCGGTCAAATCTAGGGATGATAATTGGATCCGGACTCGCGGATACTCGCGTGTAATGCCTGCAACGGGTCCAGGTCTGGGTTCAAAAAAAGAGATTCGTTGGTCCAAAGAATGGACCCGTCTGGGTACCCGCTTTGAACGGGTCTGGGTTCGGGTATGAGATATCCAGATCCAGACCCGTCCATATTTACATATATGCATTATATATATATAATTTTAGTATGTTTGTGTTTAACGAGAGAATTTCTTTGATGTCTGTGGGTGTTTAATGGTGGTAGGGATTAATATTAAGTAAAATGTGTAATGATGTATTAAGGATCCCTCGGTCTATTAAAAAAACATAGAAATTAATTTAAAAAAAAATTGCTAATGGGTACCTGCAAAATTCGTCTGGGTATCCGAAGACCCGCCTACTCATTATGCAGCGGGTATCCACACGGGTCCGGATCCAGTAATTTATGAACGGATCCGAATCCAGTAATTTATGAACAGGTCCGGATACCCATTATCTGCATCCATTAGCATCCCTAGTCAAATCCCACTTTTAAATAAAAAAATGAGTAGAGGAAAAAGAAAATATAAGATCCCTTATCCTAATCTGCTTTCGGTTTCATTGCTTCCCCTTATTTTTGTATGAACTGAAATTTAAATTGTTTGCTGTTTTAACTAAACACCACAAAGTGTGTTTAATTGCATAACAAATTATAGACACTTTTGCCTCACTTTGAGTCACTTTTGCTTAGCAGCTTAAAGAAATGAAAATGCAAAAGCCAATGTGGGTGCACGTGCATTCTGCCTCTCACGTGCCTGAACATTGCTCATTTGTTCAGGGGAGGTGTAAGAAATCAAAACATAAGATATGTTATGATCAGACTCAGTGGAAAAATAGCTACAAAGAAGAGCAACAGTTCCCCATATTCCCTCTCATGGGGACTCTTCATCACACTCCCTCGCTTGTGACTTACTGAACTCTCTCTATCTATATATACTCCCTTCTGTTCTCAGGTTTAAAAAAAAAAAAAAAACCATAAGATCTACTTGAATATTATTGTTCCTAAAATATCTCTAATTCATAAAATTTTTTCAATATTTTTAAACTTATTTTTTATTTATTTAAAATTCAGATTCTCAATAAAGACAATTTAGGTAATACCTCTTATTTTTTATTTGAAATCAAAAAATTAAATGCACATAACAAACTTTCTTAATAAACAATATTTTTTTTTATATATTATTATTATTATTTTTTTTTTTATAATAGGATATGAGTATTACTGCATAGCACATGATTAAACAAGTATACATTGGTTAAAGAATCAAAACAAGGTAAATTTGTATTAAAAAAAACTAAAACCATTACTCATGAATGCATTAATTTAGCCATTTTCTATTAAATTTTTATTTGTTAATAACTCCTTAACCTTTGTTTTCACGAAAACTATTATTATTGTATGATTCAAGACTTATGATTCAGGCTATATTTTTATGTAGGACATATTTTCACGTAGATTTTGAATAAATTTATTAAGGTATGATAATAATAAATTTGTTATGCATCTTAAACTATGTTGGAAGTCTTACATATTTTTAGCTTTATGGTTTATATATATGTTGAGTTACTTTTTAATTAACAATTAATTAATAATCTTAACATAATATTAGAGTCAAAATCCAATTTTTTTTTATTATCATTGATCAAAAAATTTCTTTATTTTAACCTGATCTGACATACCTAATAGAACCTTTAATATATACTAATATTTTGTTCTTAGGAGTTAGGACTAGCATTGACATTAAATTAATTATATATATGAGACAGTTTTTCTACACACATAGTCACATTACTCACATATATATTTGTTCTGCAGTACTTTGGTGATTATAAAATGGTTTGGCTTTAAACTAACAAAGTTTTACAAACTACGATAAAATAAATTATAAAGCATGCAGAGAAGCAGAGAGAGAAAGAGATTCTTCTCTTGATCAACTTGGGTGGTATCAAATGGGTGTTTCTTCTTATATATCAGATCAAGTTTGTGGTTGCAATACCACACAGCAAACATATCAATCTTATCAGAACCAGTTCAAGAGATTAACTAGGAGATCACACATTTCAGTCATAAGGGACCCCTCTCATTTTAATTCTGAAGATAGAGTCACTCATCACTCTTGCATTGTGAGTAGAGGTAAGTCTCTGAACCTATCTTCTTATATATATAATACATCTGTTCCTTCAATGTATTGTAGTTAGTAGTTTAATAACTAATGCATTGGTGTTCAGTTCTCCATTTTCATCGGCAAGCTTAATTTGAGCTTCAAATTATGAATATAAATGCATGCAACAAAGTGTTTTTATGATTTTAAGTTGAAATCCGTTTACTGTTCTATTAGACTTTGAAAGTGGATCTTAGATCATCATGAATAGGATACAATAATAATCAGTTATACCAATTGGATCTAAAATCTATCCCAATATCTCCCTTTGGTGAATGTGCATCACACGTGTAACTATTCTCTCCATCCACCTTGTCATTGATTAAAATGTAAAGAATGATGAAAATTGATAAATCTCAAAGTTCCATGTCAAGAATTTGCACATTTGGCCATGCTCACTTTAGCTCATTGTGACTTGGGTTCGATCCTCAGGTTATTCGAAGATATGTAAATTTCACTAGAGATTGATGAACTTTTTTGATTGAATGAAATGAGTAGTCTTTATCAACTGATGTTAGCATAATTGGTGTGGGGCTGTGTCACATAAGTAAGTGGTCGGGGGTTTGATCTTATCCTCGAAAGGGCCCAATCGTACTCGAAGCAATAGTCATTGTACTCATATTGGTGGATACCTAAGAAAATAAAATGTAGTCTTTTAATTTAAATTTTGTTCATTAACATTAAAATCTCTAGTTGGTTTAAAAATATGGTCTTATACTTAATCTAATTTAAAAATATGTTACTCCAGGTGTCGGGACTGTGAAGTTCCCTCCACAGGTTTAAAAATATGAATTAAGAGTCAATTATAATGACTTGGACAATCTTATACTTAATCTAATTTTCAAAAGGAAGTTATGCTCAATTATTCTAGTAATATATATATATATGGTGTACATGTATTGTATTAAAGCCTACAATATATTTCTAACTCCAGATTATTTAAATTTGTGATAACTATTCAAACATCTTTACACTTCACTTGAATTATCTCTATAAAATATATAACTTTTTATATTTTTATAACTTTTTTTCTCTTATATTTTTATTTACTCATCATTTTTACCTCTAATAATTTTTTCACCTCATATCATCAATCACTTATATCTCTTTTTTTTTTTTTCTTTCTACACTTATTCCTACATCTCAAAATGTGATATAGGACGATGATTTTTCTAAAACATGTAGGCTACTTTTACACTCTTTCTTTAATTCATGAACCCTATACAAAAAATGAAGACATACATGGACAGTTCTACATTTTGCAAAGGCGTTTCTTTTGTATGTTTGATCATATGGTAAATAACTGTTTATGTCATGAAATGACTCATTCCTATTGTTGACATTAGGATGTGCATGCATGGTAGAAGAAGAGCATGCATGCAATCTCAAATTCGAAGAGAATGTGCTATCAAAATCACAAGTTAAGATATGAGTAAATTCTAGTAAATGTAAGGAAGTACAAGCCGTCTTAGCAGTTAAAACTCACACATCATTCTCCGAAAAGATTTTATATATGTATAGATTTAGCATATCTTCTATATAAAGATCGACCTCAATTTGTTAATTAATGTCATATTCTAAGTCTTATGTACCTAATTAACCTAAGGGAAAATTAGGATTAGAATATGGTCAGTAGGAAAATATTGGTTAATGCCACCGCCAATTTAGATCTTCATAGAATATAGTCAGTCCTACAGAATTTGGGGGCATCTTTTTGGTTTTGTTTTCATTCTTATTTGTATCGGTGGTAAGTGGCAATTTTTTTTTTATAGTAAAGCTATTCACACATCCCATGGTAAAATATTAAAAGAAAAATGTCCGTACAAGTCAAGAATAATTATACTTAAGTTATTAATTTGATAAAATGTAGAGATTAAGTAACAACCCAGGTAAAAGTATGTATTGTGATGTGTGCCACATCTAGTATAGTATTTGTTGATAGTACTTCTCCGATAATTAATATAAGTGATAGGAGTAGTTTCATTCGTAGTATTGGGAATGGAATTGAGGGTGAGAATTGAAATTGGAGTTTGAAATTTCAATTATGATATTTGGTTGTGTATTTGAAATTGTAATCGCAATTTAACCAAATTTTATAGAATTAAATTATAATTACAAATAAAAAAAAATCTGATTTTTACTCTCAATTTTTTGAATTAAACTTTCATATTTTATAGAATTGAGTATTTTGAATCTAAAAACAAAACACATTATTTTTTCTTTTTTGTTTTGTTTGACTTCGTCATTTTTTCCTGTCTTGCAACTGTCATCTTAAAGATGGCGATTAGCTAGGGTACTTCGTCGAGTTTGGATCGACTCGCTTCGAGCAAGGGTCACGATTAACTTAGGTCAAATTCGGGCCAAAATTCATACTCCTTCCAACTTGAAATATAAGCAACAAAAAAACATATTTCATTTGGTTTAAAATATAAGTAAAAGTAACTAATCTTCGTTCCCAATGTTACTTTCTTGAAATATACCTAGAAAATTGTTTTCTCATTTATTTTTGTTTTCATTCGTTCCCAATATTACTTTCCTAAAATATCTCTATTTTTTTTTTATAAATTTGAGAAAATAAAATACAATCAACTAATTAATATTCTTAATAAGTGTGAAAGTAGTTGGATTTGCTTATATTGTAAGTCGGAGGGTGTATTAGCTAAATTCAATAGTGGACCACCATTTTAACTAGGTCAGGTTAGGTTTAGCTAAAAATCATATTACTCCGTAATTGGTTGACCCATTATCTGATGGGTTTGGGCTATATTATAGTGAACCAAAAAGGCACGAGATCTATATATGAGACATATTTTAAGAGTTTATGTTTGTTTATTTATCAAGCCTATTTATGTCAACTCGGTCGGTTCGACAGACTTTTTAGCTGGCTCTACTTTTCCACCCCAATATTTCATCTTCATTGTTCAAATCAGCTCGATTAGGTCAGGTAGGCTTTTTTTGCCGGTTTTGATACATCCCAATATTTCATCTTCCCTTCTTCTCAATTTCAAAATTTTTTTCACCTTCACTACTCTTTTTTCTCTTTCCTTCTATTATCCACCGCCAAACTCTAAGATTCTCTATAGTAAATCAGCATAATATCTTCATGACACAAATAATAACAATAACACACACAAAAGATTACAAACAATAATGATGACAAGGCACAAACTGTTGCGGCAAACTGAGCAGTTCTTAACTATCGGTTGGATGGAGTATATTTTTCTTTGATATTAGGTTGTGGGAAAAGGGAAGAAACTAGAAAGAGCATGGCCCTAGGCCCCACTAGCTACCATCTGAATCTGAGTTTTCTATGTCGTTAGCTATGGGACAAGGGCAGAAACTAGAAAGAGCATGGACCTAGGCCCCACTGGCTACCATGTAATAAATCTGATTCTTTTAGTTGGGTTAAAAATCTTTTGTTCTACGTAATTAGCAAATAGTTGAGCATGATATAAATAATGTGATTTTTGGATGAAATATAATTAAAAAAATTTGTTTTCAAAGTTAAAGCTCATTTGAATTTTTTTTACACCTAGAAAGATATAATTGATTTTTTATTACTAGCGGGAGAATTCTTGGTAAAAAACATGAAAAATACTAATATATGTATGTGCTTATAAACACTTGTTAAAAATAAAAAATGGTAAAAAATTATAAAAAATATTAATTTTAGATTTTTTTTAAAAAATAATAATGTAAATGTAAGATTAGTTTTTAAATTTTAGTAATCTTAACAGATATTGTTAAAGTAGATCGAGTGCTTAAGTGTACTCGTGAGTTGTGAGCAAGTACAAGAACAATCTACAGCAACATTAGCTTACACAGTCAACGGATACATAATATTAGAAATTTAAACTGAGCCAGATACAAGTTTTAACTTAGGTAGATCTGACCTCTCTTTCTCCCCATTTATTACACTTATTTCTCAATTTGTATGGCATATCTCTCGATGAATGAACCCATTGCACCCATGTAATTTTTTAAATTTTATGAAACTCAAGTCCTCATATTTTATTTAAGAAAAATTTTGACCAGTCATTCCGGATCATAATCATTTTTATCCTGGGTACGAGTCAAAGAATGCTTTCAAAAAGTTACCCCGGCCCCAAAGTAAAACACAAAATCATGGAAGTTACACAAGAAAGAAATTAAGAAACATAAATTCAATTTAATTAACTCAAGTGTTTATGAAAGAAATCAAATTACTTTTTAAGTTAAGAATTTGTTTAATTTGGTAAACAGAATAAGAATAAGAATGACAAAAAGGATAGTTTGTTTTATGAGAAAATGTGACCACCCAAAAGTTTAGTGAGCAGATATTTTCAATTTTATGTAGGAAACTGATTTAGAAATGAGTAGAATATAATAATGCAATTGTTTCCCTCATATTTTCCCATATTAATATTATTGTCACTATTATCATCACATACATTATTACCATCATCACCACCTAATCAATATAATTGTTATATACTATGCATCAAATACTGAATAATATAAGAGTTATGTTGCTCATATTTAATCATGCTTTCTATCGTATCATATCTTTACTTGATCATCAAACGAACCCAAAATATATTTTATATATATCTACTTGAGCGAATTAAAATGAAGGTGTGTAAAAAAAAAAATATAATGGTGTGTACTTTCAAAAAATAAAAATAAAGGTGTGTACTTCCACCCAAAAAAATTTGTGTACAAAGTAAAGTAAAATTAAACGTAATTAACCTATAAAAGTTGTAAAAAAAAATGCTTTCTCATTGATTTCTTACATACACCTTCATTCTTTATTTCTGGATAGCGTAAAAGTAACCAGTAAAAAAAAAAAAAAGCCTTTAAAAGTTACTTTAATGAAATCTAAGTCGTTAACATTGCTTGTGTTCATGTAAATTTTTGTCCTTACCTATAGTCCCGAAAGGATTCTAACATAATATACGAATTATACTAGGATGATGCTATTGCATTCTAAGTGCCCTGTCCACACTTATTTATAATCAATCACGACTTCAAAATTAAAAAATAACAATTGTGATTAATTAATTAAAAATATATGTAACTAATTTAGAGTGTCATTAACTATACGGTCCAATGAATTTCTCTAGTAAAAGTAGATATTGTGAAATGATAGAAAGAGAAGAGAGAAAAGGGAAAAATGTTTGTATATTCTGAATGTAACTGTACAATGGGAAAAAGAGATGTATATACAAAAGGAAAAAAGACTAAAGTAACACTAACTTATAACATTATATATATATATATATATATATATATTTTGTAATATTCCCCTCAAACTCAAGTAGGTAACGAAGAAACCAACTTGAGTTAGGAAACTAATGTATGAAAACTGCAGGATGATGAGCTTTAGTAAGCAAGTTAGCTGATTGGTCAACAATGCTAACGGGGATGAGATGAAGAGTGCCACGAACAATTTGTTGCCGAGTGATGTGACAATCAATTTCAATGTGTTTGGGGCGCTCATGAAAGACATCGTTGTGAGCAATCTAAATAGCAATATGATTGTCACAATAAAGATTAGTATGAGATTGTTGAGGGAACTCGAGATTGCCTAAAAGCCAACGAATCTAGACAATCTCAGATGTGGTATCAACCATGGCTCGATATTCTTCCTCAGTACTATAACGAGCAAAAAGTTGTTGTTTCTTGCTGCGCCAAGAAATGAGTGAGTCGCCAACAAAAGATACAAAAACCAGTAATAGGACAACAATCAGTGGGATCACCACCCCAGTCAGCGTCAGAGTAAGCACGAAGGATCAAAGAAGAATGGGCTAAGAAATGGAGACCATGGAAGAGAGTGCCCATAATATATCGGATGATGTGAAGAACACCAACAAAATGGGTGGTCTGAGGGGCAAACATGAACTGACTAACCAAATGGACGGCATAGGCAACGATAAAAGGCCATAGAGAGCCTTGCGGAGACGTGACACCTTGTGAGGGGGACAAGAATAACCAGGTGGAGGTCACATATAGACTTCTACATCTAGATCACAAATCAGAAAGGCATTCTAGATATCCATTTGATTAATAGACCACTTCTTGGTGGCAGCAATAGCAAGAAGAGTACGAAGAGAAGTAAGACGAGCAACAAAAGCAAAAGTCTCCTCATAATCAATGCCACATTCCTGTGTAAAACCCTTTTCAACCAAACACACTTTGTAGCGCTCAACAAAACCATCAGAATGAGTCTTGGCCTTGAAAACCCATTTGCAACCCATGAGATTCTTGCCATCAGGATGATCAACAAGTTCTCATTTGTTGGTGTTCTCCAAAGCCTGTTATTCGGCTTGCTTGGTCTGTTGCTAGTTAGGATATGCAGAAGCCTCTCGATAGGTTTAAGGTTCATAGTGAGATAGCATGGTAGAAAAACAATGATAATCACGAAGATAACGAGGGGGATTTCGTACCGTGGGAGGAAGGTCAGGAGAAGGTGGAGGAGTAGGATCTTGAGCACCAAGATCAACAGCCGTGGCGGGCTCATTCAGAATGGTGGGAAGCTCGGAAGTCTCCACGAGCTCATCATAGGGAACTGCATCAAAGTCATTAGGGAAAAAGTATAGAAGGGGATTAGTGAACAACGGTGTGAAGGTGGGCGATATAAACTTGAAATGAGAAAGAGAAGAGAACATTTAATGTTCCCAAAAGACAACATGACATGAGATACGAATGTGTTGAAAGATGGGATTCCAAACACGATAACCTTTTTGTTCAGTGCCATGGCCACGGAAACAGAAAAGGCGAGCACGAGGTTGAAGTTTAGTATGCTCATGAGGCTGAAGGAGAACAAAACGTGCACAACAAAAAACTTTTAGATACTCGTAATTGGGATGAGTCTTAAAAAGACGTTCAAAGGGAGTCATATTCCCCAAAACGGAGGAAGGGAGATAATTGATGACATAAACTATAGTAAGGGCAGCTTCGCCCCAAGCGCGTTCAGGACATGAGGAGGAACTGAGCATGGTATGGATAGAATCAAGAATGTGACGATGTTTTCTTTCAGCACGACCATTCTGCTGGGTTGTTCCTGGACAAGAGAACTTAGAGAAGGTACCTTGTTCAGCAAGAAAGCTAATAAGCTTAGAATCACGATACGCAGAGGCATTATCATGACGAAAAGTTTTAATGCACTTTGCGAATTGAGTTCATATCATAGTGGCAAAAGTGATGTAAATTTGAGGAATTTCTGATCTATTTTTCAACAAGTATATCCAAGTAAAGCGAGAAAAATCATCTATAAAAATAACAAATACCAACAACCACCCATAGTAAGGGTAGAAGTCGATTCCCAAACATCTGAATGCACAAGATCAAAAGAAGAAATAGAAGAAGAGATACTATCAGTAAATGGTAAAGCAACTTGTTTAGCAGTTTGACAAGCAGTACAATCAAGTTTCTCCTCTTTAATAGAGCCTAAACTACCATGAGAGATAATTCGCCAAGAGAGGCGTGACCAAGACGTCGGTGCCAAAGATGGATAGAAGAGGTTGTGGAAGCAACACATAGGTCGGTGGATGAGGGAACATGGAGTGTAGTGATCTCAAACATCCTTTTAACCTTACGTTCATTCCCAATGATCTGCCTCGTCTGTAGATCCTTCACAGAACAACTAGTGAAAGAGAATGTGAGGTCATAAACAAGATCACAAAGTTGTCCAACATAAACAAGGTTAAAGTTTAGTTTGGGAATTAGATAAGTATCATACATACTAAGAGAAGGCATAGAGATAGGCCACTTATGGCTTACTTCCATAAGAAAACCATTAGCAGTGTGAATATGGCTAGTATGATCACTAGAGGACGAGGTAGAAAAGACATGTGATGATGAAGTCATATGGTTGCAACAAGCAGAATCAAAATGCCAACGGTTGTTACCTGATGTGGTTGCTAAAGCAGTAGTGGTGTTACCAAAAATGGAGAGAGCATGCTTGAGAATAGACTCAAGATCACCAAAAGAAACAGGTTGACGCAAATCAGAAGAAAACCCTTCACTGAATGGGGTAACAACAAGAACAAGTTTGAGGAAGATGAGCCACCAAGGCGATGCTGGTGTTTAGTGTGAGCAGAACGAGGAGGGCGAGTAAGGCACTGCTCAATCACATGTCCTGAAAGTCTACAATACCAATAAGAGCTAGTAAAACTGCGAGCAGGATCTCGAGTAGGACAATGAGGGGCAATCTGACCCTTCTTCCTACAATGATGACACTCTATAGTAAGACACTTAAGGTAGGCATGTCCAGGTTGGCGGCAGTTGCCACAATAGTTTCCCTTTGAGTCAAATGCAGCAGAGACCATGTCAAGTTTGGAGCGGAGAAGTCCCAATCGAGTTTCCTCGAATTGAAGATGAGGAAGGGCATCTTCAAGAGTAGGGAGAGGTTCCTGATGCAACAAGGATGCACAAACAAGCTCGTAATCATCAGTCAAAGCCATCAAGAACTCAATAAGTTTAGTATCATCACGATATTCATTATATCACCTAATATCACCCTTGTGGTGCAACTTGGGCTCACATATAGCTAATTGATCCCATATGGCTTCCATCTTAGCCAAAAAAAAATCAAAGACACCTTGGCCTGGAGCTTGCTTGAGGTCGCGAAGATCCTTCTCAAGCTGATACCTACATGCAAGACCACGACTAGTGTAATGATGAGCCAAATGATCTCATACTTCTTTGGCGGTGTCAAATCGCCCAAATTGCAAATGAATGCCTGCAACAGAGGTATTACGAAACCAAGTGATGATTTGATGATTCTTGTTATCCCATTCTTCCAATTGGTCAATGAATTTGGCACAATTGTCATTATCCAGTTGATCAGCTAATTCGGATCTAGGACAACTAATATCGCTGGTAACATAGCACCATAATCGGCGTCCCTTGAAAAAACCACGCATAACCTCAACCCAATGATTGTAATTGGTGCCATCAAGTATAATGGGGATAGGGTGTATAACATCCAAATTTGCCATGATAACCAGAAAATCAAATTATCATAATATAATTAAAGGAAACGGGTCTTAGAAATGGAAAGAGCAAAGCAAGACAAGAATTCTGTTTTTTTTTTCTTTTTGGTACCTTGGTTCACTGGTCAAAGGGCAGGTTCGGTTCACTAGTCAGCGAACCGGGCCAGTGGTCAAGCCCATAGATTTGCAGGCGCGTGAGCTTGAGTGCCGGAGGTAGGGACGATGCATGTCGGGGCATCCATAAGCAGCTGTCAACGAGACTTAGGGTTACGAGCAATCTGCAGTTGGCGAAGCTGAAGGTGGTGGTGGTGTAGGCTGGCGACGCCAGGAACATGGTAGATCAGAGTCACGAGTTTGAGAAAGAAAAACAAAAAAAGGATGGTGGGGATGATTTTCAGCCACGATTCTACAATGAAGAGGCTCGTCGGAAGTCTAATTTGACTAAAAACTCTATCTAAAGGTCTTATATTATATGATGGGAAAATGCATAAATTTTTTTTCTACTTTCTTGGATTAAAATGTTATTTTAAATGTATGTAATATTTAATAAATTTATTTTATTGCATATAAAATAGGATCAACTCATCAACCATATTAAAAATATTTGTCTTTATAGATAACCTTATATATAAAATAAAATAAAAAAAATTTAAACCCAACCTATTCATTAACAAGGGTGTTTGGCCAATGATAAAGACCAAAGTTACATCACGATTTTAGAGAAGAGCTAACTGTTTTACTATGATAATAAAAGACGTACATGATTTTAAAAATAAATAAATAAAAAAAAAAAAACCAAACTTATTCATTGAATAGATCAAGATTATATTAAATTGTAAGTTCATGATAGGCCACATAATAATATATTCCCAACAGGGGACGTCTAGTACACTTCCCACTCATATTTCAAAGTAAAAATATATTGTGTGATGTTTCAAGAGTTTGGCAATTGATGGGACTCTACCTTTTTCTCTATCATTTCCATTCACATTAAATTTCAATTCTTGGTCATGAATTAATAAAATAATAGGGATATTTGAGTAGATGATATTTTATCTCATTGGGCCTATGATAAAATTACTATTAATTTGATTAGTAATTTAAGGGGTCAATGTCTCATCGGTTGATAAAAATCTCTTACACTGATCATAGGGATTTTAGATAAAAAAAAAAAAAAAGTTGCCTTTACTAATAAAAGGATAAAGGGACAATCATAAATGCTCAGTGCACATAGACAGGGCAATAGGAATTTCAATGCTAAGCAAGATAGGAATAGATAAGGGATCAAAATTACCCTTCTGTTTTGGGGCCAAAAACACATTGAATTGAAAGAATTCGGAACCTCATTTTCATGAACTGGGCTCCCTACTTTGTCTGATACATCTCAGTCACATAGCAATTCCGAGGTGTGCCTTTTTCATTTCAGGTAAAAACATGTTACACTATATTATATAAATATATATATATCAACACCTTGGTTTTACTAGCTTACCCCTCTCACCTACTATGTAGAAGCTGAATAAAGTTAACAGCAGGGTTGAAAGAAATTCATCTCCATTATTTCAACTCTTAATTTGGATATATAGGGACCCTTATTTTTATGTAGGTAGTAAGAAGTGTGATTATTTTAAGTAAAATGAGTAAGTGGTGAATTCAATTCTGTACATTTGAAATTTGAAATTCTCATACTTAATGTATAAAATAAAAAATTAAAAAAAAATAAGTGTGAGGTTTATGGTTAAAAAAGTTCTACATTATTTCTGAATAATAATATATTGAAGTGTATATAAATTATAAGATTTAAAAATATATTGTCTAAAAGTTTGAGTCAAAATATGTTATCAAATTCACTTATATATGTTACTAGTATAAAAAGTGTGATCACTTTGTATTTCACTTAATTTATTATTATTTTAGTTGCTCTCAAATTAGCATGGCCATTCACTAACCTGTACTGTATAATGAATACAAAGTTCTTATATTATTTAATCATTTTTTAATCCTTGTGCAATCTTGAAATACAATACATATGAAATAAATGGAGTAAAAAAAAAAAAAAAACTCAACAAAACTATTACTTATGAATACAAGAAATAGTAGTGTGTAAAAGCTTAAAAAAACACTTCAAGCATGCAATGTCGGAATTGTGATTTTTATGAGAATGTCATTGTTTTAATAATCCCAAATGATAATAGTCACAAGAAGAGATAGGTATAAAAAGAACAACCGCAATTTTTTTATGCTTAAGTGTTAGCATTTATAGGCTTTGAACTAAAATATATATAGTGATTTGAGACAATAACTATATCCTATATAATGGATAAGAGTTAATTCTTTTGGACTTTACATAATTTATTAGTTAAGACCCTTACAACACACAATAATTTTAAACACTTGAGAAATTTCGCAATAAACATATAATTAGGAGTGGAAATAAGTAAAGTTGAACTAAGCCTCGACAAAAACAATTTTGGCCTGTGTTCAAAATTCAGGACCCAAATCTGGCCTATTTTCTTATCATAGATTAAATTTTAATTCTTGCATCGATCTTATTCAAGGTCTGGTCAACCCATCCCCGAAATCCACTAAAAGACCAATCAATCAATAAGGCTTTCACCTTTAAATAAAAACATAATAAGCCCTTATATATGCTCTTAATTATGTGATAACAAAATAGAATCAAACAAAATGTAAACAAAACCGAATCTCAAAATGTTGTAACAAAATAAAATCAAATACAAACTTAAATGACCTTATGTCTTAAATTAAAAATCAGTCAACCAAAATAATTTATAAATGTCATAGGCATCATGCCTCAAATTACTAATAACCAAATAAAACCATTTTAAATATGATATTTTAAATATTAAAATATTATTTTACAATTTAAATCTATAATAAAATATAATATATAAAATTGTTATAATTTAAGTAGACGGATCCCATGAGTCTATAAGTTTTTTTTTTTTAAAAGCTAAGTCAAGGCTATTTAAACATACATGTTTTTTTAAACAAATCGAGTACGTTGAGCCAGACCTTGAGTGAATCGAATAATAAATCCCACAAACCAGCTTCTTCTATGCTCACACTTAATATATATAACAACAATTTTTTGTTATCAATTTTTTAGGACTAAACTGTCACTTTAGTCCCTCACTTTGTAAGGAGCTTTCATTTTAGTCCCTGATTTTTCAATAATTCCTTTTTAGTCCCTCACTTTGAAAAAAGTTACTCACGTTAGTCCCTGGCAACGTTTTCCATTTACGGACGTTAACGTTGCCGTTAACTTACAATACCGTATTTCATTTTAGTCCCTAACTTAAAATTTTTAATTCACTTTAGTCCCTCATTATATCGTGTTTCATTTTAGTCCCTAACTTAAAAAATTTAATTCACTTTAGTCCCTCACTATAATAACAATGATGTTTCTTTCGCTTTTCTCTTGTAGTGTGACTACCATAAAAGTATTGACTGTTCTTCTTGTTACTCTGTAAACTAACTTTATAGTTTATATAAGCACTGACTCCAAACTTTGCACCTGAAGGCATCAATAGGAAAGTTTCTTTCGGATGAATACTTCAAAGTACATTATTTCATTATTCATATAACTAGTAAGTTTTTACTCTAAACTCTTTAATGTTTTAGTTTTTTTTATAAGCTCTTTAGTGTTTTATTTATCTATCCATGTGTGAACTAACCGGAATCCTACGGACAACAAGTTAAGATATATGAAGGGTTTTCCATAATACAAAGCAGCGCCTCTGTTTGATAGGCTTGTGTTTAACAATGTATTCCATATTCACTTTACACTTATGAAATTTGCACATAGTTTGATTTCAAAACTAAAACATTGTTGTAACAAAAAAAAACTAAAACATTATTTGTATTGATAGACAAAAATAAGCTCTAGTGAACGAGTTCGTATCTTGCTATCAAGAGTTGCTCCTTTGCCTAGGCATGTGGAGGAATTTTTGAGGTATGACGTTTGAATATCAAGCTAATTAAACAAATTAATTGGGGGAGTTTACAACATTTTGGTAATGACTCTTAAACACAGAACTCAATAGAATTTTTGAATCAAAACTATTGATACCTTCAAATGCAAAGCTTGGAGTCAATGTTTATATAAACTATAAAGTTAGTTTACAGAACATATAGTCAATACTTTTATGGTAGTCACACTACAAGAGAAAAGCGAAAGAAACATCATTGTTATTATAATGAGGGACTAAAGTGAATTTAAATTTTTAAGTTAGGGACTAAAATGAAACACGATATAATGAGGGACTAAAGTGAATTAAAAATTTTAAGTTAGGGACTAAAATGAAATAGGATATTGTAAGTTAATGGCGACGTTAACGTCCGTAAACGGAAAACGTTTCCAGGGACTAACGTGAGTAACTTTTTTCGAAGTGAGGGACTAAAAAGGAATTATTGAAAAGTCAGGGACTAAAATGAAAGCTCCTTACAAAGTGAGGGACTAAAGTGACAGTTTAGTCAATTTTTTAGCCTTTGTATACATACCTTTAGTTTTACGACTTACGAGTATCTTTAAAAAAAAAAAGTGAAATATCAACTCAGTCCCTGATGTTTTTTTAGTGTACTAATTTAGTCTCTGAAAAGTCATAATGACACATTTAGTCCCTAAAATAAATTTTCCATACCTATTTGGTCTCTCAACCTTTTTCACATACCAATTTGGTCCCTCAAGATTTCAGATGTACCAATTTGATCCTTAAAATTTGAGGACCAAGTTAGAATGAAAGAAAATCTTGAGTGATCAAGTTGGTATGGAAAAAAGGCTAGGAACCTAATTGGTACATTTGAAATTTTTTTTTAGGGGCTAAATGTGTAATATGAATTTTCAAGGATAAAATTGGTATATTGAAAAAACATCAGGGTCTAAGTTGGTACTTCATTATAAAAAAATGCTTAAGTAGTCTTTTAGACAATTCAGAGGTTAATTTTTCTAACCTCAATTAATACATTTAAAAGATTAAAAAAAAAAAAAAAACAGTTCCTCACTTAATAACAATTGTTTTTCTTTTATAAATAGTTTTGAATAAGGTTGCTTAATAACACTTAAAAGAATAAAAAAGGTTAAAATTGGTCCTCGAAAACAAGAAACCACAAAGGCACTCATGTATGTTTATCTCTTAAATAATTATATTTTCATTGCAATAATTTTAATATGAAATATTTATTAATAAATCTTAAAAATATATAATACCAAACTAAATTAATCTATAAAATAAGATAGTAGTAATATTCTCCTTTTAAAAAATAAATAATCATATTATCATTGTATCAAAAAGCTAGCTAGATTGATTTCTACGGTAAAATTTTCACTATATAATTTACTATAAAAAAGAAATCTATAGCCATTTTTTATATAAATTTTTTTTTTGAACTGTTTTTTATATAAAATTTTATGTTAACAATTCTGTGTGAATAATATTCTTTGTTTAGAAAGTAATATGGAGTATTGACTAAGTATAAAATAGGAATATGCTTTTATGTGTTGTTCAATGGCCGAATACATTTATGAAAATATATCATCTACTACCATATATATCATACATAAATTTTACTGTATTTTGCTTTTTGTGACTTTAGGATATGTAACTTTACTCTAATTTAATGCCAGACGTTAAGGCATTTAAGTAAGATACAAATTTGTAAATGGAATTGTGTGAATAGAAGTATAATAACTCACTTCCAAATATGGTCAAGGAAGTCCAACCAAGAAGAAAAGTCATCAGTACCCCATTCGAAATTCAAAGGGAGACAGTGCCACACAAGTACCAAGCAACTGTATATCCTTAAACCAAGAAGAGTAAATTTAACTTCTCACTATCGGGGTGGCTGACTAGCTGTTACTTGTTGGACTGTAGTAATATAGTATGAGTTTGCCAACTAAGAGTTACTCCTTCACATTCTTATTATTAAAATTACGATAAAATGGGTAATTCATCAACGGTGTAAAGTTTTTTACATCATCAATGAACCGTTCATCCGTTTATCATTGTTGACTTTTAAAATTCTTTGTATCAGAGTATAATTTTTTTTTAATAAATACAGTAGTATAATGCAAATTTTAACTTTTCTACGAACCAAGCTAATGTAAAATTAGTTACTGTTTTTATTATTTTACTCATGTTTAAAAATGTGTATTTAATTATTGATAAAAAAAATAATGAGTGAACAATTAATTACAGAGTATAAAAAAATAATAATTATCATGATATAAAAAAAACTATTTTCATATTATAAGTTATGTATTTTTAATCATTTTATTTTGTATGTATTTTTAGAATTTCAATTTTCATTTATATTTTTTTTTAAACATACTCTTATTTGTGATATTCTCTTTTTTGTTGTCCATTTCTTTATCTCTCTTCCCTATAGTTTTTATATATTTATTATTATTTCTCTCCAATTATTAAATAAGTAATATAGTTAAAATATATCAAATTCTTACATTATTTACTCATTTCTTAATTTATGTGTAACGGCTAAAATAACATAACTTATGAGATGGAAAAATTACATAAATTTTACTCATCAAACATATGTTCATCACATTTCTCAATTTGTTTATCATAACCTTAAAAAAAACTACAATTAAATTAGTTTATACGAGTACTTTCTAATATGAGCTAACATCTTAAAACTTGTCCGAAAAAGACTAATTTAACTACCAATTAAAAAAAATTTAACCTTAACCTTTAAAATAAAAATAAAACATTTTTATATTAAAAAAACTAAATATAAATATTTTAAGAGACGGTGAATTTATGCTAATTTATATTCCCGATGAACTTTCACTATTTTTTTTAAAACTTTTTTATACACAAATGTTACTAGTACTACGATTCAGTAGTATTTCTCGCAAGTTCTCCGGTTACTAGATACATCCGGATTCGATCCAAGTCGTGTGTCTAACTATGAACAGTAAGTCTCTCAATATGAGTTTTTTGTATTCACAAGAAATCAAATTAAGCAACATTGAACCGCTTACCACTCATTTCAACCTGCGTTGATTTTAATGCTTTATTTATATCTTACATTCCAATCAATTTATTTATATATTTTTTTCTATCGTATCTCATCAAATTTCCCTCTAACAATTGAGCGTGTGATTTTCTCTCTGTTACTCTGCCAAATTTCCAAACCCCCTTTTGTAGTTACCAAATTGCCAAATGCCAATGCCTCCATTTTATCAAACATAGAAAAATTGCATGGAGATTTCATCTTATATATAGAGTACATAGCAATAATACGACTATATATACAGATACATTTATTATATATATGTATATATAGATGAAGCATATCTTAGTAGTGTTGACTAAGAATAATGGGGGGCACATATAGAACATAGATTTATATACATGGTAAGCCACATTGAAATGGAAGTACTATACGAATGAAATGAATCATCATCATTGTCATTGAAATTTTATGATCATATAGAGTAGCTTTTGAATTTCAGATATTCATTCATTCATCAAGAAGAAAAAAGGGAAGAATCACAACATGAAGGAGAATAACAACGACAACGACAACAATAACACACCTCGAGTTTCACGTAGCAAAGATGGACCCATCAACGTTGCCGCCACCACCACCATCGCGGCCACCAGAAGTGACAACAATAACAGAAAGAAGGGAAGATTCGCCGTCGCCGCGGATGAGGGCGGCGGCGATCTGATGGATTGTTCAGGGAAGTATTGCAAGTCATGCATGGCAGGGTTGATAGCTGACTGTGTAGCACTGTGCTGCTGCCCTTGTGCTGTTCTGCATTGTTTTGCTTTGGCTTTTGTTAAGGCACCGTGGGTTGTAGGGAGAAGGTGTTTGGGGCTAGGGAAGAATAATAAGAAGAACAAGAAGAACAAGAAGTTGAAGAGGAAATGTTGCAAGAGGGGTTGTGAAGTTGATGATGATGATGTTGAAGTTGTTGATGTTGATGTTGTGCTTGAGAGAAACAGGAAAAGGGATTTGAGTGTGGACACAAATGTTGTTGGGGAAATGGACAGTGTCACTGTCAATGCTGCCTTTGAAGCTGAGAAGGTTTGGTTGGAGCTTTATCAAATTGGTCACATTGATTTTGGAAGGGTTTCTTCCTCACAAGATTGAATTCAATTCAATTCATCAATTCTCTCATCTTATCATCAATTTTCTGTATCTGGGTTGTGATTGGGACAAGGGGGAGGCTAATCCAACAATGAATCATTGAAATTTTTCGATCTTTGACTGGTCCATGCCTGGACAAAGCTGTGAGACTAATAGTCAGAGTTGGAGTATGGTGGTATGAAATATTGAAATTTGAGAGTAGTTTTTTTTTTTTTTTTTAAATATCAGGTATGTTTTAATTTTCAGGAATATTAGTAGCAATTTAGCATTAGTTAGTCTCTATCTCTCATTTTGGTCTTTAGATTCAATTGCATGCTCAGTCAAGAATTGAATTTAAGACTGTCCTTTTACATTATAGACGTGGAGACCTTAGTTAATTCATTGTTGTATTGATTGTATATATGGAATCCTTTAGAGAAAAATGACAATGAGTAGTAGTACCCTTTTAAGTCTTTTTGAGACATTTGTTTTGGTGTACAATTAAGATTGATATCCAATAAAAACCAGAGTTGGACCATCAAGTGTCACTTGTTTACTTGTGCTAAGAGAATGTAGAAGTGTCTCTGTTGGCTATTGTTGCTTTTCTTTATACTCACCTTACATTGGAAGCTTGGCAGATATTCTGTATGCTAATGTTATGTGGTTTCTCTGTAAATAGTATACATTTATCTTGAGGCCAAACTGTGAATTTTATTTTTCTTTTTTCATTTCTTTTCGCAATTTAAAAAGTTCCTAGTTGAACTTTGGGTTTGGTTAACTGATTCACCTATGATTTGCATTCATTTTATTTGAGATGTGCTTCTCATCTTAACTGTTTGTGTAATGCTTCTCACACTATTACCTAACAGAATGCCTTTTTTCATACATATTGTAGAGATCGAATTCCCTGACATCATGATAAAGACATGATATTTTTTTTTAATAAACATGATTGAGTGATATTTGACTTTTTAATTGATTATTTATTCAAGATGGGAGATGGTATAATTTGTCTTAATGTTTTGAAATTGGAAATTTAGTATATAGATTACGAAAACAAATGACAAGAGTGGACTAACATCTGTTCACTCATTTGGCAAAGGTTGAGTCCGGGTTTGTGAGAGATTCTGGATTCAATTCCTACCGATTTGAGAACGGTGTTGATGGGTGATCTATAAGTACCTCCATAAGCGTTCTTTGAGTTTGGAGATCTGCCCTGACTTTGATAAGCCCCCGAACCCCAACTTACCTAAACTTTTGTTCATAAAAAAAATTGACAAGTGTGGGATATTGTTAGATTTAGTTTTTTTCTCAAAAAATTATTTGATATCAGAGAAATGATTCTATAGCTATTTGTGAACCAAAGTTGGAGTTTGTGTCTTGCATTATTGGAGACTATATGGAAAAGTAAGATAACAAGGTAGTGTACTATACCATGCTGAAGAGGGTATCCTTGTTTTCTAGTACTTAAAATGGAAATTAGGATGTCCCAGATTAAGAGTCAAGGAGGCACTTTTTCAAAGTGATGTACAGAGCAGAAAAATATTTGGCCCATGACAAGACAACCCAAAACTCATGTTCTGTTATTGGGCCATGCTGATTTGTCCTACACTTTTTACCGTGGGCTCTGCAATAATGTGAATTTGAACTATTTTAAAGGGAACAAGGGATGTCCTTGCAAGTTATGTACAGTATGTAGGTTTCCACTTGGTTCAAATCAATGCTTGTTCCTTATAAAATGATCATAGGTGAGGGAAGATTCTCCCATATTAAGGTCAGTAAAAATTACTAATCTTCGGATAAATTTTTTTTTACTAATCTTAATGAAAATTGAACTTGAACAGTCATCTTATTACCATAAGTAAAACTTTGAATTCGAAACTAAATTATGCTCTTTTTAGTTTTATTTATAAGTTATTTTTTAGAAGTAAAAAAAATGGTCATATTTATAAATCACATTATATTTTTTTAAGAAACATTTATTGCTTTTTTTATTTATCTTTTATTCATTAATGTGAAGCAATACATTTGTTAAAGTTTCAATATAAATTAAGAGAGTAAAATAGAAATGTTAAATCACTTTTTAAAATTCAAAAAATATGTAACTATGCTCATTTTTAATTTTTTAATATAGTTAAGCTTAACAACTAATGGAAGAATAGTTGTCATTAATGAAAAGTTTATCAAATGGGTCAACTATTGTAAGTTTCTCTTGATACTTTCAAAGGAAGTTTTCTTTTTATTATTCTCTTTGAACAAATTTAATAAGTGAATTGATTTAGGCACATAAGTTTTATAAACATCTTATGGCAAGTAAATATCATTAATTTAGTTGGAACACGAATTTTGGCATGGAGTTGGATTTTGAAAATGGGATTGAGGTCGATGAACAATTCTCAATTCTTCGCATTCATGTTTACAACTGTAAATCTATGATGTCTTTAGTGTACATTGAACATCAAGTATCACCATCACAACCATCAATATCACCATTATCAGTGTCACCATTGTCGTCATTATCGCCATCATTGGTATCGTCCCCATTGTCATGACTATTATCTTGCTTTCACAAATACCACCCAACTTGTTATCACCACGACACCACTCACCCAATGTTGCCACCAAGAGCACCATCGAGTCATCCCAACCGCAATGGCCACCACCATGAACAATCACTCACCACTACCATGCATCACTATCACCACAATCACAATTATCCTATCATTGTCATTATTGCCACCACCAAATTGTAATTGTGATAATTTTTCTCGCCACATCACTACCATTCTTACAATTGTCACCACAACCCCCATTACCGATGCCACAAGAAACATCCTCAAGCTGAACCATTAACACAACCATCACCACCACCTAATCATCATCTATCTGTCACATTTGAAGCTGTCATCACCATCATCACCTATCTGTCATCTTTGAAGCTGCCATCACCATCACATCCGCCACCATTGTCGTTGCACAGTTGGCACCATTGTTGTGGTTGTCGTCGTCATTGTTGTCACCACCACTACCACAATCACAATCATCATCATCTCAACATTATTGTTGCCACTACCACTACGACCACCATCGCCACTGTCATCATAGCCATGCCCACTCAATTAGTGTTGCCGTCACTATCACTTCATCACATTGATTAACACACTTTATTGATGTTTATTGAAGATTCATTACTCGATAGTTGAAGATTGATCTCTTTCGAAACATAAATAATATTGAAATGAACTTTAGATCTACTAAAAAAAATCTTTTTTTTAATATATACACTTAAAAACCCTACTATTTACCAATGTCATAATTTGCGATTGTATAAAAGATTAATGAGCAATAACTCATCAAATATAAAAATGACTTTTTTTATTGGGATATCGTACATATATTTCTCAATAACAAAAACAATAGTCAAGTCTTTACTCTCTCCTATCTCTATTATAAGGGAAAAAAAACTCTTACCAAGAAGGGAGGGAGTAATTGAGATAGGAGGAAATATTTGACTAAATGGGGTCGGCACAGCCACATATATTTCTCAATAGAGTATGAGACTAATTCCTATGTAATTAATGGTCACAATTCACAAGATATTACTCACTATGTTTTATATGTAGTGTGTTTTAAGATTATGCACGGGTTTTAAGAAATTGTTAAATGATGTAAGGATTTGTTGTATTTTGACCATAATGTCCCTATATAATCATTATTGAAGAGAGAGAAAGGTATTGTAAATGAAAAATAGAGTGTAATAAATAGGGGTTGGAAAAATAGCATTGATTATGTATTGTGTTTATAAAAGAACAAGACTTATAAAACATAATACAAATGCTAAAACAACATTACATATGAATATGAAAGGGAGGAGTATACCATATGCATTTAATTAGTTAAATGAAGGGTTATCTACTAAATCTCAAGTTGTTAAAAAAAAATTCTAATTGAACCACACGCCATTGTTAAATTATATCATACTCCATCTAGTCTCAAATAAAAGAAAAAAACTAACTTTACATTTATTAAGAAAATTAGTTGAATGTATTTAATTTTTTCAATTAAAAATAAAAAATAGATTACTTCAAAAAACATGCATTGAGAAAAAAAAAACAAAAATTAAATGATACAATCACTTTATCAAAATATTTTAGAAATAATTGTATTGAGAATATAAGTTTAGTTAAATTTTGTTTATATTAAAAACCACAAATACTCCATCCGGTCTTATTTTTAGTGCACATTTTAGAAGAATTCTTTGGTCCTATTTATAAGAAATTTTGCATTTTCTATGAAGCATTTATTGTTATTTTCTCTTATTTGTCCTTTATCCATTAATACGAAATAGGCTTAATTATGTCACAGGTCCCTGAAGTTTGGGGTACTTTTGTCAGATACCCTTATTTTTTTTTTCAATGTTTGACTCCTCGAAGTTACTTCTGGGTTTGTGATATACCCCTACTATCGATTCTAGGCAATTTTGATGACATGTAACATCAGAATTTTAGTCAGACGTAGGAGGTTGGTCATGTGGCGCTGTGTGATGTCACACGGTCGAAGACGACCTATCTCTTCAATTCTTTTTTTATATTTTTATTTAACTAAAAATATAAAAATATTAAGTTTTTTAGTTTTTTAAATAAAAAAAAGATCTTCGCCTACAGGGCACCAGGTGCTTAACCTCCTGCGTCTGATCAAGATTTCGATGTTACATGTCAACAAAATTGGTCAGAATCGGTAGTAGGGGTATGTGACAAACTCAAAAGTAACTTTGGGGAGTCAAACATTGAAAAAAAGTATAAGAGTATCTGGCAAAAGTACCCCAAACTTCAGGGACTTGTGACATAATTAAGCCTATGAAATAATACATTATAAAATTCTCAATACAAGATAAGAGGGTAAAATTGTAATGTTAATGTATTTTTTTGATTATAATGCCCCTATATAATCATTATTGAAGAAAGAGAAAGGTATTGAAAGTGAAAAATAGAGTGTAATAAATAGGGTTTGTTTGGAAAAATAGCATTAATTATGTATTGCATTTATAAAAGAACAAGACTTATAAAACATAATACAAATACTAAAACAACATTACATATAAAATAGAGGGAGTATACCATATGCATTTAATTAGTTAAATGAAGGGTTATCTACTAAATTTCAAGTTGTTAAAAAAAAACTAATTGAACCACAAGCCATTGTTAAATTACATCATACTCCATTTAGTCTCAAATATAAGAAAAAAAAACTAATTTATATATTTTAAGAAATTTAGTTGAGTGAATTTAATTTTTCCGAATTCATAAAAAAATATAGATTACTTTAAAAAACATACATTGAGAAAAAAAAAAACAAAAATTAAATGATATAATCACTTCATCAAATATTTTAGAAATAATTGTATTGAGAATATAAGTTTAGTTAAATTTTGTTTATATTAAAAACCACTAATACTCCCTCCGTTCTTATTTATAGTGCACATTTTAGAAGAATTCTTTGGTCATATTTATAAGGCATTTTGCATATTTTAGAAATAGTTGTATTGAGAATATAAGTTTAGTTAAATTTTGTTTATATTAAAACCACTAATACTCCTTCCATTCTTATTTATAGTGCACATTTTAGAAGAATTCTTTGGTCCTATTTATAAGGCATTTTGCATTTTCTAGGAAGTATTTATTGCTATTTTCTCTTATTTGCCCTTTATCCATTAATATGAAATAATACATTATGAAATTTCCAATACAAGATAAGAGGGTAAAATTGTAATGTTAATATTTTTTTTTTAAAGTTTCAAGAAACTTAAGTACTTTCCATGATCCGTGTGATATGGATAAATATGCCCTATAAATTGAATTATACGAAGTAACATGTTTTTATGTACTAATATTTGAGACCGATGAACCGATGAAGTGCACACATAGTATAATACATCCATATTAATGAGATGTGCTATACCGTAGTTTATTAATGTATACTCCGTACATGTCAAACACTGGAATATGCCATTTCAATTTATATGTTGTTTTAATTTTTTTAATTTGTTTCAAATTATTTGTCACTTCAAAAATTTGTAATAATTAATGTAGTATGATGATAATATAGAAAAAATTGTCTTCTTCTTTTGAAAATTGAAATATTAAATAACTTTTTTAATACATGTGAAATTTCTAAAACGACAGAGTAATTGGAACGGAGGAAATATAAAATAACATAGTTGTAAAAGAAGTGAAATTACTATTTGATCGTGAAATAACATGTAATGTGTGGTTTTAGGCCAATCATACCATACCACATAATATAAATAACTACCCATTTCTATTATTTTTTATTTTTTATATGATAAATTATAATTAACCTAAAGCACAAATAACTTACTGATTTAAAACCAACTAATAATATTCATGTGGATCATAGGTACCCAAAAACCGGCTAAGTCCATACCATGGTGAAAAGATATATGGTAGCTTTTTAACAAAAGCATGAAATGATCCAAAAGATAAAAATTATAGGCGTATATGGAAAACACTAATTCTTTAACATCATACCTAAAAAACTAAGCTACTGTATACATTGGTGAAAAGGGATTCGGTGCGAAGCGTGCCAGTTCGCCAATTCGGACGAACACGAGTCGAAAATGGGAACGAGAATATCAAGCGATTGCGGGATTCGACTGATTAAATGGTAATCTTGCGTCGCAATTGGACTATTTTTTGGTATTTATGGGTTTATCTTTGCAAAAACGTAAATGGGCTTGGGAAAACGTAAATGACAAGAAAGTAAATCGACAGAAACGTAAAGGGAAAGCGATAAATTGCAGGAACGTAAAGGTCAAAGTTGTAAAAATGCGCGAATTTAAAGGTGCTGGAAACGTAAAGGCAGAATTTAAAGGTGCTGGAAAGGTAAAGGAAAACAAAAAGATTGCATTCAATTCGTAAAGTGTTGTGAATGTAAAGTAATTATTACAATGGCATTTTTTCCGTTAATCTGCTTGTGGTGAGATTTTAGGATGATTACCAATGTGCCAACCCCGATTACAAACAAGTAATTACCTATTTATAGTCCTAAAAATCAATTACCTTTACACTACATTATTGGGCACGTTCTGCATAACTGTAGCAGCCACGTCCTAACTAAACAACTACCCACGAAATAACTACTCACGATGTAGTTTCTTCGTTTGTTCTCCTTTTGCCACGTGTCTTCGGTAGTCTTCGATAATTCCTCTTCGACAAGCATATTCTCACAACTGAAATGAGGCAACTTTGAAACTCTTGGGATTTTTACACAAGTCCTTTGCCAGCTTTGTCGAAGTGACATCCTCTTGCTTTTTTGGGCTTTTAGGATCCCTGTTGACACCAAGCTCCTTTCGACAAGGTGTCGGCCTCAACTGAATTAATCCCCCTAGTCGATTTTGATGACATAACTACTGACTTAGCCATGATTTTGGCCATCAACCTAGCCAATGATCATGTTACAATCTCTCCTGAGGGATTATCCATAGAGGACTTTTCTTTTCCCTCTTTAAATGGAAAGATACTCAAAGCTTTTCCTGGGAAAAGGTTTCAACTTTGAGTTACGGAAGATTCCTAGGTACCACCTAAACTAGTATTTCAGCTGGAGTATGCCCTTCCTCTGGGCTTCTCATCTCAACTCGGAATAAAGATTTTGAAATTGTTCCTCTTTCTTCCGAATCCCTTTAATCTCACATGTTTAATCTTTATGAGATTCTTCTTCTTCATTCTTTCGAACAACTTCTCTTCTTTCCAGAAATCATAAGATTGGTCCATCGTTTCTGCCATTTACACACATTTGGCCCTTTGAACGTTGGAAGTGACGTATTTATAGTCATGAGGAAATGCATTAAATGTTGATGTGACTGTTCTCTTGTTCCCAATGCATCATCATTCCTACTCTGACCTCCTTGGTTTCCACGTTAATGCTCTATCGACGCCGTCCTCATTATGACTCTTCCATTTGTCGACATACGTTCATGTCCTTCGAAGTCACTTTTAAGCAGTGCACTTGAGTAGACTTCCGTCGACATCACTTATATCGTCGACCTTTCACATCCTTTGAAGTCACTTTTAGGTAAGTCACCTAAATACACTTCCGTCGACATCACTTATGCATTCGACATTCTTTCCCCTTGTCGAAATTTGACTTCTAATCAACAGCTACTTTACCATGTTTTAAGCGTATACTAATAAATAAACTATTACTAATTACTTTTTTTAATTATAAACTTATTTGTTATGCTTATGTACCATTTTTGTTATGTGTCCGAAAGAAAGACAATGTCAATTACTGTCTTATGATCTTATTATTAGACTCGTAATCCAATGAAAATATACCCCACTCACCGATCAACCAAAATTGTGTGCGTGTGTGGGGTTTTATGGATGAACTCAATACATAGAGAATGGGTAAAGAGTTCCCTCAGTATCCAAGCCTCTCCTCCGAGCTGACCCTCAAATCTCCTAGTTTCATGAAATGAAGGACAAGCTTTGGTGCACTATTCACTCCATTTTTAAATAGTGTATTTAGTACATTTGTTAACAAGTTAAATATACCAACGAGACTTGGTTTAGTTGGTGTAAGGTCCCAATTGAAATCTTGGGAATGGGACACAGGTGCTAGTAGCCCCGGGTTCGATTCCCACTAAAAACATCTCGCTGGGAGAGCCAGCCACGCAGCTCGCTCCGGATTAGTCTCAAGGACTCCCTGGTATTAAGGGTGCTCTTGGGGATACCGGTGGTTCCGCAAGGAATACGGACCCAAATTTTTTTTTATTGAAACTTGTATTTTTTTAGATTTTCAAGAAATGAAATCATGTGCACTTATGATTATTTTTTTTATTGTAGTAACCTTAACGAGTGCCCATTAACAAGACACTTTAAATAATTGTTCTTTAAGGTTATATTATGTAGATTACGAAATATATATTAATCTATTGTTTTTAGAGTTAATAGTCTATTAGATCCTCCAAAGATACACTTCACATCAATTTAATTATCGAAAGAGTTTTAGAATTGAGTAGGTCCCCCAAAAATCAGAATGACATCACGTTAGTCCCTTCGTCCTTCGATCAATCCATTAGTCCCTCCGTTAAGTGTCACGTGGCCATTTTCATTGGTTATTTCTCTCAACATATTTAGACACGAACCACATGATTATTCCTCCTTTGTGTTTTGGATTTTGAACCTCATTTTTTTATCCCGAAACCCCATTTTAATTTCTCTTTTCCAAAATTACACTCACTTAATTAAAATCCTAAATCCCACATCACAACCACCACCACCACCATCATCACTATCACCAAACCCTCACCTACTTCCTCCCTCCTTCATCTTTTTCCTCCCTCATTCATGTGGATGTGCAGACCACCACCAAATTGTTACCAAACCACCAAACCCCCAAATCGCACACAAAGAGAAAGAACCCGAGCTCGAAGCGATGACGAAGAAATGAGAGAGTGAGGAGGAGGATGAAGGGAAGGTGGAGCGGAGGAGGCTGATGACGACATTAGGGGGAATATTGAGAAGAAGAAGAGGCGGATGCGAATGCATATAGTCATTGATGTTGAATAATTTAATTTGTTTCTCTTCTTCCTTTACACAAACACCAATTTAGTTTGGTATCTGGACTTTTTGGAGAGACAAAAAAGAGAGAAAGAAAGTGCGGAAGTGCGGTTGGCACAATAAGAACAAAGGAACAAGACGAATGAGGGAGGAAAAAGATGAAGGATGAAGGAATTCGGTGGTGGCTGTGATGTGGGATTTAAGATTTGGGATTTCGGTTTGAAATAAGTAAGGATAATTTTGGAAAAAATATATTAAAATGAAGTTTGGGGATAAAAAATGACATTCAAAATCCAAAACTCTTTGAATTTTTTAGTTGACTTTTGGGAAAAGTTTTATCTCGAGTCCGATAATTAATTATTCAACTATATCTGATCAAAGATCAAAACACATTACTCCCTCTGATCCCTATTATAAGAAAAATGTTGCATACATATTTTGGTCTCAAATATAAGAAAAAATTAACCAACTTTCTATTCCCAATATAATTATTCCTAAAATGTTTATATAAAATAGTGATCTCATTTAATTTTTGTTTCATTCACAATACAACTTTCCAAAAGTAGTCATATTTTTTATAATTTTAAAAAAATTAAATACATCCAACTAACTTTTTTAAACTGTGCGAAAACAATTATATTCTCTTATAACATGGAGGGAGTAATTTAACAATGTGAAGGTTGAATCACTTACATTCGTGTAATTCAATATTCTCCACATCTTCTGCTTGTTTATCGTCACACTAAGTCACTCACAAAAGGTTTTACAAAGTTCTTGCCCCTGATGAATAAATGGAAGAACTATGTCAATCTTAATCTAAAGTGTAAAAAGAAAATAAAAATAGTAACAGAGTCTTTTCTAAGAAGTAAGAACACCAAGAAATTATTAGAAGAATCAGGTAGGAGCAGCTACAAACTACTCCCTCGCTGCTCTCTTCATCTTCTTTATTAGCAGAAATAACTATTGGCACAGATATTAGGAAAGTTAGTTGAGTGCATTTAATTTTTTCAAATTCATAAAAAAATTGATTGCTTTAGAAAATTTGCATTAGGAATAAAACAAAAATTAAATGTTATAACCATTTTGCATGAATATTTTAATAACGGTTGTATTAGGAATAAAAAATTGGTTAATTTTTATTTACATTTAAAACCATTAATGAGATTTTTTTTTTCTTGTAAATGACCTGAGGAAGTATTTCTACAGGGAATGCACGTGCCATATGAAAAAGATATGTCCTACTACTGTGCAAGAAATGGTGTACTCGCACAACTGCTTGGTCTTGTTTTAGGAGAATTTAATTTGTCGTTTTGCTGTGTTGTCGATACCTGAAGATGAGGGGAGACAGAAAGATAAAAGAAAAGGACACCCCCGACCCACCAATTTTTAGACCAAAACGACTACTCCCTCCAACTCGAATTATAAGCAATTCTAACCACTTTTACGTTTATTAAGGAGGTTAGTTGATTATATTTAATTTTCTCAAATTTATAAAAAATAGAGGTATTTTTGGAAAGTAGTATTGGGAATGAAACAAAAATTAATTAAGATTACAATTTTCTAGAGATGTTTTAGGAAAGTGGCATTGGGAATGAAATAAAATTTAATAAAATTAATTAATTTTGCTTATATTTTAAACCAAGAATAGTATGTTTTTTGTTGCTTATAATTCGAGCCGGAGGGAGTACAGTATTTGAAATTTACCCCCACATCTTTTACACTAAAATAATTGGTTCGTATACTTTTTTTCCCTTCACTTAATATCTAAATTTAACAATACTAGTATTTGTACCCTTGTGATGCATGGAATATAGTCATTTTTTTGGTTAGATAATTTTATAATATAAAAAAGAAAAATTAACCTAGACTTAAACTATCATCGTCCACATAACTAAAAAATGAGCAACATTATTTTTATAAAATTTTTACACCATAAATGAATTGCATTCTTAATATCTACGCAACCAAAATAATTCATAAAATCAACATAATGTTTAAACAATCATATCCAATATCTATCATTAAAAAAAAATCTTGTAATGCTTAAATAACCTTCATACACAATCTAAAAAAAACCAAAATTACCTCTTTAAAAATTTTAACCCATGTATGAATTTCTTTTACTTTAAATTCTTAAACTTGAAATCCTAATTTGTATATCTACTTACTGCTACTTCTATCCCTAAATATAAGATATTTTTAACACTTTTATTTTGTCTCTGTTTATAATACCTTATACCAATTTTCAATGATAATTAATTACTTCTTTCCATAATCACCCCTATTTATTTATAACTTTTTAGATTTCCAATATATTAATAGAGGTAATTTTGAAAATACATAACAAATGTTCACATTTTCAATACCATTAACTAAATTAATCAATTTTATTAATGGACATGAAATCTAACAAAAGGATCTTGTATATAGGGACGAATGAAGTATTATATATTATTTTCCTTCAAATTCTCATTTGATTTAAAAATATACGATTTTGATATACTTCGTCCTTAGAACAGAGTTTAAGCAATAAATTGCTTTCTTTCTTTTCTTTTGTCAACAAAAACTTTAATTAGCATTAATTATAATTTATTAAAAATATTTTTTTTGTATTTTTTATTTTTCCATTTCATTCTTTTAAGTTACCTTCTGTACCTTTTTCTTTTCTCTCTACTCTCTTCCCTGTTCAATAGTGCTTCTAGGGTCAAGGGTTAATAGCATGTTCTTAAAAAGCATTGCCGTTGTTTGAAGTTGCTGTGGCTGTCTCTTCCTCATGCCCCTTACAATGGCTCTACGGTTTCACTGCTATAACCTCAGCATTGCATAATTGTTGACGGTTTCAATTCAATTCTTAGTCAAAGACCTATTTATATTTTATTTTATGAAATGTCTTTCTGAGTTCCAAATTTACATCTTTTTCGAGGCCTCTCTCGCTTTTTCCATTCTTTTTAAAGATTTGTCCATAATATTATGGTCTCTCTTGCATTTTATTACTACGATGATGATGATATCGTTGTTGTTGTTAGTATTGTATGATGCTAGTGCAAGTGTGCAACTGCTAGCACCAATTAAAAGGAAGAGATAAGAGAAAAGGGTATAGATTGAAAGAGTTAAAAATAAAAAATAACAAAAATACTTTTAATTAATTCTAATTAAAGTTGCTGTTGACAAAGGGTGAAAAAGGAAAGCAATTTATTGCTTAAACTCAGCCTCCGAGGATATATCAAAAACGAAAAAACATATTACTAAAAGTAATACGGAGTAAGATGGATATTTTGCAAATTAAAAAAAAAAGCAATAATTTTATATATATATATATATATATATATATATATATATATATAAAATATTTATTAGATATGTAGGGTATAGTAATAGATTACCTCATTTTCTGATTGGTACATGGCACCTTTTCAATGTATTGATAGGGTAGGTTGATTTTGATATTGATGGGAGTTATATTCTTGTTCGTGTAAACTTGTAAATCACGTATTGCTTTGTATCAAGATACTTACTATGATTTGTTATACTCTTTTTTTATATAAGATTGATTCATCTCAATTTTCCAATTTCTGATACAATTAATTGTGAACTATGTAAAACTTACAATAAAGAAAAGAATCATTTACTTCCTCCGTTTCACAATGTTTGGTCTTTTAGACTTTTTTCCTTGTTTCACAATGTTTGGCCTTTTACATTTTCAATACACAAACATATTTTTTTTTCCAATATTAACCTTTCATTCAATCATTTCTCTTACTCCTCATTAATTCTACTTTTATCATCTCTCTCATATCTAAACCACTATACATTAATTAATGGACACACTTACTAATAAAAATTAAATACTATTACAATTTTCAATAAGAATTAAATAGGGGCATTTTAGATAAACTATACATAATACTTACAATAATTAACACTTTCTTAATCTGTGTGCCCAAACCTAAAAGGCCAAAGATTGTGAAACGGAGGGAGTATTCTTTAGCTGCTAATTTTTCCAGGAAATTTTCAAGGAATGTGCTAAATGGTTGGGAATTAGGAGGTTTTCAGTGCATTATCCTCGGTGGTCAAGATGGATCCTGAATGCATGGAAGCATTGCACTCTCAAACAAAAAATTTTGAAATAAACTCTTTAATAATACCTAGATATTTTAAAACGACTTATAAAAATGGACACAAATTCTACCAAAATAGTACCTCATATTAAAGAACAGAGGGAGAATCCGGCGTGAAAGGAATTTGTGAACTTCGGGGATAAGCGTAGTGTCGATGTTTCAATTTTTTTTTTTTTTTTTGGTTTGCATGGGAGGTCTGGGACTAGAACCCATGACCTGGGGGAAGGGGAAACTCTAAGTGTCCCTGCAGCCACCAACTGGGCTGTCTTACACGGACGTCGATGTTTCAATTTTTGATGTAATTAATTAAGAGCCAAGTGAGTTAGATTTCAGGTTGTTATGTCTAGCAGAATTAGCGAAGAACTCCCTCCGACTCGAATTATAAGCAACAAAAAACATATCACTCTTGGTTTAAAATATAAGCAAAACTAACTAACTTTATTAAATTTTGTTTCATTCCCAATGCCACTTTCCTAAAACATCTCTAGAAAATTGTAATCTTAATTAATTTTTGTTTCATTCTCAATACTATTTTCCAAAAATACTTCTATTTTTTTTTATAAATTTGAGAAAATTAAATACAATCAATTAACCTCCTTAATAAGCATAAAAAAAATAGTTAGAATTGCTTATAATTCAAGCCGGAGGGAGTAGCAGATAAAAAGTTTCTTGGGATACTTGAAAGTGAAGGCATGTAGTTGTTATGATAGCAGCACGCCACGAGGCTTACGTGTCTTTTTCTTTGATTGTCCTTTGCATTTATCAAAGATCTCCTTGATCTTCTTTATTCATAGGACATATTCTAGAAAGTTTTTTGATCCTAATTATAAGTCACTTTATATTTTTTATGCATTATTTATTGATTTTTCTCTTTTTTGCCCTTATTAAATGATTTGACTATCTATGTGCTTTTTGTTGTTCATTAATGAGTGTGAATTTTCCAAGAAAAATTAAGGGGGTAAAATTGTAATGCTACAATATATTATCATAGAATTCATAAAATCAACCACTTTTCTTGATATGTGTAATTCGGTTAAGTATGCCCTATAATAAGCATTAGAGAGAGTATAACATAGGGTTGTGAGGAAATAAAGGTTGTTACACATTTTTTATTAAATTTAAAAAGACACAAACTAAGATTATGACGATACTCTCATAATATTAATATTCCACAACGACCATCACAAGAGTTACTACACGAGTACACGCTTTTACTAATGTCATTGACCACCACAAGATATACAACACCCTCTTGCTTAGTTATTAAACCAATCACTAAATCAAATGGATATTAACGTTCATGAGACTAATGTCACAATTATTCCTAATTCGCACTTAAAACATAAACATAAATTGAAAGGAATATGATAACAATCTCATATCCATCCTAAATCACATCCAAACATAAAAACATTAAAAAAAAAATTCGCACATGTGGTATCACGCAGCTAATCTTCGAGTCTGACTAGGAGTAATAACAAAGTTATATTTCAAACCCATAGGTAATTTTGAGAATTCAAACATTGAAAAAAAAAAGAAGGAAAAACCTATGACAAAACGATCATAGAACTCAAGAACTGAAAAGATAATGAAGCCTAAATTTATAGTTACTAGTAAGCAAGCAAGTGCATAAACATGAAATTATTAAAGGTTTCATGATAAAGATAATTTATAAACATAATTAAAAAAATTTAAACACAGTGAATTTTATCCAACTAAATAAGTTTGAAAAATCAATGGTAAGCAAACTATTGCAATCGAAGCAATCTAAAAAGATCCCGACAAATTAAAAAAGTATATTTCAAAGTATATTTCAGAGAGAAAAGAAGAAAAAGAAATTTGCAAAGAAGTGCAATCCAAGGACTTTGACTAAGGTAGTCTTCAAAATTGAAGCTAACTAAAGTTTTTGGTTTACATTTTCAGTGATTATAACATTATTATGTGTTTAATTTTTGAAATAAATATTATGAGTAAATAATAATAAATATTATGACATAAAAAATAGAAATAAATATAGTTAAAAAATAACAAACAATTTATCCACCACAAACAGTTGCAGTGGTACTGCATAAATAAACGTTTTAGAATCTCAATTGTTAATGATAACAACAACATTTGAATATCGGGAGAGATGTCAAGAGCACAAAAACACAAGCATTGTTAACTCTCTGACACAGCAGTATGCCCATATCTCTGCATGACTCTCTTAGTACCAAGAGCTGCAGCTTCACTGGCACGCGTTGTCCCGGTAGCCATAATAGCAACAAACTCTTTGATAATCTAATCTTGAACATTGCTGTGAGCATCGCCGAGAGGATCTCCGACAACCACATTAGGTGACGACTTCTGCGCTTCCCCTCCTGTCTTCGAGTTATCACCTTTATCTTTGCTTTTCAAGTGCTCAAATCTATATATGATCATCAAATGCTCCATTGATTTTCCAAAATCTGTCATAATTTGTTGAAATTAAACAGTCAATTATTGGTGAAAACATAACATGACCAAACCAAATTGTCCAAAAAAATTACCCTTCTTTTTTTAAATACATAAGTATAAGAGGTCCTGGAAAAGTCTCATCATTCATCTGCTCACTCCTAATTCATGTATAGTTGTGAAATAAATCATAACTCAAAAAAGGATATGAAATCAACCATGAAAGCGGTAGAGAACAACACTGTGAAATGGTAAATTCAAGTGGCATCCCCCACTTTTTTTTTGTCAATTTACATAATACCAATTAGCAATACCAATTATCAATAATTGAATTTCTATCCAAATTGTACCAATTATATAATACCAATTAGCAATTATATAATACCAATTGCATTTCTTTCCAAATTGTACCAATTACATAATACCAATTAGCAAATACCAATTATCTATCCAATTATCAATAAAATAATTCATGATGAAAGGTATAAAAAATTGAAGCCAACATAAAAGTTGGGTTGCTTCAAGGCCCCGAAGTGTGTTTGGCAATAAGAATCACGTTGGGCATATCTATCCAAATAAAGCAAAATGCAAAATGCAAAAAGCAAGATGAAATAACAGTTCTCCAACAAAGCAATAAAGAGTTTTAAGCTTTCCTTACCTGTGTTTCAGGACCTCCATTTTGAGACCCGAACTGTCTTCGAACAGCACTATATCTTGTAGCAATGCAAACTGCTCACGACAAAGCAACAGATGCATTAAGAACAATTATTTTTCTCGCAGCTACCATAGTACCATAAATTAGTTGCCTTGGAACACCAGAGTGAGCATATTTTCCTTCTCTTGTAACTTGTGATACCCTGGTAGATTAAAAAACCACCTGAATCTGTTGCCATAAACTGATAGGCACATTATGCAGTTTAAATTACAAAAGTCAAGAAACAATGTGCCAGCCTTGTTACAGATCCTCCTTCACCTAATCATTTATACAACTGTTTAGCAATTTTGTTGTGTTTGAAGCTCTCTAAAATCAACTGCTCATCTAATAAAAGAAGGAGAGTGCAGCGAGAGAATGAGAAAGAGAGGATGAAAAGAGAAAGAGAGAGTTTAATATAAATGAACCAAAACACACTGAAATGAGTGCAAGAGAGATTGAAGATGTATTTGTGCAGCCAAAACAGAAAGGTTAAATCACTATACTCATTATAAATCTTCACCACCTCTTTAAATTTACAAATTGTAAGTCGCATTTTGGGGGGAGCAGTGCAAGGCTGATAATAATTAAATCTTCACATAGTAGTTATTTTGCAAACCTATCACTATACTCATTATAAATCTTCATCACCTCTTTAAATTTACAAATTGTAAGTCGCATTTTGGGGAACAGTGCAAGGGCACCATGTTGGATAACAACTATCTCATATAACACCCAATGCTTATAAGCATACTCACATAATTCTGCTTTGCTAATTCAAAAGACAACGATTTAGCAAAAGTAATTACACAATTAATTAAGTTGGATAAGCAGTGAAGTCCTCTCGTACAACCATTCCAGGTGGAATTAGTTGATATTCTTCTGATATTAATTTCTTGCATACTGAAAGCAATTTGACATAGTTTTATTGATATATGTTTTACAGGCATTTTAGCACTTGACTTACATGAATGTCTCTAATTGTTATTCAATTACTCAAATTCCTAATTTGTCTGGGGCCAAGAGTTTAAGAGAATTGAAACTTACTGAATGCAAGGAACTGGTTAATGTTGATGAATCAATTGGGTTTCTCCCAACCTTGTTTACTTATATGCTTCTAGATGCTCTAAGCTCCAAAGTTTTGTGCCAAAAATCTATCTGCCATCTCTTGAGCATCTTTCCTTTAGCTTGTGCGAAAACCTTGAATACTTTCCGGAAATAATGAGAAAGATGGATAAGCCATTAAAGATTTGTTTGACAGATACTTCAATTAAGGTGCTGCCATGTTCCATCGGCAACCTAGTTGGGCTTGAATCTGTACAAAACATAATTAGTAACACAAATTAACATAGTTACAAAAATAAAATAAGGAAGTATAAAACATCAAAGTACATGGAAAGCTCGAGTTTGTGTGACAATGATGTATCTCAACCAATACTCAAATTATTAAATTACATATTACATACAAAGGAACAACATAACAATATCCAATACAAAAACAAAATGATGTTCAGATATGAAATTAATCAAAAACAGAGAATGTTGTTTTCGAAAATGTATACCTTGAAAAATGATAACCACTCTTATATATTTACGATGGCATGAATTTTTATTTCTCACTCTTATATATTTACGACAACACACAATAAAATGATATTCTATATTGTCTACTCTCGAAGCCCAAAGGGCTTCAACACAAGGGGAATTTTAGAAATATTTCTTGAGCATCAACCTAAATGCTTAAGCTTTCAAGAGAAATTGATCGTGAGAAAACCAAATAGGAGACGGGAAAAGTTAGACGACATTAGCAAGAAAATGCATAAATACTGAGCAAAAAGCAAGGCATAGTATTCTTAGCTATAAAAAGAAAACTATTATTTAATGGCCCCACCAAGGAAACACACATAGATATCCCAAAACTCAAGAGGGTTGCAGGCCATCAAAAATAAATTTCTCATTTGGAAAGAAAAAAAATATCTTTAGGCTATTAAAACTAACAACAAACTTTAGAACAAACTCATTTGGAAACAGAACATGTAAATAATATAAATAATCAAATATGGCTACGTACGCCACCTACTTGTTCCTGCAACTCAATAAGCTGCCTCTCTTTTTATTGAAAATATTCTTGAAGATCATGTATTTGCTTTATATGCTGAGCTCTTTTTTAGCTTCTGAATGATCACGCTCCCTTCTGCAAATAAGAATTAAACCATTGAAGCTTGTTGCACAGATGCAAAGACTAAGCAAACATAACATAAGTACATTGGATTAAAATAAAACCTGAAAGTTGCTAATTCTTTGCTTTGCTCACGGAGAAGATCTTGTTTAGCCCATGCCTAACATGATTTTGACCACAAGAAACTTCATTAAGGAATAAGAGTACAATGAAAGAGGATAAGATATCCTCACTATGAACTACGAAGAAAACAAAAGAAGTACCTAGAAGCTAAGAGGAGAAATAAATTTCAAATGACAAAAAAATATCACACAAATTAAAGTCCTGCAAAACTAATCACTCTCTTTTAATATCACCATATATGTTAGCCAGAAGCCAACTATAGGAAATTATGTACTAAAGAGACAGCCACCCATCTGAAATGTACATTCTCAAATTGGATGCTCCCCCCATTAAGTCTCGGAGGCTTAGCGTCATCTTTATCCTTAATGTGTGCTCTTTCCTGTAATAGTAATTATAGAAAAAGAAAATGCAGAAATACGAAATGCTGCTCTAATCAGATGAACATGCAGCATTAGTTTAATATAAATGTAAGCCGGAACAATAGAAGAATCAAGAGCATGAATCAAATTTATGCTTAGTTGAAAATATCTCAAATCTTGCAAGAATAGGAAGCTCACCATGCCAAGTAGAAGCACCTACCCTTGGAGCAGTAGAATCATTTAATCAAATTGCATATAATCAAATTCAATAGAGCCTTACCAACTTTTAATCACTCACAACACTAATTATTCTTACCAACTTCTATCACCAATTTCAGAGCTTTCCTTTTTGCACCAATCTTAAACTCATTCCCTTTCAAGCGATGAAAAAGGAAATCAAGTAGTACCAAAAATTTGACAAAGGCATGCTATCAATCACTATTTTTTTCAATACCCATTATCACAGTCTTTTAAAAACTTTTTTTTGACACTTCATTCATGATAACATGAAACCTAGGACAAAAAAAGAAACTTAAAGAAACAAACCTCAAAATGCTATTTAATTTATGTATAATTTTCTTTTTAACAAAAGTCATGTTACAAAAGTTTTTTCGTGTGACTTTCTTATGTATGTTACTAAAATCATGTTATAATAAAACTAAATGATAAAAGTCATAAACACTACTTATTACTTTTATCAAATATGTGGTGTGCATCAGTTGTAGTTGACTCATTTTTGCACCAAACCAAATGAAAGCAATCTTGAGCTATTCTTTAAGCCTATTCTTTAAGCTATTCCTTACTAAGCAGTGATGGATGATGGAAAGATAGGACTTTTAATCAATATGGTAGCACCATATAAGGAAAACTGATGATTTTGGTAACAATGACTGATATACCTGAACTCAATGTGTGAGAAACTTGAATAGCACGATGGCCAACTACCACTTATCAAACATCTTATGTGCACCTTTAAATCACCCACTATTCTCCTAAAAAAATCAATCAAATTTACATAAACAACTAAAAATCATACTCATTTTTTAGAGTAAAAGGAATATAGATGCCATGGAGAAGTTAAACACTAAAAATTAGTGATCTATAAAAAACAAAAAAGATAAATCAAGTGTTTATACCTGAAAATATTTGCATTTGAGAGACATAGATTCTCCTTTCTCCTCCAAAATCGCTGCTCCGTTCTCCTTCATTTTACTTTTCAGCCTTCAAACCCTAATGCCTGTTTATACTTTGCAATCTGAAATGGAGAGTAAGATTTTAGACAATAATCTTGAAACATTATTGGAAGGGAACACAATTATTGAGAAATAATAATAAAAAAAAAATAAAATGAGGAATAAGAAATGAGGGAATCGGACGATAAGACGCGAAAGTTATCGGCGACGCGGCCGTCGATGTCGGCGAGTTCCTCGCTGATTGCTGATAACTGATCCATGTTATTACAATGCAGCTGATCCTTGACTTGACGCTGGAAATGAAATGACTAAGGGGAAGAGGAATCGAAACAGAGAGAGCTTTTCCTTTCCATTGTTTTTCATTTTGTGAACAATGAATAAAAGAAAGAATTGAAGGGGAATACACAGCTCAAGCATTCTTTTTCATTGAGCACAACTTCAACCATTCAAGCATTCTCATTTCAACTTTCTCTGATGTTAATGGTGGAAATGAGGAAAAGAAGGAGACTCTTCAATGTCTCGTTCGTGGAAAAGAATGAGGAAGAGGAAAGTGACTTTCCATTTTCTTATCAACAAAAAAAACTGTGCACCAACAACTTTGGGCTTGAAGCCCATTAACCGAAACAGTTGGGTTCCCAAAGCCTGCACATTAATAATAGCTCATTGCCTTATCTGATTGTTTTGTGCTTAAGTGAGTAAGTGTAATTAGTCAAAATTGGGTCAAAATTAGAGGAAGATTAGGCGGGAAAATCACTAGAGAACAGAGATTCATGACTGCTTTGCTTTTATATATAATATTGAATATTGAAATATTGATAAAGAAGAGTAAGAAACACCCCTTGGTTATAAGATAGAAATTGACCAATTCCTTTTTTGTTTTGTTTTTTTTTACTTGACCAATTTGGTTTTTCTTATTTCCTAAATAATATTGTATTTATTATTTATCTAGTAATTAAAAATAATTATGTTACATAAACATCTGTATTTGACATCTGTACGGGATATCTGCTTTTTTTTTTGGAAAAGCTAGTGGGCTCTGCAGTTTCTCTTTCTTACAGGACCCATCACTTTTTACCCCAAAAAAGCAGGTGTCACCTACTAGTGCCAAATACAGATGTTTTTCTAACATTTCCCAATTAAAAAAGGGGCATTAGGTGTACGCTGCGCAGTTTAGTAAAACTTATATAAACTACGCTATAATACACACGTATGCGAAATACTCTCACTATTCACTAATTGTGGATTTTGTTGATTAGTTCCTTTTCCCTCTAACTAACTAATTCCCTTCTCTTCTCTTGTGTGAAGTGAGTGTGGTCCACGTTCTCTCCATTTCCTTCCGTGGAGTAAACAAAACAAGATCATCAGAAGAAAGAAATGGCAGCGAGTGAAGAAGCGACGCGGATAATGGTGGGAGTGAACGAGTCAAGCATAAAGGGATATCCTCACCCTTCCATCAGTAGCAGAGGCGCTTTCGAATGGACAATCAACAAGATCGTTCGCGATAACGTCGCAGCCTTCGAGCTTCTCTTCCTTCATGTTCAAGTCCCCGATGAAGATGGTCTATTTCTCTCTCTCTTTTCTTTTCTTTTCTTGTTTGGAGGGAAAGAAAGAATTGATCTCTACAATTTTGATTCAACGGAAAAGCGATTAATCTTTCAAAAATTTAACGATTTTTGTGTTTTTTTTTAATTTTTAATTTTTTATTATTGTGTGATTTCATTAGTTAGTTACTACCTCCGGCTCGTATTATAAGCAATAAAAAAAACATACTTCTCTTGGTTTAAAATATAAATTAACTAACTTTATTAAATTTCATTCCCAATGTCACTTTCTAAAAAATTGTAATCTTAATTAATTTTTATTTCATTCTCAATACTACTTTCCTAAAAGCGTAAAAATGGTTAGAATTGCTTATAATTCGAGCCGGAGGGAGCAGTCTCTAAGGTCCTATTTGACATGCATGATATGATAATACACATTTATCATTTCACCAATTTAGTCCATAAAATTTATAAATACACATTTAGTGCCTTATGATTTTCGGATATATCAATTTGGTATATTTTGACATACCAACTTGGTTCCTCGTGCTTTAAGGACCAAATGGTACATCGGAAATCTTGAGGGACCAAATTGGTACATCCGAAGATCTTGAGGGACTAAATATGTATATATAAATTTTCAGGAACTAAATTGGTACTTTACTTAAAAAAGAAAAACCTTAAAAAAGAAAAACCTTGATATACTTTCGATTTTCATTGGTAAAGGCACTTTTTAACACTTCTGATATGTTTTTTTTTTTCCGACAAAAATAAGCATAACTTTTAGTATATTTCATTATCACTCGTTAATTTCAACAATTGAAAAACAAATACATTTGATGAATTGTTGTATATTTTTATATATATGTATCCTATCCTATGTTTTTGAAGAACATACGTATTGATGTATCATATAGGTACTGGTATGAGTGCTTTATATGATACTAGTGATAAGTGAAAATATGAACTGTAGCCTGTAAGGTAGCTTTTAGGGGCTAATTTGACACTTGTGGGAACGGATCGCCTTATGTCAATCTTTTTGTCATGTAGCTAAGTGGGGTACTTATTTCTTACATTTACATTTGTTGTTGTCATTTGGGAGTGTAACATTGTGATTTGCAATACAAGAAGGGCATCATTGGTATTGTGATTTGCATCCGATTTCATTGTTTATCAAATTTGTTCTTTAAAGCTACCAGCATTCATTGAACTTTTTCGAGATTTGTATCACATTGATAGCTTGATAGGTAAACCCCTTTAGTGAGATAGTTAGAATGTTAGGTACATTAACTGTTAGGGGTTGTTAGTTAGTTTGTTGGATCGGAAATAAGGCATGTTGCCTATGACTAGAGAGAGGGGCGAGAGGGAGAGGTATCTTGTCATTTTGTCAGGGGAATTTGGGGCCTTTCGGCATGGGAGGTGCAGACCCTCGAAGCGCTGCGACACATTACTACTCCCTCCAGCCCCATATGTAAGACCCCTCTTGGAAAATTTTACGGTCATCTATGAAGTGGATTACTTTTATGAGTAACATTGGAAGTGTAAACATTTAAGATACTTTTTCAAAACTACCCTTATAATTGTTATTAGGATTCTAAAAAGTGTTAACATAATAAGGGTGTTTGTGGAAAGAAGTAATTAAATGTCATTGAAAATTGGAATGAGGCCTTACAAATAGGACCAAAATAAAGTTCCCAAAAGGGTCTTATATATAATTTGGGGATATTTCCCCTGTTTCTTCATAGTGAAATGCCAAGTTTCTATCACACGCCTTATCTTATCCTTTTAATGCATACATGACAATTAGCCATGGTTTTTTGCTTTATCCTTCTTGTGTTGTGATTTGTTGACCCTTTTTATTCATTCTGCAGCTGGTAAGGACTAAGGAGTTTATAGTATTATACTATGCAAAGCATAATAAAAGGACCTGCAATCTAATGGCGGTTTCTGTCTCTTTGTTTCTGGTAGGTTTTGCTGACATAGATAGCATCTATGCATCACCTGAGGATTTTAAGAAGTTGAACCAGGAAAATAGGATTAAAGGGACTCATCTGCTGGAGTACTTTGTCAACAGGTGTCATGAAATTGGGGTAATAGTTTTTCTGTTCTACATGCTCTCTCACTTCCATTACCATCATTGTTGTTAATTGGAAAATTAGTTTTTGCAAGTTCCTTATCTTTCACCCTAATAATTCTGTGACACTCATCTCTACCACAAGCTAAGGACGGCATGTATTTGTAGGTGAGGTGTCGAGCATGGATAAAAGTAGGTGATCCCAAAGAAGTTATCTGTCATGAGGTGAAACGGGTGCAGCCTGATTTTCTGGTTGTGGGCAGCCGAGGACTTGGCCCTTTCCAGAAGTACGCAAATTTCCGTTATAAATTGCTTGATCTTTTTAAATGAAATCTTAAGAAGTAAACAACTAAATTAAACACTTGTTTAGTAGGCTCCTTTTTTAAAGTAACCAGGAAGAGCTTATTTTCATAAACTTCTTGGATATGCTTATGGAAATAAGCTAAAAAGAGCTAATAGGAATTCATCAGCTGTTCTCATAAGCCGAAATAAGCTTTGTGGAAACTCTTGTAGAATTGAATTTATTCTAAAGTAGTTTACTAACTAATTCAATTAAACATGTTCTGTAGGGTTTTTGTTGGCACTGTGAGTGAATTCTGTGTGAAGCATTGTGATTGCCCTGTCATTACTATCAAACGCAAGGCAAATGAAACTCCCCAGGACCCTGTTGATGACTGATATTATGTGAAGTACCTGACATTGGAGACAGGTTTACCTATGCTGTTGTCAAGCTAAAAAGTATGAAAAGATAACGAAGATGTGATGATCATAAAGATTAGTCTATGGACATGTTCAATGTAGAGCAGGATTTCAAACCTTTTGTACTGCCTTGCCCTTTATGTGCATTTTCAGCTATGATGATTTCTTTGTATGTACAGAGCTTTATGCTATGTTGTTACTGTTACTCTGTTAGTAATCCAGAGAATTGAAGAGTGTCTTGCTATTTTTCAATGTGATCTATGTAGCATTAACACTTCAAAATGGTTGTGGTACCGATATCGGATACATCTCTTATTGGATACTTGAATATTTTTTAGATACTTTTTGTCATATCTTTCTTTTTATATTGTGAAATTTTTTTCATATCAACTTATATCTTTAATGTGATGTGTTGTATCCGTATGCCGTGATATATTTATCCTTGCATGAATTGTATTTTTACCAGGCTAAAATATGTTGACATGGGTAGTGATTATTCTCTCTTTCTGTGTCAGCAAAGTTTTGTTTTTATATTATGATTATTGGAAGGGGTGAGATAGAGGTCCCCACTACTTAAATGCATGGATCCAAAGTATGCAACACAAAAAAGATAAGCAAAAGGGTTCACTTTATACAAAGAGGATTAAAATCCATGCAAGATGTTTCACGTGGGTCTCTGTCTTTCTGAACATGAAGGAAAATAACTTTATGAAGCATTGCACTTTCCACTTTTATTTACTGACTGAAATCTTCTGGTTAAAGATGATATGGATGAGGTCGAGGATCCAAATTCTTTACTCCCCATTGGCTAATTCAGGGGTTAAGCTCAAGTCAGCCAATGACAAGGACCATTTTTCATTTAAAATTAATCATCCTATTTAAAGATTAAACAAGTGGTGGTACAAATAATATTGGGTTGAATTCAGGTTCACCTTAATAAGAAAATGGGTTAATTTTTTGGCTTAATTATGGTTTTGGTCCCTATAAAAGTTGATCTCGTTTTGAATTTAGTCCTTAAATCTTTTTTTGACCTTGAACGGTCCTTAAATCTTTTTAAATTTTGTTTTTAGTCCTTAAATCTTTTTTTGACTTTGAATGGTCCTTAAATCTTTTTAAATTTTGTTTTTAGTCCTTCTGTTTGTCATCTTCCGTCATCTGCTGACATGACAAACGGTGTGCCATGTCAGCCCTTACATTGACTGCCAACGATGCATCTGATGTGGATCTCCGACTCATGTGAGCAGGAACCGAGCAGGAACCAAGCATTAACCGATCATGAACCGAGCATGACTTGCCAAACCGAGGGGAGATATCGACCGAGCACGATGAACTGAGCACGAACCAAGCTATGCCATTACCAATTGCATCGTACTCGGTCGATATCTCATGCACGGTTAATGCTCGGCTCATGCTCGGTTCATGCTCGGTTCCTGCTCACATGAGTGGGAGGTCCACATCAGATGCATCGTTGGCAGTCAATATAAGGGCTGACATGGCACACCGTTTTCCATGTCAGCAGATGACTGAAGAAGACAAACTGAAGGACTAAAAACAAAATTTAAAAAGATTTAAGGACCATTCAAGGTCAAAAAAAGATTTAAGGACTAAATTCAAAACGAGGTCAACTTATAGGGACCAAAACCATAAATAAGACTAATTTTTTTGCAGTTCAAAACTTAGTTCAGTTATAAACTCACCTAGGCTTCTACGTCCTACCTAATAGAATCCGGGAATGGTATTAGTGCGCAAATTCACAGGCCAGGATTTGAATCAATAATCTCTATCACAAGGCAAAGATGTTAGTATATATTTAGTTTAGATTAGATTTAGATTACTAATGTGAGATATTGATAAAGATTCAAGTATCATGTCAGCAAAGGGAAATTAATTAACTTAGGAGCGAGCGAGCAAACTTAAATTATTTCCAGTGCTACTGGCATGAATCAAACTGTGTAAAAGTAAATCTCTTCAGTGCTATAGGAGGTGAATGTATTAAGTGCTCAACACATTGTTGTCTTTACATTTCCATCATTTATTTGAGTGATAAGAACAACATCCCATGTTTCTACCAAAGTGCTAAGTGCCATCATATCATATGGTTCATATGAGCTTCTGAAGGTGATTTCATAAATGCAATGATCTTATTATCTATGAAATCAGCTACAGAATCTCATTTCATTCCAAAATGAAGTATTTAACACAAGACTTTAAAAAGGAAAAATCATAATTTGATCCTTAAAAGCTGTTTACATATTACTACCATAAGATACTGAATAATCTAAAATAGATACTGATCTCTATAAAGTTTTACAGATTTCCTATACCAGAACTTGATATCATATCCTACTCTGCAGCGGTCCGGGGAAAGGGTCTGACCGACTATGTAGCAGTAGTACCTTACCTGCATTTGCAAAAGATTGATTCCGCGACACGAACCTATGGCAAGCTCCACTTCTTATAACCCAAATTACCTATACCGATTACCGAGTACTATTATCTCATAAAATGTAAGCACACTTAAGAGTCAAAAAAAATGACCATCAGATAAAGATGGACATCAAAAAGTAAACGGCATATTATCACTAAGCCTACCCTAATATCATATTAGCTACATAACTACCATTCTCCAAATGGGTTATCTATGAAGATGATTCAGCCATTTTGCTCACATCATCTAGAAGACCTTTCACCTCACTCAACAAGCTTGTCTTCATCTCAGGTGATTTGCCATCTGATGCTTCTATCATCGAGGTCACACCCTGAAGTTTCTGTTTTATGTAGTCCAATTTGGATGCTTCACTACCACCCCATGAAAGTGAAACAACAGTTGGTGTGGCTGTTGGGGCCTCCTTGTCTTTCTTCTTGGCTGGTGGTGACGGTTTGAACTTTGATCTTTCACCGTGTTCTAGAGACTTTGATCCAGCAGAAAGACACTGGAGCTGAAAAGTAACATCAGAAGGTTCAAAAGGGTTCGTGTTTTGTGAATGGTTCAAGGCCTTTTCGGCATCAGAAGCTTTCAGGAAGCAAACTCGGGCGGTGTAGTTAGTTCGAAACATTTCTGTTTCTGCTTCATTCAGAGCTCCAAACTTGCTATACACTGTGATAAGATCAGTTTTTGAAGGCAGAGTGGATCCTGGATAAAATGAAACGAAAAGCGCAGCGGCCGTAGCATTTTCATCACTCCCCTCCTTCGCTTTTGGCAAAAGTGGAGTTCTTTCCTTCTTTCTTCTCTTCCTTGGCTCAGAATCATGATCAGGTGATATATGATCAGTTTGATTTTGATCTGTGTTTCTCTTCCTTCCACGTTGACGTTTGTTGTATGCCTTGTAGCATGACCCTCGGTGATACAACGAGTTTCTGAAGGCAGAAATGAAGTCCACAATTTGTTCAAGAGAAGTGCTTTCCCCAGGAGATTCTAGATTAGCAGCGGCATAGTGGACTTTGGACAAAACTTCCCCGGAAGGAACCTGAATTTTTGTCAAATCAATAGTTTTTTTCTCATCCTCATCTTCTTGTTTGTGGTGGTTTGAGCTATCAGAAAGCTCCCAATCAATGGCAACTTCGTTGGAGAAATTCTCCTGAAATGCATCATCTTCCGACTCTCGAGTTTCGCTGGAAACTTTAAGGGAAGTAGTGAAGGGGGGTGACAAGTACCTGCTTTTCTTCCTTTCTCTTTGCAAAGAACCCTTCTCATGATGTTTGGTCTTTATTTCTTCATCAGATTCCTTTTCACTCCCATTGTCAATATATTCATTGCCAAAAGCTTCTTTCTTTTTTGACCGCAAGGATCTGCCATTGATAATATTTTCCTTGCCCTTACTGCCATCATTTTCACCACTTGGCACATTACTTTCAGTATAATAATCCTGACTGCTTTTCTTCTTCTTTCTACGAGTCGATCTAATTGCTTCCACCACCTCATCGGTTGAATCCCCCTCGTTTTCGGTATGAACATCTCTGTCCTCCCCCAAAATTTCAGCAATGCTTTTCTGCTTCCTTCCATGGTTAGATCTATTTCCTGATATCCCAGGAGATTGGCATAATTCACCAAATGGCCCCTGGAATAGTGTTTCCACCGTACCATTACGGTTACCTACATCAACTGCTGCATCCATTGAACGATCTTCAAGTCCGGGAACTAGTAGCGGATCCTCATAAGTAGGTAACTTATAACCTCCTCTCGATAGAAAAAAGGCCGAAAGCTGAGCCTTTAGTATTTCTAGCTCCAGAGCACTCGCAATAGCTACAACTTTAGCAATTTGTTTTACTTGAGAAAGTAATTTTGATGGCTCAACAGAAACCACTGAAAATCGCTCTATACCATTTTCAGGAACACAAACACCTTCCTTGATTCCAGAGTTTTTTGTCCACAGTGGAGCGAATTCAGACCTAGTTCTCTTTGCAACAAATGAATGAGTCATCTTTATATGCAGAAGCCTTCCAACCTCATTTACAGCTTCTTGCACAGCATTGACGAAAGTTCTGGAGCTGCTTTGTTTCACCATATCCTCGAAATTCTCCTCAAATGGCTTCAGTTGCAACGGATGGCACCAAGCGAAGGTTCCGTCCCCAAAGTACGCCACAAGGAGCCGATTCTTTTGTTTCAGTTTCAAAGCAAAGTGTGACGCAGCTGAAGGGTTGTAAATCTGGCCAGGCCACCACGGATGACTCTTGATTTTACCCCAAACAAAATCACCAGCAGAAAACTCGTACCCTTCATCACTCAAACCCTCCGATTCCACATCCTCTTTATCCACAACCGGAACATCATCAGGCACTATTTCGCCATCACAATCTTCATTCTTTTCTTCCTCCTCATTTTTCAACTTCTCGACACCATCGTAGCCACCAGAAAACACCACGCTTCCGCAACTTCCTTGCATTCTTAACAAAGACGATGTGCCGTTCATCTCAGAATCAGCCAAACCCTGACTATCATTTTCCCTCGCAACCGAAACCTCGGTCTCGACAACCCTGCTCTTAACAACCTCGCCAACAACATCATCACCGGAACAACGACGGTTCTCAATGCTGGAAAACCCAACCCCATCTTTCAAAGCACAAAGAGCTTCTTCCTTAAGCTCCTCCTCCTCCTCCTCCTTCTTCTTCTCAAACTCTGAACCTTGAACATTGTCTTTTTCTTCTGAAGGTGAAGATGAACCCTCAGGTGGTACCTTTGATGTAGTTTCCACCATGCCCATCATAAAAAATCAAAACTTTCTCCACAAAATCAACCTATTCTGACAAAATCACAACACAAAATGAATGATCAAGTAAAAAAATTATTAAAAAAAAAAATCAACACATTTCTAGGGTTTTGGTTACTTGAAATAGAACAGTGAATATAGCTAGAACAATCATTACCCACCAATGGAAAATGAGAAAGAACAATAACCCAAGAGCAAAATACAGTATTATACTATTATTATTTAATTTTTTAAATGAGATAAAAGAATCAAATTTATATATAAAAATAGAAAGAGAGAGAGGGAACAAAAAAGAATACCTGAAGAACAAAAAGGTAGGGATGAGAAGCTCCTTGAATTTGATATGAAGAAGAAGGGAATATGTGAGACGAGAAAGAAGAGAGAGTGAGTGATTATGGAAATGTGAATAGTACCAAAAAAAATAAAAAAATTACCGTTTTTGTTCAACAATGACACATGAAAATATAGAGATAAGAGAGGGTGTTTTCAAAAAAGCTGGCAGAAACTTTATTTGAATTTATTTATTAGATAGACTTGTGAAGTGATTTTCAAAAATTTATGATTTTTCCAAATAAGTTAATTATTGAATACTAGTTGATGCTAAGTTGTTACTCTATTACTTAGATGTGTTTCCATAACATCAAAAGAGACGCTCTTTGATGTTTCATTAAAGAAAAATAATGTATTTTTAAATTATGTTAGTAATAAAGAGAAGATTAAAATAAGTATACAAGGAAAAAAAAAGCTTATTTGTGTTTTTAGTCCTTAAAAGTTAAGTGTGTTTTGGTTTTATCATCTTAAAATTATTTTGATCAGGACTAATTCTTAATTTTTTCATAAATTATTTTAAAATATTTTTCTTTTGTATTTATTAGGCAAATACTTTTTCTTTTGGGTTTGAACTCTAATCCCGAAAATTCATGTGTTAGTTTACAATTTTCATACGATATACATTTTTCTCTTACACATTTACTATTATTGAGTATTTTAATTGTCAATATTTTTTTTTCATTGATGGAAGAGAAGTTAATTGGATGATTCAATAGTATTAAGATACTCAAGTTAAATTAAAAGTTTGCTGGTTTCAAGACTATCAATCATGAAATACTCTAATGTTAAATGAGGATAAGATTGTAATGTTATAGTATTTTTTATTTTTTTTTATAAAAAGACAAATCAAGAAAGTTAATTAAATTTAACTAATTTTATTGATTTGTGTAATTTAGTTAAAATGATTTATAATAAGAATGAGAAATATATCATTGGTTAATACAAAAACATAGAAATAAATTCATATAATATTAATGTTTTTTTCAACTATTTAACCCTTACACTTTGTTTGGAATGAGAGATTTTAAGGAAGAAAGATTTTGGGGAGAGAATGGAAAGAAAAATGAGTTTTTTCTATTTGTTTAGAGGGGAAGAGAGGAAAAAAAATATTTGTGGGACCCACATAAAATTATTCTATTTCTACGAATGAAGAGATCATGAAAAGAAAAATATAAAGTGAAGCACCAATAAAAAATTTATTCATTTACTTATCTTTTTTTTTCTTACCATACAATGAAAAAATATATCCATTATTTTTTGGTCATTCTCTTTCTTCCATATCTCTCTTCAAATTTTCTTCTCTATAACCGTGTTAGGACTGACGATAAATACACCAAAATATTTAGATTTTATAAGAAATGATGTATCTAATAAATGAAAAAACATATATTTTTAATCTTAAAAAAAAAAGTTATTCATTTAAGGAAACTTAAGGACTGAGATTAAATAAAATGCTAATAGTAAATACTCCCCTGGTTTTTTTTAACTACTGTCCTAGTTAGAAGGCAAAAGAGAAAATTAAGATACTACACTACATGATTTATTAAAGAGTATTTCTTCCATTTTTTAAATTATGTTCTTTTAATCATTGCATATAGATTATAAAATGAGTAAATTATGAAAAAAAAAATTGGTATGTTTTATCTAAATTACCCTTATTTAATAATTGGAAAGAGAATAATAATAAATGTAATGAAAAATATATTGAAGAGAGATGGAGGAAGGGTTTTAGGAAAAGATTGGACCAGGTTGCTGCTATGGTGGATGATGGCAAGCTTGATTGTTGCCCGTCTAATGCAAAGAGGATGACAATAGGAATGTTCGATGGTGGTGGTGCAGATTTGTGTTGTGATGAAGGTGACGAGGATAAGGTGAAAAAGGCGTATATCAAGAGGGTCGCAAGGGTGGTGTGTGGACGAGTTGACGAGGTCATGGCTAGGTGGTGGTGGTGGTGAGGAAGTCACAGTGGAGTGGGCTAGTTGAGTATGATAAGGGTGTTATGGGATGCACTGGTAGATGTTTGAAGATAGGTGAGGTTGAAGATAAGGGTAGTAATGAATTTTCATATCTAAAAAAAATAGAGGGAGCATGAGTATGAATAGAAAAAGGTACTGTAGTATTGAAGAATTTTCCTACTTTGTCTTTTTTTAGGTGGCGTTTATAATTTTTTTTGATGAACTAGGGTATCCACCCGCGCAACTGGGTGACTAATCTCTCGCACCACGGTCAGACCCTTTCGGGGGCGATGCTCCCAGTAAGGCTTGCTCCATTCACATGCGCCTCGGAAACGACTTGAACCCGCGACCCCCTTCCACTTGTACCAACCTCCACCGGTGGAGTTTATAATTTTTTGATTCACAATCAGTAATACTTGAGAGATTCACAATCAGTAATACTTGAGAGATAAATAATTTAGAAACACAACACAACACAACACAACACAACCACAAGTAATTAAATAACATCCAGCACAAAAATTCAACATAATACGGAAAAGTAAATTTCTAGCCTTCATATTACCAAAAAAAATTTCTAGCCTTCAAAGCACAAAAGATAAAGGTTTTACGCCGACTAAGGAGTGTAGTAGATAAAGGATAACAGATAAAGGAAAGCGTGCCTTTCCAAATTATAGCAGATAACTCCAATATCTTAGATTTTCACATTTAGGCTATGTTTGGATTGATGGGGTTTCTATTTCTCTTTGTTAATGATGTGATGAGATTGAAGTAATTTACACCCTCCGTTCCAATTTAACTGTCACTTTAGCAATTTCACACAGATTAAAAAAGTCATTTAATATTTCAATTTTCAAGAGAATTATTAAATAACTTTACTATAATACCCTCAAAGTACATTAATTATAACCCATTTCACATATTTCAACACATTAAATGCAAGGTTAAAGATGGAAAAAATCAATTAATACATCCTCGAATTTCTAAAGCGACATAATTTGGAACAAGTTAAAAATGCAAAAGTGACAGATAATATGGAACGGAGGGAGTATTATTCATTGTATTCCATCATAAGATATCCAATTCCTACCGTCCAAACATACCCTTTATTCAAAGGAGTAACACAAGAGGGAAGTTGTGGCGCAATTGTCTAAATCCAATCCCCATTTATCCAAAGTCCAAATTCACAGCACAAGCAAAGGCATCATGCAAACTTAGAGACATAATTCATCTCATTCCAGCTATTTCAAACATTGCAAATACAATCAAACACCATAGTCCATAATCCATATCGATTTCACATAACACTATAAACAACATTGCAAATTCAAATGAACCACATACTTATCCATATCCATACCCATATATCCTTATCCACATCACATTCCTGCTAACTATTATGCAAACTTTACTAACAAAATTCATCTCATTTCAGCAATTTCAAACACACATGAAGCATAAAACCCAAACCAATTAACAGCAACACAATCAATAACCATGGTTTAAAAACAAAGCTTACAAATAATAGTAACACGGTGGTTAGCAACAAGCCACAACAGAGACAACAATGTTAAAGCTTTGGTAATCTCCAAATTCGCATTGCGACTGCATTTTCCAGCAACAATCCGCAATTTAAATACATTGGTTATCAACAATGTTTTAAATCTGGATCCGCGACCGAATCAGAGGTCACAATGTTACGGTTTTGGTTAATATCCGAAATCGCTTCGTGACCACAATTGCGACCGCGTTTTCAAGCAACAATCGCAATCGCGTAGGTTATTTAATTAATGAACAGATAAAATGGAACTAACTCCGTTTTCTTTTTTCAAATTACAACTTCAAAAACATTTTGAAATTAAACTCAACAACAAACTTAGCTATAAAATTTAACAATGAAAATGAACAGAGAAAAATCCAAACCCTAAACAATTGCAATCTTAGCACCAGCTTCTTGAAGCTGCTTCTGCGCATCTTCGGCTTCTTCCTTCGAAACTCCCTCCTTGAATTTCTTCGGCAAGCCTTCGATCAATTCCTTCGCCTCCTTCAGCGCCAAGTTCGTCAGCGTCCTCACCGCCTTAATAACCGCTATCCTCGCGTTGCTCGGAACCTCCTCGATCACCACGTCGAACTCCGTCTTCTCCTCCACCACCGGCGCCGCGTCGGCCGCTGCTCCCGGAGCATCGGCCACCGGAGCGGCGGCGAAGGAGGCGGCGGAGACTCCGAGCTTCTCCTGGAGGTAGTCGACGAGGGTTTTGGCTTCCTCGAGGGTGAGGGAGGAGATTTCGGCGCCGAGGTTTTGGATTTTTTCGGGGGCGGAGACGGCGGAGACTGGACGGAGGAAGGTGGCGCGGTGAGAGAGGGGAGGGTGCGCAGGATAAGAGAAAGAGAGGGAGGTGGTGGGCGTAGGATAAGAAGTGGAGGAGGGTGTAGGATAAGAGGAGAGAGTGAGGGTTGAGATTGAAAGAGTTGTTGAAGCCATTGCTATTGCTATTGCTATGTTTGTTGTTGGAAGATTTGAGAGTGAGAGAGAGAGAGAGAAAGAGAAAGAAGAAGATAAAGAGGGAGAGGAGAGGAGAGGATAGGAAGAAGATAAGGGAGTGGAATGGCTTAATGTACCTAATTGCCCTTATGAGATGCATGTTGCTTTGCTTCAAGAAGTAAGGGTATAATCGGTATTTCAGCTGACAGAGGATGAAGTAAAATGATATTAAAAGGGGCATTCCGAGAATCGAACTCGGGACCTCTCGCACCCAAAGCGAGAATCATACCACTAGACCAAATGCCCACGTCGTTGTTGTGTTTCTGTATTCATCGTAATTAATTGCAAGAATATGTGTTAGGTTTTCAAGAGAATAAAAACAGTAGCCGTTGATTTAGCAAAATAAAGAAAATAAAAAACTAAACTGTCACTTTAGTCCCTCACTTTCTTTGGAAGGAGCTTTCACTTTAGTCTCTAATTTTTCAATAATTTCTCTTTAGTCCCTCACTTTGAAATAAGTTACTCACGTTAGTCCTTGACAACGTTCTTCGTTCATAGACGTTAAGTGGCCGATAACTTATGATATCATGTTTCATTTTAATCCCTAACTTAAAAATTTTAATTCACTCTAGTCCTTCACTATAATAACAATAATTTTACAAGATTGTACAATTTAGTCCCTTACGTTTACTTGCAAACTTTACATCTCTTGGTAAATTTGCATTTTTTTTAGATAAATTGCATTCACACTACGAACACAATAGCTCAATACAATAGTTCTTCATTACATTCTCTCCTTGCCAAAGTTGTAATGTAAGTGTCAAAGTGTCCAATAAAAAAATCTTCAATGACTAAAAGTAAATTTCCACATTTTGAAGGATTAAAGTGTCACATCTAAAAAACATGAGGCACCAAACATGAGACAATGATGGCGATGGGGGCTTGATATGGACCGAGGCTAGATCTAAATTATCATGACCATGTTGGCAGTGGCAAGCAGATTACCTGTTGAAAATGTAATCCCAAAGTTTCCAACCAATGTAAACGTTGTCTTAACCAATAGCTCCTAAGGAGGTTTGAGTTGTTTTTGGTACATATGAAGTATGAACAATAGAACCAAAGATTTGGATCAGATACAACATAGTATATGATATTATATCCTAGGCTAGGCCTATCAATGTTACAACTTCAGCATTTGCCTAGTGTTTGCTTTGACCAATAATCATTATCTTCGACTGCGTCTTCTTCTATAATATGCAAATGCAGCTATATCACTCTTTGTGCTAACTCCCCTTGCCACTCCCCCGAATTAGTCAAGAAAGTAAGAGTTCGTTGATATTTGTATCAAGTAATATCAAATTTATTTTCTTGACCGAAAAGAGGGAATGGCAAAGGGAGTTGACACAAATGGTCAAACAAGTGATGTTATCTAAATCACAAGTCTCACAATCTGCGTCGTCTTCTTCCATAAAAATACGCGAATGCAGCTATGGAAGCAGCAAGAATAACACCAGCAGTAGCATGCCAAGCAAACAGTGGTTTTTCCAAAAGTATGTCGGAGGCTCTAACATCGACCGGCAGCGACACTGGCAGCGGTTTCTGACTGGTGGTCACCGCGAACCCCAAACCCTGCCGCTCCAGCTCACCCAAGTCTTCAATTTCAGGCCTTAACCTTGTGGCCTTGGCTATTGCTTCATACTCTTCTTTGGTCCCACCTTCAAGGAAAGCCCCAACAAGGTGACCCTTGCTAACCCAGTATGCTCCAAATGTCGTACCACCACCTGACATATCTCCATAATAGACAACTTCACCAGCATTATCCCCGTAAAATTGCCATGACAATGTGAACACTCTGGAGTAGAAAAAAGGAAGGTAATCAAATTCGTCCGTTTTGTCCACGTCCATTATGGCAGCGACAGCGTGTCTTGCAGATTTTCGTGCTGCATCAACGTGCTCAAGTCTTCGAGTTTCCCCGAATATTTTGACCGGAAATGCTGCAACATCTCCAATTGCGTAGACCGAGCTGTTGCTCGACTGCAGCTTTCCGTTCACTTTGATTCCACCCTTCTCCAAAGTAAGTTGGCCTTCAAACAAACCTGTATTCGGACGTATACCGATTCCCACCACAACCATGTCCACGGATATCTTTCTTCCATCTCTCAGGTTAACAGCAGTAACCTGTAAAAGAGTCACTTAACTATGTTAACATCAAACAATTGTGAAATATGGTGTTTCTTTAAATCTTGTTGGCTGTTGCGACTTGGATCCTGCCGTGATGTTCATATAGGAAGCTGAATATGATTTTCTGACATGAATTCTAGCAACTAGGGATCCGCCTGATAAATAAGAGTCCACTATCTCCTAGTTCAAAGATTTTAAAACCCACTCGGGAGAAGTCACTTAACTTTCCAAGTTTTTAAAAGGAAAAGGCTTTGAAAGGATTCCAGTATCATCCAAAAGTTCCAAAGAAAATTTGAAGTACCTTTCCATCGGAGTCAAAATCAAATGATGAAAGCACAGTTCCCTTGATGAAGTCTACTCCTTTTGATTTATAATATTCTTCATAGTAGCTTGCAATCTTTGATGTTAATAAACGAGCCACTGTATAATTAATGGAAAAGAATGAGCCACTGTATAATTAAAGGAAAAGAATGAACCAATGTTTGAAGTGACGATTTCAGATACAATAAAGTTATAAGAAAAGGGGCAATGAGAAGCATCCATAGTTACTGATTAATACATACAAACAAACATTAAAATTACTCAAAACATTGAGTTAACAGTCAACAAATTTTAAAGTTAACACTTACTGCAATGTTCTTCCGGAAAGACCATGGTTACGTTTATTTTATTGATCACTAAAGATGCAGCACACTCCATGCCTATGTACCCACCACCAATGACAACAGCATTCCCACCAGGAGAAGATTGAATAGCATCAACAAGCCTATTTGCATCCGCTATATCTCGTAAATAACAGACATTTTCAGCATCTGATCCAGTCACACCAAATTCTTCAAGCTTCAGAGCCTGCAGACAACATTGGACATGGGTTTACTATACTTCTGTAAATACAGCAGAGTCTAATATGAAAGTACCTTGATGAAATAATAGTCATCATTCCAAAATTAGTATTTGGTACGGTCACAATTCATTTAGAAGACAAGATATTCCTTAAGTCTGAAAGAAAAAATAGTGTTCCTAGGTCCTTTGATACATGAAGAAAATTCCCAAAGGCCAATGCTATTTTCATTTATTTATTTTTTGAAATGCATGGCATGCAATTAGGTAAAAAGACAAGCACATTGTTTTATGCTAAGAAAATTTTCAGAGAGATTAGTTTTGATACCCGAGCACCTGTGGCAACAATAAGAATCTTATAACTTATGGTCTCCCCTGTTGCTGTTAACAAGGTCTTACGTTTCACATCAGCAGACTTAACTGCAGTTCCAAGAATTAATTCAATTCCTGAAACAAAAATAAAAGCAATTACAAGAATAAGATATTTTGTTGAAGAAGTATTCTTGTTCCTAAATAGACAAGCTAAAACTTCTGTTCAGCAAAAAGTATCATTAACTGATAACAAGATCAAAGAAATTTAAAACAGAAAAAACAAAATTCCCTTTCTTCTTACTTTGAGTAGCAGAGATAGACTAGTACAAATGAATTTTCCTACATTTTACATTGGGGATATCCCCTAAAAAAAAGTAACAACAAACATAAATGGGTAACAGCCTTCATAGTTCATACCATGTTCATAAACAAAATAATTTTTTCTCGACTGAACAGAATAATGAACAGATTGACTTAAGTTAAATGATGAATGCATTAGCACGTGACACAGAATCTCTACTGAACTCGACTACTGTCAGATGCAAGTGGAGATGACCAAACTAAGTAACGAACTCAAAGCAAGTAGATCAGCAGTGACATTAAATACCATCAAGCATTAATTTCCACCCATCAGCATGGTTAGATAGATAGTTCAATCGTTTTACCACAGTCATGAGTGCTTAACTCACAAGAATTCCTCCCAAAAAAGAGTCATCTTTTCAACTTAGCAATTATTTTAATCAGGATATGTTGATTTGTTCATGCGAAATTCTGAGCTAGATGCATCAACAAACAATCTAGGTAGTATGAATTGTGAAATACATCATAAGCAGGATAAAAAACTGCCACAGAACATATTCATCGTATCATCTCAAACAGAGAAAGAGAAGGAGTAGACTAGATAAATAATGGCACACTGTAACAGAAAATATAAAATATAATTACCATGTTCTTTATACCATTTTGGAGTCAATCTTTCTTCATTTGCACCGACACAAGTATGAAAGGATGGAAGCCGTGCGGGAGCTGTACAATACAAATTTATTTCAGCAATAACTCGTTATGTAAGCATCAAGATCAATGAAAATGAGAAAACAGGGAAACAAAGCAGGAAATAAGTAGCATCATATATCTACCATGAAAAGACAAAGCATTAAATACTCCTAACACAATTACCAAGTTTAATACTTCAACTTAACTGTAATAACTCAGGTTCACAAATTAATTTTGAAGAAATAAGTTACTAATAAAACAAAGAAGCAAAGAGAAGCAAATAGCAATGTTCATATGAACACAACTTCAAGGGCAACGAGTATTAAAATGCCAGAACAAAAATATAGTTAGTGTACTACAGAAAGTAACAAGGTCTCTATGATAATGTTAAATCCTATGAGCATCATTTTTACCAGCTAGCATAATAGCACAAGATACATCTAAATATGAATTCAATTCACAACTCAAAACAAGCTGCTTATTGTAAGGTGCCATGAAGATTGGTGAGACCGTGAGAGTCTATAGTCATATACCTTCAGGAAGTAAGAATCCTTTGCTTAATGCTGGTCTCTCATAAGGAGCAACCTGAAATACAGACATATTGAAATTTACAAAATTTCCTATTACATAAGGACAGTTAACGCTTATCGTTAATATATGTCCACATAAATTTGTTACTTGATACATGACATAAAGGGGGTAATAAATTTCTATTGCTCTTAACTTTAAGCAAATGTTAAACAGCAACAAGAAGCCTTTTGCCACTAGAAAGGGTCGGCTACAAGACTGAACAACACCATAATTTCCTATTATACATCATGTCCATGCCTATAGTTTTTCTATAACGGTTCTATTCTTCTTACCAGGGCTTCTACATGTCTTTTCTTTTTAGAGGAGACTCTATCATCTTTTCTATAACGAGTATAGAGTACTACTCCAACCTTCTTTCTCTAATGCAATCATTTCTAATAAATCAAACAAAGCTCAAAATTTGTTAATAATTTCAGACTGAATATTCATTTTCAATTCAATCAAAAGTAACAATAATTTTCAAAAAACCAAGCTCAAAACCAACCATTAAAGACTGAACAAAATGGAAATTGTGTTCTAACCCAACAAAACTCAAAATTTGTTACAAATTTCAAACTGAAGATTCAGTTTCAAGTAAATCAAAAGTAACAATAATTTTAAACGCAGCTCAACCTATATAAAACCACCAAACACGGAACAAAATGGAAATTGTGTGCTAAGCTCTAACCCAACAAAGCTCAAAATCTGTCTTTAAACCATTAAAGAGTGAAGAAAATGAAAATTGAGGATTAACCCAACAAAGCTATAACAAAAAAGAAAACAACTTTACATTCAAATTAAAACAAAGCTCAAAATCTATTAGAAACAATTAAAGAGACTGAAAACAAAATGAAAATTGAGGATTGACCCACCAAAGCTATAGAAATAAAAAAACCAACTTTACATTCAAATTCAAACAAAGCTCAAAAATCTCTAAGAAACCATTAGAGAGTGAACACATAATGAAAATTGAGGATTGACCCACCAAAGCTATAGAAATTAAAAAACCAACTTTACATTCATATTCAAACAAAGCTGAAAAATCTCAGAGACTGAACACAAAATGAAAATTGAGAATTGACCCAACAAAGCTAAAGAAAAAAAGAAACAAACTTTAAATAAATAAAAAAAGAAACTGACAGGTTCTTGAGAAATGATGCAGAGTTCACCAATGGAGAGGCCTCTGTTGACAAATTCAAGGGCAGCATAACCAGCAGCCACACCTCCACCAAGAATCACATACACAAAAGCCCTTCCCATATTTTTTTTCTTAATAATTTTTATGGGTTTTTGGGAGCGCTTGTTTGTTTCAAGCAACTCCCAGAATTTGTTTTTGTTGAATAATAATAACAACCCAATGACAGAAGAAGTGAGATGACGATGACAACGACGACTAATTGAATTTACTATAATGCTCCTACAGATAGATGACTCCTTTACACGCAATGCAAGCGACACCTGGGGACATAATAAAGGACAATTAAAAAAAAATTGTTTTTTTTTAATTACACTTTCGATTTTTTATCTTATTCTAAATATTCATTTTAGTTCTTTATTTTTTAAACTTATTTTGATATTTTTTAAAAATTTATTTTGGGTTTTTTTTGTTGCTCATCTGATTCCCCAAGTATTACTTAGGTACATCTGGATCCGACTCGCATCGCGTGTCTGTTTATGGCAAGTAAGTCTCCCAACATAGATTCAGTTTGATCTTTTTATCAACATGGAATATTTTAGGGTTTTATTATTAATTTCTGCATTATTTTCAATAGAGTTATTATTTTTTTTTACCAAATACGTCATCCTGATCTTGCTTTTATCTTTAACAATATAAAATTTATTAAAAGAGTGGCAAATTTTATATCAAAAATGAATATTTTAGATAAAAATAAATAACCAAATTGGAACTTTAAATAAATAAAATACAAAATTGAAACTTGTTAACGGAAATAAATGACCAAAACGAATCTTTATTAATTAAAGGATCAAATTGATTTTTTTTATAACTAAAGGATCAAAATAAATAAAAAATAATAATAAACCAAAGCGCATCTTCAAAATAAGATGTTCAAAAGTATAATTAAGCTTAAAAATATGTTTTATGTCATTATTATAACTTACTTTTAGTTTTCAAAATTTATACAAAGTACCGACGAGTCTTGGTTCAGTTGGGGTCTTATCTTGGGAATGAGACACGGGTGCTAGTAACCCCAGGTTCGATTCCCACTAAAAACTCGATTCCCACTAAAAACATCTCGCTGGGAGAGCCAGCCACGCAGCTCACTCCGAATTAGTTCTCAAGGGCTCCCTGGTATTAAGGGTGCTCTTAGAGATACCGGTGGTTCCGCAAGGAACACGGACGAAAAAAAATTTATACAAAGTTTTTTCTATTAATTTGTTTTTTTTTTTTTTTTTTTTAAGTTTGTCTGAATTAGTTTAATTGTTCGCCATGTTAAGGCAAATCTCATCACTCAAAGAATGATTATAATTCACTCATGAACAAAGTCTTCGAATTCTTTACGAACAATGTTCATTTAAGGGTAAATTAAGATAGATAATTGCTTATGCCCCATGAAGAAATAGGCCCCAAAATAATGAAAAATAATACATTTTCTAAATTTTACTTCTTTGATAGGTAAGATAATTGAACAAGAAAACAAAATTTCATGATTTATATAAGGCCTTGACTTTTGTTCGAAACTTATTCTAAAAATTTAACGTAATTTTAAATAAAATTAGTATATTAGAAATCATCATTTTTATTCCGACTTCACAATTTATAACTTAAGGAATTTCACATAATTAATTTTTTTTATAGTTTAAGGGCCCTTTTATATATTTTGCTCAAGGCTTAAAAAATATTCTAAAGTACCTAATAACAATAATAGTATTTATATTTTTTTTAGTCTAATTTTTATCGATTGGAATTAATATGGACATATCCACTATTATGGTTTAATATTTTTCTATTTAAAGAGTATGTTCTTACTTCGGATCATATTTTATTTTTTGAGATTTGTATAAATCTCAAAATAAGATTGATGTAATTAAGTCGAATATCATATAATGACTTGACTCACATTTTTAATTTTGTCTTACATTTTTAAATTTCTCAAAATGCCAAGTGTAGTTTTTTTATAAAAAAAATTAGATAGAAAAATTCAAAAATGTTATTTTTCTCTTTCAAATTCAACTTAGCTTACGAAATCATTACATATGTATAATAATAAGAGGGAGATTAATCAGTCGATAAATCATAAATGCATAGATTAATCGGTAAGGGGATGTTATAGTTTAATTAAAAATTGAGTTTTTGGAAATATAGTTTTGTTAAATTAGAAAATGGAGAATATGTTTTTTTTTTTTTTATATCATCAGTGCATCAAGGTTGTCAAACTCGCGAGTTAACTCGTAAACTCGTACGAGTTTACAATCCTACCCATAGAATCGAGGCAACTCGCATGCAAACTCGCTTCTCACTAAACTCGGGTAAACGGGTAAACTCGTGCAAACTCGGGTAAACTCGTGCAAACTCGGGTAAACAGCAGTGCCCTTACGGATATTTGACTTTTCTTGAGCTTTTACGTCTCAAAACAAAATTTCCACCGTTGGATGTCAAGATAAACGAGTTAGGAAGCGTATATAAAAATTTGAGCACGATCCAATGGTTAACAAAGAAGATACTGATAAATCTTTGAACGATATTTTCACTAAAATAACACTATAACCACTATTTTTACTTAACTAACCACTTAAATCATAAAACCATCATATTTGGTTGTTGTTAAGTTAGTTTGCTAATATTATTTATTGGGTTCTTATATGCTATAGCAACATTTAAATATTTATGTTTAATTTTCAGAGTAAAAACTATGAAATAGAAGCTATGAAAGTTATCTACAAGTTAATTTTAAAATAAGTGGACTCGAGGTAAACTCGTACGAGTTTACGAGTCGAGTTTACCTTGACCTCACGAGTTTACGTAAACTCATGAGTTTGACAACCTTGCAGTGCATTATCCACCATTCATTCATTTATGATCGTTGACTTTTAGATTAAAATAATACAAATGAATGATAGATGATGGATTGATAGTAAAAAAAATAAACTCTACTATCCATAACCATAATAATATTTTTTTTAATAAGCTAAAATTGGTTGTTCATAATGATTGTTCTCGATTTGAGTAAGATTATTTTCAATAGATAAATGATATCCGTGATTTAGAAGGAAAAAAAATACTACTATTATATATGAATTAGAGGAAATAATTGGTGTATTATTTATAGGGTAAATTTTTTTTTAATATTATTAGTGCATTATTCCTTATCCACATGTTTATAGTTAGTTGTTGTCTTTTAATTAAAAGTAATACAAATTAAATAAATGGTGAATGATAGATCGATAGTGTAAAATTTTTTGGCTTATTTATGTTTTTGGTCTTTAAAAATTCAACGTATTTTGGTTTTAGTCTCTATAAGTTATTTTGACCGGGACTGATCCTAAATTTTCAAACATTTTGGTTTTGATACACTCCATTATAAAAAAAACTGTTATTTGTTGACGTGGCTAGCGGAACACCATATATCAGCAATTACGTAATGTGAGGTGACGCCAAATAAGTGATATGACGTGGATGATACAAATCTATGGACACAAAATGGTCCCATACGCAAAATGCATGGTCTCATACGCAGAATTTTGCATTTATGGACCTGAATCATCCAAGTCACAATACTTATTTGACGCGCTATCTCACACCACGTAGATGCACGTAACTGTTGGTGTGAGTTCCTGTTCCATGTCAACAAATAATTGATTTTTTCTAACGGATGAGACCAAAACCAAAATGTTTGAAAAATTAAGGATCAATCCCGATCAAAATAACTTTTAGAGACTAAAACCACAGTGAACTTTTTGGGAACCAAAACCATAAATAAGCCAAAATTTTATACCATTAATGCACATTCATTTATCTCTATGAATTATGTATACACATGTTAAAAGTTAAAATCTTCGTTGTAATGCTCCCTTAAGAAAGAAAAATCATAATTTTACATCGACATCGCGACATGATACAACGCTAAGGAAAAGAAATCATATACGACTAGTTCTAATAAGATATAAAAATTTATATAAAATCGAGAGATATGTGTGTATGTATGCATGTTCCTATATAAAAAAATTGTGTGTATGCATGTGCATTTTTTTTAAATGTAAACGGTAGACATTCAAGTATTCAACTATGCATGTAAGGTTAGAAGAAGTATTCATTTAATTTACTACTCCATATGGAAAGGTCGTCTAACGAGTCATGATGTCCCATGTGTAGAATGTGAATTAAGGTCAACTTGCACCCTGGCGGTGTTTAGAATTTAGATACTGTATATGGATAGTATTGGATTGGGAATGGTGAGAATCAATTATTTGATGAAAGATCAACTTGTGAAGCCAGGAAGAAATTATTAATCCCCTTATCCTCTTATTTTAGTAAAAAATTGGAAAAAAATTAATATAATTCATTAATTATAAATAAAAAATAAATATATTTTCATTATTGTTTTTTATTATTAAAAAGTTGTATATTTTATTTTTTAATATTCTAATATTTTTTCCTTAATTATTTAATTATAAACATAATATATCATTTAAAAAAATTGTTTTCTTATTTTTATTTCGGTATTTTTTTTATAAACATAATGGGACGGAAAAAGCATATTTCATTAGAATGATGATATTTAAATTTTTCATATTGCATGATGTGAATGATATGATAGTGTCGTGAAATTTTGATCGTTCACCTTTTGTTTTTTGTATTTTTTTTAAGGATTTTTCCCTTAAATAGTTGTATGTTTTAAAATTTCAAGAAAGTATTAATAGCTATATTTTTCATTTACATCATTACATAAGAAATTGAAAAATAGTTAGTGATATAATGTTAATGGTGAAAAAATAGGCAATGGGTAATATTAATAAAAGTTGATTGATAGATAAATATTTTATTAAACATGAAAAATAAAATAAGTAGGTTATAAAAGTTAATTGTATTAATTAGTTTTATTAATTTGTGAGTTTATGTTGAAAAAGACAGAAAAAAATGAAAATATTAATTACTCCCACTATTTTTAATTGAGTAATGATAAATAGGCCTACAAAATCAATTTACAAATCAACATGCACCTTAAGAAAGTGACATATGTCACTTGTTAACCACCAATTAATAGTAAGCAAGTGACACATGCATATCACTTTCTTTGTGATATAGGTTGATTTATAGTGCATTTTGTAGGTTATAAATCATTTTGGTTCTTAAATATAATTATTAGATAACGTGTTTATCTTGTTTTTTTAATAAGCCTTTATTTCAATTTTTAATGTATTAATTACTTCTTTTTTACAAATATTTTTATTTACTTAATATTTTTTAAAGTTTTAATTATAATTTTAAAATATACAAAATATTTTTAATTCTAATGTCACTGATAACATTGATCTATTTTCTTAATTCACGTATAAAACTACTTCAAATATTTATATTTAGAAATGATGGAAGTAGTTTTATTGATTTATAAGTTTATATAAAAAACCAGATATATAGAAAAAAAGATAATATTATATAATAAGTTTTTTTAATATTTTTTTATAAGAAAAACATAAATTCGTAAAGAGACAAGAAGTATAAGAGAAATTTTTTTATGTTGCTGCTATGTACCGCAACACCAAGCCACTTGTGATCAGTAACGTGTGCGTTTGTGTGAATATTATTACCTGATATTGTGGATGAGGCTTCAGAAGTTCATCATCACCATTCACCACAAAAAAGGAATAGGTATATAGTTGGCTATTCTAACTTATCCTTTATGATCCATAACTTATGTGGCGTGTGATTCATTCAAGGGGCAAAAAAATACAAAATTGTGGATTAGCTAGCCTTCAACCATAAAACAACAAAGTTATGATGATGAAACCAAATCCGCGTTTCTTCTAAGGAACAATTGAACAAAGAAAAGGAAAATAGAAGAAGCTGTAGTCATGTTGCAACTAGCTAGCAACAAAACTATGCATTTGCTATGATATCGGTATTGAATATATAAAAACATTTACATGTTTTCGGATAGTTTAAGCTTTGGAAAGTAAGTTGTTGACATTCAACTAATTTTTAGATTGCATGAGAACTTTTCTAGTGGGGGAATTCATCAAAACACAAATGGTTTCTCAAAAATGATTAATGTTATTTGGCTTTTTTAAGCGCAAGGTTACTAAATTTAGGGGTTATTTGAATTTAATTCCTATCTTCTTTTTATTGTGGTCCCTAAATATTGTTATTTTTTGGATTTGATCCTTTCGTTATAATCGAAATAACTCTGTTACTGGTTTGTTGATGTGTTTTCACCAGTGAATGACACATAGCATCTGCTTTAATTTTTTTTTCTTTTTTTAACTTTCAGGTCCTTAAACTTAAGGGTTTTTATGGATTTAGTCCTTAATTTTTTGTTGTTGTTGGATCTAATCCCTTAACTTTTAAGTCTTTTGTCAGAGATCCCTCTGTTAAGTTCAAGGTAACTCCGTCAGTCAGCTGCTGACGTGTCCTCCTCCCAACCAATACGAAAACGTCACGTATCAATTTTTTTTAAACGAATTTATTTTCATGAAAAAAATTAAAAAATAAAATAAAAGCAAAAGAATTAAAAAACAAAGGATAAGGTTGGATCTAAACAACTTTTCTTCTTCTTCTTTGGATCCTAGAGAAAAATCAGTGATTATGTTTTATCAAATGAACTTGTCAGCAGGGCTTTGGTCATGGTTGTAGAAGATAGACAGATAAATGACGTATTGGAAGAGCTCTTCGCGGAGGAGGTACTACTATTGTGCTTAATAAAATTTGGGTTAATTTACTTAATAGGTCCTTTAACTTAATAAAATTTGGGTTCATTTGATAAAACATAATCATTGATTTTTTACATAGATAAAATGTTTTTTCCTAGGATCCAAAGAAGAAGAAGAAACTTGTTTAGATCCAACCTTATCCTTTGTTTTTTAATTCGTTTGCTTTTATTTTATTTTTTAATTTTTTTTCATGAAAATAAATTTGTTTAAAAAAAATTGACACGTGGAGTTTCCGTATTGGCTGAGAGGAGGACAGGTCAACAACTGACTGACGGAATTACCTTGAACTTAATAGAGGGACCTCTGAGAAAAGACTTAAAAGTTAAGGGATTGGATCCAAAAAAAAAATTAGGGACTAACTCCAAAAAACCCCTAAGTTTAAGGACCTGAAAGATAAAAAAACCAAAAAAAATTAAACCAGATTCCACGTGTCATTCACTGGTGAAAACACGTCAGCAAATCAATAACGAAGTTACCTCGGTTATAACGAAATGATCAGATCCAAAAAAATAACAATGTTTAGAGACCGGAATTAACAAAAATAAAAGTCTAAATCCAAATAACTCCCTAAGTTTAGGAATCTGACGCTTAAAAAAGCCATGTTATTTTAAGAGATATTCAAGTTGATATTTTGGAATTAACTTGCATTATCATGTTTATATACTTTACTATCCTGCCTTAAAGGTTCCCCGGCCTAGAGGCAAATCCTCCTGAGATGACAATGAATTGTACATGGTTCTTGTTATTAGTGTTGGTTGCCTTTTTTGGATCTTTGTTTTTTTTTTTTTTTTGAGCTTCGCTATCTGAGTCATTATCCCTTTGAGGTTTTCTTTTATTGGAATTTTTGACAAATATTTGTGTGACATTCATCTAATCATCATTTATTCGCTAGCTCTTGCATGACATCCCTTAGCGGGAAACATTTTTCAATGGTATGTACATTGCTATTGTTAGGAGTGTAAGTGGGTCAAAACTGACCCTCAAACCTGTTAAACCCAAACCAACCAAAACCATATTTGATGGGTTGGTCGGTTTAACGGGTTGGATTGGTTTTTTTCATTAACCTAATCAAATTTGGGTTGGGTCATGGATTCGCTATTATAAAAACCAATCAACCAAGCCCAACCCGCTGACCCAAATTTATTTATTTATGAATGTTATTCTTCGGCCTTAACTACTATAAGCTCCAAAAAAAATTAAGTTATTATTCAGTACTTATTACTTAAACCTTCCACCTTGAAACAATTATACGAAATATGAAAAACTCAAGTGTCAACAATTCTTTTTTCATATCTTGCATGAGGGTGTATCACTTTTATTTATCACAGTGTTTCAACAATTTAGTTTATGATTTGATACTAGAGTATTTTATATTACTGCTATTGTATAATTTGATTTTGGTTCATGACTTAATGCTAAATTGTAAAGTTGTGTTGTTTATGGATAATATTTAATGAGAAAATAGATGGTGCACCAACTCTGTAAAGGTTTTTTACACCATCGGTGCATCATCCATCATTCATGTATCTATTGTCATTGACTTTCAAATAAAAGTAATACAAATGAATGGTGGATGATGTAAAAAATGTTACATAGTCAGTGCACAGCCATTAATCTCATATTTAATTACTTATCTATGTGATTAATGTTGTATTTTTTTTGTATCTATTTAGATTTTTTATTTTTTATTTTTTAGAAATGAGGGCACATAGACCCAAAAACCTAAACCAACCCAACCCGAATTTTTACAGGTTGGGTTGGTTCGGTTTTGACACTCAAATATAGAGCAACCCAATCCAATCTGTTTTGGTTGGGTCGGGTGCTTTATTTAATCAAAAGTCAACCCAACCCAACCCATTATACCCCTAGCTATTGTTCCATTTGCATATCTTATGCCTTACTTCATCTCTGGTTACCTTCTACGTCTTCTCATACCTCTAAGCTCGATATTCATTATTTCTTGCATTATATATTCCCTTGGGACATTGAACTTGGAGTATTTACTGAACTTAGGCTTGTATCTCTTATCCTTTTTCTTACCTTCTTCTTGATGAGTTTCCTTCTTTCATTGACTTTGGTCTCGATTCTTGTTCACCTCAGGTTTATTTGGGCCCCAAATGATATTTGACTAATGTACTTTTAGTCCTCATAAACCCGTGGAAGTCTTCTCTATTGATAAATTGATCTGACCTTCTAAATATTTCATCCATAGATCAAGATGCAGTGCAATCGATGAGAGTAGGACTATGATCAGATTCTTTTCTCTAGAAAACCTTGTGAGGAAGTCGTGGAGGCTCTCATCATGTTACTGGACTACTTTATATAGGAATTGCATGGTTTTGGGGCAAGCTCTGTTAGTTGAAAATTGTAGTTTGAAAGCGCCAACCAGTTGCATCAAACTATTGATGGATCTTGGTGCAAGGGTATGGAACCATTCGGAAGTTGGTCCCATTAAACTTAACAAAAAAGCCTTGAAATATTTTACGTATAAATGTTTTATTAATATTTTTGAAAGTTTATGAAATGAATTTTGAAGGAAATAGTTATAAAACTTCAAAAATTCATAACTTTCAAACCGTAAGTCTAAAAATTATAAATTTGATATGAAAACGATCGTATGAGAGCATTAAAAGACCATTAATTGATTAAAAGAGCATTTTAATTGGTTAAAAACTATAGACTATATGCAAAAATAATTTTCAGATATTTAGCCCAAAAATACTGAGTGCATCGTCCAAAATTACTTTGAGTGGGGAGAAAGTAACTTGCCTTTGAGCCCAAGTCTTTTTTGAATTCACAGGAATTATCTAAGAGCATTGGAAATGATGAACTTTAATGGTGAGGGGAGAAGTTCCATGAAGATATTACTTGCACCTGAAGTTGAACTTGTTGGCCAAGAAAACCCCCTCCCCCCTTACTCGACTTTGGCTCCAATAAATGGGGTGAGAAGACAAATTTTCTTACCTCTATAAATAGCCCACTTTAGGTTGAGTTCTTCCATACCATTTGATACTTAGAAAATTTTTGAGAGACTCTAGAGAGAGAGGAGAAAACCGTGGCCATAGAGGAGGAAAGAGAAGGAGAGTTTTCAATCTTTGTGGATTTTCTTTTGGAGCGTTCTTGCTTAAGGAGAAGAGGTATTATCATAATCCAAAGTTTCTTTGTTGTTAAACTAGCATTATGTTAAATGATTTTATAAACTTCATCTTCTAATTTTATATTTCTTTAAATACTGAAAAGAACATGTTTTTATGAAAGGATTTTGTTTGAACATAATGATTCTATCATCTTTCATTTCCTTTTAGTCTCTAACAATAATTCTAACTCTTGATTCATGAATTTTTTATGAGTTTAAAATGAGTACATTGTTTTTATAGAGGTGTATAAAAAAAGCGAAAGGTTTGCAACATTGTTGCTTTGTGTTTGAAATAGATTTTTGTTATTTCGATGATTATGTGAACACATATTGATTCTGTCTTCAAGTTAAAACTTAGAAAAATGATAAAAATTATTCAAAATTGAAGTTCCTTGTTCATTATTCATATAGGGTAGTAGGGTGCTAATAGCATAGATAAAGTTAATATTAACATTTATGTGTTTCCATTTTCAAATAAAATCAGGACTATTTACCGGATGCTTCTTCGCGCTTATGGCGGGATATGTTATAATGGCTCATGTAACTGGTTTGTATAGGCCACAACAACATTCAGTTTACATGGAAACTGTGCACCCTGTGCTTAGGTAAGAAAACCTGTAGCAGTAGATTCCAATTTCATGTTTATTTGCATAGCACTTGAACATTATTAATAAGTGATGAAGTTGATGTTATATTTTTTCAGCATGTTCAACCTTATGTTTCTACATTTCTTTTTTTATGGATGCAACATTCTTGCATGGAGGAAGACTTGTATAAACTACAGCTTCATTTTTGAGCTCGCTGCGAAAGACTTAAAGTACCAAGATATATTCCTAATTTATTCAATGGCAATGACTACTGTGGTTGGTGTAATGTTTCTTCATCTGACTCTATGACTAAAGGGTATTCTTTTGCCCAAGTTCAAGACATTCCAGGACTGCTTCTACTGGTATTTTTTTTTCGGCACCTGTTACATTCACTCTAGCAATTTTTTAGGCACTTGTTAGTTGCATAACACTTAAGTTAGCCATAGCTTAAATTTAACCTTCTTTATTTTTTTACTCCATACGCAGGCATTCTTACTAATACTGGTGTGCCCCTTCAACATTATATATCGGTCAAGCCGTTATCGTTTCTTTTGTGTGATAAGGAACATAGTTTTGTCACCCCTTTATAAGGTTGTGCTTTCCCACTATGATCATTGTAGCATCATGTCATCAAGCATAAAACACAGTGCCACTAATTTTTTAGAAAGTATAAAGTTAGTTACAAATAAAATCTGTTGTTGTGGCCATAATCTTACAGTCTTTTCTATGTCTGTTTAGGTTGTCATGCTAGACTTTTTCACATAATCTGTTTAGGGAACTTGTTTGTTTGCTAATAAATGTATTATTCTTGAAATTTAAGTGTTATCTTGCTCCCATAATTGAATTGACACTTACTTTGAGCATTTTTTGAGGTGTTTAATTTGTATCGATTTCGGATTGATATTTGTGTTGGAGTTGAAATCCTTTGGATCTGTCTACTCTTAATCTTGAATCTAAAATCTACATTGATGATGTTAACAGTTTCTTTAAATGTTTGTTGGTTGCATCATTTTAGATAATAATGGTAAGTAACTGAATGTCTGATGGGGCTGCTTGCAGTGGTTGTATAGTCATTTTTCATTTTTATTGGTGGCGTTATGCCGTTGTTGCTGTATTTTTCTCTTCTGTTGATTGATAGTTTAATTTCATTTTGTTTTTTCTTTTGTTGTATCGAAAACAGGTTTCAAACAATTCCTCTGAAAATCAACAAGGATTTGTTGGTAATGGTGAATGTGATATTCAAATTAATTGTTCTGATGGAGGTGGATTAACTAAACTTGAGAAATTACTAAGACAAAAGACTTTTACTAGGCACGTTTTATATCATGTGCATGAGGAATCATTGCTTTTGGTATATTCTTGTTGAATATATTTTTACCTTGAGCATCTGAATGAATATTTTCATAAAAGCCTAAATATAATTATACTTTGAATAATGAAAATGAATATAATATTAAACAATGTAATGATGCCATATAGTAGAATATATGCTGCATGGTAAAGAAGTCTTCATTGTCTTGATTTTGAATTTTCTCACTCATTTTCAGTAGCTTAGCTTTGATTTTCTCTCCAATCTCCATGTTATTTACTATAGTTTTTGGAGTTCTTTAAGATGCATCTGATTTTACTTCTTTGATGGTTTAGTTGCTGATTTTAATTTTAATTTCATAATCTGTCATCTATTTATAGTTGCTTTGTGTAATTTGTACTTCCTCTGTCAATTTATGAAGTTCATATCACAATGAATCTGATTTTGCTTCTTCTTGTTGTCATGTCTAGTTCATGTCATTTATAGTTTTTGATAATATTGTACCTGTTTTTGACAATATGTGGTTTCTTTGTGTGATAATTGTTATTATTCCACAGATCTGAGATTGATCATTTGACAGAACTTATGCGTTCAAGAACTGTGGATGCTTCTACACCTATCAGGGAAGAAGAGATGCGCACAGAAGTGTTTCCTTCAAAACCAATGCCTTTTGAACGAAAGGATAATGAACCTGTAACACCGATAAGTAGAGAAGGGGACTAAAAATATTTCAGGAAGGTTGTTAGGAATGATGAGCCAGCACAAGATGACCAGCATGATGTTGTTAACCAGCAGGATGTTGTATATGTTAATGCACATGGACAGCATGATGCTGCTGTCAATGAAGAAAGGCCACAGAGACTCAGAAACAAACCTTCAAAATTTAAAGACTATGTGACCAAGTAAACGCGTCACCGCTATTTTTACATAATATGATTCGGTTATGTCATAAGGAACATAACTACTTTTCTATTTCACGTTGCATGCATGAATGACGTTGTTATATAAATACCACCTTATGCTTGGGAAGACACAAGCAATAATATAACCAATTCTTTAATTCTCCGCGTCTGTTATTCTCATTCTTCCTTTTTTTTGAATTATTCTTTTCTCTTTTCTTGAGACACCTTTCATTGGTGCTTTCATTGACTTTACTCTCCCCTCATGGCTGATTCCTCTGACGCCTTTTCAAACCTTGACAAAAAGCTAGAACAAATTCTTCTTGCCCAAGCCAATTTTTCTAACACCCTCCACGATATTGATGCCCGCACCTCTCTCCTAGAGTCTAAACTCTCTTCCTCCCCTTCACAATCCCCTCATACAGCACCACGACCTCTCAAATTTGATCTCCCTACGTTCAACGGCGAGGACGCGTTGGGGTGGATCTTCAAGATCACCCAGTTTTTCGACTACCACCAAACTCCTTCCGATCAACGGACCCAAATAGCTTCCTTCTATCTTGAAGGACCCGCTTTAGCCTGGTACCAATGGATGCAGAACAACCGCCTACTCACTTCTTGGGAAGCGTTTCTTCGAGCTTTAGAGCTACGCTTTGCCCCCTCTGAATTTGAGGACCCCATTGCAGCACTTTACAAGCTTTCGCAGACTCAAACGCTCCAAGAATACATCTCGGAATTTGAATCCCTTTCTAATAGGATCTCTGGTTATCCAGCAAGCTTTTACCTTAGTTGTTTCACCTCCGGTCTCAAACCCCATCTCCGCCGCGAAGTTACAACATTGCAACCCACAGACATGCCCCAGGCAGTGGCGATTGCTAAGCTCCACGACGATAAACATAAGCTGTCACCGCCACCCTTTTCCAGATTCTCCAGACCACCACCACCCCCAACCTTACCCAAACCACTTCCTCCTTTACTTCCTACACCTTCTACCAAAATACCAATTAAACGCTTAAAAGAAGCAGAGATGCAAGCCCGTAGAGAAAAAAAACCTTTGCTACAACTCGATGAGAAATACACAAGGGGTCATCGTTGCAAATCATAGTTTCTTCTCTTAATCGTCGGTGACCACGACGATACCTCTGAGCATCATGCAAATTTGGATGATCCACCACTAGACGACGCCTCACTAGAAGCGGGTCTAATTAGTTTGCACTCCTTTTCAGGACAGTGGACCCCCAAGACCTTCAGGCTAACTGGTTCAATCAATGAATATGAGGTCCAGATTATGGTGGACAGTGGGGCAACCCATAACTTCATCCAATCTAAAGTAGCACACTTTCTAAACCTTACTTTGAAACCCACACCAAGCCCACTACGAGTCATGGTAGGCACGGGGATTTTTTGCCATGCACAACTTTTTGTCCACAAGCCCAAGTCACTATAGCCTCCCAACATTTTCCCGTTGACCTTTACCCATTGATCTTTCTGGCACTGATATCATCTTGGGCGTTCAATGGCTCACCCAAATTAGTCCCTTCACCATGGACTACAATGGGCCCTTTATGCGATTCATGTGGGACAATAAGATGGTAGAGCTTAAAGGAGAACAAAGCCCAAACCCTACCCCCATTACGACCCACCAGCTTCGTCGCCTCCAACATACAAACCGTGTGGAAGCTTTATTCCAACTCTCTCTAGAGCCTTACCCTCACTCACCTTCTTCACCAACACAAACCCCCACCGATACGATCTCCACAGGCATACCATTTTCCTCTATCCCTCAATTACAAACACTGATCCACAAATACTCTTCCCTTTTTGTGGCACCTATTTCCTTACCCCTTCCCGTCCCACTGACCGCACCATCAACCTGCTCCCCAACACGCCTCCCGTCTCAGTTCGGCCATACCGTTACCCGCACTTTCAAAAACAAGAAATTGAATCACAAGTTCAGAAGATGTTGGATGCTGGCTTCATCACTCCCAGCACAAGTCCATTCTCATCTCCTGTACTTCTTGTTAAAAAGAAAGACGATACTTGGAGGTTTTGCGTGGACTACCGTGCCCTAAATGTCGTCACCGTTAAGGACAAATTCCTAATTCCCACTGTTGATGAGCTTTTGGATGAACTAGGAAATGCTTCTTGGTTCTCTAAATTGGACCTCTTCTCTGGTTTTCACCAAATATTGATGTTACCTCGTGACTCACCAAAAATGGCGTTTCGTACTCACAACGGTCATTTTGAATTTAAGGTCATGTCGTTTGGCTTGTGTAATGCTCCATCCACTTTCCAGGCTACCATGAATGATCTCTTTCGTCCACACCTCCGACGCTTCATTATCGTCTTCTTTGACGACATCCTTGTTTACAGTCCTACTTTAGAAGCACACATTGAACACCTTGAGATCGCATTCCAACTCCTTCTCGACCACTGTTTTCGTCTCAAGGGCTCAAAGTGTTCAATTGGGCAACAGTCAATCCAATACCTTGGGCATGTGGTCTCTCGAGCAGGTGTTCGTCCAGACCCCTCTAAAATCCAAGCGGTACTTGACTGGCCCACGCCATCGTCATTGAAATCCCTTCGCGGTTTCCTTGGCCTCACGGGGTTCTATCGTCGCTTTGTCAAAGGCTATGCTTCTATTGCTTCTGCCCTCACAGATTTGTTGAAAAAGGATAATTTCATATGGACTGAGTCTGCTACCATAGCCTTCAATGATCTCAAGAAGGCTCTTACTAATGCTCCGGTGTTGGCTCTACCCCGTTTTGACTCTACCTTTACTGTCCAAACAGACGCCTCGGGTATCGGCATGGGGGCTGTCTTGTCCCAACAGGGTCACCCTATTGCTTACTTTAGCAAACAGTTCTGTCCCAAATTGAGGAACTCGTCGGCTTACATTCGGGAATTGTGTGCCATTACCTCTGCGGTCCAAAAATGGCGTCAGTATTTATTAGGACGCCACTTTGTGATATACACTGATCAACAATCCTTTAAGGAGCTCCTCCCCCAAAATGTCCTCACACCTGATCAACAATCCTATGTCGCGAAGTTGCTTGGGTTCGATTTCGAAATCCACTATAAACCGGGGAAAACGAATACCGTAGCTGATGCCCTTTCAAGAGTGTTACCCAATGCAGACTCCGTTTCTCCTACTTCATACGTTATCTCCGTAACTCAGATGGATTTCCTGCATGATCTTAAACAATCCCTTAATGTCGATAGTGATTTTCAGGAACTCAAGGGCAAGATACTCAACTCTCCCCTTTCCTTTCTTGATTACTCTTTACATCAGGATCTCATACTTTTTAAGGGGAAGATATGGTTACCCAAGTCCTGTAGCATGATTCCTCTATTGCTACACGAATTTCCTTCCACCCCTTTGGCGGGACATCCCAGTATTAGTCACACTTTATCCAAATTGTAGGCCAACTTCTATTGGGAACATATGCGAAAGGATGTACAAACATTCGTAGCTCAATGCTCCACATGTCAACAAACAAAGGTTCCCACTCAACGTGTCCCGGGCTTGCTACAACCTATTCCACCTCCAACACGTTGTTGGGAAGATTTGTCTCTTGACTTTATTACCGGGCTCCCACTTTATCAGGGACAGTGCACAATCCTTGTGGTAGTTGATCGCTTCTCCAAAGGGGCACACTTTGGCATGTTGCCTCGCTCTTTCTCTGCTGCCAAAGTGGCTGATCTCTTCATCAATATGGTCTGCAAGTTGCACGGCCTTCCACGTAGCCTAATTTCTGACCGCGACCCCATATTTCTAAGTCAGTTTTGGAAGGAATTGTTCTGACTAAGTGGCACAAAGTTGCGCATGTCTACTGCATACCATCCTCAAACCGACGGGCAGACTGAGGTTGCGAATAAGGTACTACAATAGTACCTCCGATGCTTTGTTCACCATCGTCCCTCCCTATGGGGCAAGTTTCTACCTTGGGCCGAATGGTGCTTCAACACAACTAAGAACGCTTCCACTGGTTTCACTCCTTTCGAGATCATGTTCGGTCACCCTCCTCTGAACATTCCCCATCTCTTGGATACTGACTCCCCCAATGCAGCAGCTCAATTTGAAGTTTCTGCTAGGGACGTGATACTGAAGAAGCTCCAGTCTAATCTTCAGAAAGCTCAAGCCGCCATGAGACACTGGGCAGATACTAACCGTCGCGACCTCCAATTTTCCATCGGTGATTGGGTCTACGTGCGACTCCGCCCGCGTCATCAAACTACTGTCACTGGCCAATACCTTGGTAAACTACAGAAGCGGTTCTTTGGCCCTTTTCAAATCCTTGAGAAAATTGGAGAGGTTGCCTACAAGTTGGACCTTCCACCATCAGCTAAGATTCACAATGTCTTCCATGTAAGCCTCCTCCGCCCTCACGTTGGTTCTTCCCCCTCTCCGTCTCCACTAAGTCTTCCTCCGGAGATCGAAGACAACCAACCGGTACTAACCCCTGCCGCTATATTGGATTGGAAGATGTCAACTGATCCAGTCAACCCTCAACAAATGGTACTCATCCAGTGGGAGGGATTACCCTTAGAAGAGGCTAGTTGGGAACCTTGGTCTCAAATTCAAGTCCAATTTCACCTTGAGGACAAGGTGCTTCTCGAACATGGAGGAGATGTTAGGAACGATGCGCCAGCACAAGATGACCAACATGATGTTGTTAACCACCAGGATGTTGTATATGTTAATGCACATGGACAGCATGATGCTGCTGTCAATGAAGAAATGCCACAGAGACTCAGAAACAAACCTTCCAAATTTAAAGACTATGTGACCAAGTAAACGCATCACCGCTATTTTTACATAATATGATTCGGTTATGTCATAAGGAACATAACTACTTTTCTATTTCACGTTGCATGCATGCATGACATTGTTATATAAATACCACCTTATGCTTGGGAAGACACAAGCAATAATATAACCAATTCTTTAATTCTCCGCGTCTGTTATTCTCATTCTTCCTTTTTTCTGAATTATTCTTTTCTCTTTTCTTGAGACACCTTTCAAAGGTGTGGCCATGATGAAGGATACTGGATTTAATGCCTACAGGTTTTCCACCTCTTGGTCCAGAATACTACATATTGAGGTACCCTTATATTTATCTTTTAATTATCCTAAGATTTTTGTGTTTTACTTGTTTGATAAATAGTTATTTATTCTCCAGGTATCTTAAACTTCTAATTTGAGTCATGATCTTAATTTGTTTGCATATGGATATTGATGTGTCATGTGTACATGATGTACAATTAAGCTCAAACTCAATTGATTTTTAGGAGGAAACCTGAAGGGATGAGTTAACCAAAAAGGCATCTTGCATTACAACAATCTCATAAACTAACTGATATCACTATGTTAGCATTCTCTTTCAATCTCTCTTTCTCTCAAGATACCCGAAATCAAACAAAACTAAACTTGATTTACATTATTCCTTACAGGACTTGGAACAAAAAGATTAAAGCTAAGAACTAGAAGTGGCTGGGAGTGAGAATTCAGAACTTAAAGCACAACTAGAGCAGATGACTGCTAAAGCCAAGACTGCTTATGCTGAAAACAAGATGTTAATTGATCGCTAGATGTTAGAGAAGATGAAAGACGCTGAACGCCTCAATGAGGTATAGTATCTTCTCATTCACAATATGTATGTTGGGAATTAGATATTTAGTATTAGTAATAATTCTCAAATCTCACTTAGAATGGGTTTGGTTTTGGTATGTGGTGTAGTCTTGACAATGAAACAGTATGGATATTAATCTAAAGGTGTGTAAGCTTCTCGGGGTAAATTATATTAGAATTAACTTCAGCTACTGCCAATGCCCTGCTAGGGCAAGCAATGAGCCAAGCTGGCTCGAGAGCTACTCAATATTTGGTTCACTAACAACCCAATAAGCTAGGCTCATGAGCTGAATTTGAGCTTAAAGTTTTTGCTCGTTCAGTAAATGAGTGAGTTTTAGCTTCAAAGATTCAACTCATTAGCTCACAGGATAGCTCCACACTTAATAAGAACATCAATCTCATAAGATCATCTCTTTCTCAATTAATAAGAAGACTTAATAATATCATCTATAACAAATTCCATGGTCTTGATGTAGATATCACTTTGCTTGTCCCAGGACTGAAACTTTATAACATTTTTTTTCAGGAATGGTCATTGGGTTCTTCATACTATGCTCGTTCTCATTGAAAGTTGAAGCCATTAGGAAAGAAACATTTTTGACCTGAATGACGAGTGTTGCAAGATTTAAGATTTGGTAGAGCATAGTGATGTTATTGTTTCATGTAGATGACACCATTTAGTTGAATGTATTAGGAAAGATTTGATTTTTGTATAAGTTTGGATGTATATTTTTGTATTGGTTTGGAATCGTGTAAAAAAAATGTATGGCTTAATTTTATTTATTTTAAATTATAATTATTTTTAAAAATAATTCAGATCTTGACAGATAAAAAAGATTTATAAGGTCAAATGGATTTTATTTTTTTAATACAAATAAAGGCTATTGCAACGACATTGTCATTTCAATAGCCAAGCTGTTTCGCAACGATACCATTTGTCGTTGCAAAAGCCATAGCTGTTTGGCAACAACAAATGTAGCTCCGAAGGGCAAAGGTGTTTTGCAACGACAATTGTCCTTATCTAAAAGGGAAGCCACATCACTTTTTTGTTGTATCATTGGCAAAGACAAAGTATTTGCAACAACTGATGTCGTTACAAAACAGGTATGAATCGCAACAATAGATTGTCGTTGCTATAGTTATATTGTCATTGCGCTACTTCTTTGCTACGTCATCAGTCGTTGCGGAAAATGTTTTTTTGCAACGACTTTTTGTTTTTCGCAACAACTAAAAGTCGTTGCAAATGGCCAGTTTTCTTGTAGTGGTTAATGGTTATAGAATGATGACCGAATGTATTTATGTAGAGTAATGTTAGTTTATTTGTATTTTATTATTACGAGATGGTGTTAAGAACAAATTATTGATGATAATTTTATATTTTTATGGTCAAATGAAACAAAGAAATCAAAAGGGTTCTAAGGATGTATAAAGTCTAAGAACAATAATATTTCCTTTTGAATTTTTGTGATGATCAAATCTTCTTAAAGGACATAGGTTGTAATATTTGTTTAAATGTATTTAGAGTAAAATAGATTGCATTTGAGATGAAAGTGTGTTATTATTTCTTTGGTTTGGCCGAATTATTTATTTAATTTTTTTAGTGATTATAGGTTATGAATACTGATATGCATATGTTATATGTGTTATGTGATTTTATTTGATAAAAAAAAAAGATAAGATGCTTTTATTTTTTTTAGAACCGAATTGATGATTAGGTGTTAGAGGGTTTGAATTTTTGATCTCTAATTTGTCTGTGTGTGATTATATGTCTTATATTAATTAATGTATGATTTTAGGCATTATGTATATGATAACATGTTGCATATATAAAATTAAAAGTTGCTGTAAATTTTTTGGATGGACCGAAATCATGTTTATAGAGTTAGAAAATTGGATTTTTGCCTTCTATTTATTTAATTGTTAGATTATATGTGTAAAAAGTGATTAAAAATAAATTTTAAGAAATAAAGTTTTTGCTGTTCAAGATGTTTTAAGTGTGAAAAAAATTATTTTTCAAAGTATGATTGCACAGTTGGGCTTTAGCTTATTATGAAAATAAAGGATTGCATATGAAGTAATGAACTTTTGGATAAAAAGGGAATTGATGCAATTTTATTCTTTGCTGTCCAAATTTTTAAAAGTAATTGCATCAAGTTTAAAAATTATTTTGACTTGAAAATGTGATGGGCTTTTTATTATTGAGGTTTGTTTATGTGTTAGGTTAAGTGTTTGTGTGATAAAAGTGATTTTAAAATGAATATTAGTTGTTGTCCCAATTGTTTAAAAATGTTGCATCAAGTTAGAGTAATGTAGTTTGATTTAATTATGTTGGTAATGACTTGGTAGTTGTTATATAAGTTTTTGGTAATGATTTTTGTGCAAATAAAAATATGAATGATTAGTTTTTACGTATTTGTTTAAGTTCTAAATTTTGTTGTGTGTTCATGGGACTAAGTTGTATATTTTTTTGGGCATTAAGTCTTAGTTTAAAAAGTGATTTTTGTGATATATGTAAATGTTGTCCAGAATTTGTGAAATGTTACTTTAAGGTTTAAAAATTTATTTTGGTAAAAAATAATCTAAGTTGGTTTGAGTAGTGATGTTTACTTATGCGTAGGCTATGTGCTAGTTTTGAATTGAGTGTATGTGGCAGTCCTAAATATTTAATTAAGTCATAGTTATGTGAAGTATGCCTATTTTACTAAGTGAATGTGATTTTGGCTTGATAGTTATTATATAAGGTTTTTAGTATGATGTTCTTAGAAAATAAAAATGTTTTGGGTTTGTTTTCAATTATTTAAATAAGTTTTTGAATTTATATTTTGTGAAGATAATATTATGATATGAAAAGGAATTTTTATAAGTTCTTAAGGGTGGTTTGTTCTAAAGGACCTTTGGTTTTAAAAAGTCTTGTACTTAGAATTTTTCTGCATAAACATGTAATTAATAGAGGTAGATGTAGATTAGATATTAATGTTGTATATCATGTTATCGTTTGAGGATAAAGGGATTCGCGTGGAATCAAGAGGTGACGTTAATTCCAGTCATCAAGACGTACTCCTTTTAGCTTCAACTCAAGGTGAGAGAGAAGCGTTTCTAAGACATAGGGGCATGTAGGTTAATATTAGGGCGTTCGGTATCATCTCAAAGATCGGAACTAGGGATCTATCATTTGAGTGGTAGATTTTTCAATTGTGTGTACGTGTTCCACCGTTCATACGAAAAGTACGATCCCTCTGTAATAATTGTATGTGTTATATATCTTGATTAATTTTGATGTTTATATATTGTTAACTACCTGATGATAGCATGCCAGACTTATATGTGTTATATCTTGTTATGATGATGGGAAGACAAGTTATTCATATGATGCTATGTTGTATAATTTTTTGGGAATGGAGTAAGAGATCTTATGGCATAAGGCTTATATTAGAACTTTCCCCTGATCGAATTGTTCGAGAGACATGCCTGACCTTAATGAAATGGAATGGCATTTGTTTTGGCTAGGGAAATGAATTTTGGCATCAAGAAGGTATTTGAGTAAGTAATCCCTTAGAGGTCGAGACCCGTTAGAAGCGCGACTTAGAATGGGTCGACCATAATTAGAAATGTTTAACTTAGAAATACCTTTTCGACGACGTAAAGACTTAGTAACCATTTTTCTAAATCTGCGTCGAGAGTGAAGTAGTGGAGAGGAAAGATACCGGATACTTGGAGGTCAGGAATCCCTGCAAGTGGTGATTGTGATAGGGGAGGGCAAGGACGGTGAACGTCAAGAAGCCTTGAGCGCTTCTCTAGGCGGGACAAGGCTGCAATGATCAAGGTCATTGGTGGGCATTGGTTGTAGCAAGGACTGCACGATCAACTAGAGATAACACTATCACCCCCTTGAACAAATCCTAGATGGTGAGAGGGAACCTGAACGAGGTTAGATGTCGCCGTATTTTGTTAAGCTATTGCTTTACACCTTTATTTTTGCTGAACCAACTGGTGTGGTCACAGCTTTTGGTACGTACCCTTCGACATCAATGACGGCATGGTTAAGGTTCTTGTGCATCGCATCTACTTTCCGAACTAGGATGTGGTTGGATTAGTGGAGGAGATGTAACGTGTTTGCTAACAAATTTTCGTACCTCAGAAATGGTACCCCTTGATTAGTAAAGGTTGTAACTTAGAAATGTAGAGTCTAAACATAATTAATATCACGATCTTATGAGGAGTATCCTTTTGGGAAAAGACTTAATGGTGTTTATGTTGAAGTTATCTTATGAGGCGATGTTTATGTATGATGCTATAAATATTGCTATGTTGTTACTATGTGTCTTTTGGTTGTGGTCTTAATATTCCCCTATAGTAAGTCCTCGCCGTTGACGATTATTTCGTTCGGAAGTGCTTACTCTCCTCTTTCCCCTTCCCTGTTGACTCCCTTAAACGGTCTCCACATATGGCAGATCAGGATATGCACTTAGGAATAAAGAAGGACACGAGACAGCTCACGTATTTGAGGAGGACCATAGAGGCTGCAATTGAGAAACCTACAGAAGGGAAGGCTGACTCCGTTGAGGCATCTGCCATATGTGGACATCTTAGTTAGGTCTTGTCTCCTATCTTAAGGTGATTGGGATATTATTGCTCTACCCGGTGTAACCCCAGTTTTATAATCAATGACCTTTTGTAATTGGATAATATAATGTTACTTTGTTTACGAATAATACAACACCCTCACACTTATTCCCTTTTATTAAATTAAGATTTTTATGAACTTGGAAGTTTCATTTTAAATTTGACAGAGTTCTCTGTTTTTCGAACTTTTCAAAAATTTCTTTCTTAATACCTGCCAGATCAGAATATATTAAAACATAAACATAAGTATTAGACATAACCAACTTATCATTAATGCCCTGATACAAAAATAATACACGTTATAGGGCTACAACTAGTGAATTGTTTTGAAATCAAAATACACTGACTTAATCCTAAACTACTATACTCCCCTCATACTAATTTACACTCCACGTGGTGGAGGGTATTCCTGCTCGGCCTGCCATTGCGTAAGCTCCGTCTTCGTACCTGTATAAAAAAGGCAAGAAGGGTAGCATTACACAGAACTTAGGAAATAGTTTCTAAAAAAGGCATAATAATAAACTAAGATCATACACATTTATCAACAATAATTCATACCACAACATACACAACTAGGTACACGATTCCTACTTAGTTCGTCTACATTCATATTCATATTTCCATTATTTAATTCTCTTTTCATTTCAGTTTATTCCTTCGTTTCCCTTTTTTATTAACTTCATTTTTACCATTTATCCACCTGTGCTTACAATCATAGCCCACAGGGTCTACAGGACCACCTGTGCTTACTATCTTAGCCGACAGGCTCTACAGGACCACCTGTGCTCATTATCCTAGCCAACAGGGTCTACAGAACCATCTGTGCTTACTATCTTAGCCCACAGGGTTTACAGGACCACTTGTGCTCATTATCCTACCCGCACAGGGTCTACAGGACCACATGTGCTCTATTTTGACAGAGTCTAACTGACCTCCTATTTTTTCTTGTTCTTCTCTCACTTTCTATTCTTAATTCTATCTCACGACTTACTTATTCCTTTCTCCCTTCTTTATTCTTATTTCTCTTTTCTTTTTAACTATCCTTAATCCTCTTTCATTTATTGGTAATTACTCACTTTGCTTCTCTTATTATTTCGTAACTTATTATTTAACTAATCCATCATTCTTTTCTTTATTACGGTTCCCTAGATTCCCTTATATCTTCCTATTTGTAGATTAACCCCCAATTCATGCTTAATTTTTTTTCTTCTAATCTCTATCAATCTTAATTTCATCCAATATATCTCAGTTCATTCATTTATGCTTAAGACCTTCTAACTAATCCTCAACTAAACTTCTTCTTTATTAATCTCCCTTATGTTTTAGTCACTTTCACTAACCTTAATTAATTCCCTTAATCCTAAGACCCTTCTCTAACCTTAACTGATTCATTAACCTCAAGGAACAATTAATCAACTTCCTACTTCTATACTATCTACCTAGTGTCTGTTTCCAACTACTCTAAGGTTCACTCCTATTCTACTTAATCAAGTTCTTATTATCCATCTATTCCAGTTGAACCATTCATTTTCACTTACTCTTTAGATAAATTTCTTAGGTGTTTCTAACTCACTTTTTATGATTATTTCCTTAGCCCAAACAGTCCTACTTATTCTATTATCATTTTACCAAATTTTCCTCTCAAGCTTTTACTTAGTTTTATTACAAACCTAGCCTACCTAGTGATTCACTAGCAATTTAACATTACACATTTATTCATAAAAATCAATAAACATATACAAGCACATGATATATTCAACCACTATCATTTTGGGTTCTCTAACCCTAACTCCAAATACTTAGTTCTAACCAATTACATTACCCTAAGGTTTATTATTATTATTATTACCCATCCCTCTTAGTCATCACTATACTCTAGCTAGAACTCACCCCTAAGAAATGGTAATACCACCTCCTTATCTGTGAGTCCTAACAATAAAAACGATATCACGTTCACGTCCGTGTCTTACTCGATGGTTAGAGTCAACAATAACGTGCGAGATCTAAATAAGGACACACGTTAAACTAATTATAACATTAAAAGTATATATATATATATATATCAACTAAATTCATTTTTGTCAAAATAATAAATATATATCATTATACAATAAAATATTTCACTTTTTCCCAAAATATCTCTTTATTTGAAAATATAGAGATAATAAAAATATTGATGAATCGTCGAATAAATTACATGGATGAATAGAAAGAGTTGAAAAAATTATTTACCTAAAAAAAATTTGAGGTTGAACAGATATATCTTGGATTATCTCACCGAGAAGTTGAGGAAATGAAAAAAAAAAATGCTCCCTAGCAATTTGGCCACTCGCTGCTGCTCCCTTTCTATTTCTTTCTTTCTAATTTTCTTGCTTTTCACGCTGAGGCCTCATGGCCAGAGCTTTTCTTTTTCTTTCTTCAGGTGGGTAAGGGGCTATTATGGGTAGATTTAGGAATTATTAATATATTTTTATATTATGTTCATATTTGTGGGTCAATGTGTGTATGTATTTTGGGTTATAACTAAAAGTTTGACGATCCTAAAAATAAAATACATTTAAGTAAAACTACTCAAAACTAATTGAAAAATAAAGTAAATATATTTTCTCAATCCTGATATTAAACTTGATAAAATATTTTCTCAATCCTGATATTAAACTTGATAAAATATTTTCTCAATCCTGATATTAAACTAATTGAAAAAATAAGAAAAGTATCGAAATTCAAAAGTAAATATATTTTCTCAATCTTGATATTAAACTTCATAAAATATAATATTTAAAATTTTGAAATAGCAGATTATTATATATAACTTATACCAGTAATATATTAAAACCTGTCTGGAAGTTAAAAATAAAACAGTCTTAAAACGCTATGAAAATTTGCAAGAATGTTCAAAATATTAAATTAAACATATCTTTCTAAAGAAACTATTTATGAAAATGTCTCTAAGGCTTGCCAGTTAAGCTCCCTGTCAAAATATTAATTAAACTAAATAAAAATACTTATTTATTTTTGAAAAAAGTATGATAACAAATTTATACTTATTTAGACTAGAAAACATATTTCAATTAAAATGATGAAATCAAAATTTTATTACGACACTCAAATCTTCACTAGTACAAAATACATTTTTCAGACCGGTTCCGAACCAATTTTTAGACCGGTTCCGAACCGGTCTTAAAGCCCCTGTTGCTAAAAATGCATGTTAAATGAGGCCAGTTATAAACCGGTCTTTTTTATATTAACGAGACTGGTTATTAACCGCTCTGATTTAAATTATTGAACCAGTCTGAATAATAATTTTGAACCGGTCTGAATAATAATTTTGAACCGGTCTGAATAATTCTTTGAACCGGTCTGAATAATAATTTTGAACCGGTCTGAATAATAACTTTGAACCGGTCTGAATAATAATTTTGAACTGGTCTGAATAATTCTTTGAACCGGTCTGAATAATAATTTTGAACCGGTCTGAATAATAATTTTGAACCGGTCTGAATCATAATTTTGAACCGGTCTGAATCATAATTTTGAACCGGTCTGAATAATTCTTTTAAATCATTATTTTTAACTACAAATTCCGAATTAATTGTTGAACCGGTCTGAATTATTATTTTGAACTGATCTGAATTTGAATTATTTTTTGAACCGCTTTGAAATATTATTTTGAACTTATCTGAATTAATTTTTTAACCACTCTGAATTATTATTTTGACCGCACGCATTTTGGCAAGAATTAAGACATGCACCGATATGAAACAAAGAGGCAACTAACAGAAATGAAACATGCATATATATATATATATATATATATATATGCATATACTAATTAACTGTTTATAATATATGTACAACCTATATATAGTATTGTTGGAAACTAAATCTTGAATTACTAGGCCATAATGTCAACAAAATAGGCGCATGATAATAATAATCCCATAATATATATCTAAATAAAGCTTACATCGTTCACCAAAAAAAAAGATAAAGCTTGCATCATCATTTTCCACATCACATGTGCACAGCGAAAGATAGTGATACCTGCATAAAAAAAATAATGGATGACTGATGTAACAAATTAAATGCTTTGTCATACCAAATGACAGTTAGAAATTATAGAGAAATGGAAAAAGTCTTGAGCAATAATATATACCTAGCTAGGACAAGATAGAAAATAATCCTAAGAAATACGAAGCAAATTCTTCTTTGAGATCATTTAGTTCTTTGAGGCTAAAAGAATCATTGCTAGAGTTGCAGCCATGTCTATAGTTAGAGCATTTTCGGGCTATCAGACCAGAAAATCAGACCAGAAAATCATTCCAGTCATGTCTCTACTTAGAGCATTTTCGCGCTATCAGTAAAATAACTACGAATGGCTGCTTTGGCCACGGAGTGTGCAAAGAAAAGAAATTTGTAGATATCAGCAAGGAAGATTTGGAGGTATAGTGGCAAGGCCAGTTCTGACCAGCTACTACAAAAGTTCCTATTTTAGACTACACAAACTACACAAGCCTAAATGAGACTGTCCTCTGTCCTGACTCCTACCAAAGCATGTATTCCTAATTGCTTTGTGGTCTTTGTCAAAACAAAGAGGTTATGCGGGTAGGGGCTGTTTTTGCCTCTGGCTTCATAAGGGCAATCAGGTTCTTTGAGAAACACTGAGCCCTTCTTTGCAATGATATCAGAACTGGATTTTATCCAAACTGAGTGTAGCAAGAGTTCTTGGCAGGGGATTATTACTAGGTTGTGGCCCAACACTAAGTATGTGGATAATAAGAGCTAACTTATAGTAGGTTGGTAGAGAACACAATTATAAATTGTTGTTGCAGTTGTGTAGAGAGCACAATTAAATTGAGTTGATGCAACGTTGGAAACTAATGCATGGCAATGTTGTCTGCATTCATTGTGTTATAAAAATCAACTTTGATTATCTACTACAATTCCCAAATTGACCAATCTTCCTTAATTAAACGGTAATATATGATAGATTATGTGACGGTAGCATCTAAACGAGGGTTAACTTGAGAAACACTAAGTATGTTGGATCAGGGACAGAATCAGATGAGGGAATGGGAGAAGGGTTGGAAAGGGATATAGTAGGTGAAGTAGTAGATGGTAAAGATGCAGAGACAGAGGAGAGGGAAGAATTAGAAGAAACTGGAGTAAGACCAGTAAGACAAGGAGCAGAGTGAGAAGAAGAGGAAGAGGAACTCAATGAGGCAGAGTGCTGAAGATGTTTATAAGGAAATTTTGTTCATTAAAAATATCATCTTTGGAGATAAAATTCTCCCTGATGGAGAGAGACATTTATAACCCTTATGTGTATATGAATATCCTAGAAAAGTACATTCCTCGGATCTAGGTTGGAGTTTATTTTTGACATAGGGTCTTAGACATGGATAACAAAAACAGCCAAATACCTTGAGAAAACCAAAATCAGGATAGGAGTTATGAAGAAGAAAATAATGTATTTGATCTTGAATAGAGTGGCTGGATAACCTACTGATCAAGTAAAGAGCACAGAGAAAGGCATGATCCCAATACTTAGTGGGAAGAGAAGCTTGAGCAAGTAAGGTTAAACCCATCTCAACAATATGCCTATGCTTCCTCTCAACCACTCCATTTTGATGATGAGTGTGAGGGCATATAACTCTGTCTAATCCCTAAACTCTGAAGTAAAGGAGTAAAAGACCTAAACTCGCTTCCCCAATCTGTTTGAATAGATTTAACAGTAGATTGAAACTGAACTTGCACATATGTGAGAAATTGTTTAAAGTAAGTGTGTGTATTAAATTAAGGAACTAAAGACCGTGTGTGTATTAAATGAACAGGGGGATTTCTGTTCGAGGTTCAAACATGCTTTCTTCAGCAATTCCAAAAGCAAACAAAATGACTTATTATGTGCGTGCAAGTAACGAAATTCTAGGTAACATATTTGCTGGCACTACTGGCAGCTAGCACATAAAACCAAAACTTGAATGAACAACCACTCCTTTATATGCTCTTAAATCTCAGTGCCATTCACTATACACCAACAGAAACCACCAACGCATACTAATAATCACTATACACCAACAGAAACCACCAACTCATACTAATAATCAGAAACCACTCCTTTATATGCTCTTAAAATGGAATTTATGTTGTTCTTATCTAATCTAATCTTCTCAAATCAGGTGATGATAGGCATTGGTGTTCTAATCATTTTTATTTTGGCTGTTTAAGTCTGCAATTTGCATAGTCATATGATATTTAAACATGTACATTCACAAAAAAGAAAAAAAAGAAAGGTATTCAATAAGGATGTCAATTCATACTTATGAAATATTATGGTTAACGCCATGTTTCCTGAGAATGATTAAGGGGCATTTAGAAGAACTTGTAGAGTACTTATTTTTGGGTTTGTCTTATCATATTGATTAGAATCAGGTGGGCTTATGAAAATAACTAATGAGGTACCTTCCTATAAGCTTTTTTTATCTTATAAACATAAGCTTATAAGAGAAGCTTATGAAAATAGTTAATGAGACACCTTCCTATAAGCTTTCTTTTGGCTGATTAACATAAGCTTATGAAATAAGCTACAAAGAGCTTGTAGGAGGTCATAAGCTCCCATATGATAACTGATAAGCATGTAATTAAACTATTTACCTTAACCTATCCTAAGTGCTGAAAGATGTTGTCGCCTTATCAATTCTAAAGCATTTAGTCTAGGCTTAGAGAGAAATTAGTTTCTTTTCTATCTTGTAAGTAATTATGTTTGGAATTCTGGTGCTTAATGTAACCATGGTCTTTTCTTACCAAAAAGAATGCAAAGGATTAAAACTAAAACAAGGTAGCTAGGCTTCTTACCAAAAAGAATGCAAAGGATTAAAACTAAAACTTGAAAGAAAAGATTATGGTATAACTTATATACTGACAATTCATCTGCACCATGGTCTTTTCTTTTCTTTTTTTTCCTGCTATGCTAATGTTTGTTCTGCTGTTGTGTGCTTTTAACAGCAATAGCAGGTTTCATCATATATCACTGGGGGTGGGAATTGTTTTTTAACCTGGTTCGACTCTGCTTTAGTACTTCTGGTTAATAAAATTATTTTTCCTTCCAAAAAATAAAATAACAAAGAGGATCTGTTCTTAACAATTTATAAAATGAAATGAGATAAAAGGTGAAGAGAAGGAAATTAAAATGAAAAGGTGCTGCTTTAGGACATGAATTTTGTTCTGTGTTTGAAGTATTTTATTATTAGAATATCAGAACATAACAAAATATAATGGTCTTGTGCACTCAACACTTATTTGGTTCAGACAGTTCAGTAGTAAAGTTCGTTGAACACTAAAAATTGGTAAAGGCAATGTTTTTACCAACGCACCTAGGGTAGATTAATTTGGGCAAATAGCTGAATCTAGGTCTAGGATATCACTTAAGGTAATGCAAAAAATACAATGGTCTATTTTGTATCATTCTAACTAAACACTGCCTTAATCAAATGGAAAATTGCTAATGGAAACACCATTGTCTCCATCGAAAAGTTGTAAACTTTCAATTCTGCTTGCTAAATTGCTAATGTAAGTAGTGCCAGTATTTAATTATTTATTAACAATCCTTGGTGGTGTATATGATATGGTAATTAGGGGAAGAGACTGGAATCAACCAGCAAAATCATGCATGAGTGAGACACAACCATTCTTTGGGTTGAAGTACCCAGCAGGGACACAACCATTCTAAGAGAAGGAAATTAAAATGAAAAGGTGCTGCTTTAGGACATGATGATCAAAAATTTGTTTAGCATAGAATATATGTGGACCTTGTTGGAGCTATCATGAACATAACATCTTCATCATATGCTTATACTACTACTAAACACTAGATAGTAGATATATATAGCTATCTAGAAAACATATGAAATCAAACATATAAACAAATTAAACTCTTAAATCTAAGTGGAAGTTGATATTTGTGTCAGCTTTTCAACAATCCCTAAACCCAGAATAAAAAGCTCAGAATAGTTGAGCATCAAATAAAAGACATGGGAAAATCTAAACTCAACTTTGGCCATATGAATTCGAAGGAAAAAGAAAGAGAAAAGCAACGATGACTTAAGAGAGAGAAAGAGAATTCACCTTAGCTTCTTTGTCTGGAGCTGCTCCTTAGTTGCATGCAAAGATAATCTAAGCAATCTAAACCAAAATAAAGCAAAAAGGAATGAAATTAGTGACACATTAATGGCAAATCATTTATAAAAAAAAAATAAAACATCATTGTTCCATGCAGGTTGTGACAGAAAAATAAAAGTATTAGAGCTAGAAAAAGAAAGTGCACCATGAGAAATCAAAGGTCCTTCCAATCAGATAAGCTTCAATGATAAATTAAAGCATCCAATTCTTTCATGTGATTTATGCATGCATTTGATGTTACCAGAAGTAACTGATAAAGCTACTTAAGTGAAATTCAGTAAATTCGCTACTTAATAAGTGATAAAGCTACTTAACTGATGCATTTAAACTTTTCTATCTATCTAACTTCTTTACCCTTTTAAACAAAATTTTATCTAAACTTAAATAATTTAACATTATCATGTACTCATATACAAACAATTTACCAATTCAGTGAATTCACTAAATTGAATTGCGCAGATTAACCGTGCTTCTAAAAATTTACCAAAATTGCTGCATAAATTGAAAGAGTAATAATCGATTGGATTTTGAAGAACAAATCGGAATAGACAAACAATAATAATCGGTTAAGATGAAAAGTACTAATTTCATTGATAATGAGGCATTAACAATTTCATTGATAATGAGGCATTAACAAAAGCAACAGAACATAACAAAACCCTTCAGAAACACAACCACACACGCTAAGCACTCTCAACCCTGAGCACATACAATAAAAATAAGAAGAAACAAAAACTCATACAGTACCTGCGGAAGAAGTGCTGAGGGTTGAAAGAAGAGGACGATGGAGTACTGAGCTGTGAGAAAAAAAAAGAAACCCTAAATTGCATGCAAAGACAATATAAGCAATCTAAACCAAAATAAAGCAAAAAGGAATAGTAAATCATATATATATATATAATAAAAAGTAAAAAAAACAAAAAATAAAAACCTACCCTAAATGGCCAAATCAGAGCTGAATGTTGACGAAATCAGATGAAGGACTTATGGAGGTTGACGGCGGAGGTGCGAAGGCGGTGCTGCGACGGCGGAGGTGCGACGACGGTGCTGCGAAGGAGCTTTGGCAGAGGGAGAGAGTGATGAAACAGAGCAGAGAGTGAGGGAGAGTGAAAGAGAATCGAGAAGGGGCGGAAGCAAGGTGGAAGCACGGTGGAGGCACGGTGGAGTGAGGGAGATCAGAGAAAGAGAAGTGTTTGGACTTTGGAGTGACTATTGGGAGGGAGATGGAGGGAGATCAGAAAAATAACGCGGGGTTTTTTTTTTAATTAAAAAAGTAGAACCCTTGCCCGTGCTTTGCACGGGGCATTCAATTAATTTATTTTCCAGTCTGGTTGTCAAAATTAACCACTCTAGAATGAACCAATACCAATTTCCAAACCGGTTCCGATGCGGAATCGATTTCAATTAAAATATTTTCAGACTGGTCACTTAATTGAACCAGTCTGGTTTAAACTAATGTTAACTTCCAGACCGGTTCCGCACGGAACCGGTCTTAATAAGGTGGTCTGAAAAATGATTTTTGTACTAGTGCTTGAAAACATCCTATTAAATCATTTAATTATTTTATTAAAGATATTAGAAATAGCGGGATGTTACAAATAAAGTTTGACAACTTAATGAAAGGCCTTTTCCGCAAACTAACCATCGATATTTTTGAAATGAGTTTTGAGGAATGTATGGGTAATATCTCAATTTGGAAAATGTGACATGTTTAAGTAGTGATGATTTATATAAATACACAAGCTTCCTGAACTAAAGTGAAAGTATTTTGTAATAACTATAATTGAAAATGTTTTAAAAAAAGTGGCTCAAATTTTTGTGAAAATTTAAGTTCCAAATTGGGGTGTTACATCTTGGTTCTGTCTTCAATAGGATTTGTTGTAGTGATTCTGTTTGCCCCGAAAGAGCTTGTTGACTAGGAGCAGGTTGTCTTTGTTGGTCCAAAAAGGTCATCCATGGCTTTGTCAACTCGTTCTTGTATCATTCGATCTATCTTCCCCTCGGCGAGTTGTGTCGAATTCACACTCGAGTTGGCCTCTCCCTTGGTACTTCTTCTCCACCCTGAAACGAGATGACAAGTCTAGATTGAGCTCTCCTATCTCTTGGCGCAGTAGTATCCTCTAGTGGTGGAATGGCATCATTTGGGGTAATAGAGGCTGCTGCTCCATCAAGAGGGTCGTTCTTAGCTTGAAGATTTGTGATGCCTTGAGGGTTCCTGGCATTCAAATCAGCTGTGGCTACTAGGCCAGCCGGAGCTGGCCTTTTATTGTCTTCAGCTTGTTTGTTGACTAGTGGTGGGTTGTATTTCCCATTGGGTTTGTGTTTCATGGGTTTTGTAGTTTACGGTTCCCATAAACAGTGCCAATATTCAATCCAGATCAGACAGAGGTCCTTGTTAAGGATGTTTAGTCTTAGAAGAGTGGGCTCTTGGTCTTGCATACCAATTCGAACTAGGTTATATGGTTCAAGACTACGTAGTTATATAAGGCACATTGAAATAGTGTATCAAGGGAAAACAAGACGACAGCTCCGAACTGTTCTTAAGAGTAGTTAACGATATGCCTTCTACTCTTAGGGAGGTTGTTTTTCGTCTTGGATCTCTTGTATGAATGAAGTGGAACACCGCTTTTGATCCTAAGGTCTCAGTACTATTGGGCGATGAGCTTCAAGTGGTTGTTGAGCCTTCGTGGTGGGGTTGGATGCAACTGCCACCGTATAGGACAACAAGATTTTGGCTCTCTTACTATTGAATATCTCTCTGGGAAGTGCCGATGATACTGATGAATGATGAGGATGATTTAGCCCCCTGCATGAGGCTGGTATTTATAGAATTAGGATGACAACATGCTTGATGTATTCTCTTGATAAATCTTCTATCTCTGAGAATAATCTTCATGTTATATTATCTCTAAGGAGACAATCAGTGATCTTCTATAACTGGTGATAATCCATCGATAATCTATCATCAATCTGCGATAATTGAGTTTTTTTGTCTTCTGGAGATTTACTTTAGGAATAAGCTTCATGACTTATTTGCAGGTCGGGTTTGTTTTCAAGCTTCTTCTAATTGATATGGGCTTAATTCCTTCGTTATAGGTCATCTAAGCTCAGTTCATGTCATTAGGTCCTAATTGTAAGTCGTAGTAGGTCTTCTAGAAGTCATCGTGGAAGGTCGGTGTTCTTAACTCGAGACAAGTTCAGAACTATAAAAATACTCTATCCTCCCAAGTACAATCGAAGAGAACTTATACATAAAACAAGAATGAAGAACTAGTTTGAGTAGACATAAGTGAGATCAGGAAATTTTAGCTTTGAGCCATGACCACGATCTGGTTTTTTCCATATGATCTACTATGTTGTCAAGTTTTTAGAGTTAAAATTTGGTCTGTACCGGTGATCTCATCTCCTGGCCTACACCAGCCCTTAGTCTAGACCCAACCTCACAGCTTGAATGTCTACTTTTTTGCCAATTGAATTCGTTTAGACATGGATGGTGTCCCTGAAGTTGAGATGAATGCGATTGAGGCCTATGATGCATGATGGTGATTACCGATGGTCGTTTGGGCCAAATACAATGAACATGGTTACATGATTATTAGGATTTTACTCAATTGTATTTAGGACCCATGTGACTCTTGAAACTTGTTATGTAACTCTCGCCCTTAATTCAACGACTTATGTAAAATACTATGGGCATAGGATATTATAGTTGTATAATGTTCAATGTTTTATGAACTTATAAGTCAAGCTTTGTTCTGTCCAGATTAGACAGAGGTCCCTATTAAGGACGAGGGTCCTTGTTAACGATTTTTAGTTTGGCAAGAGTGGTCTTTTGGTTCAACGTACTCGTTCGAACTAAGGTTCTAGGGATCAAGACTATGTAAATCTATCAGACACATTGAAATAATGCATTAAGGGAGAATAAGACTGCTTGGAAGCATCCCTAAGAGTAATTAGCAATATGCCTCATACTCTTAGAGAGGTCGTTTGTTGGTTAACAATCTCCTGTATGAATGAAGGGGACTTACCACTTAGGATCCCGAGATTAAGACTCTCATATTGTTGGCCGATGAGTTTCAAGTGGTTGTTAGACCTTCGTGGTGGGGTTGAACTCAATTTCCACCGTATTGGACAACAAGAGTTTGTCTCTCTTACTATTGAATCTCTCGATGAGGAGTGTATATAGCATGTATTCTGATTGGGATTGGATGTTGTGTGTAATGTGAATTGGATGCCTCGCTCCCTTTCATGAAGCTGGTGTTTGAACGACCATGATGGCTCCTTGATCTGATGTTTTCTCTTGATAAATCTTCTATATCTGAGAGTAATCATCATGTTATCTTATCTCTAAGGATATGTTCAATGATCTTCTATAATTGTTGATAATCCATTGATAATCTGTCATGAGTATTCAATATTGAGTTGCTTATCTTCTAAGAATTTACTTCAGGAGTGACCTATACGCAAACTAGGTTTGTCTCCGAGCTTCCCCGAGTTATTCAAGGCTCAAAGCCTTCTGTTGTAGGTCATTTAAACTCGGCTCACGTCATTAGGAACCTACTATAGGTTGCAGTTAGTCTTTTAGAGGTCATCGTGTAAGGAAGATGTCCTCAGCTCACGACAGGTCCTGAACAAGCTTAATGTTGCACCTCATGACTTTGAAGTGGTATGGTGTTAAGTTTCTCTTTGCTTCTGAAGCACAATGGCGTACTCTTTCTGAAAATATTTTTCACCGCAATGATAGTTTTGTAAACATATGACATTCCGAGTCGTATGCCGAATAAAATCATTTTTGCTTAGCCATTTGCAATTCATTTTCAACTTGTAGAAAAAAAAACTTATCCTAATTTCGAACCAATTTTAATTATACAATTATGTCAATTATAATTTGTTTGAATTGAAACTCGAGACATTACACCAAGAGCATGAGATAGAGTAGAGTTCGAGCTCTGTATTCATAGACAAGCGAAGGAAGAGGTGGGTGTTTTCAACTAAGGACAAAGAGAGGCATAACCTTGTATTTAGTGAAATGAATGTGGTGGGCCTAATTTTTTTTATTTTAAAAGACCAATTATTCAGAGTCTAAATCATTATTATATATCAACTAATTAACTAACTAAATAAAAAGATTGGAATGAGGCTAGCTTGGAAAACAGATTTAGGCAATTGCTAACAGAGAAGATTGTTTATGGGTTAGACGGGTTCATTACATCTATATGAAACAACAACATATATGGTCCTATGTGATTAAGCAAGATTCAAGTTGGCATTGGAGAAAACATATCAAAATAAGAGATATATTCAGAGATTGCTATTGTCAAAACCAATGGAAGCAAGAGGTAAATGGCAAATATACAGTTTCCTCTGGTTATAAGTGGAGAAAAGGTAGTAAGGATGAATTTCCTTTAGCTGCTGTAACTTGGGGTAGATATGACATCCCCAAGCATGCTGTTATTGGTTGGCTTGTGGTACAAGATAGAATTCTCATTAAGCAAAGATTATCTCATCTTCACATTATATAATTGCAGACAAGATTTGTGTCTTTTGTCATAATAGTAAGGAAAGCATGGATCATTTATTGTTTGCTTGCAAGTTCTTTTCTCATGAATCTTTGGAAATGGAGCAAAAGATATAGGAACCATATTTAGCATTCTGCAAAGAGAAATTATAACTAGAATTACAGTTCTCAATAGGACATGATTGAACTTAACTGATAGGCAATTTTTTATTCAAATTGGTTGTAATGTATAGTGGTGCAGGTTAATTGTTTTGTTTTTGTGAGGATGGTTGCTTAGACCTTACTGCAAGAACCCATCCTAGATAATGGCTAGTTAGTGAGATTTCCTTCCTTTGCTCTTTGTTTGTATAGTTATGTTCTTGGTTAATGATATTTGTCGTTTACCTAACAAAATTAACTAACTAAATGAATTATAAGTGACTTGAGCAATAATACTAACTTAATAGTTTTTTCTCCATCTTTTTTCAAATAATATTGGTTTACTAAATTATTTTTTATAAAAGATATTAATTATTAGTTAAAAAATAATAACAAATATAGTTTCACTAGTAATATATCCATTTGGAGCCTTGTTTCACTTGTAATATATCCATTTGGAGCCATGTCTCCATCTTTCTCCATGGTGCTTTATTAGCCACGTCAACAGATAAATGATCGAACTGGACGGAGGGACCTCTGCCAAAAGTTTAGAATTGTGAGGACTCAGACCATAAAAAAAAAAAAGCTTAGGGGCATATGTCAAGGTCCTGAAACTTAATTAAGCCTTTATTAGAATCGATTATATGTTAAAATTGAGGAAAGAATTTAGCGACCTTCAAAACATAATCAAGGATTTAAAAAATGGCTTAAATACCAAAATGGTCCTGGTAAATATCAACTCCTTTGAAATTGGTCCCTGCCAAAAAAAATTTTGGTTTTGGTTCCTGTGTTTACAAAACGTTTTGGTTTTGCTCTCTTCTGTTAAATTTTGGTCCCCATAATTATTTTGTAGTTTGTTTTGGTTCCTCTGTTATTATATTTCATAAGTTTTGGTCCCTCTACTGTTATGGTTTTTCAATTGGTTCTCGTACGTAATGAAAATTGTCTTTTTACCCTTAAGAATTAATGCAAGAATACCATCCATAATTGTTCGTAGAATGTAATACATCACGTTTTCGATGTTTTTCATCCACATTTAACAAAAGGGACCAAAAGCAAGAACGTTTTGTAAATGCAGTGATCAAAACCAATTTTTTTTACAGGGACCGATTTCAAATGGGTCAATATTTACAAGAACCATTTTGATATTTAAGCCAAAAAAAATTCCTTTATAAAAGAAGAAAAAATTTCATTTTGTGACCTTCTTCCAGGAGTACATCCTAAATGCACTTTTGTTTATTAGGTCATAAAATAAGAAAAAGATTTTGTTTTGTAACATTTCTCATGCAAGTTACTCCTTGGGGTGTAAATTTTTAAATATCTGGTATGAAAATTTTTTCCATGAAATTCTATGATAAATCGTAGATTGTCGAGCACTATTATTATTCTTAAGATCCAAAAAAGTATAGGTGGATCACTATCATGAAAAAAAGTGACTTAGGTGAAGTTGAATAAAAAAAGGTACAAAAAAACGGATGAAAAAGTGAAATGTGACAGTGGCAAGCTCAATCGGCTTAAAATTGGCCCCAAACCCCAATTTAATAGCGAAATGTCTGAAATGTCCTCACTTATTAGTTTCCCTCCAAAACTTAATCCCCAAACCCCATTAGTCATAAACCTCAATCCTAATTTATCTAAAACCCAAACCCCATAATATCCCATGAACTCCTCATGTTCCTCTTCCACAATCATTCTCATTCTCCAAAAGCTTCCACTTTTCCATCATTGACTAAGAAGAACATAACAAAGAAGAACATAACACAGAGAAGAAGAAGAACGATTGTACTTTCGAACGGCGGCGGAATGGTAGCGGCGGCAGCAACCTCGTACGCTAGAAGGAGGGAGTACGTAACTGTTAAAATTCCAACTAACCAGTGTCGGAATTTCAGTAAATTCCGACACGGTATTTCGGAATTTATTACTAAATAATTTATAAAATAAATACTGATTAATTTCCGACTAACCAGTGTCGGAATTTCAGTAAATTCCGACACGGGTATTTCGGAATTTATTACTAAATAATTTATAAAACAAATACTGATTAATTTCCGACATGGAAGAGTCGGAATTTTACATTTTTCCGACACCCCCGTGTCGGAAAGTTGCAGAGCCAGCAGACCTTCCAAAATACAACAATGACGATTTCAAACTCAACCTAAAGGAAACAAACAGAGAAGAAAACCTAAACCAAACTCGTCTACATCAAATAAAAAAACAAAAAATAAAAACAAAACAAAACCCACAGAGAAGACGCGGCGGTGGTGGTGGACGCGGCGGCAGCGAAGGACGCGGCGACGGTGGATGCAGAGGGAGTGCTGTTCGGTGGAAGAAGTGGAGAAACGTGAATGAGGGAGTTGAAGAGTTAGTGGGGTTTGTGAAATGGGAGTATAATGGGGTTTGAATGGAGGGTAGTTTTGGTATTAATTTTAAAAGTGGGGTTTGGGGCTAATAGATGGAGGTTGGGAACTAATTCTCATAGCTAAAAGAGCTTAATTCACACAAGCTTGGTCCACGCGATAGGCGATCACAGAAACTATCAAAGAAGAGCACAAGGATTGGTGTTTGGTAGATCCAAAACCTTTTCGTTAATCTCAAGTGTTTGGTAGATTTCGAACCTTAGTCAACTTTCTTATGTTCTCTTTCTTTTATTTATTGTTATTTTTTCTGATTAAAATCAAACAAACTCTTCTCCTTTCACCCTCACTGTTCTGTATTTGTCTCATTTTCCAGAGAGTTCTCCTCTACTTATTTTCCCAGCATAATTTTCTAGGGAAAATTCTAGTAATTAAATAAAGTTATATCATTTTTCCCAATCCACTCACTGGGTCTTCTCTATTTTTCTCAATATTTATTTTCGTAATTTTTTGCTTCTTATTATTACAACAATTTTTTGTAATTAGTATTTTAAATGGGATAAGTTTTTTTTTGCTTCGCAGACATGAACCCTAACTTTGATTCCTCGAGTGCTAATTCGTAAGTTTTTCTGTCATACCCTTTTTTTAATTATTATTGTTATTGTTATTTGATAATTTAAAGTGTGAAATAGTTTGTCATACATATTTTGTGATTTAAGAATTGGGCTTTTGAATCTTATTATCGTGTTGTTGTCTTTATCGGATGTTACGTGCTTTTTCACTTGTCTTGATTTATTTCTGGTTGAATTTCATTAGGTTTTTCAAAACTAGGGTTACCATTCATTTAAGTTAAATTTGTTTGTGGATTTGGTCTCTTTACTATAATAATTGGTTAAAAGTATTGGATACATTTGGATTTGGTGCAGACCTACACATTTAAGTTTGTTGCAAACATATATGTGCATCTTGCCCAAAAAAAAGTAATATGAGTTATGTTCTAAATCACCTCAGTGTTTAACTTAGAATATGAATAGATGTATCACATGGTTGTATGTGTTGATATTATTCTTGCAACTTGAGGATATATTTTAAATTTTCAATAGTTTGAACATTGGATTAGTGTGCAAGAATTGTGATTATTCTTAGCATCTAAAATTTTGGTCTCTTTATGTGTACGAAGCTGTAACCAAAACCAAATCCTAGGAAGAATTGGAGGTAAAGGATCAACTGTTAAGCCAAAACTCAGTACCAATGACGCCTTATCCTATTTGAAGGAAGTGAAAGACAAGTTTCAAGATCAAACAGAAAAATATGACGTGTTCCTTGAGGTCATGAGAGATTTCAAGGCTCAAAAGTAAACTCTTAAAAAAAAACCTTTTACTATATGTGTTAAATTTGAATGTGTAAAGTGAAGTGTTGAATCTAAGTGTTTTTTGGTCATCATTTTCAGGATTGACACCGCTAGTGTCATATTAAGAGTGAAAGAGCTATTCAAAGGGCACAATAGTTTGATTTTGGGATTTGATACTTTCTTGCCAAAAGGATCTGAAATAACACTTGATGAGGATGATACTCCTTCGAAGAAAAAGGTGGAATTTGAAGAAGCTATCGGTCTTGTGAGCAAGATAAAGGTGAATATACTTGAGTTATTAGTCAGTTAGGTCCCTGAAAGATACCCGTGGCATCAGATAGGTCCTCGAAACATATGTGGCATCTCTTATACCCCTGAAAGATCAATTTGGCGTCCCGTTAGTCCCGCCGTCTAACACCGTCAGTTTGTGTTTAACGGAAACTGACGTGACATCAAATAGGTCCCTGAAAGATACCCGTGACGTCAGATAGGTCCCTGAAATTTTATTTTTTAAAAGTGTCATAAATTTTATTTTTTTATCTTTACTTATATATAATAAATTTTTATTTACTTAAGTAGTTGGAAAAATTAATAATTATAAAGGGTAACAAATAATAATAAAAAAACATAATTAATATATTAAAAGTCTAAACAATAATTACAATTCTTAAAAAAATTTATTTTATTTAAAATAGAACATATAAATAAAAATGGATGAAGTAATAATAAAAAAAAACCTCAATAAAACAATACATATAAAACCTTTAGAATAAAGTCTTATATACAAGATCAAAAATAAATTCCGAATTAAAAATAAAGTCTTTACATATAGGATCTTATATATAAGACGATCATAGTGGGAGTATGTATTAAAAGTGTTTATAGAAAAAATATAACATGAGAATCACTTTGACTTCAAAGATTATCTGCATCGTTGTATTGGTTTCTATGCTTCCAATTTATGAAAATTATCGTTGAAGATCTTTCTAATTAACTCGAGTGATTGAACCCACTGCAATGGTGCAGATAACTACTCAAGTTAAAATCTCGTGATATAAGTGCAACTTTCTCCTTAAAAATATATAAAGTCTTATATATATACTCCCTCCGTTCCTTTTTATTTGTCGTTTTTTGAAGAGATTTTTTGTTTCTTTTTATCTGTCGTATTGAGGATTTCAAGAGTGTAATAAATGTTATTTTCCATGTTTGCCCCTATTTAATATGTCTTGGTTTATGTAAGTAGTAGAGAAAAATAAATAATTATAGAGAGAGAAATGGTATAGTAGGAAAAAACATAATTAATGCATTGAAAATTTGAGTAATGATTGGATTTCTTAATGGACGTGTTTTGTTTGAAATATGACAGATAAATAGGAACGGATGGAGTATATATATATATAAAATTAAAAATTAATTTCACACTTATGAAGAAAATTAGTTCATATTTAAGAAAAAAAGTATTTTAGGAAAATAGTATTGAAAATGAAACAAAAATTGAATAAAATACTCCCTTCTATTCAAATTATAACAAAAAATTTTTTAAGCTTATTAATGAGGTTAGTTAATTGTATTTGATTTTCTTAAAAATATAAAAAATAAAGTTATTTTAGGAGATTATATATATATATATATATATATTAATTCGTGTACTAGTTATATTTATATTTCAAACCACAATGAGTAAAAACATGCTAAACGTTACTCTAAGACATTGGAAAATAAAACAGAGAACCTTAAGAAGAAAGTTGCACTTATATCACGAGATTTTAACTTGAGTAGTTATCTGCACCATTGCAGTGGGTTCAATCACTCGAGTTAATTAGAAAGATCTTCAACGATAATTTTCATAAATTGGAAGCATAGATAAACCAATACAACGATGCATAAAATCTTTGAAGTCAAAGTGATTCCCATATTATATTTTTTCTATAAACACTTTTAAGACATACTCCCACTATGATCGTCTTATATATAAGATCCTACATGTAAAGACTTTATTTTTAATTCAGAATTTATTTTTGATCTTGTATATAAAACTTTATTCTAAAGGTTTTATATGCATTGTTTTATTGAGGTTTTTTTTTATTATTACTTCATCCATTTTTATTTATATGTTCTATTTTAAATAAAATACAATTTTTTAAGAATTGTAATTATTGTTTAGACTTTTAATATATTAATTATGTTTTTTTATTATTATTTTTTACCGTCTATAATTATTAATTTTTCCAACTACTTAAGTAAATAAAAATTTATTATATATGAGTAAAGATAAAAAATAAAATTTATGACACTTTTAAAAAATAAAATTTCAGGGACCTATCTGACGCCACGGGTATCTTTCAGGGACCTATCTGATGTCACGTCAGCTTCCGTTAAAGACAAACTGACGGTGTTAGACGGCGGGACTAACGGGACGCCAAAGTGATCTTTCAGCGGTATAAGAGATGTCACGTATCTTTCGATGACCTATCTGATATCACGGGTATCTTTCAGGGACCTAACTGACTAATAACTCAATATACTTCTTGTTTGAGGAAGTTATTTTAGTGCAACTTTTGGTTCCTAACATTAGTTGATAAGTTTTGCTTCCACAGGAACGATTTGAAAGTGAAACCCATGTTTAGGAATCATTCTTGGAAATTTTGCAAATGTACGTCAAAGAGCTTAAGACCATTGGTGAGGTTAATTGTGAGGTAATATGCTTTGTTTATTTCTTTTGACACTCTTTTTTTTTTTACTTTCTCGATACATTTTTTGTAAATTTTTTTGATTTTTTTTCTAACAAATAGTATTTTCTAGGTTGCTACCCTTTTAAAGGACCATCCAGATTTAATTGAAGATTTCACTAAATTCTTACCTGATACTTCTGCATCATCTTCTACACAGCAAAATCCATATGGCCCAAACTCATCGCAAACCTCTGATAAGCAAAGCTCTTCTGCACCAATGACAAGGGAATATGGGTGTTGGTGGAGGCGATGGTGATGGTGGTAGCATGTGTGTTGTTCTTGTTAAACCTGCAATAAATTGTTTAGTTAATTATATCCAGTTATCAAAAGAATGAATTTAAAATGTGAAATACATTTTAATCCCCTATAATTACAGACGTATGAGACACTAGTTCTAAATTAACATTTTGAAAAACTAACTTAGTCACCAACAATTTTGCAAAGGTCACGTATGTTAGCATATTGGTTGTCATCTCTCAAAGTATTATCCTTTTATATCTATTGTCACTTTGAATCCATTAATTTGATATCAAATAATCTTTATTTTCTTTAACTTAATGATTCAAATTAACTCATTGGACAAAAAATTATTGAAATGAACGTAAAAATGAACATTTTCTCAAAATTCTGAAATTCACGTGAGACCTACATGATATTATGGGCTTCTGATCTTTTACTGTTAAGTAAGTCGCATACATTGACATTGAAGCAATCTTTGTCCATCTATCATACTTAGTCGACCAATTATCAATGCATAACCATTGGCATATCATTTCTAACAATGCACTAAATCATTTACTTATGAAAATAAGTGATCAATGTTATCTTTTAATTTCCACTTCAATATATCATACAAGGTCTATTACGTGCTTATAAATTTGCAATTAGTGCAGTTTTTGTAATATATTGTGCCAGTGACAATGACTATAATTTGAAATTGTGTTTGTGGATGTTGTATCCGTTCCACCCAGCTCTATATAGCCTAAAAAGGTCTTGTTGTCATGTTTAGCACTCATATGTAATCATTGTTGAAAATATATTTGCCATTATGAGCATACCTTCACCTGCTATTGTTAAAACCATGGCCAAATTTATCCTCGACTTCTATATTTTTCCAATGCTAACTCGAATCATGGGTTGGTAGATATCAGAAGTTTTGGTTTTTCGGATTAGACTACTAGTCCACTTCACCCTTATAATATCTTTCTTAGAAGGTAGATATCATACCTATTTCCCAACTACTGCCAGGTTCTGGAGTGAGAAATTTTTCACATTTAGACCACCATTTTTCTTCCATTTTCATAATGGACACTGGTTTAGCAAAGAATTCAATTTGTTTCCCTGTGTACTCCTCCACAAGAAAACCATACATTTATCTTTAATTTATTCAAAAAAAATATGGAAAGATGCGGAGTGATGCCCATTATTTGTGTATAAATATATTAAGTTGATCAATTGACATTTCTCATAGTGTGACAAGATTTTTGTCGGCCAATTTTGTAGCGTAATTGTGATTCTATCCACATCTTTGAAGAGAGAGGAATTCCCAAGTACTTTATAGAGAAGGTATCCATTAGGAATCATGTCTTTGTCATAGTATTGATGTTGGTGGTATTTACGTTTTAATATGGGACAAATACTTTGGAGGGATGCAATCACATTTTTTGGTATATGTCATTTGGTACCGTCATCTTTGTTATAATTTTATTATGTTTTTAAAGAGCATTTCAAGAGGAAGCAACAAAAGAAACATGGAATGATTTTCTAACATGTGGTCCTTCGGTCTATTTTTCTTCTACAAACATTATTATCTTAAAGAAAACAATGTTATCTTGAAGAACAATCCTTTTAATGGAGTAGACATGTTGAACTTGATTAAAGTTTGATCTTGGGTTTGGTTTTTTTATGTTGTGAAGTTGCATGTTTTATTTTCTAATTGGTGTATTAGCCCAACAATTAGTATTTTAATAGCAACTATGTAGAGCTCATGTGGTATTTGTTGATTTTGAGTACATCCGGTATTCGGTTAATGAATTTTTTGGTTAATAAAAAATTAGATATTTAGTTATGTGTATTTGGCATAACATAGGAACAAAGGTTAACTGCAAACAAAATTACTTGTATATCCCGAAAAAAAATGTATGTAGACAAGATAGAGTTTGTTCTGTCCAAATAAGACAAGCGTCCTTTGGATGGATATTTAGTCTAGTGAGAGAGAGCACCAGTCCTATGTACCCATTTTAACGATGTAGTGTTCAGCGTGATGTTCTGGACTGAGAACAGCCTTGTGGCTTTAGAGGGAACCAAGGGCTAGATCCCAATCAAGTTTTGATGTAGGATTTCGTAGGATTTCTGAATATCCAGTTGGGATAAACAAGATCTCCCTAGTCAACAAAGTGTGTTATTGTGTCAACTTAGGGATGGAGAGAACATACCTTAGCCCCTATAGCATGGTGGTTCTTATAGGGGATTATCTGATACGTGTATCCTGTGGGCTTTCTGATAAGGTCTGTGAGAAGGAAGTGTTTTGTTAGGATTTGTAAAGGTGCTGATAAGATAACATTTTTAAATCCTGTAACGGATAAACACTAGCTTTTATCCCATGTTTATCGAGTTGTGCAAGAATATAGGAGTGATGGTTAGGCGATTGGGACCGTATCGGTTCTGATATATCCTGTGCTCGGTCCTGATCCCGTAAGCCCGTAATTCACTCAAGTGTCCCTAGCTCGGTGTACTGTGAATCCGACCATATTGTGGTCGGAGCTCTTAGACTCAGTGCTTAACTGGTCAGTGTAAAGTTAAATCGGTCGGACTGGGGTCAGGTCCACTACAAACGATATTCTAGGAACTCAACAACACCTAGTTCTTATGGGCATGTTAATATTGTGCTAGGAAAGATGTAGGCGGCGTACAAACTATTATTGAGAGAGTTCAGCAATAGGTACTCTCTCTTGGGAAGGTCGTTTAGCGGGACTGTGACCTCTGTATAAGCAAATCAGGCTGACTGTTTTGGATCCTGAGGTTATGGCTCTCAGTATTGTTGGCGGTGGCCTAGATGATACTGTAAATTCTCTGCGGTAAGACTATGATCAACTACCACCATAAGGATTGCAAGAGTTGGATATTCTCTTTGTTAGGATTCTCTCTCTGGGGAGTATGGATGTGTATATTGTATATATTGATGTTGTAGTGTGTCTTCAGCCCTCTAATGGAATTTGGTATGTATAGGATTGACATGGGTTGATTAGCTTGATGTATTTCCTTCGGTAAATCTTCTATCCTTGAGGATAACCTTCAATTGTTCATATATTATTTAGATAAGCGATGATCCATTATAATAATAGATAATCCAACGTTAATCTTTTCTGATCGAGTTGTTATCTTCTGGAGATTGACTTCTCAATTAAGTCTTGTGATCGGCTTACAGGCGACGCCCTTATTCGAGCTCTTCCGAACTAGCCCAGGCTCTTGAGTCCTTCGCTATAGGTCTTTTGATCTAGTCTTTTTCTGTAAGGCTTTCCTGTAGGTCGTTTTAGGGCTATCTCATAGGGTAGGTGTCCTTAACTCGTGACAAGACCAAAACAGATTTCAATGTGGATGGTGTTAGTGCCAAAACAGTTACAAACTATAGTTTAGATGACAAAACCACTTTATATGATTTGATAAACAAGGTGTTAAGTGTTCAAACAAAGCTGAATAAAGGTGTCGAAGGACAGTTTATCAACAATGAGGAAAAACCAAAAAAGAGAAGTTTGCAGCATAAGCTCAAAACGATGAAGAACAGGTGAACAAAGAAACAACATTCTGGAACTAGACTCAAAAAGATTGTCAAAGAAGAAGATTTAGAAGAAGGGCAAATGATTGAAGGATGCATCTAACCCACAAAGAAATTCCCAAAATACCTGCTAAAAGACCTCACCAATAGCTCTGGAAGAACTTATCAGAGGGCAAGTTTTGAAGAGAAGATGGATCAAGCAAAGTCAAAAGCATGAAGTAAAGACTCAAATAAAGGATGATCAATTGATGAAGCAGAAACAAGTCACAACAAAGAAATTCAGAAAAGTCTATCTCTGTTAAGCTATTGAACTATTTGAGATATCTATCTAACTCATCCATCTTTCTGACGTTATCCATCTTTCTGTCAAAGATCCTAAATGTGATAGCAAATCTCATTCACTATTAAATAGTTGTCAAGCCAAGGACATGGTAGACAAAACAAAGAAATATCTGAATATGAACGTTGGAATTACAAGGATATTTCTTTAGTAAGCAATGCGTACAAAGTGTACAAATGTTAGGCGACTCATTTAAGAAAAAGTAGACGAAGGATTGCTAGATTGCATGCCACCAAATAGAGATGTTGTCAAGGACAACTATGAGTATTGTCAAGAAGACAAGGTGCGTGAAGACCAAACTCAAAGTTCCGGCAATGGTCATAAAAAAGATTGAAGTCCATAAATAGAGGATTGGAATATAGGAGGGCAATGACAATGATTCGTCAAAAAGCCAAGAGAAGTCTTCTAGATAAGAGGGTCCATTAAGATCTGGGTTGGTAGCTTGTACTATCCGAATAGTCTTCCACCTCAAAACTAGAATGATGGCAGACACCCGCTTGATTTATTTTGGATCAATGTGAGAGGGTACCCTAACACGACGGGATGCAACATCATGATGAAACATATTCCAAAAAAAAAAATTTGTTAATGCTAAGAACCAAGATTGTCGGTGTGGAAGGGAACCTGTATTCTTGATTGCTTTTCAAACTAGGTTTGATTGGTATTGAAAGAGAAGATGTAGATGCGTGTGAATCAATCGAGATAGTTGTACACCAAAAGCCAAAAAACCCTATGACTTCGATACTAACCCTACTAAGATTTGTGATTCTCTAGCTTGATTTGTTCGCTTATTGGTTAATTGTTATAACAGGCTATCAATGAGTATTTGTTAAATGTTATACTTTGTGAAATCTTGATATTACGTTCTTATGACACTAAGACATCAAATGATTTACATTTATTACTATGTCTTACTATCTCTAGTTTTGTTGTGTGTTGTCTAGTATGCTACTATCACGAATATATGGATGATTCAGATATGTTAAAATGAATGAATTATATAACCTTTGAAATGATTTTGTAAATGCAACCAATAAGCGAAATTGGTCTATATTCTTCCAATCTCATGAGATTCTACTTCTTGGGGATCAAACACACAAAGGAAGAGTAAGCACCATTCACAATTTTGTCATTTATGTGAAATTCCTTGAAGATGTTAAAAAAATCAGCCTCCAATAAGTGTCAATTTTTTTTTGATAAATTTAATGTTAAATTTGTCTGGACGCTAATTTTTAAAGCTACCACAAGTCCAAATGGTCTCTTTGATTACTTCAAGAGTGAATTTGATTGATTGAAATTGATGCCATCCAATGATCCAAAATTGATCACTTCCATTTTTGTTCAGGAAAAATGTTATGGAACTGTCTCCAAACACCCTCCTTCACTTCGAGTACATCCTATTGGAATTTTCGCATAAATTAACATAAATAGAAAATTACAGGATCTTAGAATTTCATGATTCTCACAATTGGTCAGTAAGAAGAGAATACATACCTTTATTTATAGCAATAGCAGTCTTGATGGGAATCACTTGTTTGATAATTGAGAAGCAAGATTTCTATTTCTTGCCTTGTACTTCTATGTTCTAATCTTTAGTGATGGAGAAGAAATTCAGAGAATAAACTTATGTCGGGAAGAAGATCTTGTTCTTGTTACAACATGCCTTCTGAACTGATGCATCCATCAGGCAACAGTTGCTATAAAATAAAACTTCTCTATTTTACACAATTTATTATTCAGCCCTTTACTATTTAATTATTTATTTATTAGTTCTTCAATAAGTCACATATTTCTCACATGAGATACTTAATTAATATCTTACACATCCTCCATCTAAGTAATCAAGCTCATCAACCATTCTTATCAATGCCTTGCTATTGTTAAAGTATATTTATGCCTCCCTGACCAATCATTAAACAAGTGAAGAAAGTATGCAAAGATTTCCTTTTAGGTCAAGTACGTAGGAAGTAAAAGACAATTAGCTCTTGTAGCTAGCCTACGAGGTTATATGTCACAAAAAGACCAAAGGGGGTAATGCGTTTTGATTTATGTTTTATATTTTTTTTTCTTTGTTTATTACATGTCAATACCTAAATGATCATACCATCAATTGATACTACACATGTTACATGTTGGTGTTAACCATATTATTAATAAAAATTAAAATCAAAATTTTTGTAATATAAAAAGACTAGAATAAAATAAAAAAAAAGGTATAAAAATTTCCGTGAACCAAAAACTTATTAAAAAAATAATTGGGGAATTAGGAACGAGGCAGCAATTGAAATGTATTGCTGGGTTGTGGCGAACAAGTAAGATTTTCTTTGGAAGTATTTAATGGGTGAATGAAGTGTACTTAAAAAAATCAAGACTTCTGGGCTTATCCATACCGAAGACTGAAGTTGATATTGAAAAAAAAACATCAATCTAAGAGATAAAGGTAGAGCAGGGTTCCAACACAACATATGAGTGCCAATTAAAATAGCAGGTACACCATCAATTCAGCGTACAATTGGTTATTTGACCTTGCTCATCAGATGGATTGCACTAAAAAGGAGGCTGCTAACCAATGATATATTATTGAAATTCAATTTCAAAAATATTGATATAGAACACTTGACCAGCTTTCTTTCTTCAATATTGGAATAATAGTAAGACAATAATGATGGATAAACACAAAAATGCTTATTAATTTTACGAGAGTTTCTCCGATACTAATATAAAAAAATGAGTTTCGGTATCCGTATCACACAGAAGCTAACCAATAAAAATGTTCCTTGTCGTGTCATATATGTTGTTTTGCCATTATAATATTGTTGAGGAGTGATATTTTGTATTATTACTATTTGATCCCTCCTATTTTAATTAAGTTTTTATTTGTTAGATATAAAAAAAATTATATCAAATTAAAAGTTGTCTTTTTTTATTTTATTATTCATATTGAATTAGGTGATGTGATATCATATTAGAATATGAAGAAGTATGATTTCTCTCCCATCATTCATCTTCCTTTCAAGAGGCCCTCATCCTTCATATCAGTGTTCAATCTTCCTCTGACTACCACTTGTCGCCACCGGCCTTCTTCAGCCTTCATAAATATATTAAGAATAAAATAACACATATCATAAACAAAAATTTCTAAACCCCAAAAAAAAAAATATCAACCATAATCAAAATTGAGAGAGAGAGAGAGAGATAAATTGGGGGAGAAAAAAAAAAGAGATTGGGGGAATTTGTCGACGAAGTTCGCGAGTCCAATTTGAATAGAAAGAGGATGGCAATGGGTGATGGTCATCTGAGGAAGATTATTAATATTGAAGATATTGAATAGATTTTGGCTATGAAAGAAGATGAATGATAGTAGAAATATCCTAGTTATCTTATTCAAATATGATATTAAAACACCTTATTCAATATGAATAAAATTTAAAAAATAAATCAACTTTTAATTTGATTTAATTTTTTATATTTAATAAATAAAAACTTAATTAAAATACCAGGGACCAAATAGTAATAATATAAAATATCATTTCTCAACAATAATGTAATGACATGACAACATATATGACATGGAGCATTTTTATTGGTTACCTTTTTTTTGGTACTGAAACCTATTTTTTTATGACGGTATCGAAGAAACTCTCTAATTATATAATGCGACAAATCATATCAAATACGTTAAAAGTGATTAAATGTTAGATAAAATAAAATCGAGGAAGTATTAAATAAATTAAGGTTTTAATTATATATTCTTGAACAATATTCTCATCTTGATGAATCCCGTACGTGTTTTTGATGACCAAATCCCGTACGTGTTGTTAATAAAAAAAAAAAAAAGGGGGAAAATGATTGAATTATAATGTTTGCGAGTAAGAATTAAAAAAATTAAAGAATCTCATTCAAGCAAGCCACTTTCATGCTTGTGCAAAGTAACGAGCACACAAGGATGCGAAGATAAGGTTAAGAGAGGGTAACTTAATAGAACAAAATATTTAAAATAATAATAGTATAAACGAAGAGATTAATGGTTGTGCATTGACGATATAAATTTTTTTATATCAATAATTTATCTTTCATCATTTATTTGTATTACTTCTATTTAAAAGTAAGATCATATCATAAATACATGAATGTTCGATGATACACTGAGTGTGTAATCTTTACAATGTCGGTGCACCATATATTTTCTCCTAAATAAAATAATATATAAGCGAGTTTGACATTATATTTTGACTCAAAAACTTAAGACAAGAAATTTGTGGATATTATCACTTATATATTTTAACTTATCCATTATTATATTATGCGAAATTTCTTTTCCTACCTAACTCATATTTAGAATTCTAACAATTTCTCGGTCATTGAGACCTTAACAAATATATATTCCTTAAAAAAGGGCAATAAAGTGTGAGATGCTCAATGATGACAACAAGGTAAAGTAGGAAACTGAGAGTTACTTTCTAAAATTATTTCAAGTACAAAAGAAGGTAAGACCTTTGTTGGATGGAGGTAGTTTTGAGCAATTACCATAATATCAAAACCACGTGCTAATTTCAACAGTAAAGGAAGATGAGATAAAGGTTGTTGTGTGGAATTTTGGATTCAAACTTACAAAGATAAAGAAGTGGAATTTTGAGATAAAGCTGTGGTCCTTATCTTTTTACTAAATTCAAAGTTACAAAGAATTTTGGATTTTATTAAAAGAAGATATTTGCGGATTCGTGATGGAATAATATAATTTTTCAAAAACTCTAAGCTATTTGACTGCGGAAAGGAAACTAAATCACTTACTCTCAAAGATCAATTTTAAAACCTTAAAAACTTTATACATGACCATGTGAATTATATCCACTTTATTCTCCCGAAATGTCTTACTTTATCCTTTATCAGTTTTGTCCCAAAGATTTATAGCCCTTAAAAGAAGATATTTGTCATATATATGTACTAACCATAGGTTCTCATGAACTTCTTATTTGTCAAAGGAAAATTCAGGATATTGTGGTGTTCAAATTACTTTTTTCACAGAAAAAAATAATATATATAAGCGCACAAAGGATGTTGAACCCTTATATAAACAATGGGGGATTATTTTGCTATACAACGTTTTGGTGTAGGCTCAAAAAAGTGTAAAAATTCTTATGTTCATGACTTTTCTTTTTTTTTCTTTTTTTTTGTTTCACGGTCGATAACTTATTCACGGTTGTAGAAATTATTAGTTTAATAATCACGATGAAAGCAAAAATGAAATGTGCCTACTGGGATGAGAAAATAATTTACCAACAATAAACTCGACCAATAAGGCGATGGTTATTAATAAGGTAATTGATTGGTGAAAAGAATCATGCGAATTTTTTAAGTAAATTTTGAAAAATTCTTATAAAAAAAAGGTAAATTTTGAAAAATAATACTATGAAACAATCAGTTGAATTTTCTAGAATATATTATGATGAGATTAAATATTGATACTAATTAGGAGGAACTAGATTAAATCTTGCATATTCTCAACCATGATAAATAAGTTTTCTATTAGCAAAGGAATGTATCATGGTGATCCACCAACATCGTGTCTATATCTATTGGTTTTTGGAAGGTTCAATGGTCTAGTAAAGATTATAAAGTTGTTTGTAGAGGTTTTCTAAAGGCTAGTAAGGTGAATAATAAAGAGATGGGAGTCTCTTATCTTCAACATGCTAAAGATACTTTGCTGACATATACAACCTCAAAAAATCTTCAAGTCGAATATATGTACTTACACATTGCTGCAAACTCCTGAATTTCAAAACTAGGTCCATTCCTTTTAGATGTTTTGGAGTTCCAATTGGTGTAATCCTAGGAGGTTTGATACTTGGTCAGTCATCACTTAAATTCTATGCTTTCTGACTTACTAGTTTATTCCGATTGACGTTTAATATTATTCACACTAATTTTTAGATAATTATTGAAGATATCAATTTATCAATTTAAAATATTATAGTTTGACCAAAATATCTTGATAGCTCATACCTACCATGCATCATACTCTATTTTTTAATGTATAGTAAAAAACTAAGTCAATATAAGCAAATGAAAAAAAAAAAGTAGTTAATGCTTTTTAATTTTCTTAAACAACAACAATAAGTGAAAAGTCTCAAAACGACAATTAAATTTTAATTTGCCCTAAAAAATAAAAGTATATAGCAACTTAATCATAAAATTTCGAAAAATGATAGGAGTACATATTTTTTAATTTTCACTTTCTATATTTTCATATTTGCATGTAATTCTTGCCCCCACACATCGCTATAAACTTGCAAAGGAATAAAGCAAAAAAATGAATTATCATTTTTGTCTCATCTTAAATTGTTAGCTCACGTTTATCTTGAGTGGCCGACTCCCCACGTGAATGATCCTTATCCATCACATGGGAGTTTTGAAAATGAGTATATTGCACATAAAAAACGTGACTGAATAGAATGAACGGCAAATAGATGATGCTGTAAGCTCTTCTTTAGATGGTGAAATAATAGGGCATACAGTGAAAGCCCACAAGTAATTGTCCTCGTTTCCTTTCTAAGATATAACAGAACCCGAGGACAAGGGCTCTTGAGTCACCCTCTACATCCCTTTGTCTGAATATTATGTGTTGAGAGCTTTAAAGTTGAAGTTTGGTACACCATGAATGCTACTCTAGTGTCGTCACTACTTGCCTAACTTCATTGGTGCTCTCACAAAATGACAACTCTTTCAATTAGTATATAAATCCTTATTCTCACTCTTCCAATTACAATCCATGATTGATCATGATCAATGAGATAATCTATCTAGACCTAGCTAATCAACTAAAAAAGTAAAAGTAGGGTTAAACACTTAGGATGGGCACCTTTTGTAGTGATGAGTACTTATTGTTATCCTTAAATTTTGGAAGGCAAGTTTTTTATATGCAATTTTAAAAAAGAAGCTAAGATATCATCTTGACAACTTATTAAGTTATTGCTTTTCTTTGGTATTTTCAATTAAAATCTTCCAACTACCACCATGCATGTGAGCGAGAAATCATTTAGATAGATGATCTCTGATCAGATTAATGGTCTACCACATATCTTTATCTGAATTCAAAATGCATAATGATCATAATGATTTATATAAAATTATTAGTGATGATATAGTAATAATAATAAATTAATTATTATTATTATTATTGATAATTATTGACTTCCTTCCTTAATCCCTAAGGATATGAAGGAAGTATATCATATCGTTATGGAACGTTGAAGACATAAGTGGTGTGAATTTAAGAGATGCATGTGAAGACTTCAATTGCACTCATCTTCAAGAATTAGGTTTACGTCCGAGTCCAATATGTTGCATGGCCATGCACTAAAATGGGTAATTGGGAAAAGTAGGGGTGAATCTTTCACAAAAATAGATAGTGGTTGCTATTTCGTGACCATGTGTCAACTTTTTGCGGCTTTAGTTAGGCAGTGTATGGGCAATTTCTTTTTCCAAAACGTAAATGCAAATGCATGTCCATACTTGCCTGGCTGTCTTTCTATATGTAAGAATGAGAGTGGATTACATGTTCAAACAAACGTCCTTACCTAATCCGCCAGGAAAATTCCATTCAGGAGCACATAATTTAAACTTGGTATGATAGAAACATAGCTAATTATAACCACGAATATAGTATTGTTAGTCATTTGCTATTGTGAGTATAAAAGTTTTATTACATTGTTAATGATGTATTATCATTATATTATTTCATTAATTAAAACTTATGGCTAGATATCATTAACAATGGTTCAATTGTTAAGAATTCAACTCATACTTCATAAAAGCTTGATTTTGAATCTGGTTAAAGTGTGAAACTCATTAGTGGATAGATAATTTATATGTACCTTTGTAAATACTCCGTGTCGTGGAAGATCTGACTTGATGATATATGGTGAGTCTTCGAGATCTAATTCACCTAAATTTTTTATAATAAAAAAAAAAGGCATGGTTAACATTTTTTTAAAACCAATAATATATTAAAGTTAAATTTAATGTATTTATTGTTGTAAACGTGTTTATAGAAATAATAAATACATTAAATTAACTTTATCCCCTAAAAAAGGTGTTTGACGCATGATTTATTTTTGTCCATTATATCTACTAATCAAAAGTTTTAACTTTCTAAGGTACGAATGTGTCTGTTTTTAAACTATGAAAGTACAATTAATCATTAGCTTGAGCTTGAGTCAAAAGATACAACTTCTGAATTACTTAGTTTATTAAGCTATATACATGAGACAAAGCAGTCATTGAGATAATAATACAAAATTACTATATATATATATATATATATATATATATATATATATATAAATAAGAGAATGCCTGCCACTGATGAGATCGAATATATTATGCTTCAAGGTTTGTGGATCTCAAACATATCTTATATAATCCACCTACTATCATCTCATAATTTACTATAATAAGATCGTGCAGATAAGGTTTATATAAGGCCCTATATTACAACCCACATAATTAGTTTCCCCTCTCAACTCATCGTGGTACTTAAAACACCAAATAAATAAACTTAAGCTACTTATATAAACAGAGGCCTAATAAAGCTAGATATTACAGTACTCTAGCTCTCATAAGCACTTATGAAAATATATTATATATAATTATATTAATATATGCATAGGTTTAATAATTAATCTTCATCTCACAATGACCAAATATCCTCCATGCTCCAATAGTTGTTGTCATTGGTAGGACAACAATTACTAGCAGATTGGTCAGTAGGGAATGTGGGGAATTGAGTAGTTGGAATAAATGGATCCAAAGTTCCTTGATACGAAGGTGGAGAGTATGTTGATGATCCTATTGGCTCATGAGCCATGGTGGTGGACATTTGACTAGTGCTTGCTTGATGATGATGATGATCATTCATTTGATCAGAAGTAGAAGTACTCTGTTGTTGGAAATTCTCTGCTTGCTTAATGTGCTTCTGGATCCTAGTCCTCCAGAAGTTCTTAATCTCATTGTCGGTTCTTCCAGGCAGATGCTTTGCAATTTTGGACCACCTACATTAATTGGTCAATCTTTTTTGTAAAATATAATCACAATACATATGTATTACTAATTGAAAATCGTAAAAAAAAAAATAATTGATTAATAAGCTTGTCAGACGATTGATGTATGAGTCCTATGGCCTATATATCATGTTGTATATATTTTTGTTTATTTTTTAATGAATATAGAGGTGTATTTGATAAGGACTGTGTTACAAATTGTGAAATGGGTTAGAGTAACCTATTTGTACTCATTATTATTATTATTATTATTTGTTTTTGAATTTTTTTTTCTTCATTTAGTTGGCTGTACGATAAGAAACTTTTTGAACCTGAAAGCTTATATAATAAATAGTACTCCTTCTTGTCCATATTATAAGCACCCTTTTTGTGAGAGAGAAATGGTGCTTATAATATGGATCGGAGGGAGTATAAAGTATGTCTTGATTATAATAAGATTTTTTTTATCATATGCATCTTATACTAGTTCTAAGCAGCATCACCATATCAAACATTTGATTAAGCAATATATTAATTAATGAAACAAAGAAAAATTGATGCAAGTTTGTTAAAATTGAAGACCTATTCAATTAAAAAAAAATAAAAAATAAAAAATTGTAGACCACCATGGTGTGCTGAAAAGCGGTGAAATGCGGCTATAGCTTACAGAGGGGTGTGGTGATGAGAATAATGTGTGCATGTGAATGTGTTCATGAAAGAGAGAGTAAGCACAAACATATGTGTAGTTTCTTGGAAAAGAAAAGCATAAAGTTGAGATTTAATTAAATAAACAACAATATTGCTTTTATTAAAATGTTAACTATTAGTAGTACTTAAAAGGTTAAAAAAAATAAACTACTATTACTTTAAAGGTTGTTAAAGAAACAAAAGTCTTGAAAAATGTTAAACGCGTTTAACATTAAAATGTTGAATGTGTTTGCAATAACTAATGTTCTTATAATATTGTTAGTAAATAAATTTTTTTATCATTGTATGCTAGATATGGCGTCATATTTTTTTATGTGTGATTGTGACCGATGAAAAGCTAGGATATATATATATATATATATATCATAGGCAAAATATATATAGAAGTAAGGTATACATCATTTTATGTAAAAAGCGATAGTAAAAAAAAATTAAAACTCTTAATTAAAAAAAAAAAAAGCTAGAAATGGGTGTCACATTTTATTGATAAGCAAAAAGTGGCAACCCGAAAATTAAATACGTATCGTGTGTCTGATAGAAACCATGTTCATTGGCTGAGAATAAAAGGGATGCATGTTAGACTCCCACATATAAAAAGACTAATGTTACAAGATGCTGAAGGTCCCTTCTTTGGTACGTGGAAAATGCAATGATGCCTTTGCTTTGCAGCTTGGGCTCCAAGGTCACCAAATTTAGTTTTCTCAATGCATGCCACAGGTAGAAAGTATGATTCAATTCAAACATCTCCAATTCGCTTTTACATGCATTCCTTTTCATAAAACAGTTTTTTGTTTTTGTTTTTGTTTCCAACTACAAATTTTGAAGGAAATTTCTAAAAACTATTTCTCACCTCATTATTTCTTTTTTTCTTTTCTCTTTTCTTGTATTGATTCTCATAAACTTACTTCGCAATTCTTTTTGTTCAAGAAGCTAAATACAAAGGTGGATAGTTTATCTTTGCACTATGAGAGTTATCATCATGGAGATACTCGAATTTATAATTGCCTCAGCATTGATCTATGGTCGAGGATTTGCTCCTATTTGAGTCGGTTAATTGTATAAGGGTTGAATACCCGTTGGACTCATATATACCATTTCTTTTGCCGAGAAAAAAATGACTAATAAAATTGGTTCGATAATTTTTTTTTTTAAGTTTAATAGATATGTATTAACGGAATATCATTCACCATTTATTTATTTATTTTTATCTAAAATTTAATGACCATAAACACATAAATAAATGGTGAATAATACATCAACAATATTAAATTTTTTTACTCTATTAATTCACCATATGTTCTTTCTTTTCTTATATCATCATTTATATCTATTTTTCTATTTTTCTATTATTACGTACTTTGTCTCATTTCTTCATTCTTTCTCTAAACTTATCTTTCTATATATTTTTTCGTACACCTTTTATATCTAAAAATAAGATGTAGGATAACTTTTTTAAAAAATAAATTGCTCGCACGCCCTCCAAAAACTCCTTGAAATTTCTCTTTCACGTGAACTAGGGAGCTATTTAAATGTGTGCCCCACTTCTGTGAGCTCAACCTAAAATAGAATTTTATCTTGTACAAGCTATTCGGTTCTCATTATAGAGATACACAGTTATAAAATGTAATGCTATAGGAAATAAATAGCTTTAATCCGCGTAAGACAGCCCAGTTGATGGCTGCAGGGATACTTAGGATTTCCCCTTCCCCAAGTCATGGGTTCTAGTCCCAGACCTCCCATGTAAACCAAAAAAAAATAAATAAATAGCTTTATTAATTATTTTTATACTCTATCAAACAATACTATCGTGATCTACAGCTAATTCAAGTTCATATCTTTTTTTAATAAAAAAAACTTCATATCTATCTATTTCTTTTTATTGTGTGTTTTTTAATCAACCCTTATATTCTTAAAAGAATTTCTTTACACCATCATATACAATTTTTTTTATCTCATTCATTTTTTCACATTAAAACATTAATTACTTCTCTCTTCTCTTCTCTCTTCTCTTTTCTTCTTATCTTTCTTTTTTTTTTTTTTGGTATACTCTTTTCTTCTCATCTTTCTTCTCTTCTCTTCTTATCTTTCTTCTCTCTGCACATTTTATATTTCAAAAATATCAAAATGAAGTATAAAACTATCATTTTTGTTTTTCCATACTGTTATCATTTTTTCCTTCACCTTCGAAGTTCATGTGCGCTTTTTTTAATGAAAAAGTTCATTTTCAATTTTATTTTTTTATAAAAAATTTCATATGCATTTTATCATTGTTATTGTTTTTAAAATTCAAAAGTTTATAAAGTAGAAAATAACTTGTTTCTGGATTTCCGCATTTTTTTTATTATTTTGATTATGGGTTCCGCATTTTTATTCACCCGACACCTATGTACTAGTTATATCCTTGGATCTTATCCTATACCCGTTGTTTTTTTCCCTTTTTTTACCTTTCAAAAAATGAAGTTGTTATCCTAGTCTTTTTTTTTTTATATATAAATTTTAGCGAATACTTTATCCTCCCCTTTCAAAAAATAATTTGATTATTTTTAACTATCATTTTTAGTCTTAACATCAATTGCATACTAGCAAACGATGGATGTTCCTATCACAGCCCAACTCTAGGGTAGTCAAATTTTGAGATAATGGACACTTAAAATTTAAAAAAAAATATATAAAAGTTAGATAAAAGTGAAAACTTTGCGTTCAATAAATTCATGGATTTCTGTTAAAAGAAAAAAAGAAGTGGAAAATTTAAAAATGAATGAAAAATAAGAGGACATTAACTAATTATCATGAAAAAAAAAACTAATTATCATTATTGATGAATCTTGATTCCTTGTGTTCTTCATAGATCTGTGCCGTATGAAGGTACATGGAAAAACTACTTGTGCTCCATCTAAATTATAATATACCTCATGGTAAACAAGCGAGGGAGATTGAATGAAACAAAAAGGAAAACATAATATGTACCTTTACACGAAAACTCTCCAAATCTTCCATGCGGTTGAAATCACAAACAATCATTATGGCATCTCAAAAAAAAATTTAAGAATCGGATTTCGCATAAGGATTTTGGCCATGAGCTCACAAATAAATTCCCGGTGTTGAAATCTTTCTCTTGGCTATAAATTAGAACTCGCTCAACCACAAAGTTTTCTCCCACTCAAATAGTCTTCCAATATTGCACTAATTCTATCTCCGAGAAGTTTGTGACTTCAAAAACAAATACTACAACTAACAAGCAAATAACATCTTTCATCTTTCGAAGAGTAAGGACTTTGACCTATCATTTTTTTTCCCAAGTTACACAATACCATTTCTAAAAAAATTTTAGATCTACAAAGTAGACCAAATGAAGTGTTCATATATATAGATATTTTGATGTGTGTGTATATTTTAATGTGTGTGTGAGTATATATATATATATATATATATATATATATATATATATATATATATATATATATATATATATATATATATATATATATATATATATATAGACACACACATGTGTGTGTATGTATACACACATATATTTTTAATTAATAATGATAATCAAATATATGTTCACCTGTTTCCCCACTTTGCATGAAGTTCCATGATCAAAAGTTGTTCCTCGGGTGTAATATTCCCTCTTCTCACATCAGGGCGGAGATAGTTTAGCCACCGGAGCCTACAACTCTTTCCGGTACGTTTTAGACCTAAAAAAATTATGAGGGGTCATTATATATCGCCTTAGGGTTTATGTAGGAAAATATGATGAAAGGAAGAAGAAGTTACCAGCAGCTTTGGCTAAGGAGTTCCATACACCTTCACCATGATTTGCAATATAGTTGATCAAGATCAAGTCTTCTTCCATAGTCCATGGCCCCTTTCTCACTTCAGGATCTTGAGATGAGTTGCACGGTCTTTTGTCCATTGTTTTTAGTGTATATGAGAAAGAGAGAGAGAGAGAGGGGGGGAGGGAGGGAGGTGAAAGAGAAAAAGAGAGAGACAGAAATCATAATGAGAGTAGGAGGGTTTAAATAGAGAGAGACTAAGACGAATTTTTAATTGTATATTAAAGCATTTTTATTAGTGATTAGTGATAACCTAGGGTTTTTACGTACCTAACTATGTTAATCATATCAACATGCATGCATGAATAACAAAACTTATATATGTTTGCATGCATGACCATTTGTTTTTTTTTTCTTCTATCGAACAAACTATAGTTTATAAATCTAATATACCTACGTCCCCTGATGTTATGAAGGCACATGCATAAGCATATATACAAGGTGACTGTAAAATAGATACGGGAATACTTACATTTGGCAAACTTAATAAATATCTCATTTCTTACCAACAAAATATATCATGATATAGATGAGTTTTTTAAGTATTTTTTGAAAACTAGTAATTTTACCCGTGCATTGCACGAGTTTATTTTTTTTTTTTAAAAAAATTGATTATAGATTTTGGAAATATGTATTTTTAAATAATAAGTTAATATGAACTTTTTATAAAAATGATCTACATGTATTTAGAAATGAATAATCATAAACATTAACCTTTGAATTTAGTTTCGCTACCAACTTTTTCATTAATAAAAATTAACTAATAATGTATCAACTATGTGATTTCTAATTTTAATTAACAACATAATTTCTTATATTAAAAAAAATCCAACTCATTTTGATTTTTGTTTTATTTAATCCATCGTTCCAAATGCATTTTGTTAGTAATTCGTTTTGCAAGTCGAAATGCAACTTTTTTTTACCATATATATCATAATCATTATTATTATTATATTTGTCTCAAAATATAAGACATGTTTTCACACTTTAATTAATTCGTGTTTATAAGATTCGAACTTTTAAATTATTTGCATGTATTAGAACTTCATAATTTTAAATAAGTATATTGTCTAAAATATAAAATAACGCATCATTATTTTTCACAATTTAAATTGCAACATGTTGTATAATTTTTTGGATTTTTTTAAATTTGAATTCATGTCTGAGTAAATATTTGATTGTATTAAGCTAAATCATTATACCAAATTATAGCTCATCTTTAATACTTATATATTCGTTTTTTCCGTTGTACCAAAAGTTTATTATTCATAATGATGCTTTGTTTAAATGTTTAATATCAATTTGCCTATATTATGACTTGTTTGTATTAGAATTTCTGAAATTACAACATTATATTCGGTTTTTTTTGCTGGTTAATTGTCATATGACGAGTCGTTTAGGCATTATATATTTTTTATGTCAATATTTGATTCAAATTATATCCTTTTGAAAAGATCATTGATAACCCGTGCAAATTGTAATAATATCGAAATGCAAATTGTATGTTTGCGGGCAATTTTTATATTCATTTGTAATCCAAATTGTACTAATAAAAATTTACGAAAAATAACTTAAGATAAATATTTATTCCCGTGCGATGCACGGACAAACAAATTTGGAGGGAAAAACAAGGATGAAGAAGGGAAAATGAAAATTACAAAAAATGCCCTCAACTTCTCCTATTTTATAATATGTTGAAGAGTTTTTTAATAAGCATAATATTAAATGTTAAAGGCGAAATTCACATGTATAGAAAAGATTTCTTAGATTTAGGTTGAGGTAAAATAGTGGTTGTTTTAAATAAATTATAAGGTGCATTTTTATAGTGGAGACATAATTTGGTTTCTAAAATTTTTACATTGTATCAATTTAGTTTTTAGAATTCGTGAAAGATATTTTAGTCCATACAAATTTAGTTGATAATAGAAAATTCACTTTGACGACCTATAAATTTCAAAAGAGATTAATTTTCAGTTGTCGATCGAAAGAATCCTCGATTAAAAAAAATCACATTTCTTACCATTATTTATCTTTTAATATAACTTTTTCTGGTTCATTTTGTTCCTACGATATGTTTTTGGTTCTCACTACTCTCTCGATCCTCAACCTAGCTAAGTGAACAATTTTATTATAATCAAAATATAATAGAAGTGGATATAATAGATATTCGAACCAATTACAAATACTCCCTCCGTCCCTAAATATAAGGTCTCTTTGGATGATTTCACGTCCATTAAGAAAGTTGACTAATTTAGTTAATTGTATTAGAAATGTGAATTTTTGATATGTATTTTCAAAATTACCCTTATTAATATTATTGGGAATCTAAAAAGTGTTAAATAAATAGGGGTGTCTGTGGAAAAAAGTAATTAATGATCATTGAAAATTGGTATGAGGTCTTATAAATAGGGAAAAAATAAAAGTGTCAAAAGGGTCTTATAATTAGGGACGGAGGGAGTAACATTTTAATAGAAATTGGGGAGTTAATACAAAATTTAGAACTCACTGACCAATCCGCAAGGAAGACTTTTTTTTATTAATGTTAAATGAAAATTGGTCCCAAAATCAACCCTTAATTAAGTCTAGCAAATCCACATGGTCACAAAATTCATTGTTAAAGATAATTGAACAATTTTTTGTATCATTGAGGTCATAACATAAAAAATGGTTTATTTATGTCTTTAGTCTCTGAAAATTGAGAGTATTTTGATTTTGATCCCTAGAAATTTTTTTGACCTTGACTCATTCTTACTTATTTTGAAAATTTGTTTTAGTCCCTGCCGTTAGGAAAAATCCGTTAATTGCTGATATGACTTACAAAACGATACATCAGCATACACGTGTGCAAGTATTGCATGTTACTGGTAGGATGATATCGATGATCCGAACCCGTAAGAGCAAAAAGGCCAAAGCCTAAACAACAAACACATTTGGGTTGGGCTTTGACCCTTTATTTTGCTCCTGCATGTCTCGATCATCCACGCTACATGCAGTACTTGTACACATGTATATTGATGTGGCGTTCTCTTAGCCATATCAGCAGTTAACGGATTTTTCCTAACGGCTGAGACTAAAACCATATTTTCAAAACAATTAAGGATGTGTCAAGGTCAAAAAAACTTACAGGGACCAAAATCAAAACACTCCCAACTTTCAGGGACTAAAATCAAAACACTCCCAACTTTCAGAGACTAAAAACATAAATAAGCCTAAAAAAAATATATCTATAAATTCTCTTTATTACTTTTCATTTTTTTTCTTTGAATTCTACCATTTAAAAATAATTTTAGGATATAAAACTAATTGGCAAAATACTTAAAGGACCCACTTGAGAACCAAAATTAACTTAAAAGGCCAACTAGGAAGAAAAAAATATTGGCTTATTTAAGCTTTTGGTCCCTGAAAGTTGATCGAGTTTTGGTTTTAGTCCCTATCTTTTTATTTGACCAGTCTTGATCCTTAAAAGTTTAAATTTTTTGGTTTTGGTCCTTACCGTTAGGGATCCACCGTTAATTGATGACGTGACTAACAGAGTGTCATGCCAACATGCCATGTGAATGCATAATAATGAGTTGCTTCCACGTTGGCAGATGACATGTAATAACAGTAGGCATGTAATAACAACATAGAATATATAAGACATGAGTTCCATTATGTATTTGGTTTATTATATAAACAGAAAGGGAGAAAGACTAAAAATTATAATATTTTAGTTCATCTGAAATCCTAAGTTAAAATATTTATGAAAGAATTGAATGTTATATACTTGCATGATGATTATGGGTTTGTTTAAGTTATTGGGCTCGTGTAACTTGGGCAATCTTGGGCCAACCGTGACTAGAGTTTTGTTTGCATTGCTGGGTTATTCATGTCATCTGCCAACATGGCAGCAACTCATTATTGTGCAGACACTTGGTAGACTGATATTGCAATCCATTAGCCATATGCCAGCAATTAACGGTATTTTACTAATGGCAGAGATCAAAACAAAAAATTTTAAACTTTCAAGGACCTTGACCAATAAAAAAAAAGATAGACTAAAACAAAAATTCAATCAACTTTCAGGAACCTTTTACTTTAAAAAAGAGACATGACATGCAAATGTGACACTCCGTTAGCCACAACATCAATTAACGGTGGATCCCTAAAGGCAGAGACCAAAACCAAAAAAATTTAAACTACTTTTAAGGATCAAGACCGGTCAAATAAAAGGATAGGGACTAAACCCAAAACTTAGTCAACTTTCATGGACCAAAAACTTAAATAAGCAAAAAATATTTAAAAACCTATTTGCAATAAAAAAAATAAAAAATAACTTGGAAGACTTATCTAATAGTTTCGCCTAATTAAATTATAAGGTACATTTTCTTTTTGAGTGAAGAATCATTTTGGTCCGTAAAATTTTTGCATTGTTGTTAAGATCAAAATTTAAATTGACAAAGATTGGGAAAAGAATGACAAACAGAAGTGATGTCGAGTGTGAATGTACTTGTGTTAGAAATACTTAAATACAAAAGTGATCCCAACGGATTTGTACATGATAAATATAAAATCTTGTTGATAGGAAACTTCGATAAAAAAAAGGGAGTTATATGCACAATTCCAAGGTTGGTCAAAGGAAATTAGTGGCATTAAACGAAGAAGTTACTCAATTGGGTGTCTTTAAGGCAAAATTAAAACTAACTTCAACAACCATGTATGAAGTTTTCTATAAAAAGCAAGGCAACTCAATGGTTTTATCCTCACATGAGGATGAGTAAACTTAACATGGTGGTGTTTCGGTTAGTCAGAGTCTCTTAGTGGTAGAGCCGACAAAAAAAGTAGGCCCGACCGAGTCGGCCTAAATAAACCTGATATATAAGCGGGTTTTGACTCTTAAAATACAACCCGAATAGATCTTGGGCCTTTTTAGCCCGATTTATAAAGCCCGAACCCGCCTAAGCATATGGGCCGCCTGATACTGTTTCCTAAAACAAAGCCCGAAATAGTTTTAAAAAAATGACCCTCTACCAGGTTTAGTTAGATGTTTTTATGCTCGGACCTTTTTAGTCCGACCTGATCATGGCACGAGCCCATAGTGGGCTAGTCCGAACCCGATCGGGTAGCCCTAATTGGCGCCTTTACTTATTGGTATAAGTTTTGTAAAGAAAAGGGAGTTAAATTCCATGTTGACAGAGATTCAATGATTTCTAGTGTGTTTAAAGTGACAGTTTGGAGTCTAGGTATGTGGAATTATGAAATCCTTTTGGGGATTAAAGTTAAATCACAATCCCTTAGAAGAGGCCCTTCATTCACCTCCTAGAAGTTGAAGTCTGGGTATGGGGAATTACATTCCTTGTCAGAGGAAAAGCTAAAAGGACATATGTTTGGTGATGAGTCCCAATGTTTATTAATGGATGCTTTACAATAGTTGGAACTTATTGTCAAACAAGTTTTATTCATCTTGACAAGCATGTGGCAATGGTGGTCTTGATATACAAGGCTTCCAACTTAAAAAGTCACATGAATTCCTCATACCAGTTTAGTCATGGTTGTAAAACAACTAAATGGCAAAGATAACTTCAAAAGGGAAAAATGGAGTATTGTGTAGGCCTACAATGATTATTACCATATAGCATGTCGAAAGTCCTCTTGATGAAGGGATCAAAGTAGAGGGCTAAGATAGAAGGTAGATTAAAATCTTAGACAAATTAAATAGTTGTCAAAGGTTAAAATTGTGGAAGCAGGGCGGTTGCTGGAACACCGACAAGTATACTGGGTTGTACAAGTAATACAGTGATTAAGCAGAGTGTCGATCGCACGAGGATTAATTATTACGAGCACTTCTCACCTTAACGCAAGTGTACTTATGGAAAATTGATTAAAATATTGATATTGAGTTGTGTTTACAAAAGCATGAAAAATTAAGAATAAAGCTAGATTGGATTCTAAACGTTGGGAAAGCAAGGGACATGGTTTCATTGATAGAATTATAACAACCTTGGATAATAATATGAATTCTTCCCATGTTAACAAAAATTCCAAAGGTAGTATAATTATGAATGTTATATAATTTCCAAAAAGTATTCCTACGAGTTGTGAAATTATAATGTTTGATTAAAGGGTCAACTCAATCCCTAATCTCCCGATTGAAAGATTAAACCAAAATCATAGAGAGACTAATTCTATGAATGACATTAAGCACATAATCAAACAATTAACATATCAGATCAATTCATATAAAACTAAAGTTATAAATCACCAATTCATATCAAATCCACCATATCCCTAATGGAGACTTAGTTATACATCACGTAAAAAGAAAAAGAAAATAGAAAGAGTAATCCTATGTGTGCCATGAAGTTGTGCCACGAATTGATCGCCTTTTCTGGAATCCCTTCCTTCGAGAATCAATCCTTTGCTTTGAGTTCTCCTCTTCCTTCTTTGAGTTTAATTTCTTCTCCCTTTGTGTAGAATCCTTCCAAATAAGTGAGAATGGGGTTTTATGCCTTGGTACACCCAAAAGTCATGAAAAATGTGGAAAAAACTGATTTGGTGTTGTCGCTCGCGCCCAAGCACAGAAAACTAGCACCTGGGCGCCCCTGGGAAATGCTGGCTTGCACTTGGGCTCCCCTGGGCTGTGCCCAGGCGTGAAATGATACTGATTGGTGCTAATTTATGGTGTCAGGGCATGAACTTTGTGCGCCCATGAGCCCCGACTGACCCAAAAATCATCGTTTTCGCCTTTTTTTTTGCATCTTTTTAAAGGCTCTTCCTTTGATGTTCCTTTACCAATGATCCTTAGATTTAGGCTTCAAAACACCTGAAAACATGATAAAACAATCATTAGGTGATGGACTCAAAAACTAATCAAAATATATCAAACACTTAAGAAAACAAGACAAAACCTAAGCTAAAAGGGGATAAATATCAAGGAAAAAGTTCATAGTTTGGAATATAAATTGCGGTTGATGATCTCTCCATTTGAGTTTGACTAAGTATCAATTAAGAGGAACAGTGTAAAAAGGGGAAGTTCGACTAGCTCGATTGAAAACATAATCAAAGGTTTTGTCGAAAACCCTGTCAAAGGCAAGATTGACGTCATATGCTGGAACTAGATGTCGAAGAAGAGATAGACAATTATTTTGTTTATTTTTGAATTCAAATGTAAGACATATCAGTCATCCACTTTTCAGTAGATTGCTTAGGTAGTTATTTTTAATTTTGCCTATAAATAGGAGAATTATTTTTGTAATCAAGCTTGGAACCTAGTTATTCCTATACATCTCATTAAGCATATTGATGGAGAACATCATGTAACTTCCTTTTACATTTCAATGAAATTTAGCATTTCCAGTCTTTAATCTGTCTGCAAATTTACATTACCTTGCACTTTAAATTTCCTGCATTTAGTTTCTGCACTTAAATTTAAGTTATTTTTCTTTTTTAAACATTGATTAATTAACTTGGAAAACAAGGTTTTTCTTGCAAGCCTACGATATCCCTAAGGGTCCACCACTACTAATGGGGGTTCCTGATACTAATCCGTTTTAAGGTCATGAAGGTGCCTTCCAGTGGGGTGTTTTTCCTAGGAATCAAACCTGAGGCTACTAGCACTCGTATCCCATTCCTAGAATCTCAATTGGTTCTACAATGTCAACTGAGCCAACTTCCATTGATAAAATAATGGTCACACTAAGATTTGAACCTGCAACCAAGAGGCTACAAGATTAAGACACCAGCAACAACCACTTGAAAAACAAGGTTACTATAAAAAAATTTCATGCCCCACTCTTTCTAAGCTTTAAGATTTAAATACACAATCCAGACAGTTTAATCACTTTTTAGTTAATAAAGGGCCTTCTCTTTCTTGTAAAGGACCTTTTAGTACTTAAAAATTTTAAAGTGGTGATATTATAAAACAAGATGTTAAAAATAATTAATTAAATAAATAAGCTCTCGCATCCTTTTTTTATTGTTATATATGTAATCATATTTTATTAATTTTAAATTAGAAATAATGTATTTTTTATAAGAAAATATTTTTTGGTTTAATTATGTCACAAGTCTCTGAAGTTTGGGGTACTTTTGACAGATACCCTTATTCCTTTCTTTTCAATGTTCGATTCCCCGAAGTTACTTCTAGGTTTGTCATATACTCCTACTACCAATTCTGACCAATTTTGCTCACATGTGACATTAGAATCCTAGTCAGACGCATGAAGTTGGTTATGTAGTGCCACGTGATGTCACACGGACGAAGACGACCTCCCTCTTCAATTTTTTTTCTTTTTTTTATTTAACTAAAAAATATTAAATTTTTTAGTTTTTTAATTTTTTTTTTAAAAAAAGGATCTTTGTCCACGGGGCACCACGTGCCTAACTTCTTACGTCTGACCAGGATTATGATGTTACATGTTAGCTAAATTGGTCAGAATTGATAGTAGGGGTATATGACAAATCCAGAAGTAAACTTTGGGGAGTCAGACATTGAAAAAAAATATAAGTATCTAGCAAAAGTATCCCAAATTTCAAGGACTTTCGAGATAATTAAGCCTATTTTTTTTTATGGGTGTGGGGAGAAAACATTGTTTTTAGGTTTGAATCCGGATTGCACCATTTTATCTCTCACAGTTCTATTTCTATCAACTAAGCTGATCTTTAAGGACAAATTAGAAGTAATATTAATAAAATTCAATATCCTATCATGTTAAAATTTTTTTAAAAAAAAGTGAAGGGACACTTTGGTCCTTCAAGTTTTTCGACAAAGACACTTTAGTCCCTCAAGAAATTTAATTCATTTTTAGTCTCCATGTTTTTCCAAAAGTACCAATTTAGTCCCTCATGTTTTCTAAAAGTACCAATTTAGTCCCTCAACAAAGTGGCTAACGGAAATAGGACAGAGACTAAATTGGTACTTTTGGAAAACTTTGGGGACTAAAAATGAATTAAATTTTTTGAAAGACTAAAATGTCCTTGTCGAAAAACTTGAGGGACCAAAGTGTCCCTTCACTCTTTAAAAAAAAAATCATCGAACAAGTAGATCTAGTAGATCAAAAGGTAGGAATTTGTTTCAACTTGATCACAAAGTTTTAAGTTTGAGTACCATGGTTTTGAATTCCGGATCGAACCGGCCTGTTCAACCGGTCAACCGGTGGGGGTGCCGATCCGGAATAGGCTAGAAATCGTTCTAAAAAAATGGGATTGAACCGGCTGAACCGATATTAAACCGCTAAAACCGGTCAAAACCGATGGTTCATCGGTTTGGCCCGGTTTCAATTTTTGAAAACTCAAATTCAGCAAAAAAACTGGGCTTTTTTTTAAATAGCGGAATCCTATATGTTGGAAACTCAAACGACACGAATGTGAGTCTCACTAGTTGATTATGCGTTTGCTCTCATCTCAACGAGAAAGAATATTTAAGTTTAGATTTTAGAACTGAGAAAAATTATCAAAAATCAAAAACCCAAAAAGGCAAAGAAGTGAAGTGAAAGAAGAAATAATAGTGAGTGACTCACAAAAAGGTAAAGAAAGTAGCATCAATAATCAATAGAGAAAAAGTTAAACGGCACAAAAATCTAAAAGTACTAAATTATATGATTATATACACATGCGTTCATTAAGACCGGTTGGATTACGGTTCGATCACGGTCCAACCATTGATAATTTAGTACTTTTACATTTATGTGCCGTTTTACTTTTTCTCTATTGATTATTGATGCTGCTTTCTTTATTCCAAAATTGGTCAGAATTTGTAGTAGGAGTATATGACAAAAGTACCCCAAACTTCAGGAAATTGTAACATAATTAAGTCATATTATTATTTAAGCCTACTACAAATCTTATAACTATAAGTAAATAATTATGTTCAAACTATTTTAAACAAAACTTATGATAAATTGCATGTTACAATAAAAAGAGTATCCGAAAAATATTTAAGCACATGAACATGAAAAATACAAATTCATAGAAGGAGGGGCTCACGGTTGCCCTCCCCTTCTTTCGTTTTTATTGACAATCAAAAACAAATTACTATTGAGATGTTGAGAATTATTAAAATAAATTTTGACTTTGAGTATGTTTGGTATGACAAGCTTATAGCTTATCTAGTAGCTTAGTTTATTGATTTGGTCAATAAGCTACTAGAGCTGTTTGGTGAACAAAAAATAAAAGAAACTTATAGCTTTCAAAAAGGAAGCTTATAACTTTTGAAAGCTAGCTTTTAGAAAGCTATATCAGGTAGCTTTGAGAAAAAAATAAGAGCTTTCAATAAATCATATCTCAATTTTACCCTTTTTTTTATTAAATTATATTTTTATTTATTCTGGTCCAAATTAATATTACCCCTAAATTTTTTACTTTTTAACCTCAAACCCAAAAACCTAGAATCCTTCTATATATTCAACATCTGTACACACCACACTAAAACCACTCATAAAGAAATCTTATATTTAACTATTGACTCAGGAGACATAAAGGTATTTGATATTTATTTCAACATTGATCATCAAATTTCTCTTTCACTTTTTTGTTATCCTTAATTTTTATTTTTTTTTTATTTTGTGAATTTGGTTCAGATTGGATTTGTGTGATTTTGTGATGACGGTGTGTCCAATCAATATGCTAAAAATTGTGTCCTTCTTTCGTGTAATTGTTAATAAAGATACCGTGACATTTTTATAAAAATAATAAAAATGTTTAAAGTGCAGTATTACTTAGTAATAATTATTATGAATGTTATGATTTTTTTTTATCATTTATATGAATGAAGTATATGCCTTTCTCTATAAGCTACTAGTGTAGTATTATCGTCATTGAAACATGAATGTCAATATTAATTATTATTCTACATGTTATGTACTTTTCAGTCATTTAACATGTTTAAATTAGTTGCACAGCTAGTTTTGCCAAACAGCTCTAGTTCAATAAGCTTGCTATACAGCTATAAGCTCACAACTATAATCCCACAGCTATAAGCTAGGTTCACAGCTATCAGCTATAAGCTCACAGCTATAAGTTAGTTTTGCCAAACAGATCTTTATTAATATCAATCATATTTGAAAAACACAATAATTTATACATCGAGCTAATAAATCATGTTAACGGAGAATTCGATGGCGAGGAAATGAAAATAAGTTATTCTTTTTGTCTTTATTATAGATATATTTTAGAAAAAATTTTTGGTTCTTTTTTTTTAATGGGGAGAGGGAACAGAATTTAAATCCACCAAATGGTGGCGCTCATGATTGAATTCGAGACTTCCAATTTCCAAGCCTTAAGGCTTAATTAGTACATGACCATGTGGTTCTAATTTTTTTGTTCTAATTATAGGTCATTTTATATTTTCAATGAATCATTTCAATATTTTGATTATATATGTGTTTTTTGTTGTTCATTAATGAATGTCAATTTTTAAAAAAATTAGAAAATAAAATTGTTTTTTTTATAAGCAAATAAAATTTATTCCAATACAAGGGCAATATTCGAGCATCATAATACCTATGTGCCCCACATTTTATGAAGGGTTTGATCATGAATACACAACCATGTGCTCAAGATAAGTCAAAACCAACCAAGAGTAATACAAATTAATCTACTTCACGAGATTATGAAGCAATATTTACAATACTAATACACTAAACTAATGACCCCAACATTACCTACCAAGACATTATTAGAATCTTTACCTCCTTAAAATCTTAAAAAAAAAAAAAACCAGTAAAAAAATCCTGACAAAGTATATATCCTCGTAAAATTCATAAAACTAATTATTTTATTTGATAAGTATGTCAGTAACTTATAGTTGCACTTGCACCAGTACATATATACCGGCCAGCTTGTAACGTTGAATAACTTTTTATAGAAGACAGAATATATTCAATTCTAATCACATGTAATGGTGGCACGACATTCCTTACCTGGTTGGAAATATCCACTTCATCCTGGCGCAAAACTCGAATCGAATTTACTCCATTCATTTCATATTTTTAGGTTTTTTAGGTTTTTTAGGATTTTTTTTTATTTCATAATTTTTGTCTTTTTATAATTTCAATGCATAATCATGTTTTTTTTTTAACTTTAACCTTTCATCCAATCATTTCATTTACTGATCAGTAATTCTACTTTTATCTTCTCTACTCATCATCTTTAAACTATTATACATTAATTAATGAACAACATTTCTAATAAAAATTAAATACTATTAGAATTTTCAATATCAATTAAATAAGGACATTTTAAACCAAACACATATAAAACTTACAATAATCAACATATATTTTCTACATATGTACCCAAACCTAAAAGGCCAAAAAATTTAGAACAGAGAGAGTAAGATTTGGCTTAAAAAAATGCAATCACCCATTAATAGGAGTATATTTTGATTTGCATATTACTCCTTTTGTCTCTAAATATAAATATTTAAAGATATCTTTCACGTGAACCAAAAAAGGTGGGTAAAATAAATAATAGAAATGATACATTTGTTCAAGATAAATCAAATGGAGACACCATTAAATTTTGGACGAACTCGTGGCTTCCAGGTGTCAAGTCCATTGCAAACCTTCCAGATGTTGATGCTCCGTTGTGGTGCCTAAATTATCCTGTTGTCCATTACTCGATCAATGGTAAGTGGGACTGAGATATTTTAAAGAATATTTTGCCTGATTATGTTTGTAATCTCATTGCAGGAATTGTCCTTCCTAACCCAGAAGCAGGAAATGATTCAATTGCTTGGATGGATGACGCAAGCGGCTGTTTTAGTTTAAGGTCTGAATATGACTTGATTAGGAGCAGCAATCAGGAAGCTTTAAACAACAACCCAAACTTTGATTTGATCTGGTCTTGGAATGGGCCTCAACAAATTCGCTCCCAGCTGTGGAAGATCTGTCATGGCAGGCTTCTAACTAACTGAGAGATGTAGAAGGGGTATGAGCGATAGTGATGCTTGCACAGATTGTAATTACAACCCTGAGACTGTTCTTCATGTTTTGAGAGACTGCGATAGAAGTCGATCCTTTTGACAACAATCAGTCCATCCTAGTTGATGGAGTTCGTTCTTCTCTATGGACCTGGGCAATTGGATTGAAGCTAACCTCCATGGCAAGTTCCGAAATATGATTCATGTCTCCTGGAAGGTGTTTTTTGGTACCGCTGTTTGGTATATTTGGAGGAATAGGAACTTGCGAATATTTGAAGGTAGGTGTGTTAACGCTTCTACTTTGCTGCACCAAGTTGTGAGTTATGTTGCGGTTGTGATAAAAGGCATGGATCGGGATACAAAGTGCCATTACTTGAAGCGTGAGATTTATGTGGCTTGGGAAACTCCTTCTGTTAATTGGTGCAAGCTTAACACAGATGGATCCGTTCCTCGCCCTTCCCTCAGCACAGCATGTGGAGGAGTTATTCGGGATGCCACAGGTTTGATCCTTAAGGGATTTTCCTGTAATCTTGGTTTTACTTCTTTTGTTAAGGCTGAATTGTGGGGTCTTCTATGGGGCTTAAGAATAGCTAAAGATGCGGGAATTTCCAACTTATTGGTGGAAATGGATTCCAGAGTTGTTGTATCCCTTGTCCTTAGTGGTTGTCCAGTCACTCATCACTGTGCTATTCTGATTAGAGAAATCAGGAGCCTCCTTGGCGGAGAGTGGAATGTCCAGCTCCATCATACTTATAGAAAAGTCAATCGCTGTGCGGATGCTTTAGCTAATCTTGGACATAGTAATGTTATTGGTTGCACCATTCTTGATTCTCCTCCTCCCACTATATTTTCTATAGTGTGTGAGGATGGATATGGGGTAGCTTTACCCAGAATGATTATGTAATTTTCTTGTATTTTGGGCTTTGGCCCCGTTATATATATAAAAAAAAGTGTATTTTCAAATTTATCTCTAATTATTATGCTATTGTTATAAACAATTCATATCTATCTAATTAGTGGATGACTATCTATTGGATTGTGTTTATATTTAGTAGATACCACTCCATATTAGGGTTTCCTATCTCCTTATAAATAGGACTCAACTATGATGTAAAATGTACATTAAATATATCACAATATATTGTTTCCTCTTTTATTCTCTTCTTCCTTATTTTCATACGTTTCGTAACACGTTATCAGCACGAAACTCTAACCAAAAGGTGTGTTGAAGCTTATACATCAAAGGGTATTGAAGCAAAATATCATTAATGTTTTATTTATTTATTCATTTTTTTCTTTTGATATATTATATATTGATCCCAAAGTATCAATATTATATGGACATGAACATTTTATAAGAGATACAAGTTCTTGAGAATTATAGCATTTATCATGTCCATCATAAAAAAAGAAAAGAAAGAAAGATGCAAATCGAAACAGATTTGAAAAGATGCAAACAGAAAAAGTGTTGATTGATTTGAAAAGGAGAACTCATCGATGCAAATAAGGTAGAAGCGATTTATAGCTCTGCAGTAACCGTAGTATTTATATATATTATGTTTGCATTTCATCCCAAGCACGGTAGCAATAATCACTGCAATAATGGCAAGTTATGGGTTCAAGACTGATCCTTGAATTCTATTTTATATATTTTCCAAAGAATGATCGAAAAATAAAATAGCAAAATTTTTCTAAGATTGGAATCTATAGAATCCGATGTGGGACTTGGTTTGTTCTACCAGTCCTAGGAGTTACAATCTATTTAATATTATGTCAATGGAGAGTTCCAATCTATTTAATACTATGCCAATGGATGGCAAGGTTCTCAGTGCCCAAATCTTACTATTAATGGTGACAACTTCTTAAAGCAATCGAGAGACTTGTATTCATTCTTCATCTCCAATTTGTAATGTCTAACTCTTGCTTCAATTGTGTGCAAATTCCACAAAATAAAGAATACACATCGAACCAAGATGTGAATAATCATGTCTAGTGCTAAGGATTTCAAGTATTGTTGGTGAGTTTAAAGAGTAAATACATCATTGAAATTTGAACACACACTGACACTTATCATTGTGCAAACTCCAACCATTTGGGCTGATTGTCTTATTGAATTAATAAATTTTTATTAAAAAAAAATTGTTGTTTTCACCGAGTATTGTACTCGGGATCCCACGGGTCATTCCAATCGTACCAGATTGTTGTGTCCTTATTGATGAAATCAATATTTGATATCATTTTATTAAATTGGATAATTTCGCTATTATATCGACAAATTCTAATTTTAATGCAAATATTTCTTTGGTAGTGATAATCATTATTTGATGTATCAATTATACAGCTCATGTGTCATAAATTATTAGTTTTAAATGTTAGCGCATTTATTTTTATGATGCAAAGACAGTCAAATAAGTATGATTTTACTTTGAGAAAAAATAATTCTCTTTATTTTGCCTTATATATTTAATTGCGTTTATTGTCAATTATTATTGAACGTTATGTTGAAACATGAAAATATCAATGTATTTCATGAAGTAAATTAATATGATTTATATATTTTATCATTAACAATTTGGCATTAAGTAGAGTTTTATTTGATATAATTTTTGTTATTGTTCCCTAATGATCCCCTATGAGTTGTTTTAAAAGTTATATAAGGAAGTTTATGCTTCATCAAGTTGACTCATATCTTATGTCGGCTTCTATTTTCTTGGCTCTACACACATGTTGAGTAGTAATTTTTTCGAGATTAGTTATAAAATTTTTAAGCTATTGTCATATTAAGAATATGAATAAGTGGAGAAATTTATCCTAAATGAGTACATGTGCTTTGTCGTTTTGTTTTTCAATATGAAATTTTAAGAATGCGACAATCTCACAACATGAAATTTATGTGCTTCTTTATTGACATGTTTTAAAACTATTAGTGATAAAAAATTCTAATATTTTTTTATTGAAAATGATTACTATCATTATGATAAAGAGAAAATTTTGCCAATATAATTGTGGATATACTTGTGCATTTGTTTATACCATTAAGTGACGTCAATACTTGTTTGAATATGATATTATTGAATGATATTGATCACATATGTTTTTTTTGGAGATATTTGATGATTGATAGTTTTAGCAAGTAAAACTATGCAAGATCTCGTATGATCTTGTTTTGAATTCTATTTTCAATATAAATATTTTTTTTTATATTTCCAAAAATTAAGTCTCCGCTTAATTAGATTGGATTGTATGAACCACATAAATAATTGATCACATGTATACATAATATATATTTTTATAACAAAAGTTTATGGATATAAAAATTTTAAATAGCATATCATATTTTTTATTGAGGTTAAAAATGTGTTACAATGTAGTGGATCATGAATAAATATGTCAAGCTTCAAATGTATATATAAAATTTTATTTTCAAAATAGCTTAGTATATTTTATCAAAATTAATTGTTCCAATATTTATTTTGGTGAACTTTTGGACAATGAGTTTTAGTGCATTATCTTTTGATCTTTTATACAAGTATGTGTATATAATAGACTCAATTAGAGAAATAAAAATCAAAACATAGTTCACGATGTAACATTTTCATTCTTGTTTTACATTAATTTGCAATATTAACTTTAATAGAATATTTTTTATGGCGGAAATAGTTTATTCGAAATGTTTTACAAAATGTTTCTTCCATACTCTACTAGTTATACAAAAATTTTCTTCTATTTAGTATTGCTAGAAACCGTTGGTAACACTATATTCATGTACGATGATAATTTGGAGATCTAAAAGATTTGTTATCCAGAGGTATTGAAATTTTTTTTCAGTTTACATGTATATAGTTGAAATACCTCATATCGTAAAACCAAAAGTTTATAAATAATAATATAATTTTTTTGGTTAGTTTGGCTTGACTGGTTAGACCATCCCAGATAAACTATATGATGCGGAAAAAAAAAAACTTATGTTGACATCCAATGAAGAAATCGAAGTTTCTTCAATCTGATTATCTCAATGTGCTAATAATTGTTCCAAAGAAAGTTTGTTCAGCCATCACCATAAAATTTGGATTGAATCTGACATAAATACAAGGTGATATTTATGTGTCATTACTTTCATCATGTGGATCATTTAGGTATATTATATTTTTAATTGATGCATCAACTGAATGGTCACATGATTGTTCATTGACAATTCACAACCAGAAGATTGCGAAATTACTTGTGCAATTGAATCAACCAAAATCTAGTTATTAACTATTATATGTCTTTTGCCATTACTAATTATGAACATGTATGACACTGATTCGCATCAAGCCATTAAAATTATCATGAGTTTCCCCTTTTACAAATGGTTTTTTGTGAGAAACCTAATATTTCCCATCTAAGAACTTTTGGATGTGCGGTATATTTTCCACCACAACGCACTAAGATGGGACCTCAAAAAGGTTGGGAATATATGTTGGATATGAATCCTCATCCATGATAAAATAACTCAAACCAACAATAAGAGAGTCATTCATGGATCGATTTTCGATCATCGCTTTGATGAATTTGTTTCTCAACATTAGGAGGAGAAAATAAGCAGTTGGAAAAAGAAATAATTTCGAAAGAGTTATCATTATATTATCTTGATCCTCGAACAAAACGATTTGAACTTAAGTTCAAAAGATAATTCATTTGCAAAATTTAAATAACCAATTGCCAAACGCATTTACTGACCTAAAAAGAGTGACTAAGTCACATATTCCAGTTGCTAATGCTCCAATGAAATTGATGTCCCCCTTGGACAAATTAAAATTGCAAATGAGTATGAGGCACGCTTGAAGCGTGGCAGATCCATCGGTTCCAAAATAAAAAAAAACAAAAATCCTCGAAAAAGAAAAGGAACAAAGAAATAAGATGGACAATTCGAGGATGTAGAGACTCCTGAAGAGTCCTTAGATATAATTAATAGTTCAGTTCAAGAAAAACTCAGGTACCTGAAAAGTGTGAAAACAAAGAGATCTCAATAAATTATGTCATGACTGAAATACAATGGAACCGAAATGAAGTCAATGTTGACGATGCTTTTACATATGATATAGCGCTTAAATGATATAAGATGAGGGTCATGCATCAAAGTCTATTAAGGAATATAGACAAAGAAATGATTAGCCAAAATGGAAAGACACAATTGAGCCATAATTCAATTCGCTTGAAAAGCGACAGGTATTTGGACCTATAGTCCGTACACCTAAAGGTGTAAAGTCAGATGGATACAAATGTGTTTTTGTACATAAGCGAAATTGTAAATAAGAAATTATGAGATATAAAGTAAGATTGATAGCCCAAAGAATTTCACAAAGACCTGACATTGATTATAAGGAATAATAATTACCTGTGGTGGATGCAAGTATTTTTCGATACTTGATTAGTCTGGCAATATATAAAGGATTCAAATTATGTCAAATGATTTTATAGCAGATTTTTATGGCTAACTTGATTAATAACATATATATGAATACCCCTTAAGGACTCAATATGCTCGAAGCATATGCTTGAACTATTTAATATGATTGAACCATATCCATGGATAATTAAAATGTTTGAAGCATAAAGTGTAATATGTCGACACATGCACTTTAATTAGTGAAATTGCAAAATGCAATAATTTTGAACTTATAGTTCAAACTCCAAGAGATTTTTAATAGACTCGAAGTTATAATTCTAGCAAACATAAAATGCATTATATGTTTGCAGCCGTTATCGTGGTTCATTCGAGAATGATATCATTATATCAATATGAGAAATTTCAGAAGAATTAAGGATATTGATATATACATGTATATGTCTATTTAGATTTAGCTAATAATTTATGTCTTTTAGTTATATATTGTTTGACTTATATATATGATGCCATGTCGTGCAATCATGGATATGTTTATGGCAATTGTTTGAGAATACTTATATAATTATGGTTCATGTATGTTATGTATTTATTTTAGTATTTATGTAGTTTTATTTTAATATTGTTTGAATTACTTAAAGTTAAAGGAAACATTTCAAAATGAAATACCTCGGCCTGAAGATCGAACATTTAGTAAATTAAATTTGTGCCTATCAAGTTGGGGAAAACAACTTCTAAAGTGAGTTTCTTTGATAAATAACAACTAATTTATATGATAATCTCTATAAGATTGTTAAATGTCATGCGTGACTTAATATGTCATATGATATTAATTTATTAGCAAGATGTTATTCATTCACATGAAGATGTTGGAATGAAGCTAAACATACATTTTAGTATGATAAATTGAATATTATTAGAATTCCTGAAGAGCTTCCAAATGTTGTATATTGCTTAAAGAAAGAATTTGAAAGGAAAGATTTGAAAAGAACAAAATTTTGTTTTGAATTACAAATGGAATATGTAATGAAATTTTGGTACATCATGAAACCTATGCTGCGAAGGTAATAGTGTAATATCTCAGAGATAATTGTTCGCATCAGGGGGAGATATAAATACGCATTGCACTCTTTTTTCCTTAGTCACGGTTTTTTCCCGATGGGTTTTCCTGGCAAGGTTTTTAATGAGGCAGCATCCAATTGCGTAAGAAGAATTGTGTACTCTTTTTCCTTCGCTAATTTTTTTATAGGGATTTTCTTATGAATGTTTTTAAAGAGGCATATTCTCGTAATAGTCATCCAAGGGGGAGTGTTATAAACAATTCGTATCTATCTAATTAGTGGATGACTATATATTGGATTGTGTTTATATTTAGTTGATATCACTCCATATTAGGGTTTCCTATCTCCCTATAAATAGGACTCAACTATGATGTAAAATGTACATTGAGTATATCACAATATATTGTTTCCTTTTTTTCTTCTCTTCTTCCTTATTTTCATACGTTTCATAACAGCTATAGCTATGTGTGATACTATTAAATGAAGAGAGTGAAAAAAATAAAATTTTGCATTAAATATTTTGTTGACTAATTTTTTTTTTTGGTTACATTGGAAAATATAAAAAAGGCAGCAGAGGAAACAAGCAACTAACGAACACGTACAGTACGCATAGCATCACTCAGGAGCTGAAGATGCACAAAAGGAGGAGGGGTGGTCCAAACATGAAAAGGATTGTCCTTAGCAGCACCCCATTTGGCCAGAGAATCAGCAGAGAAGTTAGCTTCTCTAAGCACATGCGTAATAGACACCTCCCAAGCTCTAAGACGTAATTCTCTTATGTCTCCAATCACAGCACCAAACTGATGGAAGGTAGCGAGCCCATAACCATTAGCAAGCTTAACTGCATCAGCAGAATCAGATTCTAGAGCCACCCTGCGAAAGCCCAAGCTCCAAGATATCAAAAGTCTCCTCCGAATAGCCAACAACTCAGCAAGAAGAATGTCTCCATGACCTGCGAAACCACAGAAGCCACGTAACCAAGACCCATTCTCATCCCTTAAGACACCACCAAAACCAAGCCTCTTGTCAGGGCCCAAGCAACTTCCATCAACATTCACTTTTATCCAGCCAGCAAAAAGAAAACACCAGGACACTAAACGGGTCTGCAAAGCTGCATTACCACCCACCGTCGGCCAAGCTTCTGCAAAGGAATCACGATCCTGGAGAATATAACGAATCACAAAATTAACATTCCAGTGAAGATCATCAAATGTGACATTATTTCTCCAACGCCAAAGCCACCAAACAACCGCTGCATAGAGGTGAGCATTACAGTGCCTATATAAAATTTTGCATTAAATATTTTGTTGACTAATTAAAATAAGATAAGAGTATATTTGAAGAAAAAATTAATACTGTAAATAAAATAAATCAAATGCTTATAAAAAAGGATTAAAATATTTCTGCTATTTAATGTTTATATTTAGAGATGACATGAGTATATTTTTTTTATAAAGCATTTTTTACATTTATTCTGAAAGCACATGGAGCATGTTTGGTAAAGCTTATTAAGATTATAGTTTTTGCTTCTTTTTTTTTTAAAAAAAATGATCATAATTTAAGGTGTGTTTTTGCCAATGCGGATTACTCTCTTTGGTCCTATTTATAGGTCATATTTAACCATATCACATGGATCAAGGAATGCAGGTTTCTTGAAATTTTAAAAAATACTTTAACATTACAATCTTACCATCTTAACTTGCATTATTGGAAATTTCACAATGTATTATTTCACATTAATGGACAAATGGCAAATAAGAGAAAATAACAATAAATGCTTTCTAGAAAATACAAAGTGACTTATAAATAGGACCAAAGAATTCTTCTAGAATGTGACCTATAAATAGGAACGGATGGAGTATAATCTTGATTATATTCTTGGAAAAATAATAAAATTCTATAAGCTCCCTTATAGCAGCTGAAGGTTGAAGATTGTTAGGTTCTAGAGGTGATTGAAGGATAACCATTGATGTTGATTGTAGCATAATGTTAATGAAGAAGTAGAAAGATGTACGGGATTAAGAGATCTTTTTATTTATTTATTTATATTGCATTAGTTTTTAATAATTTTTTTAAAGTCAAAACGACGTGGTTTTGGCCATTTAAAGGGCCATGTCAACTTGCCATTAACAAACATAAGTGGTGATATAATCGAGGGACTAAAGTTAGTAACGATTTACAAATTGAGGACCAAAGTGAATAAGGGTGCAAGTTTAGGGACCAAAGTGACAGTTTAGTCTTTTATTCTTTTTTCTTTCGATTAAACTGTCACTTTGGCCCCTGAATTTGCACCAATATTCACTTTGGTCCCCAAAATTAAAGAAATTACTTTTTAGTAGTCCCTAATTTTGTAAATCATTACTCACTTTAGTCCCTCGATTATGTTGCCGCTTATGTCCGTTAATGACAAGCTGATGTGGCCCATTAAATGGCCAAAACAATGTCGTTAGGCTAGAACGACGTGGTTTTGGCTTAAAAAATATTAAAATTAATGTAAAATAAATAAATAAATAAAAAGACTACCCCTTAATCTCGTACATCTTTCTACTTCTTCACTAAAATTAGGCCACAATCAACATCAATGACTATCCCTCAATCTCCTCCACAACCTAACAAATTTCAATCTATATCTTTCAACCAACTCCCATCCCCCCCCCCCCCCTCACACCTTATTCCTCTCACCCTTTATCCGAATCATCCTCAATCATTGGAGTCATTATCGATTTTCCTTATTCACTACAACTATCATCGATCCTCCATCTTTAGTCTCAATTTCATTCATTATGCTTTCTCAAGCTCATCCATCAACACTATTGCCCAAAATAACCACATGCATTAGAAGTGATTGTTGTCGTTGTCGTCAACACCTCTAGAAAATGGCCCAACGTAGCCATATGAGTGAATCCGTTCTCCTATGTGTTTCAGTATGTTCCAAGTTTGTTTTGATTTCCTTAACCCGATTCAATTTGTTTTAGAATCACTTGGCTTTCGTTCTATGCCTTCTATTTATTATGGGTTTGTTTTGGTTCTCCTCTGTGTGTAAGCTTGTTCTAAGTTTGTTTAGATTAACTCGATTTGGTGCCAATTCTTTGAAGTTGATCTTCTTCATTTTGTTTTACTTGAATTGTGATGTTAATTCAATTTGCTTGGGTATTTTGATTTGTAAATTTTTTTGTTCAATTATTTTTGTAAACTTGAAAAATAGCCATTGATCTTGATTGTGGCTTGACGTTAGTGAAGAAGAAGAAAGATGTATGAGATTAAAGGGTATTTTTTTGTATTATTTTTTTAGTATTTTTTGTCACCCAAAACTATTTCGTTTTGACTTAAACAACGTCGTTTTGGCCATTTGACGAACCACGTCAACTTGCCGTTAACGAACATAAACGACAACATGACCGAGGATCTAAAGTGATTATTAACAATTTACAAATTGAGGGACTGAAAAAAAAATTATTTAATTTTGGAGATCAAAGTGAATGTTGAATGCAAATTCAGGGAGCAAAGTGACAATTTATTACAAAAATAAAAAGGTGATAATCCATACAAGTATTGAAAGTTCTTGCCTTTGACCTTTTTATTTGAAGATGGCAAAGGTCAACAAATGATCGAACCAACACTATACCAGCCATAACACAACCCGGTACTTTTTCAAGATTTTGATGAAAAAAAATGTCAAATTGGTTTATGAGATTGGAGGTTGAAGATGAAGTTTTTATTTCTGATGAAGAGAGGTGAAATTGTTATATATAATAGTTGGATGAGATGATTTAAATGAGTCACTGAGATTAAGTTATTTTTTTTAATAAATGACCAAAATGACGTCGTTTTGACCACTTGTTAGTCAATGTGAGTTGACCGTTAAGAAGCACTAATAACAGTGACTAATTTGACTCACATTTTATTATCTCATCAAGGACTAATTTGAAATTTCGATAATATCAGGGTAATTAAGTGGTGATCATTAAGTCAATGATCAATTTAATTCAAACTCTTCATAAAACGAAGGCAGGGTTCATGTGTACAATGATACTTATATAGGCTTCTTGTGTTGGAGTAAAACGTTTGCTTATAAAAAAAAGGCTTAATTATGTCATAGGTCCCTGAAGTTTGAGTTACTTTTGTCAGATACATTTATTCTTTTTTTTTTAATGTTTGACTCACTGAAGTTACTTCTGAGTTTTTCGTATAACTCTACTACCAATTCTGGCAAATTTTGCTGACATATAACATCAGAATCCTAGTCAGACACAAAATGTTGATAATGTTATGCCGCATGATGTCACACGGGCAAAGACAACCCCTCTCTTCAACCCTTTTTTTTCTTTTTTTTATTTAGTTTTTTAGTTTTTTAAGTTTTTAAAAAAAGAATCTTCGCTCACGAGGCACCACGTGCCTAACCTGTGGCGTCTGAACAGGATTCCGATGTTACATATCAGCAAAATTTGTCAGAATTGGTAGTAGGGGTAAATGAAAAATCCAGAAGTAAACTTCGAGGAGTCAGACATTAAAAAAAAAAGAATAAGAGTAATTGGAAAAAGTACCCCAAACTTCAGGTACCTGTGACATAATCGAGCCTAAAAAAAATTAACATATTACTCTGTCAGAACATTATATATATATATATATATATATATGAATGATGTTATGATAGAGTGTATTCAGTAGTAAATTAAACAAATAGCCGTTTTTAGCTTCTGAATTCTTTCCATTTTATTCTCTCATTGTTAACCTAAATTTGACAGGTGAACGTGCAATGCTCTTTTATACTCTTAATAAGCAGTATGTGATACGTTTGAATCGTTAATTTTGTTTGCTTATGTTGTTCCATTTCTTCGTATCTTTAACTGAAAATTCAGGAAAAGCAGATTCTTTTCAGAAGTGTAGAAGAAAGTCCAGCCATAAAGTTAGATATCCTAATAATCTTCAATTATGTTATATGTGGCTCTAAACAACAGAGGATAAAGAAGGGGTAATGGCCGTATATTTCATCATGATCCATGGTTTAGACTAAAATAAATAAAACTTTATAGTTAAGGAGACCAATTCCTAACTTCAATCAAAGTATTAGCCACTCACTATCTATCAAATCAATGTGAATTCTTCCTTAAATTTTCAGAGCTATAAGCATGATCAGTTTAGACATCAAGTAAAGTTTCATAAAAGCATTTCTATTTTGGGAAATCCATGTTATGGGTCTTGATATATTTAGTGCACCCATTGACATTATGCAACCCACTACACCTCTGTCGCGCGTGGGTTGCCTACAGTGTGTTATTGTTACTTTATCGTTAAAAGTTTTAAGTACTATTGAAATTTTATATTTAGAATTTTCATAACCTCAAATTTATTAAATGTTACAAAGATTAATGTTGAATTGAAAAACTTAATACTCTATTTAAATTGGGTTTTGCTAACCAGTGAAAGAAACTTATTAAAATTATTAGATATGAAAAAAATCATCATCACCATACCCTATTAATTTATTTCTCGAAAATATATAAAATACACTTTGCAATGATTTCTCAGCACATTTAGCTCTTTAAATAAGTGTTCTTAAGATATTTGTTAATATTTGCCTTTAAAATATTAAGAGCAATGAAGATAACTAATTTTCAATACATTTTTTTTTTCACTTTTTAACTCATTATCCCAAATTCTAATAATTAAGATTAAGCAAACACTAATATTTAATGCATAGAGTATTTTTCTTGATCAGCTCATGAATCCCTTAATGCTTTGTTTGGAAAGGGGAGAAGGACAGGAGAAGGAAGGGAAAATGTATTTTCCATTGTTTCCACGTAAAACACATACATAACAAAATTTAAAAAATACTCATAGATTCCATTGTATTTATTTTAAAGGTAAAACAGATCGTTCCAAAAGAAATACTCCCTCCGTCCCTAATTATAAGGTCTCTTAACACTTTTATTTTGTCCCTATTTATAAGGCCATTTACCAATTTTCAATGAGCATTAATTATTTTTTTCCACAAACACCCCTATTTATTTAACACTTTTTAGATTCCCAATAATATTAATAGGGGTAATTTTGAAAATGCATATCAAAAGTTCACATTTCCAATACAATTAACTAAATTATTTCACTTTCTTAATGGACGTGAAATCTCCCAAGAGGGCCTTATAATTAGGGACGGAGGTAGTAGTAAATGCATGCTGCTAGCAAGTTCTAGGCAGGTTTTAGCGTTGTAGATCATTTGAATGATTTGGGTTAGAAGATAAATACAAAGTAAATATTTAATTACATGACCACTAAGGTACTACCTAGTTTTTAATTGCCTTTTTAATTTTAATACTATGCAAACTATTGGTTAAGATAAGAGGAAGGAAGGGATCCACCCAAAAAATGCGTTCCACACATAATTAGGCTTCGAGGCGACGTCTATAATTGTCTCTAACTTCTTCACATTCGTCTCTACTTTTTTTTAAAAATTTTTATTTCCATCATTAGGAACGATTTTAATCGTCCTTAAATTCTCTTTTCTCGTAGAGCAAGAAGTTAACAGTGTGCAACTAATTTATGTTTGTCTCATCCAACATAGCCTGTTTTAATACACAGGAAAGAAATCAAATTCCTCTCTCAATTAGATTAGTCGTCTGTAAAAAAATCAGTAATAATCTTTTTTCCTTTTTTTTTTTGATGAACCAGGGTATCCACCCACGCAACTGGGTGACTAATCCCTCGCACCACGATCGGGCCCTTTCGAGGGCGATGCTCCCAGCAAGACTTGCTCCATTCACATGCGCCTCGGGTACGACTCGAATCCGCGACCACATGCTTAAGGGACACAAGCCCCTTCCACTTGTGTCAGCCTCCACTGGTTCTTTTTTCCTTTTTTAATTATGATTATGGAGAATGGAAATATATATGTTTTTTTAATGCAAATGAAAATATATATGTTATTAGTGTGTGCATATAAGATTAAATAAAGTGAACAAACTTTCCCAAAAATAACTTTAATCACTGATTTTCTTTACTAGTCATTAATCTTAAAATTCTTAAAAAGGAGTAGTTTACTTTCCATGTGTCGAGACTCCAGAGATGGCGTAAGCTTAATGAGTCTCTTTGATTTTTAGTAATTATAAGTCCAACAACACCAATGGAGAGGCCATTAAGTGGTTCCTTTAATTAGAAATGTTGTTGTTTCCTTTCTCAATTTATAGAAAAAATAAAACTATTATATTTAGAACTATTTGGACTTTGGAGTGTCCACTTTGCTTAAAATCTTAATTAACACTTTAGCAATCACATGTGAACACAACTAATCACACTAATTAGAACTGCAAAACCTTTAAACGAAGGACTCCTGCTAACCACATAACTAAATTGTGGCTAATGACAGTGTACTAAAGTTGTCACCAATTGTCGTAGGTGTAACGACCAAAGATAGGTCCACGTGATTTGGACTGTAGTACTTTAGTTATTTTTTTTTTTTGAAACTGAATGTAGTACTTTAGATTAAAAGTGTTTAGATTAATACTTATTCTATATTCAGATTAATTTTTCAATGATGTTCATGTTTAACATCAAAATTGTAGTTAAAAATATTGTACGAAAAACTAATTTATTTTAAATATGCATTTTTTACCGTCGGTTGAAACTTCATATTAATATTACAACAGTATTATGGAGTTCCCCGACGGGCTACGGCCTCGTAACCACAGGCCCGAGTCTCATTTTAGTTGTGGCCCCACTATCAGACGGGCTCAAACATTGTTCAATAAGGGTTTTGAAATTTCCACCTCATACTTTATCCCCACACCCCAACTTAAAGAGTGAAATTATATTTGTATCCTTTATTAAAAATTATCAGTTTTTATACTCCAATTGTTATCCCCTCACCCCATCCTTTCATCTTCCAAAATCCCACTAAATATAACCCCTCCAACACTTCAACATTTTAATCAAATCCTTATTTTCTTAAACATCTCATAACCTCCAACCTTTCATCTTCCCATCAACCTCCCAACATTCTTATCATATTTTGCTCCATACCAAATTTGAAGGTTGCTTCTCTCGGTGCATTGCTCTTGTGCTCCTTGCTTCCTAAGGTATGTGGGTTTTTTTTTCACTGTTCGTTACTATTCCGACGAACCAGTTTCAGAAAAATAAGTGTTTTTCCGACTCGGATATATCAAAATTCGGAAATTTATTTAAAATAGCAACTTATTATTTCTGAAAGTATGGTGTTGGTATTGAATATTTCTGATAGACGCAATTCGGAAATTTGAAACTATTTTCGACTATTAGTTTTCGGAATTTTCTGATATGTGTGTTTTTTTCTTTTATCATAACATAACTCACACTTGGAAATTCCCAACACCCCTTAACCATCTGCTTCAAACAAAAAAAAAAACAGTTTCTCAGCTGAAAACCAAAAGGGTATGCACAAAACAGATTCATCCTATAAACATAGTTACTAGGAACGAACGCAGTATGAATACGGGCACACATTTCATTTGGGCACACGGTTCATCTTTTTTATATTATTATTACAATACTTTTTTTTAATGGTAAACTTGATGCGCGAAGGCGAGAACCATAGTTATATGTGTGGAATTCACCATATCGCTTACCGCACACCATATTCACCTTACAGAAAGTCCTATAAATATAATGTAAAAAAAAGGAACCGCGTACCCGAATGAACCGAACACTCATACAGAACTCACACTTGGAAATTTTCAAATATCATATAATTTTCTGTATTAAAAGAATATCAGAAAATTCCGAAAACTAATAGTCGGAAATAGTTTCAAATTTCCGAATTGCGTCTATCAAAAATATTCAATATCAACACATACTTTCGGAAATAATAAGTTGCTATTTTTAAATAAATTTCCAAATTCTGATATACCCGAGTCGGAAAAGTACTTATTTTTCTGAAACTGGTTCGTCGAAATAGTAACGAATAGTGAAAAAAAACGCACATACCTTAGGAAGCAAGGAGCACAAGAGCAATGCACCGAGAGAAGCAATCTTCAAATTTGGTATGGAGCAAAATATGATAAGAATGTTGGGAGGTTGATGGGAAGATGAAAGGTTGGAGGTTATGAGATGTTTTGAGAAAATAAGGATTTGATTAAAATGCTGAAGTGTTGAAGTGTTGGAGGGGTTATATTTAGTGGGGTTTTGCAAGATGAAAGGGATGGAGTGTGGGGTTAATTTCATGGGGTGTGGGGATAACAATTGGGGTATAAAAACTGATAATTTTTAATAAAGGATACAAATGTAATTTCACTCTTTAAGTTGGGGTGTGGGGATAAAGTATGGGGTGGAAATTCCAAAACCCGTTCAATAATATTGCAATCAATGGAATGAGTTTTGAGTTTCAAATTTTGGCCCCCATTACTGAAATTTTGGCCCTCATTTCATATTTTTATGGACAAATATACCCTTTTGTGTGTTATTTTTTCCGTCTATTTCCATCTATCCATCAATGGAAAATTTCCATCTATCGAGAGATGAAAAATTTCCATCTACCGAGAGATGGAAAAATTTCATCTCTTCGGAGACGGAAGAAGTTATAATATCATCATGCATACTTAATAAATTTTATGCTTTTTGGCATCTTCCATATTTGTTAAAAACTTTACCTATTCAATACATCAATCATGGATTGACAAGGGAAAATTTCTTTTCACGTGGTGTCCCCTTTTTCATCCTAAAAAAAAATATTCAAGAGTGTTACTTTATAAAAATATGTTACTGATGTTCAAAAATGTTATGCAAATAAGAGAACTTGGTTGATAATATGCATTTACCAAGTTTGCTTTTTTGATGCCAGACTTACATTGATAATATTATTCTGAAATGCAAGTCTGTGTATCGTCGCTTACATGCACATTGTTTTTTTTGCAGACATACCCTTACTTGACATCATTGCATGACATTAGTGATGAATCTGTGTGCATGACTCCCTTCAGCTTTGACTTTGAGCAGCATGCTTTGACAGAGGAATAGATGAAAGAACTGATATATCGAGAGGTTCTAGCATTTAACCCTGAGTGTCAGCAGTATTATTTTTCCATCTCCTGATAGATGGAATTTTTCCGTCTCTCGGTAGATAGAAATTTTCCGTCTCTCGCTAGATGGAAATTTTCCATCAAGGGATGGATGCAAATTTTCCGTCTCGTTAGGGACGGAAAAATAACACACAAAGGATATTTTTGTCCATGAAAATACAAAATGGGGACCAAAATTTCAGTAATGGGGGCCAAAATTTAAAACTCATGAGTTTTGGAATAGTAAACCCCAATTTTATCTCCAAGCTCCATTTTAATTTATTTTTTCAAAATTATTCTTATCTATTTCAAACCTCAAATTCCAATTTTTAAATCCTTAAGGGCATCCTCAGCATAATCTTAACATCAGACTCATCAGATTCTAATGCATCAACATTACATCATCATTCTGCTATAAGACTCAACTTAAGAATTTTTCATATCTTCCATCACAACAACGGTTAAGACTCAGCAGACTTATGCATCATCATTACATCATTGTGTACTTTTAAACTCAATTTCATTTTAATAATATTTTTTTAATGTAATTTCAATAATGTTAATTAGTACCTACTATCTAATTCTAAAAATAATCTCAAATATTTATTTATCACATCAATATTTATAAATTACTAAAAACTATATTTGCATTCAAATAATATTGAAAAATTAAAATATTCAATTTTGTATTTAAAAACGTGGCATGACCATTTTTATAAGAAAAAAATGAAATGTAGCAATATTTGTATTTCTTAAAAAAAATAAAACTATATTTGTATTTTTTTTATAATGCATTTTTTATATATCCATATCTAAATAAATATAAATTCAAATATAATTAATATATACATTTATATAACATAATATATTTAAGAATAAAATACAAAAAAAAATATATTTAAGAATACTATCATTTGTTATTTAAAAAATAATATTAATATTTATTTATTATTATTTATTTATTTATTATTATTATTATTGTTATTATTATTTTTTATTATTAAGTATCCAGCAATTCTACATGTTGATGTCAGACGTAAGGAGGACACCTTGAATACCAAGATACTCACACTCTGGTCGTTTACTTTGGTGTTGTGTGTGTATGTGTGAGTCAGTCAGATGCATACCTGCTTGTCTTATCAGACTTATATAGGCATACCCGCTTTATTGGTATTGATTGCCGTCATCATGAGAAAGGTGATGTTATCGTTAACGACAGGACGTAATGGCGCATATCATAACGCATGGGAGCCAATGTTCAACAGAATAGTGAATTCCCTCGGATTCTCTGATACATGCAGCCGATATGAAGGTGTCTTTATTGGCATAACGATATTAGATAGTTGGGAAATCTTACCGGTATGGCGGTATCAACGTAATTGAGCCACTAAGACCTCTTACCAGTATGCTGGTATCAGCATAGTTGGGCCAATAGGGCCTTTTACCGGTATGTCGGTATCAGCATAATTGGGCCACTAGTGCCTCTTACCGGTATATCAGTATCAACATAATTGGGCCACTAAGGCCTCTTACCGGCATCAGCATATCGGTATTCCGGTCTAATAGATTGGGTTCATAACAGCACCCACCCATTACTCTGTGGCCCCTATTACTCTTTCCGCTTGAAACAAGCAGGAAACAAAATAAAACAATTTCGGCCTTATGTAAGTCGTATTATCTCCCGCATTTCCAAAGTCGTAAATAAAATAGGGTATTCCGCCTTTCATCAGGCGGAAACATTAAAAATTTGTTATAATACCAAAATTGCCCCTCCATTCATTCACGTACAAAAAGGAGGTGGAGAGTTCACGGAGGGACATTTTTGGGATTTCAACATTTTAATTGTTCTGCTTCTTAAAAGGCGGAAGTATTTCCGCTTTTAAATAGTCGGTAATTCTTCCGCCTTATGCAAATCGGTAGTAAATTAAAATAGTTTCCACCTTTTGAAAATAGGAAATCGTCTTCCGCCTCCGTAAAGTCGGTAAATTAAGAGCAAATGAAGACCAAAGAATAATGGGTGAGAAGCAAAAAGAAAAAGTCAAAAAATAATGTTGAGAGATGTGGAGCGGCTTCGCTACCACCACTACCGCCACCACCACTACCACCACCACCTTCTCAACAAGAAGCAGGAGCATCTCAGCCAACACCACCACCACAACCCACTCAACAACCATCACCATCCCCCGAAGTGCATATGAAGCATACTCTATTGCTAGATGCTTCTGACCCTTCTAGTAGTTTTGAAAATAATAGCGATTCATCGTCATGATAAAGTTTGGAAGGGGAGAAAGATGATTCTAAGAAAAAAAATATTTTTCTTTATTTAAAATATTAAAAAAATTAACTATTTTTTTTAAAATTTTGTTTCATTGCCAATGTTAATTTCTTAAAATACCTAACAATCAACTAACTTCTTTAATAATCATAATTTTAGTTAGAAAGTAACTAAGATTGAAACGAATTTTAAAATAAAGTTTTTATAAAATAATTTTTTTCCTATGAATTTTTATGCATAAAATGAATACATAGCCTAATGAATACTTTAAAATAAAATAAATAATATTATCAATTTTTTTAAAGCTTTTTTTTTAAGTAACAAGATTATATCGTTTTTAGATTCTTCGAGCAAAAGGATAAAATCTTATTTCAAGAGGTATAAGGTAAGAACTCTACAACCTCTGTACTTGACTTAACCAATAATGGGGGTCTTGTTTTGTGCAATCAGAAATTAAATAATTTCAATAATACATTAAACGATTGTAAGTGAATTTTTTTATGTTTCTATTTCTTATTTGGATTGTGTTGAAAAAAAATAATCAATATTTGAGTTTTGGAAGGGATATTAAGGGAAAGACACCTCTGAAAGACAAAAGAATAGAATAGTCCTGGTGTGTTTTTGGTAAAACCTATTTTGGAAAAAGAAAAACTATTCGCGTGTAAAAAGCCATACCGTTATTTAAGCATATTCATTTCAATAAATATTATTTAAGCACACCGTTATTTATAGTTTAGGTTGATTTGTAGGCTAATTTTGTTGGTCAATAAATCATTTTTGTAAAATATTTAAGCATATTTTGTATTTTTTTTCTTTATCTAATTGAATATGCAAAACTTTTAACTACTTTTAGCTTAAGTATTTTTTTAGATAAAATTAATAATGTTCTAGAATTAACAGTTAGAGATTAATCTTTACAAAATATAAAAATCATCTTAGTGAGTTTAGTGTCTATCAATAAAATTTTTAATGTAACCTTTTTTACAAACCCCAAATGGAAGCTTAAAATTATAAATTTATTTTAAAAATTATATTCCAATTCAGAAGTTATACCTAACACATACGTGTCAGCTTTGAAATTATAGATTATTTGTTCGAATTTTTGCTTTGTCTTGCCAATGATTCATTGGATGAAAAGTAGCAAGGTTGATCCACGTCTATCTTTCTAAACAGAGGGTTGGTGTTGTCATAATCGTAGCTTTTTAGTTTTAAAAATAAAGGGGTTGTACGGTGTGCTTTGGTAGCTTCGAATTTATAATATGAGCTAGTTTTGTGTGGATAACTTAAGGTACAGGGAGGTGCTTGTGTGTGTGGTGGAATAATAATATGCAATGCCAGTAGTGTTGTTTGTGTCAACCTTGATTCGTGAGGAAAACGACAACAACTACAATTTGTACGGAATTGTGGGTTCTCTATTTTCGGATGTGGATGAGATTGTTTTCGTTGGTTTGAGACCACTTTGCACTTATCATTGGTTCCCAATCGTCTTTAAAAATAAATTTCCTAACATGTTTATGTGGCCATAAGATAGTATAGAAATTAAAATTAAAATCAAATAATGATGAACTAATAACGTAAGCTTAAAAGAATAGAAGATGAGGACGGGGTGAGAAGAGGAGACGCAGATTTCAGGTTAGGTTAAACTATTCATTTGGTCCTTATTTTATTTTTCAATTTTCATTAATTAGTCCCTTACGTTTTTTGATTTCATATTGGTCCCGCATATTTATTTTAGTTATCAAATTAATCCCTGAATCATTGTTCATCCTATGTGGACCAATATGATATGGACATGTGCCATTTTCTCTCTCCAACAATGTATACGTGGACAAATATGACATTGACACGTAAGATAAACGGTGATTTAGGGGTCAAATTGATATCCAAAAGAAACATGAGAGATCAATATGAAACCAAAAAAACGTAAGGGACCAATTTAAAATTGAAAAATAACGTAAAATGCCAAATGAGTAGTTTAGCCTTTCAAGTTAACAAGGGTATGAAATAAGATAATGCTAAAACAAAATAAACTAACGATTTAGATTAATAAGGGTCTGTTCGGCAAAACTAGCTTGTAGTTATGAGCTTGTAACTTGTAGTCATGAGCTTCTAGTTTGTAGCTTTTAAGCTAGCTAGGAGTTGTGAGCTTATAGTTGTGAGCTTATAGCTGTTTAGCTGACTATTTGAAATAGTGTTGTTCGCGAAAACTAGCTTTTGAAGTGGCTAAAAGTTAATAAATGACCAAAAAGGACATGCAACATTTTATTATTTTAAATTTTTCAAATTTTTTTTCTTTATTAATTAAATAGATAGTTAATTAATTAAATTTATTTTTTTCTTAATTTATTAATTATGTAGTTAATTAATTAATTAATTATAACAAAATTATTAAATTATAATTAATAATTAATTAAAGGATAGTAAAACAATTGTAAATTTTGTTTGAGGGTATAATTGGTATATGAATTATTGAAAGCTAGTTTAGTTTCTTGAAGTAGCTTTCTAAAAGCTGGCTTTCAAAAGCTACAAGTTTTTTTTTTAAAAGTTATAAGCTCATTGTAATTTGTGTTCACCAAACAAAGTTAGTAGCTTATTGATCGAATCTCAAAGCTCCTAACTTGTGTAGTCCAACAGAGCCTAAAACAAAATGAAGAATTGCAATTTAATAACTTAGCAACTCCCTAATGGATGGATTTATTCATCAAATAATTAAATTTTTTATAAAAAAATAAACATATTAACTAATAAAAGTCTATTTTAAGCATCATATGGCTCCACACTTTCCACTTTCTCTAAAAAATTTGGGTGAAAACACTAATCATATGCTGAAAGATAGACAAAATACAATTACAATAAAACCATCTTTACAAATTACAATTTGTATGTTCTTAGATACAAACACCCTTGTGACACATTAATATACAATTGTAAATCATCTAAAACAAAATTACCTAGATTGCTACCATCGAGACTATTGTGTAAATTTAAGCAGCACAAAAAAAAAAAAATTGTCAAAAGCAATACAAAAGTGACACTAGATTTTAAACGTGAAAAACTCTTAAATGACGAGAATAAAAAAAAACAGAACAAATTCCGAAAAATAGTTCAATATATCCAGGATAATTACATACCATTTCAATACTCTTATCACACAAGAGGTATAAATATAATGTTTCTCATTAAGACCTCTCCTACTCAAATGTGTACAAATTATAGTACCAAGGAGAAATATAAATGATACCAAAAATAAAATTCCGGGTGTGTATTTCCCCAATGTATACTCACACCAGTGTATATTCTCACACCTACACTCATTAGGATTTACTCACGCTCTATTTTTTCTCACTAACAGGAGCAATATTAATTTCAAGAGACTTATGTAATGCTATACTATGTATAAATTTTTCTCCGTTTTGTATTATGTTCCACCTTTACGAATGAAACCTCTATTTATAGAATTTATAGAATTGTAGTGTGAATACACTGATTCGGTGTATGTCAAACGTGTTCACGGAAAGAACCTCTTTCTCTCAATAAAGAAAAGAGGCCACTGAATGTTTTGGCCAAACTTTTCAATGGTTGGACCCACAATTACCCCCTCCCCCCAGCCAATGGGAAAAATATTGGATCATTCATCTGAGATCCATGTCGATCAACTCAACACAAAATTGAAGCATGCCACCGAGATATAACTAGCTTGAACTCTTGTTTTTCAATTGTTTGACGTAGCAATGGTATCTAACATCGCATTTTTGCTAAAATCCAATGTACTTTGACCGTTGCAATGGATAACGGACCCATCCTGCTTTATTCTCAACTGTTGAAGAAATTTCTTCAACCAAAGCATTTCTTTCCATGCTTCTGTTATGACAATGTATTCCGCTTCAATAGTTGATAAGGCAATACACTTTTGCAATTTTGACTATCAAGGCGCAAATCCCTGGTACTTTCTACCATCGAGGTAGACACAAACGTAAACACAAACTCCGAGGTAGACTTTCTACCATCGAGATCACCCACCATATCAACATCTGCATTGCCTTCCAAGATTGTTTCTTGTACTTCAAAGCACCTAGTGCTACCTTTCAAGTATCTCAAGATCCTACTCACAACTTCCCAATGATCTATACTAGGATTGGAAAGATACTTGCTAACAACTCCAACTACATGAGCGATATCTAAATGAGTACAAACCATTGCATACATCAGACTCCAAACTGCAAAGAAGTATGATACATTAGCCATGTTTTTCTTTTCTTCTTTTCTAGTGGGGCAACTCCTTTTACTAAGTTTGAAATGATTGGCCAATGGTGTGCTAACCGGCTTACAACTCTTCATATTGAACCTTTTTAGAACCCGTTCCACATATCTTTCTTGTGGTAACCAAAGCTTTTTAGCCTTCCGGTCTCGCAAAATCTACATACCCCGAATTTACTTTGAACGACCTAGATTTTTTTTTATATCACAGGACTTCGATAACTCATTCTTCAAATTACCATTCATCTTATCGTCCTGTCCCACTATCAACATATCATTTACATACAACAAAAGGATAATGAATTTCCCTCCTGAAAATGTTTTGACATATACACAATTATAATTCTTGTATATCCATGATTTATCATGAACGAGTCAAATTTCTTGTACCACTGCTTGGGAGCCAACTTTAATCCATACAGAATCTTCTTCAATCTGCAAACCATATGCTCCTTTCAAGCTTCTTCAAAACCTTCTAGCTGATTCATGTAGATCCCTTCCTCCAAATCACCATGGAGAAACACTTCACATCAAATTGTCCAAGCTCCAAATTTAAGCTAGTTGTGAATCCGAGTATGATTTAAATATAACTCATTTTGACTATTGGAGAGAAAATTTCGTCAAAATCCATTCCTCTTTTGTTCTATTCCTCATTTATGTTCAACTCCTTTCATGATCAAACGAGCTTTATACTTTACTAGCATATCACCATCTTTCTTAAAAATGAACACCCATTTGTTTTCAAGGTTTTCTTATCATTATTACAGATTTTAGTTTTGAAGCCGATTTCGCATGCCCTTTAAGACTGGTTCCTTAAAACTGGCGGTGTTGTAACCTGTCTCGTTTGAAAATAATGAGAACCAGTCTCGTTTAGTGTTTTGAACTAGTTTCAATTAAATTCCGAATCAATCTCATTTAGTGTTTTGAACCAGTCACAATTAAAATTTGAACCAGTCTCATTTAGTGTTTTGAACAAGTCTCAATTAAAATATGAACCAGTCTCGTTTAGTTTTTTGAACTGGTTTCAATTAAATTCCGAACCAATCTCGTTTAGTGGTTTGATCCGGTCTTAATTAAAAATTGAACTAGCCTCGTTTAGTGGTTTGATCCGGTCTTAATTAAAATTTGAATTAGTCTCATTTAGTGTTTTGAACCGGTTTCAATTAAATTTTTAACCAATATCTCATCTAGTGTTTTGAGTGGTCTCAATTAAATTTTCAATCAGTCTCGTTTACTGTTTTGAATCGGTATCAATTAATGAACGATATCCTTTCATTATTATTATGGATCTCTCTCTCTCTCTCTCTCTCTCTCTCTCTCACACGCGCGTGCCCGCACACACACATATATAAATAGTGTAGGGTTAACCGATCTGAGACCTTCCTTGATTGACCTAGGTCTAGCTACTTAGGACAAACGTCAAACAGTTCGAAGGCTTTTCGCCTGATACTCGGACTAATCATCAAACACGGTCGCCAACCGACTGTAAAACCGGGTCGACCTCGAGTAGGTCCCGCAGTGGCTAGGTAGACAGGGCTGCTCGGCACTCGATCCTGAGCTCGGATCCAAAGCCACCCCCTCGTCTGATACACGGCTTAGACATGAGACCACCTGAGGCTCCCTGGTACACAATACTGCGCTATCTACTCTCTAGAAAGCCACAGATATTTACCAGATATTTACGGAGTCTGACTTTAGCATGGTAACCCTAACGGGCCTCAATACAGGCCTACTCCCGCACACCCTATAAAAGGCATAATCATGCCTTAGGGTCAGGTAAGGTTTTCTCATCCCTATCTTGACACGTTGCACGCACTACTAGTTGACAGAGAGAGAACTTGAGTATTCCAACTGAATATTCAGAAACATTCCATAGCCGTCACACAGAAACCCCTGATCTCACTCAGATTTCAGGACCACTAGTCATTGGTCTTGAGGTCCCCTAGGTCAGGGACATTTCCTATTTTTCAGATCCACTACACATAGCTAGCTAGATTAAAAAAAACACATGAATAATAAAACTAATAAACAATAATTGAGACATAGCTAGATACTAAAATTATATTATAAAAACCACATTATATGCATATCTACTAGCTTGATCAAGATAGACAAGTATATATAAGTGTGTGTGTGTGTGTGTGTGTTGTGCGGTAAAACAAAAGGTCCACTACTATTTACATAGAGAATATAGAATTTTCCTACACAAAAGTCTTATCTAGAGAAATAATATATCTAGTGCAAAATAGAAAATAATTATAGGAAATAAGCTACAAATTCTTCTTTAAGATCATCAAGTTGTTTGTGATTACATTCTTTGCTGGAGTTACAATCATCAAAGCTCAGTAACCAAGAAATAATATAATCAACTTTAGTGATAATATAACCAATATAATTTAATGATAATGATATAATAAAGTGAATTACAAACCATTTGAGGGATCTTATTAGCCTTGTGATGTTACACAATCTTCTTCATAAATTTCATGACATAATAGCCACAATCAATCCCATTTGTTTGCTTAGAAACCTATAAAACACAAAGAGTTAACAGTCACATAGGTCCCCAAAAGATACCCGTGGAATCAGTTAGGTCCTTAAAAATTTGTGGAATCTCTTAAACTCCCGAAAGATCAATTAGGTCCACTAGTCATTGGTCTTGAGGTCCCCTAGGTCAGGGACATTTCCTATTTTTCAGATCCACTACACATAGCTAGCTAGATTAAAAAAAACACATGAATAATAAAACTAATAAACAATAATTGAGACATAGCTAGATACTAAAATTATATTATAAAAACCACATTATATGCATATCTACTAGCTTGATCAAGATAGACAAGTATATATAAGTATGTGTGTGTGTGTGTTGTGCGGTAAAACAAAAGGTCCACTACTATTTACATAGAGAATATAGAATTTTCCTACACAAAAGTCTTATCTAGAGAAATAATATATCTAGTGCAAAATAGAAAATAATTATAGGAAATAAGCTACAAATTCTTCTTTAAGATCACAAGTTGTTTGTGATTACATTCTTTGCTAGAGTTACAATCATCAAAGCTCTGTAACCAAGAAATAATATAATCAACTTTAGTGATAATATAACCAATATAATTTAATGATAATGATATAATAAAGTGAATTACAAACCATTTGAGGGATCTTATTAGCCTTGTGATGTTACACAATCTTCTTCATAAATTTCATGACATAATAGCCACAATCAATCCCATTTGTTTGCTTAGAAACCTATAAAACACAAAGAGTTAACAGTCACATAGGTCCCCAAAAGATACCCGTGGAATCAGTTAGGTCCTTAAAAATTTGTGGAATCTCTTAAACTCCCCAAAGATCAATTTGGCGTCACGTTAGTCCCCCATCCAATTTCGTCATGAGGAACCTGGCGTAATCTTACGTGACACGTTAAATGTTTTGTCGGCCCCATTGCCATGTTGGAATGTTAAGAAGGTGCTATACGTTTGGGTCAACAAAGCATTTAACATGTCACGTATCATTCCGTTAGGTCCCTCATGAGAGGACTAGCTTGATGCCAAATTAATTTTTGGGGTTTAAGAGATTCCACAAATCTTTCAAGGACCTAACTGATTCCAAAATGATATCTGAGGAATTTAAGGGATTCCACAATGTGACTATTAACATAAATAAAACACAAAACAGGAACAAACTAGCATCATAGAATCCAAGGAACAAAGCAAAAGGAACTAGCATGATACAATTTGGCATGCTAATTTATTTTTATTTTTTAATTTTGACAAATCTAAAATTCCCAGAAACCTGTTTTCGAAATTTTGAAAAAACACAATAAAATATCAACTAGCAAGGCATAGCAAGATCCTCTGTTTCTTGTTATTTAGTTGAATCTGTCTAGCTTGATCTGTACTACACTCATCGCTAGCTACTTATATTTGTGCATACAGGATTTCATTAACGTGTACATTAACATGTTCTTATTTAAATCTAGTTAGTACTAATTTTGTTTGGTTTTGCTTTAAGCGATAATTAAATAAACTCAAATCAACCCAATTTTATGTTTAAAAACAGGTTAGTTAAGATTGGCCAGAGATTTAAAAAAAAAAAAAAAAAAACAAATAGGACAAAACTGTTATTTTAGTCCCAAGGAAGTTTCACTTTCATCTTTTGAAATTTCAAAAATTTCTCTTTCATTTTTAAGATTATAAAATGGTATTCATGCAAGTCTCTAAAAAGTGATGCCGTTTAATTCTTCTTTCACTTTAATCCCTAACTCATAAACATTTAATTCAATTTGATCCTTCATATTACTAAATGTATTTTAATTACATCCTTGAAACAACATTTAACAACCCAAGTTAAACTAAAGTGAATAACATTTTATAATGGCTTAATTATGTCACAAGTCCCTGAAGTTTATGGTACTTTTGCCAGATACCTTTATTCTTATTTTGTCAATGTTTGACTCCCCGAAGTCAAGGTTGTCAAACTCGCGAGTTAACTCGTAAACTCGTACGAGTTTACGATCTTACCCATAGAATCGAGTCAACTCGCATGCAAACTCGCTTCCCACTAAACTCGGGTAAACTCGTGCAAACTCGGGTAAACTTGTGCAAACTCGGATAAACAGCAGTGGCCTTACGGATATTTGAATTTTCTTGAGCTTTTACTTTGCAAAACAAAATTTCCACCGTCGGATGTCAAGATAAACAAGTTAGGAAGCGTATATAAAAATTTGAGCACGATCCAACGGTTAACATAAAAAATACTGATCGATCTTTGAACGATATTTTCACTAAAATAACACTATAACCACTATTTTTACTTAACTAACCACTTAAATCATAAAACCATCATATTTGGTTGTTGTTAAGTTGGTTTGCTAATATTTATTGGGTTCTTATATGCTATAGCAACATTTAAATATTTATGTTTAATTTTTAGAGTAAAAACTATGAAATGGAAGCTATGAAAGTTATCTACAGGTTAATTTTAAAATAAGTGGACTCGAGGTAAACTCGTACGAGTTTACGAGTCGAGTTCACGAGTCGAGTTCACGAGTCGAGTTCACCTCGACCTCACGAGTTTACGTAAAGTCGCGAGTTTGACAACCTTGCCCGAAGTTACTTCTGAGTTTGTCAAATACCCCTACTACCAAATATGGCTAATTTTGCTGACATGTTATGACAGAATCCTGGTCAGACGCAGGAGGTAAGACACGTGGTGCCCCGTGGGCGAATATGCTGTTTTTCTTTAAATTAAAAAACTAAAAAGCTTAATATTTTTTATATTTTTAGTTAAATAAAAAAGAAAAAAAAGATTGAAAAGAGAGGTTGTCTTCACCCCGGTGACATTACGCGACATCACATGACCAACCTCTCGCGTCTGACCAGGGATTATGATGTTACATGTTAGCAAAATTGGTCAGAATTGATAGTAGGGATATATGACAAACCCAGAAGTAACTTCAGGGAGTCAAACATTGAAGAAAAAAAAAACAAGGGTATCTGGCAAAAGTACCCCAAACTTCAGGGACTTGTAACATGATTAAGCCTTTTATAATCTTACGAACAAAAGAAGAATTCTCGAAATCTTAGGAATGAAAGGAAAACCATGACAGTTTTGTATTTTTTTTTTTTTTTTAAAAAAAAAGGAAAACCTGCAAGCTACAAGAAACAGATCGTGAACAACTACACTCTCAAAATTTAATTAAGTTAGAAAGCAAGTTATTGAAATCAGATTAAGTTCAGATTGGCTAGGAAATAAAATATCTACGCTCCCCCTGGCCCCTGCTGCCAAAGTGCCAAGCATAAAAGATTACTTGTAATAATAAAATTCATTTCTATGCTTTTTGTTTAGTTTTATGTCTCGGAATATGATTATTTATATATACATGTATTGGGAGATCGAACTAGGATTCCCATGCTTAAGTAACTCAACATCTTCCTGTGCATAATTCTGACTGACTTCCTCATTCCCTAAACAACATAATATAATCCAAGAAAATATACTCTACCAATAATCAAACATTCAGGTAGAACACAAACAAGACAAGCCAAATTAAGGAAATAGCCAAGAGTTTCGATTATAGCTAAAAGTATTAGCTAATTAAAGCAATCATACAAACCCCAGATACGGTGAAGAGAATATATCTATCATTCTGCTATTACAACATTCACTTGAAAGGAAAAGGCATCCTTCTCCAAGAACCGCCACACCCGCATGAGATTACCAGACCATGCCAATAAATTTCAAATGTCTCAGGCCTAAAAATGAACAGATAGGTTTGTCACTACAATTATAAAAAAATAATAAATACTCCCTCCGTCATGAGCTTTTGGAGATTTTTTTTGTTCCATAAGTCATGATCTTTTTAGAAATTCAAGACTCATTTATACTTCTTTTTCCAAACATACCCCTATTTATTGCATTCTCTTTTTCATCACTCATTTCTTCATCTCTCTTCAATATAATCTTCATACATTTATTATTACTCTCTCTCCTTTTATTAAATGGGGGTAATTTAGTCAAATTATACCAAATTCTTACATCATTTACTCATTTCTTAATCTGTGTGAAATCTCCAAAATATCATAACATATGGGACGGAGGGAGTAATAGACAAAAATTTGAGGCAATGCAGATAATTCTATTAACATGTGTCATTGTCAATTTTAAGTTTTTCTTGTATGCACCAAAGGGTGTTCTCTAGCCGATAACAGAAAACTAATCCCTTTTGAAGTTTAGAGGTCACCGAAGTGAGTTTTACCTCTCACAACAAAGCCTATTCCGTTCACACAATAGGGATTGATCATACCCTGATGTCATGACTAAGGAATTCAACCATCTGCCTAATGTGTTAGGCTTTGTTAGCATAGACAATTTAAGTTTTACTTGCATAATTACATTACATCATGTTTTTCCAAGGAATGGATCATTTCAATAGTTTTAATTTGTCAAGTATTAAGTCTTGGCACAACGGAAAAGTTGCAACCTTGTGGCATGGAGTAAAGCTGCGTATATCCACTCTCCTAAGACCCCACTACTTTGGAGCCTTATGCACATGGCCAAGCTTTGAGTGGTTGAGTGGAAGAGAGAGACATGCACAAGATTTGTGAAATTTCTTTTATAAAAAGTGTCTCTTACTATCTCCTTAACTTGACCACTTGACAGATAAAAACAATTGATATGATCCATTCCCATTTTAACTTTTTACCCTTCACTGATTAAAGGGCAATGTTGTTCCAAAACCACCACAAGAATGAGGGTGGTCATCACCAAATGGATATGAATATATATTTTAATTTAATTAGCACTATAGCATTTTGACTTACCTTGCTGGCAATGTTGTTGGAAAGCCATTCCAAACCCTCATAGAGACCCTCTCCAGAAGTTGCACAAGTGCTCTGGATATACCTGAAATAAATCAAAATATAACATGAAAAAGGGTAGTTCGAACATGCATGTGTCTTGCTCAGAAGTTAATGGATTCCATCCAAAACTCACAAAAGTTCCTTCTCACATAACGAAATTCTTAACCAGTGTTTTAAGACAACTGTCTGAGCTTCAAAGGTAACAAAATTTATAAACACTGTAATTGTGACTATTCAAGATTTCTCATCTGATTTTCCATTTCAATTTAAAAGATCTTAATACCAGTGGCGTTGGCGGAGTGAATGAAGTCCAAGCTTGTCAGTTATTTCTGCAGCATTCATTGCATTAGGAAGATCTTGTTTGTTGGCAAAAACAAGCAGAACAGCATCTCTCAGTTCATCCTGAAACGAACATAACATTTAGGTTCAGACCAAAACATTATAAATTTCCAATAAACCGTCATTTAATTACAAAACCTTTTTTTCTTAAACCAAGGGTGTCCTATAGTCAATAGCCAAAGATTAATCCCTTTCGAGACAGAGAGATCGCCGAAGTGGGCACATCCTCTCCCAAGAAAAAGCCTTTATTAACCAGTGGAATAGTACATGACCTACCTTGTAACTCATCTGCCATCAGGCAACAAAAAAACCTTTTTTTTTCATATCAATTACATTCATTTAGTTTTAGAGGTTTTATCAATCACCGATGATAACTACGAAATTCCCAATATCGTTGCATTATGTTATAACATATCATTCCTTTTCTCGTGCTGTCTATATTATCTATAGGCTATAGCAACATTCAAAAAATACATGAAACCTGAAGGGAATTAAATTTCAAACTGGCTACCAAATAAGGAAACGTCCTTACAACAACTTTTCACACTCGGCAACATGGGAGGAAAAGCTGAATCACAGACTTTAAACACTCAACAGAGGAAAACACTTTAGATGCAGTTGTCTGATCTGCCTAAAGGCTTTAAAGATCCTCAATAATCGAAATGAAGAAAAGAAGACATACAAAAGCATTATAGAAAAGGATGGACCAAAGAAATATGCTTAGCAATTCAAAAATGAAAATAATAAAATATTTACACAAGACTTGTATACCAGGAACAAGGGACAAAAAATACTGAAATCATAGAAGATGTGTAATAAAGGAACAAAAGATATAATTGAAGTGAAATGCTACATGGCCGATCATATACCTCGTTCAACATACGGTGCAACTCATCCCTTGCCTCAACTACTCGATCTCTATCATTGCTATCAACCACAAAGATAAGACCCTGAGTGTTCTGGAAGTAGTGCCTCCACAGTGGACGGATCTGTACATGAAAATTAAAATTATTCAACAGTCACCTTAACTTACATTAGATAATATGTCATAATGGAATATAAATACAAGGGACAAGACAAACATCGCACGGCCAAATTAGTGCATAAAACTTGCTGGAAAGATACATATTCAAAAACAGCCAAAAGAAGACAGGTAAGTGATGTAAAATGACACAGAGTTTACCTTGTCCTGACCCCCAACATCCCACACTGTGAAGCTGATGTTCTTGTACTCCACGGTCTCAACATTAAATCCTGCAGACAAATAATTACTCCCATTATTGAACACATAATTTTTTTTATGATAAAGCTCATGTCATATATAACCACAAGATGCTGAAAGAACATTAAGAAAATTATCCGGAAGACCTGAACCATGTTGCTTCACTACCTAGATGAAATCCTGTTAACTTTTATGCATCCAAGATCAAAGCATCAAAATAAAATTGTGAGAGTATCTATTCACATACACACACATCATATCGCATCTATACAGTTTTCATCATGTGATTATAACTAGCCCCACCTTGTTTTTAGCCCACCTACACATTCCACCACATATCTCATATATGAAGTCATTTGTTCCATAGAGAGATCTGCATCTAGTATTTTTCGGTTATAATTATCAATAACCATTTCATGTCAATTTTCATTTTAAAAAATTGACCAATAGGCTAGGAGGTAGCTTCTCCTCAAGCAAAATTGATATGTCTTCATAACTTCATTTGGATTAATCATAGTCCAATCTTGACGACGAGGGTGTTAGACCAAAAAAATAGCTCATATTTTCATATATTTCAGAACTACATACTAATAGGAAATTTGGACCCATATTGATCCCATAAAATTTTCGTGTTTACTACCCTACTACCTATAGTCCCCAAACATGAAGTAAAAACTCGGCTTAATTATGTCACAAGTCTCCGAAGTTTGGGGTATTTTTGTCAAATACCCTTATTCTTTTTTTTTTCAATGTCTGACTCCTCGAAGTTACTTCTAGGTTTGTCATATACCCCTACTACCAATTCTGGCCAATTTTGCTGACATGTAACATCGGAATCTTGATCAGATGCAAGAGGTTAAGCACCTGGTGCCCCGTGGGCGAAGATCCTTTTTCTTAAAAATTTAAAAATTTAAAAATTTTAAAAACTAAAAAACTTAATATTTTTATATTTTTAGTTAAATAAAAAAAAGAAAAAAAGAATTGAAGAGAGAGGGCCCGTGTGACATCACGCGGCACCACATGATCAACCTCCTGCGTCTGACTAGGATTCTGGTGTTACATGTCATCAAAATGGTCATAATTGATATTAGGGGTATATGACAAACCCATAAGTAACTTCGGGGAGTGAGACATTGGAAAAAAAAAGTATAAGGATATCTGGCAAAAGTACCTCAAACTTCATGAACTTGTGACATAATTAAGCCAAAAAACTTCATCCCAGATGGACTAATGGGTGTCTCATGTTTTGAATCATGGAGAACAAATTTGTCATTTATTAATCTTCAGGGACTGAAATGATACGCACAAAGATTTTGAAGGGACCAATTTGGGTATTCACTCATTTGTTTTTATTTTTTTTATATATATATATTTTTTTTGCATTCTCTATAGATTGATCGTCCAGATACAATCTAGGAGGCACCTAAGTGGGACCCTCCCAACAATATTTTTTTTCTCGTTAACATGAAACCATGGATACGGGAATGAGCATCAGCACAACAATGAGGTTGTTGCATTGTGACTTGAAGGCCACAGGTTCAAATCATGGAAACAATCTTTCCACGTGTTGGGTAAGTAAGGCAGCTTACATCCACTAACCCTCCTCATAACGCATCCTTCTTACATGAATCCATGGATCCCAGGGTGAGCATCGCCATACTGTACCACACAGGGACGGAGCTTTTGAGGACCAGCTCTAAGCCGTCTTACTCCCTCTTATGCGCTATTTCTACGTGTCTAATAGAACTACGTAGTCTTGATTGTTGTGAGACTAAATATCCTTAACAAAAACCCATGGTCTATTTAAACAGAACAAGGTGAGAGGCTCGTGCACTGAACCTCGCTCCCTAACATGTTGAATTGTTCCATACAATTAATAATTAATTGAATAAATAAATAAAAGGAACTAACCGATGGTGGGGATGGTGGTGACGATTTCACCGAGCTTGAGCTTGTACAAGATGGTGGTCTTACCAGCGGCGTCAAGACCAACCATCAGAATTCTCATCTCCTTCTTCGCGAACAATTTGCTGAACAGCTTCGTGAACGTCAACCCCATCTTCCTTCATTCCAATCAATCATTTTTATTTTTTTTTTGTTTAATTTCATATCCATCGTGCAACCAAAATTAAATAAATAAATAAATATGATTCGATTAAAAATGATTTTTAAAAAAATAATAATAAAAAATGAAGAATAGGAACACGAATTGAGATCGATGAATTGAAATGGAGAGAAAGAGAGATCGATGAAGATTGGTTTTATTTACCTCTTGTTGTTAATATTGAGGTTCGCGCGTAGAGAGAAGAGGGAGTTGCGATTCTGTTTTTCCTGAGAGACAGAGAGAGGCTATTTTTCTACGCGACGTTATTTATTGAAGATGATTATGATTATTACAAGTGCATTCATACGGCGTCGTATTAGGTGTGATCTGCTGATATTTTTCGGTCGTGCCGTTTACATGTCAGAAATAAAAATATAAAGGCTTTGCATGGTCTATATTTATTGGATTGGGTTATTATTCTTGTCCCTGAGTTTTTTTATACACTAATTTCTTTTTTGAGTAGTCTACAAACCTCATTCTTTATTTTTCAAACTTCATTTTTTTTCGATGAGATTCTATCAGAATATTTTTCGATACCCCCGAGTCGAAAAAATGCATTTTCCGAATGCTTGTTTATTAGTCGGAAAATGCATTTTTCCGACTAGGGAGTAACGGAAAATATTCCGATAGAACCCCATCGAAAAAAACGGGGTTTGGGGATTAACAATGGGCCTAGAGTGTGGAATTTGTAGACTAAAACTTTTCTTTTTTATACCAAGAATTTAGGGTATAGAAAATTAAATATTTTCGAGATGTAAATATTACTGAATTGAAATTTATTTTTATTAATAAATTTTTTCATGTATTTTGTCATCATGGTTAAATAGTTTAATTATTTTATCTATTCCTATGTATAACCATTGAATGGTTTAGATTTTAAGATGAAAAATGAAAAATTAAAAATAAAAACTAATATCCCCAATCCTCATTCATTATTATCTTTTTTCTTTTTCTTTTGTAACTCTTCTCGATCCTGTGCCAATATTTGTCATGCCAAAGACTATCTTTTCGTAAACAAAGAAATATCGACCATTATTATGATGACCAATCAGTATCAACCCATATAGATGATATCATAGTGTAGTGTAGTCTCCTTGACTAGAAGGGTATTGTGATCAAAGGGGAGGCCTCAAACCCTGACAAAGCCAAGAGATTGATGTAGAACTAATTAGGTTTCTGACTATCCAATTGGGGTAACCAGGATCTCCCTAGTCAACTTGAGTGTGTGCAGGGTGCTAACTTAGGTTGAGAGAACATACCTTTGCCCCCAGCAGTGTTGTGCTACTTATAGGGGGGAGTGGCGGTGTATAAGTGGCCTGGATAGGCCTGTGAGGCTGACATGCGTTTCCTAGGATTTGGGAGAAGATATCGCAAATTATTCCCCTTGATTATGTTAGGATAAACATGTGATCTGCCTTTCCTGATTAGGCTCGCAAGATTGTAGGAGAGAATCTTGGAACAATGAGATCGTGGATGGGTCCCTCAATCACTCGGTGCTTTGAGGGTCGCGCCAGCCATTGGCTAGTTGTAACTGCATAAGTGTTGGGGACTCGCTCATAAGCCCCGAGCTTTGATTGGTCGGATCTGGTGAACTCTTATAGTGTTGGATCGGTGATGGTCGGATCCGAGGTCATGTCCATTACACATAGATTCTTTGATTTTGTCCTTCAAAGCCTAAATAAAGTTAAAAGATAAAAAAGTCCTTCACCATGTTATCTAACAAAAAAATTATGCTTGTATTGTAAATAATTTCTATACAGATAAAGAGGTATAAACAATTTATGAATATATCATTTGTACATTATTAGATATCAAGATATTTGAACAGTATTAACTATGTGCAAAAATGGTTTTATGATGATAGTAAATTTGTATGTGAAATTGGGAATTCATGGAATAGATGATAAAGTTGAAAGAACTTTTTTTGTTTGTGTCAATTGTTAATGTTGTTAGGAATAAGATGATGGATGAGGGTTGGGGAATTTTTTTCCATCTTAAAATATAAACCGTCGGATTTATTCGACTATTAAAAATTTGAGGGAGGGATGATCTCATGGTTTCGTGTGTAAATGTGTAAAGAGAGATAGCCAATGAGAAAGTGTCGTCTGGCAATTGACGGAGAGACTAACATATTAACTGGCGACGGAACTAACATGATGTTATTTTAATTTTTGGGGACTTAATTGATTCCAAAAAAATTTCGAAGACTAAGTTGACGTTACATGTATCTTTGAAGGACCTATTTTACTCATTGAAAAATTGTAGGCCAACATGCATTATCTTTTTATCTTATGGGATAAGGGAATTATGTACGAAAGTTGATACTTTGTAACTTTGTAAATAGTTATTTATGAAAGTTGGTATACAAGAAAGTTATCATATTAGTATTATTGACTATGCAAGGATGTTAACTAATTAATTTTTTTTGTCTGTATTCTTTGCGGAACAACCGGTATTCCCAAGAGCACCCTTAATACCAGAGAGTATTAATCCGGAACGAGTTGCGTGACTGGCTTTCCCAGCGGGATGTTTTAAGTAGGAATCGAACACAACTAACTAACTAATTAAATATGACAACCGGGAAAAAAAATGAAAACGCAATTAAGAAAATATGAATTTGGAAATTGGGATAATACATTTTACATATGTGGATTAACGTGACAATTGAAAATGCACTCGAAAAAATTCAATTTACACAAATGTTTTCATGTAAAAAAACAAAAAACTTTCAAGTATAAGAATATGAATTGACAAACATATGATTTATGACAAACAATTATTTTACAACAAACATATTACAATAGAAATGTGGATGGAGAGATACGGGAATGCCTATGAAAATACTAATATGTATAATAATCTAAATACCCCTAATACTTGAGTGATGCATTCAGCAAGAATCTTTATTAGAATGCATTCCAATGCTTGATGGGTTACCACTATGTAAACAATCAACAGGAGGCACTGTCTTGGTTTTCAACTCTCCATATGCTTCCCAACAGAAAGGAACATCTTGTGAACTTGATGAGGATTGTAGCTGAATGGTATCAAGGGTTATACCAGTGCAAGGAATGTTGTCACTGCATGCAAAATGAATAGGCTCCTTAGTATATGTTCCTTTCACATTTACATAGTGTATGTTTGACACAGCCACAGCTGATGATGTATCATTCTTGCACTTTCCACTGTCACAATAGTATTGGTCAATCATGATTGGAGTTTCAACCCCTGAAACTTGAATGTTTGAGAACATGATATCTTGGGCTGAGCCAGAGCCTCCCTGCCAAGTCTTTATTCTGACACCAGTTAAGCTATTTTGGACAGTAATATCACGAACGGTGACATTTGAAACACAGGCTTTGGTGTTCTCCTTTCCTAGACTTCCAATACTGATTCCATGACCAGGTCCACAATTTACATTGTGTACATATATGTTGGAGCACCCGGTTTGTACTGACACACAATCATCGCCTGCATGATGCATTAACAAATTAAACAAATAGGTTTGTGGTCGTGTCCTTAAACATATAGAAAATTTGTGATCGGTTACTTTTACCTTTTGTTATTAGATTTCTGTTTATTTTCTATTAATGATCTATTAAATGTTCATCTATTCATCATTTGTGGATACAAAACTTTTGATAAAATTCAAATAGATTTTATATTTTTTGGATTAAGTGGTATCCTAGGTTCATTTGATATACCCGGCCTATTGCACCCAACAACACAAGTTGTTAAGATTTGGTTTGCAATCTTCCCAAGGATTGTTGCCTCATCAGGATTCGAATCTCATACTTGCGACTTCGAAATCTTTCAGCCCCCAACCAACTAACATTGGGGCAATCCATTGAGTTTCTTATACTTTTTGGATAATTCACATAGATTTTTAAGCCTGCTTGATTGAGCGGATTTTTTAACAAGACTAAGCCACTACCAAGCCCTACCTAGTTTGGACTATATCAGGTTGGACCAAATTTGGTTTGAGTTCGAGAATATATATTCCATGGTCGAAGTTTTTCATCATTTATCAAACCACTCTAAGTCAATGTATGTCTTTATCTCCCTAGTTTGACTTCGTAGTATCTGAGTCTGTTTGTAAGACCAGAGAACTCCTCTCGCCGATAGATAGAAATCAATCTCTTCCGAAATGAAGAAATCATCAAAGTTTTCTAGTATTTGTATTTTATCAAAATATAACGGCCTAACTTGGACATTTGCAGCGCGATATCGGCATATGTTTGTTGTTATCATATTAGAATATTTGAACCTTACAGAAGAAGAAATAAAAAGTATATAAAAGATAATGAAATGACAATTTTAGGAATTTTAGAATTACCACAAGCAAGGGTACTGCCGTATATGACCACATCTTGGGAGTTCTGAAGGTGAATTCCATCAGTGTTGGGGCTATCACCAGGTGATGAAACATTTATATCAGACACCTGAACATTTGTACATGAATCAAACTTGAGATGTGTTTGTTGACTGTTCTGAATAGTTATGCCTGTCACTGTTACACCATTACTTCCATAGAACCTCAGTGCCTGCATGAGAATTAATATGTATAAACTATTAAGACATAGCAACAACTAACTCTCAATGAGAATATTTGATTAGTTTCAATGTCAATTAAGTTTAATGTAATGAAAGATTCTTACAGTTGGTCTTGTGCTTGGTAATTTTCCACTGTTTTTTTGTACCTGTTTCACATGAAACAGAGTGATTTTACTGTTATAGTCTTCAGTATGAAGTTTTAGAAGGCAAAAAATAGTTGCATGTTTGCTTATGATTAATATGTGAGAAATAATCACTTTTATTTTTTAATTAAAATCACCCTTAAATATAAGTTTAGATTAAAAAAAAAAACATCGATTGGTGGAGGAATTATTATATGCGTCGAGGATTCCAAGATCAATATCAATAACAATATGTCATCTAAGTAATAAAAATTTGTTATTGTTAAATATTATATTGCTATTATGGAATCATGAATCACCCCCTTTAATTAATATCCCTATTTTGATTTACATAAAACATATTTTCAATTTAAATTTATAAGATGTACTATTCCAATCACTACAACCCTGACATAATTTAAATACTTACCAAATATTCAGAGGTGTTATTGGTTGTTGATTCTTCTGTGGGATTGTAAGTGGGTGAGTCATTCCACCAGACAGAGCCTTGACCATCAATAACACCTTTACCCTTAATCGTAATCTTATTTAGCTCTTTGAACTCGAGCCATTGCAAAGTACCTGACCCCCAAGCAGCAGCATTTGTAGGAGCAATGACTTTCCCATCCAACTGAAAAATAAAATAAAATAATTTATGAACATAATATTGTATTAAAGGGTTAACTATGTCACAAGTCTCTGAAGTTTGGGTACTTTTATCATATACCGTTTTTTTTATATGTCTGACTCCCCGAGATTACTTCTGAGTTTGTCATATACCCCTACTACCAATTTTTATCAATTTTGCCCATGTAACATCGTAATCCTAGTCAAAGGGGCACGAGGTGCCTGGGCGAAGATCTTTTTTTTTTTAATTAAAAAACTTAATATTTTTATATTTTTAGTTAAATAAAAAAAAAAGAAAGGATTGAAGAGAGAGGTCGTCTTCACCCATGCGACATCACGCAGCACCACATGACCAACAACCTGCATTTGACTAGGATTATGATGTTACATGTAAGCAAAATTGGCCATAATTGGTAATAGAGATACATGACCCAGAAGTAACTTCAAGGAGTCAAACATTAGGGGAAAAACAAAGAATAAGGATATCTGGTAAAATTACCCTAAACTTCAGGAACCTGTAACATAATTAACCATATATTAAACATAGTTTGAACATTTTATGTGCTTGGCCTGTATTCTAGTGCTTATAGTGTTTGCAGAGTGAAATATGGTTTGGGAATATATAGCTAGATAAGCTAACCTGAAAAACAAGGTTTGGCTCACAATTAAGGCCTGAGAAAGAGATTGGGTTCACAAGAAATACAGAACCAGATGGAACAACCATTGTTGATGAGGCTATCTTACAAGCTGCTGACCAAGCCTCTTCAAAAGCCTGTTTTTTATTTGTATGAGTATAATACATAAGTAATGATTAGATGACTTTAATATTTTTGGATTATATCAAGTGATAGTAGAGGTTGGGTAAGAGAAACATATCTTGATTAATTGAGTTATTCATGGATGGTCAAGATTAAAACACATTAGATTGAGGATAAATGAAAAACAAATGGAAAGGATCTTTATTCATAATTATGGTAGTGTTTGGTATACAAATAGAATAAATGGAAGACAAAATTTGATGTTTATTATGTTTTCTTCGATTAAACCAATATATATATATATATATATATATATACAATATATATATATATATGTATATATATATATTCTATTTTTCCATATTTTATCATGTCCAATTCTCTATTCTCTCTACTTAATTATAAGATACACAAAACTCATAACAAAACATATATATTTGATTCTATCTTATTTTTATATGATTACTAATGCCAACTATGACTTTTTTTTTATTCATGTGACCTTTTAAGTCATGAGTTAATCTAACATATGTATTAGATGTCGAGGATAAATTAACATAATAAGTAAAGTTATATCGAAAATGTTTACCAAAAAGAATAAAGTTATATCGAAAACCTTAATAATACATTATTGTTTTTTTTGGTTGCCCGACCGATTCCCAAATGCTACTTAGGTATGTACAGATCCGACCTTGGTCGCGTGCTTAACTATGGCATGTGAGTTTTCCAACATAAATTTTTTGCATTATTTCAACCTCCATTCTTTATGAAAACTTTATTTTTTTTCAATGTTTGTTTATTTTGTCCATCAATTCATAGATTAGAAACACCCTTAAATTATATAAACACAATTTAAAATTTACAAGTTTACTTTGATGTGTAGCCTAATAAGGCTGAGAAAGCAGCCTTTAACTTTTGTCATTATCTAAGTATATCATAAATTATCATCAAATATGTTCTACCACTATGGTATTCTCATGTGTCTATCCTTTTGTCTTGTCTTGTGAATTTCACTCTCCGTGACATGTGAATGCCTGAAATTAAGGGTCCATTTGCTTAGACTCAAAAAACAGTGATTTTGAAAAGGTAACTATATGTTTGGCAAAAGTGATTTTTTGAATATAGCTTCTCAAAAAAGCTGGATTTTTTGCTGCTTCTGCCATTTTATAAAAGTGCAATAAAAAAAAACATAAGCAAGTGTTAGAATAAAATAAGGAATCAATCTGAATTCACCTTTGTATCATCTGCATGTCCATCACCTTTAGCACCATAGTCTAATACATTAAAAGTATTAGAGGCAGGGGCAGCTTTGAGTTTCCTCCAATGCTTTGCTTGTGTTGCACTGCACCTTTCAAAGCTAGAGGACCAAACAATAGAAAACACAATTGCACTGATCAATGTGAAGGTATTTAGTTTGACACCCTTCATTGTTAAAGAGAAAATTACAAAGTTAAAGCTTTAACGGTGAAAGGGTGTTTGAGGAGAAGAGATTTTATATGGCTAATGGAGTAGGCAATTGATGCTCAATTTATAGACTAACCATTTGGTGGCACTATGCATACATGAGCTACACAGTTCACAATTACAGGGTATATAGAGGGCCCTGCATTATATTTTGTGCTATTTTAAATTATTGCGGCTCAGTTGACAAATCTAAATATTTTATGTGTGAATTTTAATTCTCTTGCATAGATTATTAAGCAGCCTTTAAACTTGTAGCAATTGTCGTGGGAATAAAAATGGATGAAATAAGGTAAGTTTAATATAATATTTTTTTTCTTGAAATTTTCATCGAATTTTTTGTTATAACTTTTAATTTTTTTTAAAGATTTTGGTTCTTAAATATTTCACTTTAGTTTATGTAATCAATTAACTAATTTATCTATCACCATCATATTTGATCATTTCAGCAATTAGTCAGACAAATGTCGCATATAGTGTTAGGTTTATTAGTTAATTACGTCATCAATAAAGACTAAAATGAAATATTTAAGACTAACAATGGTATAAAAATATAATACTTATTAGAGACTAAAACTAAATTTTTTAAACATTTAATTTAAAAACTAACACCGATCAAAATATTTGGGGACCAAAACCAAAAATAAGGACCCAAAACATATTTAAGCGAATAAGATAAGTTTGCTGCATGCTGTCCTATATTATTTGGTTTCTTTTTTTTAATGGGATCATCGTGCCCTGTCCTAATTACAATGAACACTAAACAAATGATGATATGAAACATTGTTTATAAATTTAAAAAAGAAAAAAATGGAAGAAATGTTGTGTTTCCTTAATCCCATCCAGACACGTCTATGTACCAAAAGCTACCACCTAAAGTTTGCTTAAATTAAATTTTTTACTTAAATGAATTAGAGTGAAAAGAATTTAACTCTTATCATTTAGAGATGAAGAGTAAACTTTGCCAACCTAAGGCTCATAAATCATTTTTATATCAATATAAGTCCAACATCCAAAGGGAGTAACTTTATTATTATGAAACAAAATTAATTAAGAGGTAAAATAACTTGACTTGGATGTCGTTACTTGCATGACCTGCCAAAGCTCTGCCCCAAAATATGCGCCATGCACGGGCCACTTACTGGTTATAAGTTTTTTCTTTTTTATTAGCACTTGCTGGTTATAAGTATGTTTTCTCTTTTTAAGTTTGGTTGAAAATTATATAAAAAGAAAATAGTTGTTGAACGTCCGCGTAAGACAGCCCAGTTGATGACTGCAGAGACACTTAGGATTTCTCTCTCCCCCAGGTTATGGGTTCTAGTCCCGGACCTCCCATGTAACATTTGTGATTAATTGGTTGAATGAGAGGAATCCTAGCCATGAGATGAATTAGGTCAATGTTTTTCTTACCTCGTGTATGTATATATTTAGCTTTCATGGCCCAGCCAATTTTTTTCCTTTTAATTTGTTCAAGTATATATATAAGCATAGTTGTGAGATTACCTCTTAGTTCAAAGACTATATATACATGAGATTAAGTTAATCCTTTGATTTTGAATTTTGACCTTTGGTTAAATTAAAGTTTAAGTAGGGATCAATGTATGCTAATCTAATTCGAAAAAAGTTTGGAACTTTTAAATACGAGGGTTTAGTTATTAGATAAAACAACTATTATATATAGTCCATCACTTAAGCGTTGGATAGTAAATTAGATTAGTCTATCAAGAAAATGATATTCTGAAAAACATGATAATTAAAATGTGACTAAACTGTCACTTTAATCTCTCACTTTGTAAGGAGCTTTTATTTTAGTCTCTGACCTTTCAATAATTTCTCTTTAATCTCTCACTTTGAAAAAAGCTACTCACATTAGTCCCTCACAACTTTCTCCGTTTATAGATGTTAACGTCTTACATATGTGGCCATTAAATAACCTATGTGATGTCTGGTTGTTGTGTTGTTGCCACAGAATTAGCTACTGTATTTTCTGCAATTGCCTTAGCTTCTGCAGATGTCTTAACTGCCTATCGAGCGGTCCTAGCCTTCTTCTTCCTTCAATTTTTGTCTTTTGAATTCAGCATCATGTGTATGACGTTAACGACCACGTATGCATAGGTTATTTAACGGCTACGTGTGTAAGACGTTAACGTCTATGAACGAAGAAAGTTGTCAGGGACTAACATGAGTAACTTTTTTCAAAGTGACAGACTAAAGAGGAATTATTGAAAAGTCAGGGACTAAAGTGAAACTCTTTACAAAGTGAGGGACTAGAGTGACAATTTAGTCATTAAAATGTTCATGGAGGGGCACATTTCACTTCCACAATCAAAATTCATCATCCAAAAGATAATTATACATATATAATATATATATATATATATATATAGGTTTTGTTTTGGTATCCTCGAAAAAAAAGTTTGTTATATCTATCTTAAATGACCCAATAAGAAAAATATATGTAATTATTATTTATTTTGATGTCATATCAGCTTGACTTGAGATAAATTACTAATTTTGCAATTAAGTCTCTAGATTATTTATATAAAAATAAAATTTTTACCTCTAACATGATCTATCCAAAATACCCCTAGTTCATATCATTTGTTCATTACTCCCTCATTCACTCCACTTACCACAACCCTCTTTTCTTTCTTCGTGCGTGACTCCTTCTTTTAAGTCCTTCTTCTTCCTTTTCTAATATCCCACCCCACTTCCTCTTGCTATTCTTCGTTAGTTATTATTCTTCAGTCAAGTCTTTCCTTATAAAGGGAAGTGAGCAGCACTCCACCATATATGAAAGACTCATAGGTCTAGTTTATTAAAAAAAAAAAAAAAAAAACAGAATCTGGTGAGGATCCAGACTATTAACAGGAAAAGATGATACAAATTAACGGGGATATTTTGGATAAATCATGTTAAGGGTAAAAAATTTATTTTATATAAATAACTCGGGGATTTAATTGTAAAATTAATAATTTATATTTATGCAGTATTGATATAACATCAAAATACAATATAACACTTTTATTGGATTACCTAAAAAGGGTATAACAATCTTTTTTTTCCATAATATACCGAAGGAAAATCTCACACACACACATATATATATATATATATATAATAATAATATTATGTGGGGGCACCTGTGGAAATTAGCCATGAGAAAGATAATAGAGGAGGGTGGGAGCACATCAAGTTATTATTTACGTGACACCACGTACCACTTATGTCAAGCAAATTTCTTATATAGTTTTTTTTTTATATAAGCATCAGAATTCTTATGTAGTAGTACATTAGATAAAAGTACACACAAACTGGCATAAAAGTACGTATAATTGTACATAGAAAGCCACTTTTAAGTGAAAGCATTCAGTCCTTTGGCATCTGTTTGTGTATGTGTTATTGTATGTTTTTGAAGTGATATCGAAAATTCTTTTATTTATGTTTTCTTTAGAACAATATTTCCCCCTCTATTTTCAGCCATAATTCGACATATCTATGACCAACAAAAAAAAATGTACAAAGAAAGCCATTATACCCGGCAATCAAAATGGCAATGATTAAAAAATTTAATTAAACCATAGATGCATGTTCTCCCTTTGCTTGCGCGAGATAGAGGGTAGAAATTTTATTACCTAAATTAAAGGAAGCTAAAATAATCAACGGTTTGAAATTGAAAGTGACACAATTTTCGTTGTTTGTTTCATTTTCAAAAGATGCACGTGATTGTTGAAGCATTTGAAGGCTATGATGCTACAGTACATATGATGCGGTTAATTTGAATTGGTGTGACATAAAATAATTTTAAACTATTCTTATTAAACTTTTTTTTTTATAATAGAAAAATTCTTTAATACTACATTTTTCAAATGATATTCGTGATGCACCCTTTCTAATTTTTATTCATGAATTTTATATATATATATATATATATATATATATATATTTTTTAAGATCAACAATATACATCTGTAACAATCCACCAACGTTGATGTATATTTTCAGGTTCCCATTGACCGTCGTTTCACTAACATACCAATATCTTTGATTTGCATAATAAAAAAAAAAAGGTAAATGTAATCAATTTTTATTTAGCTTAAAATAAATATTACAGATTATCATTATTAATTTGAACTTTTAATACTAATTATCAAACTTTTTAATTAGTACATCAATATTATTATTAAAAAAAACTTTAAAAAATAAAATAAAAGAAGAACATCAAAACATACATCACTCTTCATATTATCATCTCATTACCAACAAAGCCCAGCCCAGTTGGTAGATAACTGGGTTCCTTAAGCATGATGTCAGGGATTCGACTCTTGTCGTGGGTATGGAAAAAGCTTTATTGGGAGAGGCTGTACCCACTTCGATGATCTCTCCACCTCGAAATTAGTCTCTGACTGTTAGCTAGAAAACACCCTTAGTTCAAACCCAAAAAAAAAATATTATCATCTCATTGGAGAAGTAAATGATTAATCTCCCAAGACGAAGTGTCACTAAGAAAATTTCATATCATCACCTACATTTTTTTTTCGAAATCAAGTGGTGTCTGGGCTTCATAGTTTTTGTGGTCCAACTAATTCATCTAAGATCCGCTAATTGTGCTCGCTAGTCTTTAACTCAATATGGTATGGAACCTCCCCAAGAATTGTTGTCTCACTGGGACTCGAGCCTTTGACCCTAAAGTCTCTAAGCGCTTAGTCAATTTCCACTAGGGCAATCCACTTGGGTATATCATCACCTATATCTTTTATTATCTAGCACAGGGTTGGCTCAAGTGGTGTGATCTTGCCAACTTGAGAACTTGGGAATGGGGCAGGTTCGATTCTCGATTAACACACGTCGTTGAGAGAGGCATAGGAACACGACCTCATGCAGGATTAGTCTCAAGGATTCTTTGGTATTAAGTGTGCTTTCGGGGACACCTGTCATTATATATATATATATATATATATATATATATATATATATATATCTTTGGCTTATTTATGGTTTTGGTCCCTAAAAGTTCAACGTGTTTTGGTTTTAGTCCCTAGAAGTTATTTTGACCGGGACTAATCCTTAATTTTTCAAACATTTTGGTTTTGGTCCCCTCCGTTACAAAAAATCAGTTATTTGCTGACATGATTAATGAAAATCCATACCAGCTGCCGGGTGTGAGGTAGCGCTAAATAGACGATGTAACATGGATCATTTAGACTTATGAACTCAAAATTTTGCGCACGGGACCATTTTGTGTTCGTGGATCTATATCATCCACATTATATCATCTATTTGGCGTTACTTCATATCATATGGACTGCTGATGTGATGTTCCGCTAGTTACACAAACAAATAATAGATTTTTATTAACGACAAGGACCAAAACCAAAATGTTTGAAAATTTAAGAATCAATCCCGGTCAAAATAACTTGTAGGAAGTAAAACCAAAGCACACTAAACTTTCAGGGATTAAAGACATAAATAAGCCTATATCTTTTATTATCTTATATGTAACGTTTAAATAGTTATGGCACTTAAAAAAAATAGTTATGGTAAATCGAAGTCAAATCAGTTAACTTAAAAAATGATGACCAAAAGAAAACCGTTAAATAAGTTATATCGAGAATTCTAGCTTATTCCTTTTCGGCTGTCAGGTTCGTTTGAATTTAACTGACCATTGCAAGTCATGCTTACGCAACATTGCTGAGGTTAATATATTTCTTGTAGACACGGGAAAAAAAAATGAAGTAGTAACTTAATCCTGATGTTCAAATTAATAATGATAATTGGTAATATTCATTTTAAGCTAAATAAAAATTGATTACATTTACCATTTTTCGCTGAATTAATTTAGTCCTTAAAAATTAATAAATATATATTTAATTTCTGAAAATTTTCGGATGTATTAATTTGATTCTTTAATATTATTGGAAATATCAATTTTGTTTCTCAATTTTAAGGACCAAACTTGTTAGATAAAACATCCAAAAATCTTTATGGATTAAATATTTAGTTATAAATTTTCAGGAATTAAGTTGGTACAGTTCAAAAATATCAAAAACCAAGTTAATTGGTACTTCACTAAAAAAAATCTTAAGACCATGCCAATTTGAATGATTATGAAAAATATAAAATGTAGACAACAAATTTAGAATTTGAAATATATCTGTGGCTTTTTGGCACAACATGATTATGGACAATAAACTATTTCATCCGTTTTTATTTATCTTTCTTATTTGAAGAAAAAAACATTATTTTTTTTCGAAACCAGGTGGTATCTGGGTTTCACATTTTTTGTGGTCCAACTAATCCACCTCGGATCCACGAATTGTGCGAGTCTTCGACTCAACGGTATGGATCATTCACAAAAATTGTTGCATCACTGGACTCAAACATTTAACACTAAAGTCCCTAAGCGCCCAGCCAATTTCCTCTAGGGCAATTCACTTAGGTAAAAAACATTATTCTTATTTATCTATCTTATTGAAAAAAATTGCTCCTATATAACTTTCTAATTTGAAAAAAAAAATTTGTTCTTATTTGCCTATTTTGTTTAGAAGTTCAATAATTGCTTTTCTTTATTACTAATACTCATATTTAATAGCGTTTTGATTTATGTAAGTACTAAAAAAAATTAATGATTAAAAAAAGAAATGATATATTAGAGGAAATATATAATTAAATTATTAAAAACCAACAAAATATTGTATTTCTTAAATGGTACTCCCTCTACCAACGAGCTGTTGGTGCAGTGGTGTCAGGGGCTGCACTTGGTAGGGCGAACCACGGTTCGATCCCCCGTAACAATGTTGGGAGAGGAATAAAACCTTAACCCCAGGATTCCCCTCGAACTAGATTAGTCGGCCCAGTGGGCCGGATACCAGGGTGCAAACCAAAAAAAAAAATGGTACTACCTCTGTCCTACAAGGATGGTAAAAAATGGCTAAATTTTTTGTTCCAAATTATAAACTTTGAATTGTGATTAGTTGATCCATGCAAAATGCATTAAATTAGATGTTTGATAATTGGTTGATGTGTTGGACAAACTATTAAATGCATATCTCCTTAATTTTTTGATTTTTGAATTTTTTAACCATCGTTGTGGGACGGAGAGAGTAATATTTTTTGTAATGAAATAAATATATAAATATAAATAGAGATTAAGGGTATGCACTAACGGTGTAACATTTTTTATACTATCGGTTCATCATCCGCCATTCATTTGTATTATTATTTTTATCTGAAAGTCAACAACCATAAACACATGAAAGGTGAACAATGCACGGATGGTGTAAAATACCTTTATACCATCAGTGCACCATCTATTTTTTCTTCTTTCGTAATTTATTATTGAGTTTTTCTAATGCAAGTTGATGAACATATATTAAAGATAAAAAAAGTTCAAGTTTTGAAAACTAAACAAGTAAACATAACATCTCCCCATTTCAAAAAAAAAAAATAAATAAAACAAAAAAAATTAAAAAAAAAAATAAAACATACCATGCATCTCCCAAATATTAATAGACAAATTCCCTCTAAGAAATTACTTTTCGTAACATCCCCAACATGTGTCCATGAATGCATATTACAAAATTAAAATATTGTGTATTTTATAATGCTTTTGCAAGAAGTGCCAGAATTTCTTAGACATGTTTCTGTTTAATATAGTGTCCACATAATGACAAAATGATACGGTAATTTTATTTTTTTTAGAATAAAAGTCTTGCTATGTTAAATTTTGAGGATTTATTTATCATAAGTTTTACTATTTTAAATAAGTCTTGCTATGTTATAAATACTCCCTCCAAGGAAATAATGTATCGTAATATAATCTTTCGGTCTCAATTATATCTCAAATATAAGCAAAATTTAACTAACTTTCTATTCCCGATACAATCATTCCTAAAATAACTCAATAAAATGATTGTATCATTTAATTTTTGTTTCATTCCCAATGCATGTTTCCTAAAGTAGTCTATTTCTTTATCATTTCAAGAAAATTAAATACACTCAACTAATTTCCTCAATAAGTGCGAAATTAGTTTTTTTTTTCTTATAATTGAGACTGGAGGGAGTAAGTTTTACTTGAAGATGTATTTACTCTCTCTGTTCCTATTTATAAGACCCTTTTGTGATTTTTCACTCCCACCAAAGAAAGTGGATAAATTTGTTGGTGGCATTGGAAATGTAAAAATTTGATATATACTTATACTTTTCAAAATTAACCTTATTATTACTATTGGAACTCTAAACAATGTTGACTTTCTAAGGGTGTTAGTGGAACTGGAAATAAGTAATTAAATGTTATTGAAAATAGGAAATCAATTTTAGACATAGGACCAAAATAAAAACCTTAACACCTTGTTTGGTTCAAGGGAAATTGGGAGGAAAGATTTTGGGGGAGAAGAAAATAGGAGGAAAACAACATTTTTCCCTGTTTGGGAGAGGAGAGAAGATAAGGAGAGGGAAAAAAAAGAGTGGGACCCACAACAATTTATTTTCTTCCCTAAACTGGTGAGATTTTGGGTGGAAAAGGAGAGTGAGGTTGCAAAATTACCAAAGAGGGCTTCAGTTTTGATGAAAACCCAACATTGCCCTTAACCCTATATCTCCTCTTTTGGACTTTCTTCTTCCTTCCTTGATCTCTTCTTCTGCAACGGCTCCCAACTCAGTTCTTCTCTTCTTCGGGAAAACATATCTGCCGCCATTAAAGTGACACCCCAAAAGCTTGGTTTCTTCGGGTTTTAAAAAACAATTGGCTATGGGTTTTGTTAATTTGTTGATTTATAACACTTTTAAATCAAAGTAGTAGTAACAACTACTGTAACATCATTAACGTGAAAATTGGGGCAGTAACAACATGAATAAAAATAATAGCAACACTTTATTGTTTCAATTTGGAATAAATCATCTCTCTTATTAAAAAAGCTATTGAGTGTGTGTGTGTGTTTTTTTTTTTAAAAAAAAATTGATGCAACTTTTTTTTTACATATATTTTTGAATCAAGAACTTTGATTATTTATAAAATAATTAAAGAAAAAAATATTTGGTTATGTCTAATGAATAAGAAAAATAAAAGAGAGAAATCAAGAATATTTATTTGTGTCATTTAAAACAAGGGCGTTTTTGACTTTTAACCATTTTATTGTTTTCTTTCTTCCCACATTTCTTCCCATTTTCTCTCATATCAAACAACCATAAAATCTACCCATTTTCTATCCATTTTCTCATCATAATCTCTCTTCCCTATTTCTCTCTTCTCATTTTCTCTCTTCTCATTTTCTTTCCGCAACCAAACAGAGTGTAAAAGAGTCTTTTAAATAGGACAAAGGTAGCACCGATTATTATTATAAGTAAATAAGAGACGATTTCTTGTTTTCATTGCCGAGTAAGAGCCACCTGATATGCCTTGTCTAATCAAGAATTTCGTACATGGAAATGAAATCTAGTTACTCATGGTAGACGCAGTTTCGAATACATAAAACAAGAACACCCATATCATTTCAAAGACACACTGATCACGCCGACATGCATGCTATTAACTCTTCTTCATTTACCAACATTAATGAGCATCAATGCTACAGTATTTGTACAAATTAAAGCTTTTATTTATCTTCTTATCCTTCTAGTGATTTAGGAGGTCATCAATCAATCAAAAAATTGACATATATCACTTATTTATTTTTATTGATTAGTAAATGATATATGTTACTCTTTTTGTGAAATTGTGATGCATGCTAATTTGAAAGTTGATTTTGTAAAATTATATATCATTACTTTAATTAATTGACAATTAAGCATTGTTTAGTTAACAAGATAAGATAAATAGCACAATAGAATATAATCATTATAACTCTTATTTTGTTAATGTTTTGTGAGCACTAGGTAGCAATAACAATGATGTGGTGGTGATACCATGCTAGTAGTGTGATAGTGATGGTGGCAATAGAAGTGTTAATATAAGGAGCAAAAATGAGTTATCTTATCCTACTCATTTTTAACCCAACTTTCACCATAAGATAAAAAATATAAACAATAAAGCACAACACAGTTGGTAGCTAGATGACTGGGTTCTTTAAGTATGATCAGAGGTTCGATCATTGCCGTAGGTATGGAAAATGCTTTGTTGATAGAAGCAAAACTCACTTCGGTGATCTTTACATCTCGGATGGATTAGTATTTGGCTATCGGCTGAAGGATACCTTTGGTATACACAATATAAATAAATATATACTACACACACAAGGTGTATAGGATATGATGATAAACCAACTGAATAACGTTCCACGTATCTTGCTGAAGCACCAAACTCTGGATTGCATGCAATAAAATAAAACATATTATCTTATCCTATATCTCTCTTATTTTGTCCATCAAGTAAGCCCTTAAAAGCTTCGTACCCCACACCAATGGGTTAAAACCACTATTAATTTTTTGCATTTTTCTAATGTGTGCATGTTAAGGATACTTAAGTAAATTTTTACAGGGAAACTCAAAACATCATATTTCAATATATTAAACAAACAACTCTCCATGTAATTTTGTTTTTTTTTTTTTTTAAAGATTTTTAATATGTACCTTAAGACGCATATTAGAACATTTTTTAATTTTATTTGATCTCCTCTTTCTTGATAAAGTCGGGTTGTGGAGTACTCTTGCTTCCAAAAACTGGTAAGTCTCCTGTTACCCATGTGAGTTCGAATATGTCACGTACTTATTTTACGACTACTGATAGATTGTTCCTTGGCTTCTAAGCAATATATTACTAATTATAATAATTTTATTTTAATTGACTTGATTCAATTAACTTAACCAATTCTCAAAAGTATTGATCTGTTTTATATTGACTCTGACATTCTTGAATATACAACACTTGCAATCCAAGGCTTCGGTGCAATGTCTTCAAATTAATATATTATAACTATCACTCTCGTGTGTTCAAGAGAAAAATAACTAACCAACTACTTGCATTTGTTGTTTAGTGATTAGATTAACTTCTCACCAGTCCTTGCGGACTTTAGATTGCGAGCAGCAATCCAGAAGTTGTGTGCTCCAAATATTTAAAATATTTTAATTAATTTTAACGAACATGATTAGCTTCAAATTATATATATATATATAGACACATACATACAAATGCTCCAATTCAAGAATTATCACAATCAATATTGATGTGTGCAAGATTCATTCGGCTGTCCAACTAATCCATCTTTTCTAAAAGCTCATTTTCACGGATTTGAGTTTTACTAGCAAGTAAGCCCGTGCATTACGCGAAGCCCCTAATTTAAAGGTGAAATTATTAAAGGTTTCATATCATGACTTAAATTTGATTAACAAATAATTGATTAAAATTTGTTGTCATGACTTAAATTTATATTTTAAAAATAACCAAATTCTAAAGAAATTCAAATTAAAACATGTCAAGTGACAAAACTTTCCTTAACCCTCTTAATTTGGTTTATTTAGAATTTGTTGATTTGTTAAATTATTTTTATGATTTTTTATTTTTGTAATTTTTTATCATTTTTTTAAGACAAATGAAGCATTTTAAATAATTTTTTTTAGTTTTCTTAACTTCAATCATAAAAACCCATAATCTTTTGATTTTTTCAAGATAATAAAGTTTATCCCTTTTTAGATTCCTATTCTCAACCCAAGATTATTAAAAACTCTTACTTATACATCAATGCATAACAAAAACCATTAAATAATAATAATCAACTTGAAAATATTCTTTAAATGTTGTAGATATTTCTCTCATATTTGTCTTCTCGATGATCTAATTAATTTCGGTCTTCTCAATGATTCCATTAAGTTCTCTTCTATTAGTAAATTTCTCTTCTATTAGTAATAGATTTCTTTTTCTTTTTTTTTTTAAAAAAGATTTGAATCAGATTTGGAATAAAATAATTACATTCAAAAAAATAATATAATCCCCGAAATTGAAACTTTTTAATAGAATACAAATTTTCGTAACTTATGCATCAATGCATAACAAAAACCATTAATTAATAATAACCAACTTGAAAATATTCCTTAAATACTGTAAATATTTCTCACCTATTTGTCTTCTCAATGATCCCATTAATTTCGGTCTTCTAAATGCCATTAATTTCGATCTTAAATGTTGGAGATATTTCTCTCCTATTTGTCTTCTCAATAATCCCATTAATTTCGGTATTAAATAGTATAAATATTTCTCTCCTATTTGTCTTCCCAATAATCCCATTAATTTTGGTCTTCTCAATGCCATTAATTTTGGCCTTCTCAAAGATCTCATTAAGTTCTCTTCTATTAGTAATAGATTTCTTTTTTTTTGTCTGAAAAAAATTTGAATCAGATTTGAAATAAAATAATTACATCCAAAAAAATAATATAATACCTAAAATTGAAACTTTTAATGGAATACAAATTTTCGTAACTTATGAATCAATGCATAACAAAAACCATTAATTAATAATAATAAACTTGAAAATATTCCTTAAATGCTGTAAATATTTCTCAACTATTTGTCTTCTCAATGATCCCATTAATTTCAGTCTTCTCAATGCCATTAATTTCGATCTTAAATGTTGGAGATATTTCTCTTCTATTTGTCTTCTCAATAATCCCATTAATTTCGGTATTAAATAGTGTAAATATTTCTCTCCTATTTGTCTTCCCAATAATCTCATTAATTTTGGTCTTCTCAATGCCATTAATTTCGGTCTTCTCAATGATCTCATTAAGTTCTCTTCTATTAGTAATAGATTTCCTTTTTTTTTGTCTGAAAAAAATTTGAATCAGATTTGAAATAAAATAATTACATTCAAAAGAATAATATAATACCTAAAATTGAAACTTTTTAATGAAATACAAATTTTCGTAACTTATGAATCAATGCATAACAAAAACCATTAATTAATAATAACCAACTTGAATATTAGTAACTGATTTCGATTAAAAAGTAACTGATTAGTAACTGATTTTTTTCTTCTATTAGTAACTAATTTTTTTTAATATTAGTAACTGATTTCGATTAACAAAAAAATATTGAATAAAAAAACCCTAAAAAACTAAAAGTTGCTCTATTGTTAAGAGAGCCTAAAGAATAGGAATAGAAAACAACATAATGAACAATTTGATTCAACTTCACCATTATTTTTAAGATTTGAATGTGTTAAAAAAAAATTAATTACAGAAGATTGAAAAAGCTTCACTGCTCCTTGTTTAGAGGAGATTGAAAAGGTCCTTCAAATCTTCACTCTCATTCGTATTCCAAAACTGCAGTGAATAATAATATTAGCAAATAAATTATTAGTCTCAAAAACAAATCTTACCATATAAATTATTAGTCTCACCTTCAACCCTTGAAATCAACTCCCTTCAAGTCTTGATCTTTCTTCACTTCCAACACTTGCAAGAAGACAAAGTAAACCAAATGTTAAAAGAAATACAACAACAAAATTATATAGGTAGAAATTTAACATAAATATTGAATAGAAATTGACAAAAAGAAATTAGAAACAAATAAATAAAGAAATAAAATATTCTTGAAAAAAAAAGAAATAAATAAATAATATTTTTGTTATTAATATTTTTGGGAATAAAGAAATAAATAAATAAATAAAAGAATATGTTGAAAAAAAAAGAGACAAAACCTGTGTATGTGTGTGCAGGGGGAAACCTCCTTCTTGTTCCAGCCGCAGCCCCATTCCTTGGTGTCTCTCTCTCATCCCTCCTCCCTCTATTCCGGTCTTCTTCTTCAACCACCGCCGCCGATCCACAACCACCCTCACGACCTTCGTCCCTTTATCCTTCACTGTTTCGAGCGCGCTCTCTCTCTCCCTATCTTCTCCAGTCGTGCTCTCCCTCTCACTGCGAATTGGTTCGATTCGCGAAGCCGCCGTCGCCAGTCGCCATGGTAGCACCCTTCTCCACCAACATCAACACCCACTGATCTCCACCGACAGTGATCCATCACGCACCGTCCTCCATCAACCACCGTCGTTCTTCTCCGTCAACCATCGCTTCTTATGATGTGCATGTGGCTGGATTCACCCCCTCAAGCATCAATTTTTGAGTCGGGAAGAAGACTTCAGATTTAGGGTTTTTGATTTTCCCCTTTCTTTCTTCTTCTTTTCATTTTTGATTTTGTTAATTTTTTTTTTTTAAATTTCTGCTGTGCTCTGCTCTGTTTGCATCTTGATTTTGTTTGGAACAAAAAATTTCTTCTTCGTTCGTGGCATGGTGATGAGACCATGAGAGAGCGAGTGAGAGAGAGTGAGAAAGAGAGATAGACGAAATGGGTGAGAGATGAGGAAGAGAAAGAGTCGTGAGGCATGAGGGAGTTTTTTTATTATTATCGGATACACATATATATTGAGACTTCATTCATTAAACACATATATTGAGACTATTTAACACCATTGGGCTTCCCAATTAGCACATATATTGAGATTCTCAAATACAACAAATTTAATTACCAGCCACAATCAACTAACCCATTTGAATTAGTCAAAATTAGTCAAAATCAGAATTGATTTTGGAGGGAAAATTAGATCTAATTGCAGACCTAGAAGAAATTATAATAATATTGATAATTAGGCACAATGAGCTTTAGAATGAATCCATGTCTTGCTTCGGATCATCCATTCAATCTTATTGTCTCACAATTTTTTTAAATATATACTTTTGTTACAATTAGTTCTTATTAGTAATAAGACTTCGTAACATCAATTGCTAAAATTTTATATGTTTATGTGGATGTTATTTATTTTGAAATATCTTTATCTATTATTTATAATAACTATAATAAAATAAACATGGTTATTTAACTAAATTAACTAAATGGTAGTTTGTGTAAATTAGGCTTTACATAATATGCGTCCGATAAATATTCCAATTTACATTATTTATACAACTATCACAACTAATAAGAATAGTACAAAAACTGCAAAAATAAAAATGCGAAATTAAGGCTAAAAAAAATTACATATCAATTTCTTAAAATAAATTAAATAAATACAACCATCATGTTTAGAAGTTTTTTAAGCAAAAATTGTGCTATTTTTAAGTTTTCTAGTCTTCTAACAGTTGTTTTAATTTACTCTCTTTTATAAATATTTTCGATTTAACAAAATAATTTGATATTGAATGCGGATTAACTAATGTCTGTCGATACGCTAATAAATATTTATAAAAAAAAAACGTTTTTTCTTTACAATTTCTTTTGGCCACACTTGCACTTTCCCACCAAATGATTGTTGTGCTAAGAAATGTTGCTCCCACGTTTCTCTCTTCTACCTTTTTATCCCATTAAATTTTAAAATGTTATGTAGTTGAATAGCATATATATGTGGACTGTTCATATAAATGATCATCATATGTAAGCGGTATTGATAGACATCAAATAATATGATATATATGTGATCTTGGTGCTGACAAAAACTGACTCACCATTCGATATAATCGGTGGACAATTCAGACATTACAACGATTGTAACGGTTCACAACTTACAATGGTATTCTCGCACCATTATTTTTGGAGTCATTACCCTAACATTAATGGTGAAACGACCATAACCGCTACAACAACTATCATGGCTCATCATTTCCACCATCCTATAAATACCAGGTAATGCACCAAGGTATGGGATCCAATTCTCAACTTGCATTTTACACACGGCACACACCTCATCCCAAATACTTTGACTAAGTTGATAGAGTTCTTTGACTGAGAATCCATCACCATTGTCATAAATCAATAATAAACCAACTTATTGATACATGTGAGATAACACTCCACAACATTGACATTCCAAGTAAGGGCTATAAACTCATTCCTACCACTACATCATCATCAATTCGAAGCCTATCACAATCATGGAGTCCATCATCAGCACGATCGAATGACCACCCTTCAATCCCCTGATATCTATTTCGAGAGGATTTAAACGAAAATCCCATAATCTACATCACAAGAGGATTGATGAAACAAAGGGTACAAATTAAAACATGATAGATCAACATGGAGACTCAAATAAATATGTTATCATTCATCAGTCGACCCAATTTGACGATTGTCAAGCCGTAAAAAAGTCATCGCAACCTCTTCACTTCAAATCCTATTCACCTTACTGGAATCACTTGTCGTGACATTGCACCACCATCCTCATGGCCAACATAAAATATCAAGTGAAATTTTTTTGAGAGGTTGGGCCACAAGCCTGTCACTAACTTTCCATCTACTCGCTCTTAGCTATTAGTGTAGTTCCCAACAACTTCAACACTACACAAGTGCCCTCCATCAACAATACCACTTCTATTATTTCTCATTTCTCATATTAACAATTAACAATTACATAACAAATCAAATAATTCCCACATTCGTTACTCGTAGTAAATGTCACCTATGATCAAGCTCCCTTATTGGAATCTAAATTAATTTTATTAATAATAATAACATTTTAACGATATTAATATGTATACCATCCACATTTATTTAAAAATAGTTCTATAACTTATTGAATACCAATATTAGATTGGAGAGTTATCGGGAATAACTTCATTAGCATTAGACATGATATTGGGAAGAACTTTTCTCATTAAAGTCAAATTGGAGACAAAGATACGATAAATCATTTAAAAAAAGTTTTGTTGCAAATAAATTGAAGAAAGATGAAGACATACTTCAATACGATAATAATGATCTGTGCAATAAAAAGATATGCAATCTATATTCTAAAATTGATTCTTTAATTTCTAAAAAAATTCAACTAAAAATATAGTATTTATTTACTTTTAATCATACTAAAATAGTTTTTTTTTTTCTCAATTATTATTAAATGAAGAATGATATATGTATTTGATATTTTTTTATTTGAGTCGATAGTCAATTTGATTCTTCAAATATTGCATTATTACCAATTTGGTCTGTCAAAGATATTTGCCACTAATGTAGTCCCTCAAAGATTAATTGTGTCACTAATTTATTCCCTCATAGTATAGCTGTCAAAACAGGCCGGCCCGGCCCGGGTGCGGGCCAAATGATTATGGGCCAAATAGCCCGGGTGCAAGTTGTGTTCACTAGCATGCAGCCCAAACCCGCACTTTACCCAGGGTTTTTTGGCCTTACCCTTGTTTGGGTTTTTTGGCCCGGCTCTAGACCGGGCTAATAAGCCCGAGTTCAATTTATGACCACATTTCTGGAACCCAAACCCGCACTTTCCCCGGGTTTTTTGGCCCGTCCCGCATCGGCCCGGCCCATTTTGACAGCTCTACCTCATAGATATTTACCATCAATATAGTCTCTCAAAGATCAATTGCCCCACCAATTTAGTCTTCTATAGATATTTGCTACCAATATAGTCCTTGAATGATCAACTGTGTCATTGCATGAGTCCGTCCGTGTTGCTCCGTTTACAAAGCAATTTAATAATGCTTACATGACACGTTAGATACAGTAAAAAAATTGTAAAATAATATAATAAACAAAAACATAAATGAATAAACAAATATAATTTTTTTTAAAAAAAAAACCCAGCACATATTCCCCTATGGAAGGGGAATTTTCCCTGGGGATAAGAACGAGGACATGGGAAGAAAATCTCTTTAAAAATTATTTGGGAAATGGGAAGAAAAGCTCTACGGAAAAAATTATTATATATAAAAATATATCACATTAATAATTTTATTTTTAATGTCGTATTTATATTATATTATTAAATTAGAAGATTGGGTACTTTTAAAGGTGTTATTGGAGACACCTATGGTACTGACCAAAAAGTACAGACTCAAAAGAAAAAAAGATTGGGTACCAATGGAGGCTAGCATAGTTGATAAATGGGAACGTTACTATTTAAGCAAGCGGTTAGGAGTTCTTTCTCCGAAAAGTATTAGTCACCTTGCTCGAGTCGATGGATACTGTGGGAAACAAAAAAATAGAAGATTGGGTTGTAAGTTTTTTTTTTAAGTATGTTTATTTATTTAAGTTTTTGTAATTTTATATTTAATATGCGACATAAGCACCATTAAACCATATGTAATGGAACAACCGTGAATGGCTAACGTGGTGGCACAATTGATTTTTGAAGGACTATATTGGTGCAAATATCTTTGGTTGACTAAATTGATAGCATAATTGGTCTTTGGGAAACTACATTGGTGGCAAAAATCTTTGAGGCACTAAATTGATAACACAATTAATCTATGAAAAAATATATTGATGTCAAATATCTTTGAGAGACCAAATTTGGAACAATACAATCTTTAGAGGATCAAAATAACTATTTACGAAAATAATAGGTAATAATGACAATTGCTCTTTGAAAAAGGGTTAAAAAGTTACTCCCTCCGATTCATTATGTTTAGTCTTTTAAATTTAGGCACACAGATTAAAAAAATGTAAATTATTGTAAGTATTATGTATAGTTTATCCAAAATGCACCTATCTAATTTTTATTGAAAATTGTAGTAGTATTTAATTTTTATTAGTAAGTGTGTCCATTAATTAATGTATAGTGATTTAGAGATGAGAGAGATGATAAAAGTAGAAATAATGAAGAGTAAATTAAAAGAAATGATTGAATTAAAGGTTAAAATTGGAAAAAAATGTTTATGTATTGAAAATGTAAAAGACCAAACAATATAAAACATTAAAAAAAAGCTAAAAAACCAAAAATAATAAACGAGGGAGTAATATATAATGTTATGAATAGCCATAAAAGACATATATTAATGGATGTTACTGTCCAAATTTCATCAAAAAACAATGAAGAAAAATTAAAGAAGTAATATATAATACTTCATCATGTTTTAAATATAAGGAAAAACTTATTTTACAGTTTATTAAGGAAGTTATTTTAGTATATTTAATTTTTCCGAAATTATTAAAAAATAGACTATTTTATGAAACATTCATTGGGAATGAAACAAAAATAAATAATACAACCATTTTATCGAGATATTTTAGGAATGATTGTATTTAATAATAAAATGTTAGTTAAATTTTTCTTATATTTAAGACTACTAATAAAATATTTTTATTTAATTACTTATATTTGAGATCGGATGAAGTATTATATTATACTTCCTCCGGTCCTTATTATAAGCTTCTTTGACTAATTTTCACACTCTTTAAGAAATTTAGTTAATATTGTTACTTTGTTAGTGATATTAGAAATGTAAATATTTGGTATAGTTTTTTCAAAAATACTCATATGATTATTATTGAGAATCTAAAAAGTGTTCAATAAATAGGAGTGTTAGTGGAAAAGAAGTAATTAATGTCATTCAAAGTTAAAAATTGGGTTAATTTATATTAAGGACCAAAGAAAAGTCTTCAAAATGAGTTTATATAAAGAACAGGAGGGAGTATAAAAAGCTATTGCTTGCTGTTTATATTATATATATTACCTGGTTGAATTATATTAAAATATGTTAGATTTACAATTTTTGAAATATCATTCTCAAATATATATATATATATATATATATATATATATTTACAGAGAGAGGAAAGATTGGTTTATATTAAATTAAATTACATCAATTTTTATATCACTCATGACCTTTATGTCATGCAAAATTTAATCGAATAAACTGTTGGATTGAAAGTTCCTATGATGTAAATAATTTATATCAAATTTCACAAAAATTCAAAATCATTCAGTATTTCGTTTATATATGTGAAAATTAACGAAATATATGTCTTAAAAGTGTATGAAAATGGAGCTCTTTGAATATAGATTTAATGATGTTTAAATTTACTCAAATTTGACACAAACGATCTAAATAATATATAGTCAATAATCAACGGATGAATTAGTCAAATACAAATTGTATAAAAAATTATAAGCGATATAAAAATAATTTAACTTGGGGGAAAAGTTATATACTGTAGATATTTGTTTTAATAATTTAACTTCCGGAACCAAAGACATAAAATACCCATATCAAAGAGGATACCAACTGTTAATCAAAAAAAAAAAAAAAAGAGGATACCAACTGCATCGACAATAACATTAAAAAAAAAAAACAGTCTCAAAAATACTCCTACACCCCTAAATAATGCTCATATAATAACAAATTTATTAAAAATACTCAAATAAATAAAGTTATTAAAAAAACTAAAAACATTATATCTCAATACATTAAAAAACCCATTTTTAATATATTTTTTTAAAAGATTTCTTAATATGTACTCCCTCGGTTTGAAACAAAGGAAAAAAACATATTTTTCTTGGTTTATAATATAAGAAAAATTAACTAATTTTCTTAAATTTTGTTTCATTCTCAATACTACTTTCTTAAAACATCCCTAGAAAATTTGTTATCTTATTTAATTTTTGTTTCATTCTCAATATTACTTTCCTAAAATATCTCTATTTTTTTTTATGAATTTGAAAAAATTAAATACAATCAATTAACCTCCTTAATAAACGTAAAATTTAGTTTTTTTTTTAATAATTCGAACCGGAGGAAGTACGTAAGGGTCTGCATGCAATACTCACCAAAAGTGGATGAATATGTATACTAACTGCATAATTCATGTTTGTGGTGCATTATGGAGAATGGAGGGTGATGATTAAAACCGGTTACCATTACTTCCAAGTAGCATAGGAGTACGAAAGATGTGCCCTTCCACTTTCCTTAAATTTTTTTTCTTCCCATTTTCGGTGGCTTTTAAAATATTTTTTTAAATAATTTTTTTAAACTAGCATAGTACGTCTTTGTGTTAATTTTTTTGTCAAAAATATTTTTTTTTTAAAATTAGCATAGTCTTTGTGTTAATTTTATTCCTGTTAAAAATAAATTAAAAATTAAGAAAAATAAATGAAAATAATATCAAAAATAAATGAATTCATCCCATAATTCAAGTCTTTTTAGCTTTTTTATTTGTCCCATAATATATGTTCTTTTAGAAACTCAATACTCATTTATAATTCTTTTTTCAAGCATGCCCTTATTTATTATATCATTTTCATCACTCATCTCGCCACCTCTTTTTTTTTTTTTTGATATATTCTCTTCAGCTCTCTTTAATATAATCTCCATACATTTATTACTCCCTCCGTTTCACAATATTTGATCCTTTTTTATTGTTTCACAATGTTTGACCTTTTACATTTTCAATACACAAACATGTTTTTTTTTCCAATATTAACCTTCCATTCAATCATTTCTCTTACTCCTCATTAATTTTACTTTTATTATCTCTCTCATCTCTAAACCACTATACATTAATTAATGAACACACTTACTAATAAAAATTAAATACTATTACAATTTTCAATAAGAATTAAATAGGGGCATTTTAGATAAACTATACACAATACTTACAATAATTAACACTTTTTTAATCTGTGTGCTCTTACCTAAAAGGTCAAATATTGTGAAACGGAGGGAGTATTACATATTTCAACGCATAATCTTTTAAGGCTTATTAAACATTTTAAACCCTCAACTTAGGTGCTCTTTTGGAATTGGTCCATAAACTTTTTTTGATGATTTGGGTCCCTGAACTTTGTTTAATTTTTTGAAATGGTCTTTTCGTCACTTAAGTGATAAAATAGCCGATGACATCTCACGTCACTTTCACAATATCTACAAGTGATGTGTTATGTATAACCGCAGGACAATACATGAATTTTTTTATTATAAAAATAATTTCTTTTCAAATTTAATAAAAGATTCGACTTTTTTTTAAATACAATTTTAATTATTTTTAATAAATTATAATTTTTTTTATTTAAAAAATTCACGTGACATCATCTGACACGTTACCTATCGATGAGGCGAAGGTGACGTGACATATCCTCAGTCATATCACCACTTAAGTGATAAAAGGACTATTTCCAAAATTTGAGCAAAATTCAGGGACTCAAAGCATCGAAAAAAAATTTAAAGACAAATTCAAAAAAAATACCTAAGTTCAGATGATGTCACGTTAGGGTATGATTGGCCCCCTTACCCTAATTGTTTCTCCTAAATCCCATATTAAGGTACCTTTTCCCCCTTGCCTTAGGGTTAACGTCGAGGGACATGTGACGGTGTCATTAGGTTATTGTTTTCGCAATTCTGATGAAGTAATTAAATATAGTTATAACCAAAATAATTTGAAATTTAATGTAAGTACTCCCTCGATATGTTTAATTTGTTTGGCCTTTTAGGCTTTTTCTCCTGTTTCATATTTTTTGGAAATTTGCAAATCCAATGCATAGACATACTCTTTCCATTCCCTATAATAAAAAAATAACTAAAATCTTATTGAGAAAATTTGTTGAATGTATTTATTTTTCTCAAAATAATATAAAATATGACTACTTTTGATTATATTGAGAATAAAACAAAAATTAAATGAGATCACTACTTTCTAAAAATATTGTTGGAAAGATTGTATTGGAAATGAAAAAGTTAGTTAATTGTTTTTATATTTGAGACCAAACTTTGCATGTACTAATTTTCTTTTTATAATAAGGACCAGTAGGAGTATTTTTCATTGGAATTGAAACCCATATTTCAATCATACCTTTTATTTGTTATTAATTACATGTTTATCATCTCTTTCATTTCTAAACCACTATATATTAATTAATGTACATATTTCCTAATAAAAATTAAATACTACTACAATTTCAATAAAGATTAAATAGTTGTGGTGGACTCGGCTGCTTACGTGGTGGACATGGGAAAATGACCTAAACCAAGACCTCGGAACAAGGCTCAAATGGCCTTGACCGAGCTGGGGGGCTTATGTGATGGACTCGGCCTAGCCGAGTTCCACGTAGCCCCCACTTAGAACCTAAAGGACCCTTCAGGAAGCCCCCTGTATGCTTGGCCAAGCTCAAGGCTCAACGGCCGAACAGATATCAGGCACGAGCCGACCTCAGGCTCCCATCAAGGTCCGACCTACTTGTCTGACACCTCCCAGAGTCCGACACCTCCCTCAGAGTCCGATACCAAGGGCAGGATGACGTGTCTCACCTTATCCACAAGGACAGCTCATCCACTCATAGCTCAATACAGGCTGGCCCTACTTGGGCCCCAAGCAAGCCCATTAGGGCAACCAGCTCCCCCCTATAAGTAGCTCTGTACTACATGGGGCTCAGGTATGTTCTCTAACCCTAATTATCACCCTCACACACCAGTGATTAGGGTTGCTTCTTGGCTCTCTCCCTTAGCCACTTGAGGACTCCCACCAAACATCACATAGAAACCCTAGACAGAGGCTCCTTTGAAGGTCTTCTACCCTAACCCTTGGAGGACCTCACCGTCTAGGACATCACATTGGCGCCGTCTGTGGGGAAAGATAAACTTCATTCCCAGAAATTCTACCATGTCTGAGGCACAACCAGTTCAGAGGAGGAGGAGGGGGCGCCCAAGGAGGGTGCCGTTGGCTGAGGACCTGCGCTTGCACCTTGAAGCCAACAGGGCAGCAAGGTCCTCACCACCTCCTCCCCTACCCCCTCCCCCACCGCCACCTCCACCTCCCACGCCTCCACCAGAATTCAACCATACTCACAGTGGACCTTACACCATCCACACCGGAGACACCACAAATCCAACCCAGCATCACGGAGGAGGTCGGCGCGTGCAGTTACGCTCTGAGCTCGGAGAAACCAACGCTGAACAGCACCGCCACCGCGGCGAACGTGCCCACTCTGTCAGCACAACACACTGTTCCCACTCACGACAATCTACGCTCTCTCGAGATGCAGAACTCTTATCCTTGATGAGACAACAGATGAGAATTGTAGAACAGCAAGGTAAAGCTATCGCAGATCTCCAACAAGTTACTATGCAGCGTTTGACTGAACGAGCTGTTGTTCAAGCTCCAGCCCCAAATGAATTCCCCCCACCACCACCTCTTCCACCATCACAATCTCCGTTAACTCCACAAACCTTTGCAACACCACACACAACCATCACACAACTTACACCACCCCCTGACCAGCAACAACCTGATTCAGGTGATTCCCACCCTGGGCATCCTTTTACACCAGCCGTCATGGCTTATGAACCACCACCTGGGTACCTCGGACCCAACAACATTCCCAGATACAATGGCCTCACAGACCCTTAGGATCATGTCCTTTCTTATGAGGGAGCTGTGAACTTTCATGGTGGAGGAGATCGGCTCAAGTGTCGAGCTTTCTCTATGACCCTCCAGGCCCCAGTCCTCCGATGGTACTCAACACTACCCAAGAATTCTGTCAACAACTGGGCAGATATGAAGCGAGTCTTTCTTAACAGGTACACTGCTAGCTGTGTGCAACCCAGATCGGACCACACGCTAGCAACAGTGACGCAAAAACCAGAGGAATCCTTACGTGCATACCTGCACAGGTTTCACAGCGAATCCAGCTCAGTCCCCAATCTGTCTCCCGAGGTGGCCGTCCTCCTCCTCACTCAAGGCCTGGCCGAGGGAGGATTCAAAGACTCTTTGATCGGGAAGCCGCCGAGAGATATGGCCGAGCTGAGGCAGAGATCTAACAAATACATCAACCTCGAAGAATTCAACAAAGGACAGTCGAGTAGGATGGAAAACGCTCAAGCCGCTTCACAAAGTACCCTCCCCCGAGGTCGTCCTCGCGGTAACAGGGATGACAGAGGAGGAAAGGCAGACCAGGGAGACCGAGGTCGCTCTCACGTCGGCCCACAAGATGACCGCCGACGTCCGTACATCACTAAGTATGATTTTACACCCCCCTGACGGTCCCGAGGTCTCAAGTCTGGAGAGAGACCATGCAGACCGAACTCAGGAGCGTACCTCGGCCACCTTTTCTCAGAAATCAAAACAATATCAGGGACAAATCTAAATACTGCAACTTCCACGACGGGTATGGCCACCATACCGATCAATGCACCTGGCTTCGGGATGTTATCGAGGATATGGTGAGAAGGGGCAAATTGCAGCAGTATGTGCGGGAAGCGGTGGAAAGACGAGGCCGAAGAAGGTCTCGCAGCCCAGACAACGATAAAGGAAAAGCCAAAGCCGACCTGTCCCCAGAAAAGAAGGAAGAAGAACCACAGCGAGTAAACATAGTCGTGGTACAAGATCTGGACAAGTCGGTACAAGATCTGGACAAGTCACCGGAAAACTTCTGAGTTGAAACTATTTCGGGAGGTTTTGCCGGTGGCGGAGAAAAGAGGGCAGAAAGGAAAAGGTACGTCAACCAAGTCCTCGTTGTTCACCACAAACCCGTTGGTAAAAAACCATCTAGGAACATCCCTATCATTTTTTCTGACCAAGATATGGAAGACGTCATCCCGGATCACAATGATCCAATGGTGATAACGGCGTTGATCGGCAATTTCGAAGTCGCCCGAGTTTTCATCGACCAAGGAAGCTCAGCCGACATTCTTTTTCTTCATACATTTCAAGCGCTGAAACTGAGGTCAGCCGACCTCGTGCAATATGAAGGCAATCTCATCAGCTTCACAGGAGAGGCAATTCACCCCCTGGGAGCCATTCACCTCCCAGTAACCTTAGGCAAGCAGCCTTCGGCCCGAACGGAGATCATCAAGTTCTTAGTTGTTGATTCTGAATCCCCATACAATGTGATACTGGGACGAACCTGCCTGCAAGCTTTTCGGGCAGTGGTTTCAACAGTACACCTAGCAATGAAATTCGTCGGTTCTGACGACAAGGTCGTCACGATCAAGGCCGACCAGGTAAGAGCTCGGCTCTGCTACAATGCGAGCCTACGAGAAGTAAAAAAGAAACAGAGAGAGCTTACTGACCCGACATTGGCCAAAGGATGAGTTCTATTGGCTGATGTTCAGGTCAAACAAGACGTTTTTAGGTCTTCCTCGCGCAGCAAAACTGCCAAAATAAATACCAACCTCCCCCAAGAAATCCAAGATGCATTTAAGGAAAGTCTCTCCTCTCTTCCAGTTCTCCCCAACCCCCATCAGAGGGAGAATCTTTTCATTGTTCCAAAGTCTCGATCTCTCCAAAGTCCCGAGCTCTGGGATCTCAAGATCAAAAAATCTGCATTTTGCAATACTGCCAACAATTCCCTCAGCACCTCTCATTGGTTTACCGCGACCGAGCACTACCAGGCCGAGAAAAAGACCTCCTGAAAGTGTGCTCAGGATCAAGAGGACCCCAACAGAGGCGTTTCAGAAACATACTCTGGGGAGCCGAGCTCACGAAGGCCCAGAACTCTGCAACACTGAGAACCTATTTTAATTAGGTTTACCTCAGCAAGTCACCAGCTTCCTAAGCTAAAATTTAAGTCTAAGTTTCATTTTAGTTTCTGTTCATGTTTTTATATCTAGCTACCAGTCAAGTTCTACTTATGCCCTGCTCCATTGTGATATACTCACTTTATTTCCATGAAAAGCAATGTACTTACCGTTATGATTAATGAAAAGGTACAAACTTGCCCATACTCAAGTGCAACAGTTTCAATATACGTACGTACTAGCTTCTCATTTAGCACTAGCCACCTAAATGTTGCATGGAGCTATGCACAGCCAACGTCTTGTAAAGGAGATCGGCTCATATGCACAGTGTAAAGGGATAAGACACCCGATAAAGAACAGATTGCTGTGAAATGTTTCCACATAACTTCACTCAACAACCTCTTTTACATCGGGGACGAGGACACCCACCTCGGCTAAGGTGGGTGGATCCGAGATCCCAACCGTATGCACTTATATACAGTACCTTTATTCAGAGGAAAACTTATAAGATTACTGCACTCACTGAGTCGTCCGAGCTTATCTGAGTTGTTTTATACTCACTGAGTTGTTTATTTTTAAGCCAAGTTATCTAACTGATCGCAGTTCGGACCCTAGGTCTAAAATGAATGAAACATGCAAAGAGTCAATAAAAACTCGCATTTATGCAACAAGTTACTTAGAAAAGCTTGCTTAGAGACGACCTCGGACACAACGTGTATGCAACAGGTGAAAATAAAAACTTGCATAAAAGTTAAAAAATGCAACAAGTCTCAAATACTTGCATTCTTTTTTAATTTTCTTAGTGACCACCTAAGCGATCGCAATTCGGATCCGAGGTCCAACGAATAAACACGCAACGAGCTGGTAAAGTAAAACTCGCGTTTGTGCAACAAGTTAAAGTAAAGGCTTGCACAAAGTCGACCTCGCACACCATGGGTATGCAACAAGTTAAAATAAAAACTTGCATCGAAATAACATGCAACAAGTTAAAACTAAAGAGAACTTGCATAAATATAAAATTTTATACAAAGGTAGCAAAGTACAAAGACATGATTATACAAAATGCAAGCGGCCCAGCATAAGGGACTTACGCTGCTTCATCCTCAATGTCGGAAAGGATAACCGAGCTCGGGTCGAACTCTTCATCAGGCTTCTCCACCAAGAGATTGGGAAGGTTCTCCTCGGGCTGGTCAAGGTCAACCTCAACCCCATCCTTGTCATAATCAACCATCTTCCCATCCTCCACCCCGAACCCGGCAGAGGCGCTGACATACCGAACTCGGAGCCCTTGGTTCAGATGAAGAATTTGCTCCACTGCACTGGTAAAAATTTTGCTCGCCGCCCTCTCAAGATTGAAGTCCGACTCAGATGCTGCTACTTTATACTTAAGAGCTTGTGCAGCCCTTCTCTTCAACAAAGTCCTAACCTTCTCCACCTCAGCAAGATCCTCCTGCCGACCAGCCTCCCTAGCATCCGCTCTCGCTTGGGCCAAAGCTTCCTCATGATTTTTTAGAAGCTCTTCCATCTATTGGTGGTGCTTCCTTTCCAACTCGGCCAATTTTTTCTCAGCAGCGTTTTTGCTACTCTTCAGCTCCTCCACCTCGGCAACCATAGCAGAACGAGCTTTTTTCTTGGCCGGTGACACTCCATCAGCCACATCGTCAGCGACTTCGGCCAGCACAGTAAACATGGTTGTGGCCCTTCTTAATTGACAGGCCATATCCTCAGCCTTCTTTTTCCACTCAGCTCCCGACATCTTTATGAGAGCGTCTTTGGCTGAAGGCTTGGCGAGGGTGGTCGGCAGCTTCGGAAGAGTATCAGTCTCCGAGGGTGGAGTACCTGCAGCAAGGACCACCTCAGTGGTCGAACTCGGGGATTGAGGAGGAGGTGGAGGTATGATCACCGCAGACGAAGTTGGTTGAAGAGGAGCAGAATCGGTGGAGGTCGTCTCAGTAGAGACCTCGGTAGCCACGACGACGTTGGAGGGGTTTTTGGACCTCTTCATCTTGCGTGCGTCTAGTGAAGCCTTCAGCGCTCTGGACGACATGTCTGACCAATGTTCTTCTGCAACCAAAAGCACAAAGAAAAATTAGTAAGAAAATTGAAAGAAAATATACAAGTATAAGAGCAAAAGTAACTACCAATTTTTGTCAAGACTTCGTCGTCAGGACACTTCATGAAAACTCCAACGTCAAGCTGGAATTTCCGAGCACGGTACTAGGTCTGGAAATGGTGGGCTGTTACGACCTCGTCGGCATCCAGGGTTACGCCCGACCACCTTTGCGGCGTGCTGGTATGACGGTTAAAGAACTCGGGGGTCCACTCCAAAGGGAACTTCGGACCCGTCTCGGACCGAAACCAGGGTAGTCCCGTTCCAACGTACTTGTATTTAAAAAATCTTGGTTTAAAATGTTTCCAAGATTCGGAGAACATGCCGAACAAATCACAGTGAGCTCGGGACTTAGCCGAAACTTAAAGACGACCAGTCACCCCGTCTATATTGCTGACGAACGGGTTGTACATCCACAGGAAAAGACGAATTGTACACACCAACCCCTTGGCCCCGCAATATTTTTGAAATGCCCGCAAGAATGACCAAGTGTTGGGGTGAAGTTGCGAGGGCGCCAATCCGAGCTCGTTCAGAACCCGCATCTCCAGGTCGGTAAAAGGCAGACTCACGCCAAGGTTACGGATAAGATCGGCGTAGAAGAAGAAGGAATTATTGTCGGTCCGCGAGCAAATTCTGTCGTTCTCCGAGCAGGGGAGAACTTGGTAGGAGGTCCCGGCAGCATCCCCCAAGCAAGGAAGCACGACCCTCTTCACCTCGGCGAGCTTGTCTTCAGAGTCTAGGCTGGACCGAACTCCTTTGGGTTCCACGTCGACCCACTGATATTGATCGGCGTCGAAGGGTGCAGGATAAAGTTCAGGTCGGCTTATGCACTTTCTGGGAGGCATGGTACCTGTGGAAGGATAGGGGAGCTCGGCATTAGTCTTGCGGGTTATGAAAAACAACCCCCCAGAAAACCCCCTCGAAGTTGTCCCGAGGGGTGAGCATCTCCCCTCTACCACAGGAGCCCCCCGGATGTACATTTTCTCTTTCTCCATCTCCTCGAAATCGGCACGCTCTCTACCGTCGACAAACTCGGCCCAGGCGTACTGCCGTATCCACACTCTCTTATCTTCCCAGTCCCGAGGATAGACGACCTCGACGGGATCGATCTCTAGAACCTGCCTCTCATATTTTCGCCTATACTCCCTCTGGCGACGGAACGCCTCGTCTACCTCCGTGGAGGAGCAGGATGAGGATGAGGAGTCGTCCTCATCCTCGCTACTGCTTGATGACAGGGAAACTACCCCAGCCCATTTCCTACTCATACTGAACCACAACCCACTCCTTGGATTTTTTGAAAAAATAAAAACAAAGGACATGAATTAAAAACCCTCCATAATCCTAAAAACCCTCGCCCCAAACCCAGAAACCCCAATATTATTCCCAAAAGATCAAAACTCCAAAACTAAAAAAGAGCACCCCATCCCACAAAAACAGAAACAGAAACCAAAAATATTAAACCCCTCCCATATGAACCACAAGATCGCAAGAAGAGAAGGAAATGAATGGAGAAGAGAAACAGGGAAAGAAACAATACCTTAAGAGGATGAACTTGAGGGATGAACTTGAAAGTAGCACAGAGTTGGTAAGCGATCCTCTCCTGAAATGGAAGACAAAGAGAAACGAAGTCCCAAAAACAGTTTCGAACGAAGGAAGAAGAGGGAACAGTTTCGAATGAAGGAAGAAGAGAGAGCTGTTTCGAATGAAGGAAGAAGGGGACACTGGTTCGCGAGAGAAGAGAGGGTGCAACTGGTACTGAGAGAGAGGGGAACGGTTTCGAAGAAAGATTGTTTGGTAGAGAGAGAAAGAGGAACAGTTTTGTCAAAATAGGAGAAGAGAAACCGTTTTCCCTCCATTTTTGAAGTCTGGTCCTGGCCCAAATGACCCAGCCCAACGTGCAGCCACACATACCGGGACACGTGGCGCGCAGTACCTGAAATCATGGACCTCGAGCAACGTCGCAATGATGGCGACGCTTCGTAGAACGTGATTTCTGACACGTGTCAGATCTGGAAAGGACAAACGTCACTCCGGGGCAGGTGAAAGGACAGTCTTCAAACCTGCTTCGTCATAATGAAAGGACATCAAGGACAGCTGGATCCAGCTCTCGGCAGCTCATCGTCCGAGCTCCCTAAAACCTCGGAACAAGGCTCAAATGGCCTTGACCGAGCTGCGGGGCTTATGTGGTGGACTCGGCTGCTTACGTGGTGGACATGGGAAAAGGACCTAAACCAAGACCTCGGAACAAGGCTTAAATGGCCTTGACCGAGCTGGGGGGCTTATGTGATGGACTCGGCCTAGCCGAGTTCCACGTAGCCCCCACTTAGAACCTAAAGGACCCTTCAGGAAGCCCCCTGTATGCTTGGCCGAGCTCAAGGCTCAACGGTCGAACAGATATCAGGCACGGGCCGACCTCAGGCTCCCATCAAGGTCCGACCTACTTGTCTGACACCTCCCAGAGTCCGACACCTCCCTGAAGTCCGACACCTCCCTCAGAGTCCGATACCAAGGACAGGATGACGTGTCCCACCTTATCCACAAGGACAGCTCATCCACTCATAGCTCAATACAGGCTTGCCCTTCTTGGGCCCCAAGCAAGCCCATTAGGGCAACCAGCTCCCCCCTATAAGTAGCTCCGTACTACATGGGGCTCAGGTACGTCCTCTAACCCTAATTATCACCCTCACACACCAGTGATTAGGGTTGCTTCTTGGCTCTCTCCCTTAGCCACTTGAGGACTCCCACCAAACATCACATAGAAACCCTAGACAGAGGTTCCTTTGAAGGTCTTCTACCCTAACTGTTGGAAAACAAGCGGGTAGTAATATTCCCTATAAAGGAGGTGAATAGGCGAAGAGTACGAATCTTCACCAATTAAAAATTTATCGCTTACTAAGGCCTTTAAAATAATCAGAGTAAAAACATATAAAACGCATATACTTAAATATATGAAAATTAAGCGCGCGGAATTGTAAAGAGATAATGAAAGAGAAGCGAACACAAGGATTTTATCTTGGTTCACATTAGTGTGTTAACGAACACTAATGCTAATCCAGTCCTCCCTCTCTGAGATGGGAGATTTGCTTCACTATGAACAAGAATTGTAAGTACAAGTAGTGTAAGAGAAAACATTTCCCTTAGACTAGTCCCTCCAAAGAACCTCTTTGGAACTTGTGTCTTCGCAAACAATTCCTCGAATCACAGCGAACCTTGTGCTTGAAGAAACCTTCTTCAATTCCACTTGAAACCTTCAAGTATACTTGATGAAAACCTTTCACCAATTTGCGTTTGTCAATGTCTTGTTGTTGGCACTTTACACCTCGTTGTGTGGATGAACAACTGCAATGAAGATCAATGGTACTTGCACCTTTCTTGTGTGGATTAGCAACTTACTTAAGAACACTTTTAGTACTGAATCAAAATCTAGATCAATGAGAATGAATGCAAGTGTATATCAAAGTGGGTATTTGTGAAAATTCAATGCAACACTTGAATGTTCTTCTTGATCATATGTGAAAATGCAATTGATTCATGAAGAACACTTGAGAATTCTGTAAAAACGTGTTTAGGAGAAAGTTCAGAAGTGTTAGAAGGTTGTAAGAACGTTGTCTCATGTTTTGAAATCGTTTGGAACGTATATATATATCAGTTAGGACAGCAAACGGCTATGTTATGACAGTTTTAACTGTTTGTATCCGGATACATTTGAAAGTATTCGGATACATCGTGTTTGATTTCAAAAATTTGATTGTTGTTTGAAAAAAGTATCCGGATACTTTTGGATGTATCCGGATACATTTGATCAGATACACTTTTTCAATTTTTTTTTATTTTTTTATTATTTTTTTTTAAAATACTTTCTTGACTTCAAAAACATTTAAAAAAAATTTCTTAATAATTTTTATTTTTATTTTTGAAAATCACTTTCTTTTAATTTCGAAAAACACTTTCTATTTTTATTTTTGAAAATCACTTTCTTTTAATTTCGAAAAACACTTTCTTTTCATTTTCATTTTGAAAAAATATTTTCTTTTATTTTTTGAAAATCACCCACTTTTGATGTAACTTAACATGCATACTATTTTTCTTTAGATTATGATTTAGCTTTATTCTAACTTAGACTTAACCATTAAGCACCTAAGGAACTCTAAGAAAAGTAAATTTAACATTACAAGTTTATAAGAATCCCTTTTTGACTAACTTGAGTCTAAGCTTCAATGTTGTGGACTTTTGCCTTGACTTGCACTTTGTAATCATCAAAACTACCCATGCTTAGGCATTTTCTCAACAATCTCCCCCTTTTTGATGATTACAAACTTTGTTGATTTGTGCTCCCCCTTAGTATGTGCATTAGATAATTGGATAATAATAAGAAGCTTCAATCAACCTGCAAAAGTCAACAACATATCTTCTCCCCCTTTTGGCATAATCAAAAAGAGAGTTATATAAATAGGCAAGAAAATTATAAACCTTCTCCCCCTTAACATTTGATCTCACTCCCCCTTAATGTTAAGCCAAAAATACCTTGCATGTTTTAGGTAACTTGGGTACCTAATTGATTAGCATTAGGATCAAACCCTTTCTTAATCCATACAAATGAACCATTTGGAATACTTTTAAGTTTAATATTACAAGTATTTGAAGTATGCCCAAAAGTTCCACAATAATGGCAAGTTGGTGTTTTAGAGTAATTGACATTTGAAAATGATACCAACTTGTTGTAATTGCAGTTTTTAGATTTTCGATATCCCAAACCAGTTTTATTTGTATTTCCTCTTTGATTGGCAATTAAATTGTTTAAGTGCATATCACCTTTAGTGAAGCTTGCAAGCTTAGTTTTCAAATTGTGTACTTCCTTTTCAAAATGCTTGCAACTTTCACATTCGGCAATAGGATTAGTTTTTAGTTCACAATCACAAGAAGCATTTGAATAAATGAGATCAAGAGTTTCATTTTGGAGTTGAAGTTCATCGATAAATTTTTGCATTTCTAAAATTTTAGTCTCATACTCCAAGATAATCCTCTTGCTTTCAATGTTAATTTTAGCTAGCTTCCTTAATTCCTTATACATTTCTACATAAGATTCATATAGTTCATTATAAGTTGAAATTTCAGAATCAGAGTCGGAGTCAGAATATGTTACCCGTTTGGAGTTCATTGGCTCAGATGATTCTATGCTTGATGAAGTTTCTTCATCAAACTTTCCCATTAAGCACAAGTGATTAACCAATTCCTCCTCATCTGAACTGCTAGCATCTTGCTTCTCTGAATTTTCAGGCAAATCCCATACAATATAAGCCTTCTTGGATTTGAATCCTTTGCTTTCCTTTTTGTCATTCTCTTTTCTCTTGAGATATGCAGCACATTCAATTTTCACATGACCTATATTACCACATTCGTGACATTGAATTTTGTCCTTTGGAGACTTTTTTCTTGAAGTTCCTTCATTTTGACTTCTTTGTTGTCTATTCTTAAGGAACTTGCTGAATTTACTAACTAAAAGCTCCATGGTCTCATCGTCGATATCGGAATCTGAATTTTCATCATTGGATAATTCTTCAAGAGTCTGCAGCATCTTGAATGAAACCTTATCCTTTTTGCACATGTCTGAATCTTCATGCATTTTTAGCCTTCCCAATTCCATTTCGTGCTCTTGCAGTTTTCCGAACAAAGTGGCTAGGTCCATATCACTTAGATCTTTTGACTCCATTATTGTTGTAACCTTTGGCTGCCACTGTCTGTCTAAACATCTCAAAACATTGTTAATAATTTCACCATCAATAAAAGTTTTGCCAAGAGCAAGTAAATGATTTATAATATGTGTAAACCGTTTTTGCATATTTGAAATTGGTTCATTGGGAAACATTCTAAACAGTTCATATTCATGCATGAGGGCATTTAATCTAGCTCTTTTGACTTCACGAGTACCTTCATGAGTCACTTGTAAAGTGTCCCACATCTCTTTCGCACTAGTACACTGAGAGACCCTAAAAAATTCATCATACGAGAGAGCGGATGTAATGATATTTTTCCCTTTCAAATCATAACTTACTTTTTTCTTATCATCATCATTCCAACTCCCCTTGGGCTTATCAAGGACAGAGTCATTAACCTTATGTTGTGGTACAAAAGGGCCATTTTCTATAGCATTCCAAATTTCTACATCTATTGCTTCAATGAAGATTTTCATCCTAACCTTCCAATAGGTGTAACCTTCGCCCGAAAACATAGGGGGGCGATTAATGGAAGAACCTTCACCACAAAAGGGATTACTAGAACCCATTGTTTACCAAACTAAGGATCGTACGGAAAAGCAGTTATGCTCGATCGTTTTCGACCGAGCTCTGATACCACTTGTTGGAAAACAAGCGGGTAGTAATATTCCCTATAAAGGAGGTGAATAGGCGAAGAGTACGAATCTTCACCAATTAAAAATTTATCGCTTACTAAGGCCTTTAAAATAATCAGAGTAAAAACATATAAAACGCATATACTTAAATATATGAAAATTAAGCGCGCGGAATCGTAAAGAGATAATGAAAGAGAAGCGAACACAAGGATTTTATCCTGGTTCACATTAGTGTGTTAACGAACACTAATGCTAATCCAGTCCTCCCTCTCTGAGATGGGAGATTTGCTTCACTATGAACAAGAATTGTAAGTACAAGTAGTGTAAGAGAAAACCTTTCCCTTAGACTAGTCCCTCCAAAGAACCTCTTTGGAACTTGTGTCTTCGCAAACAATTCCTCGAATCACAGCGAACCTTGTGCTTGAAGAAACCTTCTTCAATTCCACTTGAAACCTTCAAGTATACTTGATGAAAACCTTTCACCAATTTGCGTTTGTCAATGTCTTGTTGTTGGCACTTTACACCTCGTTGTGTGGATGAACAACTCCAATGAAGATCAATGGTACTTGCACCTTTCTTGTGTGGATTAGCAACTTACTTAAGAACACTTTTAGTACTGAATCAAAATCTAGATCAATGAGAATGAATGCAAGTGTATATCAAAGTAGGTATTTGTGAAAATTCAATGCAACACTTGAATGTTCTTCTTGATCATATGTGAAAATGCAATTGATTCATGAAGAACACTTGAGAATTCTGTGGAGAAAGTTCAGAAGTGTTAGAAGGTTGTAAGAACGTTGTCTCATGTTTTGAAATCGTTTGGAACATATATATATCAGTTAGGACAGCAAACGGCTATGTTTATGACAGTTTTAACTGTTTGTATCCGGATACTTTTGAAAGTATTCAGATACATCGTGTTTGATTTCAAAAATTTGATTGTTGTTTTAAAAAAGTATCCGGATACTTTTGGATGTATCCGGATACATTTGATCAGATACACTTTTTCAATTTTTTTATTATTTTTTTTTTGAAAATACTTTCTTGACTTCAAAAACATTTTAAAAAAATTTCTTAATAATTTTTATTTTTATTTTTGAAAATCACTTTCTTTTAATTTCGAAAAACACTTTCTATTTTTATTTTTGAAAATCACTTTCTTTTAATTTCGAAAAACACTTTCTTTTCATTTTCATTTTGAAAAAATACTTTCTTTTATTTTTTGAAAATCACCCACTTTTGATGTAACTTAACATGCATACTATTTTTCTTTAGATTATGATTTAGCTTTATTCTAACTTAGACTTAACCATTAAGCACCTAAGGAACTCTAAGAAAAGTAAATTTAACATTACAAGTTTATAAGAATCCCTTTTTGACTAACTTGAGTCTAAGCTTCAATGTTGTGGACTTTTGCCTTGACTTGCACTTTGTAATCATCAAAACTACCCATGCTTAGGCATTTTCTCAACACTAACCCTTGGAGGACCTCACCGTCTAGGACATCACAATAGTTACGTTTAGAGAAAGTACACAAAAATATTATAATGATCAATGTTTTCGTAATCTGTGTAAATACTAATTTTATAAAAGGCCAAACATTTTTTTTTTTGAAAATTTACGATTCCAATGCATAAACATATTTTTCTTTCCAACTCAAACTCTTATTTCAATCATATCTTTTGCTCGTCATTAATTAAATTTTTATCATCTATTTCATTTATAAACCACTATATATTATTTTATGGACACATTTCCGAATACAAATTAAATAATAGTACAATAATTTTCAATAAGGATTAAATTGTAACATTTTAGACCAAGTACACTTAAAACATACAATAGTCAACACTTTGTTAATTATTAATTTTTATTATTTCATTAATTTTTACTCCCTCCGGTCCTATATATAAGCCCTTTTGAAGACTACTTTTTTTTTGTCCTTAATATAAACCTCATTTCCAGTTTCAAATAACATTAATTACTTTTTTCCACAAACATCACTATTTACTCAACACTTTTTAGATTTTCAATAATAATTATAGGGGTACTTTTGAAAAAGTATACCAAATATTTACATTTTCAATACCACTAACAATATTAGTTAACTTTCTTAAAGGTAGTTAAAAACTTGGTCAAATAGTGCTTATATTAGGGACCGGAGTAAGAATTATTTATTATTGATTTGTGTGAAAAAAAATAAAATTAATGCTATTGATAACATTGATGAAAACGTATGGTGGAGGATGCTTGAGTTTGAAAAAGCTATCGGTAAATGGTGAGCAAAAACGTATGAGCCATTTTGGTAAAAGCATAAACAACAAAAAAATAAAAAGAAAAAACCGGTAAATGGTAAGCAAACCAGAAACACTAGGTTACACAATAGTTAGTATATGTACTAACCACTTTTTAGTTAGTACAAAATAACAACCCAGTACGTAAAAGGTATATTAGGAAATATTTTTCTATATTTTTTATATCTTTTTTAAAATAATCTATATTTTCAAAAAAATTAATCTTTATCTTTCATTTAGAGCCGGAAAAAAAGCACGACAAGATTGAGCTGACTTGAATAAGCACGGCAAAATATCGGGCTTAGGCAACAAATTTGGACCATGAATTATACCCGTGCTTTTTAGCACGATCCGCAATGGCACGAAACACGACCAGACTTTAACCAGGCAAACATGACACGACACGCTAACCCGATTTATTTTATTTATATTTTTTATTTGCTGAAATTTTTTGCTGAAACTAAAAAGAAAAGGAAAGGATCCACTGATCCACTATACTATATAATGCTTATTTACTTATTTACTAATACATATACATTATTTAATACATATAATTAGTTCTACTACCGATTATCAAATATTATCATACGTATATGTATTTTTAAAATGGTTGTCGGACAGGCACACAAAAGCACGAAACATACACAGTGCAAACCTAAAAAAATATTTTTGAAGCACGATTTTAAGCTGTGTTTTTTAAGCACGACACGGTCAAAGCCCAAATTCAAACCCAGCGAATATGAGCACGATCGGATAATACGAATTGCCACTTTCACGTATAGGTAACCTTTAGTCAATTCAAATTAAAATATTTAAAAATTGATACTTCATCCGATTCATAAATTATGTTTTTTTAGAGATTTCACGTAGATTAAAAAATGAGTAAATGCAATAAGAATTTGATATGTTTAAACTAAAATACTCTCCTTTAATAATAGGAGAGAGAAGTATATAAAAAAAATAATACTAATAAGAGTGAGAATAATAATAAATGTATGAAGATTATATTGACAAGAGATAGAGAGATAAGTGGTGAAAAAATGATATAATAAATAGGGGCTTGTTTGAAAAAAATAGGTATAAATGAATATTAAATTTATAAAAAAACATAACTGATGAGACAAAGAGTCTGTTCGGCAAAACTAGTTTGTAGCTGTAAGCTTGTAACTTGTAGCTATGAGTTTCTAGCTTGTAGTTGTTAAGCTAGCTAGGAGCTGAGAGCTTATAGCTGTTTAGCTGACTATTTAAAATAGTAGCAAAATAGTTTTTGAAGTAGCTAAAAGTTATTAAATGATCAAAAAGGACATGCAATATTTTATTATTTTAAATTTTTAAAATTTTTTTCTTTATTTATTGAATAGATAGTTAATTAATTAATTAATAAATAAAATATAAAAAATATTAAATTATAATTAATTAAATTCATTTTTTCTTAATTTATTAATTACGTAGTTAATTAATTAATTATAAAAAAATTATTAAAATATAATTAATAATTAATTAAAGGGTAGTAAAATAATTTTGAATTTTGTTTGAGGATATAATTGGTATATGAATTATTGAAAGCTAGTTTAATTTCTAGAAAGCTACTTCAAGTAGCTTTTTAAAAGCTAGCTTTCAAAAGCTACAAACTCCTTTTTTAAAAGTTATAAGCTCCTTCTAATTTGTGTTCACCGAACGAGGCTTATAGCTTATTGACTGAATTTAAAAGCTCCTAACTCCTGTTGCCGACCAGAGCCAAAATAAAAAACTTGTATAAACATAATTAATGGGATTGTGAGAGAGTATTTGCAATTACTCCCTCTGTCCCTAATTATAAGGTCATCTTAACACTTTTATTTTATTCCTATTTATAAGGTCTTTTACCAATTTTCAATGAACATTAATTATTTTTTTCCACAAACACCCATATTTATTTAACACTTTTTAGATTCTCAATAATATTAATAGGAGTAATTAATATATATCAAAAGTTCACATTTCCAATACAATTAACTAAATTATTTCACTTTCTTAATGAAAGTAAAATCGTTCAAAAAAAATCTTATAATTAGGAACGAAGTCAGTAATTCCATTCTTTAATGCTTGTCAACATCACATCACAGTCTTCAACGCACTGTTGTCACTTGTGGCCTTGTGTTGAATGAAAATGAGAAAGTTAAATATTCTCATTTTCACATAACTCACGCTCTAGAGCATGCAGTGTATCACACTCTCTCTACCAAATCCCCTTCTAACATCAAGGGATTCTCAATAATAATTCAACGGTTCATAATAATTCTCAATATTTATTTAAATCTAGAATTAATATACTCCATTCGTGTTTTATAAGCTATGTTGTTTTAACTATTGTGTATAAATTAATAAATGAGTAAATAATGTAAGAATTTATATATTTTGACTAAATTATTTTTATTTCATAAAATGAAAGAGATTAATAATAAATACTTCCTCCGTCTTTAAATATAAGACACTTTTGACACTTTTATTTTGTCCCTATTTATAAGATCCTTTGCCAATTTTCAATGAACATTAATTACTTTTTTCCACAAACACTCATATTTATTTAACACTTTTTACATTCCCAATAATATTAATAGGGTAATCTTGAAAATACATATCAAAATTTCACATTTCCAATACAATTAACTAAATTACTCCACTTTCTTAATGGACGTGAAATCTTCCAAAGGGGTCCTATAAAAAGATTGAATTGAAGAAATATAGGAAAATGAATGGTGAAAAATATAATGTAATAAATAAATAAATGAGTATTGTGTTTTTAAAAATATATAACGAGAAGAAATAAAAAGGCAAAAAATTAAAAAAATTATGGGATTGATGTATTACTCCCTTCGGTTTATATATAAGTCTCTTTAACTAAAAATCACATCCTTTAAAAAAATGGGCCAATATCGTTAGAGGTATTAGAGATATAAATACAGTATTTGATATATTTTTTCAAAATTATATTATAATAATTATTATTAGAAATATAAAAGTATTGAATAAATATGTTTGTTTGTGAAAAAAATAATAACAATGAAAATTTAGAAAAAAAAACCATATCAAAGATCAATTTTTTTTTTTAAAGAGCCTTATAAATAAGAAGAACAAAAGTAAATTATTAATTCCATATTCACTTTTGAATGTGATTTCACAATCAGTGTGGTGGACCCCACCAAGTAAGAAATCGTGGGGCTTCATCAGATAAAGAGCGCGAGTACGTAAAAGTATTGGCATCTTCACTGTTTCTTTCTTCCTTTTTGAAACAATGCTTATACAGTTTCACGTGCCTATCACGTGAACTCAGTTAATAATAATCTGACACGTAATAAAAAATAATAATTTTAAACAGCTGTCAACACGCTTGCTCATGAATCCCATGGGACCCACGATCACGTGGATTCTATCGGTGATTAAAGCAGCGTGTTGGGGTTGTCGTTACAGTGTGTTTCTAGCATTTCTCTCTTTCTTCAGTTTCAAGGGTCTGAGGTCAGTTTCTTTCAAAACTCTCTCACTCAGTTCTCTTCTCCACTTTAATTTTTAGTTTTTATATTTTTTTTTTCACCAGCAGTTTTTTTTAATTTTGTATCTGCTGGTGAAAAATGAAATTCATGTGAGAGGTTTGTTTATTTTGTTCAATTTTTAATTAAATTGTTTTTGGAGATGGAAGTGCTTTTATTTTAGGCTGAATTTGAGTTTCTTTGTTGCGGTAGGAAGTGCATTGTTTCAATCTGGAATCGAAGGAAGGAAGAAGCTTTGGGATCATAGGGTTCTCTTGCTTCTGCATTTTGCTGATCAGAGAGGTAGTAGGGATTTGTTATTTTATTTTATTTTATTTTGTTGGTGAATTTATTAATTAGGTTATTTTATGGTCAAAACAGCTTATAATTAATATTTTTGTGTCAGAGTTTTTGATAAAAAGATTTTTATCTTAAATTTAAGCTGAACCAAGCATGCACCGTACAATTGTATAATTATGCGATTTTAAGAGCTGTTTGTTTAGTTTTTATTAAAGAAAAACCTTTTTTTTTTGTTTAAAAAGTTACTTGTATGACAAAACGTAATTTTTTTACTTTTAAAAAAATTTACTTTTGTCATTCATATGCTGGTTTTAGTGATAGAGGAAGACCAAAAAAAAAATAAAATTATAAGCAAAACCATTAAAAAATAAAATTTTAAAGGGCTAAGGATAAAAATTTTGAAAAAAATAATTTTTTAGGGAAGTGCTGTAATGAAATAAATAAAAGATATCCAATTTTGAGTTTTTATCCTCAGTCTTTAGAGTTAAGGTTAAGAAAATCCTAAAAAAATTTAGTTTTTAGGGTGTACTTGGGTAAATAACTTAAGGAAAATACTAACCGGGGTTTTAAGGACGTTGGTTAAGGAAGCAAAACAAGTATGTTTATCTCGGAAAATGTCATACTCCTTTTTTTTTAATTTTTGGTTTGTACTCTTTGGTCAGTACCATAGGTGTCCCCAAGAGCACCTTTAATACCAATGAACCCTTGAGAATAATCCTGCACGAGATCGGGTTCCTATGCCTCTCCCAGTGGAGTATGCCGGGAATCGAACCTGAGACTTCTTATCTCAAGTCTCATCCCCAAATTCTCAAGTCGGTAGAATCACACCACTTGAACCAACCCCTGTTGGTTGTCATACTCCTTCTGGTCCTATATATGAGTTCCCGACTTTTTTTTGTCCTTAATATAAGCTCCATTTCCAATTTTCAATAACATTAATTACTTTTTTTTTCTCAAACGCCTCTATTTATTCAACATTTTTTAGAGTTCCAATGATAATTATAAGGGTAATTTTGAAAAAAAAAAACTAATGTTATCATTTCCAATACTAATAACAATATTAATTAACTTTCTTAGTCTATGTGAAAGTTCATCCTAAGAACTTATATTTAAAGACGGAAAAACGGAAAAAGTAATTTTTAATAAGTGTTTTTAGGACACTCGCTAACCAGACTTATAACTTAATTGAAATGAGCTGAAAAAATAAGTTTCTTTTTTTTTAATTTTAATTTTTAAAAATGGTTAAAAGATATTATTTTCATAAACTTCTATGGCAAACTTGTGAAAATAAACTTTTATTTGTGAAGTAATGTAAATGAACTTTTTTTTTTGGTGTACACTAACCGGTATCCGAATCTGGTTTATCCAGAATCCGACTCATCCGGTCCGACCCAACTGAGCTCTCACTAAGTGGTAGGGGTTTCCCAACGGGGGTTGCTCCATACCCAAAGCTTGAACTCGAGACCAGTTGGTTAAGGGACCAAGTGAGCTACCACTTGACCAAACCCACGTTGATACGTAAATGAACTATAATATAACTTTTGTGATACGTCATAACGACGTTGTTTGATCCATATGGCCAACCCCACCCTGGTTTTTGTTGTTAAACTTTTCAGGACTAAAGGGCAAAAAGAAATGTCCCTTAAGCATTGGGTTATTTGTGTTGTACTTGTTGAGTTTTAGTTAATAATCAAAAAACTAGTTCATTTTTTTTTTCACGATTCCTAGTTGCTACTTCCTTTTGGAAGTTGCTATTTGGAGTTCTTGTTGAATCTTTTTTGGCATATTCATGTGTTTGTTGAATTAAGCCTTTAAACCTTGTTGAATAGCTTGGTTTTTATATCCTGGTAATCCTTGTCCTTATGTGCTTTGGCAGCCTGAAGATCTGTATCTTTTCAAAGCTGAGAAATAGAAGATGGTATGTTGTTTTAGTTCATTTCTATATCACAGCCATGGATTAGTGTATTTTATTGCATTATGGATCCTCATTTTCAATTGCAACTAACTGTAATGTTTTTTTCTGGGAGGGTTATGATATAGATTATTAAAAAAACTTCTCTTTTCTTGACTATTTCATATTTTTCTTTTTTGCAACTTAACTTTTGCTTCTCTTACTGATGCATATAACCTTTATATCAGGGTGGAGATGATTCTGGTGCCGACAGTGACTTCGATTGGAACACTGAAGACGAGCTTGAAATCGAGAACTTTCACTCTTCATCTTCATGTTTAACTGCTGTTCCTAATGGAGAGGCTACTACAGGGTCTGCAGAGGTAATCTTTTAGGCACTTTTCTTGTTTGTATGAGGTTATCTTTATGAACGGTTGAACAATAAGAAATCAGATTAGGGGACCAATTACGAAGATTATGGATGACACACAAAAACCCTGAAAGTTAAAGATACTGCAAATAGACTGTCTTGATCATGCACAATTGTCTTCTGTGATGAATGCTACACAGCTATGCTTTATACTTTCTTTTTTAGCTTTTTGTCATTCCAAATGTTGCTGATATATATATATATACATATATATATATATATATATATATATATATATTTTATGGGGATAGGAAAACCAACTAACCACGGTAAACCAAAATGATCGACTAACCTTTAGTAGTAATGCAGGAAAAAAAAAGCCTTGAGGGTTGATATCTTACAAAGTTAGTTTTATATATAAATATGTATTTACTGTTTGAATTTTGTGGAATTTATACATTTCTTGTTTTTTATAACTAATTGTTCATGAATCAAGTTCCTACTTTTCCATGGCTTTCATATTGACTTATTTACTGATTTTGCATCCCCTCCTTCCGATTCTGGGTAACCATAGTATATCTGGTTTAATATTCAAAGGCTACAGTTGAATCAGCTAATATAAGTTGTATTGTTATGCATGTTAAAATATGGAATTTTCTTTTACTTTCTTTGTTTACCAGACAATTGTTTGCTATCATTAATGGAAAGGATTTATTATAAACAAGAAAGTATTAATGCAAAGGATGCATTTTTTATGCATGTCTAATGTTAGGAAGTCTTGATGGTTTATTCAAGTATCCCTGTCTATGAAGCATTTAAAACCCAATGTTCATGCTTCCTCGAGGAACATGCATGTAGAGATAGTTCTTTACAAAGGAAACTAGAGTTTTGTTTATACTACTAATGTTGAATTCTCCTTTCTCCTTTAAGGCAAGCTCATCTGCAGGCTCATCTAATTCCAAGCTATGTGATCACTTTGTTGCAATGGGATTTTCTGTAGAAATGGTTAGCAAAGTAATCCAGGAACATGGTAAAATCACTGCTTCACTACATTTAAGTTTTAATTTTGATCTTTAAGGTTTACAGATAATAGCACTTTGATGAACATCCAGGTGAGGAAAATGAATCTAAACTACTTGAAGAGCTTCTCACATACTCGGTGAGTTGATATTGTTTTGTGTCTTGTTTGAAATCAATTTGACCTTGTCTCACAAAACTATGATCATGTTATACCATTAACCAATATCTTATACCCTCTTTCTGCTGTATTCATCTCACCTCGTCTCCCCTAAATTTAAGAAACAATTCTGTTTTTGTGGAGTCATTGGCATATATTTGTACCTGCGTATGTTACCAGTGTGTATCCAAATTCACATTGAATTGCGGATAATTGCTAGTTTTCTTTGGCAATTGTTAACTTATTTGTAGTGTCCTGTGCTCATCAGTCATCACATCGTTGCTTTAAGTCAGTTGCCCTTGAAAATATGCAGACAAACGTAGGGAGTGGATATCTTTATTGTAATAATAAGTTCTTTGTTTTTTTGCTTGCTTGTGGAATATGGAGTACAATTTTATTTTTCAATTCTTCTCTGTTCCCTTTCAGACAAAATTTCTTTTAAAAGGATTATGGAATTATGTCACTGTCACCAAGGAACTCTGTAAATGAATACAATTTAACTTCTACTAGTTTGTGTCCTGAGTTGCCTATAATGTAGGTTGAGATTAAATGAGTGGCTTAATAACCAAAAAAGTGGCAATAAGGGAATCTCAAACTGGAACGAGAAATTTTAAACTTTCTATTAATTAATTTGTGCCTCAATACAATGGCAATACTATGTTACTTGCCTTTGTAATTAAAAATGGAAATGATAGTTTAGCAACCTCAGTGGCTGATTATGTGGAAGAATACCATTAAAAAAGCTGTAGGTTCATGGTAGGTTTAAACAAAACCAGTAGTCAATGTTGCATGTCTCTGTGTGCTAATAATGCTCGTATTTACTTGTTTTTTTTGGCACAATGACTTGTTTTCTATGGTGTTGTTCTTTACCTCCTCTCGTCCCGTGTCTCCTCTTCTATTTTGGGCCTTCTGATCTAGCTGGCATTTTCTCAGTGACTTTTAATTGACGTATTTAATATATAATATATTATTTGCATGTTTTCAAAATTTTAATTCTAACTGTTAATTTTACAATATCTTGACATTCTTGTTTCCAGGCCCTGGAAAGTTCTCCTCAGCCACAAGTGAAAATTGAGCCAGATCCTTGCCTTTCAGATTGTGCAGTTAGCTCTTGGGATGACTTGTCTGATAGTGATGATAGTTCCTCCGATTTTGAGGTAGTCTGCTCTTTCTGCACTGATGTTCACTCACTGTTCAGAGTATGTATGATATTATTCATCTTTGATCTTGCAGTCTTTTGTCTATAGTGCTACGTACTAGGATGGTTTCTGCAATAAGATATACAGTTATTGTCTTATTGACATTCAATAATTTTCAAACATGAGATAAACAGAATTGTTTATGTTTCTTGGTTGGGCATTCAAGTATCTTGTAAAAACAGCCATGTCTGTCTATATGGTGCTTCCTCTTGCTTTTACATGCATTTATGGGACATCTCGAATTAAACATGCAGTGAAACGATTTAGTTGTAGAAAATCTCTCGGAGAAACCATTGAAAAAGGGATTTAGATCTAAATGGCCTCTTGGATGATTTAGTTGATAGAACTCATCGCCGTTGTTTAATGCTCCCTCCGGTCTTATATGTAAGACCCTTTTGGGGAAATTTACGTCCACCAAGAAAGTTGGTTAAGGTTGTTAGTGACATTGGAAATGTAAATATTTAATATATTTTTTCAATACTACCCCTATAATTATTTTTGAGAATCTAGAAAGTGTTGAGACTGTTGACTTAACAGAGGTGTTTTTGGAAGAAGTAATTAAATGTTATTGGAAATTGGAATAGGGTCTTACAAATAGGACCAAAATTTTTCTTTCTTGAAAGGGTCTTACATATAGGACCTGAGGGAGTACTTCGATCCATACGGACTCTACTTAGTAGGAAAAGGCTCTGGTTGTTATTTTGTATCTAATGATATGACTTGCTTGTTGGTTATCTTGCAGGAAATAACAAAATCTGTTTCTGTGCATGATGGTAAAGTAAAGTCCTTAGTGAAAATGGGGTACAAGGAGGAGGAGGCTTTAATTGCCATAGAAAGATTAGGTGAGTTTTTCAGATTCATCATGTAGTCGTCGTTGGTAGCTAGCTTATTATTTTGCGCAAATGCCTAATTATTGTTGTTTGATGTTTTATTCATTAACTTAAATCAATATCCAGTATCATGATTTGTATCCCATGGGCAGCCAGAATCAAATTATCAAAATAAAATTAAAAACAGACTGTACAAATTTCTAATCTTTTTAGTATATTTGTTTTCTAGGAGGTTTTAGCCTAGTAGAATTTTCCAATTTTTTGTCTGCTGTTTGATATTTTATAAAATTTATATTCATTCTAAGCGCGCAAGCTTCGTGTCTTGTTTCCAAAATGCTTCCCTTGAAAGTGTGTCTTGGATGAGCTGTTAATACTAGTTCTCGGTGTTTGATTTGAACATATCCTTCTCTGAAAGATCGGACATTTATTTTGTCAAGTTAGCAGAGGTCGATATCAGTTAGGGCAGACTGGCTGCAAATCAATAAAAACACAACAATTAGATCATGTGTTATAATCATCTTTAAATAATGCTACTGTTTCAGAATATAGGTCGAGTTTGTGCTAATGTTTAATAAATTAATTGATCATAAATTTTGTTATTAAGCCCATATTACATCTGAATAAAATTAACTTGGTCAACCACAATGATGATAACCTCACGTGAGAACTTTTTGTTTGTTTGTGTTCACACGATTGCATAATATCTGTCCGATGAACTCTTTACCCTCCATGTCTTTGGCCTCATTGTTTTAATGAAATACTGCAGGTTCGAAGTCGTCACTTGAAGAATTGGTAGATTTTATCAGTGTTGCTCAAAAAGTGAAGGCAGAAGATGTTCTCCTACCTCCTGAAGATACGGTATCATATTAGTATCTTTATATCAGTAGGATCTTGAGATGAAGGAAATAAAACTTTACTACATGTAGTTTTTTCAGTTGATTGTTTCCTTCAATTTATGATGATCTACCATCTATTTCTTAATTTTGTTTGATTCATCTATCAGATGTATCATTAGTGGTTTCAAACTCTATTTCTGCAGCCAAAGCTAAAAAAGCAAAGATATTATGAGTATGAAGTTTTGGGAAGGAAAAGGCCAAGGGTACGTGAGAAGAAAATTCTAAACAACGAAGATGATGAGGATGCACTTTATCTTCCGAAACCGATGATTGGGTTTGGCGTTCCTAGTGAGTCAACCTTCATAACTCACAGAAGGCTTCCAAAAGAAGCCATAGGTCCTCCGTACTTCTACTATGAGAATGTGGCACTTGCACCAAAGGGTGTTTGGCAAACTATTTCCAGATTCTTGTATGATGTTCAGCCTGAGTTTGTGGATTCAAAGTATTTCTGCGCTGCTGCCCGGAAAAGGGGTTATATTCACAATCTCCCGATCGAGAATAGATTCCCTCTTATGCCACCCCCACCGCGAACAATAAATGAAGCATTTCCTCTTACAAGGAGGTGGTGGCCCTCGTGGGACCCTAGGACCAAACTCAACTGTTTGCAAACTTGTATAGGCAGTGCAAAGCTTACTGATAGGATTAGGAAAGCTGTAGAGAACTATGACGGAGAGCCACCTCCGCATGTGCAGAAGTTTGTTTTAGATCAATGTCGGAAGTGGAATCTGGTTTGGGTTGGAAGGAATAAGGTTGCTCCACTAGAGCCGGATGAAGTAGAAACACTGTTGGGCTTCCCAAGGAACCACACAAGGGGAGGCGGAATAAGTAGGACTGACAGATATAAGTCTCTAGGCAATTCTTTCCAGGTACAGAATATTCTCTTTATATTATATTTTTCTTTTTATAATTACGAAGCTTTCATCGAGATCTTCGTACGTGTTTACTGTCACAGAGAAATGTAAATACTGCTTGTGCTTGGAAATATTAGAAAAGAGAGAAATGATAGAGAGAAAACAGAAAATATAATCTGTTATTGCTTAAAGAGAAAATATGCTTTGTGGACAAGGCTTTAGTTAAGATGTTTGCCACTTGTTCTTCAGATTTAACCAGTTGAACACAAGACTTTTGTTTATAACTCTTTCCATGACATAGTTTAGATCAACCTCAAGCTCAAACTGCTTTGTTCTCGAATGAAGTACTGGATTCTTGGTTAAAAGCTTAACACTCCTCAGACATGTGTGCATGAGAATATTTAAAGTGAATATTATTTCTTTTATTCAAAATAATGTTATCGAAGTGCCAGAAATTTATGCAGAATAAAGTTTTATTTTCTGGTTTTCTATGAAGCTCTGCTTAGATTCTGATTGTTTAAGTAAATTTATGCACGTTCCTCTTTCCTTACGGGTTCGTTTTTTTTACAGGTTGACACAGTGGCATACCACTTGTCCGTTCTGAAGGATATGTATCCGAATGGCGTCAATCTTCTGTCTCTCTTTTCTGGAATTGGTGGTGCTGAAGTAGCCCTTCATCGGCTTGGTATCCCGCTGAAGACTGTTGTGTCTGTTGAGAAATCAGAGGTGAACAGGAACATTGTGAGAAGCTGGTGGGAACAAACAAACCAGAAGGGCAATTTGATTGATATGGACGACGTGCAGGCGCTGGATGGTGACCGTTTGGAGCAGCTGATGGAAATTTATGGCGGTTTCGATCTCATTGTCGGTGGGAGTCCATGTAACAACCTTGCTGGTAGCAATAGGGTCAGCAGGGATGGACTGGAGGGCAAAGAATCTTCCCTTTTTTATGACTACTTTCGTATTCTAGACTTAGTGAAAAATATCATTGCCAGAAAAAATGAATGAATTTGTCTGTTGTGAAGGAACACCAATGTTTCTGGTTCTATGTAATTTATTTAATGCAAACATTTAGTGTCTATTTATATAGCTTGAAACATTAGAGACAGATGATGCTCCCTTCATTTTTGTTGCTAAGGAAAGGCAACGGATTCCATAAAAAAAATAACTTCACATTTCTGATTTAGTAGTTTACTAATGCATTTCTACTTCGTGTATATCTGTATCTTTAGTTCATCCAAAGATGATAGAATAGGCCAAAAATCGTTAGATCAATTGGTAATGATTGAGTTCGGGGTTATGAGAGATTCCAGATTCGAATCTCATCGATGTGAGGATGTTGTTGGTGGGTTATTTAAGCTCTTTGGGCTCGGAGGCCTGCCCTGGTCTTGGTGAGGTATCGAAGTCCAACTCACTTAAACTTTCGTTTATCCAAAAAAAAAAAAAAACGATGATAGTATAGATTCTTCTTTTCGTTTCAAGGGTTTGCTTATCTTGGATAGTTTAAAATACAAGAATGGCTAAGTTTTATTGATGATAGGATAGATTCTCCGTCTAAATTGTCAATAACAGTGTCGACATGGCTAACACCTGAACACGTATCAGCCTTGTGTTGGTCCTATGTAGAATTTACTTTAATTAATCTAATAAAAAATAAATTTAAAAAAATATTAAATAAAAAAATTTGTTCATCTTCTTCCTCCTAGATTACCAAGTTAATCTCTTAAAGCATATGCTGTTAATGATTCAAAAAGGTTTGGCCTTTAACGGCAAGCGCACAGAGACTACTAAGAAGACCATGTTTGTTTTTCATAAAGCAGACTTGAAAAACTTAGCTTGTTTGGTATATAGATGTATAATGATGTATTGTGAAAAAAGTTTTCGAATCTTGACTATACTCACAACCTTGGATTTTGAGGACAGTCACGACCCATATATAAAATAAAAACAAATTGCAAATCAATATCCTTCACAATCCATGAACTAAAACTCATCTAAAATGTAATACAAAAAATTTAAAGATTTATTCATTTCATACAAATTCACGTGTGCTGCCTGCATTGTGAAAAAGGTTTTTTTTTTTTTAAAAAAAAAAGAAAAAAGAAAAAGCCTTAATTGTACTCATGACTTTGGGTTTTGGGTCTTGAGCACAGTCACAACCATGCTTGGGTGGCTAAAAAACTTTTGGGTCTTCACGATGGATAATTTATAAAAAAAAAAAAAGAAATAAATGAGGTGCATAGGGTTGACAAACATGACTAAGAAATGCATTACTTCCTAAGCAAAAATTACTCCCTCTGGTCCTTATTATAGGGCATACTTAACCGAATTACACATACCAAGGAAAGTAGTTAGTTTTATAAATTTTATGAGAATATATTGTAACATTACAATTTTACCCTCTAAACTTTTCTTGGAAAATTCACTCATTAATTAACAACAAAAATACATAGATAGTCAAAGCATTTAATAAGGGAAAAAAGAGAAAAAACAATAAATGATACATTGAAAATATAAAGTGACTTATAATTAGGACCAAGAAAACCTTCTAGAATGTGACCTATAATAAGGACCGGAGGGAGTACTTTACTGGGTTGACAAACATGAGCCACACTAATTATTACTCCCTCCGTCCTTAAATATAAGATCCTTTTGGGATATTTCACGTCCATTAAGAAAGTGAAATAATTTAGTTAATTGTATTCGAAATGTGAACTTTTGATATGTAATTTCAAAATTACCGCTATTAATATTATTGGGAATCTAAAAAGTGTTAAAGAAATAAGGGTGTTTACGAAAAAAAAGTAACTAATGATCATTACAAATTGGCAAAGAGTCTGATAAATAGGAACAAAATAAAAGTATCAAAAGAGTGTTATATTCAGGGAGGGAAGGAGTATATTATACAAAACAAAAAAAAATGAGCCACATCAGACAGGAAAAACAAAACACCCTTATTTTTCCTAGTAAATGGAAAAATCAAGTTAGAAGTTCTTTGGGACGATCAGAAATATGCCACACCTTTTCCTGTCTTGAATTCCACATTTCCGAACAACTTGGGAACCATACAGAAAAGACAAAAAACTGACAGAAATCCAAGTTTTTCTCCACCCAATCTACATAACTGATGGATTAAATTAACCAACAAAGTTATATAACACCAGTTCATCACAGCTTACAAACATAAAACAAACTACCAACTCCATAGGTATCATAAACAGACTGCAATAAGACATTATATATAGGCTAAATAACTTGTGTTCTGATTGTATGGGGAACAATGAACCTGGCTCTGTATGAATAAGTTTCATCAAAATAACAAAAAAATAACCATAAGGTCAGCAGCTACAAGCAGGTTCATCATCATCATCATCTATGCCATTTCCAGGCTTCTAGTCAGCCCCTCAAAAATATACATTTACCATGAACTCCACTACTACCAAATATAAATACTACTAAGTTGCCATTGTTCAAACAATGCTAATTCCATTTCCAAAAAGTAGACCAAAATAACCCTAACAAACATGAACCTTTCAAGAAATTGGTCTGAATGGAACAGCCAAAATCCTACGCAACACTTGACTATATGTCATAATCTTAAACTATCATGCCTTCTTCATCGGGAATCATGCCTTCCTCCTCTTCTCCGTTGTAGTTAGAATAAGATCCTCCTCCCCAGTCCTTTTTAGGACTATTGTTAGATCTGCCACCAACGGGAGAGGATGCTGAAGTAAAGCTCTTGTTGCGATCACTGTCTCCTCCTCCACTACGTTCCATCATTGCTTGGTGAAAGCTGATTCTGGAACTTTGAGGTGGTGCGGTCCTGTCAGGACTACGGCTGCGATCACGGCTTTTGAAGCGATCACTCCAACTAGATCCCCCTCTGTCAGGGCTTCGATCACGATCATTCCTATGGTATACAACATGTTGTGACCATTACTTAAAAACAACCAGAATAGCATCAGAAAAGTTTACAAAACCTAAATACTTAAGAAAAGGCTAAAATGAAACAATAATTTTCTTGAAAGAAAAACAAAAGTGAAACCATAAACTAAACTAACCTGTGTGAGTCAGAGCCGAAGCCACGGCCTCCACCTCCGCCAGCAGACCACCCACCCCGGCCTCCTCCATAACTCGAATCACTACCTCTCCCACCATACCCTGCATCACCACCCCTACCTCCATAATTTGAATCACTACCTCTCCCACCATATCCACCACTTCCACCATATCCGGAGCCACCGGAACCACCATATCCAGAGCCACCAGAACCCCATCTTCTGGATCTGTTCATCCCACCACCCCGTGATGACAAATCACGAAGTTCAGGAGGAACTCGCTGGTTTGCACCTTCCAAAATTTTGATGAGATCTGAAGCATGTTTAGCATCCTGGTCCCCAAAAAAAGTGTAAGCCGAACCAGTAGCTCCAGCCCTCCCAGTCCTTCCGATCCTATGAACATAATCTTCCACTCCAGTAGGGAAGTCATAGTTGACAACCACCCTGCAAAATACCCATGGTTAGTTTTCCAAGCCGAGCTCACATCCAGTAAAAAGATTCCAGGGAAAGCATACAACATCAGTGTATACAGTACAACAATGCCCTCAATAACTACTATTTGCCACAAAAAAAAATAATAATAATAATAAAATATAGTAAAACACATAGTTAACAACCTAATGTCTTTAACATCCAATCCTCGAGCTGCAACATCCGTGGCTACAAGCACAGGGCACCTCCCAGTTCGAAATTGACTCAACACGTGGTCCCTTTCAGCCTGGGATTTATCCCCATGAATAGCAGCAGCTCCAAACTGGCGTGAGAGATTACGAGCAAGTTGATCACACATTTTCTTGGTAGAACAAAAAATAATTATTTTTGATCCTGGATCCTCTGACCGCAAAATAGTTTCCAGTCGTCTGTGTTTCTCCATTGAAGCCACTATTTCAACATGCTGTTAAAATAATAACAAAACATGTATTAATCATCATACAGTTGACAGCAAACCCCAGAATATCCACACACACACACAAAAAAGCAAAACATTTGAATAGGAAGAAGGGTTGCCAATGATATACAAGTGGAAAATATCATACCTGGGTAATGGACTTGTTAGCAACAAGCTCATCTACATTGCCAATGTTGACCTGGACAGGATTGACCATAAAATCAGCTGCAATTTTCCTAACCTCCTTAGGCCATGTTGCCGTATACATGAGAGTTTGCCTGCGAGCAGGCACCTCATTCACAATCTTCCTAATTTGAGGTTCAAAACCCATGTCCAGCATCCTGTCTGCCTCATCGAGAACAAGGTAAGAGACTTGATTGAGACTAATTCTTCTCATCTCAAGAATATCATTCAGGCGGCCAGGAGTCGCTACCACAATATCTGCTCCACGATCAATGTCTCTCAATTGTGGACCCTTTGGTGCTCCTCCATACAAACACTACGGGAAAAAACAGGTAAACAACAAAATAACTAAAAAGTAGCAGCAAGCCCGCCCATGAGACTAAGCTGCAGCCAGTATTTCTCTAGCTCAGTTTAACTCAAGGATTACCAAGCCCATAAGCATTATATATGTACAAGCATATCTCAAATACAGAATTATACTAACCGAATAGAAGCATAGCTTGAAACATAATGGTGGAGAAACATATTTACAACATGTAATCCAATTAAGAATGATGCTTTAAGCAAAATTTGTTTCACTTCATAAATTGATGAGGGCAATACAACAATCCTTTTCCATGGATGAAAGCAGGACATAAAAGAAACATTAAAAATAATCATAAGTTCGTAATTAAAAAAAAAAAAAAAGAACAGTTACTCACCGCACAAGAAAATCTCGATGATTTCCCAAACTTCACCGCTTCATCTTGTATTTGTGTGGCCAACTCCCTTGTTGGAGACAGTACCAATACAGTGGGGCCTAATTTGGAGTTGTTACCACAGCGTTTGATGTGCATGAACGCAGGGATTAAATACCCCAAGGTTTTCCCTGAACCTGTTTTAGCAATGGCAACTATGTCTCTACTTTGAATAGCAATGGGCCATGACTGTGCCTGAATCGGAGTTGGGGCAGAGAACCCAGCACTTTGTACCTAAAAAAAGGAAAATCCAGGAGATTGGTTTTGTTTGGTACTTATAGACGAGTGGCCAATGCTGGAAGAAGCATCATCCTCCATATGCAAGCCACCGAAGCTTGCTGATGCAACCAAGAGCATGAGGAGGCCTCTTCTTCCGCACAGACCAAGTGGCAGACTGAATCATAACCGGCAGAACTTTGATGATTCGGAAAGCCCTTCCAAAAAAATTCCAGGAGATTTGTTTTCTTTGGTACTTAGAGGAGTGGCCAATGCCGGAAGAAGCATCGTCCTCCCTATGCAAGCCACCATTAGAGCATGAGGAGGCCTCTTCTTTTGTACAGACCAAGTGGCAGACTGAATCATGACCAGCAGTAGTCCCAGCCACAAACTTCGATGATTCGGAAAGCCCTTCCAGAAACTTGGTCCACACCATAAAGGGCGCTCCGAACTAAATGCTAGCCCCACAAAAGAGGGCACCACAGCGTACGACATTAGCTCCTCCCCAGGAGCAAATATCGCACCTACGACAAAAAGGTAGATATGGCAACAAAAAATAAAATCAAAATTACCATGAGCCTGAAACTTAGAAATCAGAGCTTCAGGAATCAAAGTTTTGTAAAAAAAACACTTGGGTCGGATACTACTGAAAGTTTATCCTCCTAACTGCCATCCATTAGAAAGAACAAAAATAGGAGGAAAAAAGAATGGATGCTCGTACCTCTTTAAGTATCTCAGATGGTAAGCCACTCGATCCAAATGATGTAATAGGAGCAGGCACCTTGTCCCCCTAGTAAAAATTATGAAAAGAACTCAATAAAGCCATGTAATTGGTGTAGAATCCAAAAGCAGGGATAGCATTAAAAATCATCTCGGCATGTTTTCTAAATATCTTTCTTTAAAATGTAATAAAAAAATGTGAAGCCAAAGCGAAGTGTGGTTAGAATGGTAAAACAAAAATCTATAATTCATAATGACAGTCTGATATAATTATTTCACACAATTATAATCTATACTCACAGAAACGGTTATTTCATGGCGACGCCGATAAGCCTCTGCAGATAATCCAGCTCCGGGATCTAATGCCACCTGATCTTTGATAGAAGAACTACCATTTCCAGAACCGTGCACCCCATTATGAGAACTAAAACCTCCACCTTTGGAACTCTGATGAAAAATGAACAACAGGTAAAACAAGTTGCAAATCCCGTTGGCTTTTTAGTGATGTTCTATGATAGATTTAAGACGAGATTGGCATGCGGGGTTGCATGACCCCTATGCGTAGGTTTTTAGGTGTTTCTTTTGTTCTAATGAGGATTTCTTATCCTCTTGTAATTTTCTTCTTTATCTTTTGACAATGTTTTTTTTTTTAACAAAAAACTAATAAATTACTATTAACTAGAGTCTTAAGTTTTTGTATTTTACTTAATTTTATTTCTTAACATGAATACTATTTACTAAGAATGTTCAAGAAACCCTAATATTTTTAGCTGCCTTTTAGTTTAAGAGTGCCGAACTACAACTGGTATGTAAATATAATAATATTTCACACAACTACGTATTAAAAAGGTATGCATGTCCCATAGGTCATGTCAAGTGTCAATTAATGAAAGTCAAGTACAAACCTGATGGTTCCGCGATCCCGCTTCAGTGTTTGACTCTCTACTGCCATTTCTATCATACCTATCATTCAAATCCGGACTGCGAGCACGGTGCCCTCCTTGCGATGATTGTTGAACCTGGACAGAACTAGAGACTGAAGAAGGCTTTGGTGGGGCAGCTGAGCTTGAAGGCCTCTCGTATTGGGTGACATTAGTCTCAGGATTCCAAAAGTACAGATACCCAGTCTTACCATCCACAAGACCCCTCCATGGCTTGGGAAGTGTCGGGTCAGGTGGTGCATAACGTGGACCCACTGAAGAAGCAGTTGCTGTGGCAGCCATCCCAAGTGAACGAGCAATATAATTCTAACACCAACACCACAGAATAAGAAATTGAAAAATCAGTCATAACATACCCAACAACATAATAAAAAAAATAAAAAATAACTTGCTTCTGATCACCATTCACCATATAAGACAGTAATAACTAAGATGATAACAAAACTGCAGTTACATTTCATTTTACCGCTAGGATCCAATTGCAAATTGGAAATATTAGATTCCAGTGTGGGGTTTATATGTCGCCTTGCATCACAACCACAACTACCAGTTTCGAGGGGTGGTTTTCGCAAGGCTCGTATCATTTTCCGTGACCCACATTTACCAAAATCTCTATCCTCAACTTAAAATATTTAATTTACTTAGTTGATAACACCAGCTTAACATGCATTATCACCTAATCAAGCAAAAAGCACAGATTCATCCACCAAACAAATTCTCACAGCATGTTAACAAACATTAATCTGAGACCACTTAAAGCTACCATATTTACTGAAAAACCAAACACTGGCACCCAATTTTCCAAAATGAAAATTACCGAGAATATAAATACTTGTAGGAAACAATCTCAATAATTATTATTATTATTATTATTATTTTTTTTTTTTTTTTTGCATTTTAACAAACCTAAATCTAAACCACTTAAAGCTACCATTTTTCAATGAAAATAAAATTTTAAAAAAAAATCCCTTTAAAAAGAACTCAGAAGCTGAACATTATCGTGTTAGGTTTAAGAACAGCAACAACCGTTCAGAACGAAAAAACCCCCAAATCCAAAACAAATTGTTGCATGCATGAGCACAAACACAAATCCCAAGCCCTAGATTCGTTCAATTCAATCAATCAAACCAAAAACCCTTTCACGATTGTGGTAGTAGTAATGTTCAAGCTTATGCACAAAAAAGAAAACCCTAAAAATTGAAAATTCAGATCTGAAATGCACGAAATCAACATCGAAAAATTGAACATAAAATGGAACCAAAAACATATAAATAAAGAGAATCGAATCGAATGAGAAGGCAGCAACCTACCTACGCGAAATGAAGAGTTAAGGGTTGTTGTTGCTGTTGTTTAAGGAGAGAGAAGTGTTTCTCTCTCTACAACGGGTTTTCGAAGCACACGCACGCGCTTCCGAAATTAAGAGAAAAGGGAAGTGGAAGAAACGAATGTGGCATATTTATAGTAAAGTGAGAGAGAGAGAGGGATAGTGACATGAGAGAGATATTCTACTATGTTGTGGGAATAGTTATGGGAGAAATTTTTAAGCATGAGAGTAGGTAAAAATTACTCGTTCCGATCCTTGTTATAAGCTATTTTTTGTGAAAGAGAAAGGGGGTAATTTGCAATCTCTCAAGTAATTTATTTCTTTTAAAGTAATTTTTTAAGCGCATGTTTGGTTGAGCATTAGCGTTTCAAACTCTGTAGACGCGCGTTCAGCAAACTCCACAAGAGAGTAGCTTTCACGTTTGCGACCCCGCAACGTGAAACCAAACGTGTCGTAAGTTTTTTTTTGGAAAGTAGTTTTTCAAGTTTACATGCATCACCATGGTTGATCCTTTTATCATTTTTTTCGTTTGTTATTTTCTCAGACGAAATTATGGTTTTCCATAAATATTTTTTTTGGGAAAACTCCATTTTTTCGACAAATATCTTTTATCTTTATCTCATCATTATTTCTGATCACTCTAATCCCATCACATTACCTTCTGGACGTGACAGTGAATGGTGGAGAGATCAGTGCTCTGATCTTAACATTTGTTGGCGGAGAATTAGAGAAGAAGAAGAAGAAGAAATAGAGTTTGCTCGCCGGAAAAATGGTGTTGGTCAGAAATCTCATTGGAGAAGTTGACTGGAGACGAAAAAGATGATTGGAGACGAAAAATTAACAGAATACCAACCATGCTAACGAAAGTAAACTTGAGGGACCAATTTCAAACAAAAAACCTTGAGGGACCACTCTGAAACATTTAAATAACTTAAGGCACCAATGAAACAATTTTACCAAATCATCTATTCGTTACACGACTCTAATTATTGAACAATTAGATTTGTATTGCATAAAGTTCTACAACTTTATTGGATTACCCTTTATACCATACTTTAACGATAATAGCATTGAAGAGGCAAGGAGTGTTAGATATAGATTTATGTTGGATTTGGATCTATGATCTCAAATTATTGCTTAAATAAAATAAACCCTAAATTCCTTGATTCTTTTTATTCTTCTTCAAGCGCCCTGCTACATCAGCAAAGTTCACTTCCATAGCATCGCACCGCTATGAGTGGATATGGTCATCTTTGACCTCTTGAACATCGGAAATGTCGGATATTAGCTACGAGACGAAGATATTGCTACTATTGATGACTAAGAATATAAATTCATATTTTAAAAATGTGAAAAAAAAAATTGAAATCGGCTACTAGTTTGTATTGGAACATCGTAATTCCAATAGCGAGGGGTGTTTGAATTTTCGCGACAATTTCGTTTCATTAAGGCTAAAGTCTTAGTGATAAAAAAGGAAAATTCTAAAAGCATTCAAGAAATACTATTCATATCCATCCCCTAAAACTTTTTGCACTCATCCTTGCAAAATTATCCTTATATCTACTTATCTAAAGTTCTAAACTTCATCTTTACCTCGTCGCATCTACCCTATCTTCTTCTCAAGCTTCATTATTACCCACCTCTTACAAATCCCTAACATCCATACCCAAAAAACTACAATAACATCTCCTCTACCTCATCAATTCTCCTACTCCTTCCACGCACTCATATCTACATTAGTATAACTATAATTTTTATGACAACATATTAGTGATTAATCAAATTAAAGATATTTTTATGAAATTGTTCACGGTCTCAATCACACACAAAACATTTGTGTTCATTAATATTCGTGTTTACCCATTTAGCATGAAATACCTAATAAATTATGGCAACATATAAAGTTCATATCTAACTTTCAAATACAAAAATGCTCTTTCTAAAAAGAAAATTGGAAAACACAAAGTATAATATCAACAACATACCTTCGGAATACGTAAAGAATAAACATAACGGATGTAAGTCAATAAAAATAATTGCCCTAGGAAAAAGAGAGGAGAAGGCTCAAGTGAAGAAAGGCAACAACCCTGAAGTCGTTTTCATCAATTGCTTTGACGATATGAAACAATCTTAGAATCTGTGTCATATGTAATGTCTTAAAATGTAATATTGATTATAAGTGGAAAAAAAATATTAATACATTTTTATCAGATTAAATATGGATAAAGGCATGATTATTTTGAATATATATATATATATATTTCGTTCCAAAGAGGATTATTTAACAATGGGATTTTTTTTATAAGAATATAACAATAGAAATTGTTTGAGTTATTGTATAAGGACTATGAATTATATGTGACTTGTGAACAACCTGTATTGCAAGGCAACGAAGATGATTTCGGGATTGGGAAGGACAATTTTAATATATTTTAATAAACATAAGTTTTATTGGTAATTATTTATGCCTATTATAATTTACTGATTATCCATGCGTCTCATGCACTTAATTTGCACCAAGGAAGAAACCGTCATAGTTATGGGAATGAAAGAATGGTGTGTGTGACTGTGTGGTTAGGTGTTGTAGTTATGGGATGAAAGTGTGGTATGTGACTGTGTGGTTAGGTTAAATCAATAATAAATCGTTATCATTGTTAAACCCAAATGTTAACTAGTAAAATACGTACGAGTTACGAGATTTAGGTGGAGTAATCGAGCTAACTCGCATGGAAACTCAAACTTGGATGAACTCGGGTCAACTCTGGTGAAATCGTGAGTTCACTATGGAGTTTACAATTTTCACTCACCTATTCAAATTTCATTCTCTAATTTCATTCTCTAAATATCTAAAATATTTTTTTTCATGACCAAAGCATCTAAAATGATAATGTTTCATGACTATTACCAAAAACACCCCTTTTGACCTGTATAAAATCATGGCTTCCATAAAACCCAAAGTCTTGGAGCTCTCTAACTCAGCATTTTCGCTCCGTTTCAACCAAATTTTAATTTATATCACCACTCATTTACAAATTCTTTTTTTTCCATGGTAGAGTATTAATGTGAAATAATAGTTAGTATAAGTTATTATTATGTGTGGATGCCATACACGTCTTGTTAATGTATACATTTTTAATTAAATAGATTAACTAGTATGAGTTTGTAAGTTGGATTTATCTAGTCTTCACGAATTTAAGTAAACTATTGAATTTGACAACTATGATCATAACTCATAAGAGCCACTTTCCTTGTTGGGTCAGAATCAGTTTTATGGAAAAACTAACAACCTATTTAGGGATGTATGTGTTGGCTAGGTTGTTGATAACCTGACTCAATTTAGCATAATTAATTACAAATAATTTATCCATCATGTGTTAGATGTTTTTTCATTTTCTACATAAAAAATGGTTTGAATTCAAGAAATACTTTTGTAATTTGGAGTACCTTGGTGTTAAGAAGCATACAAATAGATTTGGGATTACAAACAATGTATTGTTTTTTTCTTGTTTGCTCAAATATTTTCTTATGAGATAATTTTATTCGTTAAAATTGCAGTTGATGGGCTCATTGTGTGTAACATCCCGAATCACTAATTGCAATTTAAAATTATTATTTATTCATAATCGAGGTTAAGTAAGAGTAATCATTGCAGAGATTAGGGGTAAATTTTTTTTTCTGCAATTATATTTGCAAAAGCCAAGCGTCGTTGCTTTTAAAAAATAACTTCAAAGTGCAAACATATCAATACACATTCTTAAAATGTATAGTTTCGAATAAATTACATTGAAAAAAAATTGATTTCAAAACTTAACTGAGTGTAATGCTTTTCTCAAAAATATTTTCAAGTTACAGACCATATCAATGCAACTTTATGAGACTTATAACTTCAAGTTAATATCGTGTTCATCATTTGTAGAATACAAACCTCAACTCAACATAGCTCACTCTTAGAAATGCGTTTCTAAAAATGGGAGAATAAATGATCAATTTTGTTGTGCTCAATCGTGATTCAAAACTTTACATGATCAACACAACACTATTTCCTTTATGTAAAAATGCACCAAAATAAAAGACAATGTAGAGTTTTCTCAAATGTTTTTCATTTTATCCAAGAGGACTCTTTCAGTTGGGATATAGGCCATGTCAAGAACCACCCTCCGTTTGTCACGATATGTCAAAGGAATCGATAGAATTATTATAGTTAATGCATGACTATCCAGGGCAAGGTTAGCTAGACCAGCTCATCTTAGAACCATCTTACCCATAATAACTCCCACGGTCATTGACGAATCATCGTCTGAGACCTAATCCCCCCTTCATTCTCCAGTTTGGGTTCCCAGAACCCTACGTGTATCTTTTCCCAGTCGTCCATAATATCACCTTACACCATATATGAATGCATGATCGAAGCCTTTGTCACATATTTAATTTGGTATTTCTAAGGGACTATTTTTACGTAATAGCACTTAGTGAAATTTATTGGACATGGTAATCAATTACTAAAATCATTAACTAGTTATATCATGTAAAATTGCCCAGTATTTGTGATTTCCGAACCCGATAATCGATTATCTAGGTTATCTGAGAGGAAAATCACCTAGTTTCATAATCCAAATCCTTAGATATGCCAAGTTAACTTCCTCATCATACCACAGATGGCAACATTTATCAATTCAATTATATCATATAGCATATAAAGCACATAATCACATATTTCTCTATTCACTTATGTCATAACTCATTAGTGGTTCAGTTTCGTGCTTAAGTTCAAGTCTATTGTTTAACATTGAATCACTGATTCAAAGTATGCACATTCCTGATCACTGGTTATATTGACCTCCAAGTCAATTAACCCATGTGTGATGCCCATTTAGGTGTCCCAAAGCTCTGTGAAGCTTGACTACAATTTAAGCCCTTGAATTATTTATCCTACCCTCAAGATTAACTCTTACCTTATCGAGTATTTGGAAGATGAACCGACAAAACACAAATTGAACTGCAGAAGTAGATTGGACAACACTTCTCTTATGGAGTAAGAACAAGTTTTTGGCTACTTTGACATCAAATTTCAGCATAGTGGGTGTTTGGTATAACCGGTAAAATGATATTATGATTATTTTTTTTTTGTGATTATAATATAATAAGATTATAATATGTTAAAATTATAATCTGTTTATGTTTGGGTATCTTAGTTGAAAAATAAATTTAAGCTAATAATTTGTTTTGTTTGGACAATGTAAAGAAGATTATTTTTAGTGAGTAAATTACAAGAAAGGGTATGATGTGACATAGTTATTTATATATATATATATATAAATGATAAATTGATGGAATAAGGAGTATTTTAAATTGTCATAAAATGTCTGATCTTAATTAATATTAAAAGGCTTAATTATATTTTTGGTCCTTCATTTTTTTTGACTTATTTTGGTCCTTTATTTTTTTTTCAAAAAAATCAATTTGGTCCTTTTATTATAGCAGTATTAGTCTTATCGAAATATTCACACTCATAATCGAAAAATGGCAAATGTTGCCGAAATTTGGAAATATTCCAGGCCACCAGCCAATAAAAATAAGAACATCGGTAATGCTTCGTAAATGATGAAGCAATTTGGCTCATGATATGGTTGATTGATATGGACAGAAATGACAATGTGATAAAGATTTGAATGGAGATGACCTTAGGAGCTCTATGGAGATAGAGCCATAGAAATATTTGTTAAGCTCTATCAATGAAATTTAATAAGTGTGAAATATTATGAGTAAAACTAACATTATTATTACGAAAGGACCATATTCAATTTTTTGAAAAAAGATGAAGGATCATATTCAATTTTTTGAAAAAAGATAAAGGACCAAAATAAGTTAAAATAAAGATTAAGGACCAAAGTGAATCTTGAAAATAAGATAAAGGATAAAAAATGTAATTAAGCTTTATTAAAAAGATTTGAATGTAAATTATACTAAATAAATAGTATAGAAATATATAACCAAATATCTTTTATTAAAATGATAAAATAAATTATTTTGAAATATTATAAATTTTCCAACATTTATTAGTGAATAATATCATATTGGTACATGCCTCCACTCACGCTTTAAAGATTGACCATCTCCTCATACACACACTAACACAAATACTCAATCTCAAGAAGAAAACTGGACAGATGTCTCAAAGTAAACCAACCTATCATGGATACTCCTAAATTGGCGACGTACCCATATCGGGTACACTTTGAGTATTGGTACATGTACGATATTTTTGGATACTTATGGTTGGAGAAACCAGAAGCATTGTGACAAAAGTCAGAAGAATCAAAATCAATGGAAGCATAAAACTCGGACTCATAATTGGAACCAGACATTATGCAAAGAGTGAAAAGAAGAAGGCGTAACTGTTAGAAGTCAAGGCACTTAATGGACCTCAAAGTATTTTGATAAAAGTTTTGATGATTACAAACAAGCTCATACAAGTGAAGAAATCAAGTCAAGTGTCAAGCAATCTCAAACAAGCCTTGAAGAATATTTGCTTTCTCCCATTATCTAGGAATTTATGTAAGGTAAAAACAATTTAGCACTATTGTCTTAGGCCATACTTAAGAATCTTGGAGAAGTATCTTTCAAAACCAAAAATGCTTTAGAAAAATGTTTTTCTTATTGTTGCTATGAAAGTATTTGTGAAAACCTCTGGCTACACTTTCCGGTTTGTGAAAAATGAGTTTTAAAAGTTTAAGTTAGAGTAATTGATTACTTGCTTGGAATAATTGATTATTTCTGCAACATCAAAGAAAAACAAGAGAGATCGTAATCGAGTATTTAATCATGCCTAATCGATTACCTTTTGGTTAGAGTAATCGATTACCTTGCTCAAATAATCGATTAGAATTGTTGCATTATACAAAGTGACAATGACTCTGGAATTGATTACTTGAAAGACTATAATCGATTATTTGGGACAAAGTAATCGATTACAGGTCCAAATAATCAAATATTTTTGTTGCATCATACATATGTCAAAGAGGAGCTAATCGATTACTATAAATGGTGTGTAGACACCCCATTTTGTCCGGGGTCAAAATTACATTTTTATAAAAAATTTGTTTGGGTAAAATTTTATCTTTAAGTTTTTTATAATTCAATTTTATAAATAAAATAAAAAAAAGTTTGTTTGGACCCATTATTTTCTACTTAATGTGTATAAAGTTATTTTTGGGGTTTAAAAGAAAATAAAATTTTAAAAATGTTAAAAATTAAAAATAAAATAAAAAAATAAAAAAAGATTTGAAAAAAGTATTTTTTATGAAAAATAAAAAAACGAAAAAATAAAAATTTTCAGAAAAAATAATAAGATAAAATTGTTTTGGTAAAAGATTTGGTTAATTTGTGAAGATAAAGACAAAATTTGGTTTTGTTTTAAAAGGATTATCATCAGATTTGTTTTTATTTTTTTTTAAGATTTAATTGAGGAATAAACCAGGGAATATTCTACTGGGCTTTCAAAAGCCTGTTGAAAAACCCTATTTTTTTAACCTAGTTTTTTCCTATAAATAGAGCTTTCATCCTCACTTTGAGAGGAGACAAAAAAAATTGGGAGAGAGAAGTGCACAGAAATTAAAAAAAAAAAGAAAAAGCTCCTGCTAGCCACAGTCCCGGCGCACCGCCAATCTCACGCCAGGCGCATGTGTTACACGCGCCTCACACCCCCTCTCAGCCTCACTTGCGCGTGCGGCGCACGCGTCTCCCTTCCCTGCAGCTTCTGCCGCGCCTGCTGTGCTTGCCGCATCATTCTTTGCTCGCCACGTGGCTCGGCTGCTGCACTACTCCCACTACAAGAAAAATGCAAAATAGCGACGGATAAATCCCTCGCCAATCCCTCGCAAATCCCTCGCAAAATCGAAATAGCGACTGATTTGCGACGGATTTGCGAGCGATGCGTCCGTCGCGTCTTTTTCATCGCTAATTAGCGAGCTAATGTTTCCCTCACAAATTCCTCGCTAAAATCATGCTTTGCGAGGGAAATTTTCCCTCGCAAATCCCTCGCAAGTGTCATTCAAGAAATTGGTCACACTTATCATTTGGTCGTCGCTAATTAGCGACGAACAGTCCCTCGCAATTGATTTGGCCGTCGCTAATTAGCGACCAACAGTTCCTCGCAATTGATTTGGCCGTCGCTAATTAGCGACTAAAAGTTCCTCGCAAATCCCTCGCAATTGATTGTTTAGAAATTTGGTTCAATTTTTTCGCCAAGCCGTCGCTAATTAGCGAGGGGTTAATCCCTCGCAAATCTCTCGCAATTTTCATCCCTCGCTAATTGGTGACGATTTTTGGAGGATTTTTGCGTCGCTAATATTTTTGTTAAAAAGGTTTGCGACAATTAAAACTGCCGCTAAGCCAGAGAATGAATTTAAAAAAAATTTTGCTGCAAAACGTCCTTCTACCCCTATATCTGTCTAATCCAATATGAGAACAAAAACAAAATAACAAAAAGTTAAATAATTTTCACTATACAAAGTTGATACATATTGTACTTGTCAAAATCTACTATGAAAAATGGAAAACGTGTAAGTTGTCCCAACAATAAAACAATCTAAAGTCAAGACCCTATAAAATTTGACGGGCAAATGAATTTTCCAGTTGCTTTGTACAACCCTTGTAATATCTACCAACAAATCTTTGGTTTGTTGAGCTTCAAGTGCTTCATCATCCATACCAATCAGTGGAATCCTCATTGTCAAGATGTGTCCACTATATTTTCTCATATGCAAAGCCTTCATATCCTTCACTATACAACTCACCTGCATGCTACTGGATAATACTGTTCTGACTTCCCTCCTCAATATCCCATGTCTTCTCCTATAGTGGATGAAGAGTTTGATCAATGAAAAAAAATGCAAAAGTAAATCATAAAGCACATCTGTGAGGCGAAACACAAATTACCTGAACAAGTTTCTCTAGACTTTCCATTAGTGACTTCTCTTCTAATTCGACATACACTATTAAGTGAGGTTCAAAGCATGATGAAATTATCCCACGAAAGTTGAACTGTCAAAACAACCGCTAAATGTTTTATCAGGTCTTTCTAAATGAAACACACTAGTAGGAATAAAATGAGAATTGCACGATTGGAGAAAGCCTGTTCTAGCTCTTTTGCCTCGGAAAGTTGAGAAGCCATTGCCACAAGTGAATTAGATGATATGCTCGCATGCATCTTCTAATGTTGCCAAAATTATCATCATAAGAAAATTTAAAAAAAAAAATTGAACAAAAAATGGGACAATAACACAGAAGATTGGTTGAACTTCTTTATCATTTCAACTTCATAGGGTTTTGACTTTCTTCAAAATAGAATAGTAGAAAAGAAAACATGTTACACAACTCAGATCTATAAACTTACCAAAGAAAGGAGGAAGCAGAAATTATTTATCAAGCATCATTTTCAATCAATGAGTCAAATTTTATCTGCTTTGTGTATGTCTGCTTATTGTGAGGATTCAATGGATGATGACCAGCATGATGAGAAGTCACTAAAGGCTTAATGACACCTTGGCTCACCAAATACCTTTAAAACATATAAGATGAGTCAATACAACGAATTCAAAACATTCGCAGTTACGAAGCACAATCTATTAAAATTAAAAAGATCACATACTTGATCTGCTCATGAGTACCACCAGATGTAGCATTTGAGATTGCCCATGCGGCCATGCTGCTTCCTTTTTAATGTCAAACTCAGCATTTTGAAGAAGATTGACTAGAGGAGCAATCAGGCCAGCTTAAAAAAAATGTATTTTTGAAGGCAACTCCATTTACTATAACATGGCCGCATGGTACCACCGGGAAAGGTACCATGCAAATCCAATGTCAACATTAACACAACACAACAACAAGTACAGAGAAGAGACATGGCATGTGAATATTAGCAGCCTACAAATCATAAATATAAAATGTATTAAGTAAAGAGAGCCTTTTCAATATATAAGCAGATTGAAAATCTTATCCTTTACAATGTAGAAGAAATGAAACACATTGAAGATAAAGAAAATATAACATTTCATGTCGTATTTCCAGCAAGACAGAATAGTCAATTTGGTTAGGTGCTTGAAAGAATTTATAAGCAAACTATTTATTATTAAGTTTCAGCAACGGATATAGCCCACCACTGTTCTCTCCACAATGTATCAAACAAGAAGTGCCATTTGAACTACCACCCTCCATTGCTCTCCTCTCCTCTCCTTTGTTCACTCACTTCTCAAACACATAATTTCCCTGGGCATCCTTATAAATATATAAATAAATCACCAAAGACATACACTACTCCCTGTGTCTATGTATTTGCAATATTATTAAGATCAAGGTTAGTGTTTTCAGGTGTCACCCGCGTTTTAAGCTAAAAAATATCAAGCTTATTACAGAAGATCTAATTTTAGGACTATTTATGTGAAATCAAAATCAACAAATTGTTGCAAAGACAATACCAATACCACCCACAGAAACAATGAAAAAGAAGATCTAGTAAAACATAACCGTTATACTACTTGAGTAACAGAAACTTGGAGAGAGAAATTATATTACATCACCAACACAAACAACACTTCATCATTCACTCACACACCAAAAAAAAATCATGAAAAAGCAATGATTTTTATCAAACAATTACATCATAATTCTAAAGAGGAGTAGTAAATGAAACAACAAATCAAATTCCACCTTTTTTCTATGATCTAGCTGCTGCATTTTGTGACAAGTCTCCAAAAATTAGATATTGAGTGAAGATCAAACACAAAGTTCTCAATTTTCCCACCAAATTCTTCAGCCACACTTTCCCCACCTACCCTTGCTCCGGATCACAAGCCCACAATCCGATGAAATTATTCTCTTGCCAAAATCCTTGAAGAAATAACATAGAAGAATAATCCAAATGAAACCCCATATGCACCCTCTCTTCTTCCAATTCCCAAAGCACCAAACTTTTCCACAACCCTGCAATCATGAAGCAAAATAACAACGACCCACTATCAGAAAATCTCTCATTTTTCAAACCCCACCAAAGATCTGAGACTTGTCAACACTTTGATTTTTAAGGTTGCAGTTGAATGAAGTAAACGAAAATGAAAATGAAAACTGAGTAGTGTACAGAAGAAATAAGAGTACACCGACCCAAAGAGAAAGAAGATATATAAGTGAAAAAAATATTAAGAGAGCTTTTTGAGGATTAGATCTAGCTTTGTGTTGCGTTACTTCTTATCCGAAACGTATAAAGATACGGTATACGGGTTAATGTGGGAGAGCCTTATACTGAAGTGGCGTATATTTTATTTTGGAAAGTTGCATAGCGATCTAACATGTCCAAGATCTGTGCATGCCATCATATACACAAGAGCAAGCTATAAATGATCAATATTAACAGTAGTACCTTTGAGGCTTCAAACAAGGACCCTGTCGCTTCTGCCATTGTAGTTGTTGGAGGCGGTGATGATGTAGATCGATCGGGTGAGAAGGAGACGAACGGGAAGTGAAGCCGACAGTGGTGAAAGCAAGCGAGAAACAAAGAAGAATCGAATTGGGGTGAGATCTAGGGTTTTTTCGCCCCACCCACTCTCTATGTAAAGATCGAGAATTTGAGATCAGAGGGCATATAGTCATGTGAGTTATAACTTATAAGGAGTATGCTTCTCCTCTTCTGCCTTCTGTTGAGTGTACGTGGGCCGAAGCCCATTTCTTTTTTTTTCTTAAAGTGTTGGTAACCTTTTTCGTGTTGCATATTTTTGTGATATACACTTTTTTTTTTTTACTAACGTGTTGGTAACCCACGGATAAAATATTTTTTGGCTTTTCCCGCCTGGGCTTGACCCTTCGGGATTTATATAGTATAGATTACATATGTGTCTCTATGTAATACTCATGGGTTAATGTGTTATCAGATCTAACACGAATTTCTTATAGTTATGGTTATAAAAAAAATTTCAATCTCTTGTCTCACGACAGTGTCATTGCTTAATACTAATATCGACGCAATATCGAAACTATCAAAACTGCCATATCGACGACAGTGATCACAGAAACTATCAAAACTGCCATATCGACGCCACAATTGCCGTTGCAGACGACAACTTAAAACCTTAATCGGGGCATGCATAACAGAAGCATTATGATTGTATAAAATTTTAACACAAATTAAAAAATAAAAATAAAAAATTAAACTAGTTTATGATATTATTGTTGCATGAGACATCACCAATTGAACATATACCCTTATATCCTTGAACCGTGGCGGTGGCAGTGGCCGGTGTTGGTGGCTTCGTCGGTGGCGATTCCGTTTGCATAGGTCGACGGTGGCTTCGAGAGCCGAAAAGAGAGAGAGAGAGAGAGAGAGAGAGAGAGAGAGAGCTCGAGGTTCGCAACGTCTAAGAAAGAGAAGGCTCGCGAGTGGTCCCTCGAGAGAGAAGGCCCAAAAACTTAGGGAACTTTAGACTTAGTGTATTCTAGGGTTAGGTTTTTTTTTAGTCGTCGGGTGGTGGTGAACAGTGGACATGGTGGTGGATGTTGGGGACAAAATGATTACGGTAGGGTTTAGGTTAAAGTTATTCCCAATGGTGACAGTGGTTAGAGTTTAATTTGTGAAAGTAATCATGTTATTATGGATTTAATTTGGGCAGAGATATTATACTTATGATTTAGGGTGCAAATTTATATAAATATATATATATATATATATATATGTACACACACCTAGAAACAACAAATATTAAAAAATAATATTTATTTCATTAAAATGCATACCTAGCGACGGATTTGCGAGAAAAACATGCCCTCGCAAACTTTATTGTTTTAAAAATGTATTCGTAGCGACAGCTTTGCGAGGAAAATATTCCCTTGCAAACGATTTGATAGCATAAAGGAATTTGTGGCGACGGGTTTGCGAGAGAAATATGCCCTCGCAAATTTCATTGTTTTAAAAATGTATTCATAGCGACGGCTTTGCAAGCGAGGAAACTATTCCCTCGCCAACAATCTGGAAGTTTAAAGGAATTCGTGGCGACCGGCTTGCGACGGGAACATGCCCTCGCAAACTACCTAGCGACGGATTTGCGAGGAAAATGTCCCTCGCCAAAATTGATTAAAATAATCTCTCGCTAATTTGTCGCAAATCTGTCGCAAATGTTCTTTAAACGAATTCGTGGCGACCGGCTTGCGACGGAAACATGCCCTCGCAAACTACCTAGCGACGGATTTGCGAGGAAAATGTCCCTCGCCAAAATTTCTTAAAATAATCTCTCGCTAAATTGTCGCAAATCCGTCGCAAATATTGTTTAAAGGAATTTGTGGCGACCGACTTGCGACGGAAACATGCCCTCGCAAACTATCTAGCGACGGATTTGCGAGGAAAATGTCCCTCGTCAAAATTGCTTAAAATAATCTCTCGCTAATTTGTCGCAATTCCGTCGCAAATGTTGTTTAGAGGAATTCGGACGACCGAATTGCGACGGAAACTTGCCCTCGCAAACTATCTAGCGACGGATTTGCGAGGAAAACGTCCCTCGCCAAAATTGCTTAAAATAATCTCTCGCTAATTTGTCGCAAAGCCGTCACAAATCCGCCGCAAAATGATTTCTCATTTATCTTTTATCGAACGTTCATCTGTTTGCGAGGAAATTCGCCGCTAATCCCTCGCATGTCCCTCGCTAATTGGCGACGGATTAGCACCGGAAATTTGCCCTCGCTAAAATCCGTCGCTATTTTGGTTTTTTCTTGTAGTGTCCTTGCGGCTGCATCCCTTCGTGTAGCTCCAGGTTTGTTTTTTTATTTTTTTTTCTTTTGTTTTCAGTTTTTTTTACTTCTTTTCAATTTTTTTATAAAATAATAAATATTTAAATAATAATAATTTTATATGTAGTTTTTTTTTATTGTTATCTAAAACTGGTTGTGTTTTGGTAAGTCAATTTTTCTCACCCAAACTTATTAGTGGTGGGATCTCTTGGAGTTCCTCTTCACATCAAAAATAAATATGTAAAAATAATTTTCTTTAAAAAATAACAAAGTATAAATGTAGACCTTTGGTTATGATTTAGTAAGTCAATTTTTCTTACCCAAATTTAACACAGTGGTGGGATCTCTTGTGCTTACTCTTGACATCAAAAATAAATATATAAAAATAATTTTCTTTAAAATAATAAGAATTAAAAATGTAAATTTTTCTTAGTTTACGTTTTAAAGTTTGTTGCATTTTGGTAAGTCGACTTTCTTTCCCAAATATAGTGGAGAGATCTGAACTTCCTCTCTGCATAAAAATATATACACGTAAAAAATATTATTTAGAAGATAAAAACATTTGTTAAAAATTAAATTAAATGGATTTTATTAATTAATTATTAATCATATGCATTTTGGAAATCCACCTTTCCTTGGCTAAATGTTAAGGTCTTGTGCATATGTCCTCTTTGCGTCAAACATTTTTATAATAAAATATAAAAACATTAAAATTAAACATTAAGAACTACGTAGCTTTGATTCCTCATTTTATGAGGGTACGTAGGACCAAGGGCAACCTTGTCAGGTACAACAATAAAAAACAAATATTTTTTTGGCAAACCAATTATTTAGGTCTTTTAATTAAAATCAATGAAGGTACCATTTTCGAATGGGCGAACGGGGTGCTAATACCTTCCCCGGTTCGTAACCGTCTCCCGAACTCGGAATCTATCTAGTTTGAGACCGGTCTTTATCCTTTTTAATTAATAATCATTTTTCCGCGTTTTTGTAACAAAAATGCGGTGGCGACTCCATATCGGGTCAGTCGACCCACATTCGTAGGCGAGGCCCCGAGGGCGACTCGGGACCCCGGCCACGACAGTTGGCGACTCCACTGGGGACAAAACAAAATAAGAGAGTCAGGCCTAAATGATTGGTTATTTTTAATAGACCTATTTTCTTTTCTAATTGGTTTTCCTTTAATTAATTGTTTATTGTATACATTTCTATATTATTATTATTATTAATTGTTATTTATTCTTTATTGTAATCTCATTTGTCTTTTTTTATTTACGAAAAAAGGGTTTGTATGCCCCCAAAATAGGTTTTTTACACAGATCTTTGCACACACGGAAACCCTATACCCGGGTACTATCATTTAAACCCTAAGTTTAGGGGTGTTTTTGCCCTACCTTTGACTTACCAAGTGTATGGTCTCTTGTAGTGTGTGAAAGTACCACTCGGACTACAAACCATTTTTTGTAAACACGACCTTTGGAAGGTATGTCTAACCTATTTTGGGAGGCGTAACCAACCTCTTGTCAACCGTTTGCGAAATGGGTCCTCACCTTAAAGAGTGAGGGCGATCCGAGGGCCTTTAGAAGTCTAGAGCCACCATGGAGTACACTTTGTGTAGCACTTTATTTTGAAACTTGAATAAGTCAGTCATGGTTCCCCTTTATTCGCTATCAAAGATTAAGAGGTGTCAAAACAGTTAATCTGTTACCTACTTAGCCTTTAAAAAAGCTGTGGGGATTGTGTCAATCAAAAATCAAAAAAATAAATACTCTTTTTCAAGTTATCAAATTAGAGTGTTACACTTTAGTTTTACCATAGAAAAATAATATAAGATTGTGGCCTATAGACATTCTAAAAAACCATATAGGATTTACCATGAAGGGGGCATATTCTTCCTTACCCTGCTACTATTATTTGTCGTAAGTCGGGGACTACCACCCCGCAAAATAAATAAATAAATAAGCATAAAAAATTTTTGTAACTCATTGCCATCAAAGCCAGAATGATGTAAAGGGCACCATTGCACTTTGGTAACCTTATGTCATGAGGAAGGCCTTTTTTTTGTATGCGCATTAAACCCGCAATAGGGCCCATCGCCCTAAGGTTAAATTTCATTTTCATATCCATCATTTCACTTGGGATAATCCCTCGTTGTTCCAAGTGGGGCCGAACTATATGGTTATTGTCAATTCATTATGGCATTCCATATTTTGTAATGAAGGCTTAATTGTCCCCAAATAAGGTCACTTACCCTAAGGGCATGCATCTGCATTTGTACCATAATATTTCATTTTAATAAGACAAATAAAAATTTTGGAGCGATCCACCGTCTCTCCGAAGTTGGCCAGAACTATATGAATGTTATCAATCCATCCCGATACCTCATATTGGTAATGAAGGCTTAATTGCCCCCAAATAGGATCTTTTGGATTCTAAGGGCACTGCATCATAATTTTTGCATAATCATATATTCATGTGCATGTGCATCGCTCATAAAGAAAAATCTAAAAAAATATTTTTGAACAAGTCCAGGTTTTGTCACTATTGCTTATAAACACCGATACCAAACCAGACTAAGAACCAAGATCATGGCTGCTGAAAGTGAGAGCATAGAAGAGCTTCGAGCGGAAATGCTCCGAATGAAAGAGCAAATGAATACGATGAGTCAGTCAGTGGAGCAAATGACTAAGGTCGGTCAAATGCTAGAAAGGTTGATGAGGGTGAATTTCGAGATGCCTGGTGAAGATGAACAACTTGTCACAAATCTTGGAGATTCCTCTCAGCCTCCAAAAGATCCTTAGCCCAAAGTTATTCCTCATCTTAATCCCTCTACAGAATCACCATCTTACAAGCCTGATTCTATTGCAACAAACAAAATGGAAAAAACTTACTCTGACCCCGAGACCAAAGAACTGCTAGAGTCTCTGGCAGCCCGATTGGAAGCTGTGGAGGGGAATAACCAATCTTGGAGCAAAAGCACCATGGATATGTGTTTAGTGCCAGGGCTAGTGGTGCCTCCTGACTTTAAGGTACCCGATTTCGAAAAGTATCGAGGTACCACTTGTCCTAGAGAGCATTTGACCATGTATGCAAGGAGAATGACCAATCATGCTGAAAATGACAAGATGATGATTCATTTTTCCAAGACAGTCTTATTGGGGCTGCATCAAGTTGGTACATGAGGTTGGAAAAAGGTCAAATTTGTACTTTTGAAGATTTATCTGAAGCCTTCATCAATCAATACAAATTCAACATGGATATAGCACCTGATCGCACACAACTGCAGAACATGACCAGAATGAACTTTGAAAGTTTCAGAGAATATGCTTTGAGGTGGAGGGCTGTGGCTGCTCAAGTAGACCCTCCACTTACTAAGAGGGAAACGAACTCAATGTTCCTAGATACTTTGCCAAGCTCTTACAATGAGAAGATGGTTGGGCTCATAACTGTTGACTTTGTTGATATGATAATAGTGGGAGAAAAAATTGATGGAGGATTTAGATTTGGAAAAATGTCTAATGGAGATCGAGAGGATCCTTTTGGTACAAAGAAGCTCGGTTTTTTGAGAAAGAATGAAGATGAGCCAATCAATGAACCAGAGGAACAAGATCTGTCAAATGCTAGAACTGATGTTGAAGGGTAATAATGACAGGGAATGAATGACCCATCACAATTCCTTGAAATTTAACCCTTATTGCTTTGCTTAATAATGGACAACCATGCTTTCCATTCTCTCTTCAATAAATGTGGGCCATGTTTGGCCATCCCAATGTTGTTCCTTAATGAAATAATTTTCATTTTTTTTGCACGTCTCTTTAACAATTATCTACTAATGTTTTGATCATGTGAATAAACCTTCTCACCGCACTTAAAAAAAAAACAAAAACAAAATTGATTCGTGCATTAACTTGAGATATTTGATTCAAGTTTGAAATTAAAGGAAGGATGATGCAAATGTAAGACCCAAGATAGTGTGGACTCTCAAGCAAGTCCTTCCAGTGACACAAGGCTTTGTTGAATTTCCAAACACTGAGGAGATATCCCTAGTCACCCCATTGAGCCTAGATATTTTGAAGAGGAGATCGTTTCTCTCAAACCAACAATGTATGTTTAAACCGGGGTGGGTAGTTTGTCAACAGTTTTTGCCAACATGCAAATATCAAGAAGGATTACTTTTTATTTCACAAATCCAAACACATTTCATCCATTGTTCACCCCATTGAGCCCACCAAGAAAAATTTTCTTCTTTTAAACCAAAAATATTTTACCCGAGTATTAATGAGAATCAAACCAAGGAAGGCAATTTCCATGGTCAAAAGCGCAATCACAAAAAAAATCAAAAAATGGATATAGACAAGCACAAAAAAATTAACAAAAAAATTAGCAAAAAGTGAGTGTGCTTGTCTAAATAAGGCAAAGCCCATGAATCCATTATGTGATGAAAAAAAAATTTCAATCCTTCTGAATGAAAGATTCTCATTTAAAACTCAACATAAATTTTGGGCCTTTATATCCTTTCTTTCATTTGCCACATTATTACCCCCAGACCATGTTACAACCTTTTGGAAAATCCTCTTAATGATTTGAGTGTTGTGCAAAATCTGTTGAAAAATAGGGAATTGAAGAAAAAGGAGAAAGGAAGGGAAGGGAAATAAAAATTTGAGCCTTATACCTTTTATTGTTAACCCCTAGCCATGCCACATTACAAGCTTTAAAAGACCTCGTTGAGGATTGGTTTGCTTGAGTTACGCACTAGGGCGAAGAAACGCTGACTTCATTAAACCTAATTGAAACTTTGATGAACAATATCTCATTTTTAATGCATGAATTAATTGCTTCCATTATCCAAATAATTTTCATGTTCACATGATCATTAAATTAGTGTTTCTTGTTAAGAAGATATGTGATAAAAAGAAGTTGAAAGGAATTTGATCGGTTGAATACGGTTAAAGATCGTTTGTTCTTAAAAACATGTTCTCTTAGAGAGTCCCAACCATGAGTGGAATGAAGGAAGAAGATTTGCAGTTTCTACTCAATTCAAAAACAATTAAGAAATGTTGTGTTTGAAAAAAAATAAAGATTGAAAAGAAAAGGAGCTCGCTAGGTTGAAAATCCTGAAAAAGGACGACCTAGGCAAAAGTTAGAGAAGATCCGCTCAGTCGTAAAACTCGAAAGAGGCGGCTTAGGCAAAAATTAGGATCATAGAATAAAAACCCGCTAGGAACCTACATTGAGTTTCGTAGGCAAAATTTAGGGCAAAAAAAAATCCTCAAGCACAAACCAACTTGTTCTTAACAAAGAGATGTTGGAAATTGCAAATAGAACCAGAAAAGAAGTCCTGAAGGTTGCATTGGGGCAATTTTGAAGATTCCCTACCCTTGGTGAAACATTTCCCAAACTGGGCCAGTTTTGAAAAGTTTTGTTGTTAGCCAAGCAAACTGGGGCAGTTTTGGAAACTTTTAACAAGCCCTAGAAGGAAATACTGGGGCAGTTTTGAAAAGAGGTCAAGCATAGTGTTCATCCCCTTGCAAATATTGCTATCATATTCAACTGGGGCAATTTTGAAAAGTCTTGTTGATAAACCCTAGAATGAGATACTGGGGCAGTTTTTGAAGAAAAATTAGAAGTATTGATCATTCCATTGCATTTGTCGTTGAGACAGTAAACTGAGGCAGTATTTGAAGAAGTTCATTGTTGAGCTCTAGATGAAAGATATTGGGGCATTACTTTGATTCCCCAATAATTGTTTTTAGCACATACACTGGGGCAGATTCTGAACAAATTCAGGTTGTTTGATGGTGATTGATTATCGACAAATGTCAGATTGCCGAGTTTTCAAAAGATTTTATTAAAGAAGAAGGTTGTTAAAGATTTGCCTGTGTCTGTCTTGATCGACAAGATTTTGGTCTGATCTGGTATTGGTGTTCAAGAGCAAAAAAGTTGAAACCAGTTTGTCTTGTTTAAAAAAAAAAACATAATTTTTTTTTGCGTTTTAGACCCATTAGTTCATGATGGGTTTACATTAGAAAAAAGTTAGAGTTGCATCGTTGATTCCAAATCATATTCATTTCATTGTCATTCGCATCATTTGTATTGAGTTCATTTTGCATTATGCATTTTTGACGTCATTTACACCAATCCATTGCATTATACCAGTTGCAACATACCAGTTTTTCATTAACAATATCATTTGCATCGATTGCATTCTATTAATTATTGTTTGCATCACCAGAACATGCATACTCAAAACCAGGAAATTAAAAAAATCATTTTAGTTGGGTTTTTTGATGCCCCGACAGAAATGTCGAAAATCATTTTGGGTCTTTTGACGCCCGGCATAAACGCTAAAGTCATTTTGATATTTGTTGGGCTTTTTGATGCCCCGACAGAAATGTCGAAAATCATTTTGGATCTTTTGACACCCGACATAAATGCCAAAGTCATTTTTATATTGGTTGGGCTTTTTGATGCCCCGACATAAATGTCGAAAATCATTTTGGGTCTTTTGACACCCGGCACCAACGCTGAAGTCATTTTGGGTCTTTTGACACCCGACACCAACGCTGAAGTCATTTTGGGTCTTTTGACACCCCGCACCAACGCTGAAGTCATTTTGGGTCTTTTGACACCCGGCACAAACGCTGAAGTCATTTTGGGTCTTTTGACACCCGGCACCAACGCTGAAGTCATTTTGGATCTTTTGACACCCGGCACCAACGCTCAAGTCATTTTGGGTCTTTTGACACCCGGCACCAACGCTGAACGCTAAAGTCATTTTGGGTCTTTTGACACCCGACACCAACGCTGAAGTCATTTTGGGTCTTTTGACGCCCGGCACATGCTGAAGTCATTTTGGGTCTTTTGACGCCCGACACCAACGCTGAAGTGATTTTGGGTCTTTTGACACCCGACACAAACGCTAAAGTCATTTTGATATTGGTTGGGTTTTTTGATGCTCCGACAGAAACGTCGAAAATCATTTTGGTTTTTTTTGACGCCCGGCACAAACGCCCGAAAGTCATTTTGAAATTATAGAAACTTCCATACCTAACAAGTACGTTTCTCGTTTCTTTCTCGAACAAAATCGGTGTCTATTTCTTTACTCGTTCCTTACCATGATAGCATGCAAACCCCGATTTGCTTGCTCTCTGATAAGAAACAAGTAAAGAGAGGCAGCTGTAGACACCCCATTTTGTCCGGAATCAAAATTACATTTTTATAAAAAAATTGTTTGGGTCAGATTTTATCTTTAAGTTTTTTATAATTCAATTTTATAAATAAAATAAAAAAAAAGTTTGTTTGGACCCATTATTTTCTACTTAATGTGTATAAAGTTATTTTTGGGGTTTAAAAGAAAATAAAATTTGAAAAATGATAAAAATTAAAAATAAAATAAAATAATAAAAAAAGATTTGAAAAAAGTATTTTTTATGAAAAATAAAAAAACGAAAAATAAAAATTTTCAGAAAAAATAATAAGATAAAATTGTTTTGGTAAAAGATTTGGTTAATTTGTGAAGATAAAGATAAAATTTGGTTTTGTTTTAAAAGGATTATCATCAGATTTGTTTTTATTTTTTTTTTAAGATTTAATTGAGGAATAAACCAGGGAATATTCTACTGGGCTTTCAAAAGCCTGTTGAAAAACCTTATTTTTTTAACCTAGTTTTTTCCTATAAATAGAGCTTTCATCCTCACTTTGAGAGGAGACAAAAAAAATTGGGAGAGAGAAGTGCACAAAAATTAAAAAAAAAAAGAAAAAGCTTCTGCCAGCCACAGTCCCGGTGCACCGCAACTTTCACGTCAGGCGCGTGTAACTCACACACCCTCTCAGCCTCACTTGCGTGTGCGGCGCACGCGTCTCCCTTCCCTGCAGCTTCTACCGCGCCTGCTGTGCCTGCCGCACCATTCTCTGCTCGCCACGTGACTCGGCTCCTGCATTACTCCTTGCGGCTGCATCCCTTCGTGTAGCTCCAGGTTTGTTTTTTTATTTTTTTTTCCTTTTGTTTTCAGTTCTTTTTTTACTTCTTTTCAATTTTTTTTATAAAATAATAAATATTTAAATAATAATAATTTTATATGTAGTTTTTTTTTATTGTTTTCTAAAACTGGTTGTGTTTTGGTAAGTCAATTTTTCTCACCCAAACTTATCAGTGGTGGGATCTCTTGGAGTTCCTCTTCACATCAAAAATAAATATGTAAAAATAATTTTCTTTAAAAAATAACAAAGTATAAATGTAGACCTTTGGTTATGATTTAGTAAGTCAATTTTTCTTACCCAAATTTAACACAGTGGTGGGATCTCTTGTGCTTACTCTTCACACCAAAAATAAATATATAAAAATAATTTTCTTTAAAATAATAAGAATTAAAAATGTAAATTTTTCTTAGTTTACGTTTTAAAGTTTGTTGCATTTTGGTAAGTCGATTTTCTTTCCCAAATATAGTGGAGAGATCTGAACTTCCTCTCTGCATAAAAATATATACAAGTAAAAAATATTATTTAGAAGATAAAAACATTTGTTAAAAATTAAATTAAATGGATTTTATTAATTAATTATTAATCATATGCATTTTGGAAATCCACATTTCCTTGGCTAAATGTTAAGGTCTTGTGCATATGTCCTCTTTGCGTCAAACATTTTTATAATAAAATATAAAAACATTAAAATTAAAACATTAAGAACTACGTAGCCTTGATTCCTCATTTTATGAGGGTATGTAGGACCAAGGGCAACCTTGTCAGGTACAACAATAAAAAACAAATATTTTTTTGGCAAACCAATTATTTAGGTCTTTTAATTAAAATCAATCAAGGTACCATTTTCGAATGGGCGAACGGGGTGCTAATACCTTCCCCGGTTCGTAACTGACTCTCGAACTCGGAATCTATCTAGTTTGAGACCGGTCTTTATCCTTTTTAATTAATAATCATTTTCCGCGTTTTTGTAACAAAAATGCGGTGGCGACTCCATATCGGGTCAGTCGACCCACATTCGTAGGCGAGGCCCCGAGGGCGACTCGGGATCCCGACCGGGACATGGTGTAATCGATTACTTTGATTAAAATAATGGATTACCAAAACCAAGTAATTGATTACTTTTTGAATTATTTTGAAATTCGTTTCAGAATCATTCAGAATTATTTTCAAATTTGTTTTTGATTCAATCTGATCTTTTTAAGTATACGAATTATGATGATTGATTTGACTTTTCAATATATTATTCACTTTGGTTTTGAAAACATAACTAAGTTTGACAAATCCTATTATTCTCTCTAAGTTCTAACACTCAGACCAAACTTTTCTCTTTTTCTCCATCTATAGAAATTTAAGCATTGGTCTATACTTGAGTACTTATTGTTATTTCCATTAAAGACCTTAAACATGCATATCCGTGCTTTTGAGAGTGCTAATTTTTGTTGTTACTGAAACCATATTCGTTGTAATAGCCATAGTTTTTAAGGAGTGGCTCCTTAGAGTGAAGGGTGTGGCATCCTCTTATATTAGGGGTAAGGAACCTCTGTGATAATTTTGAGGTCTCTAACGAACAATCGAACCTAGTAGTGTGCGGGATGCTCCGGGTATATTTGGGGTCGAACTTCAAATTATGCAATAACAACAAAAACCGCGACACGTTGCTAAGGGACTGGACATGGGTCTTTTCAGAACCCATCGGTTGTGTGGGACTCACCGGGAATGCTAAACCAGTATAAAAATTCTGGTTTGTGTTTCTCTCTTCTCTTACTCTTTTACATTTCCGCAACGTTCAATTTATCGCATTTATCCAATTTTTAATATTATCGTTTCCGCGCTTCTCTGATATTATTGAAAACAATTTGGGTTGCATACATTTAAACTAAACTCCGCATAAAATTATTTTTAAAACAATCGTTCATGCTAAATTTCTAATAATTAATAAAACTCAATTCACTAGCCCTCTCAAGGTTTGAGGCTAATTCTAACAGTACCTCAAAGAAAGATTGAAGGGATTTCAAAGATTGAGAAGCGATGAAAATGTCAAAACGTGAAGAAGAAGTACTCGTGGGAAATTCGATAGGCTTTTCAAATATGAAGACGAAAGTGAAAATTTCCAAGTTTGGATGAATAACTATTTAAAATCCGGGAAAAGCAGACACAAAGTACAGGTGTTGCAATCCCGGTCGTCCCAAAAAGTTATTATTAGATTGAATTAATGCACATAACTTCCCAGACAGGGCAAACCATCGTATAGACAGATCGTTCGCGGGAATCCAAGAGTCAAAAATTTAAGACAAGGCGACACCCAGACAACAATGACAGAAGTAGAATCGCCCAACAATTGACCTAGGGGCTGACAGAAGCAATTGAATAGCTCGTAACTTGAAGTTACCATCAGAATACCAACCTAGGGGCTTATGTTTTGGTCCTGTCACGAGGTAAGGACACCTACCCTACGAAAGGACACGTGGACGACCTATTACGACCTTCAGCGGGATTTTACCTATGTGATCCTATCTTGGATCGCCTATGATAGAAGGCCTTGAGCTCGAATATGTGTTGGCTAGCTCAGAAGAAGGCCTAGACAGGAGATAGATGACAAGACTTATTCACTTACTCAATATATAGAAGATAATGGAGTATTATAAGAGATTGATGACGAATTGTCAGCAAGAATAGAAAGATTATCAATTATCTCTTGGGAGATAAAATCACACGGAGATTACTCTCAGATATAGAATATTTATCAAGACAATACATCAGACTACGAAACTTTCTAGTCCTATAAATAATAGTCCCATGCAAGGGGTTGAAACATTCAATATCCAGCATTCAGTATTCAATACACAAAGAAACACTCAAACACTATCATACTCTAAACTATACTCACCGTATAGTTTTAGAGATACAAAGCTTTCATACTCCCAGAAAGCATCATCAACACTTCCTCGTGAGTGATTCAGCAGTAACATAGTCATCCTCTTGTTTCCCTGAAGAAGGTGACAGTTGCATTTTGTAAGACCCAGGTTAACGAGGGCAGGGAGTGATCATTGATGCAAAAGGCACGGACAAGGAGCGACTCCCGGAAGGCTTCTAAGGGAGGGATGCATGAATGAACCTTAACACATGGGAACGAAAGAGTGATCACACAAGAACGAGAGAGTGATCCCGAGACTGTGTAGGTATGTGACTACATAGTAAAGAAAGGCTTAAATGAATTGATTGGAACTACCCCTGTCAACAAGATGCATCTTCTTTTCGATAGCCCATCACTCAAGAACTCCACAGTTAAGTGTGCTTGACTTGGAGAAATTATGAGATGGGTGACCTATTGGGAAGTTTTCCCGGTAATCGTGTGAGTGAGGACAAACCACGTTGAAAAGACCTATGTTGATATGTGGGGACAGTCGTCAATCTATACGGCAACCAGAGATTTTACAAATGGTATCAAAGCGGCACCTCTCCCAGTATTGATAGCCGACAACCAAGAGGCAATCGTTTTTATAGGATCGATCTAGGAGGGAATGAAAACCAAGGTTTAAAAATTTGATGCAACACCTTTTAGAAACTAGAAAAGACTCTAAGTCCTATGGTTTCTTAACAACTTAGAAGAGAAAACCAGAAAATCAACAAAGACAAATGGAAGGAACGATCTACAAGCCTAGGATGACTATGATCAAACAAACATATGAACACTAAGAAAACGTTTAAGATGAAAAATATCAAGACCAAAACAATAACTTTAAAAGAAGAGGAATTAGGATCAAACCAATTGGTTGCCAATGGAATGGTGCTCACGGCCTTGAAGGTGCTTGATGCAACTTGATGGATTGATAAAGAACAAGAATAAGAGAAGGGGCGCCACACTCTCCTAAGAGAATCAATGAGCCAAGAACTCACAAAGGCATCTCACCCTTGAAAAGCTTCAAGTAGTTCAATCACTGAACTAAGAAAAGAGAATCACACTCTCTCTATAACAATGGCAAAGCCAAGTTTCTCCCCAAGATCATTCTTATCCTTCCATTCATAGAAAACTTACATTATATAGAGATTTGAGCAACCCTTCACTTGCCTAAGGGGGTTGCATGAATTGATGAGGAGAACAAGTCATAAAACTAACTTAAATGATGACTTTTCACCTAGCCTAAGATGCATACGGGTTTAGCTTAAAATTCAAGCACTTAAGCTCATTCATTCCAACTCTAATTCCATTTTGTAACCTCTCATTAATGAACTTGAGTTGAATTGAGTTGCAATTAATGCTTCTTAAGTGGAATTGAGATGCATTTGTTTTGTAACCGCCCATTAATGATTCTTGAGTGGCATTGAGTTGCATTCATTTAGCACTTGACTTCCTTTAAGGCTTTCATGATTCCTTGCTCCATTATGATGGTTGAGGTCGTGGCTTTCTTGGTCATCAAGAGGGAATCTTCTTTGAACTTCTTCCTTGCTTTACAAGTTGCTTTTCATCTTCTCCTTGTCTTGAGTCCTTCAAGATCATGTCTAGGCTTCCATTCTAGGCTAACTAAACAAACATAAACATAAACATAAAAGTTGTGGGCAAACTTCCTAAGCCCATTATTACAAACCAAAGCTTATTAACAAAGCAAATTTTAAACAAAAACATAAGATCTTAATGATTTGAGAGTCTTTCTTCTCTAAGGTCACCCACATCTTCCTCTTGGTTGGAATTTGATGCTTTTATCAAGTCCTCATCATGCTTGATCTTGAGGCTCTTGGGCTGCTCCTCATCAAGTATGGCGTGATTCGGAGACGAAACAAGCAGAAGCTAGTGAACGTGTAAGACTCAGGCTGACGAGGGCGGGGAGTGATTACCAATGCAAGAGACACGAACAAGGAGCAACTCTTGGCGGGTTTCTAAGGGAGGGATACATGAATAAATCTTAACACACCGGAATGAATGAGAGGGTGATCCTAAGACTGTGTAGGTATGAGACTACATAATAAAGAAAGACTTAAATGAATTGATTGGTACTACCCCTGTCTACAATATGCATCTTCTTTTCGGTAACCATCACTTAATAACTCCATAGGTAAGCACGCGTGCTTGACCTGGAGAAATTATGGGACTTTGCATCAAAAGGGATATTATCATATTATATACATGAAAAACCATTTTTAGTAGTAATAATAATAATTGATACCTAAAAATAATATGAAAAAAGATGGCTGAATTGGTTATATTTCTATGGTTAATCAACACTCTTATCTCCCTCTTTTCCTTCCATTGAAAAAGTTATGGTGTCTTCGTCTTTGGCAATATTGGCTTCATCCGCTTTGCTCTTGAATACAAGAAAACACCAACAAGTGCAACAGCAGTTCCTACAGTCACACAGCACACCATAAGGGAAGAATAAATTGAGTTGATATTTGAAAGCCTAAACTGATTTAGGAAAAATAAATTTGAATACTAGTCCCTAGAAAAAAATAAATTAATCAGTTAGTCCATCAAAATTACATATGCGGGACACTTTAGCTCTTCTGCCCTTTCGCCTAAGTACTAACTCTTTTCTTTTATAGTAAATGTCATGCGAGGATATCATGCGTAGATTTAGAAATATATTTAGTTTGTTTTTTTAATAGTAAATCAATGTTTATTTTAATATTTTTTTTTTACTTTTTATCTTTTTTAAATAATTGGTCATTGTTTTTTTACTTATTATATCTCTTATTAATTAAGTGAGGACAGAGTTGTAAAAATATATAATACATGTTGCATTGATTTTTTTAAAGTAATAGTTACTATATAGGAACGATATTTGTTTCTTACAATGACAATTATTTAAAAACGAAGGTATTCCATCCACACACTAACTTCACACTTATGTTGGTTAAATGCATTTAATTTTCTCATATTCATAAAATATAGAGCTATTTTTTTTTAAAAAAAATTGTATTAAAAATAAAACAAAAATTAAATAAAACAACCACTTTATAGAAATATTTTAGAAATTATTGTATTAAAAATTAAAAATTAGTTAATTTTTTCTCCTTATATTTATGACCAATATAAGTATATTTTGTTTTTCTTATGTTAATGACAGAATGAGGAATATTGTTTTTTTTAGCTTATTTAAGTTTTTAGTCCCTGAATTTATGAGGTCTTTTGAAATTAGTCTTTTTCGTTTTTTTTTTGTTGTTATCGGTCCTTAAACTTTGAACTATGTTGAAATCAGTCCTTCCGTCAGTTAAATGCTGACGTGGTTGACGGGTGCCACATCACACTAATCGTGTCCAGACACGTGACACGTCATTTTTTTAATTTTTTTTGGCTTATTCAGGATTTTAGTCCCTGAACTTATGAGGTCTTTTGAAATTGATCATTTTCCTTTCTTTTGTTGTTATCGATCCTTAAACTTTAATCTCTATTGAAATACGCCCTTTCGTCAATTAAATGTTGTCGTGGTTGACGGGATGCTACATCACACCAATCGTGCACTGACACGTGGCATATCATTTTTTAAAATTTTGAATTATGTTTTTAATTTTTTTAATTTGTATTTATTATTTATTTTTTTTTTAAAAAAAGAATCCACCCTATTTAAGGGTGAGGAACCCTAATTTTCCATGATTCCAACTTACCCACTCTCCACAACCTTGCCCTATCTATCTGCAAAGAACATGAGGGAGGAGGAGGATGAAGTTTGATTGTATTTCTTTTAAGTGGTTTTGGTCTCAAAAATTCGATGGAGAGATACAAATAGAGAAAGAAAAAGTCAAGTGCTATGATAATAGATGTGAATACTTCTTTCACGATGACTGTGCTTGAAGGAGAAAAAGAATAAGAAGAAAGATGAAGTGTGTTTGTATTTCTTTAACTGCTACGATTTGGGAACAATCCCAATTTTTTTCTCTTTATTGATTTTTTTCCACCCATTGTCTTTCATTTTTCTTTTTTTTTTTTTTGGTTTACATGGGAGGATTGAGACTAGAACCCATGACCTGGGAGAGGGGGAAATCCTAAATGTCCCTGCAGCCACCAACTGGGCTGTCTTACGCGGACCATTTTTCTATCGGAATGTAAATTTTAATATTTTTTTTGTTAAACAGCATCTAAATTTGAGAGAGTGAAAAAGAAACAAGTCAAAAGTGAAGTTTTAATTTTTAATTTTTTTTATATTAATCGATGAAGTTTTAACATTTAAAACAAAACTTGAATAAAAATGTTTTAAAAAAATAATTCAAAATTTAAAATTGATGTGCCACGTGTTAGGGCACGATTAGTGTGACGTGGCACCATGTCAACCACGTCAGCATTTAACTAGCGGAAGGACTTATTTTAACATAGGTTAAAGTTTAAGGACCGAGAACAACAAAAAAAGAAAGGAAAAGGACTAATTTCAAAAGACATCCTAAGTTCAGAGACTAAAAACTTAAATAAGCCGAAATTTTAAAACATGTGTCAAGACACGACTGGTGTGATGTGACACTCGCCAACCAGGTCAGCATGTAACTGATGGAAGTTGACGGAATGACTTATTTCAACAAAAGTTAAAGTTTAAGGACCGAGAACAAAAAAAAAGAAGAGGAAAATAACTAATTTCAAAAAGACCTCCTAAATTCATGGACTAAAACCTAAATAAACCTATTTTTTTTTTTACTAACATGTACTCTTTAACAAGGTAAATCATGGGATTTGAAGTCAGAGAACCCAAATCCGTAAATCATGCAGCACTAGTACAAACATACTAGTCTTAAAAAAAAACCTGTATTCCAAATTGGTGACTGAAAACACTAATTTGCATATTTCTGATAGTAGAAGTTAAAAAGGGTCATACCAAGTGTGTTAACGAGTGAGACAGGAGTTTGGAAGAAGATAACAGAAGAAACAATGACCACCACACGCTTCACACAATTTCCAACTGAGTGAGTCACAGGTGACACCAACTGTAATATCCCATATGATACCTGCCACCAACATACATTTAGCTCCAAAAATTTGATACCACAATAATTGTGTGGAGATACTTCCAACATATTCAAAAACTAAATATGACAAATTTCTGTGTGCTGAACATCAAAGGGATTCGGTACACCGATCTAATAATAGCATAATGTTCTATTATACTCTAAATCATATGTCTATAGACAAAAGCATTGATATTTATTTAAATTTTTCTCAAGAGTTTCGCTTTTAGTTTTTAATTTTTGGCTAAACTACTCATTTGGTCCCTTACCTTATTTTTCAATTTCAAATTGGTCCCTTACGTTGTTTTGGTTTCATATTGGTTATTTATGTTTCTTTTCGCTGTCAATTTGGTCCCAGAATTACTGTTCATCCTATGTGAACCAATATGATTTTAATTTTCGGCTGCAATTGTAGTCGCGGTTGCCTTGTGTTTACCACAAGTACACAATTGAGATAAAATACAGCTAATGCAGTTACAATTACGCCATGATGCAATTGCAGAAAGAGCATTGCTATTTATTAGGAAGGATTTTTCACGAAATGGTCTAGGAAATTTGTTTTATCCAATCAGAATGCTAGTAAGAATACATGGTGGGGTAGATACTGAAGTTAGTCAGGGAGAGGCAGCCTTTCTTTTGGAGTTTTTTTATTTATTTTTTTAAAATTTAATCAATTAAAAAATATTCTATGCGTTTTCTTTTTTATCGATATGAAGTGATTTTTATAATTTGGATTTATTTTTTTTACTCTGTGTTCTTAAAAAACTGTATTGAGTAAAACTGTATTCAAAATTTACATATTCTAATAAATCTATATACGAACTTGTGTTAAAAACTATTCTGAATAAATCTGTATTAAAAAAATTTAAAAAACAAAAAAAGAAATTTCACGTGTTACCTATTTACATGCACCGGAGCCTCCCCCAGTCAGTTATTGGGAAAACAAAGAAAAAGAAGCCACATGTAGCCTACGAATTTGGTGTCGTGATATTAAGCATTTCGCTTGCAGAAACTATCAAATAGCAATAGTGCAGCCACAATTGCGGTTGCAGGCCGCAATTTAACATAAGTAGGATACAATATGATAAACAAAGTTACATATTCATATGATATGTTCAGTACTTACACAATTGCATTTGGCATTATTCACAAGAAAGAAAGCAAAACATTTGAAATGCCTCACCTGCTGGTATGCATGGAAACAGAATGCAGCCAAAACTGATCTCACACATAGCTCTCTAACATTCAATCCTTGGCTTACCTATATAGGAAAGAACAATATTGTATATCTTATTAGTCAATCATATAATGACAACAATCATATACTGTAATTACAAAATTGTTTAAATATGTTTTTGGTCATTGGAAATATAGGGAGTTTTGAATTCAGCCCCTATGTTTTTTTCTTTGGTTTTGGTCATTCTATTTTCCAAAATTTTGATTTTAATTCCTAGTAATGATGTGGCTAACACCGTCATACACATCATTGACATGGACTAAAACCAAAATTTTGGAAAATAAATGGACCAAAACCATAGAAAAAAAGTATAGGAACTGAAATCAAAACTCGTCATATCTCCAAGAACCAAAAACATATTTAAGATTTTTTTTAAAAAAAAAAATGATCTACATACAGCAGATTGCAGGTATGAAGGAGTAAACTTGAAGCCATCCAAAAATATAGCGCACGGAACCAACATGATAAAGGAAATGATGGTTATCACTGAGTAGAGATTGATATTGTCCAAAGTTTCCTGTAATGAACAAGCTTCAAGTGATTTGTCAGATTTCTTATAGGATACTGTAAGACAAATCTAAGTAATGTGTTAATTCGCTTTTAGAAACATCCATTAAAAAAGTTTCATTTCATAACTACCTCATAAGATGATAGAGTTGAGACAATGTATAGATCAGGGAAGTTATTTACCTCTTCATTGGTCATCAGTTTTTTGCTCAAAACGTTCCGTGATTGGTTAGTAAGGTTTGATGCCATAGCAGTACTGAAACCAATCCTGGTTTGGGAGGGAACATTTCAAACACTAGAATTAATGTCACACCTTGTACAATTATTGGTAAATATTTTATGTTCAGTAGCAGAATTTTCTTTGATAGGCAAAGATTTTGATGGGGAGGAGCTCGACTGCTCGCACTTTATGTCTAGCAGCTCTGCCAATTGAACTACTTATCGAAGACTGTTCAGTAGCCGGATTATTTAACATACAAGACATGCAATATATTTAGTTTGGTGAATTACCAATTGAAAGAGACTTCAGTCATTGATGCCAATGCCACTCCCCCTACTATTGGAATGAGGGAAGAAACAACCCAGAAAGTAGGCATCTGTTCATTTAAGAATCAAAACTGAAGGTTAGATCACAAAAAACAATTAGATTATCTGCATCAGTAGTCAGCACTGAATATCACATTGTACAAAGGAGCACACATAGCCTTTACTTCTTCAGAAAAATATAATTATCTTACATTCATGACTACAACATCATATAAAAATGTACAAGAGTCAATTACCAATACATTGAATACAACATAAAGGAAAAGTCACTAGGATTGGGTAGTTTGCATGAGGTCATAGGTCCAAAACCTCATTGCCACCATTGACCATACCTGACTTATTCAAACTTAAGTATGTAAATAAAAAAGCACATGATGCAGGTCCACCAGCATGGAGCATTTGGTCAGCAAGACATGATTTTGTATCCCTTAAATATAAATGCTATATTTGCGTTTTTCTCCTTTTTGAGATTACAACCATGACTATTTTTTTCAAACAACTCTGTTCAATCCATAACCATACTTGCATGCTGAAAACTGCTAATAAGCAATAAAACAACCCAAGTGTTATGATGTCAAAAAACATTTCAGATTATGTCTTGCATCATCAATTTAAAGGCCTTGCAAACCGCGTTTATGATTCATGACAAGTATGGTTCACATGCCTCTAATTTCAGTTCTCTATCAGAAAAAAAAAATGCCATTGTTGGAACATTGGAAGGACTACAAAGAATCTAGCATTCTAGATCCACATAAACAGCTCATGGAAAAAAGCCAAGGATGAAATTTCTCTAATATCTTAACTACAAGCAGAAAGTGCTCTCCGCCTTCAGAGCAGCAAGGAAGACTAGTTGCATCAACAATTAAAGTTTTTTTGTTAGGTGTGTCAGCTACATGGACCAAGGGACACCATTGTTTTGCTGTCATAAACCACATATTTTCTTGGTCACCATACTACCTCTAACTATTGTTACTCTTGTTACTTGGGATACTAATACTCTTCTCCTTCATGGCAAAACCACCTAAGACGTGATTCTACCATTGTTTTAATAGGTGCCAATGTTACTTTCTCTCTAATGCATTAATGTCTAACCAATGTCCAATTATCCAATGCAACATCCTCATCTCTGCAACACTAAGTTTACACTCTCGCCGATTCCTTAGTGCCCAACATTTAGTATGCCATAAAGCATCATAGAATTTTGTCAAGGAAGAAAACTTAACATTAAAGAAAGAAGTGCAGTCTTCAACATTACCTCACCAAGTAAAAGGGAAGAAAGAACAACAGTGAAAAAAGGCTCCATAGCTTTGATTGTGTGAGTGAATGATACAGCAACCTTGCCAAGACTAATGTTGGTCAACAGGTTCCCCATTGTATGAGCAACAGCCAATGGAAGGATTGTTGCAAGCTATGAGAATACAAACAAATTAGCTTAGACTATACTTATCGACTTATGGTCCCTATGCATGTCACTTGTTTTCAACTTGCTCCCTATACTTAAAAAAGTTATCAGTTTAGTCTCTAATCTCTACATGTACAATTATTTCCATTTTGATACTTGTCATTCATTGCTGTTATTATAACATGCATAGAGTTTAAAGTATATTGACCAAATTGAAAACAATGCTCATTATACGGACCAAAGTGAAAATGATTATCACGTATCTGGAAAAAAAAAAAAAGCATATGTTTGATCCATACATTTGACAATCGTTGTAACTTGGTCCTTACATATTATTATCCTTCAACGCGCTATGTTATAACAACAATAAACGGCAAGGACCAGAATGAAAATAATGCTTCATATTCTAAATTGAAATTATTTTTATAAACATAGGGATTAAGATAAAAAACAAGCATCATGTATAAGGCAAAAAAATATACTTTAACCAATGAATTAATCAGTTAGCAGAATGAAATCAGAGTGATAAATTACATATACCACATAGTAGGCAAGGCCATTTTCATCCAAATTACCTGGGAACTAGTAATGTTTGGTCTGGGATGTAGATTCAAAGTCCATATTAAGCTGATCATCAATGATGCAAAGCCAAACTGAAATGTTGTAACTGTTGCTGGAAATGGATATACTTTTAGAACCTAATGAACAACCAGTGCAGTGCAAATGAGAAAACCAAAAGGGGGTTTTACAAAACAAATAAAAAAATAGAAAGGTAAAAAGAAATGTAATTGTTTTCACTAACTAATTAACTAATGCATATAGTTTGAATTTTGAAATTCATATTTTTGTCTCTGGTCTAAGAGGAGCGCATTTTTTATGGTTTGCACTCGAAGACTCGCATTTTATATCGCGCAACTCTAACAACTCGAAAAACTGAAATTACATTTTTTTTTTTAACTAGTTAAACCTTAGTCCCACCCCAGGATTTCATTCATTGCATACATTCTCAAATAATTGCAACTATGAGCTATGCAGTCATATCAGATAAAGGTTGAGATTTTGTTGGTCAGTTCAACAACAAAGCATGTTCTCACTAGAAAGGACCTAAGCTGTCCCTAGGATTTTGGCTGGAATTTAATGATCCTAGGGACAAAGTTGTAATTTTTCATTTTTTTAAGGCTTGTTTTTGATATTCGGAAATTAGTGAATTTTGATTTTAATTCTTATACTTTTTCTTCTTTTGATTTGGTTTTTTTATTTTCTAAAATTTTGGTTTTAGACTCTTGATAACGTGTCAACACCGTAATTAGTCTCGTCTGCAATTAATATAACATTGTCACATGCCCATGATAACCACATCATCACTAAAATCTAAAAACAAAATTTCAGGATATAGAATGATGAAATAAATAAAAAAGCTAAAATCAAAACTCATTAATTTCCCAATAATCAAAAACATAATCAAACCTACACATCTATTTTTTCCTAGAACAAATTTGGGTACTTACTCCTATTTAAATATAAGTCCTTTCTCTATTTAATCAATAAAAAATAGAGCTTAATGTGTGCGCACTGACGCTGTAATGTTTTTTACACAATCAGTCAATCATCCGCCATTCATTTGTATTACTTTTATGTGAGAGTCAACAACCCATAAACACATGAATGATGAATGATGCACTGATTGTGTAAAAAAACCTTTATAGTGTCGGTGCACCGTCTATTTTCTCTAAAAAATAAGGGATTTGGACACTTGTTAAGGATTCTAGTATTGGAAAAACAATCATAATTACATATTCTCTCGGAAATACAAAAAATCATTTTTTTCCATAAGTTTTTACTATGTTTGACTTCTTAACAAATGCAATAAGGACAATTGTTAGCATTTGTCAAAAACTCTCTCGTGTCCTGAATGTAAAATCTATTTGGACGCTTTTTTTTATCTTTAATATAAGCTCATATTCCGATTTTTAATGTTATTAATTATTTTAATTTCGTAAACATCCTTAGTACTCAATATTTTTAAGAATCTCGATAATAACCATAAGATAATTTTAAATAAGTACATCAAATAATATTATTTCTAATACAAATAATAATTTTAATTAACTTTTTTAATCTTGTTTTTTTTCCAAGAGATGCTAACATTTGGGACATGAAGGAATAAATTCTACCCTCAGTGCCTACAATTTTGTAAAAGCAAAATCCATATTTTGGTTCTCCAAATTATTTTCGTTTTTCAGTTTTATCCTTTAATTTTTTTCTGTAAATTTCATTCTATAAGTTTTTGTTTCATACATAACTCTCTCAATTTTCAATCAAAATTCATTATATTGATATCATTAAGTTCATAATGAAAAGATCTATCAAATGCATTAATTTTTTAAAATTTTATCATGAAAATATGGATTTTAGGATACATTCATAACAAAAAAACTACTTTATAACAAAATAAGGAGAACCAAAACATAGGTTTTGACTTTTGAAAAAGAAAAAAAAAAGTTTGGATAACTAACAGGAGAGTGTTAATATGTGATCGGATGGCTGGTCCAACAAATGTCAGTAATAGAATTGATAATATTATACATGAAAAAAATCTCTCTCTTTAATAGAATTGATAATAGAATCGGATGGCTGGTCCAACAAATCTCTCTCTTTAATGGTTTCACATTTTCACTAGCTAGCTTCATAACATGAAAAAATATAATCATACAGTAAGATTTTGTAGAACCTGTTTGTTGTAGATATTGAAGTAAATATTCAAGAGGTACCAAGTTCCAAACATGGCACCAAGCTGCAAGTTCTGAATGACACCACTACTACTTGGTTTGAAGGGTTCATCACTTTTAGCTTCAGGAACAGAAGCAGCAGCAAGGACTCTAAAAGATGCAATTTTTGGAGTTGAAATGAGAAGAAAACAAGACTTTGAAGGACCGAAAAGCAAAGAAGAAGACTTTTGAGGACTAAAGAGCAAAGTAGAAGATGATGGGCATGATGAGAGTCCATTGATGAGAGAATGAGAGAGGCGAGGGAAGTAGGGTGTGGCTATGACACGTGGCGTTGGGAGAGATGATGGGATTGGGAGGGGAATGGTGTGGTGCATTTTGTTGGGGTGAGTTGTTGCAGAGAGAAAATGAGAGAGGGAAGAAAAAGAAGGAGACATAGTCGTTGCATGGAGACCAAGAGATTCAGTTCTGTTGTGAGAGTGAGGTGACACTGACAGACACTTTGAAAAAGCTTAGAATAATAGCCATGGCATTTAATTTCTGTGCAAAAATTAACATTGGTCAATAGTATTACTAGTATTATACTCCGGACGTTCATGTTTATTTGTCATATTTCAAACAAAACACATCGTTTAATAAATTTAATCATTACTCAGATTTCCAATACATTAATTATGTTTTTTCCTACTGTACCCTTTTTCTCTCCGTGATCACTAATTTTACTCAACTATTTACATAAATCAAGACATATTAAATATGGGCAAACATGAAAAATAACATTTATTACACTCATGAAATCCTCGATACGACAGATAAAAAGAAACAAAAAATCTCTCCAAAACAAGACAGATAATAAAGAACAGAGATTCTAAATATAAATTTCTTTTTATAATTTTTATTTTTTATTTATAATATTACATACTCCCTCCTATTTATCTGTCCTATTTCAAATAAAACACATACTTTAAGAATTGCAATCAAATTATTTTTATGTCTCTCTTAAATACATCATTTCTTGTAAAACTTAATTATTTTTGAATTCTTATCCTTAATTCTAAGAATTGAGATTAAACAATTAAGAGATATACTAGGAGATATTTTTGGAGAGAAAATATTAGGATTTCCCCTCCTTCTTCCTCTGCTTTTGCTGGTTTTCATCTGCAATTTCTCGGTAGGGGAGTGAGATCTGTCCCTCTCCTTCCTTTGGGAAAGTGTGTGGGTTTGTTTCCCCTATTTATCTGGGTTTTGTCTTGCTTTTGTGCAAGTTGTTTTGTTTTGTATGTTTCCAGTAGAGAGTTGCCTCTGGATAGTTTCTACTTTCTAGATTTTATGGTCATCGTCTTTGCTCCAATAATTGGAAGGCTACTCGTCGAGACAGATCTCCCTTTGCCGATTGTTGATTTGGCTACCTTCTAACGGCTCTATCGTTTTAAATCTGAGATTTCTTGTCGCCGAATTGTGTTGTTGCAGTTGCTATTATTAATGTGAAATATCTTGTACTTGTAATTGTCATGTTTGTCATTACTTGTACTGTTTTTGATCTATGAATAAAATACATATTTCCCTTTTAAAAAAAAGAATTGAGATTAAACAAACCCTTAAAATTATTGTAGCTATGTGTAATAATAATAATAATAATAATAATAATAATAATAATAATAGATATTAAGTATATCCGAAAACGCTGTAGAGGTGATTGATGGAAAATGATTTTAAAACGAAAAGTGTTGTTTATGTAAAATTCGAGAACCACAAAAGCTTGTGGTCTTGTGTAAATTACTAACTTCGTGTATGCCCTACAAAAAAGGTGACGAGGTTTCTCAACCAATAAAAAGATTTGCGAAAATTTCTCCTTAATTTCCTTTTCACGTTTTGGATTGTTGTTTAGACCAATGATATTAAGATGCTTTGAAAAATAAACTTCTTAATATTTAATTTTTTTATGGTAAGCTTCTTAATACTCTCTTCGATTCTTTATACAAGATTCTTTGAAAAAAATTAATGTTCACTGAGAAAGAAGTTAAATTTAATTAGTAATATTAAAATTGTAAATATTTAATATATTATTTTAAAAAATATAATTGTTATTAAAATTTAAAAAAATTTAACTTAATACGAATGAATTTGAAAAAATTATCCATATAATTGCTTTTTTTTAGTCCCTATCTTTTTTTTTACAGGTTCTTGAAAATTTAAAATTTTTTGTTTTGGTCCATGCAGTTTAATTGCTTACATGACTAGATTGATACATCAGTCTATCATGTGTTTGCACAATAAGTTGTTGACAAGTTTGACAAATGACATACGATCACGCATTAAATCAATAACTTATCTTTCGTTAAAAATAACATACCCTTAAACTCTCTTCACCAAAAAAAAAAAAAAAATACCCTTGTGTCAAATAAAATATAAGTTAGTATCGTGATAAAGGGTTAAAAAATGCACGCATAAAACTAGACAAAAAAGGGATAAAATCCATAACATCAAAATAATTTTATAACTCACTGGTTTTCACCGTCTGTGTTATGGTTGATCCGTCCTATTGTCGCTTGAAATGACCTATTCTCTTTTCTTCTTTTAATTGAAGAAATAACTTTGAACTATGGCAGGGTCCTGTAAGAACCCATTTAAAAAAAAAACCAAATGGTCTAATTGTCAGGAGAAGACCTCCCCACCCAAATGGAAAGTTTCCCTACAAAATTATAGGGCCACAGGATTTAACCAATTCATCAATGTTTTAATAGTAAGCATAGGCAGCAGCTACCTATGAAACCAATGTTAAGCTTTTCTAACTAATCTTGAGTTCCTTCCACAAGTTAGTATTTAGACCAATGCAGGCTCTTGGAGCTTTCTCTCAAGATTATGAGCCACAGCATCAATAAATTCCTCCGTGTTCAAGTAATATTCCCTTGATACCCTGCACATTATGCACACGTCCAACCATTTAGAGATATAGTTTACACACAAATATTTTATGTGCAAAAAATGCAACCCCCTCCCCTAATGCATGTGTTAATAACTTGGTATTAGAAAATAAAATATTGGAACCAAATAATAAAAGAAAAAGATGCTAATAAGATTAAATATATATAAACAAGAAACACATTAGATATCTTAATTTTAAAGATCCCATATGTTTCGTCAGATTATTCCTAAAGTACCAAGTGCTTCTTATGTTTGACTTAATTATATTCAGCACCCAACTTATAAAAATTTCACCGATCTTCCTTGGGGTTTATGTTATTATTATGGTGATTTCTAAAACAAGAGAATGTAATTTTCCATTAAAAAGTTTAATGAAAAATTTCAAAAGATATATTTAATAATAAAATATCCAAAATGAGAGTGAATCAGTAAGCATGGGTGAGAAAGAAAAGAGAAGAACTTGCTTGGGTCCGTGAATCAAAAGTGCAAGATCTTTGGTCATCTTTCCTGACTCCACTGTCTCAACACAAGCAGCCTCCAACTTATGAGTAAAATCCTTTAATTTTTCATTATTATCCAGCTTGGCCCTAGAACACAAAATATCAGAATCATGTCAATAACAAAATACAGCTACATGGATCAAACAATGCCATAATGCTATGTTATAAATCATATAAATTGACAAGGCATTAATCTCTAGACCCCTCTTAATAACATGTTACAGGAACCTGCCTACGTTGTGCTTATTCTAAACATAGCCGGTCCTAAGCCCGGATAAAAGGTGAAGGTTGTTTTACTAATTAGGATCCTAGACACCAAAAAACAATGACACAGCTAAAATAATTACTTAGATATCACCAAAGGCCTGACAAATATAAACACTGTCAACCTTGAAAATGCTCGGACTCTCATTCTTATACACTAGATTTCTGATATGGTATAAGGTGTGTTCAATGTTCACTGTTTAGTAAGGGATAAAGCTTAACTGAAAACTGAAAAGAGGAAGGTCACATAAGTTCAGAAGTTCATTTCCTAATTTCCTAACATGAGGGATGGTGGCCTCGTTCATGTTTGAGCATAAGCACCAGAGATTACAACTATCCAATTGTGACAATGTTTATGCTTATCTTGCAAAATAAGTGCTTTTAAAATGTAGACCTTTGTTTGGACAAATTTGTTAACAATCCAGAGTCAGGCACCCTATATTTATCTACTACAATCTCAAACTTCTGCAAAAACCTCAGTAGCCATTGTCCATACAAAGAACATGGAAATGCACTTGTCAAAAGAAAACTTTATGAAGAACATCAGTATGCACAAAAATTAGCAAGATCTTGACTCAAGTAACAGAGTACTTGGCTGATCAAAAAAATAAAAAGCAATTAAGTACCTGTGTTCCAGTCCTCGTGTCCATGCGAATATGGAAGCAATACTGTTTGTACTAGTTTCTTGTCCCTTTTGATGAAACCGAAAATGTCGAGTTACAGTTCCATGAGCTGCCTCAGCTTCTAATGTCTTGCCATCAGAAGATAACTGCAAAAGAATGGTTGTAAAATAAAGTATGCCATCCAATAACCAAATTAGACACAACAATGTTGATGAAGAAATACAGAAATAATAATATACCAATACTAATACATACCAGCACAGAAGTCATGAGACCCAATGAGCCAAATCCTGCACATAAGAATGGAGTTCCAGAAACTTGATTTGAAAGATAAATTTCCTAGTACATCACAATTATTCATGACACAGTTTCCTATGCTCTCTTTCGCATTTTATAAGTACATTAAAAAATGAAAAATAACATTAACAACCACAAAGGACAAAAGCATGTTCACATGGTTAATTAAAAAGGCAAGACAAATTACAAGATTTAAGTAACAAATAAATAGACAGAAGGATGAATTATTATCTTCCCTCGATACTTTCTCGTCATTCATCATATTGTTGTTTCGTGATGAAGACAAGTGCATTTCTTTCCTATCATGCACAAGTATAGACCTTCGTGAATGAAAAGCAAGTAGTATAATCTAATAAGTATTTCATGCCAAGTAGTATTTATACAATCATCATTTTTTCCATTTTGGGCATAAAAGACAAGTTCTCAATGTCACCTTGAGCCAGTAAATCACTTTGAACATCACCATCATAATTCTTGCAAGCCCAAACATATCCGCCTTCACTCTTGACCACATATGCCACCATGTCATCAATTAGCCTATGCTCATACCTGAAGCCACTCGGAGTGTCAAAAATATAAATATGTATAAGATCAAAGCATAGTGATTGGTTCATAAACATGAAAACAAACCATATCGAGTGTTCTTCAAACTTTTGCTGCCACCTTTCTCTATACACCTCCTGGAATATTTCTTTAAATCTGTAATAATCTCAAACGTTAAATCATCTCTAACAACATAAAAAAAGAAAGGTTATAAGACTTACAAAGAAGTCTTTCATTCCCCTTAGTAAAAAAAGGGGTCTTGTATACAAAGTGACACATGAAAATATGAACTAACCCATAGACATAATAAAATAATAATCACCTGCCATCATATTTCTTCAGAATTGTGTTTTTGGTGCTCAAGTAAAGTGGCCACTTTTTTGCAAAAGCCAGTGCCATTGATGATTCAGCAAAAGCTCGAATAGACTGGTACATCAGGAAAGCACATGTTTGAATAAAATAAATCCACAACAAAACCAAGTGTTTCAATATCTGAATCGTAATACAGTATTCTCCAAAAATATAAAAATGGAAGAAACCTCATCAATATTATACATAGCAAGCGCTACACCTGGGCCTTTGAAATTGAAAACATCAAGTTCCGTTGGAGTATCACCATCTTCTGGGACTAAATTAGAGATAGACACAATTCAGTAAATTACACATGTGATGTTATAAATAACCATAATAATAAGGGTTTGCAGGGATTTGGAAATTAACATACCAAATACCAACTTAAGCTTCCCTGGTCCATTAATTATTGTATCAGTGGCACGATACTGATCACCAAAAGCATGCCTACCAATACATATGGGTTTTTTCCATCCTGTAAACTGAAGAATAAGTCCCAAATGGTGCTCAGCAGTATTTCAATTCAATTAAGAAACAAACTCGAGTTAAGACACTACCAGGAATAATTCTGGGTATGTTGCGGCATATTATGGGTTCACGGAAAACAGTACCTAGAAAGGAATTAATCAATTAAAAATATATAAGAAAGTAAAGTATGAAAATATTTTAGAAAAGGAGTAATATTTTGAACAAAAAACGAACCGAAGCACAATTATGCTGGTTCAGAACAAGTATAACATCACTTTAAATGTGATGCCAGCATTCAATATTATGAGCATATTACAAACCATTTAATATATTCCTAATTGTGCCATTGGGGCTTCTCCACATAGACTTCAATCCAAACTCTTTGACTCGGGTCTCATCTGAAAATACAAGGTAGAGTTCAGAGAATCTTACGTTTGTCAAAAGAAATGATAAATGAATCAAGATTATGTACTAGTGTCCACTTGTCATACTCTATGCAGAATATTACATAACAAGAATTAACCAGTACACTTAATGTAAGCAAAATTCGTAGATATGATACAAGGTTGCCCATTAGTTCATGAAACAGACAGTTGGTCCATTTAAAGCCTAGAACAACTAACCTGGAGTTATTGTGGCACATTTCACAGCAACATTGTACCTGCAACACACAAAAGCTCCGGTTAATAAAGGGAAACAGTTATCAGAACGGTGTGTTATGAAAAATGGCATCATTAGAAACAAGAGAGGGAAAAACAGCTAAAAGGGATAAGAAATCCTCCGAAGCAGAAAGACAAATTACAACAGGTTAAAATAAAATAAAAAATGCAGCACAGCTGTGCAATCCCTATACTAGCATGTAACTAATGGCAGCTCCCTTGAAACAGACATGAGCAGAGCACCACAGAGAGGCGAAAATCACAATCATATACCAAAGAAAGTTCAGGGCAGGAAGATGCCCCTAAATAAGGGGGCATACTTACTAAGAACTTGGAGCGGGTTCAGTTTTGTGGTTCATTTGGGTACATGTTAGTCACTTTTTACATTATTATAACTATAACAAGACTTTAAGGTGAACCAAGTACGTGCTATACAGAACATTTAATTTGGTAACGCAAGGTTAACTAATGAACCTAGTAACTAGTTATCCTCACACAAAAAATGAACCTAGTAAATATGTAAGGGAGTACTCTACCCCAACCAATTGCAGCAAATGATTTCTTAAACTACACCCTTAAGAGTGGCTTCAGAATTACCGCAACAACAATAATCAATCAAAATTACTCACTTGAGAGTGGCTTCAGCACTTTCCACAGTAACTCTGTCATCTGTAGCATCACGATTCTCAAGCCCCAAATCAAAATACTTTATGTTTAAATCCAGGTGAGGAAATATAAGCTGCAGTCACATAGACAGCTCGTGTTAGGAACAAATCAAGAACCACCAAAAGAAAAGAGAAATGCTAGCAACACACTCTTTATTATTAGGTGAGTTTTAAGTAGGACTCACTAAATCACGTAAGTTGATGCTTTATTTGATAAGACACACGAAAAGTCCTCCACTCAATAATAATAGTGTATCGTAAAAAGTGTTAAAAGAGGGATTTGAATCCTCTCAGCTGTTTTTTTCTCTCAAGCGGTGAAGTGAAAGACAGAGACACACTCAAAGATTTGTTTAGTGGGTAGTAGGTTCTAGTAAACATTTACTATGAAATTACTTTTATAACATTTTTTTCTATTTCTTTTCAACTTGACCACTTGAAAGGATTCAAATAGTAAAAAAGAGTGTGTTGCGAGCATTGTTGAAAAAAAGGCCATAAAAAATATAAAGCATACCTTATCCTTTATCATCTTCCATATAATCCTGGTCATTTCATCACCTAAACACCAATGCAATGAACGATGTAAACAAAACAAGTTAGGCTCGGTAAAAACATAACTAGCTCAGGTAGTGTTTGGCACAGCGACTCTTCACCGAAACCAAAATATTCTCCTTTCCTAACCTCATGTTTTGTTCAGTTTACGGAAGTACAGGTAATATTCATACATTGTTCTGTTCCATTTCATTCAGAATTTCTGACATGCCTAAGAAACGCTGCCTTAATAATGTATATTTGCCAGTTGGTTTTTGGTACCCTTTCTCATTTTCCCTCCAACTGGCAAACAGATCCTACATTTCTCATATATGTATATCTTTTTTCATTGTGTCGTCCATAAGAGAATTCAAAACTGGATTTTTAAATTTTTTTTTTTTAAATTTAAAAAAGAAAAGAAAGAGAAAATAGAGATAAAGGAAAGAAACAGTCCTGGGTAGTACATGAGGAACCGGAAGGGCAACCAAAAAAAAAGGAAAGAAACAGTAAGTTGAAAAAAAAAGCTAGAAGCTGAATAAGCTATGGCCTATGGGCTCATTTGTTTAAGCTTTTTTTTTTTTTTAAATTTACTTCCAACATTAATATGCTTGTTCGGTTGGCCTTTACTAAACATTTATTTGGGAAAAAAAAAACTAAAATTCAGAATTTTAGAGAAACTGAATTTCTCAAAAATCAGTTCTGCCAAAGGGGGCCATTTGAAAGAGCCTAGCCATACAAAAATAGCTTATGACATTCTTATAAGCTCTTTTTAGTTTGATTCAATAACCTTGTCGAAGGAGCAAATGAAAATAAGCCCTTCTTAGCTTATTTCATACTAATAGCTTATCAAATAAGCGCGTTTTAACTCTTAATCAGCTGTTTATCTAAACGCACCTCCTTGGAGAATCACTTTTTTATATGTGATACTAATCCTAAACAAATGAGCCCAATATAATTCTCAGCTTCTTTAAAAAAAAAAAAATAATTTTGTGGAATCCCATTTTCAAAGGCTAAGGGAAATTCTATTTGCACCCGGTTTTTAAATTTTTTTCACAAAAAATTCCTGATTTGACCTTACACTCGCACCTGTTTTTTTAATATTCGGAAAGATATTCTGATCGGAAGCAGGATATCTTTCCAATCAGAAAGGCTTTCCGGATGTAAAAAAAATAGGTATGGGTGTAACGCGATAATATGGTCCGAAATAAATCATACATTCAAAAGATGATTCGATCCATCACATGCAGTTAGCAAAAACAGCATGCAGATAGAAATTCACTAGGCCAAACAAACAGGACCCTAAGTAACTAACTAAGCAAGTTAACCAAACAAGCTTGACTCAATAATAATAATAATAATAATAATAATAATAATAATAATAATAATAATAATAATAATAATAATAATAATAATAATAATAATAATAATAACCACTCAGTTCCTTTTTATCTGTCATATTTTAAAAAAAACACGCCCCTTAAGAAAATCAATCATTTCCAATACATTAATTATGTTTTTTCCCATTGTACCCTTTCTCTTTCTATAATCATTAATTTTTCTCCGCTACTTACGTAAACCAAGACTTATTAAATAGGGGCAAACATGGAAAATAGCATTTATTACACTCTTGAATTTTTCAATATGACAGATAAAAAGAAACAAAATAACTCTCCAAAAAATGACATTTAAAAAGGAACGGAGGGAGTAATAAAGAAGAAGAAGAAGAAAGAAAGGTGGGGTGTGAGGGGGGTACCGTCCATTTCGACGATGGGATTGAGAACATGGAGCCTACGGGGGGAGTTAGAGTGGGAAGCGTAGCAGCGAAGCGAAACTCCGTGAAAGGGAGTAGTGGCAGAGAAGGAAACATTGTTGAATTTGGGTGATGGTGAAGAAGAAGGAGAGAAGAGGAAGGTAGGGGTTTTGTTGAGAAGAGTTGAGGAGGACGAAGAAGAAGAAGAGAACATGGTGGCGGTGGTGGTGGTGGTGGCGCCGGGCATGGCGGTTAATCGGAAAGCTGCTCTTATCATCAAAGCTAGCTTCCCTTGTTATAAAAGTCAAAAAGGAACGAAGATGCCGAAGAAAGAAGGAGAATACGAACAACAGGGGTAATAGAAAACAGTAGAAAAAATTGGAGAACGCGTGTAATGATTTTTTTACATCATTCATGGTTCATCCGTTTATGGTAATTGATTTTTAGATTAAAGTTGTTTATAGTTATTGACTTTTTTTTTTAAAGTAATAGAAATGAATGGTGGATAATGGACTGATGGTATAAAAAACTTTACATCGTTAATGCATATCGTGGATATTTTGGATAATGAAAAATTAAAAATTAATGAAAGACATTATGAATAAATTACATTAAAGATAAAAAATTATTTTTCTTAAATAAATAATTTAAAGACTTAATTATAAAATTTCTAATTTATTTGTGTCTATTTGGATATTTGGATTTGGAGACTTATTTAAATGATTTTTTTCTTTTTAAAGATGTGTGCCAAGCCAATTGTACACCTCAATCCAACAAATACATTGTTTATAAAGGCGTGACTTAGTCAAGGAATATGAGATGGATAAGTGTTGCAAAGTTAAATTTAATCATTTTTATAAGTTAAATTTATTATTTTTAATATAAAATAATTATATTTATTTGTTTAAACAATGTTTTAAGGGTATTGATTATCATTTTCTATTGAAAATAGACGAAGGGTTATGTCAAATTTAATATGAAATACTTCACCTTTCCTAAAATATTACTCCCTCCGATCATTATTATAAGAAAAAATAACCAAAATCATACTTAGAAAATTAGTTTAATGTATTTAATTTTTTCAAAATCATAAAAAGTATAACAACTTGTGAAAAATTATATTGAGAATGAAACAAAAATTAAATGAGATTCATACTTTCTAAAAACATTTTAGGATAATTGTTTTGAGAATAAAAAGTTGGTTAATTTTTTTCTTATATTTGTGACCAAAATATGTATGTACCCTTTTTCTTATAATTGGGACCGGAGGGAGGAGTTAAAAATATAAAAAAAATTGTCCCTGATTAAAGTATAACAATTCATTAAATGCATGGCTACTTAATTTTTTTATTTTTAAATATTTTAATCATCTTTACACGACGGAGGGAGTATACATTAAATATTGGCAAACTACTCATTTGGTCTCTTACATATTGGTCCCTTATGTTCCTTTTCGCTGTCAATTTGGTCCCAAAATCACTATTCATTTATGTATACCAATATATTACATTATGAACACGTGTCACTTTCTCTCTTCAACAATATATACGTGGACCAATGTGTTACGAAGACTCGTACTCTCTATCTCTAACAATACGTAGGTGAATCAATAATTACCGGTAGTTGTCAAATTTTTTACTGAAAAAAAAAGAAAAAGTTTGCTTCTATTTCCAACATGAAAGCCTTAGAAGTCAAAACTCTGCTAAAACCCTAGTTAAACCTCCTCCTTCTCCTCCTCCCTCCTCAAAACCCTTTCAACTTTAAACCTCCCTCCCTCTCTCTTTCGGAATCAACCTTCATCACAATGATGTCATTGTTTCTCAGAGTCAGAAAAGACCAAACTCTCCTCCGCACCTTTCGCACCGCTCGTTTTCGCTTCTCAACCCAATCCGACCCGGACCATAACCCCAACCCTTCCATTTCCAGAACCGGGGAGAAGCTTCTGGAAAGCTTCCGAGAGGAATTTGAGATTGGTTCGCGCCGGATCACGCTCGAGACAGGGAAGATCGCGCGGTTCGCGAATGGCTCCGTGGTTTTGGGGATGGAAGGGACTAAGGTTCTTTCCACTGTTTGTTCTGCTAAAGGAGATTCGCTTCGTGATTTTTTACCCCTCACCGTAAGTTCTCTTTTTTAAACCCCAACCCTCCTCAATTGTAGTGAAAACTTGTTATAGCTAATCCATTTTTAGCTATGAACGAAAGAATGAAGGCTTAAATTTGTTTTTGGTCCTTGAAAATTTACTCACATTTGGTTTTAGTCCTTAGAAAGTTTTTCGTTTGTTTCGTTCCATGATTTTGGTTTTAGTCCATAATGATGTTGTGGATGACTCTCGCATATGAGACATGTCATAATAATTGCTGATGTGACCAGTTGTGTTGTGACGTTGACACATTATACCACGGCTATGTTTGGATACACTCTTGAGGATGGAACGGAATGGAATATAATAATAGAGTGGAGTGGAGTGGGATGGAGTGGGGTGAGACAAAAATAATGCTCCATTGTTTTGTTCCATCACAAACACCCCAATTTGGGAGGGATGAAAAAGTGAAGCTTTTGATGGAATTGGATGGAATCCATTCCACCAAGTTCCACTCCATTCCATTATAAATATAACAATCCAAACAATGGAGCTTGTTTAAATACCATTCCACTCCCTTCCATTCCATCATATTCCACCAATCCAAACAAAGTCTCAAAGAAAATGCTAACAAGTGCCTTAATAACATTGTTTAAGCATAAAAAATAGGTATTTTTATCTTGAAAAATGATGCATTTAACATATCGAGAAGTGTTTAACTTAAGTTTTCAATGTTGACTTGCTTGTGTTGGAATGCTTAAACAATGCCCTTAGGGCACTTGTTAGCATAACCCTTGTACTAAAACCAAATTTTAAGAACATGCAAGAACCAAAACCAATGGAAAAAGAATATATGAATTTAGATATCAAGGCTTTGTCAATGGGCATGATTTACGATAGAGCATTATGACGTCATTTGGTCCATGTAGCCTACCTCACCTAGTGGGATTAAGGCTTGGTTGTTGTACCGATGGCTACTTTAAAATAATTGCTATGTCTGTGTCCATGACGCTTATCTGTATGAGATACTTTTGGGACTATGTTTGGATATTTATTGATAAGAGGAATGGAGTAAATTGGGATGGGACAAATTTACCCTACCATTGTTTGGGATTATATGATGGAATGGAATGAAGTGAATAATAAGTTTGTTCCATTTCATTCCATCTCATGCACCAAATTGATAGGAAAGAAAAAATAGAGGTATTGGACGGAATAGAATGAAATCTACTTCATCGTATTCCATCCTATTTTAAACAATTGAAGCAAAGAATGTATGGAACCTGGTATCGTTCCATCCATTTCTATCAATCCAAACATATATTAATGTTACTGTTTCATTATATGTACGAACGTGCTAACTTTTAAAATATCACTTTTCTCTTTCAGTTCAAGATTTGTGCTTTTTTTGTTAATCTTATACTACTGATTTGTATCACAGTTGTGTCATGTTTGTTATTTTTTAAAATTTGCCATATTAAGTGTCTCATTTCATATCTGTGCCTTCTAGATGCTTACAGACCATTTGACCATTCCATTCGTATTTAATAGGTTGATTATCAAGAAAAGCAATTTGCACAAGGTTTGATTCCAACAACATATATGCGCAGGGAAGGTGCCCCGAAGGAACGTGAACTATTATGTGGTCGGATCATTGATCGTCCAATTCGCCCATTATTTCCGGCTGGATTTTATCATGAGGTTCAGGTAATGTCTCTATTATGCATATAATACATATAATATATATATATATATATATATATATATATTATTTCAGAATTTCATTCATTGATTTATTTGTGATGCTGTCCTTGTTGCCCAAATTTATTTGCCTTTTTATAACAAAAAAGAGGGCCTGATTCCTAGGTACTGGCAAGTGTTCTTTCTTCGGATGGTAAACAAGATCCAGATGTACTGGCAGCTAATGCAACATCAGCTGCCCTTATGTTATCAGATATTCCTTGGGGTGGCCCCATTGGAATGGTTCGTATTGGGAGGATACACGACCAATTTATCGTAAATCCTACCATGGATGAGGTATTTTGAACATCTTTGACCATATCAGTTTTTGGCATATTTGTTACAATGAGCATTCCTTGTTGCGTTCTGCATTTTTTACTAATTCATCGAAATCAAAAGATCTTTCTTGTGTTTACTTGCTGGTGTTTATCAGTATCGTGAACTTATATAATTCTTGTGTGTCTTGCAGTTTCAATATCCAATATCAGTTTGATAGGTTTTAAAAATTTAAGCCTGTGTTTGGATAAGGGATGTTAAAATTCCAGTTAATTTAAAACACAAGGGAAGCATGTGAAACCACCAAAAGACAGAGTGTGTGAAAGTGGAATGATGAAAGAGTGTCGATGAAAATTTTTTTTACCTCCTGGCTAGTATTTCAAATCCATGGTTGTGGGTGAAAAAAATAGTAATTGACTAGAATTCCAAAGAAATTTTGAAATTCTTCGACCAGAAGCAGGATGTATAGGAAAGTATGTCCAATGCCCTTGTCAATTCCATTCCCCTAAATATCACATCCAAGTACAAGCAAAAGGATATCGTATGTCTGATAGTTTATCTGGAAATTTCATTTCAGTTATCTTTATTTGTCTTGTTCTTTTAAATTTGAAGTCTGAGTTCAATTGCCAATGCTACTTCCTTTCTTGTGTTTCTTATGTAGCCGCTGTTGATATTTTATTGTTTGTGATTACATGCCGAACTATTTTGTATTGGTGGTTTTAAGCATTGTTCTATGTGTTGAAATTCTATACTCTATAGTATGTGGCTTTGTCAATCACTATACTCTTCCCCATTCTCTTATTGCTTCTCATTGGGCTATGCAGCTAAGTTTAAGTGATCTGAACTTGATATATGCTTGTACACGGGACAAGACTTTGATGATTGATGTACAAGCTCGTGAGATAACTGAAAAAGATCTTGAAGCTGGATTAAGACTGGCTCATCCAGAGGTGATTCAAAACTTGTCATCTGTCTATCTGTTTCAAAGATGGAATGTTATTGAGCTGTCTTACACTAATTGTTCAGGCAATTAAATATATTGAACCTCAAATAAGACTTGCTGCTAAAGCTGGAAAGTCTAAGAAGGAATACAGATTGTCTATGTTATCTGACAAAACAATGGAGAAAGTTACTAACCTAGCAGAATCACGTATCAGAGATGTGTTTACTGATCCTACTTATGGAAAGGTGATTTATTCTCCTATTATTCTCTCTCCTTTTTGCGTTTTGTTTTTTATATTTGAGAAAGTTAAATGTTGCACTTATTCATCATATTTGTTGTTCTTGTGTTATTATTACTTTTAGTTTGAACGTGGAGAAGCATTAGAAAATATTACGCAAGATGTAAAGAGAGTGCTTGAAGAAGAAGGTGATGAAGAAAGTTTAAAAGTTTTGCCAAAGGCTGTAGACACAGTGAGGAAGAAGGTATGGAGCATTGTAATAAGTGAGTTAGACATTGAGATTAATATGCTTATTTTTTAATGGTCGTATTATCCATAATTATTCTTATGGGCTATTGATCTAATGAATAACTTGTCCTTAATTGTTTGCAATAAGCATATCTTTTTCAATATTCCTTCTTGTGGGATATTGGTCTAGTTCATATCTTTTAAAGTTTCCAAAGAAATAAAGAAATTAAAACTGCTCCTTTCAGAAAGTTTTTAGTGCTAAACGTGATGATGAATGCGGAAAGGAAAATTTTATTTGCTCTTGGTGCCCCTTAGCTGATACTGCCACTTATTTTTAATTTTTCCCTATGGCATGATGTAAAGAAAATTGATGATTGTGCTGTCTGATAATCAGAGTATTATTGGTGTCGTTATTTATAAATCTTATATTAGCAGACATATCCCCACCATATAGACACCTATTTTCTTTTTTGTAAATATTGCCATATTCTTGTATATGTAACATAATTTGTCAAATTTGTGCTTTGTAACTTACATATCTTTGTCATGCTGATTTCTAAAGTACTGGTTGAAGATTGGTGTTTATATTTTCATACAATATAGGTGGTCCGTAAAAGGATCGTTGCAGAAGAATTCAGACTTGATGGAAGACACCTGGATGAAGTTAGGCCTTTGTATTGTGAAGCTGGAATTTTACCCATGCTGCATGGTTCTGCACTTTTTAACCGAGGAGATACACAGGTCAAATTGCTTTTTATGTTTTTTTTGCCATCTGTTGCTGAAAGTTAGGCAATTGTGAAATAATCATTTTTTAGTGGTTTCAGTTCCATATGAGGTGATAATCTTGATGTCATGGATAGGTCCTTTGTACAGTAACACTTGGAGCACCGACAGATGCTCAACACTTGGAATCCATAGTTGGTCCTCCGACTAAGCGATTCATGCTCCACTATAGTTTTCCACCTTTCTGCATAAACGAAGTCGGTAAACGTGGTGGTCTGAATAGGCGTGAAGTTGGACATGGTAAACGAATTACACAAATAAAATTCTTGGTGAAAATTTGTTTATTGGCTTAACTTCTTTCGATTATCTATTCACTTTTGTTTATACTTTTCGGGGTATGTTACAGAGTTCTCCCGTGTATGTAGAATGGCAAAATCCGCCAATTATAATTTCCTTTTATAAAATTAACTCCTGTCTAAATTTGTTAATACATAACATAAATAAAAATTTACTGAAAAGACATTACTATAAGAATGCTCCCTCATTGTTAAAAGATGAGCATTTGTGGCCATAGCATTTGAAAGAGAGATTCCATTTGTTGTCATTGTCATTTAAATAATTAGCCAATGGGGGCATCTTGGTATGGACATTTGGGCCATTGCTGATTGAGAGGGAATGTGAACATATCCTCCTGAAGGTTTGATTCCTGTGTTTTACTTTTTCAGGAACTCTTGCGGAGAAAGCACTTCTTGCTGTGTTGCCTCCTGAAGATGTTTTTCCATATACTGTCCGTGTCAACTCAGAAGTCATGGCTTCTGATGGTTCAACATCAATGGCTACAGTATGTGGAGGTACTCTTTCAACCCATATAACACCCGTGTCTATGGGCAAAATAAATAAAAAATTCACTATGAATCTTTCTGTTTTTTAGGTAGTATGGCTCTAATGGATGCCGGCATTCCAGTTCGTGAACATGTTGCCGGTGTTTCTGTGGGCCTTGTTACTGAACTTGATCCTTGCAATGGCGAAATAACTGGTTATCGTATATTGACTGATATTTTGGTATTTTCCTGAACTTTCTGAGTTGTTTCGTTTCATGCAATGTTTGCTTGAGCAATATTCAGTTCGTTCAATTCATTACTACGTATTTTATAATCTTTTGTTATAACTTTAATTAATATTTTTTGAGTTGCATCTATATTTTAATTTGTAATGACATATTCTAGTCTTAAGTTTTAACGTCCATAAATAATGAGTTGAAAACCGTATTTGTTATCAATGATCCTCTTCAAAAAAGAAGTTGCAAAAAACTTCAATTTGGTTGGTACCTATTTTAAGATGCTAGAATCTCCCTTTAGTTGGTTTGGCCATGTGAGGAGAAGACCAACAAAAGCCTGGATAAGAAGAGCAGATAAGATGGAGGATAGTCCAAGGTAGAGAAGACCAAGAAAAACCATACGGGAAACCGTTAAAAAGTAGTTTGAACTAAATTGATATTTGGAGGACATGATTTATGATATAACACAATGGATTCCTCTAATCCATAGAGCCTGCCTCACCTAGTGAGAAAAGCCTTTAGTTACTGACACTGACTATTTGGGTTTATCATTTGAAGCATCCATTTTCTCTTCTCATTCTACTGCACTGGTTTTATCTCTATATTTAGTTCTTTATTTGTTGAGAATATAGTTCTATGTATACTTTGATATTCTGGTTCCAACTTTAGTCCACCAAATATATATTTTTTAACAATTACATAGTTGCTCTTTTGACATGTGCCTTACTGGAATACTGATGTGTTTCTATATTAGTAAGCACAAAGAGAATATTGAACAAAAAAGAGGTTACTTATCTCTTGCAAAAGTATTAACTTTTAGTTTTTCTAAGGGCTTGGAAGACCATTTGGGTGACATAGACTTCAAGATTGCTGGAACTCGAAAAGGAGTTACTGCCATTCAGTTGGATATTAAACCAGCTGGAATTCCTCTAGATATTGTATGTGAATGTCTAGAACCTGCCCGTAAAGGCCGGCTTCAAATCCTTGATCGCATGGAACAGGAAATTAATGCACCTCGTAACAAGAATGACAATAATTCTCCACGAATAGGTTTAGATTTCTTTATTTTTTCTTTTACTCTTTTGCCATTGTTTTCAGTTAGGTTCCCTGATCATGTGTGATACTATTGTAAGTTTGAAACTTATCATTGATGATGCAGCCATCTTAAAGTACAGCAATGATACTCTTCGACGCTTAATTGGGCCAATGGCTGTTCTAAAGAGAAAAATCGAAGAGGAAACAGGTCAATTTCACTTTGAAGTGTCTTTGAAAGTTATTATACCTTTTTTTTTATTCTCTCGTTGTTTCCTATAAATGTAGTGTTTGAGGATCCCTTTTCTTATTCTACTATTATCAAGTAGTTTTTTGCTCTAATATTTTGGTTGATCTTCTTTCACACGTGTAGTCATTGAAACTCTGCCATTTTTCTAAAATTTCAATTAACGATGTAAAGCAATAAACGTAATGTGCATTGCCAAGGGGGTTGGTTAAGCAAGTAAGGGTTGAAGTACTTTGCTTGAAAAGCTTAGATTTGATTCTTGCTGCCGACAGTTCCCTTGGTAAATGGCACATAATATCAGTTTAAGCTCTAGATGTGGCTCGTGGCATGCCCTGGCCTTGGAGTGGAGTAACCTCCTCTGCCCTTGAAATATTTCTTCAAATAAAAACTCTAGTTCCTTTAGAATTTCCTTGCACTTCATTTGTAAATGAAATTTTGTATAGTACTCTTAAATAATTGTTCCCGTTTTTATAATTGTAGCCTTTGCCATCGGTAATTATTTGATTCCATGTTCTTATACCTTGTAAATTGTATGTCAAAGTTATGAAGTTCTCTTATTCTTCCTGATATGATTTCTAAGGAAGAAGGATACTTTTGTTCTCTTTTTTTTGGCCTTTCAGTTCTGAACTTGTTGATCTTGTTTTGTCAAATATAATTTTTATATGACATTTATATCTACATTCTCTTAGTAGCTTATATTAAAAACCTGTTTTTTTTGGGTTGTAGATATTTACATGCTTTTAATAAAGTTTTTGCTTGCTGTTATATTTATTTTGTGGAACCAAACAAATTCTTATCACTTTATGCCTACTGACCATGTTATTACGTAAAACAATCAGGTGCACGGTTGTCCGTAGGAGACGGAACACTTACAATTGTTGCTAAGAATCGATCTGTAATGGATAAAGTAATAGAAATGGTAGTACTTCCATCCTGCTGAGCATTAAGTATTATCTAATGATGCCTTCCTTTTGAAATTGTGTTATTGTTGCCCTAAGTGAGTCAAATGTCTCAAGTCCTACTTTAGGAATTGAAGAGCTGAGAATATCATGCAGTAATGTTTCCTTAAAGATTTCCCCCACTAATCATTTTAATTTTTAACCTATACATTTTGATGTGTGACCTTGTTTGTCAGATCGATTTTATAGTTGGTCGAGAAATTGAAGTTGGAGGAGTCTACAAAGGTTCCGTCACCTCTATAAAAGAATATGGAGCTTTTGTGGAGTTTAATGGTGGCCAGCAGGGCCTTCTCCACATTTCTGAGTTATCACATAGACCGGTATGTATGGTTTAAATATATGGTTAAAGTATACTTTTGGTCCTTAACTTGGTACTCATTTTTAACCTGGTCTCTCTCTCTCTCTCTCTATATATATATATATATATATATATGTATGTATGTATGTATGTATGTATAGGTCCTTATATGTAAATTATATTTGATTTGGTCCTTGCTATTTATTATTGTGGTAACACTGTCCATTGGAGTTTAAAGTATAGGGACAAAATTGAAAATGATTACCACCTGTAAGGATAAATATACTTTTTGGTCCCTTTATGTGATAAATATACTGAACTCTGAATTGAAACTTTATTACCTTATAAGGGCTAAGTTGAGAATGAGCATTACATGTAGTCACTAAAAGTATACTTGATGTTCAACCTATATTTTAATTGATTTTCATCAATAACCATATTGCTCTAATGTCTGCTATCAACAGGCATAAAATTTGTATGTCGTAACTGTTCTCTGATAACTCTGTCTACCCTTTTCGTAGGTTTCCCAAGTTTCAGATGTCCTCTCTATTGGCCAGCAGGTTTCTGTGATGTGCATAGGCCAAGATTTTCGTGGCAATATTAAATTATCTCTTAAAGCAACTTTGCCTCATCCTGGCAAATCTGAAACTACCGATGTAGATGAAGGATCTGTTGCTTCTGCAAAAGAAAAGGCAAAAGAAAAGGCCAACATTTGGACACCTGTTTGGAATGTGTCTAGCACCAAAGAACAACCGAATTCTGCTTCTGAGTTGCCTATAGGTATAGGAGGAGAAATATTGCAGAGTATTGCAGAGAGTGATAAGGCAGGTGGAGTGAAAATAAAATCAGCCGCCTCCCAAACCTTTTTGATACGAAGTGTGGCAGAGTGTGATGAGGAGGAGAAGTCTAACAGCGAAAATCTGTCTTCTAAGAGTACTACCGTTGATAATGGGGTACAACTGGATCGCAAGTCAAAATCTCGTCGATCTCAAAATGTGGTTGATTCTCCATCTTCGGATTCAGGTCCTTCCCCATATAAAACTGCTAAGAAGTCAAAACTTCCAATGCAAAAAGAGTCATGTAAGGAAGCTGGTGATAAGGGTGATAAGGCAGCAGTAACTGCAAAAGGTCTGAAACTTGGAACCAAAGTTACTGCCACAGTTTATCAAATTCGTGCACATGGGTTGGTATTGAATTTGGGTGGAGGACTTCGAGGCATGTACCGGTTCGAGGTAGGAGTCATCTTATGATTCTTATTCTAAATATTGTTTCTAAAATAAGTACGATTTTCCAGGTTTTCTAGTTTGCTGTGTATTTTTTCTTGGAGAAATATTCTTTACAGCTAGCACTTATTATTTAATCATATTATGAGCTCATTTGGGTAAACAACTTGATTAAGCACTTGTTTAATAAGATTTTTTGGAAATTAGCTAAACGGACCTTATTTCCATAAGCTTCTCTGATATGCTTATTGAAATAAGTTGTAAGGAGCTTATAGGATGGTCACAGGCCATTTTCATAAGCTTCACAAATAAGCTTATTTGAATAAGGTATTCTTATAAGCCTGATTAAGCTCTCTATAACTTTTTAGTGGCCTATATTCTAGAATGATGCATTTGTTGTGCAGATTGGCTAATTATTAGAAATACACAGGTGTACATTCTTTCAAATTGATTTCTTTTTCCTTTTCTTTCCTCTTGCTTTTTGTTTCGGCAACTAATAACCAATCGCATTGTAGCAGCATTTCACAGATGCATACAATCAAGAACTCTTTTACTTCTAATATTCATACCATGCATTTTGCAGTATTATTAAATTGTATTGCTCTCTCCTCTTGATGTCTCATGGCTAAACTTTTTTGTTTGTTAACATTGTGTTTTTGGTCTATGTACATAAAGCTTGTTTTTAACTTGGTCCCTATGTGTACACAATATTTAATTTAATGCCGTTTATTGATAACAGTGTCTGTTAGAGAAAGTGTCGGTGTAAGGATCAAATTAAAAAAATTGTCATATGTAGGAATCAAAGTATAGGAATGAGGTTGATAACAAATGTCACTTATAGTGACAAACATGAACCCATCCAAATCACTTGCTGACCTATTCTTGTTTAATCATGCAGGAAAATAGCAAAAGCGATTACAAGGTAGGTGACGAAATGCGAGTTGTGTGCTCAAGCTTTAATAGCAAGGGAATTCCAGTATTGTCTCTGGTGGAGGATGAATAACTCCCTTGAGTTCATTCCTTTCATAAAGAGCCCATATATATTTACCACCTCGCCATGATTTCGAAGATATACTTGCAGCTGCATATGCAGCACTGATGATTTTATTGAAAAGTTGGTTATTGAAAGAGCCTAACAGAATCGACCGAGCCATGTAACCGTCCTCAATTAGTGAGAAAATGCTTAATGCTTCGATGAACTTTGGGAACTTGTTCACTCCTGACCTTAGATTAACCGTATGGAGATGGAGAATGCTCTAAAAATAATGGCTCTGAGAGATGCTTGATGCAAGTTTGCCATCACGATCACCATTTCATAACATTAATGGTGTAAGTCTTTGTCACTATTTATTGTTTGCCGAGGAATAGAGGAATTTAATGTATACGGCAAATAATTTTTTTAATGGGGAGAGAGAGAAGTTGCCGGGGTTTGATTCCATGTGCTCACATTGTTGTACCACTTCTTCAGGATACTTAAATTGGTTGTGCATTGATTCTAAAACATCTCATTACCACATATTGCTTCTTCCCGAGGTATATTGATTCTTTCTGATGGCTTAATTAATCATCAATTTATAATTCATCAATATAATCTTATTAAAAATAAAAAGAGAATTGGCTTTGTGAAAATTTGACAGGTACTATTTTTTGGTGCTAGAAAATGATTATTGTCAAGAAGGGATGACTTCGTGTAACAAGCACTCCATAATGGGTCATATTTTTAAGAACGTGTTTTTTTTGCACCACACTATTTTTCATTTCACGCCGCACTATGGAAAAGCATTTTTGGAAGTTCCACGTGAAGTGGGTGGCGTGGATTGATTTAAAAATGTGAAAAATGCTTTATCGTGAACTCATTTGATAATTGATAAAGTGCTCGGTCAAGTTGGGCCTTGATGCAAGTTCCTGTTAGTACAGTAGAATACAATGGATATTTCACTATACAATTATTGTCAACTTATTATTATTTTTTTTTAGTTCATTTTCAGAAATATTCTTAAAATAGCTTTTGGAAACATGTTTCTGGAAGTATTCTAACTTTTTTGGAAAAATAATGTTAAAAGATCCAAATTTGAAAACAAGTTTTCAAGGAGAAGTGTGGTTTGAATTTTAAAAAAAAAAAATATTAAAAGAATTGGCCATTGATTAGAAGAGCTATGCTAGTAATTTCAAGGATTGTGGCAATATCTTGTATTTCTCAGCGTTGTTTTATTTATGACTAAAGTATTACTTAGGTTCTGAATTTATACTCGATATTCATTTTAGTCCTTAGATTTACGAAGATTGTTTTTAAGTTCCTGAATTTGTAAAATGTTATGCACTTTCGTCCCTGGCTCACAAAGTCATTAAGAGACGTTAACGACATAGATATGTGACACGTTAAAGGTTAAAAACGACATCGTTTTTCAGAAGAAAAGACTTCGGTTTAAAGTTGTTTTGAGGAGAAATGCAAATAGAGCTCTTTAACTAAACAAAATCAAACATAACAGCTCCAAGAGAGTGGAGTGTCCTATTCGAATTGTAGAGGTTGAGAGATAATTTGGAAAGGCATAAAATGTGAATGCTTGAGCGGTAGTTATTTGATAGTTGTTTGGTTTCATTGACATGTGACTTTTAATTTGATATTTGATTGTTCTGGGTATCTTTTGAGTATTGCATTGCATGGATTTGGATAGCTTTATGGTTGTTGTTATTGTTGTTGATTGATCAATATTGTTGTTGTTATTGGTGCCCACCTTTCTATGCTTCACTTGTCAATGATCCTTTATACATATAGGTATGTATGTATGTATGTATGTATGTATGTATGTTTGTATATCATCATCATCATATGCTTATGCTGCTTCTTTTTCTTTTGCTATTGCAATTGGATTAGACATTGAGTAAAAGAATAAGAGTTGTGTCTTTAACGTGTCACGTATCTCTGTCGTTAACACTTCTTAATGGCTCTGACAGTCAAAGACTAACGTACATAACATTTTGCAAATCCAGAAAGTTAAAAGCAATTTTTGTAATTTTATGGACTAAAGTGAATATTGATGAAAATTTATGGATCTAAGTGATAGTTTTATAAAAATAAAAACAAAAGCTGAAGTAGAGAGAGAAGAGGAAATGTGTGTGAGAAGAGAGAAAATGAAACAAAATTGTAACTGATTTCACTTTTCTAAATTGTAGCTGAGGTAGTGTGAGAAGAGGGAATGTGCTAGTTATAGGAAAAGTTGTATAGTTGTACCGACAGTTGTCAATTCCTAACTAACACTAAACTTGCTCTGGTTGCTATCTAAACGCAATCTTAGTGTTAGTATAGCAAAAATATTAACACAACTAGAATAAAATTCAAAAATATTAATACAACTAGAGCAAAAATAAAATAATATGTCTAGAAGTGTTTTTGATTGATTGGGAATCCTTCTTAGCAAAAAATAATAATATTTTTGATTGATTGGGAATATTTTGTTTTATTTTTAATTTTAATTGTTTTTTAACTCATAAGCTTTAATTTGGTAAATAAATTTGAGTGATTTTATTGCTCTTTTACGTTAATTCCAATACGTTAACATCTTTATTTTATTCCAGAAATTAATGTAAGCTCATACCAAAAAAAAATTAAAAGAATTAAAAAAGTTAATTAATATTATTTTTTTTCAAACTATTGTAATTAATATTATTATTTGCATTGAAATCATAAATATTTAGGGTAAATTTTTAAAAATTATTTTTACACTCCCGAGTCCTGTAATAACTCAATGCCATGGATTTCGATTCATCGATTTCTTACGAATTTGATCAACATTCATTTGTCGTAACCTTTGCTCATCAATACATTGACATATGCCAAAAAATTATTATGTACTCAATACGTCTCTTAATATGATATTTTTAGTGAATTTTTTTTATTTATTTATAAAACTTATTCCAATTTTCGATCGCATCTAATTACTTCTTTTTACAAACATTTATATTTATTAATATTTATATTTATGTCAGGTTGCTTCTTGATTTTGTAGGCATTGATCAATTTAGTTCCTAAAATTTTTGAAATTTTAAATTGGTCCATGAGATTGGAAAAACGTCAGTCATATTAGTCCCTAGTATTTATTATTGTTGGTGATCCTTAACATGGACAAACGAAATAATTAAAACTTAAAATAAAGAAAGACAATCGAGTATAAGGTCAAATTACTCTATGAAATTGTGCGCATAGTCACATTAATCCCTATCTTTGTAATAATCCAGTAATAAAGACTAATATAACTCATATTTTGTTATATCGAAAACTAATTTAAAATTTGGATGATACGATGATTTGCATGATTAATTGAACCAGTGTTCACTAATCTAACATGATACTCAAGTACCATTCCCTCCGTTCCAACATCGAAAGCAAGCAACCTTCTCAACTGACTTTGGCTACATGTAATGTCATGTCATGATCCCTATGTTGTTGGATGAAACCTTGTTTCACTTCCCCAATTCTGTGCCTTCCTTAGCACTGCTCCCAACCAAGCTTTATTTTTTGATACTTTGATGGAAAGCCAACGCTTCAATTTGATTAATACTCTGCAGCTATGCATCAAAAACAAGTCTTACTTCTCCTCCAAGCTTCTCCACGCTCGTATCTTCCGTCTCCTCCTTTCCTCCGACACCTTCCTCTCCAACCTCCTCATTGATCTCTATTCCAAATGCGGCAACATTACCTCTGCATACCAAGTGTTCGATAAAATGCCCCACAAGAACATCTTCTCCTGGAACGCCATTTTATCCGCGTTTTGCAAAAACACCACCCATCATCTCAAGGACGCGTGTGACTTGTTTCTCCGAATGCCCGAAAGGAACACTGTCTCTTTGAACACCATTATTGGCGCCATGGTGCGTGCCGGCTACGAACGCCAGGCATTGGATACGTATGAGGCGATGATGTGGGAGGGAGTGAAGCCGTCGAATATAACTTTCGCTACCGTTTTTAGTGCTTGCGGTTCTTTGTTGGATGCAGAGTGTGGTAGGAGGAATCATGGGCTTGTGGTAAAATTGGGTCTTGATGGTAATATTTATGTAGTTAATTCCCTTTTGTGTGCTTATGCTAAGTGTGGTCTTACCGAGGATGCGCTTCGTGTTTTTAGGGATGTTGCTGAGCCTAATGAGGTTACTTTTACTACAATGATGGGTGGATTAGCGCAAACCAATCAGGTCAGGGAAGCATTGGAAATGTTTAGGTTGATGTTGAGAAAAGGGGTTCATGTTGATTCTGTATCGTTGTCGAGTGTATTGAGTGTGTGTGCAAAAGGAGGGTCTGGAGAAAGGGAAGATGGTGTTAGTGATCAAAGTCATGGCTTATCAACTTACACGCAAGGAAATGACATACATGCACTTTCGGTTAAATTAGGGTTTGAGAGAGACCTCCATTTAAGTAACTCGTTGCTTGATATGTATGCGAAAATTGGGAACATGGATAGTGCCGAAAATATTTTTGTGAATTTGGATAAGCAGAGTGTTGTTTCTTGGAATATAATGATAGCTGGGTATGGCAACAAGTGCAACGGTGAGAAAGCTGCAGAGTATTTCTGGAGAATGCAATGCTATGGATATGAACCAGATGATGTTACTTACATTAATATGCTAGCAGCATGTGTCAAGTCTGGGGATGTGGAAATGGGGCGTCAAATATTTGACTGCATGCCATGCCCAAGTTTGATTTCATGGAATGCTATACTCTCGGTCTATAACCAGAAGGCAGATCACAAAGAGGCTGTTAAACTGTTTAGAAAAATGCAGTTTCAATGTCAACATCCTGATAGGACTAGTTTGGCCATTATTCTCAGTTCAAGTGCTGAATTGGTACTTCTTGAGGCTGGGAAACAGGTTCATGCAGCCTCTCTGAAGTTTGGATTTTATGATGATGTGTATGTTGTCAGCGGCCTTATTAATGTGTACTCAAAATGTGGGAAAATAGAGTTGTCAAAGCATGTATTCAATAAAGTGACTGAGCTAGATGTTGTTTGTTGGAACTCAATGATAGCAGGGTTCTCAATAAATTCTCTTGACAAAGATGCTGTCTCGTTCTTTAAGCAGATGCGACAATTTGGCTTCGTTCCTTCCGAGTTTTCTTTCGCTACCATAGTGAGCTCTTGTGCAAAACTTTCTTCATTATTTCAAGGAGAACAGATTCATGCCCAGATCATAAAAGATGGTTATGCAGATGACATATTTGTTGGGAGCTCTCTTATAGAAATGTACTGTAAATGTGGGGATGTAGGTGGAGCCAGATGTTATTTCAATACAATGCCTGGTAAAAATACTGTTACATGGAACGAAATGATACACGGTTATGCGCAGAATGGATATGGTGATGAGGCTGTTTGCCTCTATAAGGACATGATTTCATCTGGTGAGAAACCTGATGATATTACTTTCATTGCAGCTTTAACTGCTTGTAGCCACTCGTCATTGGTTGATGAAGGGATTGAAATATTCAATTCAATGGTGCAACAATTTAGAGTGGTGCCAAAGTTGGATCATTATACTTGCATCATAGACTGTCTGAGCCGAGCAGGGCGGTTCCATGAAGTAGAAGTCATTCTAGATGCCATGCCATGCAAAGATGATCCAATCGTATGGGAGGTTGTGCTAAGCTCATGCCGTGTTCATGCTAACTTGAGCTTAGCAAAGAGAGCCGCCGAGGAACTCTTCCGATTAGACCCACAAAATTCTGCCTCTTATGTGCTTCTAGCCAACATGTATTCGTCAATGGGAAGATGGGATGATGCAAAGGTTGTAAGAGCTCTTATGAGTGATAATCAGATCCATAAGGAACCTGGTTATAGCTGGGGTGTGTGCAAGAATGATATGCAAGTCAGTCATTGTGCATAATAAACAATAATCTTCCAGTTGTTGTTGTCTAAGAAATAGGACTTTCTGCATAGAAGGAAAAAATAGAAATAGAAGTTTGTGTTACTTGATGTGTAAGAATACTCTTGGTCCTTCTCCACATTTCTGAGTTGTCACAGAGACCGGTATGTATGATTTAAATATATGGTTAAAGTATTCTTTTGGTCCCTACAGTGACACTCATTTTTTAACCTGCTCTCTATACATAATATATATATATATATATATATATATATATATATATATATATATATTTAATTTCGGTCCTTATATGTAAATTATTTTTGATTTGGACCTTGCAATTTATTATTGTTAGGGAGTAACACCGTTCGTTGGACTTTAAGTATAGGAACCAAATTGAAAATGATTGCCACATGTAGGGATAAATATACTTTTTTTGTCCCTATATGTGACAGTCATTTCAAACTCGGTCGTTATATTTTAATTCCGCCTCTTTGGCATCAATAAACGGCAAGAACCAAACTGAAAATTGAAAATGATTGCACATAGTCTTAACTCTGAATTGAAACTTTATTACCGTATAGGGACTAAGTTGAGAATGAGCATTACATGTAGTAGCCAAAAGTATATTTGAAGTTTAACCTATATTTTAATTGATTTTCATCAAGAACCATATTGCTCTCATGTCTGCTATCAACAGGCATAGAAATTTGTATCTTGTAACTGGTCTCTAATAACTCCGTTTACCCTTTCCTTAGGTTTCCCAAGTTTTAGATGTTGTGTCTATTGGGCAGCAGGTTTCTGTGATGTGCATTTGCCAAGATTTTCATGGCAACATTTAATTATCTCTTAAAGCAACTTTGCCTCATCCCGGCAAATCTGAAACTACTGATGTAGATGAAGGATCTGGTGCATCTGCAAAAGAAAAGGCCAACATTTGGACACCTGTTCGGAATGTGTCTAGCACCAAAGAACAACCGAATTCTGCTTCTGAGTTGCCTATTGGTATAGGAGGAGAAGTGTTACAGAGTATTGCAGAGTGTGTCGAGGCAGGTAAAGCGAAACCAAAACCTGTGGCCTCCCAAACCATTTTGATACAAAGTGTTGCATAGTGTGATGAGGAGAAGCGTAACAGCAAAGATCTGTCTTGGAAGAGTACCACCATTGATAATTGGGTACAATAGGATTGCGAGTCAAAATCTCGTCGATCTCAAAATGTGGTTGATTCTCCATTTTCTGATTCAGGTCCTTCCCCATATAAAACTGCTAAGTAGTCAAAACTTCCTATGCAAAAAGAATCATTTAAGGAAGCTGGTGATAAGGCAGCAGTAACTGCAAAAGATCTGAAACTTGGAACCAAAGTTACTGCCAAAGTTTATCAAATTCGTGCACATGGGTTGATATTGGATTTGGGTGGAGGACTTCCAGGCATGTACCGATTTGAGGTAGTAATCATCTTCTGAATCTTATTTTAAATTTTGTTTTGAGTAAGTATGTTTTTTCATGTTTTCTAGTTTGCTGAATATTTTTTTTCATTACCTCTTGTTGGAGAAATATTCTCGTACCGGTTTGCACTTTTTAGTTAATCGTATTATGAGCTCATTTGGGTAAACAGTTTAATTAAACACTTATTCCAATAAGCTTTTTTTGAAATAAGCTAAAAAGAACATATTTTCCTAAGCCTATGTGATATGCTTATTGAAAGTTTGAAACAAGTTATAAGGAGCTTATAGGATGGTCATAAGCAATTTTCATAAGCTTCTCAGATAAGCTTATTTGAATAAGATATTCTTATAAGCCCAAATAAGCTCTCTATATAGCTTTTTAATTGTCTAGTATGCTGCATTTGTTGTGCATATTGGCTAATTATTAATACACATGGGTGTACATGCTTTCAAATTGATGTCTTTTTCCTTTTCTTTCCTCTTGCTTTCTGTTTCAGCAACTAAGAACCTGTCTCATTGTAGCAATATTTCACCGATACATACAATCAAGAACTCCTTTACTTCTTATATTCATACCATGCATTTTGAAGTATTATTAAATTATATTGTTCTCTTTTCTTGATGTCTCTTGGCTAAACTTTTTCGCTTGTTAACGTTATGTTTTTGGTCTCTGATGTAAAGCTTGTTTTTAACTTGGTCCCTATATGTAAATATTTTATTTAGTCTCTCTATATACAATTAGTTTCGATTTTATCATTGTCGTTTATTGTTGTGATAACACTGTTTGTTAGAGAAAGTATAGGGATCAAATTGAAAATGATTGGTATATGCAAGAATCAAAAGTATAGGAATGAGGTTGAAAACGAATGTCACCTATAGGGACCAACATGAGACCATTCAATTCACCTGCTGACCTATTCTTGTTTAACCATGCAGGAAAATAGCAACAGGGATTATAAGGTAGCTGACGAAATACGAGTTTTGTGCTCAAGCTTTAATAGCAAGGGAATTCCAGCATTGTCTTTGGTGGATGATGAGTAACTCCCTCGTGTTCATTTCTTTCATAAAAGAGCCCATAGATTTATGCCGCCATGATTTCGAAGAAATACTCGCAGCTGCATTTGCAACACCGATGATTTTATTGAAAATTTGGTTATTGAAAGAGCCTAATAGCATCAACCGAGCTATAAATGCCTCAATGAACTTTGGGAACTTTTTCACCCGACCTTAAATTAACCGTATGGAGATTGAGAATGATGCTAAAACATGGCTCGTAGAGATGCTCGATGCAAGTTTGCCATCATGATCACCATTTCATAACATTAGTGGTATAAGTCTTCGTCATTGACATTTGTTTGGTTGTTAGTTATCCATAGGATATGTTTAGTTTTTTGTTGAGAATGGAGGAATTTATTGTCTACGCCAAAGTTTTATTTTAAAGGGGGGAGGAGAGAGTGCAACTATGGGGGTTTAACACCAAATACTTACACTGTATGCAGCATTCCTCTCCCAATTGAGTTGCCTCTTAGAAAGACCTAAGTTAATTGTGTTTTGATTTGAAAGCATTTCATTGCCACATTGTCTATTCCTATGATATATTACTTTGTGATATCTTCATTTTCTGTTAAAATGTTGTGCCCAAGGTAGTGTTTGTGCAAAAGTTTTCTTAATCCGTCATTGATTTATAATTCCTCAATATAATCTTATAATAAATAAAACGAGAATTGAGTTTGTAAAAATTTGAAAGATGCTATTTTTTGGCGCAAGAAAATGGCTCTTGTCCAGAAGGGATGACTTCATGTAACAAGCACTCTGTTGTACTCTCCCATTTCATAATTATTGTATTTTAAAGTTATGTACGAGTTTTAAGGAATGGTTAAATGATATAAGAATTTGAAACAGTTTGGCTATAATACTTTTATATAATCTTTAGTGAAGAGAGAAAGATATTAGAAGCGAAAAGATAGTGTGATAAATAAGAACACGTTGAGAAAAATAGCATTAACTATTTACTGTGTTTTATAAAAAAAAAAAAAAAAAAAATTACACATGAAACAACAAGAGAAAAAAAGTATATAAATAATACATATAAATGTATACTTTAAGTGTGAATCGTATCTATGTCATTTTTGCCTTAGAATTTATATGTTAATGTCATAATTAATCTCTCATTCATATATCTCGGCTTATTTTGAGCATCAATCTCTAATTTTAATATGCTCATATTCTATATTAATGGCAAGATTGTTTATTTTTATCTTGTTTATATATATTTATTTATAAAATTTGAATTTATATTGTTGTACCTGTACCCCAATTTTTTTGAAAATGTCGTACCCGTACCGGGTACTATACCCGTATCCAGTACCCTACTCGTATTTGTGCAACATAAATTCTAATTAAGAATATAATGGATGTTTCTTTATGCATTTTTAATTTTTTATTCATTTTCCAAAATTCTTAAAATAGCTTTCGAAACATATTTTCGGAAGTGTTCTAATACTATTTTTTTAATTACATAGTTAGAAGATCCAAATTTGAAAACATGTTTCGAGAATCAGTGTGGTTTGAAATTTTTTTTTTTTAAAGTATTAAAAGAATTTACCATTAATTAGGAGAGCTATATGTTACTACTTCCTTTTATATTTTTTGGTTTTTTAGTTTTTTTTTATTTCATATTTTGTCTTTTTATTATTGCAATGCATAAACATAATTTTTTTTAATTTTAATTTTTTATTCACTCCTCGTTAATTATATTTTTATTCTCTTTCTCATTTCTAAATCACTATATATTAATTAATGAACATATTTCTTAATAAAAATTAAATATTACTACAATCTTTTATTAAATATGAGCATTTTAAACAAAATATACACAAAATTTGTAATGATTAATACTTTCTTAACATATATGTCTAGATCTAAATGGCTAAAAGATATTGAACGAAAGAAGCAGTAATTTCAACTATCAAGTTTAAAGAGGATTGTGACAATGTCTTATCCTGACCATTGTTTTCTTTACGCTTGTCTCGGCTTTCTCCACACAACTTTTTCTATGCCCTCCTCACCATTCTCGAAAAAAGATGTCACATGCAAAAACTTTGAGAAAAAATATCGTGAGAAAGAAAAACTTTTTGTTTTTATTTTTTATACAAGAGCATCCAAAGGAGAATCTGGAGAAAGTTTGGTAGAGAATCTTAAATCTAGATTTTTTTTTAGACTTTCTCAAGACTATGTTAATCTTCAAACTATGGTGGAAAGTCTTAAGTTGAGTCTTTAAAATAACAAACTCAACTTAAGACTATGTAGGACTCGTTTTTCTCTTTTTCTTCTTTTTTTACTTTATAATACACTAATAAATAAATAATAATAATAATAATAAATAAATATTATTAACATCAAATAAATAATAATAACAATTCATTAATAATAAATAATAATAATAATAATATTCTTTTTTAAAAATAAAAATATATATTTTCTAACTGTATACTTTTTCTCTTTTACTCTTAAATATATTGTCTTGTTATGAAAAAATAAATAAATAAATAAATAAAAATATTTTTATATTCAAATAAATAAATAAATAATTTGAAATCAATAGCCGTTTAAGGATATACATCCAAATCATAGGCTACTTCGTAATCGCACACAACGTTATTAATTGCAAGATGATTTTTGTGGCAACATTTTCGAGGACAAGAAGGAAGCGTTAATTAAATTATAAGAATTAGAATTATATTATATTTTTAATGTATTTTATAATTTTTAGTAGGTACCATTAATTATTGTAATGTTAACTTTTATTTAATTTTAATATTTAAATATTATTTGAGATTATTTTTATAATTTGTACGTAATTGTTATTATTGAAATTGTATACAAAAACATTATTGAAACAAATTTGCGTATAAAAGTACATGATGATGTTATGCTGATGCATGTTTGGTGAGTTTGATGTTAAGACTCTGTTGTGGGGAATATATGGAAAAGTCTGAAGTTGAGTCTGATAGCAGAATGATGATGTAATGCTGATGTGTCAGAGTCTGGTGAGTCTTAAGTTAAGACTCTTTTGTGAATGCCCTAAGTATTAGATAGTGAATTTTGCTTATATTTAAATATAAACACTTATTTTAATTTATGATGACATTAATTACTTCTTTTTCATAAATGCATTTATTTAATCAACAATTTTTAGAGTTCCAATGATAATTGTAGGAGTAATTTTGAAAAAGTATATCAAATATTATCATTATCAATACTATTAACAATATTAACTAATTTTCATAATCCATATAAACATCTACCTTAAATATTTATATTTAGAGAGAGAGGGAGTAGTTATGATTAACTTTTCAAAGCATTTTGAAAAATTGTATTTGTACCCAAAAAATCTTGTTTAAGGCAATCACAACATAATCTTAAGATAATCTAATAAATAGTCTTAATATTAGATTTTTTTTTTAATTATAAGACTTTGTTATTTTTCAAAATTTGATGATGTAAAATTAGGTATAAAAATACATGATGATGTAATGCTCATACCTAAGACTTGTGAATTTGATAAGTCTTAATTGCTATTATAAAAGATATGAAAAGTTTAAATTTGAATCTTATATCATAATAATAATGTATTAATATTAATAGCTGGGACAGCCAGCCACGCAGCTCGCTCCGAATTAGTCTCAAAAACTCCCTGATATTAAAGGTGCTCTTGGAGATACGATGTTTTTGCAAGGAATTCGGATAGAAAAAATATGTACTAATATTTATATGTCATAGTTTGATAAATATAATATTAAAATTTTGCTTTAAATGCCCTTACATTTATCGAATGGATCATCATCCGATTGCATAAAAAAATAATACTGTATTTTGGTAGGCTTATCTGATAATTCAATGGATTGCATGTGAGTAAAAGTTTACAAGTCTTAATAAATTTAGGAAGATCATGAGGAAGGCGATGTGGGACTTTCAATACGCCCCCTCCAACGAAGCCTGTCGGACCAGTGTATCTATTGACCCATAACAAAGGACAACTTTTGGCCCATAACAATCGGAAAGAAGTTAGGCTCTGACTCTGATATCATGTTAAGATTCCATCTCAAAACCAATTGACAATGAGTGGAGTAGCTGAACATTAAATGCAAAAAACAACAGAAGAACTAGTCAATAGAATCTAAATGTATGTAACAAGTGCTGCACAGCAACAGGAATGTGTCAATGGCTGAAGACATTGATGAATTCTCTGGGTCACATCAATCACAAATTCCCATTTTGAACAGCAAAATTAAGCACACACCATAAATAATTTGTTGACTTTTAACAATTTCAATTTGACTTTAGAGATATTTAGAGCTCCGGCAACCGGCGTTTGACAAATTGAATGGTATCAACTGTTGCATCCTACAAACGAGTTCTCGAACAATATATATTAGAAAATAGAAAATATGCAAATTAATGTTGAAAAATTGTGTTTAAAAATTCTGACATTAAACTCACTATTTTCTCACCCGAAACAACTCTTTACTTACTTAAACAATACTCCCAACAATCTTATTTATACCCTTTTAGGTTTTTCACTACTATCAAGAAAAGTGGATAAATTTGTTAGTGATATTGAAAATGTGAAAATTTGATATACTTTTTCAAAACTACCCATATAATTATCATTAAAACTCTAAAAAGTGTTGACTTTATAGAGGTGTTAGTGAAAAGAAGTAATTAAATGTTATTAAAAATTGAAAAATGATCTTATAAATATGACCAAAATAAAAAGCTCAAAAGGATCTTATAATAAATAGGACCGGAGGGAATATCATATTTCATATAGATATTGTCTTGTTAAGTATTGGCATAGGTAAAGTATCAGTTCTTTCTTTAGTTGAAAAAATAAAAAAGTTCTTTCCATTTGTTTTTCAAAATAAATACATGACTTTATTAATAAATTTTGCATTATTTCGTTAAAGAGATTATAAGCAAGTTTTGACTACTACTATTTAGGAAGAATATTCTCCATTCTGTACTTGTTATATGGATCTCATATAATTATTTAAGGGTAGAATATAGTACTTTTCTGGGAAGAAAATTCTCCTCCGTGAATATTTAAGATCTTTTTGACTATAAGCATGCACCAAATGACAACTATAATGGATGGACGTAGTCACTTTTCTTAACTTAAAAAAACATTTTCTGTTAAATCCGGAGGAGAATTAATATTTGGATAATTTTTTAACAATCTATTAAACTAATTGTTGGGTGATAAATTATTGTTAGATTTTTTGTGGAAAAAATAAATTTTACCATTTGACTCTTATCAAAATTTGCTTATTTCAATTTAGTTTCAATGTTTAAATTATATTTAGGTTTAACATAGGTCCTTGACATTTACGTTACTTTTGTCAGATACCTTTTTTTTTTAAATGTCTGACTCTCCGAAGTTAGTTTTGGATTTGTCATATATTTCTACTCTCAATTCTGACCAATTTTGCTGAAATGTAACATCAAAATCCTGGTTTGATGCAGGAAATTCGGCACGTGGTGCCCTGTGTGCGAATTTTTTTAAAAAAAAATTAAAAATCTAAAAAACTTAATATTTTTATTTTTTTAGTTAAAGAAAAAAAAAGATTGAAAAGAGAGGTCATCTTCGCCCATGTGACATCACGCAGCACCACATGACCATCCTCTTGCTTTTGACCAGGATTTTGATGTTACATGCCAGCAAAATTGGTCAGAATTGGTAATAGAGGTATATGATAAATCTAGAAGTAACTTCAGGGAATCAGACATTGAAAAAAAAAGTAAAAATATCTCGCAAAAGTACCCCAAACTTCAAGGACCATAATTAATATGTAACTTTTATATTGAAAATGAGAAAGGAAGAAAGATAATTTTTGGGTTTAAGTAAAATTAAGCCTAAAAACTAAACGATCGTGGATAGTGAAAATGAGACGAATGTGTTATGTGTAGGGTAAAAATGGATTGAATGTATTTAGCAAAAGGTATTTTTGATAGTTGTTCATGCCAAAGTTCTTAATTGCCTTGGGTGTAAATAGTACTTTTTGAGGGCAATTAGAAAATTAAAAAAAAAAAATCAACATTGCATTTTATAGCATGTTAGCTTGCTACGTTTCAAACAAAGCAAAAGTGCTTTTTTGGTTCTCTAAGAGATTTATTCGTTCCAAAGTGGTTTTTCAATTTTATTTTTTTTAAAATAATCTCTCAAATTTGTTTCTATTTGCTTTATTAGTCCTTCCGCCAATTTTCCATTAAAATAACTCTTCCGTCGTGGATCTTCTTTGACAAGCACCATATATTTTATTGCAAAACTTCATTTTATTGACAAGTCTAATTTTACCTTTAACCCACTTTCATCTCCAACCCCAACTCATCAGTCATCTCCTACCCTAACACCACCCCCACCTTATGTTATCACACTACCCATTGAAAATAATTGTTTTAAAAGAGATTCAAGTAAAAATTAAAATAGAAGTTTTGCTATCTTCATATCCGGTTTCTCTTTGATTTACTAAAACCCGTAAGCTTCCCTCTGCAAAATTTATTAATATGAGTAATTCATAAGTCTTTTATACCTACATGTCAGTTTGAATTTGGGAATGAACATTCTACAGCTGCAGATTTATCTCTTCAGTAACAAACATGATGAATGAATTGTGCCATTATTCAAACTCATTTTCTCAAGCAGATACTGGGTCTGTTTGGCAAAACTAACTTATAGTTGTGTGCTTATAGCTGATAGTTGTGAGCTTATAGCTGATATATAGCTGTGAACCTAGCTTATAGCTGTGGGATTATAGCTGTATAGTTAACTTATTGAACTAGAGCTGTTTGACAAAACTAACTGCATAACTAATTTAAACATGTTAAATGACTGAAAAGTACATAACATGTAGAATAATAATTAATATTGACATTCATATTTCAATGACGATAATACTACACTAGTAGCTTATAGAGAAAGACATATACTTCATTCATATAGATGTAAATGATTAAAAAATTATAACATTCATAATAATTATTACTAAGTACTACTACACTTTAAACATTTTTATTATTTTTATAAAACTTTATTAACAATGACACGAAAGAAGGACAAAACTTTTAGCCTATTGTTGGATACACCGCCATCACAAAATCACACAAATCCAATCTGAACCAAATTCACAAAATAAAAAAAATTGAGGATAACAAAAAAGTGAAAGAGAAATTTGATGATCAATGTTGAAATAAATATCACATACCTTTATTTCTCCTGAATCAATAGTTAAATATATGATTTCTTTATGAGTGGTTTTGGTGTGATGCGTACAGATGTTGAATATATAGAAGGATTCTATGTTTTTGGGTTTGAGGGAAAAAAGTAAAAAATTTGGGAGGTAATATTAATTTGGGCCAAAATAAATAATAATATAATTTAATAAAAAAGGGTAAAATTGAGATATGATTTATTGAAAGCTCTTATTTTTTTCTCAAAGCTACCTGATGTAGCTTTCTAAAAGCTAGCTTTCAAAAGCTATAAGCTTCCTTTTTGAAAGCTATAAGCTTCTTTTATTTTTTTGTTCACCAAACAGCTATAGTAGCTTATTGATCAAATCAATAAGTTAAAAGCTACTAAATAAGCTATAAGCTTGTCATACCAAACACACTCAGTACTAAATGCAGCTTTCTATTATATTCATAAGCACAACACAAATCAATGATAAATCTAAATATATATACATATAGGATATACTGTGCTAAAGCGTTCCAACTAAAAAACACCTTATATATAATGTATGTTAGCAAATCCATATATATATATATATCAAAAATTCAAATACCTACTTGGAACTATAGATTATATTATTTCACGAATTCGAAGACAAATCTAATCTTTTTTCATTCCAATGATATCAATAGAGAGAGATCGAATTGCTAAAATATAAAAGAAACACAATCTAATTTTTTTTAAGACTTAATTATGTTATTAGTCCCTGAAATTCGGGAAACTTTTGCCAGATATCCTTATTCTTTTTTTTTCAATGTTTGACTCCTCGAAGTTACTTCTGAGTTTGTCATATACTCCTACTACCAATCTGGACAATTTTGCTGACATGTAACATCGGAATTCTAATCAGATGCATCAGAATCCTGATCAGATGCAGGAGGTTAAGCACCTAGTGCCCCGTGATCGAAGATCCTTTTTTAAAAAAAATTAAAAAACTAAAAAACTTAATATTTTTGTATTTTTAGTTAAATAAAAAAAGAGAAAAAAGAATTGAAGAGAGAGTTCATCTTCGCCCGTGTGACATCACTCGACACCACATGACCAACCTCCTGCGTCTGATTAGGATTCCGATGTTACATGTCGGCAAAATTGGTCAGAATTAGTCGGCAAAATTGATCAGAATTAGTAGTAGGGGTTATGACAAACTCAGAAGTAACTTCGGGGAGTCAGAATTGGAAAAAAAGAATAAGAGTATCTGACAAAAGTACCTCAAATTTCAGGGACTTGTTACATAATTAAGTCTTTTTTTAATCCCAATACCAGTAATGTAAAAGACAAAAATTTTGAAGATTTCTGACACGTCATCGGCTTAAGTTTGATATTAAGCTTAATCAATTTACCAAAAAAGGTGAGATTAGAGATAAAGGTAAGTTAGAGATAGAAGAGATTTGTCGAAAAAAAGTGATGGAATGCCTAACTGCGCAAACAAAATCAAATTTAAGAGACAATTTTTTTTTAAAAAAAAAAGTTAAAGATACCGCTTTAGAATAAATAAATAATTAACCCAAGAAAAAAAAAACCAGTTTTGCAAATAGAGTTAAACAAAAAACCAAGCTAAACAAACTTCCAATCTATAGTATGGTCTTTTTTAATTATCTAATTTAATCAAATGCTAAAAAAATATATGCAATCTACATTTATTATAAACATTAAAAAATTGCTAGAAAAAGGGGAAAAATGCCTTTGTCCAGAAAAATGTGAATTCAGACTAAAGAATTCTTCTAATCTAGGAGCAACTCTTATGAGAAAAATATAAAACAAATTAAAAAATATAAAATTCCTCATTCTCTGTTTGACCATGACTCAATTTTTTATTATTATTATTATTCTCACAATTACTTTCAATTTTCTCCACTCCTTTATTATTTTTCTCTCCTTCATTACCGGCATCATCACTCTTTGGAAAGTACACTCCATGGACAAACAACTCCACATCTTTTTTACTAAACCCCACAGTGTCCCCAACCTCATTTGCAGGAATATAAGGTGGTCTTGCTATTTCCAACACCGTGTCCCACTTTACCCCTTTAAAGAAATCATGACCCTTGATCTCATCAACCTTGATCCTACGGCTAGGATCTTTTTCCAACAATCTTTTAATTAAATCCCTTAACGCCGTCTTCTCTCCCGTTAGTTCCGGCTCCTTCCTTAAAATCCGGTGAAATGTTTCTTCTCTATTCGCACCCGTAAATGGTGTCGTTCCGTACAACATCTCGTACAGAACGACACCGTATGACCACCAATCTGCGCTAAAATCATGACCCTTTCCCGCTACAATTTCAGGTGCCACGTATTCTTCCGTACCAACAAACGAGTTCGATTTCTCAACTGAGTCGAACTCGCTTCGACTCATTGAGTTGTTGTAGAGCCTAAGTTGATTTTCCAAGTCTGAGTCACACGGTGAAATTCCCGAGTTACAGCTGTAAAATCGCGAGAAGCTAAATTTTTTTCTTCTGGCGTGTTTTTTTTGTGTCTCTAAGTTGAAACTTTTGAACGAGTCCAAACTCAGCGATTTTGTAGACTTTTTGTTTAGCATGGTGGAGAGATCAAAATCAACAAGCATTATGTGACCGTTTTGTTGGATCATTATGTTGTCTGGCTTCAAATCTCTGTACACTATTCCCAAATTGTGCAAATATTCCAATGCTAGGACCAATTCCACCGCGTAGAACCTTTATAAGAAGTCCCAAAAAAAAAAAAAAAGACAAAAGGAACAAATCAGCATTTTATATTCTTGAATATAATTATAATCACGTGATATTAAAAAAAAAAAATCAACACTTTAGTGTTTTTTCATTTTTTGGTAGTTTAAAAAAAAATTTAAAGAATTTCATCTTAGTTCTTAAGAAATCTAAGATAACAATAATATAACACTAATATCTCAGAAAAATCAATTCGAAGATTTTTAAGTACTAAAGTTGGTTTTTTATGTTTCTAGACATTTTTTCTAGACACAACTTTATCAATTTATAAGCTCTTTGTACAATTATTAATTTAGTGACTCAATTTTTTTTTGCAACTTTAATGACTCAAATTGTAAACCTCAATTATATAGTCTCTAACAAAGACAAATAAACTAATCTCACAATTGCATCACACAAATATAAATCTTTAGAAGTGAAAATGAAAAATAATCATAAAAAATTTCTCAAAGTTAAAGTGTAACATCAAAATTTTCCAAATTGTGGTATATTGTTATCTTCACCTTTTTTAACAAGTGTCAGTTATGTTATGAGCTAAGTAAATTAAAGATAAAAATAATTTATGTGATTCAGATCTTGATTTAGATAGCAATTTATCATATAAAGTGCAAATCAAGACCTTTACTGATATCATTATTACTAAGATTTAGTAATTAAAAACAAAGGTGTGTATAATTTGAAGGAGAAAAAAGAAAAAAAGTTTACCTGATTGTATCATCTGAGAACATTTTTTCAGACTGTTTATTCCTAAGAGAAAGCAAATTACCACCATGACAATAATCAATTCCAAACCCAAGAATCTTGTCAGTTTCAATAACCCCTCTCAACCGCGGCAACAGCGCGTGATCCAAACGACGTAGCACTGATTCCTCAAACGACACCCTCTTGTACTCTCCACCATCACCACCACGCCCTTCCTTATTCTTTTTCTCTATCAACGCTTTGGATATGACTTTGAGAGCCATGCATGACTGGTCACCGGTTGGTCCGGTCTTGGTGAGGAACACCACCCCTTTGGCACCGCGTCCAACGGGGGCTATTACTTTTAGGTCTTGGAAATCTAGTGATGATGGTAAAGTAGTGTTTTTTTGTTGGTTGTTACCGTCTTTCATATTGTATGTAACCTCTTAATATCAATATCAAGATGAGGTAAAAAAAAATAAAAAGTATGGTGGTGGTGACCGGTTACCGGAAGAGCAGGGTCAGGGAGGGATGTTAAGTTGAAGGGTATGAAGAGATGGGAGGGTGAGAGAGGTTTTATAGGGCGTGCATTTGGTGGGCTGAGTGTGTTTTCCATTCTTGTTGGACAAGAATATCGCGTGTTTGGTTTTGAACTGTTAAACACGGGTTGTGTTGTGTGAAGTGAAATCAACTTTGGGTGGTGATTTGACACGTGTATGGAGATGGCGTCATGGCATATGACTCTAGAGAATAAATCAATAAATAAAGGCATATGCTATTCGGTGGCTTAAGGATACTTGACAAACAATTTAAAGTAGATAAAAAATAGAGAAAATGGATGATGTATCGATAGTTTAAAGCATTTTTACATCGTTAATATATCATTCATCATTCATGTGCTATTGAGTATTGACTCTTGATTAAAAATAAAATAGATGAGTGATAGATGATGAACCGACGGTGTAAAAAACTTTATACCAACGATGTTTCGGAAAAAAAAAATGCTAATGTATGATTGTTTTTTATCTTAAAGTAATATTCACTCAGGGCATATGATAGCAAGACCATGAATAAATAGTGTTGTGGAAGGACTGTTTTGAAAGTGGGAATGTGACCAAAACACAGCAAATTGTGGGGTTGAGACAAAATACGTAAGAATTTAAATGAAATAAAGGTTTTTTTTAGCATAGAGAATGGACAAATTTTATAGAAAAGCGATGCATTACATGAACATAAATAATTTTTTCATTATTATCCTTAATTATTAAGATAAATATGTTGTGGAAGGACTGTTTTGAAAGTGGGAATGTGACTGACCGAAGGACAGCAAATTGTGGGGTTGAGAAGAAATACGTGAGAATTTAAATTAAATAAACGTTTTTTTTTTAAAAGCATGAGAAGAGAAACGACAAATTTTAAGAAAAGTGATGCATTAAAAAATTATGTTTTTTAAATGAAAATAAATTTATGTTTATTTCTTGAAATAAAATACAAATTCTTTCGGCTTAAATACCAAAATGTTCCCACAAATATTGACTCTTTTGAAATTGATCCCAAAAAAAAAATATTTTTTGTTTTGATCCTTGTATTTGCAAAACGTTTTGGTTTTGGTCATTCCTTTTAAATTTTGGTCCTCGTAATTATGTTAGTAGCTTGTTTTATTAGTCTCTCTATTATTAGATTTGATAGGTTTTGGTCCCTCTACCGTCATGATTTTTTGAATTCGATTCTCTTATGTAATGAAAGTTGTCTTTTTACCCTTGAGAATTAATACAAGAATATATCTTTAATTGGTTATAGAATGTAATGTATTACGTTTTTGGCGTTTTTCATCCACATTTAATAGGAGGGACTAAAACCAAAATATTTTGCAAATGCACGGATCAAAACCAAAACTTTTTTTTTTACATAGATCAATTTTAATGGGGTCAATATTTATATGGACCATTTTAATATTTAAGCATACTTTTTTTATTCTTATCCTTAATTATTTAGAAAATCTTTAAATAAATTAAATAAAGAGTGAGATTTTTTTTATAAACATAAAGAATGAGACTTATTTATGTATCTTTTGAAATTTGTCCGTGAATCAATTTTGTGTTTAAAAAATGTAAAAGTTCAAGAGAATATCTCAAATATGCGTCAAGATAGTTTTCAATAAAAATAAAACATCTCAAAGATTTGAAGTGAAAATGAGAAAATAATTATTTTATCCTTTATTTAAAAATATATCAGAATTGGTTTAGATACTTATTTTTTACTTTTCATGAGCTAAATTAATAACCGAAAAAAATTTGGGAGCGTTTAAAATAAGAGAAAATGGGTAACGCATCGACGATGTAAAATTTTTTACACAATCCGTGCATCATTCATCCGTTTATGATCGTTAACTTTTAAATTAAAATAATACAAATGAATGGTGAACGATTGACTAATAATGTAAAAAACTTTATACTGTCAATGCATAACTGCATATCCATTAATCTCTTAAAATAATTATATACTCTTAAATCATTAAAGTAAAAAATTACAGAAAGAAAAAGAAATAGTTGGTCAGTGCCGTGGGGAGGAAGGAAATTTCGGCGCAGTCACGGAATATAGTAATAAGTAAGTATCTATGTACAGCATAAAAAGCAGAAAGAACGGAACATATGCTTTTTAACCTTTTCTTTACCATATTGGATTATACTTTAGAGATCTAGTTATCTAGAAGGTTGACTCGTCTCACCTGTTTTGAACTTGTTAACTACTATTACTTCCCCCGTTTTTATCTTAAATATCAATTTCGTCCTATAAATATTTATATATTTAAAATTATTTTTTGCAAAAGAAAATTTCTTTGTTTTTTGGTTTTGTTTTGATTTTGGTTCCGTCGTTAATTTTTAATTTTGGATTAAAAATGTTCTAGTAACCTAATAGGACATGGATCAAAACTAAAACATAACGAAAAAACAATGACCAAAACCAAAATAAAAATGAAAAATAGGGACAAACTCCAAATAGTGAAAATATGGGGACCGAAATAAAAACTACATTTGCATTATCCTAAACCATACGGCGGGAGCTAAAACCAAAATAGAACAAAAAAGCAGAGACCAAAAAAAAATGTAAGGACTAATTTTAAAGAGATCAATATTTATAGAGACCAATTTGGTATTTAAGCCTTTTATTTATAAGTTATACTCCCTCATGGCTTTATTATAAGACTTATTAAGAATAGAGCTACTTTGGAAAAGTTACATTGAGAATGAAGCAAAAATTAAATGAGACAACTACTTTCTAAGAATATTTTTTTAATAATTGTATTGTAATTAGAAAGTTGGTTAACTTTTATTGTATTTGATATCAAGATAAATATTTTTTTTCCCTTTATATTAGAGATCGAAGGAAGTACTCAAGTGAGATACACGAATGAGTAGTTAATTCCAAGTGCAAATCCAGAAAGCAAGTGAGAATGGATTCGATTATATTACTTTTGAGATATTACTTCGGTCTCAAATATAAGAAAAAAATAACTAATTACATATTTTCAGCTCTCAAATATAAGAAAAAAAGAAAAAAGCTCCACTAGTGGTCTTAAATAGATGCAAAATTTAAGTTCTTTTTTTTTTAAAAAAAAAAGTGGTCTCTAAGTTTACTTTCGTTAGCACAGTTGGTCTTGTCTTCTTCTCCATTGGGTTTCTAGGTTTCAAAAAGAGGTAATCCATTTGGGTATATTATAGAAGAAATTAGACATACATGTAAGTTTAGAAAGGTGATTAGAAGGTTTTTATAGATATGGATTGAAGTGAGTTTTGATGCTTGGTGATATCATGTTGGGGAAGAAAAAAAAGAAGAAAAAATAGAGAAAAAATGAAGGTGGAATGATGTGGTAGTGAGAGGCAACCATGGATAAAGAAAGAGGAGGAGGAAGAAGAAAAAAAATACAGAACCTTGTCACTGGATTTTGGTCAAAAATCATGTCGGAGAAGATGAAAAAGTGAATAGAGGGAGAAGAAAAAAAAAGTATTTTAATGGATTTAACGGAAAAATAGATGGATGGACCATCAATGATAATTGAAGTAAACTTGAGGGATTATTTTCGGAAAAAAAAATTCGAGGGACAAGTTTTGGACAAAGAAATAATTTTAAGGGGACCCAAAAAACAGTTTTGCCGACAATAATTAAATAAATTAACCATTTTATATGGATATTTTAAGAAAGTAGTATTGTAATTGAATCAAAAATTATAAAAAGTTAGTAAACTTTCTTATATTTGAAATCATTAATAAAAATATTTTTTCCTTGTAATTAAGACTAAAGAGAGTAATGAATAAGCTTTCCAAATTAATTTTTTTTATTTTTTTAATTTCTTATGTTCAGTGGTAAAGATGGGGGTTAAGCAAACACTTGAATAGACGAGAGATAAGGTTGGAAGCGTTTAAAAAGATATACGAGTGCGGTTCAAAAAGTAGTTAAAGAAGACGGTTCAGAAAATATTAAAAAAAAATAGAATAAATGAAGGCGTTTTTTAAGCTAAAAGAGGGTCGTTCCGAACCTCCTTTAAATCTAGTGCCCTTGTAAGTGGCACAGTTATGAGGGTGGTTCGGAACCGCCCCCTATACTTTTAAAGAGGGCGGTTCCGAACCCCCTCATAACTGTGTGCGGTACCGCCATCTAAAAAAGTATAGAGGGTGATTTCGAACCACCCTCAAAAGATTTTTTTTAGTAGTGTTTGGTTGGATGTGCATTTGAGGAGGAGAAGGTTATTTGTGAAATTTTTTTAAAGAAAAAGTGATTTGGGTTTTAGTAGTACCAAATAAAAAAATGGAGGTATAGAATTAGCCCAACCTCCAAGTTTGTTCCTAAAACATTTTCTTTACAGCTTTCATTTTGACGTGCAACTTTATTGTTTGTGGCAAGTTGGTTTTATGGAACTTTTGTGTGAAGTTTAATGGTGACCAGCTGGGCCTTCTTCACATTTCTTAGCTGTCGCATGCATGAACTATTCAAACTATTTAGATTGCTTATGTTGCTCTCATGCTTGCTACTGTAATTTGTTATGTTCATACTTTACTCTATTCATGAGGTGAGTCTCTCTATTGATTACGGCAAAAAGTGCAACCTAGGCTTCACCATTTATCCCTCACCTATGGTTAGGTCTCCAACCTTGAACTGTTGAACACTATTGGCAACTACTTTAAAATGGGATAAAATTTAAAGAATGTGTATATCATTTTTTTACTCAATCTTTTGAGAGGAAAACAAACATTTTGCTAATGTTTCCTTTTGTTGGCATAGTAATTTGCCTTTGCTGGTTTTTGCCAACGTTTCATATGGCTTTGTTTCGAGCAGACAAAAGTATCACGTAAACGGTTTAATCTATAAGTTGCATAAATAGTGTGTATCTATAAGCCTCAATGCTAACTAGTTAAAAAGTCAAAATTGCCAAAGGAGAAAATGTAATAGTAGTACTTTTTCGGTAAGCAATGTGGGACTTTCAACGTACCCCATCCATAAAAGCCTATAATGGAGAACAATCTAGAGGAGTTGGGATCTGACTTCATATCATGTTAAAATTCTATCTCAAAACAAATTGTAATAAAAGAAGTAACCCAACAGGTATTTAAACCATACCAAGGAGAGTGAGACATGTGATGTGGGACTTCTAACACTCTTAAGTCAACAAAGTGTGTGCAAGTGTCAACTTAGAAATTAGAGAATGTACCTGACCCTTGTAATAAGCGCTATACTTATATGGGGAGTTACTTGACCTAGTTCAATTGGGTTGGGCTTGATAAGCAAACATTAAGAGTGGAATAAGGAGAATATTTCATGGAATTAATGGTGCTTAGTCGGTAGCAGTTATGACGGGCAAGAATCAAGGCCAAAATATGGGAATATTTCATTGGGTTTATGTTGCTTTGTGAGCCCGACTAGAGTAGTCAATTATGGTCCATTACATATGTCTCCAACTTGGTGTAAGCTGAGAGCTTGTGCCAAGGTATGTGGTCAGGACGTAAAACATTATTTGAGTTGAGACCTTGATCCCTTGTCAAGTATGGAGGTATGTCGAGAGTAAAATCGCAAATTGGATCTTATTGTTTACAGGAAATGCTTTCGGAATGAAGACCTTTAGCTGAGGCGTATTTCTCGAACCACGATGTATTTGGTCGATGACCAAGTTATCGAGTAGTGTTCCCCATTCGCATTTGTAGCCTCATCAAGCTCGTTGGCTAATCGAGATCGGTGGCAAGTGTGTAATGTACATGATATGAAGTGAATAAATGAATCAACGTCTGTCACTAATGAGAATGGTGAATGCTGAATCTAATGATGCATGGGATGCGATGGGCCTATTTGGCAGGAATGGTTGGAAGCGTAGTGGCATTCATTTTGATTCTGAATAACTATTGGTATCATATAATGCCAGTATTTAAGTTGGCTAGCCTTAAATGCTACTCCCTCCGTTTTATATGTAGCGTGTTTTAAGGTTATGGACGAGTTTTAAGAAATGGTTAAATGATGTAAGAATTTGTTGTATTTTGACTATAACGCTCCTATATTATCATTATTGAAGAGAGAGAGAAAGGTATTGGAAGTGAAAAAGAGAGTGTAATAAATATGAGTGTGTTTGGAAAAATAACACTAATTATGTATTGGATTTATAAAACAACAAGACTTTATGAAATATAATACAAATACTAAAACAATACTACATATGAAACGGAGGGAGTAGCATCTTTAAGTCAACCTAGGCCAGCTTTGTATCTATACCTACTTCATTACATATTAAGCCCTCAACTCGGTAAAGCCTGAAAAGGCTTGTGTCAAGTTCATAAGACATGTGTGATGTTCAAGGCCAATGTGACCTAAGTTCATAAATGTTAGTCCATATGAAATATTGCCATTTAATTACTCTTTTAATTTAACCCCTAATTTATAAATATTTAATTCAATTTGATCCCTGAAATTATTAAATTTATTTCAGATATCTTCTTGGGATGACTGTTTACGATCCACGTGAGACGAAAGTGAGTAACGTTTTACACTAAATAGAAATTTTCAAAATCTCAAAAATGAAAATGAAACCACCTTGCAACGTTGAGGACCAAAATAATAGGTTTGCCCATTATTTACTAACAGTCACTTTTTCCGTGACAAAAATGACGTATAAGATGGACAAATGTTCGGGTAAGATTTTTTCAATAATCAAAATCTCAAAATAATCAGATTTTTTATAGTAATCACAAGCTACTTTGAGTAGCTTTCGATTGACATGAATAACTTTCCAAGTAAACCAAACACAAACAGTGTTTGCTTTACACTAAAATCTCTAAAAATTAAATCACTTTTCTTAAGCTTAAAGATAACAACCCTTTTAAAGAAACAATAGCTTCAACCAGGAAATAACTGTCATCCAAAAACTAAAATAACAAGAACTTCAGACTTCAACATAGGAGGACTTCAAATTTTAAATTAGCCATTTACTTTGTTCATTTTATTTCACCAATATGCATTAAAAGTCTATTTCGGACAAAAGAAAATGCTTCCCAAGATGGTAAATGTGGCAAAGTCCACCAAGTACCAAGAATTCCAACCAAAGTGAACTTTTGACCTCTTATTTCAACAGCAGCAAGGCAAAGAAACTTGTAATCCTGAACTTCAACTTTGCTGGCATATAGTGACTGCATATAAAAGGATCAACATATGTCAAAGGCAATTGTCACCAAGCCAGTGTTCTAAGCCATTGACATGCGTAAAATTCATAACACAAATAAGTAGAGCTCGCAAAACGGGCCAGTATGAGCCTAACGACAAACGGGCAAACTAACGCTCATAAAAGTCTACTCGAATAGACCCCAACCCATTTTGGCTTGGTCTGATTGGGCCGCAACCTGCCCAGGTCACAAGGAACGCCCGCTTTATCACGTTAAGCTTTGGCCTGGCAATTGGGATTAAGCAACTATTTTTTGGCCCAAAGAGCCTCAGGGTTTTCGGCCCAACACGGTCAAGCTCAAGCCCGCAAAATGGGCCAGCCCGAATCGCCAGCTCTACATATAAGATCATATATCACCCTGATATTTGATATTAGTATACACACGACAAATTATAAGTCAAAATACAGTATTTGTTTATAGCAAACAGTAGATCAAATATTAAGTCCAAGAATTATTTCATCTGAAAATATGCCATTACCTTTTTTTTTTGTTATGTCAATATGTAGTGGAATAATACTACTCAAAACATATAACAATCAATAAAGAAACATGGATAGCAATTTGGCATATCGCCAAACAATGTACCACTACCAAATTGCTAAATATTAGACTGCAAGGACAACAGATTCATAAGTGGCAATAAGTGGTTGATAGTTGATACGGAGCAACAAAATAGACAGAAAAACTAACATATCATAGTAATTAGTAACATTGAAAATGCAAAGTTATAGTTTGCTGGAACACTTATGTGGTGCTAACGAAGGGTTGCCCTACCAGCTTAGTTGGTAGAGCTGCGGGACAGAGAGCGCTACAACCTGCATTCGTTTCCTGGTAACGACGCTTCCTCCCTCCCCATAAAAAAGAAAAAGAAAAAACATATTTGGCTATCAAAAAAGAAAAAACATCAACCCTAGTATCTAAAAATATATAACTAAGTGCTACAGGAACAGAAAAAGGAAATTCAACGATTCTATCAGTTTATTATAAAACGATATTAGTCTTATCACATATCTGTAAGTGGAAAATTTGAGATAGTTAATTATATTTCCATGATAAAAAGATAGGGATGGTCACTAACCTTTACATTAAGAAACCGAGTTTGTTGGTGCATACATTGTTCGCATAGCTGCAATACAAGGAATATAATCAACAAATTGACAAGTAAAACAAAATCATATAAATAATATTCGGTGACCCATAAAAACATATTTATTTAAAATAGAAGAAACCTTGGGTTAAGAATAAGGTCACGAAATTCTTATAGAGAATGTTTTGTTGTGTAAAAAGGAAAACTCAAGTTCCGAAATGAAATATATTGATAAAAAGTTAAAAACCAAGTAGAAAGCTCTTAAGGTGGTTTGAAAATAGTCATCAAAGATATTAGTGTATACTCTGTAGTTTATACTACTACTTCGTTAAGTTATAAATGCAGTATCTTACCTTTTCAACAAAAACATAGACAGAGAAAGGACTGGGCTTTGTGCTGAGGAGGAATAAACTAACTTTAACAAGTAGTATACCAATCGGATCACCCAGGTTTGTCAACACTGTAAGAATGAAAAGAATAGGCAGCCAAATTTTGCTTGACAATTTCCACAATTTCAGCACATTCTCTTCCTCCTCCGAAATGTCCCGTGAGTGATTATAGGAATCATCCACCAAAGCCTCCCCAGCTACTCTTGTTGCAAAAAAAAAAAAAACACTCAAGTGACTCAAATAAAGGGAGACAAGGAGTAGAGTTACTAAGTAAATAGTAAATACCAAAAGCTAAAGTACACAATACCAATCAGAGATATCCAGCTCACCATCCATGGCATGAGCTATAACCGATGCAGATGCAACCGACACACCTAAAATGGTTCCACCGCGCCAGTAACTGCCTGGAATATACACCAACAACTCAATGTGACATAAGACATGACAATGCTCGCAGATAATCAAAAGGAAATGACAAATTTCTAGACAGGTATATTTCTTTTGGCTATCACTTCAAATTCAAATAAAATAAATTCTTAGTTGTTGGGCGTTTTTAGCACCAAGTCACATTGCCACACAATGATAGATACATAAAAAGGGTGGCAAGGCTCCAACCTAGTGGGTTTTGGGCCTTACTCCCGCAAGGCCGCAAGCGGAGAAGCAGCAAGATTTGAACCAATGACCTCCGGGTAACGAGGCAAGTAACTGCACCCACAAGGGGATAAATACGCACAAGGTTTTAAAATGTGAAACTACATCACATGATTCAGCTGCAACATCTCGGTTGTGGCATACACAGCAACCGTGTATCAAAGGTGTGATTGCAAACTGCATTAACCACAACAACCAATGACTAGAGACTGCATTGACCACAACCGCAATTTGAAACCTCGGATAGATGATTAAAGTTAATCATGACTAGCCAGTTAATCCCGATGTACAAAACAAACTTGCCATTGTCAATTTAAAACCACGGATACCATCCTATTCCTATTTCAACTTGTTAGCTTAAACTAACAACCCTGACACGCCTGAAATGAAACGAAAAAACGAAAAACTAAAGACAAATTGTGGAACCTATAGTTTAGCACCACACAAGTACAGAAAACTACTGTATATCTAGCTGATGAAATTGTACCACAGAAAACTTACCAAGTTGTACCAATATAGGTTCATTAGCTAGACATAAGTTTCCCCAATTTGTCATAATCAACCCTATCATACGGCCTACTTATTAGCTTAAAGTAACAACACTGCCGGGGCTTAAATGAAACGATGAACAACTAAGGGGATAGGATACGATTCAGTGACTTTCACTCGGTGACTTTTGGTGATTTTGTCACTTCTGCATCGCTGGATGGAGATTTTACGGCTTAGATTTTACACTTTACTTTAATCCTAATTACAATCTGAGCCATTCAATACATATTGGGGGTTAGAGCCTTAGACTACAAGGTAACAGGACTTTAAGTCATTGAATCATATTCCAACAACTAAGGCTGGTGGCTGCAACCATGTTCAAAAACAAAATAAGCAAAGGAAACTTCATGCCTAGTTTTCTATGGTTCAATTACTATTCATTATTGTATCTCAAGCTTTTCTGCAATACAAATTTTAGTTAAGTACTCCCTCCGGTCTCAATTATAAGCAAAAAAAAAAAAAACATATCATTAATGGTCTTGAATATAAGCAAAATTTAACTAACTTTTTATTCCCAATACAATCATTCCTAAAATATATCTATAAAGTGGTTGAATCATTTAATTTTTGTTTCATTTCCAATGTAAGTTTACTAAAATAGTCTATTTTTTTTTTATGAATTTGAGAAAATTAAATGTACTCAACTAACTTTTTTTAATACATGTGAAGTTAGTTATTTTTGCTTATAAATGAGACCGGAAGGAGTACTAATTTAGTCCTTGATGTTCTTTCCCTGTACCAACTTATCTTGTCCCTCAAGATTTTCTTACATACCAACTTGGTCACTACAACGTGTTGTAAGGACCAAATTGATAAGTTTGAAGGACATCCGAAAATCTTGAGGGATTAAATAAATATTTATAAATTTTCAGGGACTAAGTTGTTAAAGTGAAAAAATAACTTTTTCCATGATATGGTTATTTCTAATAAAATTCCAAAAATCTATCATTACGAAATCAGTTTTGAATGAATAAATTTTCTGAATGTGCCGATTAAGGTTTTAAAATCTGGGTCTGCAACCGCTACTACAGACACCGCAATGTATTTTCCCGCAACAATCAGTAACTCTAAGGTTTTACAAGTGTTGGTAGCCGCAAGCGCAATTTGACACAGTGATAGAACAACATAAGAAAATAAAAATAAAATAACAGAATGAGTAAAAGAAACATACCACCGGAAACACGGAAATTACGGAGAAGGCAGTTAGGAGTAAGAAGATGGAGAGGGGATTGAAGAAAGAAGGCGCGTGGGGAGAGTGAGGTGAGGGTAGTATGGGCAGTAGCAGTGTTGTGGTTGAAACGAGAAAGAGAAGAGGCAGTGAATCTAAAGAATATATTAGTACCGAACTTTGCACTCTGCTGACCGATCATCATCATCATCGTCTTCTTCCTCTTCTTTCTTTCCCACTCAGTTCACTCAATTCTCATTCTTCACTCAACGCTCCTTCCTTTCTTGACTGTGTTTCGTATCACAGCCTTATAGCTTATCTATTAGCTAATAAGTTATCACAGCGGTTTGGTGAAAAAAAAAATACTCCCTCCGGTCCTTATTATAGGCATACTTAACCGAATTACACATATCAAGGAAAGTAGTTAGTTTTATAAATTTTACGAGAATATATTGTAACATTACAATTTTACCCTCTAAACTTTTCTTGAAAAATTCACACTCATTAATGAACAACAAAAACACATAGATAGTCAAAGCATTTAATAAGGGCAAAAAAAAGAAAAATGAAGTTTATGGTTTTTTAAAAAAGAAGCTTATAACTTTTAAAAGCTAGTTTTTAGAAAGCTAGATTAGGTAGCTTTGAAAAAAAAAATAAGAGCTTTCCATAAATCATATCTCAATTTTGTGTTTTTTTATTAAATTATATTATTATTTATTCTGACCCAAATTAATATTACCAGCCAAATTTTTTACTTTTTTCCCTCAATCCAAAAACCTAGAATCCTTTTATATATTCAACATCTATACACACCACACCAAAACCACTCATAAAGAAATCTCATATTTAACTATTGTTTCGGGAGACATAAAGGTATGTGATATTTATTTCAACATTGATCATCAAATTTCTCTTTCATGTCATTGTTAATAAAGATACCGTGACATTTTTATAAAAATGTTATAAAAATGTTTAAAGTGTAGTACTACTTAAGACTAATTATTATGAATGTTATAATTTTTTTATCATTTATATCTATATGAATGAAGTATATGTTTTTCTGTATAAGTTACTAGTATAGTATTATCGTCATTGAAACATGAATGTCAACGTTAATTATTATTTTACATGTTATATACTTTTCAGTCATTTAACATGTTTAAATTAGTTGCACAGCTAGTTTTGCCAAACATCTTTAATTCAATAAGTTAGCTATACAACTATAAGCTCGCAACTATAATCCCGCAACTATAAGCTAAGTTCACAGCTATAAGTTAGTTTTGCCGAGCACTCTTAAGTCTGTAGTCTGTTCCACGGGGAAAAGTTTTTTTTTTTTTTTTTGGTTTCTTCTTATTTTTAGCCGTTTAAGGAAATGTTAACTAATATTTTCCAAGTGGATTTACAAAGTATAAACTCTTGTTTGTAATATATAACTTTTTTAAAAAAATGTTTATTAAGAAAATTAGTTAATACTTCCTCCGTTTTATATGTAATATTGTTTTAGCATTTGTACCATGTTTCATAAGTCTTGTTGTTTTATAAACTTAATACATAATTAATGGCATTTTTCCAAACACACTCCTATTTATTACACTCTCTTTTTCACTTCCAATACCTTTTTCTCTCTCTTCAATAATGATTATATAGGGGCATTATAGTCAAAATACAACAAATCCTTATCTCATATAATAATTTCTTAAAATTCGTGCATAACCTTAAAACACACTACATATGAAACGAATGGAGTATTATTAAGTGAATATTAATTTTTAGTATATTTTTTAGAAAATGTCCTTGTATTATTATCAATTTATAAAAAGTATTGAATAAATAAAAATATTTGTGAAAATGAATAATTAAATACTATTGTTATTAGAAATTAAAATATACTATACTTATATAAAAACATCCCTTTTCGAGGCACCACGTTTGTCGGAGAAATTTTCGAGGCACCATGTTTGTTCGCTTAAGGAATACTAGCACTAGAACATTTGTAGGTAGATAACATCGTTTTTAATTAAAATTATAATTTAAAATTAAATAAATTATCTGTCCAAAATTAATATTTAAAATTAAATAAATTATCTATATGTGGAATATGTTGAATCATTATCCTCATTTTGTTTAAAAAAAAATCATCATCCTCAAAAAGATCGATAAATCCAAAGAGATGATGCTTGAATTCATGATAAACCCAAATATCTTTTTAGTTATCACATATTTCAAACTATAAATATGATGATTTCTCAAGTCATGAAAGCCACCTTCTTCATCATTCTCCTCTCCTTTTTATTGTGGTTCATGAATCATCGCCTCTTCCAATGTGTCACCATATAAGTTGCAATCCCACTGCACGCATTGTATTCATCACCATTGTCAATTTGCATTGACAGAAGTTTCATCTATAGCAATGAATATATAAGAAAAAGGTAAGTATTATTACATTGTTAAATATTATCGTCCTTAAAAAATAATTCATCATTTTAAAGGTCATATCAGTATATCACTGTTCATTGTCGTCAACACAATACTGTCTAATTAAATTTTCATAAAATCTTAAATGATGACCACATAATTACAAAGTTCTACAATACTTGCTTTAATAGTAAGGACCACTCTATTCAAAACCTGGTATCTAACTGAGTTACACTTACACTGCAAAAATAACCAAAGCCAAAGCCAAAGCATGTACTATTATTAATGTGCTGATGGATACAAATAAGCAAACGCCTCTCAGTATTAGAAATTAGGGGAAAAAATTAAGTTAAATAGATTATTCAAATTTTCCAAATCATTATTCCAACAACATTAAAATCTCATCATTAATTATATTTAATAAATAAATTAAAATTAAAATCCTTTAAATAAGTCCCATATTATATTAAAAGATAAAAACAACATTAAAAAAAATATACAAACTACAGATCCAAAAATAAAAACAGTTAAATTTAATCTAAATATCTTCCTACTTTTTTGTAACCATTTTATCTGAATGTATTATCGAGATAAAATTATTTTTTTATCACAATAATTATGAAAAAATAATAATTAATATAAAATTTTTATATTAAAAAACGGAGGGATTAATCTATAAAAAAAAACTTAGGGATTATTTGGTTAGGATATTCTTTAATAAAAATTTTTGATGCTATTCACAAATTACAAATACAAGATAGATTCAATACTTATAAAAACATATAAGAAAAAAAAATTGTATGTCTCATCTAGAAATTTTCACCTAATCCATGGAGAGATCATAAATCTGTACAGATTGATGGGTTTGAAGTATACATCATAGCTCACAAAATTCTCTTAATATTTGGCACAGCACGTCAACTCTAAAGCTAAACTACAAAAAATATATATATATTTAAAATTTAAATGATAATTATAATAAAAAATATATAATAAAGGTAGAATATCTTATAAAAATGACAATTTTTTTTACATAATTTTATATTATTTTATTCCAATATCTTTTTTTAAAAAGTAAAACAAATTAAATACTAATAAAGTATAGATTTTTTTCAAACATTACAAATAATATGGATATATGATTAAATATAATGATTATCATTTTGTAAAAATTTTACCATGGATAAATACTTTAGTTGTTATAATCTCTAAAAAAAATGTAACAAATTAAAAACAAAGGTACATACATTTCAAAACTTGAAAAAAAAAATTCATGATGATTAGAACAATTAGGATAAAGATTTTTTTTAAGGATCAAGTCTTATGATTAACTTGAGATAAGATAAACGATAAAAAATATCAAAATATTTAAATATGAATAATAATATTAAAAAGATGTTAATTTATATTCAAAAAATACTAAATTATCATATCTCATGAAATAGGAAATATTTTGATTTAGCGTTAAATATACTCATAATACAACATCAAACAAAAAATATACAGTAAAAAAAAATTTAAAATTTTGATTCCCCTCCAATTAATCATAATATCATAATAAACGTAATAATGATATATAAAAACGTGTTACTTCATCGATCAACTAAATAAGAAATACATTAATTTAATACTCATCTATACATAAAGAAATATAATATTAAAAATATATAAAAAAAAAGTCATTATATTCCTTATAAAATGCAATGTGTTAATCAAGACAGTCAAAAATAAATGGTTCAATGTCGTCTTCATGTTCTCTAAAATACTGAATGTTCTACTTTATCCTTAAATTTACTCATAATACCACCAAACAAAAAAGATATATTTAAATATGATTTACTTTTGATTCTTCAAAATAAAGTTCATAATCATATGAAAATGTTATTTTATTGATTAATTAAATACGGAAGATATCAGATAAAAAGTGTTACTTCTTATTTATACTAGTAAGTAAGCCCGTGCGATGCACGGGGCCATTACGCAAAGCCTAATTTAAACATGAAATTATTAGGTTTCATGATAAAAAATTTATAAACATAATCTACACACGATAAAATTGTTTAAAAGGGCAATTTTAAGTGCATGTTTTACCTAAATATTTTGTTTAACAAATATTAAAATACTTGGATAAGTTTTTTTATAAAATAAAAAATGCATATTTGTGTTTTTTCAATAAGAATCATGATTTTTTTTTCAAATAATCAGTCATTGTAGCAAATAATGGCTATTATTATTATAATATATATATATATAAGCACCTGTTGTAAAGATAATAACGATACACTGAATGACCTATCAAAGAATTACAATACCAATTGCTTTCGTAAAGAGTAAAATACAGAAAATAGATCATACCTTCTTTGTCTCCATTTATTTAATCTCTTGCATAACATTCCTTAAAAAATACAGAACCCTATTCTAAAGTACTCCCTCCGTTTCACAATGTTTGGTCTTTTAGACTTTTTTCCTTGTTTCACAATGTTTGGTCTTTTACATTTTCAATACACAAACATATTTTTTTTCCAATATTAACATTTCATTCAATCATTTATCTTACTCCTCATTAATTATACTTTTATCATCTCTCTCATCTCTAAACCACTATACATTAATTAATGGACACACTTACTAATAAAAATTAATTACTATTACAATTTTCAATAATGATTAAATAAGGGCATTTTAGACAAACTATACATAATACTTACAATAATTAAGACTTTCTTAATCTGTGTGCCAGACCTAAAAGGCCAAACATTGTGAAACGGAGGGAGTATAATCTAAGAAAGCATAGATTTATCCGCGTAAGACAGCTCAGTTGGTGGCTGTAGGGACACTTAGGATTTCTCCCTCCCCATAGATTTGCTTAACACTAAAGCTACGACATACATAAGAGCATCTCCAACCCCAAGCACCAACTTTGGTTTTTGTGTGGTCCCCACAACATTTTTTATATTATCTCACACTTCCATCTATCCTAAGCAACTCTAACACAAGTTTGCTCCAACCCCAAGAACCCAATCATGGTTCTTGAATGGACCTCACATCCTATCCCACATTACTTTTTACATATTATTTAAATATTACATATTATAATAAAAATTAAAATGTAATTCAATTAATACCAATAATTCAAAAAAATAATTTAAAATTACTAAAATACATTAAAAAAACTACATTAATTTAAATGAAAAATAAATAAAAATACATACAATAAAAAACTACATTAATTTAAATGAAAAATAAATAAAAATACATATAATAAAATTGTCCTCAACTAAAACAATGGCAGTCACTCTTTCTGAAGCCACACTCACGCACATACAACACTCACTCTTTCTTCCCCACACTCACGCCACTTCTTTCTCGCATTCAAGCACTCACTCACCCTCATCTCTCAACGTTCACTCACTCACGGTTCTCCTCTCTTCTCGTCTCTCTTCATCTTCATCGCCACACATCTCACGGTTCTCGCTCTCTCCTCACGATATCAACCATCACAATCACACCCTCCTCACAAACACTCCCTTCTCAGCCTCGACTTCAAACCCGATCAAGCTTCACACTCACTCCCGGTCGGTTGCATCACAAACCCGAAGCAGCAAGACCAACACACTCACGATTTGGCTCATGAAAACCTCAAATAAATACTCCAAAGGTTGTGCATGTGATGCCTGTGTTAACAGAGAAATAGAGGAAGAATAGAGAGAAGGGAGAGTAGAGGGAGAGGAGAGAAGAGAAGAAGGAGAAAGTAAGAGAGAGAATGATCAATTTTTTGGTATGCCTTTCATTACTCAATGATTACACATATATGGAAATGCTTTCTAACAGAAAGTTGGTAAAAAAAGGGCCCACATGGCCTTCCCATAAACACACGCTCTAACATGTGAGGGAAATTCCTCAATTTGCCTAATCAAGGAGCTTGGCAGGTTTCCTAATCACCCTACCACTGACACGTGATGTGCCCATCATTTCCTTCCCTGTATTGCCCCTTGTATCAGCTAGGCTTGCATCAATTCCCCGCTCTTCCAAAGTCACCTTGTCCTCAAGGTGAAAATCAGGAAAATCCTTAATGAAGTCATCAAGAGGTTCCCAAGTGGCCTCATCAGGACCTTGGTTTTGCCAACGAACTAGAATTTGAGGAATGATAGTGCCACGATGCAGAGTGCGACGAGAATCCAATACCTCCCCGGGGAGCAGCAGTGGGCTGGAACCAATAAAGTCCGCAGGGAGTGGGTTTGCAGCAGGATGAGGGTCACCCATACAACGTTTCAGCAAGGAAACATGGAAAACATTATGAATTTTGGCATCAGGAGGCAAGTCCAAACGGTAAGCAACGGGACCAATACACTCCACAATTTGAAAGGGCCCATAAAAGCGTTTGGAGAGTTTGTGGGATTGCCTGTGAGCTAGTGATGACTGACGATAAGGCTGCAGTTTAAGGAAGACCCAATCACCAAGCGCAAAGGTCTTATCAGTGCGATGAGCATCGGCCAGATTCTTCATGCGGAGCTGTGCTCTCTCCAGATTGGATTTAAGTTGTTTGAGAAGCAGAGTCCGGGAAGAGAGTAAGTCCTCAATGGAAGCTACAGATGTGGAGCCTTGCAAATAATCACGCAAGGATGGAGGAGAGCGTCCAAATATTGCCTCAAAGGGGGTCATCTTAATAGATGAATGCCAAGAAGTGTTATAGTGCCATTCAGCCCAAGGCAAAAATTGAAGCCACAAACGAGGTTGGTCAGCCACAAAACTTCGAAGGTATGCTTCAAGGCAACGGTTCAGCACCTCAGTTTGTCCATCAGACTGTGGATGATAGGCGCTACTATGAGCAAGCTTAGTCCCCTGCAACTTGAATAATGTCTGCCAAAAAGTGCTCATAAAAACAGGGTCACGGTCAGAAATGATGCATGAGGAAAAGCCGTGAAGGCGAATGATGTCACGCACAAAAACATCAGCAACTTGAGGAGCCGTGAAAGAGGTACCCAATGCAGAGAAATGGGCGTGCTTAGATAATCGATCAACCACAACGAGTATTGTTGTTTTACCAGAAGAGGGCGGAAGGTGGGTGATGAAGTCCATGGAAATAGAATCCCAAATTTGGCCCGACAAAGGAATTGGTTGCAACAGTCCTTGCGGGGGAGTATTGAACGGTTTGGTTGATTGACACATTGAGCAAGCATTGACATAGTTTTGAATATCCTTGCGCATCTGAGGCCAATAGAAGGTCGAAGAGAGACGAGCCAGAGTGCGCTGTACACCAGCATGGCCACCAATAGGTGTATCATGAAATTCTGACAGGAGTAAAGGGTGGAAAGCAGATTCACGAGGAACCAAAATGCGACCCTTGTAGAGAATGAGGCCATCCGAAACTGAATATGAAGGATGGGCCGATGGGTCGTCAGTGATTGCAGCTAAAAAATCAGCAGAAGGACCATGTGTGGCATAAAAATGTTTAAGAGCATCCAAGAGAGCTGCTACTGGTCTGGTAGTAGTTTGTATATGAGCAAGGGAGGGACATGGAACACGAGATAAAGCATCAGCAGGTGTATTTTGCGAGCCTGGCTTGTATGAAATGGTGAAGTCATAGCCAAGAAGCTTCGCAAGCCAACGCTGTTGAGCTGGTGTCTGCACAGTTTGGCTAACCATTGTCCGAAGACTCTGATGATCAGTTTGAATCTCAAAATGGCGTCCTAACAAGTACTGCCACCATTTGTGGATAGCCTCAGTGATAGCATACATTTCGCGATCATATGCGGAAGCTAGCTGCAATTTGGGACTGAGACTCTTGCTGAAGAAAGCAATGGGGTGTCCATGTTGGAGGAGGACAGCACCCACGCCACTGCCGGAGGCATCCGTTTGAAGTATGAAGGGAGCGTTGAAATCAGGCAATTTGAGCACAGGAGTGGTCATTAAGGCGGCTTTGAGGGAATTGAAAGCCTGATCAGAGTCAGGGCCCCAGATAAAGGCATCTTTGCGTAACAGATTAGTCAATGGTGCTGCAATGGACGCAAAATTGGCAACAAAACGGCGGTAGTAGCCAGCGAGGCCAAGGAAGCCCCTAAGTTGTTTGATAGATCGTGGTACTGGCCAATCACGAATTGCGGAAATTTTGGCAGGATCAACCGCAACCCCTTTTGACGATATAATATGCCCCAGATAAGCTAATGTGCTGCTAGCAAATTCGCATTTGGATAATTTGACATGTAAGGAATTGTCTTGCAAAATCTGTAAAACCTGCTGCAACTGTGTCATGTGAGTAGCAAGATCAGTGCTATAAATGAGTATATCGTCAAAGAATACAAGCACATAACGACGCAAGACAGATTTGAAAATAGAATTCATAAGAGCCTGGAATGTAGAGGGAGCATTAGATAACCCAAAGGGCATAACCAAGAATTCGTAATGGCCGTCGTGAGTGCGGAACGCGGTCTTGGCAACATCAGCAGGGTGTACCTGAACCTGGTGATAAGCAGAGCGAATGTCCAGCTTAGAAAAAATTGTAGCACCATGGAGTTCATCCAAGAGTTCATCCACTGTTGGAATGGGGAAGCGGTCCTTGACCGTTACCGCGTTCAAAGCCCGATAGTCGACGCAAAAGCGCCAAGAACCATCCTTCTTCTTGATGAGAAGAGCAGGGGAGGAGAATGGACTTTGGTTATGGCGTATGGTGCCAGAGGCAAGCATCTCAGCAATCAACTTTTCCATTTCGGTTTTCTGAAAGTGAGGGTATCTATATGGTCGCACATTTATCGGTGCGGTGCCAGGGAGGAGGGGAATTTGGTGGTCAGTGGGACGTGGTGGGGGAAGGGTAGTGGGGTTGGAGAAGAGAGTGGGGAATTTGTTGAGTATGGCTTCAATCTCAGGTGGAGGAGGAGTGTTTTGGTCTGGTGGAGGAGAAGAGGTGGTGATTTGGAGGTGGAAGTAAGAAGCGATGCTATCAGTGTGAACGCACCGTTTTAACTGGTGGCAGGAGATTGCTGAGAGGGAGGGATGAGCTTGGCCTTCTAAACGAATGGTGGAGCCTTTGTATTGGAATTCCATATAGAGGGCCTTGTAGTCAAAGAGAATTGGCCCCAGTTCAGCCAACCATTGGACTCCAAGAACCAGGTCGGCCCCATAAATAGGTAATATAAGTAAGTCCACCACAAATGATTCAGGTCCCATAATAAGAGGTACATTGGCATAGTGGCCCACACAGCCCAAAGAATCCCCATTACCCACTGTGACTTTCAAATGAGGAGAAGGGCACGTGCCTAAGCCCAAATGAGTGACCAGCCTGCTTTGGATAAAATTGTGGGTCGAACCCCCATCAATTAAAATGGTCACGGGTTGGCCATTGACCCGACCCGAGATTTTCAGAGTGGAAGGAACTGATTGCCCAGTGAGTGCGTGAAAGGAGATGGTAGGGGTGGGATCGGGCTCCGGCGATTCCGAATCTGGAGGTTCCTCTGGTGTGTACGGTTCCGACGATACTGGGGAGAGCGGATCGTCAGAGTCGGCGAGGAGACAGAGGAATTGGGCTGGTTTGCAACGGTGACCTGCAACAAATTTCTCATCACAGTTGAAACAAAGATTTTTGGAACGGCGTTCAGCCATTTCCTCCGGTGTAAGGCGCTTAATTGGGAGCGAAGGTGGCCGGGAGATCTGCGAGGCAACGGTAGATGGTGGCGGACGTTGCAACGGTGGGGGGCGGTGAAACGAAGGGCGAGAAAATGAGCTACGAGAAGCTGCGATTTTATCCTCAACCAATTTGGCCATACCTACTGCATCAGAGAGACTTTGAGGTTTGAGAAGAAGAAGCTCCCGTTTAATCTCTTCTTTCAACCCAGAGATGAAGCAATTGAGAAGGTTGTCATTGGACAGCCCCGGGCTGCGGTTGGAGATGCTCTCGAACTCTGTCATGAAGGCAGTGACGGTGGTAGTTTGACGGAGTTTATAAAGATGAGCTTCATAATTTTGGAAGGATGAGGGACCAAATCGGCCGGTGAGATATGAAGAGAAGGATTCCCAAGTGGATAAGAGATCCTTAGAATGCATCCAAGCAAACCATTGTAACGCCACCCCTGTCATGTAAAAGGAAGCTATCTGTAGACGTTGATCGTCTGGGGTCTGATGGTACTCGAAGAAACGCTCGATCTGGAAAAGCCATTCCAGAACACCTTCACCAGAAAAAAGTGGAATCTCGAGTTTTGGGAGACGAAGAGTACGATCGGTGGGTGTACTTGTGTATGTGGGAAGGGGTAGAAGTGGTTTTTGTTTTTCCAGGCGACCACACTTCAAAATCAAGTCATGAAGTACGGTTTGTTGGGTCTGGGCGGTTTTCTGGAGAGTTTGACAGGTCTCAGAGAGTTGGTTAATGGCGGTGGTGTGGGAAAGGAGGTGGTCAGAGAGGGTTGAGAGTTGGGAGGTGGTGGTGGTGTGTTGGTCAGAGAGCTTGGCAAGAGCCTCTTCTATGGCTTTGGAACGAGTGTGCATTCCCTCAGTCATGGAGTCAGCCCGATGAAAGCACCAATGATGCCTGTGTTAACAGAGAAATAGAGGAAGAATAGAGAGAAGGGAGAGGAGAGAAGAGAAGAAGGAGAAAGTAAGAGAGAGAATGATCAATTTTCTGGTATGCCTTTCATTACTCAATGATTACACATATATGGAAATGCTTTCTAACAGAAAGTTGGTAAAAAAAAAGGGCCCACATGGCCTTCCCATAAACACACGCTCTAACATGTGAGGGAAATTCCTCAATTTGCCTAATCAAGGAGCTTGGCAGGTTTCCTAATCACCCTACCACTGACACGTGATGTTCCCATCATTTCCTTCCCTGTATTGCCCCTTGTATCAGCTAGGCTTGCATCAGCATGTGGCTGGATTTGACCCTCGAAGCATCAATTTTGTGTTGGTAATCATGATTTGGGATTAGGGTTTTATTTTTCCCCTTTCTTTCTTCTCAATTTAATTTTCTATTTTGTGTTTTTTGCCTATGATCTGGAATGGATTGTTTGATTATGTAATTAGTGTGATTTATTTGGAATGAATTTTCTCTTCTCCACTGTTCAATCGTGAGGAAGAAGAAAGATAATTTTTTTTTAAATTATTTTTTCTTGTTTCTAAAAAAATATATTAGAATTGATAAGATAAAAATAGCATTACTAATTCTAAAAAAAATATTAAAAATAAGATAAGATAAAAATGGATAAATGCAACAGTAATAATTTATTAGAATTGGTGAAGATATATTTTCTTTTTTTGGTAAACTGATGAAGATATATTTTTTTGATATGCAAAATAAATAAAAACAAAGGTCACTCACCCAATCACAAAAATCACTCACTTTCCAGATTCTTCTCCTCCATCCACGCTTCACACTCTCACGCTTCTCTTCCTTCTATTCTTGTCTCTTCTTCTCACCTCCCACCTCACTCAAAGCCTTCGACCCGCCTTCATCTCCGGTTCTTCCTCTGTCCGCCTTCGATCCCGCCCTCCCTCCATCTCCGATCCTCTCTCTTCACTCATGGCCTCCCTCCGCTCTCCCCGATCCGCTCTCCCCGATCCACTCACCGGTGGTTGCATGCAATGAAGATCCAAGGAAAAAATCGTGGATCTGTATTTTTCTTTTTACATTTTCTTAATTTTTTTCGCAATTTTTTTTTTTAATTTTGTTGAATCTGGGTTAATGTTCTCGGATCTCTTTCACACATGTTATTATTTCCTCTTTTGGAATCTGAAGCCCCAAGCAAAACCGTTTTTTTTTCTCAACTTGGCTTCTCAAGGAAGCTTGATCACTGAAAAGTTTCGTTAATTTTGTTTTTTTTTCTGTGCCATCACTGTGTTGTATGTTGCAAACTTAACGTGAATATTAGTGTAAAAAAAAAAAACGGTTCACCTGGTGGGTAGCTTCTTGGATACTACACTCTGATTAGTAAAGTCACTATTAGTGTTATTAATGAGTGATTTGGGCGGGAATTCCTTTTAGTTATGTATTAATCCCATTTGGATTTATATATAGTATAGATAAGAAAATACAAAATTTCTCGACAAACTCATTTAAATTATTTTTTTTAAGTGTAGGGTTTGATTTGAGTCTATACTTTTTTGTATAATTTTTTTTATTGTTGTGTAATAGTAATCTTTACTTTAAAATTAAAAAAAAAATCTTTAAAATATTTAATATAAAAAAATTAAAATATCAATAACCTGTGCAATGCACGAGATGAGAGCTAGTAAGATTTTATGAAAATTGATGATGCTGAGGCATCTAATAGCGTGACACATATCACACGCATAGCATCCTCATTGGATATTTTTGTATTAAATTTATTTCAAAAATATATAAATATTAAGAAATTCAAAAAAATTCAAAAAAATTTAAAAATTTAGAGAGCTTGTTATAAAACTCCAAAAATAATAGAGCTTGTTTAATAATTTCATGTGCATGTTAAGTGTTCACGTTCCTATTGGACCACTCCTAATTCCGAAAATTAAGAAACAAAAATTGTGATTGATTAGAGATAGGTGTGGATAAATATTTTGGTGTCATTAACTTAATCCACAATACCTAATAACATTATTTCTAAAAATTAGCTCCTCCTTAAAGAAATTTATATTCAATAATGCTTGAGCAATCATTGAAAAATCAAATTATGTAATGTCTAAATCATGTCTACATAATAAAACACTCTAATTAGCTGTGTCTTCACCATGCTTGTTGATGTTAATTGTGATGAGTATAGGAAAACTTGATCTACAAGAATCTTCCTTAAAGTCATGGCTCCATAGTAGTTGCAACTCAATGATACATATTCTCTTAACTTTCAGACTCATCTACTTGCCTTGTAGGAAGAGCATCTAATTATCTAATTAATGGAGCCTGCATTTTCCAGTGCCAGCACAAACTCAACACTCATGAGCAACTCTAGATGCATGCTTTAAGCAATGCTTGATCCTATCATCCATAACACCCTGCAACACAAAGTTATCCAAGTTTAACATGAAAGAGTCTAAACACAACATGGATCCGTGAAAAAGAATTATAAATCCTGATTTGGGGTTGCGGATGACGTAATAGTTCACTTCTGAATCCTGATTCAACATAACTATTATTATTACGGTATTACTCATCTGTGCCCTAAGGACATTGGTTAAGGAATTCATCAAGGAAAAACTTGCATTGAAAATCTATGTCTACTAGTTCTCGATGTTTTAAATTTAGCATTTTCTAAGATAAAACTACCTCTTTTATTCTCTTAACCAATACCCTAAGGACACTCTTTAACATTTTCCTTAGTATTAAGCAAAACGCTACAACTTAAAGACTGGTTTAGGCATGACAACCTTAAGAGTTCTTTCTTAGCATCCTCGCACCTTTAACCTTGCAGCCACAACACAACCCAACTCTTTTTGTTCCACCTACAGCCTTGGGTCTTGGCTTTGAGATAATGCAATTATATACTATGTCTCTGTGACAGAGAGATGCATGCAGCATGCTCAAGGAAAGTGAAGTTCCCTCATTTGTTGCATGCCCTGCTCCTTACAAATGCCTGTCATAACAGTGATAATATAGCGAAAGCACAATCCACAAGTTGGAATTTTAGAAGAAAAATTTGTTCAGCACTGACTCTGCCGATACGAAATGATATTTATTTCAATAATAGTAACCTACAAACTATACAAGTATACAACAATTTCCATAATACGAAAAATTGTACATTATAAATCAGAAACATCATGTTATGATAATACAAATTGTTGTCTTAAGCCTTATTAGCATCAGCTTCAGAGAACTCATTGAAAAGTAATCATTTGTTCTGATTACCAAAAGTTTCAGTTTCCTTGTCCTCGAAGGCAAAATTACTTGTATACGTCTGTTCATCAATTAAATCAATGACTTCATAAGTTTGGTTCAACCATTTCATGGCTTAGCAGTTCCACTACTGGTTGTGGTCATGAAAGATTCACCACAACCACACTGACCTTTAGAGTTTGGATTGACAAAAATAAACTCAGACCTAGCAGGAAAAAAATAATTAGTGATTAAACAAAAGCACTGTCAAAGACACCAGCAATTATTATATCACACGTTAAGAGGAAAAAATTAAAAGCAGGAGGAGTAACAGAATCAAGCACAACATATAATAACTGTAAACAGATTCAGCCAACATTTCATTATGATCATCCTTCAGTGATGCATCTACCCATCCTGACAAGATATCTGGGTTTTGGACATAACCGTCTCCCGTAGGAATCTATGCGTGTTCAATGTCTCATCACAAGTTGATCAATGTCTGAATATGTTCCAAAATGGAAGCATGAAATTTAAGTGCATATGGGAACAAAAATTCTAGTTCACTTCACAGGATCTTTAGATGTATGGATTAGCATTTAGCAGTGTGGAAAGGCAGGAGAGGAGATGTGGCAAAAATTGCAGTGTTACAACAGTGGCAGCATTAAGGGGAGAAGAGAGCTCACTAATGATTACAATAATTGAGTGTTTAGAGTTGACCTCAATATCAGACACAATTTTGAAAATATATGAGCATTTTCCAATTTCAGACAACCCGAATGGAAACTGTAAGCAGAGAAACTTAGCAAGGATGAATTCTTCCATCATTCATTATGATTCATGACGGCAGAATTAGTAACTTATCTTGGCCTACAAGGAGCAATTTTGACATTTAAGATGATAATTTAGGATGTCTATATCCCAAGATATGCAATTGCTTATCAAGAGATTTCCTCACCCCATTCCAAAAATATCAACACAATAAAACAAAAACCACAAAACAAAAATACAAGAGGGAGATAAAAAAGGATTAAAGAAAATATTCACCGTAGTTTATCATCTACAAAATCCATCTCAGTCCCAATGACATGCATAAGAGCCTTTGGATCAATCAATATCTTGACACCCTTATCCTCAATCAACTCATCAAATTTTCCTTTTTCATCTGTCGAAACAACAGGAAGCCAAAGGTCAAAGTTATAAACTTATAATCAATAAAAAGAAAATATTAAATGCTTTATTAGCAGTTAGCAACAAAGCATTCAGGCTGCGGACCATTTTCATTTCGTTATCATCAACAACTACAACGCACACAGCTAAGACCTAAAAAAACAAAAACAAAAACAAAATTAAGTCCTTTATCATTATTATTTTTATTATTCCATACATATTCCAAATAAAAACACCACCCCCTTCTTTCCCTTTCCACCGTCCCCCTTTCACCACTCAATCCAATCCAATGCCCCTCACCATTTCCATCTCAACTTTCTCAGGTCTCTCTCTTCCTCTCACCCCTTAATTCCCACTATAATGTTATACTTTTGTTTACTTACCTTTTCAACTTAGCTACTTTCACTAGTCCATTTCTTTTGATTTTTTTTTTATTTTATTTGGCTTTGTTATTATTATTATGTACCAATTATCCCATTATTTGATTTCATTTTTTTTGTCCGTATTTTAGCCAGTACCACATTTGTCCCCAATAGCACATTTAATACCAAGGAACCCTTAAGACTAATCTTGCACGAGGTCGCGTATCGAACCCATTCCCAAGTTCTCAAGTTGGCAAGATCGCACCACTTGAGTCAACCCTAGTTGGTATTTCATTTTCTTTTATTATAGTCTATTGCCCTCTAGCAGTAACACCTTAGTGTAGTGCTATGTTACACAGCTTCGGGTATGTGGTGGACCGGGTACGGGGTACGGCATTTTCCTAAAAACTAGAGTACGGATAGTTACTATATAATTAATTAATATATATATATATAATATTTATATGACAAAATATATCAAAATTGCACAAAAATTAAAGCAAAGTTAATTCATAGCATATAATAATAATTAAAAAAAAAAGAATTACTAACAGAAAAGCATAGAGCAAGAATGGAGACTTAGAGCAGCAAGAATGAAAACCCTATATACTATTGGAACAGCATAGAGCAAAGGAGCAGAGAGTAAGAAACTAAGAATAAAATACATACTATGGTGGTGCGGCTGAACCTGGAGGCGGCGGCGTGGTGTGGCGATCGCTGTCCTGTCCCTGTCGCTGGCTGGGTCGTGGTTTGGCGACAACGGGTGCGGTGGCGGCAACGGGTGTGGTGGCGGCGTCGTGTGTGCGGTGAGAAGAAGAAGAAGGGAAGAACCGTCGAAGATGAGAAGAGGATAAGGGAATTGGGAGAAATCAGGGGAAAATTGATTTTGGACCCCTAAATTGGTTTGGCCGCATCCCGACCACATACCCCTTGGTCCAATCTAGGGATGGCATGGGAGACTGCAGACGAGGATCCCACGGGGAACGCCCCGTTCGGGTACCCGAGTTCGAGGATTTTTCCTCATCAAGGGTGGGGATGGGGGATTTTTCCCTCGAACAGATTTCGGGGCGGGGAACGGGACTGGTTCGCTCGTCCCCGCGGATTCCCCAACCCCAAAAATTTTACTTATATGCCCTTAAATATTTAGGATTTATATAGGTAAAAAATAGGTTTTTTAGTAACTTCACATATATAATTATAGTTATAATTATAATTATTATTATTAACAATTTTTTTGGATTGAATCATTTGAATTTTAACGATTATTTTTTTTTAGTGTAGAAGTTTAAAAATGCTATTCGATGTTGTGAATTTTATAACAGATCAAATTGAAGTTATGTTCCCCTGTGAGGTGGTGGGGAATGTGGATGAGGATTAATCTACCCCGACATGGAGAATGGAGATGGGGATGAGGCTAATGAAACCCGAAGATGGGGAATGGGAAAGGCCTCCCAGAGTGTTCCCCGCGCCGTTGCCATCCCTAGTCCAATCACGTACTCAGAACAATTTTTTTCTTTTTCTTTTTTTTTTTGTTTTAATTGTCGGGTACATATCCAACGTGTAGTCGTGTACCAGCATCTAAAAAATACTCTGTGGGGGTACGAGCCCTAAATAAAGTACCCATGCAACAGAGGTGTCGTGTAGTGTAGGGGTGAGCATGGGACGGGTTGGGCTTGACCCTTACCCGTCCCGAAATGTTGCACGAGTCAATTTTTCAACCCGAACCCGTCCCTAATTAGAGAGGAACAAGGTAAAGAGAGGTCCAAAATAGGACAGGTCCTCATGGGGACGGGTTCGGGTTCACCCGGGATACGGATGGATAACATCAAAACAATTTTTAAACCGTTCAAATTTTGAAATTTGCATAATCTTTCTAGAATTATATAACTAACCACAAGAACTATACTAATACTAATATAATTCCTTCAACAACAACAAAGTATAATTCTATAATTCGTTACTCACAAAAGAGAAGAATTCGCCTTTGTTGATCCTGCACCATGCATATTCCGCCCATCCTTTTTCAATAAGTATAAGAAACTCATTATAACAAATGGAACCTTCTTTATTCACAAGGCATTTGTAAAGAATAAATTAATTTTAGTGTTTTAGTGTTTCAAATTAGAAAGAATAAACCATAATCTTTCTAAATTAATGGAACCGTAGTAGTTACTTTTAGTTTTGGTGTTTTACTGTTTTATATTTTTTATTCATGTTTTAGTTTTTAGAAATAAGAATAATAATTATAATTAATATATATATATATATATATAATTAATTAATTATAAGCCCGGAACGGGTTCGGGTGACCCGGACATGAATCCGAACCCGTCCTTAGTAAGACCGAGTCTGTCCTTTTCTCACTCGAATTTGTCCCTTTGAATGATTGAAAACGGATTTGACCTGACCCGAACCCACTGGGTTGGGGACGGGTCTCCGGATAGGGACGGATCATGCTCACCCCTGGTAGTGTATTATATAGTGTTGTAGTTCGTTAATCATTTGGTTTTAGACTTTTTTTTTTTTTTAATTTTGTTCCCATGAACGGGTATTGAAACAAAGAATTGTGGGCAAGTTGCAAGTTTCAAACTTTTGGGCTTCTGTTTTTTTTTTTTTTTTAAATTTAATTTAATCTTTTTGTCTATTGAAGTGTTTGGGTACCATAAAAATGACAACTTGTATGTCAACATGTTTTGCGCCTTCAAATGCTCGAAATTCAGCTGGAGTACTGGCTCTTCCCAAACGAAGAACAGTAGCTGAGAATCAATAATAAAGCCAAACGAGCCCATTGAAGAGTATGATGGTCTGGATGGCATAAATAACTGAAGCCCAATACTTCAGCAAACAAGGGTTAGGAGGAACCAAGTCAAGCCCAATACTTCAGCAAACAAGGGTTAGGAGGAACCAAGTCAAGCCCAAATGGATGAAAGACTTTGTCATGAATTAAAAGCGGTGAAACAGGGTTTTCGTATGTAGATTCCTTGAGGATCACTGCTAGCATATGATTTGTTGTTCACCCGTAAAAATAGGGAATTAGTTAGAAGGCATGTTTATGTAGTGAATGGATGATGCATTTGGACATCATATTGATTAATGAACCTTCTATTCCCTTCATTTTTTGTTTTTTTTCCCCTCTTATTCCTCTGGAGGTACTCACCCTCGAAGTGAGAATTTATTACAACTATGCTTTCATTGAGTCCTCTCTCCTCTTCACCATGCCTTCTTCAACAAATTCGTATGACACCCTTGCTTTAGCTATTCAAGATCTTATCACTTCTCAGACCGTCTTTCAACATGATATCACCACCAAAATAGCTACCCTAGAAAATCAACTACATAACCAACATGGGTTGGTCAAGTGGTAGCTCACTTGGTCCCTTAACCAACTGGTCTCGAGTTCGAGCCTTGGGTATGGAGCAACCCCCGCTAAGAGACCCCTACCGCTTAGTGCGAGCTCAGTTGGGTTGGACCGGATGAGTCGTATTCTGAGTAAACCAGACCTGGGTACTGGTTAGTGTACCAAAAAAAAAAAAGAAAAGAAAATCAACTACATTGAAAGTTCTACCCACCTCCCTCAAATTCGACTTACCCAAGTTTAATGGCGATGACCTATTGGTTGGACCTTTAAGATCAACCACCTTTTTAAATTCCATCACACCCCTTAGGATTAACGCCTCCAACTGGCCGCCTTTGCCCTCGAAGGTGAGGCGCTGAACTGGTTCCAATGGGTGCATGCTAATGATTAGGCTCCTTCGTGGTCAATTTTCACTCACATTTTTAATCCCGTTTTGCTACCTCCACCTTCGATGATCCTCGTGGAGCACTTTTCAAACTGACCCATACTAGATCTGTTCGTGAGTATCAGTCTCAATTCGAGGCATTGGCTAACCGCATCACAGGTCTCTCCCACCAATTCTACCCCACTGGCTTCATCGCTGGCCTTAAACCCGAAATCCGCCATGAGGTCCAAGCCTTTCGTCCCGATTCTCTTAACCACGCCATAGATCTTGCGAAGCTTCAGGAAGATAAGTTTCGTGACTTTCATTCTCACTCCACTTTTTTACAACCCCGCCGCCTTTCATATCCATCCCCTTTGCTGCAGCCATTATCTGCATTACCCTCCCCACCACCCAAAACACCTCCTCTACTACCCACACCGACATTACCTCCTACCAAACCAACCATCCCTGCTTACAAACGCATGTCCCAGGATGACCTTCAAGCACGCCATGAAAAAGGACTGTGCTATACATGTGATGAGAAGTACCAACGCAACCACAAGTGTCAAGGGAAGTATATGGTCATCATCGTTGAACCAGACTTTCCCAATTTTTCCGATTTGGATCTTTCCCACTTATTGCTTTCTAGTGACTGAGAGATCCATAATTTTGCCCAATTTATTTGTGTTATTGCCTTTTTATTTTACTTATATTTGTATGTGTATGTGATTAATTTAATAGATAATGATTTATAAAAGTGATAATGATTTATAGTACCTTGATTTATATATAAATTATAAAAGTGATAATTGTTTGAGTTTATGTATTTATAATTATAAGTTTTATTTAATATATTTAAAAGGTACTCTTGGCATAAAAATATTTTATAAGTATATTATTTTATCTTAGAAAATGATATTTGGATGATATCAGGATATTGAAAAATACATTTCTAAATTTTCTTATTGGCTCACCATCCAGATTTAATTATTTTTCTTTTTATTTTTGAATTTTAAAGTGTTAAAGCTTAATTTGATTAGTTGAATGGGAGGTGGTATAAATTCGTGAATGAATGCAAAATTCTCTTCTCCCTACCCATGCATGTACAAGCCCATATATCTGGCCAGAGTGGAAGATATTTGCAATTTAGCATGTGCAAGAATATTTGAATTCAAATGGTGCATAGTTTTTGTGTAAAAGCTTTTAATACAACTTATTTTTTCTAGACTTCCATTAAGTGCCAAGTAAAGTGAAGAGAAAAATTGACCTTGGACCCTAGCCACCAAAACCGTGTGATTCTTTAGTTTTAGGGGGTGTGAGGACAAATTTTGCTTCTTATAAAAGAGACCTTCTGAGCATTGGTATTTTCTTTTCACAACATCAAAATGTGACACCCTAAAAAAAAAATAAAATCCCTTAATCCCGATTATTTAATTCTCCGAAAAATTCAAAGGATGTAGATGTAGATTCATCTATCATGAGATTGTTTCAACGTCTAACTAACACCATGAAGCTTGGAGTAAGCAACATCTAGATATATCAAAGAAAAATAATGGAAAAACCTAAAAAACTAAGCAAATGGTTCATGTGTATATTCAATTTTATGAGGATAAAAAGATCATGTCCATGTTTATCTTCATTTTTACGAAGTCATGTATATATATTATTTATCCCGCCCTATGATAAGGTTAATAAAAAAAAAATAAACAAACCCGAAGTACAAGAAATTAAACACATTAAATTTTTTAACAAATGACTAAAATTTATCCAATGCACATTCAACAAATAAAAAAAATATGAAATTGTAATTTAAAATATTTTTGTGCTTGATTTATAATTAAAATATGGCTTATTTATCTTTTTAGTTCTTGAACTTAGGTGCTTTTTTGGAATTGATTCTTAAACTTTTTTTTCGATGCTTTGAGTCTCTAAACTTTGCTCAAATTTTAGAAATTGTCCTTTCATCATTTAAATTGTCCTTTCAAATATGATCGAAGATATGCACGTCACCTTCACTCCATCGATAGATAACGTGTCAGATGATGCCACGTGAATTTTTTAAATTAAAAAATTTCAAATTTATTAAAAATAATTAAAAATTGTATTTTTTTTAAAGAAAATCGATCTTTAAATAATTTTTAAATTTTTTTTTATTTTTTAATAAAAAAAATCACGTAGTGTCTCGTGGCTCTACATAATATGTCACTCGTTGATATTGTGAAAGTGATGCGACATGTCGTTAGCTATATCATTAATTAAGTGACAAAAGGACTATTTCCAAAAATTAAACAAAATTTAGTGACCCAAAGCATAAAAAAAAAGTTTAAGAACCAATTCGAAAAGAGCACCTGAATAATGTTCTTACATGAACTTTAGGATCATTGAGTTATCCATTGTTGTCAAAGTAATGTTCTTTTGATTAGTGCTTATTGTCAATCTTCATTCTTCTAGCTAAATTTTACAAAAAAAAAAAAAAACATGTTATTAATTTGTTAATGAAATACGCAAAAGAGATTAGTAAGTTTCATACCAGATAAGCAATCACATGAACAAGAACATTTTTCGCTCAAATTCTTCTCATGGTCATTATCAGGTTCTATATTTGCCTCCAAGTTCATTCAATTCCCTCACACGACGAGATAAATCTTGTGACTCATATAATGGGTGGATCCCGCACTCTTTGACACAGAAGTCCAAGAGATTGGATTGCTTCTGAGTTGCAACATAGAATTTAAAGGAAAGTTGCAGATCTTGATGATGATGTAGTTGAAAATCACGTAATGCAGTGTCAATACTGTCTAAATGGTGATGATCATACCATATAAAAACATGATCAGAATCCAAGTCAGTGATAACTTCTCGATGCCGCGAAGACGCGTGTCCCAGCTTTCTACCATCTGCTGAGTAGCATTGACACCAGACTCTAGTGTTGTGCTGCTTCTTCAATTTTTTGGATGGAGAAAGAACCGCACACAAAATGATGCCCATCTCTGGTTTGGACGAAAGGGTCATAGTGATTGTGGGGCCTATTTTTCGATTAGTGAACTGCATTGGGACTCTGCTTCCTGCTAAACAAACATGCACATGGTTGTAACAGAATTTCCGCATAGTTCTACCATATTCATTATGAGAAAAAGTAATCATCATTGGCAATAAGATGTCTTCCATCACACAACGTTCATCTAGTTTAGTACAATTCTCGAACCACTTGTCTCTGTCATTCATTGGCATTGATGTGCTGAGAAACTTAAAACTGGATATTTTCACCAATGAGCTGCAGTTAGTAGCATTCAGATCATACAAATTAGGTGGAAGCTCATGTATATAGCAAAGCTTCTTGCAATTCTTTAAAGATAGAATTTGCAGCTTGCAAAGCTTCTTGAAGCTTTCAGGCAACTGCTTCACACTGCTTCCATCCAAAATTAGTCGATACAAGTTTGATAAGTTGCTGATGTTGTCAGGCAGTTCAGACATTTTACAACAATCCGTCAAATAAAGATAATGTAGACCTGTTAAACCTTGAAATAGAACATGTAGCTTCTGTTTGTCCATTAGGGATCCACAATTAGAAATTCGAAGGTCCGTGCGAGATGTGCCAAGTTTGCAATTTGGAAAACTCCTCAGCCTCGAACCCTCTACATAAAGAGTTTCAAGACTTCTTTGTATCCCAAGTGATAAGTCCAATTTTTCAATTCTTGTTTCCCTTAAATCCAAACTTGTTATCTTATCCGACGATATTGAAAATTCCTTTAGACTTGTGCAACCAATGAAATTAAGCTCCTGAAGAGATCTTAAATGCTTACCGCTTTTAAGATTCTTGAGTTTTTTGCAACCAAACAAAACCAAAGTTTTAAGCGTGTCTAGAGATAAAGCAGATGGATGAACAATCAACAAACTCTCACAATAAGTGAGATCGACCATTTTCAGTTTTGACGCCTTAGATAAATCTGGTAGTTTCTTCAACTGCTTGCATCCACTAAGATCAATTACCTCTAAATTCACAACATCCTGCAACAATTTAAAAGAAGACATCACTTGAGAAAATCCTCAAACTTATGGTTATTAAAACAAATATCATAAGCATGCATTTCATAAATCTTTTACCTGCACTCCTTGCCAAAGTTTTGTAACATGGCTGTGAGGCATTCGAATCTTAACAAGCATCTTTGCACTGAAAGTTGCTGGAAGAGACTTCAAACCATATTCATGCCACTCAAGGTACCTCAAATTATCAGAGATTTTATTAAAGGCTCTAGGATACTTCACTTTACCTGATCTAATGCCCCTAGGGATATACAATTTCAAAATTCTTAACTTAGTCATCATGTTGAATGCATCAGCATCGAAGCGAAGTAAATTGCCAATATGTGACAAATCTAATGCTATTCCTTCAACTGCATCACTCCCCTAAGAAAACAAGAAAGTAAATGGTATCAACTTATCAGCTATAAATATTTTAATCTAAATTCAAGAATCTTAGCTTCAAGCAGGATTTCAATTCCATAAAGAGGTGTTTAAACTGATAGAAATGAATTGGCAACTAGAATTCTGTTTTTCTTCCTAGATCAAACTCTTTAGAATTCTGTTTTACTTCTTCAATATCTCTCAATCGGGTACGTTTGCCAAGATTATCTTCAATGATGTTCAAACCCATGTCTTGTAGCAAGTCATGCATTTGTATTCTATTGCCATATGCAATAGTTATAAGAGCTTTATCTTCAAGGACTTTCATTCCACTAGTAGCGAAGAGATCACATGCATTTAATATCGTTTCCACAAAACTTTTATCTTCACCTTTGAAAAAGAATGCAATGTCTAAAAATAATTTTTTTTGTGGAACGTCTAGCCCATCATAGCTCACTCGTAACACAGATTCAATGCTCTTGACATGATAGTTCTTGAGTTTTTTTAATTCGTTATCCCAAAATTCAATACTTCTACCATAAAGATTTGAACCCAACACTTTTAAAGTTAACGGAATGCCACATGCATAATCAACCACAGTATTTGAAAGATCTTCATATCCCACTTGAGGACATCTTTGCTTGAAACCATGCAAGCAAAAAAGTTCTAGCAATTTGTCCACGCTCAAAATCTTTGCCTCATATATCTCATCAACTCTCCCAACAAGCAAATGCCTATCTCTTGTTGTCAAAATGAGTATGCTACCTTGACTTGCATATTTATATACTTCACATAAGTCATCCAATTGATGTAAACTATCCACATCATCAAGTACAATGAAAACTTTTTTACTACAAAGCCTCCTGGCATTGAATGAGGATCCTACGCAATTAGAATTTGGATTTTCATCCTTTAGTAGATCAAAGATAAGTTTATCGCGTAATGTTGTTAGTCCAAGCCTTTTTGACTCTTCTCTTATATTTTCCAAGAAGCAAACACTGTCATACTGAGGAAAGAATTGAGAAAACACAGCTTTCGCAAGGGTTGTCTTACCAATTCCACCCATTCCCCAAACTCCTATTACTTTAACATTCTTCAGTAACTGGTTGTGTTTGTTTCTTGACAGCAAGGATTCAAAGGATTCATGGATTCTATCTATTCCAACAAGGCCTTCAACTTTTAGTTCAGGAGGGTACCTCAGGTGTAGCTTTTGCAATGCATCTTCCACAATTTGCTGGACGACTTGAAATTCGTTCCTAACAAAATTTTAAACAAACAAGACAAAAAGAGTTGTTAAGTCAAGTATATAACAAACGCACACAAAGAAAGGCTTATTTATATTTTGTTCCCAAAATTTAACGCGTTTTGATTTTAGTCCTAAAAGTTATTTTGAACGTGAATGCTCCTTAATTTTTCAAACATTCAGGTGCACATCATATCATTTATTTGACGTCTCATCACGCTACTGCTGATATGGTGTTCCTCTGGCTACATCAACAAATAATAGTTTTTTCATAATTGAGTGGATCAAAACCAAAATATTTGAAAAATTAAGGACCAATCTCGATTAAAATAACTTACAGAGACTAAAACCAAAACAAACTTTTAGAGATCAAAACATAAATAAACCCAAAAAAAAATATAGGTAACTATTAAATATTATGCATTACTATATCATGACACGTTAAAAGAATAATTATATTTTGATCCAGACCGTTAATCTGGCTATATGATCTACACCAATGCTTTGTCCAGATCCGACCGCACGGCAACTCAGAAAAGTAATACAGAGAACCGAAATGTATGGCTGAGCTCTAAAAAGTTCAAACAAAAGTCCTTAAATAGTCCATATTCATGTTCTATTTCATATTAAATAGCTAAGATAATAAGTTAATCCTAAATTAAATATAAATTCGAGCGAATATCTTAACTAAGATTATATCTGGCAAGTATAGATATATACAAGATTATGTATATATTGTAAACCAAAAAAAAAGATTAATGTATATATTCTCCTAATATTAGAGAACATTAAAAAAAGATTATTTAAAAAGATAACTTAATGAGCAGAGCAATTCAACCTAGATGAAGTTAGTGGAATCCTATAAATACAACCTCAACAAGCCAACATCATGGACACCATATACATAAGATGTCACTCAGGTCCTGACAGAAATTTATCATACAAGGACACAACATCCCAGGCGTTATTATGCTCTTCCGACAACAAGAAGGAACGTTCTATTGACAATATACCTTTAGCAATTAACTTGAAGTGCAATAATCAATGAAAGTTAAAATTAACAATCATGAAATCTAGTTTTTACTGAACCAGAGCACATCTATACCTATATATAAAGCTAGAACAATTTTGGTGTCCATCACTTAAAATATAAAAAAAAAATATAATTTTAATATATTAATATATTAACTTGTCACTTTCATTTTAAAAAAATAAAAATAAAATTTCATAACCTCACAATTTTATAACTTCTAGGGAGAAGATTTATTTATTTATTTTTTAATTCTTAAATCGAGAAATAGATAGAAGTTTCAACTCCTTTTTTCAACTTTTGGAATCCTTTATGCTGCTTAAGAAAAACTTTCCCATCAAACCAAGAGCAATTGCAACTATATGAACAATTACTTAATAAATCATTAGCCTTCTCAGCTTACAAACCACAATGACCCAAAGAATCATTTTCATTTTTCCTCAACAGAACTAACCAATTCTTCCTCAAACATGACAGATATAAAAAATTAATTAAAGTGAAAAAGAGGAGACAATAATACGTACTTGTAGTCACGACTACGAGAATCCCATCCAGATATATTGGCAGCTTCAGTTAAAGCAGTCTTCCACTTAATCAATCTCTTTTGAACATATTCATTGTCATTGGTTTTTTCTCTCAAAACTCGCTCATGTTCATAGAATGCTTCCTCATAACTCCCACTTTGATTTCGTATATCTGACGGATCCACTTCATAAAACACAGGTATAACTACTTGCCCTGCACTACTTTTTCTGCACTCAAGTATTTTGACAAGTTCTTCTAAGCACCATTTCGAGGAAGCATAGTTTTCTGAGAAAACGATGATGGCTATGTGGGAGCTGTGGATTGCTTGGGAGAGTGCTGGCCACACCTCATGTCCTTTGGGAAGGTTACCATCATCTATGAATGTTTTGATGCCAGCTTGGCATAGTGCAGAATGAAGATGGCTGGTGAAGTTTCTCCTTGTGTCTTCACCTCTAAAGCTAACAAAAACATCATATTTTTTGCTAGAGAAGAAGGAAGACATAGCTGTTATATATATGATTGCAACTAGTTAAAAGTTAAAACTCTTTTTCTTTACTTGGAGGGTTTGAAATATATTTGAGATGCAGGAATGGAGTAGTGGGTCGGAGCAGATAGAGCAAAGGTTCTACAGGGAAATGCAATGCAAGCAACAATTAGCTAAGTGAATTATTTCTTACACACATGAGTCATTCACACGGTTATTGACTTGACATTCACACGGTTGTTGACTTGTATACGTGTTAGCTAATGGTGTGTGTACATTTAACGAAATGGTTATTATTCTAAGCGTATTAAGCACTGGTTAAAGAATCCATAAAATAAAAACTTGCATTTTGGAAATTAAAATAATCCACTAATTTTTTTTTCTCTATTATAAGAAAAAATAACCGAAATCATACTTATTAAAAAGTTAGTTTAATATATTTAATTTTTTCAAAATCATAAAAAATTTGCCAAATTTTGTAAAGTTCTATTGGGAATTAAACAAATATTATATGAGATCAATATTTTTTTATAAATATTTTATGAATAATTATATTAAGAATATAAAGTTAGTTAACTTTTTCTTATATTTGGGGCCAAAATATGTATGCACTTTTTTTCTTGTAATGGGGACGAGAGGGAGTATCTCTTTTTCTTTCTTAACCAATACCTTAAAGACACCGTATCATTTTCCTAATCCTAATTCTAATTCTAATTCTAATTTTCAAATATTATGGTGGGTTCTTAATAATGATATTTTGATATGCCTAGGAAATGAGACAATCGATTCCAACTCTTTTCTCTAAGGCAAAGATCAAATGATCTTAGACTCTGACTCAAAAAGAGACTTAAATTGAGAAAACACTCTCAATCACACAAGAAGATCCATGAATTGATCTTCAAACAAGACTCAAGAGATTAAAAAAAACACCAAAAGAAAAAGACTCACTCTTATTCTCAAAGAAGATCACGGTTTTGATCTGCATAACAAGGACTCAAACTCAAACTCAAACAAGACTCTAACTCTTTTTGTGTTTTGTTTTATGAACACCTATGTGTTCTTAGACTCAAACAAAAAGAAAGACTCAAAAATGATAGAAAGATGACGCCTCTTCAAAGAAGAAGAATCCATCTTGCTTCACATAGCTTCACACCATGGAAGACTTCCTTTGATTCAATCGCTGAATCAATTAAGAGAATCACACTCTTGAAGAAGATAGGCATCACGCCTAAGCACAAAGGCAAAGCCTTCACAAGTTCGTTTTTCACAAAGGCCAAAAGCTTTTTTTCATTCATGCCAAACATTACATTATATAGGAGTTTACAAGAGATATCATGGCTGCCTTCATACCTATACACGTGAGGACTAAGAAAGCTAGCCTTGATGAGCAATTAACCTCCTAACTAATGTTATTCAATTCTATGTGTAACATATTCGGCCCATTATGGCCTAATGATAATGGAAAACGTCCAAGCTCTTGATGATGCTTCATGGTTGTGGTTATGAGCTTCTTAATGGCCTCATGAATTTGAAATTCAATTCATAACTCCCTCATCATGACTTGGCCGTATTGATGCCACTTGAATGTGGTCTTCAATTTGTAACTTCCATCAATCAATGCCTAATGAATATGGCTGCACATGATGGTCTTGGAAATGAATCTTCTTTCATTCTTGAATGTTAGGCCGTGAGCTTAATTGCTCCTCATTTGAATTTGCAATTCAAATTATAACTCCCTTGTCTTGATGTCTTCATGACTGAGAAGAATCTTCTTATCCTTTATTCTTCTTAATCTTGGACGAATTGTGATATGATTGGCTTTGAGAGAAGTGTTTTACCTTCACTATTGTAATCATGAATGACTTTGAATGTCACTTATGATTGTGGTTACTATTCATTAATTAAGCGGTTACAAATCATTAATATCAAGTTTTAAAACTTTTAATGGTTTTGTAACGTTCAATTAATTCCATTTGAACACCCATTATGTGCATTTATCATACTTCGCTCTTGCATCATAATCATCTCAAATTCGTGCACTCCTTATTGTTCCATGAATGACCTTTAATTCATGGGACCAGTGTCTTTATTTAGGGCACGTGTCCTCCATAAGGGCACCTTGTAGGGTAGAACCCTAAGTTCTTCACACCTTGAGCTTACTGTTTTAGGATTGCTTTTGAGTTTCCTTGGTTCCTCCGGAGGAGGCTATCATTCCCTTCCTCTTGAAGAGGATTTGCCCTCAAATCCTGATGGTCCTAAAACAAAAACACTCATCAGTACAAATCAACAAACTTGGAAACACATCTCTTACCCTTCAGCACCAAGTGCATTGACACTTTCTTATTCTTGACTTCACTATTCTAGTGTCCTAGCAAAGGACTTATTGCTCTTCACTTGTTGTGCTCATTCCTCTCCTTCAGGATCAAACACAACAAAGACAAAACCACCCTTGCAATTATTGGATTGTGATGGACAATCACAACAACAACTTCAACTTGACTTGACCCATGCTTTGGCTTCACACCTGTTTGAAACTAGAGAACTAAAAATTCTAGTCCTAAACAAATGAAAAGTTACATGTCCTATTACATGTTTACATGGGTCTTGACTTGACTCAAGAAAAGACTCAAACTAAAAAGACTCAAGATAAGAATTCTAACTAAAAGAAAATTCCTATCTAAATACATGGTTGCTCTTGAAAACATGCACTCAATCTTCACAGTTGAGGCAATGGTGAGTGTACCTTATTGATACTTCATTCTTGCAACCTGAAATCCAAACAAACAAAAAAGTTTTCACAAGATATGTGTTAAAAAGATAGAAATTAAAGCAAAGCCTTCACTCTTGTTTTCACTCAAAGTGTTTGCACTCATATTACTCAAAGTGTTTGCACTCTTTGTGTTTTCCTCAAGCTTACTCTTTGCTCTTCATTCTTTTTCACAAGTGTCTCACTTTTTAAGCATCTCACTCTCAAGTGTTCACTCATGCTTTCTTTCACTCTCACAAATGTTTCACTCTTAAGCATCTCACCCTCAAGTGTCTCATTTATGTTCTCTTGTTCACTTTTCCTTTCATGGATTAGTTCAAAAACTTCTCCCACCAAAGGCACTTCTTTCAAATTGTGCCATATTTTCATAATCTCTTGATGTTGGCTTCACAAAGTTTTGTAAGAATGCAACATCAAAATTGCAGCAACCTAGAGACTCTAAGACTCAAAAAACTCTAAGACTCAAAGTCTCAAAAACTCAAAAACCCAAAAGTGTGTTTTAACAACTAATGACCAAACACAAGGCTAATGGTTCAGCCACAAAACACAAACACACTCTAAGACACAAAAACAAAAGACTCAATAATGTGTTTAAAACTCAAACTCTTCTTGACCAAGAATAAAAAATTTAATTCGGCCAAGAGAAAATCTTAGACACACTATTGTTATAACAACTACCATCACACAAAGACACAAACTATTCTTGACCAAATTCAAAGAACCTAATTTGGCCAAGACACATAACAATCACTCAGAAATGCAACAATTCAAAACTCAAAGACAAAACAACCAAGATTCAAAAACTTGGCCACAGTTTCTACATAAAACCGATTTAACAACAAAAGAAAACGTGACAGGACACACACAAGTTTGCCACGGTTTTAACACAAAAAAAACAATTTAGTGACAAAGAAAGAAAAATCGTGACAAGAACCCAAAAAATTTGCCACGGTTTGACTCTAACAAACACAAAACATCGACAACTAAATTCAGCCACCATTTTGTTTGAACCACGGTTTTGGAAAACACCCAAATAGCCACGGTTTTCACTAGACAACACTAAAACAACAACGAAGCACAACGACTAACGATGACTCAACCTAAAAACAACCACAGTTTTGTATATAACACAACAAAACTGTCACGGTTTTAAAGTTGCACACAACAACACAAATTAGGGACAGATCAAACAGCCACGATTTTGTTTTTGAATATAACACATCAAAATGAAATCAGCCACAGTTTGATTTGTCTTAAACTAGACAAACACAAAAAAAAATGACTCAACATGATTCTCACTAGAATCAAACTCAAAAGAATGACTCAAAAAAAAAATTTTTTTTTTCAAGACTCAAAAAGAAAAATACCTTAGAAGAATTTGAATCTTCTTACCACTTGATGAGTGGTTCATGGCTTGACTCATACCAATTTGATATCCACCTTTTGATACCACTTTGATATGTCTTGGACGTTCTCTCTTGATTTCCTCAAAGGAGAAAAGTTTGGCTCTGATACCAAATTGATACGCCCAGGAAATGAAACCATCGATTCAAACTCTTTTCTCCAAGGCAAAAATCAAATGATCTTAGACTCTGACTCAAAAAGAGACTTAAATTGAGAAAACACCCTCAATCACACAAGAAGATCCACGAATTGATCTTCAAACAAGACTCAAGAGATTAAAAGAAACACCAAAAGAAAAAGACTCACTCTTATTCTCAAAGAAGATCACGATTTTGATCTTCAAAACAAGGACTCAAACTTTACACATGAAGTAGAAAGTAGTTCCTAACTGGACATAATGACCTACCAAGTCAAACACAATTAGCACGTAGCACATATATTTCCATTTAGGAAAACCCAACATGCATCATACACAACCAACAGTCTTATTAGTATCCATTCATTTATTTCATTCATATTACCTTTCCAATATATTCGTTAAGTCTCATTTTTCCCATTTCCATTCTCATAAATAACCAACTCACGTACATATATCATTTAGCACATAGACACAATTTCAATATTCAAACACAATTATTCATTACACTTCTTTTCATTCTAGTCTTTCCATTTACTTTTCTTTATCTCTTTCTTTCTTTTCCGTTGGCTTTAGTATCTTTTTCTCGTTTTAGTTCTCATTTCTTTTTTTTTAATCCTTTGGCTGCAGGGTCTCATGACCAGGCCCTTTAGACCTAACCTGCATCCGCTCAGTCTTATTACTTTCGATCTTACTATTTGGCCACAGGGTCTCATGACCAGATTGTACGATCTAACCTGTAACAGGATACAGGGTCTCATGACCAGATCATACAACCTAACCTGCACCAGTTTATTCCTGTTAACTTCCTATTTATTTAATTGGTTACAGGGTCTCATGACCAGATTGTATGATCTAACCTGTAACAGGATACAGGGTCTCATGACCAGATCATACAACCTAACTTGCACCAGTTCATTCCTGTTATTAGGCCACCAGGTCTCATGACCAGGTCCTTCCGACCTAACCGGCGTCGGTTCTCATTTTAAATAGCCACAGGGTCTCATGACCAGGTCCTTCCGACCTAACCTGTGACAAGTATCCTTTTATCATTATTAGTTTGGCCACAGGGTCTCATGACCAGGTCCTCTTGACCTAACCTGTGCCAGATCAATTTACTATTCTCATCCTCATTCCCTTTATCTTATTTAGTTATTCTTTTCATTGATTATCTTTTCTCTTCTTTAGTTTCTTTAGCCTTTCATTAGTAACTGATTATCTCATTCGTCATTCAACACACATTTATCATACAAGCATACACAACAATTTTCACACTTTATATTTTCAATTCCCTAAGTTTATGCCATGACGTTTTTAACTCTTTCAATTCCTTAGTTCTCATTCTAGTTATACATCTCATACATACATTCTTTCTTTGATTTATTATTCAATTCATTATGCGATACACACAAACATCACAATTCAACCACTTATATGATTCACATATATCTCTTTAAATTAACCAGAGTTCTTGTTCTTCAAATAAACATACATGATAACATATAGCACTAAGCACTTAGCATGCATGTTCAATCACAAGTATCAATTTATGGTTCATTTCATTTACTTTCTTACTTTATATTTAATTTCATTCTTGATTATTAAGCCTATAATAACTATCTAAATTTCCAAACCAAACATATACATATACTCTTAGCAAGTACTATGTGCTAATTAGAAAATACTCCCTAAAGCAAGGTAAAGAACCCCTTACCTTTAGACGCTTTAACCCTTAGTTTCATCAAATACCTACTCATCCTCATGATGATGTCCATTGATTTTCACGCTGCGGCTGGTCCTGAAATTCTTTCATCATCCTCAGCAGGAAGATTTGCGCTCGTTTTCCTTAACTATTAATTTTTAACCATATTTAATCATTTAACAAGTGCCCTAAGGACACTCTTAAGCATTTTCCTTAACTATTAACAGAAGAAACACCAATTTTTCTTATGAAGAAAACCACAATTTTCTTCTTATACTTAAATTTAGGGTTTTTTTTAACCTCAACCCTACTGATTAGGATAAAAAAACTTTAAAATGATAAGTTTCACTGAAAAATAGTGCATTGATTGAAAAAAAAAATTATATTTAGTTTTTAAATAAAATATTTTTACTTTTCATTGTTTTTCTCATACCTAAATATTGAGATTAAAAAAATCCTTAAATTTAAGGTATGTTCAGCAAAACTAACTTATAGCTATGACCTTTTAACTTGTAACTGTGAGTTTGCAGCCTGTAGCTGTGAAGTTAGTTGAGAGAACTATGAGCTTGTAGTTGCGAGTTTATAGCTGTTTACCTGACTGTTTAAAATAGTGTTGTTTGACAAAATTATTTTGAAGTACCTTACAAATTATCAAATGACCGAAAAAGACATGCAACGTTATATTATTTATATTTTAGTATTTTAATTTATTCGTTTTGTTATTTATTTATTAAATAAATATTTAATTAATTAAGTATAAAATCATTAAATTATAATTTATCAAATTCGTTTTTTTCTTAATTTATTAATTATGTTGTTAATTAATTACTTAATTATAACAAAATTAATAAATTATAATTTAATAATTAATTAAATACACAATTAATAAAAAATTAAATTGTTACCAGGGTAAGTAAATAATTTTGAAATTTTTTTAAGGATATGATTGGTATAAGAATTATTGAAAGCTAGTTTCATTTCTTGAAAGTTTCTAAAAAACTAACTTTTAAAAGCTACAAACTTTTTTTTATAAACTATAAGCTTTTTCTAATTTGGGTTCACAGAAAGAGATTAATAACTTATATTATTGACTGAATTTAAAACATTTTAACTAATTAAAAAGCTCTTAGATAGATATGCCAAAATTAATTCCATATTTTCTCTACCGTGTTAATCAAAAACTAAATATTTTATTGAGTTTTGCAAGCTAATCGTTAAGTAGTTTGCCTTCAGTATAAGGTCAAAAACTATAACTTTTTGCCCTACAAGGCTATAAATTTTACTAATTAAAATAAAATAGAGACCACAACATCTTGGCATAGCCTATGAAGTCTATGTAATCCGAAAATGAAAAAGTATTTGTATCGTATCTATGTCTGATATCAATATACATATCATATTTCTTGATATGTATCTCAAAAATATCCGATTATTTTTATTTAATATTAATTATTTTTCTAAAAAAATATTTTTAGGATATTTCTCAGATACTTCCCGATACTTTTTCGATACTCCCCAGATACTTGTTTGACTTTATTTTGAATTTGTTAATAATTATTATTTTTTAAAAGTAATTTTTTAATTAGTATTTTTAATAAATAAATAACCCATTTTTATGTATTAATGTCATTTTGAATAATGACAATATGAATAAAAATGATCAATTGTACAATCTCTGTTTTAAATTCTTATTATATATACAAATATAAATTTGTGTTAACGTATCTTATGCCGTGTCGTATCTTGAATTTTCAAAAATTTCCGTATCTCCATATCTGTATCGTATCGTATCTACATCGTATTAAATGTCGGGGCTTCATAACATAGCTAGTAAATAAAACAAAGAAACAATGTAAATTTTTGAACTTGAATAAAACACAATATACAATCAGTTTAATTTCATTTTTGTCTGTTATTTTATTTTTAAGATTCAATTTGGTTTTTAATTTTTTTTATTTATTTTGATCCTTAAATTTTTTCAAAAAATTCATTTTGGTTCTTCTATCATATAGTTAGTTTTACCAAAACAGTCACACGCATTACCGAAAACTGAAAAATATTGTTAGAATCAGGAAAAAATGCCAGAGCACAACCCGACCAAGACTAGGAACTATGGTGTTGCTTCGTCAACAGTAGAGCAAGCTAGCTCGCGATGATGGTTTATCGATATGGACAAAAATAAAAATAATATGATACAGATATGATAGTCAAAGCTATATCAGTAAAGTCGTGGGAATACATGTCAAATTCTATCGATGAAACAGTAACATGTGTAAATATTCATGGTAAAACTAATATTGTTATGACGGAAGGATCCACTTAAACATTTTGAAAAAAAAAAAATAAAAGACCCAAATAATTCAAAAAAAAAAAGAAGAAGATTAAGAAGTATAATAAATATTGAAAATAAGATAAAGAACTGAAAATATAATTAGGCATCAATCTGCAGATACATCAATCCTATACCTGTTCTTCTTCTTCTTCATGTTATCACCATCACACTAGCAATTTCCTTGTTTCACTGCTGCATGGACAACCATTTACCAAGTCCTGATTATTCTCCTCCATAAATATCTTATGACATCTGCTAAAACAAAGTTATTCCAGAACAATGTTATTCCTATTTGATAACATATAATTTCATAAAACCATGAAGTATGGGAATAAATAATTTAACTTTTTATATAAAGTATCATTATGATCCAAAATGTGTATTTTTAATCATGTTGAACTGAAGTTGGCAAAAAGCAGTATTAGTTGTTCTTCTTTCCAAAACTTATGGAGAGGGAAAAAAAAGGAAAAAAATTTGTGCATGTCATAGTAAAGCATTGTTCAGAAAGGATTAGAGTAATGACTCAATCTTTTCTCCATGCCTCTTCTTACATGAACTTTATTTATAATCATTGAGCACTTGTTCATTGTTGTCTAAGTAAAAGTCTTTGGATCAAAGATATGACAGTAAAGTTGGTGTAGAAAGTGTGTAAGAAGTAAGAACATATTTTTTTTTATGTGAATAATTAATTGCTTATAGCCAATCTCTATTCTTTTGGTTACATTTTCACCAATAAAAACATGATATTAATTTATAAAGGAAACAAGTTAAAGAAAGAGAGATTAGTAAGGTTGCTTACCGGATAAACAATTTTCACTTAAATCCCATTCTTGATTATTTTGGTCATTGCATAGCTTCTCATCATCATAAGCTGTTTCAATTGATGTTAAGATTTCTCTATGTTGTAATTCTGAATCCAAACCCAAGTCGGAGTCGAATACGAAGTGGATCCCACACTCTTTGGTACAGATGTCCAAGACCTCATGTTCCTCCTTATCATTTGTAACATAGAACTCAAAGGTAACCTGATGTCCATGACCTTCATAAAGGCTGTCGAAATGATCCGTATCGTACCATATACAAACATGATCTGAATTCAACTCCTTTGTAATTATTTCATGATTCCATGAATTGGAATTCCTTGTAGACGATGGACGTCCCAGCGGTGTACCATCATCCCAAAAGCATTGACACCAGATAATAACACCATGCTTCTTCAATTCCTCGGATGGAGAAAGAACCGCGCTCAAAATTAAGCCCTGTAATCCATCTTTGGGGGGAAGAGTAACAGTTAATGAGGATTTTGTTGTTCGATATCTGAACTGTCTTGGCACGTTGCTTCCTGGTAAACAGACTATCATAGAGTTATGGAATAAAGTCCTCCTCCTCAATAAAAAGGTTTCCATGAGACAATGGCCATCTAGTTTCATGCAATTCTTGAACGAAATGTATTTATAATGATATCCACACAATGGGATGAGAAATATACACAATGGGATGAGAACTATAAAATTGGATACTGCCTCTAATGAGCTACAGTTATCAGCATTCAACTCTCTCAAATTTCGTGGAAGCTCTGGTAGATACCGAAGCTTCCTGCAATTCTTTATCGACAAAATTCTCAAAAAGTAAAGATGCTTGATGCTTTCAGGCAATCGCTGTACACTGCTTCCATCTAGTCTTATCTCATACAAGCATGATAAGCTGCTGATGTTGTCAGGTAGTTCAGACATTTTATGACAATTCTTTAAATCTAGAAGTGTTAGACCCGCTAAGCCGTTGAATAGAACATGTAGCTTCTGTTTGTCCATTTCTGCTCTGAAATTGGAAATCTTAAGGTACTTAAGTGTGTGATTTGGAAGTTTCCCAATTGATGAGTGCAGATTTTCAATTCTTGTATTGCTTAAATCAAAAGTTGTCATTGAATCCGAGGACAATGAACATTCCTTCATACCTGTGCAGCCAAAGATGCTAAGATTCCAGAGAGAACTTAAATGCTTACCGCTTTTAAGATTCTTGAGTTTTTTGCAATGTTCTAACATCAAAGTTTCAAGTGTGTCCAGAGATAAAATAGATGGATGAACAGCCAACAAACTCTCACAACCAGTGAGATACATCCGTTTCAGTTTTGATGCTTTGGACAAATCTGGGAGATTCTTCAACTGCTTGCATTCACATAGATCAATAACCTCTAAATTCATAACATCCTGTAACACTTCAAAAGGAGATGTCACTACACAAAATCCTCAAACTTAGTCACTTGAACCAAATACCAAAAACATGCAATTCGTATATCTTTTACAGTTTTACCTGCACTCCTTGCCAAAGTTCTGTAACATGGCTATTTGGCATGCGAATCTCAACAAGCATCTTTGCGCAAAAAGTCGATGGGAGATAGTTCAAACGGTATCCATGCCACTCAAGGTACCTCAATTTATCAGAGATTTTGTCAAAGACTCTTGGATAGTTCACTTTGCCTGATCTCTTACCCGAAGGGACATACAATTTCAGAAATCTTAAACAAGTCATCATATTGAAAGTCTCAGTACTCAAGCTAAGTAAATCATCAATCCGAGATAAATCTAATGTTATCCCTTCAACTGCTTCACTCCCCTAATAAAACATGATAAATGGTGTCAGCTTAGCTATAAATATTTCTAACTAGTAACATGTGTAAAAAGATAAAGAAAAGGTGAGTGTATTTTTCATTACCTTTTTATTTTGAAGCACATCATAAACTTCTCCTATTTCCCTCAATCGGCTGCGTTTTCCGGGATTTTCAATGCCTTGACGAACTATGTTCAAACCCATTTCTTGTACCAAGTCATGCATTTGTATTCTCTTGCTTTTTGAAAGTGTTATAAGAGTTCTATCTTCAAGGACCTCTATCCCACTAGTAGCACAGAAATCACATGCATTTAGTATCATTTCCACAAAATCTTTATCTTCATCTTTGAAAAAGAATGCAATGTCTAGAAATATCTTCTGTTGTGGAATGTCTAGTCCATCATAGCTCACTTGTAACACGTTATGAATTTCGTCATAGGGATAGTTCTTGAGTTTCTTTAATTCACTCCTCCAAAACTTAGTACTTTTGGAATAAAGATTTGAACCCAACACTTTTAAAGCTAAGGGAACACCCCCCGCATAATCAACTGCAGTTTTTGAGAGATCCTCATATCCCTCTTGAGGATATCTTTGCTTGAAGGCATGTAAGCAAAACAGTTCTAGAGATTCCTCAAAGCTCCATACATTTGCCTTATACATCTCATCAATTCTTCCACTAAGCAAATGCATATTTCTTGTTGTTATTATTACTTTACTATCTGAACCTCCATGTTTATATACTTTACACAATTCATCCAATTGATCTAAATTATCCACATCATCAAGTACAACGAAAACTTTTTTACTATTGAGCCTCCTTGCAATGAATGTGGATCCTATGCCATTTTTTTTTTTATTTTCATCCTTCAAAAGATCAAAAATAAGCTTGTCGCGTAAAGTTGTTAGTCCAAGCCTTTTTGATTCTTCCCTTACATTTTCCAAGAAGCAGACACTATCAAATTGGGGAAAGAATTGAGAAAACACAACTTTAGCAATGGTTGTCTTACCAATTCCACCCATTCCCCAAATTCCAATTTCAGTAACTTTCTTTGATATCTGATTATGTTTGCTTCTTGACAGAAAAAGTTGGAAGTATTCACAGATTTTGTCAATGCCAACAAGGCCTCCACCCTCTAGTTCAATAGGGTACCTCTGGTATAGCTTTTGCAATACATCTTCAACGATTTGATCGATGAATTGAGAATCGTTCCTAGGAAAGGAGTGAATAAACAATTAACGTGTTTTGTGTTTGCTGATAAAAGAAGGTTGTACATTATAGTGATGATGCAAGTCCAACAATAATCTAAGGGGGAAAGTGGTCTAACAATAGCAAACAGTGCACATTAGTACATTATCAACAATTTGAATATGATTGGCATATTTCATTAATGTTTTGAATTTCTTCTCCATGATGGTAAAGGCATTTGTGATGTTTATTAAATTATTATCACTTCTTAAAAAGCAAAGGTGTGATAATAATATTTTACTCCTACGTAAGTTAGTGTCTGACTATATGAATGTCCCCTACAAAAGTGTGCAACAAGAACATGATATTTTTGTGTGTGAAACATGGTATTGACTTTCACAAAGGAAGGAAGACAGTGGCAGAAGACTTGACATCAGTCAAGGTAATATAATTAAAATTTTGAAATCTAAAAATGAGCTCTGGGTTGGTGTGTAAAAAGCATTAAACACAGAACTCTTAAACCCCATCCCAATGACCCTGAGTCCCTGACAATATAATATAGACATTTTATGCACAATTTTTGAAAGCAGGGTGAACACTAATCTAAGAGCATCCACACAAATGAACCAAATTTTTGTCCCTAAATGGATCTCACACATTATTTTATTATTCTTCACACTTTCCTACACTTTTAGGGACAAACACATTTTTTCTTCACACCAATGAACTCACTTTAGTCCTTAAAATTGAGACCTACATATTACCCCACACTCTTAATATTTTACAATAAATTAAAACCACCATCAACTAACTAGATTTTTCCCACTAAAATCATAACTATAATTTAAAATGTTCTATATTATTATATAACGGCTACCTTTTGTAAAAATATTTTATTTATTTTCGCCCTAAATAAATATCATAATAAACTTAAATTCAATAAAATTAAATTCGAAATGCATTAAAAAAAAAATTTGAATAAAAATTAGAGAGAAATAGAAAAATAAAATACATTAAAAAAAACCAAACCTACGTCAATCATGGGATGTAGGATGGTAATTTATTAAAAAAAAACCTATGTCAATCATGGGATGTATGATGGTAATTTATTTAAAAAAAAAAAAACCAACCAACCTCTACGTCAATCATGGGACGTAGGATGATAATTTATTATTAAAAAAAAAATCTACGTCAATCATGGAACATAGGATGAAGATGAATTGTTGCTGTTGTTGATGAAGAAGCCGTTGGCTTCTCCCTCCTTTTTAACATTTTTTATTCACTTTCTCTCATCCCGCCTCTCCTCCTCTGATAGCTTTTCAGTGTTCATATTTTGGGACACTATCTATTTAGGGACAAAAGGAAGCTGCTCCACACCGGTGTCACTAATTAGTGACGGTCCCTAATTTTAGGGACATCCGGTGTGGATGATCTAAGGTTAAAAAAAGTGAAAAATGTTATTTAAACATCTATTATTGATATTTAAGTCCAATACTTACTTTTTTGAGTAAGAAATGGACGATTTAATAAAGATAAATTGAAGGACCTACCATTTTTTTACCTAAAATAATAGGTGTTGATTTGGGATGCCAATGATAAATGTTCAAATAACACAATTGAAAAAAGGTCTAACAATGGCAATTAAGCTAAGTTCTAATTATTCATATCATCTTATAGAATCCTCACAAATTAAGCATTAAAAAAAATCTATTTGCATCCGGATTTTGCTAATTACACTTAGGTTTTTAAGTTTTTTTTTAACATAAATTTTTAAAATTGCCTTTTTTTTTTTTTTTACGTTTTGATTGTCCATTCGAAAATGCTATCCGATCGTAAACACTAACCAATTAGATTTTCCGAATGTACAATAACAATAAAGGAAAAAATAATTGTGGATGTGGATGTGAGACAAAGATATTATTAAAAAGGATCTTGAAGACACTTGTTAAAATTACTAGATTTAGAAAAAATATCATAACACCACATTTTCTTTTTTCTTGAGAATATAAAAAACACACTTTCTAACACTTTTTTACTACATATGATTCTTTAACATGTGTTCTAAAATCACTTGTTATTTTGATTTGTTATTCGAATAATCTTTTTGAATGTCCAATAAAAAACATAAAAATTAATATAATAAGTGCAATTTTAAAATTTTTAATTAAAAAATGCAATTAGCAAAAATAGGGTGTGAATAGAATTTAAAAACAAAACTAGTAACAGTTGCTCCAACAAATAAAAAACATAAAAATTAATATAATAAGTGCAATTTTAAAATTTTTAATTAAAAAATGAAATTAGCAAAAATGGGTGCGAATAGAATTTAAAAACAAAACAAGTAACAGTTGCTCCAACAATCAAGGAAAAAAATGGACTAATGTATCAGATTGGTCCTTGATTTTGTAAGTATCGATTAATTTAATCCCTGAGATTTTCGAAATTTTAAATTGGTCCTTAAGATAGAAATACGTCAGTCTATTAGTTCCTGACGTTAATGACCATCGGCGGTTTTTAACGTAGACTATCGGAATGACCAAAACGACAAAAATAAACAAACACCATTGAGTATCGGTCAAATTAATCCTTGAGATTATCAAAATTGATCAAATAAGTCCGTAACTTTATGAACAATTGATATTAAAGAATAATATAACTGACGTGTTTCTATCTCAAGGACTAATTAAAAATTTCGATAATCTTAAGAACTAATTTGATCGATACTTACAAAATCAGGATAAATATAACATGTTACTTAAAAATAATAGATGATGCAATACTTACTTATAGTTGCGATTACAAGAGTCCCATCCAGATATATTGCAGGCTTCCATCAGAGCAGTTTTCCACTTAGTCAATCTCTTTTGATCATTTTCATTGCCATTATTGTTCTTTTCACGCAAAGCTCGCTCATGTCCTAATAATGCCTCCCCATAGTTGTTCCCATATTTCTTCCTTATGTCTGATGGACTCACTTCATAGAACACAGGTATAACTACCTGTCCTTTAGTTTTCCTACATTTGAGTATTTTGGTGAGTTCTTTCAAACACCACTTTGAGGTAGCATAGTTTCTTGAGAAGACAACAAGGGCTATATCAGAGTTCTCAATTGCGTGGCGCAACGATGGCCAAAGGGTATCTCCTTTTGCAAGGTTAATATCCATGAATGTTTTGATGGCAGCTTGGCAGAGTGCAGAGTAAAGATGGCTGGTGAAGTTTCTCCTTGTGTCTTCACCTCTAAAGCTAATGAAAACATCATATGCTTTGGGAGAGGAAGGCATAGCTATTGTTATTGCAACAAGTTAACAGAGTTCACAGTTTCTTCTTTAATTATTGGAGGGCTGGAGTTTAATTTAGATGCAAGAAAGGAGCAACCGTAAGGTTGTAATGTTGTATATTATTATTATTATTTAGGCTTATTTATAGTTTTGGTCCCTAAAAGTTAAACGTGTTTTGGTTCTGGTTTTTAAAAGTTATTTTGATCGTGACTTGTTCATAATTTTTCAAACATTTTGGTTTTAGTCCATATGTTAGAAAAAATCAATTATTTGTTGAACGGAAACTCACACCAACAGCTACGTGCATGAGATATCGACCGAGTACGATGCAATTGGTAACGACATAGCTTGGTTCGTGCTCAGTTCATCGTGCTCGGTTCGTGCTCGGTCGATATCTCCCCTCGGTTTGGCAAGTCATGCTCGGTTCATGATCGGTTAATGTTTGGTTCCTGCTCGGTTCCTGCTCACATGAGTAGGATGTCCACATCAGATGCATCGTTGGCAGTCAATGTAAGGGTTGACATGACACACCGTTTGCCATGTCAGCAAATGACATAAGAAGACAAACAGAAGGACTAAAAACAAAATTTAAAAAGATTTAAGGACCATTCAAGGTCAAAAAAAGATTTAAGGACTAAAAACAAAATTTAAAAAGATTTAAGGATCGTTCAAGGTCAAAAAAAGATTTAAGGACTAAATTCAAAACGAGATCAACTTATAGGGACCAAAACCATAATTAAGCCATTAGTATATATTGGGTTTATCATTTTTTTTTATAATAACAAGTGTTTTATATGATGTGAGTGGTTAGTGGCAGTGCAAAGTCAATGAGTTATTGGCCAAAGGTGTCCCTTTCTTTTTTGGGTTGTCACGAAAAGAAAATGTAGCTAATTTGGCTGAAAAAATGTAACACGGTAACCTTGTTGACTTGACTTTGTTTAAAACTTGGCAATTCTGTTAACACTGGTTATTCTAATTAGTAATTAATCACACCCAAATAAATTTTCAAATAGGTAGTTCAAAATTTTTGCACCGTTTGCTGGGCGGCCATTTGAAATATATATAGTTGGCCAAACTTTAAATCACTACTAGGTTTAACGTTAAAAAAAAAATCACTACTTGAACAAATGAGGAAATAACTTGAAAAAAAAAATCACTAGGTTTATGAATCTTTTCATTATTATTTATGCTCTTTAATTATTTAATTCTTCCGGTGTGATATTTCTTCGCCATTGACTCACGCACTCTTTAACATGTGTATGTGTATGGTGAGGCAACGTGAATACCCATAATGCTTGAAGAATTAAAAATTCAGGAAAAAAAAAATACTGAAAATACAAGGGGACCTACAAGTGTCCACATCTTATCTCTTAGAGTTTTAATAATTCAGTAAGCTTAGAAAATATCTAGAATTGTCAAATGACAAAAAAGGGTACTGGAATATCATATCATCAGATGAAGTAGTTCATCATCTAGCTTGGTTGTTTGGTCTTTACGTTTGAGCCTTGCATCATGCTTTTTAAGGCAGTGACTCAATGAACAAATGAAGAATAATGAGGTTGATAATATTAGCAACGGCCCTATTCATCACTTGTTCCGTATCTGATCTTATGTATTTGTTGTCATGTTGTGTGTACTTATATACTTGCACTATACTGTAGATTCAGTATGTAGTTGGTAGGTAGTTGTTCAGTTTTGTGCCAAGTTGTTTATGTTGGAAAAAGGTTGATAATGATTGTGTCATGAAAAATATTATTATTTTAAAAGTAAGATTTTCGGATAATGAAGATGTAATCATATTAATCGATTTTTATTTTTAAGATTTGTACAACAATTCTCTATCTCGTGTATTCAAAGTATAGAACTTGGATATCAACAAAGATTGGTTGTTGCTCAACATGAGGAAAATGAAACAAAAATAAAGAGAATGGTGTTTTTTTTTGTTGTGTACCTCAACCATTGCAAGAGGGTGACCTTTTATATCCGAACACTCAACACTCCAACAGCTAGAAAATAATGATCCATAGGACGAAATAAATGACTCACTTAAAATTGTTGAATAATGGGTCATTAAAATTGCAACGGTTTCGATTAAAAACTTGTGGGGAAAATAAAAAGTTGTTAGCTAGTGAGACTTTCCAAAAAGAGAACGTACACCTATCCCAACAAACAACATACGCATCAGCGGGCGATTGTGTATTAGGCCCAACTGGTCAACTACTAAAACCCAATAAGATATTGAACAAAATGGAATATAAAAGGTTAAGTCTAACAAACAATGAGCAATGTGAGGCTAAGATTTTTCTTGGGAATACCATTATTTCCAACAATTCCCCGCTAATGACAATCACAAGAAGAGAAGGATATTAGACGAGCAACCTTAGGTTTTTTTTTAAATGCTTAAGTGTTAATATCCATAGGATTTGAATTAACAAGTAGTGATGCACAACAACAAATGTATCCTATAAAGTTTAGTTTCCTTGGACTTTACATAATTTTATTAATTGAGACCCTCACAACACCTAATAACCTTAAACACTTATGAGAATCCCATATGTAATTTTTAACAATAAACTATAACAATAATTTTTTAAGTGTACCTTGGATTGCATGTGAATGTGTTAGAAAGATTGGCCCAAGTCTTTCATAAAACTTGGCTTAATAGTTCTTACTCATTAAAACAGATATATCAAGTGCGTCCTCATAGCATATATCTTTAATATTTTTAATAGGTACATCTGATGCGTCTATATAGCATCATCATATGTAATCTTTATTCCGAATTTTATTAATAGGTACATCTAGTGCTAACTGTCAAAGCATCACCCAAACGTAATGGTATGTAACTATCATATCAAACATTACAAAAAAAAAAGGCCATAGGTATGAACATGTAATGCATAAGAGTACTCAAGTGTGCCTTCCTTCGACCATCAAAAGAGTATCTAATACATTTTCCTCCTCTCAAGGCCTAAGGCACATCCCCTCGACGAGTCCAAAACAACTTTCCTTGTTAGCCCCTTATTTAAGGGGTCAGATAACTTCTTTTCACTTTTTACATAATCAAGAGTAATTACACCATTTCCTATTAGCTGTCTAATAACACTATCTTGTTTGACACAAATGTGTCTCCTCTTTCCATTGTAAGTGTTATTATTAGCAACTCCAATTGTTGCTTGAGAATTACAATGCAACGAAACTGATTTATGACTCCCCCTAATGGTATGTTTGCTATGAGACTTCTGAGTCACTTAGTTTCTTGTCTGACCAGCTCCAAAACTATCAATTTAAATTCCATAGTTGAGCGTGCATGCTATACAAATTTGTTTATCTGATTCCATAATAAAATGCAAACTCCAATCAATAGTTCATTTTCAGTATTTTAATTGATTATATCATTTTCGCTTCTGCATTACGCTTAGGGATGACAATAAAACCCATACCCGCGGGTATCCGCTTAAAACCGACCCGATTTTCATGGGGAAAATCCGCTTTAATTGGGTTTGGAGAAACCCAAAACCGAAATCCACTTTGAAAAAATGGGGGGTGGGGCGGGTCTGGTATTTTCAGTACTTGCCCTGCCCCCCTCCTAAACCCTCTCTATATAAAAATTAAATCATTTTCATTATAATTATAGTTAAATGGTAAGGTTAAACTAACAAACTTAGATAAAACCAAGATTTAATTCTTAAGATTTTAGGTATTTTTAAAATTTAACGTTTATTATTATATATTATTTGAATTATAATGTATTTTATATGTGATTTTTGTTTAATACAATAAAAAATACTTTCAAAAAATAATTGGATGGGTTATCCGTGGGTTTCCCCGAATTCGACGGGGATGAGTTTGGGTTTCACTTTTTCATATTCGCTCTCCTTAAACCCGCACCCGAATCCGCCTCGCTCTTGATGAGTGCGAAGTTGATATTGTCAAAACACGCCCCAAATCCGATCCATTGCCATGCCTAATTACGCTATTTCCCTAACAAGAGCCACTCAGATCCCAATCATGTAACCGAAACAGTTATTACTGATATTTCTACGTAATGAATTTGTAACTTTCCTCTTAGAAAAGTAATGATGGCATTAGTAACAAAACCACATTTCAAACTCAAAAATCTATCTACTATCATTAACATTTCATACTCCACCTTGATTTTTGTCTTCATCTAGTTAACATGAATAAAAATTCAATAAAATATTACATAAATTACCATATGAGCAGCTCCACAATCACCAAATCTCCGCAAATTAATCCAACATTCAAAACAAACAATTTCTAATCACCATATTAAAATCAATCAATCTGTCAAATAAACAATCAATTGTTATTTTTTTTTAAAAGAACCAAGTAGTTTTAAATTCCCCATTTCCATTTATGCATCTTAAGTAGAGCAACAGATCAGAGCTACTGTTGCCCTTGAACCTTTTAATTGTGATTATTTTTTGGTTTTTTAATGGTTAATATGTCTTTCATTTTGTATTCGTCGATTAATTTATTCTTTGAAATTTCGAAAATTGGTTTCTGAAATATAAAAAGTGATGAAGCTGCATGCATTGCTAAAACAATTAATGGATTGATAGAATTTTAAACTAAGAATTTTCATCTAGAATTTTTGTATGATATGGTACTTAAACTTGTTACTTGATCTTTTAAACTAAGAATTTTCTTATGAATTGATAGAATTTTGCTCAGCATATTTAATTTGTGATTGGGATAGTCAGCGACTCATGAGGATCATTTATCATGATGTGCAATGTAAGGTTCGATATGGATGTTTTTGGATAAGAATTAATTTGTTTATGAGAACAAACTTAATTCCAATAGTCTAATTCAAGTTTTCTATTGCAAGTTTAATGTTTGATTTTTTTGTTTATTATACTGCGATTATGTTTTGCTACTGCTTTTGTTAGTTTTCAATTGCTATTAATTTGCTACTGCTATTATACTATTGTTAGATTTCTACTGCTGTTAGTTTGCTACTGCAATTATACCGTTGTTAGTTTTATATTGCTATTATGTTTTGCTACTGCTATTGTTAGTCTAATTAATCAAACCTTATTGCAAGTTTTCTACTGTTATTGCTATTGTTATATGTTTATGCTATTGTTAGTGTAATTAATCATGCATGCCTTGTTGCAAGTTTTCTACTATTATTACTATTGTTATATGTTTCACTTAAAATATTTCAGAGTTACATACTAGCTAGTATAGAAATACACATATTAAAGATAAACCGTATACATGGAGCAGTCTCATATTCTTTTTTCTAAGTTGTATACATTTTTCATTTCAGGCATGTACGCATGGTGATAGACAGCCGAATGTGACACGAAAGGCCATGTTTCATATTTGACGTTACTTCATTGCTGATTCTTAATTTTGGTGCAAACCAAAAACAATAGAGGATTTGTCTTAGCTTGACTGTTCTATATTGAAACCAAGTTCCAATTTCCTTTTGCCTACCCAAAAAATAAGTTCCAATTTTCCTTTTGTCTGAGTGATGAGATTTATGCTTAAATTATCATTGACTTTTAAAAATAAGTTCCAATTTCATTTTGGTTTGTTGTGGTTTGTATCTGGTGACTATTGATTATTGGTCTGTATCTGATGACTATTGATTATCTTCCTGTTCTGAAAACTAAATGAATAAGATAGATAATGCTATGAGAGTAACCATGTTTCCACTTTAGAATTTAATTATCCAATACTAATACTTTTAAACAATGTTTCAAGACTCATTTGATACTAAAATGCAAGATAAATATGGAGAAGACACTTCCACATATCCTGGTTGATAGGGAGGTTTAGGCAGAAATGTTAAGTCCACAAGCACCATTTCAAGGTGGAGGAGTAGTAGGGGAACATCCTGGGGATGATATTGGAATGATTAGTTCAACACTGTTTGCATTGGATTGAAGTATTTAACTTGCTTTGAATATGTAAACTTGGTTTGTGTAGGATTGAAGATCTTTAGCAAATAACTTGTTTTGTAAACAGTGTTGGTATTAATGCAATTATGGAGTACTTGGTTTCTTTGTTTCATCTATTTATTATTGCTTTTTTTTTTTCATGTTTTTTTAGACATTGTATACTGGTTTGAAATAAATATAATCTATATTTATGGATTAATTGAATAGTTAGTGTAAAAATTAGCTACCAAATAGCTTTGGATTGCTACAGAGCATCAATAGAAATCAGCTATAGATTTGCTATGGAATAGCTTTGGATTACATGGTTTCTAGTTATACAATGGATGTGGAGTAGCTAGGGAATAGCTACAAAATTTAGCTATTAATTTACTATGGAAATAGCTATGGAAAGTTCCTAGCCATTTAGCTATGGAATCAATGAATTTTATTAGCAAAGTATAGCTATGGATTTAGATATAGATTAGTTGTTGAAATTTTAAAATCAGCTACAGATTAGCTACGAAATTATTCTATAGCGAATCAGCTCGGAGGCATTCGCTGTGAAGCATTTTGCAGAGAATTCATATCTTATTTCATAGCTAAAGTGTTTAGCTGCAAATTAGCTATGGAAAATTCCATTGCTAATCAAAATTTTTCTTGTAGTGATGCATTGCTAAAACAATTAATGGATAAAACAATAGCACAAAATGCATTGCTAAAAAAAAAATTGAACATGTTTGACTCAAATTAATCTGCACACCTCTGCTCCCAAAAAAATTTAAGGGGGCATGACATGTTTGGAAAGATAAAGTTTTAAACATATAATTCTATGGATAAAACCAAATTTTTGAGAAGCTGGAACTTTAAAACTTGTTTAAAGAATTTGTTTTATCAATTCAAAACTAATCACATTTCATACCATCTAAACCAACAACTTCATACAGGCTTTCGCCACGAAGTGAGAAGTCACATTTCCAGCATAAGCTTATTGCATTACAATTGATTAAAACAATGATTGATGCACAATTAATAGCAAAAGTAATCTATTTTCATAAAAATTAAACAAACAATAACAGAAAACATGGGCACATTGTAAATCACATAATTAACCAAATCACTAAAAAAATTAAATTACTTGAAAAACACTCCCTCCAATCCTATTTATAAGATTTTTTCTCTTCCACCAAATTAAAGAAAATGGTTAAATTTGTTAGTGACATCGAACATGTGAAAAATTGTTTTACTTTTTCGAAATTACTCCTATAATTATTATTGGAATTGAACTCTAAAAAGTGTTGAGTTAATAGTGGTGTTTGTGAAGAAAAAAAAGTAATTAAATACTATTGAAATTTGAAATGAGGTCTTATAAATATGACAAAAATAAAAACCCAAAAAGATCTTATATATAAGACCGGAGAGAGTATAGACTAACCACATTCATTTTCTAAATATTCATTCCATGAATCTTAGTAATTTAAAATTTGATACTCAGAATAAATTAACCAATAAAAAAGGAGGGGAGTAGGAATAAGTGAATCCCATATAAGATGAACTCAGAAACTGAACAGTGAACAATGTTAAACCACAAATGATAGTTTTAGAAAGTAGATTCACAAATTATATGTTATAGATCTGAGATTGAATTGAAAATCAATGTCGAAAGATTTGTAGTGATAGGTATCAGGAGCAAGTCTAGGTCCACAATTAAAAAGTCTTTATTTAGTTTCAGCGAAACTATGGAAGGGGATTTGATGATTCCGATGGCTTGAACATGAAACAAACCTTAGACACACCAACGGGACTTTGAACACGGTAAAAATTACGACTTTTTCTTTTTGAACCCCGTCCCTTACTTTTTGGTCCCGATTTCGATTTTTATTAGACTATTATGATCCTTAATGTTTTTCAATTTTCTATTTTTAATAGTCGAAATATTTATTCCGATTTTCACAGGTCGGAAACAAAATTATAAATATTTCCGACTTGTACATGTCGAAAATATATCTTTATTTAATTTCTGACTACTATGAGTCGGAAACTGCAAAAACTCTTTGGGCACTGTTACACTTAATTCCTATACTTTGATGTTCAATAAGCAAGGATTCGAAAAACCTCATCATGAAGCTTTGATCTGTATATATTGAAAAAACCATGAATCCAAGCATTACTCCAAAGAATCAGCAGCATGTGTTTCACCATAAGATACTCCGCCATATGGCAACAAGGGAATGCTACTCCCACTATTAGAGGCTAACGATATAATTGATGGCTGAGGAATCACTCCAGAAGCATTTGACCCATATCGGTGAGCATTATTAGTCCTTGTAAAGGGTGATAATCCTAACTGTAGTGCATTTGATCGCTGTGGAAATAAACAGATACCTCTATCCAAGGACCAATCTATGTTTCTGTTTAACAGTGTAGTCGGAAATTAAATAAAAATATATTTTCGACATGTACAAGTCGGAAATATTTATAATTTTGTTTTCGACTTATGAAAATCGGAATAAATATTTCGACTATTAAGAGTCGGAAGTTGAAAACACTCAGGATCATATTAGTCTAATAAAAATCGAAATGGGGGCCAAAGAGTAGGTGACAGGGTTCAAAAAGAAAAAGTCAAAATTACAAGATGGTTCAATTGTATTAAAAGGAGATTGATTCAGTTGAAAAATCTGTTTTATTATTGTAACTGATTTTATTTAAAGATTACAAGGCTGGTTCAATATTAAACTTTTTTTTTGGTTACATTGGAAATGAAGAAACATAACAAGAAAACTAGAAAAGAAGCAACAAAGCCCAGACAACTATCGAACGTGAGCAACCTGCGTCACTCAGGAGCTGGAACTGCACAAAAGGAGGAGGGGTAGTCCAAACATAGAGCGAAAAGTCATTAGCAGCACCCCATTTAGCTAGAGCATCAGCAGTGAAGTTGGCTTCTCTAAGCACATGCGAGATGGTGACTTCCCAAGCTCTAAGCCGTAACTCTCTAATGTCACCAATAACTGCACCAAAAAGGTGGAAGGTGGGTGAGAAAGACCCGTTAACAAGTCTAACAACATCAACAAAATTCGATTCTAAAGCCACCCTGCGTAAACCCAAGTTCTAGGGTAGCAAAAGACCCCTCCGAATGGCTAGTAACTCAGCAAGCAGGATGTCACCATGACTTGCGAACCCACAGAAACCATGTAACCAATTACCAAGCTCATCCCTCAAGACACCACCAAAACCAAGTCTCTTGTCAGGGCCCAAGCAACTACCATCAACATTCACTTTTATCCAACCGCCAACAGGGAAACTCCAGGAGACTAAACGGGTTTGCAATGTTGCAGAACTACTCACCGTCGGCCAAGCCTCAGCGAAGGAAGTACGATCAATGAAAATACTGCGAATCACAAAGTTTATGTCCCAGTTAAGATCATTAAAAGTGACATTATTCCGCCAATGCCAATGCCAAAGCCACCAAATCACCGCAGCATAAAGGTGAGACTGAGAATGATAGAGGATGCCTTTTAACCAGACATGCTGCGAAGAAGAGAAGAACTCGGGAATGTCTGGGATGCCTACGCGCAACCAAACCTCTCTAGCGTGGGGGCAGTCCCGAAGGACATGAAGGACTGATTCATCACCACCAGAACAGCGGATACATGCCACAGAGGATGACAAACCACGGTTACTTCGGAACAGCATTGTAAGTCACAAGCCAAGAGAACCATTGAACCTTCGCCCGAAATTTTAACTAATTTCAAATGATTTATTTTAAGGTTGATTATAGTAAACAACCCATCTCATTTTCGCAATTAATCTTTAAGAGGCTAATTCCGCATTGAACCTACCTTAAAACATCATTCTTAAAAACTGTTCTGTAATAGTACCCAAAAACTTAAAACATTAGGATTATGATTTTATCCGTTTATAAGGCCTTCAAATTGCCCATACATAAACAAGCAATGTGGACTTCAACAATCACAATTAAAAAAATATTACCTCCCCCTTAAGTGTGCATAACTCCAACATTAGTATTTGGCTTGGTTTATTCCGTATTGAAATCAAATTTTATTTTTATTATAATTTTCAAGTTAAACATTTTATATTATAAATAATTGGTTTATTATAATTTATAGTAATTAATTTAAGGGCATTGACAATAGAGTCTTAAGAGAGTCTAGTGACTAGTATTAACAGTATATTTGGTGCATTTTTTATTTTAAAATAATATAATAAAATTATTTTATTTTTTTTACTAAAACACATATTCTTGTTTAAAAATTTTATCCAAATTATTTTAAAATAATGCAAAAGACCTAGCATCATTATTGATAAATAAACTTTACATAAAAATTGAACATGTTATATGCATATCAAAAGATCAAAGGAATAACAACAAAATTAAAACCTGTTAATTTATCATATTATTGTAAAAAAAAAATATGCACTGAATATATTTGAAATTTGTGTGAAACACCCCTTTAGGGCATAAATGTCTTTTTTTTAATTTTAAGCATAACATTTCCATTAGTTAACTAATCATTTATGACAAGGAGGGATGTAGGTACAATGTTGATTGTTAAGGAGGGAAGGTAGTAAGTGCTATCTTCGAAAAGCACACTCATTGCGTATGATTTGCCGGGTCGATTCAGAGTGAGGTAAAACAAACTACCCACTACATGTCTATACCGGTGGGAAACGATTACTATTTAATGAATTACCTCTCTGATATTGTGTGTATTAACCGGTTAACCAGTTAAATCAGACAATAATCAACACAATATCCAAGAACACAATTTCACAAAATTGATCTCTAAATGAATTAATAAGAGCATCCAGCAACTAGAATCAATCACATACAACATACTAATTATTAAACTAAGGTTAATTGATTGGGAAAATTAGTTTAAATCAAGATCTATGAAAAGCTCCAATTTAAACCTAAGTTATGAAATTGAAATGAAAGAGAGAAGAGATAGAGAAATTGACACAGAGATTTTTATACTGGTTCACTCTTGAACATCAAGAGCTACATCCAGTTATCCCTTGTGGATTTGGGAGAGTTTCTCTTTTAAAAATTAGAAATCAATACGTTTACAATCTCACGTGCATCGAAACCTTTGATCGCTTCCTCTTGAGACCCAATACCTTTGACTAAACCTATTGATATTCAATCTTCTTCTTTTCTCTTGAAAGAACCTCTTCCAAGCACTAAGAACCTCTTAGTCTTTTCTACACTTGATATGATTGAAACCTTCAATCACCTTCTCCTTTTCTTTTGCTTGAAACCTTCAAGTGATTTTGTTGAATCTTCAATAGTATTTGTTGTTTGCCAAGATTCACACCTCATGTGCAAATTGAAACAACTAATAATCAACTCATAAAATCTAATTCTTGAATCTCAAGAAATACTCAATGAACAAATGAAGAACATTGAGTTTCAAGAATGAAAAAGATAAACTTTCTCTTTTGATTCTCTTTGTGAAATATGGCTAAGGGTTTTGTTGTTTTTCCCTCTATTGGGATTATGACAATCGTGTAAAACATACCCTTAGCTTTTTATATTGGGTCTTAATGAGTCAAGTTGGTAAAATAGTTTGTTGAAGTTTTTAATTGATTTTTGTCATATTTGACCGGTTACAAAGCTCGTTATCCGGTTAAAGTGTTAAAACAATCAGACCTGTATATATTTACACGTGTTAATCGATTACTCAGTCCTGGTAATGGATTACCACACTGTAAACTTCACCAAATATAAAGCTTTAAAAATGTAACTTGATTTCTATAAAAAGTATAAGTTCCAAAACTCATTCTAAGCCATTTATTGATGCATGAAAAAGTATTTTAAATATTTTAAAACTATATGCATCATTTTCTAAAATAGGTTTTGTAATGATTCAATTTCCTGATTTGTTAAAAGTTTATTGTTTGAGATTCATTGCCTAACCTAAGGCTCTACCCAAGCAAACACCTAAAGGACTTAAAATATAAATGACAATTAAACTATAAAGTCCTAAAGCTTTGCTCTTGAGTCCTTGTTGTTGTTAGTTGCATTTCCTTTTCTTTTCAACTTTGTGCACTTTGTCTTCATCAAAACATATGTTAAGCATTTGATTCACATATACATTGCTCCATCCTCCAAGTCTTTGTAGAATCAAAAAGGTTTCGATGAAGACAAATGAATCAACTCGGTCCTCGGTCCTCCACCATTGATGAAGACAAATAAATCAGCTCGTTGTGTTGATGAAGTCGAGCTCGGTCCTCGGCCATTGATGAAGACGAATAAATTAGCTCGCTGTGTCCTCGGCCATTGATGAAGCTCGTTGTGTTGATGAAGTCGAGCTCGGTCCTCGGCCATTGATTAAGACAAATAAATCAGCTCGTTGTGTTGATGAAGTATTGTTTGATCCTCGACAATCGAGCTCGGTTCTTGGCACCTAGCTCCGTCCTCGGTCAATCGATGGAGAAAAATGAATCAGCTCACTGTTCGAATGAAGTCAATTAGTTTGACGAGCTCAGTGCTCGGTGTGCTACGAATCTCAGTGCTATCTGGTCGTCAGAAGATCAGATCGATCCGTGCTCATAATCTTAGTGCAAAATGGTCGGCGTAAGATCTGCTCGGTCAGACTTTGATCAGATCCGCTTTACAAGTCCCTTAGCTCGGCAAGGCATTTTGACAGATGCCGAGTTCACTAACTGTTGTTCAGCTTTGTCAACAAACAACAGATAAGAAGGGATTGATTGAAATCAAATCTGATTCAAAAGTGACCGTTGGAAAGGCAATTACTCCCATAATATTTCCTAATTCGGTGACTCCATTTCCTCCCTGATCTTTGGGGATTTTGGAGATTATAAAGGGAGCGTATGAAGAAGACATGATTACAGACATACACGCGAAATCAAATTGTTAATCATCTCTGTCAATTCTTTTCCCAACCTAATACTCAATTAGTTTTCACACTTTCTGATCTATATTCAATTGAGTTTCTGGTCGGAACATTATTCTTTTATTCTTGCTATTCATTGAAGAGAGGATGAGCTATTGAAGGTTTCAAGGAGCTCCGTCCGTGGAAGTGCTGAAGAGGTTCTTCAGCCATCAAAATCAATTGGGGTAGATTTCAAGAGTTTGGTATACTCTTGAAAGAGTTAGGGGTTAGTGAGGTTCACTGTAATTCCTTTGTAACCGATTGAATTGATTTTGAGTAAAAAGCTCCCGAAGGTTTAGGGGGGACTGGACGTAGCTCTCAAGGGTGAGAGTGAACCAGTATAAAATTTCGGTGGCTCTTCTATTTACTGCTTTCTGCATTGTCCGAGTATTTTAGTCGTCTCTGTTGAACCGTAAACTGCTTAAATCGTGCTAGCTGTGAAACCGCTGCAAATCTGGTTTTTGTGTGTTGCAGCTTGGATAATCGATTATCGGTATAGATAACCGATTATCTCATACTGCTCGGCACGAAACCCGCTCTTTTATATAAAAACAACAAACATCATTTCAACTATTTCAATTATATTCGAAAAATTAATACTATTGCTTCCAACTACTATTCACCCCCCTTCCAACTTCTATTCACCCCCTAGTAGATTGTTAGGCCACTTGTTGGTTTCCAACAGTCTTTCCCTTTAAATGAACAAGAACACTTATTTATTAGGAGTAGTTTAGGAAAAATGAATTAAATACCTCTTAGAAAATATAAAATGACAAGGAACAACCAATTCTTTTAGAATGTGAGTTACACATAAAAACAAAGAGAGTAACAATTAGTTGTGGGTATAATTCAAATGTTACAATATTTATTTAATTTTTTTTTTAAATTAGCTAATTTTCTTGGTTATTGTGATTAAGTTAAAAGTGATTTATAATAAAGAGCCGAAGGACTAATAACATACAGGGAGAGTGAAAAAGGATTAGGGAAAATTAATGGAGGGAAAAATTGGCGTGAGAGAAAAATTAGGATACTTTTAATTGTTTAGATAATAATTATGTTATTTTATTTTAAATTGAATTTAAATTGTTGTTCAGTGGTATAAAATCTTAATAACGAATTAAAAATTAATGTAAAATTTCAAATAAAAAATATATATAAATATTAATACCAATATCTATATTATATTGGTAAAACCAAATGCTTGCATTGGGGAATTTCTCAACAAATGAAGTTATTACAAAAAAAATTAAGAAAATTAAAATTTTTTAGGTAAATTACGAACAAATTATTTAGCTATTTTTGACTTGTAATAAGATTTTGCTGAATTTGACAACTAATTTCTCCATTTATTTTTCACCACAGTTAATTTGTTCAATTGGTGTAGTCTATTCTGTATTGAATTCAAATTTTATTTTTATTTAACATTTTATATTATATATCTTTAGTACTTTCGTTGGTCCTAACTATAAGTTTTTTTTAATAAGAAATACATATTTTAAAGAAAGTTAGTTAATAATGTTAGTGACATTGAAAATTTAAAAATTTAATATACTTTTTCAAAATTATTCTTATAATTATTATTGGGATTCTAAAAGTTATTGAATAAATAGTTGCCTTTATGAAAAAGAAATAATCAACGACATTGAAAATTGGAAAAAAGACTTACCTTAAAGATCAAGAAAAATCTTGAAAAAAGAGCTTATAGGACAAGAGAGAGTACGTCTTACTTTAATCTAAGGACATCCACATACAACAAAACTTGAGTGAGTTTTTTTTTTTTTTTTTTTTTTTTTTTTACAGAGTCATAACATAAGATTTTTATTAGATTACGCTATTCTTCAAAGTTGGGTACGTAGTTTTAAATCGTGTCTTTAAAACAATATTAACATTTACTAAATAAAAATATTTGTTTTATATTTAAACATAGAAGCAATAATTAAATTATAAAAATTTCCTTTTTTAATGCACTTTATAATTTTAAGTTTGTATTATTATATAAGTAGTAACTTAAATTACTCTATTGTTAGTTTTTATTCAAATTTTAATTTTTAAATATTACATGAATGCAAATATAATTTTTGAAATTTTATAAATATTAATGCGTTGAAAAAAGTATGAGATAATTTTTAGAAATGCAACTCTCGCTCATCGGTCCTAAATGTAAGTTTTTTTTAAAAAAAAACCAAAATACACTCCCTTTAACAAAATTAATTAGTATTCTTAGTGACTTTGGTAACATAAAAATTTGATATACATTTTCACAAATACCCTTATAATTATTATTGGTATTATACAAAATGTTAATAAATAAGGGTGTTTGTGAGAGAAAAAATAATTTATGTAATTGAAAATTGAAAAGTGGACAAAGATTAATGAACAAGAAATTTTTTCAAAGGTGGCAATTATATTTAGGACTGGAGAAAGTAGTTAATTGACATTATTGAAATCAAATTGAATCTTAAAATTAAAATATATGATAATATAATGTTGTTACATGAATCTTAAGAATTTGTTAAGTCTTAATCATTATAGTGAAAAATTTGAAAAGTCAAAAATAGAGTCATATAACAATATGATAACATAATGCTGATATATCATATATCAGAATCTTATGACTCAGGTGTTAAGATTGAATTATAAATATTATAATATCTTTTCATTTATATCATGCAGTTGCTATTAACTAAAATGTCATGTATTTTGTAGAAAAAATAGCATGTATTCAAAGTCAACATTCATTATGATGATGAATATGACAATTTTTTTTATAAAATTATTTAAACAGATTGTGCAGGTCACATGTTCAAACTAATCCTTTTTATAAATAGGCTCCAATATAGTCATTATACACACCAAAGCTTCATTAAAAAAATGATAATGGTTCCATTAAGCCGTCATGCCTTTTTGTTCCATCTGCTTTTACTTGTCTCTCTTGTGGCCACAAGTGATGGAATCCATACAGTTTTTAGTTACACACATGTTTACATAAAAAATGACTTAGGCGCTGACATTCGTTTAACAGTTCATTGTAAGTCCAAAGATGATGATCTTGGTGTTTATTATCTCAACTATGAAGAAGAATACAAGTTTCAATTTAAGCCTAACTGGGCGGGAAATACATTATTTTTCTGCGGCTTAACATGGAACGATAAAGTACACTATTTTGACATTTATAAGGATACAAGGGATTTCCATAAATGCATAGATTGCAAGTGGAGCATACAAAAAAATCATCTGTGTAGGTTCGACAAGGATAGCCAAAAGTATGATGCCTGCTATGATTATTATTGATATATATCTTGCAACTTGTAATCTGTTCTTTATCTTCTATCTTCAGCTTCGGATATACCTCTAATTGATGATTTGAATAAATTGCTAAGATTTTTATTTAAAAAAGTGTATGATTTTTTTTATCCATGATTTCATTGTACAAACGTTAAAATGAAATATTTTCTCTTTCAAGAATTTTTTTATTACGTGTCCTGTAACATCTCTGGCAGACAAATGGATTGTGACTGTCCCCACATACCAACACGGGTCTTTTCAGCGTGTTTTGTCCTCACTCGCACGCTTCCCGAAAAACTTCTCAGAAGGTCACCCATCCCAGAATTACCCCAAGTCAAGCACACTTAACTATGGAGTTCTTTGATGGGATACCGAAAAGAAGATGCATCTTGTTTTATTTATGGTGTTGTTTTAGCTATTTTTGTGTTTTTGCTTTAAAGAAAATAGCCTAAGATCATCAATTCACTGTTAGGTATTGAGCATTCACTTTCTATTCCTCTCATTAAGATATTGCGTTCATAACATTATCTATGAAGAACAAATACTATCTTATAAGGCAACAAAGTTTGAAGTTTATAAGACTTAATTATGTCAGAAGTGTCTGTCTGAAGTATGATATACTTTTGTCTTATTTTATTTTCAATGTCTGACTTTCCGAAGTTACTTCTGGGTCTGTCATATACCCCTACTATCAATTCTGACCGATTTTGCTGATATGATAATCGGAATCCTGATCAGAGGCAGAAGGTTAGGCACGTGGTGCCCCGTGGGCGTATATTTTTTTTTAATTAAAAAACTTATTTTTTATATTTTGAGTTAACTAAAAAAATAAAAAAAAATCGAAAAGAATGGTCATCTTCGTCCATATGACATCACGGGGCATCACATGACCTACCTCATGCGTACGAGGATTTTGACGTTACATGTCATCAAAATTGGCTAGAATTGGTAGTAGACATATATGACAAACCCAGAAGTAATGACTTCGGAGAGTCAGACATTGAAAAAAAAGAGTAAATGTATCTGACAAAAAAATCTCAAACTCCTTCAAGAACTTGTGACATAATTAAGCCTTAAAATAATTACCTTATCTGAATGTACACGAGAAGTGATGAGATAACAGTAAGAATGCACAAATGGTCATAATTGTCGGTAACTCAAAGCCGAATATCCTAAATTTGTGAAAGCAGAAGGCTCAACAAATTTGATAAAAGGGGTGATAAAATGTTAACAAAGTAAGATTATGATATTGGAGTTATTAGTAATTGGTTCCAAAATTGAGGTTATTAGTAATTGGTTTTAAAATTAAGATTATTAGGGATCCAAATTAAGAAAGTATAGTGTCAGAGGGTCATGGTTCGAACATTATAGTATTGTACACCTAATCAACTTGATTTATATAACCTAAATCATCATCATACTAGTGATTTTTTACCCGTGTGATAAATGAGTGTCTAATTCAAATTTAATTATAATCATATAATCATTTAAATAATGAGCGTGCGTGTGTTTATATATATATATATATATATATATATATATATATATAAATTTTTTATTAATATCATGTATGATAAACAAAATGTTATTATGTTATATTGAATAATTAAGAATATTTGTATGTTAGAACGAGGTAATAATAGTTTTTTCTTGAGTTTTTTAAGAATTTTTTCCACATAGCATAAGAAATTAACCCTTGTATGTAAATGAGCATTTTGTTTTCGGAAATGAAGGACACATATCCTATGTTAAGACCTTTAAAAGATCTATTTCGACTTACAGTAAGGATCTCAAGATACGAATAGAGCTCAAACGACCGACGACGAAGATTTAAAGCCAGAACCAATAGCTCGGGTATGGGCTTGACCCATGGATAAGAAGAAAAATTTATTCTTAAAGACAATCTCTAGCAGATAAACAACTCAATCGAAGAAGATTAATTACCAACAATTATAAGGGAACACTGCTTATCTTAATAAGATAATATCACACCAAGATTATCCTCAGAAATAGAAGATTTATCCAAGAAATACATCATGCCAAGCTGCCCATCCTGATTTTATAAATATCGATCACCCTCAAGTTGTAAGACCCACATTTTCTCCTACTTAAATTATGTAATTTTGGGACCTCATGTATGTTGCATAAGTTTAAGAATCTTATTTTTATATAAGGTGTTGAGATATGACATTCATAAATGTTGTGATATATATATATATATATATATGTTATAACTAATTAGTATAAAAGTTATAAACTATTTAAATTGACTCTTATAAAATATGATTTCTAAGAATCATTTATTTTATTTTAGTTATGGAATTATAATTGAATTTAATTTAAAAGATCTATATGATTTTCAAAATCTTATGTCTTTTTCATAGTGATTTCAATTTGAGTAATGTAAGAGTTAAAATGTGCATGTGAGAATGTATTATGTAAGATCATGTTTTTTCCTACTTGAATTATTTAATCTTATAACCTCATCATCATGCATATATAATTTTAGAAAAGTTCTATAGTTATATTTTTAAACGATAGGGAGTATATTTTGAGAAAAGATTGTTGGTGACTATATTATAACTTAGTAAAATCTAAGTTGTGTAAGTTTATTTTTATAAAATAGAATCCCATCAATTATTTATTTTATTTTAATTACCTTATGTAGTTTGATTGAATTTAATTTAAAAGTTCATAGAATTTTCATAGTTACATATCCTATTCATGGTGAGTTCAAATAAAATGATTTAAGAGTCAAAATGTTCATATGAAAGTGTAATGTGTATTTTTGTATGATTGGATTTCTTTTTACTTCAAGTTTGGAAAAATTTATATTTTTGGAATTCTTTCATGGAAATGATTTTATAAACCTTAAGTATTTTCATTATGGGACTAATTTTAATTTATACATTTGATTCATTTTCTAAAGTATAAAAAAAATTTATTTTCTTCCCCTTTTCTCATGTGTGCAACGCCCAAACCATCGGGAGGGAGGGAGATTCCATTTTGTTTTTCATGTTGTTTGAATTTCAAATTTTGAGTGCATGGATGGATAATATATAGTTTTGGAGTTATGAGAGGCTGAAAGACTTACACATAGACATTAATACTCACCTCGAAATCCCACATACATCCCTTCATGAAAAGATGCCTTTGAGTTCAGATTATGGAGAGTCAAAGGATGAATTTAGACTACATGGAATACTTCATTCATTAAAAAAAAAAGCCAATTCTCCCTTCTTGCATTGGTTGCTTTCCACACCCCCCCCAAACTTTAATAGTGTGAAGCCCTTGTTTCTCATCTTTATGCTTTGTATTATTTTGACTCTATCTTCTCTAATCATTTCAATCTTCATATTACTATCCCTATTCCTAAAGAATTTTCTAAGTCTTCACTATTTCTTTTTTTTTTATCAGCAAATAAAAATTTATTTCAACAAAAGATCTACCAAGCATCATAATATGTAACACCCCGATTTTGTTTATTCAAAAATGCTCATTTAATTATAATTTAAACTAGCTAAAAATGAGAGTAATTTTTTTTTGAAAACATTCACGTGATACTTTAATTCAATTTGTTTGTTCAGAAAAGGATATCATTATTTATTTATTTACAAAAAGATATCATTGTCATTCATCTTTTACAAAACTGAATTGTTACGTACATACACAACATCACCACCAAAATACTTGTTTCATAAACATAACCAACATTTGCCAAGTCACTTCAGTACCACATACATAAATAAGTTTGTTACCAGTACGGAAAGCTGAATAAAAGAGTTACAACTTAAAATTCCAAAATACATCAAAATATCAAAAGAGTTACATTAGTAGTAATTGAGAGCACTACATCCTCAGTTAGATCAAGACCCAACACTAAAAACCAAAACAAGAAAACATAACGACAACAACATCTGCGCGATACATCCTACGGTCCTCCAGATGGATCTGAGTTAGAGTCGGAATCCTCCACCGGAACATACTCCTGGTCCGGCTCAGCAGCAGACTCTTCATCTTCCTCATCAGGTTCACTCTCCTCCTCCTCTTCGGGCTCCCACACAGCAAGCGGTGCAGACTCTGCAGGCTACGCATGGTAATCCCGAGGTCCTCCGTCCATATAATCCCTCAGTGATGTCGTCGATGTGCAGATCAATCCTAACTCCTCTCAAAACATGCTACGGGTCTGTTATCTCCAACCGGGTGTTACCTCTCCAAATCCACCCGTCACGGGTGACTTCCCACACTCCCCCCCCGCTAGGGGCCGGGCCACATCTGAATCTCGATGCGGTATGCCATCTGCCCGTTGCGTCGTCCACGAATAACGAAGAGAAACAACGAGACAAGAGAAAGAATAAGCTTTTCCGAACGTATATATACCACGTCGACAAAGCGGACTTATAACATTGCATAATTCAAATCAATGAACAAATGACAAGATAAAATGCACATATATACATGTCATACATGATCGTCATCATCATCAATTAAACAAATATAATCACTTGATCTTTCATATCAATATCCTCAACTTTATTATAAAATCAGACTCATTACCAAAAGCCTTAAATCATTAACTTCTTCTTAATCTTTCTCATTAAGTCTTATTTGATTCGAGTCCTTCAATGATGTGGGGAAACAAAACATCATTGATACAAAGCGTAACAAGTTAGCTCACACGTCTACATCTCCTCCATGTCCTCCCAAGCCTAATCGGAAGCAAACGGGACGTACAAGAACCTTAACCCACGCAGGTCTAACTGCCAAGAATCATCATCATCATAAGCATAAGCTTAAGCTTAAGCACATATCACATTAATCTCAATATCAATCGGAGCCCAATACCATTCGAACAACCAACCTCATTCAAGTTCCCTCTCACCGTTTCGAATTTGATCAAGGGGGCGACAGTACTTTTCTAGTTCACGGTGCAAAACAGGCTATGATCCCCTGGGTAATAATCCCCGATCACATATAGACAAGTTCCGCCTAGAAAGGTACTCGAGGTTTCTTGACGTTTCACCGTCATCACCTCCCCTATCACAATCGCACACCCGAGTATCCTCATATAACACATGGTATCTTCATCCCCACTACTTCACACTCAACTCACCGTGTAACATCCCAATTTCTAATTCCAAGCATAATTAGAATAAGTTTAAATTAGAATTAATGGAAATATCAATAACAAAGCATGTGTAGGAGTTAAGAGGGACGTCTTAGAGCTAGAAACACTTAATATATGAAAATTGAGAAAAATAATCGATTACCTTGGGGAGATAATCGATTACCAGCTCTCTGTGAGAAACCTAAAATTGGATTTAAGGAGATAATCGATTACTTGGGGAAAGTAATTGATTACCTGCTCTCTGTGAGGAATCCATTAGTGAAGAAATTAAGGAGATAATCGATTACTGGTGAGGTAATCGATTACCACTCGTCAGAATTAGAAAAAAATAAGTGACTTGGAGGCCACACTTTTGAAGCTTCTCCAAGAAGCCATTGCTTTATAACCACACATTCCATTCCATGCAAAAAATATTCCCTTCATAACAAAACATACAAACAAACATTCATTCACTACTTCATTTCTTCTTCTTCCTTCAAGAACTCAAGAGCACCAAGAGCTCATCACTCATCAACCCATCATCAACCCCACTTGATCGCCATCATCAAGCACCACAAGACTAAGTTTCATCACTCCAACCTCATCCTCATCACACGACATCATCATCATCAACATCAACCTTGAACTTTCTCTCACTAGAACCATGGCTATGGAACCACACCACACTCACTCATGCCTTCTCTTCCTCAAGAATCATTAAAGGAGAAGTCTCCTCCTCCATCTCATTCTCCACTTGACTAGATCCCCACTCGTCTCATATTTGCTTTGTTGAGGTTTCAAAGGAGATTCAAGAGGTTTAAGTTCTAAGGATTCTAGGGCAAGAAGGAAAGCTAAGGTTTTAAGGTTTCCTTATCTCTCTTCTCATTTGAGGTAAGGAGGGAGTATTACCATGGCTTAGGAAATAATAGGTTCTAGGGTTTATATAGTGATAGCTAAGAATGAGTGATTAGTTTATGATAATGAACCTTAGGGTAGTTGGTATAGATAATAAATAGAGCAGGAGAATGAATGTAATGAACCCACTATTATATTTGTGCTATTATGTGTATATGAAGTGTTGATATGCATGTTTGAATGAGGATCATATGATATATGATTGTTTATATGAGATATGTGTTTTGTAAATTTGTGACCTAAATAAAAGAAAGATTAAAAAATCAAAGTTAAATGGAAAGAGCAGCTGATTGATCCTTGGGGGAACTAACCCACTAGGTGCCCTGTTAGGTGTCAAATGCCCCATTAGGAAAATGCCCCATCAGGTGCAAATGACGGATTAGGTCCAAATGCCCCGTTAGGTGCTTGTGAACCCAAAGGATCAAAAGCTGCAACGCCTGCAAGGTAATTAAAATAAAGTAAAAAGTGAAAAAGGCAATGCAAATGAAATGATTTAAAAGACTCAAATGTGAATGTGTGAAGATAATGAAAAAGGGCCTAACGGGTGATTCATGGCCTAATGGGTGAAAAGCGACCTGATTAGTGTAAAATATACCTAATGGGTAAAAAAATGACCTAACAGGTGCATGAAATCCTAGTGGTGCAAGAAAAGATTAATAGAAATGAAATGTGAGAGTGGTGAGCCAAAGAAAAAGAGAGAAGAATGGAAAGAAAAGAGATGAGACAAATAATATGAATATGAGAAATGTGAATGAAATGATATTGTGTTTGGGAATGAATTGCTTGGATAGAAATATATGAATTATGTGATAATTGTGCATGGCTTAGTATATCTCTATGTTACTTTAGAAAATGCTTTTCTAAGTTTTGTGTAATGCTCACCTCCTTACTGTTTTTATATAGGTACTGAGCCCGATCTTGCACAGTTCCCGGCCGAGCAGGTGTACTCTCCCCCTCGGGAGGGGGAGAGTAAGTAGTTGAAGTTAAGACATGTTGCATGTCCTGGCCCCTTTTTGTATATGATGATGTTATGATTATTTTGTAAGAAAATGTAAATATTATTTTGGGTGCTAAAATGTAGCATCGGGTTGGCCCATGACCACTCCTTTTAGGGAAAGGAGTTCTTTTGGAAAAATAACAATTTCAGCTACTTGTTTATATTCTCTATTATAATTGTGATGTGAATAGTAACTCTGATGTGAATAGGATGCATTATAATGCACAATGTCATGATATGCCTGGTTGGCTTTTTGTTTATATGAATAGATGTTTATAACAGGATTAACAGGAAAACTAGTTTTGGTAAAGCCCATAAAACAAAGTAAACTCCGTCCAATTTCACGGAGATTTTCACAAGTAAAGAAGGGTTTGAAAAGAAATTTCAAGTGCCTAATTAATAAAGGGTAATTTAGGGTATTATTTAAGTAGGGTGTCACACACTGCATTAGTCAATGTCTTTTAATGTTTTATTAATCCTAGATGTTTGGCCAATTCACTCTTGTCCATTCCTTCAGTGAATCTTGACCTTTAATTAAATTATTCACATTAATACTTTCCCCAACAAACACTTAATCATCACAAACGAGAGCTCAAAACCACGACATAAAGCTCACATGGCCAACACCATCATCACATATCAATTCCTTTCATCAAGTCCGGAAGCCACAGCTCGGAGCATCCACGACAGGTCAAAAAACTTAGATTCCTTTTAACTTTACAATATAACTTCACTTTCTTTCAACATTACTTTATTTAAACAAAACTCTTAGAATCAGGACATAACAGATGTCCCTCAAATCATTAACATAATCCACATTAATGAAATAAAATAAAACAAGTGTCATGCATGAATAAACATAGAATAATCATGTTATCATGTGAACATAAACAAATCATACATTATCATATCAATAAAGTAGTGACCTTAATCTTTCGTATGCGAAGCCAAACAGATAAACGGGTTGCCCTCATACTACTTAACCATTTAGATCACGGTTCCGATTTAAAATTATCGAAATTAAAAATCAAAATCAACATGATATAACATTCCAAGATAAGCTTTCATTCTCACCTTGATTATAAGCAAAAGCTCCTAAAGGTTCCACAAAGCTTTGATCCTCCCTTCCGCGATTGAGATTGATACCTTTTATCCCTGACGTTAAACACAACACATTAATACAAAATTCCAAATTAAACACTTATTCACAATTACACTTGTAAAATTTCAAAACTTGGATTAAATCCTTTCGGGTAAAACAAAAATACAATTCCTTCCCTCAATTTATTTCAAAGCTTTACAATAATTTAAATACGTCAAAACACTTTAAGAATAATCAACAGACAAGTTTTAGATAAAACACTTAGCTGCTGGTCCGTCTTGGAAAGCAACTCATTCAAACCCAAAAACATCGAAAAACTTTACTTTTTCAATTCAACTTTTTCCTAAATCAAGTACCACTTAAAACTTAAGCTTTAAAACACTTGAACACATTTTTAGAAATGAAAAAAAAATTAAATAAATTCTGGACATCAAAGAATTAAGTCCAAGAAATCACTTTTTCGCAATCCGAAAACACCGTAAAGTCACACTTTGATTCATATAACACTTTGTCATAAGATAAACACTTATAAAAAATTATTTTTCAAACTTTAACACCAAAAATAAAGTAGGACAACAACTACACAAATCTAATACTTTTCAATTAAATCAAAACTAAACCATTCCAAAATCATTTAGTTTACAAAAGCTAATTACATAACCAAACACCTTTCACATATCAATTAAAACACAATCAAATACAACACTTTAACTAACTAAATAACTCATTCTCCTTCACTTCCTTCAACACACAAATAATTCAAAGCAAGTAAACACATAATCAATCAATTAGCACGTAGTACATAAAACAAATCAACTTAGCCTTAAAACTGAACACTTAAACGAAAATCAACAACAAACAACTAACTCCTTAATTTATTTTCACATAAACCAAACACAACTTCAAACAATACTTAATATTTAACAAAATAACTTTCTCCCTTCATCAACATGCTAAAATCGAAACATACATGCAAAATAAACCAAAATCAATTAATTTTTCTAACATTCCCTAAAGACACTTAATCAAACCTTACATAACCAAACCTCATCATGAAATTAATTAACTAACTCTAAACCAAACATATAGCATATAATCAATCCAAAACAATTAAATTTTCATTATCCTACACCTAAACTCAAAGAGACCAAAACCATTAAGCAACCAAAACAAAAATCACAATTCTTAAACACTTTAAACCAAATTAACCACTTCATAGCATTAACATACAAGTTCATTTTGGAGAACAAAAATCACCTAACAAGTTCTACATACATGGCTAAATATCATCATCAAACAACACTAAATTCCAAATTAATTTAACACATGCATACTCCCCTAGATAAAACCGTACAGCACCAATATTAACCAAACCAAAACAAAATCAACTCATTTATTTATTTTCTTCAAAGAACCAAAAAATAAGACAAGAAAATAGTCAAAGTTCATCAATACATTACATGCATTACAAACAAAAATTACTTCCCCTAATTTCTAGTCTTGGCCGAAACATATAGAGAGAAAGATTGGAAATTTTTGCAAAATAATTCAACGATTTAACATGTATTCAAGATTAACAAAAATCAATTTTTATTTTCCCATTTCAAGCTTGAACCGAATTAACAAAGAAAAATAAATATATTTGTGTAAAATAAAGGGTAAAACCGAATGGACCTCTTTACATACATGCATGTCCATTTCTTGATTTCAAGCTTAAATCTATACATATAAGGACTTAGAAATTCAAGAGCTAACATGAAAAACTAACATGTATGAACTCATTTGAATCAAATCAACAAAACCTCCATGAAAACCAAACAAAAATCGAAAATGAAAGAATAAAAGAGAAAAAAAAAGTTTGGAAATGGTTACCTAAATGAAGATTGAAAATAGAGTAGAAAAAAATCAAAGCAATCTTCCTCTTGCTCCCTTGGCTCCCCACGGTTTCTCCTCTTCTTCTCCTTATATTCTCTCTTTTTTTTCTAACTTAGTTGGTAAGAACAAGAGTGAGAGTGAGTGGGTTAGGGGGTATTTTTAAGGGTAGGCTTAGGTGGGGTGTGTGACTTAAAAATGGGGTTAAAATAAACTAAGAGTCATAATGGCAATTTGTTAGTTTAGGGCAACTTTAGGGATAAGGGTCTGTGTTTAGAAAGTGAGACATGAGTGGGTGGATTTTTAATTTAGTCAAAAGTGGGTTCCTTGGGAAGATAACTAATTATTACACTTTTTGAATTTGAAAATAAGGCACTAAAGGTACTTTCTCACTTACCTTGTAGTGTAAGCTTAAAATTTTTCCTTCTCTCCCCATGCTTGGCCATGGCACCCACTTAGAGAGGGAAATTAAAGTTTTCCTTTCTACTTTAAAGGAAGTACAAAATTAAAATCTTATTTAAATAAAATAATAGATAAATCACGGTTTTAATTAAATCAAAAATACAAAATTCACAATTTTCTCAATTCATGAAAATTAAAATACTAACTTAATCTAATTATGAAAATTGGATTTCTTTTAAGAAATCAAATACGTTATTTAGATTTCTATTTTATTTTTCAATATTAAAAATAAGCGAGTAAATTGCGGGTATTACATAGTACACGTAAACCCCATCTTCTATGAAGGGTTTGCTTATGAATACAAAATCATGAGCTCAAAATAGATCAAACCAACTAGGAGCATTACACATATGTCTACTTCACAAGAGAGTGAAGAGAAAAATTACAGTACTAATGCAATAACATTCTAATGATCCCAAAATCTACCTACCAAGCAATAATGACCCGAGCATTACCTACCAGGCTTTACTAGAATCCCTACCTCCTTATAAACCTCGGTTACTCCAATCTCATTAATCCAAAACCTTACTAGAATCCCTACCTCCATGTAAATCTTGGTTTCTCCAATCTCATTAATCCAAAACCAAGTTCTACTTTTCAAAAAATATGATCATGATTTTTATGGATATGTATTTGATGGTAATGTGGATATTTTTAAAAGAAATGATTTTGTTTGTTTGAATTTTGAAAGGATAAAAGAAATGTTTTGTGGGTGTTCATGGATTATGGTTTTGGATTTAAAAAAAATAATAATAAAAGATTCTTGGTGGAGTACTTCCTTCTTTCTACCAAAAAAAAAAGCTTTCTAAATACATGTGTATTCAAGAAAATATATTTTTGAGGAAAAAAGAGATCGAGGAAGGGCTGAATATCTTTTAAGAAGAAAAATGAAGTTTTTTTTGTGTGTTTAAGTGTGTGTGAATGAATATGATTTTTTTAAGGCAAAATTTTATTTTAATTAAAGTGATTATCAAAATTTTGAAAACATCTCATTCTTAAACTATGAAATAATTTTGGACAAGCCATAGAGAGCTTTGGAATGATGTTTAAGGTTTTATACCTTTGCTGTCCAAAAGTCATAGTCAAGTATGTTGGTGGAAAAATAATCTTTTGTTGAAACATGTCTAAAAATAAATTGTTATTTGATGATTGAATGGTGTTCAAAGACTTTTTTTTAGTTTAAAAGTGTAAACTCTAAATAGATGAGTTGCTTTCCAAAATTTTTGTAAGATTTCTATGGACTTAAAAGTGAGTTTTTATGTTTAGAAGTTAATTTTTTTAGAAATGATTGTTAGATAGAATTTTGAATGAATTTTATTGATGTTGGAAACATTTTCAAAAAAGTGTATTTGCTGTCCAAATTTGGAATATGGTGTATAAGGACTTGGAAAAGTGAATTGCAGTAAGGTTTTGGATTAATGAGATTGGAGTGAATTGTATTCAAAACCTCATTTCCAAATCACAATCAGCGTGCCTAAATCTCATTCATAGAAGGTGGGGCCTCCGTTGTGTACTATGATGCTTGGTTGTCCCTTTTCTTTAATGAAATTCTCTTTGTTTGCTGTTCAAAAAAAAAGAAAATATATTATTGGCCCTTAGGGGTATAAGTCCTTACGTGGTAAGGCATGATTCATAAAACATTTATATGATAGGAGGAGATGTGAACCCTACAATGAAGATGCCTAGGGCATAAGTGATATTATTGTGAAAATTTCCCCTTGCGCGGTCTTTGTGACGTGCTGTTGTTATGATGAAACTTTTTAGCTGGCCACGTGGGCTGATTGCATGCCATGGTTGTGAGCATTGTTATGCCACTGTACTGGAATGAACTTAAGATTTTGGAAATGTTGAAATTATGATGAGGAAGCTATTGAAATTGTGGAGTTATGCCCCTCGCATGGTCTGTATGACATGCTATTATAAAAAAAAAGTTTTTGAAAGTATGACGATGCATTGGTTAGCCATAGGCCCCCACTCCCAAATAACCCCCTGGTCCTAACGCCATGGTTTTAGTAAACCGTTAGTTGAGCAAAGGGGCTATAGGAAGAAGGCATCTGAGTTGTTGGCTGCATGAGCTGAATTATTGTGGTTGCGAGAATGAGTATAAGCTAAGTGCCACTATACCTTCGGACAAATCAATTTTCCTTGTGTTGGCTTTGAAAGATTATTAAATCGGTTGAGGTCCGTTAGAAGCACTTCGAGTAGTGACTATGGGTACTACGTCGAAGTGGGGCTTAAAATGGGTCAACCCACCATGCGTAATAAATTTAAAAGACTTTCGTAACCCTGGGAGATGAGTGTGGAGTAGTGGATAGGAAAGATACCTTGGGTACTTGCAGGTACTCAGCCGTGGATTGTGATAGGGGATGGCAAGGTCGGTGAATGTCAAGAAGCCAATGAAGAATTATCTAGGCGGAACGATGCTACAACGACCAGGTTACGACTAGCAGGCCGTAGTAAGTACCGCACAGCTAACTAGAGAAGGACTGTTGCCCCCTTGAACAAGTCTTGAATGGTGAGAGTAGTATTGACAATTAAGGTGCATGCCCGCGAGGCCCGGGCACAAATTTTAGGCTCGATTTTTAAATTATGCCCGCCGGCGCCCGCCTTTTATTTTTAGCGAGCGGCCCGCAAGAGAGAATTTAAAAAAAAATATTTTTTTTTAGTTTTTGACTCACTTTGAGTGTTTAAAAAAATTAAACTTAAAAATTCCTCTAATACCAGTTCATGTATTTCATTTTTCTCCTACTTCTAATATCTTTTTACATTATTTATTTAATTGATTTTTTGGGATGAATTGTATTAAGAATTTTTTCTTAGAATTTTTTTAAATTATTTAATTGATTTTTTTTTTATTTTTTTTTACGTCTGAATTTTTTTGCCCTAAATGCCTGCCCGCAAAAATTGCGGGCCATTTGCGGGTGCAAGTGAAACCTGCCCGTCCTAATTGCCAATGTTAAGTGAGAGAGAATCTGAACGAGACTAGATAAACATTGTACCTGGGGCACTTTTATTTTTGTCTGGGACACCTTTATTGTGGAAATTCATGATATATTTTTGATTGGCCACTTGGAGGGGTTGCAAGCCCAAGCATTATTTTTATGACATAGATGTCGACGTGGTATTTGTAACATCCCAAAATTTAAATCCCCGATTTAGAATTATAATTATATGTAATTACGTTAATTATTATAAAAATTATAACGTAATTATAATATTATTGTGATGACTAGAATATAATTGTAATAATTATATTGGGAAATTAATTAAGAAATAATTAAAGGAAATTATTTTATTAATTAAAATATTCCATTTCACAAAAATAAAAGAAGGATTTTAAAAAGGATTGGAGAAAAGAAAGGAAATAAAATAAAATATCTTAAGATTTTTCCAGAACTGTACGCACTAACCGGTTAGTAGGATGAGTAACCGGTTAGCGTGTGTCCGAAGTAAAAAATTGAGGCTGTAATTTCAAAAATCAGGGCCACGTTTTTACCACAACAATTGGCCAACAATGCCTGAAAACTGTCATTCCAGGAATTGTGGAGGAGATTAAAGTAAATTAATTTAATTTTCTTCATAAAAATCTCATCAAACCAAACTTCTGTGAAGTCAAGAGAGGTTTTGATGACAATAAGCATCTCCAAGAATGAACAAACATCCACCATGAGAAGAAGAAGTTTGCTAATTAGATTTATTACTTCATAATAGTTTAGTTGTATAATTTACATTCTTTATTATGTTTCTTAGTGTTAGGCTATATGGGGTAGTGGTCTATTAGGTTGCATTGAATCTCATAAGTTTTAAGATAAATATGCTTGAGAAAAATGCATGATTAATCTTGAAAAATAATGCATAAAAGAAAAATATTTTTAAAATGGAAAAATGCATTATTGAATGGCTTTGGGAATGGTATTTAGTAAAAGGAAAAAGTTGGGTGCAAAACTGATTTTCTAATTTAATCTTTTAAGTAAATAAAACAGTATGTATCTGACTGGTATCTGACCGGTAATAAGATACATAGCTGTGCAGTTTTTTTTTTTTTTTAAAAAAAAACAAAACAGATTTTAGAAGTACTTGTGCAGCCCAATCTCTTTATGAATCTAGCCTTTTTCTTTTTACAAGATACGAAAACCATTTTGCGTTCACACTTTGGCACAGATAGTATTTTACATTCCCAAATTGTTTTGGCCAAGACATTCATAAATCATAATAGATATACGCTCTCTGATACTCACAGACATTCACTTTCTTTCATTCTAAAATTGTGAAACACGTGCTTTTCTAGTTCTTTCAAGATTTATCTTCTTCTTCATTTTTTTACAATCTCTCAAACATATTCATCTTAGATCTAAGAGGTTTAATTAGTTGTGTTCTTATTAATGTTGTAAATTCACACATTAAGAGGTGCAATCTCTCTACAACAACAACCACGTTTTTCATTCAAATTGATAAAGGTTTTACCGAAGAGGTTCCTTGAAGGTTTCAAGGGAATTGGACTTTGAATGTTTCAAAGGTTCAAAGCTTGGTGAAGGTTTCACCTCAAGTGATGAAGGTTTCATTGTGTTCTTGAAGGTTTCAAGAAAGAATTGAAGAGTGTTGAAGGTTTCAACATATTCACAGCGATTGAAGAAAGGTTTGAGGTTTTGAATACAATTAGAGTAAGGTTTACTTGGTGGGGTTTTTAGCAAAGGTTCTGTGTAAAAACTCATTGTACTAATCTACCTTTTTCATAGTGAAGCAACCCTCCCGAATCAGAAAGGGAGGACTGGATGTAGCCTTGAGTTCAAGGTGAACCAGTATAAATCGTTGTCTCTTGCTTTTCTTCCTTTCTTTTTATCTTGGTTAATTTCATTAATTCTTGATAAATGTTAATATAACAAAATCTAATCAATAATTTTTTTAATTCACGTGTTGTTGGTAGTTATAATATTTTAGCATCTGCTGCATTTGATATGTGTATTGGTATTATTTTAGTTTTTAATTTCTTGTTAGATCTGTATGATTTTGCGAAATTCTGGTTTCTGTTATCTGACTGATATCCAACCTATATCTGACCCATATTTGTCTGATTGTTAACTGATTTTTAATTGTTACTAGATATTTGTCAAATATCAGTTAGATACATAGTAGATATCTGGTATATTTTTTGTAGAATCTTTGAAAAATTTCAGAGGTTCACCTTCACACCTATTCACCCCCCCCTCTAGGTGTTTATTCACCCACTTGTATTTCAACAACTTCAAACTTCATTTTCTGGTGTGGCTGTATTCTAGTTTGTTCTCCCTGTTCTTGCCCACAAACACCCACGAAACCCATATATATCAAATTGAAGCTCTCTGAACCTTCGTGAATTAGAAACAAACCCCACTTGATTTGGTGAACCATAGAGCATCAAGTTCTGAGCTCTGCAATTTGACCCTGTGTTGCTGAAAAACAGAGCACGAGTTTGTCTCTAGAGCTCTCTTTCTCTAGTTCGTTTGGTAAGCTCAAGCTACCTTTGAGTCTTAAATTTGTCTTAATCTCAAGCTTATGTATCCTAATTTGAGTTCCATTCCTTATTCAAGAATTTATTTAGCTCCTTCTTATTGAAAATTCTGATCTTTATACCCTGTTGAAACTGAAAAACAGAGTGTTGCAGCTGAACCAAATCTGTTCCAAAACGTGTCAAACCTTTTCCTTTGCTTTCAAATCAGTCTCTAAAGCTACAATAGGTAAGGGAGAAGATATTCATTTGCTAGAATGATAATTAAATGACTTGGAATGTAGAAGAGCTTTACAAGCTCAAGGGCATATGTTTTGAATTGGGACTTTGGCTTGGAGGCCATAATAGGTTCTAAAATTGATTTGGACTTGATCTATTTACTTAATATGAGCTAAAGAAACTGAAAATTTGACTTGAGAGGCTCTTGAAATGATTTTGATATATTGAATGCCAAATATGTGATTATGTGCATACTTGATGATTTATATATGTATCTCATGAAATTGATGGTTATAATTATTTTGAACATGTTTGAATATGCCCAAATATGTTCTGTGAATGATTGATAAGATTGAAAGTGAAAGGTTTTTGAATTGACACAAAAAAAGGGAAATTTACATACTGATACTGCAGTATCTAACCGATTACTGCATGTTCCAACCCGTTAGACGTTGTACTGCAACTGAAGAGGGAAATTTGAATTTAATAATACAGTGACCTAACCGATTACTGGCTCTGCTAACCGGTTAGACACTGTATAAAAATATAAAAAGTATATTTTTTAAATCTAATATTGTACTAATGTTCCTAATTAATATTTTTAAGTTTAAAATTATATTTGGATTATTTAAAATGTAAATTTTTGGAATCACTTCCCTTTTAGCATCAATTCAATACAAAGTAAAGAAGTTAAAGTCAGTACTAATATATATTGATTGTGATTGAAATCATGCATGGTGTTAAGGAGTTAAGATAGAATAATAGGAAAAGACACATTCGATTTGATTAAATCGGTATGAGAATACGCGGAGATTAGGTTTATGACGGTGATACGTCAAATAACCGTGAGAATTAATTATAGGTAAAATGGTCTTATGATGAGTGGGTTCTGCAGACTCGACTCAGGGTAATTTTACAATGACTGTAATTAATTCTATCGATATCTAGGGGTATTTGGTGACTGCGGAGGACGGTCTTTAGTATAATTTACACGTGAGTTGTGATTGTATACCTGGTGGAAAGACGTTTACTCCCAGTTGCTTTTCCTATTTAGTATGTATCGTTGGTACGTTGTCGTCAAACGTATGTGCAGCGTTTTGGTACGTTTTCGTTAAAACGTAGATTGGATCATCTGGTACGTTTTCGATAAAACGTAAATTGAATCGTTGAGGACGTTCTCAATAAACGTAAATTGCCAAGTGCATGATATTCGTAGAATATCACAGAGGAGATTGCATTGAGCATTTGCATTGCATTGCACATGCATTAGAAAACATACATAATTGCATGATATTCATTGTTTAATAATTATTGATTGAATAAATGAGTTTGCTTATATGCTATGTGACTTTAATTGCTACATGAATATTTGTGTTTGTTTTTTCTTAGTCTATTTAATTATTCATTTGTACGTGAATGACACTGTCTTACTCCCTTTGCCATAATTGTTTGTTAGGTGATGTCTCGATACCTGGCTTGCCTGGAGATGCGTCCCGTGAGAGGGACGTGGGAATATGAGGAGCGTAGAGCCACCTTCGAGGGGGAGGTGGAGCTGATCTTTCGCCACCCAAACCCCCTGGCCTATATGCGTCCTCGTCGGTTCCGCATACCTATGATATATGCTCAGCATATACCTCCTGTTTTTACTTATCGTCATGGTACTCCACTACCCGAGCCTGCACGTCGTCGTTCATATTTTCGTTTTAGACCTGCTGCTCCCGCTCGTACTCCTCAGGAGAGAGTTGCATCAGAGGATCCTTCTCGTCCAGGTCCATCTTGGACTGTGAGATTTGCACCATCACCAGAGCGTGTGCCTCCGGTGGTTCAGGTGGATTCTGAGGAGGAGGATCCCGAGGAGGGCGAGAGTGAGCCAGCTGGGGGCGATGTTGCATAGACTGGAGGGGAGAGTGATCAGGTAGTTCCATCGACTGGGAGTCAGTGGATGGTTGACGAGCCGTGAGGTTATATGCTAGGTTTATATCATTAGTATGTAGGCTGACTTTTAGTATATTATAGAGTTTTGTGGACTGCTCTGAGTTACACTTTTATATATGTGTATGTGCACTGACTGAGATTTTGTTAACTCAGAGCTAGTTATGATGTATTATCATTTTTGGCCGAACCAATGTAACATGATGTACATTATATCCAACTCTTTTATGTGAAATATAAAAGAAGCAGTTATGTAGTAATTTCCGATTCAAATTATTTCCTATTTTTATGCACCATCATAAAAACATCAACACTTTTTCATTAAAACACACTAATCATATACATTTAACATAATATCATTTCAGTAACGACTTAGGTCGTTACAATATTGTTCCTGTATATCCCTTTTGCTTTCCAACTTTGGATTTGGTTGGACTTTGGAGGAGATGTTGCTTTTGCACCCTCTACTCACCACTGCAGCTCAGCTCTCTCCTTCACAACACCTTCAGACGACCACTTCTCATAGCACCTTAGACCACCACTTCTTTCGTTTCACCATCCTTTGCTCCTGTCCTCGGCGCTCCATCCATTGATTTTGTCATCTAGGGTAAGTTTTTTTTATATCTTTGATTTGTCATTAATATCTCACTAATTTCATTCCCTTTTGTTGAATATTGGTTTAGATTATCTGTGATTGCTCTCTTAGATTAGATTATCTTTGAAATGCAACTCAGGGTTTAATTTTTTTTTTGTTTTTTATTTCCTCCCTAGTATCCCCAATAAGAACAATATAATCCACCCTCTTTACATTGGTCTAGGATGTGCTTACTGAGCATGTCCAAGAGCCAGTGCCCAAATGCATGCTCTTTGCGGATAATATTATTCTTATTGCGGATACTAGGGAGAAAATAAATGAGAAGATTGAAATGTGGAGACAAGCTTTAGAAGGGTATGGTTTTCGGATAAGTCGAAGTAAGACAGAGTATATTGCATGTAATTTTAGCAAGAGGCACATAAGCCCTACTTGGGAGGTGAAGGTTGGAGAGCACGTCATAGCACAAGTCCCAACGTTTAAGTACCTTGGATCTATCTTATAGCATGATGCATAAATAGAAGGGGATGTAAATCATAGGATTCAAGCAGGGGGATGAAATGGAGGAGTGTCTCGGGCGTGTTATGTGATAAGAAAGTACCACTTAAACTTAAAGGAAAGTTCTACCGCACTGTTGTGAGACCGACGATGTTATATGGGACAGAGTGTTGCGCGACAAAGGGCACACAAGAGAATAAACTTCATGTAGCGGAGATGAGGATGCTGCGGTGGATGAGTGAGCACACCAGACAAGATCATATTAGAAATGAGTTTATTCGAGAAAGAGTCGGTGCCCCTATTGTTGAAAAGATGGTGGAATCTCGTCTTAGGTGGTTTGGGTATGTGTAGAGGAGACCGGTGGAAGCCCCGGTTAGGAGGGTAGACAAAATGGAGGGTACTACAAGGGCTAGAGGAAGAGGAAGACCTAAAAAACTATAGGCGAAATAATTAAGAAGGATATGACAATCAATGCCTTATCGAAAGACATGTTATTTTATGATAGGCCTTTATGACGTCGTTTGATCCATGTAACCGACCCCACCTAGTGGGACAAAGACTTAGTTGTTGTTATTTTTTTTTAATTAATCATTCACTAGTTAATAGCAAAATTATAAAAAGAGACAAATCCTCCACAATACAAGTAAAAGTAAGAAAAAATTACACCAAAACCAAAGAAATGGAGCACAAGATTAGAAAAGCACAATGTCCGCCTAATCTAAGCAATTCTGAAATGGAAATCCCTTATAACACAGGTTTCTAATGTCACATGAGTGGTGGTTCACTCTTTTTATGCATACCTTGGGCTATAGGTGTGGTGATTTTTTGTATATGCTTCATGTAGGAACCCCTTATATGCTTGGTTTTATAAAACTTTTGATATTGATTGGTAATTTCTAAACTCCATTGAAATCTAAAAAGTTATTATTTTAAATTGTAAGTATTATTTTATATTTTTAAGAAATCTTAAACATACTTATGGGTACATATCAAAACGGTAGTTCCTCAAAATAATGTTGTGATGGTTATGGAACATGCACACATTTTTGTTTCTACTTTATTTTTCATTTAAAACCGTTTTTGTTTTCTGTTTTTTTTTTGTGGTGAAATAGATTTTTGAATGATTTGTTGTTGATTGAGATGGGCTCGAAAAAAAGTAATGATTTATTTGGTAGTTATGTTATATCTATAATAACATAATATATAATATATAATTAATATAATAATAGAAGAAAATGAAAATGTGATTAGCAAAATGACAATGCACCACACTTCAAAAAAAAAGACAATGCACCAATAATTTTATTGAAAGTAGGTGGATCAATATTGTGGAACATAATAACTAATGATGCATATAGTTAAAAAAATTTGATTTACACAAATATTTTCATTTTTAACATATAACATGACGATAGAAATCTCGATTAACAAATATATTATTTTACAAAATACAATTATTTATGACAAAAACACGACAATGAAAATGCGGATTGAAAATGCATGTCTACACACTAGGTAACATAAATGGAAGTTGTTATTTTAAGATACATTCCAAACTAGACAAATCATCAATCTTATTATCTTAACAAAAACACCTGCATGAGAAATTAATTAAAAGTCATACACTTTGGCATATATTAATAAGGCTTATTTAGGTCATTAGTCCCTGAACTTAGGTGCTTTTTTGAAATTGGTTCTTAAACTTTTTTTCGATACTTTGAGTCCTAAACTTTGCTCAAATTTTGTTAGGTCCTTTCATTATTTAAGTGGTGATATGATTGAGGACATGCCACGTCACCTTCACCCAATCGATAGGTAACATGCATGTCAGATGATGACACATGAATTTTTTAAATTAAAAAAAATCAAATTTATTAAAAATAATTAAAAATTATTTTTTTAAAAAAAAATAAAATTGAATCTTTTAATAAATTTTAAAAGAAAAATGTCATGTGACGCTATATAACACATCACTTGTCGATATTGTGACAATGACGTGACGTGACGTCGGCTATATCATCATTTAAGTAACGAAAGAACCATTTCAAAAAATTGAACAAAGTTCAAGATCCAAAACATAAAAAAAAATTTAAGGACCAATTCCAAAAAATAAGTTCATGAATGAAAAGTTAAATAAGCTTATTTATAATTATAATTCAAATAAAACTCAAAGTGTGCTATGGCAACGAGTAAAAGGGCTGTTGTGTGTAAATCCTAATAGCATCCGATGAAAGTGCCTCCAACAAATTGCTCATCATTGGTTGGTTACACAACCTCCATTAGGTAACCACTCCCTTATCTAACCCCCAATCCTTGTAAGTCAACATGGTTCGCACCTTACACAAAAAAGCTTGGCCATTGAGTGTGTGTTTGAATCCGTGGTGGCCAACCGCAAACGTGACAGTTAGTGAAGGAGAGCTTTCTGGTAAATGCACGTTTGCCTCCCCCATCGCCCAACCAAACACACTATAAATCTTAAAAAAAAAAAAAGTAAAAATTTCTTGGTAGAATCTTCCTTCTTCAGTATTATGTAAATTTCGAACACAAACTGCAAGTTATTAGTTTATATAATAATTTCAGAGAAAACCCATTTCAGATTTTTTTTTTTTTTTTTTTTTGCCTTTCTCAAGTACCAAATCCCATACGCAAGGCAAAAAATAAAGTATTTTATTTTAGGAAAACTTGAGTCGGACATATATAGAAAATTCAAATAAATATCTTCGAGTAAAAAAAGTTATCTATGATAGTTCAGAGAATTATTGGATAAATTACAATTTTACCATTGTTCTTTACTAACAAAATTTAGATAAGTTGAGGAAGGAGGGTTGATCAAAATTATTATATACTTCTTTCGTCTTCTTATAAATTATGTCCATCCATTAATTTTATAAGTTATATTCATTTAGAAACATAATACTTATTTATACTTCTTAATCTAATCACACTCTTATTTATTATATTATCTTTTTCATCATTCATTTCTCCATTTCTTTATTATAATCTTCATATATTTATTATTACTCTAATCAAAATATACAAAATTCTCACATCATTTACTCATTTCTTAATCTACGTGTAAAAATAAAGTAAAAATTTAATTTATGAAACGGAAGGAGTATCTCACAGTGCTATAAATATTTATGTTCTCACGTATTATCTTTTAATAAGATCCTCATTTATTTATTAGCGGAATTCGAACCCAATTTCTTACGGAGTACTAACCAAATCAATGCTTGTTGTATTTAAAAAAAAATGCTAACAAGTGTGTTAAGATATTTTTTTAAGTAAATAAAAGATATATTTTTATCTTGGAATCGAGAAATGTTGAATTTAAGTTTCTAATATTGACATATTTGTTTTGGAATACTTAAAAAATATTCTTAGAATACTGTTAGCATTACTAAAAACAAAATTTTTATAGGAAAATATTGTATTTAATAAATTAATAAATTGACTTTCTAATTTAAAAAGAAAAAAAGGATTTTATTGTATGTTAAGTTAATTTACTGTATGCACCAAGGTATACTCCAGTCAATAGTCGAAGGGTAATCTCCTCTGAGGCGTAGAGATCATCGAAGTGAGTTTTGGCTCTACCAACAAAGCTTTTTCCATAGCCACAACACGAATCAAACTCCTGACATCGTGATTAAGGAACCCAACTATCTGTTAACTGTGCTAGGCCTTATTGATTACTCTTTCCAATTTCTAATCTAAAAAAAAGATATATTTATCTTCACCTTAAATATAAATATAAAGTTAATTAGTTTTCTATATTTAAATCAATTATTTTTAAAAAAATAATTTCAGTTAATATTTATTTCATTTTGAATACAATTTTTTTAAAATAATTAAATATATTCCACTTTCTTATATGATTTTAATTATTTTTTTCTTGTAATAAAGACAGAAAGTACGCAACAATAATCAAATCAATCAACTTGTTAATGTTTTGTTGCTTCTTTGTACCATAGTTGCACGTGGCTATATTCCCTCGCATTTGAAGAACAAGTAAAATTTCTGCGTAATTTATTACTGGTTCCTCGTATAAACCGATTAAACTGTCACTTTAGTCCCTCACTTTATAAGAAGCTTTCATTTTAGCCCCTGATTTTTCAATAATTCCTTTTTAGTCCCTCAGTTTGAAAAAAGCTTCTCACGTTAGTCCCTGACAACTTTCTCCGTTCATAGACCTTGACATCTAACACACGTGGCCGTTAAATAACCTATACGACGTCAAGTCATTGTGTTGCTACCACTGATTCATCATCTTTTGTATTTTCTGCAGCTGTCACAGTTTCAGCAGCTGTCTTATCTGCCTTAGTTTCTGCATCTGCATCTTCAGCGACCTTACTGCTTTAGCCTTTTCTTTCTCCAATTTTTATCTTTTGAATTCAGTATCATGTGTGAGATGTTAACGACCACGTGTGTATGTGTTATTTAACGGCTACGTGTGTAAGACGTTAACGTCTATGAATGGAGAAAGTTGTCAGAGACTAACGTGAGTAGCTTTTTTCAAAGTGAGAGACTAAAGAGGAATTATTGAAAAGTGAGGGACTAAAGTGAAAAATCTTACAAAGTGAGGGACTAAAGTAACAGTTTAGTCTATATAAACCATTGGAAAGAAATTCTACTCCCTCGATCTCCTTAAGATACTTATGGTTAAAAAATTCAAAATTAAAAAAAATTATGGAGACATATGTTTAATGGTTTGTCTAACACATTAATCAATTATCAAATAACTAATTTAATGCATTATGCATAAATAAACCAATCACATTTCAAAATTTACAATTTCTAAACTTTTCATTAATTATTTTAACTATAATTTGGGACAAAAAATTTAATCATTTTTTACCATCCTTATAGGACGGAGGAAGTAGTATATATTATTATTATTTTTTACATCAACCGCTACCCAAATATGATTTATCCAAAATTTGATTTATCTGATCTGACCCAACTGAGCTCACAAAAGTGTATCTATAAACATGGCAAAACGAAATTACCAAAAAGGGGCTTATATCAAGTAGGGAGGGAGGGAATAATTAATTCCCCTGCTTCACACGCAACCAGAGATTAAGAAGCGAGGAGTAACAAGTAACAACTTTAAGACACTGCACCTAAGATTTAGGAACAAGAGAACACACTTCACTTACTCACGAGACTCTCACTTCACTCAACATACACCCTTGACCCTACCGCACTTTCTCTCTCTTCACTTCTCAGTTGCATTTCCAAATCACGTTCTTTTTAAAATTCTGAAGTGGGGTCTTGTGCTTATTGGGTTACGCCATGGATCTGGTTCAAAGTTTCATTTTTAGTGCTCTGATTTAGCTGCTGAATCAGTTTGGAATGGTGGGTCAGTGTTAAGGGAGAGGGAGAGGAAAAAAAAGGGCTGGTGTGGAAGAATATGAAGAGGAAGGTGGTTCTTCAGCAGCAGAAATCTTTTAAGTATAAATGGAAGAGGAAGATTTTGAGTTTGATGTTTGTGGTTGGAGTTTGTTTTGGAACTTTGTTGTTTGTTCAAACACGGTACAATGATGTTGTGGAGTTGGTCTCGTTTCAAAAGCAATTGGTTTCTCAATCTCAAGTTAAGGAGATTCCAAAGATTGCGTTTCTCTTCATTGCAAGGAATAGGATGCCTTTGGAAATGGTTTGGGATGCATTCTTTCGGGTAATTTCTTTTTTTTTTCCCTTTTCAGTCACTTTTTAATCATCATCATCATCATCATCATCATTATTATTATTATTATTATTATTATTAGAAAAATGATTTAGAGACCTACCGGCTTACAAACCTACACATAAGATTATGACACTTGTTATTTTCAAGTTAAAAAAAATTAAATAAAAGAACTTAAATGCAAATGTTAATATCCTAATGTGTAGGCTCATGAGCAGGTCTTTTAAGTAGGTCTCTCAATCATTGCTCTTATTATTATTAATTTGTTATTGGTCTCTATGTGTCTTTGGGTGTGTTTTGTTTTTCTTTATTATTATCTCAATTTTTTTTGTTACTACTTCAATTGATTATTTTTGTTTTGGTTTTTGTCGATGATATGTCAACACTGCAGTTGATCACTTTATTAATTAATATGAGACATGTCACAAGTGGATTATAGTCACATTGTTAGCTAATGATGTATTGAAAATGTTTGACTTTTATGATAACCACCTTAAAAGTCACACATAGGTTGATTTATGATTAGTTGATAGTGTAAAAAACTTTACTCGGATCGTGCATCAAAATTAAACTCTTGTTCTTATTTTTTTTATTGTTGTTATTGATCTCTATGCCTTTTGTGTGTGTTTGTGGACTTTGCAATTAGTAGTAGGAGGATAAAACAGGGAACACCAATTGTGGTTAGCTTCGACTTTTAATGATTAATTAGAGCATGTATTTTCCTTTTTCCTATTTACAATACGTGTGTGTAACTTTGATGATCTACTAATGGTTAATTTGGTTAATTCTTGAGAAGTGTTTTGCTCCTAGTAATCCTTTAACGATACTTTTTTGGTCTGAAACTATGAGTATCTGGAAGTCCAATTGAATCCGGGCTATTCCAGTCAAATCGGAAAGGTCTATTTAAAGGAACAAAGCTCATACATTGCTTGTGATGTTTCTTGAATGCGCTGTAAAATTAGTAATTTCAAATTCCGATAATTGGTTTTGAGTCGTGCTGTCCATGCTGCAATCATTGGTTATAGTGTGGGGGCAATCGCATATAGACAGGTGGTGGTTTAAGTTTTTGGCATTGGCTTAGTGTTTTAGAAGCTTGGTGAATGTAGTTGTTAAAAAACCGAATGACTGTAAATTTTATTCTTTTTCTAAAGATTCTGACAAATAGAAATAATTAGTTTTTAAGCAGTCATCTTGCTTTCTGAAGAGCTTAAACTAGAGTCCAAGGAGTTCTATCGTAAGGATTTTTATTTTATTTTTCATTTCAATTTCTAATACATTGCCATGTGCGTTAGGGGTGATGAAGAAAGAACTTGAATAAGGGAAGCATAAATAATATCGCCAAAATGCTCAATCTTCTTTCTCAAGAAACTTGAGACTATTCTCGACTTCTTGTGCTCCTAACATGAACGAAGTAAAACAACATAATCCAGATTGGTTTATGAAATAGTTCTCTTCTCTAGACCATTGACATTAGTAAGAGCTGTTATTTACCATGCTTATGATGACAACCTTTCTCATCATTAATGCGAGTTTCCATAACTTCGTAATGAATGTGTTAGCTCTTTGTAATTTTGATGTTGATGTGTTAGAACTAACTAATATGTTTTGAGCAAAGAACTAACACAAACATTATGAAGTTAGTTCTTTCTCATCATTATGAAGTTAGTTCTTTCACATCATTATGATAGCACAAATCATGCCATTCATGTTTTGAAAAATCAAAAAAGAAAACATATTATTAGGTAGTTCTTTGTAATTTCGTGGAATGCTTCTTGTTTATTACTATTGAACTGTCACTAATGCTTGCAGAAATATTTGTGCTGTTTCTTCAGGGAGGTGATAGCAAATTCTCAATTTTCGTCCACCCAAGGCCTGGGTTTCTGTTCAACAAGGCAACAACTAGATCAACATATTTTTTGGATCGTCAAGTTAATGATAGCATACAGGTTGCTCTTCTCTCTCTCTCTCTTTTTCCCAATAGAATCTGTTTTTTCATATCATCCATTTCCCATTTAGTTTGGTCTCTTAAGTGATGTTCAAACTGATAAGTTGCTACACTTGACTTCATTATGTGCTTACCCGGTTCTTAAGTTTTAACAACATACATTTTGTGGATGCAAGTTTGTGCCAACAATGAAGTTCCATAGTCCATTTTTTTATGGGCCTGTGGGATTTGTACTTTGGCTTTGATGATTAAATTTTCCCCTTTGTTGTATATTTTGTCATTTAGTTATCATGGTATATATGGAGTTACTGGAAAGTTATCATTTTCCCTTGTGAAACAAATTTTTATTGAGAGGGATAGTGAATACCCATGCTAATACATGATTTCATATAACTGCAGAAGTTTTATCTTGTTAGCTAGGGATAGAATATCCTAGATATGAAGTTATCCTCATTCATGGACACATTTCGTTGGTGTACTTGTTTAAAACTGCTGAAAACAACCTATCAGAGATTTTGGTTTTTGATAGAATACAATGGCATTTTTTAATTCACGTAGCCCACCACAACAAGTGGGAAAGGCTTTGATTGTTGTTGATGGTTGAAAACCGATCCATGTCACGAACTTTCATTTAACTAACAAAAATGAAGGTTATCTCCTATAATTTGCTTGTTTCTCGAATAGTGAACTAAGAATATTTTCTTCGATTTTAGCTTATCAGAAATTTATCAGAAAATAGTCATTACAAAACTCAATCCCATCTTGTTATGTCTTGCCAGCTTCATTATATTGTGTCTATCTAATCTATTTCCACTTTTCCAGGTAGATTGGGGAGAAGCAAGCATGATAGAGGCTGAGCGCATTTTGCTTAGACACGCGCTTAGTGATCCTTTAAATGACCGCTTTGTTTTTCTCTCAGATAGGTGTGGGTTTAATTTTGTCAACGGCTATAAAGTTTTAATCCTTTTGCCTATAACTAGAGATAACTATGAGTTTACAGTTTTGAAAGTATGGTTCCCTTTTGATTGTACTTTTTACTCAATTGTTTAGCCTAGCGCCTCACCATATTTCAGTTAATTGATCTCTTTTCAGTTGTATACCTTTGTACAACTTCAGCTACACATATGACTACATCATGTCAACATCAACTAGTTTCGTTGACAGGTGAGTGAGGGTACATACTTATCTTATGGTTTAGCACATTAGGTCTGCAATTCTATTTTTTTTATAATTTCTATCATTTGACAACTTAAAAAATGCAAATATCAAATTGTGAAATTATAGCATTAAATTCAATTTGTAAAATTACTAACAATTTATGTATGTCGTGAATTACGAGTCATCATAACAGATTACCAGAGGTTAAGTGGCTGACGGGTAAATTTGAGATAAAGGTGGTCATTGCCTAGTTTGGTGTGGTTTGAGAAAGATTGGCAACCCGAGATCTGACTGTAGGAAAAAGTAGACTTGACCACACCATGAATTATAAAGCAACATTGAAAGCCATAAAGCTTAATAGAAATTAAGTTCATTCAGGAAACAATATGTTTGACCAAAATGAAGCTGACCGATACATCTAACGGTATAAGGGATCTCAATGACTTGGTTGCCATGGTATTTCCTTGGAGATTAGAAGACAAAACAATTAGATGAGCCATATATTATTCAACTAGAATGCATAGTTTCAAAAAGAAAAAGAAGATTATAAAGAATATATAGGGAGAAGGAATAGAAAAGGATGGATGCCTCACCAAGGGAAAGGGGAAGTGGGGTGGAATGAGAAAAGTTGTGCATTCACCAACAATACTGTTAATTGAATATGTGATCATTCTCAATTATTTTTAAAAACGAGTTGTTATGAAGTTTTTTATCTTTGGTGTTCGATTTTTGTTACTTTAAGGCACATGGTAGTTATTATTTATTTGCCAATATTTACATTGTTATAATTTTGGCAAACAAATTTGAGCAGCTTTGCTGACACGAAAGAAGGCCGTTACAATCCAAAAATGCATCCTGTTATTCCAGTTCATAACTGGAGGAAAGGATCTCAGGTAATATAGTGCTTACTTTACTATGAAATTCATTCTGAAATTTGAAATACTTGACATGCAGTGCCAAAGAAATTCTTCTTATTCTTGTCTATTTATCTATTATCCTGCAGTGGGGTGTTCTGACAAGAAAGCATGCCAAAGTTGTCGTGGAGGATGAAATTGTCCTTCCAATGTTTCGAAAATATTGCAAGGTAACTGTGACATGGTTCATTGATAGTCTCTTTTATGTGTGGTGTCACTGTCACAAGTATCATATAAACATATTCTTAATCCCTCTCTTAAAATTTTTCTTTTAAAATTTGGGCTCTTGTACAAAGAAAGTTGTACATCAATTATGAGATAGTAGAAAATGTCCAAATTTGTCAATGAATGTTGTAGGTAGTATTTCTATTTTTGTTCTTTTTATTGCCCCTCAGGGTTACTGCACATTGTTTGTCGTTAAATGTTAGACTCATAGCTAAGGCCTAAGTAGAATCGTAATTTTTTGTTTATCAATTCTCCCGTATAATATTTTTAAGGTGCATTTGGATAAACAATTAAGCACTTATTCAATAAGCTATACAGAGCTTAAATAAAGATCATAAGCTATTTTCATATTTTCTTAAGCTATTCTCTTAAGCTCAGCAAGCTCTTCCAACCAAGGAAGCACGAACAATTCATATTTGTTGCAGTATTGTGTCCCATGTCGGGCACGTATCCATTTTAGATACTCCCAAGTCCCAACCATCTACTACAACATTTTATATATTTTTTGCTCTCATGTCACGTGTCGTGTTTGTGCTTTCTTGTTTCCAACACCATTTAGGTCAATAATCTATCCTTGTCTATTCCTTGCTGACACCCTCATTCATTTCATATCCACTTATTTGACGAGTGGCTTTAATGATGCAGAAAAAGCCACTACCAGAATTTTGGAGGGATCAGCACATTGTAAGTGCTCTAACAGCATGCGCAAGTTATTTAAGGATGTCCTCAATCCTCATATTACAACATGTCTATACTAGCTTCAATCGATCATTCTTTCCATAAACAATATCTTGTGCTCGAAAATGTCATGGTTATAATTTTCAAAAGTATAATTCATTCATTCATGCAGCCTGCTGACACGTCGAAGATACATAATTGCATTCCAGATGAACACTATGTTCAGACATTATTGGCTGTAAGGATCCTTCCCTTTTCCTCTCCCACTTTTGCTATGTTTGTGCATGTCAGAAAATGACTTTAGTCTGTCATGGAGAGAGAAAGAGTATGTTGCTATGATTTGCCAGTTAACAATGTTAGTATGTGTTATATCTCTTTTCCCGAGTCAGAATCACTCTTATCCTATTAGCTGTACAAATTTATCAAAACAAAAGTAGCATGAAAACAAGGTGACATATTTACGTTAATGAAACTAAAAAATGAAAAAACAAATGGACCCCACATTGGTTATACTTATTTTCTCCCTTAATGGACAATTTGGTTGCATCAATACTAAACTGAAATGAAAAAATGTCTTGGTAATGTTACAGTTACTAGAGATTTCAAGTATTAAAATGGTTACTCTATTGCATTTCTTTGACACTAAATAAAGCATCATACTATACACATATGGCTAAAGCAAGTTGGAGGTGTATATATCTAAACTGTGATAAGGCATGCATGTTCAAATCTAGAAATATATTTAATTTACACTTTTATGTGTTTGTTGAACCAAATCTAGCAAAAAGGCCTTGAAGAAGAACTCACTCGGAGATCATTGACGCATACTTCATGGGATATTTCAAATTCCAAGGCTCCTGACCGCCGGGGATGGCATCCTGTGACGTATAAGTACTCAGATGCTACACCGATGCTTATTAAATTTATAAAGGTTTGATTTTCGCTTCACTCCTCCTGTGAAATTACTCTTTTGAAGCTACCCTCGTTCTCTAGTAACTTTCCTTATTTCAAAACTGTTGGAAGTCCTGTATCGCCTATCTCGTTCTTTGTGGTAATGTTTAAATATTTGTTTAGCTACTCCTCTCATGGCAAATTGGTTTTGAGATGAAACCTTGACATGATATTAGAGTAAAAGCTTAACTTCTTTACTATTTGTCATGGGTCAAGAATTGCTCTTTCGTTAAGAGTCAAAAGTTACCCTTTGCATGATTCGATAGGCTTCGTTGGAACCTTAACAAAACAAAAGCAAGCAAGGGTAAAGCGGTAAGATACAAAAACACTCCCATAAATATATTCAAGAATTTGGATAATGTCATAAGAAATTATCACGAGTTGCATTTATGCAAATGAGCTGAAGATGCAACAAAATTCAAATGTTTGAATTACTTGAAAGGAATGTGGTGACGAACAAGCGCGAAAACTTTTACTTGTCATCAAGTGGTACTAAGAAAGCTGTTGTAGAGATGCTGGACTGTTTAGGATAAATATAGTGTATAATGTATTCTACTTTTATGAAAGAAAATATGTTCCAAGTGTGATGATTTTTATGCAGGAAATAGATAATATTTACTATGAAACTGAATACCGAAGAGAATGGTGCAGCAGCAAGGGCAAACCATCCACTTGCTTTCTTTTTGCCAGAAAATTTACGCGGCCTGCTGCTTTGCGGCTTCTTAACTTGGTAAGTTCAAATATCGAAAGATCTCCTTGAAGAATGATCGTGAGCTTCCAAATTTAGTAGAAACCCTTGATTCAATTCTTGAAAGATGAAGGTGTCATTAGATAGATTGTTGAAAGATTTTTACACCAATTTAGTGTGTTTGGAAAAGCGGTGGCCAGCTGCTTTTCACGTTTGAAAGCTGCGGCACTGTGAAAGCTTCGACTGAGAAGTTTATAGGAAACGCCCGTTTGCTTACGGGTCTATAGTCCTTAGAGGATGCAAGACAAATAGTAAATCCAAAGCTTTTTGTCACCATTTAAGACAATGCAACGACTTGTTTGGCAACGTTTTAAATCCTTTTAAAGACTAAATTGGTGACAGAATTTTTGATGACTTATGCCACGGCACCTTGTATCTATCTTATGAAGAATGAATTGAGGGTTGACTCTATATACTAATCTTGTATTACAAATCCAATTTGTCAAATGTTAATTATTCTCTACTTTTATATTTGGACAGTCCGCTCTGGGAGAACTAAGAGGACAAAATGCTACAAGCAGATAATGTGCTTAGTAGAGAAATAAGATGGAGAAAAGAAAATAAAGTACAAAGAGATGAAGATTATTTACACCACCGTAGTGATAGATGTGTAATGAATTATGAGATTAATGGGTAAGCACTGACGGTGTAAAGTTTTTTACATCATCAGTCCATCATTCACCATTCGTTTGTATTACTTTAATCTAAAAGTCAACTACCATACACGAATGAAGGGTGGACAATAAGCTGTTGGTTTAAAAAACTTTTATACTGTCGGTGCGTTCTCCATTTTTTCATGAATTATATATTAAGAAAGTTAAAGTGTGCCTGTGATGTATATAAATTACATTCTTTTCGGAGTAACATGTACAGTAATGTGATTGGGTTCGAGCTGACTCACTTCAAGCTAAATTTAAATAAATCCAAATGTTATTTTGACCAAAAATTACTTGAATGAGCTTAGTAATAGGTCATTTAAAAAAAAAAAAAACTTGATAGCATGGGTTGGGTCATAGGTCATAAGAACATGGGAAAGTATTTTGACATCCCCATTTTTGGGGTGAAACTACAAAAGCATCATTCTTATCAAAAACTACCTTTATTATACTTTCTTCTCACCTCACTTTCTTCTTTTTATCTTCTTTATCTAAAATCCATCCACACCCAGTTTCTTCTTCCTTCCTAGCTAGCTCCCTTTCCTATTTCTTCGTCCATCTTGTCGCCACTCGTCTGCCCATTCCGCTGTCGTCGCCTCCTCCCTCCCTTTCTCCATAGTCACCACCCTCCCACCCTTTCCAGGTAGTTGTAGCTAGCAAGGAGCTGCAGAGTCCCCCACCGTTGCAACCACTAAACGCCTTCGCGATCTCCTTTTTCTCCAGATGTGCCCCTAGTTCACGACCCTGACCTAATTTTAATTTTTTTTTTTGAAAGTATTGGACTCCAATCGTGAGAAGGATACCGACCACGGGTTTTAAAAAGGGGTTCACGACCCTGACCTAATTTGCTTTTTTTTTTAAAAGAATTATTGGAATCCAGTCATGAAAAGGTTAATGACCCAGGGTTGTGAAAGGGGCAATGACCTAGGGTTGTGAGGAGGGTATTGACCCATGGTCGTGAAGGGGGTAACGACCCTAACCTAATTTCTTTTTAATTTTTGGAATCCAGTCGTGAGGAGGGTACCGACCCAGGGTCGTGAAGGGGGTCACGACCCAATGTCATGAAGAGAGTAACGACCCAGACTTTTGTAATGCTGTATTTGGATTCTATTTAATATATTCTAGCCCAATTTAGTCCCTGTCCTATTTCCGTTAGCCACTTCGTTGAGGGACTAAATTGGTACTTTTGGAAAGCATGAGAGACTAAATTGGTACTTTTGGAAAACATGGGGACTAAAAATGAATTAAATTTCTTGAGGGACTAAAGTGTCCCTGTCGAAAAATTTGAGGGACCAAAGTGTCCCTTCACTCTTATTTTTATTATGTTTAAACATGTTATATTAATGTGATTTCCCTATAACTAATCCATTATTTTACATTTTACAGATGGATGCACAAGATGTACATACATGTTAGGGTGCGGCCGACATGTCTAATAGAAGAAGAGCCACTGAGTGACGTGCAACACAGATGGATTATAACGTCGGTGATATGACTGTTGATATGGGTCCCTCTCAAACCTCTGAACCTGTTGTTGAACTTGAGTCGCGATAAGGAACGAAGGAGAAAAAGGGAATCATGCTGGTCGCAGGCGAAGGAGGTCTGTGGCGGCTGGGATCGCATGGATCAAGGGCATGTGGAGGATATGGGGGGTTGCGATTATGGCGGTTTTGGTTGGGTGTTGCGGCATAGGGAGAGGAAAGGGAGTGGCGTTGCTATGGAGGTAGAAGGGTGGAGGCTTAGAGATGGAAGAAGAATGAGGCTTGAAGGAGGAAAGAAGGTTTAGTGAGGGAGGAAAGAAGAGGAGGGGGTTGCAGGAATTGAATTAATTTTTTTTCAAAGCTCTAGGGTGCCTTGCCCATTAGGGGTGTTCGCGGATCGGTTCGGTTCGGTTTTGAGGCAAATTATCATCCGAACTGATTACAAAATAAATGTGCGGTTCGGTTTGGATTGGATCGGTCCATTATATTAGCAAATCCAATTAGATTCAATCCAAAGAAAACCATGCGGTTTCGGTCCGGTCCGGTTCGATTTCAAATTTCATTTTTTTTCGTTTTGATACGCATTTGTTACAACAATGGTCCTAATCGCATACTGAGCAAATCTCAGCCACATACAACTGTGGTCCAAATCTCAACCACATACTTTTATTTATACAATATCATCTTGAATTCTAATAGCATACTGAGCAAATCTCAACCACATACAACTGTTGACAAAAACAAATCTATAAATCTATAAGCTGAGCCAAAAACAAAAATCTATACAAACAAATCAAAAATAACTCAAAACTGAGCCAAAAATAAATCTACAAATCTATAAAACTGAGGCAAAAAACCTCCATCGGTGCAGCGAGCCAGCGATGAGATGAGATGATGATGGCGTGAGATGAGACCGTGGCATCGTGATGAGATGAGGAGACGCTGGCGTGAGATAGAGGCGACGGCGACAGGTTTGTGGGTCATGAGAACTGAGAAGAGATCGTGAGTCGTGATGAGATGAGGAGACGCAGCGGTGGCAGGAAAGGAGAGGCAGCGGCGGCTGGAAAGGAGGCTCGGTGAAGGAGAGGCGGCAGCGCGAGAATGAGACTGAGAAAATGAGAGCTGAGAACGAGAGAATGAGTTGTGAGAAATGACTCTGAGATTGAGAGAATGAGACCATGAACCCTAAAATAAAAATACATAACTAAACGCTGCATTTAATGATATACATAGGGAAGGATCGGTTCGGTTTTTCAACTGAAATCGAAAACCGAATCCAACCGATCGGTTTACAGAAAACCAGTCACAAAAAAAAACCAGTGCATACGGTTTTTTTTCTGTTTTTGGTTTTTAATTGGTCCGGTTCGGTTTTGAACACCCCTACTGCCCATGGAGTTTATTGGACGTGCATAGGGATAGACCACGGGCTTGGCACATGCCACACCCTGGCCATGGTGGGCTGGACGAAATTTTTTTCCTTTTTTGTCCAGAAGTTTTTTTGAAAAATCTATGGCCACGGTACGTCCCATGACTTCCCCATGCTTCTTCAAATCACTTCATATTCTCCTCGTTTCAACTTTTTTAATCATTAGCAAACCTACAAAATAAAGACGAAACCAATAATAAAACATTTAAATCCTAAAAATTAACGAAGTAGAATTCAAAAGCTATTTAGAACTTGGGTTGCCTTCTAAGAAGCCCTTATTTAAGGTCCTAAACTTGACCTATGAAGCCCTTATTTCATCTGGATCTCATATCTTGTGGCATAAGGACCAAGTAAAGAACTTAACACAACAACTGATTCCTCGTGGGTCCCATTATTTGAAGCATAGACCACCTTGGAGGATTAATATTAACACTTGTTTAATTCCTCCTGGGTCAAAAGAAATAATAGTGGCACCAACCAAAGTTTTGACATGTGTAGAATTCTTGTGGTGCCTATGAAGCTTGACTTTGCATGCAATTCTTGAAGCCTTCATCACTAATGATGGAATCTCAGTGAACTTAGACAATGATCTAGACTCCAAAATTAATTGCAACACAAAGGAGGAAGATAGACAACTAGGAGAAGCCACTTTGAAATGTCGACAAATGCATTTAAACCAATACGTGTGTCACAAAAAATTTGACTTCCCTTACACAGAGCTGACATAGGCAAATTCCAATAAAAATTCTTCTTTTTGGATTACCTCCTGTCTCACATCATTCACGGTGATTGTTTGATAAAACCTGCTCTTTCCTTACTTCATAACTCATGTCTTGCTTTGGGAACTCAAAATAATATGTATACTATGTACACATCAAATCCAATTCAAAATTTGAAATTTATTTGTTTACTACTAAGTGCATATCACTGATATCGATACGATTTCTTTTTTCTTTTTTTTGACATTCAAATTGAATTTTTTAATTAATGGATCATTTAATTTTCCTTTGATTTGTTTAGGATTCTTTTGAATAGAAAAATAACAAATTGATATTCATTTAGCCATTTGCATTTTTCACCTTCTTTTGCCTTTCAAATATTTGATTCATTTTACTGGGTATATCTCGTAAAGTTTTATTCTCTCAACTTTTGATGTGAAAGATCATTTGGTGAGGAGTTTACTAATAAGAGAATTTGGTCTCACAAACATGATATAGTTGTTGATTAGTGATAAATAGGTGATGCATTTTCTACGATAAATCTCAATATAATTTTTTAAATTAATTATTGGCTCCAAATAAAAAGAATCAAATTTCTAGAAAAGTGGTAAGAGTTAACCAACAAAAAAAATGAGAGAATAAAAAAGGTGTTACAATTAGTATATAAGATGGTGAATTGATAAAAATATTTTTATATTTTCGAATAGAAAATCTATTTTTTTTAAATACATGTAAGAGTGACATAACTTACAATCTAAGAAAATTTTTAAAATAATTAAGGATGAAGAAAAATGTTAAGAACTAATAAAAAAAAGACAGTTAAATTGTGTTTTATTATAAACTTTATTTTCCTAAAAAAAAAAGTAAGGAACAAATTCAACATATGTGAATGAGTCATTTGACCAACAATTTTGATGAAAAAGTATCATAATAAGAATACAATGGATGTGAGAGTTTGATTAAGTAATAATTATTTTTACATGAAGTTTATGTAAATAAGGTTTTTAGAGCTCATTGGAAGTAAGTCAAGCTTAAAATTTTTATGATCTTTGTAGTGGACTCGACTAGGCCGAACTCGCCACCTTACCCTCATCAAAGACCTAAGGGCCCTTTAGGAGGCCTTCTGGACACTTGGCCGAGCTCAAGGCTCGACGGCCGAACAGACGACGGATACAGGCCGACCTCGTGTCCCAACTTAGGTCCGACGTCCAAGTCCGACACCTCTTAGAGATTCCGATACCAAGGACATAATGACGTCTTTCCGTCTTATCCTCAAGGACACCTCATCTCATCCTTATCCAGAAGGACAGCTCACCGCTCCTAGCTCATTACAGGCTGGCCCTACTTGGGCCCCAAGTAGGCCCATTAGGGCAACCAGCTCTCCCCTATAAGTAGCTCAGTGCTACATGGGGCAAAGGTACGTCCTCTAACCCTAATCGTCACCCTCACACACCAGTGATTAGGGCAACTCCTTGGCTTCTCCATTGGCCACTAGACGACACCCACCAAACATCACACATAAACCCTAGGCAGAGCTCCCTCTAAGGCAGATCTACCCTCCTTAGAGGGCCTCCCCGTCTTGGACATCACATTGACGCCGTCTGTGGGGAACGAGTAAACTTCAGTCCCACCAGAATCTACCATGTCTGACGTTCCACCGGTTCAGAGGAGAGGAAGGGGGCGTCCCAGGAGGGGGCCGTCACCGGAGGACCTACGGGAGCACCTGGAAGCCAACATGGCAGCAAGGCCCTCACCACCTCCTCCTCCACCTCCCCCCCTCCACCGCCTCCTCCACCTCCTCCCCCACCTACCCCACCGCCACCTCCTCCCCCAGAACTCACCCATACTCACAGTGGACCTTACACCGTTCACACTGGAGACACCACAAATCCCGCTCAATATGACAGAGGAGGTCGGCGCGTGCACCTACGTTCGGAGCTTGGAGAAACAAACACTGAGCTGCACCGCCTTCGGGGCAAACGTGCTCATTCGATTAGCACTACTCATCGTTCTCACTCACGTCATTCCTCCATCTCTCGGGACGCTGAGCTCTTATCTTTGATGAGACAGCAGATGAGAATCGTGGAGCAACAAGGCAAAGCTATTGCAGATCTGCAGCAGATAACAATGCACCGCCTGACTGAACGGGTCATCCCGGACCAAACCCCAGCCTCAAATGAACCCCATCAACCTTTGACCTTTCCAAATGAACAAGGTAATACCATACCCCCAACCCAAAATTTGCAATCACCACAACTGTTAACACCAGAAATGATGGCAACCCCCCATACCACTGTCACACAATTAACTCAAACACCACTTCTTGGCGACCAACAAGCTGACCCCGATGATGTCCATCCTAGACACCCTTTTACCCCAGCGGTCATGAGCTATCAACCGCCACCAGGGTATCTCGGCCCAACCAATATCTCCAGATATAACGGCCTAACGGACCCACAGGAGCACGTCCTCAACTACGAAGGAGCAATCAACTTTCATGGTCATGGCGGGGGAGATCGGCTTAAGTGCCGAGCTTTCTCTATGACCCTCCAAGCTCCAGTCCTCCGTTGGTTCTCAACGTTACCCAAAAACTCCATCAATAACTGGAAAGAGATGAAAGAAGTATTTCTCAACAGGTACACTGCTAGTTGTGTGCAGCCGAGGTCAGATCACACTCTAGCAACAGTAACCCAAAAGTCGGATGAAACACTGCATGCTTATTTACACAAGATTTCACACCGAGTCCAGCTCGGTCCCTCACTTGTCACCCGAGGTGGCCGTCCTCCTCCTGACCCAAGGATTGCTCGATGGAGGATTCAAGGATTCACTGATTGGAAGGCCGCCGAGGGACATGGCCAAGCTGAGACAACGGTCAAACAAATACATCAACCTCGAAGAATTCACCAAGGGACAGACAAATAGGATGGAAAACAGCCAGGCTACAGCACCAAATGCCCTCCCCCGAGGTCACTCTCGGGGTAACAGGGACGAAAAAGGAGGAAGATCGGATCAAGGTGACCGAGGACGTCCCAACCCCGGACACCAAGAGGATCGCTGACGTCCATACATCACTAAATATGACTCTTACACCCCGTTAACAGTTCCAAGATCTCAAGTCTGGAGAGAGACCATGCAAACCGACCTCAGGGGGTAACTCGGCCTCCCTTCCTCAGGAACCAAAATAACATCAGAGACAAGTCTAAATACTGTAACTTCCACGATGGGTATGGACACCATACTGACTAATGCACTTGGCTTCGAGATGTGATCGAAGACATGGTAAGGAGGGGAAAGTTACAACAGTATGTAAGAGAAGCAGTGGAAAGGAAAGGCCGAAGAAGAACCCGCAGCCCTGACAATGACAAAGGAAAAGCTAAAGCGGACCCATCCCCCGAGAAGAAGGAGGAAGAGCCACAGCGGGTAAGCATGGTCGTGATTCAAGACATTGATAAATCGCCAGAAAACTTCTGAGTAGAGACCATCTCGGGAGGCTTCGCTGGGGGCGGAGAGATGAGGGCAGAAAGGAAAAGGTACATCAACCAAGTCTTGGCTGTCCACCACAAACCTACTTACAAAAAACCATCCCGGAATATTCCCATTGTTTTCTCCGAACTAGACATGGAAGACGTCATCCCAGATCACAATGATCCTATGGTGATAACGGCATTGATAGGCAATTTTGAGGTCGCCAGAGTCTTCGTCGATCAAGGAAGTTCGGCCGACATCCTATTCTTGCACACTTTCCAGGCGTTGAAACTAAGGTCATCCGACCTCATTGGATTTGAAGGAAATCTCATCAGCTTCACCGGGGAGGCAATCCGCCCCCTTGAAGCTATCCATCTCCCGATAACATTGGGCAAACAACCATTAGCCCGAACGGAGATTATAAAGTTTTTGGTAGTTGATCTGACTCCCCATACAACGCCATATTAGGGCGAACCTTCCTCCAAGCTTTTGGGGCAGTAGTATCAACAGTTCACCTTGCAATGAAATTCATCGGCTCAGACGACAAGGTTGTCACGGTTAAGGCCGATCAAGTAAAGGCCCGACTTTGCTATAACGCGAGTCTACGGGAGGGAAAAAGAAAGCAGAAAGAATTCAGTGATCCGGTTTTAACCAAGGGACAAATTTCAAGTCAAGCAAGATGTTCCAGGACTTCTCCCCCAAGTGAGAATGTCGGTAATCACCCCCAACCCAACTAATCTCAGCTCAATACAACAAGAAAACAACAATCCTACCAAACAAGCCCAATCCATCTTCAAGAAAAATCTTCCTCTCCTCCGAGTTCCCCCTAGCACACTCCAAGGGAAGAGCTCTATCGTAGTCACTGGCAATTCCCTCTTCCACGCGGTTTCGGCCCAAGTCGGAAACCGAGGCCAAGCCGGCAATATCTCTTCACACCAAATTCTTCAGAGTCACAAGTCCAGGGACGCCGAGATTAAGAAATTTCCTTCCTTCGACACGCCTCGTCCAAAAGCTAGCCAGTATGGAAAAAAGCCTCAAGCTGATCGGTGAGCGCCGACATCCCACCTCGGCCCAGAAGGAGGCAGTAAAGAAAAGGCCAGAAAGCACGGACAACGGAGCAACACATCTTAGATCCAGGAGCGCGGGGATTCAGCGTTCCAAAGAAAGGGCATAAGCTTCAGACTCCGAAGGGCGAGAAGAGTGTTCGGAAACAAGAAGACCCCAACAGAGGTGCTCATTGAACACAAACTCTGGGAAATCTTCCAAGGAGCCGAACTCAAAAAGCCCTTAGAGCTTCACAACACTAAGAACCTACACTAAGTAGGTTTACCTCAGAAACAATCTACAGTTATCAACAATTTCATCCTAAAGCTTAAGTTTCAGCTTAGTTTTATAATTTCTATCTCTGTTTGTTACATATTCCAATCATGTTCGGCCAGAGTGCCATTCCATTGTGAAATATTCATTCTATCTTCAAAGGCAATGTATTTCAACGTTTTAATCAATGAGAAATGCAGACTTGCCCTTTACTCAAGTGCCACAGTTTTATATACGTACGTACTAACTTCTCATTTAGCATTAGCCACCTAAATGTTGCATGGCGCTATGCACAGCTTACATCTTCTGAAAGAGGTCGGCTCATATGCACAGTGTACAAGGGACACCCGATGAAGTACAGCCTGCAGTGAAATGTTTTCACATCTCTTCACTCTGCAACCTCTTCTACATCGGGGTGGAGGACGCCCATCTCGGCTAAGGGGGGTCGGTCCGAGTTCCCTACCGTATGCACTTATATATAGTACTTCTCCTCAGAGAAAAGCTTATAAGATTACTGCACTTACTGAGATATCTGGGCTTAATCCCACTATCTATAACTCGTTATCCCTAACTCGGGATTAAGAAAACTTCCTAAGTCCAAATTCTTAGTAACTCGCGATACGTAACAAGTTAAGCAAAAAACTTGCGTAAGCAACGACTTCGGCTACAAGCTAAAACTATGCAACAAGTCTTAAAAACTTGTATTCTTCAAAAAAAATTTCAGGTGTGCAACAAGTAATAAAAAACTTGCACCAAATTATCATGCAACAAGTTAAACGAAGTGTGAACTTGAAAATGTCATCCAAAACAAGCTATCGGTTAACTTTGTCAATAAAGTTACAAAAACACAAATCATGCTGCCCAACATAAGGGACTTACGCCAAATCAGTCATCAACATCGGATAACACAACAGACCTCGGGTCAAAATCTTCTTCCATCCTTTCGGCCAGAGGGTTGGGAAGGTTCTCGTCGGGCTGATCAAGGTCAACTTCGGCCCGGTCTCTCTCATAGTCCACCATCTTCCCATTCTCCACTCCATACCCGGCAAAGGATTCAGGTGCAGGATTTGCTCAACTGCACTAGTGAAAATTTTGTTCCCTGCTTTCTCAAAGTGAAAATCAGCTTCCCGTGCCGCCACCTTGTGCTTAAGAGCCTGGGCAGCTCTTCTCTTCAGCAGCGTTCTTACCTTTTCCACTTCGGCCAACCCTTCTTGCCGACCAGCTTCTCTGACCTCTGTTTTGACCTGGGCCATCGCTTCTTCGTGCTGCTTCTGAAGCTCTTCTATTTTCTGACGATGCTTTTCCTCTAACTCGGCCAATTTTTGCTCGGCCGCATTCTTCCTTCTCTTCAGCTCCTCTACCTCAGCTGCAACCTCGGACCGGGCCTTTTTCTTAGCTGGTGATATACCCTCGGCCACATCATCGGCAACCTCGGACAGGATACTGAACATGGTAGTGGCCCTCTTCATCTGAACAGCCATCTCCTCGGCTTTCTTCTTCCAATCGGCCCCCGACATCTTAATAATACCCTCCTTAACCGAAGGGCTGACAGTCACAATGGGTGGTCGAGTGGAAGTATCAGTCCCCCTGTTCGGTACAGGCGAACTGGGAGCAACTACCATCTCGGCATCCGAGCTCAGAGGTTGCGGAGGAGCTTGAGCTAGGATGACGACAAGAGGGGTAGGATGGAGGGGGCCGGAGTCAGTAGAAGCCGTATCCGCGGAAACCTCGGCGGACATCACTTCGGTAGACACCGCTTCGGCAGGAGCCGTGGGATTCTTCTTCTTGCGAGCTTCTAGTGCAGCCCTCATCGCCTTGGAAGACATCTCACTCCAATGTTCTTCTGCAATATAAAAAACAAGGAAAAACCAGTGAAAGAAATAAGAGACAAATTACAAAAATAAAGAGTAAAATCTAGCTACCAATTTTTGTTAAGACTTCGTCGTCTGGACACTTCATGAAAACTCCTATGTCAAGCTGGGATTTTCGTGCTCGATACTCGGTTTGGAAGTGGAAGGCCGTGACGGCCTCATCGGCATCAAGAGTCATACCGGACCACCGTTGGGGCGTTTCCGCATGTCGGGTGAAGAATTCTTGGGTCCATTCCAAGGGAAACTTCGGCCTCGTCTCCCCTCGGAACCAGGGCCGTCCTGTACCCACGTACTTGTACCTAAAAAACCTAGGTTTGAAATGCTTCCAGGACTCGGCGAACATTCCGAAAAGCCCATAACGACCTCGGGCCTTGGTCGATACCCAGAGCCGACCTGTAACCCCCTCCTTATTGCTAACAAATGGATTGTATATCCACAGGAAGAGCCGAGTTGTGCAGACTAAACCTTTGGCACCACAGTATCTTTGGAAAGCCCGTAGAAAAGACCAAGTATTGGGGTGGAGCTGCGAAGGGGCTAGGCCGAGTTCATTCAAAACCCTCATCTCCAGTTCATTAAAAGGCAAAGTTATTCCCAAATTATGGATAAGGTCGGCGTAAAAGAAAAAAGAATCATTATCCGTATGGGAACATACACGATCATCATCCGAGCAGGGAAGAACTTGGTAGGAAGTCCCGACAGTATCCCCCGAGCAAGGCAACACCATCCTCCTCACCCCATCAAGTTGATCGTCAGAGCTCAGAGTAGAGCGAACCCCTTTCGGTTCAACATCGACCCAACCATAGCGTTCCGCATCGGCAGGAGCAGGATAGAGTTCTGGTCGGTTGACGCACTTCCTCGGTGCCATAATACCTGGGGAAAGACAGGAGAGCTCGGCGTTAGTTTTTCGGGTTACAAAAAATAAACCACCCGAAAACCCCCTCGAGGTTGTCCCGAGGGGCGAGCATCTCCCCTCTTCCACAGATACCCCTCGGTCATACATCTTTTCCCTTTCCATCTTTTCGAAATCGGCACGCTCTCTACCATCAATAAACTCGGCCCAAGCGTACTGCCTTATCCACTCTCGCTTCTCTCCAGAATCCCGAGGGTAAACGACCTCAACGGGATCGACTTCCAGAACCTGCCGCTCATACTTTCGCCTAAATTCCCTCCGGCGACGGATCGCCTCGTCCACCTCTGTGGAAGAGCAGGAAGAGGAGGAGGAGACGTCCTCCTCCTCACTACTGCTTGATGAAAGGGACACTACCCCAGCCCATCTCCTAAGCCAATCCCTACTTATAACTGAACCCAGTTGACTCCTTGGACCTACTGAGAATAGACCCACAAAAAGAACAAGTCAAAAATCCTCCAAAGAAACCCCGAAACCCCTAAGGCCCAAAAATTAGAAATCCTAATATTATTCTCTAAAAAAGAAATTCATTACCCCCCAAACGCAGAACCAGAGATAAAAACCACACAACCCCTAACACATACATGCAAAAACCAGAAGAAGAAAACGCAAAAGTGATATATCAGAAGGATAAGGAAAGAAGCAATACCTGGAAGATGTAAAATCAAGACGAAACGGCGACGACAAATGACCCCTCGTCGAAAGAGAAAGCACCGAAAACCAGAAAACACTGAGACAATGAAGAAGAAGAAGCAACGAAAACGGAGAGGAGGCTTCTGGTGTATTATGGGATCTCCAATAGGAAACGGGAGGGAGCGATTTTGACGAAAAGAAGGGGATAATGAAAAATAGAAAGAGAAAGGAAAAGAAAGAGTTTTGTCAAAACCGAAAAAGAAAAGGCTTTCCCTCCATTTTTGAATTATGGGCCTGGCCCAGAAAGCCCCATTCAATGTCCAGCCACTTGGATTGGAACACGTGGCGTGTCGTTGCAGTAACCAAGGACCTCGAGCAACGTCACAATGATGGTGACGCTTCGGAGACTGGGGTTCCTGACACGTGTCAGATTCGGTAAAAGCAAACGTCACTTCGGTACTAGTGAATGGACAGCTGTCAAACCTGCTCTGTCCCCATAAAAGGACATCAGAGACAGCTGGAACCAATTTCTCCACCCACCAAAATTCAAATTCCCTAAACCTCGGAGCAAGCCTCAATTGGCCTTGACCGAGCTGGGGGGCTATGTGGTAAACTCGGACCTAGAATGGTGGACTTGGGAAAAGCACTTAAGCCAAGATCTCGGAGCAAGCCTCAATTAGCCTTGACCGAGCTGGAGGGCTTATGTAGTGGACTCGGCTAGGCCGAACTCGCCACCTTACCCTCATCAAAGACCTAAGGGCCCTTTAGGAGGCCTTCTGGACACTTGGCCGAGCTCAAGGCTCGACGGCCGAACAAACGACGGATACAGGCCGACCTCGTGTCCCAACTTAGGTCTGACGTCCAAGTCCGACACCTCTTAGAGATTTCGATACCAAGGACATAATGACGTCTTTCCGTCTTATCCTCAAGGACACCTCATCTCATCCTTATCCAGAAGGACAGCTCACCGCTCCTAGCTCATTACAGGCTGGCCCTACTTGGGCCCCAAGTAGGCCCATTAGGGCAACCAGCTCTCCCCTATAAGTAGCTCAGTGCTACATGGGGCAAAGGTACGTCCTCTAACCCTAATCGCCACCCTCACACACCAGTGATTAGGGCAACTCCTTGGCTTCTCCATTGGCCACTAGAGGACACCCACCAAACATCACACATAAACCCTAGACAGAGCTCCCTCTAAGGCAGATCTACCATCCTTAGAGGGCCTCCCCGTCTTGGACATCACAATCTTTTAAAAAGATATTTAAATATTAGTCGCATAAATAATTTATAAAAATTTCTTAACATGTGTTATAATGCACATAATAACAATATTTTTGTATAAAAAATATTGTATTTTTTCGTTTGTAGGATAGAATCATGGAGAAAAAAGCATCATATATTTTATAATAAAATAATTCAGCAATTTATTCAAACCAACAAAGATGACATACCAAAAGTACATCCGAAGCTGAAGAAGAGACTAAGAACAAATTATGAGTTGCAATAAACATATATATATATATATATATATCAATGATAATCGAAGCATTCATCTTTCTTTGGGAAATGGGATCATGCCTACATAGATGATTTGTTTGTATGCTCCAGTTGCATTCCATGCATTTCATGCCATCCCTTGGTTGGTCATAAATGTTAAAATAGTGTAGTTTACCATTCTATGTCAAGCCGCAGAAAAACAATGTAGTTTGAAACCAGTTAGCCTTAAATCAAAACTGGTATACTTCTTGGTAGTTGAGATAATGAACACCAAGGTCATCTTGTTTGAATTTGCAATGAACAGTTAGACGAATGCCAGCGCCTAAGTCATTTTTCATGGTAACTTGTGTATAACCAAAAACTGACCTCCCCTCACTTGTAGCCACAAGAGAGGAAAGTAAAAGCAGAAGGAACAAGAAGGCATGACAGCTTGATGGAAACATCATCGTTTTTTATTAAGCTATTGTGTGTATAGTGACTATACTGGAGCCTATTTATAAAGACAACTAGTTTTAAACATGTGTATATAGCACTAAGGATATGGAATTTGTTAACCATGATGAAAGAAATTGTCATTGAACATTAAGATATAACATCTGCTATTATTGAATTCAATAAAGATAGTATTATTGTTATTTTTACTTTTTATTATGCATGTGACGTCAACTAACCTTCAGACATTGAAGCAAGGAACAAAAACTTGTAGCCACAATAAATTGAATGGAAAATATGAGTTAAAAGCTATTAAAACTAACGACCAAAAACATTGAATGAAAAGTTAAAGCCTATTAAGACTAGCGGCCAAAAACATTGAATGAATAGTTAAAGCCCATTAAAACTACTATAACCAAACAAATTGAATGAAAAGTTAAAGCCCATTAAGATTAACAGCCAAAAACAAAAACAAATTAAGCAAATAAAATGATAATTTGATTTAAAATAAATATTCAATAATATTTAATGAAAAATATTCCAATAATCCTCACGTATATATTTTGAAAATCAATGAAAGAAATTTTCCAAAAGCTTGATAAGTCAATGTATAAACACTAGTGTCTTTGCGCTATGAACTAATTAATGCATTGAGCAAATGATTTTGACCCACAAGGATGACGGTGAGATTAGAACCTCTATGAACCTTCATTTCATATGTGAATGAGTGAATCGTTTATTCACACTAACCTCTCATCCAAACTTGTTCTACGCGGTGTGGTGCGTTTCGGCCTTGCACTTATTCTTGCTTTTCATTAGTGCTCTACAGAGTTTGGCACACTCACATAAAGGCGGCCTCGGCCTTGCACTTATTCTTGCTTTTCATTAGTGCTCTACAGAGTTTGGCACACTCACATAGAGGCGGCCTCACCTCACACTCATCAAGTGTGCACTTCAGTTACACACACCACTCAAAAATGTGAGCTATATATTTCGTTAAAGTATATACTAATCCTCCTTCACTATAGTAATTAAAATATATTATACACTATTGAGATGGACTTTATCAAATATTAAATAGTGGCTCACCAATTGATAAGTGACTTGTTCTTATCCATATGACATGACTTATGAAAATTCACAAATTCAGGTTTACCATCATTCTCAACTATTGTTACAGGCATAGCCTCATCCTCCTCAATCTAATGCTCACTTTTTTGCTTAGAGACTTTGTTAGATAACACTTCATGTTTGACTTTACATAAAATTCTAGCGCTATTTCATATAATTATTACACATGTGTCTCATCTCAACATCATTTTACCATATAGTACAATGGTTTTCTCAATATATAATATTATTGGTAATTCCCAACAAGAATATATGAGGGTAATTATATGTCTATCACCAAGACATCATCACAATATTTATTTCATCTCCTTAGGCCAAATTTGCATTTGGGTTAGAAGGATTTTCTCTTAATAAATTACATGAGCAATATATATATATATATTATATATATATATATATGTATATATATATATATATCCCCGGCCCACAAATCAAATGTAATATATAGTTTTTTTTCTCAACATAAAAATGATTATTAAATTAAAATTTCAAATCACATATCATCACTCAAAAAATAAGTTGTGATATCATATGTTCCACTCCATATTACTCCAAAAAACTTGACACGGTTCGTTGATTTATATACAAATAATTATATATATGCCACTACTTGGTTTAGAGGACCTCGAATTGTTAGTATCCTCCAAAATACAATGGTCACTTCTCATCAACCCTACACTTGAACCAAAGAATAACTTGTTTAGATTGTTCTTGAAATAAAACAAAATTATACTATACTTTTTAGACTTCTCAAAATTAATAAACTAAAAAAAATGCTTTATTTTTTGACTTTTCATTATTTTTCAAACACCAATGTTCCTCGTATATATGTCTCTCGCATGATATGTATATATCCACCATATATATATATATATATAACAAATATACCAATTATATCCGTTGAATCTCAACGGGAAAAACCGAAGGTTAATTAATATTCCTTCAATCTGTTCATATTTATCTGTCCTATTTGAAACAAAATACACAGTTTAAAAAATGCAATCATTCCTTAGATTTCCAATATATTAATTATGTTTTTTTTCCCACTATACGCTTTCTCTCTTTGTAATCATTACTTTTTCTCCATTACTTACGAAAATCAATACCTTATTAAATAGGAGTAAACATGGAAAATAACATTTATTATTGTGATGTCCCTAGGCCGGAAGCACCACATGAGGTGTTTGGGGGGTTGTTGCAGCTGACAGGGGTGACCCCGGTCCTACGTATCCCATGAGAGGGGAATCAAGCCACACGTAGTTCTTAGGTTAGAGAGACATACCTTAGCCCCTAGGGAGAGGGGGATATATATAGGAGAGAGCTGGTTGCCCTAATGGGCTTGTTTGAGGCCCAAGTAGGGCCAGCCTGTAATGAGCTATGAGTGGATGAGCTGTCCTTGTGGATAAGGAGGGAAGACGTCATCATGTCCTTGGTGTCGGACCTTGGGTGGTGTCGGACCAGGAGGTCGGACCTTGGGTGGAGCATGAGGTCGGCCCGTGCCTGATGCCAGTTCGGCCGTTGAGCATTGAGCTCGGCCAAGCACACAGGGAGGTCGGACCTTAGTAGGAGGATGAGGTCGGCCCGTGCCTGATGTCAGCTCAGCCGTTGAGCATTGAGCTCGGCCAAGCACACAGGGAGCCTGCTGAAGGGTCCTCAGGTCCTGAGTGAGGGTCACGTGGAGCTCGGCTAGGCTGAGTCCACCACATAAGCCCCCCAGCTCGGTCAAGGCTATTTGAGCCTTGCTCCGAGGTCTTGGTTCAGGTCCTTTTCCCAAGTTCACCACGTAAGCAGCCGAGTCCACCACATAAGCCCCCCAGCTCGGCGAGACTTTGTGAGTCTCGAGCCGAGCTAGGAGAAAGAAGGCATAGCACTAAGCATCATAGCACTAAGTACCCCCCACCTTCTAGGAAGGGTTTGAGTACTAGTTCACAATCATGTGCTCAAGGCTAGCAAAGGATAGCAAGGCGGGTTAGGAGAAGTCGATCCGCCACATAAGCCCCCCAACTCGGGAAGAGTCGTAGAGACTCTGTGCCGAGTTGAGGTCCTTTCTGCGTCCGTCAGATCAGTGCTGAGTTGGTGATGAGGTAGAAACATGCTTGCAGGCGTGGCCTTCCGCTCGGAAGAGTGTTGCGGATGGTTGATAGTGCTCTTTTGTGCTCGGATGATGAAACTGAAAGAGTATCCCGATCTCGAACCGAGTTCCCGCGGGGGGATCCGCCACAAGCTCGGTGAGGCTCATCTCGAACCGAGTACAAGCTCGGTGAGGTACATCTCGAACCGAGTGCAAGCTCGGTGAGGAACATATCGAACCGAGTGCAAGCTCAGTGAGGCTCATCTCGAACCGAGTACGAGCTCGGTGAGGTACATCTCGAACCGAGCGCAAACTCGGTGAGGAACATCTCGAACCGAGTTCGCTCGGTGAAGCTCATCTCGAACCGAGTACAAGCTTGGTGAGGAACATCTCGAACCGAGTGCAAGCTCGGTGAGGAACATCGGGTAGGTGACCGAGCTTGAGAAAGGCCAGGGGCAAGCATGCAAAGCAAGGAATCGCCGAGCAAGGTCGTGGTGTCTGTGCAAAAGAGCCTAGGAAACGCCAAGCTGTAGGCGAACCGACGAGCTTGTCAAGGCTCACAGGGGACCTCTATCAAAGCAGAAGGAGGAGAAGAATGCCGAGGTGAAGAAAGTGCAGTCCATAAAATATTGGCCGAGAATGCCTCTCTGACCTAGAGAAGTCGGCAGACGACATCTTTGACACCTTCGGGAATGCTGTGAGTCAAATTAATATCCTCAACCCCGACCTTCGCCTCAAGGTGTTCAGGGTTGAAGACGGCATGCTGGTGGATTACAACAACAATGCCAAGGTTGATAACTCGGCTGACAACCTGCCTGCCCCCCTTGCCGAGAAGGAGAAAGAGATTTTTGATCGTTGTTTTAGACCCGATGAGGGTTGTGCTCTGCATTCGGTAAGGAGAGCTCGGATCCTGCACCGTTCGCCGAGGACAATGAACTTCCAACGCAAGTTGTTGCACATAGGATGTGGTTGTCTAAACCTTTGACTTCGGACGACTCCCCCTGACCAGTGCAGTAACTTATAAGTTTTCCTCTGAAAAAAGGTACTGTATATAAGTGAATGCGGTAGGGAACTCGGATGCCATCCTCGGCCCCAGTGTAAAAGAGGTTGCTGAGTGAAGTTATGTGAAAACATTTCACAGCAAGCTGTACTTTACCGGGTGTCCCTTGTACCCTGAGCTTATAAGCCGATCTCGGAAGATGTTCACTGTATATAAGCGTCGTGCAACATTTAGGTGGCTACTGCTAAATGAGAGGATTTGTACGTACGCACTGTCTGTAGCACTATTACCGACTTGTATGCGTGAATGCATGTAAGTGCGGTGACATGGGGGACCGTTCTACCACAAAGGTAGGGTCGAGATGATAACCGTATGCGTGAATGCATGAATTGACCGTTCTACCACCAGGGTAGGGTCGAGATGCTAACAGCTCGGTAGAAACATGGATTGACCGTTCTACCACAAAGGTAGGGTCGAAATGATAACAGCTCGGTAGGAGCATGAATTGACCGTTCTACCACAAAGGTAGGGTCGAGATGATAACAGTTCGGTGGGAGTATGAATTGACCGTTCTACCACGAAGGTAGGGTCGAGATGATAACAGCTCGGTAGGAACATGAAATAAAGAGAATAATAGTAGCTCGGTAGATCAGATAGAAACATGAATTAGGGAGAATAATAGCAGCTCGGCAGGTGAGATATAAACGTGAAATAAAGAGAATAATAGTAGCTCGGCCTCCCTTTTCGATAAACCGCGCAATTTAAAATATAGAATCTCCGAGCTCAGAAATAAGCATGAACTAAGAAATAATATATGCCTTTGGAATTGTTCACCTTCGAGAAGCCGTGGTGGTCCTGTGAAAACCAAAGAAGGTCCAAGCCGAGATGAAAAGTGGGGCCATTAAGATAATAGAGGCAAACATAGCAGTTCATCCAACAAAGATCCAAGCCGAGATGAGAATAGAGATCGTAAGGTGGCTTCGTTCAAAATAGAGATAACCGTAGCACCTCGGCCTTCCCTTTTCTTGACCATCATTCTCCAGAATCTTACATTACATGTAAAATAATAATAGTCAGTGATCGGCATTAATTTTGACACTTTGCGATAATTCATGATCATTAAATAACAACAATGAAAACTATTGGCAGGCGAGAATAAAACACCGACATAAGAGCAAGATGATTCGAGCAAGTCATACGCAATAGATATGAAAGCGGCAAATATTGAAATTTAAGATGTTGTTCAACAAGATAGTATTGTCCACAAAAAGATGCATAATTTCAAGTATATCACACTCCATAACAGAAGACATTTATAAACATGTCAACAAACCAGATGAAAGCATTTAATTCGTGAAAAACGACAACAGGAGAGGTAACGGAAATCAAATATTATCATACTATCACAACAGAAAAGATAGAGATTTAAGGACATTTAACAGCAAGGAGATCAAATAAGCAATTTGTTCAGCAGTACGTCGGGTAGCAACATGTAGAATATCAAATAATAAGCACCGAGTAGAGAGACTATAAAGAAGCAAGGATTAACAACACATGTCAGAATAGTGCACCAGGTAAACCAATATCAAGAAGCATGCAAAGTAAACACATAGAAAGGCGATGAGATTGGAAGATAACATGGGAACTAGGATTTCTTCCCTGATTCAGGTGAGGAGAGGGATGTTGGGTTGAAGTTTTTAGGATTGAAGTATGTCGGATTAGGAGTATGCAGTCCGTCCTTTTCGAATGGGCTTTGTCGATCTTTGAGGCCCGACCTCTGTTTTCCTTAGTGTGATGTCGAGCGAGAGAAACTAGCAGAATAGTCGTCATACTCGGATTAAGAGATCGGCTCGAGCGTGAAACATTGTGCAAGTCTTCCGAAATTATCTTGTAAATCTGAGGAGAGAAGAGTAAACTCGGATTATGATTTTCGAAATCATGTGAATCTGAGGAGAAAAGAGTGAACTCGGATTATGATTTTCGAAATCATGTAAATCCGAGGCGAGAAGAGTGAACTCGTATTATGTGACAAAGTTTGATTGTCGTAAATAATATTTGATGACATTAACAGGCGAAGATATACTTTTGACCAATGTGAATCATGCATCAAAATAATGACGTGTAATAATAAAAATAATTTGCAAGACTTGATATAGAACACTACCCTGATATAGGAATGAGTATTGAGTTGTTGGGCCCATGCTACGTTGATAGCCCGATCCTCTCCTCTTTACTTCTTTCTTTTTCTTCTTTGATTTTTTTTTTGGAAGTTGAAACCCTAATGGGATTGGCAGCAGCTGCTGAACTTTTTTTTTTGATTTGGGCCTTTGGCCCGTTAGGGTTTGGAAACCCTACTGCAGCAGTTGTTTGCTACTGCAGCACCTCCTTCTTCGGAAATATGGCGGCGGCAACAGAGGCGAGATGAGTGCTCCCAGATGGTGGCGGCGTCGATTCTGCTTGGCGGCGACAACAACGGCGAACAGGGGAGTGACATCATACACTGAAAACGGTGCGCTCCCCGGAATGGTGGAATTGACTGCTCGTCAGCGTGGCACGAGGACCGAAGGGAGACGGAGGAAAACACGATGTGAAACGTGTTTGTCACCGATACCATTTGTTGTGACCGGAGCATCTCGATGAGGCTGGAGATCGTCTCACACGCGCCGCCATTCGTGTTGAAGAGCAGCGGAGGCGGTGGTGAAGAGTCTTCGTTTGAGCGGCAGCAGAGGCGTTGTTCCAAGGTGGTTCGGGTGTCGGTGACGGCGTTGACGGCAAGGGGAGCTATTTCCTTCAGTTTCGAACATGGAAGACTCATCAACGGGAAGGAGAAGCATCGCGACGGTGCCGTCATTGTCAACAAAGAGCCAACACGATCTTGAGGAACGGTGGTCAAGCATGGAACGAGATCGACACCCATAGAACTGGTTCGTGGTTTGTGCGCCGGTACCGGCATCGGTGTTGGTGTTCAAGTTGAGCACTGGGTCGCGAAGGGACAGCAGCGCCGGTCTCCAACCTTGAGCAGCACTAGCAGCGAAGGACAGCCGCCGCACCGCCCGGATGGACAAGCACCGGTGCCTAGCTTTATACAGCACCAGCAAGCAGTGCCAACGAAGGAGGCACCCTTCTTCCACCGTAGCACCTACACGCCATTGTTGTTCTTTCACTTTTTTTTTGTTCTTTTATTTGATTCGTGTTTGAATGTGGATGGGAATCGAAATTTTCTGATCCCCACAGACGGCGCCAATGTGATGTCCCTAGGCCGGAAGCACCACATGAGGTGTTTGGGGGTTGTTGCAGCTGACGGGGGTGACCCCGGTCCTACGTATCCCATGAGAGGGGAATCAAGCCACACGTAGTTCTTAGGTTAGAGAGACGTACCTTAGCCCCTAGGGAGAGGGGGATATATATAGGAGAGAGCTGGTTGCCCTAATGGGCTTGTTTGAGGCCCAAGTAGGGCCAGCCTGTAATGAGCTATGAGTGGATGAGCTGTCCTTGTGGATAAGGAGGGAAGACGTCAACATGTCCTTGGTGTCGGACCTTGGGTGGTGTCGGACCAGGAGGTCGGACCTTGGGTGGAGCATGAGGTCGGCCCGTGCCTGATGCCAGTTCGGCCGTTGAGCATTGAGCTCGGCCAAGCACACAGGGAGGTCGGACCTTAGTAGGAGGATGAGGTCAACCCGTGCCTGATGTCAGCTCGGCCGTTGAGCATTGAGCTCGGCCAAGCACACAGGGAGCCTGCTGAAGGGTCCTCAGGTCTTGAGTGAGGGTCACGTGGAGCTCGACTAGGTTGAGTCCACCACAATTATACTCTTGAAATCATCATAAAGACAGATAAATAGAAAAGAAACTTCTCCAAAAAAGGACAATTAAATAGGAACGAAAGGAGTAATATGAATATAAGATCCTAGGATAAAGAAACGAATATAGGATCAATTAGTATGTTTTAAATTCTTTTACCGTTGGGAATTCAATATACTATCCCTCTGTCCAATAAGAATGGTAAAAAATGACTAAATTTTTTGTCCCAAATTATAGTTAAAATGATTAATGAAAATTTTAGAAATTGTAAACTTTGAATTCTGATTGGTTGGTTCATGCATAATGCATTAAGTTAGTTGTTTGATGATTGGTTGATGTTTTAGACAAACAATTAAATACATGTCTCCTTAATTTTTTGACTTTTGAATTTTTTAACCATCTTTATGGGACGGATGAAGTATATTACACATATATTACTCAGTTGTTATGTGGTAAACTCCTAGTTAATACTCTCTGCATTCTTTATCTGTCATTTTTTGGAGAGATTTTTTGTTTCTCTTTATTTGTTGTATTGATGATTTCAAAAGTGTAATAAATGTAATTTTCCATGTTTGCCCATATTTAATGTCTTGGTTTATGTAAGTATTGGAGAAAAATTAATGATTATAGAGAGAGAAAGGGTATAGTGGAAAAAAACATAATTAATGTATTGGAAATCTTAGTAATGATTAGATTTCTTAAAGGGTGTGTTTTGTTTGAAATATGACAAATAAATAGGAACGGAGAAAATACACTAGTATATGTTGGGCGAGGGCAACGAGAAAAAGAAATAATTAAATATAAAATTTATAAATGTTGCTATTAAATTAAAAATAAAAATAAATTATTATTAATATAATATTTCAACATATATCACTAATAATCGAAGCAGGCATCATACTGTGGGTTATTGCTATCAGACCTACATAGTTGATTTTTTTGTATGCTCCACTTGCAATCTACGCATTTATAAAAATCCCTTGAATCGTCGTAAATATTAAAATAGTGTACTTTACCATCCCATGTCAAGCCGCAGAAAAATAATGTACTTTGGAATATGTTAGGCTTAAATTGAAACTTGTATTCTTCTTGGTAGTTGAGATAATGAACATCAAGATCATCATTTTTGGATTTGCAATGAACTGTTAAACGAATGCCAGCACCTAAATCATTTTTAACGTAAACATGTGTGTAACTAAAGATTGAATGTCCCTCACTTGTAACCACAAGAGAGGCAAGGAAAAGAAGAAGGAACAAGAAGGAAGGGAAGATTGATGGAACCATTTTTTTTTAGGCTTTGGTGTGTTTATTGACTATATGGGAGCCTATTTATAAGAACAACTAGTTTTAAACATGTGATATGCACGCACTGCTTAAATAATTACTTATCAAATAAATTTGTCTTATTCATCATCATAATGAATGTTGACTTTATATACTTACAATTATTTTTTCCTACAAAATACATAATATTTTAACCAACGGAGATTGACTCAAGTGGTGCGATCCTGTCAACTTGAGAACTTGGGAATGGGGCCTGAGACTAAGATGTCTCAGGTTTGATTCCTGGTTAACACACTCCGTTGGGAGAGGCATAGGAACACGACCTCGTGCAAGATTAGTCTCAAGGGTTCCTTGGTATTAAAGGTGCTCTTGGGGACACCTGTGATACGAGCTAAAGAGTATAGGCAAAAAAAAACATTATATTTTAGTTAATAGCCATTGTATGATATAAATGATGTAAACAAAAAGATATTATGGTATTCGTAACAAATCTTAACATCAGATATATAAAATTGTTATACAACTCAACTTCGGATTTTTATATTTTTCATTACAATGGTTAAAACCCAACAGATTTATAAGACTCATGCATCAACATTATATCTTGTATTCTTAAAACCAAATTTTAATTCAATAATGATAATTAAATACTTCCTGCACTACTAAACGTAAGCACCTTTCAAAAAAAAAAAAAGATTTCTTCATCAGTAATGTAAGTCCCCTTTATAATTTCTAATGACATTAACTACTTTACCACAAACACCTCTATTTATTAATACTTAATAAAATCTAAATAGTGATTATAAAGGTAGTTTTTGAAAAAGTATATCAACATTTTTTATTTAGAATATCTCTAACAATAAAAATTAACTTTCTTAAAAGGAGCGTGTTTTGGTCAAAAAGGCTTACATTTAAGACCGGAGGGAATATTATTTCTAAAAATTATCTCATACTTTTGTCAATACATTAGTATTTATAAAATTTAAAAAACTATATTTACATTCAAGTAATGTTTAAAATTTAAATTTGAATAAAATTAACAGTAGAATAATTGAATTTTTATAATGAATCCAACTTAATATTATAAAGCTAAGTGTATTAAAAATAGGGATATAACGTACTTCAAATCTTATAAATTAATTAAAATGTCAAATGCATAAGTGATGTCGACGGAAGTGTACTTAGGTGAATTGCTTAAAAGTGACTTCGAAGGACATAGACGTATGTCGACAAACAAAAGAGTCATAATGAGGTCGGTGTCGAAAAGGCATTACCGTGGAAATCGAAGAGGTCAGAGTAACATTAAGTGATGATGATACTCCATTGGGAACAAGGAAACGGTCACATAAGCATTTAATACACTTTCTCATGGCTATAAATATGTCACTTCCAACATTCACAGGGTCAAGAGTGTGTAAATGAAAGAGATGATGGATCAACCTTACGATTTATGGAAAGAATAAAATATTAAGTAGTGTCTCACCAATTGATAAGTGACTTGTTCTTATCCATATGACCTGACTTATGAAAATTCACAAATTCAGGTTTACAATCACTCTCAACTATTATTACTGGCATAGCAACACCCTCCTCAATCAAATGCTCACTTTTTTGCTTAGAGAATTTGTTAGATAACACTTCATGTTTGACTTTACATTAAATTGTAGCGCTATTTCATATAATTATTACACATGTGTCTCATCTCAACATCATTTTACCATATAGTACAATGGTTTTCTCAATATATAATATAATTGGTAATTCCCAACAAGAATATATGAGAGTCGTTATATGTCTATCACCAAGACATGATCACAATATTTATTTCATCTCCTTAGGCCAAATTTGCATTATTTGGGATAGAAGGATTTTCTCTTCATAAATTACATGAGCGAGATATATATATATATATATATATATATATATATATATCCTCGGCCCACAAATCAAATGTAATATATAGTTTTTTTCTCAACATAAAAATGATTATTAAATTAAAGTTTTAAATCACATATCATCACTCAAAAAATAAGTTGTGATATCATATGTTCCACTCCATATTACTCAAAAAAACTTGACACGGTTTCGTTGTTTTATATACAAATAATTATATATATGCCATTACTTGGTGTAGAGGACCTCGAATTGTTAGTACCCTTCAAAATACAACGGTCACTTTTCATCAACCCTACACTTGAACCAAAAAATAACTTGTTTAGATTGTTCTTGAAACAAAATTATACTACACTTTTTAGACTTCTCAAAATTAATAAACTAAAAAAAATGCTTTATTTTTTGACTTTTCATTATTTTTCAAACACCAATGTTCCTCGTATATATGTCTCTCGCATGATATGTATATTTCCCCATATATATATATATATATATATATATATATAACAAATATACCTATTATATCCGTTGAATCTCAACGGGAAAAATCGAAGGTTAATTAATATTCCTTCAATCTGTTCATATTTATCTGTCCTATTTGAAACAAAACACACACTTCAAAAAATGCAATCATTCCTTAGATTTCCAATATATTAATTATGTTTTTTCCCACTATACGCTTTCTCTCTTTGTAATCATTACTTTTTCTCCATTACATACGAAAACCAATACCTTATTAAATAGGGGTAAACATGGAAAATAACATTTATTATACTTTTGAAATCATCATAAAGACAGATAAATAGAAAAGAAACTTCTCCAAAAAAGGATAATTAAATAGGAACGGAGGGAGTAATATGAATATAAAATCCTAGGATAAGGAAACGAATATAGGATCAATTAGTATGTTTTAAATTCTTTTACCGTTGGGCATTCAATATACTACTCCCTCCGTCCAACAAGGATGGTAAAAAATGACTAAATTTTTTGTCCCAAATTATAGTTAAAATGATTAATGAAAATTTTAGAAATTGTAAACTTTGAATTGTGATTGGTTGATTCATGCATAATGCATTAAATTAGTTGTTTGATGATTGGTTGATGTGTTAGACAAACTATTAAATACATGTCTCCTTAATTTTTTGACTTTTGAATTTTTTAACCATCTTTGTGGGACGGATGGAGTATATTACACATATATTACTCAGTTGTTATGTGGTAAACTCCTAGTTAATACTCCCTGCATTCCTTATCTGTCGTTTTTTGTAGAGATTTTTTGTTTCTCTTTATTTGTTGTATTGATGATTTCAAAAGTGTAATAAATGTAATTTTCCATGTTTGTCCATATTTAAAATGTCTTGGTTTATGTAAGTATTGGAGAAAAATTAATGATTATAGAGAGAGAAAGGATATAGTGGAAAAAAACATAATTAATAAAGTATTAGATTTCTTAAAGGGTGCGTTTTGTTTGAAATATGACAAATAAATAGGAACGGAGAAGATACACTAGTATACGTTGGGAAGGGCAACGAGAAAAAGAAATAATTAAATATAAAATTTATAAATTTTGCTATTAAATTAAAATTAAAAATAAATTATTATTAATATAATATTTCAACATATATCACTAATAATCGAAGCAGGCATCATACTGTGGGTTATTGCTATCAGACCTACATAGTTGATTTTTTTGTATGCTCCACTTGCAATCTACGCATTTATAAAAATCCCTTGAATCGTCGTAAATATTAAAATAGTGTACTTTACCATCCCATGTCAAGCCACAGAAAAATAATGTACTTTGGAATATGTTAGGCTTAAATTGAAACTTGTATTCTTCTTGGTAGTTGAGATAATGAACACCAAGATCATCATTTTTGGATTTGCAATGAACTGTTAAACGAATACCAGCACCTAAATCATTTTTAACGTAAACATGTGTGTAACTAAAGATTGAATGTCCCTCACTTGTAACCACAAGAGAGGCAAGGAAAAGCAGAAGGAACAAGAAGGCAGGGAAGATTGATGGAACCATTTTTTTTTAGGCTTTGGTGTGTTTATTGACTATATGGGAGCCTATTTATAAGAACAACTAGTTTTAAACATGTGACATGCACGCACTGCTTAAATAATTACTTATCAAATAAATTTGTCTTATTCATCATCATCATAATGAATGTTGACTTTATATACTTACAATTATTTTTTTCCTACAAAATACATAATATTTTAACCAACCGGGATTGACTCAAGTCGTGCGATCCTGTCAACTTGATAACTTGGGAATGAGGCCTGAGAGTAAGAAGTCTCAGGTTCGATTCCTGGTTAACACACTCCGTTGGGAGAGGCATAGGAATGCGACCTCGTGCAAGATTAGTCTCAAGGGTTCCTTGGTATTAAAGGTGCTCTTGGGGACACATGTGATACGAGCTAAAGAGTATAGGAAAAAAAAACATTATATTTTAGTTAATAGCCATTGTATGATATAAATTATATAAACAAAAAGATATTATGGTATTCGTAACAAATCTTAACATCAGATTTATAAAATTGTTATACAACTCAACTTCGGATTTTTCATATTTTTCATTACAATGGTTAAAACCCAACAAATTTATAAGACTCATGCATCAGCATTATATCTTGTATTCTTAAAACCAAATTTTATTTCAATAATGATAATTAAATACTTCCTGCACTACTAAACGTAACACCTTTCAAAAAAAGATTTCTTCATCAGTAATGTAAGTCCCCTTTATAATTTCTAATGACATTAACTAGTTTACCACAAACACCTCTATTTATTAATACTTAATAAAATCTAAATAGTGATTATAAAGGTAGTTTTTGAAAAAGTATATCAACTTTTTTTTATTTAGAATATCACTAACAATAAAAATTAACTTTCTTAAAATGAGCGTGTTTTGGTCAAAAAGGCTTACATTTAAGAACGGAGGGAATATTATTTCTAAAAATTATCTCATACTTTTGTCAATACATTAGTATTTATTAAATTTAAAAAACTATATTTACATTCAAGTAATGTTTAAAATTTAAATTTGAATAAAATTAACAGTAGAATAATTGAATTTTTATAATGAATCCAACTTAATATTATAAAGCTAAGTGTATTAAAAATAGGGATATAACGTACTTCAAATCTTATAAATTAATTAAAATGTCAAATGCATAAGTGATGTCGACGGAAATGTACTTAGGTGAATTGCTTAAAAGTGACTTCGAAGGACATGGACGTATGTCGACAAACAAAAGAGTCATAATGAGGTCAGTGTCGAAAAGGCATTAACGTGGAAATCGAAGGGGTCAGAGTAACATTAAGTGATGATGATACTCCATTGGGATGGACTTTATCAAATATTAAATAGTGTCTCACCAATTGATAAGTGACTTGTTCTTATCCATATGACCTGACTTATGAAAATTCACAAATTCAGGTTTACCATCACTCTCAACTATTATTACAGGCATAGCAACACCCTCCTCAATCAAATGCTCACTTTTTTGCATAGAGAATTTGTTAGATAACACTTCACGTCTGACTTTACATTAAATTGTAGCGCTATTTCATATAATTATTACACATGTGTCTCATCTCAACATCATTTTACTATATAGTGCAATGGTTTTCTCAATATATAATATAATAATTGGCAATTCCCAACAAGAATATATGAGGGTAATTATATGTCTATCACCAAGACATGATCACAATATTTATTTCATCTCCTTAGGCCAAATTTGCATTATTTGGGATAGAAGGATTTTCTCTTAATTAATTACATGAGCAATATATATATATATCCCCGACCCACAAATCAAATGTAATATATAGTTTTTTTCTCAACATAAAAATGATTATTAAATTAAAGTTTTAAATCACATATCATCACTCAAAAAATAAGTTGTGATATCATATGTTCCACTCCATATTACTCGAAAAAATTTGACACGGTTTCGTTGTTTTATATACAAATAATTATATATATGCCACTACTTGGTGTAGAGGACCTCGAATTGTTAGTACCCTCCAAAATATAACGGTCACTTCTCATCAACCCTACACTTGAACCAAAGAATAACTTGTTTAGATTGTTCTTGAAACAAAATTATACTATACTTTTTAGACTTCTCAAAATTATAAAACTAAAAAAAAATGCTTTATTTTTTGACTTTTCATTATTTTTCAAACACCAATGTTCCTCATATATATGTCTCTCGCATGATATGTATATTTCCACCTTATATATATATATATATATATATATATTATAACACAAATATACAAATTATATCAGTTGAATCTCAACGGGAAAAGCCGAAGGTTAATTAATATTCCTTTAATCCGTTCATATTTATCTGTCCTATTTTAAACAAATCACTCACTTTATAAAATGCAATCATTACTTAAATTTCCAATATATTAATTATGTTTTTTCCCGTTATACGCTTTCTCACTTTGTAATCATTACTTTTTCTCCACTACTTACGAAAACCAAGACCTTATTAAATAGGGGTAAACATGGAAAATAACATTTTTTATACTCTTGAAATCATCACAAAGACAGATAAATAGAAAAGAAACTTCTCCAAAAATGGACAATTTAATAGGAACGAAGGGAGTAATATGAATATAAGATCCTAGGATAAAGAAACAGATATAGGATCAATTAGTATGTTTTAAATTCTTTTACCATTGGGCATTCAATATACTACTCCCTCCGTCCAATAAGGATGGTAAAAAATGACTAAATTTTTTGTCCCAAATTATAGTTAAAATGATTAATGAAAATTTTAGAAATTGTAAACTTTGAATTGTGATTGGTTGATTCTTGCATAATGCATTAAATTAGTTGTTTGATGATTGTTTGATGTGTTAGACAAACTATTAAATACATGTCTCCTTAATTTTTTGACTCAAACAGCTTAACAATCTACTAGAGGGGGTGAATAGTGTTGGATTTGGCCTCAAAATCTCGAGAGGGGGGGGGGGGGGGTTGAATCGAGTTTTATTAATTTATTGCGAAAATCCTTACAAATTAAAAATTGTTTCGCGTAGGAGAGATTAGAAGTTTGAGAAGGAGAGCGAAATCGATTGAAATAAAATATAGAGTAGCGCGGAAACGTAAAATAAAAGAAATATGCAGAAAGTAAAGAGATAGGAATAGAAAAGCTTGCACCAGGAATTTTATATTGGTTCAGCCTTCCCGTCGAAAGGCCTAGTCTAGTCTCCAAGCGACCTGCTTGAGAGTTCTATAATCAGCAATAGAGCCGCACCCTATTACACCCAAGAGCACCCCGCACACTACTAGGAAACTTGAAAAAGACTTCCACTTGAGAAACAAATGCAAAGTAGTTACACAGATTGCTAATAAAATTGCGAGTACTTACACCTTTTGTGATGTCACCTATGATTTGGTCAATTGGATGGTGCCTCGATGTTCTCCATTCCTTAGGCAAATCAGAATTGAGCTCCATGGATTGTTCTTGATTTTTGTCCTAAACTGATTCATTTGGTTTTTCATTGCATTCGGAATGATCCTTTCTGTAGGGTCTGCTGACCGTATAAGAACCCAAGTCTTATATAAGGGATTCTCTTAAGACCCTTCCCTCGGTTTATTTAGCACAACGTCCCTCGCTCGGACTTGATGGCCCCGAGCCTACGAAAAGACCAGGCTCGGACTTGATGGGGCCGAGCCTCTTAAACGGTCTTCAACCCATCGGCTTGGGACTCTAGGGCCGAGACATATCGTCGGCTGGTAGATAGGCTCAGCATTACCACAGCTTCCTATCCCTTCCGCAAATCGCTCCTAGAATCTCGCAACAACCTAGACATGAGATCGTGAGCTGATCCTATCCGGATTCTAAGAGAATAAACCTCCGATATTATCTCACAGAATCCAGGTTCAGCTCAACCCTGATACAAGGTCCACACGGCCCACATCAGCCTCCTTCAAACCCTACAAATAGCTCATAACAGCTAGGGTTTCAGGTACGTACTCTCATCCCTAAGTTGACACTCTGCACACACTTGTTGACTGGGGAAACCCTGCTTTTCCCAACTGGAACTGCAGAAATACCATAAGGTCACACATAAACACTTGATCCTCTCTTGAACTCCTGATTACCATAATCTTGAGGGCTTAGAGGGTTAAGGACATATAGTGTTCAAGGACACTACACTTTCCTTTAACATTTGGCTCCTCATCCTCATCAATGTATAAATCTCCAAGGATACCTGGAATGTCATTAACAGATACCTTTCCCAACTTTATGGGATCGGATTCATCAAATGATACATGAATAGATTCTTCAATAGTATTACGAGATTTATTGTAAATCCTATATGCTTTGCTCGAAACAGAATATCCAAGGAATATGCCCTCATCAGCTCTAGCCTCAAAACTTCCTAGATTGTCTCTACCATTATTATGCACAAAACATTTACAGCCAAAGACACGAAGATGGGAAATATTTGGTTTTCTCCCCTTGTACAGCTCATAGGGGTTTTCTTTAAAATAGGCCATATTAAAACACAGTTCATAACATAACAAGCTGTACTCACTGCATCAGCCCAAAAATATGCAGGTAAATTCATGTCATTAAGCATTGTTCTCGAAAGCTCTTTTAATGAACGATTTTTCCTCTCCACGACCTCGTTTTGCTTCGGAGTTCTTGGAGCTGAAAAATAATGCTTAATTCCATGTTTTTCGCAAAATTTTTCAAAAAATTTATTTTCAAATTTTCCATCATGATCAGTCTTAATGGATGCAATGCTCATATGCATTTGGTTTTGAACAATCTTAGCTAGCTTTTTAAATTCATTGAATGAACCCTTTTTATGAGTAATAAATAATGTCCATGTATACCTAGAATAGTCATCCACAATAACCATGCAATAATAGTTGCCACCAAAGCTTTTTGTTTGACAAGGTCCAAAAAGATCCATATGTAAAATTTCCAAGGGCCTTTGAGATAAAACAAGATTTTTAGAAGGAAAAGATGCCCGAGTTTTGATTTTGAACAAGGATCACATTTTTCAGAAATAAAAAAATTTTGCTTTGGTAAACCAACTACTAAGTTTTTAGAAGAAATTTTATTCAAATGATTCATGTGGATGTGACCTATTCTACGATGCCATAGCCAAGATTCATCCTCTTTAGATAATAAACATTTAGCATCATTTGAGGGTATTGAGTTAAAATCAATAACATATACATTGTTTATCCTGCGAGCAATTAGCTTAATAAGATTATCAATTTTACCCTCGATAATACATCTATCAGAATAAAAAATAACCCTATTGCCCTTATACTAATACTTAGCAAGTTATGTTTCAGGCCCTCAACATGTAAGACATTTTCTATGCAAGGGTTAGGAGGTGTACCAATTTTACCGACTCCAACAATCTTTCCTTGGTTGTTATCTCAGAAAGTCACATGTCCTTGGTCCTTTGGAACTAGATGCGAAAATTTAGATTTGTCTCCCGTCATATGTTTTGAGCATCCGCTGTCCAAGTACCACCACGATTTCCTTTCTTTCGGAGTAACCTACAAACATAAGATTCAAGGTTTCTTTTTAGGTACCCATACTTTTTTGGGTCCTTGAGCGTTAGTATAACCATAGTTCCAATTGTGCCACCTTTTAGTTTCATTGTTCGGTTTAACGAACTTCACTTTCCGATGTACGCACTCATGTGCACCATGGCCTTTTTTTACCACAAATATGACATAAAATTAATGGTTTTTTATGATTGCTAGCAGGGACAAAAATGGTACTTAATTTCTTTTGATGCCTACCGGGTTGATATCCTAGACCGGCTCTACCAAAGAAACACTTTTGTCTCCCTAGCATTAAATTTAAAGTATTTCTACCTTTTGTAAATTTTGCAAGTGTTTGTTTTAAATCGTCTACATCATTAACCAGGTCCTCGCAAAACTTACAAGAAGAAGAACTAGCTTTAAATTTAACTTCATTACTCGAGGTGTTTGAAGAATTTTTCAAATTCAAATTCAGCTCCTTATTTGATTTTTCAAAAATTCATTTTCTTTAATAAGATCTTTATTCTTTTCTAAAAGAGAAGCTGAATTTTTCTTTTCTAAAGAAATCAATAAAGATAATCTCATTGATTCCTCATGCAATTCTTCAAAAGCCTCTTGTAATTCATCATAAGAATGTTCTAGAATAGAAGTTACCTCATATCCATGTGCCATCAAGCATATGTTGGTTGTCTCCACTTGTTCGTCTGAATCTTCGTTTGAACTTCCCTCGTTGTCTAGCCATGACAGGTATGCTTGCTTCCCTTTCCTTGGATTGGAGGCGCAATTTTCTTTCTTCTTCAACTGATAGCAGTCCGCTCTGATGTTACCAGGCTTGCCATACTTATGACATGTAATGGACGATCCTCCACTTTTGTTGTTGTCCTTTCTGTTATGGGTGTTGAAGTTGCTTTTCTTCCTTAGAAACTTCCCAAACTTTTTGACCAGGAGACCCATGTGTTCATCATTGATCAATTCTTTGTCCGAGTCACTTTCTGTTGCCGGTGCTTCAGCCTTGAATGCCAAACTTTTGAATTTCTTGTTCTCTTCTTCATGTTGAGCCAATCTTTTCAGTTTGCTTTCATGCTCTTGTAACTTCCCGAAGAGAGTTGTCAGCGTCATGGTTGAGAGATTCCTTGATTCAGCGATTGCCGTCACTTTGGGTTGCCATTCTCATCCCAAGCATCTTAGGACTTTGTTGATGATGAGATCCTCATTGGTGAATTTCTTCCCCAATGTTGTTAACTGATTAACAATCATCGTGAAGCGTTTTTGGATCTCTTGAATAGTTTCTCCATCCTTCATTCTGAATAACTCATATTCACCAGTCAGCGTGTTGATTCTCGACCTTTTCACTTCAGTCGTACCTTCATGTGTGACTTCTAATGTATCCCACATTTGTTGTGTACTCTCAAATGTAGATATCCTGAAAAACTCATCATAGTTCAAAGCATATCTTATAAGTTTTTTTCTTTCAAGTCGTACTGAACTCTACGTTCCTCCTCCTCCGTCCACTCAGGCATAGGCTTTTTGACGGTGTTACCATTAACCACATAGGTAGGAACATAGGGACCATTTACGACGGCATCCCAAACTTTTAATCCAACTCCTTGAATAAAAATTTTCATATGGGTTTTCCAATACGCGTGCCCTACCCCATCAAACATGGGAGGACGGTTAATAGAACTCCCTTCACCACCAAACAGAGAGTTTGAAGCCATACTCTTGAGACGGTTAAGTCTTAACACAAGAGACTAGCTCAGATGCCTATTGTTGGGTTTGGCCTCAAAATCTCACGAGGGGGGTGAATCGAGTTTTATTAATTTATTGCGAAAACCCTTACAAATTAAAAATTGTTTCGTGTAGGAGCGATTAGACGTTTGAGAAGGAGAGCGAAATTGATTGAAATAAAATATAGAGTAGCGCGGAAACGTAAAATAAAAGAAATATGCAGAAAGTAAAGAGATAGGATAGAAAAGCTTGCACCAGGAATTTTATATTGGTTCAGCCTTCCCGTAGAAAGGCCTAGTCCAGTCCCCAAGCGACCCGCTTGAGAGTTCTATAATCAGCAATAGAGCCGCACCCTATTACACCCAAGAGCACCCCGCACACTACTAGGAACCTCCGTTCGCTAGGGGCCTCAAGATCACACAGTAGGGTTCCTCGCCCTACGACGTATCACACGTCCACTAAGGGATTCTCTCCATAACCACTAAGGTTTCAATACAAGAATATGATAGTGATTACAATAGTATTGTGTGTTCTCAAAACACGGATACAACAATATGCTCTTCTATGATAATGAAGTTCTTCTTGATAAGATAAATGGCCAACAAGGTTTTGTTCTTCAAAAGAGTATGAACGTTTTGATCAGAGAAAAATTGGAGAAGAAGAGAACGTGAAATGCAGAAAAGAATGAATGAATATCAGAGTTCTAATGTTGGAGTGAATTTTTGAAATACTTTTATAATTCAAAATAGTAAAACAAAATCAAAACAAAATAAAATAAGATTTTGGAATAAGTTTTAAAATCAAAACTAAATCAAAACGATTTACGAAATAAAATAAAGATTTGATTCTTAAAACGAAAAAGGAAATAATTCAAATTTAAAATCATTTTCAAATTTTATAAAATAAATCGGAATCTTATATATAAAAACAAATCATGAAATAATCAAAATGATTCTGACATGTTTTTCAGTAAAAGCTGAAGTAATCGATTACTTTCTGAAGGTAATAGATTATTCCTTCAAAAATAGAAACTTTTAAATTCTTTTGAAAAATAAGTAATCGTATAGGCCAATAATAGTTAATCGATTACATCACCCTTGTTCAATATATGATGCAACTCATTTAACCGATTACTACTCATCAATTAATCGATTACTGAGCCTCTATTAATTATGTGATGCAACATCTATAATCGATTACTACACAGCATGTAATCGATTACTGTGTCTCTGGAAAATATATGATGCAACAATTCTAATCGATTACTTGAGCCATGTAATCGATTACTCTCATAAGAAAGTAATGGATTAGCAAAGTTCACTTAATCGATTACAAGCTCTCTGATTTTTCTATGATGCAACAAAGTTAACCGATTAACTCAAGCAAGTAATCGATTACTCCTTCTTGCATACATAAAAATATTCAGAGTTTTGTAACATCAGGTATTTTCACCAAAACTAAGATATAAAAACAACTTTTTTTGAAAACACATTTTATTCTCCTTTTTAAATGAAAAACTCATTGGCCTTTTAAACTCTTTAAGAATAAGAACTTCATTACCTTACACATGTCCTATGGGAAAAAGGCTTCTAGGCTATATCTTGCTTGAGTCTTTAATCTTGAAACTTGAAGATACTTGTGAGCTTGAATCTTGAGTTGGTTGTTATCATCAAAACCTTAGCTTGATATTTTCTTGAATTCCATAAGAGAGTTTGAAGCAAGTCTTCCAACACTAGCTTGACTTCCAACAAATAGTAGTTGGAAGCAATAATACCAATTTCAAGATGTATTGAAATCGGTCAGATAATGCTAGTTGTTAAGAGTAAAAATGCTGACTTTGAGCCGAGCAGATTCAGATAATCGATTATCTAAACCGACCACCGATTATCCGAGCTGCACACTCAAAGATTAGGTTTGCAATGGAAATTTTGATAGCACTATCCGAGAGATAAGTATGAGTTAAACAAAGCCGACCAAATCCTTAGAATATAAATGAAAGCAGTAAAAGAGTAAAGAAAAATGAGACACCAAGATTTATCCTGGTTCACCCACCATCACGGTGCGCTACGTCCAGTCCCCCTTAAAACCTTTAAGGTGCTTTTAATAAAGTCAAATAGATAGAGATTACATGGGATCAATTAAACCCACCAAGAGAGTACCAAACTCTTGGCTTCTACCTAAATGATACAGATGTCGAGCACACGTCAGACTTAACAGCCTTGAAACCTTCAAGACACCCTGAAACCTTCAAGGATTTGCACCAAAGAACCTCCTTGGATTTTTGCTCAGGAACCTCCTAAGACTTCAATCGCCAAGAACCTCTTGGACGAGCTTGGAAACTTTCCAAGACTTTCACTTGCTTGAGAACACCTCAAGACTTGAAGAAACGAATGAGTGAAGATGATGGCTCCAACCCGAATCTCAAGTGTGTATGATTCTGAAGGTTTAATGAACAAATGAGTTTTCGATTAAGTGTTTGAAAAAGGATTTGTGTATGTAGAGAACAATTTTGAGACTTGGTTTCTTGAATGTAACAGTGTTTCTCTTGTTCTCTTTTCTGCGTTTTGGCTTCGCTATGTAACACAGAATAATTTGAAAACTTTGCTCTTGGTTTTCTCTTTTTCTTGCTTCGTTGGTTCTTGTTCTTTTTTTTAAAGAAACTAAGACTCTCCTTTTATAGTGATGCAGCCACACATGGGGTAGGAAAGAGAGGAAAAATATCTTGTGTCATGCCTTGATCTTCCCAACGGATATACATACCCAACATTTTCTGCCATTTGTCTGCAATGTTTTGGTTTGTCTATGTTTTTTTCAGAAGAAGGTACAAGCCCCTGCAACTTCCTGCAACAATCCAGAACTGTCCCTTTCCAATTTTGAAATTTGAACCTTGATGACAGTTGGGTGCTGTTGAGATATGGACAAACATGCCAGCCACACACAATACTATAATACTGGTACAAAATTAATGAGGTGCATGCGGCGATGTACTGCCAAAGGTTGAAGACGATGAACAATGTTGCTGAGCTTGACGACAGTTCGAGCTTGGCATCTCTTCGAGCTTGGGAACTTGAGCGACAGATCTGAACAGAGCTGATCTTCTGGCCGACTGATTTATTCTGAACCATAGCTCGGATTGATCACTTCCAAGTGCGTCAGAGCTATAAATATGTATTGTAGTGGTAGTTAATTCTTAGGGCTATAAATATGTAATCTTTTGTTTGTAATCAGGGTTGGCACATCGGTAATCATCCTACATATCTCATTGCAAGCAGATTGACGGAGAAAATGTCTTTGTAATAACCACCTTATATTCTAGCACTTTACAAATTCAATGCAATCATTTAATTTCCCTTTCTTTACTATTCAAGCACTTTACTTTTAAGTTTTATTAAGCTTTTGTGTGTATAGTGACTATACTGGAGCCTATTTATAAAGACAACTAGTTTTAAACATGTGTATATAGCACTTAGGATATGGAAAAAGTTAACCATGATGAAAGAAATTGTGATTGGACATTAAGTTATAACATATGCTATTATTGAATTCATCAATAAAGAGAGTATTAGAATTATGAAATCAGATTTAATTGAAGATGAGAGAAATCACTTCAAAGAATTAGTTGAAGAAGATGAGAGAAATCACTTGAGAAGAATTAATTGAATTAAGAATTTAGTATTAGGTCCTTTGATCCAAATCCTTGTTTAATTAGGGAGAGTGTGAATTAATGAGGTTAAGTGAGCAATATAAGTAATATGACACCATGTCTTAACCAAAAACCTTAAGGCATTAACTTATATATTGTTCAACTTACTATGTTCTAGTCAATGTGGGATTAGTCTTCTATTATTTTCTCTCTCAACAGAGAGTATTATTATCGCTTTTACTTTTTTATGTATGTGACGTCGACTAATCTTGAGGCATTGAAGCAAGGATCAAAAACTTGTAGCCACAATAAATTGAATGGAAAATATGAGTTAAAGCCCATTAAAACTAACGGCCAAAAACATTGAATGAAAAGTTAAATCTCATTAAGACTAATGAAAAAAATTTTGAATAAAATGTTAAAGCCCATTAAGACTAGCGGCCGAAAACATTGAATGAATAATTAAAGCCCATTAAGACTACTGACCAAAAAAATTGAATGAAAAGTTAATGCCCATTAAGACTAATAGCCAAAAACAAAAACAAATTAAACAAATAAAATGACAATTTGATTTAAAATAAATATTCAATAATATTTAATGAAAAATATTCCAACAATCCCCAAGTATATATTTTGAAAATCAATGAAAGAAATTTCCCAAAAGCTTGATAAATCAATGTATAAACACTAGTGTCTTTCGAGCTATGAACTAGTGCTTTGACCCACGAGGATGCCGGTGAGATTAGAACCTCTATGAACCTTCATTCCATATGTGAATCAGTGAATCGTTTATTCACACTAACCTCTCATCCAAAGTTGTTCTATGCGGTGTGGTGCGTTTCGGCCTTGCACTTATTCTTGCTTTTCATTATTGCTCTACAGAGTTTGGCAAGACTCACATAGAGGCAGCCTCACCTCACACTCATATATATATATATCTATCAAGTGTGCACTTCAGTTATACACACCACTCAATAATGTAAGCTATATATATATTTCGTTAAAAGTATATACTAGTCCTCCTTCACTATAGTAATTAAACTATATTATACACTATTGAGATGGACTTTATTAAATATTAAATAGAGTCTCACCAATTGATGATAAGTGACTTGTTCTTATCCATATGATCCTGACTTATGAAAATTCACAAATTCAGGTTTACCATCACTCTCAACCATTGTTACAGGCATAGCCTCATCCTTCTCAATCTAATGTTCACTTTTTTGCTTAGTGGCTTTGTTAGATAACACTTCATGTTTGACTTTACATAACATTATAGCGCTATTTCATATAATTATTACACATGTGTCTCATCTCAACATCATTTTACCATATAGTACAATGGATTTCTCAATATTTAATATTATTGGTCATTCCCTACAAAATATATGAGGGTAATTATATGTCTATAACGAAGACATGACCACAATATTTATTTCATCTCCTTAGGCCAAATTTGCATTTGGGCTAGAAGGATTTTAACTTCATAAATTACATGAGCAAAATATATATATCCCCACAAATCAAATGTAATATAGTTTTTTTCTCAACATAAAAATGATTATTAAATTAAAGTTTTAAATCACATATCATTATACACACAAATATATAATATCACTCAAAAATTAAAATAAGTTGTGATATTATATGTTCCACTCCATATTACTGCAAAAAACTTGAAACTGTCTCATTGTTTTATATACAAATAAGTATATATATGCCACTACTTGATACAGAAGACCTCTGATTGTTAATATCCTCCAAAATACAACGGTCATTTCTCATCAACTCTACACTTGAACCAAAAAACAACTTGTTTAGATTGTTCCTGGAACAAAATTATATATACTGTACTTTTTAGACTTCTCAAAATTAATAAACTAAATAAAAAAAGCTTTATTTTTAGACTTTTCATCACTATTTTTCAAACACCCAAGTTCCTCATATATATGTCTCTCGCATGATATGTATATTTCCACCATATATATATATATATATATATATATATATATATAACAAATAATACTAGTTATATCCGTTGACTCGCAACGGGAAAAATCAGAGGTTAATTAGTAACATATATGAATTTAAGATCCTAGGATAAAGAAACAAATATAGGATCAATTAGTATGTTATAAATTCTTTTACCGTTGGGCATTCAATATACTATATTACACATATAATTTTTTTTGGTGCACACCAACCAGCACCCGGATTTGATTTACCCAGAATCCGACTCATCCAATTCAACCCAACTGAGCTCACACTAAGCGTAGGGGTCTCCCAGCAGGGATTGCTCCATACTCAAGGCTCGAACTCGAGACCAATTGGTTAAGGGATCAAGTGAACTACCATTTGACCAACCTCACGTTGGTTTGGTTGTATTACACATATATTACTCATAGCTGTTATGAGGTAAACTACGTACTATAACTATGAAAAAGTATATCAAATTTCTACATTTTCAATAACATTAACACTAATAACTAACTTTCTTAAAAAATGCATTCAAAATAAATGTACATTTAAAACCAATGAGAGAGTATGAATTAATTATAATATAAAAGGTTAAACTTAAAAATTATAATAAAAATAAAATTTGATTTCAATACTAACTAAATTAAACCAATTGAACACATTAACAGTAGTGGTGAAAAATAAATGGAGACACTTGCTCTCAATTAGAGCAAATTCTTATTAGCAAGTAAAAAATGGCTAAATAATAATTTGCCCATAATTTACCTCAAAAATTTTAATGTTTATAAACTTTTATTCTAAGCGCTTTATTTGTTGAGGAATTTTACGGTGCGAGGATTTGGTTTTACAAATATAATATAGGCGTTAATAGTAATATTCATATATATTTTTTATTCAAAATTTTGTATATATTTTAATTTGTTATTAAGATTTTAGAGCATTTTTTTATAATTTAAATTTAATTTAAAATAAAATACCTAACATAATTATGACCTAAACAAATAATTTTCACTTGGTGGTGCCATTTTTTCCCTCCATTAATTTTCCCTAATTTTTACACTCTCCTTCTATGTTTCTCTCTTTATTATAAATCACTTTTAACTGAATCCTATAAGCAAATAAAATTAGTTAATTTTCTTATGATGAGGAGGAACATTGTTCTCTTTATTCAAACCAAAAGTACATTCGAAGCTGAAGAAGGCTAAGAATAGATTACAAGTTGCAATATATTATAGATACTCCTAAATCAATGATAATCATAGCAGGCATCATACTTTTGGTCATTGTGATATTCGGGCCTACATAGATGATTTTTTCTAATGCTCCACATGCAATTAGTGCATACATGGATATCCCTTGAATCGTCATAAATGTCAAAATAGTGTACTTTACCATCCCATGTAAAGCCGCAAAAAAATAATGTTCTTTCAAAAAAGTTAGGCTTAAATTGAAACTTGTATTCTTCTTGATAGTTGAGATAATGAACACCAAGATCATCATCTTTGGATTTGCAGTGAACTGTTAGACGAATACCAGTGCCTAAGTCATTTTTAATGTAAACATGTGTGTAACTAGAAGCAAAACGTCCCTCACTTGTAGCCATAAGAGAGGCAAGTAAAAGTAGAATGAACAAGAAGGCATGACACCTTGATGGAACCATCATGATCTTTTTTTTTATTAAACTTATGTGTATATAGTGACTATATTGGAGCCTATTTATAAAAACAACTAGCTTTAAATATGACATGCATGAGTTGTTTAAATAATTATTTATCAAATATAAATTTGTCTTATTCGTCATCATAATGATCGTTGACTTTTTTTGGTGTACATCAAGGGTTTTCTTCAGCCGATAGCGGAAGACTAATCCTCTTAGAGGAGTAGAGATCATCAAAGTGGGTTTTGCCTCTACCAACAATGTCTTTTCCAAACCCACGGCACAGATCGAACCCCTAACACAATGGTTAAGGAACCCAACTATCTACCAACTGTGCTAGGCCTTGTTGGTAATAATTGTTGACTTTATACATTCTATTAATATTTTTCCTACAAAATACATGACATTTTAGTTTATAGGCAACATATGATATAAATGATATAAATGAAAAGATATTATGATATTCATAACATAATTTTAATATCAGACTTATAAAACTTTGACATATTAGCATTGGATCATCAAATTGCTATACGATTGAACTTCAGACTTTTCATATTTTTCAATTTCAATTTTGAAAAAGTATATAAAATATTTATATTTCCATTATTACTAACAATATTAAATAATTTTCTTAAAGGTAGTGTGTTTTGGTCAAAGAGACTTAATTACATTTAGGATTAAAAAAATATTATCTCTAAAAATTATCTCATAATTGTATCTCATAATTGTTTCAATTCATTAATATTTGTAAAATTTAAAAAATTATATTTGCATTCAAGTAATATTTAAAAATTAATTTTGAATAAAATTAACATTAGAATAATTTTTGTTATATAATGATACGTACTTAAAATTGTAAAGTGTATTAAAAATAGGAATATAACGTAATTCAAATTCTTATTAGTTAATTAATTCTTCCATATTTGAATATGAAAATAAAAAATTATATTTATATAATATTTTTATTATTTCAAAGACTTTATATAGAACTCTCCATTAGATTTTGAAGAATGTCATAATCTTATAAAAAAATAACGTTAAGAATCACTCAAGACTTATTTACTTTATAATATCCTAATAAAAAATAATAATAATAAATTAATAATTATAATAATATTCTTTTTTGAAAAATAAAATAATATTTTTAAATATATACTTTTTCTTTATTTTTTATTCTTAAATATATTGTATTGTTATGGAAAAATAAATAAATAAATATATAAAATACATATTTTTATATTTAAATTAATAAACAATTTGAAATTATTAGCCATTTATTATTGAAATAATAAATAAATAAATAAATAAATTTGCAAGCGGATTTAATGAAGCATTTGTGTCAACATTTTGAAGGACAAAAAGGAAACGTTAATTAAATTATAAGAATTTGAATTATATTGTATTTTTATATACTTTATAATTTTTAGTAGGTACCATTAATTATTTTAATGTTAACTTTTATTTAATTTTAATATTTAAATATTATTTGATATTATTTTTATAAATTCTACATAATTAATATTATTGAAATTGTATTACAAAAGCATTATTGAAATAAAATTATGTATAAAAGTACATGATGATGTAATGCTAATGCATGTTTTTAGTGAGTCTGGTGTTAAGACTCAGCTGTGGTGGAAGATATGAAAAGTCTGATGTTGAGTCTGATAGCTAAATGATGATGTAATGCTGATGTGTTAGAGTCTGGTGAGTCTTAGGGTAAGGGCATCCACAGCAGAGTCTGGAGAGAGTGTGGTGGAGAGTCTTAAGTTCAAATTTTCTTCTAGACTCTCTCCAGACTCTGCTAATCTTCAAAATATGGTGGAGAGTCTTAAGTTAAGACTGTAAAATAACATACTCAACTTAAGACTCTGTGGGACCCGTATTTTTTTATCTTTTTCTTCCTTTTTTACTTTATAATACTCAAATAAAATAATAATAATAATAAATAAATAAATAATAATAAATTAATAATAAATAATAATAATATTCTTTTTTAAAAAGTAAAAATAATTTTTTTAAATATATACTTTTTCTCTTTTGTTCTTAAATATATTGTATTGTTATGGAAAAATAAATAAATAAATAAATAAATAAATAAAAATACATATTTTAATATTTAAATAAATAAGTAATTTGAAATTAATAGCCATTAATTATTGAAATAATAAATAAATAATAAATCAATCAATCAATTGCAAGCGGATTTAATGAAGCATTTGTGTCAACATTTTCAAGGACAAGAAGGAAATGTTAATTAAATTATAAGAATCTGAATTAAATTGTATTTTTATGTACTTTATAATTTTTAGTAGGTACCATTAATTATTGTAATGTTAACTTTTATTTAATTTTGATAATTAAATATTATTTGGGATTATTTTTATAAATTCTACGTAATTAATATTATTGAAATTGTATTAGAAAAGCATTATTGAAATAAAATTATGTATAAAAGTACATGATGATGTAATGTTGATGCATGTTTCATTAGTTTGGTGTTAAAACTCTGCTGTGATGGAAGATATGAAAAGTATGAAGTTGAGTCTGATAACTAAATGATGATGTAATGCTGATGTGTCAGACTCTGGTGAGTCTTAAGTTAAGACTCTGCTGTGGATGCCCTTAGATTAAAGTAAAGAGTTTTTATAACATGCATGTGTCTTTCCTTTAGTGCAGTTGTTAAGGTTATTAGAAGTGAAAAACCGATTATAAGTCAATATTATTTTTCTCTCAAAAATCTCAAAAACCCCATTTTCCAATGACTTTTTTCTACTTTTGATTCTTTAACTGTTAGACCTAGTGTGCAAGTGGATGGTTTTGATAATGACAATGTTTTGAACAAGCTCACCAAATAACAAAGAACAAAAAGCAACAATGACGAAGAGAGAGCAAGCTCATAGATTCTATATGTATATTGTTTTTATATCTTTATTTTAAGTCTTAGAGTTTGGTAAGTTTAGAGAGTTGGGTAATGAATCTCTATCAAGTGCATGATCATATTATATATTTAGTATTTCACTTAACCAAAATTAATAGGTGGCTTAAAGGTATTTTAGAAAAGGTTTAATTTTGTGAAAACAAGTTTTTAGAGGTGTTTTTGAGGCACTAATCGATTAGCCTGGTTGCTTAATCGATGAGCTATTTTAACCTGTCAGACACTAATTGATTAACATTATGAATTAATCGATTAGCCTGAGTTTTCAAGTGGTTAATCGATTAGCTTGAAGCTCTAATCGATTAACACAAACGGTTATGTATTTTAAATCAGTTTTTCACTTTGCACAATCAGTTTTAATGTTTTCTAAACCTTATGGATCTTCTATATAAACCTTTCCCTAATTATTGTGAAAAACTAATCTCATTTTTCATATCATTCTAGAAAAGATTAAAGCCACACTATTCTCTCTCACTTTTACAAGATCAAAGTTCTTATTTTCATATCTTTTGATCATGAAACTCTTGAATCTCAAGTTCTAATAGTTCATAGTTCTTGAAGGAGATTCAATAGGTTTTATTGTTTTTCTTAGAGTTGTAATCATTGCAAGAGGCAAGCTTTCAATACAACAAAGAAGAAGTCTTGGTGTTGTTGTTCATCAAGAAAATTGAAGAGGAAGCCTTGGTGTGTTCATCAAGCAAAGAAGAAGTCTTGTTGTGTGGAATCAACAAGCAAGTGGAAGACTTGGTGTGTGGGATCATCAAGCAAGAGAAGAAGGTTATGTCGAATCAAAGAGGTTTTGATGAAGACAAATATATCATGAGATCGGTTCTCGGCCAAGGTTTTTATGAAGACAAATGAATAAGCTGGATGGTCTGGTGATGCTCGGTTCTCGGACGTTGATGAAGCCGAATGAATCAGCTCAATATGCTCGGTCCGTCAATTACTTTGATGAGCTCGGTTCTCGGTCTGGGCTATTGACAAATCAGCTCAGAATGCTATGAAGTATCTCAGATCTCGATCTTCATTGAAGCATTGATCGTGGATCTCGGCCATCGACGGAGACAAAGGAATCCGATCACTGGGATGAAAAGAGTCAAAATTCCGAGATGAGCTCGGAGTTCACATTGTTCTCAACATCGTTGCTCGGTGTGTTCACATTGGTCTCAGCACCTTGCTCGAAAGGCTAAAGATCGGATTGGTGTGTTGATGAGGTCGGAGTAAATCAGCTTAAGATCAGGCGTGCTCAGAAGTGATCAATCCGAGCTACCGCTCAGAGCAAAACAGTCAGCCAAAAGATCAGCTCGGTCAGCTCAGCTCAGATCCGCCACTCATGTCCCCAAGCTCGAACAGATGCCAAGCTCGAGCAGTCTGTAAGCTCGGCAATACTGTTCATCTTCTTTAACAATCAACAGTACGACGCCGCTAGCACCTCTTCATTTATGTACTGGTTTTATCGTACTGAGTATGGTTGGCAATTTTTGTTTTTATCTCAAAGCGCCTATTTGTCACCAAGTTTTGAATTTCATTTTGGAATTTTGAATCAGCAGTGAAAAAGAGACTGATTTGGAATGTTTCTGAGAAGTGGAAACGTCTGGAATTATCCTCTGAAAAAGGACATACGTGTCTCTGATCGTTGCAGTTAATTGGATATTTTCTGGAATATCCGTTGGAAAGGACAAGTCGTGTCACAGGATATTTTCCTCTTTTTCGTACCTCATGTATGCTGGTAATTAGTATAAAAGGCGTGGCTTTTCTTCTCCAAAGGATATAGAACAACTAGAGCAGAATTTCATACGCATTCTCGGAGAAACACAAAGAAGAAAAACACAGAAAAAAGAACGATAGAGCTAGAGAGAGAAACTGTTATATTTTGAATATAAGCTTCAAATCGTTCTCTACAAAATCCTTTCTCAAACTTACAACCGTACACTCATCTGTTCATCAAACTTTAAGAATCATACACATTTGAGTTTCAGGTTGGAGCCATCTCTATTCATTCAATCTGTTTTCAAGTCTTGAGAGGTTCTCAAGCAAGAAAGTCTTGGAAGGTTTCCAAGCAGAAGTCGAAGAGGTTCTTCGCCGGTGAAGCTACTTGAAGGTTTCAAGGAGGCACTGGAAGAGGTTCTTCCCACCGTTGTTTGTGCTCGGTGAAGGTTTCACTGACAGAAGTGCTGGAGAGGTTCTTCAGCCATCAATTCAAATCGGGGTAGATTTCCAGAGTTTGGTACACTCTTGGAAGGGTTAGGTTTAGAGAGGTTCTCTTGTAAATCCTGTTTGTAACCGATTGAATTTATTTTTATGAAAGGCTCCCTAAAGGATTTAGGAGGGACTGGACGTTGCTCACAGTGGTTGTGAGTGAACCAGTATAAAATCTGTTGTCTCTCTCTTCTGTACTGCTTTCAGTTTTTATTCCGAGCATTGTAATCGGCTTTGCTATACTCTATATTTTGCTCAGATAGTGCTAGCTCTTTTTTCCTGCAAATCTGATCTTTGTGTGGCGCAACTCGAACAATCGGTGGTCGGCTTAGATAACCGATTATCAGATTCTGCTCGGCCCAAAGTCAGCCTTTTTATTTAAACAACAAGCATTATCCGACCCATTTCAGTTTTATCCAAAAAATTGATACTATCGCTCCCAACTACTATTCACCCCCCTCTAGTAGATTGTTAGGCCGATTATTGGTTTCCAACAATTGGTATCAGAGCTTAATCGAAAGATCGAGCGTAAAAGCTTTTTCGAAAAGATCCTAGGAAACCATGGGCTCTAACAATCCATTTGGAGATGAAGGCTCTTCAATAAACCGTCCACCACTGTTTAGCGGTGATGGATATGCTTATTGGAAAGCTCGGATGAAAATTTTTATCGAAGCTATAGATATTGATATTTCGGATGCAATTGAAAATGGCCCCTTTATTCCGAGAAGGAGAATCAGAGAGGATGTTGTAGAAATCCCAAAGGCGAGCTGGGATGATGATGATAAAAAGAAAGTGTCCTATGATTTAAAAGCCAAAAAGATCATCACCTCGGCTTGTCATACGATGAATTTTTCCGAGTATCACACTGTAAAAATGCTAAGCAAATGTGGGATATTCTACAACTTACTCACGAAGGGACAAATGAGGTTAGAAAAGAAAGGTTAAATACTTTAATGCATGAATATGAGTTATTTCATATGCTGCCGAGCGAATTTATAAATGACATGCAGAAACGATTTTTATTCATATCATAAACCATGTTATTGCTCTCGGCAAAACTTTTCAAAATGTCGAGGTTATTAACAAAGTGTTGAGATGTCTTAGCAGGGAATGGCAGCCAAAAGTGACAGCCATTATGGAATCAAAAGACTTAGACACCATGGGCCTAGAAACACTGTTCGGCAAACTTCAGGAGCATGAGATGGAGCTCGGCCGTTTGACCATGCATGAAGAATCCGTTAAGAAGAAGAAGAGGATCTCACTCAAGGCCTCAACTAAGTCGACCAAAGTCTCCTTGGACAGCGACTCTAGTTCAGACATGGATGAGGAAACCCTCGGTCTTGTGGTCAAAAAGTTTAGAAAATTCTTCAAAAATAGAAGAAATTTTGAAAACCAAGGTACAAGCTCAAAAGACAAAATCAGGTGCCATGAATGCGGTGAACCAGGACATATCAAACTGTACTGTCCCAAGTTGCAGAAGAGAAGCAGTGCCGAGAAGAAGAAAGGCAAGGACCCTAAACCGAAGAGAGCTTACATCATTTGGGATGCACCCGAAGTGAGTGACAACTCAGAATCTAGCTCGTCAGACGATGAAGAGAAGGCGAACCTGTGCTTAATGGGTAAATATGTCGATGAAGCCTCACCAAGGTCGGACCTCGGCTCCACAGAGAAAGGAATTAAAAATCTGTGCTTAATGAGAAGACATCATGGCTCTTCAATCTCAGTGTTCGGCTCAACTGTGCATGAGAATGAGGTACTCTCGGATACTGAATCTAATACTGAGTCTGAACTCGATGATTATGAGGAATTATATACTGCTTACACTGAAATGCAATCCGAGTTCGAGAAACTTGCTAAGAGCTATGCTAAGTTAAAAAGAAATATTTTAAATCATAAAGAGCAAGTTCTCGAATTGGAAAAATGCATTGAAAAATTGAAAAGCAGCAATGAGTCTTTAGAATATACTATCACTTCTCTGAAAAATCAAAAGTGTGAAAGTTGCATTAAATATGAAAAAGAAATTCAAAATTTGAAAACTACTAATGCAACATTTTCAAAAATTGATAGAATGCTAAATTGATTACTTGTTGAACAGAGAAACAATTCGAACAAAGCAAGCATCGATTACACACATGCCAAAAAGAAAACATTTCGAAAAGTCGGCTCATTTTCAAATAAAAATCATTCTAAAAAGTTGACCTGTTCTTACTGTGGTATGCTCGGACATACGCCGAATGAATGTAAAATCAGGCGATATGGTGTGGCCGACGGCTCATTTGTTTGGATTGTCAAGGGAGAAGATCCCTATACTAACCGACCGGGACCCAAAACTGTTTGGGTACCCAAGATGAACAAGTAATATGTTTTGCAGGTGTGCTTTCGAACAAAGGAAAATCGGTGGTATCTAGACAGTGGATGTTCGAAGCACATGACTGGAGATAAGCAACACTTTATCGAGCTTACTCCAAAATAAAAAGGTTATGTCACTTACGGAGACAATAATCAAGGTAAAATCTTGGGTGAAGGTAAAATCGGAAATTCTTCCGACCTGATTATCGAAAATGTTTTATACGTTCAAGGATTAGAACACAATCTCTTGAGCATTAGCCAACTTTGTGATATCGGTAATCATGTCGTCCTTACCTCCACTCATTGCTTTATTAAAAGTGACAAAGACAATTCGATCAAATTTGTGGAAAAAAGATCAAACAATACTTATTTGGTAGATTTAAATGAAATTTCTTCTCTGGTTTCAACCTGCCGAGAAAACGATCCTTGGTTATGGCATCGTCGGACTGCTCACATAAACGTAAATCAGTTAAAGAAACTTCAATCCAGAGACTTGGTGGTCGGCCTACCAAAGCTGAAATTTGATATAGAAGGTGTTTGCACTTCATGTAAAAAGTGTAAACAAACCAAAAATAAATTTTCATCTAAAACGATGGTTTCAACAGCTCGGCCATTAGAATTGCTTCATATGGACTTGCTCGGACCATCTCAAGTGAAAAGCTTTGGAGGTAACCACTATGCCTTAGTGATTGTTGATGACTTTTCTAGATTTACTTGGACTTTATTTTTAGCTGCAAAAAGTGACACTTTTCAAAGCTTTAAAGAGCTAGTCAAACGAATCCAAAACCAAGTAAACCTAAAAGTAATTGTTATCCGAACAGACCATGGCGGTGTTGGAAACCAACAAGCGGTCAAACAATCTACTGGGGGGGTGAATAGTAGTTTGAGGCAGAGATACCAGATTTTTGAGTTAGATTGAAAATGGATAAAATATACTTGCTGGTTTTATTAAAAATGCCGATATAGTGCCGACCAGAATCCGATTATCTGGTGATAGTCAGTTTCCGAGTTTGAACACACAATCGGTTTTGCAGCGGATTACAGCAACTATATTTCAACTGAATGTGAAGTTATGCACAAGACCGATTAAATGCCGACTAATGCAAAAACTAAATAAAAATGCAGAAAGCAGTAAAAGAGGACAAAAATTTTTTATATTGGTTCACTCTCCACCACTGAGAGCTACGTCCAGTCCCCCCTAAACCTTACAAAGCTTTTACTCAAAATCAAATAATGGGTTACAATAGGATTTACAAGAGAGCCTATCTCACTAAACCTATCCCTGTCACAGAGTGTACCAAACTCTTGACCACTACCCCAAACCAATTTGATTTTTCTGCTGGTTGAAGAACCTCTTCAACACGTTCTCTGTGGAGACTTCCTTGATACTTGCAAGGACTCCTTCTCTTATTCAAATAAACACGAGAGCAGTTACAGTAAAAAGATGGCTCCAAATTCCGAATACCAGTTACTTCTGAATATGACAGTGTTGATGCAACTGGGTTTCATACTTAAGAAAGAATTGGAAAAAGGAAATTTTTGTTTTTCGTTCAAAGGTTTTTGCGTTTTAATGTCTGATTCTCTTCTTCTTATTTATGATAAAAGAGACCTTTCCTTCCAATTCGATTTTTCAAATCCCACAAATCAGGGAGGGAAGAATTTCACCATGTGAGGAATTGAAGATTGCGAGATTTCCTCTTCAACAGTCATATTCTGATTCGGTTTAAATCTGAATCAGATCTTCCATTTAATGTCAATTCCTTAATGGACAGATCCTGATGATTAGCACGCTCCGAGCTTCCAGTCGGACAAAGCTTCCATAATTGATGACTTGAGGTGAACCGAGCTTGTTGCTTGAACCGAGCCGATTTCTTCCATAGCTTCCATACCAAGTCGCTGAGCTTGCGCTTGAACTTGATGATGCTTGCACTGATGTTGACCAAGTATGAACCGAGCTTGAGCTTGAGCTTTGACTTCCGAGCTGTGGCCGAGCTTTTTATTTGAGCTTGAGTTCAACATTGTCATCTGATCTTAGGCCGAGCATTAAATGCGAGATTAAACTGAAGTTTGAGATTCGAGCTTTTAGTCGAACTTCTGACTTAATACTTCACTCGTCCGCAGCAAAGGCCGAGCTGCACTTCTGATGCGCTGATGCTTTACTATTTTACTCGGACACACGGAAGGCCGAGCTGATGGTTTGACGCACTGATGCTTCTTCAATCTTGTTTCTAAGTTTCTGACTTTGTTGCTGGTTCGACATCTAGTTCTTCCGAGCATCTTTCTAACTGAGCTTTCTTGCTGTCCGAGCTGAGCTAACCACCTGAGTCTACCACTGCTTGATATCTAAAGGTACGGTACGTCGACAAACTCGGAATCTGGGTTGTTGTTGTTTTCTCGATACGCAATCCGACTTCATTCACTCCATTTGTCTTCATCCACGCAATTTCTCTTCATCAAAACTGAGCATTCCATGCTGATTCTACAGGCGGCGAGTTCGAGAATCACAAATTTGATAAGTTTTGTTCTAAGTTCGGAATTGAGCATCACTTTTCAGCTCCATGGACTCCCGAGCAAAATGAAGTTGTGGAACGAAAAAACCGAGTTCTTGAGGAACTTGCTCGGACTATGCCGAATGAATCTCAAGTGCCTCATTATTTTTGGGCGGATGCGGTTAATACTGCTTGTCATGTATTAAACCGAGTGCTCACTCAACCTATCTTAAAGAAAACGCCCTATGAACTTTACAAAGGAAGAAAGCCCAACATATCTTATATTCATGCTTTTGGATGCAAAGTTTTCATTTTAAACAATGGAAAAGATCATCTTGGAAATTTTTTTTCAAAAGCCGATGAAGGTATACTTTTAGGCTATTCTTCACGAAGTAAAGCTTACCGAGTGTTCAATTAACGAACTTTCACTATGGAAGAATCTATACATGTGGTATTTGATGAGTCTTCGAAAGGGGATACTTTGAGTTGTGTGGAAAGTGCAGGAATCAAAGAAAACTCAATGGACGAGCAAAATGATGATGAACCGATCATAATTGAAAATGAAGCTCAACGAGACGACGCTGTAATAACTGATATCGAAGCTCGGAGGGACGACCTCCCTTCTGCTTGGAAAACAACAAGAACCATCCGATCGAGAATGTGCTCGGCGATATTTCAAAGGGAGTTGTAACTCGTCGGTCTATTCAAAACTTTTTCAATTTCATTTCTTTTGTTTCTTAAATTGAACCTGATTCTGTTAGTAAAGCGATTGAGAATGAACATTGGGCTATTGCTATGCAAGACGAGCTAAATCAATTGATCAGAAATGGTGTTTGGGAATTAGTTCCTCGGCCTGATGATCATTCTATAATCGACACAAAATGGATTTTCAGAAATAAAATGGACGAATCAGGGGTAATTATAAGAAACAAAGCGAGGCTTGTTGCTCAAGGCTACAACCAAGAGGAAGGTATCGATTATGACAAGACCTTTGCTTCGGTTGCTCGGCTTGAAGCAATCCGAATTCTTCTTGCTTTTGCATCTATCATGAAATGCACCTTGTATCAAATGGATGTCAATAGTGCTTTCTTAAATGGATTTATAAATGAAGAAGTGTATATGAAACAACCTCCTGGTTTTGAAAGCCATGCATTTTTGTATCATGTTTACAAACTTAAAAAGGCTCTATACGGTCTGAAACAAGCTCCGAGAGATTGGTATGATCGGCTGAGTTCTTTTCTTTTAGAACAAGGTTTTGAAAGAGGGAAGGTTGACACTACTTTATTCATTTTTAAATCTAAAAAGGACATTTTATTAGTACAGATTTATGTTGATGATATAATTTTCGGTGCTACTAATATGTCTCTATGTAAGAAATTCTAAACACTAATGAAAGGTGAATTCGAGATGTCGATGATGGGAGAACTCACATTCTTCCTCGGATTTCAAGTAAAGCAAGCCAAAGGAGGCATCTTTGTGCATCAAGGGAAATACTACAAAGAGCTCCTAGTCGGCATGGAAAATTGCAAGAATGCAGCCACACCGATGAGTACCTCCTGCTATCTCGACAAGAATGAGTCAGGTAAGTCGGTAGACGTAAGTAAATATAGAGGCCTGATAGGAAGTCTTCTATATTTAACTGCATCTCAGCCTGATATAATGTTCAATGTCTGTATGTGTGCTCGATTTCAAGCTAATCCGAAGGAATCACATTTATCTGTTGTTAAGCGAAAATTTAAATATTTAAAAGGAACCGAGAAGGCCTGGTATGTTTTATCCGAGTGATACTAGTCTTAGTTTGGTTGGATATTCTGATTCTGATTTTGCGGGATGCAAGCTTGACCGAAAAAGCACTAGTGGAACTTGTCATCTTTTGGGAAGTTCTCAGGTGTCGTGGTTTTCTAAAAAGCAAGCTTGTGTTGCTCTTTCCACCGCAGAAGCAGAATACATTGCAGTCGGCAGCTGCTGTGCTCAAATCCTTTGGATGAAGCAACAACTGTCAGACTTCGGCTTGAAATTGGATCATATTCCTATCAAATGTAACAATACAAGTGCAATCAACCTAACTAAGAATCCTGTGTATCACTCTCGGACAAAACACATTGAAATAAGACATCATTTTCTACAAGATCATGTTCAAAAAGGTGATTGTGTTATCGAATTTGTAAGCACTGAAAATCAATTAGCCGACATTTTTACAAAACCTCTGCCGAGAGAAACTCACTTTCATATCAGAAGGGAACTCGACATACTAGATGAATCGAGTGTAAGCTAATGGTCGGTCAGTGTTTTCAATCACCCACAACAAAGTCTTATGGCAATGTACAATTCCTCGTATTTCTCTTATTCATTCAAATATTTGTTTATCGTTTTAAAAAGCTTGTCAATTCTCCTCGTTACTCTTTCGCTATATTTTCTGGGGGAGAAAGGTTGTATTTTTCGAGCATGTTAGGGGGAGTAAGGCAAAAATATTTGTTTCCAACCTATGTTTTCAACAAGTGATATATGTTATGCTTGCTCTCTGTTTTATTCTCGGAATATACTTCCTACCACTCTTTTGGCAATGTGCTTAATTATTCGGCTCCTTTTTGATCATGCCAAAAGGGGGAGAAAGGTGTTGTTTTTGTTGTCTCAGCACTACAGGAGGAGAAAGGACAAAGCTGCTATTCAGGGGGAGTGATTTTCGAGCATACATTCAGGAGAACACACAAAATCAACAAGCATTTGTCATCATCAAAAACGGGGAGATTGTTGAATCAATGAAATTTTGATGAAGACAAATATATCATGAGATCCGTTCTCGGCCAAGGTTTCGATGAAGTAAAATGAATAAGCTCGTTGGCCTGATGATGCTCGGTTCTCGGACGTTGATGAAGCCGAATGAATCAGCTCAATATGCTCGGTCCGTCAATTACTCTGATGAGCTCGGTTCTCGGCCAGGGCTTTTGTCAAATCAGCTCGGAATGCTATGAAGTATCTCGGATCTCGGTCTTCATTGAAGCATTGATCGTGGATCTCGGCCATTGACGGAGACAAAGAAATCCAATCACTGGGATGAAAAGAGTCAAAATTCCGAGATGAGCTCGATGTTCACATTGTTCTCGGCATTGTTGCTCGATGTGTTCACATTGATCTCGGCACCTTGCTCAGAAGGCTAAAGATCGGATTGGTGTGTTGATGAGGTCAGAGTAAATCAACTTAAGCTCAGGCGTACTTGGCTGTGATCAATCCGAGCTATCGCTCAGATAAAATCAGTCAGCCAAAAGATCAGCTCGGCCAGCTTAGCTTAGATCCGTCACTCATATCCCCAAGCTCGAACATATGCCAAACTTAAACGGTTGTCAAACTCGGCAACACTGTTCATCTTCTTCAACAATCAGCAGTACGACGCCACTAGCACCTCTTCATTTCTGTACTGGTTTTATAGTACTGTGTGTGGCTGACAATTTTGTTTTTATCTCATAGCGCCCATCTGTCACCAAGTCTGAATTTCAAATTGGATTTTCTGAATCAACGGTAAAAAGGACAGATTGGAACGTTGTAGAAAATTGGAAAATATCTGGATATATTCGTCGGAAAGGACATATGTGTCCCAAGATATTTTTCTTCTTTTTGGTACTACCTGTGCGCTGGAATCAATATAAAAGGACTCGTGTTTCTTCTCCAAAACTGACAGAATAACGAGAGCAGAATTTCATACTCATTCTCTGAGAAACACAAAGAAGAAAAACGCAGAACTGAGAACGATAAGAGCAAGAGAGAGAAATTGTTATATTTTGAATCTAAGCTTCAAATCGTTCTCTGCAAAACCCTTTCTCAAACTTACAGCCGTGCACTCATATGTTCATCATACTTTAAGAATCATACGCATTTGAGTTTCGGGTTGGAGCCATCTCTATTCATTCAATCTGTTCTCAAGTCTTGGAAGGTTTCCAAGCTAGCCTAAGAGGTTCTTAGGTGAAGTCAAGTCTTAAGAGGTTTCTGAGCAGAAGTCCAAAGGGGTTCTTTGGCGAAAGTCCTTGAAGGTTTCAAGGCATCTTGAAGGTTTCAAGATCTATGAAGTCCGAAGAGGTTCTTCGGCCATCAATTCAAGTCGGGGTAGATTTCCAGAGTTTGGTACACTCTTGGAAGGGTTAGGTTTAGAGAGGTTCTCTTGTAATTCCTGTTTGTAACCGATTGAATTGATTTTTATTAAAGGCTCCCTAAAGGTTTTAGGGGGGACTGGATGTAGCTCACAGTGGTTGTGAGTGAACCAGTATAAAATCTACTGTCTCTATCTTCTTTACCACTTTCAGTTTTTGACCGAGCATTTTAATCGGCTTTGCTATACTCTATATTTTGCTCGGATAGTGCTACCTCTTTTCCGCTACGAATATGATCTTTGTGTGTAGCTCGGATAATTGGTGGTCGGCTTAGATAACCGATTATCAGATTCTGCTTGGCCCAAATTCAGCCTTTTTATTCTATCAGCAAGCATTATCCGATTGAATTCAGTTTTATCCGAAAAATTGGTATTATCGCCCAACTACTATTCACCCCCCCTCTAGTAGATTGTTAGGCCGATTGTTGGTTTCCAACATATGAGTTTATGTGTTAGGAATCTTATGTGAATGTTATGTGTGTGTAGATGTTTGAAAAGTAATTTTTAAGAAGCTTTGTTTACTGCTTAAACGTTTTAATTAGTTGAACCAAAGTAAGCCATGTTTTACATAAGCTATATGGTATAGGTGTATGTGGTAGTTGTTATGTATGTAAAAGTATGAATGTTTACCTTTGGCCATTATAATTAAATTAAAAAAAAAATTATGTTGAGCTTGAAAGATGTTTTCTTGATTTTAGAAACAAAAAGAGAAAGAATGGTTTTATCTACATGAAATTGTTTTATGTTACTGATTTAATTTTTTAAGAGCTTCAATAAATTTATTTAAGTTATCTGTTATGTAATTGTGTATTGATTGGTCCCTTGGATAATGTTTGTCGAGGATAAAGGTTCTAGAGACGCGATTCCGGGTAACCAAGATCTTAATTCGTTAGCTTCAAACCCAGGTCAGAGAGAAGTTTTCATATGACATAATGGCCCTTTGGGTAACATTAGGATGTTCTCGATCATCTCAAAGATTATAACTCCGTAGTTAGTTGTCAATGTACATGACGACAATTGTTTGTGTGTGTGTTTAGCCGGACGACGTTGAGACAATAACTTTTATCCTTATGATTTAATATTATTTATTGATCTGTAATTATGTTATGTTGAAAAGTCTTGTTTATCTGTTTTGAGTAATGATATATATAGCCTGAAAAGAATTGATGAAATGATTATCATGTTGTGATATCCTGAAATACCTTATGAAATAATTGTGATTCTGAAATATCCTATGATAATTGATGGTTGTTTGGAAAGAATTATGATCTTGAAAATGTAACGATTAAAAAGTAAGCTTTAACCGTATCGTCTGAAATTAGTGTACAGTGATGGTGCACGTAGCACAAATAACCTCTTGTTGTATATCCCTAATCGCATTGTCTTTGGACGTGCTTGAATTGTAAGTAGCTGGCCACGTGAATGACGTGTCGTGGTTGCGAGCATTGTGAAGTCCACTGTACGTAGGGAGGTGTTTGTTCGTTTTCTTTTTAGAGGTCGAGGCTTGTTAGAAGCACGACTTAGAATAGGTTGACCAATGTTAGGTTAAATAAGCTAATTTTTTTTTAAAAAGTGTTGGAAACCAACAAGCGGTCTAACAATTATTATAGGGGGGTGAATATTAATTTGAAGTCGCTGATATACAATTTTCGGATTTAATTGAAAGTGGAAGAAATATTGTTGCTGGATTTTAGAGTTAGTGAAAAAAGTTGAGTAAGTGCCTAGCAGGAACCGAGCACCGATTAACAAACCGGTTTGCCGAGTTCCGAGCACACACTCAATCGGGTGTTGCAACGGATTTTAGCAACGGTATTTCAGTCAAGTATGCAGTGAAGAAACCGATTAAATGCAACTAATGCAGAAAACGAAAATGCTGAAAGCTGTAAAAGAAGAACACCAAAATTTTTATACTGGTTCACTCTCCACCACTGAGAGCTACGTCCAGTCCTCCCCAAACCTTGAGGAGATTTTTACTCAAAATCAAATGTGTGATTACAATAGGAATTGGAGAACCTCTCTAATCTACACCTATATGTCACCGAGTGTAGCAAACTCGTAACATTACCACAAATGACTTTGCTGCCTGTTGAAGAACGTCTCCAACACGTGTCAATGGAGACTTCCTTGAAACCTTCAAGGACTCCTTCTCTTCTGCACACGAAACACGAGAGTCTTGATTTCGGTGTTGGCTCCTGATTCCGAAACTAATTACTAAAATCTGACAGTTTGAGAGCAACTTCGTTTTTGGAATAATGAGGAATTGGTTTGATTACTAAAGTTCTATTTGATCTTTTCTCAGTTTATGAATATCACAGGGATGCGTCGAGAGTGTGAGAGCTTAAGAGTCAGCCCCTGATTTTGTTGAAGTTGATATATCTTATACTGATCAGACTTCCTCACAAATCAAGGAGGGAACACTACTGCCATAATGGGAATTGATTGAAACGAGATTCCCTCTCCAACAGTCATATTCGATTCTGACTTAATTTTGAATTTAATTTCTTATTTATTGCCAATTCCTTTTATAGCGAGATTCTGATGATCAGCGATTTCGAGCTCTAAGCTGAGGTGATGCTTCAGAGCTGAATGCCGAGCGTCGAGCTTGTTACTTGCTGAGCTTCTGAAGGCCGAGCTTCAACATTGACCTTTGATAACCGAGATTGGGCCGAGCTTTGTGAACCGAGCTTTGAAATGAGCTTGAGTTCCGAGCAAGATCTGAGCTCCAATGTTCGAGCGCAATTTTGACTTGACAATCTTGACTTGCCCGAGCTTGAGATTTGTCGAGCAACTCCTCACATGCCGAGCTTGAGATTGCCGAGCAACTCTTCACTTGCCGAGTAACTTCGGAGCAGCTTGCGTTGAGCTTCTCATGCCTTCTCATGTCGAGCTTCTGTCGAGCAACGATTTTCCAAGCTTGCTAATCATCTGATTCTCGGCTTCATTCGAGCAATTTGTCTTGATAAAAATTTAACCTTCCTTGCTGATTCAACAATCGCCCCCTTTTTGATGATGACAAATGCTTGTTGTTTTGACCGAGCTTCTGACCCTTGTTGATTTTACCAAGCTGAGTTCTGAGCATTTTACTTGATACCACTTGATGAATTCGATACTGCTGTGATCCTCTTTTGGGAAACGATACTGTACTTGAAACTGATTCTCCTCATGTGATCCTGAAACACATCACAAAAACAACAACACCACCTCTCCCCCTTTTGGCATGATAAAAAAGGAGCCTAATTATAACGCATAAGCCAAAAAAAGAGAATAAAATACGATGACAGAGGGCAAAAATAAAACAGATAAGACGATTTATTTCCTTTTCTCCCCCTGAACACCAATGAAACAGTAAAAACTAATTTTGACAGAAATACAAAGACATTGGATTTTGACATTTTCCCGAAGTAAAACATTTTGAAAAACATGAAGCAAACTTGATTTCCAAGCAACCGTACGAAATCAAGTATTAAACCAGGAAGATGGACAGAATAGGCACATTGAACTAATACACTGTTTTGAGTGACTAATAAAGGCTGAGAATCACTTAGCTGACATTTGATTCATCTAAAATGCCTAACTCCCTCCAAATACGATAAAACGATTCTCTCGGCAGGGGTTTTATAAAAACATCAGCTAATTGATTTTCAGTGCTAACAAATTCAATAACACAGTCACCTTTTTTGAACATGATCTCGTAAAAAATGGTGTCTTATTTAAATGTGTTTTGTTCGAGAGTGATATACTTGATTCTTAGTTAGATTGATTGCACTTGTATTGTCACATTTGATAGGTATGTGCTCCAATATCAAGCCGAAGTCTGACAGTTGTTGTTTCATCCAAAGGATTTGAGCACAGCAACTACCGGCTGCAATGTATTCGGCTTCTGCGATTGAAAGAGCAACTCAAGCTTGCTTTTTGGAAAACCACGACACTAGAGAACTTCCCAAAAGATGGCAAGTCCCACTAGTGCTTTTTCGGTCAAGCTTGCATCCCGCAAAATCCGAATCCGAATAACCAATCAAACTCAAAGATGCATCCTTAGGATACCACAAACCAGTGTTTACAGTTCCTTTTAAATATTTGAAAATGCGTTTTACTATTGAAAAATCGGATTCTTTCGGGTTTGCTTGGAATCTAGCACACATACACACGCTGAACATAATATTCGGTCTTGATGCAATTAAATATAGAAGGATTCCTATCATACCTCTATATTTTCTTACATCTACCGACTTACCCGATTCATCTTTGTCAAGGTAGCATGATGCACTCATCGGGGTTGCTGCACTTTTGCATTGTTCCATCCCGAATTTCTTAATCAATTCCTTGCAATACTTTCTTGATGAACAAAGATGCCTCCATTTAATTTTTTAACTTGATGACCAAGAAAGAAGTTTAGCTCACCCATCATTGACATCTCAAACTCCCCCTACATCAATTCTGAAAACTTCTTGCACAAAGACATATTAGTAACACCAAATATGATATCATCTACATATACTTGTACTAATAAGATGTCCTTTTTAGATTTATAAATGAACAGTGTAGTGTAAACTTTCCCTCGTTCAAAGCCTTGCTCTAGAAGAAAGGTACTTAACCGATCGTACCAAGCTCGAGGAGCTTGTTTCAATCCGTAAAGTGCCTTCTTCAGTTTATACACGTGATTTGGAAAATCGTGGCTTTCAAATCCGGGAGGTTGTTTCACATACATACACTTCCTCATTTATGAATCCATTTAAAAATGCGCTTTTGACATCCATTTGATATAATGTGAAATTCATTAATGATGCAAAAGCAAGCAAGATCCGAATTGCTTCAAGCCTTGCAACTGGAGCGAAGGTCTCATCGAAATCGATACCTTCCTCTTGGTTGTAGCCTTGAGCAACTAGTCTTGCCTTGTTTCTTATAATTTCCCCTGATTCATTCATTTTATTTCGAAAAATCCATTTTGTGCCGATTATGGTATGATCATCGGGCCAAGGAACTAAATCTCAAACATCATTTCTGATAAACTGCTTCAGTTCCTCTTCCATAGCCATAGCCCAATGTTCATCCATAATTACATCCTGTACTGAATCAGGTTCACTTTGAGAAACGAAAGATACAAAATTACAAAAGTTTAGAATTGACCGACGAGTGAGAAACCCTTTCGAGATGTCTCCGAACACGTTTTCAATTGGATGATTTCTATTTGTCTTCCAAGCTGGAGGAAGCTCGGATGCATCTCGGTTAATTGTTGTGTGTATGCTCGGAGGCTACTCGTTTCTTTCTATTCGGATCTCGGTTGAGGCCGAGCTGTGACTAAGCCTATTGCTCGGAGGCATTTTGTAACACCCCAAAATTTTAATCTCCGATTAATGAAATGTTAATTATAAGTTAATTATAATTAATAGTTTCTATATTAATCCTTGATTAAAATATGTGTTCATATGACTAGCTTATGTGTGGAAATTATTTAATAAATAATTTAAATGCATAAAATGTGTATTTTGCATATTAGTCCCTGGGTTGTGACCTAGAAGCAATTATAGGAAAGGTTTTGGAGGGAAAGTAAATAAAATAATTATTTTTCAAAAAAACTGGGCAAAACACTCGAGTATAATTCAGAATACTCGAGTATTCTGGGTCAAACTGTACGAGTTAGTACGTTTGATGAGTCACCACGAACGATTTCCTTCCTCTGCCACGAAATCGTCTCCTTGCCAACGCCATGGGTGGCGTGTCGACACGCATGAGCACCCTCCATTCCTATTTAAACCCATCAACATCACTTAGTGGAGAATTTTGCTCAATCTTGTTGAAGTTAAAGAAGTTAGGGTTCCGAATTCGTCTTCTTCGATTCTCATTCTCTGTTCAGATTCAAAACATAAACCATACACGAATACAAAGCTTACATCTTGAGCTTTGTATAGAGAGTAAAATCGTGAGGATTGAGTGAGTGTGTTGGGAGAATTGGAGCTGAGAAGTTGGAGTTTGTTCTGTCAAAGTGTTGCTTGGAGCTTACTTTGATCTTGATTTCTGGTAAGCTCACGAATTCTTGAGTCTCAAATTCAGTTTCCTTAGTTAGATGATGTTGCATAGAGTATAGAAAACCTAATTTCCCCAATTTAATTCTCTGTTTCATGTGCAAACCAATTCCACTTTGGTGTTGTACTCAAAATGCTCTGCATGTTGGGGTTAAAGTGCTCTTGGTGCTGTGGAGCTCTTCTTTGGGGAATTTCTTGTTTGGAAAACGTCTGAGAGGTAAGGGGAAGTAATTATATTCACTAGATAGAGATTAAATTTCATGAATTGTGTTAGAGAGCCACCAAGAGGCTCTAAGGGCTTAGATTGAATAGGAACTTTGGTTTGGAGACCAATCCATGCTCTAAAACTGTGTTGAGCAAGTTATATATCATGCATGCAAGCTTAAATGAGCTTTACTTTATGAACATTGTGCTTATTATGCAATTTGAGGTGTTAAGTTGTTAAAAAGTGCCTTTTATGCATAATTGTTGGATTCTCTGTCAAATATGTGTTTTGATATGAAATAGGTGTTGTAACATGTTTAAATGATGTTATGTTAACTCTGTGGATCCCTGAAATGGACTGAAAATGAGTAGAAATGAATTTGGTATGTTAAAACCAAGATTTCAGTGCATTTTGCTGTGAAACACTCGAGTAACAGGCAGGATACTCGAGTAAAATGTTTGTAAAACAGTGTAAATGAAGCAAGAACACTCGAGTATTTTGTCTGGTACTCGAGTATCGGGCATGACCTGAGGACAAGTTAAGGTCAAACACTCGAGTCATTCAAGGTCAGTCGAGTATTCTGGAAATGTCCAAGAACACTCGAGTAACCCATGAACTACTCGAGTAAATTGTTGAGTTGAAAACCCAAATCCTCAGAAAGTCATGAACACTCGAGTAACTTTAAGAACACTCGAGTAATCTGGAAAATCTGAAGAACACTCGAGTGTACTGAATTTTACTTGAGTGAATTACCCAAAACCTGAAAACACCATTTTCAATTCTGACTCATTTGGTTAAGAAATTAATAATAATAATCTAAGGGATCAAGACTTAAAGAAATTGATTAATACAAATAGATCGTTTGGTGACGATCCTTTTGATAATGAAATAAGCCTAGGTGGCCTGTAAAGTATTAATCAACTTCCCTTAAGTCTAAAGGATAAAATGCATTCATTCTGCAGTTTGGACGGTAGGACGTATTTCATGTTTTGATAAACATGTGGAGGGCCTCTGGGAGTGCCAATACGCTTGCTTGATGATACGTCGTTGACGTGGTCGGCTTAGTGGATGCCGATATGGAGATATCGTTTGGATGACGATCCGTTTGGATGACGGGATATGCTCGGGTGGCATGGATACCAAGCTTGACGTGTACATTCTAGGTGAATGTACGAATTGTTGTATACCTAGGAATACAACGCACTGTGGAGTGTTGGGTTGTCAGGGATGGACGTCAGAGAGTGATATAGTCTGATGGAGATAGGCTTGAGAGCTAAAGTCATGCATCATGCCACTCATTCAGAATAATTGTAATAACTGAATTAAGTGTGAGCATCCTATGTGCATATAATACTTGCTAAGTGTTAAATGTGATTGATACTACTTGGCGCATATTTACATACTTATGTTGCACAATTTATTCTCTGTTGATTATGTGTATAGAATTGCTTACCCCTATGCCCTTGTAGGTGATGTCTCGCTACATTGCTTGCATCGAGATCCGGCCACTTCCTAGTGGCATATGGATCTATGAGGACCATCGCGCGGTGTTCGAGGGAGAGGTAGAGATTACCTTCTACCACCCGAACCCGCTGATGTGATTCCGTCCTCGTAGGTTTAGGATTCCCATCATATACACTATGCATGTACCCCCGTTTTACACTTACCATGGACCACCTCCTATGCGACCAGCTCGCTCTTACCATAGTTTTCATTTTCGACCTACCCACTCTCACCCTTTTACTTCGAGAGTCGTCCGCGAGGAGACTCCCTCTTCTGATCCGAGGAGCCCAGTCAGGGTTTCACCATCACCTGACCCGGTACCCAGTGGTAGGGTACACTCTCCCTCGGATGAGATCGAGGAGGATCCGGTGGAGGACGAGAGTGGGAGCGAGCCTGTCGTGCCTTCTACTGGGAGTGACTGGAGGGACGATGATCCCTAGGTACGTGCATATAGTGTATGATGTGGATATGTGGATCCGGTGTGTGGAGGCTGTGGAGGAGTTTTGCTGCTGCTATGATGATGATGCTACTACCTTACTACTCTTACTTTTGGGAGACTGCTACTGCTACTACTACATCTGATGCTGCCAGATCTACGTGACTACCCCTGGAGTTTATGTTTTGGTTATGTATATATTGTAGATATACTTTTGGAATACTCTAGGGTTGTGGTTACACTGTTATGTAGATCTGTTTTTATGGACTTGTACTTATGGATCTTGGAGACTATCATGATGGGACTATGTACTTATGACTTTTATTATATATAAAACCTATGTTTATATTACTATCAGATGCATAGTCCAATAATTTCCGCTTACTCTGATTTAAACTATTCAAGAGTTCGGCCATGAAAACTATTCGATGGTATCAGTTTTATCAAATAAAACAAGGGTAGCTTTAGTTATTTTCTATAATGTAAATGCGATTCTAAAAGCCGAATGTTACCCAATTTGTGAAAATGTTTTAGAAATCGCCGAATTCGATACAACTAATTTGAAAGGGTTTAAAGTTCATTCTCCAAGAGTTCCAAGTGTTGATTTGTGCACCCGTTTTAAAAAGAAAATTTTGTTTACACATTTTCTTAATAAACACAAGTCCATGTATTATCCAATATAATACTTTAATTACTATATTATATTTGGGTAATTCGGAAGGGTGTCACACATTTCGTCCTGCCGAGCTCCGACTTTACTTGTTTCGAGCTTCGAGATCCGAACTTTGTTACCACTTGATGATTGATCAACCTCTCTAGATATGTTCTCAGTTTTGCTCATTTTTTCCTTGCTGACCTCGGCAGAGTCCGAAACCTATATGCCTGCAACACTAACATTGTCTCCTTTCGGAGATTCATCAAATACCACATGGATAGATTCTTCCATAGTGGAAGTTCGTTTATTGAAAACTCGATATGCTTTACTGTGAGTTGAATAACCCAAAAATATATCCTCATCTGCTGTTGAATCAAATTTGCTGAGATGTTCTTTTCCATTATTTAAAATAAAAACTCTACATCCGAAAGCTTGCAAATGAGATATATTTGGTTTTCTACCCTTGTAAAGTTCATAAAGAGTTTTCTTTAAAATTGGTCGGGTCAGAATGCGGTTCATCACGTAGCATGCCGTGTTAACCACATCAGCCCATAAATAATTTGGTAGATGATATTCATTTAACATTGTTCGGGCAAGCTCTTCAAGCACTTTGTTTTTCCATTCAACAACCCCGTTTTGCTGGGGAGTTCTTGGAGCCGAGTACTGATGATCAATGCCGAACTTAGAACAGAATTTGTCAAATTTGTGGTTTTCGAACTCACCACCATGGTCTGTTCGAATTATAATCACTTTTTGGTTGACTTGGTTTTGGATTCGTTTGACATGATCTTTAAAACTTTGAAAAGTATCACTTTTTGAAGTTAAAAACAAAGTCCATGTAAATCTAGAGAAGTCATCTACAATCACCAAAGCATAATGATTGCCACCAAAGCCTTTAACCTGAGAGGGTCCGAACAAGTCCATATGAAGTAACTCTAATGGCCTTGTCGTGGACACCACTGGTTTTGAAGGAAAATTATCTTTATTTTTAGTGGGTTTGCACTTCTTGCAATTGGTGCAAACACCATCAATATCAAAAGTTATCTTTGGTAAACCAATCACTAAATTTCTGGATTGTAGCTTCTTCAATTGATTTACATTTATATGTGTTGTCCTACGATGCCAAAGCCAAGTATCACTCTCTTTGCTGACCAAGCAAGTGGATACCAAAGAGGTGATTTCATTTAAGTCAACCAAGTATGTGTTGTTATGCCTTTTACCAACAAATTTAACAACTTGTTCTTGTCACTTTTAATTATGCAGTGAGTAGAGGTAAATACAACGTGATTACCGATATCGCATAGTTGGCTGATGCTTAAAAGGTTATGCTCAAGCCCTGTTACGAAAAGAACGTTATCGATAATCACATTGGAAGAAATTTCAATTGTACCTTCACCCAAGATTTTACCTCGATTGTTGTCTCCGTAAGTGACAAACCCCTTCTCTTTGTATGAAAGTTCTGTGAATTGTCTCTTGTCCCCCGTCATATGCTTCGAGTAGCCGCTGTCAAGGTACCACCGATTTTCCCTTGCTCAGAAGCACACCTACAAAACATATATTTTACTTGATTGTTTCGGGTACCCAAATTGTTTTGGGTCCCTGGGGGTTAGCATAATTGTTTGAACCTTTAACAACCCACACATAGCATCCCTTGGTTACACCGTACTGTCGAATTTTGCATTCATTGCGAGTATGCCCATGAATGCCGCAATAAAAGCATGTCGGCTGTTTAGAATTTTTAATCGTAAAGAATGTGCCAACTTTTCTGAAAACTTTCTTTTTCGTGTCAATGTAACCAAGTCCTGCTTTGTTCGAGTTGGTTCTGTGTTTGATGGTTACTGAATTTTGCATACTGTTGCTTTTAGTGAGAGTTGCACAAGTTTTTTTTTTAAATTTTGAATTTCAGTTTTATACTTGGTGCAACTATCACATTGCTGATTTTTCAAACTCATGACAGTGTGCTCCAAAGATTTATTGCTGTAGTTTAGACTGTCAATGCGTTTTTCCAACTCAGAAACTTGCTCTTTATAATTCAGTAAATTATTTTTCAGTTTAGTGTAACTTTTGGCAAGCCTCTTGAAATCAGATTGCATTTCAGTATATGCAGTGTATAACTCTTTGTAATCATCAAATTCAGATTCGGTATTAGTTTCAGTGTCGGAGGTTACCTCAGATTTTTGTTCGGAAGTTGTTCGGCTTGGTGAGGCTTCCTCGTCGTGTCTGCCCATCAAACACAGGTTCATTGATTCTTTCTCAGTTGAGCCAAGCTCTGAGATCGGATCTTCCTCGTCTTCATCTGAGCTTGATTCGAACTCTTGCTCGGTTGATCCGAGCTCTGAAGTCGGATCTTGCTCGGTTTCTGTTCGGCACAATAAAGCTTGCACTCTTTGATTTCCTGTTATGCAGAGGTTTGCCTCTTCCTCATCATCAGCCGAGCTTGATCTCGACTTGTCACTATCCTCGGGAGCATCCCATATGATATATGCTTTCTTCGGCTTTCTATCTCTCCCATTCTTTCTGTCTTCACTACTGCTCTTTTGATTCTTGGGACAATAAGCTCTGATGTGCCCTGGTTCTCCACATCCGTGACACTTAATTCGATCTTTTGAGCTCTTGTGATTTTCGTCTCTGACCTCTTTGCCTTTGTTCCTGAAGCTTCGTTTGTTTTTAAAACACTTCCCGAATTTCTTCACCATGAGGCCGAAACTTTCCTCATCCATCTCAGCCTTTGATTCACTGCTCGAAGTGTCGTTGCTCACTTTTGAATGCTTGGTAGAGACCTTGAGCGAGATCCCTTTCTTCTTTTTATCTGACTCTTCGTGCATTGTCAGGCGATCGAGCTCCATCTCATGTTCTTGCAATTTTCCGAACAGGGTAGCAATATCCAGGGAGTCCAAATCCTTTGATTCCATGATTGCAGTGACTTTGGGCTGCCATTCCCTGCTTAAACATCTCAAAACTTTATTAATAATTTCGGAATTTAAAACTGTCTTTCCTAGTGCAATTAAATGATTGATGATATGAGTGAATCTCTTTTGCATGTCTGATAAGTGTCATATTTACTTAAAATATAAACATAATTTTACGCAATTATTTCACTTAATATTACGAATTTCTGTGTAAAATTCCCCCAAAATAGAATATTTGCAAATAATTGTCCTATTTTAATATATGATAAAATCAGAATATATTTGATCTTAAAATATTTATTTTGTAGGAAAAATTCAAGATTCTCAAGAAATAAATTATTTACAACCCAATATGTCCATGGAAGAAATGATTTACTAGGCCAATGTTTTTATGATCCATGACATACTTCGCTGTTTTGGCCATATCTTGGGCATCCATGATCGAAACGAGGAAAAATTGATGTCTATGCAAAGCTAAGAAAACAACCTAAGAGTTCCCCAGAAATAGCCATTTTCAAATGCGGCTGTTTAGATAGTCAAAATTTGATTCCAAGTTGGTGGATGCTAATCTGTCCATAACTTAGACAGGTCTTGGTATTTTGGTCATAATTTTAGCTTCAAAAATCAAAATGAATCAAACTTGATATCTCTACAAAGCTAAGGAAAAATTCTACAAGTTGATCAGAAATAGATAACATCAAATTCGGCTTATTAAAGGGTCAAACTTGGCTGTGAACTGATGACATCCAACCTGGCTGCAATACAAGCAAGTTGCACGACATGTCTCAGTGGTTTGGCAATAACTTCGGCTCCAAAAGTCAAAATTCGGTAATCTTGGTTGCTATAGAAAGCTAAGAAACAAAGGAACAACTTTTCTAGAAATAGATTTCATCCAATTTGACCATTTCAAGGGTTAAAAACTGCTGCCAAGCTGGTGCACCAAATCTGTCCACAAGCTGAATACGGGTTTGTCTCCATCTCTTGGCAAAACTCTATAAATTTGCCTCAAACTGCAATAAGAAAAGAAACCAATTTCCCTAAGAGTGCTTAGAGTATTAGGATATCATTTTAGAGATAATTTTGGTCCTTGAATGCATTATATTCAAGGAGGTTGTGAGCTTGAGAGTTATACACAAAAATGTTTGTAATCTCATTCAAATTATTCTCTAGTTCCAACAATACCATGAAGAACTAATTCTCTAATGGGAGTAGATGTAGCCAACCAAGTTTGAATATATTTTGGTGATTCATATTTATAATTCATTTCCTTTTATATTGGTATTTCATTCCGTTCTTAAAGTATGAAACTAACTGATCATTAGTTTCTTAATATTGAATTTATTCCGTGTCTGGAAAGAACTGTTTAGATTCTGACTTGAATGAATTTACTTGATACTTTATTATGCTAGGAATAGATGATAATGAATCATTTGCTTAAAGATGCTTAATTTTAATGCTGGATAAGTTTATCAAATATGCGAGAGATCGATATTTTATAAATTTGTCTTAGTAATTTATATGCGAGGGATCGATATAAAGGACTTACGTGCATCGCATCAATATACTGAACTGAATTATGAATCACTGATCATCAGATATATAAAAGCTTGGAAGGTGAAGTCTTCTCCCATATTTTTAATTCAAATCTCTAAAACAACTTAATTCAAACAACTCAATTCAAGTAACAATTCCAAGATTTTCATTGTATAAAAGGCCGAACCTCTTATTTAATCTATAATTCTAAATTATAATTGAATGGAAGGTTGAGCCTCCTATTAATTTTTAATTTGATCCTCCGCATTTTCTTTCATGTTATTGGCAGGTTATATCACCTACTTTACTTTAATGTTATTGTCTTCAATCTTGTCTTAATTCCACAAAACAAAACAAAACAAAACAAACTCCTACCATATATATTCACTTAATAAGCTAAAAACAAAAGAATTAATAAAAATTTCTTTTGTTCCCTGAGGATCGATACTCTACTTTCATTATCTACAAGTTGAGATTATTTTTACTTATCCAGAATCCCAACAATGTCACTGATCAAGACATTTAGGTGCATGTGAAAGAGTTCATATTCATGCATCAGTGTGTTTAATCTGGCCCTTCTAACTTCACTCGTTCCTTCGTGAGTGAGTTGCAAAATATCCCACATTTGTTTCGCATTTTTGCAGTGCGAAACTCTAAAAAACTCGTCATAGGACAGAGCCGAGGTGATGATGTTTTTGGCTTTCAAATCGTATGAAACTTTTCTTTTATCATCATCATCCCAGCTTGCCCGAGGGATATCTACAACATCATCTCCGATCTTTCTTTTAGGAATATGAGGACCATTTTCAATTGAGTCCCAAATATCGATATCAATGGCTTCGATGAAAATTTTCATCCTGGCCTATCAATAAGCATAACCATCACCTTTAAATAGTGGTGGTCTGTTTATTGATGAGCCTTCCCCTCCAAATGGATTGTTAGACCCCATTTGGTTTCTTTTGGATCTTTTTCGAAAAAGTTGTTAAGCTCGATCTTTCGACTGAGCTCTGATACCACTTGTTGGAAACCAACAAGCGGTCTAACAATTACTAGAGGGGAGGTGAATAGTAATTCGATATCGCTGATATACAATTTTCGGATTTAATTGAAAGTGGAAGAAATACTGTTGCTAGATTTTAGAGTTAGTGAAAAATGCTGAGTAAGTGCTGATTTGGGTCTAATATAAGTATCTTTTGGACTTCATTTTACCCTCTTTTACTTTGATTTGGCTTGTTTTCATAGCAAACTTAGGATCTTTTTATTAGTTTTTAGGAATTTTAGTAATTGTAGTTTCCCTTGAACTTTTTGATCCGTTCGTTCATTGTTTCAGGTAATTTTGGAGCTCAAATGCAAAAATTAATTATGGAACTGGAAAGAGCACGTAAAGACCTTGAAGTAGGAAAAAGAACGGAGCAAAACGGAGCCGGAACCTACCCTGCGCGCCTGGGGCGCGGGGACGGGTGCGCCTGGGGCGCGCCTATTGAAGAAAAGAAGCAACAACAGATACGCGCGCCTGGGGCGCGAGGCCGCGTGCGCCTGGGGCGCGCGTGCACTAGAACAGGCCCAGTTGGGCCAAAACTTCAGAAATTGATGGGGGTTCTACTTAGCGTTATATTAATTTGTAAATATAAATTAGTGATTTAGAATTAGGTTAGGCAGCCAACTAGAAGAGAAAACAGAGATTAGAATTGAAGAGGGAGATTACATTGCTTTGGAGCAAGTGGAGGATTGAAGAATTTGGGGTAATTTGTCTATGAATTTCCCTAATATGTATTTTATTCTTCTTATTTCTATGTGTAACTAAAACCCTCGTGTTAGGAACACGGTGAATTTGTATGGCGTAGCTTATTTCAATTTATAGTTTAGTATTTTCCATTTTTAATTCATGCGTTAATTGTGTTTTTATTGAATACGTAAAACTGATCACTTTATGTTCTGGATCTTCTTAATTCTTAATGAAAGTTAGGGATTTTGAATAGGCCTTGCAATTAACGGTATAATAACTCAAAAATAGAGATATAATTGGATGATTATATGATTTGGTAATTCCCTTGTGCTAAATAACTTATTTTCTAATGCTGTAATTTGTTGAGAGATCAAGGATTACAAATTTAGAGAGTAAAGAGTAATTATAGAGAGATCTAATAATTGCTATTAAAGAGGAATTGTCCATGAATTAAAGGAAAATCTAAACCATAGTTGAATAAGTGAAACCTACAATGCAACCAACGTTCCTAACCACTTTCTCCCATAGTTCTCAAGTTTTTATTTAATTTCAACAATTAATTAGTTTAGTTAATTAATAGTTTCAAATATGAATTTTAATTTAAACAACTTTTTAGTTATAGGATTTATTTCTAATTACATTAAGGTAAAAATATACTAAAAACACAACTCCCTGTGGGACGATATTCGGTCTTACATTGACAATATTACACGTTGACCCAGTACACTTGTTGGTACATCAACAAGTTTTTGGCGCCGTTGCCGGGGAGTAGTTTTATTTAGTTTATTTTTGGTACTTAGTGTAGTTATTAGTAAATTCTATTTTTCTTTTTATTTTTCTATTTTTAATTAGTTTAATTTAACAGGTGCTGCTTAACCGTTTTTATGCTTTTGCGCTCTGTAGGTAATCGAGGCCTTGTGCAATTTGATCCTGAATTGGAGTTTAGTGTGAAACGGTTGAAAAAGCAAGCAAAAAGAGCAAGACAAATGGCTGAATCACATGGTTCTGGTGGTTCTGGAGCAACACCCCAACCCACAAGGAAGACTTTGGCTGATTATACCACAGTAGATCCAGATGTCTGCACATCCAGTGTAGTCCGGCCAGCAATTTCAGCAGCTGCATTTGAGATTGATCCTCAACACATTCATCTCATCAAACAGGATCAATTCTCAGGTGCACCTAATCAAGATCCTACCGAGCATATAGCCAATTTCCTTCAGATGTTGGACTTTTTCAAGATAGAAAAGGTGCATCAGATGAGGCGATTCGCATGCGTATGTTTCCTCTATCTCTGAGGGACAAGACCTTTACTTGGATGAGGAATCAGCCTCCTGGTAGCCTTTCCAGTTGGGATATTCTAGTTAAAAAAATTCATGGCTCAGTTTCTCCCAACTGGAAAGCAAGCCAAGCTCCGCCAAGATGTTAACTCTTTCGTTCAAGCAAAGGGGGAGTTGTTACATGATGCATGGGAGAGATATAACCAGTTGTTGAAGAAGTGTCCTACACATGCTATACCAGATTGGATGCAGATCCGATTATTCTATGATGGGTTGAAGAGCACAACAAATTCATGATTGATGCAGCAGCTGGAGGGTCCTTGATTAAGAAGACTGTGGAAGAGGCAAAAGAGATAATTGAGACTATGGCCTACAACAGCAGTCAAGCCCTTGCTGACAATACTATCTTGAAGAATCCAAAACTGAGCACTACCCAGATGCAGACTCTCATTCAGCAGAATAAGGAGATGCATGATCAGATTATAGCATTAATGAAGCAGATGAGACAGAATCAGTTGGGATCAGTGGGTAGCATATTGGTTTGTGATTTTTGTGGTGGGAACCATCGGAATGGGGACTGTGCCAATGAGATGGGAAAAGCAGCGACTATTGAAGAACAAACAAAGTATGTGGGTGGTGGATGAAATAGAAATAACATGTACTCCAACACTTATAAACCAACATATCGCAATCACCCAAATTTCTCGTGGCACAGCCCAGCATTGAATCAGCCACAACAGCAGCAGAAGCCTTCCTGGGAGGTAGCACTTGATAAGTTGACCAACTCCACCCAATCATTCATTGAGGAGACTAGAGCCCAATTTGCCAATCAGGGTGCAAGCATTCGAAACTTGGAGGTGCAAGTGGGTCAACTTGCCAAACAGATCTCTGAGAGGTCGGTGGGAACCTTTCCCAGTGACATTATAGCTAATCCCAAGGAGAGGTGCATGAAGGTGACACTCCAAAGTGGCACAACATATGATGAACCAACTGCCAAGGGGAGTGCCATCAATGAAGATTCAAGCAAAGAGAAAGAGCCTAAGGGTGATGCAACATCAAAGAAGAAGGAAGGTGAGTTAGGAGCATCGAGTATGCAGGGTCCACCTGCGGATCACATACCAGTTCAGCCTAGGCCAGCTCCTTTGCCTTTGAGGGTGCCTTTTCCTCAAAGGTTAAAGAAAGATGAAGATAGGAGGCATTTTCAGAAATTTCTGGATATGATCAGAAAGATCCAGATTAATATCTCGTTTGCGGAGGCTCTTGAACAAATGCCTCTGTATGCGAGGTTTATGAAGGATCTTCTGACCAAGAAGAAGGGGATGCTCACTGGAGAGACATTTCAAATTGATGAGAAGTGTAGCAGAATCATAAAATCCAATCTGCCACCGAAGTTGAAGGATCCAGGAAGCTTTAATCTACCTATAAGCATCGGCAAGGATTATACAGGTAAGGCCCTCTGTGACCTTGGTGCAAGTATTAATATCATGCCTTTGTCACTTTTTAATAAGTTAGGGATAGTAGAGATTAAGCCTATTACAACTTGCTGATAACACCGCCCTCCGCCCTTATGGAGTGGTGGAAGACATCTTGGTGAAAGTAAAAGATTTTATATTACCCCTTGATTTTATGGTGCTTGACATAGAAGAGGATGATAACATTCCTTTAATTTTTGGAAGGCCTTTCTTGGCCACAGCAGGGGTAATCATAGATGTTCCTAAAGGAGAAGTTATTCTCCGTGTCAATGGTGAGCAAGCAGTGATAAATATTTTTGAAAAACCACCATGCACGGCGGATTGCTTCCCCCAAATCAATTGTGTTTCAAGCTCTAATGAACAAATTAATGATTTAGAGCTTGTGAACACTTTTGAAACCAATTGCCCTTAAGCCCCTTCTAGGGGCGATGTGTCAGGCTCGTGACATTAAACAAGCGCTTTTTGGGAGGCAACCCAATTTTAAGTAATTTTCCCTTAGGATAGGTCCTTTAGGATAGGTGATTTTTTTAGTTTAGGATAGTTTAGGTAGTTTTATTTTTTTATTGTGTCTGCAATTTTTTTATTTATTTATTTCTGCAAAAAAAAATAAGTTCACTTGTACAGACCAGGCGTGCCTGGGGCGCATTGCCCTGCGCGCCTGGGGCGCGCGTGCGCTGAGGGCCTTATGGCCAGCACGCCTGGGGGGAGTCAACACATTCCCCCCCCCACCCCCTTTCATCCCCAATTCAAATACCCTAACCCTAACCCTAATGTTGTCTCCTACCATTAGTGGTGCTTTGTTGCACTAGTGCTAACCATTGCAGGTTTTAAGTTTGGGGGAGCAACATCTCACTTGTGTTTAGTGTTGTTTTTGTGGATGTGATAGGTAGTATTCTTAATCTTTATCCTTGTCATTTTTGGTTAGTTTTTTTTTAGTATAGGTTTTTCATTTTTATTTTGTAGTTTTAGGTAGAGTAGTTTGCTTGAGGACAAGCCAACCTTTAAGTTTGGGGGAGTATACAAATAAAAATTGATTTTTCAGACTTGAATTGTTTCCTTATATTTGGTGTTGGTTTGTGTCTCTAGTGAAAGTAAGTGATTATTCTAGATTTAAGACTTTTTCTCTTTTGATGCATGTACATACTTAGTTTAGGACTTAGACTCATTGACTTTTAACTCTATTTGATTGAGCTGTAAATATGATTGTGAACTGGTTATTTTGGCAAATGTTTTTTCAGAACTTGTGATTAGTGAACTGACTTTAGCCCTGTGAGATTTTGAGTCTTATATTGAGGGGTATGCATTTTATTGAAATATTCTGATATTGAGACCCCTATTCTTTCATGAGTGTGTTCTCTTTGATGATTGTGCTCTAGAAGTTGACCTGTAACTATTTCAAAATTGATGATTGATTGCATGCATGAAAATGATTAAGGTACCTAGGTTGTGTTTTTGAGGCCTTCAGAATGATTGCATTGAAAATTGTTCCCTTAGTTGCCCACTTCGAGCCTTATAATGACATATGAATTTTCTTTGGTACCATGTAATTTTTGCATTAATTTTATTGTGAGTACCTTAGGAATTTTGGATGAGCAATTAAGTGGAATGTAATGCAAAAAAAAATGAAAAGTGTTTTGTGCCTACTTCTCTTCCAATGAAAAAATAAATTGAATGAAAGTGAAAAGGAAGAGAGTAGAGGAATTAAAATTGAAAAGTGAGAAGAATAAAGTTGTGATTGAGTTATGCTTATTGAAATATAATTAGTGCTCATTCATGAGTTCTAGGGGAATTTGTTCTTGCATTTAGCCCTTAGTTCATTATTCCTTCTTTCTTTTATCCCACCTAACACTTTAGCCAGGCCCCATTACAGCCAATAATAAGACCTTTTGATTTTTGTGTGCAATTGATAATTTCAGTGGAGATGTTGGTCTATGGTCAAGCATATGGTAGCACTTCATCATTGATGAACTTGTGTGCTTAATTGAAATATTACCCTTATACACTTTTGAGAGGAACATTTGAGAGGTTGAGAGTGTTCACTAGTCCTGAGTTCTGATTGGGTTTGTTACTCTAACTAGTTTGTGATTGTGTAAATAGTTTGTGATAATATGTGTTGGAGTCATGAGTCGTACTCTTAGATTAGGTGTATACATGTTGATTTAGGGAGTTTGTGTTTTGTTTAGAATTTTATTTTACTTTTGCCTGGGACATGCAAAATGCTAAGTTTGGGGGAGTGATTTGGGTCTAATATAAGTATCTTTTGGACTTCATTTTACCCTCTTTTACTTTGATTTGGCTTGTTTTCATAGCAAACTTAGGATCTTTTTATTAGTTTTTAGGAATTTTAGTAATTGTAGTTTCCCTTGAACTTTTTGATCCATTTGTTCATTGTTTCAGGTAATTTTGGAGCTCAAATGCAAAAATTAATTATGGAACTTGAAAGAGCACGTAAAGACCTTGAAGTAGGAAAAAGAACGGAGCAAAACGGAGCCGGAACCTGCCCCGTGCGCCTGGGGCGCGGGGACGGGTGCGCCTGGAGCACGCCTACTGAAGAAAAGAAGCAACAACAGATACACGCGCCTGGGGCGCGAGGCTGCGTGCGCTTGGGGCGCCCGTGCACCAGAACAGGCCCAGTTGGGCCAAAACTTCAGAAATTGATGGGGGTTCTACTTAGCGTTATTTTAATTTGTAAATATAAATTAGTGATTTAGAATTAGGTTAGGCAGCCAACTAGAAGAGAAAACAGAGATTAGAATTGAAGAGGGAGATTACATTGCTTTGGAGCAAGTGGAGGATTGAAGAATTTGGGGTAATTTGTCTATGAATTTCCCTAATATGTCTTTTATTCTTCTTATTTTTATGTGTAACTAAAACCCTCGTGTTAGGAACACGATGAATTTGTATGGCGTAGCTTATTTCAATTTATAGTTTAGTATTTTCCATTTTTAATTCATGCGTTAATTGTGTTTTTATTGAATACGTAAAACTGATCACTTTATGTTCTGGATCTTCTTAATTCTTAATGAAAGTTAGGGATTTTGAATAGGCCTTGCAATTAACGGTATAATCACTCAAAAATAGAGATATAATTGGATGATTATATGATTTGGTAATTCCCTTGTGCTAAATAACTTATTTTCCAATGCTGTAATTTGTTGAGAGATCAAGGATTACAAATTTAGAGAGTAAAGAGTAATTATAGAGAGATCTAATAATTGCTATTAAAGAGGAATTGTCCATGAATTAAAGGAAAATCTAAACCATAGTTGAATAAGTGAAACCTACAATGCAACCAACGTTCCTAACCACTTTCTCCCATAGTTCTCAAGTTTTTATTTAATTTCAGCAATTAATTAGTTTAGTTAATTAATAGTTTCAAATCTGAATTTTAATTTAAACAACTTTTTAGTTATAGGATTTATTTCTAATTACATTAAGGTAAAAATATACTAAAAACACAACTCCCTGTGGGACGATATTCGGTCTTACGTTATTGACTATATTACACGTTGACCCAGTACACTTGCTGGTACATCAACGAGTGCCTAGCAGGAACCGAGCACCGATTAACAAACTGGTTTGCCGAGTTCTGAGCACACACTCAGTCGGGTGTTGCAACGGATTTTAGCAACGGTATTTCAGTCAAGTATGCAGTGAAGAAACCGATTAAATGCAACTAATGCAGAAAACGAAAATGCTGAAAGCTATAAAAGAAGAACACCAGAATTTTTATACTGGTTCACTCTCCACCACTGAGAGCTACGTTCAGTCCTCCCCAAACCTTGAGGAGATTTTTACTCAAAATCAAATGTGTGATTACATAGGAATTAGAGAACCTCTCTAATCTACACCTATACGTCACCGAGTGTACCAAACTTATAACATCCATCCTTTTAAACTTAAATTATATTACTTTAGGTTAGTGATTTAGTAATAAAATACTTGGGGTTTTATAAAAATTTTGGCGAAGTTTCGTTTAAAATATGAACTTTCTGTTGGAAGTCAAGCTAGTGTTGGGAGACATGCTTCAAACTCTCTCATGGACTTCAAGCAATATCAAGTTATTGTTTTGATGATAACAAACTAACTCAAGATTCAAGCTCACAAGTTCCTTCAAGTTTCAAGATTGAAGATTCAAGCAAGATATAGCTTAGAAGCCTTTTCCCTTAGGACATTTGTAAGGTAATGAAGTTTTTATTCTTAAAGAGTTTAAAAGGCCAATGAGTTTTTCATTTAAAAAGGAGAAGAAAATGTGTTTTCATGAAAAGTTGTTTTTATATCTTAGTTTTGGTGAAAATACCTGATGTTACAAAACTCTGAATATTTTTATGAATGCAAAAAGGACTAATCGATTACTTTCTTGAGTTAATCTATTAACTTTGTTGCATCACAGAAAAATCAGAGAGCTTGTAATCGATTAAGTGAACTTTGCTAATCCATTACTTTCTTATGAGAGTAATCGATTACCTGGCTCAAGTAATCGATTAAAATTGTTGCATCATATATTTTCCAGAGACAAAGTAATCGATTACATGCTTTGTATTAATCGATTACATGATGTTCCATCACACAATTAACAGAGGCTCAGTAATCGATTATTTGATGAGTAGTAATCGATTAAATGAGTTGCATCATATAATGAACAGGGGTGATGTAATCGATTAACTATTATTGGTCTAATCGATTACTTGTTTTTCAAAAGAATTTAAAAGTTTCTATTTTTGAAGGAATAATCGATTACCTTCAAAAAGTAATCGATTACTTCAGTTTTTATTGAAAAACGTGTTGGGAATCATTTTGATTATTTCCTGATTTGTTTTTATATATAAGATTCTGATTTATTTTACAAAATTCGAAAATGATTTTAAATTTGAATTATTTCCTTTTTCGTTTTAAGAATCAAATCTTTATTTTATTTCTTAAATCATTTCGATTTAGTTTTGATTTTAAAACTTATTTCAAAATCTTATTTTATTTTGTTTTGATTTAAAATTGATTTTGTTTTACTGATTTAAATCTTTTTGAATTATAAAAGTTTTTTCAGAAAATTCACTCCAACATTACTATTGATATTCATTCATTCTTTTCTGAAATTCACGTTCTCTTCTTCACTCATTTTTCTCTGAACATAACGATCAAACATTTTGAAGAACTCTAAGAAAACTCTTGTTGGCCATTTAGACTTCTCAAGAAAAACTTCATTATCATAGAGCTTTGATGGTAGAATCTGTGTTATTGAGAACACGCTATACTTGTTGTAATCACTCACATCTTTTGTACTCAACCTTAGTGGTAGGGAGAGAATCCCAAAGTTGAATGTTGAGGCGTTCGTAGGGTGAGGAACCCTGCTGTGTGTTATTGAGACCCCTAGCGAACGGAGGTTCCTAGTAGTGTGCGGCGTGCTCTTGGTTATAATTGGGTGCGGCTCAATTGCTGGTTATAGAACTCTCAAGCGGGTCACTTGGGGACTGGACTAGGCATTTCGACGGGAAGGCTGAACCAGTATAAAATTTCCTGGTGCAAGCTTTTCTATCCCTATCTCTTTTATTTTCCGCATATTTCAATTATTTTCGTTTCCGCGCTACTCTATTGTTTTTATCAATCGATTTCGCTCTCCTTCTCAAACGTCTAATATCTCCAACGCAAAACAATTTTTTATTTATAAGGGTTTTCGCAATAAATTAATAAAACTCGATTCACCCTCCGTCTCGAGATTTTGAGGCCAAACCCAACAATTGGCATCAGAGCTAGTCTCTTGTGTTAAGACTTAACCGTCTCAAGAGTATGGCTTCAAACTCTCTGTTTGGTGGTGAAGGGAGTTCTATTAACCGTCCTCCCATGTTTGATGGGGTAGGGTACGCGTATTGGAAGCCCATATGAAAATTTTTATTCAAGGAGTTGGATTAAAGGTTTGGGATGCGGTCGTAAATGGTCCCTATGTTCCTACCTATGTGGTTAATGGTAACACCGTCGAAAAGGCTATGGCTGAGTGGACGGAGGAGGAGGAACGTAGAGTCCAGTACGACTTGAAAGCGAAAAACATTATAACATCTGCTTTGAGTTATGATGAGTTTTTCAGGATATCTACATGTGAGACTGCGCAGCAAATGTGGGATACATTAGAAGTCACACATGAAGGTACGACTGATGAAGTGAAAAGGTCGAGAATCAACACTCTGACTGGTGAATATGAGTTAGGCTTATTTATGTCAGGGGTCCCTGTACTTTCACCCTATTTTGTCATATACCCCTAATCTTTTTTTTATATGAAAATACCCATGTACTTTTCTCCGGTGAGTAATTTGCCCCTCCTCCCGATTCCGGCAAGTCGGTGTTGAGGTGGACCTTCGGAGTCCTTATCAGGGGTCCCTGTACTTTTACCCTATTTTGTCATATACTCCTAATCTTTGTTTTATATGAAAATACCCCTGTACTTTTCTCTGGTGAGTAATTTGCCCCTCCTCCCGATTCCGGCAAGTCGGTGCTGAGGTGGACCGCCGGAGTCCTTGTCAGCTCCTTCCACCTCAGCCACGTGGTATAAAACCGGAGGTCCACGTGTCAGCTCCCTTAAATTATTTTTTTTAATTTTTTTTAAATTAAAAAAAAACACCCACAACCCTAGACCCCTAACATTCAAAAAAAGCATCTTCATTTAAAAATCACAGAGCTCCCTGCCTCACACATCTCCACTGCCTGACCAGTAGGAGTCTCTTCCTCAGCGCCTGGGAAAGAAATTCTCAACTCTTTAAGCTCCAACATAGTTAACCTTCTAATAACAGGTTCATCCCCTTCTACACTAAGAACCCCCAACTCCTTCTCCATCTTCCACAAGTCTTTCGCATCCTCAACTGGATCGCCCTTCACCTATGCAATTTCAAGTTGTCGATTGGAACCACCCAACAAAACTGGACAATCATCACTTACCCGTAAGCCATTGTTATCGTTATGCATACTCCTCTGCTTAAGCCTTTTTCTTTTATAAATTTTTGGAAGCAAGCTTTTCTTCTTCTTTTTCTTCTGGCCATGATTCACTTTCACCACTGGACCACACACCTCAAATGGTGAGGTGAAAGAAGATCCCGATCTGGAGCTACATGACTTCATGGTGCAAGGGTGAGGAGAAGAAGAGAAAAACAAACAACAAAATAGAGAAGAAGAAAGATGAGAGTTCGAGGGAAGGAAGGAGAAAGAACTAGAGAGATAATGGGAGAAATGAATGAGAGAGGAAGAAGAGAGGAGAAATATCGAGGGAAGAAAGGGAGAGAAATGAAGATGGCGGGTGGGGAGGGAAACAAATAGGGTTGTGGGTGTTTTTTTTAATTTAAAAAAAATAATTTAAGGGAGCTGACACGTGGACCTCCGGTATTATACCACGTGGCTGAGGTGGAAGGAGCTGACAAGGACTCCGGCGGTCCACCTCATCACCGACTTGCCGGAATCGGGAGGAGGGGCAAATTACTCACCGGAGAAAAGTACAGGGGTATTTTCTTATAAAAAAAGATTAGGGGTATATGACAAAATAGGGTGAAAGTACAGGGACCCCTGACAAGGACTCCGGCGGTCCACCTCAGCACCGACTTGCCGGAATCGGAAGGAGGGGCAAATTACTCACCGGAAAAAAGTACAGGGGTATTTTCATATAAAAAAGAGATTAGGGGTATATGACAAAATAAGGTGAAAGTACAGGGACCCCTGACATAAATAAGCCTATGAGTTATTTAGAATGAAAGATGGAGAAACAATTCAAGAGATCCAAAAACGCTTCACGATGATTGTCAACCAGTTGACAACATTGGGGAAGAAATTCACCAATGAGGATCTCATCAACAAAGTTCTAAGGTGTTTGGGAAGAGAATGGCAACCCAAAGTGACGGCAATTGCTGAATCAATGAATCTTTCAACCATGACGTTGGCGACTCTCTTCGGAAAGTTACAAGAGCATGAAAGCGAACTGAAAAGATTGGCTCAAGACGACGAGGAGAGCAAAAAGTTCAAATGTCTAGCATTCAAGGCTGAAGCACCGACAACTGAAAATGATTCAGACAAAGAACTGATCAATGATTAACACATGGGTTTGCTGGTCAAAAAGTTTGGGAAGTTTCTGAGGAAGAAAAGCAACTTCAACTCCCAAAACAGAAAGGACAACAAAAAAGGTGGAGGATCATCCATTACATGTCATGAGTGTGGCAAGCCTGGTCACATCAGAGCAGACTGCTACCAGTTGAAAAAGAAAGAAAATTCAGAAAAAAACACCTCCAATCTAAGGAAAGGGAAGCAAGCATACCTGGCATGGCTAGACAACGAGGGGAGTTCAGACAAAGATTCAGACGAACAAGAGGAGACAGCCAACATATGCTTGATGGCACATGGAAATGAGGTAACTTCTAATCTAGAACATTCTTATGATGAATTACAAGAGGCTTTTGAAGAATTGCATGAGGAATCAATGAGGTTATCTTTATTGATTTCTTTGGAAAAGAAAAATTCAGCTTCTCTTTTACAAAAGAATAAAGAACTTATTAAAGAAAATGAATTTTTGAAAAATCAAAATAAGGAGCTGAATTCGACTTTGAAAAATTCATCAAACACCTCGAGTAATGAAGTTAAATTTAAAACTAGTTCTTCTTCTTATAAGTTTTGCAAGGACTTAGTTAATGAAATTGAGGATTTAAAACAAACACTTGCAAAATTTACGAAAAGTAGAAATACTTTAAATTTAATGCTAGGGAGACAAAAGTGTTTCTTTAATAGAGCCGGTCTAGGATATCAACCCGGTAGACTTCAAAAGAAATTAGGTACCATTTTTGTCCTTGCTAGCAATCATAAGAAACCTTTAATTATGTCATATTTGTGGTAGAAAAGGCCATGGTGCACATGAGTGCGTACACCGGAAAGTGAAGTTCGTTAAACCTAACAATGAAACTAAAAGGTGGCATGATTTGAACTATGGCTACACTAACGCTCAAGGACCCAAAAAGATATGGGTACCCAAAAAGAAACCTTGAATCTTATGTTTGTAGGTTACTCCGGAAGAAAGGAAATCGTGGTGGTACTTGGACAACGGATGCTCAAAACATATGACAGGAGAAAAATCTAAATTTTCGCATCTCGTTCCAAAGGACCAAGGACATGTGACTTTCAGAGATAACAACCAAGGAAAGATTCTTGGAGTCGGTAAAATTGGTACACTTCCTAACCCTTGCATAGAAAATGTATTACATGTTGAGGGCCTAAAACATAACTTGCTAAGTATTAGTCAGTTGTGTGATAAGGGCAATATGGTTATATTTGATTCTGATAGATGTATTATCGAGGGTAAAGTTGATAATCTTATAAAGCTAATTGCTCGCAGGATAAACAATGTATATGTAATTGATTTTAACTCAATACCCTCAAATGATGCTAAATGTTTATTAACTAAAGAGGATGAATCTTGGCTATGGCATCGTAGAATAGGTCACATCCACATGAATCATTTGAATAAAATTTCTTCTAAAAACTTAGTAGTTGGTTTACCAAAGCAAAGTTTTTCTATTTCTGAAAAATGTGATTCTTGTTCAAAATCAAAACTCACAAGGGCATCTTTTCCTTATACATGGACATTATTTATTACTCATAAAAATGATGTATACCATGAATTTAAAAAGCTAGCTAAGATTGTTCAAAACCAAATGCATATGAGCACTGCATCCATTAAGACTGATCATGGTGGAGAATTTGAAAATCAATTTTTTTGAAAAATTTTGCGAAAAACATGGAATTAAGCATTATTTTTCAGCTCCAAGAACTCCTGAGCAAAACGGGGTTGTGGAGAGGAAAAATCGTTCATTAAAAGAGCTTTCAAGAACAATGCTTAATGACATGAATTTGCCTGCATATTTTTGGGTCGATGCAGTGAGTACAGCTTGTTATGTTATGAACCGTGTTTTGGTACGGCCTATTTTAAAGAAAACCCCCCTATGAGCTGTACAAGGGGAGAAAACCAAATATTTCCCATTTTCGTGTCTTTGGATGTAAATGTTTTGTGCATAATAATGGTAGAGACAATCTAGGAAGTTTTGAGGCTAGAGCTGATGAGGGCATATTGCTTGGATATTCTATATCGAGTAAAGCTTATAGGATTTACAATAAATCTCGTAATACTATTGAAGAATCTATTCATGTATCATTTGATGAATCCGATCCCAGGAAGCTGGGAAATGTATCTGTTAATGACATTTCAGGTATCCTTGGAGATTTATACATTGATGAGGATGAGGAGCCAAATGCTAAAGGAAAGGATCATTCCGAATGCAATGAAAAGTCAAATGAATCAGTTGAGGATAAAAATCATGAACAATCCATGGAGCTCAATTCTGATTTGCCTAAGGAATGGAGAACATCGAGGCACCATCCAATTGACCAAATCATAGGTGATATCACAAAAGGTGTAAGGACTCGTAATTCTATTAGCAATCTGTGTAACTATTTTGCCTTTGTTTCTCAAGTGGAGCCAAAGAATATTTCCGAGGCTACGCTTGATGAACATTGGTTACTGGCTATGCAAGAAGAATTAAACCATTTCGAAAGAAATTAGGTTTGGGAACAAGTTCCTAGGCCTGAGTCTCATCCGATTATTGGAACTAAATGGATTTATAAAAACAAACTTGATGAGGCTGGTTTAATTGTTCGAAACAAAGCTAGGTTAGTTTCACAAGGTTACAACCAGGAAGAGGGGATAGATTATGAGGAAACATTTGCCCCTGTTGCTAGGTTGGAAGCCATTAGGTTGCTCTTAGCTTTTGCATGCATTTTATATTTCAAATTATATCAAACAGACGTAAAGAGTGCCGTTCTGAATGGTTTTATTAATGAAGAAGTATATGTGTGTCAACCCCCCGGCTTTGAAAATTATGAACACCCTGATTATGTTTTTAAATTGAAAAAGGTTTTGTACGGACTCAAACAAGCTCCTAGAGCGTGGTATGACCGTCTTAGCAATTCCCCAAGGCTGCAACATTCCAAAGCTCATTGTTTTTGACATTCAGACCTCCAAACTTCTTAGGTTGGCATACTTTGTCCCAGACCACATTAGCTCTATATCTCCCTTGCTCATTCTTGCCCCATAAGAAGGCCCTGCAACACTTATCAATATCCTTAATGACAGATTTAGGCAAGATGTAACAAGTTTCCCAATACACATGCAGATTCATAAGTACAGAATTTATCAAACAAAGTCTACCCTAGTAGGACAAGTTTCTAGTTTTCCAGATATTAAGCCTTGTAATAATTCTCTGCACAATTGACTGACAAGCTGCTCTATTCCATTTCCTGGTCATAAGAGGAACACCAAGGTACTTACATGGAAAGCTACCAGGTTTAAAACCAATCATATTTACAAGCATCTGCTTAATATCCAATGAAATACCAACCATGAAGAGGGTGGACTTCTCCTGATTAGCTTCCAGACCAAACCATTCTGAAAATTGAGAAAAAGCACTGCAGATGATTCTGATGCTAGCTGGGTGTGCCTTACAAAAGACCATAAGGTCATCAGCAAAAGCTACATTAATGATTCTTAAATCCTTACACATAGGATAGAACCTAAAATTCCTGTCCTTAGCTGCTGCCTGAAAAGCTCTAGTCAATATTTCCATGGCCAAGACAAAGATTAAAGGGGATATAGGATCACCCTGTCTAATCCCTCTAAAAGCCTTGAATTTAGGTCCTTTCCTACCATTAAGCACAATGCTGAAAGATGATGTAGTAATGCAAGCTATTAACCACTTAATGAATTTGACAGGAAATTTAAGGGCATACAACATTTCTTCAATAAACTCCCAATCAAGAGTATCATATGCTTTCTTCAAATCAATTTTCATCATGCATCTGGGTGAAATTCTCCTTTTGCCATAGTGTCTGATCAAATCTTGAGTAATCAAGATATTATGCAGGATGTATCTATCTTTCACAAAAGCACCTTGATTATCATGAACCAAATCAGGCAGCACCAGACTCAATCTATTGCACAAGAGTTTGGAAATGCATTTATATAAGCTATTACAGCAAGCAATTGGCCTGAACTCATTAACAAACTTAGGAGAGTCTATTTTAGGGATCATTACCAAGAGAGTGTGATTGACTTCCCTTAACATATGGCCTGACTGGAAGAATTGATTAACTGCTGAACAACAGTCATCTCCAATAATGCTCCATGCTGCTGTAAAGAAACCTGAGCCATAACCATCAGGCCAGGAGCTTTGTCATGATGAATTAAAAACATGGCCTCCTTAATTTCGGTTTCAGTAAAAGGCTTTATAAGATTCATCTGCTGCTCCACTGACAAAGTTTTCCCTTCTGCAATAATATCAGTTCTGATGGGAGTTCTGATGGCCGAATATTTGATGGGAAAAAATTTGATTTTTATGAGTATGGTGAAAGCCTAATATATTATCATAGAATCTTAAAGTAATAATCCTTTGATGATGAACAAAAATTTGTTTGAGAATTATTTTATTATTTTGTTGGGCTTGGCCGTGAGGCCTATAAGGTTAAAATATATATATATATATATATATATATATATATGCATGTATGTATATATAATTGTTTGATGTTTATGTGTATAATTGATTTATGGTTAGTTGTAATTTATTATGTGAATATAATGATTATTATAAGATAAAAAAATTGTTTACTATTATTTTATTTTTTTAGGCCGAATGATTATTTAGTGATTAGGTGTGTTTTTTTAATTTTTCTAAGTGCCTAAGTGTTGTTTGATGTTGTACTCTAATTATTTGATGTGATTTCATGAAATAAGAGTTAAATAAATGATTTTTAGTAAAAATAAATAAATAATAATAATATTTTTAATTCAGGAAAATTTTATTTTAATAGGGCTGTGAGTCCTAAAGAATTATTTTTTTTATATGTATTTGTGATGTGTAAATGTGTATAAGCATTTAGTATAATGTATAGTGTGAAAATATGTGTTTTAAGGTGAATAAATAATTTTTTTGGAAAAAAAAATAAAACTACCTTACTGTCCAGATTTGAGTAATTAAGAAAACATGATTGTTTTTCTAAGTTAAGTTCATTTTTAAGATTGTAGATTTTAAGCCTTTTTGTATAAATGATAGAACTTGAAAAATAATGAATTTTGGGTGAATGAAACTCTTATTTGAGTGGCTGTCCAACAAGCATAAATTGTTAATTTAAATCAAACTTAATTATATTTTTGTAATAGAACTTGTAATTAAGTTATAGGAATAAAGCAGCATAATTTTCGGATAAACCTTTTAAAATAGAAAAGTGATTTTTAAGAATATAAGAACTCATGTTGTCCAGATTTTTTTTAATTGAATTAACCTTAAAAATGGTTTGGAATGAAAAAGTATATGAGTTTATGTGTTAGGAATCTTATGTGAATGTTATGTGTGTAGATGTTTGAAAAGTAATTTTTAAGAAGCTTTGTTTACTGCTTAAACGTTTTAATTAGTTGAACCAAAGTAAGTCATGTTTTACATAAGATATATGGTAAAGGTGTAAGTGGTAGTTGTTATAAGGTATATGGAAGTAAATTTTTTTGTATGTAAAAGTATGAATGTTTACCTTTGGCGTTTATAATTAAATTCTAAAAAAAATTATGTTGAGCTTAGCTTGAAAGGTGTTTTCTTGATTTTAGAAACAAAAAGAGAAAGAATGGTTTTATCTACATGAAATTGTTTTATGTTACTGATTTAATTTTTTTAAGAGCTTCAATAAATTTATTTAAGTTATCTGTTATGTAATTGTGTATTGATTGGTCCCTTGGATAATGTTTGTCGAGGATAAAGGTTCTAGAGACGCAGGTAAGAGAAGCTTTCCTAAGACATAATGGCCCTTTGGGTGACATTAGGATGTTCTCGATCATCTCAAATATCAGAACTCCGTAATTAGTTGTCAATATACGTGACGACAACTGTTTGTGTGTGTGTTTAGCCAGACAATGTTGAAACAATAAATTTTATCTGTATAATTTAATGTTGTTTATTGATATGTAATTATGCTATGTTGAGAAGTCTTGTTTATCTGTTTTGATTAATGATATATATATCCTCAAAAGAATTGATGAAATGATTATCATGTTGTGATATCCTGAAATACTTGATGAAATAATTGTGATGCTGAAATATCCTATGATAGTTGATGATTATTTGGAAAGAATTATGATCTTGAAAATGTAAAGATTAAAAATTAAACTTTAACCGTATCGTCTGAAATTAGTGTACAGTGATGATGCACGTAGCACAGATAACCTCATGTTGTATATCCCTAATCGCACTGTCTTTTGACGTGAATGACGTGTCGTGGTTGCGAGCATTGTGGAATCCACTGTACGTAGGGAGGTGTTTGTTCGTTTTCTTTTTAGAGGTCGAGGCCTGTTAGAAGCACGACTTAGAATAGCTCGACCAATGTTAGGTTAAATAAGCTAATTTTTTTTTAAAAAAAAGGACTTAAAATGCTTAAAAGACCTAGAAGCTTAATCCTTCCTAACTCTGCGTTGAGAGAGAAGTAATGGAGAGGAAAGATACCGAATACTTGGAGGTCAGTTCATCCTTTCGAGTGGTGATTGTGATAGGGGAGGGCAAGGACGGTGAACGTCAAGAAGCCTTGAGCGCTTCCCTAGGTGGGACAACGCTGCAATGGTCAAGGTCACCTGCTGGGCATTGATCGTAGCAAAGACTGCAACGCGAACTAGGGATAGAGTTGTAGCCCCCTTGAGAAAATCGGAGATGGTGAGAGGAAATCTGAATCGAGGCTAGAGGTCATTGTTTTTTTATTTATTGACCAACAGAGTGTGGTCCACTATTGTTGTCTTTTGCTGACCAACAGAGCGTGGTTTAAGCTGGTACGTACCCTTTGACACTCGATGCTGGCGTGGTTAGGATTCCTGTCCGTCTCATCTGCTTTCTGAACTAGGTCGTGGTTGGATATTGAGGAAGAGATGTATCGTGTGTGCTGACTTGTCCCCTTGCCTCAGTGATTACCCTCCCTAAGTCATTGACGGCTATGTTTCAAAATGAGAAGAGAGAATTGAAAATGATTGATAAGTTTTTATTGAAAAGCCTTGTTGAGGAAAAGTGAAATTGTTACTGAAAATATGATGTGATATGATGAGATGATGCTAAAATATGATGATGCTGCGAGATTATTTATTATTTGTTTATCTGCTTTATTTATTTAAAGATGGTATATGCATGTTTAATCTTAATGTGATCCCTGTGAGTAAGTCCATGTCGTCGACGATTAATTCGTTCGGATCGCTTACTCTCTCTCTTTTTCTTTCTTGTGTACCCTTCTTCCTTGGTTGGCAATTAGATGGCGGACCACACCCTGAGACTGGTTATGTATCCTCTCATGGGGGGACAATAGACTAGGACTGCTAGAGGATGGATTTAGGAAGGACCTACTAGACTAAGTTTTGAGGACATAGATCACATTCTGCGTGGAGTAGCTACAGACTGTGTTGAGATTCGTCTTGTGCTCAGTGACCTCATGCCTGGAGGACCAATAGATCATCATGCTACACAGATAGCACCACCTGCTGGTGTGGCTGCAAGAGCAGATGAGGATCCAGAGAAGGACCCTGTCGACGACGCGTAACTGTGTGTAGTTGTGGTCTTAGTTATTTTGTTTTATTTCAGTTTAGTATGGCAACCCTTCTGATAAAACTGATGTAATCCCTATATGCGACTAGGAATTTTATTTCATGTCGTATTTCTTTTGGTTAAGTGTTTTGGTGGATAATGATCATGTTTATCGAAAACAATTTTATTATTAAGTAAGGCAAATGATGTTTGTTTTATTCCACAATTACAAATGTCGTATTTTTGGAGTGGTGATGTAACGTGACACTTCTTTTTGAAAAAAGAATTTTTAAGTGTAACTAAATGAAACAAACTATTTTCAAAAGTTAATTAAATTAAATGATGAAAACCCTTTCTAATAAATCATGTGGGAAGTAAAGGTTTGTTTAAAAAAATGGCGCAAATTTTTACGAAAATTCTAAGTCCAGATTGGAGTGTTACATAATGCACATATAATAAACATATTCCAAGTATCAAACATCATCAAATCATAATAACTCATAATCAACCCAATACATGAACTAGAACCTAGAAAATTAATACTTGAACATATGAATTTCATTTTTACTCCATTTTAAGTCCTCATACCCATCCGGTAAGAATTAGTAGGTTCATTTAAACTTGTTCAAATAAAGTATTAAGCCATGGGTTTTTGACCTCTAAGTCTATGTCCCATTTCCAAATTTGTTTCCCTTGAATCTCACATGGTTCCTATGAATTTAGCTTATTAAATACCATTCTAGCAATTAGGTAACTTCTCCCATACCTGTATGAAGCTAGAGAAATGGTTGGTTGAGAAGAAAATTGATAGGAATGAATTTGTGCTTGAAGATCTCCAAACCAAAAACTTGAAAACTACTGCAACAGGGGTACTTTGGCCACGATTTACACCATGAATAAGTCATGAAAAATAACGAACCAAGTTAGCTTAAGCAACTAGAAAGTACCAAATTCGATTATAAACAAGTTCGAGATGAAACGGTTCAATGAGCTTACCAAACCAATTCAAGAAAGATGGTAAAACGAAATTGTTTCTGCTCTGTTTCAGTTTTATATGGCTAAATTTGCAAGCTTATAACTTTGGCTACAGGGACTCAAATTTTGTGGTTCTTGTTGCTATTTCAAGATAGGAAATAGAACTAGAAGTATGATTTGGTTGCACTAAATTTCGTTGTTTGAGGAGAGAGAACAGAGAGCTCGAAGAGAGCACCAGAAAACAGAGAGTGATTTCGGGTTTAAGAGTTTGGAAGTGAATGAATGCATGAAACCCCTACTCCTCTAGTATTTATAGGCCAAGATTAGCATTCTTCAGTCCTAAGAAAGCTTATGACAAGCTGGAGCAAGTTGACAAGATTGGAAAAAGGAAAAATCGAGTTTTTTATTCAAAAATCGCATGAAGCCGCCACAAGCTGCTGCTGATCTGGGCATAATACTCGAGTATTTACCCCAATACTCGAGTATTCAGTGGCTGTCCAGGATATACTTGAGTATTGATTGAAATACTCGAGTATTTCTACTGAAATGGGCCAAAAATTTGAATTTTGTTATTTTTAATTCATTCCTTTTCCACATACATTTAATCGTTTATTATTTTCAAATAATTATTCAAAGTTCATAATTAATTCTACTTAACATAAAATTCCTATCATCAAATAGTGCTCCAATAATTATATCTATATATTATTATTATTTCGGGGATATTTCTAGTGGGTGTTACAATCTCCCCCACTTAAAAAGGAATTTCGTCCTCGAAAATCAACAGATAAATATACTTACCCGAATAAATACGGATATTCCTCCCTCATCTGACTCTCAAGCTCCCAAGTGATGTCACTAACACCACCTCGTTCCCACCCGATTTTTACTAAAGGAATCTCCTTCCCACGCTGCTGCTTAATTTTTCTATCTTCGATTCGTATGGGACTGGTTTCGAACGTCAAATTTTCTCGCAAGGGTATCTCGTCTGGCATGATGTGAATGATGGAGGCGGGGTTGGGCATATACTTTCTTAATTGCGAAACATGGAAAACATTGTGCAGGTTTGATAAAAACCAACGGTAGGGCTAGCTGGTAAGCAACGGAACCAATTCGCTTCAAAATCTGATAAGGGCCGATAAACTTGGGTGACAAATTTTTCGATTTCATCACGCGCCCAACTCCAATTGTCAGGACCACTCGGAGAAAAACATGCTCACCTTCCTGAAATTCCAATTTGGTCCTTATTTGGTTCGCATAACTCTTTTGCATGCTTTGTGCAGCTTTCATCTGTTTATGGGTCACCTTAATCTTTTCCGTTGTTTCTTGAACAACATGAGGGCCGATGAGTGTATTCTCCCCCATTTGGAACCAACATAGTGGGGTTCTACATTTCCTTCCATACAAAGTTTCAAAGGGTGCCATTCCGATACTTTCATGAAAACTATTGTTGTACGTGAATTCTACGAAAGGTAGCGATTGACTCCAATTTTCACCGTACTCCAAAGTACATGCTCTCAACAAATCCTCAAGAGATTGAATTGTCCTTTCAGATTGACCGTCCGTTTGAGGGTGATATGCTGAACTCATCCTCAACTTCGTTCCCATTGCTTGATGCAAACTTTGCCAAAACCTTGAACAAAATCGAGGATCACGATCGGATATGATACTAGAAGGAATTCCATGCAATCGAACTGCTTCCTTTATATAAAGTTGTGTGAGCTTTTCCAAAGAATATCTCATATTAATTGGGATAAAAGTGTGCTTATTTTGTCAACCAATCCACTATTACCCACACAGCTTCATATTCTCCTTGTGTTCTTGGAAAACTAGATACAAAGTCCATAGCAATACTATCCCACTTCCATTCAGGAACGTCTAAAGATTGAAGTTCACCACCAGGCCTCTTATGTTCTATCTTAGCCTTTTGGCAAACAAAGCAAGATGTCACATAAGATGCCACATCCTTCTTCAATCCCGACCACCAAAACATTTTCTTCAAGTCTTGGTAAATCTTTGTGGTTCCAGGATGCATGCACATCTTAATCTTATGGGCTTCGTCCAAGATAGTCCTTCTTAGCTCTTGATTCGCATGAACACAAACTCGATCTTTGAACCTTAAGACTCCATCGGGTCCAACTTGAAATTCGGGTTCCTTTCCTTTCAGACTCAGTCTCAGCTTTTCTTGCAGTTCTAAATCATCCTTTTGCATCTCCCTAATTTGCATTAAGAATTCATTGGAAATTTGCAACATTCCCAATTTGATGCACTTTTGTCCCACATTCATTGGATATGTTGTTGTTGATTTTTATATTAATTTTTGTTTATATTGTTGAGTTCCAGAAAAATAGTCTTTCTCATGCGTCTATTCTTCTATTCCTAACCTTCAATGACGAATATCCAATTGCTCGCTAATAGATGACATCATCTTTGCAGAAGAAATTTAAATCAAAATGATTAGAATAATAAGAATAAAGATTTTTAGGATTCAATCTTATTATTAACTTGAGATAAAATAATCGATGAAAAAGATAAAATATTTGATTATGATTAATAAGTATAAATGTCATAATCATATTTAAAAAAAAACTAATTGTAAAAAAAAAAATACTCCATCCATCACATAGATATAAGATTTATCTCATAATATCATCAAACAAAAAAATATCAGAATGTTTAATTCTGATTAATTTTGATTTATCATAATAAAGTCGATAATCATATATAAAAATGTCAATCTATGCATAAGATAAATAAGGAATATATGAGATAAAAAGTGTTACATTTTTATTCACATGAGGAAGTATAAAATTTATCAACAAGATCATCTACTTTAATTTTTTTAAGTGTAGGGTTTGGTTCGAACTCCTACCCTTTTATATAATTATTTTTGGTTGTTGTTTAATAATAATCTTTAATTTAAAATGTTTAATATAAAAAAAATTAAAATATCAATAACCCGTGCATTGCATAGGGTAAGATTTAGTACTATATAATTGAGTAATATATCATATTAGTCCCTGACTTTGTAAGCATCGATCAAGTTAGTCCCTGACTTTATCGAAATAGCAATTTAGTCCCTGAGATTTCATTTTAATTCACATACGTCCCTATCTTTATCTCATTTTAAAGCAAATACATCCCTGCGATAGTGACAGCAGGGACTAACTTGATCGACGTTCTCCTATCTCAGAGACTAAATTGCTTTTTCGATAAAGTCAGGGACTAACTTGACCTACGCTTACAAAGTCGGGGACTAATCTGACATATTGCTCCTATATAATTGATGACGATTGATTTTAGTTTCCTAACAGAAAATGTAAGATAAAAAATCAACCTATGTTAATGAATCATTTGAACGACAATTCGATTAAAAAAATCATAATAAAAATTACGATGGATATTAGTGTTTGATTAAGTAATAATTTTTTTACATGAAGTTTAGATAAATAAGATTTCCAGAGTTCATTGTAATTAGGTGGAACTTCAATGTTTTTTGATTATTTAAAGAGACTTTAAATATTACTTGCATAAATAATTTATAAAAATTTCTTAACATGTGTTGTACGACATACAATATAATTTTTTTTAAATTGCATTTTTTAAGTTTGTAAGAAAGAAAGAATCATAAAAAAGCATCATATATTTTTTTTATAAAATAATTCAGCAATTTATTCAAACCAAAAGTATATTCGAAGCTGAAGAAGACTAAGAACATATTACAAGTTGCAATATATAAATACTCCTAAATCAATGATAATTGTAGCATTCATTATACTTTCGATTTTTGTAATAGAATTCGGTCCTACACAGATGATTTTTTTGTATGCTCCACTTGCAATTAGTGCATTTATCGTAATCCCTTGAATCGTCATAAATGTCAAAATGGTGTAATTTACCCTGCCATGTAAAGCTGCAGAAAAATAATGTACTTTCAAAGAAGTTAGGCTTAAATTGAAACTTGTATTCTTCTTCATAGTTAAGATAATGAACACCAAGATCATCATCTTTGGATTTGCAATGAATTGTTAAACGAATGCCAACACCTAAGTCGTTTTTAATGTAAACATGTGTGTACTTCAAAGATGTTGAATTTACCTCACTTGTAGCCACAAGAGAGGCAAGTAAAAGCAGAACGAACAAGAAAGCATGACACCTTGATGGAACCATCATCATCTTTTTTTTATTAAACTTATGTGTATATAGTGACTATATTGGAGCCTATTTATAAAGACAACTCCTTTTAAACATATGACATGCATGAGCTATTTAAATAATTATTTATCAAATAAATTTGTCTTATTCATCATCATAATGATGAATGTTGACTTTATATATATACTATTATTTTTTCCTACAAAATACATGGCATTTTAGTTTAATTTATAGGCATTTATGATATAAATGATATAAATGAAAAGATATTATGATATTCATAACAAAATTTTAATATCAAACTTATAAAACCTGACATATCAGCAATGGATCATCAAATTGCTATAGGACCGAACTTCAAACTTTTCATATTTTTCACTTCAGTTTTGAGAAAGTATATAAAATTTTTTATATTTCCATTATTACTAACAATTGTAAATAATTTTCTTAAAGGTAGTGTGTTTTGGTCAAAGAGACTTAATTACATTTACGATAAAAAAAAGTATTATCTCTAAAAATTATCTCATAATTTTTTCAATACATTAATATTTAAAAAATTTTAAAAATTATATTTGCATTCAAGTAATATTTAAAAAGTAATTTTGAATAAAATTAACATTAGAATAATTTTTGTTATATAATGATACGTACTTAAAATTATAAAGCGTACTTAAAATAGGAATATAACGTAATTCAAATTCTTATTAATTAATACTTTCATATTTGAATATGAAAATGAACATTTATATTTATATAATATTTTTATTATTTCATAGACTCTATATAAAACTCTCCACTAGATTTTGAAAAATGACATAATCTTATAAAAAAAATGATGTTAAGACTCACTCAAGACTTTGTTATGGAAGTCCTTAGATAAAATTAAAGAGTTTTTCTAACATGTGACTTGCCTTTAGAACACTTGTTAAGGTTATTAGAAGTGAAAAGTTAATTATAAGTTAATATTATTTCTTCTCTACTCAAATGTAAGCCCCTTTGAAACTTTTCCTTGATTATTCTTAATATATGACATCTTTCCAATTTCCAATGGTATCACTAACTTCTTTTCCACAAATACCATTATTTATTCAATACATTTGAGAGTTTCATAAATAATTATAGGAATAACTATGAAAAAGCTAAGTATATCAAATTTCTGTATTTTCAATACCATTAATAATACTGACTAACTTTCTTAAAAAATGCATGTAAAAAAACTTACATTTAAAACGGATGAGAGTACAAATTAATTATAATAAAAAATGTTAAACTTAAATTTTAGAATAAAAATAAAATTAGATTTCAATACTGACTAGACTAAACCAATTGAACACATTACACTACTAGAGAAAAGACGTTTAACATCGGTTAAAAACCACATTTAACATCTGTTATTGAACATATGTGGAAAGAATAGATGTTAAAAGTCGGGACTTTTCATAAAAGTTTTACATTAGAGGTCAAAAGTATTTTTAACATCTGTTAAGGGACATCTTCTATCACTTTTTAACCTCTGTTTTTCATAATTACAATTTTTTTTTTTACCAAATAAACTAAAATTCAACCTACAAACCCGAAAATCAAACATACTAAAATTGAACCTACAAATACGAAAGCACAATGGAAAAGCAACAACAAAAACAAAAAAAAACAAAAATCATTTCAATATTGAATAACTTGTAATTCGTACAAAGTAACCACAATCATAAAATAATATCTAGTTATAAAACTCATACAAGTTAATAAATCTACAACTAGATAAAGCATTCTATCAACCTACTTTCATTAAATTGAAATAACCTTCTTGCGCTAGAAAGTGATAAGACATGCCAAGGAAGAATAAAAACAGCATTATTAGCTCTCAAGCCAGGCAAAAGCGAAAGCTCTTGGTCGGCCACTGTGAATGTTTCGAGAAACTAGCCTTTACAGGCTTTGTCTGGTGACGCCTTCGGGTCCAAAGAAGGCACCTTGATATGGGTGCTTATAGCATGGTGCGGAAAGTCAAAGCATCACTTGTGGTGCCCAAATATCACCGTTTACTACAGATTTTTGTTGCTAAAAGACCCACATGCAAAAAAAAAAAAAAAAATCTATGTCCATTTTCCATTACAAACCAAATGGCAAAGCTATTGGACACAATCCGGTACCCTCAAATAGTTTCTTTATTTCATCATCTTCTCAGCTTCCATAAAAAGTTTTTTAACTTCATCTTCTTCTTTGGTTCAAGTGTTGATCATGACCTTTGGCTTTGCAAGTTTTCTTGTACAACATCTTTGCCCGTTGCTGACATTTTTGTCATTTCAAGGTTTGTCATAAGCTCCGTTTTCATCTTTACTTAACTGGGATTGTAAAGAAGTATAACTCGGATTAAACCAGTCAAGTCGATCCATCGGATCTGATTTTAGCAAACATTGGTTGGTACTTTGAAGGATTGTATTGAGCCATTTGAGTAGAAAAGTCATTTGAAGGGTATAATAGCTTATGAGCAATGATTGAGAGACTTACATAAAAAGACCTACTCATAATCTTACACATTAGGATCTTCACATTTGTTAGTTCTTTTATTTAATTATTTTTAACTTGAAAATAACAGGTATTATAATAATCTTATGTGTAGGTTTGTAACCTTGCAAATCTCTAAATCATTTTCATATCTTATATCCCAAATATATCTCATAATAAAAGTACCATCTCTCAGCATATTTTCTCATTCATTATGGAATATATAAATGAATTGATTAATAACAAATTCATAATACTCACTCTGGTCTCATTTATAAGGAAAAAATGACTATTATAAGTAAAAAATTAACTAATTTTTTATTCTCAATACAATCATTCCTAAAATATCCTCATAATGTGGTTGAGTTATTTAATTTTTGTTTCATTCCCAATGTAAATTTACTAAAGTAATCTATTTTTTTTTATGAATTTAAGAAAATTAAATACATTTAACTAACTTCCTTAATAAGTGTGAATTTGTTATTTTTGTTTAAAAATGAGAACGGAGGGAGTACCACATTATGACACATATATATTCCCTCCGATTTTATTTATAAGTCATTTTTTAGAAGAAAAAAATTTATTCTATTGTAATTATTATCTTATCATCACTATGTAATTATGAAGGTTGTATTTAGAATAAACTCTTTAATACTATGTAAATATTCTAAAACGATTTATAAAAAGGGACATCAAATTTACCAAAATGGTGCTCTATAATAAAAAAAACAGAGAGAATCATAACCTCATACCACAGTGAGCTCCGTAATACTTTACCTCATACCCCTATTTTATATACAATAATGACCTCAATATTACTTTAACCTGACATACTGTAACTATAAAAAAGAATTTCAGAATTACTTTTCGTTGCATTTAAAAAAATAAAAAAAAAATGTGGGTTGGTCCGCATAAGCCCACAGCCCGCTATAGTGCAGGTTTGTGCTACATGATAGTGTCCTCAATTTGTAACCCGGTTATTTAGCGACCAGGCACGAGCCGTTTTGACAGCTCTAACTATAACCTCTCATACCACAATGAGCTCCCTAATACTTTACCCTCCAAAAAACCATAATGACAGCACTAATCAATACTTTAAACTCAAAACATTCTGGTTGTTAATTTACCACAAATAAAAAAAAATTACTATAATCACAACTTTTTCTTTGTTCATGCTCAAAGGTTTTATGGTCATACAATTAGGGTTAAGGTTAGGGTTATTTCAAAAGTTAAGGTTTCTATTTTGGTGTTCTGAACCTTCTCTCCTCCTATTATAACATCAACTAGTTTAGTTTGCCCGTGCGATGCACGGAATTAAACAAATATATTAGATCACATCTCATCATATATAATAAATATTTCGAAGCCAACAAATTCAATAAACAATTTGAACTAATAATCAAACTTAATTACTGGTTAAATTATATAAGATAGTTCATATTATTTATAATTGATTTGAAATTGCATATTGCTTGTTTTAATTCAAAATATTGTATTCATAAAAAATGGAATCAAGTTGTTGTTTTTATTTTTAAAATCAAAGTATTCTATTTGATAAAATGGAATCAAAGGAGATGTTTTTTTTTTCAATTTGTCAAAAGTTAAACTTATTAGAAAATTGAAGATCAAATAATGCATCTTGCAAAAATCTCATTTTCACTTCAATCTTGACTTTCGTTTCGTTCAAAATTGTAAAGTAATCATTCATTTCTTTCCAAAGTTTCTTCATGTCATTCACTATTTTTGGCCTCACAGTTGCAAAAAAAAATACAAAAAAAAAAACAAAAGGATTATGCATTAGTAACGAATAAATTAGAATTTCATACCGAAAGTATGATTTAAGAAAATTATGTTATGCTCTATCCATCCCATAAAGATTGACGATTTTTGAATTAATTACTTTGATTTTTTTGACATTGTTTTGGGAGATGGTGAGTATAAATTTTAAAAATTGAAAGAAAAGAAAAGACTCTTTGTGCAATAGTTGAGATCAACCTTGAAATTTCACCACTGGATAAACTCTTTAAAATATTAAAAAAATTATTTAATGCAAAATAAAATATCAAAAAGGAATAAATGCAATAAAAACAAAAATGTAAATAAAAAATGGGAATATAATTGAAATCAAATAAAGCACTTCTCACATTATATCATGAAAAATAAAACTATGCAGTCATTTTGTTTATGCAATTGACTATAAATTTAGTATTTGAATAACATCAATACATTAAATATATATATATATATATGTATATATAAACTAATTTTTAATTATTAATTTTAAAAAATAATTAGAAAATTATGAGGAAGTGTCACATAAGCAATTATTATCTTGAAGATTTCATCTTTTTATAAAATATAATTGATAATTGATATTTCTGCTTCTATTCTCGTTAGAATCCAATGAATTGTTAATAGCTAATAAGATCCACCAAGACATTTCACCGCTGAATCAACTATCTAAATATTAAAAAATTTATTTAATGCAAAATAAAATATTAAAAAGAAATAAACGCAATAAAAACAAAAATGTAAATAAAAAATCATAATATAATTGAATTAAGATAAGCACTTCTCGCATTTTACCAAGAAAAAAACTGTGTAGTCATCATATTTACGCAATTGACTATAAATTTAAGAAAAGAACAACCTCAACACATTAAAAAAATATGCAAGCTAGATAAACTATCAAAATTGTGGAAATAATAACATCAAGAAACTTAAAACATAACATAAATATCTCCACTAAGACACCCTCGTTTTATATCTTGAAAATAATAAATATTTCCAAATATAGAATACTTGCTATCAAAAATTGGGACTGGAAATTTTTTTCTTTTTTAATTGGTACTTGCTCAATTATAAACACTTTTAATCTGGACGAATAATTTGTATCCGGCTTAATAATACCTTAATTATGAAAAGGCTCTCGAGACAATATCTTTCTAACATACTGAAACAGCTTCGTGGCCCTTATTAAAAATATATTATTTGTCTCTTGAGTTTGATCGAATATATAAAATAGAAACTTATTGCCGAATCCTTTTGAATAAAAAATCAGAGTATGCGAAAGTAAAAGTAATACTTGTGGGGCACTGCTGAGGTAAATAAAAACATCATATATATATATATATATATCAAGATAAAAACCCCACCAGTATCATCAGTAGCAAGTAACATAAGTCGAGATAGCAAGTTTTGATGAAACATATACAAACCAGCTGCATAAAATAAACCTTACTCTAAGACCTCTCAAAATATATACAATATATCACAATATCCAAAAATAGAAGTCCCAGAGCAGGTCATCCATGTCCTCAGCAGCTCCTCTGATCCTCCACAGCTCTATCCCTAGGACCTAGGATCCAAAACATCTATGCTATGCAGGTTCCTTGGAACCAACGGGTCCACCTCTAGCAGAAACAGTCGGCTCGACATGCACCTCCTCCTCGTCCTCATCCTCCACAGGGTCCTCCTCGATCTCGCCTAACTGTGCAGAGACCCCATCACCACTGGGTCTAGGATCTGCAGAAGCAGTCCTCTCAAAATCAGTCGAACCAGGAGAAGGAGTCTCCTCAGTGACAACTCTGTGGGAGGAAGGATGAGAACGAGTGGCAGCTCTAAAACGAAAACTATGGAATCGACGCACAGGTCGAGCCGGGGGTGGTCCTCTATATGTATAATAAAAAGGCGGAACATGCATAGTATAGACTAAAGGGATCCTAAATCTACGAGGTCGCACCCAAACCAGAGGGTTAGGGTGGTAGAGAGTGATCTCCAGCTCCCCCTCAAAGGTGGCAAGGTGCTCCTCGTACGTCCATATACCACTAGAGATAGGGCGTATCTCGATGCAGGCTAGGTATCTGGCCATCACCTAAACAGGGCATAGGGAGTAAGTATACACATATACATAATAATAAAGACTAAAATTACAAACACAATTATGTCATGGACAGACAATAATGCAAGTACATATGAGCATACCCATTTTCAACATTATATCTCTTATAATGCAAGTGGCATGATGCATGATTTTCTATCCACAACTGAGGCCTCTAAAAGTCCATCTTGGACGTCCATCCAATACACCGTTGTGTTCCTGGAACACTGACATTCGTTCCCAGAACGTAATGCCAAACCATACTTGGATAAATAAGCATCACTCCCAGAGTGTGCATCACGTTCTCAGAACGCATACGTTCCCAGAACGCATAAAAACCATGTCCCAGACACTAGCCACATTCCTAGAATGTGTCATCAAGTAGGTTACAATTTGGTACTCCTAGAGTACCCTCCTCATATTCCCAGAATATGATAAACGTTCCTACCAACCAATCTTCCATTCTCTATGCATTAATGTACAATTACTAAGGTTGGTTTTATCTTTACTTTAATCACTGTGATTTAGAAATATTTCAATTTCTCTTTTGAGTGATTAATTTGAGCTATAATCCTTGGTACAAAATTCACTCTTGAATTAACTCAAAAACATGCCATTAGACTTGGATTGGGAAAAACTTAACCAATGGAATTCATTTTCCTTTAAAAGACTTAATTTTTATTTTTCAGTTTCAGGTACTAACTGGTTACACTCTCAGACTAACCGATTAGAATTACAGACCTGAACTGGTTTACCATTGAAATTCAGAAAACCTTTTTTATTGAATTCTCTACCCAATCCATAAACAAGTTTCAACATTGTTTTATACCTCAAATCCACTATATTCATCACTCAAAAGTCTAAATCACATTCCAATTTCCAAATGAGCACAATTTCTTCTTGAATTTGTCTCATTACAATAAGGTATTATCTCTCCATTTCAATCTGAACCATACAGTATTAATCCACTTATTTTTAGATTGAGTTCCAGTGAAATTAAAGTCTAGATTTGAGTCATAATAATAAGAACACAGGACTAATTTCAGAAATTCATTTTCTATGAATTTTTGCAGTGACTAACCTGTTACAAATATCAAGTAACCGGTTAGATTATGCAGCCTGCACACTAAAACATGAGGTTTTTCAAACCATTCTTTTCATTACTCAAATCTAACCAATTTCATCACTCAAAAGAGTTCACATACCTTAAAAAAACATGTTTAACCACAGAAACACATTTAACTTGCATGCATTAAGTTTAATGTATCAAATTGCATAAAAACCCACATAAACACAATTTAATACCACAAAACTCATAATAAACATTTAGATTAAGATTCAGGCATCAAAATCACTTGCATGCATTTACACAAAGTTGCTCAAAACAAAATTGAGCTAGAATTTGGCCTCCAAGCCTATTGGTCTTAAACACATAATGCCCTTTTTGAGTCTTTGTTGACTCAAATCCTAAATCACTTGATTTTAGTCTAAATCTAGTATAAGGTAAACTTCTCCCATACCTCAAAGTCGTTTTTGATGAGTACTAGCACTGAAACTTGAAGAAAATCCACAAACTCACACAAATCCTATGTTCTGCTCTCAGCCACGATTTCCATCAACAGGGTTCAAACACCAGAGAATTTAACATAGAAATTGGTCAAAGAAATTGGGGAAAACAATTAGAACTCAATCTAGGTAACATGCACTAAGAAATGAAAGTGATTTGAGGCTTAAGAGTTGTCTGTACTTACCAAAATCGAGCTTCAAAGCAAGCTCCAGAAATCAGTTTCTCAGGTTTTGCAAAACTTGGAACTGAACTTGACAAACTTCGTACTCCTTCCACACTCAACCTCAACTCTCAAACTTGGTATATATACAAAGCTCAAGATGTAAGCTTTGCAATGGTGTATAACTCTCAGCCTTACTCTCAAAGACAATGAAGAATTTCAGCAACGAATTCAGGAACCCTAAACAGAGCCTCCACACTCAATCTCAGCAAATCAACCCTAAATTCGTCAACAACATTGGCTTATATAGAGGGATTTCCTTGCCATGCACGCCGGCGCGTGTTCTCCACTGAGTTTAGGCTGATTTCGTGGCGATTCCAGGGATTAATCAAGTGATTACTCATCAAAACGCACTAACCCAGTTTCTGGGTTCATCGTCTAACCGGTTACAGGTCATTACTAACCGGTTAGGTCAGTACAAAATTTAAAAATTAATACTTTTTAAATCTTTCCCTCCAAGAACCTTTTCAATATTACATTTGGGTCCTAAACCAAGGACTAAAATGCAATATCCTTATTTTTGCATTTATTTGCCATATAAAAATATTTCCACTTATTTTTATATTTCAGGCTAATTAAATACAAAATATAAACTTGGAAAATTTATATAAATTAATAATAAAACTTTATTATTAATTTCTTTATTATCCGGAAGACGAAAATTAGGGGTGTTACATCCACAATCCCTTAAATTCTTAAATTGAGATCAATTATTTAGAAAACAAAATATCGTTGGTGTGACTTTATGGACGTTAGTGCCTTGATTATAAGTAGCCATGTACGACCGATTTAATACACAAAATAATGTAGAGAACATAAAGAAAAATATGGTAGTACTATCCATTTTTACAATTTGAAACATTAATAATAATAATAATAATAATAATAATAATAATAATAATAATAATAATTAGATGTGAAAAAAATAATAATACATATAACCTTTTCATCAAGCACATTTGACAATTCCAGGTTGATCTTCAGAGTATTTGATGACCTTACCATTTTTTTATTTTTTTTGGAGCACAAACTTAATTTCTGATATGATTAAATTGTATGTTGGTTTCTATTTTTATAATTGATTTGATTTTGTAGATTTTTTTTTTAAATTCAAAATATCATATATATCCAAAACAGAATCAAGTTTGTTGATTTTTTTTTAATTCAAAATATCCTATCAAATTTCGAATTAAGCAAATGACTTCTTTTATGAAAACAAATCGAAAACATTGAATTAACAAACTAATTTTGAAAATAACAAACTAATTTCGGATTTTCCTCAAATTTGAAATTTGAAATAAATATTAATATAAAACAATTATTTTCTTGAAAATTTCCTTTTTGTATAATATATAATTGATAATTGATATTCATATCTCTATTCTCGTTTGAATCAAATGAACTGTTGGTAGTTTTCTTTTTTTTAATTCAAAATATCATTTTTATCCAAAATGGAATCAAGTTGTTGGTTGTTAAGTGGTTGAGTCTAACAAATCAAGTAGTTCTTACAAATTTTTGAATTCAGATTTTTTTTTATCAAAATTGTGGGAAATTATGTGCTGAATTTTTATTTATTTTTAAAACAAAAAATTGGCAAAATTATGTGGAAGTGACACGTCAACAGTTTTTGAATTTGCAGGTATCCTCTTTTTATAATATATATATATATATATATAATTGATTACAAATAGATAAATTTAAATACTTTAATACCATTAAAACCATCCATCACATACATATAAGATTTATCTCATAATATCATCAAACAAAAAAAATATTAGAATGTTTAATTCTGATTTAATTTTGATTTATCATAATAAAGTCGATAATCATATATAAAAATGTCAATATATGCATAAGATAAATAAGGAATGTATGAGATAAAAAGTGTTACATTTTTATTCACATGACTACATGAGGAAGTACAAAATTTATCAACAAAATCATCTACTTTAATTTTTTTAAGTGTAGGGTTTGGTTCGAACTCCTACCCTTTTATATAATTATTTTTGGTTGTTGTTTAATAATAATCTTTAATTTAAAATGTTTAATATAAAAAAAATTAAAATATCAATAATCCGTGCATTGCACAGGGTAAGATTTAGTACTATATAATTGATGATGATTGATTTTAGTTTCCTAACAGAAAATGTAAGATAAAAAATCAACCTATGTGAATGAATCATTTGAACGACACAATTCGATTAAAAAAATCATAATAAAAATTACGATGGATATTAGTGTTTGATTAAGTAATAATTTTTTTACATGAAGTTTAGATAAATAAGATTTCCAGAGTTCATTGTAATTAGGTGGAACTTCAAAGTTTTATGATTAATTATTTAAAGAGACTTTAAATATTACTCGCATAAATAATTTATAAAAAATTCTTAACATGTGTTGTACGACATACAATATAATTTTTTTTTAAAAAAATTGCATTTTTTAAGTTTGTAAGAAAGAATGAATCATAAAAAAGCATCATATATTTTTTTATAAAATAATTCAGCAATTTATTCTAACCAAAAGTATACTTCGAAGCTGAAGAAGACTAAGAACATATTACAATTTGCAATATATAGATACTCCTAAATCAATGATAATTGTAGCATTCATTATACTTTCGATTTTTGTAATAGAATTCGGTCCTACACAGATGTTTTTTTTGTATGCTCCAATTGCAATTAGTGCATTTATCGTAATCCCTTGAATCGTCATAAATGTCAAAATAGTGTAATTTACCCTGCCATGTAAAGCTACAGAAAAATAATGTATTGTCAAAGAAGTTAGGCTTAAATTGAAACTTGTATTCTTCTTCATAGTTGAGATACTGAACACCAAGATCATCATCTTTGGATTTGCAATGAACTGTTAAACGAATGCCAACACCTAAGTCGTTTTTAATGTAAACATGTGTGTACTTCAAAGAATTTGAATTTACCTCACTTGTAGCCACAAGAGAGGCAAGTAAAAGCATAACGAACAAGAAAGCATGACACCTTGATGGAACCATCATCGTCTTTTTTTTATTAAACTTATGTGTATATAGTGACTATATTGGAGCTTATTTATAAAGACAACTCGTTTTAAACATATGACATGCATGAGCTGTTTAAATAATTATTTATCAAATAAATTTGTCTTATTCATCATCATAATGATGAATGTTGACTTTATATATATACAATTATTTTTTTCCTACAAAATACATGGCATTTTAGTTTAATTTATAGGCATTTATGATATAAATGATATAAATGAAAAGATATTATGATATTCATAACAAAATTTTAATATCAAACTTATAAAACCTGACATATCAGCAATGGATCATCAAATTGCTATATGACCGAACTTCAAACTTTTCATATTTTTTACTTTAGTTTTGAGAAAGTATATAAAATTTTTTATATTTCCATTATTACTAGCAATAGTAAATAATTTTCTTAAAGGTAGTGTGTTTTGGTCAAAGAGACTTAATTACATTTACGATAAAAAAAGTATTATCTCTAAAAATTATCTCATAATTTTTTCAATGCATTAATATTTATAAAATTTAAAACTTGATGATCTCCGTACGGGCCGAAGGCTGTTTACCTAAGGTCACCGGGAGGTGGATGGCTCCTAGGAGGCGAATCGCCTCACCCGTGAAGCTGATAAGATTGCCTTCAAAATCGACGAGGTCGGACGACCTCAACTTCAGTGCTTGAAAAGTGTGAAGAAAAAGAATGTCGGCCGAGCTTCCTTGATCAATGAAAACTCGGGCGACTTCAAAATTGCCAATCAACGCCGTGATCACCATTGGGTCATTGTGATCCAGGATGATGTCCTCCATGTCTTGATCGGAAAAGATGATGGGGATGTTCCGAGATGGTTTCTTGTAGATGGGCTTGTGATGAACAGCTAATACTTGGTTGACATACCTTTTCCTTTCTGATCTCTTCTCACCGCCACCGGCAAAACCTCCCGAGATAGTTTCAACTCGGAAATTTTCCGGTGACTTATCCAAATCTTGCACCACAACCATATTCACTCGTTGTGGTTCTTCATTTTTCTTTTCTGGAGATGGATCAGCCTTTGCTTTCCCTTTGTCCTGGTTGGGGCTCCGAGATCTTCTTCGGCCTCTTCTCTCCACAGCTTCTCGTACGTACTGTTGCAACTTTTCTCTTCTCACCATATCTTCGATAACGTCTCGAAGCCAGGTGCACTGGTCGGTATGGTGGCCATACCCATCGTGGAAGTTGCAGTACTTTGATTTGTCTCTGATATTATTTTGGTTTCTGAGGAAAGGTGGTTTGGTTACGTTTTTGAGATCGGTCTGCATGGTTTCTCTCCATACTTGTGACCTCGGAACCGTCAGCGGGGTGTAAGTATCATACTTGGTGATGTAAGGACGTCGGCGGTCCTCGACATGAGGACGTCGTCGGTCGCCTTGGTCCGTCCTTGCACCTCTGTCCTCCCTGTTCCCTCGAGGGCGACCTCGAGGAAGGGAACTCTGTGGAGCAGCTTGAGCGATTTCCATCCTACTTGATTGACCTTTGTTGAATTCCTCTAGATTGATATACTTGTTGGACCTTTGTCTGAGCTCGGCCATATCTCTCGGTGGCTTTCCTATCAGTGAGTCTTTGAATCCTCCCTCGGCCAGACCCTAAGTCAAGAGGAGGACGACCACCTCAGGAGGTAAGTTGGGGACCGAGCTGGACTCATTGTGAAACCTGTGTAGGTAAGCACGTAGAGATTCGTCCGATTTTTGCGTTACTGTTGCTAGGGTGTGGTCGGACCTCGGTTGCACACAGCTAGCAGTGTACCTATCGAGAAATGCTCTCTTCATTTATGTCCAGTTGTTGACAGAATTCTTGGGTAACGTTGAATACCATCGGAGGACTGGAGCTTGGAGGGTCATGGAGAAAGCTCGGCACTTGAGCCGATCTCCACCGCCATGGAAGTTCACGGCTCCCTCGTAAGAAAGAACGTGCTTTTGAGGGTCTGTCAGGTCGTTATATATGGGTATGTTGCTGGGTCCGAGGTACCCTGGCGGCGGCTCATAAGCCATGACAACTATTGTGAAAGGGTGTCCAGGGTGGGAATCGTCAAGGTCAGGTTGTTGATGGTCAGGGGGTGGTGTTTGTGTAAGTTTTGTGACGACAGTATGCGGTGTTGTTAGGGTTTGTGGTGTTGACGGAGGTTGTGGTGGTGGAGGAGGTGGGGGTGGTGGAAATTCATTTAGGGCTGGAGCTTGAACAACGGCTCGTTCAGCCAAACGCTGCATGGTAAGCTGTTGGAGGTCTGCTATGGCTTGGCCTTGTTGTTCTATGATCCGCATTTGTTGTCGCATCATGGCCAAAACCTCAGCATCACGAGAGCGTGAAGATTTTCGTGAGTGCGAACGATGGGTAGTACTGACGGAGTTGGCACGTTCGCCGCGCTGGTGGTGCTGTTCTGTGTTGGTTTCCCCCAGTTGGGAGCGTAACTGCACGCGCCGACCTCCTTCCTGGTGGTGAGTTGGATTTGAGGATTCACCAGTGTGGACGTTGTAAGGTCCACTGTGGGTGTGTGTGAACTCTGGGGTGGAGGTGGCGGTGGTGGCGGAGGTGGTGGCGGGGGAGGAGGTGGAGCTGGTGAAGGGGGTGGTTGTGGGGACCTTTCTGCCATGTTGGCCTCAAGGTGCAAACGCAAGTCCTCAGTTGACGGCACCCTCCTTGGGCGCCCCCTCCTCCTCCTTTGAACTGGTTGTGTCTCAGACATGGTAGAATCTTTGGGAATGAAGTTTTTCTCTCCCCACGGACGGCGCCAATGTGATGTCCTAGACGGTGAGGTCCTCCAAGGTTAGGGAAGAAGGCCTTAAGGGGAGCCTCTGTCTAGGGTTTATGTGTGATGTTTGTGGGAGTCCTATGGTGGCTAGGGAGAAAGCCAAGAAGCAACCCTGATCACTGGTGTGTGAGGGTGGTAATTAGGGTTAGAGGACATACCTGAGCCCCATGTAGTACGGAGCTACTTATAGGGGGGAGCTGGTTTCCCTAATGGGCTTGCTTGAGGCCCAAGTAGGGCCAGCCTGTACTGAGCTATGAGTGGATGAGCTGTCCTTGTGGATAAGGTGAGATGTGTCATCCTGTCCTTGGTATCGGACTCTGAGGGAGGTGTCAGACTTCAGGGAGGTATCGGACAAGGAGGTCGGACCTTGATAGGAGCATGAGGTCGGCCCGTGTCTGATGTCTGTTCGGCCGTTGAGCTTTGAGCTCGGCCAAGCAGACAGAGGGCTTCTTGAAGGGTCCTTAGGTCCTGAGCGAGGGCTACGTGGAGCTCGGCTAGGCCGAGTCCACCACAAAGTTAATATTATTTCTTCTCTACTCAAATGTAAGCCCCCTTTGAAACTTTTCCTTGATTCTTAATATATGACATCTTTCCAATTTCCAATGGTATTACTAACTTCTTTTCCACAAATACCATTATTTATTCAATTCATTTTAGAGTTTCATAAATAATTATAGGAATAACTATGAAAAAGTATATCAAGTTTCTATATTTTCAATACCATTAATAATACTGAGTAACTTTCTTAAAAAATGCATGTAAAAAAACTTACATTTAAAATCGATGAGAGTACAAATTTCCATAAAAAGTTTTTTAACTTCATCTTCTTCTCTGGTTCAAATGTTGATCATGACCTTTTCCAGATCTGAGACATCTTCTCTGCCTTTGGCTTTGCAAGTTTTCTTGTACAACATCTTTGCCCGTTGCTGACATTTTTGTCATTTCAAGGTTTATCATAAGCTCCGTTTTCATCTTAACTTAACTGGGATTGTAAAGAAGTTTAACTCGAATTAAACTAGTCAAATCGATCCATCGGATCTGATTTTAGCTAGGGGTGTAAGTGATCCGGTCTCGGACCGCGAGACCCATCGGATCGGACCGGACCGAAACGAAAAATATAGTCCGGTCTGGTCTCGCGGTCTGGTCCGGTCCACGGTCTCACAAATTTTGAGACCACCAAGACCGGACCGGACCGATAGCTGAAATATATATATAAAAAAATAATAAAAAAAATAAAACTCAAACACACTCACACTCACACACACAGACACAACACAACCCTAAATCAAACACACTCAAACGTCCCTCTCTCTCTCTCAGAACACACTACACACTTCAGACCCTCCTTCACAGACACAACCCAAAGCCCTAATCGCCGCCGCTGCCGCCCTCCCTCCCTCCGCCGTCTCAAGCGTTCCTTCTCTCTCCCTTCACCGTTCTCTCCGACGGCCCTCTCTCTCCCTTCACCGTTCTCTCCGGCGGCCCTCTCTCCCCCTTCACAGTTCTCTCCCTCCGCCGCCGCCCTCCCTCTCAAGCGCTCCCTCTCTCTCCCTCATTCTCATTTCTCAAGCTCTCTCCCTCCGCTCGCTGCCGCTCGACGCCGCAGATCCGCCACCATCTTCTCTGCTTGTTCCCAGTTCTCCCTTCCATTCGGCAGTTCCATTCTTCCAGACATCCAGGCTAGCTTTTATTCTAGACTTCCAGAGTTCCAGTGTTCTCTGCTTGTTTGTGTTGATGTGCAATTTGCAATTTCCCTTTTTATGAAATGTTCATTCAATAGGCACTTGTTATCGTGTTGAATCTGATTGATATTCTAATAGGAAAAAAATACATGTTAAAACAGGAAAAACAGGTTATCCAGTGGAAAAAAAAAGAAAAAAACAGGTTTTTTATTTTTTTTTATTATTATGGTCTAAATAAACCGGACCGGACCATTCATGAACGGTCTGGTCCGGTCCGGTCTTTATAGATATATAACGTCAAGACCGGACCAGACCGGACCGTTACACACCTAATTTTAGCAAACATTGGTTGGTATTTTGAAGCATTGTATCGAGCCATTTGGGTAGAAAAGTCATTTGAAGAGTATAATAGCTTATGAGCAATGATTGAGAGACTTACATAAAAAGACCTACTCATAATCCTACACATTAGGATCTTGACATTTGTCATTTAAGTTCTTTTATTTATTTTTTTTTAACTTGAAAATAACAAGTATTATAATAATCTTATGTGTAGATTTGTAGCCTTGAAAATCTCTAAAACATTTTAATATCTTATATCCCAAATATATCTCATAATAAAAATATCATCTCTCAGCATATTTTCTTATTAATTATGGAATATATAAATGAATTGATTAATAACAAATTCATAATACTCTCTCTAGTCTCATTTATAAGGAAAAAAAAGACACTACACTATTATAAGTAAAAAATTAACTATTTTTTTATTCTCAATACAATCATTCCTAAAATATCCTCATAATGTGGTTGAGTCATTTAATTTTTGTTTCATTCCCAATGTAAATTTACTAAAGTAGTCTATTTTTTTATGAATTTAAGAAAATTAAATACATTCAACTAACTTCCTTACTAAGTGTGAATTTGTTATTTTTGTTTAAAAATGAGACCGGAGGGAGTACCACATTATGACACATATATATTTCCTCCGATTTTATTTATAAGTCATTTTTTAGAAGAAAAAATTTTATTCTATTGTAATTATTATTTTATCATCCCTATGTAATTATGAATGTTGTATTTAGAATAAACTCTTTAATACTATGTAAATATTCTAAAACGATTTATAAAAAGGGACATCAAATTTACCAAAATGGTGCTCTATAATAAAAAAACAAAGAGAATAATAACCTCATACCACAGTGAGCTCCGTAATACTTTACCTCATACCCCTATTTTATATACAATGACCTCACACTAGTACAAAATACATTTTTAAGACCACCTCATTGAGCGGAACCGGTCGCAGGTACTGGATGAGTTTTTGTTTCTTCTTATTTTTATTGTATGTGCTCGGGGTTGAGAGTGCTTAGCGAAGTGTGTGGTTGTGTTTTTGAAGGGTTTTGTATGTTCTGTTGCTTTTGTTAATGCCTCATTATCAATGAAATTAGTACTTTTCATCTTAACCGATTATTATTGTTTGTCTATTCGGATTTGTTCTTCAAAATCCAATCAATTATTACTCTTTCAATTTATGCAGCAATTGTGGTAAATTATTAGAAGCACGGTTAATCTGCGCAATTCAATTTAGTGAATTCACTGAATTGGTAAATTGTTTGTATATGAGTACATGATAATGTTAAATTATTTAAGTTTAGATAAAATTTTGTTTAAAAGGGTAAAGAAGTTAGATAGATAGAAAAGTTTAAATGCATCAGTTAAGTAGCTTTATCACTTAAGTAGCGAATTTACTGAATTTCACTTAAGTAGCTTTACCAGTTACTTCTGGTAACATCAAATGCATGCATAAATCACAAGAAAGAATTGGATGCTTTAATTTATCATTGAAGCTTATCTGATTGGAAGGACCTTTGATTCACATGGTGCACTTTCTTTTTCTAGCTCTAATACTTTTATTTTGCTGTCACAACCTGCATGGAACAATGATGTTTTATTTTTTATTTTTATAAATGATTTTCCATTAATGTGTCACTAATTTCATCCCTTTTTGCTTTATTTTGGTTTAGATTGCTTAGATTATCTTTGCTTGCAACTAAGGAGCAGCTCCAAACAAACAAGATAAGGTGAATTCTCTTTCTCTCTCTTAAGTCATCGTTGCTTTTCTCTTTCTTTTTCCTTCGAATTCATATGGCCAAAGTTGAGTTTAGATTTTCCCATGCCTTTTCTTTGATGCTCAACAATTCTGAGCTTTTAATTCTGGGTTTATGGATTGTTAAAAAGCTGACACAAATATCAACTTCCACTTAGATTTAAGAGTTTAATTTGTTTATATCTTTGATTTCATATATTTTCTAGATAGCTATATATATCTATTATCTAGTGTTTAGTAGTAGTATAAGCATATGATGAAGATGTTATGTTCATGATAGCTCCAACAAGGTCCACATATATTCTATGCTAAACAAATTTTTGATCATCATGTCCTAAAGCAGCACCTTTTCATTTTAATTTCCTTCTCTTCACCTTTTATCTCATTTCATTTTATAAATTGTTAAAGAACAGATCCTCTCTGTTATTTTATTTTTTTGGAAGGAAAAATAATTTTATTAACCAGAAGTACTAAAGCAGAGTCAAACCAGGTTAAAAAACAATTCCCACCCCCAGTGATATATGATGAAACCTGCTATTGCTGTTAAAAGCACACAGCAGCAGAACAAACATTAGCATAGCAGGAAAAAAAAAGAAAAGAAAAGACCATGGTGCAGATGAATTGTCAGTATATAAGTTATACCATAATCTTTTCTTTCAAGTTTTAGTTTTAATCCTTTGCATTCTTTTTGGTAAGAAGCCTAGCTACCTTGTTTTGATTTTGATTAAATTTTTCTTACAATTGTTACATAATTAAACATATATAATTATTTACATGAAATCACCTAATTACATAGTTAGTAACCCCTAAACCAAATGCCTATCTAGAATATCTATGAGTCTATGACAGTAGATCATCTATGTTTAGATCATTCCAATTCTCCAAGTCATTGACATAGATTAGATGATAGGCATTGGTGTTCTAATCATTTTTTCGCTTTATCGCTGACAGAATGTTATTTACCTGCAACAACGTTATTAAAAGGTGGTTACATTAAGCACCAGAATTCCAAACATAATTACTTACAAGATAGAAAAGAAACTAATTTCTCTCTAAGCCTAGACTAAATGCTTTAGAATTGATAAGGCGACAACATCTTTCAGCACTTACGATAGGTTAAGGTAAATAGTTTAATTACATGCTTATCAGTTATCATATGGGAGCTTATGACCTCCTACAAGCTCTTTGTAGCTTATTTCATAAGCTTATGTTAATCAGCCAAAAGAAAGCTTATAGGAAGGTGCCTCATTAACTATTTTCATAAGCTTCTCTTATAAGCTTATGTTTATAAGATAAAAAAAGCTTATAGGAAGGTACCCTCATTAGTTATTTTCAAAAGCCCACCTGATTCTAATCAATATGATAAGACAAACCCAAAAATAAGTACTCTACAAGTTCTTCTAAATGCCCCTTAATCATTCTTAGGAAACATAGCGTTAACCATAATATTTCATAAGTATGAATTGACATCCTTTTTGAATACCTTTCTTTTTTTTATTTTTTGTGAATGTACATGTTTAAATATCATATGACTATGCAAATTGCAGACTTAAACAGCCAAAATAAAAATGTTTAGAACACCAATGCCTATCATCACCTGATTTGAGATTAGATTAGATAAGAACAACATAAATTCCATTTTAAGAGCATATAAAGGAGTGGTTTCTGATTATTAGTATGAGTTGGTGGTTTCTGTTGGTGTATAGTGATTATTAGTATGCGTTGGTGGTTTCTGTTGGTGTATAGTGAATGGCACTGAGATTTAAGAGCATTATAAAGGAGTGCTTTATTTGGTTTATGGACCTCCTAGGGTGTGTGCAAGTGTTGCACCGAATTATTTACGTTCTATCTGCTTTGAATTTAGGGAATGTTAGGTTGAACTACATTTGGATTATTTGATTGGTTTCATTTAGGCTGGTGCTTTTTATGGTAATAAAGAATGAGAAAGGTAAAGACATGCGCAAAAACATCGATCCATTGTTCAACATTTCGGTATTGGAGCAAAGTTCAATTCATATAAGTTTCACCACTTGTAGTTAAACAAGATCTTATAAAAATGATCAATCCTCATTTAGTGCAATTTTTTATTTCCTCGAGTTCATCTGCTTAGGCACAATACAATGTGATTTTAAGTAAAGTGAGCACTTACTCCTAAATTTTATACTGTTATGCGTATATATATCACTGTGTTTATGTATGTTTGTCTAATTTTTAATTTCTTAAATCTCTTGTGCTTAATGCTTTCACAGCATACTTATGAGATTGATCCAACTCCATAAAGACATATGAGTTAAGACATATGAATTTGGCCTATAGTTGGTAAATTCTGCATTTCTGAATTTGGCTTATAATTGGCGAAGTTAGATTCTTTTGTTTTTCATTGTTTTTTTTTTCTTTTCAAGATTCCTGATGAAACTAATATAGCTTCTGGCTGGCTGGCAGGATTTGGAAAGTGCTATTTTCTAAACTTTCAAATGCTGTATAACTTAGACAGAATTAATTGCTGCTTGAATTATTATTAAACCTCACGCCTAGTATATTATATTGTGATTGTTACTTTTTCCTAAATGGTTTGTTGCTTGGTTTTATTGGTATTCACCTCATCTCATTGGTTTGTTTCCCGTATTTGTGTTTTATAGGTTCCCAAGCAAACAAATGGTATTGACTGCGGCTATTTTGTGATGAAATTTATGAAGGACATTGTGTTGCATAACGAGGATAATAAGATTCCTCAAATGGTTTGTAATTCAATTGGTTATATTATTGCTTTGGTTATATTATTATTATTCAACTTCATTGTTTATATTAACATTGAAATTGGTCATATTATTACATGGTTGCAGTATTATGATCATGGTGGCTGCAACTCTAGCAATGATTCTTTTAGCCTCAAAGAACTAAATGATCTCAAAGAAGAATTTGCTTCGTATTTCTTAAGATTATTTTCTATCTTGTCCTAGCTAGGTATATATTATTGCTCAAGACTTTTTCCATTTCTCTATAATTTCTAACTGTCATTTGGTATGACAAAGCATTTAATTTGTTACATCAGTCATCTATTATTTTTTTTATGCAGGTATCATTATCTTTTGCTGTGCACATGTGATGTGGAAAATGATGATGCAAGCTTTATCTATTTTTTGGTGAACGATGCAAGCTTTATTTAGATATATATTATGAGATTATTATTACTATTATTGTTATCATGCGCCTATTTTGTTGACATTATGACCTAGTAATTCAAGATTTAGCTTCCAACAATACTATATATAGGCTGTACATATATTATAAACAATTAATTAGTAGATGCCTCTTGTTTCATTTCTGTTAATTGCCTCTTGTTTCTTATCGGTGCATGTCTTAATTCTTGCCAAGATGCGTGCGGTCAAAATAATAATTCAGAGTGGTTAAAAAATTAATTCAGATAAGTTCTAAATAATATTTCAGAGCGGTTCAAAAAATAATTCAAATTCAGATCAGTTCAAAATAATAATTCAGACCGGTTCAACAATTAATTCGGAATTTGTAGTTAAAAATAATGATTTAAAAGAATTATTCAGACCGGTTCAAAATTATGATTCAGACCGGTTCAAAGTTATAATTCAGACCGGTTCGAAGAATTATTCAGACCGGTTCAAAATTATTATTCAGACTGGTTCAAAGTTATAATTCAGACCGGTTCAATCTTATTATTCAGATCGATTCAAAGAATTATTCAGACTGGTTCAAAATTATTATTCAGACCGGTTCAAAGAATTATTCAGACCGGTTCACAATTATTATTCAGACCGGTTCAAAGAATTTTTCAGACCGGTTCAAAATTATTATTCAGACCGGTTCAAAATAATTATTCAGAATGGTTCAAAAATTTAAATCAGAGCGGTTAATAACCAGTCTCGTTAATTTAAAAAAGACCGGTTTATAACTGGTCTCATTTAACATGTATTTTTAGCAATAGGGGCTTTAAGACCAGTTCGGAACCGGTCTGAAAAATGTTTCGGAACCGGTCTGAAAAATGTATTTTGTACTAGTGTCAATTTACTTTAAGCTGACATACTGTAACTATAAAAAAGAATTTCAAAATTATTTTTCGTTGCATTTAAAAAAATTGAAAAAAAAAGATACGGGTTGGCCAACACAAGCCCACAGCCCACTATAGTGCAGGTTTGTGCTACATGATAGTGTCCTCAATTTGTAACCCGGTTATTTAGCGCCCAGGCACGGGCCGTTTTGACAGCTCTAACTATAACCTCTCATACCACAATGAGCTCCCTAATACTACTTTACCCTCCAAAAAACCACAATGACAGCACTAATCAATACTTTAAACTCAAAGCATTCTGGTTGTTAATTTACCACAAATAAAATTTTTTTACTATCATCACAACTTTTTCTTTGTGCATGCCCAAAGGTTTTATGGTCATACAATTAGGGTTAAGGTTAGGGTTATGTTCAAAAGTTAAGGTTTCTATTTTGGTGTTCTGAACCTTCTCTCCTCCTATTATAACATCAACTAGTTTAACTTGCTCGTGCGATGTACGGAATTAAACAAATATATTAAATCACATCCCATCATATATAATAAATATTTCGAAGCCAACAAATTCAATAGACAATTTGAACTAAAGGGTATAATTTTATTTATATGAGAATTGTTACTAATAATCAAATTTAATTACTGGTTAAATTATATAAGATATATATTATTTATAATTGATTTGAAATTGCTGCTTTTTTAATTCAAAATATTGTATTCATAAAAAATGGAATCAAGTTGTTGTTTTTATTTTTAAAATCAAAGTATTCTATTTGATAAAATGGAATCAAAGGAGATGTTATTTTATTAACTAAATTAAAAAAGAAAATAAATAAATAGTAAGATGCATTTTTTTTCAATTTTTCAAAAGTTAAACTTATTAGAAAAATGAAGATCAAATAAGGCATCTTGCAAAAATCTCATTTTCACTTCAATCCTGACTTTCATTTCGCTCAAAATTGTAAAGTAATCATCCATTTCTTTCCAAAGTTTCTTCATGTCATTCACTATTTTTGGCCTCACAGTTGCAAAAAAAAAAACAAAACAAAAGGATTATGCATTAGTAACGAATAAATTAGAATTTCATACCGAAAGTATGCTTTAAGAAAATTATGTTATACTCTATCCATCCCATAAAGATTGACGATTTTTGAATTAATTACTTTGATTATTTTGACATTGTTTTGGGAGATGGTGAGTATAAATTTTAAAAATTGAAAAAAAAAAGACTCTTTTAAAAATTTAATTTAATTAATGTATAGTGGTTTAGAGACGAGAAAGATGTTAAAAGTATAATTAATGAGGAGTAAGAGAAATGATTGAAATAAGGGTTAGAGTTGGAATGAAAAATTTGTTTATGAATTGGAATTATAAAAAGCCCAACAATATGAAATAAGAGAGAAAGCCTAAAAGGCAAAACAAAATAAAACGGATGGAATAAAAAAATAGGGATTAAATTGAATTAATTGACGATTTAAAAAGGGCCAAATTGAATTATGTATACATTTTTCAGGCATTAAATTGAATTAATTGTCAATTTAAAAAGGACCAAAATGAATTATGTATGCATGTTTTAGGGACCAAAATGAATAACGGAAAAATTAACTCCGTTACTTAACCCCAGTTGATGGAGGGACTAAAATGACGGACGTGAAACACTCTCATGGATTAAACGTGTATTTATGATCTCTGGGAGACTAAAATGACCAATGGTCTCAATAACCAAAATGACTAATTACTCTTTATATAACTACATGCCCCCAATCTGAATGTGAGAACCCTTTAAGGATGGTGGAGTTAAAAGGGAAAAATAAATCTTTTCCTAGGGGATTGTTTTAAATATCTGAGCACTCTGTGAGTTGCTTGTTGGCGATGATTAGTAGGACAAGTGAGAAATTGGTTGAGATGGCCAACAACATAGCTTATGCCAGGTCTAGTATAAGTGAGATACAACAATTTGGCAACTAATCTTCTTTATGAAGATGGATCAGCAAAGAGAGTGCTTGACTGACTATGCAAATTTGTGTTGTATTCGATGGGAGTTGAATTAGACTTACAACCTAACATTCCAGAGTTTTGCAAAAGAGCAAGAGAATACTTCCTTCTGTATAGGGAAATACCATTAGTAGATCTAGCTATTTCCATTCCTAAGAAATACTTTAAAATCCTCAAGTTATCTTGAGAAGTATTTTGAGTCCAGAAGGGCTTTGACTGTTGTGATTTCAATGAGATCAGTATCTCTAAGAACCAGATCATCCACATAAACAAGAGTTTTAGTGAATCAAGTAGAAGTTATCTTGCCTCTGCATTTTTTATTTTTTATTTTTTTTTTTGCAATAATGTTACAACCTGAATATTTTATGCAGGCTCTAAAAGATGACATGACATTCAAAGTTTAAAATCTACTCTTAACAATCTGCATATTGAAATATGACTAAAATCCTTTTAAGAGTAACAAATAAGAATAAGGACCAACCAATAGACTTTTAATTAGAGTAACATATAAGAAATGATTTCCATGATCCAATAATAGATTTTTTATCTTTTAGAAAAAAAAATGTATTGGGTTCAATTGCTCAAAACAGGTAATCCATTTAGGCTAGCTCATTCCTACATACTATATAATCTACTAATTTGGTAGAATTTTACGTAGTTTGGTGCATGGTTGTAACTTACTGCATACCCACTTGTGATTCTAATCTTAACAACCAACACAACCTAATTCTAATATTTTCGTATTCCCCCGGCCTACATCCTAAATCATCACAAGTGCTAAGTTCCATATTTCACTTTATTGCTGGTGGTCCTCATGTTAGAATGAAAATCATTGCTGGTGGCTGAGGTGCATCTGCTGTGCGAGACAAGTTTGGTTGAGGCAAGTTTACTGCTGCTTCATTTAGGGCATGCAAATTGGGGTTGATTTGAGAATTAGGGATTGAAATAAGTGAAGGATGGTTTCATATTATGTGATTGGGGGTTTTACGTTGTGATTTTTGGAAGTGATTTCACGTTTTGAAGTTTTGATTTAAATAGCTCATTAAGGGAGTCATCACTAGATGATTTCAGCAACAACTTCAAAGTAAGTATCAATCAAGCAGAATCATTATATCAAAATTCTCATTCATTTAAACCTTATTCAAGATATCAAATCAACAAGTCAAGTGGCTCTCATGAGTCATGATCTCCATATCATGTAGCCATGTTTTGACCCTTAATTCAATGCTTTCACAAAGAATATCTTATCTACGAACTCTCAATCAATAATCCTAGCAATATGAATGACATTTCTCATACCTTGGATGAATTGGACAACACTTATTCAAGCTTTAAAACCACCTAGAACAACAGCCACCAGAACCAGTAGCAGCAACTCAAACATAACAAGAACAAAGGAAAATACAAGGAATTCTTCAAGTTCTCACGCACTATTTCAAGGCTTAATGTGCAATAACTCAAGGTAAGCTATTTGCACGAGTTTGAGATTGGATTTTGAAAGAGTTTTGAAACAAGAAATCACAGAGAAGCTGAGCTATATCCCAATAACACAACATGCCTTTTATAGAGAGGAATTAAGAGGTGGAAAAGTTGAGAGGCACCTCCTCATGCCACCCCTCGTTCCCCAAACTCTCCCACACGTCCTTGGACATCTGGAGAAGCTCCACGTGTCATGGGGAGGAAGGAAATCGAGTTGCCTAAGCGATGGAGACTCAAACCGCCATCAGCTTCAACAACAGTGTCTCTAATCGGTTATCGGTCTGGCTAACCGGTAAAACACTGTTGAAATTTAAAAATTCAGAATATAATATTTTAATAACTTTCCCTCCAAAATCATAATATTGTATATTTACTACTTTACTCTTTTTGGTTCCAAAATAGTTTTCCATATTAAAAATAATCCTTTTCTTATTTAACAATAAATCATAATTTATTTATTAGAATACTTTCCTTAAAATAATTTCCAATGCAAAATAATTCCTTTTCATTATCTACAACATTTTTCTTTATCAATTTTTATGATAAAAATAAACATTTATTTATTTACCCTTTTTTTAAAAATGAGGGATGTTAGTTACAATCTCCCCCACTAAATTGAATTTCGTCCCTGAAATTTGTTTTCACAAATATGACATAAATGTTTATTAGTTATAGATTGATGATACATTTTCTTTGATAAATATCAATTAAAATTTTTAACTTAATTGGCTCCAAATAAAAAGCATCAAATTTCTAGAAAAGTGCAAAGAATTAACCACCGAAAAGAAAAAAGAGAACAGAAAAAGGTTGTTACAACCAGTATATAAGATGGTTAATTGATATTAAATGTTTTTATATTTACGAAAAACCTTTTTTTTATTAATTTTCTTAAATACATGTAAACATGACATAACTTACAATCTGGGAAATTTTTTAGAATAAATAAGGATGAAGAAAAATGATAAGAATTAATTAAAAAATGACTGTTCAATTGTGTTTTATTATAAATTTTAGTTTCCTAACAGAAAAAGTAAGGAACAAAATCAACCTATGTGAATGAATCATTTGAACGACGACAATTTTAATAAAAAAAAATCATAATAAAAATACAATGGATATGAGTGTTTGATTAAGAATAATTTTTTTACATGAAGTTTAGATAAATAAGATTTATTGAGCTTGTAACATCCCTAATTTAATTCTAAGTTTAATTGATACGATAATTAACTTAGGGTGAAGAGAATGAGGGTATTAAGTTAAAAACTAGATTAATAGAAGTGTAGTTTGGAGTTAGAAACCTAGAACTTTAGGAAATTTAAAATGTAAGATTGATAACTCAAAACATGAATTCCACCGTTGGATATGAAGTTGGATTTATGTGGAAGCTTGTTCTAAAATTGGAGCACGATCCGATGGAGGACGAAGAAGTGGTAGCATTCTAAAGTGCACAAAGTAAAATCTGATAGGCAATACTCGAGTATTTGTGAAAACACTCGAGTATTGTATCAGAAAATCGATCAGTGAAAAGTTGCTCTAAGGCAACACTCGAGTCTTTTATGAAAGACTCGATTATTCTGTGCAAAAATCTAGCCAAAAAAGGCGCACCAGTCCTGCAGACAATAGAAAAGACTCGAGTCTTTAGTAAAAGACTCGAGTATTACGCACAGATCCAGAAAAAAATAAAAACGTGTGGACCACATATTTGTGGCTTCCACAATAAGCCACTTCATGATAACCACACATCTTGCACTCCCATGCAAAATAAAAACCGAAAATGCAACAACAAACATAATACCCACACTCATAGCATCTTCTCCTTCATTTCTTTGGTTCCAAGAGCACAAGGCATCATCATCCCCATCATAATCCCTATGATTTGAGAGCACCCATCATCAAGAGCCTCATCTCCATCATTAATCTCAACTCCTAGACATCAAGGCAAGAATCATATCATCCCCTCTCTTTCCCTTCATCTCACCCTCTCTCCCTGTCATCTCCCTTGATTTTCAAAGCTTCCAAGCTATGGAGAGTTGTATATGTTCATGCCTCCATCTCAAGGACAAGTAAAGTCAAGCTCATATCCTCCTTCACAAGCTCCAATTGGCAAGGGTTCTCTTCATCTCATTGTTGTTTGGTTGAGGCACATCAAGAGATTCAAAGGTTTAAGGCTCTAGGAGCTAATGCACAAATTTAAGCTTGAACTCAAGGTCTCCTTATTATCTCTCATCATCCTTGAGGTAAGGAGTGGGTGTTACCCTAATCTAGGGAATAATTTCTAGTATGTTCATAGTGGGTACTAAGAATGGATGGACAGTTTAGGATATTGAACCGTAGGGTAATTGATATAGATAATAATTAGAGAATAAAAATAAAGGAATTAAACTCACGTTGATACTTCTGAATATATGTGCATGTTAATTGTTGTATATATTCTTGAATGGTGAATATGCAACCTTAATTGATATTTGTGAATATTTATGTGTGTGATATTTATCAAGTATGTTTTGAATGATAATTGGGATATAGATTGATATGTTTAAAAGTGTGGACTAAATGAATTAAGAAATAAGTTAGGGAAATAGTATAAATTATGGTGACTTAGTTTGATAAATGATTATTGAAATAATGAATGTAGGTGATAAATAATTACTCCAACAAGATAAAGAATTATAGAGTGAAATTAAAGGACAATGCAGCTGAAATTGGCCATTGGGAACCACTGGCACACTAGGTGCCCTGATAGGTGCCCCAAACGCCCCTTTTAGGGCCAAACGTCCGTCAGGCCAAACGCCCATTAGGTCCAAACGCCTGTTAGGCGTCGGTGTGATCAATGGACCAATTCACTGCTAACTAAAATAGGTTGAAATTAAGGAAAGTGAATTTCGCATAGTCCTATCTAACAGGGTGATGCCTAATGGGTGCCAAAAGTCCTGATTGGGTGCCAAAGTCCCTAGGGGGTGCAACTACAAACGCTTGACAGGTGCAATCAAATCCTAGTGGTGCGAACCGGTAGTGCGATCCAGGTCTTGTAAGTCATAGTGTCCGGTAAGTTGCACATGTGAATGTGTGCAATAAGCCGCGAGTGGACTGTATGCCTTGATCGCGTAAGCCACACGAGATGTGCAGTTGTAAGTCGCACACGAGATGTGCGCGATGATGGACACACAATATACCCCAAGAATACGAGGAAAAAAATGAATTAAACAAAGGAAAGAAAACGATAAGAGCAAAGAGTTTAGAGAGATATTACAAAAGTGAATGATTAAGAAAGAGTTTAGAAGAATGAAAAGCTAATATAAAGACAATGTATGTGATTGAGCATGATTGGCGTAAGTTTGAAGTTATGTGAACTATTTGATGTATTGTGTTTGACTTAGTATAGCATTATGTCATATTAGAAACTGCTTTCCTATTTTAATTTATGTGTAATGCTCACTCCTTACCATTTTTCCACAAGTACTGAGTCTGATCTAGCATAGGTACCAGCCGAGTAGGAGTACTCTCCCTCACAAGGAGAGTAGATTTTAGTGTAGTAGGACATGACTATGTTCTGGGCCCTTTTGATGATCTGGTTTATTTTGATGTAAATATGTAAATATATCTTTTTGGGTGGGCCCAGGACAACTCCTTTGGGGAAAATGAGTCTTTTGGGAAAATATTATTTCCAAATACTTGTTGATATGCTGCTTTACTCTGACGTCGATATATTGATGCTATGATGTGTGCACAAAGATGCACTAAACTGTGCTATATGTTGATGATAGCCCTGCTGGCTTCTGAAAATTATGAATGAATGTTTTATCAGGTTGCAGGATAAAATTTAATTTTTGAAAAGTCATAAAAACAAAGAAAACTCCGTCCGTTTGACGTGACATTTTTTTAAGTTAAAAAGAAATTTTAAATTCACTATTTTCGTATTGGGGCTTAAAGGGTAGTTAAAAGTAAGGTGTTACAGAGCTCATTGTAATTAGGTCAAACTTCAAAGTTTTATGATTATTTAAAGAGATCTTAAATATTACTCGCATAAATAATTTATAAAAAAGTTTTAACATATGTCGTAAGGCATAGAATATAAAAAATTTTGATAAAAATATTGCATTTTTTACATTTGTACGATAGAAACATAAAAAAAAGTATCATATAATTTTTTATAAAATAATTCAGCAATTTATTTAAACCAAAAGTACATTCGAAGCTGAAGAAGGCTAAGAACAAATTACAAGTTGCAATATATAGATACTCCTAAATCAACGATAATCATAGCAACCAACATACTTTTTGTTATTGTGATCATTTCCGGGCCTACATATTTGATCTTTTTCAATGCTCCACATGCAATTAGTGCATATATGAATATCCCTTTTATCGTCATAAACGTCAAAATAGTGTACTTTACCATTCCATGTAAAGCCGCAGAAAAATAATGTACTTTCAAAGAAGTTAGGCTTAAATTGAAATGTGTATTCTTCTTGATAGTTGAGATAATGAACACCAAGATCATCATCTTTGGATTTGCAATGAACTGTTAGACGAATGCCGACACCTAAGGCATTTTTAATGTAAACATGTGTGTAACTAAAAGCAAAACGTCCCTCATTTGTAGCCACAAGAGAGGCAAATAAAAGCAGAACGAACAAGAAGGCATGACACCGTGATGAAACCTTCATCTTTTTTTAATAAACTTATGTGTATATAGTGACTATATTGGAGCCTATTTATAAAGACAACTAGTTTTAAACATATGACATGCATGAGCTGTTTAAATAATTATTTATCAAATAAATTTGTCTTATTCATCATCATAATAATGATTGTTGACTTTATATACATACTATTATTATTTTTCCTACAAAATACATGATATTTTAGTTTATAGGCATTGTATGATATTAATGATATAAATGAAAAGATATTATGATATTTATAACAAAATTTTAATATCAGACTCATAAAACTCTGACATATTAACATTGGATCATCAAATTGCTATACGACTCAACTTCTTCAGACTTTACATATTTTTCGCTTCAGTTTTAAAAGATATATAAAATTTGTATATTTCCATTATTACTAACAATAGTAAATAATTTTCTTAAAGGTAGTGTGTTTTGGTCAAAGAGACTTTTTTTTAGCAACAAAGAAAACAATTTATTAAACCACCAATAAAAAATTTACTATAATTTTTTTGGTCAAATAGACATAATTACATATAGGATCCAAAAGAGTACTATCTCTAAAAATATTGTCATAATTGTTTCAATACATTAATATCTATTAATTTTAAAAAATTATATTTGCATTCTAGTTGAAACAACCATCCTTAATTGCCCTGAATTACCCTTAATAAATTTAGGGAACTTAAAATTTCTTTTCACAATTCTTAAATTGTTAATAAAAGTCCTTCTGTCAAATCAGACGGAGTTTCCTTTATTTTAGGGGCATTCCCAAAATCCTGTGTTTTCCTGAACACCTGTCATAAACATCATTTATATAATCCAGAAAGCCAATAAGGCATAGTGCATTAGTGCATGTGTACATTCACATCGGTTCCGAAAATATTTACAAGTCTTGGATTAGTTTGATTCCCAAAAGATAGAGTAGTCCCGAGCCATCCTAGTGCTACATTTTGTACCCAAAATAGTATTTACATTTTATACAAAAAGTGTTACATCATATTCAAAATATCTGGCCCAGGACATATGTGAATTCAATGCTCCTAATTATGTGGATTATGTTTTGATGATGACAAAATAATTAACAAATCATGCCTTGAAGATATTGCAACATCAACATCAACAAGAAGTCAAGAAAAGAAGACAAGTGTCCAATCATTCTCAATCAAATATTAATTGTAAATTTCTAATTTATGTTGAGAGTGGTTGAGAGTGGGTAGAAATAGTTAGTCTCTTCTAGGAATAAATTTTTATATGTTTATTAAGTTGAGATTGACCAAAAATTAATACTTGAGAGGAAAAATAAAATTGAAAAATAATTTTTCCCATATCTGATCAAAATACTCGAGTATTTTGATAAAGACTCGAGTATATACTCGAGTATTTATAGAAAAACTCGAGTATTTGTGCCAGGTCAGCAATTATGACCGTTAGTCTTGTTCGTGCACCAATTCACTCGTGACCGACCAAAAAGACTCGAGTTTTTACCAAAAGACTCGAGTATTTTTGTCCAGTCAGCAAAAATGAACGTTGGAGAAACTCAAAAACCCAATTGAGGGCATTTGAGTCTCATCCAACCCAAGAGAGCAATTCAGAACCTTATTGTAAAATTTCTCTTTGAATTTGTGCAAGAACAAACAAGACAACAAGATCATATTGATTCAAGCTTTCTTAATTTACTCTTCTCAAGTGTTAATTCCCAAAAAGCTCAACTTCTCACTCATATTTACATTTCATTCCAAGTTGAGTTTTAGGCCTCAATTCTTACATTGAGCTGTGCTTATTTGTGCTAATCCATTGTGAGATTAGTAATACACATACAAAAAGCTTGATTATTCAAAGTCTTGGATTGTTCCCAAGCAAACCCTAAGTGGCTTAGGGTGTTGGAAGTCTTGAGAGGTTCTCAAGCACAAGACTAGGAGGTTCCTAGCCCGGTGGAGTTTCTTGAAGGGAGTTCAAGGAAGCTTTGTGAAGAGTTCTTCAATCACCGGAATCAAATTGGGGTAGAAATCAAGAGTTTGGTACACTCTTGAAAGGGTTAGGTTGAGTGAGGCCATTCTCAAGCAATCCTTTGTAATTTCTAACAATTTGATTATTAGTAGAAACTCCTAAGTGATTAGGAGGACTGGATGTAGCTCATTGTTGGAGTGAACCAGGATAAAATTGCTTGAGTGTTGGTTTATTGCTTTTAATCTACTTTCTAGCTCAATAGACTTAAGTCATTTCAATCAATTAGGATTTATACAATTAGGTAGCAAGTTCGAGGAATCTTTGTGTTAAAAGTTATTTAGATTGCTTGCTATTCTGTTGGATAAGTTCCTGTTTATTATTGAATTGATTTGAGTTAAATTGCTGAATTTTCGTTTCTGGTTTTTCTGCTATCTGATAGTAAAAACTCGAGTATTTCAGAAAAGACTCGAGTTGTTCATCCTGAAAAACTCGAGTATTTCACAAAAGACTCGAGTCTTTTGTTTCTGATTCCAGAAAATTCAGTCTAAGCTCCATTCTTCAATTATCAATCCAAATATTTGGTATTAGTGCTTCAAAATACTATTCACCCCCCCCTCTAGTATTTGCATAGCCCGCTTGTTGGTTTCCAACAAGTGGTATCAGAGCTCGGTCGAAAGATCGAGTGTAACAACTTTTTCGAAAAAGATCCTTTTGGAAACTTAATGGGCTCTAGCAATAACTTTGGTGGAGAAGGAGCTTCAATAAACCGTCCTCCACTATTTAATGGTGAAGGATATGTTTATTGGAAAACTCGCATGAAAGTTTTTATTGAAGCAATTGATATGGATATTTGGGATGCAATTGAAAATGGTCCTTTCATTCCCAAAAAGAAAATAAATGATGAAATTGTTGAAATTCCAAGGAGTAGTTGGAATGATGATGAAAAGAGAAAAGTCTCATTTGATTTAAAAGCTAAAAACATCATCTTTTCGGCTCTATCCCATGATGAATTTTATAGAGTTTCCCAATGTAAATCGGCAAAAGAAATGTGGGATACTTTGCAAGTCACACATGAGGGAACAAGTGAGGTTAGAGATGCAAGATTGAATTCTCTAACTCACGAATATGAATTGTTCCACATGTTGCCAAATGAAACCATTAGTGACTTGCAAAAGCTATTCTCTCACATTGTTAATCATTTGATTTCCTTGGGAAAAGTATTTCGCAATGGTGAAACTACTAACAAAATTCTAAGATGTCTTGATAGGAGTTGGCAACCCAAGGTAACCGCCATCAAGGAATCAAGAGACATAAATAGCATGGACTTAGCCACTTTGTTTGGCAAACTCCAAGAGCATGAGATGGAGCTTACAAGACTTGGGATGCATGAGGAATCGGACAAAAAGGAAAAGAGCATAGCACTCAAAGCTTCAACCAAAGCTACAAAAGAAGTTGAAGAATGCTCTACAAGTGGAGATTCCGATGGTGAACCAAATCAAGAAGAATTTGGGATGTTTGTGAAAAGATTCAACAAATTCTTCAAAGGGAAGAAAGGTGGATCTTCATCCAATTTCAAGAGAACCAAAGACTCCAAACAAAGAGAAAAGAGTACCAATGATGGAGTTAAGTGTCATGAATGTGGAGGGGTTGGTCACATAAGAATGGAATGTGCCACATTCTTGAAGAAGAATGACAAGAAGACCCAAGAGACCAAAGGGAAGCGTGCATACATTGTTTGGGATGCACCGGAGAAGAGCAATGAATCATCTTCAAGTAGCTCCGGTGATGAAAATGCAAACCTTTGTCTCATGGCCAAGAACAATCATGAGTCCTCATCAAGAGCTAATCATGGCATGAGTGAAAGTGATGATGAGGTAACCTCTAGTTCTTCTTGTTCCTCTTCAAACTCCATTTCATATGATGATTTGCAAGAAGCCTACAATGAAATGTTAATTCAATTTAAAAGGCTTGCTAAAATTAATAAGGAAAAAGGAAAGAAAATTTTGGAGTTTCAACATGAAATTGATGAATTGCAAAAATCTATAAATGAGTTGAAACTTCAAAATGAATCCTTGGAACTTATTAATTCTAGTCATCAAAGTGATTGTGCAAATCATGAGGAAATTATCACTTCATGTGAGAGATGTGATGATCTTGAAAAAGAAGTGAAAGAGTTGAAAAACAAACTCACAATCTCACATAGTGATAGAAACCTCAACCGGTTGTTGAACTCTCAAAGACATAATCACAACAAAACCGGTTTAGGATATGTTCATAAAAAGGACAAAAAGTACAAGGTGGTTGGAACATTTTCTAAGAAAAATTCATCAAAGAGACCAACTTGTACTTATTGTGGAAAAGTTGGACATATCAACATTGAGTGCCACATTAAGTTGAAATGAAAAAGGGCACTTATATGTGGATTAAGAAGGGAGAAAGTCCCAACACTAACCCTAAGGGACCCAACATTGTTTGGGTACCCAAAGTGAAAAAGTGATTTCATTTTGTAGGTGTGTCTTCGAACGGGAAAACAATTGTGGTATCTTGATAGTGGATGTTCGAAGCACATGACGGGAGATAAGCGGCACTTCATTGAGCTTACTCCAAAGGAAAAGGGTTATGTCACTTATGGGGACAACAACAAAGGCAAAATCCTTGGTATTGGTAAAATCGGAAACTCTTCAAACTTGATTATTGATAATGTGCTCTATGTTCAAGGATTAGAACATAATCTCTTGAGCATAAGCCAATTATGTGATGTTGGTAATCATGTAGTTTTTACCTCTACCCATTGCCTCATTAAAAGTGACAAAGATGAATCAATCAAATTTGTTGGTAGAAGGTAAAATAATACTTACTTAGTTGATTTGAACAAAGTCACTTCTTTGGTCTCTACTTGTTTAGTGAGCAAAGAAAATGACACTTGGTTATGGCATCGTAGGACCGCTCATATAAATGTAAACCAATTGAAGAAAATTCAATCTAAAGATCTAGTAGTTGGTTTACCAAAGCTAAATTTTTCTATTGAAGGTGTTTGTTCCCCTTGCAAGAAATGTAAACAAACTAAAAACACCTTTGGATCAAAAATGGTGATGTCCACATCAAGGCCATTAGAAATGCTTCATATGGACTTGTTTGGACCATCACAAGTAAAAAGCTTTGGTGGCAACTATTATGCATTGGTGATTGTTGATGACTTCTCTAGGTTTACTTGGACTTTATTTTTAACTACTAAGAGTGAGACCTACAAATCTTTTAAACATCATGTCAAACTTTTGCAAAACCAAGTGAATCAAAAAGTAATTATTATTTGTACCGATCATGGTGGTGAATTCGAAAACCACAAATTTGATAGATTTTGTGCTAAAAATGGTATTGAGCATCAATTCTCCGCACCAAGGACTCCGGAACAAAACGGAGTGGTAGAGCGGAAAAATAGGGTGCTAGAGGAACTTGCTAGAACCATGTTAAATGATTCTCAAGTACCTCAATATTTTTGGGCCGATGCCGTCAATACGGCTTGTTATGTTTTAAATCGTATTTTGATAAGGCCCTCTTTGGATAAAACCCCCTATGAACTTTACAAGGGAAGAAAGCCAAATATATCTCATTTTCATGTCTTCGGATGCCAAGTTTTTGTTTTAAATAATGGAAAAGAACACCTTGGCAAGTTTGATTCCAAATCCGATGAAGGCATATTTTTAGGCTATTCTTCTCATAGTAAAGCTTATAGAATTTTCAATAAAAGAACTTTAACTATTGAGGAATCAATTCATGTGGTTTTTAATGAGTCTTCAAAAGAAGATAGTGTTTTATGTGATGCTAGTGAAGATGGCATTGTCTTTTCAAAAGAAGAAAAAGAGAGAGAGAATTCAAAAGTTGATGAAGGAGAAGTAAGGGAAGAACTTCCTCCAACTTGGAAATCGGTCAAGGCTCATCCTATAGACAAAGTCATAGGAGATATGTCAAAGGGAGTACTTACTCGTAGGTCTATTCAAAACATTTGCCACTATGTCTCATTTGTTTCTCAAATTGAACCCGATTCAATTAAAAAGGCCATTGAGGATGATCATTGGGTTCTTGCTATGCAAGAAGAAGTAAACCAATTTGAAAGAAATGAAGTTTGGGATCTAGTCCCTAAACCCGATGATCATACCATAATTGGTACTAAATGGATTTATAGAAACAAACTTGATGAATCCGGGTTGATTATAAGAAACAAAGCTAGACTAGTAGCTCAAGGGTACAACCAAGAGGAAGGTATCGATTATGATGAGACCTTTGCTCCAGTTGCGCGTCTTGAAGCAATCCGAATTTTACTTGCTTATGTTTTAATCATGAAATTCACTTTATATCAAATGGATGTTAAAAGTGCTTTCTTGAATGGGTTTATAAATGAAGAAGTGTATGTCAAACAACCCCCCGGTTTTGAAAATAGTGAATTTCCAAACCATGTTTATAAATTGAAAAAGGCACTCTATGGATTGAAACAAGCTCCTAGAGCTTGGTATGATCGATTGAGTTCCTTTCTATTAGAAAACAAGTTTCAAAGAGGGAAGGTTGATAATACATTATTTATTTATAAAACCAAGGATGACATTTTGTTAGTACAAATCTATGTTGATGATATCATTTTCGGTGCTACTAACGTGTCTCTTTGTAGAAAGTTTTCAAATTTGATGAAAAAGGAATTTGAAATGTCAATGATGGGAGAACTCAAGTTCTTCCTAGGCTTACAAATAAAGCAAGTCAAGGAGGGGATATTTGTGCATCAAGGGAAATATTGCAAAGAGCTCCTTGAGAAATTCGGATTGGACAAGTGCAAGGAAGCCTACACTCCAATGAGCACATCATGCTACCTAGACAAGGATGAACAAGGTACACCGGTTGATGTTAGTAAGTATAGGGGTATGATAGGTAGTCTCCTATATCTCACTGCATCTAGACCGGATATTATGTCTAGTGTATGCATGTGTGCTAGATTTCAAGCTAATCCTAAAGAATCTCACCTATCCGCAGTTAAACATATATTTAAGTATCTAAAAGGAACAATTAACACTGGTTTGTGGTATCCTGCTGATGCCAATCTTAGTTTAGTTGGTTACTCGGATTCCGACTTCGCGGGATGCAAGCTTGATCGCAAAAGCACCAGTGGTACTTGCCATTTCTTGGGAAGTTCATTGGTGTCATGGTTTTCTAAAAAGCAAGCTTGTGTCGCTCTTTCTACCGCCGAAGCGGAATATATCGCAGCCGGTAGTTGTTGTGCTCAACTGTTATGGATGAAACAACAATTATCGGATTTTGGTTTGAAACTCGAAAATATTCCGATTAGATGCGATAACACGAGTGCAATCAATTTGACTAAGAATCCGGTGTATCACTCAAGAACTAAACACATTGAAATAAGACATCATTTTTTAAGAGATCATGTACAAAAGGGTGATTGCACAATTGAATTTGTTAGTACCACAAATCAATTAGCCGACATTTTTACAAAACCTCTACCAAGGGACACCTTTTATCATATTAGGAGAGAACTTGGTATTTTAGATGAAGCTAATATAGGCTAATTGCATTGTGTGTCATTTTTGGAAAATCACCATATTAGTCTTACTCTAATGTGTTATTGATTCTTAGTTAAATTGTCCTTGATGATATTTGAAATTGTATATGTTAATTGTGTGTGATTCTGTACTGTATTCCAAGTTGGTAGTGAAGCATTTGTGTTTGATTTGTGTTTGGTCTTTTAAAACTGAGTTTTTACTTTCTGTTCTGTCAAAATACTCGAGTTTTTCCAAAAACACTCGAGTATTTTAATTCAAAATTAAATCAGTTTTAAATTGAAAAAGTTTTTAATCAGGGTCTGATAAAAATACTCGAGTGTTTCTCAAAACACTCGAGTCTTTATTAAAATACTCGAGTGTTTTTCAAAACACTCGAGTCTTTCGAAACCCCCAATTTTTGAACTTTCAGACCAAACTCGAGTATTTTCCAAAAACTCGAGTATTTTGCGTTTTCCTGAAATTTGAACTTTCGGACCAAACTCAAGTTTTTCAATTTTTACTCGACTTTTCTGGGGAAATCTGGGCTGAGTCACGACCGACTCGAATATATTTTCAAAAACTCGAGTATATCCTAAAGAACAACTCTAGTATTTATGAATATATTCGAGTATTTTGAACTGTTTATATATATACTCTCAGACTCAAGTTTTTTTGCGACCCTCTTCTCTCTCGGTTTTCTCATATCTCTCTCCTCAAAACTCAGATTTTCCTCAAAATTTTGTCAAATCTTACTAGTTTTTCATCCTCTAAACTCTTCTCTCGGTTTTACACTCCTCCAGATGCTCCAGCTCCTTCGATGTTTTGATGATGTTGACCTTTGGATTCTATCTTAGTTTTCATTCTGTTTTTATCATGTTGGTCTTTGTTACATTTTCTGTATTTTGAGAACTTGGTGTTTTGAGACTTTGGGTTTTTTATTGCACCTTTGATTTGGACCTTTTATGATGTTTTTATGTTAATGAATTTGGTCTTCATTATGATGTTTGTGCAAAGCTTCAGGGGGTGCTCTTTATCGTTATTATATCTCCGTTTTATTTGCATAGTTGGTTATGGGGTTTTCCGATTATGCACCTCTCCTCCCTTGATCTTTTTCTAAATTGTTACATCTTTTTGGCGTATGACAAAAAGGGGGAGAGATATTACACTTGTCTTGTCTTGATATTGTTGCACCTAAAATCTCTAATTATGGTATATACTCTGATAATTGGTTAAATTCTCTAATACCATAAGCTTGGTGCTAAAATTAAATTGTCATAACATCTTGCTCAAGCTGAATTTTTAGATAGGTGAAAAGTATCATATAGTGAGGGGGAGTTGCATCTCCAAGTGGATCAAGCTTAACAAATGGATCAAGTGTTAATTATTTTGTCATCACCAAAAAGGGGGAGATTGTGAATTCAATGCTCCTAATTATGTGGATTATGTTTTGATGATGACAAAATAATTAACAAATCATGCCTTGAAGATATTGCAACATCAACATCAACAAGAAGTCAAGAAAAGAAGACAAGTGTCCAATCATTCTCAATCAAATATTAATTGTAAATTTCTAATTTATGTTGAGAGTGGTTGAGAGTGGGTAGAAATAGTTAGTCTCTTCTAGGAATAAATTTTTATATGTTTATTAAGTTGAGATTGACCAAAAATTAATACTTGAGAGGAAAAATAAAATTGAAAAATAATTTTTCCCATATCTGATCAAAATACTCGAGTATTTTGATAAAGACTCGAGTATATACTCGAGTATTTATAGAAAAACTCGAGTATTTGTGCCAGGTCAGCAATTATGACCGTTAGTCTTGTTCGTGCACCAATTCACTCGTGACCGACCAAAAAGACTCGAGTTTTTACCAAAAGACTCGAGTATTTTTGTCCAGTCAGCAAAAATGAACGTTGGAGAAACTCAAAAACCCAATTGAGGGCATTTGAGTCTCATCCAACCCAAGAGAGCAATTCAGAACCTTATTGTAAAATTTCTCTTTGAATTTGTGCAAGAACAAACAAGACAACAAGATCATATTGATTCAAGCTTTCTTAATTTACTCTTCTCAAGTGTTAATTCCCAAAAAGCTCAACTTCTCACTCATATTTACATTTCATTCCAAGTTGATTTTTAGGCCTCAATTCTTACATTGAGCTGTGCTTATTTGTGCTAATCCAATGTGAGATTAGTAATACACATACAAAAAGCTTGATTATTCAAAGTCTTGGATTGTTCCCAAGCAAACCCTAAGTGGCTTAGGGTGTTGGAAGTCTTGAGAGGTTCTCAAGCACAAGACTAGGAGGTTCCTAGCCCGGTGGAGTTTCTTGAAGGGAGTTCAAGGAAGCTTTGTGAAGAGTTCTTCAATCACCGGAATCAAATTGGGGTAGAAATCAAGAGTTTGGTACACTCTTGAAAGGGTTAGGTTGAGTGAGGCCATTCTCAAGCAATCCTTTGTAATTTCTAACAATTTGATTATTAGTAGAAACTCCTAAGTGATTAGGAGGACTGGATGTAGCTCATTGTTGGAGTGAACCAGGATAAAATTGCTTGAGTGTTGGTTTATTGCTTTTAATCTACTTTCTAGCTCAATAGACTTAAGTCATTTCAATCAATTAGGATTTATACAATTAGGTAGCAAGTTCGAGGAATCTTTGTGTTAAAAGTTATTTAGATTGCTTGCTATTCTGTTGGATAAGTTCCTGTTTATTATTGAATTGATTTGAGTTAAATTGCTGAATTTTCGTTTCTGGTTTTTCTGCTATCTGATAGTAAAAACTCGAGTATTTCAGAAAAGACTCGAGTTGTTCATCCTGAAAAACTCGAGTATTTCACAAAAGACTCGAGTTGTTCATCCTGAAAAACTCGAGTATTTCACAAAAGACTCGAGTCTTTTGTTTCTGATTCCAGAAAATTCAGTCTAAGCTCCATTCTTCAATTATCAATCCAAATATTTGGTATTAGTGCTTCAAAATACTATTCACCCCCCTCTAGTATTTGCTTAGCCCGCTTGTTGGTTTCCAAAACATACACCCTGCCCTACGAACTACAACCTACTCTCCCTAGAAGAGAGAGTACTCCTGCTCGACATGGAGAGGTGTATGCTCAGTCTCAGTATCCGTGGGTACACCCTTCACCTAACGGGCTTTTCTATCTAAGGGGCATTTCAACCATAAGGGCATTTCCACCTGAGGGCCTTTCCACCTAATGGGCATTTCCACCTAGGGACATTTCAACCTAGCTAACCGTGCATTTTCGCCTAATGAGACGGTGTTACCCATACGGATCACTAATCAGCGCATCAATTATTCAGGCCTTTGATGGCCACACTCATTTTCTTTTCATTAGTTACTCATCAATATTCTCCTTTTTAACATCTCGAGTTTCCTATAGTTATTCAAAGCATTTTTTTTTGCATTATTCCTGTCATCAACTAATCACACATCTAATGCATGCACGGACATTTCCAGTTTATCTTTTACTTTATAATAATCAACTTACTTATGCATATCAACACAAACATCATCATTCAGACATTATCAAACAACATATTTTGTATAATCATAAGTGGGTTCATTTAATTCCTTATTATACTTAACTTATTATATACATCTCCTTTACAAATAAAATCATAACTCATATAGTGGGTTTCACTTCATTCATTCTTATGTTCCATTTATTATTTATATCCACTACCCTATTGTTTATTCTCATAACTATTTATATATATATATATATATATATATATCTTTCTCTAATCTTAGCTACCACTACAAAATACTCTTGAAACATTGACTTCAATCACTCACTATACATGCTATGGAACTTGCATTCTTACTACTATATAAGTCTCAAGAGCTATATATCATATTTAGCTTGAATTAGATCAACCATTATCTTGCTACATTTATTTTAATTGCATGAGTTCATATACTACTATAACTTGAATTAGATTACCTTCATTAAATTCAAAAAATTTCTATCTCCTCATGTAAGTTTCCTTTGTGAATCTCAATAGACATGCAGATGCATGTCAGGGATATGAACTTCTTATCTTTCAAATTAGAGTGCTATATTCAGATTTCGCAACATTCACAAGAGACCAAGAGGAATTAATATCAGCAGAAAACACATTTGATTACATTGAAAGGTTTGTAATAATAAACAGAACTGGTCTGCTAAATAATTGGAGATCATCCTTCAACCCGCAAGACCCGGTTCAAGCTAGTCAGTTCAATTCAGATCGAAAGAGCATTATCTTGCTCTGAAAAATACAAAAATCAGCCCTCGATGGTTTCGAAGTTTTAGAGTTCATCTATACTCCTACATAAAAAACACATACATACCAGTACAACAGACATTGTAACAGAAAATATCAAACATATAGCACTTATTAAATCAATTAACAAAATTAGTTCAAAAAGGAAAAAAATCACGCACATGCAAAGGGAAATAACGAAATAAATTAATACCTCAGAAACAATGCCTTAGAGAGTGTGAGGAAGAGGAAGGGTTAGGGCTTAAATGTGTTAGCTAAGGTTTAGGGTTAACGTTTAGAAACAGTACCGCCGCCACAGCCGCCGTGAGCTAAGGGGTCGCCGTCTTGAAACCAACGAAGAGACTTAGGGCTGAGATTGGGGGTTCTCGATGCCGCCGTGAGATGGAGGGAAAGTGAGAAATGAGTGTGAGATGGGGATTCTAAACCCCGCTGCAACCGTTGCCGTGAGCCAAGGGACACGGAGATGGGAGCGTCGTGAGCCAAGGGAGACGGAGATGGGAGCGCCGTGAAACGAAGGGAGAGACTTCGGGGTTGTCGACTCCGTCGTGAAATGGGGGAAGAGTGAGAAGGGAGGGTTGAGATGGGGGGTTCTCTTCTCTGCCGCAGCCGCTGCCGTGAGCCAAGGATGGAGCGCCGAACGGTTCGTGAGGGAGATAGAGGCTCGATCGTCGGTTTGTGAGGGAGAGGGAGATGATCGAATGACCTTTTTTTTATGAACTAATGAATAAGCTGTGAATTGAACAATTAGGCACCAAAATAAAAAAAAACCCCGGGAAACAAAAATCAATTTATTCATCCCGGTTGAAGTAAAATAAAGGGATAAATAGGGCTTGTGGGATTTTTAATTTTTAAAAGATAAAAAATTATTTATGTTATAACATTAATCCCGGTTCCTTATTTTTATTATTTATCCCAGTTGAAGTTAAACAACGGGATAAATAAGCTTTGTGTGATTTTTATTTTTATAAAAAAAAAATATTATATGTTATAACATTGATCCCGGTTCCGTGTTTTTTATAACCGGGATCAATAAATTCATGGTATTTTTTTAATTATCATTTGTCTATTCATCCTAGTTCCGCAACGGAAACAGGACTTGGAACTTTTTAGCAATTTTGTAGTAGTGACCTATAATCACCCTAGAACTTATCCTCTAAATAAGGGTAATACCCCCTCCTTACCTCTATGAAGAGAGAGAGAGAGAGAGAGAGAGAGAAACCAAACCCTAGTTATTCCTCCTTGTGCCTTAGCTTTTCCTTAGCTTTATGAACTCTAGAACTTAACCTCTTAAGCTTTGCTTGCCACCTTAGTATAGTCAATATCCAATGAGTGTGAATGATCTTGTGATGAGATCTGTATGAGGGGAGTGAGTTTTCTTTCACTTGTTCTCTAGGAGGAGGCATAAGTATGTGTGAGTCTCCATGGCTATGAAGTTGAAAAACTCCAAGGAAAAGAGAGAGAAAACGTGTCACGAGTTTGAGGGAGGGAGTGATGGGTGGTTTTTGCAGTTATTTTCTTGCATAGGATTTGAGGATGATGATAAATATGATGATTATAGGGCTTGATTTCTATGGTTTATGGTGATGATCATGATGCTTTGTTCTTGGAGTCTTGAGAGGAAATGAAGGAGATGATGAATGGAGTAAGAAGATGATTTGTTGTTGTGGTGTGTTGTTGTTTTTCTTTTCTTTTGTTTCTTGCATGAGAGGAAATGGATTTGTGGTTAAAAATTAGTGGCTTGCTTGGGAAGCCACAAATGAGTGGTCTCCAAGTCATATATTTTTTTTAATGTTCTATGAGCTGGTAATCGATTATCTCAGCCAGTAATCGATTACCCCCTTGATTTTGCAATTTAGTGATCACTCACAATAGCTTGGTAATCAATTACCTTCCTTGATGTAATTAATTACATCCCTTAAATCAAATTTAGAACTTCTCACAAAATGGTGGTAATCGATTACCTTCACCAAATTTTCATATTTTGCTGGTTTTTAACTCTAAGGGATTACTCTTAACTCCTATACACGATTTACTATTGATTCTTTCATTGGTCCTAATTTAGACTTATTCTGATATCGATTAAGTTTGGAATCAGAAATCGGAATGTTACACGAGTGATATTTTAAAATTAATTTTGAAAAAATTAATATAAATTTTTTTTATATAATGATACGTACTTAAAATTATAAAGTGTATTAAAAATAAGAATACAACTTAATTCAAATTCTTATTAATTAATTAATGCTTCCATAATTGAATATAAAAATACATTTATATTAATATAATATTTTTATTATTTCAAATACTCTATATAAAATTCTCCACCAGATTTTGAAGAATGGCATAATCTTATAAAAAAATTTGTTAAGACTCACTCAAGACTCTGTTATGGAAGTCCTTAGATTAAATTAAAGAGTTTTTCTAAAATGTGTCTTGTCTTTAGGGCACTTGTTAAGTTTAGTAGAAATGAAAAGTTAATTATAAGTCAATATTATTTCTCCTCTTAAAAATCTCAAAAACCACATTTTTCTATGACATCTTTCTACGATTGATTCTTTAACAACTTGTTAGCATTTGCCTAAGTTAAAAATATTACCTCCGCTCCTAAATGTAAGCTCCCTTTGAAAACTTTTCCTTGGTTCTTAATAAATGCCATATTTCCAATTTCCAATGGTATTACTAACTTCTTTTCTACAAACACCATTATTTATTCATACATTTTAGAGTTTCGTAAATAATTATTAAATTAACTATGAAAAAGTATATCAATTTCTACATTTTTAATACCATTAACAATACTACTAACTTTCTTAAAAAATGAATTTTTAAAAAAAATTAAAAACTTACATTTAAAACCGATGAGAGTACGAATTAATTATAATATAAAATGTTAAAGTTAAAAATAAGAATAAAATAAATTTGATTTCAACATTGACCAGACTAAACCAATTGAACACATTAACAGTGGTGAAAAATAAATGGAGAGACTTGCTCTCAATTAGAGCAAATTCTTATTAGCAAGTAAAAAAGGCTAAATAATAATTTGTGTTGAGATTTATAAGTGGGTTAATACACATCGAGATAGGGAATGAATATGTGTGAAGGTAGACAAGGAGTGCTACGAACACATAAGAAAAATTAGCAAGTTTTAAATCAACATACAGTAGAATAGTCACAGGATAAGGTCATGAAGGATGCTAATGCGCCTTTATACCATATGGAAATAAAGAGGGTTAGTCTCAGAGAATTAGAGAAATTGTGTGTATTAGATATTAGATATAAGCCAGCCACACCTATATATAATTCTATTCTAAGTCATGTGTGACTGTGTGAGTGTAGGTGTAGTGCAATTAGAACGAGCCTAGCTAGCTAGGCTAATAAGATTCATAAAACACTAATGGTATGTTTGGATAGACGAGGATAAAAGGGAAGGGAGGGAATTGAAGGACTAATTTTCATTTCTACCTTGAGAATTATAGCATGTACACATAAAAACTTGTAAGTGATTACTGACTAGGAGGCAACATGAAAAGACTTCCCTCCCCTCTCTTACCCTTCAACCTCCTCCATCCAAGCATACCCTAACAATCTTATCATTCTAACAAATTTTTCAATAAATAAACTAGCCTGGACGAAGAATACCATAGTTGTAAGACAAAGCAAATGCAAATGCAAAAAAAAAAAAAAAAGTAGTTGAAGCAGGTTGATCAAACGAAGTTTCTGATGTTGGTAAAAAAAAAAAAGAGAGGTTAACTCGGTCCTTGAGATTAGAGGTTGAAGACGAAGTTTTTACTATTGGATGATGAAGGAGGTGAAATTATAGTTGTTGAATGAGATGATTCAAATTTGTCCCTGAGATTAGGATCTTTTATTTAAGAAAACGTGGGTTAACCATTAAGGACTACTAAAGGCAGGAACTAACTTGACATGTCTTATTATCTTAATGACTAATTTGTAATTTCGATAATTTTAGGGATGAAATTGACTAGTGCCTATAAAATTAAAAACCAATATAATATATTACTCATGGGTAATTGGTTGATTTGTTTGACATAGTATTAAGTGCATGTAACTTTTTTTTTTTTTTACTTTTCAAAATGTACCATTTTTTTTGGGATGGATGGAGTAGTGAAAAAATTACAAAAAAGTTAGTTCAAAAAGTTATTTTATTTTTGGGATTGTGCGTGGGAGTATTGTAATTGGTTTGTTGTATATCAATAAAGATAAATAAGGAAGGAAACATATAATGCTTCGTGAAAAATGTAAATTTTAAAAAAAAAATGCTTCTAGAATGCCATTTATAATAAGTACGGGGTAAAGGTATTTTAGTTTAGAAAAATTATCATTCTCTTATTTTATGTTATATTAGTCTTTTAATATAAAATTTTTTTCAGAGAATTTTTTCACTAAGGAAATTAGTTATTATTTTCAGGGATATCAAAAATAATGTAAATATTTAATATACTTTTTCAGAATCATTCCTATAATTATTGTTAAAATTGTAAAAAGTTTCAAGTAAATAAATTTGTTTTAAAAAAGAAGTAACTAATGTTATTAGAGAAGAAGAAAAATATCACATAAAGAGATGTTATGTTAAGGCACCAAATGAGTAATTAATCCAACCCCTATGTTCCCTTTCGAACCATAAGGAGTCGAGTCTTCTTCTTCTTCACAAATATCGGTGCACAAGAAATCCATTGTGTCTAAACTCTCTCTCATTCTTCTTTCAATTTATCAAAAATGAATTTAAACATAGATTTTAGTTAACAAGATGCAAGTATGATTAGAGATTAGAATTTTCTTTATCAATTAAGAAAATGAACTCGGAAGAGAAATGAGGAGAATTCTCTAAACTATGATGTATGAAAAATGTTTATCTCATAACTAAAGAGAAAATTTGAGGTAATTTTTCTTCTTATACATCAACTAAAACCAACTAACTACTTTCAACTATGATTAGCCTAATCTATTGCACCTAACTAACTATGATCAATACATAACAGAATTAGTTTCGTTAAATTTCAATATGCCAGCTGTCATTCTCTATAATGATTAGCGCGTTTTAGCAATGCAAGTCCAATGCGATTAGTTTCCTCACATAACCGATTACAACCAATAATAATTGTTATATGTAAGCTGCATACATAACTAATAACCGATTATGTCCAATGATATAATCAGTTACAAGTTAATCGAATGACTTGCTTAGCAAGGTCGATAACCGATTCTATCAAACAATAATTGGTAAATAAATCAAGAAAGAGATATAAAAGCCGTTGTGCTTCACATGATGCCATAGCCATTGCTTTGTATTCTGCTTCTACTCAAGATCTTGAAACAATGTTTTTCCTTTTGGTTTTCCATGAACCTAAGTAAAAGTACCATCCTGTCACAAACCTCCTTATATCATTACATGCCCCCCAATCTGAATTTGGGAACCCTTTAAGGATGGTGGAGTCAAAAGGGAAAAATAAACCTTTTCCTAGGGGATTGTTTTTAAATATCTGAGCACTCTGTGAGCAGCTTGTTGATGAAGATCAGTATGACAAGTGAGAAATTGGTTGAGATGGCCAACAACATAGCTTATGCCAGGTCTAGTATGTATGAGTGAGATACAACAATTTGGCAACTAATCTTCCGGATGAAGATGGATCAGCAAAGAAAGTGCTTGACTGACTATGCAAGTTTGTGTTGTATTCCATGGGAGTTGAATTAGGCTTACAACCTAACATTGCAGAGTCTTGCAAAAGAGCAAGAGAATACTTCCTTCTATATAGGGCAATACCATTAGTAGATCTAGTAGCTATTTTCATTCCTAAGAAATACTTCAAAATCCCTAAGTCCTTGATACTGAATTTTGAGTCCTGAAGGGCTTTGACTGTTGTGATTTCAGTGAGATCGGTATCATCCACATAAATAAGAATTTTAGTGAATCAAGTAGAAGATATCTTGCCTCTGCATTTTTTTTATTTTTATTTTTGAAATAACGGTACAACCTGAACATTTTATGCTGGCTCTAAAAGATCACATACATGACATTCAAAGTTTAAAAGCTACTCTTAACCATGTGCATATTGAAATATGACTTTTAAGAGTAACTAATAAGAATAAGGACCAACTAATAGACTTTTAAGAGTAACATATAAGAAATGATTTCCATGATCCAATAATAGATTTTTTATCTTTTAGAAAAAGAAATGCATTGGGTTCAATTGCTCAAAACAGGTAATCCATTTAGGCTCATTCCTACATACTATATAATCTACTAATTTGGCAGAATGATACATAGTTTGGTGCATGGTAGTAACTAGTAACTTTGTGCATGACCACTTGCGATTCTAATATTATTAACAACCAACAGAACCTAATTCTAATATTTTCGTATTCCCCCTTGCATCCTAAATCATCATAAGTGCTAAGTTCCATATTTTACTTTATTGTTGGGGTCCTCTGTAACCAATGTTGGAATGAAAATCATTGCTATAGTGGCTGAAGTGCATATGCTGTGTGAGACAAGTTTGGTTGAGACAAGTTTACTACTGCCTCATTTGGGGCATGCAAATTGGGGTTGATTTGGGAATTCGGAAAATTTTTATTTGGGAATTGGGGATTGAAATAAGTGAAGGATGGTTTCATATTATGTGATTGAAGGCTTTGGGTTGTGATTTTTGGAAGTGATTTCACGTTTTGAGGTTTTAATATAGGAATTTAGGGTTTTTGTATTGGAAAAGGTTGAAGATGATCTTTGAACCGTTTGATTAGAATGATTAAGTTATAGTCATTGGATATGAAATATGACCATGGCTGAGGAGAGACGAAAATGACATCGTTTTGGCCACCGTTATTGTCCGCATAAGCATTTTGTAATAGCACCATGATGACAACAAACGCCAAGGACTAACGTGCTCAACGTCCTCCTATCTTAGGGACTAAATTGCTATTTCTCAAATCTCATGGACAAAATTGATTGATGACTACAAAGTCAGGGACCAATCTGACATATTTCTCTTTTTATCTTTTATTTATGCTAGACTATTTTTATTCAATTTTGGTGTTCTTAATGCTTGCGTAAGCTCCATAATTGCATGATCCCAGATAGTAAAGGAAGAACTAGAAGGTGAACCATAGTATTGGAAAAATACAAAATTAAACTTAGGAACATAAATCAGGAAAGTAGATTTTATTGAATTATCAAAGAGGATTTTCATTGAATTATCAAAGAACTTAATGGATTTGACCGTTCCATATGTATCTTATTCCAACTCTGGAAGTAATCCCTTTACACCATGCATGACTTAGTACAAGATCCATTTATTTTCACTTCGTCAATCACTTCGTCAATCAAAATAAGATCCCTTTACACCATGCATTACCCGGACCCGGACCCGTTCTTCAATTACTGGACCCGGACCCACCCGGACCCGCCTGGGTACCCGCTGCATAATGGGTAGGCGGGTCTTCGGGTACCCAGACGGGTTTTGCGGGTACCCATTAGCAATTTTTTTTTAAGAAAATTTTTTTTTTAAATTAATTTCTATGTTTTTTTTATAGACCGAGGGATCTTTAATACATTATTACACACTCTACTTAATATTAATCTCTACCACCATTAAACACTCGCAGACATCAAAGAAATTCTCTCGTTAAACACAAACATACTAAATTATATCCCCCTTGTTTACCAAAAAAAAACATACTAAATTATATATATATATATATATATATATATAATGCATATATGTAAATATGAACGGGTCCGGGTACCCACGGGTCTGAATATCTCAGACCCGGACCCGTTCAAAGCGGGTATCCAAACGGGTCCATTCTTTGGACCCACGGGTCTCTTTTTAGGACCCGGACCCATTGCGGGTATTACCCGCGGGTACTCGCGGGTCCGGGTCCAATTGCCATCCCTAATCACATCTTTTCAATTAAAGTTCCATTAGGGATCGCTATGAAGCAAACCCAAACCATTCTCATAGCTAACTATCCTCAAATAGTTAACCTCCATTTATCCAAGTTAATCATATTCAACAATTAATCCATAATTAAATCAACATCAAAGAGCACGAAGAATTCTAATAAAATTATCAACCATTACTAATTTCACATTCTTAATCATATTTCACCCAAATAATAATCTAATTAAAAGGGTATGAATTGTTATAAAGGAAAAATATAAAATAGTGAGTTATTTCTTAATTTCCTTTTAACCAGTTAGACTCATCCACTAATTGGTTAGATTATGCAGGGCAGAACAGATTTGAAGATCTCACTATCATTTTAATTCAAAACTCAATCTAATCCTTTCCTAACACTTATACAGTAATTGAGGCATAATTAAAGCATGATCTTAGTTATATTAATATTGAATTGAGACTTTAATACTCCAAGTTCAAGACAACTTAAAGCTATTAGCAAAAGCAAAGTCTAATTGCATATTAATTCATTCTTCCTTAAATCATTATCTAATTCCCTAGATGGCATAATTGATATTTGCCGAAGCAAGGCTATACCAGCATAAGACAATTCTAAGTCATAAAATATCCTTATAATACACAAGATTTATTATGGTTTTCTCTCATGTTCTAACCGGTTATAATGCTTGTTAACCGGTTAGACTGTACAAACCTAAGAGCACTTTCAAGTTTTTGAGTGTAGTTTCAATTCTATAACTCAAGCTAACAATTTGCAAACATTATACTAATCTTTGGCTTGTTATATGCTTAATCTAATCTGATATGTGTCCCTTTATTCATTAATTCATAAATAGCTCATTAAAGTTGTCATCACCACATGATTTCAGCAAAAACTTCAAAGTAAGTATCAATCAAGCATCATAGAATCATAATATCAAAATTCTCATTCATTTAAACCTTATTCAAGATATCAAATCAACAAGTCAAGTGGCTGTCATGATCTCCATGTCATGCAGCCATGTCTTGACACTTAATTCAATGCTTTCACAAAGAATTTTATCTACAAACTCGCAATCAATAATCCTAGCAATATGAATGACATCTCCTATACCTTGGACGAATTGGACAACACTTATGCAAGCTATAAAACCACCTAGAACAGAAGCCACCATAACCAGTAGCAGCAGCAACTCAAACATAGCAAGAACAAAGGAAAACACAAGGAATTCTTCAAGTTCTCACTCACTATTTCATGGCTTAATGTGCCATAACTCAAGGCAAGCTATTTGCACGAGTTTGAGAGTGGATTTTGAAAGAGTTTTGACACAAGAAATAGGAGAGAAACTGAGTTATATCTTAGCAACACAACATGCCTTTTATAGAGAGGAATTAAGAGGTGGGAGACACCTGCTTAGACCACCCCTCGTTCCCAGACTCTCCCACGCGTCCCTGGACATCTAGAGAGGCTCCACGTGTCCTGGGGAGGAAGGAAATCGAGTTGCCTAAGAGATGGAGACTCAAATCGCCATCAGCTTCAACAACAGCAGTGTCTCTAACCGGTTATCGGTATGGCTAACCGGTTAGACAATATTGAAATTTAAAAATTCAAAATATAATATTTTAATAGCTTTCCCTCCAAAATCATAATATTGTATATTTACTACTTTACCCTTTTTTATTCCAAAATAATTTTCTATATTAAAATAATCCTTTTCTTATTTAACAATAAATCATAATTTATTTATTAAAATACTTCCTTTAAAATAATTTCCAATGCAAAATAATTCCTTTTCATTATCTACAACATTTTTCTTTATCAATTTTCATCATAAAAATAAACATTTATTTTTTTACTCTTTTTCTAAAAGTGAGGGATGTTACAATCTCCCCTACTAGATTAAATTTCGTCCCCGAAATTCGTTTTCACAAATATGACATAAATGTTGATCCGTAATAAATAGGTGATACATTTTCTATGATTAATCTGAATTAAAATTTTAACTTAATTGGTTCCAAATAAAAAGCATCAAATTTCTAGAAAAGTGCAAAGAATTAACCACCGAAAAGAAAAGAACAAACCAACGGGGGTTGGCTCAAGTGGTGCGATCCTGCCAACTTGAGAACTTGGGAATGGGGCCTAAGACTAAGAAGTCTCGGGTTCGATTCCCGGTTAACACACCCTGCTGGGAGAGGCATGAACGCGACCTCGTGAAAGATTAGTCTCAAGGGTTCCCTGGTATTAAGGGTGCTCTAAGGGACAAGCATTCATTTGGACAGAGATATGTGAAGAGAGTTTTCAGGAGCTAAAGAAAAGGTTGACATCCGCCCTGGTGTTGGTTTTACCCGACCCTACAAAGCTCCTCTTCCGTCCACTCGCCAATAGGTTTGTTGACGGTGATTCCATTTACCGCATAGGCAGGAATGTATGGTCCATTTACGACCACATCCCAAACTTTTAATCCTACTCCTTGAATAAAAATTTTCATTCTCGCTTTCCAATAAGCGTACCCCACACCATCAAACTGTTGGAATAATTGGTGGTATTGGCTAAAGTCACCCAAGAGAGGGGTGAATTGGGTGTTTATAAAAAAACTTTGAAAAAACAATCGCAACAAACGTTCTTAAGAAGATTAACAGAGATTAAACGAGCGGAAGATTTTAAGGACGAATGGAAAAACGATTTTAAGAGAATCAAAACACAATATTTATTAATAATAGATAAAACTTATTACTCGCGAGATTGAAGAGATAAAACACTAAAACGCAATACTCGCTTTAATAGATTAAAAACGTGAAAATAGTTTTTATCCGCGAAAAATATAATCAACATAAAAATAAACATGCGGAAATTGAAAGAGATAAGGGATAGAAAAAGATTTGCACCGGGGATTTTTATCCTGGTTCGGCAAACAACGCCTACATCCAGTCCTCAAGCGACCCACTAGAGCTTTTCACTAAACCAAGACGCAACGCGTCCCCAAGTACATCCAAAGCGCCCCGCAAGCTACTAGGAATCCCACCGTTCGCCAGGGACCTCAAACAAAATAGCATAACTACTAGGAATCCCACCGTTCGTATAGCGCTACCCAATACAACAGGGTTAACTCACCCTATGAACGCGACACACGTTCAATTCTAAGGGAAACACTCCTTAATTTCTAAGGTTGTCACACCCCTTACAATCAAAAGGATTTCCACGAAGAAAATGTGTGCAACTAACAATAAAGCTCTCTAGATAGAGCAGATACTACAATAGAGTCCTATGACAAATGATAACCTTAAGCAAATTCAAAACTAAACCAATATGATGATGATGATTTTCTTCTCTAAGGATTTTTCAAAATAAGAGAGAAGGAGAAGAAGAAGAAAAAAAACAAGTGTTGTGAGTGATGGTGTTTGTTTTTTAAAAAAGTAGAAGAAGCTGCTGCAAATCAGAATCGTGATCATCCAGAAAAGGAAATAAATCATTCTGGGAATCAGATTGATTTCAGCACGTTTTTCAAAATTTTGAATAGAGTAATCGATTAATTTGGTCAGATTAATCGATTACTTGCTCTCAGGTTTTTCACAAAAGTTGCAGCATTAGAAGGTAATCGATTAGCAGCTTCAAGTAATCGATTACTGTCACTTAAATGACCAGTTCATGGAAGTAATCCATTACAAGAACCTAACTAATCCATTACTTACTCTCTGGTTACAAGTTGCATCAAGTAATCGATTATTCCAGAAGGGGTAATCGATTACTCCACATTAAAAACAGATTTTCATGAAAAAGTTGTAACCAAAGGTTTTCGCAAAACATTTTCATAAATACTTTTCCTGGAGCAAAAGTTTAAAAATGATTCTTCTAGGTTTTTAAGAAAAAAACATATATCATCATCATAAGGTTATAATTGAATGCTCTAGATTACTAATTGCCTTACAAACAGATCTAAAGCCCTAAAAGACTAAATCTTCAATCAGGCAAACAATCTTCGCATTCTTCAAAGTACCTAAACTTGTTCACAACATATATTGAGTTGTGTTGTGTCATCATCAAAACAACAAAAAGGGAAACCATGAGTTTCAACACTCCCCCTTTTTGATGATGTCAAACACTATTTGCAAAACAAAGGTTAGTACATGATATATAAAAAATTTAGGCATTCGGCTCTTTAACACATAAGAGCACAACCACATTGAATCATAACTCCCCCTGAATTCATGAATAATCATGAACATGTTCAACCTGTTCCTTATAACCTGTTTTGCTCATGACATATTTCTCCGCATATTTCTCGCCCTTTTGACATCATCAAAAAGGTGAGATGCCCAAAATAGACATAACATGACACAATAGATAGATAGAAAACTAAATAACGTGCAATTGTCATGATAAGCCAATCCAAACATGTCAGAGAAAAAGCGAAATCCAGAAACAGTTAAACATACTAAGCAAAAGTACTAGGGGTTACGATAGCAAATACTAAAAAAATATCCAGATAGCAAATAATAATAAGATGATCAAAGAGTGGAGCCACAAGCTAATAATCACTGGAATGGTGGTCGATTCTGATGCCTCAAGTGATAGATCTCCTGCTGCATCGCCTCCATGTCAACATGCATCTGTTCCATACCGGAGGTGAGCTGAGCCAGAGAGGAATCCACTGAACGCATATGATCATCAGAACGTTTCATATATCCTCTAACATCGTCCATGAAGAGCTGCATGTACGGAGGTATATGATCAGGAGGATAAATAGCTTGTAGCAGTGTGAAGTCAGGATCATGAGCCGGTGCATCATCTTGATGTTGTTGCTACTGCTGCTGCTGTTCTTCCTCATCATCGGGGTTATAATGATGATTAGACTTGCGCTCCCGTCGATGAGTCTTTGGCATCCAACCTCTATCTTCCATGTTAACTCATCCCATGTTTCCCAAGAAGTTAGTATCCATGCGCATATCAGCGTTAGGAGCAGTCCTAGCTTCACCATTCAACGAAATCCGGAAACGTCTGAGAATGTTGGTGATTAATGTTGCATATGGAAGTTTGGATGTCTTCAGCTTCATATCCTTATCAATCGATCGACGAACTTTCCCAGCAGTCTCAATCATATAGTTCAAGACAAACCAACCCCAATTGATGGGTTTGTCGTGAAACCAAGCCCACAAGATGATATAATCTGAATCCAGTAGCCTGAAATAGTTACCTTGCCTCGGAATCAGACAACGGTTCAGAATAAAATGCAGCACCCGATACTCAAACTTCATATTACCCGACGTCAACACCTTTCCAGTGGGAATCTGATCATCTATAAATTCTTCTTTAGCCGCTTTCTTATCATACTCATCTCCCCAAAGGCTATCTGAGCTAGAGCCAGTATACGTGATTCCATCCATGGGCAAGTGAGTGATGTTTATCCATGTGCTCAAACTGATTTTGATGCTTCTCCCCTTAACTTCGGAATATAAAACCTTTTCATCAGATTTCCAAATGAGATTGGTGTAGAAGACTCTAACCAAGTCTTCATAAAAGTCGCCTCCAATAGTGCTAAATTCAAATAAGCCTTTTTCCTTTAGGAGCACTACGGCAGGGAGATTGCAATCTTCGCTGTCAAAGGTTTCAGCATCTAGAAATCTTGGAGAGATCACAGAGCATGCGGCAAAGTATTTTTCATAATCCATAATCTGAGTCGGATTCGAGAACCAACGATTCAACTTCTCTAGAGCAATGGGTTGATGAACCGGAGGAGGTGGAGCTGAAGTATCGGCGTCACTTTGTCTAGGTCTTGAAGACCTAGCAGCCCGACTGGACGAAGGTTGAGCCCTACTCTGAACAATTGGAGGAGATGGCTCATCATCAGATTCATCAATAATAGCTCTTCTTTTTGTACGACGAGTCGACATGATTATACTAACTCAGATAGTCTCAATCAAAGAAATATTCTGAACCAACCAAGCTAATCAACTGAATATAGCAAAGATAACCCAGCAAGAACAGATTCTTCAGCACAAAACTCAGATTATAACAGGATGACAAATACTCAATGAAGCTATATCAAATTTTGAAGAACATCACAGTGGCAGCATACCATATCTATGAGCACAGAGATACTGAAGAAGACAATGCAATAAACCGAAAAACCTGAACCGGAGAGGAACTGAACCGACCGAACCTGAACCTGAAGCACTGAACCTGAGAAGAGAACCAGAATGCCAGTGAACCGAAGCTGAACCAGAGAACCACTGAACCAGATAACCAAACCGCAAGCTGAATCAGCGAACACAGAACCAGATAACCAAACCGCAAGCTGAACCAGCGAACACAGAACCAGAGGCTTCAAAGAACCAGATGAACTGGAGAAAAGAGAGACAATGAACCGAGTTCCACCCTTGAAGAACAAAGAACCAGTGAACCAAGGACTTGACAAGGAAATGGTTATGGTGGCTATGATATAGGTAATGGTGGTGGAGAAGAATGGTGATTTGAGTTGGTTTCTATGGTGGTTGAGGAAGGAAAACCGAATGGGAGAGGTGAAGAGAAAGGGACGGACTTTGAGGGAAGAAGAAGGAAGGAGATGAAGATTTATAAGAAGGGAAGGTGATTTTGTTAGGAATGGTGTTGGTTTGGTGGAGAGGTGGCTATGGAGGTTGTGTTGGTTGATGGAAGAAGAAGAAGAATACGTTGAAGGAGAGAATGAGGAGGTCGTGTAATGAGAAAGAGAGAGAGGGAGAACGTGAGTGAGAAAAGAGGTAAGGTGTGTGGCTAGGGTTTGTAGTCAACAATGTGTCCTTTTCTGGTCAAAACGGGTCAAGGCCCACTTGGTCCACATGATTTCCCCCTTTTTTTTCGAAACAGTAGCTGGTAATCGATTACTAGCAGAGGTTTAATCGATTATTTCCTCATTTAATCGATTAATTACATGCTTTTAATTGATTATCCCTCCTCTGGTCAGGACCTGATGCAACATCTCTAATCGATTACTTCAGACTTCTTAATCGATTACTTCGCCTCTGATGGATTGCATGATGCTGCAGATTTAATCGATTAAATTGAGCTTCTTAATCGATTACTTCACCATAACTGATCAGTACTGATGCAAAACCCACTTGGTAATCGATTACTGTTGCAGAGTAATCGATTACTTTTGCATAAATTTCCAGAATTCCTCTTTCACTGCATAACCAACCTTCATTCCCTTCTACGCTCAAGTTAGATACTTTGTCACAATAAACCATAAGAGCTATTTGAAAGAAAATATGAACATTAGGGGTAGAACACAAGATCATATACTCCTCTATAACTATGAGTTATATCAAGTTCAATCATAATATGCATTTAGATGCCAACTTAATAAACTCAAGTTTGCGCTAAGTAACACATTATGAGTGAGGTACTCCACTTTTCTAAGGTATTAGAATCATGTGTCAAGAAGATTAAAAAAATATTTGCCACACATGATTTGTTTTTTTTTTAAAAATTAATATAACTTGGAATAGTCAAAGTATGCTCTTGAATAATCATGGTTATAATAATAATATGACTTGTTTACCTCAAACTTTGTGTGCCATGGAAATTTCGTCTTTGACCAATGCTTTCTTTTCTCAACCCTTGTGTCCCATAAAGATTTTGTCTTAGACCATTGCTTTCTTTTCTGAATTTTCATCAGGGTGAATTTTTCATTTCTTCCAGTGAATGCTTTGGTTCTTGTTGACATTATCTTTCTTTGGTCATTACATCTATCTTTAGATATCCATGGGGTTATTTTGAAGTAATTTTCTCTTTGATTTCCTCTTGGTTTTTCCTTGGGTAAGATATGTTCTACATTCCTGTTACAAGGAGAAACTCTTGGTACCCATCTCATTTTGGGTCCAGGGGGATTAGGCTTGGATTCCTTGGAAACTACAGGAACCCACTTCATCTTATTTCTCATATGATTATTTTTCTTATAAATGCATAAATGAGAAATATGACCCGAATGTCCACAATAGTTACAAATAATGGGATTGGGAGATGCTTTGAATTTTCTAAGATCATTTTTGTAAAGCATAGGCTTATGATCCTTGTATTCAGAATCACATTTGACAACCACTTTACTTGACTTTTGAATTTCCACATTCTTATCAGAATTGTCAAATAAGGAGTTGGAGCAAATGGATTTTGAAATACATTGAGAATCACAAGAAGCAACCTCAACTGATTTTTCAATAAAATTGCAATTTTCAATATTTGAAGAGGTGCTATTTTCAAAAGAAATATTTTTCAAATCATCTCTCAAATCATTATGAGTAATATGAGGATTTTGGGAACGTGAATGACTTATAGTTACCTCGTGAGGAGTGTATGAGTATGGTTCAATTTTGTTGCCTACAAACTCCTCATCTGAAGAACTTGATTCCAAGTGAGACTTCAGAAATGCTTCAAATAATCTGTCTAACTCATCATCTTCATCTGACGAATTGCTCCTCATGCTATTGGTGTCATCATTCAAAACTTCATCATGGGAGATAGTCAATTCATCCTTTGAGCTTTCCTTTAGCTGAATTTCCTGATTGTATCTGTGAACACTTACACTTTCCAAAAGATCATCAGTAGCATAAAATGTGTGTAAAGTATCCCAAATACATTTAGCATTAACACAATCCTTGATTCTAGCATATGCATCATCGTTTAAGACATTTCTTAAAATCTGCATAGCTTGAATATTCAAGGCAAAACATTTTTTGTCAAAATCGTTTAAAACATTTTTTGGGTTTAAATCAAAACCATTTTGCACAATAAACCACAAACGATAATTAATTGATTGCAGATAAAACTTCATTCTAGCACTCCAATACGAATAATTTTCTCCATTGAAAATTGGTGCATCATTGAATGAACAACCATCCATTTAAAATCAAAAAAACAAATATCCCAATAAGCCAAACCACAAAGGATCTTTAACTCAAGCGATTAAGCTTGTTACCAGAGCACGAAGCTCTGATACCAATTGTTGGAATAATTGGTGGTATTGGCTAAAGTCACCCAAGAGGGGGGGTGAATTGGGTGTTTATAAAAAACTTTGAAAAAACAATCGCAACAAACGTTCTTAAGAAGATTAACAGAGATTAAACGAGCGGAAGACTTTAAGAACGAATGGAAAAACGATTTTAAGAGAATCAAAACACAATATTTATTAATAATAGATAAAACCTATTACTCGCGAGATTGAAGAGATAAAACATTAAAACGCAATACTCGCTCTAATAGATTAAAAACGTGAAAATAGTTTATATCCGCGAAAAATATAATCAACATAAACATAAACATCCGGAAATTGAAAGAGATAAGGGATAGAGAAAGATTTGCACCGGGGATTTTTATCCTGGTTCGGCAAACAACGCCTACATCCAGTCCTCAAGCGACCCACTTGAGCTTTTCACTAAACCAAGACGCAACGCATCCCCAAGTACATCTAGAGCGCCCCGCAAGCTACTAGGAATCCCACCATTCGCCAGGGACCTCAAATAAAATAGCCTAACTACTAGGAATCCCACCATTCGTATAGTGCTACCCAATACAACAGGGTTAACTCACCCTATGAACGCGACACACGTTCAATTCTAAGGGAAACACTCCTTAATTTCTAAGGTTGTCACACCCCTTACAATCAAAAGGATTTGCACGAAGAAAATGTGTGCAACTAACAATAAAGCTCTCTAGATAGAGCAGATACTACAATAGAGTCCTATGACAAATGATAATCTTAAGCAAATTCAAAACTAAACCAATATGATGATGATGGTTTTCTTCTCTAAGGATTTTTCAAAATAAGAGAGAAGGAGAAGAAGAAGAAGAAGAAAAAAAACAAGTGTTGTGAGTGATGGTGTTTTTTTTTTAAAAAAAAGTAGAAGAAGCTGCTGCAAATCAGAATCCTGATCATCCAGAAAAGGAAATAAATCATTCTGTGATTTCATCATGTTTTTCAAAATTTTGAATAGAGTAATCGATTACTTTGGTCAAATTAATTGATTACTTGCTCTCAGGTTTTTCACAAAAGTTGCAGCATTAGAAGGTAAACGATTAGCAGCTTCAAGTAATCGATTACTGTGACAAGTTCAAGGAAGTAATCCATTACAAGAACCTAACTAATCCATTACTTACTCTCTGGTTACAAGTTGCATCAAGTAATCGATTATTCCAGAAGGGGTAATCGATTACTCCATATTAAAAACAGATTTTCATGAAAAAGTTGTAACCAAAGGTTTTCGCAAAAAATTTTCATAAAGACTTTTCCTGGAGCAGAAGTTTAAAAATGCTTCTTCTAGGTTTTTAAGAAAAAAACATATATCATCATCATAAGGTTATAATTGAATGCTCTAGATTACTAATTGCCTTACAAACAGATCTAAAGTCCTAAAAGACTAAATCTTCAATCAGGCAAACAATCTTCGCATTCTTCAAAGTACCTGCACCTGTTCACAACATATATTGAGTTGTGTTGTGTCATCATCAAAACAACAAAAAGGGAAACCATGAGTTTCAACACAAACATGGGGGATCTATTAATAGAACTCCCTTCACCACCAAACAGAGAGTTTCAAGCCATACTCTTGAGACAGTTAAGTCCTTTAACACAAGAGATTAGCTCTGATGCCAATTGTTAGGATCGGCCTCAAACCTCGAGAGGGGGGGTGAATAGAGTTTTATTAAATTTATTTGAAAATACTCGAACGTTTAAAAAATAATTTTGTGGAGAGATTAAGATTTAGAACATGAACGCGAAGCGACAGATAATAAAATAAATAAAGTTGCGCGGAAACGATTTAAACAAAAATAATGCGGAAAAATAAAGAGATAAGGGAAGAGGAACAGGCAAACCAATTTTATACTGGTTCAGTCTTTCCAGCGAAAGACCTACGTTCAGTCACCAAGCGACTCGCTTGAGCCTTTATAATCTTGAAAATTGAGTCGCACCCAATCACAACCAAGAGCACCCCGCACACTACTAGGAACCTCCGTTCAGTAAGGACCTCAAATAATCACGCAAGGGTTCCTCACCCTAAGAACGTGCCACACGTTCAACTAGGAGTTCCACTCCCTACAACTATGGTTGAATATGATGAATTTGTGAGGATACAATTGATGTGTTCTTAATAACACGGATACAACAAGTAATGCTCTACTGATAATGAAGAATATTAATTCACAAGAACTAAGGCCAATAGAAGAATGTATCAACAATGAAGAATATGTTTCTTGTTGAGGAAGAAGAAGAAAAACGAGTTTTTTTATCAGATAAGAAAAAGTGTAGAAAATTAGGATTTTCTTAAAATAGATTTAAGAAAACAAATAAATAAAGATTATTTTTGAAATCAACAATAACTAAAAGATTTCAGAAATAAAATAGAATAGATTTTAAATCAGATTTAAAATGAAAACAGAATAAAAAAGATTTAGAAAATAAATCCAAGATTTGATTCTTAAAACAAATAAGGAATATTTTCAAAAATAAAATAAATTTCTAATTTTGAAAATATATCAGAATCAATTATGTAAAAACAAATCTGGAAACATTTAAGATTGATTCTGACACGGATTTCAGGAAAACTTAAAGGTAATCGATTACTTGAAGAAGGTAATCGATTATCTTCTTTCTGAGAAAACTTTGAAATTAATTTTTAAGAAAGTAATCGATTATTCAAACCAAGGTAATCGATTATCGACTTTCTGTGAAAACAGTGAAATCAACTTTTTGAGAAAGTAATCGATTATCTACTCCCTGTGAGAAAGGTAATCGATTATTTTCAATTAAAACTCCCAGGTCACAACTCAGAGGCATGGTAATCGATTATCCATGTAAGGTAATCGATTAATTCTGCTTATTTTCATAAAAAAGATTTTCTAAAGCTGAGTAAGTAATCATAGGTTTTCACAAAACACTATTAACTGAAAATCTAACTTAAAAACAATTTCGCAAAAGTTCTTTTTCTTCTCCTTAAACAAAAACTATTTGGCCTTATGAACTTGGAACAATTAGATCTTCATTACCTTACATTAATTCCTATGGGCAAAGCTTAATCTATTATTTTCTTGAGCTTGAGCCTTGAGCTTGATGGAGCTTGTTTGTTATCATTAAAACAATCTTTTAGAAGTCTTCTAGCATAACTCCTTATGTCCTTGGGAAAGCTTGACTTCCAACTTCTTTCCTCCCTCGGGTTTCCTCTTCTTCTCACCTCTTTTTTTTTTGTTCTAAGGTTATGAATCATAAGGGTTGGTCTTGGGTATAGGGTAGGGTATTTATAGAAATTTTAAGTTGGGGTTCACCAACTAAAAAGAGGTGTTCGAATAAAGCAAGGTGTCATAAGGGGTTGGTTTGCAATTTTCCATAGTGTAGGTTTATGACAACTTTAGCTTAGGTTTTTATGACTTATGTCTTAGTGGGAGACATAATTAATAGGGTAATTAATGCTTTGTCTAAAAGATGCTTTATGGAGAAAAAAAATAATTAAGGCATTTTTGAATTTGAAATTTTGGCGCTAAACTTATAATTTTTCTTCTCCTTCTAGGGCTTGGCCATACATCACTATTGAAAGGGGAAATAAAATTTTCCTTTTCCACTTTAAAAGAAGTACAAAATCAAAATCTAATTTAAATAAAATAAATAAACTCCCCACGATTTTTAATAAATAAAAACATAAAAATTCACAATTTAATAAATCCGTGAGAAATCAAATCAAATACTAATTTAATTAAATCATGGAAATAAAATTTCAAACAATAAATCAAATAAATAAATTTCTATTTCATTTTTAAATACAAAATAGTTGAGGAAATTGTGGGTATCACAAAGGACATGTTTTCTCACCATTTACCAATTCTATTTCACATCTGGCTTGAGTGACCTTGACGTCCGAGCTTTGGCCGAGCTTTGTATTTTATCTTGAGTTTGATTCTGAGCCGAGCTCTGGTCGAGCTTTACAGACTAGCTAGAATGCGAGCTTGAGATCCGAGCATGAGCCGAGCTCCAATATTCGAGCTTGAACTGAAATTTGAGCACTTTACTTGTCCACAGCTAAGGCCGAGCTTGACTTCGGTTGAACTGATTACTTAAGATTTTACTCTACTGTACCAAAGGCCGAGCTGATGGTTCTGCCAAGCTGAAGCTTTACTATTTTACTCGGATGGCACCAAAGGCCGAGCTTTTACTCTTCTTACTGCTTCTGGTTCAACACTAGTTCTTCAGAGCAACTGCTGAGCATCTTCCAAACAACTTCTGAGCATCTTCCGAACTGAGCTTTTGTTTGACCTTGATATCTTGGCTTGGGCTACATGTTCGACTGAGAAAATTCCGAACGTCTTCCGAACTTGCACCTGAGCAACTACCGAGCTTGTTCTTGATCTTCAGACTCGATACTAATGTCCGAGCATATTCCGAGCTTGAGCCTGAACTGCTGACTTGCTACAGGTAGCCGAGCACTTGCCGAGCTGATTAATCAAAGACCGAAATCAACACACGGAACTGGTTCACCAAAGACCGAGACCCGATATTCTTCATAGCATACGCTGATTCATTTGACTTCATCAAAGCCTTGGCCGAGAACCGAGCTGATTCATTGGACTTCATCAAAATCTCTTTGATTCAACACCTACTTCATTTCATATTTGCACCACTAGGATTTTGATTGCACCTGCTAGGTCGTTTGGCACACCCATTAGGGACTTGGCACCCATCAGGACTTTTGGCACCCATTAGGCTTCACCCGTTAGGTCTATGCTTATTACTTTGTTCATTCTTGTCCTATTATTTCTCATGTTATATTCATCTCACCTAGTTCTATTCCACATCTAATCTCTATTATTTAGCAGCGAATTGAGCCATTGGGTTCACCGACGCCTAACGGGTCGTTTGAACCTAATGGGTCATTTGTCCCGATAGGTCGTTTGGCCCTAATGGGTCGTTTGGAACACCTAGCAAGGCACCTAGTGTGCTAGTGTCCCGAATGTTCAATTCAGCTGCATTTTCTTTTAACATTAACATACACACATACATCCATAATTATTAGTTTAAATTCAATTTCATTTCTTATTAATCCGACACTCTATTCAAGCAATCCTAGGTCTCATTTCATCTTTCAAAGACATAAGTTAACATCTCACATATACACAGTCACAAATATACATACATCTCACATTATCATTTAAGCATACATGACAAATATCACCCACACATATCCACAAATATCAAATAAGGGTTCATTTTCCTCACATACATCAATTTAACAAATACACACATAATTACAAATATCAAAACAAGCCTATTTCTTCTATTCTCCTACTCCAATTATTAACTACATTTACTATCCTAATGTTCAACATCCTAAAATAACCACATACTCTTAGTAATCACTATGAACAAACTAGAAACTATTCCCTAAGTTAGTGTAACACCCACTCCTTACCTCAAATCTGAAGAGAGATAAGGAAACCTTTAGAACCTTAGCTTTTCCTTTGTGCCCTAGCTCCTTAGAATGCTACTCCTTTAAGTCCATTTTTGAACCTCAACCAAGAAGCTACCAATGTGTTGTGAGATGAAGGAAGAAGGCTTGATTTCAATGGCTCTCAAGGTGGAGGAAACATGTAGGTGTGTGGCTCTCCATGAGGTGTGTAGTTCGAAATTCAAGAGAGAAGGGAAGAGAGAGAATGACTTGGGGATGATGGTGGTTGTGGGGTGATGGGGCTTGATCTTGTGCTCATGAACTTAGGGCTTGAGAGTTGATGGTGGAGATGAAGGAGATGATAATGGTGTTCATAGTTTCATGAGTTCTTGATGAGGATAATGGTGCTAAGCCTTGATAGAAGAGGAAGAAGAAATGAAGATTTGAGGGTGATGGAGCTATATTCTTGCTTCTTATGTTGACTATGAAGATGGATATGAAGGAGGTGAAGATGAGTGGTGATGGGGTTTGATGATGATGAAGATGGTGGTTGTTTGCTCTTACTCTCTTAGGGCTTGAGAGAGAAAAAGAACTCATGAAGGAGGAGAAGAATGAATGTAGAAGAAGAATGAATGATTTGTTGAGTTTGTTTTCTTTATTTTTGCCTTGGAGAGATTGTGTGGTCCACAATGAAATTTCGTTTTCTTTATTTTTGCCTTGAACAAAAGTAATCGATTACTTCATGAAATTTCGTTTTTATTTTTCCATCCAGTGAGAAGGTAATCGATTAATTTTGTAAAGTAATCAATTAGTAATCGATTACCTTGCGTGATTTTCATCTCCTGCACTTCAAAATGTCATATCTTCTTCGTTAACCGTCGGATCTTGCTCGAATTTGAAAGCAAACCTTCTAAGACCCTTATCTTCACATCCAACGGTGGAATTTGTGTTTAAAGTTGTAAATATTTTATTTCTAATTTCCTAATATAGGGTGTTTATAACACCGAAAACACTATTTCTAACGCCTTTTTGTTCATCTTTAAATCTCCTATCCAAACGCCAATGCTTCTTAACTCCTTTATGGCACTCAAAGGAATCCTGATTATATCATCTTAAACCTCCTTTAGTATAATTATCCTTTGAGGATGATGAGTGAAATGTTGGTGTGTTTTGCTTTGTTCTTGTTTATTTACACATGTGCTTGAAACATGTGGCTCACATGGAAAGCTTCCTTGAGAAGATTGGTGAATGAGTGGTTGAGAAGAGAAGCTTCCTCAAGAAGCTTTGAATTTTTGGATTTTGATCAACCTATTTTTTTTATAAGAGCATGTGTGGTAATCGATTACCACCCTAAGTAATCGGTTACATCCCTTATATCATAATTGTTTGGTTTCTCAAAGAAGCTAGGTAATCGATTACCCACCCAAATGTAATCAATTATCTCCCAAAAATCAAATTCTAGGGTTTCTTACAAGAGGTCAATAATCGATTACTTTCCTCAAGGTAATCGATTACTTCTCTTAATTCAATTTTAGTACTTTTCACATAAATATTGTAATCGATTATCACCCCAAGGTAATTGATTACATCAACAGATTTTCATGTATTGATGGTTTCTAACTCTAAGGCATTCTCCTTAACTCCCACAGGCATTTTGGCCATGATTATCTCATTTAACCCTAGCTTACTCTTACGATTTCCATTAGCTTGACTTAGATTTATTCTAATTAAACTTGGAATTAAAATCCGGGATGTTACAGGTCCCATGCTGTCAGCAGTATACGTTGATGTTTTTTTGGTTGTTTGTTGCTCTCTACCCAAGGAAACACAATTCTGTGTAAACTCATAAGATATGATTATTTTTTTATTCCCCAAATGTAATAATGAAGAAAATAAAAGTTTTCACTTTTTCATTGACAAAAGTCTTAAATTTTTCATTGATAAAAAACACAATTTTTAGCAATAATGTTTTTTTTAATACAGTTGAGTGGTGGTGAGAAGCAACGTGTCCCATTATCTTGGAAAAAGTCAAAGTAGTCAGCAAAAAAGAAGAGAATATCTTTTTGATATAATGCTTGATTCTGTTTTCAAATAAAATATAATGCTTGATTCATTCATTAATTGCAAATTTCTGTCACACGAATTTTCATATTATTTTTACAATTTTTAAGATTTTTCATTAATTGTTTTAAAGAATTTTTAATGTAAAATACAATTTTTAAGATAATATACAATCTATAAGATTTTTCATTAATCATTTTTACTTTGAATTGGGACAAAAAAACTTCATTTTTTTTACAAGATAATGGGAGGGAAGGAGTATATGAGAGACAATTAAATGAGATGATATGAGAACAAAATAAGATAAATTTCACTCCTCTAATATAGAGTAGGAGATAAGGTAAGAAAATATTGAGAAATAAATGAGATGATATGAACATAAAATAAGATAAAAGAAATTTCGCTCCTCTAATGAAGCAAGAGATAAGGAAAGAAAATTTGAGAAACTCCTTCGATCCCGTTATCTTGTTAAAAGTCAAAGTAGTAAATAAAAATAAGAGAATATTAGCATATTACTCCTTTGATCCCATTAATTATTTTTACTTTGAATTGGGACAAAAAAAACTACATTTTTTTACCAAGATAATGAGATAGAGGGAGTAGAAAATATATTAGCATATTATACAATGTCAGTCTCATCATATATTCTCAACTCTTAACAACTATAAGCCACCAAAAACATAACGAATGAAATTGATTTAATTAAATTTTAATGCAATGAACATCCCTAAAAGATGAAGAAAGAGAACTTATTTATGGTGGTGATGGCAGCGGAATTTGGATTGAGTCTGAAAATGAAAACGGGTTGGAGAGTGAAGAATAAAAAAAAAGGTGATGATGTATGTATGTTTCTGCGTTTGCTCCTGAGTTTTTCAATGAAGAAGGTATGAATAAAGAAGAAGAAGGTGATGATATTGGTACTTGGCAGTGATAGAAGAAGAAGGGTTTGATAGATTGATGGAGAAGAATAACGTGAGTGAGTAGTGAAATGAGAAATTATAAATTATTAAGGGTTTTTTTGGATAAATAAAAATAGTATTAAAATGAGGGTATTTTGGGTAGATGAATTATAAAACTAAAATTTGGCTAGATGAAAAATAATACTAAAATGAGGGTGTTTTAGGTAGATCAAAAATAATATTAGAATGATGGTATTTTGGGTAAATTACATTAAGGATAAAAATAATATTTTTAAATAAATATTTTAGGAACCAAATTATAAAATTTATAAATTAAAAATATGTCTCGATGACGTGACAAAAAAAACACGTGGCTAATTTCTATCGAGCCACGTCAAAAGGGTACAGAAACCCTATATTTTCATAGTATACCGAAGTAAAGCCCATCACAAATATAACATAGGAATTGATTAGTGATGAATAGGTGATATATTTTCTATAATAAATATCAATTAAATGTCTCCAACTAAAAACATTAATTACATTTACTTTAATTTGTTGTCATGATATCACCAACTAAGTTCGTGTATCCCTTTTAAATGGAGAAAAAGTCACAACTTAATAACCATTTGATTTTTTTTAATATTAAATTCATATATTTAATTTATTTACCTCTTTTTTAGACATTAAAATTGAATTTTGTAATTAATGGATGTTTTAGTTTTTCTTTAAGTGGTTTTGAATTCTTCTACATTTACCCACTTGTTTTTTTCTCCTTTTTTCTTTCAAAAATTTGTTGATTTTAATATAGTGTCACGGGGCATATTTGGTAAAACTTCATATATATATTTTCAACTTTTGTTGGGAGAACTTCATTTGCAGAAGAGCTCTTTAGTATGATGATTGGTTTCACTGATATAATATAGGTGCTGATTAGTGATAGATCGACAATACATTTTCTATAATAGATCTCAATTCGATTTTTTAAAATTAATTTGTTCTAAAAATAAAATAAAATTTCCTTGATTGTCATCAATTTGATATCTTTGACTAAGATTTTTTTTCCTTTTTAAATATTATTGAGAAAAATTCATTACCTAATTACAATTTGATTTTTTTTAAAATTCATTTGCAATGTTCCTATTCAAAATTTCAAATTTATTTGTTTACTACTAAATGCATAACACCAATATCAATTCTTTTCATTTTCTTTATTTAGACATTCAAATTGAATTTGGTAATTAATGGATCATTTAATTTTCCTTTAATTTGTTTAGGATTCTTGTGAAAAGAAATTAAGAGGGATACTTCAATATTACTTGCATAAATAATTTACAAAAATTTCTTAACATGTGTCGTAAGGTAGATGAGATAAAGTGAGAAACAAATTGAAACTTGTATTCTTGATCGAAGTTGAGAAAATGAACACCAAGGTCATCATCTTTGGATTTGCAATGAAGAACTAAAGGAACGTTAGGGCCTATCTCATTTTTAATGTAAACATGTGTGTAACCAAAAGGTCTTATAGACCGCCTCTTACTTGTACCCGAGAGACAAGTAAAAGCATAAGGAATAAGAAGGCATGACGGCTTCATGGAACCATCACTATTTTTATTATTTATTATTATTAAGTTTTGGTGTGTATAGTGACTATAATGGAACCTATTTATAAAGAAAACTAGTTTTAAACATGTGACATGCAAGAGCTGTTTAAATAATTATTTATCAAATAGATTTGTCTTATTCATCATCATAATGAATGTTGACTATATATACATACTATTACTTTTTTCCTACAAAATACATGACATTTTAGTTAATAGCTATTGTATTATTTAAATGATATAAATGAAACGATATTACGGTATACGTAACAAAATCCTAACATCAGACTCATAAGATCCTGACATATTAATATTATATTATCAAATTGCTATATGATTTAACTTTGGAATTTTCACATTTTCCATTATAACAGTTAAGACCCAAGACATACACCCGTAAGACTCATGCATCAGCAATACATCATCATATATTTTTAAAACCTAGTTTCATTTCAATGATGTTAATTAAATACTTCCTATATAGTCCTAAACGTAAGCCCCATTTAAAAAAAAATTCTTGATCATGAATGTATGTCCCATTTTCAACTTCTAATTACATTAATTATTTTTTATTCACAAAGACCTTTATTTGTTAATACTTAATAGAATCTCAATAATAATTATAAGATAGTTTTGAAAAATTACATCAAATTTGTATATTTCCAATATCACTAATAATACTAATTAATTTTCTTAAAGGGAGTGTGTTTTGGTCAAAGAGACTTAAACGTAAAATCGGAAAGAGTATTATTTCTAAAAAGTATCACGTATTTTTTGAATACATAAATATTTATAAAATTTTAAAAACTATAATTGCATTCAATTTAAATTTAAAAATTAAATTGGAATTAAAATTAACATTAGAATAATTTAAGTTATATAATGATACATACTTAAAATTATAAAGTGTATTAAAATTAAGAATTTAACAACACTCAAATTCTTATAAATTAATTAACGCTTACACATTTAAATATAAAAACAAATATTTATATTTATATTTATTATTATTATTTTAAAGATTGAATTTAGGAGTCACCACTATATTTTAAAGAATAGCAAAATCTTATAAAAAAAATGATATTAAGACTTTGTAAAAGATTCACTCAAGACTCGTTAAGGAAGTCTTTACATTAAATTAAAATATTGTACTTCCAGTCCTAAATGTAAAGCCCACTTGAAAACTTTTTTTTTTTTGTTTTTAATATAAGCCCTCTTTCAAATTTCCAATGGCATTAATATTTTCTTTTCCACAAACATCGTTATTTATTTAACACATTTTAGAGTCTCAATGATAATTATAGGAGTAATTTTAAAAAAAAATATATTAAATTTTTACATTTTCTTTGTCACTAATAATATTAACTAACTTTCTTAAAATTTTTTTTTTTGAAAAATAAAAAAAGAAACTTACATATAACCTATGGAAATACCAATTATTATATTTATAATATAAAATGTTAAACTTAAAATTTAGAATAAAAATAAAATTTGATGTTTAATACTGACTAAATTAAACTGATTGAACAAATTAACTTGGTGAAAAATAAATGGAGAGATTTGCTCTCAATTAGAGAACATTCCTATTAGCAAGTCAAAAATGGCTAAATAATAATTTGCTCATAAATTAGTGCTATGTTGGTCAAGGAAGCTGCTCTGAGCAGAAAGGTAATCCATATTAGCGCTATGATGGTCAAGGAAGCTGCTTTGATCAAGGAATTTCAGAGAGTTGAGTTTAGTTATGCAAGTGGAGACCACACACATTAAGATGGGAATGTTGCAAATTACAAATGAATTCTTGGAACGAATTCGTGAATTACAACATCAAGACGAGGAGTTGGTTGAAAGAAGGAAACTAGTTTCCGAAGGGAAGGAACTTGATTTTCATGTTGGATCGGATGAAATTCTTCGTTTTGGAACGAGAATTGCATACCAAAGGACATTGAAGTTAGGAGATTAATTCTTGATGAAGCGCACTGTAACGCCCTTTTTATAATACATTAATAATACTTGCTTTAGAAAGGATTGTGATCATTTCAACATGCATCTCATTTAAAACTTGGGAACATAAAATTTTATTTTTTTGAAAACCCTTGATTAAGGTACTCAATTAGAAAATATCATTAAGGTTGAGTTCGGTGGAAGAAATGATTGATCATTAAGTATTTAAAATCACTTTGAGATAACTTTGAGAGCTTGTATTAATTTCCCATAACTTATCTTTAAACAAAAGCAGAGTTATCTCAAGAGTTTAACCAATTTAATACTTTCTTCATACCAAGCTCAAATAATAAAATCAGAGTCAGCGGAACTTAACAAGATGATTCATTCATACCTTTGGAATTTATAAAACATGAGTTAAGATACTGATTTACAAAATCAGGTATAATAATTCAATGAGTACCACATCTACATCAAAATATGAAAAACTAAGTTTTCTTCCTGATACATCACTTAAAATGTGAATAATATAGTTATTATCAAAATAGGGACGTTCCAGAGCTGGACAACGGTCCTTCGTCCATTCATTCACTTGGTCGGTTCATCAAGAGCTGTACTAGAAGTTTCTATCCCATGATGAATGTGCACTTCATGATCCTAAGGGTTTTCCACTTCCACTGTTCTCTAGTCACTCTAGGTTCCTGACCATCACCTAATAAGGGCTGGGAGGTAAGCTATACACATTCACATTATCAAATGAGAATAAAGTTTTAACATCCACAAATAAGCAATCCATCATGATAGAAATGCATATACACATGAGCACACGCTATTTCATTTATTTCTCTTTCTATATAGGTGGCATGATGCATGCTTTCTTTCTCTCAATTCCAGAGATTCTCTAACTAATCACTCTAATGGACATCCTTCCATAACTCCATTGTATTCCCAGAATACAAATAATACGTTATCAAACGTATGGCGTACTTGCTCGAAAGTGATAAACAATGTCACCTTATCTGGTGATCGTCATGTTGCCAAAACGTGAACTATTACTGAATTTATCATCATGACATATCATCTATCACTGAATTGATTTTGTCATTATGACCTGTCGACTATTACTGAATTGATTTTGCCATCATGACATGTCGACTATTACTGAATCAACTATTACTGAACTGATTTTGTCATCATGACATATCATCTATCACTGAATTGATTTTGTCATCATGACATGTCGACTATTACTGAATCAACTATTACTAAATTGATTTTGTCATCATGACATGTCGACTATTACTGAATCAACTATTACCGAATTGATTTTGTCATCATGACATATCACCCACAACGTCAACCTTGATGTGGTATCGAGCAAGCAGTAACCTTTGGCACTCCCAGAGGCCCTCCTCATGTTCCTCGAACATGACAAACGCTAACTCATCACCATTCACCATGCATAAATGCAATGACATATTCCATTTAAGATTAATCCTATTAATCGTAATTTACACAACATGGAATAATTCATTAACTAAACTCCAATGTAATTGATGTAATCCATTAGTATAATTATTCCTTTGAAACATGTTTAATCACCCTGCAATGATTAAAATTGGATTTAAATAACTTAGTTGAATTGAAAATGGTATTTTCAGCTTTCTGGTTAAAAGACTCGAGTCTCTTACCAAAGACTCGAGTAGATCATACGTTTCTTAAAAGTTAATGTTTCAGATTTTCCAGGAATACTCGAGTAGTTCATGAAATACTCGAGTCGTTCATCAACCCAGAAGACTCGAGTGGTTTATGCACGACTCGAGTGGATAATCAGTATTTCTAAATGGTGCATCAGATAATACTCGAGTCTCAGCTAAAATACTCGAGTGTTGGTGCTATCAGACGCACTGGTGCGCCACGAAACACTCTAGTCTCGAGCCAAAGACTCGAGTCTTATCTGACAATAAACACAAAAAATTGGGTTTTCACATACCATTTTCAACTCTAACCACTTTTAATCAAAACCAATGATCAACAAAGTTGTCTTTAGGTTAAATAAACATGTTTCAATACAGAAATTACACCAAATTACAGTGAATCAAAACCAAGCATTCAGTATGCATAAAAATCACATTTTCAACAACTTAACATACCAAATTCAATTCTAAACACTTTTGGCATGAAAATAACTTGTATTTAGCTCACATGCAACATAAGAAACATGTTTCAACATGTTACAGAACATAGAATGGCCTCCAAGCCATGAACCTATTTCAAACTAAGCCCTTTAAGCCTCATGGTGGCTCATACTATTTTCTAATGCATTTCATTCTCATTCTAGCAAATGGTTAGATTCCCCCATACCTCTCATATGTTTTTCAACAAAGATTTCACAGGAACTTAGCTTCCAAGCTTGATTTCCCCAAAAGCCCTTTGACAGCAACACAGTTGGACAAGGTCATAAAACCAGCAATTTTGATCACCCAATCATGCAAAATAATTGGGGAAATTAGTTAGGATTAACTCTCTGCAACATGCATGAGAGAATAAAACGAATTTGAAGTCAAGAGAGTTCACGAGCTTACCAAAATCGAAGACCAAAGTAAGCTCCATGAACCAGTTTTCAGTTTTGACAGCAAAACAACCCCAACTTTCGAGCTTCGATTCTTTTCACACACACTCTCTCAGCTCACGATTTTGGTATCTTTGTGAAGCCCTGAACCTGAGCTTCACAATGGTGTATAATTTGTGTATTAACTCTTAAGGACCAAAGAGAATCGAAGAAGGAAACTCAGGAACCCTAACACTCGATTCTTCACGATTTGGCAAAAATGCTTGGTTGATTCATCAGCCAAGGTTTAAATAGATGGATCAACGTCTCATGCAGGCCGACACGAAGGCCAGGACGTGTTGCTGAGTTGCTATCGTGTCAACACGGCGGTAACTCGGTGGTGACTCATCAAAACGCACTAACGTTGAGCATTTTTGCCCAGAACACTCGAGTCTTTTCATAAAGACTCGAGTCTTTCGAACAAAATTTAAAAAAATCAATATTTTGTTTTCTTTCCTCCAAAATCTTTATTGCAATTAGGTCCTACCCAAAGGACTGAATTGCAATACTAATATTTTTGTACAAAATTATTATAAAAATATATCTCATATTTTTATATTTCCTAATACACATTATGTACAAAAAAAATAAAGGTTTCCAATAAACTTAAATTATAAAATAATTATTATAACTAATTTATTCATTCGGATGACGAAAATTAGGGGTGTTACACGCACAAAAGTCGGATGAGCATACATCCTAGATCAACCAAAATGTATCGGGATTTGAAGAAATTGTTTTGGTGGTCTAGACTAAAAAAGGATGTAGCTGAATATGTAGCTTCATGTCTGGTTTGTCAAAAGGCCAAAGCAGAGCATCAAAGACTGGGAGGAAAGTTACAATCATTGGATATTCCCCAATGGAAGTGGGATGGTATTTCAATGGATTTTGTGTCCGGTTTACCAAGGACAGTGGCAAACCATGATGCAATTTGGGTGATTGTAGACCGTTTAACGAAGTCGGCGCATTTTATTCCGATAAATATGAGCTATTCTTGGGAAAGACTCACCCAACTTAACATTAAGGAGGTAGTTCGTCTGCATGGCATACCTTCGAGCATTGTTTCGGATCGTGATCCCAGATTTACTTCAAAGTTTTGGTACAGTTTACATCAAGCTCTGGGTACAAAGCTAAGGATGAGTTCTGTATATCATCCTCAGACTGATGGTCAAACGGAAAGAACTATCCAGTCTTTGGAGGATATTCTAAGGGTTTGTATACTTGAAGAACAAGGGAGTTGGGATCAAGTGTTACCTCTTGCAGAGTTTGTGACACCCTCAAATTAACCACGAGTAATTAAAGTAATAATTAAGCTTTTACTCGAAAAGATATGGACTTGCTTAAATGTAGAAAATATAGGGATAAATTTTTCCTTTTTATTTTCTAAAAGAAGCGGGTGCACAAACCAAAATATTGGGTCTTGGAGAATAGAATTCGTATTACTTTAAATATTGAATTCAGCGACTACTTTAATTAAGAAATCATTTGCTCCCATATTATTTCAAAACTCAGATAACATCCTCTTTGGCTAATAAAATAAATTACAGTTCATATATTGAAAACATAAGTGATGTCATCCATTATTTCGTCTATCGTAACTGATACCATTTGAAAACACCGTAGTCGAATTCCCTTAAATTGTTATCAGAGTAAGCGGAAATAATAGGACTATGAAACATGGGTGTAATTTAAACATAGGTTTATATATATAAAAGCCTTACATAGTCCAGATCATAAAAGTCTCCAAGTCCCAAGTACAAGTCCATAACACACACACACATATATATACTTAATAGATAGATTAATACTCTAGAGTTCTCAAAAGGTAATATATACAATATCTATATAAGCAAAACAAAAGACTCCAGAGCTGATCTCATAACATAAGTAGTAGAAGTAGTAGTCTCCCAGTAGCAGTAGTAGTAGTAGCAATCATCGTCATCCATCAGCAGAACTCCTCCACAGCAGCAGAAACACCAGATCCCTGATCCACATCACCTATCATATGCACATACCTATGGATCATCATCCCTCCATTGACTCCCGGTAGAATGCTCAACAGGCTCGCCTCCGCTCTCGTCCTCGACAGGATCCTCCTCAATCTCACCCGACGGAGTAAGTACCCTACCACTGGGTACAGGGCCAGGTGTAGGTGTGACCCTAATAGGACTCATCGGATCAGGTGAGGGAGTCTCCTCTCGAATGACTCTAGGAGAAAAGGGGTGTGAGCGGACAGGTCTAAATCAAAAACTATGATAAGAGCGAGTTGGTCGCGTGGGAGGTGGTCCATGGTAAGTGTAAAAAGGAGGTACATGCATAGTATATATGATGGGGATCCTGAATCTACGAGGACGGATCCGAACCAGTGGATTACGGCGATAGAAGGTCAGCTCTACCTCACGCTCATACACTACCCGGTGATCCTCATAGATCCACACTCCACCAGGAATCTATCAAACCCTTCTTCTTCTATCACTGTCAAGTACCAACATCACCACCTTCTTATTTTTTATTGATACCTTCGTTCTTCATAAAAAAAATCCAAGAACAAATGCAGGAGCATACCTTCTTCATCATCACCTTTTTTATTATTCCCTCTGATCTCCAAACCCGTTTTCATTTTCAACCCAATCCCAATACAGCGCCACCACCACCACCATAGATAGGTTATCTTTCTTCCTCTTTTAGGGATGTTCATTCCCTTTAGATTTTATTTTCGTGGGTCCTATAACGCCCTAGTTTAATTACCCTTAATTATCCCTAATGAAAATAGTGAACTTAAAATTTTCTTTTTAATACCTTTTTAACTTATAACAATTTCCGTGAAAACGGACGAAATTTCCTTTGTTTTTATAACTTTCCAAAATATTAATTTTTCCTAAAACCTGATATAACAAAATATTTATATCATCCAGCAAGGCAACAGGGTATATCACAACATTGTGCATCATAGTGCGCTATGCATAAAATAGTCATATTAACATCAGAGGTTTAACAACAAATATTGACAAATCTTTGAAATAGTTATTCTCCCAAAATAACTCCCTCCCCCGAAGGAGTGGTCCTGGGCCGACCCAAAATAAATATATACATTTTATATAACAAAACAACTACATCATTATCATTAAGAAGGGCCCAGGACATAAAACATGTCCTATAAACTATAACCTACTCTCCCAGCGGGGGAGAGTATCCCTGCTCGACCGGAATCAGTGCAAGCACGGGCCCAATACCTGTGGAAAAATAGTAAGGAGTGAGCATTACACATAACTTAGAAAAGCAGTTTCTAATGAGACATAATAACATACTAAGTCAATCACAATAAATCAAGTAGTACACATTATCAAATCCACAATCAAGTCACACTCATCCAAACACAAACATTCCATTAGTTCTCATTTTCCTTTACCTACTGTTGGAAACCAACAAGCGGCCTAACAATCTACTAGAGGGGGGGTGAATAGTAGTTTGAAGCAATAGTACCAAATTTTCGGATTAATTGAAAGTTGTTAATTTATGTTTGCTGGTTTTATGAAAATTTCCGAGTTATTGCCGAGCAGATGCTGACAATCGATTGTCTAAGCCGACAATAGATTATCCGAGCTGCTACACACAGAAACCGGTTTTTGCAGTGTGAACTTAGCAAGCACAAATCAACGAACAGAGGTTCGGTTTTGCCGACTAAAGTGCTCAGAAATAATCAAACACAAGAAAGAACAAATAATGCGGAAAGCAGTAAAGAAAGAGACACAGGAAATTTTATACTGTTTCACTCTCACCCACTTGAAAGCTACGTCCAGTCCTCCCTAAACCTTAGGGAGCATTTACTCAAATCAATTTAAATGGATACAGAAGGATTTACAAGAGAACCTCTCTAAACCTATCCCTTCAAGAGTGTACCAAACCCTTGAAATCTACCCCAAATAAATTGATGGCTGAAGAACCTCTTCAGCACTTTATAACACCGAAGTTTTTTGAAACCTTCAAGAACACCTTCGTTTCAACAGGTTACAAAGATGAAAGAAAGAGTATGACTCCAACTCGAAAACTCAAAAGAATATGATTTAGAAAGTTTGAGTATCAATTGAGTAATCGATTAAGGAAGGGATTTGACAGAGAAGATTGAAACTTAGATTTCGAATGTGAAAGTTTTCTTTCTCTGTGTTCTAAGAAAATGTTGTCGTTGCTGTTGTTGTCTTGGTGTGTGTTGTTCTTTCTTGTTATTATTTCTGGAGAAGGAAAGCTAGTGCTTTTATACTGATCCCAGCACCCAACAAGAGGAAAGATATTTTGTGACACAACTGTCTTTGCAACGGATATTCCAGATATTATCCGTTTTGCAATAACGTTCTAATCCACGTATGTCCTTTCCAAAGAATGATTCTAGAAGCTTCCAATTCACAGCAACGTACAGAGACACGTATTGTCCTTTCCAAATTCAATCCCTTTTTTCAAATTTGAAATTCAAATTTGGCGGCGTCGTGACAGCTGAATGTTGACGACGATGAACAGTATCCGAGCTTGTCATCTGTTCGAGCTAGGGAACTTGGTTTCTTATGCAGCAGAGAGCTAAGACAGAACTGAGCTTGAACCGGGCTGAAGATCTGAGCTTGATGATGCTTGCACTGAAATTGATCTGAGCTTACTTTTGCAGCAAGGGTCCGAACTTTGGCCGAGCTTCTCATTTTAATCTTGTACTGAATGTTGACCAAGTGTGAACCGAGCTTGACCTTGACCTTTGACTTCCGAGCTGTGGCCGAGCTTTGCACTCTGACTTGAGTTTAACTCTGAGCTTTGGTCGATCATGTGCATTCTGGCTTGAGTGACCTTGACGTCCGAGCTTTGGCCGAGCTTTGTATTTTATCTTGAGGTTGATTCTGAGCCGAGCTCTGGCTGAGCTTTACAGACTAGATAGAATGCGAGCTTGAGATCTGAGCTTGAGTCGAGCTCCAATATTCGAGCTTGAACTGAAACTTGAGAACTTTACTTGTCCACAGCTAAGGTCGAGCTTGACTTCGGTCAAACTGATTACTTAAGATTTTACTCTACTGTACCAAAGGCCGAGCTGATGGTTCTGCCGAGCTGAAGCTTTACTATTTTACTCGGACGACACCAAAGGCCGAGCTTTTTCTCGTCTGACTGCTTCTGGTTCAACACTAGTTCTTCAGAGCAACTGCTGAGCATCTTCCAAACAACTTCTGAGCATCTTCCGAACTAATCTTTTGTTTGACCTTGATATCTTGGCTTGGGCTACATGTTCGACTGAGCAAATTCCGAACGTCTTCCGAACTTGCACCTGAGCAACTGCCGAGCTTGTTCTTGATCTTCAGACTCGATACTTATGTCCGAGCATATTCCGAGCTTGAGCCTGAACCGGTGACTTCCTACAGGTAGCTGAGCACTTGCCGAGCTGATTAATCAAAGACCGTAATCAACACATGGAACTGGTTCACCAAAGACCGAGACCCGATATTCTTCATAGCATACGCTGATTCATTTGACTTCATCAAAGCCTTGGCCGAGAACCGAGCTGATTCATTTGACTTCATCAAAATCTCTTTGATTCAACACCTACTTCATTTCATATTTGCACCACTAGGATTTTGATTGCACCTGCTAGGTTGTTTGGCACACCCATTAGGGACTTGGCACCCATCAGGACTTTTGGCACCCATTAGGTATCACCCGTTAGGTCTATGCTTATTACTTTCTTCATTCTTGTCCTATTCTTTCTCATGTTATATTCATCTCACCTAGTTCTATTCCACATCTAATCTCTATTATTTAGCAGCGAATTGAGCCATTGGTTACACCGACGCCTAACGGGTCGTTTGAACCTAATGGGTCATTTTGCCTGATAGGTCGTTTGACCCTAATGGGTCGTTTGGAACACCTAGCAGGGCACCTAGTGTGCTAGTGTCCCGAATGTTCAATTCAGTTGCATTTTCCTTTAACATTAACATACACACATACATCCGCAATTATTAGTATAAGTTCATTTTCATTTCTTATTAATCCTACACTCTATTCAAGCAATCCTAGGTCTCATTTCATCTTTCAAAGACATAAGTTAACATCTCGCATATACACATAGTCGCAATTATACATACATCTCACCTTATCATTTAAGCATACATGACAAATATCACCCACACATATCCACAAATATCAAATAAGGGTTCACTTTTCTCACATACATCAATTTAACAAATACACACATAATTACAAATATCAAAACAAGCCTATTTCTTCTATTCTCCTACTCCAATTATTAACTACATCTACTATCCTAATGTTCAACATCCTAAACTAACCACATACTCTTAGTAATCACTATGAACAAACTATAAACTATTCCCTAAGTTAGTGTAAAACCCACTCCTTACCTCAAATGTGAAGAGAGATAAGAAAACCTTTAGAACCTTAGCTTTCCCTTTGTGCCCTAGCTCTTAGAATGCTACTCCTTTAAGTCCCTTTTTGAACCTCAACCAAGAAGCTACCAATGTGTTGTGAGATGAAGGAAGAAGGCTTGATTTCAATGGCTCCCAAGGTGGAGGAAACATGTAGGTGTGTGGCTCTCCATGAGGTGTGTAGTTCGAAATTCAATAGAGAAGGGAAGAGAGAGAATGACGTGGGAGTGATGGTGGTTGTGGGGTGATGGGGCTTGATCTTGTGCTCATGAACTTAGGGCTTGAGAGTTGATGGTGGAGATGAAGGAGATGATAATGGTGTTCATAGTTTCATGAGTTCTTGATGAGGACAGTGGTGCTAAGCCTTGATAGAAGAGGAAGAAGAAATAAAGATTTTAGGGTGATGGAGCTATATTCTTGCTTCTTATTTTGACTATGAAGATGGATATGGAGGAGGTGATGATGAGTGGTGATGGGGTTTGATGATGATGATGAAGACGGTGGTTGTCTTCTCGTACTCTCTTAGGGCTTGAGAGAGAAGAAGAACTCATGAAGGAGGAGAAGAATGAATGTAGAAGATGAATGAATGAGTTGTTGAGTTTGTTTTCTTTATTTTTGCCTTGGAGAGATTGTGTGGTCCAAAATGAAAGCTTCTCCAAGAAGCTTGGCTTTTGTGTGGTGGAGAATGAAGATTCCTCAAGAAGCCTCATATGTGTGGTCCTCATAAATCTTTTTTTTCGTGTCAGACCTTGAGGTAATCGATTTTCTTCAAAAGTAATCGATTACTTCATGAAATTTCGTGCTTATTTTTCCATCCAGAGAGGTAATCGATTACCTTGCCTGATTTTCATCTCTTGCACTTTAAAATGTCATATCTTCTTCGTTAACCGTCGGATCTTGCTCGAATTTGAAAGCAAGCCTTCTAAGACCCTTATCTTCACATCCAACGTGAAATTTGTGTTTAAAGTTGTAAATATTTTATTTCTAATTTCCTAATATAGGGTGTTTATAACACCGAAAACACTGTTTCTAACTCCTTTTTGTTCATCTTTAAATCTCCTATCCGACGCCAATGCTTCTTAACTCCTTTATGGCACTCAAAGGAATCCTGATTATATCATCTTAAACCTCCTTTAGAATAAATATCCTTTGAGGATGATGAGTGAAGTGTTGTTGGTGTGTTTTGCTTTGTTCTTGTTTATGTACACATGTGCTTGAAACATGTGGCTCACATGAAAAACTTCCTTGAGAAGCTTGGTGAATGAGTGGTTCAAAAGAGAAGCTTCCTCAATAAGCTTTGAATTTTTGGATTTTGATCAACCTATTTTTTTTATAAGAGCGCGTGTGGTAATCGATTACCACCCTAGGTAATCGGTTACATCCCTTATATCACTATTGTTTGGCTTCTCACAGAAGCTAGGTAATCGATTACCCACCCAAATTTAATCAATTATCTCCCAATAATCAAATTCTAGGGTATCTTACAAGAGGTCAATAATCGATTACTTTCCTCAAAGGTAATCGATTACTTCCCTTAATTCAATTTTAGTACTTTTCACATAAAGATTGTAATCGATTATCACCCCAAGGTAATCGATTACATCAACAGATTTTCATGTATTGATGGTTTCTAACTCTAAGGCATTCTCCTTAAATCGTACAGGCATTTTGGCCATGATTATCTCATTTAACCCTAGCTTACTCTTACGATTTCCATTAGCTTGACTTAGATTTATTCTAATTAAACTTGGAATTAAAATCCGGGATGTTACAGGTCCCGTGCTATCAGCAGTATACGTTGATGTTTTTTTTGGTTGTTTGTTGCTCTCTACCCAAGGAAACACAATTCTGTGTAAACTCATAAGACATGATTATTTTTTTTATTCCCCAAATGTAATAATGAAGAAAATAAAAGTTTTCACTTTTTCATTGACAAAAGTCTTAAATTTATCATTAATAAAAAACACAATTTTTAGCAATAATGTTTTTTTAATACAGTTGAGTGGTGGTGAGAAGCAACGTGTCCCATAATCTTGGAAAAAGTCAAAGTAGTTAAAAAAAAGAAGAGAATATATTTTTGATATAATGCTTGATTCTATTTTCAAATAAAATATAATGCTTGATTCATTCATTAATTGCAAATTTATGTCACACAAATTTTCATATTATTTTTACAATTTTTAAGATTTTTCATTAATTGTTTTAAAGAATTTTAATGTAATATACAATTTTTAAGATAATATACAATCTATAAGATTTTTCATTAATCATTTTTACTTTGAATTGGGACAAAAAAACTTCATTTTTTTTACAAGATAATGGGAGGGAAGGAGTATATGAGAGACAATAAGATAAATTTCACTCCTGTAACATAGAGTAGGAGATAAGGTAAGAAAAAATTGAGAATTAAATGAGATGATATGAACATAAAATAAGATAAAAGAAATTTCGCTCCTCTAATGAAGCAAGAGATAAGGAAAGAAAATTTGAGATACTCCTTCAATCCCGTTATCTTGTTAAAAGTCAAAGTAGTAAATAAAAATAAAAGAATATTAGCATATTACTCCTTCGATCCCATTAATTATTTTTACTTTGAATTGGGACAAAAAAACTACATTTTTTTACCAAGATAATGGGACAGAGGGAGTAGAAAATATATATTAGCATATTATACAATGTCAGTCTCATCATATATTCTCAACTCTTAACAACTATAAGCCACCAAAAGCATAACGAATGAAATTGATTTAATTAAATTTTAATGCAATGAACATCCCTAAAAGATGAAGAAAGAGAACTTATTTATGGTGGTGGTGGCAGCGGAATTTGGATTGAGTCTGAAAATGAAAACGGGTTGGAGAGTGAAGAATAAAAAAAAGGTGATGATGTATGTATGTTTCTGCGTTTGCTCCTGAGTTTTTCAATGAAGAAGGTATGAATACAGAAGAAGAAGGTGATGATATTGGTAGTAGTGATAGAAGAAGAAGGGTCTGATAGATTGATGGAGAAGAATAACGTGAGTGGGTAGTGAAATGATAAATTATAAATTATTAAGGGTTTTTTTGGATAAATAAAAATAGTATTAAAATGAGGGTATTTTTATTAGATGAATTATAAAACTAAAATTTGGCTAGATGAAAAATAATATTAAAATGAGGGTGTTTTAGGTAGATCAAAAATATTATTAGAATGATGGTGTTTTGGGTAAATTACATTAAGGATAAAAATAATATTTTAAATAAATATTTTAGGAACCAAATTATAAAATTTATAAATTAAAAATATGTCTCGATGACGTGACAAAAAAAACATGTGGCTAATTTCTAATGAGCCACGTCAAAAGGGTACATAAACCCTCTATTTTCAGAGGATACCGAAGTAAAGCCCATCACAAATATAACATAGGAATTGATTAGTGAAGAATAGGTGATATATTTTCTATAATAAATATCAATTAAATGTCTCCAACTAAAAACATTAATTTCATTTACTTTAATTTGTTGTCATGATATCACCAACTAAGTTCGTGTATCCCTTTTAAATGGAGAAAAAGTCACAACTTAATAACCATTTGATTTTTTTTAATATTAAATTCATATATTTAATTTATTTACCTTTTTTCTAGACATTAAAATTGCATTTTGTAATTAATGGATGTTTTAGTTTTTCTTTAAGTGGTTTTGAATTCTTCTACATTTACCCACTTGTTTTTTTCTCTTTTTTCTTTCAAAAATTTGTGGATTTTAATATGGTGTCACGTGGCATATTTGATAAAACTTCATATATATATATATATATATATATATTCAACTTTTGTTGGGAGAACTTCATTTACCGAAGAGCTCTTTAGTATGATGATTGGTTTCACTAATATAATATAGGTGCTGAAGAGTGATAGATCGACAATACATTTTCTATAATAGATCTCAATTCGATTTTTTAAAATTAATTTGTTCTAAAAATAAAATAAAATTTCCTTGATTGTCATCAATCTGACATTGTTGACTAAGATTTTTTTCCTTTTTAAATATTTTTGAGAAAAATTCATTACCTAATTACAATTTGATTTTTTTAAAATTCATTTGTTCCTATTCAAAATTTCAAATTTATTTGTTTACTACTAAATGCATAACACCGATATCAATTCTTTTCATTTTCTTTATTAAGACATTCAAATTGAATTTGGTAATTAATGGATCATTTAATTTTCCTTTAATTTGTTTAGGACTCTTGTGAAAAGAAATTAAGAGGGATACTTCAATATTACTTGCATAAATAATTTACAAAAATTTCTTAACATGTGTCGTAAGGTACACAATAAAAAAAATTGGAAAAAATATATCGCATTTTTTACATTTGTAAGATGGAATCATGGAGAAAAAAACATCATATATTTTTTAATAATATAATTCTGCAATTTATTATTCAAACCAACAGTAACAGATTACAAGCTGCAATATATAAATATATATATATATATATATATATATATCAATTATAATTGTAGCAAGCAACAAACTTTTCGCTATTGTCAACCTTATCGTACCTACATAGATAATTTCTTTGTATGCTCCAGTTGCAATTTAAGTCTTTGCAATTATTGTTATCCCTTGAATCATCATAAATATCAAAATAGTGTACTTTACCTGGCTCCCATTCGAAGCCGCAGAAATATAATGTAGTTGAGATAAAGTGAGATACAAATTGAAACTTGTATTCTTGATCGAAGTTGAGAAAATGAACACCAAGGTCATCCTCTTTAGATTTGCAATGAAGAACTAAAGTAACGTTAGGGCCAATCTCATTTTTAATGTAAACATGTGTGTAACCAAAAGGTCTTATAGACCGCCCCTTACTTGTACCCACAAGAGAGACAAGTAAAAGCATAAGGAATAATAAGAAGGCATGACGGCTTGATGGAACCATCACTATTATTATTATTATTATTATTAAGTTTTGGTGTGTATAGTGACTATATTGGAGCCTATTTATAAAGAAAACTAGTTTTAAACATGTGACATGCAAGAGTTGTTTAAATAATTATTTATCAAATAGATTTGTCTTATTCATCATCATAATGAATGTTGACTATATATACATACTATTACTTTTTTCCTACAAAATACATGACATTTTAGTTAATAGTTATTGTACTATATAAATGATATAAACGAAACGATATTACGGTATTCGTAACAAAATCCTAACATCATACTCATAAGATCCTGACATATTAATATTATATTATCAAATTGCTATATGATTTAACTTTGGAATTTTCATATTTTCCATTATAACGGTTAAGACCCAACACATACACCCGTAAGACTCATGCATCAGCAATACATCATCATATATTTTTAAAACCTAGTTTCATTTCAATGATGTTAATTAAATACTTCCTATAGTCCTAAACGTAAGCCCCCTTTGAAAAAAAATTCTTGATCATGAATGTATGTCCCATTTTCAACTTCTAATTACATAATTATTTCTTATTCCCAAAGACCTTTATTTGTTAATACTTAATAGAATCTCAATAATAATTAAAGGATAGTTTTGAAAAATTACATCAAATTTGTATAATTCCAATAACACTAATAATACTAATTAATTTTCTTAAAGGGAGTGTGTTTTGGTCAAAGAGACTTACACGTAAAATCGGAAAGAGTATTATTTCTAAAAATTATCACGTATTTTTTTGAATACATAAATATTTATAAAATTTCAAAAACTATAATTGCATTCAATTTAAATTTAAAAATTAAATTGTAATAAAATTAACATTAGAATAATTTAAGTTATATAATGATACATACATAAAATTATAAAGTGTATTAAAATTAAGAATTTAACAACATTCAAATTCTTATAAATTAATTAACGCTTACACATTTAAATATAAAAAAAAATATTTATATTTATATTTATTATTATTATTATTATTATTATTATTTTAAAGGTTGAATTTAGGAGTCACCACTATATTTTAACGAATAGCATAATCTTATAAAAAATGATATTGAGACTTTGTAAAAGATTCACTCAAGACTGTTAAGGAAGTCTTTACATTAAATTAAAATATAGTACTTCCAGTCCTAAATGTAAAGCCCACTTGAAAACTTTTTTTTTGGTTTTTAATATAAGCCCTCTTTCAAATTTCCAATGGCATTAATATTTTCTTTTCCACAAACATCGTTATTTATTTAACACATTTTAGAGTCTCAATGATAATTATAGGAGTAATTTTAAAAAAATATATTAAATTTTTACATTTTCAATGTCATTAATAATATTAACTAACTTTCTTAAAAAATGTATTTTTGAAAAAAAAGAAACTTACATATAACCTATGGAAATACCAATTATTATATTTATAATATAAAATGTTAAACTTAAAATTTAGAATAAAAATAAAATTTGATTTTTAATACTGACTAAATTAAACTGATTGAACAAATTAACTTGGTGAAAAATAAATGGAGAGATTTGCTCTCAATTAGAGAAAATTCCTATTAGCAAGTCTAAAATGGCTAAATAATAATTTGCTCATAAATTAGCGCTATGTTGGTCAAGGAAGCTGCTCTGATGGTCAAGGAAGCTACTCTGAGCAGAAAGGTAATCCACATTAGCGCTATGATGGTCAAAGAAGGTGCTCTGATCGGGGAATTCAGAGATTTGAGTTTAGTTATGCAAGTGGAGACCACACACATTAAGATGGAAATGTTGCAAATTACAAATGAATTCTTGGAACGAATTCGTGAATTGCAACATCAAGACGAGGAGTTGGTTGAAAGAAGGAAACTAGTTTCCGAAGGGAAGGAACTTGATTTTCATGTTGGATCGGATGAAATTCTTCGTTTTGGAACGAGAATTTGCATACCAAAGGACATTGAAGTTAGGAGATTAATTCTTGACGAAGCGCACAAAATTCGGATGAGCATACATCCTGGATCAACCAAAATGTATCAGGATTTGAAGAAATTGTTTTGGTGGTCTGGACTGAAAAAGGATGTAGCTGAATATGTAGCTTCATGTCTGGTTTGTCAAAAGGCCAAAGCAGAGCATCAAAGACTGGGAGGAAAGTTACAATCATTGGATATTCCCCAATGGAAGTGGGATGGTATTTCAATGGATTTTGTGTCCGGTTTACCAAGGACAGTGGCAAACCATGATGCAATTTGGGTGATTGTAGACCGTTTAACGAAGTCGGCGCATTTTATTCCGATAAATATGAGCTATTCTTGGGAAAGACTCACCCAACTTAACATTAAGGAGGTAGTTCGCCTGCATGGCATACCTTCGAGCATTGTTTCGGATCGTGATCCCAGATTTACTTCAAAGTTTTGGTACAGTTTACATCAAGCTCTGGGTACAAAGCTAAGGATGAGTTCTGTATATCATCCTCAGACTGATGGTCAAACGGAAAGAACTATCCAGTCTTTGGAGGATATTCTAAGGGTTTGTATACTTGAAGAACAAGGGAGTTGGGATCAAGTGTTACCTCTTGCAGAGTTTGTGACACCCTCAAATTAACCACGAGTAATTAAAGTAATAATTAAGCTTTTACTCGAAAAGATATGGACTTGCTTAAATGTAGAAAATATAGGGATAAATTTTTCCTTTTTATTTTCTAAAAGAAGCGGGTGCACAAACCAAAATATTGGGTCTTGGAGAATAGAATTCGTATTACTTTAAATATTGAATTCAGCGACTACTTTAATTAAGAAATCATTTGCTCCCATATTATTTCAAAACTCAGATAACATCCTCTTTGGCTAATAAAATAAATTACAGTTCATATATTGAAAACATAAGTGATGTCATCCATTATTTCGTCTATCGTAACTGATACCATTTGAAAACACCGTAGCCGAATTCCCTTAAATTGTTATCAGAGTAAGCGGAAATAATAGGACTATGAAACATGGGTGTAATTTAAACATAGGTTTATATATATAAAAGCCCTACATAGTCCAGATCATAAAAGTCTCCAAGTCCCAAGTACAAGTCCATAACACACACACACACATATATATACTTAATAGATAGATCAATACTCTAGAGTTCTCAAAAGGTAATATATACAATATCTATATAAACAAAACAAAAGACTCCAGAGCTGATCTCATAACATAAGTAGTAGAAGTAGTAGTCTCCCAGTAGCAGTAGTAGTAGCAGTCATCATCATCCATCAGCAGAACTCCTCCACAGAAGCAGAAACACCAGATCCCTGATCCACATCACCTATCCTATGCACATACCTATGGATCATCATCCCTCCATTGACTCCCAGTAGAATGCTCAACTGGCTCCCCTCCGCTCTCGTCCTCGACAGGATCCTCCTCAATCTCACCCGACGGAGTAACTACCCTACCATTGTGTACAGGGTCAGGTGTATGTGTGATCCTAATAGGACTCGTCAGATCAGGTGAGGGAGTCACCTCTCGAACGACTCTAGGAGAAAAGGGGTGTGAGCGGACAGGTCTAAATCGAAAACTATGATAAGAACGAGCTGGTCGAGTGGGAGGTGGTCCATGGTAAGTGTAAAAAGGAGGTACATGCATAGTATATATGATGGAGATCCTGAATCTATGAGGACGGATCCGAACCAGTGGATTACGATGATAGAAGGTCAACTCTACCTCACCCTCATACACTACCCGGTGATCCTCATAGATCCACACTCCACCAGGAAGTGGGCGGATCTCGATGCAACCGATGTATCGCGACATCACCTACAAGGGCACAGGGATAAGCAAAACTATACACATAACGGATAGAGCATAAAAGTATAAGCAATATAAGCATGATCAGATAGCATCAAATAAGTTAACAATGCATAGCTGGCAAATTTGTCCTTATCTCTCAGTACCCATCTGTCACCATCCTTAAGATTTCAAAATTGAAAATCAAATCAGCAATGCAAGAGAGACAAATTCAAAACGTTACAAAGAAGTGGAATCAGGACAAACATATCTCTGAACAGTGCAGAAATTGTCCAGTATATCCATTGCAAAGGACATACGTATTTTCCACTCTCTCTCTCCTACCTCATGCATGTTGGGATCATTATAAAAGGATGAGTTTTTCTTCTTCAAAAACACACAACAATAAGCAAGAGAAAGAGAAAAACAAGAGCAAAGCTTTCAAATCCTTCTCTGATACACAGTGAAGCAAAACGTAGAAAAGAGAACGTTAAGAGTTTGAATGCAAAACTGTTATATTCAAAACCCAATCCTCAAATCGTTCTCTACATTCAAAAATCCTTTCTCAAACACTTAAAAAAACTCATTTGTTCATTAAACCTTCAGAATCATACACACTTGAGTTTCGGTTTGGAGCCATCTCATTCAATCAATCATTTCTTCAAGTCTTGAGGTGTTCTCAAGCACGTGAAAGTCTTGGAAGGTTTCCAAGCTCGTTCAAGAGGTTATTGATGATTGAAGTCTTAGGAGGTTCCTGAGCAAAAATTCAAGGAGGTTCTTTGGTGCAAATCCTTGAAGGTTTCAAGACTGTTAAAGTCCGAGGAGGTTCTTCGGCAGTTGTATCATTTTAGGTAGAAGCCAAGAGTTTGGTACTCTCTTGGTGGGTTAATTGATCCCGTGTAATCTCTATCTATTTGATTTTATTAAAGGCTCCTTAAAGGTTTTAGGGGGACTAGACGTAGCTCACCGTGTTGGTGGGTGAACCAGTATAAAAATCGGTTGTCTCTCTCTTTACCGCTTTCCATTTATATTCTGAGCATTTAGTCGGCTTTAGCATTTAGTCGGATTTGTTTAACTTATATTTGTGCTCGGATAGTGCTAGCAAATTTCCGCTGCAAACCTGATCTTTACGTGTGCAGCTCGGATAATCGGTGGTCGGTCTAGATAACCACCGATTATCGGATACTGCTCGGCCCAAAGTCAGCATTTTATTTTAACAGCTAGCTTTATCTGACCTATTTCAATCACATCGCGAAAAATTGGTATTATTGTTTCCAACTACTATTCACCCCCGCTCTAGTAGATTGTTAGGCTGCTTATTGGGTTTCCAACAAATCTAACACTTAAAACCATAATTAAATTTTCTTACGAAATAAAACATTATAAATTCTCACAAAATATAAAAATTTCGTGAACTGCCAAAATAAATTCCAAACAGTACAAAAATAAATTCTACATTTTATTACAATCGTTTTGACTGTAAATTCGTCTTATTCCGAAGTACCAGTCATATGTTATGAATTTTCAAAGTTAAATAAATCAAGGAAATCAATCAAATAATTATTTCTTCAAAACCTACAGTAATACTACAAATCAACTCTTTGAATCAATAAACACAATAATCAAATATTTAATCAATTAAAACCAATTCCCTCATTTCTACGTGTCCAAATAACATTTTATCTAAATTTAAAAAGAATCGTCCAATCAAAAATCTCCGAAAACCAATTTATTAAATGGGGAAAATTGCGGGTGTTACATTACTCCCCAACTTAAAAATTTTCTCGTCCTCGAGAAATGATGCGAAAAGAAAACACAAACAATCAAAGAAAGAACAACACACATCTTTCTCATCTTCTGATTCCATCCATAACATTTCTTCTGACAGGGAAACTCCTCCACGCTGAATCAAATCGTGGTTAAGCATAGCCAACCAAACATTCTTCAACAAATTACTCAGGGTAACAATTTCTGGGGTTTCATTTATGTTTAACAAAGGTATACCGGTAGGGATAAGTCACAAGATAAATCAGCACGATATTACAAATGGTTTTATATCTAAGACGCATTGGGTATGATTACGTTTTTCCAAGTTCTATACCAATTCTGCCAATAACTGCCACTAACTACTCATTCAGGGATACACTGCTTCCTTGGCACTTTAGTAGGGTTATCTGCTTATCACATTTCATCCGGAACTTTAGACGATCAAGATTCCAATTTTAGACTCTAACTCGGGCTACAGTCAACAGTTGTGATAATTTCCATCCTCAAAGCATCGGAACTGTTGGAATAGTTGATGGTATTGGCAAACGTCACCTAAGAGGGGGGGTGAATTGGGTGATTATAAAAACATTGAATTTTAATCGATTCAAACGTTCTTTGAAAGATAAACAGAGATTTAACGAGCGGAAGACTTAAAGAGCGTATGAAAACGTTTTTAAGCGAATAGAAATACAATATTTATTATTAATATATAAAACTTATTATACGCGAGATTCAAGAATTGAAACACGAAAACGCAATACGCGCGCTAAATAATTTAAAACATGAAAATAGTTTTATCCGCGAAAATATAATCAACACAAAATAAACTTGCGGAAAGTAAAGAGATAAGGGATAGAGAAATGTGCATCGAAGATTTTTATCCTGGTTCAGCAAACAACGCCTACATCCAGTCCTCAAGCGACCCACTTGAGCTTTTCATTATACCAAGACGCCACGCGTCCCCAAGTACATCCAGAGCGCCCCGCAAGCTACTAGGAATCCCACCGTTCGCCAGGGACCTCGAACAAAAACAACTAGGAACACTTTCCTAGATTTACAAATAGCCTAACTACTAGGAATCCCACCGTTCGTATAGCGTTACCCAAAACACAAGGGTTTTCTCACCCTATGAACTCGACACACGTTCAAACCTAAAGGAATACACTCCTTAATTACTGAGGTAGTCACACCCCTTACAAGAAATGGTTTTGCACGAAGAAATGTGTGCAACTAACAATAAGGCTCTCTAGATAGAGCAGATACTACAATAGAGTCCTATAGCAAAAGCTTATTCTAAAGAAAACTCAAGGTTTTTGAAATGATTCAAAGCAAGTAATATGATGATGATAATTGAGGAAATCGCAATTGGTGGTTGGAGAGACTTAGGAACCCTAGGAATACACCTAGAAGGGGGGGTTGAATAGGTGTTGAAGCTACCTTGAAAGATTTTCAAACGAAACAAATCTAAACAATCAAAACAAATGATTTTTACAAATTCTACAGTACTTAATCGATTAAGCAAGTCGTGTACTCGAGTAGTACTCGATTAAGCTTGAACTTAATCGATTAAATATGACAGAAAACAGAAAAATCAATTTTCATTCGAATACGAAAATCAATCAATTCACATGCAAGATCAGAGATTCAGCGGAAATGATTAACACCTATATTCTTATTGATTAACCTAGTTATGAAAATGATTTTCCCTTTATCAATTTGAACAATCAAAGATTCAATTCAATCAATTATGAAAATCAATCTTTCTAGGTTTTCAATCAAGAACGCAATCAAATGACTTGAATATAAAGAGTAAGAGTTTAGAGATACGACACAGTGATTTATCCTGGTTCACTTTCATCCACTTGAAAGCTACATCCAGTCCCCTCTTCAACCAAGAGAGATTCTTCACTATGAGGAATTAGAGTTCTCAAATTACAAGTGATTGCCTCACAAGACTCCCTTCTTGCTAGCCTACAAGAGATAACCGACACCCTTGCCTTGTAATCCTATTGATCTTCTCTCTAATCTAACCTCTACCCCTTGTTGATAATCGACACAACAAGTCTTCAATTGCTTGATGATAATCCACACACCAAGGCTTCACTTGCTTGATTCACAACCAAGACTTCTTCTTCTTCTTCAATAAGAATGCACTTGCTTGATGATAAAATCGACACACCAAGACTTCTTGTTTGTTGTAGTGGCTTGCCTTCTTGCAAAGATTACAACACAATAGAAAACACAAAATAATCCTATGAATCTCAATCAAGAGTTATGACAATTCACCATAAGAGATTCAAAGGTTCTTGATCAAAGAATATGAAAATATAAAAGCTTTGATCTTTGAAAATGAGAGAGAATAGAGTGGCTTGATTCTTTGTAAAACTTGTATGAAATGATTCTAATTAATCACAAATAATAGGAAAAGGTTTATATAGAATACCCAAAAGTTGTAGCACTTAAAAACTGATTTTGAGAAGTGAAAAACGTATTTTAAAAATCAGTTCAGCAGTACTTAATCGATTAAGCAAGTCTTGTACTCGAGTAGTACTCGATTAAGTTATCACTTAATCGATTAAGTTGGTACTGTACATGTTCAAAACTTGTTTTCTCAAAATCCAACCTTTCCTTTAAAACCTTTAAGCCACCTATTGATTCTAGGTTAAGTGAAAACTCAAATTATGATTAAATCATGACTTATGAATGAGATTCACTACCCTCTATAATAATCTACCCAAATAAAAAACCTATGAAGCTTGAGAGGCAAAAGATAAAAGAAATACAAATACACTCAAACTTAGGTCTTCATGAGCTTGCTTTCTCTCTTCTTCATTTGATGTTTGTTGTTGCTTGTTGAGCTTGAAACTTGATCAACACTTGTAGCTTGTTCAAAAACACTTTGTCATTATCAAAACATTCATCATGTTCATCATGGAACTAACAATCTCCCCCTTTTTGAAAATGACAATCCATGTTTTGAAATCATTTGAAGTTGTTGATGCTTGAAACATTTGATCACTTGAGAAGACTCTTTCTCCCTCTCAATCAATGCTATAACACTTGAATCCAATTGAGATAGAAGCTTGATTCTCCCCCTATCTTCAACAACTTAGCTCAACCTACATAAAAACAACAAAACAACCTTTCTCCAAAAAATATAATATCATATTTCTCCCATTTGTTAAAAACATACCATTTCTCCCTCTTTGAGAAACATTTCATTCAATTCAAAACATAATATTTCTCCCCCTTTGGCATTATCAAAAAGTAATATATACCAATTGAAATATAACATCTAAGCCAAGGTAAGAAATCAATGATCATTTCTTCACAACATTGATACCAATTGAACAAATACAATAGAGCTATACTTTGAAATGTGATATCAATTGGTAAGAGAATATAACAATGAAATATAATACCAATTGAGAACTAAAAAGATCATAATATCACTTAACAAAGAAGATATCAATTGTAAAGAAGAATCAATAATCACAAAAGCATGATAATCAACTAATAATCTCTCAATGATACAAATTGAATTAACTAAACATTTAGAAAAGTAATATCAATTGAGAAGATACCAATTGAGATAATATATCAATATCAAATATTACCACTTTGTAGGACATTCACTTAAGATGCAAGTGTGATACCAATTGAAGATGTGAATATAGACATTCATAGTTGAGACCAATTGAGAACATGTGTCATTCATTTGCATCTTCAATCAAACCTACAAAACAATCATGCTTTGCTTTTTGGTATCCAAATGGTTTTGGATCCATTTTTGTTAGTGTAGGGACTTTCACCCTTTTTCATCCAAACAAAATTTCCTTTAGGTATACCATGCACTTTAACATAACACACATTTGAAGTATGTCCATGAGTACCACAATAGAAACATGTTGGAGGATTTGAAAAATCAACTTTAGAAAAATCAACAACATTTCTATGAGATTTACTCTTAGCATTAGTATAACCCAAACCAAACTTGTTTGAATTTTCTCTTTGAAAATTTAACAATGTGCGCAATCTAATATCACAAATGGTGAAACTTGCAAGCTTATTTTTCAAAATAGCATTTTCATCCTTGAGCAACTTGCAATTCTCACAATCAACCACAATATTCAATCTACTAGCACAATCACAAGAAGAACTAGCATATATAAGATCAAGAGTTTCATTTTCAAGATTAAGCTCATCAACTTGTTTTTGAAGTTCTAAAATCTCTTTTTGATGTTTCAAAATGAGCTTCTTTCTTTCAATGTTTTTCAAAGCTAGTTTTTCAAGTTGTTCATACATTTCTTCATAAGCATTATGTAACAATTCATATTTAGAAGAAATTTCGGATTTAGATTCACTTACATTGCTATCCTCGCTTTGATAACTTGATTCATCATTTGAACTTTGTTCTTCATCATCTACTAGAGTTATCAAGTTGAGACAAGCGGCTTCTTCATCATCCGATGAACTACTCGATGTGCTTTTCTTGTTATCTTCATCACTATCCCAAACTATGTATGCTCTTTTAGATTTAGAATTTTTCCTGTCTTTCTCCTTCTTCTTGAGATACCTAGAGCATGAATACTTGAGATGACCGGGTTTTCCACATTCATGGCAAACTACACCTTCTTTTGATGTCTTGGTCTTGTAGTGTGGGGAATCCTTCTCTTTACTTTTGTCCTTGTTCAACCTTCCTTTTCTCCTTAGAAACTTGTCAAACTCTTTTAACAAAAGTTTCATGTCTTTTTCATCAACATCGGAATCGGAATCTTCACTATCATCATCATCGGAACTATCTTTCTTTTTATATGCACTTTTGACTCTAAGAGCAAGTCCTTTCCTTGATTTGTTCTTATCCGACTCTTCATTGATACTTAATCGTCCAAGCTCCATTTCATGTTCTTGAAGCTTTCCGAAAAGTGTTGCTAGATCCATAGCATCCAAATTTTTAGATTCAACAATAGCCGTTACTTTTGGTTGCCAATTCCTGTCTAAACATCTCAACACTTTGTTAGAAAGTTCACCTTGTAGAAAAGTTTTACCAAGAGCAAGTAAATGATTTATAATATGAGTAAAACGCTTTTGCATATCATTTATAGATTCATTTGGAAGCATATGAAACAATTCATAATCACGCATTAAAGCATTCAATCTAGCTCTCCTAACCTCACTAGTTCCTTCATGAGTCACTTGTAAAGTGTCCCACATTTCCTTAGCACTAGAACATTGAGAAACTCTAAAGAACTCGTCATAGGATAAAGCGGATGTAATGATATTCTTTGCTTTATAATCATATTGTACTTTCTTTCTATCATCATCCTTCCACTTATCCTCGGGGATCAATTGTTCTACACCTTCAACTAAACTAGAGGGGATATGAGGACCTTTTTCAACTACTTTCCAAATTTCACTATCTATGGCTTGGATAAAGATTTTCATTCTAACTTTCCAATATGCATAGCCTTCTCCGGCAAACAATGGAGGACGACTTATTGAAGCACCTTCACCACCAAAGGGATTCGTAGAACCCATTGCGATTTTCTTAAAGGATCTTTACGAAAAAGCTCTTATGCTCGTGTCTTTCGACCGAGCTCTGATACCAATTGAGGAAATCACAATTGGTGGTTGGAGAGACTTAGGAACCCTAGGAATACACCTAGAAGGGGGGGTTGAATAGGTGTTGAAGCTACCTTGAAAGATTTTCAAACGAAACAAATCTAAACAATCAAAACAAATGATTTTTACAAATTCTACAGTACTTAATCGATTAAGCAAGTCGTGTACTCGAGTAGTACTCGATTAAGCTTGAACTTAATCGATTAAATATGACAGAAAACAGAAAAATCAATTTTCATTCGAATACGAAAATCAATCAATTCACATGCAAGATCAGAGATTCAGCGGAAATGATTAACACCTATATTCTTATTGATTAACCTAGTTATGAAAATGATTTTCCCTTTATCAATTTGAACAATCAAAGATTCAATTCAATCAATTATGAAAATCAATCTTTCTAGGTTTTCAATCAAGAACGCAATCAAATGACTTGAATATAAAGAGTAAGAGTTTAGAGATACGACACAGTGATTTATCCTGGTTCACTTTCATCCACTTGAAAGCTACATCCAGTCCCCTCTTCAACCAAGAGAGATTCTTCACTATGAGGAATTAGAGTTCTCAAATTACAAGTGATTGCCTCACAAGACTCCCTTCTTGCTAGCCTACAAGAGATAACCGACACCCTTGCCTTGTAATCCTATTGATCTTCTCTCTAATCTAACCTCTACCCCTTGTTGATAATCGACACAACAAGTCTTCAATTGCTTGATGATAATCCACACACCAAGGCTTCACTTGCTTGATTCACAACCAAGACTTCTTCTTCTTCTTCAATAAGAATGCACTTGCTTGATGATAAAATCGACACACCAAGACTTCTTGTTTGTTGTAGTGGCTTGCCTTCTTGCAAAGATTACAACACAATAGAAAACACAAAATAATCCTATGAATCTCAATCAAGAGTTATGACAATTCACCATAAGAGATTCAAAGGTTCTTGATCAAAGAATATGAAAATATAAAAGCTTTGATCTTTGAAAATGAGAGAGAATAGAGTGGCTTGATTCTTTGTAAAACTTGTATGAAATGATTCTAATTAATCACAAATAATAGGAAAAGGTTTATATAGAATACCCAAAAGTTGTAGCACTTAAAAACTGATTTTGAGAAGTGAAAAACGTATTTTAAAAATCAGTTCAGCAGTACTTAATCGATTAAGCAAGTCTTGTACTCGAGTAGTACTCGATTAAGTTATCACTTAATCGATTAAGTTGGTACTGTACATGTTCAAAACTTGTTTTCTCAAAATCCAACCTTTCCTTTAAAACCTTTAAGCCACCTATTGATTCTAGGTTAAGTGAAAACTCAAATTATGATTAAATCATGACTTATGAATGAGATTCACTACCCTCTATAATAATCTACCCAAATAAAAAACCTATGAAGCTTGAGAGGCAAAAGATAAAAGAAATACAAATACACTCAAACTTAGGTCTTCATGAGCTTGCTTTCTCTCTTCTTCATTTGATGTTTGTTGTTGCTTGTTGAGCTTGAAACTTGATCAACACTTGTAGCTTGTTCAAAAACACTTTGTCATTATCAAAACATTCATCATGTTCATCATGGAACTAACAATAATGATTCTTCTCAAAAGGTTTTTCAAAGAATAGAGAAGGAGAAGTCCCCCAAAAAAAATGTGTGTGATAAGTGTGTGTTTTAAAAAAAGGTAGAAGAAGAAGCCAAAATTCAGAATCATGATCATCCAGAAAAGGAAATAAATCATTCTGGGAATCAGATTGATTTTAGCACGTTTTCCAAAAATTTGAATTGAGTAATCGATTACTTTGGTCAGCCTTAATAGATTACTTGCTCTCAGGTTTTTCACAAAAGTTGCAGCATTAAAGAATAATCGATTATTAGCTTCAGATAATCGATTACTTGCACTTAAATGACCAGTCCAAGGAAGTAATCTATTATATGAACCTAATTAATCTATTACTTACTCTCTGGTTACAAGTTGCAGCAAGTAATCGATTAGTCCAGAAGGGGTAATCGATTACTCCACAGTAAAATCAGTTTTTCATAAAAAAATTGTAACCAAAGGTTTTCAAAAAACATTTTCATAAAAACTTTTCCTGGAGCAAAGGGTTTAAAAACACTTCTTCTAGGTTTTTCAAAAACGAAAAGTATCATCATCATAATCTATGGCAATATAAAAATATACTTGAGTGCTTTTAGATTAATTTTTGCTTTACACAAATACTAAGTCCTAAAAGACTAGATCTTCAATCAGTTCTTGCATCATCAAAGTAACTGAACCTTTTCAAACATGTTATATCAAATTGTATTGTGTCATCATCAAAACATCATCAAGGGTAAACATGAGTTTCAACACTCCCCCTTTTTGATGATGACAAACACTACCTGCAAAACAAGGTTAGTACATGATAATATAAAATAATCTAAAGATAAAAATATCATAAAGCTTATTATTCAGCTCATACAAGAGCAAAACTCCCCCTGAATTAAATCAAGAGTTCAAGAGATTAGCATCTCTCCCCCTGAATTCATGAATCATTCATGCACCTGTTTTGCAACCTGTTTCTTCTTTTTGGATATCTCCTAATATTCTCCTACCTGATATTCTCTCCCCCTTTTGACATCATCGTGACATCACATGACAAAATATCAAACCAATAAAGAGCAAATGTCATGATAAGACTTAACAAAATATCCAAGGGAATGTCAGAAGCAAATCGAAATCCAGAAACAGATGCAGTTAATCAAGAATAAGAAGTAGGGGTCAAGATAGCAAATAAAGATAAATAATCCAGATAGCAAAAATAATAAGATCAGGGAGCGGAGCCACAAGCTAATTGTCACTGGTGAATGGTGGCCGATTCTGATGCCTCAAGTGATAGATGTCTTGCTGCATTGCCTCCATGTTGACATTCATCTGCTCCATACCGGAGGTGAGCAGAGCAAGAGTGGAGTCGACTGAGCGCAAATGGTCATCAGATCGTCTCATATATCCTCTAACATCATCCATGAAGTGCTGGATGTACGGATGTATATGGTCTGGAGGAAGAATAGCTTGTAGCGGAATGAAATCGGGGTTCTGAGCTGGTGCTTGCTCTTCTTCATCAGGGTCATAGTTATGTGCTGACTTTCTCTCTCGACGATGAGTCTTTGGTATCCAACCACGTCCTTCCATGTTCACCCATCCCATGTTTCCCAAAAATTTTGTGTCCATTCGCATGTCTGCATTTGGAGCAGTCCTCGACTCTCCATTAACTGGAATTCGGAACGTCTCAAGATAGTGGTGATCAATGGTGCATAAGGAAGTTTGGATGTCTTCAGCTTCATATCACGGTCAATAGAGCGACAGACTTTGCTTGCAGTCTCTATCATGTGATTCAGGACATACCAACCCCAGTTGATAGGTTTGTTATGAGACCAAGCCCATAAGATAATATAATCAGTGTCCAACAGCTTGAAATAGTTACCCTGACGAGGAATGAGACAACAATTGATAATGAAGTGAAGCACGCGAAACTCGAATTTTAGATTTCCTGAAGTCAATACCTTGCCAGTAGGAATTCTATCATCAATAAACTCTTCTTTTGCAGCTTTCTTGTCATATTCGTCGCCCCAAAGGTTGTCTGAACTGGAGCCAGTGTAAGTTATCCCATCCATAGGCAAATGAGTGATGTTTATCCTTGTGTTCAGATTGATCTTGATGCTTCTGGCTTTTACCTCAGAGTAAAGAACCTTTTCCTCAGAATTCCAAACCAGATTTGTGTAGAATACCCTGACCAAGTCTTCATAGAAGTCACTTCCAATAGTGCTAAACTCAAATAAGCCTTTTTCTTTTAAGAGCACTACAGCAAGGAGGTTGCAGTCTTCGCTTTCAAAGGTTTCTACATCTAGGAATATGGGAGAGATCACCGAACACGCTGCAAAGTATTTTTTATAGTCCACTATTTGAGAAGGATTTGAAAACCATCGATTGAGTTTCTCAACAGCGACTGGTTGTGAAACTGGAGGAGGTGGTGCAGAAGGACCGGCTTCACTCCGTCTAGGTCTTTATGGCCTAGCAGCACGACTGGAGGAAGAAGGTGGTGCTTGATTCTGAATGACAGGTGGTGAAGGCTCGTCCTCATCGGATTCTACGATTAGAGCCCTTCGTTTCAATCTACTACCAGACATGGTCTCAGCACAGAACCATATAGATAATACCAAGTAGATTTTAATCTCACAGATATAACCAGCTAATCAGATAAACAACCTTGCACTTGAACAAACAAACTATTCCCAGAAAATACAGAATCTTCAGCACAATACCCAAACTATAATGTGTGTATGACAACTACTGAATGCAAAATATCATCATCACAATAGAAACATACTATACGAATGAACACTGAGATACTGAAGAAGATAATGCAATAAACCGAGAACCTGAACCGGAGAATGCACTGAACCAGATAAGATGAGCCACTGAACCAGACAGCACTGAACCAAACCGAGAACCATGACAAGCCAGAGAACCTGAGAAGGATGAACCCATGAACCAGAATGAACCGGAGAGGAGAGAGCCAAAGAACCAAAGAAACCTTTGCATGAACCGAGTTGCACTCTAGAAGACCAGAGAACCAATGAACCAAGAGGTGAAGGTTAAGGAGGAAGGTTAACAATGGAGGTAGAGTGGTGTTTTAATGGTGGTTGGTGGTGGTTTTAGTGGAGAGGCCGAATGGGTATGGTGAGAGGAGAGAGAGACGAGTTTTGAGTGAGAAGAGAGAAGGAGATGGAGGTTTATGAGTGAGGGAATAGATGTGAGTGAGAATGGTGGTGTTTTGATGGAGGTTTGGAGGTGGTTATGGAGTTTGTGGGTTGGAAGGAGGAAGAGGAACAAGAACACGGTGAGGGAGAGGCCGTGAGTTTGAGAGAAAGAGAGTGTAAGAGAAAGAGAGAGCACGTGAGAGTGAGAGGGATTTTTGGTGGCTAGGGTTAAGTCAAATTTGTGGTCCACACTTGGTCAAAACGGGTCAACAAGGCCCAACTTGGTCCACACGAATTTCCCTTTTTTTTTCAGAACTGATGCTGGTAATCGATTACTGGCAGGGGTTTAATCGATTACTTTCCTCATTTAATCGATTAATTACATACCTTTAATCGATTACGTCCTCTTTGGTGAATACATGATGCAACTTTTCTAATCGATTACTGGGCTGGCCGTAATCGATTACTTTCTGCTTTAATCGATTACTTCATTCACTTTAATCGATTACTTCTTCTCTGGTGAGTTGTATGATGCTACAGTTTTAATCGGTTAAATCTGAGTCCTGTAATCGGTTACTTCCCTTAAACTGATTAGGCCTGATGCTTTAACCACTGGGTAATCGATTACTGTCGCAGAGTAATTGATTACTTCTGCTTACACTTCCAGAATTCTTCTTTTTCTGCATAAACCAAGCTTCCTTGCATGCTATGAATTGGTTTTTCTGATGCTAGGGATTATGAGTGATGTTAGCTTGTGGTCAACTAACCTTTCTGAACACTGTTTCCTGCAAAATAGATAGTTCTAGATATCTCCAACGCTCAAGTTAGTAATTTGTCAAGATAAACAATAAGAGCTATTGAAGAAATTAATATGAACCAAAAAAATATATATATCAAATCATATGCTTTATTATAACTAAGAGTTATATCAAGTTCAATCATGATATGCATTTTGATGCCAACTTAAACAACTCAAGTTTGCACTAGATGACACATTATGATTGAGGTACTTCAGCTTTTCCAAGATATGATAATCATGTGAAAAAAAATAATTTACAACACATGATTTATTTTCAAATTCAATACAACTTGGAATAGTCAAAGTATGCTCTTGTATAATCATGGTTATAATAAGAATATGACTTGTTTACCTCAACCCTTTCATGCCATGAAGAGTGTTTTCTTGACCAGAATGAATGTGATTTTGACCATTGTTTCCTCTTCTGATATTTAAGTTTATTGTAATTCCACTTTCTTTTGAGATGTTTTTGGTCCTCGCAAGCTTGTTCTCCACTCGGTCAACTCTTCCAGTTTTTGTCTTCCAGTAGGTCAATTTGATTGCTTTCTTCTCCTGATTTCCTTTTGGTTTTCCCTTGGTTAACTGATTTTGCAAATTCCTGTTACAAGAGGAAAACTTTGGTACCCATCTCATTTTGGGTCCTGGGGGATTAGGTTTGGATTCCTTGGAAACCTTGGGAACCCATTTCATTTTACCTTTCATAGTTGGATTTTTCCTATAGTAGCATAGATAAGCGATATGACCCGAACATCCACAATAATTACATATAATGTGCTTGGGTGATGACTTGACCTTTTTACAAACATGGTCACATAACTTGGAATTTTTGATTTTAAAAGGCAAAGTACTATTGTTCAAATCTTTACTTGGTTTTTGGATATCAACATTAGTTTGACCAAGTAATGAATTTGAGTCAATAGGTTTTTCAGCATGAGTTTCAACATTTGTATCCTCAACTTGTTTTCCAGGTAAAGAACATTTTTCAATGTGCATTGAGGAACAATTTTCTAAAAATATTTCTTTGCCGAGATTATCTTCAATTTTCAAAGAATCAACCGTAATTTCTGTTCAACATAATTCTCGCACAAAGTCCAAGTCATGGTTTTTCAAAATTGTCTCATCATCATTCAAGCTATTATAAGTAATGTGTAGATTGTTAGAGAGAGAACTAAAATTTGTTACCTCATGAGGAATATGCCCATTTGATTCACTTTCATTGTCCGTGGACTCTTCTTCTGAAGAACTCAATTCCTCATAAGATTGTATGAACTCTTCATGTAATCTCTCCATATCATCATCTTCATTTGTTGTGTTGTTCTTTGTCTCATCATCAAAAGCATCATCATTTATGTCATCGTTCCTTTTGTGCGTTCCTTTTTCCCTGCAGACACTAACACTTTCCCATAGATCATTAGTAGCATAGTGTGTTATTAAAGTGTCCCAAATACTTTTAGCGTTGATACAGTCTCTAATTCTAGCATATGCATCATTTGTCACAACATTTCTCAAAATCTGCATAGCTTGAATATTCAACGCAAAAGATTTTTTATCAAAATCATTTAAAACATTTTTGGATTTAGGATCAAAACCTTGAAGCACAATATTCCATAAATGAATACTAATAGATTGCAAATATATTTTCATTCTCGCACACCAGTATGGAAAATTACATCCATCAAACATTGGTGCTTCATCGAATGAACAACCCTCCATTTAAAGAGATGAAAACAAATGTCCCGATAGGCCAAACCACAATGGATCTTTAACTCAAGCGATTAAGCTTTTACCAGAGCACGAAGCTCTGATACCAATTGTTGGAATAATTGATGGTATTGGAAAACGTCACCCAAGAGGGGGGGGGTGAATTGGGTGATTATAAAAACATTGAATTTTAATCGATTCAAACGTTCTTTGAAAGATAAACAGAGATTTAACGAGCGGAAGACTTAAAGAGCGTATGAAAACGTTTTTAAGCGAATAGAAATACAATATTTATTATTAATATATAAAACTTATTATACGCGAGATTCAAGAATTGAAACACGAAAAGGCAATACTCGCGCTAAATAATTTAAAACGTGAAAATAGTTTTATCCGCGAAAATATAATCAACACAAAGTAAACTTGTGGAAAGTAAAGAGATAAGGGATAGAGAAATGTGCACCGAAGATTTTTATCCTGGTTCGGCAAACAACGCCTACATCCAGTCCTCAAGCGACCCACTTGAGCTTTTCACTATACCAAGACGCCACGCGTTCCCAAGTACATCCAGAGCGCCCCGCAAGCTACTAGGAATCCCACCGTTCGCCAGGGACCTCGAACAAAAACAACTAGGAACACCTTCCTAGATTTACAAACAGCCTAACTACTAGGAATCCCACCGTTCTTATAGCGCTACCCAAAACACAAGGGTTTTCTCACCTTATGAACGCGACACACGTTCAATCCTAAAGGAATACACTGCTAATTACTAAGGTAGTCACACCCCTTACAAGAAATGGATTTGCACGAAGAAATGTGCGCAACGAACAATAAGGCTCTCTAGATAGAGCAAATACTACAATAGAGTCCTATAGCAAAAGCTTATTCTAAAGCAAACTCAAGGTTTTTGAAATGATTCAAAGCAGTAATATGATGATGATGATGATGATGATGATTCTCAAAAGGATTTTCAAAGAATAGAGAAGGAGAAGTCCCCCAAAAAAATGTGTGTGATAAGTGTGTTTTTTAAAAAAAAGGTAGAAGAAGAAGCCAAAATTCAGAATCATGATCATCCAGAAAAGGAAATAAATCATTCTGGGAATCAGACTGATTTCAGCACATTTTCCAAAAATTTGAATTGAGTAATCGATTACTTTGGTCAGCCTTAATCGATTACTTGCTCTCAGGTATTTCACAAAAGTTGCAGCATTAAAGAATAATTGATTATTAGCTTCAGATAATCGATTACTTGCACTTAAACGACCAGTCCAAGGAAGTAATCTATTATATGAACCTAATTAATCTATTACTTACTCTCTGGTTACAAGTTGCAGCAAGTAATCGATTAGTCCAGAAGGGGTAATCGATTACTCCACAGTAAAATCAGTTTTTCATAAAAAAAAAATTGTAACCAAAGGTTTTCACAAAACATTTTCATAAAAACTTTTCCTAGAGCAAAGGGTTTAAAAACACTTCTTCTAGGTTTTTCAAAAACGAAAAGTATCATCATCATAATCTATGCCAATATAAAAATATACTTGAGTGCTTTTAGATTAATTTTTACTTTACACAAATACTAAGTCCTAAAAGACTAGATCTTCAATCAGTTCTTGCATCATCAAAGTAACTGAACCTGTTCAAACATGTTATATCAAATTGTGTTGTGTCATCATCAAAACATCATCAAGGGTAAACATGAGTTTCAACAGGAACCGTATGTCAAACCATTAAACGTTTATTATTATCGGAAAATCATCCATTCTTAACTACACTAAACCCTCATAACTGATCACAGTCGCCTATCCTTGACAATTTCTACTCACTTACTACTCCAAAGGACACAAGGCTACACCATTTTCATTCATTATTATTCTTCTTAGCTTACAAAGACTTCATCCTAACTTAAGCTTTATATTCTCAATTTTCTCCGAAGTCCTCAAATTAACTTCGCTTCACCTTCCAGATTTATCTTATACTCCACTAATTTCTTATCGCCTTCGGTCTTTCACTCTCTTAACTTTAAATTTTCACCAATTCCAACGCCTAAATTACTCCAAAGTTTCCCAATTACCGACACTTATTCCGCAATTAACTACTTTTTCCTCCCCGACTTGGATCAAACCTATCACCAAAATTGCCTACTGCCATTTAAAATCATCACTTATACTACATTTTATCTCTAAGATCACATCATCAACGTTGATCGCCACACTCTAAACCTTATGGGTTACACCAAGGCAGAGTAATAATGTCACTTTTAGGTCTCAATTCTAAAGGCAATCCAGCTGAGATCATTCCATACATACTTCTTTCCTTGGTTTGTCCTTCCTAAAGCTCCACTTCTGACTTTCGTCAATACACTATCATATTTCTCAAAGGGATTCTACTCACTGGGTGGGGTTAAATCCTTACCATTTAACCTCAAAATGATTTGGGGTTCCTCACTAAATACTCTCTAGTAACTATAAATCCTTACTGTTTTTCTTTTGCAAATTTACTCTCCTAAACGCCTCCAAGGAATAAGCTTCCAAAAATTCTATCCTTCAACCCTTAGTCAGCTAAAAACTCCATCACCAACTTTCAAAACACCTACAACCAAGCCTACGAGGTTCTCCTTTTCACTAAAAGATTGGCAAAGATTTGGCAGAACTTCAATGGGTGACGTAGATCAGAAAGAATAACTTTGGGTTTCACAAAATTTTATTGTTTTATCCAAGTGATTCACTAAAATAAGGGGTTCACGGATAGCTTCTTGTCCTTGGAAAGGTGCGTTATCACAGATCGTGTGGTGGACTCAGCCTAGCCGAGCTCCACGTGACCCTCACTCAGGACCTGAGGACCCTTCAGCAGGCTCCCTGTGTGCTTGGCCGAGCTCAATGCTCAAGGCCGAGCTGACATCAGGCATGGGCCGACCTCATCCTCCTACTAAGGTCCGACCTCCCTGTGTGCTTGGCCGAGCTCAATGCTCAACGGCCGAACTGGCATCAGGCACGGGCCGACCTCATGCTCCACCCAAGGTCCGACCTCCTGGTCCGACACCACCCAAGGTCCGACACTAAGGACATGATGACGTCTTCCCTCCTTATCCACAAGGACAGGTCATCCACTCATAGCTCATTACAGGCTGGCAACCAGCTCTCTCCTTATATATCCCCCTCTCCCTAGGGCAACCAGCTCATTAGGGCAACCAGCTCTCTCCTTATATATCCCCCTCTCCCTAGGGGCTAAGGTAACGTCTCTCTAAACCTAAGAACTACGTGTGGCTTGATTACCCTCTCATGGGATACGTAGGACCGGGGTCACCCTCGTCAGCTGCAACAACCCCCAAACACCTCATGTGGTGCTTCCGGCCTAGGGACATCACATTGGCGCCGTCTGTGGGAAACGGTAAACTCTGATTCCCATCCACGTTCAAAAAAAAAATTTGAGAAATAAGAAAAATTCATGGCCGACGACCATGGTGAAGGATCGAGGGAGATCTTCATCTTTGTTGCTGCGAGAGAAATGGAGAAAGGGAGACAGATCTTAACGAAGGAGCAGCAGCAGTTAAAGAAGAGGAGGAAGATCCTTCATCATCATCGTCAATCCATGACCTCGACTCTGTTGGTCTTGGAACGAGGGAGGAGTATGTTGAGAAGATCGAGGTATGGCGGCCAGATCCGGATCAAAGCCGTCACGTCCAGCAAGCATCGTTGATCTTCTCTCCCTCCTTGTCGCCGTTTTGCTCCCCACCGCCACGCGAAGCATCGCCGCTGCTCGTCTTCGAGTCGGGGAACGTTGCAGCCGGTGTCGTGAACCTTCGCACGATGGAGGCTGTGATCGAATCTCCAACGAGAACGAGACGATCACGAGAGGCTGGGGCGTGGGAGGCAGAACTCAGAACCACCGCACCGCTTCTTCTCTCTCCCTTTGCAATCGCAAGCTCTCACCCTCACCACCACTGCTAACGCTGCTGTGGATGTGACTTCGCTATTGGCTGTTCGAAAATGAGAGAGACCGCCACCGCAGAAGACGACAAGCGAGCGTAGCCATCGCCACCACACCTTCGCGGTTGAGCTATTCTCAGGTGAGGTGCTCGCGCCTCCACCATCAACTCCCTTCTCCATGATCACCGCCGTTGCAAATGGTGACACTTGTTGTCCATGCCGCCGCCGTCAAGAAGCTCCGGCGTGCTAGCCGCCGCCGCCTGCCCCTCCAAGCCTCATCTTGCTTGCCGCTGCTGCTGCGCATTGCAGTTCCTGCAACAAGGTGTTAGGGTTTCAACCCTAACGGGCCAAAGGCCCAAATCAAAAATAAAAAAAATAAAAAAAAAGGCCAGCAGGCCCAAATTAAAAAAAAAAGGGAAAGGAGCATCTAGCAGCACCAATTATCAAGAGCAGCATCAATTATCAAGAGCATGAAAGCTAAGACCTAACGGGCCAGCAAGCCCAGGTTAAAAAAAAAGAAAGAAGGAATGAAAGAAAGAAATAAAGAGGAGAGGATCGGGCTATCCACGTACCATGGACCCAACAACTCAATACTCATTCCTATATCAGGGTAGTGTTCTGTATCAAGCCTTGCAAATTATTTTTATTATTACACGTCATTATTTTGATGCATGATTCACATTGGTCAAAAATATATCTTCGCCTGTTAGTGTCATCAAATATTATTTACGACAATCAAACTTTGTCACATAATCCGAGTTTATTCTTCCCTCCTCGGATTTACATGATTTCGGAAATCATAATCCGAGTTTACCCTTCTCTCCTCGGATTTACATGATTTCGAAAATCATAATTCGAGTTCACTCTTCTCTCCTCGGATTTACATGATTTCGGAAATCATAATCCGAGTTTATTCTTCTCTCCTCGGATTTACATGATTTTGGAAATCATAATCCGAGTTTACTCTTCTCTCCTCGAATTTTCAAGGTAATTTCGGAAGACTCTCAGTGTTTCACACTCGAGCCGATCTCTTAATCCGAGTATGACGACTATTCTGCTAGTTTTTCTCGCACGACATCACACTAAGGAAAACGGAGGTCAGACACCAAAACTCGACAAAGCCCATTCGAAAAGGACGGACTGCATACTCCTAATCCGACATACTTCAATCCTAAATACTTCAATTCGACATTCTTCAATCTGACACTCCTCTCCTCACCTGAATCAGGGAAGAAATCCTAGTTCCCATATTATTTTCCTATCTCATCGCCTTTTTATGTGTTTACTTTGCATGCTTCTTGATATTGGTTTACCTGGTCAACTATTCCTGACATATGCTTTTAATACTTGCTTCCTTATAGTTTCCCTACTCGGTGTTTATTATTTGATATTCTACATGTTGCTACCCGACGTACTGCTGAACAAAATTGCTTATCTGGTCTTCTTGCTGTTAAATGTCCTTAAGTCTCTGCCTCTTCTATTGTGATAGTATGATAATATTTGATTTCCGTTACCTCTCCTGTTGTCGTTTTTCACGAATTAAATGCTCTCATCTGGTTTGTTGCCATGTTTATAACTGTCGTCTACTATTGAATGCGATATACCTGAAATCATGCATCTTTTTGTGGACAATGCTATTTGGGTGAACAATATCTTAAATTTCAGTATTTGCCCCTTTCATATCTGTTGCGTATGACCTGCTCAAATCATCTTGCTCTTATGTTGGTGTTTTATTCTCGCCTGCCAACAGTTTTCATTGTTGTTATTTAATTATCATAAATTATCATGAATCGTCAAATTTAACGACGATCACTGATTACTATTATTTTACATGTAATGTAAGATTCAGGAGAATGACGGTCGAAAAAAGGAAGGCCGAGGTGCTACGATTGTCTCTATTTTGAACGAAGCCATCTTACGATCTCTATTCTCATCTCGGCTTGGATCTTCTTAGGACGAACTGCTATGTTTGCCTCTATTATCTTACTGGCCCCACTTTTCATCTCGGCTCGGATCTTCTTTGGTTTTCACAGTACCACCACGGCTTCTCGAAGGTGAACAATTCCAAAGGCATACATTATTTCTTAGTTCATGCTTATTTCTGAGCTCGGAGATTCTATATTTTAAATTGCGCGGTTTATCGAAAAGGGAGGCCGAGCTACTATTATTCTCTTTATTTCACGTTTATATCTCACCTGCCGAGCTGCTATTATTCTCCCTAATTCATGTTTCTATCTGATCTGCCGAGCTGCTATTATTCTCTTTAATTCATGCTCCCACCGAGCTGTTATCATCTCGACCCTACCTTTGTGGTAGAACGGTCTTCATGCTCCTACCGAGCTGTTATCATCTCGACCCTACCTTTGTGGTAGAACGGTCAATTCATGTTTCTACCGAGCTGTTAGCATCTCGACCCTACCCTGGTGGTAGAACGGTCAATTCATGCATTCACGCATACGGTTATCATCTCGACCCTACCTTTGTGGTAGAACGGTCCCCCCTGTCACCGCACTTACATGCATTCACGCATACTAGTCGGTACTAGTGCTACAGACAGTGCGTACGTACAAATCCTCTCATTTAGCATTAGCCACCTAAATGTTGCACGGCGCTTATATACAATGAACATCTTCCGAGATCGGCTTATAAGCTCAGTGTACAAGGGACACCCGGTAAAGTACAGCTTGCTGTGAAATGTTCTCACATAACTTCACTCAGCACCCTCTTTTACACTGGGGCCGAGGATGGCATCCGAGTTCCTTACCGCATTCACTTATATACAGTACCTTTTTTCAGAGGAAAACTTATAAGTTACTGCACTGGTCAGGGGGAGTCGTCCGAAGTCATAGGTTTAGACAACCACATCCTATGTGCAACAACTTGCGTTGGAAGTTCACTATCCTCGGCGAACGGTGCAGGATCTGAGCTCTCCTTACCGCATGCAGAGCACAACCCTCATCGGGTCTAAAACAACGATCAAAAATCTCTTTCTCCTTCTCGGCAAGGGGGGCAGGCAGGTTGTCAGCCGAGTTATCAACCTTGGCATTGTTGTTGTAATCCACCAGCATGCCGTCTTCAACCCTGAACACCTTGAGGCGAAGGTCGGGGTTGAGGATATTAATCTGACTCACAGCATTCCCGAAGGTGTCAAAGATGTCGTCTGCCGACTTCTCTAGGTTAGAGAGGCATTCTCGGCCAATATTTTATGGACTGCACTTTCTTCACCTCGGCATTCTTCTCCGCCTTCTGCTTTGATAGAGGTCCCCTGTGAGCCTTGACAAGCTCGTCGGTTCGCCTACAGCTTGGCGTTTCCTAGGCTCTTTTGCACAGACACCACGACCTTGCTCGGCGATTCCTTGCTTTGCATGCTTGCCCCTGGCCTTTCTCAAGCTCGGTCACCTACCCGATCTTCCTCACTGAACTTGCACTCGGTTCGAGATGTTCCTCACCGAGCTTGCACTCGGTTCGAGATGAGCCTCACCGAGCTGGTGGCGGATCCCGGTTAGAGATGTTCCTCACCGAGCTTGTACTCGATTCGAGATGTTCCTCACCGAGCTTGTACTCGGTTCGAGATGAGCTTCACCGAGCGAACTCGGTTCGAGATGTTCCTCACCGAGTTTGCACTCGGTTCGAGATGTACCTCACCGAGCTCGTACTCGGTTCGAGATGAGCCTCACTGAGCTTGCACTCGGTTCGAGATGTTCCTCACCGAGCTTGCACTCGGTTCGAGATGTACCTCACCGAGCTTGTACTCGGTTCGAGATGAGCCTCACCGAGCTTGTGGCGGATCCCCCCGCGGGAACTCGGTTCGAGATCGGGATACTCTTTCAGTTTCATCATCCGAGCACAAAAGAGCACTATCAACCATCCGCAACACTCTTCCAAGCGGAAGGCCACGCCTGCAAGCATGTTTCTACCTCATCACCAACTCAGCACTGATCTGACTGACGCAGAAAGGACCTCAACTCGGCACAGAGTCTCTACGACTCTTCCCGAGTTGGGGGGCTTATGTGGCGGATCGACTTCTCCTAACCCGCCTTGCTATCCTTTGCTAGCCTTGAGCACATGATTGTGGACTAGTACTCAAACCCTTCCTAGAAGGTGGGGGGTACTTAGTGCTATGCCTTCTTTCTCCTAGCTCGGCTCGAGACTCACAAAGTCTCGCCGAGCTGGGGGGGCTTATGTGGTGGACTCGGCTGCTTACGTGGTGGACTTGGGAAAAGGACCTGAACCAAGACCTCGGAGCAAGGCTCAAATAGCCTTGACCGAGTTGGGGGGCTTATGTGGTGGACTCAGCCTAGCCGAGCTCCACGTGACCCTCACTCGGGACCTGAGGACCCTTCAGCAGGCTCCCTGTGTGCTTGGCCGAGCTCAATGCTCAACGGCCGAGCTGACATCAGGCACGGGCCGACCTCATCCTCCTACTAAGGTCCGACCTCCCTGTGTGCTTGGCCGAGCTCAATGCTCAACGGCCGAACTGGCATCAGGCACGGGCCGACCTCATGCTCCACCCAAGGTCCGACCTCCTGGTCCGACACCACCCAAGGTCCGACACCAAGGACATGATGACGTCTTCCCTCCTTATCCACAAGGACAACTCATCCACTCATAGCTCATTACAGGCTGGCCCTACTTGGGCCTCAAACAAGCCCATTAGGGCAACCAGCTCTCTCCTTATATATCCCCCTCTCCCTAGGGGCTAAGGTAACGTCTCTCTAAACCTAAGAACTACGTGTGGCTTGATTCCCCTCTCATGGGATACGTAGGACCGGGGTCACCCTCGTCAGCTGCAACAACCCCCAAACACCTCATGTGGTGCTTCCGGCCTAGGGACATCACAGATCGCAATGAAGGAGGCTCATTTAGGTCAAGAGGCTTAGGTCTGGTAAACTAAAGGCATAGCAATTGATCATCGACAAAGAGGGGTACAAACTGTCTTAGGGTATTGGTTCAACTCTAACTCAATCAGCTTTCATCGCCACCAAATATGACCGGAATTAGCAAACAATCGAAGAGACAGAACGCTTACGTCGATCAACGCGGAACATTAACAGACTATCCACTGAGTGCAAGCACTCATTCAGCAGAGCTCCACATCGACTCAAACAAAATGAAACAAACAAAGCATGCAAGCCCATGTTTACGGCGACAAGGATAAACTTTAGCCTTTAATAAACTTCAGCTCTGATACCATAAATGTAACACTCCGATTTAGAAACTTCTAATTCATAAAAATATGGGTCAATTTTTTTTTACTTGATGACATGGACATGGATCCTTTCTTTCGAGCACGTTCCTTTTCCAAAAACATTTTGCTACAAAAATTATACAATCATGTTCCATGTCATCCATCAGGTTTCCAAATCGAGATGTTACCAACACCGCGCTTTGGAATCCCACTTACATCATTATTCAATTATTTCGATTGTCAGTCCAGAAAACATTATTACAAAGACGGGAGTTACATGGTATCCGACAAAGTTATTAAAGTCCAATGACATTCGGGACTCATAATACATAACTGGAAAATAAACTAACTACTGATCTTCATCACTAGATGCTGCAGCAGGCACTTCTTCCGGATCGTACTCCCAAACATCCGCATCGGAATACTCGGCTGGGGTCGAGCCCTCACTGGGGTCTTCTTCAACCTCCTCTGGGTCACTCGGGGGCACAGCTTCCAACTCATCCTCGAGAGGTTCTGCATGATCCAAGTCCTCGTAGACATCCACCTCTTCAACTCCAGGGTCAATACGTGCAGGCAGGGGTAGTGGGTAACCACCATGGTAATCCTTTGAGCGTATGTCCTGGGTCCTTGATGGTCACCTCTGAACCACCTGTCCAGTTCCAGCCTTGGCGGTTCACTTCCCAATCCCCGTTGTGGTAGATCTCAAAAGTAAACTTGACCAGGTCCACCATCTATTGGTCCGAGAGACCAAAAGAAACAACAAAACAAAAGAGATACATAGAGAGTCAAATTTTCCGGACGGATAAGCAGACTGCGTGGAATTACAGCAGGCAAGCATATTAAGATAAACAATTAAATAACAACACATCAAGTTCACATTCATAATTCATTATTCTCCTTTATTATTTCCATTATCACCATTTATCGTTAACATCATTCCCTTATCATACTTGGCATTTCAAGCCTTAATTCCAAATTCTTCCTTTATTCATGGTTCCAATCTTGCTTCATGCCCGAAGGCTCTCTTGATACCACATACTTACGTAATTCTCGTTTCACTTATCAAGGATTATACTTGTATCTTTTTACATTATTCTTATTAAGTTTTATTGCAAAGCCTCCATTGATGACGGGGGTTTAAGATAAGTCATTGTGGAGTTGAGTTAGCACACATACATCTCCTCCAATCCATCCAAACCTAGTTGGAAGCAAACGGGACGTACATGAACCTTAACCCACGCAGGTCGAACAGCCGAGAAATCCAACAGCATATAATATCTTTGTCAAGACCACAACCGTACAGGCTGGTCATTATGACAATTAATATTTTACGCGATACCGCAAGGGCCCAAAACCATTCGACTGCCCGCCTCGTTCAGGTTCCCTCTCACCGCTTCGAATTTGATCAAGGGGGCGACAGTACTATTCTAGTCTGCAGTGTGGAACATGCTACGATCCCTTGGGTATTAATCCCCGATCACATATAGACTCGTTCCACCTAAAATAGCACTCTAGGTTACTTGACGTTTCACCATCATCACCCTCCCCTATCACAATCACACACCTGAGTATCCGCAGATAAACAGGGTATCTCCACTACTTCACACTCAAATCGTCGTGATAAAATTAATGTCTTTTAAATATTTTATCGATATTTTATTATTCCTAGGTTCGGCGAGTCACCCTTGTTCATCCCTTCGGTGAACCTCGACCTCTAATCGAGTCTTTTGCATTAACGCTTCCTCGTCGATTCATGATCGTCATAACAACTTAGCACATCGGGAAGCTTCTTACTCAGCAACACATCACGTCAATCTTTCACATCGGGGGTCCTCAGTCCGGCACAGGTTACAATACCTCTTTCACTGCTCCCATGTATGCATCATTGATTTCCGCTCGCATTTCTCTTTATCGTTTCTTTCATCATACGCATATCATAACTTTTCCATCATATCCATATTAACTCAGTCTTTCCACTTTACTTTTATTATTTCTAAAAATCATCATTCTTCTCATCACTCACTTTTATTGTCAACACATTATTTCTCTTAACAACATTAATTTACTTCATAATCAAAGCAGGGCAATATTTCATAATTACTCTCAATTTCAGATAAAAGTTCATTAGGCATAAAGCAACATATCGTAATATTCCATCATCACAAATAAATAGCATCATGTCACAATACTTTAACAGAAAAGGGATGTCTTAGTCCCGCGTATAAGTGGCCACAGATACACAATCAATTGCCACTATACGATTGACTCGCAGACCCCACGTTCCGGCTTTTGAGATAGCCAGGAACAACTTAACATGTTACCTACACACCACTGTGTCTTAGGAAAGCTGCTCTCTCACCTTGACGATCGATAATTTCCCAAAAGCTTTTACTGATGTGATCCTCCAACACGCGTCCACAGCTGACGCCCTCTAATCCTCAAAACAAACATCGCATATTAATAATATAATCTAATTCAAATACTCATTTCCCAAAATTGAAATTAGTTTTTGAAACTTAAATTGAAATCCTTCAGTCAAAACCAAAACATAAATCTTTTTCTCTGAAATCATCCCAAACTCTTTAACACTTTAAATTCTTCAAATCAATATAGAACAACTTAACAAAATCATTTAAACAAATAGATCGGTGGCTGGTCCGTAATGGGCAGCAGCTCACCCAAACCCAAAAACATCGAAAAACCTTAATTATGCAATCTAACTTTTACTACAACTTAAAACACTTAAAACTTATGCTCTTAAACACTTGTGAACACTTTGCACTTGAAAATACATCATTTAAAATTCTGGACAGCCACACTTAATTTTATAAAATCACTTTTCAGAAATCTGAAATCATCGTAAAATCATACGTTAACTCACAAAGCCTTTAAATATAAAAGAAATACTTAAAAAGATTCGACACTGGTAATCGATTATCAGAGTCTAGTAATCGATTACTATGTGTATTTTACCAAGTTTGTACAAAATGCAAATGGGTAATTGATTATCAGATCGAGGTAATCGATTATCCATGACAGCAGAACACTAAAAATTGGGGTTTTAACATACCATTTTCATTTCTAACCATTTTTAACTTATTCCAATCATTCATACACCTCAAGAATCACATTTTAAACATATTCCAAATCAGAAACAGAACCAATTTACAGAATTCATAGGAGTTTTCATAATTATGCATAAATTCACATATTAAGCAACATAACATATCAAATTGTGAATCATGCATTAATCTATCAATTTTATCTTTCAAATAGTTCACAATCATCATATAAAACTTGCTCCAAGTCCTGAAACAGTGAGTGTTGGTCTCCAAACCAAAGTTCAATAACATACTAAGCCCTCAGAGTCTCATGGTGACTCTCTAATCAAAATACATGCTTTTAATCTCTATCTAGTGTATAATTAGCTTTCCCTTACCTAAACAGACGTGCTCAAACAAAAACTTGCAAGAGATTTGCTCCAAAATTCTCAGACCCTTAAAGAGCAGCACATGCAGAACAGTTTTGAGCAGGGGTTCGAAACCAGAGATTTTGACAAATTAAACATGCATAAGCATTAGAGAAAATGGTTAGGCTTTATTCTTTGCAACATGGACAAGAGAATGAAACAAATTTGAGACTCAAGAATAACAGAAGCTTACCAAAATCAATGATCAAAGTGAGCTCCAAGGTTCAGATTCTGGTTTCTGCAGAATTGATGCCTTGACTTTAGAGACTCGATTCTTCTTGCTCACTAACTCTCAGCTCACAATTTCAGTGTCTATGCAAAGCTTGAAATCTAAGCTTTGCAATGGTGTGTATTTTGTGTATTATTGTTGAGAATCAAGAGAGAACAGAGGGTATGAATCGAAGAACCCTAACTTCAGAAATTACATGCAACACTTGAAGAAATTCGGCCAAATGTGCTTCAATCTAGCTCCAATCATGTTTTTATAGCCAAATTCCAGTAGCATGCATGTCGACGCTTGTTACGGGACGTGTTTCAGGCTTGATTTCATGTCAACCATGGGAAATTTGGGTGTTGACTCATCAAACGCACTATGAACTGGTGTTGCTACACTTTGGTAATCGATTACTATATCGTGGTAATCGATTACCACGACTGAAATTTTCAAAAATTTATATTTTATTTTCTTTCCCTCCAAAAACCTTTCTAATATTGCATTTAGGTCCTTTCCCAAGGACTTCACTGCAAAACTAACATTTTCACTTTAAATAAATTATTAAAAACCATTTTGATTCTTCTTTTACCAAATACATACATACACACATATTTTTAATCAAAAATTAAATAAAAATAATTAATTATAAAATAAATTTATAATTAACTTTTACTTAATCAAGGATTAAAAATCAGGGATGTTACAGAGTTCACTTACAACAATAGTCATCATGCGAGTATCGTGATGGCACCGTTTGAAGCTCTGTATGGGAGGAAGTGCTTGTAACGACCTGAAAATATTAATTATAATTAGCTATGTATTTGATTATGGAAACTCTCTTATAAGTTGGTCTTTATAGTTTGGTTATGCATATAATCATAAAAACTTTCGACTAGGATCTATAAAGTGTAGTAAGTGTCTAAATGATAGGGATTAAGTACATAATGACCGTAAATAAGTATTTAGTGTGGCATCCTGAGTTCATTAATCATTTAAAAGTGTTAGAAATCATAACTTAGTGGATTAGAACCACTAAATAAACATGGAGAAGTCTTAAGGATCATTAGAATGCATAAAAAGTGAAATTTCCATGAAGTAATTGATTACCATAAATAGTAATTGATTACATGCCAAACAGAAACTTGATAATCGCTTACCATGATGAAATAATCGATTATTTGTGAAAGTAATCATTTACCTTAATGAGGTAATCGATTACCTCTTGAAAAACCTTGAAAATTCTATGAGTTTCTAGACAATTCTATGAGTCAGAGGCAAAGTAATCGATTACCTTAACCGATTACCTTAACCGATTACCTCTAATAAAATTCTATGAGTCAGAGCCTCTCTCTACGCTTCTCTAGAAACTTCGAACCCTCACCCATAGCCTCTTTAAAACCTTTATAAAACAACCATAAAACCACCAAAATCACACATGAATTTCACTCTTCTCTCATATATACTCTCAATGATCTTACTCCTTCTCCATGTTTTCTTCTCTAATCCTCGCCACAAACTCTCAATCCTTCCTCAATCATAATTCATATTTCTCCCAAAAACTTGGAGTTCCTCATCAATAACTTAAAGGAATAGAGTTCAAGAACAAGGAAACACTAAGGAGGATTTAAAATTAGAAAGAAACCATGGAGTGTCATCAAGCTTCGAGTGAGGATTTTTCTTTCTAAGTCTCTTCCTCTTCCCAACCAAGGCAAGGAGGAGATGTTTCCTATCTTTTAAGCCTAAGAGTTAGGGAAATCATAACAACACTAGGAGAAAGGAAATAATTAAAGATTTAATCACATTTAGTAGTAATATACTTAAAGGAATAAAGGCTTAAATGTATATATTGTTGTTGTTACTTGTATATTCATAGATGAAATTGATATACTCTTTGTAAATTTTAATTGTGTGAAGAGTTATGAGCCAATAACCCTAGGAAGTTGACTTACTTATTATTCTGAGACACCCTGAGGGTGTTGATTGATTATTGAATGTGGATTGTTATTGAAGGATTGTTTGATATATCTGGGTGAATGATAATCGGATATATGTTATAGTTATTTCTTTGAATTATTGTTTGGATATATCATAAATTGTGATGTTTGTGTTCATAAATGAACAAAAAGAAAGTATCATATTCAATTATTAATGAAAGTATAAAGAAAATATGTAACCATGAATTTATACATAATCAGAGTTATTAGTTAATATTTGGATAAATCATAAAGTATAATTAATATATGAAAAAGAATAATCAGAAAGAATTAACGTTGTTCCTAACTTAACCTGTTAGTTGAATCCAATAATCGATTAAGGAGCAAACATTATAGTTAAGACCAAAATTCTTTTCATCATATAATAAACCCCTCGTAAGTTCATACTATAAACATACTTCCGTTTTCATGGTTTTATTATTATTTTCTTGATTCTTTTGCTTAAATTATAGAGAAATGACTCATTCCTTGTGGCATAACATTTTTAGGTACCTATTGGATTGATCAAGGAATTAGAGATTCATGATGATGAAGAGAAAGGAAAGAATTCTCTTTAAGGAAATTTTATTCCATGTTGTACAATCCCAATGAAATTTTTAATGTACATCCCATATGTTTTGTAAACTTTGAAATAAACTTTGTAATAACCAACAATGATTTTATGATATTAAGTTATTTTTTTAAAATAAGTTGGGATGTTACACCCTGCTATGTTGGTTCCAAGTGGGGCAGAATGTGGTTATTGGTCCAGAGATTGTGAAACAGACAACTGAGAATATTAAGATGATTCAAGAAAAGATGAAGGTGGCTCAGAGTCCACAGAAAAGTTATGCGGATCAAAGGAGAAGGCCATTAGAGTTTAGGAAGGTGATCATGTGTTTCTTCATATAGTTCAGACAAAAGGAGTTAGTCGAGCCTTGAAAACCCGAAAGCTTTCACCCAAATTCATTGGCCCCTACCAAATCCTTAAGCAAATTAGTTTTGTCGCTTACCAATTAGCCTTACCTCCATCTTTGGCCAATTTGCACAATGTCTTTCATGTTTCTCAACTCAAGAAGCATGTTCATGACCCTCTCCAAATCCGTCCTGATGACCTAACTTTAAGAGAAAACCTTACCTTTGAGGCTGGGTCAGTTCGGATTGATGATCGAAGAGTCAAACGGCTCAGAGGAAAGGAAATTCCTTTGGTCAAAGTTATTTGGGAAAGCGGTGATGTATCAGAAGCAACATGGGAATTATAGGAGATGATGCGTCGGGATTACCCCGAGTTGTTTTTGTGCAACTCTGACCAGAACACTCGAGTCTTTTCAGAAACACTCGAATGCTTTGACCAGTTTTTGAAAAAAAAATAATTTTATTTACTTTCCCTCCAAAACCTTTCCTATAATTACTTCTAAGTCCCAACTCAGGGACTAATATGCAAAAATATTTATTTCATGCATAATTACACTTGCAAAAATTAATTCACACATCTACCACTAATAAAATCACAGATTTTTAATCAAAGATTAAATTAGAAATAATTAATTATAATAAATTTTATAATTAACATTTCCTTAATCAGGGATTAAAATTTTGGGGTGTTACAAACTTCACCTTTAGTTATTCTGCTGCATAATCTAACCGGTTAGCTGATCTTGTAACCGGTTACATTATGCAAAAAACTGCAATAACAAAGCAGAACCAGATTTGGCTGATTTTGGCAACTAAACACTTTACCTTATGCTTTGAAAATTATTGTTTATGATTTTGAAAAACACAATAGACATATCATATTCCAAAGTCATACCAAACCCTCAATCTATTGCACATTTTATAAACTAAATAAGCAAATTATAAAGACCAAGTGCAACGCTGAAATTTCATAATAACAGTCATGTAAATTTTAGGTAATGAGCAGCCAAATATATCAAAGTAAAATGGCTCACTTGATAGCAACACAAAATGAACATTAGTACTAAGCGTGAGCCATAAGTCGTAAGTACATAAAGGTCATCAAACTAAGTCAAAATACATGGAAACACAACCAGAAACATGCTGAGACCGAAATTACAAGACTGAAAGACTGAAACACAAACTACAATAATTACATAATCAAGACCCAAGACATAAGAGTTAAGATCCTAAGCTACTAATCTTCATGCAGAGGAGATGCAGGAGGTGGAGTAGGGGGACCCTGGAAACGCCCAAAAGTGCGCAGAAGAAAATGTATGTTCTCCATATTAGTGCCCAAAGAATCCAAGCGAATATTCAAATTCGCAAATTGTTCATCCACCCTATCAAGGCACCCTTCAACCCTAGATAAACTAGCATCTATCCTAGCATCCAGCCTTTTAAAAGTTCTTGGTGTTCTCAATACCCTTTTTCGAAAACCGAGTTGTTACTAAAAACTTTCCTTTTTATAAAACTTTTATTTCAATAGAAGAACTTGGTTCGAACTCATCTTGACAATCTTTCAAAAACTTCACATGGGTTACTTAACATGAAATGTATTCCATCAATCAGTTTGAAAACTTAGCTTGATTACATAAATGGTTCATGGCTTGGTAATCCTTACTTCAAACTTTCACAACAAACTTAAATTAATAACCCTATCCTTAGACTATCCTATTGAACACGATCGGATGCAGTCCCTCCTTCTTGCGTTCTCTCCTCACTTCCGAGGATGATGCCCTCCTTGTTGCTGTCACCTCATTGCTGATGGATTCCGGCTCCGCCTCATGAAGAAGGGAAGTATTCTTCAGAGTCTCATACCGAAACTTCTCCGCGTAGTTCCTATACCCTCGTACGGTGACTTGCCCTATGTGCGGCTCCAGGTTAGCTCCACTGAGTAGATGTTCTGGATCTGCAATTACGATCTGGGTATAGCCGGTCCATACCCAACCACATGGGGTGCGCTTCCAACCTCTTTTGTACTTACTCCACGTGGTGACATCCATGCAGTACTCTATCTGCCCGTTGAAATACCCGCAGCACCGATATGCCAACGAACAGGAGAGAGTAAGCATTCTGAACAACGGATCGTAGACGGTGTGGGATTACGCTAGGCAAAATAATAAGACCATACAAGCATACAAGATAACACACAGGCACACAACAACCAAACATATCATTATCATTATTATTATCATTATCATTCTCTTTTATGTATTTCTCACGAGTATTCTTTCTTTCTTTCTTTCTTTTACTTCCCTTAATTTCTCATTTTCTTTTCATCCAGTCTTTTCAAATTACCCTCTTTAATACTTTGGGGGAAAATACCATACATCACCAGAATATTCATTTCGTTCTCGATTATCACTCACGTCTACATCTCCTCGGTCATCCACCCAACCTAGTCGGAAGCAAACAGGAGTACAGGACCTTTACCGTGCGGGCACGACAGCTGTCACACATCAAATGGTCCCAGACCAGGAGGACTCAGCCTCAAATCATAATCATATCAATTCATATACATGGCACACCGTCTCACTACAGTGGCAAACAAAATGCCCCACTCCAGTCCCTCTCACTGTTCTCGATTTGCAATCTAGGGGACGACAGTATGTTTTTAGTGGGCCCGCAGAACTTACCACGGCATTAGACCCAGTCCCCACCACGTTAGTGCGCCACATGTGGAGTTCGTTCTGCCTAGAAACATACTCTAGACTTCTTGACGTTTCACCGTCATCATCCTCCCCTAATGCAATCTCCTCCTAAGTATCCGCAGATACTTATGGTTCCTTCCTCTCCACTACTTCGCACTCTCATACCTCACCGCGCATGTCTTTTAAGTCTTTTAATCTTTTTAATTATCCTAAGGTCGGCCCGTCCTTCGTGCAACCCTTCAACGAGTCCCGACCACTAACTTTGCACAAACTTTCTCTCATCATGTCTCACATAGCACAGAGCTGGGATCACCTCAACATGCTCGCAACACAATCTTTCTCATCTCATTTCCCAACATACTTTCCACCATCTCTCTTAACAATCACATTCCGAATCTCTTCTCAAAATAATCTTTTCACAACTTTCTCAAAACACCATTTTAAAAGATTTTACAAAACCTCACTTCATAAACATTTTCATAAAACTCCCTTTTGTAAATTTTCTCAAAAATCTAGTTCCACAACTACTCAAATTCTCTTTTCAAATACTTTCTGAAAAAAAATCTCTTCACCACCGTTCACCAAAAATATGGTTTTTAGAAACCTTTCTCAAAAATGTTATTTCACAACAATTTCTCAAAATCGTTATTTCAAAAGACTTTCTCAAAAATATTATTTCAGAAATATCCTTTCATAAAACCTTCTCAAAAAGATCGTTTCATAAAATAAAAGAATTCTTTGAAAATATTGTTTCATAAGCTTTTTCAAAAACCTTTTCAAAAATTTGTTTCATAAAACCTTTTTCCGAAAATATGTCTCTTCCCAACTCTTTATAAAATTCCTTTTCACAAACCTTTTCGAAAATTCCCTTTTTAAAAACCCCTTTTTTTTTTCAAAACACCCTTTTTGCTGAGCGTTAGTGGAGGAGCAAGCTCAACTCAACACTAATTCCCAGTCTAAAATCAAAAACAAAGGAGCCCAGCTCCACTCCATCCTCATCTTGTTCCAACAACAACAATACTTTCCCAGCTCTGGCTCGGTCTCAACATTATCATTCATTCTTCCCCCAATCTCAACTCTTTCTCTCTTTTCCAACACATATCTTATTTCCACTCGTTATTCCTTTTCCTTTGTATTTTCTTAATTCTACAGCTTAGTCATTTCATTTCCATTTTCTTATTCAAGACATAACAGATGTCCGTCAGCACATTACTCATGGTAATTAACAGCATTCGGTTTCATCATGTATAATTGGATAAATAAACATAAGCATACTATTAACACACAAACCTCACACAACAATAATGTGGTCTTCGTCGCCTTCGTATAAGTGGCCACACAACACAAACAATTGCCACTTATACTACTGACTCCGAACCACTTAGTTCCGATCTTTGAGATGATACGGAACGTCCTAATAAATCACCTAACTACCACGGTGTCTTAGGAAAGCTTCTCTCTCACCTGGACCGGTGGTAATTCACACGATATGCTCCTTGGTTTCCACTGCGACGCTCGTAACTGCTCCCCGATTGTTACTGGAACTCAAATAATTTCTCTTATTAAAATTTGTTCTTATAGAATTATTTAGAAAACAAGACACCCTTATCAAAACTCCTTATTTGAAAATCACTTAATTTTTAATTCACAACTAATTAAATACATTTCTTTAAACATATAGTTAGTAATTTAAAACTCATAACATTCATTTCAAAAACTTGCTTACAAAACATGAATACTTCCTTGGCTCTTATAAAGGCCACATTTATCTTAAGGTTTTCTAAAAAAAATAATCATTTGTTTAATTAAAAACCATGAACTTTAGAAATCATATAAAAATCTTTTCAAAACAATGCTTTTCCATTAACCAAATCATTTGGTTCACCTTATTTTCTTTAAAACCGAATTAAGTCAAAAGAGACAACACAAAGATTAAATAAAAAAAACTTAAAAATATTAAACCATTTAAATCATTCAAGTACACACAAACCAATATAATATCATAAGTCATTTACAATCCATGCATCACTTTACACTCGTCATGCATACAAAATCAAACACATGCACCTAATTTCCATATATGGCCGAATCTCATCCTCCTTGAGACAGGGTTTATATTTCAAACACTAAGGATTACATGCACTAAAATAACTCATGCACATATGACCAATACATTACCCTACTTTTAAACATCACACAATAATTTAAAGAAAATAACACATTAACTTAGAACAATGCTAATCATCATATAAATCAACATACAAAGAAGAAATCAATCTATTCCTTTTATTTTCATACCAAGACCGAATGGAATATAAGAAAAATCACTCAGTACAAACATTTATCAAATCAACTTCCATCTATTCAAAGCTAATTCAAATAATAATACAAAATAAAAATAGCCTAAATAAGGTTTGTTCCTAAACTAAATTGGATCATGAAATATTTACTTTTAAGTTGAAATCAAAAGATTTAAGTCCCATAGGTTTAGAAATCCCTAATCCTAGCAATAAAATACACATGCAAAATGAAACAAACTAGCTTTAAACATTTACAAACACAAACCGTGGGTTTCACACAAAAAATTTATCAAACTTTAATTTTATTTTACCATAATAAAAATCAAGGAACACATCATGATCTTCATCTTTCAAACCTTAAATAATTCCATGCATGTACCAAAATCTTTGAATGGGATAAATTTCAACCTGCATGTAAATAAAATGATGATCTAACATGGTTTCCTATTCTCCTAGACTTGACCGAATGGTGACGTGCATAAAGGCAAGATTTTACAAATTTATTTTCACATGTAAAGAACAAAACTCAAGATCAAATCATGCAAAACTTTAAAAGTACCATCTGAATCATCATCATCACACACACACAAAATCTTGATTTAAACTCTTTTTACAAAAAGATTATTTCTATGTTTGTTTTCTTTTAAAAACCGTGACATGCATATAAAGAAAATTAAGATTTGCACTCAAATCAAACATACAAATTCAAACTTCATGTTTTCTCAAAGGTCAATCATAGATCTAGACATGCAAAAGAAGATCAAAGCAAAAACATAAACTTAAATTCTAATCCTAGGCAAAACCGTGAAGAACAAGTTAAGAATCAAAGCATCCAAGTACAATTATTCAAGATCAAGTCATAAAATTAACATGCAAGGCATTTAAACTTCAAGATCATAAGAAAATAAACACATACATCACAAAGATTACACTTAAACAAAGTCCATATAAAGTCCTTTACAAAACATAATCACTACACTAAACTCTTCTTAAATGACTACCTTAAATCAACATCTCTAACTAAATCTTCAAGCTTCAATTCTCTTCTTTCCTCCTAGGGTTGGCTTCGGCCTCCTCCTCTTAGGGTTGATGGGTGGCTTTTATCTTCTAATCATTGAAGAAAAATAGGGTTGAGAAGAGAATCAAAGAAGTTTGGGTCAAGAACTTAGAGGTTTCACTCTTCTTTCTCTCCTCTCCCTCACGGCCTCACTCTTCTCTCTCTAAGTCTCAAGAGTTTGATGATACTCTTGGGAACTAAGTGTTTAGGTTGATGAAGAAAATGGAAGTGAGTTAGCCAACACTCACTCCTTCATACGGCTTTAAGGCAAAACAAGGGTGGGTAAATTTCCTCTTCTAACCTCGGTTCATGGCTTGGTTCAAGGGAAACTTAGTCCAACTCAAAGTTTGCATGGGAAGAGTCTTGTCAAGAAGGGAGACAATGGTGGAAGAAAGTCTTCACTTAGGCATCATGAGTCACACACCCTAATTCACCCTATTTTCTATTTAAATTTCTATTTTCTTAATGCATAAGCAAATCAATTCCTACTTGGTTCTTCTACTCCTCCTCATGGCCGAACAACACACATGCACATATATATATAATTTCATTTCACATTATCATCATGGAGTAATGCATGCACTTAATACATATGATTTCATTTCATGTTATCATGCTAAACACATGGCATTAGATCATGCACTCATTTGATTATGCACATAACATCATGTTTCCACTCAAGGCATACGGTACACATACATATACATCTCACTCACACAATTCATGCATTCATCCATTTAAATTTCCCAATTAAATTGCACACACAACTTATTACACAAAAACATACATTCACAAATTCCAAATTTCCAAAAATACAAACTTTAAGGAAAATCAATCCACCTTATCAACTTAATTACAAAATAAGCTTAACTTTGAAGTAAAACCATATTTTCACATAATTCAAAGATTTTCAAAAAGAACAATTTATTTAAAACCTCTAATCATAAAAGAAAATTCGTTTCTTGAAGAAATCTCAAAAATCAAAATCAAACTTCAAATAAAATCACTTGCTAAAACACTTTAACTGAAAGGTCTTGCTTAAATTCTGAAAAATTCATTTTAAATAAAATCTGATTAATTTATTTGAGTCCAGAAAATACGGGATGTTACAATAGGTACCCTCTGATTAAAGTCCACCAACAACCAGAAAATCAGCGGGGGTAATGTCAAATATGACCCCATTCACCTTGGACTGATGGCCCCCTTCATACTCTCTAAAGGTGGCGTAAAATTCTCTAATCAGTCTTGGGAAAATTGAGCCTTTTACTTCCAGAAAATTTCTTAATCCCCGATGCTCATAAAGCTCCTGAAATTGAAAGTTGTTGTTTGCACACCATCTGAAGTTCATCCATCTCTTGAGTCCAAAGCCCCTGTCACTGAAACTCTCAAACCTTTCCTCACATTTTTCATCACTATAATACTCGATTCTAGGTCTCCTAGGGGGTCTTGTAGCAATGGTCTTAACCCTAGAGCGACGGGAAGGAGGATTGAAAGACATGGTCTTTTCGTTTTAGGGTTTGAGAGAAAAGAGGAAATGTGAAATAGAGAGATAAACACCAAATGATGATAGAAATGTGTGAGAAGATGATGAGAACCGAAAATGTGATGATTATTTGAAGAGAAATTGATGAGAAATAAGGATTTGTGAGTTAGGGTCTTGAGAGGAGAAGAACAAGAAGTGAAAATCGTGTTTAGGAGAGAGGGTGAGAAAATTCGTGTTTTCAAAACTGCTGCATCTGGTCTGATATAGTGCTCTAACCGGTTAGATTTTTAGAGTAACCGGTTACGTACTGTAACCTGAACCAGTTAAGACTGAAAATCATGCAGATTTCAGAAGTCCATGCTACAAATAATATTTTCTAATTGCATTAAATATGATGAAATGCTGAAAAACATTTTCACTCAATATCTAAATCAAAATACATTGAATTACATACTTAATCACACACAATTTTCATATGATATGCAAGGCAAATTTGCAATATTCATAATAAACATAATTTTCTCTTATACCATCACACAATTTCATTATTACCAGAAAATTGAACAAGTGCACAAATAGTTAAATTGAAGAATTCATCATGTTTAAGACCTATGAGGACAATAGGGCAAATCCATAAATTATATGTGAGAAATGTCTGGGTCTAGAATAAGAAAAGAGATTGGTGAACTGAGGACTCAACAGGAGGATGAGGAAAAGTAATGGAAAAATATCAACCATAGATATAGAGAAGTTAAGAAAGCCTTGAACAAAGGGAAGTGGTTAAAAATAAAATAGGGAAGGAATCGTTTGTCCACCTCAATATGGAAAGCGTGGAGCATATCGCTTTGTGTTAAGTTTTGAGGTATGTAAAAGGATAATCGGGTTCGATTACAGGAACTCAAGATAATTATTCATAAAATTGTTTTGAAGGTAAAGGTAAGAAAGGAATAGACGACAAGCGAATCAAGCACGAGAAGCGCTTATCTAGTGGGATGTGAGTTGAGTATAATTTCGATATAGATAACCCGAGTTATCTATTCCTTTTATCTGAGTTAACGTAGTCAAATGTATTTTTCGATTACGTTAATCTAATCGTTTGAAATTATCAATATTCTGTTGAAAGCTCAACTCCAATTTTTTCGTGATCAAAACCTTTATCACAGTTGGATGTGATAAATATCTGTGGACACTACAGAAGCAAAAAGATCAGTTAAGGCTAGAGAGATTAACAACCACCGGGCTAGGACAAATCTTTGTCTCCCCAACGGAAATGTCTCTAGAACTTGACTATCTAACTAAGTCTGATAGTGATAATTACCCTATCTTTAAGTTCATCTAACTTAAAGACATGTCGTATGGTCTTTCTTGCGAAAGATTATATCTGAAAGGGATGATTTTGTTATTAATGGTTTGAATATTAGGACTGATCACCCTAATGTCCCAAGATATTAAGGAACAAAGTCATACAAATGTTTCTTCATTCATGCTCGAGTGATCAGAGTGCGCAGCACAAAAAGTTATTCTCATAAAGTGTATTGAAAAAAGTTTTATCTGAAGTGTATTATTCAAAAAGGTATTTCTCTGAAAGGATTCTTTTACATTAAGAGTTTTATACGAAGAACCCTTATTGTTTAGTTTGGAAAGTCTTTTTCTAAAAGGTTTTATTTGAAAGTTTCAAAATACAAGAATTATATTGCAATTCCTTTTATGTGGGGGAGAACCCTAAAGACATTCTTTTAAGAGAAGTTAAATAAAATTTTTCAAAAGATGAATTTCAGGGACGAAATTCCTTTTAAGTGAGGGAGTAGTGTAACAGCCCTAATTTTCGTCTCTCGAATAACAAAAGAAATAAATTATAACAATTATTTTATAATTGTTTTTATATTAAAGGTTTAAGTTTTTATACATTTTGTGTTTTAAAAAAAAAAGTATGAGATATATTTTTATAAGAGTATTTATTATAAAAATATGAATATTGTAATTTAATCCTTGGGTTGGAACTTAATCGCAATATTAGAAAGGTTTTTGAGGAAAGAGTAATTAAATTATTAATTTCTGGAATTTTATCAGTATGTAACTGGTTAGAAAGGCTTTGTAACCGGTTACACGATGAACTCAGAAACTGGATTAGTGGATTTTGATGAGTAACCACTCGATTAAACCAAGTTTTGCCACGAAATCAATTCGATTCTTAGTGGGAAGTACGTGTCGCCTTGCATGTTCATCAATTTCTCCTATAAATACATGATTTGAGGATCAAATTGGGAGTTTTTATGTTGGAGTGTTGATGCTGTGTTCTGATTAGGGTTCCTTCCTTGTTCATTTCAATTCTCTTTAACTTTTGAGAATTAGATTGAGTGTGATACATCATTACAAAGCTCGATCTTCAAGCTTTGTATAGATGTATAGAACGTGAGTTGAGAGTGAGCATAGAAGAAGTTTTGAAATTTGGAAGTTTGAAGACCAAGTCTGTCCAGAACTAGAACTGAATTCATGGGGCTCTCTTTAGGGTTTGATTCTGGTGAGTACATGCACTCTCTGAGTCTCAAATCTGTTTCTAAAGCTTGTGCATGTTGCATAGGATAAAGTCTAACCATTTTTCCTAATTTGTTTATCCATTTGACATGTCAAAAACTCTAATTTATGAACCCTGCTGAAACTATCATTAATGAGGGCAGAGCTTGAGGAATTTATGTCCTTCTTTAAAGAACCAATGTTGATTGTGACACCCTTTTTCCATACAAGTAATTATTACAATAAATAAATATTACTTGTAAAATATATGGACTTGTTATTGAATAGAAAATGTGAGAATAAAATTTTTCCTTTAAAGCGGGTGCATAAACCAACACTTGGAATTCTTGGAGAAGAAGTTCTATATTATTTCAAACCGTTGAATTGAACTCGGTGATTTCTAAAACCCTTTTCACGAGTTGAATAGCATTCGCATTTGAAATTGGATTTATAAGTTAGAAAGTAAAGAAAGCTATTCATTCTTTTTGTCTTGTAAAACCGATATCCTCAAATCCTTTTTCTCACCGAACTCTTTAAAAAGATTTCAATCAGAGTAAGCAGAAATTATAGGACTATGCAACTAATAGAAATATAAACATAGGTTTTATATATAAGAAAAGAGTCGTGCGTACATAGTCCCAGTATAAATCTCCAAGATCCATAATACAAGTCCATAAGAGATCTACATCAAAATATAACCATAACCCTAGAGCTCTCATGAGCATATCTACATCATATATACATAACAAAATATGAACTCCAGAGGTGGTCACGTAGATTTGGCAGCACCAGTAGTAGTAGTGATAGCAGTAGCAGCCTCGAGGTAGCAAAAGTAACATCATCATCATAGCAGCAGCAGTATCTCCTCCACAACATCCCCACACCGGATCCTCTGATCCTCATCATACACCTTATACACATACCTAGGGATTATCATCCCTCCAATCACTCCCAGTAGAATGTACGACAGGCTCGCCTCCGCTCTCGTCCTCCACCGGATCCTCCTCGATCTCATCCGAGGGGGAGTGCACCCTACCACTGGGTACGGGGTCAGGAGATGGTGTGACCCTGACTGGGCTCCTCGGATCAGAAGGGGGAGTATCCTTGCAGACGACTCTTGAAGAAAAAGGGTGTGAGCGGGTAGGTTGAAAATAAAAACTATGATATGAGCGAGCTGGTCGTGTGGGAGGTGGTTCATGGTAAGTATAAAAGAGGGGTACAGGCATAGTGTACATGATGGGAATCCTAAATCTACGAGGATGAACCCGGACCATCGGGTTGGGATGTAGAGGGTAACCTCTACCTCTCCCTCGAATACCACTCGGTGATCCTCGTAGATCCATATGCCACTAAGAAGTGGCCGGATCTCGATGCAAGCGATGTAACGTGACATCACCTACAAGGGCATAGGGGTAAGCATTTCTATACACATAATCAACAGAGTATCAATTTGCACAATATGAATATGTAAATATGCAACAATGAACAACAATCACATTTAGCACGTAGCAGTTATTGAATGCAAACAGGATGCTCATACTTGTTTCATTCATCACACTTAATTCAAATGAATGGCATGATGCATGAATCTAACTCTCAAGCCTATCTCCATCATTCTATGTCACTCTCTGACGTCCATCCCTGACAACCCAGCACTCACCAGTGCGTTGTATTCCTAGGTATACAACAATTCGTACATTCACCTAGAATGTACACGACAAGCTTGGAATCCATGCCACCCGAGAACTTCCCGTCATCCAAACGGACTGTCATCCAAACGGTGAAACCATATCGGCATCCACTAAGCCGACCACGTCTTCTACGTGTCATCAAGCAAGCGTATTGGCACTCCCAGAGGCCCTCCTCATGTTACCAAAACATGATAAACGACCTACCATCCAAACTCCAAATGAATGCATCATTTTTAAGCTTAAAGGAAATTGGTTAATATATAACGTGCCACCCGAGCACATCCCGTCATCCAAACGGACCGTCATCCAAACGGTATACTTATATTAATCAATTTCTTTTAAGTCCAGGATCACTTGGTTTATTGTCCTTTAAGTGTTAACAAAATGACTTAGAATTGAAAATGGTATTTTTAAGCTTCTGACTAAAATACTCGAATATTCTTCATAACACTCGAGTAGTTCATCAGTTTCCAGTTTTTACTCGAGTAATTCATCATTATACTCGAGTTGTTCATGTCTTTTCAGAAAGTTAGATTTCAGATTTTTAAGAAAATACTCGAGTAATTCATGAGATACTCGAGTCATTCACCAATCCAGATTACTCGAGTAGTTCATGCATTACTCGAGTCGTTCATCAAACTTGACTCTTGTTGCATCGGTTAATACTCGAGTTCCAAGCCAGATACTCGAGTTGTGCGCCAAAATCCACACTGGTGCACCACGAAATACTCGAGTATCGAGTCATATACTCGAGTTTTATCAGACAGAATAGACTGAAAACTTGGTTTTTACATACCATTTTCATTTCTAAACATTTCTAACCCAAACCAATGACCAAAACAGTTCATATACCATATATTGAACATGTTATAACACTTATCACATATCAAATTATAGATTTGACAAAGAATCGATTGTTAATGCATAAAACATACAATTTAACAACTTAATACCTCAAAATGCAAATTAATCAACAAATTCATGAAATATTGTTTCTTACAGCTTGCATGTAACATATAAAACTTGCTCACAATAACCATAGAGCATGACTTGGTCTCCAAACCACAGTTCCTATTCAATCTAAGCCCTTAGAGCCTCTTGGTGGCTCTCTAATGAAAATCATGGAATTTACACTCTATCTAGTGCATAAAACAACTTCCCCTTACCTCTCAGACGTGCACCAACAGAGGATTCCAAACCAAAAGCTCTCCAACACCAAAAATGACTTTGAGCACCACATGCAACACAGTTTTGAGTGCAGCACCAAGATTGAATTGGTTCACACATGAAACAGAGATAAGAATTGGGGAATTTAGTTTTTCTAGACTCTATGCAACACATACCAACTAAAGAAATCGAATTTGAGACTCAAAGACTCGTGAGCTTACCAGAAATCAGAATCAAAGTGAGCTCCTAGAACCACTTTGACAGGAACAGCCTCAACTTCCAAGCTCCAATTCTTCCAACATACTCACTCAAATCTCACGATTTTAGTGTCTATACAAATCTCGTGATGTGAGCTTTGTATTAGTGTATGGTTTGTTACTTGAATCAACTCACAGAGGATGAATCAAAGAAAACGATTTCAGAACCCTAACTCACTAGCTTCTTCAACAATTTGGCAAAATAGCTCTCAATCTGAGTTCAAAGGGTTTAAATAGGCAAGGAACATGCCCATGCACGTCGACACGCATACAAGGACGTGTTGTGGAGGGTGTTTTCGTGTCAAGGCGGCGATAACTCAGTGCTGACTCACCAAAACGCACTAAGGTTGAGCAACTCTGTCAAGAATACTCGAGTTTTCCGAGCAATACTCAAGTATTTTGCCCATTTTTTGAAAAATAATTATTTTATTTACTTTCCCTCCAAAATCTTTCCTATAATTACCTCTAGGTCCCAAATCAAGGACTAATATGCAAAATATTTATTTATGCATAAAATAATTACCAACATGAATTCTAACAATATAAACTCAGGTTTTGATCAAAGATTAAAATAGAAATAATTAATTATAATAAACTTTATAATAAATTATTCATTAATCGGGGATTAAAATTTTGGGGTGTTACACTACTTCCCCACTTAAAAGGAATTTCGTCCCCGAAATTCACTCTTCCAAATTACACGTTCTCAAAATCAAATAAAAGACGATTTTGATGTTTTCAAAATATCCATAGGAAAAATCCTTCCCCACTTAAAAGGATTTTTCTTACACTTCTTTAAATTCTCTGACTCAAAATATTTCAAATAAAACTTTCTCAAATAACACCTTTGTGTTCAAAAACTTATATTAATCCCTTTTCTCACAAAAGAGTTCTCTTAAATTTCCCTTTGAAAATTATTTCGTAATTAATTCAAATAAAATTTTTTGATCATTTCGGGCAAAATGTTTCAATGCAAAGCTTAAACTGAAGCTTTTCCAAATAAACTTTTCGAGAAAAACTTTTTCGAATAATAACTTTCAAATATATATATACTCCTCAATTAAAACATTTTCCAAAGATATTTTTGAGGGAAAACATGTTCCGCCGCGCACTCTGATCACTCAAGCACGAGTAAGGAATCATTTATATGACTTTATTCCTTAATAGTCATAAACATTAGGGTGATCAGTCCTAATATTTTAACTGTCAGTAATAAAATCATCCCTTACAGATATAATCTTTCTCAAGAAAGATTATACGATATATCTTTAAGTTAGATGAACCTACAGATAAGGAGTGTTATTGTCACTATCAGACTGAAACAGATTGTCAATTCTAGAGAAATTTCCGTTGGGGAGAAAAATACTTGTCCTATCCCGGTGGTTGTTAATCCCGCTAGTCTCAACTAATCTTTTCTCTCTGCAGTGTCTAAAGATATTTATCACATCCAACTGTGATAAGGGTTTTGATCATAGAAATCCCAGTTACAGATTTGCTCAGGTTTTCAGATTACAAACGGTTTAATTAACGCAATCGAAAACATTGATTACGTTAATTCCGATCAGAGAAAGGATAACTCAGATTACCTATACGTAGATCTAACTCGCATCCGAACAGGTTGGACACCCATCCGAACTCAATTCACTTGACGTCCATTCCCTCCTTACTCTTAACCCTAACTGTATCTGACAAATTAAAATCTCAGTCTCCTACAGTTGCATTTGAAGGTCTTTATAGGTGTACCACTACTTAGTCCAAAGTAACGCACCTCATTTTCTACACATGTAGTTGGGCAAACTCTTACTTCTTATTAACATACTTTATAATTCTCACGATCGGGGTTCCTTTAATTTTGCCATTCCTCCATAATTAATTTTCTTAACTACCTTTCCTTTTCTTCTAATTGAACACTTCCTTTTTGCCCAAGTTCCTCTTATACTGGTTTTGGACACTCATTCTACCTACCTCTTATGCTCATCCATTGTACTTATCAATTCCACATACGTTGTCCAATATCGAGAGAATTCCTTATGCATTAATACTTGATAGCTGGTTAGAGGTTCGGACCTAATCCATTCTAAACTTCACATATTTGAATCCTTCCGTCCGGGTCGTACTGCAGCATACTTCCTTGGTCCTTTGAACTTGGCAAAACCTTTTCTGAGACTAACACTTTTCCGTTCTACGTTTAGCAATTCAACCCCTTATGTCCTTCTCATGCCTCTTGAGAATTCTCTTCAGTTCCCCAAGTCGTCTTTTCGAATGTTATTCAAGCGATGTATCAATCTTTGGTTCCAGCATTCATCTTACACGGTTCCCACAAGTTCCTTGCTACGTCACTTAATATAGAAGTGGCATGACCTTCTATCTACTCATCTCTTGTGTGTGTGAATCCAAAATTTTCACTCCCAATTCACGTATCGTTCAAGATATAAATTCTTGTATAAAGAAGAATTTCTTCCGTCCACTGATGGAAATTGGTTCTCTTATCTTCTATAAGTCAATCTCTTAATTCCTTTCAACTTCCCTACTTAGGATAGCCTCTTGATCACCTTAAAGTTTCCATGAATTGTTCTTCGACTCAATATTTGTCATTACCCTTCACTTTACTGATTAAGTATTGAGGCTCGGAATCAAAACTTTTAGACCCAACCATTGATGATAACTCCAATTCAATCTCTTCTTTTAATCGAGTTAATTCCTTCATACTCCTTGGATCTCTGAATTCCCAAGACAAAGAGCCCTAAAGACAAAAACCTCCGGATCTTTTACAGTGAACATACTTGTTGCAAGCTCCAAGTTATACAACAAGAGCTCACCCCGGATGTATTCGATCGCTTCGATGCATACACCCCCACCTTCCTTCCTTAAGACTACTCTCTTCCGAGTCCTTATCTCGACACATGAAATTATTCTTTAATACTTCCGCATGAATCGAGTAAGAGCAATGTAGGTGAGGTTGTTAACCTTCACTTCACTGACTGAAAATCCTCGTTGCATTCTTATTTCATATGAAAGGCTAATTCTTCGGGTTACCTTGGTTATAGGAGTTTGACCTAAGGAAGTCCATCAATGGTCCTATAATAGCACTCAACCAGTCGATTCCCAAGATCGCATTCTAATGCGATAAAGGTAAACAAATCAAATCTATTCTAAAGACTCCTCCTGACACTTCTTTACAACCGTTAAGACTTACTTTAGAAACGACTATAGGAATGCTCGTAAGAGTTTCTATCATACCAATATAGAACAACTCAAATACAGGCAAAGTCAAACGATTCACACATTCATAAGAGGCAAATGAATGCGTAACACCGAAATCAGACGACACCTGACAAAGCTGACCGTTTAGCAAGTAATTACCTTGCACAAGATCAGAGGATTGGCTTGCCTCCACACCACTAAGCGTGAAAACCCTTCCTTGCACCATGGGCTTGTCAGCTGCCCCTCTTGAATTAGTCTTGGTCGGTTCCTTGCAATCCTTCGCAAAGTGTCCCGGTTTCCCACAATTGAAGCAGTTATTTGTTCCCCAACAAAAACGGCCATGATGACGACGCTTGCACTTGTCGCAGAAGGGAGCCTCACTTCGGAAATTACCTCCATCACCACTTCCAACTTTTCCTTTGCCCTTCCCTCGGCGATCATACGGACCCTTGCCTCGATTATTGAAACCTTTGTGCCTCTGAGGTCCATAATTCTGACTATCTTCCCTCTCTGATGCTTGCAGTTTTTCTGCCTTCTTGTCATCCTCGTACATTCTACACATGTCCACCAATGTAGGAAAACTTTGGATCCTTTGATAACTGAAAGTAGACTTCAACTTGGGCCTTAAGCCTCCTTCAAACTTGATACACTTGCTCCTTTCATCCGGATTGTTCTGGTAATATAGAGAGTACTTCATCAATTCCTCGAACTTGGCTGCGTACTCACCCACACTCATGTCTTCTTGCTTCAGTTGCAAGAATTCCACTTCCTTCTTTCTCCTCAGATCCTCAGGGAAGTATTTATTGAGGAACTTCTCCATAAATACATCCCAATTAATGTCCCTTCCTTCATAATGCAGGAGCTGAATCGTATGGTTCCACCAGTTCTCAGCCTCATCTTCTAATATGTAGACTGCATACGCCACCTTCTGAGCTTCCGTGCAATCCAACATTCTGAAGATCTTATTCATGGTATGAATCCACTTATTAGCCTCCTCAGGTTTAAATCCTCCTTCAAACTTGGGTGGATTACAACTCCTAAAATCCGCCAAATTCTTAGCCTCGGTAATACCCACATTACACTGATGAGGTACGTTAACCGATTGCGGTGGTTGCTGAGATTGTCGTTGCTGCATAGCCTCCAGCACCGCGGTTATCCTCTCTAACATCATATTGGTGTGATTTTGGTTTCTAGTTGCCATAATAGACCTGCGCTATGGGATTATGGTCACATATGTTGAACTAAAGAAACTTTAATTACACCACCTATACTAAGGCTATAGCTTAAAATTCTAAATTCACATTCAATTACGTCTTGTGCTCCAAAGAGACAAGATACAAACAAGTCAATTGTATCTAAAGCTCAATAAACAAGATACTAGCATTCAAAGTAATGAACATGCTCTGGAGATACCTGCTTGATATTGATGGCTACCTTTCTGAAACTACTTCCACTACTACAAGATCTGACTTTTGCTCTGATACCACTCAGTGTGACACCCTTTTTCCATACAAGTAATTATTACAATAAATAAGTATTACTTGTAAAATATATGGACTTGTTATTGAATAGAAAATGTGAGAATAAAATTTTTCCTTTAAAACGGGTGCATAAACCAACACTTGGAATTCTTGGAGAAGAAGTTCTATATTATTTCAAACCGTTGAATTGAACTCGGTGATTTCTAAAACCCTTTTCACGAGTTGAATAGCACTCGCATTTGAAATTGGATTTATATGTTGGAAAGTAAAGAAAGCTATTCATTCTTTTTGTCTTGTAAAACCGATATCCTCAAATCCTTTTTCTCACCGAACTCTTTAAAAAGATTTCAATCAGAGTAAGCGGAAATTATAGGACTATGCAACTAATAGAAATATAAACATAGGTTTTATATATAAGAAAAGAGTCGTGCGTACATAGTCCCAGTATAAATCTCCAAGATCCATAATACAAGTCCATAAGAGATCTACATCAAAATATAACCATAACCCTAGAGCTCTCATGAGCATATCTACATCATATATACATAACAAAATATGAACTCCAGGGGTGGTCACGTAGATCTGGCAGCACCAGTAGTAGTAGTGATAGCAGTAGCAACCTCGAGGTAGCAAAAGTAACATCATCATCATAGCAGCAGCACTATCTCCTCCACAACATCCCCACACCGGATCCTCTGATCCTCATCATACACCTTATACACATACCTAGGGATTATCATCCCTCCAATCACTCCCAGTAGAATGTACGACAGGCTCGCCTCCGCTCTCGTCCTCCACCGGATCCTCCTCGATCTCAACCGAGGGAGAGTGCACCCTACCACTGGGTACGGGGTCAGGAGATGGTGTGACCCTGACTGGGCTCCTCAGATCAGAAGGGGGAGTATCCTTGCGGACGACTCTTGAAGAAAAAGGGTGTGAGCGGGTAGGTTGAAAATAAAAACTATGATATGAGCGAGCTGGTCGTGTGGGAGGTGGTCCATGGTAAGTATAAAAGAGGGGTACGTGCATAGTGTACATGATGGGAATCCTAAATCTACAAGGATGAACCCGGACAATCGGGCTGGGATGGTAGAGGGTAACCTCTACCTCTCCCTCGAATACCGCTCGGTGATCCTCGTAGATCCATATGCCACTAAGAAGTGGCCGGATCTCGATGCAAGCGATGTAACGTGACATCATCTACAAGGGCATAGGGGTAAGCATTTCTATACACATAATCAACAGAGTATAAATTTGCACAATATGAATATGTAAATATGCAACAATGAACAACAATCACATTTAGCACGTAGTAGTTATTGAATGCAAACAGGATGCTCATACTTGTTTCATTCATCACACTTAATTCAAATGAATGGCATGATGCATGAATCTAACTCTCAAGCCTATCTCCATCATTCTATGTCACTCTCTGACGTCCATCCCTGACAACCCAGCACTCACCAGTGCGTTGTATTCCTAGGTATACAACAATTCGTACATTCACCTAGAATGTACGCGACAAGCTTGGAATCCGTGTCACCCAAGCACATCCCGTCATCCAAACGGACCGTCATCCAAACGGTGTAACCATATCGGCATCCACTAAGCCGACCACGTCTTCAACGTGTCATCAAGCAAGCGTATTGGCACTCCCAGAGGCCCTCCTCATGTTACCAAAACATGATAAACGACCTACCATCCAAACTCCAAATGAATGCATCATTTTTAAGCTTAAAGGAAATTGGTTAATATATAACGTGCCACCCGAGCACATCCCGTCATCCAAACGGACCGTCATCCAAACGGTATACTTATATTAATCAATTTCTTTTAAGTCCAGGATCACTTGGTTTATTGTCCTTTAAGTGTTAACAAAATGACTTAGAATTGAAAATGGTATTTTAAGCTTCTGACTAAAATACTCGAATATTCTTCATAACACTCGAGTAGTTCATCAGTTTCCAGTTTTTACTCGAGTAATTCATCATTATACTCGAGTTGTTCATGTCTTTTCAGAAAGTTAGATTTCAGATTTTTAAGAAAATACTCGAGTAATTCATGAGATACTCGAGTCATTCACCAATCCAGATTACTCGAGTAGTTCATGCATTACTCGAGTCGTTCATCAAACTTGACTCTTGTTGCATCGGTTAATACTCGAGTTCCAAGCCAGATACTCGAGTTGTGCGCCAAAATCCACACTGGTGCACCACGAAATACTCGAGTATCGAGCCATATACTCGAGTTTTATCAGACAGAACAGACTGAAAACTTGGTTTTTACATAACATTTTCATTTCTAAACATTTCTAACCCAAACCAATGACCAAAACAGTTCATATACCATATATTGAACATGTTATAACACGTATCACATATCAAATTACAGATTTGACAGAGAATCGATTGTTAATGCATAAAACATACAATTTAACAACTTAATACCTCAAAATGCAAATTAATCAACAAATTCATGAAATATTGTTTCTTACAGCTTGCATGTAACATATAAAACTTGCTCACAATAACCATAGAGCATGACTTGGTCTCCAAACCACAGTTCCTATGCAATCTAAGCCCTTAGAGCCTCTTGGTGGCTCTCTAATGAAAATCATGGAATTTACACTCTATCTAGTGCATAAAACAACTTCCCCTTACCTCTCAGACGTGCACCAACGGAGGATTCCAAACCAAAAGCTCTCCAACACCAAAAATGACTTTGAGCACCACATGCAAGACAGTTTTGAGTGCAGCACCAAGATTGAATTGGTTCACACATGAAACAGAGATAAGAATTGGGGAATTTAGTTTTTCTAGACTCTATGCAACACATACCAACTAAAGAAATCGAATTTGAGACTCAAAGACTCGTGAGCTTACCAGAAATCAGAATCAAAGTGAGCTCCTAGAACCACTTTGACAGGAACAGCCTCAACTTCCAAGCTCCAATTCTTCCAACACACTCACTCAAATCTCACGATCTTAGTGTCTATACAAAGCTCGTGATGTGAGCTTTGTATTAGTGTATGGTTTGTTACTTGAATCAACTCACGGAGGATGAATCAAAGAAAACGATTTCAGAACCCTAACTCACTAGCTTCTTCAACAATTTGGCAAAATAGCTCTCAATCTGAGTTCAAAGGGTTTAAATAGGCAAGGAACATGCCCATGCACGTCGACACGCATACAAGGACGTGTTGTGGAGGGTGTTTTCGTGTCAAGGCGGCGATAACTCGGTGCTGACTCACCAAAACGCACTAACGTTGAGCAACTCTGTCAAGAATACTTGAGTTTTCCGAGCAATACTCGAGTATTTTGCCCAATTTTTGAAAAATAATTATTTTATTTACTTTCCCTCCAAAATCTTTCCTATAATTACCTCTAGGTCCCAAATCAAGGACTAATATGCAAAATATTTATTTATGCATAAAATAATTACCAACATGAATTCTAACAATATAAACTCAGGTTTTGATCAAAGATTAAAATAGAAATAATTAATTATAATAAACTTTATAATTAATTATTCATTAATCGGGGATTAAAATTTTGGGGTGTTACACTGATACTCATCAAGCACAACTTAAAGGTAAGGGAGAAGCTATCATTTTCTAGGATGAGATTAGATTATGTGAAACCATAGGTTGAGTCACCATGAGACTCATAAAGGGCATAGGCTTTAGAAAATAAAGGCTTGGAGGCCAATTTAACTTGTTCCAGGTCTTAGAGCAAGTTTTAATTGATGAATGCAATATAAACATATACTAAATTGGTGTTAAATTTCAGTATATGTGAATTGGGTATGCTAAGTTGTCATTTATGAATTTTCATGCAATTTGATATGTGTATTTGAAATGCATGTGGGTTGGATGTAATGAATTGTTGGAACATGTTTATTTCATGGAATTGAAGCTCTGTTTATGGTTGAATTTGATTAGAAAAGAGTGGACTGGGAAATGGTATACAAAACCTTAAATCAGTGTGCTGTTCTGCAGTTTCTAACCGGTTAGAACTGTTGAGTAACCGGTTAGAATCTGTCAGACATGAAAAATGAAGTCCAGAAATTTAATCAATGATTTTACAACATTTTCAATGAAATCTTCCAATCAAACTTAACTGTAATTTATCTATTATGAACTGAGAATGTTGATGGACTCAAGGTTTTATAATTTAGTTCCATATTATAATGGAAGTGATGATATTGATTTGGTTTTGGAAAAATATGTCCAACTGGAGTTGATTCTATGAAACTCTCAGTATAAGAACAAGATTAATTTGAGGTATTTGAATTATCTCTAACCTGTTTTAAGTATTAGATTGGATTGAGAATTGAAAATGGTATCAAGCATTAAAGGATTTCTGGTTTTGCTGCAGGTTCTAACCGGTTAGAATCTGTTGTAACCGGTTAGAAACTGACAGCAGTGAAAAATCAATTGAATTATAATTTAAACTCTCTTGAGCCATCTTAATTAATTCTGTCCAATTTAATACTACTCTAATTACCTTAAAATACTAAAGGGTGACTTATGGGATGATTCACAGAACCTCAAGTTAAGCTGTCTTACTAAGAAAATATGGAATTCTTAGTAATGTTATAAGCTTTATATATATTGAAAATGGAAATTGAGACATCAATTAATGGCCAACCAAACTGAGAAAAATAATATATGCATTCATGCATGTCGAAAGTTGATAAAATAGGTTGGCAAGGATCGTTTGTCATGTTCTGGGAACATGAGGAGGGTACTCTGGGAGTACCAAATTGATGCAACCTACTTGATGACACATTCTGGGAATGTGGCCAGTGTCTGGGACATGGTTTCTTTGATGCGTTCTGGGAACGTCATGCACACTCTGGGAGTGGTGCTTGTTTATATTCCAAGTATGGTTTGCTATACGTTCTGGGAACGTATGTTAGTGTTCTGGGAACACATTGGTGTATTGGATGGACGTCCGAGATTGATTAGTATTGGAGGCCTCAGAATTGTGAGATAGAAAGCATGCATCATGCTACTAATATAAAAAGAATAACAATTTATTAAACCGGGTGTGCTCATATGTACTTACATTCTTAATTGACATTTGAGTACTTGTGAGTGCTAAATCTTCTTTCTATCTGTCTCATTTCATTATGCGAATGTATATGCTTACTTCCATGCCCTTATTAGGTGATGATCAAATATCCCGCTTGCTCAAAAAGATTATTGAGGGTAGAAGACCCTTAGGTGTATGCAGAATATAGAAAAGATGAACTATTATCCTGGTGTACAGCTATCGGGGATCTATCGGAATGGATGATTGGACAAAGGACAGTGACCAGCTCTGAAACGTCTCTATGTTAATGATACTTATAATATACGTATTTTAAGAGATGTGACAGAGAATGAAATTTTAAGTTTCTTTATGCTAATACTCATTTGACATTCATAGATTTGTGTATTTAACTCTTTCGGATATATAACGTAATAAGCTATTACATTTCCGCTAACTCTGATTTTAATATTTTGAGTTCGGTATCAATCAAACTTTGATGAATACAACCTCTCAAGATAATTCTATTTTCTTGATAAGTTACCAAGTATTCTTACGATTTAGAAATTCTTACTTCCTATTTAAGTTATCTTGAATGTTTTTCAAACACTTATCGAACTCAGTTCTAAGAATATAAGTTAAATCCGAATATCATAGTTAAGTTTCAATAAAGAGAATTTTTACACCACAATTTTTCCAACACAGACAAGTCAATTATCTTAAATATATTCATTTTATTATATATTAAAACGATTATACAAGGAGCGTTACAGAATGTGTTGTTTCTTTTACATATAACAAAAATGAACAAGTTGGTTGGATCACCAAAATCCTGGCCAATCGCATAAAACCTTTCCTTAGTAGTTGGATTTCTCCTTATCAAGTTGGTTTTATACCGGGAAGAAACATACAGGACAATATTATAATAGCCCAGGAGTTAACTCATTCTATGAAAAATATGAAAGGAAGAGTTGGTTATATGTCTATCAAAATTGACTTGGAAAAGGCTTATGATAGCATCTCTTGGAATTTTATCCAAAACTGCCTTTTGGAAATCGATCTTCCCTCTGGTTTTATTGATCTGGTCTATAGTTGCATTACCTCAACTTCTTTTAATTTATTATGGAATGGTGAGAAAGGTGATATTTTCTATCCTACCAGAGGAATAAGGCAGGGAGATCCCCTGTCTCCCTTCCTTTTTGCTATCTGCGTTGATAAACTTAGCCATATGATAGAGGAAGCTGTTTCTGCAGGTAACTGGAAACCTATACAGGCTGGAAGGGCTGGTCCGACGATATCCCATTTGATGTTTGTTGATGACCTTCTGATTTTTAACGAAGCTTCTTTGGATCAATTCAGTATCATAATGAATATTCTTGATAATTTTAGTTTTAGTTCTGGCATGAAAATAAATGAGACTAAAACCATCATTTTTTTCTCTGATAATGTTGATCTAGATGTTTGTGCATATATTGTTAATCTCAGCGGTTTTAAATGGACCAAAGGGCTCGGATTGTACCTTGGGTCCATTGATAAAGGAGGAAAGAGGAAAAAGGATGCTTTCAAACTCTTGCTGGAAAAAATGCAAAATAAGCTTAATGGTTGGAAAGCAAATTGCCTTTCAATAGCCGGTAGAACTATCCTGGCCAAGAGTGTAATTAGTGCTTTTTCTAACCATATTATGCAACATACTGTTCTTCCTGTTTCTGTGTGCAGGGATATTGATAAAGCTCAAAGAAACTTTATTTGGGGGAATACCCGCGAACATCGTAAAGCCCATCTTTTAAGCTGGGATTCCTTATGTATTACTCGAACTCATGGTGGCCTTGGTTTTCGTAGAACAGCTGTAATGAATGATGCTTTTATTATGAAGCTTGGATAGGGCATGATTACTAAACCGAATGCTCTATGGGTGAAAGTTTTAAAAGGAAAATATGGGAGAGGTAAATACCTTATGAAAGAAGTCGTGACGTCTCAATTGGACTCTGATCTTTGGAAACGTATTGTTAAACTTTGGCCATTCCTAACTAATAATCTTGAATTTTCGGTTGGGAATGGTAGAGGAACCTGGTTTTGGAGAGACAAATGGATAGGAATCAATATAGCCCTCAAGGATTTTATGCTTCATCCAATGGACTTATCAGAAGATCTGACTTTGGTCAGAGACATGGTGAATGATGTAGGGGAGTGGAAATTTGATCAACTTGCAGATAAAGTCCAGCCTCAAATCATTGATATAATTCGGACTCTCCCTGGCCCTACTCCTGACCTTGATGATGATAGAATCATTTGGAATGGAACAAATGATGGAAATTTTACTGTCAAGCATGCTTATAGCTTCCTGTCTAATGAGTTTCCAACGGTTTCTACTGTTCCTTGGGAAGCTATTTGGAAAAACAAATTGCCCGGAAAAATGGAAATTCCTTCTTTGGAAAGCGAGCCATGACCGTCTCCTTAAAAACAGCCGAAAGAACAAATGAGGTATTGGCGATGCTGACTGTATCCATTGCAGAGGAACTGAGGAAACAACTCTCCATGCGTTGCGTGATTGCAGCAGAATTCGCAATGTGTGGTCTCAATTCCTTAATGCAACAGAGGCTGCTGAATTCTTCTCTAGTGATCTTCAAACTTGGAGCAGAGACAATTTATTAATAGGAAAAGGGAAGTATAATATTAATCAATGGAAAATTATCTTTTTATGTTCTTGTTATTTTATCTGGATGTGGAGAAATAAAGCAATTTATGACACCAATTTCACAATGCCTCTCAACACTAAACAGTTTATTTTCTCGCAGGTTCAAGAGCTAACTTTTATTAACAGGAACTCCCTCTTAAGAGCAGTAGATACATCTTTCATTGGCTGGAATAGTCCTCCGGAAGGGTGGATAAATCTCAACACAGATGATGCATCTAAAGGGAATCCAGGGAACGCGGGATGTGGAGGACTTTTTAGAGACTCCAATGGAAAATGGTTATGCGGCTTCTACAAAAGGATTGGAGTGTCTACAGCTTATAACACAGAACTCTGGGGCATTCTCACTGGTCTCACCATAGCTTGGAATCATGGATTCAACAACATCATAGTAGAATGTGACTCCCTGAGTATTGTCCTACAACTCAACAACACAACAAAGATTCATCAGGAAAGGGAAAAGATTAACTTAATGCTTCATATATACTACCTGGTAAAGAAGAACTGGAGGATCAGTTTCAATCATACAAAAAGGGAAGGCAACTTTTGTGCGGACTTCTTGGCTAATTATAGCCTAGATAAACACTACGAGACCTGCATTCTGGAAGACCCTGTGAATGGCATAGCCCCTTTTCTGACCCGTGATTGTGCAGGGACTGCTTATCCTAGATATGTTTATTTGATTAAAGTTTCTTTTGTTTGGGCTCTTGCCCCTTTGTTTACCAAAAAAAAAAATGAACAAGGCTTTTTGCCCTGTTCAGATGTTAAAACGCCTCTCCAAATGTTCTATCTTCTTTATTTTTTGTTTCTCCTCTATTCACCCATTTTTCATCTACTTAAGTACCTACATCTTCCCAATAGAGTCGCCAAATGTTTTTGCACATTTTTTAAGAAAATGTGGTTTAACAATAATGATGAGATTCTAAATTTGTAATCTTGACAGAAGTATGTATGAAGTTGGACTCATGGGCTCTGTGGCTCAGAGAGAATGATGAAGTACCACGGTAAATCATCGGGAGGACACATTGGAGGGAACTTTCCATGTCACTGGTTTTAGGAAGAATGAGGGATGATGGCATGATGGTGATTATGTTTCTAGTGATGTTTTTGGTGTTTTAGCTTCAGTGGTTTTGATGATGTGGGGTTTTCTTGAGTGTGAGGATGCTAACACTGTTAGGATAATAAGTAGAGAAAGTGTTGAAAATGGGAAAAGTGGTGATGAGAGTGAACGGAGTGCTTAGAGTGTTGGAAGAGGTTGGAGGAAGACAAAGGGTCGCTTTTACAGAGGTTTGAGGGGTAATTTTGGAGGGAAAGTGTGCTGGTTTGGAGGGAAAAGTGTTGGTCCACCTTCGCTATTGTCTGGCAACGAGTGAGAGCGGACTTACTGGTAGGTGGACTGATTAGTGAGGATGTTCGTTAGAGGGCGGACTCATCAGAGGACGATCAGCTCAAAGAACGGGGTTTATGTGAGGGCGATTAGATCTTAGGGCAGTCGCTCATAAAGCGGGGTTTGTCCAAGAGCGGACTGGGTTTCAGGGTGACATGGGTGTTAGAGTGGCTTCATCCCTTATCAATCATGATAGCGGGTCACGCTTTCCTTCATCCAAAACCTTCCAAGCCACGTAGTCCATGAAGTTCCAAACTTAGTGATACTACCGATGTGTCGTTTGACACCGAGGTGGCATGGGTCCACTAAGCGTCTTGCCATTTCACCTTTAGTCTTGGCTTCGATCATACTTATCTTATCTTTCATGCAATATTAAATCGTTAAATATAGATCATGGTCCTTGATATAATTTGGTCCACAACAACCATATACGTTAATAGAAAACACCGTACGTCACAAAGTTTGGTTGTATTGGGTTTCTTTAACTGATGCCCATCATGGGAATCATTTCAATTTTTGAATGTCTTGTGCTCCCTCCAGACCCTATTATAATTAAAAAAAAATAATCGAAATTACACATATTAAGAAAGTTAATCGAACGTATTTAAGTTTTTCAAAATCATAAAAAATATTTTTATTTTAGGAAAGTTGCATTGAGAATGAAACATAAATTAAATGAGATCACTATTTTATAGAAACAATTTAGGTATGATTGTATTGGAAATAAAAAGTTAGTTTATGGAAAATGCTAACAAGTGCTCTAAAGACATTGTTTAAACAAGCAAAGGAAATATATTTATCTTGGAAAATGATACATTTAATATATCGAGAAGTGTTGAACTTAAGTTTTCAATGTTGATTTACTTGTTTTGAAATGTTTAAACGATGTCCTTAGGGCGCTTGTTAGCATAACCCTTTTCTTATATTAGAAACCAAGAAAAGTATGTCTGAATTTTTTTTATTAGAAACCGGAGGGGTACGTATAAAAAAAAAAGAGCCCTTCAAAAAAAAACGTATAAAAAAAAAAAAGAGAACTATAAATTGTGTTGTTTTTTTTCTGAGCGTATAAATTGTGTTGTTACTCGCAGTAATAATATAGTGAAATCACCGTATCAAGTGATAGTATATTCGAGATGGATTACATTTTTTTTTTTTTACTCTTTAACCAGTACCACAGGTGTCTCCAAGAGCACCTTTAATACTAAGGAGCCTTGAGACTAATTTTGTATGAGGTCGTGTTTCTAACCCTCTCCCAGCAGGGTGTGTTAATCGAGAATCGAACCTGAGACCAAGTTCTCAAGTTGGCAGGATCGCATCACTTGAGTCAACCTCCGTTGATAAGATGGATTTCATTTAATTTGTATAGATAATTCTCATGTATCTCAATCAATTAGCTAAATATACAGGAAAATCCTAAAAAGTATTTTTAGGGTATTTGTTAAGAGATTAAAAGTTATGGGAATTGAAAATGTACTTTTTTGGATTCTTAAGAGAGTAAATAACTTAGATTCATGAATTTTTTTCATTTTTGGATTCCTTAAGGACACTTGTTAGGCAAGACCCAAATATATATTCATAAAAATAAAATAATTGTATCAGTTTTTTTTATAATCAATTGTACAATACTCTCTGATCCTATATATAAGATATTTTTTGTGAAAATTTACGCTCACCAAGATGCTTTGGTAATATTGTTATTAGCATTGAAAATGTAAACATTTACTACCTCCGTTCCTTTTTATCTGTCATATTTAAAAAAAACACGTCTCTTAAAAAAATCAATCATTACTCATATTTCCAATACATTAATTATGTTTTTTCCCACTATACCCTTTCTCTTTCTATAATCATTAATTTTTCTCCACTACTCACATAAACCAAGACATATTAAATAGGAGCAAACATGGAAAATAGCATTTATTACACTATTGAAATCCTCAATACGACAGATAAAAAGAAATAAAAAATCTCTCCAAAAAGCGACAGATAATAAGGAACGGAGGTAGTAATATATTTTTTCAAAACTAACCCTACAATTATTATTGAGATTCTAAAAAGTGTTAACTTAGTAACGATATTTTTGGAAAGAAATAATTAAATGTTATTGAAATTTGGAATAAAATCTTATAAATAGGACCAAATTTAAAAAAAAAAAAAAAAAAAAAAAAAAAAAAAAAACCAACACTTACCTATAATGTCGAAGAGAATATATAACACTAATTCTTCAAGACCAAGATCTTTGCTATCTTCTTTAATTCAAGTAATCCCAACTAGAGAGATAAAAACTTAGATTTTATAAATGTTGTTCGATCGTTTGGTCAACAAATGCAAATGAAGAAGAGATCGACCAACTACCGATCAAAGGAATAACGACATACACTCTCCGACTTACCATATAAACAAATTTAACTATTTTTATTCTTATTAAAAAGTTTAGTTGATTGTATTCCCTTCATCCCTAATTATAAGGTCCTCTTGGATAAAAAATTTGGTTCTAATGTAAAACTCTCTAGTAATTTTTTCCAAAATTACCCTTACATCTATTCATTATGGACTAAGTTTTTGTAAGAAGAAATAAATAAAATTGTATTGGAATATGAAATGGAGTTTTTTTTAATGTTGTAAATGACTTAGAAATTGATTCACTGCATTAAATATAGATGAAAAAATTTATTATGTTCTAATAATTGGAAGAGGGGTATTTTTGGAAAAACATATCAATTTTAGTATAGAATTCAACAACATTGGTTAACGTAAAAATGCTCAAGAGGACCTTATAATTAGGGACGGAGGGAGTATTTAATTTTCTCAAATTTATAAAAAAAAAATAGAGTTATTTTAAGAAAGTAGTATTGGAAATGAAACAAAAATTAAACGAGATAGCAATTTTCTATGTATATTTTAAGAAAGTGGCATTGAGAATGAAAGAAAATTTAAGAAGATTAGTTACTTATGCTTATATTTTAAACCAAATGAAATGTGTTTTTTGTTGCTTATATTTCAAGCCGGAGGGGGTACTTCCGGTCTTATTTTTATGCAAAAATAACTAACTTCACATCTATTAAGGAAGTTAGTTGAGTGTATTGAGTATAGTTGACACTTTACAGTCAGTTACAATTAGTTAGTAATTACTAGAATTGGTTACTCAGTTAGTTACTACAAGCTGTATATAAACTCTCATTGTATTCCTTGTTACATAAGTAATTCCATTACAATAATTCATTTCTACAATTCTATATTCTCAATATGGTATCAGAAGTTTAATTTTTCCGCATTTCTTCTGCAATTTTGCATTTATTCATCCACAATCATGGCGTTTCCTCCATCTCCTGATGATTCTTTTATGAATCCTCTCTTTCTTCATCCTTCAGATCGCCCTGGTTTGGTGCTTGTTTCACAACCATTGGTGGAAGACAATTACAATTCATGGAGTCGTTCAATGAAGATGGCACTCAGCTCGAAGAAAAAATTTTGCTTTGTTGATGGTTCTTTTCCAAGACCTCTCACTGATGATCATTCTCTCTTGAATGCCTGGGATCGCAACAATAACATTGTTAGTTCATGGTTACTCAATTCAGTCTCAAAGGAACTTGTTGCTAGCATCATTTACTGTGACACTGCTTCAGCCATATGGGAAGATCTGAAAAACAGATTTCAACAACAGAATGGACCTCGCACTTACCAGTTACGCAAAGAACTGATTGGCTTATGCTCAACAAGAATATGTGATGACATTTCTTTTGGGTCTGAATGATTCTTTTTCCCATGTTGGTGGCCAAATACTTCTTATGGATCCTATGCCTCCAATTTCCAAAGTATTCTCATTAGTTCTGCAAGATGAGAGACAAAGGGAACTTGGTAATCATTCATCAGTTTCAACTGAGAATCAAGCTGCTTTTGCTGTCAAGCATGCTTCTTCTGGTAATCAGAATCTCAAGAATGTCAAAAAGGATAAACCAGTTTGCACAAATTGTGGATATTCAGGTCACACAATTGACAAGTGTTACAGGATTCATGGATATCCACCTGGTCATCCCAAATCAAAGACAAAATCGGCATCAAAAGGTTCTGTTAATCAAGTGTCTACAGAGTCACTGACTGATTCTTCTTCTGGTATGAACATGACTGCAGACCAATGTCAACTTCTGATGTCTTTACTTTCTGCTCAAATGTCAAAGGCATCTGTTCCAGTTCAGGACAATTCCTCTGCAGGTTTTATTCTTTCTACTTTTGATAAAGCTAGTTTGTCAAAAGATTATTGGATTATTGATTCTGGTGCTACTTGTCACATTACATGTTCATTAGATGATTTTACTGATTCTTTTTCAGTTAGCAATTCTTTTGTGACATTACCAGATAAATCTTTGGTTCCTGTTGTTGCCATAGGTTCTGTAAAGTTCACAGACAATCTTTCACTGAGTCATGTTTTGTATATACCATCTTTTCATGTGAAATTGATTTCAGTCAGTGCTTTACTCAACAATTCGGATTATTCCATTTCTTTCAAACCTGATAGCTTTATCATGCAGGATCTCAACCAGCAGAAGATGATTGGGAAGGGTAAACTTATTCAAGAACTATATGTTTACAAGCCACCACCCAATCATTCTCCACCTAATGTTGTCAAATCAGTTAGTAGTACTGATGATATTGTTTTCTGTAATTCTGTAGCATCCTATGATAGCATTAGTCTTTGGCACTCTAGACTTGGTCATTTGTCAAATAAGTCTTTAGCTTTGTTACAGAATTCTTTACAGTTACCTGTTGTGAATTCTCACAATTCAAAACAATGTACAATTTGTCCTCTTTCTAAACAAAGAAGGCTTTCTTTTCAATCCAATACTCATTTTTCTGCAGTACCTTTTGAGCTTATAAATTGTGATATATGGGGTCCTTATCACATGCCTAATTATGACAATAAGAGATTTTTTCTCACTTTGGTGGATGATCATAGCAGATTCACTTGGACTTATATGTTAAAACATAAGTCGGAAGCTTCTCAATGCACTCAAAGTTTCTTTCAGATGATAGAAACTCAATTCCAGGCTGTCATAAAGAAGTTTAGGTCTGACAATGCTAAAGAGCTTGCACTGACAGATTTCTTTACTAGAAAAAGAGTGATTCATCAGTTCAGATGTGTAGAAAGGCCAGAACAGAATTCAGTTGTTGAAAGAAAACATCAGCATCTTCTCAATGTTGCAAGATCTCTTTATTTTCAGTACAAAGTTCCTTTGCAATTCTGGGGAGATTGCATCCAAACTGCTGCCTTCTTAATCAACAGAACTCCAACTCCAAATTTACAAGGATCATGCCCTTATACCTTGTTGTATAACAAAGAGCCAGTTTATGCTGCACTGAGAACATTTGGCTGTCTAGCTTATGTGTCCACATTGCCATCTAAAAGGAATAAATTTTCACCTAGATCCATTCCCACAGTATTTGTTGGATATCCCTTGGGTTACAAAGGTTACAAACTTTATGACCTTGCCTCCAGAAAATTCATAATTTCCAGAGATGTCCAATTTCATGAAACCTCATTTCCCTTTCATTCTGTACCTGACTTTGACCCCACCATAGATCCTTTTCCAAACACTGTTATTCAAATACCTATGCCTGACATACATACCACAACCCAACCTATTTCAACCTCTATAATTACTGAACCACATATAAATCCTACTATTACATAAAACACTATCGACCTTGACCCTCTTCCATCTCCTGATACTGATCAAGTAGCAGAACAGAATCAGGATCCAGTACTTAGAAGATCAACCAGAATCTCCAGACCTCCAAAATACCTAGCTAATTACAAATGCAAACATATCTCTCCATATCCAATTGCCAATTACCTGTCCTCTGAAAGACTTTCTCCTTCATATTATGCTTTTATTGGTCAAATTTTAGGTTTCTATGAACCTCAGTTTTACCATCAAGCAGCAAAATTTCCAGAATGGAAACAGGCTATGGCAGAAGAAATTCAAGCAATGGAGATGGCAAACACACAATTGGAAACAGATGGGTTTACAAGGTTAAAACCAAAGCTGATGGCTCATTGGACAAACGCAAAGCTAGATTAGTGGCAAAAGGGTATACTCAACAGTGTGGCATTGATTTCAAAGACACCTTTTCACCAGTGGCAAGATTGACAACTGTTAGAGTGTTGCTGTCTCTTGCTGCAATTAAAAATTGGCATATGCTACAATTAGACATTAACAATGCCTTTTTAAATGGTGATTTTTTTGAGGAAGTCTATATGGATTTGCCACAAGGTTACAAAACAGGAAGTAATCTAGTATGCAAACTCAACAAATCCATTTATGGTCTCAGACAAGCCTCAAGACAATGGTTTGACAAATTCTCTGGTGCTTTGATTCAAGCTGGTTTTTCTCAGTCCAAATGTGATTACAGTTTATTCACCATTGGATCTGATATGGACTTTGTAGCATTATTGGTTTATGTTGATGATATAATAATTGCTAGTCCTAACATTCAAATGGTTAACAAAGTCCAACACAAGCTGCAATCCTTATTCAAGTTGAAAATCCTTGGCTCTTTGAAATATTTTTTGGGCTTAGAAATTGAGCAATCAAAACAAGGTATATTCCTCTCTCAGCGCAAATATGTGCTCTCATTATTGGATGATGCCGGTTACTTGGACAGCAAGCCTGCAAGTTTTGCCAATGGATCCAAATTTAAAGCTCAGTCCATCAATTGGTGATCCTGTACCTGATGCCAGTTTGTACAGAAGGCTTATTGGCAGATTATTATACCTCACTATCTCAAGACCAGACATCAGCTTTGTTGTTGGCAGGCTTAGTCAGTACCTCTCTGACCCTCGTATACCACATTTGGATGTTGTACATCACTTACTTAGATATCTGAAATCTAATCCTGGTCAAGGACTCCTATTTCCTTCTGATTCTTCACTGAGTCTAAAAGGATATGCTGATGCAGATTGTGCAAATTGTCCAGATACACGTCGATCTACTTCCGGGTATTGCATGTTCATTGGGAACTCCTTGATATCATGGAAATCAAAACGGCAGAAAGTTGTTTCTAGTTCATCTGCTGAAGCTGAGTATCGTTCGTTGGCAATGGCTTCCAGTGAAATCACATGGTTAACTAAACTCTTTGCTGATTTTGGTGTGCAATTAGGACCAACTCTTCTCTTCAGTGACAACAAATCCACTATTCACATAGCCACGAATCCGGTTTTTCATGCGAGGACCAAACACATTGAACTTGATTGTCACTACACTCGTGAGAAAGTTGTTGCTGGTCTCATTCGTTTAATTCATGTGAAGTCTGCTCATCAACTTGCAGATATCTTTACAAAGTCATTGGCAGCTCCCGCATTCAAATACATCACATCCAAGCTGGGAATTCATAATATTCATTTCCCACCTTGAGGGGGACTATTGAGTATAGTTGACACTTTACATTCAGTTACAATTAGTTAGTAATTACCATAATTGGTTACTCAGTTAGTTACTACAAGCTGTATATAAACTCTCATTGTATTCATTGTTACATAAGTAATTCCATTACAATCATTCATTTCTACAATTCTATATACTCAATAAAGTGTATTCAATTTTCTCAAATTCATAAAAAAAAATAGACTACTTTAGTAAATTTACATTAGGAATGAAACAAAAATTAAATGATTTAGGAATGATTGCATTGGAAATAGAAAGTTAATTAATTTTTTTTTATATTTAAGATCATTAATGAAATGTCTTTTGTTATTTACAAATGAGACAGGAGGGAATAGCTTGACGACAGTTGCTCAACTCAATCTCAAAACTTGGGAGATAAAAACTTGATTTAATAAATGTTCAATCTTTTAGTCTACAAACGCAAACGAAGAAGAGATTGACCAACTGCCAGTCGAAGGAATAACAACGTCATAGCTTGACAACAGTTGCTCAACTCTATTTCAAAACAAGAGTATCCAAGCCTTCATTCAAGTTCAAGTGCTAGCCAATCACGATGCAAAGAGTTAATTTTTTTTTATATAACTCAGGTAATCCAGCCCACTGGGCTGACTAATCCTGGGGGACCAATCCCACCGGGCACTTGCGGGGGTCCCAATTGAAGCCAGAGCTTTAAGCTCTGTATGCCCATGGCCAGCAATGTTTGATTCAACCAGTAGGTTTCGAACCTGAGACCTGGAAGGAGCACAACACTCCCAAATCCCAAGTCTTTCACTCGGATAACTGAAACTTAACGGTCAAAAGTTGGGTACAAACAGTTTATTAAAACATAGGGAAAAGGTAAGGCCTGGTGGAAGAGGAATATATCCTCAAAGTGCCAACTATCAAAGTTTCATGCTCCTATATCCTCGATCTCCAAAGTAAGCATTAGTTCTTGCTACCTTCATCATCAACCCGAAGCTTAGTTCCACAGCAGAGCTTCTTATGGTGCTCCTTAGTTTCTGCCTTTTTCCCACAGCAACCTACTACATTATTACCAAGCTCAGACCTCCTCTCCAGGAACTCAGTGTTCTCCTTCCAAACCTCTCCATTTGAATAAACCTCCTTTTTCCAAATAGGAACTGTTGCTTTTATCTCATCAATCAGAAATCTACAAGCCTCGAGTGCATCAGCTCTGTGGGCAGACGAGACTGCGATGAAGACACTTGTTTCTCCAACAGGTACCGTGCCTAGACGATGAGCAACGGCAATGGAATGCAGATTCCAAGATGCTCTAGCAGACGAACAGACAAACTTGATACGACGTATCGCCATTGGAACATAAGCTTCATACCTCAACTCCGTTACTGTTTTGCCTTCAAAGGTGTCACGTGTCGTGCCTGAGAATGTAGCTATAGCACCAGCTTGCGGGGCACTGACATAATTCATATATTTAGCAATGTCTATTGCATTCAGGTTTTCCAATATTTCAATCAGGTTCTTATCATCTTCAGCAGCCATGTTCTACCAGTAGTTTGGATAATATGTTGATGCCTTTTCCACCCAAGATTAAAAGTAGGCAAGTCTAGTGGTCCATTCTTCAAATCGGTTGCAGCTTCTCATAGCAGCACAAAACATGATGAAGCTTATGCAATATCAAGTTACAATGTCAACATCAAATGACCTGTAGAATACAAAAGAGAAAAATAAAATAAAAGGGTCAGGTCATAACACAAATGCTTTTCGGTAGAAAGTAAAGCTTTCGGCTTAAGTATATGTTCAGAATTTTATGATCCATAGATATGAAAATGTCAAGTCAAACATATACCAATCCAATAGGAGAATTCATTAAGCTACTCCCACTCACTAAGTACTGCTGCTCATAAAATGCATCAGGGAAGTTTACATCACATTTCATATGAATTTTAAATCTTTCTTTTTAACTACACCATTTTACAACATACATGGATTCTGAAATGAAAACAAATTTCAGCCGCTAAAAATATGTATTCTATGTTCTGCATACATGTACATAATTGGCAGATCCACAACTTAATTTTATGGTTCACCACAAATTTTCATAACAGGCAGATCAATTCACCGATTCAAAAAAGTTCAATAAGTTTTCTGTGTAGCAGTGATAAAGAACATGATTCACTTGTGATCTTTCCGGCACAATATAAAACCGAATCACTCCTTAAACTGCATTGTATTCAAGCACCACATTTTAAATACAAGAAGCACCAGACAAGAATTCAAACAATGACATAATATCAAACATGTTTTTTGTTTTTATACCTCCAACTCTCCAAGTAGTTTGGTGATTTGTGTTTACTCTGTATTAGCTTCTAGTATTAAAACACAAAACTCTGACACAAGAGACAGAACCAGAAGAAACAACAACAATCATGTGAAAAAAAAAAAATGGTCCCTGCAAAACCACAACATTTGGTCACTAGAAAATGAAGAGTCCTGATTTAGTCCTTGAAAATCTCAAATGCCTATCAATTTAGTCCAAAAAAGGGACTAAGTTGTGCCTAAAATTTATCCAAGAAGGACCAATTTGACCGACGTTTGAGATTTTTGAGGACCAAATCAAGACTTTTCATTTTTCAAATTTCAAGGACATATAGCATGTTTGGTTACTCAATTCTGACCCCAAAATCACGTTGGAGAAGAAACAACTGTTAGTAGAGTTGGTATTCCAAAATTGATTCTGAGCTAACTCACTGCAAAATCAAACATGTGCTTAATGTGTCTGCAAGTGTTTTTTCAAGGACCAATTTGGGTTTTTTTTTTTATAAATTTTATTACTTCAAAATTCTACTAGCATTTAATAGCTTTTCCTGTAGTTTTTCTTGGCCTCCCTCTATCTCTGACAATTCAGCTACCTGCACTCTCCTAAACAAACAAACCTGGACGCATAGTTCAAATTACAACCCTCAAAATAGAGTATATATTATGATACATAAAATTGAACAAAGCAAGGCCAGATGAGAAACAACACATGAAAATATGCAAAAATCCCCTTACTACTTAGAATATTTGTGAAGAAACCATTACTTAGTATCGAATTGGCGGAAGAGAAGAAAATGAAATTGAATAAATAAGGTTCAGGCGGAGAGGAATCGCACCTTATTATTGGTTGAGCGGATAAGAGGATGATAACTGGGGAGAGAGACAGTGAGAGAGGATAAGAAGAGGATATAGTTTATTTTTGTGATTAATTTCTTAGTTTTTCTTTTTTATTTAGATTCTAATAATAGTCGGTCCCTCCAATAATATAAGTAATGTATTTTTATTTTATTTTTTTAGAAATCCACGTTCATCAAGTGATTTAAAATCGTTAATGATATTAAAAATATAAATATTTGATATATTTTTTTATAACTATCATTATTATCTTATTAAGATTCCAACAAATGTTAACTTCATATATATATATATATATATATATATATATTTGGAAAAAAGCAATTTTTTTTGTTTGTATTCTGGTATCCGACCCACTAGACCGATTAATCCAGTTTGAGGGGATCCCGGGATTAAGGTTTTATTTCTCTCCAAACATTGTTGCAGGGAATCGAAATATTATTGAAATTTTAAAAATGATCTTATCCCAAATGAGTCTTTCAAATAAGATCGGAGTGAATAAATTCTTTTAGTCTTTTAGTGAAAAAAAATTTCGACAAAATAACGATGGGAATTTATTTTAACTTCCTTCGTCCATTATCTTGGTAAAAAAATGTAAAAAAATTTGTCTCATACTAAAGTAAAAAATTAAATAAAAAATCTTAAAGATTGTATATTGTATCAATGATTGATAAATAAATAAGGAAAACACATTTAAAATTTTTTTTTGAAGACAATATTGCAATATGTATTAATTGCAATGATATAAAAATTTGCGTAGTATCAATTTGTACTTAATAAATGAATCATGCATTATATTAAAGAGATATTCTCTTATTTTTATTGATTTGTTTGATTTTTACCAAGATAATGGTACGGAGGGAGTATTTTATATGTAAAATATTTTGGATGCACTTTTTATTGGAAATTTTCATCGATAAAATATAACAATCAATTAATTTAATCTTATGATAACTAAATTACTTTTGATTTTTGAAGAATATTTTGTCATTAAATCTGTTGGTAATTTAAAATTGACATTTTTGTCTCCTTCACATATACCGATGATTGTTTTGGTAGTGTCAACCTTTCCATAAATCAGTGGAATCAAATTCGTAGGAAAAAATTTATCAGTAATACTCCCTCCGTTTCACAATGTTTGGCTTTTTAGGTCTGGGCACACAGATTAAGAAAGTGTTAATTATTATAAGTATTATGTATAGTTTGTCTAAAATGCTCCTATTTAATCCTTATTGAAAATTGTAATAGTATTTAATTTTTATTAGTAAGTGTGTCCATTAATTAATGTATAGTGGTTTAGAGATGAGAGAGATGATAAAAATAGAATTAATGAGGAGTAAGAGAAATGATTAAATGAAAGGTTAATATTGAAAAAAAAAATATGTTTGTATATTGAAAATGTAAAAGGGCAAACATGATGAAACAAGAAAAAAATGTTAAAAGGTCAAACATTGTGAAACGGAGGGAGTACAATGTTTCTTAAAATGATTTTGCATTATTATCCTTTGCATTAAGCATAAATTGCATTATTGTATACTTCTTCCGATCCCTAATATAAGCATCATTTGACTAATTTCATTTTCTTTAAGAAAGTTAGTTAATATTGTTAGTGGTATTGAAAATGTAAATATTTGATATACTTTTTCAAAAGTACCCCTATAATTATTATTGGAAAGAGTAAATAGAGGTGTTTGTGGAAAAGAAGTAATTAATACTATTAGAAATTGAAAATACGACTTATATTAAAGACAAAAAAAAAAGTTTTTTTTTGTGTACACCAAGGGTATCCCCCAGCCGACAGTCGAAGACTAAATCCCCTCCGAAGCGTAGAGAAAAAAGAAAATTTTCAAAAATGCTTATATATAAAATCGGAGGGAGTAACATATTGATTCATTGGCAAGTTTACCGTTTCGAACAAAAGTATAACGAGGAGCAAGCATTGTTTCCACGTGAATGTTTATTATATATTTTAATTTTTTTTAATTAAATTTTTCTAAATTTAAATTGCTTACTTGTAGCATGTAAGCATATTGTTGGCATATAATATTCTCCCCATTATTATCACGTGTATTTAGGTTTTATCTATACATTCCAAAAGGTAAAAGAAGATGATATTATATGTAATGGATCATAATATCCTACGATTTCTTGGACCCTCGTTAGATTTCTAATACGAGTTTCCACTTTGATATCTTTTTCACATAAATGATTATGCATCTTCATCGACAATAATTGCTGCAACTTGTGAAGTGGTTAGGAGATGATATTGAGGTTGATTATCAGATATCAAGAGACTACATTGATTAAAATTTCGATATATGTTGTGCTAGTTGCCAAAAAAAAAATGCACGAAAGGATTGTATATGCGAAGTATTTGTTGCAGTTTATGAACCAAGGTTTCATGAAGGCTTGGGTTTTTCTGCATCTTATTCTGTAAATCATGTTTTGTATCATAGATGTATAACTACAAGAATCGTGGTTTGCAACTCTCATTTGAATATAATCTTCTTATGTTATGATATATGGCACCTTGAGCACGAAAAGTATATATTCCCCGTCTAGTACCTGCTAAATTTTCGTCAATATGAACGCCCATTGAAGTGAAAGAAAGGATGTGGTTATAACTTCTAATATGTTTCCTAAAATGGCGTTCGTCATTTTAACACCCATTGAAGTGAAAGAAAGGATACGGTTATAACTTCTAATATGTTGCCTAAAATGACGTCCGTCAGCTGCATTGGTCAAAAATATTTCAAGCAACTCTAGACAAGGATTAACTTAAGGAATTCGGAATTTCCCACCAAAGCATCACATGTTGCGTGATTCATTGTAGAATAATCGTGCATTGCAATGTGTACATATATATGGTGGAGGCAAATGGGAACTGGTCATTCTATTAATATGTAGGAAATTGAGAGCACTGTTATGAAATTATTTAAAATTGAATCTCCTCCTCCAACATGGGTATGTTCATTCATTGATGTTGGATTATTTTGATATGCAAATGATACAACAAATGAGGATTAAAAATTGGCGAAGAGTAAAAATTAAGAATTTTAATTAATTGTATAAGTTTTGTCTTAATTCATTAGTGTAGGGTCTGCCGACCATATGGGTCCAAAGCCTTACCAAAGGGATTCTCTAAGGGAACTTCCCTCGGTTTACTAAGCATGAACGTCCCTCGCTCGGACCCATGTACTCCGAGCATACTAAAGGACCAGGCTCGGACTTGATGGGGCCGAGCCTTACAATCGGTCCTCAACCCATTGGGCTCGGGACTCCAGGGCCGAGACATACTGTCGGCTTGTGGATAGACTCAGTCACATCCAGGCTTCTTATCCTTTCCGCAAATCTCTCCTAGATTCTCGCTAACAACCTAGACATGAGATCTTCAGCTGATCTTAGCCAGATTCTCAGAGCATAATCCTCAGATATTATCTCTTAGGATCCTGGTTCAGCACAACACTGATACAGGGCCCAAACGGCCCATATCAACCTCCTCCAAACCCTATAAATAGCTCATTACAGCTAGGGTTTCAGGTACATACTCTCATCCCTAAGTTAACACTCTGCACACACGTTGACTAGGGAGATCCTGCTTTTCCCAACTGGAATTGCAGAAACACCACAAAGTCATACATTAATACTTGATCCTCTCTTGGGCTCCTGGTTTCCATAATCTTGAGCACTTAGAGGGTTGAGGACATCTAGTGTTCTAGGACACTACATTGACGCCGTCTGTGGGGAACGAATAACTAGTATTCCCACATCCACTGTTCTCATGGCAAACGATAAGGGTAATCAAGGAGATCTCCGCCGTCGCCTCCATGGGAGGCCACCTAAGAACGGGGGAAACGTTAGGGACAGAATTGCCCCAGGAGGACCAACTGAGGGCAATCAAGCTGATGTTCCTCCAGTTCCGCCAGTTGTTCAGGCACAAGCCACGGTTCCTCCGGTTGTTTAGGAACAAGCCACGGTTCCTCCGGTTGTTCAGGCACAACCCACTGTTCCTCCCGACGTTGAAGGCGGCGGAGGGTGGTCCAACCCTCGCACTGTTCCTGATGGTCATGTTTCAGAATGGCATGACACTACAGATTCTGGACCACATCAAGCTTGGAGGGCCCCTGCTGGATCACGAACTGGTGAGGAGCGGCGAGTTGAACGATCCACTCATCGTGACCATTCCCGAGCCGAGCGATCCAACAGGGAAATACCTCACCTGACCAGGGGTCGTTTTGGAACGATTCAAGGTGGTCAACGTTCTGAAACCGAGGGTAGATCGTACATGACTACCTCTTCGGCCCGAAGGAGAGAAGAATCAATCATGGAAATTTTGAGAACTCAGACCTCCCTGATTGAGAAACAGAATCAGGCTATTGCTGCTCTTCAGCAGCAGAGCATGGCAAGAACAGCCGAGCAAGGCCCTCACGTGGCTTTCGGCAACCCGAGCAATCTTCCTCCACCTCCACCCCTCAATCCGAACACGGTTCCTGAACGTGTTACTAAGGAACCTCATCCTGGACATCCTTTCACACTTGAGATCATGGCATTCCAAACCCCGCAGACTTATGTGGGTCATAAAAACATCCCTCGGTACACCGGGACGACCGATCCGATGGACCACATTGCTGCTTACGAGTCCTCCATGATGTTTTATGGAGGAGGGGATTTTATGAAGTGCCGAGCTTTCTCGATGACCCTGGGCTCGGCACCTCTGGGATGGTTCAATTCTCTACCTGCCAATTCAATCCGCTCGTGGGCCGAGCTTAGGAGAGCATTCTTAAACAGATACACAGCCAGTATGTCACAGCCGAAATCAGATCACTCATTAGCTGAAGTCGCACAAAGACCTGACGAGTCTCTACGCGACTACCTAGCTCGGTACCAACAAGAGGCCAGTGGCATATCAGGTCTGCAATCTGGAGTATTTGTTCTCTTGCTCACTCAAGGGTTGCGAGATGAAGATTTCAAGGATTGTTTGATTGGAGAACCACCTAAGGACATGGCCGAGCTCAGGGAAAGGTCCAGGAAATTTGTTAATCTGGAAGAATTCCATAGAATCAGTACTGCAGCAAGGGGTAAGGAGGAACGTCTTGAGCAACGCCCTCGTCAAAGCGATCGTTTTCGAGATAATAGGGGAAGGAAAGACAAAAGAGAAAGAGGAGAAAGAGGAGAAAAACTGCCTCCAAAAGGCAAGTATGATGAATATACCCAGCTCACAGTCCCGAGGAGTCAAATCCTTCGCGAGACTATGCATACCGAGATGCGCAATATCACTCGGCCGCCAGCCTTAAGAAGATCTGCTCAAAAGGATAAGACGAAGTATTGTGATCATCACGGCGGATGGGGGCATACCACTGACCAGTGTACTATGCTGAAGGACTTAATTGAGGAAATGGTGAGGGATGGAAAGCTTCAGCAATACATCGGCGAAGCTTTGCGGAAGCGTGCTAAGAGAAGAAGTCATTCCCCACCTAGATCTGAGCAGAAACAAAGGAACAGGAGCCCTTCACCACCTGCAGGGGGAGCCTTTACCCTACTGTCCGAGCAGGATAAAGGTAGAGAGACTTTTCTGATCAACACCATTGCTGGAGGGTTTGCAGGTGGAGGAGAAAAAAGAGGTGATCGAAAGAAGTATGTGGGGCAAGTCCTTTCGGTGGCGAGACGACCAATCCAAAAGCCCAAAAAGAAGAACATCGTCATCAGCTTCAGTGATGAGGATTTTGCTGATATCATCCAAGACCACAATGATCCAATGGTGGTTACAACCAGGCTCGGTAATTACGAAGTAAAGAGGATTCTCGTTGATCAGGGGAGTTCGGCAGACATAATGTTCTTGGATCTGTTTGAAGCCCTGAACTTAAAAAGATCTGACTTAACTCCGTTCGAGGGAAGTTTGATAGGCTTTACGGGCCATTCGATTGTCCCCCTAGGCCACATCCATCTCCCAGTTACCATGGGGGAACAACCATCTGCTCGAACTGAGATAGTGAAGTTTCTGGTGGTCCAGGCTCCATCGGCGTACAACGCCATCCTCGGTCGTACTACACTCCAGTCTTTTGGTGCCGTTGTATCAACTGTCCATCTAGCTATGAAGTTTCCAGGGTCTGACGACAAGGTGGTAACGATACGTTCTGAACAAGAGCTGGCTCGGAAGTGTTATAATATCAGCCTGGGGAAACTGAAGCTTGAGGATGAGAAGATTATGCAAGAACCGCTCAACAAGGGAAGTGTCAACCTTGCAGATCTTGATGTACGGGAGGAGGATGAAACCAGACCAACCCCTCAGGGGGACTTCAAGAAAATAATTTTGGGCACCGACCCATCCCGTTGCGTCAAGATTGGTGTTGGCCTTGCTGAGGAGGTGGAGAGAGAACTGACAGAACTGCTCAGAGAAAATAAAGACTTGTTTGCTTGGACCTCGGCAGACATGCCAGGAATCGATCCAAACTTCATCTGCCACAAGTTAAGTGTGTACCCTGGCGCCAAGCCATTTTGTCAGAAGAAAAGACGGGTCGGAACTGAGAAGGCTCAAGCAACAGAAGAAAAGGTTGCCGAGTTGCTCGAGGCAGGGTTTATCAGGGAAGTGGTATACACTGATTGGTTGGCTAATCCCGTACTGGTCAAGATGTCCAACGGAAAATGGAGAATGTGTGTGGATTACACAGACTTGAACAAGGTCTTCCCCAAGGATCAATACCCACTTCCCTGCATAGACAAACTACTTGATAGCTCGGCAGGATATCAGAGCCTATCCTTCATGGACGCTTATTCGGGTTACAACCAGATCCCGATGTATCCCCCGGATCAGGTGAAGACGTCGTTCGTCACGGAAAATGCTACGTATTGTTACAACGTCATGCCCTTCGAACTTAAGAACGTTGGGGCAACTTACCAGCGAATGATGAACAAATTCTTCGGCCCATTGATTGGGCCCAGAATGGAGGTATACATCGATGATATGATTGCGAAGAGCTTGAAGGAAGAAGACCATGCTAAGGATTTGAAGGTCATCTTGGGCAGGATTCGACAGTTCAATATGAGGTTGAATCCGGAAAAGTGCACGTTTGGGGTTCCCACTGGTTCATTCCTCGGGTTTATGCTTACTGAACGAGGAATCGAAACAAATCCAGAGAAGTGTCGAGCCATCCTTGAGATGAAAAGTCCATCTGATATCAAAGGTGTACAACAGCTGGCAGGTCGGGTTGCGGCTCTTTCTAGATTTTTGTCTCAGTCAGCTCGGAAGGCTTTACCATGGACCAACTGTTGAGGAAGGAGAAGGAAAAGACATTTGAGTGGAACGAGGCATGCGAAAAGGCCTTCACTGATCTTAAGCAATATCTTGCATCCCCTCTAATCTTATCCAACCCTGTAAATGGAGAAATTCTGTTCCTTTACTTATCAGTGGGTGATTCGGTAGTCAGTTCGGTTCTGGTTCGGGAAGAGTCAGGCAAAAAATCTCCTGTCTATTTCGTTAGCTGAGCACTTCAGGGGCAAGAGCTGAGGTATCAAAAGGTAGAAAAATTGGCGTATTGTTTGGTTATCACAGCCAGAAGGCTGCGTCAATACTTCCAGAGCCACCACATCAAAGTCAGAACGGCTCAGCCGATCCGTCAGATTCTTCAAAAACCCGACTTGGCAGGAAGAATGGTGACTTGGGCCATTGAACTTTCCGAATTCGACATCGCTTTCGAACCTCGGAAGGCAACGAAGTCCCAGGTCCTAGCTGATTTTCTCACCGAGTTTACTGAGCCATTGACGAGCTCAAACTTGGGCTGGAGTATTTATGTCGACGGGTCGAGTAACAAGCTCGGCGCAGGTGCTGGAATAATCCTGGAGAACTCCGAGGGAGTTACCCTTGAATACTCTTTGAAGTTCGGATTTCCAACTTCAAATAATCAGGCGGAGTACGAAGCTCTGATGGCTGGTCTGAGAATGGCAAAAGAGGTAGGGGCCCGAGAGGTGAAGATCTTCAGCGATTCTCAGTTGGTGGTTTCACAAGTCAAAGGTGATTATCAAGCCAAGGAACCCATCCTACAAAAGTATCTCGAGAAGGTGAGGTTCCTATCTTCGAAGTTTGCCAAGGTCGAATTCTGCCACATCCTAAGGGAAAGCAATGGCCGAGCGGACATTCTTTCCAAACTCGCTTCAACAAAAGGCCCTGGAAACAACAAAACACTGATCCAAGAAATGGTGCACGGACCTAGCGTTGTCCTCTCCATTTCGGTAGATCCAAGTTGGACTGCTCCGATCATGAGTTACTTGGAACAAGGAGCTTTGCCGACTGATCCAATCGAGGCCAAGAAACTCGTCAGGAAAGCATCACAGTTTGCTCTGGTGGATGGAATTCTCTTTCGGCGAGGGGTCAGTAGCCCGATGCTCAGATGTTTAGACCCCGCTGAAGCAAAACAGACATTGGAAGAGGTTCACGGGGGTATCGGAAGTCATCATGTGGGAGGAAAATCACTGGCTAAAAAGATTCTAAGGGCAGGATACTACTGTCCGACCCTTCAGCAAGATGCGATCAATCATGTGAGGAGATGTGAAAAATATCAGTTTCACAGTGATGTCTACCAAAAGCCGGCCGAGGAACTCCACTCACTTTCATCTCCCTATCCCTTCTATCAATGGGGAATGGATTTGATTGGCCAGTTCCCCACCGCACCTGGACAGCTCAAATGGGTGATAGTGGCCATTGATTATTTTACCAAGTGGGTTGAAGCCGAGCCTCTAGCGACTATCTCGTCGGCCAAGGTTCAGAAGTTCTTTGAGAGACAGGTTGTAGCTCGGTTTGGAGTGCCACGAGTTTTGGTGACTGACAATGGAACTCAATTTGCAGCAAAGGTGTTCCAAGACTTGGTCAACACTTTGAACATTGAACACTATTTTTCCTCGGTCGAGCACCCTCAGACAAATGGACAAGTAGAATCAGTGAACCGAGCTATCATCCAGGGGATCAAGAAGAGGCTCATCGGTGCAAAAGGAAATTGGCTGGAGAACTTGTATGAAGTACTTTGGTCTTATCGCATCACCATACAGACTTCAACAGGAGAAACTCCTTATCGGCTTACTTATGGTTGCGACGCAGTTATCCCCATAGAAAGGATCATCCCTTCATTTCTGAGCCATGCAACAACCAAACCCCCTCAACAACACTTTACTGTGTGAGGATCTCATTCTATCGGAAGAAGTCAGAGATCTAGCCGCCAAACGGGAGAGACATGCCAAGCTTATGCAAGCGAAAGGGTATAATCGTTCGGTAGTACCCAGAGAGTTCGAGGTAGGTGACCTCGTCCTAAGAAAAGCTGACATTGGCCTCAAGAACGCTAAGGACGGGAAACTGACTCAGAACTGGGAAGGACCATACCGAGTAACTTCCAAAACGGGAACAGGAGCCTACAAGCTCGAAACTCTCGGGTGCTCTCATCAACAACACGTGGAACGTGGCAAAACTTAAAGCTTATTTCAGTTAGAGTTTTATATTCATTTCAATTCCATTTTTAATTGTTTTTTGTTCCATTATTACAATTGCTTTGTCAGGATTTTTTATTTGATGATGGTGTACGCTCGGTGGAACTCCGAGCCCATTGTATTTACTGCTTCAAAATGAATAAAAGTTCTGTTATTGAATTCATTGTATTTACGTACTTTTCCTCATAACCGACTAGCCACCGTTTATGACGCGAACGATTATAAACAGCTCGAACAAGAGCTTATAACTCGTCAAGTACTTTCAATAAGATTCCCGATTCAAACATGATTTATCATAAAAATCATTTTATATATCGCGGATAGAGGAACCCACCTCGGCTAAAGTGTTGGAGTTCCGAGATCTTAACACTTGAATTCTTAACAAAAAGAACAAAAAAGAAGCATAAAATGAAAGCGGATATTATAAATATTCAAAATTAATTACAGCAAAGAAATTCAAGCCCGTCTACTGGGACAGATACAAAAGGGAAAAAGCAAAAGGAAAAAAGCTACTCTATACCGGATAGTGCTACGCTGTCAGGGTCGAACTTATCATCCTCATCTTCCTCGCCTTCGGCACCCTCGGCCCCTTCTTCCTCGGATTCCTCGACGAAATGGTCAGGTAGATCATTGCTGCCCATGTCTATTGGGACCCCATCTCACCCATGATCTGGCCATTCTTCACAGCAAAGTTGGGGTCATCACCCTTAGTCACCAGGCCGGGATTCAAGAGGCGAAGTTGCTCGGCAGTATTGAGGAAAGAATCTTCAACCGCGTGATCCCAGTTGAACAAATTCTCCTTGGCAGCCTTCTTATGCTTAAGTGCTTTCGCTCTCATCTTATCAAGAGAGGCTTGGAGCCCAGCAGCCTCGTCTTTGGCATACTCGAGCTGCTCTCGAGCCACTGCGGCAGCCTCCTCGGATCTCCGAGCCTTTTCCATGGCCTCTCGAAGAGTTGCAGCATCCTCCTCGGCTTTCTTCATAAGTTCCTCGGTCTTCCTTATCCCCTCATTGGCCTCTTGAAGGGTTTTTTCCGCCCTTTCTTTGTCGGTCTCGGCCTTAGCCTTGGCGTCTTCAGCATCCTGCCTCCCCTTTTGCAGCTTCTCGTTCTCGGCCGCCAATGCTTGAAGCTTTTTATCAAGGCCTTCTACCTGAAGTTGCAGGTAGTCTTCCCGATCATCAACTTCTCTTCTTTCCTTCTTCTCCTCAGGGGCCACCCCAGCATGAATGTCTTCACCACGTTTGCGGAGGTAATGGAGAACGCTTGCACTCCTAAGAAGCCCCTTCACCAGGGCCGAGCAGTTGTTTTCCCAAATAGATGGGAGCCACGCATCTATCACCTGGGCATCCTCGGGTGGGAAGATTCCTATGTAATAGCTATCAGGGGTCTTCTTAGCCCATACTGTTTTGGCTACGATGTCATCCATCCCCTCGACACCCTGAATTCCTTTGTGGGACTTGCTCAAGTTGAGCCAATCGCCAGCTATTCCTTTCCCTTTCTCTATCCGAGCCCTTTTGACTGGACGCTCAGGGGTGCCTTTAGCACTTGGCTGTGCTTCCAAGTTGATTATGTGCTCCACACCTTCGGCGGCCTGAAGCACCTCGGGAGTGACTGAACGAGGAGCCACAGTTGGACTGTTCTTTGGTGTTGGCTCGGAGGACTGGCTCTTAGCTGATGAGCCTGAGACAGCCTTCACCGCAGCCAGTTTAGCCATCCGATCCGAAGCAGCAGCACTTTTCTTGGCCTTTGACACTTTCTTCCCCATTTTTTCTGCAAGAAAAAACGTGTTATACCGAGCAAAAAAAAATACCCAGTTCGGCCTGCACTTCGGCCTGTGTCCTCTTCAGCAATATTTGCTTTGTATCAATTTGACCTTTTTCTCGGAGATATTCCCAAAATCGGTCGCACAATCATCTCTCGGCTTTCGTTAAATCTGCCTTATAATCAAATTGATACAGGGAGGCCCCTCGATTGTAAATACGGTTCGACCAACCCAAAGGGAATTGAGGCACGATCTTAATTTCCTCCTCTACTTCAACCTGCTCCATAAACCAGCACACTCCGGCCCCAGTGTACTCGTATTGAAAAAAGAGTGGTTTGAAGAACTTCCAAGAATTGGTGACTTTTGCGAAAAATGCGTGCTCCTTCCGAGCTTTCAAAGACACCCAAAGCCCTTTGGAGTTGCCGAATTTGTTTACTTGGGGGGCATACAACCAAAAGAAGGATCGTAAAGTTGCTACCAAGCCTTCGGCGTCGCAAAATTGTTGGAAAGCCCTGACAAAGGCCCACCCGCTTGGATGTAGCTGGCTCGGGGCTATACCTAAATGTTTTAGTACTTCTATCTCAAAAGTGGAGAAGGGCGTGCGGATTCCGACTCTGGTCACTATTTCCTCGTAAAAGTAGAAAAATTGTTTGGCTTCTGGCACTTGGAAGCATATCCGGTCGTCTATGCTCACATGTCTTAATACAAATTCCGAGGCATTCCCATCTGCGCTCGGGGGTGTTAGAAGCGGCCGAAGGTGGTTTAAGCTGTTAGTCGTCAGCAATGAAGACCTCGTTCCAAGCACTTCCCGATCAAAAACAGCGTCATACTGCGTGTGGTTAGGTGGCAAAGGGTATTCTTCAGGATGACTATCACACCTGCGCTCCACCATATCCGAGGAAAAGGCAAAAGGCTCGGCATTAGTATTTTTGATAGAAGATTTTTTAATTCTAAACCTAAGGCTGAGCCCTGGACCTTTTCCCCCCTCTCTCATAGAAACTCCCAAGGATTCCCTTTCCCCTGCTTGGCACTCGGGGCTAACCCTAACTTGAGCTCGACGCTCGACAAACCTATATGCCAACAACCACCTATTCTCTTCTGCAGAGTTAGTAGGGTACTCTATGGTTAATGGCTCTACCTCGGGTAACTCGTTAGATCCTTGACCACAAGGGGGGATAGGAGGATCTACCATATTATTGCTATAAGAACTAATTTCTGAGGTATCATTCTCGCGCTCCAGTTCCCCAGAATCCCCAGAATTCCCAGAGAAGTCAGAATCGCTATTGCTAGAAGGTTCCTCACCTAGTCTCCTACAGAGTTCATGGTAAATTTTCTTCCAATCTCTCCAACCTCCCATGATTAGAAAATGCAAACCCTCTATACTTACCCAGAACAAAAACCCCAAATCCCTGTAAAACCCAGAAAAAACAAAAAAAGGCCCAAATCCCTGCAAAACCCAGAAACGCAAAAACCCTCAAAAAATAGAAAAAAGGAACAGAATCAATTCATTATTTAAGTTAGAAGAAGGAGAAAGAGGTACCTGCTTTTTTACTGTTGATCTTTGGAGGAAGTTAATAGGAATGGATGACTGTGAAAGTGCGAAAGAGAGTATAGATGGAAGATTAGTGGGAAGGAATGTGTTTGAAGTAGATGAAAATGAGGATTTGGGAATAAGGATTCCTGTGTTCTGAAAGTTCTGGAGTGAGTGAAGAATGATGAATGGGGGAGTAGAGGGTTCGAATAACCCGAAAAACTTTTCAGTTTCCCTCCAACGTACACGTGTGGGCCGAAAGCCCACTAACCCACTCAGCCACTCTCAGGGTGAGACGTGGCAGTTACCAAAGGCGCTTTTTCAAATTTCAAAAAATTATAATGATTTGGCACAACTTACAAGGGAGTGCGCCGTACCTAGAGAACCCAAAACGTCACCTCGAAAAGGCTACATGGTTACAGTTGTCACACACTCCCGAACCAAGACGGCCGAAAGGCACAACCCTAGACGCTTGTTACCTCGTCACAGACTTTCCAAAGTCTTACGAGCTGGGGGGCTTGTAGGGTCTGCCGACCATATGGGTCAAAAGCCTTACCAAAGGGATTCTCTAAGGGCACTTCCCTCGGTTTACTAAGCATGAACGTCCCTCGCTCGGACCCATGTACTCCGAGCATACTAAAGGACCAGGCTCGGACTTGATGGGGCCGAGCCTTACAATCGGTCCTCAATCCATCAGGCTCGGGACTCTAGGGCCGAGACATACTGTCGGCTTGTGGATAGACTCAGTTACATCCAGGCTTCTTATCCTTTCCGCAAATCTCTCCTAGATTCTCGCTAACAGCCTAGACATGAGATCTTCAGCTGATCCTAATCAGATTCTCAGAGCATAATCCTCAGATATTATCTCTTAGGATCCTGGTTCAGCACAACACTGATACAGGGCCCAAACGGCCCATATCAGCCTCCTCCAAACCCTATAAATAGCTCATTACAGCTAGGGTTTCAGGTACGTACTCTCATCCCTAAGTTAACACTCTGAACACACGTTGACTAGGGTGATCCTGATTTTTCCAACGGGAATTGCAGAAACACCACAAAGTCATACATTAATACTTGATCCTCTCTTGGGCTCCTGGTTTCCATAATCTTGATCACTTAGAGGGCTGAGGACATCTAGTGTTCTAGGACACTACAATTAGTGAATTTGGTTTTATTTTATAAGAAAATAAATTAATTGTTTTTATAAGTATAAGAAATTTACTCCAACCAAAAAGGGTCTACAATAGCATCATAGTACCCCAAGCACCCCACCTTCTATGAAGGGTTTGCACAAGGATTCACAATCATGTGCTCAAGGGAAACCGATCCAACAAAATACAAAAGAATCTGCTTGACGAGAAAAGGAAGCAATTGAGGAATACAAATCAACAAGGAGCCTACAACACCCAACCAACCTACCAAAGCCTAACTAGGATCCCTACCTCCTTAAAAATCTTGATAGGCAAAACCTTAAGGAAAAAGCCTAATCAACGAAAAAGAGTATAGCAAATCCTAGCAATCGCAACACAACAACAAATAAGCTCAAAGACTGAAGAATTTAAGGGTCTGCCCTACAAGGTGCCCTTCTGGAGGACACATACTCTTAATAAAGACACTTGGCCTATGAAATAAAGGTCATACAAGGATGACCAAAGGGGTGCACGAATTTTGGAAGATGAGAAGGCAAGGAATCAAGTGGAATGAAGAACTTAAATGAAGATTGAATGACCTTTAATGCTACTAAGTGGAAGTTACACTTACATTAATACTTTAACTCATTATTAATGTTTTGTAACCACAATCATTAGTGACATTAAAGAGAATTCAATCATGATTAAAATGATGAAGATAAAACACTTCTCTCAAGCCCCAATCATCATACAAAACTCGACCAAAGGAAGAAGAATGAAGAGATGGAAGATGCCCATCATCATGGAGCCATAAAAGCCATTTTTATGAGTAGTTTTTCAACCTTATCACAAGGCCAAGTTAGCCAAGGATACTTGCAAGCCAAGCACGTCCATGATGATGAAGAAATGATAAGAATGACTCTTGGTTTTTCCAAGGAATTTATGCTTAGCCATTACATGTAATCATTATGCAATTATGAGGCTTTAACTTAAGTTTATGGTTCATTAAGCTAGGTAGATGAAAGAGTGCTTGATATGCACGCCCTCCTCCACCTTGTAGCCTATATAAGGCCTTCTTATTTCATGAATGGGGATATGAAAGAGTTTAGATTGAAGTTGGCTTATGCCATGTGAGAAAGCTTTGCTTTCTTGGTTCATGAATGAGCCACTATGGAACTTATCAAGGGTGTGATGTCCTTGTGGCGTTCTTAGACTTATCAACCTCTTAGGTTGTGGCGCCTCCATCCTTGTTTTTTATTTCTTAGTTTTGGTTTGCATTCATAATACAAAAACCCACAAAGAATAGCTTAGGATATATCCCTTGCATCATCATTTTCGTTTTCCACTTTTCCTAGTATTTCTATCATCATTTTGTTGAGTTCTCTTCTTCTTAACATCGTGTTTTGCCCCAAGATGCATATAGGTACCCTTAGGAATTCTTTTTCTTATTGTTTATGCATCAATTCCCTTCCAAACCCACAAACCGTGTGCATCTCTTTCAAAGGCATTTAAAGGGGTAAGTATATCTATATACACCTTAAGTTTCATTTCTTACCCATGCCTATCTATCTATCCAACTTTTTGAATTCCCGAATTAGCGAAACTTGATCTTCCCATAGTAATAGGTTCATGTATTATTTTCTACCGATTCGATCTTAGATGAGTAGTACTATGTCGGCCCTTTCCAAGGATGTCAACATAGGTTGAGAGAGATTTATCTCTTATTTGGATTGTTGATAACGTAACATCCTAGGACTTGGTTGAACCAAAAATCGGAATAAGTAAATGATGAAAATTTGGGGCTGATGGGTCGGAAATAGATTTGAGAAAACACCAAAGAGTATTGATCTAGGAGCATCATAAGTGGGGGGGTGAACCCGGGAAGAGTTAGATATCATAGTTAGAGGCCCTGTTTAAGTGATGGGTATCCATTCGCTTGAATCAATTGGAATTTCGGGGATGAAATTCTCCTAAGTGAGGGAGAATTGTAACATCCCGAATTCTAATCCCTAGTATAATTATAAGTTTTATCAAATTAAATGATTGTTTCTTGAAATCAATCAATTAAGTGTTGGATATTTTCATAAAATACATTATGTTAATTACGAAAATACCTTTAATTGTATTTTAAAGTAAATTCATTTAGAAAAATTATCCTATTTGAATAATATACTTTCTATTCTCTACTTTGATTTTGATATATTCAATACTAAATTATGTTTAATACTTTCAAACTACTAACTATGACTTTCTCATGTGTGTTCATTTGATAGTTAAATTTTATTGTGTTCTTCGTTGAATTAAAAATAAATAAGTAAATAAAATGTGTGTGTAGTGTGTATGAAGAGGAGAAGAAACCCTATTTCCCTTCCTCCTTATTGTGTTGAGCCGCCGGCCCCCACCCCATTCACTCTTCTCCAATTTTTCCTTCTTCTTCAATGGCCATTTCCTCCCTTCCTCCTTGTTCAGCCGCCACTCTCCTTCCATGTTTCACCCTTCTTCTTCATTTGATCACTCACTCTCTTGGTCCATTGCTCTCACTCTCCATCTCTCTCTCTCGTGCTCTCTCTCCTAACCGTGACTCTCTTCCTCCCCTGGGTCGCGATTTCGCTCGCTGCTGCCGCCCCTCTGGTGCTCTCTCTCAGTCGCGAATCGGGACCACTCGCGAACCGACGCCGTCACCTCACGAACCGCGACCTCCCTCACTTGTGGAGGATGTTGCCGCCATCGTTCCTTGCTGCTGTTGTGGTGGAGCCCGCCGCCGCCGTTGCCCAGGGCCGCATCCGCCTTCCTTGGCCACTCCTGCGCTCGTTGTTGGTGACTTGCAGCTTGAAGGTCGTTCTCTCTCTTTTCCCGGTTCAGATCCATGTCGTTCTTGCCACCGACGCCAGTTGTGGATGTCGTGGCTACCGTGAAGGAGATGATGTTGTGAGCCACTTGACCTTGTTGTGAACCGGTCTGAATCGAACCAACCTCGCCTCTATTGCTTCAAAACCATATTTGAGGGTATATCCCTAATATCTTTTTAACTGCTTTATATTGTGTAATAATAATTATAGTACTAATGGTAATAAGGAGTAGTGATAATAATATAGTATTAAATTGTTTTAGTATGCTATTATTATTGTGAAAAGTGAATTGTATTATGATTTAGTGCTTATTTTTAGTTAAAGTATTATTTTTAATGATTTTAATTAGTTACTCTGATTTGGGATAATATAGGATTAATTGTTATGTCGAATGATGAGTTTTAAAGAGTATTTTTGTTAAATGTGTTGGGTTCCTAAGTAAGTGAGTTGTCGTTTAACATGGTTGAGTTGTCCCTGAACTAAACGATACATCAATTAATTAGGAACTTGAGACATTCGGCATAACGTTAAATCGGGTTAAAACTTTGAAAGTTAATTTCAAGTTGAAAGGAAGTAATTATTTGAACATTGGAATTTCGACTTGGACTTATTTTGAACCGGGAATACTTCCTTTTAATTCGGAATTAATAGTGTCCAGCAACATAACATTTGATTTTGTGATTTGAAGCTAAAACTACTTAATTTTAATGTATTTTTGACGAATACGTTAGTTTTAAAAGTTGGTGTATTTTCAACAAAGAGCTGTACTATTTTATTGAGGGAGCAATGGTTCTAAGTTTAATTTCCATTTGACTTGGGTTTATGAATTTCGTTCAAACTCCCTTGATTTGATAATCTATTAAAATCTGATATATTAATACTTATTAGTTTTGAGGATTTTGAAGTAGTGAGTTTTGATTTCCTTTTTTTAAACTCCATGTACGTAAAGTACTAAAGTGTTTGTTTTAATACAATTTTGAAGTTGGTTAAGATTAATTAAGTACTTAAATTTTAAATCTGTATTTGTTAGAAAACACTGAATGATTGGTTATCGGTATTAGTTAAAGTGTAAATAAATGTTTAAGCAAACATTAAGTGATTGATTAATCATAACGTTCGAATAGAATTTTGTGAGTAGAGTCGTTTGTTGGTTGACTTTGTGTGCTATGATTAGGGAAATTAAATGACTTTGGGTTGATCGAGACGCGAAGGCAATGGTCCCTGATACGTCTGGGCATCGTCATATGAAAAGAAACAGGTCTATGGAAACGCAAGGTAAAGAGTGGGTGTTACCTTATTTAGGAAATAGTTTCTAGTTAGTATATAATGATTGCTAAGAATGTGTACTTATTTTTGTGATATAAATCATAGGATAGTGAATGATCATAATATTATGACTATGCAAATGAATGAAATGAACCCTTGACTGATGCTTGTGAATATTTGTGTGTGATAATCGTTATGTATGCTTGAATGATTAAATGAGTATATATTTATAAATTGTGATTATATGTTTATGTTGATAATTGCCATATGTGCTGGAATGATGTAGTGAAATATATATATATATATGTTGGTGCATGAACGAGGAAAATGAATATATTACATGAAACAATATAAGGAAAGGAAGAACGCGAATGTAAGATTAAAAAGGAATGCAGGTGTAAAATAAAGAGAGAAATGTTGATTAAAGAGTAAAGGAGTTGCAGCTGAATTGAGTACTGGTGCCTTGATAGACTAGGTGCCCTTGCTGGGTGTATCAAATTCCCAAATGGCCAAATATCCACTAGGCCAAATGCCTATTAGGTTCAAATTCCCATTAGGCGTCAATGCACCAATTACTCAATTCGCTGTCAAATAAAAGATATGAAAATCTGATAGAGAATGAAAAAGAATGAAAATGAATAATGAAAATGATTAAAGAAAAGTGTGAAAACGTGATAGCATAGCCTAACAAGGTGATGCCTTTTGGGTGTAAAAGTCCTAGTTGGGTGCTAGAGTCCCTTGGGTGTTCCAAATGTCTGGCAGGTGCATTAAATCCTAGTGATGCGAACTGGTTGTGTGATCCAGGTCTTGTAAGACGTTTTTTCGGGTGCAGTAAGTCGCACATTGTGAATGTGTGCAATAAGCCGCAAGAGGGACTGTATGCCTAGACCGCGTAAGACACGGGTATTGTGCAGTTGTAAGCCGCACAAAGGGTTGTGCGCAATGATGGACACACGTTATACTTCTGAAATTTATGAGAAATATGAATGAAAGATTGAAAAGAGAAATGAAAAGAGAAACAAAAAGAGAAATGGGAAAAGAGAAAGAAAGTATACTAAGAAATCAATGATAAGAAAGAGTTTAAAAGAATGAAAAGCTAATATAGAGACAATGTATGTGTTTGAGCATGATTTGGAGTGAGTTTGGAGTTATATGAACTGTTTGAAAATATAAACAAAATTAACTAACTTTCTTAAATTTTATTTCATTCTCAATGCCATGTTCCAAAAACATCCATTGAAAATTGTTATCTTATTTAATTTTTGTTTCATTCTCCATGCAACTTTAATTTCCTAAAATACCTCTGTTCTTTTATAAATTTGAGAAAATTAAATACAATCAACTAATCTTCTTAATAAACGTAAAATTAATTAATTTTGCTTAAAAATCGAGTCGAAGGGAGTAGAAAATTAGAAATATTGATATTGATCATGATGATTTTTCGTGATTCATAATGATGACAATACCAATATGCATGCAATTGCCCCTTTTTCACCGCTTATGTATCATACTGATATCGATCACCACATGATGATATTAATTTCCTGATTAGCACCATACAATAACTTTTCCACATTCACAATGATGAGAATACCAATATGCAATTCTCTTTCCCATTTTTATGAGAGCTATTTTTCAGTCTCACCCATTATTCTTGAATCCCATTTTCTTCTGCTTCTTGAGAGGTGGAAGTGTAAAATTAATGGCTTTTTCGCCTTCCATGAGGCGGACAACAAAACAAATTACATTTCCGCCTCTCAAGAGGCGGAAGAAAATGGGGTTCAAGAATAATTGGTGGGGGCTGAAAAGTAACTCTCATTTTTATTATAAAAAAAAAATATTTGAAATTATACTATTAAAAAAATTAATTGAGTATATTTAATATTTTTAAATTTATTAAAAAATACCTAGTATATAGTTATTTTAATAAAATTGTATTCAGAATGAAATAAAAATTAAATTAAATTACTACTTTTTAAGGATATTTTTAGAAAAATTGCATTAACAATAGAAAGTTGCTTTTTTTTTTATTTGAGAACAAAACAAGTATGTCTTGTTTTTATTATATTAGAGACCGGAAAGAGTACATCGTTGTCTAATATAAACAAATATACTCCGAAGGAACGGAACTTCCTTTCTACACAAGAACGGAACGAGTTGACCAGACCACTCAATATCCGAAGGACTCTACCGCTAGAACAACCGATGCCTGGTAGTATTTATTTTGATTTCAATTTATAGAAAAAAGTTAATTAATATTTTATTTTCAAAAATTATTCTTAAAATATTTTTATAAAGTGGTTAATTTATTTATTTATTTTTTCATTCTCAATATTTTTTATAAATAATTTTATTTTTTATGAATTTAAATGCATTTAACTAATTTTTTAACTGATAATTACTTCCTCTAGTCCTATTTATAGGTCATATATAACTATACCACACGAAAAAAGGAAGAAATTTTTAAAAAATACTTTAATATTACAATCTCATTCTCTTAATTTATATTGAGAATTTCACAATGTATTATTTCACGTTAATAAGCAAAGGATAAATAAAAAAAATAACAATAAGATGTCTCATAGAAAATACAAAGTAACTTATGAATAGAAAAAAAAAATCTAAAATGTGAATTATAAATAGGTATGAAAGGGGTAATTCTTCTTACAATAGAAATTAAAGGGAGAATCATTTTGATGTCGGTCATGACATGATGATAGTAATTTCTCCTGATTAATATTTAATAGTGATGACCCAAAAACGAAAAGAAAAGGAGTGATGATGGACCCAAGTCACTAGCTGTCAGCAATCAAGTGACCCACTTTGAAATGCTAGAAGCTTCGAGTTACAATATCTTTAATGGGGGGTCCCTGTATAACTAACAAATAGTAGTAGAATTTTAGTTGGCACCGCCCTAGATAACTTTATTCCAACCGCGTTACCCATTATATTTGGTCATAAAATAAGGGTCTTAATTTGTTTGAATGCTTCAGCAAATCCATTACAAATTACATGTAGATGGTACCAAAAGGGACGTTATTATAGGCTTTAATTACCAATTGTTAATGTTATCTCTTCAAGAATCAAAGGCTCAACACGCTATAGTTAACCTTTTCCCACCGGCACTGGCAAAAATTTGAAGTTAATATAGGAATGCCACGTGCTGAGGGCATGCACCAAACATGACTTCATTTTCCATTACATTCAACCTTGACTCTTGACGTACTCCATAACTGTTCTTAACGTATCCTAACTGCTACAAACCAACCTCTCGTTCTTGCAGCCACGTATCTTTTTTGTTTCTTTTTTCCTCTTTATTTGTTCAACTTATAAAATCCACGTATGATGGTTCAAGTAATTAGAACATTCCTTTAAGAAAAAACTAATTAGAAAATTAGAATTTAGAAGTCTAATTCAGCTAAAGTAAGGTCGTATATTTTAGTTTCATTCTCTAATTTAAACATTGGTCTTATAAAAGTTAAAAAAATTATGATTGTATTGGAAAAATAAATATTTAATATTTTAAATATAATAAATTCAGTTTTTTTAATCCATTTTTAGTGCTTTTAAATTTTAAATTTTATCTTGCTCTTAAGAGCTAAAATAAAGTTTTTTTGTTTTTTTTTTAAAAAAACTATAACTAAAAAAAAAAAAACTCATGAAAAATATATGTTGGTAAAACTTTATTTTTGTACTTGGTATCTTAGATTGACTCAGATTAATGGAAATTTGAAATAACTTTTGGATTGTAAGGATTTTAGATTATGAAAAAGACATTTTTTTAATTTATAAGTTAAAGCAAAATGGTGAATTCTTTAATTTCATCCCATTTTTTTTATTTTATATTTAATTTTCGATTAAAATATCTTTTTCTTTTGAATTTCACAGCATTTATTTATCATAAAAGCAATTTCGGTAGTGTACTTTTCCACTTGGTGCACGCAAATTTTTTTCATTATACTAATTACTAAATGCATTGTTTTTTTTGTTGCCCATCTAGTTCCCCAAGTATTAGCCAGGTACATCCGGATTCGATCTGGGTCGCGTGCCTGATTACGGCTAACAAGAGCTGAATCCACAAGGAATCGAACCTGAGACCTTGCTTAAGCGAGACCAAGTCGCTTATCACTCATCCCAACCCATGTTGGTACTAAAGGTATGGTTTGGTTGGTAATGGAAAATTAATACTCATTGAATAATAAAGATATATAGGTGTTTTTTATTTAAAAAATGATTGATAAGTCTACCCATTTAACTTATAAATAAACCTGTATTATAAAAAAATGACACACATATATATATATATATCATTTGATTCTTATTGATTAGTTAACAAGTGATATATGTTACTTTCTTATGAAACTATTTTGTGGGTCTATTTAATTTATCAAAATTCTTTATTTATACCAACAAAATATTTTTTATATACACTTGGCAAATATCGAACCTAACACACGCCAACTATAGTCATCCACAAATTTTTTAGGTTTCAGGGATATTTATAAAAAAAAATTAATAATAATAATAAAAAACTTTGCTTTGATTAAAAAGTTGTTACAAATTATAATTGTTATTCTTAAATTTTTTCCTTGATCTCGGCTTCGATCACAAGATTCATATATTAAAAAGAAAAAAGTTTATGAGGGCCCCATTTAGATGCCTAAAATTAGTAGTGTCTGTCATTTATCATGAATAGGAGGAGATACTTTATGAAACCCGAAAAATCTTTTCTTATTTTTTATGTTCATATTATCTACTGTACTACATAAAGAAACGATAATAATTTTCATTTTAAAAAAATGACAACACTTTTTCTATTGAATTCAGGTATCTTGGTCTTCTTTTATCTACTAGGAAATGATCTACTTCTACTTGTCATTTATTAGTAGAAAAGGTGACCAAGAGGATTAATATTTGGAAATCCAGGAAGTTGTCGTATCAGGGGAGGTGTTGTCTCATTAACTCGGTGTTATTTAGTTTGCACACTTATTGGGCCAGTATTTTTATTATTCCTAAATCTGTTTTGAGAGATATTGAGAAGCTTTGCAGGGGCTTTCTTTGAGGGAGGCAGGATACAGGTCACTATTCGGCTAATGTTGCGTGGAACGATGTGTGCAAAAGGAGGAAATTTGGAGGCTTAAACATTAAGGATAGTTGCATTTGGAACATTGCTACAGTTGGTAAGCAAGTTTGAGACCTGGCTAGGAAGAAAGATAATTTGTGGGTCAGATGAGTTCATTCCGTATACATTAAGGATCAGAATTTCTGGTATTGTAATGCGTTTCAGGGAGCAGGCTGGCATTGGAAACAGGTACTTAAGGTCAGAGATAAGTTTCGGGCAGGTTTTCATAATGATATTTGGATTGGAACCCATGATGGTGTGTATACTGTCAAGAGTGAGTATTTTTTCTTACTAATCAGCAAGGTCATTTTCCCATGTGTAGAGTGGTTTGGAATAGTGTGAATGTCCAGAAGCATTGCTTTATAGCTTGGCTTGCTGCTCTTGGCAAGTTGTAGACTCTGGATAAGTTATCTTGTTTTATGTTTATTACTAATCATTGTTGTCTTTGCTTAACATCTACTGAATCCAGGAACCATTTATTCTTTGAATGTAATTGGAGTCGTAGTCTCCTTGAATGTTGTTGTATATGGATTGGTATTGACAGATGGCCTTACAAGTATCATAACTGGACAGGCTGGATTCGGTCAGCCTTTCGTGGCAGGACGAGACGCAAATGTGTGTTTGCCATGTTTACAGCATTAATCTACCACTTCTGGGAGGAGAGGAATGGTAGAACGTTCATGGATCGCACGAGGAGTATGCAATTTGTATTTAGTACAATTAGAAGAGAGGTGGCTCATAGAATAAGTTTTTGTTTTCCAAATTATGTACATTGGAATAATTATTCTTTGGTAGATAGGATCAGACAGGAACTTTAGTTTTTTTGTCCTTAGGTTATGTTTGAACCCTTCATAGAAGGTGGCAAACTTTCCTAAGGATTGGCTTCGTCAGTAGCTTTGAACCCTTCCTAGAAGGTGGCAAGGTTATTGATTGTGATCATGTATTTTTGTTCTTGAATTTTGCACGTTGGTAATGAATTATTCTTTTACCAAAAAAAAATCCCTAGGTTTATCAAAAAAAACTCCAACATATTATTTTCAAAGAATTTTGGTAAGATGGGTTCATTTAGAATGTTTATCTAGATTTGAATGAATTTCATTGCTCTATGAAAACTTTTATATATATAAAAAAAAAAATACTAACAAGTACCCTAACTCTTAGGACACTTGTTAAGAAGTTAAAAATAGTAGAAAATCTTTGGAAGTGTAGCTTTTGATGTTTCCGAGAAAAAAATAAATATAAATTTATGATGTTTTTTCCTATCATGAGAACCTTTATAAGTACTTTTAGGACACTTATTAGCAAGACATATATATATATATATATATATTTGATGAGATTAATCATCAACTAAATTCTCACATCAGCAATAAAATTTGAATTCATAATTTTATACCTAAGGAACAATTTCTTATCCATTGATATCTCTACCTTTTCAAAGAAATTCTAGTCACTACTACTTAGTGTAAGAAGAATAAGGAAGAACTGGTCAAAGAAATATTCTGTTCAACTTAGATTTGATGTTCCATTTCCAAAAGATTTGATGTTTTGTTCAACATAAATTGGATAGTGGACATAAATTATTTCTTTTCTTAAATAATCGTGCATCAAAGATAAATGATAATCTTTCTGTTTATAAAAATTATAAAAAAAAAGATAAAAATTTATGTCGCAAAGACACAAATTAAAGTTAAAATAATTAATAAAAAATATTTAAGAATTGTAAATTGATCAATATAAAATATATTAAATTAATTATTTAATAATTAATTAATATATCAGAAAAATTATTAAATACATAATTATTTAATTTTCTTAATTTCGCAATCTTTTATTGTACAGAGACAAAAAGAGTTCTATATTGATAGCATAAAAAAAATTTCATCGATTATTCGCATCCATTGAAACACTTGATCCAAAATCAAGGAACTTTGAGCCGGATAATTACACTTTTATGTACTCCCCTAACCCAAATGATATTGGCTTTGATTCCTATTCTCTCACAACCTTTGTTATACCTTTTTCTGTGTGTAAGAGAGTGCATTGCATTTTGATAAAAGAAGAGGATCATGTTTCTTATTGGTGCCTTTCCTTTATTATGATGAATATGACATCACCAAAATACTCCAAGAAGCAATCTTCACCTCCACCTCCCCCTTATAAAATACATCAAAAATATTAAAAAGAGAAAAGGACGTAAAAAAATAGAAAAGCTCAACCAATCAAAATTTCAAAGCCAACCTTCACCTCACCTTCCTCTATAAATACCCTACATGCTTTCCTCGTTCACTAAAACAATAATAGCAAGTTGTGATTCATTTTCAAATCAGAGCACATTAGCACTTCCAACACAATCATCAAAGAAATCTCTTCAGATTCTAATTAATTAGTTTTTGGCATAGCAAAACTTCCTCTATCTGTTCATCACATTCTTATCATTCTTTTTTCCTCTCACCAACACAAGATAAATACCGACACTAACTCCATCATTTCACACACATATATTCTTGTAATTCAAGCATTTTTCAAAACCTAGTTATCCAACCAATGGCTCCTAGTTCGAGCAAAACATCCTCCAACAACATCACCAAACACGTTAATGGTTTCAACCCTTCACCCTTCACCCTAGTTGGGTCAAACCTCCAAGTCAATGACCATGTGATCCTCTCCCAAGTCCCACAAAACATAAAAATCACCCCATGCACCTTCACCTCCACCACCACCTCCACCACCGGCTGCTTCCTTGGCTTCGAGGCCCCAGAGCCTCGAAGCCGCCACGTGGCATCTTTAGGAAAATTAAAAAACATAAATTTTATGAGTATTTTCAGGTTCAAGGTGTGGTGGACCACTCTCTGGGTCGGTTCCAACGGTCGAGACCTTGAAACCGAGACCCAGTTTCTCATGCTCGAGAAATCTGACTCGGGATCAGGTTCGGGTTCGTGTTCAGGTCATGATTCCAACAGACCATATGTACTTATGGTTCCCATCATTGAGGGGCAATTTCGGGCTTCATTACAAGCTGGCAAAGACGACAACGTAGATGTTTGCGTTGAGAGTGGTTCTAGTAAAGTGACGGGGCGCTCGTACGACAGTGTCGTTTACGTGCATGCTGGTGAGGATCCGTTCGTTTTGGTGAAGGAGGCTATGAAGGTGGTGAGGGCCCACTTGGGGACGTTTAACCTTCTTGAAGAGAAGACCCCGCCGGGTATCGTGGACAAGTTTGGTTGGTGCACTTGGGACGCATTCTATCTTACCGTGCACCCTCGGGGAGTTTTGGAAGGTACTATAAAAACTTCAAATAAATATATAGAGAAAATGGGTAATATCGGTAAGTTTTTTACACCATCAGTGCATCATCCATCATTCATCTGTTTATTGTTGTTGACTTTTAGATTAAAGTAATACAAATGAATGGTGGATGATGGACTGATGGTGTAAAAAACTTTATATCGTCAATACATACCCATTAATCTTTAAATTTTAAAATATGTTAATATTATAATTCTTGTGAGAGAAATACTCCCTGCAAAATCTCATTATATATTGTATTTTTTTTCTTAAATATTTTCTCTTTTTCTTTAAGTAGCAAAGGATGGAGATTTTTCAAAACAAAGAAGCAAGAAAAACTATGTTCTGGGTCGGAAACCAAATTCATGTTACTTTTTTATTTTGAGCCCGTGAAGATTTGTTTAAGGATCAGAATAAAACAAATATTAGAAATTAAAGTGATACGGAGTATATTTATTTATTATTTCGAGAAAAATATATTTATTTTCACATGAAAACTTTTTTCAAAAGGATTTTTTTTATTATTTGTATTGATATACTTGCCTTTTTTTAATGTAGAATTGATGCTTTTTGTCCATGTTTCTTTAATTGGTCATGTAAAATTTAATGCGCAAATATCATTTTTTTTTCATTTTATAATTATTTTTCTAATAAAAAAAATTTATATTGAGAAGGTGTGAAAGAGCTAGTGGATGCTGGTGTTCCACCAGGGCTTGTTCTACTAGATGATGGTTGGCAATCAATAAGCCATGATTCTGACCCAATCACCAAAGAAGGCATGAACCACACCGTAGCTGGTGAACAAATGCCATGCAGGCTAATCAAGTATGAAGAGAACTACAAGTTCAGGGACTATGTTAGTTCCAAGGGTGAGAAGGGTTTGAAAGGTTTTGTGAATGAGTTGAAGGAGTTTGGGACAGTGGAGTATGTTTATGTGTGGCATGCATTGTGTGGGTATTGGGGTGGGATAAGGCCCAATGTTCCAGGGATGCCTGAGGCTGTGGTCGAGAAGCCTAAGTTGACTATTGGATTGGAGACAACTATGGAGGATCTTGCTGTGGATAAGATTGTGAATAATGGGGTGGGGCTTGTTCCACCGAATTTGGTTGATAAAATGTATGAAGGGCTTCACTCACACTTGGAGAATGCTGGGATTGATGGGGTCAAGGTTGATGTCATCCATGTAAGTTCTCCTAATTCCACCCACTTCTTTGATTTTTTTTCTTTCTTTTTCTTTTATTGTTATTGATATTTCTTTTTGGAGAAAACTAACGAAAATCAATGTTCTTAGGATTATGACAATGGTTAGTTAGGAATTGAAAAGGGAAAAATTATTTAGAAAAGTGTAAGTATTAGAAAGAGGTTCCTTAGCTTCCAAAAAAAAAGTTAACGTTAGAAAGAAGTGTACGTTTTATTTTTCTATAAAAACTTATCAATGAACTAATTTCTTAAAAAAATGTTAATAAGTATGTATGATATATCGTTTTAAGTTGTTATAAAATTTATTTTGCATTTGAAAATATCAAAATTGACAATAAGATAACTCTTTAATTTATCAACATTAATTTGCTTATTTTATATTTTTTAACATATGCCCTCAAGAGCATTATTTTGCAAGACTATTTTTTAATTAGGCTTTTATAATATGTACACCGAGACACAAATTAAAAATACAAGCTTTTTCATGTAAATTTAATTATTATGAACACATTACAATAACTCACTTTTTTTTTTACACCAACCAATACTCGGATCTGGTTTACCGAGAATCCGACTCATTCGGTCCTACCCAACTGAGCTAAGCGGTAAGGGTCTCCCAAAATGGGTTACTCCATACTCAAGGTTCGAACTCGAGACCAATTGGTTAAAGGATCAAGTGAGCTACCACTTAACCAACCCAAGTTGATTACAAGAACTCAGTTAATAATACCTTGTTAATAAGATTTTTTTTCATTTAAAAGAGTTGGTTGAATTTGATTAATTATGTACTTGATAACAACTGTAACCATATTTTGTGGGGCACGTCTCACAAATAAGGGAGAAAAGACCAAGAAATGTCTTGTGGACTCAAGGCTTGAGTGATGAAAGTGCTCTCTTTGGTCAAATTGATGGGGCCTTGTGATCTTATTTTGTTAAACAAAGGGTAATAGAAATATTGGCCATTTATGACTTCTTTAACCGTCATTGTTAGCTCGTTTTACTTTGACTAATTTTGTCGGCACGTTATCTATTGTAAGTTTTGCTTTTCTTTTTTTTTTTTTTTTTTTTTATTTTGCTTCTTTTGACAAGTAACCAACAACTCATATCTTATATTTGAACATTCAAGAATATCTCATTTACATTTTTTTTTAAAATTATCTATTAATGAGTATAATAACTAATTTTTGGAGTATTGTTTAACTCTTTCGAACGCGACCCTTTCAACAAAATATTTACATTTACAAAAATTTGATATGGAATCTACAATAACTTATTTTAAATGACACAAGCCCACATCAATTATGTCAATCTCCATTTGTCTCATTTACTTTTGCAAGCATCCATGTACAGTGTGTTTTGCAAAATATCATATGGCAACGTCAAGGGTAATTGTGGTGCTATTTTTTTTATAGGCTTATTTATGTCAAGTGTCCCTGTAGTTTGCACATATTTTGTCAGACGCCCTTTAACTTTATTTTTCAACAAATATACCTCTAAAGTTTGCTCCGGTGAGCCATATACCCCTGCATGTCATTTCCGGCCACCGGTGCTGACGTGGACCGCCGGAGTCAGCAACTGGTAAAAATAGGAGTCCTTGTAGTTCGAGTCTTTTTTGTCAAATACCCCTATATATAACTTCAAAAATTCATATCTTCTAAACCGTAAGTCCAAAAATTACAAATTTTATATCAAAACGATCGTATTGAAATATAGAATTTTAATATGTAATTATTTTACTTTTATGGATAGTTTTCTAAAAAATTATTTTTTGGGAAATTTTCTATACGAATTTTGAATTTATGAATTACTAAAAATAATTTATGAATTGGATTGAACTAGTTTTTATTGTAGTTTGAGGAACATAAAAATCATGAGTTTTGGCTATATAATAACAGATGATAATTATCAATTCATCATCAATAGAATATAACATATATGTAGCTATTGCTGTGTGTTCTACTTACATCAGAAAAGGCTCCTAAGTTTTGCCATTATCAAATTGATTCCAAAAACCATTTCCTATTTCCTAGTCCCTGCTGCATAATTTGAAGGCAATATTTAATCTTGATTACACTTTAAACTTTCAATTTCTCTTAGTTATATATCTTTGATCCTTTTTTTTTTCTCTTTGCTGTGGTATGTTCTTTATACGGGTGCTTATACTTATAATAAGTTGGATTATTATAACAGTTGCTAGAGATGGTGTGTGAGAAATATGGAGGCAGAGTAGATTTGGCAAAAGCATACTACAAGGCCCTTACAGCTTCAGTGCGAAAACATTTCAAAGGCAATGGTGTCATTGCCAGCATGGAGCACTGCAACGATTTCATGCTGTTAGGGACTGAAGCCATATCCCTTGGTCGTGTTGGTATGTCACTTGCCTACTCAAGCTACTACACATATCAATTTTCTTACCTTAACAATCAATACACAACATAACATTGTATTGCATTTTATCAAAGTTAAATTATATTTTTGGTTCTAATGTGTAACACTTTCAAATTGGTCTTTACAGCTAAAAATTTGATTCAGTCGCAGTATGTATATTATTGTCAATTTGGTCCTTGTCATTTATTAATGTTAACGGAGTTAAAACCAATAACTATATGTTGTGTGACAATTGTTTTAAATTTGGTCCATATACTTAACTCCAACTAGCGTTAACACAACAACAAATAATAAGGATCAAATTGAAAATAACTGTGGATTATAAGGACTAAAGTATAAGTTTCATGCATAAATGGACCAAGTTGAAATGTGTTGTGACTTGTGACCAAAAGTATGCTTTAACCTTTATTTATTAATTTTCATATTTTGAAAATTCCTCTTATCTATGTATGATTTTGATTTAAATTATAGGAGATGATTTCTGGTGCACTGACCCTTATGGTGATCCAAATGGTACATTTTGGCTACAAGGGTGCCACATGGTGCACTGTGCTTACAACAGCTTATGGATGGGAAATTTCATTCACCCAGATTGGGACATGTTCCAATCCACACACCCTTGTGCTGCTTTCCATGCTGCCTCTAGAGCCATATCTGGTGGGCCTATTTACATTAGTGACACTGTTGGGAATCATAACATTGAACTTCTCAAGACTTTGGTCTTGCCTGATGGATCCATCCTTAGATGTGAGCACTATGCCCTTCCCACTAGGGATTGTCTCTTTTCTGACCCTCTTCATGATGGCAAAACAATGCTCAAAATATGGAACCTCAACAAGGTCAGCTACCCACTCCTAATATTTCATAATTGAATTGATTCTTATCAATAACATGATTTTGTATATCTATACTAAGCATTATGCATTATCATCTCATACTTGCACAATTTTCTTCATCTAATTTGTACACTATGATTTTGTTGTCACCACAATAAGAACAATATCACTTGTGTCATTTTATGTGCCTTCTCTCCTTCTAATTGGTAACAGTGGCGGAGCTTCTGCTCTTTTATAAAATATATAGTTGTCATTAGCACTTAGTATCATATGAACTTGATTGGTCTAGCAGTAGAGAGTTTAGCCTTTGAGTCTCTGATATCAGGGTCGAGACCAACCTTGTGCATTTTTTAATTTTCGTTTTGTTATTAATTTTTAAGCTCAAAAAATAGGCAAAAATATTATTGTTGTCATATGGAATCGATCCTATGACTTGGGAAATGAAATAGCAATGTATTACCACCGAGCTAATCCAACTTAACTATGTTTAATGTAAATTGTTTAATACAGAAAGTTAAACATTGTCTCAACCTGTTGGGAAAAAAATTATTTGACTCAACAACAATATTAACTGCACCCCCTAAACATTTGATCAAGATCCGCCACTGATTGGTAAGGAAATAAAATTTACCATTACTTGATTTAAGTATTCACCTATAGAATTTTAGTTTATTTTTTACTCATTGTATAGCCTATTCAAACATGAGAACAGGTGTACTAAGGTGCTGTTTAATAGGTGGACATCACGAGAAAGGAAAAAATATTTATACTTTTATCTTTTACTTATTTTTGTTCTGTCTTGTTCAGTCAAATGTTGTCAATGTATCTATTAAATGTTGTCAATGTACTACTCTCTTTTATAAGCATAATTTGTGTCATGTCGGATCACTTTTCTATATTACTCTTATGAATGTAAAAAAGGAGCAATTGAGCTTTTATTAAGTTACTCCCAACTATATGCTTCTATAATGATAACTGTTTAAAACAATTTTACTTGCATCACTCAAATGATGAGGTTGGGATAGAACTAAACGAGAAATTAGCAATGTGATGATTTTTTCTTTTTGGTGCAGTACACTGGAGTCATTGGTGTGTTTAACTGCCAAGGTGGAGGCTGGTTTCGCGAAACCAGGAGCAACAAATGTGCTTCTGAGTTTTCTCATTCGGTAACAACCAAGACCAACATCAAAGACATTGAATGGAACACTGGCAAGAATCCAATTTCAATTGAAGGGGTGCAACTTTTTGCCTTGTATTTCAGCCAGGCTAAAAAGCTAGTCCTTTCTTCACCATCCGACAGCGAGGAAATTTCGTTGGAGCCTTTCAATTTCGAGCTCATAACCGTTTCGCCAGTGACTTTCTTGCATGGCAAGTCATCATCTGTTGTGCAAATTGCTCCTATTGGTTTGGTGAATATGTTGAACAATGGTGGAGCAATTCAATCTTTTGCTATTGATGAGGCAAAGAATTCGGTCGAGGTTGGAGTTAGAGGCAAAGGAGAGATGAGGGTCTTTGCCTCAGAGAAACCAAGCACTTGTAGAATTGATGAAAAAGAAGTTGATTTTGAGTATGAAGGGAGCATGGTGGTAATTCAAGTTCCATGGCCTAATTCTTCAAAATTGTCCAATGTTGAGTATATATTCTAAGCATGGGAATTAGGACTATCATATTTTAATTTTTAATTTTTTTTTAGTCTATGCAGAATGATGTTTAAAGGGGCTTTTTATCCCTTAGTGTTTGATAACCTGTCTTCTAGTTATATATCCTCTGTGAGGGAAGTTTTAATTTATATGTCTATGCAGAATGATGTTAAGGGGGCTTTTTATCCCTTAGTGTTTGATAACCTCTGCTTTCTAGTGATACCCTCTGTGATTAGTGATCTAAATATTTTGCTAGTCAGGGCAAGTTTGTGTTCCTTGTCAAGTCAATGACTTTTTTTTTTTATTTCATTTGTGTTGAATGTCAATTTTTATCTCTTAAAATTTTGGAATCCAAATTCTCCATTTAGCTCGTCTGATATTATTGACTTGGCCAATCATTATAAAAATAGATTGTACTCTTATTATATGGCCTTAGGCAATTAAGAAACTAATTTAATTTAATTTGTTACAAGAAAATCAAAGTTTTGTAATCTTATCTTGCAATATATATTGCTCTCTTCATTAGAAATATTGGATGTTAAAAGGAAAAAAAATGTTTAGCATATCAAATTCATTTATAGAACCGTCATGTTAACAATGTATATTATCCGTATGATAATAAGAACTTATCAAAAAAACATTAAAAAAGAATTTCGAATCCAGAATTTCAACTTAATTAATTTAAATTGAGCACAATTTACTCATTCACTCCTCTTAATTTGTTCTTGCTGCTAGCTTCTTAGCTTGAAGCAAATAATTTTGAGCGAAAATAATTCACACACATTTCGTAATCATGTAGTTCTACCATCCATTATACGCTTTTTTAAGCGATAGGTCCCTAAACTTAGCGGGTGTTTTGGATTTAGTCCTTAATCTTTTTTTTTGTTGGATTTGGTCCCTAAACTTTAACGCCGTTTGGAACTAGTCCTTCCGTTAACCAAAAGTTAACTCCGTCAGTGTCTTCCAATAAGATGTTGCCACGTGTCCCAACTTGCTTTTTTTTTTTTTTTTTTGCTTTTTTGACTTTGAGGTCCCTAAACTTAGGGGAAGAATTGAATTTAGTCCCTCTCCTTTTTTTCGTTGGATCAGGTCCCTAAACTCTGGACCATTTTGGATTAAGTCCTTCTGTTAGTTTTAATTTAACACCGTTACCCTGGGAAAATTTTTATGTCATGTGGACCAATTAAATTAATGCCACATGGAATTTTTCTATTAAAATTGAAAAATTACAAAAAATAAATAAAATTAAAAAAAATGATTTTTTTTATAACAATTGGAATACAATGCGTCTGCGACGAGATGCATCATCGTCATGGTCGTGATGTCTCGAGCTCTCACCACTGCCATCAGGGTAACGATTTGAGAAGCTTTCGCCACGTCCTCAAGGTCGCGCCTCGATCTGAGTTTTGTGCTTGCTTCGGTTTACAGCGAAAATCACTGTCACAGTCACGAGTTCGCATGATGGTGTGCGGCGACGCTAGTTATAGACAAAGCCCCTAGAACCTAGTTGCGGCGGCGACCCCGAAGAACCTCTTCGTTCTTCATCCTTCGCTTGGTCATCTTCTTTGCAAATCTGATGCGACACTGAAGTAGACCAGTCGCACTTCCTTCACCGTGCAGCAGCCTCGCAACTTCGAACCCTCAACAACCTCAGCGTCCTCTGTTTTCCAGCTTCCGCCCTCTTCTCCGCTTCCTCCGCCTTCTTCTTAGTGGCGCGTCATATGCAGAGTCTGGATGGAGGAAGAAAGGCAACAAGTATCTTTGATTGACACAGAAAAATCTCTTTTTTATTACTTTAGAGTTTGATGATGAAGGTTTGGTAGGTGTCTAACTCAGTTTTTATCACTTGACGCTGTGTGTGTTCTTTTTTTTTTTTGTTTAGATCTTTATATTCTGAAAAACAATGTCACCCCTTAAGCAAGGTGAAGAAACCATGACGTCAAGCCTTAACGAGACGATCGAGCACGACGAGGAACAAGAGGAAGATAGGGAAGGTGGTTCACATTCTGGCCTGAAAAATTTTCTGTGGCATGGTGGGTCTGTTAATGATATTTGGTTTAGTTGTGCTTCAAATCAGGTAATATTTGGTTTTTTTTAATTTTATTTATTTTTTGTAATTTTTCAATTTTAAAAGAAAAATTCCATGTGGCATTAATTTATTGGTCCACATGGCATAAAAATTTTCCCAGGGTAACGGTGTTAGATTAAAACTAACAGAAGGACTTGATCCAAAATGGTCCAGAGTTTAGGGACCTGATCCAACGAAAAAAAGGATGAGGACTAAATTCAATTCTCCCCCTAAGTTTAGGGACCTCAAAGTCAAAAAAAAAAAATGCAAGTTGGGACATGTGGCAACATCTTATTGGAAGACACTGACGGAGTTCACTTTGAGTTAACGGAAGGACTAGTTCCAAAACGACGTTAAAGTTTAGGGACCAGATCCAACAAAAAAAAAGATTAAGGACTAAATGCAAAACACCCCCTAAGTTTAGGGACCTATCACTTAAAAAAGCCTCCATTATATATTGAAGTTCAGGGAGCACTTAAGCTTGTATATCAGTTAAATTGAAACCTCCATAACCCTTGCAGCTTTAGCTTAATTCTTTTGAGGTTAGTTTTGTTCTTCAATCATGTAGATTTCCAACTTCTATCCCCTCTAACATTAAGATTAGTTGGATCAGAACTTTGCTAGTGTTTGTTATTGAGTCAAGTTATCTTAGTTAATTAACTAACTACAGTTTATGCATTGTATATAAACTAAACTGGTAAGGATCTTTGTTTGATCATGTTCATATTCTTTCTATAAAAGATATTTAACATAGACAAATGTCAGTGAAGAAATCAAATAATGTGGTGAAATATTGTTAGAAAACTTGGTTTTTTAGTTTTTCAAAAGGAGAAATAACGAGAAATTGTGATTTTTTTTTAATTTCTAAGAACCATAATTAACATACTTGTTATCAAACTCCTAGATATAATGAATTTGCTAAGCACTAAGCACAATTTTCGAAGAGTGTTACATTTAGTGATAACTCTAATGTGAGATAATAAAATCAAGCGAGATTTCTGGAAAAAGCTAAGTTATATTTCTTGGATGGTCGGCCTCCCATCATTCAACAAAGGGAGGAAAGAAAAAGCAAGTGTTTCTTGCTTTTGGTGAAGCACAACACATAAACGTGTGAAGCTGCAAAAATTGCAGCATGTTCACATTACATAAGTAATTTATAAATAGAGGCAACTACATTCGGAGAGATAAAACAGCATAAACATTAGCTATTAGAGCCCTTAAAAAAATATTAGCTATTAGAGCATTTCAACGTCGTCAATGAATCTCCTCTGGGATGGGGATGTTCTTCCTAGTTTTCTTCCGGGGAAGGGTATTCGCCAAGGTGATCCAATCTCGCCATATTTATTTGTGCTTTGTATAGAAAGACTCTCACAGCTAAATGGTGTGGCGGCTGATAACAGATTTTGGAAGCCTATTCAGCTTTCGCAGGATGGTCCTAAACTCACTCACGTAGCCTTTGCGGATGATCTTATTCTGTTTGCTGAAGTTGGAATGGATCAAGCTGACTGTATTTCCACATGCCTTGAGTTTGTTTTGTGAAAGTTCGGGAAGCAAGATCAATAAAGAGAATACTAGGATTTTTTTTTCGAAAAATGACAATGTTAATGTCATAAATGAGATTAGTTCAGCTCTAGGGTTCCAACGAACTGATGACTTGGGAAAATATCTCGGTATTCCTTTGTTCCACAAAAGGGTGTCCATGGAGAATTTCAGGTATGTGTAGTTTAAAGCTTAGAAAAGACTTAGTAATCGGAAGACTAAAACTTTGTCCTTTGCGGGTAGGCTTACATTAACCCAATTAGTGTTAAGTGCTCTACCTTCTTATATTATGCAAACGTCTATGCTGCCAAGATAAGTTTGTGATGATCTGGATCGTGTTAGTCGTGCTTTTATTTGAGGTGCCATTGAGGATAAAAGGAGGTTGCATCTTCTTAGTTGGTACAAGGTTTGTACTCCAAAGCAAAAGGGTGGTCTTGGCATTCGTCACTCAAGATGCCTCAACTCTGCATTTTTTTAATGAAACTTGGCTAGGGAATGATAATGGAAAGGGACTCCTTACGGGTTCAAGTTTTAAGGCACAAGTACAAATGTGGGGTCGGGGCTAATTTGCTGCCCATCATAAAAAGGAAACAATACCAATTTAAATACTTGGAAATGGATTGTTTCAAGCTGGAACGTGGTGCCTGAGAATTTAATATGGCGCGTTGGGAATGGTCAAACGATCCGCTTTTGGTGTGACAGATGGGTTCCTACAATGATGTGCTTTGTAATCATGTTGTTGTTCCTTTATCTGATATTGATCTCAATAAGAAGGTTTGTGATTTTGTGAATATGTCTAGTAATTGGAATACCAATATGCTTGCTGTTTTTCTTCCTCAAACCATTATTAACTTAATTATTGGTCTTGTTCTTCCTTCATGTACAAATCCTCTCGACGGAGTTGCTTGGAGCTTGACAAATGATGGCAGCTTCAGTGTTTCTTCAGCCTATTTTGCTGTAGCAAGAGAAAATGCTATGGAAGATAAAAGATTATTCAAGGTGCAGTGCTATGGGAATGGAAAGGCCCGCAACTGATGCGCATTCTCTTATGGAAGATAGCTAATGAAATCCTTCCAACAAATTTATTTCGTAAAGTGAGGCATATGTCCGATGATGGTTCCTGCTCGTTTTGTTGAATACATGATGAATCCACTTTGCATGTTGTTTGTGATTGTATGGAAGTGTAATGGATTTGGTTGCGTTTGGTGCCAACAGAAAAGAGGGAGTGCTTCTTTAATTCAGAAATTTCTCTGTGGCTCCTGGAGAACCTGTGTGGTACTGTTCAGGATTGGAAAACCACATTTGTTGTTGTGATGGACACTATTTGGACTCGTAGGAACCAATATGTTTTTGAGGATCATCATATTCCTATTGATGCGTCTATCCGAACAGTCCAAAGGACGGAGTAGTGAGACTATCATGTAGGCTATGGAGAACGGTGATCCAATTTCAATGCAGAATCTGCATCATAGGGGACCTCATATATGCTGGATATGTCCCCCTCAGTATTGGATAAAGGTGAACTCTGATGGCTCCCTCCTTCACTGCACTGGTGCGGTTTCCTGTGGAGGTGTCTTAAGGGATGAAACAGGCTCCTTTATTTTTGCTTTTGCAAGCGGACATGGCTCTTGTTCGATCACTCATGCAGATAGAGCTCTGGGGTATTCTCTTAGGAGCTCGATTGGTCGTGAACAAGGGGTATAAGAATATCATATTCGAAGCTGACTCTCTGACTCTGTGTGCTATAAACTTCCTTAATCATAGGTGCAGCTCTCTCCATGCAGTTTCCAGCCTTGTTGGAAGAGTGTAATGTAATTTTCCAACATGTCTTCTGTGAAGCCAATGCTGTTACAGATTGTCTTTCCAAGCAAGGTCATCATGTTGACGACAGTATTATGCTCTACGAAGATGCTCCAGCTTTCCTGCATTCGCCTCTGATGCCAAACTTAGCTGCAGTTAGTTTTATTAGGGGAATGTAATTGTTGTTTGTTTTGTTTTGTTTTGTTTTGGGCTTAAAGTCCCTTATTTCCAACAAAAAACGACTTAAACGAAATCTATTGTTTGAATGTTGTGTGCTTGTAAAACTGACTATTAACAAAAGCTGAAGTTTTTTTAGTGTATTATTTATTCTTTCAATACAAATATTTTTTTGTGAGAATAAATTTTGCCATTTGAATGTTTTATTTTTTTCCATAGCATTTAAGTTTCTACAAGACAATTTTATTTTAATTGCCAACATCTAGTATCAAAGTTAGTTGTATCAAAATGACCACAAGTTCAAACACGAGCAAGTCAAGTCCAACAAGTACAAATAACTGTCTTCAAGTTTGATCGTAGGTCAAATTTTTCTACGTGGAAAAGCTTGATGGAGATGTGGTTAAAAACCAGCAACTAAGGAGCAATCATCAAAAATGGTTTTCATGAGCCAACTGATGAAAATAAAGCAACGGCCAACATACAGCAAGTAGAAAAAAATCGCCTACTTAATGAAAAAGTTCTATTTTTTATTTTTCAATGTGTGGAGCTGTCTGTTCTTGAAAAAATTTTCCATGCCAAACAGCAACGGAGGCTTGGGATGCTAAAAACATATGAAGGTGCTAACCTAGTCAAACAAACGAGGTTACAATGCTTAAAACGTTAGTTCGAGTTGATGGAGCAAAGAAGAGATGAAAGCATTCGTGAATATTTGTCAAGAAATGAAAATCAATGATGATGATATAAAAGAGAAATAATTCATGGAGAAAATAATGCTCACCCTTTCAACTCGTTTTGATTATGTTAGTGGTAGCCATTGAAGAAGCAAAGGATCTCAACACAATGGTTCTAAATGATTTGCACTGCTTTATAAAACTTCAATAATCTATTTAATTTCAAATTTTAATATTTTTATTGAGGATAATGATTTCACATGCATGCAAATAATGATTTGAAAAACTTGAATAATTTATTTAATTTCAAATTGTAATTTTGGTAGGAGATAATAATTATCTATCTACTATCACTCTAGCTAGTAAGAGGAAAACTTCAACAACAAACGTGGTGGTTCGAAAAATTTCAACGATAGACATGGTGACGAGATAAGATAACCGATGAAAAAATCAAAATATTTAATTATGATTAATAATCATTCCTTTTCTTATAAAAAGGTGTCCCAATGGAGCTTTCTCATTCACCCATTTTGAAATACTACTCTCTTATTAAAAGTTAGGCTTTCTAACTCAAAGAAGGCATCCACATGTCCTTCATTTGAAAATTAAGTTACAAGCAAGTTACATTTTTTTTTAAATTTAAATTTTGAAAATCAAGTTACAAGCAAGTTACTTTTTAACTTTCTTTCTTATTCTAAATGGTACTAAAGGATTGCAACACTATATCAAGTTTTTCTCTTATCTTAATCATCATTCATTTATCATTTTTTTCTCCATCTCATCCAAAACCTATTTTTTCTCAACATTCCTTTCCCCACATCCATTATTAATAACTTCTTGAAACACTCAATCTCCTTTGGTGGACAAAAAATGACATGTTATTTGGTATTGATCATGTGGTGTGACTAAGTCTTCATCGCAGAATTGGAATGTGGTATACGTGATTATATAAGCTAAGGCACTACATTGTGAGGATGCTGATTGTTAATAACAAACATGTTATGTGCCTTTGATGAAGCAAGGACGGGTGACTCTACTCTAATGGTACATTATTGTTGGAATTGCCCAAATTTGATTGATGGTATATACAATGTGATTGTTTAAGTATTAATTCATTATTATATTTATCCCATACTATGATCATAAGTTTCAAATTTGAGTTCTTGAATTTGCAATTGCTTAAAATATTTCACTTTATATATCATACAATAGTTTTATTCCACTCACGCAAAATTGCTTCTTATAATTAAAGTATACTTGGTTTATCTTCTTCCCCACATGACTTCTCATATATTTGACAAGAAAACGGGTACTTAACCTTCAAAAATCACTTCGACAAAGAGACAAGAAATATTGCAACTTGCAACTTTGATCTTTCTATGAAATGCATGTCGAAGACCCATGGGAATAGGTGTCAAAATTCAAAGGCACCACATATCAATCAAGGAAGTTACATCCACACATGCTATAGAAGTTACAATTCGGTTTAGATTCTTTTTTTTTTAATAATAAGAGAGTTGTTCTAAGTGTTAAATAGATTAAGTGTCAAATAGGTATTTATCTAGGGAGTTATTCTTCTTTGTTTATAAATAGTTGTTGTAATAATGTAAATTCGGTTGGAATTATTGTAACATTGTACACATCCTAATTCCTCGATGCTCATGGATTGATGGGTTATTGCAACCTTCTTTCTCATTTCAATTCAAGTATGTTTCTTTCATGTACTTTCCTTTTCTTTGCATTTTTTTCTTTTATTTCTTTTCTCGAGTATTAGTATAATTGTATAGTAGTCATGATTAACAAAATCAATGTTCAAATTTTTGCAGAAGTATCTTTTATATCCATTTTTCTTGCATTTTGATTTGCTGCTTTGCTTTTTCTGCTCCATTAACAACTCGATCTCTTTGTTAAATTTGGCATTTTGTTACTTCTCACATTATTTTTTTCACCAATTAGTTAACATGCTCGACAATTTAAAGGCATTTTTTTTATTTGCATAAGTATTTTTTTTAGCACAAAAGTTATGTGTTAAAAAGAAATAATCAATACATCTTATCGGAAAGATGAATCTGTATCAAATAATATATGTTTTTTTAAAATAATAATATTTTTAAAATAAATATTTTGAAAGAAGAAGAACACGGAGATGTTGGTAGTGGAGAAGACGATGCTGCCAGTGAAGAAGATAGTGAAGAAGATGGTGTTGAAGTGATAGAAGAAGATACGAAGGATAGAGGGAATAGGAACTAAGACTTAGTTAGGGGGAGGGACTTAGCCATGAGAGGGTAGAGAGAAAGGGAAAATATCATTAAGGGTATTATGGGTAGTTGAAATATAATATTAAGATAGGTTATTTTGGGTAGATGAAAAATAACATTAACACGAGGACATTTTGGGTAAATTACATTATTAAAAATAATATCAAAATAATATTTTTAAATAAATATGTTAGGGACCTCATTGCAAAATTTATGAATTAAAAATACGCTCGTTAACATAAAAGGAAACAACACATGGCCGATTTCTATGGCGTCATGTCAAGAGGGTATAGAAACCCTCTGTTCTCGGAGGGTTCCGAAGCAAAGCCCTTTAACTTATTTTAAATGTGTGAAGATCTCCGATCGACAATTGCATAACATTTTCGAAATACTGAATTGAAGTAAGTAATTAAAGAGAAACTAAAACAATCAAATAATATAAAGTAAAATGAGTGAAAGGTGGAAAAAAAGATTGCAAAGATTGAAGATGGAAACAAAAACTCACATTAAGTATAAAATAAAATTCTATTAACGTCTTCGAAATATTGAATTGAAGTAAGCAATTAGAGAGGAACTGATATATCGAATAATATAAATTAAGATGAACGATAATTCTCAGAATTAGAGAAATTTAAAGGTGAAAAAAAAAATACTCACATCAAGCATAAAATCAAATAATCTTATATATAGTGATTTGGAAAACTTGTAAAACTTAAATAATTTATTTAATTTTAAATTTTAATAATTTTTTAAGATAATAATTTATTTTTTCGACAAATTGAAGATAATGATTTCCCATGCAGATAATGATTAAATAAATTTGAATAATTATTTTATTTTAAATTATAATTTTGATTGGAGATAATTATTATCTACCTGCAAACACTCTTGTGCGAGGAAAACTTCAACGACGAACGTAGTACCTCAAAAATTTATCCGACAAACGTGGTGATTCAAATAAGCGTCTTTTTTATATAAGTGTAATTTTGATTGAAGAAAATTATTATCTACCTACAAACACTCTGGTGCGAGGAAAACTTCAACGACGAACGTGGTTCTTCAAAAATTTCTTCATGTCTCGAATAAGCTTCTTTTTATACAAAGATGATAGATAGTAGATTAGTGGTCCAACTGAATTAATTCTTAAAACTAAAGCAAAAATCAAAATGAATTAATCAATTTCTAATAATAAATACAAAATCATCCAAACAAATTCGATTCTTTTTATTTATACTAGCGTGTCGACAGACACTCGTGCCTGTCGTCCAGCATTCCCATTGTCGTGTTTTTGTCGTAAAGAGTTGTTTACAGTGAAATGATATATTGAAAAATTGGTTTTTATGACTGTTTTTTATGTGTAAAAGATGCTCATTATTGTGTAAATTGTTATTTAGTTCTATGGACATTGTTGTCTGTCGTGTCCAAGAATATTAATTTAAACAATTTCAACAAAATTATAAATGATTTATTATCATGTTAATATGTTTGTCTTTGGGGAAGACATATCAAATTTTTTTAAGATAAATAAATATATTTTTATCTTGTATTGAAATATCTAAGAGATGAGGTTAAAAAAACAAATTATAAGCACCAAAATTATGAATATCTTATTTTATATTATACTTTATATATTTTTATCCAGAACACTAAAGGATATGAGATAAGATTAATTAAAACTAATTATCAATGTAAAAATGGAAAAGCATTTACTCAATCTCATTTCAAACACATGTATCACCAAAACCCAAAACCACTCACGCATTTTCTCTGTTAAGTAGGTCAACTGCTCAACTCTAACACTACTCTGAAGCAAAAAACCGCCGCACGCCTCAAACCGCCGCACACCACTAACAAAGCCACCGTCGCCTCTCGCCGCACCCAGTCACCAAAACCTTCAATTTTTTGGCTCTGAGTTTAAACATGAATAGTTTGGCTCTGTGTTTAATTTGTTTTTATTTTTATTTTTTTATTAATTTTTTTCTTTGTTTAGAATGTGAGTGACTGACTGACTAACTTTCAATTTTTCAACGTTAAACGCTGGACTTACGATCTTTATGTGTTTAGCCCACTTGTCGCCATCATAATTTGCAATGCCAGATGCTAGAAGCTTGAAAAGTGGGCTGGTGTCTGGCTTTTGAAATTCGTATACTTTATTAGTGATTTCTTTGATTTTGTCTGGATCTGTGATGAACAACCTGGGTCTTGGACCAAGCCACATGAATGAATTCTTTCCTGCTATGGGTTTTTTTTTTTCTCTCTGTATTGTCACGGAAGAAAGAACTACGGGTTGGATAGAACAAGAGAGATAATGAGAAACTTCTTTTTGGAAATGCTTTATTTTGTGTTTAATTTGTGCAACTGATATTGGGGGAACAGTTAGTAGTATGGTGGGGGTATTTTGGGAATGACAAAATTACATACATTTTAACTGTTTTTTAGTTAAAAAGTGTGTTTCCTTTATATAATAGTATAGATGGCAAATTAGTAACTGCACAACAGTTTCCTTTCATCATGCACGACAGTTATGGGTGAAATTATGAGAAGGGTATTTTGGGCATAGCATAATTATGTACATTTTACTAACTGTTTTTTAGTTTTGTTAGTTAAAAAATTAAGTTTGCTTTACATAATAGTATAGATTTTTTTTTATCGGTTTAGATATGTACAACCCTATCTATTGACATGGCTTATGGAAGCAAACTTTTTTTTTTTTTTTTTTTTTTTTACATACACCTTACCTTAACAAACACACCCTCACATAACATAACCCCTCTCTCTTTCCCAATACCCTTTTATCAGTTTGAGTAAGTTCCTTCATTTCACTCTTTCAGTATCGATCCATCATTCATCTCCATGAATACGACGCCGTTCATGGACAAGCAAATTATGGATCTCACTTACGGATCTCCTCATCATCACAATCAAAATCAAAATCAAACTAATAATAAGGATTTCATCGATCTCATGAAACACCAAAACGACGACGTCCAACACCACCACCATGATCCTGAAGAAGAAAAAGAAGAAGAAGAAACCAATAACATTCACAACAAAGACGACATCGTTCCAAGCTACGATTTTCAACCAATTCGCCCTCTCTCTTCTTCCAATTACTCTTCTGCCCCTGATTTCGGTGCTGCGTTTTCCAAACCAACTTGGAACACTTCTGATAATTCCAACCCCAACCCCAACCCTAACCCTAATTCTTCCAATCCGGTTATCAAGGTATGCTTTTGCTGCCAAATTTTCCATCTTTTCCTTATTTACTCATCTGGGTATTTATTATTTTGTACAATTGAATTTTGTTTATTTATATTTTTGAAAGACAAAAAGGGGTATGTTATAACTGTGATGAGTGCTGTTGTATAATTGCATGTAGTATGTTTTGTGATTTATTGAGTAAACCCCTCCACCAAGGAATCACGGATACGACACAGGATACGGATATGAAAAACAAATAGAAAATATTAAAATTAATGGTTAGAGGTGTCCTGACACGATACGTATCGGACATGACAAGATGACAAATATGAAGTGTTCGTGTTTCCTTGCCAACTCAATTCAGTAATCCGAAGATTATAATGTCGCTTTTGTCCTCAATTAAGTTCTTTGAAGATATAAAAACGTCTAGGAAATCACCAATTCGGTCCTTGAGAAAAACAGGGCTCCGAGCAATTTAGTCTCTGACACTCTAGACTGGTACTTATTGGTATCTGAAGGTTTAAAATGTTGGTCAAATTAGTCATTTGCGTGGTACTAACTTGATTGTCGTTCTTACCATTCGGAGACTAATTTGATCAATTTGAACATTCAGGGTTGAAAAGAAGCATTTGAAAGCGTCATAGACCAAATTGGGGATTTACTTACTTATAAAACATCACTTCATTGTTCCTTTTAACTTTTAAGGACTTAAATGGTGACAAAAAAATAACTTTCCCTTTTAAGGGTGTTTTCAATATTTCGACTTTGCGAGGACTTATCTAGCAAGACACTACAATCTTTCGAGGATTGAATTAAGAGTTGAGACTTAATTGCAAATTGTTTTCCCACTTGAAGGTGTGTTTACAATATATTGTTAGTGTCATATTGGTTCCACGTTGGATGCTCACGGTTCTAGTGCTGGTACCCCATGTGGGTGGTCATAAGCCTTGTGTGGGGTTTATAAGGTTTGGGCTCTCCAATCTCATGAACTAGCTCTTGAGCCCGCCTCCACCATTTCCCTTTCTACCAAAATTGTGTAAAGAAACCTAAAAGGCTGTGTTTGGATATTTAATGATGGGTGAAACAGAATGGAATGGAGTGAGTAATAAGTTGGTTCTATTCCATTCCATCCTGTTTTAAACATTCCAAAAAATTTAACCCAGAATCATTCCATCCCATCCATTTTATCAATCCAAACACAGCATAAGGTGTTAGAAGAATCTTGGGGTAACCACCCCTCAAGAAGCTAGCTTGTGAGGTTGGAGAGCTCAGGCCCCTATAAACCCCACACTAGGTTCATTAGCACTTGATGTGGGACTCCCGCACTAGACTCATGGTTTTGCTGAAGAAAGAAAATGATTTCGGATATGCATAAATCTAAAAATAGTTATAGTTTTTCAGATATGCATTTAACTCTATCTTTTGTGTATTACCATTTTTAAATTTATGCATATCTGAATATATTCATAAGAGCATGTTGGCAAAGAAATTGGAGGATAAGTTTGAGATTTCGGGGTTTTCAGCAATGAAAGTTCAGCCATGCCCCTGTTTCAGTCGAACATCTTTGTGGTTTCTAGATTCTACCAAAGAGCCTTTCTTTAGCTTGACCATAAATTTATTGTCGTTAGTGGAGTGGGCTTCAATTGGCAAGTTGAAATTTCATCTTTCCAGAACTTTTTTTTATTTTTGATTGTAAGATACCAATGCTAATTAAGATACTTGTCTTTCTAACTCTTTATGTCTAGGTTCAGAATGATGTTATGAAAATAGTAAGAGTTAGTTTGTACTATTCTTTCCGTTATTTTTATTTATCATATACTATAATTCTTGAATTTGACTTTGTGCTATCAATTTGAAAATAATAAGATTTTGCGTGGAATAATTGGTGATCTTATCTAGTGTTGCATAGAAGACATTACTAATTTATTTTTACCATCTCTGTGTAGTGTATTTTTCTTCATAAATATTAAGCATTTATCCCTATTTTGTGCAGAGTTACAGTTCTCTGGATTCTATTGAACCTGCAAAGGTCATTGTAGAGAAGGACCGGAATGCTTTTGATTCTTCAATCTTGTCTGAGATTGATCGAACAATGAAGAAACATACAGACAATTTGCTTCATGTTCTGGAAGGTGTTAGTGCACGGTTAACACAACTAGAAAGCAGAACTCACCATTTTGAAAATGCTGTGGATGATTTGAAGGTGTCTGTTGGAAATAATCACGGTTCCACTGATGGAAAATTGAGGCAGTTGGAGAATATTCTCCGAGAGGTACTATTTCGGTCATTCTCCATCTCTTTTTTGTAACTTTAGTGGTTACAGCATTTAGTATGTTGAATGAATGCATATGGTGGAAATAAATATTTGTTATATATGGAAGCATTCGGGATAGAGTCATTTTGATGGCTTGTTTTTGGTGTTCTTTCCATGATTTATTTAGACGTGTTTCTTTGATAGCTATGCAGAGGTTGACCTTCCTTGTTATATGACACAATATCTTTTTTCCTAAATTTTCGTTTTGTTTTTTTAGGATAAGCCTAGGGATTGGGCTCCATTGTACTCTTTTTTATTGAGATTTTTGGTGTAATAAGGACGCAACCTTAACATTGCTAACTTGTGTGTTTTGTTTTATAATAAGCTTTGTGCTGCTTCTGCTATCTTATTTTAGCTTGCTCGCTCCCGATTTTATAGCCCCACCCTCCCCGGCATGTTGGTATTTAGTGTGTCTTCATAGAATCCTATGAACCCAGTTGGGACTCTTGCTGGAAAACAAGGGTTGGAAGTTATCATCCTATAGCTGAGTAATCCCTTTATAGATGGCAATGTCGGTCTGCATTAGACTATTAACTATTAAGTATTAACTATTTGTTGCGGCCCACACTTTAGTCGAGAAGGGATAATCTTAAAAAATATCTCGACAATTACACGGTCACATGCGTATATATAGAGAGAAAACATATGCATAAGATTATTTGGATGCATTAGAGAGAAAGCTGGGGTGGCACCTTTATGTAGAAAAGCTAGTTATATTATATGTAAATAAATATATGTGCTTGCTAGTATTGGGATATAATACTGACTTCTACTTTAGCTCTAAGCTTTAGTTCGTGATGTATTATACTTGAGTCTCACACAGGTTCTTTTGTTTTTAACTATTTTTATGTTTTACACTCAAAAATATACAGGTGCAAACAGGGGTGCAGACTATCAAGGACAAGCAAGATATAGTGGAAGCTCAGTTACAGCTGGCAAAGCTTCAAGTTTCCCCCAAGATGGATCAACCATCAGAAACTCAAACTAGTGCAACTACAGATCCTGTGCATCAAGCTGCTGCATCTGCACCCTTGCAATCTCAACAGCACCTTCCTTCCAACGTTAATCTTCCACAACCGGTTCCAGCGGTTCATCCCCCTAATGCACCGCCCCAACTTCCCCCTCAACAGGGTTTGCCGCCACCAGTTTTCCCTCAGAACCAAATCCCACCCGCGCCTCAAAGAGATCCATACTTCCCACAAGTACCAAGTGTTCCATCTCAGGAAACACCAAATCAGCAATACCAACTGCCTTTAACTCAGCAGCCACATCCTCAGCCCGGGGCACCTCCTAACCAACAATACCAACAGGCCCCTCATCCTCAGTACCCTCCTCAGCAACCGCCTCATCTACCTCAACAGCAGCCATCGCATTCACCAGTAAATCCATCTCAGCTACAATCTTCACTGGGCAGTCACCATGTCGAGGAAATTCCTTATGTTTCTTCACAGAATTATCCTCCCAATCTCCGCCAGCCACCATCTCAGCTTCCTAGTGGACCTCCTCCTTCCCAACAGTTCTATGGGGCACCACCACCCCATGCGGCATATGAACCACCGTCGAGTAGATCCGGTTCAGGTTTTTCTTCTGGATATGGTGCATTATCTGGGCCTAGTGGGCCTGCTGAGCAATATCGTTATGGTGGATCACCTCAGTACAGTGGCAGTTCTGCCCCTAAACCACCGCAACTACCTAATGTTTCAGTGGGTTCAAGCGGTGGAACTGGTTACCCGCAGCTCCCTACCGCCCGTGTGCTCCCGCAGGCACTACCTACTGCATCTGTGGCAAGTAGTGGTCCAGGTTCCCCTGGAACTGGAAACAGGGTTTCTATCGATGATGTGGTTGACAAAGTTGCCAGTATGGGATTCCCTAGAGACTATGTGAGGGCGACGGTTCGGAAGCTGACAGAGAATGGTCAGTCGGTTGACCTAAATGCAGTGCTGGATAAGCTTATGAATGATGGTGAGAATCAGCCTCCAAGAGGTGGTTGGTTTGGGAGGTAGCATGAGATAATAATTCATTGAACTATGTATAGAAGAATCATGAGTTATTGTGCCCTTTATTTATGGTTGGATTGTGCAAAATTTGGATATTTTGAACTCTGATTTTATTTCCCGTTGTTTTTTGTTTTTTGGAAATTTGGAATTGGTATGCTTTGATTTCTTGGTCTTTTTATGACTGTATTAAACTTGTTCTGACTTCTGTATATTCACAATAAATAGAAGTGGATTTCTAAACTCACTTTGAAGTTTAAATTGCTGAAGCTAAACTCAATTGGAAGTCTTAATTTTTTTTAAAAATATCTTTAGTAAATTTAATTTAATAAAATTGGGAGACCGCACGGAAATGGCATAACAAAAATTACACATAAATTGCATGAAAATATCACATGCATTGTATTTTGTATGTACACTATATGAGTGATACATGGCATTTATGCTAGTTTATATTTATGCTATCAAATAGTCACTTATTGTAACTTTTATTATTTAAAATGTTTTTAACCTTACATATTTTTTATATTAATCAAAAATAAATTAATGCCAAATTAATATTGCTAATTAATAAATATTTTTCTAAATACTTATCTAAAATAATTGTAATCAACTCCTATATTATATTTTAGAGTCTTATTGCTGTAATTAGAGAGCTCCTCACAAAATGGAACTCTCACAATCAAAGTTAACATATTCAAAACTTATGAGACATGTCACGTGTCACTGCTAAAAAAAATTAAAAAAATAAAAAACACATTTTCATGTTTTTTTTAAAAGGCACCTTTAAAAAAAATAAAAAATACCATTTCATTTTTTTAAAAGACACATTTTCATAATACTGCAAATGAACACATTAAAAAAAAACTACTTACTAGGGCATCCACAGTAGAATCTTAACTTAAGACTTACCAGACTCTGACACATCAATATTACATCATCATTCTGCTATCAGACTCAACTTCATACTTTTCATATCTTTCACCACATCAAAATCTTAACATCAAACTCACCAAACAAACATAGATCATTGCCACGGTTGAAGACCGTAAATTATTGGGTGTGTAAGTTGTTATGTTCGGTTCGATCTTTAATTTGTTTAATAAACATGTCTTGATTGAAGTAGACCAAACTAATTTAATTTGATTAATATAATGTGTAATCTCTTTCAAAAATCAGATTGAATCGTTATATCTCTAGATTATTGAACGAGGAAAAATTGGAAGCAAATGTGAGTGATCGAAATGGATGTAACCTACTACCCATAGGCAATATATACAATATATGAATATATACTGAACAATGTCTAATAATTTCTTTATGGCAAAATCGAGTGTTAAATTTGCAATGTGATGTCTCCTCTCATGATGATCATATTTTCACGAATACATGTTTAAGCTTTTAATGGCAATTTATGAAGTATTGAAGTATCTGTCAAACTTCTTAGACTTTGGTGACTAACGAAATAGCAGGGTCATGCAACTTGAAGTAGTGGGGGTGCATATGCATGAAGCATTCAAATTTGTTGTATATTAGGCTTAATCTACTACCTAATTTATGATTTCGAAGTTTATGAAAAGTAACACAGTAATCCATACGAGTGTGGTTTACTTTAAATTGGGATAAACCAAACAATCTTGTTTACAGTACTTTCTATTTTTAAGGAATCAACTGATACTCCCTCTAATCCTATATATAAGACATACTTAACTGTATTTTTCGGACCAAGGAAAGTGGTTAGTTTTGTGAATTTTATGAGAATATATTGTAACATTACAATTTTACCCCCTCCACTTTACTTGAAAAGTTCATATTCATTAATGAATAACAAAAAACATAGTTAGTCAAAACATTTAATAATGAGTAAAAAAAGAAAAAATAATTAATGATGCATAAGAAATATAAAGTATTTTATACATAGGACAAAAAACTTTTCTAGAAGGTGCCCTATGTATAGGATAAAAGGGAGTAAATTTTACTTTCTAGGATTGATTCTTCTCAAGAAACATGTTTAGTACTAGTTTTGGCTTATTGGAGGTCCTGACATGTATTTAAATGGGTAATTCTCATTTTACAAAGCAAATTTCATAAAGAGACACAAACATACTCTTTTCTCCACAACATAAGCATTTCTGAGATTTTTTTTCCTTATTTATAAAATCATTTATCAACTTTTATAACATAATTATTATATTTTTCCTATAAATAAATATGCATACTTATTTAACACTTTTTAAAATACATTATTGACAAAATAGTGACTTTGACTCTATCTCAAGAGATATCTATCATTGTATTTTTAAGTGTATATATCATTTCTCTAATTAATTTACTACCAAGTTTTTAAAGTGAAAACATAATTCAAATTTTTTGCCATGTTTCATTCTTTCATATTACCAAACAAGACATTACCAAACAATACAAAAGAGAAAACTATATCAAAACCAAACAAGACTTTGGGATTTTTTTTTTTAAATGCCAAAAAAATGCTTTAAGGGCATTTGTTAAAAAACTAATAATAAATATAAAAGATTAAAAAAATGTTATTTTTTATATTTTCGAGATAACGACTTATGACTTTTTTACATATCAAATAATCATAATAAGTGCCCTTAACAAAACCTTTTTTTTTTCAATGAGATATCTTTAATGTAAAATTAATCTCTCGAACATGATCAAATTTACTCTTATCATTTGTGTTATTGATAAGGATCTAGTATTTAATTTTTCTCAAAATTATCATAAAACTATATCGTTATCACTGTGATAATATTCTTGTGGGTCGATATTAGACATATCTACTCATCTAGTACCAAAACACATGAAAAATTAAAATGATAAAAAAATAAAAAAAAAGAAAAAAGAAAAAAAATTGATTAAGCTGTGTTCCTTTCTTCCCATCCAACTCTTCTCTTTCTCCCTTCTCTCTCTAAGGCTGTGAGCCGCACGCTCTCTCTCATCTCTCACTCTCTCTCTCTCTGCTTCCTCCGTCGCACCATCGCCACCGCCGCTCCCAACCACCGCGCTCTTTCCGGCCGCCATCGCCGTCAATGGTACAACGACGCTAGCGTTTGTGTGGTCCCCACAACTAACTCCGATTCCTCCTTCTCAGGTTATTATCCTCTTCTTCATCATAATCATCATCTCTTTCTCTCTCTCTCACAATTTCTCCCGATACGATAAAATAAAACACGATATATTCCTGTAATTTCGTTTCTCTCTCTCTCTGTATATATATATATTAACGTAGCTATGTGAATTTTATGTTTTTTTTTTTAACTTTTTTTTAATTATTCAGTGTTTTTGTTATTTTTTGTGTGTGTTTTGTTTCGAAAGGATTTATGATTTCAGTATTTTCATTATTGATAATTTTACTGCATAGAGATTCAGACAGAGTGTGGTTTTGTGGTGTTGTGTGATGATAATGGTGGTTTTGAAAATGGAGAATATATGAATGAAAATGATGGAGTTCCTCATCATTGTTAGGGCAAACAATAGAGTGAGAGAGTGAGGCCGTGAGGGATCTTTCAAAATCAGGTTGATTAGTGTGTTGCGAAATGCTGAACGATGTTTCGTTTGGTGATTTCGTGGTTTCATTTCGTGATTATTTTTCTTCCGAGTGTCATTTTAGAAGGAAAAAAAAAATTTGTTGCTATTCAACTGTCTCTCCAGAAAACAAATGTAACATTAATTACTCTTTTTACAACTCTACCGATGCTCAATTAACATGAGACATAGTAAGTGAGAAAAATAAATATTATTATTAGAGAGATTAAGGGAAAAATAGGTAAAACAAACCTTTTTTTTACTATAGAAAGACATATTAAATATACTTTTTAATCAACACGCTATGTCCTTTAAAGACAAGTATAAAGGATCGGAGGAAGTAACTAACAACTCTGAGCTGTTTGATCACTTTATTTGTTTTGGATTGGATTTAGCTTGCGGCTAACTAACTTAGGTAATGTTCGGTGCACGAAATGAAGAACATTATGTTGAAAATGACAAAATTTGATATACTTTTTCAAAATTACCCCTATGATTGTTATTGGGACTCTAGAAAATGTTGATTAAACAGGGGTATTTGTGGGAAAGAAGTAATTAATATCGTTGAAAATTGGAATATGGGCTTACATTAAGGAAAAAAAAGGTGTCCAAAAGGAGCTTACATTTAGGACCAAAGGGAGTACTTTTTCTAAAGTTTACCAAACATAGAACAAAAATCCATTTCTAGGTTTTGACTTGCCGGTGTACTGAAGCTTAAACCCTGAAGTGTCTACTTCGTTTGCCTTTTCTCCTACCAATGATGTCTACCATCCATTGACCTTTTACATTCCACTTTCCATAATTAATCTTACTCTCATGAACTAAGTTTCTTTACCACCCTTGTTCTGAAGAACGAGGGAACTTGCTTATTTTTCACTGCACCCAGGTGCCAATGTAGTGGCTCTTGCTCATTTGACAATGTAGTTGAGCTATACAGAGCATTGCTTATGGGCAATGGTGTGGCATTGACACTATGACATCGCTGATCCATGTTATGAAGATTCGACAAAGTTTGTCGGTTGCCTAATACATCCCACTCTTTTTAAGGCTTGGGACTAACTATGTAGCGATTTGGAACAAAGTACTACATAGGCAGAGTTTTGAAAAAAATAATTCTTACTCGTTAAAACTTAAAAGATGTTTTTATCTAAAAAAAAACTTTAGTAGATTTTAAAAAAAAGGAAGTAATTCTTACTCGTTCAAACTTACAGATCTTTTTATCTAAAAAACAAAAATATCTTAGTAGAAGTCCCACATTGCTTGCTTCAGTTCTTGAGATGTGGTTTATACTCCTGTTGGGCTACTCCACTTTATGCCTATTGGGTTAAAGGTGGAATCTCGTATACCTTAAAAATGTTTGGCTCACAAAATTTTAGTTAAAAAAAAGAGGCAACTGAGCTTCGATATTCAACACATAATCTTCCCTGTGGTGGCTGGTCACAGTGACTCTGCCACCAATGACTCCATGACAACCATAGGCAAAAGTGGTGTTCCAGCATTTGACGATGTGACAATGCTTCAATTTGCGATGGGAAGTTGTCATTTGTCAATGGGCAATGAGGAGATCATGGTTGGAGCAACAACTTGTTGGTCTTGCCATATTATAATTTCATCATTGGGTGGCTCCTAAGCCTTCGTGTTAATCCTCTTGTTCAAATTTCAATCATAGTCATTTGTAACATGATTGAGTCTCAAAGGTACTACTATACTTTCAACCATGGTAGTCAAAATGGCATGAATTGCTATTCGATTCATGAAATTCGATGCAAACGAGAGAAATATATGAAAAGCACTGATAGTTAAGGTTCTAATAAATAGTAGCTGATTTTTTTTTTTTTAACCAGAGAAAATGACAATTAACTTTAAGAAAGTTATTTAAAAATCTCAACAGTTAATGTACATAAAAAAGAAATAAAGAAATAATTCTATTTCTATGCATAATTTTAAATTTTCATTATTTCAAAAATATAACGTGTTATTTTAATGATTATTGATTCAAAAAATAAGTCTTCTGATTTGCTATTCAATCCACAATTTGTAACCATGTTTTCACCACATTTGAACACATGCCAGGTATACTGTATGCACATGCCCTCAAATACTTTCGTATCGGTTTGTGTTGGATATTTTTCTGTTACTGTGCCTATATTATGGTGTGCTCAATACCGATGTTGTGTTTTATTTCTGCTTCTTCCTCCTTTTTATCTTGGCATGTATTGTTTGCTAGTGGCTCAGTACCTCCTCTGATTTGTTATCCTTATTAGAAGTCCAGTTAGGCCATTGACAGTCCCCAAGAGACAGCTCAGTTGTTAGAGTTGCGGGACATAGACTGCCGGAAAAAAAAAAGTTAGACTGTTGACATTGGGGTAGAGGTAGACTGAGAGGCATGGGAGGAATCACATAATTTTTTGGGATAAAGGATTTTCTTGAGCCCCCTTGAGAGGGATCATAAGTTTGACATTAAACGGTGTAGCCCAACATGTATATAAACTGCATCCCGAAGATTGAGGTAGGCGATGTGGGACCCCCCATCCCACAGATGCCTGCCTCCCATGACGGAACGACGAACTGGTATTTTTGCTTTACAGGCTTAGTGATCTTTTCTTCTTACATTTGGACAAAAGATTGTGGGTTTCGTATGTAGGTTTATTCTCTTGCAGGTAGTTGTTTGAGTTTCTTGCTTATTTTCATGAAATTGTAAACTGACTTCCATGGTTTATGACCTTGTTCTTCATTTTTGGTGCTTAGTGGGAATAATATCGATGACTTGCTACACATGTAACTCCATATTGTTCATCACCTTTTGATATTTGTTTAATGATTTCCGGAAATTTAGAATATCTTTTTTCACAAATTTTCTGCAATTATTAAATTGAGTTTTGCAAATTGTCAATGCCACATATTCGTTGCATCTGTGCTAGGATACTTGACTAGGAAACTGCTCTTCAAAAGCACATAACAAGTAAATATAAGTAGTTGGTGCCTTGTGCTTGTACTGTGGGTATTGTGAATATGTTGGTCGTTTATATGTAGATTATGACATCAAATTTTCTCATATTTGATCCTCTAAATTCTCTACTGTTGTAGGTTCCTTTATATTTCTTTAACTGTTCCACACAACATAAGCTGGCTTATCATACATAGTTGGGGTTTTGGAAGAGTCTACTGTTAAATTTCCATTATTAGAGAATTAATGGAGCTGAAAGTTTCATCTCCAAAACCAGAGTCTGTTGCTCCATCTGATTGCGTCAGTGATCCCGAGGAAAAGGAAGTGACTGATGATGATGATGATGATCGGAATCATAAGCATCGGAGGCGGGAAGCTCGTTCTCAATCTTTGGAAAGAGATGTTTCGGAGCCTGTAATTAGCAGGCCATTCAGAAAGCGTAACAAACCATTTGGGAATCACAATCCTTTCAGGGTAAATGAAAATCCAGCCTTTGGGACACTGAAAACTTACAATGATGCCGCTGCAGATAAAGAATTCTACCCCAAGTTTGATAGAAAACGCCCTGGCTTGACTTCAGTTCCTCGAACACCTTTTGATATGAGTCAAAGACTACGAGAAAATCAACCATTTGCTGCAGGTCCTGGTGCTGGCAGAGGAAGAGGCAGGGAAGCTGGGTTTTGGAATCAACGTGAATCTAGGTTCAGCTCAATTGATGCCGCTTCACAAATGATTCAGCAGAGGCCCTTTCCTCCAAACCTTTATACTGGACGTGGGTTACCAAATGTTTCAAATGCTCAAAGTGCATCCTGGAATTCATTTGGTTTAATTCCAGCAGTACCAAATGGTGGTCTAGATATGCTTCATCCAATGGGTTTACAAGGAACACTTAGACAACCTATTAATTCATCTTTAAGTGTAAATATTCCTCGCCAGCGATGTAGAGATTTTGAGGAACAAGGTTTTTGCCTTAGAGGGGACATGTGCCCTATGGAACATGGTGTTAATCGGATTGTCATCGAAGATGTTCAGGTACCTTCTTTTCTCCTTTAATATATTTCCTGTTGTTTAGCCAAAAAGACTGAAGTTCACATTTCAAACTATCTGAGGAATTTTATAATATAAAATAGAATGTTTGTGTTATATTTCTCTTAAATGAAATTTAGAATTGTTGCACCATTATGTTGCAGTTGTTCATGTGCTGAGGGCATTTAAATTTACAATATGATAGATTGGTGGCACCAAACTTGTAGATGACTTGCTGTTGTATTTGCTAGGATTTTTTTGACTGCTCTAGGAGCATTTCTTGTCCTTCTCTTTTTGGCATGCTTCTCAATTCTCTTGAATATGTATCAAACTTTGTTTTATAATAGAAAAAAAAAGATATTTCCCGAGTATTTCTTACTTATGCTGCAAAGTACAATACTGCAACAAGAGCTTATACACCAATGGCATGTCCAACATTGAACCATGGCTTACATTGAATTAGTTATATTTAAATATAATAACAATCATAGAACTTAACATCAAACTCAGAACATTAATAGGGCTGTGTTGAAGTGGTTCAGATTCATGCTAAACTGAGAACCTTGTTAAAAAAAAAGTTAGGCATTGGATTTATGTGCATTATTTCATCTAACACTTGCATGTTTGCATACATTTTTTCATAAAATGCTTGTATAAGTAATGTGATATTGGATTTTCTCTAAACATACTTGCATTTCATATAATTTGTACATATTTAATATTAATATTTAATTATTTATTGCATTCATTGTATTGAATTATGGTGAACTTTCCCAGACTTTGCACTTTATCATAATTATACAGTGTCTATCGATTTGGATTAGACCCATACTTTATTTTCTATCGGGTTTGATTCATTTTAAACTCGCTAATTAATTTGTTTGTAATTCAGAGTCTTTCACAGTTCAACCTTCCTGCGCTTCCAAGCGCACAACTAATTGGAGCACCTGCTGGATCTGGATCTCTACATTCAGTTAATCCTTCAACCACTTCAATGAACAGCAAATCTATATCTGGAAAAATTTCCAAATCTTTCGTTGGCGACGATGGTTTGCCCTTGGATGGTGCTTATCCCGGTCCTGGTTGCACAAGTGGAGCTGATCTTTATGATCCTGATCAACCCCTTTGGAATGATAGTGGTCTAGCATCTTCGAATTCTCTCCTAACTATTCAGTCATCCAAGATTGATGAAATCGAGCCCTTATCCTGTGATGCTTCTGTGCACCATCTTGTGAATAGTGACTGTCCTGTTCGAACTACCAGGACTTCTGTTAGCTCACAGGGTGCTAGTTCATCTGTGTGGGGCAGAGTCAGTGGTTCAAAAAACAAATTCGACATGAAAGAAAAAACTTACTCTACAACGAGTTCCTTTCAATATTCGGAGAATCAACTAAAGGAAGATAATGATTTAGTTGGTGCTCATAGTGCTTCTTTTCAGGGAAAGCAAATCATAGCAGATAATGCTGATAAAAAAGCCTTGGATCCTTTTGTGAAGGCTCAGACTGATAATATTCGTAACAACATACGGAAACCATCGCAAAAGGCATTGCGTACTCTATTTATAAATGGGATACCTCTGAAAAATAACAAAAAGGAGTCTCTTCTTGCACATTTTAAAAAGTTTGGGGAAGTTGTTGACATTTATATTCCATCGAACACTGAAAGAGCTTTTGTCCAATTCTCCAAGAGGGAAGAAGCTGAAGCCGCTTTGAAGGCACCAGATGCGGTTATGGGTAATCGTTTTATTAAGCTATGGTGGGCTAACCGTGATAGCATTCGCAATGATATGACTACAAGTGGGAATGGTGTGATTGCAACTCCCCGTGGACAAGCATCTGCTTCTGTTCCATCTCATCCTGTTGTCATCAATAGGGGGAAAGATGTCCATGAAGCTGATGCTTCAAAAACTTCTTTTGAAGTATCACCACCTGATCAGCCTAAGCTTGTCATCGCAGATGGACCCAAGGTTCCACCTCCTCCATTGCAAAAGAAGCTTGAAAACTTAGAGCATCTAAAGGAAGAACTGCGCAAAAAGCAGGAAATGCTGGACCAAAAGCGTAACGAGTTCAGACGCCAGTTAAACAAACTTGAGAAACAAGTAAAACCTAAATTTCCTTGCCTTTAATTTGTAGTTGATGATATATTGACTTAGAGGATCTTGACCTTGCTTTTAGAAACTTAAAAGGCTAAGCCTGTAGTATCTGGCTTTATAAATTCGGTGTCAGGTAAAATGTATCAATAATGCATATGCTGCATTTTATTTCAAGTCCAAGTCAAGGATATCTAGTAGCAACTAGCAAATAATAAAATGGTTTTCATATTTTTTTGCTCTATAGAACTGTATTAGAAACTAGACATTGGAGATAGGGGTAATCAACTATCTCCTGTTACATCATGTTATTATCTTGTTTCCTGTATTGATTCCTTCCTATTATATAAACTTTGATTATTCACAGGCTACAGGGCTCAAGGGTGAAGTAGTTACTGAGCAAGCTGCCAAGAGACCCAAAACGGGTGCAGCGTCAGATGTTGCCAAATCAGCTTCTCCTCGATCTTCCGATACTGATCTTAGTATGATATCTCCACATGAGGAGAAAACACCTGATAAGAGCAAACAGTTGGTAAATGCTATATCCCAAAGTCCTAAAGCAAGTACAACACTGAGACTGCAAGAATCTTTAGGCGTAAAGCAGCCAATTCAACCATCTGTGCTTGCAAATAGATACAAATTGGACAATCGTCCCACCACCTTTAGGATCATCCCTCCTTTGCCAGATGGTCTAGGAAATGTAAGTCTTCTGTCCTTGTTTCTATCTCTGTACTTAACAGAAAAGAGAATTTTGGAATGGCAAACCTTGTTTATTAATTTGGTTTATAGAGCTGCCACATGATAAAGACACATAATCAGTTGGGCGTGCATTCACTGTAGAATAGTTAATAATGGATTCAGATATATGTCCATATATATTGGATATATATTTGTGCTCTTTAATTTTGAAGACCCGATAATGTTGTAGTCTGTCACTCTGTATTCTTAGCTCAGCCTATTACATTCTCTAGCAAGCTTTAGATTCCTTCTCGATTGGAGAAACCAACTATATTTGTTTATTAGCCAATGATCAAATGATACAGATCATACATTTTACCAAGTTGCAGCATCATGCACGGATGCTTATAGCACACCCCTAAGTATGAATTACTGCTAAACATTTCTTATGGTTTAAGATAGTGAGTGGTAGCTATTAGCTGTAATGAACTCCAATTAATGTGTATAAGTGTCATTTATTAGCTGAGCATTTAGCGTAAGTAGAGGACAAGAGATAATAATCCGTGTTGTTCAAAGTCTCGGTTGACGGTTAATAGCATTTGCGTTCTCCCTTGAGTTTTTCTGTACCTTCTTTTGGTTTCCCATTTTATTAGCAAAGTTTTATTAATGAAATTTACTGTAGTATGCACCTTAAGTTGTGACTGTCCATTTGAAGTTGATCATTGTTCATTGATCTAGAAGATTGATGAGATAAGCTAACCTTTAGCACTGTATGCCAAACCTTAAAGGCCAAGTGAAATATATCTTCCTGTAGACACAGTTTTTAATAAGAAAATTATGAGACATTTTTAATTTTTTTTTTTATATTAATTGTTTTGCGTTATCCTCTTGAACCATTACGGAGGATTCAGATGTAAATTGTTTGTCTATAGCAATGATTTATAACAGGACTTTATGTCATTATGGCATCGTTTGATTGGTGTAGCTGACCTCACCTAGCGGAAAAATGCTAGGTTGTGGCTGTATGATTAGATGTCAATATAATGGTTGATTAGTGCATGTTTGGTATAACTGGTAAAATGAAATTATGATTATTTTTTCTTTGTTAAAATTGTAATCTGTTTATGTTTGGGTATCTTAGCTGAAAAATGAATTTAAGCTAATCTGTTTTGTTTGGATAGTGTAAATTAGATTATTTTTACTGAGTAAATTACAAAAAAGGGTATAAAGCGATAAAGGGGTAGTTAATGTGTTGGAGTGATAAGGGTATAATAGGAAAATTACATGGGTAAAAGAAATTATCTCACAAAAAATAATCTCCAGCTGCTATAAGGGTGCTTTTAGATTTTGATTAGTTTTCCCAAAATATAATCTAAGATTATAATGCCTTATCAAAAGACATGATTTATGATAGGCCTTTATGGCGTCGTTTGATCCATGTAGCCGACCCCGCCTAGTGGGACAAAGGCTTAGTTGTTGTTGTTGTTGTTCCCAAAATATAATCTAAGATTATAATCCGCATTGGCAATCAAACACGTTAGATTATGAATTTTTTTTTTAAAGAAAAGCCAAAACTACAATTTAAGCCAAACCAAACACGCTTTAGTTGAAGTCTATGAATTTATACGAACATTTGGCCAGTTTCATCTTAAAATGATTTTGCTTAACTAAATGCTGTCTTTTAGGTCACTGTTTTGAAGGAACACTTCTTACCATATGGCGAGCTTTCGGCCATGGAGCTTGAAGATGTGCAAGTGGATGACAGTATCCAACAAGAGGCACGTATAACTTTCACTACTCGTCGTGCGGCCGAGAGGGCATTTATTAATGGTAAATGCTGGAAAGACCAGAATCTGCAATTCAAGTGGCTGACCCCTAGTAATTCTAGCAATGCTACCGGTAGCAGCGAGCGTTCTCTATCTGCTCCAAAGGAGCCGTCAGATACTGATGATCGTTCGGAAGAAAAGTGCGTAAGCTCTTTGAACCAAGAAGCAAATGTTGTTATATCTGATGGAGAGCATAGAAGTTGTGAAACCAAACATGGTGTGGAGCATATGGAAATGGAACCAGGTGAAGATCTCCAGTGTGCCAAAAAATCTCCTGAGAGCAATGGCTGTTGAGGAAACTACGAATAGTCAGATTTGTACAGTGAGGTAAAATTTTAAATCTATTAAACTTTAATTTTCAGGAGCATATTTTTGCATTTTCTGAAAATTTTACTATTCCATACATTCCTTTACTTTAATGCTGATTCTGAGACATGTAAAATTCCTTCTTTTGGGTGCCTCCTGTATTTGGCGGTATTAGTTGGATGGTTGTTTATCGGATTCAATAGTTTCACTTTTAGGATATAAGTTTTGAAGTTCAAAAATCATGTTAAAAGGCATTTAACAGAAAGGTTGGGAACCCCTTTCCCTTTACGTTTCTAGTTCCAGTAAATATAATTGCAGATGTTAGTTTGACTCCATTATCCATGAAACATTGCTTTATTTCATTTCTACACTTTTTATTTATTTTGTTTTTAATAGTCTTTTAACCGAATAGAATATGGAAGTTTGAAAATAACAAATACTGAACTAGTTATTAGTAGTTATAGTGTTTTTTTTTTTTTTTAAAAAAAAAAAACTTTGGTATAAAGTCGGACTGTGACACGAGACCAATGCCTTAGCTAAATTTTAAATTGTGGATGAGTTGGTTGGGAACAATTTACATAATTTTGTTTTGGTGTTCACGGTACAAGCAGATTATGTTAAAAAATACTAGTAGGAAAATACTTCATTATTAGTGACTAGTGAGTGGTGATTTTAAGTTTTAAAAAATTCCAACGTATAGGCATAATTTCGAAATCGGTGTCTTATCTTAAATGATTTTTTTTAAACATCTATTTATTATTATTATTTTTTTGAGTGTGAACCAAGGGTATTTTCCAGTCGATAGCGAAGACTGATCTCCTCAGAAACGCAGAGATCTCTGAAGTAGATTTTGCCTTTACTAATAAAACTTAAACTTTTTTCATACCCAGGGCAGGGATCGAACCTCATGCTTACTGTTAAATTAGTCGCTCTAATTTCAAAACTGTCAACACCTTAATTTTTTCCTAACTTAGTTGAATCTGAATAGAATATTTTTTTCTTCTTCGCTCTCCTCTCGTCCCTTTGATGAAATTGACGATTTATCTTGGCCAAAACTTCATTTTTGATTGTATTTTTTATCTCTATTTTTTTCCTAACAAAATGCCGATTACTCTTTTTTTCCCATAAGTTATGTTCATTTAGTCATTTTACTTTGTTCTATCGTTTATTTATTTCTTAATTTATATACAATTCTTAAATAAACAAAACTTATGAGACTGGAGAAGTATTTGTATTTCCTGAGTGATTTGTTATTGAAGTTCCTTCTCAACACCCTACCTCAAAGTCTGTGTCTCTATTATCTCCACCTTGTTGGAACTATCATAAGTCGTTACAATTGCTGCCCATTTTGCACATATCCCACGTCGAAATCATCAATGATGGTTATGGTAGTACCTGTAAAAAAGAAGGGTGCTTTAGGAAGTGGTAAAATGGAAATGGATAAATTTGTTGGCTTGCATTCTTTAGGAAAGTATTGGAGGTGGGTGGCTTCCTTCTTTCTTTCTTCTCACGGGATCTTGGTAGAGCCATATACTCTCTTCCTTTCGTATATGCTTCTTTCGACGCTATATGTAAAACCTTTTTTAGAAGAAAAAAAAAAAAGGTCTTATTTGTAAGATTTTATTTCAATTTATCATAAAAAAAAAGATTTTATTTCAATTTCTAGTTACATTTAATTACTTCTTTTCAAAAACGTTCTTAATAAGTTAATACTTTCTATAATCTCAATAATAATTATGTGGATAGTTTTGAAGAAGAAAATTAAATGTTTACATTTCCAATATCACTGTTAACCTTCGTTCTTGGTCGAAGTAATTTTCTTCAAAAAAATCTTATATAGGACCGGACGGAGTAGTGTTTATAGAGCTTTTTCATGTTGTTTCATATATGTTTTTCTTTTTAAAATCAAATGCATAATTAATACTATTTTTTTCTAACTATACATTTATTTATTATAACTCCTTTTTTTTAATATTTTTTTCTCTTCAATGATGATTATATAGGATATTACAATTAAAATATTCTAAATTCTTACATCATTTAATTATTTCTTAAAAATTGTATATAACATTAAAACACATATTATGAAAGGGATGAAGTGGAGGGAGTAAATGATGTGAGTGTTTATGGTGTTTTTTGGTATAAAATAAAATTTTATTATCAACGAAGCAAAATATAACACAATCTAGAGCATATACCCAGTCAAGCCATCTTCTAAGAAGGGTTCATGACCAAAGTATACACCAATTCTCAATTAGCAACATGCCACCTTCTATGAAGGAGTGTTTATGGTGTTGGATCTGTTATTACGATAACTTTCCCTCTAACCAAAATCTTCGGGCTCCATTTCATGGAGCATCATTTTTCTAATTGTGTGATAATTTCATCAAGCTCAATAAATCAATGTTTGTTTTACTACTTTTGTTCTTATCATTTTATAGTAATTAGTCATTTTTTCATGTAGAAAATCTCGTATTAATTAGATGAAGTAGAATTATAAAAAAAATAATAATAATAATTGATGATGCCTTGGGTTTGTAAAATGACAATTATTTAGGAACAAATCAATTTTGCTACAACAAGAATTATAGAGGAACCAAGAGAGTATATAGTTTTTACACAATAAAAGATGTCATTCTAATCATTAAAAGAGAAAGAAAAGCAAAAATTAATTGCTTACAAAAATTGAAATTGACCAAAAGTCTTAATTCTTTAATGATGGCCAACTTTGAACTAATCACTATCCTTTTTTTACCTATATTTAGAGGGTATCATAGGCACAAAGCCTATATTCTTAATATGAACTCATATTTGACGAAGAAGAGTCTAAAAAACATAACTTGATAGTTGTTTGTGTATGGTTTCTTATTGTAATGAATAAAAATAATTCTAAGCGAGAACGATGCTCTTTTACGAACATAGACTAAAAACAAAAAACATAAATGAATTTCATGGAAAAATGTTGATCATAATTGAGGTTTTCACACACTTGCCAAGCTAGTCCTTAAAGTTGATGTAATAAGATATAATTGAGGTTTTCACACACTTGCCAAGCTAGTCCTTAAAGTTGATGTAATAAGATATGATCATACTGGACCCAAATGGTCCAAATTCAAATTAAAAAGTATATCATGCCCAATTTTAAGATGCACTTTTAGGGTTTTGCACGTCTTCCACTACTATAAATAATAAAAATGCTCATCACCAAGGAAACAAACTTACATGTCGGCGGGTACGAATCTTTCTCAAGTCATAATCTTACTTCATTGATTCTCATTTCTCTTATTGCATTCGTTTATGCTCCTTCATCTTCTTATATTCTCTCTCTTTTTGTTTATCTTCCTTTTGTCACCCTCTTCCACACAAGTTCTTTCATTTTCTCAAAGCATAAATATAGTCACCCAAAATAATAGTTAGTTCTCTCTCTCAAAATTAATTCATGATCTAAATTTTTTTTATAAGCCAAGATAATTTATTAAGCGGAGGAGCCTAAGAAGTACTCTAACCCACAACACCAACAAAGTCAATTACATTACAAGACTAAGAATGCATGACTTGGGTGAAACACACCAGTGAGTAAAGGACACACTAAAGAGAAGCCTGCAATGCAGTTCGCCCACACCCAGGACCTAATCTTTATTATGTCCCTCAAAGCTACACTATCCCAAACTCCATCATTAAAAATTATTTGACTTCTCATTAACCACAAAGATCATATTACCACATTCTAAAAAACTAGACCCCATCTCTTTTACTTCTTATGACTAAAAATTTCCCAAAATAACAACATATCAACTAAAAGGGTATCATTAAAAGTTAATGATCTAAACCGTTAGCAATATGAGAAAAGACCCATTAGAAGACAAAAAAGGGTATCTGAAATATGATTTTCAACCAAACAAAGCATCAAGCTTGTCAAGCTTGGAGATGAAAAAAATAAACAAAAGTCTTTCGATTTGGTGAAGGATAGTCTAAAAAAAATAACTTAATTTTTTGTTTGTGTACAGTTTCAATATTGAAATTAATAAAAGATTATCCACGTTAACGAATCTCTATAATGAAAATAGACTAAAAACGGAAAACATGATTAAACTCAATGGAAAAATGTTGATTAGAATTAGTATTGGCAATTAGGGCTGGCAGGCGGGCTTAGCCTGCGCTCGCAAATGGCCCACATTTTTTGAGGGCGGGTCTATAATAATATTTAGGGCCAGAAATTCAGGCCCTGCCCGCCCTAAATGCGGGCATGCGGGCGGCCCGCGTTCTTTTTTTTTTTAATTCTAAAAGGAAAAAATAAAGCACTCACAGTTCAAAAAAACACAGCCACAGTCCAAAAAAAAAATTCACAGCCCCAAACACAAATCATTAGGAATTCTTTTTTAAGCCAAATAATTTTATTTAACTGAAAATCAAAAAAAGGGACCCAGTATAAGTTATACTCAAACCCAAATCCATAAAAATGAATGGTAGTATGTTACTCCATACAATGCATATCAATGTGATAAAGCATAAAATAGTAAGTAGAGTTACAGATCAGCAAAGAGAAAAACAAAAACGACAACCATAGAGTAGGAACTCAGCGATAATTCAGAACTTGATCTTGAACTCACCCACAGACCATTTGAATCTTAATTTTACAATATCAATATCCAAAAAAAAAATCGTAAATACCAATAATCCCAAGTAATCAATTAAAGGATGTACAAAGAGATTAGAAATAGGATAAAAAGGAAGTACCTTGACTTATATTAGAGGATTCTTTAAGTTTATTTGATTTTCTTTTAACAATCAAAGTAAGTCAGCAACTAAAAAAAATTTGTTTTTTTTTAATTCCCTCCCGCGGGTCGCCTGTGCCCGCCCAACGCCTGCAAATGTCTGCAAAAAAATAGGGCGGTCGCGGGCGGGCATAATTTTAAAGTTGGGTCTAAAATCTATGCCCTGGTCGCAAAATATTCCGGGCAGGTGAGCATGGCTTAAGCCCACGGGGCGAGCGGGTCCCGCGAGCTTAAGGCCTAATTGCCAATATTAATTATAAGCTAAGATAGCCAGCAAAGTTGAAGTGATAAAATGTGATCATATTGAAACCGTATGGCCCAAATTCAAATTAAAAAGTACATCAGGCCCAATTTGAAAAAATGAACTTCCTTAGGGTTTTGTATGTGTTCCACGACAACTATAAATAATAATAATGCTCATCTTCAAGGGCACAAATTTATAGGTTGACGGCTACCAATAAATCTCAAACCCTAATTTCACACTAACAATTCTTATTCCTCTTGTCCCATTCGTTTCTGGTCCTTCATCTTCTTTTGTTCTATATCTCTGTCTTTTTTAAATCGTCATTGCTATTACCCTCTTCCACACAAGCTCTCTCATTCTCTCAAAGCGTAAATAAACTCGCCTAAACCAAAAGTTTTTTCTTTTTATCAAAACTCATGCCAGAACCACATGTTTGCAGGCGTCTTGTAGTGTTATTACTTTTCAGGTTGCCTTTATTTTCCTCCTAATCCTAAGATCACAACTGCCAATAAACGTGTGGTTATTATGCTTGCTTTTTGTGCTTAGATCAGTACTATATATATGTGTGTGTGAGTGTGTGTGTGTGTGTTCTGAATCCTTTTCATTTCCATTTTTCTTTTATGGTCGTCTTTTCTAATGTTAAAAACTATTATTGTTTCTTGTCTTTGATAGATTCATGAGTGAAGATACTTCAAAGATAATTGATGCAGATCTGCTTGGATGGAAATATCAATTGATGTCTTATACATTTTTCCCTTTTTTCGTTCTCTATGATTTGAATTGATGACAGTCGGCGACTATGATTTCCTTGATTAAAGGTAAATTAATTTATTTAATACTCCTAATTTTTTTTATATTTTATATTTATAGTCCATCATACATTAAGATCTATGACTCTATGCCAATTTATCAGGTTTTTGTGTATTCTTTTATGTTTAATTCCTCCCAAATAAATTAAACTTTTTTGGGATAAAAAATAAATATTTAGGGTAAGCGTTCATCTTTTACTTTTTATAAGTTGTTATTTTTTTTATCATACTTCTTAATAGCTAGTGTTTTGATTTTTGCTTTGTTGTGTTTTTTATAGATGCCTTTTACAACAAATTATCAAAAAAATGTTTTAAAGTTGAAGAATCTACGTAGCATATTCTCATTTCATACATTGAGTATATTTTAGCAATTTTTGTAAATTTATGATTCCATATTTTCCTTTTTAGTGATGCATGTGTTTGGTAGTGTTAGTTGGATGGTTGTATAAAGGGTTCAGTAGTTCACATCTAGAACAAAAATTTAAAGTTTAAAAATTATATTAGTTTAAAGGCATTTATTTAACAAATGTTGGGGGTTTTCAGCATTGGGAATTGATTTTATAACCTTTCTATTTGGGTTTTTTACCCCTCTTAATAAAATTTGTTACAAAATTACACATCCCTCTTAAAAATCAAAATACTCCCTATTCCTTCTCCCAACCATTCCTCCTTCCATCTTCCTCAAAACTTCTTTCTCCGTCTCTCTCACGTTTTCTCTCTCACTCCCTTTCGGTCTCAATCTCTCATTGTAAACCCAAAACCCAAGCCACTCTTTTTGGTGGATATTTGTGTGTCTTTCTTAATCTTCTTTCTTTGTTGTGTTCTCTGTTTGATGAGGGGCATGGACACCTCGATAGTAACGTAGGAACAAAAAAAACCTAATTTTTGTTCCTACACCATTGCCTAGGCGTAAGAAGAAATTTGAGATGTACAACACTTTTTTTTAATAGGCAGTATTGAAGGTGTTAATTTTTGTTTAGGGTTTCTGTTAATTTATGTTGTTGTTTTTATTTTTATTATAATTTTTATTTTTATTTTGTTGATGTGTTTTGGTTTATTTTTTTTAATAGCAATGGCTCCTAAGACTAGCCAGGGGAGGAATGTTGTTCCGGATGAAGGCGCTCAAGGTCGTGCTCCAAGACAATATATGACCAACTCACTAAGAAAGAGGCGCACCCTTGAATGGGAAGGACCGTCCGAGCCAGTAGCTCCCTCATCCTCCAGTAGTGAAGAACTGATTGAGGAGGAACCGATACATGTAGCAATGGATGAGCGAACGGCAGAAGAACAACCATAGATTCCTGACCCTCAGGACACATTGTTGCTAACTACATACTTATAGCACCACGCTAAGGAGATATGGCAGGGAAAAGTAAGTGGTGATAGTCATAAAGCTGACTTGTTTAGTTGAATTATTTTTATTATATTAGCGTGTGTTAATTATGTTTCTTTCATGATTTATAGGAACACCTTTCGACTAGGTGCATAATCATTCCTTTGGTTTTTCGAAGCTCAACAACGAAAGGCGAGTTCCACAACAAGTGAGGGAGATCGTGGAAGGTTCATGTTTGGCACCGCTTGTGGGTGTCACTCACAGTTTTATCGACAAAAGACTGCTGGGAGCATTTGTTGATAGGTGGTATCAGGACAATTCAATATTAGCTGAGATCGGGGGCGGGGGGGTGTCAAAAAACCCAATAGGGGTGGTGAGAAAATCAATTCCCTTCAACATTAGCTTGCTCGGATGTTAGCATGAGGTGACAAAAATAATGCGACCTCAAATAGCATCCCCATGTCCATGTGAGCTTTTTATTACTTTAAGTTCAACGGATGTGCTTTTAAGCAGGCATGGAGTTGTGCTGACCAGGGTTGGCTTGGCTGCGTTACCACACTGCCCACAGGGAACATTGTGAACTCGGTGGAAATTGGTACACGTCTGGGAAATTACATGAGTACTATGATTTGAGAATGAGAAAAAGGCGTAGACTGAATTCAGGCATGGACTGAATATTGCTATCTTTGCTTTGGACATGTGCCTACTGAAGGTTAAACTTGAGAGTAGCGATCATATTCTCGTTGTATCTCGCTCGTTGTTGCCATGCACTTGCTTCCACAGTCAACTGCTCAATTTGATTCACAAGTTCTATATTCTGCTTATTGATGTTTTCTGCCTTGGCTTCTTTCTCATATAATTTTTGATGAACTTTGTCTTCAATGATTTTAACACTCTGAAGATGTGTCCCCTCAACCTTCTCCAAGATTGTTTGGCATAATCGTGCATCCTATTCAAAAGGAGAATATTGATTATTGTCGCATCTTCAATCCTACGCCTTACAAGTGGTGTACTAGGAAAAAATTAGAAAAAAAAAACCCAGTATGCCAAGGCTTAGACCTACTTGTAAAATACACATACGCCCAGGCCTAGCGTACTGGGAATTTTTTTTTTGAAAAAAAAAAACCTACACCTTTGTCGAGCCATACGACATGTTTCGTACGCTTCGACATTGACATACGACACTTTTTACACACACAAAAAAAGAATAATGTAGTATGTGATTGGGGTGCTTGTGGGTGAGTTTAGGGGTGAGTTAGTGAGTGTGAGTGTGTGAGGGAGAAGAAGAAGAAGAAGGAAAATGAGAAGAAGAAATAAAGAAGAAGCTAAGAAGATGGAGGGGGTGAAAAAGAAAGAAAGAAGAAGAAGATGAAGAAAGGGGGGATATTTTTGGAAAAAAAATTAAAGGGGAGTCAAAAACCCAAAAAGGGGGTTAGAAAATCAAAGCCCTAGTTGTAAGTTGTAAGTGTAGCTTCCAGAAATAAGGTTGTGTTGCGCTGACCAGGGTTGGCTTGGCTGCGTTACCACATTGCCCGCAGGAAGGGAACATTGAGAAAATTGTTTGTTTGATTGAAGGTTATTTATATTGGACGGTTGGATTTGTGACACCCTTTTTCCCCAACAAGTAAATACTAACATAATTACGTATTACTAGAAAAACATATGGACTTGTTATTGAATAGAAATTATGAGAATAAAAATTTCTCTTTTAAAGCGGGTGCACAAACCAAAACATTGAACTCTTGGAGAAGATATCTGGTATAATTTTCTTAAATACATATAGCATCGGTGCCTTCGAAAACGTGTTGAGTTAGTAAAGGTAGATGATGCTTATCCATTCATTTCTCTCACGGAATTAATACTATTTTCAAATAACATAAACGAGTTCTTTCATATAACCTTTATCAGAGTAGCGGAAGTTATGAGACTATGTAGCTAATAGAAATATAAACGTAGGTCATATATATATAACTGAAAAGAGTCAAGATATACATAGTCCCATCATAAGTCTCCAAGGTCCATATACAAGTCCATAAGATCTATGTCCAAAATAAGACCATAACCCTAGAGTACTCAAAAGTATATCTACAATATATATACATCTCAAAATATAGACTCTAAAGGTGGCCACATAGATCTGGCAGCATCAGTAGTAGTAGTGAGAGTAGTAGCAATCTCCAAGCAGCAACAGGTAACAACATCATCATCATCATCAGCAGCAGTAGTATCTCCTCCACGGCATCCCCACACCGGATCCCATGATCCTCATCATGTACCATATGCACATACCTAGGGATCATCATCCCTCCAATCACTCCCAGTAGAATGTACGACAGGCTCGCCTCCGCTCTCGTCCTCCACCGGATCCTCCTCGATCTCATCCGAGGGAGAGTGTACCCTACCACTGGGTAAAGGGTCAGGAGATGGTGTGACCCTGACTGGGCTCCTCGGATCAGAAGGGGGAGTCTCCTCGCGGACGACTCTAGAAGAAAAAGGATGTGAGCGGGTAGGTCTGAAACGAAAACTGTGATAAGAGTGAGCTAGTCGTGTGGGAGGTGGTCCATGGTATGTGTAAAACGGGAGTACGTGCATAGTGTATATGATGGGAATCCTAAATCTACGAGGACGAAATCGAATCAATGGGTTCGGGTGGTAGAAGGTAATCTCTACCTCTCCCTCGAACACCGCGCGATGGTCCTCATAGATCCATGTGCCACTAGGAAGTGGCCGGATCTCGATGCAAGCGATGTAGCGAGACATAACCTACAAGGGCATAGGGGTAAGCAATTCTATACACATAATCAACAGAGTATAAATATATGTACAATATGAATATGTAAATATGCAACAATAAACAACAATCACATTTAGCACTTAGCAGTTATTGAATGCATGTAGGATGCTCATACTTATTTCATTTATCAACATTATTCTTAAGTTAAATGAGTGGCATGATGTATGAATTTAGCTCTCAAGCCTATCTCCATCGATCTATGTCACTCTCTGACGTCCATCCCTGACAACCCATCACTCACCAGTGCGTTGTATTCCTAAGTATACAACATTTCGTACATTCACCAAGAATGTACACGACAAGCTTGGAATCCGTGCCACCCGAGCACATCCCGTCATCCAAACGGTATAACCATATCGGCATCCACTAAGCCGACCACGTCTTCAACGTGTCATCAAGCAAGCGTAATTGGCACTCCCAAAGGCCCTCCACATGTTACCAAAACATGATAAACGACCTACCATCCAAACTCCAAAATGAATGCATCATTTTTCGCTTAAAGGGTTTGATTGATGTTTTCCTTGTTAATAATACCCGACGTGCCACCCGAGCAGCGTCTCCTCATTCAAATAAAAACTTATCATTTCATCAATCAAGTTCCTTTTAAGTCTTAGATCACTTGGATTATTGTTATTTAAGTGTTAACAAATGACTTAGAATTGAAAATGGTATTTTAGGTTTCTGGCTAAAATACTCGAGTATTCCTTAGTTCATCAGTTTCCAGTTTTACTCGAGTAGTTCATCATTATACTCGAGTCGTTCATCCCCTTTCAGAAAGTTAAGTTTCAGATTTTCAATAAAATACTCGAGTAGTTCATGAGATACTCGAGTCGTTCATCAACCCAGAATACTCGAGTAGTTCATGCATTACTCGAGTCGTTCATCAAACTTGACTCTTGTTGCATCTGGTAATACTCGAGTCTTAAGCCAGATACTCGAGTCGTGCGCCAAAATCCACACTGGTGCATCACGAAATACTCGAGTATCGAGCCATCTACTCGAGTTTTATCAAACAAAACAGACTGAAAACTTGGTTTTTACATACCATTTTCATTTCTAAACATTTCTAACCCAAACCAATGATCAAAACAGTTCATATATCATATGTTGAACATGTTACAACACTTATCACATATCAAATTACAGGTTTGACAGAGAATCACAAGATTATGCATAAAACACATAATTTCACAACTTAACACTTCAATTTGTAAAACACTCAACAAATTTGTGAAAGAATGCTCATTACAGCTTGCATGCATGATATAGAACTTGCTCAACACAATCATAGAGCATGAGTTGGTCTCCAAACCAAAGTTCCTATTCAATCTAAGCCCTTAGAGCCCCTTGGTGGCTCTCTAATGAAAATCATGGAATTTAAACTCTATCTAGTGCATAAAATTACTTCCCCTTACCTCTCAGACGTGTACCAACAGAGAATTCCAAAGAAAAAGCCCTCCAACACCAGAAATGCCTTTGAACACCACATGCAAGAAAGTTTTGAGTGCATCACCAAAATTGAATTGGTTTACATGGAAGACAGAGATAACAATTGGGGAAATTAGATTTTCTAGACTCTATGCAATACATACTAACTAGAGAAATCGAATTGAGACCCAATGAACACGGGAGCTTACCAAAATCAAGGCTCCAAGTAAACTCCAAAGAAGGGTTTGACAAAGAACAGCTCCACTTCCAAGCTCCAATTCTTCCACCACACTCACTCAAACCTCACGATTTTGGTGTCTATACAAAGCTCGTGATGTGAGCTTTGTATTGGTGTATAATTTGTCACTCAGATCAGCACACAGAGGAAGAATCGAATGAAATGATTCCAGAACCCTAACACACTAACTCTTCTTCAATTTGGCAAAATGGCTCTCAATCTGAGTCCAATTGGTTTATATAGCCAAGGAGCATGTCCATGCACGTTGACATGCATACAGGGACGTGTTGTGGAGGGTGTTTTCGTGTCAAGGCGGCGGTAACTCGGTGCTGACTCATCAAAACGCACTAACGTTGAGCAACTCTGACCAGAATGTTGGAAACCAACAAGCGGGCTTAGCAATTACTAGGGGGGGTGAATAGTAATATGGAAGCAACAGTGACTAATTTTCGGTGCAATTAAAAGATAATTGATCAAAAGCTTGTTTTTCTGAAACTGGGCAATTTACTCGAGTGAAATGAAGAACACTCGAGTGAAAGTCCACGAAATACTCGAGTGAATTGAATAACACTCGAGTGTTTTATGCAGAACAGAAAGGAGCAGTTTCAGAGAAATTTAGCAAAATGATTCAATTTCTTAAAGACTAATCCAGGGCAGATATAAATCAAAGTAGAGGGCAATTAAACTAAGTTAAAACAAGTTGAAAACAAGTTAATTGCAACCAATTGCTACTAGAATTATAAAAGCCCCTTTCTAGAGAACTTAGGGTTTGGTTTTACTTGAAAATTAAGAAAGCTATAAAAGAGAGAGACAACACCAATTTTATCCTGGTTCACACTCAATATAGAGTGCTAATCCAGTACCCCTAATCAACTTAGGAGTTTCTACTAGTAATCAAATTGTTAGAAATTACAAGGATAAATTGACATTCCTCACTCAATCCTAACCCTTTTCAAGAGTGTACCAAACTCTTGAAATTTCTACCCCAACTTGATTTGGTGATGAAGAGTCTCTTCTTCTTAAGCTCCTTGGAACCTCCAAGAGCCCACCAAGCTAAGAATCCTCTTAGTCTTTGTGCTTGAGAACCTCCCAAGGCTTGAGAACTTGGATACCTCACCAAGTACTTGGATACCTCACCAAGATTTTCTAAACAAGCTAAAGTGTTTGAGTGTTTGAGAATTTTACAACAAATAATTCTCTTACAAATGAAGCACACTCTCTTAACTCACTAAGACAAATAATAAAGATGAATGCTTGGTTGAGTTTAGAGAGAAAATGATTTTTAACACTTGAGAGAGAGAGAATCAATGAAAGAATGTAAGCTTGTTGTACTGGATAATGGCCACTATTCAGAATATAAGTAAGGGGACAAAAGGGAAGGAAAAACCAAGTTATTCTTTCTTTTTGTCCTCTTCTAACATTTAAAAAATTTGCTGTTAGACCTAAATCACTCGAGTCTTTTTGGAAACACTCGAGTGTTTTGTGGTCAACTCTGATAGTGTTGCCTTTTTACTTTATCCAACGACTATATTACTGAAAATTCATAAATCACTCGAGTGAATTGAGAATCACTCGAGTGAATTGGTCAATGTTGGAAAAATTAAGTTTTCTAACATTGTTTTCAATTCTCTTCTCAAGTCTGATTGGTTTTAATCTCAACCTTTCATGCATGAATATTATTTGACCTTATGTGAGAATAAAAACCTAAACTACCCACTCTCATAAATAAAATACATTAAGAATAAATGAGAATGAATAATTAAACTAAGCACTTGATCTTCTTTATTGTTGGGCTTGCATTCTTCAAATTAAGTCCATAATTTAATTACATTGTCATCATCAAAATTAATCCACCTTAATCGGAGATTTGATTTTACAATCTCCCCCTTTTTGTTGATGACAAAATAATTAAACCTCTAGCACTTGAGAGCTCCCCCTCAATCTAGGAACCTTTTTAACCTGTACAATCCAGAAAATGCCAAGCACAACGTAATACAATAATAATCATAAACAAGTGCTCATTGGTATCAGAGTAAGAGCATATATCGTCAGAGTGTAAACAAGAAAGCGGAAAAAAATATGCTCTTTTCTCTTTAATCTCCTTTCTCCCCCTTTTTGTCATGATAAAAAAAATAACATTTTGGAAACAAAGGTGGAGAATGAAGGATACCAATAAGAAAACTTTCCCTTAAGAGTAAATAAGAATCAAAATATGACTATGAAGCAATATTGAAAAACCATGAAGGAACATGAAATCCATGAAGAAAACATGATTAATGCACAAACATCATTAATGCACCATACACAAACCATAAAGCATGAGTTTAAAAAAAAGGTACATCAGACTATAACTGATGAATTCACTCGAGTGAATTTTAAAACACTCGCGTGTTTTTCAGAAAACCTGAAAAACACTCGCGTGAAAATGATTCACTCGCGTGTTGGCCGAAAGATGGATTTTCAGAAACCTGTAGTTCACTCGAGTGAAATGGGATTCACTCGAGTGTTGGCCGAAAACACGCGTATTTTTCATCAGACCTGCTCAAAAACTTTTCCAATTAAAACTGATTTAATTTTGAATTAAAATTACTCGAGTGATTTAAGAAACACTCGAGTGTTTTTATCAGTTATGCTGAAAATCGCAGTTTTAAGACACACAACACAAAATTCACCACATGTAATGAAAACAACAGATGGGAAACTTAATCACACACAATTAAAGACATAAATTCATAACATCTCAAGGTAATTTCAAACAAGTATCATCACACATTGAATTTAGACATACTTGGTGATTTTCAAATGGCACAAATCAATTAGTTTATACTTGACTCATCTAGAATACCAAGTTCCCCTCTTATATGATAAAAGGTATCCCTTGGTAAGGGTTTTGTAAAAATGTCCGCTAATTGATTTGTGGTACTTACAAATTAAATTGTGCAATCACCCTTTTGAACATGATCCCTTAGGAAATGATGTCTAATTTCAATGTGTTTAGTCCTTGAGTGATACACCGGATTCTTAGTTAGATTGATGGCACTTGTGTTATCGCATTTTATTGGAACACTTTCTAATTTCAAACCAAAATCCAATAATTGTTGTTTCATCCACAAGAGTTGAGCACAACAACTACCGGCGGCGATATATTCCGCTTCAGCGGTGGAAAGAGCAACACAAGCTTGCTTGTTAGAAAACCATGACACTAATGAACTTCCCAATAAATGGCAAGTACCACTAGTGCTTTTGCGATCAAGCTTGCATCCCGCAAAGTCGGAATCCGAATAGCCAACTAAATTAAGACTAGCATCCCTAGGATACCATAATCCGGTGTTAATTGTTCCTTTAAGATATTTAAAAATATATTTAACTGCGGATAGGTGTGATTCTTTAGGATTTGCTTGAAAACGGGCACACATGCACACACTAAACATAATATCCGGTCTAGATGCGGTAAGATATAGAAGACTACCTATCATACCCCTATATTTACTAACATCAACCGGTTTACCTATGTCATCCTTGTCTAGGTAGCATGTTGTGCTCATGGGAGTGTATGCTTCTTTTCATTTGTCCATTCCGAATTTTCCAAGGAGCTCCTTGCAATATTTTCCTTGATGCACAAAAATCCCCTCCTTGACTTGCTTGATTTGAAGTCCTAGGAAGAACTTGAGCTCCCCCATCATGGACATTTCAAATTCCTTTTTCATCAAATTAGAGAACTTTCTACACAAGGACACGTTAGTGGCACCAAAGATAATATCATCTACATATATTTGCACTAACAAAATGTCCTCTTTGGTTTTATAGATGAATAGTGTATTATCAACCTTTCCCCTTTGAAAGCCATTTTCTAATAGAAAGGTACTTAATCGATCATACCAAGCTCTAGGAGCTTGTTTTAATCCATAAAGTGCCTTTTTCAACTTGTAAACATGGTTTGGAAACTCATGACTTTCAAAACCGGGTGGTTGTTTAACATACACTTCTTCATTTATGAAACCATTCAAGAAAGCACTCTTGACATCCATTTGATAAAGAGTAAAATTCATAATTGATGCAAAGACAAGCAAGATTCGGATTGCCTCAAGACGTGCAACCGGAGCAAAGGTCTCATCATAATCAACACCTTCCTCTTGGTTGTACCCTTGGGAAACAAGTCTCGCTTTGTTTCTTATAATCAAACCGGATTCATCAAGTTTATTTCTATAAATCCATTTTAAACCAATTATGGTATGATCATCGGGTATAGGCACTAATTCTCAAACATCATTTCTAACAAATTGATTTAGCTCTTCTTGCATGGCCATAACCCAATGTTCATCCATAATTGCTTCCTTAATTGAATTTGGTTCGATTTGAGAAACAAAGGAAACAAAATGACAAATGTTTTGAATTGACCTACGAGTTAATACTCCCTTGGAAAGATCTCCTATGACATTGTCAATAGGGTGAGCTTTCACCGTTTTCCAAGCCGGATCAAGTTCATCTTTGACTTCTCCTTCATCCTTTGATTTTTCCATCTCTTTGTCAACATTTGAAATCTCAAGATCATCATCACTACCATCACATAAAACACTATCTTCTTTCGAAGACTCATTAAAAACAACATGAATTGATTCTTCAATAGTCATAGTTCGTTTATTATAAACTCTAAAAGCTTTACTATGAGAAGAGTAACCCAAAAATATTCCCTCATCCGATTTAGAATCAAATTTTCCAAGTTGATCTTTTCCATTGTTTAAAATGTACACTTTGCATCCAAAAACATGGAAATGGGATATATTGGGTTTTCTACCTTTGTAAAGCTCACAGGGGATTTTCTTTATCATGGGCCTAATTAAAATTCTATTCATTACATAACAAGCCGTATTAACGGCATCGGCCCAAAAGTATTGAGGTACTTGAGAATCATTTAACATGGTTCTAGCAAGTTCCTCTAGCACCCTATTTTTCCTCTCAACAACTCCATTTTGTTGTGGAGTTCTAGGTGCCGAATATTGGTGCTCAATTCCATGCTTATCACAAAATCTATCAAATTTATAGTTTTCAAATTCACCTCCATGGTCGGTTCGAATAATAATCACTTTTTGATTTACTTGGTTGTGTGCAAGTTTAATGTGGCGTTTAAAAGACTTGTAGGTCTCACTCTTAGCACTTAAAAACAATGTCCATGTAAATCTTATAAAATCATCAACAATCACCAAGGCATAGTAGTTGCCACCAAAGCTTTTTACTTGAGAGGGTCCAAACAAGTCCATGTGAAGCATTTCCAATGGTCTTGTTGTGGACACATCATTTTTGGAACCAAAATGATTTTTAGTTTGTTTGCACTTCTTGCAAGGAGTGCAATCACCTTTAATTTGAAAATTGAGCTTTGGTAACCCAACTACTAAGTCTTTGGATTGAAGTTTCTTAAGTTGATTTACATTAATGTGAGCGGTCCTACGATGCCATAACCAAGTATCACTTTCTTTGCTAATTAAACATTTTGAAACTAAAGAAGTGATATTATTCAATTCAACCATGTAAGTGTTATTAGACCTTTTTCCAACAAATTTGATAGATTCATCTTTGTCACTTTTTATGAGACAATGAGTAGAGGTAAATAATACATGGTTACCAATATTACATAATTGACTAATGCTCAAAATATTATGTTCTAATCCTTGAACATAAAGTACATTATCAATAACCAAGTTGGAAGAATTACCAATTTTACCTATACAAAGTATTTTTCCTTTGTTGTTGTCCCCATATGTGACATATCCCTTTTCCTTAGGAGTAAGCTCAATGAAGTGTCGCTTATCTCCCGTCATGTGCCTAGAACATCCACTATCAAGTATCCAAAGTTGCTTTCCGGTTCTAAGGCACACCTACAAGACACAATCACTTGCTCATTTTGGGTACCCAAATTATGTTGGGTCCCTTTTTGTTAGTCTTGGATGATTCTTCCTTCTTAATCCAAACATAAGTACCATTTTGAATTCCAAAAGATTTGATATGGCACTTATTGTTTGTATGTCCAAATTTTCCACAAAAAAGCAAGTTGGTTTCTTTGTAAAATCAATTTTTGAGAATGAACCAACCACTTTATTTTTCTTTTTCTTGTGGACATATCCTAGACCGGTTTTGTTTGAGTTGTGTCTAAGAGAACCAATTAACCGATCTAGGTTTTTATCACTTTTGTTAAAAGTGTTGAGTTTGATTTTCAAATCATTAACTTCTTTTTCAAGCACACAACACTTTTCACAATGAGTGATGGTATATAAGTGATTTGCATTCTCACAAACATGACTAGAGTTAGCAAGTTCCAAGGATGCATTTTGGAGTTTCAAATCATTAATAGATTTTTCTAATTCATTGATTTCCTTTTGATACTCCAAAAGCTTCTTTCCTTTTTCTTCGTTAACTTTAGAAAGTCTCTCAAATTGAGTTAACATTTCATTATATTCACTTAGCAAATCATCATAAGAAATAGTATGAGAGGAGGTGTAAGAATAATTAGATGATACCTCATCCTCACTCTCATTGTCTTTTCTTTCACTACTTGAGGAGGCTTCATTGTCATTCTTGGCCATGAGGCATAGCTTGGCTTCCTCATCATCCGAACTACTTGAGGATGACTTGGAATCCTTTTCCGGTTCATCCCAAACAATTTAAGCTCTTTTCCCTTTGCCATCTTGAGTCTTCCTCTCATTCTTTCTCAAGTAGGTGGGACATTCCATTTTTATGTGTCCTATCCCACCACACTCATGACATTTGACACTTTCGCTTGAGCTCTTGTTTCTTGGCTTGCTATCCTTGAATCTTTTGTCTTGAGGTCTCTTGTCCTTAGAGAATGATGAACTACCCTTTTTGCCTTTGAGGAATTTGTTGAACCTCTTGGCAAATAAGCCAATCTCTTCCTCATTTAGAGCATGATCAGAGCTTTCACTTGAAGATTCATCTTCATCCTCTTTTGACATTTTGGTTGAGGCTCTTAGAGAGATGCTCTTCTTTTTCTTGTCCGAGTCTTCATTTAGGTGAAGTCTTGATAGTTCCATCTCATGTTCTTGGAGCTTCCCAAACAAGGTGGTCAAGTCCATAGATTTTACATCCTTAGCTTCCTTGATGGCGGTCACCTTAGGTTGCCATCTCCTATCAAGACATCTCAAGACTTTGTTAGTAGTTTCACCATCTCTAAATTCCTTTCCTAAGCCAATCAATTGGTTAATGATATGTGTGAACCTTGTTTGCATATCATTGATAGACTCATTAAGGAACATATGAAAGAGCTCATATTCATGAGTTAAAGCATTTAATCTTGAGTCTCTAACTTCACTAGTTCCCTCATGAGTAATTTGCAAGGTATCCCACATTTCTTTAGCCGATTAACATTATGAAATCCTATGAAATTCATTTTTGGACAAGGTGGAGAAGATGATATTTTTAGCTTTTAAATATGGAAGCAACAGTGCAATTACTAGAGGGGGGTGAATAGTAATATGGAAGTAACAATGACTAATTTTCGGTGCAATTAAAAGATAATTGATCAAAAACTTGTTTTTCTGAAACTGGGCAATTTACTCGAGTGAAATGAAGAACACTCGAGTGAAAGTCCACGAAATACTCGAGTGAATTGAAAAACACTCGAGTGTTTTATGCAGAACAGAAAGGAGAAGTTTCAGAGAAATTTAGCAAAATGATTCAATTTCTTAAAGACTAATTCAGGGCAGATATAAATCAAAGTAGAGGGCAATTAAACTAAGTTAAAAACAAGTTGAAAACAAGTTAATTGCAACCAATTGCTACTAGAATTATAAAAGCCCCTTTCTAGAGAACTTAGGGTTTGGTTTTACTTGAAAATTAAGAAAGCTATAAAAGAGAGAGACAACACCAATTTTATCCTGGTTCAAACTCAATATAGAGTGCTAATCCAGTACCCCTAATCAACTTAGGAGTTTCTACTAGTAATCAAATTGTTAGAAATTACAAGGATAAATTGAGATTCCTCACTCAATCCTAACCCTTTTCAAGAGTGTACCAAACTCTTGAAATTTCTACCCCAACTTGATTTGGTGATGAAGAGTCTCTTCTTCTTAAGCTCCTTGGAACCTCCAAGAGCCCACCAAGCTAAGAATCCTCTTAGTCTTTGTGCTTGAGAACCTCCCAAGGCTTGAGAACTTGGATACCTCACCAAGTACTTGGATACCTCACCAAGATTTTCCAAACAAGCTAAAGTGTTTGAGTGTTTGAGAATTTTACAACAAATAATTCTCTTACAAATGAAGCACACTCTCTTAACTCACTAAGACAAATAATAAAGATGAATGCTTGGTTGAGTTTAGAGAGAAAATGATTTTTAACACTTGAGAGAGAGAGAGAATCAATGAAAGAATGTAAGCTTGTTGTACTGGATAATGGCCACTATTCAGAATATAAGTAAGGGGACAAAAGAGAAGGAAAAACCAAGTTATTCTTCCTTTTTGTCCTCTTCTAACGTTTAAAAAATTTGCTGTCAGACCTAAATCACTCGAGTCTTTTTGGAAACACTCGAGTGTTTTGTGGTCAACTCTGATAGTGTTGCCTTTTTACTTTATCCTACGGCTATATTACTGAAAATTCATAAATCACTCGAGTGAATTGAGAATCACTCGAGTGAATTGGTCAATGTTGGAAAAATTAAGTTTTCTAACATTGTTTTCAATTCTCTTCTCAAGTCTGATTGGTTTTAATCTCAACCTTTCATGCATGAATATTATTTGACCTTATGTGAGAATAAAAACCTAAACTACCCACTCTCATAAATAAAATACATTAAGAATAAATGAGAATGAATAATTAAACTAAGCACTTGATCTTCTTTATTGTTGGGCTTGCATTCTTCAAATTAAGTCCATAATTTAATTACATTGTCATCATCAAAATTAATCCACCTTAATCGGAGATTTGATTTTACAATCTCCCCCTTTTTGATGATGACAAAATAATTAAACCTCTAGCACTTGAGAGCTCCCCCTCAATCTAGGAACCTTTTTAACTTGTACAATCCAGAAAATGCCAAGCACAACGTAATACAATAATAATCATAAACAAGTGCTCATTGGTATCAGAGTAAGAGCATATATCGTCAGAGTGTAAACAAGAAAGCGGAAAAAAATATGCTCTTTTCTCTTTAATCTCCTTTCTCCCCCTTTTTGTCATGATAAAAAAAATAACATTTTGTAAACAAAGGTGGAGAATGAAGGATACCAATAAGAAAACTTTCCCTTAAGAGTAAATAAGAATCAAAATATGACTATGAAGCAATATTGAAAAACCATGAAGGAACATGAAATCCATGAAGAAAACATGATTAATGCACAAACATCATTAATGCACCATACACAAACCATAAAGCATGAGTTTAAAAAAAAAGGGTACATCAGACTATAACTGATGAATTCACTCGAGTGAATTTTAAAACACTCGCGTGTTTTTCAGAAAACCTGAAAAACACTCGCGTGAAAATGAATTCACTCGCGTGTTGGCCGAAAGATGGATTTTCAAAAACCTGTAATTCACTTCGATGATCTCTATGCTTCGGAGGGGATTAATCTTTGGCTGTCGGCTGGAGGATACCCTTGATGTACATAAAAAATAATAACACAAACAATTAAAACTAATTAATTCTTCTAACTCACATATACTTTTAATTTTGTTTTTTACATTTAATTTTAATTTATCCACCAACTATCATTAATATGATCCCGCTAACTATTTTGTACAAAGTTGTATCCTCAAACTTTTGTTACTAGCTTTTGTGTTTGAGCTCTACATGATAGTTGTTTTCAGTTTCCTTCTCAAATACCTTATTACAATGTATTTTCCCAACTTCAAAAAGTTGGTAAAAAATTGTAAAAAGTATTGTCTAAAATTGAAGTTATGATAATAAATAAAAATGCTTGAATATTGTATATTATAGTGTCTAATTGGATAATTAATGGATGATACATTAAATTACTGAATTAATGATTAATTTATTTATTAGACAAAACATTAAAAACATACATATTCACTTATTTTCGTTAACTTTTTAAAATTTTACCATTTGAAAAAGCAATAAATAGAAAGCTAAATATGCTATACCAAATTGCAAGTACATAATCTCATAGAGGTCATTTGTTTCTTTTTTGAGAGGAAAATATGTAATTCATTCCATAGCAGAAAATAGTACAAGTAGATCTAACAGTACAATAACAAAGCACATATTTTTCATACAATAAAGAGTGCTAAAAAAGACTAGGTACTCAGACATAACAGCAAACTCCATGTCGATCAGGATCATCATCAACATCCAGCTTCGAACTCTAACAAGAGATTCAACAACCTTTGTTTCCAAGATAATTATCTCATCGATGCCGGAAGTAAGCACAGTTCAGCGACAAAGAATCTCAGATCTGAGGAGGTAGAGCCACTGGACAGAGGAGAAGACAGAGATCTGGAAGGAAAAAGCTGTCCCGAATATCAGTCTTCTATTTATTAGAGAAGATAGGAAGATCATCAGATCTGGACAAACAAAAAACCTTCCCACATTCAAATAAACAAAAACAAAACCCAGATGAATCTGGGATAAGAAAATCACACCGCTTGCACAAACGCAAGATTATTTAACCCAAATATAACTGGGAGAGAAAAAAAGCCACACACCAACCAAAGGAAGGGGAGAGAGATCCCTTCTACCGCTATCACAGAAGAGAGAAAAACGGAGAAGAGAAGGAGACTGAGGAAGAGGAGAGAAGGCAGCCGCCAAGAAGAAGGAGGTCATTTCTTTCTTAAAACAATAAAAAGTAAAAAAAAAAAAATTTGTTTGACTAAGAACACCTCCACCAATGAACGGATTTTTCGTTCTTACACATTATTTTATTATTCTTCACATCTTTTTATAATTTAAGAACCTTTATGAACTTCAACCACATTTTCACTCCACCATGAACCTACTTTTCCTTCATATATGGATCTCACTACCTATCTCACACTCCTAATATTTTATAATAAATATATTTTCTATTGAGTTCTCCCTCCATTGCAATTATTTTTTGCATTTTTATTAATTTTCTCTACAAATGTAATTGCTGATGTGACATTTGAAATGGTTGCGAAATAGCATATGGTTATAGAAAAGGAACGAACTCCTTTCTTTTCCAGCCGGTAATTTCCAGCCGGCAACGAACGTGAACGCACGTTCGTGAGGACATGAACGAATCAAAAAGAAGACCCACTGGAGTTGCTCTAAGACAGCAAAATAAGGACGAAAAAATTGAGTTAACAAGGAACTACTTTTCCATTTAAAATGTAACGATAAATTCATAACTTAATTTGTAGTACAATATAATCCACGGGTTTAAGTTTTGATATTTGATTTTACACGGTAGGTTATATTTCAAAATACAAAAGAGTTAAAGGTAACAAGTGTAAAAGGGTTAAGAGTAAAATTGATATTCCTTCTGTTTTATTGGTTATGTTCATTTAGTCATTTTACTTTGTCACATATATTATGTATTTTTAGAAACCCAATATTCATTTATATTTCTTAGTTCCAAGCATGCCCTTATTTATTACATTCTCTTTTTCACCATCCATTTCTCCATCTCACTTCAATATAATATTCATACATTAATTATTACTCCCTCTCATATTATTACTTTAGGGTAATTTAGTCAAAATATACCAAATTTTTTCAGTATTTACTCATTTATAAAGTTAATAGTCACATAGGTCCCCGGAAGATACTTGTGAAATCGATAAGGTCCTTGAAAGATTTGTGGAATCTCTTAAAACCTCCAAATATCATTTTGGAATCAATTAGGTCCCTGAAAGATTTGTGAAATCTCTTAAACCCCCAAAGATCAATTTGACATCATGTTAGTCCCCCATGAGGCAGCTAATGGAATCCTATGTGGCATGTTAAATGCCTTGGGGGGACTAATTTGATCACATCATTTTTTGCTTGCTTTCATTATAATATTTAGGGCCAGAAAATCAGGCCCTGGCCGCCCTAAATGTGGGCATGCGGGCGGCCCGAGTTCTTCTTTTTTTTTTTTTTAATTCTAAAAAGAAAAAATAAAGCACTCACAACCCAAAAAAAAATTAAACACAGCCAAATTCCAAAAAGATGTGATCATACTACACCTAAATGGTCCAAATTCAAATTAAAAAGTATATCATGCCCAATTTTAAGATGTACTTGTAGGGTTTTGCACGTCTTCCACTACCATAAATAATAAAAATGCTCATCACCAAGGAAACAAACTTACATGTTGGCATCTACGAGTCTTTCTCAAATCTTAATCTTACTTCATTGATTCTCATTCCTCTTATTGCATTCATTTATGCTCCTTCATCTTCTTATATTTTATCTCTTCTTGTTTATCTTCCTTTTGTCACCTTCTTCAACACAAGCTCTTTCATTTTCTCAAAGCATAAAAATAGTCACCCAAAATAATAGTTAGTTTTTTCTCTCTCCCCCCAAATTAATTCACGATCTAAACTTTTTTTTATAAACCAAGATAATTTATTAAGCGGAGGAGCATAAGAAGTACTCCAACCCACAACACCAACAAAGTCAATTACATCTTAAGACTAAGAATGCATGATTTGGATGAAACACACCACTTAGTAAAGGACACTAAAGAGGAGGCTGCAATGGAATCGCCCACACCCAGGACCTAATCTTTATTATGTCCCTTAAAGCTACACTATCCCAAACTCCATCACTAAAAATTATTTGACTTTTTATTAATCACAAAGATCATATTACCACATTCCAAAATACTAGATCTCATCTCTTTCACTTCTTATGACTAAAAACTTCCCAAAATAACAACATATCAACTAAAAGGGTATCATTAAAAGTAAATTATCTAAATAGTTAACAATTTGAGAAAAGAACCATTAAGAGACAAAAAGGGTATCTGAAATATGATTTTCAACCACAAAAAGCATCAAGCTTGTCAAGCTTAGAGATGAAAAAATAAACAAAAGTCTTTGGATTTGGTGAAGGATAGTCTAAAAAATATAACTTAATTGTTGTTTGTGTACAGTTTCAATAATATTGAAATTAATAAAAAAATTTATCAACGTTAACAAATCTATAATGAAAATAGACTAAAAACGGAAAACATGATTGAACTCCATGGAAAAATGTTGATTATAATTAGTAATGGTAATTAAGGCGGGCGGACGGGCTTGGTTCGTGCCCGCAAATGACCCACATATTTTGGTTGTGGGCATTATAATATTTAGGGTCAGAAATTCAGGCTCTGCTGGGCGGTGCGGGAAGGCAGGCGACTCGCGTTCTTTTTTTTTTTTTTAATTCTATAAAGATAAAATAAAGCTCTCACAACCCAAAAAAACACAGCCCCTCAAAAAAAAACAACCACATCCCCAAACACAGATTGTTGGGAATTTTTTTTAAGCCAAATAATTTTATTGAATTGAAAATCAAAAAGAGGTACCGAGTATATGTTATACCCAAACCCGAGCCCATAAAAATGAATGGTAGCATGTTACTCCATACACTACATATTTGTGTGATATAGCATAAAATAGTAAGTAGAGTTACAGATCGGCAAAGAAAAACACAAAAACGACAACCACAAAGCAAGAACTCAGCGATAATTCAGAACTTGATCTTGAACTTACGCACATACCATTTGAATTTTAATTTTGCAATATCAATATAAAAAAATTCCTAAATTGCAATAATCCCAAGTAATAATCAATTAAAGGATGTAAAAAGAGATTGGAAATAGGAGAAAAAGGAAGTACCTTGACTGATATTAGAGGATTCTTTAAGTTTATCTTATTTTCTTTTAACAATCAAAGTGGGTTAACAACTAAAAAAATTAGTTTTAACAATCAAATGCCCGCAAAAAAAGAGCAGGCGCAGGTGGGCGTAATTTTAAAATTGGGTCTAAAATTTATGTCCTGCCTGCAATGCGAGCCCTGCGAGCTTAAGCCCTAATTGCCAATACTAATCATATATAATTAAGGTTTTCACTCACTTGCTAAGATAGCTCCGCAAAGTTGGAGTAATAAAATGTGAACCGTATGGCCCAAATTCAAATTAAAAAGTACATCAGGCCCAATTTGAAAAAAATGAACTCCCTCAGGGTTTTGTATGTGTTCCACGACAACTATAAATAATAATCCTAATGGTCATCTTCAAGGGCACAAACTTATAGGTTGACGGCTACCAATCCATCTTAAACCCTAATCTCACTCTAGCAATTCTATTCTTCTTGTCGCATTCGTTTCTGCTCCTTCATCTTCTTTTGTTCTATCTCTGTCTCTTTTTTTTAAATCTTCCTTTCTATTAACCTCTTCCACACAAGCTCTTTTGTTCTCTCAAAGCGTAATAAAACTCACTCGAACTAAAAGATTTTTCTTTTCATCAAAACTCATGCGGGAACCACATGTTTGCAGGCGTCTTGCAGTGTTATTACTTTTCAGGTTGCCTTTATTTTCTCATAAGATCACAACTGCGAATAATTGTGTGGTTGTTATGCGTGCTTTTTTGTGCTTAGATCGGTATTATATATATATGTTCTGAATCCTTTTCATTTCCATTTTTCTTTTATGGTCGTCTTTTCTAATGTTAAAAACTATTATTGTTTCTTGTCTTTGATAGATTCATGTGCGATGATACTTCAAAGATAATCGATGCAGATCTACTTGGATGGAACTATCGATTGTTGTCTTATACATTTTTCCCTTTTTTCGTTTTCTATTATTTGAATTAATGACAGTCGACGACTATGATTTCCTTGATTAAAGGTAAATTAATTTATTTAATACTCCTTTCTTTTATAATATTTTATATTTATAATCCGTCGTACATTAAGATCTATGACTCTATGCCAATTTCATCTCAAATAAATTAAACTTTTATGTCAGAAAATTGGCACACGTGCGGGAAATTACATGGGTACTATGATTTGAGAATGAGAAAAGGGCGCAGGACTCAATTTTGCTATCTTTGCTTTGGACATGTACCTGCTAAAGGTTAAACTTGAGAGGATCATATTCTCGTTGTATCTCGCTCGTTGTTGCCATGCACTTGCTTCCACGGTCAACTGCTCAATTTGATTCACAAGTTCCATGTTCTGCTTATTGATATTTTTTGCCTTGGCTTCTTTCTCATATAATTTCTGAAGACTTTGTCTTCAATGATTTTAACACTCTGAAGCTGTGTTGCCTCAATCTTCTTCATGATTTCAATTTCTTTCTCAAATACCTTATTACAATGTATTTCCCTCGCTTCAAAAAGTTGATAAAAAATTGTAAAAAGTATTGTCTAAAATTGTAGTTACAATAATAAATAAAAATGCTTGAATGTTGTATATTACACTGTGTAATTGAATAATTAATGGATGATGCATTAAATTATTGAATTAATGATTAATTTATTTATTAGAAAAAACATTAAAAACATGCATGTTCACTTATTTTTATTAACTTTTTAAGATTTTACCATTTGAAAAAGCAATAAATAAAAAGCTAAATATGCTATACCAAATTGCAAGTATATAATCTCATAGAGGTCATTTCTTTCTTAAAAACAATAAAAAGTAAAAAAATTGTTTGACTAAGACAGTAAAATAAGGATGAAAAGATTGAGCTAACATTCTAACAAGGAACAACTTTTCCATTTAAAATGTTTCGATGAATTCATAACTTGATTTGTGCTATAATATAATCAACGGATTTAAGTTTTGATATTTGATTTTATACGTAGGTTATATTTCAAAATACAAAAGAGTTAAAAGTAACAAAAGTAAAAGGGTTAAAAATGTAAAATTAATACTCCATCCGTTCTATAGGTTATGTTCATTTAACCATAAGTTTATTTTGTCACATATATTATGTATTTTTAGAAATCCAATACCCATTTATATTTTTTAGTTCCAAACATGCCCTTACAATATTTATTACGTTCTATAGGTTAAAAGTATATTAAAAAGTAAAATATTTATTATTTGATTTTATTGATGTACATGTGGCATAATCTAATTGGTCGTAGTATATAACTTGATTACTTGAACCTTCCGGTTGTAGAAAGAACTTATACATGAATATGATCTATGATGCACCAATACGTGTACGATATCGAATACAGGTACATGGTATGACATTTTTAAAAAAATTAGGGTACAAATATCACAATATAAATAAATATACATAAATAAAATGCAAATAAATGATTTTGGCAATTGAAATACTCCCTTCGTTTTACTTTAAGTGTCTTTTTAACATCAAAATTTTGTTTCAAAATAAATGTCTTTTTACCAAATCTAGGCAACATTTAATACTGTTTTTCATTATTTACCCTTACATTTAATGTTGTTTTAGTTTTGAAATTTGTAATACTAGTAATTATGCATTGACAAAATAAAAAATTAAATAGAGGTATTTTTAACAAAATACACATAAAACTTACAATAATCATCCTAATCAACACTTTCTTAATCTACGTGCAAAAGTCCAAAAAGACACTTAAAGTGAAACGGAAGGAGTAACATATAAGTATCAACGAGCTGTTGATGCAATGGTATCGGAGGCTGCACTTGGTAGGACGAACCACGGTTCGATCTCCGCAACAACGTTAGTAGAGGAATAAAATCTTGACTCTGGGACCCTTCTCGAACTGGATTAGTTGGCCCAGTGGACCAAATATTAGGATGCAAACAAAAAAAATAAAACATATAAGTATCTTAAAATTAAAGATTAATACTCAAAATAAGTGAAGACATAAAACTGAAAGATTGATTATACTCCCTCTTGTCCTATATATATATATATATATATATATATATATATATATATATATATATATATATATATATATATATATATATAGGGCACCTTTTAGAAGAAATCTTTGGTCCTATATATATGACATTTTATATTTCCTATGCATCATTAATTGTTTTTTCTCTTTTTTGCCCTTTTTAAATACTTTGACAAACTATGTTTTTTTGTTACTCATTAATGTATGTGAACTTTCCAAGTAAAGTGGAGGGGGTAAAATTGTAATATTACAATATATTTTCATAAAATTCAAAAAACTAACCACTTTCCTTGATCTAGGAAATACGGTTAAGTATGTCCTATATATATAGGACCGGAAGGAATAACATTAAAATATTCTAAGGCAAAAATTATATTATTACTAAGATGCACACCTAAAATAGCCGTACGTGTTCTGATACCAAGGTGTAACCGGTACAATTTAGGAGTACTTGATAGTATACGATTCTCCTTTCCTTACAAACTTGCTTCTGATACACATCACTCACTTGGAGCATCAGAAGTGAAAGTGAATGGATTCATACGCTCCGTTACTCGACAAACTCCGTCTCCCACAACCTTCCCTTCAAAAACACGCCGTTATCTCAATCTTCTCCAAACTCCGTTCCTCTCCCAAACACCAACACCTCCACGTCATCTCTCGCTGCCTCACCTCTCCCTCTCCTCACGTCGTCGACCACTCCGTCAGGGAGCTCTGCCGTTTGGTAACGGATTCCGTCATTGACGTTGATCGCGGCTTCTTGGAGCTCCAGTCCGCTCTCGAGGGATCCGACCCGAGTCTCGTTACGGTTTTCGTTAAGGGTTTGGGTTTTTTGGTTCGCTATGGGTTTCAGCAGAAGAATGCGTCGTGGCGGTTTAGTTCAACTGAATCTCACCCTTTTGTTAAGGTTACAATAGTAATTTCACTCTTTTTTATTTTTTACTTGGAGTTATTCTTATTTTATTATTTATCTAGTCAAGCACCAATTTAATTCCAATAATTTTTTCATTATATCAACTTAGTCCCTCATAATTTATAAATACACATTTTAGTATTTCAAGATTTAGTAATTTGATCCTTAAAACATAAGAGACGAAGCTGATATGAGACTAAATTGGTACATTCGAAAATCTTGAGAGACTAAATGTACATTTATAAATTTTCAGTAACTAAGTTGACACCTTTGAAAAAAATATCAGAACTACGTTGCTACTTCACCCTTATTTATTTCATACTTAGGGGGCTTTTGCATAAATGAGTGAACTTGCTGCTTGGTCCTTTACACTTTAGTCCATGACTTTAATGAAATTTCAGTTTAGTCCCTCGGCTCGACTCAAACCTGGTAGGTAAGTGAGGAAGTTTGTCCTACCGAGGGACTCGACTGAAATTTCATTAAAGTCGAAGACCCAAGTGACCTACGTGTCAGCGTGCAAAGTCAGGAACCATGATGATAGGTTACTCTTGCATAAATAGTTTAATTAAGCGTCTATTCAATACTTTTCTTAATTAAAAATAAGCTAAAATGAGTTTATTTTCATTAACTTGTCTAGCAAGTTAACAAAAGAAACTAAAATGAGTTTATAAAGAAACTGAAATGAGTTTATAGAAATGCCATGATATATTCAATGGGGAGTTTGGGAGAGCTTATTGAGAGTTTATTTGAGTTCACCACAACAATATTAAGCTTAGGAAAATAAGTTTAAGAAATAACTTATTACCTTATATACTCTTTTCAGTTTATTTCAACAAGTTTGATAGAAAAGCTTATGGTTAATGAAACTGAGTTTTCATTAGCTTATTCCAAAAATAATTTATCAAATAAGCACTTCACTAAGTTATTTACCCAAACACACCCTTAATAAGTTGTTCTCATGTGCTTATTATAAGCTCTTCTGAATGCCTCCTTGTTGATATATTAAGTTTAAGGGAAAATTCTACCATATAGCTATAGCCTATTAGACTTGCCATGTTATATGAGACTAAATATTGTCGTAAAAAACTAACAAGAGAATATGCTAATTGTAGTAGGGATGAGAATTCTGCATTAGTTGAGTTTTGAGACATCATTAAAATAAAATTTAAAAATTCACTGGTATACTTTCTGTTGTTTTGTAAAATAAAATTCCATTATGACGACAAAGAGAAGGAAAGTGCAAGGAATTTGAGGTATGTGCACAACTTGGAACTTTTAGAAAAAGTTACAGTGGGGCCACCGGGGTGTTGCATATAAGAGTATGTGAGGATTATGTGAGTGAAAGTTTGGGCAACAATCACACTTGATGAAAAAGCAAAACAATAACAACACAGAAATCCATTAAAGTGGGTGTGCAAGTAAATTGCTGAGCCTTTTCTTTTAACAGGTGTTGTCGTGCCGGTTGGAAGTTCAGCCAGAACTCCTGCAGCAAGTATTGCTGTTCATGTTGCAGAATAGGCAGCTGGGAATGGTGGAAGTATGTGAATTTTTAAGGCCCTTGTTGAATTACTCAATCATAAAGTTATTATTTTCAGAGTCGTCCTCGTCTTCATTTACAACACAACTGGTATCGTCTATGGCATCATTTTGTTGCTCGTTTCCATCAGAGTCCATGCCTGTTTTTAAGCTGCTAATAGGGTGCCTTAAGTATCTTCCACCAACGACCTTTGAAGTAAGTGAAATAGTGAGAACTGAGGAGAAGCATTGAATATGTTGGGTCAAATTAGTTTTTCGATCTGCTCATTTTTTTAGGGAAGTGCAACTGTGTACACGTAAGGTGGAATGAAATAAGTTATCATATTGTTGTTTTTTTGGACCTTCGTAGGACTACAGGAAATTAGTATTTGTTGTAGAACATATGGTGGAGGCATATATCGTGGTACTGAAATCTTTGGCTGGAAAGAAATCGGTGAGTCCCTTTTAATTTACTGTTATCATTTCTCTAATTTTATGATGTTGTTTCTTTGTTGAGTAAACCCTTGATTTAGTCCTCAGAAGATAATAGTGTCACCAGATAAGTTCTTGAATGTTTTTTGTCACCACTTAAATACTTCAATGATTTAAAACTTGTGCATATTTAAGAACTTAAGTCACCAATTAAGCCTTTTAATATAACACTTTTGCATTTTTCAAGGACTTAATTGGTGACTCTATTATCTTTTGGGGACTAAACCGAGGCTTTACTTTTTCTTTGTTTCATATGATTTATGCCTTGTTTGTGTTTTCTTGATTCCTGTTAGCAGCTGATTTCTGAGGCTCAACAAAGTGCTGTTGAATTTCTGGAAACAATTTTTTCGCTTTCCACTTGTCTTCTGTGGCAACCTGGTGGTCATGAGCCCGTACTTGAACTCTCAAGGTGCTTGTTATCTGTACAGAAAGATGTTGGGTTGCGATGGGTGCCTCAGTTGTCGTCAACTATGGTATCAATATTCACAATCCTTGTTAAATCAGAGCTTGAGCATGAACAAATTTCTATGTTGAAACTCATTCTCTTAATCCTGAAGTGGAAATACAATAATGGTAAGTTTTCCATAGTTGTCCCTATTCTGGTGTTCTTGTGCAACATTTGTTTTTGGAATATTTGTTGAGTTCTAACGTCTAAGTCAATCAATGCCAACTGCATTGATTTTTTGTAAAAAGTTATGCATTTTTCAGGAGACTGCTTTTACATACACTTTCTTGGTCATATTGTGATGAACTGAGTTCAGCTTTTTAGGAGGTTGGTTTGTTGACGATTATTCGAGTAGGTCATGTGTGCCTTATGCATACCATCTTCCAGGATCTGGAATGACCTAATATAGTTCTTGATATAATATGATCATCTTTCATCACAACATTTCATCTGATTGTTATTTGCTCATGCTCAAATGCATAACACAATCCCTACAGTGCACTTATGTGAAGTAGATACTCTCTTTGATGTCATCAATTTTTATAATCTTTTGTTGTCATAATTACTATTTCAGACGATGCTAGCAGCAGGACTAAATCCACTTCAGTTGAAGAGGTTTTGTTTGTGTTTCCCATCATCAACCTTATGTCGTCTCCTTCGAAATCTGTGAAAGGACTGGCTACTGATTTGCTTATTCTCTTGGAGAAGCTCCTTGTAAAGATGATTGTGGCACCAACAGATAAACCCATTGTGGAGGAGGGAGTTCATTATCTTAGCACGCCAGGAATTATAGTTTTGAGAACTTTGCGACTTCTGTGGTATCAGGTTTTTTATCTGGCGAATAGGGTTTTCATTTTTTATGTTTAAAATATGTTATACATATACATATGTGTGTGTGTGTGTGTGTGTGTGTGTGTGTGTGTGTGTGTGTGTGTGTGTATTATCCACTCAAATGATATAATATTTATTTTAAAATTGAAACATTAAAAGCTGTAGTATTAAATATTCATTTGCAAACTCACAAGTTACATTACTAGAAAGAGGGTGGTAAAAGAATAAGAATTACAGCTATACTAGTTTTATAGCTCAACATTAAATAGAAATTCAGAAATTCTATCCTCCTGTTGTTTCAGGATGGAGTATTTTCTTCCAGAATTTCCCTTCTGAATTTGGCTTTAAATGGCCTGAATGACAGCGAAAAGATGCATGATAGGTCAATATCTTGGGTTTCTCAAGTAAGAGGGTTCTGCTTGTCAATAATTGAACAACGAAAATCTTTGTTACCGCTTAAACATTTTCAGGAAGTATTTTTGACTGGTATGACCCTTTACCTTTTAGGAATGGAGTTATCTGGCATAATTATGTTAAAGGATGCAAGAGATTTACACTGTCTTAATGTATGCCCTTGCAGAGATGCCCTTGTTAATCACTGCTGCTGCTGGTGTCTTATTGATACATCCATCAATGGGGGCTGCTGCTGTTGATTCCTTGTCATCCATTGCTGTTATGGATCCCAAACTGGGAGTTCCTTTGTTGCTAACAATTATGTTTTACAGTAATGTATTCACAAGAAAAGATGTCATTAGACATGATATGTTGGTAACTTCTCCCTTTTGTGCTGGCGCTTTTTGCATGCTTTTTTATGTGTTTTTTTGTCTCCATCATTTGTAATTATGTTCTATTTTTCTTCCTCATATTTTTTAAACTGTTGTTTCAGCTAAAGATTTTTGAAATGCTGCCATCACTTGGTTCACATTCAGCAATGGTTCCACTTGTAGTTCAAACCCTCTTGCCAATGCTTAATAAAGATGCAAAAGTGTGGGTACTGTGCTTGATTGTATATTTTGTTTGATTCTCTCCCTCTCTTTAAATTATTTTTTAGTGCAGGACTCTCACCTTGTGATATCCTGTTTTTATAGAAAATGCACTGTTGTCCTCAAATGACATTCTGGCCTTCAATCAGAAGTTAGTTTTCACACATTCTTCAAAATATTGAATATCAATGCAATTCATCTTTAATTATTTTTCCCACATGCAGCTCATTGTATGCTACAGCAACTCGATTGCTTTGTCGAACCTGGGAGATCAACGATAGAGCCTTTGCAAGTTTGCAAGTGAGTTTTTCTTCTACTCTTTCCTGTACCGCTCAGTGCTATGCAATCTAAGTATTTTAGGCGGACATAAAACATTGTCTAATGCATAACATCGGAATGATAACTGGTTAAAGAAATGGAATGAACATAATGAATTAAAATTGTAATTGTTTTCGAAAGTTCTCTCTCAGTAAAGTTGAATACATTGAAATAGTACCATTATTCCAATTCATAAATTCTATTATTTGTTGAGATCTGTGTTAAACTGCTGATACACGGTGTGGTTGGTTTGATATTTACGCTATCCCTTAGTTCTTTCCGGAAGGATCTATTGTACCTTGTCAAAAAGTACACAATGCATGGATGACATAATTTATCTGTAGATATAAAGTAAATAACTTACATTCTTGGTTTTTTACCTTGCTGATAATTGAAAATCTGAGATTACTCCTGATAAAACCTATTTATGGCTAGTTTGAGCTCTGTTTTTGATTCTCAAAAGTCAAAACTAGCTCCTGGAACCTTTAAATTTATTGCTAACTCTCTACTTTGACTTTGTTTGGGATGTAGAATGTAGTTTAGGAGAAGCAAAGATTATAAAGTTGCTTGTAGGCAAAGATAATGTAATGTTTGTCACTCTTTTTATGGGGAGGGGATGCTAGCTTCTCAGCAACCTACCAGAGCTCAAGTGCTCAACCTCACAGCCAAAAGATTTCAATGCTACATAAATAAATAACTCTTTACAAATGCGAACTGACCTTTTGTGCACCATTGTATTTACTTGTGGATCTGTGCAGATGCTAAAAAGGTTTTGCACAAACCCACATGCAATCTCTGCTCATTGATTGTCCTGTTTTATCTTTCTAAACTTGCCCTTGCAGCATATTTTTAAGACTTTCATTGTTGAGATGCCAACTTTCTTGATTCTTTAATGTTCTTGGCTGTTTCTTCAACGTCTTAGTATATCATAATTTTTATAATTTATTTTATATTGTGTCCACATTTAGGGTGTGTTGCTTCCTAAATGGTTCACTGATTTCAAGTCAGAGAGGGCTATCTGTATAAGCATGGCCGCTTCCATTCGAGATATTTGCCATAAAAGTCCTGATAGGGGTGTTGACCTAATCTTGTCTGTTTCGGTATGTCCTGCCTATGTACTGTTTTCTTAACTCTCTTTTTCATTCTGTGCTTTTTCGATAAATCATGGTTTTATATTTGAATAAACAGTCTTGCATTGAGAGCCAAGATCCCGTAATTAAAGCTCTTGGGTTGCAAAGCCTTGCCCACCTTTGTGAAGCAGATGTGATTGGTAGCTGTTTATTTTTAACCAGCTTTTCTGGAATAATACTATACCTAGGCATAGTAAAAAATAGTTTGATATTGGATTGTGTTTTGTTTTGTGGTTTTTTTTAGTATAAAATTAAAGCATTTTGATTAGATATGCTATCTCATTTGTTTAGATTTTTATACTGCATGGGATGTCATTGCAAAGCATCTGCAAGGTTACTATGCTGATCCTCTTGTTGCACATAGGTAAGCCTGCCTAAGGCTGTTAGCAGACGCTTCTATTTTGTTGACTTCGTCTTAGTCATCCTCTTCTCTCAATAAAAGACACTCCCTCATAATTTGGTGTCTTCTGGCAGCATTTGCCTTCTACTAAGGTGGGGAGCAATGGATGCAGAAGCATATCCAGAAGCATCAAAGGGTGTTGTGCAAATTATATGGGATGTAATTGCCTCTAGTCAGGATATAAAGTGGGCAAAAGCAAGAATTTCAGCTGTGGAGGCACTTACCCAGTATGAGGTATATCCATTGCTACTTGCCTTGCTCCGTGTGAGTGAACTATGTTTCTAAACAAAATAATTTTTACTTTATCCTTTAATATTGTTATGTGACCTTCCCAGATATCACAGCTTGACAAAAGTATCCCAGATTTCAAGAAAAGGAATTTGGAGCTGTTCTTTTCCGAGACAAATCCTGAAGTACTCAAGGTTATTGAGGATTTTCAAGTCAAGATAGTAACATATGAGCACATGTAAACCATTATACTCTACAATCAAGTTACCGATCTGCTGAATGTCATAATATGATTAAATTTGATAATTTTCTGTCCATTTGCTTCAGAAATCGCCGAAGATTAGTCAAGGAGAAAAGAGTTACAACAGGAAGCAAGATTGAAAAGTTGATGGATGTGTTTCCACAGGTCATATTCTCGTCAGGTATGGTGGTATCAGCTGCTTTTTTTTTTAAATTTATCTGCCATAACACTTTTGTGGACTCGTGGGTTGATGCTTCAAATGAAGAACAAATCATTTTGTTTGGATTTCACTGAAATCCAAATGAAACTAGAACTTGTAGGTATTTTAGAAGAAGTGATTACCTTCATATAAAAAAATGTGAATGGTATCTAAACCCTATCTGGTTTAATGTATTTATTTTGTTTGAGTCATTTGAATATGCCTTGACTCATAAGCATTCCATGTGCAGGGAAGGTAAAAGCTAGAGAATTACCTGGTGCAGCTTTATTATGTCTTTCTTTCACTCCGAAAGATCTGAATGAACATCAAGCATCAAAAGTAAGATACCAATAAATTAGATATAATCTCTTTGCAATTGAGTGCACTTTTTATCTGATATTATAATAATCAGAGGGTAAGAGATGTACATGCTGGGTATGAGAATGCTCTGGTGGAAATAGCTGCTTCTCTTCAGCTCTCGAGAAATATCCTGCTAGCACTCACGTCGCTCCAATCATGGAAAGGCTTCATGAGACGTTGGATGAAGGCTTACATTCAATCCTATGATGCTAAAGCACAATTGAGTGTCCTAGATAAAACGTCTAAAGCTGCGAGTAATATTCTAAAGGTTTAATTTAATGGTTTGTCCTTTCAAAATATCTTTTTTGCTCATTAGTAAGTTACTCAGTTATGTGCAAGTACTACACAAATTTATGTCATATCTGATGTAGGTTGTTTTGTTTCGTGCTTTTTATGCAGAGTGTAGTAGCAATAGCAGATGAAGCTATACCTAGAGCTGCTGAAAATATTGCACTGGCTATTGCTGCACTCTGTGTGGTGAGGAGCTTTTCCATGTTTGTGCACCACTTTCAATTTTTGCTGGTTCTTACCACTTATCATTTGTCCTGCATATAGGCATCTCAAGTCTCACCATACATGCCATTGTTGGGATTATGGAACTTGTAGTTCTGACTTCTAAGTATTATTAACTATTAAGTATTAACTACATCTTAGTTTTAATTTTTTTTTAAAAAAAGTATTAACTACATCTTATATGAACATTTTTGCAATATAAATGATCTCGGAACTAATCCAGTCTCAGAATATCATATATCTCAATGTGTCATCTGTTTCAGTAATCAATCTCTATGTTTTCACTTAGGGTTATTCTGGTAAATGTCTCTCGTGTAATTATCATCAGATTGTCATGATCCCTGGCCTTGCTTTTGTTAGGTTTTGCCTCCATCTGTTCATGCTGTTAAATCTGCTGCTTCAAAGTTCCTTTTGGAGTGGTTGCTCCAACACGAACATGAACACCGTCAATGGTCTGCTGCCATCTCTCTTGGATTAATCTCAAGTTGCCTTCATGTTACCGATCATAAACAAAGATATCAAAACATCACAGGGCTTCTTGAGGTATACTTGTTCTCTCTTTTTTTTAAGCATGTCTATTGTCCCATTTTCATCTACCCTCCCCAGACCCCACTAAGTGGGAGCCTCGTGCACTTGGCCGCCCTTTTTTGTCTATTGTCCCATTGTATTTTATTTTTTTAAAAAAATCTATGATCTGTTTCTTTCGGTTTGTTTAATTTTTTATTTAAAAAAAATTCTGTTTTAGAAAATGTTTTTAAGAACAAAATACATATATGAAAAAGTATTGCATTGTTTTTTATATGAATTTTTTAACAGTTTAGATGGAAAAGTTGTTGATTCATTCTTCTCCCCTTTCTTTAGCTCGGTGAGTTAAAAAGCTTTTTGGAGAAAGAAATTTGGACCTCCCTGAGATTATGTAAATGGTATAGCATACTTAGGTTCCTCTTTACCTTGGTAGGATATATGAGAAGAAAATTGAAGTTATTATATGCCCACATGCTCACACAAGGGCTAAAAACATGATTTTTCAATGGGTCCCGTCATATTTTTAGTTATAACTTTACAATTAAGTTCAAATCACATGGGAGTGATGTCGAAGATAGGAAATGTTGATGTGTCAAAGTATCTTGTACAATGTGGCAGTCAACTTCTGTTATTGACCTGATAGTACTTTTAGGGACATGTATGTGTGTGTATGCATATTCGCACTGGCACTCTGTTGTCAATGACATTGTGGACGTGCAGGTTCTTTTTGTCAGCAGAAGTTCCCTTGTAAAAGGAGCATGTGGCGTTGGATTGGGTTTTTCATGCCAAGATCTTCTTACCAGGGTTGAAGCTGCTGATCCCTTTGCTGTCGAAAAAGAACCGGACATGGTTCCAGAGTCTGAATTACTTGGAAGAATTGTTAAGGCCTTAGCTACAGTGATACATGAGAGAACTCGGTCATTTTCTGATGTCTTGGACAGTCTATGTTCATGCTTTCCACCTGGTTCATATGATGTGCATTATAAAGCATTTGAACCATTCTCTGGGAACAATGAAGACTTGGAAGAAGATATCTGGGGTGTTGCTGGACTTGTTCTTGGTTTGGCTACCTCTATCAGTGCAATATACAGAGTTGGAGAGTTAGAGGCTGTTCTCAAGATAAAAAACTTGGTAATATCATGGCTTCCATATGCGAATTCACTTTCTCAAAGGAATAGTCTCCAAGGGGAGGGATCTAGTATTGTTTTAGCGCTAGGATCTTGTATTGCACTTCCCACAATAGTAGCTTTTTGCCAGAGAATGGAATTGATGGTGGACGCGGAGTTGAACCAAATTGTAGCCGGCTTTAAAGAGTTGATTTCTGAGCTAATCTCTGTGAAAAACTCTGCCATTTTGCACCAGAGTTTGCTTATGGCATCATGCGTTGGAGCAGGGACAGTTATTTCTTGTATACTGAATGAAGGTGTTCATTCTATTGAGGTTGAATGTGTTAAAGGTATACTGGAACTGTTCAAGAAATGTTACTCCAATCCTTTCCCTTCTATTGTCCACTTTGGTGGTATGCTAGGAGTTGTTAATGCTATGGGAGCAGGCGCAGGGATTTTGGTCTATATGAATTTTCCAAATTACACTAAGCATTCTGGTTATCAGAAGAAGGTATTTTACTTTTTGATAACATGCTACTAGCTATCTTTCATCACATATTTGTTACTTTTTTCTTGTTTCATTTGAAATATTTTACTATGTAAACAACAGGAGTCTTCTTCTGTCACGGGTCCTCTCCTAACAAGTTCTTTCTTTGAACCATACTTGGCATCACTGGTGCAAGAAATGTTTCTTGTAGCCCAGAATTCTGATAATCATCAGCTTCAACAATTTGCTTCTTGGGTACTCACCTTCCTTCGACAACAGTTATGGTCGAAGGAACTTTTGGGTGTTGACAGTGATAGTAATGTGGTGGAAACTAACTCAAAGTCTGTTTCTCAGAGTTTTTCTGAAGAGAATGTGGTTTTGAAACTCAGTTTGTGGCTTATGGATTTCAAATACACTGAGGTATATCTCTTGCCCATATTTTTTGTAAATTGATTTTAAAGCAGTTCTTTATCTTTGCGTGAATAATATATATGTTTTTAATATTTCATACCTAGTTACCCTCCTTTGTAGTTATCTTCGATGTTTAAATTTGATTGATTTTCATATTTTTTTAATGTGATCACCTTGCTACAAATTTTTAGTAATGTTTAACTGTTAAAAAGTTTTTTTTTTTTTAAATTTTATTTTTTATCTTAGTATTAATAACCATACAACAATGTAAATGACTTTGACGTCACAATTTGTTTGCGCATGTGTCATTTACAACAACCATTCTTTGACAACAATACCATCTTCAACTTTGAATTTTTGATGCTTTGGTTTGTATTACTCCTTCTATAACATGGTTTTGTCCCTTAATGCTACATTATAATTACTATTAATTCTCCTAATTATTTCTACTTCCTAGACCTAACAACCATATTTCATTAACAATTATTTTAGTTTCGCCTAACTGTCTCATTTCATGTCCTGTCCATGTTCAGCCGGGCACAACTGTAAATGTTGGCACGGTCGCTGCTACCTTACGGTGCCTTTCTAGAGCTCCCAGGTTACCAAGTTTGGATTGGGGAGCAATTATTAGACGTTGTATGAGATATGAGGTCAAGGTTTCAGATTCTGCTTTTAAGAAAGGAACTCTAAGGGAGGAATGTGTAAACTTCGCATTAGCTCATGCAAGCCAATTCGATTCACTCCTAACTTTTCTTGATGAGCTATCTGACCTTTCCAGGCTCCGTACACTTGAATTAAATCTGCAGTCATGTCTGCTAATTCATCTAACTGACCTTGTTAAAGTATACTCAAGCTCCAGGCTTGAGAAACTATTTCGAGATGTGAGTAATCACTTGTCTTCATTTACTTCGTATGATGAGTCGAGAAGCTTGTTATGTATTTCATGCTGGAAAGGTCTCTCTGAGTGCCTAGATGAAGTTTCTGTGGACACTTCTGATCACATATCCCATGTTGAGAGGTGCATGGAGGCTCTATTTACTTTATTGCCACATGTGCAATCTTCTAGCAGTGTAGTATCAGGGGATTTAAGTTCTGCAGAGGAGTGGTCTGAGGCTGTAAAATGCTTAGGAAAGGCTCCTCAGAATTGGCTATTGGATTTCTTAAAGGTATGCATTTATTCAACTATATCTCTTCATCAGCTTTTACCCTCAAGAAAATTGTTTGAATTCTCCTATGAAGCATGAAAAGTTCAAAATGGTTGCTGTGTTTAGGTCTGATTTGTATCGTTACTCCAAATACTTTTTAGATACTTTTCATCTTGTTGTATCTGTATCCTGCATCAATATCAGTGCTTCCTTTGTTATTTACTTATTGGGGACTTTATTTCATGTTGGTGTTTTGTTATTCACTTTTAGTTTATACTCCTTGGCATTGATTCAAATTGATGAATGTTTACCTTATAAGATACAAAATGTCTGTTTATACCCTGTTGACCTAAGCAGTCATTTGCAAACACAGGTTTCACATGACGAGTTTGTTCAAAGTACTGCCGATTCTGTTGAAGTGCGAAAAAAGGTTTGTGCTAAAATCAAGCTAGTGAAGACCGGTTCTCTTCCACTAGTTGAACTTGGCAAAATGAAATCATTCATATTAAACTCCAAATCACAAGGTTAGTTTTTTGTGATGCTAATCAATGTAAGTATTTTTTTGGGAATGGGAACTCCAGTAAATTTCGATTGAAACAATGATCGGTTCATACTTAATTGTACATTGTTTTGAGCTTGGAAGCATATGAAGATAGTTTTTTTTGTAGGACTTTGGGATATACTCGTTGAAGTTGTGGCAGCTTTGCACCATGCAGAGGGAAGTGTCAAAAGACAGTGGCTTATGGATGCAGTCGAAATTAGCTGCGTGTCTAGTTTCCCTTCCACGGTAGGAACTAGTTTATGAAAATATCTGCTTATAAGTTCTTTTTCGCTTATTTCAATTTTGTTTTTGAAAATAAACGTTCAATTGGACTCTTTAATTAACACGCTCCCAAGTTGAATTTGTTATGGCGCTTTCTCCCTTACCTTTGTTATCCTGCAGGCACTGCAGTTTCTTGGTCTTCTATCTGCTACCTGCTGCAAATACATGCCCTTTATGATAGTGGACCAACAAATGGTACTGAATGATCTTCCAGTCACTCTTGTGTCTCTTCTACAAGACAAAAGCTGGGACGTTGTTGCAGAAACTGTTGTTTCCCATCTCTTCTTTTCAACCGAGAGAATATACCACTGGGCTATGCAGATAGGAGATGGTTCTTCATATGTTCCTGCTTCACAACCCATTGATGAAAGTGAGAATCATATGGCTGCTTTTCTCATGCAAGTAATGCATCACACTTGTGTGTTAGTAAAAGGCTTCTTGCCCTTAGATAAGCAGCTTAGGCTTGCCAGCATGGTTTTATAGCTTGAGATGCTAACTACTTTAATTTCTTGAAGATGTAATGGTAAACATAGTAGAATCTGTGAGAAAAGTTGAATATTCCTAAGTCGATAGAATTAGGAAACTGATTATGATTAGTGTAAATGGAGCTTATATACTAGCTAGCATTGAACCGATATTCAACTAACTGTAACAAGATGCATATAGAATTTTGATTTGCTCAAAGGAACAGCCACAACAGCATGTCACATGTATCATTCATCAGAATGCATGTTGTATCATTTTCTTTTCTTCCTAAACAAGCAATAGATTTGCATGTTTAGCCTCTATTCGTTACTATGAATACTGTAGTAATTTTGGCACAAAAGAAAAAGCACAAGTAATTTTCAAGCTTAGCCACTGTTCATTCGTTATATGTAATTTTCGATGCAAGTCCTTCACTAGAGACATTTGAAGAGGTTTTCGTACGAATACAGTGCCAATGATACTTGTTTCTTTTCTACAATCTTTTTTCGAATCTACAGTAATGAACTTAAACGTAATGACAAAACCTAAATTCTGTGTTATATATCAATTCAATTATGGCTTTGCTCTTGGAAGAAGGAACAAGCCTCCGCATTTTATGCCAAAACCCCTTCTCCTTGGTCAGTCACTTAAGCAAACAGAGGAGCTAAGTATATAATGGGGTCAGTCACTTAATATTTTATTGCCATTTTTTCAATGCAAGTCAAGATGTGTGTAATTAAGTGAATGTGATTTGAACCCCGAGCGTGTGGTTCAGTGGTAGGGATTGATCCACGCTTAAGCAAGGTCAGGTGTTCGAATCCTACCTTGTACATGTAGCAGCGTTAAATCTCGGGGCTAGCTGTCCCACCCATTAGAGGTGCCTACAAGCCAGCGAGGAGATTAGTCACTGCGGTCGGCGGTGGACACTCGGTCATGGACCAAAAAAGTGAATGTGATTTGTATCCTATGGAGCGCGTCATTAATATATCCTATTTTTTTGATGTTTGATCCATAATATATCAATGCAATTGAAATGTATAAATCAAACAATTAATTCATTATTGCTTTACTGTTGTATATAGTATAATTCACTAGCTATTATGTTTCACTCAAGATTTATGAGGTACATATTTTTATTTTTGTAATTGATTTTGGAGTAAATAATATTGATTATGCAGTAAATAAGATTGAATTGTTTACCAGAGATCACGGTATTTGGTATTGATGCTTCTATTGTTAAGTTTGTGTAAACCTCATTATGTTATGTTAGATAAATGATAAGATTTTAATTTACGGAACTGTGGAAATGTACATAATCTAACATTCATTTTTGGAGGTAGGGATGGACATAAGTTTAAGATCAAATTGAAAAAAAAAAATGACTCCCTCCACTGAAAGTTAATGCTTATGAGTATTCATTTTTGGATATATGTAAATCATCTTTGTAAAAAAAAAAAAAAAGGAAGAAGAAGTCTATATTAACTCATTATTTTTGATGAATTATGTGTGAATCCTAAAACTTACATTATGTGTGAACCCTAAATGATTTAAGTAATGATTGTTTATAATGTAGATGTCTCATTTGTTTAATACTCACTTGATTGGATTGAAGTAATGATTACTTATAATTTAAATGATCTTACATATAGGACCAGAAGAAGTAGTGTTTATAGAGCTTTTTCATGTTGTTTCATATATGTTTTTCTTTTACAAATCAAATGCATAATTAATACTATATTTTCTAACTATACATTTATTTATTATAACTCCTTTTTTTTAATATTTTTCTTTCCCTTCAATAATAATTACATAAGGATATTATATTTAAAATATTCTAAATTCTTACATCATTTAATTATTTCTTAAAAATTGTATATAACATTAAAACTCATATTATGAAAGGGAGGAAGTGGAGGGAGTAAATGATATGAGTGTTTATGGTGCTGGATCCGTTACTACCACTGACCAAAATTTTTGGGCTCCATTTCATGGAGCATCATTTTTCTAATTGTGTGACAATTTCATCAAGCTCCAAGTTTATACTAAAATCCGTTCTTTTATAATTGTTGTTTAAGGTTGTATTGTTGGATTAAAAAATATATTTAATGTGTTTTTTTTTAAATAAATTAATGTTTGTTTTACAACTTTTGTTCTTATCATTTTATAGTAATTGATCATTTTTTCATGTAAAATATCTCGTATTAATTAGATGGAGTAGAATTGTAAAAATAATAATTAATGCTGCCTTGAGTTTGTAAAATGACAATTATTTAGTAACAAATCAATTTTGCTACAACAACAATTATAAAGGAACCAAGGTAGTAAATAGTTTTTAAACAATAAAAGATGTCATTCTAATCATTAAAAGAGAATGGAAATAAAAAATTAATTGCTTACAAAAATTGAAATTGACCAAAAGTCTGAATTCTTTAACGATGGCCAACTTCGAACTAATCACTATCCTTTTTTTTTAACCTATATTTAGAGGGTATCATATGCACAAAGCCTGTGTTCTTAATATGAACTCATATTTGACGAAGAAGAGTCTAAAAAACATAACTTGATAGTTGTTTGTGTATGGTTTCTTATTAAAATGAATAAAAATAATTCTAAGCGTGAACAATTCTCTTTTATGAACATAGACTAAAAACAAAAAACAATTCTCTTTTATGAACATAGACTAAAAACAAAAAACATGAATGAATTTCATGGAAAAATGTTGATCATAATTGAGGTTTTGACACACTTGTGAAGCTAGTCGTTAAAGTTGATGTAATAAGATGTGATCATACTGCACTCAGATGGTCCAAATTCAAGTACATCTTGCCTAATTTTAACATGCACTTTTAGGGTTTTTTACGTCTTCCACTACTATAAATAATAAAAATGTTCATCACTAAAGAAACAAATTTACATGTTGGCGGCTACGGATCTTTCTCAAATCTTAATCTTACTTCATTGATTCTCATTCCTCTTATTGTATTCGTTTATGCTCCTTCATCTTCTTATATTCTCTCTTTTTGTTTATTTCCCTTTGTTTCGGACCGCTTTGTGCGATAAACAATAATTAAATGATTAACAAGAGAGATAATGGGTTCGTAAGCTTAGTGAAGCTTTAGGCTTTCATTATATTGAAATGAGATACAGAGAGGTGGGTACAAAGGAATGGCTCCCACGTTTGTGGTACTTTTACAGGAGGAGGAGTGTGCGCTTTGGCTTTACACTCCCTTTTGTACTGCTAATCTTAAGTTTCAGAGGAAGCTTCCATTCCTTTTCTCTCATTGTACGCTCTCTATGTTGTGGTTGCCGGTGACCGTTGTGTTTCGGGTATTCTGCTCACCCTTGTCCTGACTATGACGGTGGTTGTTGGAGATGTACGCTTTCTGGCTTTCCTCCTCTCTGGGCTTCTTCCCTTCTTGTCCCGTTTCTTGCTTCTCTTTGGTGCCCCCTTCTCAGAGGATGCTTCGAGGAGAGGGGTAGCGTCTCATGCGCTTCTTGTATTGTTCTCCTCCATGGAGTTCTCTTTTCTTCTCGTTCTCCCTCTAAGTTTCAGAGGAGAGAACCTTGTGTTTTGTGTATATCTTCTTGTTACTTCTCTCTGTGTGTCCCCCCCCCCTTTTTGTGTGTGTTCTCTCCCCTTCTTTTTATGGTGGCGCTTCGGACTAGTGGTCCCTGGCTATTTACCTTTGTCTGCTGGTTAATAACCCCTTGCATCATGTGCTCAGAGTATCTTCTCAGTAACTTTGTCTTCTTTACCATTCCTGGCTTTGGCATTGATGATTACAGGGAAGTAGAGGGATTCAAGTCTTACTACCTTCAGCTTTGTCTTGGGTAGCCAAAAGATTCCCTCTTGACTTCCTCTGTAAGCCGTTGGAGTATTGCCTTTGCCTGGTCATATGTACGCCTTCTGCTCGCCCTACTTCCTGCTCGCCCTCATTTATCGTGATCTTCCCTCCAGGTTTCCGCGACACTTGGGACGCTTTAGGAGGACATGCTGTGTTTGATGCCGGCGGCACGCTTTGTTCTTTCTTCCGGGCACCTCGTCCGGGCGTGTCGCCTTGAAGACTGTCGCCTTGGGCACATGTCGCTTTGGACAATTCTCGGAGATTGCACGCCTCATTGGGTGTCTCTTATTGTTTCATTTTTTGTTTGATGATTCTTGGGCCTTCGTATAACTTGGGCCTATAAATTGGGCTACCAGATATTGAGGTATCAACAATTGCCCCCTTTGCAATGAGAGAGGAAAGAATTTCCCTTTCAGTGCAAATCCTATTTCCTGTGTTTTTCTTGCTTGCTTCTCCTTTTATCAGCTCTTTATTCTTCGCTCTTCGCCTTCTCTGTTATTCCTTCCGGTATCGCCTTCGATTTTCTGGGGAAGGCGTGTAGCGGAAGGCGCCTTCGTATCTCGAGTATTTGTCCCCATGCTCCCCTGGCTTATTAGTTGCTTGGCAGTTTCAGCTTTTGAACCTTGCCATTTAGTGGGGTCTTGTCACTGGGCCCTCTACTAGTGAGTCTTTTCGTTTTTTCTTTTCTCCTATTCTTCTGTTGCATTCCACGTGTCGTCAGGGGGGGAAGGCAACATCCTTCAGTCTCTAGCACTTGCACGTTTCCCCACGTTTCCTCCTTTACTCATACTTTTCAAAACTTCCTCAAACTTTTCAGTTTCTTCTATACTTCCACTTGTTCTCTCTCTTGTCTGAAACTTCCTCCTTTCATCCTCTCAGGACCGAAAGCTTTTCCAGTTGCCTCTTTGCTCTTCGTTCTCTTTGATCTCCTCTGTTTACCTTTTGCCCATTTCTGCATTGACCGTCACTATGTCGAAATCGAAAGTTGCCGCTCCTCCTGCGGTTGAAAACGCTTCCTCAAGCTCCGAAGAGGAGATTCAACTTCCTGGCCCCATCTCCTACTGCTTCATGCAACAGCTTCCCTGCCCTCGTTCTTATCCTGTTGAACCAGGCCATCGCCGTTGGGCTTCAGAAGTGAAGGCGAACTCGCCTTTCGGTCCCGACTCGGGCGATTTCATTGCTGTCTCGTCTTCCAAGGCTATGGTGGTTTTCAAGGATGCCGCCGAACTCGTTTCCTCACCTACCTACAACAAGGACCATTGTGCATTGGGTCCTTCATTGCTCCGTTCTTGTCTTCGCCGCTCAGAGTTTCCCTGGGTGGATGTGAACTTCAACGTCCGCGTGGGCGGCACCAGTGGTTGGCAAGAATGGGTTGATCATGTTTTTGCCACTGATACTGCTTTTGTGGCCATTTTGGAAAAAGTGGGTATTGCTGCCGCCGTCAAGGCGTCTCCTCGGCTCGGTGCCAACCGCAAGCCCGATGATCTGCTGATGTTAGTGCAGCGTTGGTGTTCCTCTACCCACACCTTCTTGACATCGTGGGGGGAGTTTACTCCAACACTTGAGGATGTGGTTATAATCCTTGGACTTCCCTCTTTCGGAGATGAAGACCTTGATGTGGAAAACGTTGATGAGCACTTTTCTGAATTGTCAGTGCAGCTGAAAGCCGCCTCGGCTCTTAGTGCTAATTATTCCCGGGATCTCTTCAGGCGAAGGCGTGCCTCATACGCAAGGGGTTCCTCCTCTCAAAGGGTAAGGGGTACTGGGAACTTAGTTCCTAGGAGTCGAAGGGCGAATCAACACTCCTCCTTTAAATACACATTTGCTAGCTGGGTCCGCTATTTCTTTGGTGATTTTCATGATGGCGAGTTTCAAGCTGGGCCTGTCACAGATTCATGCCTCCGCCGTGCCGCCTTTGTGGCCTTCTGGCTTAGTAGGTACGTTTTTCCTGGACCTCCGTGGGAGTCTGTGAGCCCGTGTGTCTTTCTTTTCGCTTGCTCTTTGGCAGAAGGCGTACGCCTTCCTCTTGCTTCATTTTACTTAGGCGGTCTTTATGCTCGCCTGGATCAAGTGGCAGTACAAATGCGCATTTCTCATGAGCGCTTTGCGATCAATTCTTACATTGATCTGACTTTCCTTCAGTACTTCCTGTTTGAACGCTTCCCTGATTATGGCCCCGTTAGGCTTCCCCTTTCTGCTAGTGCTGCTGGCTTGGAGCCTCGTTCCTGGTGTTGGACGAGAGGATTTCCAAGAGAATCTTTGGTTTCTCTTATTGATTCGGAGAACAAATTTGTGTTTCGCCCTTACTCGGACCTCCTGCATCCTCTTTAGGACGAGGAAGCTTTTTCCACAAGAAACGATGCCGCCACCCCTTTTGAGGGGATTTATGACCTGTGGAAATTGATTTTATCAGTTCGTTGCTTGCCTGGTTTTGTCCCTTTAGACAGCAAGAGTGCTCACGGCGGAGCTCTCTGGCCTTGTGTTTATCGTCCTGATCGAGTAGCCAGACAATTCGGGCGTGATCAAGCCCCTTGTGTTCTTGATATTGAGCAGGCCCCGGTGGAAGACTTGGTCAAAGCGCTTCTGTTTGGCGCGGCTCCTGAAATTTCTGATATTGCTTGTGTTCATGTTTCTCCCTCCCGCGTTGGAGGTGTTTTGCATACTTGGCTCACTTCTCATGAGGACATCCTGCAACATCTTCGGGATTTTGAAGTTTCTTCATCGCGTTCCACTCCTTCTTTGCTGCCCATAGTTTATAATGACCCTTATTTTTGCACCTCTATGAAGAAATCTAAGGGTAAATATCTTGGCCATTTTCCGTTTTTACCGCCTCTTTCTTTTTCTTGCTTTGCATTTAACTTTTGCTTGGTTTTATTTTCAACTGAGGAGGATTCGCCCAGTCGCAGGGTTGCTACGTCTCCCTCTGTTGCCCCCAATCGAGGCAAAAGGAAGACTCCTTCCCAAGGTCCCTCTGTTTCCAAATCTCCTGCCAAGGGCGGTGGTAGTGGCGCCACCAAGTCCCGCAAAAAGAGAAAGGCAACCGTAGCTGTTCCTACTCGTCGGTCTAGTCGTCTGCGCTCTTCTGGTATCCGCATTGCTCCTCCTTCACCAGTTCATGTAGATTTAGTCCAAGATGAGACTATCGAGACCAATTCGGACGATTCTTTCTTGTCTCATGATGATTCCGCCGAAAGCGGCGGCGCTGGAGATCATTCTCTAGGTTTCATTTCTTGTTCTTTTGCTTTTCTCCAGTCTTTTCACTTTGTCTTGCTTGGGCAGTATTCATAATATTATTGATTCTCTCCTTCTTTTCGACTGCAGGTGGTGCTGGTGGTCATTCATCGGCGTCGCTTTCATCCCAGTTTCCTGAGAATGCTCATATTGTTTCACCTATTTCTGATCATGAAGACTTCATGGATTTCTTTCATCAATCCTCTGCTGGTGGGGGTGTCGCCCCCTCCGTTCTTTCCGAATCTGCTGGTAGTGATGATTTTGATTTGATGTCCCCTGCTGGCACTCCTAAGAGTGTTCCTATTTCTCCCAAGGGTGTGCCTTCAAAGGCCCCTTCAAGTGCTGCTGACATTATTTATGAGCTTGTTTCTGATATTCCAAGATCTGTGAACATGTTTGGTGGGGTGGGTACTGAGGTTGATGCCCCTGCCCCTTCGGAGAGCCGAATCGCTGCTTTTGCTGAGACCCCAACTGGAGAGCGCCTTGCCCCCGGAGACAACACAGGTCTTGTTCCTTTAGCTGATAAGGGTAAGGCTCCCGTTGAGGTGGTTGAAGCCCCTAGGGACGCTGTCAACCTTTTCGGTGATCGCTCTGTGCGCGAGACTTCTCATTCCAGAACTCCGCTGGCAAGGGTAAATCATGCCTCTGCTTCTCCAGGATCTTCTTCAGTTTGTAAGTGTTTCTTTCTTCTCCTGACCTGAGTTGGACTTTCCTCTTCTTTTTGTTCTTGTCTCATTATTTCTGCGTGTGTTGCTAAGTGCTTTCGCAGCTCCAATTTTTGCAGATGATCGGGCTTTGATTGATTCGTTTCTTCGTGCTCGTACTTCTTTGATACCTCCTCGTGCTTCGCTTCCTCATCTTTTTTTAGAGTCCGGTTCTCGCACCTTGCTGCGGATGTTGCATTTGGTCCGCTCAGTTGATATAGATGATTTACCATGGGAGGACAAAGCCGAGATTCTGGATTGTCTGTACACGCTCCAACTTCAGCATTATTCTGGTGTTTGGCTTGAGAATGCCATTGCTGGCTTCGAAAGTTTGCGCCCTCCATTCGATGATGCTGAGTTCGCTGATGCCGAACGTGCCTTGCAAGAGCGCCGTGCTCCCTTAGTATCTCGCATCAAAGAGCTTTCCTCCTAACTTGACCAAGCGACCACTGAATTGGAGACTCTTGACCAGGAGATCAGCGATTTGGCTAACACGAAGTATTCTTATGAGGAAGTTTGCAGGGTCACTTCTTTGAATTCTCTCTTTATCATTTAGACAATATTTTCGCTACATGTGCTGCTACTTTGACATTCTGCTTTTCAGACTATGGTTTCGGTTGTTGCTTCCTTTTGGCTTTGTAACTTGTGTGACTTTGTTCGAATTTAGCCTTTGCTGCTTTTACTGCTTTTGAACTTGTACTCTGGGATCTATGACGTCTTTCGTATGTTTTCTCAAGCCTGGCTTCTGCTTTGTATGCTTGCTGCTACGTTGACCATTTTTATGCATGTCTTGTCTTTGTCTTTTCATCATTTTCATTTTTTATTTTTTTGTTGCTCATCTTGCGCCTGGGGCTTGCATTTGGATTATGCACTTTTGCTCTTGTGCGTTTTTGCTGGCTTTGTCGCTTTGACGGTTGTGGCTTGAAATTCACCTTGTAAACGTAGTTTTATTTGTGCTTGTTTCTGTTCTTGTATGCTTTTCTCAGCTTTGGTGCCTTTTCTTCAAGTATTCTGATGGCACACATCTCTTCTTTTTCTTTTCTTTTCTTTCCTTTTCTTCTTTTTTTTACAACTGGGGCCCTCACGCCCTTGGTGTTCAAGGAAGGTTTTCTTTTCTTCCTCCCTTCTCCACCTTTTTTTTTGGAGTGCACTCTGGGCGCTTCAAATTTGCTGCAGATTTTAGCGGCCCCTTGCATGAAAGAGAAATTTTTTCTCTTTGATGCAAAACTTCTTGAAGGCGGCTCTACTTCTTGCTTTCTTGTTGAGATTGCTCTTGACAACTCCATTTTTTGTGGTTTTCAGCTTAGCTTATTGGTACTCATGTATCGCTTGGATTTTGTTTGAAGACTGCTAGACTGGATTCGCTCTTGATTTTCTGAATGGACATCGCCTTCTAGTAGCAGCTGCATTTTGCTTTTAGGAACATTAGAGCGCTTTGTGACCCGCTCTTGATACTTGTTTCTGATTCCGCTTTACTTGAAAGGCGTCAAAAAGTACGATTGCTTCTGAAGATCTCATTGCTTGTGATTATCTGATTATGCTTTCCATTCCTTAAGGGATACGCCTTCATCTTTCTTTTGCATATATAGTATCGCCTTGGTATGTCCCCCATTGAAAGTGATCCTGAGAGCGTGGCCTTTAGCTTCGACCGCTCAGGAGCCTTTTGTCGCTTGGTTTACCCAGAATTTGAAGTTATTACCAAGAGGAAGACTTACAAAGGCTCTTGCTTGTACTCTTTCTTCGGCATTCATAGGGAGGAAAGTGATTGCCGCCTTCGATGTAGGCTTTAAACCTTTTAGCTATGGGCCTCGCCTTTGGTTTGCGATAAGCAGCATATTGTTCGGTGAATTTGTGAGCCTTGAACTCTGAACTCGTGTTTTGTTTGTGCAACTTCTTTGTAATCTGCTTTTCTATGCACGCTTTTAATTCTGAGATTCAGCGCTTTGCTCTTTTGCGCCTTCTGAGCCTTCAGATTCTACAGTTTCTAGTCTTGTGATTTTTCTGCCGCGGTGAGCGCCTTCTCTTTCTTATCTGCAGCGCCCGTTGGCTCGCAAGCAGGCCTTCATTCTTGCTAGCTTATGCCCCTCATGATTTTGCCAAGGTGGACAAAGAGCTTGAAGGAATTACTTTCTTGCTTTTGTCATGTAGTGTCTACTGTTGAGGACATTACTGTGCGCCTTTTGTGGTCGCTGAGTTTTGTGTCGCCTTGGCAGGCTTGGCTCTTGGAAATTTGGGTTACTTGCTTTGAATTGAACTTCACTTTTTGCTCTTTGCATTTGCTGCTTTCACGCTGTACAGTGATGCATTTATGCAATTTTGATATTGTTCTGATGCTGAAATGCGCGCTTTGCTTTATCATCTGATGCACAGCTTCATCGCAAAGCGTTCTTGCAATCTTTGACATCTCCTTTCATTTTGCATATCCTGTACAATCTTTTTTTTTGTTTGAACAGTGGCCCCTCATGTCATTGGTGCCAAGATTTTATCTCAGTGTGCATGTTGGGCACGCTTTCTCTTTTTCTCTCTTTTTTTTTGAACACTGGCCCCTCATGTCATTGGTGCCAAGATTTTTCTCAGGGTGCACGTTGGGCACGCTCTACAGATTTTGCCGCTTTGGGCTTTTCAGCTGCCGCTTTTGGGCTTTTTTCTTTTCAGTTGCTGCTTTGGGCTTTTTCTTTTTGCCGCTTTGGACTTTTCAATTTGCCGCTTTGGGCTTCATAAACTAACGGATCGCCTTGGATCTTACGTTAGTCAACCTCTTTTACAGATTTTTCCGTCCGCGTTGAAGACTAGCGCCCTTGTTTCCCGGGACCTTTTCTAGTCTCGCGATATGGCGTACTTCGCCCGCGTCTGTCCCGGAAATTTCTCTTTTTGAGGAGGTCTATCCGGGTACCGCGATAAGGCGCTTGTGCCCGCGGTACGGTTCAACACTATTCTTTTTCTTTTCTTTTTCTTCTTCTCTTCCTTTTCTTTCTTTTCTTTTTTTTTTGAAGTGTTTGAACCTCGCGTTCTGGCAATATTGACCCTGTTTGAGGGGTTTTTGATACAGCGATACTTCATGTCATCAGTATCATTTGAACTCTTTCCGGGGACACCTCATGTCATCAGTGTCGCTTCGAGCTTTAGTATTGACACCTCTTGTTATAGGCGCGGCCTTGCTTCTGGCTGTTTACTCGATCTTTGATTACTTGTACTTCATAGCACCTCTTGTCATGGGTGCTAATTTTCTTTCAGCTCTTCTTGCAATTACCGGCGTGCACATGCTTGGATTTCTTGATTGGCTTCGTACTTATGCTTGTTTTCGCATGATCTGCTTTGGCGTATGGATAAGCTCAGATGTGCCTTTACTTCAGAGGCTTGTTATTATTATAGATTTCTTGGTTTCTCTTGCGTCAGGGTGCTTTGACACGCTTATGAGAATGGACTGGGATGAACCCAAGATTTTAGCTTGATAGTTGTTCAGTCACCAGGTAAACTAAGCTCGCCTTGGTTGTGTTATGTTTCCAAAAGTTTTGGGTCAGCCATTTGTACGCTTTCTAGCTTGTTTTCGTCTTGCGTCTTGCTCTCGCGTCTGTCTCAATGCTTTAGTGTTTGAGTGTGCCTTTGAGTGACACATTTTTCAGAATCTTGTACTCGTATTGGTCATTACGAAGCTTACATTCGCCTTCACGTATCACGCACGCCTTTTCGCGTACGCCTTGCAGTTGTACGCCTTTGCGACCGTGATCACGTACAGTCGCCTTTAAGTTCGCTTTCGACCTCTGGCCAGCTTTTGCTTGGAAATATCTTTTGCTTCGTCTTCATTTACTCTTGGATTTTGGTTTACTTCAGAATTTCTAGCTTCAGCACCGTTTATTTGCTCCTTGGGTCTCATCTTCCGAGCTTCGCTTGAGGCTTTCTGATTCGATTTTGCTCTTCTTGCCTCTGCTTGTTTCGCCTTTCATCTTGTTAATTAGTTTATACTAGACGCATGATTACTTCCGCTTGTGAGGCTGACATGCGTTCTGACACCATGACTTTTGTGCTCGCCTTCTGGTTCTGGATTTCATTCCTTATCTTTACTTGACTTTGCTTGTTTGTTTGATCTTCATTGACCTTTTCTATTTGCGTTGTGCTGCTCTTTCTCGACACTTTTGCTTTTGTTTTATTGCTGGCCTTCTGGCACTTCATTTTTTGGATTGCCTTCTTTCACTAGGCGAGATGTGGAGTGCTTTTCTGCTTTAGGCGGATCACGTGCTTACTGCCTAGGGTGGAGGAAGCAATCCTCCCAAGGCAATGAACATCTTTTGCAAAACTTGTCAAATGATGGCTTAAGAGCGTACTTGGGACTTCCCAAATGTGAAGAAGATGCCATTTGTTGTTCCTTCATAAACAATTTTCACTTTTCCGATATTTTCATGCTATTCATGCCTATATATTTTTTTTGGTTGTCTCTAGTAAATCATGTACAAGATTAATAATACATCATCATTGCCAAGACCATGTTTTCATGTAACGCTTTTCTAAAGCATGCCTTCTCAACATTTAAATCATACAATTTATAACTTTAGACGTTGTTTTTTGCATAATGGAAACAGTTTCTTTTCATCATGCCATGGTTGAGCCAGGAAAAATTGACAGGAATGACTAGTATGATACACTAATTTTAGTTCTACAGCAAGCACTCAAATGTATGGATTTATCTAACTATTTCTTTCTTAGTCAAATATTTGACACACATCAGAGCGGCGACATTCATGATTGTGATCACACATATGTAATTCTCAGTCGTGACATACATAGCCTAAAAATCAAACCACACACATATCATATCATGTCTTGCCAGAACAGTGTTATTCTAGACAGCGTAAAAATAAATCGTTCTTGTCGGAATATTCTTAGACACGAAACTAACTACGTAGAGCATGATGTCATGTGAAAGCGATACTGCCAAAAGCATATTAAGACATAGGTGTACAAAATGAGCGTATAGTAGCTACATTTTCTTAACTATACATACAGCGACTGACACGTGATTGGACACAATACATTTTTCATTCGGTCATGATTCATATTCATGAAAAAGGCATACTGAGTTAAGAGTTACGTGTACTTAGCTTTTAGTGCGGCAAGCTTTCCATACAACTTTCTTGTTGCGCCTTTGCTCCTGAGTTTCTGCTTTCCGTAATGTATCGCCTTCATCAGTGAGAGCGTACTTTGTGTGGCGCCTTCGTCAGTGAGAGCGTACTTTCGCCCTTTCGGTTGTGTGACCGCCTTTTGAAAAGCTAAGTAGAGCGAACGTTGTCGCCTTTTGAAGCGTCGCCCTTTTGGACAGTTGGGCTCGCAAAGACCTAGACCGCCTCTTGGGCGAGTCTCGTCGCCCTCTGGAAAGTTTGTGTCAGAGCGAATCTGGTCGCCCTTTGGAAAGTTTGTGTCAGAGCGAATCTCGTCGCCCTTTGTGAGTACGCATTCTGGGGAGATCACTCTCCGAGGAGCGCCTTTCAGGGAGCTCGCCTTTTGGGGAGCAGACCGTCTTTCAAGAGGGTCGCCTTTGGGCTGAAAGACAACCTCCTTTTGCTGAATCGCCTCTTCCGTTGGAGACTTGGAGCGCTTTCAGGAGCTATCTTTTGAGTTGCGCTTCTAAGAGCGTTCCCTTCAAGGTTGGAAGTCATAGCTTCGCTTATTGGCTGGGGCTAGAGCTCAACTTCCTAGGACCTGCTCCTGTTCCACGACTTGTAAGACTGGGTGTTGGGCTTTGAGTGACAACTGCGGGTATCGCCTTTGGAGCGGCATCTCCCACAGGCGCTTGGTGCACAACGTGAGTCTCATTTCCTTCAAGGTTGGAAGCCATAGCTTCCCCAGTGGAGTCGCCAATTGTTTCGGACCGCTTTGTGCGATAAACAATAATTAAATGATTAACAAGAGAGATAATGGGTTCGTAAGCTTAGTGAAGCTTTAGGCTTTCATTATATTGAAATGAGATATAGAGAGGTGGGTACAAAGGAATGGCTCCCACGTTTGTGGTACTTTTACAGGAGGAGGAGTGTGCGCTTTGGCTTTACACTCCCTTTTGTACTGCTAATCTTAAGTTTCAGAGGAAGCTTCCATTCCTTTTCTCTCATTGTACGCTCTCTATGTTGTGGTTGCCGGTGTCCGTTGTGTTTCGGGTATTCTGCTCACCCTTGTCCTGACTATGACGGTGGTTGTTGGAGATGTACGCTTTCTGGCTTTCCTCCTCTCTGGGCTTCTTCCCTTCTTGTCCCGTTTCTTGCTTCTCTTTGGTGCCCCCTTCTTAGAGGATGCTTCGAGAAGAGGGGTAGCGTCTCATGCGCTTCTTGTATTGTTCTCCTCCATGGAGTTCTCTTTTCTTCTCGTTCTCCCTCTAAGTTTCAGAGGAGAGAACCTTGTGTTTTGTGTATATCTTCTTGTTACTTCTCTCTGTGTGTCCCCCCCCCCCTTTTTGTGTGTGTTCTCTCCCCTTCTTTTTATGGTGGCGCTTCGGACTAGTGGTCCCTGGCTATTTACCTTTGTCTGCTGGTTAATAACCCCTTGCATCATGTGCTCAGAGTATCTTCTCAGTAACTTTGTCTTCTTTACCATTCCTGGCTTTGGCATTGATGATTACAGGGAAGTAGAGGGATTCAAGTCTTACTACCTTCAGCTTTGTCTTGGGTAGCCAAAAGATTCCCTCTTGACTTCCTCTGTAAGCCGTTGGAGTATTGCCTTTGCCTGGTCATATGTACGCCTTCTGCTCGCCCTACTTCCTGCTCGCCCTCATTTATCGTGATCTTCCCTCCAGGTTTCCGCGACACTTGGGACGCTTTAGGAGGACATGCTGTGTTTGATGCCGGCGGCACGCTTTGTTCTTTCTTCCAGGCACCTCGTCGGGGCGTGTCGCCTTGAAGACTGTCGCCTTGGGCACGTGTCGCTTTGGACAATTCTCGGAGATTGCACGCCTCATTGGGTGTCTCTTATTGTTTCATTTTTTGTTTGATGATTCTTGGGCCTTCGTATAACTTGGGCCTATAAATTGGGCTACCAGATATTGAGGTATCAACACCCTTTTATCACCCTCATCCACACAAGCTCTTTCATTTTCTCTAAGCATAAATATAGTCACCCAAAATAATAGTTAGTTTTTTTTTCTCTCTCTCCCTAAATTAATTCATTATCTAAATTTTTTTTACAAGCCAAGATAAATTTTTATTAAGCGGAGGAGCATAAGAAGTACTCCAACCCACAACACCAACAAAGTCAATTACATTACAAGACTAAGAATGCATGACTTGGGTGAAACACACCAGTTAGCAAAAGACAATGAAGAGGACCCTGGAATGGAGTTCACCCACACCCAAGACCTAATCGTTAATATGTCCCTCAAAGCTACACTATCCCAAACTCCATCATTAAAAATTATTTGACTTTTCATTAACCACAAAGAATATATTACCACATTTCAAAAAACTAGAGCCCACCTCTTTTACTTCTTATGACTAAAAATTTTCCAAAATAACAACATATCAACTAAATGGGTATCAATAAAAAGGCAAAATTGTTTCTTTGCTCCCCTAAGTTATTTATGTGTTTCAAAGTGGTCCCTCAAGTTTTTTTTGTTTGAAGGTGGTCCCCTAAGTTTACATCCGTTAGCATGGTTGGTCCTTCCGTTAAATTTTCCATCTCTAATCATCTTCTCCGACGAAACTCTATTTTTTCGACTAATATCTTTTATCTCCAACCCACAAATCCCATCACACCACCTTCTGGATGTGGTGGAGAATGGTGGAGAGGTTGGTAGTCTAATCTAAAAATTTGTTGGAGAAGAATGAGAAAAGAAAATTTTTTTTTAAAAAAAATAGAGCTTCATCACCTGAAAAAATGTTGCCCGGAAATCCCAACGAAGAAGATGATCGGAGACAGAAAAGATGACCGGAGACGGAAGAATTAACGGAAGGACCAACCATGTTAACGGAAGTAAACTTGAGGGACCACTTTCAAACAAGTAAATAACTTAGGGGACCAATAAAGCAATTTTGCCCATTAAAAATTAATGATCTAAATAGTTAGCAATTTGAGAAAAAGACTCATTAGGAAAGAAAAAGGGTATCTGAAATATGATTTTCATAAAAAAAAAAAAGCATCAAGCTTGTCAAGCATGGAGATGAAAACAATAAACAAGAGTCTTTAGATTTGGTGAAAAATAGTCTAAAAAATATAACTTAATTGTTGTTTGTGTACAGTTTAAAAATTGAAATTAATAAAAAATTATTAGCGTTAACGAATCTCTATGATGAAAATAGACTAAAAATGGAAAACATGATTGAATTCTGTGGAAAAATGTTGATTATAATTAAGGCAAAACTATTAGATTGGTCCTATAAGTTATTTTCTGGTTGCGATTTCGTCCCTTAACTTTTTTTCGTTTCAAATAAAGCCAAAAGTTTGTAACTTGTTTCAAATAAATCCTTCCGTCCAATTCTGTTTTAACACCGTTAATGAGAGTCTCTTACGTGGCAACCAATGGTCTTACAAGGCTAAAAACCAACGTTACACCCCAAAACGATGTCGTTAAAGACCAAAATAGAAGCTTATTAGGCAATCCCTCACTGTTTTGGTTTTCTCTTTTGGCCTCATATGACATCATTTTGGGGGTATAACGTTGAGTTTTAGCTATGTAAGACCAATGGTTGCCACACAGGAGGCTCCCATTAACGGTGGTAAGACAAAATTGGATGGAAGGATTTAATTGAAACAAGTTACAAACTTACGGATTTATTTGAAACGAAAAAAAGTTAAGGGACGAAATCGCAACCAAAAAATAAGTTACAGGACCAATCTAGTAGTTTTGCCTATAATTAATGTTTTCACTCACTTGCTAAGATAGCTTCGCAAAGTTGATGTGATAAAATGTGATCATATTGCAGTTCGTATGGCCCAAATTGAAATTAAAAAGTACATCAGGCCCAATTTGAAAAAATGAACTCCTTTAGGGTTTTGTATGTGTTCCACAACAACTATAAATAATAATAACGCTCACCTACAAAGGGGCACAAGCTTATAGGTTGACGGCTACCAATCCATCTCAAACCCTAATCTCACCCCATCAATTCTCATTCCTCTTGTCCCATTCGTTTCTGCTCCTACATCTTCATTTGTTTTATCTCTGACTCTTTTTTCTAAATCTTCCTTTCTATTACCCTCTTCCAACAAGCTTTTTCGTTCTCAAAGCGTAATAAAACTCACCCGAACTAAAAGTTTTTTATTTTAATCAAAACTCATGCGGGAACCACATGTTTGCAGGTGTCTTGCAGTGTTATTACTTTTCAGGTTGCCTTTATTTTCCTCCTAAGATCACGGCTGCGGATAAATGTGTGGTTATTATGCGTGCTTTTTTGTGCTTAGATCAGTACTATATATATATGTGTGTGTGTGTGTGTGTTCTGAATCCTTTTCATTTCCATTTTTCTTTTATGGTCATCTTTTCTAATGTCAAAAACTATTATTGTTTCTTGTCTTTGATAGATTTATGAGCGATGATACTTCAAAGATAATTGATGCAGATCTGCTTGGATGGAAATATCGATTGATGTCTTATACATTCTTCCCTTTCTTCGTTCTCTATTATTTGAATTAATGACAAACGACAACTATGATTTCCTTGATTAAAGGTAAATTAATTTATTTAATACTCCTAATTTTTTTAATATTTATATTTATAGTCCGTCGTACATTAAGATCTATGACTCTATGCCAATTTGTCAGGTTTTTGTGTATTCTTTCATGTTTAATTCCTCTCAAATAAACATTTTTGGGATAAAAAATAAATATTTAGGGTAAACGTTCATCTTTCATGTTTAATCTCCCTTTGTTGTGTTCGTTGTTTGATGAGGGGCATGGACGCCTTGACAGTTGCGTAGTAACAAAAAAAACCTAATCTTTGTTCATATGCCACTACCTAGGCGTAGAAATAAATTTGATACGTACGTCACTATACTACAGTGACGTACAACATTTTTTTTTTCCCAATAGGCAGCATTGTCGGTGTTAATTTGTGTTTAGGTTTTCTGTTAATTTATTTTGTTGTTTTTATTTTTATTATAATTGTTATTTTTATTTTGTTGATGTGTTTTGTAACACCCCAAATTTTCATAATATAAAATATTCCGAAATAAAAGTTTGGAAATAATCAAGAACTTTAAAAGTTGTTTCATTAAATAAAATACATGAATCAGAGTTTGAAAATAAAGCGGATAACTATGAAAATTACATTTTTACAAATTAAGTTTATACAAAATGTGAGGCACCCTATTACAATACAAACAGTTTATATAAAGTTCACTTTCTTTCGACTTGTTCCGCTGCGCAAAGCTTCCTAATCATGTACCTAAATTATTAACCACTAAGGGTGAGATCTTTCATAGCACAGTTAATTAAAAAGGGCAGTAAACAATTCATAATAAAAACTTAAGAATAACAACTAAATCGAGGGTGGATTAACAAAATATAACCTAATCAATTCTCTAAAACAACCACTTTCACACTTGAGTTAAATTCCTACTATTCAATTCCAATACTATAACCATTTCCACTTTCCCTTCTCTTTATTCTTTTAAACAATATATTCCAATTCATTTACATTCCATTTTCAATTTCACAATTAATCCATTAAAACACTTAATCACAATATGAACATCTAACACTCAACGGCAATCAACCAATCAGCAGTTAACCAGTCAATCAGTCGACATACTCAGGTATGTCTCAGGGACTATAATTTAAGTCATCTCCCTAATGTTCTTCACTTCCTACTTTAACAATTCATAAAACAAGTTAATATAAACATTTACATTGCTCCTAAAATCAACTAAAAACTATACTAATCACAGTTAATTAAACTCTAGTCTATACTATTTACTGCCACACACTAATTTAATTACTAATCTCAAATCCTATTATAAACTCTAACTATCCCTAACTCAAAGTGTGGAAAGAGTCTCCCCTTACCTCTTGAAGAGAAGAGGAGAAGGAGAAGGTGTGAGTTGTACTCCACCAAGCCCTCGGGTTTAAGTTCCTTAGCCTCTGGTTCCTTGCTCCGTGATCAATTCCTAGCTCCCCTTGGTTATTACCCAATTCTATAGGAAGGATTGAGGGAGTTAGGGTTTTGAGTGGGGAATTGGGGATTTGGAGGGAGAGGGATTGGAATGAGATTTGAGAGGTGGAGATTGATAGGGAGTTGATGGGAAATGATTATGGGTTGATGGATTAGAGTGGGAGAATGAGAAACAATGGAAATCAATACTTGAAAATCGTGTTTTATTTCTGAGTTGACAGTGGTTAATCGATTAACCACTATGGTTAATCGATTAACTCCCATTGTTTACAAAGGATTAATCGATTAACATATGAGTTAATCGATTAGTGCCTGAAGGTGCTCTTAATTTTAATCGATTAAGCTAAGTCTTAATCGATTAGTGGCTGAAGGTGGCTCAAAAATTAATCGATTAAGGGACCTCTTAATCGATTAATGCCCTATATTTTCCTTTCTTTCAAGCATTCTAAGGGTTCTAAGCCCTTCCTAACACACTCTAACTTATCCTATCATAATACCATTATCTAAGCACCTTCTAAACACATACCAAACATCACAGACATCATTTAATAACAACAAACACACAAATCATAATCAAGGAAAGACAAAACGAACTAACAACCGAAATCTAGACTTATCCTCTTCTTAAACACTCGATCTAACCCGATCGACTTAAGACTAACCCTATAACCACTTAACCCTAATACCAATCACTCTCGAGGCATAACCAACAGGGTCGAACTGATCCCAATTGCCTCGCACATTTATTAAACTCTGGAACTCAGTCGAAACGTGAGTTCGAAGGAGTTCTCCGAACATAGACACTAGGGTCTATCCTTTTACTCAAGACTCTATCCTAGGATCCTTTACCCACTCACTCTAACGAGATCAACACACAAAAAGGCGCTTATACGGACTATGGAATACTCCAAGCCCCAAACCTACACAATCCTAACGATGCGATCACATAACAAATACACACATATACACAAGGACACAAGTACAATACTAACACCTACATAGGTAATATATTTATATACATATACACATACCTTAAGAAAACATTTACAAACACTTATAAATATACATAGTTTAGCTCAACATAATAATATACATATAAGAAAATAGTTGAAAATCATCTCTCACATGTAAATAAGATATTCTTAAATATACTTATTAGGTTAATAAAAACGAGGATGTTACATGTTTTGGTTCTATTTTTTCAATGGCAATGGCTCCTATGACTGCAAGGGGAAGAATGTTCTTCCGGAAGAAGGCGCTCAAGGTCGTGCTCCAAAACAATATATGACCAACTCATTAAGAAAGAGGCGTGTCCTTGAACTGGAAGGAACGTCCGAGCCAGTAGCCCCCTCATCCTCCAGCAGTGAAGAACCGATTGAGGAGGAACTGATACATGTAACAATGGCTGGCGAGGAAACTGTAGAAGAACAGTTATAGATTCCTGACCCTCAGGACACATCGTTGCTCACCACATACTTGGAGCACCACGCTAAGGAGATATGGCAGGAAAAGTAAGTGGCGATCACTAGTACAAAATATAGATTTTAAACCACTTAATTAAGACCGGTTCCATGCGGAACCAGTCTCTTTATGGCCATTTATTGAAATCAGACTGGTTGCCTGGTATAACCAGTTTGAATTATATATTAAATAAGACTGGTTCTGTGCCAAACCGGTCTCCTTAAGTCAAAAATTTAAATAAGACTGGTTCCGCATGGAACCAGTCTCTTTTAGCATTTAAATAAGACTGATTCCACACGGAACCAGTCTCCTTATGTGCAGTTAAAAAAGACTCGTTCCGCGCGGAACCAGTCTCCTTATGGCAGTTTATTTAAATTAGACTGGTACTATTGAATCGGTTTGGAATTGGTTTAGTTCATATTGATTTTAATATCAGCACCGAGTTAGAAAGTTCATTTTTTTTAGTTCTGTTCTAATCTTGTTCTCCCATTCTCTCCACTTCTACTCTTCTCGTTTCTTCTCCTATTCTCTCTTCTTCCCCACTCCAAACCCTAGCAGCCTCTCTTTTCTTCCCAATATCACGGACTAACGGCCAAGAGAAGTAGTCTCAAACGGATTTGTGCACAAAGGTGAAATACAGAGAAGATAAGAAAGGTGAAGAGGCAAGAAAGAGCAGAGAGGGAGACGACAGCGATCGCTGACCACCGCCATCACGGCCACCGTCACGCCAGCCCCATCACACCTTCTCTCTGGTTGTTTTCCTTCGTCCTTTATCTATTTCCTTTATTTCTTTTTCATTGTAAAAAAAACATAACAAACCACCATAACCAACAGCTGCATCTCTCCTTCTCTCCACCAAGACAGCCACCACACCATCCGAGTCATAAGCCTTTCAAGTATACTCCCTCTGTGCATATTCTTCCTTTACTCTTAAGCCTTTCAGGTATACTCCCTCTGTGCATATTGTTCAATGCTCTTTCTGTTGGAAGTCTCACATCGCCTGCCTCATAATATATGGCATGGTTTAAATACCTGTTGGCCTATTCCTCTCAATGCCAATTGGTTTTGAGATGTAACCTTAACATGGTATCAGAGCCAGAGCCCAACTTCTTTCCAGTTATTATGGGCCAAAAGTTGTCCTTTGTTATGGGTCAATAGATACCCTTTGCCTGGTCCGGCAGGCTTCGTTGGAGGGGGCGTGTTGGAAGTCCCACATCGCCTGCCTCATAATATATGGCATGGTTTAAATACCTGTTGGGCTACTCCTCTCAATGCCAATTGATTTTGAGATGGAACCTTAACACTTTCTTCTACCTACTCCTTAGACTCAGTTTTTCAATTGGGTATGCGAGTTTCATTGAGTATCAAATAAAAATGTGATTTTTATTTTCTTTATTCACGAATTGAACCTAATTTCTGAAAGCACCAGAATTGGGTTTTTGCAATAATAATAATAATCATGATGATGATGATGATGATGATGATGATGATGATGAGGTGTGATTCTGTTTCAATAAGCATTTTTCAAGCTTCACTAATGTGAACTTCTACTTCAATTGCTAGCTTTTAAATTGATTCAAAGTAGATAACTAATGAAGTTTTAGGTTATCTATAAATTGGAATTGAAAAAAAAAAGTTGAATTGATTTGAGTATAAATTGTTTTTCTTTTGTTGTATGCCTACATTGTTTTTATTTGCCATTGTTTTTGGTAATAAGATCATGTCATTGCTATACTATTGCTCAATTGCTTTAGCTTTGGTTTGAATTAACCAGAACTAGACATTGGGCAAAAGGTTGAATGAAAGAGGTGGTGACTGAATTTCAAGAAATAGCTTGTTTATAAACTCTTGTAAGTTGTTATGTTTTTTTGTTTTACCCCTAATTTAAGGTGTGGTTCCAACCATTTTTTTGTCTACTCCAATGTGTGTCCCTGAAATGATCAAGGGCAAATGCAGGTTATCAGATATTTATATATGATGTTTCCTTCACAAGCAGTACTATATGTTAACTTTTAATAAAAATGTATAATTTTTGCCTCCTTTGATTGCAGAAGGATTTGCTTGACTTATTTCAGTCTATGGAGTCATATCAAATCTAGTAATGCTGCGTGCAAAAAACCAGGTTTTGTTTGTCATGCCTTTGAATGATACTTTCTGTTTTCCTTTAGAATTTTAAGAGTGCTTCATTTTGTCATTATTTTATTTGTATAACCTGCCATGTTTTCAGGCTCTTATCTAAATGCAAGATGTTGCTTCTGCAGTCATTGCTATACAATTTTATGAAAAAGTCCAGAAACATAACGTATAAAGACCTTATTTAGTTTGTCTTTGAAAACTGTGCATAATTGGCTTGACTATTGTTTTGAAAACTGGTAAAACAACTCTAACTTGGCAAACAAGAATACAATTTGCCATTGACGTGGCTAACACACTGGTAATTTCTAAGCATGTTTGATTGGATAACATGCAGCAGTTGAAGGTGCTTTGCTTTTCTTTTATATTATTATTATTTTTATTATTATTATTATTATTATTTATTGATCAAGTTGCCTTTTAGAAATAAATGAAAGGATGAATATTTGATCTGAAGTTGCCTTTTCTTTGGCTGCATTGCTGATGTTGTTGCTAATTTTTGTTATTTTTGTGATTGCTCTCTTGTGATTGTTGTCTTGCATTATTTTCTTTGAATTTTAGTTTATCTTTTGACTATCAAATACTCTTTGGTTGATTCCTTTACAGCGGTAGGTGGTCCTGCACCTAGGTACAATAGTCAAAACTTTTGCTTTTATCTTGGCTTTGAGGGAAATAATGTAATCAATGATCATCTCTCCTTTTGTATATATTAGTTGTGACTTGTGAGTTAATATGCCTTTGTATTTATTTATTTGTCACTAATGTATTTCATTTTTTCCTTATAAAGGGTTTTTCTTGTACTGTTTTATAATCAAATGTGTTTCCTAATTAGCCATGTTATTTAGTAGGTTGTTGGATACTTGATAGGTTCCTTTTATATTCTTGATTATAAGTAGTTTGCTAGGATCCTTTTATATTTGTGTGCTAATTTTCTTACAAATGTTGCAGGAATGTATACTTGACCTTGATCAAAATATAAGGTGGTGGCTGGACAGTGTAGCTTATAAAAGGAAATGTGTTGCTAGGTTGCAGAATATAAGTAGGTTGCTAGGTTATCCTTATAAGGAATTTTGCAGAAATGTTCTTCAGTTACAGGCCGTAACTTATGTTAGTTTCACTGGGCACAGAAATGTATACAGGCCGACTTTCTCATTTTGTGTAGCTTATGTTAGTTTCACTGACCATAGGAATGTATACTTTGCCTTGATCAAACTTGTTGTAGAAATACATACATACACACATATATATATATATATATATATATATATATCGTGGTTTTTATAATATAATTTTAGCATCTAGTTATTATTTATTAGTTTTATTATATTATATTCATGTATTCTTTTAATTGAGATCAGTTAAAAATACTAAATGAGACTAGTTAAAAATTTAATTGAGACCGGTTCAAAATTTAAATTAAAAACATAAATGAGTCCGGGTTCAAAACACTCAATGAGACTGGTTGAAAATTTAATTGAGATCGGTTCAAATAACTCAATCAGACTGGTTCATAGTTTAATTGAGACCGGTTCAAAATGCTCAATGAAATCGGTTCATCTTTTAAAACAGACTGGTTCATAAATCAATAGAGACCAGTTATTTTTTAATTTTCAGACTGGTTCGAAACCAATCTATTTAGTTGGGAACCAGACCGGTTCGGAACCAGTCTCATTTAAAGACATACCAATAAGACCACCACTTTTAAGACTGGTTCAGTCTCAAATGGGGTGCGGAACCGATCTAAAATGATCAATTTGTACTAGTGACAATCTAATTAGTAGAACTACTTTTTACTAAAACCATCATACATGTAAAACAATACATTCTTAAAATTCAGTCTCAAATGAATTTTAAGAATACTAAAACAATACTTTTGAAACTGGTTCAGTCTCAAATGGGGTGCGGAACTAGTCTAAAATGATCAATTTGTACTAGTGACAATCTAATTAGTAGAACTACTTTTTACTAAAACCATCATACATGTAAAACAATACATTCTTAAAATTCCACATAAATGCATATAAAAATAAGCTACACTAATCTTCAACAAATAGCCCCTACCTACTCTTAATCATATTCTAAACAAACAATATCACGTATTAAATCACAATATGCCTCAAATAAGATTAACTTCTACCAACGGGGTTTGGTTCAGTTGGTGTAAGGCCCCAACTGAAATCCTGAGAATGGGACAAGGGTGCTAGTAGCCCCGGGTTCGATTCTGGCTAAAAACATCCCGCAGGGAGAGCCAGCCACGCAGCTCGCTCCAGATTAGTCTCAAAGGCTCCCTGGTATTAAGGGTGCTCTTGGAGATACTGGTGGTTCCGCAAGGAATTTGGACAAAAAAAAATAACTTTTATAAATAAAATGAGAGTTTGGACAACATAGTTATTGTTTTATAAAAATCACTTTTCAATCTCAAAAATTCAATCCAAAAACTTCACAATCACATACAACTCAAAGACATAGAGTCCTATCATAACAAATCATTTGTCTAAATCTTAAAGTGTTAAAAACAATACTTGGACAGCAACAAATTTTTATTAGCAAAAATCACTTTTAAGGCACTTATTCAAGTTAAACTTCATTTAGCCTTTTTTTTGTCTCAAAACACAAGTTTTTCAATAAAACCATTTGCCTTAACCTTTACAAACCAAGAATCAAAAATACGATTAACTTTATCAAAGCAAACTTCACTTTCTTTTCCTTTCCATGATTCGGCCATAACAACAAAAATTGAGCACTACTATGCATTGTTTCATTCTTAATATAAAAATCTAGCTTAATCAAATCTTTGAAATCAAACCAAATTAAAATATCAACATTTATTTATGCAATTCAATTCTCTTTTGTAAATAACCAAAATACTAACTTTCATAACATCTAACACTTTTTATTTTAACAAAACCAAAAATCCATGCAAACCAAATATAATGATTTGTCTTTAACACCCAAAAAGCATACAAACCAAAATCATTAACATGCAACACAAAATCAAAGTTCTAACATATGTTCTTTTCAACAAAACCAAGAATCAAAGCTTAAAACACATTCTAGGGTCCTTTCCCTTCTTTATGGCCAATTCGGTCAAATCCCCAAAGCAAAGGAAAATCACTTTTTAGTTTAAGAACTCATTATTAGCAAATAATAACTTCATGAAATTAGAGGTTTATATATGTCCAAACCGAAATACCCACATGCATGAACAACATAAACTCATTTTCACAAAAACACTAACTTTTGGCTCGGGTACTTGTTCAAATCATGCATGTAAATGAAAGATTTCAACTTCTACCATTTAGAATATGAACATGCAACATAAAATGACTTGTCTTTGGTGAAAGTTATGACTTTTTTACAAAAATCCAATTTATATAATTTTATACAGCTACCATACATGCTTATATAACACATGCAAAACCGAAAATCAAAGCTTTAAACACAAACTAATTTCAAATCAAATAAACATAAAAGGAGTAGATCAAATCAAGTAAGAAGTCATTACCCATTTGGGATCTTTACATGCAATGAACAAAAACCCAAATAAATCAATTTTCACAAACCAAAATCTACTATAACATTAACTTTTTTTTTATAGCATCAACACCTTCATAAACCACACATGCAAAAATCAAAACCAATGCCAAAGTAATAATCAAAATCTAAATGGATAAAATAGAAAAAAATTAAATTGAAGGGGTTAGGAACCATTATCCACAAGGCAAAAATTGATGAAAATGGACTCCTTCTCCTTCCTCACTGTTACGATCTCCTCCTGTGTCAAGGAGGGAGTAAGTCGTAGGTCTATGGGAGGAGGGAGTGTGTTGTTGCTGCTCTGTATCTTCTTGAGTGAAATGAACCTAAGGCTTAGTGAAGAAGAAGGGGATGAAACGTGTTTAAGAAGAGATCAAAGGGGGTTATCTTTTATTTATTTACTTTTTTACAAAGGAAAATCTAGAGGCACAAATAAAATAAAGTAGAAAAAGAGAGAAAATAAAAAGGGGTACGGTTCTCTCCTTAAAAATAGAGATTTTTATTTGTTTTTAATTAAAATACCAATAAGGTAGGGGTGGTAATAAAATGAGCAATGTAACTACTTGGGGTTTATTTTTCAAAAGGTTTTTGGGCATTACTTCCATGCAACCTAATTTTGGGTTGTTGTTATACAATCTTTTGTTTAACCAATAATACTTTGTCATCTCACATATTTTTGGGTTGACACTTATGAGTTTTGACTTTTTAAAAAATGACATGACAACAATACATGAGGTGGCAATGCATCATTGGTTCATACAAAGGATTGTTTAGCAACAACCCAAAATTAGGTTGCATAATAGAAATTTCCAAGATTTTTTCATCTTCCTTAATTATTTTTAAACCCTGAAAATAAATGTACATGGGAAAAATGAACATTTCTTTGAACTCTTAGAGAGTGCATTAAAATCATACTCAAATAAATTATAAAACACTACTATAACAATGCTTTATAAATTAAATTCAATAATAATAATCTTTCTCCAATTATAAAAATTAAAATTTCACTATAAACGTAATAAATATAAAACTCTACACTTTTGTACAAATCATTTTAATTATAGCAACATTTTATTTGAGCCTCAATGCAAACGTAATACCTTTGAAAATAATAACAACGAAATCAAATAAATCAATAAATACATACATAATCGATAATAAATAAATAAATCAAAATCTACTGCTGGCACATATAAAATCAACATGTCAGATCTAAATCCCAAAAACTGAAATCTGACAAAATTAACGTCCTTATAAATTCCTTGTTATAAAATAAATCAATGATGTCAAAACCAAAGCTTCTTGCAATTCACAAAACTTAAATAAATTCATTTATTTCCCAATAAAAAGAAATATAATAATATTTTAAATCATAAAAATATAATTTATGAAAATATGAAAAATCGCGGGTGTTACACGAAATATGTTCATCTCATTGCAACCAACCTGGAGACTTTTGACACTATCCCTGGATATCTTAGTTTACAGCTGTAGGCTGATTTCACAGGAACAGTTTTCTATATAGGAATGTAGTTTGTTTTTTGTTTTGGGCTTTTAGCCCCTTATTAAAAAAAAGGACTAATTCTTCCAACATAATCTACTTTACCTTCTTAAATAATATTCTCACCAAAAATGGTCATACTTTAATTAATAAATCTGAACAATTATATATAAATTTTTTTTCAAATAATGATAAAATACTCCAAATATCAGCATACTTTAATTGATAAAAATGTATGACTTAATAACAAATTGATTCATAAAAATATTGATTTCTTTAAAATTAGTCTTGTAGTTTAATTGTGTAATTATTTTATCTAAGTCATAAAAATAATTATGTGTTATTTTCGGTTTTTAATATAAGAAAAACAAGATATATTAATCTTGATCTCAAACATAAAAAAAAAAGTTAACCAATTTTTTATTTCTAATACAATTATTCGTAAAGTATTTTTAGAAAATAATAGTTTTATTTAATTTTTATTTCATTCTAATACAACTTTATTAAAATAACTATAATTTAAAAAAAATTACATACATTTAACTACTAATATTTTTAACAAGTGTGATTTCCGTTATTTTGTCCCAATGCATTGCAAAGTTTTCACATAAAAATTAGTCCACAAGGCAACATGGCTAAGCATGTATAAATGAGACACTCATGTAAAGGAGAAATTATTAGGTGATCAAAGATTTCATGGTCAAAGACAATCATCATCATTTATTACTTATTTTTAAAAAATTTTAACCTGATACAATTGAAATGAGTCTAAAACACAATAATTCAGGACCAACTAATAATTTTTGCATGTAAAGAGCATATATTCTGTATTCATATATGCAATGCACCTTTATCCATGTAAAAGGCACAACACAATAACTCTGCGGAGTATTTCCACACTAACGTGGCAACGCTAAACTCTCTCTTCATTTCAACAAGAAAATTTCCACGTCAAACCCCAAGTTTCAAAAAATTTCCCCCCATTTATTATTCATTTTAATTTCCAACTTTTGTTTGTTTTGTTTTTTTTTTTTTTTTTTTTTTTATAAATTTGTTTGTTTTGTTATAACCAAAGCCAACACGAAACATGTTCCTCATGCAAACCTCCAACTCACCATTTTCACATGCACGTGTCATCACTCTCCAACTCCACGCCTTCTATAAAACACCACCTCATCCTATATTTATCACTCACTCACTACTCACCAATATTAATCTCTCTATTCCATCACAAAACAAAAAAGAAAAAAGAACACAAAAGAAAAGAAAAGAAAAATTTCTCATGGCAACAACAACAACAATGTCTGACCGCACTACAACACCACATCATGTTCAAGTTCACACAACAACCACACAACGCTATGAAGGTGGTGCTACTAACCCAACACAACAACGCTATGAAGGCGGTGTTGGTCGTCTTGGTGCTCGTGGTGCTGGTGGTGGTGGTGACAATGATAGTTTTGGTGTGATGTCTCTTTTCTCCTCTTCCGGAGGAGGAAAAGGGCCATCAACCTCTCAGATCATAGCGGTTGCCGCCGGCGTTCCGATCGGCGGAACGCTCCTCTTTCTCGCTGGCATTTCCTTTGTGGCCACCCTGATCGGGCTGGCTATCGTCACGCCGCTTTTCATTCTCTTCAGCCCGGTTTTGGTGCCGGCCGCCTTCGCCATCGGCCTCGCGGTGGCTGGAATATTGACGGCGGATGCTTGCGGCATCATGGGGTTGATGTCTTTCTCGTGGATGGTGAACTACATCATCAGGCAGACACAGGGAGGAGGAGGGTCGTACACGGTGGTGGACACGGCGAAGCGGGGTATGGCGGACATGGTGGATTATGTGGGGCAGAAAACGAAGGATGCCGGGCAGAAGACAAAGGAGGTTGGGCAAGACATACAATCAAAGGCACATGAAGTGAAGAGAACTGCATGAGTGATGAGTGTAATTTGTTGAGTTTGAAGAATGAACAAGAAGGAAGAGAAGAGATGATGATGAGAAAATAGTTGAAGTAAGGGGTTAGATGTGTGTCAAATGGGAAAATAATAAGTGATGTATGTGTAGCTTTTGAATTTGGACCTGGATCTTTTTATTGTGTGTCTTGGTTAGTATCTTATGTATGTTTGTGTTCTTGTTGTTTGGCATATTAGTGTATGCGTGTTTAGTATTTGTGTACTTGCTGCATTATTAAATTCATGTAATAATATAGTATCGCATTAAGTTCAATAATTGATGAAAAAGTTTAAAAATCATAAATTTTGAATGGTAATTGATTGATCAATAAAAATACATTGAATTAATTATTTAATAATTGTATAATATATTAGACAAATCATTAATAATATTTATCTATAATATTTTTTTTTACTTTTTCCAATATTTTATCGGTGGGACAGATGCTGCATATAGTATGTAAAGTGAAAAGATGATAAGGGATTTATCGTTTTTTGAATGAAGCGTAATAAATTCTTCACTTGAACTATCAAGTTCAGTAGTTCACTAGAAAGTTCACAACGTAACGAACATCTTAGGACAATGTAATTTTGAAAGAAGAATATTCTTCAGAAGATAAAATATATATATATGATACATTATTTTGTCAATGAATTCCCATACCTTACTGCATTCGAAGGTTTTATGGTAGAATGATTTTCAGAATTTCAGTTCATAACCTGAATATTGATAATTTATGCGGAATTACTTATAGTCGGGGTAAATGACTATATCTATTCCATTATCGGAATTCATATGGAGCGTAGCTTTAAGTTTCAGAGAGGATTGTTAATCGAGTCCTTGGTGCAGCAAGAAAAAAGATGGTCTTATATCTAATGTATCACACTGGGTTTCTACGTTGATTTATATATTTATATCGGTCAAAACAAAGTCTTTGTGGTATCATGGTATCACGAAGAAAAAGAATTAGAATAGAGCGCTTGGTATCAATTTTTATTTTTTTAATAATGGTGTCAATTTTTTATTAATGTAAATGAAGTAGTAACAAGTATTTTAAAAATATTTCTTAAAAAGTTAAATGTCATAAAAAATTATTTAAAAATATAATATTTTATTCATGCTTATGAGAGAATTGGAGACATACTAATAGTTAATCGTGGACCATGTAGTTGAGAACACATTTCAACTGTTTATAATTAATTTTTTTAAAAAAATTCAAAAAATAAATAACAAATGGTGATGATTATCCTGATTCCAACAACACCTCCTTACTCCCTTCCATTGTCACTAGGAGGCTGCTCCCTTCTTCATTCAACTTAGCGTCCAAGCGCTTCCTCAAACGTAAGAGTTCCTCATCCAAATTCGACATTCTCTTTGAACATCTGTAAGAAGGTCCTCTACTCTCATGACAGGATTGTGAGGGGCTTCGTTTTCTAGTAGGGTCCATTGTTGTGACTTTTCCCGATCATTTTGAGTGAGACCTTTCTGCTTCGATCGTTCAACTTCTACATGTCCACCCTCATGCCTTTTCCTACCTTCACTTAGTTGTTCCCTTTAGTCAAAAAGGCGGGAAGGTGTCCTGCCGTTACTTTAACGATCCCTCAAATCTATGCCACTGTGGTGAGTTGGCTCCATGCGTTCTCCATTTGTGCAGTTATCCATCTCCAATCAACGGGTGGTGAGAATAAGTTTCTCGTTCCAACTATGGTCGCCAATGTTGTGGGGTGTTATCCCACATGTATCGGTAAACCGGCTTAGCATGTTGATGTATGACAGTGGTGACGGAACCTTAGTTAGAGGACTTCGTCAGCTAGGTCAAGAAATTTGGGTTTGTGTATGTGTTTGTGTGGAAGGTTAGTTGTCGTACCTTTGCGTCTTACTTGCCTTTATAGGCGTAGTGGTAATAATGGGGTGTTATGACCAGTTTATGGTGGTCTCGTGATTCCTGCCTGTGGCGGTCTTCATGGTGACGATTACTAGAGAGTAAATATCCATTATATCTTCTCAACGGATAGTTCGTTAACCAGAGATCCAACGTTCCTTTATTGCAAGTATCCGATTCTCCAGATCCACAAGTTGTAGGTCCTCGTAGCCCATTCCCCAATTGGGCTGGTAAACCGATAATATGGGGTCAATGGTCAGTCTGCTAACATGGTCATCATGAGTCGTTAATTCGATAAACCAATAATATGGGGTCAATGGTCTTGGTCATCGTGGGCCATTAAGTCGGTATACCGGTGATAAGAGGTCTATTTAACCCTGTTTGTTGTTCAAGATTATATTTGTCGTTAAGCCTCTGTTTCGGGTTCCGGTTAAACGTAAAATCGATTAGTGACTATTGAACTGTTGATCCTGATTGTATTGGATAAGTTAAGGGGATTTTTGTTGAGCCGTTAAACTAGTCAACCAGTTAACCGGTCAGGGGTTATCTAACCGGATCCCTGAGGTTTTGACTACCTAACCAGTTTCCTTATGTTAAACTATAGGACCGGTTTTAGAAGGTTAAACCACAGTTCATAGCAGCCCTCAAAATATCCATAGCAACCCTGCAAGGAGTATGTGACGTGGGTTCTTGGACAAATAATTGGTGGCAAGGGTACATCCCGCGGTGGCGTGAGCCATTTGCTTGAAAGGAAAGGAAGATCAGTTTTGTTTTTCAATGCGTATCTAGAATGAGTCGTTCTTGTGAGTGTCAAAATGATAAGTGGAATTGATGTCAGGGATGGTGACACATATTATTTGGCAAAATGATTAGGGTCTTGCGAACATTTGAGGACACTTGTTAAGAATTTTAATATTGAAAAAGTAATTATAAGTGTGCATTCTTCCATATTTTGGGAATACAAAAAATTATGTTTTTTCATAAGTTTTTATTATCTTTGTCTTTTCAACAATAGATACATCAAAGACACTTATTAGCATTTTCCTACAGATTATTTAGTAAAATGGCCTTATGATTGGTTTCAAATAAAGCATATCAATGCCCAAGCTATTTTTGGTGGAGCTGCTTATTCTAACATCTTTAGGAATTTGTGGAAGTCAAAGGCCCAACCAAGGTGATAGTCTTACCTGGCAATTGATGCTAGACAGGACAACCCACTAGTGCCAACAAGGCCCAGCCTAAGAGCAAAGCAATAAGGGCAATCGTCTTTTGGGTCTATAATTTTTTAAGATTTATAAAAAATTAGGGACTTATTAATAAATGTTTTAAGAGTGTATGTGGATTAAAAAAAATTGTAATTCTCAATAATTTAAAGTATTTCAAGTCTCTTCAATGTATGAAGCATGGAGGTGATGCAAAAAAGAGAATCAGAAGAGTATTAAGATTAGAGATTGAACGAGGATTTCAAAATTTTTCCTTCAAATGTGAAATTTTGGAATCTTCCATCAACCTTTAATCTAACATTTTCCAAATACTCTTTTCTAAACACACCCTAAAGAGAATTCAAAAAATAATAATAACTGTAGATTGTTTTATGTTTTGGGAATTAAAAAAAAACATTTTCTAATAATTTTCAATTATATTTAGCATCTCAACAAATGCAGTTTGAATATACATATATACGTACACATACGTACGTACATACATATATAACAAAAGTTTAATATGATTTTATAAATATTTTCTTTAGCACAACCGATTGTTGCTTTTCAGTCTAATCTTTGATTACCAAGTGTGCAAGAATCCTTAGAAAACAATAAACCACCAAGCTATTAAAGCTTTTGTAATATAATGCTCAAAGAAATGTATTTAACAGGTATTTCAAATAGTATAATAATTTTTTTCAAGCTTGCCACTAATTATAATCCCAAAATCCTTTGCTCGTGGAATTAGTGTTACTCATATGAAACTTCTTTATGGTTAATTATATTGTTATTAACTTTTTATAAATTTTTTGATAAGGCTCCCTGGTATTAAAGGTACTTTTGGGAATATCAGTGGTTCTGCAAAGAATTCGGAAAAAAAAACATTAAATTTTTTTTTCTCCGAATCTATTAAATGTCAAAATCAGGTCGGTTCCAACATGCCTATTAGAAATCATTTGCTAAGGTGACTTTGAATCATCAAACATGGATGATTCTTCAATGCACCATTTGAGATTTTGAATTGATGCACCTTGTCATTTGTTATCATAGGATTTAAACAATGATTGAGATTAATAAAAGAGTGGCAAGGAAAGGTCATTGTATCCCTTTTATTTCAACCCTCCAACACCATCACCACCCTCCATTCTTCACCCCTATCCAAACCAGCGATGCACCTAATATCACACCTCACCATGCACCCGCTGACACCAACCATCGCACCACCATGGGTTTGTGCCCACGTACAAACCAAATCAACGTTAATTTCACCGTAACACCTTTGTGTCTCGTCCCTTCATTTTCACCGACCATATTTGCGGGTGACTGCAACTGATTTTCATTGTTTATTGTTCTTTGCTTGTTTAAAGGTTTTACTCCCTTAATTCCAAATCTTTTGGCATTTTAGGTTGGAAGACACATTAAAAAAAATTGTTGATTATTCTAAGTTTTATATGTGTTTTTGTCTAAAATATCCATATTTAATTCTGATTGAAAATTGTAGTATTATTTAATTTTTTTAAGAATTGTCAATTAATTAATGAAAAAGAAATGATAGTGATTTAGGGATAAGAGAAATGATAAAAATAGAATTAATAAAGAGTAAGAAAAATAATCGAATGAAGAGTTAAAATTGGAAAGAAAAATATGTATGACGTGTACCTTGATTATTTAATTGCTCCTATGATCTACTATCACTCTCGGCAACCTCTTTAACACATAAATCCCAAAAACCAAATGAAGTGCTAGATATGAGAAAACAGAGGGTAGAGGTGAGGGAAATGAGGAGATGCCGGTGACTATCACCTGCAAATTAAAGGCAGTGTAGTGGTGGACGTATGATGGGATAGGATGGTTCTAGTTGATGGGAAAAGATGAATGAGATTTAAGATGAGATGAATTAAGGATAAAAATATCTTTTTATTATTAAATTAGAATGGAGCATTCCTTTAAAACTTAAAATGGAGCATCAAATAAGTTTCCCTCAAATCATTTGTTCTATGAGTGCAGAGTTGCAAGCTTTGTATGGTTTAAACTTTAAAGTTAGAGATTAGAGTGGAGTTCACGTGAAGCTGCATATAAGCCTCGCAGGGCATTATTATTATGATTTCTCACTAGCAAGACCAAACAGCAAAAGTAGGAGGTACATGACATTGATTTGGATGGTAAAAAGACAAAAAAAAATTATCCTAAACTAAAGTTAAAGTAATTAATGAAAATATTTAAAAATTGCAAATTTTGAATATGATTGGTTGATCAATGCAAAATATATTAAATTAGTTGATATATAAGACAAATCATTAAACGTATGTCTCCTTAATTTTTTTTATTTTTTTGCATTTTTTTACCATCCTTACAAAATAGAGGAAGTAATATTTATCTCAGAATATCATCTTTATGGGACGGAGGAAATAGAGCAATGATCGAGATATCTACATAAAGAGACCTACTTATAAGCCTATATATTAAGATGTTGATATTTGTCATTTAAGTTCTTAGCTTTTATTTAATTTTTTTTAACTTGAAAATAACAAGTATCATAATCTTATGTATATGTTTGTAAGTTTGTAGGTCTTTAAATCATTTTTTGAGGAAATAATATTTATCTAAGAATATTTGTGAACCTTCATCCGATTATTCATAATATCATATTTATGACTCTTTTAACCTCTAATTCCACTTTTAAATTTCATGATCCCAAAAGAGTTGCGAAGCCTTTTCATTTCTTGTCCATTTTTTTTAAACTTTATTTAATGGTAAGCAATCTTTTAGCCAAAGAAAATTGGGTAAAATCATAGACACATTGCAACTAAGAAGTCTTTCAGTCAAACTCAAATATTAACCTATGACTCCATGTACCTAAGAGTCTTAAATTGCAGACAGTAATACCATAGAGTCATAGACGGACCCACGTTCACTTCCTCAGATTTTAAAAAATATATACATATATGATATATCATAAAGGCTTATTTATATATTTGATCCCTAAAAATTAAATATATTTTGGTTTTATTTCCTAAAAATTATTTTGACTTGAACTAATAATCCTTAAATTTTCAAATATTTTGATTTTAAAAAAAAAATTTGTTATCTGCTAATATGACTAATGAAATACCACATCAATAACCATGTGGTGTGAGATAACACCAAATAAATGATATTACACGGATGATATAAACCTACGGGCGAAACAAAATGGTCTCATACTCAAAATGATTATATGCGCAAAATTTCGCACTCATGAGCCTGAATCATTCATGTGACACTACCTACTTACCGTCATCTCACACCACGTAACTGATGATGCGGTGTTATGTTAACCATGTCAGTAAATACCAATTTTTTTTAATGGAGGAGACCAAAACCAAAATATTTGAAAAATTAAAAACTAATACCGATCAAAATAACTTTTATAAATTAAAATCAAAATATGCTGAAATTTTAGATACCAAAGACACAAATAATCCTCTCATAAACTTGCTAAGTGGTTTGGTGGTAGTGCATGTCACTATTTAATGCCTTGATACAAGGTTTGAATCTTAGCTTGCCTCAGCTCCAAGTTCTGGTATTTTTATTAAACTCACCGGGTTTCATCTCACAGTTCTTTATTTTTTTATTTTTATTTTTTATTTTTTTTTGCTTTCGCAGGTGGTGTCTGGGCTTTCGCACTTTGACGACCCAACTAAATCCACCCCGACCTTACGGAACTCCACTTTGTGGGCAGGGGTCTCCCAACGCGTGCCTCTTTGTTCCCATGGATGTCAAACTCGAGACCTCATGGTTAAGGGACCTAGTGAATTGCCACTAGACCAACAACACGTTGATTTTTTTTTCTCTTTTTTAGGCAATTATGTACTACTTCAAAAATTAAAAGGATTAAAGGAAATGATTTTAATATTTTGTCTATCATATAAATCAATTATAAAATTAGTAGTTTAACCCATTACATTAATTACACTACAAGAAAAACGCAAAATAGCGAGAGATTTTAGCGAGGACAATTTTCCGTCGCTAATTAGCGAGGGACATGCGAGGGTTTAGCGAGTAAAAGCGAATTCCCTCGCAAAGAGATGAATGTTAAAATAATAATCATTTTGCGACGAATTTGCGACAAATTTGCGATAGATTATTTTATGCAATTTTGGCGAGGGACATTTTCCTCGCAAATCCGTCGCTAGGTAGTTTGCGAGGGCATGTTTCCGTCGCAAGTCGGTCGGCAAGAATTCCTTTAAACAACATTTGCGACGGAATTGCGACAAATTAGCGAGAGATTATTTTGAGCAATTTTGGCGAGGGACATTTTTCTCGCAAATCCGTCGTTAGGTAGTTTCCGTCGCAAGCCGGTCACCACGAATTCCTTCAAACTTCCAAATTGTTGGCGAGGGAATAGTTTCCTCGCAAAGTCGTCAATATGAATACATTTTTAAAACAATGAAGTTTGCGAGGGCATATTTCTCTCGCAAATTCGTCACTAAATTCCTTTATGCTATCAAATCGTTTGCGAGAGAATATTTTCCTCGTCAATCCGTCGCTAGGTATGCATTTTAATGAATAAAGTTTGCGAGGGCATCTTTTTCTCGCAAATCCGTCGCTACAAATTCCTTTACGTAGCCAAATTTTTGGCGAGAGAATAGTTTCCTCTCAAATCCATCGCTACGAATACATTTGTATAACAATAAAGTTTGCGAGGGCATGTTTCTCTCGCAAATCCGTAGCCACAAATTCATTTACGCTATCAAATCGTTTGCGAGGAATAGTTTCCTCGCAAAGCTGTCGCTAGGAATACATTTGTAAAACGATAAAGTTCACGAGGGCATGTTTCTCTCGCAAATCCGTCACCACAAACTTCTTTATGCTATCAAATCGTTTGTGAGGGAATATTTTCCTCGCAAATCCATCGCTAGGTATGCATTTTAATGAAATAAAGTTTGCGAGGACATCTTTCTCTCGCAAATCCATCGCCACAAATTCCTTTATGTAGTCAAATTGTTGGCGAGGGAATAGTTTCCTCGCAAAGTCGTCGCTACGAGTACATCTATAAGACAATAAAGTTGGCGAGGGCATGTTTCTCTCTCAAATCCGTCGCCACAAATTCCTTTATGCTATCAAATTGTTTGCGATGGAATACGTCGCTAGGTATGCATTTTAATGAAATAAATATTATTTGTTTAATATTTGTTGTTTCTAGGTGTGTGTACATATATATATATATATATGTATATGTATATATATATATATATATATTTGCACCCTAAAGCATAAGTATAATATCTCTGCCCAAATTAAATCCATAATAACATGATTACTTTCGCAAATTAAACCCTAACCACTGTCACCATTGAGAATAACTTTAACCTAAACCCCATCCTAACCATTTTGTCACCAACATCCACCACCATGTCCACTGTTCACCACCACCCGACGACTAATGCAACTTCATTAACCACCAAAACCACGTCCTCCGTTATGACCACTGCCATATAAACAAACCTGGTTGAATCCAAAATAAAGTAAGAAGCAGTAACCTAAAACGAGTTGATCCAGATTAAACTGGTAAAACTGATTCCGGTTCAACCAGTACGTATATATATATATATACATGAGATAACTTGAGAGCAGAAATGCAAAACTCAAGACACTAAGAATTGAGCATAAATGCAAAAACAGAGACAAAAAAGAAAGAGGCAGAGGAGCAAAAGGAAACCCTAATCATGTGTAAGTTCACCCAAGGAGCTAGTTTCAATGAAGATGCATGGTGCCATTAGCCGAAACAAAGGAAAGTGATGGTTTTTTACTGTAATCTCTTTCTTATTTTCTATACTTTGATGTCATTATTAAAAAATTGTTATTTAAGGCCAGTATTTATTTTGTTATTTAAGCATTATTCCGTTAGTTAAAATGTCACTACTACAAAATTGTTATTTAAGCATTGTTGAAGAGGATTTTTTTGTTAAACTATCCTCGTTTATTATTTAACTAGTGTAGTTGCCCATGTAGTGTGTACGAGTTAAAGAGCATAAGTTAAATAAAAAAAACTACATAATGAAAAAAATTATTATTATTATTTATATTTATTTTAAAACTTAACCCCAATATATATATATAATAAAGAAAAACCTAACCCTAAAATACACTAAGTCTAAAGTTCCCTAAGTGTTTGGGCCTTGGGCCCCGTTTATCACACGAAATTTTTAGGCAGCCTACCTGAGTTTTCACATGAAATTTAGGTACCAAAATACTTACACAATTAAAAATAAAACAAAAACACGAAAAGCCCTCTAGCCTTCTAGCTTCCTCGATCACTCCCTCTTAGCTTCCTCTGCGCAAAAAAACCTCATCTTCCTCCCTCTCTAAAGCACGAATCGCCGCCGCTGTTCTCAGCACCGTCGCTCCACTCATTCTTCACCGTTCCCTCTTAGGGTTTTGTAATTGGATTTGGGTAACAGAGCTTATAAGGAGAATGTGACCAGGGGAGATGCTCACGGTGGTTCGAGCAACAACGGCGGCCTTCGGTGCGATTCTCTATCTGCTCCATCAACGCCCTCAGATATAGGGGTGGAAATAGGCTAGGCCGGCCTATAGGGGACTATGATAGGCCTAATAACAGGCCAGGTCAGGCCAGGTTTTTTTTTTTGGAATTAGTTTTTTGACCCCCCCCCCCAGTTAATTAGTTAACCCTTTTTTTTAAGACCCTACTAACCTTACTATAAAGTAAACTACCCAAAATGCCCCTCCTTCTCCCATGCACGCAAACCTATTTTTTCCTCTTCCTTCTCTTCTTTTTCACATTAACTCTCCAGCAGCCTCTTCCACTCTTCATCAACCCAAAACCCCTTTTCTCCTCCACCTTTCTTCAGTTGCAAGCAATCCATATACATTCATCAAGGTAATTCTATCACCATAAACTTGATCCTTTATGTTGATATTTGAATCATTAGGGATTTGAAGTGGTTAATATTAAGTTACACATGCTGTTAGATTTTTTTTTCAATGTCGTAGGGTGGCTCGCTTAAGAGAGCCAAAAAAAATATTAGCTCGCTGACCCCTCAGCGAGTGCTATAAAATCAAAATTTTATAACCCTCGCTGGTGGGTCAGCGAGCGTCATAAAATTTTGATTTTATAACACTCGCTGACAAAATCAAAATTTTATAACCCTCGCTGGTGAGTCAGCGAGTGTCATAAAATTTTGATTTTATAGCACTCTCTGAGGGGTGAGCGAGGGTTATAAAATCAAGATTTTATAACACTCGCTGACTGTTGGACTACCGGCAAATATATCGGATCAACAAGTAATATAGTCAGTAAGACCAGTTATCGTCCCCCAAGGATTGCAAATTGTTCAATTAATTCTCACCAAAGAGTAGTTAGAAGCGAAATCTATAAGTTTGTAACTAATTAATTAAGATTAAATTTAAATAAAATAAAAACAGAAATTAAATAAAAGCTGTGAGCAATTTAAGAAAACTAGTTAGGAACATGGTTAAGTGATTAAACCATTGAATAACCTTTAATTAAGAACAGTGGAATTTATAACAAGTTATATAATCTCCAAAAGTATCCCTACAAGTTGAGTAATTATATTGTTTGATTGAAGGCCTATTCTAATTCCTAATCTCCCAATTGAAGAATTAGAGATCCAAAACATAGATTAGCTACTTCCATGCATAACAGTGAAAATACAATCAAACACTTGATTTAAAAACGGAAAAATATCAATTCATCAAATCAATAAACTAATCCATACAAATCCACCAATTCCTAACACAAGGGTATTAGTTACACATTGAGAAAATAAGAACAAAAACAATAGAAGAGTAATCCATAATCATAGACAATTAGGATTACCACGAAGAGATCTTCAATCTTTCAATCTCCGATCTTCTTCTCATCTAAAGCTCTCCAAAACCATGTAATCTCCCTCTCTCAAAAGCTGCCTAACCTAATTCTAAACTAATATAAATAGAAGATTACAAAACCTAAGAAAATCCCTCAAAAACGCATCAAAAATTGGCCCAACTGGGCCTGATCGAAGTCCGCGCGTCTGGGACCCAGCTCTGATGCTGGTTGACAACGGGGACTGCGCGCCTGGGCGTGCCAGCCCTGCTCCGACTCCGTTTCGCTCCGTTCTTGCACCATTTTCAAGGTCCTTTCGTCCTCTTTCCAGTTCCATATTTATTTTCTTCAATTAAGCTCCAAAAGTACCTGAAACATACCCAAAACGGATTAAAACGTTCAAGGGATTCTAAAATAATAACAAAATCCTAAAACTAATAAAAACATCCTAAATTTACAAGAGAAACAAGCCAAAACCATAGTAAAAGGAAATAAAATTAAGCCCAAAACATCAGATATTAGACCCAAATCACTCCCCCAAACTTAGCATTTTGCATGTCCCAGGCAAAAGTAAAATAAAAATTCCAAAACACAAGACTACCCTCTAAATCAAAATGTACACATGCATCGTGGTAATACTACAACAAACCGGTAAGTTTTTTTTACTTATTTTGGCATGTTGTATTAATTAATTTGTCATGATTCTTTACATATTATAATACATTTAAATTTCATCATTTTTAGGGTGGAAGGTGTTCACTCGACGTTGAAGAGAATGTTGGCAAACAACAAAAGGATCTCTGCACATGTTTAACAGCTATGCATAAGATGTTGACATGTCAACACACTCTCATTATTGATTCTTTCCAGAAGAGCCTCACAAGATTGGATCACAGGGTGAATATTTCGTTTTTCCGAAATTTAAATTATTATGTGTCAAGGAAAGCATTGAGCATTATTTTCACCCGACTGGAGAAGTTTGATGAGTGTGGTCATTGTGATTGCAAGTTGAGAATCACACATGGCTTACCATGTGCATGCGAGGTTGATGGATACAGAAAAAGTGATAAACTTATTCCTTTGACGACAATTCATGGTCATTGGAAGATTCTCACATTCAACAATATAGGCAAGAAAGAAGAGGTACACATCGACTCAACTCCTTTCACAAACATATTTATTTATTTAGTTACCCCCTCCTTGATGGACGTTAATTCTCCAAAAAGGATCTTATATTAAGGAACTAAGGGAGTAGTTGAAATGAGCATAACTTCAAACATGTAACATATCATATATCTCTTTACTCTATAGTTAATAATATAATGTGTGTATTGTCTAAGATGTTTGTGACAGTGATGATATATTAAAATTCTATTGATGTATGTGTTAAATCATAGTATGTTAGTTACTTAGCTTGTCAATGAAGTATTCATCTTCGTCTTTTTGAATAATAAAGCTTCTTTATGTTTTCAATTTTCAAGTTTTGCAAAATACTTAAGTCATATAGAGTGGCCATAATGAAAAAACGGTATGATAAAATATTATTATGCGATCACTTAATATTTAAATTTAGATATCATTTTAACATCATGACAAACAAAAGAAATTTTGTGATGAAAAATTTATTTTCATTATATCAATTTTTTGTCATTTTTCTCTAAAATATACATGTATATTTTTATAAATTTCATACTAATCATTTTTATTTCGGAACAACTCCGACCTGCCTTTATCTTATCTCATCCCAATTTGAATTTGATCTTATCATGTTCAATACTAATTTTTTTTTAAAAGGAAAATATGTAATTCATTCCATAGCAGAAAATAGTACAAGTAAATCCAACAGTACAATAACAAAGCACATATTTTACATACAATAAAGATTGCTAAAAAAGACTAGGTACTCAACCATAACAGCAAACTCCCTGTGGATCAGGATCATTATCAACATCCAACTCGAACTCTAACAAGAGATTCAACAGCCTTTGTTTCCAAGATAACTATCTCATCGATGCCAAAAGTAAGCACGGTTCGGTGAGAAAGAATCTCATATATGAGGAGGTAGAGCTACTGGACAGAGGAGAAGACAGAGTTCTGGAAGGGAAAAGCTGTCATGAATATCAGTCTTCTAGTTATTAGAGAAGATAGGAAGGTCATCAGATCTCGACAAACAAAAAGCCTTCCCACACTCAAACACACAAAAACAAAACCCAAATGAAACTGGGATAAGAAAACTACACCACTTGCACTAAAGCAAAATTATTTAATCCAGACATAACTGAGAGAGAAAAAACTCATACACCAACCAAAGGAAGGGGAGGGTATCGCTATCACAGAAGAGAGGAAAACGGAAAAGAGAAGGGGACTGAGAAAGAGGAGAGAAGGCAGCCGCTTGTATGGAGCAATTTCCATGTTCAATACTAATTAAAAACAAGTTTAAATTTAAAAATGATCCGATCAATATTTAAGAAAAACAAGAGACAAGGTTAACGCATTCCATGTGCACCCTAAATTTACATAGGAGTATTAGGGAATGAATACCCCACGAGTTGAAGACTTTTGCTCACCCTAATTGGTTGGGCTTTAATTTTGGGCACAATACATGTCTAACGTCTCATCCATCGATCAGAGGATGTCATGGGCGGTTAGTGTGGCCCATTGATTTGAGAGAGAATAGACATCACTTTGTAATGTTGCACTATATTTGTCTCTCCATCAATCATATACTTGTTCAGGATTGGTTCATTTCATTTTTATTGCACCACTACTGCTACTATCATTACTATTATTATATTCATTATGGTTTTCTTAACCTCAGTTCTTAGGGTTGAGGATAAGCATCCCAAAGTAGTTAAGATATCTTGAAAAAACAAAAACATACTCTCTCCGACTCGAATTATAAGCAAAACTAACTAATTTTACGCTTATTAAGGAGGTTAGTTGATTGTATTTAATTTTTTCAAATTTATAAAAGAATAGAGGTATTTTAGGAAAGTTGCATTGAGAATGAAACAAAAATTAAATAAAATAACAATTTTATAGGTGTATGTTTTAGGAAACTGACATTGGGAATGAAACAAAATTTAAGAAAGTTGGTTAATTTTGCTTATATTTTAAAGCAAGAGAAGTATGTTTTTTGTTGCTTATATTTCAAGCCGGAGGGAGTAAGTCCTTTGATTTATTCTATGCATCATAGATTAATGAATACATTAAGAGAAAACTTACACTGGAAATCTAAGTCCACTAATTCTTTATATTGTATATTCAACATTTCCAAGACAAAACTACTTCTTTTGTTCTCTTAAACAATGTCTTAAGGACACTCTTTAGCATTTCTCTTGTTATTATTATTAACATCCTACTAAGGTTATTAGAAATAAAAATATTAAATTCAAACTTACATTATTTTTTTTTTAAATCTCAAAAATCAAATTTTTTAATGACTTTTTATTATTTTTATTCATTAACAAATACTTTTAGAAAAAAATAGTGACTTAGGTTCAACATTACTAGCTAGTGCAACTTAATTTCGCCCGCTGAGCTAACATTCTTAGATTTTTTTTTTTAATTAGAGTTAGAAAAAGATTGATATGAGAAAATATGATGATGTGGAAGGATGATATAAGGAACAAGGTGATATGAAATAAGTGTGAAAAATTGTGCATGATAAAAAGGCAGCGAGTGTCATGAAAAATTTAAGAATGTTAACTCAGCGGGCGAAATTAAGTTGCACTAGCTAGTAATGTTGAACCTAAGTCACTAATTTTTTCTGGAGTTATGTAATCAGGAACATCCACAACATGACAATAAATTAGGACTAATTCTCCCAACAATAAAATTTTCTATACAAAACGTTCGAACTCTCAAATTATTGCCGAATTAAGAGAAAACAGAGACATAATACTCACAAATGCCCATTATTACTCTAAATCACCAATAATCTTTAAGTCTGAACAGCAAGTTTGGGTTTGAATTTTATAATTACGTGCAATGTGCGAACTTATATCCGTTTGGGCTAATCAAACTATATTATATATTTGTGAAACCAAATGCTGTGATTATAGAGCTCATCATGAAATGGAGGCCTCACAGGCAAAGTTGAGAGAATGAAGGCTAACGAGATATGTCACATGTCATTATGTCTTTATTTACTTCATTTTGAATTAAAAATAAAAAATAATATTGGAAAGATGCATCTGCTGAATTGAAAGGATGAGATGCACCTGTTATGTTAAATTGAAACCAAGAGATGCACTTATTCAGGGGAAGTACTGGTTTCAACATATACGTCCTTTCAACAATGAAATAATATGTCGTTTCAACATTGAAGTGATATACTGCATTAACTTAGTACCTTTTGAAATAGGCATGTACGTTGTTTCAGCAATGAAGCATTGCATCACTAACTCGGTACATTTTAAAATATTACTGTAAAAAAAAAAATCTTTTTACATGCTGTTGGTAGGGGCGGAGTTCCAGTCTCCATTATTCAATGTGACATCATTATCCTCTAAAGACTACTCGAGAAACTTTCTGGTTGTTAAAGCTATACTTCGTGGGTTTGAATTAGCATCTGGTTTGAAAATAAACTTCGTAGTAGCATTTATAGTGCTAATGTTGTCCCGGAGTCAATGTTGGAGGCATCACTGCAAAGTTGATCATTTTCATTTCTCTTATCTTGGAATTCCTCTAACTGCAAATGCTAAACTTTCAAAACAGGTTGTGTTCTTTGAAAGATCTTTGGGAGGTAAAATAACTCTCACCAACGCTGTTGTGTCAAATTTGCTCATATATTTCTTGTCTTTATCTCTTTTTTTAGGAAGGTACATGAGGTTTTGGTTAAAATTCAGAGAAATTTTCTGTGGGAGTAAAGAAAATGGGCTTAGGAGCAAAAAATCTGTTCGTATTTAACAAGGCTAATTTAAGTAAGTGGAGGTGACGTCTGGTTGTAGAGAGGGGTTTCGGGGTAAGTGTTGTATGGTACCCTTTCAAATTAAAAAACTTGGGGAGTAGAGAGTAGGGTGGCAGTGTGGTGGAAGGATGTCTGTAGTTTAAGGGTGGGGTTAGAGTTGGGGAGAATGGTTTGATAAAAGTTTTTCTAGAATTTTAAGGAGTGGAAATTCTTTCAAATTTTGGGAAGACTATTGGTTTGGTGACCAGGCCATTAAGGATATGTTTCCAACTCTGTTTTTGATTTCAGATGCTAAAGACTTATGTATGAAAAAGAAGTACATGGCAAATCTTCAAAGCAAATAGAATTTCAGATGGCACAGGAGACCGTTTGATTGGGCTCAAATTGAGGAATTAAATAATCTGATATATCTTTACATAATGGAGATGACTTTTTATGTTGGGGTATTGGAAATGGTGGCATTTTTTCAGTCAAAACTGCTTATAATTTCTTGACGGCGCAAATGTACTCTGATTTGGGAGTGATATTTGGTCTGTTAGTTGCATTGAAGAAAAACTAGAAAATCAAGGTCCATGCAAGCATTTATGTAGTAGTTAAAACTGGAAAATCAAGTTCCATGCAAAGAAGAGAGGAGTATTGGTGTATGCGGAATATGAGTTGTGTAATAATGATGAGGAAGATTCATTTCACTTATTTTGTGGAGTAACGAAGAGGGTGTGGGAAGACATAATGCTTGGATTCAAATCCACTCAGTTCCATATTATGCTTTTGTTTGTAAGGCTTGCCTGCGTTTTTCGGAATTTGGTAAGGAAGAAACAAAAGTCCAAGGCGACGATCATTTGGTTTACAGTAATTTGGCTGGTGTGGCTTAACATGAATAAATTTTTTTTCCAAGACCAGGATATTGATAAAGTGGAATTGGTGGAAGAAATCAAGTAGTTAAAATAGTATTTTTCCAATTTAAAGACAACAACAAGGAATGCAACATTTGAATCAACATTTGAGTAAATATGAATTTTCGAGTGATTTAACAAGTTCAGAATTACTATATATCATGAGTTCAAACTGAAACTTTGAGTGCCTATTATGTTTCTTATGACTATGTAATTGGATTAGATTGATGTTGACTAGGTTGAACACCTATGTCATTGAGGTAATGACATGGACAAAATCTGGTGAAAAAGTCTTCATTTCTCAATAGTCATGGTCCTATCGCGAAGTAAATGACAGATAAGGCAATTTCAAATTACTTATTGTTATGCAATCACAATAATATATCTGGCAAATCCAGTTTTAACTCATGATCAATAATATGTAGTTTGACATAAAGTTTTCCAAAACGTGCACCATAATTTTATGTAATTATTATTATTATTTATATGTACCACATTGCTTATATTATTTATTTATATTAATTTGTTTATATCAATTATGTAATCTTTATATTAGTTGTATGCCTCTCTTTGAATGACAAACAAATGCAATTCAAAGCATGTTATCTTATTGCCTTTAGATTTGGGGATTCTTAGTTTTGCTCCCCTATCTTGTATTTGGGGTTCTGTTCTATTTTTGTTTCGGTTAGAGATTTGCATTATGTACTCTTTTCGTGAGGAGTATTATACTTCTTCACTTTTTGATTGAATTTTTTTGTATTTTATAAAAGAAAATCCTGAATATTATTAAAATTAATATATATATTCGAGTTCAATCCTTGCAAAATTCTAAATTCAAAGTTATTGATTATATCAATTACTTCTTTTTCTATAAAGTCTACTTAGACTATCATGAATTTAATTATATATTTTTTTAATGCTAAATTGAATATATTTAATTTTTTTGAACTATTTGATTTTAAATAACAAATACAATGATTGATATATATCGTGCATTGAACTAATCATAGTATTACAAGAATATTATTACTAAATAATAATATAATTAAAAATATTTGATCAACCCGTGCATTGCACGGGTTAATAACTAGTTATGAAACAAAACTTAAATCAAAACATTATTTAATTAAAAACTATTAAATATTTCATAAATTTATCATTATGTGTTTTGGTCAAAGTGAAATGAACTTAGATTATTTAAGAACCAGATCTCATTAAGAGGTGTCACCACACACACAATTTGCTAATATGAGAAAGCTCCTTTTTTAATGGAAACATGTTAATAATGTGTACCAAAACATTTGACCAAAAATAGCCTTCATCATTTGTTGGAGTGGATTTGGTACCAAGGCTATTCTTGTAAATAGATATTTTAAAAAATAAAAAAAAGAAAAAAAACACAAAAATTTCTTTCTCTTTGCTCACTCCTCAACTTATCAACAGTTCAACGTAAACTCATCCTTTCTAAACTCCATCAAAACTCCTCTCCACTATTATAACCGCCACCACCAATATAATCACCATGTTCGCCCAACCCAAACTCTAATGAAAACCATTTTTTCTCTCTTCTCCGTTGGGCACGCATAGATCCATCACTGTCTTCAACAATTGAGAGGCCAGACCAGTTGAGAGGCATATATGTTTTTGCCATCGCTGGTCTATGGCCATCATTTCAGATTCGAGTTTGCTACTTCCATACATTCACCGTGTCCACCATGACATGCTTCTTGATTTGCTTTGAAACTTGTAAAACTTCTTGGAGTTTAAATTTGTTACTGAAGATCCTTGTCCTCCGCCCTTCGTGGATTGCCTGCAACGATGGGGATCTGTTATTAGTGAAAGTGATAACAGATGGGGGAAGGGGGAAGGATTTTTGGGATTTTTAATTTTTTTTTATTAATTTGAGAAAACTAAATTATTAAAATACCCTATCATTAAAATACATTCTCCCAAAATATATAGGGGTATTTTTGTCTAAAATAATCAGGTACACATTGCTAACATGCTCCAATTGAAAAAAGAGCTTCCTCATGTTAGCAAACTCATATATATATATATATATATATATATATATATATATATATATAGACACATACATACATACACACACATATATATATATATATATATATTGGAAGATTAATTTTTTGAATGGATACTGTGGAACATTTTTATTTAAACATTTTTTTGGGTGGGAACAATTTTGGGATGAGATAACCTCTCCTCATAAGTAGTACAGTTATAAATTATTAAGGGAATCACTAGTATGCAATCTAAATTTAGATGGTTGCTATGCAATCTTTTAGTGAATTAATGAGAGTTTTTGTCACCTAATATATTAATGACATGTAATTGCTGATTGATTTGGTAATTAGAAGTTACTCCCTCCCGTCCTATTTATAGGGCATATTCTAGAAGAATTCTTTGGTCCTATTTATAAGTCATTTTGCATTTTTTAGGAAGCATTTATTGTTATTTTGTCTTATTTGCCCTTTATCCATTAATGTGAAATAATACATTATGAAATTCCCAATACAAGAGGGTAAAATTGTAATGTTAAAGTATTTTTTTAAAGTTTCAAGAAACTTTTTTTTTTTTGATAACCCAGAGCCTGGACCCAACCACGTCGACCCTTGGACCTGGGAGGGCTAGCCAAACTGGGGGGAGATATCTACCCCGTCCCTGGAGCGCCTCCCTCATAAATCTTAGGCATGTCCGTCCTGGCCAGGATTCGAACACGTAGCCACTAGGTAAACCCAGCCTTAGCATGCTCTCCCTTTGCCAGTTGGGCCAAGCCCAGGGGACAAAGTTTCAAGAAACTTAATTACCTTTTTTGGTCCGTGTGATATAGATAAGTATGCCCTATAAATAGGACCAGATGGAGTATAATTTGTCTAAAAGTACAAAAGACTAAATTAAAATAATGTAGTTTTTATGTTGGATCAAATTGCAAAAATTAATTTTGATTATTTTAGACAATGACATGACATAAATACATTAGGTGGTAAATTCTCATTAGTCCAACAAAAGATTGCACAGCAAGCATCCAAATTTAGGTTGCATATTAGAAAAATTCAATTATTAATCAATAAATCTTAAAATTTAGCTAAAATATTCGTAGTTGAGTTCGAGAGGAATATTCGTCCAAACGCGTGCGGTGTTCTACGTCAAAGAGAAATATTTGGTATCTTTTCCATGCTAAAATGTCCACCTCGTCTCTTGTCTCTACCTTCCTCCTACTGAGCCCTAATCTCTTTTTGTCTCCCTACCCTTTTTAGTTTCTATAACTCAGATTCTATAGCTAATATAGCTATTAATAATTTAATAATATTTTTGTTTAAAAAAACACATAGTCGAATAGTCAAGTCACATGCAATTCAACGTGTATAATAATAAAAACAAAAAATCTCACCAATTTGATTGACATCCCAGCATCAAATTAAAAAAGGTTACATCCTCTTGGCCAATTGATGAAATAAATCTTAAAATGTTATTTTCTATGGAAGAAAAAGTGGTAGAATCGAACGTATACAGTACGAGTTTTTATGGATAACCGATAAATGAGAAATTTAAGGTTCACAAATGTTACCGTTGGGTAACGGGAGCTCAATTCTTGGTGTAGATGAATTGAATTGGAGAGGAACCACGACTATAGTATCTATGAGACTATCATTGTCATTGAAATTTTTAGCATACCAAATTGGTGTATATCTCTTTTCTTTCTGAGTTTAATATGTGTTCATCGATAATGTAAAGGTTTTTACACTGTTGGTACAATATCATTCACTGTTCATTTACATTACTTTTATTTAGAAGTCAATAATCATAAAACCCTGGATAGTGGATGATGTGCTGATAATGTAAAAAACTTTTACACTGTCAATGTATAAACTATTTTTTCTTTCTTTATTGGATATATGGCCGTACCCAAAAAATTGATTCTGCTACTGGAAGATTATTGTAGAATACATTAAATTCATCAAAACAAAACAATTCATTTGTCAAATAATATATGAAATATTTAAAAACTTTAATTTTCACTAATAAGATTACTAACCCATTCAAACATTGAACGCAAACCAGAAACCAAAAAACCGACAAGATGGAATTCATATGCTCTTTGCTAAAAAAAAATAGGGTCCTTTTTGTTAAAGTTTTTACTCGATAGTAAGATAGAGGACAACTTAATAATTTCATTTAATTTTAATAATAATAATAATAATTTCAAGTCATTTTATTTATCGTATAAGTTAGACTAGAATCATAGTGTAAATAAATTTTTTTCACATTATTCTTTTTCAATAAATCTTAGAGACCATTAATTTAATTAAAACTAAATATAGTTTCTTATAAAATGAGTACTAAAACTTGATATAAAAATCAGATCGTAAAATAAAAATTGATTATAAATAAAAGATCATTCCATAAAAATGTGCAGTAATTAGGTATTCGACCCCAAAAAAAGGGTAGTGCACCAAATAAAAGAATGGCCACATGAGGTTTTGGTGCTAATTAAATTCATTCATGCAAATGAAAAAATATTATTACGCTAAATCTTCACTTAAACGCTTGATTGTACTTCAAAATATTAATCACTTGCCAATCGAGTAAAAAGATTTTGTGGGAAGAAACAAAATAATAATTAATTTTTGGTTTAGTAAAAAATAGTGAGGTAGATTGAAATAATTTTGGTCGAAATAATCGTCATAAGCAAAAAGGTCTAAATATAATTGGTAGATTGTTGTTGGCTTTATTAAACATATTGTCATTGGAAATATGATTCTTGTCGTGTGTATGAAAATTGTTTTATTGATATCAACAAAATCTATTTTTATATTTTGATGAAAGAAATTAATTTTAGATGTCAATTTAAGGACAACGAGGGGGGGGGGGGGGGGGGGAGGTGATGAAGTGAAGTTTATATACCTTAAGCTTCTTTCTTTTTTTAATTAAAGAAGAATGGTTTCCCAACTTGTATTCTTTGTTTGGGAGTTTAAAACTACGCATGTATGCTTTTGCCTTGGAGTAGTGCTGGTAATTAATAATAACAAATTTTATCTTTGTAGATAAAAAAAGAATTTATCCCAACATGTGAGGCTCTACTTAAAAAAGTGCCGTTTTTTTATGAAGAAAATATTGAAATGGTAAAAAGAAAAATTAAAAATAAGAAACTAGTGCTAGAGCTATATTTATTTTACTCTTTATTTCGCGTAAAGAATTGCCTTTTCCACTGCCACCACAACCTTGATTATATCTTTATCAACACCATCATGCTAGCTTGGGTTAATTGGGATAAAGTGTATAGAGAGAGGTCTAAGGGTAGTGGTTTGGGTGTCAAACATTTAGGTTCTTTTAATTTGGCCCTATTAGATAAACGGCGGTGGCTTATGTTGGTAGAGAGGAATAGAAACTGGGTGAGAGTTCTAGAAGCTAAATATGAGTTGGTTGGGTTGGGTATTAGGCAGGAGGATGAGTCCTAGAGTATGAGAAATTGCTCGTTATGGTGGAGGGATATTATTTGTATTGAGAGTGGGTTGAGGCCTCAGCAAAGGTGGGTGTCTAGGGGGGTTAGTTAGGAGAGTAGGGGATGGTGGAGATACCAGTTTCTGGAAGGACATTTGGATAGGGAATGAAACTTTGAGGGATAGGTTTCCTAGATTGTTTTCCCTAAGTGTTGATAATAATGTCACTGTTAAAGATGTTAAGAGGTGGGTTAATGGTGCTTGGGTTTGGGATTTTAGGTGGAGGAGAAGTTTATTTGTTTGGGAGAATGAATTACTTGACGAATTTTTTCGTGTAGTAGGAAATTTTGTTATGTACCAGGATAAACAGGATTCTTGGTGGTAGCATCCAAAGGCAGATGATGTGTATTTTGTCAGATATGCTTATTTTGAGTTGCACAATAAACAGGTTCTAGAAGCGGATTCATATTACAAGACGCTATATATGGAAAGCAGTGGCACCTTTAAAGGTGATTGTGTTTGGCTGGAGAGTGATCATTGACAAAGTTCCTTCCAAGATTAACCTAGTCTGTCGTGGAATTCTTTAGGGGCAGAGCAGTTGTTATATGCATTATGCAAAGAAGTTGAAGAGACGACCTGTCACCTGTTTTTTGAATGCATGCAGGTGTGCTTACAAGGTGTGGCAAGAGATTTACAATTGGTTTGGCTTTGTATCTGTTCTCCATAACGATGGCTTGTTGCACTACAAGCAACATTTAAATTTGATACATAATAGGAAGGCTAAACACTCTCACTCTTTGATTTGGCTATTATGTATTTGGTTAATTTGGGAATGGAGGAACGAGAAGGTATTCAAAGATGAGGCTCGTTCGACGCAGACTATGATGGATAAGATTCAAGTTAGATCGTGACTCTGGTTAAAAGGAAAATATAAAAGAGGGTGTATGTCTTTTTATGAATGGTTGTCAAACCCACTACAAAGCGTATTGGCATACTGTAATTGAGCTGGCTTGGTTGCAGGATTCGAGTTTCTTCTATTTTTTTCATCTGTTTTTGTATTTGTTTCTCATCATTGTTTATTTTTTGACTGGATACAGTATTGTAGTGGTTTTTGGTGTTGGTTTTGGTTTTCGTTGGTAGGTTCAGGGTGGTTCTCATTTTTTTTACATAACTCTAGTTTCTTTTTTCTTTCTAGTGTTTAATAAATTTTTTTGTCTTATTTAAAAAAAAACACCATCATGCTAGCTATTATTTTTGGACATTTTTTTATAAGAAAAAAAACTTGGTATTGCAGCTATATATTGGCAAGCAGGTCTGGGATTTGGCTTTAAAGAAGGATACACTATGGGTGAAATTGATGCATTCAGTTTATATAAATGATCAAGATTTTTGGCAATGCAACTCATATCAGGGATCTGGATGGCACTGGAAACAGATTATAAAAGTCCGAGATAAATTAAAGCCAGGATTTTGTAATGATACCTGGAGCAGGACTCAAGATGGCATGTATACGGTAAACAGTGATTACTTATTTCTTAAAAATCAGCAAGGGATCTTTCCTTTGCATAGAATGGTTTGGAATAGTGTGAATGTACAAAAACATTGTTTTATTGCATGGCTTGTCACCCTTGGGAAGCTCCATACTATAAACAGATTATGTTATATATATGGCTATTCCTAATCATTGTTGTTTATGTCTATCTTCTGCTGAGTCTAGGAATCATTTATTTTTTTGAATGTAATTGGAGCTGTAGTCTCCTTGATTATTGTTGTCTCTGGATAGGAATTGACAGGTATCCATACAAGTATTACAATTGGACAAGGTGGATCTGCCCTGCTTTCAAGGATAAGATTTGCCGCAAGTGTGTTTTTGCTATGTTTGCAGCATTGATTTATCTTGTATGGGAGGAGAGGGATAATCGCACTTTCAAGAACTAGAAGAGGAGCTTGCACCTTGTTTTCAGTATCATTAGAAGAGAGATTGCACATAGGATTAGTTTTGTTTATCCTAGTTTTGTAAATTGGAAGAATAATGTTTTAGTTGACAGAATTAGGCAGGAACTCTAGTTAACACTTTTTTCTTTGGACCTTTGGTTATTTTGAACACTTAATAAAAGGTGGCAAAATAACTATTGGTTTTCAGGCATTTGCATAAGTGTTGAACCCTTCTTAGAAGGTGGTAAGGCTTGTGCTTATGACCTTTTTGATGTTTCTGTATTTTGTTCGTTGGTAATGAAATTTTTCTTTTACCGAAAAAAAAAACTTGGTACATAAAATTTCTGGACATTTTTTGTTATAAGAAAACTTAGTATTTTTGGAAATAGTTATTAAACTCACAAATTAACTTTTGAACTTTTTATGATTTTAGGCCATAAAATTGAGTTGAATCTTATGTAAACCATCATTTTGATAAATTTATACTAGTTCATGTAAATTATAATAAATTAAATAAACTCTCGAGTTGATAAGTTTAGGAATCTACAATTATTACATCTTGAATTGATTGGTGGTATCAAAACGTACATTTTTTCATTATTATCGGGTAATTAGGTTGAATTATTTATATATTACATACAATATATAATAAATTTATAAAGCTAATTTTACTTTTTAACATTATTTTGATAATGTTGTATAAAGTTATAAAATAAAGTAAGTTCTCGAATAACAAAAATAAAATAATAGTTGAGGACAAATATTAAATTATGGTTATACTTTATATATATTTTTTCTTTACTATATAATGTTAGAATATTTAAAAATAATTTTGAATAAGACTTTAAAGCAAGCATGTTCATGTCCTGGAACATGTTATAATCTAACTTTTTTTTTTCATAAAAAAAATTACGAGTTGATAAGTTTATATTTCAAGTTTACCAAGATTTCACAATTTTTATTTGAACTTTCGAGTTTGATAATCATAAAATTTGTTGTCGCAGTTATCACCATTGTTATCATTTTGTGATCAATATATATAAGCCACCTCGACCACCACATCACTAACCACACACATTACCTCCATCCATCACCACTGCCATTATTCCACCACCTCCTCTTCCAACGACCACTATCACCATCACCACCTCTACTCTCAATGCCAATGATAAATGTACCTTAAGCAATTGTGCGAATAACATTGACATGGACAAGCTTTGCGCAACTAATGGTAAAGGAAGAACCCCCGTTATATCCGCACCATGCATGTTACTTGTCTTAGCAAAATCGGTTAAAATGTACTACATACTCTCTATCATAATAATATTTGGGAGGGTCTCCGGCGGTGTATGTGAAAATTTTATTTTTGCTTTTTAAATTTTTTTAATACAGATTTATTCAGAATATTTTTTAACACAAGTTCGTATACAGATTTATTAGAATATGTAAATTTTGAATATAGTTTTACTTAGTACAGTTTTTTAAGAACACAGAGTAAAAAAAATAAATCCAAATTATAAAAATCACTTCATATCGGTAAAAAAGAAAACACATAGAATATTTTTTAATTGATTAAATTTTTAAAAAATAAATAAAAAATCCAAAAAAGAAAACATGCACCGGTGCATGTTTGAGCCCTCCACCTAATAATTGTATGATCGCATGCGTGATCGGTAAATAGAAACAACCCGCTTCACATCTATATTTGATAGTTGACATGATAATGACAATGATAATGTTGTAATGAGAGAGGACATGGAAATGGTTTCGCGGAGAGCAAAACACGTATAGAAAAGTCAACAAATTAATAGTTCAACGTACTAGCTTTGACCAGCATATACATGGTGGAATTATAGAATAGTAGAAATAAAGGATGTCGGTAAATTATATAAGAGTCATGTATTACTGGACAATAAGTCTTACATATTATATTTGATAGGATTTTTCTATTCATTATTATAAAGACAAACATAGGAGGGGAAATGGATTTCAAACTGGCTATTCTTTTTAGTCACTAAGCACTGCGCTTCTAGTTATTATTGTTTTCCTATTGTTCATGAAATTAAAAAACTTATTTGTTTGGATTGGAGCATTTCTCTTTGTCATATCTTCGGGGAAGCTAATAGGTACGCGGATTTCCTAGCAAACTATGGCTATTACAGTCAGTTTGATTGTACTCCATTAGCAACGTGTCCCAAAGATTTGTTTCCTCTCGTGTGTGAGGATGCTTATGGGATAGCCTTCACTAGAACAATGTAATATCTCTTTTTTCTTCGACGGTTTAAACTCGTTGATTATAAAAAAAATAAAAACAAACTTAAAAAATAGACCTTTTCTTTTCACACCCCCCATTTTTTTCTCCACCCCCCATTTTTTCCGCCTCACATGAGGCGAAAGTGCTTTTTTTTCACCCTTTCCGCCTCTTGATAGGCGGAAAAACCAATAAATTTACACTTCCATCTCATGTGAGGCGAAAAAATGGGGGGATGGAAAGAAAAATGGGGGGTGTAAAAAGAAAAGGTCAAAAAATAAGCAATTTAAAGTAAAACATAGCCAGGCTCACAGCTCCATTGGTTTGCTGATTCTCAGCTTACTTAGTTGATGCTGGTTCGAACCGGCACCTTCACAGTTCACACCACCTTCCTATTCCAATTCCATCAACAAAAAAAGTAAAACATAAACTTAAAAAATGATGTATGTTTTTTATCAGCAAAAAATGATCTATCTAATATTTAGGAACTAATTTTTAATTTTCAAAAAGTTAAATTTATAATTTTGGATTATTTATACAATTATACATTATTCTCAGGATATTGAATAATAAAATTAAACCCTATTTGTTATCATAAATATTTATATTTATCTATTAACTTATTACACAATACTGTATAAGGAAAGCACAAAATTAAATTTATTTAGGAAAATGTTACTCGCAAAATTTTTATCTGGGAATTATACGAGGCGTAGAGAGGACCCAAAAAGAAAAAGAAAAATGAAAAAACATATGTTTTTTTGTCCGTATTCCTTGCGAAACCACCGGTATCCCCAAGAGCACCCTTAATACCAGGGAGCCCTTGAGACTACTGCGTGGCTGGCTCTACCAGCGAGATGTTTTTAGTGGGAATCGAACACGGGGCTACTAGCACCCGTGTCTCATTCCCAAAATTTCAGTTGGGGCCTTACACCAACTTATCTAAACCCCCTTGGTATGAAAAAACATATGTGATTAGTGATGTGAAAATGAAAAGAAAAAGTTAAAAATTAAAGATAATGAGCTTTTTTTTTTTAAAAAAAAAAAGACTATAAGCATTACTCCAAAATTAACAGTGTCATGGCAATAACAAATTTTATTTTATTTTTTTATAAAAAAAATTTCATTCCAAAAACTAAGAAGTACAAGAAATACTTCAAGCAAGCAACCACAAGAGTTTGTTGCAAAAACAACAAAATGAGTTATTATTATTCAATGGAATGCGACATTGAAATAGTTCAAATAAATTTTTGCGGGACATAAGGCGTATTAGTATAACTATAATGTGGTTCAATCTTTTCTTATTAGCCTCCCCATTTATGTAAAGCCTTCTACGAGCTTCCTCTAAAAAAAATTAAAAATTGGAAAGATTGGTAGAGGATAACAGAGGACAAATTAAAGGAGGTAAGTTCCTTTGTATCTTCCTCCTCTATCATTGTGAAAAAGTGTTATACTCCGTAATTTTTAAATAATTGTCACTTTAGTAAAATAAATTTGTTTTTAATAATTGTTATTTTAGAAACTCAATACAAATTTAATTATTACTTTTACAACTCTATACTCGTCTATTTAATAGGAAAAATAATAAGTGAAAAAAATTGACCAATCACTATATTAAAATAAAGGATAATAATGATAAAATAAACATTAATTTACTAAAAAAACATATTGAATATAATTCTTAATCTACATATTATAACTTTAATTCTTTAAATATCAATTGTTTTAAAACGAAGAGAGTATATACATAGCCTCTGCATAAATAGATAGTTTAACTATATATGTGAAGGCATATGTGTCGCTAGATATCTAGCTAGGGGCCATTTTGAGATCTTTACCTAAAGAAATAGGAATATATATAATTGGATACATGGAAGATGGATGCATGCTTGAAAAGGTAGGTGAGAACATATATAAAAATGTCATTGGAAGATCAAATAATTTGCTAGTTAATTAAAAAGTAGTAGACTAATGTAAGATTCTATTCAACTACCTCAAACTTTAATAATCAAGGCAGCCGGTATATGGACTGCCATGTGAGGGACGATTTCAGATAGAATAATTTAGGCTTATAAAAAACAGAGAGAGATTCATTTAAGTTTCTAAAAATTAAAAATCTGTGATTAGTGTGTTCATAATTTGAATATGAATGATGGGAAGATTATTATTTAGTATTGAATCATCACTTTATTCATAATTTAGGTTAATAATATAATAACTTGACACATAACAAAATAAAATTTAAAAGTTAGAAAGAGAAAATGAATGATTAGAAGGTTGCTTATAAAAAAACTAATTAGTACGTAGGCCAAAGATAAGTGTGAGTATTGAAAAAATAAGCCTCGAAGTTCTTTTTTCACTTTGCTACCAAAGATAAGTTTTAAATTAAAGTATTGAAATTTCAATGAATATATATATGTAGGCCTTGTAACTTTTTGGAATAAAATATTTCTTATAAAAAAAAAATGTAGGCCCTATACAGATCTACATCATGGGTAGTGCCGATGACATACATTTATACACATATTACTTTATATTTAATAAATTTATACAACTTCAAAAATATGATTTTAATATATTGGTCATCGATCAGTCTTTCTTATAAAAATAAAATAAAATAAAAAATTGATCATCAGTCTACCTTATTTTGAACACGCATAAACTTTGAACTTTTGATTCAGCCACAAACGTATCTAGTAGTGCTACCATTGTTGGTCAATGAGGTTAATTGGGTAGGCCATTTCAACTTGAGTAGCCAGAGTAAAACGAAAAAACAAAAGAGCTCAAAGGTCAAAATGGGTAGAAAATTGAATGTCTAAACTTGGTGACCAATCTATTTTTGCCTTTGATCGAATGAGCATTTTGTGACCCGACCAAATTCGGACTATATTCAAATTTATTTTTATCGTTTAATAGCATATTATTTATCAAGCCCTAATCAAAATCACGTGTTTTGCTTAGGTGCTCAAACGTGAGAAATGTGAAGGATTGAGATAAGTATTGTACAAGACTTTTCTATATGCATATATATATATATATATATATATATATATATATAATAAGAATTAATAATTTACAAACCATAAATAGATCTGGAGCCCAAATAATAAGACCCCTTCATCCAGAACTTTATTTACAATAAGAAATCCTAATAAAATGGTTTTTTTTTTCTTACAGGCAAATATGTAATATTGTCATCAGTATTTGAACTCTGGTTTTAACGTTGCTTGTCCCCCAACTATATCAACCGAGCTAACTTTTGGGACCCTAATAAAATGGCTTAGCTTTAAGTTTTATTGGATAATACCATTGACATACATATATAACATATATGTATTTAGAGAAAGAAGGCTAAAATCACATACTCTTGTCACCTCTAGGATAATCATCCTCACATGGATCATTGTTCCAAGCAGAATGATAATAAAAACCAGAAGATTGACCCATAGAGGAACCTCCTTCATCACCCCTTCTCCCACCTTGAGTAGTAGTAGTTGGTATTTCATTACAAGTATATCTTATTAAATCAGCATTTGTTGCATCTAGTTCCTTTTGAAGCCTCATGACTTGCCTTTGGAGCACTGAAATGGCACCAACACATCCATACACAGGATCTTTTATCCTTGCTTCAGCTTCATAGGCAAGAGAGTTAACTGCATCCTCCCTTTGATGAGGTTGGACTTCATTGAGGAGCTTGCTCACATTGCTTGCACCAAATATCTTGTGAACATTGGCAAACTTTTGAGGCTCTTCTGGTGGGAAATAAGGTGCAAAAAGACAATCTGGCATACATTTCCTTCTTAGAAACTTGCAGGCAGCGCAGGGAGAATTGGAATAGCTAGATGAAGAGGCCATGATTTTGATTGATCTTCACTGCAACCCAATTAGGAATCAAAAAACAATATTCAAATAAACCAATTTTTTTTATAAGCAAATTAAAGTTTTGACAGGGAAGGGAGAAGGGGAAATAATGGTGCACTATCAAGGTTAACCATGTGCTCAAATTTTATGTTCCGCAACTCTGTCAATTAAGTTACCTCTTAAGAATTCAAATAAATCAAAGTAATAAGGGAAAATTGCGCTCACCACCCATTAGATTTGCCAGAATTAACATAGACACTCCCTATAATTTCAAAAATGACTCCCACATCTCCCATTTCGGAATTATGTGCTGCACTTGCACCTCTTGTAAAATAAAAAATCTGATTAAAACTAATGATGAGATTATTTCTCTTCTTCTCATTCCCCTGTCCCTTCTTAAGGAATATGCTAGTATATATTTTCTTTAGTTTAAATGGCGGAATTAGAGTAAATTTAACTCAAATTCCAATATAGGGCGATCAATGAGATTTTTGAAAATAAAGGGGATATGTGTATCGTTAGGACAAATTTCAAGAGTAGCTAGTAAGTACTATCTCCCCAATTAATAAAGTTTAACTATTGAATTACAATGGATCAACCACAATATTGGAACTTTTAAATGATAATATATGGAGTAAAAGAGGCAGCCAAGAGCACAAGCTTCACCTAGTAAGGGTTCATGAAAGGTAAATACATGCAGTCTTACATACTGTGCTCGCTAAGAAACTATATGTCTGTTATAAATAAAACATGGGTCTCGTTAACGAGAACACTAATCAAGGAAGACAAAACAAAACAAAACAAGCAAGTAAGCATTTGAAAAACTAACTTGATACTTCTCGAATTATTAAATATCTTATTTTTCAAGATAAAATCACTTGTTTTGTTTTCTTAACAAGTGTTCTAAAAGTATTAGCTAACGCATTTTCCTTAATATATATATATATATATATATATATATATATATATATATAAACAAAAAAAAAAGTAAGGAAGACATCACTTGTTTTATTTGTTCCCTTAACAAGTTTCCTAAAAACATTGATTAAAGAAGACAAAATAAGCAAGTGAAAATTGAAAAAACAAATTCAACACTTTATAAAATATTAAATGCTTCATTTCTCAAGACAAAATCTTTTTTTCTGGACAACAATAGGAGTTTTATTTTTATCTTTGAGAAATTTGGTTATTTACGTTATAGCTCCTTTGTAATTTTACTTTGTGGGGAATTTCTTGTACATCTTTCTTTTATTAAATTTTTTGTCTTATCTAAATAAATTCGACAAAATCATTTGTTTTATTTCCTTTACAAATGCCTAAAAATACTAGTTAGTATTTTCCATAAAATATAGTGATAAGCTTCTTATAAAAAAAATATTTTGATAAGAAGCTTCTTATAAAAAAAATATTTTGATAAGAAATCATAAAGGGTAATTTTTTTTTAATTTCTCATAAAGTGTAATTTTGAATTAATAGAGATGATATTTTTTTTGTCAACATGCAATTAATAGAGATGAAATAATCTATAAAAAATATTGGACTTTTTAAATATTTTTTTTTTTTTTGGAAAATGCAAAACTTAGCTTATATATAAGGAACACAAGTGGTACTCACTCGTATACAAAATTGGACTTAAAGAAAAGAACTAGGAGCAAAAATAAGACATACAGGATACCATTTTAAAATATTTGGTCTTGACATTAATAAAATCCTTAATATTTTGAATTATGAGTTTATATATGGCATGTCAAAATGAATTATATATCATTGATTAAGTAAACCTATCTGAAGGTATATCATACATATATAAAATAATTCACACCAACATTTTCCAAAAAAAAAAAAAATCACATCCTGTGCAGCTGAATTAATTGCAAAGTATGTATATATAATCATCCAATCGGAGAAGTTTAATCATCCATTTGAATATGTTTAGAATTAGGGTTATGGAGACTTTCTTTGTTTATATTAAAACAGTTCCTGCCACTACTTTTCAAACTTCTTTTAACTTTTCTGCCTAAGCAATTTTTTATCAAATCAAAATACGCCACTATTCTTAGATTCCCAGGCTACTTCCCTGAACCCTTTCCTTTTTTGGACAGTTGGATTAAGCAGCAAAATGAAAAGAAAAAAAAAAACTTATGATAAGTATACTATGTGACTATAGTTTAGTGTGCTAAGTTTGATTATATTCCTTTCACTTGAAGCTCAACCTGCATATTCCTCATCCAAAAAATAAAGTTCAATTCAACTTGTAAAAATTAAACTACGAAGCTTTTCTGAATCTCTCTCTCTCTCTCTCCTTTTTTTTTTCTCTTGATCCACAATAGGTCTAGCCTTCATGTGGTGCTCAACCGGAAGAAATCACCTAACTCCCATGGAATTAAATGGTTTATTAAAGAAGACATTTGAAAGTATCTAAATTAAAAGTGTTTGGTCGCAGTAGAATTAGACTAATTCAGAGGTTCAAATCCTAAAATCATTACTTTAGAAAATTTTATACTATAATCACTACTTTGGTTCGAGGATTAGTCTCGGCTAAGAGATTCCAACTTAAAGACTAATAAAAATGGTCTAGACTTATATAGAAGTTTCTCAATTTAGAACTCTTTCTTATGGATTGTACACCATCCACAAAGAATTTCATACTTTTCAAAATAATTGCAAAAACAAAAACAATGATCAAACCTCAGAACATTGATTATATTATTAAGCAAATTAAAGCTCCAATCAAAAAGAAAAAGAAATACTGAATTGGAATATAAATACTATACCTTGTAAAGCTAGGTTTTTTATGAACAAACAATATAGGCAACTTTGATCATTACCTTTTTCTTTCCTCCCCTTGTAGCTAGCTAGAAGCTAAGACTCCCTTATTTTCAAGATCTATTAATTAGTGGTGTTGTAAATTGTTGGGGAGAGAGAGAGAATTGTTGGAGATTACTATTGGATGTGAAAGTTCAAGGGAGGAACCCTAGTTAATTGCAAGACAAGATGAGAGAAACCCGCAAATATACAGTGACAATAGAAAAGCAACATGAGAGAATGGGGAGGCAAAGAGCATTTCTATCTGGTGAGAAAGAATGGAAAAGATGGCATATAAAAGACAAGTGTGCAATAAATGGTGCTACAAAGTGAAAAAGAATGACTATGACACAATCTTTATAATAAATTAATGTATCAAACACAGTATATTCAAGAATAGCCAAGGTGAAACTACTGTCAATCCACGCCCCGGCAGCTATATACTCATATTATTTCTTCCGGTCCTATTTATAAGATCATTTTGGAGTTTTTCACTCCCACCAAGAAAAATGATTAAAGTTGTTAGTGGCATTGGAAATTTGAAAATTTGATACACTTTTTCAAAACTACCCCTATAATTATTATTGGAAATATAAAAAGTGTTGCCTTAATAGAGATGTTTATGTAAAGAAATAATTAAATGCAATTAAAAATTGAAATGAGATCTTATAAATAGGACCAAATGAAAAACTTCAAAAGGATCTTATAAATAAGACACGAGGGAGTACTATGTACTGTATTTAGTACTCCCTCCGTTTCATATCTTTTGTCCTTTTAGCCTTTTTTCCTTGTTTCATATTTTTTGTCCTTTTACAATTCCAATACATAAACATATTTTTCTTTCCAATTGTAACCTTTATTCAATCATTTCATTCTCTCATCGTTAATTCTACTTTTATCATCTCTCTCATCTCTAAACCACTACACATTAATTAATGGGCATACTTCCTAATAAATATTAAATACTACAACAATTTTCAATAAGGATTGAATATGGTCATTTTGGACAAACTATACATAATATTTACAATAATCAACATTTTTTTAATCTATGTGCCCAAGTCCAAAAGGACAAAAGATATGATACGGAGGGAGTAGTACTCTGTATTTAGTAGTACTTAAACAGGTATCTCGGCTTTCAAAGGTAGCAAAGTTTTATGCATATTGTTTACTCATCATTAATTAGTTTGAGATGTTACTCATAACATTTAACATTTTATTATTCAATACAAAATAATCGGGCGACCAAGTAAGGTTGAAATAATTGGTGTGAAGTTGTGTTACAATGTAAAAAAATAATTCAGTTTTGAGGGTCACTTCAAAAAGATTGAATCATATTCCAATAATTGATATCAATGGGGTTTGGTTCAGTTGGTGTAAGGCCCTAACTGAAATTTTGGGAATGAAACATAGTAGTCTCGTGTTTGATTCCCACTAAAAACACCTCGCTGGGAGAGCCAACCACGCAGCTCGCTCCGGATTAGTCTCAAGGACTCCCTGCTATTAATGGTGCTCTTAGAGATATCGGTAGTTCCGCAAGGAATACGGACCCAAAAATATCCCAATAATTGATTCTCATGCTCGCATAGGTAAATATTCCAGCGACCAAATATTACAGGGCAAAAAAGAGAGCTAAAAAAGAGTAAAACGAAAAATTAGTCATAAACAAAATTTTAAAAGAAAAGATTTCCCGTGTTAATGATAAGAAATTAAATAGTAGTAAAAATATTTTGGAAATCCAAGTCCAATATATTTTATGTATCAAATATTTATTTTTTCAATTCAAAAATGTTTTTATTGACCTTTTATCCTTTACCCTTACAAAATTAAAAAAAAGTTCCCTAACCACCTAAATATATATAATTTTGGATGTTGGTGTGATGATTTTACAATGTAAAATTAGTCCTTCAAAATACTAGTGCCATCAATTTATTTTTATTTTTATTTTTTTATAAAAAAAATTATTTTTTATTTTTCCCAAAATAATATCACTTAATAAGTCTCTACAAGCTTCAAGTTTCAAAATTTTACCACATTATTGACCCTTTTACCTAATTTTTTGGTGGGAGTTTAAATCCTTACACCAAGTGATGATAAAGTAAACTTTTAATGAAGTTATTTGCTGGCACTTTTCGTTTCCACACCAAGTTTGCAACACTTTTATCTTGAATGTTAAATTACGTATTTGATATAGCTGATAAAATGAAATTATAATTATTATTTGTATTATTATAATCTGATAAAATTATAATTTGTTTAAGTTTGGGTATATATCTTAGCTGAAAAATGAATTTAAGGAATTTATTAAGCTAATTTTTTTTATTCGGATTGTGTAAAAAAGATTATTTTTACTGAGTAAATTATAAAAAAACGGTATGGAATGATAGTGGGTAGTTAATATGTTCGAATGATAAGGGTAGAGTATAAAAATTACATGGGTCTAAAAAAATAATCTCAAGCTATTATAAGGGAGTTTTTAAATTTTGATCATTTTTTTAAAAATATTATTTAAAATTATAATCTACATTGGCAAACAAACACATTATATTATGATTATTTTTGGAAAGAAAAAAAAACTATAATTTTAATCCGAAACAAACACACTCATTGACATTTTTTTAAATTAAAAAAATTGGTGTTTATCAAAGGTATACTTTAACCTTTTGGCTTATAAAAAAAAAAAAGAAGAAGAAGAAGAAGAAGAAGGTATACTTTAACCGTAAACAGAAGAAACCTAATTCTTTTTAGAACATATAGATTATAAAATTGGGTTATTTCTATTAACGAATATTTTTCATATTCATAATCGCATTTATCATTTACCAATTATTATGTTTTTTTTGGTAGAAGTAAATCTTCATTCAAACTCTCAAATTTAAAACAATAGAATCTAGTACATCAAACTCCCCACCTACTATGTAGGGTTTGAGCTCAATGAACTAGGAAAAAGTTAACCAACATCATACAGGATTCTATCAACTAACACCCTATTAGACTAATTAATAAAACTAGGACAAACAATTGAAATTCTAAGCGCAACAAGTTCCTTTCGAAGCAAGACAAACACTTGTTCTGGTCTTCTTTCCAGATTATTGAAGAGCCTACGGTTCCGTTCCATCCAGGTATAATACACACAAGCAGCCATGACAGCGTAAATGAATGTCCTTTTGTTTTTATCTCGAAATGAGAATCTCAGCCATCTACACCAATTGTCAAAGCGGTAACTCCAATTGTCTAAGCAGCACCAGTCACAAACCAACTCTAGAAGTTGTCTGCTCCACACACACATGAAGAACAGGTGATCTCTTGTTTCTATTGCACTGTTGCATAAGCTGCAGTTTGGTTGAATTGGAATGAAATTCATCACTGCATCTTTAGTTCGAAGTCTATCTTTGCTAGCTAACCAGAATATGAAGCAATGTTTAGGACTAGAGTAACTATTCCAAGCTATCCTGTGCAAATCAAAGATTTCTTGTGGGCCAAGTAGGAGTTGATAACCCTCCTTGATTGTGTAAATCTTATTCTGCTGTCCATGCCACAGACCACTAGCATAACCACATCTCCAACTTATCTCGAACCTTAAGCAATTGTTTCCAGTGCCAACTAGCTGAAACTTGAGATTGACACTGTCATATATCACCCTGCTTCATATAAATCGAACTGATCCACCTGACCCAAAGATGATCTTCCTTCAGTGCCAAGCTCCATACTTGTTTGCCTAAAGCAGCAATGTTCCAAAGATGGACATTTTGGAAGCCCTACCCACCAAATCTTCTCTTACAGCACAGATTATTCCAAGCTATTGCTGCTCTTGGCCTTCCCAACTGATTTAAGCCCCATAAAAAATCTATGCACTTCTTCTCAATGCCCTTTACCACTCTTTTTGGAGTAATAAAGACTGTGGCCCAGTAAGAGTGTAGTGACAACAAGACTGAGTTAATGAGCTGAGTTCTAGCTTGATAGGAGAGGTTTCTAGTCTTACAAGAATTCAGTCTCATTGTGATCTTATCCACCAAATACTGACAAGTGCTTGTTGACCATTTTTTGGCTGATAAAGGTAAGCCCAAGTATCTAAATGGAAAGGTCCCTTTTTGAAAGCCTGTGAGTTGCTCCAACTGATTTTGTTTCTGATCATTGAGACCAGCCATGAAAATGCTAGATTTATGAAGATTAGCATAAAGACCTGAGCTTCTAGAAAATTCAGCAAAAGCATTCTTCAAAATAGCAACACTGTCTTCAGTTCCCTTGCAAAACATCATTAGGTCATCAGCAAATGCAAGACTAATCAATTTGGTCTCCTTGCATAAGAGGTGGTATCTGAACCTGCTATTAGTCACTGTTGCTTCCAATTTTCTGGAGAGCATTTCCATGGCAATCACAAAAATTAGGGGTGAGATTGGATCTCCCTGCCTTATACCCCTTGAACTGGTGAATCTCTCAAGCTTAACACCATTCAAGACCAATCTGAAAGATGTTGAGGTGATGCATTCCATAATCCATTGAATGAATTTCTGTGGAAATTTTAGTTCTTGCAACATTCTGTTAATGAAGGACCGGTCAATCACATCATAAGCTTTCCTGATATCCACCTTCATTAGACATCTAGGAGAAGCATTCTTCCTCCCATATAGTCTCAGCCACTCTTGGCTAATCAGTATGTTGTGAATAATGGACCTGCCCCTAACAAATGCAGCTTGGTTCTCATCAATAATATCAGGCAGCACCTCCTATAACCTATTGCATAAGATCTTAGAGATGCATTTGTATATAGTGCTACAAAGAGAAATAGGCCTATAATCATACACAGAGTTCGGGCAGTCATGTTTAGGTATTAAAACAATATTAGTACAGTTAATTTCCTTAAGCAATCTTCCTGATATAAAGAACTCCTGAACAGCAGCAATGCAATCTCTGGAAATGATTGGCCAGGCTTTCTTATAAAAACCAGATCCAAACCCATCAGGGCCTGAGGACTTATCACTGTGAATATCCATAATTTATTGAGTGATTTCATTTTCTGAAATTGGGCCTATCAGTTTCAACTGTTGAGACACAATCAACACCTTGCCTTGTCTAATTTCAACTTCAGTCATACACCAATCAGATACCCCTCCATTCAAAAGGGATTTATAAAATTTGACAAAAGCCTCACCCACCTCTTCCTGTTTAGTACACAGCAGACCATGCTCATCTCTGACTGTTAAAATTCTGTTCCTATAGAGTCTGTGCTTAATTGCTGTATGAAAAGCCCTTGTATTTTGATCACCCTCTTTCAGTCAAAACTCCATTGCTTTCTGCCTTTGGAAGCTAATAGCAGCATCTAAAATTTTGATATACTCTCTAGCAGCATCCTTTTCAATCTTCTGGAGGTGAACAATCATAGGATCCTCAGATAAAATTGCTTGAGCCTGAAGCAACTGAGTTCTACATACCTCCTCTTTTCTGTCAATATCATGATATTTATCAGCATTCAAAGCTCTCAAAGGAGTCTGCATAGCCTTTAATTTCTTCATGAAAGTAAACATTGCACTGCCTTGGACATTTAGACTCCAAGCATCCTCTACAATTTTCAAGAAATCAGGATCTTGGGCTAACATATTGAAGAATTTGAAACTTCCCGCTATAACAAAGTTACTGATCCTCCAAGTTATCAAGGTTGGAGAGTGATCAGAGACCCCTTCCTGCAAAAAGATAGCCTCAGCATTAGGCCAATTCTGGATCCAAGCATCATTAACCAATGCTCTATCAAGTTTCGCAATAATTCTATCACTGCCATCCTGCTTATTAGACCAGGTAAATTTACTTCCAGTGTAATGCATATCTATCAACTGACACTGATTCACACAGTCTCTAAAGGCCTGCAACCGATTGACATCAACATCCAACCCTCCATACTTCTCCTCCGAAGACAGAACTATGTTAAAATCACCAAGTACTATCCAAGGCATATTAACATTCTTACCAGTATCACAAAGTGATTCCCACAGCTGATTTCTAGTGCTCTCATCATTAGCACCATACACAAAGGTAACCAGAAATTCCTGATTCTGAATGAGTCTGACCATACAATGTACATACTGGCTGCTTGCAGACAAAATCGTTACCTTAAACATATCAGGTTTCCACATGATCCAGATACGGCCAAGAACATTGTAATCAAGATTTATATATGAAACCCAACCTGGAAAAGTATTATCTCTAACTTGCTCATAAGAACTTGCTCTCAGCTTATTTTCCAACACACCAACAAAACCTAAATTATTATCCTTGATCAACCTTTTTAGTTCTTTTTGCTTTCGAGGGTGGTTGATCCCCCGAATATTCCAGGCTAAAATATTATCCATAAGCATGTTGAGAAGGGCTCTCACCTTTCTGAACATCCAATTTCTTTTGTGCCTTGCTTCTAGTATTGACAGTAATCCATTGGCCTTCCTCACTCTCAGCAGCTGTCTCTGAAACCTGAGAGGTCTTCTTACCCTTATTAGCCATATCACCTTGCTTATCAGATCCTCCAGACATAGGTGACTCTGGGACTATCATATCATTCACCTCTTTCACTGCCTCAGTAGCTGCATCCAGATTCTCCTCTGGGACTGTCTCATCTTCAATAGATTGCTTAAGATTTTGTCTTTCATCAAGCTTCTATATGTCGTCTCTGGTTGGCTTCTTCTTTTCCACCCAAACCTGTTTAGTTTTCTTTCTGCACATGCTGCTATCATGCCCATACTTATCACAAGTACAACACCAAATGGGCTTCCATTCATAATCAACCTTTTGTGTCATAACATTTCCTTTTTCATCTTCGAAATATACCTCTTCTGGGAGAATTGTTGGGTTGACTTCAACCAAGACACGTGCGAAGTTAATTATGTTCCTCTCCTTAGTCACTTGATCAACCATAATAGGTGTCCCTACTAGGATAGCTATCTTGCTTAAGGCTTCTGCTCCCCAGAATTTTAAATTCAAGTTTGGTAATTGAATCCAAACTGGAACAGTATCAATATGACTTTTAGAGACTAGCCTACTTGTCCATGGTGCTAGGATCAAGGGTTTTTTTTATCAAAGTGATAAATCCCTATATTCAAAACAGCATTTCTAGCCTCCACCGAATTAAATCTGACCACTAATGTTCCATCATTGTTCATAAGTATCTTGTCAATACCATGATGTCCCCATGCTTTTTTAAAAAACCCTTGAATGACTGCAAAGGGTGGTTTAGCCCCCAAGACATAGCATACCAACGCTTGCTTCCAATATTTCTCTTCTGCTTCAACATCTGCAGCCTCAATCTTAGCTATTGATACTCCCTCTTTCTGTTCAGGTTGGTGAAATTTTAACTTTTCACCAGCGTTTCTTATTTTAGAGATATCAAAATAATCCCATACTGATGGCCTTTTCTCCCACCCAGTACCAGTAATTTTTGGTGCAGTATTAGGATTTGCCTTCTCACTGCCTTCTACACCTTCACGCTCAGATCTTTCTGCATGGACCGAATTTTCCTGATTTGTATTGATAAGAACGTCCATGGGAGCCTTGCCTTTAAGCTTTGCACGTATCAAATCCAAGCCTTGCATTAACGAGTCCAGTTGCTTAGGAGTCAAGTTATCGATAAGAGCCAAGTCTTCATCATCCAGTTTTGAAAGGTCCAAAACTGAACGTAGGTTTTTTGAATCCTTCAAAGCAGTCTTATTCGCAGAGCTAGGGGAGGGAGACCTCCAAGGTCTCCCTCTCTTCTTGGCCATGGTGGCCGCGCGCGGTGGAACCGGGAGAAAGAAAAGAGGGAAACCCTAGCAGAGCCTAACCCTAGCGTTTTTTGTTATGACACCCTTAGCTTTAATTTATTATGTTTTATTATCTCATTAGAGTTTTTTTTCCTGTACTCTTTAGCCAATATCACAGGTGCCCCAAGAGCACCATATCTTTAATACCAAGGAACCTTTAAGACTAATCTTGCACGAGGTCGCGTACCTATGCCTCTCCCATCGGGATGTGTTAACCGGGAATCGAACCTGAGACTTCTTAGTCTCAAGCCTCATTCTCAAATTTTCAAGTTGGCTGGACCGCACCACTTGAATCAACCCCGGTTGGTATCTCATTAGAGATATAATAGTATGTTTTAGTCTAATTTTAGTATGCATCTTACCAAGAGAGCATCAATTACCGTTATTCTTCTAAGTTCTAACTTGAGATAGACTTCGCTCATGATAATTTTTTGCTTGTATTTTTTTGTCTTGGAGTATACTTCTTGTACTTCTGATTTTCTTGGAATGAATTTTATTTTATATAAAAAAAATTATCGTTATTCTTTATGTTTATCTTTATTTTTTAAAAGAATATTTATCTTTATTTAAATTTTTTTAATTTAGAAAATGCTAACTTATGCTTTAAGAACATTTTATCTTTATTTATCTTTATTTTTATATTTTTTTAATACCAACGTGGGGTTGGTCAAGTGGTAGCTCACTTGGTCCCTTAACCAACTGGTCCCGAGTTCGAGCCTTGGGTATGGAGCAACCCCCGCTGGGAGACCCCTATCGCTTAGTGCGAGCTCAGATGAGTCGGACCGGATGAGTCGGATTCTGGGTAAACCAGATCCGGGTACCGGTTGGTGTACACAAAAAAAAAGAACATTTTTTTAATAATAAGTAATTTTGTCTTGAGAAATGATGCATTTATTATTTTGACAAATATTTGTTAATTCCATAGAGAATGTTTTGATAATGACAAAAGGTTTTGAACAAACTACAAAGGTGTTGATCAAGTTCAAGTTCAACAAGCAACAACAAACATCAAGTAAAGAAGAGAGGACAAGCTCATGAAGACTTAGTTTGAGTGTGTTTGTAATATCTTTTATCTTTTGCCTCTCAAGCTTCTTAGGTCTTTTAGTTTATGAGTTTAGTTAGAGTTTATAGAGGGTAGTGAATCTCTATCATAGTCATGATTAAATCATAATTTGAGTTTTCACTTAACCTAAAATCAATAGGTGGCTTAAAGGTTTGAAAGAAAAGGTTTAGTTTTAAGAAAACAAGTTTTTAACAAGTTTAAACAGGGGTTAATCGATTATAATTCAAATTAATCGATTATTAATCGATTAAATGAAACCCTAATCGATTAAATACTGCAGATCTGATTTTTTAAAGTACGTTTTTCACTTCTCAAAATCAGTTTTTAAGTGCTACAACTTTTGGGTATTCTATATAAACCTTTTCCTAACTATTGTGATTAATATACATCATTTTGATAATCATTTTACAAAGAATCAAGCCACTCTATTCTCTCTCAATTTCATAGATCAAAGCTTTTCTATTTTACATTCTTTGATCAAGAACCTTTGAATCTCTTATGTTGATTTGTCATAGCTATTGATTGAGATTCATAGGATTGTATTTGTGTTTTCAATTGTGTTGTAATCTTTGCAAGAGGCAAGCCATCTACAACAACAAAGAAGACTTGGTGAGTCGATTATCATCAAGCAAAGTTCAAGAAATTGAAGTGAAGCCTTGATTGTGAATCAAGCAAAGAGAAGCCTTGGTGTGTGGATTATCATCAAGTAAGTGAAGGCTTGTTGTGTGGATTATCAACAAGGGGTAGAGGTTAGATTAGAGAGAAGATCAATAGGATTACAAAGCAAGAGTGTGGAGTATCTCTTGTAGGCTAGCAAGAAGGGAGTCTTGTGAGGCATTTACTTGTAATTTGAGAACTCTAATTCCTCATAGTGAAGAATCTCTCTTGGTTGAAGAGGGGACTGGATGTAGCTTTCAAGTGGATGAAAGTGAACCAGGATAAATCGCTGTGTCGTATCTCTAAACCCTTAACTCTTTACATTCAAGTCAATTCATTGTGTTCTTGGTTGAAAACCTAGAAAAAGTGATTTTTCATAATTGATTGAATTGAATCTTAATTGTTTAAATTAAGTTTGGGAAAATCATTTTCATAACCTAGGTAATCAATAAGAATATAGGTGTTAATTGTTTCCTCTGAATCTCTGATCTTACGTGTTGATTGACTGATTTTCGTATGCGATTGAAAAAGTGATTTTTCTGTTTTCTGATAGATTTAATCGATTAATCATATTCATAATCGATTAAGAGAAGTTGAACTGTCAGGTCTTAATCGATTAAGACACAGCTTAATCGATTAAGTGCTGAAGATTTTGCAAAAATCATTTGTTTTGATTGTTTCGATTTGTTTCGTTCGAAAATCTTTCAAGGTTTCTTTTACACCTATTCAACCCCCCCTTCTAGGTGTTCTCCTAGGGTTCCTTAGTTTTTTCAACCACCAATTGTGGTTTCATCAATTGGTATCAGAGCGAGCGTAAGAGCTTTTTCGTAAAGATCCTTAAGTAACCGCAATGGGTTCTACGAATCCCTTTGGTGGTGAAGGTGCTTCAATAAGTCGTCCTCCACTCTTTAATGGTGAGGGATACGCTTATTGGAAAGTAAGAATGAAAATCTTTATCCAAGCCATAGATAGTGAAATTTGGAAAGCAATAGAAAAAGGTCCTCATATCCCTTCTATCCCCTCTAGTTTAGTTGAAGGTTCTGCACAATTAACCCCCGAGGATAAGTGGACGGATGATGATAGAAAGAAAGTTCAATTCGATTATAAAGCAAAAAATATCATTACCTCCGCTTTATCCTATGATGAGTTCTTTAGAGTTTCTCAATGTGTTAGTGCAAAAGAAATGTGGGACACTTTACAAGTGACTCATGAAGGAACTAGTGAGGTTAGGAGAGCTAGATTGAGTGCTTTAATGCTTGAATATGAATTGTTTCAAATGCTTCCAAATGAATCTATTAATGATATTCAAAAACGTTTTACTCATATTATTAACCATTTACTTGCTCTTGGTAAGACTTTCTTACAAGGTGAACTTTCTAACAAAGTATTGAGATGTTTAGACAGGAATTGGCAACCAAAAGTAACGGCTATTGTTGAATCTAAAAATTTGGATGCTGTGGATCTTGCAACACTTTTCGGAAAGCTTCAAGAACATGAAATGGAGCTTGGACGTTTAAGCATGCATGAAGAGTCGGATAAGAACAAATCAAGAAAAGGACTTGCTCTTAAAGTAAATAGATCATATAAAAAGAAAGAGAGTTCCGATGATGATGATAGTGAAGATTCCGATTTGGATGTTGATGAAAAAGAAATGAAACTTTTACTAAGGAAGTTTGACAAGTTTCTAAGGAGAAAAGGAAGGTTGAACAAAGACAAAAGTAAAGAGAAGGATTCCCCACACTACAAGACCAAGACATCAAAAGAAGGTGTAGTTTGCCATGAATGTGGAAAGTCCGGTCATCTCAAGTACTCATGCTCTAAGTATCTCAAGAAGAAGGAGAAAGAAAAGAAGAATTCAAAATCTAAAAGAGCATACATAGTTTGGGATACTGATGTAGAAGAGAAGAAAAGCACATCAAATAGTTCTTCGGATGATGAAGAAGTTGCTAATCTCAACTTGCTTGTTCAAGTAAATGAAGAGGAAAGTTCAAATGATGAATCAAGTGAACAAAGCGAGGATAGCTATGTAAGTCATACTAAATCCGAAATTTCTTCTAAATATGAATTGTTATATAATGCTTATGAAGAAATGCATGAACAACTTGAAAAACTAGTTTTGAAAAGCATTGAAAGAAAGAAGCTCATTTTGAAACATCAAAAAGAGATTTTAGAACTTCAAAAACAAGTTGATGAGCTTAATCTTGAAAATGAAACCCTTGATCTTATATATGCTAGTTCTTCTTGTGATTGTGCTAGTAGATTGAATATTGTGGTTGATTGTGAGAATTGCAAGTTGCTTCAAGATGAAAATGCTATTTTGAAAAATAAGCTTGCAAGTTTCACAAGTGGTGATATTAGATTGCGAACATTGTTAAATTTTCAAAAAGGAAATTCAAACAAGTTTGGTTTGGGTTATACTAATGCTAAGAGTAAATCTCATAGAAATGTTGTTGATTTTTCTAAAGTTGATTTTTCAAATAATCCAACATGTTTCTATTGTGGTACTCATGGACATACTTCAAATGTATGTTATATTAAAGTGCATGGTATACCTAAAGGAAAGTTTGTTTGGGTTAAAAAGGGTGAGATTCCCTTAACTAACAAAAATGGATCCAAAACCATTTGGATACCAAAAAGCAAAGCATGATTGTTTTTGTAGGTATTGTTGAAGAGCAAAAAGGGCTTACAAGTGTTATTCATATTTGCATCTTCAATTGGTATCACTTTTGCATCTCGAAAGAAGTCCTACAATTTGGTACAATTGATATTGTTAGATTTTTGACAATTGGTATATTCTCTCAAGTGGTATCTTCTCAATTGGTATTACTTTTCTAAAAGTTCAATTAGTTCAATTGATATCATTGAGTGATTACTATATGATTATCATGCTTTTGTTGATATTTCTTTACAATTGATATCTTACTTTGTTAAGTGATATTATGATCTTTTTAGTTCTCAATTGGTTCATATTTCATTGTCATCTCTCTTGCCAATTGGTATCACCTTTCAAAGTATAGTTCTTGTGTTTTTCAATTGGTATCAAAATTTCTATCAATTGGTATCAATGTTGTGAAGAAATGATTGGTAATTTCTCTATTTTGGCTTAGATCTTATATTTCAATTGGTATATATTACTTTTTGATAATGCCAAAGGGGGAGAAATAGTTGTTTTGTGTTGTTTTGGAAGAAAGGTGTTTTTTGTTGTTTTTGTGTAGGTTGAGCAAAGTTGTTGAAGATAGGGGGAGAATCAAGCTTCTATTAATTGGATTTCAAATGTCAAAAGCATTTAGCAAGGGGGAGCAAGTTTCTCACCAAGTGATCAAATGGTTCAAGCATCAACAACTTCAAAGAACTTCAAACAACTTCAAAACATGTTTGTCATTTTCAAAAAGGGGGAGATTGTTAATTCCATAGAGAATGTTTTGATAATGACAAAAGGTTTTGAACAAGCTACAAAGGTGTTGATCAAGTTCAAGTTCAACAAGCAACAACAAACATCAAGTGAAGAAGAGAGAACAAGCTCATGAAGACTTAGTTTGAGTGTGTTTGTAATATCTTTTATCTTTTGCCTCTCAAGCTTCTTAGGTATTTTAGTTTATGAGTTTAGTTAGAGTTTATAGAGGGTAGTGAATCTCTATCATAGTCATGATTAAATCATAATTTGAGTTTTCACTTAACCTAAAATCAATAGGTGGCTTAAAGGTTTGAAAGAAAAGGTTTAGTTTTGAGAAAACAAGTTTTTAACAAGTTTAAACAGGGGTTAATCGATTATAATTCAAATTAATCGATTATTAATCGATTAAATGAAACCCTAATCGATTAAATACTGCAGATCTGATTTTTTAAAATACGTTTTTCACTTCTCAAAATCAATTTTTAAGTGCTACAACTTTTGGGTATTCTATATAAACCTTTTCCTAACTATTGTGATTAATATACATCATTTTGATAATCATTTTACAAAGAATCAAGCCACTCTATTCTCTCTCAATTTCATAGGTCAAAGCTTTTCTATTTTACATTCTTTGATCAAGAACCTTTGAATCTCTTATGTTGATTTGTCATAGTTATTGATTGAGATTCATAGGATTGTATATGTGTTTTCAATTGTGTTGTAATCTTTGCAAGAGGCAAGCCATCTACAACAACAAAGAAGACTTGGTGTGTCGATTATCATCAAGCAAAGTTCAAGAAATTGAAGTGAAGCCTTGGTTGTGAATCAAGCAAAGAGAAGCCTTGGTGTGTGGATTATCATCAAGCAAGTGAAGACTTGTTGTGTGGATTATCAACAAGGGGTAGAGGTTAGATTAGAGAGAAGATCGATAGGATTACAAGGCAAGAGTGTGGAGTATCTCTTGTAGGCTAGCAAGAAGGGAGTCTTGTGAGGCATTTACTTGTAATTTGAGAACTCTAATTCCTCATAGTGAAGAATCTCTCTTGGTTGAAGAGGGGACTGGATGTAGCTTTCAAGCGGATGAAAGTGAACCAGGATAAATCGCTGTGTCGTATCTCTAAACCCTTAACTCTTTACATTCAAGTCAATTCATTGTGTTCTTGGTTGAAAACCTAGAAAAAGTGATTTTTCATAATTGATTGAATTGAATCTTAATTGTTCAAATTAAGTTTGGGAAAATCATTTTCATAACCTAGGAAATCAATAAGAATATAGGTGTTAATTGTTTCCTCTGAATCTCTGATCTTACGTGTTGATTGATTGATTTTCGTATGCGATTGAAAAAGTGATTTTTCTGTTTTCTGATAAATTTAATCGATTAATCATATTCATAATCGATTAAGAGAAGTTGAACTGTCAGGTCTTAATCGATTAAGACACAGCTTAATCGATTAAGTGCTGAAGATTTTGCAAAAATCATTTGTTTTGATTGTTTCGATTTGTTTCGTTCGAAAATCTTTCAAGGTTTCTTTTACACATATTCAACCCCCCCTTCTAGGTGTTCTCCTAGGGTTCCTTAGTTTTTTCAACCACCAATTGCGGTTTCATCAATATTGAACTTGTGTTTTCACTTTTCAATGCCTATTTACTTGGTTTGTCTTTAATTTCATATTAACCAGTGTTTTAAAGATACTCCCTCCGGTCTCATATATAAGCCAAAATAACTAATTTTTCAAGTATTAAGAAAGTTAGTTGAGTATATTTAATTTTTTTGAGTTCACAAAAGAAATATACCATTTTAGAAAAGATGTATTGGGAATGAAACAAAAATTAAATAATACAACCACTTTGTTGAGATATTTTAGGAATAATTGTATTGGAAATAGAAAGTTAGTTAAATTTGGCTTATATTTAAGACCATAAATAAGATATTTTTATTTGCTTATATTTGAAACCGGATGGAGTATTTGTTAACAAGACACTTTTAATTTATATATTTAAATAACAGTGCAATGAAATTGAAGACCATTAAGATAAAGAATATTCCATTCGTTCCTAAATAATTGACGTTTAAGATTATAACGCGTAAATTAATATATATATATATATATATATATATATAATTAATGTATCTTTTTGAAATAAATTAATGTTTGCTTTACCATTTTTGTCAATTATCTCTCTATGGTGACTGTTCATTCTTCTTCACTTATTGTCTCTCCTATTAATTAGATGATGATAGAATTGTAGCACTAGTAATTAATATTTAGGAAGGAATGAAGTACAGTATATATTAGTAAAAAAAAAAATAGAATAAATTTAATGTAAATCAACCTATTTATTGTACTTATTTATCTCAGATTGTTTTTTCGCTAACATGAGATAAATAAGATTGTTACCATATTCAAGACTTTGTTAATTGTTGACCTACATTCTTCAATATTTGTATTTAAATATAAATGATGAATACAAATTTAAACATTACATTTATACTGTTCAAGACGTGAAGTCATAGTACTTCACTGCATCCATCAACAAGGACTGATCCATAGAAGTCCAAACAAACATGCCTAGCCAAAATGAAGGAAGAATACTGATCAATTTTAACTGATTATCATATTGTAGTATGGTACATAGCCACATGCTAAAGTAGGTTCTTCACCTTCGATGTCCCTTCTTTTTTGTAGGGCACACAATTAAGGATTCCTTAATTTCTAAAAAGATATGCATAAAAACTCAAGCAAACCAATGCCCTATGATATTGTGTATCTAAATATGCTGTTGTATGTGTCCTCAATTATTGAGTTGAATAATTCATGAAGTTCCTAAGGGGGGAAATAAATCCTGCTTAATTAGCTTACAATTCCATTATTGATTATCACTCATTAATCACCAAGCAGATTCCTCAGCATATAGTCAAAGACAAATTAAACAATATGTTACTTTCTCCGTTTTTAATATAAGCACAAGTCTTTTAGAAAAAAAATTTTCTATAAAATAAGTTTTTTATAAAACCAATATGTAACAATAATTATCGGTTTTACAATTTTACTCCTAGTTATTGTAAAGAGATGATAAAAGATAAATTAATTATTACAGATAAATAGTAAAAAGCAAAAAATAAAAAATAAAATAAAATAAACAAACATGTTAATTACACTTCTTAATGTATATATTTAACCTTAAAAAACTTATATTAAGAAACGATTGAATTATATAATTAAGTATAAGTGAAAGGGTATTTTTGGCACCCCCACCAATGGAACTAGTAGAGAACAACAATAATAATAATAATAATAATATGAATGATTGTACTTGAAACGTGTTTTTGGATTCAACACGTACTGTCGTTAAGCTGTTATTTGCACCCACTAATTATTGTAGGGTTATGGCAAATTGACTTTAGAATTTATCCAAGCATCCATTTATTGGTCAGCAATTCCAATAACGTCCACTTTCAATAAAAGAAACTGAATGTTATTAGAGAGGAAGAAGTGATGTTCAAGGGAATGATGAAACTCTATTTATAATAGATTTCTTCAACAAATGTGTTTGTTCAATAAAACACGCATTTATTCATGGTTTGACAAACTACACCCCACTTTGAAGGTGAAAAACCTAAACTACCCCTAAATTAAAAAACATCAACGAACCTAACCTTTTTCCTTCTTCTGCCACACGTCCCACCCGATCCCCTCTTCTCCCACACACCCCACCCCTTCCTCCTCCAACCACACACACCCACGTCCAACAACAGTAATCGCACAACAACAGTAACCGCCTGCAACAACAACCCACGTTCTACCCCACCCTACTCTTACATACATATATATATATATATATATATAGCATACTCTTCCTTTCTCTCATCTTTATTTAAAATAAAATGCTCTTTTTTTTAAATTTAACGAGATGTGTAGTGATGTATTGCGAGGGAAGTTAAAAAATTTCGGATGATGAATGTACTCACGATCCAAACTTTTGAGTAGGTTGTGTGTAACATCTCGACTCTCTAACCTTAATTTATTTATTATAATGAAAATAGAGAATAATTTTTCGCAAATAAATTTCAAAACTTTATTATTCAATTGCGGAAGCAAATCAACAGAACTTGTCCAAAAACAAGACACAATAGTTCAACTAATTTATTTTATAAGCAAATAGACTCTGAGCTACTTAAGACACTAATCGTAACCCAGAGCATGGTTCTTCAAACTCCATCCTTTGGAAAGGGAATCCCAAATCCCTCGCCAACGCTACTCTTCCCTTTGGAAGACAGGACCTTTGTTACCTACAAGGGCAACAAGGGAGTAAGTCATAGCTAATCACGTTAAAACGAATAATATATAACAGAGGTTAAAAACAACAAACACAAGTATTCAAGTAGTAACAATTTACAAATGCATATACACATGTCAAACCTTTTTATCCATGCAATTGATCTTTATTGTTAATGACATGATGCATGCTGACCTCAACAATTTCCCGGGGCATCACAGTTTGGAGGTGGTAGGACTTACGAGCTTCGCTCTGCACTCATGACTTACGAGCTTCGCTCTGAATAGGACTTACGGGCTTAGCCCTGCACTCACGACTTACGGGTTCCCATCTCCCGGCGTTGTAGGACTCACAGGCTTAGCCTTGCACTCACGACTTACAGGCTTCATCCGCCCAGCGTTAATAGTATAAAAGGGAAAGTCCTCGCAAACTGGAGCAACAAATGCATGTATGAAAACATGATTTATTACCAATCCTTCTTATCACATTCATTATCATTTCCATCAAGGACATGATCCATCATCTATCTTTCCCTTCATTAATCTCATCCTTAACAATTCCTTTCATCTTTCTTTTAGCTGGTGCTGTTGTTTTCATAGAAAAATCCATCAGCCACTTTGTGATGGTTCTAGAATTAGTGGTTAATAATCCGTCGGGGCCTAGCCTCCTATTGGCGGATATTTATTGCAATGACCCCATTGGGACTCCCTTCGAAAATATCAACCAAGTGGGTAAAGACTTCCACTGGGACATGGGAAAATAATCAACCAAATGGGTGTACGCACTTCCATTGGGACATCCTGTCCGAATATGTCGACCACTGAATAAAATTCCAGTAGGACTCATCCAGGATAAAAATCAACCAATGGGAATTAAGTAAACTTATACATTTATCCATTGGGACTCCTGTCCGAATATATCAACCACTGGAGGAAATTCCAGTAGGACTCTTTCAGGATAATAATCGACCAATGGAAAAACGTATAAGAATTAGGTATTTAATATTCTCAAGAAAGATAAGTGTTTTCTTCAGTTTTTGGTCAAAATACTCGAGTATTTTACAAAATACTCGAGTATTTTACAAAATACTCGAATGTTCTTCATTTTTTTCCAAAATACTTGAAGTCCTTGAAGAAAAACTCGAGTTGTTCTTCATTTTCCCAGAATACTCGAGTGTTTCTCAAAAGACTCGAGTGTTTTTACTGCAACAGCACCAGTTTCTGCATTTTAAGCACCAATTCGAATTCCATGCATTGTTTTTCCATTCTTATGCAAAACAGAGGCATAAACACATATAAGGAATATGTTAGAACACATAAACAATTACATAATAACATAAATCAACATCAATCACAGAATTAACACAAACTTGGAAAATAGCCATTTCAAGATATGAAATTCATTTCCATTCGGTTTTAACTTCGAAAATCAATCCAGTGAGCATCATTAGGTTCAATTAAACTTGTTTGAACATAAAAACAATGAGTTCCTGACCTTCAAGTCAGTTTCCTAATTCAAACTCTATTGCTCGTGAACCTCCTATTGGTTCCTATGGATTTAGCTTGTTAAATACCATTCTAGTGATTAGGTAACTTCCCCCTTACCTTAATGAAGCTAAAGGAACGATTGGTTGTGGAAGAAAAGGTCTGAAACGGATTTTGAGCTTCAAAGCTCAATTATGAACTTGTGCAAAAACTGTTGCACCGGCTGACTTTAGCTACAAATTACATCATGAATAAGCCATGAAAAATAACGAACCAAGTTAGCTTAAGCAACTAGGAAGTACTAACTTTAATTAGAAACAAGTTTGGAATCAAGAGGGTTCCTGAGTTTACCAAACCAATTCAAGAAAGATAGGTAGTTGAAGCTGTTTGTGTTTTGTTTTCAGTTTTGAGTGGCTAACTTTGGAGGCTTATAACTTTTTCTACAGAGACTCAAATTTCGTGGTTCTTGTTGCTATTTCAAGATTGGAAATAGAACTAGAAGTGTGTTTTGGTTGCACTCAATTTCATGGTTTGAGGAGGGAGAATCGAGAGCTTAAAGTTAGCACCAGAAAATAGAGGAAATGTGAATATAAATCCGGGTTAGGAGGATTTGAATGAGTTTGGGACTTCCCCAAGCCTCTATTTATAGCCTAAGGTTACCCTCCTATGAAGTAAGGTCCAGCTCTCTGCTTGGAACCTCGAGAAAACGCGTTTTGGTGCGAGTTTTGAATCAAAACCGACTTATAGGTTCAGCACCACTGCTCGAAATACTCGAGTATTTTCCCTAGTACTCGAGTCTTTTTCAGCACATCAGAGAACACTCGAGTCTTCCATGAAAGACTCGAGTCTTTCGGCTCAAAATTCAAATTTTTCAAACAGTTAAAGATTATACTCGAGTCTTTCCCAAAACACTCGAGTACTTTAACCTAATTTCATAAAATTCATTATTTTATTTAATATAATAACATTATTATTTTAAATACTTTAATATTTACTTATTTATGAAAATATAGGGCCTTACATTGTGAGCATTATACACGACCCTGATATAAAATTAAAAACATTTGCAAATCAATGTGAATTAAAACTTATCTAGAATGCAAGATAAGGGGTTTAAAGATTCATTCATTTCATACAAAAAGACATGTGTGATGATGTATTGTGAGAAAAATTTTAAAAAGAAAACTTGGGTCATCACTGTGGTCATATCAATACCCAAATATTTGAGCAGGTTAGGAGCCTAGTTTACAACCTTGATATAAAATTTTAAAAAAAATGCAAATCAATGTCTTTTCACAACCGATGAGCTAAAACTCGTCTATAATGCAAAATAAAGAGTTTAAAGATTCATTAATTTCATACAAAAGTCGTGTATGGTAATGTATTGTGAAAGAATACTAAAAAAAGAATCTTTGGTGATCATTGTACTCATGACTTAAACTTTTGAGTTGGTCGTAATCATTGTTCACGACCCAAGGATAATTTTGAAAAAAAAATAGTGGGATGAGCTTGTCTGTAGGTAGGATGTGAAAAGTAAATCCCCTCTCAAATATAAGTAGTTATAGTAGAGGATAAGGAATAGGTTGGGTTAGACAAGAGTTAGCTAGGCTCAAATTTAGTTGAGTATTTGTTTGGTGGGCTTTAATTCAAACTCCGACGTAAAAATATTTTACATAGTTAAGCATAGAATTAAAGAAATAGGAATTTCGAACACACCTCAGTTTATATAATATATATATATATATATATATATATATATATATATATATGTGTGTGTGTGTGTGAGAGAGAGAGAGAGAAGTGTGTGTGTGAGAGAGAGAGAGAGAAGTGAAATATGAGTGTTTGAGATCAAATGATTGAAAAAGCGCTTCAACTTTTTCATATTGGTAATCAGTTTCCAAACCCCTTTTTTTTATAGGGTTCTGTTGAAATATTTTTCGATACTCCCGAGTCAGAAAATGTATTTTTTCGATTATTCTCTTATTATAAAATTCATTTTTAAAATCGAAAAATACATTTTTCTGATTCGGGGATATTGAAAAATATTCTCATAGAACCCATCGAAAAACGAAATTTGGACTAAAAACGAGGTTTGAAGATTAATTACCTTTGATATTCTCCTCTACGTTCTTTTTATGGGAGTCGGGAGAGCCTAGTTTCATGATTTTGAACCTAGACACATTCACACTTCATGTCTTAAAAGTTCTATTAATTGAGTTGACTCTTGTAACAACAAAGAGTTGGTTATTGGCTATCATGTTTTTTTTTTTTTTTTAGTTTACATGGGAGGTCTGAGATTAGAACCTATGACCTGGGGGAGGGGAGAAATCCTAAGTGTCCTTGCAGCCACCAACTGGGCTGTCTTATGCGGACATTGCCTATCATGTTTTAGGCGAAAATCCGTCTCCAAATTTTACTTATGGAAAAAACTTCACCGAGAGCTCTAGCCCTATTGTATTATAATATGTTGGAATATTTCATTAAATTGAATATTTATTTGAAATCAAGTTTTATTATTATTTATTATTCCTTCATTGCCTTTTTATGTTTCTAACGTACGTGTGTGTACATATCACTCCAACAGCTATTATGTAGATGTTATAATCTACTCCGTGATAAATTTGCAATGAAAAGTTTTTAATAGAGGAATAATTCCAACAGAAAGATATCAAATTTTTATTCTCTCAACCGTGTAAGTGTATTATGTGTAATAGATGCAATTGATTGCTTTTAAAGAGGGTGGTAAAGCCCAATGGAAAAATTATTTTTTGGACTTTAATGGCTAATGCTATTTAAAGAGCATGTAAAGTTTAATACGAAGATATAGATTTTTCAAAAAAATTATATTTGTTTATTTTCTTGAGTAAATAGTCTTCTTCTTTTAATTCTTTTTCTTTGTTAATTCTCCAGAGTAATCCAAAAAAATTGTTTTCTAAAATCTCATCAATTCAAGTGTAGAAGTAATGAGAAGTAACTATTATATCCATTATCCTGAAAGGTATTAGTCATTTAGAGACCTTCTACACCAAGTGATTTACTTATGGTGACAAATACTTGTAAGCGTGGTGCACTTATGCACACCTCAGTCAAAATTTCATATAACAAGTCATTTTTGATTTTATTTGTAAATTATATTATTGTGATGATGATTTAATTTCTTTGGCTATTTTTTCAATATTATAGATATTTCCGACTAGAACAAGATTATTTTTTTATTAGGGATACTTGCAGCTAGATCAAATAAATGTAAATTGATATTGTTTAGAACTTTAGATAGATTAACATCATTTGGACTTACGTAGCAACGAGGGTTGGCTCAAGTGGTGCGATCCTGCCAACTTGAGAACTTGGGAATGGGGCCTAAGACTAAGAAGTCTCAGGTTCGATTCTCGGTTAACACACCCCGCTAGGAGAGACATAGGAATGTGACATCGTGCATGATTAGTCTCAAGGGTTAAGGGTTCACTGATATTAAGGGTGCTCTTGGGAATACCTATGGTACTGACCAAAAATTACAGAAAAAAAATCATTTGGACTCAAAAGTCATTCAAACCAAATCACACGAACCACACCAATCTGCCGACATTATATTTTTCAACCAAAATCTAAAAACTTTAGATTCATACTACGTCCTATTACTTTTTATTATTCACTTTGTGCATCCTTTTCTACTTGGTACTTGTTCACTTCACTTGAATCACATTCCCATTCACAACTATACTAATGTCATGGACACCATGGAAAGTCAAGAAATAAATTTAAGGTTACTTGATTCTACGGTTCACGCGCCCGCAGCAAATCATCTAATATTTATACGATATAGTATTTATTAGTTACAGAATTATTCTACTTTAATTTTACTAGACTTTTATGATAATGATAATTATAGTGCAAAATGTTGATATGAGCATGCAAGCCACGGAGATGCAATACAAGCATTATTCTTTCTCTTTGGGGATTTGAAATGGACCCTATAATAAGACTTGAGACAGCCAAACGGCCAAAAAAGAACAAACATTATCCTATCACATTGAGAAAATAGGGCTATAGAAATTGGATGATGGATTTCTGAGGTGACCCCTACAACATACTCAAATACTAATCATTGTTCTTTGCTATTATTCAATTGGCACGACTGTTCTGATTAATCGATCATCAATGTAATGCTTTTTAGTTTATTAATCGCTATTGAGCACTTTGTTTAGATCCTCAAGTATGATACATGAATCTCCTTTTGTGAATATGTCATATACCTTGTCTCCTAGAGATCGGTTTGGTTGTTAAATTTGGCTGCCATGCCATGCCATGCCATGATTGCATAGCATATTGGCATCAAGAAAAGGAGATGGAACTCATATTGGTTTCCTAAGTTCGTTAGTACATTAATCCAAGTTTCGAGCTAAGGAGTGCTAAGGTGTGACCCACATTGGGCCCAACTAGTATTATTGTAGGCCTTCAAACTGAAATAGGCCCAAGTGCAAAAAGACTTACTTGGCATCCAAGCTGAAAATGTATGCTGTTTTTTGCATTTACATTTTTAGGCCCCGGGGTGGTTTTTAGTTTTGAGTTTTAAAATTTAAAAAAACCAAAACTAGTTTCTGTTTTATAAATGTTTGTTTCAATTTTTTTTTTTTCAGTTTTCAAAATTATTTCCAAAGTTATAATTTTTATAGCGCTCTTACCATGTTATGTATCACCATATACACTATCATCTTATATATTACCACTACTATTTAATAACAACTTCCATATGGTTGTTGTTATTATTAGTTGGAGGTGGTGGTTATTGTTATAGTGGTTGCAGTCTAGAATGATAATTTTTGTTGTATTGGTAAAGGGAGATAAGGTGGGGGAGGGGTGACGATGTGGTGGTGGTGGTGGTGGTAGTGTCATTGAGGGATAGTGGTGGTTGAGTTGGTAGTGATGGTTGCGATGGTGGTGGTGGTCATGCGAGGGTAATGGTAGACGGGATGGTCACTATGATGGTGGTGGTCTGAGTGGTGATTAAAGTGGTAGAAAGAAGGGCAATCATAGCAAGTGAGGATGTGGTGGCAGTTGCGGTGGTTATAAGGTGGACGGTAGTGGTTAGGGTAATTGTGATGGTTACGGTGGTGGTTGGGGTTTAGACAGTCATAGTGATGTTATTTGGGTGACAGTCATGGTGATAACAGTAACCGTAACAATTATGGTAATGGAAGTAGTGATGATGGCGGTAGTGGTAGTAGTTGAGTGACACAAAATATGAGGTGGTATAAGTTTGCAACTCAAATCTAAAATTATGAAACCATTATTTGTTGTTTTGAGAATAGAGGTAAAATTGTTTTGAAAAAGAGTAAAAAATCATTTCAGCTCAAATTTTGCCGAACAAGTTTTGTTTTGAAAATACAATTTCAAAACCAAAAACCAGAAACTGGCAACCACCCTGAATGGGACCTTAATTTTCAAGATTTATTTTTTTATCCCGACTTTTAGTTTGGGTGTTAGTTTTTTGACCCCCTCTTTTAATTTGTTGACCCCCTTTTCTTACGCGAAAACCCCATAATAACTTTACTAAAATAAAATGATCCCAAAATACCCCTCTCATATTTCATCCTCATTTTTTTCGCAAGCACATCGACCCATCAGCTTATGTTAATTTTATAACACGTTGTGGGTCAACGCGTCAACACATTTTTATTTTTTTGCAAGCACACTGAGGGGTCAGCATGCGTACAAATTTTTATTTTTTTGCAAGCACGTTGACCCATCAATGTGTGTTATAAAATTATCAGCGTGTATTATAAAATTAACACATGCTGAGGGGTCAGCGTGTGTCAACAAATTTTTAACTTTTTGCAAGTACGTTGACCCCTCAACGTGTGTTATAAATTTCTCAACGTGTGTCATAAAAAAAATTATAACACATGCTGAAGGATCAGCGTGGTTGAAAAAAATAAGTATTTTGTGTGCACGCTGCACCCTCAGCGTGCTAAAAAAATAAATATTTTGTGTGCACGCTGCACCCTCAGCGTGCCCAAAGAAATAAGTATCATCGTGCACACAAAATGAAGCAAAGCTAGCACACAGATCACTGGTCAAATCAAGCACAAATCAAAATCTCTATTGGCTTATGCTTTTAGTAAACTAGTTGATAACTTCGATTGTACTACTTGGCAGCTTCAAATCAAGCACGCTGGTACTTATTTCTTTGAGCACGCTGAGGGTGCAGTGTGCACACAAAATATTTATTTTTTTAGCACGCTGAGGGTGCAACGTGCAAACAAAATACTTATTTTTTCTAAAGCACGCTGACACGCTGAGGGGTAACACACGCTGAGGGGTTAGCGTGCTTGCAAAAGATTAAAAATTTGTTGACACACATTGACCCCTATCTCTGCTGTGCCAGGAAGACAAGGAACTTAAAAGAGATAGACAACAAAGCTATTAATATATAATTTCTGCTTGAAATCTTTGAATGTTTGATAATATTTCAAATCTTGCCATGTTAATATATAACTTCTGCTTAAAAACTTTGAATGTTTGATGAAGAGTGGAGAAGAAAGGTGGTGCTGGTTGAAAAGGGGGAGAAAAATAGAACATGAACAAGAAGAAGAAGAAGAAGAAGAGGGTTATTAGTGTCTTTTAAAAATGAAAGGAGTCAACAAATCAAAACGGGGGTCAAAAAACTAATTCCCTCTCTTAACGATCCTTTGCTCTCCATTTCCTCATCATCACCACTATCTCCACCCCAACCACTTCCTCTCACTCAATGTTATCAAACTCGCGATTTAATTCGTAAACGATATGGAATCGATTTAACTCGGTTGCAAACTCGGTTCTGGGTAGACTCGAGTAAACTCGGGTAGAATCGGTTAACTCGCTAATTTGCGAGTCAGCGGAAACTGGCCCAAACTTGAAGCCCAACCCGAATGAGAAAACCGGATCGCAGCCCATCACTCCTTCAACACTCGATTTGGGGCTAATTTCTCAGAGAGAGAAACCCTATATTGCTCCATATCGCATTCTCTCCCTCTCGAGCTCAATCCCTCATGGTCATGGCTTCTTCTCTCATTTTCGTCCCCGTCTCTACTTGATTCGGCTCTGAATCCCTTGCTACGCGTTGAATCTGTCGCTTCCCAATCTCCCTCATTCGGTTTTCAATCCATCTCAAGGTGCGTTTTTTTTTCTTTTAATTTCATCAATTTAATGTTATTTGTTTTTGTTGTTAGCTTGTTGTAGCCTTTCAGTTATATTATGTTGTTGTTGTTGACTTGTTGTTCCAATTTTTTTCTTCTTGTTCGCTGTTGTTGTCGTCCATTCGCCTTGTTCAGTTGTTTTTGTTCTTATTGTTAGCCCTCTAGTACTTGGTTGTTGCATTTTTCACTTCTTGTTCTTGTTGGCAGTGGGTTGATGTTTTATCCTTTGGTTTCAACTGTTGTTGTCCCTGTCAATCTTTGTGTTTATGGTTTGGTTTCAGATCTTGAATTTAGAAATGATTATGGTCCAATGATTTAAACTTTCTAATTTGTTACTATTTCCTTTTCTCTATTATTTTTTTTCTAGGCTTACCCTCATTAGAGACTTGATGAAGATGATGGTGAAGGTGACAGTGCTAGAGTGATGATGGAGGCTTCCAGTTTTAGAGACTCGATAGACTTGATCGTTTAGCTTAAAACACTTTTTAACGATGAATTAATGACTTTATTTCTTGGTTATTGTTTATCTAATTTTGGTGTTTGTACCATGACATGTAGAATTTGCGATATTTTGAAGTTTGAAAGTACTTTGGTTGTTGATTTTGCTAATATTTGTTTCGTACTTATGTGCTATGGGCTATAGCAGCATTTAAATATGTTTCTTTCATTCTTAGACTAAAAGTTATGAGTGAAATGGAAGCTATTTGCATGATAATTTTAAAATAGGTTTATGAGTCGAATTTACCTCAACCTCACGAGTTTGACAACCTTGCTTGTCTCACCTGCACCTACACCTCCCCTCTCCCACCCATGACCGCCTCCACCTCTACCCCGTCCTCTCTCTCTCTCCTGATTTTATGTCTCTTTTTTGAACTCCTTTTCTCTTCTTCATCAAACACTACCACTCGTTGTCACTCCCTCACCATCTCTCTCCCTCCTTTACCTGGCCTCACCCACCAACACCATCGCTACTCTCTCTCTCTCATATCGCAATGATTATGGTGATCTCCTACCTCAAAAGTGGTGGCCCATGAAATCAGATCCAGAGTGTGCAAAGACAATTTTGCCTGGCAAATATAGATTTGGATATCTACAAAGGGGTGGTGACGCAAGAAAAGATTTGGTGCGATGAAGGAGTTAAGACCCTATAGTCATGAGTTCGCAACAACACATTTCACACGTATGTAGGGAGTCCATTTGGGCTAATTGTTTCACTAGCCTAGCCTAGCCCACTAATTTTTTGGGTTGGGTTGGGCTGGCCCATGAGCCAATATTTTCTCTTTTTAATAATAATTTAATTAATCATAACAAAATTAAAATTGGATAGCATTTTCTTTTGATTAGGATGTCATTATTAATTATGAAAACAATAAATAAAATGACAAAAGGGCTCTATCTCATCTTAATTTTACTATTGCCCAATCTTATTAAATGCCAAATATTATAACATATGAAAAAAATTATGTCTAAACCAAATAGAGTGACCCAGCCCATCTCGAGCCGACCCGTGTTGGGTTAATGAATTGTAGGGCTTGATTAAACTGGGTCAAATGTTTGGGTTAGAATTTTTTTATGGCCCAAGCCATAATTATGTCGGGTTAAAATAGTTAAGGATAAGTCAAGGTAAATTTTTTTTTATTAAGGACCAAAATTAAAACACCTCCAACTTTGATGTACTTAAAATATAAATAAACCAATAATTAATGTGTTGAAATTCCCGACTCTTTCTTCCTTGGTATTACTCCTCCGTGTTGTCTTTTCCTCGTCCGTACGAGGTCAACGCTTTCTCATAGTCTCTCATTTCTATGTTGAGTCTTTCCTTGCCAACTCATATTTCCTTTCCTGGCTCACATTTTCTTTCACCTTTTTCATTCACAACTCTCTAAATTTCCTTATCCCAATATAGTCTATTTTTTTAACCATTTAACCTAAAACTGATCTACACTGCCCACTCCTTTTCTTCTCTTCTCTTTGCTTCACCCATTGACTGACTGGTGAGAGTGGCAACGGGCCTGACCAACAAGGTGCGGATTCTGTTCTGAGCCATGAACAAGTCTAGCAAAATGGGCTCCTCTTCAAGTCAAATGAGTCCAACCAAGTCCTTTGTTTAAAGCATCCACACCCATGAACCAAATATTTGTCCTTAAATGGACCTCACTCATTATTTTATTATTATGTACACTTTTTCTATACTTTAAGGACAAAACACATATTTTCTCTATATCCATGAACTCACTTTCGTCCTTAAAATTGGGACCCACACACTACCCCACACCCTTAATATTTTACAACAAATGAAAGCCACCATCAACTAACTATATTTTTCCCACCAAAACTATAACTATAATTTAAAATGTTTTATATTATTCTCTAACGGCTACTTTTTTTAAAAATAATTTTTTATATTTTCGTCCTAGATAAATACCATAATAAATTGAAATACAATAAAATCAAATTCAAAATCATTAAAAAATTAAAAAATTAAAAAAAAAATCGCATTACAAATTCTACTAGTATTCAAGTACTAGTAGTTGGAATACTACTAGTATTCCAACCTTCTGTTATATCTGCAGTGTAATTGGGCATGGCGAAAAGGAGTGTGAAATTGAAAACGAAATAGGTGATGAAAAGGATTATGGCGACCGGCTTCGTGCATCAGTAGTGAGGCATACACTGGTTATCCAAGTCGCTGCACATTCTAAAATAATTGAAAAGGAGATGTCTGCACCAACCAAACAGCTTTCAAATCCAGATGGTGAGCCAGAACCGAACCATCCTATTGAAGCATCTCTCCAATTTCTCTACGGAGGAGTAGCACCTACATTTGTCTTCTAATCAAATCCTACGCCAGTTGAATACTCTAGTGGAGACTCTAATATCCCTTTGAAGAAGCAGTGGAAGAAGATGGCACATCAAAAGGTAGTAGATGCTCCAATTGATTTTGTCATACTGGATGATGAAACTGACAGTGCAAAACATAATGATTCTATAAAAAAAAGCCAAGGGTGGTGGTGAAATGCTTTTGTCTAACCTTCCAGCGACGGGGACTGGGTTCCAGCCCCGCCAAGCTCCATGAAGATGATTAGTTGGAATTGTCGGGGTTTGGTGTCACCTCGTGCAATTCGCTTGCTACGGAAGCTTTTAGCTTCTGAAAACCCCACCATCACCTTCCTCATGGAAACTAAGAAGAAGGTGGTGGAGTTACAATGGTTGCGCTCTTTGCATGGAAGCAATAATTTCTCCGGAGTTGATTATTGTAGTGGAACTGGTAGGAATAGGGCAGGTGGCCTTGCTTTGTGTTGGGATAATGAGTGGGATGTCTCCATCAATTCAGTTTCTTTAAACCACATTCACGTTTCCATCTCTCTTCCAAATTCAAATCATGTTGCTTACATAACATGCCTATACGGGATCCCTGAAGCTAGCAACAAATCAAAAACTTGGGACCTCCTGGTGTCACTCTCAAAGGCTGCTCACGTCCCTTGGCTTGTGATTGGGGACATAAATCAAGTTCTTAGTCCAAATGACAAAATAAGGGGAATCATATCTCTCTTGAGGTGGCTGGTCTTGGACGTTCATGCATTGAGACTTGTGGATTGAAATAGGTAGATTCGCTGGGCTCACTCTTCACGTGGTGCAATAGGGGCAAATTCCCAAATCGAGTGGAGGATAGACTTGATAGAGCGTTTGCTAATCCTGCATGGTATACTTTATGGCACTCTTCTATTATTACTAATTTGACAAAATATGTATCAGATCATTGCCCTATATTACTAGAATGTTGCTTAAATCCGGGGAATATATCTAGGAAGAAGAATAAATTGTACCGTCTTGAGAATTTCTGGCTTAGTAATGAGGAATGTGAAACCATTGTCCATCATTCATGGGTCCCTAGCCGTGAGATAACTCTGAATATTAATCAGGTAGGGACGTCTCTTCTTGATTGTAGCAGGAAAACATTTGGCTCTATTCCGAAAAGAATCAAAGAATGTAGGGAGAAGCTAAAGAATCTCCAAGAGGTACCATACACAGTAAATATGTCCACAAAGGAGGAGAAGCTGTTTGAAAAGGAACTTGATGAATTACTTGAACAAGAGGAAATCAGATGGAAACAGAGATCCAGAGCTTATTGGTTAAATAATGGGGATCACAATACATTCTTCTTTCACAAGAAAGCATCTTAGCGGCAGCGAGTGAACTCTATTGACAAAATCCAGGATTATGGAGGAAACTGGTTTACTGAGATAACTAATATAGGCCATGTACTTGAACAATATTTCCTCTCAATTTTCTCCACCTCTAACCCAGCAGGCATTAATCCTCTCATAGATTTAGTTCAAGGCCGAATAACCAGCGAATGAACAAGCATCTCTCTTAGACTTGCCTTTCACTAAAGAAGAGCTAAAACATGATTTATTTCAAATGCATCCAACTAAGGCTTCAAGTCCATATGGTACTCCTGCACTGTTCTATCGAAAATTCTGGCACATATTTGGTGATGTAACACCCCAAAATTTTAATCCCAGATTAATAATTATTAATCATCAAGTCTTATAATTAATTGGTTATTAATTTTGTTTTAGTAGCTTAACTTTGTACATTATGTGTACTTAAATAAATAAATATGTGAAAGGTATTTTGTCATGATATTTTATGCCAAAATAAGTATTTTTCAGTTTAGTCCTTATTATGAGACCTAAGTGTAATATTAAAAAGGTTTTTGGGCTGAAAATAAATAAAATGCAATTTTTGGGGAAAATCAGACCTGATAATTGATTATCAAGTAGTGATAATCGATTATTTGGGTGGGGGACAGCCTCTATTGATGCACAAATTGAATAATCGGTAATGGAAACTCGATTTTATCCACGAAAGCAAGCCTTAGACACGTCCCTGGATGCGTGTCTAGGTGCATGGCATCTGATTTTGGCCTTAAACAACTGTGGGTGCTGAATTCGACCACCATTCTTCATGTTTGGAAGTGCAGAAACTCTGTTTAGGGTTCCTAACTTCGTGCCTTCGATTCTGAGAGTTATCCCATGAGTGATACACCATTGGAAAGCTCGTTCAACGAGCTTCGATTTGATACCAAAATCGTAGTGTAAGAGTCCCTGTGCCAAGAGTTCTATGTCTGCAAAGTTGTGGGTTTCAACCTGTCAAACCAGATTTCAGATTCGGGAAGCTGACTTTAAGCTTCGATTGTGGTAAGCTCAAGCTTCCTCTTGGTCTAAAACTTGTTGGTTCTCAAAGTTAATTAATGTTGCATAGATATGTCGTTAGCCATTTTCCCCAATTTTTATGTCCATTTCATGCTCCAATTTCTCTGGAAAATCTACTCTGTCAAAGTGGTTCTGGTTTGAGGAGGAGCTATGGGTGCATGGTGTTCTACCTCAAATCTCTACTCAAGTCTTGTTCAAGCACGACCCTAAGGTATGGGGGAAGCTAACCATTTGCTAGAATGAGAATGAAATGCATTAGAAAATAGGATGAGCCACCATGAGGTTTTAAGGGCTTAGTTTGAAATAGGACTTTGGCTTTGAGGTCAATCTGAGCCATAAGACTTGTTGGAACAAGTTTGAATTGATGCATGTGAACTTAATTGATGCTGAAACCATGATGAAAATGATTATAATTGATTTTGGTACCTCATGTTGCATAAAGTGTGATTTTTATGCATAATTGATGTTTCATTTATGCTTTGATTCTCTGTGATTTGATATCATTTCTATGTTGAGACATGTTTCATTTGTGTAAGTAAAGCTCTATTGATTATTGGTTTAAGTTCAAATTGGTTAGAATTGAAAATGGTATGTTAAAACACACTTTTTAGTGCATCTGTTGTCATGATAATCGATTACACCACAAAGTGGTAATCGATCATCAGGCCCCTGTCCGATCCAGAAAGTGAAAAATACACTCGATAATCGATTACCAGGGCTGATAATCGATTATCCAGCTTGAAAATGCTTTAAAATGCTTTAATTCATGGTGCATATAATGAGATAAAAGGCTAATCTTTAATGAGAAGATTTATGTGTATTCATGCATGGTGAATAGTGATAAGTTATCGTTGTCATGTTCGAGGAACATGAGGAGGGTACTCTGGGAGTACAAAATGGACACGACAAGTTTGATGACACATTCTAGGAATGTGGGCAACATTCGGGGGAATGTTGTTAAGAATGATGAGAATTCGTTTTGGGAACGTGAACGTACATTCGGATTGGGACGTTTTGGTACCAAGCTTTATTGTTATTGTTATTCGTTCTGGGAACGTGAGATTGTACTCTTGGAGTACCAAAAGTTGTATGGCAAGCTTGATGACACATTCTGGGAATGTGGGCAACATTCGGGGGAATGTTGTTGAGATTGATGAGAATGTGTTCTAGGAACGTGAACGTACAATCCGAATGGGACGTTTTGATATTATGCCAAACTTTTTCATTGCGACATGCTTGATGACACATTTTGGTAATGTGGTTAGCATTGTGGGCGCTGTTGATGTGGTTATTACGTCTTGGTGATGCGACACACACTTTGGTAGTGGCGTTATGTACCACGTTCCAAGCATGTTTGCTATATGGATTACGACTTGCTTGGTGGTTACATATTGGTAATGTGGCTAGCATTGTGGGATGTTGTTGATGTGGTTATTACGTCTTGGTGACGCGACGCACACTTTGATAGTGGCGTTATGTATCACATCCCAAGCATAGTTGTGCGGCTTGCTCGATGACACATTTTGGTAATGTGGGCAGCATTGTGGGATGTTGTTGATATGGATATTACGTCTTGGTGACGCGATGCACACTTTGCAAGTGGCGTTATGGATTATGTTCCGAGCAAGTTCGCTATACGTTATGAAAACGTATACAGGTTGTTTGGATGGACGTCAGCTAGTGTGATAGTTGGAGAATCTCAGGATTTAAGAGATAGAAACATGCATCATGCCACCTACATTAAAAGAGAATAAAATGAATTGGTGTGTGCTCATGTCAGTATGCATTTCTATCATGTTGGATTGCTTACTTGTCGATGTTAGGACTTTATTCTCATTTGATTATGCGAATGTGTATAGCTTACCTCCCTGTCCTTATTAGGTATTGGCCAGGTACCTAGATTTCTTAGAGATCAGGGGAAATGGATGACCCTTAAGTGTATGTGGTGTATAGACAACATGGAACAGGAACGCTTGTACAACTCTTGAGGACTCGACCAGATGGATGAATGGACAAAGGAACTAGTGACCAGCTCTGGAACGTCTATATTTTTGATAATAAATATATTGTCACTAGTAGAAAAAATGGATTTTACATCGGTCATTTAACATCTGTTTTAAAAAAATGATGTAAAAACAAAACACGGTGGCAAACTTGTAAATAAGTTTAAAAGTAAAGCATTCTGCATCAGGTTTTTTTATAACCGATGCAGAAAGTCAAGTCATAGTTTCTTTAACTTTCCGCATCTGTTTTATGTTAATTGATGCGGAATGTCTTATTTCGTACTTTTCGCATCAGGTTTTATTTAAATGATGCGGAATGTTCAGTGCAGTGACAAACTTGTAAATATAATAAATTTAAAGAAATAAACATTCTGCATATCTTTTTTATTTAAATGATGCGGAATGTCTGATTGTCCTACTTTTCGCATCAGGTTTTAAATAAAAGATGTGGAATGTTGAACGGTGGCAAACTTGTAAATATAATCATTTTAATAAATAAGCATTCCACGTCTCTTTTTATTCTTATCTGGGAAATTCACGTCGTAACTAGAAAAAAGAGCTGAGCTACTAAGCAATGTCTCCCACTTCTCGTCTACCAAAGCCCATAAGAAATCATATATGTTTTGATGAAAGCATAAAAATGAGTTTCTTATCCCGAATTTAAGAGGATTATATGAAAACATGGTTTTTTTCATTGTAGATGGAGAGGTTTCAATTATCATTACAAGCCAGTGGACACTATCCAAATTGAACGGGAGCGACTTGACAAGGTATCTACTTGGATGAAGAAAAAAGCATATCTTTTAAATTATCTGTCTGAGTTTAAGTAGAAAATAGAGATTATGAAGCGTGACAAAAAAACAACGGAAAAGGACTGAAAAGGATAGAGGCTGCTGGCATTGATTATGAATGCCCTGAGATTGTTAGTTTTTTTTTTGTTTTACTTGCATTTACCAATCTTTAGTTTTTTAGTTGTTTTTTTTGAAATTGAAAGTCAAAGTCCTGAATTTTGCTCATGTTATATGTAATTGCTGTTGCAGGTGGGTAACATAAACCCTGCTCCAAAGAAAATCAAGTTTGAAGACTAAGCAGGTAACCTTCCTTGTCTTCTATAAAGGATACTGCATAACTTGGTATGTGTTATGCATGTGTGAGTTGTGTGCATGCTAATGTCTTGATCTATTTTCACTGTGCTACTTATCTTAAAATTAGTCATTTTTTCTGAATACAGTGACTGAGGTAGTTTTGTTACTTGATTGGTTCCCTTTGATGTGTTAGAGGAAGAGGAAGACTGCTGATCGTGTCATGAGGGTTGACAAGAGAAACTGTTGTTTCTGTATTACCAGTGAATCATTATCTATGTTAGGAAAAGAGCTTAGAATTATGAGACCTAGCTTTCAATTTTCAAAAATATGTATCCGGATCATTACTCCTTTACTTATGGTATTCATTAGCTTTTGTGGCAATTGATTGCTTTTACTGAAGCATACATTGTTTTTTTTTTCCTCCAAAGGGTTTTGCTAGAATTGTAGATTGTGTTCAATTAAGATATGCTATAGTTCATTGGAATTAGCATCCTTAAGAAGTATAATTTGCGATGTCTTCTAATATTTTTAACAAAATATTCAGTAGGAGAGTATTTATTGTTAAAGGATCTGGTGCATGTATATAAGCTAATATAGTAACAGCCTAACCAGTTGCTTTTATGCTTCACTTCGAAATTTTATAACTCGTAGAAAAACTGTTATAAACATTTTATCCAATAATTAAGAATCAGAGGGTTAATAAAATTCAGCTAAAGTGAGTTGAGTATATGATCATTGTGCCTTAGGTTCACCATTTAATTTTTATAATTAGATACAGTTCGGTTACTTTGCACCAATTGATGATCCTTATATATTTTTAAGAAATTTAAGAATTAGAGGTCAAGTAAATTGCTACGGATCTTGATGTAAGCATGAATATGGAGTTTAATTATATATCTAAAGACTAAAGGATTAACAAGTGCCCTTGGCATTATTGCTTGAGAAAATAAACGAGATTGTTTTGTATAACGAGTGATATATATATATATATATATTGCATATAAGAAGTGTTGGATATAGATTTTAAATTCCAAGTTATTTTAATTATTTTTATGCTAAAACTATGTATTTGATCTCTTACCTTATTTTTCAATTTCAAATTGGTCCTTTAAGTTTTTTGTTTTTGGTATTATATTTGTCTTTCACGTTTCTTTTCATTATCAATTTGGTACCGGAATTATTATTCATTCTATGTGAATCAATAAGATACGGACACGTGCCATTTCTCTCCAAATTTTAGGACAGGATGAAGTAACTGTTAATTTATTTTTTATTTAATCAACTCATAAAAATTTCTAGCAACGGAGGTTGACTCAAGTCGTGCAATCCAGTCAAGTGGTGCAATCCTGACAATGGGACATGAGACCAAGAAGTTCAAGTTTCATTCTCTGTTAGCACACCTCGTTGGGAGAGAGATATGAATGCGACCTCGAGCAGGATTAGTTTTAAGGGTTTTTTGGTATTAAAGATGCTATTGGAGACACATGTGGTAATGCCCAATGAGTACAAACCCAAATATATATATATATATAATAATTCGGATGAGAGTAAATTTATTTTTTATTTTATCAACTCATAGAATTATGCATGTTGGTTGGTTCCGCAAATGTCTTTAATTAATTACTTCCTCCAACTCAAATTATAAGCAAAAATAATTAAATTTAAGCTTATTAAAAATGTTAGTTGACATATAAATTATGTAACACCCCAAAATTTTAATCCCCGATTAATGAAATGTTAATTATAAAAATTAATTATAATTAATGATTTCTATTTTAATCCTCGATTAAAATCTGTGTTTATGTAATTAGGAAATGTGTGTGAATTTATTTAATAAATATAATTATGCATGAAATAGATATTTTGCATATTAGTCCCTGGGTTGGGACCTAGAAGTAATTATAGGAAAGATTTTGGAGGGAAAGTAAATAAAATAATTATTTTTCAAAAACTGGGCAAAATACTCGAGTATTATTCTGAATACTCGAGTATTCTGGTCAGAGTTGCACGAGTTAGTGCGTTTGGTGAGTCACCACCAACGATTCCGCCGTGGTGACACGAATACTCCACCCCAAACACATCAACAGCCTCGTGTCGCTGTGCATGATCCTCCAAACCCAGTATTTAAGCTCGAAACCGATTAAAGAGCAACCATTTTGCCAATTTGTTGATGAGTTTGTGAGTTAGGGTTCTAAAATCGTTTCCTTTGATTCTCCTTGTGTGCTTAGAATCAAGTAAAAAATAATACACCAATACAAAGCTCACATCACGAGCTTTGTATAGACACCAAATTCGTGAGTTGAGAGTGAGTGTGGAGGAAGTATTGAAGCTTGGAAGTTGGGGCTGTTTTCTGTGAAGTGGTTCTGGAATCTTACTTTGACCCCTGACTCTAGTAAGCTCTTGCATCCAATTCGCTTCAAACTTGTTTTAAATCCTAGTCTATGTTGCAGAGAATAAATTCTAACCAAAACCCCTAATTCTCTTGCATGTTAACCCATTCAAACGTTCTGATTTTGGACCTCCACTCAAAACTGTCTTGCTTGTGGTACTCAAAGTCATTTTTGGTGTTGGAGAGCTGTTTCTTTGGAATCTTCTGTTGTTACACGTCTGAGAGGTAAGGGGAAGTAATTTTATGCACTAGATAGAGTTAAATTTCATGATTTTCATTAGAGAGCCACCAAGAGGCTCTAAGGGCTTAGATTGAATAGGAACTTTGGTTTGGAGACCAACTCATGCTCTGTGAATGTGTTGAGCAAGTTCTATATTATGCATGCAAGCTATAATGAGCATTCTTTCACAAGTTTGTTGAGTATTTTACAAATTTAAGTGTTAAGTTGTGAAATTATGTGTTTTATGCATAATCTTGTGATTCTCTGTCAAATCTGTAATTTGATATGTGTTAAGTGTTGTAACATGTTCAATATATGGTATATGAACTCTTTTGATCACTGGTTTGGGTTAGAAATGTTTAGAAATGAAAATGGTATGTAAAAACCAAGTTTCAGTCTGTTCTGTCTAATAATACTCGAGTAGATGGCTCGATACTCGAGTATTTCGTGATGCACCAGTGTGGATTTTGGCGCACGACTCGAGTATCAGGCTTGGGACTCGAGTATTACCAGATGCAACAAGAGTAAAGTTTGATGAACGACTCGAGTAATGCATGAACTACTCGAGTATTCTGGGTTGATGAACGACTCGAGTATCTCATGAACTACTCGAGTATTTTCTTAAAAATCTGAAACCTAACTTTCTGAAAGGGTATGAACGACTCGAGTATAATGATGAACTACTCGAGCAAAACTGGAAACTGATGAACTACTCGAGTACTATGGAGAATACTCGGGTATTTTAACCAGAAACTTAAAAATACCACTTTCAATTCTAAGTCATACTGTTAACACTTAAATAACAATAATCCCAGTGATTGAAGACTTAAAGGAACCTGATTGATGATATGTTGAGTTTTTCGTTTGAATGACGAGACGCTGCTCGGGTGGCACGTCGGGTATTATTACCAAGGAAAACATCAATCAATCCCTTTAAGCGAAAAATGATGCATTCATTTTGGAGTTTGGATGGTAGGTCATTTATCATGTTTTGGTAACATGTGGAGGGCCTCTGGGAGTGCCAAATGACGCTTGCTTGATGACACGTTATGGTTGACGACGTGGTCGGCTTAGTGGATGCCGATATGGATATACCGTTTGGATGATGGTCCGTTTGGATGACGGGATGTGCTCGGGTGGCACGAATTCCAAGCTTGTCGTGTACATTCTAGGTGAATGTACGAATGTTGTATACCTGGGAATACAACGCACGGTTGAGTGTTGGGAAGTCAAGGATGGACGTCAGAGAGTGTCATAGAATGATGAAGTCAGGTTTGAGAGTTAGATTCATACATCATGTCACTCATCTAAAAATAGTATTGTTAAATGGAATAAGAATGAGCATTCTACTTGCATACAATAATTGCTAAATGCTAAATGTGATTTTTGTTTATTGTTACATAACTTTACATTCTCGTTGTTCACATATTTATACTCTGTTGATTATGTGTATAGAAATGCTTACCCTTATGCCCTTGTAGGTGATGTCTCGCTACATCGCTTGCATCGAGATCCGGCCACTTCCTAGTGGCATATGGATCTACGAGGACCATCGCGCGGTGTTCGAGGGGGAGGTAGAGGTCACCTTCTACCACCCGAACCCGCTGATTCAATTTCATCCTCGTAGGTTTAGGATTCCCATCATATACACTATGCACGTACCACCTTTTTACACATATCATGGACCACCTCCCACACGACCAGCTCGCTCATATCATAGTTTTTGTTTTCGACCTACCCGCTCACACCCATTTTCTTCTAGAGTCGTCCGCGAGGAGACTCCCCCTTCTGATCCGAGGAGCCCAGTTAGGGTCACACCATCTCCTGACCCTGTACCCAGTGGTAGGGTACGCTCTCCATCGGATGAGATCGAGGAGGATCCCGTGGAGGACGAGAGCGGAGGCGAGCCTGTCGTTCATTCTACTAGGAGTCAGTGGAGGGATGATGATCCCTAGGTATGTGTATATGGTATATGATGAGGATCAGGGGATCCGGTGTGGGGATGCTGTGGAGGAGACACTGCTGCTGCTGCTGTTGATGTTGATGATGATTTCTTTTGCTACTTGGAGATTGCTACTACTATCACTGCTACTATTGATGCTGCCAGATCTATGTGACCACCCCTAGAGTCTAAACTTTGGGATGTATATATTGTAGATATACTTTTGAGTACTCTAGGATTATGGTTTTAGATCTTTATGGACTTGTATATGGACCTTGGAGAGCTATGCTGGGACTATGTATCACCTGACTCTTTTACATATATATAAAATCTATGTTTATATTTCTACTAGTTGCATAGTCCCATAATTTCCGCTTACTCTGATTGAATCTTTTTAAAAGGATTCGGCTACGAAACGGATTAGATGGTATCAGTTTTACAAAACAAAAGAAAGGATAGGTTCATTTACTTTCTATCATATAAATACGATTTCAAATACGAATGCTATTCCGCTCGTGAAAAGGTTTTAGAGATTGCCGAATTCAATACAACTGATTTGAAATGATTTACAATTTCTTCTCCAAGAATTCCAAGTTTTGGTTTGTGCACCCGCTTCAAAAGAGAAATTTTTATTTTTTATAATTTCTATTCAATAACAAGTCCATATATTTTCCGAGTAATACTTAATCATTGTAATATTTACTAAGATGGGAAAAGGGTGTCACAAATTATCTATATATAAATATCATATATTTATGTTGATTTCAAATTGTTGTTAAATATCTTATTGATTTATTTTTTTTCTATCTGTGTTTGATAAGATATACATCCCTATTGATGTGGACTATCATTGGATTCTCCAAGTAGTTGACATGGAGCACAAGAAATTGTTAATGTTAGACTCTCTCCCAGTTTCATCCAAAACTCGCGAGAAAATGATGGAATTAATACATATAATGGTATGATAATTAATGTATTGTTAATTTAATTTAACATACAGTGTTACATAATTTATTTTTTAATAACATCAATTTATCCAGGCTTCATTAATTGAAGATATGTTGTTGGATGAGTCATTTTATGACTTTGAAACTCTAGCAATAGCTAAAATATCTGATTTTGAAATCGACATTCTAGAAGAAGGACAACATGAGGAAGATATGTTGTAAGTTGATTTTTGATGAAATTATTGTTTTAGGATTATAAGCATTATATTCATTGTTGACTGAGCGATTGTTATATGTATAATAATGACTGTGGGGTTTGGGTTGCTTCGTGGATGATGTTGCACAAGGAGGAGAATCATTACAACGTTAAGGTTAGTATTGCACTTGTGTAAAACATTTTTTATCACCAAATATAAATAATTATGTTTAAATTATGACACTAATATTATTTAAATTAAATCTTAGGTGGATGCCATCACAAGGCTTAGACTAGCCTTGATCTCGTTATCAAGCCATATAATATCATTCACAAAGATATTATAAGCAAGACATTGAAGGCGCTTTGAAGACTTTGAAGAAGATGGTGTAGATTGATTCTTAGTTGGTTTCCATTTTATTTAGAAAGTTTTTTTTAATTATCAAATTATGGATTGTAATGGAAGTGCACTGATTTAATTGCTTTTTTGGGAAGAAATGGTTATTTTATTTTGAACTTGAAGAATTTTGAACACTGATTGTAATGCATAGTACTCACTAGATTTCAAGAGGTGAGGCGGTGATATTTTGGTGACTAGTCACCTTATAGGTTACTTTGTTGCAGCAGGAGGTGTCACAAGATTAGAATTCTGCAGTTCTGCAACATATCAGAAAGATGCATATTTTTTTTTTCTTGAAAAAATTGTAAGAAATCACTACTCTAATATAAAATTCATTGGCAATTAAGCTTCATTAATAATTCACTTCACTTTTTCTTTCTTAGCTGCTTGTATATTTTTAATAATTAGTAAAACATTGCTTTGTTGTAGAATAAAAGACACATTCATTGATTTTTAACTAGTAAAAGTTACATATTCCTACACAAATCATGAAAGCCCCCCCTCCCCAAAAAAAAATTCTGAATATTCCTATTACAGAGAACTCAGAATCCTTAAATTCTTAATTCACTCCTCAATATGGAGTCACTATGTAAAAAGGAGGGGTTCATGATCGACATCACCAATACAGAAAAATACAATCTAGAAGTCAGTATTTGAAAGGGGTTGATGATGATGAGCATCATCACCAATAAAGATATTATCATAAAGAATGGCTGCAGCTGCTGAACCAATAAATCGGTCAAGCCAATAGACCCAATGATGAGTCCATGTCCAACTCTCTAAAGCTGGACCAAATGACACAGCTGGGTTCATTGATGCACCATCAAAAGCACCACCTACCAAAATGTTGGCACCAACAATAAAAACCAATTGCTATTGGTGCAATAACACCCACATTCCTTTTCCTTGGGTTTACTGCTGTAGCATAAACTGTGTATACTAAGCCAAAAGTCATCACAATCTCAAAAACTACTGCATTCCATACAGACACACCAGATGATAGAGAGAAAGTTGATGTTTCCTGCATCATACAAGCAAAAATAGATCAAATTCAAGCATGCACTCTTTTTTTTTTTTTTTTTTGCAACAAATTTAATATTTTGATGGTTGTGTGCTTCTAAGGAATGTATGAATTTTAAGTTGTTGCAAAAAGTAAAAAAGGAAAGAAAAAGTTTATTATGATTATGTGATTTTACTTCAGACACTCTTACATCATTGACCTTTAAGACAAATGTCCTTTGGCAAAACATGGGCAGAATTTAATAGATAAATAATCAGAATAAGTTGTTACAAATAGAAGAGCATTAATCACCATTGCAATGTAAGCTGTCAGCAATGAATTAGTGTTGTTAGGCATCTTTATTACTATTGCCAAGTAAGTTGTGCTAACGGCCTTAGCTAATGAGCAAAGAGTTGTGAAAGTCTATCAAGTATAGCAAATGAATCTTGGATAGCAAATTAGCCAATGCAAAAAGAGTAGATGCCCATGTGTCAATAGTGGATAAATAAGTGTTGTGATTGGTCTTAGCATTTACTAAAATATGCTAAGAGTTGTAGTATTAAATTAGCTAAAAAAATTTGCTAAGACTGTTCAACATCCCTTAGCTTACGTAATGTATGCCAGGGGGTAAAGATGCTCTAAGCTCACACCTGCAAACAACTCTAGCATCTTCAGTAAAAACAATGGGCAAATAGTAACATGATATGATAAATTTCTAGCACCAATTTTAAGCCATTTGAAACTAAGACCAATTAGTCCATTTTCAGTATAAACAATAGGCAGCATATGGTGGTTGGATTAAGAAGATTCAATTCATAAGATAAAGCATATGTATGTTTAAGCAGATATCAACACATGCAATCTTTGTTGTCATTATCTATTATTTTTTTTTTTCTATTCCTCCTGAGCTTTTTAAGTCTAGTGATATGGTATTTTTCATTCTAAGCAAAGTTATTATTATGGTTATTATTATATGCAAGTCAATGGACAAGTTTCTCTCTTATGTAAATTTGTCTTGGTTCAATTCAGATTCATAATTTTATTGACAAATTACAAGTAGTTATAACCTAAACTTCATATGCCATACCTGATGTTAAGTTGTTTAGTAGCTTTAATGTAAAAGGCTTCTATTAGTTTAATTTCCTCACACCGTATTCATTATGGTATAATGCAAATTGGGCAAATGAAGTTGTATGCAAATGTCCTTAGTCTGCTTCAGTGTATAACAATATAATGAACAGAGAACGAAAAATAGAAAATACCAACGAGTACATGCTGGAGGCCAGCACTAGAGTGTGACAAACCCCTTTAGCATCTTGTTTTAGTTTGGCATAACAAGATGTGCATAACTAAGAGAAATTCCTGATATCCTTTCATAATTGTTCTTCTTGCAAATTGGGAAACATGGCCTCTGTTAATCGTAGGCCATGAAGGGTAGCAGATTCTTACACAAAAGATTAACATTAAAGATCAGAATTGCCATTATTTCTGATTTCGGATACCTCCCTCTTAGTACATTAACACTTATCTGAGATCTGTATATAATAACTACATGCTTACAGTATAAAATGCAGAATTAACTACTGCTATTGAAGAGTAAAAATTAGAGCTATAAAGAAAAACTAAAATCAGATAAAGCATAAAGAAAATAAAACTAAAATCAGATAAAGCATAAAGAAAAACTTTACCTCGATTTACTTTGATTTTGGGTGTTAGGGTTCGTTTGCGTGTTGATTGAAGGAGGGAGTAGTTGGTTCGCTGATTAGGAAGGCTTGGCGGCGGAGGAAGGATTTGCGACGAAGGGGAGAGAGGGGCGGAGGGAGAAGGCGGAGTGGGAAGCCGGATCAAGAAAAGAGGGCGGAGGGTAAAGGCGGAGGGAGAAGGCCGAGGGATAACAAAGGGTCGAGGGAGGTGCCGTAAGGCGGCGGAGAGGGGGAGGGGGAGCAGAGGCTGATCGGAGTGAGAAGATAGGCAACTAGAGAGAGACATAGAACGATGGAACAAAGGAGGAGATGGGCAAGGGCTTATTTTTGGGTAATTTTCCAAATTGGGTTTTAAGGACTTAATGCAAACTCTTATACATCTATTGATTTGACAATTGATGTGGCAAGGCATACCACATGTCATTCTTTAATTGGAACACTTATAAAAAAGTACCCTTCCTAAATTAAGGGGTTGGGAAGTAGTCACCAACATGTATATATATATATATATATATATATATATATATATATTATATATTTCGAGTAAAAGTAATAGTGTTATGACGAGATAATGAAATTAAATTTTTTAAAAATAAGTAAAAAAATTAAAAACCAAACTAAGTCTTAAAAACAATATGGCAGATAAAAAAATTGAAACCTTAACTAATTTGATTAATTTTCTCAATCAATAGTAAATTTTATACAAACGATTTTTTTTGTTTACAGAAACAAAAAAACTAACTAATAATCATATCTTCACGCAAATACCAAATGAAGTTAGCACCATGGATATGGGACTGTATCAATTAAGCAAGTAGTGGGTATTCGATTCACCAACTTTTGCAAACGAAAAAGAATTCAGTTAAAAATGTCAACGTCGAAAGGGCTGAGCTTCGGCAAAATGGGCGGGCGGGCGGGCCCCCGCACTCGGTCCGAAAAAATGCGGGTGGGCATGCCTGCCTGTAAAATTATTTATGGCCTAATTTTCAAGTCCTGCCCGCCGTAAGTGCGAGCGCGAGCAGCCCGCCTTTAAAAAAATAATTAATTAATATTTTTTCTTTATTTTAGTTCAATTTTTTATTAAAAAAAAAAGTGCGGGGATGCCCGCCCGCCCGCGCCTGCCCGCAAAATTGCCTCGCAAACCATGTTGATACTAAGGTGATTTTTTTTTTTAATATTCAAGCTCGCGGGCGGACCGGACGGACGGGCATGATTTAATTATTTTTAGAAAAGGTTGTGCCCTACCCGCAAAAAATTGTGGGCGGGCGGGCGGGGCATGTGGGCCAAGGCCCATTTTGCCAATGCTATTGCCAACTATACCTAGGAAAAAAACTATTAAGAAATTATGCTAGTATTAAAAATGGGATAGAGATTATCAACGTGGATTGATTAAATGATAAAATGATAGCTCACTTAGTCCCTTAATTAACTGGTCTCGAGTTTGAGGCTTGGGTATGGAGCAACCTCCGCTGGATACCCATACTGCTTAATGTGAATTCAGTTGTTTCAAACCGGATGAGTCTGGATACCCATAGTGCTTAATGTGAATTCAGTTGTTTCAAACCGGATGAGTCATATTCTAGATAAATCAAATCCGAGTATTGGTTGCCGTGAAAAAAAAAAAAAGGGATAGAGATCACATTAAAAAAGCTGACCGAACTCAAAACCAACATCACCACAGATTCAATCCTTTTCTTTTTTCCGTTTTCCACAATAACCAAACTTGAAACTTGAAATTCATCACTTTCTTCCATGTTGGTACACTGAACCCGCGTCTGGGTTTCTTTCTTTTTGTTTCAATTTCTTCTTCTTCTTTTTTTTTTTTTTTTTTTGTTGTAATTGTAAATAGTGATAATAATAAATGGCTGGGTTAGAAGAATTGAGAAAAAAGCTTGCACCTTTGTTTGATGCTGAGAAAGGTTTCTCTTCTACAAGCTCAACAATCTTGGACCCTTGTGATTCTTACACTGTCAGTTAACACTCTCTCTCTCTCTCTCTCTCTCTCTCTCTCTCTCTCTCTCTCTCTCTCTCTCTTCTTTTATTTATTTATTTATGTATTTATTTGAGTTTTAAGCATTGAAGTTTGAAGACTATGTAACATTATACATGAAGAGTGCTTTTGGATTAGCTTTAAAAATTGTGAATGTTTCAATAATTGATTAAATGCATAATTGATATTGAATTATGATAAAATTGGTTTTTTGTTTGGTATGCTTGCTTAAGATAATTTGTTTGTTTGGATTTCAGAATGTATTATCTGAAATCACAAAGTTGCAGATATGAGATGGAGCATAAGTGCATAAACCATAAAGTAGCTTTTTTTTCGCCCCCTCCAAAACAGATATTAGGAATTGAAGATTGAAGAGAGTATAACATATAGATAAAGGAGTGTGCATGGATTAGATGTTACAATAGGTTATAATAATATCAGTTTTTCTTTGGGTATGTTTGCTGAAAAGTTTAAGTTAAGATGATTTGTTTCGGTTGGATTGTCTACAGAAATTACACAAAGAAATTGGTGTCAATGGTTTTGTCCAATCATGTGAAATTTTGACAGCACATGTAATAACAGGGCTGGTTTTGGTGTATTCCATTAATAGAATAGGACAAATTGTTAAGAAGAACATTTTGGTTCCACGGAAAGGATGGAACAACATACCTCAATGTCGTGTTCCATCCTGTTTTGTTCGTGCACCAAAAACTATTTTTATTTTTTGTGTTTCTGTCTCTGATTGGTTGATTAAAACTTGGTAGCTATCGGACGGTGGGACTGTGAACTTGTTGAGCAGATCATATGGAGTGTACAATATCAACGAGCTCGGGTTGCAGAAGTGCACATCAGATGAAAGTGATCACAGTGAGAAAACATATAATTGTGCTTCCAATGAGATGAGAATATTTGGAGCAATAGGTAGTGGTGCTAGCAGTGTTGTGCAGAGAGCTATACATATACCAACGCATAGGATTCTAGCATTAAAGAAGATCAATATCTTTGAGAAGGTATCAGTTGATGTTAATTCTTGTCACACACTTAATGATTTTAAATTGAATATCATGTGCCATAGTACTGTGCTTCTTTTGTGTTGCTTTCTTAGTTCTGCATAATCTAATAATCTTGTTTTATGAGATCCCTTGAATGCATGTTCTGCAGTATACTCGAGGTATCTTATCTGGCTGTCAGAACATGGTAGTTAGGGCACACTTGAGTAAACACTTTAGTGAAGTGTTTAATCAATAAGCTTTTTTCTAATAATCTCTCACAAACTTATTGAAATAAGGTAAATGGAGCTTATAGGAAGGTCAAAAGCTATTTCTGTAACTTTTCATGTGCCCAAACAAGCTTTTAGCTTTTTTGTAAGCTCTTACAAACTCCTCTGTGGTCGGTGCTGGGAAAATACACCCTTCATTATCTGTGTTTTTGAAGTATTGGAGTTGATAGACACTTTATTATGCAACCTTTTTGCTAACTTTTGCTTATAAATGGATAGAAAGCAATATAGGCAATAATAAATGATATTCCCTCTAACATCACTGTAAAAATTTAAAGGCCAAATCATAGTAATTTCTTGTTGCCTAAGGCGTGTTTAAGTAATGATTCATTTTTAGCTTCTTTCATAACCTTTTTGAAATAAGCTATAAGGGAGCTTCAAGGAAAGTCATAATCCGTGTTTCATAAGCTCCTCCAAACACGAAACACCTGCTTAAGTGCTTGCAAATAACTTCAAATAAGCTCTTTATAAGATCTTCTAAGTGCCCCCTAACTATTGTATTTCTTTGTGCCAATTAGGAGAAAAGGCAGCAGCTACTTACCGAAATAAGGACATTATGCGAAGCACCTTGTTATGAGGGTCTTGTAGAATTTCATGGAGCATTTTACACTCCTGATTCTGGACAGATAAGCATAGCTTTGGAATACATGGATGGAGGATCACTTGCCGATATACTGAGGAAGCATAGAAGAATACCTGAACCTATTCTTTCATCCATGTTCCAAAAGCTCCTACATGTAAGGAAAGTTTTCTAATTTTTTTTCCATTTCAAACTTTTCGTTATAGAAATCACTGAATCATGTCACTGTGATTTTATCTTTTTTAAGGGTCTAAGCTATCTACATGGAGTCCGACATTTGGTTCACAGAGACATAAAGCCTGCCAATTTGCTTGTAAATCTCAAGGGGGAGCCAAAAATTACTGATTTTGGTATTAGTGCTGGCTTGGAGAATTCCGTGGCAATGGTTAGTCTGAAATATCAGTCTTAGTTTGTTTTCAATTGTTGCTTCCTTAATTTTGTTTACAAATGTCAACTTTCATGTTTGGAGCTCGTTTGTTTGGGATAATTTTTCGACAAAATCACTTATAAGATATTACTGAATGTTTGAGTAAGACTTTTTCAATAATCAGATTTCTGATTATAAAAGTAGCTTCTGGTTAACATGAGTAGTTTGTCGAGTGAAAATTGTTTTGTTTATTGTAACCAAACACAAATAGCTTCTTAAAACCAAATCTATATAATGTAAACCAATTCTTTACGCAATCTAAAAATCACATTTTTAACCTTGAACAAACAAGCCCTTAGTTATTGATTACATCAGCATCTATCACAGTTTATGTTCATTCATCCACAAATGTAACTTTGCAGTGTGCTACGTTTGTTGGAACTGTTACTTACATGTCACCTGAGAGAATTCGAAATGAAAGCTATTCTTATCCAGCTGATATTTGGAGCCTTGGTCTTGCTCTCCTTGAGTGTGGGACAGGAGAATTCCCATATACAGCGAGTGAAGGTCCTGTAAATCTTATGTTACAGGTGTGTGCCAATGCATGTTGATGTAAAATGTTTTCTTTCATTTAGTTGAATGTAAATGTTTATGAGAAGAACATCCTTGCTGACCAAGTTTAGTTTATATACATAAGTCTCTTGCAACTTACAGAAAAACTTACGGGGAGTTTGGAAGATCCTATAGGGAGTGTTTTTGGGCTTATCTTGTCATATACACACTTGAAAGAGCTTATGACATTCCTATAAGTTTTTTTAGTTTATTTCAATAAGTTTGTCAGAGAAGCTCATAAAACAAGCAGAAAAGAGCTAATCGGAAGGTCATAAACTCTCACGTGATAAGCGCTAAGTTAAGTGCCTAATTAAGTCGTTTGCCCGAATGTGGTCATCTAAAACAATAGCGTTAATTGCACTGAAGAAAACACTGGAAATCTAATTTGGTTTTTACAACTATGCTATGAATTGAAGATAGATGAGATAATTCATATGATACGCCTGAAAGCATATAATTTACTCAAACTAACTTCAATTCCCCGATGTTTTTTTTGACAATCTCTGTTAATTTCTCAGCAATGTCTAGGCCTAGAAGATGAATATCAACACTGCATTGGCAACAGTGTCCTTGTACATCATCTTGATCAGATGGAGTTATATAAAGTAAAATTAAGAAGGTCATCCTTTGTTTGATACTGTAACTTGGTACACAGAAACACACTCTCAAACATATGAACAAGAAGCTTGCTTAAAATTACCAGCAATCTCTGTAAAAACTGGAATTAGGTTGAAAAGTCCCTCCTTTACAATTCTGTCATCATGTGGGATATTTCACTTATGAAGTCTGATTTATTTTCCAGTAAATGGCACATTTATGGAGCCATTAACTCATAACACTTATTGTGATCAGTGATGTACAACTATGTATAAACCCCTTCTGATTGCACACATGTACTTCTTCATTCTGCAAATAATTATACCTGGTTTTGTGGCAGATCCTGGATGACCCATCGCCATCGCCATCAAAACAAACGTTTTCACCTGAATTCTGCTCCTTTGTTGATGCTTGCTTACAGAAGGACCCAGACATTAGGCCAACAGCAGAGCAGGTGAGAGAAATGCAGATAGACCTTAGTAATATATGATGGGGTCTAGGGGGCGTTTGGAAAAGCTTCTAGAGAGCTTATTTGGCTTATCTTATCATATACAAACTTAAGCAGGAGTTTGGAAGAGCTTATGAAAATATTTTTTGACCTTCCTATAAGCCTTTTTTTAGCTTATTTCAATAAGCTTGTCAGAGAAGCTTATGCAAAAAGCTAAAATGAGCATATAAAGATGTCCTAACTCCTAAGCTCTCATGTGATAAATACTTATTGAATAAGCGCTTAATTTAGCTTTTTACCAAACACACCCTAAATCTGGTATAGATGGTTTGGAAATCGTGGCCATCGAATGTTTTGTCTAAGTAAAGCACAAACGTATCAGTTTTCATACTTTGATTTACTTTATGTTGTTATTTGCATTCCTGCCGGGTAGAAAGTAGGATTTTCTCCTTACAAAGTATTGGTTCCAACTGCTACTCAACTTACCATGTCAATCTTGCCTTTAGACACTCCATTATATATGTACATGATTGTTTTAGCTTAATTATTTGGTATTGTCCTGCTGCAGCTGCTTTTGCATCCATTTATCACAAAATATGAGACCGCAAAGGTAGATTTAGAAGGATTTGTTCGAAGCGTTTTCGATCCTACGCAAAGAATGAAGGACTTGGCAGATGTAAGTAGCTGCAAGTTTTTGAGTCCATATTATTTGAGCAGACTTGCTTATTTTCTCATGATAGTCTGCAATCTGCATATCTACAATCACACAAGCAATGAGTGGTCATTAAAGTGTTAAGTTGCACTTTATCTACATTGCTTGGTTCTTCGAGAATATGAGATAAACTTTAGAGTAAATACCCAAGTTCGTCCTTACGAAAATATCCTGATTTAGCCAGTAAGAAATGAAAAAATCTAAATTATTCCCCAAGAATCTCAAATGACAGTGGTCCTTGATAGTGACTGATTTGTTCTTGAAATTTTTCTTGAAAATGACTAGCTTGACTCTCATTTGTGATTCTTGAGGATTAGGTTGAGTTTTTTCATTTCTCGGTGACTAAATTGTGGGGCACATTTTTTTATCCAGGATTAATTTGAGTATCCACTCTAAACTTTTTTACTGTCATTTTATTTTTGGTAAAAGACGGGGCACAAGGCCCAGCTCAAGATCTATATTATTATGGGAAACAAGTCCCCGAGAATCAGACAATACAAAAGGTTCTTCCTCCGGAGGAGGAGAATCATAAATCATCAAACCATTATCCAAATTAAAACTTATCAGTACATGAATTGGATTCTCTAAGGATATGATTGATTTGAATGTCCCTATCTCTGCTAAGCAGATCTTTAATTCTCTTAAGGCCATTTGGATTCTGAAGGAACCTTGATTGCTTCCACGAATGGCCCTATCCCCAGCTTCGGCATCCATGTGAAGCTCTACCTTTCTGAACCCCAATTCCAAGCTAATTTGAGGTCTTCATATGCCCCCCAAATTTCTGCAACCTCAGTAGAAGATAGGCCCAGAAATTTTGAAAAGCCACTGATCCACTCACCATGGTCATCCCTGATAAGGCCATCACAGCCTGCTAAATGGGAATGGGATTTGCAAGCTCCATTGACATTTATACGAATCCAGCCCTCTTTGGGAGGGGTCCAACGAACACTCCACTTATCTCCATGAGAAGGCGTATGAGCGATTAGATCATTCCCAGCTTTGTTGTAACAGGATACTTTAGATCATAAGCCTTAACACACAAAAATCATTCGTTTGAGTTCCCCATGAAAAAAGTATAGAATTTCAATCGTATGTTTCACATTGATATCTTGGTTTTAAAACATGGGTGGCTTTTTATTTCAAAAATTTAGAGAGGTTACAAAAAGTTGATGCTTATTATTGGTAAATGCTGTACTTATATTCCATTTTTTCTTTCCAGATGTTGACAATACATTATTATCTACTACTTGATGGGCCTGTTGATTTGTGGCAACATATCAGAAACTTGTATAATGAAAGCTCAATTTTTAGGTATGGAATATTTTGCATATTCTACTTCTGAATCAAGAAAATCTTTCATTTGTATCAGCTTGCCCCCGTTTTGCTATGATAAAAAAGTATAATAGAAGTAATTCACTTTGCAAAAAACTTGCCCCTATAAAGGTAACAATTGGACTTCTAAAAGAAGTTTATTAACTATTGAGAGAAATTGATTTATGGAATTTCCATTATCTAAAGGGTCTGGTCAAACCGAGTATATGTGCTTTACAAAGCAAACCATCATATTAGTCCCTCAAATTATAGATAGTTATCACACTAGTCCTTGAATTTTAAAAAACTATCTAAATGTTTGGTTTAGATGAACTTATTTTTTTTAGCTTATTTTTCAAAAATAATCATAAGCTGATGTGTTTGTTTGCAATACAAATTATAATCTTAGCTTATATTCTTAAAAAAAATAATCAAAATCTATAAGCTCCCTAATAGTAGCTAGAGATTATTTTTTGAAAGTTTATTTTTTTTAGACCCTTGTAATTTTCCTATTCTCTTTTTCACTCCATCACATTAACTATCTACTTGTCACATCATACCCTTTTTTGTAATTTACTCATTAAAAAATAATCTTCTTTGCACTATCCAAACAAAACATATTAGCTTAATTTCATTTTTCAGCTAGATACCCAAACATAAACAAATTATAATTTTAACATATTATAATCTGGTAAAAATAATCATAATCTCATGTTTACCAACTATACCAAACACGCACAGTCTCTAAGCTTATAAACATGGTCATTCTAGTAAGAAAAATTGTAAACATCAGTCATACTAGTCCTCGAAAATTGAAATTATAATGTGCCAGTCGAATAGGTCCCCTCCTATAAATATAGTTACATACATTTCAAGGATTAATATGACCCTATCCTTACAATTTTAGGGACTATTATGAATTTATAACTAATGATTATCATTTAAGATTAAGGGACTAAAATGATAATGTGATGACTACTTATAATTTGAGGGACTAATATGGTAGTTTAATTTACTTAGTTTTATGGTCAATCAGTTTAGAATATCAAGAATTTACGGAGACTTTATTGTTTTGTGAACTTCCAAAGCCTTCATACTAACTCATACCTACATTGTCCTTCCATGTGTTGCTGCAGTTTCTCAGGGAAGCAACATGTTGGTCCTAACAATATCTTCACAGCACTATCAAGTATTAGAAGTACACTCTTTGGTGACTGGCCTCCTGAAAAGTTGGTGCATGTGGTTGAGAAGCTTCAATGTCGCGCTCATGGAGAAGATGGAGTTGCAATCAGGGTATCAGGATCTTTCATAATTGGTAATCAGTTCCTCATTTGTGGAGATGGCATTCAAGTAGAAGGTTTGCCAAACTTTAAGGATCTTGGGATTGATATTTCTACCAAGAGAATGGGTACATTTCATGAACAATTTATCGTGGAACCAACTAGCCTTATTGGATGCTACACCATAGTTAAACAAGAGTTGTATATTAGCCAGTAATGTTCTATAATAATACTCCTATGGTGTAAGTTAGGATTCATCATAGTGACGTAATAAGTATCATGACTTGTAGAGAACCATGATTTATAATGTGTAACATTTAACAATTTTTTCATGTATTTATACAACAACAACCAAGCCTTTGACTCATTAGATGGGGTCGGTTACATGGATCAAACGACACCATAAAGGTCTATCATAAATCATGTCTTTTGATAAAGCATTTATCTCTATATCATTCTTAATTGTTTCACCTATAGTTTCTCTTAGCCTTCCTTTTCCTCTAACACTTGTAGTAACATCCATTTGATCTATCCTTCATTCCTCCTAATCGGAGGGCTTCCATTTTTTCATTGATGCTGTTTCGAAACTGGAAATATTAATACTATCATTTTCTAAAATATATAATTATACTATTGTATGAAATTTCGAGCCTCCCAAACTTGTTGTTCAAGCTCATTTACTAACTGTAATCCCAAGCCATTTTTTTCTATTCATGGAATTGTTGAAACCCGTCCAAAGCTTTTTTTTTTATGTTTAATTGTGTTGTCGTGAGCTAAATAGACATCACTATTTCATCCATTCAATATTTATTGTTTATACAAATTTTTTCTTGTTTCATATATATATATATATATATATATATATATATTTATATATTTATAAACCAAATACATAATTAATAAGGCTTAATTGCACTTTTGGTCCCCCAATTTTCACAATTTGGCAATTTTGGTCCCCCAACTTTTAATTTGGCGATTATGGTCCCCCAATTTTTAATTAGTTGTGATTTTGATCCCTGTGTTTATACTGATGTTAACTGTGTTGACTTGTCTCGCAAAAGGACACATGTGAACACCCTTTTTTTCGACGTGTATTATTATTTTAATTAATAATTTAAAAAATCAAACAAAATAAAATAACAGCAAAATCCACGTCGAAAAAAGATACTCCCTCCGTCCCTAATTATAGGATCCTCTTGGTCATTTTTACGTCCACCAATATTGTTGAATTTTATACTAAAATTGATATATTCTTCCAAAAATACCCCTTTACTAATTACTTAGAATATAATAAATTTTTTCATTTTTCAATACTAATTTCCGAGATATATCAACTTTTCATTTATGTTTATTGTAGTTTCCTCTCGCACGGTTGCCCAAAACATTAAACATTACACGGTTAACAAAAAATTTCCTTATTCCAATACAATTTTATTTATTTTTTCTCATAAAAATTAGACTATAATGATTAAGTTTTAAGGGTAGTTTTGGAAAAAAATTGCAAAAGGGTCTTATATTTAAGGCCAAATTTTTTTACCCAAGAGAGTCTTATAATTAGGGACGGAGGGAGTAAGAATAAAGAAACAGATAAAGGGACCAAAATCGCAACTGATTAAAAATTGGAGGACCAAAATCGCCAAATTAAAAGTTGGGGGACCAAAATCGCCAAATTATGAAAATTGGGAGACCAAAAATGCAATTAAGTCAATTAATAATGTTTTTCTCATTTATATCTTTGCTCATCACAACTTCTTTTTCACCTTTCTTTTTATCTTTTTTTCAATAAAGACTATATAAGAGTATTCTAGTCAAAATACCCAAATTCTTACATCATTTAATATTTTTTAAAACTTGTTCACAACCTTAAAATACAATATTTTTGAAACGGAAATAATAATAATTTGGGAAAATCCCTAATTTAAGAAAGATAGGAGAAATGTTACTCTAATTTTGTTGTTATAATTTCACCCACTTCCAAGTTTTATCAAATAGGGGACTCAAATTTTTATTCACTCCGGATCTATAAAACGTTAGGACTAGGCCTGAAATAAGCTCAAACAAAATCTAAATCAAGCTCCCCAAACATAGTCGCTGCAACATTTTTTTTAAAACGGACTTCACAAAAATGCACACGTGGAATCCAATTCAATGATCACCTTCCTGCATCGTTTGACAAAAATAAAAGGGACCGAAGGTATACTCCATCAGCATCTTCTTTGTCATGTTCTTTTTCATGTTTGGTCCCCGGAGGGCGAGCATGAAATCGTCCTTGGTCATCTCGGATGTCTTTGTAGCCAGGAGATCCACGCAATTTGGACGCGTAGACAGTGATAGTATCGTCCCCAAGTTTGTTGCCATTCAGACCCTTAACAGCATCAAACATCCATTGCTGATATTTGAATGACACAAATCCATACCCCATGGGCTCTCCAGTATCCAAATCCGTAATAATCTTGGACTCAACAATCTCACCATATTGAGAGAAAAGTTTGTTAAGTTGTTCAATCTTGGCATTCTTAGATAGCCCAGTAACAACGCAGCGATTATCATACTCTGCATACATATTTATATATGTACATATAAATATAAATGATAGAGATTTGCAAAATCTAATTGCAAAATTTAGATAAAAAGTTAAAAGATTACCAACTACACCATGTGATCCAGACCGCTGACAACGGCGAAAACAACACAGATCCTCCGGTGCTAAAGTATAGTCTTCTTCATCATCTGAGTCATCATCAGGAGGATACTGGAGACAGAATTAATAATTAATTAATATTAATAATAATGATAAAATCAAATGAGATTAAGGTCATCAATAAAATTAATAATAATAATAATTTGTTGGTATTATTACTTGAGGAGGAGCATATGCAATGATTAAAGATAAGCTAATTCTATTCTAACATGGATCAATGACAAAGCAAATTAATAAAATACCATGGATCTTTCCAACTCTTCAATCTTTGGATCTTTCTTCCCTCGGAAGAGATGCTCATATAATTGCTGCTTAGTAATGTCAGGGGGGTTATTCAATCTCTTCATGTGATACTCAACTACCTCATCAGTAGTGAAACATTTACCAAGGTTGCCGCAATCGCCGTCGCTTTCACTTTCAGGAGATGAACTCTGAGGAGGAGATGAAGAAGAAGAAGAAGCAGACGCCATCGATATCGATTGAGAGAGATGTAAATTAGGGTTTCCGGTGTGTTGCAATCTGATAGAAAAGTCAGTGCAGCTGTTGCCAAAGAAATACAAATAACAAAATTGTTATTTGGATTATTGTTATTGTAAGGTAGTTTTATTTTCGTTTTTAATATTTTAAAAATTCATATTTAATCCCGAAAATTGTAAAACATTACTACCTTTAATCCTATAACAATTATTAGCGATCATCATAAATACAAAAGTAAAACTACTTTAAAATATAGAAGATCAAAATGACAGTTTTTCAAATACAAAGTCTATTATGAGTTAAGCTTATATTTAGTGCATGTTTAATAGAGTTTGTTTTTTTTTCTTCTCTTTTTTTTTTAAATAATCTCATTTAATAATTATTATTATGTTTGATAACAAGTTTAAATTATAAAACAAACTTTTATTTATGAAAAATAAATCAAAACTTTCATCAAACATTCATTTGTTGTATTATTTTTGGTAAGATTATTTTGAGACTCATAATTTTTCTTAATTTACTATTATCACTCCACCAACGTAGCAATAACTAACTTCAAACATTTTCCTTTTGTAATTTATCTAGTAAAAATAATCTTTTTTACATCATCCAAAACAAAATAAATTTTACCAAAAAAAATAAAATAAATTAGCTTAAATTCATTTTTTTAACGAAAAGACTCAAACATAAACCGATCATAATCTGGCTAAATGATAATCACATATTAAAATATTCATAATCTAATTTGTTTCCAACTATACCAAACACTCATTTATTAATATAAAATTACTTATCTTAAAAAAAAAGATAAAATTACTTATTTTGTTTCCTTAACTAATCAACATTGTATTAAATTTAGGAACAGAAATGAGCTTTGATTTACCCCATGTTACTTAAAGCACTCCCTTACACTTTGTTTGGTTACCCGAGAGAAAATGGAAAGATAGAAAATGAGAAGAGAGAAATAGGGAAGAGAGATTATGGTGAGAAAATGAGTAGATTTTATTGTTGTTTAGTATGAGAGAAAATGAGAAAAAATGTGAGAGAGAGAAAAGTTGAGTTTTCTCTCCTTTTGTTTGGTTGGAGAGAAAAGTGAGAAGAGAGAAAACAATAAATTTGTTAAAAGACAAATATACCCTTTGTTTTACATAACACAAATAAATATATATTTTTATTTCACAATATAAAAAAAATCAATATTTTTTCCTTAATTTAATTCTTTGATACATAATAAAAATTATGATTCAAAAATGTTAAAAAAATAGAATAAAAATTTTTCCTTAATTTAATTCTTTAATACATAATAAAAATTATGATTCAAAGATGTTAAAAAAATAGAATAAAAATTCAAAGGAAAAAAATAAAAGACACGTACAGTAGGTAACATGCACAGATGGAAAAATGTAAGGAGAAGAGGCGTCTAGTAGGTAGAGAACAAGAAGAATGAGAAGGGAAAAGTGAGTTTTCTTCTCCCCCATTTTCTTTGCTTAACCAAACAAGAGAAAAGTGAGTTTTCTTCTTGTTTTCTCTCCTCCCTCAAAATCTCTTGAAACAAACAGAGCGGAAAAGGGCAATTTGGGGTTTTTCAAAAGTGAACTCATTTTCTCTCCATTCTCTTGCCTCTTAAGGAGAGAAAATATTTTTGGATGGGTCCCACCACTTTTTCTCTTCTCCCTCATTTTCTTTGCTTAACCAAACAAGGGAAAAGTGAGTTTTCTTCTTGTTTTCTCTCCTCCCAAAATCTCCTCCCTCAAAATCTCTTCATTAAGGTCTTTATAATATTTTTTCTGAATAAAAAAATAATGTAAGAAGCTTGACTTTGTTTAAGCTTCTGGGAGAAGCTTTTGTCACGTACATCCCTCTTTTTCTCTTCTCTGCCCTCTTTCAAATGCTCTCTTTCTCTTTCTCTCTCTTTATCTTTCATCTTCTTCCTCCTTTTTTTTTCAATTATTTTTTTCTTTCTTTCTTTCCCTCTCTATTTCTATCGATGCTTTCTCTCTTTCTATTTTTTTCTTCTTTCTCTGTGTTTCTTTTTTTTTCCTTAATTCTTCTCTTTATTTTCAGGTTTAATCGTGTGAGAGGAAATATGAAGAACACGACGAAGAAGATGAAGATGATGATGACTTCGAAGAGAATAAAGAAGAAGGCAACGGAAAAGAAGAGTTCAAAGATGCTGCTCAAACTAAAAAGGTTGCTTTTATATATTGCAATCTTCACTTTTTGTGTTTTTGATTGATACCCATTTCGATTTTATTGTTGTTTTTTGAATCCCTGCTATGGTGGCTTTGTGGGCGCATGTTTTGTTCAATGAAAAATTTTTAGGGATAGAGGATTTTGATTATGTGTTCGAAAAATGTTAGCGTCATATGAAAGTGAGGATGAGGGAATAGTTGTAATTGGTTTGCTAATTGGTTTCTTAAGAAAATTGCCTTATTTTTAGTTATTTTCTATACAAAATTTGCTTTTTTTTTATTAACTCACTTTTTTTTAATGATTGTTAGCTGTTGCTACTGTTGCTGTTTGCTGGATGTTGCTGTTGTTACTAAAGATTGTAGTTGTTGTTGCTGTTACTCACTTTTATTTTCGTAACAATTTCCTCTTTTTTTTTAATATGTTATTTATCCCTGCAAATGAAATGAATTTTGGTAGTAAATGCTCATGTTTGGATTTTTTTCATAAATTTGTTGCAATTTTTTACTTTATTTCGTGATTTTGTAAGAAAAAGCATACAAAGAAGAGTGATCACTTGCTGACATGTGTTGTTTAATACTAATGATCTTTAATTATAAGTAAGGAACTTGTGCATCACTAAAGCTTATTAGGGAGGAAAGAAGGAAGCACATGACAATTATTGGTATGGATTGAATTCTCTTATAAATTCATTTTCATGTCACTTTCAAATCATAATATATTTATATTATACTTCAAGTTCAACATCTCTTTTTAATATAAATGCCTTGAATCTGATGAGACTTTGTTCCGGTTGCAGGGAATTTTGGCTGGAGATTTTGCTTAGGGAACTTGAGATTTATAATCTAATGAATCGTGAGTATTAGATAGGTAACCTCCTAAGTATTCATGCCCCTTATGGATTGACAGTTTCACCGCCCCTTATCTTCCCTGCTTTTGGTTTTCTCCACCCCTAATCTCCATCTCTTTATTGTTGTGGTTTAAGAGAAAGAGAAGGGGCTTTGGTAGTAAATGCTCATGTTTGGATTTTTTTCATAAATTTGTTGCAATTTTCACTTTATTTTGTGATTTTGTCAGAAAAAGCATACAAAGAGGAGTGATCACTTGCTCACGTAATTTTTTAGACTAATATTTTGTATTGTTTATTTGCACAATACTTGTATGACAAAAAGCATGAGTCATAACTTCCGTTATGTCAAGTGGATGACTTTAATGGATACAAAGGATGAATGTATTTTGCCTTTATTTGATAATATTTGATATTAATGTTGAGCTAAGGATTGAAATTGAGTTAGCTGTGGTTTTGTTGAAGGGCTAGATGGTTTTGAAGAATACTTTATTGCTTACCTTGCTATCTGCTATTTACTTACTAATTTTATTATTCCTTTAATGCAGATTTGATCCTTTCCATCTGAAGGTACAATTGATGCAGAGAATTTGGAGAAGACTTTATTGGTATTCCTACAGGTCCAATTACACTAATGCTTTAATTTAATGGTTAACACTTTGTAATATTTCATGATCCATATATTTAGTATTGACAAGTCTGATTTACCTGCTTGAAATGTTTCTTGAATGAGCACACTTCAATTCTAAAATGATAATGCTTTTTCCATTATTACTGAAGCAACTTGGTTTTTCCTTAAAGATTACAAGGTTATTGGTTTTTCCTTAAATATTACAAGGTTGTTGGTTTTTCCCTTAACAACTTGATTTTTCCATTATTGTTCTCTAATTCTAATGGTTTTTGCTGCTTCTGCTGGTGTTTATTGCTATTGTTGTGCTCCTGCTATGCTGCTATTGTTGCTACTGTTGTGCTGCTCTTGCATCTTATATTGTTGTATTGCTCCTGTAATTAATTGATCTATTTATCATTTTTGCTCTGATTCTAACATTCTCTAAAGGTGAGTTTTAATAATTTTCTTTACCCATTTCAGTTTTGGCAGAAAGTGAAAATCAAATTGAGACAAAAAGTGCATGGAAGAAGGGAGGAAAGACTTGACAAAATGAAGAAGGTAAAATTTTAAGTCATGCTTTTCTTCTGAATAGTTGTATTTGGGAAGTACCTATTAAAGACTATATGATTTAACTCTGTTATTAGGATGAGCCCTATATGAAAATGACACTTGCAAAGTTTAAGAACACCATTGTGGCACCCCATATTGTATATGCTTCCAAGGTAAATTATAACTTACACATCATGCTAAATAATTTTCGATGTCAAATTAATCTTTTATGACCATTCAAATTTGTATTGCTTTCTTTGTCATTTTCCAATTCTTATTTGGTGACAATGACATGAATCAGGAGGAGTTTATTTTCCACCCATGTATGATCAAGGACTAGATTGAGTACTTCTTTTCCTCCCATAATTATATTTGTGATCTCAGGCATTAAATAATCTCTCTCAATATAAAAACTTAGCTTGCTTTTGTGTATGCTTAAAACTGTTAGAGGCTAGCATGTGTTGTATCTTATATTTTTCAATTTCATGTCTGGCTTTCTAGATTAGGTTCTTCAATGGACAAAACTATTCTAAATAATCTTCTAAAGATGTTTACTGCACTAGAAATATATGCAAAAAGCTTTGAGAAGCTATTCCTTGAACGCATATCTGAATTGTATGCTGCTGAAGGTATGAAATTTGTAGAAAATAACATATTTATCACATGTGTATATTTAGTAAATCAGGACTATATCATAGATTGATTAGCTGTATCATAGATTGATTAGCTATATCATTAGGATTAATTACCTATTAATGTATTACCTAATTGTAATCATTTTACATCTATAAATATCATATATGTTGTCTACTCTAGACACACAACATTATTATTCTCAATCTCTATTATTCTATATGGTATCAGATAGGGTTCGATCCTAGGTTGTGCAGCCGGCCCTAATTTCAAAAAAAAAAAAACCACCACCGCGTGCTTCCTTCCGCCGTGTGCCCCAGCAGCCCAGCACAGCCGTCGCTGCTGCCATCGTTGTTGCTGCCCAGCACGTGCGAGTGCTCTTTCCGGCTCGTGAACCCACATCCGGCCACACCCATTTGCCGGCGACACCTCTGACGCCCTCCGCAGTCTCCTTCGACCTTATCCCCACTATTCGCTGCCCCTTTTCAGCATGGCTTCTGATCCCTCCGTTGCTGCAACAATCACTTTTACCAACGTTCCGCTCATTCCTTGTGATAAACTCACTGGGTCAGTCAACTATGCCACCTGGGCAGCCGCTGTCCAGCTTTGGTTCACCGGGCAAGGACGCGAGGAATACCTTCTCAAGCAACTCAAAGACATACCTTCCAAAGACCAAGCTCGTTGGAAACAAATTGATGTCTCCTTATGTGGTGTCTTGTGGTATTCCCTTGATGCCAAACTGCAAGTTCAATATCGTGCCTTCCAGACATGCTACGAGGTTTGGAACAAAGCTAAAAAGGTGTATTCCAATGATGTTAATCGTCTCTACACAGTCGTTTCAAATCTCGTTCACATGAAGAAGCATGACATGGACATGGAAACATACCTGGGTAAGCTTGATAGTTTCGTTGCTGAATTTGAAGCTCTTATGCCTTTCACTGATAATGCAGAGAAGCACACGGAGCAGCATAGCAAGTTTTATATGGTTCTGGCCTTGGCTGGCCTTCCACCTGATCTTGATTCGGTGCGCAATCAGATATTATCTAGCCCTTTCGTACCTTTTTATGATGCGGTTAGTGAACAATTGTTGCGCCTTTCTCAATCTACTACTTTGCCACTCTCTGTTTCTGTGGACTCTACAGCACTTGTCACTAACTCTTCTCATCGTGGGGGTCGAGGGGGTGGTCGTGGTGGCAACCGTCCTCGTACACGCTGCACCTATTGCCACAGGTATGGTCATGTTGAGACAGAATGTCGAACTAAGGCTCGCCAACAGCACCAGACAGCTCATATAGCCCAGACCACCACTCTTATTCCACATGAGGGGGTTAAAGTTTCAGCTACCGAGTACAATGAATATATTCAACTCAAAGCTGCCATGCAATCCTCTACGCCAGTAGCTTCAGTTGCTCATACGGGTAATCCTGCCGCTTTTGTCTCTCAGTCTTCCTCTCTTGGCCCATGGATTCTTGATTCTGGTGCATCCGATCATATGTCTGGTAACAAATCATTGTTCACTTCTTTGTGCTATATGGATAACTTACCTTCTGTTACTCTCGCGGATGGTTCCCAAACTAGAGTTGAGGGCATTGGTCACACCAATCCTCTTCCCTCACTATCATTGGAGTCTGTGCTTTATGTTCTTGGCTGCCCTTTTAATCTCGTCTCTATTAGCAAACTTACTCGTACACTACCTTATTCAGTCATATTTGCTGACAACTCTGTTTTGATTCAGGATCGACGGACTGGACAGATGATTGGAGCAGGTCATGAGTCCCGGGGGTTGTATCACTTAGCCTCACCAACCGCGAGTATTGCTTTGAAATCTCCTGATATCCTTCATCAGCGGCTAGGCCATCCCAGTTTTCAGAAACTTCGACTTATGGTTCCCGGTTTGCAAGCGTCTTCGCTTGAATGTGAGTCATGTCAGTTAGGAAAGCATACTAGAAGCACATTTCCTGATAGAATAAATGAGAGAGTTGTGTCTCCCTTTGCATTAGTACATTCTGATATTTGGGGTCCGAGTCGTGTTACTTCTACTTTGGGCGGTTATCGTTATTTTGTCACATTCATTGACGATTATTCTAGATGTACTTGGTTATTTTTATTAAAGAATAGAAGTGAGCTTTTGTCTGTTTCCCAATGTTTCTATTCGGAGATTCGCACCCAGTTTGGATTATCGATAAAGATTCTTCGCAGTGATAATGCTCGTGAATACATGTCTGCTCCATTTCAGGCTTTTTTGCAGTCGCCGGGGATTCTTCATCAATCCTCTTGCCCTCACACACCACAACAAAATGGTGTTGCAGAGCGCAAGAATCGTCACTTAGTTGAAACAGCTCGGACACTACTTCATCATAATCATGTTCCACTTCATTTTTGGGGTGATGCTATCATTACTTCATGTTATTTGATCAACCGCATCCCCTCTAGTGTGCTCAACAACCAGATACCTCACTCCTTGTTGTTTCCCAAGCAACATCTATATTCTCTACCACTTAGAGTCTTCGGATGCATGTGTTTTGTACATGATCTCACCCCTGGCAAAGACAAGTTGGCTGCTAAATCTCTCAAATGTCTATTCTTGGGGTACTCCCGATTGCAGAAAGGCTATCGATGCTACTCTCCTGCCTTGAAGCGCTACATAACATCTGCAGATGTCACGTTCTTTGAGACTCGCTCCTTCTTTCCATCCTTTGATTCTTTACCAGATGGCTTCTTGTTTCCAGAGCAAGGTTCATCTCCACCAATCGCTCCTATGCCTGTAACCATTCCGTTATTCCTCACTTATCATCGACGCCCCCGTTCTTCACAGGCACCACAACCGATACAAACTGAACAACCTCCCATTGATACTTGTGATTCCCCGGACTCATCACCCTCTTCATCGGTCTCTTCAGCTCCGCCGCCTGACTCCGAACTTCCAACTGCCTTACGTAAAGGCTTCAGGTCCACTCATAACTCTAATCCTAAATATACTTGTGCCCTATCTTCTCATCGATTATCTTCCAAATATTATGGTTTTATTTCCTCTTTGGATTCTGTATCTATTCCTAAGACTCCAGGGGAGGCCTTCTCTCATCCAGGATGGCGGGAAGCTATGATTGATGAGATGCCAGCCATGCACACTAATGGCACTTGGGACCTTGTTCCTTTACCTCCGGGGAAGACCACTGCTGGTTGTAGATGGGTTTATACTGTAAAGGTTGGACGTGATGGGAGCATTGATAGGTTAAAGGCTCGTCTTGTGGCTAAAGGCTACACCCAAATATTTGGCTTGGACTATGATGACACTTTCTCTCCAGTGGCCAAACTCACCTCGGTCAGGCTGCTTCTTGCCCTTGCTGCTATCCACCATTGGCCTCTTCATCAGCTTGATATCAAAAACGCCTTTTTACATGGTGAGTTGGACAAAGAGGTCTACATGGATCAGCCTCCAGGATTCCATGTCAAGGATTCTCCTAACTTCGTCTGTTGTCTTCGCTGTTCCATCTATGGGCTAAAACAATCTCCCCGTGCTTGGTTCAGCCGATTCAGTTCAGCTCTCCAACAATTTGGCATGACGAGATGCGTTGCTGATCATTCTGTATTCTTTCTTCATTCATCTCCTACAGCTAGCATTTTTCTGGTAGTATATGTTGATGACATCATTATCACAGGAAGTGATCATACTGGCATTCTCCGTCTCAAACAGCATCTTTCTAGTCAGTTTCAAACTAAAGACATGGGTCCTCTTAAATATTTCTTAGGTATTGAGGTTGCTCACTCTGCTTCTGGCATTGTTCTTAATCAACGCAAATATGCTTTGGACATTCTTGAAGAAACAGGCATGCTCGAGTGCAAACCTTGTGATACTCCTATGGATCCCAATGTTAAGTTGGTCCCGGGTCAGGGGGAGCCATTGAAAGACCCGAGCCAATACCGACGCTTGGTCGGCAGACTAAATTACCTTACAGTAACCAGACCGGATATTACCTTTGCTGTAAGTGTTGTAAGTCAATTCATGACTGCCCCTTGTGATGTTCATTGGGCTGCTGTAATCCATATCCTCAGGTACATTAAAAATGCACCTAGTAAAGAGCTAGTTTATGCGGATAAAGGCAATACTAAGATTGTGAGCTATTCAGATGCTGATTGGGCAGGATCTCCATTTGATAGAAGATCCACATCGAGCTATTGTGTTCTTATAAGAGGGAACTTAATCTCATGGCGAAGTAAGAAACAGAGAGTCGTAGCCCGATCTAGTGCAGAGGCTGAATACTGTGCCATGGCAATCACAGCTAGTGAATTAACATGGCTTCGACAATTACTTCTCCAACTCAAGATAGGAGATGTCAAGGAGATGAAGTTGATTTGTGATAACCAGGCTGCTCTCCACATTGCCTCTAATCCAGTCTTTCATGAGAGAACCAAGCACATAGAGATCGATTGTCACTCTGTTCGAGAAAAAGTCCTTGCAGGCGAAATTTCAACTGACTTTGTTTGTTCCAATGATCAACTTCCTGACATGCTCACCAAATCTCTCAAAGGGTCCAGGATTGAATATATATGTAACAAGCTTGGTGCATATGATTTGTATGCTCCAGCTTGAGGGGGAGTGTAGAAAATAACATATTTATCACATGTGTATATTTAGTAAATCAGGACTATATCATAGATTGATTAGCTATATCATTAGGATTAATTACCTATTAATGTATTACCTAATTGTAATCATTTTACATCTATAAATATCATATGTGTTGTCTACTCTAGACACGCAACATTATTATTCTCAATCTCTATTATTCTATAAAATTCATGCAGCAATCATATGTTCTAGATTACTTGAGGCATGGCAAGGTGCTCCCTTCTTATAAATATGTAACACTTCCCCCCGTGCTACATGAGTATTCATTATTGCTACATGAGTATTCACTTCCCTTGTGACCTATTGCCATTTCATCTTTAAATATTAGGCAAATGATAAGACAATCCTACAAAGAATGCTGTAGGTCGTTGAATGTGCAAGAAGTCTGAGGGCACTGAATTTGAGATGGTTCTTTACTGTTCCATTGGTTAGGGTCAGATCCTTCCTTATATGTTTTTGTTGAATGTGTGTGTGTACCATCTCTTCCTTACTATTTTTATTTTTCTTTTCGTTACAATGCTTCTTGCTTTTCAGATGATTATTCAATGGATTTTATGCTACTTGTGCACTATCATGGTCACGAGTCCAAGGAATTGGCTCATGTGTTGCAAAAAAAATCCCTTGCCAGTTTTACTTTTAAAGGGAATCAAGACCCTTTTACTCCCCACTTGATGGACCTGTTGGCAAGTACTCTTGCATTGTCATCTCAACAAGAAAATGTTAAACTATGCTTGAGGGGGTTGGACATTGTCCCTCAGATGATAGGCCCAAATTAGTTCATGAGAAATTGCTTCTGTGGTTGGCCTATGAACAAATTCATGTGTAAAACTCACGACCTGTAATATCTGTATAGATTGTTGTTTAGGATCGGAAAAATATTATTGGGCTTTAATATGTTATTAAAATAAAAAGAAAAGAAATAAAGTGAAGCCCAACGTTAAGGCCCAAATGGTGACCAAGGCCCCATGATGCATCAGATACCAAGATAAGAAAGGCGTCCTCCCCCAGAGCGTCTCAGCAGTGTTACCAGTGGAGAAAACACGTTCCAACCAAAAACACAACAAATCTTGTTACAGTAACGTGTTTCCCCAAGGAGATGAAGACCAGAAGCTTCCTCTACAAGTATCTACAACCTGGAGCCAACCACCCCCATCAAGCATGTCACTCAAGATTACCATTTATGGAAAAGATGCTATTTTATTCAATACCAAAAATAGTGAACTGATTGGAAAGATGCTATTTCACTCAAAGCTAAAAGGTACTGTTCATATCTCTGGCCAAGGATGAAGGAAGAAGCAACCAGTGGACAAAGAGGAGAAGCAGTACAGTGACCACTAGACCAAAAGGAGAAGAACGTGGAGACCAAGTTATTGGCCAACTATAAAAGGAGAGTATGATACAAGGCAAAGGCAATTCAATGGAGGAGAATAGAACCCAATCAAATGCAAGGCTAAGGAAAGCCAACTCCATCAGAACCAAAGACAGAATAAACCAAAAGAGAGGAAAAACACTGATACTGTAAACACTGTAACGTAGCATCGAGGAAGACAAGAGAAGAGCGTCCTAACAAAAGTCATCATTTCTTGTCCAAACACAATCTAAAGCAAGCAAATACAAACCCAGCATATTCAGAAAACTACAACGATACAACCAGAGAGAATTCTTAGGGAGTTTGGGAAGAAGAACGTGAGAGCGTCCTAGAAAAACATAATCACTGTACATGTTGTTATCTGATAACTGCACTTCCCTACCTCCTTCACACTCCTCTCCAGTATTCAATGAAGGAAAGCATCAGTTAGCAAAGTCCATATACACCAAGAAAGTCCAGAACAAACTACAATGACCCAGCCTGAAGAGAAAGCATAAGAGAGAGAAAAAGGAGATAATCTTCACTGTTATTGTGTTCGGACTAATCCTCGTCGCCTTCGTGCAGGGGTGACGCTTAGGCAAGGATAGCCCGCTTCGGGAACTCCGCAGAGCGGCGTGGCTTGGAAGGCTTTTAGACGAGAAGTCTTCCCACAAGGCGTGTCAAGCCTTGGAAAGGGAAGGCGTCCCTGTTTTCATGGAGAAACGAATCTGGAAGGAACTAGCTTGTTAATGATGAGGACACTCTCGAGTAACACGCCCAGGCCCCCTGGCCAACCTGTCTGGATCTTCTAAGACATGCAGTAAAGGTAAGTCATAGCTCCATCATGAGCTGGGCGTCCTCATCATCACTTTCAAGGTTCCTTCCTCATCCAGTTCATCACCCCTCCCAAGGAACCAGGGACGCTCTCGTCTGTTCATCGCTCCAAAGCGCCCTCCGGGGAGTTCTCAATATTTCCTTCATTTTTATTGTATTGAAGCCATTGATTTCACAAAGTTTACGAACCCACCATTTATTTGCATTTTGTGTTATTTTCTTTGCAAATATTAAATTCTTGGCAGAAACAATTGGCGCCGTTGCCGGGGAAATCATGGCTTCATTTCTGGAAGGAGATACACCAAGTGATTTTCAGAAGGTGGTCCTTGATGATGGTACAAGGATTACCAATGGAGGAGGTTCTGGAACAACGACATCACGAATCATCAACCCCGGAAGCGTTGCAGCAAGGAAGTTGTCTTCCAGCCCCAAAGGCGTCCTTACAAAAAGGCATCAACGTTCGCTCTCACCCAAGCTACCGGAAAGCAATGAGGCAACTAGAGGGGTGACAATACGCTCTCACTGAAGAAGGTGCCCATTTTGAAAGAACGAAAGCTCAGCAGCAAAGGCGCACCTACCTAAGAGGTTTACATTGCAACATTGCTACCAGTTATCTACGCTAAAAGCTAAGTACATACAACTCTTGACTCAGTCTAAATTACTATCATGCCTATTATGCTAGTATGCCTTTTCATAAAATTGGTAATAATATATTTGGATTATGATGATATGTAGTGTGCACTGTATTATGTATTATGTATTAGTTACTGTGTGTGTAGTTATAATAAAAAAAAAGTAATAATAGAAATAATAGTTACAGTATGTATATGCGCACTATGTTGCTAGCTTTTATTTGCATCCATGTCCAAGTATGGCTCTGGTAGGATAACTCTCTTATGATATCTTGTTTTGCCTAGCTAGTTTCATGTCTAATATTATCCTAATGACAATGATTTATTTTCACCTTGTCTGGATGACTTGAAATGATGATATGAAGATGATTTGATTTTTTGACTTTTTGTTTGACATGGCTAGGAACTGCATATATGTGTTTACATTCATGAATGGTGCCTCTCTCACACGTGATAATCTTGTTATCTGTTCTCTGCTCAACCATTGCATGATTTGAATAAACTGTTTTTTTTTTCATGATTCCAGCATGCAAACACAATGTTTTATGTTGTAAGCTGCATGATTAGACGCTTAGAAGGAGCGCTTTTGAAAAAATGTTATGTGAAAACAAGATCTTGGCAATGTTATATGATGCTGCATGATTGATTTTTACATAATTTATTAGAGATAACTAACAAAGCGGACATGCATAACATGAAAATATCCGGAAAATGAATACTGTTTATGTAGGAACAAGGGGTGGCCCCTTTATAGGATTTGAGAAGTTCTAAGGACGCTGTTGGGCCATGTTTAAGTTTTGCTCGAACGGTGAAGAAGATTGTTTCCTTTGTTCTGGGTGATAAGCACCTAATCTACTTAGAACAGAAAGGCGTTCCATGTCTCGCTTAGCCTGGTGCAAAGAGTACGCTGTCGAAAATGGAGTATAAGAAGGCAAGTGATCGGGCAAGAGCAAATTATCAAGAAAAAGCAACACAACACAAAGAAAAAGATCTGTGAAAATCAAGCAAACAAAATCAAGCAAAGAGAAATGATGAAATCATACCAGAAGGCGATGCCCTGCCCAGAATTAACAGTCTGAAGGCGACCTCACTTCAGTCCTAAAAATAGCAGTCTAGAGGCATCCTCAGAACGATCTCGAGGGAGACACCCTGCCCAGAATCAACGATCTAGAAAGCGTCCTCAGTTCAGTCCCAAAGGCAACTACTTGGCCACTGTCATGCGGCCCGAAGGTGTCCCCTCCAGTTCAGTCTCAAAGGGAAGAAAGGGAGATGAAAGTGTGCATGTCCAAGAGCGACTTCTGAAAGTGCACCATTGTCAACCAAAGGCGCACCCTCGTCGAGAGCGTCCCTGTTCAGTTCCACTACACAGAATCAGTCAACCTAAGGCGCACCCTCATCGAGAGCGTCCCTGTTCAGCTTCAGTACACAAAATCAGTCAGCCTAAGGCGCACTCCCGTCGAGAGCGCCCCTGTTCAGCTTCAATACATCGGTCAGAGTCAAAAGAATCAGTCAACCAAAGGCGTACCCACGACGAAAGCGCCCCCTGTACAGTTTCAATACACCATTCAGTTCCAACCCATCAGTTCAAGAAAGGCGCCCCCGTGCCGAAGGCGCACCTCTGCAGAAGTCGCATCGGGAAAGAAACAGTGTTGAATCTAGAGAAAATGCAAACAGAAAGTTACTGATAGCAAACCAAAAAAATAAGAGAGCAAAGTTATATTAGAAGTTGAAATCAAAAGCTGACAGCGAGTTCAAACCAGAAAGATGAAGGCGACTTCAAGGCAAAGCGTGCAAGAAAAGGCGTGCTAGAAATTGAAAACAAAATCAATTTAAAATCTGAACGTACAGTAACTGAAGGCAAGAGCAAGCACATGTACAAAGGCGAACATAACTAAACTGAAAGGCAGATAAAACAAAAGACATTTCCAAGTAAAACAACCAGCTAGAAGTCAAAAGTGGATCTGAAAGGAGTCTGTGATTACAACTGTACAAGTCACACATGAAAGCCAGCTAAAATATCCAAAGGCGTACATGCAACAAGAAAAGAGAATAGCAAGCAAAAAAGAACTCAATCTGAGCTCATACAAAAGAAAAAGCAGCATCAGCATAATAGCACTTTGTGCAAACCAAAAGCGGATAATTGCATTTTCATGCTCTGATACTGACGATAGCTAGAATGTGCAACTTTAAAATAGGATGGTTGCACTTCTATGCTCTGATACTGATATAGCTAGAGCGTGCAACTTTAAAAGAGGATGGTTGCACCTCTATGCTCTGATACTGATATAGCTAGTGTGTGCAACTTTAAAGAGGATGGTTGCACCTCTGTGCTCTGATACTGATATAGCTAGAGTGTGCAACTTTAAAAGAGGATGGTTGCACCTCTATGCTCTGATAACTGATATAGCCAGAGCGTGCAACTTTAAAAGAGGATGGTTGCACCTCTGTGCTCTGATACTGATATAGCTAGAGTGTGCAACTTTAAAAGAGGATGGTTGCACCTCTATGCTCTGATAACTGATATAGCCAGAGCGTGCAACTTTAAAAGAGGATGGTTGCACTTCTGTGCTCTGATACTGATATAGCTAGAGTGTGCAACTTTAAAAGAGGATGGTTGCACCTCTATGCTCTGATAACTAATATAGCCAGAGCGTGCAACTTTAAAAGAGGATGGTTGCACCTCTGTGCTCTGATACTGATATAGCTAGAGTGTGCAACTTTAAAAGAGGATGGTTGCACCTATACGCTCTGATACTGATATAGCTATCGGTGCAATCTTAAAAGAGGATGTTTGCACCTTTATGCTCTGGAAGAAAAAATGACATCCAGGTGCAACTTTAAAAGCGTCCGGTTGCACCTCGATGCCAGAAACTTGAGTTCTATTTGTGCAGGACTGAAAATCTGAAAACTGTAAAGGCGTCCGGGAGAGTTCACTAAAAAAAAAAGGAGAAGAAGAAAAAGAGAAAGAAAAGAAAGAGAAGAAGAAAAGATGGAGGAAAGGAAGAGAAGAAGAGAAGAAAGCGCCTCTGAAAAACAAAAGGAAGAATCCACCCTTACAGAAGGGGAGATTCTATTCGAAGGAATAAAGGAAAAGGAGACCCTGTTCAAAGAAGCAGAAAATTCATGAAACATAACAAAGGCTTCAAGTTAAAAGGAATCCATTTCTCCAAAAGCTAAGTCAAGTTACAGCAAAGTCAAAACAGAAACAGTAATATAGAAAATGCAAAGGTCCTACAAATCCAACAGAAGCAGAATAAAGCAACAAAATACAAGAGTCCTAATTTAACAGATCCAGAAAAAGCGGGGTAAAGTGTCCTAAACAAATGCAACAACTAAATCTTGAAAAGAGCGCCCAGTGAAGAAGCCTTGCAGGCGTCAGTAGATGTTTTCTGTTAAGCAGCAATAATGGCAGCCTCCACATTTAAACTTCTCTTGTCAGCAGTGGCTTACGACATGCTTGCAAAAAGACCGTCAATCATAAAGATGCACGACACTCAGTCAAGTTTTTCTCTTTTCTAGCAAAGCATTGGCATCAAAAGCAGGACGATGACCTTCCATCTGCTTGAGGACGCCCTCGAGCGAGGGACCTGAATATTGGTGAAGCCTCAGCAATTGCAAGAGTCAAGTAAAGCGGCCTTCTGTTCCTAAGAAAAAGCATCAGCATCATGAGCAGTGGAAAGTTTAAACACCTTCAGCGTAATGTGCAAACCGGTATCCTTGAAAACTTGAGGCAAATTTGAATTTGTCAGCATCAAATCATGATGAGGATGGAAGAATGAGCAGGGAAGCACCATATCTTCATCAAGCAACCGCGAAGATAAGAAAGCTGCAAAAGCAAACTGGATTCCAAAAAGAGGACAAAATGAAACAACATCAAAGAGTATGCCACAAGCTGTAACAACAATGCAGAAAAAAGAAATTGCATAACTCAAGTCTTGAAAGGAGGATCAGCAACTACATGGGATAAAGCCAAGTCTAAAGGCGCACGAGAAAAACAACAGCAGAATGTCAAAACAGTGATGTAGTCAAAATACAACAGCATGCTTGAAACAGTACAATTATCAAATCTTGAAGGCGTCCTGTGATCAGATCTCGAAGAAGGCGCCCTGTGATGAAATTTTGTAAGCATCCTCATGACCAAGTGCATCTGACGACAAAGAACAATGACAAGCAGTGCATCACAACGTGTATAGTATGAAAACGACTCAATTTAAGAGCATGATCCAAGTTTCCAAAGGCAAAATCATCAAAGCGTCATGGTGCAAAGCGCATATTTCAGCATCAGACCAGTATCAAAATATCATAAATGCATCACTGTACAGTATGGAAGCAACATAGTGCAAAGTCCAGAAAAGTGAAGTTCAATTCAGAACTATCAAAGCAAGTAATCCAAATTTCCAAGAATCAAGTCTGCCAAGGCGGCACAAAGCCCATCGACTACAAAAGGCGCACAAATTTCTAGATAGAAGCATCAATGTCCTCAGCAGTAGACACAACATGACAAAAGCAACAAGCGTAAGATCAGCAGCAAAGTAATTCTTTCAAGTTCGGGCATAAGTACCACCCAAGGCGCGTTGCAAGACAAGAAAAAGAAGACGCTCAGCACAGCAGAAAAAATACTGTAAAATCTGAAGATTTAGAAGGCACAAAAGTACAGAGAGTTGAGGTTCGGTTCCTATCAGATCTATGTGCAGAAAGTAAAGATGCACCTCTGAGGGCGCCTCCAAGGTGTCTAAGCAGATAAAAGTTCAATAGTGCTACAAAACTGGAAGGATCTCCAGAGGTCCACATCATGGTGAAAGTGCTTACAAAAGAAAGAAACACAAGAACGAAGCAAAGCAACAGCCTGGAAATTCTTAAAATACACTCAGTAAAGGCGACATAGCGTGATAGTAGATGATGCTCAACAAAAGCCAAGTGTGTGAATCTATTCTGTAAGCATGAATCAATCTCCATGACGCATGACAAAGGCGGCTCTGACGAAGATGGTCCTACCCAAGGTGGCCCTATCGAAGGCAAAAGACAAGAGCACCTCCAAGACCAAGTAGTCAATGATGGTGCTATTAATGGCCAAACATACAAGTAAAGAAGCTTACAAAATCACGAGCAAAGAAAAGCAAAGAAGGCGCATTAGGACGCCCTCAAGGAATGAAAAGCATAATGAGATACTCACATGCAGTGAAATCATAAGAAGCAGTTATAATTTCTGATGCCTTTCAAGCAAAATGGAATCAGAAACGAGTATCAAAAGCAAATCACAAAGCGCAGTAATGTTCCTAAGCAAAATGAAACAGATAATAGAAGACTCTATCCATTCAAAAAAAAAACAAAGTGAATCCAGTCCAGTAGTCAGCAAGCGCAATCCAAGTGATACATGAGTACCAACGAGCTGGTAACAAGTTTTAATCACAAAAGCATTCACTCATGAGCACTCATGACGTTCATTCATGCATGACATTCATGACATTCATTCACATAGCACTCATGACATTCATTCATGCATGACATTCATGACATTCATTCACGCATAACACTCATGATATCCATACATGCATAAAAGCATACAAGAGCTCGAGTATCAGGAGACAACACAAAACCAGGGGGCTTGCCCTTCCAGAAGAAATCTATCTCCAAGATGAATTCAAAAACACCTTGGGAAGTTCCTGTTTGCTCTCAAAATGTATTATGAAATATGAAAACACATTTATCTGCTAACGAGTTTTGTGCAGAATTAATAGTCACAGGAAATGAAGTTGTCAAAATCAACCCCGACAGAAAAGCAAGAAGTACAGTCACCTTCCAGGAAGTTTTGCATCAAAGAGAAAAAACTTTTCTCTTTCATGCAAAAGGGGGCTATTGTTTAGGATCGGAAAAATATTATTGGGCTTTAATATGTTATTAAAATAAAAAGAAAAGAAATAAAGTGAAGCCCAACGTTAAGGCCCAAATGGTGACCAAGGCCCCATGATGCATCAGATACCAAGATAAGAAAGGCGTCCTCCCCCAGAGCGTCTCAGCAGTGTTACCAGTGGAGAAAACACGTTCCAACCAAAAACACAACAAATCTTGTTACAGTAACGTGTTTTCCCAAAGGAGATGAAGACCAGAAGCTTCCTCTACAAGTATCTACAACCTGGAGCCAACCACCCCCATCAAGCATGTCACTCAAGATTACCATTTATGGAAAAGATGCTATATTATTCAATACCAAAAATAGTGAACTGATTGGAAAGATGCTATTTCACTCAAAGCTAAAAGGTATTGTTCATATCTCTGGCCAAGGATGAAGGAAGAAGCAACCAGTGGACAAAGAGGAGAAGTAGTACAATGACCACTAGACCAAAAGGAGAAGAACGTGGAGACCAAGTTATTGGCCAACTATAAAAGGAGAGTATGATACAAGGCAAAGGCAATTCAATGGAGGAGAATAGAACCCAATCAAATGTAAGGCTAAGGAAAGCCAACTCTATCAGAACCAAAGAGAGAATAAACCAAAAGAGAGGAAAAACACTGATACTGTAAACACTGTAACGTAGCATTGAGGAAGACAAGAGAAGAGCGTCCTACCAAAAGTCATCATTTCTTGTCCAAACACAATCTAAAGCAAGCAAATACAAACCCAGCATATTCAGAAAACTACAACGATACAACCAGAGAGAATTCTTAGGGAGTTTGGGAAGAAGAATGTGAGAGCATCCTAGAAAAACATAATCACTGTACATGTTGTTATCTGATAACTGCACTTCCCTAACTCCTTCACACTCCTCTCCAGTATTCAATGAAGGAAAGCATCAGTTAGCAAAGTCCATATACACCAAGAAAGTCCAGAACAAACTACAACGACCCAGCCTGAAGAGAAATCATAAGAGAGAGCAAAAGGGGATAATCTTCACTGTTATTGTGTTCGGACTAATCCTCGTCGCCTTCGTGCAGGGGTGACGCTTAGGCAAGGATAGCCCGCTTCGGGAACTCCGTAGAGCGGCGTGGCTTGGAAGGCTTTTAGACGAGAAGTCTTCCCACAAGGCGTGTCAAGCCTTGGAAAGGGAAGGTGTCCCTGTTTTCATGGAGAAACGAATCTGGAAGGAACTAGCTTGTTAATGATGAGGACACTCTCGAGTAACACGCCCAGGCCCCCTGGCCAACCTGTCTGAATCTTCTAAGACATGCAGTAAAGGTAAGTCACAGCTCCATCATGAGCTGGGCGTCCTCATCATCACTTTCAAGGTTCCTTCCTCATCCAGTTCATCACCCCTCCCAAGGAACCAGGGACGCTCTCGTCTGTTCACCGCTCCAAAGCGCCCTCCGGGGAGTTCTCAATATTTCCTTCATTTTTATTGTATTGAAGCCATTGATTTCACAAAGTTTACGAACCCACCATTTATTTGCATTTTGTGTTATTTTCTTTGCAAATATTAAATTCTTGGCAGAAACAATTGTCGTCATTTTATTTGTATTCATTAACAAAACCGACTATATTGGAAGATAAATCACAAAATCAACCAAAGTGTATGGCATTAAGGATTTCTCTTGGTTTTTTGTTATTTTTTGTCTTCAATGTTTACATTAGATACATTTATATTTGTCATTATATTATTTACAAGAGTTCCAAATAGTCCAATTTGCTGGGATGTGATCTCACCAAGTTAGTACTTTAAAAAAAATGTCATCAAATAGTACCTTTTTGGAAGTTCAAATGATTATCACTTGGGATAAATTTTGATCTATGAAAGATTCAAATAATCACCGAATAAATCCTTAGAAAGACTAATGTAATGGTTATTTCAATTTTCTGGGATTTATTATGTTGTATTTTTTTAGGATGAACTTGGTAATCAATATATAATTGTAGATCCAGATTGACATTATTATGTCTTTTTTATTAAATTTCTAATAAACAAGAACTATTTTCATGAAAAAAAAACTAAATTGATAAAACCTCATCTTCAAAATTTATTTCAATTTAAATAATATATTTTTAGTACAATAGAAGTATTGAAAGATGAAATCATGGATTGCATGGCTTCGTCAGTTTTTAGGTCTAAAGTGTAATTTTTCTTTCTATTTTTTTTACTTTCCTTTTTTTTTAAATATTTTTATATCTAATTATATATAAAAAGAATTTATAAAATTACCTTAAGAATATAAATAACAAATGTACCATCACGTCAAAAACCGAAAAGGAGCTTATAAATTTATTTATTTATTTTTCATTACAATTAAAAATATGAAGATTAAAGAGCTTGCATTTTTATTAATACTCGAATTAATTTTTGTATTGCACCCTTAATCTTAAAGGGTACAGTATCTACTAACTTTTCTCTCTAAAAACCAAAAAATAAAATACTAAAATATTTACCCGAAACAGCATGGAAAAAGAAAAAAAGAATATTTACTCCACTCTATCATATTTAATAATATAGAATACTAATGAGTAAATTTATTTTTTTGGGTGAACCTAATGAGTAAATTTTTTTTTTTACATGGGAGGTCTGAGACTAGAACCCATGACCTAGGGGAGGGGGAAATCCTAAGTGTCCCTGCAGCCACCAACTGGGCTGCCTTACGCGAACCTAATGAGTAAATTTTAACTAATTAATAGTTGGGATATTTTATTCCTCCCTTTTATTTTCGTGGAAGCATATTTCTCTTTTTGCTCATTTAATTAAGTTGTACTAATTGGTGGAGTTGTGGAGGTGGACACTGATGATGATGGGTTTGCTTTTGGTGCTTTTCTGCATATACGGATAAGAGTGGACATTACACGACCCTTACGTCGTGGAATATTCTTAGCTACTAATTCAAACGAACGCAAGAAATGGTTTTGGGTGAAGTACGAAAGGCTATCGGGTTTCTGTTTCAACTGTGGGGTGGTAGGACATGGAGAGAGGGAATGTGAAGCTCCTATGGTGGATGGACCAAAACCATACGGAGATTTCCTAAAGGTCTCTACTGGGTCCGGTTTTGTGGCTTGTAGGGTTCGAGATGCAAGCAACCCCACTGCTCTGGCCGGGGTTCGAAATCCTGATGATTTTGTTCCAAACTTGTTGAGGTCAAAGTTCGATGGCAGCTCCGGGAGCAATTCTCAGGAACACAGGAGTTTGAGTGATGGAGCTGTAGTTAAGCAAGCAGGTAAAGGGACAGCCCTTTCTCCAGGCAAGAGTTTTCAGCAGCCATCAATTGGCGTACATTTTACCAGTCCGAAGAGGAAGAGGGACGATGAGATCAGTATTGCTAGCAGTTCCGAAGGTGCCCAAGGAACGAAACAGAAGATGAAGGTTGGAGCAGGGGAAGAAGCTTTAAACGTTGAATCGGCGAGGACTGGTTTCCAGTCCCGCCGAAAATTATGAGGGTGTTATGTTGGAACTGTAGGGGGCTTGGGAATCCTCGTGCAGTTTAGGCCATTCTCCTACTGGTTAGGATGAAAGTTCCCAGATTAGTTTTTCTCTCGGAAACTAAACTTTTTGCTAGAGAGATGGTTCGGTTAAAGAGGAGGCTTGGTTTTAATAATGGGGTGGCTGTTGACTGCGGGGTTCACAGGGGGGAGGCCTGGCATTGTTATGGAAGGACTCAGTTGAGGTTTGTCTCCAATCTTATTCCAAGGGTCATATTGATGTCAAGGTGTCTAATCATGAATTTGGTGACTGGAGATTCACCGGTTTCTACGGGAATCCTGTTCATTCCTTAAGAAACCAGTCTTGGGATCTTCTCCGGTTATTGGCTGGGCAGTATGAGTTACCTTGGCTGCTTGGGGGAGATTTCAATGAGATCCTTTGGGGTCATGAGAAGGAGGGTGGTTTGCCAAAGGAGCAAGCACAGATAAACCAGTTCAGAGATGCTATTGACGATTGTGGCCTTGAGGATATCGTTGTTTCCAGTAATCCTTTCACCTGGAGCAGAAGACTCAGGCTTAATCAGACTGTAAGGGAGCGTCTTGACAGATTTTTGGTCAGTCCTTCTTGGAGAAGCAGGATGCATAAGGTTATGGTCTCTCATCTCTCTGCCCCTATTTCGGATCATGAGCCTATTCTAATGGTCTTTGAGTATGATCAGCAAAGTAGGAGACTCAAAGGAAGGGGTGATCGTTTCTTTTTTGAGACAATGTGGACTGGTTACGAGCACTGTGAATCAATTATAGCGGAAACTTGGCTATCTAATAATGAAGGAGTGACCCTGGGTTCGGTTTCGGGGAAACTGAATTCAACAGGACTGAAGTTATCCGTGTGGAGTAAACGAGAGCTTCCTCTAATTCCAAGTGAGCTTAAAAGGCTGCAGTTGGAACTGGATAGCATCTCGTCAATATGCAACCCTTCTCATAATGTTTCTAGTCACAAACAAAAAATTATTGAAGAGATGAACACTCTGTTAGAGAAGGAGGAGAGGATGTGGAAGCAGAGGTCCAAAGTGCACTGGTTGAAGGAAGGTGATAGAAATACCAAATTTTTTCATCAGCGGGCTTCGCAGAGACACCAAAAGAACACTATTACAAACCTGAAAAATTCGGAGGGGGTACTTAGTGTAGATGAGGAGGAGATGGGGGCCATTGCAGTTGATTATTTTGCTTCCCTTTTCGAATCGGGAAATCCTCCTCTAGTTTCATCTGTCCTGGAGGCTATGGATTCAAAAGTGAATGAAGAAATGAATCTGTTTCTTGATAAACCTTTTGTGAAAGAAGAGGTTAAAACAGCTTTATCTCAGATGTTTCCTACAAAGTCTCCGGGACCTGATGGTTTTCCTCCTTGCTTCTTTCAGAATTATTGGCATGTGGTTGGCCTTGATGTTATGGAGAGTATCCTATTATTCTTAAATGAAGGTAAATTCTTTGATAACCTAAATTATACTCATTTAGCTCTTATTCCAAAGCTGAAAAAACCAGATGAGATGAAACATTTTAGGCCTATTAGCTTGTGTAACGTTTTCTATAAAATCATCTCAAAAGTCCTTGCTAATAGGCTTAAAACTGTATTGCCAAATATTATTTCCGAATCCCAGAGTGCTTTTGTCCCAGGAAGGCATATAACTGATAATGTAATCATTGGTTATGAGATGACACACAGGATAAAAAGCAAAAAGCTTGGTAAGCATGGCTGTTTTGCGTTAAAACTAGACATGAGTAAAGCCTATGACAGGGTTGAATGGTCTTTTCTAGAGGCTATGTTGACTAAGCTTGGCTTCTCTGCCAATTGGATCCATTTGGTGATGAAATGTGTGTCTTCTGTTTCTTTTTCAGTTATTATGAATGGGAAGACTTTTGGCAATTTCAAGCCCAAAAGGGGTCTCCGTCAAGGAGATCCGTTATCTCCCTACCTGTTCATTATTATTGCAGAGGCATTGTCAAATTCCTTTTCCCATGCAGAGAATTCAGGGCTGATTCATGGGGCTAAAGCATCTTTCTATGGCCCATCTGTGTCCCACCTTTTCTTTGCTGACGATAGTTTAATCTTTGCCAATGCAAATCTTCGAGAGGCTATGGTTATTAAGCATATCATTGATGATTATAGTTTGGCTTCTGGACAATTGATTAATTTCGACAAATCCTCTATAATGTTCAGCCCAAACTGTTCCCAAGCTACTCGGGAGGAAATAATGCAGTGCTTTGGTATTCAAACCCAAGCGTTCTCTGAATCCTATTTGGGATTAGCTACTCATCTGGGACGATCTAAAAAGAATTCGTTTCAGCCTATTATTGACAGAATCTGGAAGAGACTCAGAGGTTGGAAGGAAAAACTGCTTTCAAGGGCTGGAAAGGAAATTCTAATAAAAGCTGTTGCTCAATCTATTCCTGCGTATGCTATGATTTTTTTTAAGCTTCCCGCTAGTTTTTGCTCCCAACTTAGTGGTATGCTTAACAAATTTTGGTGGGGTTCATCGGAAGAAGATAGAAAGATTCATTGGATGAGCTGGAAGAAGATGTGTCAACCAAAAAGAAACGGTGGGCTGGGGTTCAGAGATTTAGAAACCTTTAATCTCTTTCTCCTAGCTAAACAAGGCTGGAAGATTATTAGATCGCCTGACTGCCTTCTAGCTAGAGTCCTCAAAGCTAGATATTTCCCTAATGTGGGCTTCATGCAGGCATCGGCTGGTAACAATCCTAGCTTCGTGTGGCGGAGCATTTTGGACGGAAGAACTATCTTATCAATGGGTCTTCGCTGGAAAGTTGGTGATGGATCAAATATCAGTATTTGGGATGACCTGTGGATCCCAAGAGCCTGGACATTCAAACCATTAACCCCAAAGCCTCTTAATGGGGTAATCCAGAAGGTGGCTGATATCCTTTCCCCAAATGGTACAGGATGGTGCAGTAAATTAATCTCGGATCATTTTCTCCCAGGTGACAGGGAGTGCATTTTGAGGATTCCTGTGTTTTACCCTCCTACTCCTGATGAACTAATTTGGCACTTCAATGATAATGGTATTTATACTATCAAAAGTGGGTACAATACAGCAATTCAGTATCAGTTTCAAACTTCCAGAGAGGGTGCTAGTTCCTCATCTAACAGTTCCTCTGTTATCTGGAATTATCTGTGGACCTTACAAATTCCAGAAAAAATAAAAATTTTCTGGTGGAGAGCTTTGAGAGATATTCTTCCTTCAAAAGATAATTTGGCGAAGAAGAAGTTAGATATTTCAACTCACTGTGCCTACTGTCATCATGCTGTGGAATCGACTTTTCATTGCCTGGTTGCCTGTCCCTTTGCTGGTGCTGTTCGTGAAGCGGTGGGGCTGTGTGATCTTTCTTGGCCATCAACAATTGATTCCTGCATGCAGTGGTTCGACTGGGTGTTTAAATCAAAAGCTAAGGATCAAGTGGGCTTCTTATTAGTTGTCTTGTGGTTTGTTTGGTTCGCTAGAAATTGCAGGGATCTCAATCAAACTCACAAGAGGGTGGAGGAGGTGGGTTTAGAAATTACCTGTTTTTGGGACAACTGGGTGAAGTCCAACCGCCGGGAGTGTGACGGAAAGCCGCTGTCCAGGGATCCTGCGATGGTACATGCGGATAGGAGTGGTATTGGCCCTGCCCCTGTTGCCGAGGTTGTTGATTTGGTGTTGTTCACCGATGGGGCTTCCTCAGTTCACTCCGAAGCGGGAGGTTTGGGTTGGGTGCTAGTGGATGGCAATGGGCAATTTGTAGCGGGTGGTGCTGAAAGAAACCATCAGCTTCTAAGGCCTATCTACCAGGAAGCCGCGGCTATCATTAGAGCTTTGGAGTTGGCAAAGGAATTGAATGCTTCCAAAGTGCTGGTCAAATCTGATTGTAAATTATTGGTGGAAGCTCTTTCCTCAAAAGTGGATGATTTATCTGAGCTAGGGAACTTAATTAGTGTTATTTTAAGTCTAGCAAACTCGTTTGATTATTGTTTGTTTTCTTTCATTGGTAGAGCAAACAACAAAGCGACACATTCGTTAGCCAAATGGATTGTGCATGCTCCTGTAAACAGGGTCAGGTTTAATACCCCCCTGTCTTCCTGTGTAAGTTCCTTTAGTTTGTTGAATGAATTTCTAAAGTTTCAAAAAAAAAAAAATTAAGTTGTACTTTATTTTGGAAATATCCTTGGAGATGTTCTTTTGCTACATTTCCTTCCCTTATGTATGGCTCACTTAAGTAACCAAACATGTGCAGGCAGTATCGGATGGTCAATGTGATTATCTTTTTTTATTGAACTTATTATACAATATTACTATACAATTTCTTTTGTTTAAATAAATGTATATACCTCATAATTTTTTATTTCTAAATTTAATAATTTCAATTTCTTTCCCCTCACTCTTAATACAAATACTATGATACAAATTCTTCCTAAAGATAATTTTCATATTATTAATTTTTTCCACCAAATTTTACAGTTTATTTTTTTTTACAATCCAATTTCTACTAACAATATTTGTACACATTTTTTTTAATACTTTTATTATTATATTCTTTTCATTATGACCCTTCCTGAGGACGGGTCTACTTACTAGTATTCTTAAAGCATTCATTAGCATTTTCTTTAAAAAGAATTTCAACATTATAAATAGGACCAAAACAAAAACCTCAAAAAGGTCTTATAAATAGGACCGGAGGAAGTAATTATTTGTTTTGAATTTGAACGTTATAATTATTAAGTAGCATATTTACCCTCATTTTTATTGTGGTGCTTTTATATCGATCATTATAATTACTAGCATTTACTCCCAAACACTCACTTATTCAGACAAAATTACTTATTTTATTTCCTTAAATAAATTTTGTAAAGTGTAGAAAAACTATCATCATTATGATTACTAGCATATCCACCCCATTTTTATACTCGCTTTTATGTCGTAAAATGTTTTGTTTGAAAATTTGTGAAATGGGATATCTTAAATGAACGTGAAATCTCCCGAGAGTATCTTATAAATAGGGACGGAGGGAGTATAAGCAAAATTAACTACCTTTATTAAATTTTGTTTTATTCTCAATGCCACTTTCCTAAAATATCTATAGAAAATTGTTATATTATTTAATTTTTGTTTCATTCTTAATACCATTTTTCTAAAATACCTCTACTTTTATAAATTTGAGAAAATTAAATACATTCAACTAACCTTCTCCTTAATAAGCGTAAAAGTTGGTTAAAATTGCTTATAATTCGAGCCGGAGGGAATATTGTTCTAGGTCGGCGATTTTTCTCTCCATCTATGGCTGTAGGTCTGTGGTAGTCGGTAGATGCCCAAAATGGCTTCTTTTTTTTACTAAACTGTCACTTTGGTCATTCACTTTAGTCCTTGATTTTTCAATAATTCCTTTTCAATCCCTCACTTTGAAAAAAGCTGCTCACTTTAGTCCCTGTCAACTTTCTCCGTTCATAAACGTGAATGTTTTACACATGTAGTCGTTAAATAACCTATACACAATTGATCGTTAACATATTACACATGATGCTGAATTTAAAAGACAGAAATTAGAGGATAAAGAGGCTATGACTGCTGAAGAGGCAGCTAAAACGCTAAGACAACTGCAAATAAAGCAGTTGCTGAAGCTGTGACAACCGCAGAAAATACATCAGTTGATGAATCTGTGGCAGCAGCACAACAACCAGACGTCGTGGAGGTTATATGACAGCCACATGTGTAAGACATGAACATATATGAAATGAGAAAGTTGACAGGGACTAAATTGAGCAGCTTTTTTCAAAGTGGGGACTAAAAAGGAATTATTAAAAAATCAAGGACTAAAGTAAAAGCTCATTACAAAGTGAGGACCAAAGTGACAATTTAGTTTTCCATTTCCATACAAATTACATTTTCTTATGGAAGTATCATTGCTCTGTTATGGAACAGCGCAACTAATTCCCGACATTTCTGAGGTTGTAGCAATTCAGGGCAGGTTCGTTTTTTGTCCTATTCACTGCCGTGCATGCTAACGTTGGCCGTCGGACGCAAAACAACCCCGAAGATCATCCCCGGTGATCAATTTTCCTCCGCCCAGATCATCTCAGCAGTTTTGTTATTGTCCCTCCCAGAAGGTAAATTGTGATTCATGTTGTTCTCTAAAAATCAGTCATTGTCAGCTCATTCTAATCACGTGCCTTCAATCTCTCTTTTTTAGTGTTGTTCTTTATTTGAGAAAGAAATAGGAAGCGAAATGCATTGTTTTACCATTTGCAGAAACCGTTGCATGCCTAATGTTTGTGAAAATGCCTTATTGAATATTCAAAATGATGCAGACTATAACTAAGTTATAACTAAAGATGATACTAAAGATGATGAAGACTATAACTAAGTTATAACTGGAATTGATTTGTACCTAAGTTTAAGTTATTCATCATGGTGATTATTGTCAAATGTAATTAAGTCAAATCTCATGGGATTGGAGGATTTTAAGTTTAAGTTTGTAGAACCACAACCTTTGGAATTGGAGGATGAGTACTCAAATGTAATTAAGTCAAATCTCATGGGTGATTATTGTCATTTCCAATTTTAAAAAAAGATTATTGGAGCTTGATTGATTAGTGCTTGTGTGTGTGAGCGTGAGTGTATACAACCTTATATTAGTTAGTTGTTGTTAATGAGTAAAACTTGTGTATTATTACTTAAAAAGGTGATGGGCTTGGTGATATATGTAGCTACTGACTTTTTTGTCCATGCACTCATTTATTGTTTTCTTCTCTTCTTATAGGTCTATGGAAGCCAAATGCTTCTGCAAAAAGATTTTGCAGTTCCAGTTCGCCACTTTGCTAAAGAGGCTGCCCCTCCTGCCCTTAAGGGAGATAGTGAGTTCTCCTCTTTATTTTTATTGTTTATCATGGATTTTTCTTTACCGAGTTCATCACTGCACTTGAAGTTGTTTGTCTAATTGCTAATCAATTTGAAACGAGATAATGGTTGTCTGCTTCTCTATTTGATCCGGTAATTGCAACTTTAGTTGCCTTTATCAATAAGATAAAAAGAAATGTGCCTATAAGTTACTCTTAATTTCATGTAATTAGCTATGCTGAAGAACATCTTTGTGGAGTTGAAGAACAAATATGAGACAGCCATGGGCATATTAAAGCAAGAGAAGATCACCATTGATACAGATGATCCAGCTGCTGTTTCTCATTATGCAAAGGTCATGAAGACTATTAGGGTGAAGTGAGCTTCTGCTGTACCTTATGGTTTTTTTTTTTTTCAGATTCCTTCTGTTGAATATATAGGTGGTTTATTTTGTAAGCTTACAAACATTTGATGTCCGTTTAATTTATGTTATGCCTATAATTTCTTCTGCATCTTGCAGGGCACGCTTGTCCTCAGAGTCCCAACATATCCAAGAGTCCATTGAAACACAAACCCAAGATATTCCTGATGCTCGAACTTATCTTTTGACCTTGAAGGAAATAAGAATCAAGTGCGTGATGATCTATTCTACTTTATGAGCTTATATATATGTGTGTGCCCTTTTAAATTTTTTAGTTTATACTTAGTTCATATATTGTTTTGTGCACTTTTTTTACAGGAGTGGTCTTACAGATGATCTTGGAGCAGAGGCTCTGATGATAGAAGCATTAGACAAAATCGAAAAGGATTTGAAAAAACCTTTACTGAGAAATGATAAGAAAGGAATGGACCTTCTTCTGGCATCTTAGTATCCACCATCTTAGTTCTATTAGACTATAAGTACTTAAATTTAAGTAGGATAGAGTTATCACTCATGCATCTTTATGATAGGAGGTAGTTATGATAGTTTGTCCATCCTGGTATTTAACTAAGGTTTGAGAAGAGTTTAAAAATTAAAGTGGAGTGTAGGCGTGTAGAGTTAAAAATTTAAAGTTGAGTTTAGCTTTATGTTGATATATAATTTATTGTATATGAGCTTCCATAGTAGAAGTGTAATCGCTTCCTTTGGTAAATCGTAGGTGCGGCGCTTCCTTTTCTCAAAACTATCATATTATTTGATCAATCTGATCTGATCTGATGTATTATGTTGTTTATGCCAGATTGGTGAAAGATACATGCCTACAAATGCTTGAGTCATGCTTACCGTCTCAAGTAAAGTAAAAAGCTTAGCTACATAGTTAGAAAACACAGCCAAAGAGGGCTCTTCTTCTGTTTAGCAGCCAGGGTATATAGAAAAGCTTACGTTATCGAGTTGAATGTGAATAATCCCCTTTTACACCCACGAAACCCATTTAATCGCATAAAAACCTTAATTTTTAAGTTTTTAAATTAGAACATCCTTCCAACTTTTTAGTATAGGCATTGTGTTGATATTTTGTTTTCAAATTTATTTTAGTGCCAGGATCACTCCATTGGCGAGCAAGGAATATGGCACTTGGGTCAGTGCTGGGAGCAGCAGTTTGCTTTCCTTTAGGTAACATTGCTCTTAATTCTTGATTAGTTGCCTATGGTAGCCACTGATGAGAGTTATACTGATATGTGTAACTTTATATTAAGTAATTAGTATGCTTTCGAACATATTGCTGTTAGAAGCTTCATCTGAAACTCGAGACAGTAGCATCTGTTTACACACTACTGATATTGGGGTTTTTTCCTATATCCAGTAGTCATAAGATGCTTTTCATTAAGAAATTTTTTTCACAACTGAGATGGTGTGAAATACGGGTGCACACTTTTTTTAGAGAGGCATGAAGACTGGGAGCATGTGGAATGCTATCATATCTTAGTAGGTTTGTTCCTTTATCTATAGTGAGTTATGAAGTTCAATTTGATGCATTCTTTGGTGAGGTGACGGGGGACGGTTCCTAATTTGCAGGGAAAGTGGCCTGAGTGTATTTGACCCCAGTGTCAAACAATCCCTAAGGACCCTTGGTGATTGATTCCACTTTAGCTTAGGAGAGATTATTGCCCGGTCCTGGACCACCACCTGGACTGTGGTCCAGACCAATAAACCCATGATACGTGGTGAAAGTTGCAGACTCAACCAGGAGAGAGAACTTGACCGTCATTTCTCACTCCGTTAAGATTTTTATTTCCCTTCTAAAATTGGCGCCCAAATTTCATTTTCATTTCATCTAACCCCCTAAGCATTTTACATAAAATACATAACAGTGGCAGAGCAGTTTCATTTCCATTACTTATAGAGCAACTGCCACCGTCACTTACGACCTTGCATCCCCGAGCAATCGCCGCCACCGACCAAACCACTTGACGCCGCCACAGACTGAACCACTTGACCGCTCACGCAATAACTGTTATACCGCTCTTCTTCCCCTCAACTCAGAAACTCTCCTCCACGACACCACTACTCCATGAAAACCCAACTCCATGCCCCGCAACCACCACCATTGAGACGTGCCACCGCCTACAACCTTGCGACCCTAAAACAAATCCGAAACCGGAAAGAGAAAACCCATTTCAATTGTAAACTACCTCATCAGCTACCTCGTATTTATTTTTCGTTCATACCCACACCAGAAAAATTGATTTTTCCAACACCCACAAGGCTTTTTTTTGGTTCATTGTGCCTCTTTACCTTCACAGTTCATTTGAATCGCGAGTTGTGCCTTTGGGAAGTGATGAGTGACTTTATTTGTCGATTGCAACTATAGCCAATTGGGATTTTGTTAATTGCAACTATATTCCTATCCTTATTCTTTTTTTTTTTTTAGTTGTAGAAAATAGTGTGTATTGAGAAGATATTGAACTAAGGGTTAGATTGGGAGGAGCATATTTTGGTTTATCATGTAGTTGGGCTTGAGAAGTTTTGAACTTTATAAAATCTTTTTTTTCCAAGTGAGCATGTATTTTAACCCTTAAATTCTGAAATTTTGCTTGGCCTCACTAACCACTATATGGACAAGGGCAAAATTTCTTTTTTTAACTTTAACATACTGCATAAAGTAGTTATATGATTATGTTTAGATGTTAGGTATAACATTCATTTATAATTATTAGGAGTAAGTGAATCTCATCATTAGGCATAAGTGATTTGTGGCCACTGCTATATTTTGTGCCACGAGTGTAATTCATATGGAGAATTGAACAACCATACTACAGCCTCCTGAAACCATCATACACCATGAATTATCTTGGTTGAGTTTTAATAGCATGCAATCTTCTCATTTGTATGCCTGGTGTAATAGCACAATTTACATTAAGTTTTAGCTTTTCTTTTTGAAACACTTACCATTACAAGGTTCTGATTATTTGGCCTCCAACAACCAAATCTAACTTAAGTAAATTGTATTTGGATTGAGGAGATTTGTGTCAATTTAACTGAGTTGGATTTAATAATATTGTTCATGTGACATTCTCTCATTGCTCATGGTGAAGGTGTTGGCAAGTGATGAACTTTGGCATGTTCAAGGTGGAAAAGCTTCTAATATTTTGGAAGGTGGAAAAACTCCTAATGTTTTGAAAGATTGGAAAAGCTTAATTTGTACTGATATGGGTTTTGAAAATGAATATCATATTAGTTTTATGTTTATTAGTTGAATTTGTAATTGATTATAAATTTAGGATCCTTTGCTGCTAAATAGAAGCTTTGTTATTTAGCTTTTGAACTTTGGTAAAATTGATGCTTGTAATGAGTAAAAGCCATATAAATAAAGATGGCAAAGAAACTTGATTGTCAAACAATTTAGTGGCCATACATTATTGCAGCAAGTTGGGATCCCCACGTTCATTTCATATTCTTCATAATAATACTCAACCACAATCTCTACTTCCATTTGACATTTGAGAAACAGGTACTGAAGATGCCACAAGGAGAATCAAGATCACTTCTTTCCTCCCATTTAAATATGTGTAATATTACAGTAGCTATAACACAAAAATAATTTGCAATAATGTACAAAAAATAAGATGAGGTTTACATTCAGTTGCACAAAAATAACAAATCCTATCTACTTACTACATACAGAGCCAAATCTAAACAAATGGGCAACATGATCATTGCTACTAATATTACATATTAGAACAAAATTTGCAGCTGATCTGATCATAACCAAATCTGGATGTTGGTGAATCATGGTCTGATCATAACCAAATCTGGTCAATGTTGGTGAAGCATGGCAAGACAAAACCAAATCAGGTCAATGACATATTTAATGCTTTAGGTGTTTGTTCTTTGCCATTAGCGAGGCTGGGTTGCACATCCTTTCTTAATAATTGTTCACCACATAAGCTTCTTGCCATTATCTTATAGCTGGTGTTGGACATGGTACATTAATCTAAGTACAACATCATAAAACAATGTAAGTTAAATCTATGTACAATATCTAAGGTTATGTCAGAAAAAAACTTATTAGCAAGTTCTTGAAGAAATTACACCCTATCAAAAGAGAATCCAACACCAAAATAAAATGCCCCCAAATCAGAAAACAACAATATAAAAACCAAACTAAGCAAATATCAAAAATGGTAGAGCCACAAAATGATATGCAGGTCCCATAATCTCAAGTTCAACCATAAGCTCAACAGCTTAAAAACATGTTTTTTCCTTTCAATAGCATTAGAGTCACAAACAAGGGAACAATTGACTAATGTTCAAGGTTATTGAAATAAAAACAAATTGAAACAAAAAGAGTTAACAGCAAGCATAAGAAAACAACTTCAATACATCATACAGAATAATAGAAATTAAACAATAATAATAGGGTTAAAAATAGAGAGGTGGGGGAAAAAGGGAGACCTTTAGAAAGGCTGGACACCGGTAGAGATACTTGGACCGAATCCGAACCCGACTTAGAAGAGAAGGAAGCGGTGTCGATCAGCGGTGTATATGTATGGTGGCGATTCTAGTGGTTGGGAGCGTTCAATGATGCGTTGGGGTTTGTAGCACGATCTGGGTAGAGCGGTGGAGAAAAGTTTTCCAGTTTTTGGATCTGCAAGGAAGGAAGGTTCTTTTCTGGAGAGAGGAGAGATGGTGATGAAAGGAGAGGACCCAAAATGAGAAGGGAATCAATTTTGAAATGAAATGCGAGGTGGTGTGTGTTAACGTCCGTTACTTTTTTACTATGCTGATACCTCTGACATTTTCCCCACGTGTCAAGAGTTTATTGGTCTGGACCACTGTCCACGTGGTAGTCCAGGACCGGACAATAATCTCTCGGCCCTATTTAATTTGTTTTTTTTAATAGGCAAAATAATTTTTTTTTGGGGAGGTGGAGAAAGTGACTTGTCCTAGCTAACACTTATGTCTGGCTGCTCAACCATTTTTGCTATGTAATTGTATGATAAAAAATAAGTTTGTCATTATCTAAGTGTTTGAATAATTTTTATTATGGTATCAATACTCTTGGTACTCAAAGCAGCAATACTATTACCTTTTTGGTTTTTCTAACCTATGCACCCGATGCATATGATAAGGTAACATAAATAATAAAATTATATTGAAAAATTAAATAATTAATTTTTTAATTCATTAAGTATACGATTTTTCAACAAAATTTTACTTTTTAATGTGTGATTAATGTATGCACTAGATACATAGGATAGAAAGACCCTTAATTTATTTAAACATTTATAATAGTTTTTTTTTTGTTACAACGCGAGGGTTTGAACCCTGAGTCCTAAGCTAAATGTCCCTAGGCGCTAACAATTGAGCTAACCGCACGGGACAAACATTTATAATAGTTAGTTATAGAAAAACAAATTTAATGTGAATCACTCTCGTGCATTGCACGGGTGCTACACTGGTATTAGTCCAACAGTCACATTCGTGTTGTTGGTATTGTTGTGTGTACCCTCTAATAACCGTGGAGAGCTCTTATTTGTACCCTTATCATTACTACATACATCCAATTTTTATAATTTTTAACACCAACTTTCCAATTTTACCCTCTTTTCAAAAAATTAAACTTTTTATTCGTTTCTATTTATACTCATCCTCTCTCTCTCTAAAAATTAAACAGCCTCTCTTGTTCTGCATCCACTTCTTCTTCTTTAATTTTGTTCATGATCAGTAACTTATTCTCCTCTAAAAAAATCAGGAACACCACTGCAAAAGCAATCTCCACATCCAGGCTCTCATATGAAATAACAACCACAGTCAATTAGTCAATTAATAATCTTTGTTATAAAACACACCATGAATCAATCCACCTTCTCTGGACCAAGTTCTCAACACAAAACAAAGCAAAACCATAATTCAGTCAAAAGAACATATATCACAACTGACGTAGTTGAAATTATGGTTTTGTCTTCGTTTCTCTTCTTTTTCCCTTATCCATTTCAGTGATGGATTTCACATCCGTGGTTATGTTCGAATCTCTCATCCGTCAAGGTGACGGATCCTCCATTCATGGAATAAGACGGATTAATTATCCGTTTCAGTGACGAATTTTGCATCCGTGTTGTGTTCGGATCTCTTATCCATCAAGGGGACGGATCCTTCATCCGTAACCTTTAGATTAAGTGATAGATTATCTCTGTTGCATGTTTCACGATTTGCTTGGGACAGAAAAGAAAAATAAGAAGTTACCTCTGGATTAAAAACAACACATCAACAATATTCATAATAATGTTTTAAGTGATTAAGAAGGTATGCAAGGTTTAGTTTTGGTGTCATGGAGAAGAGGGTTTTTATGGAGAAGAAAGTGAGTGTGAGTTGTAATACACAGGGTGTGAGTATTGATATAAATGGGTTTTTAGGAGGATTAGGGGTGTAAATAATAGGAACGGGTATAAATAACAAATATATGGGTGTGAGTAATAAGTTAAGGATAATATTGGAAAGTTGGTGAAAAAATTATAAAAATTGGGTGTATATGGTAATGATAAGGGTGCAAATAACATCTCTCAAATATTCGATCTCCACCCAAACTAAAATTGTTGTACTGAAAAGCAAGTTTAATTTTGCTAGAAAATCTGCTACTTTATTATTGTTTCTCCTACTATGGGAAAGATTGCAATCAATGAATGAACGTTTAAGAGCTTTGCGGTCATCAATTGGCTCATGAAAATATGAAAAACAACTTGGGTTATCATTCAAGCGTGTCTACTTGCAAACAATCAGTCTAAAAAAGTGCCTGCGAAAAACATAAGTCACTCGCTAGTTCCATGCTCCTATAATTCTATCGGTGCCTATACTTCTATAATAGTATTTGTTTGATATGCTTGAGGATAGAACTTTGTAGCAGTTGCCATAACTTTACCATCATTGATAAGGAAAACAACACCTAATCTAGTGCAATGCCAAAACGCTTGGCTGGTGACATCCATTTGCATGAGAAATTAAAGTTATATGATGGAGTCTTCACACTATAACACCCTTTTATTTGTAGTGAACCTCCTTATTAATACGTCTTTTCTTTAGTTACATGCCGCAGGGAAATACTAGAGATACAACCTACCTCATAAATAATCATCAAGTTGTTTTTCCTTCTCAGCAACTTGCAGGACAAATTCATAAGTTTGGGTTTTATTCTGGAGAGACAGAAGGGTTGCTCTAGCTTCTTCAACCTTATGTGGTTTGTCTCCGAAAAACTCGTTACCCCAAAAGATTAAAGGGCCTGACCAATACAAGAAATTTTAAGATTGACAACTCCACCGGTTTACTAGCCTCGTTTCACTATTCCGGTGCACTTTTCATGCTCAAGCGATACTTTCTCAAATCTGTATAACCGTTGTTTCCTTCTTTTTCGTTGACAACAACGCAAATTGAATTCCACAACAATTGCCACTTGCCTTCTCATCTGCGTCAAGCACGACATTGAAATCACCTATGCACAACCATGCCTCATCATTGAAATAATTAAGCTAAAACAATCATGTACATATATAATAGAGTGTCGAAAGGCAAGGTTGACATGGTAAGTTGAGTAGCAATTGGAACAAATACATTGAAAGGAGAAAATGCAACTGACAACATAAAGTAAATCAAAGTATGTACAATGGTACGTTTTTGCTTTACCTAGACAAAACATTCGATAGCCACAAGATTTCTAAACCATATATACCAGATTTAGGGCATGTTGGGTAAATAGCTAAATTAAGCGCTTATTCAGTAAGTGTTTATCACATGAGAGCTTAGGAGTGCAGAGATCCTTCTATGCTCATTTTAGTTTATTGCATAAGCTTCTCTGACAAGCTTATTGAAATAAGCTAAAAAAAGATTTATAGGAAGGTCAAAAAATATTTTCATAAGCTCTTCCAAATTCATGCTTAAGTTTGTATATGATAAGATAAGCCCAAATAAGCTCTCTAGAAGCTTTTCCAAACGCCCCCTAGACCCCATGCTCATGTAATACCAAGGTCTATCTGCATTTCTCTCACCTGCTCGGCTGTTGGTCTAATATCTGGGTCCTTCTGTAAGCAAGAGTCAACAAAGGAGCAGAATTCAGGTGAAAACATTTGTTTTGATGGCAATGGTGATGGGTCATCCAGGATCTGGCACAAAACCAGACAGAAGTACATGTGTGCAATCAGAAGGGGTTTGCGCATAGTTGTACATCAGTGATCACAATAAGTATTATGAGCTAATGGATCCATTAGTGTGCCATTTACTGGGGTGTTGCCCCAATGGTAAGGAGGGTGGTACCACATAGGGGAGGTCTCGGGTTCGAGCCCCCTGTGGCGGTTTATTTGCAGGAGTTTACTAACATTACTAACAACTGACTTTGGCCGATCAAAAAAAAAAAAGTGTGCCATTTACTGGAAAAATAAAAATCAGACTCCATATATCCCACATGATGACAGAATTGCAAGGGAGGGACTTTTCAACCTAATTCCAATTTAAACAGTGATTGACGGTAATTTTAACCAAGCTTCTAGTTCATATGTTTGAGTGTGCATTTCTGTATACTAAGTTAAAGTATCAAACAAAGGACGACCTTAATTTTACTCTATATAACTATCTAATCAAGATAATGTACAATGATAGTGTTGCTAGTGCAGTGTTGATATTCATCTTCTAGGCCTAGACATTGCCGAGAAATTAATAGATTGTGCATAAAATAAAATAAAATAAAAAAATCCGGGGAGTGAAGTTAGTTTGAGTAAGTTATGTGCTTTCAGGCGTATCATATGAATTATGTCATCTATCTTCAATTCATAGCATTGTCGTAAAAACCAAAATAGATTTCTAGTGTTTTCTTTAGTGCAATTAACGCTATTGTTTTAGATGACCACATTCGGGTAAACAACTTAATTAGGCACTTACCTTAGCGCTTATCACATGAGAGTTTATGACCTTCCTATAAGCTCTTTTCTGCTTGTTTCATGAGCTTCTCTGACAAGCTTATTGAAATAAGCTGAAAAAACTTATAGGAATGTCATAAGCTCTTTCCAGTTTCAAACCAGCCCTGGGCCTAAAATTTCAAGGGACCCCAAATTTTTTTTAGGAGTATACATATATAAAAAAAAAATTTAACTCCCTTTTAATTTTCCCACGGCAGTAGTGCAGCATGACAGCATCCTTCCTCCACAAGCCAAATACAGTTATCAACACAACTCTTGACCTTTTTTTTTGTTTTCCAAAATTTCAGTACTTAATGTGCCTTAATCTTCTCTTCTCTTATTCTCTAAGACTTTAACGGTTCCACACTTCTAATCTTCTGGTCTCTTCTATTTCTATTAATCTCTTGGCACAAGTAACATGTTAGGCTAGTAAAGTTTTAATGTCCACTGAAATTTATGTCCACTGAAAAATTTCAGTGGACACATTCACTTATTCATTTGGAGGGTCCATGCGGTTGTTTTTAAAATTAACGGTGAGGATGAGAGACCGGTTGGACAGGTTGGAGGTTCAAGTGGTAAACATAATCTGGTGCAAACAAGTGTATCACTTGGAATTTGGACCTTTTTCATTAGGTGACTTGTGGGCTTTTTTGTTTATTGGGTGTGGGCCTTGTTTTTATTGGGTCTGAGCTATGTTTTTGTTTGATTTTCACACTTATTAGAATGTTTGTTTTTGCAAGGTGTATTAAACTAATTATGAGCTGTATAATAAAATTAATTATATAAAATAATAAAAATAATTATAATAATTTGATTAATACTCAAATGATGCACATGGTTTAAATTATATTATTAATCCTGTTGGAAGGTGAGTAAGTAGGATACAACATTTGAAATTCATATATTACTATTAAATTATTGTTTAACTTTTATGCTTCATTGTGTCACTGAAAAAATTGTTGGTACATAATATTAGTAAATAAAATTAATAAATTAGAAGACTATGTAGTTATTATTAGTCACTCGTTTTGACATAGTAAAAGGGCAAATACTGATGAGTAATACTAATTATTTAAGTAAAAAATTTAAACTAAAAATAACATACGTAATTTATAAATAATCATTGACATTAAAAAAGTTGCACGGTAGATGCGTTATTATTTTTTTAGTTTTGTTTAATAAGAAATCAATTTTACTAATAAAACGATTATATTGATGGTATAAATTTAACGGTATAAAATTTGATTGAACAGTGTGACTTTTCAGATATACTTCTGTTTGCGGGTTTTTCGTCCGACGCCTGCCGAACTGACGGTTAGGTGTGGGGAGTGGGTAACGACAGGTTAAATGGTAATCTTGCAAGGGCACTTGACCGTATTTTCGGTATTTTGAGTTCGTAAGTGAAAGCAGGAATTGCGAAACCGGCACCAAGGGCACGGTGCGGTCGAATAAAAAAATCGCAGGAAAGAAAAGTGCAGGGAATCGTAAAGTAAAGCAATTAAATTACGAGGGAAATTAAATTGCAGGTAAGTAAAAGGTGCAGGAAAACGTAAAGTTGCATTGAATTTAAAAGGGATGGAAGGTTGAGGTCCTTTACAATGGCGTTTCTCCGTTTGTCTGCTCTGTGTGAGACGTCTAGGATTTTTAGCCTGAGTGCGTTTACCTAGCAACCAACCAACCCCGATTACACACTAAGGACTTCCTATTTATAGGAATCCGAAACTATTTACAAGGTTATTCGCACGTTCTGCACAACCGCAGAACCCACGTTTTTGATAACTACCCACTACGCTATCCCCCACGATGTAACTGCCCACGTCGTGGTTTGGGCTTAGATGATGCTTCTGTCGACTTGTGGTGACATCTTTGCTGAAAACCGCTTCGACTGGCCTCTTCCTTCGACCGCAACCTTTGACTCTTGTCTAAGTCTCTTTGTTGTTCGAAGCATTGGCGTTGTTGTGCTCCAGTCTCTTGGTTTTGTGGTGTCGTCCGACATCAAGCTCTTTTCGACAGACGGGGCTATCGCTGAAATAAGCGTTCGACCCGCTGTCGGCCTAAAACGCATTCGACCGATATTGGTGACATGTAATCCAACCAAACGCTGTTTCACCAGCATTCAATCAAAAACATGCCCCCGACACTTCTAATGGAATGTCGTCAAAGGACTTCTTCCTTTAACTCTTTAATAGGAAAAGGTGGTCAAAGCCGATCCTAGCAGGACACAAACCTTGACCTTGGAATTACAAAGACTTTTTTCCAACGATTGTTTATCAAGTTAATACCTCTTCCACTTTGGAATTCTCAGTATTAACCCACAATGTCGGAAATGGAATCTGTGTAATCCCACATATCTATCCTTTGCCTATTCAAGAGGATAAAGGTGGTATTCGGGATAGACAATTCTTCATTTCCTTGTCTTCATCCGAATACCTTAATCCCACACATTTATCCTCTAATGGACTCTCATTTGTGTGGAATATGAATCTTTTTTCCTCTTTCCAGAAATCATGAAGGCATTGCTTAAGTTTTTCCATTGTAACTCGTGGCTTTTCTTGGTAACAATTGAGGATTTTATAGCCACAAGTAGCATTTAATGCCTCCATAATTACTTTGCCGTTCCCAATGCTGATTAGACACTTCTGACTCCTCTTTTCTCGTGCCACCATTCCCTCGACATAAACCTTCCGTTTCCGCCTCTTCCTTTTATCGACACACGTTCACGTCCGTCGAAGTCACTTTTAAGTCATGCCACTTAAGTACACCTCCCTCGACATCACTTATGTTGTCGACACAGTCCTTTGATCGAAATCTACCCTTTTGTCGGATTACACGTACACCTCCTTCGAAGTCACTTTTGAACAGAACTTTCAAGTACACTTCCGTCGACATCACTTATGTATCCGACAATCGTAACCTTTTGTCGATTTCAATTTTCCCGTAAACAAAGGCCCCCCAAGTTTTGGTGTGCGACGCATCTTTTAGGAGGATACCAAAAGTTGTATCTTTTCGAAATGTCCTTTCATCATTAGGATTCTGAAGCGGCAAGTTTATCTTTTTGAACTAACGTCTTCTATTGGACCATCGTGTTGGTCTAAAACGTCTTTTTACTTCCTATTTAAACTCCATCGATAATCTTTATCCCTCTTTTATCTCTTCTTGCTAACTACTGCATCTCTTTTTCCTGATTTGGAAACCTTTTTCGCCTTCCTTAAACCCTATTTTCATCATGGCAATCCAAGGCGTTCTTGACCCAGCAATTGATACAGAAGTAGCATACCATGAACGTAGCCTTATTATACCTGCCACTTCGTTCATTCCCGCAGACGGTACTCCTGTCAATCCTTCTCTTGCCTTCTTGGGTCCTTTGATGACTGTTGAAGAGTCTCTCAGTCCTGTTATGAGTGCCAACTTTCCACTCTCTAACCCTGAAGCAATTCGTCCAGTGGCCACACTTAATCCTGTTTACACTAGCCACTTCGACAAAGATCCTTCTCGTAGGGTTTTACGCAGTGTGAAACCTTTTACTGCCTTCATCAAATGGTACGACAAGCTTCGGCCTCTCAAGAATAAATCTTGGAAAAAGGTCGGTTTCGAAGACCTTTTAATTCTGACTACCTGCAACCTTCACCTTGATGACGGACTCTTTGGTGCTGCATGTTATTTTTGGTGCCGTCGGACTAACTGCTTCCATTTCCGATACGGCATGATGACTCCTACTCTTTTCGATGTGGCGGCTTTGACTAGTCTTCGTCCTGATGGAGAAGTTTTGACTGTTGAAAGAAAACCCACTGATGTAGTGCAGATTAGTGAGGGGCCTTTTGCTTTTAGCTCTTATGTCGAAGCGCGCTTTGAGGAATACCAAGATAGTCCGACAGTTAGCAATGAAGAACACGTCGAGTTTTTGACTGTGTGGCTTAGTGCCTTTGTTTTCTGCACCAAATCTCGACAAGTAAACAAGTCTTTGGTGCCTTTAGCCACAATCCTGCATGAAGAAAGGCAAGTGGCCCTTAGCCAACTTCTCTTGGCAAAACTGTATTCGACTTTGGGCCACGTCTCCGACATCATCAGACTCCACAGACAACACGTGACCAATGTAGGAGGTCCTGTTTGGCTTCTACATTTATGGCTTAATGCAGTTTTGAAACGTCACATGGTGTCTGCGCATAAGAGCGTTTGTCCCTTCAAATTCAACTATAGCTGTTTGGCAGCAAACTATGAAGTTCCCGTGTTGTCGCATCGCAACAACACTTTTCTTCACTTCATGCAAATTCTTGCCAACATCACCATGGCTTCTGAGGTTGTCGAGTTTTCGCCTTTCGTGGAAAGGTCTGTCGGTCCTGATTGGTTCCGTCTACCTTTCCCTGGTCCCAACGTTGCAGCAAGAAGGTTGAATGATGCCCTTTGGGGGCATTATTTGAGTCAAAGGGTCTTGTTTAGTGGTCTACCCGACTATGCTGGCCATGAAGAAAAAGAGATCTTCTTGTATTACCCCAACTGTGTGGCAAGACAATTTGGCCTTTGCCAAGGGTTACCTGCTCCCATGTTTGCATCAGTGTCGCATGAATTCCACCATGGCCATTTGACGGATTTTAAATCTCCTTGGCCCACAATGTTAAACAAGTTTGTGTCGAAAATCATTGCTTCTCTTAGCCGTTTCAATTCTGTCGGCTTTACTCCCTGTTTTTTGGCAAGTCCGAACTTTGTCAATTGGTGGGAGTTGTATTTCAACACATATCATGTGGCCTATGATGTGATTCGTGAAAGGATGAGTGCAAGAACTCCGTCGGATGTAGCAGCCGATAAAAATGGTAAGAACACTTAACATGTTTTATTTCCTTCCTTCAGTTCTCTTTCCATTCGGCTTTCTTATACTTTTCTTTTGTAGTGGTCCGACCAGATTTCATCGATTACACCGCAGAGATTAGAGCTCTTGCATCTAAGAAGAAAGGTGGCAACCCCACATCGCCCAAAAAGCATAAGAAAAGGCGTCATACCACTCCTGTTGATGATTTCGTTGAAGCCAGAAAGCAACAAAAGGGACGAACTGGACAACCGTCGGAAAAACCTTGTGTCGACCCTGAGAAAACTGACAGTTCCTTGGTTCGACCTCTTTCCACAAAGTTGCAAGTATCCACTGCTTCATCTGCTCCGCCAGTCCGTCCTTCAAAACCTTCATCTCAAGTTCAACCACAAACCCGTCCGAAAGCCAAAGGAATCGTCATTCAAGAGTCGTCTCCTCGCATAACTACTCAAAGAGCGCCTGAGGATGCGGCTATCTTGTTTGTCGATGTTACACGCCATGAGCCTCATGTTGGCGAATTTATCCCGACTCCCACACTTAATCCTTTTATGGAAGAGGACTTGGTCGAAGACACCAGCATTCAACTCCAACGACGGCCTGTTCATCGACGTGTAATTCTTGATGAGTTGTCCTCGGATGAACAGCATGTTGACGTTGCATTGGACCAAACCGACAGGCTACGTTCCATCGAAGCCTCTATGCAACAGTGTCTTGACGACACCTCTTCTTCCGCCGTAGTTGCTCAAGGCTCTCATCCAATTGCGGTCGACACTGACCCTGCGGATATTGATACTCACGTGGTGGAATCTCCCGTGGCTGTCGCGAATCTTGAGGCCATGAATACATGTGGCCCTTCCTTTGAGGTACTTGTGAATTTACTCATTCGCCCTTTATTTAACATTAAAGAACTCTTACCAACCTTTTTCTCTCTTCTTTAGATCTCCAACGAATCCAATCAAGTTGAAGGTTTTGACGGCAGCATACCAGTTCCTTGCGTTTCCACTTCCGCCGTACCTTCTGCTGAGCTTCCTCCCAATCTTCCATCGTCTGTCGCCATGGCACCCTCAATTCAAGCTCCAAACTCTACTTCCTTCGTTGCACTCCGGGAATTGATGGCCAAAGCACATTCTGTTGAGGCGGCCGTATGTTCCCCTTTGAGGGATGCGGAACCAGTAATAGATCAATCAATGGACACCTTGAAGAACATTTGCTATCGGCCTTTTGAACAGCTGACAGATTCATCAACTCTTGAACTTTTGACTTCCACTGTCGCCTCACTTCTGCAACATCCAATTCCAGCAGAAGTCGAGTCCAAACTGGCTAGCCTTCAACGCTTTGTGCATAATTGGACTACTGAAAGTCCAAAAATCTTTAATGGCATCAAGACTTATGAAGATGTCAAAGCAAACCAAAGCAAAATGGAGGCTGAGTATGGGAATTCTGAAAGAGAGGATACGGATTGTGCTTCCAAAGTCGATGACACACTTCGGCGAATGGAAGAAAATGGGGCCAAAATCCAAGAGTTGAAAGATGAATTGGCCCGTCGGGAGAAGAATCAAACGGAGATGGCTGAGTACATGGAATCTCTCAAAACCACCCGTCAGGAATTGGCTGCCAAGGTTGGAGCTATGGTGGTCCCATATCAACAGATCACTGAAGTTTTAGGCACTCATCTGCAGGAATACAGGGCTGGTGTTCGACGTCGAGAGGCCTTCGCCAGGGAATGGCGTTCTTTCAGCAATCTCTTCGGATGAACTCTTTTATTTGTTGTATTTTGTTTTTGCTTCTGCTGTACGGATTTTGCAATTTCAATTAATGCATTTTTATTTCTGTCATTGTCGGCTTATACTTTTTCAAATACTTGCCGTTGATTGCTTTGATCTTCTTTCCCGTTTCGACTTCAACTAACTCGTATGCGTTACCCGAATAAGCTCTTAATACTTTAAATGGTCCTTCCTATTTTGGTGACCATTTGCCATATTCATTCGAACGCTTGTCGATAGGTAAGATCACTTTCCATACTAATTCATCCGGTAAGAACGACTTGAACTTAACTTTGGCATCATAATATCTAGCAATCTTTTCTTTTTGTCGCATGATATTTTCCAACGCCATCAGTCTTTCGTCGTGTACGTCGTTCAATTCGTCGAACATGGCGTTCCAATAGTCATTCGTAGGCATTTCATGTTGCCTTTGAAATCGTATTGACTCCAAATTAATTTCGACTGGTAACATGGCCTCATGGCCATATGTCAACATGTAGGGAGTCGTGCCCGTTGCTTCATTTGGAGAATTTCGAATTGCCCATAATGCTGGAGTAAGTGCTTCGTGCCAATTTCGTGGTTTGCCTTTAATTTGCTTTTTGATGATGTTAATAATCCACTTGTTGGCTGCCTCAGCTTGTCCATTGGCTTGTGCATAGTAGGGCGTTGAGGTTAGTAACTTGATTCTTCTTGATGCCAAATATCCCTTCAATTTGCTTCCCAAGAAGCTTGATGCTTGATCCGTTGTAATGGTCTCGGGAATTCCAAATCGACACACGATATGGTCTTCAATAAAATCAATTACTTGCTCTTGTTCGACTTTCACCAAAGGTATAGCTTCTACCCACTTAGTGAAATAGTCGACACCTACTAAGATCCTTGAATGGCCTTTAGAAGAATAAGGGACAATTTCCCCAATTACGTCGAGTGCCCATCCCCTAAAAGGCCAAGGCTTGATAATAGAATGCAATTCTCCTACTGGAACGTTCTGAATATAGCCATGTTTTTGGCATTCTTCGCACGACTTGGCATAATTCATGCAATCAGTTATCAGTGTAGGCCAAAAGACTCTCTGTCTTCTCAATATCCACTTCATTTTTTCCCCTACTTGATGAGCTCCACATATCCCTTCATGGACTTCTGCTAAAGCAATGAAAGCGTCTTCTTTGTTGAGGCATACCTCCAAATTTCCGTTGATAGATTTGTGATATAAATCACCTCCTAGTAACGTAAACTTGGTTGCCTTTAGCTTCAACTTTCGTTCGATATCGAGGGATGGATTTGTCAAGTAGTCTGCTATGGGTTTCCTCCAATCATTTTCAGATGCCAATGAGTTTACCATTACTTCTCTTTCATGAGGGGGATATAACAATTCTTCGATCTGCGTTACCTTATCCAAAGTTTTCTTCGACACGTGGTATCTTGATGCGATTTGGGCCAAGTGATTGGCCTTTTGATTATGATACCGGTATACATGTTCGACTGAAACATCATCAAATTGGCGCATCATTTTCCTCGCTATATTACGATATTTAGCCAACTTTGGACTGAGGCATTTATATTCGTCAACCAACTGTTTTATAACTAACTGAGAATCTCCTTTAATGGCCACGTTTTTGGCCTTTAAGAAGATTAATATTTCAAGGCCGATTAAAATAGCCTCGTACTCAGCTTCATTATTTGAACATTGATATTTCAGGTTGAACATGAATTCCGTGGGAATGCCTTCAGGGGATATGAGTAAGATTCCGACTCCTGCCCCTTTTTTATGTGATGACCCATCAAAATACATCATCCAAGGCCTTAGACCGACAAAATTAACAAATAGGCCCGTGTCAAGACAGGGGTGATCTGCTAAAAAGTCGGCCACCACTTGGCCTTTGACGGCTTTTAATGGCACATACTGAAGTGAAAATTCGGTTAACGCTAATGTCCATTTACCAACCCTGCCATGAATAATTGGCTTGGATAGCATGTACTTAATAACGTCAGACCTCGACAAAACTAAAACATGAAAACTTTTCATATAATGTTTAAGCTTTGTACATGAGAAATAGAGTGCTAAACATAATTTTTCTATTGCACTATACCGTATTTCGGCATCATTCAACACTCTACTTAAATAAAACACAACCCTTTCTACACCACTTTCATTTTCCTGAGCTAACATACTTCCTATGGTGTTATCAGAGGCTGATATATACAATTTTAAAGGAAAACCTGGCTGAGGCGGCATCATGACTGGTGGTGTTGATAGATACTTCTTCAAATCGACAAACATCGCTTGTTGTTCCGGTCCCCATTTAAAATCTTCTTCTCGTTTCATCTTCACGAGAGGTGCAAAGGCTCTGGTTCTTCCCGACAGATTTGATATAAATCTTCTCAAGTAATTCACCTTGCCAAGGAATGACTGAACCTCTTTCTTGTTTGTCGGAGGAGATGCTTCTATAATTGCTTTGGCCTTGTTCTTGTCGACTTCAATACCATTTCTGTGGACAAGAAATCCCAAAAACTGGCCAGCAGTAACTCCAAAGGTGCATTTAATAGGATTCATTTTCAACTTGTGCTTCCTCATCCTAACGAATGCCTTTTCCAGGCTCTCCAAATGCTCCTCGTGAGTATCTGACTTGATTACAACATCATCGATGTATACTTCCAAGAACTTGCCAATCATGTCATGAAAGATCAGGTTCATTGCTCTTTGGTATGTTGCTCCTGCATTCTTGAGTCCAAACGGCATCATCACCCATTCGAAAGTTCCTATTGCTCCTGGACACCTGAACGCCGTCTTCGACACATCCCCTTCAGCAATGAAAATCTGATTGTAACCTGAAAAAGCATCCAACAAACTCATCACCTTATGGCAAGATGCCGAATCCACCAGCAGGTCAGCTATCGGCATCGGATATTCGTTTTTTGGTGTGGCACTATTTAGATCCCTGAAGTCGACACATAGTCGCATTTTTCCGTTTTTCTTTATCACGGGAACTATGTTTGCCATCCATTCGACGTATCTTGCCGTCCTGATAAACTTGGCTTTCAACAATCTTTCGATCTCATCTTTGATTTTAAGAACCACATCCGGCACGAACCGTCGAACTGCTTGTTTAATTGGCTTGTGATCAGGCCGTAAAGTCAGCCTATGTTCAACCAACTCCCTATCGAGTCCCGACATGTCTTGTACTCCCAAGCAAAGCAATCTTGATTCTGTCTGATGAGATCGATGAGTTTTTGTCGGAATTCCCCCTCCAACAACGAGCTTACGTAGATTGGTTTCGGCTTCTCCGCCGTTCCCAAATTAACTTCATCTCTGGGATCCTCACTGATGAATCGAGCTTCCTCTTCTGTCCGCCCTCTTTCGAATCCCAAAGGACTATCATCTACAATGCAATCCTGGAATGCACCTGTTTGAATAGTGCATTGCATTCTGTCGGCCACGTAGGCCGACAGCCTTTCCAATTGTCGATCAACCATTATTACTGGTCGAAGGCCGCTGCTCAACGGCCTCGTCCATTTCGACAATAGAAACTTCGTAGTTTTCCATCAAGCATTTGTCTACCACGGGTTTTTGGAAATGTCCAGCATCAAGTCGTATTGGCTTAATACTTGGGTTATACACTTTGAAATCTACATGCATCTGTTGCATGTAGCATGGACTATCATCTGCAGGAATCACCTCCACCTTGTTCTCTTGATTCCACAGAACTAGTTTCTGATGGGCCGTTGACGGCACGGCCCCCACAGCATGTATCCAATCTCTTCCTAACAGCAGATTGTAACTGGCTTTGGATGGAACCACCACAAATAAAGTGTCTCTCACGACTGAGCCCACTTCGACTTTCAGCATCGTTACTCCTTGGGACTGAGCAATCTTTCCAGTGAAACCAACCACAACCACATTTGTCGGGATTAAATCCGACTCTGCCTTTCCCATTCGTTTGAATACATTCCATGGTAACACATTGATGGCAGCCCCTTCGTCCACGAGTACTCTATTCAAAGGCTTCCCGTCAACTATGGCCTTAATGTGTAAAGGCCTTAGATGATCTCTCTTGCTCTCCTCCAAGGGTTCGAACTGAGCAATGTGACCAATATCAACCTCCAAATGAAGCTGATCCAAAGGGAAAAGACATTCTGGCAAACCTGGCACTTCATCACTGAGGTAAGAATCATCGGAACCATCACTTGGATACCCCTCTTCTTGTGTATGATCCCCTGGCATGTCGAAAGGTAGACCCACGTTGTTAATTGAAAGACTTCCGATCTTCTTACTCTGTGCGTCTATCATGTCTTGATCATTGACAATGATATCCAATGTGTCGTCGGAATCTCCTTCATATTCTTCACTCATGTGGTTCGATCCTTCAGACTTCCTTACCCATTCTTGTTTTCGTCTGCCATTCTGTCGACCCCTAGCCGTTTTTGGCTTCATGCTTGCGACAAGACACCCTTGATCATTTGAAGGTAACTCATTGATGCTAACACCTTCTGCTTCAGCCTTTCTGATCCTTTGAAGCCTCCTCTTCTGAGTTCGTGTCAACCCTTCATAGATCGACCCGGATGTCGATTCTGACATCGCCTTCTTTTGTAAGACACGATCATGTACAGCTGGCTTCAAGGGGCGTCCTCCATAAATTCTTCGGCTAGACAAAGGTCTTCGAGTTTCTCGGGCCAATTCACGTCGAATATGTTCCCTTTCTTGGACTCTATCCCGTATCTTCTTCCTCAAATCTTCTATCCTAGACCCTTTCTCCTTCTGAATGGCAGTCTTTCGGTCATAAACAACTTGGCATCTTGGGCAAATTTGCACATCACCGTTTCGTTTCCTCCTACAAAAATGTCGGAGTGACTCTCCGTCTTCAGGAAACACTTCGGCGTCATAAGCCAATGAAAGAGTGCTAACAACAAATACTCCTGGCTCTTCGACCTCCACTTCATTAACTTCCTTTTGAAAAGGATCAGTGTCAATCTTCATGTATTTTGTCACGAATTTCAGTCTCCCCTTGTCGATTCCTTGTTGAATCAAGTCCCTGAAAGCATAGCAATCATTGGTATTATGAGTAAAATTTTTATGGTATTTGCAATACTTTCTTCCTCTTAACTCTTCTTTTTTCAACAACTTATGACCTTCTGGTAGTTTAATTTGTTTATCCTTTAACAACGAGTCGAAAACTTGTTCAGTTTTGGAGACGTCAAAAGTGTACGTTTTCTTATACAAATTTTCACTGGGGGACTTAGACGGTCGTAAGGCAGAACATGAATAAGATTTTTCATTTCCTAATTCTATCACATTGACCTCTGAACTATCGTCAAATGTCTCCCCGTCACAAGGTTGAGAATCGACACAATGAATACGTTCCTTCCTCAGGACTCGAGCATCTCTTCCTCTAGTTTTCTCATCTCTCAGATTCTCAATTTGCCGAACACATGCGGCTAATTGTGCTAAATCGAGAAGATGTTGAGTAACCAGTTTTTTACGGATATGATACTCTAATCCCGACACAGCCATCTTGACCACTTCCGGTTCAGGAATTGGAGTAAAACATCTACTCCTCATCTGCCTGAAACGTGCCAAGTAGTCGTCGATAGGCTCTCCGATGAACCTTTTCACACTTAACAGATCCGTCAAGGCAACTTTCAACTCGCCTCTATAGAACTGTTCGTGGAAAGCTCTTTCTAATTGGGTCCATGCATGAATGGAATTAGACCGCAACGTAGAGAACCAGGAAAAAGCATTCCTCGTTAAAGAACTAGGGAACAGCCGCATTCTGATAGCTTCGTCAGTAGCTAAGTCTCCCAACTCGATAATGTAACGTGTGATATGTTCGACAGTAGACTCTCCCGTTTCACCAGCAAATTTCGAAAGTTTTGGAATCTTCGTGCCTCTTGGGATTTCCGCTAACTGTATCCATTCCGGAAAGGGTGAACTAAAACCTGGCTGATTAGCCATGCCGACGTTGAACCCGATCCGACTTAGTGCTTGTTCGACTATTCTGTTAACATCATCTGGCTCGACTCGTGTCTCTCTTCCCTGTCGAAGTAAATGTCGTGCCAAATTCTGTCTTGCTATCGCCGCTTGAAGATCTTCGCCTCTCTGCATGAATGCGACTTGTGTCGGATTCTGTACAGACCGAGGTGCTTCGACTACTTGGTGAAACATCACTTGCTGATTTTCCGGCAATGCATTACCTGCACTAAAAGTTGGGTTAGTGTAAACTTGATCCCGTATTGTGGGAACTCTACTATCTTGTTGCGGTGACGACACTTGAGCAGTGTGTCGTATTTCCTGGCCATCAGGGTACCCTTGTACCAAAATTGGCCTTGGTAGATTTCTATCTACTGGTGGAGTATTGACGGACTCGCTATGCTCACTTTCCTCGACACCTAAAACTTGGTTCAATCTTTTCATGTATTGAGCAATTTTCCCACAAGTTTCATTTGTCACCATCATTGATGGGTTGATAACTGAACCCAACTGAGTCGTCAATTGATCAACTAGTTGCACATTGGCCTCCTCGATTTGTTGACGGATATGTGTAACGGGGTTGATAGGCATGTATCTCGAACCATTACTCGTACCAGCCATGTCCGTAGCAGAACGCATGATAGCCATGTTAGTGGCCCCCGTCGTCGTATTTATGCTGCCAACCGAACTACTCAAAGGCCATGTCAACGTTGATCCAGGGACAAAATCTGGTGGCAAACCGTAGGGAGGGACTTGTCCCCCGCTATTGGAACTGCTACCAAAAGTAAATCCGCTGGTGAGGTTTCCCCCATTTGGGCCATTATTTGGCCGTTGAATCGTAGTTAAGACAGTTGATTCCATGGCGGAACCGCTTCCTCCGGTCATTTGAGGAGCACCTGTCGAAACACTTGGTGTAACAATTTCTGAAATAACGGTGGTCTGTTGACCACCTTGAGTTGTCATAACCATGGACGAAGAAGTTGGCAAAGTTATGCCACTTCTCAAACGCATGCAAACACGTACAAGTTACTCTGAACCTGTCCCACTGGGCGTGCCAATTTTGTTTGCTGGTTTTTCGTCCGACGCCTGCCGAACTGACGGTTAGGTGTGGGGAGTGGGTAACGACAGGTTAAATGGTAATCTTGTAAGGGCACTTGACCGTATTTTCGGTATTTTGAGTTCGTAAGTGAAAGCAGGAATTGCGAAACCGGCACCAAGGGCACGGTGCGGTCGAATAAAAAAATCGCAGGAAAGAAAAGTGCAGGGAATCGTAAAGTAAAGCAATTAAATTACGAGGGAAATTAAATTGCAGGTAAGTAAAAGGTGCAGGAAAACGTAAAGTTGCATTGAATTTAAAAGGGATGGAAGGTTGAGGTCCTTTACAATGGCGTTTCTCCGTTTGTCTGCTCTGTGTGAGACGTCTAGGATTTTTAGCCTGAATGCGTTTACCTAGCAACCAACCAACCCTGATTACACACTAAGGACTTCCTATTTATAGGAATCCGAAACTATTTACAAGGTTATTCGCACGTTCTGCACAACCGCAGAACCCACGTTTTTGATAACTACCCACTATGCTATCCCCCACGATGTAACTGCCCACGTCGTGGTTTGGGCTTAGATAATGCTTCTGTCGACTTGTGGTGACATCTTTGCTGAAACCCGCTTCGACTGGCCTCTTCCTTCGACCGCAACCTTTGACTCTTGCCTAAGTCTCTTTGTTGTTCGAAGCATTGGCGTTGTTGTGCTCCAGTCTCTTGGTTTTGTGGTGTCGTCCGACATCAAGCTCTTTTCGACAGACGGGGCTATCGCTGAAATAAGCGTTCGACCCGCTGTCGGCCTAAAACGCATTCGACCGATATTGGTGACATGTAATCCAACCAAACGCTGTTTCACCAGCATTCAATCAAAAACATGCCCCCGACACTTCTAATGGAATGTCGTCAAAGGACTTCTTCCTTTAACTCTTTAATAGGAAAAGGTGGTCAAAGCCGATCCTAGCAGGACACAAACCTTGACCTGTGGAATTACAAAGACTTTTTTCCAACGATTGTTTATCAAGTTAATACCTCTTCCACTTTGGAATTCTCAGTATTAACCCACAATGTCGGAAATGGAATCTGTGTAATCCCACATATCTATCCTTTGCCTATTCAAGAGGATAAAGGTGGTATTCGGGATAGACAATTCTTCATTTCCTTGTCTTCATCCGAATACCTTAATCCCACACATTTATCCTCTAATGGACTCTCATTTGTGTGGAATATGAATCTTTTTTCCTCTTTCCAGAAATCATGAAGGCATTGCTTAAGTTTTTCCATTGTAACTCGTGGCTTTTCTTGGTAACAATTGAGGATTTTATAGCCACAAGTAGCATTTAATGCCTCCATAATTACTTTGTCGTTCCTAATGCTGATTAGACACTTCTGACTCCTCTTTTCTCGTGCCACCATTCCCTCGACATAAACCTTCCGTTTCCGCCTCTTCCTTTTATCGACACACGTTCACGTCCGTCGAAGTCACTTTTAAGTCATGCCACTTAAGTACACCTCCCTCGACATCACTTATGTTGTCGACACAGTCCTTTGATCGAAATCTACCCTTTTGTCGGATTACACGTACACCTCCTTCGAAGTCACTTTTGAACAGAACTTTCAAGTACACTTCCGTCGACATCACTTATGTATCCGACAATCGTAACCTTTTGTCGATTTCAATTTTCCCGTAAACAACTTCATAGATGTGAATATTTATTTTTATTCTTAAATATCTTAGAAGTGGGCTTAAGGTACTTGGAAAGGGACTTGTTAACAAGATCCTTAAGTTAAAGGTTACACCAAAATTATTACAGTACCTTTTATTTAAATTATGTAGACTTACAATATTGATCGTAACTTGGACCTAACCCCTGTTATTAACATGAACCGTAAAAAATATTTTATGACTTTGTGCTAATTTGGTAGGTATGGTAACCTTCACCAAAACGGTGAGGATAACCTAATCATATACGTTTGTGTTTAGGCCTAATCGTAATCCTAACCTGTGTGGTTCATTTAATTTACTTACTCCGGTCATATTTATAAGATTTTTTTGAAAATATAAATCAATTGAAAATATATTACTTACTCCGGTCATATTTATAAGATCTTTTTGAGATTTTTATTTTAATCCTATTTATAAGATCATATTTCAATTTTCAATAACACTTTTTAGACCTAACCCCAAAAGGATCTTAAAAATAGGACAGGAGGAAGTATATGTTTCATATAGGACGTGTGCAGGTGGTAAATAAAATTTATGCTACTGACATTTGCTTTACTAGTAGTCTAATACTAACGTGACAGTGAATGATGTTTCCAAGTGTAAAGCTTATGCATGACTGAACATAGAGATTGTAAAAGTAATAAAAATAATACTTTGCCTCACCTTTGAATTCAACCTCCAAACTATCTTTACTTACAAATTTACCAGGTAACTATACTTATGATATTGGGTCAATAAATAAGTGAATGTAAATTTCAGTGGACATTAAAATCGTTCGTTAGGCTAATATGTTAAAGTAGGTACTCGTAGAATTTTAGAAAAAAAACCATATTATTAGGAAATAATGCTAAAGGGGGGCTTTTTCCTCCGTTGGCTTATTCTTTTTTTCCTTTTCTTTTCACCTTCTTTGGCTTCTCTTCCAGTGGGTTGAAGCCTTCACGACGTCATTTATTAAGTGATTGTGCCTACATACTTCATTAATCAAAGGATGGATTAGTAAAATTCAAATCGCATAAAAAATTATGAGCGATGTAAGAGTTGGTGTAAGTCAACTGGGTGTAAACAGATCCCTCCTCATGTATGTATATATATATATATATATATAAGCAATGATTGAGAGACCTACATATGGAAACCTATATACAAATTTACACACAAGATTTTGTTATTTTTTGAATTAAAAAAAAAATAAAAGACATGTGTCACAATCTTATGTATAAGTTTACATGTGGATCTCTCTAAGTAGGTGTTTAAATCATTTTTCTATATATGTGTGTGTCTGTGTTTCTTACATTCATATATTTTTTGAAGCTTTGACACAATTATGTATGTTTTTTTGGATTTTGTTATTTATAAATTTTACTCCCTTCGATCATATATATAAGCCCATTTTGAAAATTTTTTTTTGTCCTTAATATAAGCCTTATTTCCAATTTTCAATGACATTAATTATTATTTTTTTCCACAAACACCCCTATTTACTCAACACTTTTTAAATTCCCAATAATAATTCCACAAACACCAAATATTTACATTTCAAATACCACTAACAATATTAACTAACTTTTTTAAAGGGTGTGAAAATTGGTCAAAGAGACTTATAATAAGGACTGAAGGAAGTAATTAAATTAGTTGTAACCTGCACCCCCTAAATTATATTTCATGTTCCGCCACTGGATAGGGGGATTCCATTTTTTATTTCGCCCTATCACGACCGGGCCTGTTTCAAACGCCAGCTTAAGTGTGTATATGACAAGATAAGCCCAAAAACCCTCCCCCTAAGTTTTTCTATAAATGACAAGAGACTTATGTATAAAAAATAAACTTGGTAAGCAAGGATGTTCTTCTCAGAGACATTTACATTCAACTAAATGAAAGAAAACACTTTACATCAACATGCATTGGCGCACTCTTGTAACATGAGATTGACAGGACCTTCACTGGCTGCATGTGGGAATTCTCCTGTCCCACACTCAAGGAGAGCAAGCCCAAGGCTCCAAATATCCGCCGGATAAGAATAGCTTTCATTTCGAATTCTCTCAGGTGACATGTAGGTAACAGTTCCAACATACGTAGCACACTGCAAAGTTACATTTGTTGATAAATAACTAAGGGCTCTTTATTCAAGGTTAAAATGTGATTTTTAGATTGCGTAAAGAATTGGTTTACATTATATAGATTTGGTTTTAACATTTAAGAAGCTATTCGTCTTAGGTTACAGTAAACAAAACAATTTTCACTCGATAAACTACTCATGTTAACCAAAAGCTACTTTTATAATTAGAAATCTGATCTTGAAAAATTCTTACCGAAACATTTAGTAATATCTTATAAGTGATTTTTTCAAAAAATAATCCCAGAGAAACGAGTTCCAAACATGAAAGTTGACATTTGTAAACAAAATTATGGAAGTGACAATTAAAAATAAACTAAGACTGATATTTCATAGCAGAGTCACATAATTCTCTCGTATGGTAAGCGAATTGCGAATTGGTTCTTTCGTATCAATTCTGGATTCTTTTGCGAATTGGTACTCGTTGGTTCTTGCTCCAAAAACGTTTGATGTGGTGATGGTGCCAAGCTTTTCAACCATAGATTTTGCAAAAAAATAATCAATGGTCAGTATACTTTACTGGCAAACATTTCATCCGGTTTTCTATTCTCTGTAGTACATGTGATAAAAGTCACTAAAAAGCTACTGACACCCGTTACCGTTACTAATGGTACTTTTATACAGTGTGTGTATATATATAATTATTATTCTATTAGCGATTATTAAATATTTCCTCCGGTCTCATTTATAAGAAAAAAAGATACTTCATTAATATAAGCAAAAATTAATTAACTTTCTACTCTCAATACAATTATTCATAAAATATCCTCATAATGTGGTTGAATCATTTACTTTTTGTTTCATTCCCAATATAAATTTATTAAAATACTGTACTTTATTTTTTTTATGAATTTGAGAAAACAAAATATACTCCCTCCGTTCAATTTTAACGGTCCGTTTTTGGAGAATTTTTTTGTTTTTTTATTTGTCCATTTGAGGATTTCATGTTTACCCCTATTTAATAAGTTTTGGTTTACGTAAATAGTAGAAAAAAATTAATGATTATAAAAAGAGAAATGATACTATTACGTTGGATCCAAATGTATTTAGATAATATTCGGAGAGCCGGGTGGCAATCCAAAAAAAAAAAACCAGATAAATATTTTTTTTATACGGGACGAACAAATAAGCTAAGGGAGTATTAAGATATAAAAAAAAAAAAAAACACTGACGCAAATGAGAATTTTAATTTGAATGTATGTTTAAATCACGCACATAAACTTTAAAAGTTGTTATGTACTTTTAAAAATATTATTATATGAATTTATTAAATATAAAATTGATTATTTATGTCATAGATTTGTCTCAATAAATCATATTTCCTCTGTGCCAATATATGCGATTTTTTTTAGATTTCACTTCTATTAAGAAAGTTGATTAATTTAGTTAATTGTATTGGAAATATGAATATTTAATATGTATTTTCAATATTACCTCTATTAATATTATTGAAAATTTAAAAAAGTGTTAAATAAATAGGGGTATTTGTGGAAAAAAGTAATTAATGATCATTAAAAATTGATATATGGTTTTAAAATTAGGAACAAAATAAAAGTGTCAAAATGATCTTATATTTAAAAATGGAGGTAATATCTCATATTTAAATTTTTTTAAGGAAAGGGAAAAAACGTGTAGCCACCGAAATTGAAACGTATTAAAACATCTTTATGTCATGTAGTTTTATTACTTGAGTTGACTCTTCGCACACAAATCAATAATAATAACAGTACCCAATCTGTTCTACAAAGATAGTAAAAATTATGAAAGTTAAAAAAAAAAAGAAACATGCACTTAATAATTTGTCTAACACATCAATCGATTATCAAACAACTCATTTAAAGCATTTTATATTCATCAACCAATAACAATTCAAAATTTGCTTTTTTTAAGCATTTTTATTAACTAATTTAACTTTAATTTTGAACAAAATTTTTTATCATATTTATGAGAAAGAAATAATAATAATAATAATAATAATAATAATAATAATAATAATCTTTAATTGTGTAAGATTGATTAAATTCCCAAAGGATGCATTAAAAAAGTTGTTTTGATTTGGGCTGTTATTAAAGCCCACATTTCAAAAGGCCCAATTTTTTATGTAACCTGAAATCAATTGATGTTACCTGCTGTTAAAGGTAAAAATACGGATGCATGGTACGACACCACATTAAAAGGCCCCGAGCGAATTAAGGAATTGGAAAGAACACAGAAAGGAAGAAAGGTGCAATAGTTGTTTTACTCACCTACTATCCTATGTGAATCTGTTCCAAAATCCCAAGACGTAAGACAACTCCAATGAAATGCATTTTGATTCTTTTGGTTAGTAACTTTTATTTCCATTGAAGTGAAGTTTTGATAAAAGTGTGAAGGTTAGGATGATTGATGATGAAGGAAGAAGGGATGTCAAAGGTTGAAATGATAAAATATTTTAGCTTTAGTTTTTTTATTTTGGTGTAAAAAATATTGGTCAAATTATGTTACCAATGAATAGATTATACCAACTAAGTATACTCTTAACGTACTGAATACTTAGGAAAGTGACGTACCACGTACCCGTACCACGTACCGAAGAGTGTTACGAATTATGTAACTCTGTTCACAGTAAACATTGCCACTGAATTCTCTAAGCCAGCACTAATACCAAAATCAGTAATTTTTGTCTCCACTTTGAGATTTACAAGAAAATTGGCAGGCTTTATGTCTCTGTGAACCAAATGTTTGACTCCATGCAGATAGCTTAAAGCCTTAGAAAAGATAAAACACAGCAGCATAACACAGTGGTTTCTGTAACGAAAAGTTTGAAATAAAAAAAAATAAGAAATCTATCCTTACATGTAGAAGCTTTTGGAACATGGATGAAAGACTAGGTTCAGGTATTCTTCAATGCTTTCTCAGTATATCGGCAAGTGATCCGCCATCCATGTATTCCAAAGCTATGCTTATCTGTCCAGAATCAACAGTATAAAATGCCCCATGAAATTCTACAAGACCCCCATAACAAGGTGCTTTGCATAATGTCCTTATTTCGGTAAGTAGCTGCTGCCTTTTCTCCTGATTGGCACAAATAAATACAAAGGGGGGGCACTTAGAAGGTCTTATAAAGAGCTTATTTGGAGTTATTTGCAAGCACATAAGCAGGTGCTTGGAAGAGCTTATTAAACACAGATTATGACTTTCCTTCAAGCTCCCTTATAGCTTATTTCAAAAAGGTTACGAAAGAAGCTAAAAATGAGTCATTACTTAAACGCGCCTTGGGCAATAAGAAATTACTATGATTTGGCCTTTTGATTTTTACAGGGATGTTAGAGGGAATATCATTTGTTATTGTCTATATTGCTTTTCTATCCATTTATAAGCATACATTAGCAAAAGGGATACATAATAAAGTGTCTATCAACTCCAATACTTCAAAAACACAGAAAATGAAGATTGTATTTGCCCAGAATCGACCACAGAGGAGTTTGGAAGAGCTTAAAGAAAGGTTGTTTGGGAACATGACAAACTTACTGAAATAGCTTATGACCTTCCTATAAGCTCCATTTACCTTATTTCAATAAGTTTGAGAGATTCTTTTAAAAAAAAACAAAAAAAAAGCTTATTGATTAAACACTTCACTAAAGTGTTTACTCAAGTGTGCCCTAACTACCATGTTTTGACAGCCAGATAAGATATCTCGGGTATACTACAGAACATGCATTCAAGGGATCTCCTAAAACAAGATTATTAGACTATGCAGAACTAAGAAAGCAACATAAAAGAAGCACAGTACTATGGCACATGATATTCAAATTAAAATCATTTAGAGGTGAGTTATACCAAAATGTGACAAGAACTAGCATCAACAAATACCTTCTCGAAGATGTTGATCTTCTTTAATGCTAGAATCCTATGCGTTGGTATATGTATAGTTCGCTGCACAACACTGCTAGCACCACTACCTATTGCTCCAAATATTCTCATCTCATTGGAAGCACAATTATATGTTTTCTCACTGTGATCACTTTCATCTGATGTGCACTTCTGCAACCCGAGCTCGTTGATATTGTACACTCCATGATCTGCTCAACAAGTTCACAGTCCCACCGTCCGATAGCTGCCAAGTTTTAATCAACCAATCAGAGACAGAAACACATACAAAAAATAAAAATAGTTTTTGGTGCACAGACAAAACAGGATGGAACAAGACATTGTGGTATGTTCCCTTTGGTTCCATCCTTTCCAGGGAACCAAAATGTTCTACTTAACAATTTGTCCTATTCTATTAATGGAATACACCAAAACCATCCCTGTTATTACATGTGCTGTCAAAATTTCACATGATTGTTTAAAGGAGACATACAAGATTGTGCAAATTATAGAGGGATTAAGCTTATGAGCCATACGATGAAACTTTGGGAGAGGGTGATCGAGCGGAGGTTGAGACAAGAGACGCATGTTACTGAGAATCAATTTGGCTTCATGCCAGGGAGATCGACTATGGAGGCAATCTACTTGCTACGACGGTTGATGGAGCATTATCGATTATGAATACAACTTCAGCAGATCATCAATTATGAATGCACTCTTAATCAGACTATAATAGAGCTCTTTTCACAGTGATATTAGAAACTAAATTCAGCATACTTATATCAGGTCATATAGCAATAACAAAAGCTAATTTAGCAAAAATATCAAAATCATTTTAGCACTCATTTTCTGGTCATATCAGGCAATTTCGGCAGCTAAACTATAACATAATATAGAGCCATTGTCAGCAGAACCAAAAATAAGAACATTAAGTGAAGATTATGTCCCCAAATATCTGGTTCAAAGAAGCAAAAGAAGAAGGAAAATAACATCAGCTGCAGCTAAAGTAAAAGCAGCAACAAGAAAATCATTGGTCAAGTCCTTAACTCCAACCAAATCTAAAAGATATCATGGTTAGTCCATTATATATTTTCATATTCTGAATCCTTGAGGTATAGAAGCAAGGAATGGTGTGAAATTCGTTCCTAACAGTGAGAGATGCAAAAGAGTGATTGGTGAGCAAGAGAATAGGCCAAGTGAGCAAGGAATTTGTTAGTTTTGAAAAGCTATGTTGCTTGACTACGATACATTTAGTAAACAATTTTTGAGAAACTCTAATTTCCTTAGTCTGGTTTCTTCCTCCAAGGAAGATCACAAAGTCTTAAGACTTAGTCCAAGAAGGTCAATTACCATGACATTGTAGTAAAGTAACCAAATTGCATGTCTTGCCTTCAAGAAAAGAAATTGAAGATGTCTAATTCAGGAAGTAAAATAAAAGAACAAAAACTTACTTCCCCCTTGAAGAAGCATATACAATTTTGACTCATAGTGAAGTTGATGATGCTTGGTCTTCGCAGGTTCCTAACAAATGGAACAGAATGAAGAAAGCATTAGCATTAGCTTGATCCTGATTCCTGAAAAAGCTAGGTAACAGATTGCAACAGTGCACCGGCTCATTGAATATGAGAAAAATACTACAGGTACAATTGGCATGCTTGTTTTAAAATGACCGTAGCCAGTTTTGCCCAAAGAGAAAAGTTGAAATGACCTCTCGTGGTCTAAAATGCACACGAACAAAACTACTACTCCCTCCCTCCCAAAAAGTTAGTAACTTTTTCAAATTTTAACAAAAAATAAGGGAACATGTTATTAATGCATTGTCTCCCAAATCAACCAATTACCAAAGCAAGTATTTAATGCATGTTTCTTTAATTAACCAATCATAAAATATACAATACAATTTCAATTTTTTTATTCATTATTTTAACTTTAATTTGGGATAAAAAATTTCTATGTTTTTTACTAATTTTATGGGACGGAGAGAGTATTAAATTATGAACACTGCAGATTAAAAGGCTGAGGCTATAGTTCTCAGTACAAAAGTTTAAAGGGCAAATTATTATTAAAATAAAATCATCACCAATTGTTTACAAAAATCTCCAAAAACATGAAACCTACAGATATACAAGGCAAAACATGAAACCTATCATGGCTCCTGAACCTGATACAATACATGGTGACCCTCGAAACAAATAAATCTAAACAAGAACTCTCGAAACAAATCTACTTTTGATGTATAATTGTTATAACTCAAACACTCAAATAGGAATGAATCTAAAGAGAAAAGAAAAGCAATAGGTTATGCATTTGATATTAATCAATAAAAAGGGCATTCAGGTTTAACATAACACTTCTTATCAAAAACCCACTCTATCTGCATAATACACGATCATGTATACACTCATCCGCCGCATGGACCAAAATCATAATTCCCATCAAACACCTATAACTATGTTTCAAAACAAGTTGTTTTTATGTTATATGTTACTGTATTTCCAAACTCTTTTTTTTTGCATAAGTAAGGATTATACATAAATATAATGTGTTTTTTTTTTTTTGGATATATAGATTCATAAGTAAAGGAGCACATGCTTTGGTATAAAAGTTGCTTGAATTTGATTTTCAAGTAGCACGTTGTTTTGCGTAACATTATTCTTCCCGATAGTTTACCAAATATATGGTTTGATTGGTTTGTCCTTTTTCTTTGATGTTTTCATACTACAACAAAGGAGTGTCATGTTTGATCAGTAGTTCCGTCTAATTTGCTCTACCCGTAAAGTGGAGCATGCGATGCTCCCCCTGAAAAGCATGTCTTTTTAAAATGCTCCCCCTTGTCTGTACCGTTGGATAAGGTGAAAAAAGATTGAACGGAGTAGAGTAAGTGATGGGTACCGGAAGCAAATGTAACGAATATAATTGTACAATTGTCCCGACACGTCACGCAGGAGACGTAAGTTTTATTATTAAAAAAAAATAACTTAATACCTACGTCCTACTTTGGACGTAGGTTTTATTATTTAAAAAAAAAACAAACTAAACTTAATACCTACGTCCTACTTTGGACGTAGGTTTTATTTATTTTTTTTTAAAAAAAAATTAAACTAATACCTACGTCCTATTTTGGACGTAGGTTTTATTTTCAAAAAAAAAATTAACCTAATACCTACGTCTTACTTTAGACGTAGGCTTTATTATTTAAAAAAAAAAAAACAAAAACCAAACTAAACCAGCGTACGTCTCACACGAGACAGAGTAGTATGTTACTATATAAATGTGTGTATATTTATCCACACACCAGTGTTAAGCTTTTAATTTTTATTTTGACCATAAATTTTTTTTTTAAAGTGCGTCACACATCAAGCGTAGCCTCTGAGCTCCAGGAACAATTTCTACCCAAGTACGTCACACTATATAAATTTATCCCTAATACCATGATTTTTTTAAATAACAAAACCTACGTCCTATTTTGGACGTAAGTACTAAGTACTATTTTTTTGTTTTAAATAACAAAACCTACGTCCTATTTTGGACGTAGGTACTAAGTACTACTTTTTTTTTATAAAATAACAAAACCTACGTCCTATTTTGGACGTAGGTACTAAGTACTACTTTTTTTTTAAAAACAACAAAACCTACGTCCTATTTTTGACGTAGGTACTAAGTACTACTTTTTTTTTTAAATAACAAAACCTACGTCACGCATGAGACGTATGTAAAAATGTTGAATCATAGAGATTTTGCGAAATAGTCACTGTACGTACCACATGAGACGTAGCTCAAAACGGTGCAGATCTAATACCTACGTCTACTTTGGAAGTAGGCTTTATTATTTTAAAAAAAAAGTTTAACTTAATACCTACGTCCTATTTTGGACGTAGTTTTTATTATTTAAAAAAAAACTAAACATAATACCTACGTCCTACTTTGGACGTAGGTTTTATTATTTAAAAAAAAAAAACTAAACCTAATACCTATGTCGTACTTTGGACGTAGCTTTTATTATTATTAAAAAAAAAAGACTAAACCTAATACCTACGTCCTACTTTGGACGTAGGTTTTATTATTTAAAAAAAACTAAACTAAACCTTACGTCATACTTTGGACGTAGGTTATAAATTAAAAAAAAAACTAAACTAAATCCTACGTCCAAAGTGACGTAGGTTATAAATTAAAAAAAAAACTAAACCCTACGTCCCACTCTGGACGTAGGTTATATAAAAAAAAACTAAACTAAACCTAACACCTACGTCATACTTTGGACGTAGATTTTATTATTTTAAAAAAAAAATAAACCTAATACCTACATCCTACTTTGGACGTAGGTTTTATTATTTATAAAAAAAAAACCTAAACCTAATAGGAGTAGGACGTAGGTTTATTATTCATAAACAAAAAACTAAACCTAATACTGAGGGAGTAGGACGTAGGTTTATTATTTAAAAAAAAAACTAACTAAATCTAATACTGAGGGAGTAGGACGTAGGTTTATTATTTATATAAAAAATAAATAAAAAAAAACTAAACCTAATACTGAGGGAGTAGGACGTAGGTTTATTATTCATAAACAAAAAAACTAAATCTAATACTGAGGGAGTAGGACGTAGGTTTATTATTTAAAAAAAAAAACTAACTAAATTTTTTTCGGTAAAAGAGTGCATACTTTAAGGTTGAGAAATATGTGTTAAATTTTTTTTTTGGGTAAAAGAGTACATACTTCAAGGCTGAGAAGTATGTGTTAAATTTTTTTTTGGTAAAAGAGTACATACTTCAAGGCTGAGAAGTATGTGTTAAATTTTTTTTTTGTAAAAGAGTCCATACTTCAAGGTTGAGAAGTATGTGTTAAATTTATTTTTTTTGTTAAAAGAGTGCATACTTCAAGGCTGAAAAGTATGTGTTAAATTTTTTTTGGTAAAAGAGTACATACTTCAAGGCTGAGAAGTATGTGTTAAATTTTTTTTTTTTGTAAAAGAGTCCATACTTCAAGGTTGAGAAGTATGTGTTAAATTTTTTTTTTGTTAAAAGAGTGCATACTTCAATGCTGAGAAGTAGGTGTTAAATTTTTTTTTGGGTACATACTTCAATAATTTATTGTAAAATATTAAGAGTGTGGGGTAGTGTGTGGGTCCCAATTTTAGGGACAAAAGTGAGTTCATGGGTGTGGAGAAAATATGTGTTTGTCCCTAAAACTGTGGGAAAGTGTGAAGAATAATAAAATAATGAGTGGGATGCATTTAGGGACAAAAATTGGGATCATGGGTGTGGATGTTCTTAATACCTCCGTCCTATTTTGGATGTAGGTTTTATTATTTATAAAAAAAAAAAAAACTAAATCTAATACCTACGTTCTACTTTGGACGTAGGTTTTATTATTTAAAAAAAAATTAAGCTAATACCTACGTTCTACTTTGGACGGAGGTTTTATTATTAAAAAAAAACAAACTAAATCTAATACCTACGTCCTACTTTGGACGTAGGTTTTATTATTAAAAAATAAAAAACGAATTAACGATATACGTCTCAACTAAGACGTATTATAGTTTTATTTACCGGTGAAAAATCACCGGTTACCGATTTTGACATAGAGAAAGCATTTTAAAAAAACTTAAGAGGGAGCAAACTAGAACGAGCCTTGATTAGTGAAGTAACATTTTCATCATACTATGTACAAAGGGAAGTTGGGTTGTTTGTTAGAGGAAGAGTCTCAGTATTATTTCATTTTGTTTTTTTTTTTAATCAATTCCCTGCTTATGTAAGACCCAGTTGGGGGTAAGGCTCAAGCACATGAAAATAGGAACCATGCATCAGTGCATGGGTCATTGGTAGCCTTTGATTTCAGCACACTTGCCATGAACAGCTGAGATTGACCTGGAACACCTGTTGTTCCGGTATTTAAAATTGTTAGTTGCAAACATGGACCAGTGGACAAAGCGCATCTTCTATTTTTTAAACCTAAATGTACAGAGTCAAACTCAAACTTCCGAATCAATTATTCCCTCCGGTTGGAATTTTATGCAACGGAAAACATCATTCTTTTGGTTTAAAATATAAGCAAAATTAACTAATTTTATTAAATTTTGTATCATTCTCAATACCACTTTTCTAAAAACTCTCTAGAAAATAGTTATATATTTTTTTTGTTTCCATTCTCAATACTACTTTTCTAAAATACCTCTATTTTTTATAAATTTGAGAAAATTAAATACTACTTAAATTTGTTTATAATTCGAGCCGGATGAAGCACTTATAATTTTTTAGATATGTTTGCACATATGATATAGTATTAATTTTTTAGTGCAAATTACTCCATCCGGCTATAAGCAAAAATAAAAAGACACTCTATTAGTAGTTTTAAATATAAGTAAAAATTAACTAACTTTCTATTTTCAATACCATCATTCCTAAAATATTTTTATAAAGTAGTCATATCATTTAATTTTTGTCATTCACAATGTAAATTTACTAAAATAGTATATTTTATCATAAATTTGAGAAAATTAAATGCACTTAACTAACTTCTTTAATAATAAAATTAATTTTTTTTACTTACATTTGAGATTGAGATTCCAAATATCAATGCATGTGCTGTAATCCCAAATAAACCTGCTTAAATAACAATGTTTAAAACAATTCAAAAGACAAAAAAGATACCATTAACTAAATTAATACTATGTACTTTGGATATTTTCAATATCATTAACTAAATTAACCAACGTTCTTAATGAACGTAAAATCTACAAAAAAGATCTTATATATAGGGACAGAGGGAGTATATCACAAAAAAACTTTAGAAGTTAATATTAGAGAAAATGGTTTATTTGGTCCCCCAAAGATACACTGGGCATCAGCTTAGTCCCCGAAAGATTGTGGGCATCAATTTAGTCCCTCAAAAATCAAAATGGACATCACCTTAATCCCACCGTGAAAAAAATCCGTTAATATTATTAAAAAAATAAAAATTCAGAAAATTTTTATAAAAATCTGTAAAATATTTCAAAAAATACTGAATTTTTTTATATTTTAAAAATTAGAAAATTCAGAAAATAATAAAATTCTGAAATTTAAAAAAAACTATGATAAAAGTGTATTTCTTTTTTAAATATTTATAAAATAATAAAAAATTCATACAAATTTTCAAAAACATGCAAAATATTTTTAAAAAAATTCTGAAAATAATAAAAATTTCATCAATATATTTTAAAAAAATAGGTAAAATATTTTTTTTACAAAAATATGAATTATATTTCTTTTTAAAAAAATTTATAAACTAAATCTGCTTTTGCACAAGGGTTATGTGCGTTATAACATTACCGTTTAAGAATTTTCAGAAAAAATTCAAAATTTTTAGAAAATTAAAAAATATCGGAAAATTACTGAAAAATAAAAATTTAATTTTACGCTTTTCTTAATTTTTTATTCTCTTTTCCGAATTTTTAATAATATTTTTTCAGCTTTCCAAATTTGTTATTATTTTTACAAATTTTCTATTACTTTTTAGAATATTTAAAAACGAAAAAAAATTAAAATTTTCAATTTTTTTTAAAAATATTTTACCTCTTTTTTTAAAGTATATTTATGAATTTTATTATTTTATAAATATTTAAAAAAAAAAAGAAAGACACTTTTTCATAATTTTTTAAAGTATATTTATGAATTTTACAGATTTTATAAATTTTATAATTTTTTTATAATTTTCTGAATTTTTTATTATTTTCGGATTTTTTTATTATTTTTTCGAATTTTCTATTGCTTTCTAGAATATTTAAAAACGAAAAAAGAAAATTTTCAAATTTTTTTAAAAAAATATTTGACCTCTTTTTTAAAAATATATTTATGATTTTTTTTTTATTTTATAAATATTTAAAATAAAGAAAGACACTTTTTTATAATTTTTTTAAAATATTTACAGATTTTTTAATTTTTATTATTTTCTGAATTTTTTATTATTTTTCATAATTATTTATTTTTTTTTAGTAATATTAACGGATTTTCTCAAAAATATAAGTACTTTTTCCTACTCGAATTATAATCAAATCTAAGTATTCCCTCTGTTTCATAATATTCGCCCTTTTGGACTTGGGCACATAAATTAAGAAAGTATTAATTATTGTAAGTATTGTGTATAGTTTGTCCAAAATGCCCCTATTTAATCCTTATTGAAAATTGTAGTAATATTTAATTTTTATTAATAAGTGTGTCCATTAACTAATGTATAGTGGTTTAGAGATGAGAGAGATGTTATAAGTATAATTAATGAGGAGTGAATGAAATTATTGGATGAAAGGTTAAAATTAGAAAGAAAAATATGTTTATGTATTGGAATTGTAAAAGGACAAAAGGTATAAAACAAAAAGAAAAGCTAAAAGGACAAATATTATGAAACTTAGGGAGTAGTATTTAATTTTCTAAAATTTATAAAAAATAGAGGTATTTTAGGAAAGTGTATTGAGAATGAAAAATAAAAATATAACTATTTTCTAGAGAGCTTTTAGAAAAGTGATATTTGGAATGAAACAAAATTTAATAAAGTTAGTTAATTTTGCTTATATTTTAAATGTAACACCCTCACTTTAATTAGTTAATTTTAGATTTTAATAAAATTTGTGGTTTGAAAATTTCTTTTAGACTTAATTTCTTTTAAAAGATTTTACGGAAATCTGGCAGAGTTTCCTCTGTTTATCGGACTTCCCAAAAATTTTCTTCTTTAAACTTGTCAATCCAGAAATATTTAAAAACATAAAATACAATAATTTAAAGGTCAGATCAGATCCTAAAACCCAAACAGTACAAGTTCAGGGCATACGACTATTTCATATTATAAATTACAAAAATAACTGTCCACTCATATTAATAAATATACATTCCACGTAGTGGAATGAAATCCTGCTCGGCCATGTCCCATGTAAGCTCCACTTCAGTACCTGCAAAAATATAGCAAGAAGGGTAGCATTACACAGGACTTAAAGAGATAAATCCTATAAGACACATAGTAATAAACTAAGCCTACACAATTATTTATATACGTTATTCATATAATTAATCTCTTCTAGTTCTTTACTTATTCTCATATTCTTTTTATTTTTGGTTCTCTTTTCATTCTTTCATTTCCATTCTTTATCCATTTTCCATTAATTGGCCCCCGCGTCGGTTAGCTTTTCGTTCCTTTAATTTTTTATTGGTGGCAGTGTCTACCGACCGCCTGCCATTCTATCTTTTAATGTGATAGTGTCTACCGACCTCCTGCCATTTTACTTTTTATTGTGACAATGTCTAATGACCTCCTGCCATTTTACCTTTTTATTGTGACAGTGTCTACCGATCTCCTGCCATTTTACTTTTTATTTGTGACAGTGTCTACCGACCTCCTGCCATTTCACTTTTTATTGTGACAGTGTCTACCGACCTCCTGCCATTTTACTTTTTATTGTGACAGTGTCTAACGACCTCCTGCCACGTTATCATTCAATTCTTTTTGACCATATACGTTATATTTAGATTCTCGATACTAACTCTTAGTTATTTCCTTGTTCTCTTTCTTTTCTTTTTCTTCTTCTCTTCCTTTTCCTTTTTCTTCTTCTGTTTATTAATTGTCCTAATTTATATCTAACTCTACTTAGCTTTTGTATGGTCGTTATATTTTAATTCTCATTTCTAATTCTTTGTTTATTCCTATGATTCCTCTATCTCCACTATTATTTACTCATTTTCCCTATGTTAATATTCCATTCTATTTATCTACTAGTATCACATTCTCTCTCTTTGTCTTATTATATTTTCACTAAATTCTTTTACCAATTATCTACTTGTATTTGAAGTGTAGTTTATTATTTCGTTTCTATTTCATTACTACCCGACAACTTATAACTAAATCCACTCCGCGCTTTCTTATTGTTTTCGTATTTTAACTCCTCATTTACCTCTCTTCTAGTTTTAATCATCCTACTTTCCTTTCCTATTACAATTACCCTATATTCCTTTACTCATACGTTTCTTTTGGTTTTCCTTAACTACTTTCCTTTGGTGTTATTTTATACTTTGTCTACATTTTTATTCTATATTAACTCTTTTGATATCCTAAATACACTCATTCATTCCGGACCCTATTCTATGCACATACATTTTATTCCCTAAAGTGTGGTTTTCATTAACAATTTTAAATAAATCATTTATATTAGCGGGGACTACCCTAAGGTTCATTAACTTATTTCTTAATTACCCTATTCTTAGTCACCACTATAGAATCCTAGAATTTACTCTCTAAGTAGAGGTAACACAGCCCTTCTTACCTTAACCAAGGATAGAGTTAGGAACCTTCAACAATATAGCTCCTTACCCCCTTTTGCCCTAGCTCCTAGCAACTTCAATAGATGAGCCCCCAAAATCGTGAGAAGGAGGAGTGTGAGCTTGCTTCCTTGGGGCCAAGAAAATGAGGAGAACACATAAAAGTGTGGTTCACAATAAGGAGGGGTTCGAAATCCATGAAGAAAAGAGAGGAAATTCGTGTGAACTATGAGGAAGAGAGGAGGAATGAGATTTACCTTGTTTTAAGGAGAAAGCAAGTGGAATGATGATGATTCTTGATGCTAATTAGTGATGTGCTCTTGGAGTATTAGAGAGGGAAAGCTTCATGAACCTAGGTGGAGAGGGAGAGAGAGACGTGAGGAGGGGAGAGATAAGGAAGAGAGCTTGATGATGGAGATGGTGATGGGGAAGAGAGAGAGAGAGTTTGGGAGTGGTGGATCTTGCACTTGGAGGGCTTGGTTATGGCTATGGAAGTTGGCTTGCCATGGAGGTTTGATGCCCTAGCTTGGGGAGGGAGAATGGGGCATTTTCGTGCCCCCCTCACCTTTATTTTTTTTAGATCTGATGCGTGTTAATCGATTAACCAGTTGGTTAATCGATTAACCAGTGTATTTTATTTTTACCAGCTCTCAGGTCTTAATCGATTAACCATTTGGTTAATCGATTAAGCAGTTCAGCCCACCACTATTTGCACTTCTAAGCGCCATAACTTCTTCGTTACCCGTCGGATCTTGCTCAAATTTGAAAGCAAGCTTCCTTACCCAATAATCTTCACATCCAACAGTGGAATTTGTGTTTAGAGTTTTAAATATTTTATTTTGAATTTCCTAATATAGGGTGTTTAGAACCCCGAAAACGTCGATTTTAACACTCGTTCAGCCTTATTTAAATTTCCTTTCCGATACCAATGCTTCTTAACTCCTTTATGGCACTCAAAGAAATCCTAATCCATTATCTAGATCCTTTTTAGCATAATTATTATTTCTTAATCTTATTATTATTATAATTATTCCTAGGATTAAAATTCGAGATGTTACATTAAACCAAAAGAATTATGTTTTCTGTTGCTTAAAATTCGAACCGGACGGAATAATTGATTTGGAAGTTTGGGTTTGAATATGTACATTCAGGGTTAAAAAATAGAAGATGCGCTTTGTCCACTGGGCCATGTTTGCAACTGACAATTTTAAATACCGGAACAGCAGGTGTTCCATGTCAATCTCTTCTGTTCATGGCAAGTGTGCTGAAATCAATGGCTACTAATGTCCCATGCACTGATGCATGGTTCCTATTTTCATGTGCTTGAGCCTTACCCACTTAGTTGTTGGCTAAATTTTTTCATTAAAATCTGCTTATTATGTTCATATTTTGAAGGTACAGGAAAACACTTGGAGGTACTGCCATAGAAATTGTGATAAAGTGTTTCCTTTTTGGGACAACGTGGCTAAGCTTAATAACTGGAGTAGATTTTTCAGCCTTAATCTTGATGGTTGGCTGAGATTGAATTTAAAGAAGGATGGTATTGGTCATGAGGATCTTGATTGGCCTTTGTTCTTCAGTGTGGCTGTATGGATGATCTGGAAGGACAGAAATAACCTGGATTTTGAAAGAAAAACTGATATTTCCACAAGTCTTTTCTTCCAGGTGGTTAGCCTCAGCTACATGCGGATAATTAAGGATACTGTGGTCCAACCCTCGTTACTCACTACGATGAAGAAAGAGGTGTTGGCTGGCTGGTTTTGTCCTACTGTTGCAATATACAAGCTAAATACGATTGGCTCGGTTCATGGTGATAATAATTCAATAGCGTGTGGTGGGTTATCCACGATTACACTTGAGCTTTTGGGCGTGAATTTACCTGCAATGTTGGTATCTCTTCTGCTGTCAAAGCAGAGTTATGGGGCCTCTATTGGGGTCTTGTGATGGCTAAAGACTTGGGTATTCATGACCTTTACGTTGAACTTGACTCCTCTACAGCTATTACTCTTGTTAATAAGGGTTGATCTCCAAACCATCGCTGCTTTGGTATTGTTAGGAGAATCGTATTAATTTTGGATGGTGATTGGCTTGTGGCTATCAAGCATGTTTTCCGAGAAGCCAATCGTTGTGATTACGCTCTTGCTAATGCAGCTCATGGTAGAGATTTTTCTTGTGATTACGGTAGCTCTTGCATATTTAGGTATCCCGCTGCAGGAGGATGCTTTTGGTGTTATGTTTCTGAGGACGGTTGCCTAGTTTGTTGTTTTTGGGCATTGCCTTGTTATTAAAAAAAAATCCATTCTTAAACGGAAGGTAGCTAAATTTGACGACTCGTGCATCACACGGACATAGGTACTAGTAGGGGTGATCATGGATCAGTTCGGTTCAATTTTTAAGAAAAAAGTCATCCGATCCGAAGATAAAAATTATATTTGGTTTAGTTCGCTTAGATTAAGAAATCCAATTCGATCCGATCCAAAAATATATTCAATTTCGGTTTGGTTTGGTTTGGTTCGGTTCACAACTTCACATACTAAGTACGACGATGAGAAATTTTTTAGCAAATTTGATATGAATGTTTAATAACAATTTAATGTTATTTACACCATTCTTCTTGCAACAAAAATAGATGATGTGTATAATTTATTAAATTATATTGTTTGTATATGCATACATGCTTTTAAGCAAAAAGATGCATAATATGTGTAGTTTTTACCTTAGATCCTTGCAAATTTTCAAGTTAATAATAAAACATCAGTTCGGTTTTGAAAAGTAAATCCGAAATCCGATCCGATCAGCTTTCACTTTTCCTCATCCAAACAAATTCATTTTTAATCGGTTTTTTTATTTCGGTTTTTTTATCGATTTTCGGTTATTCATTAGATCGGTTTGGATTTGAATACTTCTGAGGACTAGTACTCCCTCCGGCCCCTATTTAAAAAAAGAATACTATAATTGAAATAACATTTATTAAGAAAGTTAGTTGAATGTATTTAATTTTCTCAAAATTATTATAAAAAATAGGACTACTTTTGGAAAGTTGTATTGCGAATTAAACAAAAATTAAATGAAATCACTACTTTCTAGAAATGTTTTAAGAATAATTATATTGTGAACAGAAAATTGGTTAATTTTTTTATATTTGGGATCAAAATATGGATGCACCCTTTTTTATAAGGGCCAAAGGGAGTATAATGTAACAAGTGAAATAGACGGAGACGATAAAGAGTGGGAGGCGAGTGCGTTATCTGTGTTTGATTGTGCGTTCTGGATTGTGCCACGTGATAAATGTTAGGGGTGGACGGTGCAGATGGGGTAAGTCCACAATGGTCGACGCCCAGGATTAAGCCACGGTAGTAAGCGATGTCCCATATATCTATCACTATCTCTATATCAGAGGATCGCACAAGCAAACCCTACTCCCTAATATCTCTCAATAGCGTTCCTATCGATCGATGGCTTCTTCTTCTTCTGTTTCTGTTCCCGAGTTTAAGGAATGTTGTCCTCGTCCTCCTCGGCCTCACCCTCGACCTCCTCCTCCTCCTCCTCGGCCTCACCCTCGACCTCCTCCTCCTCCTCCTCCTCCTGCTGATGCTGGTGATTTATTCGATTCAGAAGATGAAGGTGTATCAGATGACGAGGATGTTTGTTTCTGCGTCCCTTTTCCATGGCTTCTTCAGTATCACAGGGAGCGATTAGGCAAACCTGATATGACCGAGACTCAATTGTGGGATTATTTCCATGAAAATTTAAAGATTCCCGATGTAACTTTTTTTACTTTTACTAATCCCTTCCTTCCTTAATTATTATTATTATTATTATTATTATAACATTACTACATATTTATTCCCCTTTTCTTTCTTTTTCTTATATTTGGTCTGCATGCAGGATGACTTCGACATCAATGATTGGACCCAAGAGACGTCAATGGAGGATGATCGTTGTTTTTTAGAGACCAAGGGCAGACCACATCCTCGTAATTAATTTTATTTTATTTATTTTGTATCTATTTAACTATATTTATTTGTTGCTTAGCTTACTCACCTACCACCATATCTTATACCTACCTACCTAATACATATGGATATATTAGTTCAAATAATATTAAAATATGTTTATATACAATGCAGATTATCAAAACCGTAGCATTATTACTGGGCTATCTAAGGACACCACGATGAAGAACTTGATAATCTCTTCAGTAGAGCTGGAAAGATGGTTGAATCCAAGATTATTAAGGATAGGAAAACTGGAGAGTCTGAGGGGTTTGGTTTTGTGTCCTTTGAATATGAGAAGTCCATGTTTGATGCTATTCAGCTTTTCAACGGCCATGTACTTAGAGGTCACACACTCACCGTCTTTGAGTCCGACAGTCGTTTCCCCCCGGAACCAAAGACCGCACCTGCAGTGATGTCCCCCCCGGAACCAAAGACGATGATGTCCCCACTGCTGTCTCCCAACAGTGGACCGAACTCTCCAAAAATGGTGGGGAAGGTGTAGGAAACCTATGTGCTTAACTCATACCTCACACTCTAACATCCATTACACTTTCTACTTTGTTTTTGCTTTCTCTTTTTTCTATTGTTACATCCAAGAATTGTGTGTTTCATAAAGTGATATTGGAGCCATCTTTACAGCAAGCAGAAATGCAAATATTTGAATGGTGGCTGTTAATCTGCAGCTTAAGTTGGGTTAGTATGTAAGCCTAAACCAATTAGTAATCCATCATTAGAGCCAATAGAAATGCAGAACAGCTATGTGGAATTATGCTTATGTTATCATCAATTTAAAAACGCTGGCATAACATTCTACAGAAATGCAGAACAACTATGTTGAAGCATGCTTGTGTTATCATCAATTTACAATGCTGGCATCACATTCTTGTTATGTTGTTATCAATTGTATTATGCGTTGGTTAGCTTTTGAAAATGTTCAAAATAGTCTTTCTTGATATGAAGTTGAAGCCAATGCCTTTATGTTCTGAGTGCTAGTCCCCAGCTCCCAATTTTAGTCCTGAGCCCCAAATTTTTTTTCGATGGGGTTCAGTTGGAATGTTTTTCGATATCCCCGATTTTTCAATAGGGATAATTGAAATAATGCATTTTTCAACTCGAAAGTGTCGAAAAACATTTTAACTAAGTCCCATCGAAAAAATGGAGGCTGGGAATAAAAATATGGGGTTGGGAACTAATTCTCTTATCTTTTATTGGACATAGATAGATTAGGTCCACTTTCCTAAATGAGGTGGACTAAGATATTGAAGGCAAGATAATCTCTAAAAGCCTCAAAAAGCTTATGTATAGATTCATTTCCATGATTTGGATTTCAATGTATAGGCTATACTTTACAAACGAAAGTTATGGGTTTTTAATATCTTTTGTTTAAATTGCTAGATGAATTCTACTAATAGTAAGTCGCATGCTTGATTATGTAATTCAGCAACATATTAATTTTAATATAATATCTTTGATTTGATCATGAGTTTTCAAACAGGAGTTTGTTTCATGTGCTTATATTGATGAGTTTCCTCTTTCTTAGAAATAATTTTAGATCATATTCAGATGAATTTTGTCAAAGTAGCTAAACCTCGAAATTCTAATCTTGAAACTATTTAGATGAATATTGTCAAAATAGCTAAACATCAACACTCTGATTGTAAAAAAAAAAAAGAAAAAGGAATAGATAAATAGGAAAAAAGGTTATGGAAAAAAATGATGAGAAAATGGATATATTTTTTTCATTATTTGGGAAGAGAGAAAAAAAGAAGAAAATGATTATTAGATTTTTCATTCATGTTTCATTTTATAGGTTTCTTTTCATAATTTCTTCATTAGTGAAGAGAATAATTTTATGGGAGTCTCACGATTTTTTTTTCTCTTCTCATTTTTTTCCTTTTCTTCGTTCAATCGAAGAAGAGAAACTTACTTTTATTTTTTCTATTCTTTCTCTCAAAAAATATTTCTTCCTAAAATCATTCCAAACTGCTTTGCTTCTGTTTCTGATCCCCAACCACAATGGTCACTCATGGAGGTGCCTGAGCACCAATTTTAGAGTGGCGGCTAGACCGAACACTGATCTTGGACAGAGAAGCGAGAGAACCAATGTGTGGGTGGTGGATCGGAGTTAATGATTAGTGAGCTCGCAACAGAGGGAGTGTGATTTCGTGAGTGGATGAGGATGAAGAGAGTGAGACCAATAAGGGGTTTTTTGGGAGGATGAAAAAAAGTGAGTGTATGGTTTTCTAAGGTTTGGACAAAGAGAATGAGAATGGGATAAGGGGAGCTAGTGAGAGAAGGAGAAGTGTGTGGGCAGGGTTTCCCTTTTCTATTTCTTTTTTAGTTTTAATTTTTGCTTCATCATGCACATTTGGAATCATCAAAACTACTTATGCTCAGACATTTTCTCAACAAACATTGTGCAGTGCGTAGCAAATCAATATATAGTTGAATTATATTAACTTTACATTGTGCAGTGTGTAGCAACCAGCATAGCAGTGCCCCAACCATTTTCTTCCCAAAATCTCGCCTGAGGGGAGAAGAAAATTTTTTGTGGTGGGTCCCACCAATTCTTTTCTCTCCTCCTGCTTTTTCCTTCCAACCAAACAGAGGAAAACTCTATTTTCTTCTTGTTTTCTTCTCCCCCAAATTCTCTTCTCCCCAAAATCTCTAGAACCAAACAGAGTATAAATGCTTTCATCTCATATGTAACCTTAACAAGCACCGTGATAGGCTTCTCATTGGTAATGGGCAAGTATGATCCCTCCACTTGTGTTGCATTTGCAAGTTCCTCAGGAGTGGAATCACCAGCTTGCAGCAAAAACAAGCGGATCAAATTAATGTCAAAATATTTCAATTTCATCTTTAGGGGAAATGATGATATTAATAGTAATAACTAATAATATTAATAAACCCTCGGTCAAAAAATACTATTGGCATTACCACCTTGACCTTGTTTGCATGTACAGGGAACACTTCCAACTCACCAATATTGGCATTACCTTGACCTTGTGTACAAAATTTTAATATTGGTGAGTCGAAACATAGTTTTGACAAAGATATGTTAGAAGTGTTTTTTTTTTTTTTTTTTGATGCATTCAAAATCAGAAATGATTTAACAATGAAGATATTTTGGTCTTTTCTATAAAAAATAGAGACCAAAAATTCAATTATTAAAACCAAAAAAAAAAAAAAAAAAATCATACACAATGAGTTCGGCTCAAAGAATTTGGGATTTGGGTTTTTCTATTTAAAGGTTAATTAAATACGAAAGAGTTTGGGATTATGAATCTCGTTTTTTATCCACAAATTTTATTTTATGTATGAAAATTTCAAAGAGTTTGGGGGTGTCAGAATTTGCCTTATTCATAAAAAAAATATATATCAAATTAATATAATTTTCCACAAGCATGAAATTGCTTTCTTTTAAGCGCACATTGACATAGAAGATGATAAATTTGTTATGTTCCCACATAGTTATGTTGTTTTGCTTCACCGAAATAAGAAATGTTCTTATATGTATGTTGTGCTCAACTGCCTCGTTGATTCGTGTTCAGATTTTTATATATGCCTAATTTTTTTTTTCTTCTGCAATATAAGCAGATTATGGAGTCAATTTGCATTTACATACATATGTAATGCATGATGATGTTTAATAAGTCCACCTTATGAAATTTCATCAATGCAGATATATTAGACTGGTGAATCAAATTTCACTATTCACCCCTCTTTGTTCAGCTTCAATTTTTATCCTTTATTCATAAATGTTGAAAAAAAAAGCTCACAAAAGTGTTAGCAAATGCACCATGTATTATACTTCATCTGGTCCTATTTATAGGACATACTTATCCATATCGCACGGACCAAGAAAAGTAGTACGTTAAGTTTCTTGAAACTTTAAAAAAATACGTTAACATTACAATTTTACTCTCTTATCTTGTATTGATAATTTCATAATGTATTATTTCACATTAATAGATAAAGGACAAATAAGAGAAAATAGCAATAAATGCTTCATAGAAAATGCAAAATGTCTTATAATTAGGACAAAAGAATTCTTTTAGAATATGTCCTATAAATAGGATCGGAGGGAGTACAAATTATCTTGAGGAATCTTCTTGCACATGTTACCCTGAACTAGTCATAGAAGTTAGCATGGATTAGAAATTAAATAGCATTATGATTTTTTGCTATATTAAGTGTTCTATAATGTAGTTCTTGGAAGTATGCACATTGTGATTACTTTGAATTTGTCTCAGACTAACACATAAGAATCACCGTGTTGCTCTTGTCTTGAGTAGTTATATTACAATGATAAAGCCCCCAAGTGCTAGCTTATGTTGGATATCATTTCAAATCAATGATTATTTCCTTATGTGAGCAAAGAATCAATGTATTAAAAATCAATGATTATTAATTTGATATGAAATCAATGATTATTTGGTAAAAAAATAATTAATTTGAAAATCAATTATTTTTTTGTGTCAAATGAGGAAACCCTTATTTTAATAGAATCAACTGATGTTGGCATATGTACTATTTAAACCTTAGAATCCTTTTAACCTTAGAATCCTAATATTTGTTATGCTATTTTTACCAAATTTTTTTTATAAGATATTAGATTTAATAAGAGAATTATAGAGGGGGAAATTAATTATGATCGCTTTTAAACTCTGTTTTGCGAAACTAATTGAAAAGTCAGTTAACAACTAAGAAATTAGGGCTAAAAACTTATGACTGACCTTTTTTATCCTCAACAATCCCAAATTAGGTCCCCTGGGCTTGGCCCAACTGACAAATGGAAAGCACGCTAAGGCTGGGTTTATCTAGTGGCTACGTGTTCGAATCCTGGCCAGGACGGACATGCCTAAGATTTATGAAGGAGGCGCTCCAGGGACGGGGTAGATATCTCCCCCCAGTTTGGCTAGCCCTCCCAGGTCCAAGGGTCGACGTGGTTGGGTCCAGACTCTGGATTATAAAAAAAAAAACATAACAAAACAAAATCCCAAATTAGGATCAAATTAATTATTTTCAAGATTTAATCGTTCCACAAAATTTTGCTATAAAAAAGATTAATTTGATTCCCAAAATAACTATTTTGACCAACATTATGGAGTAGAAGAATTTAAAATATGCAAAATCTTAAGAACCTAAATTAGATTGATTAATAAAAATTATTATAATAATAGTACTACTGTCTTTGTCTTGTTATATTGGTTAAAAATGATAAATTTTTTTCATGAATTGAAGTAAAAACAATAAATAATCAAATATCGTGAAGATGATGCATTATGTTTATGATTGAGTAATTAATGAAATATACATTAAATTATTATTGGAGAAAAGAAAATATGTGGGTCATTAATAAATGAAATGAAAACAATAATACAAATATGTATAATTTTTATTTATAATTAATGAATTATATTAACTATTTTTTTCTTTTAGTTTTCAATTTTTTTAAATCAAGATAATAGGACGAGACAGAGAGAATAATAGAGCGTGTCTTTTCCAAATTTTTATAACTTTTTGCTGGTACCAAAAAATAAAGGGAATCACTTTCATGCAACCTAATTTTGATTTTGGGTTATTGCGATGCAATTCTACGTTGGACCAATAATGTTTTGTTACTTAACATATATTAATGCTATGTTATTGTTAAGAAAATCAAAATTGCCTGTTAGGTGACAAAATAATATCGATCCAACAAAAAATTATATAATAACAACCCAAAATTACCTTACATACTAAAAATATTCAAAAATAAAATGCGTAACAATCATAGATCAGTGAGTCTTTGTGAGAAACTCACGTACATACATAGTGGCATAGTGCATAACAAACCCTAATATCTATTCAGTCTCTCAATCTTTTCTCTTCATCATCCATGGCTTCTTCTTCTGCTAACTCATGTTGTCCTCGTCCTGCTTCTGATGATGCTGTTGTTGTTCGCGATGGATCGATGGCGTCTTTTTCTTCTTCTTCTGTTTCTTGTCATGATTTTAAAGAATGTTGTCCTTGTCCTTCTCGCCCTTACCCTCGTCGTCCTCCTCCTCCTCCTCCTCGTGCTGATGATGATAATGTATCAGATTATGGTGTATCAGACGAGGAGGATGATTGTTTCTGCATCCCTTTTCCGTGGCTTCTGGAGTATCACAGGGAGCGATTGGGCAAACCTGATCTAACCGAGACTCAACTGTGTCAGTATTTCCGGGATAATTTAAAGAGGGATGCAACCGATGATGACTTCAACTTGGAAGATTGGGACCAAGAGTGGTCAGAGGAAGATAGCGTTTGTTATTTGGCGGCCAAGGGCGCACCACAACCTCGTAATTTATTTTATTTATTCCCATCTATTTAACTATAATTCTTTGCTGATTAGCTTGCTGACCTACCACTATATTTTATATTATTATATATTTTACTGTATTTTATTGTACATACATCGAATAATATAAAAATACGTATATATGCAATGCAGATTATCAAAACCGTTGCATCGTTACTGGGCTGTCTAAGGATACCACAATTGAAGAACTTGATGAACTCTTCTGTTAAGCTGGAAAGATTGTTGAATCCAAGATTATTAAGGATAAGAAAAGTGGAGAGTGTGAGGGCTTTGGTTTTGTGTCCTTTGAGTATGAGAAGTCCATGTTTGATGCTATTCAGCTTCTGAATGGCCATGTACTTAGAGGCCACACTCTCACCGTTTTTAAGTCCATCAATCGTGGCTATCCTGGGACTAAAGATGATGAAGGACCACACTCTGCAGATGCACATGGAAGTTCAGGCGATTCTAAACTATAGACGAACATCTATCAATATTAGACGATAGATACAGTTTTGGATACACCTAACAACTTTTCATGACGTTTTATATTTATTTTGTTGAATCCTTGTGTTTGTTTCATATAGTATCTCTGTCCCTCGTCATATTTATTTATAACTGATAGTATTTGATGGAAACAAGAAAACTTATGACTTTTTATTAATAGTCAATTTTACAAACACATAACACTCAAACAATAAAACTTGTTGGAGTCTACATTTTTAACAGAGCTAATGTTTTTGCTCTGCTTTGTTCTATATTCTCTACCCTCTGTTACATTGTTGCTCTATGTTTTACATCTTCTCCTCTGTTCTATATTATTTGAATTTATGAATGAATGATTGAAACTCTATTTATAGAGTTTCCCTTGTTATAAACTTAGAAACTAAGTTTACCTTTTCTTCTTTATTAAGTTTCTTAACAACTAAGTTTCTGTTTTCTTCTTTGTTAAGTTTCTTAATAATTAAGCTTCCGTGACTTTCGTAGCAACTTCTTCTTTCTTCTTCTTAATTCTTAAGTTTTCTTAATAATTAAGTTTCCAGCTTATTAGAGTAGTCTAGAAAATTTGCAGCATATTCCAACACTCCTCCTTGATGCAAATTTCTCCAACTTGTCTTGCAAAATTTCTCCTCCTCCAGCATTGATCTTCAATTGATGTTATTGTAAAACTTCAAAATAGAACTTCTACCTTGTCAATAGCTTCACCATTTTTTTTTGTGGTGACGAGTTTCCTTGCCGACCTGGTTAAAGGATTTGTGACAAGTATTACTCTTGTTTGCTTTTATAGTTGTAAGTCTCCTTGTTAATTTTTAGATAGAGACTTTATCTTCCAATTTTCCATGGCTTGTACTCAAGCAGAGGCTCAGAGGTATCAGGTCTTCCATTTTATTTTGCAATCGCCTGAACTTGTGCTCCATTTTTGAGCTTGAATATCAGAGGCCACATATCTCGAAAATTGGAACAAACATAGCTAGTAGTTGGGTTGAGTCTGCAATGACTCTAGAATTTTTTTTTTTTTGTAGTAGTTTAGCATTGGTAGAAAATCTTTTTGTTTGGAGTAGTGGAGTATTGTGTCTAAGCCATGTGGTTACTGCAACCACTATCCAAGTACCAATTTTCTTCTTTCTCACGGCTTGGGACTTGGTTGGCGTAGAATAGTTGTTGTTCACGTTCACATTCTTCGATGGAATTGGCCTGGTGGTTGTCTTTATTGCGACAGTTTTGCTCCGAGTGCCCATGTTTTTTGCCGTGTTGGCATTGTTGCTTTTTTCGATACCAACAATATTTTTCTGAATGACCTGGCTTCTTGCAGATGCCGCATGGAGAATATTTATTTTGATTATTTCTATAAGAGTCTCTAGAAATCTCCTTGCTTCTATAATTTTTCGCACATTATTTTTTTCTTTCATATCCTTTATTCTGATACCGCAATTTGAACTTTGATTGAAAGACATTTTCTAATGATTCTTCATCATGCCTACTCAACCTTTGCTCATAAGCTTCTAGAAAGCCCATTAGTTCTGTCATCGATAGAGTAGACAGATCTTTAGTTTGTTCAATCGTAGTAACGATTGAATCATACCTTTGTGGAATAGAAATTAAAATTTTCTTGACAATTCTCTTGTCAAAAATATTTTCCCCGTAGGCTTTCATTTGATTGACTATTTCTTTTATTTTAGAGTAATAGTTTTTGATGCTCTCAGACTCTTTCATTTTAATTAATTCAAACTCTCTCCTTAGAGTTTGAAGTTTAATGGTGCGTACTTTGTCGCTGCCATGGAACTCCTCCTTTAATGTTGTCCACGCTTCTTTGGCACTTGTAACTCCCATTATTCTTGGAAAGATAGGCTCCGCCAAGGTTTGTTGTATAATAAATAATGCTTTCGCATCATTTTTTTTATTTTCCTTCAACTCTTTTTTCTGAGATTCAGTAAGAGCTGAATTATCTTCTGGAATAGTATAACCTTCTTCAACAATATCCCATAAATCTTGGGACTGGAAGAAAGTTATCATTTTAGTGCTCCAAAAATCATAATTTTCTTCAGAGAATATTGGAACAGAGATAGATTGTGATTGAATGGTTGTGGTCATGGCTTAAAAATAATATAGTAATGGGTTTAGAGTGAATAGTTATTTTTTTTTGGATAGTTGGAAAATAGTTTGGGTATTATCTTTACGCCCAGTATATGACCGAACGTAGCTCTGATAGCACTGATAGTATTTGATGGAAACAAGAAAACTTATGACTTTTTATTAATAGTCAATTTTACAAACACATAACACTCAAACAATAAAACTTGTTGGAGTCTACATTTTTAACAGAGCTAATGTTTTTGCTCTGCTTTGTTCTATATTCTCTACCCTCTGTTACATTGTTGCTCTATGTTTTACATCTTCTCCTCTGTTCTATATTATTTGAATTTATGAATGAATGATTGAAACTCTATTTATAGAGTTTCCCTTGTTATAAACTTAGAAACTAAGTTTACCTTTTCTTCTTTATTAAGTTTCTTAACAACTAAGTTTTTGTTTTCTTCTTTGTTAAGTTTCTTAATAATTAAGCTTTCGTGGCTTTCGTAGCAACTTCTTCTTTCTTCTTCTTAATTCTTAAGTTTTCTTAATAATTAAGTTTCCAGCTTATTAGAGTAGTCTAGAAAATTTGCAGCATATTCCAACAATAACAATAGAACATGCTTTTCATCATTAATTGGTATCGTGCAATTGAAAATGTGCTGATAGATGCAATTCTTTTGGTACTGCCGTCTTTTGGGAATTAATTTTTTCTACAATAGGAAGCTAATTCTTTTGCTTTAAAAATGATTAGTTTATATGTTTTATGGTTATGTTTTGCATATTCTCCCTGCATGTTCATCATCAGTATATGATGGGATTTTGAAGCACTTATATGTTCTATTCTGTCTTGTAAAGTTGTCTTATCTTGTCATTGGGGCTATAGAGCTGCTTGTTTCTTCACTAATGCAATGGTAACACTAACACCGTTATCTATTTCTATAGAGATTTTCTATGTTTTTTTGACCACACCTTATGAGGCTAGAATTTTGGAAGTCCTGGGATAGACCTTTGCACCATATAAATATTGAACCATGGAGAAGTTCATTTTAAACTATGAATTTGATGTTAGGATGCTAGGCTTTAGCTATTCCATTTGAAGCTTCGTCGGGTCTGGACTCTAATCCTGCTATTAAAGATATCAGTTTCTGAGCAATTTGAATCACCTGCAGTTGGTAACTTTTTAGAATTTGGATGATTGAAAAGAAGAGATTAGGATCTAAAAGTTAATGGGGAGTTAGAAAAAAAAATGTTTAAAAGGGTTAAGCTTTTTAAGTTGTGATTATGTTGTGTACTTTTGTTTTTTGATTTTCAACCCAATTTCAAGCTTCATCAACTGAGATGCTTATGTCCGGGGGAATGAAATGGGAGGGAACTTTCAACTTCTATGATAGGGTTTGAGCCACAGGGTTGAATTTTGTGAAATTTTGTTGCATTCCACTATTTCATGTTTTTGGTTTTGTTTAGTTTCTTGGCCTTGTTTCTCGGTTGGGACTGCCACTTGTAGGGCAAAGTCAAAGTTTACACCAGTGCTTTTATGCAGTAAAGTATCTACTCATATAGATATAGATTCGAATTTGGGTCCTTAAATCAATGCAAAGTCTAACTCAGCATTTTTCTGATTCAAAATTTTTAATCGTGGGATATTTTTAATTAGTGGTTCAAATTTAACAAAACAATTAATGTGATCCAACGATTGAGTTAGGAAGGTTAAAACAAAAAACTGAATCACACAATCCATCACATATTACCATGCTTTGCAATCCATCACATATTACCATGCTTTGGCAAGAGGAGGAGGAGGAATTTCCTATGCCCTCCCTCATCTTTCGGTAAAAGTCAAACAAGTCAATAAAAATAAGAAGGTAAAAGTCAAACAAGTCAATGAAAATAAGAAAGTATCTTTTCAGTATAATAGAGTATAGGAAGTGAAGCAGCACATAGTGAACTTCGGTTCACTTGTGCATTGTGTAGTTAGTTAGTTATTGTATTAGTTAGTTAGTTATGTACTCTATGCTAAAGTCACCTATTGGTGACTGACAGCTAGGATAGTTTTATTACTCTATAAATAGCATGATTGTAACTATCCCTCTTAGATTTTCAATAATAGAAATTCAGTTTTAACTAACTTTCTCTCTCTCTTCTCTCTCTTCTCTCTCTATCTCTTCTAGTTTCTGAACTCTTATACAGTATAATGCTTGATTCATTCATTAGTTATAAATTGATATTACACAAATTTTCATATCATTACAATTAATACATATTGCAATATTGCCTAAAAAAATCTTTTAAATGTGTTTTCCATAATGGGATGGAAGGAGTACTTGTTAAAAGCACTCACTTGACAAAACTTGGAGTTATGGAAGTGGTTAACTATTCAAATTCAATTTTTAAATTTAAAAATTATTTGTCAATTACAAATTACAAGTGGTTATATTACATAAATTTTTTTTAAAGGTATATTACATAATTTTTAAGTTATAATATCCACCATAATGACTTATTTCAAAGTATAAAATATAACATAATTCTGATATATAATATATATTATAATAATAATTACCGTAGATAATAAAATATATATATATATATATATGCATACTGTAGTATAATATAATTCTACCCAATAAAATAAAATTGCCCCTTAGATTATAGTATGATATAGTTTTAACCATCAGATTAAATAAAAAATTTGGTTATGGTTGATTATCATGCATTAACTTATAAATAGTTTTCATTTGGAGAAAAAGGTTTTTTTTTTTTTAAAAAAAACGGGGAGAAAAAGGTTAACTATGAAAATAGTACTTCATTTGCTTTATATGTTTTAGCTATTGAGATTTTTTTTGGATTTCTAAACCTAAGTAAATAAGAACCTTATCTTCATAAGGGATAAGTTTTATTGAAAAAATAAATATAAAGTCTATTGATTTTTTTTAAAAAAATAATACTTCCCAATAAAGCTTATCTATTTTTATTTTTTTATATCTTTTACAATTTCAATACATAATAATAATAAGTTTTATTGCATACAAAATTGCTGGTTTCCTGAATCCGTGTGTGACAGATTGGACAGGGTAGCTAGAAGTTTCATTTGGCAGAAGCAGGATTCTCAAGGGATTCATTTGGTCAGTTGGGAGAAATGCACTAGACCCAAAAAACTTGGTGGGTTGGGACTCCGCATTGCTCGTCACCAGAATGTGGCTCTTCTTGGAAAACATGCATGGTATATGCTGCAGAACACAGACAAACTCTGGGTGCAGGTCCTTAGGGAGAAGTATGTACCGAATGGTTTCACTACTAATACTATTGCTCATAAGTCCACAGGTTCACCGGTTTGGAGAGCAATTTTGAAAGCTACTGGTAAACTTTCTCAAGGCTTTGGTTTCAAATTGGGCTCGGGTGATGCTTCCTTCTTTTTTGATAATTGGCTTGATAGTGGCCCATTATGCGACAAGGTCCTATGGGTTGCAACTCAGGACACAGCTCTCCAAGTTAAAGATGTTTGTCGTGATGGTGCTTGGCAGTTTAATTCGGTGTACACTCTTCTCCCTACTGCGATCATGGATGATATTATAAACAGTGATATTGTGCTTAATGATGCTGTCCCGGATTGTTATTCTTGGAAAGGCTCTCTTAATGGGGTTTATACAGTGAAGGATGGGTATGCCTGGCTTCTTGGTATCAACGACCCTGTCAATAGTCATAGTCACTGGGGGTGGATCTGGAGATTAAAGGTGCCTCAAAAATTATGCTTTTTTATTTGGCTAGTGTGTCACAATGCGATTCCAACAAATTCTTTCAGGTTCCGCCGACATTGTTCAGCAACGGAGATCTGTGGGAGGTGTAATTCGGAGTCTGAATCTGTGATGCACTGTTTGCGGGACTGTCACAAGGCTGCTGATGTTTGGTTGTTACTTGGGTTGTCTAATAACCTGAGATTTTGGCAGGAGCAGGATGTCTACATTTGGATAAGGAATGGTATTGAGGATCTCAATCTCTTATTTATTACTACTGCTTGGTGGATATGGAGGGCTCGATGTGATGAGAGCTGTGCTAATCATATTCTCACAGCGCAGGTTGTCTTTCATCACGCTAAACTGCTCCATGATGATGTGTCTCGTTGTTTTGGGCAGTTAAGGCAACACAAACCTTTGAGATGGGTTGCTTGGCTACCACCGATGGGGGAGGATGTTGTGCTTAATGTGGATGGAAGCTCCATGGGGAATCCAGGACAGGCTGGTTATGGAGGTCTGCTGAGAGATGGTAATGGAAGTTGACTTTGTGGTTTCGCTGGTCATTATGGTATCTCCAATAATATTCATATGGAGATTTTAGCGATCCTTTATGGCTTGCAGGTAGCTTGGGACTATGGTTTTAGAAGTGTTGAGTGCCGATCTGATTGTTTAGAGGTGGTAAACTTGATTGAATCTGGCTGCACCAAGTTTCATGCGTATGCCACTATCCTTTTCAGTGTGAAGGATTTGCTTAGTAGACACTGGCGTGTTACTATTGGACATACACTTCGACAAGGCAATCAATGTGCAGATTACTTGGCTAAGATGGGGACTTCTTTGACAGCTAAGATGGAAGTGCTATCCACTCCTCCAACTGGTTTAGCTCCTTTATTGCTAGCTGATGCCATGGGCGTTGCTTTTGCTAGGCCTTAGCGTTTTCTCTTTCTTTTCCATTGTACCAAAAAATACATAAACATATATTTCTTTTTTTTTTTCAATTTTAACTCTTTATTTAATTATTTATCTTTACTCTTCATTATTCTACTTTTATGTGAGTAATATTAGGAATCCGCTTTGAACACGCCGTCAAAACTCATTCTAGTTCCCCGACCTCCACCGCTTTATCTTGTTCATCAAATTATCGTTTTCATTCAATTGTAATGCAAGTTATGTTTTAGTTATTTTTCTCGTTTATATGCTCCTTCAATCAATGAAGGTTTTTCCCATGGCATGATCACAATTCCCCTTCTGGGTTTTGCAGAGTTTCGTGTTTGCTTTTGTAGGTCTTTGTTTTTTATAAATTTTAAATTCTTTTAATAGTTATTTTTTTTTGGGGGGTTTTGAATAAAGTAAGGCTATTAGTCCCCAAACCCCTTTTTATCTAACAAACCCCATTTTAAATGGGAAATGTTTATATTGCCCTTTATTATTTAAAAAAAAAAAACCAAAAACCAAAATCCCAATATCCAAAACCCCAAACATCATCCCTTCACCATCTCACAAACCCCTCTTTCTTCTTCTCATTTTCCACCATCAAATCTCTTTCACTAAAAAAAAAACCCTCCAAAAAGACAAGTTTTTTTTGTCCTTCACGTTCAAAAGGAGTGTCAATGGACGTTCCATACTTGTTGAAGGTAAAATTCATGTCTTCTATTTTTTTTACGCTACTGTGAAAATTCCGACAATCCAGTGTCGGAATTTTTTGATATTCCGACATGGGTATGTCGGAAATTTTTAGGTAGTTTTTTTAGATATATGTCGGAATTTTTTCTAACGAAAATAATAAAACAGTGTAAATTTTCGATACCCCCGTGTCGGAAATTTAAAATTCCGACACTGGCAGCGCCAGAATAAAAAAAAACATTAACAATGAAGAGAAGACAAATGTGTTTACTTAAAACATAACACATGAAGAACTACTAAAAAATGAAAATCTAACTTTAAACAACCTATTAATCATCTACATCAAATTATACAAATCAAAAGAGAAAAACCAAACCAAACCCTACATGAAAGAGGAAGTTCATACCTGAAGGAGGGAGTCCCAGACGCAGCGACGGCGGCGGCGAGGAAGAAGAACGGTTGAAGTTGAGTGGGTTGAGGAAGTTGAAAAGTTGGAGGTGTGGGGTTTGAGAAATGAAAATATGAAATGGAGGGAGGGTTTAGAGAAGGGTAGTTTTGGGATTATTAAAAAAAATGGGGTTTGGGGGATAAAAAGAGGGTTTGAGGACTAATTGCTATAAAGTAATACTATTTGGGTTGTGGGTTTTGGTGTAGGGCTTAGAAATTTTAGTTGGTGTTGTCGATATGGAAGAGAACACTGAGTTGGAGGAAGGAGAGGCTTTCTCTTATAAGGATGATGATGATGATGACATTGACCTGGATGAGAGGATTAAGCATGTTCTGGGCCATTTTCAGAAGGACTTTGAAGGTGGTCTTTCTGCCGAGACTTTGGGTGCAAAATTTGGTAAATGTGGTTCATTCTTACCTACCTATGGCTATGAGCGCCTCGGTGTTATTATTTCTCACCCACAAAGAAACAACAGCTCGCCAAAATCTCCTTCTATCAATCAGGAAGGAGTAATTATTCGTTCTAGTGAAGTAGCTGATAATCCAAAGGCAACTAGTGATGAAGAGAGTGTTGGATTTGGTGTTACTTCTTGTACAAGTAAAATGAATAAAACAAAGTCATTGAAGAAGGATAATAAGACCAGAGATATTATTAACAGAGATTCATTGAAAGGGAAAAAAACAGAATGCAAAGAGAGTGCATTTGGGGCTAAGGTAAAGGAAAGACCAAGTGTCAATAGAGTGGATAATCAGTTACTTGGTGGGCCATGCACAAAAGATGCTTCGGCTTCATTTCCTATTGCTGAAGAAAAACTAAATGGAGGTGACATGAAGCTTATTAAATTGAAACGTAAGATGGACACTGATCAATATAGATCAGGAACTCGTAAGAAATCAAAAACTGGGGATGTTTTCTATGCTGAGAGGCAGTTGAAGGCTGGCACACTCGAGAAGGTGGTTGGTATATGTTGGTCAAAAGCTGCAACTATGGGTGGCTACAAATTCAACAAGGCAACTCATCATTCTAGATTTGCTAACCAACATGTGCCAACCCTTTGAATATGTGTAACTTGTTTCATTTGGATTTGCCAACTCCCAATGTCAAAATTCATGCACCGTCCTTTGAAGTTTTTTTTGCATGCAACAGCCATCAACCTTGGCTATAAATGGAACTCTCCGTGAACTCTTCAAGGCACATAGAACACAATCAGAGGCAGAGCATTTAGAGCCTCATATACACATCTCATAATATATAACTTGTGTATTTCATCTCCATAAAACACAAGTCTTTTATATTATATTCTCATTTTTGTTTCTCTGAGAATATTGAGATTTTTAGGCTCATTTATTTCCATTAGTGAGAGTATTTTGTGAGAGAATTTTTTCTTCTTTTATCCTCATCATTATAAGAGGATTTATTGTACTCTCCTTTTTCATAGTGGAAGTTGCTCTTTATCATCGTGGTTTTTTACTCTCTAAATTGGAGAGGTTTTTCCACGTTAAATATTGTGTGTCATTCTTGCCTATTTTATTTTAACTTCTCTTTAAATTCCCAATTAACTCGATCCTTTCGCTTCCGCATTAGCGCTGATACCCTAATAGTATAAATTCAAAACATGGTTTACCAACAAAGGCGAGTGGGATGAATAAGCGCGAGTATTGTTTATCTGATGATGTACAGGACAAGTTGTTAGTCCCTGTAAAGAAAGGAGACTAGACTCAATTCTTGTCAGGTGGTGAGTCCTTTGATGTGAAAAATGATGGTTAAGCAAAGAAAAGGAAATTGACGGACTACTGGGTGGATAATGAGAAGCATGATAACTCATTCTCCTTGCAGGGTGATAAGCAGTGTGGCAAAGAGGATAATGCAAATGGATTTAGGAAGGAAAAATGAGTCTAGAATTTTGAATACAAAGGCAAAATCAGTAATTGATGATGATAAATTGAATAAAGGTGAGGTGAGGTTGCTACAGATAAGATGAACTTTTCGACTTCAGAGAATGGTTATTCCAAAAACGGTGGGAGGCATGATTCCTCAGTTGATCCAAGTTATCATGCTTCTGGTCCTGAGACTAGAAATGATGCTAAATGCAGTTCTCCTAATAAGTCTAAACTTGAGATTGACAATATTATTCAGAAAAATGCTCCAAGACATGGGTCAAGTGAAACTGGAAAGCAAACTGAAGTAAAATAGAAAGACTTGGAGAATTCAGTTCTTAAAGCTGATGCTCAATGTAGCACCCAGCAGAACCTGATTCAAGACTTTGAAGAAGAAAGCAAAGCTAATCATGTATACCCAGGATCTAGATATGGGAAATCCAAAGCTCTCACGTCTTCAGTGGGTGAGGTTAAAAGGGAAACATTATATGTGGGTTATAAAACCGCACCTGGGTTTCAAAAGGGAGATATAACTAATGAGCACCCAGTCCAAGAGCTTGCCAATGGTGATGTGGCCATGTTAATGAGAAATTCAATTGATACTGGTAGCAATGTTGGAGTTAACTATAACTTTGAAAATTTCCCTAATCAACAACTCACTGTGTCAAATCCTATGCAAACAAATTCTAGTCAAACTGCCTTTAACATGCTGGAAGAAGCTGGCAAACTAAAAGACAGAGCAGATCAATATAATTAAGAACTTTGGGTTCGAGTTTGAAAGCAATGAGACATATTTTGATGGTGCTTTAAAGTTTTTGCATGGAGCATCTCTTTTAGAAAATTGTCATAGTGAGAGTGGCAAGCACGACGAGGAGATGAATCAAATGCAAATTTATGGTACTGCAGCTAAACTTTTCAAATCCTGTGCCCATGAATATGAAAGACGCCAAGAAATGGCAGCAACTGCTTTGGCATATAAATGCATGAAGATGGCATACATGAGAGATGATTACTGTAAAAGTTTTAGCACAAACAGGGATCGGCATGAGTTGCAATCAACTCTACAAATGGTTTCTCAAGGTGAATCTCCTTCGTCTTCTGCATTCGATGTTGATAACTTGAACAATCAGATGACAGTGGATAAGGCTACTTTTCCAAGGGGTACTAATACTCATGTTTCTGGTAACCAAGTCATATCTGCTCGAACTCGCTCAAGTTTGCTCGGGCTTCTTGACTTTACGAAGGATATAAATTTTGCAATGGAGGCTTGTAGATAATGCTAGAGAACTTTTGCAGCTGCAGCTGCTAATGTGAACACAAAAGAGGCACGAAATAGAGACTGTATAACTTGTATTAGGACTTAGGAGGGTTATTGATTTTAGCTTCCTGGATGTGGATGAGCTTGTACATCTGGTTTTAGTTGCATCAAATGCCATACGCCGTGCTGCTCTTGGTGGTGCTAAAGATTAAGTAGAAGTTGTATATATATGATTAGAAAGAGGGATATGGGCATTTCTGGTTATCAAGTGACACCAGAGATGGATATGATGTTATAGTTTCAGTGCTGCATTCTTTGCTCCACAAACATGGAGCTCCGGGAAGAAGAATATTAGAGTCCCCAATACTGAGACAACCATTTTCGAGGGCTTTGAATACTGATATAGTTTAGGTAGGTCTATTAGTATTTATGACAAACTCCTTTTATTTTATCATATCTATCTCGTATGTTTATTAATAGACACACTTACAAATAAAAATTAAATACTATTACAATTTGAGATTAATGGGTGTGCACTGACGGTGCAACGTTTTTATTACATCTATTTTCAACAAGATTAAGTGTATGTTTGAATGAGCGTTGACAAAATTGATTTTGATCTTCAAAATTGTTAATACTGAAATGCAAATGCTTATATAGCCTCCCTTGATAGATAAAGTCCTAAACATGAAAGCTGTAACTACTTCAATCACACTTAGGCCATTCATCTCTAACTTAACTCTCTTTTAACTATACTCATCATTCAATAAAATCTAAATCAAAATCAAGAAAAGCTATACATGAATAAGTGCAACACCAAGCCGACTATGATCGAGAAAATTTTCTTTTTGTTAAATAACCATCATGTTAGAGAGACAACTTTTCTTTCTGTTCTGTTTGACAAAAATACTGACTATACATACTTCTTAATGGTTACGTAACATGAAATAATTGATGCTAGCATGAAAAATAGAACATAAATTTTTCAAACAGTTGAATATAATAAACATAAGAAAATTTAATAGAGAACAACAAGTTAATGATGATATGCCAATCAAAGGGAGCAACACTAATTTCACTGAAAATTAAAGTTACACATAATCCCCAAATAGCGGTGCTAAAAAACAAACAAGACATGTTATAGTTAAGAAACCATTCAAGAAGGCAAAAAGAAACCCCATGCATGTACATCACGAATTTGCAGAAGGGAGAAGGAGAAGAACATAGCAAAGTGGCAAGGAGGATAAGCGCCTGTTTGGTTGAGCGTTTCAAGCTCTGTAGACGCGCGTTCAGCAAACTCCACAAGAAAGTAGATTTCACGTTTGCGGCCCCGCAACGTGAAACCAAACGTGCTCTAATTAGGAGAACAATCAGAACATAACTGCTAGAGAAAAAACCCCAAATCGATTCTCTCCTAATGCAAAAGCGAGCCGGACTTGCTTCGGCCTCGAATCGATTTTCAGCGGCGAATCAATTCTTCAGCGCCCAACCAAACAATCTGAAATCGCATTGAGGAGGGAGGAACGCGCGTTGGCCATGGGAATGAAAATTGGAACCAAACATACTCTATATAGAAGCATTTTAGACAAAGTACACATAAAACTTACAATAATCAAACATTTTTTTAATCTGTGTGGCCAATCATAAAGAACCAAAAAATACAGAACCGAGGGAGATCATATGATCATATTGCAATATAAGTATCAAATAACCCACCAAACAAGCTTATAAATATAGTACAGTACTCTTGCCTTCTACATCTGTATATTTTCGTTCCCTTGCCCAAATCTTTTCAACTAAAGACAAAAGTAGAACTTTTGGTATTAGGAAAATGCTAAAGAGTGCCCTTAGGGCATTGGTTAAGTAAACAAAATAGGTAGTTTTACCTTGAAAATGGTGAATTTAAAACTTCGAGAACTAGTAGACTTAGATTTTCAATGCAAGTTTTCCTTTAATGTATTCCTTAACCAATGCCCTTAGGGCACTGGTTAGCAATACCCTTGGTATTATCATATGAGTGTTGCTAACAAGTGTCCTGGGGGCACTTGTTAAGGTTTTTAAATTTATAAAATTAATCATGGTGCACATTATTCTGTGTTCCGAGAATCTAAAAAAAATACAATTTTCAATAGTTTTCTATTTTAATTGGCTTCTTAACAATGGCTCAAGAACACTTGTTAGCATTTGCCTTATTATATAATGTTGATGTCAATGATGAGTAAAAAAAAAAGTTTCAAGAACCACAATGGTTTCATTAGTTTCAATTTGTTTCATTAGTAGATTTTCAGTTGTATAAGGTTTCAGGGCTGGGGTGGGGGTTGAGGCTCTTCAACTTCAACTCTTCTCGTTTAGCTCCTTTGATGAATTAGAACCAAGAAGCTAAGGGTGTGAATAATACACTGTCACACATATGAACAAGAAGCTCTTTTTAAAATTACGTGCAATCACTGTGAAAACTAGAATTAATTTAAAATCGAGCCATTTACAAAATGCTGACATCTTGTGAGATTTTTCATAGAGTAATGATAAATCAACTTACAAAATCAATCTATATCATAAAAATATGACATGTATCACTTGTTAACCAATCAATAATAAGCAAATGACACATTAATCAATCAATCATTTTTATTTTTCATACACGAATTCCGAGTTTTTCAAACCACTGAATGGCACATTAATGGTGCCACATACTCATAACTTTGTGTGATCAATCATAATAAAATATGTATGAACTCCTTCTACAAAAGATTTGTTATACCTTTCTATCAAGTAGTCTGATAGCACACTTTTCGTTTGCGAATAATTATTCTTGATTTTATGCCAGATCCTGGATGATCCATTTTTAATTCACCATCACCATCAAAACAAACGCTTTCACCTTAATTCTGCTCCTTTGTTGACACTATCTTATAGTAACATAAGCAAGTGTATGGAAGAGCTTAAGGAAATAGTTCACGATGTTCTTATAATTATGCTCTTTTTAGCTTTATGTCAATAAGTTTGTTAGAGAAACCTACGTGATATAAGGAGCTTATATGCTCTCGCTCTCATGTGATAAACGCATAATTAAGCTGTTCAGAGCCAAACACACCCTTAATATTTATAGTTTAGAATCTTGTGGTTATCAAATGCTTTCAGCATGTTTGGATGAGCGATTCCAGGTCCTTGAACGCGCGTCTATGGGAAGCTTCCTTTCTGAAGCTTTTGCGTTTGCCATTGAGCAAACGCAAATCCAAATACATGCTTTGTCTACCAAAGCACAAAATATATTAATGTACATGCATTTATTTCATTTGATTTACTTCATGTTGTCATTTGCACCCCACAATGCACACAACTTATCATGTTAATCTTGCATTTTGACACTCCATTATCAATATATAATTATATATATTGTTTCAATGTGATTATTTGGTATTGTCATACTTCAGCTACTTTTGTACCTTTTTATCACAAAATATGAGATGGCCTAATTAGGTTTAGCAGGATTTGTGTGAAGCGTTTTTTATCATACGCGATGAATGAAGGACATAGCAGATGTAAGCAGGTTTCTAGTTTTGATTATATATTATTTTAGCAGACTTGCTCATTTTCTTAAGTTGTTCTACAAGTCCAAAACCATACAAGCATTGAGTGATCCTCAAAATGTTGAGTTGCACTTGCACTTTACATATGTTGATTGGTTCTTTAAGAATGTGACACACTTTAGAGCAAGTAACCAAGTATATACTTAAGAAAAACATGTATATTGTTCACAAAAAAAAAAAAGAAAAACATGTATATTCTAACTTAGTCCTTCTAAAACTAAGGATTTTCATTTGGTCCCTAAGAATCTGTTAGGATAAAAATTTAGTTCGACAAGAAAAGGAGTCCTCGACAAATGAAATGGCATCGGCGGTAAATGGACTTATATTCTTCCATGAATATAAAGGTGACTTCAACGGATGAGTACCAAATGTTGGAAGGAGTTTTACTTGTGTCGAATGTAAAAACAAGTTGGTAAAATCAGATTACCTCGAATTTCAGTGACAATATTTATTGCTAATATTGCCTTATTGGATAAAAACGAGGCAGTGATAAATTTGAATCTAACTACCGTTTCAGTAAAAAATGGCTATAAATACGGGCCATTTCTACCTTGAAGAATGCACCCCAGCTAAAGAGTAAAAAATCAAATAAATGAAGAAAATCTTAGTTTATATTTTCTTTTGGAAAGAGATCAAAAGATTCATAACAATTGTAGGAATTCTTTTCATGGAAAATTAGACATAGGAGATTAAGGGGTTACTGGGTAAAAGGAATAAGGTTGAAAATCTTGTCCAAGTAACCTCACCACCTCCCTTCACGAGTGAAAATTAGACATGTGAGATTATGTTTGTTAGTAGAAGCACATTTCACATTGTCTTTGATAGAGAATTTTAAGGATAGTGACTTGATGTTTTACGTAATAAACATGATTTGGAAGCTCCAATAGCAGGTTGATCAATCTCCTTGGCAGCCATTCCGAATCTCCATGTCGAAGTACTTTGTGTCACAGAAGGGAAAGAAGGTCATCCCACATGAGTCAACCTTGATCGTGTGAAGAAAATTTCCTTTCGACAGAGGACACAAGATTTATATGAGAAATTGTTGAATTTTAAATGTATTTGATCCAAGTTGTACACATGTTGATAGATTAGGCCAACGATTACTTGAAATTTGCCTTTAAATAGTAGGAATTTCAATGTAATAAAGGTTGGAACTGTTGATTATTTCCTACACATCTCAGTGACTGATTGACGGAAAAACACCAATGTAACATCCCTTTTACTTTCAATAAAACACTTTACATTTTCAGCAATGTCTTTTGTATTCGTTTAACTTCCTACATTTTACTTTTCTTCATTTTTCTACTTCCAGCATTTAAGATTTCAGTCCTTTTTAATTTCCAATTTCCACTTCAAGGTCGAAATACAATATTACCATAGAAATATGTTGGAATCCACTCTTTAACATTATATGTGAACAGACATCCATCTTTCGACAAAATATTCTTTTTCTACCTTAAATAGAATCTCAAATGACTGTTACAATAATGGCTTCTTTACCCAACTAAAGCAAGTTGACTAGTTTATTACATAACTAATGTAACTTTTTGTAAAATTACAAAATCAATGTAGTTTTGTAATGGGCACATAATCAAGTGTATGTGCAGCTGCTATGTCATTCATGGACACAACTTGTTTTATTCATTTTTTTCTAATGCTTCCAATATTTTTCTATATACACTTAATATTAATTTTTGATCTTGGATAATATCAGTTTCTACATCTAAAATATTTGGATTTTCAACTTTACCAATAAATTTTTCTATTTTACTTTTTATTATTGGTTTCCAATTAGCATTGGCAATTAGGGCCAATGGGCGGCCATGGGCCGGGCCATTGCGGACTTTGCATTTTTGCGGGCGGGCATGGGCGGCCCTAATTGAGTTTAGGGCGAAAAATCCAGGCCCTGCCCGCTCATTTTTGTGCGGGCGGGCATGCGGGCCGCCCAATTTTTTTTCCTTAAAAAAAAAAAAACTGATGCTGTGTCTACCTTCTTTTTGTCAAGAATCAAGAATTTCCTTCTTCTTTTTGTCATTTGTAGCCTTAAATTTCTATCACGTGGTTATTCTACACTTTGCACCAAACTTGTTATCTAATAATAATAGCTAGGGAAATCCAGAAGGCAAAAAAATATTGAACTACATATGTATTCCTACTTTAAGCAAATCAAATCAAATTAGAATAGCTCAGCAAACAAAATGATAACTGATAAGGTGACCTTCAAAATGCATAATATAAATAATATAAAGCAACATAAAGTATAGTAGTACTATTTGTTAGATGATTTGCACCAAGCTATACATGATATACTACATACCTAAAAGTCTAGAAATTTCTGAGTCGAAGCTCTAAATCTAATTGTTTGGGAGTTGGGATGGGACTTTGAGCAAGATTATTGGGCATTTGGGCCAGCCCATTAAAAAATAGGGAATTTTTAACTCGTCCGCGGGTCGCCCTAAAATGCCCGCAAATAAAACGGGCCACCCTGCCCGACCCTAATTGAATTTAGGGCTGAAAAATCTCGCCCTGCTCGTAATTTTGCGGGCGGGCTGGGCAGGCCCGCGGGCGGAGGCCCTAATTGCCATTACTATTTCCAATGTGGTATGTCTTCTGTGCGTAAAACATTTGATATAATTTCTACTAACATTATGCAATTTGTTTGAATAATATTCATCTTTCAAATCTTCTTCTTTATAAATATTTAATGTGGGAAATTAATTTCAATTTTTTGATTGTTTGTGACTTCCTTTATTATTTTGTCTTCTATTTTATTTTTAATTATTTCATCTATTATTTTTTCTTTTATTTTTTGAGGTAAATTTGTATAAAGTATTTGTTTTATCTTTTCAATTTCAACAGCGGATATCTCTCTTAATTGGATTAATATTAAATTGGGATAAAAACTAGCTATATTCTAAAATTCCAATTCCCAAACAATCCAACTACGAAAAGAGAGCCTTAAAAAAAACACTTGTGGCCAAAAAGGCAAAACACAAATTGGGAGGGAACTTTTTACAACTTGACATTCCCGCCAAGCTCAGTGAGTGTACCCTTCAAAACTACTCACATTCCCAATTCTTCAATCTTCACTCTCAAAAAACCCTAATTCCATTTCCTCTTCTCCAAAATCCCATTCTCAATGGAATCGATCTTCACCCACGTCGCTTCCAGAGAGCTCAACTCCTTCAGATGCAGAAAACGACCTCGTTTCGATGGATTCGTCTCTGGGATCAACGAAACCGCAGCTATGGCCGTTCAACACAACGGTCAAGACTCTATTCCTCTTTCTCTCTCCTTCTGCAAGGTACTCTCTCTCTCTCTCTCTCTCTCTCTCTCTCTCTCTCTCTCTCTCTCAAGTTTTCATTTTGACCCCACCCCTTTGTTTTTTGGCACGAAATATTTAATGGGTAACGTTTGATTTCTTCAAAATTTTTGAAGACTTCGAAATTCTCCCATATACTCGCTTTATCTGATGAGGATGGATACTTGAATTTGTTTGATACTCGTCGCCACTTCACTGGTACCACGTCCTTCGAAGAAAATGCAGGTTTGATTTTTTCTTTTTTTTTTTTTACCCCTCCTCAAATTTGGTTTGGGTGTTTGAAACTTTGAATTGAATAATATAAGAAATTAAGAGTTTTCTTTCTAATGCTTGTGTGCCCTAGGGCAAAACTCATATTGGGTAAGTGTGCGTTGAAAATTGATGCATTTACAAATTTCACCTGCATTGTGAATGCGTCTGAAAAACCCTTTAATTTTTTTTCCTTTAAAAAAAACTCGAATGTAAGTCAGGTTAGTTCCTCGTGGGAGGGACTAAATTGTCCCTAAATTTATCCTAAGTAGCTAGTCAAGTAGTTTATTTGATATACAAAATAAGATTCTTGTTAGTGTTTGGTTAAATTGAGCATATTTCAATAAGCTATGAGCTTATAAACTAGGGAACTATGTCACATTACACCTAATAGCTGAGTCTTACGGAACAGTTTTGGTTCGATGAGTTAGCTTATCGTTTTTTAACTCGAAGCTCCTAGCTAGCTAGTATATCAGCTAGTTGTGCTAAATGAAGTATTTTTCTAGTAACCAATTTGGATGCTTCTTAATAATATAATAAAGTAGAATTTGCTTAATTACACTTGTTAGCATTATGTGTTAAGAGAAGTTAGGGAATTAAGTGTAATTACATTCATCTCCCCTGTAGGCTTCAGCTGAGATGAGTGTAATGATAATTGAATCTTGATGAATGTGAGTGCATCTTTTGAAACAGGTGTATACTTTAGCCAAACCTTAAGGCAGTTCAATGTAATTCGACCTATAATAAATAGAGAGTAGATAATTTTTTACATAGGTTGTTTTCTACTAATGTGAAACTTTTATTCTTTTAATCTCAGAGAAATCAAAGATTTGTGAGTGGGCTACGCATTTTAATGCTGTTTTTGATGTCTGTTGGATTAAGGTAACCCTAAGTTTGCATTCATATTTTTCTTCTCCTATATCATTTTTTGGGCAAGTCCTGTAATTCTTTGTCAACAATTTGACAGTGAATGATTTATAATACTTTTGCAGGAGGATACACAGATTCTCACAGCTTCTGGTGATCAAACAGTAAGTGATAACACAACGATTGTCAATTTACTATTGTTGCTAACCTAAAAAGTACCTGCATTAGTGTGGTTGTGAATTTGGTGCATTTTTGCTCTATTTCTCTATTGCCTTATCCTTCTCAGTGTACTTGCTAGACTTGGACTTGAAAGCATTGTATTCCTTTTTTAATTCAGAGAGCTGTGATTGATTATTAGCATAAACTTTATAGAGCACCCAACTGTAGACACCCACTATTAAATATGTTATCTGGGTTATGCACTTATGCTAATCTTCCATTTTCAGTAGAATGTTTAGACTGGATTTAACTGGGAACAAGTACATAGATACCAATTTCATGTCGTTGAATTAGAGTTGGACAAGCATTCACAAAAACTTGTAACTTGATATAGTATCTTATAAGAAGCTTCCTTCAAGCTAATTTTATTTAAATATTCTTATGGTGCACATTTCCAGATGAAGGTATGGGATGTTCAAGAAAAGAAATGTATTGGAACGCTGATAGGGCACTCGGGAAGTGTGAAATCTATGTCTTCTCATCCGACTAATGCTGGTAATATTTGAATGACTTTTTAACAGCATCTATGTGTTTGTACACAACTCTCGATTTTACACAAATGCAAAGTTACACATGAACTGTTAATGTTCCTTTAATCTCCAAATTTGCAGATATTATTGTCTCTGGTTCAAGAGATGGATCTTTTCGTCTTTGGGACTTAAGATGCAGGCCTGCTGCTAATAGGTTTGGGGAACCTAACATATGGTAAGTAGCAGTTTTTCATTTGCAGGAGTCCTGTACTGATTGTCATGCTACTGGTTAATCATTAGCTATTCATTGTAATTTGTTAGTGTCCTTACAACTTATTGTCTGGTTTCTTCAGTACTTCAATGACAGTCGTCAAAGGAGCACATGTTTCATCTCAATCAAAACGAGTTAGGAAGAGCAAGGTGAATTGCTTTTAGCATATGTCCCTTTACATTTTGCAAACTATATCTTTCTAACAATTCTAATATTTCAGGCTGCTTCCATGAGCATTACATCTGTTCTTTGTCTCAAGGATCATGTTTCCATAGCCACTGCTGGAGCTGTGGATAGGTCAGTTGGAAGTATTATTCACAAATGAAAACGTAAAATTTTCTGATATTTTAGCTGAATTAATTGATCTTACTAGATGATTGGTTCATTTCAGTGTGTTAAAGTTTTGGGACACTAGAAACTTGAGAACTTTTGTCACTCAGACATGCCCTCATCCTCAGACAACAGAAAAGGTCTGTTGGAACTTTGCTGTAAAGTGGAAGCATTTTTCATTTGTTTATTTATAAATTGACCCTTTCCTAAGGGGTCATCTAATGCATTGTTTATGCTTTACATGTCAGCTGGATGCCTACATGGTGTTGATTTTCTAAATGATTTTGTTTAGATGTTTGATCACTTGAGTCTTGAAATGTTGTTGTCTTAAGTATCTTGACAATATTTTTCATTGTTATTCCAGACAAGATTACACGGTATATCTAGCTTGTCCCAAGATGACAGTGGACTTCTTCTTTCAGCCTCCTGCATGGATAACCGGTATGTTCCTTTTATAGCACTTTCGTATTCTTGATGAATTAAACCATGTTGATTGAGTACACTGATCACTTAAAATTTATCATATCTTCCTTTTTTGCAGAATATATTTGTATAACATCCTTCAACTTGAAAAGGGGCCTTTAAAATCTTTTTCCGGATGTCAAATAGACACATTTTTTGTGAAGGTATGCACTTGTATCCTTAACCTCAAATTTTATGCTTATAGTTGTGTGTCCTGACTCGTGACCTTTTACCCGTCTTTCTGATTTTTCCAATTACAGGCTGCAATTAGCCCTGATGCATCTCACGTAGTCAGTGGTTCTAGTGATGGAAAAGCCTATGTTTGGCAGGTTACATTTCTCACTTTTAAAAGGATTATTGTAAGTTTGGTACATAGGTAGAAGCTGGGAAATAATTTAACTGATCTTTCCAAAATCAGGTTAACAAGCCTCAAGAGCAACCACTTGCTTTGAAAAGTCATGATGGAGAAGTCACTGTAGTTGATTGGTAAAGTACAAATGTAGCTTAGTTTTTGACTTTTTTTTTTTTTTACATTAGTTTTTAACAAAACATATATTTTTGACAGGTGCCCCACTGAAGTTGGCAAACTAGCAACCGCTTCTGATGATTTCACAGTAAGCATAACTATTTGTAATTATTTTACTCACTTTAGTTGAGACGCATGGTTTTTTGCAATGTCTTTCAGTTCAGCACTGTCTGTTAATTCTTTTTTTTTTTTTTTTTTTGGAATGCTGCATCATTGTTTCTTTCAGCATTGAAATTGTTTTCCCTATATTTTCTTTCTAGGTTCGAGTTTGGAATAAAAACAGTTATGTCTACAACAGAAAGTCACCATTTTCCATCCGAAGAAGAGTGATGGCAATGCCTAGTACAGAATGCAAAATGCTTTTAAGTAATGAAGACACGTGTCCAAAGTCAGAAGACAAAACTTTTTTATCCAATGAAACACTGCACCAACCAATTAAGTCAGACACTCCGATCACACCGCCAAAAGTACATACATCTGAAGGCCTTATGGACCAGCTTTCTTCCGGATTCGATCAAACTGAATCATCTGAAAAAACTCCAGAATCTACTTCGAAGAGCCCTTCATCTGTTTTGAACCCTCCATCCTCCCTTAAAAGAACTATAAGAGATTACTTTTTAGCTTCTTCATGAATCTTTTAGGTTTATTATAAATCTTTTGTTAACTAACAATTTATTGCACATGTTGTATGGAGGGCTTGAACTTCTTCAACTATGTTCTTGGGTAAGGTTCTTTTTTCCTCATGTTCTAGACCAAAGGTTCTTTTTTCCTCATGAACTTCTTCAACTATGTTCTTTAACCTTATTGTAACCTTGTGGCAAGACGTTTGTTATCATTTCTGCAGGTTATTTGAAATGTAGAGTACATAAAAGGGTTTGTTATAGCTAAGGAGCAAAAACATTTCCATCAATGTTTGGTTTTGTCGATTTGCTATGTCTACTTGACGCGGGTATGAATTTTGGCTGTAAGAAGGTTTTGAGCAATACAATTACAAATGTAATGTAAAGCATTGCTTGCGTTATTTTTCATGCGACTTTTGATGAAGAAACTAAAAATTGATGCATTTTCACATCAAGGACATGTACAGAGTTTAGAGAACCCCATGATTTCAGGAGTATCAGGAATTGGTGTCTTATATGTAGAGCACCATGTTTCAAATTTTCCATCCTTAATAGTACTATATAAAAACACTATATGGTGATTCGAAATTCTTATTGTTTTGAGGCAAGAAGTTCTTTCTTGTCAAGTATGTGTTAGTGTTGCCTCATCTCTTTAAAGCAAGTTTACTTTTATTTATTTATTCTTTTATCAGCAAAAAGCAAACTTTATTATGCAGAGTACCAGTGATACTCAAAACTGATAACATAGCAGAGTATAATTGTTCTCCACCAATTCTTTTACATTACAATCACTGCTGCACTTCTCCAAATAATTCTAATAAGATCATACTACTCCTTTCTAAACAAATCTCATGAAGTGCAACCAGCCTAGTGCAGCAATCTAGTATAAAAGGAGCATCATGCCTAGTGCAGCAATATAGTACAACTGTACAACAATCTAGTGCAAGAGAGAGGACCCTGTGAACTGCAATATATATAGCATTTAACAGGCACAAACGTAGGTTCAGTGACCAGTCAACAAAAGAGTAACATAATCCTGGAATATTAGCTAGCCTTAATTATGCTTCAAAATTGCATATTAATATGGTTAACCCCTGCATAATATTGATTATCCGATTCAATGATAAGCTTATTCCTCTTAATCCATGTGGACCATATAACAACAAACCACATAGATGTCCAGACATTCCTAGAATTCTTACATATCTTTAGCTTGCCCATGTGGTCTTGTAAACTGTCAGCGTGTCTCCCATCAACTTGCAGGATAGTGTGTGATCCAAAGTCCAAACCATGCGTAGCATTCTTGCTAAATAAAGCAATAAGTGATCATATAATTTTTTTTCTTCATATTTTTAGTTATCTTTAAAAAATGAAATTTGAAATTTTTTTGAAGCAACATTCAATGCATCAAACACTGCATTGGTTCAGGTACTTTTTAGATTGTCATTAACAATATAAAGATGAATGTTGCGGATAGTCATAGAATTTGGATCAAGAATTTTGAATTCTATAAAATAAAATTAATTGTTGCGGATTCTTTTTGAATTCTACTATCTTCCGTCACATTATTTTGGTTAAAGTTAAAGGAGTCAACAAAAATAAGAAAATATTTTCGTGATATAATGCATGATCATATTTTAAAAATAAAATTAATGCATGATTCATTCATTAATTACAAAATTCTATCACATAAATTTTCATATTATTTTTACAATCTTTAAGACTTTTTATTAATTATTTTTAATATAATATATAATCTTTAAGATTTTTCATTAATTATTTGTACTTTGATTTGAGACAAAAAAAATTGCATTTTTTTAATAAGATAATAGACGAATGAAGTAATAAAAATTCTAGCAACATCATACCAAATATAATTGGTTTTTTTTTTATTTTTTTATTTTATACACCACATGTATATGATATTAATAGCAATAATTTTATAATTTTATAATTGATATAATTGATAAGAATATTTTTAATGATATCACCCATATAGTATAATATAATTGACCAGATTGCAACACACTGAAAACTCTAATTTACATCTCTCTCAAGTCAATCGATGGCGTCTGCTTCTGCTTCTGCTTCTTCCCTTTACGTTTGCGCTTCGAGACCAGCTGGAAGCGACAGCGATGATGACTGCCTTGGTTATGTAACTCATGATCAGTTAGTTGAGTATCACATGAAGAGGTTGAATAACCCTCCTAACATAACTATTGTACAGTTTTATCACCATTTCATCCGAAATAAGAAAGATCCAATGATTGAAGAGTTGGAAAGATCCATGGTAGTATTTTATTAACTTTTCAATCCCATATGTTTTTTCATTTCATGGGGTGGTCTTGTTGGTAATCTTTTTAACTTTTTATCTAAATTTTGCAATTAGATTTTGCAAATCTCTATCATTTATATTTATATGTACATATATAAATATGTATGCAGAGTATGATAATCGCTGCGTTGTTACTGGGCTATCTAAGAATGCCAAGATTGAACAACTTAACAAACTTTTCTCTCAATATGGTGAGATTGTTGAGTCCAAGATTATTACGGATTTGGATACTGGAGAGCCCATGGGGTATGGATTTGTGTCATTCAAATATCAGCAATGGATGTTTGATGCTGTTAAGGGTCTGAATGGCAACAAACTTGGGGACGATACTATCACTGTCTACGCGTCCAAATTGCGTGGATCTCCTGGCTACAAAGACATCCGAGATGACCAAGGACGATTTCATGCTCGCCCTCCGGGGACCAAACATGACAAAGAAGATGTTGCTGACAAAAAAGATGCTGCTGATAAAGAAGATGCTAGCCTTTTGATCGTTTAATGTTATCTATGATATATCTACTTATTATATATTATGGCTTTGTTAGGTTTGTTGTTCGGGTTGGAGATATGCCTGCCTGTTTGTTTATCTTTCCTGTTCCTATGGATATATAATGACTATTTAAGTAATGCCATGTATGTAGGTAATGTTGTCCTATTTTATGCTATGGTTATGTTTCCTTTTGTTTCCTGATATGGAGTAACAAGATACTCCCTCCGGTCCTATGGAATGCATTTAAGTTTTAATTTGCACTGATTCATGTGACAATAGGCGTAGATTTAGGTTGATGCGGCTTATATGGTGAGGATTTGTTCATGTTATATGCTTTGCAAAGCATGGCCAAGAAACTTTGCAAACTGGTACTCCATAGTCCATACTTCATCTCCAACCTTCCAACTCACCCTCATCCTTTCAACAACCTCTGCCCAGCTTCACCACAGCAAGCAAGTTTAGAGGCTTGAACATTAGTTTTGTCGATCTGATGTTTAATCTAGGAATAGAAAGACCAAGAGATGCTGAGATATGAGTACGAAACCAAAAAAATCGAAATTGCGATTCTTTTTTTTTTTTTTTTTTTTTTTAATTAACGGGGCTGCGATTCTTTAATTTGATGCAACTGAATCTATGTCAATCCCTAATTAAAGGTGAGTTTCTATATTTTAAAGGATTAAAGTGTTATATGTAAAAAATACGAGGGATTTAAGTGATATTTCACTCTTAAAAATAAATAAAAACTATGTTTTCTAATCTAAATGTTTTAAAACCTAAAAACACTGAAGAAAACCAACATAATATTGGTTTTCCAATTTTATCCTAAAAAATCATAGAAATTTACTAAAAGGACAAGATAGGAAACTTCCAACAACTATTCTTTTACTCTAGACAATAATTGCCCAAACTCCTCTGCTCTTATTCTTCTTTTTCTACTATTTCTTTTCGTTCCTTCATCCCTTCTTTTATTTCATTCGTTCACAATCTGAAAATCCAAATAATGGTGGCTCTATCTTAAAAGGATGCTTTTCCCGGACTTACTCTGGTCAAATGTAATACTCATTATGGGCACATCCTTACATATTCAACGATTTTGGTTTTGTCCCTTCGGTTACAAATTATTTGGGCGATATGAAATTAAAAGAGGTTACCTTTGGGAAGTTGTTATATTTTACTTCACTGAAATTTTAGTTAAGAGGGTGAAGTTTAGTTGGTTGAAATTTATTCGTGTGGCTGTGTATTTTTTATTTTTTATTTTTTTTAACATAGTGATGAGTTTAACCCATTTTTAGCCTCTATCTATTTAATCCCATTGCATAGTTTAATTTACAATATTTGTCATACAAACAATGAAGAGCAACAAGGTATCATATCAAAAATCTTTCATTATGAAAAATGAGTTTATGTTCCTTAAAATATAATACAAAATTTTATTTTAATTTGATGGTGTTGCTCCCGTGTGTGGATTGAAGATGTTTGACACTAGGATTATAACCACGTCTTATGAAGGTATAAGTGTTTTTATGCTTTTTTTTTTTACAAGTGTTTTGTTATATTATTTGAGACGTCTTTTAACAACACCACAAAAAATTGAAATGAAATATTACTTGCAAATCCTATTTTCAGGCATACGCACAAAGTAGTACTCTTATGATTGCATCTTTAGCCATCCTACGATTGTGCTTTTACACAATAACGCTAGTTTCAATCCCATCTCTTTCATATTCCCTTTTTTTAAAAAAAAAAAAATAAAAATAAAACTTTACTTTCCATTCTCTGTCAAATTTTGTCCTTCTATTCCTGTTCAGTCCCAATTGTTACTTCGTGTAAAATGTGTCCCGTTAATATGGTGCACAAAACAATCCTTATTAAAGGCAAACAATCAATCCCACTAGCATGTGTAATACCCCAAATTTTGTTTCCCAAATAAATAAAGGAATAAATAAATGAAATTAATTATATGGAAATTAATTAATTTTGTTTATTATGTTTGTATTAAAGTTATAAGTGAAGGAAATATGTTGGAAAAATAATTTGGGCAAGAAAAATAGTGTTTTTGCAGTTTAGTCCTTGGGAAGGACCTAGGAGGCAATATTGAAAAGATTTTTGGAGGGAAAGTGAATAAAATAATAATTTTTGAAAAATCAGACGTGATAATCGATTACCAGCTGGTGGTAATCGATTACCACGAGTTCATCAGCCCAAAGATAGTGGATTTTGATGACTCAAGCATGGAGAATCCACCATTTGACACCTCTCCTCAGCTGAAACACGTCCCTGGATGCGTGTGAGGCTGCATGGCACTGAGTGAGGCTATAAATAAAGGATTGGAGCTGATGAATTGAAGGGAAATGAAGTTGATGCAACAAAACTCTGCCAAAATTGCATCTCAAACACCCTCTGGTTTTGCTTTCGATTCCTCCACCCTAAACACTTTTAGTTGACAAGCTTCACATCTCCTTGAAGCTTGCAACGAGAGATTTGAAACGAGATATAGATCATAAGTTTTGGTGGCTTGAGCTAGGAGTTCCAACCCTCTGAAGTTGAGCTCTGGGAACTGAAGTTCAGGAAGAACTGACTCAAGTGGCTCACTTTGGCTTTAGATTCTGGTAAGTGTGAGTCACCAATTCTTGTCATATTCGTTTCTACTTCAAGATTGCAATCCCTAGTTTCTGTAATGACCTTAGTTACTCGTTTTCATGCTCATTTGCTTTGTCAAATAATCTGTTGAACTGGGGTACTTGAAACTGCCTTGAACCTGAAAACAGAGCATAAGTGGCTGAGAGGTATAGGCGTTTTTCTTGCTGTGATTCGATTGGAAAAGCTTCATAGAGGTATGGGAGAAGCTTTACTATCACTAGAATGGTTTGTATTATTGACTAGCATGTAGGATTGAACCACCATGAGGTTCAAGGGCACTTTGAAATGGTTTTATGGCTTGGAGGCCAATTTGGTATTATTTGATTATCTGAACATGTTTGTCTATCCCCATAGTTGCTGTATGAACGCTTAATTTGAGTGGAATTGAGCTGAATTGGAAATTGACATGTTAGGGTTCATAATTGTGTAAATTGGGGCTAATTGGTATAATTCTGTGATGCTGTGATTAATGGATGAAATTGATGTTATAGACAAGTTCTATATGCTATATGTAACTGCTGTTTGAGGTCCTTTTTGGAATGGAAATGAGTTATGTGGATTTTGGTACTTAAAAACCAGTTCATAACTGATTCTGCAGTCGTGATAATCGATTACCACGATCTGGTAATCGATTATCTTGTTGAATTTCAAACAGGTTTTGAAAAATGCACTAAGTAATCGATTATCATATTTCAGTAATCGATTACCAGACTTATTTTTATAATTATTTTCAGAAAAATTATGTTGTAAATTATTTTAAGACTTTTAATAATCATCTTGAATTTGAACTGGAATATTTGAGTAATTTTAATGTAAGAATTAATTAGTGAGATTAATTCTTATATTAATTAGTGAGTATTAAGTACCAAAATAATAATTAGACCTCAAACTAAGTTAAAGGAAAAGAAAATGAAATTATGTGAGGACTTGTGATATGCTTGTCATGCATAAATATTCGAGCATTTCGTTATTAGTATTGTGATACCCACTTTGTGGAGACACGTCCGTGAGGCGTGGGCATATCTTATAATGGCCGAACTCGAGAGGCGTATCTTGCGGGAACGTCGGCGGGCACTATATGAGTGACACTTAGAATGGTCGAGTTCGAGAGGCGTTCAAGGGGAACGTCGGGTATGTCGGCAACTAGGGTGTACCTTGTTTAACCGGATTTATTACACGTTTGGTGACGTGGGCATGCCTTAGAATGGCCGAACTCGAGAGACATATCTTGCGGGAACGTCGGCGGGCACTATGTGAGTGACGCTTAGAATGGCCGAGTTCGAGAGGCATTTCTAGTAGGGAGTGTCCGACATGTTTTGAAGGTACCCTAGAGGCCTAAGTGTTGTGTTGGCCAACTATGTATAGCATGCGCATGTGATAGGATGCATTGACATATGCATATTGGTTATATATTTATTGGATATCCATTATGATATGTTGTGAGTGGAACATAACTTGAGTTATTTGATATGATTAATTATTATATGTTTCACTTATATCTGTTTGTATTTACATTCCATTTGATTATGTGTTAGTATTTGCTGACTCCCTAGCCCTACATGTAGGTGATGGCAGGCTACATAGCATTCGTGGAGATCCGCCCGCTTCGTAGCGGAGTCTGGGACTACGAGGGTCACAGGGCGATCTTTGAGGGTGATGTGGATATTATATTTCGTCATCCTTACCCGCTTGCCGTGTGAGACCTCGTAGGCTCCGTCTCCCTATGATCTACATCCTGCATGTACCACTGGCATATACTTATCATCATGGCACTCCGCCACCACCACCACGTCCTGGCCCACGTTTTCATCCTTATGTTTATCGTCGTCGTACTGCTACTCGTTCACGTCCTGCTCCTTCCAGTGAGTCTGAGACTGCTACTCCCCGTCCTGGTCCGGCATCGAGGGTGCGTTTTGCACCAACTCCTACTGCAGTGCCTCGCACTGTAGCACCTTCGAGGCCGTATGAGGACGAGGAGGATCCAGAGGAGGACGTGGATGAGGGAGCTGAGAGCCAGTGATGTGTGGGTGACTTGCTGGTACTACAGGATGGAGGCTTTGGGTGGATGATGTACAGGTTTTGGAGGATACATGCTCAGAGATCAGCGTGGGTGGATTGCATAGCTTTGGGATACAACCTCTTCATTTTGATTTGTGATATATTGTATATATTTTGAGAGGAGTGTTTCAGGGCTTTACTTATTTAGCTGGTCTGTATCCTATTGCTACCTCGACTTTTCTGCTACTCTGTTACTACCATGGTGTACCTGGATGTTTATGTTTTATGTATATATTATATGTATGGTTGCATGTTTCAAACTCTTATTTAAATGCTTTCATTATCGCAACCATATTAATATTTGAAAATCGTTTCCGCTGGTACAAAACAGGTACACAATTCTTTTATAAAGAAAAGGGCGAGAATTATTTTAGTGTTTTATTATTTTGAAAAACTTAATTTTATATTAAGGATAAAAGGCCAAAATTTTCTATTAAATTCTGAACTCTCCTAATAATTAAATCAATACTATTTTAATTTGGTAATATTGTGAGAGCGTCTCATTTGTTGGTATCAGAGCTGTGATCCTGAGAACTGATCCTGATCCATGTTCCTCCAAGGGTAATAAGTGTATAGTATTGTTATGGTTTGATAGAGTGAGAGTTGTTAAGGTGCATGTTTATGTGTTTTTGATAGGAGTTGAGCTTAATTCCTTAGTTCATAGTGCAGGTACGCTATGGCAACTCGAAACAATAACCATATGGCTGATGTGTTGGAAAGGCTAACTGATGTTCTGGCTGGTATGCAACATCAGCAACAAGCTAATCCACCTCCACCACCTCCATATCCGTGTCCGGTTGAGAACCCCGAATCAAAAACTTTCTCGGAATTCCGTGATTTCAATCCTCCGAGATTTGATGGTGGTCACAAACCTGAGGAAGCGAATCGCTGGATTCAACAGTTGGAAAATATCTTTCGTGCTATGGAGTGCACCGATGCACAAAAGGTTAAGTTTGCTAGTTTTATGCTTTCTGGTGAAGCTGAGAATTGGTGGCATCATACGGTGCAGTTGTTAGTTTATGAAGGGAGAATAGTAACTTGGGAGGTATTTGTTGAGAGGTTTTTCAACAAATATTTTCCTGAGGATATGAGAAAGAAGAAAGAAACAGAGTTCATGCAACTCAAACAAGGAAGTATGAGCGCTGGCGAATACGCTGCTAAATTCGAGGAGCTGATCAAGTACTCTCCTTACTATCAGCTTAACCCTGATGAAAGATCGAAGTGTATTAAGTTTGAGAATGGTCTTAGGCCGGAGATTAAGACAGCCTTTGGCTATCAAAAGATTCGAAGTTTTCCTACTCTGGTCGAGATGTGCCGAGTCTATGAAGATGATAAGAAGGAATAGGAGGCACAACTTCAACAAAGGAAGAATTAAGCTGGTGGTTATGGACCACAGAGGAGAAAGAATTTCAATCATCGAAGCAAAGGTCCATATTTCCACAAAGGGAAAGGAAAGGAAGCTGGTAATGGCAAGAGCACTTTTCAGTCGGGTTCGCGGATGTGTGAGAAGTGCAATCGCTTTCACTATGGACATAATTGTTGGGCTGCACATAACGGACTTTTGTTTCAACTACGGGAAGAAAGGACATTATTCTCGTGAATGCAAGGAGCCAAGGAAGAAAGACACTAAGGAAGCAATCAACAAACCAACTGCTACAGGGAAGGTGTTTCCTCTTAGTGGATCTGATGCAAAGCAATCTTCAGATCTGGTCCAAGGTATCTATCTCCTCAATGATCAACCCTGTGTAGTGTTGTTTGACTCAGGAGCAACTCACTCCTTTGTGTCTTATGAGTGTGTGAATCGCTTGAAGTTAGCAGTAACTGATTCACCTCAATACCTTAAAGTAGAGACTCCTACAAATCGTCCCATAATAGCCTCCGAAGTTTGTCGGGACTGTAGGATTAAGGTCTTAGATCATGTCTCCAAAGTAGATTTAATCTGCTTACCTTTATCCCAGATAGATGTGATTTTAGGAATGGATTGGTTATCCCAAAACCAAGTCATCATTAATTGTGATGAGAAAACAATCCAATTCCGAAATCAAGAACCTTTGAGTTTTGAACCCAGAGGTTATGTTTGCCTGTTCTCTACAACAGTTGAAGAGAAGAAGGAAGTGAAGATTGAAGAGATTCCTGTTGTTAGAGATTTTCCTGAAGTTTTTCCAGAAGAGATTCCAGGTTTACCGCCGAAGCGCGAGATCGAGTTTGGAATTGATCTAGTACCTGGTACTGGTCCTATTTCTATAGCTTCATATAGAATGGCACCGCCTGAAATGGTTGAGCTGAAGAAGCAAGTAGAGGAGTTGCTGCAGAAACAGATGATAAGGCCAAGTGTCTCTCCGTGAGGAGCTTCAGTGTTGTTTGTTAAAAAGAAAGATGAGAGTATGAGGATGTGTGTTGATTACCGTCAACTGAACAAAGTCACTATTAAGAACAAGTATCCTTTGCCAAGGATTGATGATTTGATGGATCAAGTTAGAGGAGCTTCGGTGTTTTCCAAGATCCATCTAAGATCGGGTTATCATCAGATCAGGATTCGGGATGAAGATATTCTGAAGACAGCTTTTCGATCCAGATATGGGCATTATGAGTATGTAGTGATGCCGTTCGGATTGACGAATGCTAAAGCTATTTTCATGGACTATATGAACATGATTTTAAGGCCGTACTTGGACACATTTGTTGTCGTATTCATCGATGATATCTTGATTTATTCAAAGAATCCTGAAGAACATGCAGAACATCTCAAGATTGTGTTGGGAATCTTGAGAGAGAAGCAGTTGTATGCTAAACTGGCCAAGTGTGAGTTTTGGTTGGATAAGGTGAATTTTCTGGGCCATGTTATTTCAAAAGAAGGAATCGTCGTTGATCCAGCTAAAGTTGGTGCAGTGTTGAAGTGGGAACAACCCAAGTCAGTGACTGAAGTTCGTAGTTTCTTGGGTTTAGCTGGTTATTATCGGAGATTCATTGAAGGATTCTCAAAGATTTCTTTTCAGTTGACTAAGTTGACTCGCAAAGATCAACCTTTCTTGTGGGATAACAAGTGTGAGGAAAGTTTTCAGATGCTGAAGGAGAAGTTGACAACCTCACCTGTGTTAGTTTTGCCTGACCCACAAAGAAGTTTTGATGTGTATTGTGATGCTTCAAGGCAAGGTCTTGGGTGTGTATTGATGTAAGACGGAAAAGTGGTAGCCTATGCATCAAGACAATTGAAGGTGCATGAAGCAAACTATCCGACACATGATTTGGAACTTGCAGCTGTGGTGTTCGCTCTGAAGATATGGAGACACTATCTTTATGGCACTACGTTCTGAGTGTATAGTGACCATAAAAGTTTGAAGTATTTGTTTGACCAAAAAGAGCTGAACATGAGACAAAGGCGTTGGATGAAATTTCTAAAAGACTATGATTTTGAGCTGCAATATCATCCCGGCAAGGCAAATGTAGTAGCTGATGCTTTAAGTCGGAAAACTCTTCACATGAGTTCTATGATGGTGAAAGAGATGTCTTTGATCGAACAGTTTAGAGACTTGAGCTTAATGATTCAAGTGGAGCCTCAATGCATTAAGCTTGGTAATATGTGAAAACAAGAGAACAAATATCCAAAGAAAAAAATATAGGGGCAAAAACTCAAATAAATTAAAATATAAAAGGAATAATATCTTAAAACTCAATACCGAGAGCATTATAAAAATCTCATATGTTAATTCATTCATTGAATTATTGTCATTACATCAAGATTTGCAACAAATCATAGATTATATTATTTTATTTTATTGGATAACTCCAAATATTAAAAGTGACTACAATCCAAGCCCAGCGGTAACATTTTTATTCCATGGATAACATTTTTTCTTTTTAGAAACTAAACAAGGTCCTGATTCAAATATTTCCCAATTACAGGTAAAATTACAATCATCAGGTCTCCTTTTCTCATCATAAATGTCAAAATAGTGAAAAGCTCCTATCCATCTAAAACTGCAGAACCATAAAGGATGTGCGAATGGATTTGGAGTTGGAAAGAACTTAAAACTATAACTTTCACCTGTTTTCACAGTATGAAATCCATCATCATTATTCTTGTCTTTGCAATGAAGAGTGATCGGTTGTGGAATTTTGTTTGTCATTACAATTTTGACATCAAGGATTCCTGACAACTCCGCACCAACCATCAAAGTTTGCAATGTAACAAATATTGTTACTAAGAAAAATAATGATAATTTAAATTTGACCACTAAAGTCATGATGATGTTTTCACCCACTGAAAGTAAATATTTGGAGAATGATTTCACAGTTATATTGATGCATTTTTTCTTCTTATATAGGCCTAGGTTTAAATCAAGTCTTAAATTACGTGGAATTGTTTATTATAAACATTAATTAATTATTTGAACTTTTGAATATTTTAATATGATATTCAATCTTCGTGCATCAAACAAATTTCATGTTTAGTAACTAGTAATTCTTAGAGTTAATTGTCACTTTGATATCCGAAAGATATACTAGTCATCAATTTAATTTCCATAATTCACGCAAAAGTTCACTCCAAAGGCTTATATATAGGAACAAAGGGAGTAATATTGATAGTGACAATGGAATTTGTAACATTTGGTATACTTTTTCAAAATTACGCGCATATAATTATTATCATTAGAACTCTAAAACGTGTTGAGTAAATAAAGATGTTTGTGAAAAAAAAGAGATATTTATGAAAAAAATAATTAATGCTATTAAAAATTGGACCAAGTGCTTATAAAAAAGATTAAGATACTCACGTTATCATTATCTAATGCTTATATATAGAAACAGAGGAAGTACCATATACTATTTGAAAAGCCATAAATGAATATATGGTAAGCACTAAATGCATAATTGCTAAATGGCCAACTGCTTATGGTAAGCAATAAATGATTGTTAATGCCTTATAAATGTCCAATAAATGTCATTTCTTTATGGTAAGCAATAAATGCACTAATTTGTATTTTATCCGGTCTCTTTTACTCCCTCTGTCCCTAATTATAAAGCCCTCTTAGGAGATTTCACGTCCATTAAGAAAGTGGAAGTAATTTAGTAAATTGTATTGGAAATGTGAACTTTTGATATGTATTTTCAAAATTACCCCTATTAATTTTATTAGGAATCTAAAAAGTGTTAAATAAATAGGGGTGTTTGTGGAAAAAAGTAATTAATGCTCATTGAAAATTGGTAAAGGGCTTTATAAATAGGGACAAAATAAAAGTGTCAAGAGGGCTTTATAATTAGGGACAGAGGGAGTATAAGAAAAATAATAATCGAAATCACACTTATTAAGAAAGTTATTTGAGTATATTTTATTTTCTAAAATTTATTTAAAAAAATATAGCTATTTTAGGAAAGTTGCATTGTGAATAAAACAAAAATAAAATGAAATCGCTACTTTCGACAAATATTTTAGGAATAATTATATTTTGGGAATAAAAACATGATCATGTACCAAGTCTTAAGGTTTGGGAGTCGGAAGTCCCGGATTCGATCATGGGCGTCATCATTTGGTGGATTTAGATCTCTTTCTCCTATCCCAGTAAAAAATAAAAATAAAAAATATTTTGCCTATAAAAAAAAAGGAATTATTATATTTGAAACCAAGATAGGTATGTCTTGTTTTTACTATATTAGAGATCGGAGGGAGTGTGGTATAATTTGATTTACTCTTTCTATCCCTATATATAAAACTTTTTTGACAGATTTCATATTCATTAATAAAATTGGTTAATTTAGCTAATAATATTCAAAATATGAATATTTGATATGTATTTTCAAAACTACCCCTATTAATAGTATTGAGAATCTAAAAAGTGTTAAGTAAATTAAATAAGGATGTTTGTTAAAATATATTATCATTGAAAATTAATAGGTATAGTATCTAATAAATAAAGGCAAAATACAAGTCTCAAAAGGATCTTACATATAAGGATCTAATTCTTATCGTCTTTACGTTGACCCAATTCATTCAATGTATATAATTATTTAATATTTTAAAAATATTACCATTTTTATTATTAGTTTATTATTTAGTATTTATTTTTATTATTATTTATTTATTTATTTATTTATTATTAATATTATTATTATTATATATATATATATGTAGACATACAATTTTGTACTGGGTCAAAAATCATATTTTTTAAATAATTTGTTTCATAAATTTTTATTCTCAAATTTTATAATTGAATTTTATCATAGCAGTATTTGTTTTATCGAAATATTCACACCCATAATTGAAAAATGGCAAATGTTGCCGAAATTTGGAAATATTATAGGCCACCACCCAATAAGAATAGGAACAGTGGTACTGCTTCTCAAATGATGAAGCAATTTTGTTCGCGATATAGTTAATTGATATGGATAGAAATGATAATGTGATAAAGATTTGAACGAAGATGAGATTAGGAGCTCTATTGGAATAGAGCCATAGATTTATTTGTTAAGCTCTATTAATGGAATGTAATAAAGTGTGAATTTTGTGAGTAAAACTAACATCATTATTACAAAAGGACCATATTCAATTATTGAAAAAATATAAAGGACCAAAATAAGTTAAAATAAAAATTAAGGACCAAAGTATATCTTGAAAATAAGATAAAAGACAAAAATGTAATTAAGCCTAATTTGAATAATAAATGATAAAATATGATATGCGCTGAAGTTGACACCATTTTTTACTTTTTTTTAATATGATTTTGGTTCTAACTTGAGCCATTTTTCTCATTTGTTTTATTGCACGGATTGGGCTAAACTGTTATGAATATTAATTTGTGGATGCCCATCTTCTCCTTTTCTCCTAGGATTCCCTAGCTAGTATGCTACAAATTCATTTGTACTTATTTGCATTCATCATCATCATTCACTAATATAAGTTACATTGTAATTGACATGTGTTATATTGTGATGCCTATAAATAGGCTATCACTCTTTGTATTTGTATGATAAGGAATATATATAATTTTCTCTTGCTTCCTCTTACTCTCTCAATCTTCATCCTTTATAGATATATATTATTGAGTTAAGTTTTATAACACGTTATCATCACGAGGCTCTAACCAATTGAGAAAGCACCTACAATTGTTAGAAATCCAAGTTTTCGGGGAGAAGGTATAATTCTAGAATTTTATTCATATTCGAATTAAGCGATGTAGCATGACTACGTAAGCAAATCCCTAAAAAACCAGCAAAACAGGCCTAATTCGGGCTTCCACGGTGCGCGCGCCTGGGCGCAGCAGGCCTCACGCCTGGGCGCGCCAGGTGCTGTTCTGGTGTGATTCACGAAGCAGCCACGCCTGGGCGTGGGGAGCTCCATGCCTGGGCGTGTGGCACTGCTTCCGGCTCCGTTTCGCTCTGTTCTTGCGCCATTTTCAAGGTCTTTTCGTCCTCTTTCAAGCTCCATAATTATTTTCTTCAATTAAGCTCCAAAAGTACCTGAAACATACCCAAAACGGATCAAAACGTTCAAGGGATTCTAAACTAATAACAAAATCCTAAAATTATACAAAAAGTCCTACATTTACAAGAGAAACAAGCCAAATCCTTTGTAAAAGGGAGTCTAAATCATGCTCAAAACATCATATCTTAGACCCAAATCACTCCCCCAAGCTTAGCATTTTGCATGTCCCAGGAAAAAGTAAAATAAAAATTCTAAAACTCAAGACTACCCTCTAAATCAAAATGTACACACCTAATCTAGGACTTCGACTCACAGACTCAGACACTCATTTTCACAAGCAATTCATACAATTGAAACTTGGTTAGAATAACAAACTCCACAAGAACTCAGGACTAGTGAACACTCTCAACCTCACAGTGTGTATCTCTCATGTGTATCAAGGTTATATATTCAATTCACTCAAGTTCATGCAATGACAATGTGTTACTATACGCTTGACCATAGACCAAAATCGCCACTGAAAGTATTGAATACACACAAAAATCAAAAGATCTTATATTTGGTTGTAATGAGGCCATGGCTAAAATGTCAGGTGGGATAAAAGAAAGAAGAGATAAAACTAAGGGCTAAAATGCAAAAACAAATTTCCCTCAAGAATCATGAATGAGAAATGAACTTTTAAAAGACTCAAACTCAACTCACAATCAATTTCATACTTCTTTTCTTTTCATTCTTTTTTCCTCTACTCTCTTCCTTTTCATTCTTCATTTATTTTTCTCTTTTTCTTTTTCATTTTATTTCATGGAAGAGAAGTAGACTCACAACACGTTGTACCCTTTTTTCACTAAGTATTCCTTTCAATTGCTCATTCAAAATCCTAAGGTACTCACAAAAATTATGCAATCAATGCAGGGTACCAAAGAAAAATCATATAACATTAGGCTCAAAGTGGGCAACTAAGGGAACATTATCAATGCAAATCAGTTGAAGGCCACAAAAACACATCCTAAGTGCCTTAATCATCTTAATGCATGCAAACAATTATCAATTTTGAAATGGTCACAGGTCAAGTTCTAGAACACAAAGCCAAAATGAACACACTCATGAAAGAATTAGGGGTTTCAAATCAAAATATTTCAATAATCACATACCCCTTCAGTTAGTCTCAAAACCTCACTAGGCTAAAGTCAGTTCACTAATCACAAATTCTCAAAAAGTTTGTCAAAATAACCAGATTTCAAAAATATTCACAGCTCAATCAATTAGCATCAAAAACCAGTGAGTCTAATCCTAAACTAAGTATTTACACCAATCATTAGAAAAACAGTCCTAAGCCTAGAATAACTACCTACTCCTACCAAGGACACAAACCAACACCAAAAATGGGAGAACAATTCAAGTCATAAAATTTTTTATTTTGTCCACTCCCCCAAACTTAGAGGTTGATGGCTTGTCCTCAAGCAAACTAATCTAAACTAAAACTACAAAATAAAAAATGAAACTACAAAAACAGGACAATATTTTTGTGAAGTACAAGGTCTGGGGTAACATATTGGGAACTAATGGGAACAAATGGGGTCACACCCCAAACTTGAATGTTAAACCCCCCCTGCCACGCCCGGGCGTGAAGTGCACCACGCCTGGGCGTGGCTGGACCTGTACTTCTCGTGTTTTTTTATAAAAATAAAAACAAAAACTATCGAAAAACTAATTAATTACCTAAAAAGTAAGGAAAATTACCTAACATTGGGTTGCCTCCCAACTAGCGCTTGTTTAACGTCACGAGCCTGACGGGTCACCTCCTTTCGGAGGCTTAGGGTGGTTGCCAAGATCCTTTCAAGGGTGGCACCTTGCTATTCAGCCTCTTCTCAACACTCACTCCATTGGAGTGCTGAATGCACATCAGTGGGGCGAAGTTCTCAGCGGTGATTGGTGGTTTTTCAAAAATTTTAATTGTAGATTGCACACCATTCACTCGGAGAATTACTTCTCCCCTATGCACATCAATCACTGCCCCCGCTGTGGCCAAGAATGACCTTCCAAAAAATAGAGGAATATTTTCATCCTCTTCTATGTCTAAGATCATGAAATCTAGGGGCAGGATAAAATCATTCACCTTTACCAGAATATATTCCACCACTCCATAAGGGCGGAGGGTGGTTCTGTCAGCTAATTGAAGTAACGCTGGGGTAGGCTTAACCTCTCCTAAGTTTAATGCATTACAAATAGACAAGGGCATAATGTTTACGCTAGCTCCTAAATCACAGAGAGCCTTACCTGAGTACTCCTTGCCTATGCTAATCGGGAGAGTGAAGCTACCTGGGTCCTTCAGCTTGGGTGGAAGGTTGGATTGGATGATGATGTTGCATTTCTCTACTATCAGGAATGTCTCGTCAGTGAGCATCCGCTTCTTCTTCGTCAGCAACTCCTTCATGAATCTTGCATACAGAGGCATCTGTGCAGGAGCCTCTGCAAACGGGATGTTGATCTGAACCTTCAGTAGCATCTCCAAAAACTTGGAGAATTGCTTCTGGTTGTCCTCTTTCTTCAACCTCTGAGGATTAGGGATCCTCGGAGGTAGTGGTGCTGGTTTGGTTGTGCCTTGCTCCTTATCTTGATCCGCAGGTGGACCCTGCGTCTGTTGCATTGCAGTTGAGCCTTCTCCACTTGGTTGCTTTGGCCCCTCATCCTTCTTTTCAAGCTTAGTTGCATCACCCTTCTTCTGTGGCTCCTCATACGACTTGCCACTTCGAAGGGTGACCGCCATGCACCTCTTGTTGGTGTAGGTTGCGTTCTCTGATATCTGATTGTTTATTTGAGCCACTTGCACCTCCAAGTTGCGAATGCTGGTTTGGTGATTGGCGAAATTCGCCCTGGCTTCTGTCAAGAAGGTATTGGTTGTGGTAGCCATTGCTTCAAGTGCCTTCTCCCAGCCCTGCTTTTGTGGTGGCGGTGGATTGGGTGCTGGGCTGTACCATGAGGTGTGAGACTGACTGATTTGCCCCGGATTGTGGATATTGGAGTACATGTTACTTTTAGGTACTCCAGTACCCACAAAATTAGCTTGCTCCACAATGGTTGCCTGACCCTTTCTGCCTTCGAACGCGCAATCACCATTCCGGTGACTTCCCCCACAAAAGTCACACTTCATAGCGTTGGATGGAACTGACAACTGTATTCGGCCCATTTGCTTCATTAATGCTGCCATCTGTTGCTGCATTTGCTTGTGTTGTTGGATGATGGTCTAGACTTGAGTGGAGTCCAGATCCGCATTCTTCGGGACACTTTGCTCCACCTGGGTCCTTAGTCCCTGGCTGCTGCTGAATGCCATGTTTGCAATAATTTCCTTGGCCTTTTCCACAGTCTTCTTCATCAGCGATCCACCAGCTGCTGCATCAATAATGTATTGATTGAACCTGTTGAGCCCATTGTAGAACGATTGAATCTGCTGCCAGTCTTGCATATATGTTGGGCACTTCCTTAGCAGCTGGTTGTAGAGCTCCCAGGCTTCATGCAATGGTTCGTCGTCCTCTTGCATGAATGAGTGAACATCCTGCCTCAGCTTTGCTTGCTTCCCAGCTGGAAGGAACTTATCTATGAATTTGCAGACAAGTACTCCCCAGCTGGAAAGACTTCCGGGTGGTTGGTTCTTCACCCACGTTAGCGCCTCGCCCCTCAACAAGAGAGGGAACATCCTCATTCTGATGGCTTCCTCTGTAGCACCCTCGACCTTGAAGAAATGAAGCATATCCAGGAAGTTGTCAATATGTTCCCTGGGGTCTTGATGCGGCGCACCACTGAACTGATCGTGCATGATGAGGTGGATGTACTGCGGATCGATCGCGAATGCAGTTGCAGTGATGGCTGGCCGGGCTATGCTGGAAGCACAGAAGTCCGGATTCACGGTTGCATATTCCGCCAAAATCTTCCAGGAAGGAGGCGACGGAGAGGATCCGTGAGGTCCTCCTCCTTCAGCTAACTTCAAAGTTGTTCTTTCCCCTCTTCTAGTGTTGAATTTTTCTCCTCTTTGCACTTAAATTGATATAAATTCCTGCACAGCACAAAAACAAAAAAAAACTACGCAGCACCTGTTGAGACAAGAAACTAACTAAAAAATAAATTTCACCTAAAGCTACTACTAAGTACCGAAAACTAATTGAAACGAATTTCAATCCCCGGCAACGACGCCAAAAACTTGTTGACTTACCGGCAAGTATACCGGGTCGACAAGTAATAAAGTTGGTAAGACCAAGTATAGTCCCACAGGGATTGCAAATTGTTCAATTAGTTTCCATTAAAGAATAGTTAGAAGCGAATTGAAATCTATAGGTTTCTAATTAATTAATTAAGATTGAATTGAAATAAAATAAAAACAAAAATTCAATAGAAGTTGTGAGCAATTTGAGAAAGATGTTAGGAACGTGGTTTCATTGTATGGCGTTGTTTATTAATCATGAATCTCTGTTTTTCCCTAAATCATGAACGAATTCCTAAATTGGTAACTATTAGATCCCTCTTGTATAATTACCGTTTATTATTCAATTTGATAATCCTTAATTCCTTAAGAGATTAAACCAGTGAATAATCTTAATTAAGAGCATGGAATTAATCATGTTATATAATTACCCAATTGTATCCCTACTTGTTGAATTACTATATTGTTTGATTGAAAGGTCTATTCTAATTCCTAATTTCCTAATTGAAGAATTAGAGATCCAAAGCAAAACATAAATTGGCCAGATCTATTAATTGGAAATAAAACGCAATCCAACACATGATTTAGAAACGAAAAAACATCAACTCATAAATTAAATAAACTAATCCATACAAATCTACCAATTCCTAACAAAGGGTTTTAGTTACACATCATGAAATTAAGAACAAAGACAATAGAAGAATACATGATTACTATTGAAAAGCCTTGGATCTTCCAATCCTTGATCTTCTCCTCTTCTAAAACTCTCTAAAATTATGTAATCTCCCTCTCTAAAAGCTGCCTAACCTAGTTCTAAAACCTATATTTAAAAGCTAAAACAAAACCCTAAGCAAATCCCTCAAAACCAGCAAAACAGGCCCAATTCGGGCTTCCACGGTGCGCGCGCGCTTGGGTGCAGCAGGCCTCACGCCTGGGCGCGCCAGGTGCTGTTCTGGTGTGATTCACGAAGCAGCCACGCCTGGGCGTGGGGAGCTCCACACCTGGGCGTGTGGCACTGCTTTTGGCTCCGTTTCGCTCCGTTTTTGCGCCATTTTCAATGTCCTTTCGTCCTCTTTCCAGCTCCATAATTATTTTCTTCAATTAAGCTCCAAAAGTACCTGAAACATACCCAAAACGGATCAAAACATTCAAGGGATTCTAAACTAATAACAAAATCCTAAAACTATACAAAAAGTCCTAAATTTACAAGAGAAACAAGCCAAATCCTTAGTAAATAAGCTTATAGTGATGAACTTTTATGTAATGGTGGTTTTTTATGTGTTACTTTATGTCATTGAATTTTATATTTGGAGTAAATAATGCTTTTATATTAAGTTTTTTTTTAATAGTGTTATTGTCAATTTTCTGTTGCTAATAAAATAAAAATGTTTTGGGATATATTTTTAGAATTCAAATTTTTTTTTCCTTCTTTCATAATAGCATTACCCGTATTAACTATCTAAATATTTGTTATTTTTCTAATGAAGAATGAGTAATTTCTTGGTTGACACCATCAATAATGGAGACATCTGCTAAGTGGACAGTGCAACGACTCATACTATACTTAAAAATAAAAAGTATTTTACTTATTTGATTAGAATGAAGGCAAATGTTTATACAATATCAGGCACTACAAATATGATTGAAGGCTCTGGAAGAGCCTCTATATTATTGCCTGGAGGAACGAAGTTTATAATAGATAATGCTTTGTTGTCTACTAAATCAAAAAGTAATCTGTTAAGTTTTAAAGATATATGTCGCAATGGATTTCATATTGAGACAATGAATAAAGACAATAATGAATATCTTTATATCACATCAGTTGTCTCCGGCGAAAAAAATATATTATAAAAATTGCCTTCTTTGTCTTCTGGTTTGTACTATACACGTATTAGTACAATTGAAGCATATGCTATAGTAAACCAGAAGCTCACTAATCAAAAGAGAAACTTTATAATTTGGCATGACCGGTAGGCCATCTCTGGTCAATAATGATGAGAAGAATTATACAAAACTCAAATGGTCATACTTTGAAGAATTAAAAGATTCTTCTACCTAATGAGTTCTCATGTGTTGCATGCTCTAAAGGAAAGTTAATCATTAGACCATCACCAACAAAAGTTGAGAATGAATCTCCATATTTTCTTGAACGTATTCCATTTAGATATTTTATGGTATTAATAGATGCATCTACTAGATGGTCCCATGTATGCTTATTATCCTCTCGAAATATGGCATTTGCGAGACTGCTTGCTCAAATAATTCGACTACGAGCACAATTTCCAGATCATATGATTAAGACAATTCGCCTCTACAATGCCGGAGAATTCACATCCCAGGCATTTAATGATTATTGCATGTCAATTGGGATAAAAGTTAAACATCCAGTAGCCCACGTTCATATGCAAAATGGTCTAGTTGAATCTCTTATTAAGCGATTACAATTAATTGCAAGGCCCTTACTTATGAAATCCAAATTATCATCTTCCGCTTGGGGCCATGCAATATTGCATGCTGCAACACTTATTCGATTAAGGCCTACTGCTTATAATAAATACTCCAAACTACAAATTGTGACTGGTCAACAACCAGATATAACTCATCTAAGAATTTTTGGTTGTGGGGTATATGTCCCAATAGCTCCACCAAAACGCACAAAGATGGGTCATCAATTATTAAATATCTTGAACCATTAACAGGAGATTTATTCACAGCAAGATTCGCTGACTGCCAATTTGATGAGACTATGTTCCCAACATTAGGGGGAGAAAAATAAAAGCTGGAAAATCAAGATATAACATGGGTTACACCTTCCATGTACCATTTTGATCCTCGTACACGACAATGTGAATTTGAAGTTCAGAAAATTATCCATTTGCAACAAATTGCAAATCAATTACCTAATGCATTTGTAGATGCAAAGAAGGTTACAAAATCTTATATTCCAGCAGCAAATGCTCCTGCTAGAATTGAAATTCCCTTGGAAGAATCAAACTCTAATTTACCTCTAAAGCGTGGTCGACCACTCGGTTCCAAAGATAAAAATCCAAGGAAGAAAAGGGAGCTTAATAAGAAAGTTGGCATGAATAATGTTTTCAATTCTCCAAATAAGAAAATGGAAGATGATCAAGTAAAGAACATAAATAAGCAAACTACCATAGAAGTGGTTCTGGTACCTGAAAATGTTGAAAATGATGAGATCTCCATAAATTATGTCTCTACTGGAAAAAGGTGGAACCGAAGTGAAATTATTATTGATGAATATTTTGCTTATGCAATAGCAATTAACATTATAAATGAAGAATAGGATCAAGAGCAAAAATCAATTGAACAATGTCAACAAAGAGATGATTGGCCAAAATGGAGAGAAGCAATTCAAGAAGAATTAAATTCTCTCAAGAAACATCAAGTGTTTGGACCTGTAGTCCAAATGCCTTCAGGCATACAACCAGTAGGCTACAAGTGGCTTTTGTGAGAAAACCTAATGAGAAAAGTGAAGTTGTGAGATATAAAGCTAGACTTGTACCACAAGGTTTTACATAAAAACCAGGAGTTGATTTTGATGAGACTTATTCTCCTGTAGTGGATACAATTACTTTCAGATTTTTACTTAGTTTGGCAGTCCTTGAAGGACTCCAAATGCGTCTTATGGACGTTGTGGCAGCTTACTTGTATGGGTCACTTGATAGTGATGTATATATGAAAGTCCCTGAATGACTAAAAATACCTGAAGCATGTGTAACACCCCTAAATAAATTAATTATAATAGTGATTTTATAATTAATTTGAGTTTATTCAAAAGCATTATTTTTGTACATTATGTGTATTAGGAAATATAAAAATATGGAATATATTTGTACAAAAATATTAGTTTTGCAATTCAGTCCCTGGGATAGGACTTAATTGCAATATTGAAAAGGTTTTTCGAGGGAAGTTAATTAAAATATAAATTTTTGAAAATTTTCATCGTGGTAAACGATTACCACCACTTGGTAATCGATTACCACAGTGCAGAACAGCTAGTGTTGAGTGCGTTTGATGACTCAACGCTTGAATAATCCCAAATTACCCATAAATTGACACCTAATCCATCTTACCACCTTATGGGGATGTCGTGTCGCTGTGCATGGAGCTTAGATTGCTCTATTTAAGGATCTGAATTGATGGATTTTGTAACATCCCTGATTTTTAATCCCTGATTAAGTAAAAGTTAATGAGTAATATGTCAGATTAGTCCCTGACTTTGCAAGCGTCGGTCAAGTTAGTCCCTGACTTTATCGAAATAGCAATTTAGTCCCTGAGATTTCATTTTAATTCACATACGTCCCTATCTTTATCCCATTTTAAAGCAAATACATCCCTACGATAGTGACGGCAGGGACTAACTTGATCGACGTTCTCCTATCTCAGGGACTAAATTGCTATTTCGATAAAGTCAGGAACTAACTTGACCGACGCTTACAAAATCAGGGACTAATCTGACATATTACTCAAAAGTTAATTATAAATTTATTTTAAAAATTAATTATCTTTATTTAATTTTGATTAAAAATGTGCGTGAATGAATGTGTTTGGTAAAATGAGAATCAAAAATGGTTTTGATAATTAATTTGGATTGAAAATGTTAGTTTTGCAGTTAAGTCCTTGGGGAAGGACCTAAATGCAATATTAGAAAGGTTTTAGAGGGAAATTCAATAAAATATAAATTTTAGAAAATTTCAGTCGTGGTAATCGATTACCACGATAAAGTATTCGATTACCATAGTGCAGAACAGCCATAGTTGAGTGCGTTTGATGAGTCACCACCGAGTTACCACCGTTTTGACACGAATTCAGCCCTTAAACACGTTCTAGAATGCGCGTCGACTTGCATGAGAGCCCAATTCGTGTATAAATAGCTCTGTTGATGGAAATTAAACTCCATTTGGCCAATTTTCTGGAAATTGCTCTGTTTAGGGTTCATAGATTCGCCCTTCTTGTTCTCCTTTGATTCCAAACTATAATACACAAATCATACACGGTTGTAAAGCTCACATCTAGAGCTTTACAAAGATATAAGAATCGTGAGCTGAGAGTTAGTGTGCACGAAGAATCGAGTCTCTAAAGTCAAGGCATCAATTCTGCAGAAACCAGAATCTGAACCTTTGAGCTCACTTTGATCATTGATTTTGGTAAGCTCTTGTAATTCTTGAGTCTCAAATTCGTTTCATTATCTTGAGCATGTTGCAGAGAATAAAACCTACCTTTTTCCCCAATTCTTATGCATGTTTGGTTTGTTATAATATCTGGTTTTGAACCCCTGTTCAAACTGTTCTGCATGTGCTGCTCTTTAAGGGTCTGAGAGTTTTGGAGCAAATCCTTTGCAAGTTTCTGTTTGAGCACGTCTGATCTGGTAAGGGAAAGCTTATTATACACTAGATAGAGTTTAAAAGCAAGTGTTTTGATTAGAGAGTCACCAAGAGACTCTAAGGGATTAAGTTGAATTAGTAATTTAGTTTGGAGACCAAAATGTGCTCCAAAACTTATTTGAGCAAGTTATAATTGATGCATGCAAGCTTTTAAGAACCTAAAATCATGACTTGAGTGAGTAATTTGAGTTTTGGTATGTTGAGTTGTTGAAATACATGATTTTTGCATAATTATGTGAACTCTTGTGAATCCTGTGACTTAAATCTGTTTCTAGTGTGGAACATGTTTAAAATATGATTCTTGAGGTGTATGAATGATTGGAATAAGTTAAAAATGGTTAGAAATAAAAATGGTATGTTAAAACCCCAATTTTAGTGTTCACCTGTCATGGATAATCGATTACCACGATCTGATAATCGATTACCCAGTTGCATTTTGTACAGACTTGGTAAAACACACATAGTAATTGATTATCAGATTATGATAATCGATTACCAGTGTTGAAAATACTTAAAAATACCATTTTTAATTTTGAATCATTGTGTTTATACTTTAAGTACTAATCATTCATAAGACCTGAGACTTAAAAGAATTGATTAATGATGGTATGAATTAATATTGAATTTAATAATGAGAGACATTATTAAATTTGATATACCAATCAATTCTATTAAGTTAAATTGCATTCATTCTGGAGTTTGGATGTTAGATTGTTTATCATGTTTTGGTAACATGAGGAGGGCCTCTGGGAGTGCCAACTGACGGCTCGCTTGATGACACATTATGGTTGACGATGTGGCCAACAAGAGTAATATGCTGATGATATTATTATTTGTATCGAACGACGGGACGCTACTCGAGGAGCATGTTATGTATCATTTCCAAGCTTGTCGTGTACGTTCTAGGGTGAATGTACGAATGTTGTACAACTAGGAGTACAATGCACTGTTGAGTGCTTATATGAAGTAAAGGATGGACGTCAGAGAGTGACATAGATTGATGGAGTTAGGATTGAGAGCTAGACTCATACATCATGCCACTCATCCTTAATTAAGTTAAAGTTTGATGATTGAACTAAGTGTGAACATCCTACTTGCATCAAGTATTTGCTAAGTGTTAACTGTGATTGTTAATTGATCTGGTGCTATTTGTTCATGCTTATATTGCTTAAACTTTTATGCTCTATCCATTATGTGTATAGTTTTTCTTATCCCTGTGTCCTTGTAGGTGATGTCTCGATACATCGCTTGCATCGAGATCCGTCCACTTCCTAGTAAGGTGTGGATCTATGAGGATCATCGAGCAGTGTATGAGGGTGAGGTTGAGCTGACCTTCTATCACCCTAATCCACTGGTTCGGTTTCGTCCTCGTAGATTCAGGATCCCCATCATTTATACCATGCATGTACCTTGTGACATCCCATATTTTTCCCTACGTGCACGAATGAATTTTTCCTGAGATTCTGTTTCATAAAGGATTTTCAAATGAATATTTTACGTGAGTAAGAAACAAGGTGTTGATTTTTATGGAGTTTTATGAACAAAATATTTTTATAGACGAAAAATGAATGATTTCATTGAGTTTGGACTAATTTGATCAACAAGAGATGAGTCATGATTTTTATTAAGGATTATTCTTTTTAGAAATGAATTTCTTTATGGATTTCATAACTTGGAAAATCCATATCTTTTTAACCGTAACTCGAAAATTTATGATCTTTATATGAAAACGATTGTATTGAAACGTAGAATTTAAAAATGTAACTTTTAGAATTTTCTGGGTTGATTTATAAAAATTTATTCTCTGAGTTTGTGAAGTTCGGATTTTGAGAATATTGGTTGTTAAAAATAGTTAAGAGACCTCAAATGAACTAGCCTTTTGGGAATCTCTTATTTGTTTGAAGGCATGATTTTTGAAAATGATTTGGGGACTATATACTATATCTCTGATTACTTTATGCAGTTAATTATTTTGCTTCAAAATGGTTTAATTCCTTGATAAGAAATGTGTTTTGTAGAAAAGAAAATTATTGTTATGACTTAAATTTATTATGTGATATGTGTTTGGTTTGATGTGTGTGTTAGATGAATGATACATGAAAAATAATTGTGTAAGTGTGATTCCTTAGAGATATTTGCATCATTGTGTGAATAGATGATTATAATGTTTTAGAATGAGTATGATTAGAAAATAAAAATGTAAGATGAACATGTATGTATATATGTGCTACGGTGTATGTATGTGTGTATGTAAGCCTAGGATTTTAATTTTAGGACAAGAAGTCTAGTGAATAAGTTAGAACCATAAGGAAATTAAATTGGTAGAAAAATTTGAAGTAGTGAAAATAATTATGCATGAAGTGACCTTGATGCCTTAATTTACTCAACTATGTTCCCTTTGATTGGACTCTTCCCATGCAAACTTTAGGAAGGACAAAACCGCCCTTAACCCTAAACCATGACCACCGAATTTTCAAGGGTAAAAGAGGGAGAATACGGTTTGCCTATAAATAAGTTAGGCCTTAGTTCATTTTGCTCCATACCAAATTCATTTCTCATTCTCACAACCAACACCAACTCTAAGAGCCCCTGAAACTCTTAGAGAGAGAGAGAGAGGAACCGAGAGAGAAAGAAGAGAGGAAGAAAGAAAAGAGAGAGAGAGAAGACCGTGGGGAAGAGGAAGAAAGAAGAAGAGGATTTGAGGTTTGATCAAGACTTTTCCTTTGAAGATCAAGGTGTTAGAAGACTAAGAAGATCATCTTCTCTTTAGGTGGGTGATTTGAGATCATGAAGAAGTTGTGTTGGTTTAGGTTTTCTTTTAAGTTTTGTGATCCTTCTTCTCTTTTCTTTGCATGTTGATTTTTATGGTTTAGATGATGAGTGCATGTGTTGTTTGTGCTTAATCATGGACTTTTGAAGTTAAAAAAAATTGTAATATGCTAAACAATGGACTTGATGATTCGGTTATGGTTTGTATAATGAGTTTTGATGCTTTTTGAATTAGATCTTAAAGATCTAAAGAGTTGTTTGATATTTTTGTGAGTTTAAGATAAATCTTTTTGCATGTTAAATTTTCTTGCTTAAACCGTGATCTATGATGCATTTATGTGGGTATTTGGTTGATAAGTGCATGATCTAAACTTGATTAATGATAAAGTTGAGATCTTTAGCCTTGCATGTTGATTTGATGATGAACTTGGTTGATTTATGTACATGCATGTGATGATCTATATTTAATAAGTGGTAAAGTTAAGATCTTGAGTCTTGCATGTCAATTTTTAAGTAAAAGATCATGTCTTTTCTTGATGCATGTTCGGTCTTGATGATATAAATAGGGTAACAAGCTTTGAAAGTGATTTTCTAATAAAAAGAAGGACTTGATCTAAGTGTTAGACCTCTTGCATGTTAAAGATTTGAAATGAGACTTTATTTGAGTGTTGATGATGATTCGGTTTTGGGCTATTAGGGAAAGAAATGATGTTTTAAATTTTGTGTAATGCAAGTGCATGATTTGATCTATGAAATTTGATCTTCCATGTTTGTTCTTCACAAAAAGATTTTCTTTTTGCTTTGATATATGATTCGGCTATAATAAAAAGATTAAAGTACTATACTTAAAAAAAATAATAATAATGATTTTTGAATATGAATATGATTGATCTAAGTGTTTGATCTTGTGCATGTCAAGATTTTTGATAAAACCTTGCCTTGTTGATGATGATATATGGTTATGATGATATAAAGTGGGTATTATGCTTTGAAAATTGGTCTTAGAAACATACATGTCTTGGTTTTGATTGTATGATTCCTTGCATGTGAAAAAGTGAACAAAAATCTTGTCTTTTGTATGATGTTATTCGGCCAAGATGAAAAGAGGTAGAGAATCATGTTTGATCATCATCTAGGTTGCATGCATGATGAGATTGGTTTAATCTAAGAACTTAAAAGTTCATGCATGAAATTATCAAGGTTTAAAAAATAAAACTTTGAGGTGGTTTGTGATTTAAAGTGTTGCTTTGATTTAAGTTAAGGAAATAAATTAAAGTCTCTAATTTTCCTATTTGATGCTCACGGTTTTTGAGTCAAAAAGAAATAAAATGATTTCATTATTTTATGCTTTTATTTGTGCACCAAAATCTTTGCAAGATTATATATATAATTCGGCCAATGCATGTTCAAGTAGTTGGAAAAATTTTCTTCATGAAATGACCCTTGATAATGACTATATTCCTATGTGCATGATGTTATATGTTTGATGGAAGTGATGTGTTGTTTTCTTTAATCTATTTCGGTTTTTAGGGTATGAAAATAAGTAAGTTGGTTTAGTTAATTGAAAAGGAATTTTCATGATGTTTAATTCAATGATTTCAAGGTTTAAAATTGATTGGTGATTAGGAATTGATGACCATGGGTAATTCGGTCTTAGTTGATTTAATTAGGAGGTCTGGTTGAATTATTTTCTCAAGTATAATTAAGTTAGTCTAATAAGAACATAAATTGATCAATGATTTTGGATGGCTTAAAGTATGACTTGCATTATGTTAGCTTGTGAATGCTTTGAAAACTAGTGTATTATCCTTTGTGCCAATTGAGTGTGTTCTGAAAAGTTTAGATTGAATTGGAATTGTTTTTGAATTTTGTTTGAGAGAATTGTTGATGAAAAATCTATGTCTTGATTACAAAGGAATTGAGAAATGTTTTAATTAGAAAAGTATGATTTAAACCACTCTAATTGATCAGAAAATTCTATGTGATGTTCTCTGACCTGTATCTGACTGTAATGTTTGTGTATGATGTTGGATTTTTATTGAAATGCTTGGATGTAATTAAATGAACATAGGAGAATTGATTTATGTGTCATGAATTAAGAATTTGAGACAAACATGGGATCTAGCCGAATTAATTAAAGAAAAATAGAAAAGATAGATTTTCAATGTGGTGTTTCTTTGTCATGTTTGGAATTTGTTTAATGCTTAAGGATAATGATTTTTGTAATTATAACGGATACATGACTGTTTTAAATTAATTTTTATAATGAGTGGAATGGATTCTATTTTGACAGAAAGATTGTTTTGGAATTGTTTTCAAAGTTTTCTTGGAAACGTTTTAATTATAGATTCGATCTGGATTCAAAATCTTTTGGATATTGGAAATGTGTTTTCAAATAAATGGAAATGTCTCAAAGTGTTTTCAAAAACAAGATAATGAATTTACTGAGACCGATTCTAACGCACGGGAAAAATGTTTTAGTTCGGGTGACGGACGGAAAGGAAACGAGGAAGGATTGACGACTCGGCATTCTCGGAGAACTCTTGGAGGCCTACACACCATTGGAGGTGAGAGAGGGGCTTCCCTAAGACATCGTGGTATTTAGGTAACATATTAAGATGTCCAATCATCTCAAAGGTTGGACTCTGATCTCATTAAGCGAGGTAGTGTGATAGCAATTGCTTGTTTGTCTGGCTATTCACACAAACAGCTGAGATCGGTTTATAGCTTGATATGTCTTTGCTGTTGTAGTATGATGCCATGCTTACTAGCTAATTATGCATGAACTATTTGGTTATTTTAGTATGCGGAATGACTTGTGTATCTGAATTAAATCGTGATATTGTTCTGAGAGACGTTTGCTACGTCTTGATTATGAAATGATGTGAATAAGACTGCGAAAGTAACGAAATGCAACTGAAAGAAAGACGAATGATATTAAAAGTTCTAAAAGTGATGAAATACAAAGAAAAGATGTAAGATCCGGTTGAGCCTAAGTCCTTGTTGAATAAGGCAGCCTTGATAAGACATTAAAAAGAGATATGAACCGAAAGCTGAGAATAGATTTAAGATGTTGTGGACATTTTAAGCAAGTGATAAGGGCTGATGACATTGATGCTGCCGAGCAAGAGCTGATGAAAATAATGCTGATGAGACTCACGAGAAAGAGGCGTGTCATGAGTTGAGCTGTGCTCCTCAGTCAAGAAAGTGAAGCCAACGCGCTAATGTCATGAGCTGAGGCATGATACTGTACTGTGAAAGCCCAAGAGATGAGATGCAAGTTATTGATGCTCAAGCTTTGTGCTATGATTGGGGAAAAGATTAAAACTTTAGTGGTCGGGACTCGTTGAAGGGATGCACCAAGGATGAGCCGACCTTAGGGTTAAGATAATATCTAAAACTTCAAAACTTTAAAAGACATTGATTAAATGCGGTAAGTTATGAGTGCGATGTCGAAGTAGTGGAGAGGAAGATACTACGAGTAATTTGCGGATACTCGGTTGGAGATTGCATTAGGGGAAGACAATGACGGTTAAACGTCAAGAAGTCTAGAGTAATTTTCTAGGCGGAACGAAATCCCACATGTGGCAACGGGTGATCGGTCCCGAACGGCCGTGGTAATGTTCTGCAGGCCAGCTAGAAATTTATTGTCGCCCCCTAGATTGCAAGTCTAGAACAGTGAGAGGGACTGGAGCGAGGCTCTGTGATTTTGCCACTGTACCGGATTTTCTACAGTGTGCCTTGATTATATGATTTGAGACTGTACCGGATTTTCTACAGTGTGCCTTGATTATATGATTTGAGACTGTACCGGATTTTCTACAGTTCTCCTGGCATTAAGTGATTTGTTGAGACAGTTGTCAAGCCTGTGCGGTAAAGGTCCTGTACTCCTGTTTGCTTCCGACTAGGTTGGGTGGATTACCGAGGAGATGTAGACGTGTGTGCAAACGTAATTCCTCAATGATGCTTTCCCCACATCATTGAGTGAACCGAAATGATAAGACTTAAAAGATTAAGATGTTTCAAAAGAAAAGTATAACAATGCTCACAAGCGTTTGAGCAAGATTCATAAGAAAAACCTGAGAAACGATTCCTGAAATATCTTTAAGTCACAAATTGATGATTGAAGAAAGAGATTGATAATAGCTGTGAAAGCCTTATGAGAAAGAAATGAGAATATTACTATTAGATGATTGAGCATGAGTTTGTGTTTATTTATATGATGATGATGAGCATGTTGTTATTATGATTTGTATATTGTTTATTGTTTTGTCTTAATATTTGCCTACTATAATTCCACATTGTCGACATTCATTGTTTTGGGTTGCTCACTCTCTCGTACACATCTGTTCTGTGTTCGGAAAATCTGTATGTTCTTTAGATGGAAAACATCGCAAGGTTTCAACTCATTCGGGAGATAGGAGCATCTCCATGGAAAGGGGATAACATACCCATGTCCGCATATGTTATAGTATACATCGAGATGGAACAATGAAGGAAAGAGATCATGGAGGAACTCTCAGCTCGTAAGGTGGAGGAGGAGAGATCACAAGACAACTCTGCTGAAGAAACCCCTGAGGTGACAGATGACGATGATTCTGATCCGTGGTCTGAGGCTGACACGGAGAAGTGTTCCAGTGACGAGGATTGGTATCCGGGCCCTGAAGATCTTCCCACAGATGAAGAGGAATGAGGAGCTGATATGTAGAGACTCAGAGTTCTATAGAGAGTCTCAGTATATAAGACTAGAGGATAGGTAAATCCCTCAGAGTAATGTATGCCACTGCAAGTTCTTAGTTACCATAGCTTTACCATTATGTACTCCCGGATAAAGTTTTATTCAGCATTGATATTTTAATCAAGTAAAATGGGCCTTCATGTTTAAATGAAATTATTAAAGGCAAGTTTCAAAGTGCGATGTCTTGTAGCATCTCGGTTTGGAACTTGAAGGTTAATATGTGGGGTGAGAACATAAACTTTAATTGCAACTAAGTTTTGGAAATTTAAAAGTTCTCATGTCCATGTTACATATTATCTCGTGAAAAAAAAATTGGCCCAAATTTTCACTATATTTAATTAAAGTAATTGTGTTTTCAAGTTTGCCGAATCGAGGTGTTACATACCTCCTTTCTACACTTACCATGGACCACCTCCCGCTCGACCAGCTCGCTCGTACCATAGTTTCCGATTCAGACCTACCCACTCACACCCTTTTTCCACCAGAGTCGTTCGAGAGGGAGACTTTCCCATCTGATTCGGCGAGTCCTATTAGGGTCACACCCACACCTGACCCTGTACCCAGTGGTAGGGTACCTACTTTGTCGGGTGAGATAGAGGAGGATCCTGTCGAGCCTGTTGAGAATTCTACCGGGAGTCAGTGGAGGGATGACGATCCATAGGTATGTGCATAGGATAGGTGCTGTGGATCAGGGGTCTGGTGCATCTGCTGCTGTGGAGGAGTTCTGCTAATGGATGATGATGAATGCTACTACTACTACTACTACTACTGGCAGACTACTACTTCTACTACTTATGGGTTGGGATCAGCTCTGGAGCCTTATATTTTTTTATGTGGATATTGTACATATTATCTTTTGAGAGCTCTGGAGCACTGATCTACCTTTTAAGTTTGTATATATTATGTTATGGACTTGTACTAGGATCTGGAGACTTTATGACCTGGACTATGTACTTTCTGGTTTTCATATACATATATATATATATATATATATATATATATATATATACATATACAAACCTATGTTTATATTACGACACTGTTTCATAGTCCTATTATTTCCGCTTACTCTGATAATGTTTTAAAGGAATTCGGCTGTGGTGTTTTTCAATGGTATCAGTCATGTTAAATGAATAATAGATGGCATCACTTATGTTCTTAATGTATGAACAGTAATGTATTCTATAACACCCAAGAGGATGCTATCTAAATTTTGAAACATCGTGTGAGTAAATGATTTCTCAATTAAAGTAATCGCCGGATTCAATATCTACGTAATATGTATTATAATCTCCAAGATCCAATATTTTGGTTTGTGCACCCGCTTCTTTTAGAAGATAAAAAGGAAAGATTTTACCCTATATTTTCTACCTTAAAGCAAGTCCATATCTTTTCGAGTAAAAAGCTTAAATATTTTAATTACTCGAGGTCATATTTTGAGGGTGTCACACTTGGTGGTATCAGAGCAAAAAGTTAGATCCTGTAGTAGTTGAAGTAGTTCCAGAAAAGTAGTCATCAGCATCAAGCAAGTATCCACAGGGTATATTTAATGTGTTGAAAGTTAGTATCTTATTTTGTTTAAGTAATTGATACGAATTGAGTGAATTGTTTGAAGCTATTGTCATAGCTTTAGTTTAGTTTGTGTGATGAGTGTTTCTTTAGTTCATCATATGTGACCATAAGCCCATAGTGCAGGTCTAGTATGACGACTAGAAACCAAAATCATACTAATGTGATGCTGGAGAGGATCACGGCTGTTCTGGAGTCTATGCAACAGCAGCAACAACATCAGCAACCACCTCAACCAGTTAATCCACCTCATCAGTGTAATGCTGGTAATGTTGAAGCTAAGAGTTTAGCAGATTTCAGAAGTTGTAATCCACCTAAATTTGAAGGAGGATTTAAGCCAGAAGAGGCTAACAAGTGGATTCATATTATGGACAAAATTCTCAGAACATTAGACTGTATTGATGCTCAGAACGTGACATATGCAGTCTATATGTTAGAAGGAGAGGCTGAGAATGGGTGGAATCACACGGTCCAGCTTCTACATTATGAAGGAAGAGATGTCAACTGGGGCGTGTTTATGGAGAAGTTCCTCCATAAATATTTCCCAGAAGACTTAAGAAGGAAAAAGGAAGTGGAGTTTCTGCAATTGAAGCAAGGAGAGATGAGTGTGGGCGAGTACGCAACTAAGTTTGAGGAGCTGATGAAATACTCTCCATATTATCAAAACAATCCTGATGAGAGAAGTAAATGCATCAAGTTTGAAGGAGGCTTGAGGCCTAAACTAAGGATATGTGTAGGATGTACGAAGATGACAAGAAACAAGGTTATGGACCTCAGAGACATAAAGGTTTCAACAATAGAGGCAAGGGTCCATATGATCACCAAGGAAAAGGCAAGGGGAAAGTTGGAGGAAATGACAGAAGCAATTCTCGCAATGATGTTCCGTATTGTGAGAAGTGTAGGCGTCATCATTATGGTCGTATCTGTTGGGAAACAAGTGGTTGTTTTAATTGTGGGAAGCCAGGGCATTTTGCTAAGGATTGCAAGGAACCAACCAAGGCCAATCCTAAGGGGGCAGCTGATAAGTCTATGGTTCAAGGCAGAGTTTTCATGCTTAATTAGTGGCGTGGAAGAAAATTAATCTTCTGATCTTGTGCAAGGTAATTACTTGCTGAATGGTCAGTCTTGCAATGTGTTATTTGATTCTGGTGCTACGCATTCATTTGTTTCTTATGAATGTGTAAATCGTTTGAGTTTGCATATATCTGAATTGCCCTATATTCTAAAAGTAGAAACCCCTACGAATGTTCCTGTAATTGTTTCTAAGGCATGTCTTAACTGTTGTATAGAAGTGTTGGGACGAGTCTCTAGAGTAGATTTGATCTGTCTGCCTTTATCGCAATTGGATGTGATCTTGGGAATGAATTGGTTGAGTCAGAACCAAGTGATCATTGATTGTGATAAAAAGTTAGTTGCTTATAGAAACCCAAAACCCTCAGGCTATGTGTGTTTATTCAACACCGAAGCGAAAGAAGATGGTCCAAGGCTTGAGGAGATTCCTATTGTCAGAGATTTTCCTGAAGTATTTGTTGACGAGATACCGGGTTTGCCACCGAAGAGGGAGATTGAGTTTGGAATCGATCTAGTTCCGGGAGCAGGTCCCATTTCTATTGCTCCTTATAGAATGGCACCACCGGAGATGGCTGAAATGAAGAATCGGATAGAGGAGTTATTGCAGAAGCAAATGATCAGACCAAGTGTATCACCTTGGGGTTCTCTGGTCTTGTTTGTCAAGAAGAAGGATGGTAGCATGAGAATGTGTATCGACTATAGACAGTTAAATAATGACCTCATGGATCAAGTTCGAGGAGCTTCTATATTTTCTAAGATTGATCTGAGGTTGGGATATCACCAGATCAGGATTAGAGAAGAGGATATCTCTAAGACTGCATTTCGATCTCGATAAGGACATTATGAGTATGTAGTAATGTCGTACGGATTTGACTAATGCACCAGCTATCTTCATGGACTACATGAATCGAATCTTTAGACCTTATTTAGATTCATTCGTGGTTGTGTTCATTGATGATATCCTAATCTATTCTAAGAGTCCGGAGGACCATGCTGAGCACTTAAGATTAGTGTTGAATGTCCTAAAGGAGAAAGAGTTGTACGCCAAACTTGCAAAATGAGAGTTTTGGCTAAAGGAGGTTAAGTTTTTAGGACATGTGATATCGGACAAAGGGATAGCTGTTGACCGGACAAAGGTGAGTTTAGTTCTACAATGGGAACGACCAAAGTCAGTTACTGAGATTCGGAGTTTCTTAGGACTGGCTGGGTATTACAGAAGGTTCATAGAAGGTTTCTCGAAGATTGCGCTACCATTGACGAAGTTAACTCGGAAGGATCAACCATTCATATGGGATGAAAAGTGTGAAAGAAGTTTCCGAGAATTAAAGGAAAGATTAACATCGTCTCTTGTGTTAGTCTTGCCTGACCCGCAGAAGAGTTTCGAGGTGTACTGTGATGCATCAAAGCAAGGACTTGGGGGTGTATTGATGCAAGATGGGAAGGTAGTAGCTTATGCCTCGAGACAGTTGAAGGTTCATGAAATGAACTATCCAACTCATGATTTAGAGCTTGCAGCCGTTGTATTTGCTCTAAAGATCTGGAGACATTATCTCTATGGCACTACGTTTAGGGTATTCAGTGACCATAAGAGTTTAAAGTATCTCTTCGATCAGAAAGAACTGAACATGAGGCAACGTCGATGGATGGAGTTCTTGAAGGATTACGAGTTTGAACTTCATTACCATCCTGGGAAGGCAAATGTTGTAGCAGATGCATTGAGCCGGAAAGCAATGCATATCAGTTCATTGATGGTCAAGGAAGCTGCATTGATAGAAGAATTCAGAGATTTAAGTTTAACAATGCAAGTGGAGCCAACCAGCGTTAGAATGGGAATGTTGCAAATCACAAATGAATTTATGAAAAGAATTCAAGAGTTGCAACAAGATGATGATGAGCTTATGAAGAAAAGAAGACTTATGGAGGAAGGCAAGGAGCCAGAGTTTCAGGAGGGGAAAGATGGAATCGTTCGTTTTAGAATGAGGATTTGTGTACCAGCTAATTTAGAAGTAAGAAGAATGATTCTGGATGAAGCACATAAGAGCAGGATGAGTATGCATCCGGGAGCTACCAAAATGTATCAGGATTTGAAGAAGATATTTTGGTGGCCTGGTCTTAAGAAGGATGTAGCAAAGTATGTAGCATGTTGTTTGGTATGTCAGAAGGCTAAGGTGGAACACCAAAGGCCTGAAGGGGAATTACATCCCTTGGAAATTCCATTATGGAAATGGGATAGTATTTCCATGGATTTTGTGTCCGGTTTATCAAAGACAGTTGCTAGTCATGATGCAATCCAGGTGATTGTAGATCGTTTGACAAAGTCAGCGCATTTTATTTCGGTAAATATGCGCTATTCTTTGGAGAAGTTTGTTCAGTTGTATATCAAAGAAGTGGTTTGTCTGCATGGTGTACCGTCAAGCATTGTGTCGGATCGTGACCCGAGATTTGTGTCGAAGTTTTGGTAGAGTCTACACCAAGCTTTGGGGTCAAGATAGAGGTTGAGTTCTGCTTATCATCCCCAGACCGATGGTCAAACGGAGAGGACTATTCAGTCGCTGGAAGATATCTTAAGGGCTTGTATTTTAGAAGACCAAGGAAGTTGGGAACAAATGTTGCCACTTGTGGAGTTCACCTATAACAACAGTCATCATGCTAGTATTGGAATGGCACCATTTGAAGCTCTGTACGGAAGGAAATGTCGGACTCCGTTATGTTGGTTTCAAGTGGGGGGAGAACTGTCTCGTTGGGCCAGATTTTATACAAGAAACAACTGAGAAGATCAAGATGGTTCAAGAAAAAATAAGAACCGCTCAGAGCCGGCAGAAGAGCTATGCTGATCAGAGAAGGAAACCTTTAGAGTTTGCGGAATGTGACCATGTTTTTATCAGAATAGTACCAACCAAAGGTGTTAGTCGAGCTTTGAAAACCCAGAAACTATCACCTAAGTTCATAGGTCCCTACCAAATTCTTAAGAGAGTTGGTCCAATAGCTTATCAGATAGCCTTACCACCATCTTTAGCCAATCTTCACAATGTATTTCATGTGTCTCAGTTGAAAAAGTATGTCCATGATCCCACTATTGTTCTTAAAATTCAACCTGATGACCTGGAAGTACGTGAAAACCTAACCTTTGAGGCTATGCCTATCCGGATTGAAGATCGAAGAGTCAAGCAGCTCAGAGGAAAGGATATTCCTTTGCTCAAAGTAATTTGGATTGTGGAGGTGTAATTGAAACAGCTTGGGAGTTAGAAGAAAGGATGTGTCAGGATTATCCTGAGTTGTTTGTGTAAGTTGAATTTCGGGGACGAAATACCTTTAAGTGGGGGAGAGTGTAACATCCCTGATTTTTAATCCCTGATTAAGTAAAAGTTAATTATAAATTTATTTTATAATTAATTATCTTTATTTAATTTTTGATTAAAAATGTGCGTGAATGAATGTGTTTGGTAAAAGGAGAATCAAAAATGGTTTTGATAATTAATTTGGATTGAAAATGTTAGTTTTGCAGTTAAGTCCTTGAGGAAGGACCTAACTGCAATATTAGAAAGGTTTTAGAGGGAAATTCAATAAAATATAAATTTTTGAAAATTTCAGTCGTGGTAATCGATTACCACGATAAAGTAATCAATTACCATAGTGCATAACAGCCATAGTTGACTGTGTTTGATGAGTCACCACCGAGTTACCACCGTTTTGACACGAATTCAGCCCTTAGACACGTTCTAGAATGCGTGTCGACTTGAATGAGAGCCCAATTCATGTATAAATAGCTCTGTTGATGGAGATTAAACTCCATTTGGCCAATTTTCTGGAAATTGCTCTGTTTAGGGTTCATAGATTCGCCCTTCTTGTTCTCCTTTGATTCCAAACTATAATACACAAATCATACACGGTTGTAAAGCTCACATCTAGAGCTTTACAAAGATATAAGAATTGTGAGCTGAGAGTTAGTGTGCACGAAGAATCGAGTCTCTAAAGTCAAGGCATCAATTCTGCAGAAACCAGAATCTGAACCTTGGAGCTCACTTTGATCATTGATTTTGGTAAGCTCTTGTAATTCTTGAGTCTCAAATTCGTTTCATTCTCTTGAGCATGTTGCAGAGAATAAAACCTAACCTTTTTCCCCAATTCTTATGCATGTTTGGTTTGTTAAAATCTCTGGTTTTGAACCCCTGTTCAAACTGTTCTGCATGTGCTGCTCTTTAAGGGTCTGAGAGTTTTGGAGCAAATCCTTTGCAAGTTTCTGTTTGAGCACGTCTGATCTGGTAAGGGAAAGCTTATTATACACTAGATAGATTTTAAAAGCAAGTGTTTTGATTAGAGAGTCACCAAGAGACTCTAAGGGCTTAAGTTGAATTAGTAATTTGGTTTGGAGACCAAAATGTGCTCCAAAACTTGTTTGAGCAAGTTATAATTGATGCATGCAAGCTATTAAGAACCTGAAATCATGACTTGAGTGAGTAATTTGAGTTTTGGTATGTTAAGTTGTTGAAATACATGATTTTTGCATAATTATGTGAACTCTTGTGAATCCTGTGACTTAAATCTGTTTCTGGTGTGGAACATGTTTAAAATATGATTCTTGAGGTGTATGAATGATTGGATTAAGTTTAAAATGGTTAGAAATAAAAAAGGTATGTTAAAACCCCAATTTTAGTGTTCTGTTGTCATGGATAATCGATTACCACGATCTGATAATCGATTACCCAGTTGCATTTTGTACAGACTTGGTAAAACACACATAGTAATTGATTATCAGATTATGATAATCGATTACCAGTGTTGAAAATACTTAAAAATACCATTTTTAATTCTGAATCATTGTGTTTATACTTTAAGTACTAATCATTCATAAGACCTGAGACTTAAAAGAACTGATTAATGATGGTATGAATTATTATTGAATTTAATAATGAGAGACATTATTAAATGTGATATACCAATCAATTCTATTAAGTTAAATTGCATTCATTCTGGAGTTCGGATGTTAGATCGTTTATCATGTTTTGGTAACATGAGGAGGGCCTCTGGGAGTGCCAACTGACGGCTCGCTTGATGACACATTATGGTTGACGATGTGGCCAACAAGAGTAATACACTGATGATATGATTATTCCGTATCGAACGACGGGACGCTGCTCGATGAGCGCGTTATGTATCATTTCCAAGCTTGTCGTGTACGTTCTAGGGTGAATGTACGAATGTTGTACAACTAGGAGTACAATGCACTGTTGAGTGCTTATATGAAGTAAAGGATGGACGTCAGAGAGTGACATAGATTGATGGAGTTAGGATTGAGAGCTAGACTCATACATCATGCCACTCATCCTTAATTAAGTTAAAGTTTGATGATTGAACTAAAGTGTGAACATCCTACTTGCATCAAGTATTTGCTAAGTGTTAACTGTGATTGTTAATTGATTTGATGCTATTTCTTCATGCTTATATTGCTTAAACTTTTATGCTCTATCCATTATGTGTATAGTTTTTCTTATCCTTGTGCCCTTGTAGGTGATGGCTCGATACATCGCTTGCATCGAGATTCGCCCACTTCCTAGTGGGGTGTGGATCTATGAAGATCATCGAGCAGTGTATGAGGGTGAGGTTGAGCTGACCTTCTATCACCCTAATCCACTAGTTCGGTTTTGTCCTCGTAGATTCAGGATCCCCATCATTTATACCATGCATGTACCTCCTTTCTACACTTACCATGGACCACCTCCCGCTCGATCAGCTCGCTCGTACCATAGTTTCCGATTTAGACCTACCCGCTCACATCCTTTTTCCACCAGAGTCGTTCGAGAGGAGACTCCCCCATCTGATCCGACGAGTCCTATTAGGGTCACACCCACACCTGACCCTGTACCCAGTGGTAAGGTACCTACTATGTCTGGTGAGATAGAGGAGGATCCTGTCGAGGACGAGAGCGGAGGCGAGCCTATTGAGCATTCTATCGGGAGTCAGTGGAGAGATGATGATCCATAGGTATGTGCATGGGATAGGTGATGTGGATCAGGGGTCTGGTGCATCTACTGCTGTGGAGGAGTTCTGCTAATGGATGATGATGACTGCTACTACTACTACTGGGAGACTACTACTTCTACTACTTATGGGTTGGGATCAGCTCTGGAGCCTTATATTTTGTTATGTGGATATTGTACATATTATCTTTTGAGAGCTCTCGAGCACTGATCTACCTTTTGGGAGTTTGTATATATTATGTTATGGACTTGTACTAGGATCGGGAGACTTTATGACCTAGACAATGTACTTTCTGGTTTTCATATATATATATATATATATATATATATATATATATATATATATATATACAAACCTATGTTTATATTACGATATTGTTTCATAGTCCTATTATTTCCGCTTACTCTGATAATGTTTTAAAGGAATTCGGCTATGGTGTTTTTCAATGGTATCAGTCATGTTAAATGAAATAATAGATGGCAGCACTTATGTTCTTAATGTATGAACAGTAATGTATTCTATAACACCCAAGAGGATGCTATCTAAATTTTGAAACATCGTGTGAGTAAATGATTTCTCAATTAAAGTAATCCCCGGATTCAATATCTATGTAATATGTATTATAATCTACAAGATCCAATATTTTGGTTTGTGCACCTGCTTCTTTTAGAAGATAAAAAGGAAAGATTTTACCCTATATTTTCTACCTTAAAGCAAGTCCATATCTTTTCGACTAAAAAGCTTAAATATTTTAATTACTCGCGGTCATATTTTGAGGGTGTCACAGATTTGGTTGATTTTTGGCTTATGTTGGTCTGAAACGCAAATTAGGGTTCCTGAGTTCGTTGATTCGATTCTCTTTGGTCTCTGAGAGTTAGGGTGAGAGTTATACAGGGTTGGAAAGCTTACATCTCAAGCTTTCCAAAGATACGAAACTTGTGAGTTGAGGGCGTGTGCGCTGGAAGAATCAAGCTTGCAAAGTTCGGGTTCAAATTCTGCAGAATTGAAAACCTCGTTCCTGGAGCTCACTATGAAGCTCGATTTTGGTAAGCACACGAACCCTTTTGATTCCAAACTTGTTTCCTTGGTTAGTACGCGTTGCAGAGAATTTAGAGAAACTAATTTCCCCAATTTTCATGGCTGTTTCATGTGTCAACCAATTCGGTTTTGGTACCCTGTCCAACTCTGTCTGCATGTTGAGGTTTTAGTGGGATTCAGTGTTGGAGCCTCTTTCTCTGCAATTTCTTGGATCAAGCACGATCTAGAGGTATGGGGAAAGCTTTACATTCACAAGAATAAGAGTGATTAATGTGTTTTGTATAGCGAGTCACCATGAGACTCATAAGGGCCTAGTTTGAAATAGGTTTTTGGTTTGGAGACCAAATTTTGCTCTCTGTGTTATGCGCAACTTATATGAGGTGCATGCAAAGTGTTTGATGCCTGGAATTATGGTTTACTTGCATGAATTGAGATTTGATACTTTGAGTTGTTAAAATGTGTGTTGTATTCATAATTCATGAGATTGTTGGATTCTCTGAGTTTTGATTTGATTTTAGTGTTGGAGCATATTTGTTTTATGCCCTTTGATCTCTGTGAATGATGGTTTCGAGTTAGAATTGATTAGAATTGAAAATGGTATGTTAAAACCCAAGTTTTCTGCATTCTGCTGATATGGGTAATTGATTACCACGACAGGGTAATCGATTACTTCTTTGTATTTGATTCAGGTTTTGAAAAATACACGTGGTAATCGATTACCAGTTCAGGGTAATCGATTGTCAGTGTTAAAATTCAGCAAAATACCATTTTTAATTTCTAATAATTTTTAACTAACAAGTAAAGGTTGGTTTTGAAGAGATCACACTGAAATCATGCTTGAAATAATAATGGAGTATTATTTCTATGTGATATGCATAAGGCTTATATTTATTTTATAATGAGTTGGATATTATAAAATAAATTAAAGAATAACTCAATTGAGACATTGATACATCATGCATGGTGTTGGTGGAATTAATCGTTTATCATGTTCGAGGAACATGAAGAGGGCCTTTGGGAGTGCCAAATGTTTCTGCTAGCTCGATGACACATCAAGGTTGACGATGTGGGCAGTATGTGATAAACTGTTGATATGATTATTATGTTTTGACGGCGTGATGCACACAAGTGATAGTTTAAAGTTTTGGCGACATGACGTTCACCAGACATGGTGACGTTGTTTATCACTCTCGTTGTGTATCAGAAAGTGATAGTTTTACGTTTTGGCGACGTGACGTTCACCAGATGTGGTGACGTTGTTTATCACTTCCGTTGTGTTTTATAAAAAGATAGTTTTACGTTTTGGCGACGTGACATTCACCAGATATGGTGACGTTGTTTATCACCTCCGAGCTAGTACGCCATACGTTCAGGTAGAGTATTAAAAGTATTCTTGGAATAAAATACACCGATGTTAAGGATGGACGTCCGCAAGGATATTTAGTTTGAGAATCTCAGGATCGAGAGATTTCGTGTATCATGACATTATAATTAAAGAGATTAATTATATAGAAATCTTCTTGATCATACGCATATACATGTTGGCTGGAAACTTGTCGTAGGTGACTGTTTAGTTTCCAGTTACTCTTATTTGATTATGTGTATGTATATGCTTACCCCTGTTCCCTTATTAGGTAACGATCAGATACATAGATTGTCTAGAGAAGTGTGGAAGTGGATGATCCTTAGGCGTATGCAGGATGTAGTAAGTATGGAGTAGAAACTCCTTGGACAGCTCTTGAGGACCAGACAAGATAGAGGAATGGGCAAAGGACCAGTGACCAGCTCTGGAACGTTTCTATTTTGATAATACATATTTTGTACAAATTTTGAAAGACGTATCAGAGAGTGAACTTAGTGTTTTTATACCATGAGACTCATGTGGTACTCATGAATTTGTCGTACTTGATTTGGTGACAAATGTCCTAAATTACGTTTTATAAACTTTAAAGTAAATAATAAAACTTTCTTGTTATATTCCGCTGACTCTGATTTGATTCGAGCTCGGTATGAAGAAGGTACTGATGAAGTTATACTCTAGGGATAACTCTATTTGGTTATGTATCAAGTACTCATAAGTTTTGACAATTAATTCAAGCTACTAGAGTTATCTCGAAAAGTGGTTTTAATTCCTTAAAGGATAAGTAATTCTTCTACCGAAATCAGTTTTCAAGTTGAGTGCCACAATTAAAGATTTTAAAGAAGGTAATTTTTGTATTCAGATTTTCCTATATTTTAAATTGAAGTAATTAATCAAAGGGCGTTACATTTTTCTGGTATCAGATAAATGGTCCTGACTTTTGGTCATTGGGTGTGTGGTCCAATACGCTGGTCATCAAGATTTGTGGAGTTTTCTGTGAAGAATGTTCCTACATACTTCTAATTAAAGTAAAGGATTCTATCTCTTGGCCCTTGGAATGTGGCCTAATATCTGTCTGATAGTGTTTAATGTAGTCTAAGTCGAAGTATAATGGTAATGTACTTCTTTTAGAATTGTCTTGATCTTAAGTCCATAGTGCTGGTTTACTATGGCAACAAGGAATCAATGAGGATTGATTTCTAAAGACCTGTTGGCAAGCCAACGACTCTTGGAAAAGGTGATAACCCCGAGAGTGTGGAAGCTAATTAATTCCCAGATCTAGTGCAAGCTAGTCTTCTCCTTAATAGTCAGCCTTGCAGAGTTTATAGCTCTGAAGCTATCCATTCTGTGGTGAGGACGTGAATAGATTGGATGTTGTTAGTGATTGATTCGCCCTACTACCTCAAGGTAGAAACTCCTACGAGTTTTCTTGTAGTTACTCCCAAGGTATGTCTGAGTTGTTCTATTAAATGACAAGATTGTATCTCTAGAGTGAACCTAGTCTGTTCACTTTTGTCACAATCAAATGTGATCCCGGGTTTGGACTGGATGTCTAAAAAAACCGAGTGATCATCAATTGTGATAAAAAGGAAGTTCTGTATAAGAACCCGAAAACCAAGAGATATGTGTGTTAGTTCTTGATAATAGTAAAGGAGGGGAAAAGAGAATTGAAGAGATCTCGTTATGAGAAATTTCCCGGAAACGTTTTCTCAAGAAATATCGGGTTTGCCCCGAATCGTGAAATCGAGTTAGTATTGATTTGATTCCGGAAGTGGCCGAATCGAAAAAGTAGGAGGTGTTACTGCGAGAAGCGGTTAATCTGGTTATGTGTGTCTCCGTGGGGAACTCTAGTGTTATTCGATAAGAAGTAGAATGGGAGTTTCGCCCGAATGCGATGATTATCGATAACAGAATAAGAACCAAGTGTTCTTTTCTAAGGAAAGATGATATCATGGATTAGGATCGCGAAGCCCTCATATTTTCTAGGAATGAGCTAAGGCAAGGGTATCATCAAATTAGGATCCGGAAGGAAGATATTCCCAAGACAACATTTCAATCCCGATGCAGAATACTATGAATAAGTAGTGATGTCGTTTGGATAGATTTATGTCTTGCTATCTTCATGAGCTACTTAAACGAAATTTGCAGACCTTATCTGGATTCGTTTATGTTGGTGCTCATTTATGATATTCTGCTTTACTCAAAGAGTTTCAAAGAACATGTGAAACATCTCATGATCGCGTTGGAGATCTTAAGGAGAAGTAATGGTATACTAAGCCTTCAGATGCAAGTTGGTGGAAAGAAGTTAATCTTTGAGGCGTGCGATCACTAAGGAAGTATTAGCCTTTTATATAGAATGAGAAGCGCAAAGAAGGTTTTTGGAATTAAGGGAAGGATATCATCCTCTTCTGTGTTATTCGTGCCCAATCTAAGCAAAAGTTTTGAAGTGTACGATCATGCATCGAGGTAAGGATTTGGAAGAGTATTGACACAAGGAAACAAGGTGGTAGCGTATGCATCAAAGTGATCAAAGACACGTACGGTGCTTACTTGACGCATGAATTGGAGTTTGCAGCAACTGTGTTCGCTCTAAAGACCTGAAGGCATCATCTCTATGGCACACATTTCTGGCGTTTAGTGACCATAAGAGTTTGATGAAATTGTTCGATTAGAAGAGGATTATCAAAAGACAACGCCAATGGATGGAGTTTTGAATAATTAGGATTTTGAGCTCGGTCACCATTTGATAAGGCGAATCTGGTGGTAGACACATTGAATCGAAGGGCGATTCATGCGAGCTCTAAAGTAACTAGAGAAGCTGCCCTAAATAAGGAATTTAGAAACTTGGGCTTAGTGATGCAAGTGAACCGAAGGGAGTTAAGTGGGGAAAGTTGCAAATCACAATGAATTCTTAATTCGAATTCGTGAATTGCAACAAAGAACTGAAGAGTGGAAAGAAAATGAGAAATTGGCTTTGAAGGGAAGAAACCCGATTTCCATAAAGGAACGGATGAAATTCTTTGTTTCAAGACAAGAATTTACATTCCGAAATATCCGGAAATTGGAGGATAATTATGAGAGTATGCACACGACAGATGGATGAGCAGAAAGCTAAGCCACTTATGCGCTAAGTGGTGAAGCTACTACATAATGGAACCATAAAGGGTAGTTGTTGGGAAATGGAGAACCAACACATCACCTAGGAGATATTCAAAGAGAAGTTTTGGGAAATGAAAGTCTTTTTCCAGACGATGTAAGGAGAAAGAAGGAGGAGATAGGACAAGGAGATATGGATTTTGGAAAAGGCAATGTTAAAGTTCAAAGGACCGGTGAATTATTTTCAGGATAACCTAAAAGAGAGGTCCAAGTATGAGAAATTTTAGAATGGGTTATGTCTGAACCTTGGATCAACTATCAATTATCAGGGCATGAGGAAGTTCCCAACCTTGCTAAGTGGGTATGAGATTTACGAGGACGATTGGAAAAGCGATTAAGTGAATCAACTATGGGAAAATGACAAATTGAGGAAAACACAACTACATCGGGGTTAGGGAAACCTCGACTACAGGAAAGTAGCTGAAATGGAAAATGAGAAAGGAATCACTTGTCCACCTCCATGTAGAAAGTGTGAGGCACATCACTCTGTATCAAGTTGTGTTGTACCAAGGGGATAGTCTGTTCCAACCGCAAGGAGCCGAGGTTTTATTCGCCGGATTGTTCAAGACGATAAAAGCAAGGAAGGAATGGACAACCAGCGAATCGAGCGTGGAAAGGTGTTTGTCCTACTAGGATATGAGTTAGATCCGGATATAGGTAATCGAGTTTATCTTTTTCCTGATCTGAATTAACGTAGTCAAATGTTTTTCGATTGCGTTAATTAAACCGATCGATAATCTGAAAACCTAAGCAAGCTCTTGGCTTGAATTTTTGCGATGAAAACCTTATCACAGTTGGATGTGATAAAAATTTTGGACACTACAGAAATGTAAAGATCAGTTAAGGCTGAAGAGATTCACAACCAACGGGATAGGACAAGCATTTGTCTCCCCAACGAAAATGTCTCTAGAACTTGACAGTCTGACTAAGTCTGATAGTGACAATAATATTCCTTATCTTTAAGTTCATCCAACTTGAAGGTATATCTTATAGTCTTTCTTGAGAAAGATTATATCTGAAAGGGATGATTTTTATTGCTAATAGTTTAAATATTAGGACTGATCACCCTAATGTTTATAACTGTTAAGGAATAAAGTCATACAAATACTTCCTTATTCGTGCCCGAGTGATCAGAGTGCGCAGCGGAGAAAGTTTTTCCTCAAAGAGTTTATTTTAAACGTTTTAATTGAAGAATCTATATATTTGAAAGGTGTTATTCGAAAAAGTTTTTGTTCAAGAGATTTCAATAGAAATATTTTGTGAAATATTTGAGACAGGAAATTTGGAGAAATATAATAAAAATCTTTTAAGTGGGGGAGGATATCCCCTAATGATATTTTGAGAATAAGAACATAAGCAAATGTCTTTTATATAATTTTGAAAATGCATTATTTTGGATGAATTTCGGGAACGAAATTCCTTTTAAGTGGGGGAGTAGTGTAACACCCCTAATTTTCGTCTCCTAAATACTTAATAAATTAATTATAATAGTGATTTTATAATTAATTTGAGTTTATTCAAAAGCTTTATTTTTGTACATTATGTGTATTAGGAAATATAAAAATATGGAATATATTTGTACAAAAATATTAGTTTTGCAATTCAGTCCTTGGGATAGGACCTAATTGCAATATTGAAAAGGTTTTTTGAGGGAAGTTAATTAAAATATAATTTTTTTTTAAAATTTTCATCGTGGTAATCGATTACCACGACTTGGTAATCGATTACCACAGTGCAGAACAGCTAGTGTTGAGTGCGTTTGATGACTCAACGCTTGAATAATCCCAAATTACCCATAAATTGACACCTAATCCATCTTGCCACCTTATGGGGATGTCGTGTCGCTGTGCATGGAGCTTAGATTGCTCTATTTAAGGATATGAATTGATGGATTTGGTTGATCTTTGGCTTGTGTTGGTCTGAAACGCAAATTTAGGTTCTTGAGTTCGTTGATTCGATTCTCTTTGGTCTCTGAGAGTTAGGGTGAGAGTTATACAGGGTTGGAAAGCTTACATCTCAAGCTTTCCAAAGATACCAAACTTGTGAGTTGAGGGTGTGTGTGCTGGAAGAATCAAGCTTGCAAAGTTCGGGTTCAAATTCTGCAGAATTGAAAACCTCGTTCCTGGAGCTCACTATGAAGCTCGATTTTGGTAAGCACACGAACCCTTTTGATTCCAAACTTGTTTCCTTGGTTAAAACGCGTTGCAGAGAATTTAGAGAAACTAATTTCCCCAATTTTCATGGTTGTTTCATGTGTCAACCAATTCGGTTTTGGTACCCTGTCCAACTCTGTCTGCATGTTGAGGTTTTAGTGGGATTCAGTGTTGGAGCCTCTTTCTCTACAATTTCTTGGATCAAGCACGATCTAGAGGTATGGAGAAAGCTTTGCATTCACAAGAATAAGAGTGATTAATGTGTTTTGTATAGGGAGTCACCATGAGACTCATAAGGGCCTAGTTTGAAATAGGTTTTTGGTTTGGAGACCAAATTTTGCTCTCTCTGTGTTGTGAGCAACTTATATGAGGTGCATGCAAAGTTTTTGATGCCTGGAATTGTGATTTATTTGCATGAATTGAGATTTGATACTTTGAGTTGTTAAAATGTGTGTTTTATTCATAATTCATGAGGTTGTTGGATTCTCTGAGTTTTGATTTGATTTTAGTGTTGGAGCATATTTGTTTTATGCCCTTTGATCTCTGTGAATGATGGTTTCGAGTTAGAATTGATTAGAATTGAAAATGGTATGTTAAAACCCAAGTTTTCTGCATTCTGCTGATATGGGTAATTGATTACCACGACAGGGTAATCGATTACTTCTTTGTATTTGATTCAGGTTTTGAAAAATACACGTGGTAATCGATTACCAGTTCAGGGTAATCGATTGTCAGTGTTAAAATTCAGCAAAATACCATTTTTAATTTCTAATAATTTTTAACTAACAAGTAAAGGTTGGTTTTGAAGAGATCACACTGAAATCATGCTTGAAATAATAATGGAGTATTATTTCTATGTGATATGCATAAGGCTTATATTTATTTTATAATGAGTTGGATATTATAAAATAAATTAAAGAATAACTCAATTGAGACATTGATACATCATGCATGGTGTTGGTGGAATTAATCGTTTATCATGTTCGAGGAACATGAAGAGGGCCTTTGGGAGTGCCAAATGTTTCTGCTAGCTCGATGACACATCAAGGTTGACGATGTGGGCAGTATGTGATAAACTGTTGATATGATTATTATGTTTTGACGGCGTGATGCACACAAGTGATAGTTTAAAGTTTTGGCGACATGACGTTCACCAGACATGGTGACGTTGTTTATCACTCTCGTTGTGTATCAGAAAGTGATAGTTTTACGTTTTGGCGACGTGACGTTCACCAGATGTGGTGACGTTGTTTATCACTTCCGTTGTGTGTTATAAAAAGATAGTTTTACGTTTTGGCGACGTGACGTTCACCAGATATGGTGACGTTGTTTATCACCTCCGAGCTAGTACGCCATACGTTCAGGTAGAGTATTAAAAGTATTCTTGGAATAAAATACACCGATGTTAAGGATGGACGTCCGCAAGGATATTTAGTTTGAGAATCTCAGGATCGAGAGATTTCGTGTATCATGACATTATAATTAAAGAGATTAATTATATAGAAATCTTCTTGATCATACGCATATACATGTTGGCTGGAAACTTGTCGTAGGTGACTGTTTAGTTTCCAGTTACTCTTATTTGATTATGTGTATGTATATGCTTACCCCTGTGCCCTTATTAGGTAACGATCAGATACATAGATTGTCTAGAGAAGTGTGGAAGTGGATGATCCTTAGGCGTATGCAGGATGTAGTAAGTATGGAGTAGAAACTCCTTGGACAGCTCTTGAGGACCAGACAAGATAGAGGAATGGGCAAAGGACTAGTGACCAGCTACATATTTTGTACAAATTTTGAAAGACGTATCAGAGAGTGAACTTAGTGTTTTTATACCATGAGACTCATGTGGTACTCATGAATTTGTCGTACTTGATAAATTACGTTTTATAAACTTTAAAGTAAATAATAAAACTTTCTTGTTATATTCTGCTGACTCTGATTTAATTCGAGCTCGGTATGAAGAAGGTACTGATGAAGTTATACACCAGGGACAACTCTATTTGGTTATGTATCAAGTACTCATAAGTTTTGACAATTAATTCAAGCTACTAGAGTTATCTCGAAAAGTGGTTTTAATTCATTAACGGATAAGTAATTCTTATACCGAAATCATGAAAATTTGAGTGCCTATTATGTTCCTGAGAAACATTGACCAATCACAATCACAAAGCTATGTAATGGGATTAGATTAATGTTGACCAGGTTGAACACCTATGACATTGAAGCAAATGTAATGACAGGGACAAAATCTGGTGAGAAAGTCTTCATTCCTCGATAGTCATGATCCCATCACGAAGTAAATGGCAGATAAGGCAATTTCCAATTACTTATTGTTATGCAATACTGTTAATAACAGCCAAGGACAATTTCTTTGACCAATGTTATACTATATCTGGCAAATCCAGTTTTAACTCATTGTCAATTGTATGTTGATATCTCACGAGTTCAGCACAGATGTAGTTTGACATGAAGTTTTCCAAAACGTGCACCATACTTTTCAGTAACTATTGTTATTTATATGTACTGCATTGATTATATTATTGTTTTATATTAATTTGTTTATATCATTATGTAACCTCTATGTTAGTTCGCTTATAAAATATTACCGGTTAATTAGTAACTATTATTGTTTAATTTAATTAGTGTAACATTTTAACTCTGAGCAATGATATATTCAATATTTACTTTCTCATGTTGACAAAAGAGTGAGTTAAATTATTCGATATTATTGAATAATAACATATGAATTGGTGGAGAAGATAAAAATTATATGGTTAAAAGGAAAGACTAATATGCGGTGTATGTCCCTCTTTGAATGACAAAAAAATGCAATTCAAAACATTCTATCTTGTCGCCTTTACATTTGGAGAGTCTTAGTTTTGTGTTTTAGCTATAAAATATTTTAACACCATTAGTCACAGTTTATGTGGGGTTGGCTGGTTTGTTGGGTGTTATCTTACATGTAAAATTCATGTAGATGCACAATTGTTGCATGTGCATGTGCATCCCCTATCTTGTACTTGGGTTTCTGTTCTATTTTTGTTTCGGTTATAGCTTTGCATTCTGTACTTTTTTGTGAAGACTATTATACTTCTTCACTTTTTGATTGAAGTTTTTTATCTTATAAAAAAAATTCCTGAATATTATTAAAATTAAAATATATATATATATATATATATATATATATATTCGAGTTCAATCCTTGCAAAAATCTAAATTCAAAGCTATTGATGATATCAATTACTTCTTTTTCTATAAAGTCTACCTAGACTATCATGAATTTAATTATATAAATTTTTAATGCTAAATTGAATCTATTTAATTTTTTTAACTATTTGATTTTAAATAACAAATACAATGATTGATATATATCATGCATTGAACTAATCATAGTATTACAAGAATATTATTACTAAATAATGATATAATTAAAAATATTCGTAAAACATGTGCATTGCACTGGTTAAAAACTAGTTTAAAATATTCATGCCTTCTTATGCATGTAAAGAAAGGTCTCTAGAAATTCAATATCTTTAGCTTCAAGTTTCATAAACTCAATTATCTCAACAACAACAAGAACAATAATGGACTTGTACTCAATCCCATATAAAAAACAATAAGAAACTAGGGATAAAGGACTAATTTAATTTTCTGGACAACCTAATAAAATTGATATATTTTGGTAACCTATACTTACCATAACATGAGTATTCTGTTGAGGGTCAAATTGGGTAGCTAATTCAGTCCCCTGGGCCCTGGCTCTTCCAAATTATTTAAGGGGAAGAACCTTAAATCCTAGCAAAGATGCTTTCGTCAACAATCAAAATATATTTACAGTCCACTAAGTTGAGCACCGGAGAACACACAAAGACTCCACCTGAAGGTTTGTCAAGGACGATTTTAGCCCCGATAGTCCAGTTAACTTCCACCTCATTATCATTCGATCAACTTAGTCAACCCCTAGTATCATCCCCAACGAACAGAACAATAGATTGATTCCATGAAGAAACAGACCTATACATATATACTTTTAAACAACCCACCAACACTACTTATTATAAAATTTGGCGGATAAATTAAATATCTAGCTCGTTCAATTGTGTAAACATCAAATATAATCATTCACCTTTTATAAAATGTGGAATCATCAAATTGATTGGTCTTAAACAACTCTTAAAAAAATTGCTATGAGAGTTGATCATAGGCATTTTTATCTTTAGACCTGCACATGTAAAGAACTTAGTTATGAGACGCTAAGTAATTTTTAGCCGATACGATCCATACTTTCTTTTTTATAGAGGAATGTAATTTTTAGCCTCTTGTTTTTTGGGTGTTAGTCTCTAAAAATCAAGAGAAAAAAAGAGTGATGAGATAGTTTTGTGCCACTTTTTTGTAGGGCTGAAAATAAACCTAGCTGAAGTTGAACTTGGTTTAACTCGACTTAACTCGACAAGAAATACTTAGGCTCAAAACTCAGCCTAAGTTCGAGAAGAAATATTTTTTTTCCAACTCAAATTTTTCTAGATTTTAGTTCATGGACTAATCGACTTGCCTTGTCAAATTAAACTGGTTTAATTCATCAAATCAATTGGTGATTAATTATTTCCAAAATAAACTACATGTAGTTTTTAAGTTTATTTAAATGAGTTAATTAACTACTGCTTAAGTTAACAACTGCTCTTGAAAGAAATACAAAATAATTTAGTAACCAAAATCTAAGTCAAATAATGTTCAATGTATAGAAAAAACAACATTTTCTAATCCAAAATTACCCCCGTTATAATCTTAAACAATATTCTAATAACACTCCTTAAAATTACCATGTTTGGAATGAGGTATAAGAATTTAACTATCCCATGTTCATGTTGTAAGAATTAGTTAGTTAGATCAACTAATTGTATATAAATATAGTATCTCGTGTATTTTAGATAATTGAGTTGATTTACTCATTTTCCATTTTCGGCTAATGAAATTAGTTACAGCATTTCCGTTATTCTCTTCATTGTTCTAGAGAATTCTTTTCATCTCAACTATGGCAATCACCATGTTTGACATGGTAACAGTGCTCTCTCAAAGAGAGAGAGTTCTGCTGTGCCTTCCAATTCACTATGATAATTGATTCCAATTCAGCAAATTTGTTTTGAAAATACATATCAAATGATTGCATTTTCAATATCATTAATTAAATTAACCAACTTTCTTAATCTACATTATATCTACAAAAGGGTCTTGTATATAGGAAAAAGGAGTAGCTACAACATTAACCTAACAAGGATGCAAAATATTTAACATACACTAATCATCATATAATGATAGCACACGTTCCTAAATTTACACAACTACTTGTAGTTACCAAGTCTAATAAGTATTTTGTGGATTAATCCTTCTCCTTCCTTCCCTCTTGTAGTACGGAGTTTCATCAATGGTTCTCCTTACTACAAATGGTTGAGGGGTCCTAGGTGACATTTCATTTATAACAGCAGGGCTGCTTCTATCAGGAGTTGTAGGTGCTGCAGTGCTTGCAGTAGCCAGAGTGCTAGATTGCTGAGATATCTCCGGGCTGTCCAGGAAATGTATGAAGATCGCGATTGTGAAAATCAACAGTAGAAGACAACCCAGGATGCTTGCCCATAAGGTTTTGTTTATGGTTACACTGGATGGTTCTGCTTCCTCTGGTTCATGGATGATATCTATTTCCACCCTTTGGCCTGTGAAATGGGTAAAACAATGGTTAAACATGGCATCCACCATACACTTGTTCCTTTCCATTTTCAATAAAATGTTGGTCGAACTACACTTTTGGTCCCCCGTTTGTGAAACTTAATTCAACTTGGTCCCTGTATGTAAAAAAGTTCAATGAAGTACTTTATATGTATTACATTTTCATCCTCGCCTTTGATTGTTGTCATAATATCGTCCATTTGAGTTACAGTGAAGCGAATAAATTGAAAATGGTTATCATGAATAGGGACCAGAAAACTTTATTTTTGGTCCTTGCATGTGACAACCATTTTGAATTTGATCACTACACTCCAACAAACGGTGTTACAATAACAATAAACAAGTGCGAAAAAATTAAAATTATTATATCGACACTGAATTGAAATTTTCATGTATAGGGACCAAGTTGGACCAAAAATCTAGTTGAACTAACAAAATTTCAAATTGCTAATGGTAGCATAGCTATATTTTGAGGGATACGTCACCGTTAGTTGGGAGTGTGATGATGATTTTGTCTTGGAAACTCTTGGCTTTTAGCAATTTGACCTGGAAACATGGTAAGAAAAAATAAATATGATGATTTTTATATTGATCTACAACGCAAATAAAAGAAGCACAAGGCTTGAGAATGATGCATCATCTAGGAAACAATTTCATATTCAGATTTGAGTAATGATGAAACATAGTAAAAGCACTCACCTCATACTTCGCTAACCCTTGAATACCAAAATTTTCTTTACGAATGGGACTGACTGTAATCAAATCTCGGTGATGCCAGTGAATTTTAACATCTATAATAAGACAACCAACTAGTTTAACATATATAGGAAAAGGCAATGACTAAAAATTTGTAGTAACTATGCTCTCAACAATCAGTGAAGATGACAGATATTGCCATGTGGAAAATATTCATAGTAAAAATGTAGCAAATTTTCCTTTATAGTAATTATTTCGAAAGGAGTTTATTTGGCCATATGAACAAAGAGAAGGAAAATTTGCAATAACACTATTACACTAACTCATCTACTTAAAAGTTGTACCATGGTATATTGGTAGTAACTAAGCCATCTTACCAGTATTTCCCAAGATGGTTATGGTTGATCTGTTAGACCCTGGTGTCAGATTCAGTTGCATTGAATTCTGAGGGGGAAAAAAGGAAAATCTTTACATTATAAATTAAACATTAATAGTTTATTTCAGAATCAGATTTTTAGGGTTTCAATTGAATTTTGCAACAGGCATGAAGGAGTACAAATTGATGAAGACAAGATCACGAGATGGCACTAAGAAAATGGCAGGCATTCAACCTACATTTGTGTCATGCAAGTAGTTATTTACTCTTTCAAGCTATGATTGAAAAGGAAAAAGGTATGAAATTACCTTTTCCAACTCCATTATAGAAAACCCCCCAATAAAAAGTGCAGATGCAGACCCCGAAACATGTTCAAGTCCTTTAAGAGAAGCATATACGGAGAGAGATATGTCTGGTCTCATGCCTTCTAACTTAGGTACAGAGTGCACCAAATGGTCCAGTGAGTAAGGGAAAAATAGGCAATATGAGTCACCAGAGTCCAAATCCATCCATGGCTTCACGTACCTTCAGTTAATGCATATGGAAGACATATATAAGAATGAATTTATTATTTAGAAGATCATATGAAATAAATATGAGTAAAGATAGAGAGATACCCCACATATGTGGATCTACTCTACAATCAAATGAAACTCTCTGGCTTCCTCCAGGTGCGGCAAGGCTTTCACTATTGCAATTGATTCAATCAAAAGAAGTTAACGACTTGAAAGAGTAATGTCATTCAAACCAACATGTCTATGTCTAGAATAATAATTCACAAACCTAAACTTAACAGAGAAGTTGTATCCTTTTGAAGGGTATGGAACATTAGTCAACATCTCTTTCGGAGCATCCACAGAAATAGTATCTCCTTTCAACACCGTAACCGTTGTTTGCAGTTTTGATTTTCCATGCTTGAAAGATACTGTTCATGATAACATATTTCAACCAGGGAGTGGTATAATTGTTTATAAGGCAAAAACTGTACTCTAATAACAGCTACAACCGAAAGTTCAATTATTGCTATTTCAACACCTTGTACTGAACCTTCACCAACAGCTTTCGCCATCCCGGATAACTTGTCAACTGATACTACACTTCCATTCGTGGAAAACCACTGTCCTGAAACTTTATCATTCAAACCTAAAACATAAAGATAGAATGACATTATCCCTCCAGAAGAAACAGAACATCTTACAATATGCAAGATCCCTGGGGTTATGAACTCCAACTGATGGAAGGGTGAACTTATTGGAAATGTCACAACTTCGGGGACTAAAGAGTAAAGAGTGCACACACTCTTTTGGGGACCAAAGGCACACAACATGCATATTTTAGAGGCAATGGGGTATGTAATCACCATAAAACAATTTCTTTTATTTAAAAAAAAAAAAAAAAACATGAGGGAAGACATAATGAAAAGACTAAATAAACAGCTACCATTTATGCTGAAATTAAGCGGACTTCCAACGCGAAGGACTGGATTTTGAGGATATATATGGGCACCAACTCTAACCTGAAAAGATAAGGAAAAAAAATTGATTTAGATAGTGCAAGAGGACAGACGACGAGTGAAGCAAGATAAATAAAAAGAACAGTGAACATAACAAGTTGCACAAAGGAATAATTCTTGAGATAGCAACGAGAAATAAATAAATAAATAAATGTTAATAATAAGGCACATTTCTGGTATAATATAGCTGCAGGTTCCCAAAATTTAGCATAGGGCTTAAGAGATCAAGCAGGGTATGTAGAGCAGTAATTTGCTTTACATACTTCGGAGAAAAAGTAAATACTTACCAGCACATAGTCAGATTTTTGTGGAGCTTCACTAATTGATACACGCACTAGAGCTTTACCATGCCGAATTGCCTTCAACCATGAAAAGAAAACTACTTAGCTAAGCAAAGTACACAGTAGATAGTAAACTAAAGTATCAGGCATCATAAAATTTGACTAGACCTTAAACCAATATAGTTTGTTCTAACTTATTCCAAGCACTCACAGGCTCTTTAGTTGAATCACGAAGACTAATAGTAAATTAAGCCTCATCTTGTTAACTCTATGTCACTTCACTATATTAGAGACCAAAGACACATGATATACTTTTCACCAAAATCTAAGAACGTGCAAGCTGCAGGTCTTGTTCTGCTAGTTGATCAAAGTAAAATAAAAAACATAGACAAGCATGAAAATGGTTTCTCGTAAGAATCATCAACAAACCTTGATATGGACATTCCCCTTTCCATCAGCTGTTCTGTTTATGCCGAGAACATCAGGGTAGTTAGTTTCAGCAAAAAATGGCACCGCATTGTATGCTTCATAGAAAGGATTTCCTGTTGAAAGGATCTCAGTTAAGACACATTAGAAGATGAATACTTTCTGTCTGAAAGTTCCTACACATGATTCATCATTAAGAGGTCACTGATACCTAGAGCATCATAAAAGCTTGTTGGAAGATCAAGCTCTGCACCAACAGCAAGGTCTATTACATTGAACAGAACAGCCTTACTTGCTGTTCTTATTTGAGTCACCTGATCAAAATTTAGAAAATTTATGATGTGAATTACAATTTCCAAATCAATAAAGGTATGTCCAGCATACAAATAACTTGGCCAATAAAATAGACAGAAGGGCACCCTAAAGTCAAGTACCAAAAATAGGAATAATTCTCACCAAAATAAGACCAACTAGCATGTCAAAACTTTAATCTAAACATAGTGCGGCTATCTCCTATCTCAATTAATGGAAACAATGTATAAAGTGGGTAATACATGTATAAAACAATTAGATATTCCAAATATCCATTTCGAGAAAGTTAAGGCATGGACTCATTGGAGTGCCAACAAGTAGCCCCAAAGAAATGAAAGATTAAATTCCACACCTCAGCAACTTTGATACAAGAAGCAATCTCCGTTCTTCCTGTGGTACGATCTTTAGCTCGAATGCAAGCAACATTATTACTTGCTGCTGTCTTAATTCTATCCTTGTCAATGGATATGGCATCTGTCTGCAGTGCATCATTTTTCTCCAAACCTCTCAATAAAGAGTAGTTGATTGTTCCCTTGGGATTCTGACTATTAAACTGAGTGTAAGATTCTGAGGATGAAGGCAAAAGGCTTGTAGTTGTATAATGTGGAGGAAGAATCCAGGTTATTGGGACTCCCAAAGCCAGGGGAAGACTAGGAACCACCGCTACAGATAAAGATGAACTGTAAGATCTTGAAAGTGTCTTTGCCCCAGAAGTTGGAAGTTCACAGTAGAATGACACAGCAACATTAGTCTTCCCTGCAGATCTGGAAAAATATATGTGTTATTGTATTACATATTCTTTTATTTTATTTTTCAAACCATTTATAATGATTTACAAATTAACATGTTGATAAATTTCATACACTTTCAAGCAAGAAAAAAAATGAGAACATAAAAGTTGAAAAGACTGCACCAATGACATTGATAACTAAAAGCATAACAGACAGTTATGTGGATTCATATATTTAAGTGTTAAAATAGAAAAAGAAAAGTGAAAATGGAGTACTGGGAGCATTTATAGGATACCCATACCCAAAAGACTAAACTAGCCTTAAAAGTTTAACATATTTATAAGATGCTATTATTCACAACAAGAATACTGCATAACTTAATACCTTCCATACAAGACATTAATAAACCTAATGTCACTCTCATCCAAATAACCACTAACTTGACCTTCATCAGAAGCAGTAACCTTGATCCCAAATTTTTCACCAAGCAAGCTCTCTGCCGCCTTGAAATTCAATACCTAAAGAAACAAAGCAAAGTCAAAATTCTATAGACTATCTTACATGGTTACACCTTCAAGCATGATTTTCTTTGGAGGGAATTGATTGGAAGGAAATATATGTAGAACAAGACAGACAGATAGCTCCCTTGAATTGACAGTTTTATAGGATAGGGGTTTGGATGGTCATTCTCAAATACAGTTTTTTCTTTAAGGTTGGGAAAAGGTCTATAGTATCTTTTTAGTATGACTGCTGTGTCTACGTTAATGTTTCTGCGAAGTTTCTTAACTGCAGTAGCTGCTTTTCTTAAATTTGAGAAAGAAGTTATATGTTAGATGGAGTCTGTTGATAATTGTGGAAATAACTCAAATAAGGAACACAAATATTTGCAGAGGCAACCAAAACCTCAACATCACAGCCTAAATTGCGGCTGCAGGAGGAGTTTTAAGGATGAGTTTGCAAAAGCTTCTCCGGAATCACTAATACCAACAGCAGATATCCGAGCAGTGCGCCCATTTGCCACAGTAACAGGGGCATCACGAAGTCGTCATGTACTACGCTCAGCTTGTGCTGCAACTCTAATAACTTCACGTTCATTCACTGCAAAGCACCATTAACTTAAGAGATAGAGAACTTCAACAAACAAACAAAATTGTAGGACACAGACGCAGCATGTACGAGCATAAAATTTAAAATTTAAAATAAAAATCTTAATTCATAATTTTGTAGGCATGTCAAAGCGAAAAATATTTTTTTTATTGGTCACGTATCAGACGAGTGATGTCTTGTGTGGTTCAACACACGACACTGCAACAAAATGGTACCCTTTTTGAGGCTCGAGACATGCCCTGACCTTGGTATCAGTCAACCTTCTTGCCCCTAAACTTTTTTTTGTTCAAAAATAAAGTTTTAGAAACAATTGGTTCAGGTGGAAACCAAGTGGTATAGTGTTAGTGAGTTACATATCAGGCCAATATGGTGGGAGTTGCCTTGCTCGAGTGAGCAATAGAAATCATGAACTTGGAGGAAGCTCAATCACTGGTCCTAATCATTATCGGGTTCTGTCTATTCATAACAGAAACATAGTGGATTTAGCACATCAGCAGTACATACTCTAACAGTAACACACAGTTATGGCAGAATATTTTGGTGTTTCCCATCGGTAGATAATGCAATAATATGTTAATAAAAGCAACAGATAGAATAGGATTTTTCTTCTTCAATTGAGTTATGTTCTTATCCTTGGATGTCTACACAAGGGCTGTTAACTGATATTTGGCAATCGCTGAATCAACCATCACTTTTGGTTCCTTTGTGTTCACAGGGTGCTCTACCATGGATGCACCAATTGCATCATATTTGCTCCTTCTCCTTCCAACTGTTTTACGAGGAGCAGTTGGTTGGACAGAAGTACAATAGTTTCTAAGTAAAGGAGAGCTTGTTGAAAGAGATGATAAAAGCTAGTAAGAAATTCAAATCATACAGATCATTAGGTGGCCTAAACATGCTCTACAATTGTTGTCATTAAAATACTAATAAAGCAAAATAACTCAAGCTACCTCTGTAATATAAATCTCTTGTGCATCATGATCGTGAGCGAAAACCTTTATCTGGATAAGATATTGATGGCCAGATATAACATACCAACGGACCATTAGAGGAATGGATGGTATTTCTTCAACATGATCACCAGAACTAGATAGAGGTGCTATATATAGGTGTAAAGAAGATGGCAAGACCACATTTAGTGAAGAAACTTGTACATGACCAGCAACCCTTGTATCTTCAACAATGATAGTTGTCATCCCCAAGCTCCATGCATATGCTAATCCCGTCTTCGAGTCAACCTGAGCAACCGAAGCATTTGAGACAGACCAGCGATGATGTGGTGAAGGCTATGTTGCGCGGGTACTCTATTTTTGGGCTCGTACCCGTACTGGGTACTTTCTAGGTGCGGGTACGCGCCGGGTACGCTTGGGTACGTACGGGTACGTCTGGGGTACGTTTTGGGCCTAATGGGCTACGTATTGGGTGCGGCCCAACACGGTTTTGGACCCAAAACCGGTTTTCATCCCAAATTTCCCAAAAAAAAACCCTAATTTTTCAGATCCCTTACCTTCTCCTCCATAGCTTCTCTCGACCAGCACCCTTCTCCAACCTAGCGCCACTCTTCCCCAACCTAGCGCCGCCGCCGTCGCCAACCAGAAGCCACCGCGAGTCGCCAACCAGAAGCACCGCCGTCGCGAACCAGAAGTCGCGAACCAGGAGTCGCGAACCAAAGCCAGCGCCGTTGCGAACCAGAAGCCACCGCCGTCACGAACCAGCAGCCACCATCACGGTTGGACATGCTATGTTTTTTTTTATGTTATGCTATGCCTATGCATTAACGTGGCTTTAGTTTTTGTGCAATTTTGTTATATTTTGTCATATAATTTTATATATATTAACGTATCCGTACCCGGTACGTACCCGAACCGGTGCAACATAGTCCTCCATGCTTTTTTTTAAGCTAAAAATTAAAAAAAAAATATTAATTTTTTAAAAAATAAAAAGCAAAAATCTTCGTTCACTTAGCATTGCGTGATTAACCTCCTGCACCTTCTTACTAGGATTCCAGTGTGACATGTCAGCTGGTCGGAATTGATAAGAGGAGTATATGACAAATCCAAAAGTAACTCGGGAGCCAAACATTTAAAAAAATAAAATATTGAAAAAAAAAAGGCATGTTACAAAATGACCCAATGTTCAAAGACTAGACACATAATTAAGCTTTTATCTAATACTCCCTCCGTTCCTTATTATCTGTCGTTTTTTGGAGAGATTTTTTGTTTCTTTTTATCTGTCGTATTGAGGATTTCAAGAGTGTAATAAATGTTATTTTTCATGTTTGCCCCTATTTAATGTGTCTTGGTTTATGTAAGTAGTGAAGAAAAATTAATGATTATATAGAGGGAAAGGGTATAGTGGGAAAAAACATAATTAATGTATTGGAAATATGAGTAATGATTAGATTTCTTAAATGGTGTGTTTTGTTTGAAATATGACAGATAAATAGGAACGGGGAGTAATAAAGAAGCAAGTGAATAATAAAACTCAATTAGTATAAATATTCTTTCCTATTTGTTAAAACTCGCGGAATTCAATATGGTCAGATAGATCTTAGATTCTAAATGTAAAAAAAGAAAGGAGTTTTACTTTTTGAATCCCGTTGTTTATTTATGGCCCCCATTTTTTTTCCGCCTTGTATAAGGCGGAAGTACATTTTTTCGCCTTGTACAAGGCGGTAGTGTAAAATTATCATATTTTTCCGCCTTATACAAAGCGGACGTGCAAAATTATCATTTTTCCGCCTAGAAAGAGGCGGAAAAAACTGATAATTTACACTACCGCCTTGTACAAGGCGGAAAAATGTACTTCGGCCTTGTACAAGACGGAAAAAAATGGGGGTCATGAGTAAACAAAAGGGTTCAAAAAGTAAAACTCAAAAAAAGTATTTGGATACAAAGATAAACAAAGAAAAATACTTTTTTTTAGGCAATGTAATAGTATTAGCCAAAAAAAAAAAGAGAAACTTCTTTAGTTTGATTAGAGTACACTTTTTCGGGTGAATTAAAATAACGCACATCTAATTTTTAATAAGATAAAATAAAAAGCCCGATTCTAGGAAGTGAAACGAATTTTGGTTTATTCCTAAAAGTTATTTTCCAATTAAAAAATTCTTAAATTTTTTTAAAAAAATTATACAGCTTAAGATTTAATGTGATCCAAATCTTTTATTCTACATCATCCTTTCATATAATCTAATACACCAAATATTGATGCTCAAAATTGAACTCGAACTTTCAATTTTCAAATCTTAAGACATGATTATATGGATTACGCCCACTTGTAAATCTAATAATAATAATAGTAAAAAAATTATTTTCTTCTTTTTTCTTGTTATATTGTTGTGGGCAATTTGAATGAAAATATAATTATTAAAATATAAAATATTGAACATAGAAACATTATTTGAGTGCAAATATTTTATTTTAGTCTTTTAGAAATAACAAATTTTAATTTATGAGTAAAACAAATTTATGTCTTAAAAGTATAATGATGATGTATAATGGATGGTGAATCTTAAATGTTATTTTGTAATATATGAACCCTTTGAAATTGAGTATTATAACAGAATGATGATCTAGTGATGATGTTTCAAAGTATTATAAAACTATTGTTGAAACTCTATTGCGGATGTCATTAGGAGCTGAAAATCTCATATTTGGTAAATACCAAAATAACAATTGGAGATTTTATTAATACATGTTACATTAGTCACTCGTTTTTTAAAATATTTTGCATCAACCTACCAATTTTACCCTTCTTTACAAACTTTCTTAAATACTATCAATTATCTTCTCTTTTACTCACATTGGCTCACTACTTCTCTTAATCCCTTTTTTTTCCCTTCCCACACCTAAACTCCTCTGCTCAAACCTATTTTTCCAAAACTTCTTCTCCTCTTCTTCACCATTGTTGTTAATCATCATTGTTGTTCTCTGCATCTTCTCGCTTGAAGGTTAGTGTCTAGTCATTGCATGTTCTTGTTCTTATATTTACTGCATGTTCTTGTTCTTATTATTCACGTGTGTTTGTTATTGTTGGGCACAAGTTGAATTTGCACTGTCTTCTCCTAAAGCTACCCTTGTTGGATTACCTAGACAATCTCGCTCCAGACGAACAATGATAACAACAAATCTATTGTCACGTCCAACTTGTTGACACCATTCTATTAAATCATCTCGAGAAAGAAAAACCTACAAATTTACGATGCTTTTATTAAAATAAAAAAATTAATCATTAAGGGTTAATTATCTCAAAATGAGAGATGATTACCTGTTCCATTATAAATACATTAGAAAAATCCGAGAAGTCATTCAGAGGTTCATTAACTTCTTCAACGTTTGGCTTAAATTTTTCCTTATCATTTATGTTATGAGTATTATCACCTTCCATCATTGATATAGGTTGAAAATCAATGTTAAAACATGGTTAAACTGTATTAAACTTAGTATGGATAGATTAAAAAAAAAGATACATCTATCCTAATTGTTTGCAATACGAATTGGTTATAAGTAAACTACTAGTCATCCTTATTATAGCAAAGACGGATGGCTCATTCGTTAGAAGAGATGGATGCCGCATCCGTGTGCTAAAGACGAATGTCTCATCCGTTTAGTAAAGTTGGATTCCTTATTCGTTTGGTAAAGACGAATGGCTTATTTGTTTGGTAAAGACGGATGACTCATCCATCAGTATACTGTCACGGATGGCTCATCCATTTCTGTTATTTGATTTTTCCCTCAAATTTACTAACCATATTTAAATTAAACTTAATACTTCTTTTTTAATCTTTAGTTAAGTAATTCGGGGTGTTACATAAGAAAAAGCATGACAAAACCACAAGTAGTTAAATATGCATATGCTAATAAAGGTAAAGATTCTATTTGTAAAACATAGAAGAATGTTGATATTCTCTCAAGTTTTCTTCGTGCATTCTTTTTGCACTTATTTTATACGTCTCGATGAAACAATAGTACATGGTTATATCAGGCTCGGCCCTGGGCAGGGGCAGCATGGGCGGCCGCCCAGGACCCAAGATTGCAAGGGGCCCCAAAATATTTTTTTTATTATACATATATATATATATATATATATATATAATAATTTTATATTCTCTTCTGATGAAGGTATGTTGTTTCTTCTACTATGCCTTATTATTTCCTTCATAAATGGTTTGTTTATTAGTTTATATCTTATTTTGATTTTATATTTCATAGTTCTATGGCTATTAGATTTTTTTTAAGCAATATATGATTATTAGATGTTGTTTATATTCTGATATTAGCATTGGTACATATAGGAGACAATTTTTTCTGACACTTTTTAGATTTATGGCACAAACCTAAAAATTGTTACTTGCCTGTGCACGCAAAATATTTTCGATTAGCATTTAGTTTTTTTTTCAAAATTATGCTAAAGTTTATAAGGAAATTATGATAAAGTTTATAAGAAAAACCATATTATAAGAAAATTATGCTAAAGTTTATAAAATTATGCTAAATTTAAAAATTACAAGTTGATTTTTTTCTTAACTTTTTTTTTATTAAATGTTTATATGGATTAGGGGCCCCATTTTTTATTTCGCCCTAGGGCCCCTGAAACGTTAGGACCGGGCCTGAGTTATATAAAATAGTTGAAAAAAAAATATTGTTAAAAAAGGATTTGATATAATCATTTATTGATTAGAACAACATTTAGACAACAAACATTTCAATGCATATTTTTATTCTACCATGAAATAAACAATAGGATAGAAACCCACAATCAAATAAAACCCACAATAGGCATCGGAAGCGGATCCAATTAATTGTTTACCTCCTAGCATTGGTATAGTCTGGTATGTCAATGCTAAGTGGGGGAGAAACTTAGTAATCCAACCAAGGTCATGATGGTGTAAAAAGCAGAAGTGATAAGGAAAGTCGGGCGAGAACAAGAAGTAGGATGTTCTAATCTAAACCCGAACACGTCGAAAAAGGTGGACTTGAGAGTATTCCAAGTGTAGGAAGGAAAGCGAAGGGAAGTGCTAATGGGATGATTCTCCATTTAAGGATCTGAACAGAATTTCGGGGACGAAATTCCAATAAGTGGGGGAGAATTGTAACATCCCTAATTTCAATTTAAGCATAACATGAACTCTGCCAAGTAATTAGGAGAAATATCAAGTTTAGAGAAAGGATTTGGAGTAGTAATCCAAGCCAAGATGAAGAAGGGAGCCTAAGAGAGCGAACTGGAGTTAGAAAACCACCAAAATAGGGTTTTCAGCAAGGTAATCGATTACCTTGAAGGGTGTAATCGATTACATGTTCTCTGGTGAAAACACCAAAATGTTGCAGCAAATATAATCGATTACTTTAATTGAAGTAATCGATTATCTTGAGTTTTAATCGATTACTTTTGAGGGCATTAATCGATTTCTTGCTCTCTGCCAAATGTACTAAGAAATGTTGCATCAAAGGAGTAATCGATTACGTTTTGGAAAGTAATCGATTACTTGTGGAGTTAATAGATTACTCTTGAGTAATTAATCAATTATAAGGCCTTTGGATGAAATTCATAAAATGTTGCATCAAGGCTGTAATCGATTACCTGACTGAGGTAATCGATTACTTAATGCTCACGTGTAAAAAAAAAATAGGTCAACACATGACCCAAGTCAAAGCTTCTCAAAGAAGGGTGAAATCTCCACCACTCATTCCCACCCTTCTCATGGAAGGATTAAATGTGAGCCACACATTCCTTACCAAACCAAAATAAAACAAAAATCAACAACAACAACAACACACTCATTCTTCTCTCTCTCTTCATGAAACCCTCTCTTCTTCTCAACTCTCTCTTCTCTCTCACGAACACACTTCTTCTTCCCCTCAAAGTTCATGAGTTCATCATCATCGTCATCATGAACCCATGAAACTCCATTAAGAACTCTATCCACATCAAACCCAAGAATCAAGGAACAAGAGCAACATCATCAACTCCTTCCTTCTTCATCACAAGAGAAACTTTCTCTCTCCATCATCTCCTTCCCAAACAACTCACACGAGTTTCACCTCCTTCCCACCAATATCAAGCTTTGATCTCTTCTCTCTTGAAGAATCCAAGAACACTTCACTAAATAGCATCAAGAACCAACATCATTCTCACCTCTCTCATCACAAGATCAAGATCTACTCCCTCATTCTCTCCCTTTCTCACGAGTTGCTTCACCCACCTAGAACAAGTTTTTGTTCTTTATCCTTTTCAAGGTTTTAAGGGCTCCAACCCCAATCCCCATCAAGATCCATCATCAATCTTACTTTCTCTTTCTCAAATACAAGGTAAAATTCCATTTTTCTCTCTTCCTTAGATCCACACGAATTTCTCTCTCTTTCCCTCCATGATTTGCGAACTCCACTCTATGAAGTCTCACCCTCTTATGTTCTTTCTCATTTTCATGGCTTAAAGGAAGATCAAGCTCACTTTCCTTCATCTCCTTCCATTTGGAGCTCTTGGTGGAAAATCAAGGGAGCTAGGGCTTTGGAAATTCACCCTTACTTCTTGTTGGTTGAGGTAAGGGGTTGGGTATTGGCTTGCTCTAGAAAAGGGTTTGTGGCTAGATATAATGGTTGCTAAGGTTATGTGTTAGGAAAGGATTTAGGATAGAAAAATGAGAAAAAACTCTAAGTTAGAAATTAATGGAAATATTAGTAATGGCTGAGGATAGTAATTTGTGAAATGCTAAGTGTTTATACTTGTTATTAAATGTGATTAATTGTATAATTGAGTATCGGTAAATGATTTTTGATTTGTTGTTGTGGACATTAATTTGCATGCTTGAGATTAATGTTATGAGACATAGGTTAAAGTTAAAGGATATTGTAGGGGAATTGATTTATGGAAGCACCGGCACACTAGGTGCCCTGCTACAGTGCTCCAATTGCCTATCAGGGCCAATCACCCATCAGACTAATTGCCCATTAGATCCATTTGTCCCGTTAGGTGCCGGTGCGCCCATGGATCAATTCCCTGCTAAATAAAATAAAATGGTAAAATGGACTAGTGTTGATGGAAATGAATAAAACTTAATTAAAGGAAATGGTGAGCATAGTCCTAACGGGCAGTGATCTAATGGGTGTCTAAGACCTGATGTGGTGTCTAAGTCCCTAATAGGTGTCCCCAATTGCCTAGCAGGTGCATAAAATCCTAGTGGTGCGAATTAAAATGGAAAATGTTGAAAATAAAGGAAATGGAATCATAAGTGGATAATGGATTAGGAAAAGGATTTAAAACTTGGAAAATAATTAAAACTGGAATATGTGATGTGAAGGTGATAAGATTGTGGTTATGTGAATATTTACTAATTGTGCTTGACTTAGTGAGTTGTTATGTCTAGTTTAGAAACTGCTTTTCTATTTCATGTGCAATGCTCACCCTCTTACCATTTTTCAGGTACCGAGATCGAGCTAGCACAGCCCCCGGCCGAGTAGATTCACTCTCCCTTACAGGGAGAGTAAGAATAGTTAGTTAGGGCTATGGCGAAGTCCTGGGCCCAATTCAGAACATGATGACATGATTTCTTTTGGATGTAAAATGTAAATATAACTTTTGGGTGGGCCCAGGATAAACCCTTCATGGGAAAGGGGTACTTTTTGGGAAATTAAACTAATTCCAAGACTTCTATATCTTCTGCCAAACTCTGATGTGATGTGACTGTGACGTATGTGTATTAAGATGCATATTGTTTATATTTGGCCTTATTGGCATTTGAATGAATATGAATATCTGGTTAAGTTTTTATGCAGGTTAAACCAATTTTTGGAAAAGTCCAAAATACAAAGGAAACTCCGTCCGATTGACGGATGATTTTTATAAGTTAAAAACGGGAATTTTAAGTTCACTATCTTAATTAAAGGGTTATTAAGGGTAATTAATTAGGGTGTTACAGTGCCGCCCAATCTTTTAATTCTCAATTATCCTCTGAGTCTCTAGGACCGTCAGAGTTGGGTTTTCAATTAATTCCGGAGTCGCTAGGACCGTCCGGTTAATTATTCCCTGAGTCACTAGGACCGTCAGGGTTGCGCTTTAGTTATCCCCAGAGTCACTAGGACCGTCCGGGTTGCGCTTCGACAGAGTCACTAGGACCGTCCGCCGATATTACTCTTTCTCTTATTACTTATTCCCCGGTTCCGCACCTATATTAATCCCGGTTCCGCACCGGGATTGTATCCACTGGTATAACAAGAATGTCGCTTTTGATCCCAGTTGTTTTGGAAAAAACGGAACCGGGATCTAAAAAGAAACAAGGAACCGGGATCAATAATGGTGCATGGATCCTGGTGCATGGATCCTGGTGCATGGTACCTTGTCCCTGGTGCATGGTACCTTGTCCCTGGTGCATGGATCCTGGTGCATGGTCTGGTGCGAGATCCGTTGTAGTTGGTGCATGGTGCCTTGTCCCTGGTGCGTGAGACAACCTGGAAGACGCAAATGCACGTCACAATGTCACTTGATCGGTTGATCCGGTATATCGGCTACCGCTTGCTTAAAGAAAATAAGAACAGTAAACCACCAAATCTCAATCAGTTATACTCCCTTCAGTCAAATATATACTCACTTCTCTTTCTCTCTTAAGAAAAAAAATATAGTTATCTTGATCTTAAATTAAAAAAATTAATTAATTTTTTATTCTAGATATAATTATTTTTAAAATATTTTTATAAAGCAATAATTTCATTTAATTTTTGTTTATTTTCAATACAACTTTTCTAAAGTAGCTATATTTTTTATGAATTCGAGAAAATTAAAAATATACTCAAATAATTTTGTTAATAAGTGTGATTTCGATTACTTTTTCTTATAATAGAGATCGAATGGAGTATATATTACTAAACATTATACGCTTTAAAAACTCACTGTAGTTACTAACACTAGCATTGAAAATGTAAATATTTAGTATACTTTTTCAAAATTATTCTTATAATTATGATTGGAACTCTAAAAAGTGTTGAGTAAACACGGATGTTTATAAAAAATAAATAATTAATGTAATTGAAAATTAGAAATGTGACTTCTATCAAAGAAAAAAGACTTAATTATGTCACAAGTCTCTAAAGTTTGGGGTATTTTTGTCAGATACCCTTATTCTTTATTTTTTTAATATTTGGCTTCGAAGTTATTTCTGAGTTTGTCATATACCCATACTACTCATTCCGACCAATTTTGCTGACATATAACATCATAATATTAATCAGACACAAGAGGTTAGGTACGTGGTGCCACGTGGGCGAAGTTCCTTTTTTATAAAAAAATTAAAACACTAAAAAATTTAATATTTTTATATTGTTAGTTAAAGAAAAAAATAAAAAAAAATGATTGAAGAGAGAGGTCCTCTTCGCCTGAATGACATCACGTGGCACCACATGACCAACTTCTTGCATCTAACTAGGATTTCGATTTTACATGTCAACAAAATTGGTCAGAATTGGTAGTAGGGGTATATGACAAACCCAGAAATAACTTCGGGAAGTCAAACATTGAAAAAATAAATAAAGATATTTGACAAAAGTAACTCAAACATCAGAGACTTGTGACATAATTAAGTCAAAAAAAAAATCTTTAAAAAAGACTTATATATAAGATTGGAGAAAGTACTTACTTGCACCTGTAATAAAATTTTATCTTCTAAAAAAATGATTAAAGATCCCCTAAAATTTTTTGTGCAGTCAAATTTAGTTCCTGAAAAGAATAATGTCCTAATATAATCCTTGAAAATTTTGATTATAAGACAATTTAGTTCCTGAAAAAATTGAGTCATCAAATACACTACAAGAAATAGTGGTGATTACCGACGGATATTTTCCGACGGAATTTTTTCCGTCGGTAATTTTGATATTTGTGACGGATTTTCTGACAGACTATGCTAAATATACGAATCTGTCATTTTTAAGTATTTCTGACGGATTTTCCGACGAAAAATTTCCGTTGAAAACAGATATATGAAATTTAAATTTCTTTCCGAGGAATTTTCCGTCAAAAACATAGCTTAAATCAGTCAAAAAAAATAAATGATAGTTAAAAATTCCAAACCTTTTCATTCTCTCATTTCTGATTTCACTCCCTCTCTCACTCTCTCACTCGCAGCACCCAGTACCCACCCTCAACCAAACCCTAACCGCGACTCCACTTGGATCCACAGCGACTGATTCAGCGTTAGCACCATAATTTCCTCACCTCTGTGCTCCTTTCCGTTCGTGACCTCCTTCGCTTCAAATTGTGAGCCAATGAGTGCGACCTCATGGGAGTCGGATATGAGACCTTCATGAAATCGCCAAACTCCCTTCTCTCGTTGCCATCGCCGTACCAACGCGAATGGCTTCGAATCTCGTTGCAGCCACAGGGGTTCAACAGTGAGTTTTCTCAGATCTATCTTTTATATTCAAATTTCTGATCTGTTGATATTAATGATGTTTATTTTGATATTTTTCTCATTGAGTTTATTTTGATTTTTGGTGGAAAAGCTAATCATTTAAAGAAACCTAAGCTGATAAGAAAGATTACGACGAGGTATATTATTGAAATTGAAATTATTTCGGGTTTGTTTTCAATTAGTTGTTATATTTCATATTTAATTTAAAGTGAAAGCTCATAATTTTCTCGGTTGATGTACTTTGGTTTGAGAATTAGAAATAAGATTGAGGAGGAGGGAGCATAGACGTGTGAGGTTGGGGTTAAGTTTTATTATTGGGTTTTTTTTTATTTACAACTTTCTTAAGGTTTGATCTTATAGTTTGGCATCTTGATATTCGTTTCGAATGATAACATCAAATGGAAATCATGGAAAGAGTTGTTTTTTGTTTCCATTTTTTTAATTTTAAATTGGTGCACCGAAAGAACTAGATTTTGAAGGTTGATTTGGCATGGGAATAAGTCATGAGCTTGAGTACCATTGTACTAGGGTGGTATGTGCTTGTCTGTTGGACTTATTGTGTTTTCCTTTTTTTTTTCTGTACATTGGTTTCCTCCGGTTTGTTTGATGATTTAATGCTGTTTTACTTGCATGTCACAGAGGTTGAAGACACAAGCCACAGGACAGCTTCCTTGGATGGTGTTGCTGTTTTGAACCTTTCACTTTTCTGTCTTGAAGGTATCTATGACATCCTTTGTTGCAATGTTTTATCTATTAGAGTTGCTTATTACATCATTTATGTTCATATTTGATTTCCCCCTGGGCCCCTTGTTTTAGGTAAGTTCTTGCTTTCTACTAAGTTGTTTAGGCATCTAAATGGGATTTGAGGTGTTCTGCCATTCCTCAGCACTGTCTTGGGGTGCTTTTACCCATTTTATTTTTGGTCTGTCTCCTTTTAAATTATTGTTGAATGCATTCATCAAAATTGGTCAAATTTTTGTATGGACTTATTTGGTGATGTACTGAATTGATCAAAATAATGTATCGGATGATAGACTACTAGAAAAGGCTAAGAGAATTGCTGATATCTAAGTGATATTAAGTTGTATGAATGAAATACCAATTCATGATAATTTGGGTAGCTGAAGTTATATGTTCCTCCTTTTTGTGAGAGAACCTGGATTTTAAATTAGATCAGCATCATTTAAATTCGTTGTACATATTTGAAAGAATTTGATGTTAAATTCTAGTGTTGGTTTTTGTATAGCTTGTTGGTGTTGGGTTTATTTGTATTTACTTGTCAGTTTATAACTTCTACAGTTTATGTTGGAGTAGATGGATTGATCAAGTGAGGAATGAAATAAGATTCAAGGCTCTGAGGTGGAGGAAAAAAACAAAAAAATACCACCCTGTTTTTCATGCTTCAGTATTGTCTTTTTCCAAGGTGATTTGGTTACCATCTCTTCTGATGATGAATTAAGGTGAAGGTGAACTGAAACAAGATCCATGTACTCATTTCTACTTTGGGTTTTAAATTCCTCTGTAGAAATAACTATGCTATGGAAATGATGTGTTAGATTAAAGTTATGAACTTGTAGATTTTGCAAGTTATTATTTATAGAGTTATGTTTTTTTATTGGAAGGACAAGTACAAGTTTTGCAGAGAAGCTGCTGGACTACTGGAGCTCTCCACCTAATTCGGGAGGGGGAGATTGATGAGGTCAATTCCCTCATTTGTGGAGATGAAAAAAAAAATAGTAAAACAATAAAAGAAAGCAAGAAAAAAGGAGAGGCTTAGAGAAAATCATGCAAGGAAAAGAACGAATAAGTTGCGGAAGAAATAATTAAAATTAGAAAATCATTTTAGTATAAAATGCATGTAAGTTTCTCATTTATGCAATCAATTCTCAGAAATCAAAAAGTTAAGTTTGAGAAAGTGAGAGAGAAAGATAACAGAAAGCCTCTTGAGAAATAAGCCAAGAGAGAGAATAGTTTATCCACCTTAGGTTTGGTGAGACTTATTGTGTTGTTATTTTTTTAAGTGAAATACAATAGAAACCATTTTGTCCATTTTATATACACAAAGCTGGCAAAAGTTAAATCCTGGGAGCATTAAATTTATCTATTCATTATTCAATTGTTTCACCTTTCCCAACACACCCATGATCTAGGACCAACTAATATTTTTTTCCCCACGATATACTGCCCCACATGATTGTAAATTTAAGATTGAATGGAAGGAACCTCAGAGTCATGCACGTCTCTTCAGTCTTCACTGATCAAATAATGAATTGCTCTAGCTTTCAAGTTTCAACTCATTATCCTAATACAATTAACATTGGCTCAACTCATTATTGATGAACTTCTGCATTTTAATTTTTAACCAAGTAACCCAATATTTAACCCCACCTAAGAGCATATTTGGACTTTATTTCTACTGATTTTACCTTAAACTAAAGTCCTACAAATATGAAGAAGGAAACATTCATAACATATAGTCTGAGCAAAGAAAATAATTAGTTACACAACATAATCCTCAAATCAACATTAAATGTTTCTAGTAATAAACTAATTACCACCAAAGTGCTTATAATATCTCTAGCCTATCCTAAACTTTTTTGTTCTTCTCTCAAACAAGTGAAGTTTCACTCTTGCTATGTGGCCTTCTTGATTGTCTTCAACTTGAATATCTATCCTGCATTGAGAATTAGATTAATGAATAAATAATAACATTTCAAATCTTTTTGAAATAACAAAAAGATCAAATAATATTAAGAACCAAAACACCAGGGGTTAGATTTTATCTATCCCCACTCCAAAGTCCAAATTAATTAATGAAAGTTTCAATCATGCATAGACCTAAAAAAAAATTAATTTGTGGAAAAAATATCAAATGTGAACTAAATAAATTGAACTTAGCTAGTAGATATTCATGGAGGTTTGTTCATAGGTGGCTTTTTAGCCTTCAAGTTTTTAATTCTTCATCTTATTGCTTTTACAACTAGATAACTTCATTAATAAAATTTATGCCTAATCCTGGAATCGATCACTTACCGTTGAAAAAGTTTATAGATTCAAGCACAGCTTGGAAGAAAATATAAAGTACAAGATAATGCCATATGAACATGAATGGTATGGAAATGTGATCAAACCAGCTAGAGATAAAATATGTAATTGTGACCCTAGGTTATATTTGAATATGAACAATAAAACAAATATAACGTGGCTGGTGTGTGGATAAGCAAATGTGTTTTTACAAAATAAACAATTATTAATTTGGTAAATAAAGTTTAACTTTTTTAGGAAAAAGATAAGGGGTATAACTGAAAATCAAACAACTAAGAATGTCAATAATGTTATCCTTATAGAAAATATCAATAACTCAAAATCCGATCTTCTTAATGCCAGAAATGTCTTAAGTTCAATTTTATAATAAGAACTAAATATGGAAGACATGCAAGCAAGGTTAATATGTAAATTAACATTAAATTGTTCAATTTTATAATAAGAACTAAATATGGAAGACATGCAAGCAAGGTTAATATGTAAATTAACATTAAATTGTTGTAAACATACCATCAGAGAGTCAATGAAGAAATGCATGGATCACCCAACTTGTTGTCAGTGCAAAAAAGTTGTGGTATCTGAGAGATGCGTCCTTCAATAGTGCAAGGGGGTATTGTGCGTCTGCAGGTAGTCATGCACTCAAGAACAGTGTTAGGGAGGCAAAGGCATAAGGTGCGGGTAAATTTCCCCATTGCAACCCCATTGTAAATCCTACCGTGACTTATTTGTGTCCTGGAGCAAGCAGCCAGATGAACAACAGATTTTTCGGTACCAATGGAAGCATCCTCATATGTGTAGGGAGGAGACATGTTGCCATTCAGCTGGTGTTTCAAACCACCAATTAGGCCAGAGCTGTGGCACGCTTCAGTGATGATAGTGACTGAGCAAGAGGGGTCGAGCCCCTCTAACAAAGCTGTCAATTCCTCAGCTAAAAGACAAATTTATAAAATATATATGTCAGTAACTTACATTAGATATAGAAAAGTGGTGCTTTAGGGCACTGGATAAGGAGCAATAGATGAGTATTAAAGTTAACAAAAGCATATGATTAACTATATATTAGTTTTAGTCAATTTGGCCTACACTCTGTTAATGCAATTTTTGGGTTCCACGGTATGACAAATATGCCCATTGATGATACACAGCCGTGTTTTGATATAAGCTCTTACTTTAAATTTGTCACTTTATTTATGAATTAAAATTGTTACCATTGTTATAAAATGCTACTGCGCCATAAGTTCAATATAAAAACTTACTACTATTTTATGAATTAAATCTGTCACCATAAAATGTACTCGTAATATTTTATTGATGAACTAATATTGTGGGTTATTATTTTTTAATTAATAAAATTGGCATCTATTTTTTTAAAATGTTGACATTTTTTTTAACATTGGTACTATTGTAAAATTGGAATTTTTTTTATTATAATGTAAAATTGGAACTATTATTTTAAAAAATTATCGCTTTAAATATTACTACTTCCTTTGGTTTCTCTTATAAGTCTTTTTGACAATTTTTTTATATAGAGTATAAAATAGAACAACAAGTGTATGCAGTAAAACAGTTCTAAAGATTCTTTTATAAATATATTAAAAAAATTGGTAAATATGTAAGTAAAATGCTAGGGAGACGAAGCAGGGTTTGTAGCAACCGAAGCAATACTTAATCCCCGCAGAACATAAACAAGATATGACGGTTCAATTTCTTTAATATTCAAACTCTTTTAAAGTTTTACAGTACATGTTAAAATCAGATGTGGGCATTTTGATAGCACTTGCCATATACAAATAAACAAATAATACTACTAACAAAGAAAGAGAGAAATAGAGGAAGCGTGGGTACTATGGGTAGTAAAGAGAGAAAGAGAGGAGTGGTATAACTCCTACCAAAGTTAACACCAAAGACCTGACATTGATCGACTAATAAATTATGGACTTTCTTTTTGATGAAACAAAGTTTACATATTGGGAAGGCAAGCCCCAGTGCAGGGACAGGTGATGACCCTTAACCTCGGTGAGGGTTTATGCCTTTATGGGTGAGGGTTTATGATGGAATTTGTGAAGCATAGAATAGTACAGTATTTGTTGAGTGTTGTTATTGTGATTAATAGTTCATCCACAAATTAGGCTTCCTCATGTCTTTATTATAAGAAAAAGGATATATATAGATATTTGGGAGAAATTATTAACACCCTTTTCATTACTGCTTTCATTGATTTTTATAAATTTTTGCACTTAATTATCGATATTATCCTTATATTAATATTTACATTCATATATTTAACCCTCACATTCCTAATCCTATTATTTATACTCATAATCCTATAAACCTAATACTTTTATTATTCACATCAACCACCATCAACCTCTATAATTATCTTCAACCTCTCACCATCAACCCCTATAATTATCTTCAACCTCTCATCATTCTCATCCAATTCCATGAAAATTATTAGATTTAAAGTTTGATAAACAATTTTTTAACTCTAAATTATTAATCGGGCACAAAAGTAACCAATAATGACTTTTAGCCCGTAATTGTTTGATATATTTTTCTCTTACAACATATATGTGTCTCGTATTTATATACGTGCTTCCTAGGTGATCTAGTAGGCATCAATTTAGGTTTTACCTTTACAAAGATTAAATAATGTTGAATTCTTCTTGTAGAAATTTTTATGCATCTACTGGGATTATTATCAAACGAAGCCAGCATGTATTATGTTTTGGTTGACACTGATACAAGCCTTGATCAATGGCTAAAAGTCATTATTAGTTACTTTTGTGTTATGCTAAATAATTTAGAGCGAAAAAATTGTTTATCAAACTTTAGATCTAATAATTTTCATGGAATTGGATTAAAAGGATGAGAGGTTGAAAATGATTACGGGGTTGATGATAAGAGGTTGAAGATGATGGATGTGTGCAGTAAAATTTGACTAACTATTAGATTTTTAGGATTATGGGTGCAAATAATAGGATTAGGAATGTGAGTATTAGATATATGAATGTAAATATTAATATAAGGGTAATATCGATAAATAAGTGCAAAAATTTATAAAAACTGGGTGCAAGTAGTAATAAAACGGGTGTTAATAACATCTCCCTACATATTTTGGTCACAAATATAAGAAAAAATTAACCAACTATATATTCTCAATACAATTATTCCTAAAATTTTTAAAGAAAGCAGTGATCTCATTTAATTTTTGTTTAATTCCCAGTATAACTTTTCAAAAGTAGTCATATTTTTTATGATTTTGAAAAAATTAAATATATTCAACTAATTTTTTTAAAAAAAATATGATTTGGGTTAATTTTTTTTTTTTTATATAATAGGAAAATGAGAGAGAAAGGTTGTAAATTCCAAGGACAAGCTCCGATCACCGGTAATATTGGAGACAAATCAATTTAAGGAATGCATAAAAGGATAGAGGTAGGACACTGCTTTATGTCAGACTTGTAACCAGGCAACAGAAATCCCTAAGACTAAAAATCCACAAACGCAGCTGGTGTCATAAATATCATATAGGGATATTATGTGTGGAGTGAGAAGGGGGAGTGGAAAAGGAGATTTTATATTTTTATGGGCCAATCAACCAAATTTTATTTATATTCCTAGGTAGAGAAAGCAAGTATAGCTCAGTTTGACTACAGTACCTTATTCCCTTATGTCCCTATCATACAAAAAATAAACGAAATCATATATATATATATATATATATATATATAAAATTAGTTGAATATATTTAATTTTCTCAAAATCATAAAAAATATTACTACTTTAGGAAAATTGCATTGAAAATGACACAAAAATTAAATGAGATTACTATTTTCTAAAAACATTTTATGAATGATTATATTAGGAATAAAAAGTTAGTTAACTTTTTTTATATTAGAGACCAAGAAAAATATGTCTGAATTTTCTTATATTAGATATCGGAATGAGTATATTTTTATACTCCCTCCGTTTTATATATAGTTTATTTTAAGATTATGCACGTGGTTTAAGAAATAATTAAATGATGTAATAATTTGATGTATTTTGAGTATAATATTGCTATATAATCATTATTGAATAAAGATAAAGATATATGAAGTGAAAAAGAAAGTGTGATAAATAGGGATGTGTTGAGAGAAAAAAATTATATATTGGGTTTTGTAAAAGAACAATACATATGAAACATGAAATAAAAACTTTGAAACACTACATATGAAACGGAGAGAGTATTTATTACTACAAAGATTAATCACAAGACTTTCTCTTTTTGAACTCCGTTACCGATTTTTTGGCCCTCATTTCACTTTTTAATGGACTATTATGACCCTCAGGTAGTTATAACTTTCGCATCTAAATCGTCAGTAAATACATTCCGATTTGAATAAATCGGAAACAAAAATAATCATTTTTTCGACTTATGTAAGTCGGATCCATTTTTGTGTTGTAACAGTCGGAAATATTCCGAATTAACACAATCGAAAACATTAATACGTGAGTAGCAACTTAACCAACTCGATGAAAGCACTTGGAGTAGACATATTTACTGGTTTTGGATCTATTGTCGTACGTAGCATATTAATACTATGCTCTTTGGATTATGTTGCATCCCCGGTATATATTAATGTGATCACTTAAGCCAATGTATATCATGAAATAGCCAAAAAAAATGTTGACATTTTAATTTTCTGTCTTATTTATGAATATGTGCGGGGTCCCCAAAAGGTGAAAATTGACTCCTCAGACAAGATAGTAACCGCAAAAAATATCATCATTGCCACCGGTTCTGTTCCTTTTGTCCCCAAGGGCATGAAGGTGGATGGTACATATAAAATTCTTTTCTCTTCATGACATTAATATTTGATAATCCTCGTTCTTGTTTTAGGCTATGTTTGGTACAACGTTGGAAACGTGAATACTAGAGCAAAATTACGTTGAGAAAGCATGAAAGGTATAAGCTATACAAAATTGTGTTGGGCCAAACGCACGTTGGGTATCTTTCCAACGTGAAAACAAATATAGCATTAATTGATTCACTTGACTTAGGCTTGTCTTAAACAGTTAAATTGTCTTAAAAAAGTATTAGAAAGGAAAGTCAAAGAAATCACATAACAATTTGCCAGGGAAGAATCTCATTCAAACCAAAATATGAGATAATATTCAAGCATAAGAGAATACAAAGCTCATTTCCATTGAACATGATACAAATAACAATCACAATAGTGAAGAGGGAAATCATCCTTCTTACCAAGTTAGAAGATGGAATCCAGAGATCAGAGGTCTTAAGTTGATTCCACTGTAAATCCTATTGTAAGAAGACCACTGATGAGAAGTTCAGGTGCAAAATATTTTTCCAAGTAGACTTTATTTCCGACTTTCCTCAGGTATTAATGTTTTCGACTGTGTGAAGTCGGAATATTTCCGACTGTTACAACATGGAAATGGATCCGAATTACATAAGTCAAAAAAAATGATTATTTTTGTTTCCGACTTATTCAAATCGGAATGTATTTTCCGACGATGTAGAGGCAAAAGTTATAACTACCTGAAGGTCATAATAGTCCATTAAAAAGTGAAATGAGGGCCAAAAAGTCAGTAACGAAGTTCAAAAAGAAAAAGTCAATCACAAAATTGAGTCCGGGAAAAAAACTTATTTTAAAGTTAAGGGTGATTGTCTTATATTTCCTTTTTAGTTTTTTTTCAATGTTTTTTTTTTATAATATTATTAATTAACTAATTTAAAACTTTGATAATTTAGATAAAAAGTTGAAATAATGATAAATTGTACGATTGATTTTAAGGTAATAAAGAAAAAATGACATGTGTCATCGTTTTTTAAGATTGTTAAGATCAAGGATATTGTCATATTAGTACAATGGCTGTTATAGGTGAACATTGATATAACGATAATGATAATAAAATAGATTGGGCGGTATTTGACTATTCGTAGTAGGATAAAAATGAACGAAATTTAAAGTTAAAAGCAAAGTTTACAAATAATTTTTATGAACAAATTTTTTTAAAAAAAATTGCATGAATATGTTTAAAAAGGGAATATCAAAGAATTTCTCATGAAAAATGATTTGAAGACCTTCATAAAAATGCCTACACACAAGCCTATACATAAGATTGCAACAGTTGTCATTTAAGTTTTTTTATTTTATTTTTAACTTAAAAAATAACAAATGTCAAAATCCTATATGTAAATTTATGAGTAGGTCTCTTAATATAGGTCTCACAATCATTGCTCATTCTCGTTAAGGTTTTAGTAAAATAACTTCTCTTCATTTATTTGAATAATAATATTTTTTTTAATTTGTTAATGGATATCCTAAGATATATGTTCAGTATATTTGAAAAAATTAATTTATAGAATTAAACAAATATTTTATGTGATACTTTAAAGAAAAGATACTTTAAGTATTCTTTTAAACACTTGTTATCTAAAGTGTTTTTAATATATACTTTAAAGCACATAAAAAAAGCATTTTTTATTGTACATTTATCCATACATTTTTTAAAAACAATTTGCTAATAAGTGGTCTTAGGGCACTTGATAATGTTACTTTAATAGGAAAAAGAATCATAAGTGAGTATTTATTCTTTTTTCAAAAATTTCAGAAAAATCATTTTTCAATTCTTTTTATCTCCTTTTAGTTGTTTTTCAAGTGTTCCAAAGACATTTATTAGCATTTGCTTATTAGTATTTAGTATTTTTTTTTTTTTTGGTAAGCTTAGTATTTAGTATTTTGATCTCCGAGAGATTTTCGTCCGAAAAGATCATAAATGTGCCTTTGGTTCTTTAGGTTAGCAACATCCTTTAATTTATTATTATAAAAATTCCCTTATTGTCAGAAGAGAAACAGCTGCTTTGCAATGGACACAGGAACAAAATTACTGTAGTACAATCCACAGTAGCATCCCACTTATTACAGCTCAGTGTGCGTACGTTCCTAGCCACCAAAACGGTCTGCACACTCAGTAATGCAACTCCCTCACGCAACAGAGATATCCTTCTTCCATTCGTATCCTTCAACGTACCGGTCTTAAAAAAATATGGTGATTGGTTGACACTTCCAATACTAACAAAATGAAAATAAAAATGAATAGTCTCTTTCCATCTTTTGCCGTTGCTACATGTTTATCACCTTCACATTTATTTACTGTTATGAACATGTATGTCAAAATTCACAGTGAAATGTTAAATTTGTTTGAGGAACTATTTTTGCATAAATATCATTTTTAAAAAGGATAATTTTTAAGAAGGTGTTTTTTTTTTTTTGGCAAAGAATGCTACGCGCTAGGCTAGGCGATTGACGATGACTGAACTTGGGATTTCCTTAGTGAACAATTGGGGACTTTTCTGACATCTTCTATGGCGGCTGCTTACAATGGTGAAGAAGAAGAAGGGAGGTGCTAGTTCCAAGGAAAAGCTAAATCAAAGAGTGTTTGAAACTCCCGAGAGATCTGAAACTAGTCATGAGCTTCAAAAGACGAACACACCATGTGGTGCATATGTAGGTGAGAAAGGTGAGAAGAAACAAAATCAGGACATGGTTGAAGTGGAGGAGTTATTAAATTCGATGGGTTTGGATGGAAATGTGTCTACAGAAGAGATTGCTGGAAAATTAGCAACCCTAATTAAAGGGAAGTTGGTGGAAACTGGTGGCTCAGAAATGAAGCAAAAAGAAGCTGAGAGTGATAAGGTGAAAGTGAAAAATGTATGGAGACTTTTGATATAAATAAAGTGTGAAATGCTGGGGATAAATTGGAATTCATAGAACCTATTGTTGCTGGAGATCAAAAAATTGGGAAAATAAGATTAGAAGATGTTGAACCTGAGGCGAAATTCTGGAATTGTGCGGTTGTGTGCTATGTATTAGGTGCAAATCCTCCCTATTCTATCATGAATGGTTTTATAAGAAGGATTTGGGGCAAATTGAGGGTGGAAAGAGTGTTGTAGATGCCCAATGGCCTCTTCATGGTGAGATTCTGTAATGAAAAAAATGAAGAAGGAGGTTATGAGAACTAATATGTTTAAATTTGATAAAAAAACCTCTGATTGTACGAGATTGGCACCCTAAGATGAATATAAGTATAAAGGAGGCTCTAACTGTTCCAGTGTGGATCTAACTACATGGGTTGGATATAAAATATTGGAATACACAGTCACTTAGCCGCATAATGAGTACTATTGGTGTTCCTATATTGGTGGATTCTATGTCATTTAAGAAGGAAAGATTAAGCTATGCTAGAGTGCTAGTTGAGATGAAGATTGGGGATTCTATGCCTGAGGTAGTATTGTTTGAGAATGAGAAGGGCTTACTGATGGAGCAAAAGCTGGTTTATGAATGGCTACCTATGACTTGTACAAGTTGTAAGGGTTTTGGCCACTTGGAAACCACTTGGAAACTAGATGCAGGAAGAAGGTAGTTAAAGTGCATGAAAAGGAGAAAGACCAGACGGTTGTGAATAAGGAGGTTACTTATCCAAGTGTGTATTATGACTTGGAAATTGTGAAGAGAATGCAAGCAGAGAAGGAGGGAGAATGGACAGTTGTGAGAGAAAATAAAGATAAGAAGAAGACAGATATGGTAGAAGTAGCTGCTCACATTGCATCTGGTCCTGAGAAGTTAAATGGAGAACAAGAGCAAGGAATGGTTGTTCATAGAAGAAAAGGGAAAGAAGTGATGGAAACAACAACTGGTGCAAGCAGCCAGCACAACCATGATCATGGATAAGGTAATTATCTGGAATGTGAGAGGGTTGAATAACCCTAATAAGCAGAAAGATATATTATCTTTTTGCAATAAAAATAGATGTGTTTTTTTTAGCTTAGTTGAAACTAAACTTAAAAGTAATGCCTTTGAAAAATTTGTGAATAAGGCTGGCGAAGAATGAGTCTGGTTTAGAAATCATTGTTATCATCCTAATGGTAGAATAATAGTTGGATAGAACAAGGATGAGTTTGATGGTAAGGTGATAGAAGAAAATAGTCAGATGATGCACTGTGACGTATTCTGTTTAAGCATAAGGAAGAAGATGAGCATTACTGTGGTGTATGGTTCTAACTGTCAGACTGAGAGATATAATCTGTGGCAGAGCTTGATGAATTTAAAACAAGTAATCATAGGTCCTTGGGTGATTGCAGGTGATTCTAATAATCCTTTGCAAACAGGTGATAGAGTTGGAGGTAATCCGGTGATTCAGAGTGAAGTGGCAGGCTTTCAAATGTGTATAGATCAATGTGAAGTCCAAGACCTAAGAGCCGTGGGGCTATTTTATACTTGGAATAATCACCAAGAGGGTCGAAGAGTTTTCTCCAGGATTGACAGGGATTTTGTTAATGGAGATTGGGTCACGGAATTTCCTTGTTCAGAGGTTAGAATGCTAACTTTTCATTTATCTGATCATACTCCTATGATTATAAAAATAGATGATAAATGGAAAGTGCAGCATAAAGCATTTAAATTCTTTAACATGTGGGCAAGTGATCCAGACTTTAAAGGGATAGTACAGAGAAGCTGGTCTGTGCAGGTAGAGGGTTACCTAATGTATTAGGTGTGTCAAAAACTTAAGAAGCTGAGGGTGAAACTAAAAAGATTAAACAAGAGAAAATATTCAGATATAGAAGTTCAGGCCACTGCAGCAAGAGAGGAATTAAAGAAAACTCAAGAGAGACTAGACTCAGACCCATTGAACTGTCAGATTCAAGAACTGGAGATGCAGGCTCTGAAGAAGTGTATAAAGGTAGAGAAAAGTGTGCACAGTTTTCTGTAGCAAAAAGCTAAAGCTCTCTGGTTAAAAGAGGGTGATTCAAATAGTGCCTATTTTCATGCAATATTGAGAAATAGGCAAATGAAATCCATAATCTCTGCTATAATTGAATCTAATGGCAAAATCATTGATGATCAAGCAGGTGTAGAGCAGCACTTTGTGCAATTTTTTAAGACACTGATAGGGAAAAGGAAGGAAAACAGAGAAATGATAGAAGCATCATCATATGAGAAGGGAGTTAGACTGACAGTGGAACAATAACTGATGTTAATTAAGCCTTTCAGCCAAGAAGATGTTAGAAGAGCAACGATGAGTATTGATGAGACAAAAAGCCCAGGTCCTGATGGATATGGGAGTGGATTCTACAAGAAGGTTTGGGATGTTATAGGTGGTGATGTGAGCAAGGCAATCCTGAAATTTTTTCATTCAGGTAAATTGCTTAAACAAATTAACTCAATAGTGATTGCATTGGTTCCTAAGATAGGTGGAGCTTGTCATGTTAAAGATTTCAGACCCATAGCATGTTGTAATGTGATTTACAAATGTTTATCAAAGATAATAGGTGAGAGACTAAAACTGGTTCTGTCTGCATTAGTTGATAGTAATCAAGGGGCTTTTGTTGCAAATAGATCAATTCTGCATAATGTCTTAATATCACAAGATCTTATAAGACTGTATAGAAGGAAGTCAGTGTCAGCAAGGTGTTTAATGAAGATAGACTTGAAGAAGGCATATGATACAGTAGATTGGCTAGCAGTGCAGGAAATGCTTTATGGATTTCAGTTTCTTGAGAAATTCATAAAATGGGTAATGCAATGCATAACTACTACTTCTTTTTCCATTGGCCTTAATGGTGATGTAGTTGGGTTGTTTGAAGGGAGAAGAGGTCTTAGGCAAGGAGATCCCATCTCTCCTATGATTTTTGTCCTAATTATGGAAATTTGGACAAGATATCTGAAAGGTGTAGCAGAAAAGAAGGGGTTTAAATTCCACCCTTTGTGCAAGAATTTGGGCATGACAAATCTTTGCTTTGCAGATGATCTCATGTTGTTTTGCAGAGGTGAGATGAAGTAAATGGCTTTGCTCATGGAAGGTTTCAGTAAATTTTCCTTAGCTACAGGGTTGGAAATAAACCAGCAGAAATCATCCATATTCTTTGGGGGTGTTGAGCAGAATGTTCAGCAGGAGATTAAGAAGAACACAGGGTTTGTTAAAGGTGAATTCCTTGTAAGGTATTTGGGGATGCCCCTAACTCCAATGAAATGGACTGCTCAGGACTGTCAAGTACTGACCAACAAGATTGCAGCAAGGATCAAGTGCTGGACAACAAGAAATCTATCATATGCAGGTAGAATTTGTAACGACCGGAGTCGTCACGAAAATTATGTTATGTTAAATGTATAAGATTAGTGTGTTTTAATGAAATGATATTGATGTTCTTGTGATGGTACATAAAAATAGGAAATAATTTGAACCGGAAACTTCCATATAATTGCATCTTTTATATTTCACATAAAAAGTTTGATTTAATGTACATCATTTTACATTGTTTTCGCCAACACTGATACTGCATCATAACTCTGAGTTAACTAATCTCAGTCAGTGTGCATATACATATATATATAAAAGTGTAATTCAGAGCAGTCCACAAAACTCTATAATATACTAAAAGTCAGCCTACATACTAATGATATATACCTAGCATATAACCTCACATCTCATCCACCATCCACTGGCTCCTAGACGATGGAACGACCTGATCACTCTCCCCTCTAGTCTGTACGACGTCGCCCCCAGCTGGCTCACTCTCACCCTCCTCGAGATCCTCCTCCTCAGAATCCAACTAAACCACCGGAGGTACACGCTCCGATGATGGTGCAAATCTCACAGTCCGAGATGGACCCGGACGGGAAGGATCCTCAGGTGCAGCTCTCTCTGGAGGAGTGCGAGCGGGAGCAGCTGGTCGAAAACGAAAATGAGAATGACGACGTGCAGGCTGGGGTGGTGGAGTACCATGGCGATAAGTAAAAGCGTGAGGTATATGCTGAGCATATATCATAGGTATGCGGAATCGACGAGGACGCGTATAGGCCAAGTGGTTTGGGTGGCGAAAGATCAGCTCCACCTCCCCCTCGAAGGTGGCTCTACGCTCCTCATACTGCCACGTCCCTCTCACGGGACGCATCTCCAGGCACGCCAGGAATCGAGACATCACTTAACAAACAATTAGGGCAAAGGGAGTAAGACAGTGTCATTCACGTATAAATGAATAATTAAATGAACTAGGAATAAACAAACACAATTAGTCAAGTAGCAATTAAAGTCACATAAGCAGATAAGCAATCTCAAATAATCAATTGATAATTACTAAACAATAAATATCAAGCAATAATGAATGTTTCTAATGCATGTGCAATGCAATGCGATGCAAGTGCTTGATGCAATCTCCTCTGTGATATTCTACGAATATCATGCACTTAGCAATTTCACGTTTATCGATAATGTCCTCAACGATTTAATTTACGTTTTATCAAAAACGTTCAAACGATTCAATCTTACGTTTTAACGAAAACGTTCAAACGCTCCACGTATGTTTGATGACAACGTACCAACGATTTATACTAAATAGGAAAAGCAATTAGGAGTAAACGTCTTTCAACCAAGTATACAATTACAACTCCTGCGTAAATTATACTAAAGACCGTCCTCCACAATCACGAAATACCCCGAGAGATCGATAGAATAAAATTATAGTCATTATAAAATTATCCCGAGTCGAGTCTGCAGAACCCACTCATCATTGGACCATTTTACCTATAATTAATTCCCACGGTTATTTGACGTATCAGCGTCATAAACCTAATCTCTGCGTATTCTCATACCGATTTAATCAAATCGAATGTGTCTTTTCCTATTACCCTATCTTAACTCCTTAACACCATGCATGATTTAAATCACAATCAAAATATTAGGATTGATTTCAAATCATTTATTTGGTATTGAATTGATGTTAAAAGAAAGTGACACCAAAACATTCTTTTTAATAGTCAAACATAAAATTTTTAACTTAAAAGAATTAATTAAAAATATTAGTGAAATGTTGGATTAACAAAAAAATACATTTTTCAGGTTTTTGTACAATGTCTAACCAGTTAGAAGGTCATGTAACCGGTTGGTCACATTCAAATTTCCCTTTTTTTCCAATTTTACAGTAACTAACCGATTAGAAGTTGCAGTAACCGGTTAATTCCTGCAGTTTCAATTCTGAAATGCCACTTTTCAACACCAATTCAAAAACCTTTCATTTTCAATCCTTATTATTCATTCACAGAACATATTTGGGCATATTTAAACATGTTCAAACTAATTACGAATACCAATTTCATGAATTACATATACAATTCATCAAGTATGCATATAATCTCATATTTGGCATTCAACATGTCAAAATCAATTTTAGAGCTTCTCAAGTCAAATTTACAGTTTCTTTAGCTCGTGTTAAGTTAATATAACATGTTTGAATGAGTTTTATAACCTATTTTGGCCTCCAAGTCAAAGTCCCAATTCAAAACCTATTGCCCTTGAGCTTGTAAAGCTCTTCTACATTCCAAGCCATTTAATACTCATTCTAGCAAATGAATATCTTCTCCCTTACCTATTGAAGCTTTAAAGACTGATGGAAAAGCAAGAGAAAAGCTCAACACGATTTTGGGACAAAACCACACCTCAGCTGCAACTCTGTTTTTCAGTTTCAACAGGGGTATTGATCAGTGATTTTCAATTCGAATAAGCTAGATAAACTCGTGGATAAAGATTTGAATTTAAACTAGGACACATGAACTTGAGATTGAAACAAATTTGGGTTCAAAAGAGAGCCTGCGCTTATCACACGAATTCAACAAAGATGGCTCCAGAAACTGGCTTATGCTCTGTTTTCCAGCATCAACAGCGTCAAGTTGCAGAGCTAATAACTTTCTCTATAATGCACAAAATCGAGAAGGACTTGTTTCTACTTTAAGAGCGTTCAAAGAACTTCAGTTTGATACAAAGTTTTCTTGTGTTGGTGGCTTAGAGAGGGAAAACGAAGTAACATAAGGGAGGCTTCAGATTTTAATTAGATGAAGTGTTGAGAGTGAAATTGAGTGGTTTAGAATGGGTTTAAGTCACCCACACTCACCACCACTCCTTATGATCAGAGATTGGACGTGTCTCAGACCAAGGTGGCTGATTTTTGGACCAGAAACGTGTTCCTCTTCTCAATTCGAGTTCAAAACCGCCTTAACTCTGGTTCTGCTGAGAGCACTAACCGGTTACTCATCTCACTAACCGATAGTATTGGCAAAACGGGCGGGCTGGCATGGCCTGCACCCGCGCCCGCCCGTAAAATTATTCAGGGCCTAATTTTCAGGCCCTGCCCGCCCTAGTACGGGCGCGGGTAGCCCGGGGGCGGCCCGCGTTTAAAAAAAATAATTAATTAATATTTTTTTCTTTATTTTAGTACAATTTAAAAAAAAAAGTGCGGGCGGGCGACCACGTTGATATTAAGGTGATTTTCTTTTTTTATTTTTAATATTCAAGCCCGCGGGTGGCCCGCGGCCTACCTGCGCCCCCTCGCGAAAAATAACGGGGCGGGCATAATTTAATTATTTTTACAAAAAATTGTGCCCTGCCCGCAAAAAATTGCGGGCGGGCGAGCGGGACCCGCGGGCCAAGGCCTATTTTGCCAATACTACTAACTGGTTAGTGAGGCACAGTTCTGGAAAAATCTAAAGATATTATATTTTATTTCTTTTCTTTTCTTAATATCTTTTAAATCATTCCTTTATTTACAAAAAGAAATAATTACCTTAATAAAATAATTTCCTTTAATTATTTCTTAATTAATTTTTTACAACATAATTATATTCTAATTGTCATAATTATATTATATTCACGTTATAATTTTTATAATAATTAACGTAATTACATATAATTATAATTTCTAATCGGGGATTAATTTTTGGGGTGTTACAGAATTCAATTAATTAATGTTGTTTTACTATCTATGCACATGTACTAGGCTAGTTCCTTCATGATTCCTCAAAAAGTAGTAAAGGAAATTTAAAGATTAAGTAGAGACTTTCTATGGGGAGTCAAGGCTAATGGGAGAGCTTGGTCTCTTATCAGTTGGGAAAAAGTATGTTGTTCTAGCAGAAAAGGAGGGCTTAACATCTACAAGCTAAAGGAATGGAATGAAGCAGCAGTGGTGAAGCAAATTCGGGCAATTACCAATAAGGAAGATTCATTATGGATTAGATGGGTCCATAGTGTATACTTTGTTGGAAATCAAGCTTGCCCTGAAGGACGTAAATAGTCAATGCTAGAAGATTTCTAGAAGATAAAGTTTTGATGATAACAAACAAGTTTCAAGTTTCAAGCATCAAGTCAAGCATCAAGTATCAAGCAGTTCAAGGCTCAAGCTTTCAAGTGCATTATTGTATAAGCCTTCTATAGGAAATTTGTTAGGTAATGAAATTTTATTACAAGTGTGTATTGGCCAAATGAGTTTTTCAGTTTAAGGAGAAGAAAAAGAGTTTTTAAGTGAAAATCAGTTTTAATCTTAGTTTCTGTGGAAGTGCATGATGAAACAACTCTGGATAATTTTAATTAAGTTATGAAAATCTATTTTTACAAGTGCATGAGAGGATAATCGATTACCTTCTCAAAGTAATCGATTACTTTTGTTGCATCATAGAAAAACCAGAGTGTGAATAATCGATTAGGTGAACTTGAATAATCCATTACTTTTTTAATAAGAGTAATCGATTACCTAGATCAAGTAATCGATTATCAATGTTGCATCATACATTTTCCTAAGGCAGAGTAATTGATTACTGCCCTGATGTAATCGATTACATGATGTTGCATCATAGAAAAATCAGAGTCTTTATAATCGATTATTAGACAAGTGGTAATCGATTATATGAGTTGCATCATATACTGAACAGGAGTGAAGTAATCGATTACTTGAAATGAATAATCGATTACTGAATTTTTCAAATGAATTTCAAAGTTTCTATTTTAAGGGAGATAATCGATTACCTTCCTGAAGTAATCGATTACCTCAAGTTTTATTGAAAAACGTGTCAGAATCATTTTGATTTATTTTCATATTTGTTTTTACCTGATTGATTCTGATTTATTTTCAAAATTCGAATTTGATTTTATTTGTGAAATAATTCCTTATTTTTTTAAGAATCAAATCTTTGATTTATTTACTAAATCTTTTTTATTTGGTTTTGATTTTAAAACTTATTTTATTTTATTTCTTAAATCAATTTGATTTGTTTTTGATTTCAAAAATATTCCTTTTACTTTTTTATTTCTAAATCAGATTTTATTTTTAATTTCATTCTTACAATCACTACAACATAATTCACATTCTAAAAAATTCTGATAACGCTTTTCTCTTCTTCTCCACATTCTTCAAGCTTTTCATTGATCATTATTTTGAGAAGAAAATACTTGTATTGCCCAGCACTCTTGTGATTTAATCTCATTATCATAGACCTATATTGTTGTATCCGTGTTGTTGAGAACACACTATACTATTGTAATCACTCACATAATATTGTATTGAACCCTTAGTGGTTAGGGAGAGAATCCCATAGTTGAACGTGTGAGACGTTCGTAGGGCGAGGAACCCTGCTGTGTTATTGAGGCCCTTATTAATATTACCCTTTTGTTATTACTCACACTCATATATCTAATACCTCACCCTAATTCTATTATTCACACCCATAATCCTAAAAACCATAGATACTTACTACTTACACCCACCACCTTCTCAAAAACCTTACTCACCCAAAACCTTCAAAAAATCTTGATCAAAGAACCTTGATCACCCAAAACCTTATGAATTTCACTCCTTGTATGTCTGGGTTTTACCATTGTTTTTCGAGTAATTAGTCAGATTGGTCCCTGACTTTGCGATCATCGATCAAGTTAGTCCCTGACTTTTTCGAAACATCAATTTAGTCCTTGAGATTGCAGCCCGTCCATCAAGTTCGTCCCTGGCGTTTGGTGCTGTGACTCTCCTGTTACGGAATGCACACGTGGACAATAACGGTGGCCAAAACGACGTCGTTTTGGCCACCTGTAAAAAAAAAATTTAAAAGTCCACGTTGGCCCATTCTCTTGGCGCCAAACAAAACACCCTTTTCCCTCTAACCTTTAACATTCTTTCAGAGCAAACCCAAACCCCAAATTCATAAACGAACGACACCAAACCAAACCCCAATTCCAGAAACATTGAAGCAAATCTCAGGAAGCAAACATCAAAGCAAATAACATTATTAGTGCAATCTCCATCGTTTCATCAGCAAGGAAGCTTTAAAAGGTAAGAGAAACCCTAACCCTGAATGAATTTGTGAAAATATGCATTGTTGTTCCCAATATATGTGATTAGGGTTTCGTGCAGGTTATGCATGTTTCTTAAAATGGTTTTTTTTTCATCTTATTGTTTTTTATTTACATAAATGTCAGATTGTGGGTTATTACTTTATTCTCTGATTATGTCCTTGGGGGTAAAAATCATAACAAAAAGGGCTGCCCAATAAACAAGAAACGAAAGCAAGATGAAGAGGCAGCTGAGGCAGCAAAGGCAGCTGAAGCAGCAAAGGCAGGAAAGGGACCTGAGGGAGCAAAGGCTGATGATGGAGGTGCTGCAACACATGGAACTGCTGCTTCAGCCAATGCTGATGTTTTAGGACCTGCAACAACACATGGAACTGTTCCTCAAGCTGAGGCTATAGACACTTCTCAATCTCAACCTCCAATGGATGGAGATTTGTCATCCCAACCTGCACTGACTGAACCTCAAGCTCCAAGGAAGAAACTGCCCATTAAACCAAGAACAAGATCTCAGGTCACATCTGAAGCAGCAAACTTGTCTCTGCCAACAGGAAATTTTTCTCACACAGCAAATGCACCTGAGGAACCAACAATGATTTTCATACCAACACCTGGTTATAGAGGACCACCAGCAATGAAGTGAAATATGGAACTTAACACTGTGGCTGCTATATATGTTTTCGTTTTTTGTTGACATGATGTATTTTGGGTATTATGTGTTTTTGTGGATCATTTGATGTCATGATCTATACTATGTTTGTTTTTGTAGAACTTAGCATTATGTTTGTTTATGGAAGGACAGGATGTCATGTACCTTTTTGGCTAGCTAAGTTTATGATGAAACTGATTTATTTCGTAGGGGTGTAATTGCTTTATAATGCTATAAAGTCAAGGACTTATATGAATTATTTTGGGATTAGTTAGGGACCTTTTTGCATCAAAAAATACATTCGAAAATTCATAATACTCATTCCTTATCATTACATCATAATCCATATACATAATTTCTTGCCAAACACTTAGCATTACAAACAGATTAAAACATCATAAACTAAACAAAAGACTTATCATTCCTTTTTCCAAATGCAACTCATCCCCTACATGATGTTAAAAATGAACACTAGTAAAACAGGTACAATCAGCCAGACCAAACAAAACTTCAATGTCCTAATTTCACCCTCTAATCTAACCACCTTCAAGTTCATTTCCATCCTCTAATCTTCATTGGAAGTATCAACATTCCTTTCAGCCACACTCTTTTCACCATCATTCTTTTTAGCCACACTCTTTTCACCAGCACTCTTTTTAGCCACACTCCTGTCAGCAACACTCCTTTCACTAGCATTGTCTTCACCATCAACCCAACAAAAGAAATTGCGGTAGTTTCCTATCTACAAAAGCCAGCAATAAAAAAGTTTTAATTAAAAAAACACAGAAACAACAATGAGGACAACTTAATAAGCTAACATACACAATGTATACCTTATAGTTAGGACAACCAAGGAAAAGTCTTCCTGGATTGAGAGATGTTTTAGATCTCCTTACCACACTTTTGAGATCACAAAAGCAATAAATAGGATCTCCAGCATTTGACTCACTACGTTCATTGAAGCAATTTTCATTGAAGGAATCTGTGAAGTGATGATTAATGTCACCACCCATTTCATTGAAATTTAGGGTACGCAAACTGGGGTTGATTTTAGAATTAGGGATTGAAAAAAGTGAAGGATGATTTCATATAATGTGACTGGGGTATGGGATTGTGATTTCTGGACGTGATTTCAAGATTGGAGATTTTGATTTGGGAATTAGGTTTTTATATTTGAAAATGTTGAAGAAGATCTTGGAGTCGTTGGATTAGAATGTTAAATTAGAACCGTTAGATAAGTAACTTGACTGTTACTTAAACCGAGAGAAGTTGGAGGATGACAGCGTGACCAAAGCGACGTGTCCACGTGTGCATTCCGTAACAGGAGACTGACAGCACCAAACGCCAGGGACGAACTTGATGGACGGGCTGCAATCTCAGGGACTAAATTGATGTTTCGAAAAAGTCAAGGACTAACTTGATCGATAGTCGCAAAGTCAGGGACCAATCTGACTAATTACTCATTGTTTTTCTTGATTATTTTTAATCATGTTCTATATATTTTTGACTTATGGCAACATATGGATAATGCTTTCAGAAGTCAGAACTGTGGATAGCTTATGATTGATTTGCCTCATGATTGATTTTCTTATTTGTTTATTTATTTATTAATTTATGTTTACTTGTAATATGTCATCATAATATGAGAATTTTGCATACAACGAAAACCCTCTTAAGATTGTTCCAAGGTAACTGAAGAAGGTGTAAAATACCACCAAGACTTCGTCATAGTTTATCAATTTTTTTTAAAAGAACAAATCACACTATGATTTCCAGAGATTGCAAAAAAGATTTCAAATACATTTTGTACAAAACACAAAGATCAATCTCATAATCATATTTAAATAAACAACACCAAATTCCTTTTACATTTTCATATCACAGTTTTAATAAAAGAAGAAGAGAAGAAGTTTATGGACGAAGAAGAGAAGTTTTTTGGAGGAAGGGATGTTTGAACAGAGTAGGTTTGAGTAAAATGGGTGTGGAAAAAGAAGAGAAGGGTTTAGGAGAAGTAGTGGGTGTGATTAAAAATTGAAAGATAAAATTAGTAGATAAGTACAAAATATTTTAAAAATTGGATGAGTAGTAATATAAAGGATGTTAATAAAATCTAAAAAAAAAAAATATTAAGTCTATTGATCTCACTCAACTCTAACACGATGATCTCACTTGACACTAACATAATGATCTCACATGAAAGATACACCTAATTAATAAAAATTAACTCATGTTTTTACAAATTTCAATTTGATTTTGGATTTTTTTTTTCTTTCAAAATTGTTGTTTTTTATTTTAACTTATTTTTGGATTTCAATTTTGTTTCAATTTGTTTTCTTAATTTGGACCTAAACTACTTTTTTAACCATTGAGTCCTAAAACTCAATTTTATTATTTTTTTTTTATGATACAATCCAAGAAAAAATGATTGGATTGTATACGTCTATTCATTCTAAACTCAATAATACTAAAATTATGCATTTTAGCTTAAAATTGAGAGTGTTATAAGGTAAAAAAAAATGTATAAGACATATTTTTTGGTTTTCATCCTGGTATCCGGCCTATTGGGCGTCGAGGGGGTCCCAGGGTTAAGGTTTTATTCCTCTCCCAACGTTGTTGCGGGAGATCGAACCGTAGTTCGCCCTACCAAGTGTAGTCCATGACACCACTACATCAACATCTTGTTGGTAATGTATAAGACATATTAACATATAAATAGTCTTGTATCATAGACAAAATAACAAATATCACTTGTTTATTATTAATTAGTTAATAAATAATATATTCTCATTATCCTTATGAGGTAACTTAATTTTCTCGACCAATGTAACATTATTTCTAAAAATATTCTACTACGAAATCAAAGACCAAAAATATGAACATAGTTTTTTTTAAAAATTCTGTTAATTAAGTGTTTTAAGAGTATTCTTTAAATATTCTAAAATAAGTATGTCAATATAGAAAACTTAAGTTCTAACATTTTTCAATATATTAAATGCATCATTTTTTAATACTGAACATTTTTCTTTTAATTATTCTTAATTTTCTACAATTCTAGAAGATGGTGTATTGGTGTACTTATCTCAAAGAGCAATTATTGAAAAATATATATAAAGAGACTTGCTCATAAGCCTACACATTAGGTTCTTCACATTTGTCATTTAAGTTTTTTTTATTTTTTTTAAACTTAAAAATAACAAGTATCATAATTTTATATGTAGGTTTATATACTTCTAAGTTTCTATAACATTTTTCTATCTCAAATCCTGACTTAACATATCCTTCTGTATTTTTCTTTCAGACATGTGGATGGATAGAAGTGCAAGTGGAACAAACTAAACTAAACTAAACAATCACACTCACACAACAATCTGTCTTGTTCAGTTTCTTAAAGAAAGAAAGAACTCAGCAGCAGCATCATTGCAATGGCTGCATCACCCACCAACCCTTTACTTCTAAGTCAAATTCTAAGGAGGCCTTGCCTTCTTCATCCAACTTGGCTGCTTCATCAGGGTTTCTTGGTATTAGAAAAAAAGAAGAAGTTGGGTGGCTGAGGCTCAGGCTCAGGCTCAGGCTCAGGTCTCAAATTGGACCCTCCAGTGGCTCCAGAGCAACATGCTGGTTCAGGTTTGGTAAAAATGGTGTTGATGCTGAAGGTGCTGGCATTTATGGCAGCCAGTCCCGTAATGATTTTGTTAGGGATGATGTTGAACAGGTAAGTTGGCTTGGCATCTCAAATTCTTCATAGTTATTCCTTTTAAGATATAGTATTTGTGTATGCAATTGAATGTTTAGAAAAATGATAGAGGAGTTTATATATATAGTTAGAGACTAGCACGTGCAATCTACAGCTATGCTAACTTTCTATATTTGATAAAACTACCCTTGCCAAAGTCTAACAGAAACTAACGGCTAAGCTATTAGTACATGATTAATTACATGATACGGAGTAAATAGTTAGGTGCCTATAGCAGCTGCCTAAGGAGGTTAATCCTCCTCTATTGCTGGCTTGCTTAACAATATAAGAATGTGATATGTTTCATAAGGTAATACTACTTTTCTAATCAGCTTTAAAAGTAGTATCACATATCACTTTTATATATGAATAGGAAGATTTGTAGGTAGATTTACTTTTAAAAGTGACATGTGTTAATCCATGCTCCAGTGCAAGAGTAGGTTAGTGTGAGAAATTTATAAATTAGTACTTTAAGTAGTTAAAAATAAAAATAAATGGGAAAAGGAAGAGGAAGTATATAACTATTGAAGAAGGAAAGCTGCAGTAATGAAGATAGATAGAACAATAACTTATGTTTCTACCATGAATTTGGAAGACTGATTTTGTTTGGATTCTTTCTGTGATTAACATGTGCTCAATTGCATACTGGGTTCGTTGTAACCGTACCATTTAGCAGTACCATGTATTCCAGTGTCATCCTCCATTTTTTAATAGAAGGACCTTATGTACATGTCTCATTGAAACAGTGTTTTGTCGTGATCTTGTAAATATAACACTCTCGTTCTAAATGAAAGCTTTCTTCTCAAACTTGTGTGTGTTATAATTTGTAAATGTCATCAACGGAGGATCAGTCCATCTTCATTTTGTATCATTGAAAGAAATTGAATCCTTATATAACCTATAGCAACAGCGAGATGAGAATGTGAGATAACACTTGATATGTGATGGATTCAGCATGCAAGTTGAGAAAAATAGCCATATTGATTTCTTTTATGACCTTCAAGTGTCTTTAATAAAATATTCCAAGAGTTTTTCTAAATCTGTTTCTGTATAGTTCAGTTGAAACATTCTACTTTGTCTGGTTTTTTCTCTATTCAATACTGCATTTGTAGAGATTATTAGAGGATAAATATGTTTGGCAGGGCCTTGATAGTCGTTTCAATCTTGGCACTTCTTCTACTCTAGTAGAAATTGGAGTTTAACCCAATAGGTAGCTCAGTTGGTAGAGTTGCGGAACATAAAGTGCGATCACCTGGGCTCATCCCTGGCAACTGCACAAATTTCCCCCTACCTATCAAAAACTTTGCCTGTATAAAAAATTGGCAGTATTTATTTATTTGATATTCTCCTTTTTCTACTATTTCATATAGTTTCGCTGCACACTTATTGAGTTTCAAACTACCCTATAATCTACTTTCAACTACACTATTTTCTGTGCTATTATTATTATTATTATTATTATTATTATTATTATTATTATTATTATGCCTTTCCCCCTTGTTTTTTTTACCGTCTCTGTGTTTTGTAATTTGGAAAATTAGTTTTGGAAGAGAAAATGCTTTTATGACACTGAAGTAGTAAGAAACTTGGTATTTACATAGTATTTGTTTGCAGTACTTCAACTATATGGGGATGCTTGCGGTTGAGGCATCATATGATAAAATGGAGGCTCTTCTAGACAAGAATATCCACCCCGTGGATATCCTACTGCTCTTAGCTGCCTCGGAAGGTGACAAGCCGAAAATCGAGGAACTCTTGAGAGCCGGAGCAAAATACAATGTAAAAGATGCAGATGGACGGACAGCGCTAGATAGGGCTAGTGATGAAATTAGAAATTTCATTCTTAATTTTTCAGTGCAGAGGGCATGATTAGTTTGTTTCCATCATATAACGGTTCATTTATGTAGTTGTTAACTTTAATAACTTTTGAACTAATGTTGGCGTCATTGCCTTAGGTTGATTTATCATATGCATCAAATTTATCTCAGTAAGTCTATGAACTTGTGAGTTTTGACTAAAACTTGATACACTAATTGAGGACATATCCATAAAAGTACTTGTTACGCAATCCTGCTCGGTCGTGAGGGCTAACTTCGCCCTCCAACTGCAGGAGACGGTGTATATGGTCAATGTATATGCACACTAATGTTACCACCTCCGAGCAACATTCCGACAATGGACCCCATTTATAACTTCATTCTTTCCTGGTCCATAGATGCTTTGCCTGATCTTAATTGTTCTTATAATGTAATCTTTGCTTATAATGGACTCAGTTTGATGGTTGCACAGTATAATGCCAGTCGACTCATTCCTCAGAGAGATGTAAGTATTTATAAATTATCTCCTACCTAATGCGCAACTAATGACCGGACTAATTTTATGTATGCTAATTGTAATTGTTTAAGAGATCTTTTATCAACAATTATGCTTATTATTTTCAGCCTCAATTATTCAGTGTTTGTTTGTTGCACTGTAAGTTGTAACTCTCAATAACTTCACTTACCAGCTATTACAATATTCCCTGAAAAATTGGCTGTGCACCTAGATTGTTGTTGTGGCACCTCTCATTCACAAGATTCTATACTCTTGGTAAATCAAGAATTGTAACCGAAAAATGACCTCTTCTGCTTTTGAATCTATTCTCAATGAATCAAATAGGGATAATAGAAAGAACATTGTGTTGCTGCTAGTCTAAGCTGCATGAAATGAGAGCTGAGGGTCTTTTGATGTTTTGTGCTCTTCTGCTTTTTAATTATGCTGCTTTGCATATGAAACGTCAGCATTAGGCTGATGGTGCAGTATTTATATTTATGTTGCATTTTGTTCTTATGTTCGCTACATTTCCTTTTTTTTTTATTTTTTTAATATTTTGCTTTTTGTTTCTCAGCATACTCACTAAATCACTCTCCATTATATTGGGATGGTGATTAGGCTTTGAAGAGGCTGAGTTTTGGTTGTGGGAGGAGTTGAGTTTGAAGCAGAGGGGTTTGAGATTTGCATTGTTCAAGGTAATTTTTCTGCGTTTTTGTTTTTGTTGTATTCCATCATTCACTATTAACATTGTTGTACAATAATATAATTTAAGTCCAGTTTTTGATGAGAAGGAAAAGGGGTTCTTACTGATAAAATTAGATCAAATTTAAAACAACCTATACAGGTCGTAAAATTAGACCAGTGAACCTAATTTTTCCTGTGTTGTTTTTCTTTTTGATATTTTTTTATCAAGTTCTCAAATTAAAGAACTTCCAAGATAATTTCGGATTTGTGATATACGTCAGCAAGAACAGAACGGAACAGTTTGAGGGGAACAGCCAACGGAAATCTTCGAAGATAGGATTTATTTGTGAGCCTTTTGGAATGAGTCACCCAGAATTTGGCTTGTGCTTCTATAAGTTTTGTGAAGACAATAATTAAAGATGCAGTTGTTGAAGGTTGTTTTCGTGGTGCCACTTAAAGAATAAGAAGTGGTTAAACAATATGGTGGTGGTGAATCACTTTATATTAGTACAATTTGTTGTGTTTGCTTCACGTCTCTATTTCATTGTTTAAGTCATAGTTAGAGATTTATATAGTTTAAGATTTTGCAGAATTGATAACAACGGTAGATGACAAAGAATTGGCTATCTGAAGTTGAAATTTGAGAATAGTTGCTAACACTGCAACCCAGTGAACCTCTCTTTATCATATCATTGACTTTTTCATAATTTACTTCAAATTGTTATTAAAAAGAATTTACCAGGAGATTAGGATTGAGAAAATCAATCAACTAATCCAACTCTTATCTCTTCTCAACTCATCATGTTTTAAGTCATGAACGAGAAGATCGAATAAGTCATTATACATTTTAATAGTAGAAAAATGATTTAGAGACTTACATAAAGAGAGTAGAAAAATGATTTAGAGACTTACATAAAGAGACCTGCACACAAGATTGTGACATTTGTCATTTAAGTTTATTTATTTTATTTTTTTAATTTAAATTTTTTTTGAGATGTATTAAATAAGATGTATAAAATTTTCTACGTTATGTAAATTTTGAGCTTCTTTTAATCTTAAAATTGCATTATTTTGTATAAGATAACAATAATGATTAAAGATATTAAAAAAAAATACTCCTTCTATTTTAAAATATTAGTAAAATTTTCATAACGTCAATAAAAAATAGGAAACATATTTTTAATGCATTGTCTTATAAATCTACCTATTATCAAAACAAATATTTATTACATCCTTCCTTAGTTAATCAAAACAAATATTTATTTCGTATTTTAACTTCAATTTGAAAAAATAAAATTATGTTTTTTACTACATTTTGGGACGAAGGAAGTAACAAAAAGGAACATTATTATTTCAATTTAAAAAAAAAAACTATTCCAATTATTTTAAGGGTCTTGCTAACAAGGGCACTTGTTAAGGTTGCTAAAAGTGGTAAAACAATCATATGTTGGCATTAATCACTCTCTCGAAAATTTCAAAAATCACATTTTTCTATGCCAAAATACCACTTTTAGTTTCTTAACAAGTGCCCTAAGTGCACTTGTTAGCATTTTCCTTATTTTAAATATAAGAAAGAAAGTACTCCCCCGTCCTTATATATAAGACTTTTTGATAGATATCACTTCTATAAATTATCCAATCATTTAATGTATTATTTATTAATTATCCAATTATACATGATAATATAAAATTTTCAAGTGCTTTTAATTATTATGAATTCAATTTGAAAATATATTTTTTGCAATATTTTATTATATATTTTTTGGATAGAGTAAGTACTTATATTGTTTTAAGATCCACAATAGAGTTAGAATCAGATAATCCCATCTTATTGTCTTATTGTTGATATTTTTTATGATAAATCTCTTATATATTGTTGATATTATTGGGACATATTTTTTTTTTCAGTCCATAGAAATGCAAATTCATTTTATTGAAAATTTATTAATAGAAAGAGTATAAACGTAATTAGCCAAATTATTTGGTGGACACGTAATGTTTGATTGATGTTGAATTTGAAAAAAGTCTGAAGTTTGGATCTTATTGAGAATTATATTATTAGTTTTGTTTAAAGTTCTCTCATGAAATAAGATCATATTCTTTATTTATATATATATATATATATATATATATATATATATTAGAATCGAATTGTCAAAAGAATGATTAATTATCTTTTAAAAATTAAAAAAGTAAGAAATTGATAAAGTTCAGGGGATAAAAAATTATTTCATTTTAAACAAGATAATAATAATATTAATAATAAAAAGTAGTATTTTTTTTTTTGGTGAACAAAAGTAGTATTTTTAAGTGTTGAGGATAAACATCCAAAAGCATATATATTTACTTAGGAGTTAATGCATGGAAAGAATCAAAAAGTTTATATATATGTTTAGTTTTTGTTTTTAAAATATTCATTCAGTTAGGGTAAAAGAACAAAATAGTATAAACCAATCAAATTAAAATATACTTTTTGTTGAACAATTTTTTAAGAATATATTATTGTTTTGTTTAAAAGGGAAAAATAAGAAGTCCGGAAAAATAAGAATTTTTTTTAATACTATTGCTCACAATATTAATAATATTGACATGATTTTGGGGTTGGAATCTTTATGAAAATATTTCTATTTGTAGATGATAGTTGTTTAATTTTATGTTACTTTTTTCTTTGGAAGATTTTTTATTTGCATAAATGTTGGAGTGAAAATTTATTCACGAGGTTGAGATTGTTAAATGAATAATTTTGGCATTTTTTATATTTGTACATGATAATTATTTGTCTATATTAATTTTTGGGAAGATATTCTATACATAATAAACATTGGGAGTGCGATTCATTAAGGAGTTGAAATCGTTAAAAAAATAATTTTGCTTATTTCTTAACTTTTTGGATGATTATTGTTTAAGTATATGTTGGTGCTGTAAAGTTTAATTTTAGTTTCATATAAGAGGTGCAATGCACTAATTAAGTTACATCCCGTCCAAAAAATTTACTCCGTGTAGTATCGCACTGGTAAATATACTAGAATCAAATTAAAAGTAAAGAATTTGTTTAAAAAACAAATGTTAATTGAACATTTAAGGATTAACATTTACACCACAGTTTTTGTTGAGTAAAAAAAATAAAAGCAACATTTTGTAATTAATTTTTTTATAGGCAAAATATTTTTTATTTTTTATTTTTTTTTACAAAGGAATAGGATAAGGGAATTTAAATCCACCAAATGATGGAACCCAGGATCAAACATAAGACTTCCAACTCCCAAATCTTAAAACTTGTACCTAATCATGTGGGCTACACGCCCCTTGTCAACATTTTGTAATTGATTACCATATGTGATGTTTAATATAAACAATAATTTAAGATTTTATTTTTATTTTTTTTAAAAGTACTTTGTCTGATCCACTTTATTTATTGAATTAATTATTTTTTTTATCTAACTACTTTGACAAAATTCATCTGCATATAATCTAAAGCTTATTAATATAAACACATGAAACAAACTGTTCGAAAACTCATACTCAAATCAAAGAGCCTTATATAAAAAATTAATATGTTGCTGAATTACAGAATCAAGCACAATGCGACTTACTATTAACAGAATTCATCTAGCAATTTAAACAAAAGATAATAAAAACCCATAACTTTTGTTTATAAAGTAGTCTATACTCCTCATTAAAATTTTCTTTACATTGAATCCAAATCAATATTAAGCTTTTTGAGGCTTTCACAGATTATCTTGCCTTCAATATCTTAGCCCACCTCATTTAGGAAAGTAGACCTAATCTATCTATATACAATAAAATTTCAACCGAACCCCATCGGAAAAGAAATGAGGCTGGGACTAAAATTGGGGGATGGGGACTACTACTCAAAACATAAAGGCATTGGCTACAACTTCATATAAAAAACTCAAAAAAGACTATATATTTTGAACATTTTCAAAAGCTAACCAACACATACTACAATTGATAACAACATAACAAGAATGTGATGCCGCCAGCTATGTAAATTGGCTACATGCTTCACCATAGCTGTTCTGCATTTCCGTAGAATGTCATGCCAGCATTTTTAAATTGATAATAACATAAGCATAATTCAACATAGCTGTTCTGCATTTCTATTGGCTATAAATAATGATGACCTACTAATTGGTTTGGGCTTATATACTAATCCAACTTAAGCTGCAGATAAACAGCCACAATTCAAATATTTGCATTTCTGCTGGCTGTAAAGATGGCCCCAATATCACTCTATGAAACAAACACATATGTTAGAAAAAAAGAGAAAGAAAAACAAAGTAGGAAGTGTAATGGATTTTAGAGAGTGTGATGTATGAGTTATGCACATATGTTTCCAACACCTAATGACATATATATATATATATATATAGATATATGAAAAGCAGAGCAGTTAAAAACAAGAGAGAACAAATAAACAAAGGGAAATGTATAAATTAAAATAGTCAAGAGGCTTCAACAAAAGCCACTACCCAAAATAATAGAGAAAGAACGGCAGGCATACATCCAACTTAGAACCGTTAAAACATCATCATAACATCAGTTAAAGACAACAAGCAGGCAGAGTATTTGAAATCCAATTGAGGACCCTTTAAACATCATAACTTATATTAAACACAACAGGCAGGTAGAATATTTAAAGATCCAAACGGTGTTCACTTCATCCGCGACCATCAGCAGCTGCACCACCATCAGCAGGCATATCCACAACATAACCACCTTTCTCATCGATGCGACGGCGACCGGAAGAGTGTGGACTACCACCACCACAAGACAAACCTTCCCCATCATCTTTGGAGTCTTTGGTGACAGAAAAAACAGGTCCTTCATAACCTTCGACGAGTTCCATCATTTGTTTGGAGAGTTCGGTCTCAGGGGAGACAGCAGGGGGGACATCATCGTCTTTGGTTCCAGGGGGTACATCACTGCAGCTGCGGTCTTTGGTCCCAGGATAGCCACGATTGATGGACTTAAAAACGGTGAGAGTGTGGCCTCTAAGTAGATGGCCGTTGAAAAGCTGAATAGCATCAAACATGGACTTCTCATACTCAAAGGAGACAAAACCAAAGCCCTCAGACTCTCCAGTTTTCTTGTCCTTAATAATCTTGGATTCAACAATCTTTCCAGCTTTACAGAAGAGTTCATCAAGTTCTTCAATTGTGGTATCCTTAGACAGCCCAGTAACAATGCAACGGTTTTGATAATCTGCATTGCATATATACATACATATTTTTATATTATTCGATGTATGTACAATAAAATACAGTAAAATATAGTGTTAGGTGAGCAAGCTAATCAGCAAATAAATTACGAGGTTGTGGTGCGCCCTTGGCCGCCAAATAACAAACGCTATCTTCCTCTGACCACTCTTGATCCCAATCTTCCAAGTTGAAGTCATCATCGGTTGCTTCCCTCTTTAAATTATCCCGGAAATACTGACACAGTTGAGTCTCGGTTAGGTCAGGTTTGCCCAATCGCTCCCTGTGATACTGAAGAAGCCATGGAAAAGGGATGCAGAAACAATCATCATCCTCATCAGATACACCTTCATCAGAATCAGATAGATCAGCAAAAGCAACATCATCAGCACGAGGAGGACGAGGAGAACGAGGAGGAGGAGGACGAGGGTAAGGGCGAGAAGGACGAGGACAACATTCCTTAAATTCTGGACAAGAAACAGAAGAAGAAGAAGAAGACGACGCCGCCATCGAGAGATATTAGGGTTTGTTTGTGCGATCCTCTCGATAGTGATAGGTATATGGGACATGGCTTGCTACCGTGGCATAATCCTGGGCGTCGACCCGTGTACTTACCCCATCTGCACCGTCCACCCCTAACATTTATCACGTGGCACAATCCAGAACGCACAATCAAACACAGATAACGTCCTCGCCTCCCACACTATCGTCTCCGTTTAGGGGTATAACCGTGGAATTGATGGAGGGACCAAAATCACTACAAATCGTAAATTGGGGGACCAAAATCGTCAAATTGAAAAAATTGGAGGACCAAAAGTGCAATTAAGCCTATTAATTGCTATATGAGCAACTACGAAAGAAAGGAATCATATACCTTCGGATTCGTACAAAGCTTGTGCCTCAAAGGCCAAACGCGAAAAATGTTACCATTTTGACGGCTTTTTTTCCTAATTAGGGTCAATTAAAAAACTATTTACCAATTTGGGGGGTTTCAAAACTATTTCTCGGGTAGGGGTTGTTTTTGCCAACGTGGAAGAGAGAAGAATTTTTTTTTTATACACGTGGCAGTGTAGCGCCACCGGTCCCCATTGGTCAGGGACTGCCACCTTTTACTTAAAAAAAAAGAAAAAGAAAAAAAAAAGCAAAAGCTGAGAAAAAAAATACAAACACGTCTAATACTCTAACTCTAAATAGTACTCCCTCCGACTCAAAATATAAGAAACCTAAGCTGATAAGAAAGATTACGACGAGGTATATTATTGAAATTGAAATTATTTCGGGTTTGTTTTCAATTAGTTGTTATATTTCATATTTAATTTAAAGTGAAAGCTCATAATTTTCTCGGTTGATGTACTTTGGTTTGAGAATTAGAAATAAGATTGAGGAGGAGGGAGCATAGACGTGTGAGGTTGGGGTTAAGTTTTATTATTGGGTTTTTTTTTATTTACAACTTTCTTAAGGTTTGATCTTATAGTTTGGCATCTTGATATTCGTTTCGAATGATAACATCAAATGGAAATCATGGAAAGAGTTGTTTTTTGTTTCCATTTTTTTAATTTTAAATTGGTGCACCGAAAGAACTAGATTTTGAAGGTTGATTTGGCATGGGAATAAGTCATGAGCTTGAGTACCATTGTACTAGGGTGGTATGTGCTTGTCTGTTGGACTTATTGTGTTTTCCTTTTTTTTTCTGTACATTGGTTTCCTCCGGTTTGTTTGATGATTTAATGCTGTTTTACTTGCATGTCACAGAGGTTGAAGACACAAGCCACAGGACAGCTTCCTTGGATGGTGTTGCTGTTTTGAACCTTTCACTTTTCTGTCTTGAAGGTATCTATGACATCCTTTGTTGCAATGTTTTATCTATTAGAGTTGCTTATTACATCATTTATGTTCATATTTGATTTCCCCCTGGGCCCCTTGTTTTAGGTAAGTTCTTGCTTTCTACTAAGTTGTTTAGGCATCTAAATGGGATTTGAGGTGTTCTGCCATTCCTCAGCACTGTCTTGGGGTGCTTTTACCCATTTTATTTTTGGTCTGTCTCCTTTTAAATTATTGTTGAATGCATTCATCAAAATTGGTCAAATTTTTGTATGGACTTATTTGGTGATGTACTGAATTGATCAAAATAATGTATCGGATGATAGACTACTAGAAAAGGTTAAGAGAATTGCTGATATCTAAGTGATATTAAGTTGTATGAATGAAATACCAATTCATGATAATTTGGGTAGCTGAAGTTATATGTTCCTCCTTTTTGTGAGAGAATCTGGATTTTAAATTAGATCAGCATCATTTAAATTCGTTGTACATATTTGAAAGAATTTGATGTTAAATTCTAGTGTTGGTTTTTGTATAGCTTGTTGGTGTTGGGTTTATTTGTATTTACTTGTCAGTTTATAACTTCTACAGTTTATGTTGGAGTAGATGGATTGATCAAGTGAGGAATGAAATAAGATTCAAGGCTATGAGGTGGAGGAAAAAAACAAAAAAATACCACCCTGTTTTTCATGCTTCAGTATTGTCTTTTTCCAAGGTGATTTGGTTACCATCTCTTCTGATGATGAATTAAGGTGAAGGTGAACTGAAACAAGATCCATGTACTCATTTCTACTTTGGGTTTTAAATTCGTCTGTAGAAATAACTATGCTATGGAAATGATGTGTTAGATTAAAGTTATGAACTTGTAGATTTTGCAAGTTATTATTTATAGAGTTATGTTTTTTTATTGGAAGGACAAGTACGAGTTTTGCAGAGAAGCTGCTGGACTACTGGAGCTCTCCACCTAATTCGGGAGGGGGAGATTGATGAGGTCAATTCCCTCATTTGTGGAGATGAAAAAAAAAATAGTAAAACAATAAAAGAAAGCAAGAAAAAAGGAAAGGCTTAGAGAAAATCATGCAAGGAAAAGAACGAATAAGTTGCGGAAGAAATAATTAAAATTAGAAAATCATTTTAGTATAAAATGCATGTAAGTTTCTCATTTATGCAATCAATTTTCAGAAATCAAAAAGTTAAGTTTGAGAAAGTGGGAGAGAAAGATAACACAAAGCCTCTTGAGAAATAAGCCAAGAGAGAGAATAGTTTATCCACCTTAGGTTTGGTGAGACTTATTGTGTTGTTGTTATTTTTTTATAGTGAAATACAATAGAAATCATTTTGTCCATTTTATATACACAAAGCTGGGAAAAGTTAGATCCTGGGAGCATTAAATTTATCTATTCATTATTCAATTGTTTCACCTTTCCCAACACACCCATGATCTAGGACCAACTAATATTTTTTTCCCCACGATATACTGCCCCACATGATTGTAAATTTAAGATTGAATGGAAGGAACCTCAGAGTCATGCACGTCTCTTTAGTCTTCACTGATCAAATAATGAATTGCTCTAGCTTTCAAGTTTCAACTCATTATCCTAATACAATTAACATTGGCTCAACTCATTATTGATGAACTTCTGCATTTTAATTTTTAACCAAGTAACCCAATATTTAACCCCACCTAAGAGCATATTTGGACTTTATTTCTACTCATACAATATTCAGCTGATTTTACCTTAAACTAAAGCCCTACAAATATGAAGAAGGAAACATTCATAACATATAGTCTGAGCAAAGAAAATAATTAGTTACACAACATAATCCTCAAATCAACATTAAATGTTTCTAATAATAAACTAATTACCACCAAAGTGCTTATAATATCTCTAGCCTATCCTAAACTTTTTTGGTCTTCTCTCAAACAAGTGAAGTTTCACTCTTGCTATGTGGCCTTCTTGATTTTCTTCAACTTGAATATCTATCGACTTGTAACCAGGCAACAGAAATCCCTAAGACTAAAAATCCACAAACGCAGCTGGTGTCATAAATATCATATAGGGATATTATGTGTGGAGTGAGAAGGGGGAGTGGAAAAGGAGATTTTATATTTTTATGGGCCAATCAACCAAATTTTATTTATTTTCCTAGGCAGAGAAAGCAAGTATAGCTCAATTTGACTACAGTACCTTATTCCCTTATGTCCCCCTATCATACAAAAAATAAACGAAATCATATATATATATATATATATAAAATTAGTTGAATATATTTAATTTTCTCAAAATCATAAAAAATATTACTACTTTAGGAAAATTGCATTGAAAATGACACAAAAATTAAATGAGATTACTATTTTCTAGAAACATTTTATGAATGATTATATTAGGAATAAAAAGTTAGTTAACTTTTTTTTTTTATATTAGAGACCAAGAAAAATATGTCTGAATTTTCTTATATTAGATATCGGAATGAGTATATTTTTATACTCCCTCCGTTTTATATATAGTGTATTTTAAGATTATGCACGTGGTTTAAGAAATAATTAAATGATGTAATAATTTGATGTATTTTGAGTATAATATTGCTATATAATCATTATTGAATAAAGATAAAGATATATGAAGTGAAAAAGAAAGTGTGATAAATAGGGATGTGTTGAGAGAAAAAAATTATATATTGGGTTTTGTAAAAGAACAATACATATAAAACATGAAATAAAAACTTTGAAACACTACATATGAAACGGAGAGAGTATTTATTACTACAAAGATTAATCACAAGACTTTCTCTTTTTGAACTCCGTTACCGATTTTTTGGCCCTCATTTCACTTTTTAATGGACTATTATGACCCTCAGGTAGTTATAACTTTCGCATCTAAATCGTCAGTAAATACATTCCGATTTGAATAAATCGGAAACAAAAATAATCATTTTTCCGACTTATGTAAGTCGGATCCATTTTTGTGTTGTAACAGTCAGAAATATTCCGAATTAACACAATCGAAAACATTAATACGTGAGTAGCAACTTAACCAACTCGATGAAAGCACTTGGAGTAGACATATTTACTGGTTTTGGATCTATTGTCGTACGTAGCATATTAATACTATGCTCTTTGGATTATGTTGCATCCCTGGTATATATTAATGTGATCACTTAAGCCAATGTATATCATGAAATAGCCAAAAAAAATGTTGACATTTTAATTTTCTGTCTTATTTATGAATATGTGCGGGGTCCCCAAAAGGTGAAAATTGACTCCTCAGACAAGATAGTAACCGCAAAAAATATCATCATTGCCACCGGTTCTGTTCCTTTTGTCCCCAAGGGCATGAAGGTGGATGGTATAAAATTCTTTTCTCTTCATGACATTAATATTTGATAATCCTCGTTCTTGTTTTAGGCTATGTTTGGTACAACGTTGGAAACGTGAATACTAGAGCAAAATTACGTTGAGAAAGCATGAAACGTATAAGCTATACAAAATTGTGTTGGGCCAAACGCACGTTGGGTATCTTTCCAACGTGAAAACAAATATAGCATTAATTGATTCACTTGACTTAGGCTTGTCTTAAACAGTTAAATTGTCTTAAAAAAGCATTAGAAAGGAAAGTCAAAGAAATCACATAACAATTTGCCAGGGAAGAATCTCATTCAAACCAAAATCTGAGATAATATTCAAGCATAAGAGAATACAAAGCTCATTTCCATTGAACATGATACAAATAACAATCACAATCTGATGCAGCTGCAGATAATCAACACTTTAGTGAAGAGGGAAATCATCCTTCTTACCAAGTTAGAAGATGGAATCCAGAGAGGTCTTAAGTTGATTCCACTGTAAATTCTATTGTAAGAAGACCACTGATGAGAAGTTCAGGTGCAAAATATTTTTCCAAGTAGACTTTATTTCCGACTTTCCTCAGGTATTAATGTTTTCGACTGTGTGAAGTCGGAATATTTCCGACTGTTACAACACGGAAATGGATCTGAATTACATAAGTCGAAAAAATGATTATTTTTGTTTCCGACTTATTCAAATCGGAATGTATTTTCCAACGATGTAGAGGCAAAAGTTATAACTACCTGAGGGTCATAATAGTCCATTAAAAAGCGAAATGGGGGCCAAAAAGTCAGTAACGGAGTTCAAAAAGAAAAAGTCAATCACAAAATTGAGTCCGGGAAAAAAACTGATTTTAAAGTTAAGGGTGATTGTCTTATATTTCCTTTTTAGTTTTTTTTCAATGTTTTTTTATAATATTATTAATTAACTAATTTAAAACTTTGATAATTTAGATAAAAAGTTGAAATAATGATAAATTGTACGATTGATTTTAAGGTAATAAAGAAAAAATGACATGTGTCGTCGTTTTTTAAGATTGTTAAGATCAAGGATATTGTCATGTTAGTACAATGGCTGTCATAGGTGAACATTGATATAACGACAATGGTAATAAAATAGATTGGGCGGTATTTGACTATTCGTAGTAGGATAAAAATGAACGAAATTTAAAGTTAAAAGCAAAGTTTACAAATAATTTTTATGAACAAATTTTTTTTTAAAAAATGCATGAATATGTTTAAAAAGGGAATATCAAAGAATTTCTCATGAAAAATGATTTGAAGACCTTCATAAAAATGCCTACACACAAGCCTACACATAAGATTGCAACAATTGTCATTTAAGTTTTTTTATTTTATTTTTAACTTAAAAAATAACAAATGTCAAAATCCTATATGTAAATTTATGAGTAGGTCTCTTAATATAGGTCTCACAATCATTGCTCATTCTCGTTAAGGTTTTAGTAAAATAACTTCTCTTCATTTATTTGAATAATAATATTTTTTTTAATTTGTTAATGGATATCCTAAGATATATGTTCAGTATATTTGAAAAAATTAATTTATAGAATTAAACAAATATTTTATGTGATACTTTAAAGAAAAGATACTTTAAGTATTCTTTTAAACACTTGTTATCTAAAGTGTTTTTAATATATACTTTAAAGCACATAAAAAAAGCATTTTTTATTGTACATTTATCCATACACTTTTTAAAAACAATTTGCTAACAAGTGGTCTTAGGGCACTTGTTAATGTTACTTTAATAGGAAAAAGAATCATAAGTGAGTATTTATTCTTTTTTCAAAAATTTCAGAAAAATCATTTTCCAATTCTTTTTATCTCCTTTTAGTTGCTTATCAAGTGTTCCAAAGACATTTATTAGCATTTGCTTATTAGTATTTAGTATTTTTTTTTTTTTGGTAAGCTTAGTATTTAGTATTTTGATCTCCGAGAGATTTTCGTCCGAAAAGATCATAAATGTGCCTTTGGTTCTTTAGGTTAGCACTTCCAATACTAACAAAATGAAAATAAAAATGAATAGTCTCTTTCCATCTTTTGCCGTTGCTACATGTTTATCACCTTCACATTTATTTACTGTTATGAACATGTATGTCAAAATTCACAGTGAAATGTTAAATTTGTTTGAGGAACTATTTTTGCATAAACATCATTTTTAAAAAGGATAATTTTTAAGAAGGTGTTTTTTTTTTTTTGGCAAAGAATGCTACGCGCTAGGCTAGGCGATTGACGATGACTGAACTTGGGATTTCCTTAGTGAACAATTGGGGACTTTTCTGACATCTTCTACGGCAGCTGCTTACAATGGTGAAGAAGAAGAAGGGAGGTGCTAGTTCCAAGGAAAAGCTAAATCAAAGAGTGTTCGAAACTCCTGAGAGATCTGAAACTAGTCATGAGCTTCAAAAGACGAACACACCATGTGGTGCATATGTAGGTGAGAAAGGTGAGAAGAAACAAAATCAGGACATGGTTGAAGTGGAGGAGTTATTAAATTCGATGGGTTTGGATGGAAATGTGTCTACAGAAGAGATTGCTGGAAAATTAGCAACCCTAATTAAAGGGAAGTTGGTGGAAACTGATGGCTCAGAAATGAAGCAAAACGAAGCTGAGAGTGATAAGGTGAAAGTGAAAAATGTATGGAGACTTTTGATATAAATAAAGTGTGAAATGCTGGGGATAAATTGGAATTCATAGAACCTATTGTTGCTGGAGATCAAAAAATTGGGAAAATAAGATTAGAAGATGTTGAACCTGAGGTGAAATTCTGGAATTGTGCGGTTGTGTGCTATGTATTAGGCGCAAATCCTCCCTATTCTATCATGAATGGTTTTATAAGAAGGATTTGGGGCAAATTGAGGGTGGAAAGAGTGTTGTAGATGCCCAATGGCCTCTTCATGGTGAGATTCTGTAATGAAAAAAATGAAGAAGGAGGTTATGGGAACTAATATGTTTAAATTTGATAAAAAAAACCTCTGATTGTACGAGATTGGCACCCTGAGATGAATATAAGTATAAAGGAGGCTCTAACTGTTCCAGTGTGGATCTAACTACATGGGTTGGATATAAAATATTGGAATACACAGTCACTTAGCCGCATAATGAGTACTATTGGTGTTCCTATATTGGTGGATTCTATGTCATTTAAAAAGGAAAGATTAAGCTATGCTAGAGTGCTAGTTGAGATGAAGATTGGGGATTCTATGCCTGAGGTAGTATTGTTTGAGAATGAGAAGGGCTTACTGATGGAGCAGAAGCTGGTTTATGAATGGCTACCTATGACTTGTACAAGTTGTAAGGGTTTTGGCCACTTGGAAACCACTTGGAAACTAGATGCATGAAGAAGGTAGTTAAAGTGCATGAAAAGGAGAAAGACCAGACGGTTGTGAATAAGGAGGTTACTTATCCAAGTGTGTATTATGACTTGGAAATTGTGAAGAGAATGCAAGCAGAGAAGGAGGGAGAATGGGTAGTTGTGAGAGAAAATAAAGATAAGAAGAAGACAAATATGGTAGAAGTAGCTGCTCATATTGCATCTAGTCCTGAGAAGTTAAATGGAGAACAAGAGCAAGGAATGATTGTTCAAAGAAGAAAAGGGAAAGAAGTGATGGAAACAACAACTGGTCCAAGCAGCCAGCACAACCATGATCATGGATAAGGTAATTATCTGGAATGTGAGAGGGTTAAATAACCCTAATAAGAAGAAAGATATATTATCTTTTTGCAAGAAAAATAGATGTGGTCTGTGCAGGTAGAGGGTTACCTAATGTATTAGGTGTGTCAAAAACTTAAGAAGCTGAGGGTGGAACTAAAAAGATTAAACAAGAGAAAATATTCAGATATAGAAGTTCAGGCCACTGCAGCAAGAGAGGAATTAAAGAAGATTCAAGAGAGACTAGACTCAGACCCATTGAACTGTCAGATTCAAGAACTGGAGATGCAGGCTCTGAAGAAGTGTATAAAGGTAGAGAAAAGTGTGCATAGTTTTTTGCAGCAAAAAGCTAAAGCTCTCTGGTTAAAAGAGGGTGATTCAAATAGTGCCTATTTTCATGGAGTATTGAGAAATAGGCAAATGAAATCCATAATCTCTGCTATAATTGAATCTAATGGCAAAATCATTGATGATCAAGCAGGTGTAGAGCAGCACTTTGTGCAATTTTTTAAGACACTGATAGGGCAAAGGAAGGAAAACAGAGAAATGATAGAAGCATCAGTATATGAGAAGGGAGTTAGACTGACAGTGGAACAACAACTAATGTTAATTAAGCCTTTCAGCCAAGAAGATGTTAGAAGAGCAATGATGAGTATTGATGAGACAAAAAGCCCAGGTCCTGATGGATATGGGAGTGGATTCTACAAGAAGGTTTGGGATGTTATAGGTGGTGATGTGAACAAGGCAATCCTAAAATTTTTTCATTCAGGTAAATTGCTTAAACAAATTAACTCAATAGTGATTGCATTGGTTCTTAAGATAGATGGAGCTTGTCATGCTAAAGATTTCAGACCCATAGCATGTTGTAATGTGATTTACAAATGTTTATCAAAGATAATAGGTGAGAGACTAAAACTGGTTTTGTCTGCATTAGTTGATAGTAATCAAGGGGCTTTTGTTGCAAATAGATCAATTCTGCATAATGTCTTAATATCACAAGATCTTATAAGACTGTATAGAAGGAAGTCAATGTCACCAAGGTGTTTAATGAAGATAGACTTGAAGAAGGCATATGATACAGTAGATTGGCTAGCAGTGCAGGAAATGCTTTATGGATTTTAGTTTCCTGAGAAATTCATAAAATGGGTAATGCAATGCATAACTACTACTTCTTTTTCCATTGACCTTAATCGTGATGTAGTTGGGTTGTTTGAAGGGAGAATATGTCTTAGGCAAAGAGATCCCATCTCTCCTATGATTTTTGTCCTAATTATGGAAATTTGGACAAGAAATCTGAAAGGTGTAGCAGAAAAGAAGGGGTTTAAATTCCACCCTTTGTGCAAGAATTTGGGCATGACAAATCTTTGCTTTGCAGACCATCTCATGTTGTTTTGCAGAGGTGAGATGAAGTCAATGGCTTTGCTCATGGAAGGTTTCAGTAAATTTTCCTTAGCTACAAGGTTAGAAATAAACCAGCAGAAATCATTCATATTCTTTGGGGGTGTTGAGCAGAATGTTCAGCAGGAGATTAAGAAGAACACAGGGTTTGGTAAAGGTGAATTCCTTGTAAGGTATTTGGGGATGCCCCTAACTCCAATGAAATGGACTGCTCAGGACTGTCAAGTACTGACCAACAAGATTGCAGCAAGGATCAAGTGCTGGACAACAAATGTATAAGATTAGTGTGTTTTAATGAAATGATATTGATGTTCTTGTGATGGTACATATAAATAGGAAATAATTTGAACTGGAAACTTCCATATAACTGCGTCTTTTATATTTAACATAAAAAGTTTGATTTAATGTATATCATTTTACATTGTTTTCGCCAAAACTGATACTGCATCATAACTCTGAGTTAATTAATCTCAGTCAGTGTGCATATACATATATATAAAAGTGTAACTCAGAGCAGTCCACAAAACTCTATAATATACTAAAAGTCAGCCTACATACTAATGATATATACCTAGCATATAACCTCACATCTCATCCACCATCCACTGGCTCCCAGTTGATGGAACGACCTAATCACTCTCCCCTCCAGTCTGTACGGCGTCGCCCCCAGCTGGCTCACTCTAGCCCTCCTCGAGATCCTCCTCCTCAGAATCCACCTGAAACACCGGAGGTACACGCTCCGATGATGGTGTAAATCTCACAGACCGAGATGGACTCGGACGGGAAGGATCCTCAGGTGCAGCTCTCTTTGGAGGAGTGCGAGCGGGAGCAGCTGGTCGAAAACGAAAATGAGAACGACGACGTGCAGGCTGGGGTGGTGGAGTACCATGGCGATAAGTAAAAGCGGGAAGTATATGCTGAGCATATATTATAGGTATGCGGAATCGACGAGGACGCGTATAGGCCAAGGGGTTTGGGTGGCGAAAGATCAACTCCACCTCCCCCTCGAAGGTGGCTCTACGCTCCTCATACTCCCACGTCCCTCTCACGGGACGCATCTCCAGGCACGCCAGGAATCGAGACATCACCTAACAAACAATTAGGGCAAAGGGAGTAAGACAGTGTCATTTATGTATAAATGAATAATTAAATGAACTAGGAATAAACAAGCACAATTAGTCAAGTAACAATTAAAGTCACATAAGCAGATAAGCAATCTCAAATAATCAATTGATAATTACTAAACAATAAATATCAAGCAATAATGTATGTTTCTAATGCATGTGCAATGCAATGCGATGCAAGTGCTTGATGCAATCTCCTCTGTGATATTCTACGAATATCATGCACTTAGAAATTTCACGTTTATCGATAACGTCCTCAACAATTTAATTTACGTTTTATCGAAAACGTTCAAACGATTCAATCTTACGTTTTAATGAAAATGTTCAAACGATTCAATCTTACGTTTTAACGATTTATACTAAATAGGAAAAGCAATTAGGAGTAAATGTCTTTCCACCATGTATACAATTACAACTCCTGTGTAAATTATACTAAAGACCGTCCTCAGCAATCACGAAATACCCCGAGAGATCGATAGAATAAAATTATAGTCATTATAAAATTATCCCGAGTCAAGTCTGCAGAACCCACTCATCATTGGACCATTTTACCTATAATTAATTCCCACGGTTATTTGACGTATCAGCGTCATAAACCTAATCTCCGCGTATTCTCATACCGATTTAATCAAATCGAATGTGTCTTTTCCTATTATCCTATCTTAACTCCTTAACACCATGCATGATTTAAATCACAATCAAAATATTAGGATTGACTTCAAATCATTTATTTGGTATTGAATTGATGTTAAAAGAAAGTGACACCAAGACATTCTTTTTAATAGTCAAACATAAAATTTTTAACTTAAAAGAATTAATTAAAAATATTAGTGTTGGATTAACAAAAAAAATACATTTTTCAGGTTTTTGTACAGTGTCTAACCGATTAGAAGGTCATGTAACCGATTGGTCACATTCAAATTTCCCTCTTTTTTCCAATTTTACAGTAACTAACCGGTTAGAAGTTATAGTAACCGGTTAGTTCCTGCAGTTTCAATTATGAAATGCCACTTTTCAACACCAATTCAAAAACCTTTCTTTTTCAATCCTTATCAATCATTCACAAAACATATTTGGGCATATTTAAACATGTTCAAACTAATTACGAATACCAATTTCATGAATTACATATACAATTCATCAAGTATGCATATAATCTCATATTTGGCATTCAACATGTCAAAATCAATTTCAGAGCTTCTCAAGTCAAATTTATAGTTTCTTTAGCTCGTGTTAAGTTAATATAACATGTTTGAATGAGTTTTATAACCTATATTGGCCTCCAAGCCAAAGTCCCAATTGCCCTTGAGCTTGTAAAGCTCTTCTACATTCCAAGCCATTTAATACTCATTCTAGCAAATGAATATCTTCTCCCTTACCTATTGAAGCTTTAAAGACTGATGGGAAAGCAAGAGAAAAGTTCAACACGATTTTGGGACAAAACCACACCTCAGCTGCAACTCTGTTTTTCAGTTTCAACAGGGGTATTGATCAGTGATTTTCAATTCGAATAAGATAGATAAACTTGTGGATAAAGATTTGAATTTAAACTAGGACACATGAACTTGATATTGAAACAAATTTGGGTTCAAAAGAGAGCATGCGCTTACCACACGAATTCAATAAAGATGGCTCCAGTAACTGGTTTATGCTCTATTTTCCAGCATCAACAGAGTCAAGTTGCAGAGCTAAAAACTTTCTCTATAGTGCACAAAATCGAGTGGGACTTGTTTCTAGTTCAAGAGGGTTCAAAGAACTTTAGTTTGATACAAAGTTTTCTTGTGTTGGTGGCTCAGAGAGGGAAAATGAAGTAACATAAGGGAAAGCTTCAGATTTTGATTATATGAGGTGTTAAGAGTGAAATTGAGGGGTTTAGAATGGGTTTAAGTCACCCACACTCACCACCACTCCTTATGATCAGAGATTGGACGTGTCTCAGGGCAAGGTGCCTGATTTTTGGACCAGAAACGTGTTCCTCTTCTCAATTCGAGTTCAAAACCGCCTTAACTCTGGTTCTGCTGAGAGCACTAACTGGTTACTCATCTCACTAACCGGTAGTATTGGCTGCCCGCCCGTAAAATTATTTAGGGCCTAATTTTCAGGCCCTGCCCGCCCTAGTGCGGGCGCGGGCGGCCCGCGTTTTAAAAAAAAATTAATTACTATTTTTTTTCTTTATTTTAGTACAATTTTTTTTTTTTAAAAAAAAAGTGCGGGCGGCCCGCCTGCTAGCAAAATTGCCCGCAAACCACGTTGATATTAAGGTGATTTTCTTTTTTTTATTTTTAATATTCAAGCCCGCGGGCAGCCCGCGGCCCCCCGCGAAAAATAACGGGGCGGGCGGGCATAATTATTTAATTATTTTACAAAAACTTATGCCTTGCCTGCAAAAAATTGCGAGCGGGGCCCGCAGGCCAAGGCTCATTTTGCCAATACTACTAACCGGTTAGTGAGACACAGTTCTGGAAAAATCTAAAGATATTATATTTTATTTCTTTTATTTTCTTAATATCTTTTAAATTCTTCCTTTATTTACAAAAAGAAATAATTACCTTAATAAAATAATTTCCTTTAATTATTTCTTAATTAATTTTTTACAACATAATTATATTATATTCACGTTATAATTTTTATAATAATTAACGTAATTACATATAATTATAATTTCTAATCGGGGATTAATTTTTGGGGTGTTACATAATACAATTAATGTTGTTTTACTATCTATGCACATGTACTGGGCTAGTTCCTTCATGATTCCTCATAAAGTAGTAAAGGAAATTGAAAGATTAAGTAGAGACTTTCTATGGGGAGTCAAGGCTAATGGGAGAGCTTGGTCTCTTATCAGTTGGGAAAAAGTATGTTGTTCTAGAAAAAAGGAGGGCTTAACATCTACAGGCTAAAGGAATGGAATGAAGCAGCAGTGGTGAAGCAAATTCGGGCAATTACTATTGAGTATGGCTCATAGGTGCTACAAAAGGGCAAGGGGTCACAGGGCCACGAAGTGCACTGATGGTTCATGCAGTGAGGAGGATCTGCTTTGTGTTTCATCTACGAAGTGCACTGATGCATGGATTCTGGACTCAGGTTGTTCCTATCATATGACGCCGCACCAGGAGTGGTTCAGCTCATTTAAATCAGGCGATTTTGGTGTTGTCTATCTAGGCGATGATAAAACCTGTATCATCAAGGGAATGAGACAAATCAAAATTGCTTTGGATGATGGTGGCGTGCGCATGTTGAGTCAGGTGCGGTATGTTCCAGAATTGAGGAAGAATTTGATTTCTCTGGGCACTCTTCAGGAGAATGGTTATTCATTCAAGTCTGATGGAGATAGAGACATCATTAGTGTCAGCAAGGGTGCAATGGTAGTGATGAAAGCAAGGAGAACTGCTGGAAACATCTACAAGTTGTTGGGAGGCACAGTTATGGGTGATGCAGCATCTGTTGAATCTGATGATGATGCAACCAAACTGTGACATATGCGTTTGGGACATCTCAGTGAACGTGGGATGATGGAACTACATAAGCGGAATTTGCTGAATGGTGTTCGCAGTTGCAGAATTGGGTTGTGCAAGTATTGTGTTCTTGGAAAACAGTGCAGAGTTCGTTTCAAGACCGGGAAGCACAAGACTAAGGGAATCCTAGACTATGTCCATTCTGATGTCTGGGGGCCTACAAAGGAGCCCTCCCTTGGTGGTTTCAGGTATTTTGTGACATTCACTGATGATTTTTCTCGCAAGGTTTGAGTCTATTTTATGAAACATAAATCTGAGGTCTTTGCCAAGTTTAAATTGTGGAAGGCAGAGGTAGAGAACCAGACAGGGAGAAAATTGAAATACCTCAGGTCTGATAATGGAACTGAATACACTGACAAGAAATTCATGCATTTCTGTGAGGAGAATGGGATACAGAGGCACTTTTCTGTGAGGAAGACTCCACAGCAGAATGGAGTTGCAGAGAGGATGAACAGGTCTCTGACAGAGAAGGCAAGGTGTCTTCGGTTGAATGCTGGTCTTTCAAAAGGATTCTGGACAGCAGCAATTAGTATGGCGTGCTATCTGGTCAACAGATCACCACGAGCTTCTTTGGATGGAAAAGTCGCAGAAGAGGTATGGACAGGTAACCCCATTGATCTGAGTAAATTGAGGATTTTTGGGTGTTCTGCATATGTGCACATTTCCAGTGAGGATCGGTCTAAACTTGATGCCAAGTCAAAACAATGCATCTTTATTGGTTACAATAAAGGTGTAAAGGGGTACAAGTTGTGGGATCCAGTTCAGAAGAAGGTGGTTGTCAGCAGAGATGTTGTTTTTGATGAGAAGTCCATGTTGAAACAATCAGAGGTGACAGTTGTGCCAGATACTGAGTTTGAAAATTCCAGTCAGGACAAGATTCAGGTGGATATTAAGAAGACACCAGAGACTCCTAGGCAGATTGAAGCTCCATAACAACAGGAATCAGATTCAGATTCAGATGGAAGAAATGATTATTCACTTGTGCGTGATAGGGAGCCTCGTCGCAGTGTACCTCCAGTGAGATATGGGTTTGAAGAGTTAGCTGCATATGCTCTTCTTACCAGCTCAAGAGACCCATCTACCTTTCGAGAGGCTATGGCTAGCCAGGAGAAAGATGAGTGGATGGGTGCTATGATGGAGGAGATGGAGTCTTTGAAGAAGAATCAGACATGAGATCTTGTTCAGTTGCCAAAAGGGAAGAAAGCTATTGGTTGCAAGTGGGTATACAAGAAAAATCCAGAAAGGTTCAAGGCTCGCCTAGTTGCAAAGGGGTATTCACAGCGGAAGGGGATTGATTATGAGGAGATCTTCAGTCTAGTGGTGAGACACACTTCTATCAGGGTAGTTCTAGCCTTGGTAGCCAGCAGGGATATGCATCTAGAACAGATGGATGTTAAAACAGCCTTCCTCCATGGTAATTTAGAACAACAAATCTACATGGAGCAGCCTGAGGGATTCAGTGAACCTGGACAGGAGAGACTTGTTTGCAAGTTGAAGAGGTCTTTGTATGGTTTGAAGCAGGCTCCAAGACAATGGTACAAGCGCTTTGATTCATACATGCTCCAGATTGACTATAAGAGGTGTGTTTATGATTGTTGTGTTTATATGAGGAGTCTTGATGATGGCTCTTCTATTTTCTTGTTACTTTATGTTGATGACATGTTGATTGCTGGAAATCATTTACATGATGCAAATGAGTTGAAGACCAAGTTGGGTAAGGAGTTTGATATGAAGGATTTGGGTGCTGCAAAGAAGATTTTTGGGATGGAAATTCACAGGGATAGAGGTGCTAGAAGACTATGTTTGTCTCAGACAAACTATGTTAAAGGTGTTTTGAACAGATTTGACATGAGTAGAGCAAAGCCTGTGAGTACTCCATTGGCGAATCATTTTAAACTCTCTTTGGAACAATGTCTGAAGACAGATTCAGAGGTTGCAGCTATGTCTAAGATTCCTTATGCCAGTGCGGTTGGTTGTTTGATGTATGCTATGGTTTGCACTAGACCGGATTTGGCACAAGCAGTCAGTCAAGTGTGCAAGTACATGTCCAAGCCAGGCAAGCAACATTGGGAAGCAGTCAAGTGGATCCTAAGGTACTTGAAGGGTACACCGGATCTCGGTATCATGTTCAGCAGAGAGCAGAGTGTTCTTTCAGTTGTAGGATATGTGGATTCTGACTATGCTGGTGACCTTGATGATAGGAGGTCTACAACAGGATATGTCTTTACTCTTGCAGGTGAACCTATATGTTGGAAGTCAGCAATCCAAGATGTAGTGGCTATGTCTACAACTGAGGCAGAATACATGACAATAGGTGAAGCTGCCAAGGAAACATTGTGGCTTACTGGGTTAGTGAAAGAGTTGGGTGTTGAGCAAGGTGGAGTTCAGTTGCATTGTGATAGTCAGAGTGCTATCTATTTGGCAAACAACCAGGTGTATCATGCTAGAACCAAGCATATTGATGTGAGGTATCACAAGATCAGGGAGTTGTTGGCATCCAAACAGATATTCCTTCAGAAGATTCACACTTCAGAGAATGCAGCTGATATGTTGACCAAGTCAGTCACCAGTGACAAGTTCAAACATTGTTTGGACTTGTTACATATTTCTCAGCATTAAGTAGAAACCACACACCCTAATTGCCAGGAGAGATTGTGCACAGAGGATCTTCACATGGGTCTGATATTCGCCAAGGTGGAGATTGTTGAGTATGGTTCATAGGTGCTACAAAAGGGCAAAGGGTCACATGGGCCACGTATGGGTTATGGGCCTTATGTAATATGTTTTCTACTATATATGCGTGTACTCTGTAACCCTAATTAGCACAAGAAATAATACAAAACTATAGCTGCTCTATAGTCGCAGACGTAGGTATTATTGGCCGAACTGCGTGACCAATTCTGTGTGTTCTCTCTATCTCTTTCTCTTCTGTTTCTATATTGCTGTTACAACAATTACCAATAAGGAAGATTCATTGTGGATTAGATGGGTCCATAGTGTATACTTTGTTGAAAATCAAGCTTGCCCTGAAGGACGTAAAGAGTCAATGCTAGAAGATTTCTAGAAGATAAAGTTTTGATGATAACAAACAAGTTTCAAGTTTCAAGCATCAAGTCAAGCATCAAGTATCAAGCATTTCAAGGCTCAAGCTTTCAAGTGCATTATTGTATAAGCCTTCTATAGGAAATTTGTAAGGTAATGAAATTTTATTACAAGTGTGTATTAGCCAAATGAGTTTTTCAGTTTAAGGAGAAGAAAAAGAGTTTTTAAGTGAAACTCAGTTTTAATCTTAGTTTCTGTGGAAGTGCATGATGAAACAACTCTGGATGATTTTAATTAAGTTATGAAAATCTATTTTTACAAGTACATGAGAGGATAATCGATTACCTTCTCAAAGTGCATGAGAGGAAGTGTAGTATATCTATTATTGGCATTATTTCTGTTATAAGTCACAGCAACAGTTCTAGACTCCACAGAATTACCAAATAATTGCCTCTCTTGTTGAGTAACTAATGCAAATGCCCTACTCAATTCAGGAACTGGATCCATCATCAACAATTGTGCCTTCACATTATCAAAGGTATCATTAAAGCCTCTCACAAACCGAATCACTCGATCCTCTCTCAGCCTTGTTTCAACTTTTATCAGTGCATCACAATTACACTTAATAGTACAATTACAAGTAGGCATAGGTCAAAAATTGTCTAATTCATCCCAAAGGATCTTCAATTGAGTAAAGTAAGTAGTAACAGAAACTTCACCTTGTCTCATTGCTGCAATTTGCTCTTGAAGATTGGCTATGCGAATGAGATCTCCTCTTGAGAACCGATTCTTCAGCTCCTTCCAAATATCATTGGCTTTATCAATGTATAAAACGCTCTGTGCTATTTGAGGTGAAACTAATCTCACGATCCATGAAGTCACCATATTGTTTGAGCACTCCCAAGCTCTGAACAGCGGATCCTCTTTTCTCGGTGCTTGGATTGTTCCATCAACAAAATCTAGTTTGTTCTTAGAACTCGAGCTAATTCTCATCGATCGACTCCACTGGTGGTAATTATCGCCATTGAGAGGTGGAGACACTAACACTGCTCCTGGATTCTCAGAAGGATGCAAGTAGAAAACTGATCCTGGATTTTGCGTAGGATTAATGAATTGTTGATTCTCACTATAAACCGAATCGGAAGACATGATTCTGATGTATGCGCAACAGACCTCAAAAGAGCTTTGATACCATCAAAGAAAGTATAAACTCGATCTCAGATTCAACTAACATAGTTGAATCTGCAAGAAGGAGAAATGCTCGAAAGTAGAAGAAGGTTCTGGAAATCGTAGAAGAAATGTAAAATGAATTTCTATCTAATTGTATTACTCAAGTAATCAACTATTACAATATTAGCTGTCAAGCAATGATTAGCTGTCAATGATTAGCTGTCAATTCTACACTAACTAGTTAGTATAACTAACTAACTGTCAGCTACTAATAACTAACTACCTAACTGTTAGTTAAATAACTAACTAACTAACTCTTCTCAACGTCAGCACTATATTGGTTTAATAGAATGTCTTAATGAAATGCATATAATTTTTGTTAATGGGTTTTCCCTTTCATCCTGGAGGTGTATAAACTAATTGCCTAGCATGTCAGAGGTCATGAAGTTCTCTTGAGAATTTAACAACTCCACATCTTTTGCAAGATTGTTTCTTCTTTTAATAATTTCATATATATATATATATATATATATATATATATATGTATATGTATATGTATATGTATATGTCATGTGAATATTTTGAATGTCCCAAAAATAGTTTTAAAATGGAAGAATTTTTGTTCTTAGGAGGCTCACCATTCTGCTGACCCTTCCTCTTCGGTTAAAGCCTCCCCTGGTTGTTGTCCCTCCTAAAAGGTAAATTCTAATTCATCTTCCTTTTCTCTAAAAATCGGTCATTGTCATCAATTGCCTTCCATCTCTCTTTTTTAGTGTTTGTTCTTTTTTTGAGAAAAACCAGGAAGAGACTTGCATGATCACATGATGTTTGACCATGCCTTAGACCCTTGAAGGATGCCACTGTATAGTAGGAGTATATAGAAACCTCTCACTCAGTATGCCAAGTTGCCAACTCTCTAAACAATAGTTGTCCCCTGACATGGAAACCAAGTTTAGAATCAGTTGTCACAGGAATGTGTTGGTTCCAAACAATAATGGGACTCATTTGCCAGAGAGCTCAAGAGTGCCAATGGAGTTTCTTTCAAGGTCATGGAGTGCTTCTTCACTTGAAGTCTCCAAAGCCCTTCAGCCACCTCAACCTTCTTCATCGTCTTACAAGCCCCCTAATTCTATTCCTGAACAAACTATCACTCACTCTGATCAACTCTCAACTATGTTTGGGAACCAGTTCTCTTTTCTTCCTCTGCCACTTCATAACTTGTCCTTGAACGCATTATGTTCACAGTCCACAAGAGAGGTTATTAGTTATCAGTTATTAATTCTAACATCTTGTGTTTTAGTTTGTTTCATCAAATATTATATTATATACTAAATACTAACTACTACTACACTGCATACATATTATATTGTTCTTTTTAAAGCCATAGAGGCATTGTTTTTGTTTTTTTTTTTTTGTGTGTATCTCCATCAAATAATTTAATGTATGATATATGTGTGTGACAGGAAGTGTCTCAATGTTCGGTTTTGAGTTATTGTTTAATATGAACCCAATTGTTGGGGAGGCTTATTCCCAGGAAGTGTCTCTTCCTCTTCCTTCGGTTTTGACACTGCTGTTGAGGAGGCTCAACGTGCTATAAATGCAGCTCATGTTGAAGTTGAAAGTTTTGAAATACATACATTAGTACTAAATGACACTGAAAATAATTCATTATTGATTGAATGTCTTGAATTAATTAAGATTAAGTAGAAACCCAGAATTGTTTTGAGAAGCACTATTTAGTCTTGCATTAAAAATAATTTATTTACTTGCATTGCATGAGAGCTGCATAACAGAATATTCATTTTAAGTTATGCTCTAGTTTCCAAATTATTACAGTTGATTCAAATGTATGTAATTTTGTTGAGACATATTCACTTGACATTATGGGTCCAAAATCGCTAAATGGAGAAAGCTCGGTTACGATAAGGATCCGAATCATGAGAACTTTAGGATGCTGTTGAAGCACCAGAACTGGATTTTTTTTAATATATTAATGGTTGCAGTTTTTTTTAACTATATGAATTAAAACAATGATGTGGAACTTTTCAGCTTAGTAATTTAATTTCTAAATGAAAATGCTAATTTTACCTGATTGTTTTTCAATTGCAAATTCTAATCTAATTAACCAATAACCCATCATCATCCGTATGTATTATGTAATGTTTTGTGTGATTAGGACAGTGGGAGTTGGAATGGTTCCAAAAAGCAAAGTCAGTGCTGAGCATGTGGAGAGCTATATGGTCCAAGAAAGAGGCAAGAGAGAGAGCTCCTTCAAAAGTTCCTCCAATCATGCTCGGCCTTAGAGGTAATGATTCTATAACTAAAATGGAATTGAAGCTTTTTATCCAATTTTACACAAAACCAGGAACTGAAGTAGCAAAAAAATATGTTACAGGTTAGGGTGGACACCAACTTGATTGAGAGTGGCTTGGTTGCTAAAGCTCTCCTAGACCTGATTCCTATTCTTCAAATAAGAAAACTAGTGCTTGGAGCCAACAAATCTCAATTAAGGTTCAATGTCTTACTAATCTATCCATTTTGATATCTGCACATTATTTTGTTACATCATTCTTATACTATAGTTTCATACCCTTACTGGAATGGTGCGTTGAACTTGATAATATTCAGCCTCCGCAGTCCTATGTTTCATACCTTAGCCTGTTGCGTACTTTTCCGGCCAAGCTCATCTCTGTTTTTTGTCTTCAATCTATTTTTCTAAGTTCAGTTGTGAATATGTGTTGAGGTTCTGGCAAGTGTACCAGATCGTACAAAGTAATGAAGTCCGAGTATCGTACCAAGGGAGTGACCGTTTAATTAATTCCACCTAATTAATATTACTTAGTGAACAAGACAAAGGATTTATGATTTTGTAAATAAAAACATAAATTAAAATAAATGACTCTTTGACAAGAGGAAAAAGCGGGATGTAGTTTCGATGCAGGTTCCTAAATATTCTATAACAAATTGATTTGTTTTCCTTGATTCTGAATTTGTTTTGCAAAGGTAGAAAACGCCTAATGTCTTAGCACGTCTCCGTATTTTAGATATTAATCTCCCAATGATGTCTCAAGAGAGCCTTAAAAACCTAACCCTTAATTAAGTTCAGTCAAAACTTCTTTTTATAAAATTACCCAATTCATAGAAAACATGTCTGTGCCTATGCAATTGAACTGTTTGATTAAATGACTAAATCCTAAATTCATATGTCTATTCATAAAGGATTTTCAAAAGTCATGAAACAGCTTCTTTCATGAGAAGCAAATAAGAATAATCAAACACAGAATTCAATAACGGAAAACAAAATTAATTTATTACTAGAAATATTGAAAAGGTTCCATACATCTACTCCTACATCCCAAGGATGAAATTAGTTCATACTTACAAGAGAAAACACAATAAACATGATAAAAATAATTACCATGAATCCTTGAGCAAACTCCGTGTTCTTCACAAAAACCTTCAATCCTTGTTCCTTTTCCAAGTCTCAAATCCTAATCTACTATTATTCTATGGAGTTGTATGAGTGTCTCTCCTCCTTGGAATGAATCCTATTCCTCTTATTATATAGATAAAAACTAACCTAATTTCCAATCTAATGTGATAAGCTTTTTATTTTAATAAAACTAATCCTAAATCTGAATATAATATGATAAGATCCTATTAGAATAAACTAATCTTTAAGAATCTTATCTACAAATAGAATTTATCATTAAAATCCTTCTAAAATCCCGTATTTGTGTTTGGCAGCAATTTCGGCACTGATTTTGACCCTCAAGATGGACGAATTTGAGCAAGGCTATTTCTGGCAAAGTTGTAGATCTTTTCCTTAGCTTTAAAATGATATATAGATCGCCTCATTTGGATAAGCGTAGCTCAAGTTATGATCAAAACAGCGAATAGTGTCACTTTCTCGCATTTTGCGCGACCAGACGTGAAAATCCTGCGCCTGGGCGTGACGGCCTGCGCCTGGGCGCACTACGGTCAACTTTTCTTCATTTTTTTCCTCTTTTTCTTCCCAAATCAAGTACCAAACTCTCATTCTTCATTCCTTTGCAAAAATCATTGTTTTAAGAGCTTAAATACCTGAAAACAAACCAAACACATCAAAAGGTGGTTCTAGAAATCTTATAAAGACAAAATTCCATTGTTTTATTCCAATTTACTCAAGAAACAAGTCACTTACTATGTAAAAGGGAGGCAAAAAAGGTACAAAAACATCACATATTAGACCCCAATCAATATGTCTAAAGTTTTGTGTAGCTTTTCAATTTTGAGGACCTATTGTCTGTATTAGAAATTGCGTATGTTGTCCGCACTATCTATTTAGTCTGTGTAAGAAGCTGCTCCACTATGTGCTTTACCACTATAGCAGCATAGGTCTCCAATGCTCTAGCCAAACTATCTTACTAATGTAGAAGTTATGTTTTTTACAAGAGTATTTATAAGAAGCATCTTTTCCTTCCACATGTAATTATTAAATGGCTTCCAGGATTGAGAATCAGAATGCCATATATGCTGTAATTGTTTTCATATTTGCTGGACCAAATGAATTAAAATGTCAAAACATAGGCATGTATTTTGTATTTTTTTTTAAGACAACAGATTGTGTTTATGTAGATTACCAATTGATTTTTTTATCTTGTCTTAGATATTGAGCCTCTGCAACTGGAAAGAGGATGCCAAGAAAAGGCTTCATGCAATAATTCATAAGTTTTGCTTAGCATGGACTTGGTTTAGAGAGCTTTCAAGTGAGTATTTTTGTTTTGGTTGGCAGTAACTGTGTTACTCATTTACTTTTAGGGAATAACGTTAAGGTGTGTATGTACTTCTCTCTCTTCATTATGTTTGCATCATAGTGCCTATGCCATATGTAAGGCCTGTTTTAAAGTGTTTATGCATCCTTGCTAAATTATTTGAACGTTTGTAGGTTGTAAACAGAATTAGCGAGCAAATCATAGAGGAACTTCAGTTTGATCAAACTTCAGATTCAGCATCAAAGGGTATTATTGGACTATGTAGTGATGCCACTGACGGTTTATTCTATGCATATGATCAAAACTCTATCTTTAGTTTTGTGTTCTGTGATTACTGCAGCCTTGTGTATTTTAGACTTGAGTTGCTTGGTTGTAACCAAGGCTGCTTTTGGATTTGGTAATTTAGTAGGTGTCTGTCAATGATGAAGGTCGAGATATGTGGAAAGTATATCTTGACATGAAAGAATATGGTGCTGCTTTGGCAAATTGTCGTGACCCTTTTCAAAGGGACCAAGTATATTTAGTTCAGGTACTGTTTCACGGAGACTAAGAAATAGTTTTCTGGGTATTCAAATTCATGTATGTTTTTGGTTGGTTGTTGGTTGATTGGAATAATTTGTGGTGCAGGCTGGAGTAGCATTTTCCTACAAAGATTATTTTAGATCCGCGGTGAAGGCTAAGTTACACCATGTTTTCTTTTGGTGTACTTTTTACCTATTATAACAGGTTTTGCAAATTATTTATATTATTATTAATTAAAAAAACAAAAAGGGTTTATTTGCAAAACAAGGAAAAAGTGCTTCCAACGGTGAGAAAAACATTGAAAGAGTTTCCAACACTGACGAAAAACAAAACAACAGCCCCCCTTTTTGGATCGAATCAAGACTAGAAGAGAAGAGGGTTTCAACACAGAGGAGGCAGAAATCGTGTGAAAGAGGAAGAGAATGGCGGAAAAGAGAGATAGCGGATCGATGTCAGAGGGAAGGTGTGAGACGATTTCGATATCGGAGGGACGACTCACCATAAGCGGATCTGAAGATGGTAACTCATTGAGAGTTCTTGCTAATCAATTTGAATTCTCATTCTTGCTCATGCTTGCAAAAATCTAAAAAGGTTTTTCTTCCTCTTCCTCTCTGTCCTCGCTAGGTTTTTTTTTATATATTCTTTTAAAATCATTAGCTCTTTCCATAGATAAAAGGTTTGGATTTATATTGTTCTTCATTGCTCAGGATTTTTTTTTTTGAAGAGTCAATACAACTGGTTAACTCAGCCATTCATCTTCTATTAATGGAGCGTACTAGTAGTATCCTTGCTGTTTAGTAATGCAGCCAATTAATGGCGGAGAAATTACTGTGTTCTTAAGACATTAACATTCTTCAAATGTTCGTCATAATCTGTTTCTATAATCAGTTATTTTTTTCAGCATCGAAGCAGAGAAAGTTAAGACATCAATGACTCTCAGACTTATGTAAGCTTATTGAAACATGGTTCTATTTTAAGGGGCAATATATTACTCCCTGGTTGCTCTCTCTCCACTCTTAAAGTTGGTTGTTCGGTAAATAAGACAGTGATAGGACCACTTTTCATTCGAGTCAACTCACTCTGGTTGAGTAGCATTTTCCTATTGCTCAATATCTTGATGGTTTAGCGATTTTGTATCTTGAGGAATTAATTAAGTTAAAGTATTTTGCATTGTCAATGTGCCAGCATCGTGATTTCCTATAGTCTGCATCCGTTGAGAAACTTAATATTAATGCACATGTTGTTTTGGGTCCAAGTCTGCAATGTTTTTTTCTTTCTCATATGAATTGTCTGATTGTGATTACTTAAACAAAATAAAGCTGAAAAAACTTTCAAGATCTTCCTGTCCCAGGACCATGAGCTTGCAAAGAGGTACAATTATGTTGTTAGCCTCTGGAGAAGGGTGAAAATGGCACTAATCCGGCTCCCTTGTCCCAAAAAAATGGTAAAAAAAATACAAAGGACACAAGCCAAATAAAAAAAACAGACATGAAACTTATTACTATTTTGGTGTTCATTTTGGAAAGTTTGCCTTATGTAAATATACTTATCACCTACAATAGTTGATCATGTAAAATTGAAAAATTGCAGTTAGAATGGATTTACAATCTCTCTGTTCTTCTTTCTTTTAGTATCATTTAGCGACTTTGTGGTTCTTTTATAGGCCGAAGGGAGTGAAATTGTGGTTGAAGGTCCGCGGTGCAGTCTTCGTAGTAGAAAGGTGAGTATTCATATGTAATTTGTTCCCTAGTTTGGATTTTGGATGTCAGTTGTAGTTATGTATAGATGTCAGAATATTTCCTCATCACCATAAGTAAGGGAATTGCAATGAATCTTAGAATTCCAAATATATGTCGTTTTAAAATATCCATTTATCAGTCAGGATTCAGGAGTTTCACATTCCACATTTTGCTGTCAATTATTTTTGACTGCAAGGCCAACTGATTGGAAGTTATTTTTTGCACTAGTTAAGTCATGACTTATTTTTTCCCATATAATTTGTTAGGTTCTTCTTCCTTGATGATGTGATTGGATTTGAGATCACATATATTCTAGAGGTATGCCCTCCACATTTTTCTATTTTCAAGCATTACAAACTGGTCACTTAGATGCAGTTTGATTCTTGAATGTTATAGTATCTGATGATAATAGTTGCATTTCTATTGACCCTATTTACTTGTCTTCACAGAATTTTCAAAATAGTAGTATAGTTGATGATTATAACACATGGTATGAATTGTAAAGTGCAGCTCCCACAGCCTCAGTTTCATTTTCACTTGGTTTGGTGTTGTTCCCCTCAAGCTGCCATTATGAATTCGGAATTAAAGTAGGAATATGACAAGGATTTTACATGCTGGTTATAGCAAGGGTTTCTCGAAAGGTCATTGGAGAAAGATTCTTACAAAATTTTGTAAAATGATTGTAAGGTTTCCTGGTCAAAAGATAGTGCCCCAACAATAGAGGGTTCAAGTATGTATACGTAGTTCTTTTATGCAGCACTTTATCTGCAATTTGAACTATTTGAAGGTATAACCACCAAGTTTTTTCTTAGCATATTGTCATTCTCGCATGTCATGGCTATAAAGAATGAATAGTTGGTATCACATAGAAAGGGAAAAATAGGCCTACGTGTTCTCATAGCCTATAAAGTACCAGTAAAATAAACCCTCTATTTTTCTGGAATAAATCAACCCTTTATAAAAATAAAAAAAAAATGGAGGATTTCATGAAATTTTATGTATCCATTATTTGATTTTGTTGATTCCAATGATGAATTATGACAAAATTTAAACCAAATACTTTGAATAAACTTTATGATAATTTAAAGGAATCAACCCTTATAATTGTTATGCTTTTATGTTGAACGACAAAAATCACTTTGCGAACTATCTACGACAATAAACGAAATCAAAACATTCCATAAATTCATAAATTATGTTGAAGTGTAGTCTCAAAATAAGTGCAATAACTAGCAAACAATGTAAAAAACATCTTGGTTCATAAAGTTTGACCAATTATTATAAAATCTAAGGGGACCAATAATGCTAATTTAGTTAGGCTTAATAGAAAAAATACCTCAATAGAAAAAATTATTTGATTTACACATGCAAATGCGATAATAACCCTAGTTGCTTGATTTGCATCCTTTAGGCAGTAGATACTTCGATAGAATAAATTGTTTGATTTACACCCTAACCCTAGTTATTTGATTTGCACCCCTTACGTCAAAGATACTTCAATACAATAAAATATTTGATTTACTCCCACATATGTTATGATAACCCTATTTACTTGATAATTTGCATCCTTTATGTCAGAGACACTCAAATAGAAGAAAATTTTTTATTTAAAACCTCAAAGATGATGATAACCCTGGTTACTTCCTAAGTCATAGACACTTCAATAGAAGAAATTGTTTGATTCATGCCTCAAGAGTCATGATAACCCTAATTACTTGATTCACATCTCATAGGTCAACGTTACTCCGACAGAAGAGAATAATTGATTTACACCCATAGGGTCAGGAAAAACCTGATATGAGAAAATTACTTCATTTATATATTTAGTGAAATTAGAATATATGATTTTTTTATAAAAAAAAATATACTCCCTCAATTTCAAATTTTTTTTTTGCCTATTAGATTTGAGCACGCATATAAAAAAATGTTGTTTATTGTAAGTTTTATATGTGTTTTGTTAGAAATGTCCCTATTTAATCTGTATTGAAAATTGTAGTACTCCCTTCGTCTTTCTACATAAGACCATTTTGGTAAATTTCACGTCTATTTATAAAGTATTGAAAATCTAAAAAGTGTTAAGTAAATATAGGTGTTTGTGGAAAGAAATAATTAAATGAAAATTGATATATGATTAAATAGGAAAAATAAAAGTCTCAAAAATGTCCTATATATATATAAAGGGACAGAAGGAGTAGTATTTAATTTTTTTATTAAAAAATGTGTTTATTAATTAATGTATAGTGGTTTAAGGAATGAGAGAGAGAATAAAAGTAAAATTAATGAGGAGTAAGAGAAATAACTCAATGAATGGTTAAAATTGGAAAAAAAATATGTTTATACATTGAAATTCTAAAATAACAAAATTATGGAATAAAAAAAAATATAAGAGACCAAAAGATTTGGAATAGTATTAGTAGCATCGATAATTTAAAATATATATGTATATATATAAATAATTTTATTTATTACTTATTAATAAAAAATATTTAAATACAAACAATAAATAAGCTCATTATTGAGGTCCATACTTGCAAATCCATTAAATTCGTGCATGTTACTTATACAACAGGTTACAGGTAAACACAATTATTTAATTAACACATGGTGTATCTAAACACCAAATAAATTTGGTGTTTTTTAGTCAAAACCTAGATCCGCATCTTTCTATGCCAAAGTAAATTCCCTTCTTAAGTTTGCTATTTGGGTTTAGTTTCTTAATGCAAGTATTACCTTTTCTTTTGTGACTTCAAAAATAAATATGTTGCTCTTTTGGGTTTTGATTTGCTATATTTAGCTGTGTACTTGCCTCTTATGGAAAACTTTTAAAAATACCAAATCATGGTCCAATTTATGCTGAAAATTACCCAAACCATTCCCTTAAGATGATCATAACACATCTTTGCCCAATGAATTATCTTCGTACTTACAGAAATTCTTATGTGGACATTTAAAAATTTCATGCTTTCTTCAATTATGTAATAACACATCTTTGTGATGATGTCATATACAATTTTGTTAATAAATTTGAACTTAGTTTGGCATAGAATTTTTATTTTTTATTTGTTTTGCATCATCTTTAGGTCTTTGCACACACTTTACAATTCTAATAACTTGGAGATAATTTCAATCTTCTGCGCTTAAGTCATGTGCGTGTTATTCTCTCAATTAGTAATACCTGGGAATTTATTTTGATTATCGAAAAGAAAGCAAAATCTGATTGGAATATGATTTGCAGATCAACTATATTTTATCGTTTGAGGAAGTTACTCTGAAGTTCATTAGTGCTGGTGAACAAGTACTTTTCATATTGCCGGTCTTTTCAGTTATGTGAAACTTTATACATAACCCTTTTTTATTCCTTAGATAAGGATTATATGGTGGCTCTATTTGTCAGTTTGCGTATTTGCAAAAGAGTTTCATGTTGTGATTTGGATTTTCTTCTTGAAAAATAAAAGTTTTAACATTCCTGCTTTGTTTATTTATACTCTCCAGTCTCCACTGCTCCGTTTCAGTCTTCATTTATATCTAAAACTTTTGTATACGTTCAATAAATGGTAAATCTCTTAAATCATGGTATTTCTTATTTGCATTAAAGTTTTATAGTTATCTATATGTTATCTCTAGCCGGAAGATATAGATTCTTATTTCTTTCCCAGAAACATTTTTAACTAATTGTTTCAATTATTTGGCTGGGTTGCTTTAAGGATATGATATCGGTGAGGGTGAGTCATTTTGCTTATTGCATGGTAGTAAATCAATAATACTATTTTATGCTTTGGCTTTTATTGCAGAGGTGATATGCAATTTGCAAATGGAGTTCTGCTAAGAGTTTGTGATGTTGTATTCCCAGATGAGTGTTTCTAGGATGTATTGTTGTTATGGTTTTATTTTATCTTAATTTGTTTGTCATATCGTTTATGCATTTAATTTTGTAGACACCAAGTTTTTGTGAGTAGACCTATGAGAATAATAACCTATTTTTATTTTTTCAATTTGGTTGTTTTTCTCATTTGTTCTTCAGTTTAATTTGAAATCATAACACTTGAGGTGCTTGCAAATTTGATCTTGCAGATTTGAAAGTTATAAATCAAAGAAGATAGGAATTGAGGTGCTCATCTAAGAAATGTTGATGGACCATTTTCTTCTTCACTTCTCGAGCATAAATAGAGTTAAGTTTCACAATTTTGATGCTATTCCGCTTTTCAACGACCATCTACTTAGAGGCCACACTCTCACCGTTTTTAAGTCAATCAATCGTGGCTATCCTAGGACCAAAGACCGCAGCCGCAGTGATGTACCTCCTGGAACCAAAGACGATGATGTCCCCCCTGCTGTCTCCCCTGAGACCGAACACTGGACCAAACTCTCCAAACAAATGATGGAACTCGTCGAAGGTTATGAAGGACCTGTTTTTTCTGTCACCGAAGACTCCAAAGATGATGGGGAAGGTTTGTCTTGTGGTGGTGGTAGTCCACACTCTTCCAGTCGCCGTCGCATAGATGACAAAGGTGGTTATGTTGTGCGTATGCCTGCTGATGCTGATGGTAGCGGATGAAGGGAACACCATTTGGATATTTAAATATTCTACCTGCCTGTTGTGTTTAATTTATGTTATGATGTTTAAACGGTCCTCGGTTGGATACCAAATACTGTGCCTGCTTCTTGTGTTTAACTTATTATGATGTTTTAACAGTTCTAAGTTGGATGTATGTCTGTGTTCTTTCTTTATTATTTTGGGTAATGGCTTTTGCTGAAGCCTCTTGACTATTTTAATTTATACATTTCCCTTTGTTTATTGGTTCTCTCTTGTTTTTAACTGCTTTGCTTTTCATATATCTATATATATGTCATTAGGTGTTGGAAACATATGTGCATAACTCATACATCACACTCTCTAAAATCCATTACACTTTCTACTTTGTTTTTCTTTCTCTTTTTTACTAACATGTGTTTTTTCATAGAGTGATATTGGGGCCATCTTTACAGCAGAAATGCAAATATTTGAATTGTGGTTGTTTATCTGCAGCTTAAGTTGGATTAGTATATAAGCCCAAACCAATTAGTAGGTCATCATTATTTATAGCCAATAGAAATGCAGAACAGCTATGTTGAATTATGCTTATGTTATTATCAATTTAAAAATGCTGGCATGACATTCTACGGAAATGCAGAACAGCTATGGTGAAGCATGTAGCCAATTTACATAGCTGGCGGCATCACATTCTTGTTATGTTGTTATCAATTGTAGTATGCGTTGGTTAGCTTTTGAAAATGTTCAAAATATAGTCTTTTTTGAGTTTTTTATATGAAGTTGTAGCCAATGCCTTTATGTTTTGAGTAGTAGTCCCCATCCCCCAATTTTAGTCCCAGCCTCATTTCTTTTCCGATGGGGTTCGGTTGAAATTTTATTGTATATAGATAGATTAGGTCTACTTTCCTAAATGAGGTGGGCTAAGATATTGAAGGCAAGATAATATGTGAAAGCCTCAAAAAGCTTAATATTGATTTGGATTCAATGTAAAGAAAATTTTAATGAGGAGTATAGACTACTTTATAAACAAAAGTTATGGGTTTTTATTATCTTTTGTTTAAATTGCTAGATGAATTCTATTAATAGTAAGTCGCATTGTGCTTGATTCTGTAATTGAGCAACATATTAATTTTTTATATAAGGCTCTTTGATTTGAGTATGAGTTTTTGAACAGTGGTTTGTTTCATGTGTTTATATTAATGAGCTTTCCCCTTTCATTAGAAGTTATTTTAGATTATATGCAGATGAATTTTGTCAAAGTAGTTAGATAAAAAAATAATTAATTCAATAAATAAAGTGGATCAGACAAAGTACTTTTAAAAAAATAAAAATAAAATCTTAAATTATTGTTTATATTAAACATCGCATATGGTAATCAATTACAAAATGTTGACAAGGGCGTGTAGCCCACATGATTAGGTACAAGTTTTAAGATTTGGGAATTGGAAGTCTCATGTTTGATCCTGGATTCCATCATTTGGTGGATTTAAATCCCTTTTTCCTATCCCTTTGTAAAAAAAAAATGAAAAATAAAAAATATTTTGCCTATAAAAAAATCAATTACAAAATGTTGCTTTTATTTTTTTTTACTCAATAAAAACTGTGGTGTAAATGTTAATCCTTAGATGTTCAATTAACATTTGTTTTTTAAACAAATTCTTTACTTTTAATTTGATTCTAGTATATTTACCGGTGCGATACACGGAGTAAATATTTTGGACCGGATGTAACTTAATTAGTGCATTGCACCTCTTATATGATACAAAAATTAAACTTTACAACACCAACATATACTTAAACAATAATCATCCAAAAATTTAAGAAATGAGCAAAATTAATTTTTTAACGATTTCGACTCCTTAATGAATCGCACTCCCAATGTTTATTATGTATAGAAGATCTTCCCAAAAATCAATATAGACAAATAATTATCATGTACAAATATAAAAAATGCCAAAATTATTCATTTAAAAATCTCAACCTCGTGAATAAATTTTCACTCCAACATTTATGCAAATAAAAAATCTTCCAAAGAAAAAAGTAACATAAAATTAAACAACTATCATCTACAAATAGAAATATTTTCATAAAGATTCCAACCCCAAAATCATGTCAATATTATTAATATTGTGAGCAACTAATTTTTCCCCCTTAGTATTAAAAAAAATTCTTATTTTTCCGGACTTCTTATTTTTCACTTTTAACAAAACAATAATATATTCTTAAAAAATTGTTCAACAAAAAGTATATTTTAATTTGATTGGTTTATACTATTTTGTTCTTTTACCCTAACTGAATGAATATTTTAAAAACAAAAACTAAACATATATATAAACTTTTTGATTCTTTCCATGCATTAACTCCTAAGTAAATATATATGCTTTTGGATGTTTATCCTCAACACTTAAAAGTACTACTTTTTATTATTAATATTATTATTATCTTGTTTAAAATAAAATAATTTTTTATCCCCTGAACTTTATCAATTTCTTACTTTTTTAATTTTTAAAAGATAGAGTTAATCATTCTTTTGACAATTCGATTTTAATATATATATATATATATATATATATATATATTATAGTTATTCAATGAATAAAGAATATGATCTTATTTCATGAGAGAACTTCAAACAAAACTAATAATATAATTCTCAATAAGATCCAAACTTCAGACTTTTTTCAAATTCAACATCAATCGAACATTACGTGTCCACCAAATAATTTGGCTAATTACGTTTATACTCTTTCTATTAATAAATTTTCAATAAAATGAATTTGCATTTCTATGGACTGAAAAAAAATGTCCCAATAATATCAACAATACATAAGAGATTTATCATAAAAAATATCAACAATAAGACAATAAGATGGGATTATCTGATTCTAACTCTATTGTGGATCTTAAAACAATATAAGTACTTACTCTATCCAAAAAATATATAATAAAATATTGCAAAAAATATATTTTCAAATTGAATTCATAATAATTAAAAGCACTTGAAAATTTTATATTATCACGTATAATTGGATAATTAATAAATAATACATTAAATGATTGGATAATTTATAGAAGTGATATCTATCAAAAAGTCTTATATATAGGGATGGGGGAGTACTTTCTTTCTCATATTTAAAATAATTGGAATAGTATTTTTTTTAAATTGAAATAATAATGTTCCTTTTTGTTACTTCCTTCGTCCCAAAATGTAGTAAAAAACATAATTTTATTTTTTCAGATTGAAGTTAAAATACAGAATAAATATTTGTTTTGATTCACTAAGGAAGGATGTAATAAATATTTGTTTTGATAATTGGTTGATATATAAGACAATGCATTAAAAATATGTTTCCTATTTTTTATTGACGTTATGAAAATTTTACTAATATTTTAAAATAGAAGGAGTGTTTTTTTTAATATCTTTAATCATTATTGTTATCTTATACAAAATAATGCAATTTTAAGATTAAAAGAAGCTCAAAATTTACATAAAGTAGAAAATTTTATACATCTTATTTTATATATCTCAAAAAAAAATTAAATTAAAAAAATAAAATAAATGAACTTAAATGACAAATGTCACAATCTTGTGTGTAGGTCTCTTTATGTAAGTCTCTAAATCATTTTTCTACTATTAAAATGCCTAATGACTTATTCGATCTTCTAGTTCATGACTTAAAACATGATGAGTTGAGAAGAGATAAGAGTTGGATTAGTTGATTGATTTTCTCAATCCTAATCTCCTGGTAAATTCTTTTTAATAACAATTTGAAGTAAATTATGAAAAAGTCAATGATATGATAAAGAGAGGTTCACTGGCTTGCAGTGTTAGCAACTATTCTCAAATTTCAACTTCAGATGGCCAATTCTTTGTCATCTACAGTTGTTATCAATTCTGCAAAATCTTAAACTAAATAAATCTCTAACTATGACTTTAAACAATGAAATAGAGACGTGAAGCAAACACAACAAATTGTACTAATATAAAGTGATTCACCACCACCAACCCTATTGTTTAACAACTTCTTATTCTTTAAGTGGCACCACGAAAACAACCTTCAACAACTGCATCTTTAATTATTGTCTTCACTGTTAGGGTATCAGCGCTAATGCGGAAGCGAAAGGATCGAGTTAATTGGGAATTTAAAAGAGAAATTAAAATAAAATAGAATAGGCAAGAATGACACACAATATTTAACGTGGAAAAACCTCTCCAATTTAGAGAGTAAAAACCCACGGCGATGAGAGCAACTTCCACTATGAAAAAGGAGAGTACAACAAATCCTCTTATAATTATGAGAATAAAAGAAAGAAAAAATTTCTCTCACAAAATACTCTCTAATGGAAATAAATGAGCCTAAAATTCTCTCAATATTCTCACCCTCACAAAGCTAGAGAATACAAGATATGTGTTTGGGTTATGAGTGTTGTGTGTTTTTTCTTGTATTATCTGTTGAGTGCCTTCACCATATGGCCTTTTATAGGCAAAGAATGAGAGTAGTTGTAGAAGTAGGTGGAAGGTAGATGAAGTTGTTGAAGACTTTGGTGAGGTAGGTTGTGAGTAGTTGATGTTTGAATGTTGAAGGTTGAATTTGGAAGGTTGAATGTTGAATTTTGAAATGTTGAAACTTGAATGTTGAATTTGGAGGCAAAATTTGATTTTTTTACTCAACAATCTCCACCTTGGCTCAAATTCGACAAATTTCGCTCATCGCCAATAAAGCCCCGAAGGGCAATCAAGTGCTGTAGAGGCCAACCAAGTCCAAGCAATGTTGGAACTTGGTATTCGGAAGTGGCTTAGTAAGCATATCTGCAGGATTCTCGGATGTATGAATCTTTTCAACCACAACATCACCAGCAGTGACAATATCTCGGATAAAGTGACGCTTTACATCAATGTGTTTGGTTTTGTCGTGATAACGACTATTCTTGGTCAAGTGAATAGCACTCTGGCTATCACAAAACACAATAAGAACATCTTGTGTTATTCCAAGTTCATTTACCAAACCTCGAAGCCAAAGAGCTTCTTTAACACCCTCTGTTGCTGAAATATATTCTGCTTCGGTTGTAGACAAAGCAGCAATGGATTGAAGCGAAGCTTTCCAACTAACAGCACTGTTGCAGAGAGTAAAGATGTAACCAGAAAGAGATCTTCTTCTGTCAAGATCGCCCCATAATCTGAATCAACATAACCAATAACACCATTGGTTTCAGCTTTCCGTCTGTCAAATACCAAGCCAATATGGGAGGTACCTTTAATAATCTCTCCTTTCTAATTTCTTTCTTATTGTCCTTTTCTTTTTCTTATAATATATTTTTGTTTCCGCAGGATGACTTCAACTTGGAGGATTGGGACATTGAGTGGTCACGGGAAGATAGCCGCTGCTATTTGGCGGCCAAGGGCGCACCACAACCCCGTAATTTTATTTATTTCAATTTCTATCTATCTATTTAACTATGATTATTTGCTGCTTAGCTTGCTCACCTAGCTACCGCCATATTTTATAGTATAATTTTTACTATATTACATCCATAATACATACTATATATTAGTTCGAATAATAAAAAATATGTATATATGTAATGCAGATTATCAAAATCGTTGCATTGTTACTGGGCTGTCTAAGGACACCACAATTGAAGAACTTGATGATCTCTTCGGTAGAGCTGGAACGATTGTTGAATCCAGGATTATGAAGGACAAGAAAAGTGGAGAGTCGGACGGGTATGGTTTTGTCTCCTTTGAGTATGAGAAGTGCCTGTTTGATGTCATTCAGCTTCTGAATGGCCATGTACTTAGAGGCCACACTCTCACCATTTTTGAGTCAATCAATCGTGGCTATCCTGGGACCAAAGACCGCAGCCACAGTGATGTACCCCTGGAACCAAAGACGATGATGTCCCCCCTGCTGTCTCCCCTGAGACCAAACACTGGACCGAAATCTCCAAATGATGATGGAACTCGTCGAAGGTGATGAAGGAACTGCTTTTTCTGTCACCGAAGACTCCAAAGATGATGGGGAAGGTTTGTCTTGTGGTGGTGGTAGTCCACACTCTTCCAGTCGCCGTCGCATCGATGAGAAAGGTGGTTATGTTGTGGATATATATGCCTGCTGATGGTGGTGCAGCTGCTGATGGTCGCGGATGAAGTGAACACCATTTGGATATTTAAATTTTCTACATGTTGTGTTTAATATAAGTTATGATGTTTAAAGGTCTTCAATTGGATTTCAAATACTCTGTCTGCCTGTTGTCTTTAACTTATGTTATGATGATGTTTTAACTAACGGTTCTAAGTTGGATGTATGCCTGTCATTCTTTCTTTATTATTTTGGGTAGTGGCTTTTGTTGAAGCCTCTTGACTGTTTTAATTTATACATTTCCCTTTGTTTATTTGTTATCTCTTGTTTTTAACTGCTCTGCTTTTCATATATATGGATGTCACTAGGTGTAGGAAAACCTATGTGCTTAACTCATACCTCACACTCTAACATCCATTACACTTTCTACTTTGTTTTTACTTTCTCTTTTTTCTATTGTTACATCCAAGAATTGTGTGTTTCATAGAGTGATATTGGAGCCATCTTTACAGCAAGCAGAAATGCAAATATTTGAATGGTGGCTATTTATCTGCAGCTTAAGTTGGGTTAGTATGTAAGCCTAAACCAATTAGTAATCCATCATTAGAGCCAATAGAAATGCAGAACAACTATGTGGAATCATGCTTATGTTATCATCAATTTAAAAACGTTGGTATAACATTCTACAGAAATGCAGAACAACTATGTTGAAGCATGCTTATGTTATCATCAATTTACAATGCTGGCCTCACATTCTTGTTATGTTGTTATCAATTGTATTGTGCGTTGGTTAGCTTTTGAAAATGTTCAAAATAGTCTTTTTTGATATGAAGTTGTGGCAAATGCCTTTATGTTCTGAGTGCTAGTCTCCAGCTCCCAATTTTAGTCCTCAGCCCCAAATTTTTTTTCGATGGGATTCAGTTGGAATGTTTTTCGATACTCCCGATTTTTTAATAGGGATAATTGAAATAATGCATTTTTCAACTTGGAAGTGTCGAAAAGCATTTTGACTAACGCCCATCGGAAAAAATGGAGGCTGGGAATACAAATATGGGGTTGGGAACTAATTCTGTTATCTTTTATTGTACATAGATAGATTAGGTCCACTTTCCTAAATGAGGTGGGCTAAGATATTGAAGGCAAGATAATCTCTTAAGGAAATTGCTTTTTGGCCCCCATTTTAAACTTTTTGGCCCATATTTTTATTTTCCAAGGACAAAAATACCCTAAGCGTTTTAATTTTTTCGGTTCTACAAACTCGGAAAGGTAATTTCGGTATTACAATGACGGAATACATTTATTTCATATTTCCTGTTTTGCTAAAACGAAATATAGTTTCCGGGTTTGTGGAACCGGAAAAATTAATAATTTCCGTCTATGTAGAGACGGAAATGATGTTACTTGCTATTTCGTATGTGACTATAAAACATACGCAAGATGGTGCATTAAAGGAAGATCTATAACCATAACTGACACAAACTTTTGCCCTCCAAACTTTGATCTTCCTAGCAACAATGGAGGCTGGTGCAACCCACCTCTCAAGCATTTTGATATGGCTCAACCCCCATGGGAAATAGCAAGTACATATGAAATAGAAAGTACATTCCAGTCCACGAACCCGGAAACCATATTTCGTTTTAGCAAGACCAGAAATATGAAATAAATGTATTATGTCTTTGTAATACCGAAATTAGTTTTCCGAGTTTGTAGAACCGGAAAAATTAAAATGCTTAATTAGGGTTTTTTTGTCCTTGGAAAATAAAAATGGGGACAAAAAACTCTAAAGTGGAGGCCAAAAACTTATGTATAGATTCATTTCCATGATTTGGATTTCAATGTATAGTCTATACTTTACAAACGAAAGTTATGGGTTTTTAAGATCTTTTGTTTAAATTGCTAGATGAATTAATAGTAAGTCGCATTGTGCTTGATTATGTAATTCAGCAACATATTAATTTTAATATAATAACTTTGATTTGATCATGAGTTTTCAAATAGGAGTTTGTTTCATGTGCTTATATTGATGAGTTTTCCTCTTTCTTAGAATTTATTTTATATCATATTTAGATGAATTTTGTCAAAGTAGCTAAACCTCGAAATTCTATTCATGAAACTATTTAAATGAATATTGTCAACATAGCTAAACATCAACACTCTGATTATTGAAGAAGAAGAAGTTCCTCAAAAGTGGAATCACAAGCTTGCAGCAAAAACAAGCGGATCAAATTAATGTCAAAATATTTCCATTTCATCTTTAGCGGAAATGATGATATTAATAGTAATAACTAATAATATTAATAAACCCTCGGTCAAAAAATACTATTGGCATTACCACCTTGATCTTGTTTGCATGCACAGGGAACACTTCAAACTCACCAATATTGGCATTACCTTGATCTTGTGTACAAAATTTTTAATATTGGGTGAGTCGAAACATAGTTTTAACAAGGATTTGTTAGAAGTGGTTTTTTATTTTTTTGGCATTCAAAATCAGAAATTATTTAACAATGAAGATATTTTGGTCTTTTCTATAAAAAATAGAGACCAAAAATTCAATTATTAAAACAAAAAAAAATCATACACAATGAGTTCGGCTCAAAGAATTTGGGATTTGGGTTTTTCTATGTGACGCTCTCTTTTTAACTTGAAAATATTTAATATTTCCAAATAGTTTATTACTTGCTATCAAAATTAAGGACTAGAAAATTTTTTCCTTTTTAATATTATTACTTGCTTATTCGAAACCCTCGTTTCAACATAAACTGTTACATGAATTCGGTATAGCAATATCTTAACTTTGAAAAGACTTTCGAGAACGCATTTTCTTGATCAAAAAGAACGTTACCAGTACTTATCAGTTGAATACATAAATTGCCTCTCGAGTGGAATTAGAATATACATAAAATGTAAACTTATCGCTGAATTCCTTTGTAAATAAAAATCAGAGTTCACGGAAAAAAATAATACTTATGGGGCACTGCTGAGGAAAATAAAGCATATATATATGTATATGATAAAAGGCATAATACATAACCCCATCAGTACAAGCTGTAGCAAGTGATAAAAGTCGAGATAGCAAGTTTTGGTAAAACATAAACAGACCAACTGTACCAAAATAAAGGCTCACTCTAAGACCTCTCAATATATACAATATATAGCAAAAGTCCAAAAGCAGAAGTCCCAGAGCAAGTCCTCCATGTCCTCAGCAGCTCCTCAGATCCTCCACAGCTCTATCCCTAGGATCTAGGATCCAAAACCCCTATGCTATGCAGGCTCCTATGAACCGGCGGGTCCACCTCTAGCAGAAACAGTCGGGTCAACATGCACCTCCTCCTCGCTCTCATCCTCCTCGGGATCCTCCTCGACCTCGCCTGACGGAGTACAGACCCCACCACTAGGTCTAGGGCCTGCAGAAGCAGTCCTATCATACTCAGTCGGACCAGGAGAAAGAGTCTCCTCAGTGACAGCTCTATGGGATGAGGGATGGGAACGAGTGGCAGCTCTAAATCTAAAACTATGAAAACGACGCATAGGTCGAGCCGGGGGTGGTCTTCTATAAGTGTAAAAAGGTGGAACATGCATAGTATAGACTAATGGGATCCTAAATCGACGAGGTCGCACACGCACCAGAGGGTTAGGGTGGTAGAGAGTGATCTCAACCTCCCCCTCAAAGGTGGCACGGTGCTCCTCATACGCCCATATACCACTAGGGATAGGGCGTATCTCAATGCAGGCTAGGTATCTGGCCATCACCTAAACAGGGCACAGGGAGTAAGTATACACATATACATAATGGATAAAGACTAAAATTACAATCACAAATATATCATGGACAGATCATAATGCAAATACATATGAGCACACCAATTTTTCAACATTATAACTCTTATAATGCAAGTGGCATGATGTATGATTTTCTATCCACAACTGGGGCCTCTAAATTTCCATCTTGGACGTCCATCCAATACACCATTGTGTTCCCAGAACACCGACATTAGTTCCCAGAACATAATGCCGAACCATACTTGGATAAAAAGCATCACTCCCGGAGTGTGCACCACATTCCCAGAACGCCACGTCCCCAGAACGCATAAAAACCAGGTCCCGGACACTGGCCACATATCTATAATGTGTCATCAAGTAGGTTATACTTTGGTACTCCCGAAGTACCCTCCTCATATTCCCAGAATATGATAAACGCTCCTACCAACCAGACTTCCAGTCTATATGTATGCACAGCATCGGGGTTGGTTTTATCTTTATATTAATTAATGTGATTTAGAAATATTCTAATTTCTACTTTTGAATGATTTAATTGAGGTATAATATTTGGCATAAAAATTCCCCTTTGAATTTTCTCAAAATATGCCTTTATAAAACCCAGATTGAGTAGTATAACTTCAATGGTATTTAAAACTTAACCTTTTATTTTTCAGATTCAGGTACTAACCGGTTACAGTTTCAGGCTAACCGGTTAGAATTACAGACCTGAACTGTTTACCATTGCAATTCAGAAAAACCCTTTTTCTTGAATTCTCTACCCAATCCAAAACACTTTTAACTTTATTTTTATACCTCAAACACCATTGTTTTATCATTCAAAAGTCCAAATCACATATCCTTTTCCAATGAACATAATTTCACTTGAAATTATTCCATCAATTTAAGGCATAAATGGAAATCTTTCCAATCTGAATTTGTTGACATTACCACAACTTATATTCAGATTCTGTGTATGGAAATTAAGGCTTAGATTTGAGTAAAAACCATTTAAAGTTTCAGGACTGATTTGCAAACTGATTTTTCTTTGAAAATTTACAGTGTCTAACCGGTTACGAAAATCGTATAACCGGTTAGATTATGCAGTCTGACCATTAAAACAAGAGTTTTAACAACTCATTTTCTTTCTTTCTCAAATCTAACCAATTTCCAGCATACACCAAGTTCATATGCCTTAAATTAAACATGTTTACACCCAGAAACACATTCATATTGCATGCATCAAGTTTATTGAATTAAATTACATGAAAATTCACATAAACTCAATTTAGCACAACAAAACTGAAATCAAACACTTAAACACATAATTCAGTCATCATTTAGCTTGCATGCATCAATTAAAATTTGCTCAAAACCACAGTGAGCAAGAAATTGGCCTCCAAGCCTTTGTGCTTAAAAACACATAATGCCCTTTTGAGTTTCATGAACTCAAATCCTAAATCCTTTTACATTTGGTCTAAATCTAGTATAGTGAAACTTCTCCCATACCTCTAAGACAATCTTGATGAAGATTTTCACTGGATTTGAAGAGAAAGCACCAACTCTCACAATTTCCCCAAGTCTGCACTCATATTCGGTTTTCCAGCAACAGGGTCCAGAAACCAGAGATTTTGACATGGAATTTGGCCAACAAAATTGGGGAAAACGATTAGACAATGATCTAGGCAACATGCACTAACAAAAGAAAGAGATTTGGGACCTAGAGGTTACCTGAGCTACTCAAAATCAAGGCTCCAACACAGCTTCCCGAATCAGAATCGCAGAAAAACCCAGATTTCTACTTCCAACTTCCAAGCTTGATTTCTCCTTCCACACGAACCCTCAACTCTCAAGGTGTATATCAATGAAAAGATCTTGATGTAAGCTTTTCAAAAGTGTATCTCTCACTCTCAAACTCTCAAGAACGAAGGAGAAATCGTCCTCACGAAATCAAAACCCTAACTCACCCTTCTTCAGCAAGAATTGCAGCAATCAACCTTCAAACTTCAGAAATCCCTCAATTTATAGGCAAATCACACTTGCATGCAGGGCGACGCGTGTGTTGCCACTAATCCAAGGCTGTAATCGTGGCGATTACGGAGTAATTCAAGTGATTACTCATCAAATTCCACTAAACCAGTTTCTGAGTTCATCGTCTAACCGGTTACAGGGCATTACTAACCGGTTAGATCAGTTCAAAATTTAAAAATTATTATTTTTAAATCTTTCCCTCCAAGAACCTTTCTAATATTGCTTTTTAGTCCTCTTCCAGGGACCAAAATGCAATTTCCTTATATTTTGCATTTATTTGCCATATAAAAATATTCCCATTTATTTTTATATTTAAGGCTAATTAAATACAAAACATAAACTTAGAAAAATTCTATAAATTAATAATAAAACTTTTTATTATTAATTTCCTATTATTCGGGAGACAAAAATTAGGGGTGTTACACTACTCCCCCACTTAAAAGGAATTTCGTCCCCGAAATTCTAGATTACATAAATAACTCCGGATACTCTTGACGCATCTTCTCCTCTAATTCCCATGTAGCTTCAGATACGTCAGCATTTTCCCAAATCACCTTGACCAAAGGTATTTCCTTTCCTCTGAGCCGCTTGACTTCACGATCTTCTATCTGAACCGGTCTGGTCTCAAAGGTCAGGTTTTCTCTCAGAGTAAGGTCATCGGGTTGGAGTTTCAGAACAACAGATGGGCCAACTCTCTTAAGAATCTGATATGGACCTATACACTTAGGCGAAAGCTTTCGGGTTCTCAAAGCTCTGCTAATTCCTTTCATCGGAACTACCCGAAGAAACACGTGATCGCCCTCAGAAAACTCTGTTAGATGTTTTGAATGCCGCCGCTACCGCCGCCGTCCACCGCAACAACCACCGCTGCTGCTGTTACTCTTCTCTTCTCTGTATTTCGTTTTTTTTCAGTGCTCTTTTCGTGTGTCTTTTTTTTTATTATTTGAAGCCCTGTTTATAGGAGTAGAACTTTGCAAAGAGCAATATCAACCGAATCACTTAATTTTGGTCTGAATCCAACCTTTAATCCGAACGCAGATTTCCCAGGAGAAGAAGAGAAGAAAAAGATTGCATTATGGAATAGGGACATGCAGCAAGGAGTTGAGTAGGGAAATAAAAAAAACGAATCAATCTATAATTATTAATTGATAATGTTGAGAGGGGGAGAGGTGCTCTGAGATGAAAATCAATAATTGATTGGAGATTGAGAATGATTTGGGGATCTAGGTTTTTTTATTTGAGAACAAAAGGAAGAAAAACAACGAAGCAGCAGCAGCGGCTGCTTGCTGCTTGCTGCACGTTGTTAGGTTTAGGCATGATTAGATTTAGGTTTTTACATAGTTTGGGCCAAACGGTTTGGCCCAAACCCCTTTCCTTTTTTTTTTTTAAAACAAACCTTTTTATTTTCTATTTTAAAACTTCTTTTTTTAAAAAAAAAATAACCCAAAAAATAACTCAATACACAATAATAATACATTCAAACAAGCTTTTTATTTTTTCAATTATAAAAAAAATGAGAAATAAAAAAAATAATTAACCAAATTTTTTTTTACCAAATAATATTTTTGACCCCGGACAAAATTGGGTGTCAACAGCTGCCCCTCTTTACTTGTTGCTTATTAGATGGCAAACAAAGTGGAGTTTGTATGCTATCAAGATAAGTAATGAGTAAAGACGTAGACACCAATTTTCACTTGTGTCTTCACTAGAGCTCCTTTACGAATAAAATGTGAGTTTTCATTTGTGTCTTCCAATGAAAGGGGTTTGTAAGTAGAATATGGAAGGGGTTAGAGAGGGTAAGATAGAAAGGGGTTTGTAAATGTGGAATATGGAAGGGGTTTGCATGTGGTTATGGGGTTTTGCTTGGGTGGAAGAAGTTGAAAAGGTGGCTGAGGTTTGGGGTTTCTTTCTTTCTTTTCTTTTTTTTTTTTTTTTTGAAAGCTGAAGGGTATAATATACATTGCACCATTAAAATAGGATTTGGGGGATAAAGTGAGTTTGTAGACTAATTCCCTTTTAATAGATGCCAGTAGCTTTAAAATTGCCCAGTTTGGTGAAGCAAGCCTGTTATTCAGAAAGATAGCTTACAATCGACCATTTTGTTTTGTTAAGCAAAAATATGAATGATAAATAATATGTAACAGTATAATAAGTGACCTAACAGGCTAACACTGAAGTAGGATACAGCTACTTTACCATATAGAGCATTTAACACTTGTATATCATCACTGCTTGCAATGTGATATGTATCCCCATTAGCACATCAATGGACAATTGACTTCACCTTTGTTAACATTTTTTTTTTTAATCTTTTGCAATAATCCGGGCATGTTTCGTTTTGCATGATAGCATGTTTGACCAATGAGACCATAGGTCAATTCGTATCTATGGTTGATGTTAAAAATTCAATCTTTCAGTAAACCTATTTTCACTCTAAAATCCAAAAGCTTGAATACATTTTTTTTTTGTTAAAACAATCATAGTCTTTTACTCCTTCCCTAGAAAGAAAAGTAAATTTAACCACTTGAACATCAAAATTCTACCATCAAGTTGCCAAGTTCCAAGTAACACAATCAAAAAGGCATAATTTACCCATGGCTGATACAGTTTCAACAGAAATCACATACAAAAACATATTCTCATTGGATTTCTTGGTTGATACAGGAAGGGAAACACTGGAGACTGTTCCTAGTTTCGTGCAAATGAAATGGATCACAAAAAATAGTTAGTTACTGCTTCAACGTTTTATTGGAGTGTGCATACGCTCGACAATTTTGTTCACGGCATCTCTTGACATCATCAATGTATCATGCAGTAAAATGCTGTAGACATTCAAGCCCTGCAAAAATAATGTCAAACACATTATATATATAAGAAAAAGAAACCAACATTTGGCTTTGGATGGAGCCCCACAGCATCAATTGATTATTGATCCATGTAGTCAACCACTCAAAAGTCCAAACCACACCTAGTAAGGGTAGATTTTTGTTGTTGTAAATGTCACTGGTTCTTGGAAGCATATTTATACACTTCAATAGAAATTTAAAATCCAGTTGTAAATTAACACCGAAACTATGATAGAAGCAGCAAAAGGATAAAAGCGAAACTTACAATGGAGGGAAGCACGTTTACATAATGTAGATTTTGTGTAGCTAATTTCAACTTCTCATCTATGGGGCCGCCATCTACTATCAGAAGTTTCTTGGTGTTCTCCATTTGATTGAAATAATTCACAATGTTTTTGGTTTTATGTGTGGGAATATTCAGATCATCAAACACAAGAAGCTGTATAAATGCAATTGGCCATAGATAAGTGAACATAACGCAAGAAGTAACAAACTCTTGTTTTACATATAATGCAAAAAAAAAGGAGGGGGCGGGGGGGATTGCAAACAGTCTAAACAAGATAAATATGGGATGGAAGAAATAAAAGAACACGTACATAAAGCTACACGAATATAAAATCTAATATACCCTACCAAAATCCCAAAACGACGTTTAGCTAATTTAAAATACGGAACATGGTATTGGGATAGAGATACAAACCCAAAAAAACCATTCATCTTAAATGTAAAAAGGAGTCAAAGAGCAGCTGATGCAGGAGTAATGAATGCCCACTTCTTTTTGTTTTATGATTTATTTCCTTGTTTCCCATTTTTGATACTTTACAAGGTTCTACACTTTTACAACATTAAGTGGTCACATGACAGACACGTGACTTTTCGACTATGTTGCACAGGTACGTGCATTTTGCAAAAGTACCTGCACCGGGTGCGGGTACGCGATGGGTACGCGAATGGGTACGCGATGGGCCGACTGGGTACGCAATTGGGTACGGCCCATGAAATTTTGCCCTAATTTCCCAGTTACCACAATCAATCATCACTTCTTCTCACTTCTGCGATCATCACTTCTTCTTCTCACTTCTGCAATATCACCGACGACGCCGCCGCCGCCACACCCGACGCCGCCGCCACCACTTCAAGCCTGCGATCGATACACCAAGCCTGCGATCTATCAAACCAGCGACCATGCCAAGCCAAGAGACCACACCCCCACCACACCAAGCCAGCGACCACGCCGCCGCCACCCTCCACGCCGCCGCCAGCCACAGCTCCACGACCGCAGCAACAATCACAGCGAAGGTTAGGGTTTTAATATATTCTCTATTCCCTCTGCTCTCCTCTGCCCTATCATGCGACATGCCCTCTTCAAGGAAGATTTAGTTTTTGTTCATACTAATCTACGTCTCCTTTCAAGGAAGAGTAAAAATTACAATGAGGGCGAGACAAAATTGTGGGATATTTGTGGTGATGAGTGGGATCAATTCAATGCTACTGGGGCTGGGATTCTTGAAGAAGTTGCTTCTCTCTCACTTGATGAGCCAGACATGGAGGCTATTCTTTTTTGTGATGATGGGGAAGGAAATGAAGAGATTGACAATTTTAGAGTTTGATGTTTGTTTAATGTTTCATTAATCATTATGCTTTTGTGATTGAACAATATTATTGACATTTTGGAGATGTTAGGTTTTTTTTATGATATGCTATGCATTAATTTTGCTTTAATTTTTGTGCAATTTTGCTATATTTTGTCATATATTTTTTATTTATTTATTTATTTATTAATTATATATCAACGTACCCGTACTCTAGTTTTTAGAGAAATGCCGTACCCCCGTACCCGGTACGTACCCGAACCTGTGCAACTTAGCTTTTCGACGAGTAGACACTAGACCGTGGAGTTTAGAGGGGACTTGTATTTCTGGCTGGGATAAGAAATGCACAATGAACTTATTGTAAATAGTCCTTAGGACTTTATAGTAGCTTCCATATGATATACTTTTAAGATATAAAGAGATTTTTAACATTAAAACGGAGAACCCTAATTCTTTTGTTCCAACTTCAATTCAGCCAACATTGAACTACAATTCTGTGAAGAAGTTGCAGTCCACCTATTTCCTCTGGACATGCTCATTTAAAAGAACTGCCTGAATTGGTCATTACTCATTTTCATAACTATGAAATCCAGCAACATCATATGATATAATTTTATAGCAAAAGAAGAATAAAAAAATAAAAAGATTGGTAATCAGGAAGACAGACGCTGAGAACATTCATATGAAATATTCATGAGAACCAACATAACAGCGAACTGCACTACAATGTCTTTAATTTTTAAAATAATAACAATATCAATAAAAAAGATGCCCCTAATGGAATCAAAATATTGTGTATCTTGCCCGTTGGGCTGCTAAATCATTAAGGAATATAATGAAACCTTTCTGAAGTGAAAACCCACTATCAAGTATAAGCATGGACATTTAATCATGAAGCAGATACAAAAATGTATGAAGTCAAATGCTACAAAATATAAAAGGGAGACAGTAATGCAGAGAGGGGAGGGAGGAGGCTTGCCTTTCCTTCGGCTGCACAAGCAGACAAAGCAATCATCAGCCCCAGACGCCGAACCTTCTTATTGAGCTTGAAAGCATGGCTTCGAGGCTTAGGGCCATGCATAGTGGCACCACCCCTGAACTGTTACCATGAATTATATTTATTAATTTCAACTTCTAAGAAAGAGTGGTGGGGTATGACAGAAACTGAAGAAAGGAGGAAAAAGATAGACTGACAATTAATAAGTAGAATGCTTCACTACCTGATTGCTACGCAACGACCCGTGCCTTGCTCTACCAGTTCCCTTTTGTTGCCAAGGCTTTCTCCCGGTCCCACTGACCTCACTGATAGTTTTTGTTGAGTGAGTTCCCTGTTGGCCAAACCAATAAGCAAACACATAAATTCTCGTGGAAGGTTTTTGTAGCTTATCCCAGTTATTTGTAAAGTGGAAGAAAACAAAAAAATTATAAAAATATTTCAATGAATAAAAGATAAAACATCATTCGAGATATCTCATCCTTAAACATCTGAAAAGACATGCCAAACCGTGGTTATCATTCCAAATCCAAATGCATGTTCTCCACCCCAATCTCCTATTCCATCCCTTACCCCAATTAATTATCAATGCAATACTAAATGCGGTGAAAGAAAATAAATGATAGAGTATTTCCAGCATTCAGTGACAAAATGCATCCCATAAATCACCAGCCTAGCTTAACTGAGAAATATTGCATTTCCTCTGGATTACATGCATAAGATGAAAAACAAGCTTCAGCGTCCAAAACATTACATAGTAACTACCTGTTGTCGTTTTGCAAGCTGCCACCTAACAACACGATGAATAATGTCCTTCCTAATGGGCAAATCAAAAACATCTCCAGCTAAAACCATAAAGCCCTTATCTTCATTATGAAAGTTGGTCACTGGAATTAAAAGATCTTGATAGCGCCCTACATCATAATGAACTACATTAACAACACTCTTGTATATTATTGAAACAGCAACCAACTCATGTCATGGTATAGATGGTAGGCAGTGAAAAAAATAGAGAACTAAAAGCTTTGATTTGTAATAACCAAAGGTGCACTAAAAGCTTTGATTTGTAAATAACGGGCCTAAATCTCTTCCTAGCTCTCATTCTTGAAAAGGGCAGAGGAACCATTTAAGCAGAGGTTGTGGCCCTACATGCAGTTAAGAAGTAAAGAAAGCACTTGCTAACCAACACAAAATAATAATAACAAAAATGTCATGACTTTAGGAATAGGTGAGAGGACATAGAAGTTAAACCTTGGCCACATTCAATTTCAGAGCAGAAGTCGGTTATTAAGCATACATAAAATATTAAGTTATGAGTTACAGGACCAGTCGACAAAATTACAGAGAATGTTAATAAGAGTTATACAATGCATGCATCCTATCAAATTTAGGTATAAACATGTTCACAGAACCTAGCATACTATATATTCTGGCATGTTTAGCCCCCAAGAGCCAGCTTAGTTGATAGAGCTGTAGGACTTGAAGAGTTAGCGGCTTAGCACACAAACCCTGGGGGCTGGGGTGTGCTTTCTACCCCCTCCCTAGTGTAGATCATCCAGAATTAAAAACCAAGCTAATCTCATCTCATATTCCAAAATTAATGAAGCACCAGGCAAATTCATGAAGCCCTTCATATCATGCCTGGCAGTCACATAACCTTTTCTTTTAGATTAAATATCAGATATCAGAAGAAGCACAATGAAGCACCAGAAGATTCATGTATGCGGTGCTTCAAATTATCCTTCATACCTATATCACGCTCCTCAGATGATGCAACAGGCTTTTTGGACAACAAATCTGAGGGAAATGCACCTTCATCAGGCCTAGGATTTAAAGTAGAAGTAGAGAAGTATTGGATCATTGACCTGGCCTACATTCAAATACACCATACTACACTATTAAACAAAAATCAGTAAACAACCAGCATAAGAGAGAAATGCATTGATTAATTATTCATCCTGAAATAAGTTACTGTACACATATAGAAGTAAAAACTAAATGCAATAACAATTACCAAGAGAATGCCAGAACGTTCTGCAGACAACAGTCTATCCCCTGATAAAATGCTGGTTGTATCTGTGGATGAAAATTAATCATATATACAAAGATTTATAAGAGCTAAAAAAATTGAATTGGCAAAAGGTAGGAGCTTAAAGCTAGGAAACTACATAAATTGCTTACCACTTGATCTATAAAAGGAGGCAAACCCAGCATTAGGTGAATCACAGCAACATCTCCCTAGCGAATGCAAGGACCCAAAAGAACGCAGTAGCCTTTTGGTAACCAAGGCTGTCATTCTTGAGCAAAGAATCTATAATCCCAATAGCAGCAAGTGGATTTGTACCTGCATATTTTAAGTTCAGAAGAAGTGGTGAGTGTATGCGCAGGCACCTGTTGAAATTTCACAATGCTAAGGTGAGGCCGCCAACCACCTATCCCAGGGTCCTAGTGTCCTACTCCACCACTCACCCTTTGAGAACATTTATCAAATGAATGATTCCTAATACGGAAGAAAAAAAATTACACTTTTTTAACTATTCCAACAACCTGATAAATAAAAACTCTAATTCCACATAGGTAAAAACTAAAAATTAACATACTAGCGGTTGCATAAAATTGAACAAACACAGACTCAGGTGAAGTGAGTCAAAAGATCAGGCATGAAAATTTTGAGTCAGACATATAATCAAACACATTGTAAGCATCTTAATTTCACATAGACAATAGTTAAAAACAGAAAATGGATCACATATCTCACAAAATTTACCATCACATATTTCATTGCATCGATCGAGTGCGGAATATTTGAGAATAAAAGAAAAAGAGTTACCAGCGATAGAACGCAGAGGAAAGCTACCTCAAGTTTTCAACGGGAGAGTGAGCTTAGCAAATAGTTGTTACAAAGTGCATCTGGTTAATGGGCCTTTCTAACCTAAAGGTATGGGCTTATGCCGAAAAATGGGCTTTTAGTAAAGTATTGGGCCAGATATCAATTTTGCACCAGAATTGCCTTAGTTGTATTTACTTGTATTTATAGTATGCAGAGCTTGAAGAAAATTCTACTCGTTTCTGGTGTGATGAACTCAAGAAGTAACATGAGTCAAAAATACTACTCCATCATTATTTTATTTTTTCCTTTTCATTGAACTACTTAATGGTACTTAAGACAAAAACATGAATTACCACCGGTAAAACCAGTAAATTTACATCCACAAGGACCTAAAAACCAGCATCATGGCAAGGTCCATTGTAATCAACGAATATCTCAACGAAAAATCTCAACAGAGCATCTCAACTTATCTCAAAGAAAAATGGTAGGAACTAATATAACTAGTATATAAGTTGTTAACCGATTATTAATACTAATAAGAATTAAGGATAGAGAACAAGTTCCATTCCTCACAAAAAAAAAATGTACAAAGCAGCAGAATCAAAATAAAAATACAACCAAAATATAAAATAAAATTGCAGTAATAATAAATACAAAAGGGAACCTAATCGTTGAATGCCGCCGCTACCGCCGCCGTCCACCGCAACAACCACCGCACACCACCGCTGCTGTTACTCTTCTCTTCTCTGTATTTCGTTTTTTTTTTCAGTGCTCTTTTCGTGTGTCTTTTTTTTTTATTATTTGAAGCCCTATTTATAGGAGTAGAACTTTGCAAAGAGCAATATCAACCGAATCACTTAATTTTGGTCTGAATCCAACCTTTAATCCGAACGCAGATTTCCCAGGAGAAGAAGAGAAGAAAAAGATTGCATTATGGAATAGGGACATGCAGCAAGAGAAGAGATGAAAATCAATAATTGATTGGAGATTGAGAATGATTTGGGGATCTAGGTTTTTTTATTTGAGAACAAAAGGAAGAAAAACAACGAAGCAGCAGCAGCGGCTGCTTGCTGCTTGCTGCACGTTGTTAGGTTTAGGCATGATTAGATTTAGGTTTTTACATAGTTTGGGCCAAACGGCCCAAACCCCTTTCCTTTTTTTTTTTAAAACAAACCTTTTTATTTTCTATTTTGAAACTTCTTTTTTTAAAAAAAAAAAATAACTCAATACACAATAATAATACATTCAAACAAGCTTTTTATTGTTTCAATTATAAAAAAAAAAATGAGAAATAAAAAAATAATTAACCAAATTTTTTTTTACCAAATAATATTTTTGACCCCGGACAAAATTGGGTGTCAACACCTACCTATGGCTATGAGCGCCCTCGTGTTATTATTTCTCACCCACAAAGAAACCACAGCTCGCCAAAATCTCCTTCTATCAATCAGGAAGGAGTAATTATTCGTTCTAGTGAAGTAGCTGATAATCCAAAGGCAACTAGTGATGAAGAGAGTGCTGGATTTGGTGTTACTTCTTGTACAAGTAAAATGAATAAAACAAAGTCATTGAAGAAGGATAATATGACCAGAGATATTATTAACAGAGATTCATTGAAAGGAAAAAAAAAACAGAATGCAAAGAGAGTGCATTTGGGGCTAAGGTAAAGGAAAGACCAAGTGTCAATAGAGTGGATAATCAGTTACTTGGTGGGCCATGCACAAAAGATGCTTCGGCTTCATTTCCTATTGCTGAAGAAAAACTAAATGGAGGTGACATGAAGCTTATTAAATTGAAACGTAAGATGGACACTGATCAATATAGATCAGGAACTCGTAAGAAATCAAAAACTCGGGATGTTTTGTATGCTTAGAGGCAGTTGAAGGCTAGCACGCTCGAGAAGGTGGTTGGTCCAAAAAAAGGTAGGTATCTGTATTTGATGTCAAATACAGATGTAGGAATAACATTTTTGAAATTCAACTCTGTTATTCAAACATCTGTATTTGACATCTGTACGGGACACCTGCCTTTTTAGGCAAAAACTGGTGGGTCCTGCGATTTCTCTTTCTTATAGAATCCACCACTTTTTACCAAAAAAGGTAGGTGTCTGTATTTGACATCAAATACAGATATAGGAATACCATTTTTGAAATTCAAAACATGGTTTACCAACAAAGGCGAGTGGGATGAATAAGCGCGAGTATTGTTTATCTGACGATGTACAGGACAGATTAGACTCAATTCTTGTCAGGTGGTGAGTCCTTTGATGTGAAAAATGATGGTTAAGCAAAGAAAAGGAAATTGAAGGACTACTGGGTGTATAATGAGAAGCATGATAACTCATTCTCCTTGCAGGGTGATAAGCAGTGTGGCAAAGAGGGTAATGCAAATGGATTTAGGAAGGAAAAATGAGTCTAGAATTTTGAATACAAAGGCAAAATCAGTAATTGATGATGATAAATTGAATAAAGGTGAGGTGAGGCTGAGACAAGTTTGCTTGTCAGGCAGTAGTGACCAAATGGTTGTTGGGACAAAAGTAAAATTTGTTGATAAATCTCAGCAGTCAAAGAAGAACAGAAGAAATATTGCATCCCATCAAGTGTCACATGGTATTGGTTCACACGAAGAGAAAGTATATAAGAGCAAACAGGAAAATGAACTTTCCTTACAGAAATCTAGTAAGGTGACATCCACGCACACTAAGGAAAAGGTCTGGAGGTCTGGTTCTCAGGTTTCTACAGATAAGATGGTTATAACTACTGAGCACCCAGTCCAAGAGCTTGCCAATGGTGATGTGGCCATGTTAATGAGAAATTCAATTGATACTGGTAGCAATGTTGGAGTTAACTATAACTCTGAAAATTTCCCTAATCAACAACTCACTGTGTCAAATCCTATGCAAACAAATTCTAGTCAAACTGCCTTTAACATGCTGGAAGAAGCTGCCAAACTAAAAGACAGAGCAGATAAATATAATTAAGAACTTTGGGTTCGAGTTTGAAAGCAATGAGACATATTTTGATGGTGCTTTAAAGTTTTTGCATGGAGCATCTCTTTTAGAAAATTGTCATAGTGAGAGTGGCAAGCACGACGAGGAGATGAATCAAATGCAAATTCATGGGACTGAAGCTAAACTTTTCAAATCCTGTGCCCATTAATATGAAAGATGCCAAGAAATGGCAGCAACTGCTTTGGCATATAAATGCATGGAGATGGCATACATGAGAGCTGTTTACTGTAAAAGTTTTAGCACAAACAGGGATCGGCATGAGTTGCTATCAACTCTACAAATGGTTTCTCAAGGTGAATCTCCTTCGTTTTCTGCATCCGATGTTGATAACTTGAACAATCAGATGACAGTGGATAAGGCTACTTTTCCCAGGGGTACTAATACTCATGTTTCTGGTAACCAAGTCATATCTGCTCGAACTCGCTCAAGTTTGCTCAGGCTTCTTGACTTTACCAAGGATATAAATTTTGCAATGGAGGCTTGTAGAAAATGCCAGAGCACTTTTGCAGCTGCAGCTGCTAATGTGAACACAGAAGAGGCACGGAATAGAGACTGTATAACTTGTATTAGGAGGGTTATTGATTTCAGCTTCCTGGATGTGGATGAGCTTGTACATCTGGTTTTAGTTGCATCAAATGCCATACGCCGTGCTGCTCTTGGTGGTGCTAAAGATTAAGTAGAAGTTGTATATATAGGATTAGAAAGAGGGATATGGGCATTTCTGGTTATCAAGTGACACCAGAGATGGATATGATGTTATAGTTTCAGTGCTGCATTCTTTGCTCCACAAACATGGAGCTCCGGGAAGAAGAATATTAGAGTCCCCAATACTTAGACAACCATTTTCGAGGGCTTTGAATACTGATAAAGTTTAGGTAGGTCTATTAGTATTTATGACAAATTCCTTTTATTTTATCATATCTCTCTCGTATCTAAACCACCGTATGTTTATCAATGGACACACTTACAAATAAAAATTAAATGCTATTACAATTTGAGATTAATGGGTATGCACTGACGGTGTAACGTTTTTATTACATCTATTTTCAACAAGATTAAGGGTATGTTTGAATGAGCGTTGACAAAATTGATTTTGATCTTAATAGTTCAAATTTGTTAATACTGAAATGCAAATGCTTATATAGCCTCCCTTGATAGATAAAGTCCGAAACATGAAAGCTGTAACTACTTCAATCACACTTAGGCCATTCATCTCTAACTTAACTCTCTTTTAACTATACTCATCATTCAATAAAATCTAAATCAAAATCAAGAAAAGCTATACATGAATAAGTGCAACACCAAGCCGACTATGATCAGGAAAATTTTCTTTTTGTCAAATAACCATCATGTTAGAGAGACAACTTTTCTTTGTGTTCTGTTTGACAAAAATACTGACTATACATACTTCTTAATGGTTACGTAACATGAAACAATTGATGCTAGCATGAAAAATAGAACATAAATTTTTCAAACAGTTGAATATAATAAACATAAGAAAATTTAATAGAGAACAACAAGTTAATGATGATATGCCAATCAAAGGGAGCAACACTAATTTCACTGAAAATTAAAGTTACACATAATCCCCAAATAGCGGTGCTAAAAAACAAACAAGACATGTTATAGTTAAGAAACCATTCAAGAAGGCAAAAAGAAAACCCATGCATGTACATCACGAATTTGCAGAAGGGAGAAGGAGAAGAACAGAGCAAAGTGGCAAAGAGGACAATTAGGAGAACAATCAGAACATAACTGCTGGAGAAAAAAACCCCAAATCAATTCTCTCCTAATGCAAAAGCGAGCCGGAATTGCTTCGGCCTCGAATCGATTTTCAGTGGCCAATCAATTCTTCAACGCCCAACCAAACAATCTGAAATCGCATCGAGGAGGGAGGAACGCGCGTTGGCCATGGGGATCGGAAAATTGGAACCAAACATACTCTAAATAGAAGCATTTTAGACAAAGTACTAATTAAAACTTACAATAATCAAACACTTTCTTAATCAATGTGCCCAATCCTTAAAAACCAAAAGATACATAACCGAGGAAGATCATATGATTCTATTGCAATATAAGTGTGTTGCACGTGTACGGGTACGGTACCGGTACCCGGTACGGGGTACGTCATTTTCTAAAAAATTAAGGTACGGGTACGTTTATATATATATATTTAATTATTTATTTTTTTATTATAATTATATTAAATTTTATAAAAAAAATTGAAAAAATAAAACCAATAAGTTAAAAATTAAAATTCATAGGATGTTAATTTTTTTCCCTATAACAATAACTACACAACCTGTAATAAATTTACACTTTTTAACAATTAATCATAGGCAAATGATCAAAATGGCACAAAATAAAACGAGATACACCTGCATTATCCATACAACTTGTAAACATTACCAATTTACCATATTTACAAGCTTTAATCTGTTACTCAATTAGTGAATCAAAGAACAAGCTTTAGTAGCTTACTTAATCAGTCAATCAGAGACTCAATAGACTCATAGTCCTATAAGCTTAGCATATTTACAGAACAAAGAACAACCAAGCTTCAACAACAATTTAAAAAAGAATGTAGTAATCAAAAATTTATTTATTTATTTACCTGATTGATCAACAACAAAGCAGATTGGAGGGGAGCAGCGATCGACGGAGGAGAAGAGGCAGCACTGCAGCAGCGATCGAATGGAGGAGAAGAGGCAGCAGCGACGAACGGAGAGCACAGCGGCAGCAGTGACGAACGACGAGCAGCGGCGGAGAAGGACAAACGACGAGCAGCACGAACACAGCAGCACCTAGCGACGCCGAGAAACGGAGAGAGAGAGAGAGCGCCGGCGGAGGAGCTTTAGCCTTTAGGTTTCAATGTTTCATACTTTCATTTGATGGAATGAGACTGCATTTAGGGTAACCTTTGGTTTTGGGGTGGGGGGTTTTAAAACATAAAATACGGGTTAAAAAAAAAAAAAAAAAGATAGCCGTATCCAAATACATGGGTACCGTACCCATGGAAGTACCCAACGTACCCGAGGAAGTACCCAAATTTTTTTTAATTTTTTTTATTTGAATACGTACCTAGCCGTACCCATGACGTACCCGATACGGGTACTCCTCCATTTTTGGAGTACCCATGCTTCACTTATCAAATAACCCACCAAACAAGCTTATAAATATAGTGCAGTACTCTTGCCTTCTACATCTATTTTCGTTCCCTTGCCCAAATCTTTTCAACTAAAGACCAAATAGGGGTGAGCAGGACCCGGCTCGACCCGGAGACCCGTCCCAACCCGACGGGTTCGGGCCGGGTTCGAAAAAAGAAAAGGGACGAACCCGTTAAACAAGTGGACAGACCCGTCCCATATGAGGACGGGTTCGGGTTTATGGCCGGGTCACCCGGACCCGGCCCGGAATTATACTTATTTATTTATTATTATATTTATATTTCTATTAATTATTTTAATTTTAATTTTTATTAATTATTTATTATATTTTTAATTATTCCTAATTTCCTATCACCACTCAGTCTCATACCCTACTCTGTACTCTCTATCTCTATCTCACTCTCACACACGACTCTCACTCTCCGACGGCGCCAACTGCCAGCCGCCACCTTCTCCCCTCGTCACTCATCATTCGTGGCTCGTGGGTCGTCGCTCGTCGCTCGTCGCAGAGGAGAAGGAACCGAAGAGATCACCGCTCGCTCGTGCCGTCGTCGCCGCTGTATGCTCGCAGCCGCTGTTCCCTCGTCGCCGGTGTTCGCTAGCCGTCGTCTCCTCGCCGCTGTTACCATCTGCGATTGAGGTACAAGGTACGAAAATTTCAGATCTCCCTTCTTCCCATTTCAGATCTCCTCGATGTTGTTACCATTTTAGATTTTTTTTTTTTAAAAAAAAATGAGGTACTGAATACTGATTGTCTGATTATTTAGTGATTATTTAGCAATTTTTTTTAAATGAGGTACTGAATACTGATTATTTAGTGATTATTTAGATTTTAGCAATTAATTTTTTTTTTAAATGAGGTACTGATTATTATGGATTTATTTAGTGGTTTTAAATTTAATAAATCAGCACAGCCATACCATGGTGAATGGTGATGAGTTTTTCTAGTATTATTATGGATTTTTCTAGTATTATTGATTTATTAAAAATAATGAGTTGATTAAACATAAAAGCTTGTTTTGCTTTCTTAATTTGTTTATAATTACTTTAGGTAAAAGAAATGGCAGATGGAGAATGTTCCAAAAATGCAGCTAAAACAACTAACCCAACTTGTTCCACAACCACAAATCCTCCCCCAAATCCTCCCCCAACAAATGTGACAAACCCAAACCCCTCTATAAACCCACCAGCTGTAACTGAAGAAAAACTTAATGAGGGAGAGGGTAATAAGAAAGGAAAGAGATCCTTCGTTTGGGATCATTTTACTAAGCTTCCTCTTGATGAGACAAAGGGAAAACTCACTGCCAAATGTAACCAATGAAGCAAAAAATACCTTTGTGATTCAAACAAACATGGATTAAATTTCTTGGGCAAACATTTGAGAAGGTCTCATCCTTGGTTATTTTCTGATGTGGCTAAGAAGAACACGCTTCATGGTTTTATGCCAAAAGTTGGCGAGGGTAAGCCTTCGGGTGGAAAGAATTTGGCGGCATATAACTTAGCAGAGTGCAGGAGGGCATTAGCTGAATTTGTTATATGTGATGAAATGCCGTTCAAGGTTGTAGAGGGGCATGGGTTCCGTAAATTGGTGAATCAGTTAGAGCCTAGATTTTCTGTACCATCTAGGTTCACAATTGCAAAGGACTGTTACCGGTTGTTTCTTGATGAAAAGAAAAAAGTGAAAGCTTTGTTAGCTAAATCCTGTAATCGTGTTTGTTTGACAACGGATTGTTGGACTTCATGCCAAAATTTATCCTACATGTCTTTGACGGCACACTTCATTGATGAAGAGTGGATTCTACAAAAAAGAATCTTGAACTTTTGCCTTGTTGAAGACCATAAGAGTGAAACTATTGGTAGGGAAATTGAGAGATGTTTAAGAGAATGGGGTATTGAAAAAGTATTAACAGTCACCGTTGATAATGCAAGCTCGAATGATGTGGCTCTTTCATACCTACAAAAAAAATTAGATGCAAGGGGTGGATTAGTGTGTGGTGGGAAATATTTGCATATGAGATGTTGTGCGCATATCCTAAACTTGATTGCTAATGATGGTCTAAAGGAGCACCAACCATCTATAGAGAGAATTAGGAATGTTGTACGATATGTTAGATCTTCCCCTTTACGCTTGAAGAGATTTAAAGAATGTGTTGAGGCTGAACTGATCAAGTCTGAAAGTCAAGTGTGCTTAGATGTTCCAACTCGATGGAATTCTTGTTATCTTATGTTGGAACACGCTGAGAAGTTTGAGTCGGCATTTGCTAGGCTTAATGATCAAGAATTATATTTTCGGAAATGGTTTGGTGATGAGGATAGTGGGAGAAGAAGGGCTGGTCCGCCTACAGAAAGAGATTGGGTCCATGCTAGGATTTTCATTCCGTTCTTGAAAATTTTTTATGATGTAACTTTGCGATTTTCAGGTTCTTTGCATGTGACATCAAACAAGTGCTACCATGAAATTTCTGCAATACAGGATACTTTGAAATCATGGACTGCTAGTCATTCCCACCTTATAGGGTCTATGGCTAACTCTATGAAATCAAAGATTGATAAATATTGGGGTAATGTTGAAAAGATTAACCCTTTGTTGTTTATTGCTTCGATCTTGGATCCTCGTTACAAACTGGATTTTGTTACTTGGAGCATAGAGGATACTTGTGATGAAGTATTGGCATTGAAGATGATTGCTTTGGTTAAAAACACCTTGGATGAATTGTACAAATTTTATGCACAAGGAGTTTCTGAAAATAGAGGAAACATGGGAGGTGTAAATGATTCTTCAACTAGTGCTACATTGGATGAGAGTCTTCAAGGGTCAACTGTCAATGATGTGGTGCAAAGTAGGGAGAAAGCTTGGAGAAAACATAAAAGAGCTAAAATCATTTCTGAAAAAACTGAACTTGAGATGTATTTGGAAGAAAAAACACTTGATGAAGAAGTACTTGATTTTGACATCTTGGCTTGGTGGAAGGCGAATTCTTCAAAATACCGGATCCTTTCTCTCTTGGCTCGTGATGTCTTAGCAATTCCTGTTTCTACTGTTGCATCCGAGTCATGCTTTAGTACCGGCGGGCGTGTGCTTGATGTCTTCCGCAACTCTTTATCTCCAAAAATGGCTGAAGCTCTCGTGTGCACTCAAAATTGGTTAAATCCTGCGGGCTTCAAGTTTGATGAGAAGGATTTTGACCAATTTGATATTACTGAGAAGGTTGTTGTTGGTGAGTTCTCTACTTTTTCTTTGCTAATGATTAGTTCATTTCATTAATTTTTATTATGTGGTTTTGATTTTTGATTTGTGTGTTTTGTAGAGACGGTGGCTAATCCTCATACTAATGAGCCACAAGAAGTTAAAGACGAGACAACTGTGAATGTCGATTGATGGACATCTTGATTTCTTATCTTGGCATGATGCCACTAACTCTCAATTTATGTTTTAGTTTTAAACTTATGTCCTCATTTTCAATTTATGTGAACTTTTGTGGTTTGACATGTGATTGTCGTTTTATGTTGCTTTTGTATTTTGCAAATGAAACTTGGTTGAATTGGGTAATGTTTGACTACTAGTATTACACTCTAATTAATGATCGAACAATTATGTATTTGAGTATTTCTATTCTTTGTATCTCTTCTTTTATTCTGTGGATTTCTCTTCATAAGTTCCAGGTTTTTTAAGCATATCTTGCATTATCATCCTCAATGGGAATTCCTTCGGGTAAGGCTTTATTATTGTTCTATTCATTGAGTTTTATTTTATCGATAATGATAGTGAATATATACACACTTATATTATTATGTGTCATGACTTGATTGCTTAGGTTCGGAAAAGTACTATAATGGTAGATGGATTTGTTGATCCTTTACTAAAAGGATGACCGGAATATGCATGGTATATGATCGATCAACTAAGGCAATTTCTTCGGTAAGTACGAATTATAGTTTATAGTTTATACTTTTTTTTTGTTGTTGAAGGAATTATATTAATATTAATATTAATATATACTTCATCTGTGTAGTTATACAATTTTAGAAAGATTACGAAAATTTCAAAAATTTGAATGGTTTGAGATTTTTTTAGTGTGATTGATCTGTCCCCGGGGTGAACCCGGACCCGTCCCTATTAGGACCCGTCCTATTTTGGACCCGTCCCTATGTTGTCCCTCCCCAATTAGGGACGGGTTCGGGTTGAAAAATTGACTCGTGCAACATTTCGGGACGGGTTGGGCTTGTCCCATGCTCACCCCTAAGACCAAAGTAGAACTTTTGGTATTATTATATGAGTGTTGCTAACAAGTGTACTATGGACACTTGTTAAGGTTTTTAAATTTATAAAATTAATCATGGTGCACATTATTTCGTGTTTCGAGAATCTAAAAAAATACATTTTTCAATGATTTTTTTACTTTAATTGGCTTCTTAACAATGCCTCAAGACCACTTGTTAGCATTTGCATTATTATATAATGTTGATGTCGATGATGAGTAAAAAAAAAAAGTTTCAAGAACCACTATGGGGATTCAGGCTCTTCAACTTCAACTCTTCTCATTTAGCTCCCTTGATGAATTAGAACCAAGAAGGTAAGGGTGTGAATAATAACACTGTCACACATGTGAACAAGAAGCTCTTTTTAAAATGACGTACAATCACTATGAAAATTAGAATTAATTTAAAATCAAACCATTTACCAAATGCTGACATCTTGTGAAATTTTTCATAGAGTAATGATAAATCAACTTACAAAATCAATCTATATCATAAAAATATGACATATATCATTGGTTAACCAATCAATAATAAGCAAGGGACCCATTAATCAATCAATCATTTTTATTTTTCATATACGAAGTCCGAGTTTTTTAAACCACTAAAGGGCACATTAATGGTGCCACATACTCATAACACTTATTGTCATCAATCATAATAAAATATGTATGAACTCCTTCTAATACAAAAGATTTGTTATACCTTTCTATCAAGTACTCTGATAGCACACTTTCCGTTTGCGAATAATTGTTCTTGATTTTATGGCAATGATCCATCTTTAATTCACCATCACCATCAAAACAAACGTTTTCACCTTAATTCTGCTCCTTTGTTGACACTATCTTAAGGAAATAGTTCACGATGTTCCTATAATTATGCTCTTTTTAGCTTATGTCAATAAGTTTGTTAGAGAAATCTACTTGATATAAAGAGCTTATATGGTCTCGCTCTCATGTGATAAACGCATAATTAAGCTGTTCAGAGCCAAACACACCCTTAATATTTATAGTTTAGAATCTTGTGGTTATCAAATGCTTTGTCTACCAAAGCACAAAATATATTAATGTACATGCATTTTTTTCATTTGATTTACTTCCTGTTGTCATTTTCACCCCACAATGCACACAACTTATCATGTTAATCTTGCATTTTGACACTCCGTTATCAATATATAATTATATATACTGTTTCAATGTGATTATTTGGTATTGTCATACTTCAGCTACTTTTGTACCTTTTTATTACAAAATATGAGATGACCTAATTAGGTTTAGCAGGATTTGTGCTCAGCGTTTTTTGATCCTACACGATGAATGAAGGACATAGCAAATGTAAGCAGGTTTCTAGTTTTGCTTATATATTATTTTAGAAAACTTGCTCATTTTTTTAAGTTGTTTTACAAGTCCAAAACCATAAAAGCATTGAGTGATCATCAAAATGTTGAGTTGCACACTTGCACTTTACATTTGCTGATTGGTTCTTTAAGAATGTGACACACTTTAGAGCAAGTAACCAAGTTTATACTTAAGAAAAACATGCATATTCTAACTTAATCCTTCTAAAACTAAGGATTTTCATTTGGTCCCTAAGAATCTGTTAGGATAAAAAGTTAGTTCGACAAGAAAAAGGAGTCCTCGACAAATGAAATGGCATCGACGGTAAGTGGACTTATATTCTTCCATGAATATAAAGGTGACTTCAACTGATGAGTACCAAATGTTGGAAGAAGTTTTACTTGTGTCCAATGTAAAAACAAGTTAGTAAAATCAGATTACCTCGAATTTCAGTGACAATATTTATTGCTAATATTGCCTTATTGGATAAAAACGAGGCAGTAATAAATTTGAATCTAACTACCATTACAGTAAAAAATGGCTATAAATATGGGCCATTTCTACCTTGAAGAATGCACCCCAACTGAAGAGTAAAAAATCAAAGAAATGAAGAAAATCTCAATTTATATTTTCTTTTGGAAAGAGATCAAAAGATTCATAACAATTGTAGGAATTCTTTTCATGGAAAATTAGACATAGGAGATTAAGGGGTTACTGGGTAAAACGAATAACGTTGAAAATCTTGCCCAAGTAGCCTCACCACCTTCCTTCACAAGCGGAAATTAGACATGTGAGATTATGTTTGTTAGTAAAAGCACATTTCACATTGTCTTTGACAGAGAATTTTAAGGATAGTGATCTGATGTTTTACGTAATAAACATGATTCGGAAGCTCCAATAACAGGTTGATCAATCTCCTTGGCAGCCATTTCGAATCTCCATGTCGAAGTACTTTGTGTCACAGAAGGGAAAGAAGGTCATCCCACATGAGTCAACCTTGATCGTGTGAAGAAAATTTCCTTTCGACATAGGACACAAGATTTATATGAGAAATTGTTGAATTTTAAATGTATTTGATCCAAGTTGTACACATGTTGATAGATTAGGCCAACGATTACTTGAAATTTGCCTTTAAATAGTAGGAATTTCAATGTAATAAAGGTTGGAACTGTTGATTATTTCCTACACATCTCAGTAACTAATTGACGGAAAAACACCAATGTAACGTCCCTTTTACTTTCAATAAAACACTTTACATTTTCAGCAATGTCTTTTTTATTCGTTTAACTTCCTACATTTTACTTTTCTTCATTTGTCTACTTTCAGCATTTAAGATTTCAGTCCTTTTTAATTTCCAATTTCCACTTCAAGATCGAAATACAATATTACCATAGAAATATGTTGGAATACAAAATATTATTTTTCTACCTTAAATAGAATCTCAAATGATTGTTACAAACTTACAATAATGGCTTCTTTACCCAACTAAAGCAAGTTGACTAGTTTATTACATAACTAGTGTAACTTTTTGTAAAATTACAAAATCGGTGTAATTTTATAATGGGCACATAATCAAGTGTATGTGCAGTGACACAACTTGTTTTTTTCATTTTCTTCTAATGCTTCCAATATTTTTCTATATACACTTAACATTAATTTTTGATCTTGAATAATATCGGTTTCTACATCTAAAATATTAGGATTTTCAACTTTACCAATAAATTTTTCTATTTTTCTATTTATTATTGGTTTCCAATGTGGTATCTTTTAAATCTTCTTTATTATAAATATGTGGGAAATTAATTTCAATTTTTTGATTGTTTGTGACTTCCTTTATTAGTTTGTCTTCTATTTTATTTTTAATTATTTCATCTATTATTTTTTCTTTTATTTCTTGAGGTAAATTTGTATAAAGTATTTGTTTTATCTTTTCAATTTCAACTGTGGATATCTCTCTTAATTGGATTGATATTAAATTGGGATAAAAACTAGCTAGTATATTTCAATGTTATCATACCCGGACCGAACCGGGCGGGCGAACCGGTTCGACCGTCGACCGGTGGCATGGCCGGTTCCAGGTTCTGCGAAAACCGTTTGTGAATTGTAACCGGAAAAAACCGGCGGGTAAAGTTGTTGACCCGGGTTGAACCGGTTTGAACAGAGCAAACCGGTGTCGGTTCAACCATAACTGATTTTAAAAAAAAAAAAAAACCTAATGAAATGAAAATTAAAAATTAAAAACCTAAAAACTCAAACAAAGGCCCAAACGCAATTAAGTCAACAAAAGAATTGAATAATGAATTGAAGAGTTGAACTGTTGAGTTCAACTGTTGAAGGCGGTTGCAGTACAGAAGAAAAGGGCAAAACCGCAAAACAAAACGAAGAAGCGGAAGAACGAAGAAACACCGTGATCGAACACCGCTCGTCGCCGTCGTCACACACCGCTCGCCGGTGCTGTATTCCTCGCTCGCCATTGTCAGCCGTAGCAACTAGCAACAACACAAAAGGTAGGTACTACCATACTAGTAGTCTAGTATACTGCTATACTTTTTAGTAGGGCTTTTGCATTCTTCTGGGTACTGCTCAAAATTTGATTTTTATTCTATATGCTTAAACTTTTTAGTTTTTAAAATTACTTCTTAGTTTTTTTTTGTTTTGTCTTTTTCATAAACTAGAAGTCTAGAACTGCATCATCCATTACATTTTTGCCTATTTTAAACTAGTCACTTGCTTAGTCTGTTATCTATTTTAAATTAGTTATTTATTTGTTTTTATATGATTCCATTTGTGCTAAATGTAGTGTTTATTTTATTGTTTTTTTAGATATGGAAAATAATCAAAATACAAGGCATGCAGTAGCTCCAAGCACTCAATCTGTCCGAGCAAAATCTGACCCAACATGGGATCATTGCCAATCAGGTGTAGATGAAAAAGATGGAAAGAAGTTCATAAAATGCTCGTATTGTGCAAAGTCATTCAAAGGGGGAGGAATACATCGGATGAAACAACATCTTGCTGGAGAAAAGGGAGAGGTTATATCTTGTCCCGAAGTCCCTTTTGATGTTAGATATCGATTAAGAGAACACTTGAATCAAGTTTCTGGGAGTAGAAAAAGAGGAAACAGTCATATTCAAGAAGAACAACAAAATGCACGTGAGGACAATGTTAGGCAGCATCAAGGAAATGCACCTACGCAACCATTACCAACTCAAGCACCTACACAACCATTACCAACTCAAGCTAGTATGCATCCTCCACCAAGTGGAAGTGGAAGTGGAAGTGGAAGTGGCGCAGGAAGTATAAGTAGTTTCTTTGCTCCAAGAACTACTCCGGGAGCTCAACCATCAATCAGAATGGGTTTTGCAGGTAAAGATGCTATACATAGAGCTGATATGGCTGTAGCTAGATTTTTTTAGGACTGTTGCTTGGCTTTCAATTGTGCAAATTCGGTCTATTATCAGCCTATGATTGATGCTATTGCTGCAATTGGTTGCACCATTATGGCTGATGGTTGGCAAGACCAAAGAAACAGACAGCTTATCAATTTCCTTGTGTATTGTCCAAAAGGAATAACTTTTGTGAAATCTGTTGATGCCTCTGATATTAATGCTGAAACACTTTGCAACTTGTTTGTTGAGTTAGTTGAGTTTGTTGGAGTAGAGAATGTTGTGCATTTAGTTACTGACAATGTAGCTAATTATCGAGCTGCGGGATTGAAGTTAACTGAAAAGTTCCCCTCTATATTTTGGTCTCCTTGTGCTGCTCATTGTTTAAACTTGATATTAGGAGACATTGGAAAAATGGAGTATGTCACTAAATTGGCAAAAAATGCATCTGAGATAACTAAGTTTGTGTACAATCATGGTTTTTTACTAGCTTGGCTGAGGAAAAGAAATGGATGGAAAGAAATTATTCGTCCTGGACCAACACGTTTTGCAACCACTTTTATTGCTCTTAAAAGCATAGGTGACCATAAACATGATTTGCAGGCTCTAGTAACTAGCAAGGAGTTTATAGATTCTAGATATTACAGGGATAGGAATGCCAATAAATTTATGGAGATTGTGATGGACAACAAGTTCTGGAATGATTGTGTTATTATTGTGAATATTGTGGCACCTTTAATTCGTTTACTGCGGATTGTTGATGGTGATGATAGGCCTTCTATTGGTTATGTTTATGATGGAATGTATAGAGCTAGAAAAACAATTAAGAAGGTGTTTATGAATAGAAAGAAATTGTATAAACCTTACACAACCATTATCAAGCAGAGGTGGGATAAGCAACTTCGTCAAAAGTTGCATTGTGCTGCCTATTTTCTAAATCCAGCATTCTTCTATGATAAAGAGAATTATTGCATAAAACCGGAGGTTCAACAAGGATGGCTTGATGTTTTGGAAGCAAAAATAACTACAAAGAAATCTGATTTTCTGGAGCAAAGTTGGCTTTACACTGATAGACTTGAAAGTTTTGGCAAGAAGATGGCAATTGAAACGGTTAAAGACTTTCGACCTGGTAAGTTTTTAAAATTTCTATTTATTAGACTATTCTATATTTTTTCGTTAGTTTTAATAGAGTATTAATTTGTAATGTGATTTACTATTTTAGATCAATGGTGGTCACAATTTGGATATAGTGCTCCTGCGGTATCAAAATTGGCTATTAAAATTCCAATTCCCAAACAATCCAACTACGAAAAAAGAGCCTTAAAAAAAAAAAAACTTGTGGCAAAAAAGGCAAAACACAAATTGGGAGGGAACTTTTTACAACATGACATTCCCGCCAAACTCAGTGAGTGTACCCTTCAAAACTACTCGCATTCCCAATTCTTCAATCTTCACTCTCAAAAAACCCTAATTCCACTTCCTCTTCTCCAAAATCCCATTCTCAATGGAATCGATCTTCACCCACGTCGCTTCCAGAGAGCTCAACTCCTTCAGATGCAGAAAACGACCTCGTTTTGATGGATTCGTCTCTGGGATCAACGAAACCGCAGCTATGGCCGTTCAACACAATGGTGAAGATTCTATTCCTCTCTCTCTCTCCTTCTGCAAGGTACACACTCTCTCTCTCTCTCAAGTTTTGATTTTGACCCCACCCCTTTGTTTTTTGGCACGAAATATTAAATGGGTAACGTTTGATTTCTTCAAAATTTTTGAAGACTTCGAAATTCTCGCATATACTCGCTTTATCTGATGAGGATGGATACTTGAATTTGTTTGATACTCGTCGCCGCTTCACTGGTACCACGTCCTTCGAAGAAAACGCAGGTTTGATATTTTTTTTTAATTTTTTTTTACGCCTCCTCAAATTTGGTTTGGGTGTTTGAAACTTTGAATTGAATAATATAAAAAATTAAGAGTATTCTTTCTAATGCTTGTGTGCCCTAGGGCAAAACTCATATTGGTTAAGTGTGCGTTGAAAATTTACAAATTTACAAATTTCACTTGCATTGTGAATGCGTCTGAAAAACCCTTTAAATTTTTTTCCTTTAAAAAAAACTAGAATGTAGGTCAGGTTAGTTCATCGTAGGAGGAACTAAATTTATCCTAAGTTTATTTGATATACAAAATAAGATTCTTGTTAGTGTTTGGTAAATTGAGCTTATTTCAATAAGCTATGAGCTTATAAGCTCGTGTTTGAGCTTATAAACTAGGGAACTATGTCACATCACACCTATTAGCTGAGTCTTACAGAATGGCTTTGGTTCAATGAGTTAGCTTATCGTTTTTTAACTCGAATAAGCTAGGGAAGCTCCTATCTAGCTTGTATATCATCTAGTTGTGCTAAACAAAGTATTTTTCTAGTAACCAATTTGGATGCTTCTTCTTACTCATATAATAAAGTAGAAATTACACTTATAGTACTTGAGAATTTTCTTGATTACACTTATTAGCCTTATGTGTTAAGAGAAGTTAGCGAATTAAGTGTAATTACATTCATCTCCCCTGTAGGCTTCAGCTGAGATGAGTGTAATGATAATTGAATCTTGATGAATGTGAGTGCATCTTTTGAAACAGGAGGTGTATACTTTAGCCAAACCTTAAGGTAGTTCAATGTAATTCGACCTATAATAAATAGAGTAGATAACTTTTTACATAAGTTGTTTTCTACTAATGTGAAACTTTTATTCTTTTAATCTCAGAGAAATCAAAGATTTGTGAATGGGCTACTCATTTTAATGCTGTTTTTGATGTCTGTTGGATTAAGGTAACCCAAAGTTTGCATTCATATTTCTCTTATCCCATATCATTTTTTGGGCAAGTCCTGTAATTCTTTGTCAACAATATGATAGTGAATGATTTATAATACTTTTGCAGGAGGATACACAGATTCTCACAGCTTCTGTTGATCATACAGTAAGTGATAACCCAACAATTATCACTTTACTGTTGTTGCTAACCTAAAATGTACCTGCATTAATGTGATTGTGAATTTGGTGCTTTTTTGCTCTATGTCTCTATTGCCTTATCTTGTGATTGGCTCTCAGTGTACTTGCTAGACTTGGACTTGAAAGCATTGTATTCCTTTTTTAATTCAGAGAGCAGTGATTGATTATTAGCATAAACTTTTTAGAGCACCCAACTGTAGACATTCACTATTAAATACGTTTTCTGGGTTATGCACTTATGCTAATATTTCATTTTCAGTAGAATGTTTAGACCGGATTTAACTGAGAACAAGTACATCAATACCAATTTCATTTCGTTGAATTAGAGTTAGACAAGCATTCACGAAAACTTGTAACTTGATATAATATCTTATAAGAAGCTTCCTTCAAGCTAATATTATTTAAACATTCTTATGGTGCACATTTCCAGATGAAGGTATGGGATGTTCAAGAAAAGAAATGTATTGGAATGCTGATAGGGCACTCGGGAAGTGTGAAATCTATGTCTTCTCATCCGACTAATGCTGGTAATATTTGAATGACTTTTTATCAGCATCTATGTGTTTGTACACAACTCTCGATTTTACACAAATGCAAAGTTACACATTAACAGTTAATGTTCCTTTAATCTCCAAATCTGCAGATATTATTGTCTCTGGTTCAAGAGATGGATCTTTTCGTCTTTGGGACTTAAGATGCAGGCCTGCTGCTAATAGGTTTGGGGAACCTAACATATGGTAAGTAGCAGTTTTTCCTTTGCAGGAGTCCCGTACCGATTGTTATGTTATTGGTTAATCATTAGCTATTCATTGTAATTTATTAGTGTCTTTACAACTTATTATCTGGTTTCTTCAGTACTTCAATGACAGTCGTCAAAGGAGCGCATGTTTCATCTCAATCAGAACGAGTTAGGAAGAGCAAGGTTAGTTGCTTTTAGCATATGTCCCTTTACATTTTGCAAACTATATCTTTCTAACAATTCTAATCTTTCAGGCTGCTTCCATGAGCATTACATCTGTTCTTTGTCTCAAGGATCATGTTTCCATAGCCACTGCTGGAGCTGTGGATAGGTCAGTTGGAAGTATTATTCATGAATGTAAACATAAAATTTTCTGATATTTTAGCTGAATTAATTGATCTTACTAGATGATTGGTTCTTTTCAGTGTGTTAAAGTTTTGGGACACTAGAAACTTGAGAACTTTTGTTACTCAGACATGCCCTCATCCTCAGATAACAGAAAAGGTCCGTAGGAACTTTGCTGTAAAGTGGAAGCATTTTTCATTTGTTTATTTATAAATTGAACCTTTACTAAGGGATCATCTAATGCATTGTTTATGCTTTACATGTCAGCTGGATGCGTACATGGTGTTGATTTTCTAACTGATTTTGTTTAGATGTTTGATCACTTGAGTCTTGAAATGTTGTTGTCTTAAGTATCTTGACGATATTTTTCATTGTTATTCCAGACAAGATTACATGGTATATCTAGCTTGTCCCAAGATGACAGTGGACTTCTTCTTTCGGCCTCCTGCATGGATAACCGGTATGTTCCTTTTATAGCACTTTTGTATTCTTGATGAATTAAGCCATGTTGATTGGGTACACTGATCACTTAAAATTTATCATTTCTTCCTTTTTTGCAGAATATATTTGTATAACATCCTTCAACTTGAAAAGGGGCCTTTAAAATCTTTTTCCGGATGTCAAATAGACACATTTTTTGTGAAGGTGTGCACTTGTATCCTTAACCTCAAATTTTATGCTTATAGCTGTGTCCTGACTCGTGACCTTTTACCCGTCTTTCTGATTTTTTCAATTCCAGGCTGCAATTAGCCCTGATGCATCTCACGTAGTCAGTGGTTCTAGTGATGGAAAAGCCTATGTTTGGCAGGTTACATTTCTAACTTTTAAAAGGATTTTTGTAAGTTTGGTACATAGGTAGAACCTGGGAAATAATTTAACTGATCTTTCCAAAATCAGGTCAACAAGCCTCAAGAGCAACCACTTGCTTTGAAAAGTCATGATGGAGAAGTCACTGTAGTTGATTGGTAAAGTACAAATGTAGCTTAGTTTTTGACTTTTTTTTTTAACATTAGTTTTTAACAAAATATATATTTTTGACAGGTGCCCCACTGAGGTTGGCAAACTAGCAACCACTTCTGGTGATTTCACAGTAAGCATAACTATTTGTAATTATTTTACTCACTTGAGTTGAGACCATAATTGAGTTCAGAACCAGATTTTCTTGCATGGTTTTTTTGCAATGTCTTTCAGTTCAGCACTGTCTGTTAATTCATTTTTTTGGAATGCTGCATCATTGTTTCTTTCAGCATTGAAACTGTTTTCCCTATATTTTCTTTCTAGGTTCGAGTTTGGAATAAAAACAGTTATGTCTACAACAGAAAGTCACCATTTTCCATCCGAAGAAGAGTGATGGCAATGCCTAGTACAGAATGCAAAATGCTTTTAAGTAATGAAGACACGTGTCCAAAATCAGAAGACAAAGCTTTTTTATCCAATGAAACATTGCACCAACCAATTAAGTCAGACATTCCAATCACACCGCCAAAAGTACATACATCTGAAGGCCATATGAACCAGCTTTCTTCCAGATTCGATCAGACTGGATCATCCGAAAAAACTCCAGAATCTACTTCGAAGAGCCCTTCATCTGTTTTGAACCCTCCATCCTCCCTAAAAAGAACTATAAGCGACTACTTTTTAGCTTCTTCATGAATCTTATAGGGTTATTATAAATCTTTTGTTAACTAACAATTTATTGCACATGTTGAATGGAGGGCATGGACTTCTTCAACTATGTTCTTGGGTAAGGTTCTGTTTTCCTCATGTTCTAGACCAAAGGTTCTTTTTTCCTCATGAACTTCTTCAACTATGTTCTTTAACCTTATTGTAACCTTGTGGTAAGACGTTTGTTATCATTTCTGCAGGTTATTTGAAATGTAAAGTACATAAAAGGGTTTGTTATAGCTAAGGAGCAAAAACATTTGCATCAATGTTTGGTTTTGCTGATTTGCTATGTCTACTTGACGAGCGTATGAATTTTGGCTGTAAGAAGGTTTTGAGCAATACAATTACAAATGCAATGTAAAGCATTGCTGTGTTCTTTTTCATGTGACTTTAGCTGAAGAAACTAAAAATTGATACATTTTCACATGGAGGACATGTACAGAGATTAGAGAACCCCATGATTTCATGAGTATCAGGAATTGGTGTCTTATATGTAGAGCACCATGTTTCACATTTTCCATCCTTAATAGTACTATATAAAAACACCATATGGTGATTCGAAATTTCTATTGTTTTGAGGCAAGAAGTTTTTTCTTGTCAAGTATATGTGTTAGTGTTGCCTCATCTCTTTAAAGCAAGTTTACTTTTATTTTTTTATTTTTTTATTATCAAAAAGCAAATCAATACTCAGCATTGCTCTCTTAACATCATCCTCAGAGAAAGGTTTAATCAAGTCCAGTTGCTGCTCAATGGATAGTTTTGCTCCTTTGTCAAACACTTGGTCACAAACTTCTTTCTAGTTGTTAATTCCTGACCAATAAGGGACTTGAAAAAATTAATAAAATGCTGCTCCACTTCATCTTGATCCTCTACAACTCTTCCATCTGATTCTGTGATTGATGTAATTCCTGCTTTCATCTGTCCAACTTTGAATACAGCATGAAAGTAAGAACTATTAGAATCCCCATCCTTAAGCCATAAAGCCTTCACCTTTTGTTGCAAAAATCTATTTACTCTTCTGTCCAACTCATAGCATCTTTTTCAACCTGCTGCAGTTGAACATTCATAGGATCATCATCTAACTTTATCTGTAGTAACTTCAACTCCTCCTTAACTTGAATAGCCTGAGCTTCAATATCAGAAAATTTCCTCTTATTTAACCTTCTAAACTCCCCTCTCAACCTGTTTAACTTCTGGCAGACTTGAAATATTTTGCAGCCTTCAACAAGAACAGCCCAATTACTAGCAACAATATCCTTAAATTCAGGTTCTCTTGTCCACATATTCTGGCAGAGTTGTGAATTCCATATTTAGTATTAAAATTAAGATATCATCCCTTCCATTGTTTTCCTCTCTTTTCTGCTAGTTTTTCTTTTTTAAGAAACAGATCCTTTTGTTTATTAACTGAATACCTTTCTCTTTAATGTGTGGTACGATCTAAGTGACAAATCTATTTTTCAAACCATGTAATACCTTTTTCATTTTATTGCTGCTAGAAATGGGTAAAAGTAATAACCAATATGTTGATTGTTTACTGCATTCTATATGCATTTACTATCTCTTAATATAGATGTATCTCCCTAACCTGGTTTTTATTTAAATATTATGAAGACATTAAAATGAACTCATATTCTTGGTATACAAATTGAGAATGCAACATGAACTGTCTTTCAATTCATCGAGGAACCATCTAACACTAGGGTTGCATAAAAGATAACTTATATAGAACTACATACACAAACGAAGTTAACACATGCCTGGTTGCTTGGAATTTTTTGGAGCCAATAAGCTATCTTCTGTACTATTTCTCATTGACTTGCATTAACTGTAGTAAAATAAAATCTCTGAAATATGTGTAATTGCATGTATTTTAAATCAGTTTATATTTCATTAAGATTAAAATGAGACTACGAATGATGCTCTGGTTGAACCAATCGTAGGTAGTGCTGGTGCTGAGTTGGAAAGTGATCCAGTAGGAAGGTTGATAACAAGAATGTAAGCCTTTGTTCTTGGAAGGATGGTTTTGATAATCAAGTTGGAGACCAATCAAATTTGGACAAGGAGCTGCAGAGGAGGCATGACCAATTCCATATGATATTTTGGCAATTTAGAATTTTTTTTTTGATCAGCGGCAATTTAGAATTAATTTTCCTTTTATCAGTTTCTGATTTCTTACCTTTATAAAGTGATTAGCTATTCACTTTCATTCTCTATCATGTTTAGTATTGGATATTAAGATGCTCTTATAGCATGAAAGGAAGCTTCTACAAGGGAAGGGTTCAATATTTGATTTTAAACCATGGTTATAGTTGGGGTGTTGTAAGAGGTGATACCAGGTATGTATTAGGAGATGGAAATGAGATGATTATGCATTATATTTGAGTTTTATATTGCCATTGATCTGTTGGAGTCATAAGTCATTGTATTAGCAAAACATCAAAGTATAGAAAGATATATATATATATTTATAAAGCACCCCTACCTCATTCCTATATTCTCATCTACTCTATAACTAATCTCATTTTCAATTTGGTAGATATTCTGTGAGACTGTGACTACTCTCATCTACCCTGTAACTATGTTAGATAATCTGGACTATGAATTGCATTTTGGGTTTAAGTGCTTGGTAGTCCCCTGCAAAGCTTTCAAATACAAATTTTACATATGTCATTCACATTAATCAAGGTAAAAAGGCCTATGACATATGATAGGGAAGTACATGCAGACAATCACTTTTATAGTTATCCGAATTCCGAACAATCTTTTGCTGTGTTGTTAACAACAGTTGCTTCTTTTGAGCTATCCTAAGTTTTATTTAAAAGGATCTATGCATTCCTGAGCATCAGTGCATATTTGTGTAAAAAAGCATAAATATGAGAGTTATGGAGCTGCTTATATGAACTATTAAATTTTTAGCACTAAAGTTCTTTATCCAGTTACAGACTTGCAATTTTGTTCTTGAATAATGGGTTTTGAGCAACATAGCTCATCACTGATGGTTATTTGGAAGGGTGTTCTATTCTTTTGCTAATAACTATTTTGTCATAGGCTGGTCACCAGGAAGCATATAGATTTGCACTATCAGTCTATTATGTGTTGAATTTAAGCTCCCTATTTCTATTAACTATTAACTATCTCAAGTGTAACATGAACTCTATCCTCTATTACCATGATGTGTTGAATAAATCCTCTATCCTTTGATAAATCTATATGCATCAATCAGTCTATTATTATTATGTGTTGAATTTAAGCTCTCTATTTCTTTCTTCACATAATTCCTGAAACATGTTTTCATTTTTAATTCTCATTTGGACAAAGAAGCTTGAAGAGGGTGCTTATTGCAAGGTGGTGGCTATATCTTCTCGGTTATTCTGTCTTTACTATTCTTGTGATGAATTGGTATGAAAAGTTTACCAAAGTTTTACATATTTTCTTCATATATATTTTTCTTAGTTGTTTTTCCGTTCTATGCCTCTTAAAATAACATTGCTTCCAACTATGTAGAATAATAAGTTTGAAATAATCTCGGGCTAATGTTTAAGGTTACGCATGAAATCAATGAAGAGCTGCGAGCCGTCAAGTCTGAACTGGCTGTTTGGTTTAAACCATTGTTCGTTCTTGCAGTGGTTGATGTTTATCACCCTTAATAATAATACTCATTCCGTTTCATATGTAATGTGTTTTAAGGTTATGAACGTGTTTTAAGAAATTGTTAAATAATGTAAAGATTTATTGTATTTTGATTATAATACCCCTATGGTAATTATTATTGAAGGGAGAGAAATGTACTGGAAGCGAGAAAAAGAGTAATAAATATGTGTGTTTAGAAAAATAACATTAATTATGTATTGAGTTTATAAAAGAACAAAACTTATAAAACATAGTACAAATGCTAAAACGGAGGTAGTAACAAGGAGTGAAAGAGGAAGCATGATCACATTTTTTCTCCCTTTTTATATTTTCAATGACCAAAAAGACTTGACAAAAGGATATATTTTATTCAAAATTATAGTTTATTCAATGACCAAAAAATGTATTTTACCACTCGTCTCACATTTGATGGAAGGATATATTTTTTCTTTCCACAAGTTTGCCATGGAAAAGCCTTCCGACATAGAAGACGAAAAAAAAATTAAAATGCTTAAGTCTTTTTGGTCATTGAAAATATAAAATGGGGGTCAAAAATCAAATTCCGTATTTTAAAAGCCTAAACCCATTTATTTATAGGGCTTGTTTGGACCAACCCGTTTGAATTAGGATTTATTGTTGGCTCTATTTTAGAGAATCAAAATTTGCACACTTTTAAAAATTTATATGATAATTATTTTTAGTCTTCAGAGGAAATTATTCTTCGATTATCGCTGAAGGATACCCTTGATACCAAAAAAAAAAAGATAAATCATTTTTATCGGAAGATAAATTGATGACCATTATATCTTGAAAAGACTAATGACATTTTACTCGACTCTAGTAATAGTTATGGTTGCCTCGACAATGATGAAATAATGAACTATCCACCAAAATTTGTATTAACCATTTACTCCTTCCATTTCTTAATATAATTTTTTTTTAGAATTCATGTCAATGAAAGAAGTTAGTCAGTACTATCAATGACATAAAAAATTTAAATATTTGTATACTTTTTCAAAATTATCTTTATAATTATTGTTGAAATTCTAACACATATTAACGAAGTATGGATATTTGTGGAAATAAGTATTCAAATATCATTGAAAATTAGAATGAAATCCTATAAATAATTTCAAGAGAAAATTTACAAAATAATTTTATATTAAAGGATGGATGGAGTAGTTCTTATTGCAAAAATGTCCCTAACTTAATTACTCTTTCTAATTCTATATGTAAGATCTTTTTGAAAATTTATTTTGGTACTATTTATAATACGATCTTCCAATTTCTAATAACGTTTAATTATTTTTTTTTTCAAAAACACCCATATTAAATGAACATATTTTGGAATTCAAATAATATTTATAAGAGTAATTTTGAAAAAATATATTATATGTTTACATTCTCAATATCATTGACAAAATTATTTCACTTTTTTAATGAATGTAAAATTTGACAAAATGGTATATTACATATAGAATCAGAGAAAGAAGTAAATAAAGATTTACTTAACCTCTACCTTTATGGCTAACGATGAGAATTAAAAATGGCCAAGTTTAAAATACAATTTTAATGAAAATTGGGTCATCTTATAAAAATTGTAACGTTAGTAATAAACAAAAGCCTTATTTCTCTTTTAAATCTTTAAATTTAGGTGTTTTTTTTAATTGTTCCTTGAACTTTTTTTTATGCTTTAGAGTTGAGGTCCCTAAACTTTACTCTAATATTTGAAAATAATTATTTCGTCACTTAAGTTGAGGTCATTTATGTCACGCCACTTTTACCATTTTGATAAGTAATATGTCAAGTGACGCTATATATCACGTCACTTATCAATATTGCGAAAGTGATATGACATATTGTCGACCCTATCATTTCCAAAATTTGATATAAAAAAATTTAAGAACCAATTTAAAAAAAAGACATAAGTTCAGATTAAAAACTTAATTAAAACATAAATAAATAAATACAGTAAATAAGTTAGAGGGGTCTTCCCTTAAATAATTTTTTTTTTTAAAAAAAAAGGTAGAGGGGTCTATTTTGAAACAAAACTGGGAATGAAGTGGCATGCATAATAAAAACCCTACCCTTCCTTCCTTCGGAGTTGAGTGTCTCTGTGACGTTAGCCAGCCGCCAACTTCATTCCTTCAACCACCGCTACTCAACCACAAGGTTCGTTCCTCTCTCTCTCTCTCTCTCTCTCTCTCTCTCTCTCTCTCTCTCTCCACTCTTCAGGTTCTCACGGCGCGTGTTTAAAAGATCATTTCAGATTTTCCCAACTCTGTTTTCATTCCCTCGGCTAATGCATGTTAATATATTATTCTCTTTGTTTGATTATTCATTGAGGGGACAGTTCTTTTTATTAAAACAAACCTAATTGAGTTTCTTTTTTTTTTTTTCTGTATTTTAATTTTAATTTTATCTTAGATAGACAAGCTCAGGAATGGTGTGAACTGGATTGCTTCACACTTTTTCAAGTGAATTGATTAAAATAAATAAATTTAAAATCATATATTTGTGATTTTAAGGTTTTAAATAGCGGCTGCGGTCGCTGTTTCGGTGAGTTCCAAAACCTTGATTTTAAGGACAATTAAGGGCAAATACAGCCGCAATTGTGGTTGTGTTGTGGTTTCCACAACTTCCTAAACCTTGGCATATCGACTTCTGTGGCGGTCGCAGACCAAGATTTAAAACTTAATTGGTTCGGGTACATGGTATCCTAACAAGGGGTAGACTTAGTTGGTATGCTTAGGGACGTGGTATATTTTAAATTTATATGTATGATTTGCCTCTTTAAAAGAAAAAAATTGAATAAAAGAGGGAGTGAAGTTATGCACAGAACAGGCAGGTAGGAGAAAGGTGAAGCTGTCGAAAGAGACTCGGATGTGATAGATAATGGAGTTGGTCTAACAATAAATGGGATTGATCTTCCGAAAGTGGCATGTGGACTGACTAAAAATGCTTCAACTAACTGGAAATGAAGTCAACTGACCATTGTTGATTTTGGTGAACCATTTGATGAACTACCGTGAACTAGAACGAGAATGTCCCACGTATTGGGACAAATGAGCCAGTTAGCAGTTCAAAAGCAAAAATAGTGAACCATGTAACTGTGGTTTCGGTTGATGATGTGGTTCAGTGTCATATAAGTTCTTTTGCACATCCCTAATTATCGGGGTATTAGATTTAGAGGTATTGTTTTCCTGTTTCTGAGGACACTAGTGCCTAGAAACAGGTTATTGTCAGAATGAAAACTTACCTTGTTCCTGTTTAAAATAATCTTAACCTCATTCTTTTCATTGTATTCGATGCTTGTTGCTGATGCCAGTGTATTGTTGTTCATTCTACCTGTTTGTACCAATTTTGATTCATTGAGTTTGATGCTTCCCCTCATATCTATCAATCAACGTGTTTTTCGAATTGTCCCTTTGTCCTACATTACTTAGTTTATTATCAAATAAAATTATCCAGTGTCTTACCCTCTTTCACAATTGCATCTCCAGATTCTTAGTAAACAATGGTGGCGAAGCACTACAGACCTCCAGTGAGTATTCTCTTCCATTTTAATGCTTGCTCTCTTAATTTTCTGCGTAGTCATTTGATCTCTGTCAAATTTATCATTTTTAGCTTTCTTTCTTTCAACTCCTTTTAACTCATACCCATGGTTTTTTTTTGTGTGGTTAATTTTATGCTTATGTTGTTAAGCTTTTTTGTCTCACATGCTTTTGTTCTACGTTTCTCTTCGCAGGGGAAGAAAAAGGAGGGAAATGCTGCTAAGTTTGTGACCAGGTCACAAGCACTCAAGCTTCTCCAAATCAGTCTACCCCTTTTCAGGTTCCTTTTCTAATGATAACCCTTGCTATTTATTTGTATACTTCAAAAGGCATAAAAAGGCAATGGAAATGTTGTGCCCTGTACGCTTGATTTCACTTTCAAATTACATGCTTTTTTAGTGTGACAATGAAAATCTATAAAAGAAGGTAATGTTATTTTAATGTTGACTTAACAAATTTCAGGAAACTATGCATTTTGAAAGGTGTTACCCCTCGAGAGCCCAAAAAGAAGTTCAAGGGAACTCATCAGACTTATTACCATGTTAAGGATATTGCTTTTCTTCATCACGAACCTTTGCTTGAGGTACACAGAGCCATAAAAACGCATGAGAGGAAAATTAAGAAAGCTGAGGCAAAGAAAAACATTGAACGAGCAAATAGGTTGAGGGGGCAGACACCAAAACCCAAGATTGATAGGATTATCCGGCAGAGGTTTGTGTCTTGTGTATCTAAATTTATGTCTTGCAACGAGAAATGAATTTCCAATTTATTCAATTATTCTTTGTATTATAGGTACCCAAGATTTGTGGATGCACTTGGAGAATTGGATGATTGTCTCTCTATGGTACACCTTTTTGCAGCATTACCTGCATCAGAGAGCAAAAAAATTGATGTGGAGCGTGTCCACAAATGCCGAAGGTATAGCACTTGAAATTTTAAAAATCTTGGATTCAAAAGTTTACTCTTTTTTTACACTCTCTCTAAGGAATGGATGGACTTGTTCAGGTCTCATCATTATTCTTGGGCTGTTATTTTTTTAAAGAATTGATTATTTTTTACGCTGGTATGATCTTTATCTGCTTCTATTTAGTCCTTTTCATTGTGTATGCTAGATTGGCACATGAATGGCAGGCATTCATATCCCGCACTCACAAGTTAAGGAAAGCCTTCGTATCTGTGAAAGGCATTTACTACCAGGTATCAATTGATGCATTTGTAATGGACATTCATCTTAATTGTACATGTTGTGAATCAAATTTGTTGTCTGTGCAGGCCAATGTTGAGGGTCAGGCAATAACATGGTTAACTCCTCACTCACTGCAGCAGGTTGTGTCCGAAGATGTTGACCTTCCTACCATGCTGAACTTTCTACAATTGTATGAGGTTAGTTTCGTATTCATGTTTATATCTTCTACTACAATTATGCTATTCTTTGAAGTTTTAACTCATTAATATCCACTTCATCCCGATTAGTAAAATTGTAGCTGTCTTTGTACTCCTCGAAAGTGTAATTTTGTATGTTTTAATCATGCAAAATTTTCTATTCATTAGTGTTGTTTCAGGATCAACTAAACAGTACTTTTAGTTACCTACCCACCTTTGCATCCGTGTCTCTTAATTATTTAGTTTTACAGTTTAATATGGTCTCTATTTGATTCCTAACATTCATATTGGTTTGGTTGAATTTTTTTCACTAATTTCTTTAACTCGATTAATGAACTGGTGCAGCCTCTTCTTGGTTTTGTGAATTTTCGTCTCTATCACTCTATAAATCTGAAGTATCCCCCATTGCTTGATCCTCGTTTGGAAGCTTTGGCAGCAGGTACCAATTCCTTCTGTTTAACTTAACTTTTGAAGCTGTTATCTTATGTACATGCACTAATTTCTTTTCAAATAATGCAGATCTATATGCATTATCTAGATACGTTGGTCGCAACACCAGACCTTCAGCAGTGAGTTCTGAATCCGTTGATTTAGTTGAACATGAGCAAGTTGAGGCCAAGCAGAGTGTTGGTCAGTCTGAAGATGAAAAGTCTGAACTAAGACTTGCTCAACTTCACCATCAACTTCCATCTAATGAGCCTGGACCTGGTGCACTAATGCACCTTGTTGAAGAAGCTGCAGGAGATGAGGAGGAGGAGGAGGATCAAGATACACGTGAATGTAGAAAGCTCTTTGAAAATATGAAATTCTTCCTGAGCAGGGAGGTCAGTCCAATATCCGATCGAAACTGTTAACACCATAGCTTAATATTATTGTTTCCTCAACTGCATGTAATTTGGTCACTAGGTGTTGCTGTTTGGGAATTATTCTTGGAAAAGTTTAAAAGGATATGTATATCTATACTTAGTGATGTTAGTAAGTAACAAAATGTTTTAATGATTTAGACTCACTCTATGCTAACTCAATACTAATAAGAACTTTAAATTGAAAGCTCGCTTTTTGAAGTCTCATGGAAATAGTTGGGTGGTATTTAATGTTTGGTTATAATTTAATTTATATAAGGACTAGTATTGCTACTGTTTCTAGTTTTCTTCAGTATGCCTATTTGGCGATTGGTTATGATGTACAACATATAAATGGAAGAGTAGCAAGGATTGGACATTCACATTTGCAAGGAGAAGAGCATTATTTAGGGAATAAATTTGTAACAACCTGCCTACTTGGCAGGTTAGGGGAGAATGTTTACAGTAACAGGTTAAAAACTAAAATTCAGTAGAGAGAGGATTGTCAGTGGGAGAAAGCAAGCCCCTCAAAGTGCCAGCGCTGATGGTGCTATCTTTTTTGTTTTTGACATTATCAATTACTGTTTCTGCAATAGAAAAGGACTCTGCTTATAGCATCTTTGGGTTGGATTCAATTTTACGCAAAAGCAGTGTTTCAGCTATAACCTTTCTTCGTAGCATTTTGATTATAAGCTTTTCATAGCTTAAATAAGTTAATCTAAACATGCACTTCCCTAGAATGCAACATGAACAATTTTTAATGCCACTCAGCTCATCCATTTCAATTGATGGATGCCATGTAAATATAATTCACAACATATCTTATCTGGCTTTTTTTGGCGGTGGTATATCTTTCCAGTTTAAGATTTTGTAATTTTGCTCATGGATTTTTGTTGATATATCTTGTATTCAGTTGCATTTATGCCTGTCTTGCTCTTAATATTTCAGGTACCAAGGGAATCGTTGCTTTTTGTTATTCCAGCTTTTGGTGGGGTAGTTTCTTGGGAGGGAGAGGGAGGACCTTTTGCTGAATCTGACCAGAGTATCACTCATCAGGTTTGTGATAACGAATCCATCTTCTAAGTCCCACATTGTTTTATCCCTTCCTTTCAAGTTCACTAAGTTATTTCTGTGTTGTGTTCAGATTGTTGACAGAGATGCACAAGGACATAGGTTCCTCTCTAGAGAATATGTTCAACCACAATGGATATTTGACTGTGTCAATGCGCGAATAATTTTGCCGACAATGGATTATGCGGTTGGAAAGTAAGTTCTAAGTCTAACTATCTGTTTCTTTAATGAATTTTCACTTGCCAATTGTAGGACCAAACTATCCTCTTTGTTGTCATCTGTTGTAGTTTATCAGCTCCATTATTCTCACTTAAACACTGCAAATATAAATCTGACTTCGATTGTTAGCACAAGGCATACACATGTATGTGTGTATAAAATTTAGAATGTTCATGAATTATGGTATGTGTGTGTAAATGTATAATGCATTATGAATTACGGTTTTTGTGCTTAATAAATCTTGGTTAAAATGTTGCGTTTGTCTTCAGGATTCCTCCACCTCACTTGTCACCTTTTGTTGACAATGAGGAAGAAGGAGCCTATGTTCCTGACTATGCACAGACCATTAAGCACTTGCAAGCTGCTGCCAGAAAGGAAATTCTTCCACTTCCAGGTGCGGGAAAAGACCTGGAAGATCCTCAGAATTTGCTGGCTGAAGGTGTGGTCGATCGAGCTGAAGCTAATGAAGCTGCTCAGAGAAAGCAAAAGGTATGCTTATATTTTGAAAAGAATCTTGAATCACAATGTTGGAACAGAGTGGAGGGGATTATTTTATTGTCATTACTATTTTTCAGTCTGGTATTTAAGAGCGTGCTTGGATCAGTTGTGAAATGTAGATTATTTCCGCAATTGATTGTGTACAATCCATTATTGTTATAACAGTTTTTCTAACCTATGCACCTGCTGCGTTATGGGAAAATGATAAGTTTAATGATTCAGAAAATGAATGTTTAAGTTTCCAATTCATGTTTACTTCTAATGTTTATTTATCCTATGCAGTTGGTGCATATGTTAGAAAAACCCTTGTTATGATTGATTGTAATAGAATCTGTTTTATGTTTGGATATTTTTGCCATAAAGCTATTTTAAGTTAACCTGTTATGATCGGGTTGTGTAAAAAAAAGTCACTTTTTCTTTTACATAGTATATTACAAAAAAGGTAAGAAGTTTGGTTAAATTAATACAGTATTTGTTTGCTAGTAAGTTGGGTGGGGGATGAAAAGGGAAAAGAAGATTGCTTTTCGTATAATCAGGTTGCTAATAATATTAATACTCAAGTTTCTATAAGCTCCCATCAAACAGCTTTTTTCAATTGAGAAAAAGCTATTTTATGGTTTAAATTTAATTCATTTTCCCAAACTTGTCAGCTTGTATGCCTGTAAACTGCTGTTCCGTTCAATCATACTAAACACACCTAAGTATGTGAATCAATTTCAATCGTTGCAGATGATGATGTTGGAGCAGCAATACCATGAGGATTTGAAAAAAGAGCTTCAGCATGTCACATATACTCCAGCGGATTCCAAAGTTGATAAGCAAGTATCCGTTGAAGTGACACAAACCGGAGAAGGATCAATTTCTGATGTGCAAAATGTTGATGACATGAGTAAACTTCTGATGTCGCGAAAAAAGAGGAAGCTGTTGGAGGCTATGCAGGTACCTCATTTTATCCTGTGCTATGCAGATTCTTGTGTTCATTTGTTGAAATGTTAATTGTTGTGAGTGATTTTTAGTTTCACGTTGAGAATGGCTTGGAATTAAATGAAAAAGCATTAGCCTTTAATATTATCTTGAAAACTCAAAGCATTTAGGAGGAATTTGGAAAAGTTTTAGAGCTTATTTGGGCCTTATGAGAATAGTTTATGTAAGTACCCTACGAAAATAGCTTATGACCTTTCAATAAACTCTTTTTTACTTCATTTTAATAACTTTGCGAGATAAATTTATGAAAATAAGTTTTTAGCTTATTCTAAAATATTTTTATTGAATAAGTGCTCAACAAAGTTGTTTTACCCATACACGAGTGTACATTTATGAAATAAGCTAAAAGGACTTCATTTTAACCAGTTTCTTTGATAAGCTTATTGTAAGTTTCTATAAACTAAAAGGAGCTTATAAGTTTTCAGTAATGAGTAACATTACTGCTATTTAGTTTGCCTCTCCAAATAGTTTTCTGACTTTTTCTTAATCTCGTTTTTCAGATATCTAATGAACGGAAACAGGCAAAACATGATCTTATTAAGCAAAGGAAGAAGAAAATAGAAGCAGCTCAAGCTCAAGGGAGTTAAAGAGGATATGTAGCAGGATAATATTTTTGACTAGATGTTTTGTTTTTTTCCCTTATTTGCAAGGCTTCGTTTAATTTTATTCTGTTCTTCAAAGATTAAGCACTTGAACTTCGCATTTCATGTTGTATCGGATAAATTTGAGTTTTTATATGATGATTAAAAAGTAAAGTTTTGTTTGAAATTGAGATACTTAATGAATTAAAAAACATAATTATTTAGTTTTCCAATATAATTTTATTATTTATGTTATCTTGTTTTATGAACCATAGGGTGCATAAGATAGGAAAACCCTTTATTATTATCATACACATTAAAAGCATATTCCTTTCTTTGATGCTGCACACTATATAAAAAAAATTGTGAAAAAAATGTTTTACTTTTAGTTTAGTTAAAGGTTACATAATATTTCTTAAAAAACAAATCTCTAATTCTGAAAAATGTTGGTATCTATTATTCTTTTTCTATCACTGTTATATCATTCTAAAATCTAGGCAGTAAAATGTGCCAATAGCTTTTTTCTTATCACGTACTCTTTCAAGCCCTAGAAGACCCTTTTCTCATTCCTTCACTTCGTAAAAGATTCCAAATTAATTTATTTGACCAAGGAAAAAGATTCCAAATTAATGGCATCGAAAGGCCTCTTGATTTTTATTTAGCTTATCATTTCCATTTCTTTTTAATTCTATGCTATTTTTTTTATTTGTTCATTTATTTTAATTAGGAACTTGGTAGTGATTTTAATTTTAATGATGTGTTATGGAGAAAAAAAGTAAAAGTTAACTTTGTGCAAAATAAAGGCTAAACAAATTGTTGTCCCAATATAGTATCAAGTTTTGTCTTAGGAAACTCCAGAAGGGGGAAAATAATCTTTCGGTATGAGTTCCTAAAGTAATAAACAAAGCCAACAGCATGACATTTGAAGCAAATAGGTGTAACGGTCCGGTTCGATCCGGTCTTTGACGGACTTTAGGGACTGGACCGATTAAATTTATGTGGTCCGGTCCGGTCCGGTCTGAAAGTTATTCACATGTAAAGATTGGACCAGACCATTTCGGTCCGGTCCGGTCCGGTCCATTTAGACCATAATAACAAAAATTAATAAAAAACCTGTTTTCATTCATCTTTTTAATTATTTAAAATAAAATTAAAATTAAAATAACTAAATAAATAAAAAGAAAAAACTAATGGTCTAAATGGTGAATAAAACTTTGAAAAGCTGAAACCATTTGAAAAGATGAAGCAAATCCACATACAAAAACTCGTCAGGTGAATAAAACAATGGGGATCCAGCTCCACAAAGCTATATAGAACAAAATAAATAACAAAAAAAAATTATTTTTCTTTTTAGTTGTATCTTTTTGTTTATGATTATTAATTAGTATTGATTAGAATGCGTGTGTATTGTAGTTGTAGTTACAGTTGTGGGGTTGGTGTGTTTGAGGGGAAGCTTTGTGGAAAGTGCCAAAATGGAAGATTTCATTTTCCTATTGGCTGTGTTTTATTTTTATTTTTATTTTTTTTAATATTTCAACTATCGGTCCGGTCCGATCTTCGCGGTCTAAAAAATTGTGAAACCGTGGACCGGATCACAGTAGAACGGTCCAACAATTTTAAGACCGGACCGGATCACGGTCTCACGGTGCAACAAATTTTTCGGTCCGGTTCGATTCGATCCGACCGATCTCGCGGTACTTTCATATCCCAAATTAAAGGCCTATTTGTAGAGTTAGAGCTACAACAATTGCTGCTCTAATGCAATTTCATATCGCACCACATTTTTTCTTAAATTTAACATTTTGAACATGATCAAGTCAGCGGGTCTTCCATGATAAATTTCCACCCTTCTTCAATCAACAAAAGTTGCACTTTCTACATGTTCAAGTGAGGAGACTTTCTTATTTAACTGACTTCCATCACATTCCTCTTCCTTAGCAAGCCAAATTTAAGTTTTTTTTTATATATATATTTTTTTATCATGCCAAAGTTATATATTAAGTGAGTTTTATCTTTATCAACAATTTTGATATCCTCTTACCGAATGTAGTCAAACACTTAAGAGTAGATTCGCCAACTCTATACACACTACAATATTGACAATATATGTTATCATTAATTTCTTCGTTAATTAAGATTTATACATTCACATCTAAAAGCTGTGCTTTATTAAAATCACATCATGAAGAAAAATTCAATCTTAATCTTCCCAAAGCTATAAACTTTATGACAACAACTGAGAATACTTAAACATAGCAAACGTATATTATTACGAATTCTTTATTTATTTTATCCACTTCCATGTGATTTCTTTTCTCAGAACCTAATCCTTTCTCATGGCACCAATGATTTTATTCATATAAATGGGTTTTTAATTGTTTACTGATTTGTTGCTTCCTCTTTGATCTACGATTTCTTTATAAGTTCATCATTCTTCCTCATATGGTCATGTTTCTAAATATTTGATTACTTTACACTACTATAAATAGTACAACAATATTTTAAAATCACTTTTTTTTAAAAAAAAAAAACAATATTTTAAAATCTACTGCAATCACATTTTTTTTAAAGGGATACAATCACATTCTTTGTAGTGTCTTGGGTTAAAAAATTTAAAAATTGGTAAAAGACTAATAGTAACCCTTTTCAATATTCTTTTGTACGCTAAGATTGTTCACCAGTCAACTGTCAAAATCTAATCAGCAGGTGGAAATAGTTTTAACTTTTAACTATAACATTTTTTTTCCATGCATATGGAACATATCAAAGCACCAACAATTTTAAGGGATTTATTCATCATTGTGAGCTCAATAAAGATAAGATTTTTGGATAATCAACGAAATTATTGACATTCTCTAATATTTATCTAATTATATAAAATTCAAAACCACTAATATAATTGAAAAATATGGAATCATGGAAGAAAAATTTCTTAACCCCCATTGATCTTTAGGGTGGGTTAGGAAAATGAACTAAAAACAACATTTATATATAGGAAAACTGAATGTTTAATGTTCCAAATACACTACTTTCATTTTTTAACTCATAAAAGTTGAGTTTAAAAAGGCAATTTGAAGTTTTCAGCTCATATTTTATCACTATTAACTAAATCAATATTTCATGCATATCGAACTATCAAAACGCTAACATTTTTAAGGGATTCATTCACCTACAAATTATGATAAGCATTATCGATTGATAATTCTATAAAGATAAGATTATAGTACTACTCTCGTGGGCAAAATTATTCACATACTCAAATATTTATCTAATCATATAAAATTCAAAAAAAGAAAAATTGAAAAAGATATTATCTTATTAAAAAAAAGGAATCATGAAAAACAATTTTAACCTCACTCTTTAGAATGGTTAAGGATAATGATCTAAAAATAATAATATTTATAATTTAAAAAACTAAATATTTGATGTTTTAAGAAGTTGTGAATTTATCCTTCAAGTAGATTCCATTTTTTTTTACTCATAAAAGTTGAAACTGTGTGTAATTTATCCATTGCACGTGGACGTGTAATGTAATTCAGCGAATCCATGCTAATAGGGCCCAGTTGCTGAGGATGCTTCCCAAAGACGCGTTACCCTACATCAGCCGAAAGCCCAAAACGACGTCGCAACACTCGCTGCACCAACATCATCACTCCCAATAAAAAAAAGATTACACAACCAATTAGTAGTATTTAGTAGTAGTATTAAATTAAATTAATTAAAGGGCAAAATAGGAATCTAACCCCGAAAACACAAGGCGGGAAAAAGAGCCGTTGCTTCTCAAATCAATGGGATTTTGGCGCCAAAATGGTGTTGCTGCCCGTAAAAATTCCCGGGCACCCCTTCTCTCTCTCTCTCTCTCTCTCTCTCTCTCTCTCTCTCTCTCTCTCTCTCTCTCTCTCTCTCTCTCTCTTCTTATTCAGAAATTTGCTTTGTGTTTTCCCACTCACTCCTTAAAACTCAAACCCCCTTTTTCTTCTTTCTCATTCCATTGTTTTGTTTCATTTTCATTCCTTCTTCAAAGTTCAAACCTTTCTCTTCTCTTCTTCTCTCTACAAACCACACACAGAAAAAAAAAACACTCTTTTCTCTTATTCCTTCTTCTTCTTCTTCTTGTTCTGTTTCTCTAAACCCCATTCTTCATTTGTTCTGATTCTTATTCCCACCAAAATTCCACTCTTTTCACAAACCCTTTGTGCCTCGCTTCTCCTTATTCCCACCAAAAATCACTTTTTTTTGTTCCATTTTTTTCATTCTCCTTCATTTTCACAACCCTTTTGATTTTTCTTTTTCCTTTGATTCTAAGCAACACCCATTTTTCCTTTCACCTTGTTAAACCCAAAGTTGTAACCTTTCACACAAGGGGGTTTTAATTTCCATCAATTTCAAAAAAAAAACGCCTTTTTTTTTAAAAAAAAAAATATATAAATTTCATCCCTTTTTCTCCAATTTTTATTCTAAAACTCTTTTAAATTTCTGATTCTGATCAGTACCCATTTTTTCTTTCACCTTGTTGAACCCAAAGTTGGAAGCTTTTCATGATGGGGTTCTCAAAGAAGAAAACTTTGCAGGCAGATACTAACACAACTAATGTTGAACCAGAATCAAAGAAATGGGTTATTGCTGGGATTGCAGTCAAGTCTCTGAAGCCAATAAACACAAAGGGAAGAGGTAAAGAGAATGAGGAAGAAGATGAAGATGGTTCTACTACGCCAACGGCTAAAGAATCAAGGATTCCAGAGAAGTTGCCTTGTCCAATGGCACCAAGGAAGAGAAGACCAACAAAGTGCAACAATAACAATTTCAATGGTGTTATTGAGTTTTTCACTCCTCCTGATTTGGAAACTGTGTTCAAGTTCCATGTTGAGAAAGCTATCTGATTATATTTGGAAGCACTTTTTTATTTTCTTCAACTAACAACAATTTCAGAAGAAGGGCTAAAGTGACACGAGCTGAGTTGAGAGGTTTTATTATGAAAAGAGAGAATTTGTGTATAAAGCAAAAAAAAAAAAAAAAAAAACTATGATGATTAGTTTAGATAGAAGTCTTTGAGTAGTCTTTGTTTTGATTTTTGTTTTTTTTTTTATTAGGGATTAGAGGCTATGTACTACGTAGTTTTTTTAGTTCTGTTTTTTTTTCCTCCTTTATTAATGAGAAGCTTTTAATATTGAGTTTTTAGCATACATAAGTTTTTTATTGAATTTTTTTTAATGTTCCGTATTTTGGGTTTTAGCAGCGTGTTGTTTGTGTGCCTCTATTTTAAGCATCAACACTCTTTGTTTGGTGTCAATGTCTCTTGATGAGTCATTCTAGTGTAGTATCTAACCTTTTGGAGGAATGTCTAGTTACTTGTGTGCAGTCTTTTTTTCCCCCTCTTTCATTTCCATTTGAGTTCCATTTATGTAGTACTCTCTTTATTTATTTTATGAGGGTGATAAACAATTACAAAAGTTTAAAAATTGAAAAGAGAACCAGTGGAGGCTGGCACAAGTGGAAGGGGCTTGTGTCCCTTAAGCATGTGGTTGCTGGTTCGAGTCGGAGTCGTACCCGAGGCGCATGTGAATGGAGCAAGCTTTACTGGGAGCATTGCTTCCAAAAGGGTCCGATCGTGGTGCGAGGGATTAGTCACCCAGTTGCGCGGGTGGATACCCTGGTTCATCCAAAAAAAAATGAAAAGAGATACTCCTTCGATTCGAAATATAAGCAACAAAAAACATATTTTTTTTGGTTTAAAATATAAACAAAACTAACTAACTTTTTTAAATTTTATTTCATTCTCAATGTCATTTTTCAAAAACATCCCTAGAAAATTGTTATTTTATTTAATTTTTGTTTCATTCTCAATGCAACTTTCCTAAAATACTTCTATTCTTTTATAAATTTGAGAAAATTAAATACAATCAACTAACCTCTTTAATAAGCGTAAAATTAATTAGTTTTGCTTATAATTCGAGCCGAAATGAGTATGCATTAAATGATTTGTATATATTACTCCCTCTGGTCTTATTTATAGGGCATACTTAATCATATCACACGGACCAAGGAGAGTAGTTAGATTTATTGAAACTTTAAAAAAATACTTCAACATTACAGTCTTACCCTCTTAACTTGCATTGGGAATTTCACAATGTATTACTTCACATTAATGGACAAAGGGCAAATAACAATAAATGCCTCCTAAAAAATACAAAGTGACTTATAAATAGAACCAAAGAATCCTTCTAAAATGTGACTTATAAATAGGACAGGAGGGAGTAATTAATTATCAAATAATTAATTTAATGTATTTTGTATTGATTAATTAATCACAATATAAAGTTAATAATTTTTAATAATTTTTATTAATTACTTTAATTTTAGTTTGAAATGAAAATTTTTATCATTTTTATGAGAAGGATTATTATGGTCCAGGATCATGGTTTTAATTTTATCTAAACTAACCCTTATTCGAAATACTTCATTTAAAATAATTTACATAAAAATATTAAAAATATTTCAAATCAATGATTTAGATAAGACTAAAATCATCGATCCTGAATTATGTGAGACGGAAGAAATACTTAGATGCATGTTTTATGTCACGATGAAAAATAACTCTAGATCCCAAATTCATTTGTGATGTGAAACATGTGAGAACTGCTGCTTTTATTTTGCAAAATTAATTCCAATAAAACACAAGATCCATGCAAACATGTTATTAATGTCTTGCTTTCATAAATATTACTTTCTCGGTTTCTATTTATCTACGTATTTTAAACCAAACATATCCTTTATGTAATTTAATTATTACTTAGATTTATAATACATTAATTAGATTTTTTTCTACTATATTTTTTATATCGATAATCATTAATTTTTCTCAATTACTTACGTAAATTAAAACCTCTTAAATAGAGGTAAAAATGGAAAACAATATTTATTACACTTTTAAAATCTTCAAAATGTTAAATAAAAAGAAACAACAAATTTCTAAAAAAAAAATAGATAATAAGGAATGGAATGAGTATATACTAAAAATTTTGTTAACAAGTGTTCATTAGTTAAACATAAGAAAAAACACAATTCCCTTTATTTTTTTTAAATATAAAAAGTTACATTTTTCAATATTTTTCAAGTAGGTTTAGCTTCTTAAGTATTTGTTAGCATTTTTCATCAAGTTATGATAAATAGGCCTACAAAATCAATTTACAAACAAGCCTACACCATAGGAAAGCAACATGTATCATTTGTTAAACAATCAATAATAAGCAAGTGACACATGTCTTCTTTGTGATGTAGGCTTCTTTATAAGTTAATTTTATAGGTTTATCAATATTTTTGTTTTCCATAAACTAATTGTTACATTTCTTTGTATACATTTGATCAGAGGTTAGAACAAAGGGCTTAATCTAACTACTTAATACTTCCTCCCTCTCATAAGGATAATAAAAAATTACAAAAGTAAAAGAATTAAGAGGCGTATATTTAATGATTTGTCTAACACATTAATCAATTATCAAACCACTTATTTAATTCATTTTGCATTAATCAATAAATCACACTTCAAAATTTACAATTTCTAAATATTTTCATTAATTTGTTTAGTTTTAGTTTTGATAAAAGATTATCATTTTTTAACCATATTTGTGGAACTGGAGGAGTAATAATATTCCATGCCTCGGTTTATTTCAGTTAAACTAATCATAGACCAGTAAGAATTATTAGGTGGTTTGGGATTAATGGTCCCAAATAAATTACCATGATCTATTATTTATTTTTTAAATTTTTTAACTAAAAAATAAACTGTGAAGATTGAGATGAGCTCTGGACCATGGTCTAAGACTAATTAATAATTTCACCACTGCAAGAATAAAAATGATTTTTTATTTTCATGAAATTGTGTATCTGTCATAGTTTTTGCCTGTGTACTACTCCAGATTTTTATGATATGCTGTGCCCTGCTTCTCTGCCACACAACACAAACTTCAGGAGTATTTTCTGATTCATTCATTCATTGCACCAAAAATTATTGACAATGTTGTTTGCATAAGCCATTTTATATCTTTGTAATTTTTATCACCACAAATTATAGAGGGTATTTGAGCCTTACCTTCATATTCGAAACACACAAATAAAAATACCATAAGACCAGGGGTTTGTTTTTTTTTTTTTAATACTTAGAAAAAAATGTGATTCATCAAGAACACTTTTTGACAAAAGTAATGTTAAGAGGCTAAAAATGATATATTTGTAGGGTAAGACTCAAATACATGTAAAAGGAACCATGCATCGGTGCATGGGATGTTGGTAGTCATTGATTTCATTGAAAAAGGAAGATGTGAGATTGACCAAGCACAAATCAATGGCTACCAACATCTCATGCATTGATACATGGTTCCTTTTACATGTAATTGAGGCTTACCCTATATTTGTATTGTAAAATAAAACTTAGTGTTTAATAGTTACGAGATGGTAGACTTATTTATTTTCCAACTCATTTTTTGTAATTTTTAACTTCTAATAATCTGTTAAACAAACCTATTATATAAATCCAGACACTATTTTTTGTGTTATCACAAGTTTGAAAAACAATATTACATCTTTCTCCTCTCTGAAAATATGTGTTTAACTTACAAGACAGGAAAACTAGTTTCTCTTAAAATCGTTTATATATAAACAAATAAACTACTTAAAAAATGTAAAAATTATTCTTTTTGAAAAAAAAAAGTGTTATTTTTATTTCTTTTTTAAAAAAAGGTAAACAAATGGACTCTTATTACTTATTAGAGCTAGTAACCTTATTAAAATGTCAAGGAGTTTTCTCTTTCTCACTCCTCTATTGCAAGCTTCGAACATCTTTCCCTCAACCTCTTGGGTCTCCTATAGGTTTCAAGTTTCAACTCAATAGTTTTTCTATCCACTAAACCCCGTACACACATACATGGGTCAAAATGTATGTCTTAACTAGCCAAAATTTTCCTTACACGTGTAAAAGGAATAAGGTCTAAGATGGTGCTGCACAAACGTTAAAAAAATTAAATAAATAATAAAGATGGTGCTGCACAAATTGATTGAATGTGACAAATCCTTTTACAACCTTATTAGGCCCAAGGACTCTTTCTCAAGCTCTGCCACTCTTGCTTTAATAATCTTCTTCTATGCCCCACCTTTGCTTGAGCCTAGAATACTACGGCAAAGGTCCCTCATAATAATACCCTTTCTGATTATTAAAAGACAAAATACTTAAGGGCGAGTATATGAGAATCCTATGTGATTGGTACTATTCCAACATAAATGCTTTAAGCAACTTAATTAATGCCATTATTGATATTATTGTGTACATTAGTACTGCTGGAGATTTGGTAAAACTAATTTGTGTTTATAAGATTATTGCTTCAGTTGATAATCATTATTTAAGATATGGTGCCTTATATAAGCAATCGTATTGTAGAATTCTTTAAGCAACTCTTGATAACTTCGAAGATGTAGAGAAATTTTCTTTGAAATTGCATAAAATAAAAACGAAAACAGAGATGTGTTATGATAGAAAATAAAGTCAAGAAAATGCAAACGAAATCGAAAGAAGTAAATTGTTGCACGTATGTTCTCAATAAAAAAAAATTAGTTTTTATTAATTTCTTAAAGAGACATTTGTTAGTTAAACTCATAAAGTAAATAACTTTTTTTATTAATTAACATAAAAATTTGGATGAGTTGGATTTTGGAAACTCGTATGAGATACATAGATGCATGTCATTGCTTTTCGAACATTTACAAAAATACTTATATATATATATATATATATATATATATATATATATTACTTACTAATGAAATTTTCACCTGAGTTACAAAATTTGGACTTACATCCAATAATCTTGTAGACTATGAATTAGTTTTGTACCAATTAAACTTTTATTGAATTTTTTTAATAATCAAAAATGATTTTTTTTATAAGAATCGAAAATGAAATTTTTGAATCCACTATTAGGATTATCGTGAATAAAGTTATTACTCATATTTTTATTCTCTTCTTGATATGTGGTACTCCATCCAGATTTGTACATGTGAATAAAATTATTGTGCATGTTATTATCATGTACTGAAATGCAAATAGTTTATATTGTAGATAGGATACGATTCACATGACTAAGGGATCGATTTGTTTAAAAGGTGATCCATGATGATGATAGAGTTTACCTAATCTAAGGTTTTCGTTGCTATTGTATAATAAGAAAGGTTTCTAGGGATTAGGATCCTTTTAAGAAAGCACACAGTAAAGTTTTAGCAAATGTTATAGTCTTACTTAGTTACTTTGTCACTAACTCATCACTATGAGGTTATTAATATTCATTATCGAGTTCCATAAGCGCCGATGTTTTTACCATGGTGTCCTACTAAATAATGGGCACCACATGAGGTAGTTCCTGAAAAATTTCTCAGGGAAAAAAGATTCTCTTCCATATTACTACTTTTGACTTTTCCCCTTGCTTCCTTCCCGGAAGCAACTCATTGTCCTAAGAGATTTTCATTTTGCCTATTTACTCCCTCTTATCCTTATTAGACAGTATACTTAATCGAATTAAATATATATAAAAAGAAATAAGTTAATTTTATGAATGTTATGAGAATATATTGTAACATTATAATTTTACTCTTTCATATTTTCTTAGAAAATTCACGCATTAATAAAAAAAACAAAAATAATCAAAACATTTAACAAAGGCAAAAAAGAAAAAAAATAAATGATATATAGAAAATATAAAATAATGATTTACAATTAAGACCAAGAAAGTCTTCCATAAAATAACCTAGGACCAGATGTTCTTATTACTAGTGTATAGCATGCACTCTAAATTAGATTACTTGATTAATACTAGTATATTAGATGATCAAAAAAAAAATAATACTAGTATATTAAATCATATATATATCTGCAGCCTGTGAAAATCATTTAATTACATTAATTTAAGTTCCCAATTAGTACTTAAAAAAAAAAGTTCCCAATAATCAGTCTTAATTAATTACATGAAATAGGCTAACCGCTTAGAAACAATATATAATGTGATCAATTACCATACTGATGTTCGGTTTTGCACATATTCATCACTTTCGATGATAAAGCCGTTAAATAAATTCAAAGTCATCACCACCATTCACTACGTTTTTTTTAGCTTCTTCCTTCCATTGGATCGATCTTACTCTTTCTTTTACAAGTTACAAGTAAAACGAGTGCATTATTCTCAGCCCTTAAAATAACAATTTTAGCTTTAGTTTCATGTTTAGTGAGTTATTTTTGCTAGAAATATCTCTTGTATTTTTTAGCCTCGTTGGAATGAATTTTTCTTACAAAAAAAGTTTCATGTTTAGTGAGCACTTGAGTAATGTTTTGTGTACAGGTAATTTGAAACAAATATTTTAGGATGATTTTTTTTATGTTTGCAAATATGAAGAGGAAGAGAAAAAAATAAATTTACTTTTCGAGAGAATTGTCAAATTGTAATTGTACAAATAAGTAAATAACGCTGCTTTAGTTACTAATGCTTTACATATACAAAAACATGGGCACTTGCATTCATAAGCAAATTAAAACACGTGATTTTGATCAGAGAAATTAGAAAGGAACATTTTTGTATGTACCTTTCGAGTTCGGTTTTCCTAATTGGAACTAACCAAGCAGTCCTTTTCACCAAAGATACTAATCCTATGGAGAGGTTCATCATTGATTGATTTTTGTTTTTCAGCTAGCTACATATATACCAAAGAATTTGTTAGTGCTTGTCAATATTGAAAAGCCCTTAACAAGTCCTTAGAGGAGTTATATATGTCCTTAAAGCTACTATATATTTTGTGGGGACATGAGGGAAAGATATCCCAATCAAGACAACAAAAAACTAACTAGAATACCACTCTTAGCTTGTTCCCAACATTACTAGCTAAGGGTTGGTACTTGGTAATTACATGGGCAACGTTTGCATGAGTTCTAATTTCTAAATCAGTTCAACGAAAAATACTTGGTTCAAATTCAATTTAATAAGAAAACAAACCCATCCTCTCGCTCAAGCGCAATATATTATGAGCTTATAAGCAATTGGAGTTAATGAGCTAGTCCATAACATTAAAAAAAATTATGGTAACTAATATTCAATTTATAGATAATAAGGGCGCATAAGACTGGTGAATCATTATAGCTTTCAGTTTATGAAGACTATTTTATAATGATAATGGAAGTGATGGCGCGGCCATTTCACTAACAAGGCAATAATAATTATAAAATAATTTAAAATCTTCATCATCAAGTCTATGGATTATGAGTCTGTTTGGCAAAACTAACTTGTAGTTGATAGCTTTGAGTTTATAGCTTATAGTTGTGAATCTAACTTATCGTTGTGGAATTATAGCTGAAAACTTATATCTAGCTTATTGAACTAGAGCTGTTTGGCAAAACTAGTTGTGCAACTAATTTAAACATGTTAAATGACTGAAAAGGGTAAATAATAATATAATTTAGTAAAAAAAATGGTAAAATTGATATATGATTTATTGAACTCTTATTTTTTCTCAAAACTACCTGATGTAACTTTCGAAAAGCTAGCTTTCAAAAGTTATAAACTTCACTTTTGAAAGTTATAAACTTTTTTTATTTTCTGTTCACCAAATAACTCTAGTAGCTTATTGATTCGATCAATAAGCTATAAGCTTATTTACCAAACACAACCATGTTGATTTTCTATCCCAAACCGTTGCTCCGAGTGAATAGGAATTTGGCTTCTTTAATAATTTTGCAAATGAAAAAAAGTAGAAGAGCTTTACCCCTTTAAATATTTTTTTATCCCTTTAATTATATTTTTTTATTTATTTGAATCAGTCACATCCATCATCCTTGCTGTTTTAGTCCTAAAAGAACAAGTTATTTCTTATGACGTTTGTTTTCATTAAGATTACGTTTTTAGTTTATAGTGGATTATAAATTTAGATTATATTCTCAAAATTTAACATTTTTTATAGATGTTCTAAATTATTTTTTTAGATTTGTGTAATTTTTATATTTTACTCTTATCACTTCAATAATATTAACTACTCTTATTTTTCATACCTTTTTTATTGTAATTTAATCAGTAAAAATAATCTTTTTTACACTATCCAAACAAAACAAATCAGCTTAAATCCATTCTTTTAGCTATTTAGGGGGTATTTGTTTTTGTTTAAAATTGTATTTTTAGCTTATTTTTCAAAAATAATTATAATTTAATGTGTTTGTTTGTTAATGCAAATTATAATTTTAGATTATATTCCTGAAAAAATAATCAAAATCTAACATCTTCCTCTTAAGAGCTATAGATTATTTTTGGTAAAATTATTTTTTTTAGACCCATATAATTTTTTTATAATACCCTTATCACTCCAACACATTAACTACCCCTTATCATTCCATACCCTTTTTGTAATTAACGTAAAAATAATTTTCTTTACACTATCCAAACAAAACAGATTAGTTTAAATTTATTTTTCAGTTAAGAGACCCAAACAAAAACAAATTATTGTCTTCGTCCATAAATATAAGATCTTTTTGACACTCTTATTTTGTCCCTATTAATAAGACTTTATATCAATCTTCAATGACCATTAATTACTTGTTTTCACAAACACCCTTATTTATTTAACACTTTTTAGATTTCCAATAATATTAAAATGGATAATTTTGAAAATATATACATATCAAATATTCACATTTCCAATCTCATTAACTAAATTAATCAAATTTGTTAATGAACATGAGATCTTCCAAAAAGGTCTTATACATAAGGATGAAGGTAGTATTATAATTTTAACAAATTATAATCTGGTACGGATAACAATAATCATAATATAATTTTATCGGTTATACACAATAAGAGACCCAAACATAAGCAAATTATAATTATAATTAACAGATTATAATCATAAATAAGAATAATCATAATCAAATTCTATCAGTTATATATACCAAACACGCACTTAGGCATTTTTTTTAATGTTTGTTTGATGCACCTATGAAATGACCTATAAATAAGTTAGTTACCATACTTGGTTATAGATAATTTTAAAATAAGTCACTGATTTAGTCGTCTTTAATTGATAAATTAGTTGAAGTGTTTTATGCTTTAAAAGTTACTTTAGTTGACAAACATGGTGTTGGAATAGTGGTGAGCTCACTAGGATCTTTAACTAGTGGTCTCGAGTTCGAGCCCTGGATATAGACAAACACTCATTGGGAGACCCCTCATCTCCAAGGGAGCTCCGTGGGTTAGGGTGGATTAGTTGGGCCACAAAAAGTGAAGCCCAGACACCATAAAAAAAAAAGTTGCTTTAAAAGTTACTGACTTTAAAATCTTCTATAATATGTTTTATTTGCGAAGTAGTTGATCATCCGTTCGTCTTACTAAACACTTATAATTTAAGGATTTTCATGTTTAATACTTTAAGAGTTAGTGGGTTAGTATTCCAAGACTTTTTTCTACTTTTTTACCTCTTATCCTCAGCCCTAAGGGCTGAGGTTAAGCAAACCCATAATTTAATTAACTACGTTATTATTTAAGCTTTCAATCCATGATTTTTCATTTGCTAACTGATTTTTCAGCCTTCAACTAACTATTGGTCTTTAGATAATTTTTCGATGAGTAAATAGTCAAAGTGTAGACTCATTTGATTAGTGTTCAAATTTTAGGGACTAATAAAACGGTCTTTTTTTTTTTTTAACCAAACACGATGTTTTGACTACTTTAATATGTTAATGTATGTTAAAGATCACTAGCTGTCGTTAATGTTCATGTTTTCCTATTTCAAAAATTAATTTAAAATTTCAAAAATTTAAAAAACTAAATTAATCAATATTCATAAAATTAATGACTAATAAGACATATTACTCATTTTTATCGATTTTGCCCAACAAACACAACGTATGAAGATCCTAATTTTTGGAGAAGCAATGTGTTGAAAGTATATCAATCATCATCAGAAGAATATTGTTACGTGACACTCGGATCCTTTTTAAGTTCGCCTAAAACAAATTACAATGCCTATTAGATGTGACTCGATTTCTAATGAGATTGACGGGATGTTAAGCAGAAAATAGAGAGAAAGGGCATGCAGAGAGATAGAATAAAGTTATGCACATTTCTATGAAATGTTTTTCTCCCGCTACTTTTGCATCTCTACTAGTTAGGCATTTCTCGAGTTGATGAATATTGTGCTACAGAGACAAGGATGCTGCTGAGTGCTGACACTTGCTCATGTCATCCAACCCACATAGTATTTGTTTTACTAGCACTAGCATGGGTCTCTCAAAGGACAACATCATACATGACTCACGAGAAAATAGAGCTTGTGAATATTTTCCTATGTATAAATTCAAGATTTGATCCAAGCTAAGAAGTCTCACGAGGAAATACTTGGAATCAACAATTAGATATAAATATAAAATATGGTACATTATTTAAGGATTAAATTATTAATTTGATCTCTCAGTTTAGCTTCATTGATGAATTTAATCTTTTACATTGTGAAGAAATAAATTTAGTTTTGTCCGCGTAATACAGCCCAGTTGGTGGCTGCAGGGACACTTAGGATTTCTCCCTCCTCAAGGTCACGGGTTCTAGTCCCAGACCTTCCATATAACCAAAAAAAATAAATTTAGTTTTTAACTATTGTCGATTAATTTAATTTTCCATATTAGTAAGTTATCAACTTCATCATCCCCAATATTCTTATCGGTCAATTCGATTTTTTTTTCATGGTTTGCAACATTTGACTTTAAATTTACCTTTTCAAGATCAAATAATCAATATGATAAGGATTTATCATGTCACTTATAATAGATTAGACGTTATGTTACATTTAGCTTACTCACAATGATGCACGTTAAGGGATATTATCAACATATGGAACTGAATTTGGTTTTTTTCTTAATGTTAGGATCTAAATTAATTGATTATACAATTTTAGGGATTAAATTAATGTTTTTACTAATTTAGTTGTATATAATTCTTAATGTTTTATTATAATAATTAATTTTAACTTGTGCTCTTCGCTATTCAATACTTGAAAGTTTAAGTGAGTCAAATTTTAAAAGTAATGTTGGTATGAATTTCAAAAACTCGAGAAAATGATTATACAAGTATCATTTTATATAGGATTTTTTAACTTATGCACCAATAAAACTTTAAAAAACAAGTAATTGATATATACACTTATTAATTAATTAAAAAAATCAATATTTAGTTTTACCATACAATTTTACCATTTATATTTTATAATCTTATACATGATAGGATAAAAAAAAGCCCATTACATACATATCATCACAATGAGATTCAATTTCTTACCTTTATTGAGTATAAGCCATTCTTATCCATTAAACCATCATTAGTGTACTTTTACATTATGCATCTCAATAAATGTGAGAAAATGTAACTTATGATAGTCATGCAACAAGTATTTTCTATCTACGACGATGGTACAATGTGCAAATGCAAATTACCTCATACATGGACATGACATGCATGCCCAATTTCATACTAGTACAGTAGCAGTATTATTTACAAATCAGGAATATGATGTCAACAAGGGTGAAATATAATGCACAAAGTACAGACCCTTGTAGCAGGATCCTCACCCCCACAATCTAGTTCTAGTATATGCAATATAATGACGTGACTTATCACCACAGATTGTAGGGTGGTCCTCTAATCTAGTATGTGGAATTAAGCTAGCCTTTGTATAAAAATTACCCATGACAAGATGGGAATTACATTCCTTGCCTTGGTTAGTGGCTACACTATTGTTATAATCTCTCCGGTCCTTGAAATAAATCAATTTTTTTAATCATAATTATAAGTAATTTTATTTTTTTATGTATTATTTACTTTTCTCATATTTATAATTTTTATTAAAGGCATGGACTATTTATGCTATTTTTATTGTTTATTAACAAATGTAAATTTTTTAAAGAAACTTGGAAAATTAAAATTATAATATTGTAGTATTTTTTTTAAAACAATAAAAACATTAACTATTTTTTGGTACCTATAATTCGATTAAATACGTTATCTATAACAAACATTCCACATCTATCCATCGAACCTTTCGGACAAATAAAACATTCACAAATTTTACATGAGCCAAAGCATCAAAAGGGGAGTTTTTTTTCCCTCGCTTTTTAATCATGGAATTTGAATTCCATGTATCAAGTGGAAAGCTAAGCAAAATGTACTATTCAGCATTTAATTGGCCGTTATTATATACTAGTAGTAGCTGAATTTATCATTTTTTTCATCAAAGTGAATTTTGTCTCTATCAATAAAGCTCTGATATAACCCAAATGGGTTTGGCCTAGTGGAAGCATGCTAGGACCATAAGGATATTGAGAACTCATAAGACCATAAGGTCAGACGCTCGAATCCTGCTGGAGAACATCCCTTGGGGAGGCACCCCACCCATGTTGCTCCAGGTGCCGGGACTGTGAAGTTTCCCTCTACAGTTTTAGTTCACCAAAAAAAAAAATAAAGCTCTGACATCATGATTAAGAAACTCAATTATCTATTAAATGTATTGGGTTTCGTTGATAGTAATAACTGAATTTATATATATATATAATTATTGTTATTTATTGAAAATATATATAAAGGGTAAGGTGGAAGCTAAGGTTGATATAATTTGGACGGTGGGAGTATTAACTATGAATTGAAGAATGGAAAGTGGCAATTGGGTAAAGAAGGAGGAATCCAATGTATGAAAGAAAGGAAGGAGTAGAGACATGAACACATGGGCCTCTGAGGAATCCTAAGCATATCAAAGATTCCAAATTTGAAACCCAACAGTGATACTGGTAATACTCTCCCTTATCTAACTATTTCTCTCCAAAAATTCCAACTTACTAACACTCGATAATTTTAAGGAATCTTTAATCTCAACCCTTTCACTTTGTTTGGTATAATAAAAAATGGATGAAAAATAAATTGAAAAGAAAGATTTTAGCAAGAAAACTTTATTTTTTATTGTTTAGTTCAAGAGAGAAAATGGAAAAAAGATAAAAATAAACATGAGGTAAAAAAAAAAAAAATCTTTGCAAGAGTGGAAAGAGAATCAAGAGAAAATAATAATTTTTATACTCTTGACAAAAATACCGTTCACTTACTTGCCTCACAACATATTTACTACGTATTTTTTCACTCATATTCATTAATTAATTATTTTTTCAAGCTAATATCATAAGTATTTTTTTATTAATCTTTTCAAGCTAATATCATAAGTATTTTTTATTAATCTTTTCTGAAAAGTTGCTAGCTAACATTTTAATCATTTAAAAAAATATGTAACATTCTAATAGTATACATTACCTTTTAAAAAACAAATTATATAAAAAAAAGTTTATACGAAACATAAATATATATTAATTTGATCATGTTTCAAGTTAAGCTTTATTGGACAATAAATGTATTAATTTAACATGTTGAATGATAGAAAATTTCAATACTTTTTTATTATACAGAGGGATATAATTGTTTTTGAACAACTTTATTAGTTTCTCTCTTTTCATTGTTCTATTTAAACATTTAAACAAACAAAGGAAGAGAAAACTCAATTTTTCTATCTTCTCATTCTCTACCTTTTTTCTCTCAAACCAAACAAAAAAAAAATCTACTCATTTTCTTTCTCTCTTACTTCTCTCTCCCATATTTCTCTCTCCCTATTTTCTCTTGCGCATCCAAGCAAAACATAAAGGGCTTATGATAAACATCCAAAAATGGATATTTTTTTTGAAAGTTAATGCATTGAAGAAATAAATTTTTTTATATATTTAATTTTTCAAAAAAAAATATTCATTTTGAATTTCTTATTCTCAACCTTAGGGGGGATCGATGTTAAAAAATTCCTAATTTTAAATGTGATTAAATTATTGGTTGGTCTAACCTATACATTTAGTATAGAGAATAAACTAATCTTTAAAAGTAGGTTAATGTGAGAAGATGATATATTTAATAAATAAAAAAATAATTTTTAGTTTTTCAATATAAATTTATTTTTATACTTACTTGTCATATGTATTAGATGAATAAATTGCATAAATCATTAAACTATTTATAAGAGTTATTCCAATTGGTAGGCAAATGAATTTAATTTCTCAATTACTTCATCCTGTTTAAAATATAAGAAAAAAAAATATTTTTTGGTTTAAAATATTAAAAATTAAGTTTTTTTAAAGGTAAAAAAAATATAGTAACATTTTTAAATTTTGTTTCATTCTCAATGCTACTTTCAAAATATCCATAAAAAATTATTATCTCATTTAATTTTTTTATTCACAATATTACTTTATTAAAATACCTTTATTTTAAAATAAAATTGAGAACAATATATTGTTACGAATTTCAAAAATACTTTATTAACTGTATTAGCTGGCTTAGAAAAATACCTCAGCTTACTGATCACATGAAAAAAGACGAGAAAATTAAATTTTGAGGACACCTTGTCATAATTTGATATTCTAGAAACTAAGAATGAAGTTGAAATTTTCATTTGTTGCTGTCAATTAAATTTGGGAAAGCATTGTTTTAAGAAGGCTACGATGTTTAAAGACTTATATGTTCTTGAAGTTTAGGATATCTTTGTTAGATATTTTTTTTAAATGTTTATGCCCTCGAACTTATTTCAGGTTTGCTATTTGCCTCTACGATAGATTCCGGTCAGTTTTTGCAATGTTTATACCCTCAAATTTATCTCTGGTTTGCTATTTGCCCCCATGGCGGTTCCGGCTAGTTTTTGCAATGCTTATGCTCTCAAACTTATCTTCGGTTTTGATATTTGCCCCTGTGGCGGATTCTGACCAGTTTTCGCACATGTGGACTACTGTGGTCCTAGTCACCTCACTAGAGCTCTTTATCTTTAATCTTTCTCCAACCACCATACTGTCTCTGCCACCATACCTCACCCCACGGGCTCCCACCTTCATACCACACCATTGCCGTCAAAACCTCCAAGATGATCTCCAAACCCTAAAGCAGCTCTGCTCCAACATCGAGCGACACTAGAATCCCTCTCTCCCCTCTCACCACAACCTCTTCCAGTCCTACTTTAAATATCTCTGCCATGTCGAAACCCGCTTCCCTATCTTACCTGACACGAGCCACATCAACTTTCTCACCTTCGTTTGGTTCGATGTCTTCAAACTGAAGAACTAGTCCTCTCAGCAAAACATTCACCTTGAGAAGGCTTCCATGCCATTCAACTTAGGTGTTGTTTAAAGTCAGATTGGATTGTCGTATGGTTGTAACACAGTTGATGGGCAACGACAGGCTTCGCACGCGTTTATCGCTGCGCCAGCATCATTTGCTTATTTGAGGGAGACAGTATGGTGGTTGGAGCTCTAGTAGTTGGTGAAGGTTGAAGTCTTGAAGATGAATAGTTTTGGTGGGGGTGACTAGGACCACAGTGGTCCATGTGTGCAAAAACTGGCCGGAATCCGTCACAAGGGGCATATAGCAAACCGAAGATAAGTTTGAAGGCATAAACATTGCAAAAACTGGTCGGAATCTGTCACAGTGGCAAATAGCAAACTGGAGATAAGTTTGAGGGGGCATAAACATTGAAAAAAAAAGAATAAGGGTTGTTGCGATTTACAAGCGGGTGAACAAACACCTAGAGGGGGGGCGAATAGGTGTGACGGTGAACCTATGTCAATTTTAAAAAATCTTTCAAAAAACTCTTGCTGATATCTGGATACTATCTAACTGTTATTCAATAAACTTTAGTTATTACTGAATATTGATCAAATAACCACCAGATACAGAATAGATATCAACCAGATACTGATCAGATATTTTCAAAACAGAATATTATAGAAATATACAGATTTAATATAAAATCACATGCAATCAACTTATTAAAGATATATCTAAGGTTAATTGATTGGGAAAATTAGTTTTATCAATTATTAAGAAAATCCCCAATTTAAAAACCTAAGTTATGAAATTGAAAGATTAAATTAAGAAGAGATAGAGAATAATGACATAGAGATTTTTATACCGGTTCACTCTTGAACATCAAGAGCTACATCCAGTCCTCCCTTGTTTATTGGGAGAGTTGCAATAAGAATAAATTGAAATCAATTCGGTACAATCTCATGCACATCAAAACCTTTGATTGCCTCCCTAGAGATTCCAAAACCTTTGGCTAACCTCTTGATCTTCAACCTTCTTCTTCTCTCTTGAAAGAACCTCTTCCAAGTGCTTAAAACCTCTAAGTCTTCTTCTCCAAGATGATTGAAACCTTCAATCTTCTTCTTCAACACTACTTTTGCTTGAAACCTTCAAGCCCACACTTGAAACCTTCAAGTGCTCTTCATGAATCTTCAATAATTGTTGTTGTTTTCTTTGATTTACACCTCTATGTGCAGAATTAAACAACTCATAATCAACTCATAGAACCCTATTCTTGAATGTCAATGAATACTCAATAAACACAATGAAGAACATGAGTTTCAAGATGAGAAAGATAAAACTTTTCTCTTTGATTCTTTGTGAAAATATGGCTAAGGGTTTATGTGTTTTCCCCTCAATTGGGATTATGAAAAACGTGTAGAAAAACCCTTATATAATGGGTATAGATGAATCAAGTTGGTTACGAAATTAGTTGAAACTTACAGCTGTTAAAAACCAATCAGATCTGTGCTGATTTTCACGAAACAATTGATTGTCACAATATAACTTTCCCAAAATTAAAAGCTTTTCAAATGCAACTTGATTTCTATTAAGATATAAGTTCCAATACCCATTCTTAGCCATTTAATGATGCATTAAAAATTGTTTAAAATATTTCTAAAATATATGCATCAATTTCTAAACTTGGTTTTAGTAATGTCTCAAATTCTTAATTTGTTTAAAATGATTATTCCTTGAGATTCATTACCTAACCTAAGACTCTACCCAAGCAAATACTTAAAGACTTAAAATATAAAATACAATTAAACACAAATATCGTTAAACTTTGCTTTTGAGTCTTCTTGTTGTTGTTTGTTGCAATTTCCTTTATTTTCTTCTTCATGCACTTTGTTTTCATCAAAACACATGCCAAGCACTTGCTTTACAAGGGTATCTGACGAAAGTACCTCAAACTTCAAGAACCTATGATATAATTAAAATTAAAATATTATTCCCTCCATTTCATATAGTATATATAGAGTTTTTATCTCTTGTTTCATATATATTATTGTTCTTTTACAAACTCATTGCATAATTAATATTGTTTTTCCCAACTATACCTTAATTTATCACAGCCTCTTTTTTCACCTCCAATATCTTTTTTTCTTTTCAATAATGATTATATAAGGATATTATAGTCAAAATACCTCAAATTTTTAATCATTTAACCATTTTTTAAAACTCGTGCATAACCTTAAAACACACTGTATATGAAACAGAGGGAGTAACTCTTACAAATGAAATTTGTTTTGATCATTGACATCACCATTTAATGGTTTGTTGATGAATTTAATTTTTCTTCATATGTTCCCGTAAAAAAAAAAATCCTACAAAAATTTTTTTAAGGTTAAATATCATAAGTACCCATTTAATGGTGATAGTTTTGATAAAAGAGTATTCCCCTTCCCCCATTAAAAAAAAAAAAATTTGCCTATAAAAAAATAAAGTAAACGAAGAACTTAATGAAAATGAAAGAAGTACTCGATTTGCATCCTATGAATATACTATGTGTTGAGATTATGAAAATTTTCACAAGTGTTTTCCGAGCTCTAACTTAGTAGCGGAAACTCTTATTTATAGACAAATTTAGTAACTTCTCAAACGCCTAACTGCCCACTACCTACGTCTTCGAAGCTGCCAAGGCTGAAAGATTTTCCCCCAAGCTAAGGTTCACTCAGACACATAGATTGTGGCATTTGTCGATGATTTGCTGTCAATGCTCTTTAATTGTTGCCTCTGAATCTTGTCGCAATCCTGAAGCTTGTTACATCCTTTAGTTTTTATGAACACTTCGACACAATCTTCTTGTATTCCTTCCTTCGACTCCTCATGAGAAGATGAACCCTACAGCCAAAGAAACATAGCATTTCTTAGTTCACAAAAGACACGTACTAGGGGAAATATGCATCCTTCATGCAAGTGACCTTCACACAATATTATGTCAACATCATCTACTCAATTGCTTACTTTATTTTATAGCTTGATACAATAATACAAAAATAATATTAAAAATTTATAAATCTATTATACCGTATATTGTAAGTTATAAGTAAGTCAACCTAAGTGCAAGACAATAATAGAAAAAAAAAATTTTGGGACCAAATCAATGTGTAAATACAAAATCGTAAAATCGAGAGTCAGCTTGAGAGTTTACTAATTTCATTAGAGATTTACTTGAATTTGTCTAATTTAACAAAAAGAGAGTTTACATGAGAATCAACTCATTTGTGTGATTTAGAAACATAAACTCATAAGACTTCAAGTGTTAATTCGAAAGTTTAACAACCATGAATATAATTAATAGAGAAAGATAAGTGAAAATTAGTTAAATATTACATAAATTTAATACTAGTTGAAATATTAATTGAATTTTTAATATATGCGTTATAATCTTAAAAAACACTTTTTTTAAGAATAAAGTATATACTTTTTTTAAAATAAACACTCTTATTTATTTAAATTTGTAAAATTTTAATGATAATTATAGTTATAATTTTGAAAATATATATCAATATTGACATTTCTAAATACAATAATAATATTAATTAAGTTTTTCAATTCCCTTAAATTTTCTGAAAAGAAAAGGCTCAAGTTTTTTTTATTAAAAAAAAACTCATATTAAAGATAGGAGGTAGTATCAATTGATACTCGTAATTATTGTTACATTATTTTTGTTTCTCTTATCATGTTCTATATTTATATTAGCTAAGTTTGGGTCCGACGCGGTTTTAGCTTCTTTGAGAAGAAGTCACTTCCTTCTGCCCGAACTGCCCGTCAGGATTTGGAAAAATTTGGAACCAAAGTCGGTTGGCGCCAAAACTAAGAGGCAGATACAAACAATGTTTGTAGCCCGCGAAATGCGGGCTGCGGCGGCTGTCATCTTTATCAAAACCAAAATGTAAAATCCGATTAACAACAAAAATATTATAAATATAAATCCATTGATTGACATTTGAATTGTCGAAATCACCCTTTACTTCTGCCCTTTGTCCCCACCTGCTTGGAGTTGCATCTTGACCATGCAATATGAGATGGGTCATGACTCATGAGCTACTCCGTCACATCCCTTAATTGCATTTGAAAAATTGATACTCCCCACATGTTTCTTTTAAGAATTTTCTTAATTTCAATTTTTAGGGTTGATGATAAGATATTAAAATTAATAATTTTTATTAAAAAATCTGAAAGTTTAATGTTTTAAAAGGTAATTGACTTATTTTTTCAATATATTCCTTCCCTTTGACTTCTTATCCTCAATCCTAAAAATTGAAGTTAAACAAACTTTTTTTAAGAGTACATGAAAAAAACAATAGAATAAAATTAGATTGAATCATTAATTTAGTCACTCATATTTTTTCATTATACTAACTTAATCCGTGAAAATTTATAAATACATATTTAGTTTTTCAAAATTTTCAGATGTACCAATTTGATCCCTCAAGATTTCGAATGTACCAATTTGGTCCTTAAAATATGAGAGACCAAGTTGATATGAAAGAGAATCTTGAGAGACCAAATTAATAAATCCAAAAGTCTTGAAGGACTCACATGTTTGATTTTGCTTAAATTTGTTGTTTCTTTTTTTTTTTTAAAGAATTATCATAATCTAACGTATTTATTTATCAATGTAGATTATAATTTTAGATTATATTCTTGAAAAATATCAAAATCTGAAAGCTTCCTTATGGCATCTGGAGATTATTTTTTCGATCCATGTAATTTTCCTATTTAGCCTTAACACTCCAATACATTAACTAATCATCATCACTCCATACCTTTTTTCTGTAATTTACTCAGTAAAAAAATAATTTTCTTTAAACTATCCAAACAAAACAGATTAGTTTAAATTCATTTTTCAGCTAAAATATTCAAACATAAACATATTATAATCTTACCAGATTATAATCACAGAAAAATAATCATAATCTCATTTTACCAACTATACCAAACACGAACTAAGTGTGTATTTATAAATTTTCAGGGATTAAATTGATACAATAAAAAAAACATCTAGGATGAAGTTGATACTTCACTTATAAAATTATAAAAGAGAAGAGAAATAAATGATTAATGATATAAAATGATATAATTATAAAAGAGAAGAGAAATAAATGATTAACAAGAGAGATAATAAGTAAAAAAATTGACCAATTATCGTAAAAAGATAAAAGGACAAAAATAGTAAAACAAATATTGATTTATTTAAAAAAAACACATTAAATATACTTTTTAATTTGCGCCCTATAACCTTAAACATCAATTATTGTGGAATAGAGTGAGTAAAAATTAAATTTTACTTCTTCCAGTCCTATTTACACGTTTCCATCTATAAGGATTTTTTTGTCTCATTTATAAGTTACTTTGTATTTTTTGGAGACATATATTGTTTTTTTGTCCTCTTATTTCTCATTTGTTCACTAGTGTGAAACAAAACATTTGTAAAATTTCAAATACAAGTTAAGATGGTTAATTACAATGTTAAAATATCTTTTATGACTACCCTTCTTGATTTTTGAAATATAATTAAGCGTATCTATAATAAGGACCAGAGGAAATATTAAAGTAATTTTACAAAAGGATTTAATTATCTTTTTAACTAATTTTGATTAGTCCGATGACTAATATTGTTGACAGTTTTCTGTCGTCTATCTCGTTATATATTATCCCCTCCAATTTTATTTATAAGACTTTTTTGGGTGAAAACATTTGATCCTATTTATAAGATTATTTTTCAATTTTAAATAACATTTAATTATTTCTTTCTAAAAACACCTGTCAACATTTTTTTAGAATTTCAATAATAATTATAAAGGTAGTTTTGATAAAACATATTAAATATCAAGGTTGTCAAACTCGCCAGTTTACGTAAACTCGTGAGGCCGAGGTAAACTCGACTCGTGAACTCGACTCGTAAACTCGTACGAGTTTACCTCGAGTCCACTTATTTTAAATTAACCTGTAGATAACTTTCATAGCTTCCATTTCATAGTTTTTACTCTAAAAATTAAACATAAATATTTAAATGTTGCTATAGCATATAAGAACCCAATAAATAATATTAGCAAACCAACTTAGCAACAACCAAATATGATGGTTTTATGATTTAAGTGGTTAGTTAAGTAAAAATAGTGGTTATAGTGTTATTTTAGTGAAAATATCGTTCAAAGATCGATCAGTATCTTCTTTGTTAACCGTTGGATCGTGCTCAAATTTTTATATACGCTTCCTAACTCGTTTATCTAGACATCCAACGGTGGAAATTTTGTTTTGAGAAGTAAAATCTCAAGAAAATTCAAATATTCGTAAGGCCACTGCTGTTTACCCGAGTTTGCACGAGTTTACCCGAGTTTACACGAGTTTACCCGAGTTTAGTGGGAAGCGAGTTTGCATGCGAGTTGACTCGATTCTATGGGTAGGATCGTAAACTCGTACGAGTTTACGAGTTAACTCGCGAGTTTGACAATCATGTTAAATATTTACATTTTTAATACCACTAACAATCTTAATCCATTTTCTTGGTGGATGTAAATTTTTCTAGAAGAGTCTTTTATATATAATCGGAGGAAGTATATGGGTTAAATACATCCACCCTTGAGCTAAGGATTAAGGTAAAAAAAAAAAAATCACTTTCGACGTGACAACTTTAAGTTTTGAACTTTTGATCTAACCAATAAAGTTATAACTACCATTTTTATTATGATTAATTATTTTTGGATAAATATTAAATTATGACTATTTATTTAAAAAAAATAATGACTATTTAATATTTTCAGGGTAGTGACACTTTTTTTTTCTTAAAATATCTTTCCATTTGAAGGTTAGAGACTAACTTATAAGTATTAGTTTTTTATGGAGCCTTCCAAACCTGCAACTTCTAGGAATCGAATATATCGAATATGACACTGTACATTACACAATATTTTAACACCTTGATATCTAGGAGCTTAATAAGCGATCACCATACTATCATTTGTTGAATAAATATTAAATTATGATTATTTATTAAAAAATTTATGATTGTTAGTTTTTTCCGGGATAATGATGTTGATTTAATACTAACAAAGCTCAGCATAGTAGTTGATAGATATCTGGGTTCCTTAGATATGATGTTAGAGGTTCAATTCTTACCATGAGTATGGAAAAGACTTTGTTGATATAGGCAAAACTCACTTTGGTGATCTCTACGCCTCAGAGGAGATTAATCTTCGGCTATCGATTGGATGATACCCTTGATGCACACAAAAAATATGCTGATTTAATAAGAGATTTGAAAACAATTCAATAAAAAAACAATTGTGGTGTATATAGTATGATGTTCACTTTTTCTCTGTAGCCCATTCAATTCCCCAAATATTATCTAGGTACATTCGGATTCGATCTGGGTGATGTGCCTGATTATGACAGTGAGCCTCTCAACATGAATTTTCTGCATTCACAAGGAAGATATTCATTTTTTAAATACAATACTTATCAAATATTATATAAATTAAATAAAGGGTTAGAGATAAGAGATTCATAAAGTAGTTTTACATTGAAAATTTTCATATTTTAATACTTGAAAAATAATGAACTTATATTTTGAAATTATCATTATTTTTTCTTTTTTATCTTTAACTTTTAAAATTAAAGTTAAATAAATCAATTATTTTTATTTAATATAAATTTTAAATCTACATTTTAACGAATACCACTCGATAAATAATTTTCACGAGCAACAAAGGACCCTTTAGTATTATATGGTAGTACAATGAATTGCAGTAAACATAAAATTGAATTTATTTGAGACCGAACCTTGTCGGTTAGGCAGAGAATTGGGCAGAGGGGGACCAATTTGGTAGAAGAAGTAGGGGATGTGATTATGATGCATATCAGATTTAAGGACAAATTGCAATCATGCTTAAAAAAACAGCAACATGTCCTTCCAACATTTAAATAATTGATTATGAATGACAAGGAGCATGTATTTTTTGATTTTTATATACTCGCATTTTAAAGAAGTGCTCATAGTTATTTTTAAATCTGTGTAAGTAGTGATATTATGCTCATCCATGAACCTGTTGGATATTTATATATGTAAGATATAAATGTTTCAAATGAGAAATATGTGATTTATTATGAAAAAAATTAATAAATAAATAATTAAATTATAAAGAATTAAATAATAAATCGGGTAAAAGGGAGAATGTTTTTATTTTTGATAGCAACTGTTGTTTGATGGATTTTTGAAATTAGATGATTTTCTGAATTTTTCTTCTCCATCACTTACGATCATAGCATATAAGGAAAAACCAATGAATAAAAATCTTGTTTCTCAATTATCAACAATTCATCACAACAAGACTACTGCTATGGATAGAGGTATATATTCTTCTCCTTACTGACTAATTGTGAGAATTATGAAATTCTAAAGGTCTCTGTAGTTTTTCAATTGATGCAAATTTCTGAAAATTTTCAACGTGTGGTATTAGAGCACATGGTTACTGTTCTGTCGTGGAATTCTTGGACTTGAGCAAAACTGTCAAGTATCAAATCCTTCCTCTATTGTTGTTAGACTCGAGAAAGGTACCTTGAATACCAAGATAATTAACCGGTCTCCTGTCGATTTGCTTAGTGTGTGTATTTGTGTGAGCAAATTAGGTACATACCTTCCTCCTTATTGTGCTTTTATAGGCTTACCCGTTATACTGTTATGACGAATTATTTCCTTTTGATTCCAGTTAATGGCGGGTATTCATGAGGGAAGTTGTGAGCATGGTATCCAAGGTGCAACAACCATTCTTCTTAACGGTAAACCTCCTCGAGAGTGGTATCTCTAAGCCGTTGAGCCGTTTAGACGCTCTGTTGCGGTTTGGGCCATTAAGACTTCATATTGGTGAATCAGCTTTAAAGTATTTTGGGCCCTTTAAGTCTCCATACCGGTATACCAGTATGATCAAGATTTGGGCCATCATGGCCTCATATCAGTATACTGGTTTCATGGTGAAATGGGCCACTATGGCCTCATACTGGTATACCAGTTTCATCGTAAAATGGGCCATTATAGCTTCATATCGGTATACTGTTAAGGGGAGGTACATAATTCTGGTTCACAACAGTAGCCCCCCCAAGCCAGGGTTCATGGATTTAAATGAGCCTTGGATTATATAGTGGTAATCGGTAAGTACGTCCATAACGGTAGCCCCCCAAGTTAGGGTTCATGGATTTAAATGAGCCATGGATTATATCGTGGTAATCGGTAAGTAGGATTTATAATGCCAATAGTAGTGCTTTAAAACCCTTTTGTTGTGAGACGAGGTAAACTATTGAATTGGTTCTCCATTCTCAACTTAATCATTATGCTTTCTTGAGTTTGTTGCCTATGCTCTTCATGTTATCAGTATACCATGTTCGTCACGTCACCTTTTCTGAATCATCAACTGACAAGCAACCTTCCCAAGCAATGTTCCATAAATGCTCCTACATCCCGTAGGCATAATTGTTGGGATCGAGGTGATCATCATTAAAGTCGTTGATTCAAGTTTTGAAAAAGGGATTGACTCTGCTACACTTCAGTCTCCAAGGAGGGCTGATGTCGAATTCCAAGGGGTTCTTTTCCCTATCATTACTGCCATGCACTGGTTCCCAAAAGATTTTTGAAAAATGCACTTGTCATGTAACAGTTTTCAAGGGAAATGAAGAGTTGTCAGTCCCTTGTCATGTAACAGTTTTCAAGGGAGATGAAGAGCTGATAGTTTTCAGCCAAGGGCTATCTTATCCTTCAGATTTTCCTCAATTGACTTATCTCTTCATTGAACCTTCCCTCTTCCCATAACCAAACTTCCCTTTATTAAAGGTGGTTTGATAAAAACTCATTCCAACTTCAACTCTCTTCTTCATGTTTATTTCAGAAACTTCTCATACCAGTATCTTCTACATCCTTATCTTCAACATCCTTTGTCAGGTATACTCTCCTCCTCCTTCACTTTGTTTATCCTGAATTCGTCCAGTAATTCTGTCAGTTCCTTCTCATGCTCCTCCTCTTCCTCTTCGTCTAAGTCTTTTACTATCGAGACTAGAATTTCCACCAACCAACCAAGTGGTTAAGAAAACACATCATTTTTTGGGTTTGAAAAAACTGCCTTAGACGAACTTGTAAAGAAATGGATTGTAAGAGACATGTTTAGTGAAGTGAGTAGCATATCACCTTATTTATCTTTCACCTCTCCTTCTCAGGAAACCTTCATGGGGAAGAAGAGGTTTGAAACCAATCCAGATGAAATCATCCTCCCCGATGATGTAACCGATTTTGAGTAGGTGGACCTTGATGCTTTGGGCTGACCCTCCCTTTTTACGGACGTTCATAAAATGAATGCTTTCCATGCCAGGCCACCCTAGTGGTTGAGGGGTTAACCACTAAATTTTATGCCTTAGAAGCCGCTTCATCCCAAAACCGAATCTGCTCCCTAGGTAGTCTCATAGAGAATTCTTTTTATGTATGTTGTTCTTTTTGACACGTGTTGTGTTAAGATTCCCTTCACTGAGTTTTATCCCATTTAGAACTCACCCTTCTCAGCTCCATCCCAATGGTTGGTACTATCTTAAAGCATTCTAACTATTTTGTCAACATTTTAATCTTGCATGCACACTTCCTGTCTTTTTCTCCTTTTTTGGTCTGTTTTCCTCAAGCAAAGTTAAAGGGAAATGGGCACAGGTGACTCTGAAATCTCGAATTAATTGGAAAGTCTTTGAAGCCTATTCTGAAACTTGGAAGGGATTTAAAGAAGAATGCTTCAAAGTAAAAGCAGCAAACAATATGTTTCCTTTCTTCTTTGATCATGGGGGAAATCCCAAGTTCCCACTCTTTTGGTCCTCTCGACGCTATTTGATTCCGAATCGACAGTTTATTACCCCGAACAATGTCTTAACCGAATTTGAGAGGTCCATCATTGCATTTTTATTTTCGTGGAGTGACCATTTTGGCTACATTAACACTAATGCCATTGTGGACTCCAAAGCGAATTTGTTACGTATAGTTTTTGGTGGGATACATTTCTATCCTTCGTTTTTTTGTTTTCTTCTTATAAAATTTAAGCTTTACTAATGTTAATCCTTCTTTGATTTTGTGTAGCTGGAATGGTCTCTCCTTAAGATTTAGCATAGTTGACAGTTACTTTGGGTAATGTTCCTTGAACTCAACGCCCTAAGAGGACAAAAACCATTACTTCACGTCAACCTGCACCTGTCGTGGTTCTTATGCTGCCAAGAAGAGGAAAAATGTGGGTTTGAGAAGTCGTGATGCCGGTTCACCAGAATTAGGACCATACTTCAAAACTGTAAATGACCTTGTTGTAGAGGCAAGGTGGCTTAAGAGGTTCAGGGAAGTCTTCTAGAGTCGTGGGAGGTGGCAAACCAGGTGAAAAGTTGCCTTAGTTTCTCCTCCACCGCATTGAAAACCACTATTTTTGGGCTTACTGATACCTAATAATCGATTATCTGAGCCTAATAATCGATTATCGGGCTGAATTGCACACTGAATTGAAATTTTTAAAGCACGATAATCGATTATCCATCCCTGATAATCGATTATCGTTGTTAAAATTTTAAAAATTCAAAATATAATATTATATTCTCTTCCTACTAATATATTACTTAAATGATCATTATAGAAAATGACCATTTAACCCTTATAATATTCCAAAATACCAAATTAATATCATAACACTAATTATATTTTAAGCAAATAATCAAATAAAGGGAAATGAGCTAACACAAATATGTCTTAACAAATCAAAATCATAACACTAATTATATTTGATTTACATTCTAAGCAAATAATCAAATAAACTTGGGGATTAATTCTAGTGGGTGTTACAACTTGTTGCCAAAGGTTTTACTCAAAAGGATGGCATTGACTATAAGAAAACATTCTAACCAGTATCAAACAAAGTTCTCTCATAATAATCATGACATTGGTAGCTAATTATGATTTAGAGTTGCACCAAATGGATGTGAAAATTGCCTTTCTAAATGAGAATTTAGAAGAAGATGTTCATATATGAATCAACCAATGGGTTTTTCAATTAAGGGGAAAGAGCATAGGGTGTGTAAACATAAGAGGTTAATATACGGACTTAAGCAAGACTCCTGATAGTGGTATCTTAAGTTCAATAATATTATTGTGCCTTTTGGATTTATGGAAAACATTGTTGATCGGTGTATATATCTGAAGGTCAGTGGGAGCAAATTTATCTTTCTAGTTCTGTATGTTGATGACTTCTTGCTTGCAACTAATGATCTTGGTCTATTAACTGAGACTAAGAAATTTCTCTCTAGCAAATTTGAAATGAAGAATATAGGTGATGCGAACTATGTGACTGTAATAGAAATATTCTGAGATAGATCCCAAGGACTATTAGGATTGTCTCAAAAGTTTATATCAATAAAGTTTTAGAGAGATTTAGAATGGACAGATGTTATGCTTCTCCTGTTCCAATTTAGAAAGAAGACAAATTTAGTCTCATGCAATGTCGCGGAAACAGATGGAAGCAATTCCTTATGCATCTGTTGTTAGGAGTACAGTTTAATGTGTGCTTAAACATGTACAAGGTTTGATATTAGTTTTGCAGTTCGTATGTTGGGCAATTATCAAAGTAAATACATAACTAGATCATTGGAAGGCTGCAAAAAAAGTCTTAAGATACTTGCAAGGAACAAAGGATCACATGCTCACTTATAAGAGATTTGATTATCTTGAGGTGGTGGGGTATACAAATTTTGATTTTGCTGGCTGTGTAGATACAAGAGTCACATTTACTAATGTGTATCTTTTAGCTAGATTAGCGATACCATGGATGAGTGCGAAACAGTTACTCATTGCTACTTCCACCATGGAAGCTGAATTTGTGATAAAAACAACAAGTGTGAAACTTCATTTTAGGATTTGTAATAATCGACAACATTGCCAAGACGTTGACAACTTATTGTGATAATTTTGTAGTTGTCTTCTTTTTTTAAAATGACAAGTATTACAAGGGTACCAAACATATAGAGTTGATATACCTTGGCATTAAAGAATAAATGCATAAACAAAGAGTGTTAATAGAACACCTTAGTACCGAACCTATGATGGATGACCCTTTAACAAAGGGGTCACAACAAAAAATATTTAATAAACATGTAGAAAGTATGAGCATTGTTAGCAAGTAGACATTGGTGTATATTATGATGATGTTTAATTTGTTTATATTTATGTATTATGACACTTTGAGCTCATGAATGAATATGTTTCTACTTTACCTATTTTCTGACTGTATACATGATTGAGTTGGATCATTGATAACATATTTTGTCTTTATAAGAAAGACATTATTGTTGGACCAATGATGTGCTTCTCAATTAGTGGTCATGTTAAGAAAAAATGACTAATTTGTAGTACATGGAAGAGACTTTATCGATGTAGTGGTCTACAATCGCCATAACTCATATTAGTGCTTATTCTTAATCATGATTTATGGTGTACTAAATGTATAGAATTATTTTTAGCTGTACCAATGCGCATTATGTCAATTTAATTAAGTTATTTATCTGTTCATAATGTTGGTTAATGTCACATGATGAGCCAAGTGGGAGAATGTAAGATATTAAGTGTCTCATGTGAGAAACATGAGACTTATTATGAAAAGGACTAATAAATAAATAATTAAATATTGAAGGACTAAATAATAAATTGGATTAAAGGGAGAAGGTTTTTATTTTTGATGGCAACTATTGCTTGATGGATGCATTAGTTCATAAGGGATGTTATTAGAACAAGGTCATCTTTCTAGTATTAGGTGATTCTCTGAATTTTTCTTCTCCATCACTTATGGTCAGAGCATATAAGGAAAAACCAAGGAATAGAAATCTCATTTCTCAATTATCAACAAGTCATCACATCAAGACTATTGCTATATATAGATGTATGTATTCTTCTCCTTATTAACTTATTGTGAGAATCATGAAATTCTAAAGGTCTGTATAGTTTTCTTATTGATGCTAATTTATGAAAATTTCCAACAATAAATTCATGTTTGCATCTATTACTTGTAAATTTAACTTAACAAACCCCAAAATCTTCATCTTATTGAATCTAACATCGACATTTTTTTTATGCTTTATATCACATTAGTACTTTTCATAGTTATAAACTATTTTTCTTTTAAAAAGATAAATCCATATAAAGCATAACAATATCATCGAATAGATAAGAACGATTGCAATGTTAAACAATTTTTAATTGTGGGATGTCATTGCCAATATAAAAGGGAGGGATGAGTTGGTTGCAACAATAGAGAATGGAGATGATATTGTATTTTGATTGAAAATTGAAGATTAGAGATGTAGGTTTTGTTGTCTGCAGCTTAGAATTAAAAATGTGTCAAGTAGGTGATCAAATACAAATATGTCTTATAAATTTGGGATTTCGTTAGCATCGGCCTATTAGTCCATTAGGTTCAACCACATATAATAAAAAAAATATTAAGGTTTATATATATACGTGCGAGTATGGGGCGGGCTAGGTACTACCGTACCCTTACATGCACGCATACTCACATATTTTTGTGGGTAATTATTCATCCTCATATCCTTTTCCATTTTTTGGGTAAACTCCACAATATTGTGGGTAATTTTCGGAGGTACCTACTGTGTCTAAATCCAATTGTTCTAATATTGGAAGTTCTATAAACTTAAACATTGAAATTTTCAATGAAAAGCTTTTTTATTAAGCCTTTTATATGTAGCACTAAGAGTTGAGATTAAAAAAACTATTTTTTTAAATGTGTTTTATCATATAGTACAATGAGGCCTAGCAGACGACATACCTCGTGGCTTAGAGAGAGTTTGGAAATTACTCCTTCGAGTCCTAAATGTAAATTTTTTTTGGTCATTTTTTTAGTCTCTAATGTAAGCTCTTATTCCAATTTACAATGACATTAATTACTTTTTTTTCACAAATTTTAGAGTCACAATAATAATTATAAGGGTAATTTTGGAAAAAGTATACAAAATATTGTCATTTATGATACAAATAACAATTTTAATGACAAATGAGTGCAACCCATATGATCACGGGATCGATCGTTGGTCATCACCGCTTGGTGGATCATTGGTGGTTTTATTTTTTCCAATCCTAAAAAACTTTGTCAATAAAAAAAAACATCTTTAACTAATTTATTTCTCTTTTTTTTTCTAAAAACATTTCTATTTAAGAATGGACGAAGTATTTATCAAGTAGATTTTTATATTAAGGCTTAAATACCAAAATGGTCCCTATAAATATTGACCTCTTTGAAATTGGTCCCAGTAAAAAAAAAAATTGGTTTTAGTTCTTGCATTTACATAACGTTTTGGTTTTGGTCCCTGTATTTACAAAACGTTTTGGTTTTGGTCTCTCTTGTTAAATGTGGAAGGAAAACGTAATGTATTACATTCTATGATCAATTAAGAATGATTTTCTTCCATTAATTCTCAAGAGTAAAAAAACAACTTTTATTATATAAAAGAACCAATTCAAAAACTGTGACAACAGAGGGACATAAACCTATGAAATCTAATAACAAATGGATAAAAACATATCAAATCTAATAATATATGGATCAAAGCAAACTACCAACAAAATTTTGGGGACAAAAATTTAACAGGAGGGAACAAAATCAAAACGTTTTGTAAATGTAAGGACCAAAACCAAATTTTTTAAGGGACCAATTTCAAAGGAGTCAACATTTACATGGACTATTTTGATATTTAAGCCTTATATTAATAAAGGGTTTTGCTATTTATTCACCTAGAGCTAGATATCAATTTATACGAGCCTCAAAAGTGTAAAGTCAATAATAAAAAATTAGAGAAAATAATATTTAAATATTAAATATATCATTATTTTTGACAAGCAGATGTAATTCACATGATCATGTATCAAGTCTTAAGGTTTGAGAGTTTGTGGTTCCGAATTTGATTATGAGTGTCATCATTTATTGATGGGTTTAATTTTTCTTCCTTTCGTTGTCTTCGTAAAAAAAATAAAAATAAAAAATACCTATAAAAAAATACATATTATCTTTTAAGTTTTTTATGCTTTAAGCAATAACAATATTAATTGCAAAAGTTGAAGTCGGGATAATGAAGAAAGATTTGGGTCCATTTTTATTCAACTATACGAATCTTAGTTGGGACCCTCATTTTTTCAAAATGTATCATGTTTTTATTCTTTGCACAGCTACTACATATTTTACAAAATAAAAATGACTGTGTGTAACTCAAAATTCAAAGGACTGAGAATAAAAAGTTAAACAATAATAAAAGTACTTTAGAAAATTAAGTTCATTAAACTTGTAGATTAAATATTTAGTTTTCATTTATGAGTCATACTCTGCAGCTGTGTGTGGTAAAATGATGACAATCATGAGTCAGATGAAGCCCAAGGGCCATAGCTAGTAACATTGGGCTTGATACACCATGTATTAGCCCATTAAGTACTGAATTGAGAGATTTATAAGAGTTTTAATTTTTGGTTCATGTTTGAATTTTTGGTTCCTATTTTTCACAAAAAAAATCAAAATATTCTTAGTATTAAATAATTTTTTACTTCGAAAAGTTGAAAACTTAAAAAATACACTTCCAACATACTCCCGTTGAAAATATATTTCGACATACTCGTATCGGAATAACATACCTTGCTACAAGAAGAACTAATGACTAACGCATTGTTATAACTTTTAGTGCTATTCTCCCTCTCAAATGAACTTGACACTCCTTTCTTTCTTGCTTGAGATTGGATGATTAAACAAAGTATGTCGTGGACCTCTGCTCTCAAGATCACTCTTTTCCTTCTCCTTACTGCTTGTTTCACTCTCCCATTCAAAAGGTCTGGTCCCTTATTTATTTATTTCCTTTATTTATTTATGCTGAAAATGCGATCATTTGTGCGTTCCATTTTCTCTCCATTTGCTTGAATCATCCTCCTTTCATTATTTTGATGCACCTCCAACTAAGTCTTTTTTTTTTTTTGTCATTCTCCTTTTATTTGCTTTACAGATTCTCATTGTACCAAAATGAGACTTGTTAATCTTCTTTTGCTTCTTATTATATCTTCTTGTAACAGCGTGTGGCACGGCACTTTCAACTCTTTACTATCGAAAGAGTAAAAATTTGCATTTTTAACACTAGTGAGTTGGAACATATTTTCGATAAAGGTATAGCAAAAGTGTATTTTTTAAGTATCCGATATCCCAAAATTGGAAACTATTTAACACCAAGAATATTTTGGTCTTTTTCGCGAGAAAATGGGGGCCAAAAATTCATACACGAGGACCAAAAATTAACACTCATTTATAATATATGAGAAATGACCCAAAATAGTGTGTAGAAAGAAGTTTATATTTCATATGCTACATTGGAGTATATTCCTCCATTTATTTATACTAGAATGTGGACAAACATTCTCGTTCACCCCACCATTATTATCATCATCATTATTATTATTATTATTATTATTATTATTATTATTAATAGGTATGCATTCATATGTTGCATCATGGGTTACCTAAGCGTTATATACTTATATTTTTGACGTTAACAATTTTAAAAAGGTGAAGAACTACTTTCACCGGTGGAAAATATGGATTTTACATCAGCTATTTAACATCTGTTTTAAAAAACTGATGTAAAAGCAAAATGCGGCGGCAAACTTGTAATTATTTTTTAGAGGGAAAACTTTCCGCATCTGTTTTTTTATTAACAGATGCGGAATGTCTTATGTCTGTTACTTTTCGCATCTATTTTTAAATAAGTGATGCGGAATGTAACACGGTGGCAAATTTGTAATTTAGATAAGTTAAGAGTTAAAACTTTTCACATCTGTTTTTTTATTAACAGATGCGGAATGTCTTATGTCTGCCACTTTTCGCATCTGTTTTTTAATAAATGATGCGGAATGTAACGCGGTGACAAACTTGTAATTTAGATAAGTTTAAGAGAAAAAACTTTTCGCATCAATTTTATTATATCTGATGCGGAAAGTCATAATGTCTTATATTTTCCGCATCAGTTTTTAATTAAATGATGCAGAATGTCTTAGCATACTTATTGAAGGTTTAACCTAAAATCCAAATCCATTCTTCATTTGTTCTCGCCCCTTCTTCTTCGTACGACTTCTTCTTCTTCTTAGTACCACGCTGCACCACCATACTACGCCGCCGCCATCACGCCACACCACCACCAGCACCACGACGCCACGCCACGATCCTCTGAACCACATCCCCCACTCACCGCCCCGTGTCAAGTTATTATCATCTACTCACCACGACACCCATCACCGAGTCAGTTGTTTAGGAGCTTCTCAAATCTTCTTCTCATTTCCTCCCTTTACTGAGCCGTAGAGGGGAACTAGGGCATAGGCTAGGGTTTTCGCCATCGATTCGCAGAGGCCAGACAAAGCTCGTTGCCTCACTCGTTGTTCTGTTTTCTCTTCATCGATTAGCAGCCACTACCGCTCGCCGTCAACAATTAGGTCTTCTTTCTTAGCGTCTTCTTCTTCTAGCTTCAGCTTCTTTAATTTGTACTTCTTTATTTCAACTATTATTTATAAATTAACCTTTTCGTATTACTGAATTCAAGGCTTTGTTTTGAGGAACATGGAGCCAGCAACTGATACAGGTTCGGTTTTTTTTTTTTTACAATTCGTCACACATTTATTTTCCTTCTTATTTATTTATTTATTTATTTATGGGTAATAGCAGAGAATAATGTAAGAAGGAGCAAGAAAAAAGCTAAGAGTGGGAATGGAGCAGCAAAAGAACATAAGAGCAGTTACAAAACTTCAGCAGAAGGTTTGATTCTTTGTTGCATTGGTCTGTATCTATTTTTCAATTCGTGCTTTGAGTTAGGATTAAGGACCAACATAATTACATGTTTTTGGTTGAAAGATTTGATATAATTTAACCCAATAAGTTTTGTTGTTTTTGTATTCATTGTATTGAGTAAGCAATGAATCTTGATAAAGTGGGCAGGGTTATGTTTGAATATAGTGAGGAAATGAGAGCATATGGAAAATTTTGATCAAATAAATTAGCTTATGTAAAAGTATGACTGTGTGAAATACTGAAATTTGAGCTGAATGTTGTTTAGTAGGGGGGATTATCTTGTTAGTCCTTTTGCTATGCTTATTCAACTATATTCCATCGGTGGTGTTATTAATAGTTTTTCCGTCACAGGACCCAGAGTTTTTTGAGTTCTTGAAAGAGCATGACAAGGAGTTGCTTCAATTCAGTGATGAGGACATTGATGTGAGTATGCTACATCCTACATATATACTCTTTTTGTCCATCCTTTTTCTGTTTTGCCCATAAATTGTAATGGATGCAATATTATTGATGAATATTTTATTTAAATAGTTAGTATGAACAGTTTTATTTAAATAGTTAGTAGGAACAATTTGTTAAATAGTTAGTTTGGTGCTCAAAATGCTAAATTGGTTTGGTGATCCTGGATATGTAATGCTAGGATGATTTTCTCCCTATTTAATTTTTAGAGCTTTTCAGTTTTTTTTAGCATAGGAAAATTGTGTAATTGTTACTTAATGGGATAGGTTTTTGTTTGGTTTGGTAATTTGGTCCGTGGCCTACTATGTCAGCTGAAAAAACGAAGGGAAACTGAGTGACGAGACTCACACAGTTCATAATCTTGTTATTTGTTGCCCAAATTAGTATGTTTATCTGAGAATGACTACTAGTTGTTCATCAGCCAGTTTTAAAGAGTCATTGTCATATGTTTGGGCTATCTTGCTGGATGTCCTTACTAATTACCCTATTCAATTTGGATTGATTAATTATGAGAGTTCATACATACATGATGTGATTTGAACCATTCTATTTCTTTTCAGGCTTGATTATTTAAATACTCCTATTTTGGGAATATAGATTCAAATAGTACCAGCTCTGTAATGCTTTGGAATGTTTTGTATTCTAATAAGGGGTGTTACCTGCAGCGAAGAACCTCATTCTTGCTTGTGTTAAATCTGTGACTTTGCATGACGAAGGGACTGTGGAATTATGGGACTTGTCCAGTAATTTTGTCTTTTCAGAGAAATATGTTGGTAAGAACAAGGCAGTGACTTATGTTAGTAAGTTGCAGAAACTAAACAATGCAGTGCTTGTACAGAGCTTGACAACTAAGCTGACAAAAGAGCAACTTTCTAATTTCCAAGTACTGTCTATCCTGCTTTCTACTCTCTTTTCTTCATGATCTTTTATTTGGGGTTAAATGCATTTTTTTATTCTACCTCTGCTATTCATTAAATCATTATATATGTACTTCGGCGTGTTTGGGTATTAGCAGGCCTTAGTGAAAGGATAACTTGTGATATTGTATAGTTATATGCATCTGAATCTCATCTTTTTGAATCTCATCTTAATTGTTCTCACTTCTCACTGTAATGGAGCACTGCACTTGACTATTTTTTCTCAACTTAATTTGTCATGCTTTATTAGTAAGTCACCAGTCACTTGAAGGAATGTCATTTTAGTTCTTGTTCTTGGATGTATAATTTGTTGATTAATTTTAAGTATTACTTTCTTTATGCACAAGTTTTTGCATTGAAGTATAGCTTCAAAGTCGGTCATTTATAATATTGACTATTTTCCTTATCTTATAATTAATTTTGATGCTCCTATACATGGGCCCTTATGCTTCAAAGTTCTTGGAATTGAAAATTGGTTCCTATCTCTGTTGTTTTTTAATCTCTCAATTTAACCTTCCCTTTTAACTGACTTTTGCTCGGTTCAAAATGCTAGTTGATTAAACCATTTTACTGTACTTTTCTCTTTATTGTTTTTAATTTCCTTGGATGGGAGAAATGTTTAACGGATATTTTCAAAATTGGTTCAATATCCTGATAATGGTAGTTTTTCTAAAATTTAAACATCTTCAATTATGGGTGGCCTCATTTTTAACATTAGCTTTCCTCTTTCCTTTTTTCAAAATTGGTTCCACTTTCTTATAGCTTTACATTTTTAGTCAATTCATATGCTGGTTTAAATTTTCAAGGTTGTTTGAAAAGCTTGTTTGGTGTAAGTTAAATGTTTGTTTGAAGGATGCGTCATTTCTATTGCAAGGATACCTTATTAGTTATTAGCAAATAGTACTCCCTCTGGTCTCATATAAGACAAAATAACCGAAAAAGATAGTTAAATGTATTTATCTTTTTCAAATTAATAAGAATTATGGTTAGTTTAGGAAAATTGTATTAAGAATGAGATAAAAATTAGATGAAATCACTACTTTCTAAGAATATTTTAAAAATAATTGTACCGAGAACAGAAAGTTAGTAAATTTTTGTTCCAAGCTTAGTTGATTTGTTTACATTTTCTCATAAATTTTACTTTTGTTGCAGGATGTTCATTGACACTTCCAAAAGGATGGAGCTGACTCAAGTTATAGTTAGTAGTATAGCTAATTTTCCTGCCAATTTTAGTATCTACAAGTAGTTAGTTTAGTATAGAAGCTAACTTATCAAGTGTTTATTTTATTTGTAGTTTGTATTAAATTACTTAGGATATTTTGCCTTTTGGAATCATTTGTATTATAACATTATTTTTTGGTATTAAATGTGGATTCATTTGTATTATGAGTTTATTATAAGCTTATTTTGCCTTTTGGATCCATTAATGAAGGTCATCAATAAATATAAAAAATATAAAAAAAAATTCAACTTTTTCACATCTGTTTTTTATACATTCCGCATCTGTTTTTTTAAAAAAAAGATGCGGAAAGTGTACATTCCACATCTGTTTTAAAAAAAAATGTGAAAAGTGAACATTCCGCATCTGTTTTGAAAAAAAAAAAAGATGCGGAAAGTGGACATTCCGCATCTGTTTTTAGAAGTGATGCGGAAAGTAACTTTCCGCATCATTTATGGAACTTTCCACATCAGTTAAAAAAGTGATGCGGAAAGTCCAACCTTCCACATCTATTTTTAGAAGTGATGCAGAAAGCCATTACTTTTAACATCTTCCACATTTATATCATTTCTAAAACAGATGTGGAATGCGAAAAAAAAAAATGTTAAATGCCCGATTTTCGGTAGTGTTTCTAAGTAATCAAAAGTATAACCAATTGTGAAATTCCTCAAACTAAAAATAAATGCTAACTAAAAATAAATTTGGAAAAGAGAGAGAATTAACGAAAAAAGGCCTTCCACGCACTCATCCAATATGTTTTAAGCACAACAAACATAAACAATGATATACATACCAAGGATTATTTTCTATATAATCAAGAGTATAATCAATTATACAATTCATTAATCTAAAAAATGATGCAAATTAAAACTTTAAATACATTTAGAAAAGAAAAGCATTCATGGTGAAAAAAGGCCTTGCACTAATCCAATATTTGGCAAATGTCCAATTAGCTTTTTAAATGGCAATCAAATAGTACAAATGGTAAAATCAAGTTACAAATTGCAGAAAATTTAAAAAGCTTAACTTTTAATTTATTTGAAATCTGAAGCAGTTTAAGTTTGTTTATTGATTTATTTCTGTTGCTATGTTTTAATGTCTAATATCTTTTGCATTTTAATTGTGTTTATTTCATTATCATATAATTTGAGGGGGTATGAAGCTTTATTATATATATATATATATATATATATATACATATTTAAAAGTGAATGTTTTATTGAATAACAATCTTTTCACTGGAATTTTAGATGAGGTCATACTTAAAATAGGTCAAGACAAAAATTAAAATTTGGTCTATAATAGACTAATAAGTCAAATTTAAATCCTAAATTGAGAACACAAATCATGTTTTTGTGATGGCCTCACTTAGCTTGGTTTATTCCCACCACTGCACATAACCCAATTGCCCCCCTTCATCCAGTGATATTTAATTAATATTCTTTTACATTTTTTTCTTCACATTAATTTTAGAGATAATTTAAATAAGTATATCAAATATTGATATTTTTCAATTTCATTAATAATATTAGTAACTAATTTCATTAATACCCTTCAATTTACCCTAAAGAAACTTATTAAGGGGAGAATATTAATAGAGAAATGTAAAAAACAAATGTTTTAACAACATTTATAAATTTTGTTTCTTGATACATATTTTTAAAAGGATTTTCTTAACTTTAATCCGTACTCTCTTTATTTCAAATATTTTGGTCTTTTAAACTTGAGCACATATATTAAGAAAATATTGTATTGATTATTATAAGTTTTATATTTGTTTCGTCTAAAATATCTGCTTTTAATCTTTATTGAAAATTATAATAGTATCTAATTTTTCTTAGGAAGAATGTCCATCAATTAATGTATAAAAAGGTGTGTAAATGAGAGAAGATAAAAGTAGAATTAATGAGGAATAAGAGAAATAATTGAATGAATTCTTAAAATTTGAAAAAAAAAATATACGTATAGGCATTGAAATTGTAAATAGAGAAAAGCTATGAAATGAAAAAAAATAATAAAAACCAACAGATTTGTAATGGAGTATAGTTTAGAATAAGATGCTAAAAAATATGTTTTTATTTAAAAACTAATAATTTAATACATGGATGATAATGAATTTACTTTTTTAATGAACTTTTACTATGTCTTGATTTCTCATCCTTATTATATGGCATACTTAAACCGAATTACACATGTTGATAAAAATAACTATTTTTCTTGAGATTTGGAGAAAATGCTAATATAACATCACAATTTAATTTTCCTAAATTTGATTATAAAATTCACATTTATTAATAAATGACAAAAAATATCATAAATAATCAAAGCTTTTAATATAGACAAGCGAGAGAAAAACCAATAAATAATGAATAAAAAATGCCAAATAACTTATACTAATTAAAATTAAAATTAAAATAATTTCTAATAACTTATGGAGTCTCCTAATAACAAGAGAGGGAGCAACATAAACAAATACCAGTCGTAATCGGCATTGAAATTTTGGAATCGGAAAGTCCATCTCCATTATTGGCCTCAAAGCCAATAATACAATGAGTGACTTGCTAGCTAATGTAACTGACGGCGAAAGCTTTTTCGCACAAAAAAAATTACTCACTTGGATCTCGTTTATAAAAAAATTTGTCTTATTTATGGTTTTGGTCCCTAAAAGTTCACCGTGTTTTGGTTTTAGTCTTTATAAGTTATTTTGATCGGGACTAGTCCTTGATTTTTTAAATATTTTGGTTGTGGTTCCGTTACAAAAAAATCAGTTATTTGCAGACATGATTAACGAAAATTCACACAGCTGCCACGAGGTGTGAGATAGTGTCAAATAGGTGATGTGACATGGATGATTTTGACCTATGAATTCAAAATTTTGCGTACAAAACCATTTTGCGTATCGGATCATTTTGGTTCGTGGATTTGTATCATCCACGTTATATCACCTATTTGATTTCATTTCAGACCACATGGACTGCTGATATGATGTTTCGCTAGCTACACAAACAAATAACAAATTTTTACAAACGGAGGGGACCAAAACCAAAATGTTTGAAAATTTAAGGACTAATCCCGGTCAAAATAACTTCTAGGGACTAAAACCAAAACACGCTGAACTTTCAGGAACTAAACACATAAATAAGCCAAAAAATTTAATTAACATCACATATGTCCTTCGATTTTACTGTACGAAAGATTCTTTAAAAAAAAATTGGTACTATTTATTAAATTTTATTCTAATTTTTTAAAAAACATTCAAAATAATGAGTGACGGTGGGAGAAATAATTTCCAAACACATTTGCTTATTTTTAATTAGTTTAATTTTTTCTTAACTAAATGAATTCAAACTGCTATTTAATTCTTTTTACGTGATCACGTTTAGTCCGTAAAAAAATATAGATCCAAAATAATTTTTGAAAATTTTGTTTGTTGTACACTTTCGTCTTAAAAAAATTACTAAATAGTCCCTGAAGTTTTCTTTTTTGAGGTGACCTGGTCTTTTAAAATAATTTTATGGGACAATTTAAACCCTAAAAGTTTGGATTAAAATCAAGTGAAATTAGAGATATTGATTTGAATTTCTCGATCAAGTTCGAATAGACTCGCTTTGAGCCATGTTCATGATCGGGATGGCTCAAGATATGCCATATATAAATCAAGCAAAGAATTATCCACCTGAACTTGCAGCAAACCACTTTTTAAATGAGATTGGGTTGGGATGTGATAAGAGTCAACTTGCCCAGATCCAACGTATTCTATTTTGATAATGCAAACAAAAAATATCCAAGATCTTTTTATCGACTTTTAAAAACATAATAAATCTGCTTATATATTGTGTAGGCTCGACCCACACGATCGACCGCAACCCCATGTGAAGGCAAAATTTTGAGGGACCAATTTGTCTCATGGAAAAAAACATTAACGACTATTTGATGACTCAATTTTTTCAAGAACTGAATTGTCTTATAATCAAAATTTTCAAGGATTATATTAGGACATTATTCTTTTCAGGAACCAAATTTGACTGTGCAAAAAATTTTAGGGACCATTTTGGATCTTTAATCTTTTTTTTTAGAAGATATAGGCTAAACTGTTCATTTGGTCTTTTACCTTATTTTTTTTTATTTCAATTTGATCCCTTACCTTTATTTCGTGTCGATTTGGTTCCTCACATTTCAAATCGTTAACATCGTTAGTCCTAACAGTTAGTATTCTTTGTTGATTTGAAATTGTATTCCTTCTACTCGATACTAGTGAATAGCTAAGCTTCAACTCAAGTATTTGTCTCTTCAGTTTGTGCCCTAGCAGAGGAAACGTTTTCCTTCAAAAGGCTGTGAATGAGTTTTCGAAACACTCTCTCTCCCTCCCTTGAGAAGAAGGTGAAACGTAAGCTCCAAAACGACAACGTTTTGGGCCACAAATTACGTGGACGCAAAGAGGGACACGTATTCACAGCCACGTGTATAATTAATGGCCACGTAGGATTAAAATTGATAGCGTTAATAGCAACTGACGGTTGAGACTAACGGTGTTAACTATTTGAAACATAAGGGACCAAATTGACACCAAATAAAGGTAAGAGACCAAATTGAAATTAAAAAATAAGGTAAAAGACCAAATGAGCAGTTTAGCTATAAAATTTTATTACAGGTGCAAGTAAGTACTTTCTCAAATCTTATATAAGTCTTTTTTAAAGATTTTTTTCTTAATTATGTTACAAGTCCTTGATGTTTTGGTTACTTTTGTCAAATACCCCTTATTCATTTTTTTTTCAATGTTTGACTTCCCGAAGTTATTTCTGGGTTTGTCATATACCCCTACTATCAATTCTGGCTAATTTTGCTGACATGTAACATCGGAATCCTAGTCAGACGCAGGAAGTTGATCATGTGGTGTCACGTGATGTCACTCGGGTGTAACATCCCTAGCAGGTAAATGGATTGCGACTGTTCCCACATACCAACACAGGTCTTTTCAGCATGTTTTGTCCTCACTCGTACGCTTCCCGGGGAACTTCTCAAGAGGCCACCCATCCCAAAATTACCCCAAATCACACGCTTAACTATGGAGTTCTTAAGTGATGAGCTACCGAAAAGAAGATGCATCTTGTGTTGGAAAACTACACTCGGTGAGTGAAATAACTAGGAACACTAGGAGAACACCTAGAAGGGGGGGGGTTGAATAGGTGTTATAGAAACTTTGAAATATTTTCGCAAGAAACAAATCTAAACGATTAAAACCAATGAAAATCAATCAATTAACAAATATTATATGATCAGAGATTAAGCGGAAACAATTAACACCTATATTCTTATTGATTCACCTAGGTTATGAAAATGATTTTCCCTTTATCAATTTTGCACAATAAAGATTCAATTCAATCAAATATGAAAAATCACTTTTTCTAGGTTTCCAATCAAGAACACAATTAAAGACTTGAATGTAAAGAGTTAAGGGTTTAGAGATACGACACAGTGATTTATCCTGGTTCACTTTCATCCACTTGAAAGCTACTCCAGTCCCCTCTTCAACCAAGAGAGATTCTTCACTATGAGGAATTAGAGTTTCTCAAATTACAAGTAAATGCCTCACAAGACTTCCTTCTTGCTAGCCTACAAGAGATACCAACCCTTGCCTTGTAACCCTATTGATATCTAATCTAACCTCTACTTGCTTGTTGATAACCCCACAACAAGTCTTCTTTGCTTGCTTCACTCACAAGACTTCCAAGTACTTTGAGATTCTTCAAAGTGCCTTCCAAATGCTTGATGAAATGCTTCTTCAAGACTTTCAACTAAACTTGCTTGATTCACAAAATCAAGGCTTCCTTTGTTGTAGAATGTTTGCCTCTTGCAATGATTACAACTCAATAGAAAACAAAAACAATCCTATGAATCTCTTTCAAAAGCTATGAAATATCAACATGAGAGATTCAAGGTTCTTGATCAAAGAATATGAAAATGAGAGCTTTGATCTTGAGAGAGTGAGAGAGAATAGTGTGGCTTTGATTCTTTGTAAAATTGTGTATCAAAATGATTCTAGTTGATTCTCATTGATAGAAGTGATTAGGAAAAGGTTTATATAGAATACCCAAAAGTTGGAGCACTAAGAATGGCTTTTGAGAAGTGAAAAACGTATTTAAAAAACCATATCTGATCAAGTTACTCGAGTGAAATGAGTGTTACTCGAGTAATACGAAAGCTGCATAAATTTCACTCGAGTGAAAAAGGTTTTACTCGAGTAAAAGTTCAGATAATCGATTATCAAAAGTTTGTTAATCAATTATCAGTTCAAAATACACTGCTAATCAATTATCAAAATCTGTTAATCGATTATTAACATTAAAAATCACTTAAAACTTGTTTTCTCAAAAACTAAACCTTTTCTTTCAAACCTTTAAGCCACCTATTGATTTTAGGCAAAGTGAATACTCAAAATATGATATAATCATGCAATCAAAAGAGATTCACTACCCTCTAATAAACTCTATCCAAACTCATAAACTAAAAGACTTGTGAGGCAAAAGATAAAACATTAAAACACAAACTACCAAACTAAGTCTTCATGAGTTGGCTCTCTCTTTATCACTTGATGTTTGTTGTTGCTTGTTGAGCTTGAACTTGATCAACACATTTAAGCTTGTTCAAAACCTTTTGGCATTTATCAAAACATTCTTCATGGATCTTACAATCTCCCCCTTTTTGAAAATGACAAACATGTTTTGAAATCGTTTGAAGTTCATTGAAGTTGTTGATGCTTGAACCATTTGATCACTTGGTGAGACTCTTGCTCCCCCTCAATTTATGCTTTTGACATTTGAATCCAATTGAGTTAAGCTTGATTCTCCCCCTATCTTCAACAACTTTGCTCAACCTACATAAAAACAACAAAAACAACCTTTCTCCAAACATACCATTTTATTTCATAATATTTCTCCCCTTTTTCAAAACATCATATTTCTCCCCCTTTGGCATTATCAAAAAGAAATATATACCAATTGAAATAAGATCTAAGCCAAAATAGAAGAAATATAACCAAAGCATGAATAGAATAACACCAATTTGTAGAATTTTCTCCTTGATACCAATTGAAGTAGCAAATGAATGAATATCACATGAAAGTCCTTTTGCTCTTCAATCATACCTACAAAAACAATCATGCTTTGCTTTTTGGTATCCAAATGGTTTTGGATCCATTTTTGTTAGTGTAGGGACTTTCACCCTTTTTCACCCAAACAAAATCTCCTTTAAGTATACCATGCACTTTAATATAACACACATTTGAAGTATGTCCATGAGTACCACAATAGAAACATGTTGGTGCATTTGAAAAATCAACTTTTGAAAAATCAACAACATTTCTATGAGATTTACTCTTAGCATTAGTATAACCCAAACCAAACTTGTTTGAATTTTCTCTTTGAAAATTTAACAATGTTCGCAATCTAATATCACCATTTGTGAAACTTGCAAGCTTATTTTTCAAAATAGCATTTTCATCCTTAAGCAACTTGCAATTCTCACAATCAACCACAATATTCAATCTACTAGCACAATCACAAGTAGAATTATCAATGATAAGATGCAAAGTCTCATTGTCTAACTTAAGGTCATCAACTTGCTTTTGAAGATCTAAAATCTTTTGTTGATGTTCCTCAATGAGCTTCTTCCTATCAATATTTTTCTTAGCTAATTTCTTGAGATGTTCATGCATTTCTTCATAAGCATTATATAACATTTCATAATTTGAAGAAATTTCGGATTTAGTAAGACTTACATCGCTTTCGTCACTTTGCTCACTTGATTCATCATTTGAGCTTTCCTCTTCATGTACTTGAGCTATCAAGTTGAGACAAGCGGCATGTTCATCATCCGAAGAACTACTAGTTGTGCTTTTCTTGTCTTGTTCATCATCACTATTCCAAACTATGTATGCCCTTTTGTGTTTTGCATTTTTCTTCTCTTTCTCCTTCTTCTTGAGATACTTAGAACATGAGTACTTGAGATGACCGGGCTTTCCACATTCATGGCAAACTACACCTTCTTTTGAAGTCTTGGTCTTGTAGTGTAGGGGATCCTTCTCTTTACTTTTGTCCTTGTTCAACCTTCCTTTTCTCCTTAGAATTTTATTGAACTTTCTTAGTAGAAGCTTCATCTCCTCTTCATCAATATCCGAATCGGAATCTTCATTATCATCATCATCGGAACTCTCTTCCTTTTTATATGACCTTTGAGATTTAAGAGCAATTCCTTTTCTCTCTTTGTATTTATCCGACTCTTCATGCATTTGCAAACGTTCAAGCTCCATTTCATGTTCTTGTAGCTTTCCGAAAAGTGTTGCTAAGTCCATGGTGTCCAAGTCCTTTGATTCAACTATTGCGGTAACCTTGGGTTGCCATTCCCTACTTAGACATCTTAAAACTTTGTTAACAAGTTCACAATTCACGAAAGTTTTACCAAGAGCAATGAGATGATTAACAATATGAGTAAAACGTTTTTGCATAAAACATATAGATTCATTAGGCAACATACGAAACAATTCATATTCATGCATCAAAGAATTTAATCTAGCACGCCTAACTTCACTAGTGCCTTCATGTGTGACTTGCAAGGTGTCCCACATATCTTTGGCATCTTTACATTGGGAGACTCTAAAGAACTCATCATAAGATAGAGCGGTGATGATATTTTTTGCTTTTAAATCATATTGAATTTTCCTTTTATCATCATCGGTCCACTTATCTTTGGGAGTTAGTGTAAGCACACCTTCTACATCTTTTGAGGGAATATAAGGACCATTTTCTATGGCTTCCCAAATGTTCACATCTATAGCTTCTATAAAGATTCTCATCCTAATTTTCCAATAATCATAACCCTCTCCACCAAACATAGGAGGGCGATTAATTGAAGCACCTTCACCACCAAAAGGATTCGTAGAACCCATTGTAGTTTCCTTAGGATCTTTAACGAAAAAGCTCTATGCTCGTGTCTTTCGACCGAGCTCTGATACCAATTGTTGGAAAACTACACTCGGTGGGTGAAATAACTAGGAACACTTATTATAAGAAAAAGTTATCGAAATCACACTTATTAAAAATATTACTTGATTATATTTTTAATTTTCTCGAATTCATAAAAAATATAGCTACTTTAAAAAAATTATATTGAAAATAAACAAAAATTAAATGAAATTATTGCTTTATAAAAATATTTTAAAAAACGAGAATAAAAAATTAATTATTTTTTTTTAAAAAAATTTTTAGATCAAGATAACTATAATTTTTTTTTTCCTTAAGAGAAAAAGAGAAGTGAGTATATATTTGACTGAAGGGAGTATAATTGATTGAGATTTGGTGGTTTACTATTCTTCTTTTCTTTAAGCAGGCGGTAGCCGATATACGGGAACGGGATCAAGTGACATTGTGACGTGCATTTCCGTCTTCCAGGTTGTCATATGCAACATTAGAATATTTTATATACTAGTTGGGCGATTAAGGTGAGGTTGGTTAAGTGGTAGCTCACTTGATCCCTTAATCAACTGGTCTCGAGTTCGAGCCTTGGATATAGAGTAACCTTTACTGAGAGACCCCTACCGCTTAGTGCAAGCTCAATTGAGTCAGACCGGATGAGTCAAATTTTGGGTAAACCAAATCCGGGTACCGGTTGATGTACACCAAAAAAATATACTAGTTGGGCGGCACTTGGGAGGAATTTAAAATGTTGGGTCACGAGGTTACTTTGTCTCTTGTCTCTGTAATAATGTCACTAATAATAAAAAAATAATTGAAATTATGTTTATTAAAAAAATTAATTAAATGTATTTATTTTTTAAAAATTTATAAAAAAATATAACCATTTTAAGAAAATAATATTGAGAATGAAAGAAAAATTAAATGAAATTACTTTTTCTAAAAATATTATTTAGGAATAAATAAATTGGGAGTAAAAAGTTTAATTTTTTCTTATATTTGAAATAATACAAGTACATATTGTTTTTCTTATATTAGAGATCGAGAGAATAATAATTTTACAGAATATATTTGGAGATCATTCTAAATCTTTTCATGTGCATATGATTATATATTTTAAAGTTTTGCTTAACTTCTCAATTTTCAGGGACAAAGATAAGAAATAAAAAAAGTATTAAAATATTAACTTATTAATTTTTAAAATATTAAACATTTATTCTTCCAATACAAATATCAGTTTTTAGTGTGTTATCCTTAAAAATAATTCATATTTTAAACTTAAAAAATAATTTTGATGATAATTTTTTAAGACTAAAATGATAATCTCTGGATCTTGGGTGTATCAATATGATGATGTTATACTCAGATATCATTTTATACATGGAATGCACATGATTTGTTTCTAATATAAACGTTGACAAGTTGGACATGCATGACGGTTGTCCTTCAATATTATAATCCCACTCCCACTTTCATACGCCAACCACAACACAGAGACTCAAACTAATTAAGAGAAGTGAGTACAAGTATCCTTTAATTTCTTCTTCTTCTTCCTTCCATACAACACAAGACATGGTTCCCCAAACTTCATCTCAAGTATTCAAAGTGCAGAGGAAACCACCTGTGCTAGTAGCTCCGGCAAAACCTACCCCCCATGAGCTTAAGATGATTTCAGATTTGGATTACCAACATGATTTCCAAATGCCATTGATATTCATCTACCGTCATCATCAGCCTTCTTCACTCACTAGTAATAAAGATCCTGTTAAAATCATTAGGGAAGCACTTGCAAAAATACTCGTATTTTATTATCCATTTGCTGGAAGGCTTAGAAAAGGTTCTGATGATGGCAACTTTATGGTTGATTGCACGGGTGAAGGTGTCATTTTTATTGAGGCTGATGCAGATGTCACGTTGGACCAATTTGGTGAAGATCTCCAACCACCTTTCCCTTGTGAGGACGAGCTCCTTTTTAATGTTCCTGGTTCAGATGGACTCATTAACTGTCCGCTCATGCTTATACAGGTTCTGATCTTGTTCTTCCAAAAATTACTTTCTAATTTTGATTTTGTGATTTAAAATAAGCATGTGTGCTTTGTTTTATTTCAATACAAGAACATTTCACTTTTGAGATCTTATTTCACTAAATATGTTACTAGGAAGACCACAAAACACCACAATTTAGTTAGCTTATTTCTAATATGGATCTATATAACATATGCACCTGATGTAGTACTTCTTCCGTTAGTAAATTTTTGAATATTCAACAAAAATTAAGAAACATGTTTTTAATGCATTGTCTTCTAAATCAACCAATTAACAAAGCAAATATTTAATGCATATTTTCTTATTTAACCAATCATAGAACATACAATACAATTTCAATTTTTTTATTTATTTTTTTAACTTTAATTCGGGACAAAATTTTTCTATATTTTTTACTAACTTTATGGAACGGAGGGAATATATGATAAGTATAATATGTAAATTTGTATTGAAAAGCTAATAATTATTTTGTGATTCACTAAATATATCATTTTCCCATATTAACTTACTTTGTAAGATTGATTTATCCTTTACACATGTTGCAAAGGTTAAAAAAACTGGTTCAATAGTAATTTATTGAGCTAACTCTAACAATCCCTCACTCTAAAATTTTAATACTTCATAAAAAGTTCCTTAAGTAAATTTCAAAGTTATGTGCAAGAATTAGATTCCAAGTAAATTTCACAAAGTCTTATATATATAGTTGAAAGTACTACGCTTAAACGAGGTAATAATTTCTACTGGCATATATACTCTCTCTGTTCCAAAAGAAGGTAAAAATTTGTAAAGAAAATTGTTTCAAATTATAGACTTAATAATAAATGAACATACTTAAAAATTGTATACTATGATTTTTTATTGGATATAAATTAAAGAAAGAAGAGTTAAATTACTGAACTTTATTTAATTAATTGATTTGTTAGATAAAGTATTAAAAATATGTATTTTTTTTAATTTCTTTTTGATCTTTTAAAATTTTAAGGAAGGAGGAAGTATCGCACAACATACAACTTATATGTAATGAAGAAGAATGTTAACTATAGCTTTGTTAAAGGTGCTGATTAAAGACTCAATCATAGAAATTTAGCACTAGAACTATAAAGTGGTGTATTTAATATCTTGAAAAATATTAAAGTTATGATTCTTAATGCATAATTTTTTATTTTTTTTAAATCTTTAAACAATAACTTTAGAACCTTTATTAATCAAGACTCAAAATAAAGCAGTAATAATTACATTTTGTAATAATATCATACATCCACAATATGATGTTTTGAACATGTGTTGCATATATCACTCCTCGTATATAATATAAGTGAGCTTATAGAATTGTGTAAATGACAGGTAACACGTCTCAAATGTGGTGGTTTCATCTTTGCTATTCGTTATAACCATATCATGGGTGACGGAAGTGGAATTTGTATGTTCTTGAAAGGCTTAGCAGAAATAGCCCGTGGATTGTCAAAGCCTTCTATCCTTCCTGTGTGGCGAAGGGAGCTTCTATGTGCACGAGATCCACCAAGAGTTACATGTATCCACAATGAATACCAACAACTTGAATCACTTGATAACAACCAAAGCACCTCTATACTTGAACATCGTTGCTTTTTCTTTGGCCCAACTGAGATAGCTTCAATTCGCAGTCTTCTTCCCCATCAACTTGCTCAATCCACCTCATCAACTGAGGTGCTAACTGCATTTCTGTGGCGTTGTCGCACAATTGCATTACAATGGGAAAACCCAAATCAAGAGGTTCACTTGTCTTTGGTTGTCAATGCACGCTATGGAAGTTGCAGCTTCAACCCTCCATTGCCTAATGGCTTTTATGGCAATGCTATTGTATGTCCTACGGTAGTTACAACCATAGGGAAGCTTTGTGGTCGTCCTCTAGAGTATGCCTTAGAGCTAGTGAAAAAAATAAAGAATGAAACAACTGAGGAGTATGTGCACTCTGTGGCAGACCTAATGGTTATCAACGGAAAACCACCCCTCACAGCTGTTGTATCAAGATCTTTAGCGCTATTAGATGTATCAGATGCCACAAAGGCAGGGTTCGAAGATGTGAACTTCGGGTGGGGAAAACCTGTGTATGGTGGGGTAGCCCATGGCTATTTTATGACCTTCTTTTATGTTCCTTATACTAATTCCAAGGGAGTGCAAGGTAGATTGGTTGTAAGTAGCCTTCCATCGGAAGTCATGGAAAGGTTTACAAAAGAGTTGGATAACTTAACCAAGATTAAGAATAACTCTAAAATATCGATGGCTAGACTTTAATAGACGGTTAATTAATGTGGGAAGACCACCCCTCCTCTTTTTTTCCCACAAGAACCATGGTTAAGAAGGGAAAATATATAGTAAATTTATTTGATTGTGGGTTTCTATCCTATTGTTTATTTCATAGTAGAATAAAAATGTGTATTGAAATGTTTGTTGTCTAAATGTTGATCTAATGAATAAATGATTATATCAAATCCTTTTTTAACAATATTTTTTTCCAACTATTTTATATAAATATAACCATGTACTATTGTTTCATCGAGGCGTATAAAATAATTGCAAAAAGAATGCACGAATAAAAATTGAGAGAATATCAACATCCTTCTATGTTTTACACATAGAATCTTTACCTTTATTAGCATATGCATATTTAACTTGTCGTTTTGTCATGCTTTTTCTTATGTAACACCTTGAATTACTTAACTAAAGATTTTAAAAAAAAAGTATTAAGTTTGATTTAAATATGATTAGTAAATTTGAGGGTAAAATCAAATAACAGAAACGGATGAGCCATCTGTGACAGCATACCGATGGATGAGTCATTCGTCTTTACCAAACGAATAAGCCATTCGTCTTTACCAAACAAATAAGCCATTCGTCTTTACCAAATGGACAAGGCATCCGACTTTACTAAACAGATGAGACATTTGTGTAACACCCCAAAAATTTAATCCCCGATTAATGGAATATTAATTATAAAGTTTATTATAATTAATTATTTCTATTTTAATTTTTGGCTAAAACCTGTGTTTATATTGTTGGAATTTATTTGGTAAGCCTATTTATGCATAAATATAAACATTTTGCTTATTAGTCCCTGTTTGGGGACCTAGAAGCAATTATAGGAAAGGTTTTGGAGGAAAAGAAAATAAAATTATTATTTTTCAAAAACTGGTCGAAATACTCGAGTATTTCTGAGAGTACTCGAGTATTCTGGTCAGAGTTGAACGAGTTAGTGCGTTTTGGTGAGTCACCACCAGCGATTCTCGCCGTGTGACACGAAAACGCCACCCTCAACACCTCAATGGCTTCGTGTCGCCGTGCATGGACCTCCAACACTTGTATTTAAGCTCAATTGCTTCTGAGAATCGAGTATTTTGGAAAATTGTTGAAGGAGTTGAGTATTAGGGTTCCTGAGTTTGAGCAATTGATTCTCCCTCTGTGTTTAGAGTTAAGCCACAAATTATACACCAATACAAAGCTCACATCACGAGCTTTGTATAGATACCAAGATTGTGAGCTGAGAGTTCGTAGATTGGAAGAATCGAAACTTGGAAGTTGGAATCCGTTTGCTGTCATCTAGCTCTGGAGCTTACTTTGATTCCTAATTTTGGTAAGCTCACGCATTCTACGAGTCTAAATCTTGTTTCTTTAGTTAGTTGGTGTTGCATAGAATCTAGGGAGACTAATTTCCCCAATTCTTATTGTTGTTTCATGTGTCAATGAATTCCATTTTGGTGCTCCACTCAAACTACCCTGCATGTTGGTGCTTGAAGTGGTTCTCTGTGTTGTGGAGTTCTTCCCTGCGATTTTCTTGTTGAGTCACGACTGTGAGGTAAGGGGAAGTTGTTTTATGCACTAGATAGAGTTTAAATTCCATGATTTTCATTAGAGAGCCACCAAGAGGCTCTAAGAGCTTAGATTGAATAGGAACTTTGGTTTGGAGACCAACTCATGCTCTATGGTTGTTTTGAGCAAGTTTCATATGATGCATGCAAGCTGTATTGAGCTTTATTTCATGAGTTTGTTGAGTATTTTACAATTTGAGGTGTTAAGTTGTGAAATTGTATGTTTTATGCATAAACTCTTGATTCTCTGTTAAATTTGTTAATTGATGAGTTGTGAGCGTTGGAGCATGGTTAATATGTGCTGTATAAACTCTGTTGATCATTGGATTGGACTAGAAATGATTAGAATTGAAAATGGCATGTTAAAACCAAGTTTTCAGTCTGTTTTGCAAGAAAAGACTCGAGTACTTGGCTTGATACTCGAGTAAATTTTTGATAAAACAGTGTATTTTGTGTTAGAACACTCGAGTACCAGGCCCAGAACTCGAGTATCGACTGATGCATGGGGATATGTTAAGGTAAACCACTCGAGTAATGCAGGGGTCACTCGAGTGTTCTGGAATTGATGAACAACAGTCGAGTCCTCATGAACTACTCGAGTATTTTTATGAATATGAAACCTAAACCCTCAGAAAGGCATGAACAACTCGAGTAACTGAGGAACACTCGAGTAATATGGAAATAACTGAAGAACACTCGAGTATTCTGAGGAACACTCGAGTATTTTACCCAGATATTTAAAAATACCATTTTTAATTCTGAATCATTGGTTAATACTTAAATGACAATAATCCAAGTGATCTAAGACTTAAAGGAAATTGATTGATATGGTAATTTTCGTTTGGATGACGAGACGTTGCTCGGGTGGCACGTCGAGAATTATTAAAAAGAAAAACACCAATCAATTCCTTTAAATTCAGATAATGCATTCATTCTGGAGTTTGGATGATAGATCGTTTATCATGTTTTGGTAACATGAGGAGGGCCTCTGGGAGTGCCAATTGACGGCTTGCTTGATGACACGTTATGGTTGACGACGTGGTCGACATAGTGAGATGCTGATATGGTTATACCGTTTGGATGACGGGCCGTTTGGATGACGGTACGTTGCTCGGGTGGCACGTTATAACATTGCTCGGGTGGCATGGATTCCAAACTTGTCGTGTACATTCTTGGTGAATGTACGAATGTTGTACACCTAGGAGTACAACGCACTGTTGAGTGCTGGACGAAGTAAAGGATGGACGTCAGAGAGTGACATAGAATGATGGAGATAGGCTTGAGAGCTAAGTTCATGCATCATGCCACTCATTTAATCTAAAGTTGATAAATGAAACTAGTATGAGCATCTTACTTGCATTCAATATCTGCTAAATGCTAAATGTGATTGTTGTTATTGTTGCATATGTTTATAACTTCACATTGTACATACATTTATGCTCTATTGATTATGTGTATAGAATTGCTTACCCCTATGCCCTTGTAGGTGATGTCACGTTACATCGCTTGCATCGAGATCCGGCACTTCTTAGTGGCATATGGATCTACGAGGATCACCGAGCGGTGTTCGAGGGAGAGGTAGATGTTACCTTCTACCATCCCAACCCGATGATCCGGTTTCATCCTCGTAGATTTAGGATTCCCATCATGTACACTATGCACGTACCCCTTTTTTTATACTTACCATGGACCACCTCCCACACGACCAGCTCGCTCATATCATAGTTTTCACTTTCAACCTACCCGCTCACACCCTTTTTCTACTAGAGTCGTCCGCGAGGAGACTCCCTTATCTGATCCGAGGAGCCCTGTTAGGGTCTCACCATCTCCTGACCCTGTACCCAGTGATAGGGTACCCACTCCCTCGGGTGAGATTGAGGAGGATTCTGTGGAGGACGAGAGCGGAGGCGAGCCTGTCGTGCACTCTACCGGAAGTCAGTAGAGGGGCAACGATCCTTAGGTATGTGCATATGGTAGATGATGAGGATCAGGGGATCTGATGTGATGGAGGCTGTGGAGGAGATATTGCTGCTGCTGATGATGTTGGATGACGACTACTGCTGCTACTTCTTGGAAACTTCTACTACTACTACGACTGCTGCTACCTAATCTATGTGACCAGTTCTGAAGTTTATATTCTGAGATGTATATATTGTAGTTATACTTTTGAGGACTCCAGAGTCATGGTTTTCTCTTAACATAGATCTTTGTTTATGGACTTGTACTGGTTCTTGGAGACATGACTTTGGACTATGTATTTCTTGACTTATATATATATATATATCTTATTTTTATATTATCACTGTGCATAGTCCTATTATTTCCGCTTACTCTGATAAAGACTATTTAAATAATTCGGCTACGGTATTTGAAAATGGTATCAGTTCCGTGAAATGAAAGAATGAGTAGCATCACTTAATTTTTACTATGTCAATACGATTTCAAAGTACCGATGCTATCTGGATTGTGAAAATATTTCCTTATATGAGAAAATGCCGAATTCAGTATAATGTTCAAAATGATATAGGTTTTATACTCCAAGAACTCCATGTTTTGGTTTGTGCACCCGCCTTTAAAAGAAAAAATTCATCTTCCACATTTTCTAAACACTAAAAAGTCCATATTTTATCCGAGTAATAGTATAATTAGTATATTAATTACTTGGTATATAGAAAGGGTGTCACAATTTGTCTTTAGCACACGAAAGTGGCATCCACCTCTGCTAACGAATGAGCCATCCGTCTCTACGATAAGAATGACTAGTAATTTACTTATAACCAATTCGTATTGCAAACAATTAGGATAGATGCATCCTTTTTTTTAATCTATCCATACTAAGTTTAATAAAGTTTAATCATGTTTTAACATTGATCTTCAACCTATATCAATAATGGAAGGTGATAATACTCATAACGTAAATGATAAGGAAAAATTTATGCCAAACGTTGAAGAAGTTAATGAACCTCTGAATGACTTCTCGAATTTTTCTAATGTATTTATAATGAAATAGGTAATCATCTCTCATTTTGAGATAATTAGCCCTTAGTGATTAATTTTTTATTTTAATAAAAACATTGTAAATTTGTAGATTTTTATTTCTCGAGATGATTTAATAGAATGATGTCAACAAGTTGGACGTGACAATGAATTTGTCGTTATCATTGTTCGTTTGGAGTGAGATCGTCTAGGTAATCCAACAAGGGTAGCTTTAGGAGAAGACAATGCAAATTCAACTTGTGCCCAACAATAACAAATACACGTGAATAATAAGAACAAGAACATACAGTAAATATAGGAACAAGAACATGCAATGACTAAACACTAACCTTCAAGTGAGAAGTTGCAGAGAACAACAATGGTGAAAAAGAGGAGAAGAAGTTTTGGAAGAATAGGTTTGAGCATAGAAGTTTAGGTGTGGAAAGGGAAAAGAAGGGTTTGAGAGAAGTAGTGAGTTAGTGTGAGTAAAAAAAGGAGAGAATAGTTAATATTTAAGAAGTGTGTAAAGAAGGGTAAAATTGGTAGATAGGTGCAAAATATTTTAAAAAACGAGTGAGTAATGTAACAAGTATTAGTAAAATCTCCGATTGTTATTTTGGTATGTACCAAATATGAGATTTTCTGCTCCTAATGACATCCGCAGTAGAGTTTCAACATCAGTTTCATAATACTTTGAAACATCATCACTTGATCATCATACTGATAAAGAAAGCAAATGAAATAACACAAAGAGATAAATGAAAAGAAATTTACCAACAACTAAGTAGCCTTTAGCAAACTGATATTCCTCAAGTGTCATACATTAATTAATGGAACCACAATAAAACCAAAATTTTATTAAGAAATAAAAACTCCATCTTTAAAAAAACACAAAAAAAAACAAACTTAAATGCATTTGTGGGAAATTTGGGATGGAAAAACAAACTTAACTACATGTCTTTTTCCTTTTGATTTGCTATTCCAATCTCTCAAGCTTCAATCATTTGTTCTCTATTTGATAAGAGTGAGTAAAAAAACATAAAACCAAACATTTGGGTAAAGTCATGAAAATCAAATAGAGAAACCAAAAATAACACATAACAGTTTTTAGACAAAAAAGCAACACTTAACCATATAACATGAACCCAAATAATCATATAAAAAAAGAAAGAAAGAGATAATAGAGGAAACCCTTAAGTCATTGTGAATCACCATGAATCCAACAACACCACAAGAGATCTCCATCTTTAAATACCAATAGGGAACACCGCATGCACATAAACCAAGAAAAAAAAATGATATGAGTTAGGGATTTGAGTATGAGAATGAAAAAAATGTAAACTTTGAAGAAAGTGGGAGTGGAAGAGTTACTTACTGGGATCGAAATCCCAATCGGCAGCGGTCAACGGTGACAATGCCGATGGTGGCGGTCTAGATTCCTGGCTGAGTGGGTGTTGGTGGTTGATGAGAGAGAGCGGGATAAAGAGAGAAAGAATGAGAAAGAGAGAGAGATAACAAACAATATGTTCAATTGGTACCGGAGAACAGAAGGAGAGAAGAGAAAGCGAAGGAGAGATATGGAGAGAAGGAGAAGAAAGAAAGCTTGAAACCGGGAAGAGAGAAAGAGGAGAGAGCTTCTTCCAAAAGTTTTTTTTTTCAACGACCCAGATCAAAATGAAATAAACGGCTCAGATTAATTCGTCCAATCTCTTTGATAAGATTGTATTAATAACTATGAGGGAAAATGAGAGGATCAAGGAGGGAAATCATATTTTCCTTCAACTTCTCCTATTTTATATTATGTTGATTATGTTGATGATGAATTGGAAAAAATATTTATACTAATTGAGTTTTTTTTGCTCGCACTTTATTAATTGAGTTATACTTGGTAAATGTATCCAAACACTTTGTTAATAATTACATTTTCAATGTTTAGAAATTAAAAGAGAATGATAAAGTTGATAAAAATTAATTACTACACAATGGATGTTTTAAATGACAAATAATTAGAAATAAATTAAAAAAAAATACTAAATGACAATTAATTAAGTTAGAATATGAACGTAATGACCAATGAGACAGTGGCACCTATGGTGGGGGTGGTGCGATTCATTCACCGCATGACATTCCCTCCCTCAAATCTCAATCAATCAAAACCCTAAACCCTCTCTCTCTCTCTCTCTCTCTCTCTCTCATGGTCTCAACAACACTCACTCTGTAACTCACTCACTTCATCTTACTTTCCATTTTCGTTCTCATTCACTCACTCGACCAACCAAAACTTCTTCTACTACTTAGTTAGTTAGTTAGTTAGTTAGTTGATGAATTAAGTAACTATTTTTAGAAGATGAAGATGGGTTTGTTATTGTTGGTGACTACTACTATTATTCTGCTGCTGATGAGTGCTTCTTCTTCGTCATCATCGAGTGGACCCCACATTGCAGACGTGAACCTCCTGTTACCACCCAAGATGACTTTCCCTGTCGAGTATCGCCTCCAAGGAACCGACGGTTGCTTCCATTGGTCCCTCCCCAGTTCCCTCCTTTCATTTTTTTCATTCATTTCTTCCATTCCTCTCTCTCTCTCTCTCTCTCTCTCCCTTGCTTCTTTATTATTAGATAAAAGTTTAATTATGTGTTCGGTCCTTCAACATTAGGTCATTTTGTAACATGCCTATTTTTTTTTAAATGTTTCGCTCTCGAAGTCACTTTTGGGTTTGCTATATACTCTTCTTATCAATTTCGACCAGCTGACATGTGACACTGGAATCCTACTAAGAAGGTGAGGAGGTTAATCGCGTGAAGCCAAGTGAGCGAAGATTTTTGCTTTTTTTTTTAAAAAAAAAAAATAATATTTTTTTTTAAAAAATTTTTAGTTAAAAAAAAAGCATGGAGGAATCTGTATAGGGTAAACGGAGGAATCTGGTACCAATTGCTCAGAAGCTTGCACTTTTTTTAATAAGCTTGTTAGAGAAGCTTATGGAAATTAATTAAAGTTCTTATTTATGTGCCTGCTTAATTTATTAGTATATGTTTACCCAAAGGCACCTTAGGTTTGAGTCTTGTGTGAGATAAAAAATAAAATTAAATTAAGGTGCCAGAGGAGCTTTGCTCCGTTGATTGGCTTTCTAGCTCAACTTGGATTAGTCAGAGTCCAAATTGATTTTTTTTTTTCCAGATACTAATTGTCTCAGACCAAATTTATTGCTTACAAAAATGATAGTATAAGACAGTGGATAAGGCTCAAACTTATCTTAATTTAGCTGCACACCTTTTGTGTTTTATTTTTTGTGTGTTTATACTTATATTTATATATCTTGATTGATTGGTTATAAAGTGTTTAAAGACAGTGGAAAATGCTGAACTGAGCTGCATACATGATATAACTCTGTTTTTGAAATTTTTATATTTTTTAAAAAATTACTGATAAGTATAGCATGGCAAGTTTAAAATGTTTGCTCTGAACATGTGATTTCTTAAATTTTCTTAATTATTTGTTTTGTTTTATTCCTGCAAATGAGTTGATCTTGATGTTTTTGTGATTTTTATACAATAATGTGTTCTTAGGTCATGGGATCATCATGATATACTGTCTGTTTTGCCTGAGTATAATTCAAGCAGCAAGTGCTCCACTAGTGCGAGACTGCGATCGATTGCTCCATATAGTGGTCGGAAAGAGACTGCTGTTTATGCTGCAGACGTGCAAACTGGAATCGTAATCCGCTGCAAAGTCTTCATTGACAACATATCCAGAATCCGGATATTTCATCACTCTGTTAAGCTTGATTTGGATGGGCTTGCTACGCTACGTGTCCGTGCATTTGACAATGAAGGTATTCATCATATCTTATTGATTTTATACATATCTCGACACCTTTGTACCATTTTGCATCTTAGAGAACCCCGTTTTGGTTTTATGCCTTAAGGGTCAACCATAGAAGTAAGCAAAAAGATTTATTGATGGTTTTCATTAATTTAGAAAAGGCCTATGATAGAGCGCCATGTGATTTCCCTGCAAACTATAAGATTAACCAAGGCGCAACTTTGAGTCCTAATCTTTTTACCTTTTTCTTGGATGTATATATTGAGCATATCAAATATCCAGTCCCACAATACATTCTCTTTATATAGGAAGCTAGAGCTTTGGAGACAGGATTTGAAAGCACATGGCTTCTATGATCTAGTATATTTAATGTAAGTTAAGCAGGTAGTGCACCAGATCGTTAGTTATCTCGATTCAATCGTACAAATGATGGATAAATATAGGAAGATCGCAACCACATGATTGTACCTTGGCAGATGAAGTGGAGAAGTGCTTTGGGTGTTATTTGTGATAGAAAAAGCCAACAAGAGCATAAGTTTAGTGTTTCGGAGATGAGGGTGTTGCGTTAGATGAGTGAACATACAAAGATTAGATTGGATTGGGAATGAATAGAAAATAGGCACCTATTAAGGAAAAGATGGCTGAATCTTCAAACCATGTTTTCTTGAGAGGTATTTCCTTGACAAGTATGCAACGAGATTGACATGCCTTGTTACATGAAGTAATATGTTAGATCCTAATTGTTTTTTTTTTCTTAGGAGAATATGCACAGAACTTGCGCTTCCTTGTGCTTTGTATTTTTGGAGCTTGTTGGCTGTTCTTGTATTTATATATTTTTCCTTAGTTTTTCTTCATAGAGGATATCTTATCCTATTTTGTAATCCTCTTTCATCTTAATGAATTTCTTTTTCTATAAAAAAAAGTTGGCAAACTTTCGCTTTTGTTGGTTATGACCACGTGTGAAGTGCATTAGAATCCCAGTAAGATGAGTAGATCAGGTAAAGGGCATCCCAATAGTTAGAGGTTAATGGTGACCCAAAAAACTTATAGGTTAATGAAACCATTAAAAAGGACTCAGATTTAAATGCTCTTCATAAGGACGTGGTTTATGATCGATGGAATGACGTCGTTTGATACTTTGATCCATGTTCCCAACCCCACATAATGAGAAAAGGCTTGGCTGTTGCTGCTTATTGTTAGGATCATCCAATTGCAAGGTATGGGACTTGAGTTAGCCATTGGAAGTATGAGATTCTAATATGGGGTTTATAATGCTCCCTAACTACAATAGCTAGTTTTTGTGATGTTGTTCTCCCAAGGTTCTTATCATTTATATTATACACTTAGATCACGAAACTCACAATTATATTCCTCAGTATGCCTGGGCTTAGTATTTTGCGTATTCTATGTCTTACCCTAGCAGAATTATTCTCTTGAAAAATTAGAAAACGAGCTATACTCCTAGTAAAGAAACGAATCCAACTTATTACAAGAATGACATGAAAAGTAATGTGGGGTTTATTTTATTTTGCTCTGTTTGTCTTTTGAACATGTCATACATTGGCAATCAGCTATTCGGTATTCTTTTCTTTACTTATCTATAGATATATTTATTTATAGCTTAAAGTTTTCTACTAATTTCCAACTTTATCCCCTTTTCCTCCTTTATCATATGTTGGTCCGACCGACAAATATTTATTGGACCTATCTATTGTACTGCAGAAAATATATTTTCCTCCTTAGTTGGCTTACAGTTTGTGTGGAACCTTATGCCTGAATCCGATGGGTTACCTCATCACCTTGTTAATGTTCCTATAAAGGATTCTCCCCTTGGCGATTGTGGAGGACTCTGTGGCGACTTAGATATGCAAATAAAACTAGAAGATATTGTAAGTCTGCTACTAGCAAGTTAGAATTAGAATATATATTTAGTTTAATATTTAACCTTTTTGCCTGGTCCTGTTTTGCAGGGTGTATTTTCAGATCTGTTCGTAGTAAAGGGAATTGAGATTGGCCATGAGATTGTGTCAGTGAATTTGCTTGAGCCACAGCTGAAGAATTTGGCTGATGAGATTGTTCTCACTGTAGCTGAAGCTATGTCACTTACCCCTCCCTCACCAGTTTTTGTCCTTGTTGGTGCAGTCATTCCCTATACCCTTAAAGTTATCCGTGCAAATATTCCTCAAGGTTTTCTTATTTGTCCACTTTTCATTTTAAATCATTGCGGCAGTCTTTCAAAGTAGTAAATTCTTTATTTCTGTGATTACGCAGTCAAATTATTAATGGTCTTACTAAAAATTTTCGTTTCCATTTGTAGTGGTCACTTTACCTTCACCACATCATCGCTGGTCTGTCTCCAATGCTTCGGTTGCTCAGGTTGACTCGAAGACGGGATTAGCATATGCATGGAACTTGGGGATGACAACTATCATTGTTGAAGATACAAGGGTTGCTGGTCATGTACAAGTTTCTTCACTAAATGTGGTCTTACCATCTTCTTTACACCTATATATAGCACCTCTATCTAGTTCTGGTGATCCTGTTGAAGGAATACCATCCATTCCTCTAATGCTCCGTTGGTATGTTATATCTGGCCATCAATATCTTATCCAGATAAAGGTTTTCGCTCATGATCATGGTGCACAAGAGATTTATATTACAGAGGTAGCTTGAGTTATTTTGCTTTATTAGTATTTTAATGACAACAATTGTAGAGCATGTTTAGGCCACCTAATTATCTGTATGATTTGAATTTCTTACTAGCTTTTATCATCTCTTTTTCGACAAGCTCTCCTCTACTTAGAAACTATTGTGCTTCTGTCCAACCAACTGCTCCTCGTCAAACAGTTGGAAGGAGAAGGGGCAAATATGATGCAATTGGTGCATCCAGGGTAGAGCACCCTGTGAACACAAATGAACACAAAGGAACCAAAAGTGATGTTTGATTCAGTGATTGCCAAATATCAGTTAACAGCCCTTGTGTAGACATCCAAGGATAAGAACATAACTCAATTGAAGAAGAAAAATCCTATTCTACCTGTTGCTTTTATTAACATATTATTGCATTATCTACCAATGGGAAACATCAAAATATTCAGCCATAACTGCGTATTACTGTTAAAGTATGTACTGCTGATGTGTTAAATCTGCTATGCTTCTGTTATGAATAGACAGAACCCGATAATGATTAGGACCAGTGATTGAGCTTCCTTCAAGTTCATGATTTCTATCAAGGCAACTCCCACCATATTGGCCTGATTTGTAACTAACTAACACTATACCACTTGGTTTCCGCCTGAACCAATTGTTTCTAAAACTTTATTTTTGAACAAAAAAAAAATAAAATTTAGGGGCAAGAAGGTTGACTGATACCAAGGTCAGGGCATGTCTCAAGCCTCAAAAAGGGCTTACAAAATGGTACTTAAACCATTTTGTTGCAGTGTCGTGTGTTGAACCATTATTTTGTTGACTCGTCCAATACGTGCCCTAATAAAAAAATATTTTTCGCTTTGACATGCCAACAAAATTATGAATTATGAATTATGATTTTTATTTTAAATTTTAAATTTTATACTTGTGCATGCTGCGTCTGTGTCCTACAATTTTATTGAATTTGGTGTCCCTGCGTCCGTGTCTTGTTTTATGTCTATGTTTGTGTTTCATTGGAATGAACATTAGTTGGAAACGAACTGAAGGCCTTTTTGTCAATGTTGTTTGATCTTACCACTTGACTCGAGTCAACCCTTATTAATTAAGACTATATTTTAAGGATGACAATGCTGTGCTGTCATCCCTTTTCTTTCTTTTTTCTTTCAAAGGAAATTGTCCTACTATTTCAATGTATCCATGACTTATTTTCTAATCCTTTCACCATAAGAGGTCAAGCATTGCAGGTGAATTAACCACCCCATCAAGAGCATGATTCAACTTAATCAATTTAGGTCTTCCATATTTAAATGATTAGTGCACATCTTCTAATTTGTGCATCAATGTAAAGAACTATAGTCATGGCATTTTGTGATATCTTCAGTTGGCATTTCTAGTCTTATTTCTTCTGTTCTATTTTATAAATTGTACATCACTATTGGGAGTTTCTCTTGTAATCAATCTCCTTTCCATATATGAAATGGTCTTGTGTGTTTCTTTTGATAGTCTTCCAACTTAAATGTTCATTTCATTGCAGAATGACGATATTAAGGTTTATGATAACCAGTCTGATTGCTGGAAAACATTTTGGGTTTCTAATGATATTGCTGCCAAGCATGGCTGGCGGAATTCTAAAATCTTGAAAGCTTATTCACCAGGACTGGGAAAATTGACAGCCTCTTTGAGCTATCCTGGCAGGGCTGATGACAAAAAGGAGGTGATCACTCTTTCTTCTAAGTTTTCTCGTGAAACACATTCTTCTATAATTAGCTCCTCAATTTTTGCACCCTCTTTTTCTTGCTGGATCATATGTTACTGTTATGATATATTTCTTCTTGGTGTTTCTTCTAGGGAAGTTCATATGGTAGATTTGTAGAGATTGGCATGCGGTGTTGCATGTCCCCTTTATGTAGCTTTTAGGCGTTTCTTTTGTTCTTATGAGGATTTCTTATCCTCTTCTTGTAATATTCTCCCTTCTCTTCCCATAATATTTATTTTTGATAAAAAAAAAAATATTTCTTCTTTGTTTGGGGGTGTAGGAAGGCTACATGCTGCGTTGTAGACCTAGAAACCTTCTAGTACTTTTTTCCATATTCTGACTTTGTTAAACCTTGCAGATTATGAAGGTTGACCAAGAGATCATGGTTTGTGATCAAGTAAAGTTTACTTTGACCAACAAAAGTGGAATCATCATTCTGCCCTGGGCCCCTGGTGTTTATCAGGAGGCAGAGTTAAAGGCCATTGGAGGTTTGCCATTGGAAGCTTTTTCTATCTGCTCCAATCTGAATTGACTAGCTCCTTTCCGATATTTTTTAATTTACTTTTGATTTCACTATGTGGTGTAGGTTGTGCAAAAGCAGTGAGTGACTATAAATGGTTGTCTTCAGACACTTCTACTGTATCTGTGTCAGCTCTTGGTATCATCCAGGGAAAAAAGCCCGGTAAAGCTACTATTAAAGTGTTATCTGTATATGATTCACTGAATTATGATGAGGTAATGTTATTCAGCCATTAAGGTAGTTTTATAAGTTTATTTGTTCATACTAAATATCTTTTCTATATTTGATCATGTTTGGTTCATAAGCCCAAATCTAGCTTCATTGCTTTGCATCTGTTCGTATTTTCTTATAGGTCCTTGTTGAGGTCTCCTCCCCATCTTCTATGGTAATGCTTCACAGTTTTCCTGTAGAAACTGTTGTTGGGTCACATCTTCAAGCTGCTGTGACAATGAAAGCAGCAAATGGTGGGAAACATCTTCTGTTGATGGATATTGTGAAGTTTCTTTTCCATTTTACTGCGTGGCGTTTTTGCTTATGTTGATCTGTCATGTACAGGTGGCCTTTTCTATAGATGTGATGCCTTCAATTCTTTGATAAAGTGGAAAGCTGGAAGTGAGTCTTTTGTAATTGTTAATACAACTCAGGAGTTGTCATACTTGGGAACAGTGCCAAATACTCAGCTCCATTCATCCATTGATGGCTCTCCCTGTTCTTGGACTTCTCTATATGCATCTAGTCCTGGTCAAGCTATGATCCATGCCATACTCTCAAAAGAATATCACCAACAAAGTCATGGTCCTGGTGTCTTAAAAACCTCTTTACGTATTGCGGCATTTCAGCCCCTTATTGTATGTCAGGCTGGGGATGGAAACCAATTTGGTGGTTACTGGCTTGACTTGGCTCTAGAAGAAAGTAAAACACAGTCGCATATCTTAGAGGAGTTATATCTTGTCCCTGGGACAAATTTAGACACATTACTTGTTGGTGGACCAGAACGGTGGGACAAAGATGTTGATTTCATTGAAACTGTGGAAATTTTGGATGAAGCGAATGCTCTGGTTGAAGATGGAGTTCTTGTGCAACAGGTATCTGACAGCCATAGGAGTTTATATGGAGTTTTATGCCAAAAACTTGGAACCTTTGTAAGTTTCACTATTCTTTTCTTGGTAGAAAGCTTCCTATTATTTAAGATGACGGAAAAAGTTGGCTAACATTAATAATGACCTTTTGTTGTTTCAAATGACTCAGAAACTTCTTTTCAGACGTGGAAATTTGGTTGGGGATGATCATCCATTGCCTTCAGTAGCTGAAGCTTGGCTGTCAGTTACGTGTAGCATTCCCTCTTCTATTGTACTTATAGCTGATGAACCAGGTAAACATTATTTTGCACTCATTGGCAAATGGCAACACATTTTGTTTGTTTGATGGAGTTCTCTATCTCTTAAGTTAATGGTGCTTTGCAGTGAATGAACGTGAAGTTATTAGAGTTGCAGCACAAGCTGAGCGTAGTACAGGACGACTTCGTGATGCCCCTGTTACTGTGGCAAATGGGCGCACTGCTCGGATATCTGCTGTTGGTATTAGCGATTCCGGAGAAGCTTTTGCAAACTCATCATCTCTGAGTTTGAGGTGGGAACTTGGCAGTTGTGAGGGACTAGCAAATTGGGATTATGCTTCTGATTCTGCAAAGTTCAACAATTGGGAGAGATTTTTGATCTTGCAAAATGAGTCAGGATTGGTACTGAAAGATTGCTGATAGATTTTGTCATTTTATTTACTTTCTGGCTTCATTACTTCATTTGGCAACTTATGACAACTTAGCTTTTAGAGTTGTTGTGGAAACTTGCTGTCCCAAAAATTAGTTTATTTAGAGAGTTAGACTTGCCTTTGAACATTACCTCTGTTTAGATATGCCCTACCTGTACTTAGTAGTTAGTTATTCTACTGATGCTATCCTTGATTTGAATACATTATGATAAATGACCTACTTTTTCAATTGTTTAAGATTCCATAAACAATTGGGACATCCGCATTGTGATTGTAGTGACATATGCATGCAGAAATTTGCTGATAAGTTATGTTATAATGATATCCTAGTTGCTGCTATTTGATATGTTATATAGGACTGATATCCGTAATTCTCAATGCCCTGCTTGTAGATAGTTTGTTCATTAATAAAGTACTTTGAATATGTTTTAATGGGTCCTTCATGATGTATATGTGGCTGTGTACTTACCATGCAAAAATTATCCCCTAATGCTGATTAATTTTCAGAAATGGTGACATTATTCTATAATATAAAATGATGACATTATTTTTACATACCTCATTCGAATGTATGGATAACTGAAGTGACCTTAAATGCTGTGCTTGTTAGTGCATTGTCCGTGCTACTGTTACTGGCTTTCCTGATAGCTTGGGAGAAGATACTTTTCATGAGTTTCCTGCAACTGAGAATGTGCTGACTGATGCAATTTGTTTACAGGTATTATCTGTTGGAATTTGTTTTTCTTCGATGCAAAGCTGATTCTTTTACTTTAATAAATTAAAATGATTAGTTTGTTAGTTTATAAGTTTCATGGTCAAGTTTTGCATCTCCTCACTGCAATTCTGTTCTGTATGATGGGATTTTGTAGCACTTATACGTTCTTATTGTTATTATTCTGCCTTGAAAAAAGTTGTCTTATATATTGATGCAATATTGCAGCTTGTGTCTTCCCTAAGAGTTGATCCGGAGTTCAGCTTGATATATTTCAATCCTAACGCACAGGTAACACACTAACACCATTGTCTGTAGAGATTTTCTATGATTTTTTATCACACCTCCGAGGAGGCCAGAATTAATAATACTTTCGCTTGAACCATGATTTTTTATTAGCTGCACTCTGGTTTTGCTCTTTTTAGAAGATGGGTGGGTTTTCATGTGTTTACCGAGGTCATGACAGTATTTCAAAGGGGGTCCCACTCCCCTCCCTCCTGATGCAGGGCTGTTATTGCCCATATTTGCAATTCAAATTTGTCTTACATAATGCTTTTTGTTCATGAAATTACACTGTTAATGCAATATAGCTAGCATTAAGGGCTTTTAGTTATTTTTTATGTCTGCCTCTAGGTAAATTTGTCCATTACTGGTGGGAGCTGTTTCTTGGAAGCTATTACAAATGATTCTGAAGTTGTAGATGTTATCCAACCACCATCAGGATTACAATGCCTACAACTGGTTCTGTCCCCTAAAGGATTAGGGATAGCTAATCTGACCATATATGACATTGGACTAACTCCTCCACTAAGAGCATCTGCACTTGTAAGCTCCCTTTTTCTCTGAATTTTGAATTGCTTGAAATTTACAGAAAGTGCTAGGTTTTAAGTCCATACGTTGATTGTTTTTGTTTTTTTACAATCAGTTGGAGGATTTTCCAAACAGTGTGTTATAATCTCTTATCTCTTACAATGATTAGTGGCCAATGACTCATCTTTCTTCTTGCATGCTTATGACTATTATTTTTGTTTGGAAAGCCACAAACTTCTGTCTTGTCTTTCCAACGCAAATATCAGTACCAAATCTCTTAATTATTTTTGATTGCATATTGGTTCGTAGAATGTGATTTTGTTGCTTAGGAACATATTACCTTATGTACTTTTTGAAAGGAACTGCACTCCGGTTAGGTTGCTATCAAAATAACAGAATTTAATTTATATATATCTGGTCATATCTAATCGAACCTCAATTTTTTGACTAAAGCTTACCATCTTGCAAGGAAAATTTATTGACTTGTACTAGTAAGTAAGAGTTCAAAATGTATCACCTGCCAGTGTCAATGTTGAAATTTGCGTGTTTAGGTTTTCTTTACTGCAAATACAACTTGATCTTGGTGTATGATGATCATCAAGTGATGTTGTTAACTTTTGATGCTTATAATGGTTAAATATTGCAGGTCCAAGTCGCAGATATAGAGTGGATTAAGATCATTCCAGGAGAAGAGATTAGCCTAATGGTAAGTCTTTTCTAAAATATTCTCATTTTTTGACCTAAACTGGCTTTAGCATGTGATTTCCTTGGATGAACATGTTCCCAACAGAAAACGGTGTCACCAAAAACTGGTAGAGATTACAAAAAGAAAGCTGAATACCACCTTCTTATAACCAGCTCAAACCAGTCTTCTTTTTAAAGTTTATGAGAGAAAATTTAACAATGATTTGCTTACTTACTCTAAAGAATGAATTGTATTAAGCCTTCCTTTAAACTCCAAAGTTTTTTGCTAGCTTCTCCAATGTGTCTATAATGATCTGGGCATAGTTATCGAATCGAGATTCGTATCATGTATCGGAAGATCGATTTTCTGAATCATGAATCGAATCGAAGCGAATCTTGAATCGTAAGATACATAACTGATAATAAAAATAACATAAAATTTATTTTATATAAATATATAATAGATTTAAGCATAATTAACTAATAACCCTAATTAATCTGAAAATATCTCCTAATTCAAGTCAAAATAACCCTAATTAATCCGAAAAAACCCAAAATACAAAAAACAAAACCAAATGACCCGACTCGGTTAAGGGTGTAACCTGGTTTTAAGAGAAGCAAAACCCGAATTGTGTGAATCGAATCGTGATTGTGACAAGATACAAGTTGATTTAAGATACATCAAGAGATTCGTATTGGTAGAGGTTGAATTTGTATTGAATTGGGATACAAATCGGTAGATACAATAGATACTAACTACCATCTGGCATGTTGCCTTTTGCCACTGTTTTCTTTTTTTTTTTGTTTGTCATCTTTAAATGTGAATTATATAAATTTGTGTCCAATTATCCATCCTAGAATTTCTCCTTCGTGATATGCTGTTCTGATCTTTACAGGAAGGAAGTTCTCAAACTATTCATTTATCGGCTGGTATTAATGATGGAAGCAGTTTTCCTGCTTCTCAGGTTTGAGTTCTTTTTCCTTGTTCGTTTTAGTAGCTTCACTCCATTTTCTTGCGCTTGGCATGCTTTAATATGAGATATTGTGGGAAATGGATCTAATTTGTTCTGCCTTGAATATGCTCGACAAGAATATTATCTTGTTAATTTTCTAGGTCCTTTGAATATTTTTGTCTTACCCATATTAATCTATAGGAGCATATTGTAGTGTGGTTCTTCTATTTTGAGTCATAGTTTAATGATTTGGAAACTATGCTGCAGTTTGTTTACATGAATCTTCATGTGCATGTTGAAGATAGTATAATTGAGTTGGTGGATACTGACAATTTCTCAAGTCTTGTTGGTGGGCATGTTAATGCACCAAGTTTTAAAATAAAGGGGAGACATCTTGGAATTACAACTCTTTATGTAAGCCTTTAAGAACAAACCTATATAATCTAGACCTTCATCTCCATCAAATTTCTTTATAGACTATTGAAAACTCAAAAGCTTACTCATTATTTATTGTAATTAGGTCACCGCTGTGCAGCGTTATGGCGATGTAGTGCAAAGTCAAGCTATCAAGGTGGAGGTTTATGCGCCGCCTAGAATACTCCCTTCAGATATTTTCTTGCTACCTGGTGCTTCATATGTGGTATGTTCCAGAGTAGACAAATATGATTTCCAAAAGAAACCTGTACACGAACATTCTTTTCTTTAATTTGTGCTTATCTTTTATTGGTTCTATGATGACACCGTTTTATTTTATTTATTTGCTTAGCTTACCATGCAAGGAGGCCCAACTCTCAGTGGTCATATTGAGTATTTAATTGAAAATATTAAAGTTGCAAGTATTGATAGATATTCTGGACGGCTGTTGGCAATTTCCATTGGGAACACTGTAAGATGTGAAATCCTGTTTGGACTTAATTTTGTTCCTTATTTTGTTTGACTATTTTTAGTTTTAATTTGTTGTAAAATGTTGACATTCATGTTTGTGCATGGTTTGGCTAGCTCAATAGTATTTTGTTGTTGCATTTGAGTGACAATGTTATTAGAACATGAAGCTTGCTGATGTTAAATATGTTATGCCACCCTCAGTCTTGGGGAAGATATTTGGGATGGTATTAGAGCCTGGGTTCAATTTTTGCTGCCCACATTCTTTAAAATTAAATTAAAGTAGATTATATTAAATTTTAGCACTGTTAAGGTTGGCTTGTGCATTGCCCCATCTCCAGTCCAAGGCTCTAGTGTGAGGGTGTGTGTCAAGATCTACAAACCATTCTTGGGCCTTCCCCTAATGCTTTTTTTTTATTATTACAAGATTTGATCCTTGATAATACATATTTAAATAAAAGGGTCAATTTCAGATTTCATGGTTCAACTGAGATTCAATATGTTTATTTTTCATGTCTATTGGGTTGGACCCTTTTCTAATCCAGCCTCATTTATACCAAACACAACCCCATTTATTTTTTTAATAGTTAGTTCATTATACAATTCACATTCGAATATATGTACTTTGTGAAAGATATTGGTCTAATCCAATACATCATTCTTATTGTCAGACAATTCATGCCCGCATCTTTGTGAATGGCAATACTGTAATTTGTGAAGCACGAAGTATTTTAAGGGTGGGAGTTCCGTCTACTGTCATATTGCATACCCAGAGCGATCAACTTGGTGTTGGCAATATATTGCCAATTTATCCGTTATTTCCTGAGGTGATAGTTTTTTAAAAAAAAGAGAAGTTCAAAATTCATATATGTAATTCATGTCTTAATATGGATACCTGGTTGAAAATGTCAGGGGAATTTGTTTTCTTTCTATGAGCTGTGTAAGAACTACCAGTGGACTATTGAAGATGAAAAGGTTTGGTTTTATCTTGAAATCTTTCTTTTCATTTAGTACAAAATTATTTCCTCTCATTAAAGAGCATCAAAGGAGTAACGGCTCTAGTACTCAATGTTTACAAAAGCCATACCTCCTAGGAATCAAAAGACCATTACGATGTAAAAGTCATATAATGAAAATAACCAGAAAGATACAGTAGGATCAGAAGAGAAGTGTGTTGTGCTCTAAAGAAACAACCGAAAATACAGTCCTTAAAACTCCTGCAACCGCAATTATGGATGTGATGTTGAGGTTTTGGTTGCCTCTGCAGATAATTGTGTTCCTTATTTGAGTTATTTCCACAATTATCAGCAGAATCCATCTAACATATAACTCCTTTCTCAAATTTAAGAAAAGCAGCTACTGCAGTTAACAAACTTGGCAGAAACATTAACGTAGACACACCAGTCATACTAAAAAGATACTATAGACCTTTTCCCAACCTTAAAGAAAAAACTGTATTTGAGAGTGACCATCCAAACCCCTATCCTATAAAACTGTCAATTCAAGGGAGCTATCTGTCTGTCTTGTTCTACATATATTTCCTTCCAATCAATTCCCTCCAAAGAAAATCATGCTTGAAGGTGTAACCATGTAAGATAGTCTATAGAATTTTGACTTTGCTTTGTTTCTTTAGGTATTGAATTTCAAGGCGGCAGAGAGCTTGCTTGGTGCAAAATTTGGGATCAAGGTTACTACTTCTGATGAAGGTCAAGTTAGTGGTTATTTGGATGAGAGTGACATTAGGTTTATTAATGTCTTGTATGGAAGGTATTAAGTTATGCAGTATTCTTGTTGAGAATAATAGCATCTTATAAATATGTAAAACTTTTAAGGCTACTTTATTATTTTGGGTATGGGTATCCTATAAATGCTCCCAGTACTCCATTTTCACTTTTCCTTTTCTATTTTAACACTTAAATATATGAATCCACATAACTGTGTGTTATGCTTTTAGTTATCAATGTCATTGGTGCAGTCTTTTCAACTTTTATGTTCTCGTTTTTTTTTCTTTCTTGAAAGTGTATGAAATTTATCAACATGTTAATTTGTGAATCATTATAAATGGTTTGAAAAATAAAATAAAAGAATATGTAATACAATAACACATATATTTTTCCAGATCTGCAGGGAAGACCAATGTTGCTGTGTCATTCTCCTGTGAACTTCCAACGTCTGGGTCAAAGACACTTTCAAGATCTTACAGTTCATCTTTATCTGTAGCGGTGGTTCCTAGTCTTCCCCTGGCTTTGGGAGTCCCAATAACCTGGATTCTTCCTCCGCATTATACAACTACAAGCCTTTTGCCTTCATCCTCAGAATCTTACACTCAGTTTAATAGTCAGAATCCCAAGGGAACAATCAACTACTCTTTATTGAGAGGTTTGGAGAAAAATGATGCACTGCAGACAGATGCCATATCCATTGACAGGGATAGAATTAAGACAGCAGCAAGTAATAATGTTGCTTGCATTCGAGCTAAAGATCGTACCACAGGAAGAACGGAGATTGCTTCTTGTATCAAAGTTGCTGAGGTGTGGAATTTAATCTTTCATTTCTTAGTTGGGGCTACTTGTTGGCACTCCAATGAGTCCATGCCTTAACTTTCTCAAAATGGATATTTGGAATATCTAATTGTTTTATACATGTATTACCCACTTTATACATTGTTTCCATTAATTGAGATAGGAGATAGCCGCACTATGTTTAGATTAAAGTTTTGACATGCTAGTTGGTCTTATTTTGGTGAGAATTGTTCATATTTTAGGAAGTTGACTTTAGGGTGCCCTTCTGTCTATTTTATTGGCCAAGTTATTTGCATGCTGGACTTACCTTTATTGATTTGGAAATTGTAATTCGCATCATAAATTTTCTAAATTTTGATCAGGTGACTCAAATAAGAACAGCAAGTAAGGCTGTTCTGTTCAATGTAATGGACCTTGCTGTTGGAGCAGAGCTTGATCTTCCAACAAGCTTTTATGATGCTTTAGGTATCAGTGACCTCTTAATGATGAATCATGTTTAGGAACTTTCAGACAGAAAGTATTCATCTTCTAATGTGTCTTAACTGAGATCCTTTCAACAGGAAATCCTTTCTATGAAGCATACAATGTGGTGCCATTTTTTGCTGAAACTAACTACCCTGATGTTCTTGGCATAAACAGAACAGCTGATGGAAAGGGGAATGTCCATATCAAGGTTCGTTGATGGTTCTTACGAGAAATCATTTTCATGCTTGTCTATGTTTTATATTTTACTTTGAGCAACTAGCATAACTAGACCTGCAGCTTGCATGTTCTTAGATTTTGGTGAAAAGTATATCATGTGTCTTTGGTCTCTAATATAGTGAAGTGACATAGAGTTAAAAAAATGAGGCTTAATTTACTATTAGTCTTCGTGATTCAACTTAAGAAAAGCCTATGAGTGCTTGGAATAAGTTAGAACAAACTATATTGGTTTAAGGTCTAGTCAAATTTTATGATGCCTGATACTTTAGTTTACTATCTACTGTGTACTTTGCTCAGCTAAGTAGTTTTCTTTTCATGGTTGAAGGCAATTCGGCATGGTAAAGCTCTAGTGCGTGTATCAATTAGTGAAGCTCCACAAAAATCTGACTATGTGCTGGTAAGTATTTACTTTTTCTCCGAAGTATGTTAAGCAAATTACTGCTCTACATACCCTGCCTGATCTCTTAAGCCCTATGCTAAATTTTGGGAACCTGCAGCTATATTATACCAGAAATGTGCCTTATTATTAACATTTATTTATTTATTCATTTATTTCTCGTTGCTATCTCAAGAATTATTCCTTTGTGCAACTTGTTATGTTCACTGTTCTTTTTATTTATCTTGCTTCACTCGTCGTCTGTCCTCTTGCACTATCTGAATAAATTTTTTTCCTTATCTTTTCAGGTTAGAGTTGGTGCCCATATATATCCTCAAAATCCAGTCCTTCACATTGGAAGTCTGCTTAATTTCAGCATAAATGGTAGCTGTTTATTTAATCTTTTCATTATGTCTTCCCTCATGAGTTTTTTTAAAATATAAGAAATTGTTTTATGGTGAGTACATACCCAATTGCCTCTAAAATATGCATGTTGTGTGCCTTTGGTCCCAAGAGTGTGTGCACTCTTTAGTCCCTGAAGTTGTGACATTTCCAATAAGTTCACCCTTCCATCGGTTGGAGTTCATAACCCCAGGGATCTTGCATATTGTAAGACGTTCTGTTTCTTCTGGAGGGATAATGGCATTCTATCTTTATGCTTTAGGTTTGAATGATAAAGTTTCAGGACAGTGGTTTTCCACGAATGGAAGTGTAGTATCAGTTGACACGTTATCTGGGATGGCGAAAGCTGTTGGTGAAGGTTCAGTACAAGGTGCTGAAATACAATAATTGAACTTTTCATTGTAGTTGTTATTAGAGTACAGTTTTTGCCTTATAAACAAGATATACCACTCCCTGGTTAAAATTTGTTATCATGAACAGTGTCTTTCAAGCATGGAAAATCAAAACTGCAAACAGCGGTTACGGTGTTGAAAGGAGATACTATTTTTGTGGATGCTCCAAAAGAGATGTTGACTAATGTTCCATACCCTTCAGAAGGATATAACTTCTCTGTTAAGTTTAGGTTTGTGAATTATTATTCTAGACATAGACATGTTGGTTTGAATGACATTACTCTTTCAAGTTGTTAACTTCTTTTGATTGAATCAATTGCAATAGTGAAAGCCTTGCTGCACCTGGAGGAGGCCAGAGAGTTTCATTTGATTGTAGAGTAGATCCACCATATGTGGGGTATCTCTCTATCTTTACTCATATTTATGTCGTATGATCTTCTAAATAATAAATTCATTCTTATATATGTCTTCCATATGCATTAACTGAAGGTACGTGAAGCCATGGATGGATTTGGACTCTGGTGACTCATATTGCCTATTTTTCCCTTACTCACCAGAGCATTTGGTGCACTCGGTACCTAAGTTAGAAGGCATGAGACCAGACATATCTCTCTCCGTATATGCTTCTCTTAAAGGACTTGAACATGTTTCGGGGTCTGCATCTGCACTTTTTATTGGGGGGTTTTCTATAATGGAATTGGAAAAGGTAATTTCATGCCTTTTTCCTTTTCAATCATAGCTTGAAAGAGTAAATAAATATTGGCATGACACAAGTGTAGGTTGAATGCCTGCCATTTTCTTAGTGCCATCTCTTGATCTTGTCTTCATCAATTTGTACTCCTTCATGCCTGTTGCAAATTCAATTGAAACCCTAAAAATAGGATTCTGAAATAAACTATTAATGTTTAATTTATAATGTTAAAATTTTCCTTTTTTTCCCCTCAGAACTCAATGCAACTGAATCTGACACCAGGGTCTAACAGATCAACCATAACCATCTTCGGAAATACTGGTAAGATGGCTTAGTTACAACCAATATATCATGGTACAACTTTTAAGTAAATGAGTTAGTGTAATAGTGTTATTGCAAATTTTCCATCTCTTTGTTCATATGGGCAAGGAAGCACCGATACTTCATATCTATCGCCGTATCCGTATATCGGACACGATACGTATCGTGTCTTATGTCAGACACGTATCCATTTAAGACACTTTTAACCTTTTACTTTAACATTTTATATTTTTTTGTCGTATCACTGTGTCCCGTGTCGTATCCGTATCCCGTGTTGTGTCCGTGCTTCCCAAATAAACTTCTTTCGAAATAATTACTATAAAGGAAAATTTGCTACATTTTTACTTTGAATATTTTCCACATGGCAATATTTGTCATCTTCACTAATTGTTGAGAGCATAGTTACTACAAATTTTTCATCATTGCCTTTTCCTATATATGTTAAACTAGTTGGTTGTCTTATTATAGATGTCAAAATTCACTGGCATCACCAAGATTTGATTACAGTCAGTCCCATTCATAAAGAAAATTTTGGTATTCGAGGGTTAGCGAAGTATGAGGTGAGTACTTTTATTATGTTTCATCATTACTCTAATCTGAATGTGAAATTGTTTCCTAGATATGATGCATCATTCTCAAGCCTTGTGTTTCTTTTATTTGCGTTGTAGATCAATATAAAAATCATCACATTTATTTTTTCTTACCATGTTTCCAGGTCAAACTGCTAAAAGCCAAGAGTTTCCAAGACAAAATCATCATTACACTCCCAACTAACGGTGACGTATCCCTGAAAATATAGCTATGCTACCATTAGCAATTTGAAATTTTGTTAGTTCAACTAGATTTTTGGTCCAGCTTGGTCCCTATACATGAAAATTTCAATTCAGTGTCGATATAATAATTTTAATTTTTTCACACTTGTTTATTGTTATTGTAACACCGTTTGTTGGAGTGTAGTGATCAAATTCAAAATGGTTGTCACATGCAAGGACCGAAAATAAAGTTTTCTGGTCCCTATTCATGATAACCATTTTCAATTTATCTCTTTACTGTAACTCAAATGAACAGTATTATGACAACAACCAAAGGCGAGGATGAAAATGTAATACATATAAAGTACTTCATTGAACTATTTTACATACAGGGACCAATTACTTGATTTAAGTGTCACAATCGGGGGACCAAAAGTATAGTTCGACCAACATTTTATTGAAAAGGGTAAGGAACAAGTGTATGGTGGAGGCCATGTTTAACCATTGTTTTTACCCATTTCACAGGCCAAAGGGTGGAAATAGATATCAACCATGAACCAGAGGAAGCAGAACCATCCAGTGTAACCATAAACAAAACCTTATGGGCTAGCATCCTGGGTTGTCTTCTGCTGTTGATTATCACAATCGCGATCTTCATACATTTCCTGGACAGCCCGGAGAGATCTCAGCAATCTAGCACTCTGGCTACTGCAAGCATTGCAGCACCTACAACTCCTGATAGAAGCAGCCCTGCTGTTATAAATGAAATGTCACCTAGGACCCCTCAACCATTTGTAGACTACGTAAGGAGAACCATTGATGAAACTCCGTACTACAAGAGGGAAGGAAGGAGAAGGATTAATCCACAGAATACCTATTAGACTTGTGGCCTATAAATGATTACATATAGGAGCACATGTAGCTTCAATAATGTTGTTGTATTATTTTCACACCAGCAATTTTGGTAACTACAAGTAGTTGTGTAAATTTAGGAACGCGTGCTATCATTATATGATGATTAGTGTATGTTAAATATTTTGTATCTTTGTTAGGTTAATGTTGTAGTTACTCTTTCTGTCCCTATATACAGGACCGTTTTGGCAAATTTCAGATCCATTAAAAAATTTGATTAATTTAGTTAATGGTATTGTAAATGCCATGATTTGATATGTATTTTCAAAACTATTTCTATTGGGAATCAAAAACTACCATTAACTATCCTTATTAGTTAATGTTATTAAAAATCTAAAATGTGTTAAATAAATAAGGGTGTTTGTGAAAAAAATTAATTAATTGTTATTGAAAATTAGTGTTTGGTCTAATAAATATGGACAAAATAAAAAAAAATACTAAAAGCCCTTATTGCTAGTTATATTGCATTAACAATGGAATTTCATGAACAAAAAGCATTATGAAAAAAAGACAAATTTGAACTGTGAAGACTATCCCTTTATATGAGCATCTAGTGTAGTGTGGATGACTTCTACCCACACCGTATAAAGTATGACACTTTCAATTTTTTTTATAAATACTAAATTTATTAAAAAAATTGATAAAACCAATAATAGCTTTTCTGCCACTCTTTTTTACGTGTACACCTGTCAAAACCAGAAGCTTCACTCTCTTCTCTAAGCTTCTCTCTTCTCTGGAGATAAAAGCTCCACTCTCTACTGTAACATCCCCAATTTTATTAAAGTATAAAATATTTACATGTGTGATTAATTTTCTATCAAAATATGTGTAAATAATTATCAAAGTGAATTTTAGTGAAAATATCACCCAAAGATCGTGCCATATCTCATCCGTGAACCGTTGATCGTGCTCAAATTTGGAGACAAGCTTCCCAAACTTCTTATCTTCAAATCCAACGGTGGAAATTGTATTTAGAGACCAAAAAGCTTAAATAATCGATTACCTGAGATCGATTACCTAGTCAAAATTTCAAATATGACCAATTTTTAAGCGAGGTAATTGATTACTAGTTTGAGATAATCGATTACCACGACTTTGCTGAGCCAAAAATAAGCCCGTTTAAGACTGAACTGAGGGCTCTACTCATTTTTAACCACAAATTTATGCAAAGTATCACCCCTTGCACTGTGCTAGATTGAAAGGGATGTGCGGGAGGGGTTAATTTAAGTGGATGAGTGTTGAAACTCCCTCCAACACTCATCAACCAACACCAAGAGCTCAAAAACGTGTTTTTCTGGTGCACACTTTCCCTAATTCGTTCTTCTAGTTCCAAGCCTCAAATCCTATACCAAATCAAAGCTTGTTGAACCTTCTTCAATTTGAGACCAAGTTTGTGTAATTTGGTGGAGTATGGAGAGAGTTCTACTCTTGCAACGTGAGGTCCTTGAATCTGAAATTCTGAAATTCAGAATCAAGTAGCTCTATTCCTTGGATTCGTGTGGTAAGCTTGAGCATCCTTTGAGCTTCAAACTTGTTCTAATCTCAAGTTTATACATCATAGTTTATGTTTTAACCCTTGTTCATGATTTTATTTGGTTTACTCCTATTGAAAAATCCTAGTGAAATTAGCTCACCGAAGTTGTTTCTGGTTGGGCTGCAAGCTGTTGATTGCTTTGCTTCTCATTCAAATTCAATCTTTCCAGTCCCGAATCCATTTAATGACTTCAAATAGGTATGAGAGATTTCATTCATATCGCTAGGATTAATGTTTGAAGGTTTGTAATGATATATGTGCTTAATATGCTAAGTATAAACCATGACAAGGTTGCTTGGTTTGGAGACCAAGACAACCCATGGTTCTTGATGAAAATCTTGACTAAGTAAGTTTAAATTGATGAATATGGGTTAATAAAATACTGAGATTTGATGATTGTGCAAGGGAATTAGATTTCACATGTCAAGTTGTGTTTTATGTTGATTATGCAATTTGTGGAAATTGATTTATAAATTGATGATTTTGTGATGATATGAACATGTTAACATGTGTATTAAATGATGTTGAGTTGCTGTTGAAGGTTGGTTTTGGTTAAAATTAAGTGTATCAAAGATTGGTATGCCAAAACCTCATTTTTAGTTTTGTTTTCTGCATAAGTACTCGATTACCAGCTTTTGGTAATCGATTACCATGCTGATTTGTACCCAGAAAATTGGAATTTTTCGTGGTAATCGATTACCACCCTCTGGTAATCGATTACCCTAGGTCCTGAAGTGAAAATTACCAATTTTTATTACACTTAACCTTAGCCAAACTCCTTTAATGACTTTGGAAATTATATTTATGAATATTTGAATGATTTAAAGTGATTGATATGATGATGAATGATTGTGAATTTGAAATGATGATTATGAAATGAACATATTTATAAAAAGAGGAATGATTGTGGAATTGAAAGAATAGTTATGTAAAGATTATGAAATCGAATATTAATGGAAAGAGAAACGATAAAGTTATTTGCATGTGCACATGATGTCGTGGATGGTGAGATAGGATGTCGGAAAAGATCCGCCGATTCTTAGAATTGGAAAGAGAATTCTTGGAATCGAAAGCGAGAATGTGTAGAGGTTAGGTTCGACGGTGATTTGTCTGTAACCCTTGGGGATTATTATGGATAAAATGGTCCTAAGATGGGTGGGGGGGGGGGGGGGGGGTGTTCTGCAAACCTTTGCCGGGATAGTTTTGCTTAACTGTAATATATCCTATCGACCTCTAGGGACATATCTTGACTGCGAAGGACGGTCCTTTGGTGTGGTCCGACCCTGGTTCTGAGTATTCGGGGTACACATAGAGGAAATGCGTGTATCAGTCTGGATGAAAGGTGTTTACTCCCAGTTGTTTTCCCTGACTTAGATGTGATTATGATTATGGACGAAGGGTTGTGAATATATTGCGTCCACTGGTCCCGAGTATTGTGGATACGCATGATTGATACAGATGTTGGATCCAACAAGTGAAGGAGAATTGATGTTAGAACTCATGCATCATGCCACCTAAAGATAAGATGATATGATTGTAAATAATGGATTAAGCATGTAGACTGCATTACGATGATTATGTGCGTATGTTTGTCCATGATTATTCAATTAATTATCTGCTTATGCGATATGACAAGTGACTTACTCCCATCTACCATGCATGGTGGTAGGTAAAAGTAGCAGCCAGAGTCGGTTCATCTGTCAATCCAGAGACTCAGGAGGAGAAAGGAAGATGCTCAATTATTTATTGATTGAATTTGATCCATTGTAACACCGAATGATGTACTTTAAATTTTTTTTCACTAATCTTGAATAAAGGGAACTTTTACTTTTCCGCTGCAACACTCTTTAATAAATTATTTTATTCCCTTTATAAAAGATAAGGGTGTTACATCTCCCACTTCTTTTGTGATTGAAGTTACACAATTTCTCATCTCCTTTGCACCTTCACATCTCCTTTATGAGTTAAGATTTTCATTTTTTTTAGTTCACATCATTCCTTCTCCTCTCCTATTTCTTTCGATCTTCCCTCTTTATCTTGTCAACCAAACAATAGCAACTTTTCCAAAGATTAACTTGATTCAATGGAGCTGAGTGGTTAGAAGATAAACCTAGAAAGAAAGCTATGGATGAAGGTATGGTTAATGAGACAGGTACCAAAAGTTATTGCATTTATTCATTCAGTTTCTACTTTATAGTTATTTTATTCTTCATTTTAATTGTTGATTGTAGTGATGGGGTTTGATTTTGATGGTGATGGGGTTTGCGATTTCAATTGTGATATTTTTTTTTTACTTTAACTCTCATAATTAATCATTTAGTTCAATTATATAACTTACGTTACTTTATATTAAATTTTATAGTACCTTGATGACTGCTTGTACACCGTGTACATTGGTGAGTTGCTAGACAAAGTCAAGGAAGAATGGGTTGCTTAAATGCTTGATGATGAATTACCTTAGATTTTAGATGTGTGTGTGATACTTGATCATTTGGATATATAGTAGACTTTAATTGATGTGCACTAATGTCATTAATTATAAGTGTTTGGAGCTACTACTTTGTGTATTTATGTTAACATAAATACATAATATATTGATTTTTTTAACTGATATAATATATTGATCTTAAAGTTTAAGATTTGATGAATATATGCTCAACGGAAAAAAAATTATTACATCCAATTCTGGTTTTGGTTTCTAAAAAAAAAAATCCAGCTTACATAAGATCCTGATTCTTGAAAAAAATGAAAAAAAAAATTCCCTTATATAAGATCTCAGTTCATGAAAATCAAAATCCAGCTTGTATAAGATCCCGATCCAGTTGAGCAGATGATCCCAATTTGTGAGTATTTACAATCTCAGTTTCGTGTTTTTGAAGAACCAGGATATTTAATTTTCATATTTTTAATTCCAAAATTTTCAATCCTAGTTGAGACACAAGATATAAAAAAGTAAAAAAAAAAAGAAAAGAAAAGAAAAAGAGTACCAAAAAAAAAAAAAGAAAAAAGTGATAATAAAAATGTAAGAATAGTAATAAATAAAAAAAAATCATAATCTCAATAAATAATAATATTTTTAGATATATGTTTTTAAATATAATTTTTTCGTATATTATTGTTAAATATATTGTGTTATTATGAACAAATATAAATATATATATATATATATATATATATATATATATGTATGCATATAAATTTACATATACATATTTATATTTAATAATATTGTTAACAATGAATCAATAAAAAATAATAAAAATAAATAAACTAATAATAAAAAAGTAATTTTTTTTCTAAAATAGTAAATAATTATATACATTGAATGAATTGGGTCAACGTATGGGCGATAAGAATTACTAATTACTTAACATAAAATATGTTTGATGCATGAACTTTAATTTGAATATATATCATTAAAATTTTCAAAATTTCAAATAATCATTTAATTCTTACATTTAATTTGAGACATGATTTCAACCTAGACCTATATAAGAAGAAAAAATGCATCATTATAATTGTGAAATCATTCTCCAAATATTTATCTTCGATGAGTGATGAAACACCCATAATATTCGTTTCCCGAATAATAAGGAAAATTAATTATAATAATAGTTTTATAATTAATTTAAGTTATTTGGAATGTTTAGTTTTTGTACATTATGTGTATTGGAAAATATAAAAATATAGAATATATTTTTATATGGATATTTTGTACAAAAATATAAGTTTTGCAATTTAGTCCTTGGGTTGTGACCCAATTGCAATATTATAAAGGTTGTTGGAGGGAAAGAAATGAAAATATGAATTTTTGAATTTTATCAGTGTTAACCGGTTAGAAGGCACTCCAACCGGTTAGACGATGAACCCAGAAAATGCATGGGATTAGTGCTTTTTGATGAGTAATCACTTGATTAATCCATTAATCGCCACGAATCAACTCTAATCTCAGTGGGAATCAATGTGTTGATCTGCATGACACTTCAATCTCTCTATAAATAGCCTTCCTTGCTCAGATTGAACTCCATTTTGCTCTTGAAGTGCTGAAGCTCAGTTCTAGGGTTTTTGTGTTCGTTCCTTCGATTCTCTTTCGTCTTTGATAGTTGAGAGCTGAGTGATACACCATTGTAAAGCTTCATCTTTAAGCTTTACAAAGACACAAAAATCGTGAGCTGAGAGTCCCTGAGCTAGGAGAACGAACCCTGCATAGTTGAAGGTTCAAGTCTGTCAAGTTGAGTTTCTGGTTTCTGGAGCTTACTTTGAGCTTCGATTTGAGTAAGTACAGACACTCTCTGAGTCTCAAATTGGTTTCATTCTTTCAAGCATGTTGCATAGAATGAAGCCTAACCATTTCCCCCAATTTGTATTCCCTTTGCATGGTCAAAATCTCTGGTTTTTGTACTCTGTCGAACACTGTTGGCTAAGAGTAGAATTTGTGAATTCTGTGGAGTTCTTGCAAGGACAGTGATTATACTTATCAAGCACGACTCTAAGGTAAGGGAGAAGCTTACCTTATAGTAGAATGAGATTAAAAATTGATTAAATATAGGATGAGTCACCAAGAGACTCAAAGGGCAAAAGTTGAAATGGTTAAGTGGCTTGGAGGCCAATCTGAACTCAATTATTGTTATGAGCAACTTTATTTGGATGCATGCAAGCTAAATTGATGCTGAATTCATGACTTAATTGAGTTATTTGCATTTTGGTATGCTAAGTTGTGAAATATGTGGTTTTATGCATTTTTATGTATGAGACTTGCATGCAATATGATTTGATGTGTTTTCAATGATGGAACATGTTTGTTTTAAGGTATTAAGTTTCTGTTGAAGTCTGTTTTGGGTTAGATTTGAGTAGAATTGAAAATGGTTTTTGTAAAACACCAATTTCAGTGGTACGGTTCTGCTGCTGGTTAGCAGCAGCTCTAACCGGTTAGAGTCTGACAGAAAAATAAATTTTAAATGAATTTTGGCAAATGATGCATACCATTTTTAGTTATACTCTTTTAACCCAAAATCAAGGAAAATTACCCAAGTTAAATTTATGAGAGAATTTTTAATGAATTGGGTTAATTTATTTATAATACCTTAAGGGTTCCATTGAAAATACAAAAAAGATTTATGACAAGTTATTTTTCTTGAGTTGAAAAATATTAATCTTATGTCATAATAGTTGTGGATTATTTATGAGAAATAATTAATGACCAACCCAATTGGTATATGCATTGTGTGCATTTATTCATGGTGAATGAGGATGATTAGGGTTGGTGAAAATTGTTATGTTGTGGGAACATAACAAGAGTGCTTTGGGAGTAGTCAACTGCTGCGTTTTGCTTGATGACACATCTCTGGGAATAGAGTGTGGCCAGTGTTGTGGGACACTGTTGATGTGGTTATTACGTCTTCACGGCGTGACGTACACTATGGGAGTGACGTTATGTACCAATGTGGTTATTACGTCTTCGCGGCGTGACGTATACTCTAGGAGTAGCGTTATGAATCACTTTCCAAGCAATCCCGCCATACGTTCTGGGAACGTATTATTAGTGTTTTGGGAACACAATGATGTCTTGGAGGCCTCAGACGATGAGATAGAAATCATGCATCATACCACCTGCATTGAAAGGAGTTATATATGAACATAAAAGTGGTGTGATTTGTGACACCCTCAAAATACCCCAAGTAATTAATACAAAATAAAGGCTATTACTTTAGAATATATGGACTTGTTGAATATTAGAAAATACTGGGTTCAAAATTTTCTTTTATATTTTCTAAAGAGTCGGGTGCACAAACCAAACATAGGATATTTGGAGAATAATTCACATATTACTTTTAAAATCGAATTCGGCATTTGCTTTGCTCAAAAGATAGCTTAACAAATCTTAGATAGCATTCTCTTTGAAGATAGATGCATTATATTTCATATAAAGGAACTTAAGTAATGCCATCCAGTTTTCATCTAACCAAGTGATACCATTTCCAAAATGTCATAGCCGAATTCTTTTAATTCAATATCAGAGTAAGCGGAAATAACAGGACTATGAAATACACCATAATATAACTACAGATTTTATATATAACAAAGGTTAGTAATGCATAGTCCAGTGGTAAAGATCTCCAAAATCCCAGAACAAGTCCCTAAGACTATGTATTTATATATACATCAAAATAGACCATGACTCAAGAGTTTTCAAAAGAAGTTCCCACAATATATAAAACTCCAAGAAGTAACAGTAATCACCATCCAACATGTTCAGCAGCAATTTCCTCCACAGCATCCACCACACCGGATCCCTGATTCTCATCATTTACCCTATGCATGTACTTAAGGATTATCGTTCCTTCCTCGACTCCTAGTAGAATGAACGACATGCTCGCCTCCGCTCCCGTCTTCGACAAGATCCTCCTTGATCTTATTTAAAGGAGTAGGTGCCCCACCACTGGGTACGAGGTCTGGTGAAGACGTGACCTGAATAAAACTCCTTTAAATAGATGGGGGAGTCTCCTTTCGAACGACTCTAAAATAAAAAGGGTGTGAGCAGGTAGACTGGAATTGAAAACTGTGAAACGAGCGAGCTGGTCGAGTGGGAGTGGTCCCATAGTATATATAAAAAGTTGGTACATGCATATTGTATATGATGGGAATCCTAGACCTACGAGGATGTGACCGAACCAGTGGATTAGGGTGATCGAAGGTAACCACTATATCACTCTCATACACTACTCAGCAATCCTCGCAGATCCATATGCCACTAAGAAGTGGGCGGACCTCGATGCAAACGATGTAACGCGAAATCACCTACAAGGGCATAGGGATAAGCAATTCTATACACATAATCAATAGAGCTTAAATATTGAAGTAACATAATTATGCACAGATAACCCCAAATCAGTTAACAACCATAGTTAACACTTAGCAAACACTTAATGCAAATAAGTTGTTCATACTCATTCTTAATGTCAAACCTTAACTTTATTAAGGGTAAGTGGCATGATGCCCGACATTCTTCTCGTTCTGAGATTCTCCCTTTAATGTCCTCACGGACGCCGATCCAATATAACAATGCATTCTCAAATCACGAATACGTTACCAAAACGTATAGCGTACTAGCTCGGAAGTGATAAAAACGTCACACTATCAGGTGAACGTCACGTCGCCTAAGGACGTAAACCTATCACTTTTCCTCATACAACGGGTGTGATAAAAAACGTCACCACATCTGATGAACGTCACATCGCCTAAGGACGTAAACCTTATCACTTGTGACACACAACCTTATCACTAAGAACACAACAAAAATTAAGTTTTAACATGCCATTTTCATTTCTAACCAATTCCCAACCAATCCAATGACTGACAAAGTTCATATACCATATATTGAACATGTTAAAACACTTAGATCATATCAGATTACAGATTTGCCAAAGAATCATGTAATTGAGCATAAAACATGCAATTTACCAACTCAACATACCAAATTCAGTTCCACACACTTTTGGCATGAAAACAACTTTCATATAGCTCACATGCAATATATAGAACTTGCTCAGAACAACATTAGAACACAGGTTGGTCTCCAAATCAATTTCCCTATTCAAACTAAGCCCTTAGAGCCTCTTGGTGGCTCTCTAATCAAATGCATGCAATTTAAACTCTATCTAGTGAATATGGAGCTTCCCCCTTACCTCTTAGACGTGAATCAACAGAGACTTTACTCAAAACTTAGCTTCCAAGCTGAATTCCCCAAACTCCACACTGAAACAGAGCAGTTTCAGCAGAGCACCAAGATTGAATTGGTTGATGCATAAGACAGACATAAAAATTGGGGAAATTAGTCTCTATATAATCTCTACAATTCATACTAACTAAAGAAACAAGATTTACATGAGGAGGTTGCCTGAGCTTACCAAAATCAAGCTCCAAAGTAAGCTCCAGGAACCTGAGACAACAAACAAACTCCAACTTCTAAGCTTCGATTCTTCTAATCTACGAACTCTCAGCTCACAATCTTGGTATATTTGTGAAGCCCTGAATGTGAGCTTCACAATGGTGTATGATTTGTATATCAACTCTTAAGAACCAAAGAGAATCGAAGGCACGAAGTTAAGAACCTTAAACTCAGAAATTCCTCACGGATTTGGCAAAATAAACGGTTGATTCATCAACCTTGGTCTTATATAGCTCAATTGAACGCTCATGCACGACGACACGAGTTAAAGGACGTGTTCCTGAGTTGCTATCGTGTCAACTCGTGAGGTATTCCGAGTGGTGACTCAGCAAACGCACTCACGAGTGCAACTCTGACCAGAATACTCGAGTATTCTCAAAAATACTCGAGTTTTTTGGCCAATTTTTGAAAAATATTAATTTTATTTTCTTTCCCTCCAAAACCCTTCTAATATTACTTCAAGGTCCCAAGACAGGGACTAATGTGCAAAATATTTATTTTCTCATATTAAAAACTATTTAATATTATTATCATTCATAATAAATCACTTTGAAATCAAGAATAAAAATAAATAAACTTTATAATTAACATATTATTAATCAGGGGTTAAAAATCTGGGATGTTACACTCTTCCCCACTTAAAAGGAATTTCGACCCCGAAATTCTTCTTTAAAGATTCTACAATTTCCAAAGTTACACAAAAGGTTGTTCTAGTATTATATATTTTCAAACTATAATTAGGGAGAATCCTTCCCCACTTAAAAGGAATTTTCTTATACTTTTTCAAACTTTCTGACCCAAAACGTTTCACAAAATATTTCAATTGAGTTTTTTCTCAAATAAAACTTTTGCATTCCAAAACATATACAAATCCTTGTTTCTCATTAAAGGGTTTTTCTTAAACTTCCTCAAATATTATCTTGTAATTCCTTCAAATGAAATATTTTGACTAAAAACTTTTTCGAATAATACCTTTTGAATATATATATATATATATATATATACACTCCTCAATAAAAAAAATATTTTCCAAAGATACTTTTGAGGAAAATCATGTCCCGTTGCGCACTCTGATCACTCAGGCACGAGTAAGGAAATATTCGTATGGCTTCATTTCTTAATAGTTATAAACATTAGGGTGATCAGTCCTAGTATTTAAACTATCAGCAATGAAATCATCCCTCTCAGATATAATCTTTCCCAAGAAAGACTATACGATTTACCTTTAAGTTGGATGAACTTAAAGATAAAGAACGTTATCGTCACTATCAGACTTAGTCAGATAGCCAAGTTCTAGAGAAACTTCCGTTGGAGAGACAAATACTTGTCCTATCCCGGTGGTTTGTTAATCTCTCTAGTCTTAACTGATCTTTCTCTTTCTGTAGTGCCCAAAGATATTTATCACATCCAACTGTGATAAGGGTTTTGATCACAGAAATTCAAGTTGAAGATTTGCTCGGATATTCGAATTACAAAACGATTTAATTAACGCAATCGAAAACATTTGAATATGTTAATTCGAATCGGCGAAGGGATAACTCAGACTACTTATATCCAAATCTAACTCGCATCCTAGCAGGAAAGAAAACTCTTCCACTCTTGATTTGCTGGCTGGCCATTCCCTTCTCGTATTCCTCCTTCAAGCAATCCGACGAATAAGACTTCATTTTCTTGCAAGTGAAATCAAGTATCCCTTTCAGTATATCACTACTCAGCCCACGATGATGCACTTTACCTTCTTACCAAATAATTTCTTTCCATCGGCTTTTCAGTTTCCTTCTATGCAATTGCGGTTTCCTTAATTCCTTATGCATGAAATTCTGGTCCTCATAGTTAATTCACTCATAAGCTTCCTGTGCTTTATAAGCTTTTTGTGCTTTCCTCATCATCCATACCAATTCTACACATGCTCACTAATGTCAGGAATCCCTTATTCCATAATGGTTGATAACTGGTTGGAAATTCAAACATCAGTCTTTTCGGACTCCGCATGTTTGAACCTTCTATCAAAATTGCAACGAAACATACTTCTATGATCTTTTTAACTTGACAATGTTTTCCCCAAGATTCATATTGTCCTACCTTATTTACCACAATTTAATCTCCTTTCTCTAATTTTTCGAAGACTTCATCCTTGAGTAATTTCCAAGTGACAAGCCAATCCTTTGCTTCCAATATCATATTTACATAATTCCACTATGTCTTGGCTTCACCACTTAGCATATAAGTGGTATAACCTTCACTCATCCATTTGGATTAACTCCATAATTTAGCCTTCAATTTCCAAATCCTCCGGAATTCAAATTCTTGTCCTTAAAATGTCCCCTATGGGACTTAGGTTTCTTCCCTTTTGAAATCAATATCTTATTTGTCCTTAGTTCTTCAGTTCTTTGTTGCAATTCACGAGTTCGAGTTAGGAATTCTGTTGTGATTTGCAACCTTCCCTCCTTACTTCTCGTCGTCTACTTGTATCATCAACCTCAAACCTATTAGACTCTTTAAAACCACTTCCTTAAACTCCATAGAGCTCACATGAGTTGCCTTTCAGCCCCTTGTGGTTGCTTCCTCATTTGCTTTGTCGTAACGACGACAGAGTCTTCGATCATAAGCCTTTTAAAAAAAATTATGTCCGTCAACGTTGTCCCTTGTTCAACTCCTCCTCTCGGTTGAACAATTACTTCGACTCTTCACGGTCATTAACACTTAAAGCGTAATGACACGAGGAGAAGGCCTCAAGCCCTCAAAACAACCATGATCATTGCAAAGCTCAAGTCATGTGCCAAATGTATCGCCTTGTGTGTATTCAATCACTTTGATGCATACACATCTACCTTCCTTTCTTAAAACTACCTCCTTCCAAGTCCTGGTCTCGACACAAGAAAGTATGCTCCAATACTTTGGCATGAATCAAGTAGAAGTAACACAGGAGGAAATGTTAACCTTCCCCAAAATCACATCCAAATGTGATAAAGGATGATAGATCGAATTTAACTTAGTGCCGCGATCAAATATCTCGACACTAACATCTAAATGAACTTTAGAAACAAGTTTGGGTAGTTTCGTAGGGTCTCTAATTTTAAAACAATTAGGGAAATCCGACTTCAACCTACTCATACATATATATCGAACAAAAGAATGGATAACCCCCGAATTGAACACAATCATGCAAAATTGGTTTTGAAATAAATGGTTACCTTGCACGAGATCAGGAGATTGGTTCTTTTCTACTCTATTCAGGGTAAACATTTTGCCTTGAGTCTTTGGTCTGCTAGCAAGTCCCGTGTGGTTACTCTTCACAGATTCTCTGCAGTAACGTGCAACATGACCCTGCTTCCCATAGTTGAAGCAATTACTTGTTGCCCAGCAGATCCTTCCATAATGATGATGCTTACACTTCTCACAGTAAGGAGCATTACTGCGAAACTTAACCTCATTCTTAACTTCATCTCTTCCTTTGCCTCGTTTCTGATCAAAATATGGACCCTTATCCTGATGCTCAAATCTTTTCTTTCGTTGTGGTCCATAGCTCTGCTGGTTACCCTTTGCCTGATCAGCTAATACCTCAGCCTTCTTGTCATCCTCATACATTCGATACATATCTATCAACGTAGGAAAACTTTGAATCTTCTGATAACTAAAAACATATTTCAGTTCAGGTCTCAAACCACTTTCAAACTTGATGCATTTGCTCCTCTCATCGGGATTGTTCTGATAATATGGAGAGTACTTCATCAGTTCCTCGAACTTAGCTGCGTACTCACCCACACTCATGTCTCCTTGCTTTAATTGCAGAAAATCGATTTCCTTTTTCCTTCTTAAATCTTTCGGAAAGTATTTATTGAGGAACTTCTCCTTAAACACACTCCAATTAATATCCCTCCCTTCATAGTGTAGGAGTTGAACTGTGTGATTCCACCAGTTCTCAGCCTCGTCTTCTAGCATATAAACTGCATATGCCATCTTCTGAGCCTTAGTGCAGTCTAAGGTTCTAAAGATCTTATCCATAGTATGAATCCACTTATTAGCCTCCTCATGCCTAAATCCTCCTTCGAACTTAGGTGGATTACAACTTCTGAAATCCGTCAAACTCTTAGTTTCCGAATTACCAACATTATATTGATGAGGCAGTTGTTGAGATTGCTGTTGCTGCCATTGATGCATAGATTCCATCACAGCGGTGATTCTTTCGAATATTGCATCGGTGCGATTTTGGTTTCTAGTCGTCATAATTGACCTGCGCTAATGCTCATGGTCACATATGATGGACTAAAGAAACATTCTCCACATAACCTATCCTAAGGTTATAACAATAGCTTTCATCAATGCATACAATTTCTACACTATATCAATTGCTCCATTCGAGCAAGATACTACTATTCAAAACAATAAATATGCCCTGTGGATACCTGCTTGATGTTGATGACTACCTTTCCGGAGTTGCTTCCACTACTACAGGATCTGACTTTTGCTCTGATACCACTAAGTGTGACACCGTCAAAATACCCCAAGTAATTAATACAAAATAAAGGCTATTACTTTAGAATATATGGACTTGTTGAATATTAGAAAATACTGGGTTCAAAATTTTCTTTTATATTTTCTAAAGAGTCGGGTGCACAAACCAAACATAGGATATTTGGAGAATAGTTCACCTATTACTTTTAAAATCGAATTCGACATTTGCTTTGCTCAAAAGATAGCTTAACAAATCTTAGATAGCATTCTTTTTGAAGATAGATGCATTATATTTCATATAAAGGAACTTAAGTAATGCCATCCAGTTTTCATCTAACCAAGTGATACCATTTCCAAAATGTCATAGTCGAATTCTTTTAAATCAATATCAGAGTAAGCGGAAATAACAGGACTATGAAATACACCATAATATAACTACAGATTTTATATATAACAAAGGTTAGTAATGCATAGTCCAGTGGTAAAGATCTCCAAAATCCCAGAACAAGTCCCTAAGACTATGTATTTATATATACATCAAAATAGACCATGACTCAAGAGTTTTCAAAAGAAGTTCCCACAATATATAAAACTCCAAAACTGGTCTCATAGCACTGGTAGCGACAGTAGTAGTAGTAGTAGTAGAAGTCTTCCAAGAAGTAACAGTAATCACCATCCAACATCTTCAGCAGCAATTTCCTCCACAACATCCACCACACCGGATCCCTGATTCTCATCATTTATCCTATGCATGTACTTAAGGATTATCGTTCCTTCCTCGACTCCTAGTAGAATGAACGACAGGCTCGCCTCCGCTCCCGTCTTCGACAAGATCCTCCTTGATCTTATTTAAATGAGTAGGTGCCCCACCACTGGGTACGAGGTCTGGTGAAGACGTGACCTGAATAAAACTCCTTTAAATAGATGGGGGAGTCTCCTTTAGAACGACTCTAAAATAAAAAGGGTGTGAGCGGGTAGACTGGAATTGAAAACTGTGAAACGAGCGAGCTGGTCGAGTGGGAGTGGTCCCATAGTATATATAAAAAGTTGGTACATGCATATTGTATATGATGGGAATCCTAGACCTACGAGGATGTGACCGAACCAGTGGATTAGGGTGATCTAAGGTAACCACTATCTCACTCTCATACACTACTTAGCAATCCTCGCAGATCCATATGCCACTAAGAAGTGGGCGGACCTCGATGCAAACGATGTAACGCGACATCACCTACAAGGGCATAGGGGTAAGCAATTCTATACACATAATCAATAAAGCTTAAATATTGAAGTAACATAATTATGCACAGATAACCCCAAATCAGTTAACAACCATAGTTAACACTTAGCAAACACTTAATGCAAATAAGTTGTTCATACTCATTCTTAATGTCAAACCTTAACTTTATTAAAGGTAAGTGGCATGATGCCTGACATTCTTCTCGTTCTGAGATTCTCCCTTTAATGTCCTCACGGACGCCGATCCAATATAACAATGCATTCTCAAATCACGAATACGTTACCAAAACGTATAGTGTACTAGCTCGGAAGTGATAAAAATGTCACACTATCAGGTGAACGTCACGCCGCCTAAGGACGTAAACCTATCACTTTTCCTCATACAACGGGTGTGATAAAAAACGTCACCACATCTGATGAACGTCACGTCACCTAAGGACATAAACCTTATCACTTGTGACACACAACAGAGGTGATAAACAACGTCACCATGTCTGATGAACGTCACGTCGCCCCAAACGTAAACCTTACCACTTGTGTGCATCACACCATTGAAACATCAAATCAACAGTATGCCACATACTTCCCACATTGTCCACCTTAATGTGTTATCGAGCTAGTAACAACTTTTCACATTTCCCGAGGTCCTCCTCATGTCACCCGAACATGAGTAAACGATTTAATATCCAAACTCAAAAACGAATGTAATATCTTAACTTAAAGAAACTGATTGGTATATTTCAATATGTAACGTGCCACCCGAGCAACGTTATGACGTGCCACCTGAGCAACGTCCCGTCATCCAAACTGAATACCCATATCATCAATCAATTTCTTTTAAGTCCTGATTCAGTTAGGTTATTGTCATTAGATGCTACATATTGGTTTAGAATTGAAAATGGCCTTTCTAAGTTTTCTACTCAAAAAGACTCGAGTATATTCCACAAGACTCGAGTACTTCTTCACTATACACTCGAGTAGTTTATGAAAGACTCAAGTGTATTATATTTTTCCAGAAACTTTTGTTTTGGGTTTTCTAAAAAATACTCGAGTCGTTCATGATCTACTCGAGTCGTTCACTGACCCAGAAGACTCGAGTAGTTCGTGCAAGACTCGAGTTGTTCATCAAAATGGTTCATTGGTGCGTCAGAAATACTCGAGTATCTAGTCAAAGACTCGAGTATTTGCAGACAGAACACAGCAAAAATTAAGTTTTAACATGCCATTTTCATTTCTAACAAATTCCCAACCAATCCAATGACTGACAAAGTTCATATACCATATATTGAACATGTTAAAACACTTAGATAATATCAGATTACAGATTTTCCAAAGAATCATGTAATTGACCATAAAACATGCAATTTACCAACTCAACATACCAAATTCAGTTCCACACACTTTTGGCATGAAAACAACTTGCATATAGCTCACATGCAATATATAGAACTTGCTCAGAACAACATTAGAACCCAGGTTGGTCTCCAAACCAATTTCCCTATTCAAACTAAGCCCTTAGAGCCTCTTGGTGACTCTCTAATCAAATGCATGCAATTTAAAATATATCTAGTGAATAGAGAGCTTCTCCCTTACCTCTTAGATGTGAATCAACAGAGACTTTACTCAAAACTTAGCTTCTAAACTGAATTCCCCAAACTCCACACTGAAACAGAGCAGTTTCAGCAGAGCACCAAGATTGAATTGGTTGATGCATAAGACAGACATAAAAATTGGGGAAATTAGTCTCTATATAATCTATACAATTCATACTAACTAAAGAAACAAGATTTACATGAGGAGGTTGCCTGAGCTTACCAAAACCAAGCTCCAAAGTAAGCTCCAGGAACCTTAGACAGCAAACAAACTCCAACTTCTAAGCTTCGATTCTTCCAATCTACGAACTCTCAGCTCACAATCTTGGTACATTTGTGAAGCCCTGAATGTGAGCTTAACAATGGTGTATGATTTGTATATCAACTCTTAAGGACCAAAGAGAATCGAAGGCACGAAGTTAAGAACCCTAAACTCAGAAATTCCTCACGGATTTGGCAAAATAAACGGTTGATTCATCAACCATGGTCTTATATAGCTCAATTGAACGCTCATGCACGACGACACGAGTTCAAGGACGTGTTCCTGAGTTGCTATCGTGTCAACTCGTGAGGTATTCCGAGTGGTGACTCAGCAAACGCACTCACGAGTGCAACTCTGACCAAAATACTCGGGTATTCTAAAAAATACTCGAGTTTTTTGGCCAATTTTTGAAAAATATTAATTTTATTTTCTTTCCCTCCAAAACCCTTCTAAAATTACTTCAAGGTCCCAAGACAGGGACTAATGTGCAAAATATTTATTTTCTCATATTAAAAACTATTTAATATTATTATCATTCATAATAAATCACTTTGAAATCAAGAATAAAAATAAATAAACTTTATAATTAACATATTATTAATCAGGGGTTAAAAATCTGGGATGTTACATGATTCACATGGTTATGCATTTCTATCTGTCTGTGATCAATTGTGATTGTTAAATTTTAATCTCATTTGATTATTGTATATGTGTATTGCTTACTCCTATGCCCTTGTTAGGTGATGACCCGATATCTAGCCTGCATCGAGATTAGACCTATCCCTAGTGGCATTTGGACATTTGAAGAGCACCGAGCCACATTTGAGGGGGAGGTAGAGGTCACACTCTATCACCCTAACCCCTTGGCTCGTGTGCGACCTTGTAAATTTAGGATTCCTATCATATATACTATGCACGTACCCTCGTTTTATACTTACCATGGACCACCCCCAGCTCGACCTGTTCGTAGATTTCATAGCTTTCGTTTTTGTGATGCTACTCGTTCTCATCCCTCAGCTTCAAGGATTGTTACTGAGGAGACTCCTTCTTCTAGTCTGACAGGTTTAGGTAGGGCTGCTCCAGCTGTAGACCCTATACCCAGTGGTCGGGTGTCTACTCCGTCGGACGAGGTTGAGGAGGATCCCATGGAGGATGAGAGCGAGGAGGAGGAGCAAGTCGAGCCTACTTCTGGTAGTCGTAGGGGGTGTGGGTGATCCCCAGGTACGGGCATAGTGTAGCTGGTAGGGATCTTAGGCAAGTGATGTAGCTACAGTGAACTATGGCTGAAGCTTATGAGGACCGGTTGACCTGCTCTGTGGCGTCTATTTTGAGTTGTATTTATATTGTACATATTTTTGAGATGTCTTAGAGCTGAGGTCTTTTCTGATGTACCTATACTACTTTTTCTGGACTTTTACTATGGATTTTGTACCACCGTCGATGTACCCGACTTTCTGATGATGATGATGTACTCTTTATGATCTTTATATATATATATATATATATATATATGATGCTTTATCACAAATGATTCAACGGTACTCATTTTATTCCGTACACTCTGAATTCGGCGATTGTTATTATTTTGTTATCACTAAATCTTTCGAGACAACGATGCATTGTAATAAAAAGCTAAGTATTATCTCTTTAATAATGGAAAGGATGTTGTCTCGAATTATTTTACGCAACTTGGACTCTAAAACCGTTATTAAGCCGAATTCAAATTATTTATGTAAAGACAAGGTTCAATCTTTAAGGTACAAATCCAAGACTCTTATGAATCAAAGTTAAAGAAAAATTTTATTCTTATTATTTTTCTAATTAAGTCCATAAAATACATTTTCCAACGCTTTATTTTGTATAAATAAAGTAATGAAAATTTAGGGCGTCGCAAGTGAGATCATCATCATGGCTTTAGTGGACAAATTGAAATTATCATCATTTTTGTTAGTAACAATATTTGTTACATTGCAAACTTTGATAGTTGGTGTGAAGTCTAGAGGACTCTTTGATGAAGTTGCAATTGTAATGACAAACAAAATTCCATAAAATTCCATAACCGATCACTCGTCATTGCAAAGACAAGAATCATGATCATGGATTTTATGATTTGTAAATAGGTGAAAGTCATCGTTTTAAGTTCCTTCCAAATCCATTCGGAATTTCGTTTTGGTTTTTTAGTTTTGAATGGACAGGAGCTTTTCACCATTTTAACATTTATGATGAGAATCACAGAGTTGATGACTGCAATGATATCTTTACTTGGGAAACATTTGAATCAGGGTCTTGTTTGGTTTTTGCAAAGAAAACATGCTGTCCATGAGCTTCGATTTTTATCAATTTTAATAATTGCAGTTATCCAATAAAATAAAATAATATTGTCTGTGATATTTTTTCAAATCTTCATGTAATGACAATAATTCAATGAATTAATATATGATATTTGTCATCAAGGTTTTAGTGTTCAAAGTTAGTTTATCATCATTTACTTTAGTAAAAATATTTGTTACATTGTAAACTTTGATGGATGGTTAAGAATCGTTAGGACTACTCTTTGATGAAGTTGGAATTGTAATGACAAACAAAATTTCACAAGTGATCACTCTTCATTACAAAATTTCATACTTTGAAAACTGGTGAAAGTCATCGTTTTAAGTTCCTTCCTAATCCCTTCGCAAAGTCGCTATGGTTTTGGAGTTTTAAATGAATAGGATTTTTTTCACTATTTTGAAACAAAAATAAAATGATACAACTGCTTTATTCAGATATTTTAGGAATAATTGTATTAGGAATAGAAAGTTAGTTAAGTTTTACTAATATTTACATCACTAATGAATTGTTTTTATTTGCTTATATTTGAGACTGGAGGGAGATACTCCCTTAGTTCCTATATATAAGTATTAGATAGCGGGACTATCTTAATCCTTTTTATAAGCACTTGGTCCAATTTTCCACGACATTAATTATTTCTTTTTCAAAAACACCGTTATTTACTCAACACTTTTTAGAGTTTCAATGCTAATTATAGGAGTAATTTTGAAGCAGTATATCAAATTTTATCAATTCCAATGTCATTAACAATATTAACTAACTTCCTTAATTCACGCGAAATTCCACTCCAAGGGCTCATATATAGGAACAGAGGGAGTAATATTGTTAGTGACATTGGAATTGATAACATTTGATATACGTTTTCAAAATTACCCTTTATAATTATCATTAGAACTCTTACTCTAAAAAGTGTTGAGTAAATAGAGATGTTTGTGGAAAAAAAGAGATATTTATGAAAAAAAATAATTAATGCTATTGAAAATTGGACCAAGTGCTTATAAAAAAAATTAAGATACTCCTGTTATCATTATCTAGTACTTTTATATAGGAACAAAATGATTACCGTACATTTGAAAAGCCATAAATGAATTTATGGGTAGTATTAAATGCATAATTTCCAAATGGACAATTGCATATGGTAAGCAATAAATGACTTTTAATGCCTTATAAATTTCCAATAAATGTCATTTCTTTATGGTAAGCAATAAATGCACTATTGTGTATTTCCTCCAATCTCTATTATAAGAAAAAAAAAAGTAATCGAAATCACACTTAATAAAAAAGTTATTTGAGTAAATTTAATTTTCTTAAATTTAAAAAATATATAGCTATTTTAGGACTTGATTAGCTATTAAAAAAAAAGGACTTGATTAGCTTATAATAAACATTTCCACGTAATTTGAGACTTGATTTCAACCTAGACCTATATAAGAAGAAAAAATACATCATTATAATTGTGAAATCACTCTCCAAATATTTATCGATTATTTTCGGTGAGTGAAATCATCATCATGTCTTTAGTGGACAAATTGAAATTATCATCATTTTTGTTAGTAACAATATTTGTTACATTGCAAACTTTGATGGTTGGTGTGGAGTCTAGAGGACTCTTTGATGAAGTTGCAGTTGTAATGACAAATAAAATTCGACAATCGATCACTCTTCATTGCAAAGACAAGAATAATGATGATGGATTTTATGATTTGAAAACAGGTGAAAGTCATCGTTTTAAGTTCCTTCCAAATCCATTCGGAAATTCATTATGGTTTTGTAGTTTTGAATGGACAGGATCTTTTCACCATTTTAACATTTATGATGAGAATGGTAGAGTTGATGAATGCGATGATATCTGTACTTGGGAAATATTTGAATCAGGGCCTTGTTTGGTTTCTGCAAAGAAAACATGCTATCCATGGAATGAAAATGTTATCCCTGAGCTTGGGTTGTAGTCAATTTTAATAATTGCAGTTATCCAATAAAACAAAATAATATTGTCTATGATTTGTGTCAAATCTTCATGTAATGACAGTAATTCAATGAATTAGTATATAAGATTTGTCATCAAGGTTTTTGTGCACTGCACAAAGTTAGATTATCATCATTTACTTTAGTATCAATGTAACACCCTATCTTAATTACTACACTAATTACCCCAATTCGATTTAGTGATTTGAAAATTTCTTTTTAAAACCCTATAACTTATAAAGATCTACGTAAAATTGGATGGAGTTTATGTTTTAGGGACATTCCCAAAATATACCTTTTCTGTTTAACCTGCATAAAATCTTTCGTTTAAATAGCAGTAGGCCAGCAGGGCCAAAATATAATTTCGGTTCATTCAGTACATCAGTTCCAAAAATATAAGCCAGCTATTGTAGTTGCTTAGCTTTCGAAAGGATAAGTTGAATATTTATACATAAAGTTCTCCGAATAAAACCCCGACCAAACAAATGGTCAAAACCCCCAACTAATTACACTCCACGATGTGGAGTGTACTCCTGCTCGACCACGACTTGTGTAAGCTCCTTCTGCACCTGTAATAAAAATAACAAGAAGAACAACATTACACAGAATTTAGAAAATAATCTCTAAAGAGCTATAGTAATAAACTAAGCCTATTTACATAAAACAATCACGTTAATCACAATCAGTTTCATGCATCATTCTCACTTTCCATTCTATTAACTTATTCATTTTTCTCCCTTGACTTTACTTTCTATTAATTACTTTCCTTTTATTCACTTTCTACTTTTCTTTAATTTCACCCCAATAGGACATTTTCACATGTTAGGACATTTGGCACCTATTAGGACATTTCCACACCCAGTAGGACATTTCATACCCGTTAGGACTTTTCATTTTCTTTAATTCCTTTAGCCACTTAATTCTCTCATGCACTCTAGCCATTCTTGTTACTTAACTCCTTTTAATCGCGTATAATGATTCGTGGTGACACATTCTACACCTAACGAGACCTTTTCCCACCTAATGGGACATTTTTACTTGATGAGACATTTGCACCTAATTGGACATTTGCACCTACTGGGGCATTTGCACCTAACATGACATTTACACCTAATGGGGCGTGTCACCCAACCGGATCATTATTCGGCGCCACAAATACAAGCACATACATACATCACATGCACAAACACATTCCTTTTCATTCACCACTTATAATTAATTATTTCCCTAAATAATGATAACACCCACCCTTCTTACCTCAACCTTGTATAAAATACACTAAGCCTCCAAACCCTAACCTTTTAGCTTTTGTCGTAGCTCCTTAAGTCTTCAACCAAGAAGCAGCCGAATATGCCGTGCGAAAGAGGAGAAGATTCTGATTCCCCTAACCCTTGTATTTGTGATGAAATAGGTGAGAGGGGAAGAGTCTGATTCCCCTAACCCTTGTATTTGGCGCTGGTGCTCGGCCCCGATACCATAAGCCTGCAATTTGTTCAAGTGTCACCAGCTCGGTGTGTTATCAATCCGACCAGATAGTGGTCGGTGCTCGTAAACTGGGTGTCAACTAGTAGGCGTACAATCGAATCGGTTGGACTGAAGTCACGCGAACTGTGTTAGGACCGGACCTCGGTGCTCGGATCCTTAGAAGCACCTACTCGGAATGAGACAGGTAAAGTGAAATGCTCGGCGTGCGGAGGCCGAGATTGTAACACGCCAAATTTTTAATCCCTGATTAATGAAAGTTTAATTATAAATTTTATTTATAATTAATTACTTTTATTTTAATCTTCGATTAAATATGTATTTTGTGTATGCATTTATTAAGTGAGAATGCATGAAAAATAATTTGATGGTTATTTTTCATGAAAAAATAGGAGTTTTGCATATTAGTCCCTATTTAAGGACCTAAGGGTAATATTAGGAAAGATTTTTGGAGGGAAATTAATAAAATAATAAATGGTTCAAAATTGCACTATGGTAATCGATTACCACGACTCCGGTAATCGATTACTATCATGCAGAACAACCATGGTTGAGTGCGTTTGAAGAGTAATCAACGCAATTACCCGTTAATCTCCACGAAATCAGCTCATAGACTCGTCCTAGAACGCGTGTCAATCTGAATGCACGATCAACTCTTCTATAAAAGAAGTGGAGTTGATGAATTTGGTGAATTTCTTGCTTCTTGTACTGAAACTCTGCTGAAATTTCGATTTAGGGTTCTTATTTTCACCCTTCAATTTCTCATTCAATCCTGAACCATAAGCCACAAAATACACACCATTGCAAAGCTTGAAATGCTTTGCATAGACACTAAAATTGTGAGTTGAGAGTTTATGTGTGAAGAGAATCGAGTCCTGTAAGTTGGAGTTCCAAATCTGTCAAACTGAAAACCTAAGGTCTGGAGCTTACTTCCAGCTCTGATTTTGGTAAGCTCCTGTAACCCTTGAGTCTCAAACTCGTTTCATTCTCTTGTCCTCTTTGCAGAGAACAAATCCTAACCATTTTTCCCAAATCTTTTGCATGTTTGATTTGTCAAAAACTCTGATCTTGTAACCTTGTTCAAACTGCTATGCATGTGCTGTTGTCAAAAGGATTTTTGGGAAATCAAGTGTGGAAGCAGTTTCTTTGTGAAGTTTCTGTTTGATCACGTCTGTGAGGTAAGGGGAAAGCTAAACCTACACTAGTTTGAGATTAAAGAGCATGATTTTCATAAGAGAGCCACCAAAAGGCTCTAAGGGCTTAGATTGAATTGGTAATTTGGTTTGGAGACCAAACTGTGCTCTAAAACTTATTTGAGCAAGTCACAAATAATGCATGCATGCTGTGTAAACACTGAAACCATGAATTAATTGAATAGATTGAGTTTTGGTATGTTGAGTTGTTGTTTTAATGGTTTTTATGCATAATGAAGTGAATGATTATGTTCCTGGTGATATGATGTGTTTTCTGAGTTTGAACATGTCCAAAATATGTTATGTGAACTCTGTGAATGTTTGGTTTGGGTTAGATTTGATTAAAAGTGAAAATGGTATGTTAAAACCCAATTTTTAGTGTTTTACTGTCAGGGGTAATCGGTTACTACGATATAGGAATCGATTATCTGCCCTGTTTCTGATCCTGAAAGAAGAAATGCACGTGATAATTGATTACCAGTTCCTTATAATCGATTACCAGTGCTGAAAACACTTAAAAATATCATTTTTATTTCTGAACCATGAATTTAACATTCAAATGAATATTATGGAATGAATTTGAGACTGAAAAATAACTGAATGGGTATTTTAATTCTTGAAGATGTTCATGAATAATGATTTAATTACTTGGACATAATGTTGGATATTATCAAGTAATTTAAATACCAATCAATGAAATTTATTGTGATGCATACATGCATGGAGTTGGTTGATAGATCGAATTATCACGGTTATTTTATAACCTGAGAAGGACCTCTGCGAGCACCAAACACGTCCTGCTTGATGACACGTTTATTTGTAATAAAAGGAAACGTGGCCAATGTGAGGATACTGATGATGTGATTATTACGTTGGAGCGTGACGTCTGCGAGGTTGCGGTGTTTTGAATCACTACCAAGCTTGAGCGTAATACATTTCCAAGGAATTGTATTGAATTGTACCCGCAAAGGTACCGAGTACATAAATTGTACATGAAGTTATAAGGTGGCCGTCCCGGAAAAAGGGAAATAGTTTCTATGGAAGATAGGACTGATGATAGGACATTCATACATCATGCCACACATAAATAATTAAATGTTATTTGATCAATAACCTGCGTGTGAGCATATTATGTGCATTCTTACTCGTCATTGACTTGTGTTTTCGTAATGGCTTGTAATTGATTATATGATTGTTTAATATCTGATATGCATATAAAATGTTAAACCCTTATTCTCTTTCGATTATGTGTATGTTGTTGCTTATCCCTATGCCCTTATAGGTGATGGCCAGATACCTAGCTTGCGTAGAGATCAGACCAATCCCTAGTGGTGTATGGACTTTCGAGGAGCACCGAGCTACTTTTGAGGGTGAGGTGGAGTTCACTCTCTATCACCCTAACCCCCTTGCTCGTGTGCGCCCTCGTAGGTTTAGGGTTCCCATTATCTATACTATGCACGTACCCCCTTTCTATACTTTTAGAGGACCACCACAGCCAGCTCGACCCGTATGTTGGTTCCATACTTTTCTTTTTCGGATAGCCACTCGTTCTCATCCCTCCGCTTCTAGAGTTTTCATTGATGCTGATGTCCCCTCACCTGGTCCGACGGACACTGTTAGGACTGCGCCTGCTGCAGATCCCAGACCCAGTGGTAGGGTCTCTACCCCGACAGACGAGATTGAGGAGGACCCGGAGGAGGGAGAGAGCGAGGAGGAGGTACCAGTAGAGCCGGCTACTAGACCTCGAGGAGGACCGAGTGGTTCCTAGGTATAGGCATAGCATAGGTAGTGCGGATCCTGGACCCGATCTGCACCTGCTGTGGACCCTATGGATGGATGGATGGATGCTACTCTGGTGACATGGACTACTACTACTACTGCTACTGCTACATCTGGATTAGCTCTGGAGCCTTTATTTTGGGTTGTTATATACATTGTACATATTTTTGGGAGCTCTAGAGCATAGATCCCTACTTTTTATATTTCTGTTTTATGGACTTGTATCCTGGACTTGGTTTTCTGACTACTTGGGCTATGTACTCACTTTACCACTGATCTATATATACATATACTATGTTTATATCTACTAATCATAGTCCAATGATTTTCCGCTTACTCTGATATTATTTCAAAAGAGATTCGGCTGTGCTATTTCCAAAGAATAATAAAGTATGCTCTAAATTGACGAGAGATAGCTTCATCATTAGTTTTAATAACAAAACTATATTAAGAATTTAATGTCGAGAGAAGGCTATCTCATTCTGTATTTTTATAAATACCTAAGTTATATTTTATTAATGTCAAAGGACACTGAATCCAATTTTTAATCAATGTGTACGTTATTTTTCGAGATCCAGAGGTTTTGTGATTTTGCGCACCTGACCCATTAGAATTTCAAAGGAAAAGAAAAGAAAAATTTATATTCTATAAATTCTAATACAATACCAAGTCCATAATATTTTCGAGTAGTACTTAATTTATTTAATTATTTATTTCTTAATTACTCGGGTGACGAAAGAGGGTGTTGCAGAGATATCCTGGCCTCGGCGCGAGATCGATTTAGTCACTCTAACGAGATGCTAGGCACGTGGAGGCCGAGATGCCTCGGCGTCGATGCGAGGTTGGTGTGGCCTCTCGATGCTCGGCTGGTAATAGGTCGAACTTCTAATCGGTTGACACAAAACGACTTACTGTGGTCGACTGGTTAATGCTTATGATCGGCGGGCACGAAGTAACTCGTTTGTTGGAACCTACAATCGGTGGGTGAAACAACTAGGATACACTAGGAAAACACCTAGAAGGGGGGGTTGAATATGTGTTTAAGAAATCTTGAAAGATTTTCGAAAGAAACAAATCAAAACGATCAAAACAAATGATTTTCACAAAAATTCTTTAGCCTTAATCGATTAATGACATGAACTAATCGATTAATGCCTCTGTACATTGAAAAATCACTTTTCAATCAAATACGAAAATCAATCAATTAACACGTATAATCAGAGATTCAGCGGAAACAATTAACACCTATATTCTTATTGATTACCTAGGTTATGAAAATGATTTTCCCAAAACCAATTTTGCACAATTAAGATTCAATTCAATCAATTATGAAAAATCACTTTTTCTAGGTTTTCAACCAAGAACACAATGAATAACAAGAATTGTAAAGAGTAGAGAGTTTAGAGATACGACACAGTGATTTATCCTGGTTCACTTTCATCCACTTGAAAGCTACTCCAGTCCCCTCTTCAACCAAGAGAGATTCTTCACTATGAGGAATTAGAGTTTCTCAAATTACAAGTAAATGCCTCACAAGACTCCCTTCTTGCTAGCGTACAAGAGATACCACACACTTGCCTTGTAACCCTATTGATATCTAATCTAACCTCTTCTCTTGCTTGCCGATACCCCACAACAAGACTTCCAATGCTTGCTTCACTACAAGACTTCCAATTGCTTGTTAACACAACAAGGCTTCCAAGTGCTTGATGAAATGCCACACCAAGGCTTCCAAATAACTTTGCTTGATTCACAACCAAGACTTCCAATTGTTGTAGATAGCTTGCCTCTTGCAAAGATTACAACTCAAATGAAAACAAAATAACAATCCTATGAATCTCTTTCAAAAGTCATGAAATATCAACATGAGAGATTCAAGGTTCTTGATCAAAGAATGTAAAAGTTAAAGCTTTGATCTTGAGAAAGTGAGAGAGAATAGAGTGGCTTTGATTCTTTGTAAAATGAATATAAAAAATGATGTATTATGATCACAAAGGTTAGGAATAGGTTTATATAGAATACCCAAAAGTTAGGAATGGTTAGAAGTGCTTTTGAAAAGTGAAAAACTCATTTAAAAACAGTTACAGCTCGTGTTACTCGAGTAACAAAGTTACTACTCGAGTAATCAGTGTAAAACTTGGTCACTACTCGAGTAATCTAAGTTACTACTCGAGTATTTACGCAAGGCTTCAAAATTCTACTCGAGTAATCAGCCCCTTAATCGAGTAGTCAGTTCAAAAAACACTTAAAAACTTGTTTTCTCAAAAACTAAACCTTTTCTTTCAAACCTTTAAGCCACCTATTGATTTTAGGCAAAGTGAATACTCAAAATATGATAAAATCATGCAATCAAAAGAGATTCACTACCCTCTAAGAGACTCTACCCAAACTCATAAACTAAAAGACTTGTGAGGCGAAAGATAAAACATAAAGCATAAACTACCAAACTAAGTCTTCATGAGCTTGCTCTCTCTTCATTACTTGATGTTTGTTGTTGCTTGTTGAGCTTGAACTTGATCAACACATTTAAGCTTGTTCAAAACCTTTTGGCATTTATCAAAACATTCTTCATGGATCTTACATCATTGTGGTCGTCTGGCCACAGCCAAGGGGTGTCAGACGAAACGAGGCCGGCTTAAGACCCCGGTCGTCGCCTTTTGGTCGGCTACGATGGGATAGGTCGGACCGAGGTCTGATCTACTACACTCAAACCCTCTTATCCTCATGATTTCCATTAGTTTCACTTAGAATTATTCTAATTAAGTTTGGAACTAAAAATCGGGATGTTACAATCAATATTTGTTATATTGTAAACTTTGATGGTTGGTGTAGTTGTAATGACAAACAAAATTCCACAACTGATCACTCTTCATTTTAAAATTTCATACTTTGAGAACAAGTGAAAGTTATCGTTTTAAGTTCCTTCCTGATCCCTGCAAAGTTGCTATGGTTTTGTTGTTTTAAATGGATAGGATTTTTTCATTATTTTGAAACAAAAATAAAATGATACAACCGCTTTATTGAGATATTTTAGGAATAATTGTATTAGGAATAAAAAGTTAGTCAAGTTTTACCTATATTTGATATCACTAATAAATTGTTTTTATTATCTTATATTTGATACTGGAGGGAGATACTCCCTTCGTTCCTATATATAAGTACTAGATAGTGAGACTATCTTGATCCTTTTTATAAGCACTTGGTCCAATTTTCCACGACATTAATTATTTCTTTTCCAAAAACATCTCTATTTACTCAACACTTTTTAGAGTTTCAATGCTAATTATAGGAGTAATTTTGAAACATTATATCAAATGTTATCAATTCCAATGTTATTAACAATATTAACTAACTTCCTTAATTCACGCGAAATTCCACTCCAAGGGCTCATATATAGGAACGGAGGGAGTAATATTGTTAGTGACATTGGAATTGATAACATTTGATATACTTTTTCAAAATTACTCTTTATAATTATCATTAGAACTCTAACTCTAAAAGGTATTGAGTAAATAGAGATGTTTGTGGCAAAGAAGAGATATTTTTGAAAAAAAAATTAATGCTATTGAAAATTGGACTAAGTGCTTATAAAAAAGTTTAAGATACTCTCGTTATGATTATCTAGTTCTTATACTCCCTCCATTTCTATTTAACTGTCCGTTTTTGGAGAAGTTTATTGTTTTTTTTATTTGTCATTTTGATGATTTTAAGAGTGTGATAAATGCTACTTTCCACGTTTACCCCTATTTAATAGGGTATTGGTTTTCGTAAGTAGTTGAAAATTAGTAATGATTACAGAGAGATAAAGGGTATAGTAGGAAAAAATATAATTAATGTATTTGAAATCTAAGTAATGATTGTATTTCTTAAAGAGTGTGTTTTGTTTGAAATAGGACAAATAAATAGGAACGAAAGAAGTATATAGTGCGGGTGCGGGCCATAACGGGCCTGGGCTAAATAGTCCGGATACAAAGTAAGTACGCAATCATGAAATCCAAACCCGCACTATACCGGGCTGCGGGCTTGTGCGGGCTGGCCCGCATAATTTTTTCCCAATTTTTTTTTAATTTTACAGCAAAAAAAAAAAAACTAATACCTGTTTGCAAAAACAAAACTCATTTTTTTTTTTTACGGAAAGCAAAACATTTAGCAATCTATTTGCAAAATTTGAGATAACAATTTATGATAGTTTCAACCAAACCCACATACAAAATCTATTTGTAATATCACAATCTATCTCGCGGTTCACTTAGCATGGCCCAATACATAAAGCGTCTATGTCAGATGAGTTTAGGGTAGAAAATATGGGCTGCGCGCCTGCTGCTGCTACTTTAGAGTTAATTACGTGCTTTTTTTTATTTTAATACCGGGCTAAAACCCGGACGGGTAAACCCGGCCCGGGCCCGATTTTTTTAAGGCCCGGCCGGTCCGGGCTAATACACCCGGGTTACTTTTATGTGTCAAATTATGACACTCAAGCCCGCACTTACCCCGGGTTTTTTGGTCCGGCCCGCATCGGCCCGACCCATTTTGACAGCTCTAGTACCATACATTTGAAAAGCCATAAATGAATTTATGGGTAGTATTAAATGCATAATTTCTAAATGGCCAATTGCTTTTGGTAAGCAATAAATGACTTTTAATACCTTATAAATTTCCAATAAATGCCATTTCTTTATGGTAAACAATAAATGCACTAATGTGTGTTATCTTCAGTCTCTATTATAAGAAAAAAGTAATCGAAATTACACTTAATAAGAAAGTTATTTGAATATATTTAATTTTCTTGAATTTTTTAAAAAAATATAGCTATTTTAGGAAAGTTGCATCGAGAATGAAATAAAAATAAAATGAAATAACTACCTTATACAAATATTTTAGGAATAATTGTATTTTGTGAATGGAAAGTTAGTTAACGAATCCTTATATTGGAGACCAATATAGGCATGTCTTGTTTTTCCTATAATAGATCGAAGGGAGCTAGTGTGATATAATTTGATTTACTCCTTTCGTCCCTATATATAAAACTTTTTTGAAAGATTTCATGTCCATTAATAAAGTTGGTTAATTTAGTTAATAATATTGGAAATGAGAATATTTGATATGTATTTTCAATACTACCTCTTTTAATAGTATTGAGAATCTTAAAAGTGTTCAGTAAATAGGGATGTTTGTAGAAATATATTATCATTGAAAATTAATTGGTATAAGATCTATATAAATAAAGACAAAATAAAAATCTCAAAAAGATATTATATATAAGAACGAAGAGGGAGTAATTATTTTATTCTTCTGATCACTTATCAAATAGTTTTTGAAAATATGAGGAAAAATAATGTTAATTTCTTTGGTATTATAGTTTTAAAAATATCTAGTGTATTTGAAAAAGAATAAGAGAAAAAAGCAAGATTTTAATAAATAATAAAATTAAAAAACTTAAGTTAAGTTGAAGAATGGATGCATGTGGATCTCCAATTTCTCCCAAATTTTCGATTGCTCAATCATAACTATTGAAACACGGACAAGTATATCGAGTCATATAAGTAATATAATAGCAAATAGAGTGTCGATTCCACGATGATTAGTGTTATGACAATTATCACCTTATCGAAGTTAAATAAGTGAAATTAGATTAAAAATATTGTTGATTTGAAAAGAAAAGTGTAAAATGATGGTTGAGTTTGGAATGGATAAACGTGCTAGGGACATGGTTTTATCGATAGAATTATCACAATTTTGGATAAATATATGAGCGCTTCCTATGTTAACAACAATTCCAAATACCGTAAGAACTAATTCCTCAGGTACTTACATTGTATTATTAGTTTATACCCCTTAATTCCTCGAACATATAGTGTGGACGACTTCTACCAACACCGTATAAAGTATGACACTTCTAATTTTTTATAAAATACAAAATTTATTAAAAAATTGATAATACCAATAATAGCTTTCCGTCACTCTTTCTCACCCACCAAAACAAGAAGCTCCACTCTATTCTCTAGTAATATATATATATATATATATATATATATATATATAAATAGTAAATAATTATATACATTGAATGAATTGGGTCAACGTATGGGCGATAAGAATTACTAATTACTTAACATAAAATATGTTTGATGCACGAACTTTGAATATTATAATAAAATTTTCAAATAATTATTTAATGTTTATAATAAATAATTTCACGTAATTTGAGACTTGATTTCAACCTAGACCTATATAACAAGAAAAAATACAACATTATAATTGTGAAATCACTCTCCAAATATTTATCGATTACTTTAAATCATCATCATGGTTTTAGTGGACAAATTGAAATTATCATCAGTTTTGTTAGTAACAATATTTGTTACATTGCAAACTTTGATGGTTGGTGTGGAGTCTAGAGGACTCTTTGATGAAGTGGCTGTTGTAATGACAAACAAAATTCCACAACCGATCACTCTTCATTGCAAAGACAAGAATCATGATGATGGATTTTATGATTTGAAAACAGGTGAAAGTCATCGTTTTAAGTTCCTTCCAAATCCATTTGGAGATCCGTTATGGTTTTGTAGTTTTAAATGGAGAGGAGCTTTTCACTATTTTGACATTTATGACGAGAAACACAGAGTTGATGACTGCGATGATATCTGTACTTGGGAAATATTTGAATCAGGACCTTGTTTGATTTCTGCAAAGAAAACATGTTATCCATGGAATAAAAATGTTACCCCTAAGCTTGGATTGTAGTCAATTATAATATTTGCTGTTATCCACTAAAATAAAATAATATTATCTATGATTTGTTTCAAATCTTCGTGTAATGACCGAAATTCAATGAATTAATATATGAGATTTGTCATCAAGGCTTTAGTGCACTAAGTTGGATTGTCATCGATTACTTTAGCCTCTTCCCTGAATTCCAAATTGATTCGCGAATCACTTCCTTAGTCTATGCATTAATTTTTTTTTTCTGGTTTACATGGGAGGTATGGGACTAGAACCCATGATCTGGGGAGGGGGAAATCTTAAGTGTCCTTGCAGCCACCAACTGGGCTATGCATTAATTTTCAAATCAAGTCATTTCTCCCTTCTTCATTACACGATGAAATCAGTTTTTCCTCCTTCAAGCACGCGATTCCGGATGTAAAAGGGGAATCAAATTGACAATTAGTTTTGATTAACATATTTTTATATGTGATAATTTGTTCCTTATTATTCCCTTGTCTTGTTGTAATTATTATTGCATAAATAAGAAGGCATTTGTTGGAACAGCTCCTCCCCTGTCATGGGTTAACTAACAGGAAATTAAAAGTTTCAGACTTTGATTTAGCTTTTTAGCACTAATACGTTTTTTTTTTATTTCCTGTAATTAGAATTGTTTGCTTGTTGGTCTCACTGCTTCGTGTCAAAATGCAGGTGTTATTAGTTATGTTCTCTACTTTGTCATTCAATGTTATTGAATATGTTTTTCTCTTCTCAACTCTAATAATTTGATTTGGTTATAATTATAATAATTCAACGGTTTTTTTTAATATGATTTTGATTATAACTTGAGTCATTTTTCTTGTTTGTTTTAATGCACGGATTAGGCTAAATAACGTATGTTTTGAGTTTTTATTTTTGGGAGTTGATTTTCTGACTCCCCTCTTTTGGGTTTTTATCCCATTTAATTTTATTTTCCAAAATTGCCCCCCTTTCTTTTCTTTTCTTCTTCTTCCACGGTTCCAACCCCTTCCCTTTTTTCTTGTAACATCCACCAGAATTATCCTCGAAATTATAAATATTATATAAATTAAATGAAATAGGAAGTAAATATTAAATAGATAGTAGGTAGATATTTATTAGATATTATGTGAATTATATGTGAATTTTAGTTTTGAAATATGAAAATAACCTTTGATGTGTTAGAATGAAATAATCATGTTTGGATTATTATTATTATTATTATTATTATTATTATTATTATTATTATTATTATTATAATAATTATTAAAAAAATAATAATAATATTTCAATTTTTTAACTGAGTAATCTATTACTAGGAATGGGTAATCGATTACCACGACTCTGATCAGCCAAACAGTAGGGTGGTTTAAGCATGAGTGGTTGAGATTTAACACGATTTTAACCACAAATTCTCATAAAAATCACCATTGGCAGTGTGCTTATTTGGTAGATTTAAAGGAAATTTCCTCTCTGGTCTCTATATGTCGAGAGTATGATACTTGGTTATTGCATCGTCGGACTGCTCACATAAATGTAAATCAGTTAAAGAAACTTCAATCCAAAGACCTAGTGGTCGGACTACCAAAACTGAAATTTGATATAGAAGGTGTTTGCACTTCCTGTAAGAAGTGTAAACAGACTAAAAATAAATTTTCATCAAAAAGGATGGTGTCCACAACAAGGCCATTAAAAATGCTTCATATGGACTTGTTCGGACCATCACAAGTTAAGAGTTTTGGTGGTAACTACTATGCCTTAGTGATAAATGATGACTTTTCCAGATTTACATGAACTTTATTTTTATCTGCAAAAAGTGAAACTTTTCAAAGTTTTAAAGAGCTAGTCAAACGAATTCAAAACCAAGCTAACCAAAAAGTAATTGTTATCCGAACAGACCATGGCGGCGAGTTCGAGAATCACAAATTTGATAAGTTTTGTTCTAAGTTCGGCATTGAGCATCAATTTTCAGCTCCTCGGACTCCTGAGCAAAACAGAGTCGTGGAACGGAAAAACCGAGTACTTGAGGAACTGGCTCGGACAATGCTGAATGAATCTCAAGTTCCTCACTATTTATGGGCGGACGCAGTTAACACTGCATGTCATGTTTTGAACCGAGTCCTTACTCGGCCTATTATAAAGAAAACGCCCTATGAGCTTTACAAGGGTAGAAAGCCAAACATATCATATTATCATGCTTTCGGATGCAAAGTTTTTATTTTAAATAATGGAAAAGATCATCTTGAAAAATTTGATTCAAAAGCTGATGAAGGTATATTTTTAGGCTATTCTGCTCGAAGTAAAGCATACCGAGTGTTCAATAAACGTACTTCCACTATGGAAGAATCTATACATGTGGTATTTGACGAGTCTCCAAAAGGGGACACCTTGAGTTGTGTACAAAGTGCAGGATTAAATGACAACTCTATGAACGAGCACAATGATGATGAGCCAATCATATTTGAGAAAGAAACTCATCATGACGACGCTATCATACCTGATGTCGAAGCTCAGAGGGACGACCTCCCTCCTGCTTGGAAAACAAACAAGAACCATCCTATCGAGAATGTGCTCGAAGATATATCTAAGGGAGTTCTAACTCGTCGGTCAATTCAAAACTTTTGCAATTTCGTCTCTTTTGTTTCTCAAATTGAACCTGATTCTGTTAGTAAAGCGATTGAGGATGAACATTGGGCCATTGCTATGCAAGACGAACTGAACCAATTCATCAAAAATGATGTTTGGGAATTAGTTCCTCGGCCTGATGATCATTCTATAATCGGTACCAAATGGATTTTCAGAAATAAAATGGATGAATCAGGAATAATTATAAGAAACAAAGCAAGATTAGTTGCTCAAGGCTACAACCAAGAGGAAGGAATCGATTATGACGAGACCTTTGCTGCAGTTGCTCGGCTTGAAGCAATCCGAATATTACTTGCTTTTGCATCTGTCATGAAATTCATCCTGTATCAAATGGATGTCAAAAGTGCTTTCATAAACGGATTTATAAATGAAGAAGTGTATGTGAAACAACCTCCTAGTTTTGAAAGTCACGAATTTCCAAACCATGTTTACAAACTTAAAAAGGCTTTGTACGGTCTGAAGCAAGCTCCGAGAGCTTGGTATGATCGACTGAGCTCTTTTCTTTTAGAACAAGGCTTTGACAGAGGGAAGGTTGACACTACCTTATTCATTTTAAAATCTAACAAAGACATTCTATTAGTACAGATTTATGTTGATGATATAATTTTCGGTGTTACTAATGTGTCTTTGTGTAAGAAATTCTCAGCACTCGTGAAAGGTGAATTCGAGATATCGATGATGGGAGAACTTACATTCTTCCTCAATCTTCAAATTAAGCAAGCCGACGGAGGCATCTCTGTACATCAAGGAAAATACTGCAAAGAGCTCCTAAGGAAGTTCGGTATGGAAAATTGCAAGACTGCAGCAACACCGATGAGTACCTCTTGCTATCTTGACAAGGATGAGTCAGGTAAGTCTTCTATATTTAACTGCTTCTCGGCCTGATATTATGTTTAGCGTCTGTATGTGTGCTCGGTTTCAAGCTAATCCGAAAGAATCTCATCTTACTGCTGTAAAACGAATTTTCAAATACTTAAAAGGAACTGAGAACACTGGTTTGTGGTATCCTAAGGATGCTAATCTTAGTTTGATTGGTTATTCGGACTCAGACTTCGCGGGATGCAAGCTTGATCGAAAAAGCACTAGTGGGACCTGCCATCTTTTGGGAAGTTCTCTAGTGTCATGGTTTTCTAAAAAGCAAGCTTGTGTCGTACTTTCTGCCGCAGAAGCCGAGTACATTGCAACTGGTAGTTGCTGTGCTCAAATCCTTTGGATGAAACAACAACTGTCGGACTTCGGTGTAGTATTGGATCACATTCCTATCAAATGTGACAATACAAGCGCAATCAATCTAACTAAGAATCCAGTGTATCACTCTCGAACAAAACACATTGAAATACGACACCATTTCTTACGTGATCATGTTCAAAAAGGTGACTGTGTTTTAGAATTTGTTAGCATTGAAAATCAATTAGCTGATGTTTTTACAAAACCCCTGCCGAGAGAAACTTTTTATCATATTCGGAGGGAGTTAGGCATTTTGGATGAATCAAGTATAAGCTAATTGCTGATTAGTGTCTATAACTTTGCTCGGTCACTATGAAACAGTGTCATAATTCAATGGTAGTCTTGGTCGAATTCCCTTATAATATTTCTCAGCTGCTTGGATAGCTTGTCTGTTGACCGTATATCAATTCTGCCTATTCCCATTCTGGAGGAAATTCGAATTTTTTTTATTACCTTCAGGGGGAGATTGTTGATTTTTTTTTACATTTAGTTCAACCATTAATTCAACAATTGGTATCAGGCATACATTATTTCCAACTTTCAATTAATTGTTTATTATACTCCGTTGGCAATGTGCTTAAATTTTTGGCCCCTTTTTTATCATGCCAAAAGGGGGAGAAAGGTAGTTGTTGTTTTTGTTGTTTCAGGGGAGAAATGTAGTTTCGGTTATATCCCAAAAGGGGGAGAATGCTATTTGCTCTGATGCCATGCCCATAAGGGAGAAAGTTCAAAAGGGGAGGAAGAGGAAGATATGATGCCATTCAACGATCTGATACCCTCAGCAGAACCGATCAAGATCTTCACACGTTCGTACAAAATCAACAAGTATTTGTCATCATCAAAAAGGGGGAGATTGTTGAATCAAAGATTTTGATGCTGTCAAATAAACAAGCTCAGTGTGAAGTATCTCTGATCTCGGCCACCGACGGAAACAATTGAATCCAACCAGAATAACGAAGGAGTCAAAATTCCAAAGACGCGCTCAGTGCTCTCGACATTTAGCTCGGAAGGATTAGTGGATTGGACCATTGTGAATAAACTCGGAGTTAATCATCTTAAGCTCAGACGTACACGGAAGTGATCAATCCGAGCCATCGCTCAGAGTCTATCAGTCGGCCCGACGGATCAGCTCAGCAAGGGAAAAATCGATTTTACCTCTCAAAGTTCCCATGCTTGAAAAGATGTCAAGCTAAAACAAGATGCCAAGCTCGAACTGTCGTCAGGCTCGGCAACACTGTTCATTATCTTCAACCTTCACCAAGTACATCGCCGCATGCACCTCATTAATTATGTACCAGTATAGTACTGTGTGTGGCTGACAGTTTTTGTCCTCATCTCAACGACGCCCAACTGTCATCAAGCTTCAAATTTCAAAATTGGAAAAGGACAGATTTGGACTTGTCTGAAAAAGCAAAGACAAACTAGAACTTGCAGAAAAATGGCAGAAAATGTTCAGGCATATCCGTTGGAGCATCAAGGCATATTCCAAAATCATCTTTCCTCTCTTTCCTACCTTGCGTGGCTACATCACTATAAATAGAGAGCCTTAGTTTCTCCAAAATATATGAGATATAGAAAAAGAAAAAGAAGAACAGAGAACAAAAGCTATAATTTTCATATTCATTCTCTGATATACCAGTGCTCAAACCGCAGAAAAGAGAACAAGTTTAAACACTGTTACATTCATCCAAGCTTAAAATCGTTCTCTACATACTCAACCCTTTCTCAAACACTTATCCGAAAACTCATTTGTTCATTAAACCTTAAACATCATACACACTCGAGTTTCGGGTTGGAGCCTTCATCATCTTCATTCAACCATTTCTTCAAGTCTTGAGTTGTTCTCAAGCACGGTGAAAATCTTGGAAGGTTTCCAAGTTCGTCCAAGAGTTTCTTGGCGATTGAAGTCTTAGGAGGTTCCTGAGCAAAAAACCAAGGAGGTTCTTTGGTGAAAATCCTTGAAGGTTTCAAGGTGTCTTGAAGGTTTCAAGACTGTGAAAATCTGACGTGTGCTCGGGATTTTGTATCAGTAGGTAGAAGCCAAGAGTTTGGAACTCTCTTGGTGGGTTTAATTGATCCCATGTAATCTCTATCTATTTGATTTTATTAAAAGCTCCTTAAAGTTTTTTAAGGGGGACTGGATGTAGCTCACTGTGTTGGTGAGTGAACCAGGATAAAGCTCGGTGTCTCATTTACTTTACCGCTTTCATTTATATTCTGAGCATTTGACCGACCTGATTTAACTTTAACTCAAACGCTCGGATAGTGCTAGAAAATTTCCGCTGCAAACCCGATCCTTTGAGTGTGCAACTCGGATAATCAGTGCTCGGTCTAGAAACTGATTATCAGAATCTGCTCAGCTCAAAGTCTGTATTTTTACTCTTAACAACTAGCTTTATTCGTCTGTTTTCAATACATCACGAAAAATTGGTATTATTGCTTCCAACTACTATTCACCCCCCTCTAGTAGATTGTTAAGCCGTTTTCACGGTTTCCAATGCGAACACTTTATTTCCAACATATGGTCCTTCAGTAATAATATTGTTAGTTTTACTCATAATATTCACTTATTACATTCCATTAATAGAACTTAACAAATATTTCTACGACTCTATTTCGATAGAGCTCCTAATGTCATCTTCATTCAAATTTTTATCACATTGTCATTTCTGTCCATATCAATCAACCAGATCGCGTGCCAAATTGCTCCATCATTTGCGAAGCAGTACCACTGTTCCTATTCTTATTGGGTGGTGGCTTAGAATATTTCCAAATTTCGGCAACATTTGTTATTTTTCAATTATGGATGTGAATATTTCGATAAAACTAATACTGCTATGATAAAATTCAATTATAAAATTTGAGAATAAATATTTATTAAACAAATTATTTAAAAAATATGATTTTTGACCCAGTACAAAATTGGATATCTACAAATATATATAGTAATAATAATAATAAGTAAATATTATTATATCAATAAGTAAATAATAATAAAAATAAATACTAAATAATAAACTAATAATAAAAATGGTAATATTTTTTAAAATATTAAATAATTATATTCATCGAATGAATTGGGTCAACATAAAAATGATAAGAATTATATGTAAGATCCTTTTGAGATTTTTATTTTGTCTTGATTTATTAGATCCTACACCTATTAATTTTCAATATAATGATAATATATTTTCACAAACATCCTTATTTATTTAACACTTTTTAGATTCTTAATACTATTAATAGGGGTAGTTTTAAAAATACATATCAAATATTCATATTTCGAATATTATTAGCTAAATTAACCAATTTTTTTTTAATGAATATGAAATCTGTCAAAAAGGTTTTATGTATTATATAGGAATAGAAGGAGTAAATCAAATTATACCATGCTCCCTTCGATCTCTAATATAGGAAAAGCAAGACATACCTATCTTGGTTTCAAATATATAAGAATTCCTTTTTTTGATAGGCAAAATATTTTTTATTTTTATTTTTTACGAGGACAGGGGAAAGGGATCTAAATCCACCAAATGATGACGCCCAATATCAAAACCGAGACTTTCAATTCCCAAGCCTTAAGACTTGGTACATGACCATGTTTTTATTCCCAAAATATAATTATTCCTAAAATATTTGTCGAAAGTAGTGATTTCATTTTATTTTTGTTTTATTTACAATGCAACTTTCCTAAAATAACTATATTTTTTAAAATAAATTTTAGAAACTAAATATGCTCAAATAACTTTCTTAATAAGTATGATTTCGATTATTTTTTTCTTATAAAAGAGACTGAATATAATTATTCCTAAAATATTTGTCGAAAGTAGTGATTTCATTTTATTTTTGTTTTATTTACAGTGCAACTTTCCTAAAATAGCTATATTTTTTAAAATAAATTTTAGAAAACTAAATATATTCAAATAACTTTCTTAATAAGTGTGATTTCGATTATTTTTTTTCTTATAAAAGAGAGTGAAGAAAATACACATTAACGCATTTATTGCTTACCATAAAGAAATGACATTTATTGGACATTTATAAGGCATTAACAATCATTTATTGCTTACTATAAGCAATTGGCCATTAGGAATTATGCATTTATTAGTGCTTACCATAAATTCATTTATGACTTTTCAAATATATGGTACTCCCTTCGTTTCTATATATAAGCATTAGACTGATAACGGGAGTATCTTAATCTTTTTTATATGCACTTGGTCTAATTTTTAATAGCATTAATTATTTTTTCCATAAATATCTCTTCTTTTTCACAAAAATCTTTATTTACTCAACACGTTTTAGAGTTCTAATGATAATAATTATATGCGCGTAATTTTGAAAAAGTATACCGAATGTTACAAATTCCAATGTCTCTATCAATATTACTCCCTTTGTTCCTATATATAAGCCTTTGGAGTGGACTTTCGCTTGAATTAAGGAAATTAGATAATATTATTAATGACATTATAATCGATAATATTTGATATACTTTTTCAAAATTACTTCTACAATTATCGTTGAAACTCTAAAAAGTGTCGAGTAAATATGAGTGATTTTGGAAAAGAAGTAATTAATGTCATTGAAAAATTGGACCAAATACTTATAAAAAAGATCAAGATAGTCCCGCTATCTAGTGCTTATACATAGGAACATAAGGAGTATCTAACTTCCTTCATCCACAAGTAAGTCCATTTCAAGGGTTTACATAGAAACGGAATAAAAATAATCCATTAGTGATGCCAAATAAAACTAAAACTTAACTAATTTTCTATTCCTAACACAATCATTCCTAAAATATCTCAATAAAACGGTTGTATCATTTATTTTTGTTTCATTCCCAATGCATATTTTCTAAAGGAGTCTATTTCTTTTTGAATTCGAGAAAATTAAATACACTTAACTAATCTCCTTAATAATTTTGAAGTTAATTTTTTTTTATTAAGTCGGATGATTATACGTTAAAGATATTAAAGTGAGTAAATTCTGATTGGAAATCTAAAAACATCATATTATAAGCTAAGATATTACTCCCTCTGTTTCATATGCAATATTCATGGAGTTTTTGTCTCATGTTTCATATGTATTGTTTTTTAAAAAAGCCAATACATAATTAATGTTATTTTTCTCAATACACCCCTATTCATCACACTTCTTTTGTCTCATGTTATATGAGCATTATAGTCTAAATACCATAAATTCTTACATCATTTAATCATTTCTTAAAACTCGTGCATAACTTTAAAATACACTACTAATGAAACGAAGGGAGTTATAAACAACTTAATTCTCATGTAAGTTTATTTTTTTTAAAGATTTCTTAACATGTGTTATAAAACAAATATGACAAATGCTAACAAGTATCATTGATGCACTTGTTAAGAAGTCAAATGAAGTAAATAATCATTAAAAAATGCATTTTATTAGAATTTTGAGACACGAAATAATGCGCATTCATAATTAATTTTCTAATTTTAGAAACCTTAACGAGTGTCCTTAAGACCCAACAAATATTAGGAAAAAAAGCTCATTAATTCTAGGCATTTATTGCTTACAGTAAACGAATGACATTTATTGAGAATTTATTGCTTACCACACAACTGAGAACTTAATTTCAATTTAGGCTATATAAGAAGAAGAAATGCATAATTATGAAATCATTCTTTCAATATTTAACAATTACTTATATGAAGTGAAATCATCATCATGACTTTAGTGAATCAAAAAGTGTTATCCTTTTTTACGTTAATAACAATATTTGTTACAGTGCAAACTTTGATGGTTGGTGTGGAATCAGGATTGATTCGCAAAGCTAGAGTTTTTATGATAAACAAAATTTCAGAACCGGTCACTGTCCATTGCAAAGACAAGAATAATGATGGTGGGTTTTATACTTTGAAAACAGGTGAAAGTTATCTTTTTGATTTCATTCCTAATGTCTTTAGACGATCGCTATGGTTTTGCAGCTTTAAATGGATAGGAGAATTTCATTACTTTAACATTTATGATGCACGTCGAGATAAATGCGTTGAGGATTGCTCTTGGGTAATAATAAAAACTGGACCATGTAAAGTAACTCCAGGAGAATCTGAATGCTTTCCATGGAATAAAGATGTTGCAGAGAGGAATAATAATACTTTATTTGGACTTGGTCTGTAATCACTTTTAATATTTGGAATTATCCAATAAGCTGGTATAATATATAGTTTACCTGCAAGTCTTTATGTAATGACATTAATTCAATGAAAAAATATAATGTTTGCTAAAAATTCTATCTACTTTGGTATTAACATTTAGTCCTTATAGATTTTCGTTAATTTGTGTTTCTTCGACAAAGAAAGCTAAGTGCTTGTCGATATGATAACTTGCTAATTAAGAAGCTTATACAAAGTGTCGACAAAAGGAAAACGTTGGAATTATATACGGATAATTAATTCAGATGGAGTATTTTTGTGGAGTATTATTGGTTGTATTAAATAGTGTTAGGAGACGGTTGAAAAGGTGTTCATGTAACACTCCTTTCGGTAAATTGAAATTAACTTAATTAAGAGAATAAAGTTCCTCTTGATACAAAGAGGCAAATTATCTCCTATTTCCAATTAAATCATAACACATGTCCAAAATTTTTTGTTTACTTATTTTTTTTAGCACAAAACCCAGAGTTTTTCCTTCGTCACAAACAAAACTATTATTGTCGCTTATGCCAAGAAACTGTCACCATCGAAGGCCTTGCTATATGGTTAGACTACACCACCTTTATCAAAACCCACCCAGATCGACGAGACGAAGGGCACTGGTGGAGTGTAATGGAGGAGTAATAGAAAAACTTTACTCCTATATTATTACTTTGAAACTCTTGATTGAGAATATGTACTATACACAACGATGAATTAAAATTAGGCTTCTAGCCTATTCTTACACGCCAATGCTCTTTGTCATTTTATATTATTTGCAAACTCTCTCAGGTCATCATCATCATTGAGCTTCTTGTTCTAGGTAATAGAAATTTCATTGGCATCATTCTTTTTCCCCAGACACCAAAGCACCACCTATCGCAAATTAAATCCCCTGATATGTGGTCCTAATGTAGCTCTTCTTGTTGATAGTGACCAGAAGAAGGAGCAACACTGGTGACCAAAGGGTTCTACTATGGTGGTGACCTGAAAGTGGCATGACAGTGGAGACCAGGGATCTTCAAAAGTCTATAGCGTTTTGCTATTTGCAATTTTTTAGAAAAAAGATAAAATTAAAAGATTTAAAATTGGACAGATGTCATGATTTAATTGGATTGAGGAGATAACTTACCTCCTTATACTAGGAAGAACTTTATTCTCCTTAATTAATAATACTTTATAAAATAGTTAGCAATTTTGAGAGTAATTTTTATTTTTTGATACATATACAATGGAGTATTACCTAACTTTGTTAAAAAGTTTTTAAAGTAATACCATGTTCATCGATATCATTGGTCAAATTCCAAATCAAAAGGTCATATTGTAAAACCTTGTTTTTCTAAAAAAGATTCATTTGATCTTGCACCTTCTGATAAAATTTTTTATAATAGGATAAAGTAACTTTAAATAAAATAGTCGATATTAACTTAAATATACTTTATAATAATAATAATAATAATAATAATAATAAAAAATAAAAGGGGTACTCCCCATTGTTTTACAAGTAATTTACATAATGATGAATAAAGTGGGGTAGTACATCCTAGTAAATAACATAGCAATGGGTTTCGATATGATTACAACCAAAAGAAGACACAAAACAGAACCACAAAAAGCATATGGAACAAGATCATCGACCACTTGTGGATATATCCCCTAGGACATACTCAAGGACGGAGGCGTCGATCACATCAGACTCTAAGTGAGCATTCAAACAAAACTTTCGATTCGAAATCCACTTCTCAACTAGAATCTCCTCTATAACTAACCCAGGATCTTCCCACATCATCTCTGCCTAGCTCATCAATAGTTGGTGGGTCCACTGCAATCTCCTTAGCTACCTCTATTGCTTATACACTATCCCTCATCCACTTCCCCAGAGGAAGATCAGCTAACATTGTCACAAGGCCTCTTGCACCCAATGCCTTTACATTGTTTGGACCGTAGGCTAATGGTACGAAGGTATGATATGTTGTTGCATCATTATCTCAACATACAGGAACCATGGGAGAAGTGTTTAACCAGGGAGGATTAGAGGAAGTAACTGATAAGCATTAAGCCACCTGGTCCAACTAGTGAGAAGCCCAAAAGAGCCACAAAACACCCCACTTGGATGAGGGGATTTATTACAAAATAGTTATGGGCCTTGGTACTTGTTATTTGGAAGTAGAGAACTCCTTAGTACTTTATATTGTTATTTTCAGCCCAGTACTTGACCTACTAGTTTTGTACTTTAAGCAAGAGACGTGATTTTTCTGTGGTCAATGAAAAATTACAAAGTTGCTCTCAATTCTTTATTCTAGATTGTTCTTTCTCTTTAGTTGTGCTAGGGTTTCTACACAAACCCTAACATTGATGCTTTCATTTTTCTCTCATGCCTCCCAAACCAACTTCGCCATCTACGGATGATGTTTTTGCAGCAGTTGTGGACTTTATCAACAATCTCCAATCTCAATTGCTGGCTAGACTGGACCAGATGCAAGAAACAATGGATGCACATCATGATCTTCTCACTTCAGCTGTGAATGGCTTAATGAACTGCATGACTTCCCTCACTATGGGTCAAAACTCTCAGCCTCAACATCACCAGAATGGATTTCAGGGTTCCCAACAACTGTGTCCATACCCTAACACTGGGTCTTCCCACATAGGTACAATTAAACTACCTAAGTTACAGTTAGAACCCTTTGATGGCATTAAACCATTGGATTGGTTGTTTCAAGCTGAATAGTCTTATAATTTGTATTAAATTCCACCGGATGAATGGTTGAATCTGGTTGCTTTTTCTATGAAAGGTTATGCTCTTTGTTGGTATAAGTGGATGTTTCAAAACAATTATCTCACTAATTGGTAAAGTTTTACTAAAGCCCTTGCAACCAGACTTGGTCCATCCTCTTTTACTAATTATCAAGCTGAATTGTTTAAGCTAAGACAAACTAGCTCAGTTGCTTAATATCAAGGGTGTTTTGAAAGAGTCTCTAACTGGGTGGTGGCATTATCCCATGAGATGCTGTTGAATTGTCTTATTTATGGACTTAATCCGGATATTGCTAGAGAATTAGCGATCATGCAACCATTTACTATTACTCATGCTATTGGTATGGCTAAATTGATTGAAAGCAAACTACAAGCCTGTAGACTAGCTTACTCCAGGTTTCCTATATAGAACAACCTTATTTCCATAGTGACGCACTCTACTGCCCCCACACCATCTACTGATCCTAAAATTGCGTCAACTATTCCCATGTCGATTAAGCGTCTTACTACTGCCCAAATGTAGGAGCGAAGGACTCAAAGGTTATGCTATAATTGTGATGAGAAATATATGATTGGGCATTGCTGTCAATCTAAACAGTTTCTATTATTATTAGTCGCTGATGATGAGATTTCACCTAATGATGCACCTCTAATGGTCGAACTGGAAAGTTTTCCCGCTGATTTTATGGCACCAGGACAAGAGGAACCAATCCACTTTCACCTTTCAGACAAGCACTGCAGGGCAACCCCTCTGCTAAGACACTAAAGTTTCAAGGCTCAATTTTTGGACACCCGTGACAGTTTTAGAGGACACGGGGAGCTCTCACAATGTGATGCAACCAGGAATTGCTCAATTTTTACAGCTTGCTATTACACCTACTCCCAAGTTCCTGGTCATGGTAGGAAATGGCGAGCATATCTATTGTGCTGGGTTATGTTAAAACACACCCGTACTCATGCAACAACAATTGTTTGCTATTTCTTTCTACCTCCTACCTATTCAAGGTGCTGATGTTGTACCAGGTATTGAGTGGCTGCGCACACTGGGTGCAGTGACTTTGGATTTTGCTGTACCCTCTATGACTTTTACACACGCCAACAAACCCATCACCCTCACTGGACAACCATCCTCAGTCTCTACCCTAGCCTCCTTCCATCACCTAAAACGACTTTCACACACAGATGCCATAGCTGATTTATACTACATCAACCTCACAAAAATTGACCCACCTCTACAAAACACAAAACTAGCAACCACAAAACAACCTACTAACCCATCTATAACAGCCCTCCTCTCTGACTTCTCACACATATTCCAAACCCCAAAAGGACTTCCCTCTAAAAGACCGCATAACCATTCCATTATCCTAATGTTAAACCCTAAAGATACTCTAACTCCCAAAAAGACACTATGGCCAACTTACTCCAAGACATGCTATAGGAAGGTATTGTGGTTCCTAGTACTAGCCCTTTCTCTTCCCCCGTACTTTTAGTGCGAAAGAAAGACGATACTTGGAGATTTTGTGTTGATTATCGTATCCTAAATGCTATCACTTTTAAGGATCGTTTTCCTATTCCTACCATTGATGAATTATTATATGAATTGGGTGGTGAAACGATTTTTTCTAAAATTGATTTACGATCTGGCTACCACTAGATTCGTGTACGCCCGTAGGACACTCATAAGACAGCTTTTCGGACACACGATGGAAACTATGAGCTCCTTTGGCCTTTTCAATGCCCCAGCAACCTTTCGGGAACCTATGAATGATCTATTACGTCCTTTCCTATGTAAATTTGTATTGGTATTTTTTGATGATATACTCATTTATAGTCCTTCCCTACAAGCGCATATTGATCACTTACGGTTGATTTTAGCTGTTTTTATCTAATAACAAATTCTATGCTAAACTTCCTAAGCTTGTTTTTGGCTTGAACATTGTAGACTATTTGGGGCATATTTTATCAGGCAATGGAGTGCAGCCTGATCCTACCAAGATTCAAGCCATCTTAGAGTGGCCCAGCCCCACTTCACTCTCCTCTCTACACGGTTTTTGGGCCTTACTGGTTATTATCGTCGGTTCATTAAAGGTTACGCCTCTTATGCCACTCCCCTCACCGATCTACTTAAGCTTGGTGCTTTTACATGGACAACAGAGGCTTAGTAGGCCTTTACATCATTACAACAAATAACGACCAATGCACCGGTCTTAGCTCTCCCAAAATTTGAGCAAGTCTTCAATGTCAAGACAGATGCTTCTGCCATAGCCATTATTGCTATCTTGTCTCAAAATGGTCATCCAGTAGCATATTTTAGCAAAAAAATGTCCCTCCGTATGCAATCATCATCTGCTTATGTGCGAGAGATGTTTGCTGTAATAGAGGCAGTAAAGAAGTGGCGTCAATATCTCATTGGGCGAAAATTTTGCATTTTTACAAACCAACAAAGTTTGAAACAATTAATGACTCAATCATTTCATTCCACTGAACAACGGAAATGGGTTACTAAATTGTAGGGATTTGAGTATGAGATAATTTACAGACCTGTCAAAGATAACAGAGCAGCAGATGCTCTCTCTCGCTGCTACGCCGATGAGGAAGCAATCCTAGCTAGCATATCCTCCGTAGTTATTACGTAACAAAGACAAGGAAATCATAAATCAAAACTATAATGGAGCATGAAAAAGAAACACCTTTCCATTACTCTAACTCTCTACTCTACTATGGGGAGAGACTTTTTATACCTACTGCATTGAATATATGATCAATTTTAATATTTGAGTACCATGCCTCTCCATTAGCTGGACACTCGGGTTTGAAACCGACCTTAACCTATTTAGGAACCTCTTTTTTCTGGCCAGGGATGTCCACAAAAACAAAAGAGTATATAAAAAAGTGCGAGATTTGCCAATAGAATAAGTATTCACCTACAAAGAAGAAAGGGTCGCTACATCCTTTACATGTACCACAGCAAGTCTTGGAGGACATCTCCATGGACTTCATCACCCATCTTCCCTCCTCCTTTGGGAACACGGTGATATGGGTCATTGAAGATCGCTTGACAAAGTACAACCACTTCATTGCTCTCCTAAGCAACTTCACAGCACAGCAGCTAACATCCCAGTTTTCTGTAGACATTTGTAAGCTTCATGGCATTCCACGTTCGACTGATCAAGATCCTTTGTTCCTCAGTGGGTTTTGGAAGGAATTGTTCAAGCTGCAAGGAACCAAGTTATGTTTCAGCTCATCATATCACCTTGAATCGAATGGTCAAACAAATGTGGTAAACCGTTGTCTAAAGAGTTACCTTCGCTGTTTCGTTGGGGAACAACCCAAAAGTTGGTACCGTTTCCTTCACCTCACCGAGTATTGGCATAATACCACTAAGCAATCCTCCACGGGTATGACACCCTTTGAAGGTTTGTGTGGAAGGTTACCACCCAAGATCCCTGACTATGTTTCAAGGCGCTCTCGCATTGAATTTCTCGATGCAACCCTACAAGAGCGTAAACTCATCTTAACATCTCTCCGAGACAACTTGTTCAAAGCTAGACAACGCATGCAAGAGCAAGCCAATAAAAATAGACAAGACCATACCTTTGAGGTTGGAGACTGGCCTTGGCTTCGTCTTCAACATACCGTCAAGTATCGGTGGCTCGCCGATCTTCACAGAAACTATCAAAGCGTTTCCATGGCCCATTCTAAGTCATTCGCAAGGTTAGCTCTGTTGTCTACGAGTTGGCCCTGCCCTCAAGCTCCCAAGTCCACCCTGTGTTCCATGTGAGTCTACTCAGTCCCTACCATGGCGAATCAAAGACAACAGCACCAGCCATGCACGCCCAAGAAGAGATCTCGCCATCATCGACCACCGTAAGCAGCGAGCCAACAGTGATTGTGGGTTCGGTTATATGTGGGTCTCGCAAGGTTGGGGATGAAGAGAAAAACGAGGGAGAAAATATTCAAAGTATTTCGAATGAGGGAGCAGATAAACTAGAAGCAATGAAAAAGGGACATGAGAAGGACGGTCCAACAGAGAACCCTGATGAAAGGGTAGAGAAACTAGAAGAAAAACAAATAATGAATTGGGACTCAACAAAGGTGAATACTTTAACTCTGCCAACACAAAAGAGAGTGTGGACAAATCTCTTTTCTTCCTCGGGGATGCCAAAGCCTTTGACCCGGACTTCAAACGTTATTAAAGGCACTTTGGCCAATGTACTTACTCAACCAATTCAAGCTCAGCCGTTTGATCCTACCGTTACTTTCGAGGGTCATTCTCCTCCCTTGGAATCCGCCAGCTAGCCTCCACTTGCTAACTCTCCTCTTAATAGATCTGTTTCTCATTCCCACACGTATGGCTTCTTGAAGATGCCAACAACTCCCTTGCAAGTTGACAAGCCTGCTACCGTTGAAGGGTTTCAACCGGGCCTTGAGGACAAGGCCCATTTGATGGGGTGAGCACTGATAGGCCACCTGGTCCAACTAGTGAGAAGCCCAAAAGAGCCATAAAACACCCCACTTGGTTGAGGGGATTTATTACAAAATAGTTATGGGCCTTGGTACTTATTATTTGGAAGTAGAGAATGCCTTAGTACTTTTTATTGTTATTTTTAGCCCAGTACTTGACCTACTAGTTTTGTACTTAAAGCAAGAGACATGATTTTTTTGTGGTCAATGAAAAATTACAAAGTTGCTCTCAATTCTTTATTCTAGATTGTTCTTTCTCTTCAACAGTGCAAGGGTTCCTACACAAACACTAACAGTAACCAAGATTGTACAAGTTCCCCACCGTACCGGCCTTTGAGATCATGGTATAAAATAACAATATCATAATTTTCAATGGACCCAGGTGCCTAAGCATGGTGTTGCATCTCACCATGTTCGGGCTCCCTCTCATTGATCCAAAGTTAGTCAAGGGGATTTCAGTTGTTATTCTAGTTTCGAAAGTAGTACTATCATCATCATAGGACTTACTCGAACCTTATGGACTGTGCTCGCCTAAGAGACTTCTCCATGGCTTCTTGACGAATCACCTCCATTGCCTTCCCCTATACTGATTAATGTCTGTCTACTTGACCACAGATAAACAAAGTATATTTCCTCTCCACTACTTCGATAGAACTCTTGCAACATATTAATTATAGTCTTTTAAGTCTTTTAATAAGTGATCAACCCAACCTATGGCATCTTCGACATAGCCTTGTCACTACTCCCAGGCTTAGTGTTATTTATATCCACCAAGTATATTTGATGCTAAATGGAATGCTTGTGTGAGATTTGATCTAGAAAAATTCTTCATTGGCTAACTCTCAACAATTTCAATACCATATATGGTAAAAAGGCATCGGTCATGCTTGAAACCAACAACTCTCAATAGTGTGTGAGGAACTAAAGATTTATGATAGTCACATGTCATACAGACGAATATCATTACTATCTTTTCATTTGTTTAACAACATACATGTCTTTTAAGAACATACCAACCCATTATATATAATGTTCCTTAGGTTTCACACAAACCAATAACGGTATTGACTGTTGATCAAAATCATATACTTAATCTATTTGGGACCAAACTCTAGTATTTTGTTTCCTCACGATCCCCAGGGTAATACATATTTATTTCACAAAAACCCTTCACTTCTAAGGTTGTCCTATGAAAATAATTATTACTCTCTCCGTTCTTTATTATCTGTCATATTTCAAAAAAAAAACACGCCCCTTAAGAAAATCAATCATTACTTAAATTTCCAATACATAATTATGTTTTTTTCCACTATACCCTTTCTCTTTCTATAATCATTAATTTTTCTCCACTACTTACGTAAACCAAGACTTATTAAATAAGAGCAAACATGAAAAATAGCATTTATTACACTCTTGAATTTCTCAATATGACAAATAAAAAGAAACAAAATAACGTCTTTTATTAGGCTTTAAAGACAAACCATTAGGGTCTTTATGAATTTCAACTCCTTAAAGTTATCAATAGTTTGACAATATAACAATATCAAAGTATATATGCTTAATTAATACTCCTTCCGGTTTTTATTATAATTCATCTTTTAGAAGATGTTGTTGGTCCTAATTATAAGTCACTTTATATTTCCAATGCATCATTTATTGTTTTTTTTTATTTTTTGTCTTTATTAAATGCTTTGACTGTTTATGTTTTTTTGTTATTGTTCATTAATAAATGAGAACTTTCCAAGTAAAGTGGAGGTGGTAAAATTGTAATGTTACAATATATTCTCATAGAATTCACAAAACTAACAACTTTCCTTAGTATGTGTAATTCGGTTAAGTATACCCTATATATAGTAAAGACCGGAGGGAGTAGTAAATATCATATGACAGTAAATAATTGCAACAACAAGCAAGTATCATACTTTAAACAAAATAGTAGCATGCAAATATACTCATATAACTAGAAGAAATAAATTAGAGGTTCACACACCAAAGACACAATTTATCGCTCATTCTACTACATCATGCTAACAAAACCACATTTTAACTCGCATTGGGTCCACATTCATTGCGAGGAGGCTTGGTAGTAAAAAAGTTTTCATTGTTCTTGATGACATGGATAGTTTAGATCAATTGGATGACTTGTGTGAATTATATAAACATGCAGTTCCAGAAAGCACAGTGATTCCGATAACAAGAAATTTGCATTTGTTTGTTGGAAGAGTTAATGGGATACAGTAGAGATGTTGAGCTTTAACGAATCTCAAGAGCTTTTTAGCTTACATGCCTTCAAGCAAAGATGTCCTCAAGAGGGATACGAGGATCTTTCAAAAAATGCAATTGATTATGCAGAGGGTGTTTCGTTAGCTTTAAAAGTTTTGGGTTCAAATCTTTATGGTACAAGTACTGAGTTTTGGGGAAGTGATTACGAAAGCTGAAGAAATGACCCGACAAACATATTGAAAATGTGTTACGAGTGAGCTATGATGGATTAGACACTCTTCAACGAAAAAATATTTCTAGATATTGGATTCTTTTTCATAGGTGAAGAAAAAAATATTGTGGAAATTAAAGGATATTAAATGCATATGATTTCTTTTCTACTAGTGGAATAAAAATCCTTGAAGATAAAGCTCTTATAACTATTTCATTATACCACAATAAAATACTAATGCATGAGTGCATGACTTACAACAAGATATGGGTTTGAAGATAGTTCGCCAATCTACTGAAAATCCTGGAAAATGTACCCGATTGAGGGATATTCAAGAAGTATCTGATGTACTGACAAATAAAAAGGTAAAGAATGAAATGTGGTACTCCCTCTGTCCCTAAATATAGGACCCCTTTGGAGATTTCACGTCCACTAAGAAAGTGGAATAATTTAGTTAATTGTATTGGAAATGTGAACTTTTTATATGTATTTTCAAAATTACCCCTATTAATATTAGAATATTTCTACCATGCAACCAAATTTTGGATGGTTGCACAACAATCCCTTAAATGAACTAATGATTGTTTGACACGTCAGCTAATGAAGTTCTAAGTTACTGCCATGTCAGCTCAGATTAGCTGATTTGTCAAACAATTATTGGTTCACTAAGGGATTGTTTTGCAACCATCTAAAATTTGGTTGCATGGAAGTAATGCCCTTGATATTATTGAAAATCTAAAAATAGTTAAATAAATAGGGGTGTTTATGGAAAAAAATAATTAATGATTATTGAAAATTGGTAAATGGTCTTATACATAGAGACAAAATAAAAGTGTTAAAAGAATCTTATATATTTTCTTTTCTATGGTTATGCTATACAGGGTGCAATTTCTTTGGGTGAAAATCACAAATGGGATCCAAACCAATAACGTGATGGATCACTATATATGTTAGTTTTTCAAACTTTATTATATAACTAATTGATATTAATCATCATTTGTCCTTTTCCAATTAGATGTGCTTAAATAATTTTAGATAAAAATATTATAGCTAAGCTGACACCATTTACTTTCTTGTTTTGTTGGGGGAGCGATGCATGCAGTTAGGAATAACATTAGCTTTGTCACATATTGACGATGTACTTCGCTTGAGTGCCCACACATTCAATATGATGACCAAGTTAAGACTTCTAAAATTGTATATTCCTTGGGGCAAGGTATTAGGTAAAGTGAAGTATCCTAGAGCCTTTGACAAAATCTCCGATAATTTGAGTTTGAGGTACCTTGAGTGTCATGTCATGGATATGGCTTGAAGTCTCTTCCAACAACTTTTAGAGCTAAGATGCTTGTTGAGATTCGCATGCCATACAGCCATGTTACTGAACTTTGGCAAGGAGTGAAGGTAGATGATATTGGAAATGCATGTTTATGTTCTTTAATTTGGTTTAACTTACAGAAGTTTGATGATTTTTATGTGATGTCTCTGTTTGAGTTGTTTCAGGATGTTGCCAATTTAGAGGCAATCGATCTAAGTGAATGCAAACAGTTGAAGATATTACCAGATTTTTCTAAGGCATCAAAACTTAAATGGGTGAATCTCACTGGTTGTGAGAGTTTGTTGGTTGTTCATCCATCCATTTTATCTTCTGACACACTAGAAACATTGACATTGGATAGCTGAAAAAAACTCAAGAGTCTTAGAAGCTACAAGCATTTAAGATCTCTCTGAGCTTAGCGGGAAAGGCTGCACAGGTCTCAAGGAATTTTCAATGTCGTCGGAAATGATAGAGAAGTTGGATTTAAGCATCACAGGAATTGAAGAATTGCACTCATCGCTTGGGAAGCTAACAAGACTTAGGTCACTCAATATAGAATGTTTCAGGGTAAAGAGTCTTCAAAATTTCAAACTTCAATTCGTGCATCTCTCACATACCTTAAGATTTCTAATTGTAGAATAAAAATGGAGAAACAGAAGCTACATTTTCTATTCGAAGGGTTAACAGTTAACGCATCTAATCTAAATTCACTAAATTTGATGGATTGTTGCAAAATGTTTGAACTCCCTGATAACATCAACGGCTTATCATGGTTGAATAGGCTAATACTAGATGGAAGCAATGTGGAGCGGTTGCCTGAAAGCATAAAGACTCTTCCCAAGTTGTTGATTTTATCCGTAATGAACTGCAGGAAGCTTCAGTATCTACCAGAGCTTCCACCAAATTTGAAAGAGTTGAATGTTGCTAATTGCAGCTCTTCAGTGACAACATCCACTTTTAAGTATCCTACATTCATGCCAGCATTTGGAAAATACATATCGTTAGAGAATTGCATGAAACCATTGCTTTGATGATTGCTTTTTTTTTTCTTTTTCATGATAGATATATTATGACTATAATTGGCTGGACAATGAATTTCATTACGGCCATGTGAAGGTTTGTTTAGCAAGCTAGAAGTAGAATCCCTGCGGTTGCAAATGTAAGGTGGATGAATCAGCAGTAATTGTATTGCTGTTTATATTCTGGCTCTAAATTTGACTTTGTTCTACATAATTTATAGTGTAGCTAACAGAGAGTGTTCCATATAACCATAACTTCAATAATGTTTGACACAACAAAACACTATATATGTTTTTTAAAACATTGTGATCCAAATGTGATGAACACACAATAGTAGCTTCTTAATTGCCTATTGGTCTCTGCATGAGTAGCAATCTTAATTGCCAATTGGTCTGTTTGCATGAATTGCATTCTTAATTACCAATTTTTCTTTTAACGTGAACTTGGGTCCATATAGCAAGATTCATACATAGAAGAAAGCAAATAATCTTGCCAAACAGATGTAGACTTTTTGCATAAGACTTTATATACTAAGTGTTATAATTCACAAGATCTTAAACTATTTATAATTAGCTGCATTATATTTCTATGCATGTAGAAGGCCATGTTTTCATTGCTTCAATCCCAACAAAAAAAAACCATATAAGCTATTTTAGACTTCTAGGATACAATATGCAAATTGTTGAGTACTGTGAGAAGTTAGAATCTCACTATTAAGTTTTATAACATAAAAAAGAAGCCAAAAGTTAATCAAATTGGCTTATTTATGGTTTTAGTCCCTGAAAGTTGAAATGTTTTGATTTTGGTCTCTAAAAGTTTTTTTTGACCTTCATTCATCCTTAATTGTTTTGTTTTGAAAATTTGGTTTTAATCATTGCCGTTAGGAAAAATTTGTTAACTGCTTATGTGGTTAACGAAATGCCACATCAGCATACACGTGTGCAAGTGTTGCATGTCATTGGTAGGATGACGTTGATGATCTGGACCCGCAAGAGCAAAAGGGCCATGGCCCAACCAAAATGTGTTTGTGGATTGGGCTTTGGCCCTTTTGCTCTCGCGGGTCCGAATCATCCACGTCATCCTACCGATGACATTTCATACTTGCACACGTATACGTTGATGTGACATTTTGTTAGTCACATTAGTAGTTAACGGATTTTCTTAATAACAAGAACTAAAACCAAATTTTCAAAAGTCAAAACAATTAAGGATGAGTCATGTTAGTAGTTAACAGATATTCCTTCTATATTTTAGTTTATGAGTTTTTATTCCCCTATACTTTTTTTAAAAAAAATATTTGTTCTCTTGTTTTCAGTGATTTGAATTTTCGTCTCTGTCATTAAATTATTACCCTTTCTTTGTTTTTGTACCTAAATAAAAGTAAATCATAAACAATAAACATTGTTAGCAAAATATAAAAATTAAACATTTTCAACATTTTTGTATAACCATGTGTTAGTTGGTTTGAGTAGATATGGTTTGAAAATTTTTATCACAAATTTGAGGTTTGATTCTTTAATTCATGTACATGAGAAAAATATTGTCGGAAAGGATCCTTGACTTAACATTCAATTAGTAAATTGTTATTTCAATTGCATTTAATAGTTTACATTTAACGTTATATTAATTTTCAATAAACAATCTTCATTAAAAAATGATTAAGAAACTTTCATAGAGATACATGTGCACAAGTTTATAATTTATATATAAGATTGTGACATTTGTCATTTATGTTTTTTATTTTATTTTTTTAATTTAAAAAGTTACAAATGTCAAAATTTTATGTGGAGGTTGTAGTAGAAATTCCTGTATAAATCTCTTAATCATTTCATCTCATCTAATTTTTGGAAAGCTCAACCACTGTAATTAAAAGGGAAATGTCCATATTACTACTTCATTTAACTTAAAAAATAAAGATTAAGAATTGATTTTATCAGGAAAAAAACTAATACTCCCTCCGTCCCTAAATATAAGACCATTTTGTCACTTTTATTTTGTCCCTATTTATAAGACCTTTTACCAATTTTCAATGAGCATTAATTACTTTTTTTTTTCACAAACACCCCTATTTATTTAACACTTTTTAGATTCCCAATAATATTAATAGCGGTAATTTTGAAAATACATATCAAAAGTTCACATTTCCAATACAATTAACTAAATTATTATTCCACTTTTTTAATGGCCGTGAAATCTTCCAAAAGGGTCTTATATATAGCAACGGAGGAAGTAATTCATGCACATGTGTTAGAAAAGTTCAACACTTGCCTTATTCACATAAAACACAAGTGATAAAATCATTCGATATATGCACGTGCAGATTATAGATAAAATCTGTCTTGAACCTGTGACCAACAAAATGTCTCGACAAGTTATACCTGCATCATAACCATCTTGAGCACCGGAAGCCCTGCGCGAAATAAATAATAAGGCCCCATGAAAAAAAATGGTATAATAAGTCAAAAATAATTATATTTCACATAATTTAAGGGTTTTCTTAACCTCAATTGTTAGGGCTAAGAATAAGAACCCACCATTATTAGTTTATTTTTATTGAAAAATGCTATATTTCGAATATATATATATATATATATTCACTATGAGGTTCTTAGGTGAAGAAAACTCAAAATTTAATCTTTGTATATAATCTCAACTCATTCTCAAAACTAAATTTGAACATTCACGTGAAAAGTGTCATTCTCTTAGTTTTTTTTTTAAAGCAAAATCATCAATTAAATCCTTATAATCAACCTTCTTCGAGCACAACAAGAAAAAACCTTTATTGCAATGACAATGTCATTGCAAAAAACCAAAATTCGATGCAAAAAATATTTTATGCAACGACTTGGGTCGTTTGCGGGTAAAGACATTGCAAAAGGGTATAGCAACAACTTTAATTTCTTTGTTGTTATAAAGTACAATTTTCAGCAAAGACATGGGTCGTTGCATAAGAGATGTCATTACTAAACAGGACTAGCAAATGTGTACATGTAATCTATTTCGCAACGTCATTGTCGTTGCAAAACACATTTTGCTTTTGAAACAACAAAATTGTCGTTGCAATAGCCTTTGTTTAATTAAAAAAAATATTTGACCAAATAAATCTTGCTTATGCTTCAAATTTTGAAGTACTTTTAATACGGTTACATAACTACTAAATTTATAACAGAGACATTAGACTAAAATTTATTCAGTTATTATAAGTTTTGTTTATTACAAGACACAAAATAAGAACATATAAAAAAATAAAAACTCAAAACATATGTTGTTTAGCCCAATCCGTGCAGTAAAACAAAGGAGAAAACTTGCTCAAGTAGTTAGAACCAAAATCATATTAAAAAAAACAGTAATGGTATGCGAATATTCAGATATGCAATTTTATTATTTATGGATATAAGACAAGCCAAATGTTAGATTCAGATATCAAATCTGGATGTTCATATAACATTACTCTTAAAAAAAGTAAAAAATGGTGTCAAATTTAGCGCATATCATCTTTTATCATTCATTATTCAAATTATAACCAAATCAGATTATTAGAATTTTTTTTTGGTTTGCACCCTGGTATCCGGCCCATTTGGCCGACTAATCCAGTTCGAGGGGTCCCGGGGTTAAGGTTTTATTCCTCTTCCAACGTCGATCAGATTATTAGAATTGAGAAGAGAAAAACATATTCAATATCATAGAATGACAAACTAGAGAACATAACTAATAACACCTGCATTTTGTCATGAAGCAATGAGACCAACATGCAAACAATTCTAATTACAGGAAATAAAAAAACTTATTAATCAAAGTCTGAAATTTTTCTTGTTAACCCATGACAAGGGGGGAGCTGTTCGAACAAATGTCTTCATAGCTTATTTATGCAATAATAATTGCAACAAGACAAGGGAATAAGGAACAAATGATCACATATTAGAATGTGTTAATCAAAACTAAGCCTAAGAACTTATGCGAACAATCCATAAGCCTTTAGGGACTTTAAAATTCGAATCGAAGAAGGAATGAATCAATTTGATTCCCCTTTCACATCCGGAACTGCATGATTGAAGAAGGGAAAATGTGATTTCATCGCATAATGAAGATTGAAGAAGAGAGAAATTACTTGATTTTAAAATTATGCATAGATTCATGATTAGGTCGAGATTGGTGAGGATTGAAGCTCGATTATCGCGTAAGGAAGTGATTCGCGAATCAATTTGGGATTAAGGGAAGAGAAAGGGGTGGCTAGGGTTAGAGTTTTGGGAACGAATTATAGTCCACAAACCCCATCCCCCCCAAACCCCAATTTAAGTGTGAAATGTGAAAAATGCCCTTATTTATTAATTTCCCTCCAAAAAATCAAACCTCAAACCCTAATAGTTTTAGTCCCAAACCCCAATCCTAATTTAGCTAAAACCCCAAACTCCATAACCTTCCACCTTCTCACACAAGTAACCCCCCATATTCAAACTCCTCATCTTCCTATTCAAGAATCTAACACTTTCATTCTTCTCTCAAACCCTACAACACTTTTATCTCCAAAACCTTCCACTTTTTCATCATTGATGCTCACAAGGACCTGTAGTGGACGTTATATACGTGTTGTTGAAGGTAAGCAACTTATCTTTCGGAGTTTAATTAGAAAACTGCACAAGTATTTTTCGACCCTCTACTATCGGAATCTTTTTTTCTTCCCAAATACAACAGCTTCTTTGTCAATTATAGCTTCTTTGACAATTTGTGAAAGTCCCTAAAGAGTTAATACTTTGAACTTTGAGCAATTACACATGAATTAAACTCTAGTATCAATTCCAAGAACCCCGTGTTGGAATTTACTAGGAAGCAGAAAACAAAAAAAAACACGTAACATCAAGAAATCAACAAATTAACAAAATAGAGAGAAAACGAAGCGCTGAATGACGGAGAGGAGGTTGTTGGCGGCGACGTTGGAGAACGATGATGAGGAAAGCAACCTGAGTTGCAGAGGGAATGAAAGAGAGAGAGAGAGAGAGAGAGAGAGAGAGAGAGAGAGTGTGTGTGTGTGTGTGTGTGTGTGTGTGTATAGGGGAAAGTGGGGTTTGGGATTTGATTTTGAGTAAGGGAAGGAGAGAGTGTAACATCCACCGGAATTTACCCTCGAATCTATAATTAAAATATTAAATATATTATATAATTATAATTTGAATAGTAAATAAATGCTATGTGAATATTGTGTGAATTATATCATTATTATGTGAATTATAATTATAATGTATGGAAATAATTTTGGAAGAATTTTAAAGAAATAAGCCTTTTATAGTATATAGAAATAAAATAAAATAATAATTTTTAAAAATTGTAAAATTTTCATCTTGACAATCGATTGCTCTTGACAATCGATTGTCACGATGCTGCACTGCCAACAGTATGGCGGTTTAAGCACGAGTGGCTGAGGAATTTCGCATTTTTAACCACAAATTTGGCCAAAATATCAACCTAGCACTGTGCTAGATTGATAATGACACTTTGGGAGGGGTTATTTTAAATGATTGAGTGATTAAACTCCCTCCAAAGTCATGAACAAACCTGCCAAAGCTCTAAAATCTTGTTTTTCAACTTCCCTTGATTCGTTTTCTATGATCCAAGCCTCAAATCCTTACAAATCTTATACCAAATTAAAGCTCGTTCAACCCTCTTCAATTTGGTACCAAGTTTGCTCGATTTGGTGGTCTGTCGAAGGAGATATAGACCTGCAAAGATTGGTGTTCAAATCTGAAATCGATCTGAATTTCAGATTCAAGGAGTTGTCTTTCCTTGATTCGTGTGGTAAGCTCAAGCATCCTTTGGGATTCAAACTTGTTTTATTTTCAAGGTTTCATGTCCTAGTTTTGATTCTAATCATTGATCACGAATTATTGTGCCTTATTCTTTGTGATCAAGACTGATTTTGTTGTCTTGCCAAACTGAAAACAGAGCACTTGCAGCTGAAAACCAAAGCTTGGGATTTTCCCAACCAAATCGTATCTTTCCATTCCAAACCAATCTGAATCTTTGAAATATGTAAGGGAGAAGTTATCCGGGTGCTAGAATAATAATCCAAAGGCTAGAAATATAGGAGTTCACTTGAACTCAAGGGCAAAAGTGTTGAAATTGACACTTGAATTGAGATAGTGACTTGGAGGTCATTTTAATCTCAATTCTTGATTAGAACAACTTATAATCATCATATCTGAGCTAAATAAACAATGAATTTGGACTTTTATACAAGAGAAATGAAATTCGTATGTCAAGTTGTCATTTTTACGTGTTTATGCATATTGAATGAATTGAATATGAAATTGATGGAATCATTGCTTGAAATATGCATTGACATGTGTAAATATATGTGTTTTGGATCTATTTTGAGTTAGTTTGGTTAAAGTGAAGTATATCAAAATTTGATGTTTGAAAACCACTTTCAGTATGCTGATTTTCTGCATGACGATCAATCAATTGTCATGACTTGACAATCTATTGTCATGTTGTCTGAAAGCCAAAATTTGAAATTTTAAACGTGACAATCGATTGTCTAACCTTGCTAGACAATCGATTATCCTGGCTCAAAATCTCCATTTTATCAATTTTGATGGTACTTAACTATATCCAAACCTCTTTTATTGATTTTGAGATTAGAATTGTAAATATGTGTTGATTTTAGATGATGAATGATTATGAATTTGAATTGATGATTTCGAAATGAATTAAATTATGAAAAGTGAAACGATAAATTGTTTGTATTTGCACGAGGAGTTGCAAATAGTGAAATAATGATGGTATGATGAAAATGGAATGATGATAAATGAGTCAATGATAAAGAGTGTTAATGATCCATACATGCATTGAGTGAGATTTGCTCCAGTTTCTGAGGCCTTTATACTAGTTACGCTGGGCGGAGGAAACCTGTAAGTCATGAGCGCTGGGCGGAGGAAGCCTGTAAGTCGTGAAAGGTCGAGCGGAGGAAGCTCATGAGGACCCATTTCCCTCCAAACTGTGATGCCCCGAGATATGATTGAGATGAGATTAGCATGCATCATGCCACTTAATTACAAGAGTATTGTATTGATAAATTGGGTGTGCAATTGTACATGCATATTCTCTGATTATTTAATTATTTGTGATTGTTATTCTAGTTCTGCTAGATTATTATGTGATGATGTGCTTCGACTATGACTTACTCCCCTGCCCTTTTGTTTGTCAGGTAATGGATCAGAACCCGATCTACATAGAGATGAGGTTCATTCCCGAGGGGGCATAGCATAGGAGGGGTACCAACTTGATATTAGAGTGGATGGTGGAGATCATGATCCGCCGTCTGAACCCTCTCCCTCATATGCATTCCCTGAGAACTTGCATACCCGTAGTCCTTATCACTCGTCTTTTCCCTGACTAGTATGGGATGATATGTGACGATGTGGTAACAAAGTCCTATGTGTATATTTCTGCTGATGTTTTGGAGTTGAGAACCAAGGCTCTGGGTTATATCTTTTGGTCTGTGATATATTGTGTATATTTTAACTCAGAGTCTAACTTTTGGTGTTATGAAAGCTACGCTGCGCTGCTAATGATGTGATACATGCTTTGAAACCTTTTTGATGATAATGTATATGACGTGCATTAGTTTTCATCTCTATGTGGATAATGAATGATGTGTTGATTTAGTGATGGCTTAAGTTTAGGCTAAATTACTCATTTGGTCCCTTACCTTATTTTTCAATTTCAAATTGGTCCCTTACCTTTTTTTGGTTTCATATTGGTCCCTTATGTTTCTTTTCGCTGTCAATTTGGTCCCAAAATCACTGTTCATCTTATGTGGACCAATATGTTATGGACACGTGTCACTTTCTTTCTCCACGTGGACCAATATAATATTGAGACGTAGGATGAATAGTGATTTTGGGACCAAATTGACAGCAAAAAGAAACATAAGGGACCAATATGAAATCAAAAAAAGGTAAGGGACCAATTTGAAATTGAAAAATAAGGTAAGGGACTAAATGAGTAATTTAGCCCTTAAGTTTATTTTCCTAAAAGGATAAAAATTAACCCGCATTTTTATAAAAGAATTAAAGAAAAAGGGGAATAAATTTGGGTCATCGCAGAGAGTGGAAGGGGTAAGGGATATTACAGGAATATTAAGAAAATTTTGATTTGGGGATTAAAATTCTTTGGGAATTACACCAGCAGTAGCAACTTTTGCTATTGATGCTGCCGCAAATAAACAAAACGGCCAAACACCCCTTTCTTTTTTTTTTGGGCTTTGGGCCCTCTTTTTTCTTGTTTTCTTATAACTCCAAAAAAAAAACTTAATAACCTTGAATTACACATAATGCATCCAAACAAATCTTTATTTATTATTATTATTAGTATTATTATTATTATTATTATTATTTAATAATATTCAATTATAAAATTTGAGAGTAAAAATTTATTAAACAAATTACTTAACAAATATGATTTTTGACCACAGACAAAATTGAGTGTCTACAAATATATATATATATATATATATATATAGTAATATTATTAATAATAAATCAATCAATAAATAATAATAACAAATAAAATAATGATAAAAATAGTAATATTTTTTAAAATATTAAATAATTATATACATTGAATGAATTGAGTCAAAGTAAAGACAATAAGAATTAGAGTTAATAGTCACCTTGGCATCACGAAGTGTAAATTTTGATCCCCGAAAGATTCATATGGGCATCACATAAGTCCCTTAAAGGACCAATGTGAGCCATATTAATTTTTAGGGACTAAAATGATGCCAAAATTCTTTTGGAAATTAAATTGATGACCAGTGTATCTTTCGAGTATTAAAATGATTATTAACTCTAAGAATTACTAATTACTAATTACTAAACATGAAATTCGTTTGATGCACGAACATTGAATATCATATTAAAATTTTCATAAGTTCAAAATAATTATTTAATGATTATAATAAACAATTCCACGTAATTTAAGACTTGATTTTAACCTAGATAGACCTATATAAGAAGAAAAAATGCATCACTATAGCTGTGAAATCATTCTCCAAATATTTACTTTCAGTGGGTAAAAACATCATCATGGCTTTAGTGGTCAATTTTAAATTATCATCATTTTTCTTAGTAACAATATTTGTTACATTGCAAACTTTGATGTTTGGTGCGGAGTCAGGAATCTTTGATGAAGTTACAATTGTAATGACAAACAAAATTCCACAACCGATCACTCTTCATTGCAAAGACAAGAATAATGATGATGAATTTCATACTTTGAAAACAGGTGAAACTTATAGTTTTAAGTTCGCTCCAATTGCTAATCCATTCGCACATCCTTTATGGTTTTGCAGTTTTAAATGGATAGGAGCTTTTCACTATTTTGACATTTATGATGAGAAAAGGAGAGCTGATCCTTGTATTTATTCTGGAGTTAATACCTGTGCTTGGGAAATATTTGCATCAGGACCTTGTTTGGTTTCTGCAAATAAAAAATGTTATCCGTGGAATAAAAATGTTATCGCAGGGCTTGGATTGTAGTCACTTTTAATATTTGGAGTTATCCTATAAAATAAAATAATATAATCTATGATTTGTTGCAAATCTTGATGTAATGTCATTAATTAAATGAATGAATTAACATGAGATTTGTTATAATTCTCTCGGTACTGAGTTTTAAGATTTTATCCCTTTTATATTTTAATTTATTTGAGTTTTTGCCCCCATATTATTTTTCTTTGGATATTTGTTTTCTTGTTTTCACTTATTTGAACTTAAATTATCTGTCATTAAATTGTTTCCTATCTTTGCTTTTGTACCAAAAGAAAAGTAAAGCATAAAATAATAAACATAGTGAGCAAAAGACAAATATTAAACATTATCATTAGCATTTTTGTATAATCCTATATCAGTTGGTTTGAGTAAAATTGGTTTGGAATGCTTTATTACAAATTTGAGTTTTGATCATTTAATTCATCTATATGAGAAATATACTGTAAGAAGGGATCCTTGACTTAACATTAAACTAGGAAATTGTTATTAAAATTGCATTTAATACTTTACATTTAATGTTTTATTAATTTTTAATAAACAGTCTTATTTGCAAGCCAGATAGCGAGCCATCACATAATAACGGTAAGGGAGTAGGCAATACACATTTACATAATTAAATATTGAGGAATAAATAACCTAACATTCACAACCAAACATTTCAGCAGATAGAAATGCATACACATATGAGCACGCCTTTAATTTCAATAATTCTTTACCAATGCAAGTGGCATGATGCATGTTTTCTATCTCACAATCTGAGGCCTCTAATACTAATCAATCTCGGGTGTCCATCCAAATACACCAGTGTACTTCCAAAGCACAAAAATACGTTTCCAGAACGTATGACGAACATGCTTGGCACGTGATTCACAACGTCACTCCCAGAGTAGTGTACGTCACGTTCCTCGAACGTAATAACCACATCAACAGTATTCCTCTATACTGGTCACATTATCAGAATATGTCATCAAGAAAGTTATTTGGTACTCCCAATGTACCCTCCTCATATTCCAAGAACATGACAAACGATAACCTTGCCAACCTATTTCATCCCAATCAACATGCATGTATGCAAATATGGCATAAATTACTTGATTGGCCTTTAAATTATTTTCCACAAATTTCCAGTATCCTTCTTGCATAATAAAATGCATATCATTAAAATAAACCCACGTGCCATAACTCAATTAAAATTTCCAAATAAATTATTAAGGCAACAAAAAGGGAAATAAATTTGGGTCGTCGCAGAGAGTGGAAAGGGTAAGGAATATTACAAGAATATTAAGAAAATTTTGGTTTGGGGATTAAAATTCTTTGGGAATTACACCAGCAGTAGCAACTTTTGCTGTTGATGGTGCCACAAATAAGCAAAACGGCCCAACACCCCTTTCTTTTTGTTTTTTGGGCTTTGAGCCCTCTTTTTTCTTGTTTTCTTATAACTCCCAAAAGAAACTTAATAACCTTGAATTACACATAATGGATCCAAAGAAATTTTTATTTATTTGTTTATTATTATTATTATCATTTAATAATATTCAATTATAAAATTTGAGAGTAAAGATTTATTATACAAATTACATAACAAATATGATTTTTGACCACAGACAAAATTGAGTGTCTACAAATATATATATATATATATAGTAATATTATTAATAATAAATCAATCAGTAAATAATAATAATAATAAATAAAATAATGATAAAAAATAGTAATATTTTTTAAAATATTAAATAATTATATACATTGAATGAATTGGGTCAAAGTAAAGACAATAAGAATTAGAGTTAATAGTCACCTTGGCATCACGAAGTGTAAATTTTGATCTCCGAAAAATTCATATGGGCATCACATAAGTCCCTTAAAGGACCAATGTGGAGCCATATTAATTTTTAGGGATTAAAATGATGCCAAAATTCTTTTGAAAATTAAATTGATGACCAGTGTATCTTTCGGGTATTAAAATGATTATTAACTCTAAGAATTATTAATTACTAATTACTAAACATGAAATTCGTTTGATTCACGAACATTGAATATCATATTAAAATTTTCAAAAGTTCAAATAATTATTTACTGATTATAATAAGTAATTCCACGTAATTTAAGACTTGATTTTAACCTAGATAGACCTATATAAGAAGAAAAAATGCATCACTGTAACTATGAAATCATTCTCCAAATATTTACTTTCAGTGGGTGAAAACATCATCATGGCTTTAGTGGTCAAATTTAAATTATCATCATTTTTCTTAGTAACAATATTTGTTACATTGCAAACTTTGATGTTTGGTGCGGAGTCAGGAATCTTTGATGAAGTTACAATTGTAATGACAAACAAAATTTCACAACCGATCACTCTTCATTGCAAAGACAAGAATAATGATGATGGATTTCATACTTTGAAAACAGGTGAAACTTATAGTTTTAAGTTCGCTCCAATTGCTAATCCATTCGCACATCCTTTATGGTTTTGCAGTTTTAAATGGATAGGAGCTTTTCACTATTTTGACATTTATGATGAGAAAAGGAGAGTTGATCCTTGTATTTATTCTGGAGTTAATACCTGTGCTTGGGAAATATTTGCATCAGGACCTTGTTTGGTTTCTGCAAATAAAAAATGTTATCCATGGAATAAAAATGTTATGGCAGGGCTTGGATTGTAGTCACTTTTAACATTTGGAGTTATCCTATAAAATAAAATAATATAATCTATGATTTGTTGCAAATCTTGATGTAATGTCATTAATTAAATGAATGAATTAACATGAGATTTGTTATAATTCTCTCGTTATTGAGTTTTAAGATTTTATCCCTTTTATATTTTAATTTAGAGTGAAGGGACACTTTGGTCCCTCAAGTTTTTCGACAGGGACACTTTAGTCCCTCAAGAAATTTAATTCATTTTTAGTACCAATTTAGTCCCTGTGTTTTCCAAAAGTACCAATTTAGTCCCTCATGTTTTCCAAAAGTACCAATTTAGTCCCTCAACGAAGTGACTAACGGAAATAGGACAGGGACTAAATTGGTACTTTTGGAAAACTTTGGGGACTAAAAATGAATTAAATTTCTTGATGGACTAAAGTGTCCCTGTCGAAAAACTTGAGGGACCAAAGTGTCCCTTCACTCCTTAATTTATTTAAGTTTTTGCCCCCAAATTATTTTTCTTTGGATATTTGTTTTCTTGTTTTCACATATTTGAACTTAAATTATCTGTCATTAAATTGTTTCCTATCTTTGCTTTTGTACCAAAAGAAAAGTAAAGCATAAAATAATAAACATAGTGAGCAAATGACAAATATTAAACATTACCATTAGCATTTTTGTATAATCCTATGTTAGTTGGTTTGAGTAAGATTGGTTTGGAATTCTTTATTACAAATTTGAGTTTTGATCATTTAATTCATCTATATGAGAAATATACTGTAAGAAGGGATCCTTGACTTAACATTAAATTAGGAAATTGTTATTAAAATTGCATTTAATACTTTACATTTAATATTTTATTAATTTTTAATAAACAGTCTTATTTGCAAGCCAGATAGCGAGCCATCACATAATAAGGGTACGGGAGTAACCAATACACATTTACATCATTAAATAATGATGAATAAATAACCTAACATTCACAACCAAACAATTCAGCAGATAGAAATGCATACACATATGAGCACGCCTTTAATTTCAATAATTCTTTACCAATGCAAGTGGCAATGATGCATGTTTTCTATCTCACAACCTGAGGCCTCCAATTCTAATCAATTTCGGATGTTCATCCAAATACACCAGTGTACTCCCAAAGCACAAAAATACGTTCCCAGAACGCATGACGAACACGCTTGGCACGTGATTCACAACGTCACTCCCAGAATAGTGTACGTCACGTTCCTCGAACGTAATAACCACATCAACAGTATACCTCTATACTGGTCACATTCCCAGAATATGTCATCAAGCAAGTTATTTGATACTCCCACAGTACCCTCCTCATGTTCCAAGAACATGACAAACGATAACCTTGCCAACCTATTTCATCCCAATCACCATGCATGTATGCAAATATGGCATAAATTACTTGATTGGCCTTTAAATTATTTTCCACAAATTTCCAGTATCCTTCTGGTATAATAAAATGCATATCATTAAAATAAACCCACGTGCCATAACTCAATTAAAATTTCCAAATAAATTATTAAGGCACTTAAAATAAATTACCCTCGATAAACATAATTTTTCCACAGGATGAATCTGGATAATTCACTTGAATTTAAGTTAAAAGAATGTAATTAAAATTGTAATAGTCAATTCATAAAAATTCTCTTTAAAATTTTGTTTCCGGTATAGAATCTAACAAGTTACTGTTGCTGGTTAAATTATGTAGCAGAAACACTGAAATTGGTGTTTTTCAATACATTTTTCAATCACACTCAAGTTTAACTCAAACCAACTATATAAATAGAACTTCAATGCCTTATGTCGAAAATCATTTTAATTACCTTAATATAAACATGTTCAAACACTGAAATCATGCACAAGCATATTGCATGCAATTCTCATCTACAATTATGCATAAAATCACATTTATCACAACTCAAGCAATCAAAATTCAATATACTCAGAATCAACATAAAATTAGCATTGAGTAAGGTTGCATGCAGTTAATTAAACTTGCTCTAACCACTGTTTGAGCTCAGATTGGCGTCAAAGGCATAAACCTATTTCAATCTATGTCCTTAGAGTCTCATGGTGACTCATCCTTATTTCTATATCAATTTATTCTCATTCTAACAAATGGTAAGCTTCTCCATTACTTTAGGGTCATGTTTGATGAGAATTGACACTGATTCTTGGAGTTAATCACTGAAATCCAGAAACTCTTCTTCAACCCAGAACAGTTTCAGCAGGGTCCAAACATCAGAGTTTTTGATATATGAAATGAGTATGTAAATTGGGGAAAACAATTAAAATCTGTTTTATGCAACATGCACTAGAGAATGAAACAAATTTGAGACCAGGAAAGTGCATGATCTTACAAAAAATCGAAGCTTAAAGTCAACTCCAAGATTCTAGAAATTAACTTGACAGGTTCAAAACCTCCACTTTGCATATTCTTATCTTTTGATAATAGGAACTCTCATCTCACAAACTTGGTATCTATATGAAGCTCGTGGAATAAGCTTCACAATGATGTATGATTTGTGTAACATGGTTTGAGTCTTTCATTTACGGTGTAATGGAAATAACAAGAAAAGAGGTAGGTAATGGATTGAAATATATGCAAATTAATGTCTATTTATTATATTGACTAATGGCTATGACACTGGAAAGGACTAAGGAGGGAAATTGAAATGAAAAAGCACATTAATCCATTACCTTAATGTTTTGTGGTATTTTAGATTACTCTCTACTTAATGCTTTGTGGCTTCCTTGTCCTGACTGATTCATTGTTGAAGGCAATTCGGCTTGTTAAAGCTATTGTGCATGACCGGTGGAGATTGGCACAAGTGGAAGAGGCTTGTGTCCCTTAAGCATGTGGTCGCGGGTTCGAGTCATATCCGAGGCGCATGTGAATGGAACAAGCCTTACTGGGAGCATCGCCCCCGAAAGGGCCCGACCGTGGTGCGAGGGATTAGTCACCCAGTTACGCGGGTGGATACCCTGATTCATAAAAAAAAAAAAGCTATTGTGCATGTATCAATTAATGACCCTTTGCAAAATTCAAACCAAGTGCTGGTAAGTATTTACTTTTTGTCCAAAACCTGTGCTTTATATGAACAAATTACTACTTTGCATGCCCTAATTTCCTATGCCATGTGTTGCATTTTTGGAACCTACATTTAAATGCTATACAGAATATGTTTCACGCTGCTGCACTAAGACAGTTTAGTATTTTTGTTCAAAACCATTTACCTGTTCAGAGACTAGTGAACCCTGGAGTTTTGATCTGCGAAATTTTATTTGCACCCAGGGATTGCTGCTTGCACCCATCGGCTAGCAGACGAGACAGTGCGAAATTTTAGATAAACCTATTCGAAAATTAAAAAAAAAATTACACTAGCGGATGACATATACGAAAATTTGTATGAGTTCATATAGAAATTCCTGGTTGCTTGTACAATTTACTCTCTAATATAGCCCGGCATCTTTAATTTAAATCATAATCTTGGAGAATTATTATTGGTGAGATTTTTCACTTCCAAGTTTCTTTTGCAACGTACGAGGACACCTAGTTCTCATGTTCTGTTTTCTTTCTTTAATTAAGCTTCATTTATTTTTTTTAAAAATTATCAACTAATTAACTGCAATTTTTCAAATCTCGAGTGTTTAAGATCAGTTGTGGCCGGCTTCTGAAAGTATTTGAGTGACATTGTCATTATCTGGAACATTGTGACTTAGAACGACATGTTACAGACCGCAGCTTATATTGTAACTCAAGATTTATCCTTTTGTGAAACTTATATTCCTTTTGTTGCCTTGTATTTATCTAAATCAGTGTTTTTTGTTCTTTTCTTTTTATTTTTGATTTTTATCTTTTATTGATGAGATCAGTCTAAACCTACTAATATGAGGATTGAGGCTTAAGTAATTTTCGCATTTATGTACTTGAAAGATAGATGATTCACTTTTTTTATAATTTGGAACTGAATCAAGGCTTTAATATCTGTCATTTAAGAATATTATGGATATGTTTTTTTTATTCTAAACATATTAAGTGATTGTATATTGCACATCGACTAGAACAGGCTACAACTGTGATAGGAAGGGACAATAACAATAACAACATGCATTTTTACGAATCATATCTCTGCTTATGCATTTTATGACACTTTATAAGTTATAACCATTGAGGTGTATCATTTTTTTGAAATGATGAAATGTATCATTTTGTTGAGGTGTGGCTTCAGGAATTGTTGAACAAGATCTATAATGCATGGAGAAGAAAAACAAGTACCACATTCTCTTAGTCATGCGGGTAACATAACTCAAGGTTATAGAATCATTGAAAGTGAGGGCATTTGAGCTAAAGTTTCCAGATTTGGTGTGGGCATGCAGAAGCTTCCGTTGTCTAAGTAATTTACATCATTGTAATTTTCTTAATAAGGACTTTTGCAATGTTAGAAATTTTTATATAATTGGCTTCTAAAGCATGCTAGTCCTGATAATAACGAGATCAGATTGCAACTCTGCACAAGTCTTTTGCCCAATAATCTGAATTTGATCTTTACTATTAGTCTGTTTGCTTATAAAGGATTTTAAATTGCCAAGTACATGCTAATTAAGTTGGTAACAAAAGTGTACAAAGTGGTACAAAATTGAGACAATTGGTGATATTTTAAAGGACGAATGTTTTATTTGGTTACCTGCAACTAATCTAAGGATTTTTTTTAGGCAGGACACCTTTTTTTTATGACTTTTTCTTTTTGACAGTTTATTCGTTGTCCCTCGTTCGTATTATAATGGATGAAGTTGCCATTATTTTATCGACTTAAACAAGGCGGAAGTGACTTTCCGATTTTAAATAGGCGGAAACAAATAGAACAATTTTTCCAATTTCAAAAAGGCGGAATTTTCCGGAAATATTTTCCCACTGTGGGGAGTTGGAGACTTATTTTTTTTCCGACTCTCTAGAGTCGGAAATGTTTTGTTCGGAAGTGAAGATACATACTATAATGAAGGGATTCTGGGGTTGTGAAACTTAAAGAACTTCATGAATGACTTGAAATTTTCGGGTAGCTATTATTTTCATTGTGAAACTTAAAGAACTTCATGAATGACTTGAAATTTTCGGGTAGCTATTATTTTCAATGTGAAACTTAAAGAACTTCATGAATGACTTGAAATTTTCGGGTAGCTATTGTTTTCAACACATTTCTCATCTGATTGTATAAATATAGCTGGCAAAACTTCAAACAGTCCAAAAGAACAGGATTTGTCAAGGAGAATAGGTGTGCCAAGGTAGCAGCTAGAGGTAAAAGAGCTCACAAGCATCAAATTTCAAGTTGACTAGGCCACCATCAAACTTTGAAAAGAAATCCCCTATTACATCTCTATCAACACCAAGAGGAATCCAGATTTGATGTACTCCAGAATCCAGATTTGATGTAGAGACACTCTTGAAAACCCTTATCAACCCTTTTGTAAATTTGAAGAATTCCTTTTCACTGTGTAATCTAATTGACTAGTGCATTGAAGCAAATCAAGAGGATTATAACAAAATATAAATCGTTGGATTAAAAAATAATTCTCTGACTTTCCACGGTCGGAAAAAATTGACTCTCCAAAGTGGGAAAATTCCACCTTTTCGAAATCAAAAAAATTATTCTATTTGTTTCCGCCTATTTAAATAACGAATAGAGTAAAAAGGAAAATAAATAAAATAAATAACTTTATTATGTTTCAAATTCCGTGATGTTCCGAATTAAACATTAATTTACCTGAAAATAGAGATAATTATTAATAAGTGCGGTACCCCATCTCAAATTAGTAATTATTAAAAATTAATATTAGTACTCCTGTTATTATTAGAGTTTGCTTAAGAAGTTAAAGAATAAAAAACATATATTGAAAAATTAATTTCATTATCTCGTAATTATTAAAGATTTAGTTATAGAATATAAAAATAATTTTTTTAACCTCTTATCTTTGTTAATAAAATAATAATATTTCCTCATGTCGTATATATAAGCCCATTTTGAATACTTTTCTTTGGTCTTTAATACTCCATCTGCTCCTTATTATTTGTCGTTCTTTAGAGAGACTTTTTGTTTCTTTTTATCTGTCGTATTGAGGATTTTAAGAGTGTAATAAACGTTATTTTTCATGTTTGCTCCTATTTAATATGTCTTGGTTTATGTAAGTAGTTGAGAAAAATTAATGATTATAGAGAAAGAAAGAGTATAGTAGGAACAAACATAATTAATGTATTTGAAATATGAGTAATGATTAGATTTCTTAAAGGTGTGTTTTGTTTAAAATATGACAGATAAATAGAAATGCCGGGAGTATAATCCTCATTTTCAACTTCTAATGACATTAATTATTTCTTTTCCACAAATACTCATATGCATATTTACTCAACACTTTTTAAATTCCCAATAATAATCATAGGAGTATTTTTTGAAAAAGTACATCAAATATTTACATTTTCAATACCACTAATAATATTAACTAAGTTTCTTAAATGAAATGAAAATTAATCAAAGACCTGAGCGAATAATTATTACTATTAAGTATTATATAAAGAAAAATGACAAAGAACAAATGCTAAAACGTCTCGGCTGTGTTCACACGCAGAACAGCAAGAGGGGATAACGATGAGTAAAACACCACAACAACCACCACCTCGTTGTAGTCAAGTCAACAAAATATAGTAACCAACACAAACACTTACATTTTATTAAACACAGTGGGTACTCAGGAAAGAAATATTCCAACAATTATTATGTCATTGTTGTTGGCTTTGCCCACTCATTCTCTTCTTCCTCCTCAACTTGCATTGCATTGCCGTCTAACTTTTTATATCATAATATAATAAGGGTCTTTCTATCTTATGCACTTAGTGCAAAGGTTAATTAAACCTTAAAAAAAAGTGTCTTAGAAATTAATATAATTAAATGAATTAAAAAATACTTCATCCGTTCCGTATGTAATGTGTTTTAAGGTTATGCATGGAATTTAAGAAATTGTTAAATGATGTAAGGATTTGTTGTATTTTGACTATAATGTCCCTATATAATCATTATTGAAAAGACAAAAAGGTATTATTGGAAGTGAAAAAGAAAGTGTAATAAATATGAGTGTGTTTGGAAAAATAACATTAATTATGTACTCTCTCCGTTCCTTTTTATCTGTCATATTTCAAAAAGAACACGCCCCTTAAGAAAATTAATCATTACTTAGATTTCCAATACATTAATTATGTTTTTTCCCACTATACCCTTTCTCTTTCTATAATCATTAATTTTTCTCCACTACTTACGTAAACCAAGACTTATTAAATAGGGGCAAACATAGAAAATAAGATTTATTACACTCTTGAATTTCTCAATAAGACAGATAAAAAGAAACAAAAAATCTCTCCAAAAAACGACAGATAATAAGGAACGGAGGTAGTATTAGGTTTATTATAAAACAACATGGCTTTTGAAACATAGTACAAATGCTAAAACAACATTATATATGAAACGGATTGAGTAATTATTTAGTTTTCCAACACAATTTTACCATGCATAGGATAGAAAAACCGAGGGCCGGCCCTGAGGGAGGGCGACGAGGGCGGTCGCCCTGACCCAAAAAATTCAGGGGCCCATATTTTTTTTAATAGTATATTTATTTTTGAAAAAAAATATTAATAGTTTCAAGTTTTTTTTATCTCTTAATCATCAATGATTTTTAGCATAAAACTTCAATTTGTCTTTTTCATTTGCTCACTTAATTTATAAATAAATGAAGTAATGAACTTTAACTTTGCAACCCAACATAAAAAAAAGTTTTTTATTACCTCTTTACTTGATAACTTTTTATTTTATTTCAAATCTTATTTTTTAATAATTAGTTTTATTATTGATTGATGTCATTGTTTTAATTGATTATATGTATATATATTACATTTTTAATTGACTTTTTTTAATTTATTTTATTGAATTAGGGGCCCAAATTCTTTTTTCCGCCCGAGGGTCCGAAATAGGTTAGGACCGGGCCTGGAAAAACCGATATTACAATAATAATAATAATAATAATAATAATAATAATAATAATAATAATAATAATAATAATAATAATAATAATAATAATAATAATAAATGCACAACCTTACTCTGCGGGCTCCTTTCCATTCCTGCATCTCAAAATACGTACTCAAATGCAGAAAACGTCAAGGACAAGTGGTTATACTTATACCTGTGTTCTATGAAAAGATGAAACCAAAGATAATAGAACACGATACCTTGGTCTGTATGTGACTCTTTCAAGGCTATCGTGGCAAGGAAACATCGTAACATTAAATAGTCATGAAATTAACTCAATACTTGTAACTTTCTCATTACAAAATTAAGACCCCACCACCCATGGACCAAGACATTCTTCAATAATGCCTAGAGTTGCACAATTCTAATTTATAAAATGTAGTTTTCTTTATGCCATCAGGAGATCCAAAATAATTGATAAACCTATAAAATTAACATACAAATATGCCGCCAGCCTCACATAGTTCAATTGGTTTGCTTTTTCAGCTCACTAATTGATGCTGGTTCGAGACGACACCCAATAAAACATACAAATATGCCTATACCACAAAGGAAGTAATGACATGTGTCACTTGCTTATTATTTATTTGTTAACAAGTGACACGTGTCATTTTTTTGTGATGTTGACTTATTTGTAAGTTGATTTTGTAAGTCTATCTAACCATGATGAGTGTGTTGGAAACCAACAAGCGACCTAACAATCTACTAGAAGGGGGGTGAATAGTAGTTGGAAGCGATATTACCAATTTTTCGGATTCAATTGAAATAGGTGAATTTATACTTGCTGTGTTTAAATAAAAGAGCAGGTTTTGTGCCGAGCAGTATGAGATAATCGGTTATTTAGACCAATAATCGATTATCCGAGCTGCAACACACAAAAACCAGTTTTGCAGCGGATTCACAACAAATACACTTCAACCGAAATAAAATTAGATAAGGCCAACTAAATTGATCGAACAATGCAGAATGCAGAAAGAATGCAGAAAGCGGTAAAAGATCAGACACAGTAATTTTATACTGGTTCACTCTAAACCTTGAGAGCTACGTCTAGTCCCCCCTAAACCTTAGGGAGCTTTTACTCATAAACAAAATAATTGGATACAAGGAATTACAAGAGAACCACTCTCAACCTAACCCTTTCGAGAGTGTACCAAACTCTTGAAATCTACCCCAATTGAAATGATGGCCGAAGTACCTCTTCAGCTCTTCTATAATCGGAACTCTTTGAAACCTTCAAAGATTCCTTCTTTTCTTTGAATAACAGTGTTTACAGATAACAGTTGTGGCTCCAAACAGACACTCAATTGAATATTGATCTGAAAGTGTTAAACCCAATTGAGTATCGATTTTTGAAAGGGATTGACAGAGAGGATTGAAATTTTGTTTTTCGTGTATAAGAGATTCTATATGTGCGTTCTCTCTTTTAGTTCTAGTTCTTGTTCCTATTCTTGTTTCGTTGGAGAAGACAACCCTCCTCTTTATAATCTCCAGAATCCCCGAAAATCAGAGAGGGAACAGAGTTATCAAATTAGGAAAGATTTGGGAGTAATTGCCTTTCCAACGATCACTTAGAATTAAATTTGATTTTCAATCAATCCCTTCCTAATTTAACTCAGATGGTATTTAATACTTACTGATTGATATGCGCTTGAGTTAAATTCTAAGTCTACCACCCACACTCGGAAAAGAAAACAATTACAGTAACATCGGGAGGACAGACTTCTGGATGTTGTTTGCTGAGAGAGTTGAACGACGACCAAGCTCGGCACTTGACTGGCCGCCTTGCTGAGCTAGGGGACTTGAGTAGAGGAATTGATCCCAGTCTGACTGACCTGAACTTCTGCCGACCATTTAGAATGAGACAGACTTCCGCCGACCTGAGTCGAGAGCTATCGCTATACTCATCAGAATATTTCACTTCATACGAGCACTGAGATATAGCCGAGAACCGAGCTGATTTGATTGTCTCCTTTTTGATTCTACACTCGGTGCCGAGATCGCTCGCTACACTCATCAAAATAATTTACTGGCCGAGCATACCGAGCTGATATGTTTGGCTTCATCAAAGGCCGAGATCCTAGCTCGTCAAAGTATCAGTAGTCAAGCACATTCAGAAACCCGAGTTGATGTCTTTGTCTTCATCAAAACCTTTCTGATTCTATAATCTCCCCCTTTTTAATGATGACAAACGCTTGTTGATTTTGCTCCCTCCCTGAATGTATGCTCGTAAACTCCCCCTGGATTAATGCTCATAAACATGTAAGGCTAAAACAACAAAAAACACCTTTCTCCCCCTTTTGGCATGATCAAAAAGGAGCCGAATAATTAAGCATATTGCCAAAAGAGCAGTAAAAAAAAACCGAGGGCAAGCATCTCGGAAAACATTAAAAAAAGTACCACTTGATGATATCACTTGTTGGAAAAAAATATTCTTGCCCTTCTCCCCCTAAATATAATATTCTCGGAAAAATTTAACCTTTCTCCCCAGAAAAGAAGTCGACAACAAATAAGGGAAAATTTCAAGCTTTTCAAAAGATAAACAAATATTTGAATGAATAAAAGCAACCCGAGCAATTTTACACTGAAATAAGACTTTGTTTTGGGTGATTTAACAAATTTTTTAAAAAAAAAAACTGAACGACAATTAGCCTACACTTGATTCATCCAGAATGTTGAGTTCCATTCTTATATGATAAAAGATATCTCTCGGCAGGGGTTTTGTAAAAACATCGGCTAATTGATTTTCAGTGCTTACGAATTCTATAATACAATCACCTTTTTGAACATGATCTCGTAAAAAATGATGTCTTATTTCAATGTGTTTTGTTCGAGAATTATACACTGGATTCTTAGTTAGATTGATTGCACTTGTATTGTTACATTTGATAAGAATGTGATCCGATTTTAAGCCGAAGTCCAACAGTTGTTGTTTCATCCAAAGGATTTGAGCACAACAACTGCCGGCTGCAATGTATTTTGCCTCTGCGGTGGAAAGAGCAACACAAGCATGCTTTTTAGAAAACCACGACACCAGAGAACTTCCCAAAAGATGACAAGTTCCATTGGTGCTTTTTTGATCAAGCTTGCATCCCGCAAAATCAGAATCAGAATAGCCGATCAAACTAAGATTAGCATAACTAGGAAGTTGGAAATCAAACTTGCCCTAAAGGACGTAAAGAGTCAATGCTAGAAGATTTCTAGAAGAAGTTAGTTTTGATGATAACAACACATTCCAAGTTTCAAGCATCAAGTCAAGCATCAAGTCTCAAGCAGTTCAAGGCTCAAGCTTTCTAGTTCATTATTGTATAAGCCTTGCCCATAGGAAATTTTTAAGGTAATGAAATTTTATTACAAGTGTGTAATGGCCAAATGAGTTTTTCAAATTAAGGAGAAGAAAAAGAGTTTTTAGTGAAAATCAATTTTGAACTTAGTTTCTGTGGAAGTGCATGATGAAACAACTCTGGAAAATTTTATTTAAGTTATGAAAATCTGTTTTTACAAGTGCAAGAGGGGATAATCGATTACCTTCTCAAAGTAATCGATTACTTTTGTTGCATCATAGAAAACCAGAGTGTGAATAATCAATTATGTGAACTTGACTAATCCATTACTTTTTTAATGAGAATAATCGGTTACCTAGATCAAGTAATCGATTATCATTATTGCATCATACATTTTTCAGAAGCAAAGTAATCGATTATTTTCATGAGTAATCGATTACATGATGTTGCATTTTACAAATTTCAGAGACTCGGTAATCGATTATTAGATTAGTGGTAATCGATTATGTGAGTTGCATCATATATTAAACAGGAGTGAAGTAATCGATTAGTAATCAATTACTTGAAATGATTAATCGATTACTGATTTTTTCAAAAGGATTTCAAAGTTTCCATTTTAAAGGGGATAATCGATTACCCTTCCTGAAGTAATCGATTACCTCAAGTTTTATTGAAAAACGTGTCAGAATCATTTTGATTTATTTCCATATATGTTTTTACCTGGTTGATTATGATTTATTTTCAAAATTCGAAATTGATTTTATTTTTGAAAATATTCCTTTTTTGATTTAAGTTTCAAATCTTTTATTTTATTTCTTAAATCAATTTGATTTGTTTTTGATTTCAAAAATATTTTGTTGCTTCTTACTTTTAAAAATCAGATTTTTGTTTTTAATAAGAACAACAACACTCCTACATTCTACTGATCTGATCACACGCCTATCTTCTTCTTCTTCTCCAAAAACTTCAAGCTTTTCATCGTTCGTTCTTTTTGTGAAGAAAACCTTGTTTTGGCCTGCACTCTTGTGATTTAATCTCATTATCCTAGAAAGCTATATTGTTGTATCCGTGTTGTTGAGAACACAAATACTATTGTAAGCACTCACATCATATTGTATTCAAACCGTAGTGGTTAGGGAGAGAATCCCTTAGTTGAACGTGTGGTACGTTCGTAGGGTGAGGAACCCTGTTGTGATATTGAGGCCCCTAGTGAACGGAGGTTCCTAGTAGTGTGCGGGGTGCTCTGGTTGTAATTGGGTGCGGCTCAATTCAAGTATATAAAAGGCTCATGCGGGTCGCTTGGGGACTGGACGTAGGTCTTTCACGGGAAAGACTGAACCAGTATAAAAATTGGTTTGCGTGTTCTTCTTCCTTATCTCTTTTAATTTCCGCAATTTCATTTATTTACGTTTCCGCGCAACTCTTATTTTTGTTATCTATCGCAATCGCTCTCCATCACAATCTCTTAATCTCTCCAACGCAAAAATATTTTTAAATTATACATGCTTTCATAATAAACTAATAAATCTCGATTCAACCCCCCTCCCCCTCTCAAGATTTTGAGCCACGATCCTAACAATTGGTATCAGAGCTAGTCTCTTGTGTTAAGACTTAACCGTCTCAAGAGTATGGCTTCAAAATCTCCGTTTGGTGGTGAAGGGATTTCTATTAATCGTCCTCCCATGTTTGACGGGGTAGGATATGCTTATTGGAAAGCCCGGATGAAAATCTTTATTCAAGGAGTAGGATTAAAAGTTTGGGATGCAGTCGTAAATGGACCATATGTTCCGACTCATGTAGTTAATGGTAACACCGTTAACAAGTCTATGGCTGAGTGAACAAAAGAGGAGGAACGTAGAGTCCAATACGTCTTGAAAGCGAAAAATATAATAGCATCTGCTTTGAGTGATGATGAGTTTTTCAGGATATCTACATGTGAGACAGCACAACAAATGTGGGATACATTAGAAGTCACACATGAAGGTAACAATGAAGTAAAGAGGTCAAGAATCAACACTCTTGATGAGCATTATATTTCGCATTATTCATAGCCTTATTTTGCTCTCATTGATGATTTTTGGTGCCTACTTGACATTGTTTAGAATGATTTAGTATTTTAGACTTTATTAGACTATTATTCCAGATTTTAATTAATTTGGATTATTTAGCCTAATTTAATCTATTATTATTTTTAGTTCATATTTGGCATAAGGGCTTTTTGGGAGTGGAGATTTAATTTTGGAAGAGAAGATATATGATGAAGTGAAGATTGTAATCTATCTTTAGGATTATTTGATATTTAGTTTATATCTTTTAAGATTTAGATTTTATCTATAGGATATTTTTATATTTAATTTAGAGATTAGCTTTCCTTAGGATTTGACCCATGATTTAGGCCCGTTTTGAGATTTAAAAGCCAAAATTCGTGTAACCTAGCAGCCACACCTTCCATAATCACGTTTTTCACACACACACACTCTCTCTCTCTCTAGAGAAGGCTTAGTTTTGCTCTCCAAACTTGTGGTGGCTGCTAGGGTTTCTCTCTCTTCCCTTTTCTACGCGTTTTTGGTATTTTTCATGATGGAAGACTAAATTCTTAGGTTAAATCCCTTTGGTAATGTATCACATACTCTTGAGGTTTTGTTCTTAATGCTATTTTGTTTTTATTCACTTTTTTCATGCTTATTGATATGTTAGGGTTCTCTTAGTTCCATTCTATAGAGATAATCCATGTGTATGAATGCTTAATTTATGCAAACTCGTAAAAACTCCATGCTTTGGCTTTTAATGCTTAATTAGAAGTTTGGGTTTTGGGGTGAGAATTGAATTTTCGCTTAGTATTTAGTTCTCACGAGTTGGACAGTGAAGAGGGAAGAAATTGATCTTTTGTGACCGATGATAGAGTTGTGAACGCGAGCCAAAGGGGTTTATCCGCTTTTCCTTATCTGTTACTTCGTTTTTATTTAATTTTGTTTTGATTTTAGATTTCAATATTCAATTCAAAAACCCCCCTTTTTTCTATGCATACTATGTCTTCGACCTTTTTCTTGATAAGATATTCCTTGGGAGACGACTTAGGAGTCACTTCCTAGTACTATATTTAAACTGTTTTTTTTATTTGTATCGGGTCCGGCCTCGATCAACTCTGATGGGAGAATATGAACTTTTCCGAATGAAAGATGGAGAATCAGTACAGGAGATCCAAAAGCGCTTCACAATGATAGTCAATCAGCTCGTAACCTTGGGGAAGAAATTCACCAACGAAGAACTGATCAACAAAGTGCTAAGGAGTCTAGGGAGAGAATGGCAACCAAAAGTGACGGCCATAATGGAATCTAGAAATCTTTCAACCATGACTCTCGCTACACTATTCGGGAAACTACAGGAACACGAGAGTGAATTGAAAAGATTAGCACAACATGAAGAGGAGACCAAAAAGGTGAAGAGTCTCGCATTCAAAGCTGAAGCACCATCAACCGAAGGTGACTCCGACAAGGAACTAATCAGTGATGAACATATGGGGTTACTTGTCAAAAAATTAGGGAAGTTTCTGAGAAAGAAGAGCAACTTCACTACTCAAAATAAAAGAGATGCTAACAAAGGTGGTGGATCTGCTATCACATGTCATGAATGTGGCAAGCCCGGTCACATCAGAGTGGAGTGCTATCAGCTAAAAGGAAGGAGAATTCAGAATGAAACACCTCCAACTCAAGGAAAGGAAAGCAAGCATACTTGGCGTGGTTAGACAACGAGGGAAGTTCGGATGAGGATTCGGACGAATAGGAAGAAACAACCAACCTATGCTTAATGGCACATGGAGATGAGGTAAATTCTGAACTTGAACTCGAACCTTCTTATCTTGAATTACAAGAGGCATTTGAAGAATTACATGAAGAATCGATGAGGTTATCCTTATTGGTTTCTTTAGAAAAGAAAAATTCAGCTTTACTTTTACAAAAGAACCAAGAACTTTCTAAAGAAAATGAAGTTTTGAAAAATGAAAATAAAGAGCTAAATTCTACTTTGAAAAATTCTTTAAACACCTCTAGTAATGAAATTAAATTTAAAGCTAGTTCATCTTCTTGTAAGTTTTGCAAGGATTTAGTAAAAGAAAATGAGGATTTAAAAGAAACACTGAAAAAAGTTTACAAAAGGTAGAAATACTTTAAATTTAATGCTAGGGAGACAAAAATGTTTTTTCAATAGAGCCGGTTTAGGATATCAACCCGGTAGACATCAAAAACAATTAAGCACCATTTTTGTCCCCGCTAGCTCAAATAAGAAGCCTCTTATTATTTGTCATTATTGTGGTAGAAAGGGCCATGGTGCACATGAGTGCAAACACCGAAAAGTGAAGTTCGTTAAAATGAACAATGAAACTAAAAGGTGGCACGATGCAAACTATGGTAATACTAACATACAAGGACCCAAAAAGATATGGGTACCTAAAAAGAAAACGTGAAATATTCTTTTGTAGGTTACTCCGGAAGAAAGGAAATCACTGTGGTACTTGGATAGTGGGTGTTCCAAACACATGACTGGAGACAAATCAAAATTATCACTTCTCATTCCAAAGGACCAAGGATATGTAACTTTCAGAGATAACAACAAAGGAAAGATACTCGGAATTGGTAAAGTAGGTATTCCTCCAAACCCTTGCATTGAAAACGTTTTACATGTTGATGGCCTTAAGCATAACTTGCTAAGTATTAGTCAGCTATGTGATAAGGGCAATAGGGTTATCTTTGATTCTGATAATTGTATTATTGAGGGTAAAATTGACAATCTTATTAAGCTTATTGCTCGCAGGGTAAACAATGTGTATTTAATTGATCTTAATTCAATTCCCTCAAATGATGCTAAATGTTTAATTAGTAAAGAGGATGAGTCTTGGGTATGGCATCGTAGGATAGGTCACATCCACATGAATCATTTGAACAAACTATCTTTTAAAAAACTTAGTAGTTGGGTTGCCAAAGCAAAAATTTTCTATTTCTGAAAAATGTGATCCTTGTTCAAAATCAAAACTTACAAGGGTACCTTTTCCTCCTAAAAATATTGTTTCTACTCAAAGACCCTTGGAACTTTTACATATGGATCTTTTTGGACCATGTCAAACTAAAAGCTTTGGTGGTAACTATTATTGCTTGGTTATTGTAAATGACTATTATAGGTATACATGGACTTTATTCATTACTCATAAAAATGACGCATTTCATGAATTCAAAAAGCTAGCAAAGGTTGTTCAAAACCAAATGCATTTGAGAATTGCATCCATTAAGACTGATCATGGCGGTGAATTTGAAAACTATCTTTTTGAAAAGTTTTGCGAAAAACATGGCATTAAGCATTATTTTTCAGCTCCAAGAACTCAGGAACAAAACGGGGTTGTGGAGAGGAAAAATCGATCTTTAAAAGAACTTTCTCGAACAATGCTTAGTGACATGAACCTGCCTGCATATTTTTGGGCCGATGCAGTGAGTACAACCTGTTATGTTATGAACCGTGTTTTAATAAGGCCTATTTTAAAGAAAACCCCCTATGAGCTGTACAAGGGGAGAAAACCCAATATATCCCTTTTGAGAGTCTTTGGATGTAAAGGTTTTGTGCATAATAATGGTAGAGACAATCTAGGAAGTTTTGATGCTACAGCTGATGAGGGTATTTTCCTTGGTTATTCTGCTTCGAGCATAGCCTATAGGATTTTCAATAAGACTCGTAATACTATTGAAGAATCTATTCATGTTACATTTGATGAATCTAACCCCAGAAAGCTGGGAAAGGTATCTGTTGATGATTTTGCAGGTATTCTAGGAGAACTATATCTTGATGAGGATTTGGAACCAATCCCGGAAGAAAAGAAGGAATCCCGAGGAAACGAAAAGGCAAATGAATCAAATGAAAATCAAATGCAAAATCAAGGGAATTCCACTGAGCCAAATGCAGATCTTCCTAAGGAATGGAAAACATCAAGACACCATCCAATCGATCAGGTTATAGGTGATATAACCATAGGTGTAAGTACTCGTAATTCTCTTAGCAATTTGTGTAATCATATGGCTTTTGTTTCTCAAGTGAAGCCAAAGAATATTTTCGAGGCTACAATTGATGAACATTGGCTACTGGCTATGCAAGAAGAATTAAACCAGTTCGAAAGTAACCAGGTTTGGAACTTGTTGCTAGGCCTGATTCTCATCAAATTATTGGAACAAAATGGATTTTTAAAAACAAACTTGATGAGGCTGGTATAATTATTCGAAACAAAGCTAGATTGGTTGCACAAGGCTACAACCAGGAAGAGAGGATAGATTATGATGAAACTGTTGCCCCTGTTGCTAGGTTGGAAGCTATTAGATTACTTTTAGCATTTGCATGCATCTTAGATTTTAAATTATATCAAATGGACATAAAGAGTGTCTTTCTTAATGGTTTTATAAATGACGAAGTGTATGGTAGTCAACCTCCTGGTTTTGAAAATTTTGAACATCCTGATTATGTTTTCAAATTGAAAAAGGCTCTTTATGGACTCAAACAAGCTCCTAGAGCATGGTATGAGCGCTTGAGCAAAATTTTATTAGAAAAGGATTTTGAAAGGGGGAAGGTTGACAACACGCTTTTTATTAAAAAGAAAGGAAAGGACATTCTTTTAGTTCAAATATATGTAGATGATATTATATTCGGTGCTACTAATGAAACCCTTTGCAAGGAATTTTCAAGTTTAATGCAGGAAGAGTTCGAGATGTCTTTAATGGGCGAGCTCAAATTCTTTCTTGGATTACAAATCAAAAAAACAAAGGATGTAATCTTTATAGCCAAACAAAGTACTACAAAGAATTGTTGAAAAAATTCGGCATGGATAAGGCTAAAGCAGTAGCAACACCTATGAGTACATTTTGCTATCTAGACAAGGATGAAGGAGGTAAATCCATTGAAATTACTAAGTATCGAGGTATGATTGGTTCCCTTCTATATTTAATGGCAAGTAGGCCGGACATTATGTTTAGCGTATGCATATGTGCACGTTTTCAGGCGAATCCAAAAGAAACGCACATGGTTGTTGTCAAAAGAATAATGAAGTATTTATCTGGCACAACTGATATGGGTTTATGGTACCCCAAAGGTTCCACTTGTAACCTTGTTGGGTATTCCGATTTTGATTTTGCTGTTTTCAAAGTAGATAGGAAAAGCACAAGCAGCACATGTCACCTCCCACTAGCAAGAAACAGTCTAGTGTAGCCCTATCCACAACCAAGGCTGAATATGTCGCTGCGGGTAGCTGTTGTGCACAAATCTTATGGTTAAAACAGCAACTCCTAGACTTTGGTGTAAGTCTAGATCACATTCCCATAAAATGTGATAACACTAGTACAATCAATATAACCAAAAACCCAGTGCAACATTCTCGCACAAAGCATATAGAGATTCGTCACCATTTTATTCGTGATCATATTAAAAAAGGTGATTGTATTATTGAGTATGTGGATACTACAAGGCAGTTAGCTGATATCTTTACGAAACCGCTTCCTAAAGAAAATTTCTTTTTTATTCGTAGAGAAATCGGTCTAACATCTGCCGCTCAACTTGATTGAATATGTGAGCATGCATATTTACTCCCTTGTTATTATTAATGTATCTATTCAGTGTTTCAGGGGGAGTATAGTACACAGGGAGAGAAGAATCCTATTCATTTTTATTTCCACCATTTTTGATGTTGACAAAAGGGGGAGAAGGATTCTGAGCTTCATAGAATATTTTATGCATACCAAAAAGGGGAGATGAATTGCATATCAAAAGAGGGAGATGGATTCTGAGCTTCATGGATTATATTAATAATACTAACCATCTATGCAGAGGGAGATTATGAAAAGTTTTATCATGCTTTATTATTATTCCCTGACATTTGAAATTTCCTATGTTTCTATTGAATTATATTATGCTATACTGCCTTGGTTAACGACTGTGATGCAGAAACACAAAAAAGGGCTTGGAAACTCAGAAAAGGTTTGTCATCATCAAAAAGGGGGAGTGTTGGAAATCAAGTTTGCCCTAAAGGACGTAAAGAGTCATTGCTAGAATATTTCTAGAAGAAGTTAGTTTTGATGATAACAACACATTCCAAGTTTTAAGCATCAAGTCTCAAGCAGTTCAAGGCTCAAGCTTTCTAGTTCATTATTGTATAAGCCTTGCCCATAGGAAATTTTTAAGGTAATGAAATTTTTATTACAAGTGTGTAATGGCCAAATGAGTTTTTCAAATTAAGGAGAAGAAAAAGAGTTTTTAGTGAAAATCAGTTTTGAACTTTAGTTTTTGTGGAAGTGCATGATGAACCAACTTTGGATAATTTTATTTAAGTTATGAAAATCTGTTTTTACAAGTGCAAGAGAGGATAATCGATTACCTTCTCAAAGTAATCAATTACTTTTGTTGCATCATAGAAAAATCAGAGTGTGAATAATCGATTATGTGAACTTGACTAATCCATTACTTTTTTAATGAGAGTAATCGATTACATAGATCAAGTAATCGATTATCATTGTTGCATCATGCATTTTTCAGAAGCAAAGTAATCGATTATTTTCATGAGTAATCGATTACATGATGTTGCATTTCACAAATTTCATAGACTCAGTAATCGATTATTAGATTAGTGGTAATCGATTATATGAGTTGCATCATATACTAAACAGGAGTGAAGTAATTGATTACTTGAAATGATTAATCAATTACTGGTTTTTTCAAAAGGATTTCAAAGTTTCCATTTTAAAGGGGATAATCGATTACCTTCCCTGAAGTAATCAATTACCTCAAGTTTTATTGAAAAACGTGTCAGAATCATTTTGATTTATTTCCATATTTGTTTTTACCTGATTGATTCTGATTTATTTTCAAAATTAGAAATTCATTTTATTTTTGAAATATTCCTTTTTTATTTAAGTTTTAAATCTTTTATTTTATTTCTTAAATCAATTTGATTTGTTTTTTATTTCAAAAATATTTTGTTGCTTCTTACTTTTAAAAATCAGATTTTTGTTTTTAATAAGAACAACAACACTCCTACATTCTACTGATCTGATCACACGCCTATCTTCTTATTCTTCTCCAAAAACTTCAAGCTTTTCATCGTTCATTCTTTTTGTGAAGAAAACCTTGTTTTGGCCTGAACTCTTGTGATTTAATCTCATTATCCTAGAAAGCTATATTGTTGTATCCGTGTTGTTGAGAACACAAATACTATTGTAATCACTCACATCATATTGTATTCAAACCGTAGTGGTTAGGAAGAGAATCCCTTAGTTGAACGTGTGGTACGTTCGTAGGGTGAGGAACCATACTGTGATATTGAGGCCCCTATCGAACGGAGGTTCCTAGTAGTGTGCGGGATGCTCTGGTTGTAATTGGGTGCAGCTCAATTCAAGCATATAAAAGGCTCAAGCGAGTCGCTTGGGGACTGGACGTAGGTCTTTCACGGGAAAGACTGAACCAGTATAAAAATTGGTTTGCGTGTTCTTCTTCCTTATCTCTTTTAATTTCCGCAATTTCATTTATTTACCTTTCCGCGCAACTCTTATTTTTGTTATCTATCGCAATCGCTCTCCATCACAATCTCTTAATCTCTCTAACGCAAAAATATTTTTAAATTATACGTGCTTTCACAATAAACTAATAAAACTCGATTCACCCCCTCTCGAGATTTTGAGCCACGATCCTAACATAGGATACCTCAGACCAGTGTTCCCAGTTCCTTTTAAATATTTAAATATTCGTTTAACATCAGTTAAATGTGATTCTTTCAGATTAGCTTGAAACCGAGCACACATACAGACCCTAAACATAATATCAAGACGAGATGCAGTTAAATACAGTAGACTTCCTATCATGCCTCTATATTTACTTACATCTACCGACTTACCTGACTCGTCCTTATCAAGATAACAAGAGGTGCTCATCGGAGTTGCTGCATTCTTGCAATTATCCATGCCGAATTTCATTAGGAGCTTTTTGCAGTATCTTCCTTGATTCACAAAGACACCTCCTTCGACTTGCTTTACTTGAAGGCCGAGGAAAAATGTGAATTCTCTCATCATTGACATCTCGAATTCACCTTTCATTAGTGCTGAGAATTTCTTACACAGAAACATATTAGTAGCACCAAAAATTATATCATCATTATAAATTTGTACTAATAAAATATCCTTATCGGATTTATAGATGAATAAAATCGTGTCAACCTTCCCTCTTTCAAAGCCTTGCTCTAAAAGAAAAGAGCTTAACTGATCATACCAAGCTCTAGGAGCTTGGTTCAATCTGTACAAAGCCTTTTATGTTTATAAGCATGATTTGGAAATTCATGGCTTTCAAAACCAGGAGGTTGTTTCACATAAACTTCTTTATTTATAATTCCATTTAAGAAAGCACTTTTAACATCCATTTGATAAAGGGTGAATTTCATTATAGATGCAAAAGCAACAAGAATTCGGATTGCTTCAAGTCGAGCAACGGGAGCAAAGGTCCCATCATAATTGATACCTTCCTCTTGGTTGTAGCCTAGAGCAACGAGTCTCGCTTTGTTTCTTATAATTACCCCTGATTCATCTATTTTATTTCTAAAAATCCATTTTGTGTCGATTATAGTATGATCATCAGGCTTAGGAACTAAATCCCAAACATCATTTCTAATGAATTGATTTAGTTTTTCTTGCATAGCCATAGCCCAATGTTCATCCTCAATCGCTTTATTAACAGAATCAGATTCAATTTGAGAAACAAAAGAGACGAAATTGCAAAAATTTTGAATCGACCGACGAGTTAATACTCTCTTTGAAAAATCGCCGATCACATTTTCGATTGGATGGTTCTTGTTTGTTTTCCAAGCGGGAGGCAGGTTGTCCCTCTGTGCTCCGATTTCAGCTATTTTTGTATCATCCTCTTGAGCTTCATTTCTAGTTGTGATTGGTTCATTCATATTTATCTCGTCCATTGAGTTTTCCTGGATACCTGCGCTTTTCACACAACTCAAAGTATCTCCTTTCGGAGACTCATCAAATACCACGTGTAAAGATTCTTCCATAGTGGAAGTTCTTTTATTAAAAGCTCTAAATGCTTTACTATGGGAAGAATAACCTAAGAATATACCTTCATCGGCTTTTGTATCAAATTTTCCAAGATGTTCTTTTCCATTGTTTAAAATAAAAAATTTGCATCCAAAAGCATGAAGATGAGAAATATTCGGTTTTCTACCCTTGTAAAGTTCATAGGGCGTTTTCTTTAAAACCGGTCGAGTTAACACTCTGTTTAATACATAACACGCAGTATTAACTGCGTCCACCCAAAAATAGTGAGGAACTTGAGATTCATTTAACATAGTTCGAGCAAGCTCCTCAAGCACTCGGTTTTTCCGTTCCACAACTCCATTTTGATCGGGAGTTCTTAGAGCAAAAAACTGATGCTCAATGTCGAACTTAGAACAAAATTTATTAAATTTGTGGTTCTCGAACTCGCCGCCATGGTCTGTTCAAATAACGATCACTTTTTGGTTTGCTCGGTTTTGGATTCGTTTGACTAGCTATTTAAAACTTTTGAAAGTGTCACTTTTTGCAGTTAAAAATAAGGTCCAAGTAAATCTAGAAAAGCCATCAACAATCACTAAGGTATAGTAGTTACCACCGAAGCTTTTTACTTGCGATGGTCCGAAAAAGTCCATATGAAGCAATTCCAATGGCCTTGTTGTGGAAACCAACGTTTTTGATGAAAACTTATTTTTAGTTTGTTTACACTTTTTACAGGAAGTGCACACACCTTCAATGTCAAATTTCAGCTTTGGTAGACCGACTACTAGGTCTTTTGATTGAATTTTCTTTAATTGATTTACATTTGTGTGAGCAGTCCGACGATGCCTTAACCAAGTACCATTTTCTCAGCAGGTAGATACCAGAGATGAAATTTCATTTAAATCTACCAAATAAGTATTGTTTGATCTTTTTCCCACAAATTTAATAGTGTTGTCTTTGTCACTTTTAATAAAGCAATTAGTGGAGGTAAAAACAACATGATTACCGATATCACAAAGTTGACTAATACTCAAGAGATTGTGTTCTAATCCTTGAACATATAAGACATTTTCGATAATCAGGTCGGAAGAATTTCCTATTTTACCCTCACCCAAAATTTTACCTCGATTATTGTCTCCGTAAGTGACATATCCCTTTTCTTTTGGTGTAAGCTCGATAAAGTGCTGCTTATCCCCAGTCATGTGCATCGAACATCCACTGTCCAGATATCACCGATTTTCCTTTGTCTGAAAGCACACCTGCAAAACAAATATTACTTGTTCATTTTGGGTACCCAAATAGTTTTGGGTCCCTTAAGGTTAGCGTAGGGATCTTCTCCCTTAACAATCCAGGCATATGAGCCATTGGCCACACCATATCACCGTATTTTACATTCATTCGGTGTATGTCCTAGAATGCCACAGTAAAAACAAGTCGGCTTTTTAGAATGATTTATTTTTGAAAATGAGCCGACTTTTCTGAAAATTTTCTTTTTGGCATTGGTGTAACCGAGACCCGTTTTGTCTGAATTGTTTCTTTGTTTAACAAGTAATCGGTTTAACATATTGTCACTTTTCAAAAAAGTTGCAACAATAATTTTCAAATTTTGAATTTCTTTCTCATATTTGATGCAACTTTCACAATTTTGATTTTTCAGAGAAGTGATAGTACGTTCTAAAGAATCATTATTGCTTTTCAACTTGCCAATGCATTTTTTTAATTCAAGAACTTGCTCTTTATAGTTTAAAAAGTTCTTTTTCAATTTGACATAGTTCTTGGCAAGTTTCTTAAACTCAGATTGCATTTCAATATGACCAGTATATAATTCTTCATAATCATCGAATTCGGACTCGGTATCAGATTCGGTATCCGAGTTTACCTCATTTCCTTGCACAATTCAGCCGAACACAGAGCTTGGTGAAGCTTCTTCATCATGTCGACCCATTAAGCATATGTTCGCCTCCTCTTCATTATCTGACGAACTCGTTTCTGAATTTTCCCTCTCCTCGGGTGCATCCCAGACGATGTAAGCTCTTTTCGGTTTGGGGTCCTTGCCTTTCTTCTTTTCATCACTGCTTCTCTTCTACAACTTGGGACAATACACTTTTATGTGTCCCGGTTCACCACATTCATGGCATCTGATTTTGTCTTTAGAGCTTGAGCCCTTGTGATGAACTTCTTTGATCTCTTTTCCTTTGTTTTTAAAATTTCTTTTATTTTTGAAGAATTTCCCGAACTTTTTGACCATAAGCCCGAAGGTTTCCTCGTCCATGTCTGAATTGGAGTCATTATTCGAGGAGTCTTTAGCTGACTTGGTTGAGGCCTTGAGCGAAATCCCCTTCTTCTTTTTGTCGGATTCTTCATGCATCGTTAGGCGTCCGAGCTCCATCTCATGCTCCTGAAGTTTGCCGAACAGTGTTGCAATGTCCATGGTGTCTAAATCCTTTGATTCCATAATGGTTGTTACCTTCAGCTGTCATTCCCTGCTCAAACATCTCAGCACTTTGTTAATAACTTCAGAATTTAAAAAGGTTTTACCGAGAGCAATAAGATGATTTATAATATGAGTAAATCGCTTTTGCATGTCATTTATAGATTCATTCGGAAGCATGCGAAATAACTCATATTCATGCATTAAAGTATTCAGTCGTGCTCGTCTAACCTCATTTGTCCCTTCGTGAGTAAGTTGTAGAATGTCCCACATTTGTTTAGCACTTTTACAATATAAAACTCGGAAAAACTCGTCATAAGACAAGGCGGATGTGATGATGTTTTTAGCTTTTAAATCATAAGAAACTTTCTTTTTATGATCATCCGTCCAACTTGCCTTTGGGACTTCTACAACTTCCTCTCCTATTTTTCTTCTAGGAATAAAAGGACCATTTTCGATTGAATCCCAAATATCGATATCTATAGCTTCTATAAAAATTTTCATCCGAGCTTTCCAATAAGCATATCCATCACCATTAAATAATGGTGGACGGTTTATTGAAGAGCCTTCACCTCCGAATGGATTGTTAGAGCTCATTGGTTTCTTTTAGGATCATTTCGAAAAAGCTTTTACACTCGATCTTTCGACCGAGCTCTGATACCACTTGTTGAAAACCAACAAGCGGCCTAACAATCTACTAGAGGGGGGGTGAATAGTAGTTGGAAGCGATATTACCAATTTTTCGGATTTAATTGAAATGTGTCAATTTATACTTGTTGTGTTTAAATAAAAGAGCAGGTTTTGTGCCGAGTAGTATGGGATAATCGGTTATCTAGACCGATAATCGATTATCCGAGCTGCAACACACAAAAACCAGTTTTGCAGCGGATTCATAGCAAATACACTTCAACCAAAATAAAATTAGATAAGGCCGACTAAATTGATCAGACAATGCATAATACAGAAAGAATGCAGAAAGCGGTAAAAGATCAGACATAGTAATTTTATACTGGTTCACTCTCACCCTTGAGAGCTACGTCCAATCCCCCCTAAACCTTAGAGAGCTTTTACTCAGAAACAAAACAATTGGATACAAGGAATTACAAGAGAACGTCTCTCAACCTAACTCTTTCAAGAGTGTACCAAACTCTTGAAATCTACCCCAATATGTTTATTCACTTAAACAACAACCTCCCAATAATGTCCATCTTCAATTTTTGCATTTTTTTTGTTCCGTCATTAAATCTCTTTAATTTTAAATTTCTCACTCATCTTAATTTATATTATATGATTCTTAATTTCCTCTCTAATCGCTTATTTCAATTCAATTCAGTATTTCGAAGAGGTTATGTGGGACTGAAGGTTTAATTTCAGAAGACTGGGACCTAAGTTGTAATTTCAGAAGACTCCATCTACGACTGCTGCAGTTCCTTCGATAATATATTTTGTCTTTTGGAATAGATAAAAATCATTCTATATATATATATATATATATATATATATATATATATAATAATAATAATAATAATAGGATTTTATTTTATACTTGATGTAAATATTTTTTTTAAATTTTTTTACAAGAGAATTAAAATTAAAATTTGAAATCGTTATCCACAACTAAAATATTACAATTTGAAATAAGCTAGATTATTCACGTTTTTTCAAATCATTAATTTATTTTAGATAAACACATATTAAATAAGTTGAATTTGTTATTCATTTTGGATAAATCTTTATGGGTAAATAATCATTATCTCTAACCAAAATATTACAATTTGAAATTAAATAAATTATTCAAATTTTTTTAAATCATTATCCCATGAAGATATTACAATTTGAAATTAAATAGATAATAAATAAATAGATTATTTATTTTGGATAAATATAACTTAAATCTATAAAACTTGTTAAGGAAAGTAATCAAACACGTGGCCAAAGATAAACTGCATACAAATTTCATAATTTAAGGAAATATAGAAAAATCGATAAGAAAAAGTTGAAAAAAATAAATAATTTTTTATTGTAACACCAAGATTCAACCTTCCTTCTCAAAATAAACAAGAGACATTATGGTTTATGATTTATTATGCTCATAATACCTAAAAAAAAGTCAAAATGTTTAATTCTAATTTAATTTTGATTTATCACAAAAAAGTAGATAATCATATAAAAAAATATTAATTTATTCATCAAATAAATAGAGAATATCTAAGATAAAAAGTATTATTTTTGATTTATATGAGTAAGTACAAAATTTATCAACAAGATCATTTAGATTAATTTTTTTTAGGTGTACGGTTTGATTTGAACCCCAACCTTTTTATTAAATTATTTTTTGTAGTTGTTAATAATAATCTATAATTAAAAATATTTAATATAAAAAAATTAAAATATCAACAACCTGGTGCATTGCACGGAGTAAGAGTCACTTTTATATAATAATTGGTCATTTTTTTCGGTTTACTATCTCTCATATTAATTAGACGAGGATATGGTTATAAAAGTAATAATTAATGTTGCATTGGATTTTTAAAATGATAATTATTTAGAAACAAATTTATTTTGCTAAGGTGACAAATACTCCCTCTGATCCTATTTATAAAACCCTTTTGAGGGTTTTGTTGGTGGCTGCAGGGACATTTAGGATTTCCCTTCCCCCAGGTCATGTGTTCTATTCTCAGACCTCCCATGTAAACCAAAAAAAAAAAAGAGTATAAAGTAAAATAAATAACTTTATTATGTTTCAAATTCACGTGATGGTCCAAATTAAACATTAATTTACCTGAAAATAGAGATAATTATTAAAAAGTGCGGTACCCCATCTCAAATTTGTAATTATTAAAAATTAATATTAGTACTCGTGTTATTATTAGGGTTTGCTTAAGAAGTTAAAGAATACAAAACATATATTGAAAAATTAATTTCATTATCTCATAATTATTAAAGATTTAGTTATAGAATATTAAAAAAAAAATTTAACCTCTTAACCTCGTTGATAAAATAATAATAATAATAATAATATTTCCTCATGTCGTATATATAAGCCGCTTTTGAAAACTTTTCTTTAGTCTTTAATACTCCCTTTGTTCCTTATTATCTGTCTTTTTTGGAGAGATTTTTTTTCTTTTTATATTTCGTATTGAGGATTTCAAGAGTGTAATAAATGTTATTTTTTATGTTTACTCCTATTTAATATGTCTTGGTTTATGTAAGTAGTTGAGAAAAATTAATGATTATAGAGAGAAAGGGTATAGTGGGGACAAACATAATTAATGTATTTGAAAAATGAGTGATGATTAGATTATTTAAAGAATGTGTTTTGTTTAAAATATGACCGATAAATAGGAACGTAGGGAGTATAATCCTCATTTTCAACTTCTAATGACATTAATTACTTCTTTTCCACAAACACTTCTATTTACTCAATACTTTTTAGATTCTCAATAATAATCATAGGGATATTTTTGAAAAAGTACACCAAATATTTACATTTCCAATACTACTAACAATATTAACTAAGTTTTTTAAATGATGTGAAAATTAGTCAAAGAGACTTATAACAAGGAAATGAGCGAATAATTATTATTACTACCTCCGTCCCTAAATATAAAACTCTCTTGACACTTTTATTTTGTCCATATTTATAAAGTTTCATACCAATTTCCACAAACACCTCTATTTATTTAACACTTTTTAGATTCCCAATAATATCAATAGGGATAATTTTGAAATTAAATATCAAAAGTTCATATTTGTAATACAATTAACTAAATTATTTCACATGACATGAAATCCCAAAGAGGAACGAAGGAAGTATTAAGTATTACATAAAGAAAAATGACAAAGAACAAATGCTAAAACGTCTCGGCTGTGTTCGCACGCAGAACAGCAAGAGGGGATAACGATGAGTAAAACACCGCAACAACCACCACCTCGTTGTACTCAAGTCAACAAAATATAGTAACCAACACAAACACTTACATTTTATTAAACACAGTGGGTACTCAGGAAAGAAATATTCCAACAATTATTATGTCATTGTTGTTGGCTTTGCCCACTCCTTCTCTTCTTCCTCCTCAACTTGCATTGCATTGCCGTCTAACTTTATATCATAATATAATACGGGTCTTTCTATTCTATGCACTAGGTGTATAGGTTAATTAAACCTTAAAAAGATCGTGTTTCTTAGAAATTAATATAATTAAATGAATTAAAAAATACTCCCTCCCTTTCATATGTAGTGTATTTTAAGGTTATGCATTGATTTTAAGAAATGATTAAATGATGTAAGGATTTGTTATATTTTGACTACAATGTCCCTATATAATCATTATTGAAAAGAGAGTGTAATAAATATGATTGTGTTTGGAAAAATAACATTAATTATGCATTGGGTTTATAAAACAACGTGACTTATGAAACATAATACAAATGCTAAAACAACATTATATATGAAACGGATGGAGTAATTATTTAGTTTTCCAACGCAATTTTAACATGCATAGGATAAAATAACCATATACTCCCTCCGTTTCACTTTAGGTGTCTTTTTGGACTTTTGCACATAGATTAAGAAAGTGTTGATTATGATGATTATTGTAAGTTTTATGTGTATTTTGTCAAAAATACCCTTATTTAATATTTTTATTTTGTCAATGCATCATTACTAGTATTACAAATTTCAAAACTAAAACAACATTAAATGTAAGGGTAAATATGGAAAAACAGTATTAAATGTTGTCTAGATTTGGTAGAAAAACACTTATTTTGAAACAAAATTTTGATTTTAAAAAAACACTTAAAGTGAAACGGGTGGAGTAATAATAATAATAAATGTACAACCTTACTCTGCTGGCTCCATTCCATTCCTGCATCTCAAAATACGTACTCAAATGCAGAAAACGTCAAGGACAAGTGGTTATACTCTTCCGTTTCACTCTAAGTGTCTTTTTAACATCAAAATTTTGTTTTAAAATAAGTATCTTTTTACCAAATCTAGGCAACATTTAATAATGTTTTTCCTTATTTACCCTTACATTTAATGTTGTTTTAGTTTTGAAGTTTGTAAGTAATTATGCATTGACAAAATAAAAAATTAAATAGGGGTATTTTTGACAAAATACACATAAAACTTACAATAATCATCATAATCAATACTTTCTTAATTTATGTACAAAAGTCCAAAAAGACACTTAAAGTAAAATGAGAGATTACGTGTTTTCTGTGAAAAGATGAAACCAAAGATAATAGAACACGATACCTCGGTCTGTATGTGACTCTTTCAAGGCTATCGTGGCAAGGAAACATCGTAACATTAAATAGTCATGAAATTAATTCAATACTTGTAACTTTCTCATTACAAAATGAAGACCCCACCACCCATGGACCAAGACATTCTTCAATAATACCTAGAGTTGCACAATCCTAATTTATTACTCCCTCCGTTCCTTTTTAAGTGTCATTTTTTGAGAGTTGTAGTATTTTGTTTCTTTTTATCTGTCATATTGAGAAATTCAAGAGTGTAATAAATGATATTTTCATGTTTGCCCCTATTTAATAAGTCTTGGTTTACGTAAGTAGTGGAGAAAAATTAATGATTATAGAAAAAGAAAGGGTATAATGGGAAAAAAACATAATTAATGTATTAGAAATTTAAGTAATGATTGATTTTCTTAAGGGACGTGTTTTTTTTTAAATATGACAACGGAGGGAGTAATAATTATTTTCATAGGACAACCTTAGAAGTGAAGGGTTTTTGTGAAATAAATATGTATTACCCTGGGGATCGTGAGGAAACAAAATACTAGAGTTCGGAGGGAGTAATTGATTTTCTTAAGGGGCTTATTTTTTTTTTAAATATGACAAATAAAAAGGAACGAAGGAAATATCAAGCTCTTAAAAAACAATGCAACAAACAATGAATTGAAGTTTTTTGAAACATTGTGATCCTAAAGTGATGAACACATGGTAGCTTCATAATTACCATCATCTGGTCTGTTTGCATGAATAGCATTCTTTAATTACCAATATTTTTTAATGTGAACTTGGGTTCCTATAGCAAGCTTCATACATAGAAGAAAGCAAATAATCTTGCCAAACAGATGCAGACTTTTTGCATAATTCTTTTTACTGTAGTATAGGTGCTATACTTCACAAGATCTTAAACTAAATATAATTAGCTGCATGCTTCTTATGCTTCAATCCCTTAAAAAAAAAAAAAAAAACAAAAGGAATTATAAAATGTAGTTTTCTTTATGGCATTAGGAGATCCAAAATAATTGACAAACCTATAAAATTAACATACAAATATGTTGTCAGCCTCACACAGTTCAATTGGTTTGCTTCTTCACCTCACTAATTAATGCTGGTTCGAGACGACACCCAAAACATACAAATATGCCTGTACCACAAAGGAAGTAATGACATGTGTCACTTGCTTATTATTGATTGGTTAACAAGTGACACGTGTCATTTTCTTGTGATGTTAACTTGTTTGTAAGTTGATTTTGTAAGTCTATCTAACCATATAAATGATGAGTGTCTCAAAACACGGTAAAAAACCACAGTAAAGCAAAAACAACACATAATTGTTTTTTCTAGCTAGAAGCGTGTTTGGAGGCATTCTATCATGAAAACAAACACGCTTTAAGCTGTTTTAGGATGCAATATGCAAATTTATTGAGCACCATTGCGATCTCATTATTGAGTTATTTAATAACATAAAAAGAAGCCAAAAGCTAGTCGAATAAAATCTGTCACAAAGAGCTATATATATAGTTAAAACAAAAGAAGCTTGGGGTTATCAGGATAGAAGCAAATTGATCGAGTTACAGGAAGAAGGTTAAAAATTTGAGAGTTTCTCCGATGTGGGTTTTGGTACCATCGAATGATTAGTCAATAAAAACTCGTCATGATTTTATCATATTGCATTTTAATCTTTTACCTTTTAAGTAATTTTTAATTAATTTAATCTATTTTAAATCAAATTAAATATTTTCTTTTTTATTTAAAAAATTAAAATAGGATTTGTTTTAATTTGTAATTAGTTTCATCATCATCATCATCGTTATCTCCTTGTACCAAAGGAAATATGTTTCGTAATCATCTCCTTGTACTAAAGGAAATGTTTGGTGATGGCACCATGTTTGGTATTTGGTGATGAACGATGTCACTATAGGGTACAAGGAGATAACGATGATGATGATGAAACTGATTACAAAAGAAATCCTAATTTTTTTTATTTAAATTTTTTAAATAAAAAAGAAAATATTTAATTTAATTTAAAATTGATTAGATTAATTAAAAGTTACTTAAAATAAGGAGGATTAAAATGCAATATGATAAAATTGGATTATTTAATAATAAAGATGATGACGTGGCTACATACATGATGTGACGAATTTTTATTGGGTAATCATTTGACGATATCAAAACCCGCATTTTTCGACGGTATCAAAGACACTCTCTAAAAATTTAGTTCAACTCAAACACATGCAATGGATTCTGTTATAAATTTGTAAAGAACTCCGAGACTAAATTAATGTTATTGTGTTCATTTCTTGTTGATATGCCATTACACCTGGAATTTTATATTATCATATAAAATCTTATCTACATCATGTCTATATTCATCGAAGTAGATAAATCATTCCACAACGCTTTGATTATTGAGAACTAAACTAAATATCGCTTCTAAACAAGTCATACATTGAATTAAAGAATCTTAATTAGCCAATTAATCCAACTGGTAGCTCGAATCTCATCACTTAACTGAGGAAAGGATGAAGGCATCGATTATAGGTTCATTCTTCCATTTTGAACACAAACCTTTAGACTAGAGTTAGTGATCTATCTTTTACATGAATCAATTGCAAACGAGAAAATGGATATGAAAATGTAAGGAACCTTATGTGAATACCCATATCCTATATTGCCCAGATTCTTCTTTTAACTACTACTTTACCTGGATGAAGTTGATGCCTTAATTCATCCAATGGATTCAAAGGAACCAAAGCACTAATGAGTATCCCAAAGAATACCTCATAGAATTGCAGAAAGAAATTGACTTCGAATGTGGTATCCGTGCATCCAAAGGTTAGTTGTCTTGTCCTTCCCTCCCGAGTGTCATCAAGATAATGGGCAATGACCTTATTCTAGGAAGCAGGAGAATGAGTTTTCAATCCAAGAGAAGACTCCTCATAATTGGATAAGCAAGGACTTAGAGTCGGAATACATGAGCAACTTCGTGGTAGCATGGTTTTAAAAGGAGGATAGTGTGACAGCTATGGTAGTCTACGTAATGAAGAGAAATCGAATAGACCAAGAGCGAGCCAAAACCACCTAATATAATTGTGTTCATCATTTATCATTGATATGTATCCATGTACATATACATGGCATTTTATATAAAATTCATATAAAAACTTTTATGCTGCAATCGTGGCAATATTCATGTAAATCGATAAATCATTCGACAAAGATCTGCTTGTTGAGAATTGAATAAAATAAACATAACATATCTCAAGGGGAGATGGATAATTTTATATCTACAACACATAAGGTCTATTTGTTTAGCCCATAAAACACGGTAAAACTAATAAGGAACAAGATAAAAACTAGTCCTCGAAACCTTCTTAGCAGCAGCTAGAATCACATCACTTGACTACGTAGCAAAGCTCTGTCAAAAATACAAATGAAGATTGAGAAATTCCATGTGCGATCTCAGCCACAAAAGTAAGGATAAGAGAAAAAAACAAACATTAAATACCAAATTGGTCTTATAAATATTAACATTGTTTAAATTAGTCATTACATTTTATTTTTTGGTTTTAGTTCATGCTTCTAATTTGTTTTTGTTTTGATCTCTGTCGTCTACTCTAGATGAAAATGCTGAAATAATCTAAGTGGGACCAAAATCAAAACTAAACATGAAATCAAATATCAAAACCAAAACCAAGACCAAATAGAAAAGGAAGGACCAAAACCTCCAAACATTAAAAATACGGGACCAAAATCAAATCTATATTTGCATTATCCTAAACCATAACTAAAGACATTATTAAAATCAAAATGGAACAAAAAGAGCAAGGTTTAAAACCAAAAAATTATAGGAACTAATTTTTCAGAACTTAATATTTATAGGAATCAACAATTTGGTATTTGAAAAATAAACATGAGAACTCCAAAACCAGATAACAAGCAAACAAGCACATATCTAAACAATACCCGGAGGAAGGATGAAGGCATCGAATATAGATTCCTTCTTGTCCGCCAATTTGAAAACAAGCTTCTTGACCATGGAAACATTCAAGAAATTACAAGACTTGGTAGGGTCATCCGGGGCCTTTATCTCTTCTTGAATCACATGCAAATCGAAAATGGAAATAAAGATGTAAGGAACGTTATCCGTGCTCCCATTGCCTTCCAATATTGCACAGATTCTTCTTGAATATCCATCTCCCGCTGCTCCCGCACCAAGATCAAGAAGTTGATGCCGTACGGTCCTTATATCCAATAGATTCAAAGAACCTAAAGCACCAATGAACATCCCAGAGAACACCTGATCGAGTTCCTGAAAGCAATTGACTTTGAAAGATTTTTTGGACATGGAGAAAGCATAGAGTTTCTGCATGACGACACGGGTGGTTTCAAGTTCGCAAGGGATGGTGCTGTCAAGCTCACAATCTTCATTAAAGATACCAAGAAAGACAGCAGACAAGTCAGAGTCACCAGCAATAAGTAATGTGAGATCAGATAAACATAACGCGGTACTGGGCAGATATTTGGCACACCTTAGAAAAGAGCCTTGAACATCTTCTGCAAGTCTAAAATAAGTTCTCCACTCTCCCAGTCCATGGTTATGACTGAAAATCTGGAGTGAATTGTCCTGTTGGCTGAAAAGCAACCACTTATCATCCACAACAAATTGACAATACACAGGAAAGTTGGCGGGATTGTGATACATGCTCCACGGCCACAGCAACATGTCACGGCGGTGGTGGTATGGGTATGGGTACTCTCCGAGGGATTCGAATTTCTCATAGCTGATAATGGGACGTGGTACGTTTCGTAATTGAGAAAAGTAGTAGCCGACTAGGCGATTGTGAGGAATCTGGCGTGGATCTCCGTCTCGCCCGATGGATTTGAATTTGTCATGCAGGGATCCGCAGAAAGGAGGAGTAGGCGCTTCATGCCAAGTGCCATCTTTATCAACAAAACGCTCAAACAGAACCCTGGGTTTTGGATCAAGAGGAATGGAAGGATGGCCCCAGTGATGAAGAAGGTAAACGTTACCTTCAAGATTGGCCACTAGTGCCACTTTAGGGTCTGCGAGATTGGTGACGACGTCACGCTTCACCCCATATAAGGGGTTTAGATCAACAAGTTTGGGATGGAACTCGTGAATTTGGTTGATGAAAATTTCTCCTACGTGGTCTTCAACATCATAATCGATCAAGTTAAAAGATGAGGAACTTGATAAATATGCAATATCTTTTTCGAACTTACATACGCCACCAACAAAATAGTGTTTATGGTGGATTTGAACATGTCTCATGCCAATTGGGAATCCACTCTTGGACAAATTAAGATAAAAACTCGAAGCAAGTGGTGGTGGTGAAGTCCCCTTCTTGTAATTGTCGTGTTCATCGAGGTCTATTCCAATGAGGACACCATCGTACATTTGTAGAAACAGAACCCCGAGCCTCTCATCTGATTCCATCTTCATCTGCTGCTGCTGCTATGTTTTGTTTGTCAAAAGCTGAATCCAGATATGGTGCAATCGTAACAGCTGCAGTCACCGGATTGAACCAGATTATGGGCGTCATGATTGAAGAAAAGGATCCGGGACAATAAAAAAAGAAACACGCAAACAAAACAGACCAAGTTGTATAAAAAAATACTAAAAGAAATCAAAAGATATTCATGTTTCTGCCGTCCTTGCGTAAAAGGAAGGTGCTATCACTGTGCTACCGTGCGTCAAGGAGAAGCTCCTTTAAACAGTTGTTTTTTTTTTTTTTTTTTTTTTAACATGTTATTATTTTTAATAACACGGATACTACTAAACTGCTTATGTACTCGTACCCGGCACACATTAGGTACCGATACATGTATTGAAATCCATAGATTAATTCTTATATTTATTTTGTGACATATGATATATATAACATGTTTGTTTCCGCGTTAATGTAGCTCCAAATACATATTTTATTAAAAGCAACACAGAGTAGCTTTCCTCACATATGACAAGAGAAATGACAAAATAAATAAGCCAATAATATATATATTGGATAAATAAATAATGAGACTGCGTCAAATTTTTAAATATGTCAAATTTTAATGCAGATTTACTTAATAAAACTTTTTTAATACATATCTTAAATAGGCACACATAAACAAATACCAAATCAAAATAGTACTTCCTCCGTCCCTATATATATATAAGATCATCTTGGTAGATTTCACGTTGTTGATACCCCACTATTTGGAAGCCCAATACCACGAGGCCCAATGCATAAGGAGGCCCAAAATCATCAAACAAAAATAAAACGCCAAAGACACCAGGAGAAAGCGTACAAGCACTAGGAACTGCCCAAAGCACTACGCCCAGAGCGTCGGTCATCAAGGCGTCATATTCTGACGTCACGGCCAATAGGGAGAGCAAGGCGTGCCGATGTCAATAAGCGCAACGAGCCCTCCCCGAGCGCCTCAAGCGTTACAGAAGCTTGGGGAGAAAGTTATGATAAATGAAGGTGAACAGGAAACAAGGTCTGACGAGGGCGTACATGTGCAGACAAAAGGCTTCGGTTCCCCAGGTCATGAGGAACGTGCATGAGAAGCCAGAGCATCTTGGCTTACATCATGCAGCCCCTTCTTTGAGGAAAGTGGAAAGAGGAAAGGCTTGCAAGCCTCCCACTGTGAGCAATCAATGGCAAAGCTCAAAGAGGTAAAGGGGACAAAACGGGTTCTGAAGAGAACAGCCACAAAGAAGGGAAAAGGAAATAGACCAGTGGACCAAGTGAAGAAAAGGGAAAGACCAATAGGCAAAGAGGACCATATAAGAGGAAGACCTCTTCCAACGTACGGGAACAACAACAAGGGGGGGGGGGGGAGGAAACTCAACTCAACTCAAATCAACTGAAAAGAAACACAGAGAGAGTGTAAGAGAGAGGATAGAATAGAAGCTTCTGCTGAAGCTTAAGTTTTAAGAATATAGAGGAGAGTGTAAAAAGCCGAAGGCGTACACCCCTCATCCTGTAAAAATACCACAAGTGTGGAATCCTCACTCTTGCATCCATCCCCCTGAACTCCCCTTTCAAAGTAATAAAAGCCAAAAGCTTCATTAAGTTTACGAACCCATTATCTTTTCACTAATTATTCACTTATCGCACAAAGCGGTCCGAAACAATTGGGGACTCCGCTAGGGAAGCTATGGCTTCCAATCACGAAGGAAGAGGGACTCATGTTGTGAAACCAGCGTCTGCAGGAGACGTTTCTCCAAAGATGGTGCCTGTGATCACCGTTCAGAACCCGGCGACCAGTCACGCAAGTCGTGGGACGGGACAAGGCTCTAGAAGATTGAGTTTTAGCCCAGCCAACCAAGGAAGTGATAATACCCGCTCTCCTTCAGACACTCCAGAGGATGACCAAGAGCCTCAAGAAGAAGAGCTCGGCAGCGACAAGGAAACGCTGGGTCACATCAAAATCCCTCACGTAGAAGGTGACTCCAACACTCAAGTCGTGATATCAGCTGCGCTACTCAACTCTCTGGTGGCAAACCAAGGCGCACTATCTGAAATAGTGGCGGAATACAAGGCCCAGTCCGCTAAGGCGAGAGAAGAAAAGGAGGCCCTGAGCGCAAGATTGAAAGAAGAGGAGGAGGCGCGCAGGGAGGCGGAGTTAGCGAAGGCAAGAGCAAAATCAGAGGAGGAATTTCAACACGAGATAAGTGGGAGGAGAGAAAGCACAGAAGACGCTCTGGTCACGCAAGCAGAGTTGAAACGCATCTTACAGGCGCACAAGGAAGGACAAAATATGGTAATAAATCTGAACCCTCCTTTTACCGTTGATGTAGCTGCCTATCGCTACCCACAAGGGTATGCGCCTCCAACGTTCCGAAAGTTTGATGGAACCGGGAGTGCGCGTGAGCACTTGATGACATATGTGGATGATCTTGGAGTATACAGTGCGGACCACTGTTTAAGGCTAAGGGAATTCTCAAAGTCCCTTGTCGGGCGCGCCTTCACTTGGTATTCCAAGTTGCGCCCAGCATCAATCCGGACTTGGGAGGAGATGACTATAGAGTTTTGTAACAAGTTCCTGGAAGAGGAAGGTGCTATCCATATCATGGACCTTGGTCGCATAAGACAACGAGTAGGAGAGAGTCTGACCGCCTTCATCAAAAGGTACAGGGACAGAGCGCTCCATTGCAAGGAGACCCTCCCTGAAGCGGACCTAGTCTATGGATGCATCAAAAGTATTGAAGATGGCTCGCAAATATTCTTGGCACTTAGTAAGATCACCACTTTCTCTGAGTTGCTTGGGAGAGCAATGGATGTTACCAAGGCCATGAAGAAACAAGGGAAAAGAACCAAAGACCAAACCGCCTTTGACGTGAACGCTGTGGATGACAAGAGGAGGAAAAGCTACAGAACCATGCCGCCTCCCAGGAACTATGAAAGAAAGGAACCCCCACCAAAGCTCCCAATCTCTAGGGAACTTACTTATCAGTTGGTGGAGGAATGGCTAAAAGAAGGCATTCTCACTAAAAGGGCGACAAGACCCCCTCTGACACGTGAGGAGTATGATAACCCGGAATATTGCATCCTACACAGGCAAAAGAGTCATGGTACTATGGACTGTTATGTCATTAGGGGCGTATTTCAGAAACAGTACGCGGCCGGAAAGATATTGCTGCCAGAGGGCGAAGGCGAGCGTCCTTTGCCTAGACACAATGTGAATGTTATCCTTTCCCACGGCGATAACTTGTTGGAGGAGATTGAAGAAGAAGAGCTGGTGGAGAATGAACTGAGAAGGGGACTTGTGAAGACCAGGGGGTTCAGAGCCCTATTTGACCAACTAAGGTTGGGAGCGGATGTCAGAGAAGAAGCAGCACATGCTCTGGCTGATGTGATAGTCAGGAAAGGGGCGAACACCAGTGCCACCTACGCACCAGCAACCAGGGTAGCCAGGGCGCACGCCTCAGCAGTAATGTTTAGGGAGCCGCAGGGAGCGCATCCAGGATTCTGCCACAACAGGCCGCTGTTTGTGGAGGCGACCGTTGAAGGCGTACATGTCCGGCGCGCCCTCGTGGACAACGGATCGGGAGTAAACATCATTCCAACCCATATATTCGTGAAACTGGGAGTTGCTAAAGAAAGGCTCAAGAAAGCGGAAGCAACACTAGGAACTTTCAACGGAGGGACGGTCACGGCAAGAGCATGCGTAGTGCTCAATTTGGAGGTAGGACCCATAAAAACTCTGAACACTTTTCACATTGTCGATGGAGACCCTAGTTATCATATCCTGCTGGGACGCCCCTGGATTCATCTGCATGGGTGTGTTCCCTCTACACTACACTAATGTGTGAAGTCAGTGTACAAAGGACAAGACATTGAGATCCCAGCAACGAAGGCGCCATTTGACGCTTCGAAGCTACACTTGATTGATGCCACGGTGTTCGATGAACTAGCTCCCCCTGGGACTAACAAAATTGGAAGAGAGCCCAAGATCCTAATCATGGGAAAGGAGAAAATGAAGGAACCAGAAAAGAGGCAGTCGGTGTTCAAGAGACTCCGCTTTCCAGAAGAAGAAGAAAGCGCACAGCAGCGAGTAACCAAACCAAGATACAAGCTGCAAAAGCAATGCCTTCCTGGAGGAGGGGCCAGATGGGCCATCCTCTAGGAACTCGCGGGGCCAGCCAAGCCGAAGCTGAGCGACTTGGCTAGCCCCACACTCATGGGCGTCATAAAAGGGGGAGCATGGTTTGCTTCGACGGAGGAGGTTATGCACGCCCAGCAAGAAGGGAATGAAGCTAATGGTCCAGAAGGTTTGGAAGAAGTCAATGTAGGGGGAGAAGGCGAACACAGTCTGTAAGATCCTATATTTTAAATATATGAAATAAAAGTATTTTATCAATGTTAGTATCATTAAATAGTCAATTTTTCCTATTTTAGCAAAAACACTCGAGTATTTTAGGAAACACTCGAGTATTTTAAGTAGCTGTTTGAAAATTTGAATTTTTAAATGAAACACTCGAGTATTTTTGAAAACACTCGAGTATTTCGTGCAGACCTGAAAGTGTATAAGTCGGTTTTCATTTAATTTTCGCACCAAAACGCGGTTTTCTTGAAATGACAAGCATAGAGCTGGACTTTACTTCGAATTGAAGTATTCCTAGACTATAAATAAGTGCTTAGTTGAAGCATCCAACACCTTTGATCCTTCAAAACCCGAATTTCAGTCTTTGACTCTCAGTTTTTCAGAGCACACTTTGATCTCTGATTTCTCCTTCGTTTCTCAATCAAATTCTTCGAAACCAAAACACAACTCAAGGTTCTAGTTACATCTTTGAATTAGAATCAAGAATCACTTCAAATAAGCCCTTGTAGTTCGAGTTCTAGCTCATCAAAGTTTGAAGTTCAAAGCTGTGAAAACAGAGTAGTTTTCAGCATCAAGTATTCATCTTCATTGAATTCGTTTGGTAATCTCAGGGATCCTTTTTTTGTCAAACTTGTTTCTGATTGAAGTTAGTATATCCTAGTTTGTTAAACTAACTTGTTTCGTTCTTTTTCATGCCAAATCCGTGGTGAAATCTGTGGCCAAAGTCAGCCTGTTCAACCCCTTTTTCACAAGTCCAGAATTTGGATTTTGATCCAGCCAATTTCCTTGTTGTTTAATCTGTTGTTTAGCTTCTCTGAGGTAAGGGAGGAGTTACCTAATTGCTAGAATGAGTAATCTCAAGCTAGAAATGTAGGAACCTCACAAGGTTCATCAAGGGATGAAGTTGGAATTGGGAATATGACATAGAGGTCATAAACCCAAGGTTTTCTGAGTCAAACAAGTTTAAATGAACCTAATAATGCTCACTGGATTGATTTTCGAAGTTAAAACCAAGTGGAAATGAATTTCATATCTTGAAATGGTTATTTTCCAAGTTTGTGTTGATTCTGTGATTTGATGTTGATTTATGTTATTATGTACTTGTTTATGTGTTCTAACATATTCCTTATATGTGTTTATGCCTCTGTTTTGCATAAGAATGGAAAAACAATGCATGGAACTCGAATTGGTGCTTAAAATGCAGAAACTGGTGCTGTTGCAGTAAAAACACTCGAGTCTTTTGAGAAACACTCGAGTATTCTGGAAAAATGAAGAACAACTCGAGTCTTTCTTCAAGGGCTTCAAGTATTCTGGAAAAAAAATGAAGAACACTCGAGTATTTTATAAAACACTCGAGTATTTTGACCAAAACTGAAGAAAACACTTATTTTTCTTAAGAATATTAAATACCTAATTCTTATACGTTTTTTCATTGGTCGATTATTATCCTGGAAGATTCCTACTGGAATTTCCTCCAGTGGTTGATATATTCGGACAGGAGTCCCAATGGATAAATGTATAAGTTACTTGATTCCCATTGATTGATTTTTATCCTGGATGATTCCTACTGGAATTTTATTCAGTGGTTGACATATTCGGACAGGATGTCCCAATGGAAGTACGTACACCCATTTGGTTGATTATTTTCCCATGTCCCAGTGGAAGTCTTTACCCACTTGGTTGATATTTTGGGAGTCCTAAATGGGGTCGTTGCAATAATTAATAATAAAATGATTAACTCCTATTGTATAAAACCATCACAAAGTAGCTGGGCCGCTGATGGAAATTTTGAGAAAGCACTAGCACCAGTTAATGCTAAAAGAAAAGATGGACTTGAGACTAAGAAGGATTATGAACTTTGGGTCTCTATATTGGAGACATGATGTTCAAGGATGTGATTAAGAGAGTAAAAGAAAGTAAAGAATAAAAGAAAAGTCTATGTGACATTATCATGCATGGAGATGGAGTTGCTCCGATCTAGATTCGGGATATCGGTGTAGTTAAATCAGAATATCCTTAGCACAAGGATGCTAGGAAGACCGATTTTCCAATCGATCGTGAAGCTTGAGATACGAATCGCTCCAGTTTGATGAAACATAGGATTGAGAATATCCCGAGCCTGAGATACTCGGATGCCGAACCGTGTAGCATGAATGAGGAGTAGGCATGCATCACGACACTAATTGAGATATTATAAAAGACAGTTTGAGCATATACATATGCATTTATTATTGCTATTTGAAAAGTTGTGCTTGTTATTTCTAGCCACTGTTATGCTCATTTGTTATTGCTTTTAGCTATGACTCACTCCCAGTCCCTTGTGTAGGTGATGGCGAGAAACATGTTCTGCGTGGAGATGATGTTGGAAACCAACAAGCGGCTCAATATAGTCTAGAGGGGGGGTGAATAGAATATTGAAGCCTTATTACAGATTTTTCGTCCACCTAAGAGGATGGTTTTATGAAAATAAATTTTCTTAAAAAATTCAAGTCAGATTACTCGAGTAACTCAAGACTTCACTCGAGTAATACGCAAGCAAAAATAATTTCACTCGAGTATTCAGCAAATCACTCGAGTAATACGAAAGCTATTTTTAAATCACTCGAGTAACAGAAAACCTACTCGAGTATTGTTCATAAACTGAAAGCAGATTACTCGAGTGACAAGAACTTTACTCGAGTAAACTGGGTAAAATTCAATTAAAACTCAGTTTTCAATGGAGTTCTTCAAGAATCACAATGCTACGATGATTCAACAAATTATGAATGATTAATATGAACAATTTCAAGTAATATTGACATGCAATTTTAGATCAATTGAGTAGAATTAAGAAAACCCCAATTCTAACCTAAAAATGCAATTGTTAATGAATTAATGCAATACAAGGAATGAAAATAAAAGAGACACAAGGATTTATCCTGGTTCACTTTCACCCACTTGAAAGCTACTCTAGTCCCCTCTTAAACCAAGAGAGATTCTTCACTAGAAATCTTCAAATGTAGATTTTACAATGTTTTAAGATGCAACTAGATTCTTAGTTCTCCTATCTTAAAACCCAACTCAAAGTGTGTACCAAACACTTTGATCTAATCTACCCCTTTTGAGAATTCTAGATTTCCTTGCTAATTGATTGAAGATGCTTCCAACCAATCCTCTTTTCTTGCTTTGATTTGATCCTCAAAGTCTTCCTTGTGAGATTCTTCACTTGTGTTGAAACTTTAATGATGCAATCATAAATTGCATATCTTCAACAACCACTAAGAACAAAAATATGATCTCAAGAATATTTGAACAATGAGAGAAATAGAGTGAAGAATGAAAAGTTCTTTGTTGAATCTTGATAGCTCTTGAAAGATGTAAAATAGCTCTTGAATTGCTTTTGAAAGTGTATAGAAAATTGTAAGAATGAATGTGTATCATATGTGAAAGAGAAAATTAAGTCCTTTTAAAATTTTCAAAACACTGATTGAATTACTCGAGTAAACCAAATAACTTCACTCGATTAAAACATGTCAGATTAAGTTACTCGAGTGATGTGTAAACCATTACTCGATTAACCTGTCATGACATAAATTACTCGAGTGATCCAATACTCATTACTCGAGTAAACTGATCAGAATCTGAATAAAAACAAAGTTTTTCTAAAAGGATTTTCACAAAACTTTTAATAGAGCTATTTAATCAAGATTTAAAGTATCTTCACTCTTAATCAAACATTATTTAAATACTCTTGAAAATCACCTAAGCTACCCACACCAATGAGATGCATTGCATAAAATAAAGATTACATTGAAATAGAATTAATAAAAATCCTAATTCTAATGTTCATGTGGTGTAGCTTGCTTGTTGCCAATGTTGTTGCTTGGAGAGAGATTGTTAGCATCAAAACATGAGAATCCTACAAACTCCCCCTTTTTGATGATGACAAACCTCCTTTTCAATTAAGCACTAAGTTTTAACATACTCCCCCTAAATGTAAAACACCTAGGAAAAATATAATAAAACTTAACCTACAAGAACAACATCAACAAAATATTCTCCCCCTTTTGGCATCATTAAAAAGATAAGAAAGTTGAGAAAAGTCCTTTGCCAAAAGTTGAAGGTAAGTAGTTCACAATGGTATAAAAATATAACAATAAAGACAAGACCAAAATAAACCACAATAGTGCCACAACGAATATAAACAAATATAAACGCACAACGAATATAGCACCATGATATCAGAGTATCACACTAAGCAGCAAATCATAGTGTAAAGCAAAAAGACATCAACCAAAGCAAATAATCAAACGAAACTAACCAAACTAGGCCAAACAGAGTCAGAAACATGAAACAGAAACATAAACAGAACATAGTCAGAAATATGCATATGAAACATGAAACAGAAATCAACATCAAATGAAAATGATGATTTGATGAAGAACCATATGAGAGAGAAGAGAGAAATACGAACAAGAGAGAGAAAGTGACGAGAAAATGATGCAGTTTTCAACAGTTCAGGTTTTAAAATCACGTAAGTTACTCGAGTGATGTTCATGCGTTACTCGAGTGATTCGAGCAGTAATCGAGTAAAAAGAAATGTTACTCGAGTATGCCGAAGATAAAAAAATTTTTACTCGAGTGATGGATGAACTAATCGAGTGATACGAAAGTCATTTTAAAATTAATCGAGTGACAAACAGAATTACTCGAGTAATACGAAAGAGTTTTTAAAATTACTCGAGTGAAATATCTGTTACTCGAGTGAACTGTCCAGAATTTTAAAAATTTCAATTTTTCATGCAAAAACATTTTGTTATGCACAAACACATAGAAACACTTAGCATTTAGCAAGTAACACACATACAAATAAAGCAATTAACATATTATAGAAAACATACACACATAACCACATATCACAAAAAAAAATAAGAAACACTTTAATAAGATACAACAACTCAAAATACAACGCACATTGAAATAGGCTTGAAGGTGATTTCGAAAAGCATCAAATACAATTAGCTAATAGTTGATTCATCAAAAATACCAAGTTCTCTTCGAATCTTATAAAATGTGTCCCTTGGTAATGGTTTTGTAAAGATATCAGCTAATTGATCCGAAGTTTGTACAAACTCAATAACACAATCACCTTTTTGAACATGATCTCTCAAAAAGTGATGCCTAATTTCAATATGCTTTGTCCTTGAGTGTAATACTGCATTTTTAGTCAAATTAATTGCCGAAGTGTTATCACACTTTATAGGGATTTTTGTCAAATTTAAACCAAAGTCAGATAATTGTTGCTTCATCCAAAGGATTTGAGCACAACAACTACCAGCTGCTATGTATTCGGCCTCCGCGGTTGATAAAGCTACACAATTTTGCTTTTTAGAAAACCACGATACAAGTGAACTACCAATCAAGTGACAAGTTCCGCTTGTACTTTTTCTCTCAACTTTACAACCGGCAAAATCAGAGTCCGAATAACCTATAAGTTTTAGAAAAGCATCCCTAGGATAATAAAGTCCAGTATTCGTTGTACCCTTTAAGTATTTCATAATTCTTTTGACAGCAGTTAGATGCGACTCTTTCGGTTTTGCTTGAAAACGTGCACACATACATACACTAAACATGATGTCAGGCCTAGATGCAGTTAAGTATAACAAACTACCAATAATACCACGATACTTCGTTACCTCTACCGCTTTTCCAGCCTCATCTTGATCTAGGTAGCATGCAACGCTCATTGGTGTAGAAGCGGATTTGCACGAATCCATCCCAAAACGTTTGAGAAGCTCTCTACAATATTTACTTTGATGAATATAGATGCCATCATTAAGCTGCTTTATTTGAAAGCCAAGAAAGAATGTAAGCTCTCCCATCATCGACATCTCGAATTCACTTTGCATCAAGTCTGAAAACTTCTTACACAAGTTATCGTTAGTAGCACCAAATATAATATCGTCAACATATATTTGAACCAATAAAATATCCTTACCGGAACGTTCAATAAAAAGTGTAGTGTCAACAGTGCCTCGTTTAAAACCTTTTTGTAATAAAAAATTGCTTAGTCGGTCGTACCAAGCTCTAGGAGCTTGTTTCAAACCGTACAAAGCCTTTTTCAGTTTGAAAAGGTAGTCCGGATGCTCAAAACTCTCGAATCCGGGAGGTTGTGACACGTAAACTTCCTCTTGAATGTATCCGTTAAGAAAGGCGCTCTTAACATCCATTTGAAACAATTTAAAATTCATTATTGAAGCAAAAGCGAGAAGAATACGAATAGCTTCTAGTCTAGCAACAGGAGCAAATGTCTCATCGTAATCGATTCCTTCTTCTTGACTATAACCTTGTGCTACCAACCTAGCTTTATTCCTAACAATAATACCCGATTCATCTAACTTATTCCTATAGACCCATCGAGTACCGATTTCAGGACGATCATAGGGTTTTGGCACAAGCTCCCAAACTTGGTTTCTTTCAAATTGATTTAATTCTTCTTGCATGGCCATAATCCAATGATCATCTTGAAGAGCCTCTTTGATATTCTTAGGTTCTATTTGAGATACAAAGGCAACATAATAACAAAAATTATTTAAAGTGCGTCGGGTTACCACTCCCTTCGCAATGTCACCTAAGATGTTAGAAATCAGATGATTTTTGTTTGATTTCCAAGCTATTGGTAATTGAGATTGAATCTCTTGTGCTAAGTCTTTATCTTGTGCTTGCACCTCTCCATCTTCAATTTGATTCTCTTCCATTTGTTGTGGTGTTGACTTCTCATGATCCAAAAATGTACCTATATTATCATCATCACAAGAAACAACACAATCTCCTTTCGAAGATTCATCAAATACAACATGCACAGATTCCTCAACGGTTAATGTTCTTTTATTGTAGACTCTATATGCTTTGCTATGAGTTGAATAACCTATGAATATGCCTTCGTCGGCTTTGGAGTCAAACTTGCCGACCGGTTCCTTTCCGTTATTTAAAACAAACACCTTACACCCAAAAACATGAAAATGTGAAATATTTGGCTTTCGCCCTTTTAAAAGTTCATAAGGTGTTTTATTTAAATGCGGACGAATAAGAACCCTATTAAGCACATAACAAGCGGTGTTTACCGCATCAGCCCAAAAATATTTAGGAACATTTGATTCTTTCAACATAGTACGAGCAAGTTCCACTAAAATTCTATTTTTCCTTTCTACAACTCCGTTTTGCTCCGGAGTCCTAGGGGCCGAAAATTGATGATCAATACCAAACTTATCACAAAACGCATCAATCCTAGTGTTTTCAAACTCACCTCCGTGGTCACTTCTAATAGACACAATTTTCAAACTTAGTTGATTTTGGATGAGTTTGGCAAATTTTTTAAAACATTTATAAACTTCACTTTTTGCGGATAAAAATAAAGTCCATGTGAATCTAGTAAAATCGTCTACTAAAACAAATCCATAGTAATTGCCACCTAAACTTTTAATTTGTGAAGGGCCAAACAAATCCATATGGATTAACTCCAAAGGCTTTGTTGTGCTTATCACATTTTTAGGTTTAAAAGAACTTTTAACTTGCTTGCACTTTTGACAAGAGTCACAAATGCCATCAAGCTTAAAATTTAGTTTAGGCAAACCAATCACTAAATCTTTTCGCAAAAGTTTGTTTAATTGATTCACATTCACATGAGCAATTCGTCTATGCCAAAGACGAATTTCATCATCAAAAGATTTGAAACATTTTGAAAATAGTGAAGTTATCTCATCCAAATCAATTAAGTAAGTGTTATTAGAGCGACGACCAACAAACTTAACACTATCATCTATGGAAGACTTAATGAAGCATAATTCCGGAGTAAAAGTCACATAATTGCCCATATCGCATAGTTGGCTTATACTAAGCAAGTTGTGTTCTAAGCCTTATACGTATAGGACATTTTCTATGACAAGGTTAGATACGTTACCGATCTTCCCGACTCCTAGAATTTTGCCCTTGTTGTTGTCGCCGTATGTCACAAATCCACCACTTTTCGGAGTAAGTTCCATGAAGTGCGTTTTGTCTCCCGTCATGTGTCTCGAACAACCACTATCCAAGTACCATTTGCGCTCTTTGGTTCGAAGACACACCTACAAGAAAGATATCATTTGGTTGACTTAGGTACCCAAGTGATCTTGGGTCCTTTGTTGTTAGCTTGTGGAGAAGTCCCCTTAACAATCCAAATATATTTTCCGCTTGGTATACCAAATTTCTTTATATTACATTTATTCGTGGTATGCCCAAAGATCCCACAATAATGGCAAGTTGGGTTTTTAGAAATCTTATTCTTTGAAAATCCACCAACTTTGCGATAATTGCGTTTCTTAGGTTTGGTATAGCCAAGACCGGATCTATTGCTATTGTTTCTTTGAGTTGAAAGCAAATGATCTAATGAAGTATCTCCTTTCATGAGCCTTTCAAGTCGATCATTCAAATTAAAAACTTCTTTTTCCAAAGACTTGCAATTTTCACAAGATGGAGTCTCATTTGATTTCAATTCACAATTACATGTAGAGTTTGCATAAATGAGTTCAAGAGTTTCATTTTGAAGCTTAAGTTCTTCTAAATCTTTTTGAAGTTCAATTATCTTTTCATGTTGCTTCATTATGAAATTCTTTCTTTCAACATTTATTTTAGCAAGTTTCTTCAACTCTTTATGCATCTCTACATACACATTGTACAATTCATTGAATGAAGGAGAATTAGAACTAGAGCTAGCATCGGAAAGATAATCTACCTCATTGACGTACTTTCTTGATTTAATGCTCGAAGATTCCTCTTTATCAAGCTTCGTCATCAAACATAGATTTGCAAGTTCTTCATCATCCGATGAGCTAGATGTTGATTGACTCTCCTCTTCATCCCATACTATGTAAGCCCTTTTTTCTTTAGATGAGTTGAACTTAGAGTTGACACCTTCCGACTTCTTAGAATGAGTTGGGCATTTTGATCGATAGTGACCAAGCTTTCCACACCCATGACACTTGATGTGATCCTTGTTAGTCTTATTTCTTGGTTGTGAGTCCTTAGAATCTCTTTGTCTATTCTTATTAAAGTTTCCCTTTCTCTTAAAGAACCTACCAAGCTTTTTAACTACCAAGCCAAGGGTCTCATCATCTATATCGGAGTCCGAGTCATCCACTTGAGAGTTTTCCTCTTGTGCCTTAAGGGATTTTGAAGTTGATTTAAGAGCAATCCCCTTTTTCTTTCTATCAGCATCTTCATTCATGGATAACCGCCCAAGCTCCATTTCATGCTCTTGAAGTTTTCCGAATAGAGTTGCTAAGTCAATTTGATCCACGTCTCTAGCTTCCATAATGGCTGTCACCTTAGGTTGCCATTCCCTGCTAAGACATCTCAAAATCTTATTAACAACTTCACCATTAGTTATAACTTTTCCAAGTGCAGAAAGATGATTTATGATATGAGTGAACCGCTTTTGCATGTCACCTATATTTTCATTAGGTAACATACGAAAGAGTTCATATTCATGCATGAGTGTATTTAGCCTAGCCCTTCTAACCTCCGAAGTGCCCTCATGTGTGACTTGTAATGTGTCCCACATTTGTTTAGCATCAACACATTGAGATACTCGAAAGAACTCATCATAAGAAAGAGCGGACGTGATGATATTTTTAGCTTTTAAATCAAATGCAACTTTCTTCTTATCATCATTGTCCCAACTCGATTGTGGTTTGACCGAAACAACATCATTTACTTTCGTTTGAGGAACAAAAGGTCCATTCTCTATGGCGTTCCAAATTTCCATATCTATGGCTTGAATAAAAATTTTCATACGGACCTTCCAATAAGCGTAACCCTCACCATTGAATAGTGGAGGACGATTAATGGAAGTTCCTTCACCACCAAAAGGATTTGAAATTGAGCCCATTGTTTCCAAGTAAAAAAGGATCTTTTCGAAAAAGCTTTTTAAGGCTCGGATTTTTCGTCCGAGCTCTGATACCACTTGTTGGAAACCAACAAGCGGCTCAATATAGTCTAGAGGGGGGGTGAATAGAATATTGAAGCCTTATTGCAGATTTTTCGTCCACCTAAGAGAATGGTTTTATGAAAATAAATTTTCTTAAAAAATTCAAGTCAGATTACTCGAGTAACTCAAGACTTCACTCGAGTAATACGCAAGCAAAAATAATTTCACTCGAGTATTCAGCAAATCACTCGAGTAATACGAAAGCTATTTTTAAATCACTCGAGTAACAGAAAACCTACTAGAGTATTGTTCATAAACTGAAAGCAGATTACTCGAGTGACAAGAACTTTACTCGAGTAAACTGGGTAAAATTCAATTAAAACTCAGTTTTCAATGGAGTTCTTCAAGAATAACAATGCTATGATGATTCAACAAATTATGAATGATTAATATGAACAATTTCAAGTAATATTAACATGCAATTTTAGATCAATTGAGTAGAATTAAGAAAACCCCAATTCTAACCTAAAAATGCAATTGTTAATGAATTAATGCAATACAAGGAATGAAAATAAAAGAGACACAAGGATTTATCCTGGTTCACTTTCACCCACTTGAAAGCTACTCCAGTCCCCTCTTAAACCAAGAGAGATTCTTCACTAGAAATCTTCAAATGTAGATTTTACAATGTTTTAAGATGCAACTAGATTCTTAGTTCTCCTATCTTAAAACCCAACTCAAAGTGTGTACCAAACACTTTGATCTAATCTACCCCTTTTGAGAATTCTAGATTTCCTTGCTAATTGATTGAAGATGCTTCCAACCAATCCTCTTTTCTTGCTTTGATTTGATCCTCAAAGTCTTCCTTGTGAGATTCTTCACTTGTGTTGAAACTTTAATGATGCAATCATAAATTGCAAATCTTCAACAACCACTAAGAACAAAAATATGATCTCAAGAATATTTGAACAATGAGAGAAATAGAGTGAAGAATGAAAAGTTCTTTGTTGAATCTTGATAGCTCTTGAAAGATGTAAAATAGCTCTTGAATTGCTTTTGAAAGTGTATAGAAAATTGTAAGAATGAATGTGTATCATATGTGAAAGAGAAAATTAAGTCCTTTTAAAATTTTCAAAACACTGATTGAATTACTCGAGTAAACCAAATAACTTCACTCGATTAAAACATGTCAGATTAAGTTACTAGAGTGATGTGTAAACCATTACTCGATTAACCTGTCATGACATAAATTACTCGAGTGATCCAATACTCATTACTCGAGTAAACTGATCAGAATCTGAATAAAAACAAAGTTTTTCTAAAAGGATTTTCACAAAACTTTTAATAGAGCTATTTAATCAAGATTTAAAGTATCTTCACTCTTAATCAAACATTATTTAAATACTCTTGAAAATCACCTAAGCTACCCACACCAATGAGATGCATTGCATAAAATAAAGATTACATTGAAATAGAATTAATAAAAATCCTAATTCTAATGTTCATGTGGTGTAGCTTGCTTGTTGCCAATGTTGTTGCTTGGAGAGAGATTGTTAGCATCAAAACATGAGAATCCTACAGATGAGGCCGCTCCCTAATGGGGAGTGGAATTTTGAGGACCATAGGGCTACATATGAGGGGGATGTGGAAGTTATCTTCCGCCATGCTAATCCATATTCCCGTATGCGTCCGCTTAGATCGAGAATTCCAATGGTTTACATCATGCACATTCCGCCAAATTTTGTTATGAGAAATGGAACCCCTCCACCACCACCAAGACGCTTTTCGAGACGCACTATCCCACCGAGTCCATCACTCTCCTCAGAAAGAATCATCCTAGAGGTTCCTGCTTGTCCTACTCCTTCTCCTCGAGTTCGATCCCGAACTCCGATATATGTGCCCGACGATTCGGTACAAGAAGAGGAGGAAGAGGAAGAGGAGGATCCAATCGAGGATGAGGATCCGGTGGATAATGCGAATCAGATGGTGGATGACTTTATGGACAACTCGACTGGAAGTCAGTGGGGAACTGACAACTAAGTTAAGTTGTGGGGTGGAATGTGACTGATATAACCCATCAGGTTTTCTCTTATCTACGTTATTTTATATTTTGAGTTATGAACCATATGCTCTAGGTTATTACGAATTTTGTTGTAATATATGTAATATAATGTAATGGCCTAGAGTGTTAAGTCAAGTAATTATGTATTTTGTTTAAATGAAGAAAATGGGATGTACCCTTTTTAGTATGAATGAAATATGATGTTACATCACTCGTCTTCATGACTTGATGTTTCGATAATTCCGCAAGATTTGATAATGGATGATGACTTGGCTTTTAGTTTCAAAAAAAAATGGTCGTATTTTCTAAATATGAATATTTAACTTTGGAATAAAAGTTGGGTCGTCACACAGGCCCCTCTTCATTGCCTCTTCACTTACCCCGTCTGAAAAGGCGGACTTGGTCGCCTTGCTGAAAGAATTCAGAGAAGTGTTCGCCTAGAGTTATGAAGAGATGCCAGGACTTAGCCCCAAGCTAGTCACTCATAAATTGGCTGTCAAAGCCGATGCAGTGCCTGTAAAGCAACACCCCAGAAGGTTTAGCCCTGAGATTGAGAAAGCAATAAAAGACGAAGTAGAGAAATTATTGGAGGCGCGCTTCATCAAGCCTATACAACACCCCACTTGGTTGGCCAACATAGTCCCCGGGAAGAAAAAGAATGGCCAGATTAGGTGTTGCGTGGATTTCAGAGATTTAAACAAGGCGTGCCCCAAGGATGATTTCCCGCTGCCACACATAGACTGCATGGTGGATGCCACTACCATGCATGAGCGCTTCTCCTTTATGGATGGTTTCAGCGGCTACAATCAAATAAAGATGGCAAAGGGCGACGAAGAAAAAACCGCTTTCAGAACCCCGGTGGGAAACTTCTACTACTTGGCGATGTCGTTCGGTCTCAAAAATGTCGGAGCGACATACCAGAGGGCAATGACAGCAATCTTCCACGACATAATGCACGACATAGTAGAAGACTATGTTGATGACATAGTGGTTAAATCGAGGAAGAAGGAGCAACACTTGACGCATCTAAGGGCTGTCTTTTCCAGATGCAAGAAGTACAAGCTCATGATGAACCCACTCAAATGCAAATTTGGGGTCTCTTCCGGTGAGTTCCTGGGGTTTAGAGTCCATAAGGAAGGCGTCTCAGCCGATGAAAGGAAAGTCAAGGCAGTCAGGGAAATGAAAGCGCCTCGCAACAAGAAGGAATTGCAGCAAATGATGGGGAAATTGGGCTACATCCGCAGATTCATACCAGCCATGGGGGAATTGTTAGGTCCTATGAGGAAACTTCTCAAAGGCAAGGAAATTTTCAAGTGGGGAGAAGAGCATCAAGACGCTTTTGATAAAGTGAAAAAGGCTTTAGCAACACCACCAAATTTTGAGGACCATAGGGCTACATATGAGGGGGATGTGGAAGTTATCTTCCGCCATGCTAATCCATATTCCCGTATGCGTCCGCTTAGATCGAGAATTCCAATGGTTTACATCATGCACATTCCGCCAAATTTTGTTATGAGAAATGGAACCCCTCCACCACCACCAAGACGCTTTTCGAGACGCACTATCCCACCGAGTCCATCACTCTCCTCAGAAAGAATCATCCTAGAGGTTCCTGCTTGTCCTACTCCTTCTCCTCGAGTTCGATCCCGAACTTCGATATATGTGCCCGACGATTCGGTACAAGAAGAGGAGGAAGAGGAAGAGGAGGATCCAATCGAGGATGAGGATCCGGTGGATAATGCGAATCAGATGGTGGATGACTTTATGGACAACTCGACTGGAAGTCAGTGGGGAACTGACAACTAAGTTAAGTTGTGGGGTGGAATGTGACTGATATAACCCATCAGGTTTTCTCTTATCTACGTTATTTTATATTTTGAGTTATGAACCATATGCTCTAGGTTATTACGAATTTTGTTGTAATATATGTAATATAATGTAATGGCCTAGAGTGTTAAGTCAAGTAATTATGTATTTTGTTTAAATGAAGAAAATGGGATGTACCCTTTTTAGTATGAATGAAATATGATGTTACATCACTCGTCTTCATGACTTGATGTTTCGATAATTCCGCAAGATTTGATAATGGATGATGACTTGGCTTTTAGTTTCAAAAAAAAATGGTCGTATTTTCTAAATATGAATATTTAACTTTGGAATAAAAGTTGGGTCGTCACACAGGCCCCTCTTCATTGCCTCTTCACTTACCCCGTCTGAAAAGGCGGACTTGGTCGCCTTGCTGAAAGAATTCAGAGAAGTGTTCGCCTAGAGTTATGAAGAGATGCCAGGACTTAGCCCCAAGCTAGTCACTCATAAATTGGCTGTCAAAGCCGATGCAGTGCCTGTAAAGCAACACCCCAGAAGGTTTAGCCCTGAGATTGAGAAAGCAATAAAAGACGAAGTAGAGAAATTATTGGAGGCGCGCTTCATCAAGCCTATACAACACCCCACTTGGTTGGCCAACATAGTCCCCGGGAAGAAAAAGAATGGCCAGATTAGGTGTTGCGTGGATTTCAGAGATTTAAACAAGGCGTGCCCCAAGGATGATTTCCCGCTGCCACACATAGACTGCATGGTGGATGCCACTGCCATGCATGAGCGCTTCTCCTTTATGGATGGTTTCAGCGGCTACAATCAAATAAAGATGGCAAAGGGCGACGAAGAAAAAACCGCTTTCAGAACCCCGGTGGGAAACTTCTACTACTTGGCGATGTCGTTCGGTCTCAAAAATGTCGGAGCGACATACCAGAGGGCAATGACAGCAATCTTCCACGACATAATGCACGACATAGTAGAAGACTATGTTGATGACATAGTGGTTAAATCGAGGAAGAAGGAGCAACACTTGACGCATCTAAGGGCTGTCTTTTCCAGATGCAAGAAGTACAAGCTCATGATGAACCCACTCAAATGCAAATTTGGGGTCTCTTCCGGTGAGTTCCTGGGGTTTAGAGTCCATAAGGAAGGCGTCTCAGCCGATGAAAGGAAATTCAAGGCAGTCAGGGAAATGAAAGCGCCTCGCAACAAGAAGGAATTGCAGCAAATGATGGGGAAATTGGGCTACATCCGCAGATTCATACCAGCCATGGGGGAATTGTTAGGTCCTATGAGGAAACTTCTCAAAGGCAAGGAAATTTTCAAGTGGGGAGAAGAGCATCAAGACGCTTTTGATAAAGTGAAAAAGGCTTTAGCAACACCACCAGTGATGATTCCGCCTCAAAAGGGGGTGCAACTCAGAGTATACCTGGCCACTACCCGAACGACAATCGGTGGACTCTTTGCACAAGAAGTTGAAGGTTCAGAGCGCCCCGTAGCTTACTGGAGCAGAATGTTAAAGGAGGTAGAATCTAGATATTCCAACCAAGAAAGGCAATGTCTCGCTTTGGCGTACGTCGCCCAGAAGTATCGTCATTACTTTCAAGCGCACACCATTCATGTGATGACTAAAGCCGAGGGAATCAAGTACTTATTGCAAGGCGCTGTTCTCATAGGGCGAATAAGCAAATGGGCGCTCACACTGACAGAGTATGAAATAACCTTGGTGACACCCACAGCGCTTAAAAGTCAGGCCTTGGCTGATCTGATGGCCATCTGTGCAAATCAAGAAGAAGAGGGAGCAATAGAGTCTGTCAACGTGTGTGAAGAGCCCGAGGTGTGGACTTTGATGTTTGACGGATCGCCCTCAGCACCCAAGGGTGGAGCAGGAGTCACTCTGACGAACGAGAGGGGTGAGGAGCTAGCTTTCGCCTTCCAACTAGAATTCCAGTGCACTAACAACGAAGCAGAATATGAGGCTCTCCTCCTGGGACTTGACGTGGCTGAAGAGATCGGAGTTCGAAGACTCATTGTAAAAGGGGATTCCAACCTGGTGGTGAAACAACTGAAAGGAGAATATGGAGTGAAGGAAATGTCCTTGGCGCTATGCAGAGAAAGAGCACATCAAGCGTTGGCAAAGTTCAAGTTAGAATCTCTCGAGCATGTGCCACGAGCTGAAAACAGAAAGGCTGACGCTCTCACGACTTTGGGAGGCAAAGCGGGAATAGCAGAAGGCGAACATCTGGTACACTTCAGGAAGGCGTACCAACACAAGATCCAAAGGGATGCACAAGAGGACCAGGCAAGGAAAGATTGGAGGGTCCCAATCATGTGGGAGCTCCACAACAAAGCATTGACCAAGGCATCTAGAGATTTCTTCCTTATAAAGGGGGCATTATATAAGAGAAGTACGGAGGGGTTGCTTATGAAATGCGTCACCGAGGAAGAAGGAAAGCGGAAGATGACAAGCCTTCACGACAGCATATGCGGGCAAGTTGGCCCTAGCCTGTACAGGAGAATGCAAAGGCTGAGAGCGTACTGGCCAGACATGAAGGCGCATTGTGACTTGTTTCAGAAGGCGTGCAGTCGATGCCAGGAGGCCAAAGAGGAACTGGAGGTCCATCTGGTGGACGAGGATTGGGCTAAGCCAATTCAAGCGTACTTGGAAAGCGGTGCCTTGCCGGAGAATCACACAGAAGCGGAGAGGATCAGAAAGAAGTCAGAACATTATTTCATTGAGAAAGGCGAGTTGTTCAAAAGAAGTTTCACTGGAGAGGCTCTCAGATGCATTGGGAAAGAAGAACGAGACAAAGTCATGGAGGAGGTCCACGGAGGATCTTGTGGAAGGCACCAAGGGGGTAAGTCGCTCTGGAGCGAATTATTGAAAATTGGCTATTACTGGCCAAATATGAAAAGCGACGCCCTCGATTTTGTGCGGAAGTGTGAGGAATGCCAGAGGCATGCTAACATGATCCATGCACCCTCTCTCTCTATGAAAGGCCTCAGCTCGCCCTACCCCTTCCACACATGGTCAATGGACTTTATTGGTCCGATTGACCCACCTTCCAAAGGGAAGAGATGGATCCTGGGGGCAACAGAACATTCCACCAAATGGGTCGAAGCAGCAGCATTCAAGAAAGGCGACGCCGACGCCACCGCGCAATTCATCAAAGAGCACATTATCTGTCGCTTTGGGTTACCCAGGAGGATAGTATCTGACAATGGCACTCACTTCATCAACAAGAAGGTAGAGCAAGTATTGGAAGAATACGGGATCGCGCATCACAGGTCTACCCCCTACTACCCACAGTCCAATGGCCAAGCTGAATCCACAAACAAAACATTGATCAAAATCTTGGCCAAGACAGTGGAAGATGCGCCTACGGCCTGAAGCGAATACTTGCCACTCGCTCTTTGGGCGTATCGCGTTACTAAGCACAGTGCAACAAAGGCGACGCCTTTCTCCCTAGTATATGGGGAGGAAGCGACGTTACCAGCAGAAGTGGCGGTCCCCTCGGCAAGGATGTTTGCTCAGAATGAAGGCGGGCCGGAAGATCGGGTGCTCTCCCTGGAAGGCGCCAGAGACAAAGCGCATGAGGAGCTACTTAAGCACCAAAGGCGTATAATGCTGTCATACGAGAAGATGGTGAGGCCAAGGATGTTCGCCGAAGGCGAGCTCGTGCTGAAGGCGACAGATGCAGTCATGAGGAACCTACACACGAGCAAGTGGATGCCCAAATGGGAAGGACCCTACATTGTTCAGGAGGCGCATCCTAATGGGTATTGTTTCTTACTTGAACCAGACACTCAAAGAAAAATAGGGCCGTTAAATTTCAAGTATGTTAAGAAATATTATGCTTAGCTCACTGTATGATATAATGAAAGAGCAGTAGTCTTTACTTAGAAGTCTAGGAAGTAAGTTATTTTGTACGCCCCTAACTAATGAATGAAAATCTGAAGAGATTCCCTCATGAACCATCTCCTTAAGAAATATGTCAATATGAAAAATGCATGCTGAAAGTAAACATGATTCAAACAAGTAAACAATGTGATGACACACGTACAATGTCAAAAAAAAAAACGCTCTCAAAGTAAAGAGCCAAAATGCCAAACGCGAGGTCCAACACTGAAAAGGAAAAGGAAATGAATCCACATGACAAGCTGAAAACAAAGTGTTGGGCCGCACCGCGGGCACAAGCGCCTTATCGCGGTACCCGGATAGACCTCCTGAAAAAATTTCCGGGACAGACGCGGGCGAAGTACGCCATATCGCGAGATTAGAAAAGGTCCCGGGAAACAAGGGCGCTAGTCTTAAACGCGGGCGGAAAAAAAATCTGTAAAAGAGGTTGGCTAACGCAAGATCCAAGGCGATCCGTTAGTTCTGAAGCCCAAAGCGGCAAAATCTTTAAAGCGTGCCCAATGTGCACCTTGAAGAAAATCTGGCACCGATGACATGAGGGGCCATTGTTCAAAAAAAAAAAAACGTGCCCAATGCGCACCTTGAAGGAAAAATGTGCACCTTGAAGAAAATCTGGCACCGATGACATGAGGGGCCATTGTTAAAAAAAAAAACGTGCCCAATGTGCACCTTGAAGAAAATCTGGCACCGATGACATGAGGGGCCATTGTTCAAAAAAAAAAACGTGCCCAATGCGCACCTTGAAGAAAATCTGGCACCGATGACATGAGGGGCCATTGTTAAAAAAAAAACGTGCCCAATGCGCACCTTGAAGAAAATCTGGCACCGATGACATGAGGGGCCATTGTTCAAAAAAAAAAAACGTGCCCAATGCGCACCTTGAAGAAAATTCGGCACCAGTGACATGAGAGGCCTCTGAAACTTGCTGAAGAATTCGAAAGCGTTAAAAGCACGCTTAAAAAAAAACAACATTGAGACCAAGGAGAGCGTGCTGAAACGGGAACAAATACAAGTGTAATATCGGACAAACGCAAAGTCACGATTCAAGCCACAAGAGTGTGAAGCAACAAGGCTTACAAGGCTTACATACAAGTCCAAGAAACAAAGCAAATGAAGGCATACGAAGCAAAGTAAAATATTCGTGAATATCGCCAAAGTGGTGGCACACACACAAAAGCAAAGTCTAAGCTCAAAGAGCATGCAAAAGGCACCACAGTAGACGATCACGATTACAACTTCAAGAATCAACAAACAAAGGCCAAAATACAAGTTCAAAGCGACAAGTCATAATACAACAACAATCAAGCATTAAACAGAACATTCAGACTGACGAGTTTACAAGCTTCCTCATAGGAGCGCTCCTGAGCAGCCAAATCATTGAACTCCTTCTCGACTTTCTCCAAATCAGAAGTCACCTGTGCAAGCTGGGCTGAAAGCTCCTTAGAGCGAGTGGTCAGCATAGTGCGACGCTCCTGCAAGATACGCTTGGTTTCGGCCAAGCCAGTAGCATCAAAAGGCGGACGCAATTTCTCTAGTTTGGCAATTGCCTCGTCAAGCCAGACACCAGAGTAATGCTGAATCTTCAAAGAATGGAGGAAATCCAAAAGCTCGACCTTGTCTTCCCATGGTAATGCATCAACATCAACAGAACTTACCATGCCCAGCATCTGTACCATGGTGCGCGCAGCAGATTCTCTGAAAAAACGTGGAAATGAAGCACTCGGTGGCACCAAGTCAGGATGAGCAAGGAGGAATGACTCAATCATAGACTGCTCCTCCGCATCGAGAGAACCGCGGGACTTGGCAGAAAACGCAGCTGCAAAACAACAACACAAAAAAAAAACAAAACAAACAACAAAAACAAAACAAAACAGGAATAAGTGAGAAAAGCAACAACATTTGCAAATCCAATAAAATCATGGACACTTAGAGAAGGAAACCCAACTTGATGAATGGTTAAAAGAGCACTCACAAACCGAAGAGGAAGCCGGAGACGCGACGATCTGAGCAAATTTGACAGGGGCAAGTTGAACGGAAGGAATCTCGCTCACAGGACGCCCCTCGGAAGAATTCGCAGCATCTTTCGAAATTTCAGCTATATTAGCAGAACTCGGGGTGAAACTGGTATCGCCCTCATTAACAGCATGAACTTCAGCAACAGTATCAACTTTTCTTTCCTTGGGGGCAGGGGTGTCCATCACCTCAACATCCAAACTATCAAAAACGACATCAACAGGGATACCCTCACCTATGACAATGTCAGAAACGTTTGCAGCAGCAGCGCTTGCAACAACATTTGAAGAAATGTCAGCAGGAACGTCCTTGGAAGCAATGGAAACGGAAACATTCTTTGGAACCTCAATAGGGGGCAAGGAAAAATCACCAACCGCAACAATTTCCAAACCGGAACCAACATCACCAGCAGGTTCGGAAGCAACGTCAGAATGAATAGGAACACTAACGGCGACGACCTCCAAAGCGGAAACGGCCGACAAAGGTTGTACAAACAAAGGGCTGCTGATCCGACCAAAAGGCACATGAGTGGCAAATCCGGTGGGTGCAGCGCCTCCACTAGCGGTTGGTTGACGGCGAAAGTCTGAAGCCTCCACACGATCAAACGGTGGAATTGTTGGAGAACTGACAGAGGTGCTAATGGGAGTTGGAAGGCTCTCAGAAGCCTGAGGCGAAGGCGAAGCCGAACCACATCCGCCAGAACCACCTACAGTGAAACAAACAAACGGAATAGCGGAAAATGAAAATGTGCATTAGTACTAAAAATCTGGAAAAAATGCGACAACGGTAAAGAGCAGAAAGGCCGAAGGGGAAAGAAAAAGGCCACGGCGAAGGAGAAAATGGGAAGCAAGAGGCGGAACCTAGGGGGTTTTCCTCATCAGCATCGTCGCTCTCACCCTCAGAGGAATCACCATCTCCTTTTGAAGTATCGTAATAAGCCAAGAGAGCGTCGCCCGATTGATCTTCATTGTCGCTCTCAGCTTCAACTAAATCAGCGCGAACAGGAGAAGTGGGGGCGGGAGGAGTGTTGTGAAGCTGCAAGCGAGAAGACCGTCGAGAAGGCACAGTTGCAACAGCCTTCTTCCCTTTCTGAGAGGGTGCAGCATTCTTACCCCCGCCTTGAGAAGAAGATTTAGGAGCAGAAGGAACTGGAGAAGAAGCCTGTTTCTTACCTCGTTTTGATACTACAACAGCGGAAGGCGAGGATGCAGTGGCTTTACGCTTGCGCATGGAAGAAACCGCTTCAGCTGAAACAAACAAAACAAAGCATGAAAACGGAGCCAAAGGGATGAAACAGTAACCGATAAAACAAACAAGACCAGTAAAGAAACTACCTTTTCCTTTCTTCACAGAAGTGGAGTAATAAGGGTCATTACATACGATGGACAAAAGAGCAGGGATGGTACGCTTCGGAGTGGATTCAAAACTCTGAAGATGTTGTAAAATATCCTTATGGGATGTCACCCAACTACGAAGAACGCCTCCGACATGAAGGGGAGGGATGTAAACCAAAGGGGCACTTGAGACATCAGGATCAGCATAAAAAAGAACAGAGGGAATGGTTTCATGCAGGGAAACTTGATCAATTAAAAGAACACACGGGGGTTGATCGCGCCCGAACTACCTCGCAACGCGATCAGGATGATATACAAAAGGCCACAAGGCGCCCCCGTTGGCACTCTTGTTATCCAAAGGAACGAAGCCAGGAAGGCAGCGAGCAGTCAAGATCAGTTTCCATAAATCATACATGCCTTCAGTATAACTCTGAGCATTATTTCTGGAGGTGAGACGCTCTTCAATATACAAGGGATGCAGGGGATCACACCCCTCCCAAATGTGGTCCAAATAAGGACGAAAGACAAAGTGCTCCTCTAAATCAATGACAGCAACCAAAGGCTCTCTGGGACAGCCCTTGGTCCAGCACCAGGCGCGAGGCTCAAGACTAGAGGCGTCATCAGAAGGGGCAAGCCTAACCGGACCATATTCAGGAAAGCGCTCAAATAAAAAGTATTGGAGAAAAGCCAAATCAGCAAAAGAATTGATGGGAAAACGACCATGCAAAATTCGCATTTGTTCGGAAACTTGATCGAGGCGAGCATACAAGCCACCCAAATAAAACGAAGAGAGGGGAAGACGTGTTCCCTCAGCCAAAAGACAAGCTAGCAAGAAGACACAAGGACTAACAGACTCCCATGGAGGACCTGGAAACACATACCTACTTAACCAGAAGGAGACGAAGGCAGTACGGCGAAGCATCTGATCCTTCATAGCACCAGGATGAAATTTGCCATCGTGGAAGTCGCCATAGAAATACCGAATCCAGCTAGCAAACTTGTATTTAAGCGAGGAGCGCTGACTCGCTTTCTGCTCTTTAGGGACCAAATTCCCCGTGCCCCTGACCTTTTGAGAAGAAGAACCTTCGGCGAGCGAGACACGCCTCTGTTGGAGTAGTTCGTGGGAATACTTGGCGCTAGCAATGGAAGCCACCTTCAACTCCAAGGCCAAGTCAGAAAGGTTCTCGCCCACTTTTGTTATGTCGAGATCAACGTTCCCGAAGGAGGGAAGCTTCAATAAGACAACTACGTCCTCCAATGTGGGAGTGAACTCACCCCAGGACGTCAGGAAGGTATGAGTCGAAGAGCACCAGCGCTGAATCAAGGCGAACAGATCATCCGACCTACGATTGGCGCCAATCCGGGGAGACACCTTGATCGCTTCAGCTATTCCAACTTTCTTGAGAACCTCCACAAAGGGAGGATCACTCGCAAACACCTGATTGATCCAATCTTGCCAACCAGTAGTTCCACCAATACGAACATTAAAGTTCAAATCTACCCAGGGAAACTCTGCACGGCGAAGGCGGGAGCGGAGCAGTGAAGGACCCAACTCGTGATGGTCCTTGTGGTAAGAAGGAGAAGAGATGAGCTTAGCAGTGTCGTCAGGAACCACCATTGCCTTAGTAGGAGGACCATTGAGCAGGTCACCGGATTCGGGAAATGGGCCAAAAGGAAGTGTCGCCTTCACCCCCGTCGCCCAGCGGCGGTGATCATGGTTTATCGGGTAAGAACGAGGGCAAGGGAGACCTTGCATGAAGCAATAAGTAATGGGGTTTGGGAGAGAGATTTCCTCCTCAGTTTCTTCAAGAGCAACATCATCCTCAACTTCAACAGTGGGAGTAGACTTCGACTTCCCCATGATTGAAAGCAGGTAGCGACGTAAAAGGGATTCAAGGTGAGAAAAAACCTAAAACGAAGATAGAGGCGAAGAGAGAAGTTCTCTGCTGTTGGAGAGAAATAAAGAGGTGGAGGGAGTTTCGAAAGGATGAACGAAAAGGAGTGGTCGAGAAAAAGAGAAACTGAAGAGTTGAAAGGAGGGAGTTTTGAACTGCAGAAGGGAGTGGGAGAACGTGCAAGTAACTGACGGGTATCCCTCAGCTGGCGCGTGAAAAAAAAAATAAATATATATATATATATATATATATATATATATATATATAAGGAAAGAGGAACAGGTGACAGGGCAACGAAAGCAGGATTTGCACTAAAAAGGAAATCCATTCCTTTTCACTGCAAAGGGGGCAATTGTTGATACCCCACTATTTGGAAGCCCAACACCACAAGGCCCAATGCATAAGGAGGCCCAAAATCACCAAACAAAAATAAAACACCAAAGACACCAGGAGAAAGCGTACAAGCACTAGGAACTGCCCAAAGCACTACGCCCAGAGCGTCGGTCATCAAGGCGTCATATTCTGACGTCACGGCCAATAGGGAGAGCAAGGCGTGCCGATGTCAATAAGCGCAACGAGCCCTCCCCGAGCGCCTCAAGCGTTACAGAAGCTTGGGGAGAAATTTATGATAAATGAAGGTGAACAGGAAACAAGGTTTGACGAGGGCGTACATGTGCAGACAAATGGCTTCGGTTCCCCAGGTCATGAGGAACGTGCATGAGAAGCCAGAGCATCTTGGCTTACATCATGCATCCCCTTCTTTGAGGAAAGTGGAAAGAGGAAAGGCTTGCAAGCCTCCCACTGTGAGCAATCAATGGCAAAGCTCAAAGAGGTAAAGGGGAAAAAACGGGTTCTGAAGAGAACAGCCACAAAGAAGGGAAAAGGAAATAGACCAGTGGACCAAGTGAAGAAAAGGGAAAGACCAATAGGCAAAGAGGACCATATAAGAGGAAGACCTCTTCCAACGTACGGGAACAACAACAAGGGGGGGAGGAAACTCAACTCAACTCAAATCAACTGAAAAGAAACACAGAGAGAGTGTAAGAGAGAGGATAGAATAGAAGCTTCTGCTGAAGCTTAAGTTTTAAGAATATAGAGGAGAGTGTAAAAAGCCGAAGGCGTACATCCCTCATCCTGTAAAAATACCACAAGTGTGGAATCCTCACTCTTGCATCCATCCCCCTGATTTCCCCTTTCAAAGTAATAAAAGCCAAAAGCTTCATTAAGTTTATGAACCCATTATCTTTTCACTAATTATTCACTTATCGCACAAAGCGGTCCAAAACACACGTCTATTAAGAAAGTTGATTAACTTAGATAATTATATTACAAATGCGAATATTTGATATGTAATTTTAAAACTATATATATTAATAGTATTGTGTGTAACAGCCCGATTTTCACTCCCAAAATCTAATCAAATTATTCTTACTCAATTGCTAAAAATGAGGCCATTTTTTTTATAAGTTTGTTCTCATGTTACCCATCCTTTTGAAAATCGAGTTGTCACTTTAGAAACCACTCACCTTGAAAACCATCGTTTACGAAAAGTGCAGAACTTAGTTATATTAAATAAACACAAGTCTCACATTTTGTAAAAGCATTCAAAGGTCTCAAAAGAGTTGTCATCACAAAATATTACAAACTGAAAACAAAAGATAGCTGTTTACATCATTGGTTCATCACAAGGAAATCCTCGACTATGATTAGAATCCTAGACACCTGACCATCACTAGACACGAGATACACTATCACTCTTCAAAGGAACTAGCCTCAGCTTCCATGTCTTCACTTGGGTCGGTTTCCTCCTCATGCTCAGATCAACTAGCATCCTCTTCTTCCATCGGCTCAGGATTCACCGCCGCTAAAGGTGAAGGATCACCGTTTAGCTCATGGTGCTCCCGTGGTCCACCATCTTGGTAATCCCTCAGAGTGACTTGTCCGACATGAACATCCATACCTGCTCCTCTTAGAATATGTCTTGGATCCTCAATCTCCAGCCGAGTGTTTCCTCTCCATACCCATCCGTCAGGTACCATTTCCCATGCTCTTCCCTGAAGAGGCCACATTTGGATCGCTATATGATACGCCATCTACCCGTTGTAATACCGGCAAACGCCAATACGACAACCAGGTAGGAGAGAGTCAGCGCGCCATACATGACATGTTGACCGCAAGGTAGCAGGATAAACGCGATGGAAAGACAATTAACATCATAGACTCTTGACACAAGAATGATTAAGCGTAACAAGACTAGATGCCAAAATACACCGGAAACTCAGAGACATAAGCGCAATCATTCGACTTCCGATCATCATAAGGACATTCCATAAATAAATAGCATAATATAAAACTAACGTAGAATAATCATTCCATCGACCTCAATCTCGTACCACACCATTAATCATCTCAACACTTCGCTTACATCCTCGAATACTCTTATCATGTAATCTTTAGTTATTAAGTGTTATCATTTTTATTCACTCAATGAGGTAGGGGAAATCACCATCATTGAGGAAACGCTCACTCTACATCTCCTCGGTCTCCATCCACCTAGTCGGAAGCCAACAGGAGTACAGGACCTTTACCACGCGGGCATGACTGATCGAGGCCGTACCCGATACAAATAAAAATAGTTTAAATATAGTACTAGGAAGTGACTCCTAGGTCGTCTCCCAAGGAATATCTTATCAAGCAAAAGGTCGAACACATAGTATGCATAGAAAACAGGGGGGGTTTTTTTTTGTATTGAATATTGAATAATTGAAATCAAAACAGAATTAAATCAAAACGAAGAAACAGATAAGGAAAAGCGGATAAACCCCTTTGGCTCGCGTTCACAACTCTATCATCGGTCACAAAAGATCAATTTCTTTCCTCTTCACTGTCCAACTCGTGAGAATTAAATACTAAGCGAAAATTCAATGCTCACCCCAAAACCCAAACCTCTAATTAAGCATTAAAAGCCTAAGCATGGAGTTTTTACGAGTTTGCATAAATTAAGCATTCATACACATGGATTATCTCTATAGAATGGAACTAAGCGAACCATAACATATCAATAAGCATGAAAACAGTGAATAAAAACGAAATAGCATTAAGAACAAAACCTCAAGAGTATGTGATACATTACCAAAGGGATTTAACCTAAGAGTTTAGCCTTCCATGAAGAAAAATACCAAAAACGTGTAGAAAAGGGAAGAGAGAGAAACCCTAGCAGCCTCCACAAGCTTGGAGAGCAAAACTAAGCCTTCTCTATGAGAGAGAATGTAAAAAACGTGAATGGAAGGTCTCCCCAAGGGTTTACACGAATTTGGCTTTTTAAATCACAAAACGGGCCTAAATCATGGGCCCAAATCCTAAGGAAAGCTTATCTCTAAATTAAATCTAAAAATATCTTATAGATAAAATCTAAATCTTAAAAGATATAACTAAATCTCAACTAATCCTAAAGATAGATTACAATCTTCACTTCATCATATATCTTCTCTTCCAAAATTAAATCTTCATTCCCAAAATTAAATCTTCACTCCCAAAATCTCCAAAATGCCCTTGTGCCAAATATGACCTGAAAATAAAAATAGAATTAATTAGGCTAAATAATCCAAATTAAACACTATTCAGAATATTAGTCCAATAAACTCTAAATCACTAAATCAAGCTAAACAATGTCAAATAGGCAACAAGTATCAATAATAGGAATAAAATAATGCAAGGAATAATGGGAAATAAAATGCTCATCAATGACAGCTGTCCAACAATTGGCTCCAAGCCAGGAGGTCTCAGCCTCAAACATAACATATACATATAACACAGTGCCCCGTTCCAGTCCCTCTCAACTGTTGTAGACTTTCATTCAAGGAGGTGACAGTATCATTTCTAGTTAGCTATGCGGTCCTTACCACGACATTGGACCCAGTCCCCACCACGTTAGTGTGCCACTTATGGGATTCGTCCCGCCTAGAAATGTACTCGAGGCTTCTTGACGAGTCACCGTCATTTCCCTCTCCTCATGCAATCCCCACCTGAGTATCCGCAGATACCCATAGTATCTTCCTCTCCACTACTTCACACTCTCATCACTCACCGCGAATGTAAATGTCTTAAGTGTCTTTTAATACTCTTGAAAGTCTTTTAGGGAATTAAAGTCTTTTAGTTATTAGCCTATAGTCGGCTTGCCCTGAGTCCATCCCTTCGACAAGACCCGACCACTATATGTATATACATTCCCCACTTTCTCATACATCATCACTTTCGAAGCCCTTAAGCCACCAACACAACTCATCATCGTCTCATGAAACCATTTCATTTTATGCATCATAACACATTCATAATCACCATCAACATTTCACAATCCTCACATTCTCGTTTCACATATAGACATTTCATCTTGCCATCCATAATCGCATCGTACATTGTCTCTTTGTCCATCCTCACGTTCATCATTCATGAATCACTTATGATTATCATAAGGGGTATCTCATTCGATCCAGAGAGATAGAATATTAAACAAATAAAACATGCATCAAGACATAACATAAAGAAAGATAACATAGATACCACCATCCGACAACATTGCCACGGCTCACCGCAATCTCACTCACCTCTAAAATCCGTACGAGAAAAGCTTTGTTCTTGAAGATCTCTAATTCCTCTTTGAGAATTATCACCTCTGGCCACTGGATGACCTCACATAGATAAATACACTTTTATTAAAAACCATTAGAAATTGTTACTGAATTTCTCAAGTCAAAACCCTTTGTTTTATTCTTTCTTTAAAACATTGTGAAAACAACTTGGATCTTTTCTAATACTTGAAAACCTTTGAAACCAATTGAAAACTCATATTAAAATAAGTAAAATAATTGACTTAGGTGGCTGTATGGAAAGTCCAGCCCCTTACTTCAAGTTGAATTTCATTAAAAACTCACAATTTTTCATCCAAACCTTTGCAAATCGAGTAACACTTGAAATCCATGTCCTTCCATAACTTTAAAAACATTTTCAAACTTGAAATACTTGAAAACAACTCTTGGGCAGCAAGAATTAAAGAAATCAAATCATGAAAACACTTTTAAAATCATCAAACATGTTGGTTCATTTCCTTCCATGAAGGCCGAATTGAACCCAAAACAAAATCACATCATTTAATTAAGTTTTTCTCAAAACTAAATCACAAAACACAATCATTTCATGAAAACAATCCCATGCAAAAAGGATCTAGCTTCCTCAACCTAAGGTAGGCCAAATCATCACTAGGAGAAAACAATAATATTGATGCACTTTGATTCATGCAAATCCTTTGAAAATACTAAATTAAAAACATGCATCACCAAAACAATTGAGTTAAAATAGCATAGCTCTTTCTCTTTCAAAACCGTGACTCACTTGTCACTTCAAAATATTTTCACAATTTCATTCTTCCTTTGCATGTGCTTTAGAAATCATGAAAATCACAAGGAGAACACATGCAAGAGACTCTTCACAAAATCCTTATATTTCTTTGTTTTCCAAGACTTGGCCGAATGATATTTTAACAAAAATCAAAATGAAAACTTAAGTCCTTGGTTTTTGAAATACACTCCTTCATGATAAAGTAAAATCATTTGGAAAAGAATTGTTTTCCTTAACTCTCCATCAAAACCGTGAAGTACAAGTCATGGAATAAAAGTTTTCAACCAAGAAAATCACATGCAAAGCTTCTTGAAAGTAAAACCATGAAAATCAAATGCAAATATCAAATCCTTTTTCAAAACCGAATCCAAATCAAGAACTTAATGAAAATCCATTTAAATCAAGGCTTAGAAAGTTCAAGATGAAAACTAGAGCATGAAAATCACATAGATCATCATCATCAAGTACCAATTAAACATGCATGGACTCAATAATGAAATGAAAATCTTCATGACCTAAGTTTCTAAGCAAACCGAATATAATGTCCATGGTTTTTGGATTTACAACTTGTAGAGTTCTTGGTCAAGGCTTAACAATTACATACAAACATAGAACCTAATCATGCATCCACAATTAAGTTTACAAAACTTAGAGAAATTAAGAACCACACTTTAAGAATCTAGGATCTTCAAGTAGACAAGAAAATAGGAAAAGTTCTTCAACCTCTTCACTAGTTCTTCGATGATTCTAAGGTTTGAGCTTGGCTTTTCCTCTTCTCCTCCTCTTTGGGTGCTCACGGTTCCTCTTCCTCTCTATGTGTTTCTAAGTTTTCTAAGAGCTTTGAGGTTCACTCTTAGATTAGTGTTTAGTTTGGAAGTGAAAATGAGAAGCAAATGGGTAAGTGCTACGGTTCAAGGCATATAAGGAAGCACTAAAATTTCCCTTTCTATCCTTGATGAAATTCGGTCAAGAGAGAGCCAAGAAGGATAGTCTTGTCCACCTTAAAGCTTGCATGGCTCAATTAAGCCATTGAGCTAATGAGGTAAGGTTAGGCTTAAGCTTGATTCCTATTGGTTGGTCAAACCACTAACCACACTTAACACTTAAACTAATCCTAGGTGCTAAGGGTTACTAGCCTAGGGTCCATTAGTCAACACATGACTCATCTCACATTACACTCACACACTCCTCACGGCGACACATCACACACACATGCACCAATTTTATTTTCATTTTCTTTTCAAGCACAAAATCACATTTAGGAAAAGTATAAGGTAAAAATACTTAGGGAAATTTAATTCAAACACTCCAAAAATTCGAATGCCATATGGTTTGCCTTAAAATCAAAATCATTTGCTTTAAAATCTAAAATCATTTAAAATCATAAGTCACGAATTCAATTCAAATTAAAACTTAGACTCATAAAATATTTTTCCATAAAATCTTTTTCTTAAAAGAAACTTTGTCACATAAAATCATAAGGAAAACTTCAAATTTAAAACTTCTCTTTTAAAAAAAATATTTTTATGAAAATATAAATCAGGTTTTTCATCAAAACTTTTGTGAGGTGTTTGGACAGGGTGTTACATTGTGAATCTAAAAAGTGTTAAGTAAATAATGATATTTGTAAAAAGAAGTAATTAATTGTGATTGAATATTAGTATAAGATCTTAAAATAGGGACAAAATAAAAGTTTCAAGAGGTTTTTATACATAGGGATGCAGGTAGTAAAAATAAGGTATATTAGCATAAAGAAAAACTCAAAATGTGTTTTTTTAACTTATTTGAATACATTAAAAAAACAAGGTTTAATTGTACTTTTGGTCTCCCAATTTTGACAATTTGGCGAATTTGATCCCTAGCTTTTAATTTGGCGATTACAGTCCTCTAATTTATAATTCGTGGCTATTTTGGTCCATCCGTCAGCATCGGTAACGAAAGAGTTGACGGAGGGACCAAAATAGCCACGAATTGTAAATTGGAAAACTGAAATCGCCAAATTAAAAGTTAGGGGACCAAAATCGCCAAATTATCAAAATTTTGGTATTTTTAAATTTGTGGTGTATACTTATTCAATATGAGTTTTTTATATGTATCATACGATACATATGAGAAAAATCATTTTAATAACAATAATATTTATACAATATTAAAAAGGTTATAAAATGATTTGTCCAATGTGTATTATATGACACATGGTAAAAAAATTCATATTTGATAAGTGTGTATCAGAAATTATTGTAATTAATGCACACAATTTTTTAAATATACTATTAATTTTCAAAGTAGACTCCATATACTCCCTTGAACCTTGTTTATAAGGTCCTTTTATCAAATCCACATAGATTAAGAAAGTAGTTAGAGATTATTACTTTCAAAGTTATAAAAATAAAATACTCCTACATCAAATTTTCAAAATTACTCATACATAAAATTCAATACAATTTAAATTGATGTTGTCATTATTATGAACTAGTAAAAAGGTTCCTTGGAATATGGAATATATATAAATTGGAATTATTAGGGGTATATTTGGTATAGGTTATTTAATGTTGTCGAGATATTGTAAAGTGACTTATATTTTGGAACAAATAAATCCTAATAAAATGACTTATAAATGAGAACGGAGGGAGTATTTTGTTTAACATGTTTATTAACATGTGCAATTGGCTTAATTTCACTTTTGGTCCCCCAATTTTGATAATTTGGCGATTTTGGTCTGTTAGCTTTTAATTTGATGATTTCAGTCCTCCAATTTACAATTCATGGCTATTTTGGTTCCTCCGTCAACTCTTCTGTTAGCGATGCTGACGGAAGGACCAAAATAGTTACGAATTGTAAATTGTAAGACTGAAATCGCTAAAATAAAAGTTAGGGGACCAAAATCGCCAAATTGCCAAAATTGGGGGACCAAAAGTGCAATTAATAAGCCAAAAAGACAAATACCCGAAGCATACTAGGGAATAGGGTGGGAATGAGGTAGGTTGGTTCATGGGGTCTATGACTCGTCTCACTTAAGGCTCTGATTTGGCTTAACTCGTTTGATAAAAAGGTCAGAATTACGATTTGAAAAAACTTATATATCCAAATAAATCGGGCCCAAACTTTATAAAAAGCCTATTAGACTTATTCAGCCGACCTATTTAACTTATAAATATTTATATATTATATTTTATTAATGATTTAAATTAAAAGTAAAAATTTAATATATATATATATAACGTTATAATTAAAAATAAAAATATATAATTTCTTTCATTCTTTTTGTTGATTTATTGATTTGAGACTCGAGACAGCTTATGTTTTAGTACGGTTTTAATTTATTTACTATATAGTTTGAGTTTGATGTTGTTTCATTTTACTTTATTCTATTTCGGTCACATAATTTGAGGGCATGAGACATTTTTATATTTTTGCTAATAAAATGTGAAAATTTTATTGAATAATAAGCTTTTAAGTAAGCTTCTGAACCAGGTCAGACCTTGAAATAAACTAAGCTTAAACTTAAAATTGGAGTGGGGCTTTTGCCACCCCACTAGTAGCTTAGCACACTCCACGAATTTTTGTTTTTCCAATTTTAACCTTGTTTAAAACAAAAAAAATTACCTTTCTTTCTTTTCCCTCTTCCTCTCACTATTTCCATTTTAATGAAAAATCCTACCTTTTTTTCCTCTCTTTATAGACCAGTAATTTGAACCGGACTATCGGTTCAACGGTCTACCAGTTGCTCATCAGCTATGGTCCAATACTCCTTGGTACCGGTCTAAGGGCAAGAGGCCATCTATGGCCCAATAACTCTTGCTACCGGTATGACGGTAAGAGGCCACCAAGAGGCCACTTATGACCCAATACCTCTCGGTACCGGTATGACGGTAAGAGGCCACCAAGAGGCCACTTATAGCCCAATACCTCTGGTACTAGTATGACAGCGAGAGGCCAGTTCTGGCCCAATACCACTTTGTACCGACGTCACGGTTAGAGGTCCCACATGGCCCAATCCGCTTAATACCGGCTCAAAGCGCTTGATACAGGTACGGTGATTTAATGACTAACAAACATGGCATCGTATAATCAGACCATTAAGAGAATTTCCAATGAACATCGGATACCCCAACCAGTAACACTCGCCTTAAAGGATCACAAGAATCCAATAAAGAACTATGCCCAAGCGGTCTACCGGGAAGGTCTACAAGAACAGGCTTGGAATGGGAGTTATATAGCTAACATACTCACACAAACACCCACCAACCAATATACTGACAGGAGAATGGTAATCTTACTCACAAGGTGTCTTTCTCAAGTCGTACAGCAAAAGTAAGAGTATAGCCACTTGACCATTTAGTTCAAGTCCAAGAATCTTACGACAGAACATTGACGACCATAGTGGAAGTGAGAAACTTATTCCTACGACATATTACTTGAAGATGGATAACCGGTCTAACAAAGAACATTTGGAGCCAAGTCACCGTAGTGGGGTAGACTTGAGGGACCATTTGAGTTATGGCAGGGCACCGTACCGCCAGCCATATTTGAGGGATGGGTTGAGTGAAAATAGGAGGTGTGAAAAGACTGAAGGATCGAAGTAGAGAGATCCCCCTAAAAATGCCCGAGAAAAATTGCGACAGCGGACTCCACTAGGAAGGGAAGCCCCTCGTGATCCCGTCATGAGAGTAGAGTGTAACACCCTATTTACAATTACCCTTAATTACCCCATAAGAAAATAGTAACTTAAATTTTTTTCTAGAAACTCATTAACTTATAAAAATCTCTGTCAAATCGGACAAAGTTTCCTTATGTTTTATGGACTAACCTAAGTACATATATATATATATATATATATATATATATATATATATATATATATATATATTCAACAGTATGCCAGCAGGGCAAAATGGTTAACTGTTCATTCCTTACATTAAATCTAAAATGAAAATAAGTTGTTGGGGGTGATTTAGCTTCCCAAAAATATTATACATTCATGAATTCAAAATAACACCCTTGACCAATGGATGGTCACCCAACTATCTAAATTACACTAGATAATATGGAGTATTCTCCTGCTCGACCATGACTTGTGCAAGCTCCTTCTGTACTTGTAATAAAAATGGCAAGAAGGGTAGCATTACACAAATTTTAGGAAAATAGCTTCTAAAAAGCATAGCAATAAACTAAGCCTAACATATTTATTAACAACATAACAAACATAATCATTCTCATACTTTCATTCTCATTTACTTCTTTCTTAACTCTTTTACTTTTCTTACTTTCATTTGGCCCTTTCTCTTTCTTTTCTCTTTTGTGCGTCTTCCCCTCTTAGGGATACATAGTACGTTCATTTTATCTTTTGTTCATCTTCCCCACAGGGGATACATAGAATGTTCACTTTTATCTTGTGTACATCTTCCCCCACCGGGGATACATAGTACGTTACATAATCTCGTGTTCATCTTCCCACCTCGGGATACATAGAACACCAATTAATTCTTTGTTCATCTTCCCCTCCTCGGAGATACATAGAACGCTTACTTAATATTTTGTACATCGTCCCTATCCGACGATACATAGTACGTCCACATTTTCCTTACCTCATTTCTCTTTCTTTGTTTTATCATTCAACATCCACATACATAACCACAATTTCTCAAATCATCATATACTCAAAATCATCAATATTTATTCACCGTTATTCATTTTTCGCAACATCAAATATTCGCAACACTTAACATGGGTTCGATTCTTTTATTTTCACATTCAACATATTATCATTATTCTCATTTTATCACCTAGCGTTTCTCATTATTAGTATTGTCAACAGTTAGTCTTATATTATCACATACACAAACACTTTGTTATATTCATAGCCCATCGTCATTTATCGCATCATACAAGGTTGTCATTTTACTTTAATTAATTATCCTCTATTTATCACATGCACAAGCATCACCAAATCATCATTCTTAACTTATCTTCTTTCTCTTATTTGTCCACTTCATACTTATTAATCATGCATTTTATACAAGTACTCACATAATTCATCAAACACATTCACCATTCAATTATCCATTTATCCGACCCAACATCATTAACTTATATTATTTCCCTAACTTGTTTCGTCACTTATTAAGTTCACACTTCGAATATATATACATTTATCTCACTCACAAATATCCAATTAGCCATTCCTTAATATTTATTTGTATATTCACTTACTAAGCACATTCTCATGCAAACAATCATATTCATCATTCAAGCATTTATATCAACATTTAACATACACAAATATTAACAAATATCAAAGTGGGTTCTCTTCCTTCATTCTATTACTTTATTTATTATCTATATCCACTACCCTAAGGTTCATTAACATACATTCCTATTACCCTATCCTTAGCTATCACTATAACATTCCTAGAATCTACTCCCTAAGAAGAGGTAATACCACCTTCTTACCTCAAATGTGAAGAGATGCAAGAACCTTCACAAATCCTAGTTCCTCAAAATCTTAACCCTTTGAGTCCCCTTTTGCTCCTCAACAAAACAAATCCTAATAGTGTTGGGATCCTATCACGTGGAGAGCGAGAAGAAGGATGGGTGTTTGATTTCCTTTGCTCTTGGAATTGAGCAAGCTTAAGCGTGTGTGTGGTCCTCCATGGGGGTTGGAATTCGAAACTCCAAGGGAGGAGGAGAGAAGGAGTGGCGTGAGCTTATGATGGTGGAGGTATGATGAGGCTTGATCTTGGTGCTTGATGGTGATGAGGGTGGAACTCGTGTGATGATGTGGGGTGGTGTTGGTGCTCTTTGTTCTTGGCTATGGAGATGGGGTGATGTTCTTGTTTGATGTGGTGTTGATGATGATGAACGGAGTGGATGATGTTGGTGGTTCACTCTTGGTTTCTTAGGGCTTGCGAAGATAAGAAGAAGAAGAATGCGTAGTGTCTGATGGTGTTGTGTCTTGCTTTGTTTTTGTTATATGAGGAAATGAATCTGTGGTTGGCATGGAAAGCTTATCTAAGAAGCTCGGTGCTCGGATCCTTAGAGGCACCCACTCGGAATGAGACAGATAAGACGAGAGGCTGCGGCACGTGGAGGCCGAGATGCCTTAGCGTCGATGCGAGGTCGGTGTGGCCTCTCGATGGTCGGTCCAAAGTCCTTTAAACCCGAGAACACTGGTTACTGCTTATGATCGGCTGACACGAAGCGACTCGTTGTGGTCGACTGTGTAAAATCAAGTCTCCAATGAGGTGGCTATAGTTTTGATGATGACAATATAATTAGATCTTGGATTTAAAGGAAGAATTCAAGCTCATCAACTCAAGAAGATCAAGTGCACCATTAGCTTGTCATTCTCTCTTTTATTTTAATTGTAATTTTATTTATATAATTGAGAGTAGGTAGCTTAGGAGGTAATCTCATCCTAGGATAAATAATTTTAATGCATGAAAAGGTTGGGATTACATAAAATTATCCCTTGAGAAGAGAATTGAAATTAATTTTTAGAAAAACTTAATTTTTATCATCTCTGGGCAAAAGACTCGAGTAATCTGAAAAAGACTCGAGTAACTCTGGTCATGAGACTCGAGTGATTTCCAAAAGACTCGAGTATTTTTCCCTCAAATCAGAGATATGACCGTTAGTTCAAGTACAAGGGCATCTCTATCAGAAGATGGGCAAAAGACTCGAGTAGTGTCAAAAAGACTCGAGTATTTTGGTCCTGTCAGCAAATTTTTTAACCGTTGGAAGAGGACAAGAATGGGATTTTAACTTTGTTTTCACTCTCTCATTCACTCTTCCATATATTCCATTCCTATTGCCTTTGTACTAGACAACAAGAACATACAAGACACAAGCAAAAACATTCTCTTTGCTCATTCTCTCTCTCAAGTGAAAATTCTCTCTAACTCAACTATTCATTCATTGTCATTACTTTGTCCAAAGAGTTAGAGATTGTGCTTAATTGTTGTAGAAATCATTTGTTGTATTTCTCCACATACACTTACATATCTTGTTCCAAAATCTTGGTTGATAACCAAGTGTACCTAAGTGGGTCTTAGGTTCATTCAAGACTTGAGAGGTTCTCAAGCAAAGTCTAAGAGGCTCTTAGCTTGGTGGAGCTCTTGAAGGTTTCAAGGAGCTTGAGAAGAGGAAGTCTTCATCACCAAATTCAAATTGGGGTAGAAATTCAAGATTTTGGTACACTCTTGGAAGGGTTAGGTTGAGTGAGGCATCTCAATACTCCCTTGTAATATTTCTAACAATTTGATTTTAGTATTCACTCCTAAGGTTCTTAGGGGGACTGGATTAGCTCTCTTAATAGAGAGTGAACCAGTATAAAATTGGTGGTGTTCTCTTTTTATTGATTTCTTTACTTTCATGTAAAAACCAAACCTAAGTTTTCTCAAAAAGGGGCTTTTTAATTTGAGTAGTAATTCCGCAGCAATTGGGTTGTTTTTAAGTTGTTATAGCTTTATTTAATTGCTTGCTACTCGTCTATTAATCTGCTCTGGACTGGTTATATTCTTATTGATTTAAAGTGCCAATTTCTCAGAAACTGTTTTCTACACTCTGCACGATTTACCCGAGTATTCCTCAGAAGACTCGAGTGTTCTTGAAATTTTACTCGAGTAGTTTGAAAAAGACTCGAGTGTTTTTGCTCTGTTTCAGAAAAATCTGCACAAAATCAATTATACCTTAATTGCATTCGAAAATTAGTCACTGTTGCATTCATATTACTATTCACCCCCCCCCCTCTAGTAATTGCTAAGCCCGCTTGTTGGTTTCCAACAAGTGGTATCAGAGCTCGGTCGAAAGATCGAGCGTAAAAGCTTTTTCGAAAAGATCCTTTGGAAACTATGGGCTCTAGCAATCACCAAGAAGGATCCTCTTCAATAAACCGCCCTCCATTCTTCAATGGTGAAGGGTATGCTTATTGGAAGATCCGGACGAGAGTTTTTATTGAAGCAATATATACCGATATTTGGGATGCAATAGGAGATGGTCCATATATTCCTAGACACATGATAAATGGGGAAGTCGGTGAAATTCCTTGGAGAAGTTGGAGTGATGATGATAAAAAGAAAGTATCTTTTGATTTGAAAGCTAAAAACATCATCTTCTCCGCCTTGTCCCATGATGAATTTTATCGAGTTTCTCAATGCAAGTCGGCTAAAGAAATGTGGGAAACTTTGGAAGTCACTCATGAAGGAACAAGTGAAGTGAGAAATGCAAGATTAAATTCTTTAACTCATGAATATGAATTATTTCACATGTTCCCTAATGAATCCATTGATGACTTACAAAAGAGATTCTCACATATCATTAGTCACTTGATTTCTTTAGGAAAACAATTTCGTGATGGTGAAACTACTCATAAAGTTTTGAGATGTCTTGATAGAAAATGGCAACCCAAGGTGACCGCCATCAAGGAGTCTAAGGATTTTGTGGTGGACCTGGCTAGGCCGAGCTCCCCATAAACCCCGCTAAAAGCTCAAGGACCTAACAAGGGACCCACTGAACGCTTGGCCGAGCTCAGGGCTCAACGACCGAACAAGCGCTAGATACAGGCCGACCTCATGCCACTGCTCAGGTCCGATCTCCGTACGTCTTCCCAGGTCCGACATCACCCCAAAGATTCCAACGCCAAGGACATGATGACGTCCCCCAGCCTTATCCGCAAGGACAGCTCACCCCAGCCTTATCCGCAAGGACAGCTCACCCCATCCTTATCCGGAAGGACAGCGCACCACTCCTAGCTCATTACAGGCTGGCCCTACTTGGGCCCCAAGTTGGCCCATTAGGGCAACCAGCTCCCCCCTATAAGTAGCTCAGTACTACATGGGGCAAAGGTACGTCCTCTTACCCTAATCGCCACCTTCACACACCAGTGATTAGGGTATCTCTTTGGCTTCCCCTTTGGCCACTAGAGGACTCCCAACAAACATCACACATAAACCCTAGGCAGAGTCTCCTCTAAGGTAGATTTCCCCTCCTTAGAGGTTCTCCTCGCCCTAGGACATCACATTGGCGCCGTCTGTGGGGAAAGATAAACATCAGTCCCACCAAGAATCTACCATGTCTGACGTTCCAACAGCTCAAAGGAGAGGAAGAGGGCATCCCAGGAGGGCACGGACTCCGGAGGACCTACGTGAGCATCTTGAAGCCAACAGGGCAGCAAGGCCGTCACCACCTCCGCCACCGCCCCCTTCACCGCCTCCCCTTCCTCCTCCCCCACTACCTCCCCCACCGCCACTTCCTCCCCCAGAGTTTACCCATACACACAGTGGGCCTTATACCATCCACACTGATACCACCAACCCAGCTCCGTATGACAGAGGAGGTCGGCACGTGCAGCTACGTTCTGAGCTTGGTGAAACCAACACTGAACAGCACCGCCCCCGTGGTGAGCGTGCTCAGTCTATCAGCACCACCCACCGCTCCCACTCACGTCACTCCTCCCTTTCACGAGATGCCGAACTCTTATCTCTAATGCGACAACAAATGAGAATAGTGGAGCAACAAGGAAAAGCTATCGCAGACCTACAACAAATAACCATGCACCGCCTTGCTGAACGAGTTACACCAGATCAAACCCCAGCCACAAATGAGCCAACACAACCTCTGACCGTCCCAACAGACCAAGGTAACATTATACTCCCAACCCAAAACTTGGCATCTCCGCAACTGTTGACACCACAAATGGTTACAACACCCCTTACTACTCTCAATCAGTTACCTCAGACACCACCTTTTGATGACCAACAAGCCGACCCCGACGATGTCCATCCAGGCCACCCCTTCACCCCAGCAGTCATGTCCTACCAGCCACCACCTGGGTACCTCGGGCCAACCAACATCGTTAGGTACAACGGCCTGACCGACCCGCAGGAACACGTCCTCAATTATGAAGGCGCAATTAACTTTCATGGGGGAGGAGATCGGCTTAAGTGTCGGGCCTTCTCCATGACCCTCCAAGCTCCCGTCCTGCGTTGGTTTTCCACACTGCCAAGAAATTCCATCAATAACTGGAAAGAAATGAAGCAAGCATTCCTCAATAGGTACATCGCAAGTTGCATACAGCCAAGGTCGGATCACACCCTAGCAACAGTAACGCAGAAGCCAGATGAAACACTGCGTGCGTATTTGCACAGATTCCACACTGAATCCAGCTCGGTCCCTCACTTATCACCCGAGGTAGCCGTACTCCTCCTTACTCAAGGATTGCTCGAAGGAGGATTCAAAGATTCCTTGGTTGGAAGACCGCCGAGGGACATGGCCGAGCTGAGACAGCGGTCAAATAAGTACATTAACCTAGAAGAATTCACCAAAGGACAGACTAATAGAATGGAAAACAGCCAAGCTACAGTTCAAAGTGCCCTTCCCCGAGGTCGCCCTCGAGGCAACAGGGACGAGAAAGGAGGAAGATCAGACCAAGGTGACCGAGGACGCTCCAACCCCGGGCACCAAGAGGACCGTTGACGTCCCTACACCACCAAGTATGATGTGTACACCCCCCCTAACAGTCCCGAGATCTCAAGTCTGGAGAGAGACTATGCAAACCGACCTCAGGGGGGTAACTCGCCCCCCTTTCCTCAGGAATCAAAGTAATATCAGAGATAGGTCGAAATACTGTAATTTCCATGATGGGTATGGGCATCACACCGACCAATGCACTTGGCTTTGGGATGTGATCGAAGACATGATAAGGAAGGGAAAATTACAACAGTATGTAAGAGAAGCAGTAGAAAGGAAAGGTCGAAGAAGAACCCGCAGCCCGGATAATGATAAAGGCAAAGCAAAAGCGGAGCCATCCCCCGAGAAGAGAGATGAGGAGCCACAACGAGTAAGCTTGGTCGCGATCCAAGACATGGATAAGTCACCAGAAAACCTACGGGTAGAAACTATCTCCGGAGGTTTCGCAGGTGGAGGAGAAATGAGAGCAGATAGGAAAAGGTACATCAACCAAATCCTGGCAGTACACCACAAGCCCATTCACCAAAAGCCGTCTCGAGATATTCCCATCGTTTTCTCCGACCTGGATATGGAAGATGTTGTCCCCGATCATAATGACCCCATGGTAATAACCGCGCTGATAGGAAATTTTGAAGTCGCCAGGGTTTTTGTCGATCAAGGGAGTTCGGCCGACATTCTCTTCCTGCACACTTTTCAAGCTTTAAAACTCAGATCATCTGACCTCCTCAAGTTTGAAGGAAACCTCATCAGCTTTACAGGAGAAGCAATCCGCCCCCTCGGAGCTATCCATCTCCCGATAACCCTAGGTAAGCAACCTTCAGCCCGGACGGAGATTATAAAATTCTTGGTAGTAAACTCTGATCCCCCATACAACGCCATTCTGGGACGAACCTTCCTCCAAGCCTTTGGGGCGGTAGTTTCTACGGTCCACCTAGCAATGAAGTTTGTTGGTTCAGACGACAAGGTCGTCATGGTAAAGGCCGACCAAGTAAAAGCCCGAATTTGCTATAATGCAAGTCTACGGGAAGGAAAAAGGAAACAGAAAGAATCCACTGATCCAACCTTGACCAAAGGACAAATTTTAGGCATCGAGGTAAGAAAAGAGAGTCCAGGACAATGACACGACAACGGTCCTACCGACCAAACCCGATCTGGGATCAACAGCTTTTTCATAATCAAAAAGCACCTCCTTCTCCTCCTACAAACTCGGCAGCCCCCAAGTGGCTTCAAGCTAGTTAAGTATCCCAGGCATTCCTCCTCGGTTCAGAAGGAGGCAGCTAAGAAGAAAAAAGCAGAAACAAACACTGGAGCAAAATGTCCTGATCCTGCAAGCGCGGAAGATCAGCGCTCCAAAAGTGAAACCTGAGCCTCGGTCCCCGAAGGGTGTGAGCACGGTTCTAAGACAAGCAGACCCCAACAGAGGTGCTCACGAAGCACAGACTCTGGGACACTGTCTAAAGAGCCGAACTCAGTAAAGCCCTTAGATCACCACCCTACTGAGAACCTACATCGCCCAAACAGGTTTACCTCAGAAGCAAGTCACGGTTACCAAAAAGCTCTACTTAAATTCCTAATCAAAATGTGTGCCTATCAGTTTAGGCTTTTTAATTCATGTTTGGCCAGCGTGCCTTTTCATTGTGAGATATCCATCTTTCCAAGGTCGGCCAGAGTGCCACCACTATGAAATACCAAGTTTATTTTCAAAAAGCAATGTATTCTGACATCTAATCAATGAAATACAGACTTGCCCTTTACTCAAGTGCCACAGTTTTATATACGTACGTACTAGCTTCTCATTTAGCACTAGCCACCTAAATGTTGCATGGCGCTATGCACAGCCTACATCTCCCAAAAGAGATCGGCTCATATGCACAATGTACAAGGGACACCCGATGATGTACAGCTTGCAGTGAAATGTTTTTACATCACTTCACTCAGCAACCTCTTCCACATCGGGGTAGAGGACACCCACCTCGGCCAAGACGGGATGTTCCGAGTTCCCTACCGTATGCCCTTATATACAGCACCTCTTTCCAGAGGAAACCTTATAAGATTACTGCACTTACTGAGTAACCCGATCTAAACCTTAAAACGATCATGGGTGACTTGGGTGTGAGAAAGCTTCACAGACCAAGGCCCTTCATAATTCGTTATACGTCACAAGTTAAACTTAATACTTGCGTAAACAACGATGTAAAACCACGCAACAGATCTCACTATCTCGCGTTGCCTAAAAACTTTTTCAACGTATGCAACAAGTGACAAATAACTTGCACACAAATTTTTTATGCAACAAGTTAAGCAAAATATGAACTTGCATTAAGCTAAAGACAAACTGTTATCAGGTGACAGTCAGCATATCCAACAAAGTTGTTACAAAGAAAAATCATGCTGCCCAGCATAAGGGACTTACGCCATGTCTATCCTCTACGTCGGATAACACAACCGACCTCGGATCAAAATCTTCTTCCATTCTCTCGGCCAGGGGGTCAGGAAGATTCTCCTCAAGCTGGTCAAGATCAACTTCGGCCCTACCTCTCCCATAATCCACCATCCTGCCATCCTCTACCCCATAGGTGGCACTAGCCCCAACCACCCTAATTCAGAGACCAGGGTTCAAGTGCAGAACCTGCTCCACCGCACTGGCGAAGATTTTGTTTCCAGCTTTCTCAAACTGGAAATCAGCTTCCTGTGCCGCCACTTTGTGCTTAAGTGCTTGGGCAGCCCTCCTTTTTAGCAGGGTCCTAACTTTCTCCACCTCGGCCAACCCCTCCTGCTGACCAGCCTCCCTAACCTCAACCTTCATCTGAGCCATGGCCTCCTCATTCTGCTTTTGGAGCTCCGCGATATGTTGCCGATGTTTTTCTTCCAGCTCCGCCAGCTTCTCTTCGGCTGCTTTCTTCCTCTGTCTTAGATCCTCCACCTCCGCCGCAGCCTCCAACCGAGCTTTCTTCTGAGCGGGTGATATACCCTCTGCTACATCGTCAGCAACCTCGGATAGAACGCTAAACATGGTACATGCCCTTTTCATCTGAATAGCAAAGTCTTCGGCCTTCTTCTTCCACTCAGCCCCCGACATCTTCAGAATTCCCTCTCTAACCGAGGGACTGACGGTGACTACTGGAGGTCGGGAAGAACCTTCAGATCCCCGGCCCTGAGCAGGCGAGCTCGGCGCGACAACCATCTCTACGCCCGAGCTAGCCACCGGTTGAGGAGCCTGCGCAAGGATAACGGCAGGCGGAGTAGGTTGAAGAGGACCAGAACCTGTCGAGGTCGTATCAGCAGTGACCTCGGCGACGACGGCAACAGCAGTAGGAGATGTGGAAGCCTTCTTTTTGCGCGCTTCCAAGGCAGCCCTCATCGCTTTAGAAGACATGTTGGCCCAATATTTCTCTGCAAAACACAAAGAAAAGAAACAAAGAAATCAGCAAAAGACAAAAAGAATAGATTACAAAGGCAAAAAAGTGAAAAGCTATCTACCAATGTTTGTTAAGACTTCTCGGACTGGGCACGTCATGAACACTCCTATATCAAGCTGAGACTTGCGAGCTCGATACTCAGTTTGAAAGTGGAAGGCTGTAACAGCCTCATCGGCATCCAAGGTCGTCCCTGACCACCGTTGAGGTGCCTCCGAATGTCGGATGAAAAATTCTTGTGTCTATTCTAAGAGAAATCTCGGTTTCGTTTCTCCCATAAACCAGGGGCGACCAGAACCCACATGTTGGTACTTAAAGAAGCGCGGTTTGAATTGTTTCCATGATTCAGAGAACATCCCAAAAAGCCCATAACGACCTCGAGCCTTGGTCGATACCCAAAGCCGACCTGAGACACCCTCCTTGTTACTAACGAACGGATTGTACACCCATAGGAAGAGCCGAGCTGTGCAAACCAGGTTCCTAGCGTTACAATATCTCTGAAAGACTCTGAGAAAAGACCAAGTATTGGGATGGAGCTGAGAGGGAGCCAGGCCGAGTTCGTTCAATACCCTAATCTCTATGTCGGTGAAAGGCAAGCTCACCCCTAAATTTTGAATAAGGTCGGCATAGAAGAAGAAAGAGCTATTGTCAGTCCGAGAACAAATCCTATCATTGGCTGAGCAGGGTAGAATTTTGTAGTTATCACCAGCATCCCCCGAGTTGGGAAGCACGGCCTCCCGCATTGCCATGAGCTGGTCATCTGAAACTAAGCTGGATTGGACTCCCTTGGGCTCCACGTCAACCCAAGTGTATAATTCGGCATCAAAGGGAGCAGGGTACAGTTCAGGTCGGACGATGCACTTCCGAGGAGCCATAGTACCTGCGGAAGGACAGGGGATCTCGAAATTAGTTCTCCGGGTCGCGAAAAATAAACCACCCGAAAACCCCCTCGAGGTAGTCCCGAGGGGCGAGCATCTCCCCTCTTCCACAGGTACCCCCCGTTCAAACAATTTCTCCCTTTCCATCCTCTCGTAATCGGCACGCTCTCTGCCATCTACAAACTCAGCCCAAACATACTCCTTAATCCATTTTCGTTTCTCTTTGGAGTTCCGAGGGTAGACGACTTCGACGGGGTCAACCTCCAGAACCCGCCGCTCGTACTTCCGCCCAAACTCCCTCCTGCGCCGCAACATCTCATCCACCTCCGTGGACGAGCAGGAGGAAGAAGAGGAACCGTCCTCTTCCTCACTACTGCTTGACGAAAGAAGAACCATCCCAGCCCATTTCCTAAGCCATTCATTACTCATATTGAACCTAATTTGTACCTTGAACCCACTGTGAATAAACCCACAAAACAGCGAAATTAAAACCCCCAAAAGAAATCCTGAAATCCCTAAGAATTAGAAAGTGGGAAACCTATGAAATCCTGAAATCCTAACCCTACCCCTTGAGGAAAAACCAAAATATAGGATCAAAATCAGAAACTATGCACAAAAACCAGAAAAGGAAACCTATGAAGGCACCAAAACAGCAATTATTTCAAAAGAGGAAGAGATGAAGTAAGTACCTTGCAGAGTGCAGAAACGAATCAAATGCAGAAGCAACTCGCAAGCAGCGGAAGACACGCCCCTCCGTAAAGAAAAGAAAGAAATACAAGGGATCAAGCAAAGTCTAAGAGTAGCAAAGAAGAAACGAAATATAGGAGGAACCTTTGAGTATAGTGAGAGATCTGCAGAAGTGAAAAAACAAGGGGAGCCTTGTCTAGTCAAAGAAGATAATGGTAAATAAGAGACAAATGAAGAGACGGGGACGGTGAAGGAGGAAAAAAGGACACTCTGAGTAAAACTGAAAAGAAGCGGTTTTCCCTCCAGTTTTGAATAATGGGCCTGGCCCACATAAAACCTTATTCAATGCCTAACACCTAGGATCGAGGCACGTGGCGCACGGCCACAAGATTCGAGGATCTCGAATAACGTCACAATGATAGTGACACTTCGAGAACAGAGATTTCTGACACGTGTCAGGTACCACATCGGTACTAGATAAATGGGCAGCTGTCAAGTGTATTCTGACGTTAAGGTGGAGACAGCTGGAACCAGTCCTTCCACTTGACCAGATGGCCAAGTCCTGAAACCCTCCGGAACCTCGGAGCAAGCCTCAAAGAGCCTTGACCGAGCTGGGGGGCTTATGTGGTAAACTCGACCGTAAAATGATGGACTTCGGGAAGATATCTAAACCACGACCTCTGAGCAAGCCTCAAAGAGCCTTGACCGAGATGGGGGGCTTATGTGGTGGACCTGGCTAGGCTGAGCTCCCCATAAACCCCGCTAAAAGCTCAAGGACCTAACAAGGGACCCACTGAACGCTTGGCCGAGCTCAGGGCTCAACGGCCGAACAAGCGCCAGATACAGGCCGACCTCATGCCACTGCTCAGGTCCGATCTCCGTACGTCTTCCCAGGTCCGACATCACCCCAAAGATTCCAACGCCAAGGACATGATGACGTCCCCCAGCCTTATCCGCAAGGACAGCTCACCCCAGCCTTATCCGCAAGGACAGCTCACCCCATCCTTATCCGGAAGGACAGCGCACCACTCCTAGCTCATTACAGGCTGGCCCTACTTGGGCCCCAAGTTGGCCCATTAGGGCAACCAGCTCCCCTCTATAAGTAGCTCAGTACTACATGGGGCAAAGGTACGTCCTCTTACCCTAATCGCCACCTTCACACACCAGTGATTAGGGTATCTCTTTGGCTTCCCCTTTGGCCACTAGAGGACTCCCAACAAACATCACACATAAACCCTAGGCAGAGTCTCCTCTAAGGTAGATTTCCCCTCCTTAGAGGTTCTCCTCGCCCTAGGACATCACAGATTTGAACACTATGGACTTGGCCACCTTGTTTGGGAAGCTCAAAGAACATGAGATAGAGCTATCAAGACTTAGCTCACATGAGGAGTTGGACAAAAAGAAGAAGAGCATCTCTCTCAAGGCCTCAACCAAAGTCTTAAAAGAAGTTGAAGATGACTCTACAAGTGAAAACTCCGATCATGCACTCAATGAGGAGGAAATTGGATTGTTTGCAAAAAGATTCAATAAATTCCTCAAGGGCAAAAAGGGTGGTTCATCATCAAGAGATAAGAGGCCCAAGGAGTACAAATCAAAGAACAAGAGCTCAAGTGATGGAGTAAAATGCCATGAATGTGGAGGCATTGGACATATCAAGATGGAATGTCCCACATACTTGAGAAAGAGTGAAAAGAAGACCCAAGAGGGCAAAGGCAAGAGAGCTTACATTATTTGGGATGCACCGGAGAAGGATGCAAAATCCTCATCAAGTAGCTCGGATGACGAAGTTGCAAATCTTTGTCTCATGGCTAGGAGCAACAATGAAGCCTCAAATGACAATAGTGAAAGTGATGATGAGGTATCATCTCAAAATTCTAACTCTTCCTCTTTCACTATTCCTTATGATGATTTGCTAAATGAGTATAATGAAATGTTAACTCAATTTGAAAAACTTGCTAAAGTCAACAAGGAAAAAGGAAAGAAAATCTTGGAGTATCAAAAAGAGATCAATGAATTAGAAAAATATATAAATGACTTGAAACTCCAAAATGCATCCTTAGAACTTGTTAACTCTAGTCATGTTTGTGATTGTGCAAATCCTAAGGAAACTATCACACATTGTGAGAAGTGTTGTGAACTTGAAAATGAAGTTAAAGATTTGAAAAACAAACTCAACACACTCTCCAATAGTGATAGGAACCTAGATCGGTTACTTAGTTCACAAAGGAACAATTCAAACAAAACCGGTTTAGGTTATGTCCACAAGAAAAAGAACAATAAAGTGGTTGGTTCATTTTCTAAAGTTGATTTTACAAAGAAACCAACTTACTTTTATTGTGGAAAGTTTGGACATACAAACAATAGGTGCTACATAAAGAACTTTGAAATTAAAAAGGGCACTTATGTTTGGATTGAGAAGGAAGCAACACCCAAAGCTAACCCAAAGGGACCCAACATAATTTGGGTACCCAAAATGAGCAAATAATTTTGTCTTGTAGGTGTGCCTTAGAACGGAAAAGAAACTTTGGTATCTTGATAGTGGATGTTCAAGGCACATGACGGGAGATAAGCGGAACTTCATAGAGCTTACTCCTCAAGAAGGTGGATATGTCACTTATGGAGACAACAACAAAGGGAAAATTCTTGGTATTGGTAAAGTCGGTAATTCTTCCAACTTGGTTATTGATAATGTACTTTATGTTCAAGGATTAGAACACAATCTTTTGAGCATTAGTCAATTATGTGATATTGGTAACCATGTATTATTTACCTCTACTCAATGTCTCATAAAAAGTGACAAAGATGAATCTATCAAATTTGTTGGCAAAAGGTCTAATAATACTTACTTGGTTGAATTGAACAATATCACCTCTTTGGTTTCTACTTGTTTAGTTAGAAATGAGAGTGACACTTGGTTATGGCATCGTAAGACCGCTCACATTAATGTAAATCAATTAAAGAAACTACAATCAAAAGACTTAGTAGTTGGATTACCAAAGCTAAATTTTAAAATTGAAGGTGATTGCACTCCTTGTAAGAAGTGAAAACACACCAAAAATCATTTTGGATCTAAAAATGATGTGTCCACAACAAGACCATTAGAAATGCTTCATATGGACTTGTTTGGGCCTTCTCAAGTAAAAAGCTTTGGTGGCAACTATTATGGCTTGGTAATTGTTGATGACTTTTCTAGATTTACATGGACATTATTTTTAAGTGCAAAGAGTGAGACCTACAAATCTTTCAAATGTCATGTTAAACTTGTGCAAAACCAAGTAAACCAAAAAGTGATTACTATTAGAACCGACCATGGTGGTGAATTTGAAAACTACAAATTTGATAGATTTTGTGATAAACATGGTATTGAGCACCAATACTCCGCACCAAGAACTCCAGAACAAAATGGAGTGGTAGAGCGGAAAAATAGGGTGCTAGAGGAACTTGCAAGAACCATGCTAAATGATTCTCAAGTACCTCATTATTTTTGGGCCGATGCCGTTAATACGGCTTGCTATGTCATGAATAGAATCTTAATTAGGCCCATGCTTAAGAAAACCCCCTATGAGCTTTACAAAGGAAGAAAACCAAATATTTCCCATTTTCATGTTTTTGGATGCAAAGTTTATGTTTTAAACAATGGAAAAGAACATCTTGGAAAATTTGACTCCAAATCCGATGAGGGAATATTTTTGGGCTATTCTTCACATAGTAAAGCATATAGAATTTTTAACAAAAGAACTATGACTATTGAAGAATCTATTCATGTTGTTTTTAATGAGTCTTCGAAAGAAGATGGTGTTTTGAGTGATGTTTGTGATGAAGGTTTTGATTTTTCAAAAGAAGAAAAAGAGAAGGAGATTTTAAAAGATGAAGGAGAAGTCAAAGAAGAACTTGCTCCGGCTTGGAAAATGGTAAAAGCTCATCCTGTTGACAAAGTCATAGGAGATATTTCAAAGAGAGTATTAACTCGTAGGTCTATCCTTAATATTTGTCATTTTGTCTCTTTTGTTTCTCAAATTGAACCGGATTCCATCAAAACGGCGATTAAGGATGAACATTGGGTTATGGCTATGCAAGAGGAGCTAAATCAATTTACTAGAAATGATGTGTGGGACTTACTCCCTCAACCCGATGATCATACCATAATCGGCACAAAATGGATTTATAGAAATAAACTTGATGAATCCGGATTGATTATAAGAAACAAAGCGAGATTAGTAGCTCAAGGGTACAACCAAGAGGAAGGTATCAATTATGATGAAACCTTTGCTCAAGTTGCACGACTTGAGGCAATCCGAATTTTGCTTGCTTTTGCATCAATTATGAAATTCACTCTTTATCAAATGGATGTTAAGAGTGCTTTCTTGAATGGTTTTGTAAATGAAGAGGTGTATGTTAAGAAACCTCCCGGTTTTGAAAGTCATGAATTTCCAAATCATGTTTATAAATTGAAAAAGGCACTTTATGGATTGAAACAAACTCCTAGAGCTTGGTATGATCGATTAAGTTCCTTTTTATTGGAAAATGACTTTCAAAGGGGAAAAGTTGATAATACCCTATTCATTTATAGAACTAAAGAAGACACCTTGTTAGTGCAAATTTATGTTGATGATATTATCTTTGGTGCCACTAACGAGTTTCTTTGTAGAAAGTTTTCTAATTTGATGAAAAAGGAATTTGAGATGTCTATGATGGGAGAGCTTAAGTTCTTCCTAGGATTCCAAATCAAGCAAGTCAAGGAGGGGATTTTTGTGCATCAAGGAAAATATTGCAAAGAGCTCCTTGAGAAGTTTGGATTGGACAAATGCGAGGAAGCGTACACTCCAATGAGCATCTCATGCTACCTAGACAAGGATGACTCAGGTAACCCGGTTGATGTTAGTAAATATAGGGGCATGATAGGTAGTCTCCTATATCTCACTGCATCTAGACCGGATATTATGTTTAGTGTATGCATGTGTGCTCGATTTCAAGCTAATCCTAAAGAATCACACCTATCCGCGGTTAAACATATATTTAAATATCTTAAAGGAACAATAAATACCGGATTATGGTATCCTTGTGATGCAAATCTTAGTTTAGTTGGTTACTCGGATTCCGACTTTGCGGGATGCAAGCTTGACCGTAAAAGCACTAGTGGTACTTGCCATTTATTGGGAAGTTCATTAGTGTCATGGTTTTCTAAAAAGCAAGCTTGTGTTGCTCTTTCAACCGCCGAAGCGGAATATATCGCCGCTGGAAGTTGTTGTGCTCAACTATTATGGATGAAACAACAACTATCGGATTTTGGTTTGAAATTAGAAAGTGTTCCTATTAAATGCGATAATACGAGTGCCATAAACTTAACTAAGAATCCGGTTTATCATTCAAGAACCAAGCATATTGAAATTAGCACCATTTTCTTAGAGATCATGTGCAAAAAGGTGATTGTACTATTGAGTTTGTTAGCACATCAAATCAATTAGCCGATATTTTTACAAAACCATTTCCAAGAGATACCTTCTATCACATAAGAAGGGAACTTGGAATTTTAGATGAGTCAAGCATTAGCTAATTGATTTGTGTCTTTGTTGAAAAATCACCAAGTGTGTCTAATTAAATTGGCATTGATGCTTGATGATCAATTGAACCTTGAGATGTTGTGAAATATATGATTTTGATTGTGAGTGATTTTGATTCCAAGTTTGTCTTGGTTTTAAATGTGTTAGTTTTGTGCAAATGTGTTCAAAATGGGTTTAAAACTGTCTGTCTGATAAATTCACTCGAGTATTTGGAAATTTACTCGAGTATTTTAATTCCAATTTAAATCAGTTTTAATTAGAAAAAGTTTTTGGGCATGTCTGACGAATTCACTCGAGTCTTTTCAATTTCACTCGAGTCTTTTCATTTTTACTCAAGTCATTTAAGCTATACTCGAGTGATTCGTGTTTTTCAAATTTACATGGTTTCAGGTAACCCAAAACACTCGAGTGATTTTCAGTCCACTCGAGTAAATTTCAGAACCTGAAAATTGAACTCTCGGACTAGGCAAAATACTCGAGTCCTTTCCACAAGACTCGAGTCATTTTACTTAGAACACTGAGTGTTTTCAAAAACACTCGAGTAAATCGAGCAGTTCTTAAGCAGCAGCAGCAGTTTTCTCTTCATTTTTCATGCACCTCTTTTCTTCTCACTCGAGTCCTCTCGATCTCTCTCTACAATAATCAATTTGCAACACCAATTTTTACCATATTTCAACTCTAAATCACTTTCTTATCATTATTTCACCATTATTTTGCATCAAAACTCACTTTTTCACCCTTTAATTCAAAACCCCCTTTCAAAACCCTAACTCCCAAAACCCCAAAAATCCTCAATTTTCTCTTCAAAATTGTGCAAATGTCTACATCTAGAGGTCCAAAACTCCCAAGGAAGCAAAGGAAGGAGCCCACTCCTCCACCTTCTTCATCATCATCAGAGGAGGATGACTTCTTTTCTGCAGAGGAATGTGCTAGGAGAGAAGCTCTGTTTGTGTCTCATACATACGGTGTTCAGACTTGGACGTCGGAAAGCTTTCTTCGGGGTAATGGTTTTCATTTTGTTCAAAAGCTTATCGACCAAAAACTCATGCCATTCATAGCTTTTCATGGTCCAATATACCTTAGGCTAGTTCGCCAATTTTATGCAAACATTAGGTATGTTGACAACTCTAGGTATGAAACCTATGTAGAGGGTATCCAATTTCAAATTTGCCCTAGGGACCTAGAGACTGTTTTTGGTATGTCACGATCGGGGACGAACACATATACTGCTGATACTGATGCTATTTTTCGAAATTTGCTTCGTCCTGATCGTAGATATACCGGAAATGAGAAGAAGGTTGTGATCATGACCGCACCCAACCGTATCCTACATTACATAGTGTCTCACCAACTTGTTCCCCAGACCTCTCCAAACTACTCCAAGCCTACCCAGTTAGAGCTTAGGATCATGGATGCCATTTTAAATGACGATTTGCTAAATTGGGCTACTATCATACTGTCTCGGATGACGAAGGCAGGGAGCTCCAAAGCTACCCAGAAATTGCCTTATCCGATGCATATCAGACGAATCCTCCAGCACTTCAATGTGCCCATTCCTTTAGGTGAGGAGTCCTTTGATCATTCGGAGGAGTTGCATGCGCTTAATGATGGGTTGCTTAGGCAGATGAATATGAGGCTACATGATGGTAGATATTATTGGAAGGATGAAGTGCAGGCTATGCAAGCTCAGGAAGCAGTTGAGCATGCAGTAGCTCAGCAAGGTTTGGATGCTGAGCAGTTAACTCAGGAGCAGGCTGAGTTTGACCAGGCTGCCGGTGGTGGTGCTACTGAGGATGATCCTGCAGATCATATAGATTTCAGCAATCCTGCCTTTCAGGAGTACAGGATTCACTTTGATGCTCGACTTGATCTGTTTGACAGTTGTTTGGATAGGATTGAGCATCAGGTGTTCGACCAGCAGGATAGCCTTGCACGACTCGAGACACAGATGGGAGTGCAGTCATCCTTGCTCTACTCTCGGTTGGACGAGCATTCAGATGAATGCTCGTTTTGATGACATGATGACTGCTTTCAGCCGCTTCTTTCCTCTGCCTTCTAATGATCCTCTAGCGCCGGATATGTTTTGAGGATTGAGGACTTTGCACTATATTTCAGATCTTTCATGTTTTATATCTTGTTTTTCATTGAGTTTTTAGTGTTTTGTTTATCATGGGAGTTAGTTGCTTTATGTAACCCCTGTGTGGGTGTTTATCAGTATTTGTGTGTTGAACTTTTGGCTTCAAACTTTGGTTAAGTTTTTATGATATTTTATGCTCTGATTTCTTTTGGTTTACACATGTTTTATATTCTCCGGTAGTCATGATTATTATCTTGCTAACATTTAGGGGGAGTTTTCTTTATTGTTATCCTTCTTCTCTCCTCCGCCGTTTCCAAATGATATCTTTTTGATTATGACAAAAAGGGGGAGAAAAGAGGAAAGAGAAGAGCAAGCACATTTTTTTACTCTGATAATATATGCTCTCGCTCTGATACCAAATATAATTTGTGCACTTGGTTATGATTATTATGATATTATGTTGTGCTTGGAATTCTCTGGATTGACAGGTTTATAGGTTCCTATATTCAGGGGGAGCTCTCAAAAGTGATGGAACGGTTTAATTATTTTGTCATCATCAAAAAGGGGGAGATTGTAAAATCAAGTCTCCAATGAGGTGGCTATAGTTTTGATGATGACAATATAATTAGATCTTGGATTTAAAGGAAGAATTCAAGCTCATCAACTCAAGAAGATCAAGTGCACCATTAGCTAGTCATTCTCTCTTTTATTTTAATTGTAATTTTATTTATATAATTGAGAGTAGGTAGCTTAGGAGGTAATCTCATCCTAGGATAAATAATTTTAATGCATGAAAAGGTTGGGATTACATAAAATTATCCCTTGAGAAGAGAATTGAAATTAATTTTTAGAAAAACTTAATTTTTATCATCTCTGGGCAAAAGACTCGAGTAATCTGAAAAAGACTCGAGTAACTCTGGTCAAGAGACTCGAGTGATTTCCAAAAGACTCGAGTATTTTTCCCTCAAATCAGAGATACGACCGTTAGTTCAAGTACAAGGGCATCTCTATCAGAAGATGGGCAAAAGACTCGAGTAGTGTCAAAAAGACTCGAGTATTTTGGTCCTGTCAGCAAATTTTTTAACCGTTGGAAGAGGACAAGAATGGGATTTTAACTTTGTTTTCACTCTCTCATTCACTCTTCCATATATTCCATTCCTATTGCCTTTGTACTAGACAACAAGAACATACAAGACACAAGCAAAAACATTCTCTTTGCTCATTCTCTCTCTCAAGTGAAAATTCTCTCTAACTCAACTATTCATTCATTGTCATTACTTTGTCCAAAGAGTTAGAGATTGTGCTTAATTGTTGTAGAAGTCATTTGTTGTATTTCTCCACATACACTTACATATCTTGTTCCAAAATCTTGGTTGATAACCAAGTGTACCTAAGTGGGTCTTAGGTTCATTCAAGACTTGAGAGGTTCTCAAGCAAAGTCTAAGAGGTTCTTAGCTTGGTGGAGCTCTTGAAGGTTTCAAGGAGCTTGAGAAGAGGAAGTCTTCATCACCAAATTCAAATTGGGGTAGAAATTCAAGATTTTGGTACACTCTTGGAAGGGTTAGGTTGAGTGAGGCATCTCAATACTCCCTTGTAATATTTCTAACAATTTGATTTTAGTAGACACTCCTAAGGTTCTTAGGGGGACTGGATTAGCTCTCTTAATAGAGAGTGAACCAGTATAAAATTGGTGGTGTTCTCTTTTATTGATTTCTTTACTTTCATGTAAAAACCAAACCTAAGTTTTCTCAAAAAGGGGCTTTTTAATTTGAGTAGTAATTCCGCAGCAATTGGGTTGTTTTTAAGTTGTTATAGCTTTATTTAATTGCTTGCTACTCGTCTATTAATCTGCTCTGGACTGGTTATATTCTTATTGATTTAAAGTGCCAATTTCTCAGAAACTGTTTTCTACACTCTGCACGATTTACTCGAGTATTCCTCAGAAGACTCGAGTGTTCTTGAAATTTTACTCGAGTAGTCTGAAAAAGACTCGAGTGTTTTTGCTCTGTTTCAGAATAATCTGTCCAAAATCAATTATACCTTAATTGCATTCGAAAATTAGTCACTGTTGCATTCATATTATTATTCACCCCCCCCTCTTGTAATTGCTAAGCCGCTTGTTGGTTTCCAACAGACTGGTTACTTCTTATGATCGGCTGACACGAAGCGACTCGTTGTGGTCGGTTGGTTACTACCGAGGGGTGTGAAGCGAAACGAGATCGGCTTATGACCCTGAACATCGCTCGTTGGTCGGCTAAAATGGGATGGTCCGACCCACTACACTTAAACCCTCTTATTCTTTGCTAAGGCTTCCTAACTACTTCACAGAATGATTGTAATCGATTATCACCGTAATCGATTACATCTATAGACTTTATGTACTGATGGCTTCTAACTCTATGGCATACTTCTCAACTCCTACATACAGTTTGGCCATGAATACTTCACTAAATCCCAGCTTACTCTTCTGATTATCCCCAGTTCTAACTCAAATTTAACCAAACTAAGCTTGGAATGAAAATTCGGGATGTTACAATTCTCCCCCACTTACTGGAATTTCGTCCTCGAAATTCCGTTCAGTTCCTTAAACGGAGAATCATCCCATTGTCATGGCCTTTTACTTCCCTTCGGTTTCGTACTCCCACTTAGGATGCTTCTAAGTCCATACATCCTGACGCCTTCTGCCTTATGTTAGAACATTCCACTTCTTGTTCTCATCCAACTTTCCTTATTGATTCCGCTTATTACTCCAATAAGACCTCAGTTGGGTCACTACGTTCTCCCCCACTTGGCGTCGACATACCTGGTCATATCAACGCCAGGCGGCTGGGAATTGAATGCGTCAGATCCTGATCGTCTTTCATACAACTTTCAATGAAGAATGTAAGAATCAAACAACGAAAGGAATTATAATCCTTGGAATTCCACGAGGAAATTGTGCTTTCGCTTTAAGAAAAATAGCCTAGGATCATGAGACCCAAGGACTTTTCGCAGAATGCAACAACTTATGGCTAGAGTTCTCCTCACTGAAGAGGAACCGAATTGAATAGGCAAGATTGGAACTCTAGGAACGATTGATATTCCAGGATGAGAAAACAGGAGAAGATCATGGGTTCACAATCCTTAGCCGGTTGAAGCGAGAAAACCTTTGATTGTGATCCAAAATTGCTACTTCATGGTGGAATCAAACCAAGAAGAGTAAGAAAAAGAGACTTACTCACACAAATTGAAGCATTAATTAAGGCTCACAAAGACACTAAATAAGCCTTAATGACTTTTGGTGATTATGAATTGAGGTAGGCAGACTTTCCTGCTGGTTAAGGGTGATTGTCATAGAGTTTACTCGATTCTTTAGAGGATCCTATATTCGGTTACACTACTCTTAAACAGATAAGATAGCTTGATGTTCTTACCCTATAGTTTTGTTCTAGGTCTATTTCTTGATTTTGTGGGAAAGTTCTGAAAGAATACCTTCCGGGCTAGCTTTGTTCCTTCTAAAGGATCTATTTCTTGGTGAGCTACTATTTCGGTTGTCTTGACTTCCTCTAAAAGGTTGCAATGATACCATCCATTAATAGATTCAAAGATTGAGGTGATCAATCCCAACCTCACGTCTATCAATAGCGCATCATTGTCGGGTTTTGCTGATAATATCATCATTTAACAGATGCAAGAATTAGAATGATCAGTTCTAACCTCGCATTCTATTAAACAACAACATCATCGTTGGTTCTGGTTAGATTTCAATTAAAGTTCTACACTTATCGATTCTTACTAAGGCTTCTCATTTTATCACTTATCGATTTCTACTAAACTAGGTGAGACATGCTTGTTCCTTGTCGAAACACTTTAATTAAAACATTTGGTACATTATCAATACAAAAGTACCTCGGACAAGATCATTCGCCCCCTTCAGCCCCTCGCGAAGTCTTATTTGGGCAACTAGTGTCTACATGCCCTCGTTGCTTGCAAAGAACACACCTCTTACGCACCTCTTGTTTCCAGCAGGCACCATAGTGAAATCTCCCGCACTGTGGACAAGGTGTTTGGGCATCCTGAGTACCCTGTTTCCAGCAGGAACCGTAATGGGGTTTCCCACACTGTGGGCAAGTCACTCGGGAAGATAGGGTGGTAAGATCACTTGGAGCAACCACATTCTGGCCCGCATCCCTTGGAACTATTGCTCTAGCGTCGACGTCGGCATATGGATATGATTCCTGAGCCGATCCCTTACCCTTGCTAGAATCTCCTTTATCCTGCATATGTCGTTAACCTTTTCAGTCCTCCTTCATAAGTGCTGGCCATATTCACCAGTTGAGTCATGTCCTCTATGTTCTGGTATTCAAGCTCACGCCTGATCTCCGGACGGAGCCCTGACTCAAACTTGATGCACTTGCTCCTCTCATCCGTATCCCTGTAGCTTCCGGCATATTGAATGAGGTCTTTAAAGCGTGCTGCATACTCCCTAACACTCATGTTCCCTTGTACTAGATGCAGAAAGGTGATCTCCTTCTCTCTAAGGACATCCTCTGGAAAGTACTTTCCCAGAAAATGGGCCTTGAACACATCCTAGGTAATAGCCTGATCAGCCGCTTCCAAACCTCTTTGCACTTGTTCCCACCAATACTCTGCTTCATCAGTCAGCATATACAGCGTTAGCAACAGAGATTGTTCAGTAGGTGGCGCCATGGTGAGAAGGATCTTTTCCATCTCCTTGAGCCATCGCTGGGCTCCATCAGGGTTATACCCCCCTTCAAACTTGGGTGGCTCACTCTTTCGGAATCGTGCCAACCACTCAATCATGGCTGGAGAGGGTGGTTGGGGATTTAGTGCTACTATTGCGGCTGCTGCTATGTTCTGCGCCCGGTTCTGCTGCATCTGAGCTATATTCTCAGTTTGGTTCTGGTTCATCTGAACCAAGTTTTCCAGAATGGCCATTCTTTCGTTTTCGGCACGTCTCCTAGCCATGACAGCTAAGCCCTATAAAAGGTACAAGTTAATACCTACCTAGAAATTAATTGTGCAAGAATCCTATTCGTCTAACTTAGACACTTGACTAGACACATCGGTCACTCGCTCGGTGAGTAACCACTGGAGTTGTGAGTCCACACTCCAAAGGCCGAGGGAAACTGCTTTGATATCATAAATGTAACATCCTATTTATAATTACCCTTAATTACCCCATAAGAGAATAGTGACTTAAAAATTTATTTTTAGAAACTCATTAACTTATAAAAATCTCTGTCAAATCGGACAGAGTTTCCTTATGTTTTATGGACATTCCAAAAATTCCTGCTTTTCCTAAATCCTGCATTAACCTAAGTACATATATATATATATATATATATATATATTCAACAGTACGCCAGTAGGGCAAAATGGTTAAAAGTTCTTTCCTTACATTAAATCTAAAATGAAAATAAGTTGTAGGGGTGATTTAGCTTCCCAAAAATATTATACATTCATAAATTCAAAATAACACCCTTGACCAATGGATGGTCACCCAACTATCTAAATTACACTCCACAATGTGGAGTGTTCTCCTGCTCGGTCATTACTTGTGCAAGCTCCTTCTATACCTGTAAAAAAAATGGGAAGAAGGGTAGCATTACACAGAACTTAGGAAAATAGCTTCTAAAAAGCATAGCAATAAACTAAGCCTAACATATTTATTAACAACATAACAAACATAATCATTCTCCTACTTTCATTCTCATTTACTTCTTTCTTAACTCTTTTACTTTTCTTACTTTCATTTGGCCCTTTCTCTTTCTTTTCTCTTCTGTACGTCTTCCCCCCCCCCCCCTTGGAGATACATAGTACGTTCATTTTATCTTTTGTTCATCTTCCCCACAGGGGATACATAGAATGTTCACTTTTATCTTTTGTATATCTTCCCCCACCGGGGATACATAGTACGTTACATAATCTCGTGTTCATCTTCCCACCTCGGGATACATAGAACACCAATTAATTCTTTGTTCATCTTCCCCTCCTCGGGGATACATAGAACACTTACTTTATATTTTGTACATCTTCCCCATCCGACGATACATAGTACGTCCACATTTTCCTTACCTCAGTTCTCTTTATTTATTTACTCATTCAACATCCACATACATAACCACAATTTCTCAAATCATCATATACTCAAAATCATCAATATTTATTCACCGTTATTCATTTTTCGCAACATCAAATATTCGCAACACTTAACATGGGTTCGATTCTTTTATTTTCACATTCAACATAATATCATTATTCTCATTTTATCACCTAGCACTTCTCATTATTAGTATCGTCATCAGTTAGTCTTATATTATCACATACACAAACACTTTGTTTTATTCATAGCCCATCATCATTTATCTCATCATACAAGGTTGTCATTTTACTTTAATTAATTATCCTCTATTTATAACATGCACAAGCATCACCAAATCATCATTCTTAACTTATCTTCTTTCTCTTATTTGTCCATTTCATACTTACTAATCATGCATTTTATATAAGTACTCACATAATTCATCAAACACATTCACCATTCAATTATCCATTTATTTGACCCAACATCATTAACTTATATTATTTCCCTAACTTATTTCGTCACTTATTAAGTTCACACTTCGAATATATATACATTTATCTCACTCACAAATATCCAATTAGCCATTCCTTAATATTCATTTGTATATTCACTTACTAAGCACATTCTCATGCAAACAATCATATTCATCATTCAAGCATTTATATCAACATTTAACATACACAAATATTAACAAATATCAAAGTGGGTTCTCTTCCTTCATTCTGTTACTTTATTTATTATCTATATCCACTAACCTAAGGTTCATTAACATACATTCCTATTACCCTATCCTTAGCTATCACTATAACATTCCTAGAATCTACTCCCTAAGAAGAGGTAATAACACCTTCTTACCTCAAATGTGAAGAGATGCAGGAACCTTCACGAATCCTAGTTCCTCAAAATCTTAACCCTTTGAGTCCTCTTTTGCTCCTCAACAAAACAAATTCTAAGAGTGTTGGGATCCTATCACGTGGAGAGCGAGAAGAAGGATGGGTGTTTGATTTCCTTTACTCTTGGAATAGAGAAAGCTTAACCATGTGTGTGGTCCTCCATGGGGGTTGGAATTCGAAACTCCAAGGGAGGAGGAGAGAAGGAGTGGCGTGAGCTTATGATGGTGGAGGTATGATGGTGCTTGATGGTGATGAGGGTGGAACTCGTGTGATGATGTGGGGGTGGTGTTGGTGCTCTTTGTTCTTGGCTATGAAGATGGGGTGATGTTCTTGTTTGACTTGGTGTTGATGATGTTGAACAGAGTGGATGATGATGGTGGTTCACTCTTGGTTTCTTAGGGCTTGCGAAGAGAAGAAGAAGAATGCGTAGTGTCTGATGGTGTTGTGTCTTGCTTTGTTTTTGTTGTATGAGGAAATGAATGTGTGGTTGGCATGGAAAGCTTATCTAAGAAGCTTGGTGATTGTGTGGCTTACAATGAGTGCCAAGGGTGGAATTTTCGGATTTGCCCCCAGATGAGGTGCACTTTTGCACCACAAAGCCGACCAGCGCGCCTGGGCGGAAGGTATAATGCGTCTGGGCGCAGAACAGCCTGTGAGAGCCAACTTTTTAAAATCATGTTCTCCATATCCAACGGCGAAGTCATGTTGACCGTTAGGACCTCGGTGCTCGGATCCTTGGAGGCACCCACTCGGAATGAGACAAATAAGACGAGAGGCTGCGGCACGTGGAGGCCGAGATTCCTTAGCGCCAGTGCGAGGTCGGTGTAGCCTCTCTAACGAGATGCTAGGCACGTGGAGGCCAAGATGCCTTAGCGTCGATGCGAGGTCGGTGTGGCCTCCCGATGGTCGGTCCAAAGTCCTTTAAACCCGAGAAGACTGGTTACTGCTTATGATCGGTTGACACGAAGCGACTCGTTGTGTTCGACTGGTTACTGCTTATGATCAGCTGACACGAAGTGACTCATTGTGGTCGACTTGTTACTGCCGAGGGGTGTGAAGCGAAACGAGATCGGCTTATGACCCTGAATGTCGCTCGTTGGTCGGCTAAAATGGGAGGTCCGACCCACTGCACTTAAACCCTCTTATTCTTAGCAAAGGCTTCCTAACTACTTCATAGAATGATTGTAATCGATTATCACCCCACGATAATCGATTACATCAACAGATTTTTATGTACTGATGGCTTCTAACTCTATGGCATACTTCTCAACTCCTACATACACTTTGGCCATGAATACTTAACTAAATCCCCGCTTACTCTTCCAATTATCCCCAGTTCTAATTCAAATTTAACCGAACTAAGCTTGGAATGAAAATTCGGGATGTTACATAGAGGATCATCTGATGGACGTTCCAAGAGAAGGCCAAATTTGGATGAAGAACTCGTTCGATTAAGAAAACGCTTTGACGCCTAGGATAAGTTGATCAGCGAGTTAAAGAAGGGAGCAGCCTCTCTTGGGCGAGCGGAAGAAGTTAGGGATGAGTTGATGGAGTTAGGCGACGAGGGAGCTGAGGGAGCAGATCATCCATTTTCTAAAGCAATAGTGGCTTTCTCGATGCCACAAAACCACAAAATCTCCATCAATTGTGGAGCCTTATTACGGTAATTCTGATCCCCAAGAGCACATGGACAACTTCTTGGTAGCAATGACTTACCAGGGAGCCAGGGAAACATATAAGTTCTGGACATTTCCCTTAACTTTGAAGAAGGCAACCCTCCATTGGTACTCTAAGTTTGAGCCAAATTCCATCACTTGCTAGAAGGATTAATCCACAAGATTTTTGGGGCACTTCACCACAAGTAAGGCACAACCAAAATCTGAACATCACCTTTCGCAAATCAAGCAGGAGAAAGGAGAGTCCTTAAGAGACTTCCTTACCAGGTTCAACACTAAATACTTATCCATAAGTGATATTGAGGCGTTAGTTGCACTCCACCTGCTGATGAGGGCACTAAAACTCGGAGAGTTTACAGACCACTTGGTGATGCACAAGATCATGACCATGGACGAAGTCATGAGAAAGGTTGAGAAATACATTAACTTGGAGGAGTACTAGAGGACGCAGAATAATACCGCGAATGAAGATGAAGGTCATTGGAAAAAGAAAGACGCCCCCTTTTCTACCTCTGAGAAGGGTAGGGGGAAAGGGCAGCTTGAAGGAGAATAAATGGGTAAGCATGACTCAGAAGAGAGAAAGCCAGAAGGGAAGTACGGTTATTATACTCCTGTTTGTGGGGAAAAATGTTCAGGATGTGTCGAACGTAACGTGTTTGTGTAGAGAGTGGGTAACGATAGGTTATGTGGTAATCTTATTGTATTTTTGCGCCTTTCGGGTTTTTGTCATTTGCAGAAGTAAAAGTAAATTGCATAAACAAAGAGGGAAAATCGTAAAACGTAAGTGTAAAGTGCAAATAAGACTACATACATTCTTTTTGGGTTTTTTATGACTGGGAAAGTAAAGACGAATTGTAGGGAAATAATAAAAAGAATATGAACAGGAAAGTAAGTACTAGAAATGCGAAAGCGTAAAGGCAAAGTATTTAAAAAAAACTGAACACAACGAGGAAATGTAAAGATTTCATTGAAAATAACGGGAATGAATGTGGGGTTATTACAATGATGTTTTCTCCGTCAATCTGCTCAGTGAGATGTTTAGAATGATTACCAATGTGCCAACCTCGATTACAACGTTTACGTACATATTTATAGGCAAATGAAATAACTACCTTAAAGCTACCCTATTTGGCACGTTTCCAATAACTGCCTCTAGAAATTCTTAGATAAATACCCCATTTGACATGTTCCTTATTTCACGGTGGTAACTGCTACTCTAAGTGCACGACCTCTTTGAATGGCTCTTGCGTAGGCCTTTTCGACTGGCTCTTTGGATCCTTCACCAAGTCTCTGTGACAACCCTTTGACATTTGATGTCTTCGACAAAGCCCATTTGTCTGATCCTTCCCTTTAGCCAAAATTATCCAAGTCTTCAGGTATCTTTCGACATCATGCTTCTTCGACACTATGCATCGCAAAGTGTCGGCTCCTCACTTCAGTTCAAGAAATTTCCTCTATTCCAGTGGTTGCATGGTCCTCTGTATTCATAATGTTTATCGATCAAGCTTATCAAAGGACCTTCTAACCCTGGCATTGAGGAAACTTCACGTGGATGACTTTTGTCTTTCCCTCCAAAAATGGTGAAAACCTCCAAAGCTTTAACCAAATATTGGTTTTAACTTTAGATCATGAGGACTCAACCAAATCCCCAAGGCTTACGTATCGAGATACAGGTCCTCCTGAAGTAGGATTATACTTGTTTGCTTGAAACAAACCTAAGAGACATGTGTGATCTCTCATATTTAATCTTTCACCATTGGATGGGAAAGTTGGGATCCTTGGGCAAAGATTTTGTTTTCTTTTCTTTCCACCCATGACCCCCTTAATCTCTTATGTTTATTATTTTGAGGGCATTTCTTTGGGTTTGCAACGAACACCTTCTCCTCTTTCCAAAAATCGTGCCAATAATGAAACTTCAACATTTTTCTTAGAGATAACCTTTCGATTGATTTTCTCCTCTATTCAAGAATTGCACTATTTAAATACGTCATCAACGAGCATTCCCTGTTGTTGATTTGATTGCCATCAACTGTGCTCTTGGTGAAACATCTCTGGCATTTACTGCAGCTTTGACTGTTGAATTGCTCCTTTTTTTTACGTAACACCTTTTTCGACACCGTTCTTCAAATTCGACAGCCCTTGTTTTCGACACATGTACACGTCCTTTGAAATCACTTTTATACAAGTTTTTGCATAAGTACATTTCCTTCGACGTCACCTATGTTGTCGAAACTCTATTACTTCGTCGAAGTCATTTAGGCAATCAACAGAGGCCCCCCAGGTTTTGTCATTCGATGCGTTCTTTCGGAGAATGTCAAAAGTTGTAATCCTTCATATATCTTTTTCTTGCAAATATGGTTTCACCCTTTATCATTAAGGCTTGGGCCAGTGTAAACAAAACGTCAAAGCCCACACCGTTCCTCTTGACGCCTTTCCCACAAACCATTGTCTTGGTTCGAAACGTCTTTTCATATTTTATTTAAACTTGAATATTTTATCTTTTGCCACCTATTCCGCTTTCTTGAGTCTCACTGTTGCAAGCTTCTTCGTTCATCTTGCTCGTTCTTGAAACCCCTCTTTGCTCACTTTTCTTCTATCAACCAAACTGACAAAATGGCAGTAGCGCAAATCAATGACCCATAAATATATTTGGAAGTCCCCTTCATTGAACACAGTTTGTTGATTATTGCCTTCTTTCGTTCCTGAGGGTGAGGAACCTGTTAATCCTTCTCCTGTTTTTCTTGGCCCCTTGCTGACCCTTGATGAGATTATGTCTCCAGAAATCTCAGAAAATTTCCCCTTTTTGGACCCTGAAGAGACTCGTCCCTTAGCCATTGTTGACCCTGTTTCTACTTGCCATTTTGACAAGTCATCTGGAAATAGGGTTTTCCACAATATAAAGAACTTAAGTGGCTTCAAACAATGGTTTCGAAGACTTGACAAGGTCAAACATGATTTCTGGTTAGAAGCTGGGTATCTTGATTTGTTGCTTCTAACTATGTGTCCTCTCCCAATAGAGGAGGGCATGATTGGGGATGCTTGCTACTTATGGTGCCGTCAAACTAACTGCTTCCATTTTCGATACGGCATGATGGCTCCAACACTTTTTGATGTTGCAACTCTAACATGTTTATGTCCTGATGGTGATACTCTAACTGTTGAAAGTAAGCATGACAATGTGGTAACAATTAGACCTGGCCCTTATACTTTTTCCTCATTTATTAACTCAAGACTTGATCGATATAAGGATTGTGATGTAGAACATGTTGAATTTCTCACTCTTTGGCTTAGTTGTTTTGTCTTTAGTACCAAATCTCACCAAGTTACAAAGTCGTTGGTTCCTTTAGCTACCATCATGCATGAAGGTCGAAAAGTTTCTTTGAGTCAACTGCTGCTAGGAAAACTATATTCAATGATTGGCTACATAAACGATGTCATTAGAGCCAATGACCAAATCCTGACCAATGTGGGTGGACCCAACTGGCTTCTACAATTGTGGTTGAATGCAGTTCTTAAACGCCACCTTCACTTTTCAAGCAGTAGAGTTTGTGTCAAGAGATACAATAATGGGTCCTTGGTGTCAAATTATGAATTTCCCTTCATTCCATACAATTCGAACTCTTTTTTGTTCTTTATACTCATTTTTGCTACCATCTCCTCATCATCTCCTAAGATCAATTTTTCTCCTTTTGCCGATAGAGCTCTTGGGCCCAAATGGTTTAAAACCCCTTATCCTGGTAAGACGACTGAAGAAAAGCTCTTGAATAATACCTTGTGGGGGCATTAATTGACAGCATGTTCTCTCGTTAGGGAATCTGCTGTATAATTTTTATCTCCTTTGATCAGTTTTATTTCAGACCGATACCATTCAAGAAACTGTTGCCATCTCAAGAGTCTTCCCATCTTAAAATCTCCTCTTATATTAATGTCTCTAAAAGACTTGACATAACTTGAATTTGTTCTTGCAATAAACATGCTAGGCAAGAGATAAATTCTAAACTTTTTAATAATATCGATTAATGCTAACACTTCTTTTTCAGAAATATGATAATTAATTTCATGCTTCTTAAAACTTTCATAACTATATTAGCATATTAATTCAGTTTTTCCATTATTGGCTTTTAAGACTCCTCCCCAATGATAATTGTAACACCTTACTTTTAACTACCCTTTAATACCCTTTTAGAAAATAGTGAATTTAAAATTTATTTTTAACTTATGAAAATTTTCTATCAAATGGACGGAGTTTCCTTTGTTTTTCTGACTTTCCAAAAATTTAGATTTTACCTGCAACCTGATAAACACATTTCATTTGAATAATACCAGATGCCAGCAGGGCATAGCAACATATATCATAACTTGTGCATCTCGGTGGACACATCACAACATCAGCATTTTGTCAACATCAGAGTTTAGCAGCAAATATAAACAGGTATCGGAAAAATGTATTTTTCTCAAAAGACTCCTTTTCCCCAAAAGAGTTGTCCTAGGCCCACCCAAAATAACTATTTACATTTTTACATCAAAACCAGCTATATCATCATATCAAAAGGAGCCCAGGACATGACACCATGTCCACTAACTAAAACTACTCTCCCTGTAAGGGAGACTACTCCTACTCGGCCGGGTCAGGTGTAAGCTCCGACTCAGTACCTGTAAAAAAATAGTAAGGAGTGAGCATTAAACATAAAATAGGAAAGCAGTTTCTAATATGACATAATGCCATGCCAAGTCAAGCACAATAAACCAAATAGTTCATATAACTTCAAACTCACTCCAAATCATGCTCAATCACATACATTGTCTTTATATTATCCTTTCATTCTTCTAAATCTCTTTCTTAATCATTCTCTTTTATAATGTATTTCTTTTAATAAATTCATTTTTTCCTCTTCTTATTGGGGTATATTGTGTGTCCATCATCGCGCACATCTCGTATGCGACTTACAGCTGCACATCTCGTGTGGCTTACACGATCTAGGCATACAGTCCATTCGCGGCTTATTGCACACACTCACATGCGCGGCTTACTGCACCTGGACACTACGACTTACAAGACCTAGATCACACTACCGGGTTGCATCACTAGGATTTAGTTGCACTTTCTAGGCATTTTGAACACCCTATAGGGACTTTTACACCCGATCGGGACTTTAACACTCATTAGGCATCACCCTGTTAGGCTATGCTTATCACTTTCTTTACCATTTTCCATTATTCGATTTCATTATTTCTCGTTATATATCCCAATTGTCTGTATTTTATTCAGCAGTGAATTGAGCGTTGGTACATTGACGCCTAACGGGCATTTGGACCTAATCAGAATTTGGCCTGATGGGCATTTGGCCCTATGGGCATTTGATACACCTAGCAGGGCACCTAGTGTATCAATGCACCAATGCTCGATACAGCTGCATATTACTTTAATCTTTAAGTTTACTATATTCTCTTTATTAATGTAAACTTTCTTTAACCAACTTCTCATTTAGTTATTCATTTCATTCTAATCATTCCTACACATTTACAAATACTCATAACATTCATCACATAATTTTCTAACACATACAAAAATTAGCACAATATACACATAATCACCACTATTAAAGTAAATATATTTACTCATCTTCATAACCTAATTAATAATTATGTCAACTATCCTACGGTGCAAAAACCCTAACTAACACCCATTCTTAGTACCCATTATATACACACTACAAACTACTCCCTAAGTTAGGGTAATACCCACTCCTTACCTCAAAATAGCAAGAGATAAGGAACCTGAATACTTAGCCTTGCTTCTTATAACCTAGGAACTTTGAATCTCTTGAGCTTAGTTTGCCACCTTAGAATGGTTAATATCCAATGATGATAAATAAACCTATTGTGATTGTTGTATGTGGGAAGAATATTATCCTTCACTGGATCTTGATGAGGCATGAGTGAACCATAGTCTCCATAGCTTAGGAACTTCGAAAATAAATAGAGAAAGAGAGAGAGAGAGAGAGACGAGTTGACGGGTTGAGAGGGAGGAATGATTTTTGTTCTTGTTTACATGGTAAAGACTTGATTGTGATGTTATTTAATAATGCTTTTCTCTTGATCTTAGTGTTTTTGGTGATGACAGCGAGGTTTCGTTCTTGAACCCTAAGAGAGAGAAGTGGAGAAGATGTTGTGTGTTGGTGTGATGTTGTGTTGTGTTGTTGTTGCTTTATTTTTGTTTTGTGTTTCGTAACCTGCATGAGAGGAAACAATTGAGTGGAGGAAAATTAATGGTTTCCTGAGGAAGCCAAAAACGTGTGGCTGGGAATTGCCCATTCTGACACGCGCGCTTGGGCGAGGAAAATGGTGCGCCTTAGGCGAGAAAAACGTTGTGAAGGCTATTTGTTTCTGCTCTGGTGCTCGGATTCCTGGAAGCGCCATTTCGGGCTGAGGTAGGTAAAGTGAAATGCTCGGCGCGCAAAGGCCGAGATACCTTGGCGTCGGTGCGAGGTTAGTTTAGCCTCGCGATGGTCGGCCAGTGTAGCATCTCGATTGGCCAATAAAAGGCCGATCTTATAATCGGTTGACACAAAGCGACTTGCTGTGGTCGGCGGAATATTGCCGAGGTACAGGCGTATGATCGGCTGACGCATAGCGGCTCGATGTGGTCGGCTGATCACTGCCAAGGGTTGTCAAACGAAACGAGGTCGGTTCTCCTGAGCTCAGTTCTAACTAGTCGGTTCTTATGATCTCGGTGCTATCTGGTCGGCTCGGAAGCAGTACGCTACATACGTCCTCCTAGCTCGGTAAGGTGAGTCGAGCTAGTCTCAAGCTCACGAGGTGGCCTAACAGTCTGGTATTCGCTGTTCGGCGAATGTTGGTTAAAATGGGGTCTGTGACCCAGCACATCGCTCGTTGCTCGGTTGAGATGAGCTAGGTCGGACCGAGGTTCGAATCACTACACTTGAACTCTCTTACTCTTTACTAAGGCTTCTCAACTTATTCTTACGATTTTCATTCGCTTCGATTAGGATTATTTTAATTAAACTTGAAATTGAATTCAGGATGTTACAATAATCAGAGGCATCTGTTTCTATAATTATCTTGTCTTTTGTGAGGCAAGTGAGGATCACCTCATTCTCCTATGTTTTGATGAAGACAACGAGTTCAAGAGCAAGAAGCAAATCACTTGATAAATTGAGAAGAAAAGAGCTCACCTACTCATATTTGTTTGATTCTAGTTTGATATTGTTTTTATATTTTATATAAGTCAAACATTGAGGGATGGGTAGAGTTTATTTAAGATAGGAATTAGAATCTCGAATGGTTTAAGAGTATACTCATATTTTGAGATTTCCTATACATGAGAGTTGTTTGAAAAAGAATGCATAATACTTTGAAAAGCATTTTAATATTTTCATTATGCATTATTGAATGGCTTTGAGTTAGTTTATTAAAGATTAAAAAGGCTTAAATGAAAGATTACTCATTTTCCTTTAATATTGGCTAACGCTGTATGTGTTAACCGGTTACACGTGAGCCAATTCATTTGGGGATCTTTCATATGCGCCCTAACTCTTTCATAAACACTATGACACATATTCTAACAAGTTTTTACAATCAATTGCTCAAGCCAATTCAATATCTTACAAAGAAAACAAAAGAATCCTCTCTTTCTATTCTTCTCCATGTGTTAATGGTGAATCTCATTATTGAAAGTATTTCTTAAATCTATTTAAGATTCATCTTAGAGGTTGATTAGAGTTGTATTTCTACATTATTGATGCAACAATCAAGCAACAACAACTAGTGAAGATTCGACAAAGGGTTCTTGAAGGTTTCAAGAATAGTGAAGCTTGATTGAAGGTTTCAATCAAAGGTTGAAGAAGAAAGTGACTGAAAGTTTCGATCACAGTGGAGAAGAGGAAATTTGGAGAAGATCAATTAGGTTTCATCCAAAGGTTTTGGGGATCTCAAGAGTGAAGCGGTTAAGGTTTTTTGACGCGCGTGAGATTGCACTACTATGTTTTGAAGTTGATTTTCTAATTAGTCCATAGTTTAGGTGTTCTTTTATAAGTAGTTCTGCAAATGCTTGTCTATCCCTTTGTGTATATATCGTAGGATTTACTTTTATTTCAAAAGTAGGATCCTTTAATCTTATTTTTACTAATTCTTTGTTTTTATTATTGATTTTTTCATTTAAGGGATTTTCACTGCAAGCTTCTTCTAGAGCTTTTAATAATTTTTGGGGCCGGGTATTTCTTCTGCTTTTTCTATTAAAACCTTTTACGTTATCGTGAAAATTTTTGTTTTTATTTCCTCTATCTCACCACACTTTTGTGCGTACTCTGATGTTATTGTGCATTTTTTTACTATGGGTATTTTTATTTGTTTTTTCTCTTGTCTAATTTTTTGGATTTTTGTACATGATAGTTTTATCCATTTATTCTCCTGTATAAATGGTTTATAGAGTTTTAGGAAATTGTTTCCTATTACTATATCCATTCCAATCCCTTGTTTATATATAGATGGTATTGGAAATATTTTTCCATTTTATAATCATTTTAGTCCAAAGACTGCATAATTAATGTATTTTTCAAACTTATCAGCTAAGACTATTTTTAATGGTTTTTCTAGTCTAATCCAATATTTATTGAGAATTAGATTTTTGCTTGCTAAGCATATTGTGGCTCTTGTGTCTACATATGCACATGTCTGTTTGGATTCATAATTTCCAATTTGAATAGAAACTTTTATAAATGTACTAACTTGACTAATCATTACTTTCTTCAGAAGATTGAGTCATGTATTCATATATTGTTCATCTAATCCTATGTCCCAATCTAGTAATGGTTCTAAATTGTTCTCTTCTGCCATCATGAGAATTTTAACTTTTTCTAATTTATTTTCCTTTTGAGGACATTTATTTAGGCAATATTATCTTGGGGTTCTCTTCCTAAAATATCTATCTTTATTTTTTGAGTGAAGTACCACTTTGATCCCTCATGTTATTTCGATGAGACACTTTAGTCCCTCAAAATGTGGAAATTCACTTTTAGTCCCTGAAGATTTTTTATGGGAAACTTAAGTCCCTCCGTCCACTCCGCCAATTGCCTCAACTGAGGATTAAGTCTCCTATAAAAAAATCTTGAGGGACTTAAGTCTCCCATAAAAAAAATCTTCAGGGACTAAAAGTGAATTTCCATATTTTATGGGACTAAAGTGTCTCATCTAAAAAACATGAGGGATTAAAGTGGTACTTCACTTTTATTTTTTTGTTTCGGGTTTCTTTGTTTTTTAAAAATATGTTTCCTGCTTTTATGTGTTCTTTTCCTCTTGGAAGAATTTCCGCATCCATATTTTCCATGTATTTCTGGATCACTTTTGTCACAACAAATTTTGTCTACTAATTTTAATTTATGGCTAAGAATATTATTGGTGCATATAACTCTAAACATGTTTTTAAGTATTAATATTATTCCTCCAAGGGTTGGGGCTACTTTTGAAGATTTATTTGTCCATCTTTTTCTTAGTTCTTTTCCTTCAGGTTGTGGAAGTTTATTTATGAATAATTCTTTATATGTTCCTTGATTTGAATTATCTAATTGATAATAGTATTTTTCATATTCACATATGAATTTATCTATGTAACACATATCTCTTATGCACATATTTGTCAAATGCCATTTAGCTATTTCTTTTTCTACCTTAATTACTTCTTGTCTATGATTTATTAAATCTCTTCCCAAAAATTATAGGCTTATTAATTTTGCTAAATAATCTAATTTTTCAAAAACATCTTTTCCTCTAAATTCGTCCGATGTTAAATTTTCAATGTATGTTTTGAGTATTCCTGTGGATTTATACTCTACAAATCTTAAGATATATTTTTCGATTAATTTATTTGTATCATATTGTTCTAAAAGAGTTAATGTTGATTCATTTACCCATTCTTGAATAATTTCTTCTCTATTAACTATTAATATTAATAGTGTTTCTATTTATGAATCCTTCCCTTTTAGGCTAGTATTCTTTTCCTAATCCTGAACTTTCATATTAATATTTGGGATTCCAAAATTCATTATGTTTCCTTTTCTTTTTTCTTCTTTTAAATGATTCATATTTTTGTCTTTCATTCATTATTCCATTCTTTTTTAAAGGAGGATGATGGAATTTTTCATTTTCTCATAAATTATATTCTTCATCATTGGAATCGTATCCTATAATCATATATTTGTTTTCTGATTTTTCAGAATTTTCATTTTCTGATTCTATTAAGGTAAAAAATTTCTATTTTCATTTTTCTTTTCTTCAGAAAGAATTTCTAGTATTTTCATTAAATTAGAAGTTTCTTCTATATCATAATCTTGGATTGTATTTATTTCTTCCTCTAGTCTTTCCATGATAAAGGACGTCTAAGGATTATTCATTTATCTTCTTTATTCTTTTTCTTTGTATCAAAATAATTTTCTAAGAAGGTAATATTTTTATATTGTTCACTTTCTTTTAATCTAATTAATATATGTTTTAATTCTTCATGAAGTTTTTCTTCTTCTTCATATTGTTGTTCTTGTTACTTTTTTATTTTAAAATATTTTATTAGGTTTTCAAATGTATCATCTAATTTTGGTTTTTGGTTTTGGGAAGTATTTTCTAAAATTTTAACTACTGTGTTATTTATTTTGTCTATTTTAAAGTGGAAATTTTTTATTTGAGTAATTGGTCAGATTGGTCCCTGACTTTGTAAACGTCGATCAAGTTAGTCCCTGATTTTATCGAAATAGCAATTTAGTCCCTGAGATAGGAGAACGTCGATCATGTTAGTCCTTGCCGTCAATATCGTAGGGATGTATTTGCTTTAAAATGGGATAAAGAAAGGGACGTATGTGAATTAAAATGCTATCTCAGGGACTAAAATGCTATTTCGATAAAGTCAGGGACTAACTTGACCCACGCCTACAAAGTCAGGGACCAATCTGACCAATTACTCTTTTTTATTTCTTCCAAATATTTTTGATCATTTTCCGTAACATTAATTTTAATTTCTCTTAATTATCTCGTAATTTTTTCAATTTTTCTTGTTAATGTTCTGGTTGTATCAGTAAGATTCATGATTGTATAATCTGAATCTGTGAAATCTGAACAATTCATTTATCTAACTTCCTCGTATCTTTGTTCTCTTCTAATTTCTTAAAAAAAAATCTTACAATCCTCTCTCTTGTAACATAATATTTTCTTTCTTTTTTTTTATAATAAACGGGGCTAAAAGCCCGAGACAAACCAACTACAAAATCATTCTTGGGAATGCAATCCCATAAGCCTTTTCACAGAGGATAAAGAAAATAAAGCTAGGAGCAGTATAATAAAAAATACAATTGAAATCACCAATATGCCCCGCATTAGCTAAGGCATCAACACAACGGTTAGCTTCCCTATAGACATGAGAAATAATTATTTCGCAACCAGAATTCCTCAAAGCATTCACTTCTCTGACAAGGCTGAAACAGTGATGAGAGTTGCTGCACCCAGCATTAATCAGCGTCACCGCCGTCTGCGAGTCCATTTCAACATGGAGCTTAGTAATGCCCAACTCCCTCGCCATACGAAGACCCCAAACCAGACCCCAAAGCTCAGCTTTCATAGTTGTGGAAATACCCAGGTTACATATAAAACCCAGATGAAAGTCCCAAAGCTGTCACGGATTAAACCCCCACACGTCGCTCTAAGGCCCGGCTTTAAAACTGACCCATCAACATTCAACTTCATCCAACCTATAGGAGGTTTCATCCAAGAAATCAAAACCTCCCTTTTTCTGCCAATAATAGAAGCAGAGAAGCTTTTTGTATCAGCATCACCTATCATGTTGTAGTAATCAAGCACTTGCAAAGGGAGGGTGGAGGATAAATCAGATTTCCCTTCAAAAACCCACCTGTTTCTGTCACGCCAGATCTTCCAGCCAGTTATACCAAAAATTCTTTGCCAATTCATATTATTAATATCACAGCCCGAATATTTCAGGTTCATATTTAACCAAGAGTGAAGATTATCAGTAAAAAAGAGCTCAGAATGATTTGTGTGATGTCCTAGACGGTGAGGTCCTCCAAGGGTATAGGAGATGACCTTCAAAGGAGCCTCTGTCTAGGGTTTCTATGTGATGTTTGGTGGGAGTCCTCAAGTGGCTAAGGAAGAGAGCCAGGAAGTAACCCTAATCACTGGTGTGTGAGGGTGATAATTAGGGTTAGAGGACGTACCTGAGCCCCATGTAGTACGGAGCTACTTATAGGGGGGAGCTGGTTGCCCTAATGGGCTTGCTTTAGGCCCAAGTAGGGCTAGCCTGTACTGAGCTATGAGTGGATGAGCTGTCCTTGCGGATAAGGTGGTGAGGTTTCCTTGTGGATGAGAAGGGAAGACGTCATCATGTCCTTGGTGTCGGACTTGGGAAGGTGTCGGACTTTGGGAGGTGTCGGACTCAGACGTCGGACCTGAGTTGGAGCACGAGGTCGGCCCGTATCTGGCGTCTGTTCGGCCGTTGAGCATTGAGCTCGGCCAAGCGCTTAGAAGGCTCCCTGAAGGGTCTTTAGGTCTTTGGCGAGGAGTCTGAGGACCTCGGCTAGGCCGAGTCCGCCACATAAGCCCCCCAGCTCGGTCAAGGCTATCTGAGCCTTGTTCCGAGGTTCTGGTTTAGGTCCTTTTCCCGAGTCCACCTTATGAGGGCCGAGTTCACCACATAAGCCCCCCAGCTCGGTCAAGGCTATCTGAGCCTTGTTCCGAGGTTATAGGGAGCTCGGACGATAAGTCTGCCAAGAGCTGGATCCAGCTGTCTCTGACGTCCTTTCATTATGACGGAGCAGGTTCGACAGCTGTCTACTCATCAGTACCGAAGTGACGTTTGCTTTTACCGGATCTGACACGTGTCAGAAATTGCGACCTACGAAGAGTCACCATCATTATGACGTTGCTCGGGGTCCATTATTTCAGCTGCTGCGTGCCACGTGTCCCAGTTGATATGGCTGCATGCTGGGTTGGGCCTTTTGGGCCAAGCCCAAATTTCAAAAATGGAGGGAAGATGGTTCCTCTTCTCCTAAAAAATTGTTCCTCTTCTTCTTCCTTCCAAACAGTTGCTCTCTCATTAACTCACACCCGTCCCATTCTCCCTCTTCCCTTCGAAATTGCACTCTGGAACTGCGCTCCTCTTACTTTCCTTCTCTGCAGAACATCAGCAGCAAGCTACGCTCCCTCCCGTTCATTCTTTACGGTCGTATATTTAAGGTATTCTCTTACTCCTTTTCTTCTTTTGTTTTTGCCTTTTCTTCTTTTCTGTTCTGGTTTGCTTGGGTAATATTTAGGATTTTAAAGGTTTTGTTTCTACAGTGGGGGGTGGTTTTTTCCGCCTGTTGGGTTTTGTGCTAGTCTTGGGAAATGAAATTGGTGGCTTTTCTAGGTTTGGAGCGCTTTAGGACTTGTTGGAGGGTTTTTGCTTTCATTTTTCAAGAAATCAAAGGGATATACTGGGTTCATCATGAGTAGGGAACGGGTTAGGGAATGGTCTATCATGATCTCCCTATCCTGTGGCAGTAACGAGGAAGAGGACGGCTCCTTTTCCTCGTCCTGTTCCTCCCTGGGGGGTCGAGGAGGAAAATGAGGAACAGGTTCTAGGGGTTGATCCCGTTGAGTTAGTCTATCCTCGGGATTGGGAGCAGAGGAAAGAGGGTATGAAAGGGGGGTGCCTATGGTAGAGGGGGAGGGGCTCGCCCCTCGGAACGACTTCGAGGGGGGTTTTCTGGGGGGTTATTCTTTGTAACCCGTAGGACTAACATCGAGCTCCCCTGTTCTTCCACAGGTATCATGCCGCCCAGGAAATGCGTCAGCCGACCTGAGCTGTACCCTGCGTCCACCGATGCCGACCAATATCAATGGGTCGACGTGGAGTCGAAGGGAGTGCGATCTAGTTTAGATTCCGAGGATAAGCTCTCCGACGTGAAGAAAGCTGTACTACCCTGTTCGGGAGATGCTGCTGGTATTTCTTACGAGGTTCTTCCTTATTCAGCAAATGACAGAATATGCACCAAGACTGATGACAACTCCTTCTTTTTTTATGCCGACTTGATTCACAACCTCGGCGTGACCTTGCCGTTCACCGACCTCGAGATGAGGGTTCTGAAAGAGCTCGGACTGGCCCCTTCGCAACTCCATCCCAACACCTGGTCGTTCCTGAGGGCGTTTCAAAAGTATTGCGGGGCCAAAGGGTTGGCATGCACAGTTCGGCTCTTTCTGTGGATGTACAACCCGTTCGTCAGTAACAAAGACGGGGTTACTGGTCGACTTTGGGTATCGGCCAAAGCCCGAGCTCGTTGTGGGCTGTTCGGAATGTTTACGGAATCTTGGAAGCACTTTAAGCCCAGGTTCTTCAAGTACAAGTTCGTAGGCACTGGCCGACCTTGGTTCCGGGACGAGACGGGTCCGAGGTTTCCCTTGGAGTGGACCCCGGAGTTCTTCGATCGCCACCTCGGCACGCCACAAAGGTGGTCGGGTGCGACTCTCGATGCCGACGAGGCTGCCACAGTCCACCATTTCCAAAATGAATATCATGCTCGGAAATTCCAACTTGATGTTGGAGTTTTCATGAAGTGTTCTGACAACGACGTTTTAGCCAAAATTGGTAGTTAACCTCGCACTTATACTCTTAAATTTTTTTTTTCTTACTGACTTTTCTTTATCTTTTTGTTTGCAGAGGAATATTGGTCGGCAATGTCGTCTAAAGCATTGAAGGCTGCGCTGAATCGCAAAAGGAAGAGGTCGGAGAGTACTTCCAACGAGGCCGCGACCGCCGACACGACGTCAACCGACTCCGCTCTTCCGTGCTCTACTCCGCCTGCGGTGATCACTACCCCGCCTCCTCCACACTCTCCATCTCCAAACACCGAGCTCGTCCATGCTGCTAGTACCCTAAGGCCGACGACCCCTACTACTAGGGCCTCAGTAAAAGAGGCACTTGTGAAGATGTCGGGAGCCGAATGGAAGAAGATGGCCGAAGGGTTGGCCTATCATTTGAAAAGGTCAACAAATATTTTTAATGTGTTGGCCGATGTTGTTGATGACGTTGCGGAAGGCGTGTCGCCAGCCAGGAAGAAGGCCCGATCTGATATGGCGGCAGAGGTGGCGGAGCTGAGGAATAGTAAAAATTCTGCCGAGCAACAGTTGGCTGAGCTAGAAGAGAAGCACCGTCAGCAGATGGAGGAGCTTCGGAAAAGTCAAGAGGAGGCCCTGGCCCAAGCGACGGCGGATGCAAAGGAGGCTGGTCGGCAAGAAGGGCTGGCCGAGGTGGAGAAGGTGAGGACATTGCTGAAGAGAAGAGCCGCTCAGGCTCTTAAACACAAGGTAGCCGCATATGAATCGGATTTCAATCTTGAGAGGGCGGAAAGTAAAATTTTTACCAGTGCAATAGAGCAGATCCTTCACCTGAACCAAGGGCTCCGAATACGGTATATCGGCGCTTCTGCTGGGTTCGGGGTGGAGGAGGGGAAGATGGTCGACTACGATAAGGATGGGCTCGAGGTTGACCTTGACCAACCCAAGGAGAATCTTCCCAATCCTTTGGTGGAAAAACCGGATGAGGAGTTCAACCCAAACTCGGTTGTCCTGTCCGATGTGGAAGATGAAGCAGCATAAGTCCCTTATGCTGGGCAGCTTGCGACTTGTCAATGTTTCTTGTAACATGTTTGACAATGTTGGATTGTATTTTGCTTTATTGTGTACAACATTTTACTCTTATGCAAGTTCTTTCCAGTTTTAACTTGTTGCATGCTGTTATATATATATATATATATATGCAAGTTTTTATCCTAACTTGTTGCATACGTACTCTGTCTGAGGTCGTTTCTAAGTAAAACTACTTGTGAGAATACAAGTCCCTCTTGGCTTGTTGTATTCGGAATTGATCGGACCTAAAACTTGACAAAGTTAAGCTCAGACGACTCAGTAAGTGCAGTAATCTTATAAGTTTTCCTCTGAATAAAGGTACTGTATATAAGTGCATACGGTAGGGAACTCGGATCTGCCCACCTTAGCCGAGGTGGGTGTCCTCGGCCCCGATGTAAAAGAGAGTGCTGAGTGAAGCTATGTGTAAACATTTCACAGCAGTCTGTTCTTTATCGGGTGTCCCTTGTACACTGTGCATATGAGCCGATCTTATCTAGAAGACGTTGGCTGTGCATAGCGCCATGCAACATTTAGGTGGCTAGTGCTAAATGAGAAGCTAGTACGTACGTGTATAAAACTGTGGCACTTGAGTAATGGGCAAGTTTGTAATTTTTTATTAATTATAAACATGAGTACATTGCCGATGAATTAAAAAGATGGAAATACCCCAAAGTGGAAAATAAGAGCATGACTGGGGGAAGTAAGTGTAAAATGTTTAACAGAAATGAATATAGGACTTAAACTTTTAGTTGGGGCGGCTGATAACATCTGAGGCAAACCTAGCTGAAGTAGGTTCTCAGTTTTGCAATGTTCCAAGAATTTTTGAGCTCGGCCCCTTCAAGAGTTTCCAGTCTGTATGCCCCAGAGTGTGTTTGTGAAATGACTCTGTAGAGGCCTTCCCAATTTTGAGCAAATTTCCCATCTCTTCGGTTTTTAAGACCGATGTCAGCTCTCCTGAGAATGAGATCACCGACCTCAAAAGACCTGGGTTGTACCGTTTTGTTATACTGCTTGGCTTGCCTTTCTTTTGCTTTCTTTTCCCGAGCAGAGGCGGCATCCCGGATCTCTTCGGCCAGTATCAAGTTTTCTTTGATCAAATTTCCATTTTCCTCCTCGGGTCTGTCCCTCATTCGGAAGGTATGGATCCTTCGTTCGATGGGGATGACCGCATCACAACCATAGGTGAGTCTGAAGGGGGTTTCTCCGGTTGAGGACTGAACCGTGGTCCTGATTGACCAGAGGACCTCGGGTAGAAGATCGGCCCATGCTCCCTTGGCCTGTGTAATTCTCTTCTTGAGGCCGTCTACGATAGCTCGGTTGGCGGCCTCGGCTTGACCATTGGTCTGGGGGTGCTCTACCGAAGAAAACCGATGAGAGATCCCGAGATTCTCAGCTAATATCTGGAAGTTGTTGGCAGCGAATTGACTACCATTGTCGGTGATTAATGTGAGAGGAAGACCGAAACGGGAGATGACTTGTTTCATAAAAAATTTCTGGATCCTTGCCGAAGTGATGGTTGCTAGGGGCTCAGCTTCGATCCATTTGGTGAAGTAGTCTATTGTTACCACGATGAATTTTAGCTGGCCTGGAGCCGTTGGGAACTGTCCCACAATGTCCATTCCCCACATGCTGAAAGGCCAGGGGGAAGCTAGAGAGTGGAGCTCCTCGGAGGGTTTCTGATAAACATCGCTGAAGAATTGGCATTGAGGACATCGTCGAACATGGTCAATGGAATCCATAACTAATGTCGGCCAGAAATGTCCGGCCCTTAGTATCTTCCTTGCCAAGGATTTTCCTCCGACGTGGTGGCTCCCCATTCCTCCATGGACCTCGTTCAAGGTCTCTTGAGCTTCCTTGGAGGTAAGACATCGGAGGAGTGGGGAAGACATTCCTCTTCTATAAAGGACTCCATCCATAATGACATACTCAGCCGCCTTTCTCTTAAGTTTCTTTGCTTCCTTTTGATCGGCAGGGAGTATCCCATGTTCGAGGTATGCCCTAATCGGATGCATCCAGTTCGGCAGTACTGAAATGACCATTACTACACTTGGGGTCGCAATTTGTTCTTGAATGAGGCTTTTATTGTTCCCTCCGCCTTTCGTGCTTGCCAACTTGGAAAGTACATCGGCTCGGGAGTTTGAACTGCGGGGGATATGGGTGATGTAAAATTTGGCAAAATCAAGAGCCAGGGATTTAACTTTATCAAGGTATTTCTGCAAGATGGGCTCCTTGGCTTGGTAGTCTCCAACGACTTGGGAAACCACTAACTGGGAATCGCTCATGATTTGGACTTCAGTTGCACCGAGTTCTTCGCCATGCGGAGGCCGGTGATTACTGCTTCGTACTCGGCCTGATTGTTCGAGGTTAAAAACTCGAATTTCAGGGAGTATTCGATACTGAGTCCTTCCGCGTTTTCCAAAATAACACCAGCTCCTGCACCCTTTTGATTGCTCGAACCATCAACATATATTACCCAAATATCCGAGCTAGAGCTTTGGTGAGGCTCTGTGAACTCGGACACAAAATCTGCCAACACTTGTGACTTGATTGCCTTCCTCGGTTCGTAGGAGATGTCGAACTCGGATAATTCGATTGCCCACGCCATCATTCTCCCAGCGAGGTTGGGCTTTTGCAAAACTTGTTTAATGGGCTGGGCGGTTCTTACGACAATAGGGTGGCTTTGGAAATATTGCCGAAGCCGCCGTGCAGGCAGGATGAGACAGAACGTGAATTTCTCGATCTTGGAATACCGAAGCTCGGGACCTTGGAGAGCTCGGCTTATGAAATAAACGGGGAACTCACTTCGGCCCTCGTCTCGGACCAGCACCGAGCTGAGGGCGGAATCCCCAACGGAAAGATAAATAAAAAGATTCTCCCTCTCTCGAGGGCTGGAGAGAACTAGAGGGGAAGAGAGATATTCCTTAAGCGCAAGGAAAGAGGCTTCACAGTTCTGATCCCAGTTAAAAGTTGTATCTTTTTTCAAAAGTTGGTACCAGGGTAAGGCCTTCTTGGCAGCTTGAGGAAGAAATCTAGACAGTGCCGCCATCCTGCCAGTTAATTGTTGCACCCCTCTGAGGTCGGCAGGGCTCTTCATTTCTAGTATAGCACGACATTTGTCGGGGTTTGTTTCGATTCCTCTCTCGGAGAGCATGAACCCGAGGAAAGCACCAGCGGGGACTCCGAAGGTACACTTCTCCGGATTCAACCTCATCCTGTGTGCTCTTATCCTCTCCAGAACCGTGGTTAGATCCCGGACATGGTCTTCTCTTTTCTTGCTCTTTGTAATCATGTCGTCGATATAGACCTCCATGGTGGTACCAATGATCCCATCAAAAACTTTGTTCATCATCCTCTGATAGGTTGCGCTAGCATTCTTAAGGCCGAAAGGCATGACAGTGTAACAGTAAGTTGTCTTTCCGGTCGTGAATGTGGTCTTGTCTTGATCAGGGGGATAAATAGGGATCTGATTGTATCCCGAATATGCATCAGTGAATGACAACAATTGGTAGCCTGCCGAATTATCGACGAGCTGGTCAATAATCGGTAGCGGATATTGGTCCTTGGGGAAGGCTTTGTTGAGGTCGGTGTAATCCACACACATCCTCCAACTGTCGTTTGCCTTTTTAACCAAGACCGTGTTTGCGACCCATTCGGCGTATGGGACTTCTTTTATAAACCCGGCTTCGAGCAACTCGGACACCTTTTCCTGGATAACTTTTGCTTTCTCGGTCCCAACCCGTCTCATTTTCTGCGCTACTGGCCTTGATTTCGGGTCTACACTGAGCTTGTGACAGATAAAGTTCGGGTCGATCCCCGGCATATCGGCCGAGGTCCAAGCAAACAGATCCAAATTAGCTCGCAACAGTGCGATGATCTCTTCCTGGATCTCCTTAGGGAGGTCGGCACCCACTTTGACAGTTCTGCTGGAGTCAGCAGGATCGATGGGAATTACCAACCATTCTCCCTGAGGAGACGGTCTGAGATCATCCTGTTCAGCCCGGACATCCAATTCGGCCAAAAGGACCTTCCCTTTGGCTAATGTCGGACCAGAGAATTCTTCTTGCTTTTTCCTATTTTCCCGTAGACTCACGTTATACCAGAGTCGGGCTTTGAGTTGGTCAGCTTTGACGGTGACAAGGTTGTCGTCAGAACCAACGAATTTTATTGCTAAGTGAACTGTTGAGACCACTGCTCCAAAGGCTTGAAGGCAGGTTCGTCCCAGTATCACGTTGTATGGAGATTCAGAATCAACCACTAAAAACTTGATAATCTTCGTTCGGGCCGAAGGCAGTTTGCCCAAGGTCACCGGGAGGAGGATGGCTCCAAGGGGGCGTATTGCCTCTCCTGTGAAGCTGATAAGATGCCCTTCAAAATGTATGAGGTCGGCGGACCTCAGTTTCAGTGCTTGAAATGTGTGGAGAAAGAGAATGTCGGCCGAGCTTCCTTGGTCGACGAGAACTCGGGCAATTTCGAAGTTGCCGATCATCGCCGCGATCACCATTGGGTCATTGTGATCCGGGATGATATCTCCTAGATCTTGATCAGAAAAGCTGATAGGGATGTTCCGAGATGGTTTCTTCCTAATAGGCTTATGGCGAACAGCTAATACTTGCTGAACGTACTTTTTCCTTTCCAACTTCTTTTCGCCGCCACTGGCGAAACCTCCAGAGATAGTTTCCACCCGGAAATTTTCTGGTGTCTGAAACGGATCTTGTACAACAAAATTTCTTGGTTGTTGTTGGGACCCATCGGGGGCTGAGGCTTGAACGGTGGCTCGTTCGGCGGGATGCCGCACGGGCCCTCTCAGATGCAACGATAGTGACGATGGGTGAAGAGGGGGGGTGGTGGGGACCTTGCTGCCCTGTTAGCCTCAAGGTGTGACCGCAGATCCTCAGTTGACGGGATTCTCCCTGGGCGCTCCCTCCTCCTCTTCTGATCTGGTTGTGCTTCATACATGGTAGTGTCTTCTGGGTGGGGATGAAGTTTATCTCTCCCCACAGACGGCGCCAATGTGATGTCCTAGACGGTGAGGTCCTCCAAGGGTATAGAAGATGACCTTCAAAGGAGCCTCTGTCTAGGGTTTCTATGTGATGTTTGGTGGGAGTCCTCAAGTGGCTAAGGAAGAGAGCCAGGAAGTAACCCTAATCACTGGTGTGTGAGGGTGATAATTAGGGTTAGAGGACGTACCTGAGCCCCATGTAGTACGGAGCTACTTATAGGGGGGAGCTGGTTGCCCTAATGGGCTTGCTTTAGGCCCAAGTAGGGCCAGCCTATACTGAGCTATGAGTGGATGAGCTGTCCTTGCGGATAAGGTGGTGAGCTGTCCTTGTGGATGAGAAGGGAAGACGTCATCATGTCCTTGGTGTCGGACTTGGGAAGGTGTCGGAGTTGGGGAGGTGTCGGACTCAGACGTCGGACCTGAGTTGGAGCACGAGGTCGGCCCGTATCTGGCGTTTGTTCGGCCGTTGAGCATTGAGCTCGGCCAAGCGCTCAGAAGGCTCCCTGAAGGGTCCTTAGGTCTTTGGCGAGGAGTCTGAGGACCTCGGCTAGGCCGAGTCTGCCACATAAGCCCCCCAGCTCGGTCAAGGCTATCTGAGCCTTGTTCCGAGGTTCTGGTTTAGGTCCTTTTCCCGAGTCCACCTTATGAGGGCCGAGTTCACCACAATTTGTATGTAGCAAAAATCTCCAGAATAACGTAACCAGAGGACAATCTCTAATCATGTGCATAATTTACACCTAGGACAGAGATTAGAAGTTCCCATACCTCTTTTAACGCGCTCATCATTTGTCAGAAGCCGGCCATGACATAACAGCCACATAAAGGAGCGAATTTTTACTCTTTCTTGTTTTATTATTTCCATATATTTTACAGCTATTTGTTCTTTTATATTGTCTGGTAGCTCTAACTTATGTATTAATGTTAATTTTTTATCTTGTAAATTTTAATCCAAACTTTCATCTCTTTGATAATATTGATTTTTATCCCCTTTATCACCATATCCATATGGATTTGGTTTTTGTCTTATTGGGATTCTTTTGATTCCTACTTGATATGCCTAAGTATTATTTCTAGTATTGGCAACACTTCATCTTTCCTATTTTTCTAGGAAATTGTTTATCCTATCCACGATTATATTACGTTTGTAATTTTTTAAAATCTTGCACTATTTTTATAAATTATTGATCAAACTATACTAGTTTTGTATATTTCTCGTATTTTGTGGACCACCAACCCCGGCAGGCCAGAGTTAGGCAAGGCACCTAATTTAATACTCCCTTTGATAATTTTTATTTTAGGTCATCCTCTATTTGTTTTACTTTATTTGTTACTTTAGTCTTTTTAATTTGTTTCAAATTATTTTTCGTTTTAAAAATTTGATGGTGTATTAATTAATTTTTTTTCAACTTTAACCTTGCAATTAATATGTGAAAATATTTGAAATGAGTGATAATTAATGTACTATAAGAATATTATAGTAAACTTATCTAATAATTCTATTCAAAATTGATGCATTAAATGATTTTTTTAATTCTTGTAAAAATTTTAAAACCACAATTAAATTAGAATGGAGAGAGTATATGATTACATACTGTACTATTTAACTACTATTTCTTTCTTTCTTTCCTTTTTTAAACTTACTATTTCTTTCTATTCTATTATTATAAGTTTAATTTATATTGTTTTATGAGTTATATGTTACATTTTTTATTTTATTTATCATTTGTTTATTAATGTGAAATAATGTATTAATTTTTAATATAAAATTTCAAAATTTCAAGAAATATAACTATATTTCTTAACCTTTGTAATATAATTAAATATGACGTATATTAAGAAGCAGATAGAGTATATTACAAAAATTAAGAAGATTAATTATATTTTTTTTTTTATCATAGATTAATTATATTTCTTAAAACTTTAAAATTGTATTTTAATATTACAGTTTTATTTACCTAATTATATTAGAAATTTCGTAAATATATTATCATATCAATAAATAAAGAACAAACAATAGAAAAAGATGATAAATACCTCCTAAAAAATAGAAAATGACTTATACATAAGTTCATAGAATTTGTTAGAAAATGGATTATAAATAAGATCAGAATAAGTAAAATAATTGTCTTATTGACTAGTGTTCAAAGAATACTAATTAAATAATATATTAAAGAAAAATTTGTTCTTGAACTGTAATAGTTTCGAAGTCGAAATTCACATTTTTTTTTAATTTTTTAAATAATACCTTAAAAACACTCGTTTTAATATTTTTCATAAAATAAATGACCACTGCCTCTACCTGCTACAAGATTTTTAAATTTAAAAAACTTGACGAAGACCAGAGGAATATGATGGAGGGGCAAGTGGGAACCTTCACCTTTTCCGGTTGCAGATGACTTTACGGTAAAAAGGGCTTATTTAAGTTTTTAGTCCCCGAATTTAGGTGTTCTTTTGGAATTGATTTTTAAACATTTTTTTCGATGCTTTGAGTTCCTAAACTTTGCTTAAATTTTGGAAATGGTCATTTCATCACTTAAGTGGTGATATGACTGAAAATATGTCACATCACTTTCACCACATCGATAGATAATGTGCCAGATGATGCAACGTGAATTTTTTAAATTAAAAAAAATTCAAATTCATTAAAAATAATTAAAAATTGTATTTTTTAAAAAGAAAATTGAATCTTTTAATAAATTTTAAAAGAAATTATTTTTTAATTAAAAAAAATCATGTAGTCTATATAACACGTCATTCGTCGATATTGTGAAAGTGACGTGAAATGTCGTCAGCTATATCATCACTTAAGTGACGAAAGGATCATTTCCAAAAATTAAAGGAAGTTCAGGGACCCAAAACATCGAAAAAAATTTTAAAAATCTATACCAAAACAGTACCTAAGTTCAGAGATTAAAATATTAAACAAGCCTAATAAAAAAATACGAGAAATAACAAAAGACAGAAAGCAACGAAATCTCTTCGACCAGTTAAAACCGCGTGACTCGTGAAAGAAATATTCTAATCAACCGAGTTTCTTTAATAACTCCACCACCAAGTGGAGAAAGCTAAGGTTATGTTTAGATAATGACTTAAATATTAAAATAGTTTCGATAAATATTCATTTCTTTTATATTGATTTATGTATAATTTTATTTTTGGTTTTGGTCTCTACAATTACAAAACGTTTTGATTTTTGTCTCTTTTATTAAATTTTGGTCCCTATAATTATGTTGCTAGTTTGTTTTGATCTCTCTATTAGTAAATTAGATATGTTTTGGTCCCTTCACTGTCATTGTTTTTAATTCGTTCTCTTATTTAATGGAAGTTTTCTTTTAACCCTTGAGAATTAATGTAAGAATATCATCCTTGAAAAATTTCAAATGGATCAATATTTACCTGTACCATTTTGATAATTAAGCCTAAGATAATTGCATCCTCCAAAATGAAGTTCAAAGTAATAAATTCGACATTAGAATTACTCTTTCAAGGAGTACTTTTTTTAGCAAAAATAAGTTGTTTTCCATTATGTGAGATTAAGTAATGAAATTAGGAAGAAAGTAGAGGAAGTGTTTTTATTTTTTTTAAAAAAAAAAACAACAGCAGAAATAAAATAATACAATTATTCCATTTAGTTATTTATTATAATATTTTTTTTTGTTTAATTAATTGGATTGGGTGGAGGAGGCCGAAGCCAACCAACCCGAAGAAAGAATAAAGGCTTAATTATGTCATAAGTCTCTGAAGTTTTGGGTACTTTTGCCAGATACCCTTGTACTTTTTTTTTCAATGTTTGACTCCCCGAAGTTACTTCTTGGTTTGTCATATACCCCTACTACCGATCCTGACCAATTTTACTGACATGTAACATCAGAATCCTGATCAGACGCAGGAGGTTAACCACCTGGTGCCCTGTGGGCGAAGATTTTTTTTTTAATTTAAAAAACTAAAAAACTTAATATTTTTATATTTTTAGTTAAATAAAAAAGAAAAAAAAAGAATTGAAGAGAAAGGTCGTCTTCGACCGTGTGACATCACGCAGCACCACATGACCAACCTCCTGCGTCTGACTAAAATTCTAATGTTACATGTCATCAAAATTGCCCTGAATCGATATTAGGGGTATATGACACCCAGAAGTAACTTCGAGGAGTCAGACATTTAAAAAAAGTATAAGGGTATCTGACAAAAGTACCTCAAACTTCAGGGACTTGTGACATAATTAAGCCAAGAATAAATATTCGTACCACCCACATTGACATATCACCTCCCTATTTATTTATTTATTTTTAAATATTCTTCATTCTCAAAACACATTTTTCTTTTCCTCAACTCTTTAATCGCATTCATTCATTCATTTATATGCTTAACCCAATCCCATATTCCCATCCATTACTTTATTTCTTATTCGCACTTCTCTCATATCACCACTTACATGATATATCTATTATTTTCATATCACACAATATGTAGTTTTTTTTTCATAATGTCCGGATAGTGACTATAATCATGACCTAAACAAATATATCAAGGTTGTGATTATACTAACAACTATAGAAAAATACATACGACCATGGACTGGGTCCAAAAAAAAAAAAAAAAAAGAAATCGAAAGTCATGATTGAAGTCACAACTAAACAAAACAAAGAAATTTCGTGAAAAACTAAGAGTGGCTTTACCCGAAACAAAGAAAATGGCATCTGAACCAATTGACTTCTTTAACAAACCAAAGTGACCTCAACACACACCAAAAAAAACAAAAATTAATAGATGTGGACTGATGATGTAACGTTTTTTATACCATCGGTCCATTAATCACCATTCATTTGTATTACGTTTATTTGAAAGTCAACGATAATAAATACATGAATGGTGGATGATAAACTCATGATGTAAAAAACTTTTACATTGTCGATGCACCATCTATTTTCTAAAAAAAATAAATATATAAACAAATTAACATTCATTATGTTACCTATATTAAGCACCACTCCGATGCAGCTTTTAGAATATTGTTTTTCCTATATTAAGCAGTATTATTAAGTCCAGGATATTCATTGTTTAATTATTTGGTCGCACAACATTTAAAGAATGTATGTAGTAATAATGTTATCTAGCTATATCTATCTATCTATTTATATATATATATATATATATATATATATATATTATTTTTCACTACACCTAAACAAACAATGCTCCCATTTAAAACTTATGATATACTCTATCCGTCCCTAATTATAAAGCCCTCTTGACACTTTTATTTTGTCCCTATTTATAAAACCCTTTACAATTTTCAATGAGCATTAATTACTTTTTTCACAAACACCCCTATTTATTTGACGCATTTTAGATTTTCAATAATATTAATAGGGGTAATTTTGAAAATACATATCAAAAGTTCACATTTCCAATACAATTAACTAAATTATTCGTGAAATCTCCCAAGAGGGCTTTATAATTAGGGACGGAGGGAGTATTTTTTTTAAGAATTAAATATTAAATTTAAATTAAGTTTAACCTTAATAAATATATTTAGTTTCTAAAAGAATAAGCATAATATATATATATATACCATATATATAGATAATTCTTTTCAACTCAATGACACAATTATGTGTAAACTCATTACACGTGATTATTTTTTTTATTCCCCGAATTTAATAATGAAGAAAATAAAAGTTTTCACTTTTTCATTGACAAAAGTCTTAAATTTTTCATTTAAAAAAAACTAAATTTTAGCAATAATGTATTTTTTTTAATACAGTTGAGTGGTAGTGAGAAGCATCGTAACCCATTATCTTGAAAAAAATCAAAGTAGTCAACAAAAAAGAAGAGAATATCTTTTTGATATAATGTTTGATTCGGTTCATTAATTGCAAATTTCTATCACACAAATTTTCAAATTATTTTCACAATTTTTAAGATTTTTCATTAATTTTTTTAAAGAATTTTAATGTAATATACAATTTTTAAGATAATATACAATCTTTAAGATTTTTCATTAATCATTTTTACTTTGAATTGGGACAAAAATTTCACTCCTCTAATATAGAGTATGAGATAAGGTAAGAAAAAATTGAGAATTAAATGAGATTATATGAACATAAAATAAGATAAGAGAAATTCCGCTTCTCTAATAAAGCAAGAGATAAGAAAAGAAAATTTGAGATACTCCTTCGATCCCGTTATCTTACTAAAAGTCAAAGTCGTAAATAAAAATAAGAGAATATCTTTATGATACAATCCATTATTCTATTTTCAAAATAAAATATAATGTATGATTCATTCATTGATTACAAATTTCTATCACACAAATTTTCATATTATTTTTACAATCTTCAAGATTTTTCATTAATTATTTTAAAAAAAATTAATGTAATATACAATTTTTAAGATAATATACAATCTTTAGATATTTTCATTAATTATTTTTACTTTGATTTGGGACAAAAAAAACTTCATTTTTTACCAAGATAATAGGACAAAGGGAGTATATGAGAGACAATTAAATGAGATGATATGAACACAAAATATGATAAACTTCACCCCTCTAATATAGAGTATGAGATAAGGTAAGAAAAATTGAGAATTAAATGAGATGATATGAACATAAAATAAGATAAGAGAAACTTCGCTCCTCTGATCTAATGGAGTAGGAGATGAGGAAAAAAATTTGAGACACTTCCTCGGTCCAATTATTTTGGTAAAAGTCAAAATAGTTAATAAAAATGAGAGAATATCTTTTTGATATAAAATTTATAAATTAAAAATATGCCCCAATGACGTGATAAAAAAAACACGTGGCTAATCTTTCCTCTACATTATTATAAATTGGAGAGGTTCCTAGTGATAGTCATCCTTAATTTGAAGAAAATTTTGCAACAACTATATCAACCTTAAGCAGCTATCTTGCCAAGTTTGTAATCTTCTCTAATTGAAATATATATATATATATATATATATATATATATATATATTCAGTTAGTTTTTATAATGCTTATTTTTAAATAACACTTGCATTGTAGGAAAAAAAATGCCACATAAAAATGATAAACACATATTTCTGAATGACCTCTCCCCTGATAGAGATGACTAGAAGATAATAGTTCAAGTTACACGTCTTTGGGACACCATCAACATACAACGAAAGGAGATTATTAGTACACATATGGTTCTCATATATGAAAAAGTAAATTTTCATCTCTTAATTTATTGATGTTTTCACCTATACACTACTTCATTATTATTAACAGTACATAGTTAAAAAAATTAGTGTTCAAACTGGCTCATGTTAAAATAAAAAAAAGTTTAAGAACTACTATTGTAAAATACTACTGAATTTTAATTTTTAAAACCAAGGCAACCACTATTTCATTATTTTATTTTGTTTATTCCTAACCGCATTGCACTATTATGTTCTTACTGATTTTTAGAGCAATTATATATATGTCACAATTGGAAAAAATATCGCCCATATGACAAGTCTAAATTGGAAGAAGGAAAAATATACACAATTCAAGATTTTCAGGTAGCGAATAACAGAAAAAAAAATTCCCCATTGTTGAATAGCCTCCTTTCATGTTGAGATTTTACCCAACAACCTCCATTCATGAAATGGAACATGACAACACCATTATTCCGCGGTATGAAATATGTTGAAAAAGCAAATTCATATAAAATTTAAGACGATAATATTAAGGTATATAATATTAACCATTAAATTTGTTACTCCCTCTGTCCCACAAGGAAGATAAAAAATGGCTAAATTTTTTGTTCCAAACTATGGTTAAAATAATTAATGAAAAGTTTAGAAATTGTAAACCTTGAATTGTGATTGTTAATCCATCATAAATGCATTAAATTAGTTGTTTGATAAGGGTTGATGTGTTAGACAAACCATTTAATGCATATCTCCTTAACTTCTTAACTTTTGAATTTTTTAACCATCTTTATGGGACGGAGGGAGTATTAAAAATAACTAACATATAGATTATTAACATATTATTCATATAACAAAATTTTTTTTTAACCATCTTTCGGGTTTCTTTGTTTTTTAAAAATATGTTTCCTGCTTTTATGTGTTCTTTTCCTCTTGGAAGAATTTCCGCATCCATATTGTCCATGTATTTCTGGATCACTTTTGTCACAACAAATTTTGTCTACTAATTTTAATTTATGGCTAAGAATATTATTGGTGCATATAACTCTAAACATGTTTTTAAGTATTAATATTATTCCTCCTAGGGTTGGGGCTACTTTTGAAGATTTATTTGTCCATCTTTTTCTTAGTTCTTTTCCTTCAGGTTGGGGAAGTTTATTTATGAATAATTCTTTATATGTTCCTTGATTTGAATTATCTAATTAATAATAGTATTTTTCATATTCACATATGAATTTATCTATGTAACACATATCTCTTATGCACATATTTGTCAAATGCCATTTAGCTATTTCTTTTTCTACCTTAATTACTTCTTGTCTATGATTTATTAAATCTTTTCCCAAAAATTATAGGCTTATTAATTTTGCTAAATAATCTAATTTTTCAAAAACATCTTTTCCTCTAAATTCGTCCGATGTTAAATTTTCAATGTATGTTTTGAGTATTCCTGTGGATTTATACTCTACAAATCTTAAGATATATATATTTTTCGATTAATTTATTTGTATCATATTGTTCTAAAAGAGTTAATGTTGATTCATTTACCCATTCTTGAATAATTTCTTCTCTATTAACTATTAATATTAATAGTGTTTCTATTTATGAATCCTGCCCTTTTAGGCTAGTATTCTTTTCCTAATCCTGAACTTTCATATTAATATTTGGGATTCCAAAATTCATTATGTTTCCTTTTCTTTTTTCTTCTTTTAAATGATTCATATTTTTGTCTTTCATTCATTATTCCATTCTTTTTTAAAGGAGGATGATGGAATTTTTCATTTTCTCATAAATTATATTCTTCATCATTGGAATCGTATCCTATAATTATATATTTGTTTTCTCATTTTTCAGAATTTTCATTTTCTGATTCTATTAAGGTAAAAAATTTCTATTTTAATTTTTCTTTTCTTCAAAAAGAATTTTTTAGTATTTTCATTAAATTAGAAGTTTCTTCTATATCATAATCTTGGATTGTATTTATTTCTTCCTCTAGTCTTTCCATGATAAAGGACGTCTAAGGATTATTCATTTATCTTCTTTATTCTTTTTCTTTGTATCAAAATAATTTTCTAAGAAGGTAATATTTTTATATTGTTCACTTTCTTTTAATCTAATTAATATATGTTTTAATTCTTCATGAAGTTTTTCTTCTTCTTGATATTGTTGTTCTTGTTACTTTTTTATTTTAAAATATTTTATTAGGTTTTCAAATGTATCATCTAATTTTGGTTTTTGGTTTTGGGAAGTATTTTCTAAAATTTTAACTACTGTGTTATTTATTTTGTCTATTTTAAAGTGGAAATTTTTTATTTCTTCCAAATATTTTTGATCATTTTCCGTAACATTAATTTTAATTTCTCTTAATTATCTCGTAATTTTTTCAATTTTTCTTGTTAATGTTCTGGTTGTATCAGTAAGATTCATGATTGTATAATCTGAATCTGTGAAATCTAAACAATTCATTTATCTAACTTCCTCGTATCTTTGTTCTCTTCTAATTTCTTAAAAAAAAAATCTTACAATCCTCTCTCTTGTAACATAATATTTTCTTCTTTTTTTTTTATAATAAACGGGGCTAAAAGCCCGAGACAAACCAACTACAAAATCATTCTTGGGAATGCAATCCCATAAGCCTCTTCACAGAGGATAAAGAAAATAAAGCTAGGAGCAGTATAATAAAAAATACAATTGAAATCACCAATATGCCCCGCATTAGCTAAGGCATCAGCACAACGGTTAGCTTCCCTATAGACATAAGAAATAATTATTTCGCAACCAGAATTCCTCAAAGCATTCACTTCTCTGACAAGGCTGAAACAGTGATGGGAGTTGCTGCACCCAGCATTAATCAGCGTCACCGTCGTCTGCGAGTCCATTTCAACATGGAGCTTAGTAATGCCCAACTCCCTCGCCATACGAAGACCCCAAACCAGATCCCAAAGCTCAGCTTTCATAGTTGTGGAAATACCCAGGTTACATATAAAACCCCTGATGAAAGTCCCAAAGTTGTCACGGATTAAACCCCCACACGTCGCTCTAAGGCCCAGCTTTAAAACTGACCCATCAACATTCAGCTTCATCCAACCTATAGGAGGTTTCATCCAAGAAATCAAAACCTCCCTTTTTCTGCCAATAATAGAAGCAGAGAAGCTTTTTGTATCAGCATCACCTATCATGTTGTAGTAATCAAGCACTTGCAAAGGGAGGGTGGAGGATAAATCAGATTTCCCTTCAAAAACCCACCTGTTTCTGTCACGCCAGATCTTCCAGCCAGTTATACCAAAAATTCTTTGCCAATTCATATTATTAATATCACAGCCCGAATATTTCAGGTTCATATTTAACCAAGAGTGAAGATTATCAGTAAAAAAGAGCTCAGAAAGATTTGTATGTAGCAAAAATCTTCAGAATAACGTAACCAGAGGACAATCTCTAATCATGTGCATAATTTACACCTAGGACAGAGATTAGAAGTTCCCATACCTCTTTTAACACGCTCATCATTTGTCAGAAGCCGGCCATGACATAACAGCCACATAAAGGAGCGAATTTTTACTCTTTCTTGTTTTATTATTTCCATATATTTTACAGCTATTTGTTCTTTTATATTGTCTGGTAGCTCTAACTTATGTATTAATGTTAATTTTTTATCTTGTAAATTTTAATCCAAACTTTCATCTCTTTGATAATATTGATTTTTATCCCCTTTATCACCATATCCATATGGATTTGGTTTTTGTCTTATTGGGATTCTTTTGATTCCTACTTGATATGCCTAAGTATTATTTCTAGTATTGGCAACACTTCATGTAACACCCCGCATTTTTCCCGTCTGTGCGTAAATGATTTTTAACGAAAGAAACCTTGAAATGATGATTTTTCAGAAAAAGTGTTTTTATAAGAAAGAAATGAAGAGCTGATTTCCATGAATTTTTATAAACAAAATATTTTCATGAGTGAAAAGTGAATGATTTGCAAATGGTGATTTTTATTAAAATATGATTTCGTTAAAAATAAAGTTTTTGGGTCTGTTATCTTTAAAAATCCATAACTTTTAAACTGTAACTCGGAATTTGATGATCTTTATATGAAAACGATCGTTTTGAAACCTAGAATTTTAAAATGTAATTTTTTGAATTTTCTGGGCTGATTTATAAAAATTTATTTTCAGAATAAGAGAAATACGAATTTTAAAGGAAATGTGTTTGTGATGATTGTTTTGATATGAATTTTGTGTGAGGTGTGTTTGATTTAATGAATGTGTAATATGTGATGCATGAAAATATGATTTCTTAAGTTAAGTACCTTGTTGTATGAATTAATTGATTTGTGGTGTGAATTAATAATTTTAATTAAGAATGATTAGAAATAAATTAATGATTTAGAAAATAAAAAAAAATTTGCAAGGACATGTGTGTGCATGAGTGAGTGCCACGTTGTGCTTGTGCATGAAGGTGTGTATGTGTCATTTGCATGTGCATGATATGTGTGGGTGCTATGTGTATGTCGTGTGTGTGTGTGTGCTTAGGGAGTAAGAAACCCAAACCAACCAAACTAGAACCAAGTCAACTAAACTAGGAGGAAAACCCTAACTAGGAAGCCAATTACCCATCCAACCTAGTTGACCCCTAAGACCTAGACCACTTCACCTTGTCCCTTTGACTTTGGTGACCTTAGCCATGCAAACTTTTGAAGAGACCAAACCGCCCCTCCTTATTGTGTGTTGGCCGAATTCTCCAAGGCCAAATTGGGAAATTGTGAACTTGCCTACATATAGAAATAAGCCTTAGTTCATTCCACTTTCATCCATTTCATTTCCACCCTCCAAACACCAACACACTCTATGGACTCATTCAACCCTTAGAGAGAAATAGAAAAGAAATAGAGGAAGAGAGAAGGAGAAGAGACCGTGAAGCCTTAGGAGGAAGAAGGAGGTGATCCGCCTTAGATCAATCCAATTCCTTTTAAGATCTAAGCATTAGGAGCTTGAAGAACCACCCTTCTTGCTAGGAAACCCAAAGAGAAAGAGGAAGAATGTAATAGCCTAGTTTTTCTTTTTAGTTTGTAGATCCCTTCCTTTTTCTTCTTGCATGTCTATTTTCGTGATCAATCTATGATTGCATGTAATTTCTAAGCTTTGATCTTGAGTTTTCAAGAACCAAACGAACTTATATGACCCTAAACCATGGACTTATATGATTCGGCCGTACCTAGAAAACTAGGTCATGATGCTTTTAACTTGATTTAAATTCTTGCATATTTACTTTCATGAATTGTAAGATGCCTCTATGTGTTATTCTTGGACTAAAATTTATTTGTAATATTCGTAACTCTATATGTGTGTTTCGGTTTATACCTTCTTGACTTGATCTTGATGTTTTCCCTAACTCAAACTTAGAGATCTAGAGTTTTGTCCATGATTTTGTAAAGCTTGACATAAGATCTTTCATGCATGTATATTTTCTTGTTTTAAATCATGATCTATGTATGTTTATGTGCTTATTTTACAAATCAAGTTATGATCTAAAAGATAGTGAATGATAAAGTAGAACTATTTGGTCTTGCATGTTGGATTTCTTGTTGAAACCGTGAGCTAGGATGCTTTTAAGAAATGATTTGATAAATGAATTTGTGCCTAGAACTTGATTAATGATAGATCTAAGATTTTTAGTCTTGCATGTTAAGTTTTCTTATTTTGTTTGAATGATTTCCTTATGAACGAAATTGTTTGAAAAATAAAAGTTGAGATCTTTGGTTTTTCATGTTGATTTGATAATGATTTCGTTGATTTATGTGCATATGTTTAATAATCCAAGTTTTAAGGCATGCATGTTAATTTCAAGTGGAAAAATCATGTTTTTGTTTATGTATGTCACGGTTTTGTAAGAGAAATTTAAAGGATAAGTTTTAAAATGATTTGTAAAGTGTGAATTTGATTTAACCTAAGTATTTGATTTTTATGTATGTTTTATTTTGTAAAGGGCCACTCGGCCATGTTTAATAAAAAATGAATCTCATGTCTTTTATTGTGCAAAAAGTTAATGCATGTTAATATGGATGAGTAATGTGGTGTGATGTTTGCTTTGAAATTTTATATGATTTTTTATGATGAAAATTGAACCAAAAATCCTACCTTCTTGTATGTGAGCATTCGGCCATGAGAGAAAGGAATAGGAAACCATATCTAATCCTTGTTTAGGTTGCAATTAGGATGAGATTAGCTTGATTTGAGAACTTAGGAATACATGCATGAAGTAATTGATTATGTGAATGAGACTTTGAAGTGACTTATGATTTTAACTTGTTGTTTGATTTAAGTTTGTTAAATTTTCCTTTTTTAATGCTCTCGATTTCTAAGTCCTAAAAGGAAAATAAAATAATTTAATCTTCTGTGTGCTTCTCTGTGTGCATCAATCTTTGTGAAATTTCCTATATATGATTCGGTCACTGCATGCTAATATAGTAGGAAAATTATTCTCATGAAATGACCTTTATGAATGACTATGTGTTGTATGCATGATGCTATGTGTGTGATGTATAATTTGTTTTGATCATCTCGGTTTCGTTAAAGATAAAATAAATAAAATTGATTTAATAATTAAAAAGGAATTTTGTGTTAATAATTCAATGGCCTTTAATATAATTAGCCTTGTCTGTGGAATTGTGAATGTTTTATAAAGTGATGTGTTTTCTATATTTGAATTTCCAAAGGATTGAAAATGTTTTACTGAAAGTATGATTTAAGAAACTTAAATTGATTTTCTTAAGTTCTGAATTTTGTTTAATAACAAAGAATAATGATTTTTGTAACATGAGTTCTGTTTTAAAGTGATTAATTTTAAGTTGTTTCAAAATTTTCTTAAAAACGTTTCATTATAAATTTTATTTGGATTTAAAAGCTTTTGGGAAGGTGAATAATGTGTTTTTCAAAAAGGGAATGATTTCAATGTGCTTTAAAACAAATTGAATGAATTCGTTAAAACTTTTTCTAACGCACGGGGAAAAATGCTATAGTTCGGACGACCGACGCAAAGGAAACGGGACGGGATTAGTGATCGATGGATCTTGGAAAGCTTGCGGAAGCTTACGGTATTTGAGGTGAGAGAGGGGCTTCCCTTAAGACGCCGTGGTATTTAGGTAACTTATTAAGAGGTCCAATCCTCTCAAAGGTTGGACTCCAATCTCATTTAGCGTAGTGGTGTATGTGATAGCAATTGTTTGATTGTTTGTTTGGCTATCCACCCGAACGGCTGAGATTGGTTTATTTCGTATGATGTTATGTTTCCTGGTTGATTATGCTTGAATTATTTTATGATCTGTTTATTGGATTACGTAGTTATGACGTTGTTAAGAAACATTGGTACGTTGTCATGTGCTAAGAATAAATTGATAAAGTAAGGAAATGAGATTGAGAATATGATAAGTAATAACAAAGATAAAGCAAGTAAGAGAAGAGATAAGGAGTTGAGGTTGAAAAAGAGAATGTGGTTCTGATGTGAGATGAATTGTGGTAGTGAGATGTGGCTTGACTCCGTTGTTTCTGGTTTTAGTCTGGGAACTAGTGTTGAGTTGAGCTTGCTCCTCCATTAGCGCCCAGTAAAAATGTGTTTTCTTGCTTTTACTTTTGGAAAGAGCCTAGTGTTGAGTTGAGGTTGCTCCTCCATTAGCACTCATCCAAAAGTATGATTTTGAAAAAGGTTTTTTTGAAAAGAGATTTTTGAAAAGGTTTGGAAAGAATTTCTGAAAAAGGTTTTCGAAAAGGTATTTTGAGGAGGTGTGAAACAATATTTTCAAACGAGTTTTATAAAACAATCTTTTGAAAAAGTTTTGAGAAAAGATCTATTTTGAGGAAAGTTTTGGAAAACGATATTTTTGAAAAAGTTTTTGAGACAACGTCCTTTTTGAAACAACACTTTGAGAAAGTCTCTTTTGAAATAATGTTTCTAAGAAAGTCTTTTCGAAATATTATTTTTGAGAAAGTTTTGTATTTCGAGAAAAATTGTGAAATGATATTTTGTAAAAGTTGGGTAAAGTGAAAGTTTGTGAAATTATGTTTTCGAAAAGTTGTACGAAAAGATGTTTCGAGGAAAATGAGGAAATGAGCCTTGAGAAAGAAAGGAATTTGGTGTAATGAGATGAGATGAGAAAGAGTGTGATATGAGATATGGAAATGTGAAATGTGATGTGAATTGGGGAACAGTTTGAACGATTAGTGGTCGGGCTTCGTTGAAGGGATGCACCAAGGACGAGCCGACTAGTAGGATTAAGCCTTTAATAAAACTTTAAAACCCTTTAAAATTCTTAAAACATTAAAAGACTATTAAAAGACATGAATAACGCGGTGAGGAATGAGAGTGTGTCGAAGTAGTGGAGAGGAAGAAACGATAAGTATCTGCGGATACTTAGGACGAGATTGCATTAGGGGAGGACGATGACGGTGAAACGTCAAGAAGTCTAGAGTACTGTTCTAGGCAGAACGAACTCCATAAGTGGTGCACTAACGTGGTGGGGACTGGGTCTAATACCGTGGTAAGTTCTGCACTCGAGACTAGAACTGTACTGTCGCCCCCTAGATTGCAAATCGAGAACAGTGAGAGGGACTGGAGCGGGGCATTTGTGATTGCCGCTGAGAGCGTGCACTGTTAATTATGATTATGATTTGAGGCAAGGCCTCCTGGTCTGGGACCATTTGTTGTGTGACAGCTGTCGTGCCCGCGTGGTAAAGGTCCTGTACTCCTGTTTGCTTCCGACTAGGTGTGGATGGATGACCGAGGAGATGTAGACGTGAGTGTCATTTTCCTCAATGATGGTTCCCCAAGTCATTGAGTGAACTGTGATGATAAAACTTAACAAACCTAAAGAATTAAGAAAGAAAAAGAATGATAATAGTATGAAGCATTGAGTATGGAATGAGTCTTGAGAAGTGAGAATGAGATGGTGTTTATATGATAGTGATAATAGCATGATGTTTATGATGCTGATTTTGTATTTCCTGATTTATCTTAATAATTGCCTATCGTAAATCCACATAGTCGACATTACATGTTTTAGGTAGCTCACTCTCTCGTACTTCTGCTTTGTATTGGGAAAATTATGTATGGTCCTTAGAAAGGAAAACATGGAGATACTGCTAGCTCGTTACGAGGAAGAAAAGGAAACACGAGAAGCTGCTATGGAAAGTACCACTAAGGAGGCTGCTAAGGATGGCGCTGCTGATAATCCGAGATTTTGACAAGAATCAGAGTAGCGCAGCGGAAGCGTTAGTGTCGATAACTAGCAACTAGGTAATTCCCTTTCAGAGTTTTGTAATTCCATTGCAGTTACTTAGAATCCGGGCTCTAGCATACTGTAACCCCAACTAAGGTTTATTTTAGTAATGATATTTTTGAAACACACGAATGGGCTATGTTTAAAATGAGGTTTTTGAAAAACAAGTTTCAAGGTGCGATGTCTTGTGACATCTCGGTTTGGAACTTGAAAGGTTTATGCAGAATGAGAATGTTGGTTTTGATTGTAACAGTGTTTTGAAAATCGAAATGTTCTCATCTTGCATAACACTTGTTTAAAAAAAAAATTGGCCCAAATTTTCACTATTTTTCATTATGGTTTCAAGTTGCCAAATCGGGGTGTTACAGAATGGTATCAGAGCTATGTTTGGATTTAAGTAATCTTATGCATGGATTTACATACTCTGTATATGCGCTAGTATTAAGATAGCAATAGACGAACATAGGAACGCTAAGAGTATGCGAATGCTTTCCAGGAACGTGTCAGTTTTTCATCTGCAATGGAATCAAGGAGCAATGCACAGTGTCACCAAGGGACGTTAAGTCGCGGTTCGAGTTTTCTTCGTTGAACTTCATTGGTATGAACCCCTTTTGTTTGCAATGACCCTTAATCCATAAGATTTGTCTTGTGACTAGAACACTTCCTTCCTTGATTGCAACTCTTCTTGTGAAGACCCCATGTGTGCCAAATTGTTTTGGTATAACATTTGAAAAACCTTTTATGAAAAATCCTAAACCCTGTGTTTGAAAGGCCTTAATCATTGATGGACCCAAAGCTTTTTCTTTTTGACCTTTGCCCAGACATTTGTTCTTCCCAAAAAAAAAAATTTTTTGAACCCTGACACCTTACCCAGTCAAGTAGATGGTTCTAGAATAGAAAGTTAGTGGCGAAGTGATGTTAGAGTCAAAGAGAATATGAATTAGAGGGAGTATAAGTCTGGGAGTAGATAGGAACATCCTTTTGGGTCTTAGAAGAGCGGTGAGTGATTAGGATTAAGAATTTTGACACCGGATTGGTTGAGATAGTGGTTTAGAGGGTGGCAAGATGAGGAAGAAATTGAGGTAATATTTAGAATTTAGAGTCATAAGTGACTTAATTTGAGTTGGAGAATGGATAAGTAGAGGGGAATAAGTAATGATATGGTAAAGTCGAATGAATAAGATGGTGGAATTTGTGGATAGAAGTCCTTAAGTGTTGACCCAAGGATAGGTAAAAAAAAATTTAAGATTTGATGTGGTAAGGGATAATAGGTCTTTGAGTTGAAGAATTTTAATGGTTTAGAGTGTTTAAGTCATGAGGATTAGTGGTTGTTAAGGCATTAAGAGGATAGATTGGAGCTAAGTGATGGGAAATTTTGTAAGAATCGATCAAGGAATTGTGAAGGATAGGAGTGTTTAGAGGTTAAGTGTGTGATGATAAGTGTGGTGTTGGGAGATATGCGTCATTTAAGTTGGGGAGTAGTCGGAAACGTGAGGTTTCGAAGAGTAGTTTGTCTAGGCTTGAACAACTCAATATTAAAGTGTGACGGTGTCTTGACCCTAAATACACGTGACCCCATTATCTTGATACTGTTTTAATGCCTTTGAAACCCCAGTTCTTTGTTGCCCATGAAACCGTGTTGTTCTAACCTGCCCTGTTTGTCATTGAAAGCACCCCAAGGGATTACTTTTGCAAGTAATCTGTTTGATTCTGTCTTTGAGAGCGACGAATGGACGGTACATATTCGAAAATGCGACGATTGCTACGGTTGAAGAGGAAAGGAATTACTTCAAGGAGCTACGCGTTCACGGATTAGCCAAACTCTGCGCAGCATTTCTCGAGGACGAGAAATCTTCAAGTTGGGGAGAATGTAACACCCCGCATTTTTCCCGTCTGTGCGTAAACGATTTTTAACGAAAGAAACCTTGAAATGATGATTTTTCAGAAAAAGTGTTTTCATAAGAAAGAAATGAAGAGCTGATTTCCATGAATTTTTATAAACAAAATATTTTCATGAGTGAAAAGTGAATGATTTGCAAATGGTGATTTTTATTAAAAGATGATTTCGTTAAAAATAAAGTTTTTGGGTCTGTTATCTTTAAAAATCCATAACTTTTAAACCGTAACTCGGAATTTGATGATCTTTATATGAAAACGATCGTTTTGAAACCTAGAATTTTAAAATGTAATTTTTAGAATTTTTTGGGCTGATTTATAAAAATTTATTTTCAGAATAAGAGAAATACGAATTTTAAAGGAAATGTGTTTGTGATGATTGTTTTGATATGAATTTTGTGTGAGGTGTGTTTGATTTAATGAATGTGTAATATGTGATGCATGAAAATATGATTTCTTAAGTTAAGTACCTTGTTGCATGAATTAATTGATTTGTGGTGTGAATTAATAATTTTAAGTAAGAATGATTAGAAATAAATTAATGATTTAGAAAATAAAAAAAAAAATTTGCAAGGACATGTGTGTGCATGAGTGAGTGCCACGTTGTGCTTGTGCATGAAGGTGTGTATGTGTCATTTGCATGTGCATGATATGTGTGGGTGCTATGTGTATGCCGTGTGTGTGTGTGCTTAGGGAGTAAGAAACCCAAACCAACCAAACTAGAACCAAGTCAACTAAACTAGGAGGAAAACCCTAACTAGGAAGCCAATTACCCATCCAACCTAGTTGACCCCTAAGACCTAGACCACTTCACCTTGTCCCCTTGACTTTGGTGACCTTAGCCATGCAAACTTTTGAAGAGACCAAACCGCCCCTCCTTATTGTGTGTTGGCCGAATTCTCCAAGGCCAAATTGGGAAATTGTGAACTTTCCTACATATAGAAATAAGCCTTAGTTCATTCCACTTTCATCCATTTCATTTCCACCCTCCAAACACCAACACACTCTAAGGACTCATTCAACCCTTAGAGAGAAATAGAAAAGAAATAGAGGAAGAGAGAAGGAGAAGAGACCGTGAAGCCTTAGGAGGAAGAAGGAGGTGATCCGCCTTAGATCAAGCCAATTCCTTTGAAGATCTAAGCATTAGGAGCTTGAAGAACCACCCTTCTTGCTAGGAAACCCGAAGAGAAAGAGGAAGAATGTAATAGCCTAGTTTTTCTTTTTAGTTTGTAGATCCCTTCCTTTTTCTTCTTGCATGTCTATTTTCGTGATCAATCTATGATTGCATGTAATTTCTAAGCTTTGATCTTGAGTTTTCAAGAACCAAACGAACTTGTATGACCCTAAACCATGGACTTATATGATTCGGCCGTACCTAGAAAACTAGGTCATGATGCTTTTAACTTGATTTAAATTCTTGCATATTTACTTTCATGAATTGTAAGATGCCTCTATGTGTTATTCTTGGACTAAAATTTATTTGTAATATTCGTAACTCTATATGTGTGTTTCGGTTTATACCTTCTTGACTTGATCTTGATGTTTTCCCTAACTCAAACTTAGAGATCTAGAGTTTTGTCCATGATTTTGTAAAGCTTGACATAAGATCTTTCATGCATGTATATTTTTCTTGTTTTAAATCATGATCTATGTTTGTTTATGTGCTTATTTTACAAATCAAGTTATGATCTAAAAGATAGTGAATGATAAAGTAGAACTATTTGGTCTTGCATGTTGGATTTCTTGTTGAAACCGTGAGCTAGGATGCTTTTAAGAAATGATTTGATAAATGAATTTGTGCCTTGAACTTGATTAATGATAGATCTAAGATTTTTAGTCTTGCATGTTAAGTTTTCTTATTTTGTTTGAATGATTTCCTTATGAACGAAATTGTTTGAAAAATAAAAGTTGAGATCTTTGGTTTTTCATGTTGATTTGATAATGATTTCATTGATTTATGTGCATATGTTTAATAATCCAAGTTTTAAGGCATGCATGTTAATTTCAAGTGGAAAAATCATGTTTTTGTTTATGTATGTCACGGTTTTGTAAGAGAAATTTAAAGGATAAGTTTTAAAATGATTTGTAAAGTGTGAATTTGATTTAACCTAAGTATTTGATTTTTATGTATGTTTTATTTTGTAAAGGGCCACTCGGCCATGTTTAATAAAAAATGAATCTCATGTCTTTTATTGTGCAAAAAGTTAATGCATGTTAATATGGATGAGTAATGTGGTGTGATGTTTGCTTTGAAATTTTATATGATTTTTTATGATGAAAATTGAACCAAAAATCCTACCTTCTTGTATGTGAGCATTCGGCCATGAGAGAAAGGAATAGGAAACCATATCTAATCCTTGTTTAGGTTGCAATTAGGATGAGATTAGCTTGATTTGAGAACTTAGGAATACATGAATGAAGTAATTGAATATGTGAATGAGACTTTGAAGTGACTTATGATTTTAACTTGTTGTTTGATTTAAGTTTGTTAAATTTTCCTTTTTTAATGCTCTCGGTTTCTAAGTCCTAAAAGGAAAATAAAATAATTTAATCTGCTGTGTGCTTCTCTGTGTGCATCAATCTTTGTGAAATTTCCTATATATGATTCAGTCACTGCATGCTAATATAGTAGGAAAATTATTCTCATGAAATGACCTTTATGAATGACTATGTGTTGTATGCATGATGCTATGTGTGTGATGTATAATTTGTTTTGATAATCTCGGTTTCGTTAAAGATAAAATAAATAAAATTGATTTAATAATTAAAAAGGAATTTTGTGTTAATAATTCAATGGCCTTTAATATAATTAGCCTTGTGTGTGGAATGAATGTTTTATAAAGTGATGTGTTTTCTATATTTGAATTTCCAAAGGATTGAAAATGTTTTACTGAAAGTATGATTTAAGAAACTTAAATTGATTTTCTTAAGTTCTGAATTTTCTTTAATAACAAAGAATAATGATTTTTGTAACATGAGTTCTGTTTTAAAGTGATTAATTTTAAGTTGTTTCAAAGTTTTCTTAAAAACGTTTTATTATAAATTTGATTTGGATTTAAAAGCTTTTGGGAAGGTGAATAATGTGTTTTTCAAAAAGGGAATGATTTCAATGTGCTTTAAAACAAATTGAATGAATTCGTTAAAATGTTTTCTAACGCACGGGGAAAAATGCTATAGTTCGGACGACCGACGCAAAGGAAACGAGACGGGATTAGTGATCGACGGATCTTGGAAAGCTTGCGGGAGCTTACGGTATTTGAGGTGAGAGAGGGGTTTCCCTTAAGACGCCGTGGTATTTAGGTAACTTATTAAGAGGTCCAATCCTCTCAAAGGTTGGACTCCAATCTCATTTAGCGTAGTGGTGTATGTGATAGCAATTGTTTGATTGTTTGTTTGGCTATCCACCCGAACGGCTGAGTTTGGTTTATTTCGTATGATGTTATGTTTCCTGGTTGATTATGCTTGAATTATTTTATGATCTGTTTATTGGATTACGTAGTTATGACGTTGTTAAGAAACATTGGTACGTTGTCATGTGCTAAGAATAAATTGAGAAAGTAAGGAAATGAGATTGAGAATATGATAAGTAATAACAAAGATAAAGAAAGTAAGAGAAGAGATAAGGAGTTGAGGTTGGAAAAGAGAATGTGGTTCTGATGTAAGATGAATTGTGGTAGTGAGATGTGGCTTGGCTCCGTTGTTTCTGGTTTTAGTCTGGGAACTAGTGTTGAGTTGAGCTTGCTCCTCCATTAACGCCCAGTAAATATGTGTTTTCTTGCTTTTACTTTTGGAAAGAGCCTACTGTTGAGTTGAGCTTGCTCCTCCATTAGCACTCATCCAAAAGTATGATTTTGAAAATGGTTTTTTTGAAAAGAGATTTTTGAAAAGGTTTGGAAAGAATTTCTGAAAAAGGTTTTCGAAAAGGTATTTTGAGGAGGTGTGAAACAATATTTTCAAACGAGTTTTATAAAACAATCTTTTGAAAAAGTTTTGAGAAAAGATCTATTTTGAGGAAAGTTTTGGAAAACGATATTTTTGAAAAAGTTTTTGAGACAACGTCCTTTTTGAAACAACACTTTGAGAAAGTCTCTTTTGAAATAATGTTTCTAAGAAAGTCTTTTCGAAATATTATTTTTGAGAAAGTTTTGTATTTCGAGAAAAATTGTGAAATAATATTTTGGAAAAGTTGGGTGAAGTGAAAGTTTGTGAAATTATGTTTTCGAAAAGTTGTACGAAAAGATGTTTCGAGGAAAATGAGGAAATGAGCCTTGAGAAAGAAAGGAATTTGGTGTAATGAGATGAGATGAGAAAGAGTGTGATATGAGATATGGAAATGTGAAATGTGATGTGAATTGGGGAACAGTTTGAACGATTAGTGGTCGGGCTTCGTTGAAGGGATGCACCAAGGACGAGCCGACTAGTAGGATTAAGCCGTTAATAAAACTTTAAAACCCTTTAAAATTCTATAAACTTTAAAAGATTATTAAAAGACATGAATAACGCGGTGAGGAATGAGAGTGTGTGGAAGTAGTGGAGAGGAAGAAACGATAAGTATCTGCGGATACTTAGGACGAGATTGCATTAGGGGAGGACGATGACAGTGAAACGTCAAGAAGTCTAGAGTACTGTTCTAGGCAGAACGAACTCCATAAGTGGTGCACTAACGTGGTGGGGACTGGGTCTAATACCGTGGTAAGTTCTGCACTTGAGACTAGAACTGTACTGTCACCCCCTAGATTGCAAATCGAGAACAGTGAGAGGGACTGGAACGGGGCATTTGTGATTGCCGCTGAGAGCGTGCACTGTTAATTATGATTATGATTTGAGGCAAGGCCTCCTGGTCTGGGACCATTTGTTGTGTGACAGCTGTCGTGCCCGCGTGGTAAAGGTCCTGTACTCCTGTTTGCTTCCGACTAGGTGTGGATGGATGACCGAGGAGATGTAGACGTGAGTGTCGTTTTCCTCAATGATGGTTCCCCAAGTCATTGAGTGAACTGTGATGATAAAACTTAACAAACCTAAAGAATTAAGAAAGAAAAAGAATGATAATAGTATGAAGCATTGAGTATGGAATGAGTCTTGAGAAGTGAGAATGAGATGGTGTTTATATGATAGTGATAATAGCATGATGTTTATGATGCTGATTTTGTATTTCCTGATTTATCTTAATAATTGCCTATCGTAAATCCACATAGTCGACATTACATGTTTTGGGTAGCTCACTCTCTCGTACTTCTGCTTTGTATTGGGAAAATTATGTATGGTCCTTAGAAAGGAAAACATGGAGAGACTGCTCGTTACGAGGAAGAAAAGGAAACACGAGAAGCTGCTATGGAAAGTACCACTAAGGAGGCTGCTAAGGATGGCGCTGCTGATAATCCGAGATTTTGACAAGAATCAGAGTAGCGCAGCGGAAGCGTTAGTGTCGATAACTAGCAACTAGGTAATTCCCTTTCAGAGTTTTGTAATTCCATTGCAGTTACTTAGAATCCGGGCTCTAGCATACTGTAACCCCAACTAAGGTTTATTTCAGTTTTGATATTTTTGAAACACACGAATGGGCTATGTTTAAAATGAGGTTTTTGAAAAACAAGTTTCAAGGTGCGATGTCTTGTGACATCTCGGTTTGGAACTTGAAAGGTTTATGCAGAATGAGAACGTTGGTTTTGATTGTAACAGCGTTTTGAAAATCGAAATGTTCTCATCTTGCATAATACTTGTTTAAAAAAAAAAATTGACCCAAATTTTCACTATTTTTCATTATGGTTTCAAGTTGCCAAATCGGGGTGTTACACTTCATCTTTTCTATTTTTCTAGGAAATTGTTTATCCTATCCACGATTATATTACGTTTGTAATTTTTTAAAATCTTGCACTATTTTTATAAATTATTGATCAAACTATACTAGTTTTGTATATTTCTCGTATTTTGTGGACCACCAACCCCGGCAGGCCAGAGTTAGGCAAGGCACCTAATTTAATACTCCCTTTGATAATTTTTATTTTAGGTCATCCTCTATTTGTTTTACTTTATTTGTTACTTTAGTCTTTTTAATTTGTTTCAAATTATTTTTCGTTTTAAAAATTTGATGGTGTATTAATTAATTTTTTTTCAACTTTAACCTTGCAATTAATATGTGGAAATATTTGAAATGAGTGATAATTAATGTACTATAAGAATATTATAGTAAACTTATCTAATAATTCTATTCAAAATTGATGCATTAAATGATTTTTTTAATTCTTGTGAAATTTTTAAAATGTCAATTAAATTAGAATGGAGAGAGTATATGATTACATACTGTACTATTTAACTACTATTTCTTTCTTTCTTTCCTTTTTTAAACTTACTATTTCTTTCTATTCTATTATTATAAGTTTAATTTATATTGTTTTATGAGTTATATGTTACATTTTTTATTTTATTCATCATTTGTTTATTAACGTGAAATAATGTATTAATTTTTAATATAAAATTTCAAAATTTCAAGAAATATAACTATATTTCTTAACCTTTGTAATATAATTAAATATGACGTATATTAAGAAGCAGATAGAGTATATTACAAAAATTAAGAAGATTAATTATATTTCTTTTTTTATCATAGATTAATTAAATTTCTTAAAACTTTAAAATTGTATTTTAATATTTCAGTTTTATTTACCTAATTATATTAGAAATTTCGTAAATATATTATCATATCAATAAATAAAGAACAAACAATAGAAAAAGATGATAAATACCTCCTAAAAATAGAAAATGACTTATACATCAGTTCATAGAATTTGTTAGAAAATGGATTATAAATAAGACCAGAATAAGTAAAATAATTGTCTTATTGACTAGTGTTCAAAGAATACTAATTAAATAATATATTAAAGAAAAATTTGTTCTTGAACTGTAATAGTTTCGAAGTCGAAATTCACATTTTTTTTTAATTTTTTAAATAATACCTTAAAAACACTCGTTTTAATATTTTTCATAAAATAAATGACCACTGCCTCTAACTGCTACAAGATTTTTAAATTTAAAAAACTTGACGAAGACCAGAGGAATATGATGGAGGGGCAAGTGGGAACCTTCACCTTTTCCCGTTGCACTTTACCGTAAAAAGGCTTATTTAAGTTTTTAGTCTCCGAATTTAGGTGTTTTTTTGGAATTGATCCTTAAATTTTTTTTCGATGCTTTGAGTTCCTAAACTTTGCTTAAATTTTGGAAATGGACATTTCATCACTTAAGTGGTGATATGACTGAAAATATGTCACATCACTTTCACTACATCCATAGATAACGTGCCAGATGATGCAACGTAAATTTTTTAAATTAAAAAATTCAAATTTATTAAAAATAATTAAAAATTGTATTTTTTTAAAAAGAAAATTGAATCTTTTAATAAATTTTAAAAGAAATTATTTTTTTAATTAAAAAAATCATGTACTCTATATAACACGTTATTCGTCGATATTGTGAAAGTGACGTGAAATGTCGTCGGCTATATCATCACTTAAGTGACGAAATGATCATTTCCAAAAATTAAAGGAAGTTCAGGAACCCAAAACATCGAAAAAAGGTTTAAAAATCTATACCAAAAGAGTACCTAAGTTCAGAGATTAAAATATTAAACAAGCCTAATAAAAAAATACGAGAAATAACAAAAGACAGAAAGCAACGAAATCTCTTCGACCAGTTAAAACCGCGTGACTCGTGAAAGAAATATTCTAATCAACCGAGTTTCTTTAATAACTCCACCACCAAGTGGAGAAAGCTAAGGTTATGTTTAGATAATGACTTAAATATTAAAATAGTTTCGATAAATATTCATTTCTTTTATATTGATTTATGTATAATTTTATTTTTGGTTTTGGTCTTTACACTTACAAAACGTTTTGGTTTTTGTCTCTTTTATTAAATTTTGATCCCTATAATTATGTTGCTAGTTTGTTTTGATCTCTCTATTATTAAATTAGATATGTTTTGGTCCCTTCACTGTCATTGTTTTTAATTCGTTCTCTTATTTAATGGAAATTTTCTTTTAACCCTTGAGAATTAATGTAAGAATATCATCCTTAAAAAATTTCAAATGGATCAATATTTACCTGTACCATTTTGATAATTAAGCCTAAGATAATTGCATCCTCCAAAATGAAGTTCAAAGTAATAAATTCGACATTAGAATTACTCTTTCAAGGAGTACTTTTTTTAGCAAAAATAAGTTGTTTTCCATTATGTGAGATTAAGTAATGAAATTAGGAAGAAAGTAGAGGAAGTGTTTTTATTTTTTTTAAAAAAAAAAAAACAACAGCAGTTGAACCTTGAACAGGACTCACATGATACAAAATTTGAGTGCCATAATACAATTTAAGGTCACGAAATAAAATAAAACATTATTCCATTTAGTTATTTATTATAATATTTTTTTTTTGTTTAATTAATTGGATTGGGTGGAGGAGGCCGAAGCCAACCAACCCGAAGAAAGAATAAAGGCTTAATTATGTCATAAGTCCCTGAAGTTTGGGGTACTTTTGTCAGATAACCTTATACTTTTTTTTCCAATGTTTGACACCCCGAAGTTACTTCTGGGTTTGTCATATACCCCTACTACCGATCCTGACCAATTTTACTGACATGTAACATCAGAATCCTGATCAGACGCAGGAGGTTAACCACCTGGTGCCCTGTGGGCGAAGATTTTTTTTTTAATTTAAAAAACTAAAAAACTTAATATTTTTATATTTTTAGTTAAATAAAAAAGAAAAAACAAAGAATTGAAGAGAAAGGTCGTCTTCGACCGTGTGACATCACGCACAGCACCACATGACCAACCTCCTGCGTCTGACTAAAATTCTAATGTTACATGTCATCAAAATTGCCCTGAATCGATATTAGGGGTATATGACAAATCCAGAAGTAACTTCGGGGAGTCAGACATTTAAAAAAAGTATAAGGGTATCTGACAAAAGTACCTCAAACTTCAGGGACTTGTGACATAACTCTTTAATCTCATTCATTCATTCATTTATAGGCTTAACCCAATCCCATATTCCCATCCATTATTACTTTATTTCTTATTCGCACTTCTCTCATATCACCACTTACATGATATATCTATTATTTTCATATCACACAATATGTAGTTTTTTTTTTTCATAATGTCCGGATAGTGACTATAATCATGACCTAAACAAATATATCAAGGTTGTGATTATACTAACAACTATAGAAAAATACATACGACCATGGACTGGGTCCAAAAAAAAAAAAAAAAAAAAAAAAGGAAATCGAAAGTCATGATTGAAGTCACAACTAAACAAAACAAAGAAATTTCGTGAAAAACTAAGAGTGGCTTTACCCGAAACAAAGAAAATGGCATCTGAACCAATTGACTTCTTTAACAAACCAAAGTGACCTCAACACACACAAAAAAAAAAAAAAAAAACAAAAATTAATAGATATGGACCGATGATGTAACGTTTTTTATATCATCGGTCCATTAATCACCATTCATTTGTATTACGTTTATTTGAAAGTCAACGATAATAAATACATGAATGGTGGATGATGAATTCATAATGTAAAAAACTTTTACATTGTCGATGCGCCATCTATTTTCTATAAAAAAAAAATATATAAACAAATTAACATTCATTATGTTACCTATATTAAGCACCACTCCGATGCAGCTTTTAGAATATTGTTTTTCCTATATTAAGCAGTATTATTAAGTCCAGGATATTCATTGTTTAATTATTTGGTCGCACAATATTTAAAGAATGTATGTAGTAATAATGTTATCTAGCTATATCTATCTATCTATCTATCTATCTATATATATATATATATATATATATATATATATATAGTATTTTTCACTACACCTAAACAATCAATGCTCCCATTTAAAACTTATGATATACTCCATCCGTCCCTAATTATAAAGCCCTCTTGACACTTTTATTTTGTCCCTATTTATAAAGCCCTTTACAATTTTCATTGAGCATTAATTACTTTTTTTCACAAACACCCCTATTTATTTAACACTTTTTAGATTTTCAATAATATTAATAGGGGTAATTTTGAAAATACATATCAAAAGTTCACATTTCCAATACAATTAACTAAATTATTCCACTTTCTTAATGGACGTGAAATCTCCCAAGAAGGCTTTATAATTAGGGACGGAGGGAGTATTTTTTTTAAGAATTAAATATTAAATTTAAATTAAGTTTAACCTTAATAAATATATTTAGTTTCTAAAAGAATAAGCATAATATATATATATATATATATATATATATATATATGTGATGTCCTAGACGGTGAGGTCCTCCAAGGGTATAGGAGATGACCTTCAAAGGAACCTCTGTCTAGGGTTTCTATGTTATGTTTGGGGGGAGTCCTCAAGTGGCTAAGGAAGAGAGCCAGGAAGTAACCCTAATCACTGGTGTGTGAGGGTGATAATTAGGGTTAGAGGACGTACCTGAGCCCCATGTAGTACGGAGCTACTTATATGGGGGAGCTGGTTGCCCTAATGGGCTTGCTTTAGGCCCAAGTAGGGTCAGCCTGTACTGAGCTATGAGTGGGTGAGCTGTCCTTGCGGATAAGGTGGTGAGCTGTCCTTGTGGATAAGGAGGGAAGACGTCATCATGTCCTTGGTGTCGGACTTGGGGAGGTGTCAGACTCAGACGTCGGACCTGAGTTGGAGCACGAGGTCGGCCCGTATCTGGCGTCTGTTCGGCCGTTGAGCATTGAGCTCGGCCAAGCGCTCAGAAGGCTCCCTGCAGGGTCCTTAGGTCTTTGGCGAGGAGTCTGAGGACCTCGGCTAGGCCGAGTCCGCCACATAAGCCCCCCAGCTCGGTCAAGGCTATCTGAGCCTTGTTCCGAGGTTCTGGTTTAGGTCCTTTTCCCGAGTCCACCTCATAAGGGCCGAGTTCACCACATAAGCCCCCCAGCTCGGTCAAGGCTATCTGAGCCTTGTTCCGAGGTTCTAGGGAGCTCGAACGATAAGTCTGCCAAGAGCTGGATCCAGCTGTCTCTGACGTCCTTTCATTATGACGGAGCAGGTTCGACAGCTGTCTACTCATCAGTACCGAAGTGACGTTTGCTTTTACCGGATCTGACACGTGTCAGAAATTGCGACCTACGAAGCGTCACCATCATTGTGACGTTGCTCGAGGTCCATTATTTTAGCTGCTGCGTGCCACGTGTCCCAGTTGATATGGCTGCATGCTGGGTTGGGCCTTTTGGGCCAAGCCCAAATTTCGAAAATGGAGGGAAGATGGTTCCTCTTCTCCTAAAAAACCGTTCCTCTTCTTCTTTCTTCCAAACAGTTGCTCTCTCATTAACTCACACCAGTCCCATTCTCCCTCCTCCCTTCGAAACTGCACTCTGGAACTGCGCTCCTCTTACTTTCCTTCTCTGCAGAAAATCAACAGCAAGCTACTCTCCCTCCCATTCATTCTTTACGGTCGCATGCTTAAGGTATTCTCTTACTCCTTTCTTTCTTTTGTTTTTGCCTTTTCTTCTTCTCTGTTCTGGTTTGCCTGGGTAAGATTTAGGATTTTAAAGGTTTTGTTTCTACAGTGGGGAGTGGTTTTTTCCGCCTGTTGGGTTTTGTGCTAGTCTTGGGGAATGAAATTGGTGGCTTTTCTGGGTTTGGAGCGCTTTAGGACTTGTTGGAGGGTTTCTGCTTTCATTTTTCAAGAAATCAAAGGGATATACTGGGTTCATCATGAGTAGGGAACGGGTTAAGGAATGGTCTATCGTGATCTCCCTATCCTGTGGCAGTAACGAGGAAGAGGACGACTCCTTTTCCTCGTCCTGTTCCTCCCTGGGGGGTCGACGAGGAAAATGAGGAACATGTTCTAGGGGTTGATCCCGTTGAGGTAGTCTATCCTCGGGATTGGGAGCAGAGGAAAGAGGATATTAATGGGGGGTGCCTATGGTAGAGGAGGGGTGCTCGCCCCTCGGAACGACTTCGAGGGGGGTTTTCTGGGGGGTTATTCTTTGTAACCCGTAGGACTAACATCGAGCTCCCCTGTTCTTCCACAGGTATCATGCCGCCCAGGAAATGCGTCAGCCGACCTGAGCTGTACCCTGCGCCCACCGATGCCGACCAATATCAATGGGTCGACGTGGAGCCGAAGGGAGTGCGATCTAGTTTAGATTCCGAGGATAAGCTCTCCGACGTGAAGAGAGCTGTACTACCCTGTTCGGGAGATGCCGCTGGTATTTCTTACGAGGTTCTTCCTTGTTCGGCGAATGACAGAATATGCACCAAGACTGATGACAAATCCTTCTTTTTTTATGCCGACTTGATTCACAACCTCGGTGTGACCTTGCCGTTCACCGACCTCGAGATGAGGGTTCTGAAAGAGCTCGGACTGGCCCCTTCGCAACTTCATCCCAACACCTGGTCGTTCCTGAGGGCGTTTCAAAAGTATTGCGGGGCCAAAGGGTTGGTATGCACAGTTCGGCTCTTTCTGTGGATGTACAACCCGTTCGTCAGTAACAAAGACGGGGTTACTGGTCGACTTTGGGTATCGGCCAAAGCCCGAGCTCGCTGTGGGCTGTTCGGAATGTTTACGGAATCTTGGAAGCACTTTAAGCCTAGGTTCTTCAAGTACAAGTTCGTAGGCACTGGCCGACCTTGGTTCCGAGACGAGACGGGTCCGAGGTTTCCCCTGGAGTGGACCTCGGAGTTCTTCGATCGCCACCTCGGCACGCCACAAAGGTGGTCGGGCGCGACTCTTGATGCCGACGAGGCCGCCATAGTCCAACATTTCCAAAATGAATATCATGCTCGGAAATTCCAACTTGATATTTGAGTTTTCATGAAGTGTTCTGACAACGAGGTTTTAGCCAAAATTGGTAGTTCACCTCGCACTTATACTCTTGTAAATTTATTTTTTTACTGATTTTTCTTTACCTTTTTGTTTGCAGAGGAATATTGGTCGGCAATGTCGTCTAAGGCATTGAAGGCTGCGCTGAACCGCAAAAGGAAGAGGTCGTAGAGTACTTCCAATGAGGTCGCGACCGCCGACACGACGTCAACCGACTCCGCTCTTCCGCACTCTACTCCGCCTGCGGTGATCACTACCCCGCCTCCTCCACACTCTCCCTCTCCAAGTACCGAGCTCGTCAATGCTGCCAGTACCCCAAGGCCGACGACCCCCACTACTAGGGCCTCAGTCAAAGAGGCACTTGTGAAGATGTCAGGAGCCGAATGGAAGAAGATGGCCGAAGGGTTGGCCTATCATTTGAAAAGGTCAACAAATATTTTCAATGTGTTGGCCGATGTTGCTGATGACGTAGCGGAAGGCGTGTTGCCAGCCAGGAAGAAGGCCCGATCTGATATGGCGGCAGAGGTGGCGGAGCTGAGGAATAGTAAAAATTCTGCCGAGCAACAGTTGGCTGAGCTAGAAGAGAAGCACCGTCAGCAGATGGAGGAGCTTCGGAAAAGTCAAGAGGAGGCCCTGGCCCAAGCGACGGCGGATGCAAAGGAGGCTGGTCGGCAGGAAGGGCTGGCTGAGGTGGAGAAGGTGAGGACATTGCTGAAGAGAAGAACCGCTCAGGCTCTTAAACACAAGGTAGCCGCATATGAATCCGATTTCAATCTTGAGAGGGCGGCAAGTAAAATTTTTACCAGTGCAATAGAGCAGATCCTTCACCTGAACCGAGGGCTCCGAATTCGGTATATCGGCGCTTCTGCTGGGTTCGGGGTGGAGGAGGGGAAGATGGTCGATTACGATAAGGATGGGCTCGAGGTTGACCTTGACCAACCCGAGGAGAATCTGCCCAATCCTTTGGTGGAAAAACCGGATGAGGAGTTCAACCCAAACTCGGTTGTCCTGTCCGATGTTGAAGATGAAGCAGCATAAGTCCCTTATGCTGGGCAACTTGCGATTTGTCAATGTTTCTTGTAACATGTTTGACAATGTTGGATTGTATTTTGCTTTATTGTGTACAACATTTTACTCTTATGCAAGTTCTTTCCAGTTTTAACTTGTTGCATGCTGTTATATGTATATATGCAAGTTTTTATTCTAACTTGTTGCATACGTACTATGTCTGAGGTCGTTTCTAAGTAAAACTACTTGTGAGAATACAAGTCCTTTTTGGCTTGTTGTTGTTGGAAGTCAAGCTGGTTGGAAGGCATGCTTCAAACTCTCTATGGACTTCAAAGGAATTCATTTATATGTTTTGATGATAACAAGCCAACTCAAGTTCAAGCTCACAAGTGCAAGCCAAGTCTCAAGATTGAAGACTCAAGCAAGCATAGAATAGAAACCTTCTCTTTAGATCAAAATGTAAGGTAATGGAGTTTTTGTTTCTTTAAGTAGTTACAAAGCCAATAAGTTTTTCATCTTTAGAGAAGAAGGAAAAACGTGTTTTTGCATGAAAAATGTGTTTTCTGCATTTAACCTTAGTAAAATAATTGATGTTACAAAACTCTGTATATTTGTATGTATGCAAGAGTTAGTAATCGATTATTTGCTAGAGTAATCGATTAACTTTGTTGCATCATAGAAAAATCAGAGAGGTTGTAATCGATTAAGTGATTTTCGTTAATCAGTTACTTTCTTATGGAAGTAATCGATTACATTGGTCAAGTAATCGATTATAATTGTTGCATCATATATTTTTCAGAGGCTTTGTAATCGATTACAAGTCTTGTGGTAATCGATTACATGATGTTGCATCATATGCAAAACAGAGGCTTAGTAATCGATTAAGTTATGAGTGTAATCGATTATTATAGTTGCATCACATAATGAACAGGAGTGATGTAATCGATTAACTATTATTAGCCTAATCGATTACATGTTTTTCAAATGTTGTAGAAGTAATCGATTATTGCTTCTATGTAATCGATTATTTCTTGATTTATTGAAAAACGTGTCAGAATCATTTTTATTATTTCCTGATTTGTATTTATATAAAAGATTCTGATATATTTTATAAAATTCGAAAATGATTTTAAATTTGAATTATTTCCTTTTTGGTTTTAAGAATCAAATCTTTATTTTATTTCGAAAATCGTTTTGATTTTATTTTGATTTTAAAACTTATTTCAAATCTTTTATTATTCTATTTTGATTTGTTTTACTTAATTCAAAATCATTGTTGATTCAAATTGGTTTTCTTTTTAAATCAATCACTCCAACATTTTTCACGATCAGATAGTTTTTCATTCATTCTTTTTGCTCTGCATGTTTTCTCTCTTCTTCTTCTCAAGTCTTCTTCTTTTCATCGTTCATACTTTTTGAAGAACAAATCCTTATTGGCTGAGTAACATCTAGAGAAACACTACTTCACTATCATAGAGCATATTGTTGTATCTGTGTTTTGAGAACACACAAAGCTATTGTAATCACAATCATATTCGTTCTAAACCTTAGTGGTAGGGAGAGAATCCCATAGTTGAATGTTGAGGCGTTCGTAGGGCGAGGAACCCTGCTGTGTGATTGAGGCCCCTAGCGAACGGAGGTTCCTAGTAGTGTGCGGGGTGCTCTTGGTTGTAATAGGGTGCGGCTCTATTTCTTGGTTATAAGAACTCTCAGGCGGGTCGCTTGGGGACTAGACTAGGCCTTTCGACAGGAAGGCTGAAGCAGTATAAAATTCACCGGTGCAAGCTTTTCTAACCCTTATCTTTTACTTTCCGCATATTTACTTTATTTACGTTTCCGCGCTACTCGATTATATTTTCTATCGTTTTCGCGATCCATAACAAACGTTTAATCTCTCCATCTCAAAACAATTTTTAATTTGGTACGAATTTTTCAATACATAATAAAACTCGATTCACCCCCCCTCTCGAGATTTTGAGGCCAAAACCAACAATTGGTATCAGAGCTAGTCTCTTGTGTTAAGACTTAACCGTCTCAAGAGTATGGCTTCAAACTCTCTGTTTGGAGGTGAAGGGAGTTCTATTAACCGTCCTCCCATGTTTGATGGGGTAGGGTACGAGTATTGGAAAGCCCGTATGAAAATTTTTATTCAAGGAGTTGGATTAAAAGTTTGGGATGCTTTTGTAAATGGTCCCTATGTTCCTACCTGTGTGGTTGATGATATCACCGTCGAAAAGCCTATGACTGATTGGACGGAAGAAGAGGAACGTAGAGTCCAATACGACTTGAAAGCGAAAAATATTATAACATCTGCTTTGAGCTATGATGAGTTTTTCAGGATATCAACATGCGAGACAGCACAACAAATGTGGGATACGCTGGAAGTCACGCATGAAGGTACAACGGAAGTAAAGAGGTCAAGAATCAATACATTGACTGGTGAATATGAATTATTCAGAATGAAAGATGGAGAATCAATTCAAGAGATCCAAAAGCGCTTCACGATGATTGTAAATCAACTGACGACATTGGGGAAGAAGTTCACCAATGAGGATCTCATCAACAAAGTTCTAAGGTGTTTGGGAAGAGAGTGGCAACCCAAGGTGACGGCAATTGCTGAATCAAGAAATATCTCAACAATGTCGCTGGCAACTCTGTTTGGAAAATTACAAGAACATGAAAGTGAACTGAAGAGGTTGGCTCAGCATGAAGAAGAAAACAAGAAAGTCAAAAGCTTGGCATTCAAAGCTGAAGCACCTGCACCAGATAGTGACTCAGACAAAGAACTGATCAATGATGAACACATGGGTCTATTGGTGAAGAAGTTCGGGAAATTTTTGAGGAAGAAGAATTTCAATCGAAGAGACAACAATAAAAGTGGAGGCTCAACCATCACATGTCATGAGTGTGGCAAGCCTGGTCACATTCGAGCAGATTGCTATCAATTGAAAAAGAAAAAGAATTCAGAAAAGGGCACCTCAAGTTCAAAGAAGGGAAAGCAAGCATACTTGGCATGGCTGGACAACGATGGAAGTTCGGATGAGGATTCAGACGAATAAGAGGAGACCGCCAACCTGTGCTTGATGGCTCACGACAATGAGGTAAACACTGAACTCAATTTTTCTTATGATGAATTACAAGAAGCATTTGAAGAGTTACATGAGGAATCGATGAGGTTATCCTTATTAGTTTCTCTAGAAAAGAAAAATTCAACTTCGGTTTTAGAAAAGAATAAAGAGCTTACAAAAGAAAATGATTTTTTGAAAAATAAAAATAAGGAGCTGAATTTGACCTTGAAAAACTCTTCAAACACTTCGAGTAATGACATTAAAATTAAAGCTAGTTCTTCTTCTTGTAAATTCTGCAAGGACTTGGTTAAAGAAGTTGAAGCTTTAAAAGAAACCCTTGCTAAATTTACAAAAGGTAGAAATACTTTAAATTTAATGTTAGGTAAGCAAAAATGTTTCTTTAATAGAGCGGGTTTAGGATATCAACCCAGTAGGCATCAAAAGAAACTTAGTACCATTTTTGTCCCTGCCAGTCATCATAAGAAACCTCTTATTGTATGTTATATTTGTGGTAAAAAGGGCAATGGTGCACATGAATGCATACACCGAAAAGTGAAGTTCGTTAAACCGAACAATGAAGCTAGAAGGTGGCATGATTTAAACTATGGCTATACTAACACTCAAGGACCCAAAAAGATATGGGTACCTAAAAAGAAACCTTGAATTCTTTGATTGTAGGTTACTCCGGAAGGAAGGAAGTCTTGGTGGTACTTGGACAGCGGATGCTCAAAACATATGACTGGAGATAAATCAAAATTTTCGCATCTCGTGGCTAAGGACCAAGGACATGTGACCTTCGGAGATAACAATCAAGGAAAGATTATCGAAATCGGTAAAATTGGTACACCTCCTAACCCTTGCATTGAAAATGTTTTACATGTTGAGGGCCTAAAGCACAATTTGCTAAGTATTAGTCAATTGTGTGATAAGGGCAATAGGGTTATTTTTGATTCTGATAGATGTATTATCGAGGGAAAAATTGATAATCTTATTAAGCTAATTGCTCGCAGGATAAACAATGTTTATATTATTGATTTTGATTCAATTCCCTCAAATGATGCGAAATGTTTATTATCTAAAGAGGATGAATCGTGGTTGTGGCATCGTAGAATAGGTCACATCCACATGGCTCATTTAAATAAAATTTCTTCTAAAAACTTAGTAGTTGGTTTGCCAAAGCAAAATTTTACTTTTTCTGAAAAATGTGATCCTTGTTCAAAATCAAAACTCACAAGGGCCAATTTTCCTTCTAAAAACCTTGTTTCAACTCAAAGGCCTTTGGAACTTTTACATATGGATCTTTTTGGACCGTGTCAAACTAAAAGCTTTGGTGGCAACTATTATTGTTTGGTTATTGTGGATGACTATTCTAGGTATACATGGACGCTTTTTATTACTTATAAAATTGACGCATTTCATGAATTTAAAAAGCTAGCCAAGATTATTCAAAACCAATTGCATTTGAGCATTGCATCCATTAAAACTGATCATGGTGGAGAATTTGAAAATCATCTTTTTGAAAAGTTTTGCGAAAAACATGGAGTTAAGCATTATTTTTCTGCTCCAAGGACTCCAGAGCAAAATGGAGTTGTGGAGAGGAAAAATCGTTCATTAAAAGAGCTTTCTAGAACAATGCTTAATGACATGAATTTGCCTGCATATTTTTGGGCCGATGCAGTTAGTACAGCATGCTATGTTATGAACCGTGTTTTGATTAGGCCTATTTTAAAGAAAACCCCCTATGAGCTGTACAAGGGGAGAAAACCAAATATTTCCCATCTTCGAGTTTTTGGATATAAATGTTATGTGCATAATAATGGTAGAGAAAATCTAGGAAGTTTTGAGGCTAGAGCTGATGAGGGTATATTCCTTGGTTATTCTGCATCGAGCAAAGCATATAGGATATACAATAAATCTCGTAATACTATTGAAGAATCTATTCATGTATCATTTGACGAATCCGATCCCAGAAGGTTGGGAAAGGTATCTGTTAATGATGTTTCAGGTATTCTTGGAGATTTATTCATTGATGAGGATAAGGAGTCAAACGTCAAAGAAAAGGAGCATTCCGAAAGCAATGGAAAATCAGTCGAACCTGTTGAGGAGAAAATTCAAGAACAATCAATGGAACTCAACGCTGATTTTCCTAAGGAATGGAAAACATCGAGGCACCATCCTATAGATCAGATTATCGGGGATATCTCAAAAGGTGTAAGTACTCGCAACTCTATTAGCAATCTGTGTAACTTCTTTGCATTTGTTTCTCAAGTAAAGCCAAAGAATTATTCTGAGGCTATGCTTGATGAGCATTGGCTTTTGGCAATGCAAGAGGAATTAAACCAGTTTGAAAGAAATCAGGTGTGGGAACTTGTTCCTAGGCCTGAGTCTCATCAGATTATTGGAACTAAGTGGATTTATAAAAATAAACTTGATGAGGCTGGTTTAATTGTTCGAAACAAATCTAGGCTAGTTGCACAAGGTTACAACCAGGAAGAGGGGATAGATTATGAGGAAACATTTTCCCCTGTTGCTCGATTGGAAGCCATTAGACTGCTATTAGCATTTGCATGCATTTTAGATTTTAAATTATATCAAATGGACGTAAAGAGTGCCTTTCTTAATGGTTTTATAAATGAAGAAGTTTATGTGTGTCAATCGCCTGGCTTTGAAAGTTATGAACACCCTGATTATGTTTACAAATTGAAAAAGGCTTTGTATGGTCTAAAACAAGCTCCTAGAGCGTGGTACGACCGTCTTAGCAAATTTTTACTGGAAAATAACTTTGAAAGAGGGAAGGTTGACAACACACTTTTTATCAAAAAGAAAGGAAAGGACATTCTTTTAGTTCAGATTTATGTAGATGATATTATATTCGGTGCTACTAATGAAATCCTTTGCAAGGAATTTTCTAGTATGATGCAGGAAGAGTTCGAAATGTCTATGATGGGTGAGCTGAACTTTTTCCTGGGATTACAAATAAAGCAAGCAAAGGACGGAATCTTCATTAGTCAAACAAAATACTGCAAAGAATTACTGAAAAGATTTGGCATGGATAAGGCCAAGGCAGTTGCAACACCGATAAGCACATCATGTTACTTGGACAAAGACGAAGGAGGTAAATCCGTAGAAATAACAAAGTATCGAGGTATTATCGGATCCCTTCTCTATTTAACGGCAAGTAGGCCGGATATCATGTTTAGTGTGTGTCTTTGTGCTCGGTTCCAGTCGAATCCAAAAGAAACGCACATGGTTGCTGCCAAGCGTATAATGAAATATCTGTCTGGCACAACTGATATGGGTTTGTGGTACCCCAAAGGTTCATCTTGTAATCTTGTTGGGTATTCTGATTCTGACTTTGCTGGTTGCAAAGTAGATAGAAAAAGCACTAGCGACACTTGTCATCTTCTTGGCAATTCATTGGTATCATGGGCTAGTAAGAAACAGTCTAGTGTTGCCCTATCTACAGCTGAGGCTGAATATGTAGCCGCGGGTAGTTGTTGCGCTCAGATTTTATGGTTAAAACAACAACTCCTAGACTTTGGTGTAAGTCTAGATCACATTCCTATTAAATGCGATAATACCAGTGCTATATCTATTACCAAAAACCCAGTGCAACATTCTCGCACAAAGCATATCGAGATTCGACACCATTTTATTCGTGATCATATTCAGAAAGGTGATTGCATTATAGAGTATGTTGATACTTCGCGGCAGTTGGCTGATATCTTTACAAAACCGCTTCCAAAAGAAAATTTCTTTTTCATTCGTAGAGAAATTGGTCTAGCTTCTGCCTCTCACCTCTTTTGAATATGTGAATCTTTATCTCTCATGTTATTATTGATGCATCTTCTTAGTGTTTCAGGGGGAGATTGCACATCTTTTTGATGATTACAAAAGGGGGAGAGAGATTTTGATATCTGATATATTGGCTAATTTTTGTTGGCTAATACATTCAGGGGGAGAAGATATAATCCATTATTCTGGAAGGATGCTTGGTTCAAAAGTGATATATTTTTAAGCATTCATACAGGGGGAGATGAAATAATCCATTATTTTTTTCCTGTATTTAATGATTCTAAGAAAGGTTTTAGTATTATATATCTATTTCTGCTTGTATAACACTTGTGATGCAGATAATAAAGAGCATATCAGAATGGTTGTTTGTCATCATCAAAAAAGAGGAGTGTTGGAAGTCAAGCTGGTTGGAAGGCATGCTTCAAACTCTCTATGGACTTCAAAGGAATTCATTTATATGTTTTGATGATAACAAGCCAACTCAAGTTCAAGCTCACAAGTGCAAGCCAAGTCTCAAGATTGAAGACTCAAGCAAGCATAGAATAGAAACCTTCTCTTTAGATCAAAATGTAAGGTAATGGAGTTTTTGTTTCTTTAAGTAGTTACAAAGCCAATAAGTTTTTCATTTTTAGAGAAGAAGGAAAAATGTGTTTTTGCATGAAAAATGTGTTTTCTGCATTTAACCTTAGTAAAATAATTGATGTTACAAAACTCTGTATATTTGTATGTATGCAAGAGGTAGTAATCGATTATTTGCTAGAGTAATCGATTAACTTTGTTGCATCATAGAAAAATCAGAGAGGTTGTAATCGATTAAGTGATTTTTGTTAATCAATTACTTTCTTATAGAAGTAATCGATTACATTGGTCAAGTAATCGATTATAATTGTTGCATCATATATTTTTCAGAGGCTTTGTAATCGATTACAAGTCTTGTGGTAATCGATTACATGATGTTGCATCATATGCAAAACAGAGGCTTAGTAATCGATTAACTTATGAGTGTAATCGATTATTATAGTTGCATCACATAATGAACAGGAGTGATGTAATCGATTAACTATTCTTAGCCTAATCGATTACATGTTTTACAAATGTTTTAAGAATTTCTAGTTTTGTAGAAGTAATCGATTATTGCTTCTATGTAATCGATTATTTCTTGATTTATTGAAAAACGTGTCAGAATCATTTTTATTATTTCCTGATTTGTTTTTATATAAAAGATTCTGATATATTTTATAAAATTCGAAAATGATTTTAAATTTGAATTATTTCCTTTTTGGTTTTAAGAATCAAATCTTTATTTTATTTCGAAAATCGTTTTGATTTTATTTTGATTTTAAAACTTATTTCAAATCTTTTATTATTCTATTTTGATTTGTTTTACTTAATTCAAAATCATTGTTGATTCAAATTGGTTTTCTTTTTAAATCAATCACTCCAACATTTTTAACGATCAGATAGTTTTTCATTCATTCTTTTTGCTCTGCACGTTTTCTCTCTTCTTCTTCTCAAGTCTTCTGCTTTTCATCGTTCATACTTTTTGAAGAACAAATCCTTATTGGCTGAGTAACATCTAGAGAAACACTACTTCACTATCATAGAGCATATTGTTGTATCTGTGTTTTGAGAACACACAAAGCTATTGTAATCACAATCATATTCGTTCTAAACCTTAGTGGTAGGGAGAGAATCCCATAGTTGAATGTTGAGGCGTTCGTAGGGCGAGGAACCCTGCTGTGTGATTGAGGCCCCTAGCGAACGGAGGTTCCTAGTAGTGTGCGGGGTGCTCTTGGTTGTAATAGGGTGCGGCTCTATTGCTTGGTTATAAGAACTCTCAGGCGGGTCGCTTGGGGACTGGACTAGGCCTTTCGACGGGAAGGCTGAAGCAGTATAAAATTCACCGGTGCAAGCTTTTCTAACACTTATCTTTTACTTTCCGCATATTTACTTTATTTACGTTTTCGCGCTACTCGATTATATTTTCTATCGTTTTCGCGATCCATAACAAACGTTTAATCTCTCCGTCTCAAAACAATTTTTAATTTGGTACGAATTTTTCAATACATAATAAAACTCGATTCACCCCCCCTCTCGAGATTTTGAGGCCAAAACCAACAGTTGTATTCGGATTTGATCGGATCTAAAACTTGATAATGTTAAGCTCGGACGAGTCAGTAAGTGCAGTAATCTTATAAGTTTTCCTCTGAATAAAGGTACTGTATATAAGTGCATACGGTAGGGAACTCTGATCTACCCACCTTAGCCGAGGTGGGTGTCCTCGGCCCCGATGTAAAAGAGAGTGCTGAGTGAAGCTATGTGGAAACATTTCACAGCAGTCTATTCTTTATCGGGTGTCCCTTGTACACTGTGCATATGAGCCGATCTTATCTAGAAGACGTTGGCTGTGCATAGCGCCATGCAACATTTAGGTGGCTAGTGCTAAATGAGAAGGTAGTACGTACGTATATAAAACTGTGGCACTTGAGTAATGGGCAAGTTTGTACTTTTTTATTAATTATAAACATGAGTACATTGCCTATAAATTAAGAAGATGGAAATATTCCAAAGTGGAAAATAAGAGCATGACTAGGGGAGGTAAGTATAAAATTTTTTAACAGAAATGAAGATAAAATTTAAACTTTTAGTTGGGGCGGCTGATAACATCTGAGGTAAACCTAGCTGAAGTAGGTTCTCAGTTTTGCAACGTTCCAAGAATTTTTGAGTTCGGCCCCTTCAAGAGTCTCCAGTCTGTATGCCCCTGAGTGTGTTTTTGAAATGACTCTGTAGGGGCCTTCCCAATTTTGAGCAAATTTCCCATCTCTTTGGTTTTTAAGACCGATGTCAGCTCTCCTGAGAACGAGATCACCGACCTCAAAAGACATGGGTTGTACCGTTTTGTTATACTGCTTGGCTTGCCTTTCTTTTGCTTTCTTTTCCCGAGCAGAGGCGGCGTCCCGGATCTCTTCGGCCAGTATCAAGTTTTCTTTGATCAAATTTCCATTTTCCTCCTCGGGTCTGTCCCTCATTCGGAAGGTATGAATCCTTCGTTCGATGGGGATTGTTAAAATTATTGATAGGATTGGCAGTCGTCACCCAAGAGGGGGGTGAATTGGGTGTTTTACGAAAACATTGGTTTCAAATCGTTTTTAATAAAATAGATAAACTTTGCAGCAGAAAACTCTTAAAACGATGAAAACTATTATGCACAGGCGGAAGCAAATGATAATAACAACAATTAATATTACGCGCGAAGATAAGAAACACTATAACAACGAAAGGTCTAACACGCGTTGATTAATTTAAAATAATTAAATTAATAAATATTATATTTACGTTGCGAAGGAGATAATTAACACAATAAAAATATGCGCAACAATAAATAAAAGAGATAAGGGATAGAAGAGATTGCACCGGAGATTTTATCCTGGTTCGGCAAAGCAGCCTACTCCAGTCCCCAAGCGACCCGCTTGAGCTTTTCACTAAAAACCGAAGACGCCCCCGCGTCCCCAAATACAACCAGAGCGCCCCTCACGCTACTAGGAACCTCCGTTCGCTAGGGACCTCAACAACCAGATAGCCTAACTACTAGGTGCCCCACCGTTTGTCTAGCACTACCCACACAGCAGGGTTCCTCACCCTACAACCACGAACGCAGCACGCCCGCACTAGGAGATTCACTCCCTAGTCTCTAAGGGTTACACACCCCTTACACAAATGGTTACGGTATGAGTGATTGGTACAAGACCTATATTGCACTCTTAATAGTGCGGATACAACAATATAAGGCTCTAACAATATTGTGTTCTAAATAACACGGATACAACAATTAAGCACTATAGCAATGAAGTTAAATCACAAGTGTATAGGCCAAAGTAAAGTTTTTATTCTCAAAAGATACGAACGATAAAACCAGAGAATTGGAGAATGAGAAGAAGAAGAAGCGTTCAGAAGAAAAAGGTTGGATCAGAAAAATAGGAAATGATCAAATCATTTTAAACACATTTTTAACACATGATTAAAATCAAAAATCAATCTTAAAGATTTAAGAATTAAAACCAAAGATTTGAAAATATTTGAAATTTGAATTTTGAATTTGAAAAGAGAATCAAATCAAATCAAAAATGATTTTGGAAATAAATCAAATTTAAAATAAGAATTAAATCAAATTCGGAAATATTCAAAATTGATTTTCTGAAATCAAATAAGTAAAATAATATTTTTGAAATCAATAAAATTAAATCAAATAGATTTAAAGAATAAAATAAAATAGAATAAAATCAATTTTGAAATCAGAAACAAATAAAATAGATTTAAGGAATAAAATAAAAGATTTGAATCTTAAACCAAAAAGGAATATTTTCAAAACTAAAATCAAATTCGAATTTTGAAAATAAATCAGAATCAATTATGTAAAAACAAATCTGGAAATAAATCAAAATGATTCTGACACGTTTTTCAATAAAACTTGAGGTAATCGATTACATCAAGAGAATAATCGATTATCTCTTTAAAAATAGAAATTCTTAAATTCATTTGAAAAACCATGTAATCGATTAGACCAATAATAGTTAATCGATTACTGAGCCTCTGATAGGCATATGATGCAACATCATGTAATCGATTACTACAGAGCCTTTAATCGATTACTAAGCTTCTGAAAAATATGTGATGCAACAATTCTAATCGATTACTTGAACAAGGTAATCGATTACTCTCATAAGAAAGTAATGGATTAGCAAAGTTCACTTAATCGATTACAACCTCTCTGATTTTTCTATGATGCAACAAAGTTAATCGATTAACTCTAGCAAGTAATCGATTACTCTCTCTTGCATACATAAAAATATTCAGAGTTTTGTAACATCAGTTATTTTCACACAAACTCAGATAAAAATAGATTTTCACAAAAACTCTTTTTGAAATTAAAAACATTTTTCATAAACTAAGTTAAAAACAGATTTTCATGAAAACATATTTTGCAATTAAAACATTTTTAATAAAAAGTTCTTTTCTTCTCCTTAACATGAAAAACTAATTTTGGCCATTAGACACTTGTAATAAAAATTCATTACCTTACAAATTTCCTATGGGTTAGGCTATACTAAACTTGAACATGAAGCTTGAGCCTTGACTTTAGCCTTGAAGCTTGATGCTTGAACTTGATGCAGCTTGATGCTTGAAACTTTGAATCTTGTTTGTAATCATCAAAACATTATCTTCTAGAATCCTTCTAGCATTACTCTTTATGTCCTTTGGGGCAAGCTTGACTTCCAACACTCCCCCTTTTTGATGATGACAAACACTTTTCTGAGATTCTGCATCACAAGCGTTAAGCAGCAAGTATAGCACAATATAGTCCAATAATATCATAGGAAATACAAATAGAGAATATAGAGAATAATTGATTAAGCCATGAAATAGTTTCTCTTCATTCTCATAACCTCCCCCTGCATATATGGTTAGTATACCCAATGAAACTCAGAATTCTTCTCCCCCTTTTGTCAACATCAAAAAGGTGGTGAGAAGACTTTAGCAGGATTAGGGTTCTTCTCCCCCTTTGTACTATACTCCCCCTGAAACACTGAATAGATACATTAATAATAACAAGGGAGTAAATACATATAGACACATAGTCAATTTCTCCCCCTATTTGACATCATTAAAAGGAATTATGGGATAAAAAAAATTTTCTTTCCCAAAAAAAACAATTTAAAAAGCGCATGATGTCAAAATGGGATGAAGAAGCAAAACATGTTCTCAATGCAAATATTCCAATAATATTTTTCTCCCCCTTTCTAAAAGGTTTTTCCAAAATAAGCATAACATGAAGGGAGATGAAATATGCATCATAAAAACATGTGAATGCTCACTATCATCAAAACTTTAAAAACCTTATATGCGATGACAATAATAACATATAATCCATGATAGCACATATTGTCATATAAGGCATATATCGCATAAACAAGTATCACATGATAAATAAGATAATAAAGAGACAGTGATACTTATCGTCGGTGATGATTTCCCATTTAATAGGGATAATTAGCTTTGGAGTTCCTTCCAATTTGAGATTCAACATTCAGTATTTGAAGGAATTTCCCCTTGCATTGTGTTGCACTTCTTCCATTCCAAGAGATCATGTTTATAATGCAGTATACTTTCAATTGCTTGAAAAATTGCAAAGTCCTCTCTTAAATTGACAACGTTGATCATAAAAATCTAGAGAGCATTGCAAGGTTGATAACTTTTGTAATATCTGCAAGACTAATTTGCAACGTATCTCTTGGTATCCAACATAATTGGATCCTTAGAAATTAGTAATACATGAATACATCACCAATTATGATTCTTCCAAACATTTTATCAAGTATGCCCATAAGAGGTAGACAATGAACATGTAAAACATGTTGTCACATAGATATAGCTCAAGAGACATGATATGCTGAAAATAATAGTTTTTCCTTCAAAAAGAATGGATGCACAAATATAGCATAGAAGGAATAAATCATTAAAAAAAATTCAGCAATCAGATAACCATAAGATATAAGACATGACAAGAATATATTATTCAATTTAACATACTTGTCATGTTGAGCACATATCACAAAGACAAGTATCACAAGATAGTTAAATAGAAATAGGTCCGTGATAGTTATCATAGGAGAGGCTATCCCATGTAATAAGCTTGTATATTTGAGAGGTTCTTCCCTAAGGAGATTTGCCATTCTTTGCCTTGAAGGAAGTTTCCACCTTTTTAATATGTTCCCCTTATTTAGTATTTTTCCTCAAGCATCATGATGAAGGAGAGTCTTAATTCCTCCTTTGGAATTCTTTCATTTCATTTCAATGCGCATACCTTCTATTGTACTTGAGGCATTGCCTGTAAAAATACTTAGGAACATTTCTTTTGGTATCCAAAAACTTGGATCCATATAGATTAGTAGCACAAGCATAAATAGGCTTTTTGACTTTTCAAAATATTGAATCACATGAAGGACAACATAGTCAAATGCACTTGAAAATATGCTCATGAACACAAATGCATGTCTTATATCAATAAATATCTCTAGTATGTCATCACATGGCATCAACACATAAAGAGTGTATTCATGTGATAAAAGGAATTTTAAAAAATATTTTAACACACATGATACAACTCAATATATGGTGAAAAAATAATGCAATGCACATACAAAGAATATAATCTTGTGCTTAAAAAGGTTTTCAAATAAATCAAGACACACATGATTTATTTTATCCAAAGAGTGATCATGATAGATAAAAGATTTTCAAAAAGATTTCAGCACTCATGATACACCTTGGTATGCACAAAAAATAGAGTAGTCCAGGTATACCTTTGTGTAGTCGTTGTTATAGGTGGAATGATAATTTGATACCTTGGACTTGTTGATCAAGGAGGCGTTTGTCCTTACCCATTGCTTCTTGCTTGAGGTCCTAGACCATTTGATTTCACTTTTATGCATGAGAGATGCTTTGATTGTAGGTACTTTTCTCCTTTGACCAATCCATCTATTTCTTTGTCTCTTGGAAATCACCCTTGACACTTTCCCCTTTTCTTCTCCACTTGGTTCATCCTTTTGAATAAGATTCTGCACATTTGAAACACTAGGAGAACACTTTGGTACCCATTGCATCTTGGGTCCTTTGGGGTTAGTCTTAGATTCCTTAGAAGCCTTTGGAACCCATTGCAAATTATTTCTCAAGTTAAAATTTTTGCGATATAAACATAAATGAGAAATATGTCCTAAACAACCACAATAATTGCAAATAATGAGTTTGGATGATGATTTGACTTTTTCAAAATTATTTTCACGAAACTCGGAATTTTTAACTTCACATTGAAAAATTTCATTGTCAAACACTTTGCTTGATTTTTGAATATCAACATCATTTTCAATTTCACATTCAATCAAGGGATTTGAACAAATGGATTTTTCAATGTTACTACATTCAAAGAGTGCATCCTCAACTTGTTTTTCAATATCAATGCAATTTTCAAAAATGGTTGAGGAGCTATTTTCTAAAAATATCTCTTTATCGAAAATATCTCCATTTTTCAAAATATCAATTTCATTTTCAATCAAGGAGAGTTTTTTTAAAGAGTCCAAGTTTTTATTTTCTAAAGATATCAAACCATCATTCAATTCATTATATGCAAATTGTAGAGATTTAGAACAATTACTAATTGAAATTACCTCATGGTCCTCATGATCCAAGTAGTCGGATGTTTTAATTTCGTTTACCATTGATTCCTCATCCGAAAATCTTGATTCCTTCATTGAGTCCATGAAGCTTTCAAATAATCTTTCAAGTTCATCGTCATCGTACATTGAGCTACTCCCCACGCTTTCAATATCATCATATTCTTCTTCCAGGGAGTTAGTTCTTTCATGCTCCACATCACTTTCCTCATTCCTGTGGACACTTACACTTTCAACAAGATCATTAGTAGCATAGTGTAAATGTAGTGTGTCCCAAATATCCTTAGCATTTTCACAATTTTCAACTATAGCATATGCATCATGGATTAAAGCATTTTTCAAAACATGCATAGCTCGAAAATTCAAGGAAAAAGATGTTTCATCAAAACCATTAAGAACAACATGAAATAAACGAAGGCTAATAGATTGCAAAAATATTTTCATTCTCGCACTCCAATAATGAAAATAATTTCCATCAAAAAATGGTGCTTCATCGAATGAAAATCCCTCCATATTAAAACAAAAAAAAAATATCCCAAACACTGCCAATTTACAACGGATCTTTAACTCTGGCTGTTAGGCCTTTACCAGAGCACGAAGCTCTGATACCAATTGTTAGAATTATTGATAGGATTGGCAGTCGTCACCCAAGAGGGGGGTGAATTGGGTGTTTTACGAAAACATTGGTTTCAAATCGTTTTTAATAAAATAGATAAACTTTGCAGCAGAAAACTCTTAAAACGATGAAAACTATTATGCACAGGCGGAAGCAAATGATAATAACAACAATTAATATTACGCGCGAAGATAAGAAACACTATAACAACGAAAGGTCTAACACGTGTTGATTAATTTAAAATAATTAAATTAATAAATATTATATTTACGTTGCGAAGGAGATAATTAACACAATAAAAATATGCGCAACAATAAATAAAAGAGATAAGGGATAGAAGAGATTGCACCGGAGATTTTATCCTAATTCGGCAAAGCAGCCTACTCCAATCCCCAAGCGACCCGCTTGAGCTTTTCACTAAAAACCGAAGACGCCCCCGCGTCCCCAAATACAACCAGAGCGCCCCTCACGCTACTAGGAACCTCCGTTCGCTAGGGACCTCAACAACCAGATAGCCTAACTACTAGGTGCCCCACCGTTTGTCTAGCACTACCCACACAGCAGGGTTCCTCACCCTACAACCACGAACGCAGCACGTCCGCACTAGGAGATTCACTCCCTAGTCTCTAAGGGTTACACACCCCTTACACAAATGGTTACGGTATGAGTGATTGGTACAAGACCTATATTGCACTCTTAATAGTGCGGATACAACAATATAAGGCTCTAACAATATTGTGTTCTAAATAACACGGATACAACAATTAAGCACTATAGCAATGAAGTTAAATCACAAGTGTATAGGCCAAAGTAAAGTTTTTATTCTCAAAAGATACGAACGATAAAACCAGAGAATTGGAGAATGAGAAGAAGAAGAAGCGTTCAGAAGAAAAAGGTTGGATCAGAAAAATAGGAAATGATCAAATCATTTTAAACACATTTTTAACACATGATTAAAATCAAAAATCAATCTTAAAGATTTAAGAATTAAAACCAAAGATTTGAAAATATTTGAAATTTGAATTTTGAATTTGAAAAGAGAATCAAATCAAATCAAAAATGATTTTGGAAATAAATCAAATTTAAAATAAGAATTAAATCAAATCCGGAAATATTCAAAATTGATTTTCTGAAATCAAATAAGTAAAATAATATTTTTGAAATCAATAAAATTAAATCAAATAGATTTAAAGAATAAAATAAAATAGAATAAAATCAATTTTGAAATCAGAAACAAATAAAATAGATTTAAGGAATAAAATAAAAGATTTGAATCTTAAACCAAAAAGGAATATTTTCAAAACTAAAATCAAATTCGAATTTTGAAAATAAATCAGAATCAATTATGTAAAAACAAATCTGGAAATAAATCAAAATGATTCTGACACGTTTTTCAATAAAACTTGAGGTAATCGATTACATCAAGAGAATAATCGATTATCTCTTTAAAAATAGAAATTCTTAAATTCATTTGAAAAACCATGTAATCGATTAGACCAATAATAGTTAATCGATTACTGAGCCTCTGATAGGCATATGATGCAACATCATGTAATCGATTACTACAGAGCCTTTAATCGATTACTAAGCTTCTGAAAAATATGTGATGCAACAATTCTAATCGATTACTTGAACAAGGTAATCGATTACTCTCATAAGAAAGTAATGGATTAGCAAAGTTCACTTAATCGATTACAACCTCTCTGATTTTTCTATGATGCAACAAAGTTAATCGATTAACTCTAGCAAGTAATCGATTACTCTCTCTTGCATACATAAAAATATTCAGAGTTTTGTAACATCAGTTATTTTCACACAAACTCAGATAAAAATAGATTTTCACAAAAACTCTTTTTGAAATTAAAAACATTTTTCATAAACTAAGTTAAAAACAGATTTTCATGAAAACATATTTTGCAATTAAAACATTTTTAATAAAAAGTTCTTTTCTTCTCCTTAACATGAAAAACTAATTTTGGCCATTAGACACTTGTAATAAAAATTCATTACCTTACAAATTTCCTATGGGTTAGGCTATACTAAACTTGAACATGAAGCTTGAGCCTTGACTTTAGCCTTGAAGCTTGATGCTTGAACTTGATGCAGCTTGATGCTTGAAACTTTGAATCTTGTTTGTAATCATCAAAACATTATCTTCTAGAATCCTTCAAGCATTACTCTTTACGTCATTTGGGGCAAGCTTGACTTCCAACATGACCGCATCACAACTATAGGTGAGTCTGAAGGGGGTTTCTCTGGTTGAGGACTGAACCGTGGTCCTGATTGACCAGAGGACCTCGGGTAGAAGATCAGCCCATGCTCCTTTGGCCTGCGTAATTCTCTTCTTGAGGCCGTCAACGATAGCTCGGTTGGCGGCCTCGGCTTGGCCATTAGTCTGGGGGTGCTCTACCGAAGAAAACCGATGAGAGATCCCGAGATTCTCAGCTAATATCTGGAAGTTGTTGGCAGCGAATTGACTACCATTGTCGGCGATTAATGTGAGAGGAAGACCGAAACGGGAGATGACTTGTTTCATGAAAAATTTCTGGATCCTTGCCGAAGTGATGGTTGCTAGGGGCTCAGCTTCGATCCATTTGGTGAAGTAGTCTATTGCTACCACGATGAATTTTAGCTGGCCTGGAGCCGTTGGGAACTGTCCCACAATGTCCATTCCCCACATGCTAAAAGGCCAGGGGGAAGCTAGAGAGTGGAGCTCCTCGGAGGGTTTATGATAAACATCGCTGAAGAATTGGCATTGAGGACATCGTCGAACATGGTCAATGGAATCCATAACTAAGGTCGGCCAGAAATATCCGGCCCTTAGTATCTTCCTTGCCAAGGATTTTCCTCCAAAGTGGTGGCTCCCCATTCCTCCATGGACCTCGTTCAAGGTCTCTTGAGCTTCCTCGGAGGTAAGACATCGGAGGAGTGGGGAAGACATTCCTCTTCTATAAAGGACTCCATCCATAATGACATACTCAGCCGCCTTTCTCTTAAGTTTCTTTGCTTCCTTTTGATCGGCAGGGAGTATTCCATGTTCGAGGTATGCCCTAATCGGAAGCATCCAGTTCGGCAGTACTGAAATGGTCATTACTACGCTTGGGGTCGCAATTTGTTCTTGAATGAGGCTTTTATTGTTCCCTCCGCCTTTCGTGCTTGCCAACTTGGAAAGTACATCGGCTCGGGAATTTGAACTGCGGGAGATATGGGTGATGGAAAATTTGGCAAAATCAAGAGCCAGGAATTTAACTTTATCAAGGTATTTCTGCAGGATGGGCTCTTTGGCTTGGTAGTCTCCAACGACTTGGGAAACCACTAAATGGGAATCGCTCATGATTTGGACTTCAGTTGCACCGAGCTCCTTCGCCATGCGTGCGGAGGCCGGCGATTACTGCTTCGTACTCGGCCTGATTGTTCGAGGTTAAAAACTCGAATTTAAGGGAGTATTCGATACTGAGTCCTTCCGCGTTTTCCAAAATAACACCAGCTCCTGCACCCTTTTGATTGCTCGAACCATCAACATATATTACCCAAATATCCGAGCTAGAGCTTTGGTGAGGCTCTGTGAACTCGGACACAAAATCTGCCAACACTTGTGACTTGATTGCCTTCCTCGGTTCGTAGGAGATGTCGAACTCGGACAATTCGATTGCCCAGGCCATCATTCTCCCAGCGAGGTCGGGCTTTTGCAAAACTTGTTTAATGGGCTGGGCGGTCCTTACGACAATAGGGTGGCTTTGGAAATATTGTCGAAGCCGCCGTGCAGCCAGGATGAGACAGAACGCGAATTTCTCAATCTTGGAATACCGAAGCTCGGGACCTTGGAGAGCTCGGTTTATGAAATAAACGGGGAACTCACTTCGGCCTTCATCTCGGACCAACACCGAGCTGAGGGCGGAATCCCCAACGGAAAGATAAATAAAAAGATTCTCCCCCTCTCGAGGGCTGGAGAGAACTGGAGGGGAAGAGAGATATTCCTTAAGCGCAAGGAAAGAAGCTTCACAGCTCTGATCCCAGTTAAAAGTTGTATCTTTTTTCAAAAGTTGGTACCAGGGTAAGGCCTTCTTAGCAGCTTGAGGAAGAAATCTAGACAGTGCCGCCATCCTGCCAGTTAATTGTTGCACCCCTCTGAGGTCGGCAGGGCTCTTCATTTCTAGTATAGCACGACATTTGTCGGGGTTTGCTTCGATTCCTCTCTCGGAGAGCATGAACCCGAGGAAAGCACCAGCGGGGACTCCGAAGGTACACTTCTCCGGATTCAACCTCATCCTATGTGCTCTTATCCTCTCCAGAACCACGGTTAGATCTCGGACATGGTCTTCCCTTTTCTTGCTCTTTGTAATCATGTCGTCGATATAGACCTCCATGGTGGTACCAATGATCCCATCAAAAACCTTGTTCATCATCCTTTGATAGGTTGCGCTAGCATTCTTAAGGCCGAAAGGCATGACAGTGTAACAGTAGGTTGCCTTTCCGGTCGTGAATGTGGTCTTGTCTTGATCAGGGGGATACATAGGGATCTGATTGTATCCCGAATATGCAACAGTGAATGACAACAATTGGTAGCCTGCCGAATTATCGACGAGCTGGTCAATAATCGGCAGCGGATATTGGTCCTTGGGGCAGGCTTTGTTGAGGTCGGTGTAATCCACACACATCCTCCAACTGTCGTTTGCCTTTTTAACCAAAACCGTGTTTGCAACCCATTCGGCGTATGGGACTTCTTTTATAAACCCGGCTTCGAGCAGCTCGGACACCTTTTCCTGGATGACTTTTGCTTTCTCGGTCCCAACCCGTCTCATTTTCTGCGCTACTGGCCTTGCTTTCGGGTCTACACTGAGCTTGTGACAGATAAAGTTCGGGTCGATCCCCGGCATATCGGCCGAGGTCCAAGCAAACAGATCCAATTTAGCTCACAACAGTGAGATGATCTCCTCCTGTATCTCCTTAGGGAGGTCGGCACCCACTTTGACAGTTCTGCTGGAGTCAGCAGGATCGATGGGAATTACCAACCATTCTCCTTGAGGAGACGGTCTGAGATCATCCTGTTCATCCCGGACATCCAATTCGGCCAAAAGGACCTTCCCCTTGGCTAATGTCGGACCAGAGAGTTCTTCTTGCTTTTTCCTATTTTCCCGTAGACTCGCGTTATAGCAGAGTCGGGCTTTGAGCTGGTCGGCTTTGACGGTGACAAGGTTGTTGTCAAAACCAGCGAATTTCATTGCTAAGTGAACTGTTGAGACCACTGCCCCAAAGGCTTGAAGGCAGGTTCGTCCCAGTATCACGTTTTATGGGGATTCAGAATCAACCACTAAAAACTTGATAATCTTCGTTCGGGCCGAAGGCAGTTTGCCCAAGGTCACCGGGAGGAGGATGGCTCCAAGGGGGCGTATTGCCTCTCCCGTGAAGCTGATAAGATGCCCTTCAAAATGTATGAGGTCGGCGGACCTCAGTTTCAGTGCTTGAAATGTGTGGAGAAAAAGGATGTCGGCCGAGCTTCCTTGGTCGACGAGAACTCGGGCAATTTCGAAGTTGCCGATCATCGCCGCGATCACCATTGGGTCATTGTGATCCGGGATGATATCTCCTAGATCTTGATCAGAAAAACTGATTGGGATGTTCCGAGATGGTTTCTTACCAATAGGCTTGTGGCGAACAGCTAATACTTGCTGAACGTACTTTTTCCTTTCCAACTTCTTTTCACCGCCACCGGCGAAACCTCCAGAGATAGTTTCCACCCGGAAATTTTCCGGTGTCTTAAACGGATCTTGTACAACAAAATTTCTTGGTTGCTGTTGGGACCCATCGGGAGCTGAGGCTTGAACGGTGGCTCGTTCAGCGGGATGCCGCACGAGCCCTCTCTGATGCAACGACGGTGACGGTGGGTGAGGAGGGGGGGTGGTGGGGACCTTGCTGCCCTATTAGCCTCAAGGTGTGACCGCTGATCCTCATTTGACGGGATTCTCCCTGGGCGCTCCCTCCTCCTCTTCTGATCTGGTTGTGCTTCAGACATGGTAGAATCTTCTGGGTGAGGTTGAAGTTTATCTTCCCCACAGACGACGCCAATGTGATGTCCTAGACGGTGAGGTCCTCCAAGGGTATAGGAGATGACCTTCAAAAGAACCTCTGTCTAGGGTTTCTATGTGATGTTTGGGGGGAGTCCTCAAGTGGCTAAGGAAGAGAGCCAGGAAGTAACCCTAATCACTGGTGTGTGAGGGTGATAATTAGGGTTAGAGGACGTACCTGAGCCCCATGTAGTACGGAGCTACTTATAGGAGGGAGCTGGTTGCCCTAATGGGCTTGCATTAGGCCCAAGTAGGGCCAGCCTGTACTGAGCTATGAGTGGATGAGCTGTCCTTGCGGATAAGGTGGTGAGCTGTCCTTGTGGATAAGGAGGGAAGACGTCATCATGTCCTTGGTGTCGGACTTGGGAAGTTGTCGGACTTGGGGAGGTGTCGGACTCAGACGTCGGACCTGAGTTGGAGCACGAGGTCGGCCCGTATCTGGCGTCTGTTCGGCCGTTGAGCATTGAGCTCGGCCAAGCGCTCAGAAGGCTCCCTGAAGGGTCCTTAGGTCTTTGGCGAGGAGTCTGAGGACCTCGGTTAGGCCGAGTCCGCCACAATATATATATATATATATATATATATATATATATATACCATATATATAGATAATTCTTTTCAACTCAATGACACAATTATGTGTAAACTCATTACACGTGATTATTTTTTTTATTCCCCAAATTTAATAATGAAGAAAATAAAAGTTTTCACTTTTTCATTGACAAAAGTCTTAAATTTTTCATTTAAAAAAAACTAAATTTTAGCAATAATGTATTTTTTTTAATACAGTTGAGTGGTAGTGAGAAGCATCGTAACCCATTATCTTGAAAAAAATCAAAGTAGTCAACAAAAAAGAAGAGAATATCTTTTTGATATAATGTTTGATTCGGTTCATTAATTGCAAATTTCTATGACACAAATTTTCAAATTATTTTCACAATTTTTAAGATTTTTCATTAATTTTTTTAAAGAATTTTAATGTAATATACAATTTTTAAGATAATATACAATCTTTAAGATTTTTCATTAATTATTTTTACTTTGAATTGGGACAAAAATTTCATTCCTCTAATATAGAGTATGAGATAAGGTAAGAAAAAATTGAGAATTAAATGAGATTATATGAACATAAAATAAGATAAGAGAAATTTCGCTTCTCTAATAAAGCAAGAGATAAGAAAAGAAAATATGAGATACTCCTTCGATCCCGTTATCTTGTTAAAAGTCAAAGTCGTAAATAAAAATAAGAGAATATCTTTATGATACAATCCATTATTCTATTTTCAAAATAAAATATAATGTATGATTCATTCATTGATTACAAATTTCTATCACACAAATTTTCATATTATTTTTACAATCTTCAAGATTTTTCATTAATTATTTTAAAAAAATTAATGTAATATACAATTTTTAAGATAATATACAATCTTTAGATATTTTCATTAATTATTTTTACTTTGATTTGGGACAAAAAAACTTCATTTTTTACCAAGATAATAGGACAAAGGGAGTATATGAGAGACAATTAAATGAGATGATATGAACACAAAATATGATAAACTTCACCCCTCTAATATAGAGTATGAGATAAGGTAAGAAAAATTGAGAATTAAATGAGATGATATGAACATAAAATAAGATAAGAGAAACTTCGCTCCTCTGATCTAATGGAGTAGGAGATGAGGAAAAAAATTTGAGACACTTCCTCGGTCCAATTATTTTGGTAAAAGTCAAAATAGTTAATAAAAATGAGAGAATATCTTTTTGATATAAAATTTATAAATTAAAAATATGCCCCAATGACGTGATAAAAAAAACACGTGGCTAATCTTTCCTCTACATTATTATAAATTGGAGAGGTTCCTAGTGATAGTCATCCTTAATTTGAAGAAAATTTTGCAACAACTATATCAACCTTAAGCAGCTATCTTGCCAAGTTTGTAATCTTCTCTAATTGAAATATATATATATATATATATATATATATATATATATTCAGTTAGTTTTTATAATGCTTATTTTTAAATAACACTTGCATTGTAGGAAAAAAAATGGCACATAAAAATGATAAACACATATTTCTGAATGACCTCTCCCCTGATAGAGATGACTAGAAGATAATAGTTCAAGTTACACGTCTTTGGGACACCATCAACATACAACGAAAGGAGCTTATTAGTACAGATATGGTTCTCATATATGAAAAAGTAAATTTTCATCTCTTAATTTATTGATGTTTTGCACCTATACACTACTTCATTATTATTAATAGTACATAGTTAAAAAAATTAGTGTTCAAACTAGCTCATGTTAAAATAAAAAAAAGTTTAAGAACTACTATTCTAAAATACTATTGAATTTTAATTTTTAAAACCAAGGCAACCACTATTTAATTATTTTATTTTGTTTATTCCTAACCGCATTGCACTATTATGTTCTTACTGATTTTTAGAGCAATTATATACATGCCACAATTGGAAAAAATATCGCCCATATGACAAGTCTAAATTGGAAGAAGGAAAAATATACACAATTCATGATTTTCAGGTAGCGGATAACAGAAAAAAAAAATTCCCCATTGTTGAATAGCCTCCTTTCATGTTGAGATTTTACCCAACAACCTCCATTCATGAAATGGAACATGACAACACCATTATTCCGCGGTATGAAATATGTTGAAAAAGCAAATTCATATAAAATTTAAGACGATAATATTAAGGTATATAATATTAACCATTAAATTTGTTACTCCCTCTGTCCCACAAGGAAGGTAAAAAATGGCTAAATTTTTTGTTTCAAACTATGGTTAAAATAATTAATGAAAAGTTTAGAAATTGTAAACCTTGAATTGTGATTGTTAATCCATCATAAATGCATTAAATTAGTTGTTTGATAAGGGTTGATGTGTTAGACAAACCATTAAATGCATATCTCCTTAATTTCTTAACTTTTGAATTTTTTAACCATCTTTATGGAACGGAGGAAGTATTAGAAATAACTAACAAATAGATTATTAACATATTATTCATATAACAAAATTTAATAAAGAATTAAGACCTTTTATATTAATATAATGGAACACTTACATTCTACAGCAAACCCGTACAACGCACGAGCTTATCACTAGTAGGGATGGCAATGGGAGACTGCAGATGGGGATCCCCGCGGGGAACGCCCCGTTTGGGGATTTTTCCCCAGCGGGGGCGGGGATGGGGGGATTTTTCCCCCCGAACAGATTTTGGGGCGGGGAATGGGATTGGTTCCCCCGTCCTCGCGGGTTCCCCGTCCCCGACAATTTTAGTTATATGCCCTTAAATATTCAGGCTTTATATAGTTAAAAAATAAGTTTTTTTAGTAACTTCACATATATTATTATAATTATAATTATAATTATTATTAGAGTGAAGGGACACTTTGATCCTCAAGTTTTTCGAAAGGGACACTTTAGTCCCTCAAGAAATTTAATTCATTTTTAGTCCCCATGTTTTCCAAAAGTACCAATTTAGTCCCTCATGTTTTCCAAAAATACCAATTTAGTCCCTCAACGAAGTGGCTAGCAGAAATAGGACAGGGAATAATACTTTTGGAAAACTTTGGGGACTAAAAATGAATTAAATTTCTTGAGGGACTAAAGTGTCCCTATCGAAAAACTTGAGGAACCAAAGTGTCCCTTCACTCTTATTATTATTAACGATTATTTTAACGATTTTTTTAAATTGAATCTCTTGAATTTTAACGATTATTTTTCTGTAGTGTACAAGTTTAAAAATGCTATTTGACGTTGTGAATTTTATAACAGGTCAAGTTTACGTTAGGTTCCCTGTGGGGACCCGTGGGGTGATGGGGAATGGGGATGAGGGTTAATTAACCCCCGACATGGGGAATGGGGATGGGAATGGGGGGCAAATGAAATCCGAGGATGGGGAATGGGAAAGGTCTCCCCGAACGTTCCCCGCCCCGTTGCCATCCCTAATCACTAGTTTGAATATTTATATTTAACATCAAAGTCTATTGATGTAACATCTTCAAATTATTAAAAATGATATAACATAGTAAAGTTATTTTGAAATAAATTGTGGTATTAGTTTGTTATATGTATTAATTTGTTAATAAATAGATGTTTTATCCCAAAATTTAAATTTATTTATTTATTTTTTCAAAAAATTGTTTATTTATATAACATGTTTATTGTTTACCGATTTTGGTTAAGGAAAAAAGACGTTAATGTTTTTTTAAAAATTATTATATAAATACCTTTGTTTGTGAATGTATTTTGTGTGCTTTAAAAATGTATCACAGTTATATATAGACTTTTATATTGTCAAGATATATTAGTATTATGGGTTTTCTTATTAACTTCAATCCTAAGGGCTGAGAATAAAATGTTAAAAATGAATGTATTTCATTGAAAAATAATTGCAAAGTTTTTTTATTCTACCCATACAACATTTCCCAATGAAATACATCAAATTTTAGCTTCTTATCTTCAGCTCAAACCTTAGTATTATTATGAAAAGGTGTTTCAAATTTTTTTCTGTACGGATGCATTAGTATTGTTTCAGAATTTTTATTATTGTGAAAGGTGTTAGTTCATATATGACATATATTTTCAAGAATTTTTTATTTTGTACAGATGCATTAGTATTGTTTTAGAATGTATTCTTTTAAATTATATTTAGTAATACTACCGAAAAGGTCTTAGTCCATAAGATATATTTGTTCAAGAATTTTTTATTTTTTTAAATAATGAATACCAAAACGTGGAATGAGTAGGTGTGAGAACTGAATTTTCGCTTAGACAGGAGTTGGACAATAAAGAGGAAGAAATTGATCTTTTGTGACCGATGATAAAGTTGTGAATGAGAGCCAAAGGGGTTTATCCGCTTCTCATTACTATTGACTTCGTTTTGTTTGATTTCTTATTTTAATATTAAATCCGAAATCCCCCCTATTTTCATGCATATTAAGTGTTCGACTTTTTGCTTGATTAGATATTTCTTGAAAGATAACATAGGAATCATTTCTTAGTACTATATTTCATTGTTATTTTATTTGTATGGGATACGACCTCAATCAAATTTGACATATTTCATAAGCTCATATATTCCTAATTTTTATCACGAGAGCTTTATTTTACATGGAGTTATCTAGATTCACCTTTAGTCTCAAAAATATGCAAGACTTCGATATTTTAGAAAGAAAACCCAAGGGTATGACAAAGAAAGGAACGGAGGCTCTACTATTTGAGGAGCGGACTTATCATATCTTGGACACACCCTCAATCACTCATTCCTAGCTACCTCCACAGAAGATATGGCTGGGGACACATTTTTTTACCGAACTTCCAGACAAGTTCGTGTCAATGGAAGTCATGCAAGGTACGTCGATGACGATACACATGGATTGTTTGCTGTAAGCGTTGGTATGGAAGACCCAAACCTCGGTTGGCTAAGTGATTGGTTTAAGAACATCTCATGCAAAACCGTCAGCCCTCGCATTTTACATGGTGAGTTTTCCCAAGAGAACATACCAGCACTTGGACCTGGAGATCATAATACTCTTTGCTACTACTTCATCTACGAGTATGGTCAACCCCTTGCAGATCATGCATCTGTTGTTGGTGGTGTGAACAATCCCAGCTATTTCCTTATCATAAGAGATGTGCTCGAAGCTATCTATGATCTCCGCAACAAACATCGGATCTGCCACAGGAACATAAGGAACGACGGAAATGCCATTGTTGTTAGCAAATCCGGAGGGAAATTAGGGGCAGGAATAGGTTGCGGCTACTCGAAGTGTGACATCCACTGGATTGATGATCTACGCGACCTATTTGTGGTCGTGAATCATCATCTGAATAATCTTGTTCAAAATTATCATCAGTATCGTCTATATGAATTTCTCCAATTTTTAGGTTGGCTGCCTTTTCAACACAGGTATTTTGATTCCAACACACCCTTTAGACTCCTTGCTGGTCACCCTATCTGGATGTCTTCTGCTCGTCGTATGCATATGAGGATTTCGTTCTTCAACCAATTTAAAAGGTTGACATGGCAAGATAGAGAAAATTTCAGGGGATGTTGCCGCAACCAATTACTGCAGCATCGGCTTGCTTTTGGAGGCTGGATACCCTTTGCTATGCAGTATGTTCCCCTTAAAAATGTTCTTACCTACCCCACCTTCGGAGAGCAAGCGGAAATCAATGTTGCATATCAGGATGTTATAAATGTCACTGTATTAAACCAAGAAGATCGCCAGGAGAGACTAATAATGACCTTTCTTAAGTTCGGGCGTAACTGCGCTTCTCACATCAAGAACTTGGGCGCTGCTGCCATCGAAGACTTGCTTGAGCGAAATTGGCCTGGTCTCTTGATTGTTGCATATGATATTATGGTAGAGTCCATCACAAATCCTCATAATTGGGATCCGGAGGTCTAATGGAAGCATAAGGAGACGTAGTTGGAAAGGTTTATGTATAGTTGGGAAGGTTTCGAAGAGGGAAGAATGTAATGGAAGAAATTGAAAATGTTGTTTATTCCCAAGATAATGATGTTCTCTCTCTAATCGTTTGTGTGTTTAGATGTGTGTTTTATATTGTGTTTTGTGGCCAATCTCATAGAATGATTATTATATGTTACAAAGAATTTGAATGTGCTGTTTTAATTACAAAAACTTTGATTATTTGTAATTTGAGTTGTATTTCATATTTTGAGACTCACACAGCTTGCTAGGAATGAAATGTTATTTGAAGGAAAGACGCATACCAAGGAAGATATTGTGGATAGAATTAAAGTCAAAACTTGGCTTTGGATAAAAGGAAAATTTAACAAACCGGTGATGTCTCTGTTAAAATGGTATACATGTCTTGTCCAGTGCCTTGCGTCATTCTGCAGTTAATTTCTGTACACTGTAATCTGTGAGGAAAGGTTGATGGAGTTAATTTCATGGGCTTTGCTTTGTTTCTTAAACAAGAGAATTTGGTCATTCATTTTTTTCTTCACCTTTCTGTGGTTTAAATCATGCAAAGCATGATGCTTTACTTGGTTGTTTCCTATAACCTCTTTTTCCCTTTGTTTTTGTTTTTTAACAATTAGACGAAAGTATCTCGGCGCGGGTTTTTCCATTACTTTCAACTTTAATAAAGGCTGGAGTTCTAATCTAGTAAGTACTCACTGAAACAATGTTTTGTACTTCCCCAACTTTTAGTTACATTTTTCGGCCACAAGCCCCCAACTTGAAGCTGAAAATGTTCACATGAGAACAGGATCATCTATCAGAAGATAACAACAGTGTAGAGTAAACCATTTTAACTACTTTTATTCATGATAACAACAAGGAATCCACCTTCTGCATCACAGGACCTGATTAGAAGTAACATACAAAATTTATACTCACATAGGAAGTTACAGGTTTGAATATTACCACTCTTTTCCGATTGTAACAAAAATTCCTTAGACCCCTCTATAAGATCTGGATATTCTCCCAGTAAATCACTCACCTGGAAGAATAAGTTACCACAAGTTAGCTGTCATATTTCATCCCATGTTGTAAAAAGAGTATACTTCAAGCTAAGGGAGTTATAAGGTCAAGTTAATACAATGAAAACAGAGAAAAAGTCAGTTACCTTCTGTTGCAGATAAGTTACTGCACAAAATTATTTAACAATTCCTAGGCAGCATTCTGATCAATTATTTACTCAATTATTGATTTCAATTTTTCTTTGAAGAATTCATTTTAAATCGAAGTTTAGCAAATTATTGAAGTTGAGGCAATCTGCAGCATTGAAAATTGATTAAGGTTATAGATGTGATATTATTCCTTGTTGAGTAAATTAGGACTTGTGGACACATTGTTTAATGCACAAATAAGAGAGAAAGCAAGCCCCATCAAAATTTGCTCTAAGAATTGACCGCGTCTTGACATAATTGAGATCATGATTATTTTTTTCAGATTATAATTTTTAAAATTATAATCTATTTATGTTTAGGTATCTTGGTGAAAAGTAAGTTTAAGCTAATTTGTTTTGTTTAAATAGTGTAAAGAAAATTATTTTCATTAAATAAATGGGGTATGACGTGACAAGTAGGTAGTTAATGTGATAAAGTGATAAGGTTATAATAGAAAAATTACATGGGTATAAAAAAAATAATCTTTCAAAAAATAATCATCAACTGTTATGAGGAAGCTTATAGATTTGGATTATTTTTTCAAGAATATAATCTAACATTATAATCTGTATTGCAAACGAACACAAAATAAAAAAGATCAAAACATAATCTTTCATCCAAAACATGTTTGGTATAGCTAGTAAAACAAGATTATGATTATTTTTCTGTCATTATAATATTACCAAATTTTTATCTTAACCAAACATGTAAAACTTTTTCCTCGAAAATTATTTTGTTTCTGTATGTGAGCAATGCTTTATTTTCTTCTTATTTTTTATTCAATCAAAACTCATACTTTTTTTTGGTTCGTATTCCTTGCGGAACCACCGGTATCCCCAAGAGCACCCTTAATACCAGGAAGCCCTTGAGACTAATCCGGAGCGAGCTGCGTGGCTGACTCTCCCAGCGAGATGTTTTTAGTGGGAATCGAACCCAAGACTACTAGCACCCGTATCTCATTCCCAAGATTTCAGTTGGGACCTTACACCAACTGAATCAAGCCTCGTTGGTATCAAAACTCATACTTAAATACAAAAGTCGGAAATCCTAAACTTAAAATAGGAAATTCTAAACTTAAACTAAATCAATTAAAGATTAACTAAAGATTTAATAAAATATAACTTGATATTTTAATAAAATATCTTATCCTACCCATTTTCTAAGGGACCTAACAATTAGCAACCTATCATTACCATTCGCTTCGAAATCAACCTTGTCCTCAAGGTTGAACTCGTTGATGCGAGGGATAATTATGTCGTGCCAGAAAAGAATTTGGTTCGCGCCTGCTTCTGAAAGTACACTCTTATAACATATGTCTGTCTCCAAGGATAAAATTTGTACCAATAATTTGATGTGCTAGAGAGTCTAATTTATCGTCCGGTTTGATGAGTAACAAAAGTTCAGCATCAAATTTGGTGGCGGAAACAAGATCTAGAGATGGCGGTTGTGACGGTGACGGTGATCTCCATGATTGCTCAAAGCAACATACAGAGTCATTGTTTTCTCTAGGAGAAAGGTTGTCACAGAAAGACACCCTCGATTTTTCCATTGGTGGTGGAACATTAGGATTGTTTGTGGAAAATGATACGTTAGAGAGTTTGTCAATAAGCCCATTCACCACAGTGGTAAGCGCATCATATGTGGTGTTCATGGTGGCAGTAAAGTGTTCGAGTTTGGAGTCATTTTGATTTTGGATTTGGGTTAATTTCTCAGAGAAAGAAGCAAAAGTCTCTTCAATGGAGATCGTTTTGGGCAAAGGATTAGTGGGTTTAGAAGGCATGAGGGTCAATGAAAGCACCAATGATAGACTTTTAGACCTATCTAGGTTAATAGAATATAATTAAGCAGCGAATTATAGAACAACAGAGAGGAGACTTGTGAGTCATGCTCTATTTTCTTCTTCTTATTTTCTTATTCAATCAAAACCCATACTTAAATACAAAAGAAGGAAACCCTAAACTTAAAATAGCAAACTCTAAACTTAAACTAAATCAATTAAAGATTAACTAAAGATTTAATAAAATATAACTTGATATTTTAATAAAATATCTTATCTTATCCCTTTTCTAAGGGACCTAACAATTAGCAACCTATCACTGCGAAATGGTTTCGACATTCCCCATGCATATATTTTGACATAATCTGTATGATGTTTCTGTTAGAATATTTTATTTCAAAATAATTTATTAGAGTTTAAATAATATAAATTATTTTTTAAAATGTTTTATTATCATTTGTCACTATTTTAATTTTCCGTTCCTTAAATGCTTATTGTGAGAAGTTGTGAAAGAATTGAAGAAATTGAGAAAGAGAAACTAAGTGTTTGGCAAGAAAGAAATTAAAAGCTGAGAAAATGAAATAGAAACAAGCAAGAAAGAAATTAAAGGAGCAAAAAGTGAAAAATTAGAGAGTTTCACAACTGAGGAATCAGTTTTTATTTTTTTATTTTTTTTATAATCAACGGGGCACTAGCCCAAGAAAAACAAACTACACAATACTATAAGGGAATGCAATCCCATAAGCATCCTCACAAATAATACTAAATAAGTTCGGAGAAATATCATAAATGAGAATGACTTCATGAGAACCCGTGTACCCAATATTGGCTAACAAATGAATACAACACGCTAATTATAGATGCTCAATGGCTATGTGGTTCAATGAATGTAAAGGATAAGCTAAGCTATATCTCAGCTCTATATATGAGCGTCATGTTGCACTAACTTGGCGAGCACTCTTAGTTGCTTGCTGCTCAAGTTTTTGCTTACAATAGCAGTAACTTTGTTAATCTTACATTTTAACACCTTTTCTATAAATTAATTAAGCCAGGATTAAACTCACTTAGCAGAGTCCTCGTGAGTGAAGCTAGGGAGTGTACGAACATTAAGCATAGTTTTCAGTTCTTCAAATTTGGATGTTGATAAAGCCTTTGTAGGAAGTAGGAAGCAGAGTCACATAATTCATGCATATTACCAACGAATTGCGAATTGGTTCGTCTGTACCAATTCACAGTTCTTTTGTGAATTGGTGTTGGGCTTTGAGACTGATTCATAGTGTAAATTAAAGTGGTGCAGCGGAAACAAATTGAGCAAGGCAATAGAAAAAATGACACCAATAATTTTAACGTGAAAAATCCTATAAAAACGAGAGTAAAAAACCACGATCCAAACTCCAAAAAATATTTCACTATATGCAGTATAATTACAATTCCCTTTCCACACTCTTATCACACAATAGGTACAAATATAGTGTTTTCCAGTAAGACCCCCTTCTATTCAAATACTATAATTTATTGTACAAATTATAGTACCAAGGAGTAATAGAAATGATACCCAAAAATACCTGGTTTGTATTTCCCCTCGGTGTTTATTCCAACCAGGCCAATATATATTCTCACACCCTATGATTTACTCACACTCTATTTTGCTCACTACTACAAGCAATATTTATTTCTAGAGGCTTATATAATATTCTACTATGTAAATATTGCTTTGCTTTGGAGTTATATTTCTGAATTGGGGAGGAAGCTCTATTTATAATAGAACTTCTGGGGTGCAAAACGCGTAATAAAACACATTTACGCGTGCACCCCTCAGCCGAAAGCAAATGAAGAAAAGAAGGGAAAGAAAAAAGAGACTTGGGGCATGTGGGGTGGCCACCGAAAGCAAGGGAAAATTTTCCCTTGGTGGACCCCACAATTCTCCTCTTCCAACCAAAGGGAAATTTTTTTGCATTATTCATCTGTGATCCATGTCGATCAACTCGACACAAAGTTGAAACTTGTCACGAGTTACAATTTTCGTCATCATGTCACCAGGTTTTTATCTGTGTGTATCTTCTCCAGTTTGAACTCTTGTTCTTCAACTGCTTGACGTAGCCAATGATATCTAACATCAATATGCTTAGTACGCGAGTGGTACATCGCATTCTTGCTTAAATACGAAGCACTTTGACTATCGCAATGGATAACAGACCCTTCCTGCTTTATTGCCAACTGTTGAAGGAATCTCTTCAACCAAAGAATTTCTTTCCCTGCTTCTGTTATGGCAATGTATTCTGCTTCTGTAGTTGATAAGGCAACACACTTCTGCAATATTTGACTGCCAAGACATAGCTCCCCCTGCAAAAGTAAACACAAACCCTGAGGTAGATTTCCTACTATCAAGATCAGCTGCCATATCTGCATCTACATAACCTTCTAGGATTGTTTCTGGTCCTTCAAAGCATAAGCACATTCTAGAGCTACCTCTCAAGTATCTCAAGATCCACTTCACCGCTTCACAATGATCTTTACCAGGATTGGAAAGATACCTGCTAACAACTCCAACCGCATGAGCGATATCCAGCCGAGTACAAACCATGGCATACATCAGACTCCCAACTGCAGAGGAGTATGGTATACTAGTCATGTGTTTCTTTTCTTCTTCGTCTGTGGGGCAACTCTTTTTACTGAGCTTGAAATGATTCGCCAATGGTGTGCTAACTGGCTTAGCACTCTTCATGTTGAACCTTTCTAGAACCCGTTCCACATACCTTTCTTGTGATAACCAAAGCTTTTTAGCCTTCCGGTCTCGCAAAATCTGCATACCCAGAATTTGCTTTGCAGGGCCTAGATTCTTCATATCAAAGGATTTTGATAAATCTTTCTTCAAATTACCAATCATTTTCGCAACTTGTCCCACTATCAACATATCATCTACATACAGTAAAAGGATAATAAATTTGCCACCTGGAAATGTTTTCACATATACAAAGTGATATGCATCAGTTCTGCTATATCCATGGCTCATCATGAATGAGTCAAATTTCTTGTACCATTTTCTGGGAGCCTGCTTCAATCCATACAAACTCTTTTTCAATCTGCAAACCATGTGCTCCTTTCCAGCTTCTTCAAAACCTTCTGGTTGATCCATGTAGATTTCTTCCTGTATGGAACTACAATCGTCGTGGAGATATGAACTAAACAACACTAGGAGAACACCTAGAAGGGGGGGTTGAATAGGTGTTAAATAAACCTTGAAAGATTTTCGAATGAAACAAATCGAAACAATTAAAACAAATGATTTTCACAAAATTTTCAGCTGCTAATCGATTAAAGCTTCAGGTTAATCGATTAATGCCTGACAGTTGATTTTGGTTAATCGATTAGCACACCCTGCTAATCGATTAATCACTGTAGAAAACTTAAAAATCACTTTTCAATCAAAAACGAAAATCAATCAATTAAGATAGAATATTAGAGATAGCGCGGAATTGATTAACACCAAGATTGTTAATGATTACCTAGATTATGAAAAAGGTTTTCCCAAAATCAATTTGAACTATTAAAACCTAATTCATTCAATTATTAGAAAATAAATCTTTTCTAGGTTTTCAATCAAGAACAATATGAATATGCAGAAATTAAAAGATTAAGGAAAGAGATATTGCACAAAGATTTTATACTGGTTCACTCTCAACCACCGAGAGCTACATCCAGTCCCCTCTTCATAAGAGAGATTTCACTAAGGAATTAGAATTCTCAAATTACAAGTAATCCGCCTCTCAAGACACCCTTCTTGATAGCCTCCAAGAGATAACCCTTCTCTTGTCTTGTAACCCTATTGAACTTCTAATCTAACCTTCTTCTCTTGCTTGGATGATCACGCACAAACCAAGGCTTCCACTTGCTTGTTGATACCTCACAACAAGATTTCCACTTGCTTGTTGATTCCTTACAACAAGACTTGCAAATGCTTGATGAACATATCAAGACTTCCACTTGTTGTAGATAGTTTGCCATCTTGCAATGACTACAACTCTATGAAAAACAATAACCTATTGAATCTCTTTCAATAACTATGAACAATAAAGACCTTGAGATTCAAGAGCTTCTTGATCAAAGATATGAAAAATAAGAACTTTGATCTTTGTAAAAGTGAGAGAGAATGTTGAGAGAATAGTAGGGCTTTGATCTTTTCTAGAATGATGTAAAAATGAAGTTGGTTAATCACAATGATTAGGAAAAGGTTTATATAGAATACCCAAAATTTTGGAAACTTAAAAACTAATTTTGAGAAGTTGAAAATTTGTTTTAAAAAGAAAACAAAAGAAAAAACAAAGGTACCGCACCTCGCACGTATGTGAAAAGGACTTTGCCATTAGGGCTGGCAATGAGCCGAGCCAACTCGAGATTCGTTCGTGACTCGATTCGTTAATCAGCTCAATAAACTTAGTTCACGAACCAAACGAGTTGAACTTGAGCTAAAAATTGAGTTCGATAAATAAATGAGCTGAACTTGAGCTAGGTATTATTTGACTCGTTAGGTTTACGAACTGGATTGATAATATATATATCATATCATATACTAACATGTATTACATTAATGTCTAACGCTTATTACAGTCCACAATAGTTATATTAATATATGAATATCATATATTCAAAATGAAAAAAAAAAATATAGAATGTGAATTAATGCCTTTTATCTTTATTTATTAACACACACACATATGTCTCTCTCTCTCTATATATATATATATATATATATAAATGTATGTATGAATGTATCAACAATTATTATTATAGTTCACGAGTTGTAAACATTTGAGCTCGACAGCTCGTTAACCCGCTCAAAAACTCGCGAACTTTAATTGAGTCGAACTTGAGTTGAAAAAATAGTTCAAATTGAACTCGACTCGAAACTCGACTCGAAACTCGACTCAAGTTTTTCCTTAACGAGTCGAGCCGAGCCAGAAGTGAGTTCGACTAGACTCGACTCGTTTCCAGCCCTATTTACCATTTTTGTCGAGGTTGCACGTGTAACTTTGATGTATAAAGGAGAGATTTCTCAATTGGGCTTTAATAAGAGAAACTTTGATTAATTTGGAATAATTTATGGTTAAAACTTAGATGTAGTAACACAATAGTGGTTGGTCAGAGTAAAAATGAGTTGCACCCGAAGAGAACTTTACTAGTTAGTGTCAAGGATTAAGTTTTAGTTAGAGAGGAGTTTATTCTAAGTTTCTAATAATAATAATAATAATTTCACTTTTTTCCAACATTTATTTGTATAAATGGTACTTCGTCGGTGAGCGGTGGAGAGAGAGAGAGCTTGGGGAGGAGAGAGAGAGCTTGGGGTTATGATAATGGATGAGAAATGTGAGAGATGGAGGAGGGATTCATTATGTATGTGGGTTGGGGCGGGAGTGAAATTTACATGATTTCCAACTAGTTTAGGTGATGATACATGAGGATTTGAGAGAGGAAGGGAATTGGGGGCGGAAATGGGGTGGAAGAACCCTAATTTTGCCCCAAAATTCGTGGCCAACGCACCTTAATACAGCACGCGTGCCTGGGTGTGCTGAGTCCCACGCTTGGGCGTGGAACCTACTGGTTCCAAGTCTGATGTAGACCTGCGCGCTTAGGCATGCGGCTGGCGCGCCTGGGCGTGCTCCCCTTGACTTTGCATTGACCATGCCATAACTTCTTCGTTAATCGTCGGATCTTGCCCAAATTTGGAGACAAGCTTCATATTACCCTTATCTTCATATCCAACGGTGGAATTTGTGATTAGAGTTGTAAATCTTTTATTATTAATTTCCTATTATTCTACGTTTTTAATACTAAAATGCCCTCTTTTAAAACCTATTCGAGACTTGTAATTGTTATTCCGATTATCCCAAACCTATTATTAGTCTAATTATACTTGGGATTAAAATTCGGGATGTTACAATTCTCTCTCACTTACTGGAATTTCGTCCCCGAATTTCCGATTGGTCCATAAAATGGAGAATCATCCCTTGAAAGGTTTTCCGACCATGCCATTATTTTCCTTCGGCTTCATCCTTCTATTTAGAATACTTAAAAGTCCACCCTATTGGCGTGTTCATATTTATATTAGAACACTCTGCGTCTAATTCTCGCCCGGCTATCCATCTCTTTTCCGCTCGTCCACTCCTCGCTTCCTTGACACTCGTGAAAGTTCCAAATTGGTTGCTAAGTTCTCCCCCACTTAGCATCGACATACTTGGTTATATCCATGCCAGGGCGTAGGCTTGATCGATACTAAGATCTGAAGGTTGTTCTAACTTAACTACCTGTCGATGGTTACCGGGTTGTTGAGCTCCCACATTTGTCGAGCTCACGTATCCGCTCACATCTAATCGTTCGTACTCGGTGAAGAGTATGATCATCTGCTAAACTTGGTTGGTATTGGTGGGGATACTCTGTAAATATGCCAATATTCGCTTTTCTCGTGGACAACCATGTAGAACTCTTAATAAAATTCTTGGTGAGTTTTGGGAGGTTGACAAGCTACGTTGGTTTATTGTAGAAGTTCAAGGAGATTCCTATAAGGTTCGCTCGATTCTCCCGAGATTCCCGTATTTGACCACTTTACGCTTGAACCAGATGGCCTAAGGCTCTTTACCTTTCGGATTAATCTTTGGTCCACTTCCTAATCCTATGCAAAGAGCCCGAAAAGAACTCTTCTCAGGTTGGTTTTGTTCCGTCTAAAGGATTTATTTCTTCAGGAGTTCTTAATTCGGTTGTTTCGATTTTCGTTGAAAAGTGCCAATGACACCGACCACTAATAGGTGCAAAGATCGAGGTGATCAGTCCCAATCTCACATCTATCAATAGCAACATCATTGTCGTGTTTGTCGATGATATCATCTCCTAACCGATGTAAGAATCAAAGTGATTAGCTCTAATCTTACCTTCCATTAGGGACAGTACCATCACTAGTCTTGGTGAAGTTTTTAACTAGATTACTAATGACTTATCAATTCTTTCTAAACCAAATTAAACATGCTCGTTCTTTGCAGAAATATTCTACTTAAAATATTTGGCACATTATCAATGTAAAGAGCACCTTGAACATGTTCATTAGCTCCCACCAGCCTTCCATGCCTGAGTCGTATTCATCTCTTACATAGGAGCCTGATTGGGGTAGCCCGCGGCCAAATGCCTTGGTTGCTTGCAAAGGAAACACCTCCTCCGAGTGCCCTGCCTCCAACAAGCGCCATAGTGCAATTCCCCACACACTGGACAAGGTGTTTGAATGCCCTGGGGGCCCTGTTTCCAGAAGGAACCATGATGGAATTTCCCACACTGTGGGCAAGTAGTTTGAGGAGATAGGGTGGTCGTAGTATTTGGAACGATCACATACTAACCCTCAACCTGTGGAATTATTGGTCTAGTGTCGACGTCGACATATGAATCTGATTCCTGGGCTGGTTCTTTGCCCATGCTAGAACCTCCTAACTGTTGCATACCCCTGCTACGGTCATCAGAGGCCCTCCACATAATCCCTTCTCATAAGTGCTAGCCATATTCACCAGTCGAGCTAAATTATCTATGTTATGATATTCAAAAGCTAGCTTGATCTCAGCGCGAAGTCCCGCTTCAAACTTGATACACTTAGTTCTTCCATCAGCATCCCTGTAACTTCCAGAGTATCGGATGAGATCTTCGAAGCATGCGGCATATTCTCCAACACTCAAGCTTCCCTGTGTTAAAGTCAGGAACGCCAGCTCTTTCTCTCGGCGAACATCTTCCGGGATGTACTTTCCGAGAAATTCCTCCTTGAAGATGTCCCAAGTAACTTCCTGATGAGCAATCTCCATGCCCCTTCGCACATGCTCCCACCAATATTCTGCTTCTCCGCTAAGCATGTACGCCGCCAAAGGAACTTTCAGCTCAGCAAGTGGCGACATTATGCGGAAAATCTTCTCCAATTCTTGAAGCCACCTCTAAGCCTCGTCCGGATTGTAGCCGCCCTCGAACCTTGTGTTGGAAACCAACAAGGGGCTAACAATCGAGTAGAGGGGGGGTGAATAAGATATTGAAGCAAGCATATTGATTTTTCGAATTCGTTGAAAAACTCTTGAAACTTTGTTTGTCGGTTTGATAGAAAAGCCAAGCTGCTACCGAGCAGACGCTGGTTAATCGATTAACCAAATCGATAAACGAAGTGGTTAAGTTATTAACCGAGTTGCTGCACACTGTAGCTTGGTTTTTACAACTTAAATGTGACGAGCAAGAACCCAAAGGCAGTGAGTATGGATTTGCCGATTAACTACTCGGTTATATTCAAAGCAGCACCAAAACAGAAAATGAAAAATGGAAAGAACAGAAATGCAGCAAGCACGAAAATAAAAGAGACACCAGAGTTTTTATACTGGTTCACTATCACCTACTTGAGAGCTACGTCCAGTCCTCTCAACCTTAGAGAGATTTTCAATTAATCAAATCAAATTGGATACACGGGTTTTACAAGTGACCCACACTATACCCCAGGATTTACAATAGACCAACTATAAACCTATCCCGTTCGAGAATGTACCAAACTCACGAACACTACCCCAATTTGATATTGATTCTGCTGAAGCCCACGTTCAGCACTGCACAACCGAAGCTTCTTGACCAACAAGAACCCGCTTCGAAAACAGAGTACAGAAATGAGATGAGGTTGGCTAGAATCTAAACACTCACTGATTTTTTATTTTTAAAGTTTGGAATTCAAGTATAAAAGTTTTTCACTCTCTGTTTTTCCAGAAAATAATGACCGTTGTGATTTGGAAGAGAAGATTGAAAATTCAGTTTTTGCTTGCAAGTTTCGTGTCTCTGTTTCTGTTGGAGAGGAACCTCTTTTATACTCCCTCTCTAATCTCTTGAGAAAAGAGAGAGAAAGAGGACCTATGGAAAACGTAGGTTGTTTCCGTTCCAACGAAAATATTTTTTTAAGGCTTGTGAATGGTGTTGTTGAGAAGACACGTAAAAAGGAATTCGTCTCCATAGCTGTGGCTACTGACGCAATTGGTATTCCACGAATGCTGATCGATATTCGCCATGGTAAACTAGTTTATACCACCTAGCTGTTATTTATTCTTGTTTATGTTGTGATGCCAATAGGATGAAATCAATCGATGAACTTTGTACTTGTGAGAGAGCTTTGAATGTTTTATCGTTGTAATATGTTTACCAATTGCATTTTGCAGAGGCTTCACATTGTGAACTTCCATCGCTTAAGGTTGCTCGCACTGCCTCCATTAAGGTAAGCCTTGTTTAATTCTGTTTAATCATTTGTCCCCGCAATATCTTTACTTTAAATATTTTTTAGCAAGTGCTCGGCACAAGCTCGGCACAAGCACAAGCTCAATGATCGGCACAAGCTCAGCACAAGCACAAGCATATGATCGGCACAAGCTCAATCTCGGACCTCGGCATCTATTTCAGCTCAACTTGCTCGGCCAGCAAATCTTTTGTCAAGCTCGGCTCATACTCATGCTCGAATGAACAGCTCGGCTAGATCTCGGACCTCAGCAACTATTTCAGCTCAACTTGCTCGGCCAGCAAACCTTAAGTCAAGCTCGGCTAATGCTCGGCAAAAGCTTGGATCCCAAGCTTCAGTTCAAGACCGAATGAAAAGCTCGGTTGAAGCTCGGATCAAAGTTATATTATGTTACGTTAATTTTATTTTATGTCTAATTTTATTTCATACCTAATTTTATGTTACCATTTTTGTTTCACTGGATATTCTCTCACCCTATTATCATGATAGAAGATTAATTATTCGGGCGTAATAGAATTAACTCTGGTTCTCCTCTGAGGCAGTAGTGTGTCTTTATCACTGTGCCAACACCGTTGTTGATATTTTATAATGCTACTAATTATTGTGATGGTTGCATTTTGGAAATTGGATATAAAATTACATTATTTTATTAATTTTTTTTGATAAAAAATATTTTATAAATTAAGAGTCCTAATTTTTCGGGCCTAGAAAAGTTAGGGATGATTAGTGGTTTGTAGGGATGGCAACGGGAGACTGCACATGGGATCCCCGTGGGGACCGCCCCGTTCGGGTACCCGCGTTCGGGGATTTTTCCCCGAACAGATTTCGGGGCGGAGAATGGGATTGGTTCCCCGTCCGCCGCCTATTTTACTTATATGCCCTTAATTATTTTACCTAATTTAGGACTAAGCAGCGTCCTTCTCTTCTTGGCTGCAGCCATTTCTTCCTCATCTCCTCTTCTTGGCTGCAGCTGCTCGCAAGTCTTGGCCACCAGCGCTCGGTTCCCACCTTCTCTGTTGTCTTGGCTGCGCTTCTTCTTCCTCTCACTCACGACGCACCGCTCGCGCCTCCGCCAGTCTTCTTCCTCTTCCTGTCACTGCTCCGCCGCCACTGCTTGGGTATTTTTTTTTTATTTACTTTCCTATACCATTTATAAAATATAAATATATATGCTTGATAATTGATAGTTGTTTTTAGTTCTTTTTCATTCTAATCAGGACTGAATTTATGTTGTTTTATTTTTTTTTTGGAACATTTCAGATTGTAATTTTGCATTTAAGTTTATAATGTGAATGTGGGTGACAATGATATAATTTAGGACCATTGTTTAGTTTTATCCTATTTTTTGATTGAATCTCTTGAATTTTAACGATTATTTTTCTGTAGTGTACAAGTTTAAAAATGCTATTCGTGATTAATTAATTAATTAATTAATTAATAATTAATCATTCGATCGGTTTATTTGGGGATAGATAAAGTGAGGAGGGTGATAGGAAATGGCGAATGGGACGGAGAATTGGGTGATGATGGTGACAGCTCAGACACCAACAAACATTGCAGTGATCAAGTATTGGGGGAAGAGGGATGAAACCCTAATCTTGCCAGTTAATGATAGCATCAGTGTTACTCTTGATCCAGCTCATCTCTGCACGACCACCACCATTGCTGTCAGCCCCACCTTCCAACAAGATCGTATGTGGCTCAATGGCAAGGTACTCTACTATATTCCATTTTCTTTCCCTTTTTCCTTGGTATCACTCCCTCCATTCCTTAACTTTTGACTTTTAGGTTTGTGTACACATTTAAGAAAATGTTAATTATTGTAAATTTTATGTCTTTCGTCTAAAATGTCCTTATTGAAAATTGTAGTGATATTTAATTTTCATTAGAAAGTGTGTCAATTAATTAATGTATAATAATTTGGAGGTGAGAGAGATTATAAAGGTAGAGTTAATGAGGAGTATAAAAAATGATTAAATGAAGGATTAAAGTTGGAAATAAAATACTGTAATGTTTATGCATTGAAATTGTAAAAGGACAAAAGATATGGAATGAGAAGAAAAGCCTAAAAGGCAAAAGTTAAGAAACGGAGGAGCAGTAATTTAGATTTGACTTATTAGAGGGATTATGGTAATCGGTCTTTTTACAGCATTGGTTAAGGAAAATAAAAGGTGGTATTGGTTAAGGAATACAAAAAGTGCATGTAGGGGAAAATGAAAAATATCGTAAACTCAGCTGTCTTTATATAGTAAAATACTAGTACATGCCTATTCCATGAATTATGTTATTTAAGGTTATGCAAAAAAATTAATGAATTATTTAATGATCCTAAAATTTGGTATATTTTGGATTCAAATACCCTTATTTAATCATTGAAGAGAGATTGATAATAAATTTGTATTTGTGGAGACTATATCAAATAGAGATAAGTAAATAAGGGTAAAATTGGAAAAAGAATTACAAAAGATTATTGGGCTTTTAAAACAACCTAATGTATGAGACAAGAGAGAAAAACAAAAAAACAACATAACTTATGGAACCGAGGACAGGGCTGGCTCAATGGGTAGGGCAATAGGTACCATGGCCTAAACCCATGAAAAATAAGGGCCCAAAGTTATATTATGTTACGTTAATTTTATTTTATGTCTAATTTTATTTCATACCTAATTTTATGTTACCGTTTTTGTTTCACTGGATATTCTCTCACCCTATTATCATGATAGAAGATTAATTATTCGGGCGTAGTAGAATAAACTCTGGTTCTCCTCTGAGGCAGTAGTGTGTCTCTATCACTGTGCCAACACCTTTGTTGATATTTTATAATGCTACTAATTATTATGATGGTTGCATTTTGGAAATTGGATATAAAATTACATTATTTCATTAATTTTTTTTGTTGATAAAAAATATTTTATAAATTAAGAGTCCTAATTTTTCGGCCTAGAAAAGTTAGGGATGGTCAGTGGTTTGCATTTCGCTAAAAATTACACTATAAAGTTGGCACATCATACAGGTGAAGCAGGGCATTGAATTGAATTATGGTTTAACTGATTGGTTCAATCTGGTTTCTGAAATCCAGGTTTAAATATACCAAAACACTTTTGCAAGTTTGTTTATTTCTATATACTTTTTTAGAATTGAATTAGACAATAAATAGGTTCAGTTGTTCGTGGTTGTATGAAGAGGATCCATTATAGCTTGTCAGCAAGACTAAGACAACGAATGATGAAAAGAAAAGGAGGGGAAAGAAAACAACATTCAACTCTGTTATCTCATCAAAACTCAGATTTCTAATATTTTTATTATTCTCTGTCAGAAAATAATTTGTTTCAATTGCTTCGTATGTCAGCTTTAATCGAGGCACAAAATTAAATAATTAATAGGTGACTTGTGAATGATTATTTGATACCAAATTGATCTCTATAAATGTTCACCTCTTTGAAATTAGTCCCTACATTTTATTTTTTTGTGTTTTGGTCCCTGCTTTTTCGTTTCGTTTTGGATTTGGTCCCCGCCTTCAATTATGGATAAAAAATGCTGAAGCGGCTTAACGGGATAATGACCAAAACCTATACCTGCTAATAATATAAGGACCAAAACCTACATTTGGTAATAATAATATAAGGACCAAAACCTACATTTGGTAATAATAATATAAGAACCAAAACCTCCGAACATTGAAAATGTGGGGACCAAAATCAAAACTACATTTGCATTATCCTTAACCATAGTTGACAGCTGGAACCAAAACGGAGCGGAAAAACATGGACTGAAACCCAAAAAAATATAATTTTGGGACTAATTTCAAAGATATCAACATTTATAGTGGCCAATTTGGTATTTAAACTTAATTTAATGTTCCTACATTTTGCATCGAATTTTATATTCGTCATTTATGGTCTTATGTGCGTTTGTTCAAATTGTAGTTTTGCTTGGTCTAATGCAATGTCAATCTAATTTGATGCTTTATAATTTGAATGATCAAGATTGCTGGTTCCAGTTAATTTTATGTTAGGCTTAAACTTAATATATGTTACCATATGTCGCAATGGGAATAAGGCTTGGTTGTTGTATATGTCGCAATGACTTCTGTGCCTTCTGTTTTGCAGTTTATTCCCTTGGCAAGCTAATGAATCTCAAAGAAGACGAGAGCCAGTTATCTGCTATTGCAAGGTATTTCTTTTATCAATGGCTTTAAAATTGCAAGGTTGGGTTGGGTTGTGGCTTGGGTTGGACACTTGGTACTTTGAATCAATATGTTGTAGCGATTATGGGAATTGTGATTGTATACAGGCAAGGATCAGGTAGTGCTTGTCGCAGCTTATATGGTGGATTTGTGAAGTGGATAATGGGAAAAGTCAGTTTTGTGTTCTATTTTATATTTTATACTGCAATACGTTATTTTAGATTCCCTTTGTAGTATATGTTCTTTTGACATACATAGGAGGAAAATGGAAGCGATAGTGTTGCAGTTCAACTTGCTGATGAAAAGCACTGGGATGATCTTGTTATTATTATTGCTGTGGTATGCCCTTATTTAACTCTTCATCTAAGTTGAATGAATGAATTTATGGTTGATTTTTGACTTAATATGTTTCATTACAAGTGGTCTGCGATGGTTATTTCTCGAAGGAAAGCCTAGCTTATGGTTACCAGTTTTCAATCTCTTTCTTTCCAACTTCTTTGGAGTCAGATTATTTTGTCTTATATTTCACTATTTGGCTGAGATAATGTTCATTCAGTAAGAATGGACTTTGAATTTGACTCAGTCACTGGATGTTTTGTTTCTTATTTTACAATTAGATAACAAGTATATGCAGGCAACGTGAATATTACGAAGTTTGAAAGCAACTGATAACATCAGAAAATACGGAAACCAAACATAAAATAAAATGCAAACACTTAAATTAAATTGCTAAACCAACTTTCCAGAAACCTAACCATAAATGATATGGAAAAAGGTATCCGTAAAGGCCTTTGAGAGGGAAATAAAAATAATAGATTTTGTAGATATGGAACTCTGTAATCTGAAGAAGCACAGATGCCAATTGATATTATCAGGGGTGTAAAATGAGAAAGCTTCTATAAGATAAACAATAATATTACAATACTAGATTTATTTTTTGATATTGCAATAAAATTTCAACAGTTAGCTTTCTGATGTGCTGATTTTTGAAGATATCTGCTTAAACACCATTGCCACCTTTTCAACTTTGCAGTTACCGCTGCTCCTTCATATTCTTTCATACATGGCATTACACCACCACTACTCTCTCATTGCCACCTTGTCCCTTATGCTTTAGATGATAGAGAGCTCAAGCTTTTAGTTGTAGAATGTGCTGATGGTTAAATAGCAGCTGTGCATGATAACTTTAACATTTTCCACATCTTAGATTTATTTAATTTTTTTGTCTAAGCTTTGTTATACATCTTCTCAATGACATTTTCTGTTCACCTTAGCATACTTTTCTACCCTATTGTATTATAACATATGCCAGAGTGCCAGACTTTTTTCTCAATACTCGCATCTTATTATTTACTTCTAGGTTAGTTCTCGGCAGAAGGAAACTAGTAGCACCTCAGGAATGCGCGAGACTGTTGAAACAAGTTTGCTTTTACAACATAGAGCAAAGGTATGGAATTCATTTTCCACTGTTTCCGTATTGATGTCAAAGTTTAAATGCTGAAACTAGTTAGTCATTACGAGTTCATGAAACTTTTGTGGGCTGTTTTGGCCATTGTTATAGAAATAACTATCTCATAGTAATTTAATTTGGATTATTTCTTCTCCTTTTCATTTTCTTATTTCAACTACAATAGGAGATAGTGCCAAAGCGGATACTACAAATGGAAGAAGCCATTAGAAATCGTGATTTTGCGTCATTTTCTCAACTGACCTGTAACGATAGCAACCAGTTTCATGCAGTGTGCCTGGATACGTCCCCCCCTATATTTTACATGAATGATACATCCCATAGGTAGATTCTGATAATTTAATTTTGCCAGTTGGTTAGTTACTATCATGTCTATGTGATCAGATCGCAGGTGTGGCACAGTTCTTTTCTAATTTATTATCAATGGTTCTACTACACAGTTCTTTTCTGAAGAAGCTCCCCAGGTTTGAATTACTTTCTTTGTCATATCATATAATGTCTTAAAAGGGTCAAATTCTGCAAAGCTCTTTGTTACCAATCACAGAAAATGCTGAAATTAAATTAAATTCATTCGTTTTATAATAATAAAATCAGCTGACCGGGCTCTTTGCTTGAGAGAAATTATTAAATAACTATGAGCAGAATATCAGATAAGTCGTGAAGATAATCCTATCCCATTACATATTTAAGGATATAAACATGGCCTACATGTATTTACCTAAGCCTTTGAATTGTGTTATGGGAAACGGGCTCGAAAGTGAAGGGACACACTTTATATTCACCGAGCTCTTAAAAAAATCGTAAAGAAAGGTGCTGTCTGTCAGAAAAATAAACGGAGCACAGTTTCCAAACGTGTACTCGACATAGGTCATATAAACTGAAACAACTGTGTGCAGACTACAAATGGAAAGATCTTATTTTCATTAATTGTAGCAAGTACCACTGTGCCCAAACAAAAAGCTCGACCTTAGGATCGGAGAATATTTCCAGATGGGTTTGTTAAGAAGGAACCTTGTTGATATCTTGATAAAATCATTTTTTTTTAATTGCCCTACATTCATAATCCTGCATCTTTGAAGTTTTGTGCAAATTTCAAGTCATGCTTTGAAGCATCAGCTTCACAAGTAAATCTCAGGTTAACTTCTGAATGGATCCTCTGACTTGCATGCATATCAACTTTCATCTTTAGCTACTTAAATAAAACAAATGAGCCAATAAATCCCAGTCCTGTGACACATTTCTTGCTTCTTGTTGTATGCCAGCAATATCTGCCTCAAGAAGTGAGCCACCTGATGTGAAGTACAGGCATCAAGCTATCTTTGGGGATTGATTTAACCTATTCTCTTTGTTCCTCTCATTTTTTCAAGTATCACCACTTCACTTTTTCTCTATAACTAAGTTTCATGTGACGTAAGGCCCCCTACGTTGCATCAAATCTATGCATAATTCATCCATGAATAATGTGTAGCTTGTTTGTATTGTGTGATATATATTACATGGAGGCGCACGTAAACAAAAAAAAAAAAAAAAAAAAAAAAACCGTGTAAAAATCCACAGGTATCTATTTTGACTTGCAGATAGCTTATACATTTGATGCGGGGCCCCGTTTTGCTTTCCGATGAAAGTCAGTCTCTTCTCAACACTGAAAATGGACTCCCCAAGTGAGTTCATGGTTGATCTATTCTTCATCATGCTTGACTAGAAGACCCTTTCAAGGCAGCCTGTGGCTGTGGTATCCATGGCATGATTATTTGTTCTTTGATTTCTGTCCACTTTCACAGTCTATGTTGTTTACTTATGTATTTGTTATTCTTGTTTTCAAATCTATTTAGCATGTTTTCTCTGAGACAAGTATCGTTCCATTTTATTGTGCAAAGCATAATAAATTTTTATTGTGCAAAGCATATAATCTCTGAGACAAAATATTTATATAATAAATTTTGAAACTATAGTACATGACGATATTAATATCTAAAAATATATGGATAATGGTTTTAGCATGAGTTATTGTAAAAATAGTAAAATGATGCTCTTTTCAATCCAAAAATCTTGACCGTATAACTTTTTTCTCTTGGATTCATATGTTTTGACCGTTTGTAAATTTAATACATAATTATCTCATTTTTTCCAATTGTATTCCATTATTCTTAAATACTTTTTTTTCATCTCCAATCTTTTTCTCTCTTTTTTCTCCTCAATAATTAATTATTACAAAAGAGTATTTTAATTAAATTACCCTAAATTTTTACATTATTTAACCATTTCTTAAAATCAATACATTTTCCATACGATTAAAACTTTTGGATAGGAGGAAGTGATGTTCATGTAATTAACATGATATTTTCAATTATAATGTTATAAACTTAAAAAAAATGTCAAAAGTTGCAGTTATTAGGAGTGTTCATAAATGGGTGTCTACATGAATGACAATTATTGTGAAGTGTGTCGTGTTTCATAGTTACATGTATGGCTTTTTTTACCAATGCAGGGTTAATTTTGAAACTATTTATCAATTTAGGGGGGGGGGGGTAAAACTATTTCCCAAGGGGAGTCGTTTTTTGACAAGCTGGAAAAGAGAGGAATTTTTTTTTCCAGACGTGGCAGTGGCGCTACAGCGGTGGCGCCGGGGCTGGTAGCGCCACCAGTCCCCATTGGTTGCCGACATTTTTTTTATTTAAAAAAAAAAAGTAACGGGGGGAGCCAGCAGCGTTGGACAATCAAGTTCATGCCCAGGCAATTCCATGTTGCTTTAGCTATAAAGGGAGGAAGCCTTCCTAGTTAGCATAGTTGGGAATTAAGTCCCACATTACTCAAATATGGAAACCATTCCCTTTGAGTGGGCTATATAAGAAGCTCTCTTAGAGTGCTTGATTTCAAAACCAAAATGAGGTAGCCCTCAATATTTGGAAAACTAGTTTAAACTTTGTTAATTTTATAGATTGGTAGGGCTAATAGATTGTTGGTTTAATCGGTTTAACCGACTTTTAGTTTTTTGGCCGAATTGTTTTCGGTTTCGTAAATGGGCCGAAAATGGCGAAATTGGGCCGAAAATGGAAATTTGGCCCAGACCAATTTGCTTAAGCGAAGGGAGTTTCGCTTAAGCGAAAATGGTCCAGAGATGAAGAAGTTTCCAGAGTTGAGTTTGCTTAAGCGAACTAAATTTTGCTTAAGCGAAATAGTCAAAGTCGAAGATTTCTCGGTAGACTTCTAGAATGGCGATGGAGGAGACATTTCGCTTAAGCGAACTGAGGGGGTTCAGCAATTATAAATAGGGGTTCATGATTCACTATTCACCATCAGAAAATCCTATAACGAAACTTTTGCCTAAAAACCTTCCGTAGGCAAGAAAATACTTAGAAATAGTACCAAATCCCTATGTAAACAAAAGTTGGTAGGCGGAGACTCTAGGAATTTGGAGTTCGGAAACCCAAGGCGATGCCAAGATTCTGTCGGAATCGAGGTAAGAAGGAGATCTTTCCCTACTCTTTAAGCTTAGGGTTTGTAACATCGCTGGCAGACTTCTAAGGGAGAGGTACATGAATGAACCGATACACCGGAATGATTTTAAAGGAGGGGTACATGAATGAACCGATACACCGGAATGAGAGGGAGATCTTGAGACCGTGTAGGTGTGGGACTACATAGTACATGAAGGCTTAAATGAATTAATTGGTACTACCCATATCAACAAGATGCATCTTCTTTTCGGTAACTCATCTCTTAAGAACTCCACAGTTAAGCGTGCTTAACTTGGAGCAATTCGGGGATGGGTGACCTCCTGAGAAGTTTCCCGGAAAGTGTGCGAGTGAGGACAAATCAAGCTGAAAAGACCTGTGTTGATACGTGTGTGGATATTCTGCCAGTTTAGATAACTGGATATTCTGTCCGAATAATAAATTAAAAGTGTGAAAAAAAATAAATAAATAAAAGCTGAAATTATGCCCTAATGGTTAAGATATTCATGTGGAAAACTCTTCGGATAATAACCTGTTTTAAGTACCGGGGTGGATTCTGATAAAAAGGCGATAAGAGCTTGAAGGTAAGTGGGTATTAAGAGAGACCATTGTGACTCCTCCACTTACCTGGGAATTCATTCTCGTCTTAGAGCATAATTATTATCGGGAACTTTTTTACTTGAATAGATTAAATTGTTTGGGAAAAGTATGTGAAAATATTTAAATTAAAAGACTAAGATGTTAAAATTAATGATGAAAATATTATGCTGACATGCTGACAAACCGAAACTCTGTCCGCCTAAACACTTGAAAATAAACAGTTGTAGGCCGGAACAGTCGGTACTTTGCCCGACCAAATATTTGGAATTAATAACCCTTAAGCCGTTATGTTGCCCGAGTATCGAACCGTAGTACTGAAAATAATCAAGAAAATAGAGGAAACTCTGCTGGAAGTCCAGTAGATATCGGTTCCGCTTGAGTGGTAATGGGATTATTTTAGACTCTGACCTCTGGACTGCCTATTTTTGTTATGATTATGTTTAATCTATGTTGCGCGGGTACTCTATTTTTGGGCTCGTACCCGTACTGGGTACTTTCTGGGTGCGGGTACGCGCGGGTACGCGCGGGGTACGCTTGGGTACGTACCGGGTACGCTTGGATACGTATCGGGTACGTACCCAAATAATAAAAAAATAATGTGGGTACGTACGGGTACTTCTGGGGTACGTTTTGGGCCTGATGGGCTACGTATTGGGTGCGGCCCAACACGGTTTTGGGTCCAATACCGGTTTTCACCCCATAATTTCCCAAAAAAACCCTAATTTTTCAGATCCCTTACCTTCTCCTTTGTACCTTCTCCCGATCGGCAATCTTCTCCAACCAATCGCCACCGCGACTCGCCAACCAGAAGCCACCACGACTCGCCAACCAGAAGCCACCGCCGTCGCCAACCAGAAGCACCACCGTTGCGAACCAGAAGTCGCGAACCAAAGCCAACGTCGTTGCGAACCAGAAGCCAGCGGCGTCGCGAACCAGAAGCCACCGCCGTCACGAACCAGCAGCCAACCACTTCGCCAGCCAGCAGCCACCGCCGTCGGCAACCAGCAGCCACCATCACGGTTTGCTCGATTTTGATTTTTGATTTTTGATTTTGATTTTGATTCTAATTCCCTTGCACTACTTTGCTTATTTTTTTATTTTCAATGAGTCTATGCTGTGTTGTTCACTATATTTGTTGATTTGCTTCAGTGCTTCTCCTTCCTTCCTTTGATTTTGATTTTTGATTTTGATTCTAATTCCCCTGCACTACTTTGCTGATTTTTTTATTTTCAATGAGTCTCTGTTGTGTTGTTCACTGTATTTGTTGATTTGCTGAACCTTATTCTCTACTGTGTTGGACATATATAATGAACCACTAATTGCCCTTCCATGAGGTGTACATGGTGGTGGTGCGGTACCTGTAATGTCACAGGTGGTGTGACTGGTATCAACAGAGTTAAGATATTTAATTATACCATGGTTCATTAGGTACTATGATTACACATGGTAGAATGACCAGAGTACTTTTTAGTTTTTATATTTCAGGAACTTGCAATGTCATAAGTTGCCCTAAAGAACTTCAAGTTTGGTGGAGATGGATACCAAGGTGATACTGATGCGGTTTGATGTATGCGGTTTGATGTATGGGATAAGTTCAATGCTACCGGGGCTGAAATTCTTGAAGTTGCTTCTCTCTCACTTGATGAGCTTGACATGGAGGCTATTCTTTTCTGTGATGATGGAGAAGGAAATGAAGAAATTGACACCTTTGGAGTTTAAAACTTATGTTTTTGTTATGCTTTTGTGATTGAACAATATTAGTATTTTATGAGACTGTATTGTGTTATGTTCTTTTGAAGTATTTTGTACATGCTAAGTTTTTTTTTTTTGATGTTATGCTATGCCTATGCATTAATGTGGCTTTAGTTTTTGTGCAATTTTGTTATATTTTGTCATATAATTTTTTAAATAAATAAATAAATATATATATATATATATATTTATTATATATATTAACGTACTCGTATTCTAGTTTTTACGAAAATGCCGTACTCCCGTATCCGATATGTACACGAACATGTGCAACATAGTGTTTAATCCTTTGTTTAAAGTGTTTGGAAATATCTCACTCCTTTAACATTGGTAGGTATCACTGGCATTGTGGAATTCGAAAGTGGACATTGCGGAACTGAAGGAGGAAGAGGGAACTGTGCAAGTTCTTTTTGTGAAAATTATGTAACCCCGAAGTTTTTTGAACATTGTATTCTGAAAATTGATCTTACAAATATAAATATTTAATTTCTTTTTCCTCTTCCAACTACTTTACTAAATTTATTTTATTATAAAAGGGTGCTACACACGACCTTACATCAAGCATCATAGATTAAACGGCATCTGATTTAATCAAACATAATTTGGAACCAGGGCATTTAATTTTAAACATTTCTTCAAAGTTTTAGCTATGGGTCAATTCTATTTGAGAAAATTAGACTAATCATCTTTCTCCCTTAAAATTTGTCTCCCCTATTGTTTCAAAAGTTACACTCATCCTCCCCCATTCCCCTATTGTTTCAAAAATGGTGTAAATTAATGCAAAACAACAATGGTAATCAATGTAATTAAGCCAATGGGAGATCACAATTGTATTTTGAAAGATCAAATGATGCAATTGGTTTCAAAGTTATGATGAGGCATAAATAATAACGCATAAATAAATAGCCAAGACATTAGCATAGTTTTGCAAGATATGATACTATAAAAAACGATGGAATGGAAGATAACAACCATCTGACAGATAGTTAAACTAACAAAAGAGGACAAGGAAAACTTAATTCAAACAGAACTTTATGCTAAAGTGAGACATTAAAGAAATTAAAAAAAAAAAAACCAAAGGCGTTCAAATCGATCTTTTATACTTAGGAGTAAAACATACATGTTATTCAAGATTTTTGGCTACTAATTGCATAAGATGTCTATAGATACCCACGTAATGTGACTGGGAAATGTGTCAAAAATTGTCAGCAATTGAGTGATAATGTTTCATGTTAAAGTTTATCATCACGCACAGGGTTATAGGCAACAAAATTGGTAAACCAAATAACCAAATGCTGCGACATAATAAACTTGCATTGGGGTTTTAATTTTGGGTTTCGTGTGCTTTAGAACACTCCTCCTAGCATTTTATCTTTTAATGGTGGAATTACATGACAAAAAACGGACACTGATTGATAGATAGTTAATTATAAATTAGTCTCCGAAATAAGAACACGTGAATCATATTACCGAATGACGTTAATGTTCCATAAAGTAGGGATTAATTTGACCGATTTCAACAACCTCAACAACTAATTTGACAATATTTGTTAATTTTTTTGACCAAAACAATGTCATTTTGGACATTTCATTAAGCCATGTGTTAAGGGACGTCAGGAACTAATATAATTGACGTATTCCTATCTTTAAAAAATCAATTTACTATTTCTAAAATATGATGGAGTAGATTGATAGTTACTTATAAAATTAGGACCAATGTAACATATTTGTCATAATTGATTAATAATTGATGAGATTATGTTTTTAAGTCGTATACAACGCGAATCGGTCCTCTCTCTCTCTCTCTCCTCAGCCACTTGGCTTCCAGAGAGCTCAACTCTCTCTCTCTCTCTCTCTCAAGTTTTCATTTTGATCCACGTTTGATTTCTCGCATATACTTGCTTTATCTGATGAGGATGGATACTTGAATTTGTTTGATACTCGCCACCACGACCTTCGAAGAAAACGCAGGTTTGATTTTTTTTTTTTACCCCTCCTCAAATCTCTTTTCTGATGCTTGTGTGCCCTAGGGCACATATTATAAAACTCATATTATATTGGTTAAGTGTGTGTTAAAAAAAGTTAACGCATTTACAAATTTTATCTGCATTGTGTAAATTGAGCTTATTAGCTTGGGAACTATGTCACATTACACCTATAGAATTTTTTACATTGGTTGTTTTCTGCTAATGTGAAATTCTTATTCTTTTAATCTCAGATAAATCAAAGATTTGTGAATGGGCTACTCATTTTAATGCTGTTTTTGATGTCTGTAGGATTAAGGTAACCCAGTGTTTGCATTCATATTTCTCTTATCCTACATTTTTTTGGGCAAGTACTGTAATTCTTTATCAACTATTTGATTGTGAATGATTTATAATACTTTTGCAGGAGGATACACAGATTCTCACAGTTTCTGGTGATCAAACAGTAAGTGATAACAGAGACTATCAATTTACTAATGTAGTAATGTTGCTAACCCAAAAAATACCTGTATTAAATGTGATTGTGAATTTGGTGCATTTTTTCTGTGTCTCTATTGCCTTATCCTGTGATTGGCTCCCAGTGTACTTGCTGGAATTGGACTTGAAAGCACTGTACTCCTTTTTTTTTTTTAATTCAGAGAGCAGTGATTGATTATCATCATAAACTTTATAGAGCACCCAAATGTAGACATCCACTATTAACTACATTATTGGGTTATGCACTTATTCTAATCTTTCATTGTCAGCAGAACGTTTTGGAGCATATATAGTTGAGAACAAGCACATAGATTCCAATTTCATGTCATTGAATTAGAGTTGGACAAGCATTCACAAAAAACTTGTAACTTGATATAGTAACATACAAGAAGCTTCCTCCAAGCTAATTTTATTTAAAAATTCTTGTGATATATAAAACACTTAAGACTTACTGATGGTATGGGATGTTCAAGAAAAGAAATGTATTGGAATGCTGATGGGGCACTCAGGACGTGTGAAATCTATGTCTTCTCATCCGACTAATGCTGGTCATATTTGAATGACTTTTTATCAGCATCTATGAGTTTGTAAACATCTCTTGATTTTCCTCAAATGAAAAGTTACATATTAACAGTTAATGTCTCCAAATCTGCAGATATTATTGTCTCTGCTTCAAGAGATGGATCTTTTCGTCTTTGAGACTTAAGATGCAGCCCTGCAGCTAATAGGTTTGGGGAACCTTACACATGGTAAGTAGGAGTTTTTCATTTGCATGAGTCCTGTACTGATTGTTATATTATCAGTTAATCATTAACAATTCATTGTAATTTATTAGTTTCTTTAAAACTTATTATCTGGTTTCTTCAGCACTTCGATGGCAGTTGTCAAAGGAGCACATGTTTCATCTCAATCAAAAGCGAGTTAGGAAGAGCAAGGTGAGCTGCTTTTAGCTTATGTCCCTTTCCATTTTGCAAGCTATATCTTTCTGACAATTCTAATCACAAGAATTCAGTGTTAATGGGTTTATGGAGCTCAAGTAAAAAAATGTGGTTGCCTTATTTGATTGTGTCAATGGGTTTATGAATAATAGAGAAATGAGTGTTAATTACACCATAAGAATTCAGCGTATCAAAATGAAAATTTTAATTGCGGGGTGATGTTTGATTAACATAATCATTGATTTTTTTTTTCTGTGAGCTGATTCTAAGGCATCTTATACAATTAAACTCTATAGAAGATAGTTAACTCAAATTAAGTATGCATATAAATCGTTTTCAGCTATGGTTCTCAAAACAATATAATTTCAATTCCTATCCGTTCAATTCATTACAACTGCTAATTTTTCCCACCTTTAATTTTTTTCAAAGAACCATATCAATATCATAAAGCAATATGATGAGAGGGGTACAATATCATAAAGCATAATAGCCATATCAATTAAATTAGTTAAATATTTGTTGTCGTAGATTTTCAAGGTTGGTTCCTTATAAATTGATTTGAAGGTTTGAGTTCTTAGCTTACGAAAAAAGCCTATGATGTGGCGGAGGTCGATGAAAGGGTGAATAGAGCAATAGCAGCGGCAAAGAGAGCAGTCAAGGCAGCTAGAGTAGCTGCTGTCAAGGCTGTGCAAAAGCAAATGTTTTGTTTCTCTAACAAAAGAGAGTGAGTCCTTAGTAATTGATTACAGCACCAACAACGTAACCTACTAAAACAATAACTTATTCGACTACACCCATATGAGAACCAAAGGATCACCAAACAACCCAAAGAAAAAACTAAAAAAAGGTCAGGTCGAAAAAAAAAGCATTTGGCATTAAATTAAACCAAGAACTAGGCTAATGACAGTACCTGTTTTATATGTTAATTGAAAAACACAACTTTTAAGTTTTCAAAATTTTGAATGCATTGTATCTTTTTTTTTCCAATACCTTAGAATCAGCTCACAGAAAAAAGAATCAATGATTATGTTAATCAAACATCACCCAGCAAATAAAATTTTCATTTTGATACGCTGAATTCTTGTGGTGTAAAAAAATATACTTTGTTATTCATTTCAAATTAGAGTGAAAGTTGAAACCAAAACAGAGAAAATTAAAATACCAACACCACAGATTGAGGAGAAAATAGCTATCCTTTTCACTATATCTATGCAACCAAAAAAAAGGCAACAACAATAGTAGCTAGATACTAATGCCAATGAAATTCATTAAAAAAAGGCTTAACCATGAAACAATCAATCCTAACATAAGCTAGAGAGATTTAAGGTTTAATTAACACTCATTTCTCTATTACTAATAAACCCATTAACACAATCAAATAAGCCAACCACATTTTTTTTACTTGAGCTGATACATATGTGGAGTAATAGAAAAAATAAGGTGGCAATCAGATCTAAAAACTATATTTGCATCAATGTTTTGTGATTGGAAAGAAGGCATAGAAACTTCACAGGACCATCTGTCACTCAAATTTCTAATCCCTAAACAAATTTCTCATCTGCCTCAATTGTTATGTGATCCTATGCACGTGAATGTGTGAACAATGAATAATAAAACACCGTGAAGAATAATGAAATCAATGAAAAAAAGGAAAAAAGAAAAAGGCAGTAGTAAAAACTAAAAAATGTTACAAAACAATACAACAAGGAGTCTTCATAAAACTAAGAGTGAAACGACCATATTAGTCCCTCAAATTATTAATTAGTCATCACAATATCATTTTACGCCCCCTGAAATGATAATAATTATTGGTTATAATAGTCCCTAAAATTGAAACGATCGGGTCATATTAATACAGTATATATTTACGGAGGAGCCTATTCGACTTATACGTTATAATATCAAGGACTAATATGATCGATGTCTACAATTTTACAAACTATTTTGACAATAATGTTTATAATTTTAGAGACTAAAAATGATAGTTTTTTACCCTTCATCTGTTTTTCACAACTTTTCCAAAATTTAAACGATTATCTCTCATTTTTACTCACACACACTACTTTTTTTTCAATCCTTTCATCTTTCCTTTCTCTTTCCACATCCACATTCTTCATTTCTTCTTTGCTCAAATAAAATTCCATATTCACGTAATTATCTTCAACATCTCATCTTTCTCATCCAATATCATGAAACCACCACCACGCTTAAAGAGGAATTTAACAAGATAATTAGTTACATAGTTATAACTTGGCTAATTGCGGGTTCATTGTCACATGAACCATACATTAATATTGCCAAATGTCGGACCTAGAACCTGCAGCGCATTCATCACATGAAAATTGGCTAAAATCATTTGAATATAGACATAATTAAAAAGAAACTAAATTATCTTGCAACGTTGTCAAACTATAAATATAACAGCAGTGACAAATGAGGTTTAATAATCCTCCATTATTTGGCTCGATCTCATTTATTCATGGAGGATGAAGTGTGTAAATAATATGATTGCAAATATAGGTTTTGGGAGATAAGATTCTTTGATTAAGTTTTTAAGAAGGTTTTGGGTGAACAAGGTTTTTGAGAAGGTGGTGGGTGTAAATAGTGATGATTAGTTAAATATTAGGTTTTTAGGATTACGAGTGTAAATAATAGAATCGGGGTGTGAATATTAGATATATGGGTGTCAGTAATAATATAAGGGTAATATTGATAACTAAGTGTAAAAAATTATAAAAATCGGGTGCGAGTAATAATAAAATAGGTGTTAATAACATCTCTCTAATATGAAGGACTAATATGATGGTCTTTTTATGTAAAACTAATGTTCTCAGTCAGACAAGGCCCTTTAGATAATGAAATTCCATAAATCAATTTTTCTCAATAATTAATATAGTTGATAAGCTTCTTTTAGAATTCCAATTGTTGACCTTATAGCAGCAACTTTTTTGCAAAATGAATTATTTCTATTATACTTTTTATCATATTAAAATTTGGACAAGCTAATTTAAATGACATTATTTCCTGTGGCTTATTTAGGCCTTTTGTCCATTAAAGTTAACGTATTTTGGTTTTAGTTCATAAAAATTATTTTACTGAGACCAATCCTTAAATTTTCAAATATTTTGATTTTGATCTTCACCGTTAGAAAAAATATGTTATCTGCTTATGTGGTTAACGGAACACCACATAAGTAGCCATGCGGTATGAGGTGACGTCCAATAAGTGGTATATATGACAGGATGATAAAGCCCATGGACGGAAAATGTTCTCATACGAAATTTTTTGCGTTTATGGACTTGAAGCATCCACATCACACCATCTATTTGACACATCTCATCACATGACTGTTGATGCATGCGATGTTCCGTTACCTATGTCAACAATTAACAAAGTTCTTCTAATAGATGAAAGCAAAACCAAAATATTTGAAAATTTAAAAAATAATCCCGATCAAAATAATTTTTAGGGACTAAAATCAAAACATGCTAAACTTTAAAAATAAAAAACTTAAATAAGTTTTTTCTTATTCAGAAGTAGACTATGCAAAAATTGAGCTTTCATTATACAAGCTTTTCATATGTTAACAAATCAACAGGCCCATCAAATATTCCCTCCGTTTCATTGAGTTTGACCTTTTAGGCCTGGGCACACAGATTAAGAAAAAAGTGTTGATTATTGTAAGTATTATATATGGTTTGTCCACAATGCTCCTATTTAATCATTATTGAAAATTGTAGTAGTATTTAATTTTTATTAGTAAGTGTGTCCATTAATTAATGTATAGTGTTTTAGAGATGATAAAAGTAGAATTAATGAGGAGTAAGAGAAATGATTGAATGAAAGGTTAAAATTGGAAAAATTAAAAGAATATGTTTGTGTATAGAAAATGTAAAAGACCAAACATTGTAAAACAAAAAAAAAGTCTAAAAGATCAAACTCAATGAAACGGAGGGGAGTAGAAGATAATGATGTATTGTCAACATCGGGAAAGAAAAATGAAATATAAGTACAACATTTACAAATGATAAGCATCAGTTGTTGTAACCTACCTCTCTAAATTTTTGAAATAAAAAGCAACCCATTTTTCAAAACCAAGATATCAAAAGAATGATTTTTGTTTGTGAAATCTTATGATCTGAAATGACATTAATTAACAAAGTTTAAAGTGGATGCCTAAATTAAACTTGGAGAAAAAAAATGTCACTACAACAAAATTTGATTTTTAATTTTTAGTGACATTTATTTAATAACAATAAGAAAAATGCCGATAAATTATTACTACATACTAACTAGTATTTTTACCCATGCTATGCAAGGGATGAGATGTTTTTTTTAGCAACCATATAAAATACGTAAATTATATTTCACACATTTCTATCTATAGTTATATGGTTAAGTTTTTTGGTCCACTCTTTTTATTAAGACTTAAGAGGACCTATCCACTCTCTTTTTTCTTTATTCCTAGTCCTTCATTTACATGTTGTTATGCATCAAGGGCCACTTTGTGGAACCGGGTACCTTTAAATCCGGTTACTTCAAATCAATGACTGAAAATGTTGGTGCACATTGGGCTGCCCAAATCGATGGCCGAAAATGCTCTGCAAGATCCTGCCCACTTGATGCTCCTTCAAATTTTTTGTCTGTTTCGGGCTTTCGGATAAAAGTGCACAGACTAATTAATTCTACTTAGTTATAGAAATTTTTTATTTTTTGTTTACATTTACTATCTTTGTCCACTCTTTTAACATTTTTATTTTATCCCTATTTATACTGTCCTATATTAATTTTCAACAAATATTAATTACTTTTTGCCACAACACCATATTTATTTAATACTTTTTAAATTCCCGATATTATTAATAAGGATAATTTTGAAAATGTATATCAAAAATTCACATTTCCAATACAATTAACTAAATAATCAAATTTTTTAATGAACATGAAATTTCCCAAATATAAATAGTGACGGAGGGAGTAATATTTAATATTTACTCCTTCTAGTTCTATATGTAAGAGTAAGATTTTTATAGGCAAATTCACGCTTACCAAGGTTATTAGTGGTGTTGGATAAGTGAACATTAATTATACTTTTTCAAAATTACCTTTATATTGTTACTGAGATTCTAAAAAGCGTTGACTTAATAAGGGTGTTTTCAAAAATAAGTAATTAAATATTACTCCCTTCATTTTATTGAGTTTGACCTTTTAGGCCTGGTCACACAGATTAAGAAAGTGTTAATTATTGTAAGTGTAATATTATATATATTTTGTCCAAAATGCCCATATTTAATCTTTATTGAAAATTGTAGTTTCAAATTTCGGGATTTGTTTCAAATATTCAATAACTTGATTTATAATAATGAGGTTAATATTTTTTTTGTTACTTTATGTGTAATATTTAATTTTTATTGGTAATTATGTTCATTAATTATGTATAGTGGTTTAGAGATGAAAGAGATGATGATAAAAGTAGAATTATTGAGGAGTGAATGAAATGATTGAATGAAAGGTTAAAATTGGAAAAAAGAATATGTTTGTGTATTGAAAATGTAAAAGGCCAAACATTATGAAACAAGATTAAAAGGCTAAAGGTCAAACTCAGTGAAACGGAGGGAGTATTAGAAATTGAAAAAAGTCTTACAAATAGGATAAAATTTTCCCAAAATATCTTGCAAATAGGACTCGAGAGATCATCTTTTTAGCAACTATTTTTAATGTTTTTACTGGCTATTTTTACCATAGTTAATATTTCTTCACTAACTATCCCTTTATTTATCATTATTTATAAGATATTTTTAACTCATTCATATAAATTAAGAAATTTAATTAGTGGTAGTTATTACTCTTAAATTAACGTTATAAAAAATGCCAAAATTACGAAGTTATACATGTAATGATGTACTCCTTCCGGTAAATATTAACAATAAAAGAATAAAAAAAAGTTGTATTTATTTATTGTTTCTTGCTAATAAGTTTACCATACTTTATTTTTCGAGAATCTGAGAAAAAAGAACATATTTTTCAATAATAACATTTAACTATATTTGGATGTTTAATTAATGTCTTAAAGATATTTGTTAATATTTTCCTTATTTTTATAATAAAAAATGTTCGCTTTTAATTTCTAGAATTGAGATTTAAATTTTTTTTTCTTTAAATAGAAAAATAAATCTCAACAATGCGTTAATCAAGAACCGAAGGGTGTATCAGTTTTAAATTTTAAATTGGAAATAACGGCACAAATTCAATTTGCCACGAAGGAATCCGGTAACTTCTGCATATGAAATTATGAATAAGACAAAATAACCTGATAAAGATAGGTGTTAGCTAGTTGCAGAACTATGGCACAGCCAGATAAACATTAACCTGTTTCTTTTGCGAAAAAACCAGTATAACTGCCTATACTAAGTTATAAAAATAAAGCGGATCAGTCTACTCCTTATGGAGGGGTGACAGTAAAATCGTTCAGTTATATGAGCTAAAATATAAATATAAGGTGTTTAACTTTCTTGGAAACAACAACAATTAACGAAATTTTATTTCTAAAGATTTTAGCTCACCAATGAATTGCACCCTAAATTTTGAAATTCTTTTATGCAAATTTTTTTTATTAAACTAACCTAGACTTAAAAAATCAGCATCCACAAGTCTAAAAAATTGATCATATTATCGCTTTAATGTCTCCAACCTCTTGAATGAATAGGACCCCAATATTGATGCAATCAAAATTTTCCAAAATACCAATCTAATCTTAAATAAACATCATCCGCAAATCTAAAAAATGTTTCAAATTATTATATTTTCAAAAATTCCAACACCGTATGAATTTGCATCACCAACATTTTTACAACCAATTCTTTTTTTTTTTAAAAAAAAAACAAATTTAGTCTTAAAATACTATCACTCACAAACGTAAACAATCATCAAACTTATCTTTTTAAGATTTTCAATCAGAAATAATTATGCATGATCATTAAATTACAGTTCCAATATTGCTCATAATTCGAACACACACTTAACCCATTCTAATCCAAGCAAATATGTAAAACAACACATTCCCAATTTGAAAATGATTTTCAAAACAAGTCAAATTATAAACAGTCACGTCAATTGATAAAATAAAGATATTAAATATCAACTACAGGTTTCAAATACCAGACAATTACATTTTCTCCCTAGTCATTGATTTTTTTTATAAGGAAAATTTATCAAGTACCAAACAACTATGATAAAGTGGAATAGGATTCAAGTTGCTATAATCTCTTGTTATAATTCCTTTTCTTTGTAGATCCCATTAGCAGCAACACCCCATACGACCCATCAATGCCTAAAAAAGCAGGGAGCCTCCTTCATACGACCCGTACAGTAAAGTTTTGGATGTTGCGGTCCAGAATCTGATGGGGATTTCTCCAGTGCCTCGCTAACTGCCTTTGTCAACTGAAAATTGATTTTTGTATTCGAGAGACACTCAACAATCTCGTGAGTGAAATCCCCACTTCTACCAAACTCGGGGTAACGTCGGCTGTAACAATACTTGTTTCGGGTTGTACCCGCAAGAAGAACACAAGGGCTATCCACATCTGGCGCAACATTAACATACGGAGGTTCGTCATCCGGACCAAATTGTTGGACCAAGTTGTGGAGAAAGCCTCCGATCCGGCAAACGTCGACAATGAACGTGCAAGAAGGATGGATGGCGGCCGCCAACCCACTGATCTCCTCAGCTTCAATTCGAAAAAAAACAACATTATACAAATATTAAATAAAATAAAACATAAGACAATCAAGAAAATTGACTTAACTACACTAAATTAGAATAAAATGAAACAGATATAGGACGAGAATGAAGCAGAATGTTTCCAAGAGGTATATAATTGAATTAGTTGTTGATCTAAACAAAAAGCATATTCTATGTTTAAGTATTACACTGAAAAAGCCTTGGACTTAATGCTTGCTGTATGGGTTCATATTAGTCAAGACCATAAAAAAATTCTCACTATTTCCCAATAACCGAGAACATCAAAGAATAAAGGTATGAGGTATTATTGTAAGTAAAAATTTTAGATTGACACTAGCTATCTACTACTCCTTTCCTAGCCTCAACTTGGTTTTTAATTCTATAAATAAACTTCATTGGTGCAGGGAGAAATTGAGGTTGGTGATGCATGGTCTTCATGACATTATTAGAACAATCACAAAGTGTCTTGAAGCTCTAAAACAAGCAAGTTTTGAGGTAAACATTAGCAGTCAATTTTTTAATTATTCACGATCTATCACATCTATTGTCTCTTAGTGCCTATGGTAAGAGATGGACATCTTACTACTTTTCACTATTTTGGTTTAAGAAATGAATATGCTAATTGGGATTCAATGCAAATATTCCTAGATTTGTGTAAGGAATCCCAACAAGAGAACAACAAAGTCAAAAGGTTTTCAGTTCGGCAGGCACCCTTTCTTCCTTAGCTTCTATGACTTTCATGGAGACAGCTTGAGTTTCTTCAAACAATAATGGCCTCATGCCCCCCCAAGATAATTTACAAGCCTATCTAGCTACTGCTTCCTCCGATTATATTATTCATTCCTTACGTACCTATGGAATTATGTATTTTGCGTTTGGTCGGATTCTAAAAGATATCACTTTTCTTATGTTTTTGTTTGAGATGCATGTTACGGTGCTTGCAAATAGGATAAAGAATAATCAGCAGAAAGATCATGATTAGTTAGAAGTATAAAAGTTTATGATTTTATCAATTTTTTCTGCACTAAGATTTTACCCAACTATTAGGAAGAACATGGCAAAGCCCAAAGAAAAAAAGAGATTGAAACTGTGCCATTCACATAGGTACAAGCAAAGAACACTGGAAACCATTCAAAGCAGAATCCGGTCAATGAAAGTTTTAAGACATACCGGTAATAATATAAGTATCAGAGCAAACGAATCCATGGTTTTCATCCATAAACATGCCATCTAGTGCGGTTGACATCCGAAGTTCTCCCCCTCCCTCTGTTCCATGTCCACATAGGTAGAACAACATCTCATCGCCCGGTTTCATCAATTTCACTTTGCTTTGTAACAGTGGCCATAACTTGGTTCTGGAGGTGGGTTGAACTCTCCTACTTGGATGATCAGCAAGGAAAATAGTTACATCGCAGGGGTATATCTTCAAAATATTGTCCATGAAATATCTGGCTGAGCGCTCAGCTGTCCCCTTAAGATTGAGACCAGCTATTCCACTGCAATCAGCTCCAACAACGATCAAAAACCTCGTCATGCTGCAAGCAAAGAAAGTAAAAAAAAATTGATGAATATAGATATACTGCTCATAGAAAAAAAATGAAAAAAATTGAAAAGAAATATTATTATTTTACTCTTGCATAAGTAAAGAAAAAAAAAAGAAGTAAAGATAACCTGAACAAGAGGAAAGATGGAATGGAGGGGAGAGGGTGGTATTTCAGAGGAACTCAGAGAAAGGAGAGAGTGAGTGAGTGTATATATAAAGATGGAATGGAGGGAAGAGGGTGGTATTTCTTTACCAGCTCTCTGTGAAGTGAGAGAGAGAGAGAAAAGGTGGATAGAGGACGAAGAATGAGAATGAGAAAGGACGGAGGGAGTATTATTTTAAAAGTTGTGTATTACAAACCGAGTCTTAATATGGCCTAAGTAATAAAACTCTCTCACTTTTATTTCCAAGGTTTCCTTTTTGTCCCCATCATCAGATTCTGAATAATAAAGAGTCCGAACAATTTTCACCTTAAAAAAAAAAGCGTCTGAATAATACCAGCACCGTTTTAGCTCAAGCAAGTTTTGAGGTAAACATTAGCAGTCAATTTTTTAATTATTCACGATCTATCACATCTATTGTCTCTTAGTGCCTATGGTAAGAGATGGACATCTTACTACTTTTCACTATTTTGGTTTAAGAAATGAATATGCTAATTGGGATTCAATGCAAATATTCCTAGATTTGTGTAAGGAATCCCAACAAGAGAACAACAAAGTCAAAAGGTTTTCAGTTCGGCAGGCACCCTTTCTTCCTTAGCTTCTATGACTTTCATGGAGACAGCTTGAGTTTCTTCAAACAATAATGGCCTCATGCCCCCCCAAGATAATTTACAAGCCTATCTAGCTACTGCTTCCTCCGATTATATTATTCATTCCTTACGTACCTATGGAATTATGTATTTTGCGTTTGGTCGGATTCTAAAAGATATCACTTTTCTTATGTTTTTGTTTGAGATGCATGTTACGGTGCTTGCAAATAGGATAAAGAATAATCAGCAGAAAGATCATGATTAGTTAGAAGTATAAAAGTTTATGATTTTATCAATTTTTTCTGCACTAAGATTTTACCCAACTATTAGGAAGAACATGGCAAAGCCCAAAGAAAAAAAGAGATTGAAACTGTGCCATTCACATAGGTACAAGCAAAGAACACTGGAAACCATTCAAAGCAGAATCCGGTCAATGAAAGTTTTAAGACATACCGGTAATAATATAAGTATCACAGCAAACGAATCCATGGTTTTCATCCATAAACATGCCATCTAGTGCGGTTGACATCCGAAGTTCTCCCCCTCCCTCTGTTCCATGTCCACATAGGTAGAGCAACATCTCATCGCCCGGTTTCATCAATTTCACTTTGCTTTGTAACAGTGGCCATAACTTGGTTCTGGAGGTGGGTTGAACTCTCCTACTTGGATGATCAGCAAGGAAAATAGTTACATCGCAGGGGTATATCTTCAAAATATTGTCCATGAAATATCTGGCTGAGCGCTCAGCTGTCCCCTTAAGATTGAGACCAGCTATTCCACTGCAGTCAGCTCCAACAACGATCAAAAACCTCGTCATGCTGCAAGCAAAGAAAGTAAAAAAAAATTGATGAATATAGATATACTGCTCATAGAAAAAAAATGAAAAAAATTGAAAAGAAATATTATTATTTTACTCTTGCATAAGTAAAGAAAAAAAAAAGAAGTAAAGATAACCTGAACAAGAGGAAAGATGGAATGGAGGGGAGAGGGTGGTATTTCAGAGGAACTCAGAGAAAGGAGAGAGTGAGTGAGTGTATATATAAAGATGGAATGGAGGGGAGAGGGTGGTATTTCTTTACCAGCTCTCTGTGAAGTGAGAGAGAGAGAAAAGGTGGATAGAGGACGAAGAATGAGAATGAGAAAGGACGGAGGGAGTATTATTTTAAAAGTTGTGTATTACAAACCGAGTCTTAATATGGCCTAAGTAATAAAACTCTCTCACTTTTATTTCCGAGGTTTCTTTTTTGTCGCTATCATCAGATTCTGAATAATAAAGAGTCCGAACCTTTTTCACCTTAAAAAAAAAGCGTCTGAATAATACCAGCACCGTTTTAGCTCAAGCAAGTTTTGAGGTAAACATTAGCAGTCAATTTTTTAATTATTCACGATCTATCACATCTATTGTCTCTTAGTGCCTATGGTAAGAGATGGACATCTTACTACTTTTCACTATTTTGGTTTAAGAAATGAATATGCTAATTGGGATTCAATGCAAATATTCCTAGATTTGTGTAAGGAATCCCAACAAGAGAACAACAAAGTCAAAAGGTTTTCAGTTCGGCAGGCACCCTTTCTTCCTTAGCTTCTATTACTTTCATGGAGACAGCTTGAGTTTCTTCAAACAATAATGGCCTCATGCCCCCCAAGATAATTTACAAGCCTATCTAGCTACTGCTTCCTCCGATTATATTATTCATTCCTTACGTACCTATGGAATTATGTATTTTGCGTTTGGTCGGATTCTAAAAGATATCACTTTTCTTATGTTTTTGTTTGAGATGCATGTTACGGTGCTTGCAAATAGGATAAAGAATAATCAGCAGAAAGATCATGATTAGTTAGAAGTATAAAAGTTTATGATTTTATCAATTTTTTCTGCACTAAGATTTTACCCAACTATTAGGAAGAACATGGCAAAGCCCAAAGAAAAAAAGAGATTGAAACTGTGCCATTCACATAGGTACAAGCAAAGAACACTGGAAACCATTCAAAGCAGAATCCGGTCAATGAAAGTTTTAAGACATACCGGTAATAATATAAGTATCAGAGCAAACGAATCCATGGTTTTCATCCATAAACATGCCATCTAGTGCGGTTGACATCCGAAGTTCTCCCCCTCCCTCTGTTCCATGTCCACATAGGTAGAGCAACATCTCATCGCCCGGTTTCATCAATTTCACTTTGCTTTGTAACAGTGGCCATAACTTGGTTCTGGAGGTGGGTTGAACTCTCCTACTTGGATGATCAGCAAGGAAAATAGTTACATCGCAGGGGTATATCTTCAAAATATTGTCCATGAAATATCTGGCTGAGCGCTCAGCTGTCCCCTTAAGATTGAGACCAGCTATTCCACTGCAGTCAGCTCCAACAACGATCAAAAACCTCGTCATCCTGCAAGCAAAGAAAGTAAAAAAAATTGATGAATATAGATATACTGCTCATAGAAAAAAAAATGAAAAAAATTGAAAAGAAATATTATTATTTTACTCTTGCATAAGTAAAGAAAAAAAAAAGAAGTAAAGATAACCTGAACAAGAGGAAAGATGGAATGGAGGGGAGAGGGTGGTATTTCAGAGGAACTCAGAGAAAGGAGAGAGTGAGTGAGTGTATATATAAAGATGGAATGGAGGGGAGAGGGTGGTATTTCTTTACCAGCTCTCTGTGAAGTGAGTGAGAGAGAAAAGGTGGATAGAGGACGAAGAATGAGAATGAGAAAGGACGGAGGGAGTATTATTTTAAAAGTTGTGTATTACAAACCGAGTCTTAATATGGCCTAAGTAATAAAACTCTCTCACTTTTATTTCCAAGGTTTCCTTTTTGTCCCTATCATCAGATTCTGAATAATAAAGAGTCCGAACCTTTTTCACCTTAAAAAAAAAAGCGTCTGAATAATACCAGCACCGTTTTAGCTCAAGCAAGTTTTGCGGTAAACATTAGCAGTCAATTTTTTAATTATTTACGATCTATCACATCTATTGTCTCTTAGTGCCTATGGTAAGAGATGGACATCTTACTACTTTTCACTATTTTGGTTTAAGAAATGAATATGCTAATTGGGATTCAATGCAAATATTCCTAGATTTTTGTAAGGAATCCCAACAAGAGAACAACAAAGTCAAAAGGTTTTCAGTTCGGCAGGCACCCTTTCTTCCTTAGCTTCTATGACTTTCATGGAGACAGCTTGAGTTTCTTCAAACAATAATGGCCTCATGCCCCCCCAAGATAATTTACAAGCCTATCTAGCTACTGCTTCCTCCGATTATATTATTCATTCCTTACGTACCTATGGAATTATGTATTTTGCGTTTGGTCGGATTCTAAAAGATATCACTTTTCTTATGTTTTTGTTTGAGATGCATGTTACGGTGCTTGCAAATAGGATAAAGAATAATCAGCAGAAAGATCATGATTAGTTAGAAGTATAAAAGTTTATGATTTTATCAATTTTTTCTGCACTAAGATTTTACCCAACTATTAGGAAGAACATGGCAAAGCCCAAAGAAAAAAAGAGATTGAAACTGTGCCATTCACATAGGTACAAGCAAAGAACACTGGAAACCATTCAAAGCAGAATCCGGTCAATGAAAGTTTTAAGACATACCGGTAATAATATAAGTATCACAGCAAACGAATCCATGGTTTTCATCCATAAACATGCCATCTAGTGCGGTTGACATCCGAAGTTCTCCCCCTCCCTCTGTTCCATGTCCACATAGGTAGAGCAACATCTCATCGCCCGGTTTCATCAATTTCACTTTGCTTTGTAACAGTGGCCATAACTTGGTTCTGGAGGTGGGTTGAACTCTCCTACTTGGATGATCAGCAAGGAAAATAGTTACATCGCAGGGGTATATCTTCAAAATATTGTCCATGAAATATCTGGCTGAGCGCTCAGCTGTCCCCTTAAGATTGAGACCAGCTATTCCACTGCAGTCAGCTCCAACAACGATCAAAAACCTCGTCATCCTGCAAGCAAAGAAAGTAAAAAAAATTGATGAATATAGATATACTGCTCATAGAAAAAAAAATGAAAAAAATTGAAAAGAAATATTATTATTTTACTCTTGCATAAGTAAAGAAAAAAAAAAGAAGTAAAGATAACCTGAACAAGAGGAAAGATGGAATGGAGGGGAGAGGGTGGTATTTCAGAGGAACTCAGAGAAAGGAGAGAGTGAGTGAGTGTATATATAAAGATGGAATGGAGGGGAGAGGGTGGTATTTCTTTACCAGCTCTCTGTGAAGTGAGTGAGAGAGAAAAGGTGGATAGAGGACGAAGAATGAGAATGAGAAAGGACGGAGGGAGTATTATTTTAAAAGTTGTGTATTACAAACCGAGTCTTAATATGGCCTAAGTAATAAAACTCTCTCACTTTTATTTCCAAGGTTTCCTTTTTGTCCCTATCATCAGATTCTGAATAATAAAGAGTCCGAACCTTTTTCACCTTAAAAAAAAAAGCGTCTGAATAATACCAGCACCGTTTTAGCTCAAGCAAGTTTTGCGGTAAACATTAGCAGTCAATTTTTTAATTATTCACGATCTATCACATCTATTGTCTCTTAGTGCCTATGGTAAGAGATGGACATCTTACTACTTTTCACTATTTTGGTTTAAGAAATGAATATGCTAATTGGGATTCAATGCAAATATTCCTAGATTTTTGTAAGGAATCCCAACAAGAGAACAACAAAGTCAAAAGGTTTTCAGTTCGGCAGGCACCCTTTCTTCCTTAGCTTCTATGACTTTCATGGAGACAGCTTGAGTTTCTTCAAACAATAATGGCCTCATGCCCCCCCAAGATAATTTACAAGCCTATCTAGCTACTGCTTCCTCCGATTATATTATTCATTCCTTACGTACCTATGGAATTATGTATTTTGCGTTTGGTCGGATTCTAAAAGATATCACTTTTCTTATGTTTTTGTTTGAGATGCATGTTACGGTGCTTGCAAATAGGATAAAGAATAATCAGCAGAAAGATCATGATTAGTTAGAAGTATAAAAGTTTATGATTTTATCAATTTTTTCTGCACTAAGATTTTACCCAACTATTAGGAAGAACATGGCAAAGCCCAAAGAAAAAAAGAGATTGAAACTGTGCCATTCACATAGGTACAAGCAAAGAACACTGGAAACCATTCAAAGCAGAATCCGGTCAATGAAAGTTTTAAGACATACCGGTAATAATATAAGTATCAGAGCAAACGAATCCATGGTTTTCATCCATAAACATGCCATCTAGTGCGGTTGACATCCGAAGTTCTCCCCCTCCCTCTGTTCCATGTCCACATAGGTAGAGCAACATCTCATCGCCCGGTTTCATCAATTTCACTTTGCTTTGTAACAGTGGCCATAACTTGGTTCTGGAGGTGGGTTGAACTCTCCTACTTGGATGATCAGCAAGGAAAATAGTTACATCGCAGGGGTATATCTTCAAAATATTGTCCATGAAATATCTGGCTGAGCGCTCAGCTGTCCCCTTAAGATTGAGACCAGCTATTCCACTGCAGTCAGCTCCAACAACGATCAAAAACCTCGTCATCCTGCAAGCAAAGAAAGTAAAAAAAATTGATGAATATAGATATACTGCTCATAGAAAAAAAAATGAAAAAAATTGAAAAGAAATATTATTATTTTACTCTTGCATAAGTAAAGAAAAAAAAAAGAAGTAAAGATAACCTGAACAAGAGGAAAGATGGAATGGAGGGGAGAGGGTGGTATTTCAGAGGAACTCAGAGAAAGGAGAGAGTGAGTGAGTGTATATATAAAGATGGAATGGAGGGGAGAGGGTGGTATTTCTTTACCAGCTCTCTGTGAAGTGAGTGAGAGAGAAAAGGTGGATAGAGGACGAAGAATGAGAATGAGAAAGGACGGAGGGAGTATTATTTTAAAAGTTGTGTATTACAAACCGAGTCTTAATATGGCCTAAGTAATAAAACTCTCTCACTTTTATTTCCAAGGTTTCCTTTTTGTCCCTATCATCAGATTCTGAATAATAAAGAGTCCGAACCTTTTTCACCTTAAAAAAAAAAGCGTCTGAATAATACCAGCACCGTTTTAGCTCAAGCAAGTTTTGCGGTAAACATTAGCAGTCAATTTTTTAATTATTCACGATCTATCACATCTATTGTCTCTTAGTGCCTATGGTAAGAGATGGACATCTTACTACTTTTCACTATTTTGGTTTAAGAAATGAATATGCTAATTGGGATTCAATGCAAATATTCCTAGATTTTTGTAAGGAATCCCAACAAGAGAACAACAAAGTCAAAAGGTTTTCAGTTCGGCAGGCACCCTTTCTTCCTTAGCTTCTATGACTTTCATGGAGACAGCTTGAGTTTCTTCAAACAATAATGGCCTCATGCCCCCCCAAGATAATTTACAAGCCTATCTAGCTACTGCTTCCTCCGATTATATTATTCATTCCTTACGTACCTATGGAATTATGTATTTTGCGTTTGGTCGGATTCTAAAAGATATCACTTTTCTTATGTTTTTGTTTGAGATGCATGTTACGGTGCTTGCAAATAGGATAAAGAATAATCAGCAGAAAGATCATGATTAGTTAGAAGTATAAAAGTTTATGATTTTATCAATTTTTTCTGCACTAAGATTTTACCCAACTATTAGGAAGAACATGGCAAAGCCCAAAGAAAAAAAGAGATTGAAACTGTGCCATTCACATAGGTACAAGCAAAGAACACTGGAAACCATTCAAAGCAGAATCCGGTCAATGAAAGTTTTAAGACATACCGGTAATAATATAAGTATCAGAGCAAACGAATCCATGGTTTTCATCCATAAACATGCCATCTAGTGCGGTTGACATCCGAAGTTCTCCCCCTCCCTCTGTTCCATGTCCACATAGGTAGAGCAACATCTCATCGCCCGGTTTCATCAATTTCACTTTGCTTTGTAACAGTGGCCATAACTTGGTTCTGGAGGTGGGTTGAACTCTCCTACTTGGATGATCAGCAAGGAAAATAGTTACATCGCAGGGGTATATCTTCAAAATATTGTCCATGAAATATCTGGCTGAGCGCTCAGCTGTCCCCTTAAGATTGAGACCAGCTATTCCACTGCAGTCAGCTCCAACAACGATCAAAAACCTCGTCATCCTGCAAGCAAAGAAAGTAAAAAAAATTGATGAATATAGATATACTGCTCATAGAAAAAAAAATGAAAAAAATTGAAAAGAAATATTATTATTTTACTCTTGCATAAGTAAAGAAAAAAAAAAGAAGTAAAGATAACCTGAACAAGAGGAAAGATGGAATGGAGGGGAGAGGGTGGTATTTCAGAGGAACTCAGAGAAAGGAGAGAGTGAGTGAGTGTATATATAAAGATGGAATGGAGGGGAGAGGGTGGTATTTCTTTACCAGCTCTCTGTGAAGTGAGTGAGAGAGAAAAGGTGGATAGAGGACGAAGAATGAGAATGAGAAAGGACGGAGGGAGTATTATTTTAAAAGTTGTGTATTACAAACCGAGTCTTAATATGGCCTAAGTAATAAAACTCTCTCACTTTTATTTCCAAGGTTTCCTTTTTGTCCCTATCATCAGATTCTGAATAATAAAGAGTCCGAACCTTTTTCACCTTAAAAAAAAAAGCGTCTGAATAATACCAGCACCGTTTTAGCTCAAGCAAGTTTTGCGGTAAACATTAGCAGTCAATTTTTTAATTATTCACGATCTATCACATCTATTGTCTCTTAGTGCCTATGGTAAGAGATGGACATCTTACTACTTTTCACTATTTTGGTTTAAGAAATGAATATGCTAATTGGGATTCAATGCAAATATTCCTAGATTTTTGTAAGGAATCCCAACAAGAGAACAACAAAGTCAAAAGGTTTTCAGTTCGGCAGGCACCCTTTCTTCCTTAGCTTCTATGACTTTCATGGAGACAGCTTGAGTTTCTTCAAACAATAATGGCCTCATGCCCCCCCAAGATAATTTACAAGCCTATCTAGCTACTGCTTCCTCCGATTATATTATTCATTCCTTACGTACCTATGGAATTATGTATTTTGCGTTTGGTCGGATTCTAAAAGATATCACTTTTCTTATGTTTTTGTTTGAGATGCATGTTACGGTGCTTGCAAATAGGATAAAGAATAATCAGCAGAAAGATCATGATTAGTTAGAAGTATAAAAGTTTATGATTTTATCAATTTTTTCTGCACTAAGATTTTACCCAACTATTAGGAAGAACATGGCAAAGCCCAAAGAAAAAAAGAGATTGAAACTGTGCCATTCACATAGGTACAAGCAAAGAACACTGGAAACCATTCAAAGCAGAATCCGGTCAATGAAAGTTTTAAGACATACCGGTAATAATATAAGTATCACAGCAAACGAATCCATGGTTTTCATCCATAAACATGCCATCTAGTGCGGTTGACATCCGAAGTTCTCCCCCTCCCTCTGTTCCATGTCCACATAGGTAGAGCAACATCTCATCGCCCGGTTTCATCAATTTCACTTTGCTTTGTAACAGTGGCCATAACTTGGTTCTGGAGGTGGGTTGAACTCTCCTACTTGGATGATCAGCAAGGAAAATAGTTACATCGCAGGGGTATATCTTCAAAATATTGTCCATGAAATATCTGGCTGAGCGCTCAGCTGTCCCCTTAAGATTGAGACCAGCTATTCCACTGCAGTCAGCTCCAACAACGATCAAAAACCTCGTCATGCTGCAAGCAAAGAAAGTAAAAAAAAATTGATGAATATAGATATACTGCTCATAGAAAAAAAATGAAAAAAACTGAAAAGAAATATTATTATTTTACTCTTGCATAAGTAAAGAAAAAAAAGAAGTAAAGATAACCTGAACAAGAGGAAAGATGGAATGGAGGGGAGAGGGTGGTATTTCAGAGGAACTCAGAGAAAGGAGAGAGTGAGTGAGTGTATATATAAAGATGGAATGGAGGGGAGAGGGTGGTATTTCTTTACCAGCTCTCTGTGAAGTGAGAGAGAGAAAAGGTGGATAGAGGACGAAGAATGAGAATGAGAAAGGACAGAGGGAGTATTATTTTAAAAGTTGTGTATTACAAACCGAGTCTTAATATGACCTAAGTAATAAAACTCTCTCACTTTTATTTCCAAGGTTTCCTTTTTGTCCCTATCATCAGATTCTGAATAATAAAGAGTCTGAACCTTTTTCACCTTAAAAAAAAGCGTCTGAATAATACCAGCACTGTTTTAGCTCAAGCAATATACTGGAGTATTAAACATGGCAAGCTTATACCCTCGTTTCGGGTTTTGCAGTCCCAATTGCAGGCAGTGTCAGCTGTACGAATTAAATACATTAAAATTTGGAGACACAACACACGAAATCATCGTAGTGGAGGATTTTTTTTGTTTGTTGTACGAATTAAATACATTGAAATTTGGAGATAAAGAATTGGTTCGGTGACGTAAGGATACAATTGGTTCTCAAATATAGTGCTAAACTAAAAATCAAAAATTCAATTTCTGGAAGCAATTACTCATAAGAGAAAGATTCATATATATGGTTTGTAACTTAGTGAGATTTGAGTACCAATTTTACATGTGCACCATAGAAAATTCTATAGAACTCATTTTTTCTTTTTTAAACAGCTAAAAAAAAAGACTTTAAGTCAAATGTTTAATATATCAAAATAATTATTGTAGTAATATACCATCATTTTACATCAAAGATCTATATTTTAGTCAATGCTACTTTATATTTCTTCCACCATTCAAACTTTTTAAGGTTTCAATAATAATTATAAGGATAATATTAAAAAAGTATATTAAATAGTATCACTAACAATATTAAGTAATTTTCTTAAATGGTCTATTTTTAATAAAAAAATTAGAATTAAGATAAATTAAATATAAAAAAATGTGACGAAATCTAATAAAAATTTTCTTTCATTATTTTCCTCACTGTGGGTTAACAAGCGTAAAAATGTAGTAATAGTGCTGGTTAGTGGTTACTGTGTTATTGTACCTTTAGGGCAAAAATAAAAAATAAACAAATGGAAACTGGTTGTATTTAACGCATACCTACAGTAGCCAATAAAATTAACGGGTATTGAAACCCATCCTTAAATAATGGAGTAGTACAGTAAAAGCCTAAAAGGACCCTAACACATAATAGGAAGATAATAGCAACTGAACCAATGGGGTTTGGTTCCGTTGTTGTAAGATCCCAACTGAAATCCTGGGAATGAGATAAGGGTATTAGTAACCCCGGGTTTGATTCCCACTAAAAACAACCCGCTGGGAGATCTAGCCACACAGCTCACTTCAGATTAGTCTCAAGGGTTCCCTGATATTAAGAGTGCTCCTAGGGATACCGGTGGTTCCGCAAGGAAAACATTTCTATTCTTCGGATGATGCTTTTAATATTTTCTCTGTTATTTAATTAAATAATCTCAAATTGTATTAGAAGTACATTATTACCTAAGAAATTATGTAGAAGAATGATAAATTAACTTATAAAATTAATTTACAAATTAACCTACATCATAAGAATGTGACATGTGTCACTACTTATTAACCAATCAATAATAAACAAGTAACACATATCAATCTTTATATGATATAGATTAATTTTATAGGTCAATTAACCATTTTTCAACTATGTAATGAGTTAGATAAATAGATAGGATTGCACTTCACAAAGAAATTTGGGATTTAATCTTTTAACATTTCTTTGTTTAGTCAGCATTAATTAATGACTACTACAGTAGTGCTATACTAGCAAACTACAGGAAATCCATACAGGGTGACAAAGAGATGAATAAAATAGGAGTGTTTTATAAGATCAATAATAAGCGTTATCATTATCATACTTTTTTTAATTTTGGGTTTCACAAGTATTATGTTTTAAGATTATGCAATAATTTTAAGAAATGATTAAATGATGTAAGAGTTTAAAATATTTGGATAATAATGTCCTTGTATATATAATCATTACTCCCTCCGTTTCATATCTTTTGTCCTTTTGGACTTGGGCACATAGATTAAGAAAATGTTGATTATTATAAATATTATGTATGGTTTGTCCAAAATGTCTCTATTTAATCCTTATTGAAAATTGTAGTAGTATTTAATTTTTATTAGTAAGTGTGTCCATTAATTAATGTATAATAGTTTAGAGATGAGAGAGATGATAAAAGTATAATTAATGAGGAGTGAATGAAATGATTGGATGAAATGTTAAAATTGGAAAGAAAAATATATTTATGTATTGGAATTGTAAAAGGACAAAAGATACTCCCTCCGTTTCATTGAGTTTAGCCTTTTAGGCTTGGACACATAGATTAAGAAAGTGTTGATTATTGTAAGTATTATGTATGGTTTGTCCAAAATGCCCATATTTAATCCTTATTGAAAGTTATAGTAGTATTTAATTTTTATTAGTAAGTGTGTCCATTAATTAATGTATAATGGTTTAGAGACGAGAGAGATGATAAAAGTAAAATTAATGAGGAGTAAGAGAAATGATTGAATGAAAGGTTAAAGTTGGAAAAAAGAATATGTTTGTGTATTGAAAATGTAAAAGACCAAACATTGTGAAACAAGAAAAAAAGGTTAAAAGACCAAACTCAATGAAACGGAGGGAGTATGAAACAAGAAAAAGGGGCTAAAAGGACAAAAGATATGAAACAAAGGGAGTATTAAAAAGAGAAAAATATATTGGAAGTGAGAATGAGGATGAGATAAATACATGTGTGTTAAGAAAAATAACATTAACTATATATTGAGTTTTGTAAAAGAGTAATACATATAAAATATAAAACAAAAACTCTATAAATATTTCATATGAAACGAAAAGAGTAATATAAAGTAGTATCCTCTAAAAAAGTTTACTATTTCTATTTTATGCACCCCATGCACATCATAAAAGAATATTAATAGTAAAATTATATTAAAAAACTAAATAATTATTTTTTAATTCAATTAAGTGTATATGTTTTCAAGAAATATTTTCTTTTTAAGGGTTCATTAACCTATACACCTGTTGCAGAGGATAGAAAGACCCAAAAGTTTATGATCCGGAATTGTACTCCCTCTAATCTTATTTATAAAATTCTTTTGGTGTTTTTCATTTCCACCAAGGAAAATAATTAAATTTTTTAGTGGCAATGGAAATGTGAGAATTTGATATACTTTTTCAAAATTACCCCTATAATTACTATTGGAACTCTAAAAAGTGTTGACTTAATTAGGGTGTTTGTGAAAAGAAGTAATTAAATGTTATTGAAAATTGAAATAAGATCTTATAAATATGACCAAAATAAAAATCTCAAAAGGGTCTTACAAATAATTAAGACCGAGGGAATACATTAAGGAAAATGCTAAGAAGTATCCTTGAACCTAAAAGTAGTACTCCCTTCGTCCCTAATTATTATCCTTTTGGAAGAATTCACGTCCATTTAGAATATGGAATAATTTAATTAATTGTATTGGAAATGTGAACTTTTGATACAGTAATATCCATTCCTAGTTCCTACACATCTCTTACGGAGAGTATTAAAATAAAATAAATAAAAAATAAAAAGAATAGGAAAAGAAAGAGGAACAATTGGTACACACATTAATGTCTCCCCATGGAGAGATTATTATTATTATTATTATTCTATTATTCTGTATGTGTATTGAAGTTGTTTTTTTATGCTTGCTGTTAACTATTTTTGTTTCAATTTGTTTTTATTTAAATAACCTTGTACATTAGTCAATTGTTCCCTTGTTTGTGACTTTAATGCTATTGAACGGAAAAAACATGTTTTTAATTAGCTGTTGAGCTTCGGGGTTGAACTTGAGATTATGGACCTGCATATCATTTTGTGATTCTACCATTATTTCTGATATTTGGTTAGTTTGGTTTTTATATTGTTGTTTTCAGATTTAGGGGTATTTTATTTTGGTGTTGGATTCTCTTTTGATAGGGTGTAAATGTGTAATGTCTTCAATCACCTCCTAATAAGTTTTTTTTTCCTGATATAACCTTAGTACCTTGATATTGTTTGTTTTATTCCTATAACCTTGCACATTACTCAATTGATCATCACAATTGCATAATATAATACATAGATTTAACCTACATTGTTTTATCATGTTGCACTTAAATTAATGTACCATGTCTAACACCAGCTATATGATCATGGCAGGAAGCTTATGTGGTGAACAATTAAGAAAGGATGTGCAACCCAGCCTCACTAATGCCAAAGGACAAACACCTAAAGCATTTAATATGTCCTTATTTTGTCTTGACATGCTTCATCAACATTGACCAAATTTGGTTATGATCAGATCATGATTCACCAGTATCCAGATTTGGTTATGATCAGATTAGCGGCAAATTTGGTTCTGATATGTAATATTAGTAGCAATGATCATGTTGCCCATTTGTTTAGATTTGGCTCTATATGCAATTGATAGGATTTGTTATTTTTGTGCAACTGAATGTAAACTCATCTTATTTTTGGTACATTGCAAATACATCTATCATGTAATTGGAGAAAATAATAAAAATTCAATATTTTGTGAAAGTCTCTTTACTTTTTACTCTGTAGGCAATGGTTGGTGAAGTCCTTGACTTGATTCTTTTAATCCTTAGCTTGTTCTTTTGGATAGTTTCAATAATGTTGTGTAAAAATTTAACTTGCTATTAAGAGATGTGAAAGATTATTTATAGAGATGAGGGATCTTTTCTTATAGCTACTATAATATCACATATTTCTATGGGAGGAAAGAAGTCATCTTCCTTCTCGTTGTGGCATGTTCAGTACTTGTTTCTCAAATGGAAGCAGAGATGGTGAGTATTATTATGAAGAATATGGAATTATTGTGGGGATCCCAACTTGCTGGCTGCAATAATGTATGGCCACTAGATTGTTATTACAATCAAGTTTCTTTGCCATCTTTATTTATATGACTTTTACTCTATGCATACTCTTCAGTTGAGAAAATAAAACATTGATCATTGATGTTAGGGTGGAAGTCTTGAAATAAAGAAGCCTTATTATATGAAATTGCTGCACATAAAGAAGTGTCATTCCAAGCATCAATTTTACCAAAGTGTAAAAGCAAAATAACAAAGCTTCTCTTTAACAGCAGAGGGTCCTAAATTTATAATCAACTACAGATTCAACTAATAAACATAAAACTAATATGACATTCATTTTCAAAATCCATATCATTACAAATTAGGCTTTTCCAATCTTTCAAAATATTATGAGCTTTTCCACCATGAACATGACAAAATTCAACACTTGCCAACACCTTCACCATGAGCAATGAGAGAATCCCACATGAACAATATTATTAAATCCAACTTAATTTAAATTGCACTATTACATCAGACATACAAATGAGAAGCTTAAATGTTATTAAAACTCGACCAAGATAATTTATGGTGTATGATGGTTTCAGGAGGCTGTAGTATGGTTGTTCAATTCTCCATATGAATGACAGTCATGGCACAAAATACAACAGTGGCCTATTCCTAATAATGAGATTCACTTCCTCCTAATAATTATAAATGAAAGTTGTTCCTAATGAGGTAGTTTACAATCGAAATGGGTTTTCTCTTTCCGGTTTTGGATTTTGTTTTAGGGTAGCAAGGTTGTAAGCTGTGGCACGTCCCGGCGGTGGTGGTTGCGGGGCATGGAGTTGGGTTTTCATGTAGCAGTGGTGTCGTGGGGAAAAGTATCTGAGTTGAGGGGAAGAAGCAGTGTTTTGTGCAAGAGATTGGAGCGGTATAACAATAACGGTGTGAGAGGTCAAGTGGTTCGGTCTGTGGCAGAGTCAAGTGGTTTGGTCGGTGGCGGCGATTGCTCTTGGTTGCAAGGTGGTAAGTGACGGTGGCAATCACTCTATCAAGGAAGGGAAATGAAGTTGCTCTACCTCTGTTATGTTTTATGCAAAATAGGAGAGTTAGATGAAATGAAAACGAAATTTATTTGGGCACCAGTTTGTTCTCTCTCCTGGTTAAATCTGCCACTTTCACCACGTGTCATGAGTTTATTGGTCTGGACCATGGTCCAAGTGGTGGTCCAGGACCGGGCAATAATCTCTCCTCCCCATGAGGATTGTTTCCATTGACCTCTCATGATCAGCTTTTTCAACTACTGAAAGGCAAACCCTGGCATGGCTACCACCACTTATGATACCAACGCAATATCATATTCATATCTGTCTGTTATATGTCTTAATAATTTTGAGTTTGGATTAATTTAAACTTTCATCTCGATAATTTTTTTTATTTTTATTTTTTAAAATTTTGATTTTAATTAGTTGCTAATAATGACATGTTTAAAATTGACATGATATAGCCAATTGTGATGTTGAGTACGTTATTGACAAAAATTAAAATCAAAATTTCAAAAAAATATAAAAACCAAAATAAAAAATATATAAAAACTGAAATTAAAACTTATTATATTTTGATAAAAGTATATTTAAATCTTTTTCTAATATACTGCTAATTAATCAGTAACTGAAATCCTTTTTCCTAGTTTTTGCGCATATCCATGAGTGGAGTTGTATAATGTCCAATAATTTATCATGACAGGAAGAAGTATTGGAGGAAATAAGTGTTTAATTTTGGACACTTGGATAAAGCATATAATGTGGGGGTTTCTCTTTCATTTACTAAATGGGTATTAAATCCAACGGAGTGCATTAAACAACTGTAAAAACAATTTTGTGAGAGATGGGAGTACCCCTAGCTTAATTATGCTCCTAGGTTTTTTCCTTTTATTTTAATTGAAGTTCTCTTTATTGTTAAAAAAAAAAAACGATAATAATTTGTACCGCTGAAGCTGCATCGGTGTATAACAACTTAAAAATATATTTGCTTTTTAATGAAAAGGATAACAGTGCAAAGAGAACGAGGGTACTATGGGTATTTAATTTTTTCCCCTTCTGTACTCTATTTTCTCTGAAAATGGGAAGAAATTTTTTTTATGTGAGCCCTAGTAGTTTTTTTCTCTCTCCCCCTTTTTTCTCTTAAACAAAAAATCGGTCAATCTATTAAATCCCCTCATTCTTTATTTCTTTTTAAAAAAATCTTTTCTCTCAATTTTTCTAGAACTAGAGACAGTGTAAAAGGAAGGAAATTTTAAAAGATGACGGGGAAGGCTACAGGATGGCATAATACTTATGTACCAATGGTAATCAATATTTTGGATTCTAGCACCCCTTTTTCGGTGATGGAGTTTATTTTAGTATTTACTTATAACATTTATGTAACATATATATATATATATATATATGAGATTAATGAGTATGCACTGACGGTGTAAAGTTTTTTATATCATCAGTTTATCATCCACCATTCATTTGAATTACTTTAATTTAAGAGTCAACAACTCTAAACGGATGATGGTGGATGATGTCATGATGGTGTAAAAAACATTTACACTGTCGGTGCATTCTTCATTTTCTCAATATATTATACATAACATATATAAGTATAAAAAGTAGGGAGTTACTATCATGCAATCCAAAATTGGATGGTTGTTATGCAACCTTTTCTTAAATCTAGTTAAAATTAGGTTTTTGCAATTTAGTCCAACATAAAAAGTAAATTAAAAATTTAGTCCTTTGTACCTATAGACAAATTCTAACTTTTAATTTAAAAAAATAAATAAAAGTAGTTAAAATTAGTCACTTGTGTAAAAAGGCTTAATGCAAGTGACTAAATTTAAAATTAAAAGTTATAATTTGTCTATAGGTACAAAGGACTAAATTTTTAATTTACTTTTTATGTTGGACTAAATTGCAAAAAACTAATTTTAACTACTTCAAATAATGACATGACATAGGCGTCAACTTCTTATTGGTTTAAGATTTTGGATTGCAGGATAGAAATACCCTAAAAAGTAAACCGGTGTTAAAAAAAATAAAAATCGTACCTTCTTTAACCTTCCTACGCACTGGTGCCTCGCTCGCGATCCACTGTTTCATTGCAGGTATCGACCATCACTATTACATGCATATTGCATGCATGCTAAAATATGCAAATAGCCACCAAGCCAATAAGCAAAGGTTTATGATGACAAAGTGCTTTTAAAATATGCGTATGTAAAAACAATTAAAAAAGTGAGGGGGAGCTACCACCTCCTCCTACAAAGGTCTGTCCCTTGCTATTGCATGTATGTATATATCAAAATCAACATGGCAGACACTTGTTCAACTATTAAAAAAATAATTGTTTTTTAATTTTTTTTAAAAATTACCGAGGGTTATATACCTCAATAATTGATGTTAAAATTACTTAGGGCCATATTTAAATGTCAGCCTTTAGTCGATTCTTTTGCCAAATTTGCCAAACATACATTGCCGTTAAATAATATGGGTATCCTGCAACTAATTATGTGCAAGCAACTAAATCCTTTTCACGGTCCCTCAACTCCCAATGTAGCACTGCACCCAGAGATTGACCCTTTGCCTTGTACGATGCCAAAAGATTCAACGGATCCTTACAAAAACATGTATTTTTGTGTATTTTCCATTTTTAATTGCATGTATTTTTTTATAAAAAAAAGTAATTAGATAGAATATTTATTTAAAATTATGAAGTATGTTTAGCAAAGGATGTAGTGCATGTATTTGATTAGGTGTGAACTGGAATATTTGGATTCTTAATAGAAATGATATTCTTTTCTCAAATTAGGCTACTGATTTAATTTTTATTATTTGGTTAAATCTTTCTTGGATAGGATAATTTCAATTTTTGACTAATGTATAAATCCTATAAATTGCATTGTCACCTTATAATTCCTCTAAAATTTGTGTGTTAGTGATTGTTCTTGCTAGGATTATATATATATATATATATATATATATATATATATATATATATATATATATATATATAAAATGGGAAACGGACAACTCATTATGTTTATTATTGTGTATTACGGAATAACTAATAAGCAAGGCCGTGCGATGCACGGGGATAAACAGTAGCCTACGATTAAATGATATAGTCACATTTTTAAAACTTAAATTTTCATTACAATAATTTAATCACCAATACATGATATTTATATTAGCCTTACAATAGTAAGAAATTGTAGCAACTAGCAACTATCCGTGATGAAAGTCGCAACAACAGCAGCAAGAGCAACGACAACCAACAAAAGAAGATAGAATGAGATTTAAACATGTAAGTAACCACTTTCAAAGTAGTTATATAGCGTTTAAAACACCCACTTTAACTAAAAATTACATTAGAAACACCCTACACAGAGTCGAGCAACATAGTGACACATATATAGACAACAGAGACTTTAGTTCTTAATTAATTTTGAACGTTGTAACTTGTAAGCTATGCCTCGTTGTTTATACAATACTAGTATGCTTCGTTGTAACGTGCAGTGCTTATGAGATTTGTCACAATGACGCATACTCTCTCTCTCATTTCAAAACTTATAATGGTATATTACCTTATTTTGTACTCTCAGCTCACCGTTGCATTATCTTGATAAAAGATTTGGTTTTTTTCCCAAATCAAAGTAAAAATAATTAATGAAAAATCTGGAAGATTATATATTATCTTAAAGGTTGTATATTATATTAAAAATCTTAAAAATAATTAATTAAAAATCTTAAAGATTATAAAAATAATATGAAAATTTGTGTGATATAAATTTGTAATCGATGAATAAATCATGCATTATATTTTATTTTGAAAATAAAATCATACATTGTATTAAAAATATTTTTTTTATTTTTGTTGACTACTTTGACTTTTAAAAAAATGAGATAAAAATGAGATGGAGGGAATATTTTTTATTGTACTCACACCTTTTATTAAAAAATGAAAAAATTTCAAAAATAAGACACTATCTATTTATATGAGTCAAAAATTAAAGTTATGATCATATGTTTAAGAGAAACAAATTTTATGTCTACCAAAAAAAAGAAACAAATTTTATCATACTTGTTAGTCTCGATTGATTACTCATCTCCCCTCTAATTAGTACACATCCAAATTTCATTTGTTATTAATGGATTGAAGGGCATAACAAGTACGAACGTATGTAAAAAATAAAATTAGAGTCCCAACGACACACATATACTATCTGAGTAGAATAAAAAATGGCACACCCTTTATTTTTTATTAAGAAAAATACTATTCAAAATTAACGGAATTTTTTTCTTAACGGTATTTCACATTCTCCTCTTCCTTTTACTTTAATGCACATACTACAAATTCCGTTCGTTATTAATAGATTGAAGGACATTTTTGATGTGTCCCTCTTTGAGAGAAGTATTTGGCGTCTTGACTTTCCCCTGGAAGCATCCCTCATACGTTTTTTTCCCCACCCGGTTCTCCAGCTATTACCTAGGTACATCCGGATACAACCCGGATCGTGTGTCTGACTATGATAGGTGAGTCTCCCAACATAAGTTTTCTGCATCCACAAGAAATCAAACTCGATTATGCTTAAGTGAGAACCAGATCGTGTGTTTGACTATGATATGTGAGTCTCTCAACATGAGTTTTCTGCATCCAAAAAAATTAAACTCGATCATGCTTAAGTGAGACCAAGCTCAATCAAAAAAATTAAATACATTATAAATATCAAATCTATAACATCAATATGTTAAGTTGAGTTTTTTAAGCATGATTTTATGACTTGGATTCATGTAATGTGTATGAAAAAGATTTTATTAATAGAAGTAAAATATATATGGATAATTTTTATATTTCAAAAATAATTAATTTTTAATTATCAATTGATAAAACCTTGCTAAAAAAACATAAGATGGATTTAAGATATACTCCTATCAAACATATATATAGTTACGTATTCACATACATGTGTATCTATATATATATATATATATATATAAAATAGGCTTAATTATATATTTTTGATCTTTTATTTTATTTTCAAGATTCATTTTGTTCCTTTATTATTTTTTTAAATAATTTTGGTCATTTATTATTATTATTATTTTTAAAAGATTCAGATTGGTCCTTTAGTCAAAATAGAGTTAGATTTCATAGAATACTATCATATTTCAAAAATATTTCCACCCATCACCGGATTGTTGCCGAGTTCCATAAAATATCTTTAGACATCTATTCACAAAAACTCTGTTCATATTTATTTATTATATTTCAAACAAAATACATCATTTAAAAAATTTAATTATAACTTAGATTTACAATATACAATATTAATTATGTTTTCATTACTATACATTTTCTTATTTATAATCATTAGTTTTTCTTCATTATTTAAGTAAACAAATACTACATATCAAATAAGAGTAAACGTGTAGAATACTAGTACTCGTAGTTAGGGGTGTTCATGGATCGGTTCGGTTCGGTTTTTATGAATAAAGTCATCCAATCCGAAGAAAAAAATTAAGGTCGGTTCGGTTCGGTTCATTTAGATTAAGACATCCCATCCGATCCGATCCGAAAAATATATTCGGTTTTCGGCTCGGCTCGGTTCGGTTCACTATTTTTCTTTTCAATATGAAAAATATCTAGTATTCACCTAAGATGAAAAAATATTCCCCACAAAAATTGTTTAAAATAAACCTGCTGTAGCAATTGTTCAAGTATTCCTGTTTTGATCATAGTTGAACTAAAATAGAAAAATAGAAAAATCAGAAATGGAATAAGGTGGGAATGAATGTTTCTTAATTTTTATGCTACATCTATCCTTAAAAAAAATTTATACTGCGAAACTAAGTAGCACCAGAGGGACTATTACGAGGATCGATTTGAAAGTTAAATTTTGTCTTAATTAAAAAAAAAAAAAACTAATTTCATTCACAAAATGATTTTTTTTTCTTTTTTTAATATCTTCATTAAAAACCGAAATAATTAAAAAGACAAATAAATACAAAAATTTTAAAGGAAAAAAAACAATGAACCGAGATAGTACTCCTGAGAGAGAAGACTTTTTTTAAATGAAAAGTTGCTAAACGTATCAACTGCTGCCATAGCACGCTAAACAATGGGGCAGAATTTTTTCGGCACACACAGTTCCTGTAAAGTGTAAATTAAAGTCCAACCACTATCAATATGAGACAAACGCATACCACATAGCAGGGCTATAAATTGAGACACTGAAAATAGGCATAATGATTAGCTGATGAGGTGCAACAAAAATTTCCTACATTATTGATAAGCACAGGGATCATAAATCCAAATTATAATAATATTGTTTGAATATATCTATATTTAATATATTTAAATGTAATGTTTATGAAGATTGATAGACCCTCTAATTTAATTTTTTTTTTTCATATTTTTAATTTTAATAAAATAAATAAGTACTCCTATTAGACTGGGATACTAAATATAAATATTTAAATAACATTATTATTATTGAAAGAGAAATACACCATCTTTCTCCATCTTCTATGATAAACTTACTCAAAATTACCTAAACATTTTGGTTGTTTCAGGAGAAAACAAGAGATTTGGTAGTTTCAGGAGAAAACAAGAGATAAAATTGGTTAGAGAAAATTGTGTTGTCTCATCTCATGTTTGAAATTAGTTTCTTAAAATAATTAAAAAGACAAATAAATACAACAATTTTAAAGGAAAAAAACAATGAACCGAGGTAGTACTCCTGAGAGAGAAGACTTTTCTTAAATGAAAAGTTGCTAAACGTATCAACTGCTGCCATAGCACGTTAAACAATGGGGCAGAATTTTTTCGGCACACACGGTCCCTGTAAAGTGTAAATTAAAGTCCAACCACTGTCCATATGAGACAAACGCATACCACAGAGCAAGGCTATCAATTGAGACACTGAAAATAGAGATAATGATTAGCTGATCAGGTGCAACAAAAATTTCCTACATTGTTGATAAGGACAAGGATCATAAATCCAAATTATAATAATATTGTTTGAATATATCTATATTTAATATATTTAAATGTAATGTTTATGAAGATTGATAGACCCTCTAATTTAATTTTTTTTTTCATATTTTTAATTTTAATAAAATAAATAAGTACTCCTATTAAACTGGGATACTAAATATAAATATTTAAATAACATTATTATTGAAAGAGAAATACACCATCTTTCTCCATCTTCTATGATAAACTTACTCAAAATTACCTAAACATTTTGGTTGTTTAAGGAGAAAATAAGAGATTTGGTTGTTTCGGGAGAAAACAAGAGATAAAATTGGTTAGAGAAAACTGTGTTGTCCCATCTCATGTTTGAAATTAGTTTCTTAAAATAATTAAAAAGACAAATAAATACAAAAATTTTAAAGGAAAAAAACAATGAACCGAGGTAGTACTCCTGAGAGAGAAGACTTTTCTTAAATGAAAAGTTGCTAAACGTATCAACTGCTGCCATAGCACGCTAAACAATGGGGCAGAATTTTTTCGGCACACACAGTCCCTGTAAAGTGTAAATTAAAGTCCAGCCACTGTCCATATGAGACAAACGCATACCACAGAGCAGGGCTATCAAATCAATTGAGACACTGAAAATAGGCATAATGATTAGCTGATCAGGTGCAACAAAAATTTCCTACATTGTTGATAAGCACAGGGATCATAAATCCAAATTATAATAATATTGTTTGAATATATCTATATTTAATATATTTAAATGTAATGTTTATGAAGATTGATAGACCCTCTAATTTAATTTTTTTATCATATTTTTAATTTTAATAAAATAAATAAGTACTCCTATTAGACTGGGATACTAAATATAAATATTTAAATAACATTATTATTGAAAGAGAAATACACCATCTTTCTCCATCTTCTATGATAAACTTACTCAAAATTACCTAAACATTTTGGTTGTTTCAGGAGAAAACAAGAGATTTGGTTGTTTCAGGAGAAAACAAGAGATAAAATTGGTTAGAGAAAACTGTGTTGTCTCATCTCATGTTTGAAATTAGTTTCTTAAAATAATTAAAAAGACAAATAAATACAAAAATTTTAAAGGAAAAAAAACAATGAACCGAGGTAGTACTCCTGAGAGAGAAGACTTTTCTTAAATGAAAAGTTGCTAAACGTATCAACTGCTGCCATAGCACGCTAAACAATGGGGCAGAATTTTTTCGGCACACACAGTCCCTGTAAAGTGTAAATTAAAGTCCAACCACTGTCCATATGAGACAAACGCATACCACAGAGCAAGGCTATCAATTGAGACACTGAAAATAGGCATAATGATTAGCTGATCAGGTGCAACAAAAATTTCCTACATTGTTGATAAGCACATGGATCATACATCCAAATTATAATAATATTGTTTGAATATATCTATATTTAATATATTTAAATGTAATGTTTATGAAGATTGATAGACCCTCTAATTTAATTTTTTTTTCATATTTTTAATTTTAATAAAATAAATAAGTACTCCTATTAGACTGGGATGCTAAATATAAATATTTAAATAACATTATTATTGAAACAGAAATACACCATCTTTCTCCATCTTCTATGATAAACTTACTCAAAATTACCTAAACATTTTGGTTGTTGCAGGAGAAAACAAGAGATTTGGTTGTTTCAGGAGAAAACAAGAGATAAAATTGGTTTAAGAAAACTGTGTTGTCTCATCTCATGTTTGTTTAAAGGAAAGTGGGTACATACGAAAAATTGAATGTGGACCCCAGTACCCTACCGATATGGTTTTTCTTCTCTTCTCTCGAAGGCCAGAGCTGAAAAGAACTGGGAATGGAATCAATGGATAAATAGAGTTGAAATGACATATTGGACCAAATTCTCTAATGATACTCCAGAATTGCATATTACTCCCTCCTGTCCTATTTATAAGACCCTTTTGGGGTTTTTATTTTGGTCTTATTTATAAGACTCCTTTCCAATTTTCAATAACATTTAATTACTTCTTTCCACTAACACCCCTGTAAAGTCAATATACTTATCTTTTGTTTTCTTGTTGGATAAGTAGTAAAATATTGTTGAATAAAAAAGGTGGCTTAGGTTCTACCACGGACCTCTAAGGCACATTAAATATATATGCAAATATCCAAATAGTAGCAAATACTAGTAGCCACTAGCCACCAAGCCAAGCAAAGGTTTAATTTAGAGTTTTACTTTTTTAACTCCGTTGTTTACTCACCGGCTTTCATTTTTTTCGCCTTATACAAGGCGGTAGTGCATTTTTCGGCCTTATACAAGGCGGTAGTGTAAATTATCAGTTTTTTCCGCCTCTTTCTAGGCGGAAAAATTGTAATTTTGCACGTCCGCTTTGTATAAGACGGAAAAAATATAATAATTTTATACTACCGCCTTGTATAAGGCGGAAAAATGTACTTCCGCCTTGTATAAGGCGGAAAAATAGAGGCTGATGAATAAACAACGGGGTTCAAAAAGTAAATCTCTTAATTTATGATGATTAAGTGCTTTTAAAATATACGGTGTACCTACAGTATGTAAAAACAATTTAAAAAGTGAGGGGGAGCTCCCACCTCCTCCTACAAAGGTCTGTCCCTTGCTATTGCTAGTACTCCCTCCGTTTTACTTTAAGTGTTTTTTTGGACTTTTGCATATAGATTAAGAAAATATTGATTATGATGATTATTGTAAGTTTTATGTGTATTTTGTCAAAAATACTCCTATTTAATATTTTTATTTTGTCAATGCATCATTACTAGTATTACAAATTTCAAAACTAAAACAACATTAAATGTAAGGGTAAATAAGGAAAAACAGTATTAAATGTTGCCTAAATTTGGTAGAAAGACACTTATTTTGAAACAAAATTTTGATGTTAAAAAGACATTTAAAATGAAACGGAGGGAGTATATAACAAAATCAACATGGCAGACACTTGGTGCTGGAGACATAAATGCGGACTAGATTGGTTTTTTTCAATTTAATGTTCACTAACCCCCAACCCTGTGCGATGCACGGGAGAAATACGAAATCGATAAAACATTTTGTAAAGTTGCAATTAATTTTGTAAAGTTGAACCATTACATGTGTTAGGAAGCATATCATAAAAAAAATTCAAATCCAAATAACAAAAGCATGTATATAAAAAGAACGCAGAAAACCCAAAGCATATTTTTTTTTAATATATTAGATTTATTAAAATAAAAAAATAAAAAAAAAGCCGGAGCACCAAAAAACCGGTGAATGGTAGAAGAACTCTTGTTTTATATTTTACTTGTTTGGATCATTACCTGTCTCAGGAAGCATATAATAAAAAAAAATTCAAATTGAAATAAAAAAAAACATGTACATAAAAAGAATATAAAAAACTCAAAGCATATTTTTTTTTATATATTAGATTTATTAAAATTAAAAAAAATAAAAAAAAGAGCCGGAGCACCAAAAACCGGTGAATGGTAAAAGCACCCTTGTTTTATATTTTACTTGCTTGAACCATTACATGTGTAAAGAAGAATATAATAAAAAAAATTCAAATCCAAATAACAAAAGCATGTACATAAAAAGAACACAGAAAAGCCAAAACATATTTTTTTAATATATTAAATTTATTAAAATAAAAAAAAATTAAAAAAAAAAGCCGAAGCACCAAAAAACCGATGAATGGTAGAAGAACCCTTGTTTTATATTTTACTTGTTTGAACTTACCTGTGTCAGGAAGCATATAATAAAAAAAAATTCAAATCGAGATAACAAAAACATGTACATAAAATAATACAGAAAACTCAAAACATTTTTTTTATAAATATTTTAGATTTATTAAAATAAAAAATTTAAAAAAGAGCCAGAGCACAAAAAACCGATACATGATAGAGGTACATTTGTACTGTTTGCTTGAGATAGTCAAAATGGGTGGGAGGGAAGTCAAAATAGGAGGGAGTAGTTTTTAAAAAATAATAAATAAATAAATAGGAGGGAGTAGTGGGCTGGAAGGGAAAGTTAAAAAAAAAAGGGGGGGGGAGGGGGAGGGAGTAGTGGGCGGGAGTTTTAGTGGGTGGGAGGAAATCTTGGCTAATATAATAGTATATAGATAAAAAATTTAAAAAAGAGCCAGAGCACAAGGGAGGGAGTAGTGGGCGGGAGTTTTAGTGGGTGGGAGGGAATCTTGGCTAATATAATAGTATATAGATAAAAAATTTAAAAAAGAGTCAGAGCACAAAAAACCGATACATGATAGAAGTACCTTTGTACTGTTTGCTTGAGATAGTCAAAATGGGTGGGAGAGAAGTCAAAATAGGAGGGAGTAGTGGGCGGGGAGTTTTAGTGGGTGAGAGGGAATCTTTGCTAATATAATAGTATATAGATCAGTAGTATTTTTGTTATTATTATCCGGAGTGAAAAATTTTCAAAACAAAACTAAGCGGGTGAATAATACTCCATCCGTTTCATTGAGTTTGGCCTTTTAAACTTTTTTTCTTGTTTTATAATGTTTGGTCTTTTACATTTTCAATACACAAACATATTCTTTTTTCCAATTTTAACCTTTCATTCATTCATTTCTCTTACTCCTCATTAATTCTACTTTTATCATCTCTCTCATCTCTAAACCACTATACATTAATTAATGGACACACTTACTAATAAAAATTAAATACTACTACAACTTTCAATAAGGATTAAATAGGGGCATTTTGGAGAAATCATACATAATACTTATAATAATCAACACTTTCTTAATTTGTGTGTCCAGATCTAAAAGGTCAAACTCAATGAAATGGTGGGAGTAAAACACTACTAGTAGATGATACATTTCCTCAATCTACTGCATGCTACTCATTTGCATTTGTTCGGTTCCATTATGTTGATGCACTGGATTTTCTGTGTCTATGTCGCCAAACTAAGGTTTGGGATTCGGCTTTATTAATTCAATTAGCCTAATAGCTAATGGTAAATTTTTTTTTCAAAGGCAGTGTCTTTTTTTCTGAAAATAATAAATACTCCCTCTGGTTTTATTCATAAGACCCTTTTGGGGTTTTTCACATCCACCAAGGATTGTGGAAAAATTTGTTAGTGGCATTGAAAATGTGAAAATTTAATATACCTTTTCAAAACTACCTCTATAATTATTCTTGGAACTCTAAAAAGTGTTGACTTTATAGGGGTGTTTGCGGAAAGAAGTAATTAAATGCTACTATTAAAAATTGAAAAAAAGTCTTATAAATAACACCAAAATAAAAACCTCAAACGAGTCTTATAAATAGAACCGTAGGGAGTAATTGTTTAAACATTTTTAATAAACTTAAAACGTTTGTTAGCAAAACTTAATTGCAGAGTGGTCAATCCCAAGGTAATATTGCGATATGCAAAGTGTCAGCACTGCTATTGGGATATGTAATGGACGGAAAGGCTGTTCGGTACGGAAAGGCTGTTCGGTACGGAAAGGCTCTCCAAGGCTGTGACATGGCAATATTTTGGTAAAGAAAGAAAATAAAATTCCCAGTTATTGTCTACCAATTTTTTTGTCTTAATCTCAATTTTCAGGATTGAGAATAAGAAACTACTTAAAATAAATATAATTATATAAGAAAAAACGTTTTCAAATCAGAATACATTTTTATTTTTTATTTTTTGAAAACTTATTGAACTAAAGTTCAATAAACCAGAATTAAATTTTTTTTAAATAAACCCTTTTTTGCAAGAAAAAATTATCCACTTTTTAACACAAAACACTATAAAATTTTTTTATAATCTAAGGAGAAAAATCAATTTCTCTAAATAAACAAGTCAATCTTAATGTGTTCCACAAGTGCCCAGTAAGCTCGTTAAGGACCAACGTGGGTTGGTCAAGTGGTAGCTTACTTGGTCCCTTAACCAATTGGTCTCGAGTTTGAGCCTTGGGTATGGAGCAATCCCTGCTGGAAGACTCCTACCGCTTAATGCGAGCTCAGTTGGGTCGGACCTGACGGGTCAGATTCTGGGTAAATTAGATCCGGGTACCGGTTGGTGTGCAAAAAAAAAAGCTCGTTAATGAATACACCATATACTTTGGCTTATAATATAAGCAAAATTAATTAATTTTATTTTATTATTGGTTTAAATACCAAAATGGTCCATATAATTGTTACTCATTTTGAAATTGGTCCCTATAAAAATTTTTCTTTGATTTTGGTCCATAACATTATTTATTGTTTTGGTTTTAGTCCCCCACATTTAAAGTTGGATAGAAATCGTTAACATGACCTAACAGAATGGTGGTCAAGGGGTTGCTGCTGTTGGGAATGGTGGTCAAGAGGCTGCTACTACTGGGAATGATCATCCGTCTGCACAACCTGCACAGTCATGTAGAAAGAGGGCTTTATCAATTGATTTAGACCTCTGTACATGACTGTGCATATGGTTGTTCGTTCTCAGCAGTAACAGCCTCTTGACCACCATTCATAGTAGCAGAAACCTCTTGACCACCATTCTGGTAGGCCACGTCAGTGATTTCCATCCAATTTTAAACACGGGGGACTAAAACGAAAATAATAAATAACGTAAGGGACCAAAATCAAAAAAATAAATAATATCAGGGACCAAAATCAAAGAAATTTTTTTATAGGGACTGATTTCAAAATGAGCAACAATTATAAGGACCATTTTGATATTTAAGCCTTTAATTTTTTCGAATTCATAAAAACGTAAAGATATTTTAAGAAAATAGTATTTGGAATGAAACAAAAGTTAAATGAGATAACAATTTTTCTAGGACAGGGATGGTAGGGTGGTTCTTTTTTTAAAAAAAATAAATTAAATTATTTATTTATTATTTATTTTATTAATTTTTTAAAAATTCCGTTTGCCACGAAAGCATTAACGACAAAATTTAATGGCAGGAACCAAAGCCAATTTTTTTTGAACTTTCAAGGACTGGAATCTGTCAAATAAAAAGATAAGAACTAAAACCAAAACACGGTTAACTTTCGAGAACCAAAAACTTAACACTCTTGAACCAAATTTTTTCCTCCCGAACAACAAAGGTGTCATGGAATTCAATGTTAACTTACTATAATAAAGACTTACCAATTTTCGAAATTCAACTCACCTAAATTTTCATTAAAATAATAAATAAATAACTTACTATACATAATTTTCATTTGGGCTTTTTAACAAAAGCATCTTGGTTAACAAATATTTACAAAAATGCCATTGAAAATGGTACAAAATTGAAACACAATTACATAAGTGCCACTAAAAAGCTTGAAAAATGGTTTTAAAAAAAAAGGATTTTCTTAACCTCAACCCTTAGGGCTGAGGATAAGAGACTATAAGTAGTGCATTTTTATGGAAAAACTAAATATTTAATGATGCAAGTGATAATGAACTTAGTTTTTCTAGGTTATTTTACTACTTTTAACTTCTTATTCAGCCCTTAAGATTAAGGTGAAACAAACCCTTAAAAAAAATAAAAAGTAGAGAAAATGCTGAGGTGTAAATGAACAGGGATAGCACAATGGGGTTCCAAACCTTTCATATATAGTATGGATGATACTATTCGTAGCAACAGAGTGCATTTTACAAAGCCTATAATAGGTAGCAGCTTATACTCTTAAAAAAGTCTAAAAAGCTTTATTCACATATGTTCAAATAATTATTTAATGCAACTCTACTCTCATTTTCTCCCCATCTTCATCCAAATAATTTTGAACGTCCATTAATTTCTTTTATTAAAATATAAAACCAATAGCATTTAAACTAACTATATATATTGTCTACACACACTTTTTATTTTATATTCATAGTAACAACGAAAAACATAACCAATGAATTTTTTCTTAATTTTCGCTCTTGTATAAGTAATAAAAAAAACTGAGGATTAGGAACGGCGTTGTATGTAGGGATGGCAACGGGGCGGGGATAGGGTGGGGGGTACTTTCCCATTCCCCATCCTCGGGTCCCATTCCTCCCCTATCCCCATCCCCAAACGCCATCTCGGGTAGAAATTGTTCTCCATCCCCATTCCCCACGGTCCCCACGTGGTCCCCAAACATACGCGATTTTTTTTTAAAAAAATCGTAACTTCCATTTGACTCGTCATAAAATTAACCCTGCTGAATAGTATTTTCAAAAGATGCATAGTACTTAAAAATAGTCATTAAAAGTCAAATAATTCAATCTAAGAAATAAAATAAAAATAATCAAAAGGTTAATATTGGGCGGAGGCCGGAGGAGTCGCACGGTGAAGGAAGACTGAGAAGAGAAAGGTGTGGCGGAAGAGTGAATCAGCACGGTGAAGGAGAAGAAGAAATTAGGGATTTAGTTGAAAGTGAAATGGGCGAATGGCTGCTGCAGTGCTGGTATGTAGTTGAAATTAGGGTTGAAAGGTGAAATTACCAAAAAAAACCAATTCTTTTAATTACATAAAAGTTAAAAACTAAGGGTGTATATGTAAAATAGGCGGGGAACGGGGCCCCGCGGGGACGGGGGGACCTATCCCATTCCCCGCCTCGAAATTTGTACGGGAGAAAAATTCCCCCCATCCCCAACCCCGACGGGGAAAGATCCCCGAAATCGGGGACCCGAACGGGGCGTTTCCCGCGGGGATCCCCGAACGGGGCGTTTCCCGCGGGGATCCCCGAATGGCGTTCCGCATTGCCACCCCTAGTTGTATGTATGACGGTGAGTGAGAAATTATTTTACAACTAGACGGTGAGTGTTGCTTCTCTTTGGTGACTATCTAGCTTCAACATATGTAGGTTTTTTTTAGGGTATTTCTATCATGCAATCCAAAATTGGATGGTTGCTATGCAACCTTTTCTTAAACCAATAAGAAGTTGACACCTATGCCATGTCATTATTTGAAGTAGCTAAAATTAGTTTTTTTGCAATTTAGTCCAACATAAAAAGTAAATTAAAAATTTAGTCCTTTGTACCTATATACAAATTATAACTTTTAATTTTAAATTTAGTCACTTGCATTAAATCTTTTTACATAAGTGACTAATTTTAACTACTTTTAATTTTTTTTTAAATTAAAAGTTATAATTTGTCTATAGGTACAAAGGACTAAATTTTTAATTTACTTTTTATGTTGGACTAAATTGCAAAAACCTAATTTTAACTAGATTTAAGAAAAGGTTGCATAGCAACCATCCAATTTTTGATTGCATGATAGTAACTCCCTTTTTTTAGGTAATCTTTGCAATCCATCTTTAATGTTAGGTTCCGTGTTCTTTTTCTTGTGTTTAATGTATTTAATCAATACTATCTTGCAAGATATTTTTTTTTTCAGATGTGTGAATTTTTTGCAGATAAAGGAAGAGGATATATGAAAATTAGATTTTACTTTTCCATCATTTGGGAAAAGCGCAGCAAAAAGAGCGTTATTGCCTTTATTAATCTAATGTTAATTAATGTTACTTTTGCACCGCGTATGTGAATTTTGTATGTTGAATTGTTTAAAAATTAATTATGAGTATATATGAAAATTTGCACAAAAGAATTTCAATATAAAAATAGTTTTGCAATATTAACTACAGTATTTTTTTTACCAATATGGCCATATTGTTAAGAAATAACGCTCTTTTTGCTGCCCTTATAAATTAAGATTCTCTTTGGTAACTAGTTATTTTTAACCATCATTTGGAAAAAGGAAGAGGATATATGAAAATAGATTTTACTTTTGCAAAATTAATGAATACACCATACCCTTTGACTTATAATATAAGCAAAATTAATTACTTTTATACTTATTTTATAATTATTAAGAAGATTAGTTAATTGTATTTAATTTTCTCGAATTCATAAAAACGTAAAGTTATTTGGGATTGCTTAACCTCAACCCTTAGGCTTTGTTTGGTTGCACGAGAGAAAATGGGTAGAGAGAAAATGAGAAGAAAGAAAATGAAAAGAGAGATTATGAAGAGAAAATGAGTAGATTTTGGGATTGTTTGGTTAGATGAGAGAAAATGAGAAGAAATATGAGGGAAAGAAAAGTTGTTTTATTAATTGGAAGAGAAATGTGGGAAAAGAAAAACCAATAAATTTGTTAAAAGACAAATATACACTTATTTTACATAAAAAAAAATAAATATATGATTTTATTTCTTAATATAAAAAAATAACCAAATATTTATTGTTTGCTTTAATTTTTTTATATAATAAAATCCTAATTAAAAATATTTATATAAAAAATTGTATCAATTTTTTTTTAAAAAAAAAGCAAGGTTGAACCAGCAATTAACGTGCACATGGAGAAGGATGTAGCATTATTGCACAGAAACCAATGCTCCCCCAAAATCTCACCTCATGTGGGAAGAAAAATTTTGGCTGTGGGACCCACCCGTTTTTTTCTCTCCCTCTATTTTCTCTCCTCTACCAAACAGGGGAAAACTCAGTTTTCCTCTCAATTTCTTTCCTCTCAAATTCTCTCCTCCCAATTTCACCCCAACCATACAAAGGCTTAGGGCTGAGGATAAGAGGTGAAAAAGTAGAAAAAATGTCTTGGAAAGCTAACCCACTAACTTTTAAAGTCTTAAACATATATTTTTTCAATGCAAAGATACTTTTTATAGCTTCTTAACCTCAGCCCTAGGTTAAGAAAATCCTAAAAAAATATTATTAGGAATGAAACAAAAGTTAAAGGAGATAACAATTTTCTCGGTACATATTAAATATACTTTCTTAAATAACATCTTATAATATTAAACGACAATTACTTAGAAACAAGCCAGCCAAGTATGATACTGTATGTGAAAAGTTTTCATGCATGGATGATATACTAGATACGAATTGTTCGGTCAACATAAGACAACATTGATGATGACCACATATATATGATAGCAGTGAAGAAAATTAGGAGGTTATTTTTTTTCAAAATCAAATTTCTTTTGTTACTCTTTTTGACGTTATTTATAGGTTGTTTTTTTTATAAAATTACTAGATTTTATTTATAAGTCACTTTGTATTTTTAATGAGATATTTATTGATTTTTTTTCTTTTTTTGTTCATAATGCAAGACAATATATTTATATAATTTTTCAATATAAATTTAAGAGAATGCTAAAATTGTTTTGTCAAAATAACTTTTTAAAATTTTAAAAAATGTATCTAGTCTCATTAAATTTTGTAATACTCCTTAGTATAATTAAGTACTCCGTATCTCCCGATGATAAAGAAGGGATTTTGTAGTTTCAAAGCTAGAGAAGATGACAAAGAGTGCGTTTCCAAATCTTGCTTTTAGAGAAGCCAGAAAAATGAAATAAAAGGCACAGTGATAGTGACAGGTGTGAGAAACACAACTTCACCACAAAAATCAAAACATTGCTGACGACTTGCAGCACACCCCAGCTTTCTTCTCTCAGACAAAAAATGCCAAAACATGCATTTCAATATTCAAGTGAATGAAAAGAACTTTGAACAGTCTTACAAAAAAACAAGAAAAGAACTTCAAAATTTAACAACACTAATTACTTTTACTTATATTTCAAAGCAAATGAAATGTATTTTTTTATTAATTATATTTCAAGCGGGAGAGAGTAGTGGAAAAGAAGAAAACCAATTTTTAAAAATTAAGTTTAATAATTCTTGACAGGTCAAACACTTTATTTTCATAATCATTTTTAGGCAAAACTGTTTATATTGGTATCCTAAGTTATTTATTTGTTTTAAAGTGATTTTCAAGTTTTTTTTTAGGAAGTGGTTATTCAAGTTTACTTCCATTAACATGATCGGTGTTTTTGCTAATTTTTCATCTCTGGTCATCTTTTCCAATGGGATTTCCGGTTAACACTGTTTTTCGGTGAAGAAACTCTATTTTTTCCCTCTTTCTTTGCTCATTTTTCGTCAACAAATTTTCAGATCAAACCATCAATCTCGTCACCATTCTCCGCCATGTCCAAAAGATGGGTGTGGTGAGAATAGTGAGGTTGGAAATAAAAGGGAGTTAGAGATAAAAGATATTATCTTAAAAAAAATGAAATTTCGTCGAAAAATATTGATAAAAAAACAAAGTTTCACAGGAGAAGATTACTAGAGGCGGAAAATTTAACGGAATGATCAACCATGTTAGCGTAAGTAAACTTGAAGAACCATTTTCAAACAAAAAAAACTTGAGAGATCACTTTAAAACAATAAAATAACATAAGAGACTAAAAAATATAATTTTTGCTTAGTTTTTAACGACTCCGTTACATAAACATCAGTATTTGACATCTATACGGGACACTTGTCTTTTTAGGCAAAAACTGGTGGGTCCTGTAGTAGTTTCTCTTTCTTACAGGACCCACCACTTTCTACCTAAAAAGACATGTGTCTGAACCAAATGTCAAACACATATGTTGGTTTAACATTATTGAATTTTTAATATCTTTAGTAAACTGATATATCATTCATCTTTTAATAAAGGGTTCTGCTTTTTGGCTTCCAAAATCGACTTTTGGCCCCATTTTCATTTTTGAAGGACCAAAACGCCCCTCAGCGTTTTATGCTTCCGGTTTAATATACCCGGAAATGATACTTCGGTTCAACAGAACCGAAAATCATTATATTAAAAAATTCCAGTTTTGCTTAATCAGAACATTGAATCCGGTTTATAAAAACCAGAAATATTTATTAAATTCCGGTTCTATATTACCGGAACAGTGTTAGCAGTGAAAGCATTGAATGAGATCAAGGTATCGCTTGGGTGGAGAGGTAAGAAGTCATCACAAACTCAGAACTTGAATTCTCAGAAGTGTTATTAGCAGCGATGTCACCTAAGAAGAAGAATAATGATACAAGGAAGAAGAGAAGGGGAAGCAAGAGTTTATCAGATCTTGAATTTGAGGAGTTAAAAGGGTTTGTGGATCTTGGCTTTGTTTTCTCAGAGGAAGATAAAGATTCAAGCTTGGCAACAATCATACCTGGGTTACAAAGGTTAGGGAAGAAAAATGACCAAATTGAAGATTCTAATGATGATGATGAGTCTTTGGTTCCAAGGCCTTATCTAGGGATGGCAATTTCATACTGCTCATGGGGATCCCCACGGGGACCGTCCTGTTTGGGGCCACGAATGCGGGGAATTTTCCCCACGGGGATGGGGATGAGGAGGAATTTTCCCCCGAGGCAATTTTGGGGCGGGGAATGGGATTGGTTCCCCCGTCCCCGAGCATTTCATATATATACCCTTATTTATTCATTTATATGTATTATATTATTAGGTTTTTTTAGTAATTTCTCATATATTATAATTATTATTATTAAAAACAAAAAGATCCTCATCTGGTCTTTTACTCTATTGCTCAATTAGAAATGGAAACATAGAAAATTAGAAACCCTAAAAATGAATAAAAATGGGGTCAAAAAGGTACCGAAACTGCCCAAACAGACGAGCGCATAACCCTTCAGATTGTTCTCTTCCTTGTTCAATCTCCGCCATCGCCCATCGGCTGCCGACGTTTGTTCTCCTTCTCCTTCGTCGTTCTTCTCCTTATTTGGATTTCTTAAAAGTTAATACTTGAGATAATGTGTATGTGGGTTACAATGTTATAATTTAAGACCTTTGGTTAGTTTTATCATATTTTTTGAACTGAATTATTTGAATTTTTATGATTATTTTTAAGTAGTATACAGGTTTACAAATACAATTTAGCAGGGTTAATTTTATAATAGGTCAAATCGAAGTTATAAATTTTTTTTTTAATATTTTTCGTGTATTTGGGTTCCCCGTGGGGATCCGTGGGGTGGTGGGGAACGGGGATGGGGAACCATCTCTACTCGAGGTGGGGTTTGGGGATGGGGATGGGGGAGGAATAAGATCCGAGGATGGGAATGGGAAAGTGCTCCCTGCCTAATCCCCGCCCGTTGCCATCCCTAGCCTTATCTTTCTGAAGCATGGGAGGTTCTATATGAGAGGAAGAAGAAGAGAAATGAGCACTGTTTCGGTATCGGAAAAATTACTAACCCGGAATCACTATTCCGGTTAAGCAAAACCGAAAATTTGATAAAAAAAAGCATTCCGGTTTTGCATTACCGAAATAAAGTTTCTGGTTCTATTGTACCGGAAATACAAATATGCTGAAAGGTGTTTTGGTCCTTTGCAAACACAAATGGGGGCCAAAAAGTCACATTTGGGGGGAAAAAACAACACCCTTAATAAAAGCAACTTGAATATCTAAGATTATCACATTTTAAGATTAATAAACGTATCACTCTTCAATGAATATTTTAGCATATTTTATAATTTTCGAGAGTTAAAAACAGAACATATTTTTAATAATAAAAGACCCTTCATAATTCGAAGACCATTAATTTCTGGGAAAAAATAACCATTTAAGCAAAAGCTTCTTCTTTAACAATCTCAAGAACATAATATTTTGGCATTAACCCTCATCATTTTGTTGTGGTATAATTCACTGTGTCAAATTGTTATTAACCGTTTCAAATTGGGTGAAGTTTGCTGGATTTATCTAAACGCGGTTAGCATAATTATTTAACTGTCTTTTTTTTTTCAAAAGCAATTTTTTGTTTGTTTTTATTTTTTTTATGATTTAAAGAGTGTAATAAATATTATTTTTCATGTTTATCTTTGTTTAATACTATATTGGTTAAAGAGTAATAATTATTTTTCATGATTTAAAGAGTGTAATAAATATTATTTTTCATGTTTAAAGAGTAATGAAAAAGAGTAATAATTACGTAGAGAGAAAGAATATTGGATGAACAACCATAATTAATGTATTGAAAATCTAAGTAATAATTGGATTTTTTAAATGGTGAGTTTTCTTTGAAATAGGACAAATAAATAAAAACGGGAGAAGTTGTTTCAAAACAGCATCAATTAGTTTGTTTCTAAGATGACATACTGAAATAAAGGAAACATGTTAATTATAAGAATGAAATGGATTGTTTAAGAAATACATTAATAAAAAATTTACATTAAAAATTTTAAGTTACTGATTCTTAATGTTTTTTCATATCATAAATCCTCCTGAGAAAAAAATGGTCCATGAGATTTGAGGTACTTTTGTCAAATACGCTTATTCAATTTTTTTCAATGTCTAATTTCTTGAAGTTACTTCTGAATTTGTGATATACCCCTACTATCAATTTTGCTGACATGTAACATAAGAATCCTGATTAGACACGGGGTTAGTCACATGGTACCCCAAATTAAAAAAACATAAAAACTTAAAATTATCCAAAATTGCATTATTATTATTATTATTATTATTATTATTATTATTATTATTAGTGAATATTGTTACACTTTGAGTGGAGTTTTTTTTTTATTTTTTATTTATTGAATCTGGATTTGATGAAGGAAAAAAATAGAAAAGAAATTAAAAGAAGTAAGGAAGCTACTGTGTTTATTTGGTTGTTTGTTTGATTAATTGGTTCCTAGGAATACAATGATGAGAGAGCTGAGAGTGAGAGTGAGAGAGAGAGAGAGGAAGAGGTAGGTATTTATAGTATACTATATGTGAGTAGTACTGGTGTGGAACGAGAGAGCGAGGATTATTTGTTGTGTGCAGGGAGAAGAAGCTTTTTTGAAACCAAACGCAGTAGTGTATGTGGTGAGGGAAAAAACTGAAAATGTAATAATGATGATATTCTTCTGTCTCTCTCTATCTCTATCTCATATTCTGCATGCAGTGCAGTGGGTGTGTCGGTTGTAAATTTACCATCAACCCCCTCTCTTCATAACCGTGCGGTATTCTGTTGCAATTGCTAGCACTAGTGTTAGCAGCTATGGTTGGCTGAAGATTTGCAAGTTCAGAGAAGCTGTGGATGCTTGCATCAAGTGATTTGTATAGACTTAACTTATAAAGGGAAAATACTCCGACGGTGCTGCTTGCGGCAAAGGGGTTGGCACCGGCAGGGATGGTATTGGTATATCTGGAAAGCTTACCTTCTTTTCTGCTGGCGGTGACACGTCATCGGTTCTCGTTCTTTTGCGTGTGATGTCGTTGAAAAAGCATAAACACTTATTCAAAATCAAATCCTAATTTTCTGATTTTTATTTTTTAAATAAAATAGGAAATATTTAATTTGATTTATATTTAATTAGGTTAATCAAAAATTATCTAAAATGTGGAGGACTAAAATAAAATATGATGAAATTAAGTTCTTTAATAAAAATTATGCTGACATGGCTAGTTTTACGAGGTGGCACGTTTTCATTGGCTAAGGATCCGACAGCTATGAAACTCTTCTTTTTGGGACGACTTAGGAGAAACACTCTAAATATATTTATATTAGAAAAAACGTTTTCAAATCACAATACATTTTTAAATTTTTTTAAAAAACTTATTCAACTTTAGTTCAATAAACCCGAATTAAAAAAAATTAAATAAACCCTTCTTTTCATGAAAAACTTATCCACATTTTTTAACACAAAACACTATAAACAATTTTATAATATAAGGAGAAAAATCAATTTCTCCAAATAAACAAGTCAATCTTAATGTGTTCAACAAGTGCCCTATTAGCTCGTTAAAGAATACACTATACACTTTTTGACTTATAATATAAGCAAAATTAATTACTTTTATGTTTATTAAGAAAGAGTAGTTGATTGTATTTAATTTTCTCGAATTCATAAAAACCTAAAGTTATTTTAAGAAAATATTATTGGGATGAAACAAAAGTTAAATGAGATAACAATTTTCTCGGTATATTTTTAAAAAATTAACATTGGGAATGAAACAAAATTCAAGAAGACTAGTTACTTTTGCTTATATTTCAAACCAAATGAAATGTATTTTTTTTAATTATATTTCAAGCAAGAGAGAGTAGTGGAAAAGAAGAAAACCAATTTTTAAAAATGGCTTAATTATGGTTTTAGTCCCTGAAAGTTGAGCGTGTTTTGATTTTGGTACCTAGAAGTTTTTTTGACCTTGACTAATCCTTAATTGTTTTGAAAATTTGGTTTTAGTCCATGCTGTCAGGAAAAATCCGTTAACTGCTAATGTGACAACGAAACTCCACATCGGCATACACATGTGCAAGTATTTTGTGTCACCTGTATGATGACGTTGACGATCTGCACCTATAGGAGCAAAAGGGCCATAGCCCAATCCACAAACACATATGGGTTGGGCTCTGACCCTTTTGCTTATGCAGGTCCGGATTATCCATGTTATCGTACCGACGACATGCAATACTTCATACATGTATGCTGATGTGAAGTTTTGTTCGCCATATAAGCAGTTAACGAATTTTTCCTAACAGCATGGACTAAAACCAAATTTTCAAAACAATTAAGGATGAGTCAAAGTCAAAAAAACTTCTAGAGACTAAAACCAAAACACGCTCAACTTTCAGGGACTAAATACATAAATAAGCCTTTAAAAATTAAGTTTAATAATTCTTGATAGGTCAAACACTTTATTTTCATAATAACTTTTAGGCAAAACTGTTTACATTGGTCTCCTAAGTTATTTATTTGTTTTAAAGTGATCTTTAAGTTTTTTTTTTTAAAGGAAGTGGTCATACAAGTTTACTTCCATTAACATGATTGGTGTTTCTGTTAATTTTTCATCTCTGGTCATCTTTTCAGTAGGATTTCCGCCTAACACTGTTTTTCGGTGATGAAGCTCTACTTTTTTTCCTTTTTCTTTGCTCATTTTTCGTCAACAAATGTTCAGATCAAACCATTAATCTCGTCACCATTCTCTGCCATGTCCAAAAGGTAGGTGTGATGAGAATAGTGAGGTTGGAAATAAAAGGGAGTCGGAGATAAAAGATATTATATTGAAAAAAAATGAAATTTCGTCGATAAATATTGATAAAAAAAAAACAAAGTTTCACAGGAGAAGATGACTAGAGGTGGAAAATTTAATAGAATAATCAACCATGTTAAAGGAAGTAAACTTGAGGAACCATTTAAAAAAAAAAAAAATTTAAGAGATCACTTTAAAACAATAAAATGACATAAGAGACTAAAAAAATAATTTTTGCCGAATTTTCAATATCTTTAGTATACTGTTATATCATTCATCTTTTAATAAAAAGCAACTTGAATATCTAAGTTTATCACATTTTAAGATTAATAAACGTATCACTTTTCAATGAAAATTTTAGCATCCCTAAGACCCTAACTAAGGTGAAAGTGGAGAAACATTAGCACAACTCTATTTTTAAGGGTTGATATAAATTGATTAAGTCAATTTAAAGAATTTAAATCTAACACTTCTTAACATGTTAATCGCATAACTTGTAAGAAAATAAATTATAATTTTTGAGAGTTCAAAACTGATAACATATTTTTGATAATAGAAGATTATTCATAATTCGAAGACCATTATATTAATTTCTGGTGAAAAATAATCATTTAAGCAAAAGCTTCTTCTTTAACAATCTCAAGAACATAATCATTTTGGCATTAACCCTCATCATTTTATTGTGGTAATTGACTGTGGCAAATTGTTATTAACCATTTCAAATTGGGTGAAGTTTGCTGGATTGATCCAAACGTTGTCAGCAGAATTATTTAACTGTCTTTTTTTTAAGAAATTTTTGTTTGTTTTTATTTTTTTAATGATTTAAAGAGTGTAATAACTATTATTTTTCATATTTATCTTTATTTAATATTATATTGATTTTTGTTAGTAATTGTGACGACCCAACTTTCTACTCTAAATTAAATACTTATATTCAAAAATACTACAATTTTTTTCTTTTATTCAAAGTTAAGTCATCATCCATTTCAATTGCGGAAAATAATCACTCATCATGAAGGAAAACACCCATTTTATATTTCATCGTAGGAGGAAAGTACATTTCCATTACATCAAAAACTGTCAACATAAAACTTACTTAAGTACTCTAGGTCATTACATTATATTACATATCTTACAACAAAATTTATAATAACCTAGAGCAATGGGTTCGAAACTCAAAACATAACATAAATAAGAGAAACCTGATGAGTCGCACTATCCACATTCCGACATCCCAACTCAACTCAATCGTCAGTTCCCCACTGGCTGCCGGTCGAGTTGTCCATGAAATCATCATCAGCCACCAGATCGGCATCCTCCACCGGATCCTCATCCTCTATCGGATCCTCCTCCTCCTCTTCCTCCTCATGTGCCGGATCAGATGGCACATACACTGGAGTCCGAGATCGGGCTCTAGTGGAAGGACGAGAGGGAGCAGGAACCTCCAAAATTATTCTTTCTTCAGAGGGTGATGGACTTGGTGGAAGGGTGCGTCTCGGAAAACGTCTTGGCGGTGGTGGTGGTGTTCCATGTCGAAACACAAAATTTGGCGGAATGTGCATAATGTACATCATTGGGATTCTCGTCCGACGCGGACGCATTCGGGACCACGGGTTTGGGTGACGGAAAGTGACTTCCACGTCCCCTTCATAGATAGCCCGATGATCCTCGAAGTTCCACTCCCCATTAGGGAGCGGCCTCATCTCCATGCAGAACATATTTCTCGCCATCACCTACACAAGGGACTGGGAGTGAGTCATAGCTAAAAGCAATAACGAATGAGCATAACAGAGGCTAAAAATAACAAACACATGTAATCAAATAGCATCAAGAATGTAGATGTATGCTCAAACTGATTTTAACACTTCTTTGATTTCATTAGCGACGTGATGCATGCCTACTCCTCATTCATGCTTCACAGTTCGGCATCCTTTCGGGAATCCGTTTCAAACCTATGTTTTCATCGAACTGGAGCGTATCCATAACCCATGCATCACGATTGACTGGGAACTAGCCTTCATAACATTCTCATGTTACGGAATCCAGATCATCATAGCATCTTCGGTGCTACGGCATCACAGCTCATTCAATGCTGCGGAATACGTCTAACCTATGCTAGATTCCACAATCAAATTCGGAGCAACTCCATGCATGTCAATGCCACACAACTTTCCATTTTATTTCTTTCTTTTAAATCACATCCTTGAACATCATGTCTCCAATATAGAGACCCAAAGTTCATAATCCTTCTTAATCTCAAGTCCATCTTTTATTTTAGCATTAACTGGTGCTAGTGCTTTCTAAAAATTCCATCAGCGGCCCAGCCACTTTGTGATGGTTTTATACAATAGGAGTTGACCATTTTATTATTAATTATTGCAACGACCCCATTTAGGACTCCCAAAATATCAACCAAGTGGGTAAAGACTTCCACTGGGACATGGGAAAATAATCAACCAAATGGGTGTACGCACTTCCATTGGGACATCCTGTCCGAATATGTCGACCACTAAATAAAATTCCAATAGGACTCATCCAGGATAAAAATCAACCAATGGGAATTAAGTAAACTTATACATTTATCCATTGGGACTCCTGTCCGAATATATCAACCACTGGAGGAAATTCCAGTAGGACTCTTTCAGGATAATAATCGACCAATGGAAAAACGTATAAGAATTAGGTATTTAATATTCTTAAGAAAAATAAGTGTTTTCTTCAGTTTTGGTCAAAATACTCGAGTAATTTATAAAATACTCGAGTGTTCTTCATTTTTTTTCCAGAATACTTGAAGTCTTTGAAGAAAAACTCGAGTTGTTCTTCATTTTCCCAGAATACTTGAGTGTTTCTCAAAGGACTCGAGTGTTTTTACTGCAACAGCACCAGTCTCTGCATTTTAAGCACCAATTCGAAATCCATGCATTGTTTTTCCATTCTTATGCAAAACAGAGGCATAAACACATATAAGAAACAAGTTAGAACACATAAACAAGTACATAATTGTTAGTTCCATGATGCATGTTTTGATAATGACAAAGTGTTTTGAACAAGCTATCATGTGTTGATCAAGTTCAAGTTCAACAAGCAACAACAAACATCAAATGAAGAAGAGAGAAAGCAAGCTCATGAAGACTTAAGTTTGAGTGTAATTGTTTTTGTTTTATCCTTTGCCTCTCAAGCTTCATAGGTTTTTATTTGGGTAGATTGTTTAGAGGGTAGTGAATCTCATTCATAAGTCATGATTAAATCATAATTTGAGTTTTCACTTAACCTAGAATCAATAGGTGGCTTAAAGGTTTGAAAGGAAAGGTTGGTTTTTGAGAAAACAAGTTTCTAAAATGTGCAGTGTGGATTTAATCGAGTATGATGCAATTATACTCTCATGGTGCTCGAGTATGCTGCAATTTAAACGAGTAAACACTGCTGAACTGATTTTTAAAATACGATTTTCACTTCTCAAAATCAGTTTTCAAGTGCCATAACTTTTGGGTATTCTATAAAAACCTTTTCCTAACCTTTGTGATCATTACCTATCATTTTGATATTCATTTTACAAAGAATCAAGCCACTCTATTCTCTCTCAATTTCAAAGATCAAAGCTTTTCTATTTTCATATTCTTTGATCAAGAACCTTTGAATCTCTTGTGTGATTTGTCATAGCTATTGATTGAGATTCATTAGGATTGTTATGTGTATTCATTGAGTTGTAATATTTGCAATAAGGCAAGCCACTACGACAAACAAAGAAGCCTTGGTGTGTCGATTATCATCAAGCAACGTTCATTGGAGAAGAAGAAGTCTTGGTTGTGAATCAAGCAAGGAGAAGCCTTGATGTGTGGATTATCATCAAGCAATTGAAGACTTGTTGTGTCGATTATCAACAAGGGGTAGAGGTTAGATTAGAGAGAAGATCAATAGGATTACAAGGCAAGGGTGTCGGTTATCTCTTGTAGGCTAGCAAGAAGGAAGTTTTGTGAGGCAATCACTTGTAATTTGAGAACTCTAATTCCTCATAGTGAAGAATCTCTCTTGGTTGAAGAGGGGACTGGATGTAGCTTTCAAGCGGATGAAAGTGAACCAGGATAAATCGCTGTGTCGTATCTCTAAACCCTTACTCTTTATATTCAAGTCATTTGATTGCGTTCTTGGTTGAAAACCTAGAAAGATTGATTTTCATAATTGATTGAATTGAATCTTTATTTGTTCAAATTGATAAAGGGAAAATCATTTTCATAACTAGGTTAATCAATAAGAATATAGGTGTTAATTGTTTTCGTTGAATCTCTGATCTTTCATGTGAATTGATTGATTTTCGTATGCGAATGAAAACTTGATTTTTCTGGTTTCTGTCAGATATACTCGAGTAAACGAGTCTTTAATCGAGTACTACTCGAGTACTCTGAAATCTACTCGAGTAAACCTGAGAGTTTTTGGAAAAATATTTTGTTTTGATTGTTTCGATTTGTTTCGTTCGAAAATCTTTCAAGGTAGCTTAGACACCTATTCAACCCCCCCTTCTAGGTGTATTCCTAGGGTTCCTTTGTCTCTCCAACCATCAATTGCGGTTTCCTCAATTGGTATCAGAGCTCGGTCGAAAGACACGAGCATAAGAGCTTTTTCGTAAAGATCCTTGTTAAGTAACCGCAATGGGTTCTATGAATCCCTTTGGTGGTGAAGGTTATTCAATAAATCGTCCTCCATTATTTGCCGGAGAAGGCTATGCATATTGGAAATTTAGAATGAAAATCTTTATCCAAGCCATAGATAGTGAAATTTGGAAAGTAGTTGAAAAAGGTCCTCATATCCCCTCTAGTTTAGTTGAAGGTGTAGAACAATTGATCCCCGAGGATAAGTGGAAGGATGATGATAGAAAGAAAGTTCAATATGATTATAATGCAAAGAATATCATTACCTCCGCTTTATCCTATGACGAGTTCTTTAGGGTTTCCCAATGTTCTAGTGCTAAGGAAATGTGGGACACTTTACAAGTGACTCATGAAGGAACTAGTGAGGTTAGGAGAGCTAGATTGAATGCTTTAATGCGTGATTATGAATTGTTTCAAATGCTTCCAAATGAATCTATAAATGATATGCAAAAGCGTTTTACTCACATTATTAACCATTTACTTGCTCTTGGTAAGACTTTCTTACAAGGTGAACTTTCTAACAAAGTGTTGAGATGTTTAGACAGGAATTGGCAACCAAAAGTAACGGCTATTGTTGAATCTAAAGATTTGGATGCTATGGATCTAGCAACACTCTTTGGAAAGCTTCAAGAACATGAAATTGAGCTTGGACGATTAAGTATCAATGAAGAGTCGGATAAAAACAAAGAAAGAAAGGGACTTGCTCTTAAAGTCAAAAGTGGATACAAAAAGAAAGAAAGTTCCGATTCCGATGTTGATGAAAAAGACATGAAACTTCTACTAAGGAAGTTTGACACGTTTCTAAGGAGAAAAGGAAGGTTGAACAAGGACAAAAGTAAAGAGAAGGATTCCCCACACTACAAGACCAAGACATCAAAAGAAGGTGTAGTTTGCCATGAATGTGGAAAGCCCAGACATCTCAAGTATTCATGCTCTAGATATCTCAAGAAGAAGGAGAAAGACAAGAAGAATTCCAAGCATAAAAGAGCATACATAGTTTGGGATAGTGATGAAGATGACAAGAAAAGCACATCGAGTAGTTCATCGGATGATAAAGAAGCCGCTTGTCTAAACTTGATAACTCTAGTAGATGATGAAGAACAAAGTTCAAATGATGAATCAAGTGAACAAAGCGAGGATAGCAATGTAAGTCTTACTAAATCCGAAATTTCTTCTAAATATGAATTGTTATACAATGCTTATGAAGAAATGCATGAACAACTTGAAAAACTAGCTTTGAAAAACATTGAAAGGAAGAAGCTCATTTTGAAACATCAAAAAGAGATTTTAGATCTTCAAAAACAAGTTGATGAGCTTAATCTTGAAAATGAAACTCTTGATCTTATATATGCTAGTTCTTCTTGTGATTGTGCTAGTAGATTGAATATTGTGATTGATTGTGAGAATTGCAAGTTGCTTAAAGATGAAAATGCTATTTTGAAAAATAAGCTTGCAAGTTTCACAAATGGTGATATTAGATTGCGCACATTGTTAAATTTTCAAAGAGAAATTCAAACAAGTTTGGTTTGGGTTATACTAATGCTAAGAGTAATTCTCAGAGAAATGTTGTTGATTTTTCTAAAGTTGATTTTTCAAATGCACCAACATGTTTCTATTGTGGTACTCATGGACATACTTCAAATGTGTGTTATGTTAAAATGCATGGTATACCTAAAGGAGATTTTGTTTGGATGAAAAAGGGTGAAAGTCACTACACTAACAAAAATGGATCCAAAACCATTTGGATACCAAAAAGCAAAGCATGATTGTTTTGTAGGTATGATTGAAGAGCAAAGAGAGCTTACAAGTGTTATTCATATTTGCATCTTCAATTGGTATCAAAAGAAGTCCTACAATATGGTACAAATGTTGTTGATAGATTTGTGAACTTCAAATGGTATCTTCTCAATTGGTATTACTTTTCTAAATGTTTAATTAAATCAGTTGGTATCATTGAGTAGATTCATAGATGGTTATCATGATTTATTGACATGCTTTGTTTGTTATTAAAGAAATATCACAATTGGTATCAAAATTTTGTTGATATATGTTATTTCTTTACATTGATATTTTACTTTGTTAAGTGATATTATGATCTTTTTAGTCCTCAATTGGTATCATATTTCATTGTTATATTCTCTTGCCAATTGATATCACATTTCAAAGTATAGTTCTATTGTATTTGTTCAATTGGTATCAATGTTGTAAAGAAATGATCATTGATTTCTTACCTTGGCTTAGATGTTATATTTCAATTGGTATATATTACTTTTTGATAATGCCAAAGGGGGAGAAATATGATGTTTCTCAAAGGGGAGAAATGATTGTTGGATAAATAATATGATTTTTAGATGTTTGTTTGGAGAAAGGTTGTTTTTGTTGTTTTTATGTAGGTTGAGCAAAGTTGTTGAAGATAGGGGGAGAATCAAGCTTATCTCAATTGGATTCAAATGTCAAAAGCATTTATTGAGGGGGAGCAAGAGTCTCACCAAGTGATCAAATTGTTAAAGCATCAACAACTTCAAAGAACTTTTCAAAGAACTTCAAAACATGGTTTGTCATTTTCAAAAAGGGGGAGATTGTAAGTTCCATGATGAATGTTTTGATAATGACAAAGTGTTTTGAACAAGCTATCATGTGTTGATCAAGTTCAAGTTCAACAAGCAACAACAAAACATCAAATGAAGAAGAGAGAAAGCAAGCTCATGACGACTTAAGTTTGAGTGTAATTGTTTTTGTTTTATCTTTTGCCTCTCAAGCTTCATAGGTTTTTATTTGGGTAGATTGTTTAGAGGGTAGTGAATCTCATTCATAAGTCATGATTAAATCATAATTTGAGTTTTCACTTAACCTAGAATCAATAGGTGGCTTAAAGGTTTGAAAGGAAAGGTTGGTTTTTGAGAAAACAAGTTTCTAAAATGTGCAGTGTGGATTTAATCGAGTATGATGCAATTATACTCGCATGGTGCTCGAGTATGCTGCAATTTACTCGAGTAAACACTGCTGAACTGATTTTTAAAATACGATTTTCACTTCTCAAAATCAGTTTTCAAGTGCCATAACTTTTGGGTATTCTATAAAAACCTTTTCCTAACCTTTGTGATCATTACCTATCATTTTGATATTCATTTTACAAAGAATCAAGCCACTCTATTCTCTCTCAATTTCAAAGATCAAAGCTTTTCTATTTTCATATTCTTTGATCAAGAACCTTTGAATCTCTTGTGTGATTTGTCATAGCTATTGATTGAGATTCATTAGGATTGTTATGTGTATTCATTGAGTTGTAATCTTTGCAATAAGGCAAGCCACTACAACAAACAAAGAAGCCTTGGTGTGTCGATTATCATCAAGCAACGTTCATTGGAGAAGAAGAAGTCTTGGTTGTGAATCAAGCAAGGAGAAGCCTTGATGTGTGGATTATCATCAAGCAATTGAAGACTTGTTGTGTCGATTATCAACAAGGGGTAGAGGTTAGATTAGAGAGAAGATCAATAGGATTACAAGGCAAGGGTGTCGGTTATCTCTTGTAGGCTAGCAAGAAGGAAGTCTTGTGAGGCAATCACTTGTAATTTGAGAACTCTAATTCCTCATAGTGAAGAATCTCTCTTGGTTGAAGAGGGGACTGGATGTAGCTTTCAAGTGGATGAAAGTGAACCGGGATAAATCGCTGTGTCGTATCTCTAAACCCTTACTCTTTATATTCAAGTCATTTGATTGCGTTCTTGGTTGAAAACCTAGAAAGATTGATTTTCATAATTGATTGAATTGAATCTTTATTTGTTCAAATTGATAAAGGGAAAATCATTTTCATAACTAGGTTAATCAATAAGAATATAGGTGTTAATTGTTTTCGTTGAATCTCCGATCTTTCATGTGAATTGATTGATTTTCGTATGCGAATGAAAACTTGATTTTTCTGGTTTCTGTCAGATATACTCGAGTAAACGAGTCTTTAATCGAGTACTACTCGAGTATTCTGAAATCTACTCGAGTAAACCTGAGAGTTTTTGGAAAAATATTTTGTTTTGATTGTTTCGATTTATTTCGTTCAAAAATCTTTCAAGGTAGCTTAGACACCTATTCAACCCCCCCTTCTAGGTGTATTCCTAGGGTTCCTTTGTCTCTCCAACCACCAATTGCGGTTTCCTCAATAATAACATAAATCAACATCAAATCACAGAATCAACACAAACTTGGAAAATAACCATTTCAAGATATGAAATTCATTTCCACTTGGTTTTAACTTCGAAAATCAATCCAGTGAGCATTATTAAGTCCATTTAAACTTGTTTGACTTAGAAAACCTTGGGTTTATGACCTCCATATCATATTCCCAATTCCAACTTCATCCCTTGATGAACCATGTGGGGTTCCTACATTTCTAGCTTGAGATTACTCATTCTAGCAATTAGATAACTCCTCCCTTACCTCAGAGAAGCTAAACGACAGATTAAACAACAAGGAAATTGGCCGGATCAAAAATCCAAATTCTGGACTTGTGAAAAAAAGGTTGCACAGGCTGACTTTGGCCACAGATTTCACCACGGATTTGGCATGAAAAAGAACGAAACAAGTTAGTTTAACAAAATAGGATATACTAACTTTAATCAGAAACAAGTTTGACACAAAAAGGATCCCTGAGATTACCAAACGAATTCAACGAAGATGAATACTTGATGCTGAAAACTACTCTGTTTTCACAGCTTTGAACTTCAAACTTTGATGAGCTAGAACTCGAACTACAGGGGCTTATTTGAAGTGATTCTTGATTCTAATTCAAAGATGGAACTAGAACCTTGAGTTGTGTTTTGGTTTCGAAGGATTTGATTGAGAAACGAAGGAGAAATCAGAGATCAAAGTATGCTTTGAAAAACTAAGAGTCAAAAACTGAAATTCGGGTTTTGGATGATTAGAGGTGTTGAATGCTTCAACCAAGCACCAATTTATAGCCTAAGGATACTTCAAATCAAAGCAAAGTCCAGCTCTATGCTTGTCATTTCAAAAAAACTTGTTTTGGTGCGAAAATTAAATGAAAACCGACTTATACACTTTCAGGTCTGCACGAAATACTCGAGTGTTTTCAAAAATACTCGAGTGTTTCATTTAAAAATTCAAATTTCCAAACAGCTACTTAAAATACTCGAGTTTTGCCTAAAATACTCGAGTGTTTTTGCTAAAATAGGAAAAATTGACTATTTTAATGATACTAATATTGATAAAATACTTTTATTTCATATATTTAAAATATAGGATCTTACATCCTCCCCCACTTAAATAGAATTTCGTCCTCGAAATTCCGATTTACATAAAAAGATGCGGATATTCCTCCCTCATCTTAGATTCTAATTCCCACGTAGAGTCAGATACTCCATTCTGACCCCACATAACTCGAACTAACGGAATCTCTTTCCCTCGCAACTTCTTAATTCGCCTATCTTCTATTTGCACTGGCCCAACTTCGAATGTGAGATTCTCTTTTAGCGGTATCATGTCTTGTTGCAGCTGAACGATCGACGATGTATCTTGGATAAATTTGCGAAGTTGAGAGACATGGAATACGTTGTGCAGATTGGACAGAAATGAGGGTAAAGCGATTTGGTACGCGACAGAACCGACTCGTTTCAGAATCTGATAAGGGCCTATAAACTTAGGAGATAACTTCTTTGGTTTCATTACTCTTCCAATACCAGTTGTCGGTACCACTCGCAGAAATACATGATCTCCCTCTTGAAATTCGAGTTTGGATCTTCGTTGGTCGGCATAACTCTTCTGACGACTTTGTGCAGTCTTCATCTTTTCTTGTATGACCTTGATCTTCTCGGTTGTTTCTTGAACTAGCTCAGGCCCGATAAGAGCATTCTCCCCCACTTGGAACCAACATAGCGGGGTTCTACACTTCCTTCCATAGAGGGCTTCATACGGGGCCATATCGATGCTCGCGTGATAACTATTGTTGTAGGTGAACTCCACAAGCGGCAATAAACGATCCCAACTTTCTTGATACTCTAGAACACAAGCTCGAAGCAAATCTTCAAGGGTTTGAATCGTTCTCTCCGATTGACCATCTGTCTGCGGGTGGTAGGCTGAACTCATCCTTAACTGCGTTCCGAATTCTTGATGCAAACTCTGCCAGAAGCGAAACACGAAGCGGGGATCACGATCCGATACGATACTCGAGGGGATTCCGTGCAATTTTACGATCTCCTTGATGTATAATCTTGCAAGCCTTTCCAACGGATATTGCATATTGACGGGAATGAAATGAGCTGATTTCGTTAAGAGATCAACCACGACCCAAATCGCATCGAAACCTTCTCTTGATCTTGGAAATCCACTTACAAAATCCATAGCTATTCCATCCCACTTCCATTCTGGTATGTCCAAAGGTTGCAATTCTCCTCCAGGCTTCTTATGTTCAATCTTCGCCTTTTGGCAAACAAGGCAAGATGCAACATAAGACGCAACATCTTTCTTCAATCCGGACCACCAGAACATCTTCTTCAGGTCTTGATACATCTTCGTTGTTCCGGGGTGCATACTCAGTTTGCTTTTGTGGGCTTCTTCTAATACAGCTCTCCTTAGTTCTTGATTTACCGGGATGCAGATTCGATCTTTGAATCTCAAAATACCATCAGATCCTAATTGGAAATTCGGCTCCACTCCTTCCATCCCTAACCTTTTCTTCTCTAGAATCTCTTCATCCACTTGTTGTAGGGTTCGGACTTGACCCACAAACTCATTTGTGATTTGCAACATTCCTAACTTGACGCAATTCGGTTTGAACTGAATTGCCAAATTCAAGTTTCGGAATTCTTCAATTAGCTGAGCTTCCTTTACCATCATCGTACTCACGTGCAGCATCTTTCTACTGAGAGCGTCGGCTACTACATTAGCTTTGCCAGGGTGGTAATGCAATTCGAAGTCATAGTCTTTCAAGAATTCCATCCACCTACGTTGCCTCATATTCAGCTCCCTTTGGTCGAAGAGATACTTCAAACTTTTATGGTCGCTGAATACTTGGAACGTATTACCATACAGGTAATGTCTCCAAATCTTCAAAGCAAAGACAATGGCAGCCAATTCCAAGTCGTGAGTAGGATAGTTTCCTTCATGCACCTTCAACTGACGAGATGCATAAGCAACAACTTTCCCTTCTTGCATCAAGACACACCCCAAACCTTGTCTAGATGCGTCACAATAAACATCAAAGCTTTTCCTAGGATCGGGCAAAGTTAACACTGGAGATGATGTTAACTTATCCTTTAACGTCTGGAAGCTAACTTCACACTTCTCGTCCCAGACAAAAGGTTGCTCCTTCCGGGTCAAACGAGTTAACGGAAGAGCCAACTTGGAAAAACCTTCAATGAACTTCCGATAATATCCAGCTAACCCAAGAAAACTTCTTATTTCAGTCACCGTCTTTGGTCTTTCCCATTGCAAAACTGATTCCACCTTGGCCGGATCCACAGCCACACCATCCTTTGAAATTATATGTCCCAAGAAATTGACTTTTTCAAGCCAAAATTCACACTTGGCCAGCTTAGCATATAATTTCTTCTCCTTCAAGGTCTCCAAAATAATCTTCAAATGATTAGCGTGCTCCTCCGGATTCTTCGAATAGATGAGAATATCATCGATAAACACCACAACGAAGGAATCTAGATAGGGCCGGAACACTCTATTCATATAATCCATGAATATTGCTGGAGCATTGGTCAACCCAAATGGCATCACCACATACTCATAGTGTCCATACCGTGACCGAAAAGCAGTCTTCGGAATATCTTCCTCCTTAACTCTGATCTGATGGTAACCTGACCTCAGATCAATTTTTGAAAACACCGATGCTCCTCTCACCTGATCTATCAAATCATCAATTCTTGGCAACGGGTACTTTTTTCTTGATGGTAACCTTGTTAAGTTGCCTATAATCAATGCACATCCTCATTGATCCATCCTTCTTCTTTACGAATAAAACTGGCGCTCCCCAAGGCGACACACTTGGTCTGATGAACTGCTTCTCTAACAAATCTTCCACTTGCTTCTTCAACTCGGCTAATTCTGCTGGGGCCATACGGTAAGGGGCGATAGAGATAGGGCCAATACCGGGAACCAGGTTAATACTGAAATCTATCTCTCGACGCGGTGGCAAACCGGGCACTTCATCGGGAAACTCCTCGGGAAACTCTCGAATAACCGGGATGTCTTCGATCTTTGCTTCTTCCTTCTTTTCTTCAGCGATGGCCGAAAATAGGCACACATAACCTCCAGGTTGCTTGGCCGGCGACTTCTCACCAGGAAACACGATCGTTCGAGCCTTGCAGTCGATTACCACATGATTGGACGCCATCCAATCCATGCCCAAGATGACATCGAGATTGGACAACGGCAAACAAATCAGATTTATCCGAGAAATCTAATTTCCTATGCTAACAACGCAACCGACACATGCTCTTGATGCGACAACAGGAGCATTCGTGGGGGTAGACACACTCAGATTAAACGGGGTCTCCGAGACAGACAAATTTAAACGCTTGACACATGCTTCGGAGATGAAGGAATGCCTTGCTCCAGAATCAAATAAAAAGCGACAAGGCATGCCATTGAGGAAATGGTTACCTTGCACCAGATTATCGGCCTGCTTTGCTTCTGCTCCAGACATCGTGAACACCTTTCCATTGACCCAGGGTTTGCTTCCTTGTCCTTGATTGATTTGGCGCGGGGGTTGGCGGCACGTACGGGAGATGTGTCCGGTCCTTCCACAATTGAAGCAGACTGGTGGCTTGTCCCTCCAGCACTCTTGACCAGGATGAGAGCGTTGACACTTGCTACAAATATCTGGCGGAGCCGGGAGACTGGCTGCTCCAGAAGGTTGTGCTCTTCCCTTTCCTTTATGCCAATAAGGGCCTCCACGATTTCCACGATTATTCTTGTGCTGATGTCGGTGGGGTCCATGGCCTCCTTGACTGACTTCCTTCTTGAAATTGTTCTTCTCGAAAATGCGACATGCACTAATCAAGGTTGGATAGTGATGAATCCTTTGCACGCTTACAGCTAGCTTGATGTCCGACCTCAGTCCATTCTCAAACCTTGTGCACTTCTAGTATTCGTCAGGATGATATTGGAAGTACGGGGAATACTTCATCAACTCTTCAAACTTTTCAGCATACTGGTCGACAGTCATGCTGCCTTGCTTCAAGTCTAAGAATTCCATCTCCTTTTGGATCCGAACGTCATCCGGAAAGTACCTTTCCAAAAATTTCTCCGTGAAGACTTCCCAAGAGAGCTCGCGATAATCGTACTCCAAAAACCGGCGGGTCTGCTCCCACCAAGTTGCAGCTTCCCCATTGAGCATGTAAGCCGTGAACGTGACCTTCTGAACTTCCGTGAGAGTTAGCGTCCGGAAAATCTTAGTCATCTAAGCTAACCAGAACTGGGCTTGCTCAGGGAAACGACCACCCAAGAAGCCAGGGGGTTTACATCTACGGAAAGAATCTAGTCCTTTAAATTTAGCAGGGGTTCCATTGCTGGGAGGACGGGTTTGCTGCAAGTTTTCCAGAACCGCAGCCATACGGGTCAGAGCCTCAGCAATGTTAGCGTTATTTCGTCCAGCCATCTATCCTACAGAATCCAAAGGGGAAACTTAATTAGATTCTGCTATTCTATTTCTCAAGATGCAATCATGATTCTAGAGTATGCAATGGTTAGTGTGTAAGGCCACACTCCAAGGCCGAGAGTTGAACTATTGCTCTGATACCACTAAATGTGACGACCCAACTTTCTACTCTAAATTAAATACTTATTGTTGGAATAATCGGTGTAATTGGCGAGAATCACCCAAGAGGGGGGGGGGGGTGAATTGGGTGTTTAGAAAACTTTGAAAACTAATCGAATTAAAACGTTCTTTTACAAAATATCAGAGATTAAATTGAGCGGAAGACTTAAAGAACGATTTAAAACGTTTTTAAGCAAGAAGTAAACATATTATTATTATGAATATTGAAATCATAATAAACACGAGATTGATTAGAAAGAACAACACATACAAAACGCAATACTCGTGTGATATATGTTAAAACTTGAAAATAGTTTTTATCCACGAAAATAAGATTTAAAACAATTTAAATGTGCGGAAAGTAAAAGATAAAGGATAGAGAAATTGTACATAGAGAATTTATCCTGGTTCGGCAAACCCAGCCTACTCCAGTCCCCAAGCGACTCGCTTGAGCTTTTTCACTAAGCCAAGATGCAACTGCGTCCCGAAGTACATCCAGAGCGCCCCGCAAGCTACTAGGAATCCCACCGTTCGTATAGCGCTACCCAAAACAACAAGGGTTTATCTCACCCTATGAACGCGACACACGTTCAATCCTAAGGAAAACATTCCTTAATCACTAAGGTTGTCACACCCCTTACAATGATAAGAATTTGCACGAATGAATTTGTGCAACTAACAATATACTCTCTAGATAGAGCGGATACAACAATAAAAGACCTATGACAATATAATGTTCTAAAGCACACACAAAACTATAGACTTATGATGATGATGATGATGAACTATTTCTTCTAAAAGATATTCAAAAAGTGTAGAGGATGAGAAGAAGAAGAACACTCTCCATTTTCAAAAATGAGAGGGTGTTTTAAAGAAGGAGAAGAAGCAGCCAATAATCAATACGTGATCCTCCAAAAATGGAAACAAATCATTCTGGACATCATGTTTGATTTCAGCACGTTTTTCAAAATTTGAATTAAAATAATCGATTACTTTGGTCAGGCTAATCGATTACAAGCTCTCAGGTTTTTTTACAAAAGTTGCAGCATTAACATATAATCGATTACTAGTTTCTGATAATCGATTACTTACTCCCAAATGACCAGTTCAAGGAAGTAATCCATTATAAGAACCTAAATAATCCATTACATGCTCTCTGGTTACAAGTTGCATTGAATAATCGATTAGACCAGAAGGGTAATCGATTACTCCAAGTAGAAATTAGATTTTCATGAAAAGTTGTAACCAGGTTTTCACAAAAACATTTTTCACAAGAGATATCCTGGAGCAAAAGTTTTATAAAAATGCTTCTTCTACGTTTTCAAAGAAAACACAATCATCATCACATAGACTATAATTCTAAGTGCTTTAAGATAATTAAATTGTCTTACAAAGACTTCTAAGCCTAAGGCTAAATCTAACACTGAACAAGCCTTTGCAATCTTCATTTGTACCTGAACCTGTCAAACAAATATATTCAATATATGATGTTGTTGTGTCATCATCAAAACATTGAGAGAGAAACACATGAGTTTCAACACTCCCCCTTTTTGATGATGACAAACAATCCTGCAAAACAAGGGTTAGTACGAATATAATCATTTAAAGCAAGCTATAATTCATAAGAGTATCACAACAAATACTCAAGCTCATAACGCTGAGCTCAACAAGCTAAGCTCCCCCTGAATTCATGATTCATGATCTTGGATTCATGATCTTAATCAACCTGTAACCTGTAACCTGTTTTCTCCTTTTTCTCCTGTTTCTCCCCCTTTTGACATCATCAAAAAGGTGAAGAAGCATAATAGATATAGCAAATGACAACGCTTATAATAAGCACACCAAAGAAATAATTGTCATAAGCATCATAATCAATCCGAACAAATCTAGAGAAAACAACATAAAATCCAGGAGCAAGTCAAACAAATAGAAATACTAGGGGTTAAGAGCAAGCATAAAAAAATATCCAAATATCCAAATCCAAATAAAATAGATATAGATAAAGAGAAGTGAAGTGTGGTGCCATAAGCTCTACGATCACTGGAACAGAGGACGATTCTGATGCCTCAGATGGTAAATCTCTTCACGCACTGACTCCATATCCAAGTGCATCTGCTCCATGCCGGATGTGAGCTGAGCGAGAGATGTATCAATTGTATGCATATGCTCATCTGATCGCCTCATATACCCTCGAACATCATCCATGAATAACTGCATGTATGGAGGAATGTGCTCGGGCGGACAAAGAGCTTGTAGCGGAACATAATCTGAATCATGAACTGGTGCACTATCAGGCTGTGGTGGCTGCTGCTGCTGTTCATCTTTATCGGGATCATAATTGTGGTTGGATTTGCGCTCACGCCTTTGTGCCTTTGGTCTCCAACCAGTTCCTTCCATGTCGATCCAACCCATATTTCCCAAGAAGTTAGAATCCATCCTCATGTCAGCATTGGGAGCTGTTTTAGCTTCCCCATTCACAGGAACTCTGAATCACCTGAGGATTCTAGTGATCACAGTAGCATAAGGGAGCTTCGACGTCTTATTCTTCTTATCTTCGTTAATAGACCGTCGAACCTTAGCAGCCGTTTCAATCATATGATTCAACACAAACCATCCCCAATTAATTGGTTTGTTATGATACCACGCCCAGAAGATAATGTAGTCAGATTCAAGAATCCGAAAATAATTCCCTTGCCTAGGGATTAAGCAACGAGTCAAAATGAAGTGTAGAATCCGATAAACAAACTTCAGATTCCCAGATGTCATTACTTTCCCAGCCGGAATACGATCATCAATAAATTCCTCTTTAGCAGCCTTTTTGTCATATTCATCACCCCATAAACTGTCTGAACCAGAACCAGTGAACGTAACACCGTCCATGGGAAAGTGAGTCATGTTAGTCCAAGTATTCAGATTGATCTTGATGCCCTTTCCTTTGACCTCAGAATAGAGTGTCTGTTCATCCGCATTCCAGACAAGGTTTGAGTAGAACACTCTGACTAAGTCCTCATAATAATCTCCTCCAATGGTACAAAACTCATAAAGTCCTTTTTCTTTCAACAGAACAACAGCCGGGAGATTACAATCCTCTCCACCATATGTATCAGCATTCAGAAATCTTGGAGTAATAACTGAACATGCAGCAAAATATTTTTCATAATCCATTATTTGTACTGGATTAGAAAACCAACGATTAAGCTTCTCCAAAGCTATCGGCTGATGAACCAGTGGAGGTGGAGCTGAAGGACCTGCCTCACTTTGACGTGTCCTCGGAGGCCTAGGAACTCGACTGGAAGATGGTTGAGCCCTACTTGGAGAAATAGGAGGTGAAGGCTCATCATCCTGAGATTCCTCAACTACCATTCTCCTTTTAGAGTGACGAGACATGATTGCAGCACCGATAATATCAGCTAAATCAACTCAACTGAATGCATCACAGCACAACTATCTCAAAAGAAATTCTGAATTCTGAATCAACTAACTCTTCCAACCAGAATGCAGCACAACACAGATAATAACTCAAATACTCAACTTAACAAATTCAACTTCACAACATCAATGGCAGAAAAAAATAACTTCATATAAAAAAATAGAAAGCATGAAGGTACTGATAATGCATAGCCAAGATACTGTGAACCTGAACCGGAGAAGTTATCAACTGAAACGAACATTGAGCAGCACACATCAACCTGAGCAAACCAGAACCCAAACCAGACCAGCAAACTCGAACCAAGACTGAACCGGAAAACTAAAAATCTGAATTAAGCCGAAAACCAAACCGGACCAGTGAACCGAGTGAGATTCTGATCAGCAAACCGAATGCTCAAACCAGTGAACCAACATCTTCATCAACATGCATGAACCGGATCTGAAACTTGAAGATCAATAGGCATGAAGCATGAAATCCTTGTGAACACCAAGTTTAACCAAGTATGAAGAGAAGGTTTTGGACAATGTGAGGCAAGAGCAAGAGGTTTAATGGTGGTTATGGTGGTTGAGAGTGAAAAACCGAATGGTGAGGAAGGAGAGAGATAGGGGCGGTTTTGGTTGAATGAAGTGGAAAGAGTGAAGGTTTATGAAGGAAAGGAGTAGAGTGAGTGAATATGGTGAAGGTCTATGAAGGTTTCATAGAGGTTGTGGGTTGGAGGTTGAAGAAGATGAAGAGAAGAAGAAGAAGGGTGTTATCGTGGGTGAGAGAAAGAGAGAAAGAGGAGGCCGAATATTTTTTTTTATTTTATTTTGTGGGAAGAGAGAGAGAGAGAGTGTAAGAGATATTGTGTGGCTAGGGTTATTCTAACATGGTCCACACTTGGTCAAACATGGGTCAAGGCCCACACGATCTTCTGCACTTTCCCCCCCCCCTTTTTTTTTTTTTTTTTTTTTTTCCAGATTCTGATCCAAATAATCGATTATCTTACTTATGTAATCGATTACTTTTGTAAAAGAATCGATTACTTCCATTATCTTAATCGATTATCGCCTCTCTGTCCATAACTGATGCAACTTGTATAATCGATTATGCTGTGACGTTTAATCGATTATATCTCCACTGATGACATAAATGATGCAACAAATATAACCCATTATTCTGATCTTCTAATCCATTACATCTTCATAACTGATCCAAAAAATCCACCTGGTAATCGATTACTGTTGCAGAGTAATCGATTACTCCTGCACAAATCTCCAGACTTCGTCCTTTTCTGAATGATACAACCCAATACCTTCTGATACATTATCCCTGATGCCTGAATTCGTTCAGTGACGTTAAGCTTGTGGACAACTTACCTTTAAGATTCCTGTTTCCTGCAAAACAGATAAATCTGGCTATCTCTGACGGTCAAGTTAGATAATATTCATGATAATCACAATGAGCACTTTTAATTAATTGAAATAAATCAATGACAATAATGTACCAAATCATATGCTTATCATAATTATAAGATATATCAAGATTAATCATAATATGCATTTGATACTGCCTTGATTTCCTCAAGTTTGTACTCAATGACATTTTATGAAGATCTTTGATTTTTCCAAGGATTGATGATCATGTGAAGATAAATTTTAGCAGCACATGATTTATTTTTCAAAAATAATTTAGCTTGGAATAATCAAAATATGCTCTTGAATAATCATAGTTATGAGAAATATATGATTTGTTTACCTCAATTTTTGCATGCCATGAAGATTTTGAATTTTGCCAATGATTCCTTTTGTCACTTCCTTTTTGCCAATAGTTCCTCTTATCACTTCCTTTTTGCCAATGATTCCTTTTAAGAATTTTTGTCCATATGTGATTTTCATATCTTCTATGTGACATATTTGACTTTGATGGCACTGATCTCCTTTGGTTATTCCATCTTGTTTCAGATTTCCACGGTGACCAACTAGTGAGATTGTCTCTTAGAATTCTTCTTGGTTTTTCCTTGGGTAGAAAATAATCTTCTTTCCTGTTACACGCAGAAGTTTTTGGTACCCATCTCATGTTGGGTCCACGGGGGTTAATTTTAGATTCCTCAGAACCTTTTGGAACCCATTTCATTTTATTTCTCAAGTATTGATTTTTCTTGAATATGCATAAATGAGAAATATGACCAGAACGACCACAATAGTTACAAATAATGATTTTGTGAGATGTTTTGGATTTTCTAAAATCATTTTTGCAAAATATGAACTTGTGATCTTTGTATTCAGAATCACATTTGCTAACCTCTTTGCTTGACTTTTGAATTTCCACATTCGTATATGAATTGTCAAGACAAGAGTTTGAACAATCAGATTTTGAATCACAATGAGAGTCACAAGAAGCAACCTCAACTATTTTATCAATAGAAATGCATTTTTCATTAATCTTAGAGATGCTATTTTCAAAATTATTTTTCAAATCATCTCTCAAAATATTATTAGTACTATGAGGGTTTTGGATGTTAACATCAATCAAGGTTACCTCATAAGGAGTAAACGAATGAGATGCATTTTCGTTTCCTACTGACTCCTCATCTGAAGAACTTGATTCCTCGAGAGTTTCCAAGAAAGCTTCAAATAAGTTCTCTAACTCATCATCATCTTTTTCGTCTGATGAACTGCTCCTCATACTATGGGTGTCATCATTCAAAACTTTGTTATGAGAAATAGTCCACTCATCCTTTGAGATTTTCTCTTCCTGAGTCTCTTGATAACATCTGTGAATACTTACACTTTCACAAAGATCATTAGTAGCATAATAAGTGTGTAAGGTATCCCAAATATTTTTAGCATTAACACAATCTTTGATTCTAGAATATGCGTCATCGTTTAAGGTATTCCTTAAAATCTGCATTGCTCGAACATTCAAGGCAAAACATTTTTTATCAAAATCATTTAAAACATTTTTTGGATTGAAATCAAAACCATTTTGCACAATAATCCATAAACGATAATTCATCGACTGTAAATAAAATTTCATTTTAGCACTCCAATAAGAATAATTTTCTCCATTGAAAATTGGTGCTTCATCGAATGAATTTCCCTCCATTTTAAAATCAAAAACACAAAATCCTAATAAGCCAATTAACCAAGGATCTTTAACTCAAGCGGTTAAGCTTGTTACCAGAGCATGAAGCTCTGATACCAATTGTTGGAATAATCGGTGTAATTGGCGAGAATCACCCAAGAGGGGGGGGGGGGGGGGGTGAATTGGGTGTTTAGAAAACTTTGAAAACTAATCGAATTAAAACGTTCTTTTACAAAATATCAGAGATTAAATTGAGCGGAAGACTTAAAGAACGATTTAAAACGTTTTTAAGCAAGAAGTAAACATATTATTATTATGAATATTGAAATCATAATAAACACGAGATTGATTAGAAAGAACAACACATACAAAACGCAATACTCGTGTGATATATGTTAAAACTTGAAAATAGTTTTTATCCATGAAAATAAGATTTAAAACAATTTAAATGTGCGGAAAGTAAAAGATAAGGGATAGAGAAATTGTACACAGAGAATTTATCCTGGTTCGGCAAACCCAGCCTACTCTAGTCCCCAAGCGACTCGCTTGAGATTTTTCACTAAGCCAAGACGCAACTGCGTCCCGAAGTACATCCAGAGCGCCCCGCAAGCTACTAGGAATCCCACCGTTCGCAAGGGACCTCGAAACACAAAATAGCCTAACTACTAGGAATCCCACCGTTCGTATAGCGCTACCCAAAACAACAAGGGTTTATCTCACCCTATGAACGCGACACACGTTCAATCCTAAGGAAAACACTCCTTAATCACTAAGGTTGTCACACCCTTTACAATGATAAGAATTTGCACGAATGAATTTGTGCAACTAACAATATACTCTCTAGATAGAGCGGATACAACAATAAAAGACCTATGACAATATAAAGTTCTAAAGCACACACAAAACTATAGATTTATGATGATGATGATGAACTATTTCTTCTAAAAGATATTCAAAAAGTGTAGAGGATGAGAAGAAGAAGAACACTCTCCATTTTAAAAAATGAGAGGGTGTTTTAAAGAAGGAGAAGAAGCAGCCAATAATCAATACGTGATCCTCCAAAAATGGAAACAAATCATTCTGGACATCATGTTTGATTTCAGCACGTTTTTCAAAATTTGAATTAAAATAATCGATTACTTTGGTCAGGCTAATCGATTACAAGCTCTCAGGTTTTTTTACAAAAGTTGCAGCATTAACATATAATCGATTACTAGTTTCTGATAATCGATTACTTACTCCCAAATGACCAGTTCAAGGAAGTAATCCATTATAAGAACCTAAATAATCCATTACATGCTCTCTGGTTACAAGTTGCATTGAATAATCGATTAGACCAGAAGGGTAATCGATTACTCCAAGTAGAAATTAGATTTTCATGAAAAGTTGTAACCAGGTTTTCACAAAAACATTTTTCACAAGAGATATCCTGGAGCAAAAGTTTTATAAAAATGCTTCTTCTACGTTTTCAAAGAAAACACAATCATCATCACATAGACTATAATTCTAAGTGCTTTAAGATAATTAAATTGTCTTACAAAGACTTCTAAGCCTAAGGCTAAATCTAACACTGAACAAGCCTTTGCAATCTTCATTTGTACCTGAACCTGTCAAACAAATATATTCAATATATGATGTTGTTGTGTCATCATCAAAACATTGAGAGAGAAACACATGAGTTTCAACACTTATATTCAAAAATACTACCATTTTTTTCATTTATTTTTTTCTTTTATTCAAAGTTAAGTCATCATCCATTTCAATCTTTGCGGAAAATAATCACTCATCATGAAGGAAAACACCCATTTTATATTTCATCGTAGGAGGAAAGTACATTTCCATTACATCAAAAACTGTCAACATAAAACTTACTTAAGTACTCTAGGTCATTACATTATATTACATATCTTACAACAAAATTTATAATAACCTAGAGCAATGGGTTTGAAACTCAAAACATAACATAAATAAGAGAAACCTAATGAGTCGCACTATCCACATTCCGACATCCCAACTCAACTCAATCGTCAGTTCCCCACTGACTGCCGGTCGAGTTGTCCATGAAATCATCAACAGCCACCGGATCGGCATCCTCCACCGGATCCTCATCCTCTATCGGATCCTCCTCCTCCTCTTCCTCCTCATGTGCCGGATCAGATGGCACATACACCGGAGTCCGAGATCGGGCTCTAGTGGAAGGACGAGAGGGAGCAGGAACCTCCAAAATTATTCTTTCTTCAGAGGGTGATGGACTTGGTGGAAGGGTGCGTCTCGGAAAACGTCTTGGCGGTGGTGGTGGTGTTCCATGTCGAAACACAAAAGTTGGCGGAATGTGCATAATGTACATCATTGGGATTCTCGTCCGACGCGGACGCATTCGGGACCACGGGTTTGGGTGACGGAAAGTGACTTCCACGTCCCCTTCATAGATAGCCCGATGATCCTCGAAGTTCCACTCCCCATAAGGGAGCGGCCTCATCTCCATGCAGAACATATTTCTCGCCATCACCTACACAAGGGACTGGGAGTGAGTCATAGCTAAAAGCAATAACGAATGAGCATAACAGAGGCTAAAAATAACAAACACATGTAATCAAATAGCATCAAGAATGTAGATGTATGCTCAAACTGATTTTAACACTTCTTTGATTTCATTAGCGACGTGATGCATGCCTACTCCTCATTCATGCTTCACAGTTCGGCATCCTTTCGGGAATCCGTTTCAAACCTATGTTTTCATCGAACTGGAGCGTATCCATAACCCATGCATCACGATTGACTGGGAACTAGCCTTCATAACATTCTCATGTTACGGAATCCAGATCATCATAGCATCTTCGGTGCTACGGCATCACAGCTCATTCAATGCTGCGGAATACGTCTAACCTATGCTAGATTCCACAATCAAATTCGGAGCAACTCCATGCATGTCAATGCCACACAACTTTCCATTTTATTTCTTTCTTTTAAATCACATCCTTGAACATCATGTCTCCAATATAGAGACCCAAAGTTCATAATCCTTCTTAATCTCAAGTCCATCTTTTATTTTAGCATTAACTGGTGCTAGTGCTTTCTAAAAATTCCATCAGCGGCCCAACCACTTTGTGATGGTTTTATACAATAGGAGTTGACCATTTTATTATTAATTATTGCAACGACCCCATTTAGGACTCCCAAAATATCAACCAAGTGGGTAAAGACTTCCACTGGGACATGGGAAAATAATCAACCAAATGGGTGTACGCACTTCCATTGGGACATCCTGTCCGAATATGTCGACCAGTGAATAAAATTCCAGTAGGACTCATCCAGGATAAAAATCAACCAATGGGAATTAAGTAAACTTATACATTTATCCATTGGGACTCCTGTCCGAATATATCAACCACTGGAGGAAATTCCAGTAGGACTCTTTCAGGATAATAATCGACCAATGGAAAAACGTATAAGAATTAGGTATTTAATATTCTTAAGAAAAATAAGTGTTTTCTTCAGTTTTGGTCAAAATACTCGAGTAATTTATAAAATACTCGAGTGTTCTTCATTTTTTTTCCAGAATACTTGAAGTCTTTGAAGAAAAACTCGAGGGTTTCTTCATTTTCCCAGAATACTCGAGTGTTTCTCAAAGGACTCGAGTGTTTTTACTGCAACAGTACCAGTCTCTGCATTTTAAGCACCAATTCGAAATCCATGCATTGTTTTTCCATTCTTATGCAAAACAGAGGCATAAACACATATAAGAAACAAGTTAGAACACATAAACAAGTACATAATAACATAAATCAACATCAAATCACAGAATCAACACAAACTTGGAAAATAACCATTTCAAGATATGAAATTCATTTCCACTTGGTTTTAACTTCGAAAATCAATCCAGTGAGCATTATTAAGTCCATTTAAACTTGTTTGACTCAGAAAACCTTGGGTTTATGACCTCCATATCATATTCCCAATTCCAACTTCAACCCTTGACGAACCATGTAGGGTTCCTACATTTCTAGCTTGAGATTACTCATTCTAGCAATTAGATAACTCCTCCCTTACCTCAGAGAAGCTAAACGACAGATTAAACAACAAGGAAATTGGCCGGATCAAAAATCCAAATTCTGGACTTGTGAAAAAAAGGTTGCACAGGCTGAATTTGACCACAGATTTCACCACGGATTTGGCATGAAAAAGAACGAAACAAGTTAGTTTAACAAACTAGGATATACTAACTTTAATCAGAAACAAGTTTGACACAAAAAGGATCCCTGAGATTACCAAACGAATTCAATGAAGATGAATACTTGATGCTGAAAACTACTCTGTTTTCACAGCTTTGAACTTCAAACTTTGATGAGCTAGAACTCGAACTACAGGGGCTTATTTGAAGTGATTCTTGATTCTAATTCAAAGATGGAACTAGAACCTTGAGTTGTGTTTTGGTTTCGAAGGATTTGATTGAGAAATGAAGGAGAAATCAGAGATCAAACTATGCTCTGAAAAACTAAGAGTCAAAAACTGAAATTTGGGTTTTGGATGATTAGAGGTGTTGAATGCTTCAACCAAGCACCAATTTATAGCCTAAGGATACTTCAAATCGAAGCAAAGTCCAGCTCTATGCTTGTCATTTCAAAAAAACGCGTTTTGGTGCGAAAATTAAATGAAAACCGACTTTTACACTTTCAGGTCTGCACGAAATACTCGAGTGTTTTCAAAAATACTCGAGTGTTTCATTTAAAAATTCAAATTTCCAAACAGCTACTTAAAATACTCGAGTTTTGCCTAAAATACTCGAGTGTTTTTGCTAAAATAGGAAAAATTGACTATTTTAATGATACTAATATTGATAAAAAACTTTTATTTCATATATTTAAAATATAGGATCTTACAGTAATGAAAAAAGTAATAATTACGTAGAGAGAAAGAGTATAATGTGAAAAACCATAATTAATGTATTGGAAATCTAAGTCATGATTGGATTTTTTTAAATGGTGAATTTTGTTTGAAATAGGACAAATAAATAAAAACGGGGGAAGTAATTTCAAAACAGCATCAATTAGTTTGTTTCTAGGACGACATACTGAAATAAGGGAAATATGTTAAATATAAGAATGAAATGGATCGGATCTTGCTAACCAATGCCTTAAGGCCAGGCATGCATTGTTTAAGAAATACAATAATAAAAAATTTACATTAAAAATCTAAATTCACCGGTTCTCAATGTTTTTTCATATCATAAATGCTTGAGAAAAAAATGGTCAATGTTAAACATTAGTAGAAAATAAGGTTCTTGTCCGCGTAAGACAGCCCAGTTGGTGGTTGCAGGGACATTTAGGGTTTCCCCCTCCCCCAAGTCATGGGTTCTAGTCCCAGACCTCCCATGTAAACCAAAAAAAAAAAAAAGAAAATAAGGTTCTTTACAAGTCTTGATACTTGATTGTCACTATGTTGAATCCTAAATCGTTCCTAGTATTAGTTAATATGCTTAATTATGTCACAAGCCCTTGAGGTTTGAGGTATTTTTGTCAAATATCCATATTCTATTTTTTTTTCAATGTTTGACTCCCCGAAGTTACTTATGGGTTTGTCATATATCCCTACTGCCAATTCAGGCCAATTTTGTTGACATGTAACATCGGAATCCTGATTGGACACGGGGGGTTAGTCACATGGTTCCCCGTGAGCGAAGATCCTTTCTTTTAAAAATTTAAAAAATTAAAGATTTAATATTTTTATATTTTTAGTTAAATAAAAAAAGAAAAAAAAAATTGAAGAGAGATATCGTCTTCGTCAGTGTGACATCACATAGCACCACATGACCAACCTCCAGCGTCTGATTAGGATTTTGATGTTACATGTCCGTAAAATTGGTCAGAATTGGTTGCAGGGGTATATGACAAATTCAGAAGTAACTTCGGGAAGTCAAACATTGAAAAATAAAGAATAAAGGTGTCTAGCAAAAATAACCCAAACTTCAAGCACTTGTGACATAATTAAGCCTATTTAATATACAACTCTTGTTTAACTATGGTATAGCGTCCTGGTTCGACAATAAATTGTTCTATGAAATGTACCCATCCTTTTGGTCGAAATATCAATCCCAAGATCCTTATAGTAGTTTGGCAAACCCTCTACTTGAACGCCATCTCCGCAAATGAGGAACTGATTACCAATTATGAAAGATCCTGATACCCTGATTGCAACTCCATCTTCTCCATGAGCGCGACATTGAAGCTACACAACTGTGGTGGACTCGGCCTAGCCGAGTTCCACGTAGCCCTCACTTAGGACCTAAAGGACTCTTCAGGAAGCCCCTTGTATGCTTGGCCGAGCTCAAAGCTCAACGACCGAACAGACATCAGGCACGAGCCGACCTCATTCTCCTACCAAGGTCCGACCTCCTTGTCCGACACCACCCAGAGTCCGACACCACCCAGTGCCAACAGCAGAAGACCTGCGCCTTCACCTCGAAGCCAACAGAGCAGCAAGCTCCCCGCAACCACCCCCTCCACCACCTCCTCCTCCACCGCCTCCACCCCCTCCACCACCTCCAGAGTTCACCCATACCCACAGTGGTCCTTACACCATCCACACTGGAGACACCTCAAATCCAGCTCCACACCAGGAAGGAGGTCGGCGCGTGCAGCTACGCTCCCAACTTGGGGAAACCAACACAGAACAGCACCGCCAGCGCGGCGAACGTGCCCATTCTGTCAGCACCACACATCGTTCTCACTCGCGCCACTCTTCACTCTCTCGCGAGGTAGAGGTATTGTCCTTGGTGAGACAGCAGATGAGGATCGTAGAGAAACAAGGTAAAGCTATCGCAGATCTCCAGCAAGTCACTATGCAACGTTTGGCTAAACGAGCCGTTGTTCAAGCTCCAGCCCCAAACGAACTTCCCCCACCACCACCTCTTCCACCATCACAACCCCCATTAACCCTGCAAACCTTTGCAACACCACATACCACCATTACACAACTTACACCACCCCCTGACCAGCAACAACCTGATTCGGATGATTCCCATCCTGGGCATCCTTTTACACCAGCTGTCATGGCTTATGAACCACCACCAGGGTACCTCGGGCCCAGCAACATCCCCAGATATAATGGCCTCACAGACCCTCAGGAGCATGTCCTATCTTATGAGGGAGCTGTGAACTTCCATGGTGGAGGAGATCGGCTCAAGTGCCGATCTTTCTCCATGACTCTTCAGGCCCCAGTCCTCCGATGGTACTCAACTTTACCCAAGAATTCTGTCAACAACTGGACAGAAATGAAGCGAGTATTTCTCAACAGGTACACTGCTAGCTGTGTGCAACCCAGATCGGACCACACACTAGCAACAGTGACGCAAAAATCAGATGAATCACTGCGTGCTTACCTGCACAGGTTTCACAGCGAATCCAGCTCGATCCCCAACCTATCTCCCGAGGTGGCCGTCCTCCTCCTGACTCAAGGCCTGGACGAGGGAGGATTCAAAGACTTACTTATAGGGAAGCCGCCGAGAGATATAGCCGAGCTAAGGCAGAGGTCCAACAAATACATCAACCTTGAAGAATTCAACAAAGGTCTCACAAATAGGATGGAAAACGTTCAAGCTGCTTCCCAAAATGCCCTTCCCCGAGGTCGTCCTTGCGGAAACAGGGATGATAGAGGAGGAAAAGTGGACCAAGGAGACCGAGGTCGCCCTCACGTCGGCCAGAAAGATGACCGCCGACGTCCTTACATCACTAAGTATGATTCTTACACCCCCCTAACGGTTCCGAGGTCTCAAGTCTGGAGAGAGACCATGCAGACCGAACTCAGGAGCGTACCTCGGCCACCCTTTCTCAGAAATCAAAACAATATCAGGGACAGATCTAAATACTGCAACTTTCACGACGGGTATGGCCACCATACCGATCAGTGCTCCTGGCTTCGGGATGTTATTGAAGATATGGTGAGAAGGGACAAGTTGCAGCAGTATGTGCGAGAAGCGGTGGAAAGAAGAGGCCGAAGAAGGTCCCGCACCCCAGACAACGACAAAGGAAAAGCCAAAGCTGACCCGTCTCCGGAAAAGAAGGAAGAAGAACCACAGCGGGTAAACATGGTCGTGGTACAAGATCTGGATAAGTCACCGGAAAATTTTCGAGTTGAAACTATCTCGGGAGGTTTTGCCGGTGGCGGAGAAAAGCGGGCAGAAAGGAAGAGGTACGTCAACCAAGTTCTGGCTGTTCACCACAAACCCGTTGGTAAGAAACCATCTTGGAACATCCCTATCATTTTTTCTGACCAAGACATGGAAGACGTCATCCCGGATCACAATGATCCAATGGTGATCACGGTGTTGATCGACAATTTCGAATTCGCCCGAGTTTTCATTGACCAAGGAAGCTCGGCCGACATTCTTTTTCTTCATACATTTCAAGCGCTGAAACTGAGGTCAGCCGACCTCGTGCAATTTGAAGGCAATCTCATCAGCTTCACAGGGGAGGCAATTCGCCCCTTGGGAGCCATCCACCTCCCGGTGACCTTAGGCAAGCAGCCTTCGGCCCGAACGGAGATCATCAAATTTTTAGTTGTTGATTCTGAATCCCCATACAATGTGATACTGGGACGAACCTGCCTGCAAGATTTTGGGGCAGTGGTTTCAACGGTACACTTAGCAATGAAATTCGTCGGTTCTGACGACAAGGTCGTCACGATCAAAGCCGATCAGGTAAGAGCGCGACTCTGCTACAATGCGAGTCTACGGGAAGTAAAAAAGAAACAGAAAGAGCTTGCTGATCCGACATTGACCAAGGGGAGAGTTCTATTGGCTGATGTTCGGGTCAAACAAGGTGTTTTTAGGTCTTCCCTTCGCAGGGAAGGGTTGGCAGCTCCCATCGATTCCTCTGGCCTCGGTAAAACTGTCAAAATGGGCTCCAACCTCCCCCAAGAAATCCAAGATACATTTAAGGAAAATCTCTCTTCCCTTCCAGTTCTCTCCAGCCCTTCGCAGGGGGAGAATCTCTTCATTTACTCAACTGTTGGTAACTTCGCCCCCCGCTCGATATTGATCCGAGTTGAGGGCCGAAGCAAGTTCCCCACTCACTCTTCAAGCCGAGCTCCCCCAAATCCCGAGCTTTGGTATTTCAAGATTAAAAAACTTGCATTTTGCAATGCCGCCAACAGTTTCCTCGGCATCTCTCATCAACTCTCCTCGGACGAGCACCGCCAGGCCGAAGAAAAAACCTTCCGTATGAGGGTCAAGCCTGAGATTGAGAGTGAAAGTCTGATCAAAGAAAATCTAATACTGGCCGAAGTGATCCGAGGGGCCGTCCCTGTCCAGGACGAGGATAACAAAGGAAAGGCTACCCAACCAAGGCAACAAAATAACGCATCTCGGGTCATTCGAGCTCGGAGACCTCGTGCCCCGAACAGCAGCCATTAATCAGGAAAATCGGAAGGATTGAGAAAGTGCTCGGAATCAAGAGGGCCCCAACAGAGGCGTTTCAGAAACATACTCTGGGAAACCCCCGAAGGAACCGAGCTCAAGAATTCGCATAACTCGGCAACACCGAGAACCTATTCCAATTAGGTTTACCTCAGCAATCACCAGCATCCTCAGCCAAAGGTTAAGTTTAAGTTTCATTTTAGTTTCTGTTCATGTTTTTATATCTACCAGTCATGTTCTACTCATGTTATACTCCATTGTGATATACTCACTTTATTTCCATGAAAGGCAATGTACTCATCTTTATGATTAATCAAAAAGTACAAACTTGCCCATACTCAAGTGCCATAATTGTATATACGTACGTACTAGCTTCTCATTTAGCACTAGCCACCTAAATGTTGCATGGCGCTATGCCCAGTCAACATCTTGTAAATAAGATCGGCTCATATGCACAATGTACAAGGGACACCCGACAAAGTACAGCTTGCTGTGAAATGTTTTCACATAGCTTCACTCAGCAACCTCTTTTACGTCGGGGACGAGGACACCCACCTCGGCTAAAGGGGGGCAGATCCGAGATCCCTACCGTATGCACTTATATACAGTACCTCTTTTCAGAGGAAAACTTATAAGATTACTGCACTTACTGAGTCGTCCGAGCTTAGCCTCATTATTTATATTCAGGTCCGATCAACTGTTCTTATTATAGGTCCGAACTAATCCGAATACAACAAGTAAAAAATACTTGTATTTTTCCAAACATCTCCACTCGGTTATCTAAAAACCACAACAAAATGCAACAAGTCTCAAACACTTGCATTTTTTAGTGAACTCCTAACTGATGGCAGTTCGGATCCGAGGTCTAAAATAAATAAAACATGCAACGAGTTAATAAAAACTCACATATCGGCAACAAGCTATCGAGAAAAGCTTGCTCAGAGACGATGTAACATCCCTAATTTAATTCCGAGCCTAAATAGAGAATTAATAGATTTAAAGTGTAGAGAATGGGTAGATTAATTGCTTAAAGAATTTTGGGAGATAGGTGAGTAGTAATTATAAGTACTAGGGGTTGTGTAGGAGACATTTTTAGCAACAGGCGAAATTATTGAAGTTGAATCGGGAGTTAAATCGGGGTTTAAAGTGCTAGAATGCATTCGATGCAAGAAAATTAGGAATAAAATATCCATAGCTCTAAACCCAATTTCCACCATTGGATGTGAGGACAAGTGTTTTAGGATGTTTGTCTCAAAATTTGAGGCCGATCCGACGGTTAACGAAAAAGTTATGGCGAATCAAAGTTTGGAGCCACCGGTGCATACCCAGGCGCACCAGACCAATTTTGGTGTGTGCCACAGCCAGTTTTGCGCCCAGGCGCACCGTCCCGTGCGCCCAGGCGCGCGCAGCGTGAATCAGCCACACATCAGATGCGTGCGCTCGCGCTCGAGCGCCAGAACCCGCACCTAAGCGCGGCGGTGCAGATCTCACGCACCAGGGCTTTAAAATTCCGCACCAGCCACCCTCCCCTTCATTCTTCTCCGCACCATTCTCCCTCTCCTCACCCCCAAACACCATTAAGCACCCAAATCATGCCTTCCAAGCCCTCACCCATGGAGATTCATCACCTCCCTCATGCTTTCTCCTTCCTTCCCTCACCCATGGTGTTTCTCTCTCCAGGGTACCCTCACACCCTAACCAACTCCAAGCACCCAAACTTCAATTTAATGCCTTAACCATGGATCTAAGCTTGATTTTGGTTTAGATTCTACACATAAACACTTGGATTATCACCAATTTCACCCTTTCCTTCTTAAAAGTCATGAATCCATGAATTTGGGGTTCTAGGGTTTTGAGACCCATTTTCCTATTCTTCCGTTGTCAAGCTTAAAGTAAGTTGATTTAAGCTTTTCTCCTCTCCTTATTTGTGTTATAAGAATTAATCACCCTTATTTCTAACTATTAGTGTCTCATTTGTCCCATGGGTCACTTTCTCTCTCCTCCATGACTTGGATCTTTCTCTGTCTACAACCTAGGCTTTGGAATCAAGCTTTTCACCTCTCACCCTTCAAGCTTAAAGTAAGAGGGGTTTGTATTACCTTTTCTTGGGTTATGGTTTCTAGGTTGTTGTAATGATGACTAGGTGTAGATAATTGATTTAGAGAATGAACTTTAGGATATAATTGTTACAAAATGTGTAGAATATATGTTATGAAGGTAGGAAGTGAAGAACCCTAGGGAGAGGACTTATATTAAATGTATTTTGAGACATACCTGAGTATGTCGACTGATTTGTGCTAACTGAAGTATATGGTTAAATTGTGATATGTGGAATATATGCTTAATTGTGATAATTGGGTAATATAAGGGTGATTTGTGAAATTGTGAATATATGTGTAACCTAAGATAATTGCACTATGAGTGTTTAATTTATTGTTGTGGTCTATTGGGAAAATGTACTTTTTAATATGATTGAGATTGATTATCTAGATTAGAGACTTGGTATATGGTGCAACAAGTTAGGAATAAAATAAATAGAAAATAATCGGTTATGAGAGGATAGTATGAACCCTTAGAATGGAGGGAAAAATAGAGAAGTTAAACATGGATAAATTAATGTAAACATAAGGTTAAAGTAAATGCTTGTGCGAAACTGGTCATAGAAGACGCACGTTGGACGTGTGCATTGATTGCGTAAGTCGCACGGGTTGCGAAGCTGTAAGTCGCGCACGGGATGCGAGCGCAGTAATGATTCACGCAAGATAGGTTAAAGGAAATGGTTGTGTGAAACTAGTCATAGAAGATGCACGTTGGACGTGTGCATTGATCGCGTAAGTTGCACGGGATGCGCAGCTGTAAGTCGCGCACGGGATGCGAGCGCAGTAATGATTCACACAAGATCCCCATTATCGGGATCGCTTGGGCTGTGTACCTGGTCATGTTAAGACGTACGGCAGGGGTTCTGTAAGACGTGCGTTGGACGCGTGCGATAAGTCGCTGGCGGGTCGTACGCTATGATTGCGTAAGTCACCCTGGTGGTGCAGCTGTAAGTCACGCACGGGATGCGAGCGCAATGAATGGTCACCCCCATACCCCAATTATGTGTAAGACGCACACGGGATGTGCGCATCTCCCTATGGAAAGGTTAAAAGTGAATAAGGAATAAAGGAAAAGGAAATAAGAATGGAAAAGGTAACGTAATAGTAAAGGAAAGGTAATGGAAAGGTTAGGGTTAATGGAAATGGAATTAGAATGTGACTATAACTGTTAAACTAATAGCGAGTAAGTAGGGCCTAGTTTGTCAGCTATGCTTCTTAGAAGCTATTTTCCTAAGTTCTGCGTAATGCTACCCTTCTTGCTATATTTTTGCAGGTACCGAAAGAGCATACACGAGACTTGCCGAGCAGGAGTACATTCCACCACGTGGACTGTATATAGTTATTTAACGACCACCTAATGGTCATGGGTTATTTTGGGAAGTTTTATTGTATTTCATTTATTTTGTCTTTTTGGGAAAACTAAGAGTTTGAGAAATTGTTTGTATTTCTTGGAAGTAATGTACTGAGTGGACTAAACAATATTTTGGGCCCTGCTGGCCTCTGATGAATTTAAACCCGCTTTCTGATCTATTTACAGGTTAAAGTAGTATTTCGGAAAGTTATTAAAACAAAGGAAACTCCGTCCGTTTGACGGTATATTTTTATAAATTAAAAAGGAAAATTTAAGTTCACTATTTTAATATTATGGGTAATTATTTAGGGTGTTACAGACGACCTCGGACACAGCGTATATGCAACAAGTTAAATAAAAAACTTGCATAAAAATGAAAACATGCAACGAGTTAATAAAAACTCGCATATCGGCAACAAGCTATCGAGAAAAGCTTGCTCAGAGACGACCTCGGACACAACGTATATGCAACAAGTTAAATAAAAAACTTGCATAAAAATGAAAACACGCAACGAGTTAATAAAAACTCGCATATCGGCAACAAGCTATCGAGAAAAGCTTGCTCAGAGATGACCTCGGACACAGCGTATATGCAACAAGTTAAACAAAAGACTTGCATAAAAACGACCTCGGACACAGTATGTTTGCAACAAGTTAAATAAAAAACTTGCATAAAAATGGCAACATGCAACAAGTTAAACTGAAATGAACTTGCATTGAAATAAAAGAAAATGTTGTACACAATCAGCAAAAAGTACAATCCAACACTGTCAAGCATGTTACAAAAACATAGACAAAATGCAAGCCGCCCAGCATAAGGGACTTATGCTGCCTCATCTTCAACATCGGACAACACGACCTTGGTCGGGTCGAACTCCTCATCCATCGCCTCCACCAAGGGGTTGGGAAGATTCTCTTCGGGCTGGTCGAGGTCTACTTCGGCCCCATCCTTCTCATAGTCCACCATCTTCCCATTTTCTACCCCATATCCAGCACTGGCGCCGACGACCCGAACTCGAATCCCTTGGTTCAGATGCTGAATTTGTTCAACATCATTGGAAAAGATCTTGCTCGCCCCCTTCTCAAAATCAAAGGCTGCCTCGGCCGCAGCTGTCTTATGCTTAAGAGCTTGAGCAGCCCTTCTCTTCAGCATTGATCGGACTTTCTCAACCTCGGCCAGACCCTCCTGCCGTCCAACCTATTTAGCATCTGCTTTGACTTGGGCCAGTGCCTCTTCATGATTTTTCAGAAGCTCCTCCATCTGTTGACAATGCTTCTCTTCCACCTCGGCCAGTTTTTGATCAGCAGCGTTTTTGCCACTCCCGAGGTCAGCTACCTCGGCCTCCATATCAGATCTAGCCTTTTTCTTGGCCGGAGACACACCTTCGGCCACATCATCAGCAACCTCGGCCAACACATTGAAGAGGGTGGTTGACCTTTTCAATTGACAGGCCAACTCCTCGGCCATTCTTTTCCATTCAGCTCCCGACATCTTGATCAAAGCCTCTTTGACCGAGGGTTTAGCAGTGGTGGTTGGTGGCCTCGGAAGAATATCGGTTCCCTTCCTCGGCCCTGACGATGAAGGAGGTGTATAAGCAGCAATCACCACCTCGGCGTTCAGGCTCGGATGTTGGTTTTGGCCTCAAAATCTCGAAAGGGGGGGGGGGTGAATCGAGTTTTATTATGTATTGAAAAATTCGTACAAATTAAAAATTGATTTGAGATGGAGAGATTAAACGTTCGTAATGGATCGCGAAAATGATAGAAATAATATAATCGAGTAGCGCGGAAACGTAAAAAAATTAAATATGTGGAAAGTAAAAGAGATAGGGATAGAAAAGCTTGCACCAGTGAATTTTATACTGGTTCAGCCTTCCCGTCGAAAGGCCTAGTCCAGTCCCCAGGCGACCCGCCTGAGAGTTCTTATAACCAAGCAATAGAGTCGCACTCTATTACAACCAAGAGCACCCCGCACACTACTAGGAACCTCCGTTCGCTAGGGGCCTCAATCACACAGCAGGGTTCCACGCCCTACGACGTATCAAACGTCCACTAAGGGATTCTCTCCCTAATCACTAAGGTTTAGAACGATTACAATGAGAGTGATTACAATAGCTTTATGTGTTCTCACAACACGGATTCTACAATATGCTCTTATGATAATGAAGAATAAGTTTCTCTTAGGATTTACTTAGCCAACAATGGTTTGTTCTTCAAAAGAATAGAACAATGAAAAACTAGAACTCTTAGAGAAGAAGAAGATGAAGAACGTGTGAATGAATGAATAGAAAATTGTCTGAACGTGAAACTTTGTTGGAGTGACTTTATTTAACAAGAAAAAGTATTTTGAATCAAAAACGATTTGAATTAATAAAACAAAATCAAAATAGAATAATAAAAGATTTGTAATAAGTTTTAAAATCAAAATAAAATCAAAACGATTTTCGAAATAAAATAAAGATTTGATTCTTAAAACCAAAAAGGAAATAATTCAAAATTAAAATCATTTTCGAATTTTATAAAATATATCAGAATCTTTTATATAAAAACAAATCAGGAAAAAATAAAAATGATTCTGACACGTTTTTCAACAAATCATGAAATAATCGATTACATAAAGAAATAATCGATTACTTCTACAAAAATAGAAATTCTTAAATACATTTGAAAAACATGTAAGCGATTAGGCTAAGAATAGTTAATCGATTACATCACTCCTGTTCATTGTATGATGCAACTATGATAATCGATTAAACTAATGAGTTAATCGATTACTAAGCCTCTGGTTTGCATATGATGCAACATCATGTAATCGATTACGACAAGACTTGTAATCGATTACAAAGCCTCTGAAAAAATATGTGATGCAACAAATATAATCGATTACTTGACTGTTGTAATCGATTACTTTCATAAGAAAGTAACTGATTAACAAAATTCATTTAATCGATTACAGCCTCTCTGATTTTTCTATGATGCAACAAAGTTAATCGATTACTTTGAGGAATAATCGATTACTCTCTTTTGCATTCATATAAATATGCAGAGTTTTGTAACATCAAGTATTTTCACTAAGGTTAAATGCAGAAAACCATTTTATATGCAAAAGACACGTCTTCTTCTTCTCTTCTAAAATGAAAACTATGTTGGCTTTGTAACTACTAAGTAAACAAAATCTTCATTACCTTACATTTGATCTAGGGAGAAGGTTTCTATTATATGCTTTCTTGAGTCTTCAATCTTGAGACTTGACTTGCACTTGTGAGCTTGAACTTGAGTTGGCTTGTTATCATCAAAACATATATTTGCAATACTTTGAAGTCCATAGAGAGTTTGAAGCATGCCTTCCAACCAGCTTGACTTCCAACACTCCCCCTTTTTGATGATGACAAACAACCATTCTGATATGCTCTTTCTTATCTGCATCACAAGTGTTATACAAGCAGAAATAGATATATAATAATAAAACCTTCCTTAGAAACATTAAAAACAGGAAATATAATGGATTATTTCTTCTCCCCCTATATGAATGCTTAAAAATATATCTTTTTTGAAACAAGCATCCTTCAGAGTATCTCCTCAGAGTATCTCCCCCTGAATATATTAGCCAAAAAATATTAGCCAATATCAGAATCTCTCTCCCCCTTTTGTAATCATCAAAAAGATGTGAAATCTCCCCCTGAAACACTAAGAAGATGCATCAATAATAACATGAGAGATAAAATATTCACATATTCAAAAGAGGTGAGAGGCAGAAGTTAAACCAATTTCTCTACGAATAAAAAAGAAATTTTCTTTTGGAAGCGGTTTCGTAAAGATATCAGCCAACTGCCGCGAAGTATCAACATACTCTATAATGCAATCACCCTTCTGAATATGATCACGAATAAAATGGTGTCGAATCTCTATATGCTTCGTGCGAGAATGTTGCACTGGGTTTTGGTAATAGAAATAGCACTGGTATTATCACATTTAATAGGAATGTGATCTAGACTTACACCAAAGTCTACAAGTTGCTGTTTTAACCATAAAATCTGGGCGCAACAACTACCCGCGGCTACATATTCAGCCTCATCTGTAGATAGGGCAACACTAGACTGTTTCTTACTAGCCCAAGATACTAATGAATTGCCAAGAAGATGACAAGTGCCGCTAGTGCTTTTTATATCTACTTTGCAACCGGCAAAGTCAGAATCAGAATACCCAACAAGATTACAAGACGAACCTTTGGGGTACCACAAACCCATATCAGTTGTGCCAGACAGATATTTCATTATACGCTTGGCAGCAACCATGTGCGTTTCTTTTGGATTCGACTGGAACCGAGCACAAAGACACACACTAAACATGATATCCGGCCTACTCGCCATTAAATAGAGAAGGGATCCGATAATACCTCGATACTTTGTGATTTCTACGGATTTACCTCCTTCGTCTTTGTCCAAGTAACATGATGTGCTTATCGGTGTTGCTACTGCCTTGGCCTTATCCATGCCAAATCTTTTCAGTAATTCTTTGCAGTATTTTGTTTGACTCATGAAGATTCCGTCCTTCGCTTGCTTTATTTGTAATCCCAGGAAAAAGTTCAGCTCGCCCATCATAGACATTTCGAACTCTTCCTGCATCATATTAGAAAATTCCTTGCAAAGGATTTCATTAGTAGCACCGAATATAATATCATCTACATAAATCTGAACTAAAAGAATGTCCTTTCCTTTCTTTTTGATAAAAAGTGTGTTATCAACCTTCCCTCTTTCAAAGTTATTTTTCAACAAAAACTTGCTAAGATGGTCGTACCACGCTCTAGGAGCTTGTTTTAAACCGTACAAAGCCTTTTTCAATTTATAAACATAATCAGGGTGTTCATAACTTTCAAAGCCAGGAGGTTGACACACATAAAATTCCTCATTTATAAAACCATTAAGAAAGGCACTCTTTACGTCCATTTGATATAATTTAAAATCTAAAATACATGCAAATGCTAATAGCAGTCTAATGGCTTCCAACCGAGCAACAGGGGCAAATGTTTCCTCATAATCTATCCCCTCTTCCTGGTTGTAACCTTGTGCAACTAGCCTAGATTTGTTTCGAACAATTAAACCAGCCTCATCAAATTTATTTTTATATATCCACTTAGTTCCAATAATCGGATGAGACTCAGGCCTAGGAACAAGTTCCCACACCTGATTTCTTTCGAAATGGTTTAATTCTTCTTGCATTGCCAAAAGCCAATGCTCATCAAGCATAGCCTCAGAGTAATTCTTTGGTTCTACTTGAGAAACAAATGCAAAGAAGTTACACAGATTTCTAATAGAGTTGCGAGTACTTACACCTTTTGAGATATCCCCAATAATCTGATCTATAGGATGGTGCCTCGATGTTCTCCACTCCTTTGGCAAATCAGTGTTGAGTTCCATGGATTGTTCTTGATTTTTCTCCTCAACATTTTCAACTGAATTTCCATTGCTTTCGGAATGCTCCTTTGTTTTAGCATTTGGCTCCTCATCCTCATCAATGAATAATTCTCCAAGAATACCTGAAATGTCATTAACAGATACCTTTCCCAACCTTCTGGGATCAGATTCATCAAATGATACATGAATAGATTCTTCAATAGTATTACGAGATTTATTGTATATCCTATAAGCTTTACTCGAAGCAGAATAACCAAGGAATATACCCTCATCAGCTCTAGCCTCAAAAGATCCTAGATTTTCTCTACCATTATTATGCACAAAACATTTACATCTGAAAAAACGAAGATGGGAAATATTTGGTTTTCTCCCCTTGTACAGCTCATAAGGGGTTTTCTTTAAAATAGGCCTAATTAAAACACGGTTCATAACATAACAAGCTGTACTCGCTGCATCGGCCCAAAAATATGCAGGCAAATTCATGTCATTAAGCATTGTTCTAGAAAGCTCTTTTAATGAACGATTTTTCCTCTCCACAACCCCATTTTGCTCTGGAGTTCTTGGAGCAGAAAAATAATGTTTAATTCCATGTTTTTCGCAAAACTTTTCAAAACTATGATTTTCAAATTCTCCACCATGATCAGTTTTAATGGATGCAATGCTTAAATGCAATTGGTTTTGAATAATCTTGGCTAGCTTTTTAAATTCATGAAATGCGTCATTTTTATGAGTAATAAAAAGCGTCCATGTATACCTAGAATAGTCATCCACAATAACCAAACAATAATAGTTGCCACCAAAGCTTTTAGTTTGACAAGGTCCAAAAAGATCCATATGTAAAATTTCCAAGGGCCTTTGAGTTGAAACAAGGTTTTTAGAAGGAAAATTAGCCCTCGTGAGTTTTGATTTAGAACAAGGATCACATTTTTCATAAAAAGAAAAATTTTGCTTTGGCAAACCAACTACTAAGTTTTTAGAAGAAATTTTATTTAAATGAGTCATGTGGATGTGACCTATTCTACGATGCCACAGCCACGATTCATCCTCTTTAGATAATAAACACTTCGAATCATTTGAGGGAATTGAATCAAAATCAATAACATAAACATTGTTTATCCTGCGAGCAATTAGCTTAATAAGATTATCAATTTTTCCCTCGATAATACATCTATCAGAATCAAATATAACCCTATTGCCCTTATCACACAATTGACTAATACTTAGCAAATTATGCTTTAGGCCCTCAACATGTAATACAGTTTCAATGCAAGGGTTAGGAGGTGTACCAATTTTACCAATTCCGATAATCTTTCCTTGATTGTTATCTCCGAAGGTCACATGTCCTTGGTCCTTAGGCACAAGATGCGAAAATTTAGATTTATCTCCAGTCATGTGTTTTGAGCATCTGCTGTCCAAGTACCACCAAGACTTCCTTCCTTCCGGAGTAACCTACAAGCAAAGAATTCAAGGTTTCTTTTTAGGTACCCATATCTTTTTGGGTCCTTGAGAGTTAGTATAGCCATAGTTTAAGTCATGCCACCTTCTAGTTTCATTGTTCGGTTTAACGAACTTCACTTTTCGGTGTATGCATTCATGTGCACCATGGCCCATTTTACCACAAATATGACATATAATAAGAGGTTTCTTATGATTACTGGCAGGGACAAAAATGGTACTTAGTTTCTTTTGATGTCTACCGGGTTGATATCCTAAACCCGCTCTATTAAAGAAACATTTTTGTCTACCTAACATTAAGTTTAAAGTATTTGTACCTTTTGTAAATTTAGCAAGGGTTTCTTTTAAATCTTCAACTTCTTTAACTAAGTCCTTGCAGAATTTACAAGAAGAAGAACTAGCTTTAAGCTTAATGTCATTACACGAAGTGTTTGAAGAATTTTTTAAAGTCAAATTCAGCTCCTTATTTTGATTTTTCAAAAAATCATTTTCTTTAGTTAGTTCTTTATTCTTTTCTAAAATGGAAGCTGAATTTTTATTTTCTAGAGAAACCAATAAGGATAACCTCATCGATTCCTCATGTAACTCTTCAAATGCTTCTTGTAATTCATCATAAGAAAAGTTAAGTTCAGAATTTACCTCATTGTCGTGAGCCATCAAGCATAGGTTGGCGGTCTCCTCTTGTTAGTCTGAATCCTCATCCGAACTTCCATCATTGTCCAGCCACGCCAAGTATGCTTGCTTTCCCTTCTTTGAACTTGAGGTGCCTTTTTCTGAATTCTCTTTCTTTTTCAGCTGGTAGCAGTCTGCTCTAATGTGACCAGGCTTGCCACACTCATGACATGTGATGGTTGAGCCTCCACTTTTATTGTTGTCTCTTCTGTTGAAATTTTTCTTCCTCAGAAATTACCCGAACTTCTTCACCAATAGACCCATGTGTTCATCATTCAGCAGTTCTTTGTCCGAGTCACTATCTGGTGCAGGTGTTTCAGCCTTGAATGCCAAGCTTTTTACTTTCTTGTTTTCTTCTTCATGCTGAGTCAACCTTTTTAATTCACTTTCGTGTTCTTGTAATTTTCTAAACAGAGTTGCCAGCGTCATTGTTGAGAGATTTCTCGATTCAGCAATTGCCGTCACCTTAGGTTGCCAATCTCTTCCCAAACACCTTAGGACTTTGTTGATGAGATCCTCATTGGTGAATTTCTTCCCCAATGTTGTAAATTGATTTACGATCATTGTGAAGCGTTTTTGAATCTCTTGAATTGATTCTCCATCTTTCATTTTGAATAATTCATATTCACCAGTCAATGTATTGATTCTTGACCTCTTTACTTCCGTTGTACCTTCATGTGTGACTTCAAGTGTATCCCACATTTGTTGTGCTGTCTCACATGTTGAAATCCTGAAAAACTCATCATAACTCAAAGCAGATGTTATAATATTTTTTGCTTTCAAGTCATATTGGACTCTACGTTCCTCCTCCTCCGTCCACTCAGCCATAGGCTTTTCGACGGTGTTACCATTAACCACATAGGTAGGAACATAGGGACCATTTACGACAGCATCCCAAACTTTTAATCCTACTCCTTGAATAAAAATTTTCATACGTGCTTTCCAATACGCGTACCCTACCCCATCAAACATGGGAGGACGGTTAATAGAACTCCCTTCACCTCCAAACAGAGAGTTTGAAGCCATACTCTTGAGACGGTTAAGTCCTAACACAAGAGACTAGCTCTGATACCAATTGTTGGTTTTGGCCTCAAAATCTCGAGAGGGGGGGTGAATCGAGTTTTATTATGTATTGAAAAATTCGTTCCAAATTAAAAATTGATTTGAGATGGAGAGATTAAACGTTCGTAATGGATCGCGAAAATGATAGAAATAATATAATCGAGTAGCGCGGAAACGTAAACAAATTAAATATGCGGAAAGTAAAAGAGATAGGGATAGAAAAGCTTGCACCGGTGAATTTTATACTGGTTCAGCCTTCCCGTCGAAAGGCCTAGTGCAGTCCCCAAGCGACCCACCTGAGAGTTCTTATAACCAAGCAATAGAGCCGCACCCTATTAAAACCAAGAGCACCCCGCACACTACTAGGAACCTCCGTTCGCTAGGGGCCTCAATCACACAGCAGGGTTCCTCGCCCTACGACGTATCAAACGTCCACTAAGGGATTCTCTCCCTAATCACTAAGGTTTAGAACGATTACAATGAGAGTGATTACAATAGCTTTATGTGTTCTCACAACACGGATTCTACAATATGCTCTTATGATAATGAAGAATAAGTTTCTCTTAGGATTTACTTAGCCAACAATGGTTTGTTCTTCAAAAGAATAGAACAATGAAAAACTAGAACTCTTAGAGAAGAAGAAGATGAAGAACGTGTGAATGAATGAATAGAAAATTGTCTGAACGTGAAACTTTGTTGGAGTGACTTTATTTAAAAAGAAAAAGTATTTTGAATCAAAAACGATTTGAATTAATAAAACAAAATCAAAATAGAATAATAAAAGATTTGTAATAAGTTTTAAAATCAAAATAAAATCAAAACGATTTTCGAAATAAAACAAAAATTTGATTCTTAAAACCAAAAAGGAAATAATTCAAAATTAAAATCATTTTCGAATTTTATAAAATATATCAGAATCTTTTATATAAAAACAAATCAGGAAATAATAAAAATGATTTTGACACGTTTTTCAACAAATCATGAAATAATCGATTACATAAAGAAATAATCGATTACTTCTACAAAAATAGAAATTCTTAAATACATTTGAAAAACATGTAATCGATTAGGCTAAGAATAGTTAATCGATTACATCGCTCCTGTTCATTGTATGATGCAACTATGATAATCGATTACACTAATGAGTTAATCGATTACTAAGCCTCTGGTTTGCATATGATGCAACATCATGTAATCGATTACGACAAGACTTGTAATCGATTACAAAGCCTCTGAAAAAATATGTGATGCAACAAATATAATCGATTACTTGACTGTTGTAATCGATTACTTTCATAAGAAAGTAACTGATTAACAAAATTCATTTAATCGATTACAGCCTCTCTTATTTTTCTATGATGCAACAAAGTTAATCAATTACTTTGAGGAATAATCGATTACTCTCTTTTGCATTCATATAAATATGCAGAGTTTTGTAACATCAAGTATTTTCACTAAGGTTAAATGCAGAAAACCATTTTATATGCAAAAGACACGTTTTCTTCTTCTCTTCTAAAATGAAAACTATGTTGGCTTTGTAACTACTAAGTAAACAAAATCTTCATTACCTTACATTTGATCTAAGGAGAAGGTTTCTATTCTATGCTTGCTTGAGTTTTCAATCTTGAGACTTGACTTGCACTTGTGAGCTTGAACTTGAGTTGGCTTGTTATCATCAAAACATATATTTGCATTACTTTGAAGTCCATAGAGAGTTTGAAGCATGCCTTCCAACCAGCTTGACTTCCAACATCGGAGACTAAGGAGGAGGGGCGAGAATCACCGCATGTGGAGTAGGTTGAAGAGGGGCCGAGTCGGTGGAGGTCGTGTCGGCAGAAGTCTCGGTAGTCGCTGTTTCAGTTGAAGGGTTGTCTAGCCTCTTTCTCTTTCGGGCCTCCAGTGATGCTTTGAGAGCCTTGGAAGACATGTCCGACCAATGTTCTTCTGCAAACAAAAAGGATAAAAAAAGTGTCAGTAAGAAGGTTGAAAGAAAATGTACAAGTATAAGAGTAAAGTTAACTACCAATCTTGGTTAGGATTTCGTTGTCCGGACACTTCATGAATACTCCAATATCGAGCTGGAATTTCCGAGCCCGGTACTCAGTTTGGAAGTGGTGGGCCGTTACAGCCTCATCGGCGTCAAGTGTTGCGCCCGACCACCGCTGTGGCGTGCCGATGTGGCGATTGAAGAACTCCGGGGTCCATTCCAAAGGGAACCTCGGACCCGTCTCGGATCGGAACCAAGGTCGCCCCGTACCCACATACTTGTACTTAAAAAATTTGGGCTTAAAATGTTTCCAAGAATCTGTGAACATGTCGAATAACCCACAGTGAGCTCGGGCCTTAGCCGATACCCAAAGGCGACCAGTAACCCCGTCTTTATTACTGACGAACGGGTTGTACATCCACAGGAAGAGCCGAACTGTGCACACCAACCCTCTGGCTCCACAATATTTTTGAAATGCTCGAAGAAATGACCAAGTGTTTGGGTGAAGTTGGGAAGGGGCCAATCCGAGCTCGTTCAAGACCCTTATCTCCAAGTCGGTAAATGGCAGGGTCACGCCGAGGTTGCGTATCAGGTCGGCATAGAAGAAGAAGGAATTGTTATCAGTTCGAGAGCATATTCCGTCGTTTGCCGAGCAGGGGAGAACTTCATAAGAGGTCCCATTAGCATCCCCCGAGCAGGGCAGCACGACTCTCTTCACACTGGCAAGCTTGTCCTTGGAGTCCAAACTGGACCGAACTCCTTTAGGCTCCACGTCAACCCACTGGTACTCATCGGCATCAAAAGGTGCAGGGTAAAGCTCAGGTCGGCTGATGCACTTCCGGGGAGGCATGTTACCTGTGGAAGAACAGGGGAGCTCGGCGTTAGTCCTACGGGTTACAAAAAATAACCCCTCCAGAAAACCCCCTCGAAGTTGTTCCGAGGGGCGAGCATCTCCCCTCTACCACAGGTACCCCCCGTTCGTACATCCTCTCCCTCTCCATCCTTTCAAAGTCACGACGCTCCCTACCATCGACGAACTCGGCCCAGGCGTATTGCCGTACCCATTCCCTTTGCTCTTCCCAGTCCCGAGGATAGACGACCTCAACGGGATCAACCTCCAGGATTTGTTTTTCATACCTATTCCTATACTCCCTCTGGCGACGGAGCGCCTCGTCTACCTCAGTGGAGGAGCATGACGAGGAGGAGGAGCCGTCCTCCTCCTCTGAACTGCTGGTTGATAGGGAGACTACCCCTACCCACTTCCCAAACCATTCCCTACTCATACTTCCCCAATCCACTTCCCTGGTTTTCTGAAAAATCAAAACAAAAGCAAAAATCAAACACTCTCAAAAGGCCTAAACTCTCCCAAACCAAAAGAATGCCAAAACCCCAAAGATTATTTCCCAAAATCATAACCTCAAAACCCAGGGTAAATACCACACTTCGAGAAAAAGAGAAACAGAAACAAAAATTATCAACCCATCCCACGAAAGCCAAAATACAGCAAAGGGTTAGAAAAATATGTTATATGCTTATATGGTTAACGGAACACCACATAAGTAGCCATGCGGTATGAGGTGGCGTCCAATAAGTGGTATATATGACGAGATGATAAAGCCCATGGACGCAAAATGTTCCCATACGAAAAAATTTGCGTTTATGGGCTTGAATCATCCACGTCACACCACCTATTTGACACATCTCATCACATGACTGTTGATGCATGCAATGTTCCGTTACCTATGTCAACAATTAACAAAGTTCTTCTAATAGATGGAAGCAAAACCAAAATATTTGAAAATTTAAAAAATAATCACGATCAAAATAATTTTTAGGGACTAAAATCAAAACATTCTAAACTTTAGAAATCAAAAACTTAAATAAGTTTTTTCTTATTCAGAAGTAGACTATGCAAAAATTGAGCTTTCATTATACAAGCTTTTCATATGTTAACAAATCAACAGGCACATCAAATAGAAGATAATGATGTATTGTCAACGTTGGGAAAGAAAAATGAAATATAAGTACAACATTTACAAATGATAAGCATCAGTTGTTGTGACCTCTCTAAATTTTTGAAATAAAAAGCAACCCATTTTTCAAAACCAAGATATCAAAAGAATGATTTTTGTTTGTGAAATCTTATGATCTGAAATTACATTAACAAAGTTTAAAGTGGATGCCTAAATTAAACTTGGAGAAAAAAAATGTCACTACAACAAAATTTGATTTTTAATTTTTAGGGACATTTATTTAATAACAATAAGAAAAATGCCGATAAATTATTACTACATACTAACTAGTATTTTTACCCATGCTATGCAAGGGATGGGATGTTTTTTTAGCAACCATATAAAATACGTAAATTATAGTCCGCCTAAGACAGCCCAGTTGGTGGTTGCGGAGACACTTAGGATTTCCCCTTCCCTCAGGTCATGGGTTCTAGTCCTAGACCTCCCATGTAAACAAAAAAAAAAACATAAATTATATTTCACACATTTCTATCTATATATATAGTTATATGGTTAAGTTTTTTGGTCCACTCTTTTTATTAAGAGGACCTATCCACTCTCTTTTTTCTTTATTCCTAGTCCTTGATTTACATGTTGTTATACATCAAGGGCCACTTTGTGGAACCGGGTACCTTTAAATCCGGTTACTTCAAATCAATGACTGAAAATGTTGGTGCACATTTGGTTGCCCAAATCGATGGCCGAAAATGCTCTGCAAGGTCCTGCCCACTTGATGCTCCTTCAAATTTTTTGTCTGCTTCGGATAAAAGTGCACAGACTAATTAATTCTACTTAGTTATATAAATGGGAAATTTACGGAACAGGTGCACTTTGACCGGAAAATTACCGGTCTGGTGTAACTTTTTGGTTAATTACGGAAGTGGTGTAACTTTTCCAAAATCGGGCATCCCAGCCACGATTCCTGTTTGGGTTTTTTTTTTAATAAAGGAAGTCGTGGATCGTAGAAACGATTCCACTTTTTTGTTTTTTTTAAATCCATAGTAAAATCGTTGTTGTCAGCCACGACTTTCAATTTAATTTTTTTTTATATTTTAATGAAATCGTGCTTGAAAGCCATGATTTCTTTTTTTTTTTTAATTTGAATGAAATCGTGCATCAAAGGCACGATTTTCACTTTTATTTATTTTAATACCATAACGAAATCGTGGTTACAAGCCACGATTTTGGTTTATATATTTTTTTAAAAAATTTAATAAAATCGTGGTTAAGAGGCACCATTTTTATTTATTTATTTATTTTTTAATAAATCGTGTTTACCGAAGACGACTTTTGCTTAATTTTTTTTAAATTGACTTAAGAAAACACTTGCCAAGAACATTTTTCTTTTTATTTTAAATTAAAAAAAAATTAGCGATGTCTTCGATGTGAGTCAGTGCCACAATGAGGTGCTTTTCTTCTACGTGGTGGTTGAACTCTCCTTTCTTGTTCAATTCTTTGAGTGGCAATCCTTGTTCTTCCTCTACCTCTTGTAATCTGCGGTGGGGGCTCCTCCTCCTCCTCTTCCTCTTCCTCTTCATCCTCCTCCTCGTCCTCTTCCTCCTCCTCTTTTTCTTGTGGTTTGTCCTCACTAATGAGATGAGAAGGCATGGTAGGACGATAAACTGAACTTTCTGCAAATGTCGAAAATAAAGTACACGACGTTGGTGTAAACTCATGTTGATGAAATTCAAAAGGCATGGTAGGTCGATACTCCGATGTTTGTAGGAATGCTGAGAATGGAATGGTCGAATGCGCAGCAAACATAGATGGTGTATGATGATGTTGAGAACTTGAAGCAACATTCTGAATGAGAAAAATGACAATGGAGTAGCATATGTTATATTAGTATTGTAGAAAAATGACAATGGAGTAGCATATGTTATATTGATAGATTCATTGTTGTCTATCTGAATTTCTTCTTCTTCTTCAGAACATGATTCAATATCTTCATCATCACTAAAGTCACTTACAATATCTCTTACAGTAGGAACATTAAGTGATGACATCTGCGTAATTAAAAAACTAAACATTAAAATAACATTATTCAAGTTAAATATAAATAAATTAAATATAGATTAAAAAAAACCTTATATCAAATAACATTATTAGATGATATAATATGAGTAAGTAATACATACCTTCACTTGATATTTTCAACGAGTTGGAACTTTTGATAGTCGGATAAAAGAAATTTGAAGTATTAGCATGTATGAATGGATAATGTTCCAATGGAAATGTTCCAACTCGGGTTTCTAATATATAGAAGTCTGATAAGAATAAATCGTGTAGCCCTAGCACGATTTTCATAAAGTTATTACAAATAAAAAATTAATAGCAAAAGTCGTGGCTTCCAACCACGACTTCTTTAAAATTATTTAAAAAAAAAGCTGCTAACAACGATTTTTTTTTAAAAAAAAAACAAAAGTCGTGGCGGCTTGAAAGCACGACTTCATTAAAATTAAAAAAATAAAAGGGAAGTCGTGGCCACAAAGCACGACTTTATTAAAATAAAAAAAAATAAAAGTGAAGTCGTGGCTGACAACCACGATTTTAGTTGAATTTAAAAAAAATAATAAAAAAGTGGAATCGTTTCTGCGATCCACGATTTCTTTATAAAAAAAATTTAAAAACCAGACGGAAATCGTGCATGTGAAGCACGATTTTGAAAAGTTACATTAGTTTCGTAAATAACCAAAAAGTTACACCAGACCGGTAATTTTCTGGTCAAAGTGCACCTCTTGCGTAAATTTTCCTATATAAATTTTTAAATTTTTGTTTACATTTACTATCTTTGTCCACTCTTTTAACATTTTTATTTTATCCCTATTTATATGGTCCTATATTAATTTTCAACAAATATTAATTACTTTTTGCCACAACACCATATTTATTTAATACTTTTTAAATTCCCGATAATATTAACAAGGATAATTTTGAAAATGTATATCAAAAGTTCACATTTCCAATACAATTAACTAAATAATCAAAAGTTCTGCAATTTCTGTAATTTGATGTGTTCTAAGTGTTTGAACATATTTTTTATATGTTATATGAACTCTGTTGATCATTGGTTTGTATTAGAATTGGTTAGAATTAGAAATGGTATGTCAAAACCCAATTCTGGGTGTTCTGCTGTCATGAAAGACTCGAGTAGTCTGAGCAAGACTCGAGTATTTCCTGACGCAGAATCACCAGAAACCTGCACCACACTCGATTCTTTGTTGAACCACTCGAGTATTCTGGGTTGATGAACTACTCGAGTATGAGATGAACTACTCGAGTATCTGGAATTTTTCGGAAATAAACTTTTTATGAACTACTCGAGTCCTTCATGAACTACCCGAGTCTTTGGTGCGGTCTGATGTAAAAATTTTCCAGAATGCTATGAACTACTCGAGTATTCTGGGAAACTACTCGAGTCTTTTTGACCAGAAGACTTAAAAATGCCATTTTTAATTCTGAATCATTTTGCTATGTTAAAATGATAATAACACCATATGATCAAAGATTTAAAAGTAATTGGTTAATGATGGTATAGGATTAATAATGTGGGACATTATTAATTGAGATATATCAATCAATTCTTTTAAGTTAAGAAATTGCATTCATCCTGGAGTTCGGATGCTAGATCGTTTATCGTGTTTTGTTAACATGTGGAGGGTCTCTGGGAGTGCCACTAACGGCTCGCTTGATGACACATTATGGTTGACGATGTGACCAGTGTGTATTGGACGACGGGACGCTGCTCGAGGAGCACGTTATGTATCATTACCAAGCTTGTCGTGTACATTCTAGGGTGAATATACGAATGTTGTACAACTAGGAGTACAACGCACTGTTGAGTGCTTATATGAAGTAAGGATGAACGTCAAAGAGTGACATAGATTGATGGAGTTAGGATTGAGAGCTAGATTCATACATCATGTCACTCATCTAATTTAAAATCGATAAATGGAAATAAGTATGAGCATTCTACTTGCATCAATTATTTGCTAAGTGCTAGCTGTGATTGATGATTATTTGAAGTTTATGTTCATATTTATATGGTGCATTTATTTATGCTCTACTTATTATGTGTATAGAATTGCTTATCCCCGTGCCCTTGTAGGTGATGTCGCGTTACATCGCTTGCATCGAGATCCGCCCACTTCCTAGTGGAGTTTGGATCTATGAGGATCACCGAGCAGTGTATGAGGGTGAGGTAGAACTTACCTTCTATCACCCTAATCCATTGGTTCGGATCCGTCCTCGTAGATTCAGGATCCCCATCATTTATACTATGCATGTACCCCCTTTTTACACTTATCATGGACCACCTCCCACTCGACCAGCTCGCTCATACCATAGTTTTCGATTCAGACCTACCCGCTCACACCCTTTTTCTTCTAGAGTCATTCGAGAGGAGACTCTTGTATCTGATCCGACGAGTCCTATTAGGGTCACACCAACACCTGACCCTGTACCCAGTGGTAGGGTACCCACTCCGTCGGGTGAGATTGAAGAGGATCCTGTCGAGGACGAGAGCGGAGGTGAGCCTGTTGAGCATTCTACCGGGAGTCAGTGGAGGAATGATAATCCATAGGGACATGCATAGGATAGATGGTGTGGATTAGGGATCTTGTATTGCTGCTGCTGTGGAGGAGATGCTGCTGATGGTTGATTACTGCTGCTACTAGTACTGGGAGACTACTACTGCTGCTACTAGCGCTATGTGACCAGCTCTGGAGTTTTATATTTTTGATATGTATATATAATGTAGATATACCTTTAAAAACTCTAGAGTGATGGTTTACTTTTGATATAGATATTCTATTATGGACTTGTACTGGGACTTGGAGACTCTTGCTTTTGGACTAAGTATCTCATGATTTTTGATGTATATATATAAAACCTATGTTTATATCGCAATCTGATACATAGTTCTATTATTTCCGCTTACTCTGATAATGATATTAAAAGAGTTCGGCTACGATGTTTTAAAATGGTATCAGTTTTACAAAAGGTAATAATGGATGGCATCACTTAAGTTTTTATTAAGTAAGTCGCATTATTAAGAGTAGATGCTTTCTATGTTGAGAAATGAATTTCTTGTTAAAGAAAACGCCGAATTCAATAATTAAAATGATGTGAAACCCAATCTCCAAAGATCCCATATTTTAGTTTGTGCACCCATTTCTTTTATAAAATAAAAAGGACAAAAATTTATTACCCAAAAAAAAAAAGGAAAAATTTAACCTTATATTTTCTATCTTTAAACAAGTCCATATCTATTCGAGTAATAGTTAATTTATTACTCTAATTACTAGTATTATATTGAGGGTGTCACAAAATACAACAACTTCTTTGACAATTACAGCTTCTTTGATAATTTGAGAAAGTCCCTCAAGAGTTAATACTTTGAACCCGGAGCAATTACACATGAATCAAACTCTGGTATCAATTCCGAGAACCCCGTGTCGGAATTTCAAAATTCCGACACTGGTTCGTCGGAATTTACCAGGGACCAGAAAAAACACGTAACATCAAGAAATCAACAAATCAACAAAATAGAGAGAAAACGAAGCGTTGACTGATGGAGAGGAGGTAGTTGGCGGCGACGTTGGAGAACGATGATGAGGAAAGCGACCTGAGTTGCAGAGGGAATGGAAGAGAGAGAGTGTGTGTGTAGGGGAGAGTGGGGTTTGGGATTTGATTTTGAATAAGGGAAGGAGGGAGTGGAAGGGGTGAAGGGTATTACAGGAATATTAAGAAAATTGGGGTTTGGGGACTAATATTAGGGGTTTGGGAACTAAAATTCTTTGAGAATTACAACAGCAGTAGAAACTTTTGATGTTGCCGCAAATAAGCAAAACGGCCCAACACCTCTTTCTTTTCTTTTCTTTTTTTTTTTTTGGTTTTGGGCCCTCTTTTTTCTTCTTTTCTTAAAACTCCCAAAAAAAACTTAATAACCTTGAATTACACATAATGGATCCAAACAAATCTTTATTTATTTATTTATTTATTACTATTATTATTATTATTTAATAAAACTCAATTATAAAATTTGAAAATAAAAATTTATTAAACAAATTACTTAACAAATATGATTTTTGACCACGGACGGTGTCTACAAATATATATATATATAGTAATATTATTAATAATAAATCAATCAATAAATAATAATAATAAATAAACTAATAATAAAAAATAGCAATATTTTTTAAAACATTAAATAATTATATGCATTGAATGAATTGGGTCAAAGTAAAGACAATAAGAATTAGAGTTAATAGTCACTTTGGCATCACGAAATATAAATTTTGATCCCCGAAAGATTCATATGAGCATCACATAAGTCCCTTAAAGGACCAATGTGGAGCCATATTAATTTTTAGGGACTAAAATGATGCCAAAAATCTTTTGGAGATTAAATTGATGACCAGTGTATCTTTCGGGTATCAAAGTGACTATTAACTCTGAGAATTACTAATTACTAATTACTAAAAATGAAATTTGTTTGATGCATGAACATTGAATATCATATTAAAATTTTCAAAAGTTCAAATAATTATTTATTGCTTATAATAAACAATTCCACGTAATTTAAGACTTGATTTTAACCTAGACCTATATAAGAAGAAAAAATGCATCATTATAACTGTGAAATCATTCTCCAAATATTTACTTTAAGTGGGTGAAAACATCATCATGGCTTTAGTGGTCAAATTTAAATTATCATTATTTTTCTTAGTAACAATATTTGTTACATTGCAAACTTTGATGGTTGGTGCGGAGTTGTCAGGAATCCTTGATGTCAAAATTGTAATGACAAACAAAATTCCACAGCCGATCACTCTTCATTGCAAAGACAAGAATAATGATGAAGGATTTCATACTGTGAAAACAGGTGAAAGTTATAGTTTGAAGTTCTTTCCAACTCCAAATCCATTCGCACATCCTTTATGGTTCTGCAGTTTTAGATGGATAGGAGCTTTTCACTATTTTGACATTTATGACGAGAAAAGGAGACCTGATGATTGTAATTTTACCTGTAATTGGGAAATATTTGAATCAGGACCTTGTTTTGTTTCTAAAAAGAAAATATGTTATCCATGGAATAAAAATGTTACCGCTGGGCTTGGATTGTAGTCACTTTTAATATTTGGAGTTATCCAATAAAATAAAATAATATAATCTATGATTTGTTGCAAATCTTGATGTAATGACAGTAATTCAATGAATGAATTAACATATGAGATTTGTTATAATTCTCTCGGTATTGAGTTTTAAGATGTTATTCCTTTTATATTTTAATTTATTTGAGTTTTTGCCCCTATATTTTTTTTCTTTGGATATTTGCTCTCTTGTTTTCACATATTTGAATTTCAGTCTCTGTCATTAAATTGTTTCCTATCTTTGCTTTTGTACCAAAAGAAAAGTAAAGCATAAAATAATAAACATTGTGAGCAAAACACAAATATTAAACATTATTATTATAATCCTATGTTAGTTGGTTTGAGTAAAATTGGTTTCGAATTCTTTATTACAAATTTGAGTTTTGATCATTTAATCCATACTGTCAGAAGGGATCCTTGACTTAACATTAAATTAGGAAATTGTTATTAAAATTGCATTTAATACTTTACATTTAACATTATATTAATTTTTAATAACCTGAGGCCTCCAATACTAATCAATTTCTGTTGTCCATCCAAATACACCAGTGTACTCCTAAAGCACAAAAATATGTTCCCAGAACGTATGACGAACATGCTTGACACGTGATTCACAACGTCACTCCCAGAGTAGTGTACATCACTTTCCCAGAACTTAATAACCACATCAACAATATTCCTCGATACTGGCCACATTCCTATTTCATCCCAATCACCATGCATGTATGCAAACCTGACATAAATTACTTGATTGGCCTTTGTTGACTCACCGGCAAGTGTACCGGATCGACAAGTAATATAGTCAGAAAGACCAGATTATCGTCACATAGGGATTGCAAATTGTTTCTAATTTCTTTCACCTAATTGCAATTACTATGTATAACTTGTATGGGTTTTGAGGTTTAAAGAAAGGAGTGTAGGATTAAAAGTATGAAACAATTCAGAAACTAAAAAGGTAATTAGAAGCAAATATGGAAAAGGTTAGGAACTTGGTTTCATTGTAGGATCAGGTTATTAATTATGAAAATATGTTTTCCATTAAATCAATGACAATCCCAGAAGTAGTAATTACTAGATCCCTCATGGCAATTACATTTCTTATTAAACTATACCCCTTAATCCCTTAAGTTAATCTTAGTTTAATAATCATTATTTAAAACACTGGAATTAATAAAAGTCATATAATCCCCAAAAGTATCCCTACCGCTTGGGTAATTATAATGTTTGGTTGAAAGCCCTAATCTAAATCCTAATCTTCCAATTAAGGTTCAGATTATCAAAGCAAAATATAAAGTAGCTAATTCTATGAATTGTAATTAAAACACAACCAATCAATTGATTTGAGAGGAAAAACATTAATTCATGAATTAATAGCCAAATTAAGATCCATACAAATCCACCCTATTCCTAACAAGAGGTTCAATTATACATATTGGGAGAAGAAGACAAAGGAATGGGAAAAATAAATCATCATAGACAATAATCTAATTTACCCCAAGAGATCTTCAATCATCAAGTGGATCCCTCCATCTGATCTTCAATCCTTGTGCCTTGCCTCCTTGCTCTCAATTGTAGAACAACCTCTCTTCTCTAATCCTAAATTTATTCTAATCTCTAATTTGACTTTGAAAAGTCTACAAAACCTGATGGAAAAACCTATATTTAAAGTTTAAACCTAATCCTAATTGATAAGAAGCAAAACTGATCAGAAACCAGCCCAATTGGGCTTTCTCCGTATCTGACAGCAACTTCGGCCCTTATTTTGACCCCAAAGATGAACGAATTTGAGCAAGGATATTTCTGGAAAAGTTGTAGATCTTTTCCTTAGCTTTAAAATGATACCAAGATCGCCTTATTTGGATAAGCTTAGCTCAAATTATGGTCAAAACAGAGAACAGTGTCACTTCCTCGAAATTTGCGCGCCTGGGCGCCCAAGGCCACACGCCTGGGCGCGCCAGGTTACTGCTGGTGCTGTTTTAGCGCTGCTAGCACGCCTGGGTGAGTCATCCACGCGCCTGGGCGTGCCACTGACTTTCCGACTCCGTTTCGCTCCGTTCTTGCGCCATTTTCAAGGTCCTTTCGTCCTCTTTCATACTTCATATTTATTTTCTTGATTTAAGCTCCGAAAGTACCTGAAACATACCCAAAACGGATCAAAACGTTCAAAGGATTCTAAATTACCTAACTTCCTAAAAACTATACAAAAAATCCTAAATTTGCAAGAGAAACAAACCAAATCCATAGTAAAAGGGAGTCTAATTCATGCTCAAAACATCATATAATGAACCCAAATCAACCTTTAAATTATTTTCCACAAATTTCCAATATCCTTCTGGCATAATAAAATGCATATCATTAAAATAAACCCACATGCCACAACTCACTTAAAATTTCCAAATAAATTATTAAGGCACTTAAAATAAATTACCCTTGATACACATAATTTTTCCATATCATGAATAAGGGTAATTCACTTGAATTTAATTTAAAAGAATGTAATTAAAATTGTAATAGTTGTTGGACAACTGGCAAATATACCTGGTCAGCAAGTAATAAAATATAAGTAATATTATCGTTCCCACGAGGATTGTAAATTACTTTCAATAATTTCCACCTTATTATAATTACTAATGAAACTTGAAAATTAAATTATATTTGATTTTTATTAATTAATTATAAAAACTAAATTAAATAACAAAACAGAAAATAAATGGTGTTTGAGAATTGAATGGGAAAAACGTTAGGAACGTGGTTTCATTGCAGGACCTAAGTTACTAGTTATGAATCTCCGTTTTCCATTAAATCTACGACAACCGAGAGGTAGAAAAACTTGATTCCTCACAGTAATTACGTTTCTCACCTAATCACAACCCTTAATTCCTTAAGCAATTAATGATTAAATAACCAACAAAAAAGAACACTTGAATAATAAAGTCATATAAGCCCCAACTGTATTCCTACACATTGGGCGGTTATAATGTTTGATTGCAAGGGCTAGCCAATCCCGATTTTCCAATCTAAGACTAAGTTCACGAAACATAAACGGATCCAAATGTATGCATAACAATTAAACCACAATCAAACAATAGATTTAAATGAAAAACATCAATTCAGAATTTCATAAACTAATTATCCATGCAAATCCACCATATTCCTAATTGAGGGTTTTAGCTTCACATATTGAAATAAGAAAAAAAAAAGATAAAAGAAAGAATTCATGATCATAGACAACCTGAAATTCCCAATAGATCTTCAATCTTCAAGTAGGATTCCTCAGCTCTTGATCTTCAATCCTCTTCACCTTCTAATTCTCTCTAAAACTATGTAATCTCCATTTCTAATCTCCCCTATTCTATTCATAGAACCTAATTTATATAGTAAAAACTAATCCTGAAACAAATCCATCAAATCTCATTAAAAAGCCCAATAACTCGCCGCACACGCGCCTAGGCGCGTGCCACCCATGCCTAGGCGAGGCCATTGTAACACCCTAATTATTTCTACCCTCAATTACCCATTAGAGTAAAAAGTGAATTTAGATTTTTCTTTTTAACTTATAAAAATCTTCGTGACAAACGGACGAAGTTTCCTTTGTTTTCCTAGCTTTCCTAGAAATAGTTTTTCCTTGAAAACCTGATAAATACATTTATTCATAATATCCAGAAGCCAGCAGGGCTAATATCAACATATATCAAACTTGGTGCACCATTGTGCACATACCATAGCACAGGTATATCAATATGAGAGTATAGCAGCAATATAAACAAGTTATGAAAATAGTATTTTCCCAAAAGACTCCTTTCCCCAAAGGAGTTGTCCTAGGGCCACCCTAAAAGAGATATTTACATTATATACCACAAAACAAACTACATCATGTCATCAAAAGGCCAAGGACATAACCATGTCCTACTAAACTAAAACCTACTCTCCCTCACAGGGAGAGTACTCCTGCTCGGCCGGACAATGTGCTAGCTCGGGCTCAGTACCTGTGTAAAAACAGTAAGGATTGAGCATTACACATAAAATTAGGAAAGCGGTTTCTGATATGACATAATAATCGACTAAGTCAAACACAAATATTTCAAGTAATTCACATTTATCACATACTCAATCACATCATGCTCACAAATTCACCAAAAACAGTTAAGTAGCTTTCCTCTTCTTTTCACTTTATCATTTACTTACTTTCATAATGTTTTCCTTTTCTTGTTTCTCATCTTTTCCTTTCTCCCATTTATTCAAAGCTTTTTTATGTCTTTTAGGGCATTGTGTGTATATCAATTGTTGCACACAACCTTAATGTGTCGTCTTACAGTTGCACACGTGTTCCCCGTGTGGCTTACACAATCATTGCGTACGGACCGATCGCGACTTATTGAACGCAACCACATGCGCGACTTACTGCACCCGGCCACATGGCTTACTTTAACCTGGTACACACACAATCCATTCCATTATTAATGCACCACTAGGATTTAATTGCACCTGCTAGGGCATTAGCACCCATGACGAATTTAAACACCCATAAGGAACTTTAACACCCATTAGGCATCACCCGTTAGGTCTGTTCATATTACTTTTCTCTTTCTTTTCTCTTCTCTTTTCTCTTTCATTTTCATTTCACATTAATTTTATTTTGCAGCGAATTGATCCATTGGTGACACACGCGCCTAACGGGGCGTTTCACCTAATGGTGCATTTGGACACCTAGCAGGGCACCTAGCGGGTCAGTGTTCCCCAATGGTCAATTCCGCTGCACATTCCTTTAATCTTTAACTCTTAATTCAACATTCTTTCTTTGATTTAGTTTATTATTTTCCATTCAAGGTTCATTCATCATAGTCCATCATCATTATAGTATCACTTTTCTCTAACTCATTTAATCATTTCTATCATCTATCCACTTTGCCATTTATTGTATAATTTTCTATGTTTTCATTTTCTAAGCCCATCATCAAATAATCATCATTCATACATTTTTAACATCAATCCACATATATACCAAATATCACAATCACACATAATATCACAATTATCATAGCTATCTCATTTCCTTAGTTCTTATACTCTAATTACTAATTATATCCACTATCCTAATGTGTAATATCCTAAACTAACACCCAATCTTAGAAAATCACTATGAGCATATTATAAAACCATCCCTAAGTTAGGGTAACACCCACTCCTTACCTCAAGAGTGATGAGAGATAAGGAGACTTGTTCTCTAGCTTGCTTTGTGCCCTAGCTCTATAGATCCTTAAACCTTTGTACCTCTTGAGATACCTTAGCCAAGCAACAATGAGATGAAGAGGGACCTTGTCAAGTGGGGATTGAGAAGGACGGAGGGAGCTTGTCTTTACTTGTTCTTGATATGGACGCATGAGTGTGTTTGATTCTCCATAGCCATGGAGCTTGAAAGCTTCAATGGAGGTGAGAGGGAGAGAGGGACGAATGGTAAGGGAGAGGTAGGGGTGATATTTAGCTTGTTCCTAGTTGTGATTTTGATGATAATAATGGTTGATGATGATGGGTGTTGTTGATGTCTAGGGTTTATGATGTTGAAGATGATGATGCTTGTTATTGGAACCTAAGAGAGAAAATGGAGGAGATGTTGATTTGCGTAATGTTTTGTGTTTGTTGTTGTTGTTTCTTAAGTTTTGTTGCATGAAGGAAATGAGTTTGTGGCCATAATTCAATGGTTTGTTATGGAAGCCACAAAATGAGTGGTCCACACGCTTTTTTTTGTTGCTCAGGTCATTTTCGCTTGAGCGAGTGATTTTTCGCTTGAGCGAAAACTTGATCAGTCAATTTGGGTTGGACACGAGCCATTTTCGCTTGAGCGAGCTGTTTCTCGCTTAAGCGAACTCATTTTTCGTTGGAGCGAGCTGTTTCTCGCTTGAGTGAAAACATCTCAGCAGGAAGTTCAGGTTTGAATTGCTGGGTTTCGCTTGAGCGAGGGAATTCTCACTTGAGCGAAAAAGGAAAAGCTGATTTATTAGCTAGGCTATGTACTTCAAAATGCTATAACTTCTTTGTTACTGTAACACCCCAAATTTTTAATCCCTGATTAATGAAATATTAATTATAAAGTTTATTTATAATTAATTATTTTTATTCTAATCTTCGATTAAAAATTGTTGATTATGTATGTGTTTGGTGAAAGAGAAATATGTGGACATGAGTAGATAAATATTCTTATGTGAAAATAAGGTTTTTGCACATTAGTCCCTTTTTTAGGACCTAGAAGTAATTTTAGGAAGGTTTTGGAGGGAAAGAAAATAAAATAATTATTTTTCAAAATTTGACCAAAAGACTCGAGTCTTTCTGAAAAGACTCGAGTATTCTGGCAGAGTTGCACGAGTTAGTGCGTTTGATGAGTCAACACACAACGATTTCCAATCGTTGACACAAAAATACCACCAGCAACACATCCCAGTCTTCGTGTCGAGCTGCATGCTCATAGTAGCTGTCTATATAAGCTCTTGGTTGATGAATCAACCAACCATTTTGCCAAATCGTGTGGAATTCGAGTGTTAGGGTTCTTGATTTCTCTCATTCGATTCTCACTCGTTTCTGAGAGTTGATACACATATTATACACCAATACAAAGCTCACATCACGAGCTTAGTATAGACATCAAAATCGTGAGCTGAGAGTTTGTGAGTTGGAAGAATCGAAGCTTGAAAGTTGGGGTCATTTTCTGTCAAAAACGAAAATCTAGTTCTGGGAGCTCACTTTGGTCTTCGATTTTGGTAAGCTCGTGAACCCTCTTGATTTCAAATTTGTTTTATTCTCTCATGCATGTTGCAGAGAGAAAATTCTAATCCTTTTTCCCTAATTTTTGTGCCTGATTACTCACTCAAACAATCTGGTTTTGAACTCTGCTCACACTGTCCTTCACTTTGATGGTTGAAGTGGTTTTTGGTGTTGGATCGTTTTTCTCTGTAAGGTCTCTGTTGATTCAAGTCTTAGAGGTAAGGGGAAAGCTATTTGTACACTAGATAGAGTTTAAATTATGTGAAATTGATTAGAGAGCCATCAAGAGGCTCTAAGGGCTTAGTTTGAATAGGGAACTTGGTTTGGAGACCAATCCATGCTCTAAAAATGATTTGAGCAAGTCACATTTGATGCATGCAAACTATTTGGAACCTGAAATTATGCATTAATTGAGTATTATGAATTCGACATGTTGAGTTGTTGAATTTCCAAGTTTATTCATAATTACATGAATCTATACAATTTCTGCGATTTGATATGTTCAAAGTGTTGGAACACATTTGATATATGTTATATGAACTCTGTTGATCATTGGTTTGGATTAAAATGGGTTAAAATTGAATTTGGTATGTTGAAACCCAATTCTGAGTATTATGCTGTCATGAAAGACTCGAGTATTCTGAGAAAGACTCGAGTGTTTCCTGACACAGAATCACCAGAATTTTGCACCACACTCGAGTCTTTGATGAACCAATCGAGTATTCTGGCTTGATGAACAACTCGAGTACGAGATGAACCCCTCGAGTCTTTTGAAAATTTCTGAAACAAACTTTTTATGAACTACTCGAGTCCTTCATGAACTACCCGAGTCTTTGGTGCTGTCTGATGCAAATTTTTCCAGAAAGCCATAAACTACTCAAGTCTTTTGGGAACTACTCGAGTCTTTTTGACAAAAGTGCTCAAATACCATTTTCCAAGTAAACCACTTTCATCTAAACCTAATATAACATAAAGACATGTCATGAGCTAACCATATGACAGATTCATGTTTGGATTGGATAATTATTATTTTCCTGAATGGATTCATGGAACACACTTTAGTTGCTGCGAGATAATGTTGGATATTATCAAAGTAACTTAAATACCAATCAACTAAATTAAATTGCATTCATCCTGGAGTTTGGATGTTAGATCGTTTATCATGTTTTATTAACATGTGGATGGCCTCTGGGAGTGCCACTACGGCTCGCTTGATGACACATTATGGTTGACGATGTGGCCAACGTAAGTGATACACCGATGATATGATTATTCCGTATTGGACGACGGGACGCTGCCCGAGGAGCACGTTATGTATCATTACCAAGCTTGTCGTGTACATTAAGGTTGGAATGTGCGAATGTTGTAAAACTAGGAGTACAACGTACTGTTGAGTACAAATATGAAGTAAATGATGGATGTTAGAGAGTGACATAGATTGATGGAGTTAAGATTTGAGAGTTAGACCCATACTTCATGTAACATCCCGAGTTTTAATTCTAAGAGTAATTAGAATAATGATAAGGTTTGGAAGTAAGGATTATTATAAAAAGGATTTAAAAAGATGGATTAGCAGTTCTTTGAATGCCATAAAGGAGTCAATAAGCATTCGCATCAGAAAGGAGGTCGAAAGATGAACAAAAGAGCATTAGAAGCGATGTTTTCGGTGTTGTAAACACCCTATATTCAGAAATTCAAAATAAAATATTCACATCTCTAAACACAAATTCCACCGTTGGATGTGAAGATTAGTATGTAGGGAAGCTTGCTTTAAAATTTGAGGAAGATCCAACGGGTAACGAAGAAGTTATGACCATTCAAAGTCGGGGTGCTGAAAACCCTGCAACTTAATCGATTAAGCTGCAGCTTAATCGATTAAGTCCAGAATGTTTGAAACCCTTAATCGATTAATAATCGATTAGAGGCTGTAGCTGCTGAAAAAAATAAAGGCAATCACGTGTTCTTCCCTTCCAAAATTCGAACCTCCTTCTCTCTCTCCTCTAGGGTTCCATTCTCCATCATCAAATCCACCAAGAACAAGTGGGATTTCTTCATTTCATCAACAAATCTCTTCCTCCTTGCTCCAAGTAAGTATTCAAGCCTTTGATTCCTTCCCTCTCTCTCTAATTCGAGTTTTCTCTCTCCTCCCTTCCATGGATATACGAATTTTATGTCATGGGTTTGACAAATTCATGACTCATTTGTGTTCTATTGTTTCATGGAGGTCAAGAAAACTCTCTCCTTCCACTCAATCCTTGGAGCTTTTGATTAAGGAACTTAGGAGCTAGGGCTTGGAATATTTTTCCCCATTTCTCTTGGTTTGAGGTAAGGGGGTGGATATTGTGAGCATTGCCTTGTTCTAGGGAGTTGGTTCTAATTAGTATATAATGATTTGTTAGGGTTATGTGTTAGGGGAGAAAATTAGATTATAAACTCTAGGTTATTGAATATAAAATCCTACTAAATGAATATGTATGAAATTGAATGTAAATACTAGGAAAAAAGAAACCCAATAATATGAAAGTGAATTATTTAATAAATGAAACTTGGATAATGATTTTAATGAAGTATGAGGGGATTTTGGTAACATGATAGTGAAGTGACCGTAAATGATTTCTATGATAATTGATTTTAATTGTCAAGTTTTGTATAAAATGATAAATGATTGATGTTGCAAATATATGTAGTTATTATGGAGTAAATTGATATAGAAAGAAAATGGAATGGAAACGATTATATGTGATGAATATGCGTTTTTGCTCCCTAATTGCTAAATTTGTATAACTGAGCCTAAATGTATTGCATATGCTTAATTAAGAATATGAATGCTATTTGAGAGGAATTGAATAATTAACATGGAAATTGAGTAGGGATAAGTTATGAATGGGAAATTATGAATATGTGTAGTTATGATTAAATGTGTTACGATTTATTGAACAAGAAGATGAAAATTTAGTAGTCTAATTGGATAAAGTAAATAAGGATTTTATGGCATTGAATGCAAGACTTTAAAAATATGGTGGTGCACTTCCAAAAGGCTAAAGGTAAATTGGTTAAAGGAGCCAGTCTTGTAAGATGTTGTCCGGGTTGTGGGACTGTACGCTTAGACTGGTGTGAATCAAGTCGTGTAAGACGTTGTCCGGGTTGTGGGACTGTACGCGTCGACTGGTTCGGTATGAGGTCGTGTAAGACGTTGTCCTGGGTTGTGGGACTGTACGCATCGACCGATTTGATTTGATGTCGTGTAAGACGTTGTCCGGGTTGTGGGACTGTACGCATCGACTGGTTTGATTTAATGTCTTGTAAGACGTTGTCCGGGTTGTGGGACTGCACGCATAGACTTGTGCGATCTAGATCTTGTAAGACGTTGTCCGGGTTGTGGGACTGCACGCATAGATCGCGTAAGATGCCATGGTGCGCAGCTGTAAGACGTTGTCCGGGTTGTGGGACTGTACGCAATGATGGACCCACGTGAATAATTTTCCCTATATTATGAGGAACTCAAGGTATATGTACAGAGAAAAGAAATTATGAAAGTTAAGAGAATTTATGAAAAGGGCATGTGTATGAAATCAAATGAATAAAATGTTTAAGTGTTGACCTCTGACCTGAGGGACACATAATTTAAATTTGGAAAAGTCGAAGGGCCTCTGTTCTGAGGTGATGTACTGAAATAAAATGTGTATGTGAAATGAATAAAAAGTAAAGAAAATGAATGATGAAATGAATAATGAAAATGGATGTTGAAATGAATAATGAAAATGGAAATTTGGAATGAATAATGAATATGGAAATTATGAAATGTGCATGGCGTTCTATATGTGAATATATGCTCTATTTGCTAGTTGTGTTTGACCTAGAGGGTTGTTATGTCTAGTTAGAAACTGCTTTCTATTTCATGTGCAAAGCTCACTCCCTTACATTTTTCAGGTACGGAGATTGAGCAGGCACAGCCCCCGGCCGAGCAGGAATACTTTCCCTTACAGGGAGAGTAGGGTGTTATGGGTTTAGAGTATAATATGGACCTAAGCCTCTTATATTATTTTGATGTAAATTTAATAAGCATATTTTAAATGAGGCTTAGGATGCTTTGTTTTGATAAAGTATTATGTTTTGGTTAAGATACTCAAACTTAGTATTTCCGCTAGTACTCTGATATTTTTGGAGCCCATTGGGCCTTGATATGATTTATAAATATTATCTGAAGCCCTGCTGGCTATTGGCTGTTTAATTAAAAATGGTTTACCACAGGTTGAATTTTGGAATAGTCCGAGAAACAAACAAAACTCCGTCCGTTTGACGGTTGATTTTAATGAAATAAAAATGAATTTTTAAGTCCGTATTTTATCATAAGGGGGAAATAAGGGTATAAATCCTAGGTGTTACATTTATGGTATCAGAGCAGTTTCTCCTCGGCCATGGAGTTGTACAAACTCCAAATGATTACTCACCTAGCGAGTAATTGATGCTCATAGTAATAGTTTAGGATTATAATAAGATAATTATAAATACTATGTATTTACTTAGTATTGGAGTCTTATTAGTCTGTTCACTCTGGCTTAGCAGCTGATATGGTTGCAGGTAACTAACGTTTGGCAAGTCCATACGAAGTGCTTTTAAATTCGAAGTTGTGGAGTTAGTTTGCTCTTCCGTTAGCTAAATATTAAACTAGTAATGTTTCAGGATAGAAGTGTTTAAAACACTTTGGATTTGCCTTTCCAAATACAATCCTGTTCTTATAGAGAACGTATGGAAGACCTTATAAGGAATTCTTCAGTTTGAGAATTCTAGTATCTAAGTGACCAATATTATGATGTGATGTTGTTATTTGATGTAATGTAAGGTTAGAATTGATCACTCTAATTCTTGCATTTGTTAAATGATGACATTACTGATAGAACCCGATAGTGATGTGTTGTTGGTAGACGTGAGGATGGGATTGAGCACCTCAATTCTTGCATCTATCAATAAATGCTATCATTGTAACCTTTAAAGTGAAAGTAGACAACCAAAGTAGTGACATCCAAGGAAAGAATTCTTAGTGAAGTCAACCTAACCTAGAAGCATTCGTTCAAAAGCTTCTTATAGAGCTAGAGAGTAGATAGAAAATAGTACTAAAGAAATGAAGTCTTGGTGTATGCTACTTGTTCCAAAGTAGTGTAGCCAAATGCTAAACCCAAGGATGAGTTACAGAAGTTATTCTTAACCATTATATCCACCAAACCGATCTTGAGCAATTAGACACTTACTTCGAATCTTTTCCCGGTTCTTAGATAACCATTCGTAAGAATAGCCGGTTGTGCCAAATTTGTAAATCCTTGTGTTAAGACCAAACAATCTTGACAAGTGACCCAGCCAACGGCAAGTTGTCATACCCTTCACCTTTGGTAGTTGGGTAAATCTTGGAACTAATGTGGACTTCTTCCTTCCTATTCTTTTTAATCGATTCATGGAAGAAGTTGAATGTGGAGCATTTAATAGGAATTGTGCCGCTCTAATCAACTAAGCATTGGGGTGCTTCTTGTTCATGAACGCTTGTGTATGTTTTTGAAAGGTTCTAAATCTTACCGATGCTAGTCAAACCTTGTGATAGTGTCGTCCTTTAATAGAGTGTAAGGTCAGGATTGGTCATCCTTTCTCTTGCATCTGTTAAAAGATAATGCTATAATTCAACAACGTAGTGATGTACAGTTGAGAAATGTGAGATTGGGATTGACCACCTCGGTCTTCGCGTTTATTGACATGCTATATTATTGCAATCATCCAGTTGAGATCCGAATAAACCACCTAGGAATCCTACCGAGGTCGAAAGCCCGATTGAACGTTAATCCTATAGGATCTTTACTAAGACTCGTAAACAGTAATTCGCAAACCAACCCCATTCAAGATACTCATATTCTATATTTCCACCGAGGACATCCAACTAAATGATCGAACCACCCCTCTAACTTGTATGAGAACTTAGCCGTATACGTAAGTATGAAGAGCCATTATATCCTAGAAAATTTGAAACAACACCAATCATACCGATTAGCAGTCAACTTAATCCCATGTACCACCTCGCCAACCAATTAAGAACCTAGCTAATCAATTCTTGGAATCAACCCAGTTTCTTCCCTGCCTTTAACTTACTCAGGTATGTTGATACTAAGTGGGGGAGACTTGACGACTCAATTCGGATCCTATCCGAGCGACAATAACTAGTAATCATACCATAAGCCATAGGACTACTAAACAGATAATTCCTAACGCTCCGCGGAGGATCGAATGAGAGTTAAACTAGGGATAAAACAAGACCTCCTAAAAATAACACCGAATTGAGAAATAACAACTAGACCTTGACCTTGGCCCTTAAGTGAAATCGATCTTTAGGAATTCCTATACCGAATTGAAATTATTAAACAAACGGGAAGGAAGTAGCATCGAAGTAGAATGCGAGTATGGTGAAGATTGATTTTAAGAGTGACTTTGCTAGACACACTTGAAGGAATAAAAGGTGAACGGGATAAAAGTGAAGTCGCGAAATGGAATCTCAATTAAGATGTTATGTCAGAACACCGCAAGTGATAATCTAAGTCTTTTGGGACTCTGTGCATTCGACAGGACCCTGGTCGACCGAGACCAATCAATTAACCGCAGATCCATAGAAAACGCATCCTTCGACAGCTCTCTGCTGAGAATGCACAATTTGGAGATAATCTCCATTGTCTTTTTGCTTGACATGTGTCCAGTCCATCCTGGGTCATCTTGCGAAGACCATGAGACTCATTCTTGAGTGCTTCATGTTTCTTCTTTTCATCTTCACTCTCTTCAAGCTTCAAGCATCTCAGATGCCTAGGTGAGAATTTTCCAAGTCGTAGAAACCTGGCATAGTTCTATGCCTACCGATAGATAGTCACCCACGTGCCCTCCTTTCAACCTTGAATGCCGATTGGGAACCTGTGTACTCTATCCTAGGCAACAGATGATTATGCCCCTTAGCATGAACATAATCAAGTATGTCAATGCTAAGTGGGGGAGGATTTCAATCCAAGGAATGGGAGATGGAACTTTAATAATAAGAATACTGACGACCCTGTCTAGGTAGAAATGATACATTGTATTCGAGGACAAGCATTGAAATAGGCATGACCCTAATCACACCCGGAGTGGGGAATAAAGACCAAAGGGAAGTGAAAACCGAAGTCAGAAACTTTACCAACGGGATGGTTCTCCAATTACGGAACTCAACGGAATTTCGGGGACGAAATTCTAATAAGTGGGGGAGAATTGTAACATCCCGAGTTTTAATTCTAAGAGTAATTAGAATAATGATAAGGTTTGGAAGTAAGGATTATTATAAAAAGGATTTAAAAAGATGGATTAGGAGTTCTTTGAATGCCATAAAGGAGTCAATAAGCATTCGCATCAGAAAGGAGGTCGAAAGATGAACAAAAGAGCATTAGAAGCGATGTTTTCGGTGTTGTAAACACCCTATATTCAGAAATTCAAAATAAAAGATTTACATCTCTAAACACAAATTCCACCGTTGGATGTGAATATTAGTATGTAGGGAAGCTTGCTTTAAAATTTGAGGAAGATCCAACGGGTAACGAAGAAGTTATGACCATTCAAAGTCGGGGTGCTGAAAACCCTACAACTTAATCGATTAAGCTGCAGCTTAATCGATTAAGTCCAGAATGTTTGAAACCCTTAATCGATTAATAATCGATTAGAGGCTGTAGCTGCTGAAAAAAATAAAGGCAATCACGTGTTCTTCCCTTCCAAAATTCGAACCTCCTTCTCTCTCTCCTCTAGGGTTCCATTCTCCATCATCAAATCCACCAAGAACAAGTGGGATTTCTTCATTTCATCAACAAATCTCTTCCTCCTTGCCCCAAGTAAGTATTCAAGCCTTTGATTCCTTCCCTCTCTCTCTCTAATTCGAGTTTTCTCTCTCCTCCCTTCCATGGATATACGAATTTTATGTCATGGGTTTGACAAATTCATGACTCATTTGTGTTCTATTGTTTCATGGAGGTCAAGAAAACTCTCTCCTTCCACTCAATCCTTGGAGCTTTTGATTAAGGAACTTAGGAGCTAGGGCTTGGAAGATTTTTCCCCATTTCTCTTGGTTTGAGGTAAGGGGGTGGATATTGTGAGCATTGCCTTGTTCTAGGGAGTTGGTTCTAATTAGTATATAATGATTTGTTAGGGTTATGTGTTAGGGGAGAAAATTAGATTATAAACTCTAGGTTATTGAATATAAAATCCTACTAAATGAATATGTATGAAATTGAATGTAAAGACTAGGAAAAAAGAAACCCAATAATATGAAAGTGAATTATTTAATAAATGAAACTTGGATAATGATTTTAATGAAGTATGAGGGGATTTTGGTAACATGATAGTGAAGTGACCGTAAATGATTTCTATGATAATTGATTTTAATTGTCAAGTTTTGTATAAAATGATAAATGATTGATGTTGCAAATATATGTAGTTATTATGGAGTAAATTGATATAGAAAGAAAATGGAATGGAAACGATTATATGTGATGAATATGCGTTTTTGCTCCCTAATTGCTAAATTTGTATAACTGAGCCTAAATGTATTGCATATGCTTAATTAAGAATATGAATGCTATTTGAGAGGAATTGAATAATTAACATGGAAATTGAGTAGGGATAAGTTATGAATGGGAAATTATGAATATGTGTAGTTATGATTAAATGTGTTACGATTTATTGAACAAGAAGATGAAAATTTAGTAGTCTAATTGGATAAAGTAAATAAGGATTTTATGGCATTGAATGCAAGACTTTAAAAATATGGTGGTGCACTTCCAAAAGGCTAAAGGTAAATTGGTTAAAGGAGCCAGTCTTGTAAGATGTTGTCCGGGTTGTGGGACTGTACGCTTAGACTGGTGTGAATCAAGTCGTGTAAGACGTTGTCCGGGTTGTGGGACTGTACGCGTCGACTGGTTCGGTATGAGGTCGTGTAAGACGTTGTCCTGGGTTGTGGGACTGTACGCATCGACCGATTTGATTTGATGTCGTGTAAGACGTTGTCCGGGTTGTGGGACTGTACGCATCGACTGGTTTGATTTAATGTCTTGTAAGACGTTGTCCGGGTTGTGGGACTGCACGCATAGACTTGTGCGATCTAGATCTTGTAAGACGTTGTCCGGGTTGTGGGACTGCACGCATAGATCGCGTAAGATGCCATGGTGCGCAGCTGTAAGACGTTGTCCGGGTTGTGGGACTGTACGCAATGATGGATCCACGTGAATAATTTTCCCTATATTATGAGGAACTCAAGGTATATGTACAGAGAAAAGAAATTATGAAAGTTAAGAGAATTTATGAAAAGGGCATGTGTATGAAATCAAATGAATAAAATGTTTAAGTGTTGACCTCTGACCTGAGGGACACATAATTTAAATTTGGAAAGTCGAAGGGCCTCTGTTCTGAGGTGATGTACTGAAATAAAATGTGTATGTGAAATGAATAAAAAGTAAAGAAAATGAATGATGAAATGAATAATGAAAATGGATGTTGAAATGAATAATGAAAATGGAAATTTGGAATGAATAATGAATATGGAAATTATGAAATGTGCATGGCGTGCTATATGTGAATATATGCTCTATTTGCTAGTTGTGTTTGACCTAGAGGGTTGTTATGTCTAGTTAGAAACTGCTTTCTATTTCATGTGCAAAGCTCACTTCCTTACATTTTTCAGGTACGGAGATTGAGCAGGCACAGCCCCGGCCGAGCAGGAATACTTTCCCTTACAGGGAGAGTAGGGTGTTATGGGTTTAGAGTATAATATGGACCTAAGCCTCTTATATTATTTTGATGTAAATTTAATAAGCATATTTTAAATGAGGCTTAGGATGCTTTGTTTTGATAAAGTATTATGTTTTGGTTAAGATACTCAAACTTAGTATTTCCGCTAGTACTCTGATATTTTTGGAGCCCATTGGGCCTTGATATGATTTATAAATATTATCTGAAGCCCTGCTGGCTATTGGCTGTTTAATTAAAAATGGTTTACCACAGGTTGAATTTTGGAATAGTCCGAGAAACAAACAAAACTCCGTCCGTTTGACGGTTGATTTTAATGAAATAAAAATGAATTTTTAAGTCCGTATTTTATCATAAGGGGGAAATAAGGGTATAAATCCTAGGTGTTACACATCATGCCACTCATCTTTCATTAACTTAAAGTTAATTATTTGTAAATAAGTGTGAGCATCCTATTTGCATCAAGTATTTGCTATGTATTAACTGTGATTGTTAACTGATTCGATGCTATCTGTTCATGCTTACATTGCTTATTTTTTATGCTCTATCCGTTATGTGTATAGTATTGCTTATCCCCATGCCCTTGTAGGTGATGTCGCGATATCTCGCCTGCATTGAGATCCGCCCACTCCCTAGTGGAGTTTGGATCTATGAGGATCACCGAGCAATGTATGAGGGTGAGGTGGAGCTTACCTTCTATCACCCTAATCCACTGGTTCGGATCCGTCCTCGTAGATTCAGGATCCCCATCATATATACTATGCATGTACCCCCTTTTTACACTTACCATGGACCACCTCCTACTCGACTAGCTCGCTCGTACCATAGGTTTCGATTCAGACCTACCCGCTCACACCGTTTTTCTACTAGATCCATTCGAGAGGAGACTCCTGCATATGATCCGACGAGTCCTATTAGGGTCACACCAACACCTGACCCTGTACCCAGTGGTGGGGTACCTACTCCGTCGGGTGAGATTGGGGAGGATCCTGTCGAGGACGAGAGCGGAGGCGAGCCTGTTGAGCATTCTACTAGGAGTCAGTGGAGGGATGATGATCCATAGGGACATGCATAGGATAGTTGGTGTGGATTAGGGATCTGGTGATGCTGTTGCTGTGGAGGAGATTTGTTGTGTTTGATGATGACTGCTGCTACTACAACTGGGAGACTACTAGTACTACTGCTACTACTACTACTACTATGTGATGAGATCAGCTTTGGAGTCTTTATTTTGTTTAAGTAGATATTGTATATATTAGCTTTGAGAATTCTAGAGCATTGATCTATTTTGATTATGTGTATATATATATATATATATATAGATCATACTATGGACTTGTATGGTTGGACTTGGAACCTTACTCTATCTGGACTATGTACTGTACTTTCATATATGTATGAAAATCTATGTTTCTATCATACTCTATGTCATGGTCCTGATATTTCCGCTTACTCTGATTACAATTAAAAGGAATTTGGTTATGGTATTCACAAATGGTAACAACTTTGTTAAATGACGTAACAAATGACATCACTCATGTTTTCAATGTACGATCTATAATTTATTTACCAAACCAAAGAGAACACCATCTAAGTTTCGAAGTAACATGATTTCTGAAATTAAAGTAATTACCGAATTCACTATTTAAAGTAATAAGTATTCCAAATTCCAAGATCCAAGATTTTGGTTTGTGCACCCGCTTCTTTTAGAAAATAAAAAGGAAAAATTTAATCCTATATTTTCTACACCTAAACAAGTCCATATCCTTTCGAGTAAAAGCTTATTATATAATTAATTACTCGGTTAAGTATGAGGGTGTCATAGTTACCCGTTGGATCTTGCTCAAACTTTAAAGCAAGCTATCCTGCATACCCAACATCATATCCAATGGTGGAAATCATGTTTAGAGCTACAAATCCTGTATTTTAAATTTGGAAAACTACACTTCTAATCAACTAACTTAAATTATTATTATCATTCTCTTCACCCTAAGTTTATTATCATATCAATTATACTTGAAATTAAATTAAGGATGTTACAATCCTCTCTCACTAACCAGAATTTCGTCCTCGAAATTCAGTTGACATTGAACAATTGTGGATACGGCTCCTTAATCTTGTCCTCCAATTCCCATGTAGCCTCTTCCACATTGTTCTTGTTCCAAATAACCTTCACCAAAAGGATTTCCTTGCCTCTGAGCTGTTTAACCCGCCTATCTTCAATTGTCAAATTTTCCTTCAAAGGCAAGTCATCAACTGTGACCATATGTGAGGGATCATGAATGTATTTCCTTAGTTGTGAAACATGGAAAACATCATGAAGCTTGGACAAATGCAGAGGTAAGGCAATTCAGTACGCCAATGGCCCAACCTTTTCCAAGATCTGATAAGGTCCAACAAACCTAGGAGTTAGCTTCTTGGACTTGATTGCTCGTCCAATACCAGTGGAAGGAGTTACCCTCAAAAACACATGATCTCCTACATCAAATTCCAAGGGTTTCCTACGCTTATCTGCATAACTCTTCTGTCGATCTTGGGCTGCTTTCATTCGGTCCTTGATCATTCGGATCTTTTCGGTTGTCTCTTGAACTATGTCAGGACCAATTAGCAAGTTTTCTCCTATCTGAGACCAGCACAATAGTGTTCTACATTTCCGACCATAAAGTGCCTCAAAAGGAGGCATTCCGATACTGGAATGAAAACTGTTGTTGTATGTAAATTCCACCAATGGCAAGAGTGTTTCCCAGTTACCAGTTTGTTCAAGCGCACATGTCCGCAACAAATTTCTTGTTAATCAATTTTTTGTCATGCCACTTTTTGGTTTTTTATTTAAAATCATGAGAAGTGTTATATGCCTGCTCTCTGAACTCATCAAGTTCAGTCAGCTGCAATAACCTCTTCTCACCTGCAGGTTGTAAGTCCAAGTTCAAAAATTTAGTTGCCCAATATGCCTTGTGAAGTAGCTCCATAGACAAATGACAGTTTTTTCCATAAACAACCTGAAAAGGTGACATGCCAATAGGTGTCTTATATGCAGTTCTATACGCCCACAAGGCGTCATCCAATTTTTTAGACCAATCCTTCCTACTACTATTAACAGTTTTCTCAAGGATTCTCTTAAGGAACCTATTAGACACTTCAACTTGACCACTGGTTTGTGGGTGATATGGGGTAGCTACTTTGTGGCGCACCCCATATTTGGACAAGGCTTTCCACATGACATGGTTACAAAAATGACTCCCACCATCACTTATGAGCACTCTAGGCACTCCAAACCTGCTGAAAATGTTTTATCTCAAAAAGTTCACTACTACAGCAGAGTCATTGGTGGGAGTGGAGATTCCCTCCACCCACTTGGATACATAGTCAACCCCTATAAGTATGTACCTGTTGTTATGGGAAGGGGGAAAGGGACCTACAAAATCTATGCCCCGCACATCAAACACTTCGACTTCTAAAATGCCTTGAAGAGGCATCTCATCTCTCTTGGAAATATTCCCTGCCCTTTGGCATCTGTCACATTGCATCACATGGGTCCTAGCATCTTTAAAAATGGTGGGCCAGTAGGGCCCACATTGTAAAACTCTAGAAGTTGTTTTTTCGCAGCTGTAGTGACCGGCATATGGTGAATTGTGACAGTGCTAGAGGATGTCAGGAATTTCCTCTTGGGAAGCACAACGCCTGATCACTCCATCTGCACTCCTCCTGAACAGGAACGGCTCATCCCAAAAATAAAACTTGGCATCATGTAAAATTTTTTTTCTTTGCTGCTTTTATATTCGTGGAGAATTTGGCTTAACTTGCACATCTCTTTTAGATTCAGATGTCATGCATATTTATTCCCTTGTTATTATTAATGTTTCTATTCAGTGTTTTAGGGGAGTAGTGTGCATTGTATATCCCAATTGATGCGTATGTCTTCCCTCCATTTAATGTTGACAAAAGGGGGAGAAGAATTTTGAGTTTATGGCTCATATATATTAATCTTAACCATTTTCGCAGGGAGAGTTTATCTTGTGTTTTACATTATTCCCTGTTAATTCAATTAAATTTCCTAGCTGGGTATTGTGCTATTGGATTATATTGCTATATATCTGCTTGTTTAACGTTTGTGATGCATAAAGTCAGAAAGTGTTTGTCATCATCAAAAATGGGGAGTGTTGGAAGTCAAGCTTTCCCAAGGACGTAAAGAGTTATGCTAGAAAACTTCTAGAAGATTGTTTTGATGATAACAAACAAGCTCTATCAAGCTCAAGGCTCAAGCTCAAGCAAGTAGTTTAAGTAGATTAAGCTTTGCCCATAGGAAATATTGCAAGGTAATGAAAATTTAATTTCTCCAAGTTCATAAGGCCAAAATGTTTTTGTTTAAGGAGAAGAAAAAGAACTTTTGCGAAATCGTTTTTAAGTTAGATTTTCAGTTAAAATTGTTTTTGAAAACCTATGGTTACTTACTCTACTTTAGAAAATCAGTTTTATGAAAATAAGTAGAAGTAATCGATTACCTTTCCTGGATAATCAATAACTATGTTTCTGAGTTGTGACCTGGGAATTTTAATTAAAAATAATCGATTAACATTTTTAATAATCGATTACCTTTCTCACAGAAGGTTGATAATCAATTACATACCTTGTTTTAAATAATCGATTACTTTCTTAAAAATGAATTTCACTGTTTTCACAGAATGGAGATAATCGATTACCTCTCTCAAGTAATCGATTGCCTTTAAGTTTTATTGAAATCCGTGTCAGAATCAATCTTAAATGTTTTAGAAAAGTTAAACACTTTACTTTTTTAAAATCTGGATGTTCATATAACATTACTAAAAAAAGTAAAAAATGTTGGAATTATTGATAGGATTGGCAGCCGTCACCCAAGAGGGGGGTGAATTGGGTGTTTACGAAAACATTGGTTTCAAATCATTTTTAATAAAATAGATAAACTTTGCAGCGGAAAACTCTTAAAACGATTAAAACTATTATGCACAGGCGGAAGCAAATGATAATAACAACGATTAATATTACGCGCGAAGATAAGAAACACTATAACAACGAAAGGTCTAACGCGCGTTGATTAATTTAAAATAATTAAATTAATATATATTATATTTATGTTGCGAAGGAGATAATTAACACAATAAAAATATGCGCAACAATAAATAAAAGAGATAAGGGATAGAAGAGATTGCACCGGAGATTTTATCCTGGTTCGGCAAACTCGGCCTACTCGAGTCCCCAAGCGACCCGCTTGAGCTTTTCACTAAACCAAAGACGCCACGCGTCCCCAAGTACAACCAGAGCGCCCCGCAAGCTACTAGGAACCTCCTTTCGCCAGGGACCTCAATAAACCAGATAGCCTAACTACTAGGTGCCCCACCGTTCGTCTAGCACTACCCAATACACAAGGATTCCTCACCCTACAAACACGAACGCAGCACATCCGCACTAGGAGATTCACTCCCTAGTCACTAAGGGTCACACACCCCTTACACAAATGGTTACGGTATGAATAATTGGGTACAACCACTATAATGCACTCTTCTTAGTGCAGATACAACAATATAAGGCTCTAACAAAAATGTGTTCTATATAACACGGATACAACAATAAAAGCTCTATAGCAATGAAGTTAAATCACAAGTGTATAGGCCAAAGTAAAGTTTTTCTTCTCAAAAGATATGAACGATAAAACCAGAGAATTGGAGAAGGAGAAGAAGAAGAAGAAGCGATAAAAAAAAAAAGGTTGGATCAGAAAATAGAAAATGATCAAATCATTTTAAACACATTTTTAACACATGTTTAAAATCAAAAAGCAATCTTAAAGATTTAAGAATTAAAACCAAGGATTTGAAAATATTTGAAATTCAAATTTTGAATTTGAAAATAGAATCAGAATCAAATAAAAAATGATTTTGGAAATAAATCAAATTTAAAATAAGAATGAAATCAAATCTGGAAATATTCAAAAATGATTTTCTGAAATAAAAAAAGTGAAATAATATTTTTGAAATCAAAATCAAATCAAATAGATTTAAAGAATAAAATAAAATAGAATAAAATCAATTTTGAAATCAGAAACAAATAAAATAGATTTAGGAAATAAATCAAAGATTTGATTCTTAAAAACAAAAAGGAAATATTTTCAAAAACAAAATCAAACTCGAATTTTGAAAATAAATCAGAATCAATTATGTAAAAACAAATCAGGAAATAAGTCAAAATGATTCTGACACGTTTTTCAATAAAACTTGAGGTAATCGATTACTTCAAGAAGATAATCGATTATCCCATTAAAAATAGAAACTTTTAAATTCTTTTGAAAAACCAGTAATCGATTACAACATAGAATTTAATCGATTACTTCACTTCTGTTTAATATATGATGCAACTGATATAATCGATTATCACTGGTCAAATAATCGATTACACAGCCTCTGAAAAATATATGATGCAACTCCAGTAATCGATTATATGTGCCAAGTAATCGATTACTTTCATACAAAAAGTAATGGATTAGCTAGGTTCAAATACTCGATTACACTCTGTCTGGATTTTCTATGATGCAACATAAATAATCTATTATCTGGAATGAGTAATCGATTATCTCTGTCAAAACTTGTCTTAACATATTTTCACAATTTAGAGAAATCCAGCTAGAGGTTGTCAAGATATATTTTCACAGTGAATCAGTTAAGTCTTTAAAAAATATGTTTTTAGAAAAACTATTTTCGCAATTAAAAACATTTTCCATAAACTAAGTTAAAAACAGATTTTCGTGAAAACATATTTTGCAATTAAAACATTTTTCACAAAAAGTTCTTTTCTTCTCCTTAACATGAAAAACTAATTTTGGCCATTAGACACTTGTAATAAAAATTCATTACCTTACAAATTTCCTATGGGCCAGGCTATACTAAACTTGAACATGAAGCTTGAGCCTTGACTTTAGCCTTGAAGCTTGATGCTTGAACTTGATGCAGCTTGATGCTTGAAACTTTGAATCTTGTTTGTAATAATCAAAACATTATCTTCTAGAATCCTTCTAGCATTACTCTTTACATCCTTTGGTGCAAGCTTGACTACCAACACTCCCCCTTTTTGATGATGAAAAACCCTTTTCTGAGTTTCTGCATCACAAGCGTTAAGCAGCAAGTATAGCACAATATTGTCCAATAATATCATAGGAAATTTAAATACAAATAGAGAATAATTGAATAAGCCATGAAAGTTTCTCTTCATTCTCTTAACCTCCCCCTGCATATATGGTTAGTATGCCCAATGAAACTTAGAATTCTTCTCCCCCTTTTGTCAACAGCAAAAAGGTGGTGAGAAGACTTTAGCAGGATTAGGGTTCTTCTCCCCCTTTGTACTATACTCCCCCTGAAACACTGAATAGATACATTAATAATAACAAGGGAGTAAATACACATAGACACATAGTCAATTTCTCCCCCTATTTGACATCATCAAAAGTAATTATGGGATACAAAAGAATTTCTTCCCAATACACAATAAAAATAAGCATGATGTCAAAATGGGATGAATAAGCAAAACATGTTTGCAATGCAAATATTCAAAAATTATTTTTCTCCCCCTTTCTAAAAGATTTTTTCAAAACAAGCATAACACAAAAAGGGAGATAAAAAATGCATCATAAAAATATGTGAATGTTCACTATCATCAAAACTTTAAAAACCTTATATGCCATGACAATAATAACATATAATTCATGATAGCACATATTGTCATATAAGGCATATATCGCATAAACAAGTATCACATAATAAAAAATAAGAGTAGTGATACTTATCGAGATGACGTTTTCCATGTATGTAGTCATTCCATTTGTGGAGATTCTTCCATTGGTAGAGTATCATTACGTATCTTGTACAAAACTCTACTTGTTCAGTATGTTGCACTTCTTCCACTCCAAGAGATCATTCATATATCGCAGAGTCACTATCAAGTGCTGCAAAATTATCGTAGGTGTTGATTTTCCACATGAAGTAGGGATTGTTTTGGAGTTCCTTCCATTTGAAGATTCATCAATTAGCATTTTGATGGAGGTCTCCTCTTGTTCAATGTATTCTCCTTCTCTAGTATTTTCCATTTGACACCATGAAGGAAAGAAACATAATTTTTCATTTGGAATTCTTTAATTTGATTCCTTCGTACATAGCTCCATTTATATTTGAAGTATTACCTGTAAGACTACATAAGAGCATTTTCTTGGTATCCAAAGACTTGGATCCTTAAGGATTAGTAGCAATGTTTTTCACAAATCTCAAAGATATTGTGAAAATAGCATATAAGCAATTTTAATTCATGCACTAATCACAAAAACAATGTCATGCTCATGCACACAAATGCATGTCCATAATATCAATATATATCTCTAGTATGCCATGAGTAGACATCAACACATAAAGAGAGTATTCATGTGATAACAAGGATTTTTTTTTTTAAAAAAAATAATTTTAATACACATGATACAACTCACTATGTGGTGAAAAATAATGCAATGCACACAAAAAAAATATAATCATGTGCTTAAAATTTTTTTCAAATAAACCAGCACACATGATTTATTTTATCCAAGGAGTGATCATGATAAATAAAAAAAAATTTAAAAAAAATATTTCAGCACTCATGATACACCTTGGTATGCACAAAAAATTGAGTAGTCCAGGTATACCTTTGTGTAGTCGTTGTTATAGGTGGAATGATAATTTGATACCTTGGACTTGTTGATCAAGGAGGCGTTTGTCCTTACCCATTGCTTCTTGCTTGAGGTCCTAGACCATTTGATTTCACTTTTATGCATGTGAGAAGCTTTGGTTGTAGGTACTTTTCTCCTTTGACCAATCCATCTATTTCTTTGCCTCTTGGAGATCACCCTTGACACTTTCCCCTTTTCTCCTCCACTTGGTTCATCCTTTTTAATAAAATTCTGCACATTTGAAATACTAGGAGAACACTTTGGTACCCATTTCAACTTGGGTCCTTGGGGTTAGTCTTAGGTTCCTTAGAAGCATTTGGAACCCATTGCAAATTATTTCTCAAATTAAAATTTTTACGATAAAAGCACAAATGAGAAATATGTCCTAAACAACCTCAATAGTTACATGTAATGGGTTTAGATGATGATTTGATTTTTTCACAAATATGATTTTCTTAAAACTTGGAATTTTTTCTTTCACATTGAAAAATATTATTGTCATCGACTTTACTTGATTTTTGGATATCCACAATATTTTCAATTTCATCAAGTAAAGAATTTGAACAATTTTATTTTTCAATGTTACTTTCAAAAAGTGCTTCCTCAACTTGTTTTTCAATATGTAAGCAATTTTCAAAAATGGTTGAGGAGCTGTTTTCTAAAAGTATCTCTTTATCAAAAATATCTCCATTTTTCAAAATATCAATTTCATTTTCAGTTAGCGATAATTTTTGTAAAGAGTCCAAGATTTTATTTTTCAAAGATATCAAATCATCATTCAAATCATTATATATATATTGCAGAAATTTAGAACATAAACTATTTTGAATTACCTCATGTTCCTCATGGGCCATGTGTTCGGATGTATTATTTTCAACTTCCATTGATTCCTCATCCGAAGAGCTTGATTCCTCTATTGAATCCATGAAGCTTTCAAGTAACCTTTCAAGATCATCCTCATCGTACATTGAACTACTCCCCACGCTTTCAATATCATCATATTCTTCTTCCAGGGAGTTAGTTCTTTCGTGCTCCAAATCACTTTTTTCTTTCTCCTTATTCCTGTGGACACTTACACTCTCAACAAGATCATTAGTAGCATAGCGTATATGTAAAGTGTCCCAAATATCCTTAGCACTTAGACAATTTTCAATTCTAGCATATGCATCAACATTCAAATAATTTTTCAAAATATGCATTGCTTGAAAATTCAAGGAAAAAGAATTTTTGTCAAAATCATTTAAAACATGTTTTGGCTGAAAATCAAAACCATTGAGAACGACATGCCATAAACGAAAACTAATAGATTGAAGAAAAATTTTCATTCTAGCACTCCAATAATGAAAATTACTTCCATCAAAAATTGGTGCATCATCCAATGTAAAACCCTCCATATTAAAACAAAAAAAATATATCCCAACGCTGCCAATCTACAACGGATCTTTAACTCAGGCTGTTAGGCCTTTACCAGAGCACAAAGCTCTGATACCAATTGTTGGAATTATTGATAGGATTGGAAGCCGTCACCCAAGAGGGGGGGGGGGGTGAATTGGGTGTTTACGAGAACATTGGTTTCAAATCGTTTTTAATAAAATAGATAAACTTTGCAGCGGAAAACTCTTAAAACGATTAAAACTATTATGCACCGGCGGAAGCAAATGATAATAACAACGATTAATATTACGCGCGAAGATAAGAAACACTATAACAACGAAAGGTCTAACGCGCGTTGATTAATTTAAAATAATTAAATTAATATATATTATATTTACGTTGCGAAGGAGATAATTAACACAATAAAAATATGCGCAACAATAAATAAAAGAGATAAGGGATAGAAGAGATTGCACCGGAGATTTTATCCTGGTTCGGCAAACTCGGCCTACTCCAGTCCCCAAGCGACCTGCTTGAGCTTTTCACTATCCAAAGACGCCACGCGTCCCCAAGTACAACCAGAGCGCCCCGCAAGCTACTATTAACCTCCTTTCGCCAGGGGACCTCAATAAACCAGATAGCCTAACTACTAGGTGCCCCACCGTTCGTCTAGCACTACCCAATACACAAGGGTTCCTCACCCTACAAACACGAACGCAGCACGTCCGCACTAGGAGATTCACTCCCTAGTCACTAAGGGTCACACACCCCTTACACAAATGGTTACGGTATGAATTATTGGGTACAACCACTATAATGCACTCTTCTTAGTGCAGATACAACAATATAAGGCTCTAACAAAAATGTGTTCTATATAACACGGATACAACAATAAAAGCTCTATAGCAATGAAGTTAAATCACAAGTTTATAGGCCAAAGTAAAGTTTTTCTTCTCAAAAGATATGAACGATAAAACCAGAGAATTGAAGAAGGAGAAGAAGAAGAAGAAGCGATCAAAAAAAAGGTTGGATCAGAAAATAGAAAATGATCAAATCATTTTAAACACATTTTTAACACATGTTTAAAATCAAAAAGCAATCTTAAAGATTTAAGAATTAAAACCAAGGATTTGAAAATATTTGAAATTCAAATTTTGAATTTGAAAATAGAATCAGAATCAAATAAAAAATGATTTTAGAAATAAATCAAATTTAAAATAAGAATGAAATCAAATCCGGAAATATTCAAAAATGATTTTCTGAAATAAAAAAAGTGAAATAATATTTTTGAAATCAAAATCAAATCAAATAGATTTAAAGAATAAAATAAAATAGAATAAAATCAATTTTGAAATCAGAAACAAATAAAATAGATTTAGGAAATAAATCAAAGATTTGATTCTTAAAAACAAAAAGGAAATATTTTCAAAAACAAAATCAAATTCGAATTTTGAAAATAAATCAGAATCAATCATGTAAAAACAAATCAGGAAATAAGTCAAATTGATTCTGACACGTTTTTCAATAAAACTTGAGGTCGATTACTTCAAGAAGATAATCGATTTTCCCTTTAAAAATAGAAACTTTTAAATTCTTTTGAAAAACCAGTAATCGATTACAACATAGAATTTAATCGATTACTTCACTTCTGTTTAATATATGATGAAACTCATATAATCGATTATCACTGGTCAAATAATCGATTACACAGCCTCTGAAAAATATATGATGCAACTCCAGTAATTGATTATCTGTGCCAAGTAATCGATTACTTTCATACAAAAAGTAATGGATTAGCCAGGTTCAAATACTCGATTACACTCTCTCTGGATTTTCTATGATGCAACATAAATAATCGATTATCTTGAATGAGTAATCGATTATCTCTGTCAAAACTTGTCTTAACATATTTTCACAATTTAGAGAAATCCAGCTAGAGGTTGTCAAGATATATTTTCACAGTGAATCAGTTAAGTCTTTAAAAGATATGTTTTTAGAAAAACTATTTTCGCAATTAAAAACATTTTTCATAAACTAAGTTAAAAACAGATTTTCATGAAAACATATTTTGCAATTAAAACATTTTTCACAAAAAGTTCTTTTCTTCTCCTTAACATGAAAAACTAATTTTGGCCATTAGACACTTGTAATAAAAATTCATTACCTTACAAATTTCCTATGGGCCAGGCTATACTAAACTTGAACATGAAGCTTGAGCCTTGACTTTAGCCTTGAAGCTTTATGCTTGAACTTGATGCAGCTTGACGCTTGAAACTTTGAATCTTGTTTGTAATCATCAAAACATTATCTTCTAGAATCCTTCTAGCATTACTCTTTACATCCTTTGGGGCAAGCTTGACTTCGAACAAAAAATGGTGTCAAATTCATCGCATATCATCTTTTATCATTCATTATTCAAATTTTAACCAAATCAGATTATTAGAATTGAGAAGAGAAAAACATATTCAATATTATAGAATGACAAACTAGAGAACATAACTAATGACAACTGCATTTTGTCATGAAGCAATGAGACCAACATGCAAACAATTCTAATTAACGGAAATAAAAAAACGTATTAATGCTAAAAAACTAAATCAAAGTGTAAAATTTTTCCTGTTAACCCATGACGGGGGGAGCTATTCGAACAAATGCCTTCTTATTTATGCAATAATAATTGCAACAGGACAAGTGAATAAGGAACAAATTATCACATATCAGAATGTGTTAATCAAACCTAAGCCTAAGAACTGATGGGAACAATCCATAAGCCTTTAGGGACTTTAAAATTCGAATCGAAGAAGGAATGAACCAATTTGATTCCCCTTTCACATCCGGAACCACGTGCTTGAAGAAGGGAAAAATGACTTGATTTGAAAATTATGCATAGATTCATGATTAGGTCGAGATTGGTGAGGATTGAAGCTCGATTATCGCGTAAGGAAGTGATTCGCGAATCAATTTGGGATTAAGGGAAGAGAAAGGGGTGGCTAGGGTTAGAGTTTTTGGAACGAATTTTAGTCCCCAAACCCCAATTTAAGTGTGAAATATCAAAAATGCCCTTATTTATTAATTTCCCTCCAAAAATCAAACTCCAAACCCCAATAGTTTTAATCCCAAACCCCAATCCTAATTTAGCTAAAACCCCAAACCCCATAACCTTCCACCTTCTCACACAAGTAAGCCCCTATATTCAAAATCCTCATCTTCCTATTCAAGAATCTTACACTTTCATTCTCCTCTCAAACCCTGCAACACTTTCATCACCAAAACCTTCCACTTTTTGATTTTTGACACTCACAAGGACGTGTAGTGGGCGATATATATGTGTTGTTGAAGATAAGCAACTTATCTTTCGATTTCTTTTTTTTACGTTACTGTAGCGATTCCGACACGGGTATGTCGGAATTTAATTAGAAAACTGCACAAGTGTTTTCCGACCCTATACTGTCGGAATCTTTTTTTCTTCCCAAATACAACAACTTCTTTGACAATTACAACTTCTTTGATAATTTGAGCAAGTCCCTCAAGAGTTAATACTTTGAACCCTGAGCAATTACACATGAATCAAACTCTGGTATCAATTCCGAGAACCCCGTGTCAGAATTTCAAAATTCTGACACTGGTTCGTCGGAATTTACCAGGAACCAGAAAAAAAACACATAACATCAAGAAATCAACAAATCAACAAAATAGAGAGAAACGAAGCGCTGACTGACGGAGAGGAGGTTATTGGCGGCGACGTTGGAGAACGATGATGAGGAAAGCGACCTGAGTTGCAGAGGGAATGGAAGAGAGAGAGAGAGTGTGTGTGTAGGGGAGAGTGGGGTTTGGGATTTGATTTTGAATAAGGGGAGGAGGGAGTGGAAGGGGTGAGGGGTATTACAGGTATATTAAGAAAATTGGGGTTTGGGGACTAATATTAGGGGTTTGGGAACTAAAATTCTTTGAGAATTACAACAGTAGTAGCAACTTTTGATGTTGCCGCAAATAAGCAAAACGGCCCAACAACTATTTCTTTTCTTTTTTTTTTTGGTTTTGGGCCCTCTTTTTTCTTCTTTTCTTAAAACCCAAAAAAAAACTTAATAACCTTGAATTACACATAATGGATCCAAACAAATCTTTATTTATTTATTTATTACTATTACTATTATTATTATTATTATTATTATTATTTAATAAAACTCAATTATAAAATTTGAAAATAAAAATTTATTAAACAAATTACTTAACAAATATGATTTTTGACCACGGACAAAATCGGGTGTCTACAAATATATATATAGTAATATTATTAATAATAAATCAATCAATAAATAATAATAATAATAAATAAACTAATAATAAAAAATAGCAATATTTTTTAAAACATTAAATAATTATATGCTTTGAATGAATTGGGTCAAAGTAAAGACAATAAGAATTAGAGTTAATAGTCACTTTGGCATCACGAAATGTAAATTTTGATCCCCGAAAGATTCATATGGGCATCACATAAGTCCCTTAAAGGACCAATGTGGAGCCATATTAATTTTTAGGGACTAAAATGATGCCAAAAATTTTTTGGAGATTAAATTGATGACTAGTGTATCTTTCGGGTATGAAAGTGACTATTAACTCTAAGAATTACTAATTACTAATTACTAAAAATGAAATTTGTTTGATGCATGAACATTGAATATCATATTAAAATTTTCAAAAGTTCAAATAATTATTTATTGCTTATAATAAACAATTCCACGTAATTTAAGACTTGATTTTAACCTAGACCTATATAAGAAGAAAAAATGCATCATTATAACTGTGAAATCATTCTCCAAATATTTACTTTCAGTGGGTGAAAACATCATCATGGCTTTAGTGGTCAAATTTAAATTATCATTATTTTTCTTAGTAACAATATTTGTTACATTGCAAACTTTGATGGTTGGTGCGGAGTTGTCAGGAATCCTTGATGTCAAAATTGTAATGACAAACAAAATTCCACAGCCGATCACTCTTCATTGCAAAGACAAGAATAATGATGAAGGATTTCATACTGTGAAAACAGGTGAAAGTTATAGTTTAAAGTTCTTTCCAACTCCAAATCCATTCGCACATCCTTTATGGTTCTGCAGTTTTAGATGGATAGGAGCTTTTCACTATTTTGACATTTATGATGAGAAAAGGAGACCTGATGATTGTAATTTTACCTGTAATTGGGAAATATTTGAATCAGGACCTTGTTTTGTTTCTAAAAAGAAAATATGTTATCCATGGAATAAAAATGTTACCGCTGGGCTTGGATTGTAGTCACTTTTAATATTTGGAGTTATCCAATAAAATAAAATAATATAATCTATGATTTGTTGCAAATCTTGATGTAATGACAGTAATTCAATGAATGAATTAACATATGAGATTTGTTATAATTCTCTCGGTATTGAGTTTTAAGATATTATTCCTTTTATATTTTAATTTATTTGAGTTTTTTCCCCTATATTTTTTTTCTTTGGATATTTGTTCTCTTGTTTTCACATATTTGAATTTCAGTCTCTGTCATTAAATTATTTCCTATCTTTGCTTTTGTACCAAAATAAAAGTAAAGCATAAAATAATAAACATTGTGAGCAAAACACAAATATTAAACATTATTATTATAATCCTATGTTAGTTGGTTTGAGTAAAATTGGTTTTGAATTCTTTATTACAAATTTGAGTTTTGATCATTTAATCCATCTATCTGAGAAATATACTATAAGAAGGGATCCTTGACTTAACATTAAATTAGAAATTTGTTATTAAAATTGCATTTAATACTTTACATTTAACATTATATTAATTTTTAATAACCTGAGGCCTCCAATACTAATCAATCTCTGGTTTCCATCCAAATACAGCAGTGTACTCCTAAAGCACAAAAATACGTTCCCAGAACGTATGACGAACATGCTTGACACGTGATTCACAACGTCACTCCCAGAGTAGTGTACATCACGTTCCCAAAACTTAATAACCACATCAACAGTATTCCTCGATACTGGCCACATTCCTAGAATGTGTCATCAAGCAAGTCATTTGGTACTCCCAAAGTACCCTCCTCATGTTCCCAGAACATGACAAACAATAACCTTGCCAACCTATTTCATCCCAATCACCATGCATGTATGCAAACCTGTCATAAATTACTTGATTGGCCTTTAAATTATTTTCCACAAATTTCCAATATCCTTCTGGCATAATAAAATGCATATTGTAACATCCTACTTTTTATACTTAAGGAAATTACTTTTAATTAACATTTATTATGAAAATATTCGGGGTTTATAAAAATTTTGGCGGAGTTCCCCTTAAAAATCGGACTTTTCCCTGAATGAAATTAAACCTGTCAGTCCAGAACAGTTTTCAATAATCAAATGGCAATATAACTTTTCATTTAAAATATATAATGCTATAAAATACTTTCGTCTTGTCCCAATGAGAAAATAAAACTTATACATTAATAAAATACATTTGAATAAAATCATCATTATCAATTAAATAACCTTTACAAAAATCTATTTGTTACAATATAGGACCTATGAACGGTTGCACTAAAAATGGGACCGTGAGGTCACCCTTATAAATATACTCTTTAACATGAGTATACCTTCTCAGCCTTGACATCCTGGGTACCTGTCTCCAATGTGTACCTAATATGTCCACTGTAAGGGTGAGAACTTTGAATCTAGATTAAAGAAAACGTTTAAAAACAGTAATAAATTATAAAAGGCATATTCATACACAAGCAATATCAATAACACAATTCAATTAACAATTAACAATTAAAACATTCCAGTCTTATTTCAATATCTAACTATGCATACTTAGAGTATAATACTTTATTATAACACTATAATGCGCAATCACATGGTTATGCTATGCCAATCGTCACACTTAGATGGTTTAACCTTTGAATCCGATAGTGAACAATTCGTTTCATAGCAATAACTTTAACACTTTATCGGATTCAATAAATTAAAGCATCTATAACAATGCATTCCCTTTCACTTTCGCTTTCACACTTTAACAATAACACTGAACAATAACACTTGTGTACATTGTGCTTCACATTCTCCCCGAAGGAGGGTTCCTCACACAATGTATCTTTAACACTTTTCCCTTTTTCCAATAACAATATACCTTCTAACATACACCCTCCACTTTGGGGAAAAACCGACCGGGAGTAAGCATTTCTCAACCTATAGTTGGATACTTCACCTTCTTCAACTTAGGAAGGTCCCTCATATCCGCTTGCACAACACTTCACCTCCACTAAGGAAGGTCCCTCATGCGATTTGGGTTGATTTGTCCAAATCGGGCTTTAGCAGAAATCACCCTCGACTGGCCAAAATGAGCCAAAGTAATGAAATTACTATGGTTGCATAGAACCAATCCGCAACATAGGAAGCGATCCCATGTCCTGTGCAGGATCAAAGTCCTCCATAATAATTCCAATAATTTACTCTTGCCCTCATCAATCGCAAAGCGACGTGTGTTTTTCCCTTACTCTTAACGTCCACCTTTACTCCATGCATGATTCAATATGCAAGTTGTAACACCCTCAATATAATACCAAGTAATTAATATAATAAATATACTAATACTCGTATTAGTTATGGACTTGTTAGTATTTAGAAAATGTAGAAATAAAATTTTCTATAAAGGCGGGTGCACAACCAAAACATGGAACTCTTGGAGAATATAGTTTATATCATTTTAACATTGTGTTGAATTCGGCATTCTCTAAAATAAGAAACTCTTTTCAAAAATTAGATAGCATCGGTTCCTTGAAATCATATTTTTATAATATAAATTAAGCGATGCCATCCATCCTTTTCGTTTTGCGGATTTGATACCATTCTTCCATATCGTAGCCGAATCCTTGAAAATAATCTATATCAGAGTGAGCGGAAATAGAAGGACTATGCACATTTGTAGTATAAACATAGGATATATATATATATATATATATATATATATATATCAGTAGGTCATAAAATACATAGTCCAAAGTCGTCTCCAACATCCAGCACAAGTCCATAAAAAGATCTATATCAAAATAAAACCATAACCCTTAGAGCTTTCAAAAGTATATCTACAATATATACATCTCAAAATATGAAACTCTAGAGGCGGTCACATAGATCTGGTAACAGCAGTAGTAGTAGTAGTCTCCAGATAGCAGAAGTAGTGAACATCATCATCAACAGCAGCAGCAGCAGTATCTCCTCCACAACATCCTCACACCGGATCCCCTGATCCTCATCATTTACCATATGCACATACCTAGGGATCGTCGTCCCTCCACTGGCTCCCGGTAGAATGAACGACAGGCTCGCCTGTAACACCCCAAAATTTTAATCCCCGATTAATGAAATGTTAATTATAATTAAATTATAATTAATAGTTTCTATATTAATCCTTGATTAAATTATGTGTTCATATAATTAATTTGTGCGTGTGAAATTATTTAATAAATAATTTAAATGCACAAAATGTGTATTTTGCATATTAGTCCCTGGGTTGGGACCTAGAAGCAATTATAGGAAAGATTTTGGAGGGAAAGTAAATAAAATAATTATTTTTCAAAATCTGGGCAAAATACTCGAGTATTATTCAGAATAATCGAGTATTTTGGGTCAAACTGCACGAGTTAGTGCGTTTGGTGAGTCACGGCCAACGATCTCCCTTCGTTGACACGAAATCGTCTCCTTGCCAACGCCTCCTTGTTGATCAAGGAGGCGTTTGTCCTTACCAATTGCTTCTTGCTTGAGGTCCTAGACCATTTGATTTCACTTTTATGCATGTGAGAAGCTTTGGTTGTAGGTACTTTTCTCCTTTGACCAATCCATCTATTTCTTTGCCTCTTGGAGATCACCCTTGTCACTTTCCCCTTTTCTCCTCCTCTTGGTTCATCCTTTTTAATAAAATTCTGCACATTTGAAATACTAGGAGAACACTTTGGTACCCATTTCAACTTGGGTCCTATGGGGTTAGTCTTAGGTTCCTTAGAAGCCTTTGGAACCCATTGCAAATTATTTCTCAAATTAAAATTTTTACGATAAAACCACAAATGAGAAATATGTCCTAAACAACCATAATAGTTACATGTAATGGGTTTAGATGATGATTTGATTTTTTCACAAATATGATTTTCGTAAAACTTGGAATTTTTTCTTTCACATGGAAAAATATTATTGTCATCGACTTTACTTGATTTTTGGATATCCACAATATTTTCAATTTCATCAAGTAAAGAATTTGAACAATTTTATTTTTCAATGTTACTTTCAAAAAGTGCTTCCTCAACTTGTTTTTCAATATGTAAGCAATTTTCAAAAATGGTTGAGGAGCTGTTTTCTAAAAATATCTCTTTATCAAAAATATCTCCATTTTTCAAAATATCAATTTCATTTTCAATTAGAGATAATTTTTGTAAAGAGTCCAAGTTTTTATTTTTCAAAGATATCAAATCATCATTTAAATCATTATATGTATATTGCAGAAATTTAGAACATAAACTATTTTGAATTACCTCATGTTCCTCATGGGCCAAGTGTTCGGATGTATTATTTTCATCTTCCATTGATTCCTCATCCGAAGAGCTTGATTCCTCTATTGAGTCCATGAAGCTTTCAAGTAACCTTTCAAGATCATCGTCATCGTACATTGAACTACTCCCCACGCTTTCAATATCATCATATTCTTCTTCCAGGGAGTTAGTTCTTTCGTGCTCCAAATCACTTTCTTCTTTCTCCTTATTCCTGTGGACACTTACACTCTCAACAAGATCATTAGTAGCATAGTGTATATGTAAAGTGTCCCAAATGTCCTTAGCACTTAGACAATTTTCAATTCTAGCATATGCATCAACATTCAAAGAATTTTTCAAAATATGCATTGCTTGAAAATTCAAGGAAAAAGAATTTTTGTCAAAATCATTTAAAACATGTTTTGGCTGAAAATCAAAACCATTGAGAACGACATGCCATAAACGAAAACTAATAGATTGAAGAAAAATTTTCATTCTAGCACTCCAATAATGAAAATTACTTCCATCAAAAATTGGTGCATCATCGAATGTAAAACCCTCCATATTAAAACAAAAAAAATATATCCCAACGCTGCCAATCTACAACGGATCTTTAACTCAGGCTGTTAGGCCTTTACCAGAGCACAAAGCTCTGATACCAATTGTTGGAATTATTGATAGGATTGGCAGCCGTCACCCAAGAGGGGGGTGAATTGGGTGTTTACGAAAACATTGGTTTCAAATCGTTTTTAATAAAATAGATAAACTTTGCAGCGGAAAACTCTTAAAACGATTAAAACTATTATGCACCGGCGGAAGCAAATGATAATAACAACGATTAATATTACGCGCGAAGATAAGAAACACTATAACAACGAAAGGTCTAACGCGCGTTGATTAATTTAAAATAATTAAATTAATATATATTATATTTACGTTGCGAAGGAGATAATTAACACAATAAAAATATGCGCAACAATAAATAAAAGAGATAAGGGATAGAAGAGATTGCACCGGAGATTTTATCCTGGTTCGGCAAACTCGGCCTACTCCAGTCCCCAAGCGACCTGCTTGAGCTTTTCACTAAACCAAAGACGCCACGCGTCCCCAAGTACAACCAGAGCGCCCCGCAAGCTACTAGGAACCTCCTTTCGTCGGGGACCTCAATAAACCAGATAGCCTAACTACTAGGTGCCCCACCGTTCGTCTAGCACTACCCAATACACAAGGATTCCTCACCCTACAAACACGAACGCAGCACGTCCGCACTAGGAGATTCACTCCCTAGTCACTAAGGGTCACACACCCCTTACACAAATGGTTACGGTATGAATAATTGGGTACAACCACTATAATGCACTCTTCTTAGTGCAGATACAACAATATAAGGCTCTAACAAAAATGTGTTCTATATAACACGGATACAACAATAAAAGCTCTATAGCAATGAAGTTAAATCACAAGTGTATAGGCCAAAGTAAAGTTTTTCTTCTCAAAAGATATGAACGATAAAACCAGAGAATTGAAGAAGGAGAAGAAGAAGAAGAAGAAGCGATAAAAAAAAAGGTTGGATCAGAAAATAGAAAATGATCAAATCATTTTAAACACATTTTTAACACATGTTTAAAATCAAAAACCAATCTTAAAGATTTAAGAATTAAAACCAAGGATTTGAAAATATTTGAAATTCAAATTTTGAATTTGAAAATAGAATCAGAATCAAATAAAAAATGATTTTGGAAATAAATCAAATTTAAAATAAGAATGAAATCAAATCCGGAAATATTCAAAAATGATTTTCTGAAATAAAAAAGTGAAATAATATTTTTGAAATCAAAATCAAATCAAATAGTTTTAAAGAATAAAATAAAATAGAATAAAATCAATTTTGAAATCAGAAACAAATAAAATAGATTTAGGAAATAAATCAAAGATTTGATTCTTAAAAACAAAAAGGAAATATTTTCAAAAACAAAATCAAATTCGAATTTTGAAAATAAATCAGAATCAATCATGTAAAAACAAATCAGGAAATAAGTCAAAATGATTCTGACACGTTTTTCAATAAAACTTGAGGTAATCGATTACTTCAAGAAGATAATCGATTTTCCCTTTAAAAATAAAAACTTTTAAATTCTTTTGAAAAACCAGTAATCGATTACAACATAGAATTTAATCGATTACTTCACTTCTGTTTAATATATGATGCAACTCATATAATCGATTATCACTGGTCAAATAATCGATTACACAGCCTCTGAAAAATATATGATGCAACTCCAGTAATTGATTATCTGTGCCAAGTAATCGATTACTTTCATACAAAAAGTAATGGATTAGCCAGGTTCAAATACTCGATTACACTCTCTCTGGATTTTCTATGATGCAACATAAATAATCGATTATCTTGAATGAGTAATCGATTATCTCTGTCAAAACTTGTCTTAACATATTTTCACAATTTAGAGAAATCCAGCTAGAGGTTGTCAAGATATATTTTCACAGTGAATCAGTTAAGTCTTTAAAAAATATGTTTTTAGAAAAACTATTTTCGCAATTAAAAACATTTTTCATAAACTAAGTTAAAAACAAATTTTCGTGAAAACATATTTTGCAATTAAAACATTTTTCAAAAAAAGTTCTTTTCTTCTCCTTAACATGAAAAACTAATTTTGGCCATTAGACACTTGTAATAAAAATTCATTACCTTACAAATTTCCTATGGGCCAGGCTATACTAAACTTGAACATGAAGCTTGAGCCTTGACTTTAGCCTTGAAGCTTGATGCTTGAACTTGATGCAGCTTGATGCTTGAAACTTTGAATCTTGTTTGTAATCATCAAAACATTATCTTCTAGAATCCTTCTAGCATTACTCTTTACATCCTTTTTGGGCAAGCTTGACTTCGAACAAAAAATGGTGTCAAATTCATCGCATATCATCTTTTATCATTCATTATTCAAATTATAACCAAATCAGATTATTAGAATTGAGAAGAGAAAAACATATTCAATATTATAGAATGACAAACTAGAGAACATAACTAATGACAACTGCATTTTGTCATGAAGCAATGAGACCAACATGCAAACAATTCTAATTAACGGAAATAAAAAAACGTATTAATGCTAAAAAACTAAATCAAAGTGTAAAATTTTTCCTGTTAACCCATGACAAGGGGGGAGCTATTCGAACAAATGCCTTCTTATTTATGCAATAATAATTGCAACAGGACAAGTGAATAAGGAACAAATTATCACATATCAGAATGTGTTAATCAAACCTAAGCCTAAGAACTGATGGGAACAATCCATAAGCCTTTAGGGACTTTAAAATTCGAATCGAAGAAGGAATGAACCAATTTGATTCCCCTTTCACATCCGGAACCACGTGCTTGAAGAAGGGAAAAATGACTTGATTTGAAAATTATGCATAGATTCATGATTAGGTCGAGATTGGTGAGGATTGAAGCTCGATTATCGCGTAAGGAAGTGATTCGCGAATCAATTTGGGATTAAGGGAAGAGAAAGGGGTGGCTAGGGTTAGAGTTTTTGGAACGAATTTTAGTCCCCAAACCCCAATTTAAGTGTGAAATATCAAAAATGCCCTTATTTATTAATTTCCCTCCAAAAATCAAACTCCAAACCCCAATAGTTTTAATCCCAAACCCCAATCCTAATTTAGCTAAAACCCCAAACCCCATAACCTTCCACCTTCTCACACAAGTAAGCCCCTATATTCAAACTCCTCATCTTCCTATTCAAGAATCTTACACTTTCATTCTCCTCTCAAACCCTGCAACACTTTCATCTCCAAAACCTTCCACTTTTTGATTTTTGACACTCACAAGGACGTGTAGTGGGCGATATATATGTGTTGTTGAAGATAAGCAACTTATCTTTCGATTTCTTTTTTTTTTTTACGTTACTGTAGCGATTCCGACACGGGTATGTCGGAATTTAATTAGAAAACTGCACAAGTGTTTTCCGACCCTATACTGTCGAAATCTTTTTTTCTTCCCAAATACAACAACTTCTTTGACAATTACAGCTTCTTTGATAATTTGAGCAAGTCCCTCAAGAGTTAATACTTTGAACCCTGAGCAATTACACATGAATCAAACTCTGGTATCAATTCCGAGAACCCCGTGTCAGAATTTCAAAATTCTGACACTGGTTCGTCGGAATTTACCAGGAACCAGAAAAAAAACACATAACATCAAGAAATCAACAAATCAACAAAATAGAGAGAAAACGAAGCGCTGACTGACGGAGAGGAGGTTATTGGCGGCGACGTTGGAGAACGATGAGGAGGAAAGCGACCTGAGTTGCAGAGGGAATGGAAGAGAGAGAGAGAGAGAGAGAGTGTGTAGGGGAGAGTGGGGTTTGGGATTTGATTTTGAATAAGGGAAGGAGGGAGTGGAAGGGGTGAGGGGTATTACAGGAATATTAAGAAAATTGGGGTTTGGGGACTAATATTAGGGGTTTGGGAACTAAAATTCTTTGAGAATTACAACAGTAGTAGCAACTTTTGATGTTGCCGCAAATAAGCAAAACGGCCCAACAATTATTTCTTTTCTTTTTTTTTTTTTGGTTTTGGGCCCTCTTTTTTCTTCTTTTCTTAAAACTCCCAAAAAAAAACTTAATAACCTTGAATTACACATAATGGATCCAAACAAATCTTTATTTATTTATTTATTTATTTATTACTATTACTATTATTATTATTATTATTATTTAATAAAACTCAATTATAAAATTTGAAAATAAAAATTTATTAAACAAATTACTTAACAAATATGATTTTTGACCACGGACAAAATTGGGTATCTACAAATATATATATAGTAATATTATTAACAATAAATCAATCAATAAATAATAATAATAAATAAACTAATAATAAAAAATAGCAATATTTTTTAAAACATTAAATAATTATATGCTTTGAATGAATTGGGTCAAAGTAAAGACAATAAGAATTAGAGTTAATAGTCACTTTGGCATCACGAAATGTAAATTTTGATCCCGGAAGATTCATATGGGCATCACATAAGTCCCTTAAAGGACCAATGTGGAGCCATATTAATTTTTAGGGACTAAAATGATGCCAAAAATTTTTTGGAGATTAAATTGATGACTAGTGTATCTTTCGGGTATGAAAGTGACTATTAACTCTAAGAATTACTAATTACTAATTAATAAAAATGAAATTTGTTTGATGCATGAACATTGAATATCATATTAAAATTTTCAAAAGTTCAAATAATTATTTATTGCTTATAATAAACAATTCCACGTAATTTAAGACTTGATTTTAACCTAGACCTATATAAGAAGAAAAAATGCATCATTATAACTGTGAAATCATTCTCCAAATATTTACTTTCAGTGAGTGAAAACATCATCATGGCTTTAGTGGTCAAATTTAAATTATCATTATTTTTCTTAGTAACAATATTTGTTACATTGCAAACTTTGATGGTTGGTGCGGAGTTGTTAGGAATCCTTGATGTCAAAATTGTAATGACAAACAAAGTTCCACAGCCGATCACTCTTCATTGCAAAGACAAGAATAATGATGAAGGATTTCATACTGTGAAAACAGGTGAAAGTTATAGTTTAAAGTTCTTTCCAACTCCAAATCCATTCGCACATCCTTTATGGTTCTGCAGTTTTAGATGGATAGGAGCTTTTCACTATTTTGACATTTATGATGAGAAAAGGAGACCTGATGATTGTAATTTTACCTGTAATTGGGAAATATTTGAATCAGGACCTTGTTTTGTTTCTAAAAAGAAAATATGTTATCCATGGAATAAAAATGTTACCGCTGGGCTTGGATTGTAGTCACTTTTAATATTTGGAGTTATCCAATAAAATAAAATAATATAATCTATGATTTGTTGCAAATCTTGATGTAATGACAGTAATTCAATGAATGAATTAACATATGAGATTTGTTATAATTCTCTCGGTATTGAGTTTTAAGATATTATTCCTTTTATATTTTAATTTATTTGAGTTTTTGCCCCTATATTTTTTTTCTTTGGATATTTGTTCTCTTGTTTTCACATATTTGAATTTCAGTCTTTGTCATTAAATTGTTTCCTATCTTTGCTTTTGTACCAAAATAAAAGTAAAGCATAAAATAATAAACATTGTGAGCAAAACACAAATATTAAACATTATTATTATAATCCTATGTTAGTTGGTTTGAGTAAAATTGGTTTTGAATTCTTTATTACAAATTTGAGTTTTGATCATTTAATCCATCTATCTGAGAAATATACTATAAGAAGGGATCCTTGACTTAACATTAAATTAGAAATTTGTTATTAAAATTGCATTTAATACTTTACATTTAACATTATATTAATTTTTAATAACCTGAGGCCTCCAATACTAATCAATCTCTGTTGTCCATCCAAATACAGCAGTGTACTCCTAAAGCACAAAAATACGTTCCCAGAACGTATGACGAGCATGCTTGACACGTGATTCACAACGTCACTCCTAGAGTAGTGTACATCACGTTCCCAGAACTTAATAACCACATCAACAGTATTCCTCGATACTGGCCACATTCCTAGAATGTGTCATCAAGCAAGTCATTTGGTACTCCCAAAGTACCCTCCTCATGTTCCCAGAACATGACAAACGATAACCTTGCCAACCTATTTCATCCCAATCACCATGCATGTATGCAAACCTGTCATAAATTACTTGATTGGCCTTTAAATTATTTTCCACAAATTTCCAATATCCTTCTGGCATAATAAAATGCATATTGTAACATCCTACTTTTTATACTTAAGGAAATTACTTTTAATTAACATTTATTATGAAAATATTCGGGGTTTATAAAAATTTTGGCGGAGTTCCCCTTAAAAATCGGACTTTTCCCTGAATGAAATTAAACCTGTCAGTCCAGAACAGTTTTCAATAATCAAATGGCAATATAACTTTTCATTTAAAATATATAATGCTATAAAATACTTTCGTCTTGTCCCAATGATAAAATAAAACTTATACATTAATAAAATACATTTGAATAAAATCATCATTATCAATTAAATAACCTTTACAAAAATCTATTTATTACAATATAGGACCTATGAACGGTTGCACTAAAAATGGGACCGTGAGGTCACCCTTATAAATATACTCTTTAACATGAGTATACCTTCTCGGCCTTGACATCCTGGGTACCTGTCTCCAATGTGTACCTAATATGTCCACTGTAAGGGTGAGAACTTTGAATCTAGATTAAAGAAAACGTTTAAAAACAGTAATAAATTATAAAAGGCATATTCATACACAAGCAATATCAATAACACAATTCAATTAACAATTAACAATTAAAACATTCCAGCCTTATTTCAATATCTAACTATGCATACTTAGAGTATAATACTTTATTATAACACTATAATGCGCAATCACATGGTTATGCTATGCCAATCGTCACACTTAGATGGTTTAAGCTTTGAATCTGATATTGAACAATTCGTTTCATAGCAATAACTTTAACACTTTATCGGATTCAATAAATTAAAGCATCTATAACAATGCATTCCCTTTCACTTTCGCTTTCACACTTTAACAATAACACTGAACAATAACACTTGTGTACATTGTGCTTCACATTCTTCCCGAAGGAGGGTTCCTCACACAATGTACCTTTAACACTTTTCCCTTTTTCCAATAACAATATACCTTCTCACATACACCCTCCACTCTGGGGAAAAACCGACCAGGAGTAAGCATTTCTAAACCTATAGTTGGATACTTCACCTTCTTCAACTTAGGAAGGTCCCTCATATCCGCTTGCACAACACTTCACCTCCACTAAGGAAGGTCCCTCATGCGATTTGGGTTGATTTGTCCAAATCAGGCTTTAGCAGAAATCACCCTCGACTGGCCAAAATGAGCCAAAGTAATGAAATTACTATGGTTGCATAGAACCAATCCGCAACATAGGAAGCGATCCCATGTCCTGTGCAGGATCAAAGTCCTCCATAATAATTCCAATAATTTACTCTTGCCCTCATCAATCGCAAAGCGACGTGTGTTTTTCCCTTACTCTTAACGTCCACCTTTACTCCATGCATGATTCAATATGCAAGTTGTAACACCCTCAATATAATACCAAGTAATTAATATAATAAATATAGTAATACTCGTATTAGTTATGGACTTGTTAGTATTTAGAAAATGTAGAAATAAAATTTTCTTTAAAGGCGGGTGCACAACCAAAACATGGAACTCTTGGAGAATATAGTTCATATCATTTTAACATTGTGTTGAATTCGGCATTCTCTAAAATAAGAAACTCTTTTCACAAATTAGATAGCATCGGTTCCTTGAAATCATATTTTTATAATATAAATTAAGCGATGCCATCCATCCTTTTCGTTTTGCGGATTTGATACCATTCTTCCATATCGTAGCCGAATCCTTGAAAATAATCTATATCAGAGTGAGCGGAAATAGAAGGACCATGCACATTTGTAGTATAAACATAGGATATATATATATATATATCAGTAGGTCATAAAATACATAGTCCAAAGTCGTCTCCAAGATCCAGCACAAGTCCATAAAAAGATCTATATCAAAATAAAACCATAACCCTAGAGCTTTCAAAAGTATATCTACAATATATACATCTCAAAATATGAAACTCTAGAGGCGGTCACATAGATCTGGTAACAGCAGTAGTAGTAGTAGTCTCCAGATAGCAGAAGTAGTGAACATCATCATCAACAGCAGCAGCAGCAGTATCTCCTCCACAACATCCTCACACCGGATCCCGTGATCCTCATCATTTACCATATGCACATACCTAGGGATCGTCGTCCCTCCACTGGCTCCTGGTAGAATGAACGACAGGCTCGCCTGTAACACCCCAAAATTTTAATCCCCGATTAATGAAATGTTAATTATAATTAAATTATAATTAATAGTTTCTATATTAATCCTTGATTAAAATATGTGTTCATATAATTAATTTGTGCGTGTGAAATTATTTAATAAATAATTTAAATGCACAAATATGTGTATTTTGCATATTAGTCCCTGGGTTGGGACCTAGAAGCAATTATAGGAAAGATTTTGGAGGGAAAGTAAATAAAATAATTATTTTTCAAAATCTGGGCAAAATACTCGAGTATTATTCAGAATACTCGAGTATTCTGGGTCAAACTGCACGAGTTAGTGCGTTTGGTGAGTCACGGCCAACGATCTCCCTTCGTTGACACGAAATCGTCTCCTTGCCAACGCCATGGGTGGCGCGTCGTCACGCATGAACACCCTCCAATCCTATTTAAGCTCATCAACAAACCTTGGTAGAGAATTTTTGCTTAATCTTGTTGAAGTTAAAGAAGTTAGGGTTTCGAATTCGTCTCCTTCGATTCTCATTCTCTGTTCTGATTCAAAACACAAATCATACACGAATACAAAGCTTACATATTGAGCTTTGTATAGAGAGTGAAATCGTGAGATTTGAGTGAGTGTTCTGAGAGAATTGGAGCTGGGAAGTGGAGCTAGTTGCTGTCCAAACTGTTTCTGGAGCTTACCTTGATCTTGATTTCTGGTAAGCTCATGAACCCCTGAGTCTCAATTTCGATTTCCTTAGTTAGATTATGTTGCATAGAGTTTAGAAATCTAATTTTCCCCAATTTAATTCTCTGTTTCATGTACAAACCAATTCCATTTTGGTATGGTACTCAAAACTACTTTGCATGTGGCATTTGAAGTTGGTCTGAGAATTTTGGAGCCTTTTTCTTGTCAATCCTTGTTTGGAAAACATCTGAGAGGTAAGGGGAAGTAATTATATTCACTAGATAGAGTTTAAATTCCATGAATTGTGTTAGAGAGCCACCAAGAGGCTCTAAGGGCTTAGATTGAATAGGAACTTTGGTTTGGAGACCAATTCATGCTCTAAAACTGTGTTGAGCAAGTTTAATATCATGCATGCAAGCTTAAATGAGCTTTACTTTATGAAAATTGTGCTTAATATTCAATTTGAGGTGTTGAGTTGTTAAAAGTGCCTTTTTATGCATAATTATTGGATTCTCTGTCAAATCTGTGTTTTGATATGAAATGAATGTTGTAACATGTTCAAATTATGTTGTATGAACTCTGTGGATCCCTGGAATGGACTAGAATTAAGTAGAAATGAAAATGTTATGTTAAAACAAGTTTCAGTGTTATCTGCTACGAAAGACTCGAGTAAAAGGCAGGGTACTCGAGTAAAATGCTTTCAAAACAATGTAAAATGAACAAGAACACTCGAGTATTTTGTCTGGTACTCGAGTATCGAGCATGACCTGAGGACAAGTTTAGGTCAAACACTCGAGTCATTCAAGGTCACTCGAGTATTTTGGAAATGTTCAAGAACACTCGAGTAACCCATGGACTACTCGAGTAAATTATTGAATTGAAAACCCAAATCCTCAGAAAGTCATGAACACTCGAGTAATCTTAAGAATACTCGAGTAATCTGGAAAAGTTGAAAAACACTCGAGTGTCCTGAAGTTTACTCGAGTAAATTGTTCAGAACCTGAAAACACCATTTTCAATTCTAACTTAAATAAATTAAGATATTATTAATAATAGTCCAAGGGATCAGGATTTAGAGAAATTGATTAATACAAATAGATTGTTTGGTGACGTTCATTTTTGATAAAGAAAATATGCCTAGGTGGCTTGTAAAGTATTAATCAACTTCCCTTAAGTCTAAAAGATAAAATGCATTCATTCTGGAGTTTGGATGGTAGGACGTATTTCATGTTTGTTAAACATGTGGAGGGCCTCTGGGAGTGCCAATACGCTTGCTTGATGACACGTTGTTGACGTGGTCGGCTTAGTGGACGCCGATATGGATATCGTTTGGATGACGATCCGTTTGGATGACGGGATATGCTCGGGTGGCATGGATACCAAGCTTGACGTGTACATTCTAGGTGAATGTACGAATTGTTGTATACCTAGGAATACAACGCACTGTTGAGTGCTGGGTTGTCAGGGATGGACGTCAGAGAGTGACATAGTATTATGATGGAGATAGGCTTGAGAGCTAAAGTCATGCATCATGCCATTCATTCAAATAAACTGTTATGACTGAGTTAAGTGTGAGCATCCTAAGTGCATATCCTATTTGCTAAGTGTTAAGTGTGATTGATATTAATTGATGCATGTTACATATTTATGTTGCATAATTTATTCTCTATTGATTATGTGTATAGAATTGCTTACCCCTATGCCCTTGTAGGTGATGTCTCGTTACATTGCTTGTATCGAGATCCGGCCACTTCCTAGTGGCATATGGATCTATGAGGACCATCGCGCGGTGTTCGAGGGGGAGGTAGAGATTACCTTCTACCACCCGAACCCGCTGATACGATTCCGTCCTCGTAGGTTTAGGATTCCCATCATATACACTATGCATGTACCCCCGTTTTACACTTACCATGGACCACCTCCCACGCGACCAGCTCGCTCTTACCATAGTTTTCGTTTTCGACCTACCCGCTCTCACCCTTTTACTTCGAGAGTCGTCCGCGAGGAGACTCCCCTATCTGATCCGAGGAGCCCAGTCAGGGTTTCACCATCACCTGACCCGGTACCCAGTGGTAGGGTACACTCTCCCTCGGATGAGATCGAGGAGGATCCGGTGGAGGACGAGAGTGGGGGCGAGCCTGTCGTGCATTCTACTGGGAGTGACTGGAGGGACGATGATCCCTAGGTACATGCATATGGTGTATGATGTGGGTCTGAGGATCCGATGTGTGGAGGCTGTGGAGGATATTTGCTGCTGCTGCTGTGATGATGATGTTGCTACTATCTTACTACTACTTTTACTTTTGGGAGACTACTGCTGCTACTACTCCATCTGATGCTGCCATATCTATGTGACTATCCCTAGAGTTATATATTTTGTTATGTATATATATTGTAGATATACTTTTGGAGCACTCTAGGGTTTGTAGTTACACTGTTATATAGATCTGATGATGGACTTGTATATTTTGAAACTTGGAGACTTTTCTCATGGGCTATGTACTTATGACTCTCTATATCTATGAAAACCTATGTTTATATTCTATCAGTTGCATAGTCCAGTAATTTCCGCTTACTCTGATTTAATTTGTTTAAGAGCTCGGCTATAAATGGTACCAGTTCTATCGTACAAAGCAAGGGTAGCTTAAGCTACTTGATACAAAGATATTTTCTAAAAGATCGAATGTTACTCTATTTGCGAAAAGGTTTTAGAAATCGCCGAACTCGATACAATGATTTGGAGATAATATAGACTTTGTTCTCCAAGACTTTCAAGTGACGATTCGTGCACCCGCTTTAAAAGAAAATTTTATTTACCTATTTTCTTAACACTCACAAGTCCATATATATTATCCAATATAAAAGCTTAATTATTAGTTTATATTTGGTTAATCCGAGAAGGGTGTCACACTGAGTGGTATCAAAGCAAAAGTCAGATCCTGTAGTAGTGGAAGTAGTTCAGAAAGGTAGCCATCAACATCAAGCAGATATCTGCAAGGCAATTACATTATTTCGAATGTTATTATTTTGTTTGTTGAGGTTTAAATTCCCTTGATTTGTTTGTATGTTGTCTCTTTGAGTACAAGACGCAATTGATTGTAGATTTAATAAGTTTAAGATAGAGCCTTAGTATAGGTAGTGTAATGGAAGTTTCTTTAGTTCAACATATGTGACCATAAGTCCATAGCGCAGGTCTAATATGGCAACTAGAAACCAAAATCACACTAATACGATGTTGGAACGAATCACCACGGTGTTGGAAGCTATGCAACGGCAGACTCAGCAACCATCCCAACCGGTTAACCCGCCTCATCAGTGTAATGTGGATAATCCTGAGGCGAAGACTCTGGCTGACTTTAGAAGTTGCAACCCACCAAAGTTCGAAGGAGGATTTAAGCCGGAAGAGGCCAACAAGTGGATTCACACCATGGACAAGATCCTAAGAACGTTGGAGTGTTCGGATGCTCAAAAGGTGGCTTATGCAACCTATATGTTAGAGGATGAAGCTGAGAACTGGTGGAATCACACGATGCAGCTTCTGCAATATGAAGGAAGAGATGTAAGCTGGGGAGTATTCATGGAAAAATTTCTTCAGAAATATTTTCCTGAGGATCTAAGAAGGAAAAAGGAAGTGGAATTCTTGCAGCTGAAGCAAGGTAACATGAGTGTGGGTGAGTACGTGGCAAAGTTTGAAGAGCTGATGAAGTACTCTCCATACTATCAGAACAATCCAGACGAGAGGAGAAAGTGCATTAAGTTTGAAGGAGGTTTGAGGCCAAAGTTGAAGTCGATCTTCAGTTACCAGCGAATTCAAAGCTTTCCTGCACTCGTGGATATGTGTAGGATGTATGAAGACGACACCAAGGCTAAGGAGATGCAAGTCTCAGAGAAGAAGGACAATCAAGGCTATGGACCTCAAAGGCGTAAAGGTTTCAACAACCGGGGCAAAGGTCCGTATGATCGTTGGGGAAAAGGCAAAGGAAAAGGTGGTGGTTCTGAGGGAAGGAATTATCGGAGCGAGGCTCCATTTTGTGACAAGTGCAAGCGCAACCACTATGGTCGTGTGTGTTGGGGGACAAGTGGATGTTTTAACTGTGGAAAGCCGGGACATTTCGTAAGGGATTGCAAAGAACCGGCCAAAGTCAACTCCAGAGGGACTGCAGATAGACCTGTGACTCAAGGAAGGGTTTTCACCCTTAGCGGTGTGGAAGCGAATCGATCTTCTGATCTGGTGCAAGGTAAATACTTGCTTAATGGTCAGTTTTGCCATGTTTTGTTTGACTCGAGTGCAACGCATTCATTCGTTTCATATGAATGTGTAAACCGGTTAGGCTTGATGATGTCTGAAATGCCTTATGTTTTGCAAGTAGAAACCCCTACAAATGCTCCTGTAGTTGTTTCTAGAGCATGTCTTAACTGTTGTATAGAAGTGTTAGGACAAACCTCTAAAGTAGATTTGATCTGCTTACCCTTAGCACAATTAGATGTGATCTTGGGGATGGACTGGTTAAGTCGGAACCAAGTGATCATTGATTGTGATAGAAAACTAGTGACCTATAGAGACCCAAAACCATCTGGCTACGTGTGTCTGTTCAACGCTGAGGTGGAGGAGAATAGTCCAAGGATGGAAGAGATTCCTATTGTCAGAGATTTTCCGAAGGTTTTTGCGGACGAGATTCCTGGTCTGCCACCAAGAAGAGAGATAGAATTTGGCATCGATCTAGTTCCGGGAGCTGGTACCATTTCTATCGCTCCCTATAGAATGACACCACCGGAAATGGCAGAAATGAAGAAGCAGATTGAGGAGTTGCTACAGAAACAGATGATCCGACCAAGCGTCTCACCTTGGGGTGCTCCGGTTTTGTTTGTCAAGAAGAAAGATGGTAGTATGAGGATGTGCATCGACTACCGGCAGCTGAATAAGGTCACCATCAAGAACAAGTATCCGTTGCCACGGATAGATGACCTTATGGATCAAGTACGTGGGGCTTCAATATTTTCCAAGATTGATTTGAGGTCGGGGTACCATCAGATCAGAATTAGAGAAGAGGATATCTCTAAGACTGCATTTCGATCTCGATACGGACATTATGAGTATGTTGTGATGCCGTTCGGATTGACTAATGCACCAGCCATTTTCATGGACTACATGAATCGAAACTTTAGACCTTATTTAGATTCATTCGTGGTTGTGTTCATCGATGATATTCTGATTTACTCCAAGAGCCCGGAGGAGCATGCTGAACACTTAAGGATAGTGTTGAGCATTCTAAAGGAGAAACAGTTGTACGCCAAACTTACAAAGTGTGAGTTCTGGCTGAAGGAGGTTAAGTTCTTGGGACATGTGATCTCAAACAAGGGAATAGCCGTTGATTCAACGAAAGTGAGTTCGGTTTTGCAATGGGCGCAACCAAAGTCGGTCACGGAGGTGAGAAGATTTCTTGGTTTGGCTGGGTATTATAGAAGGTTCATCGAAGGTTTCTCGAAGATTGCACTGCCTCTGACGAAGTTGACTCGGAAAGATCAATCATTTCTGTGGGATGAGAAATGTGAAAGGAGTTTTCAGGATTTGAAGGAAAGGTTGACATCGTCTCCTGTATTGGTACTGCCCGATACACAGAAGAGTTTTGATGTGTATTGTGACGCATCGAAACAAGGTCTTGGGTGTGTTTTAATGCAAGAGGGGCAAGTTGTCGCCTATGCCTCGAGACAGCTAAAAGTTCATGAGATGAACTATCCAACTCACGATCTCGAGTTGGCAGCTGTGGTGTTTGCCTTAAAGATTTGGAGGCACTATCTCTATGGCACTACGTTCCGGGTGTTTAGTGACCATAAGAGTTTAAAGTACCTCTTTGATCAAAAGGAGTTGAATATGAGGCAACGCCGATGGATGGAGTTTTTGAAGGATTATGAGTTTGAGCTCCATTATCATCCTGGGAAGGCAAACGTTGTAGCGGACGCATTGAGTAGAAAGGCAATGCACATCAGTGCGATGATGGTCAGAGAAGCTGCATTGATAGAGGAATTTCGAGATTTGAGTTTGACAATGCAAGTGGAGCCGGCGAGTATCAAGATGGGGATGTTGCAGATTGCTAATGAGTTTTTGGAAAAGATTCGAGAATTGCAACTCAAGGATGAGAAACTCATGGAGAAGAAAAGGTTGATGCAAGAGGGTAAGGAATTGGAATTCCAAGAAGGGAAGGATGGAATCCTGCGTTTTAGAACGAGGATTTGTGTCCCTGATGATTTGGAAGTAAGGAGAATGGTTATGGATGAAGCACATAAGAGCAAGATGAGTATGCATCCAGGAGCTACTAAAATGTATCAGGATTTGAAGAAACTACTTTGGTGGCCTGGGTTGAAAAAGGACGTAGCTGAGTATGTGGCGTGCTGTTTGGTGTGTCAAAAGGCGAAGGTAGAACACCAAAGGCCAGGATGAGAGTTACTCTCTTTGGAAATTCCGGTATGGAAGTGGGATAGCATCTCGATGGATTTTGTGTCGGGATTGCCAAGGACATCTACTGGTCATGATGCAATTTGGGTGATCGTGGTTCGTTTGACCAAGTCGGCGCATTTCATTCCTGTGAATATGCGCTACTCATTGGAAAAGCTCACTCAGTTGTACATCAAGGAAGTTGTTCGTCTGCACGGAGTACCATCAAGCATTGTGTCTGATCGCGATCCGAGATTTACATCGAGGTTCTGGGAAGATCTGCATAGAGTCTTGGGTTCAAGATTGAAGCTAAGTTCTGCATACCATCCTCAGACTGATGGCCAAACGGAAAGGACTATTCAGTCGTTGGAGGACATTCTACGAGCCTGCGTTTTGGAAGGACAAGGGAATTGGGAACAGATGTTGCCACTCGTGGAGTTCACTTACAACAACAGCTATCACACGAGCATTGGAATGGCACCATTTGAAGCTTTGTATGGGAGAAAGTGTCAGACGCCGTTATGCTGGTTTCAAGTGGGGGAGAGTTCTCTGATCGGACCAGATATTGTGCAAGAGACCACGGAGCAGATCAAGATGATACAAGAGAAGATGAGGGCAGCTTAGAGTAGGCAGAAAAGCTATGCTGATAGAAGGAGAAAACCCTTAGAGTTTGCTGAAGGAGACCATGTGTTCATTAGAATCGTACCAACCAAAGGTGTTAGTAGAGCCTTGAAAACCCAGAAACTATCACCTAAGTTTATTGGTCCCTATCAAATTCTCAAAAGGATCGGCCTAGTAGCCTATCAATTAGCTTTGCCTCCGTCATTAGCTAACCTCCATAATGTATTCCATGTGTCTCAATTGAAGAAATATGTTCATGACCCCACCATTGTTCTTAGCATCCAACCTGATGACTTAGAAATTCATAAGAACCTAACCTTCAAAGTTGTGCCAGTTCGTATTGAAGATCGAAGAATCAAGCAGCTTAGAGGGAAGGACATTAGTTTGGTCAAAGTCGTTTGGATTTATGGAGATATGATAGAAGCATCATGGGAGTTAGAGAATAGGATGCCTCAGGATTATCCTGATTTGTTTGTATGAGTTGAATTTCGGGGACGGAATTCCTTGTAAGTGGGGGAGTAGTGTAACACCCCAAAATTTTAATCCCCGATTAATGAAATGTTAATTATAATTAAATTATAATTAATAGTTTCTATATTAATCCTTGATTAAAATATGTGTTCATATAATTAATTTGTGCGTGTGAAATTATTTAATAAATAATTTAAATGCACAAAATGTGTATTTTGCATATTAGTCCCTGGGTTGGGACCTAGAAGCAATTATAGGAAAGATTTTGGAGGGAAAGTAAATAAAATAATTATTTTTCAAAATCTGGGCAAAATACTCGAGTATTCTGGGTCAAACTGCACGAGTTAGTGCGTTTGGTGAGTCACGGCCAACGATCTCCCTTCGTTGACACGAAATCGTCTCCTTGCCAACGCCATGGGTGGCGTGTCGTCACGCATGAACACCCTCCAATCCTATTTAAGCTCATCAACAAACCTTGGTAGAGAATTTTTGCTTAATCTTGTTGAAGTTAAAGAAGTTAGGGTTTCGAATTCGTCTCCTTCGATTCTCATTCTCTGTTCTGATTCAAAACACAAATCATACACGAATACAAAGCTTACATCTTGAGCTTTGTATAGAGAGTGAAATGGTGAGATTTGAGTGAGTGTGCTGAGAGAATTGGAGCTGGGAAGTGGAGCTAGTTGCTGTCCAAACTGTTTCTGGAGCTTACCTTGATCTTGATTTCTGGTAAGCTCATGAACCCCTGAGTCTCAATTTCGGTTTCCTTAGTTAGATTATGTTGCATAGAGTTTAGAAATCTAATTTTCCCCAATTTAATTCTCTGTTTCATGTACAAACCAATTCCATTTTGCTATGGTACTCAAAACTACTCTGCATGTGGCATTTGAAGTTGGTCTGAGAATTTTGGAGCCTTTTTCTTGTCAATCCTTGTTTGGAAAACATCTGAGAGGTAAGGGGAAGTAATTATATTCACTAGATAGAGTTTAAATTCCATGAATTGTGTTAGAGAGCCACCAAGAGGCTCTAAGGGCTTAGATTGAATAGGAACTTTGGTTTGGAGACCAATTCATGCTCTAAAACTGTGTTGAGCAAGTTTAATATCATGCATGCAAGCTTAAATGAGCTTTACTTTATGAAAATTGTGCTTAATATTCAATTTGAGGTGTTGAGTTGTTAAAAGTGCCTTTTTATGCATAATTATTGGATTCTCTGTCAAATCTGTGTTTTGATATGAAATGAATGTTGTAACATGTTCAAATTATGTTGTATGAACTCTGTGGATCCCTGGAATGGACTAGAATTAAGTAGAAATGAAAATGTTATGTTAAAACCAAGTTTCAGTGTTATCTGCTACGAAACACTCGAGTAAAAGGCAGGGTACTCGAGTAAAATGCTTTCAAAACAATGTAAAATGAACAAGAACACTCGAGTATTTTGTCTGGTACTCGAGTATCGAGCATGACCTGAGGACAAGTTTAGGTCAAACACTCGAGTCATTCAAGGTCACTCGAGTATTCTGGAAATGTTCAAGAACACTCGAGTAACCCATGGACTACTCGAGTAAATTGTTGAATTGAAAACCCAAATCCTCAGAAAGTCATGAACACTCGAGTAATCTTAAGAATACTCGAGTAATCTGGAAAAGTTGAAAAACACTCGAGTGTCCTGGAGTTTACTCGAGTAAATTGTTCAGAACCTGAAAACACCATTTTCAATTCTAACTTAAATAAATTAAGATATTATTAATAATAGTCCAAGGGATCAGGATTTAGAGAAATTGATTAATACAAATAGATTGTTTGGTGACGTTCCTTTTTGATAAAGAAAATATGCCTAGGTGGCCTGTAAAGTATTAATCAACTTCCCTTAAGTCTAAAAGATAAAATGCATTCATTCTGGAGTTTGGATGGTAGGACGTATTTCATGTTTGTTAAACATGTGGAGGGCCTCTGGGAGTGCCAATACGCTTGCTTGATGACACGTTGTTGACGTGGTCGGCTTAGTGGACGCCGATATGGATATCGTTTGGATGACGATCCGTTTGGATGACGGGATATGCTCGGGTGGCATGGATACCAAGCTTGACGTGTACATTCTAGGTGAATGTACGAATTGTTGTATACCTAGGAATACAACGCACTTGGTTGTCAGGGATGGACGTCAGAGAGTGACATAGTATTATGATGGAGATAGGCTTGAGAGCTAAAGTCATGCATCATGCCATTCATTCAAATAAACTGTTATGACTGAGTTAAGTGTGAGCATCCTAAGTGCATATCCTATTTGCTAAGTGTTAAGTGTGATTGATATTAATTGATGCATGTTACATATTTATGTTGCATAATTTATTCTCTATTGATTATGTGTATAGAATTGCTTACCCCTATGCCCTTGTAGGTGATGTCTCGTTACATTGCTTGCATCGAGATCCGGCCACTTCCTAGTGGCATATGGATCTATGAGGACCATCGCGCGGTGTTCGAGGGGGAGGTAGAGATTACCTTCTACCACCCGAACCCGCTGATACGATTCCGTCCTCGTAGGTTTAGGATTCCCATCATATACATTATGCATGTACCCCCGTTTTACACTTACCATGGACCACCTCCCACGCGACCAGCTCGCTCTTACCATAGTTTTCGTTTTCGACCTACCCGCTCTCACCCTTTTACTTCGAGAGTCGTCCGCGAGGAGACTCCCCTTTCTGATCCGAGGAGCCCAGTCAGGGTTTCACCATCACCTGACCCAGTACCCAGTGGTAGGGTACACTCTCCCTCAGATGAGATCGAGGAGGATCCGGTGGAGGACGAGAGTGGGGGCGAGCCTGTCGTGCATTCTACTGGGAGTGACTGGAGGGACGATGATCCCTAGGTACATGCATATGGTGTATGATGTGGGTCCGAGGATCTGATGTGTGGAGGCTGTGGAGGAGATTTTCTGCTGCTGCAGTGATGATGATGTTGCTACTATCTTACTACTACTTTTACTTTTGGGAGACTACTGCTGCTACTACTCCATCTGATGCTGCCAGATCTATGTGACTATCCCTAGAGTTATATATTTTGTTATGTATATATATTGTAGATATACTTTTGGAGCACTCTAGGGTTTGTAGTTACACTGTTATATAGATCTGATGATGGACTTGTATATTTTGAAACTTGGAGACTTTTCTCATGGGCTATGTACTTATGACTCTCTATATCTATGAAAACCTATGTTTATATTCTATCAGTTGCATAGTCCAGTAATTTCCGCTTACTCTGATTTAATTTGTTTAAGAGCTCGGCTATAAATGGTATCAGTTCTATCGTACAAAGCAAGGGTAGCTTAAGCTACTTGATACAAAGATATTTTCTAAAAGATCGAATGTTACTCTATTTGCGAAAAGGTTTTAGAAATCGCCGAACTCGATACAATGATTTGGAGATAATATAGAATTTGTTCTCCAAGACTTTCAAGTGACGATTCGTGCACCCGCTTTAAAAGAAAATTTTATTTACCTATTTTCTTAACACTCACAAGTCCATATATATTATCCAATATAAAAGCTTAATTATTAGTTTATATTTGGTTAATCCGAGAAGGGTGTCACATCGCCCCCGCTCTCGTCCTCAACCGGATCCTCCTCGATCTCATCCGAGGGAGTGGGTACCCTACCATTAGGTACTGGGTCAGGAGATGGTGTGACCCTAACAGGACTCCTCGGATCAGATAGGGGAGTCTCCTCGCGGATGACACTCGAATTAAAAGGGTGTGAGCGGGTAGGTCGTAAACGAAAACTGTGATAGGAGCGAACTGGTCGTGTGGGAGGTGGTCCATGATAAGTGTAAAAAGGTGGTACGTGCATAGTGTAAATAATGGGAATCCTAAATCTACGAGGACGAAACCAGATCAGCGGGTTCGGATGGTAGAAGGTAATCTCTACCTCTCTCTCGAACACCGCGCGGTGATCCTCGTAGATCCATGTGCCACTAGGAAGTGGCCGGATCTCGATGCACGCGATGTAACGTGACATCACCTATAAGGGCACAGGGGTAAGAAATTCTACACACATAATAAATAGAGCATAAATATATGTACAATGTGAAGTATAGATATGCAATAATAATCAACAATCACATTTAACATTTATCAAATATTGGATGCAAGTAGGATGCTCATACTTGTTTCATTTATCAACCTTTAGATTAAATGAGTGGCATGATGTATGAACCTAGCTCTCAAGCTTAACTCCATCATTCTATGTCACTCTCTGACGTCCATCCTTATTTCGTTCTGCACTCAACAGTGCGTTGTACTTCTAGATGTACAACATTCGTACATTCACCAAGAATATACACGACAAGCTTGGAATCCGTGCCACCCGAGGAACGTCCCGTCATCCAAACGGTATAGCCATATCATCAGCATCTTACAGTACTGACCACGTCGTCAACCATGACGTGTCATCAAGCGAGCCGTGAATTGGCACTCCCAGAGGCCCTCCTCATGTTACGTGAACATGAATACGATCTAACATCCGAACTCCAGAATGAATGCATTATCTTAACTTTAACGAAATTGATTGGTGTATTTATTTTTAATAATAAATTACGTGCCACCCGAGCAACGTATCGTTATCCAAGAAACACCCCATATGCCATATCATCTATCGATTACTTTTAAGTCTAAGATCACTTGAACTATTCTCCATTAAGTGTTAACCAAATGATTCAGAATTAAAAATGGTATTTTCAGTATTCTGGGTAAAACTACTCGAGTGTTCTTCAGAGTACTCGAGTGTTCTTCCATTATTTCCATATTACTCGAGTCGTTCATGACTACTCGAGTTGTTCATGCATTCCAGAAAGTCAGGTTCCAGTTCTTGTAAAAATACTCGAGTGATTCATCAATTACTCGAGTGTTCTTCACCATTTCCAGAATACTCGAGTGACCCCTGAATTACTCGAGTGGTTTATCAGTAAGTACTCTGGTCATATCTGTCATGACTCGAGTCCTGAGCCTGATACTCGAGTGTTTTAACACAAAAACTAACTGTTTGATCACAAAATACTCGAGTGCCCTGCTAAATACTCGAGTGTTTTATGTAGAACAGACTGGAAACTTAGTTTTCTCACATACCATTTTCAATTCTAACCATTTCTAATCCAAACCAATGATCAATAGAGTTCATATGACACATATTGAACATGTTTAAACACTTAGAACATATCAAATAACAGATTTCACATAGAATCAAGAGATTATGCATAAAACATACAATTTCACAACTTAACATTTCAAATTGCAAAATACTCAATGAACTTGTGAATTTAAGCTTAATACAGCTTGCATGCATCATATGAAACTTGCTCAAAATAACAGTAGAGCATAAATTGGTCTCCAAACCAAAGTCCTTATTCAATCTAAGCCCTTAGAGCCTCTTGGTGGCTCTCTAACCAAAATCATGAAATTTAAACTCTATCTAGTGAATAGAAAGACTTCCCCTTACCTCACTGACGTGAATCAACAAGAGATTTGCAAAAGAAAGCACCACAGCATCAAAAACCTCTTCAAGCATCACATGCAGGACAGTTTTGAGTGGAGGTCCAAAATGGAATTGGTTGACATATGAAACAGAGATAGAAATTGGGGAAATTAGAATTTCTAAACTCTATGCAACACCTACTAGCTATAGAAACCGAATTGAGACTCAAAGGACTCGTGAGCTTACCGAAAATTGAATCCAAAGTGAGCTTCAGGAAAAGGTTTGACAGCAACAAGCTCCACTTCCAAGCTTCAATTCTTCCTTCACACTCACTCTCAGCTCACGAATTTGGTGTTTATACAAAGCTCGAGATGTGAGCTTTGTATTAGTGTATAATTTGTAGTTCGAATCAACACAGAGATGGAGAATTAAAGTAAAGAACTCAGGAACCCTAACTTCAACAACTCACACGAATTTTAGCCAAAATGCTTCACAAATTCGGGTTGATTGGCTTTTATAGACATTGGACGAGTTCATGCATGGCGACACGACGCCATTGAAGTGTAGAGAAGGGAGTATTCGTGGCAAGGAGAGGGAATCGGTGGTGGTGACTCACCAAACGCACTAACTCGTGCAACTCTGACCAGAACACTCGAGTCTTTTCAGAAACACTCGAGTGTTTTGACCAGTTTTTGAAAAATAATAATTTTATTTACTTTCCCTTCAAAACCTTTCCTATAATTACTTCTAGGTCCCAACTCAGGGACTAATATGCAAAATATTTATTTTCATGCATAAACATACTTACAAAATAAATTCATGCATCCACTAATAACATAATCACAGATTTTAATCAAAGATTAAAAATAGAAATAATTAATTATAATAAACTTTATAATTAACATTTCATTAATCAGGGATTAAAATTTTGGGGTGTTACACTACTCCCCCACTTACAAGGAATTTCGTCCCCGAAATTCAACTTACAAACAAATCAGGATAATCCTGACGCATCCTATCCTCTAATTCCCAATATGCTTCCATCACATCACCACAAATCCAGACAACTTTGACCAAACGAATATCCTTCCCTCTAAGCTTCTTGACTCTTCGATCTTCAATGCGGATAGGCATAGCTTCAAAGGTTAGGGTCTCATGGATTTCTAGGTCATCAGGTTGGATCTTAAGAACAATGGTGGGATCATGGACATACCTTTTTAACTGAGACACGTGAAACACATTATGAAGATTAGCTAATGACGGTGGCAGGGCTAATTGATAGGCTACTAGACCGACTCTTTTAAGAATCTGGTAAGGACCAATAAACTTAGGTGATAGTTTTTGAGTTTTCAAGGCTCTACTAACACCTTTGGTTGGTACTATTCTAATGAACACATGGTCACCTTCAGCAAATTCTAAGGGTTTCCTTCTCCTATCAGCATAGCTTTTCTGCCTACTTTGAGCAGTCTTCATCTTCTCTTGTACCATCTTGATCTTCTCAGTTGTCTCTTGCACAAAATCTGGTCCAATAATAGAACTCTCCCCCACTTGAAACCAGCATAATGGTGTCTGACACTTTCTCCCATACAAAGCTTCAAATGGTGTCATTCCAATGCTCGCATGAAAACTATTGTTGTAAGTGAATTCCACGAGCGATAACACTTGTTCCCAATTTCCTTGACCTTCCAAAACACAAGCTCTTAGGATATCCGCTAGTGACTGAATAGTCCTTTCCGTTTGACCATCGGTCTGAGGATGGTATGCATAACTCAACTTCAATCTTGAACCCAGAGCTCTATGCAGATCTTGCCAAAACTTCGACGTAAACCTCGGATCGCGATCTGATACGATACTTGATGGCACACCATGCAGACGAACAACTTCCTTGATATACAACTGTGTGAGCTTTTCCAAAGAGTAGCGCACATTAACTGGAATAAAATGCGCTGACTTTGTCAAGCGATCTACAATCACCCAGATTGCATCATGACCAGTAGCTGTTCTTGGCAATCCAGACACGAAATCCATTGAGATAATATCCCATTTCCATAACGGAATCTCTAAGGGAAGTAATTCTCCTCCTGGCCTTTGGTGTTCCACCTTTGCCTTTTGACACACCAAACAACACGCCACGTACTGTGCCACATCCTTCTTAAAACCAGGCCACCAAAATATTTTCTTCAAGTCTTGATACATTTTGGTAGCTCCCGGATGCATACTCATCTTGCTCTTATGCGCTTCATCCAGAATCATCCTCCTTACCTCTAGATTGTCAGGTACACAAATCCTTGTTCTAAAACGAAGGATTCCATCCTTTCCCTCTTGGAACTCTAATTCCTTACCTTCTTCCATAAGCTTCTTCTTTTCCTTAAGCCCTTCTTCTTCTTGTTGCAACTCACGAATCCTCTACAAGAACTCATTAGCAATTTGCAGCATCTCCATCTTGATACTTGTCGGCTCCACTTGCATTGTTAGGATCAAATCTCTAAACTCTTCTATCAATGCAGCTTCTTTGACCATCATCGAACTGATATGCATTGCTTTTCGACTCAATGCATCAGCCACAACGTTCGCCTTCCCAGGATGGTAATGAAGCTCGAACTCATAATCCTTCAAGAACTCCATCCATCGGCGTTGCCTCATATTCAATTCTTTCTGGTCAAAAAGGTACTTTAAACTCTTATGGTCACTAAACACCCGGAACGTAGTACCATAGAGATAGTGCCTCCAAATCTTTAGAGCGAAAACAACAGCTGTCAGCTCTAAATCATGGGTTGGATAGTTCATTTCATGAACTTTTAACTGTCTTGAGGCGTAAGCGACTACTTTCCCGTCTTGCATCAAAACACTCCCAAGACCTTGTTTCGATGCATCACAATACACCTCAAAATTCTTCTGTTGATCAGGTAAAATCAACACAGGAGATGATGTCAATCTTTCCTTCAGTTCTCGGAAACTTCTTTCACACTTCTCATCCCAAATAAATGGTTGGTCTTTCCGAGTTAGCTTCGTCAAGGGTAGCGCAATCTTCGAGAAACCTTCTATAAATCTTCTATAATACCCAGCCAGCCCTAAGAAACTTCGAACTTCGGTGACTGACTCAGGTTGTTTCCATTGCAAAACTGAATTTACCTTTGTCGGATCAACAGCTATTCCCTTGTCCGATATTACATGTCCCAAAAACTTCACTTCCTCCAGCCAAAACTCACATTTTGCAAGTTTGGCGTACAACTGCTTTTCCTTCAAGACATTCAACACTATTCTCAAGTGCTCAGCATGCTCCTCCGGGCTCTTAGAATATATAAGGATATCGTCAATGAACACAACCACGAATGAATCTAAATAGGGTCTAAAGATTTGATTCATATAGTCCATGAAAGTAGCCGGTGCATTAGTCAATCTGAACGGCATCACAACATACTCATAATGTCCGTATCGGGATCGAAATGTTGTCTTGGAGATATCCTCTTCTCTAATCCTGATCTGATGATACCCCGATCTCAGATCAATCTTGGAAAATATTGAAGCCCCACGAACTTGATCCATAAGGTCATCTATCCTTGGTAAAGGATACTTGTTCTTAATTGTGACCTTATTCAATTGCCGGTAATCGATGCACATTCTCATACTGCCATCTTTCTTCTTGACGAACAAAACCGGAGCACCCCATGGTGACACACTTGGTCGGATCATCTGCTTCTACAACAGCTCTTCAATCTGCTTCTTCATCTCGGCCATTTCCGGTGGTGCCATTCTATAAGGAGCGATAGAAATGGGACCAGCTCCCGGAACTAAGTCGATTCCAAATTCAATCTCTCTTTTCGGTGGCAAACCAGGTATCTCATCAGCGAATACCTCCGGAAAATCTCGGACAACAGAGATTTCTTCAATCCTAGGGCCATTCTCCTCCACTTCAGCGTTGAACAAGCATATATAGCCTGAAGGTTTTGGGTTTGTATAGACCACTACTTTTCTATCACAATCGATGATTACTTGGTTTCGACTTAACCAGTCCATCCCCAAGATCACATCCAATTGTGATAAGGGTAAACAGATCAAATCTACCCTAGAGGTTTGTCCTAACACTTCTATACAACAGTTAAGACATGCTCTAGAAACAACTATAGGAGCATTAGTAGGGGTTTCTACTTTAAGAGTGTAGGATAACTCAGATATGGGTAAACTCAAACGATTTACACATTCATATGAAACAAAAGAATGCGTTGCACCAGTGTAACATCCCAAAATCCGGTCCATTGGCAAATGCGAGTTAACAAAAACTTTTGAACAATGAAAGTGTGAAAACCAAAAGTACTTTTCATAAGGGTGGTATTTCCTTTACAAAATATTCTGAGTGTAAAATACTTATATAATACAAACTCCCAAAAACCCCTTTTTACACCCAGAGCATTGGTCTTCACAACTCGATCCTTCTGCAAAAGGATTCGGATGACGAGACGTCATCCTGGCTGCTTCTTCTAGACACCTCCACTCCTACAGGAGTGACTTCAGTCCTGTCCTTGGAAAGAACCTACCACCACAGACATGGTAGTATGGGAGTCAGTCACTTGTCATATCGCCTAAGCAGATTATATGATTGGTCAAACACAATCATTACAGATATCATTTCAACATAATAAAAGCACGCCCAAGAGTCTTATTAAACAACATTGGCTAAAACCATTAATTTCTCATGCAATGCATGCACGTCTCACAAATCATTTCTCCATAATCAACTCTTCCAGAAAACAACACTCTGGGATAGGCAATCGTGCGCTCGATGTTTCCACAACCTGTATAGCGGCCACACCGTTCTATACTAGAACCCCATCGACCATGATCTTAAAATGATACAAGGGGATGATCCCTGAACCATTGTCCACCAACAGTTCTAGGTCCTTGTCATTTCTACGGTGGCGGCCACACCGTTCCAACCGTCTCATGTAGCGGCCACACCGTACTACATGGTTTCCAATCCCGCATGCACCTCACTGAACGATTCCCTGTACACCTTGCATGAGATGCGTCACACATATATTAATCATCACATCATACACATGGCGGCCACACCGTTCCATGCCTTCATATAGCGGCCACACCGTACTATATGGAATCACATACATATGGCGGCCACACCGTTCCACATGTCTTCGTATAGCGGCCACACCGTACTATACGGAATCACACACATATGGCGGCCACACCGTCCCACATGTCTTCGTATAGCGGCCACACCGTTCTATACGAAATCAAACACATAACCCACATATGGCGGCCACACCGTTCCACATGTCTTCGTATAGCGGCCACACCGTACTATACGAAATCCTTTAAGCATAATGACTTCTTGCAGGAGTTAGTCCATAACTTATGGAAATCAGGGTGAACCCACTTATCCAACATTCACATATCCGAATCGGGCGCAAGCCCTAACGCATTTGGATTGAATCCTCATACTCAACAAACATCACCACTCTTGCATTATCATTAATACTCCTTAAGTCATTGTCTATTGATATCTCAAAGCATTAATTATTCCGTAGGTTCAATTTTAGTTATTAACCACACCAACCTTAAATGGAGGCATCAGACTTACTCCACTTATCATGCTGAGGTACTAACCTCTTTCTAATGTCTTTTAAACCTTTAACTTCTCATGTTCTAAGACCTGGATTACCAAGTAGACATGATCATGCTTATCAAATCCTTTCCCAACATCATACCCAAATCTTGAACTATTAGTCACATTCAATATCCTCCAATGCAAACATGAGCATTTTCAATCCAAAGAGAACATGATGATTATTTCACAATTCATCCCATGTGAACCAACTTAACTAGGGATTGGACTCAAATATTGGCTCTTGCCCCATATGCAATCTTCACCCTCATATTTAACACTAGGAAAGCATCTAATGCAAGTAAGGTGCTCATATTTATTGCCTCTTCAAGTTTACAATTTAAGTTATCAGCATGATGCATGAGTCCAGCTCTCAATCCTCCAGAATGTATGCAATTCCTAAACTTAAAAGAATTGATTGGTATATCCCACTTAATAATATCTCGTATTATTAAGTCAATCACTTTACATTATCATCAATCAATCTCTTTTAAGTCCTAGATTATTTGGACTATTATCACTTAAGTGTAAACAAAATGATTCAGAATTGAAAATGGCATTTCTTAATTTTCTAAACAGAAATACTCGAGTATTTTCCATAATACTCGAGTAGTTCATCAGTTTCCAGTTTTTTACTCGAGTAGTTCATAAATATACTCGAGTCGTTCATGTCTTTCCAGAAAAACTAAGTTTCAGAACTTCATAAATATACTCGAGTAATTCATGAGATACTCGAGTAGTCCATTACCCAGAATACTCGAGTAGTCCATTACCCAGAATACTCGAGTAGTTCGTGTATTACTCGAGTGTCCAATCTGATTCTCAAGTTGGTGCGCCAATTTTCACTCTGGTGCACCACGAAATACTCGAGTGTTAAGCCAAATACTCGAGTATTTGCAGACCTACCAGACTGAAACTTGATTTTTACATACCATTTTCAATTCTAATCATTTCTACTTCAATCTAATGATCCACAGAGTTCATATACCATATAACAAGTATGTTCAAACACTTAGAACTCCACAAATTACACAGAATTGAATTTGAGCACCAATTATGCATAAAACCATATTTCCAACAACTTGACATGCCAAATTCAGTTCTGAGTAATTCTAACTCAATCCAATGGTCAAATGAGCTCTATCCATATAATTAAAACTTGCCTCAACACAGAGATCACAGCAATTCACAGAGAATCCTATCATGCTCCTATTTATGCATAAACCACATATTATGCAACTCAACATAACAATATCACATTTACCCACAATTAACATAGAAACTGAGTTTGTACAGCACAAATGCAGTATTTAGAACCTACTCCAAACTTATTCAATGTCCATTGATGGCTTACATTTCAGACATTATCCATATTATAAATCAAATGACCAAGTGATTGTCTGAACCTCCAAGTCCAGCAAGCATGTCTTGGTCCAATTCACATAGCACACACAAAACTAAATTCACAATCTATAATCCTAGCAATATGAATGACTTCTCCCATACATTGAACAAAACTTTGACAAACTTAAAAACACCAAAGAACAGCAGCAGCCACCCAGCACCCACCAACACCAGCTCAAATCACTTCACCCACCAAAATGCAGAACAGTGTGAGCAGAGTCCAAAAACCACATTGTTTGAGTGAGTAATCATGCACAAAAATTGGGGAAAAAGGTTAGAATCTACTCTCTGCAACATGCATGAGAGATTAAAACCAAATTGGAATCAAGAGGGTTCATGAGCTTACCTCAATTGAGGATCAAAGTGAGCTCCAAGAACCAGTTGACAGCAACCAACCCCCACTTTTGAGCTTCGATTCTTCCAACACTCAAACTCTCAACTCACAATTTTGGTGTCTATACAAAGCTCTAGATGTGAGCTTCGTATTGGTGTATGATTTGTGACCTAACTCTACTCAAGGAAGGAGAATCGAACCAGAGAAATCAAGAACCCTAACTTCAGATTCCAGAACAAAAATGGCCAAAATGGTTGATCTTCATCAACAAGAGAGTTTAAATACTCGAATTCACAGCTCATGCAGGTCGACACGAAGCTATGGTCGTGTCCCTGAGTTGATAACGTGTCAACTCGTGAGGTTTCTGAGTTGGTGACTCAGCCAACGCACTCACGAGTGCAACTCTGTGCAAAATACTCGAGTCTTTTCAGAAAAACTCGAGTCTTTTTGCCAAAATAGTAAAAATAAATATTTTTATTTCCTTTTCATCCAAAATCTTCCCATTATTATTTTTAAGTCCTAAAACAGGGACTACTATGTAAAAACATTATTTTCATATGTTAATGATTTTCCAATCCTTTTCATGCATAATAAATCATTAAAAATCAAGGATATTAATAAAATAAATAATTACAAATAAACCTTTATAATTAATTTTTATTAATCAGGATTTAAAAATTTGGGGTGTTACACTACTCCCCCACTTAAAAGGAATTTCGTCCCCGAAATTCATTCTTAAAAATTCTACATTTTCAAAATCATATAAAAGATTATTATTATTCTTCAAAATAACATTAGGGAGATTTCTCCCCCACTTAAAAAAATTCCTTTAACTTTTCAAACCTTTTTAGCATCAAAATATTTCGTAAGAAAAATCTCTTGAATAAAACTTTTGCTTCCAACGCGAATAAAAATCCTTTCTTACCAAAAAGGTTTTTCCTTAAACTTCTTCAAATTATTCACAATTAATTTGATTGAAATCTTTTGACTAACGTTTCCAGGTTAAACACATGTCTTAAACTAAAACATTTTCCAATAAACTTTTGGAAGAAAAACTTTTTCTGAAAAACATTTTTCGACTACACAACCCTAACTTAAAACATTTTGCAACAAATTTTTCGATAGAAAAACTTTTCCCGCTGCGCACTCTGATCACTCACGCACGATTAGTGAATCATTTATATGACTTTATTCCTTAATAGTTGCAAACATTAGGGTGATCAGTCCTAATATTCAAACCATCAATAATAAAATCATTCCTTTCAGATATAACTTTTCGCAAGAAAAGTCATACGACACATATTTAAGTTAGATGAACTTAAAGATATAATATTTGTCACCATCAGATTTAGCTAGATAGCCAAGTGCTAGAGATATTTCCGTTGGGGAGACGAAGATTTGTCCTATCCCGGTGGTCATTAATTTCTCTAGTCTTAACTAATCTTTCTATTTCCCATAGTGTCCACAGATATTTACCACATCCAACTGTGATAAAGGCTTCGATCACAGAAATTCGGGTCAAAATGATATCTAGATCTTCAAATTATCGAACGGTTCAATTAACGTACTCGAAAGAAATAGCTGACTACGTTAATTCAGATAAAGAGAAAAACAACCTAAGGGTTTACCTCGCTTGCCTCGCTTGCTACCCGATCTTTCTTGCTTTTATTTTCTGGACAGTCTGGCGAATAGTGTCCCGGCTTCCTGCAGCTGAAGCAGATGATTCCCTTGGGTACACCACAGCTTGATCCGAAGTGATGTGTTCCACACCTTTCACATTGAGGAGGGCAAGTGATCTCTTTCCCCTTTCCTTTCTGATTACCATTTTTCGATTGAGATTTTCCTAATCCCAATCTATATAGTTCGGGCTCCTCAAATTGATCCTTTTCCATAGTTAATTGTCTTTCTTCCTCCTCTAGTTGAACTTCCACTTCCTCAATCTTTCGCTTCTTATGAATCCGAACATTCTTTTCATAGACCTCCTTTGCTTTCATATCATCCTCATAGATTCTGCACATGTTTACCAACATCGGGAAATTCCTTATTCCCTGATAACTGATTCCTGGCTTCAGATCCGGGCGTAGACCATTCTCGAATTTTATACATTTTGATCTTTCATCTGGATGGTTCTGGTAGTAGGGAGAATACTTCATCAATTCTTCAAATTTTGCAGTGTACTCTCCATCATCCATTTCCCCTTGCTTTAATTCCAAAAATTCAACTTCCTTCTTTCTCCTTATATCCTCTGGGAAGTACTTTTCTAAAAACTTTTCCTTAAACACCTCCCAAGTGATGTGCCGATCCTCAGCTTCCAATAACTGCTTGGCGTGATCCCACCAAGTTTCTGCTTTATCATTCAGCATATATGCCGCATATACCACCTTTTGTGTATCGGAACAACCCATAGACCGAAAGATTTTCTGAATTTCTTGCAAACATTTTTGAGCTCCCTCTGGATTATATCCTCCTTCAAACTTAGGGGGATTGCAACTACGAAATTCTGTGAGTCCTTCAAACTCGGCAGGTTCAGCATTGCATTGACGTGGTTGATTCGCTTATGTTTGATACTGCTGCATATTCTCTAATACAGCAGTGATCCTTTCTAACATATCATTCGTACGGTTTCGGTTTCTCGCTGCCATGAGAGGCCTGCACTCATAAAAACTTTGGTCAGAGTCACACAACTTATTGAGTATAGGAAGGACCATACTCCACAGCCGAGAGTTGGAACCATTGCTCTGATACCACAAATGTAACATCCCAAAATCCGGTCCATTGAAAAATGCGAGTTAACAAAAACTTTTTCACAATGAAAGTGTGAAAACCAAAAGTACTTTTCATAAGGGTGGTATTTTCTTTACAAAATATTCTGAGTGTAAAATACTTATATAATACAAACTCCCAAAAACCCCTTTTTACACCCAGAGCATTGGTCTTCACAACTCGATCCTTCTGCAAAAGGATTCGGATGACGAGACGTCATCCTGGCTGCTTCTTCTAGACACCTCCACTCCTACAGGAGTGACTTCAGTCCTGTCCTTGGAAAGAACCTACCACCACAGACATGGTACTATGGGAGTCAGTCACTTGTCATATCGCCTAAGCAGATTATATGATTGGTCAAACACAATCATTACAGATATCATTTCAACATAATAAAAGCACGCCCAAGAGTCTTATTAAACAACATTGGCTAAAACCATTAATTTCTCATGCAATGCATGCACGTCTCACAAATCATTTCTCCATAATCAACTCTTCCAGAAAACAACACTCTGGGATAGGCAATCGTGCGCTCGATGTTTCCACAACCTGTATAGCGGCCACACCGTTCTATACTAGAACCCCATCGACCACGATCTTAAAATGATACAAGGGGATGATCCCTGAACCATTGTCCACCAACAGTTCTAGGTCCTTGTCATTTCTACGGTGGCGGCCACACCGTTCCAACCGTCTCATGTAGCGGCCACACCGTACTACAGGGTTTCCAATCCCGCATGCACCTCACTGAACGATTCCCTGTACACCATGCATGAGATGCGTCACACATATATTAATCATCACATCATACACATGGCGGCCACACCGTTCCATGCCTTCATATAGCGGCCACACCGTACTATATGGAATCACATACATATGGCGGCCACACCGTTCCACATGTCTTCGTATAGCGGCCACACCATACTATACGGAATCACACACATATGGCGGCCACACCGTCCCACATGTCTTCGTATAGCGGCCACACCGTTCTATACGGAATCAAACACATAACCCACATATGGAGGCCGCACCGTTCCACATGTCTTCGTATAGCGGCCACACCGTACTATACGAAATCCTTTAAGCATAATGACTTCTTGCAGGAGTTAGTCCATAACTTATGGAAATCAGGGTGAACCCACTTATCCAACATTCACATATCCGAATCGGGCGCAAGCCCTAACGCATTTGGATTGAATCCTCATACTCAACAAACATCACCACTCTTGCATTATCATTAATACTCCTTAAGTCATTGTCTATTGATATCTCAAAGCATTAATTATTCCGTAGGTTCAATTTTAGTTATTAACCACACCAACCTTAAATGGAGGCATCAGACTTACTCCACTTATCATGCTGAGGTACTAACCTCTTTCTAATGTCTTTTAAACCTTTAACTTCTCATGTTCTAAGACCTGGATTACCAAGTAGACATGATCATGCTTATCAAATCCTTTCCCAACATCATACCCAAATCTTGAACTATTAGTCACATTCAATATCCTCCAATGCAAACATGAGCATTTTCAATCCAAAGAGAACATGATGATTATTTCACAATTCATCCCATGTGAACCAACTTAACTAGGGATTGGACTCAAATAATGGCTCATGCCCCATATGCAATCTTCACCCTCATATTTAACACTAGGAAAGCATCTAATGCAAGTAAGGTGCTCATATTTATTGCCTCTTCAAGTTTACAATTTAAGTTATCAGCATGATGCATGAGTCTAGCTCTCAATCCTCCAGAATGTATGCAATTCCTAAACTTAAAAGAATTGATTGGTATATCCCACTTAATAATATCTCGTATTATTAAGTCAATCACTTTACATTATCATCAATCAATCTCTTTTAAGTCCTAGATTATTTGGACTATTATCACTTAAGTGTAAACAAAATGATTCAGAATTGAAAATGGCATTTCTTAATTTTCTAAAAAGAAATACTCGAGTATTTTCCATATTACTCGAGTAGTTCATCAGTTTCCAGTTTTTTACTCGAGTAGTTCATAAATATACTCGAATCGTTCATGTCTTTCCAGAAAAACTAAGTTTCAAAACTTCATAAATATACTCGAGTAATTCATGAGATACTCGAGTAGTCCATTACCCAGAATACTCGAGTAGTTCGTGTATTACTCGAGTGTCCAATCTGATTCTCAAGTTGGTGCGCCAATTTTCACTCTGGTGCACCACGAAATACTCGAGTGTTAAGCCAAATACTCGAGTATTTGCAGACCTACCAGACTGAAACTTGATTTTTACATACCATTTTCAATTCTAATCATTTCTACTTCAATCCAATGATCCACAGAGTTCATATACCATATAACAAGTATGTTCAAACACTTAGAACTCCACAAATTACACAGAATTGAATTTGAGCACCAATTATGCATAAAACCATATTTCCAACAACTTGACATGCCAAATTCAGTTCTGAGTAATTCTAACTCAATCCAATGGTCAAATGAGCTCTATCTATATAATTAAAACTTGCCTCAACACAGAGATCACAACAATTCACAGAGAATCCTATCATGCTCCTATTTATGCATAAACCACATATTATGCAACTCAACATAACAATATCACATTTACCCACAATTAACATAGAAACTGAGTTTGTACAGCACAAATGCAGTATTTAGAACCTACTCCAAACTTATTCAATGTCCATTGATGGCTTACCATAAGCATACCACATCAAGGTCATGATTTATCATATTTGCCAATTATAACTCAACCAAACTCATAAGTCCCTATAGCTTAATTTCATTAATTCATTTCAGACATTATCCATATTATAAATCAAATGACCAAGTGATTGTCTGAACCTCCAAGTCCAGCAAGCATGTCTTGGTCCAATTCACATAGCACACACAAAACTAAATTCACAATCTATAATCCTAGCAATATGAATGACTTCTCCCATACTTTGAACAACACTTTGACAAACTTGAAAACACCAAAGAACAGCAGCAGCCACCCAGCACCCACCAACACCAGCTCAAATCACTTCACCCACCAAAATGCAGAACAGTGTGAGCAGAGTCCAAAAACCACATTGTTTGAGTGAGTAATCGTGCACAAAAATTGGGGAAAAAGGTTAGAATCTACTCTCTGCAACATGCATGAGAGATTAAAACCAAATTGGAATCAAGAGGGTTCATGAGCTTACCTCAATTGAGGATCAAAGTGAGCTCCAAGAACCAGTTGACAGCAACCAACCCCCACTTTTGAGCTTCGATTCTTCCAACACTCAAACTCTCAACTCACAATTTTGGTGTCTATACAAAGCTCTAGATGTGAGCTTCGTATTGGTGTATGATTTGTGACCTAACTCTACTCAAGGAAGGAGAATCGAACCAGAGAAATCAAGAACCCTAACTTCAGATTCCAGAACAAAAATGGCCAAAATGGTTGATCTTCATCAACAAGAGAGTTTAAATACTCGAATTCACAGCTCATGCAGGTCGACACGAAGCTATGGTCGTGTCCCTGAGTTGATAACGTGTCAACTCGTGAGGTTTCTGAGTTGGTGACTCAGCCAACGCACTCACGAGTGCAACTCTGTGCAAAATACTCGAGTCTTTTCAGAAAAACTCGAGTCTTTTTGCCAAAATAGTAAAAATAAATATTTTTATTTCCTTTTCATCCAAAATCTTCCCATTATTATTTTTAAGTCCTAAAACAGGGACTACTATGTAAAAACATTATTTTCATATGTTAATGATTTTCCAATCCTTTTCATGCATAATAAATCATTAAAAATCAAGGATATTAATAAAATAATTAATTACAAATAAACCTTTATAATTAATTTTTATTAATCAGGATTTAAAAATTTGGGGTGTTACAACCAGAATCAAACAACACATTACAGAACTGACCATTTAGCAAGTAATTACCTTGCACAAGATCAGTGGATTGGTTCGCCTCCACACCACTAAGCGTGAAAACCCTTCCTTGAACCATTGGCCTATCAGCAGCTCCTCTTGAATTGGCCTTAGCCGGTTCCTTGCAGTCCTTCGCAAAGTGTCCCGGTTTTCCACAATTAAAGCAGTCACTTGATCCCCAACAAAAACGGCCATAATGACGACGCTTGCATTTGTCACAAAAAGGAGCCTCACTTTGAAAATTCCTTCCATCACTACCTCCAGCTTTTCCTTTGCCTTTCCCTCGGCGATCATATGGACCCTTGCCTCGATGGTTGAAACCCTTGCGCCTCTGAGGTCCATAATTCTGACTATCTCTCTTCTCTGGTGCTTGCAATCCTTCAGCTTTCTTGTCATCTTCATACATCCTACACATGTCCACAAGTGCAGGAAAGCTTTGAATCCATTGATAGCTAAAAATAGATTTCAGCTTAGGCCTTAAACCTCCCTCAAACTTGATACACTTGCTTCTTTCATCAGAGTTGTTCTGGTAGTACGGAGAGTACTTCATCAATTCCTCGAATTTGGCCGCGTACTCACCCACACTCATGTCTCCTTGCTTTAGCTGCAAGAACTCCACCTCCTTCTTCCTCCTCAAGTCCTCAGGGAAGTATTTATTGAGAAACTTCTCCATAAATACACCCCAATTCACATCCCTTTCTTCATAGTGTAGGAGTTGAATCGTATGGTTCCACCAGTTCTCAACTTCATCTTCTAGCATGTAGACTGCATATGCCACTTTCTGAGCTTCCGTGCAATCCAAAGTTCTCAAAATCTTGTCCATGGTGTGAATCCACTTATTGGCCTCCTCAGGTTTAAATCCTCCTTCAAACTTGGGTGGATTACAACTCCTAAAATCTGCCAGACTCTTCGCTTCAGTGTTACCCACATTGCACTGATGAGGTGGATTAACCGGTTGAGGTGGTTGCTGAGATTGCCGTTGTTGCATGGACTCCAGCACCGCGGTAATTCTTTCTAACATCGCGTTAGTATGATTTTGGTTTCTAGTTGCCATAATAGACCTGCGCTATGGACTTATGGTCACATATGATGAACTAAAGAAACATTCATCACACCACCTATGCTAAGGCTATAACCATAACCTCAAACAAAACATTCAATTGTATCTAACGCTCAAAACAAGCAAGATACCAGCATTTAAAACAAAAAATATGCCCTGTGGATACCTGCTTGATGTTGATGACTACCTTTCTGTACTACTTCAACTACTACAGGATCTGACTTTTGCTCTGATACCACTAAATGTAACACCCTCAATATAATACCAAGTAATCAATATAATAAATATACTAATACTCGTATTAGTTATGGACTTGTTAGTATTTAGAAAATGTAGAAATAAAATTTTCTTTAAAGGCGGGTGCACAACCAAAACATGGAACTCTTGGAGAATATAGTTCATATCATTTTAACATTGTGTTGAATTCGGCATTCTCTAAAATAAGCAACTCTTTTCACAAATTAGATAGCATCTGTTCCTTGAAATCATATTTTTATAATATAAATTAAGCGATTCCATCCATCCTTTTCGTTTTGCGGATTTGATACCATTCTTCCATATCGTAGCCGAATCCTTGAAAATAATCTATATCAGAGTGAGCGGAAATAGAAGGACTATGCACATTTGTAGTATAAACATAGGATATATATATATATATATCAGTAGGTCATAAAATACATAGTCCAAAGTCGTCTCCAAGATCCAGCACAAGTCCATAAAAAGATCTATATCAAAATAAAACCATAACCCTAGAGCTTTCAAAAGTATATCTACAATATATACATCTCAAAATATGAAACTCTAGAGGCGGTCACATAGATCTGGTAACAGCAGTAGTAGTAGTAGTCTCCAGATAGCAGAAGTAGTGAACATCATCATCAACAGCAGCAGCAGCAGTATCTCCTCCACAACATCCTCACACCGGATCCCCTGATCCTCATCATTTACCATATGAACATACCTAGGGATCGTCGTCCCTCCACTGGCTCCCGGTAGAATGAACGACAGGCTCGCCCCCGCTCTTGTCCTCAACCGGATCCTCCTCGATCTCATCCGAGGGAGTGGGTACCCTACCACTGGGTACTGGGTCAGGAGATGGTGTGACCCTAACAGGACTCCTCGGATCAGATAGGGGAGTCTCCTCGCGGACGACTCTCGAAGTAAAAGGGTGTGAGCGGGTAGGTCGGAAACGAAAACTGTGATAGGAGCGAGCTGGTCGTGTGGGAGGTGGTCCATGATAAGTGTAAAAAGGTGGTACATGCATAGTGTAAATAATGGGAATCCTAAATCTACGAGGACGAAACCGGATCAGCGGGTTCGGATGGTAGAAGGTAATCTCTACCTCTCCCTCGAACACCGCGTGGTGATCCTCGTAGATCCATGTGCCACTAGGAAGTGGTCGGATCTCGATGCACGCGATGTAACGTGACATCACCTATAAGGGCACAGGGGTAAGCAATTCTACACACATAATAAATAGAGCATAAATATATGTACAATGTGAAGTATAGATATGCAATAATAATCAACAATCACATTTAACATTTAGCAAATATTGGATGCAAGTAGGATGCTCATACTTGTTTCATTTATCAACCTTTAGATTAAATGAGTGGCATGATGTATGAACCTAGCTCTCAAGCTTAACTCCATCATTCTATGTCACTCTCTGACGTCCATCCTTATTTCGTTCTGCACTCAACAGTGCGTTGTACTTCTAGATGTACAACATTCGTACATTCACCAAGAATATACACGACAAGCTTGGAATCTGTGCCACCCGAGCAACGTCCCGTCATCCAAACGGTATAGCCATATCATCAGCATCTCACAGTACTGACCACGTCGTCAACCATAACGTGTCATCAAGCGAGCCGTCAATTGGCACTCTCAGAGGCCCTCCTCATGTTACGTGAACATGAATACGATCTAACATCTGAACTCCAGAATGAATGCATTATCTTAAATTTAAAGAAATTGATTGGTGTATTTATTTTTAATAATAAATTACGTGCCACCCGAGCAACGTATCGTTATCCAAGAAAAACCCCATATCATCAATCAATTAATTTTAAGTCTAAGATCACTTGAATTATTGTCCATTAAGTGTTAACCAAATGATTCAGAATTAAAAATGGTATTTTCAGTATTCTGGGTAAAACTACTCGAGTGTTCTTCAGAGTACTCGAGTGTTCTTCCATTATTTCCAGATTACTCGAGTCGTTCATGACTACTCGAGTTGTTCATGCATTCCAGAAAGTCAGGTTCCAGTTCTTGTAAAAATAATCGAGTGATTCATGAATTACTCGAGTGTTCTTCACCATTTCCAGAAAACTCGAGTGACCCCTGAATTACTCGAGTGGTTTATCAGTAAGTACTCTGGTCATATCTGTCATGACTCGAGTCCTGAGCCTGATACTCGAGTGTTTTAACACAAAAACTAACTGTTTGATCACAAAATACTCGAGTGCCCTGCTAAATACTCGAGTGTTTTATGCATAATAGAATGGAAACTTATTTTTCACACACCATTTTCAATTCTAACCATTTCTAATCCAAACCAATGATCAATAGAGTTCATATGACACATATTGAACATGTTTAAACACTTAGAACATATCAAATAACAGATTTCACATAGAATCAAGAGATTATGCATAAAACATACAATTTCACAACTTAACATTTCAAATTGCAAAATACTCAATGAACTTGTGAATTTAAGCTTAATACAGCTTGCATGCATCATATGAAACTTGCTCAAAATAACAGTAGAGCATAAATTGGTCTCCAAACCAAAGTCCTTATTCAATCTAAGCCCTTAGAGCCTCTTGGTGGCTATCTAACCAAAATCATGAAATTTAAACTCTATCTAGTGAATAGAAAGACTTCCCCTTACCTCACTGACGTGAATCAACAAGAGATTTGCAAAAGAAAGCACCACAACACCAAAAACCTCTTCAAGCATCACATGCAGGACAGTTTTGAGTGGAGGTCCAAAATGGAATTGGTTGACATATGAAACAGAGATAGAAATTGGGGAAATTAGAATTTCTAAACTCTATGCAACATCTACTAGCTATAGAAACCGAATTGAGACTCAAAGAACTCGTGAGCTTACCGAAAATCGAATCCAAAGTGAGCTTCAGGAAAAGGTTTGACAGCAACAAGCTCCACTTCCAAGCTTCAATTTTTCCTTCACACTCACTCTCAGCTCACGAATTTGGTGTTTATACAAAGCTCGAGATGTGAGCTATGTATTAGTGTATAATTTGTGGTTCGAATCAACACAGAGATGGAGAATTAAAGTAAAGAACTCAGGAACCCTAACTTCAACAACTCACACGAATTTTAGCCAAAATGCTTCACAAATTCGGGTTTATTGGCTTTTATAGAAATTGGACGAGTTCATGCATGGCGACACGACGCCATTGAAGTGTAGAGAAGGGAGTATACGTGGCAAGGAGAGGGAATCGGTGGTGGTGACTCACCAAACGCACTAACTCGTGCAACTCTGACCAGAACACTCGAGTCTTTTCAGAAACACTCGAGTGTTTTGACCAGTTTTTGAAAAATAATAATTTTATTTACTTTCCCTCCAAAACCTTTCCTATAATTACTTCTAGGTCCCAACTCAGGGACTAATATGCAAAATATTTATTTTCATGCATAAACATACTTACAAAATAAAATTCATGCATCCACTAATAACATAATCACAGATTTTAATCAAAGATTAAAAATAGAAATAATTAATTATAATAAACTTTATAATTAACATTTCATTAATCAGGGATTAAAATTTTGGAGTGTTACACAAGTGTTCCCCAATTGAAGTTGAAACCCCTTTTTGTTCTTTAGAAAATAACTTTAATTTGGTTCAACTCAATTGTAAAGCACTTGACCCTAATTATGCATAACTATATGAATGTAAACTTTATACTTGATATACATCCTATTTATACATTATCATATCATTCGCACTTTAATAACAATAATTATGAAAACAATACTAATTCCTAAACAATCAATATCAACAAACACAATTTACCTAACTAAATACTTAGGGTTTATAAACTAATTCTACCCCCTTAACCTTAAACCTAGCCAATCAATTATATACACCTAATTAAGTCTCTATCACTATTAGTAAACCCTTTCTATAATACTAAACCAAAGTACACCCCTTACCTTGAGGAGAGAGAAAGAGAAATTGGGGTTTTGATGGAGCTCCCATACCAAGCTCCAATCCAAGCTTCCAAGCTTCCTATCCCATGTCCTTTAACTCTTTCTAAGCCCCCTTGATTGATTGTGAGACTCTATTCTATGGATTGCTCATATTGGGGTTTTATGTTGAATTGGGATTTCATGAGAAAGAGGGAGTAATATATGATTTTGGAGAGGGAAAAACATAGGGAAGAGATTTGGAAGTGATTTGTGGCACTAATTTGTTGTAACTTTGAGTAACTATGGTGATTGGGGAAGATTAGGGTAGAGAGAGAATGAGTTTCGTGCCCTAGAGAGAGAGCACTGGGAGGGAAATTGAAGAAGACCCAAAACACTGTTTTTAAGCTGAAATACTCGTACTACTCGAGTAGTCAGTGCACTACTCGAGTAGTCCGTGAAATTCCCTTTTCTTGACTTGCTGTTTGGACAGACTACTCGATTAGTCAGTGCACTATTCGATTAGTCAGTGACTAATCGATTAGTCAGTGCACTACTCGATTAGTCTGGCTTGTTTTCTTTTCTTCGCATTTTAAAGTGCCATAACTTTTTCGTTAACCGTCGGATCTTGCTCAAATTTGAAAGCAAGCTTCCTAATAAGTCCAACTTCATATCCAACGGTGGAATTTGGGTTTAGAGTTATGGATCTTCTATTTCTAATTTCCTAAAGTCCTATGCTCTTAATTCTTAAACAACCTTTCTAAACCACAAGTTTAACCTAACATATTCCTTTCTCTACACTCCCAACCTCTTCTAACGTATTTCTATCTTATATAAACCTACTCTTAGCTAATTACTACATTCTAAACACTTAAGCACATATTAGTTCTAATACCAATTAACGCTTTCTAACGAAATCGACACTTGAGAAGGCTATAACGCTTATCATACTTCTACTAACTAATGCACCTAATCACTTAGTAAATTTGGGGATGTTACACATATCATTAAAATAAACCCACATGCCACAACACACTTAAAATTTCCAAATAAATTATTAAGGCACTTAAAATAAATTACCCTTGATACACATAATTTTTCCATATCATGAATAAGGGTAATTCACTTGAATTTAATTTAAAAGAATGTAATTAAAATTGTAATAGTTGTTGGACAACTGGCAAGTATACTTGGTCAGCAAGTAATAAAGTGTAAGTAATATTATCGTTCCCACGAGGATTGTAAATTGCTTTCAATAATTTCCACCTTATTATAATTACTAATGAAACTTGAAAATTAAATTATATTTGATTTTTTATTAATTAATTATAAAAACTAAATTAAATAACAAAACAGAAAATAAATGGTGTTCGAGAATTGAATTTGAAAAACGTTAGGAACGTGGTTTCATTGCATGACCTAAGTTATTAGTTATGAATCTCCGTTTTCCATTAAATCTATGACAACCCAGAGGTAGAAAAACTTGATTCCTCACAGTAATTACGTTTCTTACCTAATCACCACCCTTAATTCCTTAAGCAATTAATGATTAAATAACCAACAAAAAAGAACACTTGAATAATAAAGTCATATAAGCCCCAACTGTATTCCTACACATTGGGCGGTTATATGTTTGATTGCAAGGGCATAGCCAATCCCAATTTTCCAATCTAAGACTAAGTTCACAAAACATAAACAGATCCAAATTTATGCATAACAATTAAACCACAATCAAACAATCGATTTAAATGAAAAACATCAATTCAGAATTTCATAAACTAATTATCCATGCAAATCCACCATATTCCAAATTGAGGGTTTTAGCTTCACATATTGAAATAAGAAAAACAAAGATCAAAGAAAGAATTCATGATCATAGACAACCTGAAATTCTCAATAGATCTTCAATCTTCAAGTAGGATTCCTCAGCTCTTGATCTTCAATCCTCTTAACCTTCTAATTCTCTTTCAAAACTATGTAATCTCCATTTCTAATCTCCCCTATTCTATTCATAGAACCTAATTTAAATAGTAAAAACTAATCCTGAAACAAATCCATCAAATCTTATTATAAAGCCCAATAACTCGCCGCACACGCGCCTAGGCGTGGCCATGGTAACACCCTAATTATTTCTACCCTTAATTACCCATTAGAGTAAAAAGTGAATTTAGAAATTTCTTTTTAACTTATAAAAATCTTCGTGACAAATGGACGAATTTTCCTTTGTTTTCCTAGCTTTCCTAGAAATAGTTTTTCCTTGAAAACCTGATAAACACATTTATTCATAATATCCAGAAGCCAGCAGGGCTAATATCAACATATATCAAACTTGGTGCACCATTGTGCACATACCACAGCACATGTATATCAACATGAGAGTATAACAGCAATATAAACAAGTTTTGGAAATAGTATTTTCCCAAAAGACTCCTTTCCCCAAAGGAGTTGTCCGAGGGCCACCCTAAAAGAGATATTTACATTATATACCACAAAACAAACTACATCATGTCATCAAAAGGCCAAGGACAAAACCATGTCCTACTAAACTAAAACCTACTCTCCCTCACAGGGAGAGTACTCCTGCTCGGCCGGAAAATGTGCTAGCTCGGTCTCAGTACCTGTGTAAAAACAGTAAGGAGTGAGCATTACAGATAAAATTAGGAAAGCAGTTCCTGATATGACATAATAACTGACTAATTCAAACACAAATATTTCAAGTAATTCACATTTATCACATACTCAATCACATCATGCTCACAAATTCACCAAAAACAGTTAAGTAGCTTTCCTCTTCTTTTCACTTTATCATTTACTTACTTTCATAATGTTTTCCTTTTCTTGTTTCTCATCTTTTCCTTTCTCCCATTTATTCAAAGCTTTTTATATCTTTTAGGGCATTGTGTGTATATCCATTGTTGCGCACAACCTTAGTGTGTCGTCTTACAATTGCACACGTGTTCCCCGTGTGGCTTACACAATCATTGCGTACGGACCAATCGCGACTTATTGCACGAAACCACATGCGCGACTTACTGCACCCGGCCACATGTCTTACTTTAACCTGGTACACACACAATCCATTCCATTATTAATGCACCACTAGGATTTAATTGCACGTGCTAGGGCATTAGCACCCATTACGAATTTAAACACCCATCAGGAACTTTAACACCCATTAGGCATCACCCGTTAGGTCCATTCATATTACTTCTCTCTTTATTTTCTCTTCTTTTTTCTCTTTAATTTTCATTTCACATTAATTTTATTTTGCAGCGAATTGATCCATTGGTGACACACGCGTCTAACGGGGCGTTTCACCTAATGGGGCATTTGGACACCTAGCAGGGCACCTAGCTGGTTAGTGTCCCCCAATGGTCAATTCCGCTGCACATTCCTTTAATCTTTAACTCTTAATTCAACATTCTTTCCTTGATTTAGTTTATTATTTTCCATTCAAGGTTCATTCATCATAGTCCATCATCATTATAGTATAACTTTTCTCTAACTCATTTAATCATTTCTATCATCTATCCACTTTGCCATTTATTGTATAATTTTCTATGTTAGCATTTTCTAAGTCCAACATCAAATAATCATCATTCATACATTTTTAACATCAATCCACATATATACCAAATATCACAATCACACATAATATCACAATTATCATAGCTATCTCATTTCCTTAGTTCTTATACTCTAATTACTAATTATATCCACTATCCTAATGTGTAATATCCTAAACTAACACCCAATCTTAGAAAATCACTATGAGCATATTAGAAAACCATCCCTAAGTTAGGGTAACATCCACTCCTTACCTCAAGAGTGATGAGAGATAAGGAGACTTGTTCTCTAGCTTGCTTTGTGACCTAGCTCTTTAGAGCCTTAAACCCTTGTACCTCTTGAGATACCTTAGCCTTAAACACTAGATAGAGTTTAAATTATGTGAAATTGATTAGAGAGCCATCAAGAGGCTCTAAGGGCTTAGTTTGAATAGGGAACTTGGTTTGGAGACCAATCCATGCTCTAAAAATGATTTGAGCAAGTCACATTTGATGCATGCAAACTATTTGGAACCTGAAATTATGCATTAATTGAGTATTATGAATTTTGACATGTTGAGTTGTTGAATTTCCAAGTTTATGCATAATTACATGAATCTATGCAATTTCTGCGATTTGATATGTTCTAAGTGTTGGAACACATTTGATATATGTTATATGAACTCTGTTGATCATTGGTTTAGATTAAAATGGGTTAAAATTGAATTTGGTATGTTGAAACCCAATTCTGAGTATTCTGCTGTCATGAAAGACTCGAGTATTCTGAGAAAGACTCGAGTGTTTCCTGACACAGAATCACCAGAATTCTACACCACACTCGAGTCTTTGATGAACCACTCGAGTATTCTGGGTTGATGAATAACTCGAGTACGAGATGAACCCCTCGAGTCCTTTGAAAATTTCTGAAACAAACTTTTTATGAACAACTCGAGTCCTTCATGAACTACCCGAGTCTTTGGTGTTGTCCGATGCAAATTTTTCCAGAAAGCCATAAACTACTCGAGTCTTCTGGGAACTACTCGAGTCTTTTTTGACAAAAGTGCTCAAATACCATTTTCCAAGTAAACCACTTTTATCTAAACCTAATATAACATAAAGACATGTCATGAGCTAACCATATGACTGATTCATGTTTGGATTGGATAATTATTATTTTCTTGAATGGATTCATGGAACACACTTTAGTTGCTCCGAGATAATGTTGGATATTATCAAAGTAACTTAAATACCAATCAACTAAATTAAATTGCATTCATCCTGGAGTTTGGATGTTAGATCGTTTATCATGTTTTATTAACATGTGGAGAGCCTCTGGGAGTGCCACTGCGGCTCGCTTGATGACACATTATGGTTGATGATGTGGCCAGCGTAAGTGATACGCTGATGATATGATTATTCCGTATTGGACGACGGGACGCTGCCCGAGGAGCGCGTTATGTATCATTACCAAGCTTGTCGTGTACATTCAGGTTGGAATGTGCGAATGTTATTGTACAACTAGGAGTACAACGTACTGTTGAGTACAAATATGAAGTAAAGGATGGACGTCGGAGAGTGACATATATTGATGGATTTAAGATTTGAGAGTTAGACCCATACATTATGCCACTCATCTTTCATTAACTTAAAGTTAATTATTTGTAAATAAATGTGAGCATCCTATTTGCATCAAGTATTTGCTATGTGTTAACTATGATTGTTAACTGATTCGATGCTATCTGTTCATGCTTACATTGCTTATATTTTTATGCTTTTTCCGTTATGTGTATAGTATTGCTTATCCCCATGCCCTTGTAAGTGATGTCGCGATATCTCGCCTGCATCGAGATCCGCCCACTCCCTAGTGGAGTTTGGATCTATGAGGATCACCAAGCAGTGTATGAGGGTGAGGTGGAGCTTACCTTCTATCACCCTAATCCACTGGTTCGGATCCGTCCTCGTAGATTCAGGATCCCCATCATATATACCATGCATGTACCCCCTTTTTACACTTACCATGGACCACCTCCCACTCGACCAGCTCGCTCGTACCATAGTTTTCGATTCAGACCTACCCGCTCACACCCTTTTTCTACTAGAGTCGTTCGAGAGGAGACTCCTGCATCTGATCCGACAAGTCCTATTAGAGTCACACCAACACCTGACCCTGTACCCAGTGGTGGGGTACCTACTCCGTCCGGTGAGATTGAGGAGGATCCTGTCGAGGACGAGAGCGGAGGCTAGCCTGTTGAGCATTCTACCAGGAGTCAGTGGAGGGATGATGATCCATAGGGACATGCATAGGATAGTTGGTGTGGATTATGGATCTGGTGATGCTGCTGCTATGGAGGAGATTTGTTGTGTTTGATGATGACTGCTGCTACTACTACTAGGAGACTACTACTGCTACTACTACTATGTGATGAGATCAACTTTGGAGTCTTTATTTTGTTTAAGTAGATATTATATATATTAGCTTTGAGAACTCTAGAGCATTGATCTATTTTGATTATATATATATAGATCATAGGCAAAACTGTTCATATGGTCCCCTAAGTTATTTATTTGTTCCAATCTGGTCCCCTAAGTCATTTTCGTTTGAAAGTGGTCCCCTAACTCATGTAACATTAGCATCGTTAATCCTTTCCGTCCATTACCACCTAACATCGTCTATTTAAGTTCACGTGCAGCCAGAGTGCCCAATGTAGGCGATCCACGTGTACCCTCCCTTTTACCACGGTAAAAGTTTAAAATGGTGGAGTCAAATGACGCCGTTTTGGTGCTTGAAGCCACTCACTTCATCTTCTCCTTTCTTCCATGAGAAGTCGTTATGAGCTAAGAGATAAAAACACTAAACTTTGGAGGGAAAACAGAGGGTTGCTAGGGCATTTTCTAAGAGAGAACGAACTGCAACATTGTCATTGATTATGAGCGTGATAAGGAGTTCATTCATGGACGGAAAGGACTAACAGTGCTAACGTTACATGAGTTAGGAGACCATTTTCAAACAAAAAAGACTTAGGGGACCAGATTGGAACAAAAAAATAACTTAGGGGACCAAACGAGTAGTTTTACCTAGATCATACTATGGACTTGTATGGTTGGACTTGGAACCTTACTCTATCTGGACTATGTATCGTACTTTCATATATGTATGAAAATCTATGTTTCTATCATACTCTGTGTCATGGTCCTGATATTTCCGCTTACTCTGATTATAATTAAAAGGAATTCGGTTATGGTATTCACAAATGGTAACAACTTTGTTAAATGACGTAACAAATGGCATCACTCATGTTTTCAATGTACGATCTATAATTTATTTTACCAAACCAAAGAGAACGCCATCTAAGTTTCGAAGTAACATGATTTCTGAAATTAAAGTAACTACCGAATTCACTATTTAAAGTAATAAGTATTCCAAATTCCAAGATCCAATATTTTGGTTTGTGCACCCGCTTCTTTTAGAAAATAAAAAGGAAAAATTTAATCCTATATTTTCTACACCTAAACAAGTCCATATCCTTTCGAGTAAAAGCTTATTATATAATTAATTACTCGGTTAAGTATGAGGGTGTCACAGTTACCCGTTGGATCTTGCTCAAACTTTAAAGCAAGCTATCCTGCATACCCAACATCATATCCAACGGTGTAATTCATGTTTAGATTTACAAATCTTGTATTCTAAATTTCCTAAAGTTCTATGTTTCTAACTCCCAAAACTACACTTCTAATCAACTAACTTAAATTATTATTATCATTATCTTCACCCTATGTTTATTATCATATCAATTATACTTGAAATTAAATTAAGGATGTTACAATTATCTCCCACTTACCAGAATTCCGTCCTCGAAATTTAGTTGACATTGAACAATTGTGGATTCGACTCCTTAATCTTGTCCTTCAATTCCCATGTAGCTGTTGGAAACCAACAAGCGGGCTTAGCAATTACTAGAGAGGGGGGAGAATAGTAAATGGAAGCAACAATACCAAATATTTCGGATGGAATTAAGAAATAGTGGATAAAACTTATTTTTCTAGAAAAGCTACGAAATACTCGAGTCTTAAGCCAACTACTCGAGTCTTAGACCAAGATCCACTCGAGTCTCAGATGAACGACTCGAGTCTTTCGTGCAGTTCAACAATAAAAAAGTTTGGTAAAAATGCAGATTATCCCACCAACTTAATTCCAAACAGTTCAGAGTCAAGTATAACGAGGTAGTAAGCAATTAACTTGAAACATAACAACTTAAAAACACTTAATTGTTGCGGAAATACTACCCAATCAATTTACCCCTATTTCTTAAGACAAAAATAGTTTTGGTTGAGCAATATAACAAGAATGCTATAAACCAACACACAACCAAATTTTATTCTGGTTCACTCCTAAATGAGTTACATCCAGTCCTCCTAAAACTTTTAGGAGATTTTCTATTAATCAAATTGTTAGAAATATTACAAGGATTATTGAGATAACCTCACTTAACCTAACCCTTCCAAGAGTGTACCAAACTCTTGAATTTCTACCCCAATTTGATGTTGGTGATGAAGAACTTCTTCATAAGCTCCTTGAAACCTTCAAGAGCCTCACCAAGCTAAGAACCTCTTAGACTTTTGCTTGAGAACCTCTCAAGTCTTTTGAACACCTAAGAACCTCTTAGGAATTGCTTGGAAACCTTCCAAGACTTCTAGCAACAGAACGATTTAAAGTGTATGACGAATTTCACAAATGAATTCGTAACAATTAAGCACAGCTCAAATTAATGAGACCTTGTAACACCCCAATTTGGACTTAGAATTTTCACTAAAAATTTGCGCCATTTTTTTTTTATATAACATTATCAAAATCAATTCAGTTTAATTCTTTTACCAAAAGATTTTCTTAAATACAATTTGATTCAATTGGTTTACCAAAAATGTTTTGGTACTTGTGTCATAAAATTCTATTTCCAAAAAGAGATGTTATCATCCAACACATTTCCAAAAACTCATTTTCTAAACGTCATATTTAGTCGATGGTTAACTTGCGGAAAAATAGTTTAATTACTTTATGAATATAATATATAACAAAAGAAACTTCTTTTATTTCATTTCAAATAATCATTTATTACAACAGGGGTTACATTCGGGATAGAGTAATCATGTCCTACCCATCTAGAGATGGAATACAAAAACAAAGACTATACTAACTTAGATTACTAATCTTCATTGCCATCCTTCATCACAAGTATATGAGAGATTCCTCGGCTGCCGCTTCTACGTCCTCCTCATAATGATGCTCCATTTCACGATCCTTCTCCAACTTAAGCAACCATAACTTGTAATGCTACATGATCTGACATCTGTGAACATTGTCCCCAATGTCCACAGGGAAAGGAAAGAAGAGAGAGAGTCAACGATCCGGACGAATGGTCGTCGACGGTATGGACTTACTCTAAGGGATCACATTAAGACACAAATATATGCAATAACTATAACATTTCCTCATTCACAGCTCATAATTACCACTTTATTCTTATAACTTATTATACTTCCTCTTTCATCGTATTAATATCTTCTCTTAAAGTTCCATACTCATAGTCTTTCCACTAGGTCTTTCCATAATACAACCGTCAATGATTTAGGGAGGGAAATCATTGAGGTAAGGGAACAGTCAGCACACACGATACATCTCCTCTTCATCATCCAACCACAACCTAAGTCGGAAAGCAGATGGGATGCACAGGAATCCTAACCATGCTGACATCGAAGCCAAAGGGTACGTACCAGCTGAAACCACGCAAGTTGGTCAGCAAATAAAATCAAGCTGAAACCACGCCAGTTGGTCAGCAAAATCAAATATCAGTTCATAAGTTCATAAAAAGACGATGGCTTCTAGTCCCATTCGGATTCCCTCTACACCATCTAAGATTTGCTCAAGGGGGCGACAGCTCTATCCCTAGTTGTACATGTAGCCCTCGCTACGATCAACGACCAGCAGGTGCCCTTGATCACTGTAGCATCGTTCCACCTAGGGAAGCGCTCTTAGGCTTCTTGACGAATCACCATCATTGCCCTCCCCTATCGCAATCACCACTTGGCGGAATGCACGACCTCCAAGTATCCGGTATCTTTCCTCTCCACTACTTCGCTCTCAACGTAGTTAGAAAGGATTGGGTCCTAAAGTCTTTTAAATCTTTTTAAAGTCTTTTAGAAATCTTTTCTTAATCCTAAGTTTGGTCGACCCATTCTAAGCCGCACTTCTAACGGGTCTCGACCTCTAAGGGACCATAGCAACCACCTCCCTAAAGTACAGTGGATTCCACAAGACATGAGCCACGTCAAAGTCATTCACGTGGCCAATCGCTTAAGTCATTGTGCCGTTCGCACCATCACTGTACACTAACAACGATCTTCAAATTTCACAAGATTCAAATAATCATTTTGCATAATTTATTTTCACAATCATAGATATTTCAAGTCCTTTTCATAGGAACAACAATTCAATATACATCGAGCACACTTCCATAGGATAAATCCTTATCCCAAAATAATCCCAACATATTTGTTATCTCATCACTTATCATTTTATCATCTCCAAAATCATTAAAGCAATATCCAATATACAACTTCAGAATATACAACATGGTATAACAATTATTAACAGACATAATATTGAGGAATCGTATTTTTCGTAAGGACGGCGGAACACACACACATTTGCCGTCTTACTACTCAACCTATAGATTCCTAGTTCCGACCTTTGAGATGATACGGAACGTCCTAATGCTACCTCAGTGCCATATGTCTTAGGAAGGTTGCTCTCTTACCTGAGATCCATGCTTACTCTGTTTTCAACCTTTGCGTTCACAGCTCCAGCAGCTCGTTCACTTTTAATTCCTTTTTTTTTAAATGATGAACGACATACAATCAATATCACGCAAGTATCTTATACTATCTATTCGCTAATGTAAGGACTAAACCCAAAGTACCCAAGTACCTTAAAACAGAAATCCCTTTTTAAAACAGAAACCCTTTTTAAGGCGTTAGATAACTTAAAATAATTCCTTTTTGCAAAACACACTTCCAACAAATACCACTTTCTTAAATAACCTTTGAAATCAAAAGACTTTGTATTAGGATATACAACACTTGAAAAGTAAATCATTCCTTTTCCGAAACTCAAGGCCTCTTGAACAGTACTAAATAAAATCTTTAAAACCAATCATTAAATCAAAATCACTATTCAAAATATACAACCATTATACACATCCTAAGATCTATAAATTAAATACAAAATTTAGAACTTACTCAATTAAATCTAAAGAGACTGCTTATACTTTCATTAACTCATAATTCAATTCCAAATGCTTATATAACAACTACCATTATAAGCCACTTAAACAAATAACTTAAACTTGATATAATTTTTTTAATCATTTGGACAGCCAGAAACACATTTTTTAAAAATCAATACAAACACTTAACGCATCAACAATCATTCTAAAATATGAACTCATTCACTTATCAAGTCAAAACAAGTTCTAAAGTTGATGCAACTCAAATTAAGATTCTGGACAGTAGCACAAAATAAAGTTGCATCTCTTCACAGTTACCCAAAATTCATTCTTTTCAATTTCCTACTAAAAGATTCACATCAAAGTTCTAAAAAATGAAATTAAGCTTAAGAAAGTAATATTTTTCCACACTTATTCAACTATGGGCAGCACTTAAATTATTTCAATTTACCTTAAATCTTATAGACATACTACTAAGGTCAATATAAAACAGATCGGGACAACCACTCAAACAATTTGCACTTACTCACAATTTTCATCAAATTAAAGTTCTAACCTCTATTTTCAAAGAACTAAGAATTATAACTCAAAAATACTTATAACTTACAAAAATAGTTACATATAGATTATTTAGAGAAGTATCGTATCAATTAGGCAACAATATTCACAGCATGCATTTACTTATCTAGTGAAATACTATAACTTGCCTAAAAACTTTAAATATTATATTTTTACATCAAAATACAACTCATTTCTTATTTACTAAATTCAAACAATATGATAACCATACCCAAACATACACACATACATTAAAATCATTTTTATAATTACTTAAATCAATTTATTAAATTTGAACAGTATACAATACAAACTCAAAAATCACTTTTACAAGACATTTCACAATTATCATACAAGCATCAGTAAGACAACAGTTTAGTAAACAACTAGAACATTAAGGCATACATTTACAAAGTCACTTTTATATTTCCTTTTTAACTCTATATATAAAAAGTCTTAGCATAAAATTCACATATTGATTTAATCCAAAACAATTTCTATCATTGATGCAACTAATTTAGATTTTTGGACAGCATGCATACTTAAACTTAAAAATTCAATTTCTCTTAAACAGAAAATCGAAAACACATGCCGTTTCTTTCTAAATTCTTATTACAACTTCTACTATAATAAAATGACAAAATTAGACAAAATAAAATAGTTGCATCTGCTGTACAGCCACAGAAAAGTTGCATTACTTTAATAAGTTCAAGTAAAACAATCCAAACAATCATACACAATTCCTACTTATGCTAAAAACTTTAAAAATACTAATATTTCAAATAAAATATCACTTTTTCATGCATCCTAAATTTCTGGACAGCAACTAAATATTTTTATAAAATCAAAGCAATTAATCAGAACACTTATTTCTATTGATTTCTATATCATATTTGCACATACAAACAAAGTATCACTAACATTCTCAAAAATAGTCATTTGGGATCTTAAATAAATAAATTTTTCAGATTTAAAAATAAATTCCCAGAATAAAAATGAAACTTTCAAAATTAATCTTTTCTATATAAACATATAATATATTCTATAAACACACTAAAACAATCATCAAATCAATTAGAAAAATTCAATAAATTTAATTTCTTTTTCTAAGAACTTCGACCAGCATAAATAAAAAATTAGAAAAATATTTTCAATTCCTAAAGCATCCCTATAATATAATTACATCATTACGTACACTAAAAACAAAACAATACAAGAGATCTATTCCTTAACAAAATATAAAATAGACTTCTTTTAAGAGAATGATTCATTTTTTTCCAGCAAATAATATTACAAATATATCAACCACATACTCATAAAATAAATCAAAAACACCTGTTCTTATAGGTTTATAACAACTATCATATTTCCTATTCCTTTTAAACAATCAAATATAATTTAACTACCAATCATACAACAAATAAATTACAAAAATTATTTAAAATATCATCATAGACCTTACGGTCCAAAATTATTTTTTTTTTCCAGAAAATTTATTTTTTTATTTATTCAATTACTCATTGTTCTTAAACTTAAATCCAGACAGTAGAAAATCCAATAAAATCAGACAGTAACAACTACATAAAAATAAATTTCATGACATATGATTCCATATACTTTATTTGCATCAAAATTTTCCAGAATATTATTTTATTTCTAAAAATCATTTTTAATTCCTTTCATCAGTTTCATTTCTTTCTTTAAGAAATTACTTATTCTTTTGAAGATTAACCAAAACTCAAGCACACATGAAATACAACATACAATATCATCTAATCATATATATACATACATATATGTCACACGCCCAAAATAAAGAAAATAAAATAAAAAATCCTTTTTAATTCCTTTTTAAATTTTCTATTCCCTTTATAAATCAACAATACAAATACACATACCAAAACACACAAATAAATCTTCAATATTTTTACTATACATACCACGGTTCATACATATATATAGATACCAGAGATTAAAATTTTTCTATTTATCATTTACTCATTGATTATTATTTCTTAATACAAAGACATAAAACAATGAAAAGAAGAATACCAAATTATTTAATCTTACAATTTTTTTTCCAAAATTCATATGTTCTAAGAAACAAAATAAACCCAGAAAAATAAATTAATCAATCTCATCAGAATATTTAGTCATCTTAAGAATTTTAAGAAAAGGGGAGATGAATCCCTTTAAACACTCTTTTGTGTCCCTTTTCCCATTCTTAATTCATATGACTTCAAAAATAATTTCACATACTCAAAAGTAACTTTAAAATGAAAATAAAAGTTCAGAACATAACTATAGAAAATTTCAGAAGATTGAATCAAAACTAAAATCAGAATAACTTAAAAATAACTTAAATACAAAAGTGATTTTAGGAATACCTCTACTCCTTAAGCTTTTTAGAAAACTTCAAGCAACCAAGAAATTACTTCCTCCCTCTAGCTTACTCGTCCCCCTCTCTATATTTTTCTCCTTGGAATGTATTTTTTTTTTCTTTGTGAAACTATCAGAATTTTGTGTGTGAAAGAGGTGAAACTAAGGCTCTCTATTTATAGGTGTTTGGAGGTGCATTCCCCTTCATATTTCTGACCTAAATTTCGTGGCCCCCCCCCCTCCAAGTTCCATTCAAAAATTTTCAAATACTACTTGGAACATGAACTAGCATTAAATGGGACTTTGTTGATTCCTAAGGCATTTTAATTCAAGGATAACTCTCACAAACTTCAGAACTATTCTTCCCCTCTTTCCACACTAATTTTGGACAGTGCATAATATTAGAAATAGGAGAGAAAAATTCTCATTGGTTCATTGTGGAGGTGCCTACATAATTATCCACTCATATAACTATTAGAATTTGATTTTCTACCTACTGTACAAAATTTTTCGTAAACATTAAAATAAAAATTTTATTTTTACATATTAACATTCTAAATTTTCATACGATCATTTTCATATAAATTTTGTAATTTTTGGACTTACGGTTTGAAAGTTATGAATTTTTGAAGTCCTAAGGTCATTTCTTCAAAAATACACTTCCTAAACTTTTCAAATATTTTAAAATAAGAAAAATACGAAAATAAATTTTATTTAAATGATAATACATTATAAAACTTCAGAAATGCATTTTTATTTTCAAAGTAAAATATACTTTAGTCAAAAGGCTATTTAATGCATTAAAACCATACATTGGTTCTTAAAACTCAAAAATTCGTTTACTATTGCAGCAGTGATAAAATTTCGAAAACTCAAAAATAAAAATCAAAGCTTTACATTTTCATAATCTAGATTTCGATACGATCGTTTTGACATATCATTTGTAATTTTTCGACGTACGGTTGAAAAGATATGAATTTCTAAAGATAGGATACTCTAATCCATCAAAAGACAATTCATTTTCTAAAAATCATTTAAATCAAATACTTTACCTTAAAATATTTCATTTAAATAGGCTAGGGAAAACATTGGTATATATATAATATATATATATGTCACGTATATATATATATATTCATATATATATATATATATATATATTTTTAATTAAATCCAGGTATCAAAATCAAGCATAATTTCCTAATTTCAATTATAAAATCACAAATAAATTGGGTAAAATTGTGGGTCTCACAATCCTCCCCAACTTAAAGATTTCTCGTCCCCGAGAAATACGCACAGAGACAAGCAAGGAAACACACAAGGTTATTCAGACATTCTTACTACCCTTCACTTTGTTATTCACTTCTTTTGAGAATATATCCTTCCTTCGATGTCTTCGTCGATCAACACTCTTTTACTGGTCAACCTTTGCCATAATGCCGCGCGGGAGTTGAATTGAGTCAAATTTAAAGGTAGGCAACAAACAATAATTGTCACAATAGTAGTTTGGTCAAACCAGAAGTATTAAAGGTAAGTGAGTATGAATTATTCATAAGGGATATTGGCATTTTGATAATAGACTTGATAAGAAGAGTTTGTTATTTTCGAACTTGGTGTCAATCCAGAAGTACTTTCTTGTATGCATATCAAAACCATAATCGCTGGCTGAATTACTGCTTATCTTCATACTACTTATGCCATACGGGTACTTGTCACTACACTTTTCTAACATAGACTCTACTTAACCTTTTGCTCCCCAACTTTGATCAAGCTTATACCACCTATTACACAACCTTACATCAAAGCCCACCATAAAACTATGATTACTCCCTAACTACCCGACTTTTCACTTACTTCCTTGCCTTCTAAGTACCACTTAAGGACCGACTCTAAACCATTATTCCCAAAATTCCTAACTTTTCACACTACCGTACCATCACCTTGTCCCTTCAGCCACTTAAAATTCATGTGTTATGCATACAAGTGTTACTTCCTTCATAACTTTATATGGTAGGGTTATGTTTTAATCACGAAAATTCGAGAAAAGAACTTAGGATTTTACTGAAATTTGGCATTTGGTCGAATAGTTTGATGGAAGGTGATCATTAGATTGGATATTTTTCTGACAAAAGGAAGTTCTTTTTAATTTGGGAGGGTCAAATTATCGCAAAAATACGAAGATCAAGTTCAATAATCATAAGAAGGGTGATTGGGTTCTTTTCAAAAATCGAAACGAAGTAAGGTAATGTCTTGACTTGAACTCCATTCTCCTCTGGCAGTCCTTAAAATACCACACTTTTTCCAAGAATTGGTTTCCGCATTCTCACAAGGAGTTCTATTCAGCATACTTAAGCACAAACATTCATTGATCTCACGAAAATTTCAACATTATTATATCACAGGAAAAGCAGAAGAAGGAATAATCCTTCAACATAACCAGTCAAGAAACAAATTATCACGAATCCACACAAAAGAAGTAAACACAACTAGTGAATACCCCACTTCGTTCAAACAACTCAAACCTAAGAACGACTAGCAGCATTAACATCCTCATTCCCCATCATAGCGAATACTCTTCCGTTTCCCTTTGGTTTATCAGAACCCTTTTCACGCTTTGGTTCCCAGCAGTTCCTCGCAGTGTGTCCTGGTTTGCTACAGTTGAAGCAGTTCGGATTCTCATAAGGGTGATTTGGTCCATAATAGTCTTTGTTGCAGTGACCACTCAGCTGGATTACACCTCTCTGACCTTCTTCACCATTCCCATTACCTCGAGCACCACCATTACTGATGTTATTACCATTCCACGTTCTCTGATTCCCACCATTGTTGTTGTTGTTGTTTCCATCTTGATGTTGATTGTTTCCAAAACCACCGGGGATCCATGGACTTCCAACTTGATTCTTTTCCATACTTACGATTTTGCTGATGAGAACCACGATACCTCTGATTCCTCCTACCAGGCACCTTGTTGTGTCGAGACTTCCTAGCGAAGCCATGCTTAGCAGAGTAATTGACCGGTTTCGCCTTTGCATCTCCTGTCGGAGATTCCCCTGCCAACCAGTTGCTCGGTCTTCTTGCCCGTCCAAACTTGGGAAACTCCAAATGTGGAAAAGCTATCTGTAGTCCTAACCTCAGACTTTTTTGGAATTCAGGGTTTGCGTCATTGCTACTACTGCCTTGACTAGTCAGACTTGCAGAACATCCTTGCATCTTCATTTCCGCGCCAATCCTAACTCTTAGTTTACTCTAGGACTAAAACTACCGCAACCCAGACACAAACAAACATAACCAGAGTTACACAAGGAAAGCATATAAGGCTATGCTTAAGGCCACTAAGGACAACCATCGCTCTGATACCATTTGTAACATCCCTGGCAGGCAAATGGATTGCGACTATCCCCGCATACCAACACGGGTCTTTTCAGCATGCTTTGTCCTCACTCGCACACTTCTCGGGAAAACTTCCCAGGAGGTCACCCATCCCAGAATTACCCCAAGTCAAGCACGCTTAACCATGGAGTTCTTATGTGATGGGCTACCGAAAAGAAGATGCATCTTGTTGATATGGGTAGTACCAATCAATTCATTTAAGCCTTCCTGTACTATGTAGTCCCATACCTACACAGTCTCAGGATCACCCTCTCATTCCGGTGTGTTGGTTCATTCATGTACCCCTCCCTTAGAAGCCTGTCAGGAGCCGCTCCTTGTCCATGCCTCTTGCACCGGCGATCACTCCCCGCCCTCATCAGCCCGGGTCTTACATGCCCACCAGCTTCCGCCTGGTTCATCCCCGAACCACATCGTACTGGGAGAGGAGCCGCTCTGATACCACTAAATGTAACACCCCAATTTGGACTTAGAATTTTCACTAAAAATTTGCGCCATTTTTTTTTTATATAACATTATCAAAATCAATTCAGTTTAATTCTTTTACCAAAAGATTTTCTTAAATACAATTTGATTCAATTGGTTTACCAAAAATGTTTTGGTACTTGTGTCATAAAATTCTATTTCCAAAAAGAGATGTTATCATCCAACACATTTCCAAAAACTCATTTTCTAAACGTCATATTTAGTCGATGGTTAACTTGCGGAAAAATAGTTTAATTACTTTATGAATATAATATATAACAAAAGAAACTTCTTTTATTTCATTTCAAATAATCATTTATTACAACAGGGGTTACATTCGGGATAGAGTAATCATGTCCTACCCATCTAGAGATGGAATACAAAAACAAAGACTATACTAACTTAGATTACTAATCTTCATTGCCATCCTTCATCACAAGTATCTGAGAGATTCCTCGGCTGCCGCTTCTACGTCCTCCTCATAATGATGCTCCATTTCACGATCCTTCTCCAACTTAAGCAACCATAACTTGTAATGCTACATGATCTGACATCTGTGAACATTGTCCCCAATGTCCACAGGGAAAGGAAAGAAGAGAGAGAGTCAACGATCCGGACGAATGGTCGTCGACGGTATGGACTTACTCTAAGGGATCACATTAAGACACAAATATATGCAATAACTATAACATTTCCTCATTCACAGCTCATAATTACCACTTTATTCTTATAACTTATTATACTTCCTCTTTCATCGTATTAATATCTTCTCTTAAAGTTCCATACTCATAGTCTTTCCACTAGGTCTTTCCATAATACAACCGTCAATGATTTAGGGAGGGAAATCATTGAGGTAAGGGAACAGTCAGCACACACGATACATCTCCTCTTCATCATCCAACCACAACCTAAGTCGGAAAGCAGATGGGATGCACAGGAATCCTAACCATGCTGACATCGAAGCCAAAGGGTACGTACCAGCTGAAACCACGCAAGTTGGTCAGCAAATAAAATCAAGCTGAAACCACGCCAGTTGGTCAGCAAAATCAAATATCAGTTCATAAGTTCATAAAAAGACGATGGCTTCTAGTCCCATTCGGATTCCCTCTACACCATCTAAGATTTGCTCAAGGGGGCGACAGCTCTATCCCTAGTTGTACATGTAGCCCTCACTACGATCAACGACCAGCAGGTGCCCTTGATCACTGTAGCATCGTTCCACCTAGGGAAGCGCTCTTAGGCTTCTTGACGAATCACCATCATTGCCCTCCCCTATCGCAATCACCACTTGGCGGAATGCACGACCTCCAAGTATCCGGTATCTTTCCTCTCCACTACTTCGCTCTCAACGTAGTTAGAAAGGATTGGGTCCTAAAGTCTTTTAAATCTTTTTAAAGTCTTTTAGAAATCTTTTCTTAATCCTAAGTTTGGTCGACCCATTCTAAGCCGCACTTCTAACGGGTCTCGACCTCTAAGGGACCATAGCAAACACCTCCCTAAAGTACAGTGGATTCCACAAGACATGAGCCACGGCAAAGTCATTCACGTGGCCAATCGCTTAAGGGGATATAATAAAGTCATTGTGCCGTTCGCACCATCACTGTACACTAACAACGATCTTCAAATTTCACAAGATTCAAATAATCATTTTGCATAATTTATTTTCACAATCATAGATATTTCAAGTCCTTTTCATAGGAACAACAATTCAATATACATCGAGCACACTTCCATAGGATAAATCCTTATCCCAAAATAATCCCAACATATTTGTTATCTCATCACTTATCATTTTATCATCTCCAAAATCATTAAAGCAATATCCAATATACAACTTCAGAATATACAACATGGTATAACAATTATTAACAGACATAATATTGAGGAATCGTATTTTTCGTAAGGACGGCGGAACACACACACATTTGCCGTCTTACTACTCAACCTATAGATTCCTAGTTCCGACCTTTGAGATGATACGGAACGTCCTAATGCTACCTCAGTGCCATTATGTCTTAGGAAGGTTGCTCTCTTACCTGAGATCCATGCTTACTCTGTTTTCAACCTTTGCGTTCACAGCTCCAGCAGCTCGTTCACTTTTAATTCCTTTTTTTTTTAAATGATGAACGACATACAATCAATATCACGCAAGTATCTTATACTATCTATTCGCTAATGTAAGGACTAAACCCAAAGTACCCAAGTACCTTAAAACAGAAATCCATTTTTAAAACAGAAACCCTTTTTAAGGCATTGGATAACTTAAAATAATTCCTTTTTGCAAAACACACTTCCAACAAATACCACTTTCTTAAATAACCTTTGAAATCAAAAGACTTTGTATTAGGATATACAACACTTGAAAAGTAAATCATTCCTTTTCCGAAACTCAAGGCCTCTTAAACAGTACTAAATAAAATCTTTAAAACCAATCATTAAATCAAAATCACTATTCAAAATATACAACCATTATACACATCCTAAGATCTATAAATTAAATACAAAATTTAGAACTTACTCAATTAAATCTAAAGAGACTGCTTATACTTTCATTAACTCATAATTCAATTCCAAATGCTTATATAACAACTACCATTATAAGCCACTTAAACAAATAACTTAAACTTGATATAATTTTTTTAATCATTTGGACAGCCAGAAACACATTTTTTAAAAATCAATACAAACACTTAACGCATCAACAATCATTCTAAAATATGAACTCATTCACTTATCAAGTCAAAACAAGTTCTAAAGTTGATGCAACTCAAATTAAGATTCTGGACAGTAGCACAAAATAAAGTTGCATCTCTTCACAGTTACCCAAAATTCATTCTTTTCAATTTCCTACTAAAAGATTCACATCAAAGTTCTAAAAAATGAAATTAAGCTTAAGAAAGTAATATTTTTCCACACTTATTCAACTATGGGCAGCACTTAAATTATTTCAATTTACCTTAAATCTTATAGACATACTACTAAGGTCAATATAAAACAGATCGGGACAACCACTCAAACAATTTGCACTTACTCACAATTTTCATCAAATTAAAGTTCTAACCTCTATTTTCAAAGAACTAAGAATTATAACTCAAAAATACTTATAACTTACAAAAATAGTTACATATAGATTATTTAGAGAAGTATCGTATCAATTAGGCAACAATATTCACAGCATGCATTTACTTATCTAGTGAAATACTATAACTTGCCTAAAAACTTTAAATATTATATTTTTACATCAAAATACAACTCATTTCTTATTTACTAAATTCAAACAATATGATAACCATACCCAAACATACACACATACATTAAAATCATTTTTATAATTACTTAAATCAATTTATTAAATTTGAACAGTATACAATACAAACTCAAAAATCACTTTTACAAGACATTTCACAATTATCATACAAGCATCAGTAAGACAACAGTTTAGTAAACAACTAGAACATTAAGGCATACATTTACAAAGTCACTTTTATATTTCCTTTTTAACTCTATATATAAAAAGTCTTAGCATAAAATTCACATATTGATTTAATCCAAAACAATTTCTATCATTGATGCAACTAATTTAGATTTTTGGACAGCATGCATACTTAAACTTAAAAATTCAATTTCTCTTAAACAGAAAATCGAAAACACATGCCGTTTCTTTCTAAATTCTTATTACAACTTCTACTATAATAAAATGACAAAATTAGACAAAATAAAATAGTTGCATCTGCTGTACAGCCACAGAAAAGTTGCATTACTTTAATAAGTTCAAGTAAAACAATCCAAACAATCATACACAATTCCTACTTATGCTAAAAACTTTAAAAATACTAATATTTCAAATAAAATATCACTTTTTCATGCATCCTAAATTTCTGGACAGCAACTAAATATTTTTATAAAATCAAAGCAATTAATCAGAACACTTATTTCTATTGATTTCTATATCATATTTGCACATACAAACAAAGTATCACTAACATTCTCAAAAATAGTCATTTGGGATCTTAAATAAATAAATTTTTCAGATTTAAAAATAAATTCCCAGAATAAAAATGAAACTTTCAAAATTAATCTTTTCCATATAAACATATAATATATTCTATAAACACACTAAAACAATCATCAAATCAATTAGAAAAATTCAATAAATTTAATTTCTTTTTCTAAGAACTTCGACCAGCATAAATAAAAAATTAGAAAAATATTTTCAATTCCTAAAGCATCCCTATAATATAATTACATCATTACGTACACTAAAAACAAAACAATACAAGAGATCTATTCCTTAACAAAATATAAAATAGACTTCTTTTAAGAGAATGATTCATTTTTTTCCAGCAAATAATATTACAAATATATCAACCACATACTCATAAAATAAATCAAAAACACCTGTTCTTATAGGTTTATAACAACTATCATATTTCCTATTCCTTTTAAACAATCAAATATAATTTAACTACCAATCATACAACAAATAAATTACAAAAATTATTTAAAATATCATCATAGACCTTACGGTCCAAAATTATTATTTTTTTCCAGAAAATTTATTTTTTTATTTATTCAATTACTCATTGTTCTTAAACTTAAATCCAGACAGTAGAAAATCCAATAAAATCAGACAGTAACAACTACATAAAAATAAATTTCATGACATATGATTCCATATACTTTATTTGCATCAAAATTTTCCAGAATATTATTTTATTTCTAAAAATCATTTTTAATTCCTTTCATCAGTTTCATTTCTTTCTTTAAGAAATTACTTATTGTTTTGAAGATTAACCAAAACTCAAGCACACATGAAATACAACATACAATATCATCTAATCATATATATACATACATATATGTCACACGCCCAAAATAAAGAAAATAAAATAAAAAATCCTTTTTAATTCCTTTTTAAATTTTCTATTCCCTTTATAAATCAACAATACAAATACACATACCAAAACACACAAATAAATCTTCAATCTTTTTACTATACATACCACGGTTCATACATATATATAGATACCAGAGATTAAAATTTTTCTATTTATCATTTACTCATTGATTATTATTTCTTAATACAAAGACATAAAACAATGAAAAGAAGAATACCAAATTATTTAATCTTACAAATTTTTTTCCAAAATTCATATGTTCTAAGAAACAAAATAAACCCAGAAAAATAAATTAATCAATCTCATCAGAATATTTAGTCATCTTAAGAATTTTAAGAAAAGGGGAGATGAATCCCTTTAAACACTCTTTTGTGTCCCTTTTCCCATTCTTAATTCATATGACTTCAAAAATAATTTCACATACTCAAAAGTAACTTTAAAATGAAAATAAAAGTTCAGAACATAACTATAGAAAATTTCAGAAGATTGAATCAAAACTAAAATCAGAATAACTTAAAAATAACTTAAATACAAAAGTGATTTTAGGAATACCTCTACTCCTTAAGCTTTTTAGAAAACTTCAAGCAACCAAGCAATTCCTTCCTCCCTCTAGCTTACTCGTCCCCCTCTCTATATTTTTCTCCTTGGAATGTATTTTTTTTTCTTTGTGAAACTATCAGAATTTTGTGTGTGAAAGAGGTGAAACTAAGGCTCTCTATTTATAGGTGTTTGGAGGTGCATTCCCCTTCATATTTCTGACCTAAATTTCGTGCCCCCCCCCCCTCCAAGTTCCATTCAAAAATTTTCAAATACTACTTGGAACATGAACTAGCATTAAATGGGACTTTGTTGATTCCTAAGGCATTTTAATTCAAGGATAACTCTCACAAACTTCAGAACTATTCTTCCCCTCTTTCCACACTAATTTTGGACAGTGCATAATATTAGAAATAGGAGAGAAAAATTCTCATTGGTTCATTGTGGAGGTGCCTACATAATTATCCACTCATATAACTATTAGAATTTGATTTTCTACCTACTGTACAAAATTTCTCGTAAATATTAAAATAAAAATTTTATTTTTACATATTAACATTCTACATTTTCATACGATCATTTTCATATAAATTTTGTAATTTTTGGACTTACGGTTTGAAAGTTATGAATTTTTGAAGTCCTAAGGTCATTTCTTCAAAAATACACTTCCTAAACTTTTCAAATATTTTAAAATAAGAAAAATACGAAAATAAATTTTATTTAAATGATAATACATTATAAAACTTCAGAAATGCATTTTTATTTTCAAAGTAAAATATACTTTAGTCAAAAGGCTATTTAATGCATTAAAACCATACATTGGTTCTTAAAACTCAAAAATTCGTTTACTATTGCAGCAGTGATAAAATTTCGAAAACTCAAAAATAAAAATCAAAGCTTTACATTTTCATAATCTAGATTTCGATACGATCGTTTTGACATATCATTTGTAATTTTTCGACGTACGGTTGAAAAGATATGAATTTCTAAAGATAGGATACTCTAATCCATCAAAAGACAATTCATTTTCTAAAAATCATTTAAATCAAATACTTTACCTTAAAATATTTCATTTAAATAGGCTAGGGAAAACATTGGTATATATATAATATATATATATATGTCACGTATATATATATATATTCATATATATATATATATATTTTTAATTAAATCCAGGTATCAAAATCAAGCATAATTTCCTAATTTCAATTATAAAATCACAAATAAATTGGGTAAAATTGTGGGTCTCACAGACCTAAACTCAACCTAAGATGAAAAATAACAATATGAGAATAAGGTTGAGTTTTGAAAGAATTTACTTGAGAGAAGATTAGAGTATGTGAAATTGTTGTTGTTGTTGCTTCTTGTTGTTCAGCACTTGGCAAGCTCGAAATTTATAGCCAAAGAATCAGAGGAGCCTAAATCCCACTCAATGGTTTAGTGCTCTTCCAACGGCTTTATTTCTGCTGGCTGACTCGAAAGACTCGAGTCTTTTAGACTCTACTCGAGTCTTTTAGGCCAGCGTGGAAAGGTGGTGCTGCCAAGTGCGGTGCCAACGATTATATTATCTGGCTAAGGAAAAATACTCGAGTCTTACAAAACACTCGAGTCCTATACTCGAGTCTTTTGCTCCACTCGAGTCTTTTGACCAGAGGCAGAGAAAAATTATTTTTATTTTTCTTTTCTTTTCTTCTCAAGTCAAATTCAAAGTTAACCTCAACCTAATAGACGTATAGATTATTTTAATCATAGAAGAGATTAACTACCCACTCTCAAACATAAATAATAAATTACAATTAAATCACTTTGAGAATGGATAAATGCACTTGAGCTTCCTTGTTGATGTTGTTGTTCCTTTGTCTTCAAAACTTGATTATTATTTACTTTGTCATCATCAAAACTATATTACCATAATCTTGGAGACTTGAATTTACAATCTCCCCCTTTTTGATGATGACAAAATAAATAACACTTGTTGAATCTTTTACTTGTTGTCACATATGATGATTCTAAAAATTGAGGAAACTCCCCCTCAATTCAAGAACCATACTAAACCTGTCAATTTTAGCAGCTAACACAACAACATTATAACAACATTATAATTAAAAAGAACCAAGACAAGTGCTAATTCTTCTCCCCCTTTTTGTCATTAGCAAAAAGGTATAAAACTTGAGAAAAAGATCAAGGAGGAGAAGTTTTGCAAAACCCCAAAAATACATGACCAAAAAGCCATACTCCCCCTGAATTCCTCGATATAAACAAAATCAGAGCAATATACCATAATCCAGAAAAGCAGTAAAAACCAATATATAAGCAATAATATTCAAAGAAGTTTAATTTTCACTAACTCTTTGTTGAGGAAATCTGTTGAAATCGGGTGAAATAATGGTAGAAATGTGTTTAAATGATGCAAAGCTAATATATTTTGACAAAAATTTGATGAAAATCGAAGATGATATGAGAGAGAAGAGAGAATCCGAGAGTGAGAGAGAAAAAGGTTCGTGAAAAGCAAGTCTGAAAACGCAGGATTTACTTATATCTGGTGCGAAAGACTCGAGTCTTTTGAAAACCACTCGAGTAGTTCATATGAACCATTCGAGTCTTTTGAAAATCCACTCGAGTTGTTCGAGTCTTAGGCACCAAAAGACTGACCAGGATTTTGCGCTGGTGCGCAAGCATAGAGGTCAATACTTGAGTGTTTTTGATAGAGAGACTCGAGTGTTGCCTGAGAGCACAATTTTCAGGAAAAATGAAAGACTCGAGTCTTGTGGGGAAGACTCGAGTATTGCCTGAGAGCAAAAATTTCAGAGGTCCGCAAAGACTCGGGTGTTTTTGAAAAGACTCCAGTCTTTTCATCAGACATGGTTCAAAAACCTTTTCAATTTAAAATCGATTTAATTTGGAATTAAAGGACTCGAGTCTTACTCGAGTGTTTTCATCAGAAACACATTTTTAACACATTTTTCAAAACTTTGATGGAATTTTAAACACTTCAAATATTAAAACAACTTGGAAATCAAAATCATCACACACAATTAAGACATATAACTCAGAGAATCAAGAGGGCCAACATCAATCAAGAAGCAAAAACAAATTAAAATAAGACATATTTTTGGTGATTATCAAATGACACACAAATAATTAGCTTATGTTTGATTCATCCAAAATACCATGTTCCCTTCTTATGTGATAAAAAGTATCCCTTGGTAGAGGTTTTGTAAAAATGTCGGGCTAATTGATATGATGTATTTACAAATTCAATTGTGCAATCACCTTTTTGCGCATGATTTCTTAAAAAATGATGTCTTATCTCAATATGCTTAGTTGTAGAATGATAAACCGGATTCTTAGTCAAGTTAATGGCACTCGTATTATCACATTTAATAGGAATATTTTCAAGTTTCAAACCAAAATCCGATAATTGTTGTTTCATCCATAATAGTTGAGCACAACAACTACCGGCTGCGATATATTCCGCTTCGATAGTGGAAAGAGCAACACAAGCTTGCTTTTTAGAAAACCATGACACTAATGAGCTTCCCAATAAATGGCAAGTACCACTAGTGCTTTTACGATCAAGCTTGCATCCCGCGAAGTCGGAATCCGAGTAACCAACTAAACTAAGATTGGCATCAGCAGGATACCATAAACCAGTATTAATTGTTCCTTTAAGATACTTGAATATATGTTTAACTGCGGATAGGTGTGATTCTTTAGGATTAGCTTGAAATCGAGCACACATGCATACACTAAACATAATATCCGGTCTAGATGCAGTAAGATACAAGAGACTACCTATCATGCCCCTATATTTACTAACATCAACCGGTGTACCTTTCTCATCTTTGTCTAGGTAGCATGAAGTGCTTATTGGAGTGTAGGCCTCCTTGCATTTGTCCAACCCGAACTTCTCAAGGAGCTCTTTGCAATATTTTCCTTGATGCACAAAAATCTCTTCCTTGACTTGCTTTACTTGAAGGCCTAGGAAGAACTTGAGTTCTCTCATCATTGACATTTCAAATTCGTTTTTCATCAAGTCTGAAAACTTTATACAAAGAGACATGTTAGTAGCACCGAAAATGATATCATCAACATAGACTTGTACTAACAAAATGTCACTTTTAGTTTTATAAATAAAAAGAGTATTATCAACCTTTCCCCTTTGAAAATCATTTGCTAGTAAAAATGAACTTAATCGATCATACCAAGCTCTTCGACTTCTGCTTAGGACTCCACCGGCGAAGAATCTCTTCAACTTCTGCTTAGGAACCTCTTAAGGCTTCTCTTCTTCAATGAACAACGAGAATGGTAAAGTATGGCTCCAAACGACTAAAACCAAGTTGCGTATGAATGTGACAGTGTGAATAGCAACTGGATTTCAGTGTTTCGAAAGGATTGACAAGGAAAAGAAGATTATCAGATCTGGATTTTTATTTTCAAAAGGTTCGTGTATTCTCCTCACTGTTGGAGGAGGCAACCATCTCTTTTTATACACCACAGCTAGGGCTGACTAGGTTTCCTCTCCAACGATCATATTCTGATATTTATTTTTGAATTAGAGCTTGATTTTTGTGCCAATCCCTTTAAAACCGATTCTGATGTTTAGCGAGCTCCGAGCTTGATCTGAGCTTCGAGTTGGACAATGCTTCCACCGCTGATAGTCGAGCTTCATCTGAGAACATGATTCGAGCTTGAATTTGATTCCTTCTTCAACAAACGGCTAAGAGAGAACTGAGCTAGAACTGAGCTTTGAACTGAGCTGGAGATATGAGCTTACTCCTGCAGCAAGGATCCGAGCTTTGGCCGATCTTCTCATTCGAGCTTGAGTTTACCTTTGACATCCGAGCTTCGGCCGAGCTTTGCATTCAAGCTTGAGATCAATCTTGACATCCGAGCTTGGGCCGAGCATTGCTTTTGAGTTTGAGGTAAACCTTGACATCCGAGCTTGGGTCGAGCTTTATGCACGAACTTGAGTTGAAGGTTGATATCCGAGCTTGGTCCAAGCTTCGCATTTGAGCTTGAACTGAAGTTGTTGTCCCGAGCATTAGCCGAGCTTTATATTCGATGCTTGAGATCCGTACATCTTCCGAGCTTGGACTGGGAGATGCTATCTCGCACGCTTGATCAATTAACATAACACCTTTCGAGCTTGAACAATGAACGAGCTTGATCAGTTAACCGAACAGCTTCCGAGCTAAGCTTCTAACTTGCTATATGCTGCTGGTTGGACAACTAGATCTTCTGAAGCAAACAGGCTGAGCATATTCCGAAGGCTGAGCATAATCCGAGCTTGCACCTGAGCTTCGAATAACTCTCCTGATGGGTATTCGGACTTGCATCTAAGCTTCAACTTGTTCCTGAGCATCTGAGCGTTTGCCGAGCTTGTTCTTTAGTTTCTGACTTGCTGCTTGTTCGACTACAGTGACCGAGCATCTTCCGAGCTTGTTCCGAACTAAGCTTCTTGCCACTGGTTCGACTACGGTGGCTGAGAACCTGCCGAGCATCTTCCGAGCTGAGCTTCATGCTGCTGATTTGAAACTTGAACTTGCGCTAAACATCTGAGTTGAATCTGGGTTGTTGTTGTTTACTCGATACGCAAAACGACTTCACCAGAACACTGAGCTGATTCATTTGTCTTCATTAGTGGCCGAGCTTGTCGCTTCGCTCAACAATATATTTTACTTTATACGAGCACCTTCCGAGCTTTTGCCGCAATTTTTATTCATCAAAACTAAGCATTCCATGCTGATTCTACTGAGGTCACCCATCCCAGAATTACTCCAAGTCAAGCATGCTTAACAATGGAGTTCTTAAGTGATGGACTACATAAAAGAAGATGCATCTTGTTGATATGGGTAGTACCAACCAATTCATTTAAGCCTTCCTGTACTATGTAGTCCCATTCCTACACAGTCTCAGGATCACCCTCTCATTCCGGTCTGTCGGTTCATTCATGTACCCCTCCTTTAGAAGCCTGCCAGGAGCCGCTCCTTGTCCGTGCCTCTTGCACCGGCGATCACTCCCCGCCCTCGTCAGTCCGGGGTTTTACACTTCTCAACACTCTCCGGCTTGTCTCTGAATCTCTCTCCTACATCATCGCATTCGGTTCACTCGGTTTCGATTTTAGAGCTTTAAAGCAAGGGTTTGGTACTCCCTTCTCTCTCTTTGTTAGTTGAGGTAAGAAGGTTGTGTTACCTCTATTTAGGGAATGGATTCTAGGAATGTCATAGTGATAGCTAAGGATAGGGTAGTGTATATGTATATATTAAGGAATCTTAGGGTAGTTAACATTGACATAAATAAAGTATTTCCAATAAAAGGAGAAAACCCACTTTTAATATGTTAAGAATATATGTGACTTATGATGATGTTGTGATTATGTGATTATGTGCATAAATGATTTGTGTTACTATGTTTGAAGAATGATATGTGTGTGAAGTTAATGAGGGGTTAGGGTTTGAAAGGAATTTAGGATATATTAAGTTAATGAGTAACGTAACTAAGGGATGAATTTGGGATGCTTGTGTATGTATTAAATGTATGAATAATTGATGACTAGGTAATTAACAGATTGATTATGAGCGTAAAAATTGGAAAATGGAATTATACTATCAACGTGAGAGGAACCCACCTAAGAGGGTGAGCGAATAAATGATAGGGAGGTATGTAAATATATGTTTGTGCTATGTGTAAATATATGACTGTGCTATGTGTAAATATATGTTTGCGCTATGTGTCAATATATGAATGCGCTATAGGTGAGTATAGGATTGTGTTGTGTGTGAATAGATGATTAGGATATATGGATGAATATTGAATGCTGAATGTGTTTGATGAATTGTATGATTGCATGATTAGTAGAAGTGGCCCTATACTGGAAGAGAAAACGGTGCAGGTTGGTTGTGAGACCCTATGGCCAAATAGTAAAAGGTAAATGGCGCAGGTTGGTTGTGAGACCCTGTGGCCAAATAGAAAAGATAAATGGTGCGGTTGGTTGTGAGACCCTGTGACCAAGTAAAGCATAAAAAGGTAACCGGCACAGGTTGGTTGTGAGACCCTGTGGCCAAATGATAAAAAGGAAATGAAAGAGAGTTAAATAGTGCAACTGAAAACGAACTGGCTAAGAATAATTGTGTAATTAGTTGTTTAGAATATCATGTGATGTATTAGTGATAGGTATGCTTGACTTAGGTTATTGCTATGCTTTTTAGAAACTATTTTCCTAAGTTCTGTGTAATGCTACCCTTCTTGCTATTTTTATTACATGTACAGAAGGGGCTTGCACGAGTCATGGCCGAGCAGGATTACACTCCACATGGTGGAGTGGTCGTTTGTTATGAGCGGACTGTAGTTCTAGTTCTGTTAGAACTGTTATTTTGTAATCTAATTTATGTATTAGTCGGGCGCCCTGAACTTGTAACATTTCGGGCATTAGGATTTAAAACGGCTAAAGTATTACTATGTTTTATATTTTAAAATTATTCTGGTTGGACAGGTACAAACAGGAAATTTTGGAAAGTCCAAAAAACAAAGAAAACTCTGCCGGATTTTCATAAAATTTTTCAAGTATCAATTTTAATAAAACCTAAATAAATAAATAAAAGTGAGGATGTCACGTGATTCTTTTGATTCCTACTTGATATGCCTAAGTCTTATTTTTAGTATTGGCAACACTTCATCTTTCCTGTTTTTCTAGGAAATTGTTTATCCTATCCACGATCATATTATGTTTGTAATTTTTTAAAATTTTGCACCATTTTTATAAATACTTGATCAAACTATACTAATTTAGTGTATTTCTCCCTTAAAGAAAATTTAGTATATTTCTCGTATTTTGTGGACCACCAACTCCGGCAGGCCAGAGTTAGGCAAGGCACCTAATTTAATACTCCCTTTAATAATTTTTATTTTAGGTCATACTCTATTTTCTTTACTTTATTAGTTACTTTAGTCTTTTTTAATTTTTTTTCAAATTATTTTTCGTTTTAGAAATTTGATGGTGTATTAATTATTTTTTCCAACTTTATAAACCTTGCAATTAATGTGTTGAAGAATTTGAAATGAATGATAATTAATGTACTATAAGAATATTATAGAAACTTATCTAATAATTCTATTCAAAAATTGAAGCATTAAATGATTTTTTTTTAAATTCTTGTAAAATTTATAAAATGACAATAATTGGAATGGATAGAGTATATGATTACATACAGTACTATTTAACTACTATTTCTTTCTTTCTTTCTTTTTTATTATAAAAACTTACTATTTCTTTCTATTCTATTATTATAAGTAAGTTTAATTAGTATTGTTTTATGAGTTATATGTTACAATTTTTAATTTATTTGTCATTTGTTTATTAATGTGAAATAATGTATTAATTTTTAATATAAAATTTTAAAGTTTCAATAAATATAATTATATTTCTTAACCTTTGTAATATAATTAAATATGATTTATATTAAAAAGCAGAGAAAGTATATTACAAAAATTAAGGAGATTAATTGTATTTCTTAAAACTTTAAAACTGTATTTTAATATTACATTTTTATTTACCTAATTATATTATAAATTTCATAAATATAGTATCATATTAATAAATAAAGAACAAACAATAGAAAAAGAAGATAAATATCTCCTAAAAAATAAAAAATGACTTATAAATAAGTTTGTAGAATTTCTTAGAAAATGGAATATAAATAAGACCAGAATAAGTAAAATAATTGTCTTATTTACTAGTGTTTTAAGAATATTTATTAAGTAATATATTAAAGAAAAATTTGTTCTTGAACTGTAATAGTTTCGAAGTCGAAATTCACATATATTTTTTTTAATTTTTTAAATGATACCTTGAAAACACTCGATTTAATATTTTTCATAAAATAAATGACCACTGCCTCTACCTGCTACAAGCTAAGATTTTAAAATTAAAAAAACATGACGAAGACCAGGGGAGTATGATGGAGGGGCAAGTGGGAACCTTCACCTTTTCCGGTTGCAGATGACTTTATGGTAAAAAAATACGAGAAATAACAAAAGATAGAAAACAACGAAATCACTTAGACTAGTTTTTTTTTTAGTCGAAGTGATTTCGTTGCTTTTTTTCTTTTTCTTTTTCTTTTTTTTTTTGAAAGGACACTTCGACTAGTTAAAATCGTGTGACTCGTGAAAGAAATATTCTAATCAATAAAGATAATGACTTAAATAACCAATATGGGTTGGTCAAGTGGTAGCTCACTTGGTTCCTTAACCAACTGATCTCGAGTTCGAGCCTTGGGTATGGAGCAACCCCTGCTGGGAGACTCCTACCGCTTAGTGCGAGCTCAGTTGGGTCGGACCGGATGAGTCGGATTCTGGGTAAACCAGACCGGGTACCAGTTGGTGTACACCAAAAAAAAAAGATAATGACTTAAATATTAAAATAGTCTCCGTAAATATTGACTTCTTTACTATTGATTTCTGCATAGTTTTATTTTTGGTTTTGATCCTTACATTTACAAAATGTTTTTGTTTTTGTGATTTTGGTTCTCATAATTATGTTGTTAGCTTGTTTTGATCCCTCTGTTATTAGATTTGATATGTTTTGGTCCTTCTACTGTCATAGTTTTGAATTCGTTCTCTTATTTAATGGAAGTTGTCTTTTTACATTTGAGAAATAATGTAAAAATATCATCTTGATTAGTCATAAAATGTAATACATTACGTTTTCATCGTTTTTCATCCACAATTAATAAGAGAGATCAAAACCAAAACGTATGCTAAATGTAGGGACCAAAATCAAATTTTTCTTTTTTGCATGGACCAATTTCAAATGAATTAATATTTACATGGACCATTTTGATAATTAAGCCTAAGATAATTGCATCCTCAAAAATGAAGTTCAAAGTAATAAATTTGACATTAGAATTACTCTTTCAAGGAGTACTTTTTTAGAAAAAATAAGTTGTTTTCCATTATGTGAGATTAAGTAATGAAATTAGGAAGAAAGTAGAGGAAGTGTTTTTATTTTGAGTTTTTCTTTTTGAACCTCATTGATTACTCCTCGGCCCCCATTTTTTCCGCCTTACACAAGGCGGTAGTGCATTTTTCCGTCTTATACAAGGCGGTAGTGTAATTTATCAGTTTTTTCCGCCTTTTTTTAGGCGAAAAAATGGTAATTTTGCACTTCCGACTTGTATAAGGCGGAAAAATATGGTAATTTTACACTACCGCCTTATATGGTAATTTTACACTACCGCCTTGTATAAGGCGGAAAAATATGGTAATTTTACACTACCGCCTTGTATAAGGCGGAAAAAATGCACTACCGCCTTGTATAAGGCGAAAAAAATGGGGGCCGGTAAGTAAATAGCGGGATCCAAAAAGAAAAACCCTTTATTTTAAAAAAACAACAGCAGATGAACCTTGAACAGGACTCACATGATACAAAATTTGAGTGCTATAATAAAATTTAAGGTCACGAAATAAAATAAAAGGCGATAGGGCATGAAATAAACTAAAACATTATTCCATTTAGTTATTTTAATATGTACTTAACTCGCGGGTTACTTTTTTTTTTACACCAACCGGTACCCGGATCTGGTTTATCCAGAATCCGACTCGTCCGGTCCGACCCAACTGAGCTCGCACTAAGCGGGGGTTGCTCCATACCCAAGGCGAGCTCGAACTCGAGACCAGTTGGTTAAAGGACCAAGTGAGCTACCACTTGACTAACCCCACGTTGGTACTCGCAGGTTACTTTAACATAACATGCTCATTATCAAGATTCTGAAATGGAGCGAGTTATGAACCTGTACAAAATGATAATAAATGAGTAATATGTCAGATTAGTCCCTGACTTTGTAAGCGTCGGTCAAGTTAGTCCCTAACTTTATCGAAATATCAATTTAGTCCCTGAGATAGGAGAACATCGATCAAGTTAGTCCCTGCCGTCACTATCGCAGGGATGTATTTGCTTTAAAATGGGATAAAGATAGGGACGTATGTGAATTAAAATGAAATCTCAGGGACTAAATTGCTATTTCGATAAAATCAGGGACTAACTTGACTGATGCTTACAAAGTCAGGGACTAATCTGACATATTACTCGATAATAAATCAAATCCTATTTGGGTCGAGGAGGCCGAAGCCAACCAACCCGAAGAATAAATATTTGTACCACCCACGATGACATATCACCTCCCTATTTATTTATTTATTTTTAGATACATTTTTCTTTTCCTCAACTCTTTCATCTCATTCATTCATTTATAGACTTAACCTAATGGCATAACTTTCATGCAATCAAATTTTGGATTGTTGTACAACAACTTTTGATAAATCAATGATTGCTTGACAAATCCAATGAAAACATGTCATTGTCACATCAGCTTTATGTGAGACATAAGGACTAAATTGAAATAACTCAATTTTGATATTGGATCAAATTACAAGAATTCAATTTTGATTTATACATAACTGATGTGACAATGACGTAGATTAACTAGATGATTTGTCAACCAACCATTGGTTTATTAAAGGATTGTTGTGCAACAATCCAAAATTTTATTGCATGATAGAAATATTTTTTTTTTGTAAAATAAAAATTCAATAAACCAAAACACAGAAATAGAATCATACATCAAAAAGGCCCAAAATCTCCCCCAGAAAAAAGGGGGAAGCTAGCCCAAGGCAAAAGCTAAAAAACTAGCTAATTACATAATTCACTAACAATATGGTTAACAAGAATGACGTTATCCCAATCCCTAAACCGAGGGAAACAATTACTAATTCTGTAAGCAACCTCGAATTTCACTATTCTAACAACTTGATCCATTGAATGAGCACCTTGGTTGAAGATCCGAAAATTCCTTTCTTTCCAAACATGATAAATCACTGCGGCTAAAGAGGCTTGCACACATTTCTTCCTGATTTTGTCTCTAAAACCATACAGCAGCCATCTGGACCAGATTTGAAATCGAGAATGCCACCGATTTAAACAAAGCCAATGGCAAACATCGTCCAAGATCTGATTGCTCCAAGGGCACTCAAAAAATAGATGATCTTGAGTCTCAATACCTAAATGACATAACACACAGGCCGTAGGTGTATTCATATAAGCACCTAACCTGTTTCTGGTTTTCAGTCTATCCTGCATAGTGAGCCACACAATGAAACTGTGTTTTGGAACATTAACTGAGTTCCATACAAACCGAAAAGCTGGAAAAGAAGGCATGTTATTGTGTAAGATTTTATAACCACTGCGAATAGAGTAAGAGCCATCTGCAGTATGAATCCACATGTCATTATGGAAATGAATTTTCAGTTTGTCTTTTACCTTTACAATTTGCTTCCAATGCCAGCCATCACTTGGTTTCTGAACATAATTCCATAGGTCAGTGCCCTTTATGTAGACAGAATCAATCCATCTGACCCAAAGAATGTCCTTTTTCTGAGCATTATGCCAAATTTGTTTCCCAACTGCAGCCCAGTTCCAAAGGATGCTATCTTTAAATCCAAGCCCACCATTCTTCTTTGGTTGACAGACCTGATTCCAAGCCACTGCAGCAGTGCCTGGGTGAGCAGAACCCCAAAGAAACTGTCTGCATTTAGCTTCAACAGCTCACAGAATAGCCTTAGGAATGATGAAAATTTGGCTCCAATAAACCTGAAGACTAAGCAAAACAGAGTTTATGAGGCAGCACCTAGCTTGATAGGAGAGGTTTCTTGATTTCCAGCTATTAATTCTTCTACTGACTTTCTCCACTAGAGCATTACAAGTAGCCACTGTCCATTTTTTTGCTGAGAGAGGCAGCCCAAGGTACTTAAAGGGAAAAGACCCCCTTTGGAACCCTGTAATCTGGAGCGGCAGGTCTTGATGATCAGCAGAAACCCCAGCCATAAAAATATGAGACTTTGCAGCACTAGCTTCCAACCCAGAACAAAGAGAGAAAATTTTGAAGGCTTCTAGCAGAAGACGTACACTGGCTGGATGACCTTTGCAGAAAATCATGAGGTCATCTGCAAAAGCTAGGTTTATGAGCCTGAGGTCCTTGCAAAGAGGGTGGTATCTGAAGTTTCTATGCTTTGCTGCAGATTGAAGATGTCTGCTCAGAACTTCCATGACAAGCACAAAAAGCAAGGGAGAAATCGGGTCACCTTGTCTTAAACCTCTGGATGCATTGAACTTCTCAGATTTTTTACCATTGATGATAATTCTAAAAGAAGCAGAAGAAATGCAAGTCCAAATCCACATCTTAAATTTATCAGGGAATTTAAATGCAGAAAGCATCTCCTGTAAAAAACTCCAGTCAAGGGAATCATAAGCTTTGTGAATATTTATTTTCATGAGGCATCTAGGAGAGGTATGTCTCCTACCATACAGTCTTAGTAACTCCTGAGAGATCAACACATTATGAATAATGCTCCTACCTTGCACAAAAGCAGTTTGGTTCTCATGAACTAAATCTGGTAAAACCTGATTCAATCTATTGCAGAGCAGCTTGGAAATGCATTTATAAAAGGTATTACAACAAGCTATAGGCCTATAGTCTTTCACCTCAGTAGGACCATCTATCTTAGGGATCATTACAAGATTAGTCTCATTGAATTTATTAAGAATTTTACCTGTAGCAAAGAATTCTTGGACTGCCTGACAGCAACTGGCTCCAGTTATCTCCCAAGATTTCTTATAAAAAACTGATCCATATCCATCTGGCCCAGGAGAGCTATTTGAATTTATGGAGAAGAAAGCATGCTTTATATCATCACTAGTGAAAGGCCTAATTAGACTAATCTGCTGATTTACAGATAACACCTTCCCTTCGGCCAAGACATCAGCATACCAGTTAATAGAGGGTCTTCTGGAGAATAGAGATTGATAATAATCAGTGAAAACTCTGCTGATCTTCTCCTTCCCTGTGATAAAGATACCCTGGTTATTTTTGATACTGAGAATTTTGTTTTTGTACACCCTCTCCTTTATAGATGCATGAAAATAGGCTGTGTTTTGATCCCCATCCTTAAGCCAGTGAATTTTAGCCTTTTGCCTTAAAAAAGACATAGCAGCTTCTTGGGCAATTCTGTGTTCTCTGATGATCTTTTTCTCTTCACATTGCATGGTCACATCAAGAGGGTTTTGAATGAGATTTTGTTGAATGAACTCTAGTCTCTCCCTTAATTCCTTCTCCTTCAAGTCAATATTTGAAAAGTGAGCTTTATTTAGATCCAACAATGGTCTTCTAAGTAACTCCTTCTTTTTACTGAGGTTATACATGGAGGTCCCTCTGATGCACTTGTTCCACACAGATTGTACAATTGGACAGAACTCCTCATTTTTAGCCCACATATTAAAAAAATTGAAATCCCCTTTAGGCTGTATCACAGGTTGATGCCATTCTACCAATATAGGAGAGTGGTCCGACAACCCAGGAGACAAGAAGGTGGTTTCAACATTCGGCCAAACAGTACACCACTCATGATTTACTAAGGCCTTGTCCAATTTAGAGTAAATTCTATCAGAGCCAACTTGTTTGTTGCTCCAAGTATAGGAACAACCCTTAAATTTCATGTCAGATAGACGACTCTGATCAACACAGTTCTTGAGATCCTGCGATTGGTCCAGATCACCCCCAATCTTTTCATAAGGTTCCAATATGCAATTAAAATCACCTAGAAGCAACCAGGGATCATGAATGCTACTGCTCAAATCTGTAATAACTTGCCATAATTCTTTTCTAACCTCATGATTATTGGAAGCATAAATAAAGGTAATAAAAAAGGATCTGTTATCAGTCTTCACAGTTATAGCACAATGCATATACTGAGCAGATTTAGCAATGAGAACAACATCATATAAATCAGGTTTCCAGATAATAAGAATTCTACCAATAGTGCATAAATCAGAATTGCTGCAGAATCCCCATCCCGGGGCAATATGATGAAGAACAGCAGCCGCAAAGGAGCTTCTAACTTTATTTTCAATAATACCAAACAAACCTATTTTATTCAACCTGCAGAAGTCAGTGACTTCCTTTTGCTTACGAGGGTGGTTGAGCCCCCTTATGTTCCATGCTCCTAAATTATCCATGAGGGATTGGCTGAGTAGCCTCTCCTATCTGCTTTAGATTTTTAGTGACCTTGCATCTAGATATTGTGGTCCATACCTCATTTTCGTCCTCCTTTGCTGCGGTTTCTAGGACTGGACTCTTTGAGGCAGTTGCTACATCAGGATCAATTGTATTGTTTTGTTGAATTAAGGAAGCCTCGTTACCAATAACTGGATCCTCATCTGTCATGACTCTTTGCACATTCTCCTCTGGAGTAACACCATTTTCATTGGATTCCTTTAGCTTCAAGCTCGGATCAGTTTCCTCAATATCCTTCTGCGTTGGCTTTTTCTTTTGAACCCATTGCTGTTTGACATTTTTCCTACACATGCTTGAATCATGGCCATACATAGCACATTTGCTGCATTGCACTGGTTTCCATTCATAATTAACCTTTTGAGCAATAACAACACCCTTTTCATCCTCAAAGAACACTTCCTCAGGTAAAGCCGCAGGGTTGACCTCAACCAGAACTCTAGCAAAGTTTATACGATTTCTCTCCTGAGTTACTTGGTCAACCATTATAGGGATGCCAACCAAGCTTGCAATCTTACTCAGTGCTTTTGCACCCCAGAATTTCAGATTTAAATTGGGAAATTGGATCCATACTGGAATGCTATCAAGGTTCCCTCGGGTAACTGGTTTGCCAGTCCATGGAGCCAAAATTAGAGGCTTCTTGTCGAAATGATACACGCCAATATCAAGTATCGAGTTCCTGGCATCAGCAGAGTTAAATCTTACTATCACCGTGCCATCATTATTCATTAAAATTTTGTCAATCCCAAAAGAGCCCCATATTTTTTTGATGTATCCACTTATCACCGAATATGGAGGCTTAGCTCCTAGGACATAGCAGACCAACGAGTTTTGCCAATACCTGACTTCATCTTCAATGTCAGCCACTTCAATTCTACGCATCGAAATGCCTTCTTTCAATTCTGGCTTGCAAAACTGTAGCTTCTCACCAGCATTCCTAAGTTTGGATATATCAAAAGAGTCCCAAACTGATGTCCTTTTCTCAATAGACGAATCCTTATTTTCGCATGTTGCAGAGCTAGGTTTCGGAGCCTGGTCAATGATCTCAACATCACCTGCAATTGAACTAGGATTTGCGGCCTTGATGCCGTTCTCAACATGCTGCTCTAGATAGATGCTCTTTCCCTTTATCTTTTCACGAAGAATATCTAGGTTTTTCAACCAGATCTCCGCTTGCTTAGGAGTCAATTTAGCAATTTCCGCCAGGTCTTCACTATCCACCTGCGATAGATCCAGCTTTTGAGAATCAGGTGGATCAATAAGAGTAATCGAACTATGTTTGTGAGACGAAGAAGGGGGAGGGGATTTGGGTGGCGGCCACGTTTTTTTGGCATAGCTCTGCCGGCGCCGGTGGCGCAAGGCCACCGTGGGAGAAAAAGATGTTGCCACCCGCCGGCCCTAGCTTTGAGAGAATTTCTTCGGTTTGCTGTTATAATAAGATACAAATCCATGATAGAAATATTCATCCCATATTCTCATCCATTACTTTATTTCTTGTTCACACTTCTCTCATGTCACCACTTACATGATATATCTATTATTTTCATATCACACAATATGTTTATGTTTTTTTTTTATAATGTCCGGATCGTGACTATAATCATGACCTAAACAAATATATTAAGGTTGTGATTATACTAACAGCTATAGAAAAATACATAGACCATGGTCTGGGTCCCAAAAAAAAAAGAGTGAAGGGACACTTTGGTCCCTCAAGTTTTTCGACAGGGACACTTTAGCCCCTCAAGAAATTTAATTCATTTTTAGTCCCTCATGTTTTCCAAAAGTACCAATTTAGTCCATCAACGAAGTGGCTAACGGAAATAGGACAGAGACTAAATTGGTACTTTTCGAAAACTTGGGGAAATAAAAATGAATAAAATTTCTTGAGGAACCAAAGTGTTCCTGTAGAAAAACTTGAGGGACCAAAGTGTCCCTCCACTTAAAAATAAATAAAAAAAGGAAATCGAAAGTCATGATTGAAGTCACAACTTAACAAAACAAAGAAATTTCGTGACAAACTAAGAAAATGGCATCTGAACCAATTGACTTCTTTAACAAACCAAAGTGACCTCACCACACAAAAAAATAAATAAATATATAAATAAATTAACATTCATTATGTTACCTATATTAAGCAGTATTATTAAGTCCAGGATATTCATTGTATAGTTTGGTCGCACAACATTTAAAGAATGTATGTAATAATAATGTTATTTGAATATTTATATTTAATATTAAAGTCTAATACTTATTATTTTGTATAAAGAGCTCTGAACCCTTCAATTTATTTTTTTTATTATTTTTTACATTATTACTCAAAATGATACGTGTTGAACTTAAATAATAAATATATATGTACAAATAACCTTATTAATTTGTGTATATTATTAAGTCAGTGTTTACGGGAAATTGAAATCGACAAAGGTTGCGAATGTCGGATTCATAAGTGACGTCAACGGAAGTGTACTTGAACGTTTGTGTTCAAAAGTGACTTCGAAGGAAGTGTACGTGTAATCCGACAAAGGGGTAGATTTCGACAAAAAGGAATGAGTCGACAGCATAAGTGATGTCGAGGGAGGTGTACTTAAGTGGCATGACTTAAAAGTGACTTCAACGGACGTGAACGTGTGTCGACAGAAAGAGATGGCGGAAACAAGAGGTCTATGTCGAAGAAATGGTGACACAAGGAAAGAGGAGTCAGAAACGTCCAATCAGCATTGGGAACGGCAAAGTAATTATGAAGGCATTTAATGTTACTTGTGGCTATAAAATCCTCAGTTTTTACCAAGAAAGGCCACGAGTAACAATGAAAAAACTTAAGGAATGCCTTCATGATTTCTGGAAAGAAGAAAAAAGATTCATGTTCCACACATATGAGAGTTCACCAAAGGATAAACATGTGGGATTAAGGTATTCGGATGAGGACAGAGAAATGAAGAGATGTCCACCCCGAATACCACCTTTATCCTCTTGAATAGTGAAAGGATAAATATGTGGGATTACATAGATTCCACTTCCGTTGTTTCAGGTTAATGCTAGGAACTCCGAATTGGAGGAAGAAGTGAACCTGGTAAATAACCATTGGAAGAGTCTTTGTAATCCCATAGGTCAAGGTTTGTGTTCTGCCAGGATCGACTACGACCGCCTTTCCTATTAAAGAGTTAAAGGAAATAAGTCCTTTGACGGCATTCTACTAGAAGTGTCGGGGACAGGTTTTTCGATTGAATGTTGGTGAAACAGAGTTTAGTTGAATTACTTGTCACCGATTTCAATTGAATGCCGTTAAGGCCGACAGCGGATCGAAAGCTTATTTCAGCGATAGCCCCGTCTGTCGAAAGGATCTTGGTGTCGGGCAACGTCTGGAGCACAACAACGTCAATGCTTCGAGCAACAAAGAGACTTAGACAAGAGTCAAAGGTTGCAGTCGAAGGAAGATGCCAGTCGAAGGAAGTATCAGCAAAGATGTCACTACGGAGTTCGACAGAAGTATCCACTAAGCCCAAACCACGACGTGGGCAGTTACATCGTGGGGGATAGCGTAGTGGGTGGTTATTAAGAACGTGGGTTCTGCGGTTGTACAGAACGTGCGAGTAGCTTTGTACGTAGTTTCGAATTCCTATAAATAGGAAGTCCTTAGTTTGTAATCGGAGTCGGTTGCTAGGTAAACACATCAGGCTAAAAATCCTAAACATCTCACCGGAGCAGACAAACGGAGAAACGCCATTGTAAAGGACCTCAACCTTCCACCAATTTAATTTCAATGCAATCTTTACATTTCCAGCAATTTTAATCATGTGCAATTTACATTTCTGCATATTTTAATCGCTTTCCTTTCCAATTCCAAGTCATTTATATTACTGCACTCTTTACTTTAGCCGCATCGTGTTCTTGGTGTCGGTTTTTATTTTACCCGCACTTACTTTTACGCACAAATACCCAAAAATACCAAAAAGACGGTCAAGTTCCTTTACAAGATTACCACATAACCTGTCGTTACCCACACCCCACACATCACCGTCAGTTCGGCAGGCGTCGGACGAAAAACCAGCAAACAAAATTGGCACGCCCAGTGGGACAGGTTCAGAGTAACTTGTACGTGTTTGCATGCGTTTGAGAAGTGGCATAACTTTGCCATCTTCATCATCAATGGTTATGACAAGTCAAGGTGGTCAACAGACCACTGTCGTTTCAGAAATTGTTACACCAAGTGTTTCGGCAGATGCTCCTCAAATGACCGGAGGAGGCGGTTCCGCTGTGGAATCAATTGTCGTAACCAAAATTCAACGGCCAAATAATGGCCCAAATGGGGGAAACCTCACCAGTGGATTTACTTTTGGTAACAGTTCCAATAGCGGGGGACAAGTCCCTCCCTACGGTTTGCCACCTGGTTTTGTCCCTGGATCAACGTTGACATGGCCTTTGAGTAGTTCAGTAGGAAGCACAAATGCGACGACGGGGGCCACTAACATGGCTTTCATGCGTTCTGCCACGGACATGGCTGGTACGAGTAATGGTTCAAGATACATGCCTATCAATCCCGTTACACATATCCGTCAACAAATCGAGGAGGCTAATGTACAACTGGTTGAACAATTGACGGCTCAATTGGGTTCGGTTATCAACCCAGCAATGTTGGTGACAAATTAGACTTGTGGGAAAATTGCACAATACATGAAAAGATTAAACCAAGTCTTAGGTGTCGACGACAATGAGCATAGCGAGTCCGTCAACACTCCACCTGTAGATAGAAATCTACCAAGGCCAATTTTGGTAGAAGGTTACCCTAATGGCCAAGAAATGCGACACACTTCTCAGGTGTCATCACCACAACAGGATAGTAGAATCCCTACGACGTGGGATCAAGTTCATACTAACCCAACTTTTAGTGCAGGTAATGCGTTGCCGGAAAATCAACAAGTAGTTTTTCACCCAGGTGTCGAAGTACCTCAACCTGTACAGAATCCGACGCAAGTCGCATTCATGCAGAGAGGGGAAGATCTTCAGGCGGCGTTAGCAAGACAAAATTTGGCTAGACACTTACTTCGACAAGGAAGAGAAACCCGAGTCGAACCGGATGATGTCAACAGAGTAGTCGAAAAAGCACTAAGTCGGATTGGGTTTAATGTTGGCATGGCTAATCAGCCAGGTTTCAATTCACCCTTTCCGGAATGGGTACAGTTAGCAGAATTTCCAAGAGGAACGAAGATACCGAAACTGTCGAAGTTTGCCGGTGAAGCAGGAGAGTCTACTGTCGAACATATCACTCGTTACACTTTTGAATTGGGTGACTTAGCCGCCGATGAAGCTATCAGAATGCGGCTGTTCCCTAGTTCTTTGACGAGAAATGCTTTTTCCTGGTTCTCTACTTTACGATCGAATTCTATTCACGCTTGGACCCAATTAGAGAGATCTTTCCACGAACAATTCTATAGAGGCGAATTGAGAGTTGCCTTAACAGATTTATTAAGTGTGAAAAGATTCACTGGGGAGCCTATCGATGACTATTTAGCACGCTTCAGGCAAATGAGGAGTAGATGTTTTACTCCAATTCCTGAACCGAAAGTGGTTAAGATGGCTGTGTCGGGTTTAGAATATCATATTCGTAAGAAGTTAGTTACCCAACATCTGTTAGATTTAGCACAATTAGCCGCTTGCGTTCGACAGATTGAGAATTTAAGAGATGAGAAAACAAAAGGAAGAGATGCTAGAGTTCCAAAAAGGGAATGCATCCATTATGTCGATGCTCAACCTTCTGACAGGGAGACATTCGACGGTAGTTCAGAGGTTAACGTGATAGAGTTAGAAGATGAAAAACCCTATTCATGTTCTACCTTACGACCGTCTAAACCCCCTAGCGAGAATTTGTATAAGAAAACATACACTTTCGACGTTTCCAAAACTGAACAAGTTTTCGACTCGTTGTTAAAGGATAAACAAATTAAATTGCCAGAAGGTCATAAGTTGTTGAAAAAAGAAGAATTAAGAGGAAGAAAGTATTGCAAATACCATAACAATTTTACTCATAGTACCAATGATTGCTTTGCTTTCAGGGACTTAATTCAACAGGGGATCGACAAAGGAAAGTTGAAGTTTGTGGTGAAAGATATGAAGATCGACACTGTTCCTTTCCAAAAGGAGGTCAATGAAGTCGAGGATCAAGGAGTATTTTCTGTTAGCACTCTTTCATTGGCTTATGACGCCGAAGTGTTTCCTGAAGACGGAGAATCACTCCGACACTTTTGCAGGAGGAAACGAAACGGTGATGTTCAAATCTGTCCAAGATGACAAGTAGTCTATGACCGAAAGACTGTAATTCAGAAAGAAAAGGGATCCAGAAGAGAAGATTTGAGGAGAAAGATACGAGCTAGGGTCCAAGAACGAGAACATATCCGGCGGGAATTGGCCCGAGAAATTCGAAGACCTTTGTCAAGCCGAAGAGTTTATTGAGGACATCCTTCAAGGCCAGTTGCATACGATCGAGTCATGCAGAAGAAGGCACAGTCGGAATCGACATCTGGGTCGATTTATGAAGGGCTGAAACGTACTCAAAAAAGAAGGCTTCAAAGAATCAGAAAGGCAGAGGCTGAGGGAGTTAGCATTGATGAATTACCCTCAAATGAGCAAGGATGCCTTGTTGCAAGTATGAAGCCGAAAACGGCTAGAGGTCGACAGAATAGCAGACGAAAGCAAGAATGGGTAAGGAAGTCTGAAGGTTCGAACCAGATGAGCGAAGCATATGAAGGGGACTCTGACGACACTTTAGATATCATTGTCAATGATCAAGACATGATAGATGCACAGAGCAAGAAAGTTGGAAGTCTTTCGATCAACAATGTTGGTCTACCCTTCGACATGCCAGGAGATCATGCACATGAAGAAGGATATCCAAGTGATGATTCTGATGATTCTTACCTTAGTGATGAAGTGTCGGGCTTGCCTGAATGTCTTTTCCTTCTGGATCAACTTCATTTGGAGGTCGATATTGGTCATATTGCTCAATTCGAACCATTGGAGGAGAACAAAAGAGAACACCTGAGGCCTTTACACATTAAGGTCATTGTTGACGGGAAACCCTTAAATCGAGTATTGGTAGATGGAGGGGCCGCCGTTAATATTTTGCCTTGGAATGTGTTTAAAAGGATGGGAAAAGCGGAGTCGGACTTGATTCCGACAAATGTGGTGGTGGTTGGCTTTACTGGAAAGATTGCTCAATCACACGGGGTGACAATGCTGAAAGTTGAGGTCGGTTCCGTTACAAGAGACACTTTGTTTGTAGTAGTCCCATCTAAAGCTAGTTACAACTTGCTGCTAGGAAGAGATTGGATTCATGCTGTGGGGGCCGTGCCGTCAACGACCCATCAAAAATTGGTTTTATGGAACCATGAGAACAAGGTGGAGGTGATTCCAGCAGATGACAGTCCTTGTTACATGCAGCAGATGCATGTAGATTTCAAAGTCTACAACCCCAGCATTAAGCCAATCCGACTTGATGCAGAAAACTTCGAAAACCCATAGTGGACAAATGCTTGATGGAAAACTATGGGATTGCAATTGTCGAAATGGACGAGGCCGTTGAGCAGCAGCCTTTGACCAGCACTAATGGTTGATCGACAGTTGGAAAGACTGTCGGCCTACGTGGCCGACAGAATGCAATGCACTGTTCAGACAGGTGCATTCCAGGATTGCATCGTAGACGATAGCCCTTTGGGATTCGAAAGAGGGTGGACAGAGGAAGAAACTCGATTCATCAGTGAGGATCCCAGAGATGAAGTGAACTTGGGAACGGCTGAAAAGCCGAAACCAATTTATGTAAGTTCTTTGTTGAAGGAGGAATTCCGACAGAAACTTATTGATCTCATTGAAAAGAACCAAGATTGCTTTGCTTGGGAGTACAAAGACATGCCAGGACTCGATAGAGAATTGGTCGAACATAGGCTAACTTTACGGCCTGATCACAAGCCAATCAAACAAGCGGTTCGACGGTTCGCACCTGACGTGGTCCTCAAAATTAAGGATGAGATCGAAAGACTGCTGAAAGCTAAGTTCATCAGAACGGCAAGGTACGTCGAGTGGATGGAAAATATAGTTCCTGTGGTAAAGAAGAATGGAAAAATGCGACTATGTGTCGACTTCAGGGATCTAAATAGTGCCACACCAAAAGACGAATACCCGATGCCGATAGCTGACATGCTGGTAAATTCAGCATCTTGCCACAAGGTAATGAGTTTGTTGGATGCTTTTTCAGGTTACAATCAGATTTTTATTGCTGAAGGAGACGTGTCAAAAACGGCGTTCAGATGTCCAGGTGCAATAGGAACCTTTGAATGGGTAATGATGTCGTTTGGACTTAAAAATGCAGGAGCGACATATCAAAGGGCAATGAATTTGATTTTTCACGACATGATTGGCAAGTTCTTGGAGGTATACATCGATGACATGGTGATTAACTCAGACACTCAAATGGAGCATTTAGAATGCCTGGAAAAGGCATTCACTAGAATGAGAAAGCACAAACTAAAGATGAATCCAATCAAATGCACCTTTGGAGTCACCGCTGGTCAATTTTTGGGATTTCTCGTTCACAGAAACGGCATTGAAGTCGACAAGAACAAAGCCAAGGCCATCATAGAAGCATCTCCTCCGACCAACAAAAAAAAGGTTCAGTCATTCCTTGGCAAGGTGAATTATTTAAGAAGATTCATATCAAATCTGTCGGGAAGAACCAGAGCCTTTGCACCACTCGTGAAGTTGAAGCGAGAAGAAGATTTTAAATGGGGACCGGAACAACAAGCGACATTCGATGATTTGAAGACATATTTATCGACACCACCAATAATGATGCCGCCTTAGCCAGGTTTTCCTTTAAAATTGTATATATCAGCTTCTGATTACACCATAGGAAGTATGTTAGCTCAAGAAGATGAAAATGGTGTAGAAAGGGCTGTATTTTATTTGAGTAGAGTGTTGAATGATGCCGAAACACGGTATAGTGCGATAGAAAAATTATGTTTAGCACTCTATTTCTCTTGTACAAAGCTTAAACATTATATGAAAAGTTTTCATGTTTTAGTTTTGTTGAAGTCTGACGTTATTAAGTACATGCTATCCAAGCCAATTATACATGGCAGGGTTGGTAAAAGGACATTAGCGTTAACGAGATTTTCACTTCAATATGTGCCATTAAAAGCCGTCAAAGGCCAAGTAGTAGCCGACTTTTTGGCAGATCACCCATGTCTCGACATGGTATTGTCTGTTAATTTTGTTGGCCTAAGGCCTTGGACGATGTATTTTGATGGATAATCACATAAGAGAGGGGCAGGAGTTGGAATCTTACTCATATCCCCTGAAGGAATTCCCACGGGATTCATGTTCAACCTTAAATATCAATGTTCAAACAATGAAGCTAAGTACGAGGCCATTTTGATTGGCCTTGAAATATTAATTTTCCTAAAGGCCAAAGACGTGGCCATCAAAGGAGATTCTCGGTTAGTCATTAAACAATTGGTTGACAAATGTAAATGCTTAAGTCCAAAGCTGGCTAAGTATCGCAATATGGCACGTAAAATGATGCGCCAATTTGATGATGTCTCGGTCGAACACATATACCGGTATCATAATCAAAAGGCCAACTACTTGGCCCAAATCGCATCAAGATACCGTATGTCAAAGAAAACCTTGGATAAGGCAACACGGATCGAAGAACTGTTATACCCCCCTTGTGAGAGAGAAATAATGGTGAACGCATTAGCATCCGAAGATGACTGGAGGAAACCCATAGCAGACTATTTGGCGAATCCATCCCTCGATGTCGAACGAAAGTTGAAGCTGAAAGCAACCAAGTTTACGTTATTAGGAGGCGACTTGTACCACAAATCGGTTGATGGGAATTTGGAAGTATGCCTCGACAAAGAAGACGCTTTCGTAGCTTTGGCGGAAGTCCATGAAGGGATATGCGGTTCACACCAAGCAGGGGAAAAGATGAAGTGGATACTTAGAAGGCAAAGAGTCTTTTGGCCTACACTAATATCTGATTGCATGAATTTTGCGAAGTCGTGTGAAGAATGCCAAAAACATGGCTACATTCAAAACGTCCTAGCAGGAGAATTACACTCGATTATCAAGCCTTGGCCTTTTAGAGGATGGGCACTAGATGTGATTGGAGAAATTGTCCCTCATTCTTCTAAAGGCCATTCAAGGATATTGGTGGGTGTCGACTATTTTACCAAATGGGTGGAAGCTATACCTTTGGTGAAGGTCGAGCAGGAACAAGTAATTGATTTTATTGAAGACCATATCGTTTGTCGATTTGGGATTCCAGAGACCATTACCACAGATCAAGCATCTATTTTCTTGCGAAGCAAATTGAAAGGTTATTTGGGATCAAGAAGAATCAAGTTATTGACTTCGACACCTTACTATGCACAGGCCAATGGACAAGCAGAAGCAGCCAACAAGTGGATTATAAACATTATCAAGAAACAAATTAAGAGCAAACCACGAAATTGGCATGAAGCACTAACTCCAGCATTGTGGGCAGTTCGGAATTCCCCAAATGAAGCAACGGGTACGACTCCCTACATGTTAACATATGGCCATGAGGCCATGTTACCAGTCGAAATTAATTTGGAGTCAATAAGATTTCAAAGGCAACATGAAATGCCTACGAATGACTATTGGAATGCCATGTTCGACGAATTAAACGAGGTGCACGACGAAAGACTGTTGGCATGGGAAAATATCATGCGACAGAAAGAAAGAATTGCTAGATATTATGATGCCAAAGTTAAGTTCAAGTCATTCTTACCGGATGAATTAGTATGGAAAGTAATCTTACCCATCGACAAGCGTTCGAATGAATACGGCAAGTGGTCACCAAAGTGGGAAGGACCATTTAAAGTATTAAGGGCTTATTCGGGCAATGCATACGAATTAGTCGAAGTCGAAATGGGAAAATAGATTAAAGCAATTAACGGCAAGTATTTGAAAAAGTATAAGCCGACAATGACAGAAGTGAAAATGCATTAATTCAAAATTGCAGAATCCATACAGCAGGAAACGAAGTACAAGAAGCAAATACAACAAAGGGGAAATAAAATTCATCCGAAAAGACTGCTAAAAGAACGCCATTCTCTGGCGAAGGCTTCTCGACGTCGAAGCCCAGCTTTGTATCCCTGCAGATGAGTACCCAAGACTTCGGTAATCTGTTGATATGGAATCACCAAAGCATCAACCTTGGCAGCTAATTCTTGTCGAGTAGCTTTGATAGATTCCATATACTGAGTCATGTCCAATTGATCTTTCTCCCGACGAGCTAGTTCATCCTTTAATTCCTGGATCTTGGCCCCATTGTCTTCCATTCGTCGAAGTGTATCATCAGCCTTGGAAGAACAATCTGCATCTTCTTTTTCGGAATCCATGTATTCGGTCTCCATCTTGCTTTGGTTTGCTTTGACATCCTCATAGGTCTTGATGTCAATCAGAATTTTTGGACTTTCATTAGACCAATTATTCACAAATCGTTGCAAGCCAGTCAGTTTGGATTCAACTTCTCCTGAAACAGGATGCCTCAAAAGCGATGCGATGGTAGAAGACAAGAGTTCGAGAGTTGATGAATCGACAAATTGATCAAAAGGCCGACAACAAATGTTCTTTAAAGTAACCATCAATTGATCTGTGACTGGTTCAGCATCCCTCAAAGGGGAAGTCATGGCCGCCTCAACAGATCGTGCTTTGGCCATTAATTCCCGGAGTGAAACGAAAGAAGTAGAAGAAGATGGTTGAATCGAAGGAGCCATGGTAGCAGTTGAAGGTGGGCAATAAAGAATCTCAACAGGAGGAGCAGCGGCAGAACTAGAAGCACCTGTGTTGGAAAACAAGCGGGTAGTAATATTCCCTATAAAGGAGGTGAATAGGCGAAGAGTACGAATCTTCACCAATTAAAAATTTATCTCTTACTAAGGCCTTTAAAATAATCAGAGTAAAAACATATAAAACGCATATACTTAAATATATGAAAATTAAGCCCGCGGAATTGTAAAGAGATAATGAAAGAGAAGCGAACACAAGGATTTTATCCTGGTTCACATTAGTGTGTTAACGAACACTAATGCTAATCCAGTCCTCCCTCTCTGAGATGGGAGATTTGCTTCACTATGAACAAGAATTGTAAGTACAAGTAGTGTAAGAGAAAACCTTTCCCTTAGACTAGTCCCTCCAAAGAACCTCTTTGGAACTTGTGTTTTCGCAAACAATTCCTCGAATCACAGCGAACCTTGTGGTTGAAGAAACCTTCTTCAATTACACTTGAAACCTTCAAGTATACTTGATGAAAACCTTTCACCAATTTGCGTTTGTCAATGTCTTGTTGTTGGCACTTTACACCTCGTTGTGTGGATGAACAACTCCAATGAAGATCAATGGTACTTGCACCTTTCTTGTGTGGATTAGCAACTTACTTAAGAACACTTTTAGTACTAAATCAAAATCTAGATCAATGAGAATGAATGCAAGTGTATATCAAAGTGGGTATTTGTGAAAATTCAATGCAACACTTGAATGTTCTTCTTGATCATATGTGAAAATGCAATTGATTCATGAAGAACACTTGAGAATTCTGTAAAAACGTGTTTAGGAGAAAGTTCAGAAGTGTTAGAAGGTTGTAAGAACGTTGTCTCATGTTTTGAAATCGTTTGGAACATATATATATCAGTTAGGATAGCAAACGGCTATGTTTATGACAGTTTTAACTGTTTGTATCCGGATACTTTTGAAAGTATTCGGATACACCGTGTTTGATTTCAAAAATTTGACTGTTGTTTTAAAAAAGTATCCGGATACTTTTGGATGTATCCGGATACATTTGATCAAATACACTTTTTCAATTTTTTATTTTTATTTTTATTTTTTTTATTTATTATTTTATTTTTATTTTTATTTTTTTAAAATACTTTCTTGACTTCAAAAACATTTAAAAAAAAATTTCTTAATAATTTTTATTTTTATTTTTGAAAATCACTTTCTTTTAATTTCGAAAAACACTTTCTTTTCATTTTCATTTTCATTTTGAAAAAATACTTTCTTTTATTTTTTTGAAAATCACCCACTTTTGATGTAACTTAACATGCATACTATTTTTCTTTAGATTATGATTTAGCTTCATTCTAACTTAGACTTAACCATTAAGCACCTAAGGAACTCTAAGAAAAGGAAATTTAACATTACAAGTTTATAAGAATCCCTTTTTGACTAACTTGAGTCTAAGCTTCAATGTTGTGGACTTTTCTTTGACTTGCACTTTGTAATCATCAAAACTACCCATGCTTAGGCATTTTCTCAACAATCTCCGCCTTTTTGATGATGACAAACTTTGTTGATTTGTGCTCCCCCTTAGTATGTGCATTAGATAATTGGATAATAATAAGAAGCTTCAATCAACCTGCAAAAGTCAACAACATACCTTCTCCCCCTTTTGGCATAATCAAAAAGAGAGTTATATAAATAGGCAAGAAAATTATAAACCTTCTCCCCCTTAACATTTGATCTCACTCCCCCTTAATGTTAAGCCAAAAATACCTTGCATGTTTTAGGTAACTTGGGTACCTAATTGATTAGCATTAGGATCAAACCCTTTCTTAATCCATACAAATGAACCATTTGGAATACCTTTAAGTTTAATATTACAAGTATTTGAAGTATGCCCAAAAGTTCCACAATAATGGCAAGTTGGTGTTTTAGAGTAATTGACATTTGAAAATGATACCAACTTGTTGTAATTGCAGTTTTTAGATTTTCGATATCCCAAACCAGTTTTATTTGTATTTCCTCTTTGATTGGCAATTAAATTGTTTAAGTTCATATCACCTTTAGTGAAACTTGCAAGTTTAGTTTTTAAATCGTGTACTTCCTTTTCAAATTGCTTGCAACTTACACATTCGGCGATGGGATTATCCTTTAGTTCACAATTACAGAAAGCATTTGAATAAATAAGATCAAGAGTCTCATTTTGGAGTTGAAGTTCATCAATAAATTTTTGCATTTCTAAAATTTTTGCTTCATGCTCCAAGATAATCCTCTTGCTTTCAATGTTTATTTTAGCTAGCTTCCTTAATTCCTTATACATTTCTACATAAGATTCATATAGTTCATTATAAGTTGAATTTTCAGAATCAGAGTCGGAGTCAGAATATGTTACCCGTTTGGAGTTCATTGGCTCAGATGATTCTATGCTTGATGAAGTTTCTTCATCAAACTTTCCCATTAAGCACAAGTGATTAACCAATTCCTCCTCATCTGAACTGCTAGCATCTTGCTTCTCTGGATTTTCCGGCAAATTCCATACAATATAAGCCTTCTTGGATTTGAATCATTTGCTTTCCTTTTTGTCATTCTCTTTTCTCTTGAGATATGCAGCACATTCAATTTTCACATGACCTATATTACCACATTCGTGACATTGAATTTTGTCCTTTGGAGACTTTTTTCTTGAAGTTCCTTCATTTTGACTTCTTTGTTGTCTATTCTTAAGGAACTTGCTGAATTTACTAACTAAAAGCTCCATGGCCTCATCGTCGATATCGGAATCTGAATTTTCATCATTGGATAACTCTTCAAGAGTCTGCAGCATCTTGAATGAAACCCTATCATTTTTGCACATGTCTGAATCTTCATGCATTTTTAGCCTTCCCAATTCCATTTCGTGCTCTTGCAGTTTTCCGAACAAAGTGACTAGGTCCATATCACTTAGATCTTTTGACTCCATTATTGCTGTAACCTTTGGCTGTCACTGTCTGTCTAAACATCTCAAAACTTTGTTAATAATTTCACCATCAATAAAAGTTTTGCCAAGAGCAAGTAAATGATTTATAATATGTGTAAACCGTTTTTGCATATTTGAAATTGGTTCATTGGGAAACATTCTAAACATTTCATATTCATGCATGAGGGCATTTAATCTAGCCCTTTTGACTTCACGAGTACCTTCATGAGTCACTTGTAAAGTGTCCCACTTCTCTTTCGCACTAGTACACTGAGAGACCCTAAAAAATTCATCATACGAGAGAGCAAATGTAATGATATTTTTTCCTTTCAAATCATAACTTACTTTTTTCTTATCATCATCATTCCAACTCCCCTTGGGCTTATTAAGGACAGAGTCATTAACCTTATGTTGTGGTACAAAAGGGCCATTTTCTATAGCATTCCAAATTTCTACATCTATTGCTTCAATGAAGATTTTCATCCTAACCTTCCAATAGGTGTAACCTTCGCCCGAAAACATAGGGGGCGATTAATGGAAGAACCTTCACCACAAAAGGGATTACTAGAACCCATTGTTTACCAAACTAAGGATCGTACGGAAAAGCAGTTATGCTCGATCGTTTCCGACCGAGCTCTGATACCACTTGTTGGAAAACAAGCGGGTAGTAATATTCCCTATAAAGGAGGTGTCACCAATTAAAAATTTATCTCTTACTAAGGCCTTTAAAATAATCAGAGTAAAAACATATAAAACGCATATACTTAAATATATGAAAATTAAGCGCGCGGAATTGTAAAGAGATAGTGAAAGAGAAGCGAACACAAGGATTTTATCCTGGTTCACATTAGTGTGTTAACGAACACTAATGCTAATCCAGTCCTCCCTCTCTGAGATGGGAGATTTGCTTCACTATGAACAAGAATTGTAAGTACAAGTAGTGTAAGAGAAAACCTTTCCCTTAGACTAGTCCCTCCAAAGAACCTCTTTGGAACTTGTGTCTTCGCAAACAATTCCTCGAATCACAGCGAACCTTGTGGTTGAAGAAACCTTCTTCAATTCCACTTGAAACCTTCAAGTATACTTGATGAAAACCTTTCACCAATTTGCGTTTGTCAATGTCTTGTTGTTGGCACTTTACACCTCGTTGTGTGGATGAACAACTCCAATGAAGATCAATGGTACTTGCACCTTTCTTGTGTGGATTAGCAACTTACTTAAGAACACTTTTAGTACTGAATCAAAATCTAGATCAATGAGAATGAATGCAAGTGTATATCAAAGTGGGTATTTGTGAAAATTCAATGCAACACTTGAATGTTCTTCTTGATCATATGTGAAAATGCAATTGATTCATGAAGAACACTTGAGAATTATGTAAAAACGTGTTTAGGAGAAAGTTCAGAAGTGTTAGAAGGTTGTAAGAACGTTGTCTCATGTTTTGAAATCGTTTGGAACATATATATATATATATATATATATATATCAGTTAGCACAGCAAACGGCTATGTTTATGACAGTTTTAACTGTTTGTATCCGGATACTTTTGAAAGTATTCGGATACATCGTGTTTGATTTCAAAAATTTGACTGTTGTTTTAAAAAAAGTATCCGGATACTTTTGGATGTATCCGGATACATTTGATCAGATACACTTTTTCAATTTTTTATTTTTATTTTTATTTTTTTATTTATTATTTTATTTTTATTTTTTTAAAATACTTTCTTGACTTCAAAAACATTTAAAAAAAATTTCTTAATAATTTTTATTTTTATTTTTGAAAATCACTTTCTTTTAATTTCGAAAAACACTTTCTTTTCATTTTCATTTTGAAAAAATACCTTCTTTTATTTTTTTGAAAATCACCCACTTTTGATGTAACTTAACATGCATACTATTTTTCTTTAGATTATGATTTAGCTTCATTCTAACTTAGACTTAACCATTAAGCACCTAAGGAACTCTAAGAAAAGGAAATTTAACATTACAAGTTTATAAGAATCCCTTTTTGACTAACTTGAGTCTAAGCTTCAATGTTGTGGACTTTGTTTTGACTTGCACTTTGTAATCATCAAAACTACCCATGCTTAGGCATTTTCTCAACAACCTGGAATTGGCAAGCTGCCGTCAAAACCTTCAACTTGGGCTGAGTCGTTGGGGATCTGAAGAAAAAACAAAAGAAGGTTTGTAAGAATCTTTTAATGCTGTATAAAGGGCGAATAAGTAAATTTGCAAATACCTCAAAGGAAGGGCCACATGCATTCGTAGCCTCAGGACTCACGACAGCAACAGGAGATTCCACCACGTGAGAATCAATGTCCACAGGCTCAGTGTCGACAGCAACTGGATTGGAGCCCTGAGCGACAATCTCAAGTGCGGCAAAAGAAGAAGTATCATCAAGACACCGTTGCATGGAAGCCTCAATGGAGTGCAGCCTGTCATTTTGATCAAGTGCAACGTCGACCTGATGTTCATCCGAAGAAAAATCATCAAGAATCATTTGTCGACGAGCAGGTCGCCTTTGCAGTTGGATGCTGGTATCTTCGACTAAATCCTCTTCCATGAATGGATTAAGTGTGGGAGTCGGAAGGAATTCACCGGCATGAGGGTCATGATGAGAAACATCGACAAACAGGTCAGCCGCATCGCCATGTACTCTTTGAGTAGTAACATGAGGAGACGGCTCTCGAATGACGATTCCCTTTGCTCTCGGACGTGGTTGTGATTGAACCTTGGATGAGGGATTTGAGGAAGGACGGACCGGAGGAGCAGATGAGGCAGTGGACACTTGAAACTTCTTGGAAAGAGGACGAACCAAAGAACTATCAGTCTTTTCTAGGTCGACACGAGGTTTTTCGGATGGTTGTCCAGTTCGCCCCTTGTGGTGTTTCCTGGATTCGACAATGTCGTCAACAGGATTGTTATGGCACCGTTTATTCTGTTTCTTGGGCGATGAAGGGTCACCACCTTTTTTATTTGATGCGAGAGCCTTGATTTCTGCAGAATAATCGATGAAGTCCGATTTGGCCACTACGAAAAAGACAACAAATGAGAAAGTCGAAGGAAAAAAGAATTTGAAGATAAAAAGGTCAAGTGTTCTTACCAGTTTTATCGGCTTCCACATCTGATGGAGTTCTTGCACTCATTCTTTCAACAATTGTGTCATAGGCCACGTGGTATGTGTTGAAGTATAATTCCCACCAATTGACAAAATTTGGGCTAGCCAAAAAGCAAGGAGTAAAGCCGACAGGATTGAAACGGCTAAGGGAAGCAAGGCTTTTTGACACAAACCTGTTCAACACCGTCTTCCAAGAAGATTTGAAATCCATTAAGTGGCCATGATGAAATTCATGTGACATTGATGCAAACATGGGAGCAGGCAATCCTTGGCAAAGACCGAATTGCCTCGACACACAATTGGGGTAATTCAAGAATACTTCTTTTTCCTCATGGGCATTGGAGTCTGGTAAACCACCAAATAAAACCCGTTGACTCAAGTAATGTCCCCAAAGGACATCATTTAACTGCCTCGTTGCAGCGTTTGAACCCGGAAAAGGAACACGGAACCATTCAGGCCCGACAGCTCTTTCCACAAAAGGTGAAAATTCAATGTCTTCAGAAGACATGGTGATGTTGGCAAAAACCTTCATGAAGTGAAAAAAAGTGTTGGTACGAGACCGACAACACAAGAACTTCATAGTTTGCTGCTAAACAGCCATAGTTGAACTTGAAAGAGCAAATGCTATCGTGTGCAGACACCATATGACGTTTCAAAATGGCATTCAACCATAAATGCAGAAGCCAAGTAGGACCCCCCACATTAGTCACTTGTCGCTTGTGAAGTCTGATGGTGTCGGAAACATGGCCTATGGTCGAATAAAGTTTCGCCAAGAGAAGTTGGCTAAGAGCCACTTGTCTTTCTTCATGCAGGATCGTGGCTAAGGGCACCATGGATTTGTTCACTTGTCGAGATTTGGTGCAAAAGACAAAAGCACTAAGCCACACTGTCAGAAACTCAACGTGTTCCTCATTGCTAACCGTTGGACTATCTCTATAGTCGTCAAGACGTGCTTCGACATAGTTGCTGAAAGCAAAAGACCCGTCACTAATCTGTACTGCATCATTGGGTTTGCTTTCGACAGTCAATACTTCTCCATCAGGACGAAGACTAGTCAAAGCTGCAACATCGAAGAGAGTAGGAGTCATCATGCCGTATCGGAAATGGAAGCAATTGGTCCGACGACACCAGAAGCAACATGCGGCGCCAAAGAGTCCATCATCGTAATGAAGATTGCAAGTTGTCAGAATTAGAAGGTCTTCAAAACCGGCCCTTTTCCAAGATTCTCTCTTGTGAGGTCGAAGCCTATCATACCATTCAGTAAACTTGGTGAATGGTTTCACATTCCGCAGAACTCTACGGGATTGCTCTTTGTCGAAGTGGCAAGTGTAAACGGGATTAAGCGTGGCCACTGGATGAGTTGCATTAGGATTGGAAATTGGAAAGTTGGCACTCATGACAGGGTCACGAGACTCTGATACAGTCATCAAAGGACCCAAGAAAGCAGGAGAAGGGTTAACAGGTACGCCATCAGCAGGGATGAAAGAAGTGGCAGGAATGATCATGCTACGTTCATGGTACGCAACTTCCAAATCGATTTCTGGATCAAGAACACCTTGGATTGCCATGTTGAAAGTAGGGTTTGGAAAAGGCGAAAAAGGGTTTCAGGTCAGAAAGAGAAGATGCAGTGGTTAGCAAGAAAAGATAAAAGGGGATAATGATTATCGATCAAGTTTAAATAAGGAGTGAAAAGACGTGTAAAACCAACACAATGGTCCAATAGGAAGCGTCAGTTCAAAAAGATAAACTCGCCCTTTTAGAATCCTAATGACGAAAGGACATTTCGAAAAGTTACAACTTTTGGTATCCTCCGAAAAGACGCGTCGCACACCAAAACTTGGGGGGCCTCTGTTTACGGGAAATTGAAATCGACAAAGGTTGCGAATGTCGGATTCATAAGTGACGTCGACGGAAGTGTACTTGAACGTTTGTGTTCAAAAGTGACTTCGAAGGAAGTGTACGTGTAATCCGACAAAGGGGTAGATTTCGACAAAAAGGAATGAGTCAACAGCATAAGTGATGTCGAGGGAGGTGTACTTAAGTGGCATGACTTAAAAGTGACTTCAACGGACGTGAACGTGTGTCGACAGAAAGAGATGGCGGAAACAAGAGGTCTATGTCGAAGAAATGGTGACACAAGGAAAGAGGAGTCAGAAACGTCCAATCAGCATTGGGAACGGCAAAGTAATTATGAAGGCATTTAATGTTACTTGTGGCTATAAAATCCTCAGTTTTTACCAAGAAAGGCCACGAGTAACAATGAAAAAACTTAAGGAACGCCTTCATGATTTCTGGAAAGAAGAAAAAAGATTCATGTTCCACACATATGAGAGTTCACCAAAGGATAAACATGTGGGATTAAGGTATTCGGATGAGGATAGAGAAATGAAGAGATGTCCACCCCGAATACCACCTTTATCCTCTTGAATAGTGAAAGGATAAATATGTGGGATTACATAGATTCCACTTCCGATGTTTCAGGTTAATGCTAGGAACTCCGAATTGGAGGAAGCAGTGAACCTGGTAAATAACCATTGGAAGAGTCTTTGTAATCCCATAGGTCAAGGTTTGTGTCCTGCCAGGATCGACTACGACCGCCTTTCCTATTAAAGAGTTAAAGGAAATAAGTCCTTTGACGGCATTCTACTAGAAGTGTCGGGGACAGGTTTTTCAATTGAATGCTGGTGAAACAGCGTTTAGTTGAATTACTTGTCACCGATTTCAATTGAATGCCATTAAGGCCGACAGCGGGTCGAAAGCTTATTTCAGCGATAGCCCCGTCTGTCGAAAGGAGCTTGGTGTCGGGCAACGTCTGGAGCACAACAACGTCAATGCTTCGAGCAACAAAGAGACTTAGACAAGAGTCAAAGGTTGCAGTCGAAGGAAGATGCCAGTCGAAGGAAGTATCAGCAAAGATGTCACTACGGAGTTCGACAGAAGTATCCACTAATCCCAAACCACGACGTGGGCAGTTACATCGTGGGGGATAGCGTAGTGGGTGGTTATTAAGAACGTGGGCTCTGCGGTTGTGCAGAACGTGCGAGTAGCTTTGTACGTAGTTTCGGATTCCTATAAATAGGAAGTCCTTAGTTTGTAATCGGGGTCGGTTGCTAGGTAAACACATCAGGCTAAAAATCCTAAACGTCTCACCGGAGCAGACAAACGGAGAAACGCCATTGTAAAGGACCTCAACCTTCCACCAATTTAATTTCAATGCAATCTTTACAATTCCAAGCAATTTTAATCATGTGCAATTTACATTTCTGCATATTTTAATCGCTTTCCTTTTCAATTCCAAGTCATTTATATTACTGCACTCTTTACTTTAGCTGCATCGTGTTCTTGGTGTCGGTTTTTATTTTACCCGCACTTACTTTTACGCACAAATACCCAAAAATACCAAAAAGACGGTCAAGTTCCATTACAAGATTATCACATAACCTGTTGTTACCCACACCCCACACATCACCGTCAGTTCGGCAGGCGTCGGACGAAAAACCCGCAAACAGTCAGTAATCGCGATTTTGATATACGAATGAGGTAAAATTATTAAATATGTTATAGAAGTAATAAGATAAACACGGTGTGAATGAAGGATGGGGGTGGAGTAAAGAAGTTGAAAGATGAATTCAAATATAAGGCCGAAAAGTTGAGGGGAAGGAAAATGTATTTTAAGAGGGAAGGATACATATAGGGTTAAGCCCGTGCAACAATGCACTGGTAATTTATTTATTTTTTTCATCAATATCATTAATATAGAGGACATATTTAATGTCAAAGTAATTTTTTTTATTTATTATGAAATAGTCCATAAGAAATTTAATACATCAAATTAAATTCATAATAGTTTGATCAAATTTTATATAATAAAAAAATTTCTTAAGTTTTAATTAGGTATTTTTTTTGCTTTCTTCACTTTTTGATTGTCATCAAGGTCTTGTTAATAGAGTTCTAGACATCAAGCTCGATATCTTGATATTGTTAGGTCTCCCTTTTTGCTGCTTTAGTTTTCAAATTATTAGGAGCAAAAACTAATTTATTTTCACCTTTATTTGAGCCAAAATCCTAAGAGTACAATTTATATCTATTAAATTTTATTTTATTGACTTTTAAAAAAAATTAATTTACATATAGTTTAATTTTCCTAGTGTAATTGATATTCAAAAAGTGTGTTAATTCATTTTCACTTGAACCTGGACCAAAATCTACCTTCAAATTATTAAAAATGATATAAGATAGTAAAGTTATTTTGTAATAAATTGTGGTATTAGTTTGTTATTTGTATTAATTTGTTAAAAAATAGATGTTTTATCGCAAAATTTAAATCTATTTATTTTTTCAAAAAATTGTTTATTTATATATAACACATGTTTATTGTTTTCTGATTTTGGTTAAGGAAAAAAAAGAACGTTAATGTTTTTTAAAAAATTAATATATAAATACCTTTGTTTGTGAATGTATTTGGGTGCTTTAAAAATGTATCACAATTATATACAGAGTCTTAAATTGTCAAGATATATTAGTATTATTATAAAAGGTGTTAGTTCATAAGACATATATTTTCAAGAATTTTTTATTTTGTACAAGAGCATTAGCATTGTTTCAGAATTTTTATTATTGTGAAAAGTGTTAGTTCATAAGACATATGTTTTCAATAATTTTTTATTCAGTACAAGTGCATTAGTATTGTTTCATAATGTATTCTTTTAAATTATATCTAGTAACACTGCTATGAAAAGGACTTAATCCATAAAATATATTTGTTCAAAAAATTTTTTTTTTAAATAATGAATACCATGGACACCTAACATATATCTTAAGCTCATATTTTACTAATTTTTATAGTGATAGCTCTATTTTATATTTTATAAGGAGTTATCGTGGTTTTAGTCTCAAAAATATATGTAAGAGACTTTGATATTTTAGAAAGAAGGGTTATACTAGGGTGCTCCAGGTTTCAATACATCCGGCACCTTTTTTTTATATTTTTTTTAATTCTATTATGTTAAAAAAATATGTTTTGGATTTTTTGTGTTTTTTTATGTGTATGTTTTTGTTATTTGAATTTAAATTTTTTGTATTATACGCTTTCTGACATAGATAAAAAATTATATTAAGTAAATGAAGTGTAAATCTGTATTACAAATTAACATATTTCAATAAATCTGAATTAAAAATCTATATTAAAAAATATTCTGAGTAAATTTGTATTAAAAAAATTAAAAAATTTAAAAAAAAAAAAAAAAAACTAAGATGCCCTTCGTGTTATTGTTCCGAGCATCTTAGAATTTCGGGTGAAAGAAAACCCATGGGTATGACAAAGAACGGAACGTAGGCTGTACTATATATTTGAGCAGCGGACTTATCATATCTTCAACACACCCTCACTCACTCATTCCTAGCTACCTCCATAGTAGATATTGCTGAGGACACATTTTTTTACCGAACTTCCAGACAAGTTCGTGTCAACGGAAGTCATGCAAGGTACGTCGATGACGATACACATCGATTGTTTGCTCTAAGTGTTGGTATGGACTACCCAAACCTCCGTTGGCTAAGTGATTGGTTTAAAAACATCTCATGCAAAACCAACAGCCCTCGCATTTTACATGGTGAGTTTTCCCAAGAGAACATACCAGCACTTGGACCTGGAGATCATAATACTCTTTGCTACTACTTCATCTACGAGTATGGTCAACCCCTTGCAGATCATGCATCTGTTGTTGGTGGTGTGAACAATCCCAGCTATTTCCTTATCATAAGAGATGTGCTCGAAGCTATCTATGATCTCCGCAACAAACATCGGATCTGCCACCCCAACCTAACGAACAACGGAAATGCCATTGTTGTGAGCACATCCGGAGGGAAATTAGGGACAGGAAAAGGTTGCGGCTACTCGGAGTGTTACATCCACTGGTTTAATGATCATTGGAATAATCTTGTTCAAATTTATCATCAGTATCGTCTCAATGAATTTCTCCAATTTTTAGAGTGGCTGCCTTTTCAACACAGGTATTTTGAAAGGTTGACATGGCAAGATAGAGAAAATTTCAGGCAACGTTGCGGCAACCCATTTCAGCAGCAGCGGCTTGCTTTTGTAGACTGGATACCCTTTGCTATGCAGCATGTTCTCCTTAGAAAATGTTCTTACCCACCCCACCACCGGAGAGCAAGCGGTAATCAATGTTGCATATCAGGATGCTATAAATCTCAATGGATTAAACCAAGAAGATATCCAGGAGAGACTAATAATGACCTTTCTTAGGTTCGGGCGTAACTGCGCTACTCACATCATGAACTTGGATGCTGCTGCCATCGAAGACTTGCTTGAACAAACTTGGCCTGGTCTCTTGATTGTTGCATATGATATTATGGTAGAGTCCATCACAAATCCTCATAATTGGGATCGGGAGGTCTAGTGGAAGAATAAGGAGGAAACATAGTTAGGAAGGTTTAGGTAGAGTTGGGAAGGTTTCGAAGAAGGAAGAATGTAATGGAAGAAATTAAAAATGGTGTTTATTCCCAAGATAATGGTGTTCTCTCTCTAATCGTTTGTGTTTAGATGTGTGTTATATATGGTGTTTTGTGGCATTATTATATGTTACAAAGAATTTGAATGTACTGTTTTAATTTCAAAAACACTGATTATTTGTAATTTGAGTTGTATTTCATATTTTGAGACCCACACAGCTTGCTAGGAATGAAATGTTATTTGAAGGAAAGACGCATACAAAAGAAGATATTGTGGATAGAATTAAAGTCAAAACTTGGCTTTAGATCAAAGGAAAATTTAACAAACCGGTGATGTCCCTTGCCTCATTCTGCAGTTAATTTCTGTATACTGCAATTTGTGATAAAAGGTTGATGGAGTTTTAGCATAAGAACTAGAGGATGCTCTGTATCATGTGGGGGAGGGAGTTATGGTCACAAACTTTAGATTTTGGGGCTGTTTTTGTTCAGTTTGTAACTTCTCTTTTCTGTTTTCTGGGTATTTCTTATACCTGTTTTCAATAAAAAATTTCATTTATCTAAAAAAAAATTATATGTCTTTGTCTTCGATACATTTCTCTCTTAATTCTTTTTTTTTTTTCATGGGCTTTGCTTTGTTTCTTAAACAAGAGAATTTGGTCATTCATTTTTTCTTCACCTTTTTGTGGTTTAAATCATGCAAAGCGATGATGCTTTACTTGGTTGTTTCCTATAACCTTTTTTTCCCTTTGTTTCTTTTTTTTTTTAGCAATTAGACGAAAGTATCTCGGCGGGTTTTTCCATTACTTTCAACTTTAATAAAGGCAGGAGTTCTAATCTAGTAAGTACTCACTGAAACAATGTTTTTTACTTCCCCAACTTTTAGTTACATTTTTCGGCCACAAGTTGAAGCTGAAAATGTTCACATGAGAACAGGATCATCTATCATAAGATAACAACAGTGTAGACTGTATAGTAAACCATTTTAACTACTTTTATTCATGATATCAACAAGGAATCCACCTTCTGCATCATAGGTACAGGACCTGATTAGAAGTAACATACGAAATTTATACTCACATAGGAAGTTACAGACAGGTTTGAATATTACCACTCTTTTCCAATTGTAACAAAAATTCCTTAGACCCCTCCATAAGATCTGGATATTCTCCCAGTAAATCACTCACCTGGAAGAATAAGTTACCACAAGTTAGCTGTCATATTTCATCTCATGTTGTAAAAAGAGTATACTTCAAGGGAGTTATAAGGTCAAGTTAATACAATGAAAACAGAGAAAAAGTCAGTTACCTTCTGTTGCAGATAAGTTACTGCACAAAATTATTTAACAATTCCTAGGCAGCATTCTATTTCCAGAAGGAGATCAATTATTTACTCAATTATTGATTTCAATTTTTCTTTGAAGAATTCATTTTAAATCGAAGTTTAGCAAATTATTGAAGTTGAGGTAATCTGCAGCATTGAAAATTGATTAAGGTTTTAGATGTGATATTATTCTTTGTTGAGTAAATTAGGACTTGTGGACACATTGTTTAATGCACAATAAAGGGTTTAAGATCCGGTCTGAATAAGAGAGAAAGCAAGCCCCATCAAAATTTGCTCTAAGAATTGACCGCGTCTTGACATAATTGAGATCATGATTATTTTTTTTCAGATTATAATTTTTAAAATTATAATCTATTTATGTTTGGGTATCTTAGTGAAAAATAAGTTTAAACTAATTTGTTTTGTTTGAATAGTGTAAAAAAAATTATTTTTATTAAGTAAATAGGGTATGATGTGACAAATGGGTAGTTAATGTGATAAAGTGATAAGGTTATAATAGAAAAATTACATGGGTATAAAAAAATAATCTTTCAAAAAATAATCACCAACTGTTACGAGGAAGCTTATAGATTTGGATTATTTTTTCAAAAATATAATGCAAACGAACACAAAATAAAAAAAAGATAAAAAAATAATCTTTCATCCAAAACATGTTTGGTATAGCTAATAAAACAAGATTATGATTATTTTTCTGTCATTATAATATTACCAAATTTTTATCTTAACCAAACATGCAAAACTTTTTCCTCGAAAATTAATTTGTTTCTGCTGTCTGTTCCTAATTGTCCATAGTGTTCCGAACTGTTGAATCCTTGATTATCTTTACAATAGAGCATGGTTCTCAAAATGTGATCTTCTATGATGATGTGTGATAGGCTTTTAGATCTATCTAGGTTAACAGAATATGATTAAGCAGAGAATTATAGAATAACGTAGAGGAAACTTGTGAGCAATGCTTTATTTTCTTCTTATTTTTTTATTCAATCAAAACTCATACTTAAATACAAAAGTCGGAAATCCTAAACTTAAAATAGAAAACTCTAAACTTAAACTAAATCAATTAAAGATTAACTAAAGATTTAATAAAATATAACTTGATATTTTAATAAAATATCTTATTACCCATTTTCTAAGGGACCTAACAATTAGCAACCTATCATTACCATTCCCTTTGAAATCAACCTTGTCCTCAAGGTTGAACTCATTGATGCGAGGGATAATTATGTCATGCCAGAAAAAAATTTGGTTCGTGCCTGCTTCTGAAAGTACACTCTTATAACATATGTCTCTGTCTCCAAGGATAAAATTTGTACCAATGATTTGATGTGCTAGAGAGTCTAATTTATTCAGCATCAAATTTGGTGGCGGAAACAAGATCTAGAGATGGTGGTTGTGACGGTGACGGTGATCTCCATGATTGCTCAAAGCTACATACAGGGTCATTGTTTTCTCTAGGAGAAAGGTTGTCACAGAAAGACACCCTCGATTTTTCCATTGGTGATGGAACATTAGGATTGTTTGTGGAAAATGATACGTTAGAGAGTTTGTCAATAAGCCCATTCACCATAGTGGTAAGCGCATCATATGTGATGTTCATGGTAGCAGTAAAGTGTTCGAGTTTGGAGTCATTTTGATTTTGGATTTGGATTAATTTCTCAGATAAAGAAGCTAGGCTTCAATTTTAGGAGGCATGAGGGCCAATGAAAGCACCAATGATAGGCTTTTAGACCTATCTAGGTTAACAGAATATAATTAGGCAGCGAATTATAGAACAACATAGAGGAGACTTGTGAGTCATGCTCTATTTTCTTCTTCTTATTTTCTTATTCAATCAAAACCCATCCTTAAATACAAAAGAAGGAAACCCTAAACCTAAAATAGCAAACTCTAAACTTAAACTAAATCAATTAAAGATTAACTAAATATTTAATAAAATATAACTTGATATTTTAATAAAATATCTTATCCTATCCATTTTCTAAGGGACCTAACAATTAGCAACCTATCATTGCGAAATGGTTTCGACATTCCCCATGCATATATTTTGACATAATCTATATGATGTTTCTGTTAGAATATTTTATTTCAAAATAATTTATTAGAGTTTAAATAATATAAATTATTTTTTAATATGTTTTATTATCATTTGTCACTATTTTAATTTTCCGTTCCTTAAATGCTTATTGTGAGAAGTTGTGAAAGAATTGAAGAAATTGAGAAAGAGAAACTAAGTGTTTGGCAAGAAAGAAAAGTTGAGAAAATGAAATAGAAACAAGCAAGAAAGAAATTAAAGGAGCAAAAAGTGAAAAATTAGAGAGTTTCACAACTGAGGAATCGGTTTTTAATTAAATAACAAATGAATACAACACGCTAATTATAGATGCTCAATGGCTATGTGGTTCAATGAATGTAAAGGATAAGCTAAGCTATATCTCAGCTCTATATACGAGCGTCATGTTGCACTACGCGAGCACTCTTAGTTGCTTGCTGCTCAAGTTTTTGCTTACAATAGCATTAACTTTGTTAATCTTACATTCTAACACCTTTTCTATAAATTAATTAAGCCAGGATTAAACTTGTAAGATTTTTTATATCTTAGTATGTCTCATGTGATGTGCATGTGATATATATTGAATTGTGTTTAGTAAATAATTAATTAAATCTTAATGGGCTAAATCATATTTAGATAATAAGGGGATTGTTTCTAAAGGCCCATTAGCTTGATGGAAGCCAATGGATAAGAGATAGGGTTTTACCTATTTATGAAAAACATGTCCTGTTCCTGGCTATAATGTATTCTCTCTTTTACCATCGCATAACGACACAGAAAGAATAGTAGACACGGCAAAGGAATAGAAACCTTGTTTCCTGGCTTTTGGTCAAAGGACGTTGGAGAACTCTCTCAAGTATAGCAATGGATAGAGGTTAGTAATTATATTCTCTTATCATCTCTATAACACGTGAAAGTCATGTAATTTCAAGATCCCTATTGTTGTAGTTGTAACGAATAAATTAAAACTACAACTTATATGTGGTATCAGAGCAATAGGTTGAGAAATTCATGATTTTCCAATTAAAATTTTGTAAAGGGGTATTAACCCTAATTATTGTATTTAGGGATTTAATTTAGTATGAACCCTAATTATTGTATTTAGGGATATTATGGTTTCCGCGAAAGTTTAATTTCATATCTGTTAATTTTTTATTTTTATTAATTTATCCGATTAGTACAGTATTGGTTGGTCACGCCGTGATAACGTGATGACATGATAACGCAATGGTTGATTATTCAATTATATATATATTAACGCAATGATCAGAGTACTAACGTGTTAGCCTTCGGCTTCACGCAATATAGCCTCGAACGGTATAATTTGTTGCACGCTATAATATAACGCAATCTACTCAGTGATTATTTTTTTCCATACCGTGATTCACTGTTGATGTATTGCAATGAGTTGATTTGGAACATTGCGGCACGGTCTCGTATATATATATATTCACGGCTAAGAAGTAACGTTAGTATATCACAGATTATTATGTATTGATAAATTAATAATTTATTATTAAATTATATCACAGATTGATTTGAATTAATGTATGATAGATTAGCTAATCACCAAAGTGGTCAAACCTGAAAAGTTAAATTAATTCTAAATCATATAATGGTTAATTTCAATTACTCATAGATGATGCTATAAACGTACAATATGATAATTTGTTGTTCTATGAGTCATCGAGTTTATTGTTATAAGGCATTTATGGATCATCCAAAGGTAGATTAGTTGTTCTTATGATTAATAAACATGATTGAAGGTAATGCATGTGCATCACTGTTATATTTATTTCCAAAGATAATAAATATTTAATTATTGCACGTTGCATTACCCATTATTGATTTGATTTGATATTAATGTATGATGATTTGATCATCATTAAAGTTGTCAAATCATAAAGATATTAATTCCGATTGGCTAATTTTATTATAATAATGAATTGGATTTGAAGTTAATTGTATGTTGATTTTGTTAATCACCAAAGTGGTCTAATCAGTAAGTAAATTAATTTCAAATCATATGATGTTTTTTCAATTACTCATAGATTTGATGCTATATGAATGACATAATAGTTTGATGTTCTATGGGTATATTGTAGTTCATTGTTATAAGACATTTATGGATCGCCCAAAGGTTTGATTAGTTGTTCTTATAATTAATGGACATGACTGTAGGCAATATGTTTGTGCTATTGGTTTATTTATACATCCAAAGACAATAGATAATACAAATTGGTGCATATATCATTGCCAATTATTGATTATTAATTTTATTAGCATCATTATGTTTGAATGTCGTGTGCTAATGTGCAACCCAAAGGAGAGCGTTAGTGCACGTTAATTGTTTAAGTAATATGTACCTTATGTCTCAAAACATTTATGTAGTACATGTTCTTAATTTTCTGCATTCTCATGACTTGTATGTGTCAGTGTTATTTGTTCAACTTTCTGACTAGAGTTTGCAAGTCTTTCTTGTCAGTTAAAGAAAAGTTTGTTGCTATTAATAGTGTTAGCAACAATAAAAATGAAGTTTATTATAAAATCTGTGTAATTTTTAGAAAGATTTGACAAACACTTATGTTATGTTCATGAGGATAAGTGTTGCAAATAACATTAAGATAATTCTCTCCAAAATTGAAAGTAATTAAAAAAAAATTAAGTGAATTTTGTGAGAGTAACCAATATTTTTTGTGAGTCTCTTTCTGGGACATTAATGAGTACCCTAACCCCATAAAGCTTGGTGATTTGTGTACTATTTATGAATGTATAATTAAAAGGAAAATTATTGCAGCAATGTTTAAGTTTAAGTCCTTAGGAATAGTTGTGGATGAGAACTTCTTAGTATAGTTTATGCTTGCTCATTACCGATTGAGTATTACTTGTTTTTGAATGAGCTATAACGCCATGAAAGATAATGGGTTGTGCAGTAAATTGCACAATATCTTAGTTTAAAAGGAAACAATACTTAAGAATATAAGAAATCTCTTTATCCAACTTTTAAGGACATTAAGGAGCTGAAAATAAATGTGTGAAGAAACATGATAAGGGCAAAGGATAACTTAGAATTAATGAAGCATATGTGAAAATTCATATGAAAGAACCTCATTATCATAAATGTCATTTTTGTGCAAAAAATGTTGAATTCAGAAGAAGTGCATAAAATGAAAATCTTGATTCTATAAAAGATAAGTTTAAAGCTTATGTATGTTTGAGTCAAACTTAATCAAAGATCCACGTAAAATTTGGTGGATTGATCCTGGATTAATCGAAACATGTTTCTAACATAATGAATTTTGTTTAATCCATACCATAAACCCACATGTAAAGTACGTGTTTGTGGGAATAAAGTGAAGGTTCTAGTAGAACTTGTCAGGATTTAATGTTTAATGTTTAATCCTTGATATTGGGCATCACCTAGACTCATTGGAGACCTTTTAGGTACCTAGTTTTTCTAGGAGTTTGGTTTATTATCTAGGATTGATGTTGCTAGATACTCTTTTATGTTTGGTTATGGATGTTTCAATTTATTTAAGTATAATTATCACATTGGTATTTGTATATTAGTGATAGTTATATAAATTGAATTTTAAATGATTTTTTGCTAATTTGTGGCATAAGTGTTTGGGTCATAAATCCAAGGAAAGAATGGAAAGCTTTATAAGGAACAAAATCTTTCCAGATTTGGATTTTATTGGCCTAATTATTTGTGCAGATTGTATTAAAGGAAAAAAACAAAAGACACAAAGAAAGGAGTCACAAGAAGGATCCAGTTTCTTGAAAATGTGTTCTTCAAAACTTGTGGACCTATGATGTTAACTTTCTTTTTAGAAAGGAAAAGGTATGTGATCATCTTTATTGATAACTATTCATGTTATAATTATGTCTTGAAAATTTACTTGAATAAAGTAGAAAGTTAAGTACATATAGATGAATGTTATCAATTACGATAGAGATGATGACTAACATGAAAGAATTAATTAAAATGGGCAACATCTGTGACTGTTCGTTAAACTCCTCAAGAATTGAGTAATTTGTGTGTATGCCAGTTACACTGCAGCGAAATGGTGTATATAGGGCATAACAGAACAGTAATGAATATGGTTAGGAGTATGATATTTAGTCTTTACCCGCATTTGTGAATGTATGTCTTGAAACTGTCATTTGTCTATTGAACAGGGTTCCTAGTAAAACAGTGTCAAAGACAATTTTGAACTGTGTTTATAGGATACCCAATTTAAGGCACCTGCATGTTTAAGGTTGTCGGCAGAAACAAGGATTGCAATCCGCCAGGAAAAAAAATGGATATAAAACATCAGTGAATATTTCACTGATTATCCATATAAATCAAAAGGTATAGACCTTATTGTTCTAACCATAGTATAAGAACCATTGAAATTGTGAATGACAGGTTTACTGAGAACTGTGAAATTAGTGGGAGTATAGTTCCACATAACCTGGAAATTAACGAAGTTAGGGTGCAAGTTCCTGTAATTTGTAATTTGTTCTTCTACCTCAACAATAGTTTCTTTTATTGTTGAATCGTATAACAATAAAGTACGAAATGAATTCACTATTCACAATGATTTTATTGTAGAAGAACCATGAGAAATAGTATAAAAAAAAGAAATTGCTATTTCGAATGTTTTAAGTGGTTTATCTACAAGAATTTGTGTGTATGCCAGTTACACTGCAGCGAAATGGTGTATATAGGGCATAACAGATCAGTAATGAATATGGTTAGGAGTATGATATTTAGTCTTTACCCGCATTTGTGAATGTATGTCTTGAAACTGCCATTTGTCTATTGAGCAGGGTTCCTAGTAAGACAGTGTCAAAGACAATTTTGAACTGTGTTTATAGGATACCCAATTTAAGGCACCTGCATGTTTAAGGTTGTCGGCAGAAACAAGGATTGCAATCCGCCAGGAAAAAAAATGGATATAAAACATCAGTGAATATTTCACTGATTATCCATATAAATCAAAAGGTATAGACCTTATTGTTCTAACCATAGTATAAGAACCATTGAAATTGTGAATGACAGGTTTACTGAGAACTGTGAAATTAGTGGGAGTATAGTTCCACATAACCTGGAAATTAACGAAGTTAGGGTGCAAGTTCCTGTAATTTGTAATTTGTTCTTCTACCTCAACAATAGTTTCTTTTATTGTTGAATCGTATAACAATAAAGTACGAAATGAATTCACTATTTACAATTATTTTATTGTAGAAGAACCATGAGAAATAGTATAAAAAAAAGAAATTGCTATTTCGAATGTTTTAAGTGGTTTATCTACAAAAATGTAAATTTGACTTAGTCATTAATGATAACGATGTGTTGTTTTACAAGCCGTAAATTGTGATAATATTGATAAATATTTTTATATATGAGACCCTGTAGAATTGCCTAAAGGTTACACGAGAGTTGGGGGGTAAGTGAGTCTTTTGGACCAAATATAACTCTGGTGACAACCTTGAACGTTATAAGGTCAAATTTGTTGTCAATGATTTCTCTCGCAAAGTTGGCATTGACCATTAATGAGGTATTTTGACCAATTACCTGAAAGAATTTATTCAATATTATCATCATGACATATCTAGTCTGTAATGATTTGGAACTGCAGTAGAAGAATGTGAAAACAACCTTTATGAATTTTAGAGGAGGATGTTTATGTGGATGACCCACTAATGTGGTTCTCAATTGAAAAGAATGAACACATAATGTGCAAATTTGAGGAAATTAATATACATATTTAAACATACATCCCACCAATAGTATCTGAAAGATAGTCAATGATACTATTGTTCTTTTTAGATTTAAGGAAACAAGATTGACTTGTGTAAGTATCTGAAGGTCAGTGGGAGTGAGTTTATTATGTTGATTCTGTATGTTATTATATCTTGCTTGCACGCAACTTATTATCTTGGTCTTTTACACTAGACTAAGAAGTTTTTCTAGTAACTTTGAATGAAAGATATAGGTGAGTCGAGCCATGTGATTAGAAAATGAATATTCTAGAATATGTCACATGAATTGTCAGGCTTATCTCATAAAGCATATATCATTAAAGTACTAGAATGATTTAGAATGAATAAAATTTACGTTAAGGAAGTATTAACTATACTCATAAAGTCTTGAGGTATTAGCATGAAACGAATAAATACATGTTTACTTCTGTAATGAATGATCACATTGAGGTGATCAGAATGTTGAATTTGTAAAAGTTTTGAGGTTACAATTCAAACTAATTGACTGCAAAATTTTATTTCGGGGCTTAGAACTGTCGACAATATTGCTTAGCCGCTGAAAACGTACTGCGGTGTTTTGCAGCAATGACAAGTATTATAAAGGTGCTAAAAGTATGTGAATGAAGTACTTTGTCTCTAAAGAATGAGATTAGAAACAAAAAAAAAATTGTCAATAGAACATATTAGCACAATCTTATGGTAGCTGACCCATTAACAAAAGGGTTACCGCCTAAGGCATTTACTGAACATGTTGAAAGTATGACCATTATTGTTATTAAGGATTATTGAATTTGATGTTAACATCCTTTATTATCATGTAATTGACACTCTGAGCTCATTTTATGATATATGTTTCTGATTACCTGTTTTCTAGAACAACATGCATTATTGTGTTAGAGTAATGTAAACAGATATCGTCTTGAACAAAGACATTATGGACCAATTATATATTTCCCAATTATAGATCCGTTATGGACCAATTAGACATTATGGTTTCGACATTCCCATGCATATATTTTGACAATCTATATGATGTTTCTGTTAGAATATTTTATTTCAAAATAATTTATTAGAGTTTAAATAATATAAATTATTTTTTAATATGTTTTATTATCATTTGTCACTATTTTAATTTTCCGTTCCTTAAATGCTTATTGTGAGAAGTTGTGAAAGAATCGAAGAAATTGAGAAAGAGAAACTAAGTGTTTGGCAAGAAAGAAAAGTTGAGAAAATGAAATAGAAACAAGCAAGAAAGAAATTAAAGGAGCAAAAAGTGAAAAATTAGAGAGTTTCACAACTGAGGAATCGGTTTTTAATTAAATAACAAATGAATACAACACGCTAATTATAGATGCTCAATGGCTATGTGGTTCAATGAATGTAAAGGATAAGCTAAGCTATATCTCAGCTCTATATATGAGCGTCATGTTGCACTAGGCGAGCACTCTTAGTTGCTTGCTGCTCAAGTTTTTGCTTACAATAGCATTAACTTTGTTAATCTTACATTCTAACACCTTTTCTATAAATTAATTAAGCCAGGATTAAACTCACTTAACAGAGTCCTCGTGAGTGAAGCTAGGGAGTGTACGAACATTAAGCATAGTTTTCAGTTCTTCAAATCTGGATGTTGATAAAGCCTTTGTAGGAAGTAGGAACCAGAGTCACATAATTCATGCATATTACCAACTAATTGCGAATTGGTTCGTCCGTACCAACTCGCAGTTCTTTTGTGAATTGGTGTTGGGCTTTGAGACTGATTCACAGTGTAAATTAAAGTGGCGCAGCGGAAACAAATTGAGCAAGGCAATAGAAAAATGACACCAATAATTTTAACGTAGAAAACCTTATAAAAACGAGAGTAAAAAACCACAATCCAAACTCCAAAAAATATTTCACTATAAGCGGTATAATTACAATACCCTTTCCACAATCTTATCACACAAGAGGTACAAATATAGTGTTTCCCAGTGAGACCCCCTTCTATTCAAATACTATAATTTATTGTACAAATTATAGTACCAAGGAGTAATAGAAATGATACCTAAAAATACCTGGTTTGTATTTCCCCTCGGTGTTTATTCCCACCAGGCCAATATATATTCTCACACCCTAGGATTTACTCACACTCTATTTTGCTCACTACTACAAGCAATATTTATTTCTAGAGGCTTATATAATACTCTACTATGTAAATATTGCTTTGCTTTGGAGTTATATTTCTGAATTGGGGAGGAAGCTCTATTTATAATAGAACTTCCGGGGTGCAAAACGCGTAATAAAACACATTTACGCGTGCAACCCTGCCGAAAGCAAATGAAGAAAAGAAGGGAAAGAAAAAAGAGACTTGGGGCATGTGGGGTGGCCACCGAAAGCAAGGGAAAAATTTCTCTTGGTGGACCCCACAATTCTCCCCCTCCAACCAAAGGAAAATTTTTTTGCATTATTCATCTATGATCCATGCCGATCAACTCGACACAAAGTTGAAACTTGTCACGAGTTACAACTTTCGTCATCATGTCACCAGGTTTTTATCTGTGTGTATCTTCTCCAGTTTGAACTCTTGTTCTTCAACTGCTTGATGTATCCAATGATATCTAACATCAATATTCTTAGTGCGCGAGTGATACATCACATTCTTGCTTAAATCCGAAGAACTTTGACTGTCACAATGGATAACAGACCCTTCCTGCTTTATTGCCAACTGTTGAAGGAATCTCTTTAACCAAAGAATTTCCTTCCCTGCTTCTGTTATGGCAATGTATTCTGCTTCTATAGTTGATAAGGCAACACACTTCTGCAATTTTGACTGCCAAGACACAGCTCCCCCTGCAAAAGTAAACACAAACCCTGAGGTAGATTTCCTACTATCAAGATCACCTGCCATATCTGCATCTGCATAACCTTCTAGGATTGTTTCTGGTCCTTCAAAGCATAAGCACATTATAGAGCTACCTCTCAAGTATCTCAAGATCCGCTTCACCACTTCCCAATTATCTTTACCAGGATTGGAAAGATACCTGCTAACAACTCCAACCGCATGAGCGATATCCGGCCGAGTACAAACCATGGCATACATCAGACTCCCAACTGCAGAGGAGTATGGTATACTAGTCATGTGTTTCTTTTCTTCTTCATCCGTGGGGCAACTCTTTTTACTGAGCTTGAAATGATTGGCCAATGGTGTGCTAACTGGCTTAGCACTCTTCATGTTGAACCTTTCTAGAACCCGTTCCACATACCTTTCTTGTGATAACCAAAGCTTTTTAGCCTTCCGGTCTCGCAAAATCTGCATACCCAGAATTTGCTTTGCAGGGCCTAGATTCTTCATATCAAAGGATTTTGATAGATCTTTCTTCAAATTACCAATCATTTCTGCAACTTGTCCCACTATCACCATATCATCTACATAGAGTAAAAGGATAATAAATTTGCCACCTGGAAATGTTTTCACATATACAAAGTGATCTGCATCAGTTCTACTATATCCATGGCTCATCATGAATGAGTCAAATTTCTTGCACCATTGTCTAGGAGTCTGCTTCAATCCATACGAACTCTTTTTCAATCTGCAAACCATTTGCTCCTTTCCAGCTTCTTCAAAACCTTCTGGTTGATCCATGTAGATTTCTTCCTGTATGGAACTACAATCGGCGTGGAGATATGAACTAAACAACACTAGGAGAACACCTAGAAGGGGGGGTTGAATAGGTGTTAAAGAAACCTTGAAAGATTTTCGAATGAAACAAATCGAAACAATTAAAACAAATGATTTTCACAAAATTTTCAGCTGTTAGTCGATTAAAGCTTCAGGTTAATCGATTAATGCCTGACAACTGATTTTGGTTAATCGATTAGCACACCCTGTTAATCGATTAATCACTATAGAAAACTTAAAAATCACTTTTCAATCAAAAACGAAAATCAATCAATTAACATAGAATATCAGAGATAGCGCGGAATTGATTAACACTAAGATTGTTAATGATTACCTAGATTATGAAAAAGGTTTTCCCAAAATCAATTTGAACTATTAAAACCTAATTCATTCAATTATTAGAAAATCAATCTTTTCTAGGTTTTCAATCAAGAACAATATGAATATGCAGAAATTAAAAGATTAAGGAAAGAGATACTGCACAAAGATCTTATACTGGTCCACTCTCAACCACCGAGAGCTACATCCAATCCCCTCTTCACAAGAGAGATTTCACTAAGGAATTAGAATTCTCAAATTATAAGTAATCCGCCTCTCAAGACACCCTTCTTGATAGCCTCCAAGAGATAACCCTTCTCTTGTCTTGTAACCCTATTGAACTTCTAATCTAACTTTCTTCTCTTGCTTGGATGATCACACACAAACCAAGGCTTCCACTTGCTTGTTGATACCTCACAGCAAGACTTCCACTTGCTTGTTGATTCCTTACAACAAGACTTCCAAATGCTTGATGAACATATCAAGACTTCCACTTGTTGTATATAGTTTGCCTTCTTGCAATGATTACAACTCTATGAAAAACAATAACCTATTGAATCTCTTTTAATGACTATGAACAATTAAGAACTTGAGATTCAAGAGCTTCTTGATCAAAGATATGAAAAATAAGAACTTTGATCTTTGTAAAAGTGAGAGAGAATGTTGAGAGAATAGTGTGGCTTTGATCTTTTCTAGAATGATGTAAAAATGAAGTTGGTTAATCACAATGATTAGGAAAAGTTTTATATAGAATACCCAAAAGTTTGGAAACTTAAAAACTAATTTTGAGAAATTGAAAATTTGTTTTAAAAAGCTATTCTGCACGTGTTAATCGATTAACAGATCAGGTTAATCGATTAACCACTGTTGATTTTAAGTTAATCGATTAATACTTCACTTAATCGATTAACGCCTGTTGCAAAACTTATGTTAATCGATTAGCACTTCCAGTTAATCGATTAACCACTGTAAAAATCAATTAAAAACTTGTTTTTCTCAAAATTAAACCTTTTCTTAAAAACCTTTAAGCCACCTATTGATTTTAGGTTAAGTGAAATACTCAAGATATAATATGATCATGCACTTGATAGAGATTCACTACCCTCTAATAACTCTACCCAAAACTCTAAGACTCAAAACAAAAGATATTACAAATAATATACATTGAAGTCCTTGAGCTTGCTATCTCTTCATCATTGTTGCTTTTTGTTCTTTGTCATTTGTTGATCTTCTTAATGGTTGAGCTTCTTCAAAACATTGTCATTATCAAAACCATGCACTAACATAATAGATCTAACAATCTCCACATGCACATGCACACTAGATCTAACACTTCCTCCAAATTACCATGGAGAAACGCAGTCTTCACATCTAACTGTTCAAGCTCCAAATCCAAGCTAGCTGTCAATCCGAGTATGACTCGAATAGAACTCATTTTGACTACTGGAGAGAAAATTTTGTCAAAATCTATTCCTCGTTTCTGTCCAAATCCTTTCACGACCAAACGAGCTTTATACTTGACTAGCCTATCACCATCTTTCTTCAGCTTGAACACCCATTTGTTCTTCAAGGCTTTCTTGCCTTTAGGAAGTTTCACCAGCTCATAAGTATCATTCTTCCGCAAGGAATCCATCTCTTTTTGCATGGCTTTCATCCACTCGAACTTCTCCTTATGAGTTTGAACTTCTTCAATATTTTCTGGCTCCCCCTCATCGGTGAGAAGGATAACTCTGAATTGGGATACTTGGTGGATGGAAAACGCAATCTGTCCGATCTACGGAGTTCTGGTGCAGGGATTGACTCCCCCTGTTCAACACCTCCTTCATCTTCAGCGTCTTCAGTTGCTGGCTCATCCTCAACCCCACGGTCATCAAGCTCTCCCCCTGCTATGGTATTCTCTCCCCCTACTATGTAGGAGGAGAGACTGGTATGAGATCAACATTACCACCAGATTCTTTGGCTTTCTCTTTAGTCGCAAAATCTGACATAGTTTCTTACTCATGGAACACAACATCTTTGCTTCTAATGACTCTCTTCTTTTCTGGATCCCATAACCTGTAGCCGAATTAATCATCTCCATAGCCCAAAAAAATGCAAGGAATGACTCTATCATCAAGTTTTTGTCTCTGCTCCTTACTTACATGAGCAAAGGCTTTGCATCCAAACACCTTCAAATGAGAGTATTTTATATCATGTTCGGACCATACTTTCTCAGGGATGTCAAAGCCCAATAGAACAGACGGAGATCTATTAATCAGGTAGCACGCAGTTTGAACAGCTTCACCCCAGAATGGCTTAGGCAGTTTAGCCATTCTCAACATACATCTGACCCTTTCCATAATGGGAATTTCTAGAGAACGTTGAAAGGTTTTGATACCTTCAAAAAATGATCCAATGAAATGAGGACAATTATTTTAATTTGCCATGAAATAAATTATTTTTATTTTGGATTAAAAAAATCAATTACAAATTAATCTTCTCTTATCTTGCTTAAACACCCTTCAATTTCAAACCCTTTCTCAAAACTTCTCAGTTCTTTTTTTTCAAATAAATGAACGCCCCATATCTTCAAGATCTCAACCCTTGGCTTTCTGGAAGAACATTTTTATGCCTCCACTATCGTTGCTTCACACTACTCCGTTGTTACGCTGCCCGCACTGCCACAACAACTCTGCTTGACGCTACCAGCTCACCACCAAAGTTGAAATAGGTAATTGAACACAGGCCTACAATAACATCGATACAATAACCACTAGAACAACCAATTGATATTTTTGAATATGGCTTTGTTTTGTTTATTATTCTTCACTTTATAAAAAACAAAAAAAAACATAAGACAGTTTCATCGTCTTGCTCCTTCCTTCTTCTATGACAAATCTTATTTGGCAATGGCCGCAACTCCAAAATAGTAAATAGGTTGCATTATTAACATAATACAAATTGCAACATCAGTCTTGTTTGCATATTGGATTCAACCTTCTATCTTGATGAGTCAGAATAAAAAGAATATTTGATAAACAAAGGCTATAATAAAATAAAGGAAAAGTTAAAGCATAAAAAATTATTTAATGACATGGCATCAACCCAACATTAGTCATTCAATGATTGGTCCATGTAAGGAAGGTATTAAAACCTTATAATTTTACATGGTGTCAAAGCAATGCCCTAAAACTTATTATGAACCAAACACGTACCCATTAGGTATAGCCCCAATGTACCACGTACTTAAGGAAGTGAAGTAACATGTATCCGTGCGTATTGCAAATTATGTGACTCTGGTAGGAACATCTACGTACAATTAGATTGGTTGCAGGAATGTGCACAACCTTGAGTTGTTGTTGGATAACTCTTTCCCTTGTGCATAGAATATATCAAGGTAAATGTGTTAAGTACGATTGTGTAACACTGGATTACGAGATAATAGCACTGACATTGATTATCACACTGTAAAATTAGAGTATGATTGAGAGAAATAATTAATTAATTTTGGACCAAGACACAAGCAGGGACCTAATATTGATCTTCTGTCATCAATTGAACTTCTTGCTTTTGAAACATAGTGAAAGGATTCAAAACCTTTCTCTTCCCTTTTGACTAATATAACCAAGCGAATTTGGAATAAGCATCAACAAAGGTGATGTAATAATTAATAAGAATAACCAGAGGATGAAACCATAAGGGAAGGACCCCATAGATCAGTAAGAATATATACATACTCTCAAGAGGAGCTGAATATGTTATATAAGAAGAATGTGAGGGCAATCCATGAATCTTTCATACACAACATGCCTCACTAAATGGTTGGAGTTGCTTAATGTGAGAAATTGGTACTTGAAGAGTATTGAAAATTGGATAAAATATTAAAATTTGGATGTCCAAGTCTGCTATGCCACTAGTGAATACTTTTCCCGGTCATTGCAGACAAAGAAGGAACAGTAACAGCATCAACACCTTTTTTATTATTGCATGGAGTACTATTATTGAAAGTACTAGAAACAACACTACTAGAGGTGTTCTCTGTGAACTTTAAACCACTGTCAACAATTGAATTGGAATTTGGAAACTACAGGATTACAATAAGTTTGCTTATTAGCAGAACCTATAGAATTATTAAGCACTGAACTTGGTAATTTATTTTAAAAATTTGTGTCAGTTTTAGCAATAGCTTTATTGAAATTGCTAGATGATAAACTAGAATGCTCAGCAAAGGAAACTTGTCGAAGCATCCAAATAATTATGAGTAATATGTCAGATGGTTACTACCTTTATAGATATCGATTCAATTTAGTCTCTGATTTTTCGAAAATTTCATATTGGTCATTGGGATAGGAGTACGTTTGTCGTCATATTAGTCCATGACGTTAATAACCATTAGTGGTCCTTAATGTGAACTAACGGAATGGTCAAACCGATGTCATTTTGACAAAAAAAAAAGACAAAGACCCCTGAGTATAGGTCAAATTAGTCATTGAGATTGTCGAAACCTATCAAATTAGTCATTGACTTTATGGACCATTAACGTCAAAGACTAATATGATTGACGTGTTCCTATCTCAAGAGTTAATTTAGAATTTCGATAATCTTAAGAATTAATTTGACTTGTACCCAAAAAGTCAGGGACCAATTTAATATATTACTCAATAAAATTTTGTCACAAAAAGTTTCATAATGAAAACAAAAGATGATTGGTATTATCAGGATAAAAGCAAAGTAGATCGAGTTACAGGAAGAAGGTTAAAAACTTTTAGTTCAACTCCAACACATGCAATGGATTCTGTAATAAAATTTGTAATGAAATCCAAGACACCTAAAGTAATTGTGTTCATTTCTTTTTTTTTTTTTTTTGAATCGGTGTTCATTTCTTGTTAATATGCCATCACACCTGGAATTTTATATTACTATCATATCTACGTCATGTCTATATTCATCGAAGTAGATAAATCATTCCACAATGCTTTGCTTATTGAGAACTAAACTAAATATCTAAACAAGTCATACATTGAATTAAACAATCTTAGCCAATTAATCCAACTGGCAGCTCGAATCATATCCACTTGATGAAGAAAGGATGAAGGCATCAATTATTGGTCCAATCTTGTCTTCCATTTTGAACAAAAACCTTTAGACTGTAGTTAATGGTACATCTTTTACATGAATCAATTGCAAATCAGAAAATGGATATGAAAAAGTAAGGAACCTTGTCTGTGAGTACCCATTGCCTATATTACACGGATTCTTCTTTTATCTCCTACTTTACCCAGATGAAGTAGATGCCTTAAATCATTGAATAGATTCAAAGGATCCATAGAACTAATTAATGAGTATCCCAAAGAATACCTTATTGAATTGCTGAAAGAATACCTCATTGAACACAAAACAAATAAGGTGCAAGATAATGTTAGGGTAACAAAAATAAATTCCACGAAATTCAGTTGAAAAAAAAGGGATTTATGATTAAAAAATGGATTTGAGAACTAACACGCTTCAATTTTATGGGTCTTATTAAAAGCATTGCTTAAGTTTCAAAAGAAGGAAATCATGTATTGAAACAATGCGATCAGATTCATACTGAAAATGGTGAGTTATCTACGTATCATCAGTTATCAAAACATGCAAATTCAAGTAAAATGACAAACATGGATACTATACACTAGTGCCATAGACCATGTCAGTGCTCTTTGCATTATTTTGCAGCTTACAAATCTATAAAACCCATCATTATCAAACTACCAAATGGCACTACCACCTTAGCCAAAGTTTCAAGAACTATCATCTTCACATATTTGTTGATTTTACATTATGCTTTGTATATTCCTAATCTCAAGTACAACTTAATTTCCATTTTTAAGCTTGCAAGTTCCCTTTATTGTTAATGTGTGTAACATACATATTATTATTTCCTTATTAGTTTGTAATTATTTTAATACATATTCATGCATTTTATTATAGTTTTAGCTTGCATTTTATTCATATTTCACTTTGAAAGGTTTCTCGTGTTTTTAATGTGTAGATTAATTATTTTGAGGTTTGGAGCATCGGAAAAGTCAAGAAATAAATCATTGAACTAGAAGCTTTTGGAACTAAAAATAGCAAAAATAGAGTTAAATTATGTTTTTGGACCTATTTTGCTATTTGGGCCTAATACTTAAAAGAAGAAAAAATTATAAAATGAGGAAGATAAATACCTTGTAAGACATATTAGAATATTAGAACTAGAAGTAGTAGTATTAGAATTAACATTACAATAGAGAAACAAATTAATAAATAAGGATTTAAGGTGACACAACTCTCTCTAGGAAGAACTAGAAGGTGATTGAAGATGATAGAAATTCTTATGATTCATCTTTGGGTTATTTTTACTTTTTATGCTTTATTCCTATTTTTTGGTTTGTATTATGATTATGATTTAGTAGTTTTATGTTTCTAAGGATTAGGATTAGCCCATGGATGCATTGACATGATATTTTGATTGTTTTCTCTTATTAATATTTGTTTATTTTATATTTAATTATGTTGTTTTTAATGCATGTGATTGTACCGGATCCCACAATAGCATGATCATAGATGTTAGGGGAAGAACTGAAGGGAGAACGTTAATGTCTGACATACATAATTAAACTTTAGGTTTTAGATCACAAAAATAGTTCTAATCCTTGAGAGGATTTACTGAATTATCAAAGAACTTAATGAATTTGATGTGTCTTAATTACCACGAAAGTAGGAGTTAGGAATCATTGGGTACGTCACTAAGATTTTGAAATTAACTAATATTCTACAATAGGATAATTCACCTTCAAAATAAATCTTTAATTTGATAAAAGAGATATCTTTATTTGATTGCCAATGCTGATATGTGGTTTACCTAATATTTAGAAGATTCAATTCACATTTTATTGCATATCTTTAAATTTATTTTATTTTTGTTTTTTTCAAATTCAATTTTTTCAAATCGCTAATATATTGGTTTAGATAATTTATACTTATAATTTGTTGATACTTAACAAAAAAAATCCCTGCAAAAATAATACTCTGTTTTTTATACTACTTGACATAACTCGTACGCTTGCGGGGCTATCAATTGTAAGGTAATCTTCAACAACTATTTAACATTTATTGAAGTCCCTAGCCACTAAGGCAGTCCCCCATCATGTGCTGGTATTTATATATTTTAACGGTTGAATAAAACTTGATAAGGTGAATCATTGGAAAAAAAAGAAGTAGGCTATCTATTGATCAAATAAACATCATGACTCACAACATAATTCCAAAAATATTTGGATAATGATGAATGAAACATCAAAGCTCTGGTTACAAATAATATATGTTGATGTTTCCTCTCAACATTACCATTTTGTTGAGGGATTTCAATACAATTTGATGAATGATACCTTTTTCAACATAAAAATCTTTGGTATTGAATTCTAATCCATAGTCAAATCTAATACATATCGCTTTTGTATTAAACCAAGTTTCAATGAGATTGAAAAAATATTTTAAATGAGTAGAAGATTCAGATTTTAGTTTCATGAAATATAGCCATATTTTTCTTGATGCATCATCTACGATAGTAGAAAAATATGTGTCCAACTGTGGAAGGAATTGAAATTAGAGCCCAAATATCAACACGAATAAGATTAAAGACAATCTCAAAATGTGTCTCACTAAATTGAAAAGGTTATCTCTTTTGTTTTCCATACTGACATATTTCACAAGGATCTTTATTCTCAGTACAATGAATGGAAGGGAAATTTCTATGCATTATGGTAGTTAGCTTGTCATGTGAAAGATGATAAGTCTCAAATAAGGTTCGATTCCCGGTTAACACACCCCGCTGAGAGAGGCATAGGAACGCGACCTCGTGCATGATTAGTCTTAAGGGTTCCTTAGTATTCAAGGTGCTCTTCGGGACACATGTGGTACTGGCCAAAGAGTATAGACCAAACCAAAAAAAAAATAACACATTTAGTCTTATAAAGAACTTAAACTATAATGGAAATAGTTGAAAAAACTAATTTGAGCAGTTATAACACATTCAATCTCTACTTAACAGAGAGTATCATTAAATATTAACTGAGAAAAGAATTCAGAAAATTACATTTATTCGCTGGTTATATGATAACAATAAAAATTATAAGATGAAGAAGGAACTTATAGTAGAGGAAGGGAAGAGAGAGTGTTGTGTTGATTCAGAAAGGAGAATGGACGGATAAGCAAAACTAGGGGTGTAAGTGGTCCGGTCTCGGATCGCGAGATCGGTCGGATCAGACCGGACCGGACAAAAAAATATGGTCTGGTCTGGTCTCATGGTTCGGTCCGGTCTTATTATTTTTGGATCATTCTTCTGTGGTCCAGTCCACGGTCTCACAAAATTTGAGACCGCAAAGATCGGACCGGACCGGTAGTTTAAATATTTAAAAAAAAAAACACACAAAGGCATAAAACAAACCCCAGCAATCAGCAGTACGTTCACACTCCAAGTCTCAGCCACTCAAACATATAACTTCAGCAGTATGTTCACACTCAGCCACTCAAACATAACCCTATCTACTATCTAGATCTACAAGTTCAAACACTCCCTCACACAACCCTAAGCCGCCGCCGCCCCTCCGCCTTCCCTCCATTCTCCCTCTCCGATCGTTCTCTCTCTCCCTCCGTTCTCAAGCGACACGCTCGTGACCTCTTTCTCCCTCCGTTCACTCGCGCGCGATTCTCCATCTGCTCCGCCGTCTCTCTCTCTCCCTCACGCTCATGGTCCATCACTATGACGCTCCGGTTTCTCTCTCCCTCAGCCACGGCGCCCTCCGCTCGCCACCGCCGCTCTACTCTTCTCCACCACCAAAGGCATCAAGCACCCCTTCTTCTTCTCCTCTCATTCGATCTCCACCGCCAAGACAACAAGCATCAATCGGATCTTCACCATGGAGGGAGTAATTTTTTTATTTGTAAATCATTTGCAGATCTGTTTTTATTTATTTATTTTTTTTAAATTTTGTTTATTTTTTCTTCAATAAATGGTTGTCTTTTGTTGTGGTTGCTGGGTTTATTTCTTGAATCATTGTTGCAGTTTATTTGTTATTATAGCCCGCCCACTACATCTATTAATGCATGGACAACAAAAAGTTAGGAAAATTTAGAGGTCTTAGTGAAAAAAAGAAAAAAAAAAAGGTGTTTTATTAAATTTTTATTATTATGGTCTAAATAGATCGGACCGGACCGAAGCGGTCCGGACCATTTCAGTCCGGTCCGGTTTTTACATGTGGAAAACTTCTGGACCGGATCGGACCGAACCACAGTGATTTAAACGGTCCGGTCCCTAAAGTCCACTAAAGACCGGACCGGACCGGACCGTTACACCCCTAAGCAAAACAGTGTGTATACTTCTTTCAGTACTGTTTATAAGATTTTTTTAGGGTTTTTATGTTGATTCTGTTGACAAGACATCATTTCAATTTTCAATACATTTAATTACTTTTTTCCATAAACACCCTTATTAAGTCAACACTTTTTAGAGTTCCAATAATAATGATAGAAATAGTTTCGAAAAAGTATATCAAATTTTCACATTTTCAATATCATTAACAAATTTAACCTTTTTTTTTGTGGAAGTGAAAAACTCAAAAAGGTCTTATAAATAGGACTGGAGGGAGAATATTTTTTGGAAATTGCTTTTTGGCTCCCATGACTAACTTTTTGGCCCCCATTTCAATTTTCCATGGACCAAAATATCCTTAACAATGTTAACATTTTTGGTTCTATGAAACCGGAAAAGTCTTTCCGGTTTTACTGAACCGAAATCAATTTAAACACTATTTTGGTTTTGCTGAAAAACAAATAGGATTCCGACTTTGTAGTACAGGAAATATAGATTTCCGGTACTACAGAACCGAAAATATATAAATGTGACATAACCATCCACAGTTTCAGGTCATAGGAAGCACGAGAGTTACAAAAAAATAACCTCAAGCTTACTTGCTTTTGATGGCCAGACACCCCAGGTGTTGGAGCAGCTTGTGATAAGTCATCATGACATTGCTGCTGCTGAAGAATAATACCATTCTTACCATCATGAGGATTCCTCATAGTAGAAAAATGACCAGTTCCAGGTGCAGAACTAACTCCATTTCTGATTCCATTCAATTTGTGTACTTCTAAAAGTACTCCATCGTTTGATGCTTCATGTGCTCTCATTTGATGAGATTCACGAAGCTCAGGTTCTTTGATAACTTGTCTCTTTGGCACCTCTTTCATTTTTTTAACCTTTTCGGTTCTGTAGTACCAGAAATCTATATTTTTGGTACTACAAAGTCGGAATCCTATTTTCGGTTCAGCAAAATCGAAATAGTGTTTAAATTGATTCTGGTTTAGCAAAATCGAAAGGACTTTTCCGATTTCATAGAACCGAAAATGTTAACACTGTTAAGGGTATTTTGGTCCATGAAAATTTGAAATGGGGGCCAAAAAATCAGTCACGGGAACCAAAAAGCAATTTCCTTTTTTTTTTTTGCAAAAGCCCACTCCTTGATAAATAAGCAAAAGAGGCCCAATACCTTGCCAAACTTAATGGCCCATGGACCTAAAAAAAACTCCAAAAGTTTGCAATAAAATAAAATCAAAAACAAAAAAAGGGTTTTAGAACATATCCAAACCACACATATATATATATACTACATCTATCCCTTAATATAAATCACTTTTATCTAATTCATGCAGATTAAGAAAAATAATTATTATTTTTAAATTTATAAAAAAATATGTTGTCATTCCAATGTTATCCTTATTAAAAACTTTACAACTCTATTCATTTTTCTCTCTATTGTAATTATTACCCTATCACCCCTATGCAGTTATAAGGGGTGTATTTGGAATAAACTCTTTAATACTACCTAGATATTCTAAAACGACTTATAAAAAGGACACCAATTCTACCAAAATGGTGCCCTATATTAAGGGACGGAGGGAGTATCTAAGAGCATTTCCACCCATAAACGAAAAATTCGTTCTTAAATGGACCTCACACATTATTTTATTATTCTTCACACTTCTCTATATGTTATGAACCTCTATCATTTTTACTCTCCACCCATGAACCTACTTTTCGTTCATAAATGGGTTCCACCACCTACCCCACACTCTTAATATTTTATAATAACTAAACCACTATGATATAACCAAATTTTTTTACCACCAAAAAATTAATTATATTTTGAATAACTTTACTCTCTCTGGTTCTATATATAAGGCACTTTTAGAAGAAATCTTTGGTCCTATATATAGGGCATCTTTTCTGTGAATCATTAATTGTTTTTTCTTTTTTTTTGCCCTTATTAAATGCTTTGACTAACTATGTTTTTTTGTTATTCATTAATGGATGTGAACTTTCCAAATAAAGTGGAGGGATAAAATTGTAACGTTACAATATATTCTCATAAAATTCACAAAATTAACCACTTTCCTTGGTCCGGGAAATACGGTTAAATATGCCCTATATATAAGACCGGATGTAGTACTATTTTTCAATGACTATTTTTTTTTATACTGCTCCTCATCTACTCCCTAAACACGCATATCTTTTATTTCTTCGTTTGATTCCCCAACCCACACAGGCACACACAGTGCTTCTTCTCCTCCCCCACCTTCTTCTGGGTTTGCCATTGTTATTCTGTGTTGAACTCGTTACCAAAATAGAGCACAGTCCCGAAAAAGGGACGAACCTGAAAAGCCTCTAGCGGTGATGAACCTCTACGAACGTTCGTAGAGGAATGAACGAATGACAAATTGAGACCGCTGGAGATGCTCTAAGTTTTTAGGTTACTCTTTCTCACCCCTTTCGCGGGCTCTCTCTCTGCTCTCTCTCTCTCTCTCTGAAGCAAAGCAAAGCAATGCAAAGCAATGGACTCACCCGGTGAGGAACAACAACACCACGTTGTTGTCGGTGGTGGAGCAGAGCAAAACGACGCCGTTAGATCCTTTTCTCACAGAGAAGAAGATGATGAAGAAGAAGATCAGCAACACCATACTCAACAACATCACGACAATTCTCATCCTCTTACTGGTGACGGTGCCAGTCCTGGGTAACCTTTCCCTTCTCTCTCTTTGAATTTTGAGAAATTCTTTTTAATTCTTCTAATCTAACAATTTCATCATTTTGAAGTTATTAGAAAAAGATTTTTTTTTTATAGTGTGAAAAAGATTAGTTTTTTAGCATTTGTTTGAAAAGGTTTTTTTGAAAAAATTTAGTTTTTAAGCATTTATATGAAAAAGTTTCTTTTTTTGTTTGACGTTGGTGTTGTTGTTTAATTATATGTGGAATATTGTTAGATTTGGTTCCTAATTGCACTGGATATGATTTGGTTCTAATATCGAGTATTTGGAAGTTTAAGAAACTCATTCAGTTTGAGAATAATAATGATTCATGTTTTTTGGCTTCTTTTGAGAAGGCTTTTCGATAGATGTTAGTTTAAGTCTGAGAAAAAACAAAAATCAATTGGAACCTTGAGTAATATGATTTCTATGAGAAGGGTATTTTGTTATATGTTGATAGTTAGATGTGAATAGTGTTAGATTTAGTTCTAATTGTAAAAAAAATTGGATTTTTGGGAAACTTAGCTAGAGTGTAAAAATATTGATTCCTATTTTTGGGTTTTCATCTTTCTTATGTTAGCCAAGGAGTTAAATAGGAGACACTGACGTTTCTATATCAAGAATCTCAATGACGTTTCTCAGATTCGTGAGCAGAATTGACCAAATCTCCTCTATGATGTGTATGACCATGGTGCAGACCTTCGGTAATCCTTCTTATTGGAAATCGGAGAATTAATCTTAGGTAATGATTATGATATGTCACAAGGAATTTGAATGTGTTTTTTTAATTTCTGAAACTTTGTTATTTGAAATTTGATTTGTTTTTCATATCTTGAGACCCACATTTATTTCTATCAGATTCAGGCCAAACAAAATTTCCTTAAGTCTGTTTTCTAGTTGCTGCTAGAGCTAGGTTGTATTCTCATTCTTGTTCATCATTACTTGTGCTGTAAATTCTTTAGTTTTTACTACTGCCTTTTTCTTTTTTTCTTTTTTTTCATTGATTTCATTAGTTCTTCAGGGTGTTTTATTATTCATTGTTCACACATTCACGTGTATAGGATCACATAACAGTTGAGGCAGATGAGAAATTTGGTCTTGTGAAGTTTCTATGCCTTCTTTCTAGTCACACAACATTGATGCAAATATAGTTTTTCGATCTGATTGACACCTTATTTTTTCTATTACTCCACATTTGTATCAGCTCAAGTAAAAAAATGTGGTTGGCTTATTTGATTGTGTTAATGGGTTTATGAGTAATAGAGAAATGAGTGTTAATTAAACCTTAAATCTCTCTAGCTTATGTTAGGATTGATTGTTTAATGGTTAAACCTTTTTTAATGAATTTCATTGGCATTAGTATTTAGCTACTATTGTTGTTGCCCTTTTTTTTGTTGCATAGCTCTAGTGAAAAGGATAGCTATTTTCTCATCTGTGGTGTTGGTATTTTAATTTTATCTGTTTTGGTTTCAATTTTCACTCTAATTTGAAATGAATAACAAAGTATCATTTTTTACATCACAAGAATTCAGCGTATCAAAATGAAAATTTTAATTGCTGGTGGTGTTTGATTAACTTAATCACTGAATCTTTTTTTTTTTTTTTTTCTGTGAGCTGATTCTAAGGTATTGGAAAAAAAGAAGATACAATGCATTCACAATTTTGAAAACTTAAAAGTTGTGTTTTTCAATTAACATATAAAACAGTTACTGTCATTAGCCTAGTTCTTGGTTTAATTTAATGCCAAATGCTTTTTTTTTTCGACCTGACTTTTTTTTTTTAGTTTTTTCTTTGGGTTGTTTGGTGATCCTTTGGTTCTCATATGGGTGTAGTTGAATAAGTTATTGTTTTAGTAGGTTGCGTTGTTGGTGCTGTAATCAATTACTAAGGACTTACTCTCTTTTGTTAGAGAAACAAAACATTTGCTTTTGCACAGCCTCGACAGCAGCTACTCTAGCTGCCTTGGCTGCTCTCTTTGCAGCTGCTATTGCTCTATTCACCCTTTCATCGACCTCCACCACATCATAGGCTTTTTTCGTAAGCTAAGAACTCAAACCTTCAAACCAATTTATAAGGAACCAACCTTGAAAATCTACGGCAACAAAATATTTAACTAATTTAATTGATATGGCTATTATGCTTCATGATATTGTACCCCTCTCATCATATTAAGTAAAAATTCATTTGAGTTACTTAAGCAATTGGTTTTTTTCCTAAGTAAAAAATGATTTGAGTTACTTAAGCATTTGCATCATATACTAGTTTTCTTATTCTAAAAAAATCTTATACTGCCATCATTAGAATACTGTTATCATTAGAGATTAGTGTACCTATTAATTGAAGATGGTTCTTTGAAAAAATTAAAGGTGGGCAAAATTAGCAGTTGTAATGAATTGAACTGATAGGAATTGAAATTATATTGTTTTGAGAACCATAGCTGAAAACGATTTATATGCATAACCAACCTTGAAAATCTACGGCAACAAAATATTTAACTAATTTAATTGATATGGCTATTATGCTTCATGATATTGTACCCCTCTCATCATATTAAGTACAAATTCATTTGAGTTACTTAAGCAATTGGTTTTTTTCCTAAGTAAAAAATGATTTGAGTTACTTAAGCATTTGCATGTTTCTAATAAGTGAAGGTGGTTCTTTGAAAAAATTAAAGGTGTGCAAAATTAGCAGTTGTAATGAATTGAACTGATAGGAATTGAAATCATATTGTTTTGAGAACCATAGCTGAAAACGATTTATATGCATAATTAATTTGAGTTAACTATCTTCTATAGAGTTTAATTGTATAAGTACTTTTGAAAGTGTGCATCCAAACATATATATGTACTTAATGCTGTTATGTTGTTCATTACTTTGTTATATTGTTCATCATTATTATTATTATTATTTTGTTATATTATGTATATGTACTTGACTTTGTTTTTATTATACATGCAGATATGAGCATGTAGATGATTATTAGAGTTGGGATATTTAATTGGTACTGATTATGTAGGCTTGTTGAATTTGGTTGTTTTTTGGTACACTATTTTTTGTTACTAGACTTTGTTGAATCTTTTGATTTTGGCTTAACTATGTGGGATCCTTTTACTTTTGGCAAGACTTCATATATTGGATCCCTTCTAGGTAGACTTTGTTGGATCCTTTTAATTAATGATATCACAATTCACATTATGATATTTTTTAGAAATGTTTATTTAGTCTCTCTCTGATTGCTACATATTATTGCAGTTGGTTGTATTCTCATCCTTTTTCATCATTACTTATGCGATTGAAAAACCGAAAAAGACTGGATACATGTTCGATAAGTCAGTTGAACAATTCATGCTCAAAACAGGTATGAATCAACCACAACAGGTACGAAATGCGTTAACCATGATGCTTACCGTAAATTCACTTAACCATAGCACCTAACCATAGCACCTGTCACTTACGTATGGTTTTTCATTTTTTATTTTTGGTTTTTCAAGATATCCACCTTCTTGCAATTGAGTAATTTATCTTTTTGATATTGTCGGATCCTCCGAGCTAGTCTTCCAACAAAGTCTCTTACATTAGCAAGAGTCAAGCATTGAACCTCAAACCACTTGCTTAAGTAGCAATAAATCTCTTATTATTGATGCTAGCCTCCGCTAGAAATTATATATGGTTTTAATGGTTAAATCAATATCTTTTTGATATTCTTGCAATTGAGTAATTTATCTTTTTGATATTGTCGGATCCTCTGAGCTAGTCTTCCAACGAAGTCTCTTACATTAGCAAGAGTCAAACATTGAACCTCAAACCACTTGCTTAAGTAACAATAAATCTCTTATTATTGATGCTAGCCTCCGCTAGAAATTATATTGGTTTTAATGGTTAAATCAATATCTTTATTACATTTTGTTTTAGCTTTTAGCTCTTAATCCATTTAAAGTAATGAATATATCTAGTTTAATCGCTTCTGCGATTTAATCATTAATCTACTGGTTGGACCAACAAGCCAGTGATTCACTCTCCCAGCTGATTGGATGACCAGGCCAGTTTAATATTAATAACATCGGGTTAACGAGCTGTCTTGTAAGTTGCCTTAGCTTTATGGCTCAAAAGTTAGTGTAGATTCATTCACTCCAAGTTATCTTGTCCTATTCAATTAACAAGGTATCATTCAACCATTGTTCCAAACCAATTGGGAGAATTGAAATGGAAACAGAAGCATGCAACATGACATGTTGGAGAGAAATTTAGGGCCCGCTAGTTATATTAGAAACATGTTTCTTTTTCGCATGATCCTCTTATGTTAGTTCGATAATAAGAGGGAATTCATTATCCTTTGCTAGCTCTTATCCCGTGCAATGAATGGGTTGTTGATATTTTAATTTTTTTATATTAAATATTTTAAATTAAAGATTATTATTATTATTATTTTTATTATAAAGTAAAGATTATTATTAAACAACAACAAAAAATAATTATATATAAAATGTAGGAGTTCAAACCACACCCTACTCTTAAAAAAATTAATTTATATGTGCATGTTGATAAATTTTGTACTTTCTCATATGAATAAAAACTTAATACTTTTTATCTCATATATTCCTTATTTATTTTATGGGTAAATTGACATTTTTATATATGATTATCGACTTTATTATGATAAATCAAAATTAAATCAGAATTAAACATTCTAATCTTTTTTGTTTGATGATATTATAGGATAAATCTTATATTTATGTGATGGATGAAGTAGTTTTTTTACAATTTTTTAAATATGATTATCACATTTATTCTTATTAATCATAATTAAATATTTTTATATTTTTCATCGATTATATTGTCTCAAGTTAATAATAAGATTGAATTCTAAAAATCCTTATTCTTATTGTTCTAATCATTTTGATTTAAATTTTTCTGCAAAAATGATGTCATCTATTAACGAGCAATTAGGTACTTGTCATTGGAGCTTTGGAATAAAAGATTATGCGCATGAGAAAGACTTTTTTTCTGGAACTCAACAATATAAACAACAATTAATATAAAAATCAACAACAACATAATATAGAAAAGATTTAATAATATAAATCTTAGTAGTGGTATGAGTGACTAAACATAAATTTACTTTATCAATGTAATTTTAGTTTTTTTCGCAATTGATATTTAAAATTATTAATTGATCTCGGACTAATTGTCCATATCATGAGAAAAAAATAGTAAAATAATATTGTTAAAAACATTTGGTTTGTTATTAATATTTTTAATTTTCTTTTTACAATAAAAAACAAAAAATAATTACATCATGCATAAAATCAAATCTTATTTATATATAGGATGATTTTTATCTATTACAATAGACAAAATATATTATAGAAGAAAAATCAAATCCTATTATTATATAGGATGATTACATTTGATTTGTTATTAATAGTTTTAATTCTCTTGTTATTAATAGTTATTAATAGAAGAAAAATATATTTTGTTTCTTTTTATCTGTCCATTTGACGATACGATTTCAAGAGTGTAATTGATGACATTTTTCATTTTTCTTCCTATTTAATATGTCTAGGTGTAGTAGAATAAAAATTAATGAATGTAGAAAGCGAAAAGATATCGTGGTCGGTGCTCGTAAACTGGGTGTCAACGTAGGCGTACAATCGAATCGGTCGGACTGGAGTCACACGAACTGTGTTAGGATCGGACCACGGTGCTTGGATCCTTCGAAGCACCTACTCGGAATGAGACAGGTAAAGCGAAATGCTCGGCGTGCAGAGACTGAGATATCCTGGCCTCGGCGCGAGATCGGTTTAGCCACTCTAATGAGATGCTAGGCACGTGGAAGCCGAGATGCCTTGGCATCGATGCGAGGTCGGTGTGGCCTCTCGATGCTCGATTGGTAATAGGTCAAACTTCTAATCGGTTGACACAAAACGACTTACTGAGATCGATTGGTTACTGCTTATGATCGGCTGGCACGAAGCTACTCGTTGTGGTTGGCTGACCACAGCCAAGGGGTGTTAGACGAAACGAGGTCGGCTTATGACCCTGGTCGTCGCCTTTTGGTTGGCTGAGATGGGATAGGTCGGACCGAGGTCTGATATACTACACTCAAACCCTCTTATCCTTTGCTAAGGTTTCCTAACTATTTCACTAAATCTCATCTCACTCTTCTGATCATCCCCAGATCTAACTCAAATTTAATTGAACTAAGCTTGGAATGAAATTCGGGATGTTACAATTCTCCCCCACTTACTGGAATTTTGCCCCCGAAATTTCGTTCAGTCCCTTAATTGGAGAACCATCTCATTGTGCAGCTCGTACTTCTATTTGTTCCGTTTGTACCTATCTCATTCTACGGCTCCATAGGCCGAGTACATGCTTAGCTGCTAGTCCTCCCCCACTTAGCATTGACATACTTGATTGTATTCGTACGCCCCTAAAATCTTGTTATTGCTCATTTAATTAATCTAAATCTTAGTCCACAAGATCGGGGGTTAAGATCCTAAGTAGGGTACACTTTACAATGTTCTTCCACTAGATGATTAATGAAGGGAATTGCTTATAGTTTGCTATGTTGCTTATAGTTTGCTATGTCGCTTCCTATCATAAGACATCCTAATTTTCTCAATTAATTAAACAGTAGAATGAGAATACGACCAGTTGCAATAATATGTAGTTCTAGCAGCAACCAGAAAACAGACTTAAGGAAATTTTATTTGGTCTTCTGAAGCTGATAGATATAAGTGTGGGTATCAATATATGAAAAACAAATAAATTTCAAATAACCAAGTTTCAGAAATTAAAAAAACACATTCAAATTACTTGTGACATATCATAATCATTACCTGAGATTAATTCTCCGATTTCCAATAAGAAGGATCACCGATGGATCCAACCAATTCTGCTCAAGTAGGTTCTCAATGGCAGCATCACTGATATTTTTTATATGAGAAGCACAATTACGTGCGAATCTGAGAAACGTTATTATTACGTGCGAATCTGAGAAATGTCATTTTTACGTGCGAATCTGAGAAACGTCATTATTAGTTTCTCCTGTTTTAATCCTTGGCTAACATTATAAAGATGAAAACCCGTTGTTTGGACATACGAATCGTCGAGTTTTTCTTCATTCTCAGCAATAGTGCTAGGTAAGACAGCAATAGTGCTAGGTAAGAACATTCCTTATGACTGAATTCTACACAGCAAAGACTCTCCAGCCACTGAATTGAAGTCTATCTTTGAGGATAAGAGCGTGACAACCTTTCCTGAAACGATCTCCATCTTTCTTCCTCAACCTCATCAGTTCGATGGAGAATGAAACCCTCTTGTGCAACTGACGCGCAGGGGACATCCAAATAGGATGACATAGGATGACCCGCAAGAAGTCGGAAGGGCATGTGGGAATGAAAATACCTAGTATTAGAACACAAACTTCGAAAATGCATCAGGGAGACCATCCTTCAGATGATCGGACACAACGGCATGTAAATCTTTGATATCTCGGGCCAAGTGACTGCAATTTTTTTGTATCACAACCTCTTATTGCCGCTACTTTTCCTTCGCATTTACTCACAACTATCGGTTAGAGTGACAGACACCGTGTTTAGTATGAAGATATTGTACCCTCAAACACGTAGCAGAAGGGAATGTTAATATGATATGCCAGAGGTTCAGCATTTTCATAGACAAGGTAGCAACAAGTATAATCCAAAGATCTACGACCGAGCAGCATCAGCAGTCTTTGTATTTCTTGTGAAATTCACCGTGTAAAATTCTTGGACTCATAGTTTTGCAAGAAGCGTCAATAAAAAGTTGAAGGAACTTAGAGATATCCTTGTCCTTATCAACTCTGACCGCAAACAACTTATGCTAAGTGTCATCTTTATACCATGCCCGATTTCCATTGACACCGACTTTTATGGAAGATGGGATCCTTACATGAAAGGTTGTCGCGCCCTTATCCTCAAAGATCGACTTCAATTCAGTGGCTGTAGAGTCTTTGCTGTGCAGAATTCAGTCCTTAGGATGTTCTTACCTACCACCTCAATAGTGTTGAGAATGAAAAAAAACTCGACGATTCGTATGTCGAAGCAACGAGTTTTTATCTTTCTAATGTTAACCAAGGATTAAAACATGAGAAACTAATGATGACATTTTTCAGATTCGCACGTAATTATACTTCTGATATCAAAAATCTCAGTGATGCTGCCATTGAGAAACTACTCGAGCAGAATTGCCGGATCTCCTCTATGTTGCATATGATATCATGGTGCAAACCATCGATGATCCTTCTGGAAATCGGAGAATTAATTTCAGGTAATGATTATGATATGTCACAAGGAATTTGAATGTGTTTTTTTTAATATTTGAAACTTGGTTATTTGAAATTTGATTTGTTTTTCATATCTTATACCCACGCTTATTTCTATCAACCTTCAGAAGGCCAAACAAAATTTCTTTAAGTCTGTTTTCTGGTTACTGTCTGCATAAATATTATTGCAGCTGGTTGTATTCTCATTCTACTGTTTAACTAATTGAGGAGATTACGATGTCTTAGGATAGGAAGCGACATAACAAACTTTAAGCAATTCCCTTCGTTAATTCTCTAGTGGGAGAACATGGTAAAAATGTACCCTATGTAGGATCTTAACCCCCGAATGGACTAAGATTCAGACCAATTAAATGAGCAATCAAACCGTGTTCTTCATTGAGAACAAGATTTTAGGTGCGTTCGAACACAATAAAGTTTGCCAATGCTAAGTGGGAGAGGACTAGCAGCTAAGCATAGACTCAGCCTAGGGAGTCGTAGAATGAGATAGGTACGAATGGAAGAGGTATGAGCTACAAGCTTTGTCAATGGGATGGTTCTTCATTTAAGGGACTGAACGAAATTTCGGGGGCGAAATTCAGTAAGTGGGGGAGAATTGTAACATCCCGAATTTCATTCCAAGCTTAGTTCAATTAAATTCGAGTAAGTCATTTTGTGTCAACCGATTAGAAGTTCGACCTATTACGTATATCTCAGTAAGTCATTTTGTGTCAACCGATTAGAAGTTCGACCTATTACGTATATCTCAGTAAGTCATTTTGTGTCAACCGATTAGAAGTTCGACCTATTACCAGCCGAGCATCGAGAGGCCACACCGACCTCGCATCGATGCCAAGGCATCTCGGTCTCCACGTGCCTAGCATCTCGTTAGAGTGACTAAACCGATCTCGCGAGTCGAGGCCAGGATATCTCGGTCTCCGTATGTCGAGCATTTCGCTTTACCTGTCTCATTCCGAGTAGGTGCTTTCGAGGTCCGGTCCTAGCACAGTTCGCGTGACTCCAGTCCGACGGATTCAATTGTACGCCTACTAGTTGACACCCAGTTTACGAGCACCGACCACGATATCTTTTCGCTTTCTACAATCTTTAATTTTTATTCTACTACTCATATAAGCTTATACATATTAAATAGGAAGAAAAATGGAAAATGTCATTAATTACACTCTTGAAATCGTATCGTCAAATGAATAGATAAAAAGAAACAAAATATATTTTTTCAAAAATGGAGAGATAAATAAGAAGTGATAGTAGATTATTATTAATTGATTGTTATGTAGTTGTTGTTGGGCTTTGGCCCAGTTGTAGTCCAGCGTACGGAGGTTAGGGAATTACGATTACCCTTATTTGCATTTTTAGGGTTTTCTTTGTCTTCTCCCTTTCACTGCATCAGCGTGTGAAGATGCAATCATCGGTTGGGGTTCTGTTTGTATAAACTTACAATGGTCTCCTTGTTGGAATAGATCTCGATAAACACCCCAATTTCAAAAGGGGGACTCCACCACCGCTTGCTCCGATTTGTTTCTCCCTTGATTTGCGCAAAAATAGATTCCCCACATGTATGAGGCATGTTCAAATAGCTGATACACACTACTTTGTTGGTGGCCTATTCCTTGGCCCTGGCCCCAACCTCAACCTCGAAGGATCTTTCTCCAACCAAATTCATGAGTTCCATGGTGGTAATCTAAATTCAACCCATCATCATCTCGTGGACCCTAAAGTGGTATTGGTGGCTAATCTTAAAGGCAACCTTTACCTTCTCCATCATTGTGAACATCCACCTGCAGCGCCTACTCCTCCTCCTCTTTTCCACGGGAATTGGCCTCGCGAGGTTTACTGTCCCACATTTCCTGTGTTTACTCGATTTGTTGTGGATAATAAGTGGTTGGTTTGCAGCACAGAAGACTATGCATTCCATATTTTCACTCATCATGCTCATGGACAGGGTGAGTGGACAAGTTCTGTTAGACTTGCTAATGCTTTTATTTCATCTTTTTTAAGATGTCGCAAATATATGCCTACTACCGCGTTATGTTTATTTGATCTCACCTTACATGGAGATGGTATGGGCATGTGTGCTGTCTTTCTTGCTATTTTTGATGATGATTGTGAGCTTGATAGTGTCGTCCCTTGGGCTTATCAATCCCTTACGTCCTTTGGTATTACTCGCAATGTTTGTGCTTTCCCAATCTCCAAATCTTCCTTTCAAGTCAATTGCTTTCAGGAGCTCCGTGAGGTATTCTTTGGGATATTCATTAATCGTGCTTTAGATCCTTTGGGTATATGGATAACGTTCCTTACATTTACATCTCCATTTTCGATTTGCAGTTGATTCAAAGCGAGGTAAAGACCCCTGCCGACCCTACCAAGTCTTGTAAGTTCTTGAATGTTTCCCCAGTCAAGAAGCTCGTATTCAGATTGGAGGACAAGAAGGATTCTATATTCGATGCCTTTATCCTTCCTCCAGGTATTGTATTGCTTCCTACAATTGTATTGTATTGCATTGCATTGCATTGCATTGCATTGCATTGCATTGCATTGCATTGCATTGCATTGTATTGTATTGTATTGGATTGGATTTGTATTGCATTGCATTGGATTGTATTGTATTGTATTGTATTGTATTGTATTGTATTGTATTGTATTGTATTGTATTGTATTGTATTGTATTGGATTGGATTGGATTGGATTGGATTGCATTGCATTGCATTGGATTGGATTGGATTGGATTGGATCGGATTGTATTGGATTGGATTGTATTGTATTGGATTTGATTTGATTTGATTTGATTTGATTTGATGGATTGCATTGGATTGGATTGCATTGGATTGGATTGGATTGGATTGGATTGGATTTGATTTGATGGATTGGATTGCATTGCATTGTTTTGTTTCTTTAGACTTTAGATATGTGCTTGTTTAATTTGCTTGTTATCTGGTTTTGGAATTCTTATTTTTCATTTATTTTTTGTCATTACCTTTTGTGTCTGAGACTGAGATTGCAAAAATGGAATTTGACAAATCTTAATTTGTATTGTATTTTTGACAGGCAGCTTTACTATGTAGTCAGGTGATGTGATTCGAGTGGCTGCTAGGTTGTTTATAGATAGGTGGTGAGTTGGCTGGGATTTCTGAAGAAGGATTTCGAGGACTTGTTTTTATTTTGCTTCTTATTTATTCTGTTTTGTTCTTTGTGGGCTAAACAATGAGACCTTTATTCTGTCTTGTTCTTTGTTGGCTAAACAATGAGATCTGACCTTATACATCTCCCCTTGTGATCTGTAATAGTTATGAAATTATCTATTATCTTCCCTTGACATCTGTTCTCTTTATTTTATTCAATTCTCAACATGCATAGCTTTGTGGAATGATTTATCGATTGACATGAATATTGCCACAATTGTAGCGTAGAAGTTTTTTATATGAATTTGATATAAAATGCCATGAATATATATGTATGATGTGTGGCATGTCAATGATAAATGAACACAATTATATTAGGTGGATTTGTCTCCCTCCTGGTCTATTCGATTCGATTTCTCTTCATTGCTGATGATTAGCATAACTGTCACACTATCCTCCTTTTGAAACCATGCTACTAGGAAGTTGCTCATTATCCCATTATGGATTATGGATGAGGAGTCTTCTATTGGATTCAAAACTCATTCTCCTGCTTCTTAGAATAAGCTGACCTATATATTTAACTAGACAACCTGTGGATGCACGGAGGCCACATTCAGAGTCAATTTATTTCTGCAATTCAATGAGGTATTCTTTTTTATACTCATTAGTGCTTTCGATCCTTTGAATCCATTGGATGAATTAATAGCTAAAGTATAGGGTATGGGTATTCAGATAAAGTTCCTTATATTTCCATATCCATTCTCTGTTTTGCAATTGATTCATGTAAAAGATAGACCAACTCGAGTCTAAAGGTTTGTGTTCAAAATAGAAGACAAGATTGGGCTTAAAGTCGATGCCTTCATCCTTTCTTCAGTCACGTGATGAGATTTGAATTCCGGTCATGGCTCATGTTGTCGAACATAAGAGGGTCATGAGAAAAAGAAACATGTTTTTAATATAACTAGCGGACCCTATTACAACAATGGATTTTATTTTTTGCCTTGCTAGTTGCTCCACTTTAAAAACTCAACATTGATACAGATATTAACTTCACTTGGTACTCATAATAAATTCACAAAATATCACCGCTATTAAAATGAGTTGAGTTATTGAAATAGAAATTTTTTGTGTATTGGGTACAGTAGGAACACTGGAAAAAAATATATATGATTATCACCATATTTAAGGAGGAGCATTCACATGAACACACATGAACATAAGTCGTACCACCTGTATGGTTGTCATTTTGGGAGCATCACTATATTCTGAAAGTACTTCCAATTTCCAACTTCAAAACCTCTATGATAATGGTCATGCATTTTTTTAAAATTATTTTTATAATTACTACTGAAATTTATAAAAATCAAATAAATTAAAATATTTATAAGGAAATAAATTAATCTAATTAAAAATTGAAATAACTTTCAGAAATGAAAAATAAAGAACGTTTTCAAAAAAAACTTATATTAAGTAGCGGAGTGATAAAGAAAAGATGTTATTTTGAAAATGAACTCTATTATTATTTCTAAAGTAAATGGGGAGACACAATAGTCAATTATTTTTTAGCAACATAGATTGAGATAAGTGGTAGTTGGCTTAGTTTTATTTAAATAAGGTTTCGAGTTCGATTTGTTATAGGTGAATAAAATTTATGTTGGAAGACTCACTTAACATAATCAAGCACGACCCGAGTCAGATCCAAATTTACCTAGATATTACTGGAGAACTGGATGAGCAACAAAAAAAATCAATTATTTTTAACTAGCTCTTATCCCCTACTATGCATGGATTGTTAATATTTTAAACTTTTACATTAATTATTTTAAAGTAAAGATTATTTTTTTTAGATTATAAATTAAAATTTATTATTAAACAACCATAAAAAAATAATTATAAAAGAAGGCAAAAGTTCAAAGCAAACTTTACACTTATAAAAATCAACCGATGTTGCTAAATTTTGCATCATTAAATCAATAAAAGATATATAAAAGATAACACCTTTTTTTTTTGTAAACCAAAGGCCAAAGGGTATTCTTTAACCAATAATCAAAAACTAATATCTCCCAAGACGTACAAATCAATATCAAAAGAAGATTCAATATTAAAAAAAGATTGAGTTAGATGTTCAAATTCTGCCTTGTACATGCAGCAGCGTTAAATTCAAGGACCAGTTGCCTCATCCATTAGAGATGCATATAAACTAGCGAGAAGATTAGTCACTGCTATCGGTGATAAGCACTCCAGTCATGGACCGGTAAAAAAAAAAGATTGAGTATACTCTCCGCTTATAAAAAGAAAGATTATTGAATATCAAAAATATAAAAAAAAATGTAGTATACTCTCTTTTTTTTTATTAAAAGTCATACTTATAGGAGTAGCACTTTATAAACTTAAAAAAGATAGTTATATTTTTTCAAACTTTAAAAAGTATTTTAATATTATAAGTTTAGTATTTTTTTAATGTTTATTGAAAACCACAAATAATCGTATTATTTCATGTTAATAAATAAAGAATAAATAAAAAACAATAAATATTTTTTAGAAAATACAGAATACGTAGAGAAGTGTTATTTTAATTATTAACATAAGCAGCAAGGGTATGAATAAAACAGGTCCACTAACATCACAGATACACAGACTGTTGTGTTGACCAAAGAGAAAACAAAAGAAAAAAAAACAAAGGTACCGCACCTCGCATGTATGTGAAAAGGACTTTGCCATTAGGGTTGGCAATGAGTCGAGCCAACTCGAGATTCGTTCATGACTCGATTTGTTAATCAGCTCATTAAACTTAGTTCACGAACCAAACGAGTTGAACTTGAGCTAAAAATTGAGCTCGATAATAAACGAGCTGAACTTGAGCTAGGTATTATTCGACTCGTTAGGTTTACGAACTGGATCGACAATATATATATATATATCATATTATATACTAACATGTATTACATTAATGTCTAACACTTATTACAGTGCACAGTAGTTATATTAATATATGAATATCATATATTCAAAATGAAAAAAAAATATAGAATGTGAATTAATGCCTTTTATCTTTATTTATTAACACACACATATGACTATATATATATATATATATATATATATATATATATATATAATGTATGTATGAATGTATCAACAATTATTATTATAGTTCACGAGTTGTAAACATTTGAGCTCGACAGCTCGTTAACCCGCTCAAAAACTCGCGAACTTTAATTGAGTCGAACTTGAGTTGAATAAATAGTTCAAATTGAACTCGGCTCGAAACTCGACTCAAATTTTTCCTTAACGAGTCGAGCCGAGCCAGAAGTGAGTTCAACCAGACTCGACTCGTTTCCAGCCTTATTTGCCATTTTTGTCGGGGTTGCACGTGTAACTTTGATGTATAAAGGAGAGATTTCTCAATTGGGCTTTAATAAGAGAAACTTTGATTAATTTGGAATAATTTATGGTTAAAACTTAGATGTAGTAACACAATAGTGGTTGGTCAGAGTAAAAATGAGTTGCACCCGAAGAGAACTTTACTAGCTAGTGTCAAGGATTAAGTTTTAGAATCCTCATTTTAGAGAGGAGTTTATTCTAAGTTTCTAATCATAATAATAATTTCAATTTTTTTCCAACATTTATTTGTATAAATGGTACTCCGTCGCTGAGCGGTGGAGAGAGAGAGCGCTTGGGGAGGAGAGAGAGAGCTTGAGGTTATGATAATGGGTGAGAAATGTGAGAGATGGAGGAGGGATTCATTATGTATGTGGGTTGGGGTGTGAAACTTACATGATTTCCAACTAGTTTAGGTGATGATACATGAGGATTTGAGAGAGGAAGGGAATTGGGGGCGAAAATGGGGTGGAAGAACCCTAACTTTGCCCCAAAATTCATGGCCAACGCACCTTAATACAGCACGCGCGCCTGGGCGTGCTGAGTCCCACGCTTGGGCGTGGAACCTACTGGTTCCAAGTCTGATGCAGACCTGCGCGCTTGGGCATGCGGTTGGCGCGCCTGGGCGTGCTCCCCTTGACTTTGCATTGACCATGCCATAACTTCTTCGTTAACCGTTGGATCTTGTCCAAATTTGGAGACAAGCTTCATATTACCCTTATCTTCATATCCAACGGTGGAATTTGTGATTGGAGTTGTAAATATTTTATTATTAATTTCCTATTATTCTACGTTTCTAATACTAAAACACCCTCTTTTAAAACCTATTCGAGACTTGTAATTGTTATTCCGATTATCCCAAACCTATTATTAGTCTAATTACACTTGGGATTAAAATTCGGGATGTTACAATTCTCCCCCACTTACTGGAATTTCGTCCCCGAAATTCCGATTGGTCCATAAAATGGAGAATCATCCCTTGACAGGTTTTCTGACCATGCCATTTATTTTCCTTCGGCTTCATCCTTCTATTTAGAATACTTAAAATTCCACCCTATTGGCGTGTTCATATTTATATTAGAACACTCTGCGTCTCATTCTCGCCCGTCTATCCATCTCTTTTCGGCTCGTCCACTCCTCGCTTCCTTGACACTCGTGAAAGTTCCAAATTGGTTGCTAAGTTCTCCCCCACTTAGCAACGAAATACTTGGTTATATCCATGCCAGGGCGTAGGCTTGATCGATACTAAGATCTGAAGGTTGTTCTAACTTAACTACCTGTCGATGTTTACCGGGTTGTATTGAGCTCCCACATTTGTCGAGCTCACGTATCCGCTCACATCTAATCGTTCGTACTCGGTTAAGAGTATGATCATCTGCTAAACTTGGTTGGTATTTGTGGGGATACTCTGTAAATATGCCAATATTCGCTTTTCTCGTGGACAACCAAGCAGAACTCTTAATAAAATTCTTGGTGAGTTTTGGAAGGTTGACAAGCTACGTTGGTTTATTGTAGAAGTTCAAGGAGATTCCTATAAGGTTCGCTCGATTCTCCCGAGGTTCCCTTATTTGACCACTCTACGCTTGAACCAGTACGATGGCCTAAGGCTCTTTACCTTTCGGCTTAATCTTTGGTCCACTTCCTAATCCTATGCAAAGAGCCCGAAAAGAACTCTTCTCGGGTTGGTTTCGTTCCGTCTAAAGGATTTATTTCTTCAGGAGTTCTTAATTCGGTTGTTTCGATTTTCGTTGAAAAGTGCCAATGACATCGACCACTAATAGGTGCAAAGATCGAGGTGATCAGTCCCAATCTCACATCTATCAATAGCAACATCATTGTCGTGTTTGTCGATGATATCATCTCCTAACTGATGTAAAAATCAAAGTGATTAGCTCTAATCTTACCTTCCTTTAGGGACAGTACCATCACTAGTATTGGTGAAGTTTTTAACTAGATTACTAACGCCTTATCAATTATTTCTAAACCAAATTAAACATGCTCGTTCTTTGCAGAAATATTCTACTTAAAATATTTGGCACATTATCAATGTAAAGAGTACCTTGAACATGTTCATTAGCTCCCACCAGCCTTCCATGCCTGAGTCGTATTCATATCTTACATAGGAGCCTGATTGGGGCAGCCCGCGCCAAATGCCCTGGTTGCTTGCAAAGGAAACACCTCCTCCGAGTGCCCTGTCTCCAACAAGCGCCATAGTGCAATTCCCCACACTGTGGACAAGGTGTTTGAATGCCCTGGGGGCCCTGTTTCCAGCAGGAACCATGATGGAATTTCCCACACTGTGGGCAAGTAGTTCGAGGAGATAGGGTGGTCGTAGTATTTGGAACGATCACATATTGACCCTCAACCTGTGGAATTATTGGTCTAGTGTCGACGTTGACATATGAATCTGATTCCTGGGCTGGTTCTTTGCCCCTGCTAGAACCTCCTAACTGTTGCATACCCCTGCTACGGTCATCGGAGGCCCTCTACTTCAATCCCTTCTCATAAGTGCTAGCCATATTCACCAGTCGAGCTAAATTATCTATGTTCTGATATTCAAAAGCTAGCTTGATCTCAGCGCGAAGTCCCCCTTCAAACTTGGTACACTTAGTTCTTCCATCAACATCCCTGTAACTTCCAGAGTATCGGATGAGATCTTCGAAGCATGCGACATATTCTCCAACACTCATGCTTCCCTGTGTTAAAGTCAGGAACGCCAGCTCTTTCTCTCGGCGAACATCTTCTGGGAAGTAATTTCCGAGAAATTCCTCCTTGAAGATGTCCCAAGTAACTTCCTGATGAGCAATCTCCATGACCCTTCGCACATGCTCCCACCAATATTTTGCTTCTCCGCTGAGCATGTACGCCGCCAAAGGAACTTTCAGCTCAGCAAGTGGCGACATTATGCGGAAAATCTTCTCCAATTCTTGAAGCCACCTCTGAGCCTCGTCTGGATTGTAGCCGCCCTCGAACCTTGTGTTGGAAACCAACAAGGGGCTAACAATCGAGTAGAGGGGGGTGAATAGGATATTGAAGCAAGTATATTGATTTTTCGAATTCGTTGAAAAACTCTTGAATCTTTGTTCGTCGGTTTGATAGAAAAGCCAAACTGCTACCGAGCAGATGCTGGTTAATCGATTAACCAAATCGATAAACGAAGTGGTTAAGTTATTAACCGAGCTGCCGCACACTGTAGCTTGGTTTTTACAACTTAAATGTGACGAGCAAGAACCCAAAGGCAGTGAGTATGGATTTGCCAATTAACTACTCGGTTATATTCAAAGCAGCACCAAGCCAGAAAATGAAAAATGGAAAGAACAGAAATGCAGCAAGCACGAAAATAAAAGAGCCACCAGAGTTTTTATACTGGTTCACTCTCACCCACTTGAGAGTTACGTCTAGTCCTCTCTACAACCTTAGAGAGATTTTCAATTAATCAAATCAAATTGGATACACGGGTTTTACAAGTGACCCACACTATACCCCAGGATTTACAATAGTCCCACTATAAACCTATCCCGTTCGAGAGTATATCAAACTCACGAACACTGCCCCAATTTGATATTGATTCTGCTGAAGCCAACGTTCAGCACTGCACAACCGAAGCTTCTTGACCAACAAGAACCCGTTTCGAAAACATAGTACAGAGATGAGATGAGGTTGGCTCGAATCTAAACACTCACTCATTTTTTATTTTGAAAGTTTGGAATTCAAGTATAAAAGTTTTTCACTCTCTATTTTTCCAGAAAATAATGACCGTTGTGATTTGGATGAGAAGATTGAAAATTCAGTTTTTGCTTGCAAGTTTCGTGTCTCTGTTTCTGTTGGAGAGGAACCTCTTTTATACTCCCTCTCTAATCTCTTGAGAAAAGAGAGAAAAAGAGGACCTATGGAAAACGTAGGTTGTTTCCGTTCCAACGGAAATATTTTTTTAAGGCTTGTGAATGGTGTTGTTGAGAAGACACGTAAAAAGGAATTCGTCTCCATAGCTGTGGCTACTGACGCAATTGGTATTCCACGAATGCTGATCGATATTCGCCATGGTAAACTAGTTTATACTACCTAGCTGTTATTTATTCTTGTTTATGTTGTGATGCCAATAGGATGAAATCAATCGATGAACTTTGTACTTGTGAGAGAGCTTTGAATGTTTTATCGTTGTAATATGTTTACCAATTGCATTTTGCAGAGGCTTCACATCGTGAACTTCCATCGCTTAAGGTTGCTCGCACTGCCTCCATTAAGGTAAGCCTCATTTAATTATGTTTAATCATTTGTCCCCGCAATATCTTTACTTTAAATATTTTTTAGCAAGTGCTCGGCACAAATTCGGCACAAGCTCGCCACAAGCACAAGCATATGATCGGCACAAGCTCAATCTCGGACCTCAGCATCTATTTCAGCTCAACTTGCTCGATCAGCAAATCTTTTGTCAAGCTCGGCTCATACTCATGCTCGAATGAACAGCTCGGCTAGATCTCGGACCTCGGCAACTATTTCAGCTCAACTTGCTCGGCTAGCAAACCTTAAGTCAAGCTTGGCTCATGCTCGGCAAAAGCTTGGATCCCAAGCTTCAGTTCAAGGCCCAATGAAAAGCTCGGCTGAAACTCGGATCAAAGTTATATTATGTTACGTTAATTTTATTTTATGTCTAATTTTATTTCATACCTAATTTTATGTTACCGTTTTTGTTTCACTGGATATTCTCTCACCCTATTATCATGATAGAAGATTAATTATTCGGGCGTAGTAGAATAAACTCTGGTTCTCCTCTAAGGTAGTAGTGTGTTTTTATCACTGTGCCAACACCTTTTTTGATATTTTATAATGCTACTAATTATTATGATGGTTGCATTTTGGAAATTGGATATAAAATTACATTATTTTATTAATTTTTTTTGATAAAAAATATTTTATAAATTAAGAGTCCTAATTTTTCGGGCCTAGAAAAGTTAGGGATGGTCAGTGGTTTGTATGGATGACAATGAGAGACTGCACATTGAGATCCCCACAGGGACCGCCCTGTTCGAGTACTTACGTTCGGGGATTTTTCTCTGTGGGGGCGGGGATGGGGGATTTTTCCCCGAACAAATTTCGAGACGGAGAATGGGATTGGTTCCCCCGTCCCCGTCTATTTTACCTATATGCCTTTAAAAAATTGGTTTTTTCGTAATTTCACATATATTAATTATAAAAAAAAGTTTAAAACCCAACCTTAATTTAGGACTTAGCAGCGTCCTTCTCTTCTTGGCTGCAGCTGCTCGCAAGTCTTGGCCGCCAGCGCTCGGTTCCCACCTTTTCTGTTGTCTTGGCTGCGCTTCTTCTTCCTCTCACTCACGACGCACCGCTCGCGCCTCCGCCAGTCTTCTTCCTCTTCCTGTCACTGCTCCGCCGCCACTGCTTGGGTAATTTTTTTTTATTTACTTTCCTATACCATTTATAAAATATAAATATATATGCTTGATAATTGATAGTTGTTTTTATTTACTTTCCTAGTTTGAATATTAGTTAGATAATTTATAGATGTTTTTACTTCTTTTTCATTCTAATCAGGACTGAATCTATGTTGTTTTATTTATTTATTTATTTTTTTTGGAACATTTCAGATTGTAATTTTGCATTTAAGTTTATAATGTGAATGTGGGTGACAATGATATAATTTAGGAGTTAGGACCATTGTTTTGTTTTATCCTATTTTTTGGATTGAATCTCTTGAATTTTAATGATTATTTATTTTTCTGCAGTGTACAAGTTTAAAAATGCTATTCGACAATCTGAATTTTATAACAGATCAAATTGAAGTTAGGTTCCCCGTGGGGTGGTGGGGAATGGGGATGGGGTTAATTTACCCCCGACATGGGGAATGGGGATGGGGATGGGGGCAAATGAGACCCGAGGATGGGGAATGGGAAAGATCTCCCCGACCCCGTTGCCATCCCTAGTGGTTTGCATTTCGCTAAGAATGACACTATAAAGTTGGCACATCATACAGGTGAAGAAGTAATGCAAGAGGTTTACAACTGACGGCCTCTCTCTCTCTCTCTCACACATTTCAGATCCCTTTTCCTTCACTTTCCCCACAATACCCTAATCCCTCCCTCGATTATTATTATTTTTTTTCCCGCTGGTTTCTGCGGCATTTCAAACTCCCGGGAAATCATTTCATTGTCAGATTATTCATTCAGCTTCGTGATTAATTAATTAATTAATTAATTAATTAATTAATAATTAATCATTCCATTGGTTTATTTGGGGATAGATAGAGTGAGGAGGGTGATTGGAAATGGCGAATGGGACGGAGAATTGGGTGATGATGGTGACAGCTCAGACACCAACAAACATTGCAGTGATCAAGTATTGGGGGAAGAGGGATGAAACCCTAATCTTGTCAGTTAATGATAGCATCAGTGTTACTCTTGATCCAGCTCATCTCTGCACGACCACCACCATTGCTGTCAGCCCCACCTTCCAACAAGATCGTATGTGGCTCAATGGCAAGGTACTCTACTATATTCCATTTTCTTTCCCTTTTTCCTTCGTATCACTCCCTCCATTCCTTAACTTTTGACTTTTAGGTTTGTGCACACATTTAAGAAAATGTTAATTGTTGTAAATTTTATGTCTTTCGTCTAAAATGTCCTTATTGAAAATTGTAGTAATATTTAATTTTCATTAGAAAGTGTGTCAATTAATTAATGTATAATAATTTGGAGGTGAGAGAGATTATAAAGGTAGAGTTAATGAGGAGTAAAAAAAATGATTAAATGAAGGATTAAAGTTGGAAATAAAATACTGTAATGTTTATGCATTGAAATTGTAAAAGGACAAAAGATATGGAATGAGAAGAAAAGCCTAAAAGGCAAAAGTTAAGAAACGGAGGAGCAGTAATTTAGATTTGACTTATTAGAGGGATTATGGTAATCGGTCTTTTTACAGCATTGGTTAAGGAAAATAAAAGGTGGTGTTGGTTAAGGAATACAAAAAGTGCATGTAGGGGAAAATGAAAAATATCGTAAACTCAGCTGTCTTTATATAGTAAAATACTAGTACATGCCTATTCCATGAATTATGTTATTTAAGGTTATGCAAAAAAATTAATGAATTATTTAATGATCCTAAAATTTGGTATATTTTGGATTCAAATACCCTTATTTAATCATTGAAGAGAGATTGATAATAAATTTGTATTTGTGGAGACTATATCAAATAGAGATAAGTAAATAAGGGTAAAATTGGAAAAAGAATTACAAATGATTATTGGGCTTTTAAAACAACCTAATGTATGAGACAAGAGAGAAAAACAAAAAAACAACATAACTTATGGAACCGAGGACAGGGCTGGCTCAATGGGTAGGGCAATAGGTACCATGGCCTAAACCCATGAAAAATAAGGGCCCAAAGTTATATTATGTTACGTTAATTTTATTTTATGTCTAATTTTATTTCATACCTAATTTTATGTTACCGTTTTTGTTTCACTGGATATTCTCTCACCCTATTATCATGATAGAAGATTAATTATTCGGGCGTAGTAGAATAAACTCTGGTTCTCCTCTGAGGCAGTAATGTGTCTCTATCACTGTGCCAACACCTTTGTTGATATTTTATAATGCTACTAATTATTATGATGGTTGCATTTTGGAAATTGGATATAAAATTACATTATTTCATTAATTTTTTTTGTTGATAAAAAATATTTTATAAATTAAGAGTCCTAATTTTTCGGGCCTAGAAAAGTTAGGGATGGTCAGTGGTTTGCATTTCGCTAAAAATTACACTATAAAGTTGGCACATCATACAGGTGAAGAAGTAATGCAAGAGGTTTACAACTGACGGCCTCTTTGTTTAGAATTTTTTCTTAAAAGAACACCTTTTTTTTAAAAGAAATCACTTTGGACATTTATATGCTTGTTTTGGGTTGGCTTTTACTAAAAATGTTTATATGATGAAACAAGTCAAACAACTAAAATTCAGCTTATAGGAGAGCCTGAATTCTTTCAGCTTCTTACAAAAAGCTTATGCTAAGATCACTTGTGGTATGCTTGTATTGGTTGGACAGTAACTGATATCATGTGTCCAATGCTTGCCAGTTACTGTCGCACTCATAAAGAAAGAGGCTACAACGGAGGAGGCTTTTGGGCCAGCCAAGATGCTCGCATAAAGAATTATGATTCATTTTCTTTCTATTTTTGATTCATGTATTTTGGTTTTGCTGGTTAGTGTAGGAGATTTCTCTTTCCGGGGACAGGTTCCAGAGCTGTTTAAGGGAGATCCGCAGTCGTGCCTGTGACGTTGAGGATAAGAAGAAGGGTATTAAAATCTCGAAGGAGGATTGGAGCAAATTGCATTTACACATTGCTTCATATAATAACTTCCCTACCGCAGCTGGACTGGCTTCTTCGGCTGCTGGTTTAGCCTGTTTCGGTAATATGCATATAATCTTGATTTTTTTATTTGAACTTATGCTCCATAGTTGTTGCAACAGAGTGAGTTGCATTAGTGATCACTTGCCAGGACTTGTACAGTCTTCCATAAGTTCCTAAGTTCTAACAAAATGTTTTCCTCCTTATATTTTTTTTACAAATGATTGGTTATCTTTACTTGGAGCTTAATATGAATTGTGAGGGCTAATCTATCAAAATTTGGTTGTGAATGTTTGGACTGCTTAAGCAGGTTTAAGAGCCAAACCAAGCAGGGCATTGAATTGAATTATGGTTTAACTGATTGGTTCAATCTGGTTTCTGAAATCCAGGTTTAAATATACCAAAACACTTTTGCAAGTTTGTTTATTTCTATATACTTTTTTAGAATTGAATTAGACAATAAATAGGTTCAGTTGTTCGTGGTTGTATGAAGAGGATCCATTATAGCTTGTCAGCAAGACTAAGACAACGAATGATGAAAAGAAAAGGAGGGGAAAGAAAACAACATTCAACTCTGTTATCTCATCAAAACTCAGATTTCTAATATTTTTATTATTCTCTGTCAGAAAATAATTTGTTTCAATTGCTTCGTATGTCAGCTTTAATCGAGGCACAAAATTAAATAATTAATAGGTGACTTGTGAATGATTATTTGATACCAAATTGATCTCTATAAATGTTCACCTCTTTGAAATTAGTCCCTACATTTTATTTTTTTGTGTTTTGGTCCCTGCTTTTTCGTTTCGTTTTGGATTTGGTCCCCGCCTTCAATTATGGATAAAAAATGCTGAAGCGGCTTAACGGGATAATGACCAAAACCTATACCTGCTAATAATATAAGGACCAAAACCTACATTTGGTAATAATAATATAAGGACCAAAACCTACATTTGGTAATAATAATATAAGAACCAAAACCTCCGAACATTGAAAATGTGGGGACCAAAATCAAAACTACATTTGCATTATCCTTAACCATAGTTGACAGCTGGAACCAAAACGGAGCGGAAAAACATGGACTGAAACCCAAAAAAATATAATTTTGGGACTAATTTCAAAGATATCAACATTTATAGTGGCCAATTTGGTATTTAAACTTAATTTAATGTTCCTACATTTTGCATCGAATTTTATATTCGTCATTTATGGTCTTATGTGCGTTTGTTCAAATTGTAGTTTTGCTTGGTCTAATGCAATGTCAATCTAATTTGATGCTTTATAATTTGAATGATCAAGATTGCTGGTTCCAGTTAATTTTATGTTAGGCTTAAACTTAATATATGTTACCATATGTCGCAATGGGAATAAGGCTTGGTTGTTGTATATGTCGCAATGACTTCTGTGCCTTCTGTTTTGCAGTTTATTCCCTTGGCAAGCTAATGAATCTCAAAGAAGACGAGAGCCAGTTATCTGCTATTGCAAGGTATTTCTTTTATCAATGGCTTTAAAATTGCAAGGTTGGGTTGGGTTGTGGCTTGGGTTGGACACTTGGTACTTTGAATCAATATGTTGTAGCGATTATGGGAATTGTGATTGTATACAGGCAAGGATCAGGTAGTGCTTGTCGCAGCTTATATGGTGGATTTGTGAAGTGGATAATGGGAAAAGTCAGTTTTGTGTTCTATTTTATATTTTATACTGCAATACGTTATTTTAGATTCCCTTTGTAGTATATGTTCTTTTGACATACATAGGAGGAAAATGGAAGCGATAGTGTTGCAGTTCAACTTGCTGATGAAAAGCACTGGGATGATCTTGTTATTATTATTGCTGTGGTATGCCCTTATTTAACTCTTCATCTAAGTTGAATGAATGAATTTATGGTTGATTTTTGACTTAATATGTTTCATTACAAGTGGTCTGCGATGGTTATTTCTCGAAGGAAAGCCTAGCTTATGGTTACCAGTTTTCAATCTCTTTCTTTCCAACTTCTTTGGAGTCAGATTATTTTGTCTTATATTTCACTATTTGGCTGAGATAATGTTCATTCAGTAAGAATGGACTTTGAATTTGACTCAGTCACTGGATGTTTTGTTTCTTATTTTACAATTAGATAACAAGTATATGCAGGCAACGTGAATATTACGAAGTTTGAAAGCAACTGATAACATCAGAAAATACGGAAACCAAACATAAAATAAAATGCAAACACTTAAATTAAATTGCTAAACCAACTTTCCAGAAACCTAACCATAAATGATATGGAAAAAGGTATCCGTAAAGGCCTTTGAGAGGGAAATAAAAATAATAGATTTTGTAGATATGGAACTCTGTAATCTGAAGAAGCACAGATGCCAATTGATATTATCAGGGGTGTAAAATGAGAAAGCTTCTATAAGATAAACAATAATATTACAATACTAGATTTATTTTTTGATATTGCAATAAAATTTCAACAGTTAGCTTTCTGATGTGCTGATTTTTGAAGATATCTGCTTAAACACCATTGCCACCTTTTCAACTTTGCAGTTACCGCTGCTCCTTCATATTCTTTCATACATGGCATTACACCACCACTACTCTCTCATTGCCACCTTGTCCCTTATGCTTTAGATAATAGAGAGCTCAAGCTTTTAGTTGTGGAACGTGCTGATGGTTAAATAGCAGCTGTGCATGATAACTTTTAACATTTTCCACATCTTAGATTTATTTAATTTTTTTTGTCTAAGCTTTGTTATACATCTTCTCAATGACATTTTCTGTTCACCTAAGCATACTTTTCTACCCTATTGTATTATAACATATACCAGAGTGCCAGACTTTTTTCTCAATACTCGCATCTTATTATTTACTTCTAGGTTAGTTCTCGGCAGAAGGAAACTAGTAGCACCTCAGGAATAATTCATCAAATCTATGCATAATTCATCCATGAATAATGTGTAGCTTGTTTGTATTGTGTGATATATATTACATGGAGGCGCACGTAAACAAAAAAAAAAAAAAAAAAAAAAAACCGTGTAAAAATCCACAGGTATCTATTTTGACTTGCAGATAGCTTATACATTTGATGCGGGGCCCCGTTTTGCTTTCCGATGAAAGTCAGTCTCTTCTCAACAGTGAAAATGGACTCCCCAAGTGAGTTCATGGTTGATCTATTCTTCATCATGCTTGACTAGAGGACCCTTTCAAGGCAGCCTGTGGCTGTGGTATACATGGCATGATTATTTGTTCTTTGATTTCTGTCCACTTTCACAGTCTATGTTGTTTACTTATGTATTTGTTATTCTTGTTTTCAAATCTATTTAGCATGTTTTCTCTGAGACAAGTATCGATCCATTTTATTGTGCAAAGCATAATAAATTTTTATATAATAAATTGTTATTGTGCAAAGCATATAATCTCTGAGACAAAATATTCATATAATAAATTTTGAAACTATAGTACATGACGATATTAATATCTAAAAATATATGGATAATGTGTTTTAGCATGAGTTATTGTAAAAATAATAGACTTATTTAACATTTTATTCCCTGAACTTAGGTGTTCTTTTGGAATTGATCCTTAAACTTTTTTTTTGATGTTTTGGGTCCCTGAACTTTGTTTAATTTTTGGAATTGATCCTTTCGCCACTTAAGTGATGATATAGCCGACGACATGTCACATCACTTTCACAATATTGACTAGTGACATGTCATGTAGAGCTACAGGACACTACATGATTTTTTTTATTAAAAAAAAATTCTTTTAAAATTTATTTAAAGATTCGATTTTCTTTAGAAAAATTCAATTTTTAATTATTTTTAATTATTTTTAATAAATTTTAATTTTCTTAAATTTAAAAAATTCACGTGGCATCATATGACACGTTACCTATCGATGTGGCGAAGGTGACGTGGCAGATCCTCGGTCATATCACCACTTAAGTGATGAAAGGACTATTTCCAAAGTTTGAGCAAAGTTGAGGGACTCAAAGCATCGAAAAAAAAGTTTAAGGACCAATTCCAAAAGAGCACCTAAATTCAGGGACTACAAACTTAAATAAGCCAAAATAATATAATGATGCTCGTTTCAATCCAAAAATCTTGACCGTATAACTTTTTTCTCTTGGATTCATATGTTTTGACCGTTTGTAAATTTAATACATAATTATCTCATTTTTTCCAACTGTATTCCATTATTCTTAAATACTTTTTTTCATCTCCAATTTTTTCTCTCTTTTTTCTCCTTAATAATTAATTATTACAAAAGAGTATTTTTAGTTAAATTACCCTAAATTTTTACATTATTTAACTATTTCTTAAAATCAATACATTTTCCATACTATTAAAACTTTTGGATAGGAGGAAGTGATGTTCATCTAATTAACATGACATTTTCAATTATAATGTTATAAACTTTAAAAAAAATGTAAAAAGTTGCAGTTATCAGTAGTGTTCATAAATGGATGTCTACATGAATGACAATTATTTTGAAGTGTGTCTGTGTTTCATAGTTACATGTATGGCTTTTTTTATCAATGTAGGGTCAATTTTGAAACTATTTATCAATTTGGGGGGTTTTAAAACTATTTCCCTAGATAAAAAAGTAACATATTTGCATGGTCCTCACCACCGAAAATCATGCCTCGATGAAGCACTTTTATGTCAACACAAGGCCCCTTCTAAATTACAAAAACCTTCTTTCCTTTGAGACCCTTCACACTATGCTCTCACCTTGGCCTTCCATGCACGTAAGCACAATATACGGCTTAATCCACTAAAGTGTGCCTTTGGTGTCACAGTAGGAAAGTTTTTAGGTTTTATGCTCACCAACAGAGGCATAGAGGCTAACCCGGAGAAATGCGAGGCAATCACTCGTATGAGGAGCCCGAATTCAGTCAAAGAAGTTCAACAGCTTACAGGTCATATTGCTGCATTAACAAGGTTTTTGTCCAAATCAGCATACAAGTCGCTTCCTCTGTTCAAGTTACTGAAGAAGGACAAGGACTTTAAGTGGTCTGGAGAATGCGAGGCTGCTTTCCAGGAGCTCAAACATTATCTTTCAAATCCTCCAATCCTCAGCAAACCTGGATCAGGTGAAACGCTGTATTTATATTTATCTGTTAATGATGAGGCCGTAAGTGCTGTGTTGGTCAGGGAAACTGAGGAAGGACAAAAGCCTGTATATTTTGTTAGCAAGGTATTACAGGAGGCTGAAAAAAGGTATCAGAAGGTGGAGAAGATGACGTTCGCGTTAGTCGTCACTACTAGGCGTCTGAGACAATATTTCCAGTGCCACCCGGTGGTGGTGCGAACTGATCAACCCATCCGGCAGATACTACAAAAGCCTGATTTAGCGGGTTGCATGATCGCCTGGTCAGTAGAGCTTTCCGAATATGGGATCAACTATGAAGCCATAACAGCCATAAAATCACAAGTGCTAGCAGACTTTGTAGCAGAATTAACACCAAGAGAGCAGATCCTAAAAGCTGGACCCTCTTCGTGGATGGATCTTCTAATCCCTCTGGAGGAGGAGCTGGAATTATTCTTGAGAATGCCCAAGGTATTTCTATTGAATACTCTCTTAGATTTGACTTTCAAACATCTAATAACCAGGCGGAGTATGAAGCATGCTTGGCCGGCATGACTATGGCCAAAGATTTTGGAGCTCGCTCTATTCTCCTGTACAGTGACTCTCAACTGGTAATTTCTCAAATAAAAAGAAATTTTCAAGCAAAAGAGCCTCTGTTGCAGCAATACCTCATGAAATGCAAACAACTGGCAGGAACGTTTGAGGAAGCAAATTTTGAACATATCCCAAGGGAGCAGAATTCTCGTGCAGACATCTTATCAAAATTGGCAAGCACCAAGAAACCAGGAAATTACATATCAGTGGTGCAACAAACTATATTCCACCCTAGTGCGACACTAGCAGTGGAGGACGAAGACTCGTGGGCCTCCCCTATTTTGGCATATTTACTCCATGGCGCGCTTCCAGCAGAAGAAGATGCATCCAGAAAGGTACGAAGAATGGCCCCACACTTCATCATTCAGGATGGATTATTATACAGAAGGGGATTTTCCTCGCCCTTGCTCCGATACTTATCCAGCAAAGAGGCAGAAACAGCCATGAAAGAGATACACGAAGGAAGGTGCAACCATCATCTAGGAGGAAGGAATTTGGCAAGGAAAATCTTAAGAGCAGGGTTTTACTGGCCTACGATACAGCTGGATTCTGTGAACCACGTCAAAAAATGCGATAAATGTCAAAAGCATGCAAACGTTCATCTTGCCCCCTCGGAAGAATTACATTCGATTTCTGCTCCATGGTCGTTTTATCAATGGGGAATGGACATATTAGGCCCTTTTCCACAAGCTGCTGGGCAAGTGACACATCTGATTGTAGCAGTAGATTATTTCACTAAGTGGATAGAGGCCAAGGCAGCGGCCACCACCACTTCAGCCCAAATCCAGAAATTTCTAAGCAACCAGATAATCTCACGCTTTGGCATTCCGGCCGTAGTTGTTACTGATAACGGCCGCCAGTTTGTCAGCGAAGCCTTTCAAAATTTCCTCCGTGGGTTGGGAGTCAAACAACGCTTATCCTCTGTGGAACATCCACAGACCAATAGCCAGGCAGAGGCGACAAATAGGTGCATCTTAAGAGGTATAAAAAGGAAGCTGGAAGACAGTAAAGGCAAGTGGGTGGAAATCATAGAGTCCATACTTTGGTTGTACAGAACCACCCCTCATTCTGCTACTGGAGAAACTCCTTTTAAATTGACCTATGGAAGTGAAGCCATGATCCCGTTAGAAATAAGATCCACTAACTTGAGGTCAAGATACTTTGACCCTGACACAAATGTTAAACTTCTGAGGGAGAATCTTGATCTTTTGCAGGAATCCAGGGAGATGGCTACTATTCCCATGGCAACAATCCAGCAACAATTTGCCAAGCAGTACAACTTGAAAGTTATCTGTCGTTCATTCAAAGAAGGGGATTTGGTCCTAAGAAGGGCAGATGTGCATGGAAAAGAGCCGGCACACGGCAAGTTAGTTGCTAACTGGGAGGGTCCATATCGGGTCCGTGCAAAGACAGATAATGGAGCCTACTTCTTGGAAACAATGACAGGAAACAGGATCAAGATTCCATGGAATGCAGCGAAACTTCGTAGTTATTACAGTTGAATACCCCCTAGAGAGGAGAAAGCAACTTTTAGGACGTTTACGTTTTTCGTTGAATAAGGCTTATTAAAGTCGTCACCATTTCCTTTTCAATAAGGCCATTGTGCCATTGTTATTAGTAGATATGAAGGCTTTCTCCTGTACAAGTTTTTTCATTGAAATAAATCAAAAATTTCAGTTTGCAATAATTACTCCATTATTCAGGCACACTAAACCGATTTTACGGTTTGGAAGTGCATTTTGAGTTTTTCTACATCCACAAATCGATTCAACAATTTCACAGCTATAAATCGGTTTAACAAACTTATTAGTCCGAATATCCGGTTTCATGGTTTGATAACGTCCACAAACCGGTTCAATTACTTTACGAGTACAAATCGGTTTAACAACTGGTTAGTTCGAATATCTGGTTTCATGGCTTGATAATGCCACAAACCGTTTTAACAGACAATTACTCTTCAGCAAAATTGAAAATTCTATAATTCCTAAACCGGTTTAACGGTTTTAAATGGTGTTTAAGCATATAAAATTCCAACTTCAAGTACACCACTTATATGGCTAGCCACCTTATAAGGAGTGAAATGGGATAGAAGATGTTCTAAAAATATTAGGCACCCTAGTGGAGTCTGACAAGGATAGAAGGATTTCATTCGCTGGCTAGAATAGAAAATTCTTAAAGTCTACCAAGTATGGATATAATTGGAAAATAAGATTTGTGAAAACAAGATAAATTCTTCATTAAACATAAAATGAGGTACAACCAGATTTGTTTGATACAAGAAACAGAAATGCTGAAATAGTAAAGAACGACAAAGATAAAAGCCATAAAACAAACAAAGCAGTACAAAGTCAGCAAACCAGCTCCCTACGGAGTGGCCTCATCATCATCATCATCATGGTCACCCTCATTGTCAACATCTTCTCCTTCAGTAGCCAAGAAATCAGGGCAACCAGGATCAGCTAAGTCCACAGGCACCCTTCTTCCATCAGAAAGATAGCTATATAGCACCCCATCTTCAACACGATGAAGATAATGCATTCCTTTGGCTGTGAAATTTGGATTCAGAAAGTTAGCTTGCTCAACAGCATTCATGAAGGAAGATTGAACTGAGTCTATCCACTTCTCCTTATACATGTTCCTCTCCGACTCCATATCCCTCAAGGCATCCCTCAAAGTAGTAAGAGCCGCGTTATGTGCCTCATTCATTTCAGTGACCTTGGAGTTCAAGTTTCTAGTGTATTCCTCCTCAACTTGGGATAACTCCTGTTTGGCTTTGTTCAGTTTAGCAGTCTCTGAAGCCAGTTGCTGAACCAACTCAGCTTCCCTCTTGACATGATCAGCCAAATCTACAGCGTCTTGTACAACGAACAGGATTTTTTCAGCATTCTCTTCAAGAAACCGAATAGTTGATGCAGCTTTGAGTTGTTCCCTTTTGAGAGACTTCAGCAAGGCGACAAATTCCCTTCGGCTCATGTTACTTATCTGATGAGAAGTAGAGTCAGTGAGAAGCAACCGGTCGAAGCTTTCAGATAGATCATCTGGCCAAAGAGAAGAGCTTCCACCCTGGGGGTTAGCTGAACTACCGGCTTCATGATGAGAAGGACCATCATTTCTCCTTCGTTTTGGAGTACCAGCAGGAGCAGTGTCCATTCCCTCCACAATTGCTGGAGAACGAGGAGGTCTCGGAACAATAGATTTGCTGACTCGGGGACGCAGATTGCGAGGAGCATTTCCAAGAGCTGCTGCAAGTGCTGCCAAATCGGAAGGTGAAGCCATTTTAGCTGCATAAAAGAAATTTGTGTTAGAAATAGGAAGAGAATGAAAAGTGCAGTATAAAATATTGCAAAATTAATAAAACAGAAATTCCTACCAAAAGTTGTTTGTAAATCGTCAGGGGAAGAGTCCACAATGGATCTTGTGCTTATACGCCCAAAGCGGTCGCAGAAGGAAAGAAGAAAAGAAATAGTAGACCTCTCTAAATCAGTTAAGCGGTTTTTCGGAGTCGCAAACAACTTAGCCGCAATGAGGGAATTACAAGGTGACCAGAAGAGGAAAATAGGGATTTCCTCCATGGTCGAAAAGGAAAGGCCAAACATCTTTTGCTCCTGTTACTTTGAAATATTTGTCTTTAAACTCTTTCCACGTTTCAGAGTAAGATTCAAACACCCTCCTCCCATTACGGGATTTGAGCGTCACCCAAGCCCACTTTCCTTTCACTTTGCTAGATTGGAAGGGGCCAAAAATATAAAAGAAGACAGGAATTGTGCATTGGAGGTTAAAATGATTGCAAAAAAGCTGAAAGGCTCTAAGGTAGCACCAGGCGTTGGGGTGAAGTTGAGAAGGGGCAACCTCTAAATGTGTAAGAACTTAATTTTCAAAATCAGTGAACGGAATTCTTACACCACATACATCAAACAAAACACTGTACATGAAGAAAAGTTTTCATCAGTATTACCCACTGTACATATCCGGTCTTGGTTACTAGGAGCTGCCACAGCATAAAAATTTGGAGTAATACCGGGCCTCACCAAATCGGCTCAAAGGTGATAATGACGAAGTTTGGCCAAATCTACAAATTTGGAAGGTCTACCTAAGGCATCTAAGTCTACCCTCTCATAACCAGAAATATCGTCTGGTTTGATGAGTTCCTCCGGATTAGTTTCCGATATCTTGTTTCCCATCTGTGATTCCTGAGAAAGGTAGGAAACATTAGGAGGAGGAGGAGGTTTGCTAACTACTTCAACAAAATAATTTTTTATTACGAATTGTCTAGCAAGTTCGTCCAGCATAAATTTTTCAGAAGAACTTATAGAAGTACTTCGTAAGTGTGAACAAGAAGGGTTAATAGGAGGTATACTATCAGTTGCTAAATTATTTGAAGAGGAAGATGAAGAAGAAGAAGAGGTCTCAGTAGGATAAATGACAGAAATGGGAAGGTTATCCATAAGAAAAGAATAAGAAAATACCTGGAAATAAGTGAAGAGGAAATGAAACTGGAAGGAGAAAACACAGTAAAGCTGGATGAATTTCTCAGAAAAAGAGAAGCAAAATGCGTTTTGTGGAAGAAGAGCTGGACGATTTTTTTTTCCCACTCTTTAGATTTTAAGTGTTCAAGTGAAGAAGGAGTGAGGTTGGAATGAAACAAACCCCCCTTATTTATAGTCAAAACCGATTTCTAGGAAGCCAATGAAGGGACTTCTAGTATTTATTGAGACTTTGAATGGATAAGAAGCTTAAAAGATTGGTCAGTTCGAAATCAGTAGAAGAGGGGAAATTTGACAGGTCAAGGGCTGATAGATTGAAGCATGTTTCTTAGCTTTTCAGAGAATCTTTTCAGATTTCTTGGGAAAGCCAGTTCTTGAAATAAATGCAGTGATAAATCTTGTCATTTATGACAAGAATGACTTTATGTCAGTTGAGAAAATGAAGCATGAGTTGGAGTTAAGTCCACCCCATAGGAATTCGGAAATCAGATACTCTGCTAGTTGTCGGTCCAAGATTGGAATTTGGGGCAAGTAATTACAAGATAGCTTCCCAAGGTACATTCAAATTTGAAATTTGAATTTTTTGCCTTGGGAGAACAAGTGAAAACACGATTGCCGAGAAAAAGATGCTCTTGGAAAGGTCATATGGACTTTTCGGTGACCGTGTGCCTGGGAACTCGAGTTGGTTGGTTTATAGAAGACGAAACCGGTGATACGGTCACAAGGGAGGGAAAACTGAAAATCCGAATTGGAAGAACAGATAAAATGAAGAGGATAATGATCATACTAACCGGTTAAACGGTATGATAATTTCAAAAAGAGAATTCAGTAGTTCCCCCACTAGACCGGTAATTCGGTCAAATAGAGAGGCAGCTCAATTTTGCGACGTAAGAAAACCGGTATATCAGTGTCATTGCCATCTAAAACCGGAATAGCTGTTTAAAACCCACCACGTTTTAAAGCCAAGGTGTATAATTTGAGTTTCAAATTTTGAATTGCTCCTTGGGAACACGAATTGGCACAGCAGACGAGGAAAAAGATTCCTCTGAAAATGACAAGATAGCACTTGGAAATATAAGATTTCTTGAGGACTGTGAGACAGCCATTATGACACATGGAAGAAGAAAAGTACACGCTTTGGGAAATGGTGATGAACAGGAAAAATTGAAGTTTGAGCAGGGCGAAGGCCAAACTGGTATACGGGTATAATTGGTAGAATTCCCCTCTTTCTTTAATCAGCTTACCGGTGATAAACAAATATTTATGCGAGGGTGAAGATACCGTGTTAAACCGGTTAACCAGAATATCGGTTTATCTGTCTTAAATCCTTCAGTAATGCGAAAAGAGAAGAGGTCCATCAGGACCCAGCCTTTTTTGACAGACTTAAACCGGCAAGGAGTTATATTTAGAGGAATTACCGGTGTGATGGTAAGAGGCTCAAATGCTTCACAAAAACGGTTAAGCTTCTAAATGAGCTACTTTTCATGAAAACAATAAAACCAAGGTTCATAATTATAAACCATGGTCTGGGGGGCAACTGTTAAGGACCAGAAGTAGAATTATACTTCGGTAAATCGGTTTACCGGTAAGGTCTGGTCCAGTTAGGATCTTTGACCTCATGAAACCGGTTAACTAGTATTGGAAGCCCTTTAAGGGCCCAAGTCTTCAGCAAATCAGTTTACCGGCCTAAAAGCCTTTCCAAGAACCCAATACACCAGAAACCCGATTACCAGTATGTGCGGCCCAATAAGGGTCCAAGTCTTCTATTCCCCCGATCTGACAAAGAGGATGACTTCTGGTTGACAAGCATAGGGAAGAAAGATTCCTTTACCTCGCAAAACCGGTATAACGGTTACACGGCGGACAGGGCAATGAAGAAGGTTTTCCTAGGATTCTTATGCAATGATGACCAGCAGTAATTCATTAACATCCGCTTTACTCCTGCTATTATCACCTGCCGTTAGCGGTAATTCGGTAATACCCATTGACGAGGAGGGAAACCCAACGGTAAGGTTATCAGCTTATATAAGATAGCAGAGGGTAACCAGGTATGCATCCTTCAATCTCACACAAACACACACACCACCCCCTAAACTAAGAACGACAATTGAGCTGGTATCCTGGTAATCAGGGTGCCTATCTGCAGTCTAAAAGCAAACAGTAGAATACTGGCACACTTGACCGCTTAGTTCAAGTACCAGACGTTCTACAACAGAACAGTTATAATAGTCCCTAAAATTGAAACGATCGGGGCATATTAATATATATTTACGGAGAGCCTATTCGACTGATACATTATAATATCAAGGACTAGTATGATCGATGTCTACAATTTTACAAACTATTATAACAATGTTTATAATTTTAGAGACTAAAAATCATATTTTTTTAAAATTCAAAGATAGTATAATAATAACTACCTATAATATGATGGTCTTTTTATGTAAAACTAATGTTCTCAGTCAGACAAGGCCCTTTAGATAATGAAATTCCATAAATCAATTTTTCTCAATAATTAATATAGTTGATAAGCTTCTTTTAGAATTCCAATTGTTGCCGTTATAGCGGCAACTTTTTTGCAAAATGAATTATTTCTATTATACTTTTTATCATATCAAAATTTGGACTAGCTAATTTAAATGACATTATTTCCTGTGGCTTATTTAGGCCTTTTGTCCATTAAAGTTAATGTATTTTGGTTTTAGTCCATAAAAATTATTTTAGTGAGACTAATCCTTAAATTTTTAAATATTTTGGTTTTGATCTTCACCGTTAGAAAAAATATGTTATTTGCTTATGTGGTTAACAGAACACCACATAAGTAGCCATGCGGTATGAGGTGGCGTCCAATAAGTGGTATATATGACGAGATGATAAAGCCCATGGACGCAAAATGTTCCCATATGAAAAAATTTGCGTTTATGGGCTTGAATCATCCATGTCACACCACATATTTGACACATCTCATCACATGACTGTTGATGCATGCGATGTTCTGTTACCTATGTCAACAATTAACAAAGTTCTTCTAATAGATGGAAGCAAAACCAAAATATTTAAAAATTTAAAAAATAATTACGATCAAAATAATTTTTAGGGACTAAAATCAAAACATTCTAAACTTTAGAAATCAAAAACTTAAATAAGTTTTTTCTTATTCAGAAGTAGACTATGCAAAAATTGAGCTTTCATTATACAAGCTTTTCATATGTTAACAAATCAACATGCCCATCAAATAGAAGATAATGATGTATTGTCAACATTGCTAAAGAAAAATGAAATATAAGTACAACATTTACAAATGATAAGCATTAGTTGTTGTAACCTCTCTAAATTTTTAAAATAAAAAGCAACCCATTTTTCAAAACCAAGATATCAAAAGAATGATTTTTGTTTGTGAAATCTTATGATCTGACATGACATTAACAAAGTTTAAAGTGGATGCCTAAATTAAACTTGGAGAAAAAAAAATGTCACTACAACAAAATTTGATTTTTAATTTTTAGTGACATTTATTTAATAACAATAAGAAAAATGCCGATAAATTATTACTGCATACTGACTAGTATTTTTAACCCATGCTATGCAAGGGATGAGATGTTTTTTTTAGCAACCATATAAAATACGTAAATTATATTTCACACATTTCTATCTATAGTTATATGGTTAAGTTTTTTGGTCCACTCTTTTTATTAAGAGGACCTATCCACTTTCTTTTTTCTTTATTCCTAGTCCTTGATTTACATGTTGTTATACATCAAGGGCCACTTTGTGGAACCGGGTACCTTTAAATCCGGTTACTTCAAATCAATGACTGAAAATGTTGGTGCACATTTGGCTCCCGAAATCGATGGCCAAAAATGGTCTGCAAGGTCCTGCCCACTTGATGCTCCTTCAAATTTTTTGTCTGCTTCGGATAAAAGTGCACAGACTAATTAATTCTACTTAGTTATATAAATGGGAAATTTACGGAACAGGTTCACTTTGACCGGAAAATTACCGGTCTGGTGTAATTTTTTGGTTAATTACGGAAGTGGTGTAATTTTTCCAAAATCGTGCATCCCAGCCACGATTCCTGTTTGGGTTTTTTTTTTTTTAATAAAGGAAGTCGTGGATCGTAGAAACGATTCCACTTTTTTGTTTTTTTTTTAAATCCATAGTAAAATCGTTGTTGTTAGCCACGACTTTCAATTTAATATTTTTTTATATTTTAATGAAATCGTGCTTGAAAGCCATGATTTCCTTTTTTAAAAAAAAAAAAATTTGAATGAAATCGTGCATCAAAGGCACAATTTTCACTTTTAATTTTTTTAATACCATAACAAAATTGTGGTTACAAGCCACGATTTTGGTTTATATTTTTTTTTTAAATTTAATAAAGTCGTGGTTAAGAGGCACCATTTTTATTTATTTATTTATTTTTTAATAAATCGTGTTTACCCGAAGACGACTTTTGCATATTTTTTTTTAAATTGACTTAAGAAAACACTTGCCAGGAACATTTTTCTTTTTATTTTAAATTAAAAAAAAATTAGCGATGTCTTCGATGTGAGTCAGTGCCACAATGAGGTGCTTTTCTTCTACGTGGTGGTTGAACTCTCCTTTCTTGTTCAATTCTTTGAGTGGCAATCCTTGTTCTTCCTCTACCTCTTGTATTTGCGGTGGGGGCTCCTCCTCCTCCTCCTCCTCCTCCTCCTCCTCTTCCTCTTCCTCTTCCTCTTCGTCCTCTTCCTCCTCCTCTTGTTCTTGTGGTTTGTCCTCACTAATGAGATGAGAAGGCATGGTAGGACGATAAACTGAACTTTCTGCAAATGTCGAAAATAAAGTACACGACATTGGTGTAAACTCATGTTGATGAAATTCAAAAGCATGGTAGGTCGATACTCCGATGTTTGTAGGAATGCTGAGAATGAAATGGTCGAATGCGCAACAAACATAGATGGTGTATGATGATGTTGAGAACTTGAAGCAACATTCTGAATGATAAAAATGACAATGGAGTAGCATATGTTATATTAGTATTGTAGAAAAATGACAATGGAGTAGCATATGTTATATTGATAGATTCATTGTTGTCTATCTGAATTTCTTCTTCTTCTTCGGAACATGATTCAATATCTTTATCATCACTAAAGTCACTTACAATATCTCTTACAGTAGGAACATTAAGTGATGACATCTGCGTAATTAAAAAACTAAACATTAATATAACATTATTCAATTTAAATATAAATAAATTAAATATAGATTAAAAAAAACCTTATATCAAATAACATTATTAGATGATATAATATGAGTAAGTAATACATACCTTCACTTGATATTTTCAACGAGTTGGAACTTTTGATAGTCGGATAAAAGAAATTTGAAGGATCAGCGCGTATGAATGGAGAAAATGTTCCAATGGAAATGTTCCAACTCGGGTTTCTAATATATAGAAGTCTGATAAGAATAAATCGTGTAGCCCTGGCACGATTTTCATAAAGTTGTTACAAATAAAAAAACTAATAGTAAAAGTCGTGGCTTCCAACCACGACTTTTTTAAAATTATTTTAAAAAAAAGCTGCTAACAACGATTTTTTTTTAAAAAAAAAACAAATGTCGTGGCTTGAAAGCACGACTTCATTAAAATTAAAAAAAAATAAAAGGGAAGTCGTGGCCACAAAGCACGACTTTATTAAAATTAAAAAATAAAAAAAATAAAAGTGAAGTCGTGGCCGACAACCACGATTTTAGTTGAATTTTAAAAAAATAATAATAAAAAAGTGGAATTGTTTCTGTGATCCACGATTTCTTTATAAAAAAAATTAAAAACCATACGGAAATCGTGCATGTGAACACGATTTTGAAAAGTTACACTAATTTCGTAAATAACCAAAAAGTTAAACCAGACTGGTAATTTTCCGGTTAAAGTGCACCTGTTGCGTAAATTTTCTTATATAAATTTTTAATTTTTTGTTTACATTTACTATCTTTGTCCACTCTTTTAACATTTTTATTTTATCCCTATTTATATGGTCCTATATTAATTTTCAACAAATATTAATTACTTTTTTCCACAACACCATATTTATTTAATATTTTTTAAATTCCCGATAATATTAACAAGGATAATTTTGAAAATGTATGTCAAAAGTTCACATTTTCAATACAATTAACTAAATAATCAAATTTTTTAATGAACGTGAAATTTCCCAAATATATATAGTGACGGAGGGAGTAATATTTAATATTTACTCCTTCTAGTTCTATATATAAGAGTAAGATTTTTATTGGCAAATTCACGCTTACCAAGGCTATTAGTGGTGTTGGATAAGTGAACATTAATTATACTTTTTCAAAATTACCCTTATATTGTTACTTAGATTCTAAAAAGTGTTGACTTAATAAGGGTGTTTTCGAAAAATAAGTAATTAAATATTATTCCCTTCATTTCATTGAATTTGACCTTTTAGGTCTGATCACACAGATTAAGAAAGTGTTAATTATTGTAAGTGTAATATTATGTATACTTTGTTCAAAATGCCCATATTTAATCTTTATTGAAAATTGTAGTAATATTTAATTTTTATTAGTAATTATGTTCATTAATTAATGTATAGTGGTTTAGAGATGAGACTTGAGAGAGATGATGATAAAAGTAGAATTATTAAGGAGTGAATGAAATGATTGAATGAAAGGTTAAAATTGGAAAAAAGAATATGTTTGTGTATTGAAAATGTAAAAGGCCAAACATTATAAAACAAGATTAAAAGGCTAAAGGCTAAACTAAGTGAAACAAAGGGAGTATTAGAAATTGAAAAAAATCTTACAAATAGGATAAGATTTTCCCAAAATATCTTGCAAATAGGACTTGAGAGATCATCTTTTTAGCAACTATTTTTAATGTTTTTACTGGCTATTTTTACCATCATTAATATTTCTTCACTAACTATCCCTTTATTTATCATTATTTATAAGATATTTTTAACTCATTCATATAAATTAAGAAATTAATTAGAGGTAGTTATTATTCTTAAATTAACGTTATAAAAAATGCCAAAATTACGAAGTTATACATGTAATGATGTACTCATTCCGGTAAACATTAACAATAAAAGAATAAAAAAAAAGTTGTATTTATTTATTGTTTCTTGCTAATAAGTTTACCATACTTTATTTTTCGAGAATCTGAGAAAAAAAATATTTTTCAATAATAATATTTAACTATATTTGGATGTTTAATTAATGTCTTAAAGATATTGTTAACATTTTCCTTATTTTTATATTAAAAAATGTTCGCTTTTAATTTCTAGAATTGAGATTTAAATTTTTTTCTTTAAAAAGAAAAATAAATCTCAACAATGCCTTAATCAAGAACCGAAGGGTGTATAAGTTTTAAATTTTAAATTAGAAATAACTAAACGGCAAAAATTCAATTTGCCACGAAGGAATCTGGTAACTTCAGCATATGAAATTATGAATAAGACAAAATAACCTGATAAAGATAAGTGCTAGAGTTGCAGAACTATGGCACAGCAAAATAAACATTAACTTGTTTCTTTTGCGAAAAAAAAACCAGTATAACCGCCTATACTAAGTTATAAAAATAAAGCGGATCAGTCCACTCCTTATGGAGAGTGAACAGTAAAATCGTTTAGTTATATGAGCTAAAATATAGCGTGTTTAACTTTCTTGGAAACAACAACAATTAACGAAATTTTATTTCTAAAGATTTTAGCTCACCAATGAATTACACCCTAAATTTCGAAATTCTTTTATGCAAATTTTTTTTATTAAACTAACCTAGACTTAAAAAATCAGCATCCACAAGTCTAAAAAATTGATCATACAACCTCTTGAATGAATAGGACCCCCAATATTGATCCAATCAAAATTTTCCAAAAAACCAATCTAATCTTAAATAAACATCATCCGGAAATCTAAAAAATGTTTCAAATTATTATATTTTCAAAAACTCCAACACCGTCGATGAATTTGCATCACCAACATTTTTACAACCAATTCTTTTTTTTTTTTAAAACAATAAATTTAGTCTTAAAATACTATCACTCACATACATAAACAATCATCAAACTTATCTTTTTAAGATTTTCAACCGGAAATAATTATGCATGATCATTAATGAGGTGGAGTACGTACCATTTAATGAGGTGGAGTACGTAAGTCTAAAATGGAGTACAATCATCTAATAGCTCCTACTACTTTAATTTTTGTGTAATTCACCCATCTTCACATTTTAAAATTTATTCTTGGATTTTAAATTAATATATCTATATATATATATATATATTAATTTAATGTCATGAGTACATTAAATTACAATTCCAATATTGCTCATAATTGGAACACACACTTAACCAATACTAATCCAAGCAAATATGTAAAACATCGCATTCCCAATTTGAAAATGATTTTCAAAACAAGTCAAATTATAAACAGTCACGTCAATTGATAAAATAAAGATATTAAATATCAAATACAAGTTTCAAATACCAGACAATTACATTTTCTCTCTAGTCATTGATTTTTTTTAATAAGGAAAATTTATCAAATACCAAACCAACTTTGATAAAGTGAAATAGGATTCAAGTTGCTATAATCTCTTGTTATAATTCCTTTGTTTGATCAACTTCATCTCCTGCATAATATAAACGCACCCACAACAACCTTTAGCAGCAACACCCCATCAAATCACCCCTCTCAAAACAAAACAGATAGTTCAACAAAACACCTCTCAAAACATGGAGCATCCTTCATACTACCCGTGCAGTAAAGTTTTTGGTGTTGAGGTCCATGAACTAATGGGGATTTCTTCAGTGCCTCTCTAACTTCCTCTATCAACTGAAAATTGGTGTTTGCATTTGGGAGACACTCAATAATCTCGCGAGTGAAATCCCCAATTCTACCAATCTTGGCGTAACGTCGGCAGATTTCGGGTACAACCCGCAAGAAGAACACAAGAGCTATGCACAGTTGACTCAGCATAATTGTACGAAGATATGTCATCCGAACCAAATTGTTGGAGCAAGTTGAGTAGAAAGCCTCCATTCCGGCAAACGACGGCGAAAGTGCAAGAAGGATGGATGGCGGCGGCCAACTCACTAATCTCCTCACCTTCAAATCGAAAAAAAACCACCATCATACAATAATAATTAAAGGAAAAAACCAAAGTAGAATTCGGTCATGAGTACATCATATCAGACCATACAAAACTGAAAAGAACCTAATGAATAATTATTCAAACAGTGAGGCACATAATGTGAAAACCAACACTGGAACATTAATCTGACCAGTGTATGCTTTGCACACGAAGAGTCGTTAGCTTATACCAGCACTGTTTTAGCTCAAGCACTGTACTCCCTCCGGCTTGAAATATAAGCAAATAAAAACATACCTCTCTTGGCTTAAAATATAAGCAAAATTAACCAACTTTCTTAAATTTTATTTCATTCCCAATGCCACTTTCTAAAAATATCCCTAGAAAATTATTATCTTATTTAATTTTTTTCATTTCCAATGCAACTTTCCTAAAATACCTCTATTCTTTTATAAATTTGAGAAAATTAAATACAATCAATTAACCTCCTTAATAAGCGTAAAATGAGTTGGTTTTGCTTATAATTCGAATTGAGGGAGTACTGGAGTATCAAACATGGAAAGCTTGTACCCTCGTTTCGAGTTTTGCAGTCCCAATTGCAGGCAGTGTCGGCTGTACGAATTAAATACATTAAAATTTGGAGACACAACACCCGAAATCATCATAATGGAGGATTTTTTTTGTCGGCTATACGAATTAAATACATTGAAATTTGGAGATAAAGAATTGGTTCGGTGACATAAGGATACAATTAGTTCTCAAATATAGTGCTAAACTAAAAATCAAAAATTCAATTTCCGGAAGCAATTACTACTCATAAGAGAAAATATTCATATATATGGTTTGTAACTTAGTGCACCATAGAAAATTCAATAGAACTCATTTTTTTCTTTTTTAAACAGCTAAAAAAAGACTTTAAGTCAAATGTTTAATATATTAAAATAATTATTGTAGTAATATACCATCAGATATTTAGTCAATGCTACTTTATATTTCTTCCACCTTAAAAAAAAAGGTAATATATTTTCTTTTTAAAAAAAATGCTTTTAATATTTTGTATAACAAAGAAGCAAATTATCAACTTAATAATTTAATGTATTATTCACTAATTACCCAATCACACGATGTAGTTTACAATTTTTAAATATTTTCATTTATTACTACAACTTCATTTTGGACAATTTTCTTTGCACTTTTTATCTTTTAAAAGGACAGAGGGAGTAGAATTCCAGTAGTAATAATAATAATAATAATAATAATCACAATAATAATACTACGAATTTCTTTTTTGGTTCTTTTTTGTAATTGTTCTGAATTTTGTTCTGTTTTCTCCCTGGAAGTATATCTTATGCTTCAAGTATCAAAAATAAAATAATAATACTACGATAAAATAGGTGGTTTATTAACCATTAGTACATCATTTATCATTCACATGTTTATGACCGATGACATGTTGTTAAAAATAATACAAATGACTAATGAATGATGAATTGATTATATACAAAATTTTATACCATTAGTGCATACTTATTAATCTCTAATAATCATTGTACACCCTTATATTTAGTGTTTCAATAATAATAAATAATAATAACAATATGTGTTATATATCTTTACTTGGTCAGTACTTTTAAGGGTTTTAATAATAATCTATACTATCTATACTATTATATAAAGCAAATAATGGTTTGTACGTAATTTTGGATTTCCAATAATACCCTTAAACTCCTATTCCTACCATTATCTGTGCAATTCTTCTCCCATCTGTAGTCTCAAAAACGAAACCCCCATCCCCTCTTCTCTCTCATTCTCTCTGTTTCTAATCTCTTTCACACATCATCTCAGTTCCTGGCTGGGGATGCAGTGTTCTTCTTCTTATCCTTCTTTGAAGATGGGATGGATTTTCAGAGGACTCAAGATCAATGCCTTACCAAAAGGAAATCCACTTTCTCATGCGATAAACGGTACTATACGTATCTAATCTTATTTAAGCATCAACAGTTTTTTTGTATATAGAACATTTTTTGGATTTTTTTATATGTTATATGTTATTTATTTTTAATGTTAGAGGAGTTTTAATTTCAAACTTTAAATAACTATATTCAGTTATTCACTACCGTCAATTATCTTATAAAATATTTCGTCCGGTCCTTTTTTTGACTAATTTTCACACCTTTTAAAAAAATAAGTTAATATTGTTAGTGATTTTGTTTTGCTTTATGTATCTTCTATTATAAAGTTAACTTAGATTAGATAATGTTTCATTTTTAAAAAAAATAACAATGCATATATAATTTCGTTGAAATTTATAGATCATATTCTGGAACATGACAACTAAGAAAGCATATGATTAATAATAACAATTTTATACGAAAATGAACATAACATATAAATAACATTCATAAAGACCAATTTTTCAATATATCATTTTATTATAAACAACTCTTTAGGACAAAAACACGACAATGAGAATGCGGTGCGATAGGCAGTGCCTGTCGACACGCTGATAATAATAATAACAAACGTGTTGAAATTTTTTTAAACCCCTGTGGGCTTAGATTAAACATAAAAATTTCAAACAAAATAAATATGTATTGAAAAACTAAGTCTAGAATTTTCAAACTATTAAATTTGTATTTTTTTTCAATACAAAAATAGTTTTTTAAGATTCTTATTCTAAATCCTAAAGGTAAAGGTTGAAAGAATTCTTTAAAAAAAGTATTCCCTCTCTTCCTAAATGTAACCATTATTGGAAATTTTTTTTTGTCCTCAAAGTAAGTCATTTTCTAATTTTTAGTGATATTAATTACTTCGTTCTCATAAACACCTTTATTTGCTTTATAATGTAGTACTCTACTTTTTAAGGTTCCAATAATAATTATAAGGATAATGTTAAAAAGTCCGCGTAAGACAGCCCAGTTGGTGGCTGCAGGGACACTTAGGATTTTTCCCTCCCCAGGTCATGGGTTTTAGTCCCAGACCTCCCATGTAAACCGAAAAAAAAGGATAATATTAAAAAAGTATATTAAATTCCACTAACAATATTAACTAATTTTCTTAAATGATATATTTTTAATAAAAAAAACTTAAAATTAAGATAAATTAAATATAAAATGTGACGAAATCTAATAAAAATTTTCTTTCATTATTTTCCTCACTGTGGGTTAACAAGCGTAAAAATGTAGTAATAGTGCTGGTTAGTGGTTACTGTGTTATTGTACTTTTAGGGCAAAAATAAAAAATAAAAAATAAACAAATGGAAACTGGTTGTATTTAACGGATACCTACAGTAGCCAATAAAATTAACGGGTATTGAAACCCATCCTTATTTTTGCAAAAGCCCACTCCTTGATGAATAAGCAAAGGAGGCCCAATACCATGCCAAACTCAATGGCCCATGGACCTAAAGAAACTCCAAAAGTTTGCAATAAAATAAAATCAAAAACAAAAAGAGGGTTTTAGAAGATATCCAAACCACACATATATATCTAAGTTTCTAGGGTTACTCTTTCTCACCTCTTTCGCTCTCTCTCTCTCTCTCTGCTTTCTCTCTCTGTCTTCACTTTTCCTCTGAAGCAAAACAAAGCAATGGACTCACCCGGTGATGAACAACAACACCACGTTGTTGTTGGTGGTGGGGCAGAGCAAAACGACGCCGTTAGATCCTTTTCTCACAGAGAAGAAGATGATGAAGAAGAAGATCAGCAACACCATAACCAGCAACATCACAACAATTCTCACCTTACTGGTGATGGTGCCAGTCCTGGGTAACCTTTCCCTTCTCTCTCTCTCTGAATTTTGAGAAAAAAATTGAATTCTTTTCATCTAAAAATTTCATCTTTTTTTAGTTATAAGAAAAGGGTTTTTTTGTTAGTGTGAAAAATATTAGTTTTTTAGCATTTATATTAAAAGGGTTTTTTGCTAGTGAGAAAAAATTTAGATTTTTAGCATTTATATGAAAAGGTTTTATTTTGTTACATGTTGTTGTTGCTGTTGTTTAGTTAAATGTGGAATATTGTTAGATTTGGTTCTTAATTGCACTGGACATGATTTGATTCTAATTATAAATTATTTGCAGAAGGGTGTTTTTTATTAATCTGACTTCTGCTTGGCTTCTTTGAAAAAATATAGAGTATTGGAAGTTTAAGAAACTCATTCAGTTTGAGAATAATACATTTTTTTTTTGGGTTTCTTTGAAAAGGCTTTTTGATATATGTTGTTAGTTTAGGTCTGAGAAAAAAATTCGATTGGAACCTTAAGTAATATACCTCCTTTCAGATTTCTACGAGAAGGGTTTTTTTGTTGTATGTTGATAGTTGGATGTGAATAGTGTTAGATTTAGTTCTAATTGTAAAAAAATTGGATTTGAGAAACTTAGCTTGAGTGTAAATATATAGATTCCTATTTTCCGTACTTCGAAGTGAAGTATTGTTGATTTTATCCATTTGATACTTGTTGGTTAGGAAAATATTGTTTCTTTTTGCAATCTAAGTAAAGGGCTTTTGTCATATGTTGTTAGTTTTGTTCGATGCTGATATTGTTTGTTGGTTAGATGCTGATATTGTTAGATTTGTTAGTTAGATGCTAATATTGTTAGATTCCCATAATTTGCAGAAAGATATTTATAGGTGGTTTAGCGAGAGAAACGACCATTGGTTAGTACTTAGTGCTTTGTCTTTATATTTATTAGAATTATTGGGGTTTTAATCCCCTTTTACATTTCGTGCATTTCTTGTTTTATGCATTGCTTGCTTTCTTACGTGATCTTGCAATGCAGCCCAATTTATCAAGCACTTTGGTAAATATGGTGAGATTACTGATTCTGTCATCATGAAGGACCGCAAAACTGGCCAGCCTCGCGGATTCGGGTTTATCACATATGCAGATCCCTCTGTGGTTGATAAAGTCATTGAGGACACTCATGTCATCAATGGCAAACAAGTAAGATTTGCAATCAATCTATTTTTTTTAGCATAGGATTTCATTTACCTGTGTTTTGCTTTAGTTTTAGTGTTTGGTGAATCAATGTTTTGCTGGATCTTATGGTTTTGGGATCATTTTAGGTTGAGATTAAGCGCACAATACCAAGGGGAGCTGGTGGTTCTAAGGATTTTAGGACAAAGAAAATTTTTGTAGGTGGTATTCCTTCAACTGTGACTGAAGGTAGGTTGACTCTTTAGTTACCTAATACAGTAGGACACCTTGAGAGAGTGAAGTAAAAGATGTAGTTGTCTACATGGACTTGTATGACAAAATTATATAAAGTAACGTGTTAATCATGAAATAGCTGTACCAAATGGCTCCTTGCTTTAATTGATTTCATTTTTAATCTGAGATGCACTTGTGCAGATGAATTTAGAGACTTCTTCACTCGCTATGGAGAGGTCAAAGATCACCAAATAATGCGGGACCACTCCACCAATCGTTCTCGTGGCTTTGGGTTTATCACCTTTGATGCTGAGGAAGCTGTTGATGAACTTCTATCTCTGGGGAACAAGATTGAGTTTGCTGGAGCTCAGGTGTGGAATTTTTATTCAAAACTAATACATTCATTTCATCTTTTGGGCTGGTTGTTATTTGTACATTCATTCAATATGTTCGTTCATAGAAATATGTTCCAAATGAGTACATTCATTGAGCATAATGGATATAGGAGATAGGGAAGTAAAAGGGCTTTGACTTATCTAACTGACTTTCAAACCTTTTGGGTTAGTTTTCATAATTCTAAAATATTTTTGAGAGGAAAGTTTATGTTGAAAGAGGGTGAGCTTCAACCAATGATAAGGTTGCTACCTTGTGACTTGGAGGTCAGAGGTTCAAAAGTCTTTGAAATAGCCTCTGTGCCTGCCCTCTCTGCTTGCAGGGATACCTTTCCTAAAGCCCACTAGGTGGAAAGATTGTGCACTTGGCCACCCTAATTTTTTTTTTGTTTTTGAAATGGCCGGAAAACAGTAAATTTTTGGTTTGTCATTTGTTCGGGCTACAAGAATTACATTTCTTAAAAGTAGTTTTTGTTGAATTCAATGTACTGGTTGCTACCTACTACCTTTGTACAAAAAATAGTTACCTGTTTTTGCAACATTATGTGCATCTTTGTTGTTTAGCATGATTACTATGAATTAAAGAGTTGATTTTTTCTAGGGCCTCGTTAAGTTTGCATTGGTTTTTGGATAGGATTAGTGAATCATCACTTATTCTTTCAGCTTTTATTTTGAATAGTATGCAGAAACCACTCTAGGGGGATGCTCAAGCATTTTTATAGCTAGAATTAGAAATTTACCCTCTTTTCTTATGGCTCGGGGAAGGTTGGGATTATGTTTGGTTTTTCTGATGCATGATCCCATCTGCATCCATTTGTCGCTTCTTGTAGTACATTATCTTGATCTATGAAGCGTTGAAGGGGTATTTCTTTGTTCTAATTGTTTGAACAGCCATAGTGTGAGCTCTTGTTGTAAATCACAAACATTTTTCCAGTTTATTCTTGTTTTTGTGTGACTTTGGTGGACCAATAAACTGCTTGAACTATGTGGTCTATTTGTTTTTCATTCAATGCTAAGGACCTTTCTTATCTTCATTCATAGGTGGAAATCAAAAAGGCTGAGCCAAAGAAGCCAAACCCACCGCCTCCATCGTCCAAGCGTTACAACGACTCAAGGTCCTCATACAGTGGCGGTGGCGGATACGGAGGAGATGCTTATGAAGGATTTGGTGGTGGAAGCTTTGGTGTTGGAGGTTACAGGTCCGGTGCTGGTGTCTATGGTGGTAGGGGTGGTGCTTACGGTGGTTATGGAAGCGAATTTGGAGGCTACAGTGGCTATGCTGGTGCCATGGGCCCCTATAGAGACCCTTCCCTTGGATACGCTGGTCGTTATGGTGGAGCCTTTAGCAGAGGCTATGGAAGTGAATTTGGTGGGTATGGTGGGCCTAGTGAGAATTATGGTGCATATGGCGGTGGTGCAGCTGGTGGTGGTTCTTCCGGTGCCGGTGCCTATCAAAGTGGCTATGATGCTGCCGGCTTAGGCGGTGGGTATGGAGGAGGGACCAGTGGAGGCTCCTTTTATGGGAGCAGAGGAGGTTACGGTGCTGGTCGATATCATCCTTATGGAAGATAGAAGATTGCTTGTAAACAAGCATTTTTAACCTAGTACTATGATATGTCTTAGCATCAAAACAAGTTTGTAGTTTATGTTTGGTTACATTTTTTAAACTGAGAAAAACTGTTCAATACTTTTATTTGTGAGCACATTTATTTCTCTGTCAGCTTTAGAAGACCAAACAAAATATCGTGAAGTCTGTTATCTGATTGCTGCTAGATCTGCATATTATTGCAGATGGTTGTATTCTCATTCTTGTTCATCATTACTTGTGCTGTACTGCCTTTTTCTTTTTTCCTTTTTTTTAATTGATTTGATTAGTTCTTCAGGGTGATTTATTTTTTGTTGTTCACACATTCCTGTGCACAGGATCACATGACAGTTGAGGCAGATGAGAAATCTGCTTTGGGATTAGAAATTTGAGTGATAGATGGTCTTGTGAAGTTTCTGTACCATCTTTCCAGTTACACAGGCACACAGCATTGATGCAAATATATTTTCGAGATCTGATTAACAACCTATTTTTTCTATTACTCCATGTTTGATCTATCTGATCACGGAAAAAAATGTGGTTGGCTTATTTGATTGTGTTAAATGGGTTTATGAGTAATAGGGTGATGAGTGTTAATTAAATTTCCCTAGCTTGTGTTTGGATTGAGTGTTTCATGGTTAAACCTTTTTTGAATGAATTTCACTAGCATTAGTATCTAGCTACTATTGTTATTAATCATTTTTTTGTTACATAGCTCTAGCGAACTGGATAGCTATTTTCTCCCAATCTGTATTGCTGGTGCTGTAATTTTCTCTCGCTTTGGTTTCACTTTTCACTCTAATTTGAAATGAATAACAAAGGATCATTCTTTAAGAATGATCATTTAGAAAGGCAGGGTATGAATTGCCAAATTCTAGACTGTGACAACTACCTAATACATACTATTGATAGATAAGATTAGAATATTTTGCCTTAATTGATTTACACATATATGAGAAGACTTGGGTAGAGTACTGGAGTAACTGAGATGTACGTGAGAACACCATGGTATCATTTACAACTATTTCTATGAGATAGGGATGGGGACATGGCGTGATGGAGATGCAATAATATAAAAAGACATTTCAGAAAGGCTTATAATTTAAGATAATGCACATGTTGTAGGGGTGTTCAGATTCAAATTGGTCCAATTAAAAACCCCAAATTGGACAAAAAAATAGAAAACCGAAAAAAGTCGCATTTATTGGATTTGTTTCGGACTAGTTTTAAAAAAGCCGATCGGTTCGATTCGGTTTTTGGTTTATGGTGTGAAAACCGAACCGATCGAAGCGAAAAGTAGAGTTACTGCTCAGCCAAACGCCCAAACCCTCACTCATTTAGCAGCTACCTCCTCCTTGCTCACTACTAAGCCTAATCCTCACTCATTCTTCGACCCTTCTTGCTCCAAGCTTCCATTGTCATTTGTCACTCCTCCCTACTCCATTTTGCATTATAGTAGTCGCCTCCTCTTCTCTCGCCTCCAAGCGTCTCTCTCAAAGATTCGATCCTCCCGTATCTATCCACTGTCTCTCTTCACGAACAAGGAATGACGCCACTGTCTCTCTCCACCATCGCTGCCCACCGTTTCTCTCTCACCAATTCTGCTCTCACCGTTGCTGGCTCTCTCACTAAGCTTTGGTACTAGCATGGTATTGCACTATTAGTTGATAAACCGCAAGTTTTGATATTATTAAAGAATATCAAAATCTTCAATGCATAGATTTTTTTACAGATATTATAGAAGAAACTTCATTATAGTGAATATAGACAAAATTTGATAAATCGAAATCGAACCGAACCGAACCGAACCGAAACCATAAGTTTTTTTTGGGATTGGATCAAATTGGATTTGGTTATATAATGGATCGAACCAAACCGAACAGCAAACGTATTTTATAATTGGATCGAATGATTTTTTTTTCCCCAAAACCAAACCTAATCGATCCGCGAACACCCCTAACATGTTGGAGCTAAATAAAATTGAGAATAAAATTTAAGTCTACGCATCCTTTGGATATATTGAATCTTATTTTCAGTGCTTTAACTAACGTGACCAGGGGGATGACAGATTTTATTTTATTTATTTCATTTAAGTTGGTATTGTTGTTAGATGGTGTCTGTACCAGCTTGGGACTACCTGAATTCTATCACTAAAAGAAATTGGCATAGTTGGATTCGAATATGTAATCGTGTGAGCCATCTATGTGTAAAGGTTAAATATCGGAGGATTCACAAGGATATTCTTTGTAGCTTAATCCCAAGAATATTAAGATACCTAAATTTGAACATAATCGTACACCAATTCACACGTTACGTGCTTATTTTTTTGCTAAGCCAAACCATGGGTTATGATGGAACAATGGATTTTATTTTATTTTTGTTGCTAATCTAACCCTTGAGATTACTGAGGAGATGTTTTATTTCATTTTTGCTATTTATGGCCAGGTTTGTTTGAACTAACTTAACGATGACTTGAATTCGATTCCCAAGAAAACTGGCATAGTCGGGATTCAAATTTTTAATTATGGAATTTGTTAACTGATTCTCTTCTCTTAATCAGAGGAGGACCATTGTGTTTAGATAAAGATTAGATGATTCACAAGGATATTCTTTTTAGCCTAATTGTACCCCCAAAATATATTGAGATAGCTAAATTTGAGCATATAATCATATATACCTAAACACATCACATGCTCGCTTATGGCTAGCTCAACCCCATTTATAAGAGAATGGTCGATGAGTTCATATGGATGAGAAACTTAAGCAGATTGGTTGATTCGATCGAAAAACAAAAAAACTGGACACGTTTGATAAGTCAATTGGATATTTCATGTTCCAAACATGTATGAATCAATCACAACGGGTACGAAATGCGTTAACTATATATGATGCTAGGCTTGAAGCCACTTAACCATTGCACCAGCCACTTACTAATGGTTTTAATGCTTAAATCAATATCATTATTACATTTTGTTTTAGCTTTTAGTTCTTAATCAATTTAAAATAATGAATATATCTAGTAGCTTCTACGATTTACTCTCTCCGTTTCAATTTAACTGTCACTTTAGAAATTTCACACGGATTAAGATTGTCATTTAATGCTTCAATTTTCAAAGTACATTAATTATCACTCATTTCACGTATTTTAACATATTAAATGAGAGGTTAAAGTTGGAAAAAATCAATTAATACATCCTCGAATTCCTAAAACGACAAATAATTTGGAACAAGTTAAAAAAGCTAAAGTGACAGATAAAGTGGAACGGAGGGAGTAATCATTAATCTACCCGTTGAACCAATAAACCAATGATTCACTATCCCAACTGATTCGGTGACCAGTTTAATTTTAATAACATTGGGTTAACGAGTTGTGATTGTAAGTTGCCTTTATGGCTCAAAAAGCTGAAAGTTAGTGTAGATTCATTCACTCCAACTTCTCTTGTCCTATTCAATTAACAAGGTATCATTCAACTGTGCATACTGGTGTTCCAAACCAACTGTGAGAATTGAAATGGAAACAGAACCATGCAACATGACATGTTGGAGAGAAATAGGCAAAAATTAAATCCATTGTTATAATTGGGCCCGCTAGTTATATTAAAAACATGTTTGTTTTTCTCATGATCCTCTTATATATGTTCGACAACATGAGGGAATTCAAATCCTTTATTATAACCATGTTGATGAGAACATGCAATTAGCCTATTAGGTTATGTTTGATTTCAAATTGTATTCTATATGTATTTATAACCGATAGCTAGTTAAAAGAACCATTTTATTAATGAAGTGAAGAAAAAAAAAAAACACTTCGTGCAACGCGTCAAAAAAGATATATAAACTTCTCAAGTATTATATCATATGGAAATTGCTTTTTGGCCTCATGATTGACTTTTTGGCCCCCATTTCAAATTTCCATGCATCAAAATATCCCTAACAGTGTTAACATTTCCGGTTTTATGAAGCCGAAAAAGCCTTTCCGGTTTTAAGAAGAGTCAGATCTCGGAGATTGGCAGTGGAAGTATTGATGGTGGCCTTTCCGGTTTAGTAGTACCGGAAATCTATATTTCCGGTACTACAAATCATGTCAAATTTCCGGTTCTGTAGTACCGGAAATCTATATTTTCGGTACTACAAATTTCCGGTATTACTAAGTTAGAATCCAATTTCCGGTTCAGCAAAACCGAAAAGACTTTTCCGACTTCATAGAACCGAAAATATTAACACTGTTAGGGATATTTTGGTCCATGAAAATTTGAAATGGAGGCCAAAAAGTCAGTCATGGGGTCAAAAAGCAATTTCCATATCATATAGCATTTTGGTAACTGAATTCCGGACCAACAAAATTCATATTTGGGTTTTCTTATAGTGTAGCCAACTTAGTGCATGTTTTGGAATAAGTTGGCATGGTTCAAAAATGCGTTTGGTCTCTAAGAACCCACTTTTGAATTTTGTTTAGCATGTTTGGCATTTCCAAAAATTCATTAATTAGTTATTACTAGACCTATTAGTTCAAAATGAACTTGAGTTCCAAACCACAGTTGAAAAATAAATAAATAAAAAATGAGGATTCTAAAACTTGAATCCTTGACACTAGCCAGTAAAGTTCTCTTCTGGTGCAATAATATTTACTATGACCATCCACTATTGTGTTACTGCATCTAAGTTTTAACCATGAATTTCCAAATTAAATCAAAGTTACTCTTATCAAAGCCCAATTGAGAAAACTCACCTTCATACATCCACTCGTGCAGCTCCGGCAAAAATGCCAGTCCTTTTCACATACGTGCGAGGTGTGGTGCCCTTTTTTTTTCCTTTTGTTTTCTCTTTGGTCAACACAACAGCCTGCGATGTTAGTGGACCTGTTTTATTCATACTCTTGTCGCGTACGTTAATAAATAAAATAATGCTCTTATAGGTCGTTTTCTGAAAAAATTATTTGATCTTAATTATAAATTATTTTATGTTTTTTAGGAAATATTTATTATTTTTTTATTTTATTTGATTTTTATTCATTAACGTGAAATAATATATTTATGAAACTTCCAATAAAAAATTATAATGTTAAAATATTTTTTAAAGTTTCAAGGAAAAGAATTATTTTTTTAATCTTTTTAAAATATTAATTAAATATGAGTTATAATAAAGAAGAGAAAATAACCAACGTGCTGTTGGTCTAGTGGCAACCCACTAAGTCCCTTAACCATGAGGTCTCGAGTTCAACACCCATGGGAACGGAGAGGCACGTGTTGGGAGACCCCTGCCCACAAAGTGGAGTTCCGAAAGGTCGGGGTGGATTTAGTTGGGCCGCCAAAGTGCGAAAGCCCAGACACCACCTGCGAAAGCAAAAAAAATAAAATAAAGAAGAGAAAATATACTTAATCTCTTTTTTACACAAATTAGATTGCTAATTTTAGCAAAAAAAAAAAAAAGTTTGCTTATAACTTTGTTTTTAGCACATCACTTTAGAGCATAAAAACACTTTTTGATACTAACAACATATGAAGGAGATTTCTAAATTTTCAATTTCCAATTCATAATTGATGAACTATTTTAGCTTAACCTAAAATTTTGAGTTTGAAATTTTGGATATGTAACGGTGTTGGAAAAATGGTAGGAAGTGTTTTGGTGTTTTAGTGATTTGGCCCTGCTCGAATTCAAATTAGTTGACACCGCTTGTGATACAAATTTGGAGAATGGACGGTTTATAAAAGAAAAGAATTTTAAAATCATTTTTTAATTTAGAGGTTTAGTCCTGGAGGATGTGACTATGCAATCCATGAAACTGCAACCACTCTGCTTATTGTCATGGATGAACCAACATGATTGATAGGCAGAGTATGATTGCTTACGGTGTTTACTGATGAAAACGATTGCTCAAAGAGTAATTTTACTCATACACATTTTCATTCACATCATTTCATATTTGCATAGTTTTCTCCTTATAATTATATCTATTTCTTTCTCATTTTTTCGGACACATTATGTTCCATAAATAAATATGTTACGCGATGTGCATGCCCTTTTTCTTTCATGGTTAAAGACATGCTTAAATACCCTTTGTTCACCAAAAAAAAAAAAAAAAGACATGCTTAAATACCAAAATGGTTTATGTAAATATTGAATTTTTATGAAATGGATCCTTGTAAAAAAATAATTTTGGTTTTTGTCCCTACATTTACAAAACGTTTTGTTTTTGGTCACTCATATTAAATTTTGGTCCTCATAATTTATGTTGGTAATTTGTTTTGATTTCACTGTTATTGAATTTAATAGGTTTTGTACCCTCTATATTGTCATGGTTTTTAATTGATTTTCTTATGTAATGGAAGTTGTCTTTTTATCCTTGAGAATTAGTACAAGAATATCATTTTTAATTGGTCATAAGATGTAATACATTACGTTTTCGGCATTTTCTATCCACTTATTTTAACAGGAAATACCAAAACCAAAACATTTTGTAAATGTAAGGACAAAAAAAATAAAAATTTGCAGGGACCAATTTTAAAGAGGTTAATATTAAAAGAATCCATTTTGATATTTAAACCTTAAAAATATTTAGGTGATCATTGATATCACGATGACATTTGCTATCTTTATATGGATTGTGTTTGGTTTAGTAGCTAGGAAATATTTTTTTTTTTTTAAAAAAAAGATACGATCAGTGATAGCCTTAGAATTTTTTAGTTACGAGGGTGATATATACATAAATATTTAATATTAAAAAACATATTTTAAAAGGAATACATTATTTATGAGTATGAGTAAAGGAATATTCAATCGATACAAATAATGTAAATCATATAAAAAACTATATAATAATATAACATTATTTCATATATTCACGTCAATAAAATTCAAGATAGAAAAATACATGGTTTTATTTTTATTCTTTATGCATAAGCATTTTTTTAATGAATGCTACAAGTAATTTATTTAATTCAAAATGGAAGAGCCATCGTTTTAACATATTTAGTAATTTGTTGATATATATATATATATATATATATATATATATATATATATATATATATATATATGCATTGTTAGTATGTTACAACGTACTATATAGCAACTTACCAGTTAAGAAAATTATAACAATTTTAGTAAGTTAAATTTTTACTTATATGTAGGATGCTATTCTACCATTTTTTCTATTTACAATTTGCAACTTTTTAAAGAAAAATATTTCAAAAAATAAAATCGATAGGGTTGGTACAACAAATTGAATATAGCAACATCAGCAGCCAACCACTGAAAACTAGGGATGGCAACGGGTTCGGTTACTTCTTTACTCAAATCCGTCTCGTTAATGTAAATTTGGACCTAGATTCGTGCGGGTATCCATAATGGGTCTTGAGATACCCAACGGATTTGCGAGTACCTAATAGGTCTTAAGTGACGACAGAGGTGTAATGTATAGGGTGAAAGGAGAGACACTAAACAAAACGAAGATAAAAGTGAGCAACACTAAACAAAAGGACAAAAAACTAAATAAAAGTGAGCAGTACATCTCATATTGTATATATATATATATATATATATATATATATATATATATAAAAGACACAACATATTATATATATATACTGATTATCTTTATAATTTAACTAGCGGGTCCGGATACCCCCTTACATGGGCTCGCTCTGTTTTAATAGTGGGTAGTCTAAAAAAACCTGCCATCATCCCCAACGAGTCCAAATTTGTAGACTCAGACTCAGACTCGACCCATTACGAGTATTACCAGCAGATATCCGCAGATCCGGTATAATTGCTATCCCTACTCATAACCTTATTCGTATTGAACATTTAAAAATTTATAACATAAAATATGTATATTATTTTTTTTTACTAAAAATTGTGGGGATATAGCTCCACAGTCTAATACATGGGTCCACCCCTAGATACGATAGTTTATTGTATCATGTCATAATCCGGAGTTTGGTAAGTTAATAAAATAGAATAAAGTTATCATGATGATCTATTATATCCAGTTTATTGAGTATATCACATTACCATCATTGTCATCATCACATCAATGTCATCATTATTTGATGTATACGAAAAAAACAAGATAAAAATTATTTTGCTCGTATTCGATCTTACTCTTATGGTTGTCATTAGCATATCTAACCACCAAATAAATGGACTCATAATAGTGTATTACAATCTTATGTCATTTATTTATTAGTTATTGTGCATTTGAATCAATTGAACTTGAATTAAAAATATGCACGAGAATTGTTTTTAAATTATTGCTATTTTTTTAAATATAGTTATGCATTTTTTTTTATGATTATCGAAGTTGCCATATTTGAAATTAGTAATTGAGTGGGATGGTGATCTTAATTGGAATGTGAAAAACACAATTGAATTGGTAACCAAAATCAAAACAATTTTAAAATATAAAGATCAAAATCAATGAAAAAAGTCCGCGTAAGTCAGCCCATTTGGTAACTGCAGGGACACCTAGGTAAATTAGGACCCCAGGTCCTGAGTTCTAATTCCAGATACTTCCTTTGTAATAAAAAAATCAATAAAAAAAATATAGGAACTAAATTCAAAAACATATATATTTATAAAGACTATTCCATTATATCAAGTCAACATTTTTTTACTTATAATTGATACCAAAACCAAAACAAATTGAAAAAAAGACATTCTGTATAGTATAGAACTAAAATAAAAAGGATAGAACAAAATTAGTGGTTCACAATATCGGCCCTGGGTCCAAGTTGAACATTGTTTGAGACACCATAAATATTTATGAAGTCTAATATTACACGTGAATCGTGATGAAGCTACACACACCAGGACTATTTCGGTTGGGAAAAAAATATACTCGGTCCGGTTCAACATATAAGCTCTTTTTAAAGATATTTTTTTTTCTTAGTGTAAGCTATATTTATATATAATTTTTAATGACACTAATCACTTATTTTTTTACAAAATATTTTTATTTATTCGATATTTTTTAAATTCTCAATAATAAATATAGGCATAGTTTTAAGAAATATACTAAATATCTATATTTTCAATAACACTAAAAATAAATACTATGTTTTTTAATAAAAAAAAAAGGCTTACATATAGAATTGGAAGAAGTACAATTTATTTTGCATGAAACTCACCAAAATTATTTATGAAGTCTATAAAAATAAGTTGTGTCTTTATCTCTTTGATGTTATCCTCTCATGTTAGAAATGCATGGTTCACGTTTCTCTTATAGTGTTCTTGCAGAACATGAGAGGGTGACCTTAGAATTTCCCCCATTCACATACATCTCATTCTTTCTAGTTTGAGTGGTTTCTAAACCTAGTTGAAGCCTTAAAAACTGAATCTATGTTATGATTTCTCCTTATTATGTTAATTTTTGCATACATTTCAGCATTCATACTTTCATAGTTCAAAGATGAGCATGTTAATGCGGGGCTGAATCTCAAGCGAGATCGAGGTCTAACTGGAAAACCAGGTGTGTGGTCACAATTATTGCTAGTGGTGCTCCACCCTCTGCATGCCCAAGCTCAAGTGAAGGTGCTTGGAATCCCAGGGTTCGATTGAGGGGCCACATTTTTATAGTTTTTATGAGGGCACTCAATCACATTAGTATTGGTTGTTGAGAAACATAGATAATGTATACTCCATCCGTCCTTAATTATTGGGCACTTTGAACCAATTCACACATATTAAGAATATATACTCCCTTCGTTTCACTTTAAGTGTCTTTTTAACATTAAAATTTTGTTTCAAAATAAGTGTCTTTTTACCAAATCTAGGCAACATTTAATACTGTTTTTCCTTATTTACCCTTACATTTAATGTTGTTTTAGTTTTGAAATTTGTAATGCTAGTAATGATGCATTGACAAAATAAAAATATTAAATAGATTTTTGACAAAATATACATAAAACTTACAATAATCATCATAATCAACACTTTCTTAATCTATGTGCAAAAGTCTAAAAAAAACTTAAAGTGAAACGGAGGGAGTAGTAGTTAGAGATTCATTAAAAAAAAAGTAGTTAAAGGTAGTTATTATTCTCAAAGTTATAAAAAAAATATATTAAACTTCCAAAATTACCCGTATATAAAGTTCTCTCCGTCGGTGAAGAGAAATTTTCTCTTCCTTTTCTTTCCCTATTTTTTCCTTATAAATAAGTAGGATTTTTTCATTTGTAAATGTGCAGCAACAACTATAACAACAACAACAGAAATAAAAACTACAATTGTAATAATAATAATAATATCCTTTGTAAGAGTTTAGTATATATATCGGTGGGAAAATACTCTGTGATATTTTTTGTGTATTTGAGATCTAGGTTATTGTCAATTATCAATATCATTGTGTATAGTCATTTTTGTACATAGTAAGTTATAAACTGAACCACATTTGTTCATTATTCCACTTTATTTCAACTAATTATATATCATATACAAAAGTGAAACATTTTAATTTTTTTTATTATGAAGTACATTTATATTTTGGATGTACTAAATGTTTTCCTTCCTAATAAAATTATAAAAATGGTAAAATTGGGCTAAAAGATAAAAAGCTTTAAAAAATTAAAATTTTTATGACAGATTCATAATTTCGAAGATTAACAGACATAGTTTTTCCACGTATACTTATTTTAATTTCACTCCTTATTCTATATTTTAGTGATTAGGATAGAATAATGACATGATACAATGAAGAGTAGAAAAAGAGTATAATATGCTACGAGCATAATATCATGTCTAATGTTTGGTGCACACAAGATAAAGATGACATCGGTGACGAGGTGGTGACAGTTGTAGTAATGTGATGATGGTGGCGATAATAATGTTAATTTGTATTTATGAGAAGGAAAACTGCACTATCAATATTATGCTACTCATTTCTAACCCATTTTCTTCCTTAGGATAGAAAATACGCTAAGCAAACAGGATATAATAGGACATGTGTTGAGACTCCAACAAGTATAATGTGTTGTGCAAGTAATATCACCACAAGAAAAGTTGTTATTTAGGACGGATAATTTGCGGCAGTTTTATTAACTCCCGTCGGTGATTAATTTATACCTGCATTTTGCTTCACTTTTATCAAAGGCCACAAGTTGCAAGCCCGCACGTACACACTAGCACGCGCTCCACTCGACATTCTGATCTCTCCCTTTCCAAAACACAACGTTCTCTTACTCTCGAGTCGAAACTCAGCCTTGCGTTCTCTCACTCTCGTTCGAACCAAGCTTCACCTTCGTCTCCTTCAAGCTCTGCTGGTTCCAGCGCCGATCCATCTTTGTAGAAGCTCTGATTCGATTCACCTTCATCCTTCACCTTCGGTATGTCTTCATTCCATTTCTTAATTTCGAACCTAATAATTAACCCCAATTTCCTTTTATATTATCCCTTCGGTTTTCTTAATTTGGAACCCTAATAACTTCATTTTCAGAACCAATTATTGATAACCCCAATTCATTTGAAAGAGAGACACGTTAGTGATGATTCTTTAGTCAAAATGCTTTTGTTGAGGTTTGGATTTTTGTTAATCTATGTTTGGATAAAGATTCTAGTATGCAATTTTGTACATATGAGTTATAAAAATGTGCATCATTTTGGTCCTGATGTGTTCGATCAGAATGGTGTACTTCTATACTGTTATACTATAACAAAGCAGAAGGTGTAAGTTTGTTATTATAAATTGACATTTAGATTTTTTTTTGAAATTTTTTTGAATTAATTGAATATGTAGCATGATATGCATCCTGCAAAGAATAAAGCTAAAGGACTCTGGTGTTTGGTCTGCATGGAATGAGATGTCAGACTTTGGTGCTTTTGTGAGAACTGCTTTTTCATTCTGGCAGTTCATTGAAGGAATCATCTTTATGTATCCTATGCTTGTCCTTAGGCTTCCAAGTGCCTTGCTTACTTGAATCTCAAAGGACTTCAAAAAGCAGCTATTATTCCTTCCTCTGTTGTGGTCTTATAGTGAATTCATAGAACATTATATTGGATGCAAATAGGTAATCCAGCAATGTCCAAGGTTAAAGTAGATACAAGCAGCTTAAGTTTCTTAGAGCAGTGTACTAACTATGAGAAGATAATTAAGTCAAACACGCTCTACTCTGCCCTTGTTAAATTTGTTTCTATTCTGCTATGTTTACAGCAATATAGCGCATAAAGCCGTGAATGTATCTCTTGGGAAACTATTGGTTTTGATCTTTAATATAGCATTATAGAATATATTGCATTGAAATTTTAGCTTTTCTCTCCAATCAGGAATCCAGTCTTTCGTAACAATGTATCATTGTATCATTGTATCATTGGGATCTTCCACATATGCTTGACGATAAATATGAAGGATGGTTAAGTACACAAATCACGTAAGTTACTCCAAGAAGTCAATTAGGGATAAGAAGAATTGTAAGAACTAAGAAGAATTTAGTTATTTATAAAAAAAAACCTCTTGCTTATAAAAATGTGCCATACCATCCCAATTCCTTGGGGGATTGTTCTATCTCTGATGCAACCTCAATGTAATTGAACAACATGAACAAAAAGGTAACAGAATCATGAGGTTTATTATTTTTCTACGCCTCATAGCCCAACTCTTTGTGATTATTGTGAAGACAGAATCAATAAGTAGAACAAATTTTCTAGAAGGGTTTATCTTTGGAACTGCTTCTTCAGCTTAGTAGGTATGCATCATCATCATCATCATCATCATCATCATAGCACTCAATCTAGTTATTGAAATAAGTATTAATCTAATAATGATTATTTAATCTAATGTTTTTTAAATTGTTACGTAGTTTGAGGGAGTTATTGATGAAGGAAATAAAGGAGCTAGCATATGGGACACTATCTCAAAGATACCAGGTAGAGATATGAAAGAAAATATATGTCATCATGTGAGTGAAAATTTTGTTATAGCAGCTTCCATTCTTAGTTAGTGTTACTTTACTATTAATTCTGCTTATAACAGTTAATCCTACTTTTCATATCAAACAAGGCAGGGAAGTTGCTTGCTGAAGTATTATTGGGAGGATTGCATGTCGGTTGGGATTGTTGTGTGCTTATACCTTAAGTGTTAAATAATACGTTACCTTATTTACTTTAAGTTGTGTTATATGTTAATTGCCAACTGAACTAGTAGAAAGAATTGTTCTACTTGGAGCACCCATTGCAATCATGGACGAGAATTGGAAGCAGCTAGAAAGGTGGAAGAAAATTTGATTATTCTTTTTGTAGTATCTTCTCGATTTAATCAGTAGTATTATGGAAATATAGTTTTTTCCTGAGATCATGGTAGTCTGTAGATGGTAGCAGGAAGGTTTGTGAATCTGTTTTTGTTTCCAATCTACTTTCTCAAGGATTTTGATTGTGTTCATAGGATATTTGATCCAATAACTTTCTTTTGCAAATAAAGCTAGGTCAGTTAAATTGGCCAAAATGTATATGAAAAGGGTAGCTATGGAACTTCAAGCCAATTCAACATTAGAAAAAGATCCTGCAATGGATTACATGCTTCTCCAAGGATTGAGATTTGCTTTTAGAATCCATCAGGGTTGTCCAGAAAGTATACTTCAGTAGCTTTGTCCATGCTTTTTAAAGTATTGTTTTATACTTGTCAATCTGTTTCTTTTTAAAATGTTTGCCAATTTGAGTTTTGTGACTTTGTAACTATGAAAAAAGAACTCAATTGTCTTAAAGCTTTGTCAACCTCAAAACAAGCTTTGTTTTCCCCATTTATAGAATAATTTGTTCTGGGTATAATTCATATGTGTGTGCACTATGCAATGCATGCAAGTTTTATCTTCATGTCAATAAAGCAAGTTCTTATAGAGCATAATATATATTCTTAGTATGTTGAGGGTGTGGCTTCTAATAATATTGCCTCTTGGAAAAAAATGCAGATAGGCGAGGGGGCTTGTCCATTCTCTTTAAAAGGAAATCCTCACTGGATGGCACCTGAGGTCAGCATCATTTTAATTTCTCTGCTAATTGGCACCTTTTGCTTTTAATTATAATTTTCAGGTACTAGTATATATCCAGTATCCTTATATATCCTTTCTTAACACTTGTTTGCTCACTTGCTGTGACACTACTGCTTCAACGTAACTATATTATAGGTTATAAAAAATTCAGAAGGTTGTAATCAAGCTGTCGATATATGGAGCCTTGCTTTCACTGTTTTGGCAATGGTTACAACAAAACCACCTTGCAGCCAATATGAAGCTCGCAGAATTGAAATTTGTTCTGAATTCTGAGAATAGTCAGGGATTCGTTTTAAAAGCCTTTTAAAATTTTGAATGTGTTTCTTTAATATGAATGATCTGTAAAATTCATATAGCATTAGATATTTAATTCATATAATTGATTTGTTTATATGCTAATATAATCTCTTTTACTCATTCTCACCATTCTGAATCTCTACAATTCCTCTCTTTTTTGGATTTGGGTATTTTACATTTTTTCATTCACATTTTCAAATCCCTAACTCATTTCATTTTTTTCTTACTTTCAGTACAGGTTGTGGCTTATGGTGGAATTTAAGGATGAAGATCTGCTCTGGTGTGTTGTTGGATTCATTTTGGTTCACCATCACTTCCGGTAACAAGACTCTCTCTTTTCATCTTCCCTAACATAATGTGTTGATTCTGTGTTCATGTTTTATCTAAAGGAATGTCATGTGCATATTTGAGTGTTTGAGTGTATATAGTAAGAAAACCAACATACTCAATAGAATTGGGGTTGTATTTTAGGACTTTTTGAAGATAAGTGAGGAGACTGGAATTGGTGGATAAGATATTATGCAACAGATTGATTGATAAAAATATTGTCTTATTGATAAAAATATTGATAAAAATACTCAATCTGCTGCATAATATCTTATCCACCAATTCCAGTCTCCTCACTTATCTTCAAAAAGTCCTAAAATACAACCCCAATTCTATTGAGTATGTTAGTTTTCTTACTATATACACTCAAACACTCAAATATGCACATGACATTCCTTTAGATAAAATATGAACACAGAATCAACACATTATGTTAGGGAAGATCTAAAGAGAGTGTCTTGTTACCGGAAGTGATGGTGAACCAAAATGAATCCAACAACACACCAGAGAAGATCTTCATCCTTAAATTCCAATAAAACCATAACCTGTACTAAAAGCAAGAAAAAAATGAAATGGGTTAGGGATTTGAGGATGTGAATGAAAAAATGTAAAATACCCGAATCCAAAAAAGAGAGGAATTGTAGAGATTCAGATTTGTGAGAATGAGTAAAAGAGATTATATTAGCATATAAACAAATCAATTATATGAATTAAATATCTAATGCTATATGAATTTTACGGATCATTCATATTAAAGAAACACATTCAAAATATTAAAAGGCTTTTAAAACGAATCCCTAACTATTCTTAGAATTCAGAACAAATTTCAGTTCTGCGAGCTTCATATTGGCTCCAAGGTGGTTTTGTTGTAACCATTGCCAAAACAGTGAAAGCAAGGCTCCATATATCGACAGCTTGATTACAACCTTCTGAATTTTTTATAACCTATAATATAGTTACGTTGAAGCAGTAGTGTCACAGCAAGTGAGCAAACAAGTGTTAAGAAAGGATATATAAGGATACTGGATATATACTAGTACCTGAAAATTATAATTAAAAACAAAAGGTGCCAATTAGCAGAGAAATTAAAATGATGCTGACCTCAGGTGCCATCCAGTGAGGATTTCCTTTTAAAGAGAATGGACAAGCCCCCTCGCCTATCTGCATTTTTTTTCCAAGAGGCAATATTATTAGAAGCCACGCCCTCAACATACTAAGAATATATATTATGCTCTATAAGAACTTGCTTTATTGACATGAAGATAAAACTTGCATGCATTGCATAGTGCACACACATATGAATTATACCCAGAACAAATTATTCTATAAATGGGGAAAACAAAGCTTGTTTTGAGGCTGACAAAGCTTTAAGAAAATTGAGTTCTTTTTTCATAGTTACAAAGTCACAAAACTCAAATTGGCAAACATTTTAAAAAGAAACAGATTGACAAGTATAAAACAATACTTTAAAAAGCATGGACAAAGCTACTGAAGTATACTTTCTGGACAACCCTGATGGATTCTAAAAGCAAATCCCAATCCTTGGAGAAGCATGTAATCCATTGAAGGATCTTTTTCTAATGTTGACTTGGCTTGAAGTTCCATAGCTACCCTTTTCATATACATTTTGGCCAATTTAACTGACCTAGCTTTATTTGCAAAAGAAAGTTATTGGATCAAATATCCTATGAACACAATCAAAATCCTTGAGAAAGTAGATTGGAAACAAAAACAGATTCACAAACCTTCCTGCTACCATCTACAGAATACCATGATCTCAGGAAAAATCTATATTTCCATAATACTACTGATTAAATCGAGAAAATACTACTAAAAGAATAATCAAATTTTCTTCCACGCACCTTTCTAGCTGCTTCCAATTCTCGTCCATGATTGCAATGGGTGCTCCAAGTAGAACAATTCTTTCTACTAGTTCAGTTGGCAATTAACATATAACGCAACTTAAAGTAAATAGGGTAACGTATTATTTAACACTTAATGTATAAGCACACAAAAATCCCAACCAACATGCAATCCTCCCAATAATACTTCAGCAAGCAACTTCCCTGCCTTGTATGATATGAAAAGTAGGATTAACAGTTATAAGCAGAATTAATAGTAAACTAACACTAACTAAGAATGGAAGCTGCTATAACAAAATTTTCACTGACATGATGACATATATTTTCTTTCATATCTCTACCTGGTATCTTTGAGATAGTGTCCCATATGCTAGCTCCTTTATTTCCTTCATCAATAACTCCCTCAAACTACGTAACAATTTAAAAAACATTAGATTAAGTAATCATTATTAGATTAATACTTATTTCAATAACTAGATTGAGTGCTATGATGATGATTATGATGATGATGATGATGATGATGATGATGATGATGATGATGATGATGCATACCTAGTAAGCTGAAGAAGCAGTTCCAAAGATAAACCCTTCTAGAAAATTTGTTCTACTTATTGATTCTGTCTTCACAATAATCACAAAGAGTTGGGCTATGAGGCGTAGAAAAATAATAAACCTCATGATTCTGTTACCTTTTTGTTCATGTTGTTCAATTACATTGAGGTTGCATCAGAGATAGAACAATCCCCCAAGGAATTGGGATGGTATGGCACATTTTTATAAGCAAGAGGTTTTTTTTATAAATAACTAAATTCTTCTTAGTTCTTACAATTCTTCTTATCCCTAATTGACTTCTTGGAGTAACTTACGTGATTTGTGTACTTACCCATCCTTCATATTTATCGTCAAGCATATGTGGAAGATCCCAATGATACAATGATACATTGTTACGAAAGACTGGATTCCTGATTGGAGAGAAAAGCTAAAATTTCAATGCAATATATTCTATAATGCTATATTAAAGATCAAAACCAATAGTTTCCCAAGAGATACATTCACGGCTTTTTGCGCTATATTGCTGTAAACATAGCAGAATAGAAACAAATTTAACAAGGGAAGAGTAGAGCATGTTTGACTTAATTACCTTCTCATAGTTAGTACACTGCTCTAAGAAACTTAAGCTGCTTGTATCTACTTTAACCTTGGACATTGCTGGATTACCTATTTGCATCCAATATAATGTTCTATGAATTCACTATAAGACCACAACAGAGGAAGGAATAATAGCTACTTTTTGAAGTCCTTTGAGATTCAAGTAAGCAAGGCACTTGGAAGCCTAAGGACAAGCATAGGATACATAAAGATGATTCCTTCAATGAACTGCCAGAATGAAAAAGCAGTTCTCACAAAAGCACCAAAGTCTGACATCTCATTCAATGCAGACCAAACACCAGAGTCCTTTAGCTTTATTCTTTGCAGGATGCATATCATGCTACATATTCAATTAATTCAAAAACATTTCAAAAAAAATCTAAATGTCAATTTATAATAACAAACTTAGACCTTCTGCTTTGTTATAGTATAACAGTATAGAAGTACACCATTCTGATCGAACACATCAGGACCAAAATGATGCACATTTTTATAACTCATATGTACAACATTGCATACTAGAATCTTTATCTAAACATAGAATTAGCAAAAATCCAAACCTCAACAAAAGCATTTTGACTAAAGAATCATCACTAACGTGTCTCTCTTTCAAAGGAATTGGGGTTATCAGTAATTGGTTCTGAAATTGGAGTTATTAGGGTTCCAAATTAAGAAAACCGAAGGGATAATATAAAAGGAAATTGGGGTTAATTATTAGGTTCGAAATTAAGAAATGGAATGAAGACATACCGAAGGTGAAGGATGAAGGTGAATCGAATAAGAGCTTCTACAAAGATGGATCGGCGCTGGAACCAGCAGAGCTTGAAGGAGACGAAGGTGAAGCTTGGTTCGAACGAGAGTGAGAGAACGCAAGGCTGAGTTTCGACTCGAGAGTAAGTGAACTGTTCTGAGGAACCTTAAAATGGAAGGTCCCTCTCGACCTTCAATAAGACATAATGAACCTTTGACCAAGACCGGACCGGTCAAATGAAGGTCTTTCTTCCACGACCTCCCAACAAGGACCGGTCCCACGACCTCCCAACGAGGACCGGTTGAGGGAAGGTCTCCCACGACCTCCCAACCTTCGAACGAGGACCGGTCCCACGACCTCCCAACGAGGACCGGTCCCACGACCTCCCAACTAAGACCGCCCAAAGGAAGGTCCTCCCTTACGACCTCTCAACCGGACCGGCCCACAAAGGAAGGTTTCTCTTGACCTTCCTCGAGCATACATTGAAGGCCTAGTGAGGCTCCCGCGACCGGACCAACCCCAACCACTGCGGTAGGTCCGGTCCAAAACATGATCCTTTCATACATGTTCCACAACCACCCCGGTTGTAGCAAGTCACATCAAGTGTCACTTCTGAACCTCTGGTACCACCCGACTCCGCCGCCTGACAAAAGCGGCGACATCTAATCAACGACATGACTATTGATGGCTACCATGTCACATGCTCCACTATAAATACTCCCTACCTGAACAGTGCAAACACACACCTGAGAATACTCTCCGACTTCTGCTCTTCCTCCCGGCTCTCTCACCCTCTCTCTACTTTCTCTCTCTTTGAATACTTTATATCTATATACTTGATATTTCTCTCTCTCTATAGATTAATACCTCACTTGAGCGTCGGAGTCCGCGCAGGTACCCCACCCGGGGGCGGGTCAAGGCCGGGGACCAGACTGGTTAGTTGGACCAGCCACGTGGACGAAACGGTCAACCTTGCAGTCAACCTGCCAGGCAACCTTCCAGTCAACCTACCAGTCAACCTTCAGGTCAACCTTCCCTCCCCAAGTTTATAGAACATTTGGCGCCCACCGTGTCTTACCTACTTGATCGATGGAAACTAGACACCAAAGACGTCTCCGTGCTCAGATCAACCACGATCCCCAACCTGAAGGACTCGTTTCAGATGACCATTCCACTACCGCGCTCGGCGGCCAAACCCAATCGGCCCCAGTCCGCATGAATCATATCCCTACTCCGGAAAATGAAATAAATTCCACTGAACTTCGCGCACGGCTTCAGCGCCAAGAAAGATTGATTAGAGAACAACGGGAGATCATTGCGAACTATCAACAGTGCAACTTTCGACGACCTCCCACAACTAACCGGGACAACCTGGTCGCACCACGGTTTCCTAGTTACACACCTCCCCAGTACGAGCCTGAGTCAGAGAGAGAATCTAGTCTACCACACCCAGGGTTGACACCAGTCAAAGACGCCCCACACATCCGACCCCTCAACCACCCCCCATCATACCCCGTGGGGGACTCCGTCATCCCTTTACTGACGCTGTGATGGTCTTGCGGGTTCCAGATAACCTTCGATTGGCCAACATTGAAATGTACGACGGCTCGACAGACCCTTAGGACCATATTGATGCTTTCGAAGCAACCATGCTATTCCACGGTACAGCCGACCCCCTCATGTGCCGCGCCTTCCCGTTGACCTTAAAAAAATTCTCCCTCCAATGGTTTACTACCCTAGAGCCCGGTTCTGTGGGCTGTTGGTCCGAATTGTCGGCTCGGTTTTTGAATAGATTCAACACCAGCAAAGAGCATGATCGCTCATCCCAGACACTGAGTACCATTACCTAGAAGGAGGGGAAACCGCTCCGTCAGTACCTTCATCGCTTCAACCAAGCTGCCCTTTCCATAAAAGGCTTGAATGAGGCAGTTGCGGTGCATGTGTTGGTGGTCGGTCTCCAACCCGGAGGATTGCAAGCATCCTTGGAAAAGAAACGAGCTGAAACAATGGAAGAAGTATGATGGATCGCACAAAAGTACATAAACTTAGAAGAAATCGTTGGAGTGACAACCCAACAAAAGCATTCGGAGCGCGCTGACGCGTCTAGAAGACGAGACCCAAAGGGACCACCCCACGAAGGGAGGAAAGGACCCCCCAAGGGCCGTTATGAACAATACACCACATTGAACGTTCCCAGGGCCTGGATACTTAATGATGTAATGTATGCCGATACTTTCGCTGCACAAAAGCTGCAACCGATTCGAAGGCTAGGTCAAAAAGATCAGAGCAAATATTGTGAGTTCCACTCAAGCTACGACACGTTACGGAAGACTGTATTCAACTTCAGGACCTGATAGAGGACATGATACGACAAGGCCGGTTAAGGCAACACATAAAGAGCAATGACACTCGAGCCCAACGGAGCTACCGTTTCGCGCCAGATCAACGTCGTTCCCGCTCTCCACGTCGTTCTCCCGGCCTTCGATCTCCCAGAGGTCGCTCCCCATCTAGCCCGATCCCACGGAGGTCACCCAACCGGCCCCGGGAGGATCGTCGTCGCCCCTCAGAACCTCCCCGCGCCAACCGACACATTAGCACAATCTATGGTGGTTTTGCAGCTGGGGGACAATCCTCTTCGGCAGAAGGAAGTATGTTCGGGAGGTCATGAATATCGCATCCAGGCCTCCCTTTCACAAACCAAGTCTGAATAGAAAAGCACCACCCATTTGTTTGGATGACTGAGACTATCATGATCTGGTACGGGAACATGACGATCCGCTTGTCATCTCAGGCATTTTAGATGACGCGACGATCGATCGGCCTATTCGTAGATCAAGGCAGCTCTGCTGACTTAATGTTTCATGATCTATTCAAAAAGCTTGATCTTGACACTAAGGATCTTGAACCATACGATGGAGAGCTGGTCGGTTTTACCGGGGAAAGGATAACACCAATTGGATACGTCGCCTTAAGGCTGACCCTGGGTGATTATCCTTTAAGCAGAACCGTCCCGGTCAGATGGCTGGTCGTCAAATCGATATCAGCTTTCAACGCAATCATCGGTCGCCCCACTTTGAATAAATTAGAAGCCATTGTCTCCACACCTCATTTAGCTATGAAGTTTTTAACCAATGACCTTAGAGTGTGTACCGTGAGGGGAAACCAACTCACAGCCAGGACCTTCTATAATGAAAGTTTAAAAATCACTACTAAGGGCACCGCTGCTTCCAGCTCTAGAAAAAATACCACAACTACAACCGGCTCCCGGTTAGGTGTTATAATGATCGAGCTGGATGTCCGAGCTGAGTATGATGAAACCAGGCCGCAAGCGGAAGGTGAAACAGCTCCTCTGCATATTGGTTCGCAACCTGGTCAGGTCGTCCGAATCGGCGTCACTTTGACAAAAGACTAGTAGGACAGACTAACCGCGTTTTTATACAGCAACAGGGATTTATTCGCTTGGACGACATCCGACCTCCCAGGCTTAGATCCTGATTTCATTTGTCACCACCTGTCTGTTCGACCGGAAGCACGACCGGTCGCCCAAAAGAAGAGGAAAATGGCTGGCGACAAAAAGGTCTTCGTACAAGAGAAGGTTAAGGAGTTGGTAGCAGCTGGGTTCATCAGGGAAATTACGTACACTACTTGGTTATCCAATGTAGTCTTGGTCAAGAAAGCTTCAAGACAGTGGAGAATGTGTGTTGACTACACAGACTTGAATAATGTTTGCCCAAAAGACCCATATCCGATCCCAAACATCGATCATCTGGTTATCAGTTCCTTCCTTTATGGATGCCTATTCTGGTTATAATCAAATACCCATGTTTCGACTAGACGAGGACAAAACGACATTCATCATTGACAGCGCAACCTACTGCTATACGGCCATGCCGTTCGGACTTAAAAATGCAGGCGCCAAGTATCAGAGAATGATGAATAAAGTTTTTGCTGATCAGATTGGTGCAGTGATGGAGGTCTATATGGACGATATGATAGCTAAGAGCACTTCGACAGAAGATCATGTGGCCAACCTGGCTATTGTATTCGCCCAGTTAAGGAAGTATAACTTACGTCTCCACCAAGATAAGTGTTCCTTTGGTGTGGAAGCCGAAAAATTATTAGGGTTCATGCTCACCAGCAGAGGAATCGAGGCAAACCCTGCCAAATGTGAAGCTGTTTTGGCAATGCGCAGTCCAGGAAACATTAAGGAGGTCCAACAGCTCAATGGGCGGTTGACCGCCCTGTCTCGGTTCCTCCCGGCCTCTGCACAGAAGTCAATACCCTTGTTCCACTTGCTACGAAAAGGTCGAGGATTTACATGGACGGAAGAATGCGAAGCAGCATTTCAGTCTTTCAAAAAAATTCTTGCAACATCACCAATACTCACCCGCCCAGATCCGGGAGAAACCTTGTTTGTCTATCTGGCCGTTTCGAATGAAGCCATCAGTGCAACCCTCATAAGAGAAACTCCGACCGGCTAGAAGCCTGTTTACTTCACAAGTCGGGCACTGCAAGGTCCCGAATTATGTTACCAGAAAATGGAAAAATTTGCTTTTGCCCTTGTGTTAACCGCTCGTAAACTTCGGCAATATTTTCAATGTCACCCAATCGTCGTCCGGACGAACCAGCCAATCCGACAGATCCTGCATAAGCCAGAACTTGCAGGCCAAATGATATCATGGTCAATTGATCTGTCGCAATACGGGATATCCTATGAGCCCCGACCTGTTATCAAGAGTCAAATATTGGCCGATTTCATAGCAGAACTGACCCAGCAAACAGCCCCGGAAGATGAGCGTTGGACAATATACGTGGACGGTTCGTCCCATTCAAAGGGTGCTGGTGACGGCATTTTGCTTGAAAATAACTAACAATTGAACATTCACTATCATTTCATTTGTCCACATCCAATAACCAGGCTGAATATGAGGCATGCATTGCCGGTCTTCAACTGGCTAAGGAACTTGGAGCAGACAAAGTAAGACTTTGTAGCGACTCCCAATTGGAAATCTCCCAAATAAATGGAACTTACCAAGTGCGGGACCCGTTACTAGCTAAGTACCTCGCCAGAGTGCAGGACCTCCTTTCCTGATTTGAGGCAGCAGAGGTTGAACACGTCCCTAGAGAGCAGAACGCCCGGGCAGACGTGCTTTCAAAACTCGCTAGCACGAAAAATCGTGGCAACAACCGCTCTATCATTCAAAGCTCCCTGCCAGGACCGAGTGTCGTCCTGGCAATATGCCCTGTCGTACCCCGTCCGTCATGGGTGACCGGGATTTGCAGATACCTTGAGAATGGGGACCTCCCAGATGACCACAAAGAGGCATAGCGGCTCAAACGATCAGCTGCATGGTATACAATGTTGGAAGGGCAATTATACAGGAGAGGCTTTTCTGCCCCGTTGCTGAAGTGCATAGACAAGGACCAAGCTCAATATGTATTGGCTGAAATTCATGAAGGTAGTTGCGGCCATCACCTAGGTGGGTCAGCGTTGGTGCGTAAAGTTCTTAAAGCAGGATACTACTGGCCAACGGTAGAAAAAGACTCCCAAGCTTATGTTCGGTCATGCGAATAATGCCAAAAACACGTAGACTTCCACAAAGCACCGCCCGCGAAGCTTGCATTCACTATCACTCCTTGGTCGTTTGCCCGATGGGGATTAGATATTCTTGGCCCATTCCCACAAGCAGTCAGTCAACTGAAGTTTCTGATTGTAGGAGTCGAATACTTTACAAAATGGGTGGAAGCTGAGGCAGTTGCAAAGATCACTTCGACCAAAGTACAAAAGTTCACATACAGGAGCATCATTACCCGGTTCGGAATCCCCGAATCAATTGTCACTGATAATGGGAAACAATTTACGGACCGGAAGTTCAGACAGTTATTGGCAGATCTTCACATAAAACAACACTTCTCCTCTGTAGAACATCCCCATACGAATGGCCAGGCTGAGGCCGCGAACAAAGTAATCCTCCGAGGGTTAAAGCGAAGGTTGGATGAATGCAAAGCTAACTGGCCCGAGAAACTTCATCACGTACTTTGGGGCTACCGCACTACACCTCACTCAACCACGGGTGAATCTCCATTTAATTTGGCATTCGGAACAGAAGCCATGATTCCGGTAGAGATCGGCGAGCCAACTTGGAGGAAAAAAGAGTTCAACCCGGATTCCAACCAGGACATGTTGCGTCACAACCTGGACTTGATCGAAGAGAAGAGAGATCGGGCCTGAATTAGGGAAGAGATGCTCAAGAGGACAACCGCCAACCGGTACAAGTCCAAGGTGGTTCCTCGCTCCTTTGAGGTAGGTCATATGGTCTTGAGAAGAGCGAATATCGGTAAAACCAAGGGGAAGCTCGGCCCCAATTGGGAAGGCCCATACAGGATCACTGCAACTGCTGATAATGGTGCGTATTACTTACAAACCCCCGAAGGGCGGGAGATACCAAGGACTTGGAACACTGCAAATTTGAGACGATTCTACCCTTGAAGTTCTCTTCCAATCGTCACAAAATGAAAACAATAAGATAGCAAAAACGCCCATCCTCAAACGACCGACACTCGGCCATGTTGACGGGTCGACTTTGTGAATGTCATTTGTTTATTTTTCAGCACAACCCGCTATCCTCAAACAGCCCTCTATGGCTAGGTTGATGAGACGCGGATCTGTTATTTTACTTTTCAGTCAAGTTATTCTGTTTATCAATGTAATCTCCCAGTATAAATCTCTAATGATAATTTTAGAAGTATTGTTCGATGGTAATACCACTTGCATATAATACTCTAAAAAAAATAAATAAATAAAAAAAAAGCGTGCCCGGCAACCGGTTAGCCACCCTTGCTTGAGTGAGACAAAACCTTTTAAAGAAAGGGTCATAACTCTTAGACAAATTAAAGCACAACCCCCGCCCAAAATAAAAAAGGGATGAGTAGAGGTACTTATACGATGATAGGCTAACATCTAAATAAGTAGTGCAAATTCATTAAAAGTAAAGGAATCGTTCCATACACCCGGCCAGCCAAAGTTACAAAATTTGGACGGTCTATACGACCGGCCCTACTACAACCGGCACACGGGCCCTTTCAACAACAAAAGAAAATAAACAACCGTAATCGGTCTTACAAAGAAAATAAAAAGATTATTAAACCAACAACGACAACTCCAAGAAACCAGGCTTCTACTCGCTCGGTCCATAACCGGGAGCATAAGCAACCCACTGTTTCGCTTGCTTGATCCAATTCTTGGCAGGAATCGCCTTCAACCGAGCACTTTCACTATCTGAAGGCGTGAATAAACGATCCACAGCAGCAGGGACCATCATCCCCCTTATCATCCCTTCAAAAATAGTCTCCACAGAGGAGGGAGGGGTAATGTGAATAGAAGATTGTGTTTTGCCCTCCATCCTAGGCGAACGGTCAGCCGCCCCTCTCCGCTACCAGAACGGGCAGCCCGAGACCGCTTGTGCATAGGTGCAGAAGACTCGCCCACACCGCGTTCCTCAAAAGGGATTTCGTATCCTGGCGTTGGGGGACATTCCGTGTACTGCCCAGGCACACCCCTCACGACCAGATCCGCCACCATTTCTATGTCTTCGACTTGCACTTGCTCATCTTCATTAACAACCACTTTCTCAACCGATTGCTGACGAGCGGCATCCTGACGGGCCTGAGCCAACTCTGCCATAAGGACCGGATCCATGAGCTCACCTGCCAAGGGAGGTCGTTAATAAAATAATAATAATAATAATAATAATAATAATAATATCTTTTATATAGAAAATGACAGTGAAGTATTGAGGGGAGGGCGTGAGACACGACGACTTCATACCCAAATACACCCTAATACTACTATCGTCAGTTCCTAAAAACTTAGTGCAAGGAAACTTCTTATTGCACCAACACAAGATCTCAATGGCCGACCTCTTCTCGGGCCCATTTAAAAGAGACTTTTTCACTTGAAAACATTTGGGTGAGCCCAGTCGTGTGAAATGATACTGATTCCAGTAAAAAGGAAATTTTGGTTCACCATCATTCCCATACCAATCCGCCAACCCCCCAGTCACGGCCACACGGAAAAAATTGTTCTTGAACCTTTTGTACGAATCGCACACACTCACAAAGAGCATACGACCGTTGTTCCCTTGAAAGCTCACCCACCTATGTCGTCCCTGGACCTTCTCATCACTGTTAGTATAGTGCTTGACCTGATAAAAATAAAAGAGAAGATGGGGTATGCAGACCAGTCCCTGAACATGACAAAAGTTTTCAAAAGCGGTCATAAAACCCCAGGCGTTTGGATGCAACTGGCTGAGGGCAACGTCCAGATAGCGCAACACGGCCATTTGAAATTCAGTAAAAGGCATACGAACGCCTATCCTTTGGAAGACCGTTTCATACATATAGAACGAATTACCACCGTCCACCTTGCTAAGGTTGTCACAAACCCTCTCGTCTTCACTTGGCACGTACAATTCGTAGTTAACCTCCTCTTCAATCGACGGGGTTTTGGGCATATTTGCTGTCCCAACTTCCACAAATTTCGACTGATGACCCAACACTTCCCTGTCAACCCATGGGTACTTATAACCATCAGAAGACTGGGGAAGGAGGTGAGATTGTGACTCAAAAGTCTGACCCATCGTTGACGACCGCCCTGCAGAAGTATCAGATTCAGCTTCAGTAAAATTTTCTATTTGATTATTCGTTTCCTGCGGCCAGACTGGCTCCCCCCAGTCAGCATCAAACGGCTCCACTCCGGTCCTGTAGGACCGGCCCAAGGACCTTAGGAACGAACGCCCTAACTCACTCTCCACCTAGGAAGAATCGCTTCGGCCTCCCACTGCGTGAACGGCGGCCGCTCGTTGGAAAGGGGGAGGAGGATCATCCAATATCTCTAATGAGCTACCAGAATCTTCCCTCAATGGAGACAACCAGACCATCCCCACGAATAATGAATAAAAAGGGGAAGGAGAAAGAAGGTACCTGAGCAAAAGGAATATGCAAAAATTTCGGAAACCTCCAAAGGGAACTTCCGCTTGAGCAAGAACGGATGAGGAATTTGTAGAATGGGAGAAGGCTCTTAGAAAAAATGGTGTGAAGTGGAAGGTCCATAGAAGCCATATATATAGGCGGGCCAAAGAGAGAAGAAAGATGATGGCAATTAATGCCCATTAATGGAGCATCGCCATTATCAAGGAGCAATTAATGCTCCGATATCCGAGGCATCTCTTGGAATCAAGAGTCAAACAAATATTTAATGCTGCACGTAGGACGAAAAACGTATTCCCAAAGAACATGGAAGGTTGTGAACTTAGACCGGAAACTCACCCGCACGCGAACCGACCTCCCGGTATGGGGGCAACTGTTCCGAGGAACCTTAAAATGGAAGGTCCATCTCGACCTTCAATAAGACATAATGAACCTTTGACCAAGACCGGACCGGTCAAAGGAAGGTCCTTCTTCCACGACCTCCCAACGAGGACCGGTTGAGGGAAGGTCTCCCACGACCTCCCAACCCCCCAACGAGGACCGGTCCCACGACCTCCCAACGAGGACTAGTCCCACGACCTCCCAATTAAGACCGCCCAAAGGAAGGTCCTCCCTTACGACCTCTCAACCGGACCGGCCCACAAAGGAAGGTTTCTCTTGACTTTCCTCGAGCATACATTGAAGGCCTAGTGAGGCTCCCGCGACCGGACCAACCCCAACCACTGCGGTAGGTCCAGTCCAAAACACGATCCTTCCTTACATGTTCCACAACCACCCCGGTCGTAGCAAGTCACATCAAGTGTTACTTCCGAACCTCTTGTACCACCTGACTCCGCCGCCTGACAAAAGCGGTGACATCTAATCAACGACATGACTATTGATGGCTACCATGTCACATGCTCCACTATAAATACTCCCTACCTGAACAGTGCAAACACACACCTGAGAATACTCTCCGACTTCTGCTCTTCCTCCCGGCTCTCTCACCCTCTCTCTCTACTTTCTCTCTCTTTGAATACTTTATATCTATATACTTGATATTTCTCTCTCTATAGATTAATACCTCACTTGAGCGTCGGAGTCCGCGCAGGTACCCCACCCGGGGGCGGGTCAAGGCCGGGGACTAGACTGGTTAGCTGGACCAGCCACATGGACGAAACGGTCAACCTTCCAGTCAACCTGCCAGTCAACCTTCCAGTCAACCTTCAGGTCAACCTCCCCTCGCCAAGTTTATAGAACAAGAACGTTGTGTTTTGGAAAGGGAGAGATCAGAATGTCGAGTGGTGCGCGTGCTAAAGTGTACGTGCGGGCTTGCAACTTGTGACCTTTGATAAAACTGAAGCAAAATGCAGGTATAAATTAATCACCGACGCGAGTTAATAAAACTACCGCAAATTATCCGTCCTAAATAACAACTTTTCTTGTGGTCATTATTGTCGAAATACATCAAATTCTTATATCATTTAACATTTTCTTAAAGCTCATGCATAACAGTAAAACACACTACATATAAAATGGAGGGAATACTATGCAACGGTTTTTTGTGTTCTTTTTATGTACATGTTTTTGGTTATTTGGATTTGAATTTTTTTTATTAAATGATTTCTGACAATGGTTCAAACAAGTAAAATATATAACAAAGGTGCTTCTACCATGCAACGGTTTTTGGTGTTCCGTCTCTTTTTTTTATTTTATTTTTTTAATAAATATAATACATTAAAAAAAATATGTTTTGAGTTTTCTGTTTTCTTTTTATGTACATGTTTTTGTTATTTGGATTTGAAGTTTTTTTATTATATACTTTCTGACATAGGTAATAGTTCAAATAAGTAAAATATAAAACAAGAGTGCTTCTATCATGCACCAGTTTTTGGTGCTCCGGCTCTTTTATTATATGAAGTTTTTTTTAATAAATATAATATATTAAAAAAATGCTTTGGATTTTCTGGGTTCTTTTTGTGTACATGTTTTTGTTATTTGGATTGAAATTTTTTTATTATATGCTTCTTGACATAGGTAGTGGTCCAAACATGTAAAATATAAAACAAATGTGCTTCTACCATGCACCGGTTTTTGGTGTTCCAACTCTTTTTTTTTAATTTTATTATTTTAATAAATATAATATATTAAAAAAATATGTTTTTGCGTTTTCTGTGTTCTTTTTATGTACATGTTTTTGTTATTTGGATTTGAATTTTTTTTATTAAATGGTTTCCTACATAGGTAATGGTCCAAACAAGTAAAATATAAAACAAAAGTGTTTCTACCATGTAACGGTTTTTGGTGCTCCGACTCTTTTTTTTAATAAATATAATATATTAAAAAAAATGTTTTGAGTTTTCTGTGTTCTTTTTGTGTACATGTTTTTTTATTTGGATTTGAAATTTTTATATTATACGATGGTCCAAACAAGTAAAATATAAAACAAATGTGCTTCTACCATGCACCAGTTTTTGGTGTTCCGGCTCTTTTATTATATGATGTTTTTTTAATAAATATAATATATTGAAAAAATGCTTTGGATTTTCTGGGTTCTTTTTATGTACATATTTTTGTTATTTGTTATTTAATACTTCATCGCATTGTTAATAAATGATGGATAATCTTGAGGACTTTTACCTCCCATTTTGCTATTGTCAGTGGTCCTCACCTCATCAACTTAACACACTAAATAATAAAACAAAGCATTAAAAAATTAAAGGAAAACATTACAAACAAAAAGAGCTTCTTTAAGAAGCTTCACATGAAAAAAAACTCCCCGAAGCTTCTTTTAGAAGCTGAACAAACAACTTCAGGTCCTCTGACCTCTCTCCCCAGTTCCAATGCCTTTACTCTCTCCATCGACACCCTCTCTCTCTCTCCATCAACAGCCTCTCTCTCATACTCTCATCAACCCACCGTCGACAACCATAGTACAAGTATAGAACCATTCTTCTTCTTTTAATTACCCCAAGCATGTCTCTGTGTTCTGTTTTCTTTGATAGTACTATATCTCACTACTGTTTATGCAGGTGTTAATTTCTAAAATCCCACAACGGATTTACAAGCATTACTGTTGAACCCAAGTTCCCAAAATTCCGGTAAACCTATAAAAATGTGTACATAAACATATATTATCCTAACACACATTAATTAACATGGTATGAATGGATGATTTGATGGGGGGTTATTGAAGCATGGAAGCCGCTCTGAATGGGAATATGGAGGCTACTAAGGTTCCAACTTCGGTGCCCATGCGTGTTGCACACGATCTTCTTCTGGCTGGCCACAAGTATTTGGATGTCAGGTAAATTTATACTAATTACTGCTTACTCTGATATCATAATAATCATCAATTTGTGATTTTTTTTCTTGGTGAAATCATTTTGTAGAAAAAGCCAAAACCTCATCAACTCATATCCTTGGTTGTTTTGTATGTGTGCAGATGATGATGATTTAGAACATGTTGATCTTATTATATTGGTTAGGCCATTGGTTCACTACTATGTATCAGTTTATTTATGTGTGCAATGCTTATTTCGCAGGTTTTGTTGTAGTTGAAATAAGTATAACTATATTCTTATCACTTTTCGGAAATTTTTTGTTGTTTTTCCTTCGGCTGTGTATGGAATCAAGTAAGGAAGGTGGTAATCTTCGTCCGCAGAAAAGATCAAAGTTCGATACATCAAAGAAGGGTAATGAATTGAAAGAAAATAAGTTACTTATGTTCTTCATAAAATGTTTGCTTCTGTGTTTTGCCCGTCCTCAGGACTATAGTTTGATCTTATTTACTCTCTCTATCTCTCCCTTCGTTTTTGGTTTCAGGTCACAAGAACAATTTTCCAGAACTCATATTTACGAGGAATGTGAGATTTTTGTTTGATTTAGGGATTTGATTTCATTTATTGTATTAGTTAGAGTTTTTATTTGGTATTTTCCTTAGTTAAGGTTTTGAAAAGGAAGGTGGGATTTTGGTTTTATTTAAACTTCTACTCAATAATTTAATTTTTCTTAAACCATGTATCTGCCTATTTTTGTTTGTTTTATTTAGGATTTTAATTTTCATTTGGTATTTCCCATATTCCTATACAGATTGAGTGTCTAAACAATGGAAATAATTTCTGATTGAGTCAGGTTCTGTAATGACCAAATTCAATATAGCCTTAAGAGACATCAGGACATAGAGGGAAGTCCTTCGTACACAGGTAAAATAGTGAGGTGCAAATGCTTTTGTCTTTTTGTAGTTGCTACTTACTCCTTAATAGTTAACATCCATTTTTGCTATATATATAGTATTCGAATAGTATTCGCTATAACCCTTTAATTGGTAAGAATTAATAGAATTAATAATGATTCCACTACTTGCTCCCTGTTACAATGGCTGGCTTTGATTTTGCTCCAATGGAGATGCAGGTGTTACATGGATCAACTTCAAAACACCAGAATTTCTATAATACCCTTTAAGTTTTTGAACTTTTTTCTTTGAATTATTGCATGGGTAGTGGAATCATTAGAAACAGGGAGTTAAGGTTGATTCTTATAAATCATTAGAAATGTTTGTGCATGAAGATATTACAGCTGCCCCTTAATATCACCAAAACATCATGTTGCTCATATTTTAATGGTCCAGCTTCAGTAGAAAAAAGAAGTCGTAATCTACTTGCTCATATATTTCAACAGTCTATCTCTGAATTAATAATGGTTTAAATTACCACACCACTAACTACAATGTTCAATGCACACATCTTGATTCAAACTTTGTTAGTTAGGAACAAAAATAGTAAACAAGTAAAGAGACACTGGAAACTCACTTCTCAAATTGGTGGTTGCTGAATTTTCTTTATTTCTCAATATGTATAGATGAATGGTTTTCTTTTCTTGGCTTAAATCCAATTTCTACCTCTCGATATTAATCATATTTGTGGATAAGTTCGATCAAAACCTTTTCTTTTTTGCGGTTTGTAATGTAAGAGTTTTATGATTTAAGTGAGTTGAGATTGATCGATCTTATGTTTGGAGCTTAAATTGTTTTTGTGCCTTGGAGATTTTTGGAGGTTGGTCTTATATTTAGTTGTATGTTTTGTATCTATATTATAATTATCAACTACTTAACTTTATCAAGTATATGTTTTATTCCGTGGCTCCTGTTTATGTTGTTCTTTCTTTACAACCATTTAGCGTCCTCCTAATCATGCTAAAAATTTGTGTATGCTATTTCTAAGTTGCTGAGCTCATCTTAGGTCTCATGTATCTGTTTGATGGTAAAATTTCACTTAAGTACATTACTCCAGACTTTTATTACTTGCTGACCATTTTTAAGTTGGTCAAGTACTTGAAATCAATGATTTTAAAAATTGAAGTGAGCATTGAATCAGAAGATAATTTCTGGAAATGCTAAGGAATTCAATTGTACGGGAATTGAATTTGTTAATGTAAATGTTTTTTTAATTATAAGAAAATAAATAACTGAAGTTATATGTCTGATTTGAATCATGATATCTAGCATAAATATGAAGTTATTGAAATTTTCACTCAAAGGATAACGAGTCCTAAGTTATCCATTTTAATAAATTATGCATTTTAAAACAATTTTTTTTCGAAGAACCTGATTTAATTTTTTTTTTCCAGAAATACACCTCCCTTCTCCTAAAATTAAATTCTTCTTTCTCTTTCTTTCTCCTCATTCTCTTATGCATTTTTTTAATCTCATCTTTTTGCAATGCTTGCCAATATCAATATACCAAGTAACTATTTTAATAAACAAAAAAAAAATTATAAAACTAATTATGAATTTCAAACAATTTATCAACGTACAATATTAATATACAATTTTTTATACCTCATAATTTTTTATTCCTAAATTTTACAATTTCAATTTTTTTTCTGTCACTCTTAATACAAATACTACAATACAAATTTGTCATAAAGATAATTTTAATAATATTCATTTTTTCCACCAATTTTACAAATTATTTCTTTTTAAACCTAATTTTTGCTAACAATATTTTTACACATAATTTTTTTATATCTTATTATTATTATTATTATTATTATTATTATTATTTTGTTATAACCCCTCTCTTAAAAAGTGTTCTATACTTCATACCACCGTTTGTGATGCAATTTGATGATAACAAAAAAATGCTTGGTCCCTCCTAAACAAAATAACGTGACCCCAATCTTTCAGGGACCTAACTGATTTCACATGTATCTTTTAGTGACCTATGTGACTATTAACTCTATTTTGTTTTGTTTTTTTGCATAATTGTGTGTTGCATATTTTCGCGATATGCACTATTATTGTTATTTTTTTTATTAACAATTTTTATACATTATTTCTTTATCAACAATTTTTACTAACAACATTTTTACACATTATTTTTTATACCTTATTATTACACACTTTTCGTTATGACTCGTCCTCATGACGGGTTTACTTACTACTATATAAGAATGAATGGAATAAAATATATCTCGATTGTCGTTTTTATTTAATAACACACCATGCATATCACACATACACAAGCACCAAAAGGTATATTTTCATCGTTATCCTCGAGCTAAACACGAACAGAAAATAACCAGCAAAAGATCAATAGAAAATCAACATTGGATAAAAACATTAAAATCCTCAATATTAAGGTGTTTATTCTACCAAAAAAAAGGTGTTTATTGAAAAGTGTTTTTAAGGTGTTTTTAACATTGGATAAAAACATTAAATTTTTTTATATAAATTTATACATCATCAATAAAATTATAACTCTATATTTTCAAAAAAAAACATATATGGATTTAGGTGCTTATCCTCAATATTAAGGTTAGGGTTGAAGTAATAAAAAATCCTTTTATGATTTTTATTTTTGCATAAAAATAATTAGAGCAACTTACGTATAGATTTTATTTTATTTATTTTGGCCATTTTTATGAAAAATATTTCTATTATATACGAGCATGGTAGAATCACCATTGGGTAGGATCAATATAAAAAAAAAAACACTTTTCATATCTAGTATTTAGGGCTACGGTATAGACTAGGAGAAATTATTAGTTGGTCCTGAACCACAACGTCAACCATGATCCAGGTCAATAATAATCTGACACGTATGATTAATAACAACCCATGATTTTTAATTTTTTTTTAATTTTAATTTTATTTGAATATTTGGTAAATTATTATTGGTCTGGACCATAAATGACAGATCTAGGATCATTTTTGGTAAAAGTCGTGACCACGAGTATCCATTGTCATTTTTAGTCATAAGCCCAGCCGATAATTGGCATGCATTAAAATCTAAAATGTACATATAAAATAAAAAATATATTTTATTGAATATAAAAAAAATAAATATTTTACATTAAAATAATAATAATAAATATAATAATTTGAAAATTATGTTAACATCGACTTTAGGGTTAAGGATAAATTTTTATAAAGTGATAAAAGTTTATTAATAAAAAACTAAATTTGTTGTTTCTTCAAGTGTTAAAGGCAACATTTTTACATTATAATATTTTTTCTTTTAGATTTTTAAATTTAGTCCTACAAACTTTGACATCTCAAGAAGGAAAAAAAAAGGATTTCTTGTTGTATTGTCTCCAATCTTATTTATAAGTCGTATTTTAGAAAAAAATTTCGATTTTTTTATCAATTATTTTTTATTTTCAAGAAGACATTTATTGCTTTTTTTATTTGTTATTTATTCATGAATGTGAAATAATATATTTGTGAAATTTTTAATGCAAGTTAAGAGAATAAACTTATAATGTTAATTTTTGTTTAAATATCAAGGAATATAACTTTTTTTAATATGTGTGAAATGGTTAAGTATTTATAATAAATAAAACAATAAAGAATATACTCCCTCTGTTTCAAAATTTATGTTCATTTAACTATTTTGATTTGTCTCATAAGTTATGCTCATTTAGAAACTCAATACTCATTTATACTTTTTTTTTCAAACATACCCTTATTTATTGAGTGAATCGTCATTTTAGTCCCTGAGAGTGTAACTTTCGGCCATTTTCGTTCCCCACAAATCATAATTACACTTTTAGTCCCTAAGAGTGTCTCATGTCGGTCATTTTAGTCCCTCCGTCAACTGGGGTTATGTAACGACGTTAATTTTGATTCAGTGTCACGTTAAGTCACTTTGGTCCCAGAAACATGCATACACAATTCAATTTGGTCCTTTTTAAATTGCACATTAATTCAATTTGGTCCTTTTTGAAATTGCACATCAATTCAATATGGTCCTTTTTAAATTGCAAATCAATTCAATTTGGTCCTAATTCAATTTGGCTTAGGAGTCTGGGATAGAGGAGGCAATGACAATTGCTGTTGCTGTTGGGTGCGCATGGGGGCACGTGGAGGGGCCGCCGACGAAGGTGTAGCCAGATTCTGATTCAGAATTTGATGACGAACACGGTGGTGTCATCGATTTTGGTTGGAGATGGCGGGAAAGAGGCAAATCGAGGCCAGAAAGTTGGGGAAGAAAATATCCGTTTTTAGTCTAGATACATTTTTCTTCGTCAACTTCGTGGCCTCGATTTAAGTTAAATTCTAGTCAAATTAAAAAGATCTATAAATATATTGAGTTATATATCCTTACAATAAGCACATCATATCCTATCCTACTAACATATCTCATTCTGCCCCGTCGTTACTGCCTCCTTTGTCTCACGCTCGTCAGTCAAATTTAATTAGGATCAAATTGACTTGGTTTGCAATTTAAAAAGGACTAGATTGAATTGATGTGCAATTTTAAAATAACCAAATTGAATTGTGAATGTATGTTTCATGAACCAAAGTAACTTAACTTGACACTCCATCAAAATTAATGTTGTTACATAACCCCAATTGACGGAGGGACTAAAATGACCGACGTGAGACACTGTCAGGGACTAAAAGTGTAATTATGATCTATGAGAGACGAAAATGATCGAGGGTCACACTCTCAGGGACTAAAACGACAATTTACTCCTTATTTATGACATTATCTTTTTCATCACTTATTTCTCAATTTTTCTTCAATATAATATTCTTACATTTATTATTACTTTCTCCTATATTTAAATATGGATAATTTAGGTATATTTAAATATAATATTCTTACATTTATTATTACTCTCTCCTGTATTTAAATATGGATAATTTAGTTAAAATATTCCAAATTCTTATATCATTTATTAATCTGTTTGTAATTTCTAAATCAACTCAACTTGTGGGCAAGAGGGAGTGCTTTAATAGGAGCTGCAATCGCGTACATGATTGATTATTATTGCATGTGTCATGAAGGCTAATAACAGTTATAAAAATGCTATCATTATTTGATACTATTTCTTTATTTCATTATTACTACCGATAATTATAAAAAAAAGATTTTCATTATTACGAGAGTGCTACTGCTATGCTATTGCCATGAGTCCCTCCTTTTTGGATCGGATCTGAAGACAGAAGGAGATAGTTGTTGTTCTGTGTTCTGTTCAGTTCAGTTCAGTGTTACAGAAAGTTCTTAAGCTTCACTTCACTTTCTTTCTTTCTTCGTTGGTTGGTTCTTAACATTTAACAACAACAAATGAAACAACTTTTCTCTCTCTTCGTTTGCATTGCCATTTGAAACAACAGGTTCTCTCTCTCTACCTTTTGATTCTTTCATTCATTCACTGTAGCAGAATCAAAGAAAGCTTATTTGGCTTCTAAAGTATCAAACATTTTTTTTTATTTTATTTGGGGTGTTTTAGTTTGGTGCATTAAGCATAAATAAAACAATAGGTGCCTTAAGTTCTTGTTTTTTGTTTACAATGATCAGAAATGAACATGGTTCTTGGAAAACTTGTAAAAACTCAAACTTTTTTACCTTAATTTTCTTGGGTCTTAATTGAATCAATGATATGTTTTGTCTTTCTTTCTTTCTTTCTTTTTTTAAAAAAAAATTATTATGAATTGTGTTCAATTTGGATGGTTTTTCTGATGGTTGAGTTAGAACTGTGAAATGGGTCTCTTGCAGATTCTAATTTTGCTTTCTTTATTTTGTTTTTTGAATTTGGTTTTCTTTCTGTGCTAATTAATGCCTGTTACTTCATCCATAATTTATTTTTTACAGTTATTTTTACCTGGATATAAATTTAATACTGCAGGAGATTCTGTAATTAAGGGTTTTTTTTTTATTGTGTTAATATATATCATTAATTCACTTTTCTGAGTTTGATTTTTATGCTTGTTTTTTGAATTTGATTTTTCGGCTTATGCAGATTAATGTCTGCTACTTAAACCAGCATAATTAAATAATTTTTTATTTTCAATTATTTTCTTAGAAGAAAATTTTATAGACTTTTTTGATAGTGCAGGAGATTCTGTAATTAAGCTTGGAAATTTTAAGCTTGTTCAGAAATACTTCATGGAACCACCTACCAATGAGGTTGAGACTTTGTCAGAGGTCCAGAATTCAGTTTCTGGGGTACATCAAGATCTTCCTTCAACATCCCGTCCTTCTTCGCGGCCTCCCTTAAGACCATCTCGAAATCATGGTTCTTCTTCAACATCTCACCATAATTATGCATTGAAAACCGATGTAATTAATCCAAAGCATTATTCCTATCATGAGGGGAACGATGTGGAGGAGCATGAAGTATTGCGGGAAAAATTGCGCATTGAGCAACCACTTGACGATTTGAAGAATTGTGATTTGAGCGGTGTATTAGAATCAGACAATTGCGTCTTAGTTCCATCGAAGCGAGCTGTTGTTAATCATGCTGCTAAGAGTTACTGTCAGTCCGAGGTTACTTCTTTTTGTCCAAGTCCGTCTCAGAATAGTTTCTATTCGACCACTGTCTATTCGGAAGCCAAAGAAAGTTTCACCAACACCGAAATCAGTGAGTGCGCTACTAGTGTCGATAAGTCATGTGAGAGCGGAGGAGAGGTTACAAATTCCTGTGATTTTAATGAGAGCAGGAAGACCAGTATCTGTAGAGTGAGTACCGGGAGCGATGTTAGTGACGAAAGCAGCACGAGTAGTTTGAGCAGCGCTATGTATAAACCGCATAAGGCGAATGATGTAAGATGGGAAGCGATTCAAGCGGTGCGCGCTCGTGATGGGATGTTGGAAATGAGGCATTTTAGGTTGTTGAAGAAATTGGGATGTGGAGACATAGGGAGTGTGTATCTAGCGGAACTGAGTGGCACAAGGACTTCTTTTGCCATGAAAGTCATGAACAAAACTGAGCTGGCGAGTCGCAAGAAGCTTCTGAGGGCACAGACTGAGAGAGAGATATTGCAGTGTTTAGATCATCCGTTCCTACCGACGTTGTATACACACTTTGAGACAGAATCATTCTCCTGCTTGGTAATAGAGTTCTGTCCTGGTGGGGACTTGCACGCACTCAGGCAAAGACAACCCGGGAAGTATTTTTCTGAGCACGCTGTCAGGTTAGATGTTACTTTTATTGCTTGCCGTCTGCAATTACGAGATTGCTTATTTAGACTTTTTCTTGTAGAAACACTTTTTTTGATTGAAAATTACTTCAAGCTTGTTTGGTTAGGCTTTGCTAAAAGCATTTACCAGGAAAAAAAGCGAAACATTTTAGCTTCTCACAAAAATGTTCTACAAAATACGTCTCAGGAGAAATGCGTTTTTTGTGAATACTAAACAAACAGCCTGTATCAGAAAAGACGTGGAAGCTATCGCTGAGGCCTCAAGAAGCGATGTAGACGAATCTGATACTAGTGAATATGGCCTCAGTGATAGCTTACAACGTGGAAATCAGTTAAATCACTCTTCAGTACCCAGTCCTATCCAACTTATGGAAAATGTAGCTTCTTGCAAAATCTGAATTTCAGCATTTTTTTTAATCTTCAGCTAAATAATTAGATGAAAGCTTAGACAAACAGGCTCTAAGATTGCTTGTATAGTAGCTTCTAGTTGCTTATTCATGAATATCTTGTTTTATCTTTTGAATGTTTGGATAAGGATCAGAGATGGTGCAACTAAGTATTATTGTCATTTCATTAATCTACTTTTTGGTTTGCAGGTTCTATGTGGCAGAAGTTCTCCTTGCTTTGGAGTACTTGCACATGCTTGGGATCATTTACAGAGACCTTAAACCAGAGAACGTGCTGGTTAGAGAAGACGGTCACATTATGCTGTCAGATTTTGATCTTTCTCTAAGGTGCACCGTCAGTCCAACTCTAGTAAAGTCATCAAATACGTTGGTGACAAAAAGCTCAGGAGGGTACTGCATCGAGCCGACATGTATAACACAGCCGGACTGCATCACGCCTTCATGTTTCACACCGCGTTTTCTGTCTGGCAAATCCAAGAAAGAGAAGAAGTCCAAACAGAAAAATGACATGCATCATCAGGTGACCCCTCTCCCCGAGCTTATGGCCGAGCCAACAAATGCACGATCAATGTCCTTTGTCGGTACGCACGAGTACTTGGCGCCTGAGATTATCAAGGGAGAAGGACATGGAAGTGCTGTAGACTGGTGGACTTTTGGGATATTTTTATACGAGCTTTTGTTCGGTAGAACGCCGTTCAAAGGCTCGGTGAATCGAGCGACACTGTTTAATGTGGTTGGGCAGCCGTTAAGGTTTCCAGAATCTCCTACTGTCAGCTTCGCTGCCAGGGACTTGATTAGGGGCTTGCTTGTGAAAGAGCCACAGCACCGTCTTGCCTATAGACGTGGAGCTACGGAGATTAAACAACATCCGTTCTTTCAGAATGTTAACTGGGCGTTGATCCGTTGTGCGAATCCGCCAGAGGTTCCGAGACCGGTGGCCATGAGAGCAGCGCCGACCGAAAAGGACCCTCCTGGTGTGAAGCCTTCTGGTAATTATTTAGATATTGATTTCTTTTGAAGATCCTGTTGTGGCTGTTTTCTTCTTTGGACTAGTTTCCACTTTGAATCATTTGTGTTGTTTTGTTGGTCCATTGCAATTCAACATTTTGAACTTCATTGATCAGCACTTATAATTTGCCTATTATAAACTGTTGTAAGAAATTCCAAGTGCCTTAATTGAGGAGCGAAGTTTCTGGTCTTTTCATATACCTATATTCCTTTAAAAAAAAAATTACATTGTTTTGGTTATTGTGGCCTAGCAATAATGCCAAGTTCACTTTACACAGCTTTTTTTAATGACTCGTTTGAGTAAACAACTTAAGTATTTATTCAGTAAACGCTTAGAACATGAGAACTTATGGCTCTATATTCTTCATATAAGCTCTTCTTAGATTTATTTAATTAGCTTCGTTGATAATTTCATTGGAATAAAGCTTAAATGTGCTTATAGACAATGATCTAAGTTCTTCCAAACACTTGATTAAGTGCTTTATAAACACAAATACGCTCTTTATAAGCTTTTTCAAATACCTTTACCTTCTTATTCCAGAGGAAGGTAGATTATTGACATTCACACCAGAATTTAAGCAACGGGTGATTTTTCATTTTTATTTCTGTGGTCAAATCTTGATTTGTTTGCAATTTGCATGTAAAATTACTATTGGTTAATACCACAAATGATGTGGTGATCTTGCATCAATTAATAATTTTTTCTACTCAAATGATGCTAGTGTTCTAGAATCAATTAATAATTGAATAAATAGTCAGATTAGTTCCTGATTTTGTGGGTATCGATTAAATTAATCTCTACAATTATTGAAATTTCAAAATAGTTCTTGAGATAGCAAAACGTGAGTAAGCTTAGTCCCTAGTCCCTACTATTAGTGGTTCACAGAATCAGGAAGTAATTTGATCGATGTCCACATTTGATCAATGTCCGTAATCTCATAGAGTAATTTGATTGATAATCAACTATTTTTTAAAAGCCAAAACAACGTCATTCTTGTCATTCCGCTAGTTCACCTTATGAACCACTAACTGTCATTAACGTCATGGATTAATGTGACTCGTGTTTTTCTATCTTAGAGACCAATTTATAATTTTGAAAATTTTCAAAACTAAATTGATCGATGTCCATAAAATCAGGAACTACTCTTACATATCACTCATTAATAATTTCTTCTACTAGATGTTCAAAATGGATGCAGGGAAGAGAGATATTTTTTATTGGACAAAGTTTTTTAATGCATCATTCTTGAAGAACGGCCCATTTCAACGCACCACCCTCAGGTCTAGCTCAACAATATTTTCAAGGGTGTTACTACCATGCAATCAAAAATTGAATGGATGCTATGCAACCCATTATTAAACCAATAAAACCTTGTCATCTAAGATATGTATGTCACATCATTACTTAAATTAGTCAAAATTAAGTTTTGCAATTTAGTCCAACATAAAAACTAGATTATTGTAATTTAGTGCTTTTGTACTTTTAGACAAATTATAAATTTTAATTTTTTTTATATAAAAAAGAAAAATTCTTAAACTCAGAACTCATCTTCACTTCTCAAAACTGAAAATTTTTAAAATAGAAAATTCTTTTGCGAGGAAATATATACAAATTGCTAACATAGATATACCTCCTCTCTAGTCACGGGGAAGACGCTTGCTGAAAATGCAGAACTTTTCCCTACGTTGTCTAAAGCAGGTATGATTTTAATGCTGCTCAATTTTAGAATGCTTTCTATGACTGTCAATAAATAGATCTCTTGGCCGACTACAAATTTTCTGCGAGGAAATAATTAGGGCAATAGAAAATCCCATCAAGAAGACAGCACACATTCAAATATTATATGGGAATGTTGCACGTCAGGGTTCTCTGGTGAACTTTCTTCCCCTGTTTTCTTGAAGTTCTAAAAAATTGCTTTGCTCAAATTATATTTGTCCACACCACAATTTTATTGATAGCAGGGATAATTGAGCAGGTCCAGCACTTCTTTTTGAAGGAAAGGAGTCAATGCTTGCAGACATTTCAGAGGATCCTTCGAGTTTTAAGGTATATCTTTCTAATTTGTCTAGAATTTAATATTACATAAAGATAGTGCTTGCTGTAGGGTTATCAAGAGAATCAAGTCTTTTTGAATCTAAGCTTGTAAATTTCTGAGTTCATTTGGCAGGAACTCAGGGATGGGACAAGGGTTTCACAGCCTTCAAGTTCTAATAGCAATGCGAGGTACTTCTCGACTGTTTTCTATATGTTTTTGATGGTTTGCCATTGTTAGGCTTGTGCCATTGTTTCCTAATGACATTTGGTTATTGTATTTAATTTTTCTCTTTTAAAGTAGAATACCACTGACTAGATAGCTTAAGCCTACATTTGTTAATAATTTTGTTACCATCTTACCAAGCAAAATGACACCTAAACTTGTTTACTTCCTTGCAAATACAGTATTCGCGCTTTAGTTTTGTTCATCCAATGACACCTAAACTTGTGTTGTGTGGCTCATGTAGAAATAGATTTTTAAAGTTCCTTTTTTTTAATTATTTGTGTTATTTTTTTGGTTATAAAATTCAATTTAATCCACCTCTGCTTTGCATGATGTTTAATCTGATCGACTTGAATGTGACACTCCTTGTATCCTTCTCAATCACTGGTAAGATTTTGGATTTAGTATTCCTGTGCTAGGTTGGGTTTGAGGTTATTTTGGTTACTTAATTAGCGTCTTCCATGTCTGAACATCAAGTTGAGCCTATACTTAATTTTGAATCTATACTGGTATGCTCATGATTTGTTATGCTCTTGTGATATGCTTAGATTTGGCCATTGTCTATTTAGTTTTAGGATGGTGCTGGTGATATGAACAAATTTGGCCATTGTCCATTTAGTTTTATAATGGTGCTGGTGATATGGACAGATTTGGCCACATCCACAGTCTGAGGGACATTGTATTATCTCTATTTTTAATTTAGTTTGAAATGACCAATCTAAAACAACATTAATTAATAGATTTATAAATGAATTTGAAAATATTGTAGATCTCAATTTGTTAGGATTAAATGGAAGTGATTCTTTTCTTTTTCTTTTGATTGTATTCAGGTGCTATCAGTTTGGTTTCTGTTTGACATAATAACTGTACTAAGGAGTGAGTGTGATAAAGCAGCAGTGGCTAAAGTTTTGATGTATGTGTTGAAGCATATGAGAGACAGACAAGGTGTTGAGAAGATAACAATTTTGAGTAGATTTTTGATGTTTTGAGTATACTATGATTGAAAAGAATCCCCATCTAGTTTCTTTTAAGTAAATTTTGATGTTTTGAGTATACTATGATTGAAAAGAGAACAGAAAAAGTCATTTCAACTTAATGGGAATGGTTGAGATCCACCTCTTTATCCGATTTACTACTTTTAAGAAATCTTTTTATGACATTTATATTTCACCTTATTCTAGTCCATTTTTTTGTTGACTCAAATATTCTTTAATTTATGGTTTTACTGTCGCAAATGTATATTTACTTGCGGTGGTTAAGAACAGTCGCAATTGCTTTTATAAAATAGAAATGGGCATTTTGCGGCGGTTAAAACTGTCGCAATTGTTTTCATCATATAAAGAGGCATCTTGCGGCGGTTATAAACTGTCGCAATTGTTTTCATATTATAAAGAGGCATCTTGCGGCGGTTATAAATTGTCGCAATTGTTTTATAAAAATATATAGGCATCTTGCGACGGTTATAACTGTCGTAACTGTTTTTAATGGAATTTCATATTTGCAATTTGCGGGGGTTTTGAACCGCCGCAAATTTTCCGTCAAAATTCTACAGCCGTTGTCATAACCGCTGCAAAATATGATTCCCGACGGTCAGCTCTGCGTGAGTTAGAGAACCGTCGCAAATATATTTTGCGACGGTTAGAACCGCCGCAAAAGACCTCCATAAACCGTCGCAATTTGCCCATTTTTTTGTGGTGGGTGCTCGACCCCCTCTGACAAATTTTATTTAAAATACCATATATTATAAGTATTAGTTAACCAATTTCTTTTAACAACAACATTAAAATGTTTGAAAAATTAAAAATTAATTCTGATCAAAATAATTTTTAACAACTAAAACTAAAACACGTTAACTTGAAAGTAAAAAACACAAATTAGCCTCTAAGTTATAACTGCTGAAAGGCAAAAATATATATTCTGTTGAATGAATGTTTGCCCAGAAACATGGTGTGATTAGCAAAACAACAAAAAAATACCCAAAGTTCCACTCTCTTGACCAAACAAGGAAGGAAAGCCGCATAGACTTTTTCCCCACCGACTTGAACAAGTCCTGCTCCCGTTAGAACTCGCGTAATCACTCATGGCATTCCAAAAGAAAAATAGCATGTTTGGATTAAATATTTAACCATGGATGTGAGAAAAATTATCCCAATTCAATTTCTTCTCAATATCATTATTGGGATTCAAAGTAATAGAAATGTAAGTATTTTTACTTTAGAAAAGTTGAGAATGTTAAAATAGCATAGATATGTAAAGAAGAAATATGGTTGGGACATTATAAGAAATATTTCTATGGTCACAACTGATTTCAATCATATCTTTATATTGTATTGTGATAGTGAAATTACCATGTCTAGAAAATTTAATAAGATATATTAATAGTCTAGATATGATAATTGAGACATGAATTTCTCTAAACGGTTGATTTGTAATGGTATAGTTACATTCATTGTGTCAAAGTAAGAAATGATTTGATTGATCTCTAAAAAAGAAGTTGATGATGAAATCATCAATGAGAATGTGATTTAAACCCTTTAATAAAAGTCTCCAATGATAAAAACTCAACTCTTTTCTAGAAGACCTCTAATCCAAGAATTCAATGGATTATTGATAAGCGACTTGACACTAGAGAAATTTATCATTCGAAGTTGATCTAGTGTGAAATACAAAAGTACGAAGAGAATGAGTATTAAACTCTTGATGAAATTAAATGACAACTAAGACTTTAAATTAAAAGAACTTCACCTATATGAGCATTAAGGAGTGGTGCCGGTTCATATCAAAAGTTTTGGGTTGACTTTTAAATATGTTTCATGAACACTAGGTGATAGTACATGGTCCTTTACATGCTGGATATTTTTCCAGTGGACTAATTTTGAAGTATTATATAATTATGTGAGTGGTATGTCTGGATATAGTGGAAAATGATTATGATTAAAAGTTCATAATTACCATTAATTATATGTTAAAACTTTGAAACGTTTACCCTATGGATATATTAAAATCACATTGCTACCTTTTCTTATATATGATAATATATAGATGTGAAAAGTTGTATAGTTTTACAAACTAAGCGGGGGATTCATATTCTTCAAACCTCTTCAAACAACTTTATCTTCTCTCCACCAGAAATAGCATCTTCAGATTGTAGGAAAAATTATGGAAGTAGAGTAGAAACCCACTTGGGATAATTGTGCCTGAAACGAAGAGTAGGGAGCAACAAAATAATGAGATCATGTACTTGAAACGAATTTTTCAAAACTGTTTTTAAGACTTTATTGGTGCAATAACTTGTTGTAGGGTTTTTGTAAATCGTTTATATGGTTTATCCAAGTACCCAGAGATTTATAGTTAGCAACTCTGAGAATTCCACTTTCAAGAAAGAACATTGAATGATTTAAAGTAGATCATTTGTGTTTCACAATATCATGGAGAAGAGCAAAATGATTTCTATTTATATAATTGTTAATACTGGAGTTAAAGTGGGTGAACTTGTATTTTATTTGGAAAAAAAAAATTCAAAAGTGACTTCATCATATATATACCTATGTCAAAGAAGAAGAAGAGTCCATAATTTCATAAGTATGGATTTTGTGTCTAAGATAAAAGATGCACAATTACGTACTAAGGTTAGTAAAAAGAAATTGGTAATAAATAAAGAAGTTACCACATTGGGTAAAGTTAAGTCAACATTAATTTCGAGCTCAACCACTATAGTAGAGGTTTTCTATAGAAAGCATAACCTTTGTGTTGATAATTCATATACATAGATCAGTTGGAAAAAACTATTCCAGAATCTTTGGAAAAAAGTGAGAAAAAGAGTTGATGTCAAAAGAAGAGAAAACTATTCCAGAATCTTTGGATTGTTGGTTTGGGGTTTAGGTATGTGGAATTATAAAATCCTCTTAGGATGGAAAATGAAATAAAAAATCTTTCATAGAGGTCTTCCATTTAATTTCTATTAGTTTGTTGGGGTTTAGATATGGGGAATTACGTTCCTTTGTCGAAATAACAACGTAACTTCTCATTCGAAGGAATATTTCAGCCTTTGTGAAATTTCCAAAAGATGTTGTAACACCCTAAATAATTACCCTTAAATACCCATAATAAAATAGTGATTTTAAATTTTTCTGAGTAATACCATTTTAACTTATGAAAATCTCTGTCAAAACGGACAGAGTTTACTTTATAATATGGACATTCCAAGAATTAGTTTTTCCTGCAAACCTGTTAATTTAATTTTAAGTGAGATCAGAAAGCCATCAGGGCCAAACCATATATTAAAGCATTCATAATCAGAGTTCAGTGCGGCGGAAAATTATAAACTAATACAAGTTTTAGCAGTTATTTAAATTCCATGAAATACTCCAAAATAACTCCCTTCCCACAAGGAGTGGTCCTGACTATACCCCAAAATGATGTTTTTCAGTACATACACATAATCATCATCATATACAAAAATCCCAAAAGTAGTCAGGACGGGACACACGACTCTACTAATATGACTTACTCTCCCTGTAAGGGAAAGTACTCCTGCTCGGCCGGGGGCTGTGCCAGCTCAATCTCAGTACCTGTGGAGATAGTAAGGAGTGAGTATTACACATAAAATGGGAAAGCAGTTTCCAATATGACATAATAACCGACTAAGTCACACACAATTACCACATAGTTCAATCAATTGCACAACAGTCACATTCATACCAATATGCATCAATATTCCGATTCCATTATTTTTCCTAGGTTATTGTTCATTTTCCTATCCGACAAAACCACCTATGCTCCTATTTTCGCTTCCTTTTTACCCATTAATTACCTAACTAGTTAATTCGTTTTACATACCTTATTGTCCTATTATTACTAGTACACTTCTTTACCATCCCAAATTATCTCGTTATGTCCTTCTACTAACCTTCCTATCTTATGTTTCGTGTATCTTTTTCTTTTCTCCATTTTCATTCTTCATTCCTTTCTTCCAATCCCTTTCATTTCCTTTATTTTTCCAATTTCTATTTGCGATGTATGTCACCTCAGGTCAAAGGCCCACATACATCCCTAGTTTACAAAGTATGTCACCTCAGGTCAAAGGCCAACATACTCACCCCATACATACATGATAAGTATGTCACCTCAGGTCAAAGGCCCACATACTTACCAACTTCACAAAGTATGTCACCTCAGGTCAAAGGCCAACATACTCACCCTATTCACACATGTTAAGTATGCCGCCTCAGGTCAAAGGCCCACATACTTACCATATTCACAAAGTATGTCACCTCAGGTCAAAGGCCAACATACTCACTACTTCCAAATAATCATAACAAACAACAAATATCAATATACCATAGTAAACACGCCATTCTTATCATCTCATATAAACCATCTAGTAAATAAACACAATTACAATTCACAACGCTTAAACACTTAGAGCAACAAATGAACAGTTCACAATAATTATCAAGAATACACCAAATATATATAATCATTAGCAACAACTTAGATAAGCACATAAAATATCCTACACATTAGCACTTAACAATTATTCTCAAGTAGCACCTATAATAACATATAGTAGCAAGATCATGCATTTAGCTAGTTCAATTTATTGGTTTGCCTAATCAATTTATTATTCCTATTCCCCATCGTAGAGTTACACTAGGTTCGTTTCTATAATTTACCATCATTTTCTAACTTAGGTTTCCAATTCCTTATACTAACACCTATCTCTTAGCAAGCATTATATACATACTATAAACTATTCCCCAGAGTATGGTAATACTCACTAATACCCACTCCTTACCTCAACACTTAGAGATAAGGCGGTTACACTTGCTTTAAGCTTGAGAGCCTTGCCACCAATTGAGTTATGACCCAAGAGAGAAGTGAGGAACCTAATATAATAGCCATAACAAGAAGAGTTAGCATTTATGCCATAGCCTCTTGACAAAGCTCAAGAAAATGAGAAGCTTCCATGGCCTAGAGTTGAAAACCACCATGGAAGACAAGAGAGAGAAAGCTTCAAGCTTGGAGGAGAGAGAAAGTGATTCATGAACCAAAAGAAGTAAAATTAGTTAGAGACTATGGGGGAAATTCGTATAACATGAAGGAAATGAGGAGGAAAGCTTGAATTTCACTTACTTTGAGCTTGAAATTGTAGAAATCAAGAGTGGGTGTTGAAGCTCTTGAACCCTAACTCATACCCATGGCTTGAAAGAGAACAATAGGAGAGATTGATGGAAGAGATGATGTTGGTGAGTGATGGAGATTGGTTTTTAATGGTTTATCATGGGTGTATTTGATGATTTGAGATGAAATTTGAAGAAAGAATGGGAGCTTGTTCGTGACCTAGGAGAGAGAGTGAAGTTGAGTTATGAATGAGATTGTTGGCTGAAACATGTTTTTAAGGCTGTCTGCACAAAACACTCGAGTGTTTTCAAAAAGACTCGAGTGTTTTCCTTAAAAATACTGGAGTCTTTTCCAAAAGACTGGAGTCTTTTCCAAAAGACTGGAGTCTTTTCAAAAAGACTCGAATCTTTTCCAAAAGACTGAAGTCTTTTCCAAAAGACTCGAGTATTTTTGCCCAGTACCCCATTTATTCATTTTCCTATTTTCCTCCTATTTTCTTCCTTCTTCAATTCTAGATAACTTCTTCGTTCACCGTCTGATCTTGCTCAAATTTGACGAGTAACTTCCTAAAAATCATATCTTCATATCCAACGGTGGAATTTGTGTTTAGAGTTGTAAATCTTTTATTTTGAATTTCCTAATATCCTATGTTATTAATCCTAAATCAAGCCTTCAAACCACTATTTTTAACTCAATATCATTATTTCCTTCACTCTAGGTTTGACCCATCATCAATTATACTAGGGATTAAATTTGGGATGTTACAATTCTCCCCCACTTATTGGAATTTCGTCCCCGAAATTCCGTTAGGTTCCGTAAACGGAGAACCATCCCATTTTTGACCATGGTATTTTCTTCTCGGTTCTACTCCCCCACTTAGCGTCTGCATATTCCTAGAGTTCTTGCACTCAATAGGGGACAGAGTTTAATGGTTCAACTTGGTTGATTTGAATCTCGCAGATAAGCGTCAATGACATATACCATTAATAGGTGTAGAGATCAAGGTGATCAATCTCAATCTTACTTCTACCAATATCAATGTCATTGCCCGAATCTTAGATAATATTATTACTTAACAGGTGTAAGAATCAGAGCGATCAATTCCAACCTTACATTCTATTAAGCAACAACACTACCTTAAGGTTTTGGTTTCTAGATATCAGAGTTTTTCAACTTAGGGATTTCTTCTAAGACATATCACAATTTCTCTAAAGAGGCTATATCATATTCGTCGTGGAGAGGAGTATGTGAAATTTCCTAAGGTATTTCTAGCCTAAGACATTTACTATCTCATCATATAACTATCCAAAGAAAATAGAGCACACGACAATAGAGCTAACAGTACGTTACTTGGGTTTGCTAAACAAAGCTTACTTGGGATCACGTCGGCTAGATCGACCTCGTCGCCATCTATAGTGTATAGCTTTCCCTTCATAGTTGGTTGGCTCCCACTTGCCCGCTGTGCCTTTGTGGTATTCACTTCTTGTTTCAATGTGTTCTTGGGACAGTTGATGGCAAAGTGACCGGGTTGTCCGCATAGATAGCAATTTCCTTCACGTTTGCTCAGAGTCCAACACACTCCTCGGTGCAGCCGTCCACAATGCTGACAAGTCGGAATAGGACCAAAAGTAGTCGCAGCTGGTCCTGTTGCTACAGGAGTCACAGGTTTAGGGTTTGGATAGGGACTCGATCTTTGCATTGGCTCCTTGCCTCGGATGGGTCCTGCCGACTTTTGAACTGCTTTGGGTCGCTCTTCATCCGCCTTCCTCTTGAGTCCTTTCTCATACGTGCTTGTCATGTTGATGAGCTGAGAGAGGTCGGCGACATTCTGATATTCGAATGCAAGCCGTATATCTGCTCGGAGACCGGACTCGAATTTAATGCACTTTGCTCGTTCGTCGGCATCTCTGTAGCCGCTGGAGTAACGAATCAGATCTTCAAATTGGGCCGCGTACTCCCCGACACTCAGAGTTCCCTGCTCAAGCTTGAGGAATAGCAATTCCTTTTCCCTTCTCACGTCTTCCGGAAAGTACTTCCCAAGAAAACGGACCTTGAATAGATCCCAAGTGACTGCCTGACCAGCCGCCTCCAAACCTCTTCTTTGCTGATCCCACCAATGTTCGGCTTCTCCTTTCAGCATGTACTCGGCTAACCGAACTTTCTGCTCGACTTGTGGTTGCAAGGAATGAAGAATCTTCTCCACTTCCTGGAGCCATCCCTGAGCTCCATCCGGATTACATCCTCCTTCGAACCTTGGCGGTTCGCATTTCCTGAATCGAGCCATCCAGTCAATCCCAACTGGAGGTGGTGGTGGAGGATGCAGGGTTGCTGCAGCAGCTGCTGCGGCCGCCGCAATGTTTTGGGATTGATTTTGTTGCATCTGTGCAAGTTGCTCAGCCTGGTTCTGCTGCATTTGAACCAGATTTTCCAAGATAGCAGCAATTCGATCATTATCGGCCCGTCTCCCAGCCATACTGTTTGGTCATGGAGGGAAGAGCCAGTTAATGATAGGACAGTTAAACAAATTTTAATCATAATAAAATTTAATCTAGACATTAGACTATTTACATAAAACTTAACTCTAACACTAAGCTATGTACTTCGGTTACTCGCTCGGTGAGTAACCATAGGAGTAGTGAGTTCATACTCCATTGGCCGAGGGAAACTGCTCTGATACCAAAATGTAACACCCTAAATAATTACCCTTAAATACCCATAATAAAATAGTGATTTTAAATTTTTCTGAGTAATACCATTTTAACTTATGAAAATCTCTGTCAAAACGAACAGAGTTTACTTTGTAATATGGACATTCCAAGAATTAGTTTTTCCTGCAAACCTGTTAATTTAATTTTAAGTGAGATCAGAAAGCCATCAGGGCCAAACCATATATTAAAGCATTCATAATCAGAGTTCAGTGCGGCGGAAAATTATAAACTAATACAAGTTTTAGCAGTTATTTAAATTCCATGAAATACTCCAAAATAACTCCCTTCCCACAAGGAGTGGTCCTGACTATACCCCAAAATGATGTTTTTCAGTACATACACATAATCATCATCATATACAAAAATCCCAAAAGTAGTCAGGACGGGACACACGACTCTACTAATATGACTTACTCTCCCTGTAAGGGAAAGTACTCCTGCTCGGCCGGAGGCTGTGCCAGCTCAATCTCAGTACCTGTGGAGATAATAAGGAGTGAGCATTACACATAAAATGGGAAAGCAATTTCCAATATGACATAATAACCGACTAAGTCACACACAATTACCACATAGTTCAATCAATTGCACAACAGTCACATTCATACCAATATGCATCAATATTCCGATTCCATTATTTTTCCTAGGTTATTGTTCATTTTCCTATCCGACAAAACCACCTATGCTCCTATTTTCGCTTCCTTTTTACCCATTAATTACCTAACTCATTAATTCGTTTTACATACCTTATTGTCCTATTATTACTAGTACACTTCTTTACCATCCCAAATTATCTCGTTATGTCCTTCTACTAACCTTCCTATCTTATGTTTCGTGTATCTTTTTCTTTTCTCCATTTTCATTCTTCATTCCTTTCTTCCAATCCCTTTCATTTCCTTTATTTTTCCAATTTCTATTTGCGATGTATGTCACCTCAGGTCAAAGGCCCACATACATCCCTAGTTTACAAAGTATGTCACCTCAGGTCAAAGGCCAACATACTCACCCCATACATACATGATAAGTATGTCACCTCAGGTCAAAGGCCCACATACTTACCAACTTCACAAAGTATGTCACCTCAGGTCAAAGGCCAACATACTCACCCTATTCACACATGTTAAGTATGCCGCCTCAGGTCAAAGGCCCACATACTTACCATATTCACAAAGTATGTCACCTCAGGTCAAAGGCCAACATACTCACTACTTCCAAATAATCATAACAAACAACAAATATCAATATACCATAGTAAACACGTCATTCCTATCATCTCATATAAACCATCTAGTAAATAAACACAATTACAATTCACAACGCTTAAACACTTAGAGCAACAAATGAACAGTTCACAATAATTATCAAGAATACACCAAATATATATAATCATTAGCAACAACTCAGATAAGCACATAAAATATCCTACACATTAGCACTTAACAATTATTCTCAAGTAGCACCTATAATAACATATAGTAGCAAGATCATGCATTTAGCTAGTTCAATTTATTGGTTTGCCTAATCAATTTATTATTCCTATTCCCCATCGTAGAGTTACACTAGGTTCGTTTCTAGAATTTACCATCATTTTCTAACTTAGGTTTCCAATTCCTTATACTAACACCTATCTCTTAGCAAGCATTATATACATACTATAAACTATTCCCCAGAGTATGGTAATACTCACTAATACCCACTCCTTACCTCAACACTTAGAGATAAGGCGGTTACACTTGCTTTAAGCTTGAGAGCCTTGCCACCAATTGAGTTATGACCCAAGAGAGAAGTGAGGAACCTAATATAATAGCCATAACAAGAAGAGTTAGCATTTATGCCATAGCCTCTTGACAAAGCTCAAGAAAATGAGAAGCTTCCATGGCCTAGAGTTGAAAACCACCATGGAAGACAAGAGAGAGAAAGCTTCAAGCTTGGAGGAGAGAGAAAGTGATTCATGAACCAAAAGAAGTAAAATTAGTTAGAGACTATGGGGGAAATTCGTATAACATGAAGGAAATGAGGAGGAAAGCTTGAATTTCACTTACTTTGAGCTTGAAATTGTAGAAATCAAGAGTGGGTGTTGAAGCTCTTGAACCCTAACTCATACCCGTGGCTTGAAAGAGAACAATAGGAGAGATTGATGGAAGAGATGATGTTGGTGAGTGATGGAGATTGGTTTTTAATGGTTTATCATGGGTGTATTTGATGATTTGAGATGAAATTTGAAGAAAGAATGGGAGCTTGTTCGTGACCTAGGAGAGAGAGTGAAGTTGAGTTATGAATGAGATTGTTGGCTGAAACATGTTTTTAAGGCTGTCTGCACAAAACACTCGAGTGTTTTCAAAAAGACTCGAGTGTTTTCCTTAAAAATACTGGAGTCTTTTCCAAAAGACTGGAGTCTTTTCCAAAAGACTGGAGTCTTTTCAAAAAGACTCGAGTCTTTTCCAAAAGACTGGAGTCTTTTCCAAAAGACTCGAGTATTTTTGCCCAGTACCCCATTTATTCATTTTCCTATTTTCCTCCTATTTTCTTCCTTCTTCAATTCTAGATAACTTCTTCGTTCACCGTCTGATCTTACTCAAATTTGACGAGTAACTTCCTAAAAATCATATCTTCATATCCAACGGTGGAATTTGTGTTTAGAGTTGTAAATCTTTTATTTTGAATTTCCTAATATCCTATGTTATTAATCCTAAATCAAGCCTTCAAACCACTATTTTTAACTCAATATCATTATTTCCTTCACTCTAGGCTCGACCCATCATCAATTATACTAGGGATTAAATTTGGGATGTTACAGATGTGTTGTGGTTATTTTGGCAAGGCAACATACAAGTGCTCAAGAAACTCCAATAGCTAAAGACCTATAATTTAAAGAGTCATCTTGAAACCCCAAATCATACAAAATTTATTTGTAAAACATAAAGAATTAACTTATCCTTAACTAAAGAAAATTAAAGTGAGAACCCGATGCTAGTTGTCTAGAAGTGGTAAGAGGAGACAAAATTCATTGCGTCATAAATCCCCTCGATGGAGTGATCATAGAGTTACTTAGTAATCTGTTAAATCAAGGAAATTGATGATCTCTCCTTTTAGAAATGACCAAGTATTAAAGGGGAATAATATAAAGGAGAAGTTCGACGATCTTGAAGACGAAGATATTGTCAAAGGATTTCGAAGACTTTCATAAAAGTTAAAAAGCATTAGATGTCGGAACTGAATGTCGAAGATAGGATGGACAATTATGTTTCATTTTTTTATGTTCTTTGCTTCTGTCTTTTATTATTTCTTTCTACGTCTACTTTAATCATTTAGCCTACCTTTAAGTTCAAACACAAGATTACCAATTTGACATCAAAAAGAAACATAAGGGACCAATTTGAAACAAAAAAACGTGAGGGACCAATTTGAAATTGAAAAATAAGGTAAGAGACCAAATGACTAATTTAGCCAATTAATTTTCTTAAATATATAAAAAAAATAGAGGTATTTTAGGAAAGTGTCATTAAAAATGAAATAAAAATTAAATAAGATAACAATTTTTTAAGGATATTTTAGAAAAGTAGTATTGAGAATGAAAAAAATTTAAAAAAATTAGTTAATTTTATTTGTATTTTAAATTAAAGGGAAATATTTATATTTTATATCGATAGAGTAAATGCAGTGGATTCGGATATGGCAACATAATTAATGTGATTCCCAAAACTTTGGCATTTTGACGTCGGTAGCTTTCGTGGACTAATATTTATTTAAAGCTAGCGTTGGTTTATTTGAGACTTACCTAACATGTTAATTATTGAATTATGAAATTCAATTATTTGTACAGAACGAGTATAACCATTTGACAAAACTGGAACTTCTTCTAGATTGTTGTTAAACTCCATTTTTCTAAAAATAAAATAAAATTCATATGTTATAGAATTGAGTAGTGGAAAATGTACGTAGCTCATTTGTCTATTTCTTTAGACAAGCCAATATATATATGTTATAGAATTGGAATAAATAGGAGTATTATACAAGCTAAGAAATGTTGACTGACAAGTTCAGCAGAAGTTATCTAATATAGTAGTCAAGAGAGGAGGTTATAAAATTCGAATAAATAAATATTATACAAGCTAAGAAATGTTGACCACCGCTATATATATTTGATGGTTCTTAATTAATTGCTGCAAGTTGATAGTCAAACATCTAAACTTGAAATTTAATTGAGACAGTTTTAATTTGTTTAGCTCTCGACGAACTGTTTGATCTGTGTCTGTTATTGAAGTGATGCAAAAAGAAGCAACCTCCGCTAGCTCATTATTATATATATATATATATATTATGATCATATTCTGAATCTCTCATTATATTATATTCTCGCATCGCACGCACTGTTCTTCTATCTCCCTTTCTTTTTCTCCTTCACCACCGTACCATGTCTTTCACCACCGTTGCTGCAGCCATAAATGATGTCAAGCACGGCTTTTCTCGAAGAGAGATGTACAAGGCCGACCTCGCCGGCACCGTCGAAGCATACGACCGTCATGTCTTCCTTTGCTATAAGAACCACCTCTCTTGGCCACCACGTGTGGAAAACTCCAACTCTCATCCACTTCCCAAGACCATCGCCAGAGCTTCCAAAGCTCGCCAAAATGACATCACTATTAAGGTTAGTGCATCTACCAAATTTTAAGGTTTAGAAGTTGAAAACAAGGAGCCTTATCTCCATAATATAATATATATATATATATAAAAGTATGCAGGAATGGACATCTGCGGGTGGCCCCATCGGGAAGGTCAGACTCTGATACCATATTAGAATTGTATAGGCTAGACCTAACTCAACCCCAAAAGCTAACTCATAGGTGAGGGATGTCTTGGCCTTTATAAGCATTGGCCAGACCGTATTCCCATCCGATGTGGGACTTATCTTAACAACCACCAAGTCGGAGGTTCTATTCTTGGTACCAACAAAATATATATATATATATAATTGATGTAGCTGGAAATACGATAGAGATGCAGTTGGGAGATGCAATTATGCAAATATAAAACCTTAGCTTGGCGTCCAAATTTAACACATCTCTATTAGATTTTTTTTTTTATTTTTTTTTTGAAATGTATCTCCATTAGATTCTTATTAAAAATAGTTAGAAAGATAATGAAACTCTCGTTAAAAAGTTACTTTAAAGAAATGAGTTGAATGAGTGATATTGTTCGCGTTTAATCTAATACAAGTCTTGCTCGATCTCCTCTTTGATATTGCAAAACTTTGTTCCTCCTTAATTGTGCATCAACCATATCATATTGTTCGAAGATTCGGTTGTCCAAAGTCAAGTTTATTTTTTTTGTTGGAAAAAGTCAAGTTTATATTCAAAACTAAATTTTTAAAAAAATGTGAATTGTCCGCGTAAGATAGCCCAGTTGGTGGCTGCAGGGACACTTAGGATTTCCGCTCCCCCATGTCATGGGTTCTAGTCCCAGACCTCCCATGTAAACAAAAAAAAAATGTGAATTTTGGGATAAATTAAATCAGAGTATTTTTTAATGCATGCTTTAAAAAATATGTAAAAGATACTTGAATAAATAAACTCTTGTAAAAAAAATTAAATACATATATAAATTTGTTTTTTAAAAGTTTTTTAACACTTGCTATAGGTTACAAATTATACAATTCAATTAAATAAACCATTTAGTTGTTTTTCATTCAATTGTTCTAGTGAAATTTTGTGATATGAATTTTGTTGTTGGTAGACAAAATTCACGGTGTGCGAAGCAATTGAGAAGTTTGATTTTTCGGATGGAGATGTGTTGATTTTCCCAGATATGATAAAATACAGGTAAATTCTTATTATTATTTTCTTATTTTGTATCGTGTTTCTTTTTCATAGTTGGAAATTGTAAACTTTTCGTTCATTAAAAAGGAAAACAAAAAATAGACCAACGGTATCTTCTAAATCAGTTTATTTTTAATTTAATGTAATTTGTAATTAAAATTAAAATTTACTGGGTGGAAGTTTGAAAGAAAAATTGATACTCCCTCCCATCTTAAATGTAAGTTTCTTTGATTAAAAAATTATTTCTTTAGGAAAATTGGTTAGTATTGTTATTGTTATTAGAAATGTAAATATTTTGTATATACTTTTTCAAAATTACTCCTATAATTATTATTAAGATTCTAAAAAATGTTGAGTAAATATGAATATTTGTTTAAGAAAAATAATTATTACTATTGTAAATTGAAAATGAGACTTATATCAAGAACAATTTATTTATTTATTTATTTTTTTCCAAATAGGGCTTATGTTTAGGACAAGGGAGAATAAGTGATTTATCACTAAAAATCAATTTTAGTCACCTTGCAGCCAAAGTTTCTTAGATTAATGTTTGGTAGAGGGGTCAGAATGTACCAAACAAATAAAACCGACATAAATTCTATCTTATGCAGAGTAGAATAGTGGGACATTATGTGATATTAGTAATCAGAACCTTTGATTCTGCTGTTTTGTGAGGCCTTAGCTTTATTTTTACATATTAATAATTTTCATCTTCTTGGATCTTATGTTTGATTAAAAAGTGGAGTGGATGAATCAAAGGTGGATAGCTTCTTTGATGATGTTATAGTAAAGAATGAAATATGGGGTGCTGGAGCAGGACCGAGGGATGAATTGACAGGTTCATACATTTTCGTGTGTGCTCACGGGAGTCGTGATGTCCGATGCGGTGTTTGTGGTCCTGCACTTATAGAAAAGCTTAACCAAGAAATTGGGCTGCGAGGATTGAAGAAACAGATATCTGTGTTGGCATGTTCTCATATTGGTGGTCATAAATATGCTGGGAATGTGATCATATATGGTCCAGGAAGAGATGGAAATATAACTGGTCACTGGTGAGATAGATACCTTATCTTACAAACTAAACTTTTTATATGATTAATTTTCAAGAAATGTAGTTGTGTTAGTTGATGATTCAGTTGTAGAACTTATTTTATGATTTGAATATATATAGGTATGGGTATGTTACTCCTAATGATGTCCCTGCATTGTTGGACCAACATATTGCCAAGGGAGAGGTCATACAAAAGCTTTGGAGGTTTGAACTATATATGCTTTTGAAATTCTTTATATTATATATTTATATATATCCTTTAATGAAATGTTGCTTTGAAGCATATATGTGTTTTAGAATTGAACCTAGTAGTATTCAGCTATTGGTTAATAATGAAATTATGGTGTAGATATATCAAGCTAAGATGATCACTCATAAAAATATTATTGTTGCAACACCTAGCCAACAAAGAGCCAAATAAAGCAACACCTAGCCAAAGACCTATAAACGGGAACAAAAACCCCCAACCTGTCCAAAGTGACAAAATTAAAGGTCCCCTTTCCACACCTCACTTCTCCAAAATTCAAATACAAAAATCTGCTTCTATTAACTTATGCTTCTGAATCTGCAGGTTCTAACTACTTTCCCTGCTGACAGTTAGTTGATTAAATAACTTAGTTTAGTTAAATAACAACAACTTATCAACTACAGTCAAATTACAAAGCCCTTGAGCTCGCTGCTGAGCTGCTAGCTAGTTATTACTTGATTAGCAAGTAACTGTCGTTTCTGGTTGAGCTGAGCATGAGCTTGAGCTTTTGCTTCAATGGTTGCCAACTTGCCATGGTTATTTGATTAGCAAGTAATGATGCTTAACTCTATTGGTTGAATAAGAAAGTCATTTAGTTGATTCATAATGAGGTGTAGGGATGGAACTAGAAAAAATTGGTACGAGGGGAAGGAGCGTTAAATATCTAAGATATGTTAAGCAATATTAATAATCGTCTAAAGTTTAGTTTAATTGGAAAAAAAAAAAATCATATATGATATATCCTTAAAAAAATATGAGTGCTTTTTATGCAACACTTATTTCAACTTCTCAATCTAGCCTAGGTCGGTTCCCATTTAAGTAGTACTTTCTTCGATCTAGATTATAAAAAAAAAAATAATAATTTCTTTAATGGTTTCAAATATATATATATTAAAAAGTTAATTAATTATCTATTATTAGATACAATTATTTCTAAAATATCCTTATGTAATGATATTAAGTGTAATAAATATTAAAAGAATTATTAGATTAATTTGGAGAATAGGATAGGATAAATATTAGATAATTTTTAAGTATTATTAGTTATTTCAATATTTCTAGAATGTTCTTTTGTTTCTTTATATATCTTGTACTCTTCATCTTGGGGAAGCAACAATGAAAATGAATTGAGTCTCTGGTCTCATCTCTTTCTCTCTGTCTCTCATCTCCTTGTTCTTAGTTTTTCTCATTTCTCATCTAATTTCTGGAGATTGACCATCTCTAATTGGTTATTATCTGCATCATCCATTTTGGGTTCATAACACCTTATAAGATATTGTTTCAACTTTGTTCATGTAATACAATGCATGGTAAAATAATACAGGGGCCAAATGGAGAATGGTAAAATTTAATTTAATTTATGAAATGAAATGTTTCAGGGGCCAAATGGGGGGACCTGGTGCTAAAGCTAAGTTTTGGAAATTGCAAAAGCGTCAGATTTTAACAACCGTTGGTATCCTTGGAGCTTTGGCTGTTATTCCTGTGGCTTACAGATTTTACAAGTCAGGCTGAACAAGATTCCTAATTGCGGTATGCAACTACGATTGCAGATGAAATAATATTATGACTTTGGCAGCCTTCGCAATCATATCATAGTTCTAGCAATCGCTGCAAATATAGCATAAATACAACTGCAACTACAATTTAGAACTTTGGGCTAATATACTATGTAATAAGTTATATATATTTTGAATGGGGATTTATAATCCCTACTTCTTTATGTAGAGGAGTAGAAAAAAAATAAATAATCATGAAAACCAAGTTTATGTAAGTTTTTCATTCATTTATCAAGTCTTTGGAAGATTATCCATTGACAAAATTAAACTTCACATTTTTGTTATAATTCAAAATTTTATTCATAAGGAGTACAGAAGTATAAATGATACTTCCTACTTAAAAAATAGTGAAAACTTCACCTATTTATGGTAAATTCATCAAAATTATGATAATGATGTACATCTTTTAGTCTATAAAATAAGAAAAAAAAATTATTTTAATCTCAAATATAAGAAAAAGTTAAATAACTTTTTATTTTCAATATAATTATTCCTATAATATTCCTAACCAATTGACCTGCGTGTTGGATTTGTGAAGTTTTTCAGATTTTATTTGTTGATTTTCTATTAGTTTTTTTTCAATTCTTCTTTGTAAGGTCATATAACAGCCAAGTTTGCCCTTTAAAACATGGCTTAAATGCATTTTTGATACCCATGTTTTATTATTTTCTGGTTTTGATTCGTAGAATTTATTTATTTTTGCGATTATGGTCCCTAAACTATCACGTATTGCAATTTTAGTTTTTCGGTCACTTCTCTATCCAAAAGATTATTACTAGCGACATTATATTGATGTGGCTAATAATAATAAACACGTGTCATGCTTACAAAAGAAAATTTGAAAGACCAAAATCATTGGGAGCATAAGTGATTTCGTATTAAATTGTGAAACCAATAAGATTGAACAAAATAAAACTAAAATGTCTATTCAATTTGGTTTATTGGTTCATTTTGGTCTATTTTATGCTGAACAATTGCACTATGACTCCATTCACGATTTCACAAACTTCTAAGACAACGAAGACTGCATCAAACCGAATAGATTGTTTTTTCTTAGCTGTGGAAAATGTGAAAGGCAAAGAGAAATGTAAGGAGAGATTAATATGGTTTTTTCTATTATTGATGTTAAGTTAAATTAATTATAGAAAACCAACAAGTTGGTTGTTAGGAAAACAATAAGAGCCATTGTTTTATTAGCATGTAAGATATTATAAATACGTAGGAAACTCAGTGTTGTAATTCAATTCGCATCAATCAAAATATACTTGTTTTCTTCAGTGGTGCTTGTTATGTGAGGTATATGATCATGTAGAAGCCAATTTTCCGCTGTCAAAGTATCAACAATGGTATCAGAGCCAACGTCAAAATATCAAGTGGTCAAATTTGTTATTTTTTGAAATATATTTATAATGGCTTCTACAAGTGGAACGGTGAAACTTGGGGAATATGAAATCGAAAAGTTTAATGGAAAAAATGATTTTTCCTATTGGAGGATGCAAATGAAAAATTTGCTAATCTCACAAAAGTTGCACAAAGCGCTAGCAGGAAAAGAACACAAACCCGAAGGTATGAAGGACGACGATTGGGAAGAGTTAGATCTTGAAGCACCAACGGCCATAATCTTGTGCCTTGAGAGGGATGTTGCATTCTTGGTCAATGAAGAAGCAACGACTGCTGGCGTGTGGCCAAAGTTAGAGACAAACTTCATGACGAAAACTCTAACGAATAGGATCTACCTAAAATCCAAATTGTATACATGCAAGATGAAAGAAGGCACCTCAATCCGAGAATATATCAATATGTTTGATAGGATTATATCAGACTTAAAGGATATTGATGTGAAAATAGATGAGGAAGACCAAGCACTCATGTTATTACTTTCATTACCGAAGTCCTATGAAAATCTCGTTCAGACATTGATGCTTATGGGTGATACTCTAACCATGGATGAGACTAGAACGTCACTTTTAGCGGATGACCTTCGAAAGGTTGCTACAAGTGGGATGTTGTCTACCAATGGAAGAGAACATAATGAACAAGCTCAAGGATTATTTGTAAACAGAGGAAGGACCAATGAAAGAGGAAAAGGGAAGAGAGGAAAATCTAGATCAAAATCTAGACCTCTCGCGGAAAGACCATGTTTTAAATGTGGGGAGCTTGGACATTTTAAGGCTTATTGCCCAAATAAGAGGGTAATCAAGAAGAACAACAACGACAACTCTAGAGGAAAACAACAAGAAAAACAAGAGGCGATTTATGTCTCAAATGACGAGGATGATTTGCTACTCAGTTTCAGAACAATGCAATGAGATGTATGGTAAATGGATGCTAGATTCGGGAGAATCACACCATGTGTCCAAACAGAAAATGGTTTACGGCCTATCAAAGTTTGGATGGTGGCACAGTTTTGATGGGAAATGATCATGCGTGTAAGACTGTTGGGTTAGGTACTATCCGAGTCAAGATGCATGATGGAACAATAATAACCTTAAAGGACGTGAGACATATCCCGGACTTGCGAAAAAACCTTATTTCTCTAGGGTTATTAGAGAAAAATGGATGCAAAATAGTCATGGAGAGCGGAGTATTAAAAGTTGTTTGTGGTTCCTTGATAGTGATGAAGGGGATTCGTCACGGTAATCTTTATCCTCTTTTGGGGACAACTGTTACAGATGATTTAGCAGTTGGAATCAGGGAAAGTAAAGACCAAACAGAATGTACGAGAATATGGCATATGCGTCTTGGGCATATGTCAAAAAAAGGTCTATCATTGCTTAGTGGGCAAGGTTTGTTAAAGAACATGAAGAAACAACAAATGGAGTTTTGTGAGCATTGTGTGTATGGAAAAGCACACAGGGCGAAGTTCTCTACAAGCAAGCACAAAAGCAGAGGATTGTTAGACTATGTGCATACTAATGTTTGGGGTCCAGCTAATGTTTCTTCCAATGGTGGTTCCAGATACTTTGTTACATTTGTCGATAATTATTCTAGATATGCTTGGGTTTATTTTATCAAGCACAAGAATGAGGTATTCGACATATTCAAGCGGTGGAGAGCAATGGTTGATAACAAAACATGTAAAAAGTTGAAAACTGTGCGGTCCGATAATGGCACAGAGTACACGGAAGGAGCTTTCAAGGAGTTTTGTGATCAAGAAGACATTGTACGACACTGGACCGTCAAAGACACACCACAACAGAATGGAGTCACGGAATGAATGAATCACACACTACTTGAAAAAGCAAGGAGTATGCGCTCTAATTCTGGGTTAGGCAAAGAATGGTGGGCAGAATCGGTTGCTACAGCTTGTTATATAGTGAATCGATCCCCACATTCATATTTAGATGGTGACACGCCTTATAGAGTGTGGTCAGGGGAACATGCAGATTACAAGAGACTTGGAGTCTTCGGGTGCGTAGCTTATTATCATGTCAAGGATAACAAGGTTGATGAAAGAGCCAAGAAAGCAATATTATTGGGGTATCCTAAAGGTATTAATGGATATCTCCTTTGGAGTATAGAGGATTCTAAATTTGTAATTAGTCTGGATGTGACCTTTGATGAAAGATCCATGGCAGCTTTGTCCAAAGCTATGGTACAAAATGACGGTGATGTCAGGATGATTTCAAATACTCTAGTAGTAGTGGAGATAGAATCTAGAGACCAACCATATTCTAGTCATGTTCAAGAGGAGCATCCAATCGTCACCCAATATGAAGAGGATGATGAGCTTGATCATGAGGAGGTTCAGCAGGAAAATGCATATGTATTACAACAACATCAGCAGGAATCTTTGGCAACCACTAGGCCAAAGAGGAGTTATAAACCAGTTTAGAAGTTTGGATCAGACAAACCTTTGAGGCATTACGGGCAGGTAAACTTGGTTGAATATGCACTCTCGGTAGAGGATGATGAGCCAGTCACCTTTAAACAAGCTATCAAAGACAAGAATAGAGAGGGTTGTTGGTTGCTATGAAGGAAGAGATGCAATCGCTCCATAAGAACAAGACATGGGAGGTAGTCTCATTGCCCATAGGAAAGACTGCTATTGGTTGTAAGTGGGTATATAAAAGAAAAGAAGATCCTACCAAGTCTGATAGAATAAGGTATAAGGCTAGGCTAGTGGCCAAGGGTTTTGCACAGAAAGAAGGTGTTGATTACAATGAGATTTTTTCTCCAGTGGTAAAACATACTTCTATAAGAGTGCTATTGAGTCTTGTTGCTCATAGAGACCTTGAGCTGGAACAACTCGATATAAAGACAACCTTCTTACATGGTGACTTGGACGAGGAAATCTATATGAATCAAACTGAGGGATTCAAGGTTGAGGGTAAAGATGTTGGAAAACAAGCGGGCAATACTAATCCCTATAAAGGAAGTGAATAGGCGAAGAGTACGAATCTTCACCAATTAAAAATTTATCGCTTACTAAGGCCTTTAAAATAATCAGAGTAAAAACATATAAAATGCATATACTTAAATATATGAAAATTAAGCGCGCGGAATTGTAAAGAGATAATGAAAGAGAAGCAAACACAAGGATTTTATCCTGGTTCACATTAGTGTGTTGACGAACACTAATGCTACATCCAGTCCTCCCTCTCTGAGATGGGAGATTTGCTTCACTATGAACAAGAATTGTAAGTACAAGTAATGTGTAAGAGAAAACCTTTCCCTCCAAAGAACCTCTTTGGAACTTGTGTCTTCGCAAACAATTCCTCGAACCACAGCGAACCTTGTGCTTGAAGAAACCTTCTTCAATTCCACTTAAAACCTTCAAGTATACTTGATGAAAACCTTTCACCAATTTGCGTTTGTCAAATTCTTGTTGTTGGCACTTTACACCTTGTTGTGCGGATGAACAACTCCAATGAAAAGCAATGATCTGTGCACCTTTTTGTGTGGGTAAGCTACTTATTTAAGAACACAAACTATTAGATCAAAATCTAGAAGAATAAGAATGAATGCAAGTGTAATCAAAGTGGGTATTTGTGAAAATTCAATGCAACACTTGAATGTTCTTCTTGATCATATGTGAAAATGCAATTGATTCATGAAGAACACTTGAGAATTCTGTAAAACGTGTTTAAGAGAAAGTTCAGAAGTGTTAGAAGGTTGTAAGAACGTTGTCTCATAGTTTAAAATCGTTTGGATATGTATATATAAAGGTTTGGACAGCAAACGGCTAGTTTTAGACAGTTTTAACTGTCAGTATTCGGATACTTTTGAAAGTATTCCGATACATCGTGTTGAAATTTAAAATTCTGACTGTTATTTTAACGGGGTATCCAGATACTTTCAGATTTATCCGGATACTTTTCAAATGTATCCGGATACTTTCAGATGTATCCAGATACTTTCGTTCAAAATTTCCAAAAACAACATTTTTACTTGTTAACACTTATAGTATTATATTTAAAACATTTTCTTCACTTCCAAAACATTTTAACGAACACTAATGCTACATCCAGTCCTCCCTCTCTGAGATGGGAGATTTGCTTCACTATGAACAAGAATTGTAAGTACAAGTAATGTGTAAAAGAAACCTTTCCCTCCAAAGAACCTTTTTGGAACTTGTGTCTTCGCAAAGAATTCCTCGAACCACAGCGAACTTTGTGCTTGAAGAAACCTTCTTCAATTCCACTTGAAACCTTCAAGTATACTTGATGAAAACCTTTCACCAATTTGCGTTTGTCAAAGTCTTGTTGTTGGCACTTTACACCTTGTTGTGCGGATGAACAACTCCAATGAAAAGCAATGATCTGTGCACCTTTTTGTGTGGGTAAGCTACTTATTTAAGAACACAAACTATTAGATCAAAATCTAGAAGAATAAGAATGAATGCAAGTGTAATCAAAGTGGGTATTTGTGAAAATTCAATGCAACACTTGAATGTTCTTCTTGATCATATGTGAAAATGCAATTGATTCATGAAGAACACTTGAGAATTCTGTAAAACGTGTTTAAGAGAAAGTTCAGAAGTGTTAGAAGGTTGTAAGAACGTTGTCTCATAGTTTAAAATCGTTTGGATATGTATATATAAAGGTTTGGACAGCAAACGGCTAGTTTTAGACAGTTTTAACTGTCAGTATTCGGATACTTTTGAAAGTATTCAGATACATCGTGTTGAAATTTAAAATTCTGACTGTTATTTTAACGGGGTATCCGGATACTTTCAGATGTATCCGGATACTTTCGTTCAAAATTTCCAAAACAACATTTTTACTTGTTAACACTTATAATATTATATTTAAAACATTTTCTTCACTTCCAAAACATTTTAATTTATTAGAAAAATATTTTCAAATTATTTTATCAATATTTTTCTTATATTTATAAAATCACATATTTTTCTTTTAATTTTGAAAAGCACCTACTTATGATTATACTTAGCATGCATACCATATCTTTTAGATTATGATTAGTTTTTCTTAACTTAGACTCTAACCATTATGCATCTAGGGGACTTAATAAAGAAAAAATAATACATTACATTACAATAAAAACCCCTTTGTTGACTTTGTTGAGCCTTAAGTTGAGTTGTGAACTTTTGCCTTGACTTGCACTTTGTAATCATCAAAACTATCTATGCTTGGGCATTTTCTCAACAAAAGAGAGTCAGGTATGTCGCTTGAGGAAATCACTTTATGGATTGAAGCAATCTCCTCGACAATGGTACAAGCGATTTAATTCCTTTTTATGTTAAATAAAGGTTTCTCCAGAAGTAATTATGATTGTTGTGTATACCTTCGTAAACTTCGTGGAGGAGATTATATTTATCTTCTATTGTATGTGGACGACATGCTCATTGCTTCTAAGAGCAAGGTGGAGATAAATAGGTTAAAAACTCAACTAAGGGAAGAGTTTGAGACAAAAGATTTGGGCGCTGCAAAGAAAATACTAGGCATGGAGATTAGAAGAGAGAGATCAAACCGAAAATTGTTCTTGAGCCAGAAAGGCTACATTGAGCGGGTTATTGAAAGGTTTGGGATGAAAGGTGCTAAGTCAGTGGTGACTCCATTGGCTCCGCATTTTAGAATTTTTGGTAAACAATCTCCCACTATAGCAGAAGATAAGGCATACATGGATAATGTACCTTATGCTAGTGCAGTTGGAAGTTTAATGTACGCCATGGTGTGTACACGTCCGGATATTTCACAAGCGGTTAATGTTGTCAGTAGATTCATGACGAACCTAGGTAAGACACATTGGGAAGCAGTGAAATGGATTCTGAGGTACTTGAAAGCTAAGGTACCATAAACACAGGTTTATGCTTTGGTGGAGAATCATCATGTCATGTTAGCGGTTTCATTGATTCAGATTATGCTGGTGATCTAGATAAACGACGATCTACTACAGGTTATGTGTTTAAGATACATGGTGCTCCAGTCAGTTGGCGATCGATGTTACAGGCTACAGTGACACTCTCTACTACAGAGGCCGAGTACATGGCCGTAGTAGAAGGGGTAAAGGAAGCATTGTGGTTGAAGGGTCTTTTAGATGATTTGGGATTGAAGCAAGATAGTGTGAATATAAATTATGATAGTCAAAGTGCGATTCATTTAGCTAAGAATCAAGTTCATCATGCTCGTACTAAGCATATAGATGTGAGATATCATTTTGTACGTCATATCATAGAAGAAGGCAATGTTTCTTTGTCGAAGGTGCACACAAATGAAAATCCCGCAGACATGTTGACCAAAGTTGTGTCAGGAAGCAAGTTCCAGCATTGTTTGGAATTATTAAACATTGTCCCATGTTAGGCATTACATGAAAAAAAAAATAAATGGAACTACGATTAGTTTGATCCCGGTCAAAGGGTACGTAGGCAGTCATTATAAAAAATGATGCAACCGGATATCAATAAAGCAATTTGTTCATCCAAAATTTGAAGAAAAAAAATATTTTGTGCTCAAATTATGAACGAGGTGGGGAATTGTGGAAAATGTGAAAGGCAGAGAGAAATGTAAGGAGAGATTAATATGGTTTTCTCTATTATTGGTGTTAAGTTAAATTAATTATAGAAAACCAACAAGCTGATTGTTAGGAAAACAATAAGAGCCATTGTTTTATTAGCATGTAAGATATTATAAATACGTAGGAAACTCACTGTTGTAATTCAATTCACATCAATCAAAATATACTTGTTTCCTTCAGTGGTGCTTGTTATGTGAGGTATATTTTATTTTTGTTATGTGAGGTATATGATCACGTAGAAGCCAACTTTCCGCTGTCAAAGTATTAACATTAGCCCTTACCTAATCCATAACTTAATATAGAAGCATCACATGGCACTTGATCTAACTCATAACATAAGAACGCGATGAAGAGACTAACTTGGTGCCCTTTTAATCTTTGGGGGTATATTTAGTGCAAAAAAATATTTTGATTATTATGTTGATGCCGAATGCATATTTGTGGAATCTCAAATAACTATTATTAACTCTTTTTTTTTAATATTCAACTCAATAATTTTCACATTAAAATTAAATATGTTTTTTGTAGTTACCAATGGTGATTAAATATTTGCCAAACTATTTATTTTACATGATCTAATGGCAGAAAACAATTAGAATTGAAGAACAAAAATAAAATCAACATATTCTTAAGCAAACTGCATTATGAATAACAAGTAGGTGATATACCTTACACTTTAATTTGTCTTATACAATCTTGTAGTTGATCCAAAAATACGCCAACAAAACATGATAAGCTGCCAAATAGGGTTTATATGTTGAGTTGTCCAGTGCTATTTGAAATACAAACTTAATTAAAAGCCCTAAAATATCCCAGAAATTGATTATACAACCTTCAAATTTAGAGTAAATTTTCTTAGCAGCAATCATAATTAGTTGAAAGATTTAGAGTAAATCTGCATTATTACATCAAATGGGCACGCTGTTATTGTAATGAAATTCCCAAAAATCGACAGCAAAATAGTACTCAGAGTATATGAAAATGCATGGTATCTGCATCATAACAGAAAATTATATGAAATGAAAAAAAGGGAATCATTTTTTTTTATAGAAAAAGAAAATTATTAAGGAAGAATGAAGCTAAGAGAAGAGTACAAATAAAGAGGATAAATAAATTCATAAGATACAACAAATAATGAAATGACATATGAAATTACATCATGTAATAAAGCATGCCAATCTCTCAGTATAACAATGAGATATCAAAGGGGACCAAAGGAGATAGATAGATCTCATACCAAAACACTAGGGTAACTATGACCAAAGGAGGACCAACCATGATTTTAATTACCCTTAAATTCATCAGATAAGACACATTTTATGCACAGAATAAGCAACATAAGCACATTACACATAAAAGATGATAGAAAATTAGAAATGCCCCTGTCTCAACATGGAGCAGTAATATAAATTAGTCCTCAAACATTTTAGATATCGACTTCACCTCCTAGCTAATTGATGCTATTTTACACTGAAGGACCAAAATGTTTATAAGCCCGGTCGGGATTAGAGCTGAGATGAGAGCCCTAAAACTCGCTCGGAACCAAAGTAGGAACAAAGAGGTTAAGCCTTATTCTTACAGTTAGATTATTTTACCTTAGATATACAGTCTAGATTGTATTTCAATTCATAGAATCAATTACTGCTTAAATGTAAAATTTGTTATGGTTATTGGAATTTTTTAATGAGTGTTGAAGTGCTCATGTTCTTGCTTGGCTCGCTGAAGGCTTTAGTTTTGTATTTAGATGAAAGTTTGGTTAAGCTTAGGTTATGAATTATTCTTTCTTTCATATATATGTGATTTCTGCAAAGACAGCCCCAAAGTCATCAGAGATACTTCCTTTGGTTGGTGTGTGGATTTTTTCTCTATGTGGGTTAAATAATCTTGCCTTTGTGCAAGTGGTGTGATTTTCTTGTCCCAGTTTCATCTTGGTTTTGTTTTTGTGTGTTTTGTGTGTGGGAAGACTTTTTGTTTGTCCAGATCTGATGACCTTCCTATCTTCTCCAATAACTAGAAGATTGATATGCGGGACAACTTTTCCCTTCTAGATCCCTGTCTTCTCATATCCACAGATCTGAGATTCTTTGTTGTCGAACTGTGTTTACTCCCTGCATCAATGAGATAGTTATCTTGGAAACAAAGACTGTTGAATCTCTTGTTAGAGTTCGAAGCTGGATGTTGATGATGATTCAGATCCACATGGAGTTTGCTGTTATTGCTGAATATCTAGTCTTTTTTATCAATTTTTATTGTTTGGAAAATATGTGTTTTGTTGTTGTTGCTGAATTATATATTTTCCTTTAAAAAAATAATACAACCAACTTTAAACAATGTATTTCTCAAACCCCGTGTACAGCAATGAAAATGAATAGTCTGCAAATCAGCCAGTCGCCCTTACAATATATTGACTTGTTATTGAGCATTAAGACAAACCTAAAATGATGTTATTATGAATTATACAATAATTTTTCTTGGTCTAGTATATACCCCAATAAACGATTCTCGATCATGATAAAGTATCCATCTTTTAAGGATATTCTTTTATTATAAAATAAAGAGTAAATAGTTAGATTAATCCTTAATTTTGTTAGTGTTAATCAAATTAGTCTCTAAGATAGCGAAATGTGAGTCACATTGATTCTTATCTATTAATTCATAAAGTTAGAGAAACTAATTTAACCGGTGTTCGCAATAACTAATTTAATCGATAATCAATGATCTTTATTTCTTTTTTCTCAACTTCAGTCTTTAGAGTTGAAGATAAGAGATTATAAATGACATGTTTTCATTAAAAATATAAAGATTTAATTATTAAAAGTTGGAAAACTTAGATTCCTCTCCCTCATCATGAGATTTTAATACTTTTTAACTTCTTATCCTCAATCCTAACTTGCCTAAGAAAAAAAAAAGTCTTGGCTCTTTCATTGTCATACATAATAACGGTCATAAGCAAATGTATGTGCTTTGACTTTGAAGCGAGAAACGCGTGCAATCACGCACATACCAATTCATACATAACAACCGCTCATTTTCTTCATTACTATTACTACTACATACATTACATTGACGTAGAAGCAGCAACTTGCATTCAACGTTCAATGCCACATTTGTTACCTTCTTCTCTTCTTTTTTCTCATCATTCTCCATTCTTCTTTCCTCTTCTCCGAACCACCGCCACCGTGTCCATGTCGTCTTTCTTCACCACCGTCACCGCTGCTGTCGACGATGCCAAGCACGGCTTCTCCCGACCGGAGATGTACAAGGACAGCCTCGCCGGCACCGTCGCTGCGTACGACCGTCATGTCTTCCTATGCTATAAGGACCACCTCTCTTGGCCGCCACGTGTCGAAGCCTCCGACGCTGATCCACTTCCCAAGAGCATCGCCTCAGCTTGGAAAGCTCGCAAAAAGGACTTCTCTCTTAAGGTCGGTATGCCATGCCATGCCATGTTCTTTCTTTGCCAACTTATCTGCCTTTGTTTTTAGTTTTTGGTTTGCAGCCTGGTATCCGACCCACTGGGCCTTTGTTTTTAGTTTGGTTCTTCACTACTTCATCCATTATTATTTATATTTAAATTTTGTTTCTATTTAGTTAGTTTTCATATTCTAGAGTTGAATAATTGTTACTCCCTCCGTCCCTAAATATAGGACTCTTTGAAAGATTTCACGTCCATTAAGAAAGTAGAATAATTTAGTTAATTTTATTGGAAATGTGAATTTTTGGTATGTATTTTCAAAATTATCCCTATTAATATTATTGGGAATCTAAAAAGTATAGAGTAAACAGGGGTGTTTGTGGAAAAAAGTAATTAATGGTCATTAAAAATTGGTATAAGGTCTTATAAACAGAGACCAAAATAAAAGTGTCAAAAAGGTCTTATATTTAGAGACGGAGGGAGTATTTTTTATGTATGTTTAACTTATATAATCAACTTGAAAACTTAAAATACCTTAGAGAACAAATCTAATAGTTTTGTTTATATATAAAAATCCTAATTAATCAAGGCACCAATATATATTTAAAAAAAAAACGTTTTTATTTTTGGACAAACAATCCTACCTAAATGCACTCTCATGTGATATGAGGATGGAATTATACATGATTTTGTTGTTTTCAGACAAATATCACGGTGTGCGAGGCACGTGAGAAGGATGGCTTTTCTGATGGAGATGTATTGATTTTCCCTGATATGATCAAATACAGGTAAATTCTTCTTATGATGATGATTGTGTTTCTCTTTACTAAATTATGATTTGTAACGCGTGTTTAAAATTAGTTTATTTTGCGTTAAGAAAACATCATCATTTAAATTGGTGATTTTTCATTTAAAATCAATCCTAGGCAAACTTACATGTAGTTACTTAGATGGTTATACAGGAACGTTTGGTAAACCTATCAGAACTGGACAAGAAGAATTATAGATGTCATCTATTGTATAAACAAAGTAGAATGGGAGATGAGATTAATTCCAATTGAAGGAGTGAAGCTAAAAAAACAAAGTACATAACAGAAGATCTCATTCCACCTTGTTCTATCAGAGCACCAAACACTACTTTAGTTGAAGCTAACAGTCTTTTAAGTGAAGAGAAAGTAAAACCAAATGCTATCTAACAAAGAGAGAGCAAACAAGAGGAATTGGTGAAAGTTATAAAGTTGAATAAGTTTTACAAAGGATTTTTCTATTTATATACATCAGCTTTCAACATCTATAACTATCTAAGAAAACTTCTGGAGTAACTATGTCACTAATCACTTTGTATATGAATAGTTAATACTGTATACAATATGTAGTACTCTAATTAACAATGCCTTTCTTGGTTTTGCATATCAAGAATATTTATTGATCTCTGTTGTTTTTCGAGGACTTTTTCAACATTTACTTTCTTATGTTGACTATGATTCAAAAGGGGATTGGAGGAATCAAACGTGGATAGCTTTTTTGATGATGTTATGGTAAAGAATGAAATATGGGGTGCTGGAGCTGGACTACAGGATCAATTGACAGGTTCATACATTTTCGTGTGTGCTCATGGGAGTCGTGACGTCCGATGCGGTGTTTGTGGTCCTGCACTAATAGAGAAGCTTAACGAAGAAATTGAGCTACGAGAATTGAAGAATCAGATATCTGTTTTGGCATGCTCTCATATTGGTGGTCATAAGTATGCTGGGAATGTGATCATATACAGTAAGGGACCAAATGGAAATATCACTGGTCACTGGTGAGATACCTCACAAACTTTTATATGATTAATTTTCAAGTAATGTAGTTGTAGGACTTGATATATGATTGATTGCAGGTATGGCTATGTTACTCCTAATGATGTCCCTGCATTGTTGGACCAACATATCGCCAAAGGAGAGATCATACAAAAACTTTTGAGGTTTGTACGATGCTTTTTAGCTCTATTTTATATCTTTTAGTGAAATGTTAATTTAAAGGCAACATATGTTGTTTGTAAAGCCAACAAGACAGAAAAAAATGGTAATGCATGTTTTAGATTGTAGTAGTGTTTTGCCATTGGTTATTGAAAGTACGGTTTAGACTTGTCAAAATGATTACTCATAGCTGATTTAAGTGGTGGTTGGATAGTTGGAGATAAAATCATTAATCATCTCAGTATCTTACTAATATATAAAACTGAATCTCCATTTTGCCTGATATACATAGTTGTTCAACATATACAGCTGATTGGATTTGAGTTGTGTTTGGGTAATTAGAGACAACATTAGCTTGCTAATATAAAGGTTTGAATATCGCCAAAACCAACCAAAACAAGGCGGGGACCATTTCCTATGGATTTTGAAAGTATAAGGACTCAACCAAACTATTAAACTATAGGAAACAATACCGAAACAGTGAAAAATTATAGGGACTAAAATTGTTTTTAAACCAGTTATATTAGATTTTGGTCTTCAAGTAAGATTGATTCAACAGTTGTTGAATCTGAGAATTGAAGAATAACATAAAGAAGACTCTAGAGAATGAGAGAAAAACTCAAATAAGAAGAGAAGAGAGAATTTGAGAAAGCTGAATTGTAAGAAAAGCTTTGTTATGTTATTAGCTACTTGGCAAATATGGTTTATATACACTGCTGGACTACCAGCTAGCAACCAACCGTAATTGGCGCCAAATCTAAACTATCTAACTAATCTAAGCTAACAAACTATCAGCTAGACTAATTAACTTAATTACAATGAAACTGCAGTAACTTGACTAGCAAGTAACTGTAGGACTAAGTAATTCCTGTAACTTGCTTATTGTGTGCCTCTGCTAATTTCTTTTCTTCTGTGGTATTCATTGAGTTTAATAAGTTATATAAAACTCAATCTCCATTTTGTTTATTGCTAATTGAATTAGTTTCAGCAAGTACAAGATCTCATAGATAAATTTGCAGCTAATTGATTTCATGTTTTTAGCCCCATCTTTGTCTTGAGCCCATTATTCTTATTCATCTGTTTGAATGCTGCCATATGATTTATTTTCTTAGTTATGGTTCTGTGACTTCTATCTAATGGAACTATATGTGCTTATTCAAATTAGTTCACATTCACTATTTAAAAACACCAAAGGAGAAAAGTATGTAGTCGTTTCATTAGGTGCCTCTGATACTGTTTCAGCACTTGTTCATGTCATGTAACTCATTGCTGTTGAAGTACTTTCCTTATAGATTAAAGGATGGTTAAATTTAATTTTATGAAATAAAATGTTTCAGGGGCCAAATGGGGAAACCGGTTGCCGCCGATGTTAAGGGATCAGATGACCATAAACTCGCTAATGGTGACAAGAAGAAAAAACAAGTAGAGAGTAATAACAATCTGAGCAAGAATGAAAATATGGTTGGTTGTTGCCAGGGTGTAGATGGGGTTTCTTGTTGCATGAATGTAAGTCCTGAGACAAACAAAGGGTTTGAAGAAACCACTGAAACAGATAAGAAGCAAGGGAGCAAAAAAACCAATTTGAATTGGCCTTTACTTGAAGAGCGCCGGGTTCTAACAACTGCTGGTATACTTGGAGCTCTGGCAGCTGTATTTATGGCTTACAAATTTTATAGAAGGTCAAACTAAACGATGTTCTAAATACTATGTGATAGTAAGTCACAGGTTGCATGGGGGTTTACAATCCTTATTTAGTTTTGGTAGAGAGGTCATAAAGATAAAACTCATGATGAGAGCCGATTCTATGTAACTAATAATAGGTACAAGCTTTGTATGAATATGTTTCTTTGTGTTGGTGGTGTTATTTGTAATTCCAAGTTTTGCTGCAACGATGAAACATAACAAGGTTGTTCTTGATTGTGTTAATCGAGTTTATTCCTTCCAAAATATAACAATGTAGTTCATATGATTAAAAGGGACTTGGTTGTTTCCTGATTTTAGGAATTGGCACAATGCAGCACTTTTAGAGAGAATAAGAGCTGAATTATCTTGATAGAGTTTTTTTTTTTTTTTTTTTTCTTCATATTAGAGAGTTTTTCTAATTGGTATTGGTCTTTAAATATTCTAAAATTTTGGCTTTATTCTTGTCATTAAGTAGTGATGGTGATGATGTGGGTGACAATTGCAAGATTTTTATGGTGTTAACATTTGATCATTTAACTAAAAACAATAGCGAGATTTTTAAAAAAGAAAAAAGTTGCAATAAGGCCACTTGGGAAGGGGTTACAGTTACAGAGAATTTTTTCTAGTTATTGAGATATGGTTCTCTTGCCCTATTTTCATATTAGCATCTCACCAAACCTGAACTAGAGGAACACAACAACATAGAAACAGGAGAAAACAATAAAATATAATTGACATTCTATGACTTCTTCTGCAATGAAACTAGATGCAATTTTTAACTTCTCCCTCTGAGTTTTTAAATTGGTAATTCTACTCTAATCAAAACAATCTTAATCATAGCTATAGAAAGTAATCTGAAGTTTCATATTGATGAAGAAATCATAATTCAACTCTTAAAAGATTAATCTATGATGCAAATAAATCACAAGAGTATCGAATCGATAAAATGATACACAAATTGAAAAATAAAAAAGGATACGTATAATAAACATGTTATTATTGTTTTGAAATTCCAAATTAATAGCATATTTCTTAGATATTACTAAATATAAAGTGAAAATCGTACTCCAATAAAAAATATTTCTTGTGCAAAAACGACGTCGTTTAATGCATCAAACAGTTATGTCATCATTCTGTTAACGTATGTTGACGGGGGTTAGGGACAAGGACTAACGTGAATGACTTTTTACAAAGTCAAGGACCTAAGAGCAATTTTATTAATTTCAGGGACTAAAGTGAAAGTGTTGTGTTGTAAATTCAGGGACTAAAGTGACAATTTACTCATAAATTAATATCAATAAATATTTTTGAAATAAAAATAATAATAAATTTTATAACAACAAGGACTTACGGTTAATAATTTCACTCGAAATAAAATTATAATGTTCTCTAGCCCAATCGACAGGGTTTCAGTATAAATGAAGTTTTTTAGGAATATTGTTGTATTGTTCAAATTTGATTAATATTAACAGGCCAAATTTTGAATTTGATTATCATAGATGTCAATGGGAATGTGTTTTTTCAAGCAAGTTGATATTAGGACTTAAATGCGTGAGGAAAGCATAACTCAACAAAAAAATGTCCAAAAGATGGAATAGCTTCATGGACTATGGTATTAGTTTTGATCACATCCCCATTCGATATGATAACATTAGTGATATTAACTTACCCAAAAATCTAGTCCAACATTTGTCCACAAAACATATAAAATTCATCATCATTTTATTCACGTTCATATTTAAAAAGGTGATTGTGTGATTAAATTTATGGACACAAGTAAGCAGTTAGCCGACATTTTCACTAAAATGCTTCTGAAAAAAATTTCTTTTTTATTAGAAGAGAACTCGGCTAAACTCTTGCATCTTGCATTTAATGAATGTGTGCCCATTCATTGGCCATCTTTTTTTTTTATTGCTATATAGTACTAATTTGGGCATTATTAAATGATAGTTGCAGGATCTTTTGATGAATGGTGCAGGTCTCCTTTTAGATGTTGCTAAGAGGGGAAGAAAGATTAATTATTCATGTTCATATCATATATCCATCAATTCAGGAGGAGGGTTTAATATTGTGAAATACTTTGCCTGCGTGAACTATTTTTTTCCCGAATGTAATATGTGAGGGGGGATTATACCATGTGCATATTGCTCAACCCTTGTTTTGCATAATATGTTTGTTTTAGTGGTATCAGAGCGATGGTTGTCCTTAGTGGCCTTAATTAAGTATAGCCTTATATGCTTTCCTTGTGTGACTTTGGTCGTGTTTGTTTGTGTCTAAGTTGTGATGGTTTTAGTCTTTGTGTGAACTAAAAGTCAAAGTTTGTGCAGAAAAGAAGATGCATGGATGTTTTGCGAGTTCGGCTAGTCAATGCAATGGTAGCAATGACGCAAACCCTGAATTCCAAAGAGGTCTAAGGTTACGATTGAAGTTAGCTTTCCCAGATTTGGAGTTTCCGAAGTTTGGATTGGAAACATGACAAAGTGGCTCGTTGGTAGGAGGATTTCCGACAGGAGATGCGAAGGAGAAATCGGTTAATTACTCTGCTAAGTGTGGCTTTTCTAGGAAGTTTCGGCACAACAAGATAACTGGCAGAAGGAATCAGACGTATCATGGTTCTTACCAGCAAAATGGTGGAAAAAGAAAGAATCAAGCTAGAGGTGTGTGGGCTCCCGATGGTTTTGGAAGCGACCGACGTCAGCACGGCAACAACAACAACAATCGCAACAATCTTGGTGAGAATCATGGAAATCACAACCGCGAGAACAACAATGATGGGTCTTGTAAAGATAGAAATGGTGAAAAAGGTCAAGAATGTGTAATTCCGTCATGTAGTCTTTGCAATAGGAACCATTATGGACCGAAATGCCCTGATAAGAATCCCAACTGTTTCAAAGGACACACTGCCAAGAATTGCTGGGAACCAAAACGTGAGATTGGTTTTAATAGGCCTGCTGGAATATGGAAGGGTATCCGCTACGGTCAGAAGTAGAGACAACGATGCCTATGACCGTACTCAAAGAGTCCTTTCTGGTTATAAGTGTTATTTGCTATTTTATGTGTTGTTTAAACAATGTGGAGTTATCTAGTAGTTATGTTTGCTTCTTGTGTGTTGGATTGATTTTAATTTTATCACCTGACTGGTTGTATGGAAGGATTATTCCTTCTCTTACTTTCCCTATTTGCTATAATAATGTCGAGATTTTGGTAAGTTCCATGAATGATTGTGCTTAAGTATGTTGTTTAGAAACCTTTGTGTGGATAAAAAAAATCAACTACTGGAAAAGGTGTCGTATTATAAAGCGTAACGGAGACGAATTGAGTTCAAGGAAAGGCACTATCGTGCATTATTTCATTTTTGTAAAAGCCCAATTACCTTTTTATTACTTTATTGAACTTGGTTTCGCATTGTTGCGATAATTCCCCCCTTTAAATCTCAAAGACATCCCTTTTCGTCAAAAAAATACCCCAGACTAGGGACCACATCACATGAAACCATTCGACAAAACAACAAATAGCAGTAAATTCAAAGCTCTTTTCCCAAACTTCTATGACAAAAACGTAATCTTGCCACACAAAGTTAGCCTTCAGTGTGAAGAAAGTAACACTTGTATGCATAACACATGAATCTTAAGAGGTTGAAAGGATAAGAAGGATGTACAAGCCTAGAAATTTTGGGGATACCGGCTTAAAGTAGGCCCTTAAGTTGTACTAAGAAGGAGAAATAAAGGTTGATTTGTTGGAAAGTAAGTATAGTTTCAAGGCAAATTTGGATATAAAGTTGATTTATGAATAGTATTGTATAAGTTTGATCAAAGTTGGGGAGCGAAAGGGTAAATAAACATTGTGTTAGTTAAAAAAGCGTAGCGAAACATTAGTAACAAGTACCAGCGTAGTGTCGGTAGTATGGAGGTACAAAGTAGCTCAATTGATGATCATGGTGGTGCTATGGATACAATCAAATGCTTCTTTACTGGAGTGACACAGAAATTGAAAATATCAAACTATCCTTACCAAGTTAAGTAAACCCAATTCTTTTGTAATCAATTCATACCCACTTACCTTTAATGCTTCTGGTTTGACCAAACAAATTTTAATGTTGTAAGATGAGATAATTACTAGCTATTGCCTATCCTCGAACTTGACTCAATTCGGCTCGCGTACGACGTTACGTCACGGACTGACCATTAAAAAGATATGGATCAAGGAAGACATCAGGTGAAAAGAAATTCTCTCGAAGGTAGTCACACGAAATCAAGTGAAGAACGAAAATAATTGTTGGGAGTTCAAGATAGTATGAAAACCTTGCGTGTTTCCTTGCTTGCTTCTGTTTGTATTTCTCGGGGACGAGAAATCTTTAAGTTAGGGAGGATTGTGAGACCCACAGTTTTGCCCCCGATTTAATTAAATTATAGTTTAATTTTATGTATGATTATTTATTTGGGAATGTTATTTTGATATTATATGTGTAAAGTTTTTGTCTTGATATATATGTGCATAAAATTTATTCATGAGACTTGTGTATATATATATATATATGTCTCTAATATAAATGTTTGTGTGTATTAATTATGGACTTTATGATAAAATTTATTTTAATCATGAAAATATTTTATTAATATAATCCTTGATATTTATTAAAGTGAAATTTTTATAGTAAATAATTGATTTCGGATTTTAATTTTATAAAAGTAAATTTTGAGGTAAAAGCTTTGTGGAACTTCGAAAATTCATCACTTTCAAACTGGAAGTCCAAAAATTATAAATTTTATATGAAAACGATCATATTAAAATGTAGATTCCAAAAATGTAAAAAATATAATTTTATTTGGTGTCTTTCGAAAATTTTATATCTGTAACTTTTATATACGAAGTTTTGGATTTTAACTTTGGAAAATTTATATCTATGACTTTCATAGAATTCACAACCACTTTTTTTGGTATGTGTAATTTGGTTAAATATGTCTTATAATAAGAGCCTAAGGGAGTAGTTTAATAAACTAATTGGGATAGTTTTATGGCTTAAGTATCACTTTAGGCTTCTAAGTTACTCGATGAGGAACTCCTAACATTACAACCCTATTTAAGGGCTTACGTCGACTTTATTAACTCTATCGATATTAACTTGATGGCAACCCTTTCTCTTTTGACACTCCATCACCTTTCACTATTAGTTAATATACCTTGATTCATCCCATAAGTAACCTTTTTTTATGGTCCAACCTCTCACCAATTGTTAAAACTTAAGCACTCGTGAAAAACTCAATCAAAAGCACTAATCCAATAGATAGGTAGGACTTGAATATACATAAGTTTAAGTATAATATTATACAAGATTAGTTTTTGAAAATTGACCATTATATATTTTTCTCTTCGCTCTATTAAAAAATGAATTATGTTAGGTTCACTACAAGAAAAACCCTTTATTGCAACGACTTAAAACCAAAAGTCGTTGCAAAAAATATTTTCTGCAACGACGTACTGGCGTTGCAAAAGGGTATAGCAACGAATTTCTTTGTTGTTAAAAAGAATGGTTTTCAGCAACGACTCGGGTCGTTGCATAAGAGATGTCGTTGCTAAACAGACGGACAGAGTTGTGTACAAGTAATCTATTTTGCAACAACATTATCGTTGCAAAACACATTTGGCTTCTGCAACAATGTCATTGCAAAACACATTTGGCTTCTGCAACGACATTGTCGTTGCTATAGCCTTTGTTCATCACTTTTACAACAAAAATGTCGTTGCTATAGCCTTTGTTTACATAAAAAAAATTAAAAATCCATTTAACCTAATAAATCCTTTTTGTCCTTCAAATTCTTGTTTTTTAAATAGGATTAAAATTCAAAATAAATAATATAATTTTACTGCAAATCAAATAAAAACTGCCAATTAATAATTCAACACGAAATGACAGAATAAGCATTGAAAATATATCCAAATTGATTAAAATGCTAAGTAAATGAATGCATCATTGGTGTCATCAACATGGCATTCCTAAAAAACAGCCAACACTGATAACAACAATCATACAAAAGCTAGTGCACAAGGTTCTAAAACCTCATGCGGAAACACATGCTAGTATAATAGAGAAACACATTGTACAAGTTCTAATTGAATTATTTGAAACTTCCTAGTATGAATTCTTTAATCAAACTCTGTGTTAAGGTAGACTTTTTTTCTCAAAGAGTTTGCATCTTTGACTCCACTATGTAAAGCATCAAACTACCTAAAGGAAGTCATGAACAAATCTTCACCTTGTCCCTTAAAGACAATACAACTGAAAAAACCAAACAATCACCAATAGCAACATCAATCAGCAGCAATAGTAGCAATAGCAAAAAGCAGTAACCACCATCAGCAGCGAGCAACCGCAACCAACAAAAGAACAAAACGAATATGAGAGAAAGGATATTAAAGGGTTCTAAATGAATGAGAATATGATAACTATTTGAATAAATGAGAATACAAGGAGAAAGAATATAAGCATACCGTATTAAATTCAAGATAAAAGGACACTAAACTATGTAAGTGCTCCATGATTATTAGCATTAAAATAAGATACATGCAAGTAACCTCTTATTCATTTTATATTCACTGATATTCATTTATACAACTGGGTGAGCTTCTCCAAAGAGTAGCGCATGTTAACAGGAATAAAATGCGCCGCTTTGGTCAGACGATCCACAACCACCCAGATTGCATCATGACCAGTAGTTGTCCTTGGCAATCCCGACACAAAATCCAGCGAGATACTATCCCATTTCCACAACGGAATCTCCAAGGGAAGTAATTCTCCTCCTGGCCTTTGGTGTTCCACTTTCGCCTTTTGACATACCAAGCAACATGCCACATATTCAGCCACGTCCTTCTTCAAGCCAGGCCACCAAAATATCCTCTTCAGGTCCTGATACATTTTGGTAGCTCCCGGATGCATACTCATTTTGCTCTTATGTGCTTCATCCAGAATCATCCTTCTTACTTCCCGATCATCGGGCACACAAATCCTTGCTCTAAAACGAAGGATTCCATCCTTCCCTTCTTGAAACTCCAACTCCTTGCCTTCTTTCATCAGCTTCTTCTTTTCCTTAAGTCTCTCATCCTCATGTTGCAATTCCCGAATCCTCTGCAGAAACTCATTAGCAATCTGCAGCTTCCCTGACCATCATTGCACTGATATGCATTGCCTTTCGACTCAACGCATCAGCCACCACGTTGGCCTTCCCAGGATGGTAATGAAGTTCAAACTCATAATCCTTCAAGAACTCCATCCATCGGCGTTGCCTCATATTCAACTCCTTCTGATCAAAGAGATACTTTAAACTCTTATGGTCGCTAAACACCCGGAATGTAGTGCCATAGAGATAGTGCCTCCAAATTTTTAACGCAAAGACAACGGCTGTCAACTCTAGGTCATGAGTTGGATAGTTCATTTCATGAACTTTTAACTGTCTCGAGGCGTAAGCAACTACTTTTCCATCTTGCATCAAAACGCTCCCAAGACCTTGTTTCGATGCGTCACAATACACCTCAAAACTCTTTTGTGTATTAGGAAAAACCAACACAGGGGAGGATGTCAGCCTTTCTTTCAACTCCTGGAAACTCCTTTCACACTTCTCATCCCATATGAAAGGTTGATCTTTCCGAGTCAACTTTGTCAGAGGTAGTGCGATCTTTGAGAAACCTTCGATAAACCTTCTATAGTAACCAGCCAATCCAAGAAAACTCCTTACCTCCGTGACCGACTTTGGTTGCTCCCATTTCAAAACCGAACTTACTTTCGTCGGATCTACTGCTATTCCTTTATTCGAAATTACATGGCCCAAAAACTTAACCTCCTCCAGCCAGAACTCACACTTTGTAAGTTTGGCGTATAATTGCTTCTCCTTTAGGATGCTCAATACTATTCTCAAGTGTTCAGCATGCTCCTCCGGGATCTTAGAGTAAATGAGGATATCGTCGATGAACACAACCACGAATGAATCTAAATAGGGTCTAAAGATTCGATTCATGTAGTCCATGAAGATAGCTGACGCATTAGTCAATCCGAACGGCATCACAACATACTCATAATGTCCGTATCGAGATCGAAATGCAGTCTTAGAGATATCCTCTTCTCTAATCCTGATCTCATGGTACCCTGACCTCAAATCAATCTTGGAGAATACTGAAGCTCCACGAACTTGATCCATAAGATCATCTATCCTTGGCAACGGATACTTGTTCTTGATGGTGACCTTATTCAGCTGCTGGTAGTCGATGCACATCCTCATGCTTCCATCTTTCTTTTTGACAAACAAAACCGGAGCACCCCAAGGTGACACACTTGGTCGGATCATCTGCTTCTTCAACAACTCCTCAATCTGCTTCTTCATTTCAGCCATTTCCGGTGGTGCCATTCTATAAGGAGCGATAGAAATGGGACCAGCTCCCGAAACTAGATCGATGCCAAATTCAATCTCTCTTCTTGGTGGCAAACCAGGGATCTCATCAGCAAATACCTCCGGGAAGTCTCTAACAACTGGAATTTCTTCCAATCTTGGACCATTCTCCTCTAATTCAGTGTTGAACAGACACATGTAGCCGGAGGGTTTTGGGTTTCTATAGATCACTATCTTCTTATCACAATCGATGATCACTTGGTTTTGACTCAACCAGTCCATCCCCAAGATCACGTCCAATTGCGATAAAGGTAAACATATTAGATCTACCTTAGAGGTTTGTCCTAACACTTCTATGTCACAGTTAAGACATACTCTAGAAACAACTACAGGAGCATTAGTAGGGGTCTCTACTTTCAAAGCATAAGGTAATTCAGACACCGGTAAACTTAACCGATCTACACATTCATATGAAACAAATGAATGCGTCGCACCTGAATCAAACAAGACATGACAGAACTGACCATTAAGCAAGTATTTACCTTGCACCAGATCAGAGGATCGGTTTGCTTCCACACCGCTAAGTGTGAAAACCCTTCCTTGAGCCATAGGTCTATCAGCAGCTCCTCTTGAGTTAGCCTTGATCGGTTCCTTGCAGTCTCTTGCAAAGTGTCCCGGCTTCCCACAGTTGAAACAGCCACTTGTTCCCCAACAAACACAGCCATAATAATTGCGCTTGGACTTGTCGCAGAATGGAGCCTCGCTCCGAAAATTTCTTCCATCCGAACCACCAGCCTTTCCCTTGCCTTTTCCCCGATGATTATACGGACCTTTACCTCGGTTATTGAAACCTTTTCGTCTCCGAGGTCCATAACTCTGATTATCCTTCTTTTCTGAGACTTGCAGTTCTTCAGCTTTCTTGTCATCTTCATACATTCTACACATGTCCACCAGAGCAGGAAAACTTCGAATTCGATGATAGCTGAAAATCGACTTCAACTTGGGCCTCAAGCCTCCTTCAAACTTGATGCATTTGCTCCTTTCATCAGGGTTGTGATGAGCATTTTATTTCCCATTTTTCCTTGCATTATTTTACTCCTATTATTGATACTTGTTGCCTATTTGACATTGTTTAGCTTGATTTAGTGATTTAGTGTTTATTGGACTAATATTCTGAATATTGTTTAATTTGGGATTATTTAGTCTAATTAATTCTATTTCTATTTTCAGGTCATATTTGGCACAAGGGCTTTTTGGACATTTTGGGAGTTAAGATTTAATTTTGGGAGTGAAGATTTAATTTTGGAAGAGAAGATATATGATGAAGTGAAGATTGTAATCTATCTTTAGGATTAGTTGAGATTTAGTTATATCTTTTAAGATTTAGATTTTATCTATAAGATATTTTTTAGATTTAATTTAGAGATAAGCTTTCCTTAGGATTTGGGCCCATGATTTAGGCCCGTTTTGTGATTTAAAAAGCCAAATTCGTGTAAACCCTTGGGAGACCTTCCATTCACGTTTTTTTTACATTCTCTCTCATAGAGAAGGCTTAGTTTTGCTCTTCAAGCTTGTGGTGCCTGCTAGGGTTTCTCTCTCTTCCCTTTTCTACACGTTTTTGGTATTTTTCTTCATGGAAGGCTAAACTCTTAAGTTAAATCCCTTTGGTAATGTATCACATACTCTTGAGGTTTTATTCTTAATGCTATTTCGTTTTTATTCACTGTTTTCATGCTTATTGATATGTTATGGTTCGCTTAGTTCCATTCTATAGAGATAATCCATGTGTATGAATGCTTAATTTATGCAAACTCGTAAAAACTCCATGCTTTGGCTTTTAATGCTTAATTAGAGGTTTGGGTTTTGGGGTGAGAATTGAATTTTCGCTTAGTATTTAATTCTCACGAGTTGGACAGTGAAGAGGAAAGAAATTGATCTTTTGTGACCGATGATAGAGTTGTGAACGCGAGCCAAAGGGGTTTATCCGCTTTTCCTTATCTGTTTCTTCGTTTTAATTTAATTCTGTTTTGATTTCAATTATTCAATATTCAATACAAACCCCCCCCCCTGTTTTCTATGCATACTATGTGTTCGACCTTTTGCTTGATAAGATATTCCTTGGGAGACGACCTAGGAGTCACTTCCTAGTACTATACTTAAACTGGTTTTATTTGTATCGGGTACGGCCTCGATCAAATTTGGCGCCGTTGCCGGGGAGTATCGGTTCTTGCCAAAGGTCATTAGTAGTTAGTTAGTGTCGTAGTTAGTATAGTTATTATAGTGTGTCGTGTCTGATTTAGGGTCTAGTAGTCAATTCTGATAACCGGTTGAAGTTGCATTGTTTGCTGTTTTGCTATTTTGTTGCAATTAGTGTATTTGATTGATTCTGTGGTTGCTAGTTCACATAGTTGTGGGTGGAATTTTTGCACGAAAATTTATATCCACACTACTTTTATCATATAAAAAGGTTTTGAGGCACCACGATCACTCAGATCACCACTGGTTGTGAGTTCCAGAAAAATTTTCCAAGTTTTAGCAGCACTTTCTTCAAATCGTCGCAACTTTTGACCCGTAACTCGGAATTTGACGAATTTTATATGAAATCGAAGGGAATTTTCTGAATAATCTGATTTTTCTGACTTTAGTCAGAAAAATCCTTCGTCTGGATCCTGAAAAAGCCGTTTTACTATTTCTTTTTTATTTTACAAGTTTTATTTTCTTAGTTTTTGGTCTCTGATTTAATTGTTTGCCTTGGTTCCCTTTTGAATTTTGTCCTCAAACTTTTTGTGGTATGTTTTCATGATTTTAGGGTGCTGAAAAAAATAAATAAAAAAATTTTAAAAAAAAAATTTGTTGCCTATTTTGGTCATGTATATTAGTGACAGTTTGCTATGTTTAATGGTGTTCTGTTCAGTACATGACTAGGGGCAACCCAAGCTACTTTCATCCATATAACCCTGAAATTGATAGAACTTATCACAGACTAGTTAGACAAAATAGGAACCAGTCCATAGGTAGTGAGTCTATTGAGTCTTTACATAGTGAGTCTGCTTCTTTTTCTTCTATTCCTATAAATTCTGATTCTTATTCTGATTATTCTGAAAATATGGCTCAACCTCCACCACGTGAGAGGACATTGAGGGAGCTGGCTGCACCTGATTTCACTATTGAAGATTTGTGCATCCAGTATCCCGATGACCCGTATGAGCTAAGGTCTGGACTAATTCATTTGTTGCCCAAGTTTAATGGTCTTGCAGGTGAGGATCCTCATAAACATCTCAAGCAGTTCCATATTGTCTGTGCTACTATGAAACCACATGATGTGCAAGAGGATCATGTTTGTCTTAAGGCATTCCCACACTCCCTAGAGGGGCTAGCCAAGGATTGGTTGTACGATCTGGCCCCTGGTTCTATCACAGTCTGGGATGACCTGAAGAGGGCATTTTTGGAGAAATTCTTCCCTGCATGCAGAACAACAGCAATCCGAAAGGATATATCAGGCATCAGGCAACAAAGTGGAGAAAGTCTCTACGAGTATTGGGAGAGATTCAAGAGACTGTGTGCGAGCTGCCCCCATCATCAGATCTCAGAGCAGTTGCTTATTCAATATTTCTATGAAGGTCTCAACCTCATGGAGAGAAACATGCTTGATGCTGCAAGTGGTGGTGCCCTAGGAGACATGACACCTTTAGAAGCCAGAGTCAAGATTGAGAAGATGGCTTCCAATTGACAATTCCATGCAAGGGGCAACAGCGATGCAATCATAGTGAGAGGAGTGAATGATGTTGGCACAAGTTCTGGTAAGGTTGAGAAGCTTGAACAGAAGATAGATTCACTTACAACTTTGGTCACTCAACTGGCCATCAACCAGAAGAAGTTGTCCCTGCCTGCTAGATTATGTGGCATATGCACATCCGCTGAGCACCCCACAGATGCATGCCCTTCTGTGCAGCAGCAACCAACGACTGGTGCTGACCAACCTGAGGCATATGCCGCCAACATCTTCAACAGTAGAAACCAGCAGCCACAGAACTTTGATCTCTCTACCAATAGATACAACCCTGGTTGGAGGAACCATCCCAACCTGAGATGGTCTGATCAGCAGCAACCTTCACAGGTTCAATTTCAGAACAATTCTAGACCACCATATGTACCTCCTCCAGTCCAGCAACATAGACAACAACAACAGGCTAATTCTGCACCACCAGCTCCTACTACTGAGCAGCAGCCTTCATTGGAAGAGCTGATGAAACAGATGACCATGCAAAATCTCCAATTCCAACAGGAAACTAGAGCATCCATTCAAAGACAAGAGGCCTCCATTCAATCTTTGACCAATCACATGGGACAGATGGCAACAGCAATCAACACTATGCAATCTCAGAATTCTAACAAGTTGCCATCCCAAACAGTGATCAATCCAAACCAGAATGTGAATGCCATTAGTCTAAGGTCAGGGAAGCAGATTGTCACACCCACACCAGAATCTGACCTCAACAAAGATGATCTAGTTTCAACCAACAAGAAGAGCCAAATGGTCGAGGATAGTGAGCACACAAGGACCAGAAAATCCAATCCAGCTCAGCCTTCCACAAGCGCAACACCTGCTGCTGCCCAACAACCACCCCCCATTCCTCTTCCTTTCCCACCAAGGGGGGTGACTCAAAGCAAGAAAATGGAAGAGATTGACAAAGAGATACTTGACACATTCAGGAAGGTGGAAGTCAACATACCCCTTCTTGATGCAATCAAGCAGATTCCAAGGTATGCAAAGTTCTTAAAGGATCTATGCACACACAAACGGAAGCTCAAGGGCAATGAGAGGATCAACATGGGAAGAAATGTCTCTACTCTTATAGGTAAACCCGTCCCTCATATTCCTGAAAAGTGTAAGGATCCTGGAACTTTCTCTGTGCCTTGTATCATAGGTAATACTAAATTTGAGAATGCTTTGCTAGATTTAGGAGCATCTATTAATGTTATGCCTATGTCTGTTTTCAAGTCTCTTTCACTTGGACCCCTTCAACCTACGGGTGTGGTTATTCACTTGGCAAATAGATCTACTGCCTACCCCGCAGGTTTGATAGAGGATGTCCTAGTTCGGGTTGAAGAGCTTATCTTTCCTGCTGATTTTTATATTCTTGATATGGAAGAGGACACCTCTCGTAGTGCTGTCCCTATCATATTAGGGAGACCATTTTTGAAAACAGCCCGAACCAAGATAGATGTGCATGCAGGTACACTTTCCATGGAATTTGATGACAGTGTGGTTCGATTCAATATTTTTGATGCTATGAAACATTTTTCTGATGACCACTCTGTTTTTCATGTTGACTTGATTGATGATCTGATTGATGAGCATGTTCTAGACTTTTTGCATGATTATGATTTGCCATCTTTCACTAGCTCATTTACTTGTTCTGCATGTTCTGATTCCGAAATGTGCACTACATGCATTGAAATTGACCAGTTTTTAAATTCTGCTACTGCATCTGTTGATTCATATGATATAGATTCAGATCATGCTAACCCCATTTCTGTTTTGCATGAGTCTAATTCACTTGTTCAGGTGCAGGCGGCAGAATCCAATTCTGCTGCTCCTTTAGTTCCATCTGTGATGCAGACACCTTTATTGGACCTGAAGCCCCTTCCTCCTCATCTCAAAAATGCTTACTTGGAGGCTGAGCAGAAACTTCCAGTGATCATCTCTACCTCCCTTTCTGTTGCTTAAGAGAAGCAACTGCTGGATGTGATTAGAGCAAACAAAAAGGCAATAGGATGGACTTTGGCAGACATACCTGGTATTAGCCCCTCCATGTGCATGCATCGAATTTTATTGGAGGATGGGGCTAAACCAGTGAGACAACCCCAGAGACGGTTGAACCCCCAGATTCTTGATGTGATGAAGAAAGAGGTCACCAAGCTGCTGCAAGCTGGCATTATCTACCCCATTTCAGACAGCACTTGGGTAAGCCCGGTTCAAGTAGTTCCCAAGAAGTCTGGTGTGACAGTTGTCAAAAATGAGAAGGATGAGCTGATTCCCACTAGAGTGCAGAACAGTTGGAGAGTCTGCATTGATTATAGGAAGCTCAACCAGGCGACCCGCAAGGATCACTTTCCTCTTCCCTTCATTGATCAGATGTTGGAGCGCCTGGCAGGTAAATCTCACTATTGCTTCTTAGATGGTTTCTCTGGTTATTTCCAAATCTGTATTGCACCAGAGGACCAACATAAGACTACATTTACCTGTCCTTTTGGTACATTTGCTTATAGGAAGATGCCTTTTGGCCTATGCAATGCTCCTGACACTTTTCAAAGATGTATGATGAGTATTTTTAATGACTTACTTGAGCATTGCATAGAGGTCTTCATGGATGATTTTAGTGTATATGGTTCCTCTTTTGATGCATGTCTTGATAGTTTGTCTAAGGTGCTTAATAGGTGCATTGAGACTAACCTTGTCTTGAATTTTGAAAAATGTCATTTTATGGTAGAACAAGGCATAGTCTTAGGGCATATTATTTCGCATAAGGGCATAGAGGTTGACCCTGCTAAGCTGCATGTAATATCACATTTGCCTTACCCCTCTTGCGTGCGAGAGGTGCGTTCTTTTCTTGGCCATGCAGGTTTCTATCGCAGGTTTATTCAGAACTTTAGCAAGATAGCCCTTTCACTATCCAACTTGCTTCAAAAGGATACCGCATTTGAGTTTGGAGACCAATGCAAAAAAGCATTTGATGAGTTAAAGAGAGCACTCACCACCACTCTCATCATCCAACCACCTGATTGGACCCTCCCATTTGAGCTCATGACCGATGCCTCGAATTATGCTTTGGGAGCAGTTCTCTCCCAAAGGGTTGGTAAGATGTCTCATGTGATTTATTATGCATCTAGGACTTTAGATTCAGCACAAGTTAATTACACCACAACTGAAAAAGAGTTGTTAGCCATTGTCTTTGCACTTGATAAGTTTAGATCATATCTATTAGGCTCTAAGGTTGTGGTGTATACTGATCATGCTGCTCTGAAGTATCTTTTGAAAAAGACAGATTCCAAACCTAGGTTGATTAGATGGATGTTGCTCCTCCAGGAGTTTGATCTTGAGATTTAGGATCGGAGTGGTGCACATAACCTTGTCGCAGATCACTTGAGTAGAATAGAGAGAGAGGAGGATGCATTTCCTATCCGGGATGACTTCCCGGATGAGCAGCTTTTAGTTTTGCATGTTTCACATCCCCCTCCCCTTATTCCTTGGTTTGCTGATATTGTAAATTATATAGTTGCATCTGTTTTTCCACCCTTGGCATCCAAAGCTCAAAGAGACAAATTGAAGAGCGATGCCAAGTATTATGTATGGGATGACCCCTATTTGTGGCGTTTTTGCAGCGATCAGGTCATTCGCAGGTGCATTCCAGACCAGGAGATCCAATCAGTTCTCAAATTTTGCCATGCTTCACCAGTTGGAGGCCACCTTGGCACTCAAAGGACAACACGAAAGGTGCTGGATTCTGGATTTTATTGGCCTACCATCTTCAAGGATGCAAGCAAAATCTGCAGCTCATGTGAGCAATGTCAAAGGGCAGGAGGCACCCTATCTTGGAGGCAACAGATGCCGCAACAACCTATGTTGTTCTGTGAGGTGTTTGATGTCTGGGGTATAGATTTCATGGGCCCCTTTCCTGTTTCTTTTGGTTTTTATTATATCTTACTTGCTGTGGATTATGTATCCAAATGGGTGGAAGCTAAGGCCACCAGGACTAATGATGCTCAGGTTGTTGTAGATTTTGTCAGGACTAATATCCTTTGCAGGTTTGGCATACCTAGAGCCATAGTCAGTGATCAAGGCACACACTTCTGCAATAGATCCATGCAAGCTTTGCTCAAGAAGTATGGGGTTGTGCACAAAGTTTCTACACTATATCACCCCCAAACCAATAGGCAAGCTGAGATTTCAAATAGAGAGATCAAGCGGATTTTGGAGAAGATGGTGAAGCCTAATAGAAAGGATTGGAGCACACGATTGGAGGATGCTCTATGGGCCCATCGGACTGCCTACAAGGCACCCATAGGGATGTCACCTTATCGGGTTGTTTTTGGTAAGGCATGCCACCTGCCTGTGGAGATAGAGCACCGCGCATATTGGGCTGTGAAGCAATGTAACTTAGCTCTTGATCAAGCGGGTGAGGAGAGGAAGCTGCAGTTGAGTGAGCTAGATGAGATCCATTTGGAGGCCTATGAGAACTCCAAGTTCCACAAAGAGAAGACCAAGAAGCTCCATGATAGCTCAATTTCCAGAAAGGAGTTCTTGGTTGGTCAAAAAGTGTTGCTCTACAACTCTAGGCTTGGAATCATGAGTGGTAAGCTCCACTCTAAATGGATTGGACCGTTTGTAGTCACCCAGGTGTTTCCTTATGGCACTGTCGAGATCAAGAGTGAGTCCACAGACAAGAGCTTCAAAGTCAATGGCCACCGACTCAAGCCTTTCCTAACCTCTCCTACTTTGGATGATGCACCTGTGGAGGAAGCCTCATTGGTCGACCCCATTTTTGACCCACCATGATTTAGGGAGTCTTCTTTTCTCCTTCCTTACTCTTTTTATTGCACTTGTCTATATCTGTCTGATTCTGCTATTTGTGTTCCATTGAGGACAATGTGTGATTTAAGTGTGGGGGGAGAGTAGTTTAGGTTGCATATTTTTGCTTTGATTTTTTAGGTTTTGCTAAGTTTTGGGCATTTTCTTGCATGTTTTTGCTTCATTTTAGTAGAGTCTTGGTATCTTGTGTCTGAATTCATGCATTTCTGTGTGTAAAGTTGCTTTTGATAATTAAGAGGTGGTAACACTGTGATAGAATTGTCCCTTTTGTGAGGATTTGAGCCTTAATTGTGGGTGGATTGCTATATATGCCACCTAATTTTTCTTTCATGTGTGATTGCACTCTGGATTACTTGCACTCTAGAACTTGACTTGACTCTTGTTGATACTTGATATTCCCATGCACATTTTGAAATGATTTAGGCATTGTTTTTTCCTTGAATAAGCCACTAGCCATATGAGCCTACCTTGAATGAATTTATCCTTTGATAGCCCCTTTGAGCCTTTATATCCCTTTTCTTTGTTCTTTAGCTCATTACAAGCCTATGACTGAAAAACCATGATTGTCCTAACCTTAGGGAATGTTGGAGCTTTGGAATTGTTTTGGGAATGGGTATTAAGTAAGCGAGGGTGCTTTGTTCTTCATCTCTTGTGAGTTCTGGGTTTTGCCTCTATGGTCGGTGATGTAATTATGGCTTTATCTCATTATGCCATTTTTATTGTTTCTTCTTTTCTTTCGTTCATGAAGTTCTGCAATGTAATGCAATTCAAAAAAAAAAGAAAAAAAAAAGAAGAAGAAGAAGAAGAAGAAGAAAAAAATGGAATAAAAGGTTGATTGAGGCATGGAGGTTTGGAATTAGAGGTTGTTGTTATGTTTACCATTTCATTCTGGGGTGGATTGTGCTTATTTTTTTTTTACTTGTTCCCCATTGCTCCTCTATTCCCTGGGTTTTAGCTACATTTCCCATATTTTTATCCTACCTTGTCCTTGGCCCCATTACAACCCTGAAAAGACCTTTTGATCTTAATGTGCATGTGTGTTGATTGTTGATGTTAGAGGCTTGTCAAGCCTATGGTTGTGTTTGTTTTTCATGATGTGCCTTGAGTGTAAACACTGATTAACCTTAAACACTTGAGTGTAAACACTATTGAGTGATCCTTGTGAGTTTCTATCCTCTTTGTGACTACCATCTTGATGTCATTGGTTTTCTTTGCATATTTGAAATAATTGGATGATGTTCATGAATGCCTTGATTCTTTGGTCCTTATTTTCTTCGTGTGCTCGATTTTGCCCATTTCTTTGCATTTCCTAGAATTCATTGTGCAGTATGTAATCTCTTAGGTTTGCATTCATTAGTTGTAGTAATCTTGTTACATGATTCACTTTGGTGCATATTGATTTTCTCAGTCCTAATTCTTAGTTTTGCCCAGGAGTGCAAAAGGATAAGTGTGGGGGTATTTGATGAGCATTTTATTTCCCATTTTTCCTTGCATTATTTTACTCCTATTATTGATACTTGTTGCCTATTTGACATTGTTTAGCTTGATTTAGTGATTTAGAGTTTATTGGACTAATATTCTGAATATTGTTTAATTTGGGATTATTTAGTCTAATTAATTCTATTTCTATTTTCAGGTCATATTTGGCACAAGGGCTTTTTGGACATTTTGGGAGTGAAGATTTAATTTTGGGAGTGAAGATTTAATTTTGGAAGAGAAGATATATGATGAAGTGAAGATTGTAATCTATCTTTAGGATTAGTTGAGATTTAGTTATATCTTTTAAGATTTAGATTTTATCTATAAGATATTTTTTAGATTTAATTTAGAGATAAGCTTTCCTTAGGATTTGGGCCCATGATTTAGGCCCGTTTTGTGATTTAAAAAGCCAAATTCGTGTAAACCCTTGGGAGACCTTCCATTCACGTTTTTTTTACATTCTCTCTCATAGAGAAGGCTTAGTTTTGCTCTCCAAGCTTCTGGTGGCTGCTAGGGTTTCTCTCTCTTCCCTTTTCTACACGTTTTTGGTATTTTTCTTCGTGGAAGGCTAAACTCTTAGGTTAAATCCCTTTGGTAATGTATCACATACTCTTGAGGTTTTATTCTTAATGCTATTTCGTTTTTATTCACTGTTTTCATGCTTATTGATATGTTATGGTTCGCTTAGTTCCATTCTATAGAGATAATCCATGTGTATGAATGCTTAATTTATGCAAACTCGTAAAAACTCCATGCTTTGACTTTTAATGCTTAATTAGAGGTTTGGGTTTTGGGGTGAGAATTGAATTTTCGCTTAGTATTTAATTCTCACGAGTTGGACAGTGAAGAGGAAAGAAATTGATCTTTTGTGACCGATGATAGAGTTGTGAACGCGAGCCAAAGGGGTTTATCCGCTTTTCCTTATCTGTTTCTTCGTTTTGATTTAATTCTTTTTTGATTTCAATTATTCAATATTCAATACAAAAAAAAACCCCCCTGTTTTCTATGCATACTATGTGTTCGACCTTTTGCTTGATAAGATATTCCTTGGGAGACGACCTAGGAGTCACTTCCTAGTACTATACTTAAACTGTTTTTATTTGTATCGGGTACGGCCTCGATCAGGTTGTTCTGATAGTATGGAGAGTACTTCATCAATTCCTCGAACTTAGCCGCGTACTCACCCACACTCATACTCCCTTGCTTCAGCTGTAAAAACTCCACCTCCTTCTTTCTCCTCAAATCTTCAGGGAAGTATTTATGGAGAAACTTCACCGTGAATACACCCTAATTTACATCCCTTCCTTCATACTGCAGAAGTTGAACCGTGTGATTCCACTAATTCTCAGCTTCATCTTCTAACATGTAGACCGCATAGGCCACTTTTTGAGCTTCGTTACAGTCCAAAGTTCTCAGAATCTTATCCATAGTGTGAATCCACTTGTTGGCCTCCTTAGGTCTAAATCCTCCTTCAAACTTGGGTGGATTACAACTTCTAAAATCAGCCAGACTCTTTGCCTCAATGTTACCCACATTGCACTGATGAGGCGGGTTAACCGGTTGAGGTGGTTGCTGAGCTCGTTGTTGCATCGATTCCAACACCGCGGTAATCCTTTCTAACATCGTATTGGTGTGATTTTGATTTCTAGTTGCCATAATAGACCTGTGCTATATGCTCATGGTCACATATGTTGAACTAAGAAAACATTCCTCACACCACCTATACTAAAACTATAGCTTATACTTTTAAATCTACAATTAATTGTGTCTTGTGCTCGAAAGAGGCAAGATACAAACAAGTCAATTGTATCTAAAGCTCAACAAACAAGATACTAACATTCAAAGTAATGAACATGCCCTGGAGATACCTGCTTGATGTTGATGGCTACCTTTCTGCAACTACTTTCACTACTACAAGATCTGACTTTTGCTCTGATACCACTAAGTGTGACACCCTTTCTCCCCAAGAGATAAATACTATAATAATTAAGTATTTCTTGGAAAATATATGGACTTGTTATTGTATAGAAAATGTGAGAATAAAATTTTTCCTTTAAAGCGGGTGCACAAACCAACACTTGGAATTCTTGGAGGAGAAGTTCTATATTGTTTCAAACCGTTGAATTGAATTCGGCGATTTCGAAAACCTTTTCACAAGCTGAATAGCATTCGCATTTGAAATTGTATTTATATGATAGAAAGTAAAGGAAGCTATTCATTCTTTTCGTTTTGTAAAACTGACGTCATCTAATCCTTTTTTACAGCCGATCTCTTAAGAAAGATTAAATCAGAGTAAGCGGAAATTTTAGGACTATGCATCTAATAGAAATATACACATAGGTTATATATATATATATATATATATATATATATGTGAAAAGAGTCATGAGTACATAGTCCCAGTAACAAAGTCTCCAAGATCCAAACAAGTCCATAACAGATCTACATCATAGTGTAACCATAGCCCTAGAGTACTCAAAAGTATATCTATAAAATATATACATAGAAAAATATGGACTCTAGAGGTGGTCGCGTAGATCTGGCAGCATCATCAGTAGTAGTAGTGATAGTAGCAGTCTCCAAGAAGCAAAAGGTAACAGCATCATCATCAACACAGCAGCAGCAGCAAAATCTCCTCCACAGCATCCCCACACCGGATCCTCTGATCCTCATCATATACCATATGCGCATACCTAGGGATCGTCATCCTTCCAATCACTCCCATTAGAATGCACGACAGACTCGCCTCCGTTCTCGTCCTCCACTAGATCCTCCTCGATCTCATCCGATGGAGAGTGTACCCTACCACTGGGTATGGGGTCAGGTGATGGTGAGACCCTGACTGGGCTCCTCGGATCAGAAGGGGGAGTCTCCTCGCGAACGACTCTCGAAGTAAAAGGGTGTGAGGGGTAGGTCGAAAACGAAAACTGTGATAAGAGCGAGCTGGTCGCGTGGGAGGTGGTCCATGATATGTGTAAAATAGGGGTACGTGCATAGTGTATATGATGGGAATCCTAAATCTACGAGGACGAAATCGAATCAACGGGTTCGGATGGTAGAAGGTGATCTCCACCTCTCCCTCGAACACCGCGCGATGGTCCTCATAGATCCATGTGCCACTAGGAAGTGGTCGGATCTCGACACAAGCGATGTAACGAGACATCACCTACAAGGGCAAAGGGGTAAGCATTTCTATACACATAATCAACAGAGTATAAATATGTACAATATGGATATGTATGTATGTGACAATGAACAACAATCACATTTAGCATATAGCATTTATTGGATGCAAATAGGATGCTCATACTTCTTTCACTTATCACATTAAATTTAAATGAGTAGCATGATGCATGATTTTAGCTCTCAAGCCTATGTCCATCAAACTATATCACTCTCTGACGTCCATCCCTGACAACCCAGCACTCAACCGTGCGTTGCATTCCTAGGTATGCAACATTTCGTACATTCACCAAGAATGTACACGTCAAGCTTGGAATCCATGCCACCCGAGCATATCCCGTCATCCAAACGGACCGTCATCCAAACGGTGTTACCATATCGGCATCCACTAAGCCGACCACGTCAACAACGTGTCATCAAGCAAGCATATTGGCACTCCCAGAGGCCCTCCACATGTTTACCAAAAACATGATATACGTCCTACCATCCAAACTCCAGAATGAATGCATTTTATTTTTAAGCTCAAAGGAAATTGATTAGTATATTACAGGCCACCTAGGCGCATTTCATTATCAAAAAGGACCGTCACCAAACGGTATACTTATATTAATCAACTTCTTTTAAGTCCAGATCCCTTGGATTATCGTTGTTAAATCCTTAACCAATTAAGTCAGAATTGGAAATGGTGTTTTTCAGGTTCTGTGTGAATTACTCGAGTATCATTCAGCACACTCGAGTGTTCTTCAACTTTTCCAGATTACTCGATGTTCCTCAAGATACTCGAGTGTTCATGACTTTCTGAGGATTTGGGTTTCAGATTCATAAAATACTCGAGTAGTTCATGGGTACTCGAGTAGCTCATCATGAATTCCAGAATACTCGAGTCACCCCTACATTACTCGAGTGGTTTGCCTTAACATGTCCTCAGGTATCATTCGATACTCGAGTACTGGGCTTGATACTCGAGTGTTCTTTCTCAAAATACATTGTTTTATTAACATTTTACTCGAGTATCCAACCCACTACTCGAGTGTTTTAGTGCAGAACATACTGAAATCTTACTTTTAACACACCATTTTCAATTCTACCAATTTCTAGTCCAATCCAGGGATCAACAAGGTTCACATATCATATAATGGACATATTACAACACTCATTTCATATCAAATAACAGATTTGACAGAGAATCAATCATTAATGCATAAAATACGCAATTTGGCAACTCAACACCTCAAATTGCAAAATAAGCATCACCCTCATAAAACAATGATCATTTAAGCTTGCATGCATCATTATAAACTTGCTCCAAACAACCAGAGAGCAAAGCTTGGTCTCCAAACCAAAGTTCCTATTCAAACTAAGCCTTTAGAGCCTCTTGGTGGCTCTCTAATACAATGAATGGAATTTAAACTCTATCTAGTGTACAAAATTACTTCCCCTTACCTTTCAGACGTGAATCAATCAGAGAATTTCCAAAGAAGAGCTTTCCAACCCCAAAAACCACTTTAAGCTTCACATGCAGAGCAGTTTGAGTGCACCACCAAGATTGAATTGGTTCACACATGAAACAGAGATATAAATTGGGGATTTTAGATTTTCTAGACTCTATGCAACATATACCAACTAGAGAAATCGAATTTGGGACTCAGAGACTCGTGAGTTTACCAGAAATCGAAATCGAAGTAAGCTCCAGACAACAGCTTGACCAAGAACAGCTCCACCTCCAAACCTTGAATCTTCCACCACACTCACTCAATCCTCACGATTTTGGTGTTTATACAAAGCTCGTGATGTGAGCTTTGTATTAGTGTATGATGTGTAGCTCAAATCAACTCACAGAGGATGAATCAAAAGAAACAAGTTCAGAACCCTAACTTCTCAACCAACTTCGAATTTGACCAAGAGCTTCAACAAATCGGTGTTGATAGGCTTAAATAGAGTGGGAAGATGCTCATGCACATCGACACGAATGCCTTGAGGTGTTGGGGATGGAGTATTCGTGCAAGAAGAGGAAATCGTTGATGGTGACTCACTCAACGCACTAACTCGTGCAACTCTGACCAGAATACTCGAGTATTCAGAATAATACTCGAGTATTTTGCCCAGTTTTTGAAAAATAATTATTTTATTTACTTTCCCTCCAAAACCTTTCCTATATTTGCTTCTAGGTCCCAACCCAGGGACTAATATGCAAAATACTCATTTCATGCATTATTATATTTATTAAATCCATACACACACATTTACTAACTACATAAACACATATTTTAATCAATGATTAATATAAAAATCATTAATTATAATTAATTTATAATTAACATTTCATTAATCGGGGATTAAAATTTTGGGGTGTTACATATGCTCTCCTTGAAGAAATAAGGGTCTCCAATGTTGAACAATAAGGTAATGATCAGCCACTTTCCATGGTCCTTCAAAGAGGGCATGTTTGTAGTCATCCTCAGCCGAAAATTGGACAAGAAAATACCCCCTTGGCATTTCAATAATTCTTATAGATCCTGCTTTGGCCCAGCTTTTGTTCAACTTGTTTTCCAGAATTCTAACATTGATTCTTTTGCCCAGAACATTGACTATAAGGGCATTCCTCCAAAGTTTGCACCATTCTTCAAATTCCTCTTTAGAAACAACTATCTCCGGACAAGGATTAAAGTTTTCATCATGGTGATCCTCCTCCACTTCCTTGTACCATCTATTTTCAGGGAGGTCATCTTCATCACCTTCATGCAACTCCCATGCAATCTCAACACCAGCATTTTTGAGAAGGGAATCTCTGTAAGAACAAGGAGTGGACTTGACTTCCTGAGATACAATCTTTTCAGCAGATACAACCTCTTCCATAGGTGTAGTAGATTGATCCTCACCTACTTTAACCTTCTTGACACTGCGGCTTTTAAGATCATCCTCCTGCACCGAGACCCCGTCACGTTCACGTTCATTGGAAAAAACCCTAGCAGAGCTCATGATTTTGAGACAAAAAGAAGTTAAAGAATCCTTATGATTTTAATACTTTCAAATGATAGTTTTAAAAGAACCAAAATTAATGATAATTTTAAAGGAATATTAATGCTACAAATCAAATTAATGTCCTTGTTAAGGGTTTATTTATCTCTGATATGTATATGCACTATATAGATACTAAATACAACAATTTAATTTTTAACTTTCACTCGTACATGCTATGCAAATAATATGCTATAAAGCTGATAATCACAACATTCATGAATTAAAGAGTAAAACGACTTTCAACCTTGGATAAATGAAGGGCTAATAAAAGCAAACTAAGGTTGCTTCTGAGTCACAAGTGAAATTCTTGCTAGACTACGTGATTATGATCTTTATCATAAATAAGCTTTTTTTTGGTTTAGTTTATTCTTAAAATATCCATCCTTACATAGGCATCCTGAAATTAGGTATCAATGTACATGTTATGCAAATATACTACACATAGTCATAGAGGTAGATTATACATATTCTAATACAGACAGGGTTGGGCAATCCTATTTGGAAAAGATGAAGCAAGTCATTTTCAGAATGAAGCAAGTCATTTTCAGTTGCTAATTAACATACACTAATACATATCAATACCCAAATAAACAAATCAAGAGGTATATATATTAGCATCACAAATGTAACATTTTGACTAGCTGAAACAACTCATCATTTTTATATATTTTTTAATAGATTAAACTAGTTCTCATGTTGAAAAAGATATCTATACTCAAACATTGAGGGATGACTGGTCTATCAAGTTTACAGCTTTATATCACGGTTACAGTAGTGTCAGTTAATTGATGCTTCAAAATATCATAAAATTTTGGAAGATGAAACTAATTTTGTTTGGAAGACATGCATTTCAGGAAGGCAAATGTTAACAAGTGCCCTTGATACACTTGTTAAGAAGTCAAATGAAGTAAATAACCATTGAAAAATGCATTTTTTTAGATTCTCGAGACACGGAGTAATGTGGACTTACGATTAATTTTCTAAGTTTAGAAACCTTAACAGGTGCCCTTAGGACACTCGTTACCAAGACCCTTTCAAGAATATTTTAGCATTGTAATTATGAGGGATCAAAAAAACGCCAGGTCGTAAGCTTGGGAAATGACCAAAGGTCGTAAGCCTGGGAAACGACCAGAGACTTTTTTTACCTCTACACCACAGCAACACAGCAAATCATCAAAGAGAGAGAGAAAAAAAAAAAGGCGAATCAGTTATAGCATAAAAAAAAGTAAAGAGCAACAGACAAACCGTAAAGAGCAAGGCTGAATTTATGCTTGAGGGAGATTCACGAGGAAGACACCAAGAGGGATAATCACGATTTCGCAGTGAAGAGAAGAGGGATGCAATTTCATAGTGAAGAGGGAGAATTGCCATTCTTGTTATGGGATTAGGGTTTACTTTGGGAGAATACTGAACTGCTGCAAGAGGTTACAGCGTGAGAAGAGTGTGAGAATGAGAAAAAGGGGGGGGGGGGGGGGGGTTACTTACGACCTGCAGGTCGTAGCACACCTTTACGACCCTTTAAAAACTGAGTTTTAACTCGGGTCGTAAGAAGGTGTTACGTAGGTCGTAACTCATAGACTAATTTGATCGACACCCACAAAGTCAGGACTAATTTGACTATTTACTACTCCCTCTAGTCCTTATTATATGACATGCTTAATTGAATTACACATACCAAGGAAATTAATTAGTTTTATGAATTCTATTTGAATATATTATAATATTACAATTTTATGCTTTTACATTTTTTTTTAAAAGTTCCCATTCGTATAAAAAAAAATAGCAAAACAGAGAAAAAAGGATTGAAAAAAGAAAAAAAGAAAAAAAGAAAGGAAGAGATGTTGAAGGCTTAAGCCCAACCCGGTTGGCCTAATCTTTTGACATTCATTCATTCTTCAACAGCACAGGACAACTCTCCTCCGTCCGTCGGTGGTACTGGTGCTGCCCTAATCTTCTCTGTTATCCGCCACCGGTGCGTTTCCTTTCTCCTCTCTCTGTCTTGGATTCTTGTACTAGTTCAATTACTTCGTTAGTTCTCCTCTGTTAGTTACTTATAACATAATATAATATACTGTTATGTTACTTCATTCCATTTACTAACAACACCATATTCATTCATTCATCCATATGTTTGTTTTGAACCAATTACTATATGCATATGGTTTTGTAGTAAATATTTACATATTTCATCTTTTATAATCTAAAGTACTTGTGGGGTGAGACCTTTCTAATGTTTTGGTTAGGGCTTTGAATTCAAAATATTGAATTATTTATGCACTAACTTTGTCCTTTGAAACTGATACTGATTCTGATTGCTCACTGTTGATTCATCTTCTTGCAGTAGGTTATTAAGTGATGAAGACTAAGAAGAAGGAAAAGTCTTTGGCCGAGGGAAGCACTGACATAGAGTGTGTAATCCATGACCATACCCTCTTCTTTGACAACTTGATTGACCTCATCCCTGCCAAGTTTTATCTGCCAGCTGATGAGGATAAGCCATGGTTTCATGGTCTTAGCAAGGCTGCCAAAGCCAACAAAAAGAAACAAACTAAGGAAAATATTAAGAAATCTAGAAGGGACAGGTTGGACCCCGACAAACCCCCTACAACCACTCTCGACCTGCTCAACCAAAGCTTGGGAAAAGAAAAGACAAATGACAAAGAAAAGCTGCAAGGAGATGATCGCTCGGCGACGTATGAACAACTTAGGCAAAGGCTTCATCGCAAACTTGAAGAGTTCCGTGCAGATCGTATCTGTGCAAATCCAGAGGAGAAAGCTAAGAAAAGGGAAGATAGGGATGCAAGGAGAGGGTATCTTGACAAGAAACGCAAGAGGGATGATGGAATTGAAGAAAGTAAATCTGCACCTGATGAGTTGGCAGAGAAAGTGAAGCAGGATGCTGCTGAGGCTTCCAAAGAGCTTGTGTTTGGCCATGTCAAACTTACTAATGATCAAGTGCAAGGGAAGAAGAGGAAAGTTTCAAAGCATAAGGAACTTGAAAGGGCAAAGAGATTGGAGGAAGAAAAGAAGAAAGATCCCGAGAAGGGTGAAGCCATCGCTAAAAAGGAATCATGGAAAGCAGCGATGAGTAGAGCTTCAGGTGTTAAGGTCCATGATGATCCCAAACTGATACAAAAAAGCATACAGAAGGGTAAGAAGAGGCAACAAAAAAATGCCGAGAAATGGAATGACAGAATTCAGACACGGGACCAATTGAAGGCAGAGAAGCAGAAGAAAAGGTCAGATAATCTAGCTGAGAGGAGTCATCAGAAGAAAATGCGTAAAATTGCAAAGAGAGAGAAAAAGCTTTTGAGGCCTGGCTTTGAAGGTCGAAAGGAAGGTTTTATCAATGTCGGTCCCGGCTAATATGGCTTTGATGTTTATTGATTTTTCTCTTTTCATGTCATTACTACCTTTTGCCTTCAAAGAATCAGATAGTCTCAATTTGGGGGAGGGTGCTATAAGTTCCTCTCTGGTTTTGTTGATTTATTGGAAGTAGTAACAATTTTCATTTACTTTATCAAGTATAAGTATATGGCTTGTTTTGGCAATTCAGCAGTGTTACTGTATCTGATTATCACCGGATTCAGAAGCATTTTGTTGAGGGATAGCTATCTCATTCTCAGGCAGTTGTTTTACATCCTAGCCATATTTACATTTTCATTTGCCACTTTTCTTCACAGAAAGGATGTTAATCAGAACCGTATTCTATTATCTGTTCAAAATTTGTGGTTTTATTTTTCATATGCTGTTGTTGTTATATAAGTTTAGTGTATCAGGCCATTAGCATCCATGCTTTTTATTATAGACATAGTTCTGATGTGAAATGATAGTACATATTACATAACAAGAGATTGCTTTGTGGTTCTTTTCATGCTTCAATGTTTGACATGAAAATGAAATATTGCCACAAGCATGAAGTAAATGTGAGCTGGTCAATTTTGTTATGCACTAGAATGTAGAGCTCCATCCTTGTATTTTTTTGGGAAATGCTCAGACTGTTAAGGCCTGATATTTTTTTTTTTTAGGTGTCATCGTGGCTCCATCAAGTTATCATCTGTTGGAAGCTTGAACAAAGTAGTAATTAGTTAATAATAATTTTATAATTTAACTAAATGAGTCCACTAAGTTAACATTGCAACTTTTTAAATCCATCTTGCTTTTGAACTTGTATACTATCAAAGAGAATTTCTTAAAATGCACCGAGAGCAGCAAATTATTCTTCTCAATTTTATTCAACATTTACTACCTCATTTATAGTATTAAAAATATATTTTAAATCAAGAATGACGACGATGTACATGGAACTGATGGCTTGTTCAAGTAGCACCATCTGAGAGGCTGAGAGGAGAGATGGGGATAATAAGGAAAGACAGCTTGAGATGAGGAGTATTGGAAGGGACCCCCCACACCTCTCATAGCATGTCTCTTGAGATGGAGATTTGATGGTTAAACACTTTCATGTAAAAAATAACACGCACATTTAGGCATTGTATTCTCATCTTAATTTTGGGCCTTAGCTTATTTGAAAGATTTTTTCGCTGGGATGACGACAACCGGACACTCAAAATCTATAAATTCATATATTAAAAGATTCTTGGATATTAAAACGAGTTTGGTGGACTTTGTAAATCAAGTAAGAATTTACTATGCAAATTTTTTCCCCTTCCTTTTTTTAATCAATTTTATAAGTTTGTCATAATTTTTTTTTTAAGGTTGGAGTTGCTGTGAACATTAGAAATCATGCTGGAGAAGAGGCAAGAATGCGTCAAAAGTATCAAAATTCTTTAATGAAAACGAGTTTTCCAATCGAGAAACATGCTGCAACCATGCTCACACCTTGTGCCTTTGAGTTGCTTCAACATGAGATTGAGTTATCTACAAAATATGCAGCAACCATAACTGACAACGGCTCTTACTTGGTGCAACATCTTACCAAACTTGATGGAGGTCGTTCTGTAACTTGGATAAAGGAAAAAAAATCAATTCATTGTTCTTGTAAAGAATTTGAATTTACTGGGATATTGTGTAGACATGCTATTCGAGTGTTGTTGAAAAATGACTTGTTTAGTATTCCAGAAAAATATCTTCCTTCTCGATGGAGAATAAAAAGCTCGTTGATCCCACAATCAAGACACATAATCAAGTGCAATAATAACTCCTCTGTTGAGTTTCGATCACTAGTGCAGTGTTTAAACGTTGAATCTTTAAAGACCAAAGATCGAGTTAAAATAGCTACAAAAGAGTTAAAGAAAGTCATTGAGTATTTAAAAGGTATTCCTGAAATTCAACAAAACCGACTTGCCGACACATGTTTTATGTCACAATATTTTCGAGAATGATAAGTCGGAAAATTTAATAAAATTTCGAGAGTCCCGAGTCGGAAAGAATTTTTCCGAAACTTGACAGTTGGAAAAGTACGTACAATTATAGAAAAAAAGCGTATGTTAGTGCCAAAGCAATCACAAACACGAACACTACTTCAGTGATGCACCAAAAACTCGATGTTGATGATAGTGGATGCAAAAAAAACCATTACTTTTGGAAGTTGAGAAGCTAGGTTTGAAAGGAAGAGAAAAGGTATATGAAAAGGTGTTTCGGGTTCATGGATAATTTAGGAAGATGAAAAGGGTTTTGGGGTTCATGAATAAATGGGGTTTGGGGTTCATGGATATTAAATGGGGTTTGTATTCTAATATTTTTGTTAATTAGGGCATTTTATTAATTTCCTGTTTAAAATTGGGGTTTGGGCATAGAAAGTGGGATTTGAAAATATAATTTTGCTCCTTAATTGTTATTTTTTATTGAAAGGTATAAACACGATGCCTCAATTTCTTCAGCACTAGTCTAAAAATGATTCTGAGATTCTCGTCAATGGACAATAAGCTTTTCAAGAGGAGAATAAAAAATATCCCACGCCACGATTATTTTAGCCCATGATATTTACTGAAAGTACCACCCCTAATTCGACTAACCATCGATTTAGTAGCGGTTAGAGAGATACATGATGTTTTACGATCACTATCTCGAGAGTACTCTACATAACTCTTGATATTTTCTTCAATATATATTCAACATGTTTCCAAAGATGAGGAACAAGTTGCTATATTCCCTTATCCAGACTCATTTGTTGATGACGAGGAACCTTGTGTCTAGTTTCCCTATTCGCTTTAGGGTTCAAAATGAGAAGAACTTCATGTTGAATTCCTTTTCCTGGACTCTTGCCAAGTGTGAGGAACCTTCAGCCAGGCTTCCCCCTTAGGTCTTGTATTCGGCAAGTAGGAATCTTCATGCTAGATTTCTTTCTTCGAACTCACTAGACGACTTGAGAAACCTTGCACCGAGTTCCCCCCCTTCAAACTCTAGTTCCGGATAAGGATAATATACTGTTATGGACCGGTTCCACGAACCAATAAGAACCGGTACCACAGATCAATAAGTGCCGGTATCACAGACCAACAAGTATCAATCCGGCATACCGGTAATCCGACATCAATAGCCAATCAATGCGTAACCGTTGTAACAGTGAGTTATTATTGGTGCTCATGATGACATTCGTGGAGGCGTTACACTTGCAGCCTTAATGCCTCATCATTGGCCATCAAGCCCATTCATGAAAGGTATCAATGTCTCAAATCCTTCACCCTATAAATACAGGTAGTGGCCGAGGTATGAAACCAACTCCTAACTCTCTCATTTAACACGACACACACACCACCCCCAATTTCCATGACACGGCTGACAAAATTCTTTAACCGAGAACCCGTAAGACATCAACAAAATCGGCTTGCCGACACATGTAGGATAACACCCCACAACAGTAGATAAATAATTTAAAATTTTGTTGAGGGTATAATTGGTATATGAGCTATTGAAGGTTTATTTAGTTTCTTGAAATTAAAACTACTTGAAATAACTTTCTAAAAACTATCTTTCAAAATCTACAAACTCCTTTTCTAAAAGCTATAAGATCTGTCTAATTTGTGTTCACCAAACGAGGTTAGTAGCTTATTGACTAAATTTAAAAGTTTTTAACTAGCTAAAAAGGTCCCCATATTTTCAATTCTGCCACACTGCATCTCTCCAATTTCATTTTCCAAGTTTTCAATAGTTTTATCAGAAACAATGAAAACGTCAAATTCTATTTTCAAATTTTCATTTTTTTAAGAAGTGTTTTGGAAAAATGTTTTTATTAAAACCTAATCAAACATATTTTTAGTTGGATTTTCTATATTCATTGAAAATGAAAATAGAAAATGGGTAAAACAAGTCGACCTTAAGTATCCATATGGAACTACAAATTAACAGCACTATCAATTGTTACCTTGTATAACTTGCTTCCCGAAAACTTTTTTCCTTTGTTTTCGTTTTTCTTTCTCACCATGTATAGAATTGCAGAATCGACATCTTCTCAATTGCACAATGGAGCACCTCTTCCATAGCCACCGGAAAACGAAGCTTGAGAATCACGATTTTTACTAGTCAACATCACCCTTGGTTGACTTATTTCGTACTTCTATTTGAGATCGAAAAGAGAGACAAAATCCCTAAATGCCAATGATAAAAACGAGGACGAAGGCAACGATCCTATAATCCAAGTGATAAACAATGTGAATTAGAAGCCAAGTAGGATTATTTTAACACTGTGAATGACATTGTTAACATAAGGATCAATTTGATTTTTATTAAAAACATAAAGAACCAAAATAAACATAAAAAAAAAACAAAACAAATAAAAAAAAAAAAGAGTATAAGAACGAACGGAGGCGGAGGGGGAGGGGGTGGGTTTGATAGAGCGCATAGGCATAGCCAGTGAGTTCCTCTCTTCTCCCTCCCAAACAAACAAGTTGGATTTGAGTGAGAGTGACCGCGGCGGCAAGGTATAGTATAGGGAATTGAGTATGGAATGGGGGTGGCCGGCGATGTAAGCTTGCTTACACTGCTGCCTGCTACTTAGTAGTTAGTTAGTTAACTTAACGGACTACGTCTCCTCTCTTCTCTTCTCTTCTCTTCTATTCCTCTATTCCTTGTTCCTGTTCCTGTTCCGTTCCGACACAAACCCTAATAATTCATCTTCATCTTCATCATGATGTGGACTAATGTTTTCAAAATCGTACGTTTCCTTTCCTTTACTTTTCTCTTTCTCTTTCTCTTTCTCTTTCTCTCTGGATGGATGGATTCAATTATTATTATTGAATTATTGATGACATGTGCAGGGAGGTCTTCATCAGATATCATGGTTTCAATTCCTCCCTCACGAGCCTGATCTCACCAATCCTCCTGCTGATGCTGCAACCTTACTGGTGCTTTCATCTCATCTCCAATTGCAGAAGCAAGGATTCTTATCTTCCTGGACCAATTCCTTTGTCGGTCCCTGGGATCCTTCGCAGGGTTTGCACAATCCCGATGAGAAGATTAAGCTCTGGCTTTTTATCCCCGGCCGCCATTCTTCCCTTCTCGACAATGCTCATTCCGCTGTTTCCAGGCTAAGAGGTATCTTCTCTTCTCTTTTCTTATCTAATTCAATTCAATTCAATGTATTTTCTCATTTCTTTCTTTCTTTCTTTCTTTCAAGTCGTTGCTTCTGGCCTTTGGCTGCCTCCTGGGGATTCCGAAGAGGTTGCCGCTGCTCTCTCTCAGGCTTTGCGTAATTCTATTGAAAGGTTTGTTTACATTTTATAATAATATTATAATGGAGATAGACAAATTGCTTGCTCTGTCTGTCACTTGATATCTTGCTGCCAATCATTTTTATCTTGTTCATTATTTCGTCCGACCGTCCGCAGATCACTTATTGGGTTTAATTACATGAGATTCGGAGATGTATTCTCAAAGTTTCATCAACTTCAAAGCGAACAACTCTTCCGGTATGTTTTATTTAGTATATTTAACTCGTACAAAGAAATTACTACCTATTTATTTTGGTTCTTTTTACTTTAAAAGTGAATGAAATCTATCGTAAATGTGTCGTACACCGAACTAACTCAACATCTTCTATGTAAGAACAACTTTCCGAATTGTAAACTGTACCATTACTGCCTTTTTTTGTTTCTTTTTTCCCTATAAGACCTCAAATTTCTTATTGATTCGGGCTTGCTGCCTGCATTGAACTCAATATCGCAAAATCCAAATCCCACCTAATCTGAATGGAAATGCAATTGTGTGTGATATAGCATCTTCTCTGCTTTATGACAGTAACCCAGTTTTATTACAGTAATTCGTAATTTGAATTTGCCATTTCGTGTTTCTGATATTTATAGGAGAGGACATCCGGCAGTTGAGTTTGTGTTTTCTGCAACCGAGGAGGCTATCTTCATACATGTCATAGTATCTTCAAAGTAAGATGGTGCTAAAATTTAATCGGTTTTTAGTTTCTCTGGCATTGAAATATTTACCTACTATGTTCTCTTTATTCAATTAGGCATATCCGGACACTTACTACAGGCGATCTAGAAAAAGTATTAAAACATTCTACAGAGGCAACATATAGACAGCCAGGTTGGTATCCATTATGTGCATGAGAATTTCTATTCTTTGATATGCTATCTATCCGCCTTTGATGGTACTAAAACATTCAGGTTATGCTTGCTTTTGTTTGGTGCATATTGATAGAGAACAATGCTATGATTTTAAAGATTGGCTTGTAGTGACTCCTTTTCTCTGGGTTAGCATTTTGCATTTGCATACCGTTGTTAGTCAATATGATCAATATATTATTTTTGGTGTATTGCAGAATTTCAGAAGGATTGGAGAGCATTGTTTTACTGAGTTTTATTTTTTTAGAGAATTTGTTATAGATATTTGTATATTTTGAAGGGACTTGTGGACCATACTCATGTAACCCTGTTCTTTTCTTACCAAAAAATTTCATTCTTTGGTATTTAAAAAAAGATAAAATTTGTTATTTCTCTGCCTATCTCTGTTGTCACGTCTACACCTGTCATTGTGTTTCTCTGTTTTCAGGTGTTATATTTTGATGAATGTGTATTGCTAGTTACAAAAATCCAAAAGGGTTACTGAATTCATCTTAGTTCTCTTGATCACTTTTTTTTTGGCACCATATTTGATTTTTATTTCACATTATTTTGTAGCAGTGATCGTTTCTCCTCATGGAATACGTGGCAGCCTGACTGGTTGTTCTCCAAGTGATCTCGTCAAGCAAAGCTATCTTAGGTTCCTTTTGCAACCTTTTACAGATAACTTTGATATATCAGAATATCACCCATGACTGAATTCCATGTTTTTCTTTATTTTTTATTGTTTTATAGCAGTTCTACCAAGTTTAAGGCGTCGAATGGAATTTTAGGTCTCCCATATCATGTTCCCCAGAGTGCCGGTTGCCAGCTGAGGGGGCAAAATTGTTATGTTGAAGTAAGTCTTGGCTTCTCTAGATCTGGACCTGACAAGGCATCGCAGCAAAACAAAAATAATGTCAGGAATTTAGCCAAGAATCATTCGTCCGAATCTCCTGCTGTGGGACAAAGTGATGGCAATGGATCACCTAACCATTTGACAGACTATGAGAAAACATTTCTCTATCCAGCCGAGGCAGTGCTTGTGCCAGTTTTACAAACATCACTAGCAAGATCTTCTTTGAGAAGGTTCTTTTTATATGTACTTGACTCTTTGTTATCTTTTTTTTTTTCCACCCTTTCTTTGATTAAACTCTTTGTGTGTCTTTTATGACAATCTTGTCGAGATCATTTCCCTGTTAGATTCTTTGTTGGAGTGCAATTTTTATTATTTTGGGGAAATAAGAACTTTCTTACCCTAAGGATTTCTCAGAAAGATTTAGTATAATAAGTTGTTTTGAACACAGAATAAGCAAAGTCAAACACATAATACATTGGATTTTTATTTTAATGAAAGAAAGAATTCAGTAAGACAAAGAAGATAGTTACAAGGAAGTTATAGAATAAGGCATCCTCCATAATGAGAAAAAAACAAAATAAAACGGCACAATGATAGTACACTTCCAAGTAAGAAGGTGTCTTAGGAGAACCACGATAAGCTGTAGGGTAAAAAATAGGGACAGTCACTGTTCCTAACAGTTCTAGAGAGAGAGAGAGAGAGAGAGAGAGAGAGAGAGAGAGAGAGAGAGAGAGAGAGAGAGAGAGAGAGAGAGAGAGAGAGAGAGAGTACATTTCAATAGGAGTTCCTATTCTTATTCTTTCTCTGCAATCACTCTGATCCTGACAAAAGGCTATGGTCCAATCAAATGAACCAAATAGTAGTATGGACTATGGATTGCACTAGAATAGTTAATTGTGATCAGAGCAAGAGCATAGGCTCCCCACTCCCAAAAGCTTCTGCTGGAGCATTTTACCTTTTGGCAGTGCTAAGCAATAGCAATAGTGCTTTGTTGTTGCTTGAATAACATCCACATGAACCACTAATATAGTTCCTACTATTAATGCTGGCCAGAGCCCATGCCTCATCTGGGTGCTGCAAAACTTTTTGTGTCTGTTTTGAACCCAAAGAACCCATCATCCATATATCCAGAACCTTAAGTCTCTTAGCTGGCGTTTAGTCCACTACCTTTGGTGCCTTTTCATCTCTGTTTTGAATGATTTCCCCTGTTTCAGATGCAGTGCAATTCATCCTTATTTTGATTTACTCAATTAATTTGTTCTACTTGGGCTGTGCAAATTGATTCTTTGGCAGATGAGTATGTTATTATTGCTTTGTGGTTTTCCTGTCATAATAACCGATGCATTTCAGTTCCTAAAAGAGCTGTATGATTCTTACTCTTATTATTAATTTGCAACATACAGATTTTGGCTACAGAATTGGATGGGACCTTCCTTGTCTGGTTCCTTGTCCTTTATTCACAGGTGTGTTCTCTCCCCTGTCTCTTCCTCTCTCTGTACCTTCTTTTGCCAGAGATGCTTCAATATCGTTACATCTTTTATTAAATAGATTGATTGCAAGGCCTATATCATGTATATTTGGTCTTCAGCTGATGGCTATTCATAGGAATTCCTATTTCCTGCATACAGAGAGATTAGGTAGCCTTGTTGCATATTTTTGTTTTCTCATGTTTTGTGTTGTATTTGGTATTTTCTGTTTCAATGCATATCCTATTCTCTCCTTAGTTGTACTTTTCCTCTTTTCTATTATAAAGTTTCTTTTTCTTAGAAGATTTGTTGATATGTAGCAATTGGTTTATGGACAGACCTTTTTTTTAAAATTCTATACCTCAGCCAGATGTTATCTCTATGAAATATCAGCTGATTTTTTTAACTCATACATATGATACGGTACATTTGATGCTGTTTTAGTGAAATCCTCCATTTTCAAGTCACAAACTCTTCATCTTTTTCTGTCTTTTACAGTGTTGGTAATGTGGATTCTGCTGAAGATCCTTGGACTGAAATCAATGGAACCCGCACGCAAAATAGTTATGATAGTAGTAGTAATAGCAATAGCAGCAGCATTAGTAGCTTAAGTGCCAGCTCCAGTGATAGCGATTACAAGACTACAGGACCAAGTGAACTAGAGGCAGATGCTGATTCTTTTACATGTAGACAGCCAGTGGTATCTTCCGGTGATCAGTTGCAAAGTGATGGCCTCAAATTGGTATATAATTAAAAAATAATTTTGTTATTGTTCTTGTTTTGGACTTAGGTAGAAAGTTTATAAATTGAAGTTTATTAAATGATGTATTGTACTATTGTATTCATACTGGTAATGGTGCTAGTATCTTAAGTTCTGGGTACCTGTGCTTGGCCAATTTAATGGGCGTATGCATGCAAATATGCATCTTACCCCATAAGTTAGCCATGTATTTGGTTGTTTGCTCACGCAGATGGCTGAATTATTGTGTTTTTAAACTAAGTTGAGATAAATGCTTATTATTTAGTTTTGCTTCTTGAATATGTGGAAGATTTGTTGGCCTTATTCAACGTGCTCTTGTTGTAGTATTGTCTGGTTTTTTTGGAGGAAGGAGTCTTTTTTATTTTTCTGTTTTCTTATCTTAGTTTTGTGCAATCGAGCACCATATCAACTCCAGTTTCTGTGCACTTGTGCAGGGCTCTAAGCGGACTCGAGAAGGTGTGACGGAGTCATTAAGTACAGCTACAAATGTTCCCGTGCAAGATGCATACATGACTGATTTTGGTTCCATGGAAGTTACCAATTCAGCCACTGCAAGTGTAGGAAATGAGTCTATTGGGTCTTTCTGGGATTGGGATGGTGATAGAGGCACGGGAATTGATATTCAAGCCCTTGTAACTGAGTTGGGTGTTTTTGATGACCTCTTTATAAGTGATGATCTGCCTTTTGGAGAGGTATCTGCCTATATAAAGAATTTTCCTTCTTTTGCTGTCCTTTCTTTTCTCTTTAAAAGCCAGGATTGTAGTATGAGCCACGTTCAAATAATTATATCTTGTTATTATTTAAGGCTTTAATATCTATTGCTACCTACTTTTTTGTCAAGCAGGATAAATGTTTAAAGGTTAAGTTTTACAACTCTGTTCATTTTATTTTTTTAGAAAAAAAGAGTAGAAGTTTAACAATAAGCATTTGATCATTGTTCTTTATAAGTTGGAGCTGGAATAGTCTGGTTCTCCCATGTTTATAAATGCATACACCCCCCTTTGTACTAATGGTTTTTTTTTGCGATGGTACAATATGAGCTTCCCTTTTGAATATGAAGAGGGTATTGTTGGTTCTTTTTTGTGCTTACGAGATTGTTTATTTTGTTTTGTTTCTTTTGTTGTAGTGGTTTAGGATAGGAGGGCAAGATATCCTCCTAATTTCTTATAGCTTATCTTTCCTCTCAATAATTTTTCTTTCTTAATATTTTTCTTTTTCTTTTTCTTTTAATAAATAAAAGTCGGATATGAAAGTGTCCTTTGTTGAATGCATAGTTTTTAAAATTTCTAGAGTTTACTTAGAGTGTTATTTAACTAGAGTATTGATACTGCAAATTTGTAATTTCTTTTTATATCTTTCTGATATCATTGTGATTCCGCCTTGCTTCTGGTCTCTTATATGATTTTATTTTATTGTACGATATATTTTTCTGGCAAAGCCCCCAGGAACTGCAGAATCTCAGGCCCTTGTGTTTACTGCCCCAAATTGTGGAGACGTTAACAACATTCAAGTTGGAGTGATGGATGTTTCAGATCAAATGCTTTTGCCTGTTGGGTTTTCTTCCTTTGAGAGCTTTAATCCACCTCCTCCAGCAGCCTTGGAGGAATGTCTCAACAAAAATCAAGATAACTTGAATAACTCCATGTCCTTGGGTCCTACTAATGAAATTCAAACATCATATATGAGAGAGGTTGAACAAATAATAAAAGCTGAAGCAATGATGATATTTACTTCTGAATTTGGAGCTGTTGAGACCCCTACCAGTAATTTGCCCACAACATTATTCACAAGCCCATATCTTCCGAAATCTCGAAAAGCAGAGAGTTCAAATTCAACTTCAAACAATTACTTGTATGGTGCAGCACCACCCTCTTCTCCCTACATTGAAGGACCAGAGTCTAAGAATGGAATGGCCGGCAGTACAAAAACAGTTTCTGGAAAACATGACGCAAGTATGAGTGGCAACCCCAAAAATTACTATATTTATGTGGAGAGTAGGAAAGGCATAAATGATACAAAACCAGCTACATGTAATGATAACGGCATTGCTAAATCTGAGGGGATGGTACAACCTCCGTTCTCAAAGATTGGTTCTAATGTTGTTGTCAAGTCTGTCACAAGGAAGACGACTGAAGGCACCCTTGAAGCAGAGCATTTCCTTTTAACTGCAAAAACTTTGCTAGCAACTGATATCACGTGTGCTATGTTGCAAGCTTCCATGTGCAGGCTACGACACATACTCTTATCTTCCAATAACCTCATGCCTGTTGGTTTGAGTAGGTCAACTGGGGTGTCATTTTTGAATCAGCTTCCTGGTGACCCAAGTACAACCACAGACAACATATCTAGCAAGTATGAGATCAAGAAGAAAGAAAATATACCGGTTAGAATTGCAGGTGATATTGACGGAGGAATGGTTGATGGGCACCTCAATGCACCTGTGGGTGTCTGGCGCACTGTAGGAGTTTCAAAAGTTGTAAAACCTTCTAATTCACCGAACATGGAAGTTGGTCCTTCTTATTCTCATAATTCATTCAACGAAGAAGGTATTCTTTCTTACAGTCAAAGAAAACCACTTCAGGAGCTTCTTGATGGGATTGCGTTGCTTGTCCAACAAGCAATTTCCTTTGTTGATCTGGCCTTGGATGCAGATTGTGGTGATGGTCCTTATGGTTTGCTTGCATTGCAAGAACAGTGGAGGCGTGGATTTTGTTGTGGGCCTTCGATGGTCCATGCTGGGTGTGGGGGAACTCTTGCTTCTTCTCATTCACTGGACATTGCTGGCGTTGAGTTAGTGGATCCACTTTCTGCTGATGTAAGCTTTTCTCATACATGTGTCTAAAATGTTCCTTCTTATACGTGTGAATTTGTAAATCCTTGAACCATTTATGTCCCTCTCTTTATAGGCAATGGTTTAGGGTTGGTCTTTCGTAATTTAATAAAGCGGAGTGCTAATGCTAAGTCTTAGATGAATTGCATGTTTTGAAGATATATTCGTTGAGGTGTGTTGAAATATTCAGGTCCAAGAAGAAATAACTTGGAATCCTAGATTTGATGTGGATATGCGTTGAGTGAGATGGTTGTAATTATCTAAAGCAAAAATGTTGATTCTATGACATGATGATAGTCATTGTAGACTTAAATAAAGGTGGAAATTTTTTATCAGTGTGAGAAGGGTATGCCATTTAGCAGTTCTGGAGTAGAAACTAACTAGTTAGACTTTGAGTAAATGTTGCATATATGTTTTGGATACTTGTAAAAGTAAGGTGTTGTTGATTGGTTTCTGTTTCATTTTTATACTCATATTGGTAGTATTCTAAATTTTCAGGTTCATGCATCTTCTGTGATCAGTTTGCTGCAGTCTGATATAAAATCAGCTTTAAAATCTGCATTTTCCAATTTGGAAGGGCCATTATCTGTGACTGATTGGTGCAAAGGACGCAATCAGTTGGTTGATGCTGTCAGCATGGTTGATGGAGTTTCTGCCGAGTCCAGCATTAGTGAATGTAGGGATTCCTCGGAACCAATGAGTCCATCCCAGTCGTCTGTTGGTGGATCATTTAGTATTAAGGGTAAAAGTTTGCTTTTACATGAGTGATGACACCTTTTATTTTCAGTGTAGTAATAAAAATTTGAATGTTAGTGCAGGATCTGGCATGATGGATAGTGCTAAGGTGGATGATGTTTCCCAGAGGAGATCTGGCCAAGATATGTGCAGTTCTGAGTCAGAGCAACAGCCATATTCCCGGCTTAAACCTACCCTCATTGCTCTTCCATTTCCTTCTATACTTGTAGGGTATGTGCACTTTTTGTCATTTATGTTTAAAGTCAAGCTTGAATGCATATTTACCCAGAGCACAAGACTCTTGATAGTTTGGATGCACTTGATGGTCTAGGCTTTGGATGATTAATGATTCTGCTTAGGGTTGTCCTTGTGATTAGTAAAGATGAATAAATGGTGCTTTGTGCTAAGCCTAATTAGAACCTGGGCAGTTAAGCGTACGCTATTGCGCTGAGGATGGCCAATCATGGAGTGGCAGGCTGTTGGATGCAATCGGCTCAGAATCTCGGAGTTTGCTGCCACTCCTTCTTTCTCCTTCTTTCTGTAATGCGAAGCCCTAATTGCAAGGCTGAAAAGTCAAGTTTGCCCTTACTAAAACACGTGAGAGGTCTATTTTGCCCTTACTAAAACACTTGAGAAGTCCCTTGTTTTTGTTATTTCACACCCTTCTTCCACTAGCTTGTGCCCAATCTCTTCTACTGCATCCAACATGACGAAAATATAAAACAGAACCCAAGACCAGACCTGCATTGTGTTTTCCGGCAGTTTATAGCCACGCCCACCTTACTCTGCTTCTTCCTCTAACTTCTACATAGCCGCCACTCATCTCAACCTTACTTCAACAATGTCTTTGATTTGCTGTATTTTAGTATTTTTGAGCATTTATATGCTTAGGGTATAAAATTATTTATATTATTTTTCCTTTAAGCTGTGGCAGCCATCCCGCTACGACGTTTTTGGGGTTGGCTGCTCAGCTCTGCTATCCGGGATTGACTATCCAGATTTGAACATAGGTTGATTATGCACCGCTTACAAAATAGTTTAGGAAGGGTTCCCATGTTAAAAAAGCCAGGAAAATATGGTTAACAAAACTAAAGTTATTTCCTTTTTGTTGCTAGTTGTCTCAGTCATGGTAATGTTTTTTCAATGCCTCTTCTAGATGAGTTGTTCCCCCAATAATCAAGGTAACCCCGACAATAAGGTAGCTTGGACTTAAATATGGGTTGATATTTTCAAGCTTTATAAGCAGAACCAAGGTTTCAAAAAACGGACCAAAACGTGTGATGCGCCCGTTAAATAACGGTTTCTGTCCAAGACGATACCGAAACGGGCCGATTTCAAGGAGTTACTTCAAATCACAGAAAAACGTTCACAACGGCACCGTGCCACGGTTTAGTGGCGGAGGATCTCAGGAGCAGGTGACCTGCTCCCCTTGAGATTTTATAACCTATATATTAACTCTTTGTATTATATATCAGTAACTAATTACTGGCGCAACGGTAAGATGCTTGATCTTAGTACTATTGTGCGCAGGTTCGAGTCCTGGCCTTCAGCCTATGACTTTTTATTTTTACTTGATTTATTTTAAAGTCAAAATTAATGAAAATTTAGCCAAAAACAGCCACATACAGAGTCGAACCGGTGATTAATGTGTTACCATGGAGAGCCTCTAGCCATCTAGGCAACTCATCTTATTCAAATTATGTGCAAAATTAATTATAAATACTTAACATTTAACTTCCTATAATTTTTATTTCCTCGAGAATTGAGGCACTATTCGTTGCCGACCCCCTGCACTATTTGTCAAGCTCCGCCATTGACTAGGGTTCTATCAAAAAAACTCAGTAGTTCACGTCTATTTTCTCATAGGCATACCCCTTGGTAAATAGTGCCAGCAACATGCTGTAATCTGATGTCAAGCTTGAATTACCCGCCTGTTCTGCTCAAGGTTTTAAATTGCGATAACGGTCGCGGTTTTGGTCGCGTTGCGATTTTCGCGATAACGGATGTCGAGTATAGTGCGATGTGGACTGCGGTCGCTGCAGTGTGATTTGTTCACAAATTATCACAAATTGCATTAAAATTATCTATTTTATTGTAAAATTGATAGTAACCATTGTTTATATGTTTTATCATTATTATAAGATATGAATGTGGGAAAAAAAATGATTATGAAATATATTTTATATTATTTATATGTTTTATCATTATTACGAGATAATAACTTTCTATTTTATGTTTTTTTGTCCAGCAAGCATAGCCCAGTTGTTAAGAGCATACAGGAACCTAAGATTCCATGCTCGATCCTAAGCTGGACATGTTTTAATTTATGAGGGGAGGTATAAAAAAAAAACTATTTTAATTTTTTTTAACATTATATTGGTCATATAAAATTAACTTAAACCAGTAAAGAAAACCTAAAATAATGAGGCCCAATGACTTGTTAGCCCAAAGCTAGCAGGTTTTCACCTTTTCTTCTACTGATGCATCGCTCCATGCTAAAACACCATCTCCATTCTCCAATTTAGTTGATTTTCCTCATCCACAGCCCAAACCAAATGAGAACTCATCAACTAAATTGCAAGCCTAATGCAACAATGGGGTGGTGGAGAAGATCCATCGTTCGTGTCTCTGTGAGGACTAGCGACTGGGAAGTGAGCAAAAATGAGTCTCTGCGACTAGTGGCTAGGACGGATCTGCTGTTGTGAAGAGGTGATGAGCGGCGTCTCCTCTCCCTGCTGGTGTGAGTGCAACGGATCTGCTGTGCAAGGACTTGGTGAGCAGGGTTGCGGTTGTATCGTTCGTTACGGACGCAAAACCGTCACGTTATAACCGTGGCAGTGGCGGAGCTTAACAAATAGTGCAGGGGGTGTGGCAACAAATAGTGTCTCAATTCTCAAGGAAATAAAAATTATAGGAAGTTAAATTTTAAGTATTTATAATTAATTTTGCACATAATTTGAATAAGACGAGTTGCGTAGATGGCTAGAGGCTCTCCATGGTAACACATTAATCACCGGTTCGAGTCTGTATGTGGCTGTTTTTGGCTAAATTTTCATTAATTTTGACTTTAAAATAAATCAGGTAAAAATAAAAAGCCATAGGCTGAATGCCAGGACTCGAACCTGCGCACAATAGTACAAAGATCAAGCATCTTACTGCTGCGCCAGTAATTAGTTACTGATGTATAATACAAAGAGTTAATATATAGGTTATAAAATCGGGGAGCAGGTGCTCCTGAGGTCCTCCGCCACTAACCCTAGTCCCTAATAAGAAACCAATGTGATATCAGATTAGGAAATTGTAATCAGAAACCAACTCTAGTTATGAGAGAGCATGATAGTTAGAATGTTACGATTCGTACCACGAAACGCGCGGAAAACAGAGGTGGTGGTACAGATTGGAGGATGTATTGAAATCAAGCAAGAATTGCAGAGGCTGAAGGTGAATCGCACCAGGAATTGGCAGAAGGTGTGATGCATTTTGCACGAGTCTGGAACGCTGTGCAGACAACCGGGTTGCGCGTGACCCAGTTCACGGAGGCTGGGTTAATAGGGTTTTTGACTGGGTTTTTTAAATTGTTATTTATCCTTGGTCATGTCATGGTTGTGTTGGGTCCATACGACCTGTTTTTTGTAAAGAACAAAATATTGGGCTTTTTAGCGAATCTTTAAGGACAAAAATACCCTCACTGATTTCAGATTAAACAATCATCTTTAATCCCTAAAATTGGTCCTCAAAGTCGCTACAGGTTTTTTCCCAGCCGTATTCAGTGTTCCAAATACTTGTGCTTTAGGACTTTTGGTTCCTTTCAATGACTATTTTTTAGTTTATTGGTTATTAATGAAGTTCCCCATTGAGGTATGGAAAACCTTGGGCGAGAAGGGTATCAGTTGGCTCACCAAGTTGTTTAATGAGATCTTGAGATCCAAGAAGATGCCGGATGAGTGGAGGAGGAGCACTTTAATCCCTATATACAAGAACAAAGGTGACATACAAGATTGTGCGAATTATAAAGGGATTAAGCTCATGAGCCATACCATGAAACTTTGGGAAAGGGTGATAGAGTGTAGGTTGAGACAGGAGACTCTTGTTACTGAGAATCAATTTGGCTTCATGCCGGGGAGATCAACTATGGAGGCGATATACTTACTGCGTCGGTTGATGGAGGAATACCGGAAGCAACAAAAGGATCTGCATATGGTTTTTATTGATTTGAAGAAAGCTTATGATAGAGTGCCTAGAGAGGTACTATGGAAGGCTCTGGAGAAGAAAGGGGTGCGGGTTGCCTATATCAGAGCCATTAAGGATATGTATGACGGGGTCAAGACGAGCGTGAGGACACAAAGTGGGATTTCAGAAGATTTTCCCATAACGATAGGACTACACCAAGGGTCAAGTTTGAGCCCCTACCTCTTTACACTGGTCTTGGATGTGCTTACTGAGCATGTCCAAGAAACGGTGCCCAAATGCATGCTCTTTGCGGATGATATTGTTCTTATTGGGGATACTAGAGAGGAATTAAATGGGAAGATTGAAATGTGGAGACAAGCTTTAGAAGGGTCTGGTTTCCGGATCAGTCGAAGCAAGACAGAGTATATGAAGTGTAGTTTTGGCAAGTTGGAGAGCTTGTCTTAGCACAAGTCCCAAAGTTTAAGTACCTTGGATCTATCTTACAGCAGGATGCAGAAATAGAAGGGGATGTAAATCATAGGATTCAAGCAGGGTGGATGAAATGGAGGAGTGCCTCAGGAGTGTTATGTGATAAGAAGGTACCACTTAAACTCAAAGGAAAATTCTACCGCACTGCTATAAGACCGGCGATGCTATATGGGACGGAGTGTTGGGCGGCAAAGGGCACACAAGAGAATAAACTTCATGTAGCTGAGATGAGGATGCTGAGGTGGATGAGTGGGCACACCAGACAAGATCGGATTAGAAATGAGTATATTCGAGAAAAGGTTGGGGTGGCCCCTATTGTTAAAAAGATGGTTGAATCTCGTCTTCGGTGGTTTGGGCATGTGTGGAGGAGACCGGTGGAAGCCCCGGTTAGGAGGGTAGACCAAATGGAGGATACTATAAGGGCTAGAGGAAGAGGAAGACCTAGAAAAACTATAGGTGAAACAATTAAGAAGGATATGACAATCAATGCCTTATCAAAAGATATGATTTATGATAGGCCTTTATGGCGTCGTTTGATCCATGTAGCTGACCCCACCTAGTGGGACAAATGCTTAGCTTTTGTTGTTGTTGTTGGTTATTAATGAAGTATTGGACTTCAAGATGTTAGTATTTTTTGTTTTTAATGTAAATATATATTTCGTTATTTTTAATTATTGGTCATGAATCTTATGAATTACTATTCATATTCGATTGGATTCACAATCAGGAAACTCAGTCTTCCAATCCACGATACGAATCTCGATTTGATAACCTTGTTCTAGAGACTTGTAACTCTCCCTATGCCCAAAGGCCCAGTTCTCTCCACAAATGAGAAGATACCTCTCCCTGTCAACTCCTCTTCTTATTTATGGGCAACATGCCTTTATTTCTCTATGTCTAATTATCCTAGCCCCCACTAACTAACTAACTTCCTTACTAACAAATATCTCACAAGTATTAAATAACTTACTAAGGGGGATACCTATCAGTGCATTTCCTTTGGTGCTTATAGCATTTGCACTTGTGTGATAATATCTGAAAATGAACACATGCTTGGAGCAACAGTGACATTTGAATGTAAAACCTCTTTGCACAAACCATGTTCAAATCCAACAAGAGAAAATTCCAACAGATCGTAGAGTACTGTTTCAGAAATCTAGAAATCTAGTGAGAGAAAGGGGAGAAATGTCAATGAAAGAGAAAACAAGGAGAAAGATAAGGATATAGAAAGTAAATCTGAAGTTGGTAACTGTGCAAAATCATTAACTTAATACTAAAATTCTTGTATTTATACATGTAATTGGATAATAGAGGGCAGTCTAGACTCTAGAATGTAGAGTATTTTCTAACTAATTGGAATATTCTCTTCTAATCTGCCTTAGCATACCCTTGAGTCTAGAATCTAGATACATCAGTACTACATAGTCTTCTATACATATGCAATCCAACATACTCAGGTAGATACAACTCGGCCCCTTGACCTAAACCACCCGCACCACTCCAAAATTATGTTATCCTTTTATTCCCTCTCCTCTCCTCTCCCCTGGTATTTTGGTATTTGGTGCTGTAACTTTGGTATTAGTTTACCACTCATGCAAATATAACATCTGCAATAGGTATCAGGATGATTGGCTCAAGACGTCAGCAAATTGTCTGCAGTACTGGGAAAAGGCTCCTCTAGAGCCCTATGCTCTACAGAAACCTGTAAGTTTTTAATATCCATTTATGCTGTTACTACTGGAACCTTGCTGTCTACCATATATCTTCACTTAATTACCTCACAGGTCATTAGTTTAAGAATTTGCTTTCATTTATTATATCCCTTGTTGATTGCAGGTTACATATCATGTTGTATGTCCTGACATTGATCCTCTTACATCTGCTGCTGCTGATTTTTTCCAACAACTAGGAACAGGTCAGTAGTGGTAATTGTGCTGGTGTATTAGGACTGTTTATTGATGTTTTACAGTTCACACATTGTAAACGGCTTACATCCTAGCTATTGAAATTATAGGATGGAAGAAAGTGAGGGGGAAACTATAGTCGATCTTATCTCCTAGCAAAGAGAAATCATCTTTTTTATATTGAGATATTTTCTATTTGAAGTGGTAGAGCATTTTGTGTTTTTGGGCTTTCATATGCATTTTACTAATTGAACTTAGCAATTGCTCAGTGCTGTGCTAGAAGAATGCTTCAAGATATCTATGACCTAACTACTGACTTAAGTTCCATCAAATTTTGTCTCTTAACTCAGACTTTTCACATTGAATTCCGAGTCTTATTTTGCTTATGTTTTTTCCAGTGTATGAGACATGCAAACTAGGTACTCATTCACCTCAAGTCTTGGGGAATCAGATGGAGATAGAGTCTGGGAAGTTGTCATCTAGTGGTTTTGTTTTACTTGATTACCCCCAATCAATGAAGATGGAGAGCAGCAATGCATCTCTTGTTGGTTCAATAAGTGATTATTTTTTATCTTTATCAAATGGTTGGGACCTGGCTAGTTATCTCAAGTCTCTTTCGAAGGCACTTAGAAATTTGAAACTTGGTTCTTGCTTTTCCACAAACCCCAGTGAAGGAAGTAACAGTTCATGCATGGTAAGTGGCTTGTTTTTTGGCTTGATTTCGTGGATTGAATGGTCATTATGTGTCCCTAGCTCCATATTAGATAAAATGAAGGAGGCTGTAACAGTAACAGCCAAGTCGTTTGTTCGTTGTTTGTTTGAATTCAAGCATCACTGTTCATATAAGAAAATAACTTTCTCATAGTATATTTTATGTTTTAATATTTATTTTGTAGTTCCTTGCGTCTAGTTGTATTTTCTCTCATCCATTTTTATTTCCTTACATTTAGGTAATCTATGTGGTGTGCCCTTTTCCTGATCCTACTGCAATTTTGCAAACTGTAATTGAATCATCCGTTGCCATTGGATCAGTTATCCAGCAGTCAGCAGATAGAGAGAGGAGATCTACCTTGCATAGTCAGGTTGTGAAGGCATTAAGTGGCTTGGCAACTGTTGATGAAGCTTCAGCATCTAATATCCTTGTCCTTTCTGGCTTTAGTATTCCAAAATTGGTCTTGCAGATAGTAACTGTTGATGCTATTTTCAGAGTCACTAGTCCATCAGTGAGTGAGCTTGTCATTATGAAAGAGACCGCCTTCACTGTATACAGTAAGGCTCGTCGAATTTCGCGGGGAATCTCTAGTGATTTTGCTCAATCAGCAATTTCAGGTAGGTCTCATTCTATTTTGACACAAATGCCTTCTCCCATATCTGGTATGTGGAAAGACTGTGTTGGTCCTCGAATAGCAGGACATTCTCTTCCAAGAGAGGGTGACATTGACGCTAGCTTGAGGTCTGGTAATTGGGATAATTCTTGGCAACCAACAAGGAGTGGGGGATTGAACTGTGATCCAAGTAGGTCTGGCGATATTTTTCTTCATGATGAAATTCGTTACATGTTTGAACCCCTTTTTGTTCTGGCAGAACCAGGTTCTCTAGAACATGGTACTTCAGTTATTAGTAGCCCCACTTCAGAATCTTCAAAGGCATTGGTAGATGACAATAGTGGTAGTTATATGCAGAGTACTAGTACACCAGGAAGTGTGGATTCTGCTTCAACCATTGATGGTTCAGGGTCTGATCAAAAGAATCCTCCGAGTCTACATTGTTGCTATGGATGGACAGAGGACTGGCGTTGGCTAGTATGCACCTGGACAGATTCAAGGGGAGAATTGCTTGACTGTAATATTTTCCCCTTTGGTGGAATAAGCAGTAGGCAGGATACAAAGGGTCTGCAATGCCTATTTGTTCAAGTTCTTCAGCAAGGTTGTATAATACTTCAATCTTGTGATACAAGTCTTGCAAAGCCTCGAGATTTTGTGATAGCACGCATTGGAGGTTTCTATGAGCTTGAGTACCTTGGTAAGATTTTTCTCTCTGCCTCCCTGGCATCTTGTTAAGCACATACACTGGTTTGGGGCATGTCAGACCCAATCTGAAAAATGAGAGATTGCACTTTAGTTATGTATGGACGTTTTTTTTTTTTTTTTTTTTTTTTTTTTTCCACCAATAGGCATGTATGGACGAATTTAAATTCCTGAATAACCGTTGACCTTGGCTAGGATATTTCTTAGATTATATTTGGCTGTTAAAGTTTATTGAAAAGCACCTCTAATGTCCTGAAGTGAATGTCCTAGTAGTCAGACAATGCCATGGCTTGACTTGTCCACATTAAGTTTACCTTACTAGTGGTCTCTCTTTGTGTGTTTGCGTGTGAACGCATGAACAAATCTAAACTGTAGGGGAAAAATGTTAGGGAGAGGGTTAGGTGATGTGATGAAGGGTCATAGACATTTCACATCCCGTCATCAATAATATCTATAATATCTTTAGTTTGTTCACAAAAATTGATTTTGGATGAAAGAGGAAATATAAAGGGGATGTTACTTCTGGTTTATCTATAATATCTTGTTATATACATAAGTTATTTCACCTCATAAAGGTGAAGGTGAAATAGAAAAGGAAATAGGAAATATATTATCTGTCCTTCTTTTTGTTTAAAATTTGTTATATTTTTTAAGCTGCTACCTGTGATATATAACAGTGCCTAGCATTTTGTATACTTCTGTTAAGAACCAACTATCCCAAAAGCTTAAGTTTTGTATTATGCAAATGAATGGTTTTATTTATCCACCAACTTAAATTTTATTTTATTGGGACATTCATTGTTTTTGCTTATCAAAAGGAGCCCTACTGCTTTCTAGTTTCTATTGATAATGTTGAATTTTGCCTGAAGTTACAGAGGTATTGTCTAAGATGCATTTTTATAATATCTGCTCTCAGATCATTTTTAAAGTTCATACCAAATTACCAATCCAACCTTCCAGTTATATATCTATATATATATTTTTAAAATATAGTGTATACATAGGGATGCCTAACATGCATGATTCTTGGATTTATATCTGCATTTTCACATTGCCATTTTATACAGAGTGGCAAAAAGCCATTTATTCAGTTGGTGGATCTGAGATGAAGAGATGGCCCCTACAACTGAGGAGATCTATGACGGATGGAGTGTCTGTCACTAGTAATGGTTCTTCTTTGCAACAACCAGAGATGAGTTTGATCCCAGAAAGAACTCTCCCTTCCTCACCCAGTCCTTTGTACAGTCCTCATACCAAACCCACCGGTTTTATGAAAGGCGGCAGTTTAGGGCAATCTGCTGTTAGAAAGCAGTTTATGGGTGGACATTCTATGGTTGACAATTCAAGGGGTTTGCTTCATTGGGCACAAAGCATTAGTTTTGTTGCAGTTTCTATGGACCATACGTTACAGCTTGTTCTCCCTTGCGATTCATCTTCTCCTGGTAAGTTACTTTATTGTGATACTTCTCATTTTTGTCAAATTGCATCGAGTATTAAATCCATTAGCAGGAAAAAAAAGAATTAAATTGTGTTTCTCCCTCAAATACATATTATTATAGGTTACATTGAAGGTTTCACTCCTGTCAAGTCTCTCGGTTCAGCGTCATCTGCATATATCCTAATTCCTTCTCCCAGTATGCGGTTCCTTCCTCCAACAGCTCTTCAACTCCCGACATGCCTCACCGCAGAATCTCCACCTCTAGCTCATTTGCTCCACAGCAAGGGTTCTGCTCTTCCACTCTCCACAGGATTTGTGGTTTCAAAAGCAGTACCTTCCATGAGGAAGGACCACAGAAGCCACAACTTGAAAGAAGAATGGCCTTCAGTACTTTCTGTGAGCCTCGTTGATTACTATGGAGTTTCTAATATCCGAGGAATTAACAGCAAACAGCAAGGTGGCGGTGGTAGAAATTTAAGCTGGGAAGCTAAAGATTTTGAAACCGAGACCCACTTGGTTCTTGAGTCTCTTGCTGCAGAGCTTCATGCCTTGTCATGGTTGACTGTGAGCCCTGCATACATGGAGCGACGAACAGCGCTTCCTTTCCACTGTGACATGGTTCTAAGGCTAAGAAGACTTCTTCACTTTGCTGATAAAGAGCTCTCTAAGCAGTCGGAGAAATCTTGAATGCACTGTATATACTATGAGTCTATGATGATGATTAGTAGAGTGCATCATGTTCATACATAACCAGATCCAATCCTGTGTAAAATATTTGTAAAGCCTCCTCCTCATGTCTTCCAAGGAGAAATAGATTTAGCAGAGTTATAGGGTATGGTTGGAAATTGTTGAGAATGTATTTATGTACATGAGATGAGATTTCTAGAGCAGCTGATTTTAACCCTGGTTAGCATGTTTTGACAGAAAGTGCTGATGATGGTAGAGCGTAGAGTAGAATACCGTAGCTCTCTGCTCTCCTAGTAATAGTATTTTGGGGTCTCTATAATTTTCATTTCCTTTGTAATTAAACTATGTGTGGATACCGTGCAATGCAAGGGTGTGCATATTGAATCTGACAAAAAGAATTAAAAAGAAAATAAACATGAAGCAAATGAATTATATTTATAGGTATAAAAAAGGTAGCAAATGAAAAATAAATACAAAAGTAATGTGATTTTATTTCTTTTCTTTTTGAGGGCACTTATGAGTGGTTTTCGCATTCTAAAGTTGTTCTTAGAGGATTTGAAAAATACAATATTTATCCTAAAGATTTTTAGTTAGGATGAAATTGGTTCTTTGTAGAACGGACATGGTATCCAAATATTTTTTGGGGGAATAATATTTGTTGTTTACTTGTTAAAAATATATTGGGTAAGGTTCAAATGACTGAATGAGAGAAGGAAAATGTTCTCGTACGTTGTAAAGAAGAGTGTCAAATAGAAAATTAAAACCGTGATTTTGTTTTCCTACCAAAGCATTAGTGAGAATTGGCACCACAAAACAATACATCCTCATCATTAGGTTGCAAAGGGTTGATAATAATTATTTCATTAAGTAGAAAAAAATGCTTTAGCTTATAATTCTTTCCTTGAAAAATATTAGAAATATATTTTTGTAGATGCTCTTTTTCTTTTAGGGTAAATTTTTTTATTTTTATTTATGCTTAATTGCACTTTTGGTTCTCCAATTTCATCAATTTGAAGAATTTAATCCCTCAATTTCAATTCATGACAAATTTTGTCCTTTTGTTACAATCCAAGGTAATGGTGCTATCGTGGCTAATGTTAGAATACGTGTCAGCACCTGGTTGTCCTAAATGAAATTTTTTTCAAAATAATTTAATTAAAAAATTAAAAATTAATTAAAAAAGACTTAATTGCACTTTTGATCCCCAATTTGATCAATTTGACGAATATAGTCCCCTTTCTACTACTTTTGACCAATTTAGTCTCCCGATTTTAATTAGTGATCAATTTTGTCCTTCCATCCAAATGCCCACCAACTATAGAGACTTGATTAACATTTAGACACGTGTCAACTCCTTAGTTGTTTGGAAACATGTTGGAAAATGCCCTATGTGAGTTTGGAACGATGCCGAAAGTGATTTTTTCAACTCAGGTAAGAGTAGCTTTTGGCTTCAAGAATCAATTTTGACCCAAAAATGTGTTCCAAACATACACTAAGCATTTCAATTATTATTTCACTCAAGCCAACCTGAAGCCAACCATGGGAAGGATACCACAAACCAAAATTGCAAATGCTACATAAGAGTTATTCACCTACCACCACCCACGAAATAAAAACAAGATTCTTCCCAAATTTCAATAGGCTAACCAAAATTGCAAATATAGTCGCTAAAGTATTCATTTGTGTTAAAGTCCTAATATAGTTGTTGAATTATTAATTTATCCCTTCGGTCCTTATTCGAGGGGATAAATTAGAAAAGGAAGAAAATGGGGTTGAAAAAGAGATAAATATGATCAAATATGATTGATTGTGTTTGTGTAACTCTGTAAGAATTGTTTGAATATAATGAAATAAGGGTGTGATGAGATAAAGATGGGGAAGAGAGAGGTGTGAGATAATAGGTGAGAGAATGAAACTTTAATTGGACATGTGTCATGATTTGAGTGGATATAAGAAGATAATTTCTCAACAGAAACTTTATTCTCTTATCAAAATATCCATTTAGTATTATTTTCTTTCCATAAATTATTTCAGAAATTTCTTTAAACATTTTCACAATGCATGATAAAGTAGAAAGACATCTTGTCAATCCTTTTTGACAAATAGAGCAAAGACTTTATTTAGTTCAATTATTGAAACATAAAAAACAAGATCCTTTCAATTATTATTTTCTCGATTTTGACTACTGGCATGCACACACAAACATTGCAAATAAAATAATTTTGACAAATCTTCTTAAGTTTGAATTGATATTCTCCAATCAAATTTATCGTTTTGTTATCCTAACTTTCAAACCATGCTTCATAAGAAGCACAATTGAAAGGCTAGGAGTAACAAGATGACCTTCCATCAATTGAAGACGATAGTTACATAAAATGGAAGCTGCCACCATCTTCATTTGAATGAAGGACAATTCCTTTCCTAAGCAAATCCTTGGTCCGGCATTAAAACTAATGAATTTGTAAGATGGTGCATAAACAATACCTCCTCTGTCAGAAATCCATCTTTCAGGCTTGAACTCCAAGCAATCTTTTCCCCATATTTCTTCAAATCTACCCATTGAATACAATGAAAATAATATCATTGTATTTGGCTTAATATGGTGACCACTTGGAAGTATGTCACCACCAATTGCTTGCTTGCGCTCAAAAGGTATGGGAGGAAAAAGGCGCAAAGATTCACATAGAGCACCATGCAAATACACTAACCTTTTCACCTCCTCTGACCCTAAAACATCTTTAGCTCCAAAGTTTTGTTTGATTTCTTCGAGAATCTTTGTTTCCACTGCTGGATTTGTGGCAACAAGCCAGAAGAACCAAGTAAGAGCTGAAGTTATAGTATCTCTCCCCGCTACGAACAGATTGAATGCAGCATCCCTCAGAAACATGTCGTCATGTACTTTTTCTTCCCTCTCTTCTCTGATCAAAGTTGTTAGAAAGTCAACTTGATCGTCTTCAATGATTCTTTCATTTTTGCTTTTCTTACTCAGCTCTTCTCGCTTAGTCCTTATACATGTATATAGGAATTGGTCAAATATCTTGCATGCTTTTGTCATCTTCTTCTCTTCACCAATTTGAAGCCATTGCTGCAACTTCCAAACACTCTTTGGAACCACATGTCTGTAAAATATCGATTCTTCTGCATCATTAAATGCCTTCTCATATTCCACTTCTGGAAAATGAATGGAAAGACAACCAGGATCATATCCTAGAACTATGGAGCATATGTTATCGAATGTAAAACGGTTAAAGATATCCTGCAAATCTAAGACGCTCCCTTGTTTATGAGCAGCATCATCCAGTATGGGAAGTAAGTTACTCCTCACCTTCTTGTGAATGGTTTTCTCAAGAAACATGTCAAAGTTGCTCTGTTTGAACAAAGAGTGGAACAAAGATCTGTTGTATTTCCATGTCTCTGAATCAGCGGTGAAAATCCCTTCTCCGAAAGCTTGAAAAATCTCACGAAACTCGGGGCCTTTAACATAATTGTGAAAACTCTTGCTCATGATGTGGTGTACATTGATGGGGTCACTGGTGAGCATAAAGTTCATTTTGGTGAGCCAGGGACCTTTGAAGTCTCCCGTGCCACCTTGTTGTTTCAGTTTCTCGGTTATAAAATCATGGAAACTGGACAAGTTCCATAGGAGTTGTGGCAACATGCCAATTATTGGCCAATCTATTAAGAGAGGGGATTTGCAACATTGTCTCCTATGAAAGGAATATAGAAAGAAGAAGAGTGTTGCAGTTATGGCTACATAAAGTACTATGGCCATTTTAATCGTAACTCAACAAAAGATTTGTTGATAGATATATATGTGTGGTTTGTTTATTTGTCATTCCCGTCTAGGTGTATATGTTCCTATATATATACATACGTAGAATGCTAGATATTTTAGCTTTCTACCCTTCCCTTCCGGCTCGAATTATAAGCAAAACCAATTAATTTTACGCTTATTAAGGATGTTAGTTGATTGTATTTAATTTTTCTTAAATTCATAAAAGAACAGAGGTATTTTAGGAAAGTTACATTCGAAGTGAAACAAAAATTAAATAAAATAACAATTTTCTAGGAATGTTTTTGGAAAGTGGCATTGTAAATGAAATAAAATTTAAGAAAATTGGTTAGTTTTGCTTATATTTTAAACCAAGAGATGTATGTTTTTTGTTGTTTATATTTCAAACAGAGGGAGTATATGTTATACTCCGTCCGTCGTCCGATCACTTAAGTTTTTTTAGATATTTCATATAATGAGCAAATGATATAAGAATTTAATATCTTTAGACTAAAATACTCCTTATTTAATAATAGGAGAGAGAATAATAATAAATATATGAAGATTATATTAAAGAGAGGTAAAGAGATGAATGGTGAAAAATATGATATAATAAATAGGGGTATACTTGGAAAAAGAAGTACTACCTCTGGTCCTGTATATATAATACACCTTCTAGAAAAAATCTTTGGTCCTATATACAGGGCACTTTATATTTCCTATGCATTATTAATTATTTTTTTATATTTTTTGCTCTTATTAAATGTTTTGACTAACTATGTTTTTGTTATTCATTAGTGAATGTGTACTTTCCAAGTAAAGTGGAAGGGGTAAAATTGTAATGTTATAATATATTCTCATTAAATTCACAAAATTAACCATTTTTTTTTGTCTGGAGAATACGGTTAAGTATATCCTATATATATATATATATATATATATATATAACCGGAGGGAGTATGAATGAGTATTGTGTTTATAAAAAACACAACTTATAAGAGAAAATGAAAAACTAAAAAAACTTAATTTATGAGATTGAGGGAGTAATTAATTTTCTTTCTCATTAATATTTATTGTAATTCTCGCCACCTTGCCCTGTAATGTGATGCTACGCAACTCCATTTGGTCCACAATTTATACTTTATGCAGGACCCGTGACTCGTGATATTATAATTTGTTTTATTTTGACATATTTAAAAAATTGAATAAATAGGTGTCTCAAGCATTGTAATTTGGTGCCTTGGCAAAGTACTTCTCATATTTTGCTTCTTAGTAAAATTTTCTATTATAAAAAATAAAATAAAAAAATATCATTATTTCTTTTTTTTTTGTTTGCAAAGGGAAAAATGTGTCGTTATTTCTAAACTTTACTTTGATTGTTCTTTACTGAATGAAATGAGATACTCCCTCCGATCTTACTATAAGAAAAAAAAATCTCATTAATGGTCTTAAATATAAGCAAAAATTAAACAACTTTCTATTTTCAATACAACTATTCTTAAAATATTCCTACAAAGTGGTTTTAACATTTAATTTTTAATTTGTTTCATTTTCAATACAAGTTTTCTAAACTAGTCAATTTTTCTATGAATTTGAGAAAATTAAACGCATTCAACTAAGTTTCTTAATACCTGTGAAATTATTATTTTTTGCTTAAGGATTTCGGTGTGATATCTCAACAAAATTTGGTGTGAATCGACAAGATGGGTATATAGTAAACTCAGAAGTAATTTCAGAGAGTCAGACATTTAAAAAAAACAAGAGCCTATGACAAAATACTTAATTGATGAATAAGTTTTTGAATGCACATGATTTTATCAAATTCATAAAAAAAAAATACAGTTATTTTAGTAAAGTTGCATTAGAAACAAAACAAAAATTAAATGAGAGAATCATTTTCTATAAATATTTTTAAAATGATTATATTGAAAATAAAGAATTAATTAATTATTTTTTTAATATTTGAGATCAAGATAAACATGATTTTTTTTTATACTAGTAAATTTTCCCGTGCATTGCACGGATTTTAATTGTTTTTTTAGTATAGATTTTGAAAATGTGTTTTTTAGATGATAAGTTAGTATAAACTTTTTTTAATAAAGATGAATGACATGTATTTTATTTAAGTAGTAATATCATTACAAACAACTTATAATTAAACTTTAGCATGTTAATAAAAAAAATGTTAACATAAATAATTCTCTTCAAATGAATATTGTTCATAAAATAGCTAGATATACAAAAAGAAAAAGAAATGTTTACAAAATATAAGAAAAAGAAAAGGCATATTCTTCAATATTCATGGCTATCTTAATGCTCATCTAAGATACAAAGAAAAATTAGCAAATTGCTTATGTCTTAATGTCCATATGCAAGATCTTATGTTCCTGTTTGCGGGATTTTCGTCCGACGCCTGCCGAACTGACGGTGATGTGTGGGGTGTGGGTAACGATAGGTTATGTGGTAATCTTGTGAAAGGAACTTGACCGTTTTTTTTGGTATTTTTGGGTATTTGGGCTTGGTAAGCAGGAAAGTAAATGTGGGAAGGGATAAAACCGACACCAAGAACACGATGCGGTGAAAATTGAACGGTGCAGTAAAGTAAATGACGCAGAATCGAAAGGAAAGCGAGTAAAATTTGCGATAAGGTAAATTGCATGTAATTAAAAGGTGCGATGAAAAGTAAATTGCGTGTAATTAAAAGTGCATGGAAACGTAAAGTTGCATTGAAATTAAATGGGTGAAAGGTTGAGGTTCTTTACAATGGCGTTTCTCCGTTTATCTGCTCTGGTGAGACGTCTAGGATTTTGGCCTAATGTGTGTCAACCTAGCAACCGACCCCGATTACAACCTAAGGACTTCCTATTTATAGGCATAGGAATCCAAAAACTATTTACAAAGCATGTTCGCACGTTCTGCATAACCGCAGAACCCACGATCTAGTAACTACCCACTACGCTATCCCCCACGATGTAACTGCCCACGTCGTGGTTTAGGCTTAGTGGATACTTCTGTCGAATCCCGTGGTGACATCTTTGCTGAGACCTCTTCGACTGACACTTCTCTTCGACTGCAACCTTTGACTCTTGTCTAAGTCTCTTTGTTGCTCGAAGCTTTGACGTTGTTGTGCTCCAGCCTCTAAGTTCTGAGATGTCAGCCGACACCAAGCTCCTTTCGACAAACGGGCCCATCGTCGAAATAGACTTTAGACCCGCTGTCGGCCTCAGACGCATTCGATTAATATCGGTGACATGTAATTCGACCAAATGCTGTTTCACCAGCATTCAATCAAAAATCACGCCCCCGACGCTTCTAGTAGAATGTCGTCAAAGGACTTGTTTCCTTGAACTCTTTAATAGGAAAGGCGGCCTTAGTCGATCCTAGCAGGACACAAACCTTGGCCTATGAGATTACAATAACCCTTCCAATGCTTATTTATCAGGCTCACTGCTTCCTCCAATTCGGAGTTCTTTGCTGTGACCCGACGCATCAGAAATGAGTTCTATGTAATCCCTCATGTTTAGCCTTTCGCTATTCAAGAGGATAAAGGTGGTATTCGGGGTGGACACTCCTTCATTTCCTTGTCCTCACCCGAACACCTTAATCCCACATGTTTAGCCTTTGGTGGACTCGTGTTAATGTGGAATATGAATCTTTTTTCCTCCTTCCAGAATTGATGAAGGCATTCCTTAAATTTTCTCATGGTAACTCGTGGCTTTTCTTGGTGAAAAATGAGGGTTTTATAGCCATAAGTAGCATTAAATGCCTCCATAATTACTCTTCCGTTCCCAATGCTGATATGACGCCTCTGACTCCTCTTTCTTCGCGCCAGCATTCCTTCGACCCAGGCCTCTTGTTTCCACCTCTTCCTTTTGTCGACACACGTCCACGTCCTTCGAAGTCACTTTTAAGTCATGCCACTTAAGTACACCTCCTTCGACATCACTTATGTTGTCGACACATACCCTTTTGTCGAAATCTACCCATTGTCGGATTGTACGTACACTTCCTTCGAAGTCACTTTTGAACAAAAATATTCAAGTACACTTCCGTCGATGTCACTTATACATTCGACATTCTCCCTTTTTTGTCGATTTCGATTTTCCGTTAACAGTTCCTCAAATGGACCAAAGCAGAAATTTCTGTTTTCTCCTATCACCAGAATAAAATCCGTCATCTTAGACAAGATTCGAGCCTGCAAATTTCATTTCACATATCTAAACTCTCTAGCATTTGCTTCTCTTTTTTCTTTGATATTTCATGGTGGTTGTTCTTAGTCTCAATTTTTTCTTTAATTACCCATTTACTATCAGAATTCAGAATGAAGTGCTAGTCATTTTCAAACTCTTGTGTCAATTTTCTTCTCCAACCCAAACCAACACCAAAACAATCTACATATGCACCCAATTACGTGTAAGAAAAAGTTAGCAAATTTAATACTTGGCAAAAAATGAAAATAAAATTCTTTAACTAACATAATAATCTAAATGAAAAATATACTTTTAAAGTGATAGGAATTTATTTTTTTTATTATACTACCACTGAATGTGTGACCTATTAACTATAAAATTATAAACAAACTCAAAGTAGGAAACAATATTGCTCCAAAGAATCAAGTACCTATGATTAATTTTAAAGAATTTGTTAAATTTCTTAATTAAACAAATTCAAGAAAAAACTTTCTCACAATAGCATTTTAGAATGAAAATGCTCACCGACTCCAATAGGAAGAAGAAGAAAAAAAAACATTGGATTTTAAGAAAAACCCAGAAAAATTACCAGCTTCTTCAACTTTTCTAGATTTCAAATATCATATATAAAAATACCAATTAAAAGGCAATAACGATGATATTATTGTCTAATATTTATAATATTTACCATATATGATTTCAACTTTAAAAATACCAAATAAAAACTCTAAATAAGATAATAAATAAAATCAAAAGCCTAAATAGAAGTTTAAATAAAAGTAAAATCTCACCTTTTTCGTAAATCTAAACATGTATGCAATTTTGAAAAGTTGTTCTTTGTGACCTGAAAACATAGAAAATAAAGAGAGGAATAAGTAAAAAAAAAAATTGAAACAGGGAGTGTGAGACGAAGAGGGAAAAAATAGATAATGCAGTGGATAGAGAGAGAAAGAGAGAACAAACATGGAGAAAGAAAAAGAAAGAAACAAAGAAAGAGAAAGTGAGAAAGCAAACTGTTAAAAATGTTTTTAAAGAGACCCTTCAAATACTCCTTCCGTGTAAAATTGTAGCGGGGACCACAATCTTCTCTGCATGGGGCAGGAAGTAGTGTGCACACTTTCCTCAATTTTTGGTGTACATCAAGGGTATCCCCAGCCGACAGCCGAAGACTAATCCCCTCCGAGGCGTAGAGATCACCAAAGTGGGTTTTGCCTCTACCAACAAAGTTTTTTCCATGCCCACGACAGGGATCGAACCCCTGATATCATGCTTAAGGAACCTAGCTATCTACCAACTGTGCTGGGCTTTGTTGGTACACTTTCCTCAATTTAATACAATATAGAAGATAATTTTAAAACAATTTATTTATTATTATTATTTATTATTTATTATAATTATAATAGTAACAATGTAGATTAGTGAAACTTTTTTATGAAGCCAAGAAGTGTTGGAGCATTAAAGAAGACATTAGGAGGGAAAACAACATTTAGGAGGATCATTAGAGGGAAATCATTTTTGCCCTCACTTCTCCTATTTTATATTATGTAGATTAGAGATGGAGGGAGTAACTCATTAAAGATTGTTGTACTCTTAACTTTTTTTATTTTATACTACACCTTCCTGTTAAGAATATAAGAAAAAAAATTAAAATTATACTACACCTTCCTCTTAACTATTTATTTTGTCCCATAAGTTAAGTTTTTTTTAGAGATTTCATGTAGATTAAGAAATGAGTAAATGATGAAAGAATTTGATATGTTTAGATTAAGATACCCCATTTAATAATAAAAAATAGAGTAATAATAAATGTATGAAGATTATATTGAAGAGAGATAGAAAGATATGTAGTGAAAAATATGATATAATAAATAGAGGTACGCTTGAAAAAAGAAGTATAGATGATATTGAGTCTGTAAAAGAACACGACTTATGCTGAGACAAAATGAAAAACCTATATGAACATAACTTATGGGACGAAGGGAGTATAATACTTATTAAGGAAGTAAGTTAGTTGATTGTATTTAATTTTATCAAAAATAAATGTATTTTAGGAAAATAATATTGAGAATGAAACAAAACTTAAATGAGATAACATTTTCTAGACATATTTTAGGAAAGTAGTTTTGGGAATGAAACAAATTTAAAAAAGTTACTTTTGCTTATATTATAAACAAAAAAGATGTAGTATTTTTTTTTTGTTATATTTCACCCAAGATATTATGGAGCATTTCAAAAAGATATACTCCATCTGTTTTTATTTATCTGACCTATTTCAAACAAAACACATTCTTTAATAAATGCAATCATTACTTAGATTTTCAATGCATTAGTTATGTTTTTTCTCATTATACCATTTTTTTTCTATAATCATTACTTTTTCTTCACTACTTACGAAAACCAATATCATATTAAATAGGGGTAAACATGAAAAATAACATTTATTACACTCTTGAAATCATCAAAAAAAAGAAACAAAAAACTTCACAAAAAAAAAAGACAGTTAAATAGGAACGGAGGGAGTATATGTTAGAGGAACCTTGACCTTTATAATTAGTTTCTCCGACTCATAAGTTATGTTTTTTTAGACTCTTCACATAAATTAAGAAAAAATTGAGTAAGTAATGTAAGAATTTGATATATTTTGAGTGAATTACGCTCAATTAATAATAAGAGAGAGAAATAATAAAGGCTTATTTATGTCTTTAATTCCTGAAAGTTTGAGGTGTTCTGATTTTAGTCCCTATAAATTTTTTTGACCTTAACTAATCCTTAATTATTTTGAAAATTTGGTTTTAATCCATGCCATTAAGAAAAATCCGTTAACTGATGTGGTGGTTAACGGAATGTCACATCAACATACACGTGTGCAAGTATTACATACTATCGGTATGGTGATGTGGATAATCTGGAGCCGCAGGAGCAAAAGGGACAAAACCCAATTCACAAACACATTTAGGTTGGGCTTTGGCCCTTTTGCTCTTGCGGGCCCGAATCATCCACATTATCCTACTGATGGCACGCGGTACTTGCACACGTGTATGTCAATCTGGCGTTCCATTAGTCACGTCAGCAGCAATTAACGAATTTTTTCTAACGACATGGACTAAAACCAAAATTTCAAAACAATTAAGGATGCGTCAAGGTCAAAAAAACTTTCAGGAACCAAAATCAAAACACTTCGAACTTTCAAGGACTAAAGACATAAATAAGCCAATAATAAATGTATGAAGATTATATTAAAAAGAAATGGAGAAATAAATGGTGAAAAAGAGAATACAATAAATAAAAGTATACTTGAAAAAATAAATATAAATAAGTATATTGGATTTCTAAAAGAACATAATTTATGGGTCAAAATAAAATATCTAAACGAATATGACTTATGGTCGAGGGAGTAATTACGGAAATGGATTCTCAACAATCACTTTATTGATTGCATGAAATCCTATCCATCGAAAATAATTCATTTTACATTTAAATTTTGAAGAAAAAATTATGTATAAAATTTTAGCCTTTAGATCAATGACTGCAAGAGTGATTGCAGTGAATTTGAAATCAAAGAATCCAGGTCCATTATTAAGGATGAGAGATAAATGTCATTTTCTAAACTAAAAAGTTGTTTGTGTCATTAGTGCAAATGTTAAAAAATGCTGAGTGTAATTTCCCCTGTATATAATAATAACTCAAAACATGACCACCTTCTAACCTTCGAATTGACACAAGTTGCCAGAGTTTCCTCGGCAGGTGTCATTTTTTTTTTTTTTTTTTGAGAGGGTGTCAATTCTTATCCAAACTGAAAGGTGTCGGGGGAGAATTGGTTGAGTGAAGATTCATTCATCATAAACTAGCTAAGCACATTATATTTGAACCCATTCACTAATCAAATAACGAGCGAGTTATTTTTTTAGGAGAATGCTAGAGCAATTGTTAAGAAATTATAAGTAGCGAAAAATCATTGAAAAATTGTGGTTTTGAGATTTTTGAGAAAAACATTAATATGAATTTAGGATTAATTTTTTTCATATTTAGTAACCTTAACAAGTTCCCTAACCCTTAAGGCACTTGTTTGCAAGACCCTATTTTTTAAGCTTAACGCCGGACATCCATTAGTACAAATATGAAGAAAAAAATATTATGTTAGTTGAATCAAAAACTCATTTGATGATCTCTATTACCTTCTTAATAAGTCTACAAATCTGCTAAACTGTGAAGGACTACCTCGTTATTTGATGATTAATTATTCTAATATTTGATGCACATAAGATAATTATGATATTGACGAAATAGTGAAGGTGATAGTAGTGTGATGATGGTGAATGCATTAGTGTTAATATGTGAAGATATGAGAAAGAAAACTATATGCATTATCATATTCTGGTTTTTCTAATCCAACTATATGCATTATCACTTGTTAAAAAAAATCTTCATAAAAATAAAAAGGCTTAATTATATTTTTGGTCTTTTATCTTATTTTCGAGATTCAATTTGGTCGTTAATCTTTTTCTAGACTTATTTTGATCCTTTTTTTTTCAAAAAAAAAAAACAATTTGATCATTCCGCCATAGTCGTGTTAATTTTATCGGAATATTCATACGCATTACTTGAAACACGAGAATATTGGCAGAATCTAGAAAAATTCCAGGTCACCACCTGAAGGTTAGGATTAATGGTGTTGCTTCATCAATGGTGGAGTAAGCTAACTCGTGGTGGTTGTAGTGGTGATTGATCGATATAGACAGTGATGACAATATGATAGATATATGAATGGACGGAGCTCTATCGATGAAGACGTAAGAATATATGTCAAGCTCTATCGATGGAACGATAATGTGTGTAAATATTTCGGGTAAAACTAACATTATTATGACAGAAAGAACAAATTGAATTTTTTGATCAAAAAATATAAAGAACCAAAATAAGTAAAAAAAATTAAGGATATAAGTGAATCTTAAATATAAGATTAATGATAAAAATATAATTAAGCCAAACAAAAATATCATCGTTTACCAAATAAGAAAAAATATCACCATGTGCCATTTAATATTTAGAGTTAGGTTAGAATCCCCATTAGGTAAGACTCCTCATTCCAAAATTTTCGATGTTCCAATTGTCAATAAAAAAGGGCCTTTATGTTTTTGTCATATATGCATGATACAATAGTAAAGTTTCGGTTTCTGTAATGTTGATTTGGGCCCAACATAGGTGGCCTAGAGGAAAGGAAGAAAGTAGAAGCTTTTGTTGTTTTTGCCATACATACATTGGTCCGAAAAACAAAAGAGATAAGATTATACGGTTAGTTAGGTCTCTAAATTTATATTAATATATTGTAACAATAAATTTATATTATTAATATTTATTTTAATTTTTAAAATTACAAAAATTATATTTAAGTTTTTGAATTTGTAAAATGTTTTACACGTTAGTTCCTATCTATCAAAGTCATTAAAGGACGTTGATGACATAGATACGTGGCATGTTAAAGACACAACTCTTATCCTTGTTCAATGTTTAATCCAATTGGAGCAGAAGAAAAGAAAGAAATAGGAGAAGCAAATAATGATGAAGGTATACAAACATACATGCATACATAGAGAGAGATGTTTATAATTTGAATATAACAATAAGGAAGGATTTATAATTTGAATATAATAATAAGGAAGGATCATTAACAAGTGCAACACAAGGAGTTAGGCAACAACCCTTTATATTATTGCATCTTCGTATCATCAGATACCTACCGCCTAAGCATTCACATTTCATGCCTTTCTAAATGATCTCACTCTTTGCAATTCGAATTGGATACTCCGCTCCTCTAAGAGATGCTCTGGTTGTCTTTACCTGGTTAAATAACTCTTATTTTATTTTCCCTCAAGACAACTTTAAACCAAAACCTTTTTTTCTAGAAAAACGAGTTATTTTTAACATTTAACGTGTCACGTATCTCTGCTGTTAACGTTCTTAACGGCTTTGAGAGATAGGGACAAATGTGCATAATATTTTGCAAATAAAAAAAATTTAAAATCAATTTACATAATTCTAAGAATTAAAGTAAATGTTGAGTATAAATTCATGGATCTAATTAGGTGACAATTTAGTGAAAAGAAAAGGGTGTATTCACGTGTTTCAACAATCAATTGGATGTCTGGTATTTACGGTTTCCCTGACAATACGAACAAATGGAGGACATGGAATCTTATTTGTAGCTTAAAAGATGACACGTACTCTGATTGGATTTACATGGGTGACTTCAACGAAGTGCTAGTAGCTGAAGATAAGGAGGGAAGTAATCCCGTAGATTTTCATAGCATGCAAAGTTTTTATTTAGCTCTTAATTATTGTAATTTTTTGTGAAGCAAGTGAACTTAGCTTGTGTTTTGATGAGGACAAATGTGACGAAGATTGAAAGAGGAAATGCAACAAACAACAACAACAAGACTCAAGAGAAAATTTCTAAGACTTTATTCTTTGTGTTTATTTACATTTTATTAGGTCTTTTATATGTTTGTTTGGGTAAAGTCTAGGTTGGGTAGTGAATCTCAATGCATTCATTTTTGAATAATCATGAACTTGATTCATTACAACCAACTTTTGAAAATGATGCATATGACTTCATAAATATTTTAAAACATATTCATACAATAATATATTGGCTAAATATTGGGTTTAGAACTTGTGATTTTAAATGCAAGTCAAGTCACATTTGAAAAGCTTTTTGTTTAGCAAAATTGACACCCCGATAATTGATTGTCAGGGCTGGACAATCGATTATCGAAATGTGTCATGGCCAGAACTGATTGATTTCAAACCCGTTAACCGGATAAAGGCTTATTTAACCGGATAAAGCTGTCAATTAGGCCAAAAATCAGTTTGAAACTTCAACTAATTAACGTTGTAACCGACTTGACCCATCAAAACCCAATATAAAAGAGTACTTTTTAGACATTTTTCATTATCCAGAAACACAGAAACCATTAGCCATTACTTTCAAGAGAATCAAAATAGAATTTTCATATCTTCTCGTTATTCTCATTCTTGAACTCAATGTTCTTCATTGTTCAATTGTGCATTCATCGAGATTCAAGATTCAAACATTCAAAGTGTTGCAATTCTAAGAATTTTCAAAGTGTTTACTGCACATATAAGGTGTTATTAGAAAGCAACACAATTTGATCAAGATTCATAGGTGTGAAGCATCACCCAGTAAAGGAGAAGACTAAGGGGCGAGGCATCCGATCTTAGCAAAGGAGAGAAATCTAGGAAGTGAGGTATCTTCTTAGTACTCGAGAGCGCGGTATCTTTCAAGTTGATTCATAAGGGAATTTATAAGATTGAGGGAGGTACAAAGCAAGGGTAAGGGATCCTTTATTGAGCTGTTCAAGTGAGGTATCTTGGATGCGTTTTTGTACAAGACAATTGTTTTAAATTCATAGTGAAGCAAATCTCCTACATCAAAAGAGGAGGACTGGATGTAGCTCTCAAAAGGAGAGAGTGAACTAGTATAAAACTCGTTGTGTAGTATCTCTAAACTCATCTCCTTTACTTTGCGCTTTATTTCGCTTATTTTGCAAAAACGTGTTTTTTGACAAAATTGATTATTGATCCTATGAAACTTAATCTTTTTGATTGATTTGAAATAGTTTAATCTTTGGTAATTAGTTGTTGTTAATTTCCTTGGCTGGTTGTGGAAAAAGATTCATTAAACGATTTATTTTGAATTAATCGCTTTCAAATTACTCGGTTCGTTTATCTAGATAACATTTTGGTTATCCAGATAACCATTTGGTTTAATCAGATAAATCAACCAGATAAAAGGAAAAACAACAACCAAATACATTGATTTAAACGCTTTCATTTTAAATAAAAATTAAAATTTGTCAAGGTCACACTCTCTACCTGTTCGCCCCTCTAAAGGTGTTCGTTTAACCCACTTGTATTCCAATAAATGGTTCAGAGCTCGGTCGGAAAGACTAGAGCTGAAAAGCTTTTTTCGTAGATCCTTGGCTTGGTATACAAATGGGCTCTATTAACCCCTTTGGTGGCAAATGCGCCTCGATAAATCACCCTCCTATGTTTGCTAGAGAAGGGTACGCATATTGGAAAGTGCTTATAAAAATTTTCATAAAGGCCATAGATCCATGCATTTGGGAAGCCGTTGAAAATGACCCTCATATTCCCGAGAAATTGGTAAATGAAGTAACCCAAGAAATTCCTAAGGGAAGTTGGAGTGATGATGATTAATAGAGAGTTCAATATGATTTAAAAGCAAAAAACATCATTACTTCCGCTCTCTCTTATGATGAGTTCTTTAGGATCTCTCAATGTCAAAATGCCAAAGAGATGTGGGATACCCTTCAAGTAACCCATGAAGGCACTAGTGAAGTTAGGCGTGCAAGATTGAATGCTTTAATGCATGATTATGAATTGTTTCGTATGTTGCCTAATAATGAATCTATTTATGATATGCAAAAACGCTTTACAAAGATCATTAATTATTTGATTGCTCTTGGTAAGACTTTTATTTGTGGTGAAATTACTAACAAAGTGTTGAGATGTCTTGATAGGCAATGACAACCAAAAGTCATCGCAATCATAGAGTCCAAGGATTTGGACAACATGGACCTTGCCACTCTATTTGGCAAGTTGCAAGAGTATGAAATGGAGTTAGGGAGTTTGACTATGTATGAGGAGTCGGATAAAACTAAAAGGAATAAATGAATCTCTCTCTAGGCCACAAGATCAAACATAAAGGACCAAAATGAGTATTCAGAAGATGATGAATCCGATTCGAACATTGATAAAGAGACCATGAGACAACTTTTGAAAAAATTCAGCAAACACCTCAAAAGAAAAGGAGGATTAAATAGGCAAAAGAGCAAAATTACAAGAGATAGGACAATATGTCATGAATGTGGAAAACTGGGACACATCAAATATTCATGTCCTACCTAACTCAAAAGAGTGGACAAAGAAAAGAAAAATCCCAAGCACAAAAAGGCTTACATAGTATGGGATGAATCGGAACAAGAGAGCACATCAAGTTCTTCGGAAGATGATGAATCCGCTACACATTGCTTGAAAGCTCAAGTTGAAGAAGAAGAAGAAAGCTCATTTGATGAATCAAATGAGCAAAGCAATGGTAGCTATGCAAGTGATTCTAAATCCGAAATTTCTTCCGCATACAATTTGTTATATAGTGCTTATGAAGAAATGCATGAAGAACTTAAAAAGCTAGCTAAAAAAATTTAGAAAAAAAAATGATCATTTCGAAACATCAACAGTAGATTTTAGAATTGCAAAAACAAGTTGAGGAGTTTAATCTTCAAAATAGGATATTAAAATAATTTTGACATCCTATTTAATGCTTAAAATCAACCCTTATGGCTGAGTATATCAGAACCGAATAACTATTTTCATGAAGAACAACAATTAGAAAATTGAGTCATTTATATCAAGTATTAAATGACGAAATCAAACAATTAAGAAATAAAATCTCCGAATATTTTGTTAAAAATCCAACTATAAGTTTGGATTAAACAAACATTGCGCACCCAAAGAAAACAAAAATTGCGCACCCTAGAAAATTCGGTATCAGACCTAAAGGTTTAATACTGAGGCTCTTAAAGAAAATGGATAAGTATACATGAAATATTAATATAGAAAGATCGATTTTAAAATTACTTAAAAATGATTATATTGAAGTCCCTTGGATTCATAGTTAACGATATATATGAAGGCATGTAAAAAAAGAAATTAACCAATTAAAAGATTAACTTAAGAGAAAAAGGATAAATAATGGATGAATTATATGAATTAAAAGATAATGTACCATAAATGATTGAATTAATAAGATAAAAGGAAAAATGAAAGAAATACTAAACCAATTAAGAGAAATGTCTACAGGTTTTAAGATTGAAAAAAAATTAAAACCACTGCTTTATATAAACCTATCTCAAGAAATAAAAGAAAAAATAACAGAGATAATTATTAAAGATAAGATAAAAAACAAGATAACAAAGGAAGTTACATACACAAAAAAATGAAAATATTTACAACTTTTTATATGTTTATAGAGATTAATGGGTGTGCAACTGTGCACTGACGGTGTAACATTTTTAAACTATCAGTTCATCATCCACCATTCATTTGTATTACTTTTATTTGGAAATCAATGATCATCATAAACACATGAATGACAGACGATGCACTGATGGTGTAAAAAACATTTACACATCGGTGCATAATCTATTTTGTCATATTTATAATGAATAAGATTTAGAAGATGAATATTAGTTAAACAACATGTATAAGATTAGCAGAAATTATTCAAAATACTCCATATATAAAAGATATACCGTATTGAAAACCAAAATTAAAAAGAAAAATATAAAAATTTACTTATAAAGTTGAATATCCTAATATTTTAAATGTAGAAATAAATATTATACAAGACCATACATTAGTATTAAATATGTTCAGAAAAATAAATGAAGCACTAGAAAAAAATGAAAAATAATATATTATTGGAAGGTGCTAAAAATGATCGATGTGATAAAACAGATACGTAGAATTCAGATATTAGATTTAGACGTCAGAATTAACGTTGGTATAACATAACTCAAAATCGAATAAGAAATATACGAGTAGTAGTATTAATTTAATTTTCTCCTTCTTTAAATTCCTGTTGAAAAAATATTTGAGCAAGATGACCTATTTTATTCTTTCATCAATTTGTAAATTAAACTCTGTTGTATTAATCACATCGTTCAACTACCTATATTCTTTCATTAATTTGTGTGTTCGTTTATTTATTATTTATTACCATATGATTTTCTTTCATATTGGGCTTAAATATTTTTTTAAAGTTTTTTATCTTACTTTTAGGTTTTAATTTGATCCTTTATTTTTGGAAAAAAAAATCAATTTAGTTCGCTATATTTTTAACATTTGTCAATTTCATCATTCCGTTATGACAGTGTTAAATTTTCACCAAAATATGCTAATTTTGTCTGAAATTCCTTTTTCGATCTCGAGCATCTACATTTTATTGCCATAATTTGCAATTTTGAAAAAAAAAACAAAAATGTAAGTGAAATTTCGTCCTAAAAAAGTGAAACGACATTGAAATTTTATAAATCAAAATATCAAATACGTTGGACAATGCAAATTTCGTCGAGAACATGCAAATTCATGACTAGAATAAGGAACCTATATATGACAAAACCACACAGTGAAAATTTAATATCATAATAACGGAAGGACGAAATCAACAAACGTTAGAAACATAAAGTACTAAATTGACTTTTTTTAAAAAATAAAGGATGAAATTAAAACCTAAAAATGAGATAAAGATTAAAAAAATTTAAGCCTTCGTATTATTTGTGCATTTTAGGTGCGTGTATGTTAGGAGTTTATTTTCTTCGATTTTTGTCGCCCATATCACATAAATTTTAGATTAGAACATCTTTATCTTGTATTTCGTTTTGGAATCTTTGCTTTTATTATAAAGTTGTTGATTTTAGATATTATCCTTTTAGTATAAAACAAGACGCATCGCCATCTTCATTTCATCTTTCCATCTTTTCTTGTTGGAGAATAATGAGCAACACTACTTTAATTTGTGGCCAGCATGTTTAAATAGTATCCACACTTATTTCTAAATCCACCATTAAACAAGAATTCTGATTGCCTGTTGTTATGCATTCATCCCCCCCCCCCCCCCCCCCCCCCCCCCCCCCCCCCCCCCCCCGTCAACCCTCACAAAAAATAAAAAAATAAAAATGTAAGGAGTGTTTTGTTGGTTCTTAAGATGAAAGTATGTACATGAAACATATTTTACCATATGGTTTATTTCTCAATTAGTTAATAACGTTCACGCTGATGTGTTTGTATTTGTAGAAATCAACTTTCTTTTACGTGTAATATCAACCTTCCACGTGCTTTAATTTGGTCACCTCACCGCCCTTGTATGTACATTATATTATCATTATTGTGCAACAAATTAAAATAGTCACTTGTCTATGCATCCTACGCTCGTAGGTCATATTCCATTCCCATGTAAGGTTTAGTATATATTTATGCAGCAAATAGTAAGTAGCATTGATTCAAGTTGTGGATCGATGCTTATTATGGCCCACATTAGTTTGTTCCTTTCTCTTCTGTCCACTCAAATCTGCGTAGATAGAAAGCAACGGCCTCGCTTTACTCAGCATTACACATCAAACAAAATTATTAATTATATCTTTCACGAATATTATTCTGCCTATGCATGCATATTGTTTCTATGCTCCCTTCTTTTTTAGTTAGAAGGAGATTATGTATGAATGGGAACCATTTTGGTTCAAAATAAAATGAGGAGTAGATCATCCACATACATAAGAGAGAGAAAGGTTAGCCCAAACACAAAGGGATATCAACACCACTAATATTTCTATCTCAATTTTCTATAACATTATCTATTTAATGTTGATCAAGTGCTTATATAAAATTAAATAAGAAAATAATTGATCAGTTTAATGAAATTTAGAAAAGAATGGAAGCAATTAGAGGGAAAGGGATATTTGTCAAATGGGTGAGGTTTGTGCAGGAACTTGAGTAAGATCTTGTTATAATTTTGTAGGTTCATTTAAGTTTTTGGGTTGATCGAGTTTTAGTTTTATTTCTTATTTCCTGTGTTCCTATATATAATATCCTATTATTTTTTTTCACAAATATTCCTATTAACTCAACATTTTTTAGAGTCCCAATAATAATTACAGGGGTAGTTTGGAAAAAGTATATCAAATTTTCACATTTCCAATGCCACTAACAAGTTTAATTATCTTCCTTGGTCGAAGAGAAAAATGCCAAAAAGGTCTTATAAATAGGACATGAATGAGTATCTTTTTCTTTGATAGGTCTTTTTATCCTTAAAAATTTAAATTTTTCGGTTTTGGTCCCGGCCGTTAGGATCCGCGTTAATTGATGATGTGGCTAACAGAGTGTCACGTCAGCATGTCATGTATCTCTTTTTTTAAGTAAAAGATCCCTGAAAGTTGACCGAATTTTGGTTTTAGTCTCTATATTTCTTTAATCGATCAAGGTCCTTAAAAGTTTAAAATTTTTTGTTTGGGTCTCTGTCATTAGTAAAATATCGTTAATTGCTGACATGGCTAACGAATTGACACATCAATCTGCCATGTGTCTGCACAATAATGAGTTGTTGTCAGGTTGACATGGATAACCTAGCAAGACAAACAAAACTCTAGCCACGGTTGGTTCAAGATTGCCCAACTTACACGAGCCCAATGACTTAAACAAACCCATAAACATAATTGGAGTATATAACATTCAATTATTGCATAAATATTTCGATGTTGGACTTCGTATAAACTAAAATATTATAATTTTTAGTCTTTCTCCCTTTATGTTTATATAATAAACCAAATACATAATGGAACCTATGTCTTATTCTATATTATTCTTATATGCTTATTGTTCTTACATGTCATCTGTCAACGTGACAACAGCTCATTATTATGCAAACACATGGCATGATATGACAATATGTTGCTAGCTCAGCAATTAACAATATTTTACTAACAGCAGGAACCAAAACCAAAAATTCTAAATTTTTAAGAACCTTGACTGGTTCAAAAAAAATTATATAGACTAAAACCAAAAGTCGATCAACTTTCGAGAACCTTTTACTTTCGGTCAACCAAAAGTCACATTCCTTTTTGGGTGCCTTGGCTTGTTCTACTTTTGACTTGAGTTGGCCCAAGCCTGGTCCTTTTTTATATGATCCTTGGATTGTTAGGCTCTCATACCTTGTTATAATTTTGTATATTTAGTATTAGGCTCTCGATCCAAGTTCTTATAAATTGGAGAGTGTTAATTAATTTTGTTTTAGTCTTAGGCTTGGGATTTGGAAGTCCCGGATTCGATCCTAGGCGTCACCATTTAGTGGATTTAAATTCCCTTCCCCTATCCCGTAAAAAAAAATAAAATCAAAAATACTTTGCTTATATAAAAAAAAATAGTGTTAAGTGAACAACAATATATATAAATGGTTTGACACCACATCTTAAACCCAAAACCTTAAAATATTAAGTTCATGAATCTTTTCACTTATATATTGTTCAACTTATCGTGTTTTAGTTAATATTGGACTAATTTATTTTATCTCTTTCAATAATTACAGAGGTACAATAAGAACTAAACAAGATAAGAAAAGGCCTTGCACAAGATCTTAAACCAGTCCAAGTGCAAAGGGGAGACACCTTTAGAGATGGAAGACAATATATTGAGGATTTAAGAAGAGGGGATTGCAATACAGCATAAACTTAGCAAGGTGAATTTTTTAAAGAAAAAAAATTAGTCCAATTAAGGACAGCTCAGGGAATGATCTTTGTTTAGAAATTGTTATGCCTAAGAAGAAGCATTGTTGTGGAAACAATATCCCCCGCTAGAATTGAAGTTCTCTCCTAGCTGGTGTATACGTAACCAAACATTCAATCAATTTGTCACTTGAGAGAGAAAACGAGAAAGTACGATGTTAAAGTTCCAAGTTTTCACTAAAAAAATGGAGTTTTTTTGTCGGAAAATGTGGGAACCCGTTAGAGAAAATGATCAGAGAAACATTTTAACATAAAAATTGACGGAAGAACCGATGGTGAGACAGAATATAACTTGAGAAAATAAGCAGTTTTGACTAAAATAAATAAGTATATTTATGAAGAAAAAAATAATTAAATATCATTAAAAATTTGAATGTAATAATATAAATAAAATCAAAATAAAATTATTAAAATGACACGAAGCAACCGAGAATCAAACACCATCATCATCCTGTGTCATATAGAAATAGAAGTTAAGTTTGATTAACTCCGGTTCAACGTTAACCACTCCAAGGGTCCCTCTCTATTCTCGTAATATAAATTGAGAATTAGTTCTTAAACCCCAATTTTTAACCTCAACCCCCAATTTAATTGAAAAATGACAAAAATATCCCTTATTCTATTTTTTTCCACCAAACCCAAAACTCCCTCCTTCTTCTTCTTCCCCAAACCACCAACAGAACCCCAAACCCCAAACCCTTCATCTTCCACCTTCCCATCCCCAAACCCAAACTCCTCATCTTTTACCTTCATCATTCTTCCAAATCTCAAACCTCAAATTCAACTCGTTGAAATTCTGGTTGAGATGTTGTAAATTTTACAATTGACAAAGAAAAAAACAAACTAACTAACTATAACTGTTGTGCACCTTTGAATGTCCCAAATATTTTTATGTACCAACTGTTAACTGATTGAGCTATCGATTCTTTTAACTTGCAGTCTTTCGTTCTTCTACGTAGAACTAACCTCTTCTTTACTTGATAAAAAAATAAAATAAAACTTAAAATCTTCTGCTGAAATAGAAAAGAAAAGAAAGCTAGTCTCCAAACCTTATCTTAATGAAGAGAAAAATGAAAAAGAAACATCACCGAATGTAATAATGCCAAATAAACATGCTTCAGTGGCTATAGCCACATGATTGTGAATATATTAAAAGCCAAAAAATATGCAGCCATAAAAAAAATATTCAAAAAGAACAAAATTTTCGAGAACCAAGAAATTCTGACACTGGTTCGTCGGAGTTGAACACCATACACAATTCCGACGAACCCCGTGTTCTCGGAAATTTGTCAGACCCAGAAAAAAAAACATGGCCGGAGAAGGGGGATGACGGCATGGGAGGGAGGCCATGGCCGAGGTTGGTGGGGTGTGGGGTTTGGGGAATGGTTTGATCAAGGAAGAACTGATTGGAAGTTATGTGGGGGGTATTTTGGGATTATTAATAAAATGGGGGTTTGGGGGCTAATAGATGGGGGTTGGGAACTAATTCTCATATAATTTTTTTTTAATTTTTGTTATAAATTACAAGTTAAGAATACTTTAAAAAAAAACTAATATTACAAATGAGTTGTTTAATACATTAGCATATGGTATTTTTAATCTTCCTATAAAAAAATTACTTTTTTGAATATTTTTAACATGTGTTTTATGATATATATTAAAAAAGTATTTTTATTGTTTAATAAAATGTGTTTTATGATATACATTATGCAATGATTATTTTAATTTTAAATAAATAAATTATATTTATTTTTATAACATACCCTTTCTCTTTTTGAAATCATTATTTTTCCTCGCTGCTTACATAAATCAATACCTTATTAAATAAAAATAAATATGAAAAATAACATTTATTACATTTTTGAATTTTTAAATAAATATGAAAAAAAATTTCTAAAAAACAAAACAGATAATAAAAAAGGTAAAGAGAAGTTATTATTTGGTGGATTGAAGTTTAATATCAATAGTACTCTTATTGATATTTAGTACCTTATTTATCATTTCATAATGCTAATTGAATCAATTAATTTATTGGTTTTTAGCTTCTAGCTTTAAGGAAGCATGGACATTTTACAATAGTCTTTGTATATATGCCAAATATGTATGATAAGCGACATTTTTTACTACCAGGAAAAAACAGTGCAACTATTAGGAATCCAAAATATATGCTCGAATTTTATGTCTCATAGTAATACCAATTAAGTTTCTCAGTAAGAACAAGAAAATTGATTGATAAATCTACAAAATTAATTTATAAATAAGTTTATAGTATAAAGAAAGTGACATGTGTTACTTGCTTATTATTGATTAATTAACAAGTGACGCATATCACTACATAGACTTATTTGTAAGTTGATTTTGTAGGTCTATAATATTTTATATTTCATTTTCAATATCCATCTCATTTCGTGTATGCGAAACCTTGCCAAGCATATTACTAGCTTTTCTAATTATTGAATCAATCAGAATCCATCTCAAAGATTGGGAATTGAAGATTGTGACGCACACCATGTAACATTAGACGATGTCCCATAAATGCCATAGAAAATCTATAACATGGTCTCTTGAAGTATGGCAGAGTTATTGGCTCTGCCTCTTGGAACTCCAAACTGATAAACACTTCACACAGTAAAACTAAAAGAGATAACCACAAAAGTACGCTAACCCTTTTCAATAGGAAGTTGCATCTTTCTTAATTCTTATTCCTTTTGCTTAATAGAAGCCTCTCATCACATTTCTAAAGGGTCTTTTTATGCTGTTTTCGAAAGAGTCTATAGTGATCAATCTTTTATTATTATGTAATAATAATATTACTTTTGAGCTCATGTGTTATAGTACGTTGTTGTTTTGGTTGGTTGCAGCAGCTGGATTGGAACAAAAACAAAGTGAAAATGAATCCATTCTTGAGTAACATAAGAGCAAGGTTAGAGCCAACAACAGCAACTGTGCCTTTGAATATATTCAAGGACAAAGATGGAATGCCAAGGATTATATTGACTGAGCCAAAAGGTTCATCAGCAGAGGTAATTTGTTTCAGCTTTTTCTGTTAATTTCTCTTGTGCAGCTTATGATCTCAATTCTAAAGGGTGTCTATTTTTTGTTTGGCAGAGATCATAATATATATGCTTTCTTTATCTTCTTTCAACATATAGCTTTTTGAAGAAGAGCTAAATTAATCAAACTTATTGAAATAAGAGCTAAAAATATAGTATTATACAAAGGTCATAAGTTATTTTCCAAGGCTTCATTTCAGAAGTTATTCCTTTTTTTTTTCTAGGCGTTTCCATAAGCTAATTCTAATAAGCTCAAATAAACTTGCCCTTGTAGAAATAGAAGCTCTAAGTTTTGCACCACCTTATGAGAAATTTTTTGTTACTACTCTTGACTTCAATAATAATATTTACTTGGTCATCTGAAGTGTAGTCAATGCTCACAAATCAGAATAAAGAATATGTGCAGTGTTTATGTTGATCATGCAATCCTTACAATTTGACTAAATTACAAAAAAACTTCTCTTCAACTGTTTCGACCAATATGATTATGGTTTTAGTGTGCATTTGGACAAACAATTTGATTAAGTGGTTATTGAATAAGACCTTTTGGCATAAGAAAAAATGATGAGCTTATTTTCATTAGCTTCTCTATAAGCTTATCGGAATATTCTACCAAGATCTTATCGGAAGGCCATAAGTTGTTTCCATAAGCTCAAATAATCCTTTTAACTCTTCCAAACGCCCCCTTAAAATATGGTTTTTCAATGTGCAGTGGAAGGGGTTATAATCTCAGTCCTGAACTGTTTCAAATATATGGTTTCAGGTGCTTCTATATGGAGCACAGGTTGTTTCTTGGAAGAATCAAAAGAAAGAAGAACTGCTTTTTATGAGCAGTAAGGTAAAAAAAAATGAAAAAGTTATTGTTCTTATGCACTTTGGTTTTGTACTTATGCAGTTATGTTAAATCATTTGTCAAGTGTTACTGAACATTCATAAGAATCACAACAATTGAAAAGCAAAATTCTTTTATATTAATAGAGGAGAATTTAAACCTTGTTTGAATTCTTTTATGCAGTATTAATAGAGGAGAATTTATGCATTTAACTAATGCCATTTAATTTATTTATTTGGATTATATTTTTCTTCAATTCTACTCAACAGGCTAATAGGAAACAAGGTATATCAATGAGAGGAGGTATATCAGTATGCTTTCCAAGGGTTAGTTTCACTTCCCATCACACTAGTAATTGAAAACATATATATTATTTGACTTTTAGTCATTGCTTTCAAGTCCTATATAATAATTTTATTTTTTCATTTCTTTTGCAGTTTGGTGATATGAGTTCAGTAGAACAAGATGGATTAGCAAGAAACAGATTGTGGTCATTGGATAGGGACCCTTCACCTCTTCCTCCATCAGATAATAATCAGTCATGTGTTGATCTGATTATGAAGTCAACAGGAGTGTACTTAAAGACACCTCGTAGGTATGTATGTTTGCCTCTTTTTTCTTTTCTTTTCATTTTCAGCTCACTTATTAAAAAATAAGGTTTTAGTGAGAGTTAAGTTATGAGGACCAAATTGAAAACGATTGTTACATGGAGGACCTAACAATTACTTTTTTATCTTATTTCTTGACAATCATTTTCATTTTGATTCTTGTACGTAACAATTATTTTCAATTTTGTTCTTATACTTTAGCCTCAACCATCTCTGTTATAACAATAACAAAAAGCAAAAAACCAAATTCAAAATAATTCTATATATAAAAACGAAGTTGATTTTTTTTTAGATATAGGGACTAATTTGAAAATGAATGTGACTTATAGGGAGAACTGTATCTTCTTTCTTAGAGAACAAAAAACTAGAACTTAGCTAAGTTTTGTCCTAAGAATTAAGCAATGATGAAGATGGGAAATACGAAATATCTAAGCTTTGAACACATTGGTTTTGGTTACTTTTATATATGCAGTTTTGAGTTAAGGCTTCGTATCTCTCTCAGTGCTGGCAAGCTTATTCTGATCCCAAGAGTCAGAAACATTGATAATAAAGCATTTTCTTTTACATTTGTAATGAGCAACTATTTATCAGTATCAGATATCAGGTATGCTTTTTCAATATGCATGGATTAATCACCATTTCTATTTTGAGAATGAGATGATCCTAATTGCCTGTAATCATAATTGTTCTCTACCTGGAATTGTATTTTGGCAGAAAAAAAATAACATGAAATGTTATGTTTTGTTCTATTTGGTTTATCTTCGGTTAATAGTTCTTTTACTCGTGTCATTTAATGAAACCAAATGTTATAATATAATTATTATGTCTAATTTTGTTCCATTAAATTTTTTTTTTTTTTGAAAGGTTGTTCCATTAAACTTACATGTTCTAAATTTGTCTCATTTTATTCTGAATATTTACCAAATGTTATTTATCTTTTTAAAAAAAAATAATGTCATAATAGTTATTTTTGGACCCTTTGGTATGGATGTTAATTCCTCCCTTTGCCAATCAAATCAAGGAAATATGTTATTAATATATTGCCTATCAAATCAACTAATTATTAAAGTAATAATTAAATGTATGTTATCATGATAAAATTAAAATTTTAATTTTTTTTATTAATTATCATAACATTAATTTAGGATTTTTTTTTTTACTAACGTTATGAGATAAAAGGAGTATTATTTCAAGTGATAGGTTTAAGAGATATTGCTTGAGAAAAGTAGAATGATGATGGCGGTGTTGAAAATATGCAGTGAAGTTCGTATTGAGGGATTGGAGACACTTGATTACTTTGACAATCTGATGAATAGATCAAGGTTCACTGAGCAAGCTGATGCAATTACTTTTGATGGCGAGGTATGAATTTATATTCATTTGGCCGATTGTTGATTTATCTTGCACTATCAACCAATCAAAGCATTGTTACATTATTAAAATTTTATTTTAAATTAATCATCTTAAAAATTTCACATGTTTTTTTTTATCCACTTGGGGGCAATGCTTCTTCGTTTGGGAAGATAAGGTTGATTATATCAATTTTACTGGGTTTAATTCTCGTGCACTTGAATCACTCTTTTTTTATCTTAAAAATACCATTTATGTTGCTACCGATATAATCCACAATAACAACTTAATTTATCGCGCCCTAAATTAGATGTTGTAAAACTAAAATATCAAAGTAAAACATTTTTTTATATAAAATAGTGAAAAACACTTTAGAAACTCTTTCAAGTGAAATTTAATTGTGAAGCACTTTCATTATAAAAGATATTTTAGACCAACAATCAATCAAGGATCGTTACATTACTAAAAATGTTTAACTTCTATACTAACTATCTTAAAAGTTATACTTGTATTGGTGTATGATTGATTGATTGGAGCTTTACAATAATAAAGTATCAAAATTAAACTTCTCTAAATAAAATAGTGAGTAATTTGGTCATATGTTTGTAATATACGTAGATAAGATAATAATACCTTGGGTTATGGTTACATTGTAGATCGACAGGGTGTACCTACGAAGCCCAAGTAAAATTGCAATCATAGACCATGAGAAGAAAAGAACTTTTGTGCTCCAGAAGAATGCAATGCCAGATGCAGGTTGTTACTTATCATGGATTAAAATAGGCTTAAATATTTTTTTTCCTTGAAAACTTTGCAATTTTTTATTTTAGTCCCTTCAATACCTTTTGTTGATTTTGGTTCTTATATGTTCTAAATTTTTTGTTTAGGTCCGTATCGATGATGTGTTGACATTACAATTGACCACATCGACAATTGTTATAACACATGCAGGAGTCATTCGTTATCAATGGGACTAAAACCAAAATTTTGAAAAATATAAGAATTAAAACCAACGAAAAACAATTCTAGGGACTTAAACCAAACCAAAACTTCCTAAGTTTTCAAGGACCAAAAACATATTTTGTTTTGTAATTTATATTATTCAAATAAGATAGTAGTACTACTTGCCACTTATTAATTTGTGATGAGAGTGCAGGGGTATGGAATCCATGGATTAAAAAAAAGGCCAAGGCACTTGCTGATTTGGGAGATGATGAATACAAGTACATGATATATGTGAATTCTGCAGCTATTGAAACACCTATTGTGTTGAAGCCATCTGAAGAGTGGAAAGGTTATCAGGAAATCTCTACTGTTTCATCAAGCTATTGCAGTGGACAGTTGGATCCTAGAAAAGTTCTTTATAGCCTTCACCCACCTTGTTAATGCAAAGTGTAATGGCATGTCCATATATATAGTTGAACATCATAGCCATAGGTATGTATGTATACATTACCATAAAAACTTTAGTATCAGTGCATGAATATCATGTTGACATTATAACAAGACAAGCAGCCTGAGCCTGAGCCTGAGCCTGAGTTGTGAAATCAACATTTATTCGGTTGTTACTAGGAGTATAATAATTGTGCTCAGCTGCTTGATGCCAGGACAATTATTTATTAGTGCTATCCGCTTTGTTGAGCGCCAAATTACTTAGCAACTTTTACAATGTGTTTACAGTTACAACAAAATTCTTCAAGGAATCGAATTAACAAGATTGAAATTATTCCACTAATAATTCAGACGATATGAAATAAAAGGAAAAAAATTACGAAATACTTCACTTGAAAATGGTTGTCGTATCGGTTTCCAACATTATAAAATGGAGAGAGGAAGAGAGATAAAGGAGAAAAAGCCAAAGTCTTACTAATGGATATATTTATCTCACAAATTAAAGTATATTTGAAGTAGCAGTGGAAAGAGAGGGAACACGCATTTGCACATAAAATTGAAAGAGACAACTTCTCCGCAAATGCATGCTTACGATGCAAGCATTGGGCCAAATGCACACTTAATCATTCTCTCTTCTCACTTGATTTCCTCCTTTTCTACCAAACAAAAGAAAACTTGGTGGAATTTTGGTAGAAATCACCGGTACATTGCATAAAAGTTGTATACATTTTTTTATCCGAATTCTTTGCGAAACCACCGATATCCCGAAGAGCATCCTTAATACCAGAGAGCCCTTGAGACTAATCCGGAGCGAACTGCGTGACTGGCTCTCCCAACGGGACGTTTTTACTGGGAATCAAACCCAATGCTACTAGCACCCTTGTCTCATTCCCCAAGATCTCAGTTGAGACCTTACACCAATTGAACCAAGCTCCGTTGGTAAAAGTTGTACACATTAGTACAACATAATCCACATCTTAAAATATGATAAATAATAAAAACATTGCACTTTGAATTATTTCTCCCAAATTTGATTTGTTCCCACTAAATAAAAAGAAACGAAAATATAACAAAATGAGACAATAAAATAAAACCAGGTCCTAGAGGAAGGAATCATAACTTAAAATCCAACCATGTTCTGCTCCAATCTCCATAGATTATGTTAAACTGTACAATAAATTCAGCAAGAAATGTATAAATGACCCAACAACATAAGACAAATGATGGAAATATGTCATTATTATTCATCATCTTCCTCATCTTCACCATCTTCAGGTACCCCAAGATCATCTCCCACACCTTCAAGTAGTTCATCAACATCCTCTCCCAACTCCAGCAATCTAGCACTAAGTCTTTCCACCTTGCTTTGTTCTTGCCCAAGGCACACAAGCAGATCATTAAGCTCACCCTCACTTTCTTTCTGAGCTTCTTCCCTCGCTTCAGCTTTTATTGCCTCCACATCTGGGAATATTGTTGAGGACCCTCCTCCTCTCTTGAGTGCTTTCACCTGGCAAGAAACAGAAATAACACAACAGGAGAATATGAAATACGAATCAAGTGTACACAGAGTGGTCCTGTTTATAGGACTGGCAGGGGAAAACATAATAAAGTATTAGCAACACTTTACAAAAATATTCTTTTCAAGAAATCAAATTAAACCATATCAATCATAATTGAACCATATTGTAATTATATCGCAACACACCTCATTCTCCAGCTGGAAGTTAGCCTGCTCAAGACTATTGTAGGCGTCAGACAGACTCCTTAGATCGGCTTCGGTCTTCGCGGCTAAACTTCGATACATAGTTGAGTCAGATTCGAATTTGGCTTTCTCCGCCTTGAGCACTTCCAACCTTTGATATGATTCTTGGAGTTCTCTACGGAGCGTCTCTATCTGGACTCTGTCTGAGGGACTCGATCTTTGCTCAGACTGGAAATTACTGCCTCCACCTGACTTGGCAGCATCCTCGGCCAATGTCGCATTTCGAACAAGGAGATCCTGAAATTTTGATAGAGAAAAAGAGAATCATCAAATAAAATGCATATCATGACTAGGCAAACCATTCATTCTACATTGAACTTGGTTACAGCGCACTGGCTTTGACAGACCCACCTGTAATCGACTTAACATCATATTCTTTCAATAAACATGTCAAAGTCATAATTATTAGCAATATAAGGTATTATTAGTCAATAATGGTTAAAATGAATAAACCATAAGAAACACTTCATAAGAATGTTCTTTGTGATATTATCATGTATATACCATTTAAAACCGAACACCAGAAACTTTAAGCAAATAATATTGCCAGTTAAAAGCACAATATTAAATGCTCTGAATCTGAAATATTAATATTGATTTGCTTACTAAAGTAGACTTCCTAAAAGGAACATATTCATGACTTATCCTGTAAAGAATATTTTATGAGGAACAGGCAAAAATAAAAATAATACCTGAATCTCAGAGGATTGCTTCTCAACAAAACCTTTCAGCCGCTTTATGTAATCACCATCACTTTCACCATTTTTCTGCTCTAACTCAGCTGGTACTACTGCCACTTTGATTTTCGGATGACTGTAAACTTCCACAATCTGTTCTCTAATATCTGCCTCGAGTCTTTTAACAAGATTCACAAAGTAAGAATCTAAGATTGAAGAGAGAATTGGATGATCCAGATTTTTCTTTTCAGATGAATCATTCTCGTCTACGTCTTCGATATCAGCCATGCTAGCTGCTGAAGATCTTGAAAATGATTTACGCATTACGGATGACTCGACATTGGCGAAAACGAAACTTTTCTGCATCTCATCGAACTTCAAAAAGTATGAACTAAGCCCGACTTTCTGACTTATCGCATCAACAACAGCAAAAGCATCCTTTCCGCTATCATTGGATTTGTTATAAATCACGCATTCGCCCAAGATAACTGCTGCGAAACCCCTTACACATACTGTTTCTGACAAATTTGATACCAGTTCAAGGATATAAGTAAGGTGGGGCCGAGCATCTAGGAAGCAGTGCACTGCATTTGGGCAATCTGCTAGCCAGGTAACCAGTAATTTCAAGATAATGGCTTGAACATAAGAGATTCCTGATGTAGTAGTAGACTTTCCATCTTTGCGTTGTTTCATAGAAGAAGCAACTGCCAAATATTTCACCATTCGATGCATTAGTGGCTCCGGAGCTCCCAAAGATTGCATGGGAACCTCAATTTCAATTCGTAAAACCTGCAACTTATTCTGATAAGATTTGTCTGACGACAACAGAAAATTCTGTTTTTCGTTTTCTTAATCTCCACTGTCCATAAAGCATGCTCAAATGGGATAGAATATAAATGAATTATTATTAATCTTTACATGATTCCTTATAAATTTAGTCCTGGATGCCAACTGATACTGTAAAACAACTGCATTTTTTTAAGAAAAATTGAAAAAGGTTCCTTAGAAGTAGAAAACAGGGATAAGTATTGTCTGTACTTTAAGTCATTAAGTGGCAATTTTCCCTTCTATTTTCAGTTAAGAGTAAAAACAAAAAATTTGGGTTTTGAAGACGAGGAAAAAAAAAAGAAAACCGAATTCCAAATTTCCAAGTGGAGGCCTTTCCACAGTAATACCAATTAGAGTTTTCTCGTGCTGAAAATTTACTCATAAAACTAAAATTATCATAGAAACTATGACACCAATGGACTCAGTGGTCTAAACTCTGATAAAACTGGCAGTAGAATCAAGCTAAGAATATAATGATGGGGGATTATTTGCAATACCTTTTCCTTGCAAGGGAGATTGTCCTTCAATATATGAGACAGAACACTAGCAGCTCTGCAGCAAATCTAAAATTTTAACACAATGTTAGTCAAATAGTTTTCGCTCAATAAAATAAAAATAATGAAAATGGACTACTATTATACAAGTACAAATATCAATTATCAAAATGATATAGGTTATTTGCCAATCTACAATTTCTTTGGCATTACCTTGCAATAGGAATTTGAAATATATATATATATATATAAAGAAAGCATCACATACCTCAAGATCACCATCATTTTCACCCAAAGTAAGACCATGCAATAGCATGCTGAAAGAGAAACAATTAAAAATCATAAAGCTGACTGAAGATAGCAACAAAAATGCGATAATTTAGGCTACATAAATGAACTTGTCATATCAAAGAAGTTAAAATCTCACATTACAAATTACAAAATAATATACAATTGCAGACTTTAAAGAGTCAACAGCAAAGAAAACCTTCCAAAAGACATACTGACATCCTCCTCAAGGGGTGCATGATTCATGGAATATGGCTGTGGAATTAGTGTAGATGCCAGCATTGATTGGCCATCGCCATTCTTCTGATTTAGTTAAAGTAAATCAAATTAGTGTAAAAAAACAAAAAGCCGACATGATACATCTATATAAGTATAAAAAAATAACAGCAATAATATACACCAATCAGAATTAATTGACTCTGTAATATATCATGACAAATACTGGTTTTATGGAACAAGATCATGAAACAAGTATGCATTGCCAACCTCACAAAAACTTTTGAAAACATAATCAGCTGCAATGAACTCCTGTGTGCTAGAAGTCCTCAAAATGATTCTAAGTATAGAGTTTAGAGCAGGTTCAACTTGTGGCTCCTCTCCTAGAACTTTGCTGGCAAGAAGATCACGAATCTTTGAATCTCCAGTAATCAAATCACCAATACATTGCATAGCCTAACAAAGATTGAGTTTAACAGTAAAAACATGAGCACCCCTTTGGCCCTTTCATATTTTGTCACAACAAGAAATATTCTAACAAACTAGGCAATTCAAAATATAAATAAATATATAAAGGCCATTGAACAACTGGAAATGGAAATGGCCATGTTGTCAAAATCGCGATTTTCCTCATAGGATCTACATTTTTAAGATATTTTCAGGCGCCAACGATCCAGAACGGAGAAGATTGCGCAGTGGGATCTGCTTTCATAATCGCAGAAACCGTGAAAACGCGTTTTTCCGGCCGTTTCTGGGTTTCCGCAATTTTGACCCATTTCTGTTATGACCCGCTTTGGTTGGGACCCAGTTGGGCCCAAATTAACAAAAACCCTAATTTTTTCCCAATCAGATTTGATTGGGACCGGATTGGGCCTAAATTAACAATAAACCCGAATTTTTTTTCCTATTTTCCACCGCCATTTTCCACCCACATTAAAAAAAAAAAAAAAACTAAATCCTAAAATTTCCCCAATTTCCACAGCCAAAAACACTCTTCTCTCCTTTGACGTGACTGAGCACCACTTCTTTCTTTTCTTCTTCCTTCATGTGCGCGAACTTCTCTGTCAGCACCAACTTCTTTCTCTTTTTCTTCTCAGCACCACTTCATTCCTTCATCACTCCTTCATAGAAATCCCCCCTGTTTCACCTTTTTTTATGTGTTGACTTTTGACTTATTTTGTATGTATTTTGACATATGACTTTGGTCTTAACTAGGATCTTCAATATGCACAATGACCATGACTTATATAAATATGGATATACATACATACATATATATATATATAATCAGTATTTTGATAGGTTTATAATTGTTATTTCTTGCTATATGACCATGACTTATTTTGAATGAAACATTTAAAAATACATGCTGCTATTTGAAATGATGCAACTTGGTCTGTAATGTCTTTTGCCTATTTATATGGATATATATATATATATATATATATATAATGTTTTAAGTATATATTTATGTTTTTGGGAGGATATTACGATCCGTGCTACGATTCCCCGATTTACGATTTTTTCCCTTACCCCGACCATGTCTAAGATCTAGATTTTGACAACCTTGGAAATGGCACTGCTACTTTAACCACAAAATGAAAATGCTCATATCAACCGTGTTTGAATCAAAAGTTTGCATTAACAACTTTCTAACTCAAGTACACTACAAGTTCAATGGATTCATCAACAAGGGTTTTCTTCAAGATAATTTATACAAAAGGTGTCTAGAGCAGTAACTACAGCTACTGTCATCCAAATACATTAGCATTTTCTGATTACTCCTGACATCAAAGCGGTGATATATGACCAATCATCCATATCTAGATGTCATGTGAAGGGCACAGAATAAAAGATAAGAATGCAAGCAAAAAAACTATTTCTTTTTATCAAAACATTAAAAATATAATTACAGTTTTATTGCACGTTTTATATTAGATTAAAATACATCAATATATTGTGCGAGAGGAAAGCTATCTTACCGCACAACGAACTGGAACGGGTGCCCATTGGCTTTCAACACCTAGTATCAACAAATGGTCCAATACCTTTTTCTACAACCAAGTAAACAAAAAAGTAGTGTAAAATCGTCTGATTTTTATTTATGCAAACATCATAAGACCAAGTTCTTGACAAACCTGAACCAGAGCTGTCTTATTTGTCTGTTTGTTCATATCTTTCCCAGAATTGGCCTCTGAACCTCCCTTTATTAACAATTTAATTGTTTCTAACGTACTGAGTAGATTGATTGTCTACTGGCATGGAGTTTATAAAAAGAGTTAGCTGTAAGGGTTCACTTATAACTTAAACAAAAGTGAAAAACTGAAAGAACCTCCTAACCTTTTGCTGAGTAAAAGTGTAAGCACTTGCTCTGAGCTTCAAAATTGATATCAATGAATCAAGTCCTATAGTCTCTCTGAGTAGTACCTGAACCACACTCAGTTGAAATCAGTACCAGGATGAAAACAGAATCAATAGTACAACACAGTAGAGTCAACAAACCTGATTTGATGCATTGTTTCGAAGCAAATTGTTCAATAATTCAAGACAGTCCTGCACAGTAACCTAAGAATAAGCATCTAAACTCAAAGCTATACAAAGTTCAAATGTTCAACGATGCTAACAAAATATTAAAGAGTTTTTCTAATGTGCCCTAGGGCACATGTTAAGAGCCTTAGGTCATGTCTCTCCGCTGCAAACGAGCGGCACGGTTTGTGACGCTCGCATTGCAGTGTTCGCCCAAGACTAGCCAAAGGGGCTAATGCACAGCCAGACTGGATGGGTGCCCAGGCTGCGGAGTGTATTGGGATGCACCAGAATGAGTTTCCAAACCAATGAAGCGTCCTAATTTTTTTAGTCAAAATCCTTTTTTACACTTAACTCATTTCCACCTTCAACCCCACTTACCACATCCCACCAACAACTGGCAGAACCACCCTACCCCACTCCCTTCTCCAATGACTGCCACAAGTCCACTCAACACAAACACCCAAAGATGCCATCCCAGCCTAACCAGCCTCAGGACCATGCAAGCCGCACCAGATCTGGATCTCAACTGAATAGAAGCAGCGGTAGTCATGGTTGACAGTGATGGTACCGGGGAAAGCGAAAATGGAGGTCGCAGATCTGGTGGCCCCCGGGCTCAGAGGAGGCTCAACACTGTCACCGCACATAACCACCACCACACCCCTTTCTTCCTTCTCCCAGATCGCACCACCCCTTCTTGCCTGGCGGAGTTGCTCCATTGGGTCAGTGAACCACAAGACAGTGATGGCTTCACAGGGTTGTGGATTCGGGGCGGGCGAAGGGTTGGTGACAGTACAACCGGCTGCTGCTACGTGGTGTCTCGAATGGGTGGCTGATCTGATTGTATGTTGGGAAAATTTCAGAGAAGGCCAGGAAAAATCAAGGTTGGAAGAGAAGGAAAGGGAATAGGCATCATGGTGGAGAGGGAAAAGGGGTAATGGTGGTGGTCACCATGGTTGTAGCGGTGGCTGTCGGGGGAGTTGGCAGTGGGAGTGGCGGGGCTGCTGTTACCAGAGATGGTGGTGAGTGGTGAGAAGGGAGAAGATGAGTGGGTGCGGCCAGGGGTTGAAGGTGATGGTAGGGTTTTCATTTTTATTTTAATCTGTTTTCTAATAAATCTTTCTTCCTTTAATCTTGACCATTACTTTATTTTATTAATAAATCTAATGACAGTAATTTGTCCAATTTTACATAGAGCATCAGTTATAAAACTCAAAAGGTGCATCAAATAATAATCCTACGTTTATATGCACTTTATCCAAAAAAAAGAAATGTTACATATATCTATATCTTCATGAACATAGACGGCTTTAAATTTTGCACAGCATGTAGATAAAAAAACAAGTTAAATAAACTAATGTCATTCATATAGTAACAACGTATCACCTGTACAACGACTCCACCATCAGAATTTCCTTCCTCTTTTATGATACTGAAAATCTTCTCAAATGCACCTTCAAAGACGACAATCTTTTGAATCTCCTATAGTCATTAAAGTTATTTAGATGAGACAAATTTTGTCACCTAACAAAAATGTTTAGAAAATAAATGAAGTGGAAAAAATCACTATTAGATCATAATGGTTACCCCAGCTTCACGTGTCAGGTGAGTAAGAAGCAGCAAGGCCTCATTCCTTATTACCTGAAAAATAAACCTTGATCAGTTTAACAGTATCAATAAGAGCCAAGGAACAACATTCTCAAACATTCGAGCCTTTCTTTCAAAAAGAAGATCAATAAACACAACTTATAAGGTTGAGAAAATTTTAGAGCACGAAGAATTGAATAACCCCCACCCCCACCAATTAATTATTGAAATTTGATTAAGAAACAAATGAAAAATGTTAAACAAAGTTTATTTTGTAGGACATATGATATGATATGTCAAAAATAAACAACCAAGTTTGAAAAGGTTACTGGGAGGACTACGAGCTTTCAAGTCTTGTACCTCACGATCCATAAGCATATCCATTAGGCGAGTTATACCTCGAGGGATGGTCAATATAGCTTCCTGTAACCTAAAGAGAACTCAGCAAGGGTGCTTTGTGAGCTAGATTATTTAACAATTTGAGGGAATAAATCAAAATAAAAGACTAATACCTCTGTGGAGAATTAGTAACAAGGGCAGTCAATAGTTGCAGAGTATAATATCGTACATAAAAATCATCCTCTTCCTGAAAAATTACCCCACAGGGAAATATGATGACATGATTTGTATGCATAAGCCTAAAACCAAAGAAACTTCTACTGATATAGTTGAGAATGCATCAAATGATTTTGGTAAAAAATCCTTACCAACAAACTTAGAAGAAGAGGGATACTATCCGCTTCTCTAGAAAGTAAATCAGAATTCATCAAGTCTGGCTGAACTTCATTACTTGACACTTTTGCATGATTAATAGGAGTCAATGCACTTACAAGAGTTTCAAGGGCACCACGAACCTGCACAGATATGGTTTTCATTTAACACTGTCAGGATTTGATATATTAAAAGCAAATGGAAACTTTAAACTGCTAAATATGATACCCCAACACAGTAAGTTGAAAATTGAACTCTTGGCGATCTAAAGTATCTTCATGAAAAAAAAAAAAACAACCGAGTAAAATAAGGACAGTGTTGAAGAGAAAATCAAAGAACCAACACATGGCTGGGAACAATAAGTATCAGAACGTCAAAACTCAAAAGTCAGCACCTAAGTTAACTTTGAAAACTCTAAGACAAACACAGAATATACATGCTAAATATCAGTGAGGAAATTGCTTTAGATATGACAGAAGACAGATGAAAGTAAATTTTGACCATATCACCTATTTGGTACATAAAAAGATAGTCCTAAGGTAAAGGACTATTCGACTCAAGATATTGCACGAAGAACTGGATTATGAATATAATAATTGAACTGATGAAAAAAAGCTCGAAGATTTCACTTTCAATGTTTTGTTTTAATCTTTTATCTTGTTAAAAATGAATTTGATGATTTGGATCGATGAGTTACACACAAAACAAAACAATTACACAGCAGATATGACAGTGAAGAAAGTTTTGTCACCATCTCAACATCATCGCGTTCCTCCTTTAAGATGCTTAGCATTATAGGAAAGCCTGTAAAGTATGTAATACACAAGTGAACTAAACATATTGCATAAGTGAAGCAGGAAAAAAAAAACTAAAAGAATTAGTTCGAGAGATAGGATGTACCCATTGCCCCAATTGCTAACTGGGAAGCTTGGCTTTCTGAGACAATGGCCTGAAGCTCAGTGATAGCATTTCTCCTATCATCTGGTAGTTTACCATTGTTTATCCGGTCAAGTAAGCGTTCAACATAGCTAAAGAGACAAGGCAAATAAAAGGAATATGGAATAAGTATAATGTACTAAATGCAATTAAAAGAAGAGAATAAAGTTCCTCCTGTTAACAGGAGACAATTTCTCTCCTGTTATCCAATCAAACAATGACACATGTCCTTATTAATTAATCTATTAAATTAAAAAATGATTAAAACAAAGAAAAAAGATAAAGGTTCAAAGCAATATCCAATAGCTGCAACGGAAAGATAAAGGGGCAAAGCAATATCCAGAATTGGAGGAAACGGAGCAGATCAGAAGGGCAGTGCAACGGAAGAGGTGATGGCGCCGTCGACTTCGGAGGCTGATGGGGATAGTTGACTCGTGGTGGTGGTGAGAGCCACAACCTCTACTGCAATCACAAGGATGTCGCACCCTCCCATGGTCACCTTCATCGACCCCTCCAATGGTGGTCATCACGGTGCCTCATCATCCCACCATCGATAAAAACTGGGCCTGCTCCTCTCCCTTTTTTTTCCCTCTCCTTTTCCCTCTTAATTTAGTAATAATTGATAAGTTCTGAAATCTTGGATTTGTGTGAAACTAAGCATATATGTGGCAATCTTTCAAAAAAAAAAAAAAAAAAAGCATATCTGTGGCAATCATCACTTTCATATGTTGTTTTGTTGTTCAATTTCACGCTTTTGATTAGTTGCTGCCATGGATTTAGGTATATGTTAGTTATTGGCTTTTTTATTTTTTTTAATTTTGCTGCCATGGATTTAGAGAAGAGAGAAGAAAGAAGTTATGCTCCAGAAAGAAAGAAGAAAGATGTTGCATTGAGAAGAAAGAAGTTTTGCTGCGCATAGAAGAAAGAACGTGAAAAATACAGAGGAGAATGAGAAGAAAGATTAAAAAAAAGAAAAAAAAGGACATGTGTCATTGTTTGATTGGATAACAGGAGAGAAATATCTCATGTTAACAGGAGGAACTTTATTCTCTTAAAAGAAATGAAAATCCATGCTGGGATAATGACAAAGTATAGAAAACTGTTAAGGAAACTAACTTTTGAACTCAAAATAGCAGTAATGAGATATTTCACCAAGAAAACTAAAAGACATAATATGCAAGGCAGAACAAAGAAGCCATTAAACAATGAAATTCAATTTCAACAAACAATAATATTGATCAACAGGCAGGCACTGTCAATCTCCTCATGAAGCAGAATAACTAAAACATGAAATAAAATAGCATTAGATAAGAAGAGAATAGTATAAGATTAAGAGAAGAGGAATGGAGGATAAGACATCATCACTGAGAACCAAAAGAAAGATAAACAACTATGCTAGGAGGAAGAGCAATGCAACAAAGCATGGCAATCCCTCTGCAAATCTACCGAAGGGATGCAACACACCATGGTCAGGGCACTAAAGGGATGCCAAAAAAGTCACTCTCTCCCAAACAAAGGCTAAAGGCAACAAGGAATCTCTCAAAACTCTGCATTTCCTTTTCAAACATATACACCACAATGCCACAGAATTTTGGCATCTTCATGAGATCCAAAACCTCTAAAAGACTAAAACTAGTAAGGAGGAAGGAGTGCAGCTCATAGAGAAGATCCATTTTTCATCAGAGACCAAACAAACGTATCATATCCACATTAAATATAAAAATGCATTGTAATCAAGTGTTCTTCTATAAATAATTTGGACTGAAAGTGTGTTTGGTAATACCACCAATGAGCTTATAAGCTAGTCAACTAGCTTATTTGACCAAAAATGAGCTACATGTTGGTGTTTCCAAAAGGGCTTATTTCCATAAGTTGCAAGCTTATAAGCTCATATTTGATAAGTTATTTGAGATAACTTATGGGCTTATAAGCTAGGAGCATATTTCATTTTGCACCTATCAACTAAATTATCAACTAATCTTACCAAACAATTCCGACTCCAAAAGCTAACCCATAAGCTTTCAGCTAGCTTATAAGCCTTCAGCTACTATTGCCAAAAAGGACCAAAGGGGGCGTTTAGAATAGCTTATAGAGAGCTTATGATCTTTGTGCAAGCACTTATTATCTTATTTCAATAAGTTTATTAGAAAAGGTTATGAAAATATGCTCTTTTAAGCTTATTTAAAAAAAAATTAAAAAAAAAAAAAAAAACATGTCGAGTAAGCTCTTCATTAAGCTGCTTACCCCCAAACACAACCCAAATATACAGCATTGCAACGAACATTTGACACATAACCATAAAGATATCGAATATAACAATTCTTCTGTAATCTTTCAACCAACTTGTGCTATGTTTTTGAGTAACCTATTAATAGAATCTTAATTTTTTTGAAAAAAAAAAAAATCAGTTTACCTATCTGCATTTGATGAATTCTCATTGCCAAAAACAAACCCTACAACACCCTGCAAAAGAATAAAAAAATTGCTCACTGTCAAATCAATGCACTGAAAATTAATATATCCAAAAACTAGAAGAAATTTTTCAAAGGTAAGATTTTTAACCTTGTAACCAGACACCAAATCCATAATCGTACGTAGATCACAGAGTGCTCCAGAATCCTTTTAAAAAATCAGAAGGGAACCCGACTCAATTCACAGTAATCTTAATCGAAATATTCAAGATATAGGTTGAAAAATTGGGGATTTATGATACCCTAAAAAAAAGATTTTTAAGGTGAAATGCAAAAAAAATAATAATAATAATGGAACCTAATTTCAAAAGTGGGCATGTGATTGTGATTGTGATTGGCGAGAGAGTGAAGGAATTACCCGATCGAAGGAATTGAGTATGATGATTACTTAATTTTAGAATGATGATGATGATCTTAACAAAACGACACAGTGTAATATGTGTTTGTTTTATAAGGATTTGATAGTCAAATCACACAAAACACCAAAAGCCCAAGTCTTATTTTGGGCTTTAGGTCCGGATAATTAATAGCCCGTTTGATTTTGTTTTTTTTTTTTTTTGGATTTAGCCCCAAACCCCATTTTAAATGCAAAATGTCCATATTATCCTTTAATATTTAAAGCACCCAAAAAAAAAAAAGAAGCCTCAAACCCCAAACCTCTCCACCTTCCACCCCAAACCCCAGCAAATCTCATGCATTCTTTCATTTTTCTTTCACAAATTTTTCACGCCATTCACTCAAAAAAGAGTTTCAGTGGCCTCCTTTTGCTTGTTTTTAAAGGTAATATTCATGTCTCTTCTATTTTTTTTACTTTACATTGTTATTCCGACAAACCAGTGTCGAAATTTTTATTTTTCCAACACGGGTATATAGGAAAATTTTATAAATTTTTATTAAGTGTATTCCGATACATACGTGTCGGAATTTTGCAAAACTGTTACTGATAAAATTCTGACATGGGGGTTTCGGATTTTTTAAATTCCGACAACACAGATTCGGAATTATTGAATTCCGAGACCTCATGTCGGAATTCTTAAATTTCGAAACCCCCGTGTCGGAATGTTGCAGAGACAATAGAGGTGAAGAAGACAACAGTGGTGACTGGGAAGAGCAAAACAAAAACCCTATAACTAAACCCTAAAACTATAAAATGTTTGTTATGAAAAAAAAAACAAAAACAAATAACACAAAACAAAAACACAACCAAACCATAAAAGGAAAACGAAACCCTAATTTACAAGAAAAAGAAGACGGTTCATACATGAAGGAACGAGTCCCAATGGCGGTGACAGCAGTGGCGACGACGGCGACGACAACGACCACAACAGCGAAGAAGGGTGGAAGTTGAGGTTTGGGGTTTGGGGAAGTTGGTGTGTGAGATGGTGTTTAGGAAGTTGGTGTGTGAGGTGGGGTTTGGGAAGTTTAGAGGAGGATAATTTTGGGATTATTCAAAAAAATGGGGTTTGGGGGATAAAAAATGGAGTTTGGGGACTAAATCTTTTTTTTTTCAAAACTATTTTGTAAAGTTATTTTTAAAAATTGTTTTGTGGAATAAAAAAATTGTTTAATAATACTATTTTGAAAAACAGTTCTAAAAACTATAGGAAAAAATCCATTTGGTAAATGTAACATGTTCTTAAAATAAAAAACTGGAAATTCATTTGATTTGTAATTTTATTTTTATAACAATGTCAAAGAACTTAAAAACATGTTTAATAATCAAAATAATAGTAAACCACCTTAAATGTCTTGAGAATTTAAGAAGATCATCCTATTCTTCATAAGCAAAAATTGATATTGAAGCAACTAAGCTTTACTACTCCTAGTCTCCTATATACATATTCTAACAATTATTTGGAAATGTTCCTTGAATTTCTAATTAACTTTTACAACTATACCATATAAAATTATAGGATATAAATTAAAAGTTAAAGCAAATATAAAAATTTTGTGGCAATTACAGAGACCATTTTGGACTTTCTGCGCAGCAAAACTGAATTTTATTAAAAATAGCGACAGTCTATAACAATCATAAGATGCCAGTTTTTATATCTCATAAAAACATTTTGCAACAGAAAAATTGTTGCTAAAATACCATAAATTGTTCCACCCTTATATCCACTTTTGCCTAATTCTCATCCTAATGCACATTTCAAGAACATATCAAAGTGGCAATTGCTTTAGTTAAATTTTTCATTTGTTAAAGCACATGGAAGCAAAATATAAATAAAACATTCAAATGAGGCATGAAGAACAATTAATCACTTTCTAGACTCTAAAACAAACATTAAATTAATACATAACTTTTAGAATATTGCAACATTTGATTACTACTACGATCCTAATCAAGATCTCCATCATTTTCACTGTCTTCAGCATCTTCTCCATCTTTATCTTCATTTTTACTACCTCCTGGAGCTTCTTCTCTATCCTAATTGTCTTGCATATCATCACCACTTTTTCCTTTGTCATCAAGTTATACCAGCAGGGAAAAGGAAGAGCGGTTATAATCCTAGAAAATGCATCAAGTGATAATCCTCTGAATGCATTTTTTTTTCTTTTCAGCATCCTCTTTTGGAGTTCTAGACCAAGGACTGTAATCAAGAAACCATATAATATCATATAACATTGGCAAAAGTCCTTACTAAAATTTTGATCCAGGAAAGGCATACATAGAAAATTTTGCCCTAGCTAAAGTCTAAGTTCATCAATAGAAGAAGAGTGACACAAATAACTATGAGGTTTTGATAATTTGCTCGTGATGTAGAAGTACAACGGAGAGGAAAAGACATTTCCAAACTCCCCAAGATATTCATCTCTTGCGTGACTTCTTCTTCTCGCGTGACTCTTGTCCCCGTAACAGCATCCACTTGAGTAAGTGGTGGAGGTGGGTTCTGGTTTTCTTCATCAGGGAAGTTGAGGCTGAAAGACAACCTTCTTGGCGTGATTTGTGGCACCCTCGTCGTCTCCTCACCCTTTATATCTATTGTTTCTTTGTTGCCCAATCTCCCTAGTGGAGTCGCCAAATGTTTCATTACTTTTTGTCGAATATTTGATAATAATAATATGGGTTCGTAAGCTTAAGAGATTGGGTGAACAAAGAAAGTAGTAAAGGAACTTCTCAAAGTTGAGGGGTTAAGGTGATGAACCAGTGGGTCTGATTCAGAGACCTTAGTGGGAGAGGATGAAAATGAGAGCACTTTTGGAAACAGTGGCCAAGTGGGTTTCTCTCTGGTTCCTGTTATTGTTGGCTTCGTTTTGTTATAATGGTTCTCCCTATCTTTTATAATGAATAAAATTCCCTCTGATGCTTTCCTTCCTTCCCTTCTCTCTTTTTCTGTCTCAGAGCACTATTCCCTAAGGTGGCTCACTCTATCCCACGTTTCCTTTGACATTCATTTTTAAGGTAAGCATAAAGGTATCTTTCCTTTTTGGCTTAAGGGCAAAAGGCCCCATTTTGGTGAATAAGCTCCCCAAGCAGAGGATCCTATAGATGTGACTGGCCACTGTTCCCTTGGTGCTCACTGCCCAAGCCTCTGAATCAGTCTCCTAACATTGAGCCTCATGCCTAGCTTAGGAGCACACCCACTGAAATCCTGCCAAGCCACATTCACCTGAGAGTTCCCACTGGGCATTTCCTTCTGCTTACCACGCCATAACTTCGTGCTTAGCTTAATAGAAGAAAGCCCAATTCACTTTGTTGTCTTGCCATAACGGGCCTATTTTCCCTTTGGCCCAAATTCAGTAATCTGAAAAAGAATGTCCAACAAATAGTAATATAATTCATCCTATTTCTCTCATTTATTTTTTCGCATTTTCCTTTACTTGTTGATACTACTACAAGACATAGACTAAGAGAAATATCCAATTAATATTTTCAACTATGAAAGTTAAACTGCAGTCGCTAATTTATAATTTCTATAACAGAACATATCATAAAATGGTAAAAAAACCAACAAACACTATTAAGGAAGTTAGTCATCCCTTTTTTTTACTTAAAAAAAGGCATTAGGTTTAGCAAATCACACATCGCAAAAACAAAAATGGTAAGTGCTACTATTCATTTTCTTATGGTTGGGTTAGTTGTTCCTAGGAAACAGGATTCGGTTGGTGTATATGAGTTTGGAGAGTTTGGTGTTTGAATCGTATTTGAATAAGATTAGTGGTGGAATAAGGGGAACGGGGGCTTGGCCGAAAATGGGATTATAGGAAGGAAGATTTAGAGATTATGAGTGCTTAAAATCATACTTATTTCATAGCGGAAATGATTAAGGAAAATGAGAGAATCAGGGAGCCATATATACCACTATGAAGACTTTCAACACATGGGATCACACATAAATATCCACAAATATTTGTCATCCCCAATGCTAGACTCAACCGAAACGACAATTCTAATACAACTTGTCATTTCAAAACCTTAATTCAAAACCTTAAAGCATTAGGTTTTTGTAGTCGTATGCTTATATGGTCTTTAAATGAGAGATAACTAATCAATGTGAGACTTCTCAAACATATCTAACTCATATTTGGAATTCTAAACCGTATCTATTTGTTGGGTATTCAGGTTTTAGTTGAAGTTCCACATTGGATAAGATGAGATATGATAAAGTTTATAAGTAAAAAGACCCATGATGCCTGAAAGCAATCTCCTTGCTTTCTTTGTTTTTTTCTCTTCTCTAAGTGTGATAGCGGTAAAAGGGGGGAGAGATTTTATACTCCCTCCCCTTCCTTTAGAAGGTGTGCGGATTTTTCTCTCCGAGTTATATCTGGGTTAAATAATCTTGCTTTTGTGCAAGTGGTGTGGTTTTTTCTCTCAGTTTCATCTAGGTTTTTGTTTTGAGTGTGGGAAGACATCTATATAGTGTTTGTTTATCCAAATTTGATGACCTTCTTATTTTCTCAAATAACTAAAAGACTGATACTCGGGACAGATATTCCCTTCCAGATTTCTGTTTTATCTTCTGTCCAGTGGCTATATCTCCACAGATCTGAGTTTCTTTATCGCCGAAATGTGCTTACTTTCGACATCGATGAGATAATTATCTTGGAAACAAAAGCTGTTAAATCTCTTGTCAGAGTTCGAAGCTGGATGTTGATGATGATTCATGTCCAAAGAGAGTTTGCTGTTATTGCTGAGTATCTGGTCTTTCTTAGCAATCTTTATTATGGAAAATATGTGTTTTGTTGCTGTAACATTGAATCTACTTGTAGTATTCTATGTTATGGAATGAATTACATATTTTTCCTCTAAAAAAATAATAATAACAATAAAGATAGAAAATATTGTTTTATCAAGACAGGAAAAAAAGATAAATCTCTTTATGATTGAGTAGTTAAAAAAAGACACACTAAATTACGACATAAATCTTTTCATAATGGAGTAATTAAGAAAACTCAAACTAAATTACCAAGAAAGAAAAATCTATTCATATTGAGTTCAATTTTTTTTTTGGTCTTATAGGATATTCTCCCATCCTCTTCCTATATTTATTAAGAATTTTTTTTTGTGGTCATATAGGATATTCTCCCATCCTATTCCTATATTTTTTTTCATGCTAATAACGTATTTATATTTTTATGAAAAAAAAATATTATACTACTATATATTAAGAAATTTTTTGATTAATTAGCAATTTCAATAAAAAATAATACAAATAAAAAAAATTTAAATATTAAAGATATTTTTATAATTATAACACATATTTTCAAAAATATGTACAGCATTATCAACCAAACAGAGTAACAAACTTTCAAATTATTTTCAATTTTTTTTTTCAAACGCCAACCAAATATGTTTTGAAATAGTATTTTATGAAATTTCCGGAAATATAATTTAATTCTTGCAAACAAACAATCCCGAGAATATATTTGTAGTTGAAAGGAAATGGGACTTACAAATTACAATTACAATTACACAGACAGATATGATCATTCGTTGGAAGAAGTGTTGAGAGTGAGTCTAAGAGGAACCGCCAAACGGCTCTTATTGACGTTACATTCCAAAGCCAAAAGCCTCTCACTCTCTAAACAAATTACTCTAAGTAAAATAAATAAATACCATTCTCAACCTTTGCTTATTCTTCCTCTTCTTCTTCCATTACTCACTCTTCTCATTCATACTTCATACTTGTTGGGACATACACAGAGACAGACAAAAAATACTGCAACCTTTTCAGTTCTTGTTTTTCATGTTAAACATGTCTGAAGGGTACTATAATTCAAAGAAGACTGATGATATCTGTGGAGATGTTTGTGGCCAGGTACATGTTTTTTTTTCTTCTTTTTGTTCATTTCTCTGTTTTCACAACTGCGTTTCTTTCTTTTTTGTCTGATTAGGGGGAAAATTAAGAAAAGTTTGGATATTTTTTTAATGGGCATCATCAGTTTGGAGTTTGGGTTGTGTGTTAATGCAAAATGAGAGCTTTTTTTTCATCATTTCCACCATCCCATTTTTTAAATTAATTATATATATTTTTTTAAGTATGAAATTTGATTGAATTGGTTAGTTTTCCAAGCTTCTGTTGGATAATTATAATTGATATTGATATTGATTAATTAATTTGTGTATTATAGTTGATGATGGATTTGTCAGTTTGTGTCCTTGTTATTGATGATATAGCCCATTGTTTCTATCGTTTTTGTATCATTCTATGTACCATTTCTATATGGCTTTCCACTTTCTGAGTATTTATATGTATGGGTTTTCTTAACCTCATCTGTTACAGGTTTTTATTGTTAGGTTCTTTCACTTTTGCTTAGGATATACTAAGAATTCTATGATTTGGGAATTATGGTAATTTGAGTGTTGCTTTATCATTGTTCTCTGTTTATCTATCTTTTTGATTTCCATTTTCTGGATTTTCCCCCAATTTCATATTTTCATGAGAAGATGCAGAATATATTATCATTATCAAATACTATATATGTTTGTTAATACAATGCAAAGTAAGTGTGTCAGGAGATGTTATTTTAATCAGTTGTTCAAATAATAGTATTCCACATTTTTTGTAGTCAAGCATGTTGTGAAAGTTTTTGATTGTTAAGAGTTTTCGTTTTTCCTATGCAGCAGGGTTCTCGTGCAGCATTGAGCATGTCGAGACTCCGGTGTGTTCTGCGAGGGTTGGACTTCAAGACTCTGATATTTTTGTTTGTGGTTATCCCGGTGAGCTTCTTCTTCATCTATTTGCACGGGCAGAAAATCTCGTACTTTCTGAGACCACTATGGGAGTCTCCTCCGAAGCCCTTCCATGAAATCCCTCACTATTATCATGACAATGTACCAATGGAGACTTTATGCAAACTTCATGGTTGGGGAATTCGTGAATCACCGCGACGAGTTTTTGATGCTGTTTTGTTTAACAATGAAGTCGACATGCTTACTATTCGTTGGAAAGAAATGCATCCGTATGTGTCCGAATTTGTAATCCTTGAATCAAACTCAACATTTACGGGATTGCTCAAGCCATTGTTTTTTGCTAGCAGCAGAGACGATTTCAAGTTTGTCGAGTCGCGCTTGACATATGGCGTGATCGGAGGAAGATTTAAGAAAGATGAAAATCCTTTTGTTGAAGAGGCGTATCAAAGAGTCGCGCTGGACAAGCTTCTGAGGATAGCGGGGATTGAAGACGATGATCTCTTGATAATGTCTGATGTTGATGAGATTCCGAGTGCTCACACCATTAATCTCTTGCGGTGGTGCGATGACATCCCTCCAATTCTTCATCTTCAACTGAGGAACTACTTGTACTCTTTTGAGTTCTTTCTCGACAATGAAAGTTGGAGAGCATCGGTCCATAGGTACCAGACCGGCAAGACACGTTACGCGCACTATAGGCAGGCTGATGTGCTGTTGTCGGATGCTGGCTGGCATTGTAGCTTCTGTTTCCGCCATATAAGCGAGTTCATATTCAAGATGAAAGCTTACAGCCATAATGATCGGGTGAGGTTCGCTCATTACTTGAACCGTAAAAGGATTCAGGATGTGATATGCGAAGGAGCCGACTTATTTGACATGCTTCCCGAAGAGTATACATTCAAGGAGATCATCGGGAAGTTGGGACCTATTCCTCATTCTTATTCGGCCGTGCATCTTCCATCGTATTTGTTGGATAATGCAGAGAAATACAAGTTCTTGTTGCCTGGTAACTGCAAAAGAGAAAGTGGCTGAGTTTGAGTATGAAGGTTTGGTCATTGATATCAGCATCAAGTAACACCAAAAAGTAACTTCATTGATGACATTTATCAGTGGTGTGGTATGGAGGGGGAACTCAGAATTTGTCATGGAGGAATGCATGTCAAATTAACAGGCCTTCTTCTTTTTGGATTTGCATAAACCCCAACTTGATTTTTATAATAGCAATATATTCCTAACCTTTTTCTCAAGGGAATTTAGATTTCTTGGACTAAGTTATACACATGCTATATGCTAACTACTGGTGTTCCTCTTTGACTCATTTCTAATTTTAACTTAATTAATCCTAAACCCCATTTTGATTCCTTCGGTCTAGTTTATGCTATTCCCATCCATTAACTTTGTAGATTTGCTATGACTATTTATTTCTGAATCAAGATCAATTGAAAAATTCATAACACTATCAGCAAAATGAAGTATATGTTGCACCTAATAATTAGCCATAATTTTATCATTTTATGAGGCCCCTTAAGTCTTTTGGTACCTTGAATTTCAGACCATTAGTTTCTGCATTCAGATTCATCCATTGGTCAGTGGATAAAGTATTAAAAGCTCTTGTAATACAACAGAATTGCCCTTTTAATTTTTTATATTGGATTGAAAAAAAATTTCAAAGTTTTTTGCATATAGATTTTTTCTCTAGCCAAACTTGTGCGATGTGATTATTTTTTAAGGGAAAAAACCCCAAATTGATTTTAGAAATTTTATACGGTGATGTTTGGTCCTTGAAAAATGAACAAACTCAAACTGGTCTTTAAAAAATTGAAATAACAGTTAAGTTGGTCTATTTTAAGTCAAATTTTAAGGATAGTTGTCGTTTGAGTTAAATTTGAGGTTATTCATTTTTAAGGACAAAAATGTCATTAGATAAAATTTGAGAGACGGCATTTTTTTGTCTGTATTTTTAATGCAATTCTTCTATTGGAAGTGGACTCTATTGATTTGATAAAAGTTGTGCCATGGAAATTGACATGCATGCTCCTTCCATGAAACCAAAAGGGGATTGTAGCTTTTGTGTGACATGTAAACTGACTTGAGCAACTCTTTGCGTTGAGGTTTAATCATAGTCCCCACCACCACCTTCTCAAGACTAAATAAGCACGTCTTAAAATTTGTGATTCCTACTGCATTATCTCATTCTTCAAAGATCAACTCCATTGTAGACTTGACTCTTCCAAGTTCCAATGATTTCTTACCTTTGTGTTTCATATTGATGTACAAGTCATTTTCCTCAATATATGATTTTTAAGAGGTACCACATCATGAACAAGGAATATTTTAATTCTAGGCCTTGGTAGCCTTTTATATTCATGTGTATGCTAATTGAGAAATGAGAATCTTTATATGATAATTTTGGGTGGAGATATTCCCAATTCATTTTGCCTATTAGCATTTTTACTATTTCACTTTTTGTATTCAGTAATACCTTTGGTTAAGTTTTTCATTTTTAATAAAAGCAATTTTTTTTTTTATTTGTTAGATTGAAAAAGCAACAACTAACGGGAGTTTGCAATACCCACAATTTCCTCAACTATTTTCTTTATTTAAAAATGAAATAGAAATTTATTTATTTGATTTATTAGATGAAATTTTATTTCCATAATTTAATTAAATTAGTATTTGATTTGATTTTTCAAGGATTTATAAATTTGTGAATTTTTATGTTTTTATTTATTTAAAAACTGTGCGAGTATATTTATTTTATTTAAATTAGATTTTTATTTTGTACTTCCTTTAAAATGGAGAAGGAAAATTTTATTTCCCCTCTCTAATGTGTTGTACGGCCAAGCCCTAGAGGAGGAAGAAAAATTTTAAGTTTAGAGCCAAAATTCAAATTCAAAAAGAGTCTTAATTATTTGTCTTCTCCATAGAGCATCTTTTAGACAAAACATTTGTTACCCTATTAATTATGTCTTCCACTAAGATATTGTCATAAATCCTATACTACTCAAAAATTGCAAATCAACCCCAATGACTCTTGGCATTTTCGAACCCCCTCTTTTAGGCAATAAACTCCAACTTAAGTTTGCCTGTAAATACCACCCCTTGTCTTAAGACACCCCCATTTGCTTCATCACTCTTAAGAAAAAAAAAAGTAGAAGGAGTAGAGAGAATAAGAGGAGGTCGTGGAATAGTGGTGGCAATTCGGGAGGGCGGGCGGGCATTGCCCATGCCCATCAAAAGCCCGCTTTTTTGCGGGCATGCCCGCCCGCCCATTATAATATTTTGGGCGTAAAATTCATGCCCTGCCCGCCCTAAATGCGGGCAAGACATGCCCATGGGCGGCCCACTTAAATAAAAAAAATAAAAAAAATCATATATTTATTTTTTTGAAACATAAAAAAAAAAAATCATATATTCTATCTTCAAAATTCATAAAATGTAGACTAAGATTGCACATCATATAAAATGTTCACACTCAAAATTCATAAAAACATAATAATAAAGTTTGATACTCAACAAAAAATGTAGGGCGACTCCTAATTGTGTAGCTCCTAATTTTTATTTTTTTAAAAAACTAAATAATGGGTGGCCCGTGGGCAGCCCACCGCCCGCCCAATGATGCCCGACAAAATAAATGGGCATGGTCGGCGGGGCCCATTCGAAAAGTGGGCTAAAATATGATGTCCTGCCCACGAAAAATGTAGGGCGGGCGGGGCCCATGGGCATCCGCCCTAATTGCCAGCACTACCGTGGAAGGAGGAAGAGGAAGAAAGGGAAAGCTTGAAATTTTTAGCTCATTTTCATTCATTTCTCCTAGGTACTGATTTTATGCTTATTGTTCTTCTTCCCTTTCATTTTCATTTTCGGTTTTCATGAGATTTAAAGAAGGATTTTTGTTGTTCAATGCCTATGAGCTTTTACATGTTGATTCTTTCTATTTCTCTTGCCTTTTTACACTTGTTTATGCTTGGATTTAAGCTTGAAATAAAAAAAAAATGAACATGCATCAACATTGATGATGCTCACGGTTTTGACCCCCATTTTGTTTAAAATAATTTTTTTATCTTTGATTGTGTTTATATGCTTGAATATGAGTTGATTTAGTATGATTATGAACTATGCGTTGTTGATTTGCACAAATTTTTCTCTTTTCCCTCTTACATGTCACGGTTAGGGTTTGTAAATTGGGGAAAATGAAATTATTTCTCAATGCATGTAAATGATTATTGATTCTTGCTATTTATTGGCTATATTTTTCGGTTTCTATGTGAGAAGGCATGATTAAATGAAATTTTACTTTGATTTGTTGTTCTTAGGGCTATACGGTTTTGATGGAGAATACATGCATGTGGTTGTTTGATAAAATTTTTGTATGATCTATGCCTATGCATGTGTTTATTTGATATAAAAAAAATGTATGCTCTTGTTTATATGTATATGTATATTCGGCCTAAGCATGAAAATAGGAATGAATGGTTTTGTTTGATAAAAAATTTATGTCTTTGTTCTTGCTTGTATGTATATTCGGTCAAGGCATGGAAATGTGCATAAATGATTTTGTTTGATGAAGTTTATATGTCTTTGTTCATATATGTGTGTGTATTCGGCCAAGGGAGGAAAAAGGAACAAAATGGTTTTATTTCATGAAAATGAAATTAGTGTTTGAATGCTTGAAATGACTCATGATGACTTAAGTGTTTAAATTTGTGATTTTTAGCTTAATTGTTCTTGATTAATTCAACCATGCATTGTAAGTGTACTTAGGAATTTTGTTTTATAAAAATGAAATTTGCATGTTGGTGTTTGGTGATGGTTAAGTTGCTTGAAGCATGTAAAGTTTGTATTTTAGCTTATTTCCTTGATTTAATTCGGTTATGTATGTGTATGTGTCTAAATGACTTTTATTCCTTGAAAATGGATTTGCATGATGATGCCTTGAAGTTGATTAAGTTGATTTAAGGTGTTTAGAACTTGTAGAACTTGATTTATTTTTGCTTGTTCAATTCGGCCCCTTTGTGTATAAGTAGGTAGATATGAAAATGAAATTGTTTTGGAGGTGCTTATGTGTTGTATAAGTGATTTAGTGATTATATGTTTGAGTTTAATTGAAAAAGTGTTGTTTTGATGTTTCATGAAGTGTTAGAAAAAATTTATAATTGTTGTTTGGCCTTGATGCATGATTCGGCCATGATAGGTTTAGTAGGATAGGAATTTATTTTTTTTAAATGTTAATTAATATTTGAAAAGTGTATGACCTATGTGAAAATAAAAGCTAAGTGTTTGTTGTTGAAACTGCTTATTTTAAGGTGAATGTTTAGTTTAGGACTAAGTTAGTTTATTAAGTATGTGACTTGATGTGGTGCATATGTATGTATGTTTAAATGATTAAAGTTGTGAAAGAATATGTGCTATGTGTTTATGTGAATTGATTTATTAGAGTATCGTTTGTCGTTTGTGTGTAAGTCGATGATTTGAAAATGTTCGGGTACGTAATCAACTAAGAAATTAATTGATTTTAAGTTTGTTTGATTTGATCTAATTGGAATTGTTGGTTATGTTTCGTGGCTTTCCAAGGTTTGTTTTATGATAAAAAGCTTGAATTTTAAAGAGTTGAAGTGCTTTTTTGTGTTAAAGTATGTCTTGAAGCAGAAAGTACTTTTACGATATTTTTGGATTTTCTAAAAGTGATTTTGTGAATAAATTTTTTGTTGTCCAGAATTGGTTTGGTTTTTTTTCCAACTTTAAAAATGTGTTCAAGTGATTTAAAGTATGAATTTCAAGTGGTATTTGATTTAGGAAAAAGTCGGATTGAAAACGTTGAATTTTCGGTGTTTTCGGAGTTGATTAGGATGCTGTCCAAGGCGGATCAGCGGTCCATATTTGTTTTTAAAATTTATTTGTGAATTATTTTCAATGTATTTTAAGGTATGTGAGTTGTCGTTTTACTTGGGAATGATTTAACAAAAAGAAATGCGTTTTCGTTTTACCCGAAAGGATTTATTTAAGGTTTTAGAGTTTTGTACAAGTGATAAAGAACGAATATGTCATTTGGAATTTTATATTAATACATTATGTTTAATTTGAGGAAATAAAGGTGCCGCTCTCGAGCGTGATCGTGGGAATCAGAGTTTCGTGGATCCTCAGAGAGTTTCTATTCGCAATCAAGATGAGAATAATAGCATGTCTGGAATGTATGCCATGATCAAATGAGTTTAGTTTCGATTGTTTAAATCGGAACCGGTGATCGGATAAAGGTTAAGTAGTGTAAGGACAATTGGTCTGTTTGATTGTTTGGCTCCCGCAAGAAAGATTAAGATCACCATTGTATTTACGCGTTGTTGCTTGATTGAATTATTTGAACATGTGAATATGCAAATATTATGCCTGCACAATATGCATGATGATTCATTCTGTTTTATTATGTTTAGCATGATGCATGACATGGAAAAATGAAATTAAATGTGATGAATGAATGTTATGAGTTTGAGTAATTAATTAAAGGAAAGTAGTGATTGAAAGTGAATCTCCCTGATGAGCACCAAGATGGATTTTATGCTCTCTAGGTTGAGTTGTGCTGGCCACAAGAGTGATGCTCCGTGAGTCCGAGCCCTTAATTAGCAAGTGTTATTGGAAAAGAATGGAGGTTGTAAAAGTCTGTTTAATTAGAGGTCGAGGATCACAGAATGATGGATAAGGGTGACTCGTCCACAATTAGGTTAATAAACCATAATAAAATATTTAAAAGACATTAAGTATAATGCGGTGAGATGAGCGAGAAGTAGTGGAGAGGAAGATACCCTGTATATCTGCGGATATTCAGGTGTGTGATTGTGATAGGGGAGGGTGATGACGGTGACTCGTCAAGTAGCCTAGGTTGCTTTTCTAGGCAGAACTAGACTATATGTGATCGGGACTTAAGACCCAAAGGATCGTAGCATGTTTTGCACCGCGAACTAGAAATGTACTGTTGGCCCCTTGATTAAATTTGAAACGGTGAGAGGGAACCTGAACGAGGCGGGCAGATCGATTTGTTGTTGGGCCCTTGCGGTATCGTAAAATATTAATTGTCATGATGGCCGGCCCGTACGATTGTGGCCTTGACATTTTATTGTTGGATTATCTCAGCTGTTCAACCGATGTGGGTTAAGGTTCATGTCCGTCCCGTTTGCTTCCGATTAGGCTTGGGAGGATGTGGAGGAGATGTAGACGTGAGTGCTGATTAGATAAATTTCCCAGTGATGTTTTATTTTTCCCTGACATCATTAGCGAAGCGAACCTCAATAAGACTTAATAAAATATATTAATAAAGCTAATTGTTTATAAGGATTAAAGTGTGGTGATGTGACTGACGACAGTGAAATTGTGATAAGCATGATGATGCGAGATTAATGAATTATTTAACTGATGATGATGATGATCATGCATTCATTCATATTCATGTGCATATGTACTGTTGTTTATTTCTGCTTTGAGATATGTTGGTGGTACGTTCCTTTAGTCGACGTATCATGCGTCCAGAAAATTAAAGCTTATTCTTTCTCCTATTCGTTGTTTCTCTTTGTTCTTCGTGGCGACGCAACGGACAGATGGTATATAGCATCGCGATCCAAATGTGGCCCTTAGCGGGGGGAGCGTGGGAAGTTACCCCAGATGGCTGGATCTGGAGAGGCTCGACTCGGTTGGAGGTCAGAGACACAGAGTATAGGCTGAGAGGAGCAAGGATCGACTTGCACATTGGTAGCATTGTTCTGAGAGACTACATAGAGGGTGGCCCTCGGACTTACTACGCACGGTGTGCGCAGCCCGCACTGCCTGCTGTGGTTAAGACTGAGGAGGTTGAGGAGATAGCACCGGAGGATGACGAGGATCAGCCGACAGCTTAGAGAGCCTTGTAGGTGTTGTTGCTTAGGTGTTTTATTTTGTTTTAATTTGGGTCTTGTCTCAACTGAGGAGAGTCATACTCCAGATATCTAATGATGTAATATCTCTTATCTTTTGATGTATTTTGGGACTTGGTGTCCACAACTCTTTTTATTCTGCTTTAGTAACTGCTTTTGAAACTTATTTAATTATGGAGTACTTGAGGATTTTATTTGGTGATGCTAAAAATGCGAAACAAGTATTTTGGTGTATGGTTCAATAGATGTGAAATTTGATTTTGTAACAACTCGATTTTGTGGATGGCGGTGATAATTCTTTTGCGACAAATCGAACAATGTTAACTTTTGTAAATAATTAAAAGTAATGGTTCTTTTGGAAAATAAATAAAATGAACCAAGCAAAGTGCGTGTACATAATTACTTCAAAAAAAAATCGACCGTCATTTTTACTAATATCTTAATAAATAAATGCAATATTTTCGGAAAACAAAATCAGGGTGTTACAGAGTTGACTCAATTGACATTGTGGAACCAAATGATATCCTAGAAATGAGATGCATGTGCTAGGAGAGGCATCCTCACGACCTCCAAACGGATTAGTCTCAAAAATCCCCATTAGTAGCGGTGAACTCCTGAGGATACCATGTGTTTGAAAAAACATAAACCTAAAAAAATTGAAAAGGCAACAACCACTTTTTTTATCAATCATTTTTGCTTCTTTAATAGCAACACAAAAATAGTTAAAATTTATTTCTTTGATATATCATATAAAGTAATTAAAAGTATAAAACAAATTAAATATATTTAAAATTTTCAATCATGTGGTTCAATATTTTTTTAATATTGTTTTTATAAGTTATTTTTTCTTTTTTTTTTCTATGGAGAGGAGGGAAAAATTACAATCATATTGATTTGAACCGAAACGTAATATCATCTTATATCCCCGCAACTTTACTATTTGAGTAGACAATTGAGAATATTTGTTCAATATATTTTTCAAAATATTATAAATATGATTATACACATTAATATATTTTTTCGATTGGAATTCTCTTCTTACACTTTTTACAAATATTATATACATGAATATTAATATTTTTTATTTAATATGTTTATAATTTTAAATTAAGTAAAATTTAAATTTCGTCCTATTTTTTAACAGAAGAGAAGTATTTTAATTTATATTAATAAAAGTATTAAAATTATAAATAATTAGTACTCAACTAAAAATTATAGAAACATTAAAGGAGTATCAGTAAGCAAATAGATGTGTAAGTAATTTTTATAGTTCTGAATTTTTTCATGCAAATTATTAATATGTCTATACATTTATGTGGAAATATATCAAATCCTATTTTATGGTCGCGAAAATATGTAATAATCGAGGTTATGGGCAAAACAAGGTCGAAAGAATGAAAGCAATAAGAAAGTTGTATACCCAAGTTATAAATTTATATGAGTAATATGTCAGATTAGTCCCTGACTTTGTCAGCGTCGGTCAAGTTAGTCTCTAACTTTATCGAAACAACAATTTAGTCCTTGAGATAGGAGAACGTTGATCAAGTTAGTCACTGCCGTCACTATCGCAGGGATGTATTTGCTTTAAAATGAGATAAAGATAGGGACGTATTTGAATTAAAATGAAACCTCAGGGACCAAATTGCTATTTCGATAAAGTCAGGAACTAACTTGATCGAAGCTTACAAAGTCAGGGACTAATCTGACATATTACTCAAATTTAAATATATTAATCTTTTTACAATTTTTATTATTTTATGATATATAACAGAAATAAACTTAAATTATTTTAGCTTGTATTTAAAAGAAAAACATTTGTTTATAAGTAAAGTTTTTTTTCCGTTTAAATGAAAAACTTAACCAATGATATATTTGAGAAGAAATATAAACGTTGGAATAGTGAAAATGTAAATAGGCAAAATGGAATAGGAATAATTCACCGCGATAATATTTTACGAAATGTGAAGTATAGTAGTTTTTTAGACATGTTAGTTAGAATATGATGTGTGCTATCCTTTTTTGTGTTCTATAATCAGAACAAATCATGACAAAATAATATATAATATTATATTATATATTATGGCTCTACGGCAATATAATAGATGAAACTAAACCCTCTTAAGACATTTTATTTTGTCTTAACTCGATCATGCAATTGCCATTTGTAATCCACACAGAGAGGATTCCTCTTTCAGGGTTTGCTACTTCGGAAATCTTGCTCAGCTTTTGTTCAATTAAGGTTGACTTGTATAAATTTTGCCTAATCTATCTTCTTTGCTGGCTATATATCAATTAGACTAGTACGATAAATTTCGACTAATTTTTTGGTAAAATATAAATTTATTACCAATACGAACAAAATTTGAACACAACCACTAACTTCTATTCCATGTCACCTTCTAGGAAGGGTTCACATAAGTAGAAGAAAGGAAACAAAAAAATATTACTCTGTTTCACAAATAATTCTATCAACTAAAGTCCTGTTTGACCAACTCCTAAAATTATCAAAAAATAAATACATCCTTAGAGCAAATTCCTTCTTCAACATAATAAAGACTTGATCCGGCCTTTGCTGTTGGTACTTAAAAAGTCTTCTATTTCTCTCCAACCATGTATGGTATACCACCGCTGCCATGGCTGCATACACCACACGCTTCCTGGTCTTACACTTGAATCCATTGATCAAATCGATAATGATGGCATATCAAACAGCACCAATTGCACATCATTTCCAGTAAAGCACGACTCCAAGAGCATATGAAAAAAAGGTGATCCCTTATTTCCAAAGCATTATGACATAGCAAATTTCGACTAATTGTTAACACAATTATTAGGGATAAAATTGATTAAGAAAATTACATACAGGAACAATTCAAAAATAAATTGAGAATTAATAACGAATATTATATTCTGCATAAATTTCTTAGTAAGCAGAGTAAAACTTAGTTTACATCATACGAGGTTTCTTTCTTGGGTGTTAGATTATCCACATCCATAAACTAATATTTTGTCCTTAAATAAGTTGCATATTCAATTTACAAAACTTTCACACTTTTCTAAACTTAAATAACTTAACAACTTCTTTTTAAGAGCTTAATACCAAAATTGTTATATTTAAATACTAAAATGGTACCTATAAAATAAATGATACCACAATTTTTTTTTTGTTTTGATCCCTACTTTTATATATCGTTTTGGTTTTGATAACTATTTTTACATTCTCATTTGATTTGGTCTCTGCTTTGTTGACCTTTTTTGTTAAGTTATATGTCAATATTTTTATCCATATTTGCCACTAGGGATCAAAACTAAAATGAAATGCAAAAATATGGATTAAAACAAAAAAAAAGTGTATGGACTAATTTCAAAAAATCAATATTGATCAAAACCATTTTGATATTATAAGCCTTTTATTTTTAAATGGGTCTTTTATACTACATCACACTTTTATGTTTCACATTTAGGTATAAAAACATACAAGTATAGGAAAATGCTAATAATAAACATAAAAGTATTGGTTTTTTTTAAGGAGAAAATATGCGGTTCATTCAATAGAAGAAGATAGTGCAAGCAAAACCAACATTACCCAAACAAAATACATAGTTTCCACACAAATGTAGTTAAGAAAAGCAAGCTACTCTGCACCAACAACATCTTACATGTGTCATCAACCTCTTCCAAAACCACCGGTCTCTAACATGATCTTCAACCGCCTTTATCTCCAAGATAATAATCTCATCAATGCTGAAAGTAAGTACATTTCGGCAACAAGGAATCACAAATTTGTAGAGATGAAGACGCTGAACAAAAGTCAAGTCAGAAGTCTGTAAGGGATGAGCTGTCTCTGCTATCATTCTTCCAATTATTTGAAAAAAGAGGATGACCATCAGATCTAGAAGCTAACACAATGCACAGACCTCCTCAAAATAAAAACACCCAAAACAACTGAAGAATAACACTTATTTATATAACAAAACTTGCACAAAGGCAATAGTGAAACCCAAAAAAACTAGAGCTGAAAACCACACACCCTCCAGATGAAGGGAATGGACTAATCTCTCTCCCCTTCTACCGCTATCTTTCTTTGATAAAACAAGAAAAGAAAAAAAGCAAATAGAAAAGGAAGAAGATTGATAAATCTAAAGAGAACCTCAAAAAAGTAAAATTAGTAATTTTGTATACGAAAATGTCATATCTTAACATATAGAAAAAGTTTTTGACTTAAACATCAATGTATATTGACTTTTTTATTTTTTACTATCATTTTATAAGGATTCTAAGAACACTCCTATGCAAGATCTATAATCATATGGGTTGCAATAGCTGAAGATTGGAAAAATAAAAAAAAATTGATGGATTGTAAATAAAATAAATTTTTAAACTGTTTTCAAAGTTTAAAAAATTAACCAATATTAATTTACAAATTAATCAAAATATTTATCAAAATATATGGTTGTAGGCAGTAATTGGACTTTGCAGCAAAAAAGTTAAACAAATTGCTAATAACTATTTCTAGTCATTGATAAGTTTTAAGTGAATCTCTATGGATAAGATTTCAAGTGCAGGATGCAGGGCAAAATTTCAATGGGTTGGTCATTTTTTGCACCACGGTTTGTAAAATATTAACGAACTGTAGCTTTCTCTGGTGATGCAAAACAAATAGGAATAATCTTTATTTCATTAATGGCTTATTTAAGTTTTTGGTCCCCGAAAGTTGACCGGGTTTTGATTTTAGTCCCTATCTTTTTATTTGACCGATCCCGATCCTTAAAAATTCAAAAAGTTTGATTTTGGTCCCTACCGTTAGACTTCCACCGTTATTGCTGACGTGGCAAACGGAAAATTTAAAAAAAATAATTAAAAAAATAATTAAATTTATAAAAATAAAATAAAATAAAAAAACAAAAAAGCACTGAGAAGATCTTATCACCACCGTAACAACCTCCATTATGCAAACCCCCAACAAAGCACTGAGAAGATCTCCAAGTTTCAACTAGTAAAAGGAATAATAACATTGGCAACAACATCAATTTTTCTCCTGTAGATCTACGAAGCCCAAAACATTAATCTTATTATCCATTCAATTCATTCACAATATTTGTGGTTAAACCCATCATTTTTCGAACACACCACAGACCCTACTCTGCCCTTTGACTTCTACATCGTACCTTTAGTTCTTCTTCTTCTTATATCTTCATCAGTAGCTGCAATTCAAGCAGCGGAGACCACCAAAGACAGTTTCAGAAACGATTGGGTACGACGCCACCATCACAACTCCAACTTCGCCGTCGTGTTCACAGATCTGTTGGTGCCCGACGGAGATGCGGCCTGATGGCGGTGGAAGGGAGAGGCGTGTGGAGAGGTCCGCGAGTGAGGTGGTGCGATCCACGACAACGATGCGCGTGTCGCCACCGACGTAGCAGAGGGACTTGTCGTGAGGGCGGGGGACGATGTGGCCGCCGTAACTGCACATGAGGCGGAGCTTGATGGTGGAGGCAGGTGGGAAAGGCTTGTCCCATGAGTCGGTGTTGCGGGAGCGTGGGGAGGAGTCGACGGAGTCAGGGTAGTTGAGTTGTTGCTGTTGTCCCATGAAAGGCTATTTTTTTAATTATTTTTTTTAAATTTTCCGTTTGTCACGTCAGCAATAATGGTGGAAGTCTAACGGCAGGGACCAAAATCAAACTTTTTGAACTTTTAAGGATCAGGACCGGTCAAATAAAAAGATAGGGACTAAAACCAAAACTCGGTCAACTTTCGAGGACCAAAAACTTAAATAAGTCTTCATTAATTAACGAACATGTTTTAGTGTTATATTAAGAAATAAATCAATATAATTCACCCTATTACATAAGTTATGCCACCTTTTTTTTTTTTGCACCAAGGTATTTTCAGCCGATAGCCGAAGACTAATCCCCTCTAAGGCGTAGAGATTATCGAAGTGAGTTCTGCCTCCACCAATAAAGCTTTTTCCATGCTCACGGTAGAAATCGAACATCTGACATCATGATTAAGGAATCTAGCTATCAACCAACTGTGTTGAAGCCTTGCTGATTATGCCATCTCTTTTTAGTATCATGTAAACATATATATATTCAAATTTTTTAATTATTGAATTGTTATAAGAATAATATGGTGATAGTAAGTGTACATGTGCCATTATACTAGAATTAGGAGAACTACTCTATCCTTCACGGTTCCATATGGTACATCCCCTTTTTCTTACTTGTTACTACTATTTTGTGACACACCCTATATATGTGCTAGTAAATAAAAGTGTTTGACTATAAAGTGACTAACAAGTATAAACAAAAGATTTTAAATCCATTGAAAAACAATAGAGCCATCTATGCAATGTGAACAAGGTATATACTCTACCGTCCAAATTGATTATGGGCTGTGAAATTTCCTCCTTATTATTGACATCATTTTCCATCATCTACGTGTGGACCATTATTACCTCTTTCCAAAATGATAATAGCTAGCAGCGTCTCAGCCTCACAAACCCTCATGGTTTGTTTTTTCTTATTCATGGCAAATTTGTTGATATGAAATTATTTTATTTGTAGATTGTAACCAAGCAAATATATACACAAGAAAAGGAAAACTTTTCAAACCAAATATAAATTATAGGTCATAATATGCATTGGATCTCATAATTATCACTTTTTAATACACATTTTTGTTTAAAGTTTCACTCATGTATGTTGAGTGAAAAATTAACTCAATATGATATTTAAGTTAATTATGAGATTACTTTCTCATATAATGAACTATTTTTTAGGATTGAAGTTTCTTGATGTACTAATAAAGTTGTAACAATTTTTTATTTTGAATTCCTTATTAACATATGTGTGAGTGTGAGTTGAAAACTTTATAGATTGCGCGTATATATAAGCTTTGTTGTTAGACGTCATAGCTCTCCACATAAAATTCAGCTTAAAAGAGATCATGGAGCTAATGAATATCAGAACGGGGCTTTGGAACAAAGGAGATTTGGAACATGGGGATGATGTCATTTTATGAAATAACCAGGTACTTGAATCCATCTGTGTGTTTGAAAATGTACTGTCAAAAGCCAAAAAGCATGATGAGATCATTGTACGATGTAATGTTCTGAAGTCTACTCGTACTTCTAGTTAATAAATTTTTTTGCTTTAAAAAAGAAGAGCTTAATATGTAATGTTCTAAAGTCTACATAAAATCTGCATCACATAAGCATAGCCATAGGTGGTTAATGTAATAATACTACACCAAGTACATTTTCTTGTTGGATTTGTTTATAGATAGTCACATAGACTTGCGTGCTAGAGTTTTCATAAACAAGGAAAAAAAATCACTTAACGCTTGTTGACGCGTCAATTACGTTTAATGACATTTATTTAACAATTTAATTAGGATTTATCTATCGAGTCCTAGACCTACCCAAGCTGAACTAACATTAGCAAGACTAGTTTGTCATTTACTTAACAAATTGTCCATTTGTGATGTACTCCTCCGTTCATATATACTTCCTCCGTCCTTAAATATAAGATTATTTTGACATTTTTATTTTATCTCTATTTATATTACATTTACCAATTTTCAATGATCATTAATTACTTTTTTCCACAAACACCCATATTTATTTAACACTTTAGATTCCCAATAATATTAGTAGGGGTAATTTTGAAAATACATATCAAAAGTTCACATTTCCAATACAATTAACAAAATTATTCAACTTTATTAATGAACGTGAAATCTCCAAAATGGGTCTTATATTTAAGGACGGAGGGAGTATATAAGATTTTTTTGTTAAAAAATGTTGGTCCTAAATATAAGATCTCTTTATAATTTTTTCCAAAATTATCGTAACATTTAATTGTAGTTCTCGAGTTTTTAGTGAAAATATAAATTGAAACTATCAATTTGAATGCAAAATTTATTTCAATGCATAAGTAATATAGAGTGCATTTTTGGAACAATATGCTAAAACTTTTAATTCCAAAGCAAAATTTATTTATTTTTGACGTAAAAACTATGAAAAGGGTCCTATATATAAGGATGAAGATAATACTATTTTGGTCTCTTATATATATATATATATATATATATATATATATATATATATATAAACTTTATCTTGTTTTTAAATATAAGAAAAAGGTAATTAATTTTTTATTTTTAATACAACTATTTCTAAAATATTTTTATAAAGTGGTTGTTTGATTTAATTTTTGTTTCATTTCCAATAAACTTTCTTACAGTAGCTATATTTTTTATGAATTTGAGAAAATTAAATACATTCAATTAACTTTCTTAATTAATGTGAAATTAGTTAATTTTTCTTATGTTAGAGATTGGAAGAAGTACCTTATTTGTCAGCAATAAACCCCACATCTCTTAGAAATTACTAATATTAAGTGGTATGAGATAAAAAATCCCTCATATATATTATCAAAAAAAAAAAATCCCTCATATATAATAAACCCCACATCATTGTCATTCAATATTTATTTTTGGGTTAATAAAAATAAAATATATACTTCGTCCTTTTCAATTTATCTATTCTATTTCAAATACAACATATCTTTTAAGAAATGAATCATTACTTAGACTTTCAATACATCAATTGTGTTTTTCCCTACTATATACTCTTTCTTTTTCTATAATCATTAATTTTTTTCTACTAATTACGTAAATTAAGACATATTAAATATGGGTAAATATGGAAAATAATATTTATTAATCTCTTCAAATCCTCAAAAGAACATATAAAAAGGAACAAAAAATTTCTCAAAAAACAATCAAATAATAAGGAATAGAGGGAGCAATAAACAATGTTGATGTATAAAAAAATAAAATAAAATCCTGGACCACTTCAAATGACACTCTTCATCTTGAACTTTTTTCCTATTAGTAATCCTTCACAAATTTAATTCCTCGATCTTCAAATAATCCTTTTCTCATTTCCAATGGATGAATTACACAAATTTAATTCCTTCACAAACAAATGACACTCTTCATCTTGAACTTTTTTCCTTACTTCACTATAATCACTACAAGATGTGTAGCTAACTACTTAACAAACACCTAATTCAGTAACTCCCGAAATATCACTTAGATCTTCACTCTTTCACTTTCCTTCTTTTCTCCGATCAAACTTTTATGTCGCATCTCACCCTTTCCCATCTTCTTTAGTACATCAATGGTTGTATATTTTTTAGAGTACTCCCTGCGTTATCGCTCGTGACTAGTTATGGATTTGGATCATATGACTTCACAAAATGCTAATTTCATTAAACCTAGATTGTTGATTGAAGATCTGACTGATTATGTAACATTTTTCTTGGCTGTCATATAAATTGATACGAAGTAATTGTCTTCGTATGCCAATACGAGTCTTTGTAGTGTGTTTTATCCCCACTCACATGTTTTTCGGGAAAATTTTGTAAGATTTTATATCTTAGTATGTCTCATGTGATGTGCATGTGACATGTATTGAATTGTGTTTAGTAAATAATTAATTAAATCTTAATGGGCTAAATCATATTTAGATAATAAGGGATTGTTTCTAAAGGCTCATTAGCTTGATGGAAGCCAATGGATAAGAGATAGGGGTTTTACCTATTTATGAGAAACAGGTCATGTTCCTGGCTATAACGTATTCTCTCTTTTACCATCACATAACGATACAGAAAGAATAGTAGAGAAGGCAAAGGAATAGAAACCTTGTTTCCTGGCTTTGGTCAAAGACGTTGGAGAACTCTCTCTCAAGTATAGCAATGGATAGAGGTTAGTAATTATATTCTCTTATCATCTCTATAACATATAACATGTGAAAGTCATGTAATTTCAAGATCCCTATTGTTGTAGTTGTAACGAATAAATTAAAACTACAACTTATATGTGGTATCAGAGCCATAGGTTGAGAAATTCATGATTTTCCAATTAAAATTTTTAATTTAGTGTGAACCCTAATTATTGTATTTAGGGATATTATGATTTCCGCGAAAGTTTAAATTCATACTTATTAAATTTTGTTTCTCCGATTAAATTTTGAAAATCAATATTGCATTTGATTTCAATTAATAGAGAACCGTGATTCACTGTTGATGTATTGCAATGAATTGATTTCAATATTGACGCCTCTGTTCGTGGCTTCATTAATGTTGACGCCAAAGTTTGTTTTGGTATTCTGTACGGCACTGGTCACATTTGGAACTCAAATCACGGCTCAATGGATTTCTAATATTGTTAAATTATAGCTTATACTAACGCAGTATGTATATCTGAAATCGTGAATTGTTTTTCTTTTATTGTATTGTTTTGCAATGTGATACGGCTTAACGGTTTCACGTGTTCACATTATATGCCGATATATTAACGATTTAAATTAAGAAAGATATATTTTCTATTAATAAATTAATAGAGATTGATTTAAATTAATTTATAATAGGTTAGTTAATCACCAAAGTGGTCGAACCTGAAAAGTTAAATTAATTCTAAATCATATAATAGTTAATTTCAATTACTCATAGATGATGCTATAAATGTATGACATGATGATTTGTCATTCTATGAGTCATTGAGTTTATTGTTATAAGGCATTTATGGATCACCCAAAGGTAGATTAGTTGTTCTTATGATTAATAAACATGATTGAAGGTAATGCATGTGCATCACTGTTATATTTATTTCCAAAGATAATAAATATTTAATTCTTGCATGTTGCATTACCCATTATTGATTATTGTATTAGCATCATTATGTTTAACGTTGTATATTAATGTATACCCAAAGGAAAAACATTAGTATATATTACATAATGGAATATATTATATGTATAGCATGTAACTTACGTATCAAAACACTAATAAAAATTTTGTTATGCAGTACCTGTTCCAAATTTTATGCAAACTAATGTTACGTCTGTACCAGTTTTTAATGGGCTTAACTTCTCTGAATGGAGTGATCAAATTCAATTCCATTTAGGTTTCATGGATCTTGATTTGGCAATCCAGGCAGAGGAGCCCGCTGCTATTACTGAAGCTAGCAGCGAGGAAGAGATAGCCTACCATAAGGCATGGGAAAGATCTAACAGGCTCAGCCTGATATTTATGAAAATGACTGTTGCAGACAATATTAAGACATCTCTCCCCAAAACCGAAAGTGTTAAAGAATTTATGGGTTTTGTGGGAGAGCGCTCCCAAACTGCTGATAAGTCTCTTGCTGGGACATTAATGAGTACGTTGACCACCATGAAGTTTGATGGTTCACGTACTATGCATGAACATGTCAGTGACATGATAAATATTGCAGCAAGACTTAAGATCTTGGGAATGGCTGTGAACGAGAACTTCCTTGTGCAATTTGTGCTTAACTCATTACCGTCTGAGTATGGCCCATTCCAAATGAATTACAACACCATGAAAGACAAATGGAATGTGCATGAATTGCACAGTACGTTGGTTCAAGAGGAAACGAGACTTAAGAACCTTGGAAGTCACTCTGTTCATTATGTAAGCAACCAAGGACATCAAGGAGCTGGAAAGAATTATGTGAAGAAACATGATAAAGGCAAGGGCCCACTGAAGGTTAATGAGGCATCTGCAAAAATCCAGAAGAAGGGACCTCGTGATGATAAATGTCGTTTCTGTGGAAAATCTGGACATTTCCAGAAGAACTGCCCAAAACGAAAGAATTGGTTCGAGAAAAAGGGTAAGCTAAATGCTTATGTATGTTATGAATCGAATTTAACTGAAGTTCCACGTAATACTTGGTGGATTGATTCTGGATGTACGACTCATGTTTCTAACATGATGCAGGGATTCCACTCAATCCAAACCATAAACCCAAATGAGAAGTTCGTGTTCATGGGGAATAGAGTGAAGGCACCAGTGGAAGCAGTCGGGACTTATCGTTTAATCCTTGACACTGGGCATCACCTAGATTTATTTGAGACTCTTTACGTACCTAGTTTATCTAGAAATTTGATTTCATTATCTAGACTTGATGCTACTGGTTATTCTTTTAATTTTGGTTCTGGATGTTTCAGTTTATTTAAGCATAATCATCTCATTGGTACTGGTTTTTTATGTGATGGTTTATATAAATTGAAATTGGATAATTTATATGCTGAAAGTGTTTTAACCCTGCATCATACTATTGGTACTAAACGTAGTTTAGTAGATGAACGTTCTGCTAACTTGTGGCATAAGTGTTTGGGTCACATCTCCAAGGTAAGAATGGAAAGGCTTGTAAAGAATGAAGTCCTTCCAGACTTGGATTTTACTGACCTAAGAATTTGTGTGGATTGTATAAAAGGAAAATTAACAAAACACAGAAAGAAAGGAGCCACAAGAAGCAACCAGCTTCTTGAAATTGTGCACACCGATATTTGTGGACCTTTTGATGTTAATTCTTTCGGAAAAGAAAAATATTTTATCACCTTTATTGACGATTTTTCACGTTATGGTTATATTTACTTGTTGTATGAAAAATCTCAAGCAGTAAATGCATTAGAAATTTATTTAAATGAAGTAGAAAGACAAGTAGATAGAAAAGTGAAAATTGTTAGGTCTGATAGAGGTGGTGAGTATTACGGAAGATATGATGAAACTGGGCAACACCCAGGTCCTTTTGCTAAACTTCTAGAGAAACGTGGTATTTGTGCGCAATACACAATGCCAGGTACACCAGAACAGAATGGTGTATTAGAAAGGCGTAATAGAACATTATTGGATATGGTTAGGAGTATGATAAGTCATTCGTCTTTACCTATATTTTTGTGGATGTATGCCTTGAAAACTGCAATGTATTTGTTGAATAGGGTTCCTAGTAAGGCAATTCCAAAGACACCTTTTGAACTGTGGACTGGTAGGAAACCTAGCTTAAGGCACCTGCATGTTTGGGGTTGCCCGGCAGAAGTAAGGGTTTATAATCCACAAGAAAAGAAATTGGATGCAAGAACAATTAGTGGTTCTTTTATTGGTTATCCAGAAAAGTCAAAAGGGTATAGATTTTATTGTCCTAACCATAGTTTGAGAATTGTTGAAACTGGAAATGCTAGGTTCATTGAAAATGATGAAATTAGTGGGAGTACACTTCCACAAGATGGAAGTGTGTCTTGTCCACGAAATGTGGAAATTAAGGAAGTTAGAGTACAAGTTCCTGTAGCTCGTCCCTCTAACTCAATTATAAATATTCCTCTAATTGTTGCACCGCATAATAATTTGGAGGAGCAACAAATAAATGAACCTACTATTCATAATGAACCTATTGTAGAAGAGCCACAAGAAGTGGTATTAAGGAGATCTCAAAGAGCAAGAAAGTCTGCTATTTCGAATGATTTTGTGGTTTATCTACAAGAGTTAGAATCTGACTTGAGCATTGAAAATAATGACCCAGTTTCGTTTTCACAAGCCGTTAGTTGTAATAATTCTGATAAGTGGTTAGATGCCATGAAAGAAGAGTTGAAATCCATGGAACATAATGTCGTATGGGTCCTTGTAGAACTGCCTGAAGGTTGCAAGAGAGTTGGGTGCAAGTGGGTCTATAAGACCAAACGTGACTCTCATGGCAACCTTGAACATTACAAGGCCAGACTTGTTGCAAAGGGTTACACTCAGAAAAATGGCATTGACTATAACGAGACCTTTTCACCAGTCTCACGAAAGGATTCATTCAGAATTATCATGGCACTGGTAGCCCATTATGACTTGGAGTTACACCAGATGGATGTGAAAACAGCCTTTCTTAATGGAGATTTAGAAGAAAATGTTTACATGGACCAACCAGAAGGATTCTTGGTGGAAGGAAAGGAACACATGGTGTGCAAATTAAAGAAATCAATATATGGACTTAAACAAGCATCCCGCCAATGGTATTTAAAGTTCAATAATACCGTTGTTTCTTTTGGTTTTAAGGAAAACACCGTTGACCGGTGTATATACCTGAAGGTTAGTGGGAGCAAGCTTATTTTTTTGGTTTTATATGTTGATGATATATTGCTTGCAACTAATGATCTTGGTCTTTTACACGAGACTAAGGAATTTCTTTCTAGTAATTTTGAAATGAAAGATATGGGTGAGGCATCCTATGTGATAGGAATAGAAATATTCCGGAACAGGTCACAAGGATTGTTAGGACTGTCTCAGAAAGCATATATTAATAAAGTACTAGGAAGATTTCACATGGAAAAATGTTCAGCATCACCCGTTCCAATTCAGAAAGGAGATAAGTTTAGTCTCATGCAATGTCCTAAAAGTGATTTGGAACGGAAACAGATGAAAGCAATTCCGTATGCATCTGTAGTTGGGAGTATTATGTATGCTCAGACTTGTACTCGACCAGACATAAGCTTTGCAGCTGGAATGCTAGGGAGATACCAAAGTAATCCCGGATTAGATCACTGGAAAGCTGCAAAGAAGGTTCTGAGATATCTGCAGGGAACAAAAGAACACATGCTTACGTATAGAAGGTCTGATCACCTTGAGGTGATTGGGTATTCAGATTCAGACTTTGCTGGATGTGTGGATACAAGGAAATCCACTCACGGCTATGTATTTCTTTTAGCCGGAGGAGCAGTCTCATGGAAGAGTGCGAAAGAATCAGTTGTTGCCACGTCTACCATGGAAGCTGAATTTGTAGCTTGTTTTGAGGCTACAGTGCACGCTAATTGGCTGAGGAATTTTATTTCGGGGCTTAGAATAGTCGACAGCATTGCTAGGCCGCTGAAAATTTATTGTGATAATTCCGCAGCAGTCTTCTTTTCTAAGAACGACAAGTACTCCAAAGGTGCTAAGCATATGGAAGTGAAGTACTTTGGCGTGAAAGAAGATGTTCAGAAACAAAGAGTGTCAATAGAACATATTAGCACAAATCTTATGGTAGCTGACCCATTAACAAAAGGGTTACCGCCTAAGGCATTTAGTGAACATGTTGAAAGTATGGGCATTATTGTTATTAAGGATTATTGAATTTGATGTTAACATCCTTTATTATTATCATGTAATTGACACTCTGAGCTCATTTTATGATATATGTTTCTGATTACCTGTTTTCTAGAACAACATGCATTATTGCGTTAGAGTAATGTAAACAGGTATTGTCTTGAACAAAGACATTATGGACCAATTATATATTTCCCAATTATAGATCAGGTTATGGAAAAGACTACTTTGTGGTACATGGAAGGAACTATGTTGAATAAATGGCATACAACCGCTATGACCCGAATTAGTTCCTATCTTTAACTATGATTAATCGAGTATCTAATTATAGAATGATTTAGTTATATAAATGCGCATTAATTGTTTGTTTAATTATTTTGTTTATTAAACCATAATGTTGAATTATGTCACATGAGCCAAGTGGGAGAATGTAGGATTTTATATCTTAGTATGTCTCATGTGATGTGCATGTGACATGTATTGAATTGTGTTTAGTAAATAATTAATTAAATCTTAATGGGCTAAATCATATTTAGATAATAAGGGGATTGTTTCTAAAGGCCCATTAGCTTGATGGAAGCCAATGGATAAGAGATAAGGGTTTTACCTATTTATGAGAAACAGGTCCTGTTCCTGGCTATAACGTATTCTCTCTTTTACCATCACATAACGATACAGAAAGAATAGTAGAGAAGGCAAAGGAATAGAAACCTTGTTTCCTGGCTTTGGTCAAAGACGTTGGAGAACTCTCTCTCAAGTATAGCAATGGATAGAGGTTAGTAATTATATTCTCTTATCATCTCTATAACATATAACATGTGAAAGTCATGTAATTTCAAGATCCCTATTGTTGTAGTTGTAACTAATAAATTAAAACTACAACTTATAAATTTCTCAAGAAGTCACTTATTCCATAATTTCTCTAAGGTGAAGGCTTCAATGGACTTACTTGAGGTTTGGTGCACGCAGCCACCTGACGTTTTTTACTAGGTCCAGCCCGTTTCTTCGGTTTATATTTTTTAAATTCGTTAAATTTAAGCAGGGTTAAAACGGTAATATCGGTCAACAATGAAAAGTTATAACCCTGCGTTCCACCTGAGACGTATAGTTTAATTTTTTTTTAACTACTCTACGTCCCACCTACGACGTAGGGGCAAATTTTTTTTTTACAGACCATACGTCGAAGCTACGACGTATAATGAGCATTTTTGTTTAAACACCCACGTCCCAGCTAGGACGTAGGTATTAAATTGCCCCTAAAAGTATCCTAAGTTAAATGGATCCTACGTCCCATGATTGACATAGAATTTTTTTTATATATAATAAATTACGTCCCACGCACCTGAGACGTATGGTTTAATTTTTTTAACTACTCTACGTCCCACCTAAGACGTAGGGACAATTTTTTTATAGACCATACGTCAACTACGACGTATGGGCATTTTTGGTTAAACACCCTACGTCCCATATAGGACGTAGGTATTAAATTGCCTCTAAAAGCACCCTAAGTTAAATGGATCCTACATCCCATGATTAACATAGAATTTTCTTTTATATATAATAAATTAGCTTAGATTTTAACGAAGGTTTTTTTTAAAAAAAAAAAAATTAGCTTAATTTTACGTCCCATGATTGACGTAAATACATATACAGATTTATATTGAATGTATGTATCATGATTGACTTACATTTTTTAACTTTAATGAATTAGGATGTAAACATTGCTATAGTGACAATTTTGAGTTTGATGTCATCATGCCTTGTCCCATGATGTACGTCCCATGATTGAAGTAATAACATATTGTAATGTTATTAAGTACATTAACAGATTTATATTGAATGTACCACCCAAGGCTTTTTTATTTATTTCTAAAAACACCCTATGTCTCGACTAAGACATGGGGGTTAATTTTTATCAAACACCCTACGCCCTGATTAAGAAATAAGTATTAAATTTATTAAAAAAATACACTACATTTCCACCAAGACGTATGAGTTAATTTTTTTAAACACTCTACGTCCCCACCTGAGACGTAGGGACAATTTTTTTACAGACTATACGTCGAAGCTAACATGTATGAGCATTTTCTTTAAACACTCTACATCCCAGCTAGGACGTAAGTATTAAATTGCCCAAATCACCCTACGTCCCAGCATTTAAGTATGTTTTTTTTATATAATAAATGGATCCTACGCCCCAGCATTGACATACGTTTTATTTTTTATTTTTTAATAAATTAGTTTTTGTGCTTAGTTTTTAATAATACAATTTTTGTTTAATAAATTTGCTTTCTTCAACCATTTTACAGAGCATGCAACCTTCAACCATTTTACCAAGTATGCAAGCGAAAAAAAATCATAATACCAGAAACCGAAATATTTGGGGAAGAAGGAAATGGACAATTGATTTATACAGCTGGTGCACGCTGCACCTCACAACTTGTCCGTACATATTGATTTATACAACTTTGATTTATTGAAACCTGCGCCTTTCTCTGAATCAAGTACGCTAAATTGTGAAGTTTAATAAACTACTAAAAAGAAGATGACGAAGAAGACAAGAGGAAAAAAAAAAAACAAGAGAACACTGTAACGCAATTGAATCTTCATAAATGATAATGAGGAATAGATAATTTTCTTTTATTTATTTGTTTATACGCGTATGATGATTTGAAATTTCCAAAAGAAAAACCGTATGCAACAGTAGTTCTCATTACTATATTGCTATTGATTTTGAATCTTTGAAAACAATATGCAACTAGTTCTTGTCGCCTGTACTTCAATTGTGCGATTCAATTCAGGATATGATAATGATAACAATATTCATTTGCTGTGCGCATGCGTTCTCCCTAAAACTCCAATTGGCAATTGTGCAATTCAATTCATATATATATATATATATATATATAGAAGAGATCTATTTACACCAAATTAAATTACACCAATTCTTACAACACTCATAACTCTTACACCAAGTCAAATTTAATAGAATGAACCATTGGATCGAAAATTTCTATCTTGTAGATCGTCTGCATGTGTCAAATTTTATAAAAATCCAAAATCATTTAGTACTTCAATTATATATGTCAAAATTAACGAAATATATGTCTTAAAAATATATGAAAATGGATCTATTTGAATATATATTCTATGATGTTCAAATTTTCTCAAATTTGACACAAATGATCTAGATGATATATAGTTATTATTCAACGGATGGATTAGTGAAATTCACGTTATATAAAAAGTTATGAATGGTGTAAGAGTTGGTGTAATTTAACTTTGGTGTAAACGGATCACTCCTCACACACACACACACACACATATATATATATATATATATATATATATATATATATATATAAGAAATACATAACTGCATATAGTTGAATTAATTGTGGGATATTGTACTTTTAATTGTAGGACTAGAGTTCAAGCCCGTGCCAATTCAGGTCTTTGGTGCAAAAGTTATGTTGTAATTGTTGTTAGTTATGTTTAAATTTAAATTGCTCATTACTTCAAAAAAAAAATTTAAATTGCTCATATTTTAATTATAAGTTATAATTTGCTGTATCATGAATTGATAATTGCATTTTGTTATTTCTTTTTATTATTATTATTCATGGAGATTTTTCCGTACTTGAGATAGCTAAAATGTCACAGTTTTGAAATATTATACTATAGTGTTGCAGAGATTTTTATTTCACTGTGCTTTGGTTTTTCCCAACATTTCTAGGTTCTTGGGTTTTTATTTCGCCATGCTTGTACTCCCTATGGTTCTTATTATAGGTTATACTTAACAACTTTACAAAGTTCATAGAAGGTAGTTACTTTTCTTGAAACGTTAAAAAAGTAATTTAACATGCATTATAATTTTACCTTCTTAGCTTTTATTAGAAATTTCGAAATGTATTAGTTTACATTAATGAACAAAGGGTAAAAAAAAAGAAAAAAGTAATAAATGGCTCCTAGAAAATACAAAGTGACTTATAAATAGAATCAGATAATTCTTGTACAGACAACGACATATAAATAGGATCAAAGGGAGTATATAATCATGTGCATCTTTTTTTCGAAAGCTCATCACTTAAGACAGTTAAGCATATTTGACTTGAAGTAATTATGGGATAAATAACCTCTTGATAAATTTCTTCGGAAAGTGTGTGAGTGATGACAAAACATGCTAATCCATGTTGGTATGTGGAGACAATTGTCAATACATATGTCAGCGAAGGATGTTATGGATTACATTAAATTTTAATTTTGTTTTATTATAAACCGACAAACCGTCAAATATTCAACTAAGGATCCAAATTGATGAAATCACCATTTACCAAATTCACCACATCCAACTACATGCTTAAGTTGGTTGTTTGAAGTGTTACAAAAGAGAGCATAGGATAAAAATAAAGATAATAATATCGATTATACTTGAAATATGTTCTCCAACATTGTTTTTAAGTCGTTATTCACCACATTATTTGCTGCAGGGTTATGGCAAATCAACTCTAGGATTTATTCAAACACCTAGAGATTATTGGTCAATAATTCTAGTAATCTCACTTTCAAGAAAAATTCTGAATGTTATTGGAGAGGAAGAAGTGTACAAGAGAATAGTGGATCTCTGGTTACAATAGAGTTCTTCAACAAATGTGTTTTTGTTCACTAAAACACACATCTGCTCATAGTTTAATTTGAGAAACTATCACCAACATGAAGTAGTTTTGTTCAATTGTATTTTTTGAATTCATAATATAAAAAGTATCCAGCGTGTTTTGTTTTTCAATCATGTTCCGAGTTAATTATCAAAATAGAATATTATTCTTTTTAATAATCATATAATGTTATCCTTTCATTGATTTGTTGGTTCCTATCGTCTACCTTAGTTATAAATTTTTCTTTTGCCTTTTCAATTTAACATATTAGACACAATGAATCAATACCATTTAACATATTAGACACAATGAATCAATAACATGAAAGTTCAGTTCGAGTCCAAAGTCAAAATGAAATTTATTCTTAGCTAACACAACTCAACCAACTTTGTTTGGTTTGGGTTTATTTTCTTATCGACAAACACTCAACTCAACTCATATGTACTCCAATAGGTATAGCTTCTCCTAAAAAAAATAATCCTACACACATCACAAGAATCAAATTACATACAATATTGACAACATACTTAAGAAACTCAGCCATATACTAACCTAGTCAAACCTTAGTACAAACACATGTGATTAATCATGAGTTAATACATCATTAACCAATGTAAAAGTAAAATAAAAAACTGTATAAAAAGATCAAAATTCCTATCAAATCCACCGTACGAACAATTGGCAATCAAAATATGATGCCTCACTACTAAAAATATGCCATGTATCATACAGCTAGCAGGTCAGTAGTAACTTGTATTTCCTATTAAGCACAGCCAATCAAATGGTGCGTGATCATTAAAGTGACAATTTAAAAAGACAACACTATCACTACTACCATTATTTTAAAAGACAAGAGTACAAGACTATCACTACTAATAAGTCTGCAATAGCACAATAAGTTATGGTCTCTGCATTAGTTTGGCTAGTCACTGTCCCAAGCCTCATCTACATCTTTTGGAGTTATCCTCTTATGAATATCATTTCTAACTATATTTACTAGTTTCAGCTCTTGATTCTCTTGACTCCGCATACTCAGCGTCTGAATGCAACATCCACTTTTCTGAATTGCTAAACAAGTCTTCTGATTCAGAAGAATCAGAACCAGTTCCTCTAATTCCTTCTTGTCTCTCTCTCTCTCTCTCACTCTTAGGTGAACCAAAACTTTCATGATATTTAGCAGAACCATCAAACTTTCCACCATTCCTTTTGTCTCTCTTTATCTGATATGCATACTCATCACCATCGTCATCATCGTCACTGCTGCTGCTCCTGTAGTTATTGCTCCTGTTCTTTTCTTCCTTGTCAGAGTCCAACATTGCATTGTCAATATCACTAAGCATACCTTCGGATTCAGAATCTTCTACAGCTACATTCCTCTTAAATTTAGCTTCAGCATGATGGCCATGTCTATTTGAACTTTCATTAACTCGGCCCCTACCTATACCGATATTATTCTGCTTCTCTCTCTCCACCACCTTCTTTCCCTGAACCTGCCTCTACCTCTACCTTCAATAGAGCCATCGGAATCACTGTCAAGATAGATCACTAGCATCTGCGATATTACGAGTATACCACTCATCATCATCATTGTCATAACCAATGATGAGGATGCCAGTCCATACAGCAATTACAAACTATAACAAATTAAATAAGAATGCACATCTCAGACATGGTCTACAGATCGAATATGATGAGTTCCCATTTTCTTTCAATCTCATGGAATCTTGTCTATAGCTCATGTAAGTTGTTGCCTGGCCTGCACGGTCCATAGTCCTTTTCCATTTAAAAAGGCTCCTTACATGAGATAATATATATGTCTCCTTAAGATCCTTCAAACAATCTCCGATCCATTTCACTCAACATGCAGCTTAAGGAAAGAATCAATGTTGTACTTGTACCGGACTCTTTCACCATCCGCCTTTCCACCTTGCTCCGCATACTCCTTCCTTTCTTTCGATGTTGACATTGCCCGACACGATCCATTCTTGATAAAAGAATTCAAAGTATCTTTTTGGTATGGTTGAACTTGAACAGCATTGCTTGATATGTGCTCTGATGGATGTCCTAAAGGAAAGGTACAACATTTCTGAGCAAAAACAAATTTTTTGGAAAAAAAATAGAGATTTGTGATAGAATTGCATATTATGGCAAAAAGGGTACGAATATAACGAAGTAAAGTAATAAACTTTTGTCTGATTTGCAGAAGGAGAGAGAGAGAGTTACTTACTTACTTGATGATGAGATTATTGGAATTGGAATTGGAATGAAGTTGAAGTTGAAGAAAAGATGATATGGATTTGAAGTAGAAGTTGATAACAATGATTGATTAATTAATTGCGAGATTGCTCATTAAACCTAACCAAATGAAAGGCAATCACAATTTTCATGGCATCATCAGAGCACAAAAATAACTAACAAAATGTACATAGATTGGCAGCAGTTTTACAATTATCATGTACTGTAGTTATATAAAGCCACCTTTTGGTGGTTTTAACTTTTAAGCAAAATTGAAACCATATTGAAAAAAAACATAAAAAGGACAGGATTTTTTACTCTTTGATAGTGTTTTTTATTTTTTATTTTTTTATGCAGGTTTACCATTGTTTTGATGAAGAAGGAACTTAAGTCAATGAAAAAAACCAATGCCGGGTTTCATTTATGTAATTGATGATTTATGATTACTATTTTTTTTAATAGTTCATGATTAGTATTTTCATGTGTTAAGAGTTTTGTTCATTTCATCTCACATTCAATTTCTAAATTGCATAACTAAAACTAATTTCTTTTTGTGTATGAATAATGATAACTCTTTGATAGTGTTTTAATTTTTTTATTTCTTTTTATGCAGGTTTATAGATTGTTTTGATGAAATGGATGAAGAAGGAACTCAAGGCAATGAAAAAAGGAACAATGTCAGGTTTCATTTCTTTAATTTTTTCATTGCAATCCTTCTCATGTTTTACTCATTCTCTATTGTATAAAACATTTTTTATTTTGCTTTATGTTGTAGTTTGTTTGTTTGTTCAACCCAATGTAATTTGTTTATTAAATCTGGGTCTCAAGATTTTTTTTTTAATTTAATTTGTAGGTCTTTATGTTGCAAATGTGATAACTTTTCTTTGTAATTTGAAAAGGGCGGAGCAGAGGTGATATGGGAAGATCAGCATAATATCAAAATCCTTAAACAAAATCGCTAAGATATTTTCTTTTTAAAACTAATTTTTCTTCTTGAAATTAAACAAAATCCTTTGCTCTTTCTCTAATGTATAAAACATTTTTTTCTTTATGTTGTAATTTGTTTGTTTCTTCGTCCCATAATTTGTTTATTAAGTATGGGTTTCAAGAATTCTTTTTTTTTTAAAAAAAAAAAATTTAATTTGTAGGTCTATATGTTGTAAATGTGATCACTTTTCTTTGTGATTTGAAAAGGGCGGAGCATAGGTGACATGGGAGAATCAGTAGAACATCAAACTTCTTAAACAAATTAAAATTGCTAAGGTATTTTCTTTTTACTACTAATTTTTCATCTTGAAATTAAACAAAATCCTTTCTCCGCGTGATATTGATTTCTATTTTTACTTCTTATTTTTCTTCTTGAAATTAAACAAAAGCCTTTCTCAATGTCATATAGATTTCTATTTGGAGGAGAGAATATTCCTGGAGACATTGAATAGGAAATTCTCGACTGTATATGCACACGCATGCATTTAAAAAAGTGGTTGATTTTCATTTTATGTAAATAAATTACACTCCTCATCTATTATGATTACTATCTTTCTATACGTATTCAAATATTAGACTTTAATTTTATGTGTAATACCCAAATTCTCAATAGTACAGATTTAGGTTGTGCAAAATTTCATACTTATTAAAAAAAATAAGTATAAAAAATATTGATAAAGTTGTTCTTAAAAAAAAAATATAAAAAATAATGATATCGTTGTTCTAATAACAAACCATATCAAAAAATAATGACATGGTTGTTATAAAAACATAAGATAATTGTAAATTTCTTTAAAAAATAATAAGGATATAGTTGTTATAAAAAGAATAAGTAAAAAAAATAAAGATATAGTTAGGAAAAATATAACCATAACTTTTTTTTTTTATAACCAACGGGCCAAGCCCAGATTACAAAATCATCCTAGGAAAAGCAATGCTATAAGCGTTCTCACCAATGAGGTCAAACAGAAAAGAAGGAGCAGAGAAATAAAAATTGCAATCTAAAGAAAGAGAATGCCCAACATTTGCTAAAGCATCAACACACCTATTAGCTTCCCTGTAAATATGATTAAGGGAATAGTGAGAGAAGGTCCGGAGAATAGCAGCAACCTCCCTAACCAAAGCCACACAGTGAGCAGGAGCTTTCCCAGGAGACTCCACCAAGATAATCGCAACCTTAGAGTCCATCTCAATGCAAACTCTATCCAAACCCAAATCCTTGACCATCCGCAAACCCCAAAGTAATCCCCAAAGTTCAGCCTTCACAGAGGACGCAACACCAAGTCTGTAAGAGAAGCCACGAATAAACTGCCCTGAACTATCCTTAACAACCCACCACAAGCCGCCATGAGTGAGCCATGATGAACAGAGCCGTCGACGTTAAGCTTCACCCACGAGTGAGGTGGTGGGCACCAAGCAACCAGTATCTCATGCTTGAGATACTTGCATCTAACAGAGCGGGATAAGGCACGTTGCACAGCAGAAGCAATGCCAAACACTTTGCAAAACAAACCAATAGTAGTCTCCTGAATCCCCACAAAAATCCATAAATTCCTTGCCTTCCATAAAAGCCAAATACTAATACCAAAAATAGTTTGCCACTCCATGCAATCATTCACACCACAATTCATAGATAAATTCAAGTTTATCCAATTTTTCAAATCAGAATTAAAAAACTCACCAAATCAACGTGGATGAACCACCTTCTCCCAAAAAGAACGACTCACATGGCAATCACGTAAAGCATGAATTATTGTTTCAAAATTTTGATTGCAACGAGAACACACATCATTATCACACATCCCTCTTCTGCTCCTTTCTGAGTTAGTTAGAAGTTTACCATGGCACACCTTCCAAAGTAAGTCCCGAACTCGTTGAGGCCCTTGCCAAGCCCAAACATTTTCAAACTGTTTAGCTGTTGCATCATCATATTGGGGGAAGTTCCTTAATAAACCATAAGCTGATTTTAAAGAGAACAAACCACGCGAATCAGCACCCCAACAGACGGAGTCATTACCTGCAGAAAAAAAAGGAGGCACAATAGAAGCAATACGGTCGCAAAGATGAGAGGGGAGGAGATTCCGTAACACATCCCAGTCCCACCTACCATTAATGGAATAATGAACGACAGGATACCCCAAACACCAATCAGGTAACCATAACTTTGATAAATATATTTGTTTTTTTTTAACATCATCTCGTATATAAAAAGGCTAAGTTTAATTGGGAAATATTGTTTAAAAAAAGAAGATAACCATAACTTTAGTGATTATAATTGGTTTTTTTAACCTCATCTTTTAGGGTTGAGGATAAGAATCTAGAATGTATAAGTTTTAATGGGAAATATTATCTTAAAAAAATTAAAAGATATTTATTGTTTCAGTAAAACTTATCCCTTTATGGGTTCTCACTTCGACCTTCACTCAAAACTCATAACGACATTCATTTAAATTTTTTTTATTAAATTGTTTCTTCTTTGATATTTGGAGGTTTTTTTTTTGTCCAAAATACAAAGTAATGATGTATCTATTACAATTTATGAAAACTCTACTACATATGTCTCTAAACAAACATATTAAATTTAAGGGAAATTAAATCGAAGATTAACAAAATAACAATGCATGTATAATTTCTTAGAAATTTATGGATCCATATTTTGAAACATAATAACTAAGAATGCATACAATTCTTAATAATAATTTACACGAAAATAAACCTCTTTAACATATAAATAATATTCATAAATACCGATTTCTCAATATATCATTTTACTATAAACAACTTTTTACGACAAAAATGCGACAATAGGAATGTGAGACGACAGGCACGGGAGTACCTATCGGCATGCTAGCAATAATTAAAAAGGAAAGAACGGAATGGAATAATGTGTTAGTTAGTTATCTCTCTCTCTTACTGTACGGAGTAGGTCTTAAACATACATTAAAATGGAGTTATTTGAATATATGATATTTAAATTTTCTAAAATTTAAGGCAAATAATATAAATGACAAATTCAAATAGTGTATATAGATATATATAAATAAGTTATCTCTCTCTCTCTCTCACAGTTTTCTTCGTTTTTTTCTTATTAATATTAATATTAGGCTTATTTATGTCAGGTGCCCCTGTAGTTTGCACCTATTTTGTCAGACGCCCTTTAACTTTATTTTTCAAGAAATATACCCCTATAGTTTGCTCCGGTGAGCCATATACCCCTGCATGCCATTTCCGGCCACCGGTGCTGATGTGGACCGCCTGAGTCAGCAAGTGGTAAAAATAGGAGCCCTTGTAGTTTGAGTCTTTTTTATCAGATACCCTTATATATAGCTTCAAAAATTCATATATTTTAAACCGTAAGTCAAAATATTACAAATTTTATGTCAAAACGATCGTATTGAAATATAGAATTTTAAAATGTAATTATTTTATTTTTATGGATAGTTTTGTAAAAAATTATTTTTTGGGCAATTTTCTATACGAATTTTGAATTTATGAATTATTAAAAATAATTTATGAATTGGATTGAACTAGTTTTTATTATAGTTTGAGGATCACAAAAATCATGAGTTTTGACTTTTAAAAATAAATTGTAAAAAACTATAAAAAAAATCTATAAAAAAACTAAATTTAAAATCATCGGAGACTGACATAGTCAAAACTCATGATTTTTATGTTCCTCACACTACAATAAAAACTAGTTCAATCCAATTCATAAATTATTTTTAATAATTCATAAATTCAAAATTCGTATAGAAAATTGCCCAAAAAACAATTTTTTACAAAGCTATCCATAAAAATAAAATAATTACATTTTAAAATTCTATATTTCAATACGATCGTTTTGACATAAAATTTGTAATTTTTGGACTTACGGTTTAAAAGATATGAATTTTTGAAGTTATATATAGGGGTATATGACAAAAAAGACTCAAATTACAAGGACTCCTATTTTTACCACTTGCTGACTCCGGCGGTCCACGTCAGCACCGGTGGCCGGAAATGACATGCAGGGGTATATGGCTCACCGGAGCAAACTATAGGGGTATATTTCTTGAAAAATAAAGTTAAAGGGCGTCTCACAAAATAGGTGCAAACTACAGGGGCACCTGACATAAATAAGCCTTAATATTACTATTCTTTCCTCTCTGTTCCTTTTTCTCCTGCTTTTCCCTCTTAGTTCTTTTTTCTTTTTTTTTTGAAACCGGTGTTTGAGCTTCACATTTTTTTTGCCCAACTAATCGATCTCGGATCCGCGAACTGTGCGAGTTTTTGACTCAACGGTATGAATCCTCCTCAAGAATTATTGCTTCACTGAGACTCGTTCTTTTAACCCCAAAATCCTTAAGTACCCAATCAGTTTCCAGTGGGCCAATCCACTTGGATTCTTAGTTTTTTTTTCTTATAGAGGAGAAAAGCCTTTTTGGGTTCCTTCTTTACATGGTGTGAAGCATCTATTTTTGATTAATTTCTTATCTCTTCAATCTCACCGGCACAAGTTTTTTTTGTGTTGGAAACCAACAAGCGGGCTAAGCAAATACTAGAGGGGAGGGGGTGAATAGTAATTTGAAGCCCTAATACCAAATATTTCGAATGATAATTGAAGAGTAGAGCTAAAACTGAATTTTCTGGAAACAGACTCGAAATACTCGAGTCTTTTGTGAAATACTCGAGTTTTTCAAGAAGAACAACTCGAGTCTTTCTAAATATACTCGAGTTTTTCGTATCAGATGACAGCAAAACCAGAAACGAAAATTCAGCAATTCACCTCAAATCAATCCAATAGAAAACAAAGACTTATCCAACAGATTAGCAAGCAATCAAAATAACTTTTAACACTAAGATTTCTTGAACTTGCTACCTAATTGAACAAATCCTATTTCTATGAAATGCTTTAAGTTGTATTGAGCTAGAAAGTAGATTGAAAGCAATAAACCAACACTCAAGCAATTTTATCCTCGTTCACTCCAACAATGAGCTACATCCAGTCCTCCTAATCACTTAGGAGTTTCTACTAATAATCAAATTGTTAGAAATTACAAGGATTGCTTGAGAATGGCCTCACTCAACCTAACCCTTCAAGAGTGTACCAAACTCTTGATTTCTACCCCAATTTGATTCCGGTGATTGAAGAACTCTTCAAAAGCTTCCTTGAACTCCCTTCAAGAAACTCCACCGGGCTAGGAACCTCCTAGTCTTGTGCTTGAGAACCTCTCAAGACTCCAACACCCTAAGCCACTTAGGGTTTGCTTGGGAACAATCCAAGACTTTGAATAATCAAGCTTTTTGTATGTGTATTACTAATCTCACAATGGATTAGCACAAATAAGCACAGCTCAATGTATGAATTGAGGCCTAAAACTCAACTTGGAAGAAAATAACAATATGAGTGAGAAGTTGAGTTTTTGTGAATTAACACTTGAGAAGAGGAATTAATGAAAGCTTGTAATCAATATGCTCTTGTAGTCTTGTTTGTTCTTGCACAAAATCAAAGAGAATTTTTACAATAAGGTTCTGAAATGCTCTCTTGGGTTGGATGAGACTCAAGTGCCCTCAATTGGCTTTTGAGTCTCTTCCAACGTTCATTTTTGCTGACTGGACAAAAATACTCGAGTCTTTTGGCAAATACTCGAGTCTTTTTGGCTAGTCAGGAAGGATTTGGTGCACGAACAAGACTAACGGTCATATTTGCTGACCTGGCACAAATACTCGAGTGTTTTACAGAATATTCGAGTATATACTCTAGTCTTTCTCAAAATACTCGAGTATTTTGATCAGACATGAGAAAAATTAATTTTTGTGATGTCCTAGGGCGAGGAGAACCTCTAAGGAGGGGAAATCTACCTTAGAGGAGACTCTGCCTAGGGTTTATGTGTGATGCTTGTTGGGAGTCCTCTAGTGGCCAAAGGGGAAGCCAAAGAGATACCCTAATCACTGGTGTGTGTGAGGGTGGCGATTAGGGTAAGAGGACGTACCTTTGCCCCATGTAGTACTGAGCTACTTATAGGGGGGAGCTGGTTGCCCTAATGGGCCAACTTGGGGCCCAAGTAGGGCCAGCCTGTAATGAGCTAGGAGTGGTGCGCTGTCCTTCCAGATAAGGATGGGGTGAGCTGTCCTTGCGGATAAGGCTGGGGTGAGCTGTCCTGGCGGATAAGGCTGGGGGACGTCATCATGTCCTTGGTGTCGGAATCTTTGGGGTGATGTCGGACCTGGGAAGACGTACGGAGATCGGACCTGAGCAGAGGCATGAGGTCGGCCTGTATCTGGCGCTTGTTCGGCCGTTGAGCCCTGAGCTCGGCCAAGCGTTTAGTGGGTCCCTTGTTAGGTCCTTGAGCTTTTAGCGGGGTTTATGGGGAGCTCGGCCTAGCCAGGTCCACCACATAAGCCCCCCAGCTCGGTCAAGGCTCTTTGAGGCTTGCTCCGAGGTCGTGGTTCGGGTATTCTTCCCGAGGTCCATCACTTTATGGCCGAGTTTACCACATAAGCCCCCCAGCTCGGTCAAGTCTATTTAAGGCTTGCTCCGAGGTCGTGATGTTCCGTCTCTGGTTGGCGTGTGTGAGCTGCAACCTTCTGGTTTGGCAGTGATGATGACATGAGCTTTGACAACTGTCTAATCACTTAGACTTGGAATGACATTTATTTTTCCCAGGCATGTGTCAGATATTCACGGTCTACGGAGCGTCACCATCATTGTGACGTTAATCGAGGTCCACGCTTTTGGCTGTTGCGCGCCACGTGTGTCGGTTCTTATGGCTCCTCACTGGGTTGGGCCTTCTGGGCCAAGCCCAATATTCAAAAAGAGAGGGAGGACGGTTACTCTTCCCTGTACTTTGACTAGCAAACTGTCTCTGTTGCATTTCCTATTGAACGGTTGGTTTACCTTCTCACTATACCCACGTTTCTTCTTCCCTACGAATACGTTTCCGAGGCAAGGTTTGGTTTCAGCGAGACTTCCGTGACTTGTTCTTCCCTTCCTTCGACATACTCATCTCTTTTCTGCGATATATATAAGGTATTCTTCTTGCTTCTTCTTTCCTCATTCCTGGGTTTTGGTTTCTGCATTTGCGTGATTATTTGGGTGGGTTTTTTGTGGGTTTATCTGTGTAGCAATGGGTTAGTCATGCTTTTAAGGGGACGGTCTTTCTTGTGGGCACACTGAATTTTCTGGGGAATCTTTGGTTTAAAAGGTATTTGGGGTATGGTGGGTAGTTCTAGGGGCGTTTGAGTAAGCGCTGGTTTGGGTGGGAGCCAGAGGAGTATTTTCGTTGTTCTCCTATAGTAGCAAGGAAGAGGACGGCCCCTCTGGTATCGGACTTTTTTTTTTTTTTTTGGGGAACCAGGAGCAGTTCCTATTGAGGCTGTTCGGGGAGGAGCGCGGGGTACCTGTGGATGGGGGTTTTTTGTGGGGTTATTCTTCATGTTTTGTGGGGTTATTCTTCATGACCGATAGAACTGACATTCGAGCTCCCATGTTCTTCCACAGGTACGATGCCTCCTCGGAAATGTGTCAGTCGTCCCGACTTGTACCCAGCTCCTACTGACGCCTCCCACTATCACTGGGTGGACGTTGAGCCGAAGGGGATCCGGTCTCAACTGGATTGCGATGGCTTACTCTTCAACGTGAAGAGGGCGATATTGCCCTGTTCCCAAGATCCTAGCGGGACTTCTTATGAAGTTTTGCCCTGTTCGGCCGACGACCGAATCTGCTCTCGAACCGACCCTGACTCTTTCTTCTTCTACGCCGACCTGATACATAAGCTTGGCATAACTCTTCCGTTTACGGAGTTTGAGATGGGCGTTCTGAACGAGCTGGGGGTGGCCCCTTCGCAACTGCATCCAAACACTTGGTCCTTCCTCCGGGCCTTCCAGAGGTACTGCGGGGCAAAGGGGCTGACATGTACCATTAAGCTTTTCCTTTGGATATACAACCCCTTCGTTGGAAACAAAGAGGGGGTGACTGGTCGGTTGTGGGTGTCCACCAAGGCTCGAGCTCGCTATGGGCTTCTCGGATTATTCGCCGAGTCTTGGAAACATTTTAAACACAGGTTCTTCAAATATAAATATGTCGGTAACGGGCGACCTTGGTTCCGAGATGAGGCGGGGCCAAAATTTCCTTTGTAGTGGACCCAAGAGTTTTTTAATCGACATTGAGACACACCCCAACAATGGTCGGGAGTGACTCTTGACGCTGCCGAGGCGGAGGCGGCTTTGCATTTTCGTACTGAATACCTTAGTCGAAAATCCCAGCTCGATGTTGGGGTATTCATGACTTGTGCGGATGACGTGGTTTTAACTGAGATCGGTAATATTTCTTGATGTCTTGTTTTTGTCAAGTCCGTTCCATTTATTTAATGTGCTTCTTTTTCTTTTCGCAGAGAAATATTGGTCCACCATGTCGGCAAGGGCTTTGAAAGCGTCCCTGGAGGCCCGCAAGCGGAAGAGGGGAGAAAATGTTTCCCGAGCAGCTACTGAACCTGCTGCTCGGCCGACACTGCCCGACTCTACTCATCCGACCTTCAGTTTCCTCGCCCAATCGCCGGCGACGAGCGCGGAGGTCGATAGTGCTGCTGATGCTCCACCCCGGCCGCCTGTTGTCAAGAGGTCGGTCAAAGAAGCTGTTGTTAATCTTTCGGGGTATGAGCTGAAGATGATGACCGAGGGGTTAGCATTTCATCTGAAGAGGGCTACCAATCTCTTTAGCGTTCTATCCGAGTATGGAGATGAAGTAGCTGCAGGGATATCGGCCGATCAAAAAAGGAGTCGTGCCGAAATCCAAACTGAGGTGGTCGAGCTAAGGACCAGTACCAGGGCCGCTTAGCAAAAGTTGGCCGATCTGGAGGAAAAACACCGTCAACAGGTGGAGGAGCTTCTCAAGGATCACGAAGCTCGGTTTGCGCAAGCAAGGGTTGAGGTGAAAGAAGCTGGTCGAAAGGAAGGCTTGGCCGAGATGGGGCAAGTGGAGGCGAAGCTTGAGAAAAGGGTTGCTCAAGCTCTGAAGCATAAGGTAGCGGCACATGAAGCTGATTTTAGTTTTGAGAAATTTGGTAACAAGATTTTTTCCGGAGCTGTGGAGCAACTTTTGCATTTAAATCCGGGCTTGAGGATCCGAGTTATTGGTGCCTCCGCTGGGTTCGGGGTTGAAGATGGGAAGCTGGTCGACTATGACAAGGACGGTGTGGAAGTCGATCTGAACCAACCCGAGGCGGATTTGCCGAACCCGTTGGAAGAGAAAACTGACGAGGAGTTTGATCCGAGTTCAGTTATACTGTCCGATGTGGAGGATGAGTTAGCGTAAGCCCCTTATGCTGGGCGGCTAATATTTTGTGCAAGTACTATGTTTTGTGTACAACAGCTTTTCCTAGTGTGAACTTTGTTTGGATCATACTTGTAGCACATTATAAATTTCAATGCAAGTTTTTTTTTTAACTTGTTGCATGCTTTATTTATTTTAAGCCTAAGGTTTAACTTGAAACCCTGTAAGGTACTATGAAATTTTGAAAATGTAAGTTGAATGTGAATTAAGAAGGAATGAGTTTTAACTTGAATATCTCAGTAAGTGCAGTAGGCTTATAAGTGTCCTCTGAAAAGAGGCACTGTATATAAGGGAATACGGTGGGGAACTCGGATTACCCGTCTTGGCCGAGGTGGGTATCCTCCGCCCCGATGTAGAAGAGGTTGCTGAGTGAAGAGATGTGAAAACATTTCACTGCAAGCTGTACATCATCGGGTATCCCTTGTACATTGTGCATACAAGCCGGTCTCTTTTAGGAGATGTAAGCTGTTCGTAGCGCCATGCAACATTTAGGTGGCTAATGCTAAATGAGAAGCTAGTACGTACGTATGTAAGACTGTGGCACTTGAGAGAAAAGGAAAAAAAAGTTCTTTTCATTACTTAAAGGATCAGTACATCATTCCTTGCAAACAATGGTAATCTACCGAGGTGAGACTAACTGTAATATATCTTTAGTTTCGTGACGTTCCACGAGTTCTTAAGTTCGGAGCCTTCAAGAGTTTCTAGTCGGTACGCCCCAGAGTTTGTTTTTGAGATTACTCTGTAGGGGCCCTCCCAGTTTTGGGCGAACTTCCCGTCTCTTCGGTTCTTGAGGCCAATATCGGCCCTTCGGAGTACCAGATCTCCTACCTCGAACGACCTGGGCCGAACTTCTTTGTTGTGTTGCCTGGCTTGCCTTTCTTTTGCTTTCTTTTCTCGAACCGATGCCGCTTCTCGGACTTCTTCGGCCAGGATTAGATTTTCTTTGATCAAACTTTCGTTTTGCCCTGTGGGTCTCTCCCTCATCCTGAAGGTATGGATTCTTCGTTCAATGGGGATGACCGCGTCACAGCCATAGGTTAATCTGAACGGGGTTTCACCTGTAGAGGTCTGGACCGTGGTTCTGATTGACCAAAGGACCTCCGGTAAGAGCTCGGCCCACAATCCCTTAGCTTCCAAAATCCTCCTTTTTAGTCCGTCCACGATAACTTTGTTGGCGGCTTCAGCTTGTCCGTTGGTTTGGGGATGTTCAACTGAGGAAAAACGGTGGGAAATACCGAGGTTTTCTGCCAATATCTGGAAATTGTTGGCTGCAAACTGACTGCCATTATCGGTGATTAATGTTAGCGGGAGACCGAAGCGAGAAACGACTTGCTTCATGAAAATTTTTTGGATTCTTGCCGATGTGATGGTGGCTAGTGGCTCAGCCTCGATCCACTTGGTAAAGTAGTCCACGACTACCACTATGAACTTTAGTTGACCTGGTGCTGTTGGGAATGGTCCCACGATGTCCATTCCCCACATGCTGAAGGGCCAAGGTGATGCCAGGGAATGCAGTTCCTCAGACGGTTTCTGATGAATGTCACTGAAGAATTGGCATTTGGGACATCGGCGAACGTGGTCAATAGAATCTGCCACTAAGGTCGGCCAAAAATATCCAGCCCTTAGTATTTTTCGTGCTAAGGATTTGCCTCCGACGTGGTGGCTCCCAAACCCCCCATGAACTTCGTCCAATGCCTCCTGGGCTTCGTCAAGAGTGAGACACCGCAGAAGAGGAGATGACATTCCTCTTCTGTAGAGGATCCCATCTATAACGACATACTCTGCCGCCTTCCATCTTAAGGTTCTTGCTTCTTTCTGATCAGCCGGGACGATATTGTGTTCCAAAAACGACCTTATTGGGTCCATCCAGGTTGTTGAGATCGAGATGGCCATCACCACACTTGGGTTTGAAATTTGCTCCTGAATTAGGCTTTTGTTGTTCCCTCCGCCCTTGGTGCTTGCCAACTTGGAAAGAACGTCGGCACGGGAATTGGAGCTTCGGGGGATATGGTTAATGGAGAATTTTTCAAATTCTAAAACCAGGGTTTTGACTTTATCTAAGTACTTTTGCAGAATAGGTTCTTTTGCCTGGTAGTCTCCGGTGATCTGGGACACCACCAACTGGGAATCGCTCAAAATTTGGACTTCGGATGCGCCGAGCTCCTTGGCCATGCGAAGACCAGCGAGGACGGCTTCGTACTCTGCTTGGTTATTCGAGGCGAGGAACTTGAATTTTAGAGAATATTCAATGCTGATTCCCTCTGCATTTTCCAGAATTACTCCTGCGCCCGCTCCTTTCTGGTTGCTTGATCCGTCGACGTATATAACCCAAGTGTCCGAGTTAGGGCTTGGATGGGGCTCTGTGAACTCGGACACAAAGTCTGCGAGCACTTGAGACTTGACCGCCTTTCTTGGTTCATAGGAAATATCAAACTCGGACAATTCTATCGCCCAAGCCATCATTCTCCCTGCGAGGTCCGGCTTCTGAAGGACTTGTTTTATAGGCTGGGCCGTTCTTACGACAATAGGATGGCTTTGAAAGTATTGCCGAAGACGCCGTGCAACCAGGATAAGGCAAAACGCGAATTTTTCCACTTTAGTATAGCGGAGCTCGGGGCCTTGCAAAGCTCGGCTTATAAAGTAGATTGGCAACTCATTCTTACCCTCTTCTCGGATCAGCACCGAGCTAAGTGCCGAACTTCCTGCTGACAGGTAAATGAAGAGGGTTTCTCCTTGGGCGGGACTAGAGAGGATTGAGGGGGATGAAATATACTCTTTAAGTGCCAAGAAGGAGGCTTCGCACTCCTGGTCCCAATTAAAAGCTGCTCCTTTCTTTAGTAGCTGGTACCAAGGTAAGGCTTTTTTGGCAGCTTGGGGGAGGAATCTTGAAAGCGCGGCCATCCTTCCTGCTAGTTGTTGCACTCCTCTGAGGTCGGTGGGGCTTTTCATTTCCAAGATAGCTCGGCGTTTATCGGGGTTGGCCTCGATCCCCCTTTCTGATAACATAAAGCCGAGGAAGGCGCCTGCTGGAACGCCAAAAGTGCACTTTTCTGGGTTCAATCTCATATTGTGTGCTCTAACACGCTCTAGTACAGCAGCCAAGTCTTTGACATGGTCTTCTTTTTTTTCTGCTCTTGGTAATCATATCGTCAATATACACCTCCATAATATCACCTTCGATGCCGTTGAAGACTTTGTTCATCATCCTTTGGTAGGTTGCTCCGGCATTCTTCAGTCCAAAGGGCATGACAGTGTAGCAGTAGGTCGCCTTTCCGGTTGTAAAAGTAGTTTTGTCCTGGTCTGAGGGGTACATGGGGATTTGGTTGTAACCTGAGTAAGCGTCCATGAAAGATAACAGTTGGTAGCCCGCCGAGTTGTCGACGAGCTGATCGATGATCGGCAGTGGGTATTGGTCTTTTGGGCATGCCTTGTTGAGGTCGGTATAATCTACGCACATTCTCCAGCTGCCATTTGCTTTCTTCACCAGGACGGTGTTTGCTACCCACTCAGCGTATGGGACTTCTTTGATGAACCCTGCCTGCAATAGGTCGGAAACTTTCTCCTGGATGACTTTCGCCTTCTCCGTCCCTACTCGCCTCATTTTCTGAGCTACTGGTTTGGCTTTCGGGTCTACACTCAGCTTGTGGCAGATGAAATTCGGGTCAATTCCTGGCATGTCAACCGAGGTTCAAGAAAATAAGTCCGAGTTGGTTCGCAGTAGGTCTATTATTGCTTCTCGGATTTCTGGGGAGAGGTCGGATCCCACCTTGAGGGTTTTACTAGGGTCGGAAGGGTTGATCTGGATAGCCGACCAATTTCCTTGTGGGGAGGGTCTCAAGTCGTCTTGCTCTGCCCGGACGTCCAGGTCAGCTAACAAGATTCTTCCTTTAGCCAACATCGGTCCGACGAGCTCCTCATTCTCTTTCTCCTTTACTTTTCCCCGTAGACTTGCATTGTAACAAAGTCGGGCTCTGACCTGATCTGCCCTGATCGTGACGAGTGCGTCGTCTGAGCCGATGAATTTTAACGCTAGATGAACTGTTGAAACTACTGCTCCAAAGGCCTGCAAACAGGTTCTTCCCAAGATAACGTTGTAGGGGGAATCACATTTGACTACCAGGAATCTGACAATCTCCGTTCGGGCCGAAGGTTGTTCGCCTAGGGTTACCGGGAGGTGGATTGCTCCTACAGGACGGATCGCCTCGTTCGCGAATCCAAACAGCTTTCCTTCGAAGCTTCGAGATCAGAAGTTTTCAACTTTAGCGCCTGGAAGGTCTGCATAAAGAGGATATCGGCTGAGCTGCCCTGGTCTACCAGGACCCGGGCGACCTTAAAGTTGGCGATCATGGCCGCAACCACCATTGGATCGTTGTGGTTAGGGACTATGCCTTCCAGGTCGTGATTAGAGAAACTAATGGGTACCTTTTGAGGTGGTCTCTTGTAGATCTGCTTGTGGCGAACGACCAGGATTTGGTTGATGTACTTTTTCCTTTCCGCCTTGGACTCACCACCACCGGCGAAACCTCCCGAGATATTACAAACTGGGAAGCTTGCGGTTGAATTAGGTGGGGGAGGCAAGGGGGGGATCTGGTGTCCTGTTGTCAGCAAACTGTAGAGGCTGATCGGGGCTACGTTCCTCGCGGAACTCTTTCTTCTTTTTCTGGGTTGAGGTGTGTTTAGTCATGGTAGGTACTGGTGGGAGTGATTTTATCTGGTCCCCACAGACGGCGCCAATGTGATGTCCTAGGGCGAGGAGAACCTCTAAGGAGGGGAAATCTACCTTAGAGGAGACTCTGCCTAGGGTTTATGTGTGATGCTTGTTGGGAGTCCTCTAGTGGCCAAAGGGGAAGCCAAAGAGATACCCTAATCACTGGTGTGTGTGAGGGTGGCGATTAGGGTAAGAGGACGTACCTTTGCCCCATGTAGTACTGAGCTACTTATAGGGGGGAGCTGGTTGCCCTAATGGGCCAACTTGGGGCCCAAGTAGGGCCAGCCTGTAATGAGCTAGGAGTGGTGCGCTGTCCTTCCGGATAAGGATGGGGTGAGCTGTCCTTGCGGATAAGGCTGGGGTGAGCTGTCCTGGCGGATAAGGCTGGGGGACGTCATCATGTCCTTGGTGTCAGAATCTTTGGGGTGATGTCGGACCTGGGAAGACGTACGGAGATCGGACCTGAGCAGAGGCATGAGGTCGGCCTGTATCTGGCGCTTGTTCGGCCGTTGAGCCCTGAGCTCGGCCAAGCGTTCAATGGGTCCCTTGTTAGGTCCTTAAGCTTTTAGCGGGGTTTATGGGGAGCTCGGCCTAGCCAGGTCCACCACAATTTTCAATTTTATTTTTCTTCTCAAGTATTAATTTTGGTTAATCTCAAACTAATAAACATATTAATTATTTTATTCCTAGAAGAGACTAACTATATCTACCCACTCTCAACCACTCTCAACATAAATTAGAAATTACAATTAAAATTTGATTGAGAATGAGTGAGCACTTGTCTTCTTTTCTTTACTTCTTGTAGTTGTTGATGTTGCAATATCTTCAAGGCTTGATTTGTTAATTACTTTGTCATCATCAAAATATAATCCACATAATTAGGAGCATTGAATTTACAGTTTGTTCAGCTTATCTTATCTTTTTTTTTAAATAATAAAGTCGATTGAAACGATTATTTTTAATATTTTTACAAGATTTTGGTTTTTTTTTATATTTTTTTAAGTCTGACTAAGACAAATTATATCATTTTGGAAAGCTTTTGTTGTATAAATTATTATAAATCTACCAACCTTTTAAAAGAACTTTTCAAAAAAAGTATTTTTTTCACAATGGATTTTTACTTAAGAGTCAAAACATTGTTTTTTTGGTAAACAAGTCAAAACATTGTTTTTATTCAACATATTAGTATCTCTTTTTTCTTTTTTTCTTTTTTTTTTAAGTTAAGATATCAGTACCTCTTTTAAATGTTCGGTTATTGAGCATTTGCAACTTAAAATTAACAGAGTTCTTGATTGCATATGAAAGAAAAGCTGCTCATCCACATCCTCAACTTATTCATATGGTGAGGCTAGGTTAGAGCTTGATCTTAGTTCAATTTTTCGAGAGATTAATAGTAACTAACTTTTCAAATTAGTGTTTGCTCCTATTAATTGTATTTGGGTTAATCTGTTTACTATGGTAGTAGTAGGGAAAGTACAATGACGAGAAGTTAACGGCACTCACAAGTCAAGTCTCAAATAACAGGAGATTTGTTTGAGTTAGTTTGTGGAAGGTAAAAATAAGATCGAAGGGAATGGTTTGGAAGTCATGAAATACACTTGTGAGATGAGATGGCTCTCAAACCTTCCTTTTTCATTCTTTCCTTTGTAAAAACTACTAACCAGCTCGCAGTCGACTTTTTGGGAGTTTCACAAAATCCTACCAACCTATTTTGATAGACAATAGAACATGCTAAAAAAAAAAAATACACTCTTATAATTTCTACTCAATCCTGCAGCTAGAGCTTGAACTTGTTCACTACTAATCCTTTCATGCCCTTTCTCAAACCAAATTGTATTTGACTTCCAGTCATCCTTTAGATTATTCGCTACATATTTTAGAACATTTATAATAACAAACTAAATTTTTTCTATACAAACAAACTCAATTTCACACCAATTACCAACACAACCATTCATTTCAATAACTCAAAATAGGACAAGCTTGACTTGAAGGATGGTCAAAATCCACAAAAGATCATCAAACTAACTCAAAGTTCCATTGTTTTAGACGTTTGAGTGGCTGATTTATTTGTAAGAAAGATGTAACCTGAACAAGGACACATGTATGAACTGAATTAGCAGAACATTTTGTTTAAGACATGTAAGATTTCAATTTTCTAATAATCATCAACAATAATAATCAAGCCAAGTACCTCTCCGCAAGAATCTCAAGTTGAGGCAAAGAAAGCAATTATAACAGTTGTAACCAGTAGCACCATGCTCATCATATACATAATAAGGCATTAAATTCCATCATCAAATAGTAGATCAATTGTATGTTTCAACTCACCTTAAAAGTGCAAAATTGATCCATTGATCAATATATAGCGCTGCTTTGTTTGTGATATAATTTGAAATTGACAATGCAAGGAAAGAATCAATCTTTGTGCCTCGAAAACTATTGTCAGATTGGTAGATTAGTTTAATGAATTTTTCGCCACACAAACTCAAATCAAGATATTTAACCACTACTTCTTCATCATTGTAATTTGTAATATTCAATCAGTTGATGAAGATATCCAAGTTTTAGCTAGCAATTCCTCTTTGCTTCCAAGCAATTAAGTTGTATCAATGAAACAAATAAATTTCTAAGTGGCACAGAAACAAATTTTTTTTATACTTTTAATTCTCACCATTAATTCTCTTTCGCCCCAAAACAAAAAAACACACTAATAATAAGTTGGTTCAATTATGCCAGTTTTTACGGTTTTCTTCTGACTTCTGCACCATTATTTGACTAAAAAAAAAAAGTTTTACAGCCTATCAAATTGAAATCAATATGCATAATAAATAAAGGCGACACCCATAATATAAACACCACATGGAACAAAAATAATGAATACGTGTAAACACCATTACAGCTCCAAAGCTGGATGCAAATGCAATGCACCTAATATCAGTTCATAGTTCACATCTTGTGAACTAAGAGTTTAACAACCTAAGGTAATGTAAATCTTGTGAACTAAGAGTTTAACCTTGTGAACTAAGAGTTTAACAACCTAAGGTAATGTAAACCCAAAATCTGAAAAAGTGTTACAAATCAAATGCCACCTAAGCTGAATGCACCATTACAGCATTACATGTAAAACACCGTTACAGCTCCAAAGGTGAATGCTACCTAATGTAACACTCTCATCTTTTATAAAGGGAATAAAATAATTTATTAGAAATTGTAGTGGCAGAAGAATAAAAGTTCCCTTTATTCAAGATTAGTGGATAAAATTTTTCTTTTAAATTACATCATTTCGGTGTTACAATGGATCAAATTCAGTAATGTATCTCTTCCTTTTTCCGCTTGAGTCTCTAGCTTGACCAGTGGATTGACTTCATCAGCTACTTATACCTACCACAAAAGGCTAGATGAGAGTAAATCACTTGTCATATCACGTCAGGTAGATTAATGATTGAACAACATACACAGACATCACAAATCATAATGCATATGATGCATGCTCAACAAGTGTCTTATCACTCAAAATTATTAATTATTAATCTGCATGCCATGTCAAACTATTTCACTCATCTCCCGAAAGGATCCATAGGTACATTCATCAACATTTCAACTGTATAAGGATTACAAGTACACTTGTCCTGACGCCTACAGATACTTCCTCCGTATCTGCACCAGGTCCTTTCCCAAGGGACACGTCATACCGGGACATCAACTCTGATATGACGCTTACAGATACTTCCTCCGTATCTGCAACAGATCCTTTCCCAAGGGACACGTCATATCGGGATATCATCATTGACATACTGCTTACGGATAGCACCCTACCCGCAACAGGTCGTTTCCCACAAGACACAGTATATCGGGACTAGTGGTTATATCGCATACTAATAGCGTCCTATTCGCAATGGATCCCTTTCCAAATGACACGATATACCGGGATTCTCATCATTCGTGTGTACATTCCTTATACTCATTTCACAATAAAATACTCGTAGCTTCTGAATTATTTCGGGCTCAACCTTCATCCTAAACAATGCATGAAGGACTCTTCATCATTTCATTCCATTTTTATTTATAATTACTCTTGAATGATTGTTATCAAACCCAACAATCATTAACTTGCATTATATACAATCCTTTATTGTATACAATCCACAATCATTATTTTAATATCATATTCATCACTTTAAATCTTCAAATATTCATAAATATCATTCCCAAAGTCAATAGGAGTTTGGATAAAGCTAAGTGTCATCAAAATTGGTAAAATGGTGATTCAGAGTCAAGATAATCGATTGTCAGGGTTAGACAATCGATTATCACGTAAAAATCGATTGTCAAGTTTGGCAGAAAATCAGCATACTAAACTGGGTTTCAATATGTCAAAATTTGATGCACTTCGCTTTAGCCAAAAACGATCCAAAACAGAACTTAAATACAATATATTGGACATGTTCGATCATGTTATAAGCAACAATTACATCAATTCCACATCCAATTGCACAATTCACATAAAACACGTAAAATCACAACTTAACATAGGAAATTCAATTCTCTTGCACAAACGGTCAAATTCAGCATTTGTATAGTTCATATATGATTATTATAACTTGCTCAAATCAAGAATTTCATTAAGAACCATGGGTTGTCTTGGTCTCCAAACCAAGCAACCTTGTCATGGTTTATGTTTAACATATTATGCATACATAGTATCACAAACCTTCAAACATTAATCCTAGCGATATGAATGAAATCTTCCATACCTATATCAAGTGTTTGGATTGATTCGGAGTGAAAAGAAATGAGTTTATTGGGAAAAAAATCTCAAGAACCCACACTTGGAAAACACCCTGTTTCAGATTCGAGTGGGTGTTTTGATCAGACTTTTTGGACATTAAAAACTTAATTAAAACCAGGAAGAAGAGTTGGGATACAAACTAGGATATATAAACTTGAGATTAGAACAAGTTTGAAGCTCAAAAGATGCTCGAGCTTACCACACAAACTCAAAGAACAAAGCTTCCCGAATTTGAAATTCTAGTTTCGAGTAGCTCACTTTGAAGGAGTATAACTCCTTCCACACTCCACCAAATCAGACAAACTTGGTACCAAATTGAATAGGGTTGAACAAGCTTTAATTTGGTATATGATTTGTAAGGATTTGAGGCTCAGATCATAGCAAACGAATCAGAGGAAGGTCAACTTCTTGAATCTGAAATTCAGATTTCAGATTGAAGCACCATACTTTGCAGGCTTGTAAGTCTTTCCACAACCCACCAAATCGAACAAGCTTGATATCAATTTGAAGAGGGTTAAACGAAATTTAATTTGGTATATGATTTGCTAGGGTTTGAGGTTCAAATCACAGAGAAAGAATCAGAGGAAGTTGATGACAGAAAAACACGATTTTTGCAGCTCTTGGATGTTGTTCTTGTGTTTGTGTGTGAATACTCCCTCCATATATTTAAATTAAACACCCTAAGATGTCCCTTTCAGTCCCATACAGTGTCCATGAGATTTTTATGGTGTTTTGTGGCTGAAATCATGGAAACTCCTCAGCCATTCGTTCAATGACCGACTTATTTTTGGCTCATCAGAGTCATCACAATCGATTGTCATGATTAGACAATCGATTGTCATGCTTAAAATGACAGGATAATCTATTGTCACATGTGACAATCGATTGTCTAGGCTTTTTATCACCAAACACGAATTCCACCGTTGTATTTAAAGATAAGAAGGTTGGGAAGGCTGTCTCCAAATTTGAGCACGATCCAACGGTTAACTAATGAGATATGGCACAATCTTTGGGTGACGTTTTCACTAAAATTCACTTTGAGGATTATTTACAAAATATTCACATGATATTTGTTTGATATTCACTTAGTATCAACTTAATATCTATTTAATATGTATTTTATATCTACTTCATATCTACTTAATATATTTCATTTATGATTTCGAGGATAATTCCGGTGGGTGTCACAACTCTCACCCACTTTTAGGAATTTCGTCCCCGAAATTCATTTTCTAATCAAATTGATTTTCTAAAACATTTGGTAAAAAAAATAAATAAATAAATAAGAATTTGATTTCTTGGAAATAACTAAGGTCTCTCCTCCACTTAAAAGAATTTTGCTAAACTTCTTCAAAATTCTTTCATTAGGGAAATATAGATAAGTTTTAGACAAAACGTTTCAAAATGACGTTTTCGCTACACACTCTGATTTACCTGGCACGAGCAATGGGGAATCGAGGTGAGTTTTCTTCTTAATAGTTATAAACATCAGGATAATCAGTCCTAACATTTATAATATTAATAATAAAATCATTCTTCCCTATTGTAACCTTTCACGAGAAATATTATACGACGTATCTTTAAGTTAAATGAACTTAAAGTCAGGAACGTCCATAAGTAGATTCCGTTAAAATTTTGTCAAATACTTAGAAGACATCATTATTATAAAACATACTTTATTGATTCCTCCCCCACTTAGAACAAAGTGGGGTTCCGATAGATAACAGGTGGGTTACATACCAAGAGGAGTTCGATTACTAAGCTATATACCTCCATCTTATGGTAGGTTATCTATAATAAGGTCCATTTTCTAAGGAAGTTTGACACTCCAAAAGGTATCACGAGTTATTAGGCACTCTTGTCTCAAGATGCTAAATGGCTATCTATTTGTTGAGGTTGGAGCTTCTAGGTTCGGTTTTGGTTATTGGTTCTCTTATCTTATTGTTTCCTCTTCTCCTTTCTATATTCACTTGAGGTATTTCTCCTTTTATTTGGGCAATCTCTGGCATAGTCTCCTAGTTGTTGACAGGTCCTGCAGGTAATTTCTTCGGTGAGAAATTTGTGAATTTCTTCTTCTTTCCTTCAGCTCTTCCTTTGTGGCATAACTCCTGACAATGTGAAGAACTTTGTCTTTGATCGTATCGTTGTTCAGTAGCTTCCTGAGTTTGAAGAATTTGTTCATAAGCTATCTGTGCTTTCAGATTTTCTTTGTAAATCCTACACATGTTGATCAATTTAGGGAAACTACTGATCTCTTGGCAGCTAATTGCAGGTTTTAGATCCAGTCGTAAACCGTTTTCAAATATTTTACACTTCGACCTTTCATCCAGATTATGCTGGTAACAGGCTGAATACTTGCTCAGCTCTTCAAATTTGGCAGCATAATTGTCGACACTCATGCCTTCTTGCTCTAGCTTCAAAAATTTAATTTCTTTCCTTTCCTTTAGATACTTTGGGAAAAATCTTTCAAGAAATCTTCCCTTGAAAGTGCCCCAAGTGACTACCCTTTGTTCTGCTTCCAGTAGTTGTTTGGCATGATTCCACCAATCTTCGACTTCTTCTATTAACATAAATGTGGCCAACGGTACCCTTCGTTCATCTGTACACTGCATGATTTGAAAAATATATTCTATCTCTCGTACCCATCTTCGAGCGTCCTTCGGGTTATTCCCTCCGACGAATCTAGGTGGATTAAATTTTCTAAATTTGAACCATGCTCGTTCTTCTGCTGATTCCTGATTTCGGGATTGATCTAGGTGATGCAGAACAGTTGTAAGTTCCTCCAGGAGTTCATTGGTTCGGGTAGTTGTCATCGTTCTTCCTAGGGTAGTTTCCTTATATCATCCGTCTTAAGTAGGGGTTTCAGCTCTACTAGGTTATCCTATTACATGGTTGGGAGATTCATTAAACACTATCGGGAAAATTTGGTTCGTTAACCAAATCCATTGGGCAATCAATATAAAGTGAAAGTTCAATCAAAACATGGCAAGCTAAAGTAGGTTCATAAACTACTTTAATGGTTTTCTAAATGAACTCATGTGCATCCGTCCCATAAGTCTTTTGAAATGTTTACAGGTAATAAGAAAGATTTAGAGATTTTCTCACTCCGGTTTAAAACTTATGATGTATTCAAATAGAAATAGTTTATGAATACTTCTCTTTAACATATGAATGAGAAAATATTTTTCAAGAAGGCTCTTCTAAAAGCATAATTTCAAAAGATCAGGAATTTCATTATTATATAGATATTATGGAACACTTAGGAATTCTTAGTCCCTACAATTCTTATGAAATCTTAGGTTTTAAAAACGTCCAAAGGTTTTACCCTAGAAGGAAAAGTTCTATTATTATAAAATTTCTTTCTTCAAAACCCAGAGATTTCCAAAATATAACGAGATAGTCGAGAAGGGTGAGAAGATTAGGGATTCGTCATTTTGGAGTACCGAACTATCCGGGGAGTATGAGAAATCCTTCACCATTACTGGAAAGGTTTCCTTACTTAGGAATGGGAAAATTTGAACAAAATCACGAGAGAGTATTATTGAGAAGGTATTCCCAAGATCCAATTTTCTAGGTATAAGAAATTTCATTTCTCAACAATGCTGAGAAATGATTCAGGAACATGGATGGTCTGCTTGGATTCTATTATATATTTTTTTTCAAAGCAAACAATCAAGGATTACGATAATAGAAAATATTGAAAGTTCTTTCGAAAGTTAAAATTTCAAAATGTTCAGATACGATCGAAAGAAACCAAAATAATCACACGGGTAAGCAAATGAGAGATTCGTTAGATAGGAATTCTGAATCATTCGGAAGGAATGAAAAGTTCATCATCGTTGCAGAAAGGTTCGCTTACTAGTAGTTTCAAATAAAACGTAATTAACTCTTTATTATCAGGAGCGAAGTACCATTTTGGTCCCTCATGTTTTTTAGATGGGACACTTTAGTCCCTTAAAATGTGAAAATTCATTTGTAGTCCCTGAAGAATTTTTTATGGGACACTTAAGTTCACAGTTGAGGCAGTTGACGGAGTGGACAGAGGGATTTAAGTGTTTCATAAAATAATCTTCAAGGACTAAAGTAAATTTCCACATTTTGCGGGATTAAAGTGTTCCATCTAAATTATAATTGTTTTTACCTGTGATAATAATCTGGTAAGATAGATACCGAATCTCTGAGCTGAAAATTGAATCTAAGTTGACCTATTTTATTTGGACAATGTAAAGAAAATTATTTCTACTTCGTAAATTACAATAATAATTAAAAAAAATGGGGTTAGTTATTGTTGTAATAATTAGGATAGAATATTGGATTTTGAATTTTAATTATTTTTCTAAAAATATAATATAAAATTATAAACTGCATTAAGAACCAAACATTTTAAATTGTATTTATATTTTAAAAAAAAAAACTCAAAACATAATCTTAATATAAACCAAACACCCTTTAAATAACAACAAAAATAGTTGAAATGAAATTGACCCAAATGAACAAATATTTGAAATTTGAAATTTGGAATGAAATGAAATTGACGGAAACCACCCTACCAAACCCAATTATAAAAAGAAAGGGTCTCGCTCGAACTTTGTCATAGTAGAGCGAAGAAACAGAAATCTAATCGCGAAGGTGAAGGTGCCTCTCTCACACACGAGTGTGTTGTTTCCATGGCAGGTGAGATTTCTCATTCATCATCTTCTTCCTCTTTTTGAAAAGTTTATGTATCTTAATACTCGCTTATCTCACTTTTCCTTTTCTTTATTTCTCTCTCTTCGTGTAGCGATAGCAATGATTCTTTCCCTTCGTGTCGATGATTCTCCCTTATTGCAGAGCCTCAAACGGTGTCGGCGATGATGCTATATACGTTTATTTTCTTCTCATCATTAAAATTTAAGGTTTAATTTGTAGTTTTAATTTTATTGTGGGGCTCCTGCATTGTTTTTTATAATGTATGTGTTGTTGTAGAGTTCGGCCAAAGGGGAGTCGAAGTAGCTATGCAGTTTTCATGTTGTTTGTTGTTTGAGCATGTTTTATGTTGTTGTTAAGAACATACATATGTGTTCTTTCTTTCTCATGTTTGAGCATAAGTTTTATATGTTGTTGTTAAGCACATATATATGTTCTTTCTTTCTCATGTTGTTTGAGCATAAGTTTTATGTTGTTGTTAAGCACATACATATGTTCTTTATTTCTCTCATGTTGTTTGAATGTTCTTTCTTTCTCATGTTGTTTGAGCATAAGTTTTATGTTGTTAAACACATACCTATGTTCTTTCTTTTCTAATGTTGTTTGAACATAAGTTTTATGTTGTTAGGTTTTGGCTAAAAAACACCAAAATATATTTGGTGTTTGAGTACACCAGATGTAAATTTAATGATTGGATTTACATGTAACCTATTGTGTAAGTAACATGTATCAACTTAATGAATTTCCAAATAATATAAACCTCATTAATGAACTTATTTATTGTTTTCATTTAAATATTTTTTATTAATAAGTAATAAATAAAAATATCTATATATTATTTTTTTTAATTATCATCTATGCTATAAGTTTTTAAAATGATTTATTTTAAAAAAAATCATAAATTCTAATTTCACTAAATTATATCTAAATATCAATTTATAGAAGTATAAATTAACTTTTTTTTTATTGAAATATCTCTGACGTAGGGAATGTAAATCAAGTAACTAGGATTATCATGACTTTTGAAAGTATAAATTAAATTAGATAATTTACCTATACCATGGTTATTTTGCCATTGTGTGTCCTAAGATTTTTTTTTTCAATTTTCAGTGTATTGGATTATTAAATCTACACTGAAAAAGTCATTTTAGAAAAAAATGATTTTAGAATATGTTCCTGAAAAAATAATAAAATTCGACATCTACTTCATAGATTTTGTAGATTATTTTTGAGATATATGTAATTTTCCTATTCTACCCTTATCACTTCAATAGCAATAGCTAACTTCATTTTTTTTAATTTACTAGCTCGTAAAAATAATCTTCTTTACATTATCCAAATAAAATAGATCAACTTAAATTCATTTTCAGCTAACATATCCAAATATAAACAAATTATAATTTTAACAGGTTATAACCTTAATAGATTATAGTTATAGATGAAAATAATCATAATATAATTTTTTTCAGCTATATCAAACACGTACTTAAATGACGATCCATGTATCATTCAATTGATAGGTTAATTTAATAGACCATGATCCCTAATGTGTGAACTTATGTGAAGACTCAACATTCCAAAATTAGGCATGCCAACGGGCCAGACTTGGGGCTGATTTTGCCAATACCAACGAAGCACCCATTAAGAGCAGGGCTGATTTGGGTGCGAGTATAAGTAGAGCGGATATGAAAAGGTGAAACCCAAATCCATCCCATCGAGTTTGGGGAAACCTGCGGGTAATCCATTCAATTATTTTTTTAAATTATATTTTATTGTATTAAACAAAAAAATTATATATAACATACATTGCAATTCAAATAAAATAAAATAATAAACGTCAAATTTTAAAAATATCTTAAATATTAAGAATTAAATCATGGTTTTTGACAAATATGTTAGTTTGCCTTCACCATTTAACTATTATTATAATGAAAATTATTTAATTTTTATATTAGGGTAAGTTTGGGAGTGAGGACAGGGCAAGTACTTACAATCCTAGACTCACTCCACCCCATCTTTTTAAAGCAAATTTTGGTTTCGGGTTTCTCCAAACCTAATTAGAGCGGGTTTTCCCATCTAAATCGGATCGATTTCGAACGGGTACCCGTGCATGTGGGTTTTATTGCCATCCTTACCCAAAATCATGATTGTTAGATGCGATCGTCAATCTACAACATACAATTTCAATGTATTATAATTTTCTTTATTAACTTTAATATTTGAATATCAATATTTATGAATAGTGTTATTAATAGGTAAATGTATTTCTACAAATGACATAAAGGTATTTTTGTAAAAAAAAAAAGACTATTATAATATGTTGATTTGTTCCAACTGAAAAATTACTTTTCTCATATTACATTTTTTAATTATCTAAGATATAAGTTTTTTTTATAATTATTTATTTTTATAAAATCATAAATTTTTATAATTAGCATATTTCTACAAATTACATAAGGGCATTTTTGTCTACAAAAATATGTTATACTATGTTAATTTGTTCAAACTGAAAAATCACCTTTTGCATATTACATTTTTAATTATCTATGCTGTAATTTTTTTAATAATTATTTTTTAAAAAAAATTATAAATTTTTATAATTAGCATATATTTACAAAACATATAAGGATATTTTTGTCTACAATAATATGTTATATTACATTAATTTGTTCCAATTGAAAAATCATCTTTCTTGCATTATACTATTTTTTAATTATCTATGTTATATGTTTTTTATAATGATTTATTTTTAAAAAATCATAAATTTTTATAATTAACATATTTCTTTTTTTTTTTTGTAAATAAAAACTCCATTACCACAATCAAATAAATACACAAAGCAAAGTCACTATATCAAAGTGTTAATAAAGAACACTAGATATAGAGACAAAAGTCCAGAGATAAAATATACTACAACTCTAAACAAAGTCTATGAACTAAGGCACTATTCAGCCATCTCCTAAAATTCTGAAAAGTAAATGAGATTCTATATTAAACTTCCTTCTTAATTAGCTTAAATACTTGTGAAACATTAAGCTGATTATCATTGAAAGTGCGACGATTCCGTTCAACCCAAGTGTTGTACATGACTGCTGAAAACAACAAGGTTATGCAACTCCTTCTTATCTTGTCTCGAAAAGCATGAAGAATCCATCTTATGCAGCTACTAAACCTATGAGGCCAATAATCAATTCCAAACCAGTTACAACAAAGTTCTAGCAAGGCTTTACTCCATACACAATAAAAAAAAAATAGATGATTCCTGCTTTCTTCTGCTACAAGGCAGAGGCAATAGCGGTTTGGTCCATAGAAAAAGCCTTCAATCTGTCAATGGTGCTTAATCTGTTGTGAACAGAAAGTCAAGCAATAAAGCAGTGTTTTTTAACCTTGGCTTTACTCTATACAAATCTCAAAAGAGGGGAGTTAGGATGGCTGCCTTGTTAGAAAGTATAGCCACTCCTGATTGTGTATTTACCATCACCTGCTCCCACCCATTAGTCATTCTGATATCCAAGCCTGAAATCATCCCTGACTTTAAGAATTTGCTTCCAATGCCAGTTTGCTCCCTGTGTGCTATTACAAAACCAGAAAATTTGATCTTTAATGTAAACTGTGTGCATCCATCTAACCCACAAGTAGTTGTCTGTCTTTGAGGCTAAGTCCCAAACTTGTTTACCAATGGCAGCCTTGTTCCAGGTTATGTTGTCCTTAATCTTCAGACCTCCTTGCTTTCTGCTTCTGCATACCTGATTCCAACCTAGTTTAGTAATGTAATTCCCTACTTCATTAACACCCCAGAGGAGGGCTTTACAAACTCTCTCTATGCCTCTAATCAATGCCTTTGGAATTATGAACATAGAAGCCCAGTAAACATGAAGACTCAGCAACACTGAGTTTATCAGGCAACATCTTCCTTGGTATGACAAGTTTCTAGTTCTCCAGCTCTGAATTCTTTTAGTCATTTTCTCCACAAGGATCTGGCAAGATGAGACTGTCCACTTCTTAGCGTAAAGAGGAAGACCTAGATACTTACAAGGGAAAGAGCCCCCTGGAAGCTTGTAATACCAATCAACTCATTTTGTCTGTCTTGATTAACTCCAGCCATGAAGATTGAGGATTTTTCATGACTAGCTTCAAGACCTGATCTTGCAGCAAACTCCTTCAAAGCACATGTTAAAGCTCTAACACTGGCAGGATGAGCTTTGTAGAAGACCATAAGGTCATCATCAAATGCCAAATTAACCATCCTCAGATCTTTGCAAAGGGGGTGGAACCTGAAATTCCTGTCCCTTGTGGTATGTTGCAATGTTCTAGTCAAGTATACTATTGCCATGACAAAGATTAGAGGAGAAACAGGATCTCCCTGCCTTATTCCCTTAGATCCTTTGAACCTGTCCCTTGTGTAACATCCCAAATTCCGGTCCATTGAAAATACGAGTTAACAAAAATTTTTCTATTAGGAGTGTGAAAACCAAAAGTACTTTTTCATAAAGTAATATTTCCTTTACAAAATATTCTGAGTGTAAAATACTTATATAATACAAACTCCCAAAAACCCCTTTTTACACCCAGAGCATTGGTCTTCACAACTCGATCCTTCTGCAAAAGGATTCGGATGACGAGACGTCATCCTGGCTGCTTCTTCTAGACACCTCCACTCCAACAGGAGTGACTTCAGTTCTGTCCTTTGAAAGAACCTACCACCACAAACATGGTAGATGGGAGTAAGTCACTTGTCATATCGCCTAAGCAGATTATATGATTGGTCAAACACAGACATTACGGATATCATTTCAACATAATAAATGCATGCCCGTCTCTCAAATCATTTCTCCATAATTAACTCTTCCAGAAAACAACACTCTGGGATAGGCAATCGTGCGCTCAATGTTTCCACAACCTGCATAGCGGCCACACCGTTCTATACTGGAACCCCATCGACCACGATCCTAAAATGATACAAGGGGATGATCCCTGAACCATTGTCCACCAATAGTTCTAGGTCCTTGTCATTTCTACGGTGGCGGCCACACCGTTCCAACCGTCTCATGTAGCAGTCACACCGTACTACATGGTTTCCAATCCCGCATGCACCTCACTGAACGATTCCCTGTACACCATGCATGAGATGCATCACACATATATTAATCATCACATCGTACACATGGCGGCCACACCGTTCCATGCCTTCATATAGCGGCCACACCGTACTATATGGAATCACATACATATGGCGGCCACACCGTTCCACATGTCTTCGTATAGCGGCCACACCGTACTATACGGAATCCCATAACACTTACCCTACATATGGCGGCCACACCGTTCCACATGTCTTCGTATAGCGGCCACACCGTACTATACGAAATCCCATAACACTTACCCCACATATGGCGGTCACACCGTTCCACATGTCTTCATATAGCGGCCACACCGTACTATACAGAATCCTTTAAGCACAATGACTTCTTGCAGGAGATAGTCCATAACATATGGAAATCAGGGTGATCCCACTTATCCAAAGCTCATTATCCGAATCGGGGCAACAAGCCCTAACGCATTTGGATTGAATCCTCATAATCAACAAGCGTCACCACTCTTACAGTATCGTTAATACTCCTTAAGTCATTGTCTATTTATGTTCCAAGGTATTAGACTTACTCCACTTATCATCATGAGGTAATAATTTCTCTCTTATGTCCTATAAGCCATTAACTTCTTATGTTCTAGGACATTGACTACCAAGTAGACATGATCATGCTTATTAAGTCCTTTATCAATATCTTACCCAGATCATGAACTACTAATCACACTCTATATCTTCAAAGTAGACATGATCATTTTTAATCTAAAGGGGACATGATGATTACTCCATCTCTTATACTGTATGAATCAACTTATCTAGAGGTCAGACTCAACTATTTGTTCATGCCCCTTATGCAATCTTCAACCATCACATATAGCACTAGACAAGCATCTAATGCAATTAAAATGCTCAAACATATTTCAATTACAAGTTTCCCTTCTAAGTGAATAACTTGACGAATGAGTCTAGCTCTCAATCCTAATTCTAGAATGAATGCAATTTATCCTTTAGACTTAAGGGAAGTTGATTAATACTTTACAGGCCACCTAGGCTTATTTTCTTTATCAAAAAGGACCGTCGCCAAATGATCTATTTGTATTAATCAATTTTTCTAAGTCTTGATCCCTTGGACTATTATTAATAATTCCTTAATTTATTAAGTTAGAATTGAAAATGGTGTTTTCAGGTTCTGAACAATTTACTCGAGTAAACTTCAGTACACTCGAGTGTTCTTCAACTTTTCCAGATTACTCGAGTGTTCTTAAGATTACTCGAGTGTTCATGACTTTCTGAGGATTTGGGATTCCAATTCAACAATTTACTCGAGTGACCTTGAATGACTCGAGTGTTTGACCTAAACTTGTCCTCAGGTCATGCTCGGTACTCGAGTACCAGACAAAATGCTCGAGTGTTCTTGCTCAGTTTACATTGTTTTGAAAACATTTTACTCGAGTGTTCTGTCTTTTACTCGAGTGTTTTATAGAAGAAAACACTGAAACTTGGTTTTAACACACCAAATTCATTTCTACTTATTTCCAGTCCATTCCAGGGATCCACAGAGTTGTCATAACATTATTTAAACATGTTACAACACTTATTTCATATCAAAACACAGATTTGACAGAGAATCCAATAATTATGCATAAAAACCATATTTCCAACAACTTGACATGCCAAATTCAATTCTGAGTAATTCTAACTCAATCCAATGGTCAAATGAACTCTATCTACATAATTAAAACTTGCCTCAACACAAAGATCACAACAATTCACAGAGAATCCCAATATGCTTCCATTTATGCATAAAATCACTTTTCAACAACCCAACATGACAAATTCAGTTCTAAGCAATTTTAGCATGCAAACAACCTTGACACAACTTACATACAACATATAGGACTTGCTCCATACTTGTTTAGTGCTCATAACTTGGCTTACCAAAAACCTACCATCTCATGGTCATGTTTTACCACTTTAATCAATTATAACTCAACCAAACTCATAAATTCCATTAGTTTAATATCATCAATTCACTTCAGGCAGTATTCATGTTATAAAACAAGGGACCAAGTGATTGTCTGAACCTCCAAGTCCAGCAAGCATGTCTTGGTCCAATTCACATAGCATACACAAATCAAAATTCACAATCTATAATCCTAGCAATATGAATGACTTCTCCCATACCTTAGACAACACTTTGACAGACTTAAAAACACCAAAGAACAGCAGCAGCCACACAACAGCCACCAATCCAGCACACACCACTTCCACCACCAAAGAGCAGCACCATTGTGAGCAGAGTCCAAAGACCATATCGTTTGAGTGAGTAATCGTGCACAAAAATTGGGGAAAAAGGTTAGAATCTACTCTCTGCAACATGCTTGAGAGATTAAAACCAAATTAGAATCAAGAGGGTTCATGAGCTTACCACAATTGAAGATCAAAGTGAGCTCCAAGAACCAGTTGACAGCAACTAAACCCCCACTTTTGAGCTTCGATTCCTCTAACACTCAAACCCTCAGCTCACAATTTTGGTGTCTATACAAAGCTCTAGATGTGAGCTTCGTATTGGTGTATGATTTGTGTATCAATTCTCAAGAACAAGAGAGAATCGAATCAAAGATCTCAGGAACCCTAACTTCGAATTCCAAAACAAAAATGGCCAAAATGGTTGATCTTCATCAACAAGGGAGTTTAAATACTCGAATTCGTCGCTCATGCAGGTCGACACGAAGCCATGGTCGTGTCCCTGAGTTGAATCGTGTCAACTCGTGAGGTTTCTGAGTTGGTGACTCAGCCAACGCACTCACGAGTGCAACTCTGTGCAAAATACTCGAGTCTTTTTGAAAAGACTCGAGTCTTTTTGCCAAAATAATAAAAATAAATATTTTTATTTCCTTTTCACCCAAAATCTTTCTATTATTATTTTTAAGTCCTAAAATAGGGACTATTATGCAAAAACATTATTTTCACATACTAAAACTTATCTAATACTTCATACATAATAAATCATTAAAAATCAAGGATATTAATAAAATAATTAATTACCAATAAACCTTTATAATTAATTTTCATTAATCAGGATTTAAAAATTTGGGGTGTTACACCTTGAACCTGCATAAGAAGCATTAGTACTACAAGCCATAATCCAGTTAATAAATTGCATAGGAAATCTGAGGGCAATCATCAAATTTTCAATGAAATTCCAGTCTAAGGTATCATAAGCTTTCATGATGTCTATCTTCATAAGGCATCTAGGGGAAATTCTTCTTCTTCCATACAGCCCAAGCAGCTCATAAGTGATTAGAACATTATGAACAATGCATCTATCCTTGACAAACACAGTTTGATTATCCTGAATTATGCTAGGCAGAACTACATTCAATCTGCTGCAAAGAAGTTTAGTGATACACTTGTACAAAGTATTACAACATGCTATTGGCCTGAATTGTTGCACCTGAGTTGGAAAATCAGTTTTAGGAACCATTACCAGATCAGTAACATTGATTTCTTTTAAAATGTGACCTGATGCGAAAATTCCTTCACAGCCTTGCAACACTCATCATCAATTATCTCCCAAACTTTTTTAAAGAAGCCTGCACCAAAACCATCTGGGCCAGGGGCTTTATCCTAATTAATAGAGAACATGGCTTGTTAAGATCCTCATCTCTGAAAGGCTTGATGAGACCAATCTGCTGCTCAGTTGTGAAAACATTCCCTTAAGCTATTATTTTGTCATCAAGGTCAGTTTCATTGTGTTTCCTCTGAAAAAAGTTTTCATAGTACTGCACAAACACCTTTTCAATTAATTTATGGTCTGTAATAAGATCCTCCCTCTCATCATTGATTCTGAGAACCCTATTCCTATACTGCCTTTGCTTAATTGACATATGAAATAACTTTGTTTTGTCATCACCATCCTGTAACCACATAATTTTTGCCTTCTGTCTCAAGAAAGATAATGATGCTCTCTTCACTGAGTAATACTGCTTAGTAGTCTCTCTTTCAACTTCTTGCAAATGAGTGTCATCCGGATTCTGGTCTAGATCTTGCTAAATTAGCTCAAGCTTGTTCCTTAGATCATTTTCCTGATTATCAATTCCCATAAAGTGATTCTTGTTAAGCTCCTTAAGAGGCTTCTTTAGGAATTGAAGCTTCTTACAAACCCTGTACATATTGCTGCCTTGGAAAGACATAGGCCACATTGTCTGTACCATTTGGTGGAATTCCTCATGATCTACCCACATATTAAAAATGTCATGACCCTTTCTCGGGCCGTGACCGGCGCACAGGCTAGGGCTTAAAACAATACTTACATAGCCTGGCAAGCCTAAAAGAAAGAATATCTCGACCAACATCGTTATTATTATTATTATGCTCAAGTGGGCAATCATCTATAAAATAAAAAAATGTTGAATATCCAACATTCCCTTCCAACAACAGTAACGTCAGTATGATAGTCGAAAATAACAACCCAAACAATTTATCAAGAACATATCACATTCAGGTGATTGCTCATTTATTTTAAGAAAAATAATAATAATAATAATAATAATAATACGAAATATTCCTACTTCCTATAGCTGCAAAAGGAAAATTTCTGGAGTCTAACGAGATAGTTGTAACACCTTAACATATTATACCTTTATTATATTCAAGTTTGTATAAAAAATTTGAAGGGGTTTATCTTAAATTCTTAACTTTTCCCAATTATAAAATGTATAGCATGTCAGACCAGACAATACAAAAGCATACATGCATTCTTCATAATGTTATAATAAAAGTTTAAAACAAATTATCCAAGTCCATACAATAACAAAGTTTATGTTTTACATTACCAAAAAGGGATATCACTAATTCAAAAGAGTGGATATATGGATATCCAATAAAGAGAGGATATTTAGATATCCATCAAGTAGTGATATCCATCTAATTACATAAAGTTTAATATTACATTAAAAGTTATATATATATATATATTCCAAAAAAATAAACATATGGTATGAGGGTGAGCTGGTTGCAAACTATGATTCCAATCATAGTATAGGGTTACACCCCATTAGAAGGAGTGTACCCATCCTCGATAGTAAGGAGATCAGGAAAGTCTCCATCAGAAGTACCTAAAAATAGACAACAAAAAGAGTGAGATAATACTCAAAATCAAAGGAAACATATAAAAACATTAATAAAACATAATAATACACATGCCACATAAATATCCAACACAACCATAATAAAATACCATAATATCTCCATAACCCTTTTTTTTATCCATCTCCATTTCCTTTTCCATTTATCCATCTCCTTTTCTATTCATTTTCCATTTCCTTTTCCATTTATCCATCTCCTTTTCTTTCCATTTTCCATTTCCGCACATCACCCTCCATACAATGGGAAATAACAACTAGGAGTAAGCGTCCCTCAACCAGTGCTTGCACAGTACTTCACGAATCGTCCTTCGTACAATTTGGGCCATTTTATCCAAATTGGCTATAGCAGGGACCGCCCTCAACTAGTCCAGATGTATGTAAGTGACCAATAAAAACTATTATAGTGTGCACATGACGAATCCCCGACTTATTCATTACTTCATCCCTTTGTAGAATACCTCATACTGTATTAGGTCCTCTAGTAGATCAAAGTCCTCTATAATAGTTTTCCACGATTGTTTTAATAACACAATCTAGTCACTATAATACTCACGTCCGTCAATTCTATAAACCGTCACGAAACGTCCTTCAGTTTATAGAATCTTCACGAATCTTTCCCAATTTTCCTAACGTCCTTCCTCACTTAATAATTACATGTTTCTAATTCATTTTATTGGGTTGGATAATCAAGCCTTTAAACAATTATATTAATTTAGAAAGGGTTTCTAACTTAATGTTATTGGACATAGTAACACCATAATCAACATCAAAGCATAAAAACAACCATAATATCAATAATATTATTCATTCATCCATTTCATTAAGCAATTCAAACATAAATCATGATTCAAGTATCATTACCCTCTTTGTTTAGTGAAAAACCCTAGAGTTCAAGAGCCCATAAATTTACAATCAACATACAAACATAAACATGTATAAAATTATGTCTTTATCACTATAATTATTATATCTTCCCTCTAATTTGGAGAATATCTCCTCTCTTACCTTAAGTTGGAGGAGGTGAGAAATGAAGAGAGAGAAAGAGAAAGCTTGTCCTTGGAGGAGGAGAAGATGATTTGAATGATTAATAAGAGGATGAAGCTTGTAGGTGTGATTGGAATTGAAATTATCAAGGATTTTTGGGAGGGTTTGATGATAGTTTTGTGAGGGACCTTGAGAGATAGCAAGCGAGTCGTGTTTTTGGTATGAGAAAATGCATGAGAATTGGTTGTTTTCCCGTGTTTATTGTCGGCGCAGAACAGGGTTAATCGATTAACCACTTTGGTTAATCTATTAATGCCTGACATAGGATCAGAAATTAATCGATTAACCTCTTCAGTTAATCGATTAATGGCTGGAAAAATTTACAGCTTAATCGATTAATTTGCTTCCTAATCGAGTAATGCCTAATCGATTAACCTAGGCTCTAATCGATTAATGGCTTAGAAATTTCACTCTTTGATGCATTTTTAATGGTTTTTCCAGTTATTTTTATTTACATTCAAGGCTACAAACATCAAACTTATAATTTCTAACAATTTGTAAATGAAAAGAAAACTGAGGATGTTACAATAGCCACCCAAAACCATGGAGGCCTACCAAAAAGAGATATAAATATAGGTTCTCCCAACAAGTTGAATCTCACTGTTTTGTTGTGCCAGTCCAATGTAGCACGACAAGAAGCTAACCAATCCATGCCTAGTATAACATAAAAATCTTTCATATCGAGCACTACTAAATCTACTAACAATTGTTTGCCGCTGACCACGATCTCACAGGATCTGTACACTGAATTAGCTAACAAGGAATCGTCCATAGGTGTTGCTACTAACAAAGACTCACTCAAAAGTGAAGGGTCATTTCTAAAGTGAGAAGCGAATAAACGAGACACGAAAGAGTGTGTTGCTCCAGAGTCAAACAAAACATGCGCATCCAGAGAACAAACAAAAAGAGTATCTGTCACAACAACATTGAATGCTTGAGGATCCTGACAAGTAATGGCGAACACACGAGCCTGACCTCCAACAGCTTGTCCTTGACCTTTACCTCCTGGCCCTTTGTCACCTTGCTGAACACTGTTAGATCCTCGAGCACCTGAGCCACCGAATTGCCTTCCTGAAACAGCTGGTACTAAAGCCCTGCTGGATGATGGTTGAGAAGTTAATCCTCGACAATTCCGTGCAAAATGTTCCGCCAGGCCACAATTATAACACCCGGCAGTGCCTTGCAATCAAGTCCCAACATGTACCTTACCACAGATAACACATGTGTTAGGTGCCCAACTAGAATTCTTGTGATGTTGTGAAAAACCTCTAGTATGAACTGTGTTGGCCGCCTGGCTGCTCTGAATGCTTTAATATTGTTGACCTCCTTGTCGGCTCTGATGGCCCTGGCTAAGATCACCTCTAAAGCCTCCTTTGCCACGTCCTTGGTGACCACCTCGTGATGTCTCAGAACGGGACTTCTTACGTGGGTCATAAGAAGCTCCACTCCTTTATCTATTTCCTCTCTCAATGGTTAAAGCCCTATTTAATGCCTACTCATACGTAATAGTATCATGACCCGCAATTGCCTTGAATAAATAAGGCTTTAAACCATAAACGAACTGTTGGACTCGTAGCTCCTCAGTGGCTACCAAGTGTGGTGCATACCTAGCCAAGCGCATAAATTGAACATTGTAATCCATGACTAACAACTGATCAGACTGCATAAGAGCCTCAAACTCATGTGCCCTACCATCTCGGACGCTCTTGGGTAAGAAATGATCTTTGAACATTCTGCTAAATTCTTCCCATGACAAAGGAGATGACCCTGCTAATCTTGCATTAGACATAGTCTGATACAACTCTCTGGCTACATCACGCAGGCGAAATTCTGCAGCCTGCAAGCTCAACCATTCGAGTAGAAGAACAACCCAGACCGTGCATATCCATGAAACCTCATCAATAAAGGCTTGAGGATCTTCATTGATGTTTGAGCCACTAAAAACTGGTGGACCAAGCTTTATAAATGAATTTAGGGAAACCTCAATCCCCCTATGCTGCACGACTGGTAGCTCAACCTACTCAGTTTCTTGGCTAGGCTCTGAAACCTCTTGCCTCGGATTATGGTTTCCCTGTTGTCGCTCTTGTTCCGCTTTAAGGACATCCACTAGTTTTTCTAATCTTTGCTGAATATTACGCATCCCCGAAGCTAACTGAGTTATAGTTCGATTTCTACGCCTAGCTCTAGGAATCCTAGCCCCTAGCATTCCACTAACCCCTGCAGTTCTTCTACGAACACGAAGACGGGGTTGAGTAGAAGCCTCATCAGAAACTTGTTATCTATTAGCTCTAGTCCTAGAAGGCAACCTCACCTATTACAAAAATAGCTATTAGACAAGAAAGTAAAAAAGACAAAACAAATGTGGAATATGGTAACCTAGATAAAAGACTCCAGTGTAATAGTGGGGTGTCATAACTTCTTGATTGTAATTTGTGCCCAGGTACACAAGCTACAAACAATATTTTATAACTTCCCTAATATAATTTATATTTTTGCAGCTAATAGGACCTACAAACCTTAGGCTTTGATACCAACTTTGTCACGACCCTTTCTCGGGCCGTGACCGGCGCACAAGCTAGGGCTCAAAACAACACTTACATAGCCTGGAAAGAAAAAAAGAAAGAATATCTCGACCAACATCGTTATTATTATTATTATTATGCTCAAGAGGGCAATCAACTATGAAATAAAAAAAATGTTGATTATCCAACATTCCCTTCCAACAACTGTAACGTCAGTATGATAGTCTAAAATAACAGCCCAAACAATTTATCAAGAACATATCACATTCAGGTGATTGATCATTTATTTTAAGAAAAAAAATAATAATACGAAACATTCCTACTTCCTATAGCTGCAAAAGGAAAATTTCTGGAGTCTAACGAGATAGCCACCCAAAACCATGGAGGCCTACCAAAAAGAGAAACAAACAACTAGATCTAGGTAGAACACCAACTCTCAAGATCCCACTACTCAGCGACCTGCAAATCTGTAGGTAAAGGAGGGGGTGAGTCACACAGACTCAATGAGGGCATAATGTACAAACATTACAAAAAAATAAACATATACTTGCATGGGTAATTAACTTAAGTGAATAATAACTAAGTAATTAGCTAAAAATATATAAATTTTATGCTGATTAAGAGAAATATAACTCAAACTTTATAAAAATAATGTACATTGCCATATATGAAACCATACATAAATTTAACAAGAAGGCTATTTCAACATTTTTCTATGTACACACATAGGTCGCATTATCTCTTCGTGGCGACGAACGGTATGGTCGTGTTATCTCTTCGTCATGACAAAACGCTATAGTCGTATTATCTCTTTGTCACGACAAATGGTATGGTGATATTATCTCTTCGTCCCGACAAACGGTATAGTCGTATTATCTCTTCGTCACGACAAAATGGTATCCAAATAAGAAGCTCATTATACATTCTCATATAAGCCATATAAATGTAAAAATCATAATTCAAATCTATAAATTATATCATAAAATATATATCATATATATAAGAAATATAACCATAAAAAAAATATGCTGCTAAATAAATTATCCACTCACTGAATTGGAGAATCAACCCAACCGCTCTTCAACAACTTCGGGAGAAGCGAGCTGCACAGAACCAATTGTATCTGATCATAATAAACATACATAAACTATTTACACAATGAACATTACCAAATCAACAACCTCTCAAAATTTGTCTCAATCCTTATACCATTGTCTTTTATAATATGCACAATACTCAATACACCTATTAATTATATGACCCATGTGACACCCTATTAATAATTAACCTTAGCTATCCATAAATGAATTAGTAACTTAAAAATTTCTTTGTTATTTCAAATACTTATAAAAATTCTCCGAACAAACGGACGGAGTTTCCTTTATTTATAAGACTTTCCAAAAAAATTTAATTTAACCTGCAACCTGTTTTAAACATAATATCCATATTCATTTAGTAGCCAGCAGAGCTAAACATACTTTGTACATCATAATGCACCCAGATAACAGTTATACATCTATCAGAGTTAGCAACATATATTTACAAGTTCTGGAAATAGTGTTTTCCCAAAAATACTCATTTCCCAAAAGGAGTTGTCCTGGGCCCACCCAAAAGATATTTACATTATATATATAACAAAAATGAATTATATCATGTCATTCAAAAGGCCCAGGACATAACCATGTCCTACATGACTACAACCTACTCTCCCTGTAAGGGAGAGTGCACCTGCTCGGCCGGAGGCTGTGCTATCTCAATCTCAGTACCTGTAAAAATAGTAAGGAGGTGAGCATTGCACATGAAATAGGAAAGCAGTTTCTAATCTGACATAACAAATCACTGAGCCAAACACAGTTATCAAGTAATTCACATAATACACATTCATCACAATCACAAACCATAATTTCATTCAATTATATCCAAGTCTTATTTTCATTTCCTATCTCATTATTTAACTGTGATTCCATTTTTTTTCCTTTCAATTTATTCCCTTTTTACTTGCACCACTAGGATTTTGATTGCACCTACTAGGCAATTGGCACACCCATTAGGGACTTTACACCCATCAGGACTTTGTAGTCATTAGGCATCACCCGTTAGGACTATGCTCATTAATTTATTCAGTTCATTTCCTTTAACCTTAGCCCATTCCCTATTCAATTTTATTTAGCAGTGAATTGATCCATTGGTACACCGACGCCTAACGGGGCATTTCGACCTAATGGGCAATTGGAACACCTAGTAGGGCACCTAGTGTGCCAGTGTCTCCAATGATCAATTCCACTGCATTTTCCTCTGGTTTTAACCTATGTCTCTTTTCCTCATTTTTACAACATACATTGTCATTTTCACAACAAACATGTCAACTACCAATGATCAATTACTAAATATCACATTCCACATATATATCAATCATCAAATACTCAAATATTTGCAAGTACAATCAAGGTTCATATTCATCATTTTCAAGCATTTATATCCACATTTGACACTTAACCTATTATTTAATTACTAGCACTACCTAGGGTTCAATTCATTTATTTACCTAAATTAAAATATTATCATTATTCTCCATCTTAGGGTTTCCTAATCACTACACTAAACATATAAATCCTAGCAAATCATTATAACTAATTAGAGACTCTTTTCTAGAACAAGCCTACCCACCCCCTTACCTCAAATGTGATGAGTGAGGTAAGGAAAACCTTGAGAACCTTAGCTTTGGTGAGCCTTAGAGTTTGAACCTCCCAAGTCTTGATTTCCACCTTAGAATAGCTAGAATCCAATGAGTGTGTATGACCCAAGAATGAGGGTTGTATGAGGGAGGTGAATAATCCTTCACTTAATCTTGACTAGGAGGCATATATATATATATATATATATATATATATATATATATATATATATATACCTCCATAGTTAAAGAGCTTGAAACCTAATGGAGGAGAGAGCGAGAGTGACGAGTTGATAGGGTGAGGGGAGGGAATGATTTTTGCTCTTGTTTACATGGTAAAGACTTGATGGTGATGATATTTAATAATGATTTGCTCTTGATCTTGGTGTTTTTGGTGATGATGGCGAGATTTACTCTAGAACCCTAAGAGAAAAAGAAAATGGAGAAGTTGATGTGCGGTGGGGTGGTGTTGTGTTGTGTTGTGTTGTTGTGGCTTTATTTTGTTTCGTAACTTGCATGAGAGGAAACAAATGAGTGGAGGAGAATTAATGGCTTCATGACGAAGCCAAAAACGTGTGGTTGAGAATTGTCCATTCTGACGGCGCGCTTGGACGTGGAGAATAATGCGCCTGGGTGCGGAAAACGCTGTGAGAGCCATCTGTTTTGGCTCTGGTGCTTGGCCATGATCCCGTAAGCCTGTATTTCTGTAACACCCCAAAATCCAATTCCTAGTTTAATCTATATTGTGATAGATTTAGAATAGAAAAAGTGGTGATATTAGGTGAGAAATTGGGTAATTAGGAGTGAAAAAGGGAAGCTTTAAGCATAGCACTTTAGGAAATTTAAAATACAAGATTCGTAGCTCAAAACATAAATTCCACCGTTGGATGTGAAGTAGAATAGGTGAGGAAGCTTTCTTTAAAATTTGAGGAAGATCCAACGGGTAACGAAGAAGTTATGGTCTTTCAAAGTACTAGATACTGCAAAATTATGCAGCTTAATCGATTAACCTGTTGGCTAATCAATTAAGGTCAGAAAGTGAGCAAATGGTTAATCGATTAACAGTGATGTTAATCGATTAACACGTGCTGCTGTTGAAAAAAATAAAAGAGAAACACATGTGTTTTCCTCTCCAAGTTCGATTCTCTCTTCCCCTCTCCCCTAGGGTTCCATTCTCCATCATCAAATCCACCAAGAGCAAGTGGGATTTCTTCATTCCATCAACAAATCTCTTCCTTATTCACTTCAAGTAAGTGTTTAATGCCATGAATTTCCTTCTTTCTCTCTCTAATTCGAATTCCTTTTCTCTCTCATCCCTTCCATGGTGGTTTTCAACTCTAGGCCAGGGAAGCTTCATATTTTCTTGAGGTTTGGCAAGAACTATGGCATAAATGCTAATTCTTCTTGTTATGACTCTTGTATTAGGTTCCTCCCTTTTCCCTTGGATCCTAACTCCTTTGGTGGAAAGACTCTCAAGCTTAGAGCAAGTAAAATCACCTTATCTCCAAGTGTTTGAGGTAAGGGGGTGGGTTTTGCCTTGTTCTAGGGAGTGGGTTCTAGTTAGTATATAATGATTTGTTAGGGTTATGTGTTAGGGGAGAAAATTAGACTATAAAACCCTAGGTTATTGAATATAAAATTCTAACTAAATAAATAAGTATGATGTTGAGATGCAAAGACTAGGAAAAGGAAACCCAATGATATGAAAATGAAGTATTTGATAAATGAAACTTGGATAATGATTATAATGAAGTACAAGAGGAATTTGGGAAATATGATAGTGAAGTTTACATAAATGATTTCTATGATTATTGGTTTTAATTGTAAAGTTTTGTATTAAATGATAATTGACTGCTGTTGCAAATATATGTATGTGTTATGGAGTAAATTGATATGGGAAGAAAATAGAATGGAAACGATTATATGGGGTGTTAAAGCACAACTATGAGAATGTGATAATATGTATGTTTTGGTTGAATATATATTTGTACACTAAGTGTTAAATATGCATAAAGATGGAAATGGGAATAAAATAATTACATGTAAATTAAATGTGATACGATGATGTTAATTATGTGACAAGTATGAGTTGGTTGTGCACATGTGCTTCCTAATGCTAAATTTGTATAACTGTGCGTAAATGTATTGCATATGTTTAACTGAGAACACGAATGCTATTTGAGAGGATTCGGTAATTAACATGGGAAATGAGTATGGATAAGTTATGAATGGGAAATTATGAATATGTGTATCTATGATTAAATGTGTTATGATTGATTGAACAAGAAAGTGAATAACTCATTTGGCCTCTGAATTGAGGTGCCGAACATTGAGAATGTGGTATATTTGTTGGCCTCTGATTTGAGGTGACGTTCCTTAAAATTGTGATGAATTGTTTATAATGAGAATGATGATAATGTGTTGACCTCTGACCTGAGGGACACCGGATGAATTAAAATGAAAGTGCGTGTTGACCTCTGACCTGAGGGACACGAAAGGAAATAAAATGAATGGATGTTGACCTCTGAGCTGAGGGACACCAAATGAATTAAAGTGAATGAGTGTTGACCTCTGACCTGAGGGACACCGGATGAAATAAAGTATTGGTGTGTTGACCTTTGACCTGAGAGACACACCGTGAATTAAGGAAATTGGAGTGTTGACCTCTGACTTGAGGGACACATAATTTAAATAAGGAAAAGTATGAGGGCCTCTGTTTTGAGGTGATAAATGTGTTGAATGAAATTTGTACATTGTCCTCTGATTTGAGGTGATGTACCGAAATAAAGTGAGTATGTGAAAAGAATAAAAAGTAAAGAAAATGGATGTTGAATGGAATAATGAAAATGGGAAACTGGAATGAATAATGAATATGGAGATAATGAAATGTGTATGGTTTGCTATATGTGATGATATGCTTTAATTGCTAGTTGTGTTTGACCTAGTGGGTTGTTATGCCTAGTTAGAGACTGCTTTCTATTTCATGTGCAATGCTCACTCCCTTAACATTTTTCAGGTACGGAGATTGAGCTAGCACAGCCCCCGGCCGAGCAGGAGTACTTCCCTTACAGGGAGAGTAGGGGTGTTATGGGGTTTAGAGGATAATATGGACCTAAGCCTCCTACATTATTTTGATGTAAAATGGTTATATATTTTTGAGTGAGGCTTAGGAAATTTTGTTTTGATAAAGTTATATGTTTTGGTTTTTGATACTCAAACTTAGTATTTCCGCTAATACTCTGATTATTTGATGCACTCTGCTATATTTGGAGCCCGTTGGGCCTTGATATGATTTATATATAATCTGAAGCCCTGCTGGCTACTAGTTGTTTACTTGAAATTATTTACCACAGGTTGAATTATGGAATAGTCCGAAAAACAAATAAAACTCCATCCGTTTGACGAGTGATTTTTATTAAATTAAAAAGAAATTTTCAAATTCCTATTTTTAATAGCGGGGTTTTAAGGGTAAAAACCTTAGGTGTTACATTTATGGTATCAGAGCAGTTTGTCCTCGACCTTGGAGTTATACAAACTCCAAATGATTACTGACCTAGCGAATAATTGATGCTCATAGTAAATAGTTTAGGATCATAATAGGATAATTATAGTACTATGTATCTACTTAGTAATTGAGTCTTACTGGTCTGTTCTCTCTGGCTAAGCAGTATGACTAGAAGAAGGGCTTGCTGCCATTCTGGAGCATCTATCTCAGATGCAGCAGTAGCAGGGGAAACAGATGGCAGCTGCCGCAGCGGCAGCAACTACAGCAGCAGCAGCTCTGCAACCAACTTCAGTTGAGATTGACTGGATGTCGCGATTCCGAAAGAATAATCCGCCTCGCTTTGAAGGTGGAAATGATCATGATGGGGCGCTGAGATGGATACAGGAGATTGAAAAGATTCTCCGCTCTCTTCAACCACCAATGGAGCAGCATGTCCGATTAGCTGAATTCATGCTGACCAATGAAGCAAAACATTGGTGGGATCAGCAGAGGAGAGGATTGGTGGCAGCTAATCCTGTAATTCCTTGGGAGATGTTCAAGGATCTATTCCTGGGGAAGTATTTCCCTGAAGATGTTAGGAGGGAGAAGGAGATTGCTTTTCTCCAATTGACTCAAGGTTCTATGTCGGTTGGGGACTATGCAGCTCGGTTTGAAGATCTCATCTGTTTCTCTGATTATCGGAATGCAACCGTGGCAAGTGTGTCAAGTTTGAAGCTGGGCTTAGGAGTGATCTTCGCCCTTCGTGTGAGTATCACAATGTTGACAACTTTGCTCGCTTGGTCAACATGGCAAGCACGAATGAGAAGGGTCTCAAACGGAAGTTAGAGGATGAGAGAAATCGGGCAAACCGGAGAAACGGTGGTCAAATTAAGGACAAAGGACCGATTCAGAAGTCAGGTCCATACTCTCCTTCCGGGGTCACGTTTCCTAGGGAATCCGGACCAACAGTGAATGCTTATGGTCCAATACCAACTTGTCAGCACTATGGCAGGATGCATGGGGGAGTGTGCTGGACTTTGAGTCGAAAGGAGGGGTTATGTTTTCATTGTGGAAAACCCGGACATTTTGCTTCAAATTGTCCTAAGAGCACGATGCAGAAAGAGATTAATGCTGCTAAGGCACAGAAGGCCCGTGGAGGTCCATCATTGCAGAAGGGAAAATTATTCACCGTCGAGGGTGACGAGGTGGACCGAGCTGATATGGCCGCAGGTAACTAACGTTTGACAAGTCCATGCGTAATGCTTCTAAGTTCGATTGTTGGGGAGTTAGTAATGTCTTAGGGTAGAAGTGTTTAAAACATTCTGGATATCTGCCTTTCCAAGTACAATCCTTTTCTTATAGATAGCTATGAAAGACCTTATAAGGAATTCTTAAGTTTGAGAATTCTAGTACCAAGTGACCAATATTATGTTGTGATGTTGTTATTTGATGTAATGTAAGGTTAGAACTGATCACTCTAATCCTTGCATTTGTCAAATGATGACATTATTGACAGAACCCGACAGTGATGTGTTGTTGGTAGACGTGAGGATGGGATTGATCACCTCAATTCTTGCATCTATCAATAAATGCTATCATTGTGTAGGGTTAACCAATAATAAATCCTACCACTACAGGATAAGCATGAGCTCTCTAGTATAGGATAAGGGTGAATAACTCATCCTTCTTATCCTCTAAGAGCCACGTCAGCCCTACTGGGCCGAACAGGCCCATAAGGCACCACAACACAACTTCCCCTATAAGTATCGCCATGCTATAGGGGCTAAGGTATGTTCTCTCATCCCTACTCTCAAGAACTACGTGTGGCTTGATCCCCTTATCACTGGGGGTACGTAGGACCGGGGTCACCCTCGTCAGCTGCAACAACCCCAAACATACATCGTGGTGTTCCTTCGATACCGGGACACTACATTGGCGCCGTCTGTGGGGATCGTTAAAATTCGATTCCCATAAAAAAAATGAAAAAATGAAAAGTAAATTGAAGAAGCCTTGCTCACGGTCCTTTCTTGGCTCACCGCCGCTGCCGGCGCGGTCCACGCCACCGTGGATGGTCCCTTCTTCGCGGTCCAAACTCTCTCTTCCCCATGCTTCTTCACGGCACTCTCTTTAACACCGCCACCGGTTGGAAGCTACACCAGAAGCAAAGAAGATGAAGAGGCCCGAGCGAAAGAACTTAACCACAGCTCGGGGTCCGCATGCCACCGCTGTTGACGAAGGGGCTGTCCATGGCGGATACTGGTCACCCATCGTTGCTGTTGTCGCCAGCGAAGAACAAGAAGGCAAACATCGACACAGTGATGGCACCTCTGTTAAAGGTGAAGGCACCGAACCACCGAGGCCACCAACCACAAAGACCTGTGTGGTTCCTCTTCTCCCATGGTGGATGCGTCCTAACCAACCACCAATCTCCTCTTCCGCGATGGCCCTGAGCACCGACTCGCGATTCGCTGCCCCAACTCGCTTCGCTCTACGACCCCGTCGCCATCAAAGATCGAGGGCGTAAAGCCCTGGGCAACGCCTCTAGCTCCAGTGGAAACAGCGAGGCCACCATCCCCTTCATCATCCGTTGTCGCCATCGCAGGCTCAACAAGCAGCTTCCTCCGCCTCCACCCGCCTCCACCGCCTCCTTCTGCCTCATCGACGCAAGCAGCTTCCAGCGCCGCCGCTATAGCAGCAAGCTGCTGCTGCCGCGCGAAGAAGAAGATACCCTAGGGTTCCCAAGGTAGAAACGGGCCAACAGGCCCAACAACAACAACGAAGAAAAAAAACGAGAAAAAGAGAGAAAAAAAAAGGGGGGGCCTCATCAGCCCAAATACAAAAAAAAAAGAAAAGGGCCTCAACAGGCCCAAACAAAAAAAAAAGGGCCTCAACAGGCCCAAACCCAAAAAAAAAAGAAAAGGGCCTCAACAGACCCAAACAAAAAAAAAGGGCCTCAACAGGCCCAAACAAAAAAAAAAGTTGGACAACAACAACTCGTTCCTAAAAACAGGGAAGTAACATTTTTACTCATATTATGTAATTGTCAATATCACTTATTAGCGCATGATTAATTTGATTACATGTCATTATTAATTGCCATTTATTAATTGCCAATAATTATTATTTAATGGTTATTAATCGTTATTTTCGTACACACATGCAAGGTACACGTATGATGGCCCGAGCAGCTGAGATTCTCATCAATGGGCAAATCATTTTCCGAGCATAGTGAACACAATAACATGTTACTCTATTCGAAACGTATTGATGATGGCGAGGACCCCTGTGCCGAGTTTCCCTCTTTGCGCTTGTGTTCCGAGCGTAGAGAAGCCTGTGTACGGTTCCTTGCTTCGAATACATGTGCCAACTGCGCGCGGACGTTCGACAACGTCCCCCCTTTTGGTATCTCATACATTCAGAATTTCAGGAATCACGCACTACCCTTCTCTTCTCGGATTCGTAAGACGATTGTGGAAACCTCGCACTATGTTCCCCACTAGAGTCTCTCGTTCCGGGTATGAAGAATATTTTGTTGATTTCCCCTGCTCGGAATCGTTTGCTAATTATGAAGAATCTCATATCGGGTTTCCTTGTCATTATCCGAGCACGAAGAACGCTATCAACCATCAGTGATACTCTTCCGAATAAAAGGTTCTCAGCCGCAAACAATATTTTATGTCACCACCAACTCTCAGAAGCTCAGCACAGGCTCTTCGAGCCTACACGAGCTTGGGGGGCTTGTAGGGTTAACCAATAATAAATCCTACCACTACAGGATAAGCATGAGCTCTCTAGTACAGGATAAGGGTGAATACTCATCCTTCTTATCCTCTAAGAGCCACGTCAGCCCTACTGGGCCGAACAGGCCCATAAGGCACCACAACACAACTTCCCCTATAAGTATCGCCATGCTATAGGGGCTAAGGTATGTTCTCTCATCCCTACTCTCAAGAACTACGTGTGGCTTGATCCCCTTATCACTGGGGGTACGTAGGACCGGGGTCACCCTCGTCAGCTGCAACAACCCCAAACATACATCGTGGTGTTCCTTCGATACCGGGACACTACACATTGTAACCTTTAAAGTGAAAGTAGACACCCAAAGTAGTGACTTCCAAGGAAAGAATCCTTGCAAGTGAAGCCAACCTAACCCAGAAAACATTCGTTCAAAAGCTTCTTATAGAGTTAGAGAGTAGACAGAAAATGAGTTAAGAAAACTCTACAGAAATTGTTCTTAACCATTATATCCACCAAACCGATCTTGAGCAATTTGACATTTGCTTTGAATCTTTTTCCGGTTCTTAGATAACCATTCGAAAGAATAGACGGTTGTGCCAAATTTGTAAAATCCTTGCGTTAAGACCAAACACTCTTAATAATTGACCCAGCCAATGGCAAGCTTGTCGTACCCTTCACCTTTGGTAGTTGGGTAAATCTTGGAACTGATGTGGACTCCTTCCTTCCTGTTTTTTTTTAATCGATTCATGAAAGAAGCTGATTGTTGAGCATTTAGTAGGAATTGTGTCTGCTCTACTCAAATAAGCAATCGGGGAAGCTCTTAGCCTTTGGTGTGCTTCTTGTTCAGGAATGCCTGTGTTTTTGAAAAGCTTTAAATCCTATCGGTGCTAGTCAAATCCTTATGAGAGACAAACGTTAAGGCGTTATACTCTATACGAATCTTCGTATGCCATGATTTCAGGACACCTCTTCAAGAAAAGATTCTAGAAATATGTCGGACTGCTACGCATTTCGAGCTTTCTATATCTAGTTCTTACAACTCCTGCCCCAGAGTTAATTGTAGTACGATCGGAATTGAATTCAAATCCATTTCACATCCTCTAGCATAGTGGTAATTGGGTATGTCGATGCCAAGTGGGGGAGCACTCCCTACCCTAATTTAAATTCTGTTTAGGTAAGGGCAAATCGAAAGAGTGGCGAAAGAAACCGAAGGGAAGTAAAGACAGACATCATGAACTCTAATAGTGGGATGGTTCTCCATTTACTAAACTTAACGGAATTTCGGGGACGAAATTCCAATAAGTGGGGGAGGATTGTAACAGCCCAAAATCCAATTCCTAGTTTAATCTATATTGTGATAGATTTAGAATAGAAGAATTGGTGATATTAGGTGAGAAATTGGGTAATTAGGAGTGAAAAAGGGAAGCTTTAAGCATAGAACTATAGGAAATTTAAAATACAAGATTCGTAGCTCAAAACATAAATTCCACCGTTGGATGTGAAGTAGAATAGGTGAGGAAGCTTGCTTTAAAATTTGATCGATTAAGGTCAGAAAGTGAGCAAATGGTTAATCGATTAACAGTGATGTTAATCGATTAACACGTGCTGTTGTTGAAAAAAATAAAAGAGAAACACATGTGTTTTCCTCTCCAAGTTCAATTCTCTCTTCCCCTCTCCCCTAGGGTTCCATTCTCCATCATCAAATCCACCAAGAGCAAGTGAGATTTCTTCATTCCACCAACAAATCTCTTCCTTCTTCACTTCAAGTAAGTGTTTAATGCCATGAATTTCCTTCTTTATCTCTCTAATTCGAATTACCTTTCTCTCTCATCCCTTCCATGGTGGTTTTCAACTCTAGGCCATGGAAGCTTCATATTTTCTTGAGGTTTGGCAAGAACTATGGCATAAATGCTAATTCTTCTTGTTATGGCTCTTGTATTAGGTTTCTCCCTTTTCCCTTGGATGCTAACTCCTTTGGTGGCAAGACTCTCAAGCTTAGAGCAAGTAAAATCACCTTATCTCCAAGTGTTTGAGGTAAGGGGGTGGGTTTTGCCTTGTTCTAGGGAGCGAGTTCTAGTTAGTATATAATGATTTGTTAGGGTTATGTGTTAGGGGAGAAAATTAGACTATAAAACCCTAGGTTATTGAATATAAAATTCTAACTAAATCAATAAGTATGATGTTGGGATGCAAAGACTAGGAAAAGGAAACCCAATGATATGAAAATGAATTATTTGATAAATGAAACTTGGATAATGATTATAATGAAGTACAAGAGGATTTTGGGTAATATGATAGTGAAGTTGCCATAAATGATTTCTATGATTATTGGTTTTAATTGTAAAGTTTTGTATTAAATGATAATTGACTGCTGTTGCAAATATATGTATGTGTTATGGAGTAAATTGATATGGGAAGAAAATGGAATGGAAACGATTATATGGGGTGTTAAAGCACAACTATGAGAAGGTGATAATATGTATATTTTGGTTGAATATATATTTGTACACTAAGTGTTAAATATGCATAAAGGTGGAAATGAGAATAAAATAATTACGTGTAAATTAAATGTGAAACGATGATGTTAATTATGTGACAAGTATGAGTTGGTTGTGCACATGTGCTCCCTAATGCTAAATTTGTATAACTGTGCGTAAATGTATTGCATATGTTTAACTGAGAACACAAATGCTATTTGAGAGGATTCGGTAATTAACATGGGAAATGAGTATGGATAAATTATGAATGGGAAATTATGAATATGTGTATCTATGATTAAATGTGTTATGATTGATTGAACAAGAAAGTGAATAACTCATTTGGCCTCTGAATTGAGGTGCCGAACATTGAGAATGTGGTATATTTGTTGGCCTCTGATTTGATGTGACGTTCCTTAAAATTGTGATGAATTTTTTATAATGAGAATGATGATAATGTGTTGACCTCTGACCTGAGGGACACCGGATGAATTAAAATGAAAGTGTGTGTTGACCTCTGACCTGAGGGACACGAAAGGAAATAAAATGAATGGGTGTTGACCTCTGACCTGAGGGACACCAAATGAATTAAAGTGAATGACTGTTGACCTCTGACCTGAGGTACACCGGATGAAATAAAGTATTGGTGTGTTGACCTTTGACCTGAGAGACACACCGTGAATTAAGGAAATTGGAGTGTTGACCTCTGACCTGAGGGACACATAATTTAAATAAGGAAAAGTATGAGGGCCTCTATTTTAAGGTGATAAATGTATTGAATGAAATTTGTACATTGGCCTCTGATTTGAGGTGATGTACCGAAATAAAGTGAGTATGTGAAAAGAATAAAAAGTAAAGAAAATGGATGTTGAATGGAATAATGAAAATGGGAAATTGGAATGAATAATGAATATGGAGATAATGAAATGTGTATGGTGTGCTATATGTGATGATATGTTTTAATTGCTAGTTGTGTTTGACCTAGTGGGTTGTTATGTCTAGTTAGAGACTGCTTTCTATTTCATGTGCAATGCTCACTCCCTTAACATTTTTCAGGTACGGAGATTGAGCTGACACAGCCCCCGGCCGAGCAGGAGTACTTTCCCTTACAAGGAGAGTAGGGGTGTTATGGGGTTTAGAGGATAATATGGACCTAAGCCTCCTACATTATTTTGATGTAAAATGGTTTTATATTTTTGAGTGAGGCTTAGGATATTTTGTTTTGATAAAGTTATATGTTTTGGTTTTTGATACTCAAACTTAGTATTTCCGCTAATACTCTGATTATTTGATGCACTCTGATATATTTGGAGCCCGTTGGGCCTTGATATGATTTATATATAATCTGAAGCCCTGCTGGCTACTGATTGTTTACTTGAAATTATTTACCACAGGTTGAATTATGGAATAGTCCGAAAAACAAATAAAACTTCGTCCGTTTGACGGGTGATTTTTATTAAATTAAAAAGAAATTTTCAAATTCCTATTTTTAATAGCGGAGTTTTAAGGGTAAAAATGCTACCAACCTATTTTGATAGACAATAGAACATGCTAAAAAAAATACACTCTTATAAATTCTACTCAATCCTGCAGCTAGAGCTTGAACTTGTTCACTACTAATCCTTTCATGCCCTTTCTCAAACCAAATTGTATCTGACTTCCAGTCATCCTTTAGATTATTCGCTCAAGATTGTTTGCATATTTTAGAACATTTATAACAAACTCAATTTCATACCAATTACCAACACAACTGTTCATTTCAATAACTCTGACTTCGTTGTGAGAGAATATATCAATATCCTTAATAGCTTTTTGCTTTTCTAATAACTTTGGATTTGTAACTTGCAACCGAAAAAGAAAAAGAAAAGAAAGTAAAAGCATTATATGAATGGTGTTGAAAGTTATCTAAAATCATATATTAAAAGAAAAATGCTTAGAATAAAGAGAACTGGAACTCCTTAAAGGAATCATTTTAAAGGTGAGATGTAAGGATGAACTAACTAACTATCTTGGGCACAGATGGATTGAAAAAACAAAAAACAAAGATAAGCTCTTCAAGTCGTTGACAATTAGATAATAGACTTGTAATAAAAATTTCGTGCAACTCTACATATTTAAGTTCGATATATCTAAGTTCGAGATATCTACATATTTTCCAATTTTAATGCCTCTACAACTCTCAAGCACAAACGCTTCAGAGTTGTAGAGGCATTAAAATTGGAAAATATGCCAAAGGGAAGCTTGTAACGGTTGTAAACAGTATCACCATGCTCATTATATACGTAAGGCATTCCATCATCAAAGAGTAGATCAATTCTTTCGACTCCCTTTGAAAGTGAAAAATTGATCCATTGATCAATAGTGCTGCTTTGTTTGTGATATAATTTGAAATTCACAAGGAAAGAATCAATCTTTGTGCCTCGAAAACTATTGACAGATTGGTCAACTAGTTTAATGAATTTGTCGCCACACAGACTCCAATCAAGATATTTAACCACTGCTTCTTCATCATTGTAATATTCAATCACTTCATGAAGATATCCAAGTTTAAGCAATTCCTCTTTGCTTCCAAGCACATTGTGGACATCAAAGTTGAGATGTATCCTACGACTAAGAGTCCATATATAGCTTGCACCACCTTTTAGAAAGGACACCGATTTTCAACATTCAACATATCTATCTTTAGTGGATAGCAATGATAGGATATCCGACAAGATGTCATCCGGCAATTCGCTAATGTAATCCATATGATATGATGATTATGCTGAGGAGGAGGAGGAAGAAACAACAGAGAAGAAATAATCTATAATTAAGATAAGAAATAATATGTTATTAAGATCGATCGATGTGTGAAATGGTACTGCCAGGAGAAGGAATAGAAAAGTGCAGAGAAAAGTGCAGAAAGAAGAGGAATTTCAGAGAGAATGATTTTTACTGCATAATAATATGTCCCCTTTTACTCTAACAAGTGCTATATATATGCACCTTTTGGCATAATTGCCTTACAGGAATTGAAATAAGACAAAGTAATGGAATAAAAAGATTCCTCCCAATCATTTCTTAACAACCGAATTTCCCTTTTTGCCTTTGCCCCTACGTGTGACAACAAAATCAGTGAGGTGCTGAGGCAAACGTGTCTCCCTTTGTGGCCTTCCAGCACGTAGGTCCTTAACCAACTCTTGTGGAGCCTCCTCAGTCCCTTCCACAATCTCCCCAACCGAATCCTCAGAATTAGTGAGTGGAATTGGGCCACTAATCCTTACATCTCCTCCGGGTTCAAGCAACACCTTGTCCTCAAGGTGAAACTAATCCTAAATTTGGGACCATGGTTCCCAACTAGCTTCTTCAAGGGGCATACCATGCCACTGCACGAGAACCAGGATGCGAGAGTCAACAGAAGAGGAATCCCATTTCCAATCGAGAATGGCCGCTGGCTCCAGAACTGGTTGATTATCATGAATCTCAGGGGGTAAGTGGAGAGGAGCGGATGGGAGTGGTCCTTTGTGTGGTCGCAGGAGACTGACGTGAAAGACATTGTGTATCTTTGCAGAAGGGGGCAGAGCTAACTCATAGGCTACATCGCCGATCTTACTGGTAACTTTGAATGGACCGAAGTAACGCTTTTGCAATTTCCCAGCATAAGTACCAGTGACAGAGACTTGTCGACGAGGTCGCAGCCGAACACAGACCCAATCTCCAGTATTGAACTGAAGATCACGCCTAGTAACATCAGCCCAACGCTTCATGGAGTCCTGAGCTTTCTTCAAATTGTTGTGTAGTTTCCTCAGTATCTCTGTGCGAGAGGAAAGTTCATATTGGACTGCTGCATTGGAGGTGTCTTCCGTCAACAGTGGAGGCATGGTGGGTGGTGGAAATCCAAACATGATTTCAAAGGGAGTGAGCCCTGTGGAAGCATTGACAGAAGAATTAAAATTCCATTCAGCTCACGCTAAGAATTTCCCCCATTGAGAGGGTTTGTGATGAACGAAACACCGAAGGTACTGCTGGAGGACTTTATTGACCACCTCGGTTTGCCCGTCAGTTTGTGGGTGGTAAGCCGTTGACATGTGGAGCTTCGTGCCACTTAAACGAAAACGCTCACGCCAAAATTGGCTTAAGAAAATGGGATCACGGTCGGAGATGAGGCTGAGCGGAATGCCATGGTGCTTGCAAACAATATTAATAAATAATTCTGCTACCGATAATGCTGTAAAGGAGCGGGGAAGCATCCCGAAATGCGCGCCTTTAGAAAAGCGGTCTACCACCACGAGGATCGTTGTAAAGCCCTTATAAGGAGGAAGACCCACAATAAAGTCCAAGGAAAGATCTGCCCAGCAACATGAAGGTGGTGGTATTGGCTGCAGGAGTCCTGGAGGACGTTGAGTAGGGAGTTTTGTCTGCTGGCATATGGTGCATTTGGCTACAAAGTCCTGAACATCCCGACGAATGGTTTTCCAGTAAAAATGAGCTTGCAACCTGCTAAGAGTGCGAGAGACACCCGTGTGGCCCACCATGGGTGTTGAGTGAAATTCGTGCAGTAGTAAGGGGATGAATGGACTGGAGGAGGGAAGCCAAATTTTGTCCTTGAAAATTATGAAATCCTAGTGGACTGAATAAAGAGGATAATCATGTGATGAAGAAGTGATTTTACCCTTTAAGTCCTGAAACTCATCATTTGCAGCCAAGGATGATTTAAGAGCATCCAGGAAGTCTAACTGAGGAATAGTTAGAACTAATAGTGAACCCGCAACAGTATCAGAACGTGACAGAGCATCTGCAGCACTATTTGATTTCCCTGCTCTATACTGAATGTCAAAATCATAGCCAAGCAGTTTGAAAAGATATTTTTGTTGCTCAGGAGTGAGTACAGTTTGGTGCATAAGCTCCTTGATAGAGCGTTGATATGTTTGGATGACAAAATGACGCCCCAGTAAGTATTGTCTCCATTTTTGAACGGCTGAAGTTATGGCACAGAGTTCCCTAATGTACGTGGAAGAGTTGCGTAATTTTGGGCAGAATTGTTTGCTGAAATAAGCAATGGGATGACCCTGCTGAGATAAAACCGCACCCATACCAACGCCAGACGCATCTGTTTGTATAACAAAGGTAGAATTGAAATTAGGGATTGCTAATACCGGTGCCTGGAGGAGGAGCTGTTTGAGCTTATCAAAAGCAACTTGGGCTGCAGTATTCCAAAAGAAGGCATCCTTCTTAAGGAGCTCTGTAAGGGGATGTGCAATGGAAGCATAACCTTTAACGAACTTCCGGTAAAATCCCGTAAGGCCTAAGAAGCCTCTGAGAGATTTGATCGTGGCAAGAATGGGCCAATTCCGAACAGCCTCTAATTTGTCTGGATCGGGTTGAACCTGTTGATGAGAAACTATATGCCCCAGGTATTGAATAGAATTACGCCCAATTAAACACTTACTCCCCTTTAGTTTGAAATGATTTGAAAGCAACAATTCAAAAGTGATTTCAAGGTGTGAAATGTGAGAATCCAGGGAAGGGCTGTACACCAATATATCATCAAAAAATACAATGATGAACTTACGCAAATGAGGCCTGAAAAGGTCATTCATTGTTGCCTGGAAGGTAGAAGGGGCGTTGCAAAGCCCGAATGGCATCACTCGAAACTCGAAGTGACCATTGTGGGTGCGAAAAGCAGTCTTCCGGGAATCCTCTGGCACCATTAAAATCTGATGAAATCCCGAAAGTAGATCCAGCTTTGAGAACCAGCAAGCATTACCCAACTCATCAAGAAGCTCATCAACAGTGGGGATTGGGAATTTATCCTTTATGGTGATGGCGTTAAGAGCGCGGTAGTCGACACAAAACCGCCACGTGCCATCTTTCTTTTTAACAAGTAAGACCGGGGAGGAGAAGGGGCTGTTACTAGGCACTATAAAGCTAGAATCAAGCATTTTCTGCACCTGAGACTCAATTTCCTGCTTCTGGAAATGGGGGTATCAGTAAGGGCGAACAGAGATGGGTGGTGCGTCAGGAGGTAATGTAATGGCATGGTCAGTGGGACGAGATGGAGGTAAAGTGGTAGGAGGAGTGAATAGTGAAGAGTATTTGGAAATAAGGTGTTGGAGTGGAAGCTCAGTCGCGGTGGGAGTATTGGGTTGTATATTGGTGGCAGAAGTAGTTGTAAGGGGAGGTGGGGTAGTATTGTATGGGGATGGTTGTAAGGAAAGATGGAATAGGGCCTCCACTCTATTAGTGTCTTGAAGTCGTTTGAGTTGGTGGGCCGAAATTGGTGTTGGATTGGGGCTCTGGTCACCCTGTAATTCAACAAGGGAGTTGTTCCACATGAACCTCATAAATGGGCCATTGTAGTCCATGTGAAAAGGGCTGATTAGTTGAAGCCAGCGTAACCCCAAAACCACATCTGTGCCTGAAAGTTCCAAAGGGTAGAGATCAATGTGGAATTGTTGTTGGGCTAGATGGAGGGTAACATTGGGACAAACAGTGGAACATGGTAAAAAATCGCCATTACCAACCATGACTCTCAGTGGGCTTGGTGTGGATTCCCTGGACAACTGCAAAAATTGGGTCACACGGTGTTGGATGAAGTTGTGGGTTGCCCCACTATCCACCAAGATTTGGACATTATACCCATTAATGGCTCCAGTGATCCTGAATGTTCGAGGACTCCACTGACCAGAGAACGCATGCAAGCTAATGAGACCTGCCTCGGGTTCAGAGGAATCGGGAAGAGGCTCGTCAACGGCGAGATGGTCGTCGGGATCATCTGTATCGAAACAACTAAGCAAGAGGAACTGGGGCTTGCAACGGTGGCCTCTAGTGTAGCGCTCATCGCAATTGAAACAGAGATTTTTGTCCCTCCGTGCTTGCATCTCGGCCTCAGTAAGTCTCCGAATGGGTAATTTGGTGGGTGGTGTAGGAAGAAGTGGGGGAAGCTGTTTTGGGGGAGGTGTGGTGGAGGAAGGTGAGGTAGGAGGTGGGGGTCGGTAAAAACGGTTGGGTGAGGGTATTGGTGGTTTAGATTTCTCATCTTGAAGTTTGGCTAAAGCTATGGCTTGGGGAAGGTCCGATGGTTGGAGGGCTGTGACTTCTCGTCGGAGGTGGGGTTTGAGGCCAGAAATAAAGCAGCTAAGATAAAAGCTAGGGGGGAAATCTGAGATACGGTTTGCTAGAGTTTCAAACTCGGTGAGGTAATCATGGAGACTTTGAGTTTGGGAGAGCTTACAGAGCACAGCGATTGGATCTTCAAATTTGGATGGTGCGAATCTGAGTTCCAAAGCGCGTAGGAAAGCATCCCATGAAGTAAGGAGGCCATTGTTGAACATCCACTGGAACCATGCTAAGGCTGGCCCTTCAAGGTAGAAGGAGGAAACCTGAATCCGCTGCTCAGGGGGGGGTCTGGTGATACTCAAAAAACTGGTTCACTTTTAATATCCAGCCCAGAGCGTCAGATCCGTCAAAAGTAGGGAGGTCGAATTTGATGGGTCTTGGGGTGGAGGTTAAGGGTTGTGGGGAAGATTTGGATTCAAGGAGCGATTGACGAGCAGAAAGGTCATGGAGGGCGTTAGCAAAACTGGCTTGGGAGAGAAGAAGTTGTTCGAGCTGTTTGTTGAGCTTGGCAAGTTCTTCAGTGGGGGAAGGGGGAGAAGCCATGGGTGAGTACGTCGATGAAAGCACCAGTGAAATGGTACTGCCAGGAGAAGGAATAGAAAAGTGCAGAGAAAAGTGCAGAGAAAAGTGCAGAAAGAAGAGGAATTTCAGAGAGAATGATTTTTACTGCATAATAATCTGTCCCCTTTTACTCTAACAAGTGCTATATATATGCACCTTTTGGCATAATTGCCTTACAGGAATTGAAATAAGACAAAGTAATGGAATAAAAAGATTCCTCCCAATCATTTCTTAACAACCGAATTTCCCTTTTTGCCTTTGCCCCTACGTGTGACAACAAAATCAATGAGGTGCTGAGGCAAACGTGTCTCCCTTTGTGGCCTTCCAGCACGTGGGTCCTCAACCAACTCTTGTGGAGCCTCCTCAGTCCCTTCCACAATCTCCCCAACCGAATCCTCAGAATTAGTGAGTGGAATTGGGCCACTAATCCTTACAATGTAATAGAATTAATTGCCTAGGAAAACTAAGCCAAGCAGACAATTTTGCATGCATAAAGTTGTATAAATGAAACAAATAAAGTTGAAAAACCATGCATGCATGATGGCTATGCTATGCTTTCTGAATGATAACATACACTTTTTTTCTTTTCCTAGGTTGGTTTTGCAGCTGTGTTGTGTTGTATTCGTTCGTCCCTTCTATCTGTACGTTGTGTTGTGTTTAAGGGCTTGTTCCTTCTTTCCTTAAGTGGCTTTTATAGCTGTTTGTTTGGCCACAATATCACAATCACAAGATTAGACAAGATTTGATATATATTATTTTTTTGTTAAAATAGTGGATCTTATATCTTTTTTTACTTTTGAAAAAGCAGTGGATCTTTTATCATAATTGTAGGTAGGGGATATATTATCAGAAATAGTCTTATCTCATCTATTTTATGTTTCTGGTGTAAAGGCAAAAAGCATAATCACCATTAATTTTAAATATACTAGTAATTTTACCCGTGCATCGCACGGGTTTAATTTTTTTAAAAAAAAAAAGAAATTTGATTATAGATTTTGGAAATATGTATTTTTAAATAATAAGTCAATATGAACTTTTTATGAAAATGATTTGCATGTATTTATAAATGAATAGTCATAAACATTAACATTTGAATCTAGTTTCAGCTACCAACTTTTTCATTAATAAAAATTAAATAATAATGTATCAACTATGCGATTTCTAATTTTAATTAACAACATAATTTCTTATATTAAAAAAAATCCAACTCATTTTGATTTTTGTTTTATTTAATCCATCATTTTAAGTGCATTTTGTTAGTAATTCGTTTTGCAAGTCCAAATGCAGCTATTTATTTTACCATATATATCATCATCATAGTTATTATTATTATTATTACATTTGTCCCAAAATATAAGACATGTTTTCACACTTTTAATTAATTCGTGTTTATAAGATTCGAACTTTCAAATTACTTGCTTGTATTAGAACTTCATAATTTTAAATAAGTATATTGTCTAAAGTATAAAATAACGCATCATTATTTTTCACAATTTAAATTGCAACGTATTGTATAAATTTTTAGATTTTTTTTAAAATTTGAATTCATGACTGAGTAAATATTTGATTGTATTAAGCTAAATCATTATACCAAATTATAGTTCATCTTTAATACTTATATATCCGTTTTTTCCGTTGTACCCAAAATTTATTATTCATAATGATGCTCTGTTTAAATGTTTAATACCAATTTGCCTATATTATGACTTGTTTGTATTAGAATTTCTGAAATTACAACATTATATTCGTTTTTTTGCTGGTTAATTATGATATGACGGGTCATTTAGGCATTACATATTTTTTATGTCAATATTTGATTCAAATTATTTCCTTTTGAAAAGATCATTAATAACCCGTGCAAATTGTAATAATATCGAAATCCAAATGGTATGTTTGCGGGCAATTTTTATATTTATATGTAATCCGAATTATACTAATAAAAATTTACTAAAAATAACTTAAGATAAATATTTATTCACGTGCGATGCACGAACAAACAAATTTGGAGGGAAAATGAAGGATGAAGGAGGGAATATGAAAATGACAAAAATGCCATCAACTTCTCCTATGTTGACTAGTCGTAGCGGATGCTGTTGGACTTGCTTTTGTAAGGGAGTAGTAATCCTCTGTTTTGTGCTTTGTTTTGTCTCAATATTTAGAAGCAACAAAAAAAAAAGTGTACTCATTAACGTTAATTTCCTGCAATAATACCATTTGAGTTAATTTTTAAGATATTTTCTTGATAAAATTCCATGCTTAAAAAAAATAATTCATAAAATAATGCTTTAAAATTTTGTTTATGTGAAACCATAAAAAACAATTCAAAAGTCTTTAATTTTTTTATAGGATTAACTAGGTCAAAGTCAAAATTTGTTCAATTTTCTAAAGATTAAATTGTCCATGAGCCTAATAGGTCTGATTCAATTTTCTAAAGAAAAGGTCGGTCCGATGAGCCTAATAGGTTTTTTATAAAGCTTGAATTCGACTTAATTAAATATATATGTTTTTCATAAAACTTAAGTCTAGCTTTTTTATTAAATCAGCCGAGCCGAATCAGACTTTAGTAGAGCTGAGCCATTGACCCCCTTAAACCGGTTCGACTCATTCCTACCCCTAACTACAATTAAATGCTAAGGATAATTTTTTAAAAAATAATATATAAAATGGTCTTATATTTAAAACTAAAGTTTTGGATCATGTATTATATATATATATATATATATATATATATATATATATATAGAGAGAGAGAGAGAGAGAGAGAGAGGAAGGAAGGAACGGAGCGAGTAATTCTTATGTAACAAGGATCTAAATTAAAAGCGTTTTTTAGTAGTAAAACATAAGGTTAAGAACTAGCAGAAATAATTGACGAGTAAATTCGGTTGAGCCATAACGAGTTGGCCATGACAAATAATGAAAGTGACCATAACATTAACTTTAAAGAATGCTTATATAAAAAAAAAATAAAAAAAATAAAAAAATCTTTAAAGAATTTCTTGTAACACTTGAAATGAATTATGCATCTGCATGACCCATGAATTCACACAGCCCTGTTAAAAATATGTCAATATTTCATATATGCAGAATTGTCTTCTCTCTGCCACAATACTGTTCAATTTTCTTCCACCATGGCAAACTTTTTACATACCATCGCTTTCAAAACAAAATTGAAAGTTAAAGCAATAAGGTCACTAAAAGTGAAAATTTGCTGCAGCAGCATACCTGAAAAAACAAGTTATTGAATTTTTTTGTGAGCAGAATTCAAAGGAAAAAACAATCCAATGCATCCTAGCAAAACTGCACAAAACAGTGTTTCTCTAACCCTTCCAAAAAATAGAGAAATAATCCCCAAAACCAGAAGATGGCCACATTTGAAGTCAAGTAGTCCAACACTATAGCACTTCCATGATCCTCCCCTCCCCTTCCCTTCCCATGCATACTGACACAAATTAGTACGTAGTAGTAACAAAGTAACATCTTGTGGTTTATTTAGGAGTATATAATGTCATTTTGAAAGAAAGAAAAAGTAAAGGTACAATAAGGATATGATTTGTTGTAAGCTCCTGTGGTTTATAAAAATAGTAGTTTTAATTTTAGGAAACCAACTTTCAAAAACTACAATCTCAATTTTTAAAAGCTAAAAGCTCGCTCTCATTACAGGTATCAAATCTTATTAACTCACTGAGACAAGACGCCAAGATTTATTAGATAAGTGGATGTAAACAACCAACAAGTCTTGAAGAGTTATTTAATCAGAAGCGCTGAAACTGGGAACAATTTTTGTACCAAGAGCAAGGAAATCTATTTTTCTAGGCTATAAAGAAGGACTCAACGTTTTGTTTGAACTCAACTCTAAACAATTTTTCTAAGCTATAAATAAGGAAGGACAACGTTATGTTATGTTTGAACTCAGCTCTAAACAATTTTTTCTAAGAGAGAGAAAGCTAATCTAACATACAAAGTAACATATATACATGAAAAATGGTTCAATCATTGTCTAACCAGCGCAACGTAGCTCTATATATACACACATATTACCTTATTTTTGTACATGGTATAATTTTGCAAGTTGTACATTGTTTTAGACCACTTTTTGTAAGAGAGGTTTAACAATAAAATAAGTGAGATTCTAAGTTTGTAAGCTTGAGACCGACCGCACAAGAAAAAGAGAAAGAGAGAAAGAGAAACCTAGAGTACTTCCCCCATCACCAACTCTCCGAACTCCAATATTCTCACTACCCTCATCATCTTAGATACCCATCTAAACCCAACACTTTCCCATGACCAACACTCACAGCATTTCCACATAGCCAAAACATTAGAAATAAGATGAAAACAAGAATCAAAGTATCAACTCCCTCATTCTTCCTAATCCAGTGACATGGGCAAAGAGCGCTCCGGTCGATCCTCCCGATGATTTTTCATGATGCTCCATCCGTTCTCTCCAAGCCACGGAGGCATGGATTCGGTACTTCTACATACATCTCTCAAGCTTATGAACTTAGAATCTCACTTATTTATTGTTAAACCTCTTTTACAAAAATTGTCCTAATTAGTAATATTTTAAAATAAATATTCAGTCTTAAATTAAAGTTGGTGAGACACTAATGTGAGTCTGTGACTGGTCATTGGTTTTTCTATTAACCTTATTTTATATATTTAAATCAAATGTGTCTAATGCGCAAAATTTGGAAAGTTTTTGGACTAGTTATTACTACTATAATTCATGCTGTATAAGGCAGGATTGTATGTCTACGGCACCGCATTAGAAGCGTTCCGCCTAAACTCATTACCTCTTCTTCTCATCGAACAGAAAGAGAAAGCTAATCTAACACAATCATTGTATCAAACACATAACAGGCAACTTAAAAATTAAATTTAAAAAAAAAAAATTAGAAGAGAAAACCTAAGAAGCTGACAACAACTATAAAATAAAGAAGCAGAAGAAGGAGGAGGAAGATGGATACCTCAGTGGAGAAGAAACATCGGAAGCAGAATCGGCAAGAGAAGGATGATAACGAAAATGAGCGGCTAACCGCCGATACTGGTGGTGGTTCCAGCTCCACCTCCATCTCTCCCGGGACGACGAGAAGTTCGACATTGCAATCACTTGCCACGGCACATAGAGTCCCGTCGGTGAATGGCGGAATTTAACACGAACCTGGTCGAAATTGCCATTACGAATTTCACGACAAGCATCAAGTACATCGCTCCTTTTCCTCACGTCGACATAGAGGACGCCATCCTCGCCCGCCATTTCCATTTCCATTTCTTTCTTTCTTTCTTTCGTTCAAGTGTGAGTGTGATGCCAACAGAACAGAGGGAAGTTTCAAGTCAAATGAATTGTAATGCGCGGATCCTAGCCGTTGCTTTTTCTTATGTAATGATCTTAAAACATTGACGATCATATGTTGAGCCGTTAATTACCTTTTAGTTTTTTTCATTTTCATTGGTGATCCTTTAAATTTTACTATTTTCATTTTGAACCAAATTTTAATCTTAATACAATTATTCTTAAAATATTTAAATAAAGTGGTTGTTGGCTGTATAATTTAAATTTTATTTTTATCCAAATGGATTGGCCTAATGGAAACTGGTGGGACACGTAAGAACTTCAGGGTCGAGTCCCAGTGATGGAACAATTCTTGAGAATGATTCATACCGTTGAGTCAAAGACTCGCACAGTTCGCGGATCCAAGGTGGATTAGTTGAGCCACAAAAAATGTAAAGCTCAGACACCACCTGGTTTCGAACAAAAAAAAATTATTTCATTTTCAATTCAAATTTCCTAAATTGGTATTCCTTAGCTTCTATCCTTAAATATAAGATCGTTTTGAGATTTTTATTTTATCTCTATTTATAACGGTAGAGATTAAAACCAAATTTTTTCGAACTTTTAAAGATCTGTACGGGTCAAATAAAAAATAGAGACTAAAACCAAAACACGGCCAACATTCGAGAATCAAAAACTAAAATAAGCCAAATCAGTATGTATTTTGAGAATCACAAGAAAGTGATCATGCTTAATGAATGAAAATAATTTTGTGTTAGCATTTATGTATATTTTTTTTTTATCATCTTATCATTTATGTATTTGAACATACAATTACGATTAATATGTATAATTATACATCAATTTTGGTTAACAAGCAATTGAATTATAAAAGTTCTAAAAATTCGCTAGCAAATGAAATAAAGAACGAATTATACCGCTACGACGTTCAAATGTTATAACAGAAAAAATACTATCTTATAATCACATTATAATTTGGACACTATGTCTAATTAGCGAGGGAAACCAAATCCCTCATCACATAGTTATTGAAAATATGAAAACATAGTGTAATTGTATGTGATTAATTATAAGATAGTATTTTTTTTGTTATAACATTTGAACGTCCTAATCAAAGAAAAAAATACTATCTTAGAAAAAATACTATCTTCTCTATATATGGGTATGACTAATATAAACCTTTCAGATCAATTTGTGCTGAAAATAGTTCTTATCTTCCTAATCAAAGCGTAGTAGTGATGAGAATTACAACACTCTGATGAGATAAGCTTGACAATAGTGAAAGAGTCCAACTCGACCTGCAACGTAACTTAAGAATCTCTAAGTTCTTTTGCCATACGAAGACCGACCATGCATGCAAGAGACCCCAAAGCTCCACCTTAACATACAGTAGTTAATACACTGCACCCACACGAATTGAAAGACCAGAGATGTCCTTGATAAGGCCTCCACGGGCAGTTGGGTTAAATGGTTGATGCATTGACCCATCAACATTTAGCTTACTTGAAGCAACCTAGGGGAAGAGGAGACCAGTTGATGAAGCATTCACTTTTGAAATCATTATATATGCAACATAGTGTTTAACATGGTTGCGTTTGATTTGGTGGTTCCATGTCTTTGAACCGTTGACGTGGGGAGAATACGAAATGGATGGCTGAGATGGGTGACTTGGTAACTCCTATACAGGTTTTTATACAGTATACCTGTATTTGCTGGAAAAAAAAATAGGAAATTCGGCAATGGGCTGGAGCACCCGGTTTTGGTTTGGGCCAAAGAGGCACAATTTTTTTTTTGTCTTTAACAAATCTATGGACCAAGTTTGTTATATGGCAATAAATTATAAAATAGTTACAAATATGAAAGTTTGAGCACGTGTGAAGGGGCTAAAAAAAAGTTAAGGTAGAATTAGTGATTAAGTATGTTCCTGGTTTATATGCATGTCCAGTCCATTGATTTTGTAGTGTGGTGGTAATAATACGTCCTCCTTTTTATTTTGTCCCAATGTTTTATACTCCCTCCGTCCCTAAATAAAAGATCATTTTGTCTATTTTATTTTGTCTCTGTTTATAAGACCATTTACCAATTTTTAATCAGTATTAATTATTTTTTTCCACAAATACCGTTATTTATTTAACTTTTTTTGGATTCCCAATAACATTAATAGAGATCATTTTGAAAATACATATAAAAAATTCACATTTTCAATATAATTAACTACTAACTTATTACACTTTCTTAATGGATGTGAATTCTTCCAAATGGGTCCTATAATTAGGGACGGAGAGAGCATGTATTATTTTTTTACAAAATCTAATACATAATTAATGTTATTTTTCCTAACACACCCCTATTTATTATACTCTCTTTTTCACTTCCAATATATTTGTCTCTCTCCAATAATGATTATATAGTGACATTATTGTCTAAATATACAAAATTCTAACATCATTTAAACTTTCATTCGATCATTTCATTCACTCCTCGTTAATTATACTTTTATCATCTGTCTTATCTCTAAACCACTATACATTAATTAACAGACACACTTACTAGTAATTAAAATTAAATACTACTGTACTACAATTTTCAGTAAGGATTAAATAGGAGCATTTTGGATAAACTAAACATAATACTTATAATAATTAACACTTTCTTTATTTGTGTGCCAAAACCTACTAAAAGGCCAAACATATTGAAACAAAGGGAGTAACATATTTGTAGGGATAATGAATTCATTATCCATTATTCATGTGCATTACATTTATTTATAAGTCAATCATTATTCATTCGTGTATAATAAATAATGTGTTGATAATTTAAAAAACATTACACTTTAAATGTATACACTATTTTGTCATAAAGAAACGGGTTTTATGAATAATAATAATAGGGGTGTAACGGTCCGGTCCGGTCCGGTCTTTGACGGACATTGGAGACCGGATCAATCAAATTAACACGGTCCGGTCCGGTCCGATCTTGATGTATTTTATGTATAAAGATCGGACCGGACCGCATCGGTCCAGACCATATCGGTCTGATCCGGTCCGATCTATTTAGACCATTAAATTAAATTTAAAATGTTGGAAATAAAAAGCCAGCAAAACCTAATTGAAAAAAAACCTAATTGATACAAAGGGCAAAATCAGACGGCGGCGACGGCGAACCAGTGGCAGCGGCGACAAACCAGTGGCGGTGGCGGAGAGGAACGAGCAAAGAGAGAGAACAGAGGGAGAGCGAATCGAACGGATCGGAGGAGAGAGGGAGAGCGAATCGAATGGATAGGAGGAGAGAGGGAGAGCGAATCGAATGCAGGAGGAGGGAGAACCAGAAGTGGCGAGTGAACGGAGGGAGAACTGGAGGCGCGAGGCGCAGTGAACGGAGGAGGAAGAACTGGAGGCGCAGTGAACGGAGGAACCGGAGGTCGCGAGTGAAGCAGGTGCCAGAACGAAGCAGAAGTCCAGAACGGAGGGAAGAGAGAGAGAAGAGAAGAAGTCCAGAACGGAGGTCTGAGGGAGGAGGAGGGGAGAGAGGGAAGAGAGAGGGTTGTGTAACTTAAGATAAGATTAGGGAGAGAAGGAAAGAGAGAGGCTGCCTTCATTGAAAGAAAAAAAAATTATCGGTAATTCCTTGCAAAATGATCCAGATATTACCTACAACAACAGGTAAATAGTATGTCTCCACCGGTGTACGGCACCAAATTAAAATCGTTCGTTTAACATGTTGGAAGCCATGTGACGAGTAGCAACAAGAACATTAAAAAGAAGAGAAGAACAAATAATGGTTTGATTCTCAAAAACAAGAGAATTTCTATTATCTCTTCTCCAAAGTTTCCAAATAGTAGTCTCAAAAACCACATATATTCCAATCCACATCAACCAACCCCATATCATTCCTTGTTGGGTTAGCTTCAATCCAAGGATGCAACCCAAGATTAAACTAAAAGCTAGTAGAAACCAAATTAAAGGCTTAAGAACCTTATACCAGAAAATTATGTCTTCACGACACTCGAGGATTGAATGCAATAAAGTTTCACAATGATCATTGCACACGGGCACATGCTTGAGATTGTCATACCCTTTTCATCCTTTCTTAATGTGTTAGCACTTAGCAGCCTCTCATGACAAATCTTCTCAAGCATTGTGTGAACTCTTTGAGGACGCGACCATTCTACTGCCAAACCAATATAATGTGAAATTATCCAAATTCGCATGCTGAAATCACTACTAAAAACATGCGGATTTTTCTTGCGACTTTTATTCGCAGGTTTTTCCCACGGATTTTCATGCAGATAACTAATTTAATGAATTTTTTCTTGCGAATATATTTTCCGTAGAAATATTTGCAGATATTTTTGGCACCATCCGGCGGAATAATGTTTAAAGTGAATTTTCTTGCGAATTTTGTAGGGTCAAATCCGTAGGTAATATTCGTGGGAAATTTCGCAAGAAAGAGACTAACAAACTTCTCCCAACAACGAACCAAGACGAATTCGCAGGAAAAGTTGTAGATGTTCTTCTTAGGTATTTACGTGCGGAAGTTTCATGCGGAATTTCCTGCAAAGTTTTATTACCTGCGAACGTTCCTACAGATTAATTTGTTGGGGATTTTGCTGCAACTAAGGTTTTTGCGGATTTATCTACGTATTCTAATTCTTGCGGATTTTCTTGCAAATCTATATTTCCTGCGGATTCACCTGCGAAAATTTTCATACAACTTTTCCTGCGGATTTAATTGCTACGAATTTTCTTGTGAATTCATATACTTGGTGATTTTCTTGCATATTTTTCTACAGATTTTCATGGGGATTTTACATTACTTATTATTTTAAGATTTTGTTATTTTATTATTATTTGAATTTTTAAATATTTTATATACTCATAAAAAATGTGAACTATTTGATATTATATATATATATAATTTTTTTAAGATTAATTATTAATTTATTACTATATAATTTATTAAAATCTAATCCTCTTACTTAACGTTGTGAATTTATTTCTAAAGCTAGACATGAAACATGCATTTCAAGATTAAGTTGATCAAAGTAAATAATCTTGATAAAAAAAATAGGTAACAAGTAAAAATAAGATACGAGAGCTAGCTAATTAGAATTTTACTCATACCAACTAAAAATATTATTATAGTAGTTACTTAAATAGATTACTTGGATAATCAAGCTAAGATTTACTGAGTCATGTGATAAATAGTTTAGTAAAACATATATAACATATAGTTTGTTAAGTTGTGTTGGGTAAATAAGTAGGTTATTAGTAGGCAAATCATATATGACATAGAATCAATAAGATTTATAGTAGGTTTAGGTAGGGTTTAGGGTTTAGGGTTTAGGGTTTATAGACTTAAGTAAATAGTTGTGATTGAATTAGATCTAATATAGGCTTGGGAGTTTGAACCTACTTATAAGATTCATCTAAACAAAACTACTATTTTATTGTACTTTCATTTTGAAGCAATACATTGTAATATATATATATATATATATATATATATAGTAAGAACCTTATAACAATTAAAGAGTATTGTATGTTGAAATATATTAAAGAGTATTTATTATTAAGCTACGAAAGAAATATGTATTTAAAAAAAAAAAAAAAAAAAAAAAAAACATCACTCATTAATTAGTCATCTCCTAAGTATCGTAAAACGAAGAGGTCAGCATGAATTGAAAACCCACAACCCACGAAGCAAGAAATGCCAAGTGATTGAAAAGCCTCACTGGTTTGCCGCCGCTTGCTGCTCTGGGCGTTGCTCTGCGCTCTGCTTCACCTCCACTTCATCACCACCGTCGTTCGCAGCATCATCGTCGCCGGAGTCTGCTTCACCGCAACTTTATCACCATCGTCATTCTTCGCTCCTTGCTATTTCATCATCACTGTCATTCGCTGCTTGCTATTGTATCGCCACCGCCGTTCCGCGTAATCTTTGTTCTACATCCTCTCAAGGTACAACTTTCTCATGAGCAATTTATTGTTGTTTTTTTAATTTAATTTCCATATTCTTTTGGTGTGAGAGAGCTTTCAATGTTTTTGCATTTCATATGTGACCACTAATTTCATATACTGCTAATGGTTAATTTGTAGGGATTGGTTGTGACTCTTGATTTTTTAATTATAAGATAATGATGCCTTAGGTGTGGCTGGCAATATGCTAATTTATTGGCTTGGAGGCTTGATTTTGTGCAGGGGTTAGCATTTCTATTATGGTCCGATTGTAAATTAGATAATGTTGATGTTACCTTTAGATGTTTGTCTCTACAACTTTGGTTCTTCTATTTTGGCTTTCGTTTTATCGGTTTGTTTTGGTTTTAAGCTATAAGCTCTTGGTAGCGTGACTCTGTCATAAGCTTATGAATGTGTCTGGTTTTAAGCTATTTTATGTTTCTTTATATACTTTGGCCTAAATTGGTTTAAGTTCTAGTTTTAATTAATCTAGTTTATCACCTTGCATTGGAGAGTGGAGGCAACTAACTCTAGCTGATAAATTATACTGTAATAGTAAAGTTTGGTTCTGCATGTTTCTTACTACCTTACTCTATTATTGTTATATCATTCTATACATGCTTTCTTTGGATTCTTTAATCTACCAATAATAATTATAACTAGAAGAAATCATAACCAGAAGAAGCTAATTTCCAATGGCTTAAGTGTACACTTAGCTCTCTTTAGCTATCACAAGGGTTATACCAAGTGGAACCCCAAAGATTCTTCAATCTATTGAAGAATTCAGCATTTCAGCTGGTGAATTAATCACTGGTGAAGCTATTAATTAGGTATGCTCTAATTGGAATTATAAATAGCAACAGATATATTTATGCATAAATCCATCTGATGCAAAAAAAATACTACATAACTTATGAGTCAGCCAATTAAAACATGTTAGCAAGCAAGGTACCAATACCTCAACGAGAGTACAAAAAGAAGGGAATGAAAGACATACATCATAAGTAATTACGTAATAACAATTGAAAACAGTTAGCAGAAACAAATAGAGGTTAACTTAATGAAGCCAACAAGCATTATGGTCAAGTAACAGGAAAATGGAGATGATTACAAAAAATAAATTCTTAGGAGCAAAGCGTGAGAGAGAATAGAGAGGGGGATACAGATCTCTGTCACAAGTGAAACATATTAGCAGATAAATTAAAAATTGAATTAATACCTATATAATCTAGTAATGGTGAGTCTAGACTCACTCCTAAATTAAAAATATGAACAATCAAAGTTTGGTGTTGTATTGGCACTCTTGCTTCCCAACTGTTGTCTTTGAAAGATTAATTGCAAAATCACAATTTTAATTGCAACTTCCCAACTGTTCTGTTTTAAAGGTAGTGTTTTAGCCTTGTTATCCTCCCAAATAATGTTATTGCACCTAATTCGGTTATCTTCTATTATCTATCTATTACTATTATAAAACAAAGACTCTTATTTTCCTTCCTTAACTAATTTACCTTTTTGGATACTTGCTACTTTGCTAGTTTTCCTATTTTTTTTCTAGATAGAAAAATGGAAACACTTGCACATCTAGCATGGATGTAGGCAGGATTCTAGTTCAATCTTTGGACTTGGCTCTGTAAGCAGAATTCTAGTTCAATCTTCGAACAGGTCAATGCAATTTTCTACTCCTCCAAAAGATGTTGATGTAATTAGGAGTCAAATTCACACCTCAAATAAGTCATTGCAAAAAGAGCATCAAGAGAAACTGGAGATGAAAAAGGAGCTGAACGAAACCAAACATCAATTTCAACAATTGATGCAACACTTGGGATTTGATGCCTCTTCTTCTTCTTGACAAAGCTACGAAAATGACTATGAAGAAGATTATGATTATGAAGATGAAGATGGAGATAATGTTTTAGGGTATGAGTAAGAGAAATAATATATATCTTTTAGGTGACATGATGTTTTATGGCGACTTTATTAGTTATAATATTTTGATACTTTAGTATTTTTTTAGAATTTATTAGACTTGAAAGAGTTTGTTCACTTTTGAATTATTATGGCTAATTATGGCTAATTTTGTGAATATTTAGCTATAATAGAGTTTTTATGGAGCAAAAACGTAATATAGGTGATTATTGTTGCGAATTTAATTTATATCATATTTAATTTATTAGGGATTTTTGTGCGGAGTAAATTTTCTTGCGAATGGTAATTCTTGCCATTTTTTTGCATATAATATATTCTTGCGTATTTTCCTTCGAATATATGAAATTCACTATCCTTGGATTTTCTTGCGGATTGGATTTTTTGTCCTGCGGTATTTTCTACGAATTAATTTCTTGCGAATTTTCCTGTAGATAATTTTTCTACGGAGTTTCCTACGAATTAATTTCTTGCAGATTTTTCAACAAATTAAATTGTGGATAATATTGCTGCAGAGTTTCTGACGAATTGAGTTCATGCGGATTTTCTTGCGGATTTGAGTGCTGCGAAATTTCATGCGAATATCTTCCTAAAAAAAATGGCATGAACTTTCCATGTAAAATTGATAAATTCATCACAAATATATTGCGAATTTTCAATAAAAATGAGTAACAAAATGCGCAAGTAATTTCATGCGACTTAAAATTCGCAGTAAATAATTATCCATGAAGGTATTACGTGGGGATTAATAGTCGCACAAAATTCCGCAAGAAATTGGTATATATTTGATTTCCTGCGAATAATTGGTATATATTTGCAGAAAATTCCGCAGGAAATTCGCATATTTTTAGTAGTGAATTGAAAGTGGGAGCTAGACAGAAGCAAGTTATACTCTAACATCATAGAGAACACCCCATTACTATTTGGAAACCACACTATTTCATCAGGACCTACCTGCAGTATGAATAGGAGGAACTATAGCTTCAAGTGTTGGGATATGTTGTTAACGTTTGGTTAATTTGCCTTGTTTCAAGTGTGGAAGATGAAGCTGTTTGAATTGCTTCGTAAAACATCAGTATCGTGCCTTAAAAGTCTTAATGAAATGGTGATGGTTAGTGGTGTAAGTTCAAACCCACAGCTTCCATGAATCCATTACTTTTTCCACACTTGTATGCTGCTATTTTTGTAAAATAAAAATTCATTTCGTTCAAATCATTAGCTTCCACAATACTACCTCCGATATTTATACTCCTTCCCTTTCAATATATTTGGCCTTTTAGACCCGGACACATATATTAAGAAAGTGTTAATTATTGTAAGTATTATGTATAGTTTGTTCAAAATGTTTCTATTTAATCTTTATTGAAAATTGTTGTAGTATTTAACTTTTATTAGTAAGTGTGTCAAATAATTAATGTATAGTGGTTTAGAGATGAAAGAGATATAAAAATAGAATTAATGAGTAACAAGAGAAATGATTGAATGAAAGGCTAAAATTGGAAGAAAAAAAATGTTTATGTATTGAAAATGCAAAAGGCCAAACGTTATGAAACAGAAAAAAAAAAGGCTAAAAAAATCAAACATAATGAAACAAGGGAGTAATAATTTAGAAAAATTAATTTGTTTCTAAATAATTTTCATTTTATAAAATTGATATAACATTAATTATTATTTTTATAACTTTACACTTATCTAATTAATAGGAGGGGGTAACTTTTTTTTTTTTTTGGAATAAAGGAGAGAGTAACATAGTTTGAAAACGTGACAGAGATATTTAAAACTCTCTTCGTCCTTAAATATAAAACTCTTTTGACATTTTTATTTTGTCTTTATTTATAAGACATTTTGCCAATTTTTAATAATCATTAATTACTTTTTCCACAAACACTCCTATTTATTTAATACTTTTTAGATTCTCAATAATATTAATAGGGGTAATTTTGAAATTACATATAAAAAGTTCACATTTCCAATACAATTAACTAAATTATTCCACTTTCTTAATGGACGTGAAATCACCCAAAAGATCTTATATTTAGGAACGGAAAAAGTACAACATTATATATAAAAGAAAGAAAAATTTGAATTCTTAATAAAATAACGTGAAATACCAACGGTTCAAAGAAAAAAAAAACGTGAAATACGTTGGCACTATTTTGATTACCAATTCTATGTATTTGTAACCAATTTGAAAGTCAACCAGTAACTACAACCAATAGTTGATTCGTTTTGAAGCCAAAATCTAGTCCCTAAAGCAAGGGACCGCTGGTGGAGACATACAACAAGGGACCACGTGAAACGTTCACGACACAAAGGGAACGGAAGTAAACCTCAATGTAAAGCAACAACAAAAGTAAAGGCTTTTTTAAGCGATAGATCACTAAACTTAGGGGTGTTTTGGATTTAATCCTTAATTTTTTTTGTTGGATCTGGTCCCTAAACTTTAACGTTGTTTGGAACTAGTCCTTCCGTTAACTCAAAGTTAACTCCGTCAGTGTCTTCCAATAAGATGTTGCCACGTGTCCCAACTTGCAATTTTTTTTTTTGACTTTTTTGACTTTGAGGGCCCTAAACTTAGGGGGGTAATTGAATTTAGTCTCTATCCTTTTTTTTCGTTGGATCAGGTCCCCAAACTCCAGACCATTTTGGATTAAGTTCTTCTGTTAGTTGTATTCTAACATCGTTACCCTGAAAAAATTTTTATGCCACGTGGACCAATAAATTAATGCCATATGGAATTTTTCTTTTAAAATTGAAAAATTACAATAAATAAATAAAATTAAAAAAAAAAACAGACTCTTGCTTCCTCCTTCTATCTGTTCGATCAGCATGAATTTATTCCTAGAACCTATCTGTTCCTTTTAGCTTATTATTACCTGATTCTAAAAAACACACACTCAGTGTCAAGTGATAAAAACTGAGTTAGACACCTACCAAACTTTCATCATCAAAGAGTAAAAATATCATAAAAATTCAATTCAGAGCACTATCAACTTTTATTTTTTATTTTATAATAGAATAGAAGTCATTGGAGAGCACAATCATCATCATCATCTAATGAAGTCTATATCATAAACAATAAATCTTCAATTAAATAAAACTAAAACCCTAAATGGGGTGGACCAAATGGGGAAATCAGAAAAACCAAATATAGAAAGCGGAAATAATGAAGTCTATATCATAAAGAATCAATCTTTCACTTCAATAAAACTAAAACCCTGATTTTATTTTTAAAAACACTAAATGGGGTGGACCAAATGGGGAAATCAGAAAAACCAAATATAGAAAGTGGAAATAATGAAGTCTATGTCATAAAGAATCAGTCTTCACTTCAATAAAACTAAAACCCTAATTTTATTTTTAAAAACCTACATGGGGTGGACCAAATGGGGAAATCAGAAAAACCAAATATAGAAAGTGGAAATAATAATGAAGTCTATATCATAAATAATCAATCATCAATTCAATAAAACTGAAACCCTAATTTATAAGAAAAACCTAAATGGGGTGGACCAAATGGGGAAATCAGAAAAACGAAGGTGGAAATTAGAAGAAGCAGTGATAGATACCTTTGGTTTCGAAGGCATGGAGCTCTCAGAGAAGCGTCGGAAGGAGGAACAATACGAACCAATGAAAGGTTTTGTCGAACGAACCTGAACGAACCTGACTGAGACAATGAAATTGCCTTTCACTTCTTCTCTGATCTGTTTCTGGCTTTCTGCAAATGAATAAGTTTCAGAACGAGTTCTCTATGCTATTCCAATTCCAATATACTTATATATATATATATATATAGATACACTCACCCTTTATTTATTGTAGTATGAGCTTATTTTACCGTTTATTCAAAAAATGTCAATTTTTAAAATGCAATTTTCTCCTTTAGTTTTTTTAAAATTTAATTTTCTTTCTTTATTTATTTTAAAAAAAAAATAGTTCTGAATGTTGATTGAATTTTCGAGAATATAAGTATTAAATTCTGGCTTATTATTAAAGAGGATATACATGGCAATTGTTACTTATATGGAGATTGGTGTTTAAATCAACAGAATTGCTTGATGAGAGATCATAACAATATTAATTAATTTATTATAATAAGTAATGGTAACTCCTTTTGTATGTCTTGAAGGTGTTTTTAGCGTGCTGGGGTTTATTTTGATCATGAATTTCATATGATTGTATACCACAAGGGTGTAGTGTTGCATGTGCTGTTTGATGTATACATTGTATTGGCTGTTTTTGAGTATTTCTTATACTCAATTTGATATTAATAAATTTTCTTTGCTGATAAAAAAATTTACTCTCTCCGTTTCACATGTAATGTTATTTTAACATTTGTACTATGTTTCATAAGTCCTGTTATTTTATAAACCTAATACATAATTAATGTTATTTTTCCAAACACTCCCCTATTTATTACACTCTCTTCTCCACTTCCAATACAATTCTCTCTCTTCAATAATGATTATATAGGGGCATTATAGTCAAAATATAACAAACTCTTACATAATTTAACAATTTCTTAAAACTTATTTCATGTTTTCATATTTTCAATAATTATGTGATGAGGGATTTGGTTTCCCTCGCTAATTAATTAAAGACAAATTAGGGAGGCAAGGAAATAAACTTTCCCTTGCTTAACCTCATGATTCTTGTAACTAATGTTAACATGCGGATGAAGAGGCATGTCGAATTCAGTACCTATGTGTTGTGAGGACTATCCTAATCCTAGCCAGTGAGCTCTCAGATTAAGTAACATGCTTTAAAAAAAAGAAAAAAAGCGTGTGCAGTGTCACATAGTTGTATGGTGAGGGAGATAGTTGTTGTTTTCTCATTCAAACAATTCAAAAAATCATAGTTTTTATCCAAAATTATGATTTGATCAGGTCAGATTGCTGGATTCCATAAAAGTTAGATCATGGCTTTGGTTTTCTACCAAAGGAGAGCCATTGTTTTCGTTTTCAGATTTCAGTTGTTACTCTTTAAATTTGTGCATTGTTGGATTAGAGTACTTCTAATGCTCTCTTAATAATGTATATACTACCTTTGCTTATAATAAAAAGAGGATTTTTCTAACATTTGCCCTATGTCATATGTTAACAAACCAGGCCCGGCCCTAAGGGAGGGCGACAAGGGCGGCCGCCCTGGACCCAAAAAATTTAGGGCCCATAATTTTTTTAATGGTACATTTATTTTTGAAAAAAAAAATTTAATAATTGCATGTTCTTTTTATTTTTTTAACTATCAATGATTTTTAGCATAATATTTTAATTTGTTTTTTTCATTTGCTTACTTAATTTAAAAATATATGAAGTAATGAATTTTACTTTTGTAATCCAACATGAAAAAGATATTTTATTACCTCTTTACTAAATAACTTTTTATATTATTTCAAATCTTATTTTTTAATAATTAATTCTATTATTGATTGTTGTCATTGTTTTAATTGATTATTCGTTTATATACTAAATTTTTAATTGATTTACTTTTAATAATTTTTATTTTTTTGAATTAGGGGCCCCAAAATTTTTTTTCGCCCTAGGGCCCAAATTAGGTTAGGACCGGGCCTGTAACAAACCCATGATAGGTAATTCTGCATCAGGAATTGACACATATAAAATTCTTGTGCGTTAATTACATCACATCCCTTATACACAGAATTTGTTAAAATAATGAAGGCTTAATTATGGTTTTGGTCTCTATAAGTTGACCTCGTTTTGAATTTAGTCCTTACATCTTTTTTTGACCTTGAAAGGTCCTTAAATCTTTTTAAATTTTGTTTTTAGTCCTTAAATCTTTTTTTGACCTTGAATGGTCCTTAAATCTTTTTAAATTTTGTTTTTAATCCTTCTGTTTGTCTTCTTCCGTCATCTGCCGACATGACAAACGGTGTGCCATGTCAGCCCTTACATTGACTGCCAACGATGCATCTGATGTGGACCTCCTACTCATGTGAGCAGGAACCGAGCAGGAACCAAGCATTAACCGATCATGAACCAAGCATTAACCGATCATGAACCAAGCATTAACCGATCATGAACCGAGCATGACTTGGCAAACCGAGGGGAGATATCGATCGAGCACGAACCGAGCACGATGAACTAAGCACGAACCAAGCTATGTCGTTACCAATTGCATCGTACTCGGTCGATATCTCATGCACGGTTAATGCTCGGCTCATGCTCGGTTCCTGCTCACATTAGTGGGAGGTCCACATCAGATGCATCGTTGGCAGTCAATATAAGGGCTGGCATGGCACACTGTTTGTCATGTCAGCAGATGACGGAAGAAGACAAACAGAAAGACTAAAAACAAAATTTAAAAAGATTTAAGGACCATTCAAGGTCAAAAAAAGATTTAAGGACTAAAAACAAAATTTAAAAAGATTTAAGGACCATTCAAGGTCAAAAAAAGATTTAAGGACTAAATTCAAAATGAAATCAACTTACATGGACCAAAACCATAAATATATTTTAATATTTAACAAGGCTACATACAAGCCTAAGACAATCAAGTAACTAAGCAATCATGCATAGAGAGAAAGCTATCTCATACACATTCTCACAAACAATTGAATGAACATTAGCAATAACATCATTAAAAAAACACATCTTACATCCATTAAATGACCTCCATTAGCTAAAGTAGTATTCCCTGCACAGTTGGCTTCTCTATGGGTATGACTAATATAAACCTTTCAGATCAATTTGTGCTGAAAATAGTTCTTATCTTCCTAATCAAAGCGTAGTAGTGATGAGAATTACAACACTCTGATGAGATAAGCTTGACAATAGTGAAAGAGTCCAACTCGACCTGCAACGTAACTTAAGAATCTCTAAGTTCTTTTGCCATACGAAGACCGACCATGCATGCAAGAGACCCCAAAGCTCCACCTTAACATACAGTAGTTAATACACTGCACCCACACGAATTGAAAGACCAGAGATGTCCTTGATAAGGCCTCCACGGGCAGTTGGGTTAAATGGTTGATGCATTGACCCATCAACATTTAGCTTACTTGAAGCAACCTAGGGGAAGAGGAGACCAGTTGATGAAGCATTCACTTTTGAAATCATTATATATGCAACATAGTGTTTAACATGTTGGAAGCCATGTGACGAGTAGCAACAAGAACATTAAAAAGAAGAGAAGAACAAATAATGGTTTGATTCTCAAAAACAAGAGAATTTCTATTATCTCTTCTCCAAAGTTTCCAAATAGTAGTCCCAAAAACCACATATATTCCAATCCACATCAACCAACCCCATATCATTCCTTGTTGGGTTAGCTTCAATCCAAGGATGCAACCCAAGATTAAAATAAAAGCTAGTAGAAACCAAATTAAAGGCTTAAGAACCTTATACCAGAAAATTATGTCTTCACGACACTCGAGGATTGAATGCAATAAAGTTTCACAATGATCATTGCACACGGGCACATGCTTGAGATTGTCATACCCTTTTCATCCTTTCTTAATGTGTTAGCACTTAGCAGCCTCTCATGACAAATCTTCTCAAGCATTGTGTGAACTCTTTGAGGACGCGACCATTCTACTGCCAAACCAATATAATGTGAAATTATCCAAATTCGCATGCTGAAATTGAAAGTGGGAGCTAGACAGAAGCAAGTTATACTCTAACATCATAGAGAACACCCCATTACTATTTGGAAACCACACTATTTCATCAGGACCTACCTGCAGTATGAATAGGAGGAACTATAGCTTCAAGTGTTGGGATATGTTGTTAACGTTTGGTTAATTTGCCTTGTTTCAAGTGTGGAAGATGAAGCTGTTTGAATTGCTTCGTAAAACATCATTATCGTGCCTTAACTCAAGTCTTAATGAAATGGTGATGGTCCGTGTTGTAAGTTCAAACCCACCGCTTCCATGAATCCATTACTTTTCCACACTTGTTCATAAAATAAAAATTCATTTCGTTCAAATCATTAGCTTCCACAATACTACCTTTGATATTTTATACTCCTTCAGTTTCAATATATTTGGCCTTTTTACACCCCGACACATAGATTAAGAGAGTGTTAATTATTGTAAGTATTACATGTATAATTTGTTCAAAATGTTCCTATTTAATCTTTATTGAGAATTGTTGTAGTATTTAATTTTTATTAGTAAGTGCATCAATTAATTAATGTATAGTGGTTTAGAGATGAGAGAGATGATAATAGTAGAATTAACGAGGAACAAGAAAAATGATTGAATGAAAGGCTAAAATTTGGAAAAAAAAAATGTTTATGTATTGAAAATGTAAAAGTTCAAACATTATGAAACATGAAAAAAAAGGCTAAAAAATCAAATAAAACGAAACGGAGGGAGTAATAATTTAGAAAAATTAATTTGTTTCTAAATAATTTTCATTTTATAAAATTGATATAACATTAATTATTATTTTTATAACTTTACCCTATCTAATTAATAGGAGGGAGTAACTTTTTTTTTTTTGGAATAAAGGGGAGAGTAACATAGTTTGAAAACGTGACAAAGATATTTAATATTCCCTCTGTCCTTAACACTTTTATTTTGTCTTTATTTATAAGACATTTTGTCAATTTTTAATAATCATTAATTACTTTTTCCACAAACACCCTATTTATTTAACACTTTTTAGATTCCCAATAATATTAATAGGGGTAATTTTGAAATTACATAAAAAGTTCACATTTTCAATACAATTAACTAAATTATTCTATTTTCTTAATGGACGTGAAATCACCCAAAGGATTTTATATTTAGGGATGGAGGGAGTATGTTAGGACTTAAGCAGATGAGGAGAGCCCAACCCAAAAGACTAGTTTATTAGGTGGGAGAGCCTCATGGCTTAAGTACCACATTGAGCTTCCTAAGTTACTCAATGTGGGACTCCTAACAGAGTATAACATTATATATAAAAGAAAGAAAAAATTCAATTCTTTATAAAATAAGGTGAAATACCAACTAACCGTTCAAAGAAAATAACGTGAAATACGTTGGTGTTATTCTGAATTTCTGATTAACAATTCTATGTATTTGTAACCAATTTGAAAGTTAACCGGTAACTACAAGCAACAAGCAACAAGCAACAAGCAACAGTTGATTCGTTTTAAGCCAAAATCTACATCCCTGAAGCAAGGGACCATTGGTGGAGACATACAACAAGGGACCACGTGAAACGTTCACTGAATTAAAGGGTAATTATCACACTACAGTGGAACCTGAACATCCCGCATATTAGACAGTAAGGCAATTCCAGGAACCCAAGAGTCCATCCAAAACTTTATACTTCCCACATTACCCACGATCCAGAAACTACCCTATTTAGCCACAGGGCAAGCTCTAGCTCTAGAAATGGCTCTCCAAATGCTAGAAATATTAGATAAATTATGACTAGAGATGTCAAAAATGGCATTCACCCTGTATTTTGAGATAAGAATCGATAAGAAATGGCTCATAAGATTCCAAGCTAACTTTAACATAAAAACTTCATTGAAGACTTTGAGATTGCGAAAAGCCAAACCAACTATCCATTTCTCTCTTTCTCAGACATCACCCAAATAATACGCAAATCCATAAACATTTCTCCTCTCTATCACAAACTATGTTGCACAGGTTTGGGTACGTACCGGGGTACGCCATTTTTGTAAAAACTAGAGTATGGGTACGTTAATATATTATAAATAAATAAATAATAAAAAAATTATATGACGAAATATAGTAAAATTGCACAAAAATTAAAGCAAAATTAATGCATAGCATATCATTAAAAAAAAAGAGAGCAAGTGGACTAGAATAAGAGAAAAGGAGATAATGTATTAAAAAAAAAAGTCCACCAACAACAACGAGGACTGGAATAGAGAAGAATAGAGAAGAGGAGAGCAAGAGGGAATACTGGAATAAAGAACAAATTAAATCAAGCAGAGGAGCGCAACATGTCATAGAGAACAATTTAAATCCCTAAAAAACAAATTTGGGAATACTGGAAATCTGGAATAGAGAAGCAATAGCAAAAAGAGATGAAGAAACCATAGCTAACCTTCGTTGTGGTTGTTGCGGCGGTCGTGGAGTGCGCGGTGGCTGGAGGCGGCGTGGTGGGTGTCAGCGTCGAGTTGGGAGAAGGCAGCATGGTGCGTGGTGGCTGGAGGCGGCGTGGTGAGGAGAAGGCTTCACTGGTTGGTGTGGTGGTGGTGGCGGCGTCGGGTGGTGGGTGGCGGCGTCGGTGTGGCTGGAGGCGGCAGAAGTGAGAAGAAGTGAGAAGAGGGATGAAATCGCAGAATGAAAAAAGGAGATCGAAGGAGGAAGTGGGAAATTAGGGAAAATTATATTATGTTTGGCTGTACGCATTCGCGTACCCATTTGGCCCATTTCGTACCCACCACGTACCTACTTTTTTTTTTTACATACCTGGTGCGTATCTCAGTGTACCCTATGCGTACAGTGCGGGTACTTAAGCAAAAATGACGTACCCATGCAACATAGATCACAAACAACACCCAACTATCCGTTTCTCTTTGGGGAAATTCTTTAATGGTGCGTTTAAGTTTTTTTACCCATGGTCCATGTTAATTTACTCTAGTAAAAATTTAACTTTCTTTTTTTTATAACCATTAGATTTAATAATATAATAAAGTAAAGGTCAAGATTAAAAGAAAAAATTAATATAAAAAAAATGAATTAAAAATACTATGACTTTCCTACCCTTATCATCTTTACCTACCAATTGGAAACCCTAGTTTCCCTTATCTCATTGGACCACCACCACTCCACTCCTTTCTTCGGTAGTTGTCACTTGTCACTGCCACCACCAAGTATCCATCTCACCATTCCATCGAAACTCACCAAAAAGATGGGAGAATCACGATTTACCATTGTCCTCACCCTCCTTTGTCAACGTGATCGACGAGGCCACCACCATGCCACGTTCAACCCATAACCAATCTGAACAACCACCAGTCAACACCCCTCTTTATACTCATGCTAGTGCAAATATGCAGCCCTTCATTTGCCCACGATGGCCACAAATCGCATTCCAGGCCGGCCACCTTCGCTTCCTTGCTTCCTCTATAAACCACCACGAATCGCAAATCATGAATCGCCAATTCGCCATGGCATAGCTTCAATCGAGTCGTCTCTTTCAAAATCGACGTCATCACCAACCTTAATGTTAGATCCATCGTGGATGTGACTTTCACAATCACCAGGAGATCCCACCGCCATCATCAACGGCAGATTCACCATTACATAACTGTCATCCCTTTAACCAACATAGTCTCAATCAGAGTTTGAATATGTGATTGAGGATTGGTGACCTTAGTCATCGAGCACATATGTCGTCGTAACCTTTGAGGAGCCACCATGGATTGGTGGAGGCCTTGTAGGTGGTGGTGGAGGAGTGGTGGGGTGGTGGAGGTGTAGAAGGTGGTGGTGGTAGTGCATGAGAGATTGTGCAATGTTGAAGATGAAGGGCAAATTTGTTTTCTGGCTTAATTGCAGTTTTGGTCATTTATCTTATTTTCAAGATTCATTTTGGTATTTTATTATTTTTTTAATAATTTTGGTCCTTTATTTTTTAAAAAAGATTCAGTTTAGTCCTTCCGTTAAAAAAATGTTAAATTGAACATTTCCTCCCCTCTCTAGATGTTGGAAACGTCGTCGGAAACCTCACCGAAAAATTTTCTCAATTCTTATCCTCCTTCTTTCTCCTTCTCTTCTTCTTCTTCTACATTTCTCGTAGAGTTGCAACTTGGTACTGCTTTCTACCAACTTGGTACTCCGGCTTTCCATATGTATGCACACATTGCACGCATGCACTTGTCTGCACTGCACACATTATTTCATACACATTTGGTTGCCTTTTGATTGGAATATGCTTATGTATTTTGTTTTGTCACTTACCGTCCTATATATACTCTATCTTACTACAAATGTTGGACTACAATGTGTTTAGAGGTTAGACTTGAGAATTCTTTCAATTTTGCATTGAATGACTTATCAGTTTATTATTCTTGCTATTTATATCTAAGAAAGTAAGGAGGGTTATTCAGAAAGCATTTTAGAAGGAGATAGAGATTTCTATTTTAAAAAAGAAAAGAAGATAGAGAGATAAAGATGGATTATGACAAATTGCAGAGAATTAGCTGAACCGTGGACTCTCTGTCATTGAGGGATGCCTCGTGAGAAATGCAGAAGAAGAAGAGAAAATTTTTCTGTGAGGTTTTCGGCGATATTTTCGGCACCTGGGAAAGGGAGGGAATATTTAAATTTTTCTGTGAGGTTTTCGACGATATTTTCGGCACCTGGGAAGGGGAGGGAATATTCTGGTTAAATCTAACCTTTTTTAACGAGCGGACCAAACTGAATTTTTTAAAAAAAATAAAGGACCAAAATTATTCAAAAAATAATAAAGGATCAAAGTGAATATTAAAAATAAGATAAAGGACCAAAAATGCAATTAAACCTTTGTTTTCTCAATAACATAAAAAATGAAGAGCATCACAAATAAAAACTCGCATGCAACATTGGGGAGGATGCCTTATCTCTGTCCACCTTTTTCTTTTTATTCATTTTTGTTTTTTTTTTCTTCCAAAACAAAAAATCATCCTTATTGCTAGGGATGGCAATTGGATCCGGACCCGCGGGTAATACCCGCAATGGGTCCGGGTATGGGTCCAAAAAAGAGACCCTTGTGTCCAAAGAATGGACCTGTTTGGGTACCCGCGAATTGAACGGGTCTGGGTCCGGGTCTGAGATATTCAGACCCGTGGGTACCCGGACCCGTTCATATTTACATATATGCATTATATATATATATATATATATATATATATTTTTAAATGCATATGCATTAATTTAGTATGTTTGTGTTTAACGAGAGAATTTCTTTGATGTCTGCGAGTGTTTAATGGTGGTAGGGATTAATATCAAGTAGAGTGTGTAATAATGTATTAAGGATCCCTCGGTCTATAAAAAAAACATAGAAATTAATTTAAAAAATAATTTTCTCTTTAAAAAAAATTGCCAATGGGTACCCGCAAAACTCATCTGGGTACCCGAAGACCCGCCTACCCATTATGCAGCGGGTACCCGGGCGGGTCCGGGTCCAGTAATTGAAGAACGGGTCCGGGTCCGGGTACCCCATTGCCCGGACCCACCCGGACCCATTGTCATCCCTACTTATTGCTACCACTTCCTAATAGCAATTGAACCACTTTTTGTCTTTAAAGCAGATTAAAAAAAACGAACCACTTCTGCTGGCTATGATAAAACTGATGGTGTTGATACTAAATCTCTTGCAAATAGAAGCATTAACAAAATAAATAAATGAGTACATAGTCAAATTAGTCTTTGATTTTGTGGGTATTGGTCAAATTAGTAAATAAGATTATCAAAATTTCAAATTAGTCCCCGAAATAGCAAAATGTGAGTCACGTTAGTTCCTGCTGTTTGTGATAGACAAAATCAAAAACTAATTTGATCGATACTCACGATCTTAATGACTAATTTGATCAAAAGTCAATGGTCTTTTTTTTTCCGTTAGTCCATGTTAAGGATTACGACTATTAATGTCAAGAACTAATGCGACTCACGTTTTTCTATCTTATGCACCAATTTGAAATTTCAAAAATATAATGGATTAAATTGATCATTATCCACAACTCATAAATAAATAGTACTTCCACCAGTTTACAATAATAATAATAATAATAAAAAACCATACTTCTCTTGATTTAAAATAAAAGGAAAAAAGTTAACTTAAATTTTTAATTTTTGTTTCATTTTCAATGCTACTTTCTTTAAATATCCTTAAAAAGTAGTTATATCATCTAATTTTTGTTTGCTATTAATGTTACAAACAAATAAAAAGTAAATAAATGTAAGGCAAATTGGAAATGATACAAAGTTTCATGAACGCCAAAGTTTCCTTTTATTATCGTTACCAAATATAAACGAAAGGTGAAGGCCTTTGGATGGTCCTTATTAATTATTATACAATGATATATATATATATATATATATATATAGACACACACACACATCCCAGCAACCTGTACCCCAAAATTTTCTGATCCTCATTGGATATTAGTCACAAATATATAGTCATTCACAATGTTACAAGAGCATGTCACATCTGCCGACAACAAAGGTGCCTTCTGTGTTGCTAAATAGTACTACTACACTAACTTATATGATAAGATAGACAACATTTTCTTATTAAGATTCTAGTTTTTGTTACAATTGGTGAATGTGGCTTTATTTGGTTTTCCTAACTCTGATCTGGAACAGCCTCAAATGGCAAATTAGATTAAAGTTTACTTTTGGTTTGGTCCTATATATGACCCTCATTTTCTAATTGGTTCCTAAGCATAAAAAGAAAAAATCAGTCCCTAAAGTATATACAATTATTTTCAATTAGACCCTGCTATTATAACATCATTTGTTCAAGTTAAAGTACAGAGACCAAATTGAAAATGATTATCACATATAGGGAAAAAAATAATACCTTTCTTTTGTCCCTATATGTGCTTTAATTATTTTCAATTTGCTCCAATGTTATAACAACAGCGAGGACCAAAATGAAAAGATTTGTACATATAGAGACTGAATTGATATTCATTTTTTACATGTAGGGGCCTGGTCGAAAACAAGTGTCACATATAGAGACCAAAAGTGAAGTATAAGCACCAAATTATGTGTTTTGAGGAATTAGTAACATTGGTTAAAGCAGAAGAAAATCCCTTTAGGCCTTTCTTCCATATTGGCTGCTTTTGGTGTTTCGATAGAATCGTCTCTTCTAGCCATTAAAGCACTTGTACCAGGAGACTCTGGTGGCAATACAGCATTCTCGGATGAAGTCATCCTCTGCAGTGGAGCCGGCGGCAATGGTGGTGAAATAGTCGAGAGATATCGGAGGAGCATCTGTATGATTTCAGTAAAGTTTGGTCGGTCGTTTGGATCCTCTTTCCAACATGAAGTTACAATTAGAGCTAGATCCTGAGGAAGGTCCTCGGCACTGGGCCTTGTATTCTGTAATAATTAAGTATTTGTATCACAAATGTATATAGTAACTCCAACAATAACATCAGCACATTCAGTGGTAAACACATTATGATTATAATCAGATAATGATCAGAGATAAATGAGAATAAAAAAAAATAAAAATAAAAATAAAAAACTAGAAAAGTAAAAATAACCCAATTAAATTGTTGAAACTAAAATTTATATATTTCATACATAAAGTGGTACAGATATGAAAATGATGCTCAATTCCCGCTTCTTTTCTCTTATCTACAAAAGGAGCCTATGTAAGTGGTGCTCTACATCATGCTCTATCAAGTATCTGAAATGTTACCACTTTCAACTTTCAAGGGTAAATGTCAATTTTATATGATTATATATCATATAGATAACAACAATGAACCTTGAGACCATACAGCTATACACACAAGATCAAGGTTTAAAGTTGTTTAGTGTTCACATAACCACTTTAAAAAGTCATGTGCATTTATCTTCTAATTTTGGCCATTCAATAAGATCCAATTCAAAGAATTCATTGTTCTCATTTCTCACAATAACAAGTGTTCTCGGTTGATATGTTCCTTATATATGGCAAGTAGACGTAGACCTCCGAATTAAAAAGTTAAATATGTTTGCAAAATCATGAAGAAATAATCAGGCACTAAAAAATTGTGCAAGTAAGAACACCCTAAGAAGAATTGAATATCAGAATGTCATGTACCTTAAAAGCAGCTGCATATGCTGCCTGTAGATTAGACATGCCTTCAAAGGGCAACTTATTATGGATAAGCTCCCACAATACAATCGCAAAGCTGTATGCATCCACCTTATGGTTGTAATGCTTTTTCTCGCCTTGTCTTAGAGTGACAGTGCTGTAAAGCTGCCAGCAAAACAGAACAGTAAAGATAAATTACATAATATGGCACCAACCAACCAGAAAATTAATAAATGTTCACAAAATTTTAAGGAACTAAGAAGTACTTCTGGAGCCATCCAACGATATGTTCCTGTTTCAGCCGTCATCATCTCTGTTAAGGACTCCTCTCTGGCTAGACCAAAATCAGCAAGTTTAACTGTTCTATGATCTGCTGTCAATATAAGGTTATCTGAAAAAGAAAAGAAAAAAAACAAGTTATCAAAATCATGTTTTCTCTTTGATAAGTGGGTGTAGTTCACATGGTCATGTACCAAATCTTAAGGTTTGGGAGTTGAAAGTCCTGGGTTCGATCCCAGGCACCACCGTTTGGTGGATTTAATTTCCCTTCCCCTATCCCCGTAAAAATACAAAAAACCAAAAATACTTTGCCTATATAAAAAAATTAAAAAAAAAAAAAGAATCATGTTTTCTCTTTGATATATTGAACAGATGCTGCTGGATGGTACAATTAATTGTATGTTAATTAGAAGCTTAGTTTCTCTTATTGCATATTCACTATCATCTCGAAGGTTATAATTTATAAATTTGGGTCTGTGACCACATATTGAGGCTGTGACTTAATTGGTTTTTGCAATCTCCGCAACCGATCACAACTGCAATTGAGGCCACGATATTATGGTTTTAGCAGTCTCCACAAGCACATCGTGACTGCAATTGTGGTAAACGCTGCATGACTGCAACTCTGACCATGGCCACAATTTAAAACCATGATCATCTAAAACTCAATGGCCTAGAATGGCTGGCAATGAAATTTGGTCTAACAAGGGAAAGTAATGATAGTTTTATCATACACAGTACAATATAACGGAAAGAAAGATATACATTGCTGCATAATTTACTCCATAAAGCAACGAAGCCTATTTGTGCATAGTGGCTCGTAGCAGCAATTAAAGAAGCTGTACCATATCTCAGTCTCAGTTTATTTGAAAGGTCTAACTAATCAAGATCTGAAACCTCTAGCATGTAACAAGGAAACATGTAAATGATGCAGGATAAAATTACAAAGTCGCACACCACAACCACTTCCATGAAGTGCTACCAGCTTATATAATTGATGAAAGCATTCCATTGGAGTGTAAGCTTATATACGAATTCAACATTCATATAGGCATACCAGGTTTAAGGTCACGGTGAATGATCCCATGGGAGTGTAAGCATTCCATTGCTCGGGCAATATCAAGTGCAAATCCAACTGCCACACACATGTCCAAACACTTTGGCCGAATATTCAAGAGATATTTTCGTAATGTTCCACCTGATAGAAGTTCAGTTACAATAACCATAACCGGTTCTTTGCAGGCCCCAATAAACTGCCATAAACAAAGAATAGAACATTTTCGTTAGCCGAGAATTTTGTTCATCAAACACCAACATGACTTGAGAATTACTTAGATATACATCTAATATAGATTTGAAAATAAATTAAATTAGTAATGTTTTTGTTCCGAGATATCAACCTTAACCAGATTTTTGTGTTGAACTCTAGATAACATAGCAACTTCTCTACCAAACCGAGCTTCTCTTCTCGAAATCTCTTCTGGGGTTTCACCCTTGTTAATAACCTTAACAGCAACATTCTGATTTTTATATCTGCAATCAAAGGAATCCCAACACTAACAAATCTCAGTTATCCACAAACTATGAAATCTAGATGAAAAGGAGATTAGTGTTGACTTAGAAAATCAAAACAAACTCTGCACTAAATCTTTCAAATTGATTCCAAAAAATTACTAAAAACATAGAAAGAATTAAAGTTTGACTTACTTTCCTTCATAGACTTTGGCATGAGCACCTTCCCCAATTTTAGGTCCAACAAATAATTGCTTGGGATCTATAAGCCATTTGGTATCTAAATTGAATTCTCCAACTGAATGAACCTCATTCCCAGATCCCATTTCAACTTTCTTCTCTCAACAATACAATACTATGACACTTAAACTTAACTACCTAGTAAGTTAAAAAAACTTCTCAATATAAAATAGCTATGCCTCCTTGTGAATTATGATTTTGCTCAACTAAGCAAGTACAACACACATGCACTTTTCTGCATTACTTACACAACAACAACTAGAGCTATTGATTTTTTGGCATTGAAAAGAGAGGGAAAAAAAATTCAATTTTTTTTTGGATTTTTTTTTTCCCTTTTTCTGCACTACAAGGCAAGGAAACACAAGACCATATAAGTATACCAAAATCACGCTGAAAGGGTTATTGAAAAAAAGAAAAAACAAAAGCATATAAAAAATCAAAATATGCTTAAGTATAGGAGGCAAAGAATAAAACCCCACATGTGGAAGAGGTACTCACCAACAAACTCAGTTCTTAGAATAATCATTAAATTACAAATCAAAGATCCAAAACATTAGGCTCTGTCAGTACTCAGCAGCAGAGTACTTGCAAGGCCCCCAAAAAAAAAGTTTTTTATATATATAAATAAATATAAGTATGAGAAGAAGAGAGAGATAAGAGAAGGTTGAAAAAAAATTGAGAGAGAAGAGAAAGTACCCAGATTGAGAAATGGAGAAAATATTATTTTTTTTAAAATGAGTAGTAAAAAAAAAAAAGTGTGAGAGAAGTGAAAGTAAACGAGAGGCAGATTGAGAAATGGAGAAAAGATTGATTTAATTTTAATTTAAAATGAAATGTTTATTAGGATGGAGTTTATAAATTGAGGTGGTAGGACTATTACTGCTGCTATTACTATTACGATTTACGACTACGCGTATTGAGTTGAATTGTGTGAGTGATGATAAAATAAAGTAAAGAAGGGCAGCGGAAGGAATGGAGTCTGTGTCAGAAACAATACAATAACATGTTGTAGTGGCTTCTGGTTTTTTCTTTCCAGAATATTATTATTATTATTTATTAATTAATTCAAGGAAAGAATTGGATGCATTAAATAAAGGGAGTATATTTAATATAAGCACTTTCTTAACAAATACTGGAACTTTGTATTAAAAAATAAAAATTTCATATTTATTTTTATGTTCCCTTTGTTCCATGTTGTCTTAGTTATTGAACATAAATTAATAAATTAAATTATGTAAGAAGTTGGTATATTTTGATTAAATTACATGCGTTTAATGATAGAAAATATAGTAATATTTCCTCTGTTTTGTTTTGTTTCGTCTTTTAGATCCGGGCACACAGATTAAGAAAGTGTTGATTATTGTATGTTTTATTGTACTTTGTCTAAAATGCTTCTATTTAATCTTTATTGAAAATTGTAGTAACATTTAATTTTTATTAGTAAATGTGTTCATTGATTAATGTATAATGATTCAAAGATGAAAGAGTATAAAAATATAATTAATGAGTAGTAAATGAAATAATTGAATAAAGGGTTAAAACTCAAAAAAAAAAAAATACTATATGTTTATGTATTAGAATTGTAAAAGGACAATGGATATGCAATGGAAAAAAGCCTAAAAAGCAAAACAAAATGAAACGGAGAGAGTACTCCCTAGCAAATATATGAAGACTACATTGAAGAGATACAGAGAAATGGATAATTAAAAAATAATATACTAAATAAAGATATACTTGAAAAAAAAATATGAATGAGTACTGGGTTTTCTAAAAATATATTCTCTCACTCCCATAAGGATGGTTAAAAATTCAAAAGTCAGCAAATTTAGAAGACATACATTTAATGGTTTTTCTAACACATCAACCAATTATCAAACAATTCATTTAATGCATTTTGCATGGACCAACCAATCACAATTCAAAGTTTACCATTTCTAAATTTTTCATTAATTATTTTAACTATAATTTGGGACAAAAAATTTAGTCATTTTTTACCATCCTTGTGGGACGAAAAGAGCATAGTATATAGGAGAAGGTAAAAAAGTTAAAAATATACTTCCTCGGTCTCAATTATGAGAAAAAAAATACACTTCATTAGTGATCTTAAATATAAACAAAAATTAACTAACTTTCTGTTCTCAATACAATTATTCCTAAAATATTCCTACCAAGCAATGATTGAGAGATCTACATAAAGAGACATACTCATAAGCCTACAGATTAGGATCTCGACATTTGTCATTTAATTTATTTTATTAAATATTTTTTAACTTGAAAATAACAAGTGTCATAATCTTATGTGTAGGTTTGTAGGTTTCTAAATCATTTTTCATTCCTATAAGGTGGTTGAATCATTTAATATTTGTTTCATTCCCAATATAAGTTTTTTAAAGTAGTATATTTTATTTTTGTGATTTTAAAAAAATTAAATACACTTAATTAACTTCCTTAATAAGTGTGAAATTAGTTTTTATCTTATAAATGAAACACGAGTGTAGTACTCCCTCCGTTTCACTTTAAATGTCTTTTTAACATTAAAATTTTGTTTCAAAATAAGTGTCTTTCTACCAAATCTAGGCAACATTTAATATTGTTTTTCCTTATTTACCCTTACATTTAATGTTGTTTTAGTTTTGAAATTTGTAACACTAGTAATGATGCATTGACAAAATAAAAATATTAAATAGGGGTATTTTTGACAAAATACACATAAAACTTACAATAATCATCATAATCAACATTTTCTTAATCTATGTACAAAAGTCCAAAAAGACACTTAAAGTGAAACGGAGGGAGTATAACTTATGGAATGAAGAGAGTAATGAATGATTGATTGAGATCAAGAATTAAGATATAAAATGAATGAAGAATATGTATTGGAAATATAAACTTAATATCTTTAAAAGTTTTAAATATATAAGTTTTAATGTAAAAATATGTAACTTCTCATTCTTATCTTTAGATGAACTTAAAAAAAATTCGATAACAATAAAATTTTTCTATGATACGGACATGAGTTGAGACAAGTGGTAAGCGGTTCGGTCTCATTTAAATAAGGTTTCAGGTTCGATTCCTTGTAGATGCAAAAAATTCATGTTGGAAGACTTGTCTGTCATAATCAGACATGCGACCCGGATCGGATCCATATATACCTAGATAGTATTCGAGAATCGGATAAATAACAAAAAAAATTCTACCATACATACGTCTGCATTGGATAAATCAGCGCAAAAAAAAAAATTATAATAAAAAGCTACAACAATACTCTCTCTATATATACAAGATTCTTCTTTTGAGATTTTTATTCTGTCCTTATTTATAAGATCTTATACCAATTTTCAATAATAACAAATTACTTCTTTTCATAAACACCCTTATTTATTTAATATTTTTAGATTTTTCAATACTATTAATATGGGCAGTTTTGAAAATACATATCAAATATTCATATTTCCAATATCATTAACTAATTAACCAACATTCTTAATGGACGCGAAATCTCTTCAAAGGGTCTTAAATATGAAGACGAAAGGAGTATTTTTTTATTTAGTACTACATACCTCCGTCCCTGAATATAAAACTATTTTGATACTTTTATTTTGTCCCTATTTATAAGGACTTATACCAAATTTCAATAACAATTAATTATCTCTTTCCATAAACATCCCTATTTATTTAATACTTTTTGGATTTCCAATACTATGAACAGGGGTAGTTATGAAAATACATATCAAATTTCACATTTTCAATACTATTAACCACCCTTCTTAATGGACGTGAAATATACCAAAAAGGTCTTATGTACGAGGACGAAGGGAATATATCATTTCCCAATAAAATTTTAGTATTTTAAATTTGATTAACTTTTGCATTTAATACATGGAATAAAAAAAAACCATGTATAATACAAATAAGTAAATACTAACAATTGCCTAATCCGTAATAACAATTATAGTTGTTAAATTCTCGAGTTAATTCTTTAACTCCTACAAATTTAAGTTTTTAGATCGCAAAAAAGAACTGACAATCACGTAGATTCTCTTTTTTATAAACTCATACGAGTTTAAGTAAACTCTAATAAAATTGATAAACTCTCTAATTAACTCAAGATACGAATCTACATTTAGATATTGATTTTGTTTCAAAAAATAAATTTTTTAATTATCTTATATTTAGGTTGAATTATATATATCTTATAATATATGATAGATTGATTTTGTATTGTTGTATCCAACTGCAAAATAAAGGAAATGATCGATTAAAAAATATATAACAATTGGGACAATTATTGAGTTGTGATTATACTTTATATTTTTTATTTGCTTTATTATCATATTTGAATATTTAAAAGTTCACATTTTCAATACAATTAACTAAAGTAATTAACTTTCTTAATGGACGTGAAATCTCTCAAAGGGGGTCCTATAATAAGGGACGGAGGGAGTATTTATTTAGAAATTGCACGTAGTAGATTAAGTAATGAGTAATGAGGTAAGAATTTAGCATATTTTGAATAAATTACCCCTATTCAATAATAGGAGAGATAGTGACAATAAATGTTTGAAGATTATATTGAAGGAAGATAAAAAAATAGTTGATGAAAAAGAGAATATAATAAATAAGGGTATGCTTAGAAAAAGAAGTATAAATGAGTACTAGGTTTCTAAAAGTACGTACTACATAACTTATGCGACAAAGTAAAAAGGTTAAATGAATATAACTTATGGGACGGAGCAATGACGAATCTTGAGAAATAATCTAGGGGGTGCAGCTAGATAAAATTAAAATTTACCATCGAAAATAAAATACAATGCAAGAAATATACATAATTGTATTAAAGTTTTAAAATATCGTATTTTTATTTCATTTAAAAAAAATTAGTCAAAAATGCAAAAAAAAAAAAATTATCCCAATTTAGGACACATTAATCAATTTTTTTAATGAAATTGTATAATATAATTAATTAAATGTCAAGAGCTTATGATTGATGTCAATTTGTATGGATTAAGAAAGTAGGGATAGTTATATATTAGAAAATGTTGAATTTAAAATATCGAAAATTAATGAAGTTAAATTTTTAATACAAGAGTTGCTTTAATAAATTTCTTAACTAGTGCCTTAAGTTAGTTAACAATATCCAAATGTAAAATAAATATGTAAAAGAAAAATAAGCAAACTACTCATATTTATACTTAACTCATTTTAAAAAAATTATACTTAATAGTTAATACTTCACATAAAAAAAAAAAAATACTAATAAATAACAAGAGACCCTGTGAGAATAAAGATGCAAAAATAGAACAAACAAAATTTATGTGGTGATTCTATGTATGCATCATTCATGGACGATAGAAAGCAGTTCTTACCTTTTGTTTTTTTTTTGTTAAAAACAGTTAAATATTATATTAAAAAGGGTGGCATCATGGCAGCTTGGATTCGAACTATGGACCTGGACTTTTAGAATTTGTTTGGTTATGCGAAAGAAAATGAGAAGAGAGAAATAGAGAAGAGAGAAGTAAGGAATAAAGATTATGGTGAGAAAATGAGTAGATTTTGTGGTTGTTTGGTATAATAGAAAATGTGAAGAAATATAGGAGAAAGAAAAATTGAGTTTTCTTTCCTTTTGTTTGGTTGGTGAAAAAAATGAGAAGAAAGAAAATAATAAATTGTTAAATGACAATTATACCATTATTTAATATAATAAAAATAAACATATTTGTCAAAAGATAGGGGCATTTTTGTATATTACCTTAAAGTAGTGACATTGGTAAGTATGTTACCAATTTCTTTCCATTTTCTTGCCTATGGTGGAGAGAAAAGTTTTTTGAGTAGGTCACACTATTTTTTTCCTCCTCTCTCCATTTTCTCTCTTGAACCAAACAAAGTAAAACCTTGTTTTCTTCCTATTTTCTCTCTTCTCATACTCTCCTTCCTCAAAATCACTCAAACCAAACAGACCCTTAGGCTTTGTTTGGATTGAGAAATTTTGGGGGAAGAGAGTTTGGGAGAGGATAAAATAGAGAAAAAATAGGGTTTTCTCCTATTTGGTTGAGGAGAGAAAAATGGGTGAGATCCACTAAAAAAAATTTCTTCCCTCAAGTACAGAGATTTTGGAGAGAAAATTGGAAAGTGATACTCCCTCCGTTTCATTGAGTTTGACCTTTTCGGCTATTTTTCTTGTTTCATAATGTTTGGCCTTTTACATTTTCAATACACAAACATATTTATTTTTCCAATTTTAACCTTTGATTCAATCATTTCTCTTACTCCTCATTAATTTCTACTTTTATCATCTCTTTCATCTCTAAACCATTATACATTAATTAATGGACAAACTTACTAATAAAAATTAAATGCTACTACAATTTTTAATAAGGATTAAATATGGACATTTTGGACAAACCATACATAATACTTACAATAATTAACACTTTCTTAATCTGTGTGCTCAGACCTAAAAGGTCAAACTCAATGAAACGGAGGGAGTACATTTTCACATAAAAGGAAAGAAAACTCAAAAGATTTTTTTTCTCATTTTCTCTCCAACGAAACAAAAGGAATGAAAACTCAACTTTTCTCTCTTCCATATTTCTTCCCATTTTCTCTCATATCAAACAACCACAAAATCTATTCATTTTCTCCTCTATAATCTCTCTTCCCTACTTCTCTAGCCTCTTTCTTATTTCTCTCTTCTCATTTTCTTTCGTGCAACCAAACAAAGTGTTAACCTCTAAGACATGTAAAGCTAACAAGCAAAGAACCACTAAGCCAATCCATGGTTTATGATAAGGACTCCCTCCGTCCCTAATTATAAGGCCCTCTTGGGTAAAAAAAATTTGGTCCTAAATATAAGACTCTCTTGTAATTTTTTCAAAAATTACCCTTACATCTAATCATTTTGGTCTAAGTTTTTGTGAGAAGAAATAAATAACATTGTATTGGAATATGAAATGGAGCTTGTTTAATGGAACTTGTTTAATGTTGTAAATGACTTGGAAATTGATTCACTGCATTAAATATAGATGATGGAGTATTTAGGAATTAAATTAATTATTGAAAAATGAGAAAATTTATTATGTTCTAATAATTGGTAGAGGGGTATTTTGTAAAATCAGAAAGGTTTTGATGAAGACAAATATATCAGCTCGTTGTTCTGGTGGTGCTCGACCAGTGATACGTTGACGAGCTAGGATCTCGGCCATTGATGAAGCCAAATGTACCAGCTTAGTATGCTCGGCCAGTCAATTACTCTGACGAGCTCAGATCTCGACCACTGACGAAGTCAATCATTTTTAACAAGCTCGGGTCTCGGCCATATCTCAGTGATCGTATGAGGTAAAATATATTGATGGGCGTAGCGGTGGATCTCGGCACCGCATGTAGAATCAAAAAGGTCATGATGAAGACAAATAAATCAGCTCGGTTCTCGGCCATCGATGGAGACAAATGAATCAGCTTATTGCTCTGACGAAGTCAATTACTTTGATGAGCTCGGTTCATATCAATCAGTAAGTATTAAATACCATCTGAGTTAAATTAGGAAGGGATTGATTGAAAATCAAATCTGATTCTAAGTGACCGTTGGAAAGGCAATTACTCCCAAAATCTTTCCTAACTTGATGACTCCGTTCCCTCCCTGATTCTTGAGGATTCTGGAGATTATAAAGGGGAGTGTTGTCTTCTCCAGCAGGTAACGATAACACACGAAAGAACAGAGTTAGAATTTTTCCTTACACACGAAACTAATTTTCTCAGTCAATCCCATTCTAAATCGATACACAATTGACTTTCACACTTTCTGATCAATATATAATTGAGTTTCTGTTTGGAGCCACAACTGTTTCGTTATCACGATTATTTGAAGAAACGAAGGAATCTTTGAAGGTTTCAAAGAGTTCCGACTGTGTAAGTTCTGAAGAGGTTCTTCAGCCATCAATTCAATTGGGGTAGATTTCAAGGGTTTGGTACACTCTTGAAAGGATTAGGTTGAGTGAGGTTCGCTTGTAATTCCTGTAACTGATTGATTTGATTCTGAGTAAAAGCTCCCTAAGGTTTAGGGGGGGGACTGGACATAACTCTCAAGGGTGAGAGTGAACCAGTATAAAATTTACGTGCCTCTTTTATTTTACTGCTTTTTGCATTGTCCGAGTAATTTAGTCGTCCTCGTCGTACCTTTATTTGCTCGAATCATGCTAGCTGTGAAACCGTTGCAAAACTGGTTTTTGTGTGTTGCAGCTCGAATAATCGACTATCGGTATAGATAACCGATTATCTCATACTTCTCGGCATAAAACCGACTCTTTTAAAAATAATTAGCCAACATTAATTCAACTATTTCAATTATATCCGAAAATTAATACTATCGCTTCCAACTACTATTCACCCCTCCTCTAGTAGATTGTTAGGCCGCTTGTTGGTTTCCAACATATTTTTGGAAGAACATATCAATTTTAATATAAAATTCAATAACATTGGTGGACGTAAAAATGCTCAAGAGTGCCTTATAATTAGGGACGAGGGGAGTAAATGTAAAAAACTTTAAAAATTGAGAGGGAGCAGGTGCGATGCTCCTACAAAAGGTCCGTCCCTATGACAGAGGAAATAACATTTTAAGATCGATAAACATTTAAGTATTTGCGAGTTAAGTTTTTATAATTCAAGTTTACTTAAATTCTCAAATTTGACAACCATAATACTCCTTCCGGTCCATATTATAAGTACCCTTTCTCTCTCACAAAAAGGGTACTTATAATATGGACCGGAGGAAGTAATAATGGATCGTTTGAAAAAAAATAAAAAAAAATTGAACTTGTAATTAATTTTTTATATTTATAAAACACTTGTTAGAATAATTTTAAAATTTTTAGACAAGCCCTAATAATAAATAATGCCATCAACTTGTGTCAGAAATATATGAAAAAAAATATTGATGAATATCCTTAAAAATATTGTTTAAAGAATTAAAATAAATAAAATCTTATTAAGAAATACTGTATTTGCTAAATTGATACTACTATAGCACAGTACTATATGCATATTTTTAATAAAAAATTATTTTCTATTACTGTAATTCCTTAAAAAATGTTGTTCGGACTCGATAGCAGAACCCAATATGAAATTAGAGTAACGGTGTTTGGGATTGGACTAATGGATAATGATTGTTGAATTATTAGTAAGCGGTGACATGATGACAGTGACAATTGTGTGGTCAATTGTGGCAGAGAGTTGGATTTATGTGTGTCCATGGAAATTTAAATTTTGATCTAGTGTTCTTATTTCCCCCCTTTAATATGTTTTTTCCTTTCTTGAAAATAGATCGGGTTTTAATCTAAAAGATCCTAAAATTTTTGGTTCGTTTTGGTTTGAAATTTGAATATCTCAAAAAATTGATTTTAATGTCTTTAGTCAATGAAACGATTATAGTATATGTTAATTACTCCCTCCGTTTCATTAGATTTAGCTTTTTAAGTCTGAGCACGTATTAAGAAAGTGTTAATTATTATAAGTATTATGTATAGTTTGTCCAAAATGTCCATATTACCTTATTGATAATTATAGTAGTATTAATTTTTATTAGTAAGTGTGTCTATTAATTAATGTATAGAGATTTAGAGATGATAAAAGTAGAATTAATAAGGAGTAAGATAAATGATTGAATGAAAGGTTAAAATTGGAAAAAAAATGTTTATTTATTGAAAATGTAAAAAATTAAACAATATGAAACATAAAAAAAAAGGCTAAGAGCCCAAATATAATGAAATGGATGGAGTAGTTCTTATCCCGTGCAATGACGGATTGTTGATATTTTATTTTTTTATATTAAATATTTTAAATTAAAGTTTATTATTATTTTTATTATAAACTAAAGATTATTATTAAACAACAACAAAAAATAACTATACAAAACTTAGGAGTTCAAACCAAACTCTACACTTAAAAAAAATTTAATCTAAATGATATTGTTAATAAATGTTGCACTTCCTCGTATAAATAAAAAATAACACTTTTTTATATGAGATTTTTCTTATTTATTTGATGGATAAATTGACATTTTTATATATGATTATCAACTTTATTACAATAAATCAAAATTAAATCAGAATTAAACATTTTGAATTTTTTTATGATATTATATATAAGAGATATTTCTTATATTAATTTGATGGATGAAGTAGTTTTTTTTACAATTAGTATTTTTTTTTAATATGATTATCACATTTATTGTTATTAATCATAATTAAAAAAATTTATCTTTTTTATCAATTATTTTATCTCAAGTTAATGATAAGATTGAATTCTAAAAAGTTTATTCTTATTGTTCTAATAATTTTGATTTAAATTTTTTCTACAAAGAAGATGTTGTTAGTAAGCAATTGGATTCTTCTCATTGTGCTTTAGAAATAAAAAGGATATGGGCATGAACAAGACCCTTTTTTCTGGAACTCATAAAATATATACAACTGTACCATGAAAATTATTTAATTAACCTTTAATTCCAAACATGAATACTATTACAGAATCCATCTGAAAATACTTAGAAATATAAAAATATTTATATAAAATCCAAAAATTAAAAAACTAATTTTTGTTTCACCTTTAAAATAATCTAGAATTACTTTTAACTTTTATCTTGCAATATGATTGTAGTTGAAAATTAATATTATTTCGATTTTTATTTTATCTTTTTGTTTGCCCATATTTTTAAAAAACTAATATTTATTAAATAATTATAAAACAATAAATAGACTTATTTGGACCTTAATCTTTATAATGATTCATAAGATTAAAATATTTATTCATTTATATATTATTTTCATAGATTACATAAGATAAAGAGCTAAAAAAAATGCAATGCTCAATAAAATATATTACATAAATACATAAAAACAATAAAGAAAAAAAAAATTTGAAATCTATCTTCGATGAGAGACAAAAAGAATTAAAATAAAAATCATAACAATCTTCAAATAACAACACCACAAAAAAATTTATATTTTTTGGAATTCCTCGAAATTGCAATACGTAAAAATAGAAAAAGAGTTCACAACTAAAAAACAATAAAATAATATCTCTCTCATGCAGGAAATATAATACTTCTAATTTAGGTCTTCTTTTAAAATTGAAGATCATAAATTCTAAAAAATGTTTATCCGAAAAAATCACAATAAAATAAATGAAATATATATGAATATTTCTTTTGTTCTTAGATCTTAACCTTTCAGGATAAAGATATCAATTATCAAAAAAATAATTAATTAAGGCTTATTTTTTTTTCCTAAAAATTCAACAAGTTTTGATTTTAGTTGGTAAAAATTATTTTGATCGAAGTTAGTCCTTAATTTTTCAAACATTTTGGTTTTAGTTCCCCGTTAAAAAAATATGTTATCTATTGATGTGGTTAATAGAAAACAATATCAGCAGTCACGTGTTGTGGAGTGATACTAAGTAAGTGATGTGACATGGATAATTTAGGTCCATGAATGCAAAATTTTGCCAAAGAAGCATCTCCCAATAGTTTGGTGTTGGCATTTAGCAATGTGTGTGAGACTGTGGAAATGACAAAGGAAAAACGCGTAGTTCATGTGGCAAAAGTACAGATGTCAAATTTTGATAAGAGAATAGTATCACCAAGAGTTATAAGGAGTTTTTGATGAGAAAAAATTACCAAACAATTTTTTGTTTAAAAGGAGCTTTTGAGTTTAAAAAAATTGGAAACAACCAAACAACTTTAACTTTGATTTTTGAATCTTTAAATTCTAACTTTTCTTTATAAATAGCTTCCAAGTCTAAGAAAAGCTGGGCATGTTTTCAAATGAACACTTAACAAAATAATAAAAAATAATTTTTTTCTAAATATTTTGAAATGAATAATTCTTTTGTACAATGTATGTGCTCAAAACTAGTACTGTATATTATATGAACTAATATTTTTTTAGTTGTATATGAATTCAAGGACCTTGTTCTTAAATATTTTTATCTTTATATTATTTTTGTTCACTCTTATGAGAGAAGATGTTTAGGACATTACTTTGGATATGAATCCCGTTGATGGTGAAAAAGAAATTATGTTCAGTCACTCCTTAATCCTTATGATGATTTCTAAATATAATTACTCTGCGTGGCAAGAATATTTTTTTAGTGATATTTTTATTATCCCAAATTGTATTCATACCACTTTATAAATTATATTATTGATCCTGATTTGATTCATGATTTTTTATTTTTGAATTAGATTATGATTATTAAAAAAAATTACGCAACCATGAATGAATTCATGATAGTAGAAAGTTGGTTTCAAGTAAAATCATGACCACAATATATTTTTTTTTGAGTAATGTGAGTATATTATAGGCAAAATTGCTTCTTTTGTTCTTAAGTTATTTATTTGTTCTGGTTCATCAAGTTTTTTTTTTGTTTGAAAGTGGTCTTTTAAGTTTACTTATGTTAGCATAATTGATCTTTCCGTTAAATTTTTCGTCTCTAGTCATCTTTTCGGACAAAACTCCATTTTTTCCGGTCAATATTTTTTATCTCCAACCCCACTAATCCCATCACACCACCTTATGGACATGGTGGAGAGATTTGTGGCCTAATTTTAACATTTGTTGGCAAAGAATGAGCAAAGAAAAAGAAAAAAAAGGTAGAGCTTCATCGTCGAAAAAAATGGTGTTGGTCGAAAATTCCACCAAAGAAGATGACAGGAGTTGGAAAAGATGGCCGGAGACGGAAAAATTAACGGAATGACCAACCATGCTAATGGAAGTAAACTTGAGGGACCAATTTCAAACAAAAAAAACTTGAGGGATTACTTTGAAACAAGTAAATAACTTAGGTGATCAATGAAACATTTTTGCTTATATTATAAGATGCCTTTTTTAATCAACATTAAGCGTGAAAATATATAAAAAAAATAAATTTTGATCCCATATTTCTTATGAATAACATGGGATTTTATCTTGACCACCTATGAGCAGGCTTCTAGACAAAAAAATAAATTTTGACAAGCCAGAACTCACTTTAAGCTGAAATGTGTCTTATACAAGAATTGATGAGATCACTAATTTGTTGAACATAAAGGTAATAGGGAGTCATTCCAAATATTTGTATTTACCTACCATTATTGGTAGATCAAAATCCCAGATTTTCAACTTTAATTTGTCAAAAAACGTGTTTGAAAAAAACTCCAATGGAAAGAAAAATCCTTATACGTATGTGATGAGCTTTGATCAAGTTAGTGGCGCAATCTGTTCCTACGTATGTGATGAGCTTCTTTGCATTACCTGCGTCTCTGCCACAAAACTGAGAGCATGATTGCAAAATTTTACTGGGGAGGAAATGTGGAAAAATGGAAGATTTACTGGTTAAAGTGAGACAAACTGGCTATTATATTCCAAAAAAAGAGGATGGATTGGTTACTGTGGTGGACCTGGCTAGGCCGAGCTCCCCATAAACCCCGCTAAAAGCTCAAGGACCTAACAAGGGACCCACTGAACGCTTGGCCGAGCTTAGGGCTCAACGGCCGAACAAGCGCCAGATACAGGCCGACCTCATGCCTCTGATCAGGTCCGATCACCGTACGTCTTCCCAGGTCCGACATCACCCCAAAGATTCCGACACCAAGGACATGATGACGTCCCCCAGCCTTATCCGCAAGGACAGCTCACCCCATCCTTATCCGGAAGGACAGCGCACCACTCCTAGCTCATTACAGGCTGGCCCTACTTGGGCCCCAAGTTGGCCCATTAGGGCAACCAGCTCCCCCCTATAAGTAGCTCAGTACTACATGGGGCAAAGGTACATCCTCTTACCCTAATCGCCACCCTCACACACCAGTGATTAGGGTATCTCTTTGGCTTCCCCTTTGGCCACTAGAGGACTCCCAACAAACATCACACATAAACCCTAGGCAGAGTCCCCTCTAAGGTAGATTTCCCCTCCTTAGAGGTTCTCCTCGCCCTAGGACATCACATTGGCGCCGTCTGTGGGGAAAAGATAAACATCAGCCCCACCAAGAATCTACCATGTCTGACGTTCCAACAGCTCAGAGGAGAGGAAGAGGGCGTCCCAGGAGGGCACGGTCTCCGGAGGACCTACGTGAGCATCTTGAAGCCAACAGGGCAGCAAGGTCGTCACCACCTCCGCCACCGCCCCCTCCACCGCCTCCCCTTCCTCCTCCCCCACTACCTCCCCCACCGCCACCTCCTCCCCCAGAGTTTACCCATACACACAGTGGGCCTTATACCATCCATACTGATACCACCAACCCAGCTCAGTATGACAGAGGAGGTCGGCGCGTGCAGCTACGTTCTGAGCTTGGTGAGACCAACACTGAACAGAACCGCCCCCGTGGTGAGCGTGCTCAGTCTATCAGCACCACCCACCGCTCCCACTCACGTCACTCCTCCCTTTCACGAGATGCCGAACTCTCATCTCTAATGCGACAACAAATGAGAATAGTGGAGCAACAAGGAAAAGCTATCGCAGACCTACAACAGATAACCATGCACCGCCTTGCTGAACGAGTTATACCAGATCAAACCCCAGCCACAAATGAGCCAACACAACCTCTGACCATCCCAACAGACCAAGGTAACACTATACTCCCAACCCAAAACTTGGCATCTCCACAACTGTTGACACCACAAATGGTTACAACACCCCTTACTACTCTCAATCAGTTACCTCAAACACCACCTTTTGATGACCAACAAGCCGACCCCGACGATGTCCATCCAGGCCACCCCTTCACCCCAGCAGTCATGTCCTACCAGCCACCACCTGGGTACCTCGGGCCAACCAACATCGCTAGGTACAACGGCCTGACCGACCCGCAGGAACACGTCCTCAATTATGAAGGCGCAATTAACTTTCATGGGGGAGGAGATCGGCTGAAGTGTCGGGCCTTCTCCATGACCCTCCAAGCTCCCGTCCTGCGTTGGTTTTCCACACTGCCAAGAAATTCCATCAATAACTGGAAAGAAATGAAGCAAGCATTCCTCAATAGGTACACCGCAAGTTGCATACAGCCAAGGTCGGATCACACCCTAGCAACAGTAACCCAGAAGCCAGATGAAACACTGCGTGCGTATTTGCACAGATTCCACACTGAATCCAGCTCGGTCCCTCACTTATCACCCGAGGTAGCCATACTCCTCCTTACTCAAGGATTGCTCGAAGGAGGATTCAAAGATTCCTTGGTTGGAAGACCGCCGAGGGACATGGCCGAGCTGAGACAGCGGTCAAATAAGTACATTAACTTAGAAGAATTCACCAAAGGACAGACTAATAGAATGGAAAACAGCCAAGCTACAGTTCAATGTGCCCTTCCCCGAGGTCGCCCTCGAGGCAACAGGGACGAGAAATGAGGAAGATCAGACCAAGGTGACCGAGGACGCCCCAACCCCGGGCACCAAGAGGACCGTCGACGTCCCTACACCACCAAGTATGATGTGTACACCCCCCTAACAGTCCCGAGATCTCAAGTCTGGAGAGAGACTATGCAAACCGACCTCAGGGGGGTAACTCGCCCCCCTTTCCTCAGAAATCAAAGTAATATCAGAGATAGGTCGAAATACTGTAATTTCCATGATGGGTATGGGCATCACACCGACCAATGCACTTGGCTTCGGGATGTGATCGAAGACATGATAAGGAAGGGAAAATTACAACAGTATGTAAGAGAAGCAGTAGAAAGGAAAGGCCGAAGAAGAACCCGCAGCCCGGATAATGATAAAGGCAAAGCAAAAGCGGAGCCATCCCCCGAGAAGAGAGATGAGGAGCCACAATGAGTAAGCTTGGTCGCGATCCAAGACATGGATAAGTCACCAGAAAACCTACGGGTAGAAACTATCTCCGGAGGTTTCGCAGGTGGAGGAGAAATGAGAGCAGATAGGAAAAGGTACATCAACCAAATCCTGGCAGTACACCACAAGCCCATTTACAAAAAGCCGTCTCGAGATATTCCCATCGTTTTCTCCGACCTGGATATGGAAGATGTTGTCCCCGATCATAATGACCCCATGGTAATAACCGCGCTGATAGGAAATTTTGAAGTCGCCAGGGTTTTTGTCGATCAAGGGAGTTCGGCCGACATTCTCTTCCTGCACACTTTTCAAGCATTAAAACTCAGATCATCTGACCTCCTCAAGTTTGAAGGAAACCTCATCAGCTTTACAGGAGAAGCAATCCGCCCCCTCGGAGCTATCCATCTTCCGATAACCCTGGGTAAGCAACCTTCAGCCCGGACGGAGATTATAAAATTCTTGGTAGTAAACTCTGATTCCCCATACAACGTCATTCTGGGACGAACCTTCCTCCAAGCCTTTGGGGCGGTAGTTTCTACGGTCCACCTAGCAATGAAGTTTGTTGGTTCAGACGACAAGGTCGTCACTGTAAAGGCCGACCAAGTAAAAGCCCGAATTTGCTATAATGCAAGTCTACGGGAAGGAAAAAGGAAGCAGAAAGAATCCACTGATCCAACCTTGACCAAAGGACAAATTTTAGGCATCGAGGTCAGAAAAGAGAGTCCAGGACAACAAGACGACAACGGTCCTACCGACCAAACCCGATCTGGGATCAACAGCTTTTTCATAATCAAAAAGCACCTCCTTCTCCTCCTACAAACTCGGCAGCCCCCAAGTGGCTTCAAGCTGGTTAAGTATCCCAGGCATTCCTCCTCGGTTCAGAAGGAGACAGCTAAGAAGAAAAAAGCAGAAACAAACACTGGAGCAAAATGTCCTGATCCTGCAAGCGCGGAAGATCAGCGCTCCAAGAGTGAAACCTGAGCCTCGGTCCCCGAAGGGTGTGAGCACGGTTCTAAGACAAGCAGATCCCAACAGAGGTGCTCACGAAGCACAGACTCTGGGACACTGTCTAAGGAGCCGAACTCAGTAAAGCCCTTAGATCACCACCCTACTGAGAACCTACATCGCCCAAACAAGTTTACCTCAGAAGCAAGTCACGGTTACCAAAAAGCTCTACTTAAATTCCTAATCAAAATGTTTGCCTATCAGTTTAGGCTTTTTAATTCATGTTTGGCCAGCGTGCCTTTTCATTGTGAGATATCCACCTTTTTAAGTTCGGCCATAGCACCCTTTCATTGTGAGATATCCATCTTTCCAAGGTCGGCCAGAGTGCCACCACTATGAAATACCAAGTTTATTTTCAAAAGGCAATGTATTCTGACATCTAATCAATGAAATACAAACTTGCCCTTTACTCAAGTGCCACAGTTTTATATACGTACGTACTAGCTTCTCATTTAGCACTAGCCACCTAAATGTTGCATGGCGCTATGCACAGCCTACATCTCCCAAAAGAGATCGGCTCATATGCACAATGTACAAGGGACACCCGATGATGTACAGCTTGCAGTGAAATGTTTTTACATCACTTCACTCAGCAACCTCTTCCACATCGGGGTAGAGGACACCCACCTCGGCCAAGACGGGATGTTCCGAGTTCCCTACCGTATGCCCTTATATACAGCACCTCTTTCCAGGGGAAACCTTATAAGATTACTGCACTTACTGAGTAACCCGATCTAAACCTTAAAACGATCATGGGTGACTTGGGTGTGAGAAAGCTTCATAGACCAAGGCCCTTAATAATTCGTTATACGTCACAAGTTAAACTTAATACTTGCGTAAACAACGATGTAAAACCACGCAACAGATCTCACTATCTCGCGTTGCCTAAAAACTTTTTCAACGTATGCAACAAGTTAAGCAAAATATGAACTTGCATTAAGTTAAAAACAAACTGTTATCAGGTGACAGTCAGCATATCCAACAAAGTTGTTACAAAGAAAAATCATGCTGCCCAGCATAAGGGACTTACGCCATGTCAATCCTCTACGTCGGATAACACAACCGACCTCGGATCAAAATCTTCTTCCATTCTCTCGGCCAGGGGGTCAGGAAGATTCTCCTCAGGCTGGTCAAGATCAACTTCGGCTCTATCTCTCCCATAATCCACCATCTTGCCATCCTCTACCCCATAGGCGGCACTAGCCCCAACCACCCTAATTCGGAGACCAGGATTCAAGTGCAGAACCTGCTCCACCGCACTGGCGAAGATTTTGTTTCCAGCTTTCTCAAACTGGAAATCAGCTTCCTATGCCGCCACTTTGTGCTTAAGTGTTTGGGCAGCCCTCCTTTTCAGCAGGGTCCTAACTTTCTCCACCTCGGCCAACCCCTCCTGCCGACCAGCCTCCCTAACCTCAGCCTTCATCTGAGCCATGGCCTCCTCATTCTGCTTTTGGAGCTCCGCGATATGTTGCCGATGTTTTTCTTCCAGCTCCGCCAGCTTCTCTTCGGCCGCTTTCTTCCTCTGTCTTAGATCCTCCACCTCCGCCGCAGCCTCCAACCGAGCTTTCTTCTGAGCGGGTGATATACCCTCTGCCACATCGTCAGCAACCTCGGATAGAACACTAAACATGGTACATGCCCTTTTCATCTGAATAGCAAAGTCTTCGGCCTTCTTCTTCCACTCAGCCCCCGACATCTTCAGAATTCCCTCTCTAACTGAGGGACCGATGGTGACTACTGGAGGTCGGGAAGAACCTTCAGATCCCCGGCCCTGAGCAGGCGAGCTCGGCGCGACAACCATCTCTCCGTCCGAGCTAGCCGCCGGTTGAGGAGCCTGCACAAGGATAACGGCAGGCGGAGTAGGTTGAAGAGGACCAGAACCTGTCGAGGTCGTATCAGCAGTGACCTCGGTGGCTGCCACCTCGGCGACGACGGCAACATCAGCAGGAGATGTGGAAGCCTTCTTTTTGCGCGCTTCCAAGGCAGCCCTCATCGCTTTAGAAGACATGTTGGCCCAATATTTCTCTGCAAAGCACAAAGAAAAGAAACAAAGAAATCAGCAAAAGACAAAAAGAATAGATTACAAAGGCAAAAAAGTGAAAAGCTATCTACCAATGTTTGTTAAGACTTCTCGGACTGGGCACGTCATGAACACTCCTATATCAAGCTGAGACTTGCGAGCTCGGTACTCAGTTTGAAAGTGGAAGGCTGTAACAGCCTCATCGGCATCCAAGGTCGTCCCTGACCACCGTTGAGGTGCCTCCGAATGTCGGATGAAAAATTCTTGTGTCCATTCTAAGGGAAATCTCGGTTTCGTTTCTCCCATAAACCAGGGGAGACCAGAACCCACATGTTGGTACTTAAAGAAGCGCGGTTTGAATTGTTTCCATGATTCAGAGAACATCCCAAAAAGCCCATAACGACCTCGAGCCTTGGTCGATACCCAAAGCCGACCTGAGACACCCTCCTTGTTACTAACGAACGGATTGTACACCCACAGGAAGAGCCGAGCTGTGCAAACCAGGTTCCTAGCGTTACAATATCTCTGAAAGGCTCGGAGAAAAGACCAAGTATTGGGATGGAGCTAAGAGGGAGTCAGGCCGAGTTCGTTCAATACCCTAATCTCTATGTCGGTGAAAGGCAAGCTCACCCTTAAATTTTGAATAAGGTCGGCGTAGAAGAAGAAAGAGCTATTGTCAGTCCGAGAACAAATCCTGTCATTGGCTGAGCAGGGTAGAATTTTGTAGTTATCACCAGCATCCCCCGAGCTGGGAAGCACGACCTCCCGCACTGCCATGAGCTGGTCATCTGAAACTAAGCTGGATTGGACTCCCTTGGGCTCCACGTCAACCCAAGTGTATAATTCGGCATCAAAGGGAGCAGGGTACAGTTCAGGTCGGACGATGCACTTCCGAGGAGCCATAGTACCTGCGGAAGGACAGGGGATCTCGAAGTTAGTTCTCCGGGTCGCGAAAAATAAACCACCCGAAAACCCCCTCGAGGTAGTCCCGAGGGGCGAGCATCTCCCCTCTTCCACAGGTACCCCCCGTTCAAACAATTTCTCCCTTTCCATCCTCTCGTAATCGGCACGCTCTCTGCCATCTACAAACTCAGCCCAAGCATACTCCTTAATCCATTTTCGTTTCTATTCGGAGTTCCGAGGGTAGACGACTTCGACGGGGTCAACCTCCAGAACCCGCCGCTCGTACTTCCGCCCAAACTCCCTCCTGCGCCGCAGCATCTCATCCACCTCCGTGGACGAGCAGGAGGAAGAAGAGGAACCATCCTCTTCCTCACTACTGCTTGACGAAAGAAGAACCATCCCAGCTCATTTCCTAAGCCATTCATTACTCATATTGAACCTAGTTTGTACCTTGAACCCACTGTGAATAAACCCACAAAACAGCGAAATTAAAACCCCCAAAAGAAATCCTGAAATCCTAACCCTACCCCTTGAGGAAAAACCAAAATATAGGATCAAAATCAGAAACTATGCACAAAAATCAGAAAAGGAAACCTATGAAGGCACCAAAACAGCAATTATTTCAAAAGAGGAAGAGACGAAGTAAGTACCTTGCAGAGTGCAGAAACGAATCAAATGCAGAAGCAACTCGCAAGCAGCGGAAGACACGCCCTTCCGTAAAGAAAAGGAAGAAATACAAGGGATCAAACAAAGTCTAGAAGTAGCAAAGAAGAAACGAAATATAGGAGGAACCTTTGAGTATAGTGAGAGATCTGCAGAAGTGAAAAAAGAAGGGGAGCCTTGTCTAGTCGAAGAAGATAATGGTAAATGAGAGACAAATGAAGAGACGGGGACGGTGAAGGAGGAAAAAAGGACACTCTGGGTAAAACTGAAAAGAAGCGGTTTTCCCTCCAGTTTTGAATAATGGGCCTGGCCCACATAAAACCCTATTCAATGCCTAACCCCTAGGATCGAGGCACGTGGCGCACGGCCACAAGATTCGAGGATCTCGAATAACGTCACAATGATAGTGACACTTCGAAAACAGAGCTTTCTGACACGTGTCAGGTACCACATCGGTACTAGATAAATGGGCAGCTGTCAAGTGTACTCTGACGTTAAGGTGGAGACAGCTGGAACCAGTCCTTCCACTTGACCAGATGGCCAAGTCCTGAAACCCTCCGGAACCTCGGAGCAAGCCCCAAAGAGCCTTGACCGAGCTGGGGGGCTTATGTGGTAAACTCGACCGTAAAATGATGGACTTCGGGAAGATATCTAAACCACGACCTCGGAGCAAGCCTCAAAGAGCCTTGACCGAGCTGGGGGGCTTATGTGGTGGACCTGGCTAGGCCGAGCTCCCCATAAACCCCGCTAAAAGCTCAAGGACCTAACAAGGGACCCACTGAACGCTTGGCCGAGCTCAGGGCTCAACGGCCGAACAAGCGCCAGATACAGGCCGACCTCATGCCTCTGATCAGGTCCGATCTCCGTACGTCTTCCCAGGTCCGACATCACCCCAAAGATTCCGACACCAAGGACATGATGACGTCCCCCAGCCTTATCCGCAAGGACAGCTCACCCCATCCTTATCCGGAAGGACAGCGCACCACTCCTAGCTCATTACAGGCTGGCCCTACTTGGCCCCCAAGTTGGCCCATTTGGGCAACCAGCTCCCCCCTATAAGTAGCTCAGTACTACATGGGGCAAAGGTACGTCCTCTTACCCTAATCGCCACCCTCACACACCAGTGATTAGGGTATCTCTTTGGCTTCCCCTTTGGTCACTAGAGGACTCCCAACAAACATCACACATAAACCCTAGGCAGAGTCCCCTCTAAGGTAGATTTCCCCTCCTTAGAGGTTCTCCTCGCCCTAGGACATCACAGTTACGTTTTAGAAGTATCATGACTTTTAATAAAGCTCTCTTGTCCAAATAGTTATAATGGCCATACATACACATTATATTGATCAAATTACAACTGCTAGCTTTGCTTCATGGCTGTCAATATTCCTAAATATGGATACTACTGGGAGGTGGAGTGGGAGTGGGAGGGGCACTGGACTGGCTGTATGCTACATGGCAAAGAAGGAATTGAATTTGTTGATTTTTGATGGAAGGAAATAGAGGGATGGAGTCCACAAGCCTCTGAGAGGATCCCGAGCGAGCATCCTTTCCTAGCCTCTGAGAGGATCCCGAGCGAGCATCCTTAAAAGTGGAATGTGGGATCGGAATGGATAGTAATATAATGGGGTCTTTATGGCATCGACAACAAATTAAAACTAACTCACCTTTGAAGCATTGGAGGCCAGTATTGCAGAAGGCCAGGGTTGACGCTGGAAACACTGGTTGAATTAGCTAGCTAGGCATCACCCACATTCAACTATATTCAGATTCCCTCATACTTGTCCAGGCCAGGCTTGGAAAAGGAAGACTACCAATAGATCTTACTTGGACGATGTGGTGAAGATTGCAAAACTATGCTGCCTCATTTGGCCTTACTTGACCTTAATCACATTTCACAAACCAAGAGTAGAGAATGTAGTTGTTGACAAATTAGCAAACTATGCTTTAATTTTGTAGTGCATGATAGGTTGTGGTTAGAAGATATCCCAACCTTAATTGCCCCCTTAGTTGGGACTGATCTTGATGGATGGCCATGTAAACTCTTCTTTGTTTAATTAATAAACATGGCATAACTTAAAAAAAATAAAAAATGAACATTGAGCGTTAAGCTCATGAAAGAGAGAAATAGGAATGAAAGTGAAAACTCCTACAAAATACTCCCTCAATTTCTATATATATAGTTTTTCCAATATAAACTTCCAAACCAATAAATTTAATTATTATAATTATTTTTTATAATTATTTTTTCTTTCAAATTTAACTTTTATTTTTGGCATCAAGTACTATTAATATCATAGCACTAACTATTTTCTTAACATCACTTTTAATGAGGTGTTTGTTTTAGAGTAAAATTATGTTTTAAGCATTTTTATCATTGTCAATGCATATTATAATTTTAGATTATATTTTTGAAAAAAAATAAGGCTAAATTACGTATTTGATCTCTTACCTTATTTTTGGTATCATATTGGTCCTTCATTTTTCTTTTTCTATCAAATTGGTTTTTAAGTCACTATTCATTCTACGTGCCAACATCATATTGGTCCACATTTGCAATGTTGGAAAGAAAAATAACACGTGTACGTATCTAATTGGTCCATAGAGCATATGAACAGTGATTCAAGGACCAAATTGATAGTGAAAAGAAACGGGAGAGACCAATATAATACAAAAAAAATGTAAGTGACCAAGTTGAAATTGAAAAATAAGATAAGGAATCAAATACATAGTTTAGGCAAAAAAAAATCAAAATCCAACATTTCCTTCGTAGGAGTCGTAGTTGATAACTTTTGATAAGATTTTTTTTTTTAGATTTATGTCATTTTTCTATTCTACCGTTATCACTCCAAAAGCAATAACTATTTACTTATCGCTCCATACACTTTTTTGTAATTTATTCACTAAAAATAATATTATTTTTTCTACACTCTAACTAAAACAGATAAATTTAAATTTATTTTTCACTTAAAAAATTCAAACATAAATACATTATAATTTTAATATATTATAATCTAATATTATAATAATATATAAGAATAATGATATTTAATTTTATTGGTGATTAAAAAAATGAAAAGTAATTTTTGTGTTGAAGAAAGGCGGAGGAGGTTGTTGGCTATGTTCGGCAACACGAGTTAGGAGCTTTAATTTTTAGCTAGTTAGGAGTTTTTAGATTCAGTCAATAAGCTACTAACCCCGTTCGGTGAATACAAATTAGAAGAAGCTTATAGCTTTTAAAAAAGGAGCTTGTAGCTTTTGAAAGCTAGCTTTTAGAAAGTAGCTTTCCAGAAACTAAACTAGCTTTCAATAATTCATATACCAATTATACCCTGAAACAAAATTTAAAATTATTTTACTACCCTTTAATTAATTATTAATTATAATTTAGTAATTTTTTTATAATTAATTAATTAACTAACTACATAATTAATAAATTAAGAAAAAAATGAATTAAGAAAAAAATGAATTTAATTAATTAATTAACTATCTATTTAATAAATAAGAAAAAAAATTAGAAAATATAAAATAATAAAATGTTGCATGGTCTTTTTGGTCATTTAATAACTTTTAGCTACTTCAAAAGCTAGTTTTGCCTAACAACATAATTATAAATAGTAAACTAAACAGCTGTAAGCTCATAACTTCTAACTAGCTTAACAATTACAAACTAAAAGTTGATAACTACAAGTTACAAGCTCACATGTACAACCATTATATAATAGTAAAAGAAGTGCATAACATAACGTAAAGACCGAAGACAAGCTTATCTTGTTAGTGGGACATCCACTTTATGTAGTTGTTGGATCTCCATGCAATACTCGGTGCCACCTCATCCCATCCGAATCCGATCGATCCTATCCGGTTGTTGTTCTTTCTGTTAGTAATAACTAATAATACTCCGTATGATATGATATGAGATGATGGTAACAATTAATTAATTATTAATAATGAATGATACAATAAATGATTAGTGATTTGGAAGATTGGAATAAAGGGAAGGAAGGAGAAGAGAAAAATGGAGATAGAGAGATCGGAGGCAATGGAGTCAGAGTCAGAGATGATATCACACAAGGCTTATGCCAGAATTGGATTACTCGGCAATCCAAGCGATGTTTATTACGGCAACACCATCTCTCTTTCCCTTGCCAACTTCTTCGCCATTGTTAAATTATCTCCCTCCGATGATCTCTTCATCCAACCTCACCCTGTTCATGATTTCGTTCATTTCTCCTCCCTCTCTCACTTGGTTGGGAGGGTCAACTCCGAGGGTTACTATGGAGGGGTGCGCTTGCTTATGGCTATTTGCAAAGTATTCTTCAATTATTGCAAAGATAACAGTATTCATCTTCATCATAGGAATTTCACTCTCTCTTATGACACTAACATCCCTCGCCAGACAGGGCTTTCAGGCTCCAGTGCTATTGTGTGTGCTGCATTGAACTGTTTTCTTGATTTCTACAAAGTCAGGGATCAAATCAAGGTGGAGGTGAGGCCTAACCTCATCCTCGCTGCTGAGAAAGAGCTTGGCATTGTTGCTGGCCTTCAAGATCGTGTCGCACAAGTTTATGGCGGCATAGTTTACATGGTCAGTACATTTCTTCAAGTTTCAATTCCGTTAGTTTAAGCCATTCATTTCAAATCAAATCTGTATATAAATTAACCAACAATGGATACCATTGAGTAAGGTGATTTTCTTTGATAGGACTTCAACGAGGAAAACATGGATAAACTGGGCCACGGAATTTATACACCCATGGATTTGAGTCTCCTCCCGCCTTTGCATCTCATCTATGCCGAGAATCCTAGTGATTCTGGGAAGGTTAGTAACACGGAATGACTTCATCACTATTATTGTTATTTGCTCTCTACCTTTGCCTGCAATAACTAATACGTACAGTAATGTTTATCAGTTATCACATCCCCTTTTCCATGTTCTTTTTCCTGCATATATATGTTTCTTGATATGTAAAACGAGTACTTTCTTAAATTCTTAAGTCCTTACCGACTTGCCGTGATAAAAGTATGTCAAAATGGCAACTAAATTTTGTTATTAGGTTGGTTGCTATACACTACACTGAAAGAAGCTTTCCTCTTATATGGTTTTTCGTATATAAATTTTAACATGAATAGTGCAACCTGTAGGTTCATAGTAAAGTTCGGCAGAGGTGGCTTGATGGTGATGAGTTCATTGTGTCATCAATGCGGGAAGTAGCGAATATAGCAAAAGAAGGGAAGACAGCATTAGAAGAAAAGGACTACTCAAAACTTGCAGCTCTCATTAACCGAAATTTTGACCTGAGAAGGTAATTCACATTTTTCCATCTCAGTATATATAGACGCTCTTCGTAATCTGACTGATAGAAATCACTATACAGTTCTGAAATTTATATATGATGGTTTCAAGCAGCAATTTAACTATTGATAGGAAATGGTTCTTTGATAAGCTGTCACAATTGAGAACTCTACCCCATTGCCGTGCATAGGCTAAGCTCCAAGCCTAGCAAGCCTATTGATGACATAACTCAACTCCGATATCCCAATATACAGTAATCATAATCTATATTTTTTAGATGTGCTAATGCAATAAAGATAAAGTTGATAAATAAGCAACAATAGAAGAATGTTGTAAGTATGTGAGTGAGGGGTAACTTCATTGAGACTCTAACACCTTCACAAAGAATCTACACTGTACATTGCGAATCGATTATTAGGCTTCCTTGCCTTATCTTACCTTTTGTTTGGCCCATTGAACTATTATGTAACCTCCTCCTTGACTCTCCTGTCAAAATCAATCAGAGGGCCTCATATACTTCGGGCCAAACAAAAGGGAAGATTCTTCTATAAACCCAATCCACTTTATGCATTTCTGCATTGTTTACCTCAGTGATGATTTCTTTGCAAATCCAAGGAACAGCATGGTGCTACTTAGTGTTCCTCAGACATTCAGTTCATGCTCTTAAGCTGTCCTACTGAGCATTCCGTTCGGGTGCTAGTTTTCTTTACCACCCAGCATAGTTTGGTTGCTTCAAAATGATTGTTATGGACATGGTAGTTAAAGCGTAGATTTAAGCTTGGCACGGGGAGGGGGGGTAGGATCGTAAAAGCGGTGAAGCGTAACACGAAGCGTAGTTTCAACCAAAATACAAAATTACACTTGAAAAAAAAACCATATAACATATATATATATTTCCAGAAAATTAGAGGAAAAATTAGCAATAAGTCATATAATATATCAAGTACGAAATTAAAAAAGAAAAACAAAAAGCAAAATAGTCATGTCTCATAACTCATAAATCAAAACTCAAACCCTATAATCTATATAAACTATAGTCCTAGACTTCTAATCAAGCAAATTTTGCAATCCAACATCATAGTAGTCAACCTCCACCATTACATCTTCATCTACATGATCATCATTGTCAAAGTTAGGAATCTCATCTTCTAGAGGTGCACTAGCAGTAGCACTAGCATCAACATTAGTATCTTCTACTTGATCCAATTCAACCAAGTCTTCATCATTTGGAGCATTTTCTACATTCTCCACAATCCAATCATCATCGGAATCAAGGTCATCAATGCTATAGTCGTTTCCTTTTCTAACTTTCTTCTTCTTGCCCAATTTGGAATTGGTCATCACATAAACAACATCATTCATCGTCTTTTGCATTAAACGATTCCTTCTCTTTGTATGCACCTAAAAAATTCATACTTAGTTAAGACATATACTACTAGCCACTAGGCATGTGAATGAAGCAAAGAACATTATATAGGATTGAAAATTTACCATCTCAAAGGCACTCCAATTCCTCTCGCAGCCAGATGAACTACAAGTCAAGCTTGATACACGAATGGCAAATTGTTGCAATTCTGGATGTTCATCACCATAAGATTCCCACCATTGAGCTGGAGTCTTGGTTTTAACTCCGGCCATGGCAATTGGACTTCCAAAAAACTTTTCTTTGTTTTTAAAATCCTCAAGTTGTTCATCAATTTTGGTTATTTCTTCCATATTTCCAACCATCCTTTCAAGACAATCATACAACCCCCTTTTAACTTCAAAATCAACTTTGAAACCAGGAGCATAATGCAATTTCGGGTTAAGATAGTAGCCTGCTGCATGTAGAGGCCTATGGAGTTGATTGTCTCATCTTTGATCAATGATCTCCCATATTGGCAAATAACTATTACAATTTACAATGAAATATTCAAAATAATTTTCAACATTGTATATAATTGCAAATCACAAATAAAGAATAGTTACAAAATTTACCTCTTTTTAATATCATTGAATGCGGTTTGTATTTTCTCCTTGGCTTGGTCCATTGCCTCATATATAAATCCCATGGCTGGCTTCTCCTCTGAATCCACCAATCTAAGCACTTTAATAAGTGGATAAGCACCCTTCAGGCATTCCACGATGTTCTTCCAAAACTCTTTATCCATAACCACACTCTCAATGAATTTCCCATCTTTAGTCTTTGAACATTGACTTGATGTCCACTCATTAGATGTGAACATCCTTATCAGTGCTCTCTTATTATCATTCAAGCATCCCAAAGTCAAATACGAAGTGGCAAACCGTGTGGCTGCAGGCCTAATCAAATCTGTCCCTTTCGTATGGAAATGCAACAATGATGTAAGGGAAGTCCTTGAATAGATATAGGTTGTAATTTTTTTACCTTTTGCAATTGTCTCCTTGTGGATAGGTAATTTCTTCTCAAAGTCCTCTAGCATTAAGTCAATGCAGTGAGCAGCGCAAGGTGTCCAATACAGCTTCTTTCTCTTTGTCATCAACAACTCCCCGGCTGCCTTGTAGTTTGCAGCATTGTCCGTCACAATCTGAACAACATTTTCTTCTCCAACCTCTTCAACAATCTCATCCATCATCTTGAACACCTTGTCAGCAGTTTTGGGAAAATGAGATGCATCAATAGACTTCAAAAACACAGTTCCTTTGGGACTATTGACTAAGAAGTTCAATATGGTCCTTCTCCTTTTATCAGTCCAGCCATCCGTCATTATCGTGCATCCTACTTTCTTCCACACAGATTTATGTTCCTCCATTGCTAGCTTAGTGGATTCAACTTGTTGCTTCAAATACTTCACCCTGATCTCATGATAGGACGGGGGTTTGAATCCAGTGCCAAGCCTAGCAACCAAATCAAACATGTTCGTAAATTCCTCACTCCTTGCAACATTGAAAGGTATAGCATTGTTGTAAAAAAATTGTGCAATAGCTTGACATGCTTCCTCCCTCAAACCCTTCTTGAATATGCTATTGATGGTGGGTTGTGAGCTCCCCTTCCTCTTGAAAAGTGCAGCAGCATTGTCAACCTCTTTTTGAACCCCCTCTTCTTCATCATCTCCCCCGTCACGTTGTTTTCTCTTCTTTTGTAGATTTTTTTCTAATGTTGCTACAATATCGAACATCTCCTTGCTTACTTCATCAGGGACATTCTCACAAGGTTCAGCATCCTTCCTAGTTTTAGCCAAATGGTGTTTCAATCGGTAAACCCCTCCGTTTGAGATATATTTACAATATTTGCATTTTATTTTTCTGATACTTCCATCCACTGATATCCCATGCTTCCATGCCACATCTGTTCGATTGCCTGCAGCATGCTTTGGAACCTTACGAGTTTCACTAGAAGAACCAGTAGTAGCAGAGGCTCCAACACCAGACATATTTCAGACAAAACAACAAAGTTTGATGTTTGAAGAAGAGGGAAAAAAAAACAAGAGCAGTTAACGTTTGAAGAAGGGGAAAAAAAAAACAGAGCAGTGACTGGAGAAGAAAAAACGTGAGAGAATGAAAGAAGAAGAACGAATGATGAATGAAGGGAAGAAGAAGAAGAAAAAAAACAGAGCAGTGAATGGCATAAATTTTGTTGCAAATCATAAATTAGATTGGGCGTTGAATTGCACGTTTTCACGCTTTGGAGCGCGCTTTTGACTACGTTACTTATGGATTCATCAATTAATGAGTGCAGATTAATTGACACTTATTCTCAAATGTAACTTCGTCACAAAATTACCCACTTACATTCCCTGATAAATGTACCATTAATCTTACTGAATTTAACACTAATAGTCTAATACAACTCAAGTACTACGCTCTCTTTTCATGAGTTTTGACCATTTTAGGCTTTTCCCCTTTGATTATTGCACAAGCATTTTATTCAAACATTTTTATGTGATGTGACATCAATTACGGATGTACTTGGATTACCGTGCATGTGACTTATATATGAGATTCAACCGGTGTATCTTGTATATCAAAATGTTGCAAATCATAAATTTTGTTTCTCCTAAAAAATGAAAGGCATAGAAAAATTGAAACTATGGACATTTTCTTCTAAACTTTTGTTGCTGGGATATTTTTTTGTGCAGGTCAATGTTTGGAGATGAGGCACTTGGTGATTTGAACATAAAAATGGTGGAGACTGCTAGAGAGGTTGGTGCTGCATCAAAATTTACAGGTAGTGGAGGAGCTGTTGTGGTATTTTGTCCTGAGGGGGATTCTCAAGCAAAGCTTCTAGAGGATGAATGTCACAAGGCAGGATTTGTGATACAACCTGTTCAACTTGTTCCTTCAATGCTAAATGAAATTGACTTGAAAACCTTGCAAAATGGAAGGGATTAAAAAAAAAAAAAAGAAAAAAAGAAAGAGTTGTTCTTAAGAAGAAGCTGCATTCATTTCTAAGTGGTGGATAACTTTTTTTGGTTCTTTTAATATTTATGTATGGATATCAGGTGATGTATGTTTGAAGTTAGACAATTTTCAAATGTTGACTTAATTTTCTTTAATATATTATCAGATGTATCCTCAATCACTTATTTGTGATTCAATTTTTATTACTCTTGATCTTTAAATGATATACTCCATTAGACAAGCCTCGGCTATAGAATGAAAAAGGAGAATTACCAAGAAACAATTTTAAGTCAGTGCAACTTATAGATGGCATTGACCTAAGAATCAATGGTTTAGTTGCAAGAGCTGAAAGCTAATCCTGATAGAAATGCAAAGGGTACGGTCTAGATAAATCAAAAGGACCATTTGCTACATTTGTTGGCAGAATGGCACTCTTAAAAGGGGAGCTGTTTTTGAAAAAGTTGGTATCTTAAGCTCAAGTTGTACTGTTGTAGGCAACTTTTTTGTTATATCAATGCTACAAGTTTGTGGTTTCCCTTAACATGTGCTTGGATTGAATCACAGCATAAGTTTGACAATAAAAAAAAAATGCTGGATGTTGATAAAGTTTACTCATCTTCATTGAAACTATTTATGTGAATTCATTGATTGACTGCATAACTCATCTGCAATTAAATTACATTCATTATTATATTTACATGTATACGCATGCACATACATAAAAAAAAAGGATAGATATGCATCTGCATGTGATCCTAAAGGTCTTTATAATTATGGTTTTATTAACCTTAACCCTTGGGGTCGAATGTAAGTTCCTAAAAGGCTTATTTATGTCTGGTGCCCCTGTAGTTTGCACCTATTTTGTCAGACGCCCTTTAACTTTATTTTTCAACAAATATACCCCTAAAGTTTGCTCTGGTGAGCCATATACCCCTGCATGTCAATTCCGGCCACCGGTGCTGACGTGGACCGCCGGAGTCAGCAAGTGGTGGAAATAGGAGCCCTTCTAGTTCGAGTCTTTTTTGTCAGATACCCCTATATATAACTTCAAAAATTCATATCTTTTAAACCGTAAGTCCAAAAATTACAAATTTTATGTCAAAACGATCGTATTGAAATACAGAAATTTAAAATGTAATTATTTTACTTTTATGGATAGTTTTCTAAAAAAATGTTTTTTGGGAAATTTTCTATACGAATTTTGAATTTATGAATTATTAAAAATAATTTATGAATTAGATTGCACTAGTTTTTATTATAGTTTGAGGATCATAAAAATCATGAGTTTTGGCTTTTAAAAATAAATTGTAAAAAACTATAAAAAAAAAGCTATAAAAAAAACTAAATTTAAAATCATCGGAGACTGACATAGTCAAAACTCATGATTTTTATGTTCCTCGAACTACAATAAAAACTAGTTCAATCCAATTCATAAATTATTTTTAATAATTCATAAATTCAAAATTCATATAGAAAATTTTCCAAAAAATAATTTTTTAGAAAACTATCCATAAAAGTAAAATAATTTCATATTAAAATTCTATATTTCAATACGATCGTTTTGATATAAAATTTGTAATTTTTGGACTTACGGTTTAAAAGATATGAATTTTTGAAGTTATATATAGGGGTATCTGACCAAAAAGACTCAAACTAGAAGAGCTTCTATTTCTACCACTTGCTGACTCCGGTGGTCCACGTCAGCACCGGTGGCCGAAAATGACATGCAGGGGTATATGGCTCATCGGAGCAAACTTTAGGGGTATATTTGTTGAAAAATAAAGTTAAAGGGCGTCTGACAAAATAGGTGCAAATTACAGGGGCACTTGACATAAATAAGCCTTCCTAAAAATATGTGTTTCATGATAAATTGTGTATTTAAGAAGTCAAAAGTTTTTTGTGTTTAGCTTTTTAATAAAACACTTTCACTCTTGGATGTTTATCTTCCCTTGGGTTTGGGTTTAAGAAAACCCTTTAATTATGACTAAATTGTCATTTTAGCCCCTCACTTTGTAAGGAACTTTCACTTTAGTCAATGGCTTTTCAATGATTCCTCTTTAGTCCCTCACTTTAAAAAAAGCTACTCACGTTAGTCCTTAGCAACTTTCTCCGTTCATAGACATTTACATCCTACACACGAGGTTGTTAAATAACGTACATGACGTCTGGTTGCTGTGCTGCTGTCATAGATTCATTAACTGTTGTATTTTCTGCGACTGTCACAGCTTCAGCAGCTGCCTTATCTGCAGCTGCCTTGGCGTCTTAACTACCTCTTCAGCAGCCCTAACCTCTTCTTCCTCCAATTTTTGTCTTTTAAATTCAAGATCACGTATAAGACGTTAAAGGCCACGTGTGTATAGGTTATTTTTGACTAAAGTGTCCCTGTCAAAACACTTGAGGGACCACTTTGGTCCCTTCACTCTTTTTTTTTTCATTGCTTGCCCGAATCATATTGCATTGGCAATTAGTCCTCAAACACCAAAATTATCCCCCAAACCCCATTTTAATTGTGAAATGTCCATTAGACTCTTCTCCATTAAAAAAAAAAGAAACAAACCCCAAACCCCAGCAACCTCTTCACCTTCTTCTACCATGCAAACCTCAAACCCCAAACCTCAAGCAAAACCCCATAACCCCATATATCCCATAATTTTACAAACCTCATTCTCTCTTCTTCTAACTTTTCTCCCACCTTTTCAAAACCCTACCATATTCTACCTACAAACCACTTCATTTGGTTATCTATTTGTAAAGGAAGCTTCAGTGGGTTCTCTATTGGTGTTGTTGAAAGTAAAATAATCTCTTCTACGGTTTTTTTATTTTTTTTACGTAACTGTTAAAATTCCGACTAACCAGTGTCGGAATTTTAGTAAATTCCGACACGGGTATTTCGGAATTTAATTAAATTCCGAAATACATGTTTCAGAAAATTGTTAAATTCTGAAATATGTTTCTCGGAATTGTATACTTAAATAATTTGAAAAAACCATATGAAAATGTCTCTCTCTGTAACCTTTTTCCGATATACTAAATTCAGAATTTAATTAAATTCCGAAATACATGTTTCAGAAAATTGTTAAATTCTGAAATATGTTTCTCGGAATTGTATACTTAAATAATTTGAAAAAACCATATGAAAATGTCTCTCTCTGTAACCTTTTTCCGATATACTAAATTCAGAATTTAATTAAATTCCGAAATACCCGTGTCGGAATTTAAGTAAATTCCGACACGGGTTAGTCGGAATTTTAACAGTTACGTAAAAAAAATAAAAAAACCGTAGAAGAGATTATTTTACTTTCAACAACACCAATAGATAACCCACTGGAGCTTCTTTTACAAATAGATAACCAAATGAAGTGGTTTGTAAGTAGAATATGGTAGGGTTTTGAAAAGGTGAGAGAAAAGTTAGAAGAAGAGAGAATGAGGTTTGTAAAATTATGGGATATATGGAGTTATGGGGTTTTGCTTGGGGTTTGAGGTTTGAGGTTTGCATGGTAGAAGAAGGTGAAGAGGTTGCTGGGGTTTGGGATTTGTTTCTTTTTTTTTAATGGAGAAGGGTCTAATGGACATTTCACAATTAAAATCGGGTTTGGGGGATAATTTTGGTATTTGGGGACTAATTGCCTATTGCATTAAGCCTCTTCTCTAATCTTTCGGCCTTCTTCCATCCCATTCCAAGAATCTAAGCTTGCTACATTTCTTATCACTCTTAATTCAAAAAAATTATTTCTAGAATTTTAATTTGTGACATTCTGAAAAAATACAGTATTAATTGAAACTTATAAATTTATATTGCAGAGAAAAACCACAGAGATAAAATGGATGGAGAAAATTTGAATATAATTAACTAGTTATAATATACAATAAATCAAGAATTTAAACAAAGCTTTATGTATTTTATTGGACTATTTAAACACTGAATACATCAACCTCAAGAATGGAAACTTGGGCGATGGAGATATAAAATATAAGCATGGTGATATGAAAAAGAAATCATAAGCTATATATAATGACATATAGAAAAAAAATATATCAAAGTATCTGATATACAATAATTCAATAAATATATCAGATATTGATACCGCAAATCCTTAATCATTATGATGTATTAAAATTAAAAAAAACTCATAGTATTTATTTTAAAACACCGTGAATACATTGATACGATACTCATGAGAAGACAAATGTTTGAAAGAAATTAAGCATCTACTGTATATTGAAACACATACTCAATTACTCCTAGAATGGAGTATATTATTTCTCAAATTAAACCAAACTAATTAATTCCACGGAAAGCATGTAGCATTGGGCACTGTCTTCAAACATGGTCCTGTTGAAAATATATCCCAATCACATGTTGTGCAATCATCTCTTGTTTGAACATAAATGTCAAAGGAGTGAGATTCAGTTATCCATTGAAACTTCCATTCAAAGCTGCAATACCAAAGGGACCTCTTCTTAAAAGGATTAGGGACAAATCCCCAACCGTATGCTTCATTTGGCTTCAAAATCTGAATCCCTTTATCATTATTCTTGTCTTGGCAATGAAGGTTTAGCTGAGATAGTGGGGTGATCTTGTTGGTGATAGATACATGTGTTTTGTCAGGCCAGTGAAGTGGTCTAATCTCACTCTCACTCCCATTGATCTGTAACACAACAACAAACATAATGGTTAGTATAAAAAGGAATTTTAACACAATATTGTTTATCTCTACCATCGTTTGCACACTAGTAAATTGCTACAACAATGTATAAGTCTCATAGTATAGATGTGCCTCTATTATATATATATATATATATATATATATATATATATATATATATATATATATCCCTCCGGCTGACAATAAGCATGATGAATTACAAACAATACATGCATATGGTGCAAGAAAATGTGAAGAATATGCCAAAAAAATTCTCATGGCCGCCACTCTTCACTATTCAATCCTTATATGGTAACTAATAGAGGGGAAGAATATGCCGACTACATTCACCCAATAATCAATCACACTTAATAACTCCCCTATTATATACTCCTCTCTATTCTTTATTAGTATAAGTTAAAGTTACATTTTAAAAGATTTTGATGCTCTTTTTAAGGAGTTAAAATCTTTTACAGTTTATAAGGAAATGGACAAAATCCTAATCATTAAATAATTTAGCTATAAACAAAAGTATAAGTTAAACGTAGTTAAAAAAATAATGAGAAAATGGAGAATGCATTACACCATCAATGCATCATTTATCCTTTATCTATGTATGGTAATTGACTTTTAGATTAAAGTAATACAAATGAATGGTGGATGATTGATCGATGGTAATTGACTTTTAGATTAAAGTAATTTATGGAAAATGAACAACAAATGAAAAGACAAAAATAGAGAGGATCTCATTACATTTTTATAAGGCATTTTACAATTTTTGGAGCATTATATTAATTTTTATTTGTTTTTCCATATTAAATACTTTGATTTTTTTTATACTTGATCATTTATTAGTATTTGTGAACTTTTAAAAAAGAATTAAGAGTGTAAAGTTGTAATATTATAGTATCTTTTTAAAAATTAAGAAAATTAACTACCCTTCTTGACCAACATAAATTAGTTATAACAACAAGCAAAGGGAGTAGTATATTATATTCACATAGAATATGTCTTTTTTAAAAGAATAATCAAGGAGTTGATCCAATGATGCAAGGTCATCATAAATTTTCTAAGATCGTACTCAATCAAAAATCAAATGTTCAATTCCGGGAAGAAACATTTACATCTCAAGAGAGATAATCACACACCTCGAAAAAGAATATTTCTTTACCTACAAGATGAAAGGATACCTTTGTTTAACGTCTAAAAAGAATATTCTTTTTAAATAAAGAAGTCATTAAAATGTATTAAATTCTAATTAGATTTACTCGATGAAAACTTAGAATAATAAAAATAAATAAAAAATAAAATTTATATAATTTTATATTCAATGAAATGTACTTAACATCTTAGCAAAAAAATATTAAAAATGTAAAAAGAATAATTTAATTTAAATTTGTTAATTTAGGCATTATATTATACATTTTCTCTTCTAGTATAATTGTCGTTAAGGAAATGCAAGCGAATCAAAACAATTACTGAATGTGTTATTTACCAATGTAAAATGATATGTTTTGTCTGAAGTATCATAGACAACTCATATTCGTCACCAAACTCTATTTAATGTATAATAAATTAATAATATTCCATCTGTTTTATATATAATGTAACTTAAAGTTATGTACAAAGATTATAAAGTATTAAATGATGTAAGATTTTGAGATATTTTAGTTGTAGTATTCTTGTATAATCCGTATTGAAGAGAGAATGAAAGATTGAAAATTATAAAAATAAATATTATGAAAAATGTCAAAAATGTTAAATCTCGGGGTCAACTGTCTCACCCATTAGAGATGCCTACAAGCCAGCGAAGAGAATAGTCACTGCGGTCGGCGGTGGACACTCCGGTCTTAGAAAAAAAAATTATAAAAAAGTTATAATAAATAAAATTATAGAAGTAGTTGAGAAAATTAGCATATAATTATATATTGAATATGTAAAACAACAATAAATTTAAAACAAAGAAAAAAAACTTAAATTGTATTACGTATGAAAAAAATTACTGAGACACAAAGAGAAAACATAGAAAAATGATAATTAAAGCTTCCTGATTTCATAAAACTTAACGGGATATGAAATAATAAGTTAAAGGAGTAAGCATATAAAAAAAATTTACCGGTGAAGGTTAGCAAAGATGATACGGGTTCTATTGTTACTTAAGCAAGTAGTTGGATGTTCGATCCCCGACTCTTGCCTATGTAATAGGTCTCGTTAGGAGACTCCCCTGAAAGGGCCCAAGGGCAAGCAACAATATCGAAAGAATTAGTCACCTAGTTACGCGGGTGGATACCCGAAAAAAAGAAAAAAGAAAGGAGTAAGCTTAGGTATTTTTGTAGTGCCTTTGTAATATTCACCTTTGGCTGTAAAAAGGTTTGGGACAGAAGGTCCTGATCCTTTTTGGGAGTTTTGAAAGGATGAAATGGAAAGGAAAATATTTTTATTTCTTTTCTTTTTATTGGCTTCATCCCGATCTGAGAAATAATAATTTTAGGTGTTTTAAGCAAATAAAAATGAATTTGAGAAAAAGGAAAGTGTTAGGATTCCGAAGAATAGAAACATCACGAGGAAGGAAATCATCCCCTGTTTCCCATATATAAAATAGAATGAAGTGACATTTTGGTCCCTCAAGTTTTTTGACAGGGACTAAATCAAGAAATTCAATTCATTTTTAGTCTTCAAAGTTTTCCAAAAGTACCAATTTAGTCTCTGTCCTATTTTCGTTAGTCACTTCGTTGAGGGACTAAATTGGTACTTTTAAAAAACATGAAGGACTAAATTGGTACTTTTAGAAAACATAGGGACTAAAAATGAATTAAATTTCTTGAGGGACCAAAGTGTCTTTGTCGAAAAACTTAAGAGACCAAAGTGTCCCTTCACTCTATAAAATATAATCCACCTGTTTTATTATTATAAGATAAGAGTACAATAAGTAATTAAGATACTTCACATAAGATTTGTCCTAAGTTAAAAGTCTAGAAACGATAATTAAAGCAAAATTGAAGGAGTGAATATTAAGTCTACACTACCTTGAGTGATTAATAATTGAGAATAAAGTTGCTCCTGATAACAGCAGAGAAGTTATCTTCTCAATTCCACTAAAATTAAGCCACGTGTTCCAATGAACTGTTTGAACAAATAAGCATAATTAATGCACACGGAGAAGAGTCAGAACACCTTATATTTCCCAAATGTATAGATTAAACAAAACCAACATAACCAGGAGAAAGGTATTCCAATAGTGAAGGAAACAATTAAGATTACCTTCTTCCTTCATGGATCAGAGAAGGTACAAGAAAAAAACTGACCAAAGTGCATTGCCTTAGAAAATTTATACTTAGTATCCTATGCCACAACCATATTGTCGAATGAATCCTTAGTTTCAGTTTTCCGTCACTCTACTGTGAAACAAACACGGGATGGTGGTTGTCCAACAACGAGCACGAAGGTCTGTGGCGTAATTAGTGAAGTCACAGCAACCTACCTCAACTCTGCTCAGAGTGATGGCAACGCTGGTGGCGATTCGCTTGCTAGCTAGTTCGCTTCTGGTGGTGGCCACGAGGCACGAGCTCGAGCACAAAGATGGAAGTGATGGACATGGATATGCCGAAGCTCAACAGTAATGGGCTGTGACGCGAGACGTGCAGTTTGTGCTTTAACAAGGACCGGTCGTTGTGGTGGTTGGGTTCTGTGACGTTGAAGCTGAATTTTCTTTTGATTTCTTTCAATTGTTGAGTTTGAGAACTTTGGCTTTTGGGGGAGTATGAGTACTTTGGCTTTTGGGGGAGTATGAGTACGGTAATGGCTAAAGTATTGTAATTTCATCTTTCTTTTTTTTTTTCCGGATTGGAATTTATTCTTGTATATTGTGGTTTGGGATGAAGATGTTTGGAGAAGAGGAAGAGAGTAGGAACAGGGAGGTTAGAAGATACGAAGATTAAAAATAAAATAAAACAAATTAAAATTGGAACACGTGTCTTAATTTTAGTGGAATTGAGAAGATAACTTCTCTGCTGTTATCAGGAGCAACTTTATTCTCTTAATAATTATGATGATCATCAACTTCAAATTTTATATGGATATTAAAATATCTTATTTTTGAGAAAGAAGTTATCCAAACATATGAACTTGAAATTAAACATTTTTTTTATAGAAAAAACTAAAATAAGAAGGCTTAAATGCATTTTTTATCACAAGTTTATTAATTTTACAATTATAGTTCCTCTAGTTTCATAAAATCTTTTTCAAAAGTACTATGTGAACCTCCAAATTATTATTATTATTTTTTTTACAATTTACTAGTGTAATTTTTTTTATTTCATTTTGATTTTACCAATATTTTTTTTATAACTCTTGCATTTCTCAACTAAAAGTATATTTTATTTTGGAATAAGAAAAATCTACGACTGATCAACAAGCTCTATCATAATTCTGTAGATTACTTGGTTCCTTGATAAGGAATTGGATCCCTATCGTGGATATAAAAAATGTGCAATTAATAAAGACAAAATCAACCTTGGTAATCTTTAGGAGAAAATTAGTCTTAAAATATAAGACTAATTTAGAAACATATGTAACATAAAAAAAATCAAATTTAAAAAACAACTTAAATCTCCCATTTGAAAAATAATAAAAATGAACGCGAGTAACTTGAAAGTCGAAAACAAAAACCATCCATCTTTTTTTTAAAAAAAAAGTAGATATAGCTCAAATGATTATATACCAAATTTTAAAGTTTGGGAATTGGAGATCCCATATTCGATTTTGGACACCACCATTTATTTGTGGATTTAATTTTTCTTTTCCGTAAAAAAAAAAAGTTTTTTAAATTTGTTATTCCGTATTTATTAAAGTAAAAAAAAAAAAACAAAGAAAAAGAAAGAAAAACCAAACTCCATCTATTTCCATTCTCAGTTGAGCACAACGTACAAACAAGTGAGAAGCAACAACCTTTCTTTGTTTGTGAAGTGAGTTGGTTTAGTGGCGAGTGTCGTTTGGAATTGGATGGCCAAATCAATTTCTCTCACTTCTTCCTATCACCATCTCTTCAAACTCATCTCTCCTCCTTCTTCTAGAACCTTCTCTTTCTCCACCCGATATCCTCTCCAATACGACCTCATCATCAACCGCCCCCCTCCCACTTCCCAAACTCGCTCTCCCCCTCCACCTGTTCGACGCAATGCCTCCCCACCTGACAATCCCTCTTCCCCACCCGAATCACCTGAACCTGCTTCCGACCTTGACAAGGGAAAGCGCAAGTATTACAACAAGCGGAGGAAGAGGATGTACGGCGGTTCCGACTCCGACGACGACAGCAACCGGAGACCGGATGAGTCTGTTGTTGAGCTGAAGCCCGAGGTTGTGGAGTTCCCCACCTTGCACAAGAGAGAAGAGGAGTTGCATTTCTACGACGCATTCTCCTATCCATGGGAGAAGGAGAAGCATTACAAGATGGTGTATCAGCTTGAGAACAAGTATTTCCCTGCTCAGGGTCTCGATAACGCCTTCCTCCAACCAGGGGAGAAGCAGAAGCAGAACAAGGAGAAGCAGGAGCAAGATAACAAGTTGGTGTTTTTTGAAGGGAAGGGGGAAGAAGAACATGAGGAGGTCAAGGTTGCACAAGGTTCTAGAAGTAAGGATATTATTAGTGAGAAGAAGGTGGAGGAGTTTTTTAAGGGTTTGAAGAACAAGAAGAAGGATGATGGTTTGGTTGATGGGAATTATGGAGGAGGGGTAGAGCCATTTTTTTCATCAAGGAGGACTGGCCTTCCTCCTGTTTGGGATAGTCCACATGGCACTCTCCTTTTGGTTAACAAACCCAAAGGTAAGGTTAGTTTGGGAATAGCAAATTGTTGTTCTTTACAATGCGAAAATTAAATTAAAAAACAAATATTGTGAGTGATACTAGAATTGATGACATTTGGTATTTTTTAATTATTATTGAAACTGACGAGTAAATAGGGCTGTTTGTGGAAAAGAAATAATCAATGTCATTCGAAATTGAAATAAGGCTTAAGAAAAGGACCAAGACAAAGTTCAAAACTAGTGATTATATTTTGGAGCGGAGGGAGTAATATGTTACATTTATGATAACCTCATAGTTCATATATCTCTTTTAACCAACCATAGTCTTGGTATAGGGAGGAGCACAAATTGTATGACAGGTGTTGTTAGTCCGTTTGATATAGTGCTTGTTTGAGAAATGCTATCAGTTGTTTAATACTTTGCAACTATAAGACTTGTGATGTTTGTATGAGATGGAATGCTGGATGGTAAGAAGCCAACAAGAGAGTAAGCTTAGTTGAAGCATACATGCAAATATTGCGTTGGATGAGTTCACACACTAGACCAAATAGGATTATGAGGGGAAAAAAAACTCTTTAGAGAGAGAATTGAGGTAGTACCTTCTGCCTATTGTAGAATAAGATAGTAGACTGACTAAACTCTAACCCTAGGTGGTTTGGATATGGGTATAGAAGATGTGTAGAAGCCCCAATAGGGAGAATAGACCAGATGGAGGGTAGTCCAATACCAATAGTTAGAGGTCGTGTGATAGAATTTCAAGTGAAACAGAAATGTCTAATTCTCCAAGTGTGGCAGATACCATTAAGCTATTTATACAACCTATAACTTATTCCTGATTGGCTAACCACAAGGGTTCTGTTATAGTGACTGTAACTAACTAACCCTTGCTTTTAGCTGTCATAATCATTCATCCAATCTGGTTGCTGCTTCTCCCTAGAGCTCCTTCGCTGCACTTATGTATTTGCCTTCTGCTCAACTATTTTAACGAACCCACCCTTATTGGTCATATCATAGATGGAGACCAAGAAATTGGTGAAGCCATTAGGCATTAAGTAAGATAAATGGCTTGACGATTTACATGTCTTATAATAAGATGTTACGGTGTCGTTTGATCCATCTAGCCGACTCTACTTAGTGGAAAAGGCTTGATTGTTGTTGTCGTCATCTTTATTCATTTATTTGGTATATATTGCTAAAGTTGTCTAATATGCAACAATATACTCTTGAATCTTGTAAATTTGCAATGCTTGAAGTGTCAAGCCTTTTTCTTTTTTTCTTCCTTTTTAAAAAATTTTAAATTTTAATATTTTTTATAAATATCAGTGAAAATAATACTGACATTTATATTTATATCAGGTTGGACTTCATTCACAGTTTGTGGAAAGCTGCGTCGCCTCGTCAAAGTAAAAAAGGTTGTTTTACGCAGAAACAGAGCATTAGTATTTAAATTTGCTCCTCCACCATTTAGAGTTGTTTTTTTTTTTTTTTTTTTAATTTAATGGTTGGCAATTCAATTTCGCAGGTAGGGCATGCTGGAACTCTTGACCCAATGGCTACAGGTTTGTTGATTGTTTGTGTTGGCAAAGCTACAAAACTCGTAGACAGGTAATTAGTAAGTAATAGAGATTTATTTCCATCTGAAGTATTGGTGCATGTTTTCCAATATTGCTATTACTTTTTTGGTTGAAATATTTGATCTGAGTAACTTTTATGAATACTTGGACTTTTCTGCTTCAGATATCAAGGGATGATTAAGGGTTATAGTGGGGTTTTCCGCTTAGGGGAGGCTACTTCAACTTGGGATGCTGATTCACCAGTGAGTTAATCCCTTAATCTGTTTTTCTCATGTATAAGTTTATGAACGTAAATTAGATGTACTTTTGGTCATCTATTCGCAGATTATAACTGCAATTTTTTCACTCATTGACAAGGTTGATATGTAGGTGATTCAACGTGAGCCATGGGAGCACATCAAAGATGAGGACATAAAGAAAAGTGCTTCATCCTTTTGTGGGGAGATTTGGCAAGTTCCTCCTATGTTCTCTGCCATTAAAGTAAGAATTTTTGACATTGTTGAAACATTTGATTCTCACTTCCATAATTTCTTTATGTTTTGAGATTGGATAAGGGGCTGAAGTGTGCTCTTTCTTGTCCATGATTGAAATATTTTAGGTAGTAAATTTGTAACATTATGCCAAATTTAATGTAAATGTGAATTAAGGTTACTTCGTTGGTTAAATATATAAGGTATTAGAATTGTCACTTCAACTATTATTTTTTACAATTTTTTTACCCTAATTCAGCTTTTATAGCATTATGGTTCGTTTCTTAAAGTTTCAACATCACGACATTTTATCCTGTTTATCCTTTCACACAGTGCACTGATCAAATGATACAGTTGTTTTCTGTCATAAATAAACAATGCTCTCTCATTTTGAAACACTCATTTTGAAACACTACAGTGTTTTATGTTTATTACTACAGTAATTATTATTTTATAGATGATTTGTTCGGTTTCTTACAAGTTATCACTGCTTTGTGAGAAAGGTTGGAGGTGAAAAGATGTATGAGAAAGCAAGGCGAGGAGAAAGCATTGAACTCTCACCAAGACGGATTTCAATTTTCCAGTTTGACATAGAGCGTAGCTTGAATGATAGGTAAATATTAGAAGCTTCCCCTGCTAACAGTTTAAATCAAGATCTAGGTTTCACCGTTGATAACAGTTTAAATCAACATCAATGCACTTAATTTCCCAATCCCTTGCAAGCAGTAATTTAATCAAGAAACCTGAATCAATGCTATCATTCACATTGTTGAAATCCATATTTGAGTACAAATTCTCAACCATTCTTATGTCCTCAATAACTTCATTGCCCACAAGCCCAGCATCAAGAATCTGCTACCAACCACAAAAAGTCTCCAAGTGGTAGAATCTCCTCAAGGTTGCTGGGCACACCCTGCTCGTGGAAAATAGGAAAAAGATTTTAGAATATGCCATTTGAATGATAGCTACTCTTTAGCTGCTTACTTCAGATACAAATGTTAGAAGATAAATGTGCCGGATAAGAAAATTTATGTACATACTACAAAAAAAGGGGTTAAGATATAAAGCCTTATGCGGCTTTTGCACCTTTAATTTTTATCTCCTAACAAAAGCTTTTTTTTACCTAGAGGGAGCGAGCTTTCCCCTTATAAACAAGTATGTTGGAAATTATTTGTTTTGAGTTGTTATTGAACTATACTTATTTTTCTCTGATATAGTCATGTTTGTGTTATATTTTTGCAGACAGAATTTGATTTTCCGGGTAACATGTTCTAAAGGGACATACATTCGGTCACTCTGTGCAGATTTTGGGAAGGCTCTTGGAAGGTATTTAGCTCATTATTCCTTATTTGCAAAGGTGTTGATTTTCTTGTGTGTTACATTTTAAAATTATTAAGTGATCGATGCAAAAGAGGTTATGAAAGAAAACTAAAACATAAAATGGAAATGTTATGTCATTCTTGCAGTATACATTTCTCTTGTTGGTTCTATCATTAGTTAATACCTTAATGGTTTGATACTTTCATGCTAATGTTGAGTTTTATTGTAAGTTGCTTCCAGCAAAGTGGTTACATTTTAATTTGTATAAGTAATGCAAGATAGCGCGAGATGAGGAAATAATATAATCTCAAACATCAAAGTTGAGTTCCTCAAGTTGATTTTTCTTTGTAATTTTTCAGCTGTGCCCATCTAACTGCTCTAAGAAGAGACTCAATTGGTAGGTGGCCTTAGCCCTTGACTTTCACAATCGAATATTTTCTTATGTGCGTAGTAAAGTGTTATTAAATTCAGCATGATCCTCTTCAGGGCAATATTTAGCTGATGATGCTTGGGAATTTCAAGAGCTGGAAGAAGCTATAACCAAAAGTTATCTCTAACTGCTTTGTTAGCCCCTCGTATGTTAATGCTAATCGAGGTTTTAAATTACGGCTGCTGTTGTGGTTATGTCGTGTTTACTGCAATTGCGGATTATTACGAGAAAATGTGACCAATGTGGCCGCAATTATGGCGTGACACGGTTGTAGGGACTACCAAAACTACAACATTGCAACCCCAATCACCGTCACGGATGTTGATTTAAAACCAAACGGAACGAAGGATAAAGAGGTTTTTGGTGGTAGCACATGACTGGTATTTTCAAGGATGTGGTCCTTTATAGGATTTATTTGTAACGAATAAATTAAACTACATTCAATTAATATATATATATATATATATATATATATATATATATATATATATATATATATATTCCATCCAATTACATCAGTTTTTGCAATCATCTTCATTTGAATATAATTGTCAAAATAATGAAAATGTTCCGTTCACTTAAACCTGCAAAACCATATATTTCACCGAAGATTGGCATAGAGAAAAGCTTGAGACGATAACTTTCACCTAGATTCAAAGTATGAAACTCATCATCACTGTTCTTGTCTTTACAAGGAATTGTGAGTGGTTCTAATAACTTGTTAGTCATTTGAATGGTTACTTTCACTCCCGTTAAGCTTATAAAAAAATTAAAAAATAAATAATAAAAAAAAAACTTTCCCTCCGGTTAAATGTATATATGAGTCAGAACCACCCATGAGCTGCATTAATGCAATAATATGTTTTTCATTTCAAAGTTTATTTTATTTATTAGATTAGATTGTTAAAATAGTTTCTAAAATTTAAATCTCATATGATTATATAATGATAGTTTATGAGACTGTCTCTCAATTATGGTCACTCATGATTTAAATATTTTTTACACAATTTAAAAATTGAAAACATCAAGAGATTTTACTATTAAAAAAAAAAATAATATTTTACTAGCAAATACCTTTGATACATCATTTAGCAAATGAATATGCTAAGGTAGTCTCTAATAAGCAGTTTAATTGCTAAAAATGCTAGAAAATGTGTATATATATTTAAAATGTGAGTATTTGAGTTTGGATATATATATATATATATATATATATATATAATTAATGTGAATATTTGAATTCGGTCGATCTTAGACAATGGCATAATTTTTTTTCCTATTAAAAAATTTGTCTATTACTCTCTCTGTTTTTATTTATTTGTCCTATTTTAAACAAAACACACTCTTTAAGAAATGCAATTATTGCCTAGATTTCCAATACATTATACTAATAATTATGTTTTTTCCTAATATACCCTTTCTCTTTCCATTATTTTTTTCACTACTTACGAAAATCAATACCCTATTAAATAGAGGTAAACATAGAAAATAACATTTATTACACTCTTGAAATCATCAAAAGGACATATATAAAAAAAAAAAACTTTTCCATAAAAAGACAGTTAAATAGAAACGGAGGGAGTAAAAAAAAAGAGGAGATAAGAAGGTAGTAAATCTATTTTGACCTAGGAAACTTTGAATACGTTCAAAAAAAGGAAACTTTGAATGTAACATTAAAAATATCAAGATTTCAATGCATAAGCACTTAACTCTATGTATCTTTGCACTCTTATAATGGACGGGAGGAAGTGATTGGGCACTTGATATGTTTGAGACCCTTTATACATCTAGCAAGGTACTCCTACAAATAAAAATTGTGAAATCATATATATTAGGTAATTATATCATGGCTGCCTTTGTGAACAAGATGGGTACGTTAGTAACAATAATATTTGTTACACTGCAGATGATGATGATGATGGGTGGTGTAGAGTCGGGGATTGGAGATTTTTTGTTACCAAAGGCAAATATTGCAATAACAAACAAATTTCCAGATTTGGCAATAACATTTCACTGCAAGGACAAGAATCACGAAGATGGTTATTACCATACTTTGGGTGTTGGTAAGACATACACTTTCAAGATATTTCTTAGCGTGGTTAACAAAAAAACGCTGTGGTTTTGCCTCTTTCAATGGAAAGGAGAAGCTCACTACTTTGACATCTATATTCAAGAGAGAGATTCATGCACAAAGTGCAATTGGGAAATTCAGGGATCAGGACCATGTAAGATTGTTGCGGAAACCAAAACTCGTGAATGCTATCCATGGAATGACAAACCCCGCCTTCTCAATTCTACTACATAGTACTGATGATCATTAATAATAATAATGCTCTTGCCTCTTGGGTTTGGAATTATTATATAATAATGTAAGCTTTCTTGAAAATCTTGATGTTATGATATACTATAATAATAATTCGATGAAATAATACTATATGATGAGAGCAATTTTTACAATTCTCTTTATATTCTGTATGAAGTTCTCATTCCTTGTAGTTTTAGTTACCATACTAATTTTCTCTCTTGATCTTAAGTTTTTTTTTTCGTCTCTACCATCAAATTAATCATTGTCTTATATAGATAGAGAGAGATAAATTTAGGTTTTTTTAGTCTCTGTAATCTCCATACATTAAGGTATCGGACCCAACATTTTTATTCAAGATAATCTCTATTATAAATAATAGAGCCATCGGAGTGCAGTCTAACCATTGCCAATTTCCCTTCCATTAGCTGTGTTTGAATTTATGGCTAATATTTTAGTTGCATTCTCTAAGAACCTGAAGACAAAAAAACCACACATATGTTGTGCAGATCAATATGATTGTTTGTTTTGCAGGCATAAGTATTCCTTAGAAGCAATATAATATAGTATCATGATCAACTTGGTTTAGGGTTTGGATGTACTTTCATTAACCTAACTATGGGTATTACTCATACCCTGTGTTGAATTAAAATCTTCCTTTTCCTGAATGAAAAAACAAAAACTAAAAACTTGGTTGGGGTCGCTTAGCTTCAACTTGTTCTAGGGTTCATCTTACAATCATGTGATGAAGATATACTACCTGTGCCTGGTGGTTGCCCGTCCACAATTAAAATTAGGAATAAATAAAGAACCTAGTGGCTGGAAAGGTGAATTGGTTGATGATTGGATAATCAATAAATGATGCGCTAAATTATTAGGGAGTCCGGATCCTCTCCAGTACTGAAGGGTCCAGTCCATAGACAAGATTATAACACGTGGCATAGAAAAAATCAATGGTTCAAATTTTATACAGAAAATAAATTAAATTTTCAACTTAAAAAAATAATTAAAAAAACGAATAATGTTATACTATCTCCTTTAGATCCACTTCGTCAATTTCTTCTTCTTTTTCTCAACACCGCGTTTTTGCTGTCGCTGCCGGTGTCGAGCTGTCTCGCTGGTGCGAGTGTCTCTTTCTCTCTCTCTGCCCCTCACTCCTTTCTCTTTTTCTTCCTTCCTGTTCCGGTGTCGTCTCCCATCTCTACCCCGCCACACAGCCTCAAAGGGGCCACACCAGCCGATCGTGCCCCTAGTACCTCTATTATTCCCTGGACGGAGGCCTCTGGTTTGGGAGTTGTGGGGTAGTGGTTGCTAGATCCTGAGCGACGGATGTAGTGGGGGCGACGACAATGGTTTGACAACTCGACAGCAGCGGTCAGTGTTGTGCGAAGAAGAAATAGCGATGGTTCTCGGTGGTGCCATTGGTGCTCTTGCCATTGTTATTGGCTTGCTGTTGTCCAGCGAAGTTATAAATATTAAGAAGAAGAAGAACGAGAAATAAGAGAGAAGGGAAAGCTGGATGAGTTTTTCATATTTTTTAATTTAAATCCTGACCATCCAATGTTTACTTTGCCACATGTCGTCTTTATCTACTTGAAAGCTAAAAGTACTGGAACCTCCAGTAATAGAAAGGAGCCAGACTCAATTATTAGGATGGTAATTGGTTAATTTATTAAACAAAGTATTAAGATATGTTTTTTTTTTAATTTCTTTTGACTTTTTAAAATTTTACACTATTTTACCGAGCTGTTGGTGCAGTGGTGCGGGATACCAAGGTGCAAACCAAAAAAAAAATTTTACACTATTTTTTTAAGACGGAAAAAGTAGGTAATAAAATTTATTGATTCATAAAAATTAAAGTTAAAAAACTTGCAGCCCATCGACTTGTTTCCAATCTCCACGACTCTGCCCATTCAGCTAGCATAGAAAACTCGAGTATTATTAAATTATTGCTCTCTCCTTTTCTATTTATCTGTCATATTTCAAACAAAATACACTTTTTAAAAATTTAATCATTACTCAAATTTTCAATACATTAATTATGTTTTTTCCCACTATATACTTTTTCTCTATATAATCATTAATTTTTATTTACTACTTACATAAACCAAGACAGATTAAATAGGGACAAACATGAAAAATAACATTTATTACACTGTTGAAATCCTCGATACGATAGATAAAAAGAAACAAAAAATCTCTCCTAAAAAACGACAGATAATAAGGAACAGAGTATTATTCCTTCCGCTCCTTGGTACTCCCTCGTTATCCCAAATCTAAAAATTAGGGGTTATATTTTATATAGATTAAGGAAGTTAGTTAATATGATTAGTAACCATTGAATGAGAAGAAGAAGATGCAATAGAAGCTTAAAAAGCTCAAGCTCTAAGTTAAAAGTCATTTGTAACCGGTTATCGTTGTTTGAGGGCCAAGTTAACTAGATTTGCAGTTGTGCTCATGTGTATAAGAGCGGTATGTATCAGCAACTAATTGTACATATTTCTTTGTGTTCAATTTTTGCTTTATGGAATAATAGCAATTAAGAGCTTTACTACTCAAATTCTCAATTCATAACATTTCTCACTGATCCATTCTCAAATTAAGAAAACCCATCTTCTTCTCACTTATTTTGAAGCTCATCTTCATTTTCACTTTTAATTCTCCAAAGTTTAGTCTCAGATTCTTCAAAATCTTCAACAATTCTATTGAATAATGTCAGAACCAGATTCAGATACCGATCGACTTGTTCTAGATTTTTTACAAAATCCTTCGAGACCTTTTTAATTTCATCATGGAGAAAATTTCAGGAGCTATTCTCATTTCACCAGCTTTATAAATATATTTAACTTAGATAAAGTACTCTTGAAAATTTCTATTATTATTGAAACCAAAATTAAATGAGATAACCACTTTATAAATATATTTTAAGAATAATTATAATAAAAATTTAGTTAGCTTTTTATTATATTTGAAATTATTAATAAAGATATTTTTTTCTTATAATTGACCAAAATAATAATAGTGCTGTATATATTAAGAACCATAATAAAAATAACTCAAATTCTCCGGGCAATAAATATGTTAGTTTATGTATATATGTTAATTTGGAAAAATTGCAGGTTATGTCACTTGATAAAATTTATATTTAAGGAAGATGTGTTTTGTGTATGTCATTAATCGATTATGAGTTCTGTTACTTGGCTGATGAGTTAGTTTGCATTTCATATAGGATTCATTTCATTGCATGTTTTGCTTGAGGGCAAACAAAGATTCAAACTTGGGGAAATTTGATGTGTGTGTAATATACATAATATTCCCTTATTGTTTATAATTATTTTAATAAATAATTATGCATTTTATTATGATTTTAACATGCATTTAGTTCATATTTCAATTGAAAGGTTTCTAACTTGTGCTTTTGATGTGTAGATTAATTATTTTGAGACTTCCTTGGAGCATTAAAGAAGTCAAGAATCCATCGTGAAAGGATGCTAGAAGAATTTGGAAATAAGAAGAAGCAAAAATAGAGTTTTAATATGCTATCGGGCCTATTTCGCTAATTTGGGCCCAACACTTAGGAAGAAAAAAATTATAAAAGGATGAAGATAGAAACCCTGGTAGAATATTAGACTAGTAGTAGGATTAGAATTAGAATTAAGATTACAATCTATTAGGGACAAAAACAAGTTATAAACAAGGATTCGAGACGGTAACCACTTTCTCTTGGCAAAAATAGAAGACCAGGATTCAAGACGGCAACCGGTCTCTCTTGGCAAAATTAGAAGGCCATTGAAGTAGAGATTCTCTCTTTTCATTCCTCTCCTGGTTCTAACTATATCTTATGTCTTTATTCCTATTTTTATCTTGTATTATGTTTATGATTGAGTAGTTTTGCATTTCTAAGGATAATGATTAGCCCATGGAGACATTGAAATGATATTATGATATTTTTATCTTTTATTTATGCTAGATTATTTTTATTTAATTTTGGTGTTCTTAATACTTGTGATCTTGTGATTGTGTAGGGTCCCATAATTGCATGATCCCAAATAGTAAGGGAAGAACTGAAATGTGAACCTTAATATTAAAAAAAACATAATTAAACTTGAGGTTTTAGATCACAAAAGTAGTTCTTCTAATCCTTTAGAGGATTCACTGAATTATCAAATAACTTAATGTATTTGATGCGCCCTAATTACCATAAAAGTAGGAGTTAGGAACCATTGGGTATGTTGCTAGATTCCGAAAGGAACTAGTATTCTACATTAAGATAATTCACTTTAAAAATAAATCTAGCAGAATAAAAGAGATATCACTAAAGATTGTCAATGCGGATATGTGGTGAAACTAATCATGGGAAATTTCTCAATTCAAATCTTACTTCAATTCTTTATATTTATTTTATTTTTCAAATCTCTAATATATTGGTTTAGATAATTGATGCTTATAATTTATCAATACTTAATAACAAAATTCTTGTGGAGATGAAACTTTTTTACTACTAGAATAATTTGTGCACTTGCGGATTATCAAGTATCATAAATGTGATGTATAACTAATAAAAACTCAGTGCTAAACAATGATAGTATTCAACCCTGGGAAAAATACCATCAACATGTTGTCTAATTTCTTGACTTGGCTTATAGAATCCTCTAATTGAAGTCCCGTCACCACCTTCATACATCAACCTGTTATCTTGACCAATACACATAGGATAACACCCCATAATAGAGCCCTTTAGATCAGACAATGCAATTGTCTTACCTAATGGGAAAAAGCTTTGGATTTTTTTTATTGAGTGTACATGAGAGCCTTTTTCCTGGCAAGGTGTTTCTGTGATGCAACCACAATATTAGCTAGGCACTTCTCCTTCTTTAGCCTGAGATACTTCTCCTTCTTTGGCCTGAGATAAAGGAAAATCTGAGTTTTTCTTTAGTGTTAACCAAGAGTATGGCATTACACTCATTAATCACTAGTTTAAGTATAAGGTTTTCTCTCGGAGAGATGTGGTGGTTTTAAGCCATTTCCTATCTCTTTGTGTTACACTTGTCATTGATCCTTCCTCATTCAAATTACAAACAACTCTCGTGCTCTCTATCCATCTCTCTCTCTCTCTATATATATATATATATGTGTGTGTGTGTGTGTAGGGGTATAAGCAGTTGCGAATTAGACCACGAGACCGCTGAGATTGAACCGAGCCAAACCACAAGATACGATCCTCTTTGATCTCATGGTTCGGTCTCAATTTTTCAAGACTATTAATTTATGGCCCGATCGAAGGTCTCATAATTTTTGAGACTATCTAGACTGGATCGGAGCAGTTACTCAATTATTTTTCCAAGCATTGTTATGTAAGAAGTGTTGTTTTCAATCTTAATTTTATTTTCTAGTAAGTAGCATTAAAAAAAAGTAAGAAAAACATATTTGGTATTGATTTCAGTTTGTTAGCGATAAAAATGTTTGTTTCATAAACATAAATATTTCAGTACTAGATTTATCCATAATCCTATATATATATATATATATATATATATATATATATATATATATATATATATATAAATAGAGGAGGGATCCGTTTACACCAAGTTAAGTTACACCAATTCTTACACCATTCATAACTTTTTATATAATGTGAATTTCACTAATCCATCCGTTGAATAGTAATTATATGTCATCTAGATCATTTGTGTCAAATTTGAGAAAATTTGAACATCATTGAATATATATTCAAATAGCTCCATTTTCATATATTTTTAAGACATATATTTTGTTAATTTTAACGTATATAATTGAAGTACTAAATGATTTTGGATTTTTATAAAATTTGACATAGACGATCTACAAGATAGAAACTTTCAATACAATGGTTCATTCTATTAAATTTGACTTGATGTAAGAGTTATGAGTGGTGTAAGAATGGGTGTAACTTAACTTGGTGTAAACGGATCTCTCATCATATAAATAAATGGAAGCAAATATTTTTATATTGGCAATTTGGCATACTAATATGAATTTTCTTAAATTTAAATTTGGAATATTATTTGGAATTTTCCAAATTCAGTATCTATAAATTTTATTATTTTTAAAGTAGCATACTATTTCCAGTATTTGTAAATTTTTACGAGTCTAAAAAAGTATTTTAAAATTTAAATAAATGACATAGGTAGGCTATTGGATCAGAACGGATTGAATCGAACTAGATCATTAAGTGCACAATATCATCATTTTATGCTACTTCTTTGTCTTCTTTTACTATAATCGGATCAGACATTGAGCGATTGCTAGCTACAACCTTAATGTACCATGTATTTATGTTGTTAATTTGTCTTGACAGCTCTAATAATTAATGACAAATGTGCATAACGTTTTGCCAATTCAAGGATTTAAAAGTAATTTTTATTATTTTAGGAACTAAAGTGAATATTAATGTAAATTCAAGGATCTAAGTGATACTTTAATTGACATTAGTTACTTTTTTTTTCCACAAATACTTGTATTAACTCAATATTTTTTTTGAATTTTGATAATAATTATAAAGATAATTTTGAAAAAATATTTCAAATATTTACATTTATAACACAATTAATAATATTAACCAATTTTCTTAAAATACATATTTTTAGTCGAAAAAAAATTTATATTTAAGAACAAAATAAAATATATTTTTATTTAAAAAAGAGTGAAGTACTAATTTAGTCATGTTTTTATACTGTATCAATTTAGTCCCTAAATATTTATAAATACATATTTAATTTCTCAATATTTTGAAATGTATTAATTTTGTCCCTTAAGATTTCGGATGTACCAATTTAATGCTTAAAATATGAGAGACCAAATTAATATGCAAAAATATATTGAAAGATCAAATTGATACATCTAAAATATTGAAAGAATAGTCCGTGTAAGACAGCCCAGTTGGTATTTCCCCTTCCCCCAAGTCATGGGTTCTAGTCCCAGACCTTCCATGTAAAAAAAAAAAATATTGAAAGAATAAATATATATTTATACAGTAAAAAAAAATATTAGGGAGTAAATTGGTAGAATATATAAGTGAATAAACACATAGAGAAAAAAGGGAAGGCCCTGGAATACAAAGGAGCCTCGCCTCCAAGTGGGACTTTTAAAAGTATACAGTACTGGGAATTGATTTGAGTCAAAGAGAAAAAGAGAGAGAGAGAGAGAGAGAGAGAGAGAGAGAGAAAAGTGAAGAAAAGCAAAGAAAAGAAAAGAAGAATCAGCGAAGAATATGATATCGGCGTAGGGAGTGTTCCTTCTTTCTTATTATTGTTGTATGGAAGAGAAGATGGGCGTTGAAGTTGAAGTTGCAGTTGCAGTTGAGGAGGAGGAGGAGGAGGAGGATGATGATATTGATAACAGTGGGAGTGGGAGTAGTAGTAGCGTGTGGGAGGGTGTATTGGAGTTCACCAAGTGGGCCCAATCCAACAACACCGATCCTCTCATCTGGTCCATCCACGTCACCTCCTCCCTCAACTCCGCCGCCCTCTCCCTCCCTTCCCCCCTCCTCTCCCACCGCCTCCTCTCTCACATCTGCTGGTCCAACCACCTCCCCATCACCTGGAAGTACCTCGATAAGGCCCTCTCCCTCAACCTCGCCCCTCCCTTCCTCACCCTCTCCCTCCTCTCCTCCCGCGTCCTCCCCCGACGCCACCGCCACCCCGACGCCTTCTCCCTCTTCCTCCACCTCCTCCACCGCCATGCCCTCCCTTCCCACGACAACTCCAACAACAACAACTCCTTCTCCGTCCTCCTCAATTCCCCTAATTACCCTCTCCTCGTGTCATCCCTTCATCGCTCCCTCCTCCGCCTCTCCAACCCCTATCGTATTCATCATTCACCACCCCTTCCCCAACCCCAACCTGGAGTGGTGCTTGTGTGGTTCTTGTTCACCATCGTCTCCCAATTACTTGAAGCCGCCTTGGAGGACGAGGGCTTACTTCTTGACCACAACCCCCCTACCATGCCTAACCACGACCACGACCACGACCACGACCACGATGCTTTCTTGAGGAAGAAGAATACGGGGATGGCTATTGAGCTCATTGCTTTGTTTCTCCATCATCCACTCACTTCCAGGATCCTTTCCTTGCTTCATACTAACATGTTAGTGTGCTCTGCTTTCTGTTATCTTTTCATGAGTTCATCAACTCTCAACTTTCATTTGCTTTTTATTGTTAAACGCTATTTGCGCTGAATGAGTCAACTCATTGGACAGGCAAGATAGGATTAACAATGAATATGCATTCGATGGGAATTTTCGGGATGGGTTGCGCCAATTCTAGTATACGAAAGATGGTTACAATCTTGGTTTAGGTGGTTTGGGCATGCATGGAGACGACTATAGGCAAGATAGGGTTGTGGATCAGAAGCAGGGTAGTCCTATTACTATAGGCAAAACTATTAAAAGCAAAATATTTAGAGATCAACTATTTGTCAATGGAGATGATTTACGATAGAGTACTATAGGCGAAACTGTTTATCCACTTTGCCGACCCCACCTAGTGGGAATGAGGCTTGGCTATTGTTGGCGTTGGTTGTGGTTACGTTGTGTTTATCACAATTGCAACAATTGTTGGGAAAATATGGTCAATACAGCTGCAATAGCGGCTGCAAAGGCAACCAAAACAACAATGTTACAGCCTCGATTCCAGTGTTGACCTTAAAAAAAAAAAACTCATGGCATGCTAACGTATTATTAGTTAACGGTGTAAAAATCCTTTATACTGTCGGTCTATGTTTGCACCAGTTTAGGTACGTACCAGGTATGGGGGTAAATATATTCATATATATTTATAAAAAAATAATATTTATATGACAAAATATAGCAAAATTAATGCATAGCATATCATTTAAAAAAAAACTTATAAGGAGAATCCCTGTTCCTGTTTCTGTTGCTGGACGTCGTGGTGGCTGGGTCGCTGGTCGTGACGGTGGCTGGGTCGCTGTCACTGCTGCTGGTTTGGGGGGTGGGTGCCGTGGTGGCGGCGGGTGGTGTGAAGCAGAAGAAGGGAAGAAGAAGGAAGAGTTGAAGAAAGGGAAGAAATTAGGGGGAAAAATAGGTTTATGTCAGCTTTGGACCCAAAAAACTGTTGGGCCGTACCCCAAAAGTACCCAAATCAGCCCAGAATGTACCCAATCACGATTTTTTTTTTCCCGGTTTTAATGATTGGGTACGTACCCGGGGGTACCCAACGCGTACCCACACCCAATACGTACCCGGTGCGGGTACAAGCCATAAAATAGAGTACCCGTTAGTGCATTCTAATTAAATCATTTAACTTTAGTAGAGTTACATGTATGCTTGTGGATCTTTGTAGGCCAACACATTGGGGAGTTTTTGTTCACCAACTACAGCGGCTTGCAGCAAACTCATTAGTTTTGAGGAGTTTGAAGAATGTCACTCCCGAGTCTCTTTTGCCACTTAATATGAAGTCCAATGGGCTTAAGCCGTTGTCTTCTCCACAGAAAACAACACGGAAGCTCAAACTTAATGAGGTCATGACTGCTGGCTCCGGCTCTCGGATATCTTGTGCACCTCAAACTCATGATGATAGCTGGCCTTTGCTTTGGCTTCCGATTGATCTTATCCTTGAAGATGCAATGAATGGAGATTATGTCGCAGAAACTAGTGCTGTTGAAGCTCTTACTGGTATGGGTAAACTTGAATATCTCCATTACTCTTAGTTGGCTTACATGTAGCTGGCTGGCATTGATAAGACTTTTCATTTTTTGAAGTATTGTTATTTAGTTGAAGTGATCATTCCAGGGTTGGTGAAGTCTTTGCAAGCGGTTAATGGTACTGCATGGCATGATGCTTTTTTAGGCATATGGATGGCAGCACTGCGAGTAGTTCAAAGGGTAAGAAGGACTGATCCAAGGGAAGTTGATTAGCTAAAATTTGTTTGTGATCATTCTTTTCTTTTCTTGAGGTGACAAGGATTTCATGAAAGGAAATGCAGATTATTGATTTTATGATTTTGTTGTTGTTGGTAGGAGAGGAGAGGGTATCTGTGTGGGAATCTGGTCGATGAACTTATGCATGTGTATAATATCTTGGTCATATGAAAAATCAAGTCATAAAAATATTGCAGCATGTCATTTGCATTCTGTTTTGTCTTTGTTGGCAGATTTACATTTAACTGATTTTGTAGTTCTTGACTACATTCCAGTCAGTGACATTGTAAATTTGCATGCATCTCAACTTGTTTTAAGACTTCCATTTCCCCATTTTTTTTAGGAGAGGGATCCAAGCGAAGGTCCTGTACCTCGCCTAGATACCTGCTTGTGTATGTTATTATGCATTACAACCCTTGTGGTAGCTAATATTGTTGAAGAAGAGGAAGGTGAGTTGATTGTGGAAGCTGAGCGTAGCCCTACAAATCAACGGAAGGACAAACCTGCCTTGGGAGAGCGTCGCGGGGAATTGGTTATCAGCTTACAGCTATTGGGTGATTATGAGAGCTTGCTGAACCCGCCTCAACCTGTTATTTGGGTAGCCAATCAGGCTGCAGCCAAGGCGGTTATGTTTGTATCAGGCCATGCTGTTGGTAATGGATACTTGGAGAGTATGAATGTGAATGACTTACCCACAAACTACTGTAAGTAATTATTGCTTTTAGTAATATGTATCTGTAAAAGGTGTTGGTTACAGAAGGAACTCAATTAAATGGTTGTACTTTGATATGCGTCCTTTTTCTTGTGACATACTGACATGTGCGGAACGAGAATTGAACTGTTGGAGGGCCTAAAATATAAACAAATGGATGGTCTGAAGACTAATTAATAACAAATTTTAGCCAATTTTATCTTTACTAAACTGTATCTAAAATTCTAAACTCTAAAACTTAATTACAAAGAAAAATCGAGAGTGCAGGTGTACTCCTGAGTGCAGACGGTCAATATGATCTGTCTCTTTATCTCTACCTCTATCTCTATGTCTATCTCGATCATTATAATTTTGGTCGTCAATAATTTAATTTGTTTTTGGTTTGCTATTTAGCTTGGTTCTATGGGATTTAATCATATATCTTCTGTCAATGCTCATGATTTCTGTTCCCTTATGTTTATTTGCTCTCAGCTGTGGTAGTCTCATAAAAGCCTTTTCATATTTGTTTTGGGCCCCTGCTTTGGTGCGAGTGACATTTTGTCGTATTTTATGTTTCTCTTTCAGCTGGTAACTTATGGCATCTGATTGTTGAGGCTTGTATTGCAAGACATCTGCTTGATACATCAGCTTATTTTTGGCCTGGTTATGTCAGTGCACCCTGCAATCAAATACCTCATAGCATTCCTAACCACTTGCCTAGCTGGTCATCATTGATGAAGGGATCACCTCTAACTCCTCCATTGGTTAATGTCTTAGCTGCAACTCCTGCTTCTAGGTATGCTACTGCCTCATATTATATCTGTCCCCCTCCCTGGTAGGAGGTTGGTTGCTTCAACTTTCAAGCAACCTATTCAGATGGTTGTGTTTCTTCATGTATACAAGAATTGTTGCTTTTCCTGATTACATGCGCTCTTTGTGACAGAAACAAGTATTTTTCCTGGTTAGGCACACAACATAGATATTGAATAGGCACTCATGGTAGTGTGTGTTTGAAAATAGTAACTGTCTAGTTGGTTGTAGTATTGCCTAATGTACCCTGGTTTCAGTTACACCGTTCTATTTCCTGAAGTCAGGTATATAAGATGCTCTATTTTGTATTTTTACTAGTGGTATTGTGACTGAATTTAAGCTCATGGATTTTATGAAAGCTTAGCAGAGATCGAGAAAATATTTGAATATGCAATCAATGGCTCGGATGAAGAAAAGGTATCTGCTGCTACCATTCTTTGTGGGGCGTCTCTAGTACGTGGTTGGAATGTGCAGGTAATCCTGACAGCAGTTTCATTTGGCTTTCACAGAATTAGAAAGTGTTGACTAGTTTTTATTTGTTTGGTTCTTTGTCTAGCTCGTTTTGTACCTCTCCCCTTATTTTTCCCTCATTTGTTCTTTCTTTTCATAATTACAGTGGTTATCTTTGTTTGCAGGAACACATTATTTTTTTCATGATAAAATTGCTCTCACCTCCAGTTCCTCCTAAATACTCTGGTACTGAAAGCCACTTGATTAGCTATGCTCCATTTTTGAATGTCCTTCTTGTTGGGATTTCACCCGTAGACTGTGTTCAGATATTCTCTTTACATGGCGCGGTATGTTTCAAATTTAATAATCTTTTATTCTGGTTCATACATGTACTTTGAAAGTGGACTACTGTCTTTTGTTTCTTCTGCTTTTTCATTAATAAGTATTGCTGCATTTGGCTTGTTTCCTATTCTGCACAGTAATTTGCAATATTCTTTCAGGTTCCACTACTTGCAGCTGTGCTAATGCCAATATGTGAGGTTTTTGGATCATGCCTTCCTAATGTCTCGTGGACTGCTGCAACTGGAGAAAAAATCTCTTGCCATGCAGTGTTCTCTAATGCATTTATTCTCCTGCTGAGGTTATGGCGGTATAATTATCCACCTCTTGAGCATGTGATGGGTGGTGCCGCAACTCCAGCATTAGGATCACAGTTAGGGCCTGAGTATCTTTTATTGGTTCGAAATTGTATGTTAGCATCCTTTGGGAAATCACCAAGATATCGAGCAAGCAGTAGAAGATTTTCAAAAATGATAAGCTTTTCTACAGATCCCATATTTATGGATTCCTTTCCGAAATTGAACGTCTGGTATCACCAACATAAAGAATGTATGTCGTCAACGTGCTCTGCTGTTGGACCCGGAGGCTCTGTTCATCAGATTGTTGATGCACTACTAAGCATGATGTGCAAGAAAATAAGTAAAAGTTCTCAGGCATTGACACCTACAACTTCAGGAAGCAGCAGTTCTTCTAGTTCTTCATTGGATGACGCCTTGATGAAACTCAGAGTGCCTGCATGGGATATCCTCGAAGCTGCTCCATTTGTTCTTGATGCTGCTCTAACAGCTTGTGCTCATGGCAGGCTCTCTCCCCGTGAATTGGCAACAGGTTTGCCCTGTTTTCTCATGGACATGTTCTTTCTTTTTCTTCCTCTTCTTTGAGACTTGACAATGTCTAAACTGTGGTGTAAGGATTTCCTATGGCAGTAAGAATGAAGATTGAACATGAAATGTGATTCTTGGAATAATTTGGCTAGTGAAAAGACTGAATATAAATGTTTTTACAAAAAATTAATTATGCAACCAAAATCTTTTCTATCAAAATTATATTACCAAAATATCACAGTAACGGTCTACTCTTCTATTTGATGGTCTATGCCCATCAGCCAGTGAAATAAATACAGTATATTTCCCAGTTAATATAGAACGTAGAAACCTCCCTATTGAGCTTTAGGGTTTCGTAATATAGGAATCTGTTGAACTAACATAAGAAAAAGGATACTGGATGACATGACCTAAACAATACAGAAAGATGATGATTTCGATAATATAATTATGATTAAGATGATTGATATATATAATATTATTGAGGTGGATTGGTGTGTGGCCAGAAATGACTGGAAGTAAAAACTACAAAGTGCTGCCTCCAAAAGATCTTAGTAGGTTCTATGTGCTTGCTCTTTTATCTCAGGTCTTAAAGATCTCGCGGATTTTCTTCCGGCAACTTTGGGTACCATTGTAAGCTACTTATCAGCTGAAGTAACACGAGGTATATGGAAGCCAGCTTTTATGAATGGGACTGATTGGCCTAGCCCTGCTGCAAATTTATCAACTGTTGAGCAACAAATCAAGAAAATTTTAGCAGCCACAGGTGTTGATGTCCCAAGCCTTGCTATAGGTTTGTCAGTTCACTTTTGTCTTTTTTCCATCTTCTGTCAAAATTGGTTGAGTCGGAATTCCTTACATGTACCCCTTTTGCAAAATAAAACCATCCTTTCAGAGAGACTCTTGCTGTATTATTGTCATTTTCTTGGTTTGCTTTTTGTTTTTATTTTCACTAATAATTACTAAAATATAGCTGTTTCCATTCAGTTGTGTTTTCACGATTTTGTGAAGGAAATGATGAAAACAAGATTTTGCTGTTTTTAATCAATTCCCTCCCAAATTTTGAAAGCTGATCAATGAATGAAAACAAGTAAGCCCCAAGAAAAAGCCTCTGACAAGTAAAAAGGTCAGGCTCAAAGCTTAGGCCTATTCAGGCAAAGCTTCTACTAAGAAAAGCATAGGCCTATTCTTGGCTTGATTATTTCCGTTCTCTATTTATATGGACATAAGGTTTTATTAAATCAATTTGTTGACACTTCATTTTGAACCGCTTCCAAGCAGATGGGAATGCTCCAGCTACACTTCCTTTGCCTTTGGCAGCTTTTTTAAGTCTCACAATAACATATAAACTGGACAAATCTGCGGAACGCTTCCTTATCTTGATTGGCCCAAGTTTGATCACCCTTTCTGCTGGCTGCCCCTGGCCATGCATGCCCATCACAGGTTCTTTGTGGGCTCAGAAGGTGAAGCGTTGGAGTGACTTTTTTGTATTCAAAGCTTCTGGGACTGTCTTCAACCACAGCAGGGATGCTGTAGTTCAGCTCCTTAATAGTTGCTTCACCTCGACCCTTGGTCTTGGTTCTGCCTGTATTTATAGCAATGGTGGTATCGGTGCACTCCTTGGTCATGGCTTTGGTTCTCACTTCTCTGGTGGGATCGCTCCGGTTGCTCCTGGGATTCTTTACTTAAGAGTTTACAGGTCCATTAGAGATGTCATGTTCTTGACAGAAGAAATTGTATCACTTTTAATGCTTTCGGTTAGAAATATAGCAAGTGGTTGGTTGCCAAAAGGCGAAGCTGAGAAGCTAAAGAGGACTAAGCATGGAATGAGATATGGACGGGTTTCTCTTGCTGCCTCAATGACACGTGTCAAGCATGCTGCTCTTCTTGGGGCTTCATTTCTTTGGATATCTGGTGGTTCAAGTTTGGTCCATTCATTGATAACAGAGACTATACCTTCCTTGTGTTTATCAGTCCGAGGGTTTGAGCAGGAAGTGGCAGAAGCTGGAGTTGGAGTTGCAATGCTGAGAGGTTATGCAATGGCATGTTTTATTGTGTTTAGTGGGACATTTGCTTGGGGTGTCGACTCTTCACCAGCATCAAAACGACGACCTAAGGTTCTTGGGATTCATTTACACTTTCTTGCGAATGCCCTTGATGGGAAAGTATCACTTCGCTGTGCAAGTGCAACTTGGCGTGCATATGTGTCCGGGGTTATGAGCTTGATGGTTAATTGCACACCACTGTGGATAGAGGAACTTGATGTGGGTATTTTGAAGAGAGTGAGCAAGGGATTAAGACAGATGAATGAAGAAGACTTGGCTCTGCGCTTATTAGAGATTAGAGGGATAAGTGTCATGGGCGAGGTTGCAGAAATGATATGCCAAAGTAGATTTTAACAACGTGGAAGCATGATGCCTAAGTTCTGACTAAGACCCTTTTTTGGGTGTTTTTAGAGATGCTGATATCCTTTTACGGAGGAAAAATTGCACTCGATTTGCTACTTGCTGTAATTCTGTACATAGCTATGTAAATTTCATTACATAGTTTTTGACATCATGTGTTGCAGAACCATTAACAGTTTTTGACCTTAGTCATGTGAGAGGAAGAATATTGTTTTCCCCTCCCTCAAAAACACGTTATACTTGTCATATCAATAGTATGTGATTTGGGCTTTTGATATTATTACCTACCTTTTTGGTGCCCACTATTTTGAACTGGAAATCGATCATAGCTACTCATTGAACTTGGAGAGGAATGAATGTGGCTGGTAATTTTACTTGTAATGATTATTGAGCAAACATCGATGCATTTCTTTTCCTTAGATTGCATGTGATGCTTTGCTTGTTTAATTCTATCATTTTATTTTCTTCTTTCTTCTATATATTAGTATTTTCTTTAAGATTTACCATTTCATGTGAACGACTGTTGGAGAAGAGCAAGTATGATTATGACTGAGAAGATTGCGAGAACGGTGTGGTGAGTGGGGAGAGGGTTTTTGGGGTTTTAGATTATGATTTTTTTTTTTTTGGTGTACAGTTTTAGATTATAATTTTAGCTATAGGGTTGGGGTTAAGAAATTTTAAATGGTGGATATTAATATCGAGACTCATGAGATTCTGGTGTTGGATATTATAATTGCTACTGTGCGGTTCTTAATTTAATGTTCGTAGCAGTTACTATATGAGTTTTTTCCTGCCTTCGGTTTTGTTTATTAGCAAAAGTAACTACTGACACGGGTATTAAGAAAAAATAGTCAGATGCATCTAATTTTATCAAATTCATAAAAAAGGTAGACTAGTTTAGTAAACTTGTATTATGAATGAAACAAAAATTAAATGATTCAACCATTTTATAATGATATTTTAGTAATGATTGTATTAAGAATAGAAAGTTAGTTTTTGTTTATATTTAAGACCATTAATGAAGTGTCATGTATTGCTTATAATTAAGACCACATGGAGTATGTCATTTTGGTTGAAAATGAGGAATGGGTTATCCACAATTTCATTGATTTTTTTTAAACATCCATCTTGAAGAGATTAACTTTTGTTTGGTTTGTTCAATTCTTTTGGTCCTTAAATTTCTTTAAAAACTCACAAATTTTTATAAGGCTCTTCTCTTTTAAAATTTGGTTTAGAAATTTCTTAACCTCGGCCCTAAGCATCTTTAATTAGATAAACTTTCTTGAAAAAAATAAAGATATAAGATTTTATCTTTCCTAAATGCATCATTTCACATGAAACATAATTATTTTTGGGTTTTTATCCTCAGTTCTAAGATTTGAGGTTAAACAAATTATGCAGTTTAACACATCGAACATTCTTGTTATTTTAAACGATGTGCTCACCTCTTGTAAGAAAAATGTTCGATGTAATTTAATCTAAGTAGAACTAGGATGCAACACTAGTCCGGATTCCTGAATATTAACTTTGGCACTTTGTATTTTTAATATGGATCTGTAATTCAATGGAAGATGTAAAGACCAAAACCTACAATGAATTGAAGTTGTACTCAAAGAAACCTAACAATTGAATAAAAGAATGGCCTAATAGTTATAAGTTGTTTTTACTAAATTAATGCATACAATTCAGAAAAAAGGAAGGCTTAAATATGTCAAGGGTCCTTGTAGTTTGCTTCCATTTTGTCAGATACTCCTGTTGTTGTTTTTTTAATGAAATTATCCCTAAACTATTCTTCGGTTTGAAATATACCCCTCCATGCCATTTCCGGCCACCGGTGCTGGCGTGGATGACCGTAAAATCATGTCATCCACTCGTATTTTGACACGTGGATTTTTTTATTTTTATTTTTTAAATTAAAAATTAAAAATTTGTTTTTATATAAAATAAATAATTTATATTAATAAATTATATAAATTTAAAAAAAAAGAAAAGAAAAAAGAGAAAGGGAAGAAGGTCGAAGAAGAAGAAGAAGAGTAGGGGAAATTATATAATTCGATATGTTAAACTATGTATGTGGAGTGATTGAATTGTATAAAATTTTCAGTATGTTAAATTACACATGTGAAGTGATTGAATTTTATAAATTATTAAAAAAAAAAGAAAAAAGAGGATGTGGGCCGACCCACATAGGGTAGGTTTGGGTTTCATACTAGGATACTCAATTTGTAACCGGCTTTTTAGCCCGAGCCCGGGCCAACCCGATAACCCGTTTTGACAGCTCTACTGCATAGTAGCATTGTTCTTATACACTACAACTCTTCTCCAATACCAACTACTCTTCTACAATGCCAAATTTATGAGGCAGTCACAGTAAGAATCATGGTGTTTTGACCAATGTATAGTAGCCGCCCTATATTATATTGTGACTATCGATCTCTATTGCTTGACTTGTTCGAACCATTTAGTAATGCTACAATCAAGTAATTTTTTTTTTTGGGTCGTGAGGTATACCCGACGACCCGAGCTTTTTCTCAAGTCGTGATGTATATATCACAATCCCGATGCGACGTTTAAAAGAAATATTACATCATGAAAGACAAATATATCAAATTATTAATTTCTGTTATTTTTCTTTGTAATTTTTTATGGAAGGGGAAAAGGAAAAGGGGTGACGGGTTGGAGTATTACATAAAAGGGAGAGTGAAAGAAGGGTGAGTTTTACTGTAAAATGGAACATCGGAAAGAGAGAAAGGGGAGGAGGGAGGTTTTTTATAAAAAAAAAATTAAAAAAGGGCAAAAATGGAAATATGAAAATGGGTGGGGCATGCCTAGCCATAAGTAGGGTGGCAAAAGCCCCACTCTACTTTCATTGTTAATATGGTTGATTGCTAAAACTTTTTAATTCTCTGCACAAACCAATTTCTTACATAAATATCAATGTTACTCCTCTATAAGTCAGTGTTAACACAAAATACATAAATCATCAAATGCAAAGAATTAACATCAATGTTACAAAGCACAGAGTTTGTCACAAACAAGATTAAGCAGACTTTGCTTCCAAAACAGACTCATTAGCTAAACCATTTAAACATAACCTTAACTCATTATTTCAAATCACACTTTTATATTATGTCTAAATGAACAGGGTATGCCATATTGACTCCTATTATAATTAAAAGTGAAATTAATAAAAATAGTGAATAGTAATAGAAAGGGTAAAGTTGTGAAGCAAGATGGATTTACATACAATGTGGGCTTAATGTGAGGCCAAAAAATCAAATTCCTTTTTTTTTAGAAAAAATTTGCACACCCCATATGCAAATATATACACCTCACTAAAATTTGAAAAACCCAAAATACCCCTTAATTCAAAACAAACTCTAAACTAAAACTACCCAACCACCACCCTTCTTCACTTCTTCCCTACACCCCACTCTCTCCTCTTTCCCTTTCCAGCACCACCCTCAAACCCCACCGCTGTCGCCATTGGCCTCAAACGTCGCCGTCGTTGCTGCCTCACACTGTTGCTCCCTCCTCCTCCACTCACACCCTCTCATTCGTGATCTTATCCTCCCGTCGTCACTCCCTCTCAGTCGCGATCTCTCATCTTCTTTGCAGGTGCGATTTTCGAACTCGGGTTGTGAAAAGGGTCACGACCCGACCGTGCCAGTGGTTGGGGTCATGGGGTGGGTTGGTGGGGTGGGAATGGAAGGGAAAGAGAGATTTTTTTTTTTTGTTTTAGGAGAGGGTATTTGTGGGGTGTATAAAGTTTTTATGTGAGATGTTAAAATTATTTTTCTTTTATTTTTTTTGCAAAAGCCTACCCAACACAGCAGGCCCATTAGGATTGGATGTTGTTGAAAGCAGGCCCACTAGTACATTAATCTTAGCCTAGCCGGGCAGTGTTTGGAGAGGAGAGAGATTAGAGGAAAGAATGGCTCAGCTGTTGATGCTGCATACCAGTTCCAGTACCATCTCCTCCATGTCTATGATTTGTCGTCGTTTTTGGTGCTCCTCCTCCTCCTCTTCCTCTTTACTCAACAATGATAATAATAATAAGAAGAAGAAGAAGAAATCGGTAGTACTGTTGGGAGCACCTCAAGTGTCAGGCATAGTACTGGATGCCCTTCTGAGTGCGGAATCTGCTCCCGATTCCCTCTTCGAGGTTGCAGCCATTGTGACTCAGCCACCTTCCAAGAGGGACAGGGGCAAGAGGATGCTGCCCTCCCCTCTGGCCCAGCATGCCCTCCTTCGAGGCTTCTCCTCCCACCTCATCCTCACTCCCCACACCGCCCGAGATCATCATTTCTTATCCCACTTCAAAGCTTTGCAACCTGACTTATGCGTTACCGCTGCTTACGGCAACATATTACCTACCGACTTTCTTCATATTCCTCCTTCAGGTTAGTAATTGGGTTTAATTCATTCCTTGGATTTCACTTTAATTAATTAATTTCCTCTCCTCTCCTCTCCTCTCAGGAACACTCAATATTCACCCCAGCCTGTTGCCATTGTATCGCGGTGCTGCTCCTGTTCAAAGATCATTGCAGGATGGTGTTAAAGAAACTGGAGTATCATTAGCATTTACCGTTCCTGCACTCGATGCTGGACCTATCATTGCTACCGAAACTCTTCAAGTTGATGATCAAATCAAAGTATGTTTATTCTATTCTACCTACAACTCAGTTACTGCTTTTTCTACCTGCTTCTCACAAATCTATGTAGGCACCTGATTTGCTTGAGATCCTCTTTTATAAAGGTATTCTTTTTCTCTAAAATAAATCTTACTTTCTCCTCTCCTCTCCTCTCCTCGTCTTGTATTAAGCTATTGTTATCCACACATCTTAATCGCTCAATGAATTCCTATCTTTCTTTGACTGAGCAGGATCTAAACTCTTGATTAGGGAACTTCCTTCTATATTTGATGGATCAGCAAGAGTTAAGGCACTTCCTCAAGATCACTCTAAGGCTACATTGGCTCCAAAGGTAGTGTTCGTTTTGAATTTCATTATAATACTAAGGGAACCCAAACAGAAACTGAGTTTTTTGTTTTGCTATTAGTTCAATATATATCAGATCCTTCTCTCTCTCTCTCTCTCCCAGTGTTACTTGTTAGTTATGCTGGTTAAAGTTGATATTGCGTATACTCCATAATTTTAGCAATCTTTTGTATTCATCGTACGAACCATATTGTTGGCTCAAAAATGTGACAAAGCAGCTCGGTCTCTTATCATATCAACATTACTCCGATGAGAGGTCATAAGCACAATTTTATCCCATAATTAATACAAGTTCCCTTGCTACTATGTGCAGATAAGTCCCGAGGAATCATGGTTGCTCTTTGATCAAGAAGCATCGGTTCTACATAATAAGGTAAACTTCATGATCTTTATCTGAGCTGTGCAGTTGTGACATAAAACAATTTCAGGTTCGTGCTTTTTCAGGGTGGCCAGGGACTAGAGCAAAAGTTTTAGTGGTTGAAAAAAATGGTCAGCAGAAAACTTTGGAGATTAAAATTATTACCACCCGATTTCGCATTCATGAAAGTGTACACTCCAATGAAGAAGCAAATGATATTTCATTTGTCGAGGGTGCATTGGCGTTTCCATGTGGAAGGGGCACCACACTTGAGGTATGTTTAGTTCTGCAATCAATCTTGAAGTTTGATGCAAATAACATATACTTCAAAGAGAATGTGAGATTTGATCCATTTAGGAGAAAATGTATGAAAGAGTATGCTGCTAGCGCTCTTCTTTTGCTAATCAATTTGCATTTCTGAACCCGGTGATGTTGTAACATTGTCAGGTATTGGAAGTTCAGCTTCCAGGAAAAAAGGTAGTAAGCGCAGCTGCTTTCTGGAATGGGTTGCAGGGAAAGAAGCTAAAGATATTGTGAGAGGCGACCGGAAGCCATATTTTAAATCATGTTTTGGCTGTTTAGGCATCATTGATTCTTTGTTTTGATTCAACTTTTTGTTTTTAAGTTCATTTTGTATGATTTATGCATAACTAAATACCAACTTTTGTAATTCTATTTAGGTAAAAGGCACATCAGGCAAGGATACTTTTATTTCTTGAATCGTTCACCATTTAATGATACTCTTTTTTAGTAGTCACATATTTTATCATAATTTTTAATTGGCTTATTTATGATTTTGGTCCTAAAAGTTCAGCGTGTTTTAGTTTTAGTCACTAAAAGTTATTTTGACCGTGACCGGTCCTTAATTTTTCAAACATTTTGGTTTTGGTCCAATCTGTTAGAAAAATTTAATTATTTGTTGATGTGGTTAACAGAAACTCACACCAACAACTACGTGGTGTGAGATAGCGCCAAATAAGTATTGTGAAATGAATGATTCAGGTCCATAAACGCAAAATTCTGCGCATGAGACCATTTTGCTTATGATAACATTTTGTGTCCATGGATCTATATCATTCATGTCATATCACTTATTTGACGTATTCTCACACTATGTGATTGCTGATATGGTGTTCCGCTAGCCACGTCAGCAAATAACAATTTTTTCATAATGGAGTGGATCAAAACCAAAATATTTGAAAAATTAAAGACCAGTCCCAGTCAAAATAACTTATAGTGACTAAAACCAAAACACACTGAACTTTTAGGGACTAATAGCATAAATAAGCCTTTTTAATTTGTAAACTTAAGATTCATTCCTCTCGCATTCTCCTGGTAAAAACATCTCATTATATATATGTAAGTCCTTGTTAATTTTAGGCTTATTGTCTTTAGTCCCTAAATATTCAGCATGTTTTGGTTTTAGTTCTTAAAAGTTATTTTGATCGGGATTAGTCCTTAAATTTTTAAACATTTTGGTTCTGGTCCCATCCATTAGTAAAAATCTGTTATTTGTTTGTGTGACTAGCGGAATATCACATCAGCGGTTCATGTGGTATGAGGTGACGCCAAATAGGTGATATGATGTGGATGATACAGATTCACGGATGTAATATGATGCGATACGCAAAATGCTCCCTACGCAAAATTTGCAGTTCATGAGCTTCAATTATCCATGACACATCACCTATTTGGCGCTACCTCACACTACGTGGCTGCTAGTGTGGATTTTCGTTAACCATGTCAGCAAATAATTGATTTTTTGTAACGGAGGGGAGCAAAACCAAAATGTTTGAAAAACTAAGGACTAGTCCTGATCAAAATAACTTCTAGGGACTTGTTAATTGGAAGTTGAAATCGACAAAAGGGCAAGAATGTCGGATGTATAAGTGACGTCGACGGAAGTGTACTTAAACATTTTTGTTTAAAAGTGACTTCGAAAGAGGTGAACGTGCAATCCGACAAAGGGTCAATTTCGACAAAGGAAGTGTATCGACAACATAAGTGATGTCGAGGGAGGTGTACTTAAGTCTCACGACTTAAAAGTGATTTCGAAGGACGTGTACGTGTGTCGATAGAAGGAAGAAACGGAAGGAGATGTCTGTGTCGAAGGTATAATGACATGGGAAAAGAGGAAGTCAGATCAGTCATGTCAACATTGGAAACGAAAGAGTAATTATGAGAGCATTTAATGCGTTCCATGTCTATAAATTCCCCACCTCAGAAAGCTGAAAAAGCCATGAGAGAATATGGAAAAAGTCAGAGCTCACCTTCACGAATTTTGGAAGGAAGAGAAAAGATTCAAATCCCACATAGCCTGAGTTCATGAAAGATCAAACATGTGAGATTGTGGTATTCAGGAGTTGAAGAGGAAGTGAGGAAATCTTCGCTCCGAATACCTTCCTTGTCCTCATGAATGGTGAAAGACCAAACATGCGAGATTACATAGGAACCACCCCTATGTATCAAATCGATGTAAGAACTCAGAGTTGGAGGAAGCATTGAATTTGATACATAAGTCTCGGTGAAACCTTTGTAATTCCTCATAAGCCAAGGTTTGTGCCCTGCTAGGGTCGAATTTTGGCCATCTTTTCCATTTAAAGAGGGAAAGGAAAAGACCTCTGATGGCATTCTACTAGAAATGACGGTGGCAAGTCCTTTGGTTCATTGGTGGTAAAACACCTTTAATCAAGGTACATGTCACCGATATCAATCGAATGCATCTGAGGCCGAATATAGGTCGAAAGTTAATTCCTACAGACGACCTATCTGTCGAAATGAGCTTGGTGTCGAAAGGCATCCCAGAACCGAAAGGCAAGAGCACAACAACGTCAATGCTTCGAGCAACAAAGAGACTTAGACAAGAGTTGATTGATTGCAATCGAAGAAGAGTGTTTGCCGAAAGGATCTCAGCAAAGATGTCACCACAAGGCTCGACAGAATATCCATTAAGCCCAAACCACGACGTGGGCAGTTACATCATGAGGGATAGCGTAATGGGTAGTTATTTAGATCGTGGCTTCTGCAGTTATGCAGAACGTGCGAGAATAATTTGTGATAGTTTAGTGGATTCCTATGCCTATAAATAGGACGTCCTTAGGTTGTAATCGGGGTCGGTTGCTAGGTTGACACACATTGGCCAAAATCCTACACATCTCACCAGAGCAGATAAACGGAGAAACGCCATTGTAAAGAACCTCAGCCTTCCACCCATTTTTAAATTCAATGTAGTCTTTACGCTTTCCAATTTACTTTTCATCGCACTTTACTTTCCTGCACTTTACGTTCCCGCAACTTTAAATTCCCTGCAATTTACATTCCTGCAAACTTTAAATCGCTTTCCATTTACATTCCTCACCACGTCGTGTTCTTGGCTTCGGTTTTTATTTCTTGCCGCTTTTAAACGCTTTCCAATCCGAATACCGAAAAATAACAAAAAAACAGTCAAGTTCCTTTACAAGATTACCACATAACCTGTCATTACCCACACCCTATCCATCATCGTCATTTCGGCAGGCGTCGGATGAAAATCCCACAAACAGGACTAAAACCAAAACACGTTGAACTTTCATGAAAAAAACATAAATAAGCCTTAATTTTATTCCTTCCACTTGGCTTTGCACAAAAATATCAATATGTAACTTCCGAAACGCCAAAGAAAAATCAATCACCAAACATGACAACAATCATTATGATCTCTAAATGGGATTGGGATTGAATCAATAATTGTAATTTGTAGGGAATTGTTATATTATCTCCTTTGGAATTTGGTTTTATCCAATTTGATATATATTAATTTTAGAAATTATATTTCTTCAACATTTAATTTTTGGGCCCTATTTTTTTTCTGAGAAAAACTAAAATATCCTTAATATTAAATAATTTTCGAATTTGGGATGTCGCAAAAATTCAAAAAAATGCATTTCAACACATTTTTATTAAAATTATGTTCTAATTCACAAGTGTTTAAAATATAAAATTTTACAATTCCAATTGGTAAGTGTTGGAAAGTCAAATCGGGGTAAAAAATACTTTCTCGTAGGAAGTGCTACTTTTTCTTAAGAATAATTGATAAATCTACAAAATTAACCTACAAATAAATTTATATCACAAAGGATGTGACATGTGTCACTTGCTTATTATTGATTGATTAATAAATGACACATGTCATTTTCTTATAATGTAAACTTACTTGTTTGTAGCTTGATTTTGTAAATTTATTTATCATAACTCTTTTCTGTGTGCACATTGCTTGGTTACTTCGTGGATCAGTGGAAAATATGATGTGATGGAAGAAGAAGTTATAATTCCGCACCATCCTATCCTTCCATCTCAAGTCTCACCGATGACTGGATGGATGTCACCAAAAGACAAGGATGACCAAAGCTTACCTTCTGATTATTGTTTGCGCGGTGCTACATCACTGCTTATGGCACAAAATCCAGCTCAAAGTCATCCCTGGGAATTCCATGGTGACATTTTGAACTTCAGCAACGAAAATCATTCAAACACCAAGAATATTTTTTTTTTTTAAATATCTTGTCTATTTCTGAATTGAATAATGCTTATATATTTTGTTAAATATCTTTGAACCAATGCGTCGATTGGCAAAATTTTGGGGACATCTGTTGGGGTCAGAATTTATTTTTGATAAAAATGACAAATTTGAAATGGAGGTGATATTGAAGGCAAGTGAACTTGTGCATTAAGTACTAAGGTGATTTCGACGAACATGGACCTATGTTGAAAAGAGCAAGTTAGGAAGGGAGAAGTGACCCGAGCATTGCTCCTAAGAAGTCAAAAAGTCAACTAACAGTAATTAATGATAGTCACTTAATTGGGCAAAAGTCGATGTGTTGCTAATGTCAGGTGTATCCATCATTTCGAAAAATGGCTATAAAAGGAGGGTTAATGCCCATAACAATTTTGCCGGAGAAGATAGAAATTATGACTGTGCATTTTATCAAAGTCACATATTGGTGTGAGTTTTGGAAAGAAGTGAAAAGAAAAATAAGTAAAGTCAGGTTCAAAATCTTGCAAGTATGAGGATCATATATGTGGGATTATGAAATTTGCTTGGTGAGAGAAGTAAAACCGAAGTTCTTCACAAGCAATCTTCCCTTTCCTTTCTATTGACTAAGGAACAGATATGGGAATTACGTTTTCTGTTGAAACAAAGGCCTAAATGCATTGAGTGTTTTCACCTTTGTAAAGCTTCCATGAAACAAGAGACAGTTGTTTCGACTAGAGAACGTTTGGATGGTTTTGATAATTGCAATAGTTCTATTGTTCTAAACTACGCAATTTGACAAGCCCCTCCTAATTTCCATATCAAAAGAGCTTAAGAAGAGGAACCACTTAGATCTTGAAGTATCCTATTGTCAACTAGAAGTGGAAGTAGAACATTCCACACATAACCCTCAATCGTTTGTTGAAACCCCATGGTGGAATGGTGAAAGATTTAGCTAGCTATCTACGTCAGACAATCATTCCACCAATTGACGAAATGGGACTTCTAGAACTTAGAGGTTGTGTAGAAAAGCATAACCGAAGACTCCCACAAAAGACTTCCAAAAGAGCGCATCGAAGGTTAAATGTCAAAGGTCAAAGCCAAGATTTATAAGACAAGGCAACATGGTAGTTTAAGTATTTTAAATTTTAAATATAAAACGCGTTGATGGACGTCCACGTGTCAATAGATTAACTAAGTAGTTATTTGTAATCATTTTCTATATATAAATAGGAGAATTTCACATGTAATAGAAGTTGTCACTTGGTTATTCCTATACATCTCATCGAATAAATTGATAGAGAACATCATGTAATATCCCTTTCATTTAAATTCAATAATAAAATTTTTACATTTTCTGCACATTTAAATTCCAGCATTTACTTTTATATTCATTGCCTTTACATTCCCGCATTTATTGTATTAATTTTAAAGCTTTTAATTACTATCATTAATATATTGAAAACAAGATTACCGCATAAACTTGTAAGAACCCATTCTTCGTAAAAACTTATCATATAAACACGTTCTTGAGAGAAGCAAATCGAATTTCCCAATAAACAAATGTACTAGTGCATTTTCACCAAATGCTAAACAATTTATATTTATTTTATTTTCATGTATTTTGTTCAAATATAATCACTCAATAATATATCCAAGAGGGAATATGCGTATTCAAATAATGGAATCAAGATCATATTAATATCTTTTAATAAAATGGGCAAAATCTTAATCTTACGTTAAATAATTTAATAATAGGTTAAACTGTTCATTTGGTACCTTACTTTATCTTTTTTTTATCAAATTGGGCCCTCGTCGTTTTTTTGTATCATATAGATCCCTCATGTTTTTTTTTTGTTATCAATTTGGTTCATGAATTACTGTTTATCCTACGTGTCAATATCCTATTGGCTCCCGTTTGCATCATGGAAGAGAGAAATAACACATATGCGTGTCATATTTGTCTATGTAAGATGAACAGTAACTCATGAACCAAATTAATAGCGAAAAGAAATGTAAGAGACCATTATGATACCAAAAAAATACGAAGAACTAAAATTTTAATAATAAATAAAATTTTAAATTAAATATTATTAAAAATATAACAACTATTTGATAAATGAAATACACAAGATAAAGAGAGGATCTCCATTTCAAATAATGAGCCATTGTTGGAGAATAACTCTAAAAGAACAAGGTACACTCACTTAACAAAACTTAAAGACTACTCCCTAAATATAAATAAATGTTAAAATTTACAAAAGAATATTGTTAAATTAAAGTTTTAATAATAAATAAGAATATTTCAAAATTGTATATCACGGTATGTGATTGAATATTAATGAATGATGCATTAAATTTGATTAGTTTGTTTGACAAAATATTAAAAACATGTTCTTTTATTTTTAATTTTTTTCTTCAAAATTTTACTCTCTCCGTTTCTATTTATATGTCCTATTTCAAACAAAACACACCCTTTAAAAAATTCAATCATTACTTAGATTTTCAATACATTAATTATATTTTTTCCCACTATACCTTTTCTCTTTCTATAATCATTAATTTTTCTCCACTACTTACGTAAACCAAGACTTATTAAATAGGGACAAACATGAAAGATAACATTTATTACACTCTTAAAATTCTCAATAGGACATATAAAAAGAAACAAAAAATCTCTCCAAAAATAAACAGATAATAAGGAACGGAGAGAGTAATATTTTTAAGACGGTGCAAGTACATTAAATCACTTGTGCTAACTACTAAAGGGAGCCTTTCAATTTATTTTTCTTTTAGTTGTGTATCTTTATCCAAAATAATTGATACTCCACCTGTTCCATATTATCTTTAACTTGTTCCAAATTGTTTGTCACTTTAGGAATTCGAGGATGTATTAATTAATTTTTTTCGCCTTTAATCTTGCATTTAATGTGTTGAAATATGTGAAATAGGTGATAATTAATATACTTTAAAAGTATTATAGTAAAGTTATCTAATACTAATTCTCTTGAAGATTAAAGTATTAAATAATTTTCTTGATCTTTGTGAAATTTTTAAAAAACATTTAAATTGGAACGAAAAGAATATTAAACTTGAATGCGAGATATAAATGTTCAAATAGAATTATTATTTTGAAAAGAAGTCCCACGAACAGATAGACCCATGTCTCCCATTATCCGGAAGGTGCACTATATATATATATATATATATATATATATATATATATATATATATATATATATATATATATATATATATATATATATATATATATATATATATATATATATATATATAGACACCACCCCATTAATAATTTGGGTTTATGATAATATAATTTTCAATTCAGTGCTTTTGTACCTTAGTCGTCATTCTCTGTATATCATCTTTTATATAATATGAGCCTTCTAACTATATAAAGTATAAACACCACTCTTGTCTGTCTCTCACTGCCTGCTCTGTATAATTTGCTTTGTGGAAATCAAAGAGAAGCTGCAAAATAAAATCAAAATGGGTGCACTTGATTACCTCTCAAACTTTTGCACTGTAACCAGCACTAGGACCAAGCGCAAAGCAATGCAGGTCTTTCTTTTTTTTTTTTCCTACTAATTTCTACTTCTACCTTTTTACTTCACAATAATTATTGGTGTCTAATTTTGATCTAGTGTAATAATTTTGTTTGCTGTATGTTAAATATACATATATTTCAGACAGTTGAGATCAAAGTCAAAATGGATTGCGATGGTTGTGAAAGAAGAGTCAGAAATTCAGTCACTTCATTAAAAGGTTCCATTTCTCATCATGTGTACCCGTCCTTAATTGTTTCCTTCAACAAAGCCTTACCTGAATATTCTCTTTCTAGTTATTCGATTTTTTTTTTCTACCGACCGGTACTTGGATCTGGTTTAGGGATCTCCCAGCGGAGGTTGCTCCATACCCAAGACTAGAACTCGAGACCAGTTAGTTAAGGGACAAAGTGAATTACCACTTGACCAACCTCTCATTGGTGCTGGTTATTCCATTCTCATGATTAAGTGTTAAGAAATTCATAATTGATAGATATATATTGAAATTGATGTATGAGTTTTTTAAAAGGCTTATTTAATATTTTAGTCCCTGAACTTAGGTGCTCTTTTGTAATTGGTCCTTAAACTTTTTTTTTCGATGCTTTGGGTTCCCGAAACTTTTTTTTTCGATGTTTTGGGTTCCCGAACTTTGTTTAATTTTTGGAAATGGTCATTTCGTCACTTAAGTGATGATATAGTCGACAACATGTAACATCACTTTCACAATATCGATGAGTGAAGAGTTATGCAGAGCCACGAGATACTACATGAAGTTTTTTTATTAAAAAAATAATTTATTTTAAAATTTATTAAGAGATTTGATTTTCTTTAAAAAAATAATGTTTTTAATTATTTTTAATAAATTTAATTTTTTTTAATTTAAAAAATTCACGTGGCATTATCTGGCACGTTACCTATCCATGTGGCGAAGGTGAAGTGACATATACTCGGTCATATCACCACTTAAATGATGAAATGATCATTTTCAAAATTTAAGCAAAGTTTAGGGACTCAAAACATCGAAAAAAAGTTAAAAGATCATTTCCAAAAGAGCACCCAAGTTCAGGGACTAAAAACTTAAATAAGCCTTCTTAAAATATGGGTTTCTTAAATTTTATAGCGTCAAATTTTAATACAAATTTATTAAATATGAGTTTCTTAGTATATGTCATGAACATGTACACAATAGAACCAGAAAAATAAAATATATATATTACTCCCTCGGTTTAATATTATTGTTTTTTAAGTTTTTTCTTTGGTTTCATATATATTATTTTTTTACGAATTCAATATATAATTAATATTGTTTTTTTTTTATTTTTAACTATAGTGTTTTTCTCCATCTATACCTATATTTATCGATTACAAACTCCTTCAATTTCAACCTCTATATCTTTTCAAAAATGATTCAAAAAAATAAGGTAATCAAAATATATCAAATTTTTACGTTATTTAATCATTTATTAATCTTTGTACATAACATTAAAATGGAATACATATGAAATTGAGGAAGTATTTAATGATTATAAGATCTTTATTCTCGGTATAAATAAGGCATATTCTCTCCAATTTATCATATTAGAAAATATATATATATATATATATATATATATAAATACTATGTTGTTTAAAAAATAAGAAAAAGTTAACTAATTTACTTAAAATACCTAAAATAGCTTTATTATTTTTTCTTTATTTACTTGTAAACCGGCGTAGTAGTATATATTATTGACTAAAGTGCAATAATATTTGATCCATTTCTCTCTCTCTATGTATATATATAGATAGATTGATAGATAGATATTCAGTTAGGGGTTTTAACTTAGCTTGCATTTATGAATGCATGTGTATGTAGGAGTTAAAACAGTAGAGGTGAACCGAAAGCAAAGCAGAGTGACAGTGAGTGGTTATGTAGATCCAAACAAGGTGTTGAAGAGGATAAAGAGTACTGGAAAAACAAGAGCTAAGTTTTGGCCTTATGTTGAGCAGCATCTTGTGTACTATCCTTATGCAACCGGAGCCTATGACAGAAAAGCACCATCTGGGTATGTCCGGAATGTTGTTCAAGCATTTCCTGCTGCTTCATCCAATAATAATAATAATCATGAAGAGCACTTTGTGTCCCTTTTCAGTGATGACAATGTATATGCATGTACTATTATGTGATGTAATGTATTTGTATAGCTGTATTAGTATTAATTATGAGCCCTCCCTCCTTTTTAATTTCCTTCACATACACGTACTACTACTGTACTGTATACGTACTTGTCGTGATGTTGGATAATGGAGTCTTGTGTTGGACTATTCAAAGTTAATTTCAAGTTTTCAACCATGTTTTCTAAAGAAATGCTCAAGTGCCATGACTACTATATAAGTATATGGTCAATTATACTATTTCAATTTTTTTTTAAACCAAACATAATTATAATAATTCCATCATCCATCCGTTTTTATTTATGGGCTTTGCTTGGGAACCCTATGAGATGAGAGGGTTTTGGTACCCTTTTGACGTGGACCAATAGGCATTTGTCATGTGTTGTTCTTTACCATGTTAGCGGGGTATATTTTTGATTTATAAATTTTGCAATAGGATCCCTAAAATATTTAATTAAAATATTATTTTTATTTGTAATTTGATTTACCCAAAATAGCCCCGATCTATACCAACCGCCACCATGGAAACGCCCTCCCTAAAGGCAGTGACCCTTACCCTCGTCTGTTACCAAAGAGGCGACAAACTCGACCACTTCTTCGCCTGGGTCTCCCTAATCCCTGTCTTCATCAACCTCGGCGGCTTCATCTCCCACTGGATCTTCCGCCGTGAGCTCCAAGGCATCTTCTTCGCCCTCGGCCTCATCCTCTCCCAATTCATCAACGAATTCAAGCTCGCCCCGTCATCTTTTTTGGAAGTCATACAATACTGTATGTACTAAAAATTTATATTATTTCTAGCTTTATGGTGATTTTATTAGTATTGCTTCTTGTAATTTGATCAGTCATGTCTAGGTACAGTAAAATGAGTAAAGCAGAATAATCCATTATGTTATTTTTTAAAATTCCTTCTATCATAACGTTGTTCTTAAATTTGCAGGAACAACAAATGGTGATGCCTAGACATCGTGAGTCAAACTTGCAGAAGGAGCTGAACCGATACATTCCCACCGCTGCAGCATTTGGAGGCATCTGTATCTCGAGGAGGGCGCAAGTGGCGGTGGGTAGATCTGAAAAATAATATTAGATTGAAGCTATTTTGGGTAAATCAAATTACAAATAGAAATAATATTTTTAATTAAATATTTTAGGGATCAAATTGAAAAATTTATAAATCAAAAATATACCCCGCTGACCTGGCAAAAAACAACACATGACAATTGCCTATTGGTCCACGTCAAAAGGGTTCCAAAACCCTCTCATCTCAAAGGGTTCCGAAGTAAAATCCTTAAAAATATAACTAGAGTTCCTGTCTAATTCTATCAACTAAAACATTATTATTCTTCCAATCTACAAAATTCGGAAAACAAAAACTAATCCTATGAGCAACCTCTCTCCTAATAGTACTGAAAATAAGGTGCAAACTCCTCTTCTGGTTCTTAAAAGTGTGATTATTCCTTTCCTCTCATATGTGATAAATCATTGCTGCAATTCTGCAAACATAGCAAAAGCACATTTGTGGCGGACCTTATCCTTGAAAGCATGGCAGATCCACCTTGTCCAGTTGTGATACTTGTATGGACTAGAGATGGCAATTGGACCCGGACTCGCGGATACCCGCTGGTAATACCCGCAACGGGTCCGGGTTTTGAGTCCAAAAAAGAGACCCGTGGGTCCAAAGAAATGGACCCGTCTGGGTACCCGCTTTGAACGGATCTGGGTCCGGGTCTGAGATATCCAGACCCGTGGGTACCCGGACTCGTCCATATTTACATATATGCATTATATATATGTATATATAAAATTTTAGTTTGTTTGTGTTTAACGAGATAATTTCTTTGATGTGTGCGAGTGTTTAATGATGGTAGGGATTAATATTAAGTAGAGTGTGTAATGATGTATTAAGGATCACTTGGTCTATAAAAAAACATAGATATTAATTTAAAAAATATTTTTTTCTTTAAAAAAATTGTTAATGGATACCCGCAAAACCTGCCGTCTCGGTACCCGAAGACACGCCTACCCATTATGCAGCTGGTACCCGCGCGGGTGCGGGTGGGTCTGGATCCAGTAATTTATGAACAGGTCCGGATCCGGGTACCCAATTACCCAGACCCACCCGGACCCATTGTCATCCCTAGTATGGACACCTCCTGTCAATTCTTATCCAGAGACAACAGTAATCAAGGAGATTGCAGCTCCAATTACATTCAAAAAATAAGTGATTCCTAGACTAAACAGAAGATAGACATAAACAACAATGATTAGGAATAGCCATAAAACATAACCTGTCCAAATTTGGAGCTTCCCAAGAGCGGCAAACCATGCAATAAAACAATGCTTTTTTACATTCACACCATTCCAAACCATCCTATGTAAAGGAAAGATCCCTTGCTGATTTTTAAGCATTAAGTAACCACTCTTGACCGTGTAGATGTCATCTTGGGTCCTACTCCAAGTAACATTACAGAATCTTGTCTTTAAGTTATCTCTGACTTTTAGAATCTGCTTCCAGTGTCATCCAGATCCCTGAGATGAGTTGCATTGCAAGAAATCTTGCTCCTTTATATAAACCAAATGCATTCATCTCACCCAAAGCATATCCTTCTTCATAGTCAATTCCCAGACTTGCTTTCCAATAGCAGCAATGTTCCAAATGCAACTATCCTTGATACTCAACCCACCATGTTTCCTGGATTTACAAACAGAATCCCAAGCAACATTAGCTGAATAATGACCTGTTTCCTGTTTCCCCCCAAAGAAAACATCTGCAAATCTTCCCAATTTCACGCAACACAATTTTCGGAATAATAAAAACAGAAGCCCAATAAGAATGCAAACTCATGAGGACTGAGTTTATAAGATAACACCTTTCCTGATACGACGAATTCCTGGTTTTCCATAAATTTATCCTCTTAGTCACCTTATCTACTAGAAGATGACATTTCTTAGCAGACAGAGGTAAACAAAGATATCTAAAAGGGAAAATCCCCTTACAAAGTTATTGATTTTCTCGAGAAAAGAAAAACCAAGGATTTATATTGTTTTTTTTCTATTTCTAGGAATGAAATTTAATAAATAGCCTTAAGATCCTGGTTAACAACACCAATTTATTTTTTTTTTATAGATTTGCATAACATTAACCTGCTTGCTTCATGCCACACGTACTATTTTCATTAACTAAATTGAAATATAAAAGAGTTAATTATGTGTCCGATCTTTGAATTTTAGAGTTGTTTTGTTACATGCTCTTATTTTTTTTAATGCCTAACTCTGCAAAGTTACTTCTGGATTTGCCATACGTCCTTACTATCAATTCCGGTCAAATTTTTGTTATGTATCACACCAGAATCCTAGTCAAATGTATGAGGTTAGTCATGTGGTACTACATGATGTCATATGGGCGATAACGATCTCTCTCTCTCCAAATTTTTTTTTAAAACCTAAAAATATAAAAAAAAATAATTTTTTTAGTTTTTTGTTTAATTTTAAAAAAATGATCTTCGTTCATGCGACTAACCTCTTGTATCTGATTAGAATTCTAGTGTGATATATAAGCAAAATTTGACCTCAAGTGATAGTAGAGTAGATATATGGCAAATCCATAAATAATTTCGGGAATCAAACATTATAAAATAGAACAAAAATCTATGACAAAATAATCTTAAAATTCAAGCTCGGAAGCATAATTAAAAATCAATATAAAATTAGAAAATATAATGATTTGCTCATCTATAATTAAATGATTCTGTCGAACTAAAACCTACAAATAGTAAGAAAACATAAGATCATAGTTCGAATCCAACCATTAACAATTACAATAATGTTACGTTAACATAAAAAATTGATAGCAAGACTAGATATCTATTATTTTAGGAAAAGAAATAAGAAAATGACAAAATGGTATATTGAGTTTATCATCATTTTTTTAATATTAGTTAGTATTTTATTTTGATGTTAAAATTTGATATTCAAATATTATTGTTGTAGCCAACGTGGGTTGGTCAAGTGGTAGTTCACTTGGTCACTTGGTTCTTTAACCAACTGGTTTCAAGTTCGAGTCGTCTTCCGCTTAGTGCGAACTCAGTTGAGTCGAATTCTGGGTAAACCAGATCCGACGCGGATATCGGTTGGTGTACCAAAAAAAAATATTATTGTTGTAACAATAAACACAATGTCCTCTTTTGGTTAGAAAAATGCTCACAAGTGTTTTAAAAACATTATTAAGCAAATAGCAAAGACAACTTTACCTTAGAAAATAATACATTTTAATATATAAAAAGTGTTAAATTTGATTGTTCAATATCAATTTACTTCTTTTCAAATTTTTAAACAATTCATTTATGAAACTTGCATTTATGACACATGGCATAATCCTTAACATAGCGGTGAGTCAGTTGTGTGGTTGATGAGTTCCAAAATTAAAGTACTTCCACTACATTTTAGATGTTTTTATTAGGGGTAGGTGTAAGTGATTTGGTCCTGGACTGCAAGACTGATCGGATTGAATTAGATCGGACCGAAAAATATGGTCTGGTTTGGTCTCGCGGTCCGGTCTAGTTGCCGCTTGCCGCTCGCCGGTCCTTCAACATCTTCAAGGACTTAAAATGTTTTTTCATTTTTTGAGGGACTAAACTGTACCATGCGAAAAACATGAGGGACTAAAGTGAGTCTTCACTCTAATTTTTATATTCTATGAAATTTTGTAAACTTGATCTACTTTATTAGAACTTTAAACTCAACGATTGGATTGATAAATTTCATACTCCCTACATTCCTTATTATCTGTCGTTTTTGTTTCTTTTTATCTGTCGTATTGATGATTTCAAGAGTGTAATAAATGTTATTTTCCACGTTTGCCCTTATTTAATATGTCTTGGTTTATGTAAGTAGTGAAGAAAAATTAATAATTATAGAGAGAGAAAGAGTATAGTGGGAAAAACATAATTAATGTATTTGAAATCTGAGTAATGATTAGTTTCTTAAAGGATTTGTTTTGTTTGAAATATGACAGATAAATAGGAACGAAGAAAGTAATATATAAAAAGTTATTTGAAGATGTAAGTGAGTAAGACTTACACCCTGTATCAACGAATCCTAACTCAATTAAAATATTCCAAAATTTTTAATCATTTATTTAAATTCGTACATAATTTTAAAATACACCATATTGAGCAATAATATAAGAACCATTCCGAAGTTCCCGTGACTAACAAAAGCTAATTATTATTCATCACAGGCTCTTAAATACTACTCTTCCACTCAAGTTGAAAATAATTTTAGAACACATGCATCCCTAAATTCTGGCTTTATGATATTGGAATCACTATAAGCAACATTACATTACACATCCCTAAAATTTAGCTTTTACTGAATTTGAATCTCTAGTCATCATTGTAATCATATCAGATCCCACCATTTACAAAAGATGACGAATTGACTGTTTTTTATTGATTTGTTTTGACACTAAGTAAATACATTGCCCTTTTTTTTATATCACTTTGTACTATCAACAACCAACTAACGCCGCTGAACATGACCACACAGAAGTATCCAATTAATTGGTCTCCCTTTCTATCTTCCAAGGAATAAAAAAAAAAGTTGTTAACTAGTATTCTCTCTGGTCCATATTATAAGCTTTCTTTTTGTGAGAAAGAAATGGTGCTTATAATATGGACCGAATGGAGTACTATAATATTTATTAAGATTATTTATATAAGAAAAATAATTATAAATTTATATTAATTGTTTTTAAATTAAATTTAAAAAAATTAATACATTTTTATTGTATTAAAGTTTCTAACAAGTGAGTATTTATTATATCAATCCTTCTCCATTTGATATGTCTTGCATAATTGCATAATAATACAAGCAATGATAAAGATAGGGCATGTATATACTTTGTTGATAACTAATGCCATAAGTAGGGACATTAATAATGATGATAAGAAGCAGCGCCCTTTAGGTTCAAACAAATCACAAAAGGCATCATTTAAAAGAAGTTTCTGAATAATACTAATAAAAAAGGTTTTTGTTAATTAAAGTAGCTAGTGATGAACTTTAAAAATAGGTATGCTAACAAATGTTTTTACTTTATTTGTTAACAATTGTGCACAATAATTGGCTTTCCTATAACATTTGCTATCAAATGTTTTTCGATGCTCTAATTAACCTTTGATGCTCCATTATCATTGATTCTCATATTTAGGCCTTAAAACTGTAAGAATTATAATCGGTGGGTGAATTAACTAAGCAATACTAGGAGAACACCTAAAAGGGGATTGAATAGGTGTTAAAGAAATCTTGAAAGATTTTTGAATAAAACAAATCAAAACAATTAAAGCAAATGATTTTCACAAAATATTCAGCTCTTAATCGATTAACATCTGACAGCCTTCAAATGGTTAATCGATTAATGACGTTGTTAATCGATTAGTCATTAATAAACACTGAAAAATCATTTTTCAATCGAAAACGAAAATCAATCAATTAACACATATGATCATAGATAAAGCGGAATTGATTAACACCAATATTGTTATTGATTACCTAGGTTATGAAAATGAATTTCCCCAAATCAATTTGAACGATTGAAACCTAACTCAATCAATTATGGAAAATCAATCTTTTCTAGGTTTTCAATCAAGAACAATATGAAATGACAAATATTAAAAGAGTTAAGGGAAGAGAAGCTTTCTTAGAGATTTTTACTGGTTCACTCACAACCACCATGAGCTACATCCAGTCCCCTCTTATCACAAGAGAGAGTTTCTTCACTAAGGAATTAGAATTCTCAAATTACAAGTAATCCGCCTCTCAAGACTCCCTTCTTGATAGCCTCCAAGAGATACATCACTCTTGTCTTGCGATCCTATTGAACTTCTAATCTAACATTCTTCCCTTGCTTGTTGATAACCCCACAACAAGGCTTCCACTTTTGTTGATTCCTCACAACAAGACTTCCAATTTGCTTGTTAACACAACAAGACTTCCAAGATAATTTGCTTGATGAACAACCATCAAGTCTTCAACTTTGTTGTAGATAGCTTGTCTTCTTGCAAAGATTAAAACACAATAGAAAACACAATACCCTAATGAATCTCCTTCAAGAACTATGAACAATTAGTAATTGAGATTCAAAGGTCTCTTGATCAAAGAATATGAAAATTAAGAACTTTGATCTTTAGAAAATGAGAGAGAATAGTGTGGCTTTGATCTTTCTAAAATGATATGAAAAATGAAGTTGGTTGTTCACAATGATTAGGAAAAGGTTTATATAGAATACCCAAAAGTTAGGAAACTTAAAAACTGATTTTGAGAAGTTATTAACGTATTTTAAAAAGCAGTTCAGCAGGTGTTAATCGATTAGCTCATTAGGTTAATCGATTAAGACCTGATGCAAAAGCTGTTAATTGATTAGCCAATCCTGTTAATCGATTAAGCACTGCAAAAATCAATTAAAAACTTGTTTTCTCAAAACTAAACCTTTTCTTTCAAACCTTTAAGCCACTTATTGATTTAGGTTAAGTGTAATACTCAAGTTATAATATGATCATACACTTGATAGAGATTCATTACCCTCTAATAAACTCTACCCAAACTCAAAATAAAGATATTACAAACAATACACATATTGAATCTTAATGAGCTTGCTCTCTCTTCATCATTGTTGTTTGTTGTACTTTGGTGAGCTCTCCAACACTTGAGCTTGATCAAAACATTTGTCATTATCAAAACCATGCACTTGCATAATATATCTCACAATCTTCACATGCACATGCCTTCTAGATCTAACAAAAACACTTGAAATCATGGCAAATAAATAACTTTTAGGGATCTGTTGCTTGTCCACGCTTGTTTAATAAATATTCTCATATTTAGCTCATTGTTTGCGCCTCTTATACTCGCAATCACTCCCCGCCCTTGTTAGTCCGACTTTACATAGAGGTAATTAATTTCCTTAAACTCTTTAAAAAGCTAATCTAAGTACTACTCCCTCTGTTCCTTTTTATCTGTCGTTTTTTAGAGAGATTTTTTGTTTCTTTTTATCTATCGTATTGAGAATTTCAAGAGTGTAATAAATAATGTTATTTTTCATGTTTGCCCTTATTTAATATGTCTCGGTTTATGTAAGTAGTGGAGAAAAATTAATGATTATAGAGAGAGAAAGGGTATAGTGGGAAAAACATAACTAATGTATTGGAAATCTAAGCAATGATTAGATTTCTTAAAGAGTGTGTTTTATTTGAAATATGATAGATAAATAGGAACAGAGGGAGTATAACAGAAAAAATATTTATTATATTTGACTCCATTATTACACATCATAAATTTATTCAAACTCATAAAGTAGATAGCAGTATTAAAAAAATTATTTGATACACATATTTGTAAAAGTAATAAATTCACAATATACTCGACGTACTCATAACAAAAAATGATACAAAGCTAATATTGTTTTATGAATATATAATACATGGTTATTTCGATCAATAAAAGTAAAGCTTACACCCTCTACTTTTGGTTTTATAATAGATGAAGATCTGAATCGGATTAAGGGTCTGTTTGGCAAAATTAACTTATAGCTGATAGTTGTGAACCTAACTTATAACTGTGGGATTATAGCTAGACACTTATAGTTATATAGCTAGCTTATTGAACTAGAGCTATTTGGCAAAATTAGCCGTGCAACTAATTTAAACATGTTAAATGACTAAAAATGATAAATAATAATAAAATTTAGTAAAAAAAAGGGTAAAATTGAGATATTATTTATTGAAAACTCTTATTTTTTCTCAAAGCTACCTGATGTAGCTTTTAAAAGCTATAATATAAGCTTCCTTTTGAAAGCTCTAAGCTTCTTTTATTTTTTGTTCACCAAACAGCTCTAGTAGCTTATTGGCAGAATTAATAAGCTAAAAGCTACCAGATAAGCTATAAGCTTGTCTTACCAAACACAGCCTAACTCTAGAAGCTTACACCCCATCTTTTTTTTATTTTTTAATTTCTTATCCTTAATTATTAGGACTGAAATGAACAAACTCAATTACTTTCTTTGTCTTTAAATATATGCATTAGTTGGTGTTATAGTCTTGTCCTTTTTTTTTATAAGCCCCTATTCAAAATTTAATTGACAATAGTTATTTCTATTTTGCAAAGACATTTATTTACTCGACATTTTTTAGGCCCTAAGTGATAATTATTGTATAATTTTGAAAAGTATACCAAATGTTATCCATTCTAATGTCACTAACAATATTACTCTCTCATGTCCTATTTATAAGTTACATTATAGAAAAATTTTGTGATCCTATTTTTAAGTGACTTTGTATTTTGTAGAAGACATTTTTGTTTTTTTTCCACTTATTTGCCCTCATTTTATGAATGTAAAACAATACATTGAAATTTTAGTTGCAAGTTAAGAGGGTAAAAATGTAATGTTAAAGAACATTTTTGAAGTTGCAAGAAGTACGACTATTCTCTTTGATCAGTGTGATATGGTTAAATATGAACTATAAATAAATAAAAATAGAGTTAATAATTAATTTCCTTAATTTGTTTAAGATGATAGTACAAGTACTAATATTTTGAGAATGAAAAGTAATTATTATATTTGACTCAATTGTTACACAATATAAAAATATTTAACCTCATTGAATATTAGTAGTAAAAATATTATTTAATACTCCTATTTTTAAAAGTAATAAATTTACAATATACCAGATATGCTCACAACAAAAAATATTCAGAGCTAACATTGTTTTATGCATAATACAGGGTTACTTTTTCAGATCAATAAAAGAAAAGCCTACAACCTCTACTTTTGCTTTTATAATAGACGAAGATCTGAACTGGATTAGCTCCAAAAGCTTACACCCTATCTTTTTTTATATATTAATCTCTTATCCACGATCATTAGGACTGAAATTAACAAACTCGATTACTTTCTTTGTCTCTAATAATAGTGTTATCACCATGTCTCAATTTATCAGATCTTATTCAAACTTTAGTTGACATTAGTTAATTTTTTTTTCAAACACATCTATTTATATAACACTTTTTGGAGTCTCAATAAGATCCTATTCAAACTTCAATTGACATTAGTTACTTTTTTTTCAAATACAGTTATTTATATAACACATTTTGGAGTCTTAATGTTAATTATGAGGGTAACTTTTAAATATTATATCAAATGTTATCAATTCTAATGCCACTAAGAATATCACCCCCTCTACTCCTATTTGTAAGTCACATTATAGAATAATTATGTGATCTTATTTTTAAGTCACTTTGTATTTTCCAGAAGACTTTTACTGTTTTTTCTCTTATTTGCCCTTTTATTTGCTCATTAATGTGAAATAAAACATTGTGAAATTTCTAATGTATGTTAGGAAGATAAAATTGTAATGTTAAAGTACATTTTCAAAGTTCAAACAAATGTAATTACCCTCCTTGATTTGTGTGATATGATTAAGTATGGCCTATAAATTAAAATAGAGGGTGTAATTAATTTTCTCAATCTCTTTAAGAAGCTACAACCTCACTCAGTTCCTATTTATTGTCCTATTTCAAACAAAACACACTCTTTCATAAATGCAATCATTACTTAAATTTCCAATACATTAATTATGTTTTTCCCACTATATCATTTCTCTCTCCGTAATCATTACTTTTTTTCCACTACTTATGAAAACCAATACCCTATTAAATCTTTCTACCAAAAAAATACCCTATTAAATCATCAAAAGGACATTTAAAACTAAAGAAAAAACTTCTCCAGGATAGTTAAATTGGAACGGAAGGAGTAATATCTTTGAGACAGAAAGAGTATTTATTATCTTTGACTCAATTATTACACATCATAAAGATATTTCAAGGCATTAAATAGTAGTACATAGAAAAAAAATAATTTAATGCACCTCTTTGTAAATGTAATAAATTACAATTCTTCTATTTAATGGTCATACTCGTTCTTTATTTTTTATGGAAATGCTAGCAAGTGCTCTTAGGGAACTTGTTAAAGAAACAAATGTAGTATGAAAGTTTTGGAAACTGTGGTTTTTTATTTTCTTGAAAGAAAAAAACAGACGGACTTATGATATTTTTTTTCCAAATTTAGGAACCAAGGGCAAGCAATACCTTTTTTTATAAAGCTTTGAACAATTATTCAATATTCTAATTATTAGAAATAATGATATAAATGAGATTATTCAATGTATCTATTTTGATTGTTGCACCTTTGTTCCAAATTATCTGTCTTTTAACATTTTCAATTTGTTTCAAACTATTTGTCGGGATTTCAAGGGTGCATTAGTTAATTTTGTTCAACTTTAACCGTGCTTTGAAATGTTTTAAAATATGTGAAATGTGTGATAACTAATAAATGTAGTGTGATGAGAATATAGTAAAGTTGCCTTATTCTTCTCTTGAAAATTGAAGTAAAATGACTTGGAATTGATGAAATATTATATGCAATAATTATTTGAAATGTAGAAGGAATAGTAACACAAAAGTGTAAAAGTAAATAAGAAATAAGAAAAAAAAAGAAAACAAATGAAGCTAATAGTCAAAGGGTCAAACAAAAATTAATATAAACTTTGCATTTCTTTATAATTAGTTCAATCCAAACTACGAAACATAAATTCTTTTTCAATTCTATTCTACTCCATCCAAAACCACAAATTCAAACATAGCCTAAACAGAACCGGGTACATACAAATCATAATACAAAGTCTATATATATATATAAGGAGAGAGGGAGGGAGAGAGAGCCACACTCATTGTTCTGAATCATACTCTGTCGTTACATCTAATGGTGAAGAAGGAAATCAAGAATGGTGAATCATCCAGAGAAAAGTTAATAAAATTCATTCTGAAACTATAACATTAAATGAAGAGTCAAAGTTCACCTTGGAAAAGATTTAAAAAAAATCCAAAGGTGAGATAAATGCACAATTCTTGACAACAACAAACCTAGATACAGTTGGTTGCCTAAAGGCAGGTCCGGTCTTAACCTATATTGGGCCCTAGGGCGAAATTTTTTTTGGGACCCTACTAAAAAAATTTATTAAAAATAAATTAATTAAAACACTATATATTTATATATTTAATTTATTAAAACAATGATAACAATCAATAATAAAAATAGGTATTATATAAAATAGAGTTGAAATAAAATAAAAAAATTTATTAATTAAATAGGTAATTAAAATTGTTTTCATGTTACTTCTTCCGTCTTTGTACATAATATCACGTTCATTACTAAAGTTGGTTAATTTAGTTAAACATTTGATATGTTTTTTTTTAAAAAAAAAACTATTCTTATAAGTATTATTGAGAATCTAAAAATTGTTGAGTAAACACGGGTGTTTGTGGAAAAAAGTACCTAATTGTTATTGAAAATTTGTATTAGTTCTTATAAATAAGGACAAAATAAAATTCTCAAAATGATCTTATATTTAGGGACAAAGGGTGTAACTTATAAAAATAAAGTTCATAAGTTAACCTATTTATAAGTAAAGTGAGCAAATAAAAAAATAAATTAAAATATTATGCTAAACAATTAATAATTGAAAGATAAAAAATATGAAACTGTTAATTTTTTTTAAGTATAAGTACTATTAAAAAAAAAATTATGGGGCCCCTAAAATTTTTGGGCCCTGGGCGGCGGCCCTTATTGCCCACCCCCAGGGCCGGGCCTGCCTAAAGGGTGGGTTGTTGAAGAACGATGTATGAAAATGAGGAGAGTTTATAAGGTAACAATCACTATCCACTATTTTATTTAGATGTTTATTTTTAAAAAATGTTTTGATGTTTTGTAGTCATTCTGCATTTCATTGCTTTTCATGATGTAATATTGATTTTTATGCATCATCAATTAAAATTTAGACATATATAATATCTAACTTTTTTTCTTGTTTTTTGCATTTGCATATTATGGATTGAATAAGTAAAAATTAACTTTTCAAATAGGCAAAATAGATATTTTTCTATATCGGTGATGGACAACTTAGCTCGCAACGATTGACTTAACAAGATCTTTGTCACAGAGCAACGTTTCGTGTCCTTAATTTATCATGTATTGAAATTGTGACTTGTGCCAAAATAACTACAATATAAACTTAAATGGTGATAACCCGATTTTTAAAGAAATTTTTTTAGAAGAAAACTATTCACAAATTTTTGTCATTACTTTAATTTTGAACTAAGGACACAATTTGGGAATATTTTATTTTTATAATTAAGCGTTATGAAAAAATTGACCAAGTCATGATAGATTTATATTTTTTAAAACATGCAAAGACGATGATCCTGATCATTACAAACTGAACGTATATGCCTAATATGTTCGATAAATAATAAGTAAAAGGATTACAATAAACAACATAAAAATATAGGTCTTAAATGAAAAATAAAATAATAGAAATTAAAAATACAGAGTTTGACTTATTAAACAATATTGAATACCTAATTAAAAAAGCAAGTTAGATTTATTATTCAATTAGAGGATGCAAATAATGCAATATACTACTAACGCATGATCGATAAGATAATGATATAAAAAAGATTCAACTTTAATTCGAATGATAAAATTACTATGTCCATAAAATTAATAGTATCCATTTAGTATGCATGCACACTTATTGCTAAACTATTTGGATAGTGAATTTTTTTTTGGTAAATAAAATCTTTATTACCAACGAGCAAAAAATTGAATCCAAGCAAAAACTAGCTACAAATCTCCCCACCCACTATGTAGGGTTGGAGCCTTATAACTAGCTAGACTAATACATAAGAAACATTAAATCTCTACTAAAGTTCTATTAGACCAATTCCTAAATGATGGAAAAAATAAAGGAATACTAAGATCAAGCTCCTTCTTCAGAATAACAAACACTTGATCCGACCTCAATGAAGATTGTTTGAAGATTGAAAGTTGTATCTATAAAAAATGTATAAATTATGTGTAATAGTATTTTCGTAATCACATTAACCTAGCTAATATATTATAACAATGTGGGGAATCTTGTTGTGTAGTGTTATTATGACCCAAATGGGAACTTATACCATAGCAAGGATGAGGTAAAAGCAATGTGTGGATTGCTGGATTAGTTCTCATTAACTAAAGACTAACCATAAAGGTAATATTGATTCAACTAGTTATTTAGATTTTAATTATAATATCCATTTATGTGCTTAATCCTTATTTGTCATATCAATAATATATGTCTCTGCAGGAATTGGAGTTGCCTGATCCGAATTTGAGCTTATCAGAGAAAAGAAACCACCCATACCAAATTCAAGTGGCTTTAAACATTTTCTTCTATGTTTATAGTTCTTTTGAGATTAAAGTTTAAACATTAGAAGTCATTTACATACATATGTTGTCTCTATATCTAGCTTTATGTTGCCCTTTTCATAAATGCAAAACATTCCTTAAGTTTCATTACCTTTATTATGCATTAACTATTTGATTGTCAGTTTTATCCATATCAAGTTATCCATACTTACCGATTGATATGTTTAAATAAAAGTTCGTTATCAAAGGGAACAAAAAAAAGCGAGAAGGTGGAAAATTTTATTTCGCTTAAATTTTCACCTTTAGACTTCTATTTTACTTAAATTTCAAGAAAAAAAACCAAGGGTGTAAGTGGTCTTGGAACAGACCACACAGTATCAGATTAAACTATATCCAACTGAAAAATAAGTTCGGTCCGATCTCACAGTTTGGTCCGGAACTAATTATTTTTCAGATTAATGATCAATGATTTATAAGTTGTAGTTTAATTTATTCGTTACAACTACAATAATAAGGATATTAAAATTACATGACTTTCACATATTATAGAGACAATAATGAATACGATTACTAACATTTATCTATTGCTAGAGTTGAAAGAGAGTTCTCCATACGCCCTTTAATCAAAAGCCACGAAACACGTTTCTATTCCTTTGTCTCCTATGCTATTTGTTTAGTCGTTTTGTGATGGGGAGATAAAAGAATACCTTATGGCCATAAATAAGTAAAAACCCTAACTATTATCCATTAGCTTCCATCAAGTTCCATCAAGCTAATGGGCCTTCAGAAACAACCTCCCTTATATCTAACTATGATTAAGCCCTTTAATATTTAATTATTTATTTACTAGACACACATCAATACATGTCACATGCACATCATATGAGACATACTAAGATATTAAAATCTTACATGATTGGATTCACATCTCACAATTTCTAAGACCGTACGGAAAGGATCAAATTGATTAATCCCCTCGTGTTGAAGGTGCTACTATAAACATAGAGAAATGAGGAAAAATCAGTTGTGGCACCATCATCCACCAATAGCGCTGGTGACTCACCAAACACCCCACCATCACAACCCTCAACAGCAGGAGAGGTAGCGAGAGAGAGGTCGAGGAAGAGAGGGGCAACGACAAAGAGAGTGTGACAAACTTGGGAGGGGGAGGGTTCCTACTTTTTTTATGCATCTCAAAATAAAATGAGGAACTGAGTCTTTACATAATGAATCCCAAATCCATCAATAAGCCCAAAACTACTTATCTCTAAGGAAGCTTCAATCAAGAGCATAAAAGGCACATCATTGAATGCTCCTTCCTTGGTCACAAGAGTTACGATCCCTTTTTAGAAGCTTACACCCTATCTTTTTTTATTTTTTAATCTCTTATCCTCAATTATTAGGACTGAAATGAACAAATTCAATCACTTTCTTTGTCTTTGAATATGTGCACTAGTTGGTGCTATAGTCATGTCTTAATTTATAAGCCCCTATTCAAAACTTCAATGACAGTAGTTACTTCTATTTTGCAAAGACATTTATTTACTCAACACTTTTTAGAATTTCGATGATATTTATTGGGTAATTTTGAAAAGTATACCGAATGTTATCAATTCTAATGCCACTAACAATATTACTCTCTCCCGTCCTATTTATAAGTTACATTATATAAAAATTTTGTGATGCTATTTTTAAGCGACTTTGTATTTTATAGAAGACCTTTGTTTTTTCCTCCTATTTGCCCTTTTCTTTATCAATATAAAACAACACATTGTGAAATTTCAAGTGCAAGTTAAGAGGATAAAAAGTACATTTTCGAAGTTGCAAGAAGTGCAACTATTCTCCTTGGTCTCGGTGGTATGGTTAAGAATGACCTATAAATAAAAATAAAGTTAATAATTAATTTCCTTAATCTTTTTAAGATGATAATACAAGTTCTTATATTTTCATAATGAAGAAGTAATTATATTTGACTCCATTATTACACAATATAAAGAAATTTAACCTCATTGAGCAGTAGTAGTAAAAAAAATATATAATACTCCTATTTTTAAAAAGTAATAAATTCACAATGTACCATATACACTCACAACGAAAAATAATTCAGAGCTAACATTGTTTTATGCATAATACAAGGTTATTTTTCCGATCAATAAAAAAAACCTACAACCTCTACTTTTGCTTTTATAATAGATGAAGATCTGAATTGGATTAACTCCAGAAGCTTACACCTCATCTTTTTTTTTTTATATTTTAATCTCTTATTCTTAATCATTAGGTTTGAAATTAACAAACTCAATTACTTTCTTTGTCTCTAATAATAAGCAGTACTTAGTGTTATCGCCTTGTCTCAATTTATAAGATCTTATTCAAACTTTAATCGATATTAGCTACTTCTTTTTTGCAAACACATCTATTTATATAACATTTTTTGGAGTCTCAATTTATAAGATCCTATTCAAACTTCAATTGACATTAGTTACTTCTCTTTTGCAAACACATTTATTTGTATAACACATTTTGGAGTCTCAATGTTAATTATGAGGGTAACTTTTAAATATTATATCAAATGTTATCAATTCTAATGCCACTAAGAATATCACTCCCTCTAGTCTTATTTGTAAGTCACATTATAGAATAATTATGTGATCCTATTTTTAAGTCACTTTGTATTTTTCAGAAGACTTTTACTGTTTTTTCTTATTTGCTCTTTAATTTGTTCATTAATGTGAAACAATACAATTTGTGAAATTTCCAATGTATATTAAGAGGATAAAATTGTAATGTTAAAATACATTTTTAAAGTTTATGTGGTGGGCCTCGCCTAGGGCCGAGATTCTCAGTCGCGTGATCAGCGCATGCGCCCTAGGTCGAGCACGGAACACTGATATGACCCTAGGTACCTGGCCGAGACCAACCCCTAGAGACCGACCAAATCACCAGGACGGGCCAAGAACGGTCCAGGCCACGTCTACGGAAATCTCAACCGACTTACTAGTACAAGATCAGGACAAGGTGACTCAGCGTTCTTATCCCAATACAGCTCACATCGAGGCAAGCCCTAATGGGCCTCCCTTAGCCCATAGGACACACAACCACCCTTATAAGTAGTATCATGCTACAAGGCACTCAAATATGTCTTCTAACCCTAATTGCAAGCTCACACGCACTCTCTGTGATTAGGGCAACCCCTGGTATCCCTACTGGATATTAGGAGAACCTCGAAGATCCTACAGTAACCCTAGATTGTGGCCTCCATTAGAACATTCCCTGGTTTCAGTGGTCCTCCATCGTCTAGGACATCATAGTTTCAACAAACTAGATTTGTGTGATATGATTAAATATGACCTATAAATTAAAATAGAGGGTGTAATTAATTTTCTCAATCTTTTTAAGAAGCTACTCCCTCCTTTCCTATTTATCTTTCCTATTTCAAACAAAACACACCCTTTAAGAAATGCAATCATTACTTAGATTTTAAATACATTAATTATGTTAACGAACGTTTTTTTCCTACTATACCATTTCTCTCTCCGTAATCATTATTTTATTTCCACTACTTACGAAAACCAATACCATATTAAATAGGGATAACATGGAAAGTAACATTTATTACACTCTTGAAATCATCAAAAGGACATTTAAATGAAAAAAAAAACTTCTCCAAAAAAAGACAGTTAAATAGGAACGAATGGAGTAATATATTTGAACGGAAAGAGTATTTATTATCTTTGACTCAATTATTACACATCATAAAGATATTTAAAGGCATTTAATAGTAGTAAATAGAAAACATAATTTAATGCGCCTCTTTGCAAATGTAATAAATTCAACGCTCGACATTCAATTCTTCTATTTAATGGCCATACTCGTTCTTTATTTTTTATGCAAATGCTAGCGAGTCCTCTTAGGGCACTTGTTAAAAAAACAAATGTAGTATGAAAGTGTTGGAAAATGTGGTTTTTTATTTTCTCGAAAAAAAAACAGAAGAACTTATGATATTTTTTCCAAATTTAGGAACCAATGACACTTGTTATACCTTTTTTTTTAGAGATTAATTGGTGTGAACTGACGGTGTAGCGTTTTTTACACCATCAGTACATCATCCACCATTCATGTGTTTATTGTCGTTGGTTTTCAAATAAAAGTAATACAAATGAACGATGGATGATGGACTGATGGTGTAAAAAAACCTTTACACTGTCGGTGTACCATCTATTTTCTCTTTTTGTTATAAAGCTTTGAACAATTATTCAATATTCTAATTATTAGAAATAATGATATAAATGAGATCATTCAATGTATCTATTTTGATTGTTGCACCTTTGTTCCAAATTATCTGTCTTTTAACATTTTCAATTTGTTTCAAATTATTTGTCGCTTAAGGATTTCGAGGGTGCATTAGTTAATTTGTTTCAACTTTAACCGTGCTTTGAAATGTTTTAAAATATGTGAAATGTGTCATAGGAAATATAGTGTAAGGATAATATAGTAAACTTATTCTTCTCTTGAAAATTGAAGTTAAGTGACTTGGAATTGATGAAATATTTTATGCTTTAATTATTAGAAATGTAGAAGGAATAGTAACACGAAAATGTAAAAGTAAATAAAAAAGAAAAAAGAAAACAAATGAAGCTAATAGTCAAAAGGTCAAACTAAAATTAATATAAACATTGCACTTATTTATAATTTGTGCAATCCAAACTACGAAACATAAATTCCTTTTCCATTCTACTCTACTCCATCCAAAACCATAAATCCAAACACAGCCTAAATAGAGTCGGGTACATACAGATCATAATACATTGTCAATATATATATATATATACAAGAAGAGAGGGGGAGAAAGGGGGAGAGAGAGACACTCACTGTTTTGAATCATACTCTGTCGTTACATTTAATGGAGAAGAAGGAAATCCAGAACGGTGAATAATCCAGAAAGAGAAAAGTTAATGAAATTCATTATGAAACTACAACATTAAGTGAAGAGTCAAAGTTGACCTTGGAAAAGATTAAAAAAAATAAGTGCAAAGGTGAGAGTGAATGCACAATTCTTGACAACAACACACCTAGATACAGTTGGCTGCCTAAAGGGTGGATTGTTGAAGAAAGCCGTATGAAAACAAGGAGAGTCTTTAAGGTAACAATCGTTATCCACTATTTTATTTAGATCATTTATTTTTTAAAAATGTTTTGATGTTTTGTAGTCATTGTGAATTTCATTGCTTTTCATGTAATATTGATTTTTATGCATCAATTAAAATTTAGACACATATAATATTTAACTTTTTTTTTGTTTTTTGCATTTACATTTTATGGATTGAATCAGTAAAAATTAACTTTTTAAATAGGCGAAATAGATATTTCTCTATATCGATGATGGACAACTTAGCTCGCAACAATTGACTTAATAACAACATCAGCGTCACAAGCAACATTTCGTGTCCTTAATTTATCATGTATTGAAATTGTGACTTGTGCCAAAATAACAACAATATGACCTTAAATGGTGATAACCCGATTTTTAATGAAAACTTTTTAGAAGAAAATTATTCACAAATTTTTGTCATTACTTTCATTTTGAACTGAAGGACACAATTTGAGAATATTTTATTTTTATAATTAAATGTTATTAAAAAATTGACCAAGTCATGATAGATCTATATCTTTTAAAACATGCAAAGATGATGATCCTGATCATTACAAACTAAACGTATATGACTAATATGATCGGTAAATAATAAGTAAAAGGATTACAATAAGCAACATAAAAATATAGGTCTTAAATGAAAAATGAAATAATAGAAATTAAATATATGTACTTTGACTTATTAAACAATATTGAATACCTAATTAAAAAAGCAAGTTAGATTTATTATTCAATTAGAGGATGCAAATAATGCAATATACTGCTAGAGCATGATCGATAAGATAATGATATAAAAAAGATTCAACTTTAATTCGAATGATAAAATTACTTTGTCCAAAAAATTAATGGTATCCATTTAGTATGTATGTATGTAATAGTACTTGGATAGTGAAAACTGTATGTAGATAAAATGTATAAATTATGTGTAATACTCCTTCCGGTCCTATATATATAAGGCATACTTAACCGTATTCTCCGGATAAAGGAAAGTGGTTAGTTTTGTGAATTTTATGAGAATATATTGTAACATTACAATTTTACCCCCTCCACTTTGCTTAGAAAGTTCACATTCATTAATGAATAACAAAAAAACATAGTTAGTCAAAGCATTTAATAAGGGCAAAAAAGAGAAAAAAACAATTAATGATGCATAGGAAATATAAAGTGCCTTATATATAGGACCAAAGATTTCTTCTAGACAGTGCCTTATATATAGGACTAGAGGGAGTAGTATTTTCGTAATCACGTTAACCTAGCTAATATATTATAACAATGTGGGGAATCTTGTTGTGTAGTGTTATTATGACCCAAATGGGAACTTATATCATAGCAAGGATGAGGTAAAAGCAATGTGTGGATTGCTGGATTAGTTCTCATTAACTGAAGACTAACCATTACGGTAATATTGATTCAACTGGTTATTTAGCTTGTAATTATAATATTCATTTATGTACTTATTCATTATTTGTTATATCAATAATATATCTCTCTACAGGAATAGGAGTTGCCTGATCCGAATTTGAGCTTATCAGAGTAAAGAAACCACCCATGCTTCTGACCAAATTCAAGTGGCTTTAAACATTTTCTTTCTATGTTTCTAGTTCTTTTGAGATTAAAGTTTAAACATTAGAAGTCACTTACATACATATGTTGTCTCTATATCTAGCTTTATGTTGCCCTTTTCATAAATGCAAAACGCTCCTAAAGTTTCATTACCTTTATTATGCATTAACTATTCGATTGCCAGTGTTCTCCATATCAAGTTATCCATACTTAGAGATTGATATGTTTAAATAAAAGTTCATTATATCAAAGGGAACAAAAAAAATGCGAGAAAGTGAAAAATTTTATTTCTTTTAAACTTTCACCTTTAGACTTCTGTTTTACTTAAATTTCAAGAAAAATACCAAGGGTGTAAGTGAACTTGGAACAGACCACACAACCGATCAGATTAAACTATATCGAACTGAAAAATAAGTTCAGTTCAATCTCACAGTTTGGTTAGGTACTAATTATTTTTCAGACTAATGATCAATGATTGATTCATGTCTCACAATTTCTAAGATCCTACGGAAAGGACTAGATCAATTCTCCTTTTTTTTGGCTATTTGCAAAAAACAAATCCCTAGATTAATCCCCTCATGCTGAAGGTGCTACTATAAACATAGAGAAAGGAGGAAAAATCAGTTGTGGCACCATCATCCACCAACAGCGTTGGTCACTCACCAAACACCCCACCATCACAACCCTCAATAGCAGGAGAGGTAGCGAGAGATAGAGGTCGAGGAAGAGAGGGGCAACGACAAAGAGTGTAACAAACTTGGGAGGGGGAGGGCTTCTACTTTTTTTTTTATGGATCTAGAAATAAAAATGAGGAACTGAGTTTTTACATAATGAATCCCTAATCCATCAATAAGCCCAAAACTACTTATCTTTAAGGAAGCTTCAATCAAGAGGAAAAAAGGTACGTCAGTGGATGCTCCTTCCTTGGTCACAAGAGTTCTGATCCCTTTTTAGAAGCTTACACCCTATCTTTTTTTTATTGTTTAATCTCTTATCCTCAATCATTAGGACTGAAATGAAAAAATTTAATTACTTTCTTTGTCTTTGAATATGTGCACTAGTTGGTGCTATAGTCACGTTTTATTTTATAAGCCCATATTCAAAACTTCAATGACAGTAGTTACTTCTATTTTGCAAAGACATTTATTTACTCAACACTTTTTAGAACCTTGATAATATTTATTGGGTAATTTTGAAAAATATACCAAATGTTATCAATTCTAATGTCATGAACAATATTACTCTCTCGTCCTATTTATAAGTTACATTATAGAAAAATTTTGTGATCCTATTTCTAAGTGACTTGTATTTTGTAGAAGACATTTGTTTTTTTTTTCCTCCTTTTTCCCTTTTCTTTATCAATGTAAAACTACACATTGTGAAATTTAAGTGCAAGTTAAGAGGATAAAAAGTACATTTTTGAAGTTGCAAGAAGTGCAACTATTCTTCTTGGTCCGTTTGGTATGATTAAGTATGACCTATAAATAAAAATAAAGTTTATAATTAATTTCCTTAATCTTTTTAAGATGATAATACAAGTTCTTATATTTTCATAATGAAGAAGTAATTATTATATTTGACTCAATTACTACACAATATAAAGAAATTTAGCCTCATTGAGTAGTAGTAGTAAAAAAAATATATAATACTCCCATTTTTAAAAAGTAATAAATTCACAATATACCATATATAATCACAACAAAAAATAATTCAGAGCTAACATTGTTTTATGCATAATACAGGGTTATTTTTCCGATCAATAAAAAAAAGCCTACAACCTCTACTTTTGCTTTTATTATAGATGAAGATTTGAACTGGATTAGCTCCACAAGCTTACATCCCATTTTTTTTATATTTTAATCTATTATCCTCAATCATTAGGACTGAAATTAACAAACTCAATTACTTTCTTTGTCTCATTAATAATATGCACTAGTTAGTGCTATCGTCTTGTCTCAATCTATAAGATCTTATTCAAACTTTAATCGATCAGTTACTTCTTTTTTGCAAACACAACTATTTATATAACACTTTTTGGAGTCTCAATTAATAAGATCCTATTCAAACTTCAATTGACATTTGTTACTTCTTTTTTTGCAAACACATTTATTTATTGTAGTGGATCAGAAAAATAGGAAAATGTCCCTGACCTAGGGGACCTCAAGACCAATGGCTAGTGGTCATGAAATCTGAGTGAGATTAGGGATTTATGTGTGACGGCTATGGAAATATCTGAATATTCAATAGGAATACCCAGGGTCTCCCTCTATCAACAAAGTGTGTGCAAATAGTGACAACTTAGGGATGAGAGAACGTACCTGAACCCTAGACATCATTATGCCTTTTATAGGGTCTGACGGATAGGGCCCAAAGGGAGGCCCTTTAGGGTTTACATGTTGACGTCAGGTTCAGGGAATATCTGCAAAATATCTGGGATTTTCACTGAATTAGGGTAACGCTTCATATTCTTGAACCTGGACAGGTCAGCATGTCCCTTCTTATGTCTAGCCCGTTTAAAGATGTTGGGTGTGTGACGCCTGTACGACGTCCCGAGGTCGGATGAATGCCTACCCATCCCTAGTTGGGCCACTCGGGCTTTAGGCTGAGTGTATGGTTGGTAAGCGACCATGTGGGGGAGGGGGGGTCCGACCTGATGAATATCAAGTCGGATGAGGAAAGTTCGACCTGAGGAAGGTCGGTTAACGCCAGTGTCTCCTGATTAGTCTGAGGTCGGGTTAACTGGTATAGTTCCGACATATTCGGAAGTCGAGGGGGCTTCCTGATGTGCCGATCTTATACTCGGTAAGAGCTTGTCCCGTAGGGACTAAGTGCTGGTAATACTGGTTAACCCTACAAGCCCCCTAAGCTGGTGGAGGCTCGTAGAGCCTATGCCGAGCTTCAGAGGGTGTTTAGTGGTTGTTCAGATTCCCAAGCAGTTAATAATTTTTATTTTTTTAGAGAACGCTTGGATTAGGTTTTTAATTATTTTCATTATTTTTATTTTTTTTAATAATTTTATTTATTTTTGAATTAAATTAATTTAATTAAATTTCATCTGGCAACCAATGAAAGGCTGACAAGTGTTTAAATGTTAGTCGCGTTTGTATCATTAGTAAACATTTGGATGAAAGAACGAAATTGACTACAAATTAAAAATTGGAGGACTAAATTTGCCAAATTAATCAAATTGGGAGACCAAAAGTGTAATTAAGCCTCACAAATATTATGTTTTCATTTATCAAACTTGAATAAATCACATTTGCAATTAAGATACTGCATGGTTACTAGTGTTTTCATTTATGCCCCAACTTTAGCAACTAAGGTAGCTATTGTGAACAAACATTATTCCATCCAATGTTGGAGAGCTGTTCATCTCTTCAGGCCGCAGTTTTGCCACTACAAACATCTTCCATCCATCCTAACTTGAAATACACGATGTTAAGTCTATTGTGAGATTTATTAAGAATGGACGTCAGCAATACATAGGGAGCGAATGGGAACAAATTATGATACAAAGGATGATTGGAACTTAGTTGCTTTTATATAATCAATGAGGAGTTGTTCACACTTTAGGTAATAGGTAGTTCTGTACGAGTCTGGATAAAAAAGATTTTGCATGAAACCCAAAGTGGTCAATTTCTAGCTTCTCTTCTCTCAATGTGCATGAAACTTTGTCATGTGCGTGCCACTGAAAATTTCATAATTATATTGGTACAAGTTCATTCACACGAGTGAGCCTGAGTATGAATCAATTACTAATTAAAATTCCTCAATAATCTACTACCTAACAAAAGGAAACAAAAAGAAAATATGCAACAGTTTCTCACAAGTAAATATTACAGATGTTATCCCAATTCAGTTGCCAACATTTTTTTTTCTGGGTGAAATACAGGACCAGAGGCAAAACTACAAAGAAGAAATGCCCATAGGATCCAGACTCAACTGAGACCTGACCTCAGAAGGGGTTGACATAAAAGTAAAAAACAAATACTCCAATCTACATGGTTGGTGTTCCCAAACCCTTGCTGAAAATCAATTCCCTATAATAAAAATATAAAACAAGATAAGTAGCCCAATCTGCATCATTTGGTGTTCATGGACAGCACAAAATTCAGGTTTTCATATTCATTCCACCATAGCATCAGTTGAAATGTCGGCAGCAGGCACATCAGATTTTCGTTTGTTCTTACCTGTAGGAATACCGGAGATGTCATTTATATTTTATACATTACCACCCGAAGAAAACAGAAAACATATACAGTAGTTTGTAATAGTTTTCTTTTTAACAGTTCTCCCCAGGGAACACATACAGCCAAAATGAATTTTTACAAGTGTGAGTGAGAGACAACATCACAACAACAATTTTCTTCCGACAAATTACCAGTTTACCTAACCTTTTCAGAATACTTTATTTTACCTAGTCCATCACAAAAATTCTAATTAGTTGTGACCACCAGATACGATGTAATCAAACATTTTGCTTATGTAATCAAGTAGTTGTGGCTGATGAATCATTAAACAGTCATCTCATCTCATCGCTAGTACTATAGATATGAGCAGAACAGCAATGCACGGGCACAGGAATAAGTAACCCATACATGTATCAAGTGCATATCCAATATAGTTAAACCACATCTAGGTAAACGTAAAGTAAAGGCAGAAGTTAGTTAGACGTTAGTTAGTTAGTTACCATTGGGCTTAAGGTGATGTTTAAGTTTCAAGGATTTCTTCTTCTTGTTCAGCTTCAAGTGAATTTTGGCAGCAGAAGACTTACGGGTATGTTTGGTTTCCCCTGAGGCTGTGGCTGTTAGAGTGGTAGAAGAAGCAACAGCCATTTGGACATCTTCCATGGTTACCAAGCCCTTCTCTAAGGCCTCCTTTTGATCCTATAACATAACGACACGACAATCAATCAAAGAGAGAAGAAGAAAGACAAAGAGAGAGAGAGAGAGAGAGAATAGTTCAACAGATACCCACCCGGCGCCATTTCTTGAAGAGCTTGCGTTTGCGTTTGCCGGAGATGGAAAGAGGTTGGGTCCTGAGCTTGAGCTTCCCGGTGGAAGGGTCTCCGTGGACTTGCCTCTTCTTCTCTGCTATTTGAGCTCTCCTTCGCTTCTGCACCACATTGAACTTCGCCATCTCTCTCTCTCTCTCTCTCTCCTCTACCAAACCCTAATATGCTTGCAATTGCAAGTATAAGTATTATCTCGGCCCACCTTATTATGTAGTAGTATGGTCTCCCCTTCTCATCTTGGCCCCTTCTTTTTTTTCTTTGAACTCATCTTGGCCCGTTTTTAACTAACAATAAAGTTGCCTATACTTACCTCCCTAAATTTATATTAGCCTTTCTATATTTACAAAAATTGTTTTGTTTTTAAGTCCCTAAATTTGAAAAATGCTATGCACTTTTGTCCTAGGTTCTTAGAGTCATTATGAGACGTTAATTGTAAAGATATGTGGCATGTTAAGGATTCAAAAATGATATCGTTTTCCACAAGAAAAGACTTTTAGAGTTGTCTTGAGGGGAATTACAATTAGAATTATCTAATTAGACAACGCCAAACAAAGAAGCTCTAAGAGGAGTGGAGTGTCAATTCGAATTGTAGAGAGTTATAAATAATTTGAAATGACATCAAATGTGAATGCTTAGGCAGCAAGTATCTAATAGTTTTGGTTTCATTTACATGCCATTTTTAATTTGATGTTTGATAATTTCTAGTATCTTTTAAATATTGCATTCCATGGATTTTGACTATTTTACTATCGTTGTTATTGTTGTTGATTGTTCAATGTCGACATAAAGAGACAATGATATAAAGAGTTTTGCCAATCTTTCTTTGCTGCACCTAGTATTTACAATTAGGGCGCATGCTCGCCATCCCCCCCCCCCCCCAATTTTTTTGCGAGCAGGGCACAAGTTTTAGGCCCAATTTTTAAATTATGCCGCTTGCGCATGCCTTTTTTTTTTTTTGCCATTTGTCGTTGGCCCGTGAGAGAGGGTTTTTTTTTTTAAAAATAAAATTAGTTGTTGATTTACTTTGACAGTTTAAACAAAAATAAACTTACAAATTTCTCTAATATTAGTTCATGTATTTCATTTTTCTCCTACTTCTCATCTCTTTTTACATCATTTAATTGATTATTTGGGATTAATAGTATCAAGATTTTTTTTTTTGGAAATCTTTTTTACACCATTTAATTGATTTTTTTTTATTTTTTTTAAATAAGTGTGAGCTGTTTGCATGTCCGCCCTGCCTGCACTTAGGGTAGGCAAAGCTTGAATTTTTTACCCTAAAATTTTTAATGGGCGGGATGCCCGCCGCACAAATTGTGGGCCATTTGCGAGCATGCTTTAAGCTAAGAAATGAAAATGAAAAAGAAAAAAAAAAGGAAAGACCATAACAAAACCGGAAATGGATTGTGAGCTAGAGAAGAATGAGCTCAAAGATTAACGCATGGCATGGCCTTCAAGGGGTAGAACACTAAGCAAGGCATGAAGAAGTGGGTGCTCAACACAAATTGAGAGAGAACAAAGCTTCGTGAAGAAGCTGAAAGATGCTCAACAAAGTACCAATGTGGTCATAAAATTTTAAAAAAAAAAATCATCAAAACACCTTGTGTGCATCTTTCTTTCATCCAATATTCTCATAAAAAATTCAACAACTCACATAAGCAATCATAATCAAACATTAAAAAAAAATACACAAAAGAATGTGTATGCTATATAGAAGATAAATACTAAATAATAACCTGGGTTTGAAATCATCAACTTCTCCATAAAAATTAGAAAATATATTAGCATCTCAAAAAAAAAAAAACTTTACAAAACCCAAAAAAAAATTCAATCAAATGTTATCATGATCTCATCTTCACATAGAGTTATTTTATCAAATAATCAAATTAATAAATGAAAAAGACAATAGTGAGAACTTACTACGTGTGTGTTTGGATGAGCGTTTGCAAACTTGATTTTGACTAAACGTGATTTTGTAAAATTGATTTTAGTAAAAGTGAGTTTGAAGTAAAGTGATTTATGTTTGGATATCTGAATTAAGGAAGTGATTTTACTGAAAAATGTTGTTTGGATAATTTTGATCAAAATTGCTTTTGAAGAAGAAAATTACCAAAATGGGTATTGGTTTTTTGTTCATTATCTTTCATTAATTTTTTTATGCCATCATTAGCAAATCAAATGATTTATAAATAAAAATTAGCATACATACTGCATAATATTTCAATTAAAATTACAAATAAAAAGTCCAAATATATAATGGGATACAATTTTTAAAATTACATTTTAGTCTTTAACTATCTGCTTGTATGTACTTTTCTTAATTATCTTGCCCAAAGTTCTATCATTCATCAATCAGATTCAAGTATTCAACAAGTATTGTCAAGTTGTCATACTAATACCACTTTCAAAAGCACTAGATGCCTCACATAAAATACAGATAACTCTCATGTACCAAAAGAGAAAATTCAGATAGCTTTCTTGGCCTCCTTTCCTACGAGTAATTTTACTCTTCAATATTTCCATTCAATCAGCTGGGCAGGTCTTTTTAACTATAGGTACCTCTTCAAGTGGTACCCCCTTAGATGTCAAATTGCTAAATGGTTTAAGACTTGGGCTTGAAGGTGACCACCAATATTTAAATGCTGGTCTTGCCATTGCATTATGCTCTACATGGCTAAAGAAGACTGGCCATCTTGAAGACACCACTTGTTTGGAACCGTTAGTAAGTTTTAAATGTGAAAACTAGTTCTTGTATGACCTTAAAAAAATTGCAAAACAAACACCACAAATTAAATTAATTAAAACAGCCACAACAACGTAACATAATAATACATTTGGATAAGGCAACCAATTGGAATGTGAAACATTTACGTAATTACTATCTTCTTTCATAATTTTTTTGACTTTTCAGGCTTTTTCTTGTATTCTATAATCTTTTATTATTCTGCAATTCTAATTTGACATAAGCAGCTAGAGCAAAAGCAACAACCATAATGTATCTAAGCAAATACTTCACATTGGCATATCATCAAACATCTAGCAGGCAAACCAAACCAGAGAAGCTAAATAAATTGGGAATGACTACTTACAACCAAAACAAGTGAAGATCAGCCTAAGCAATCTGTAGAGAGCAAGAGCAAGAGCAACAACCTGATGAAGAAATCAGAAAACAAATACATGATTAAAAATTGATTGCCACATTTTAACAATGAAATAGTAATGAAATAATGAAATAAATAATTAAGAAGAAAGAAAAGCAGGGACACAAGAGCAACACCAGATCAGAATCAGATCTATACAGAACCAGGGGAGAAAGGAATGAAAACAGCAGCACCTGCAGAACATGCGTTAGAGAGAATGAAAACAGAACCAGGGGAGAAAGGAATGAAATAGAATCAAAACTTATGAGGAAGCAATGAGGGTAGATGGGGCAGATGGAAAGGTGAAATACAGCTGAGAACAATAATGAGGGTAAGCTAAACGTGAAAGCTTCAACTGCTAGCTTCAGGGAGAAGCGCGTTTGAAAGAGACCTGGCAGAATCGCGTTTCATCAAACTCATTTTCCAAACAAGAGGGCAACGAAAATTCACGGTTGAGAGGGGGTTGAGAATCACGTTTGCCTCCTTAAACGCCAAACCAAACAAGCTCGTAAAGCATAGCAGCTGCTCCGTCCAAGCTAAGCTGATTATTTGGTCATGTCTCTGATCCCACGCGGATAACGCATATTGGACAAAGCGACAAATCCCATGGGTTCTCCGGTTTTTCTATGCTTGATGATCTTGGAATCAACAATCTCTCCAAATGGTGAAAAAAAAAGTCATTAAATTCTTCAATCTGGGTGCTCTTTGACAGCTTGGGGCGTTTTAATGTGGTGCCGTCGACCTACGGCAGCACCAGTGAAGACATACTATTTACTACTTTCTATAGGAGGTCAAATATGGCTGATAAGCAATTTTTGCAGGTAAAAACAAAAATTAAAGGAAACTTTTAACCTGCTGTGCAGTGCCAGGCATGTCAGTGTCATTGTTTCCCAGCTGGGCTGGTCAGTTTTAATACTCACTTCGGTCCATAATCCGATATTTATTATAAATTTGTTTGGTCAATTTTTTTTTTTGAACTGTTTGGTCATTTTATTCTTTTAAGTATATTTTAATATATTACTAATTTTTATTAAAATACAAAAAAAAGTTCTTAATCATAGTAATACCCAACCTCAAATAATGACAAGATTTGGACAGAGATTATATAATACATCAATGAAAAGTTTCAACCACATTAAAAAATAAACACTAATTAATTTCATATTGAAAAATTAATTCTATCGCCTTTATTTCAAAACTGAACTATTGTCACGGTGGAGGTTGTTCACGACGGCAATTTTTTTCCCCCAAGTCAGAAGCTTCCAACAGCAACGAAGAACATTTCCAAGCTTCACGCACCGTGTCAATCCCTGCAACAGATCCAAACTCTTGGTTGCAAGGCTTCTAACTGCGACAGTGAAGACGCTTTACAGAGCGTCTACTATCGTGATGGTTACACAATGGAAATGATTGTTTAACGATGGTGAAAATTCTGGAATGTTATGCAAGGTCCGGTATGGCAATCTTAGTAATGACGGTGGCTAATGCTAATGCCATTGAGTTCTTTTTGTTTTTTAATTATGGAATTAAAAACTATCAACACCCTAATATATATATATTTTTTTAAAATGGTTTGCGAATGCTTAAAAAAATGGAAACTTGCCCGGTAACTGTTCACTGCAAAAGAAGCCCTCTGCTGTTAGTCTGTCACTGCACTCAATAATTTCAGAATAAATAACTATTTTAAAAAAAATATATACGAAACCGTATATTTAACATGTATTACAAGTAACATGTTATTGAATCTGAACCAATCTGAACCATTCATGATGTACGGAGTATATCTCTAAAATTAATGGATAAAACATATGGCACTACTAGTGGTGCCGTATTTGTTGGCACCACATCAAACGTCCTCCTCTTTGACAGCCCAGTTACAATGCATCGATGTTGATAAATAATTAATTAAGAGGAGAGGAGGATAAAAACAGCAATAGCAATAGCAACAGCAAATTCAAAATGTGTTACGGAAAATAATAATCAATCAAGTTAATGTTAAAGAGATACCAATATAGTAGTAGTAAGTTAAATTACATATAGCTCCATCGCCTCTATCTACATCCCATTCAATTTCAATTTTCACATGAGGAGTATTAGTTTTCGATCCCATTTCTTTATCATTTGTTTCCATTTTTTTAAATCAGATTCAATCCATATATTTTTCGGCACTCCTGATTGGAAAAAAAAAAAAGTATTTTTCTTAATAAGGAGATAATCGAAAAAATACAACATTTTTATGTTAGAAGACATTCAGATTTTCTGTAAGTTTCAAAGGACAAAATTAGAACCTTGAGTAAACGCTTATTGAAAGACAACCCAAACTTTAATGAGTATTTGATAATTTTTGTTTTTGATTTTTAGGAATTAATTATATATTTTATTGTCAGATTTCGTCTGTTTTTTTTTTTTTTTTAGGATTTCTCCCTCAGCAGTTCACCATAATTGATTTTTTAGAGATCATAGAGTAGTAACATGGAGAAATGTGAACATAGCATGATGCAAGCCGTGGACATAGGTTTTTTTTTTAAAAAAGTAAAAAGTGTTCTAGCAAGCTCCGCTGGCAGCCCGTGCCACCTGCCGTGCCTGCAGGAGTTGTTCTGATCGCTCACTCGACAGAGTCTTGCAATTTCACTTCAATTCACTATTCCCTTCCTAATAGTCAGACCAGATTTGTATGCATCAAAAGATGGCAGTAATTAAATATCAATTTCTTTCATTTCCCTGGTTATAATCGTGAGCAATGAACAAAGACAGCATCAATAATAACATTTTGTGACTATTCTCATTCCTGATCTAAGATATCCTCTCCTGGAATTGATCCTTCACAACATTAATAAAGGGTCTAATCATATTGTCGTGTGCGAAAAACATAATATTTTTCGCATTAATTTTAAATGGACAACAGTTTCATTTTTTTTCTTAAAAAAACTATATCATTGTCCATGTTTCTTATTGCACTTACGAGATGTGAAAATTGTAATAATATCACCTTACCATCTGAAACACTAGTACACCTTAGTACACAACAAAATACGGTTCTTTAGTGTTAAGCATTGTGCATGCACACAGCATTAGCATAAAAAAAATAAAAAAAAAAAAACAAAAACAAATACAAATGCTAGGGGCTGTTCTTCACACTTTGCTCATTGGATTAGCCAGGACCAACTTTAGGAATATCATAATGCTCACTCATGTTTGCCAGATATTGGTTGAAATCCTGAATCCTGTCACGGTGAGATTTGTTAGAAATCTTAGCCAATCTGTTAACATCAAGTTTCTCCCTTTGCTCTATGTATCGTCTCTCAGCTGGCGTAAGATGATCATCATAGTGAGGAGCCTTTCCTTTTTCATTCACTTTGCTCTCATCATTTATATCTTCATGATCAGTAGCATCTTTAGCTTGTTCTGTACTTCCACCTACATCATCAAATAGCATAAACATACAAATTATAACGCATAATTTATGGTGAACTAAAAAAAATATAAAGCTTAAGAAAATAAATATGAACCAAAAAAACTCTGAGCAGTTCAAGAAATCATCTGGTTTGCATAACAGTCCCCCAACTTGCTGAAACTAAGTTAATAAAAAAAATATAGAGGAGTTGCTAACAACAACAAAAACCAACAAGGCCAGCACTGCGAAGAGTAGAAGTGTACACTCCTGCCAAAGGATAAGTCCTTTGTATGAAAAGCAAAATTTTATCTGACTTTCTGAAAAGTGGTTGAAATCCTAAATCCTATCAAGTGAATCCCCCCTATCCCATTGGCCTTTGCTTGTGAAGCCATGATCCCAAGCAAGCTGATCTAGCAGGTAGTTGAGCCGAGCTTGTAGGCACACAAGCCGACCTAAACAGAGGAGGATTTGAATGAGCTTACTAACAAAGAACTCCTCTATCAGAGCCTTGATATCATTGAAGAACTCAAGGAGGTCACCCACTTCCAAGACACTATATCTGAGCGGTATAGTGCTTTTCCATGCAGGCTCTTGGTTGCAAATCTAAGAAGGGCTTATATTGGTGGCAAATTTTTTGGGCAAAGTAACCAAACTGCAGTGGATCATATGAAGTACTAGCAGCAACCCAGACAAGGACCTATTTACCTGTGACTCTATGGAATACAGCCAACCAGAGAAAGCACTATAGTTGACGAATGACCTACTGAGTAAAAAAGCCTTTGAATTTCTTACCATTATCATGTCAATTTCAATTTGAATTAACAATCTCCTTCATGAATTATTTGAATGTTATTCAAAAACCATATAGGTGAACACTCCAGTTCAGCTACGACATAAAGTCAAGCCACGCTCAGAAATCAGCAGTTACATGTTATATGAAATTGAATTGTAAAAGAGAAGTCATCCTTTTCGAGTGCTGCCAACCATATCATCAGGTTGCAGAAACTAACCAATGAGATGTTTCACAAGAGGGAGGTAGCATGTGCCAAAGGTGGTTTTGTATCATTGTATGGTTGCATGTGGATGATGGGATGAGAACGGAGATTGGTCGCTGGTGGTGAAGATAAATGATAACGGGAAACCATTCCCAAGTGAGGAAGAGATACGAAGGCAGTGATGATGGCTATGTGTAGGCCTGACGTAGAGAGAGGAAGGTAAAGGAAAGTTTGGCTACACTACAGTGATCCAGGGGGTAGGTGGCCCCTTCAAGAGTTGCGGGACTTTGCTGCTGCATGCGTGGTAGCTAACGCTCAAAACTCCCCCGACACAAATCTTTATTCCATTCCTGTTCACCTGTCACCCCTCATAGTCCATTAGTGGGTAGGGTGGTCAACTTAGAGTGTCGCGCCCACCTCCTCTTCAGATGTGTCTTCAACAAGTAGCTAACGCTCAAAACTCCCCCGACACAAATCCTTATTCCATTCCTGTTCACCTGTCACCCCTCATAGTCCATTAGTGGGTAGGGTGGTCAACTTAGAGTGTCGCGCCCACCTCCTCTTCAGATGTGTCTTCAACAACCTACGCGGTAGTGCTTGGTTGCTGGGATTTCAAGTGGGGGTGAAAACGGGGGAATGATGGGATGTTTATGGCCCTTTATCGTTTTTAATGAAAGAATATGTCCGTTCTAATTAGCAGGGGCAAAGATGAACATGTTAAGGCCAAGCACGCAATACAAGCTTCATTAGAAGTTCAGAATTTGTTTCTCACAACTCACTGAGTTTACCTAAACCATTATGATAGTATCATTTATCCAAAATTTAACATTAAGTAAAGCAACATACATATTCATCAACATTAAGTTCGATGTCTCGCATCAATTCTATGCTACAAAATGTATGCCAGAAAACTATACAAGACATAAAAAAAAAGGCAAAACCGTAAGTTATTTTTTTGTTCCAAAGTGGTTCCCTAAATTTTATTTACTCGCATTATAATTGAACTATTGAGAGCATGACCAAGCAAGCATACATACATACATACATACATACATACATACATAGAATTGTAAGATAATCGAATAATGACATGGGCGGTGAAGCAAGAGAAAGTAACAAACCCACCTGCAGAAAAATCATCATCATGATGTTGTTGATCTTGAGTAGTAGTAGTAGTTCTTTTGCTCTTCTTTTTCTTCTTGACGCCGCCAGCCTTCACATCGAGCGCCTTCCCTTTGAGCTTCAGTTTCCCACCCACAACATTCTCATAGGCCGAAGACGACGACATACCACACTCTCTCTGTCATAATATATATGAATCAATTCAAAAATGATTTCAATGGAAAGTAAAGCATTGACGTTTAAAATAATGTGGTCTGGTCCGGTCCAGACATTTTAGACCATAATAATAAAAATTTAATAAAAAACCTGTTTTCTCTTCTTCTTTTTTTTTTTCCCACTGAATAACCTGTTTTAAGCATACAAACATAATATCCTGGACAACATAATGAGCAGTTACACAAATTATTTTATTCTTTCGCCTTCTGAATGAATATCCCTAAGCAGTAAGCACCACGATCATTTAATTCTCCATTTTACAAAATATAGTTTCGTCTTGAGTTCTAAAAATTAATTAAAATAACTAAAGAGGTAAAAACTCAACCTCAAAGTGAGAACTGAGACAGAAACCGGAGGAAGAGAGAAACCGGTGGCAAGCAGAGGAAGAGAGAAACCTGAGACGCACGGCGTGAGGGACCGTGAGCGTGAGGGAGAGAGAGAGACGGCGGAGCAGATCCAGCGCGAACGGAGGGAGGGTTGTTGCTAGGGTTTGGCTGTGAGGGAGATTGAGGAATGAGAACGAGAAGTGTGGGTACTCGGAGTGGGATATAGGCTGGGTGTATTTTTTTATTTTTTTTTAATTTGAACCATTGGTGCGTTCCGGTCTTTGCGATCCCAAAACTAGTTAGACCGTGGACCGGACCACAGCATAACAGTCCAGAGATTTTTAGACCGAATCGGATCTTGAGATCAAACCGGACGATATTTTTCGATGCGGTCCGATCCGACCGGTCCGGAATCGGATCACTTACCCCCTTAGTTTCAATCATGAGAAGCTTCTGATTAACAAAATCGAACTTTTAGAAGTGATGGTGAAATTAGAAAGAGATAGAAAGATTGAATCAGGAAAGTGTTGAATCAACGAATTGAAAGATACATACATACATAGAATATTCAACAGAAAGCAAAAAAGTGAAGGAGATTAAAAATCAAACCTGAAATTGAAATTAGGTTTTATTTTAAAGTTGAATTCAGCGTTGAATCTTCTTTTGTCACTTCTTATAATTTCTTTTCTTTTTGTTTCCCTCAACCTAATTGTATTGCCGATGTGCGGTATGAGGCTCACAGAAGGAGGGAGATGAGAAGAGAGATGAGGGAGGAGAGAACAAGAGAAACAAATTATGTTTCTTTTTCTTCTTGTACCCGGTATGGGTACGAGTTATAGCGAACGAGAAGCGACGATGCAGTAGCGATGAACGGCGAAGCAGCAGTGACAAACGACAGAGGAACAGCAGTGATGAACGATGGAAAAGGAGAGAGAGCTCATCACCGCCGGAATTAGGTACGTGTACGACTCCATTTTTGGAGTACCCATGCTTCAGAGGACTTTGGTCCTTAATCTTTATTTTGCTCCTTTATCTTTTTTCAAAAAATTGAATACGGTTCTTCCGTAATAATAATGTTAGTTTTGCTCATAATATTCACACTTATTACATTCCATTGATAGAGCTTAACAATTATTCCTACGTCTTTATCTCGATAGAGCTCTTAATGTCATCATCTCCGTTCAAATATTTTATCACATTGTTATTTTTATTCATGTCAAACAACCATATCGCGACCCAAATTGCTCCACATTTGCAAAGGAGTATCATTGTTCTTATTCTTACGAGGTGGCGGCTTGGAATATTTCCAAATTTTGGCACCTTTGCCATTTTTCGATTACGAGTGTGAATATTTCGATAAAACTAATAATGCTATAATAAAAGGTCCAAATTGAATTTTTTGAAAAAAAAATAAAGGACCAAAAAAAGACAAAAAAAGATTAAAGACCAAAGTGAATCTTGAAAATAAGATAAAAGACTAAAAATGTAATTAAGCCTTTTTTATTCAAAATAATCAAATTACAGATATACCCTTAAAAATAAGATATTCAAGATAAAAGATGCGAGATAATTTTGTCCAAATATTTAGGTGAACATTGCTAAAATCCTCCCACTAAAATTAGGGTTGGATGAGGTTAGTAATTCCATTATTTATTTATTTATTCACAGAAGTACTAACTTTGTCCTGATGCTTTTTTAATGTCTTAATTTAGTCCTTAAAAATGTGTAAATATCAACTTGGTTCCTCAAAAAATTTTAATTTACCAATTTGATCCTTTGAGATTTTCAAATGTACCAATATGATCCTTAAAATATTAAAACTTTTCTGAACAAAATTGGTACGTAAAAAAATCTTAAAAAACTACATATAAATTTATAAATTTTAAGGAACTAAGTTAATAGACTAAAAAAATTAATGACGAAGTTGATTCTTCGCTCTTATTTATTTTCTATATGTTATTTTTCACCTAATTATTTTTTTCTCTATTACTTATGTACATCAAAACTTATTAAATATGATAAACATACAAAATAATAATTATTTGACTTTTAAACTAGATAAATAAATGGAATCAATTTTTTTTCAAATAGAAGTGATAAATAAAAATATTTTATGAAATGATAGTTTGAAAATATGCTTTGGTACATAAGACTTAAGAATTTTAAGTGATAAGACCTATGTGAGATTTTGACTTAATTTCGATGCATAAAGTATGATTTTTCCCTTCAAGTATTATGTTGTCCAAGAATGATACCAAGTGTTTATAGACATTTGAAAAATGTAGTTTGATGACAGGTGAAAAGATATTGGAAAACTAAATTGGTACAATAAGTGTTTGAGTTGATTTTATAAAAGAATACGTGTTTTAATTTAATGCTTTCCTGAAGTTGCATTTGTGTAAATATTAGTTTAAAGCAATGACCCTATGCCTAAGACTCATGAGTTTCTAAGTGACGTAACATGTTTTCGGTTGTGATTTGATTTATTGTTTAAAAAGTATTTTTGGTTTATAATAAAGATGTTGTTCAAGCAGTGTATTTTTTAAAAGGTTAATGTAAGTACGTGATTATGAATAGAACTTAACTTTTTGAGAAGTATTTTGTTTGTGTTTTGAAATAACTTTGATTGTTCTAAATTGATTATTTTATTTTGTATTAGGCCTAAATGTTGTCCTGAAATTTGTTTATGTGACTTGATACTTGAACTTATTTTGTGTATATGTTTATATTTAATTTTTGAGAAGGAGATAGAAAAATGAAGTTTGGTTTGGAATTTGTGAATGTAAGAGTGTTTTGTAACCAATATATGAGTACATATAAAGTGTTTGGATTTTTGTAAAAGTTCATGGTATTAGCTATAATTAAATTCATATGATGAGACCTCTTGAAGTTTTGTGAAAATTATTCAAAGGACTTTGAGTAAGTTTGATGAAGTTAAAAGGCTAATTTCTTTATGTTGTATATGATGTCCAGATTTTGTGATTTAGCTATAACGAGTGTGAAAATGAGTTTTGGTGTTTGGAAGCTTAAGGAATTTAAGGTGACATGTATAGAAAAGATTCCAACGAATTTTGTGACTATTAAAGTGTTTTTAAACCCTTTTTAGAACGATTTCAGCGTCACATCAAGTACAAGTATTGAAAATGAAATCTATTGTTTTAGTTGGATATTGGCACATCAAATACAAGTATTGAAAATGAAATCTATTGTTTATTTTAGTTGGATATTGGCAATGTGCCTCTTTTTTATTTGACGTTTGTGACAAGAAAGATTTGACGTATTAATGTTTTCTTCAGCTTATGGTTTTAAATTGACAACGTACGACTTACCCTCGAGTTTTAAAATGAAACCGTGAAAACTCAAGTTATTCTGGTTTGATTTTAATTGAATTTTGTTTACGCGCGTTAAGAATTCAGCTTTTAATATTTTTGCAAAACGAGTTTTAAATGATTGTCATGGACCCTGAGATGTTTTAGAAATATTCAAAGCATTTCCGAAAAAAAGTAAATTAACGGTGAATTATTTGATTTAATTATCCTAAATAATTTAAGTGCATGACATATGAGTATGGTATGGTTTAATTATGTAGTGTTGATTTGTGTGGTTTCCTGATTTAAGGAAAGATGGAAAAGGACCAGATTAATGATGGCTTTGACTCGATGGACCGCAAAAGCTGCAAGCTTCTTCAGGTGAGAAAGAAACTTTCCTTAAGACGCTGTGGTGATTAGGTAATCTGTGTTAATATTCCTGACCATCTCAAAAGTCGGAACGTAGGAATCCAAAAGAGTCGGTCGTATAGTTGCAATTGTATGAGTGTGAGTGACCACTTATACGAAAGGCTGGACCCTTCTTGTGTCATGATCGAATTTCAAATTGTAAATGAGATATTATGATGCTATGATGATAATATTTGTTATGCATGTATATATGCCTATTGAGCCTTTAAGTTTTTCAAATCCTCCCTGCATTGGCCTAGCTACGATTACCGAAGCAATTCTATAATACTATAACACTGTTATTGATTTTATTTGTATTTGTCTTGCATTGTTCTCAAGTTGTCTAACATGAATTATTTAAAGCTTCCTGTTTAAATTTATGATCTATATACTTTGATTGACACAGATCTTGAGCAAATTCTTTCTGAAGCTAAGTCTCGATGGTTGCGGCGTGCAGAACTTTGTAAAATCCTCACTAATAAAAAAATATGTTACAAATTCCTTTAGAGCTTGCAAATATGCCACCGGGTATTATTCTCTTCTGCCAAAGATAGCATTTATCTTCAGTGCTTTATAGACTCATTTTAATTTATGTCGAAAAAATTACTTAAAAAGTTAATTTTATCAACATCTTGTGTGGAGTGGACCTCCATGAAATAACTTAAAAGGTTTTATCCACATCTTAACTGTTGAAAAGTTTTCACCTTGTGTGAAAGATCACATTATTAGGTTTATGTGATCAAAGTTATTTCATAATTCAATTACCTTTTGTTATTATTGAATCTATTGTGTTGTGAAGTTGCTATGGTTTTGGATATTAATGAAGAAAGTCGGCCTCAGCTGGTCATTACTTTGGTCACAAGGTACGTAGCCTTTCACTTTGATTGATAGTATTAGATTGTTGTGTAATATGAGAAGGTTATCCGGTAGTTACTTAGATTGAGTTCATGATAGTTACATTCTATAATTTTCTTGTTTTTTCTTACATTTTCTCAATTATCATGTTTTCTATACGAAGTCACCCATAATTCATGGAGTAGCCTATGCATCTTTGGTCAATGCTTAAAGATTTTGTAATTGTTTTTTGAAATCTTTCTAATTGTATTGTGTTGTTTGCTCTGCAAATCATTTTTTAACCTATTATTGGTTACTTTAACTCATATAAATTGTTTATCAATTTGGTATATATTTCAATGTATCGAATGATGTTTCTTTGTTTTGTTGTCACTTCTGGCTTTAATAATATGCTTTTAAGTTTATGCACTCTTGGACAGAAATTAATGTGTCTAACAATCTATAATTTTTGGAGAAAAAATTTCTCCACTCCATACCCAAATTTTCACACCCCACTTTTTTTTAAGTTACCAAAATTATCCCTCCCTTCTCCAACACCACACACATACACACACCCCACTCATCATGACCACCACCACTGACCCTTACCGGCCTGCGTCGCCCCCTCCCCCCACACTTGCACCACCACCAACCCCCAGCCCCCAGCCGCAACCCCAACCAACCCCACAGCCCCAACCGCAACCCCACAGTCCCAACCGCAAGACCCAGCCACCATCTCCAGTTCACCACTTGTGGCCACCCACACACACCACAGCACTCACGACCGACCGCACACGACCCATGACCCAAGTCGTGATCTCTCCCACGATCACCTCGGTTGGGAATCTTCTCACGACTACCACACCCTGGTCGTGAGAAAGGCTCACGACCGCAGTCACCCCACCCATGACCCAAGTCGTGGCCCCTTCCACGACCGCCTCTGTCGGGAGCCTCCTCACGACCCGAGCTTGCAATTAAAAGAAGAAGAAGAAGAAGAGAGCAGAAGAAGCGATCCAGATGCAGAGGAAGCCATAGCAACAACCCCACCACGGAGTATCAAAAATCATGACCGAGTTCGAAAGGAGGGAGAAACCGTGGAAGGCGTTGGCGTTTGAGGCCAATGACGGCGGTGATGGGGTTTGAGGATGGTGCTGAAAAGGGAAAGAGGAGAGAGTGAGTGGCTGGTATGAGGAGAGTGGGGTGTGGAGGGAAGAAATGAAGAAGGGTGGTGGCTGGGTAGTTTTAGTTTAGGGTTTGTTTTGAATTAAGGGGTATTTTGGGTTTTTCAAATTTTAGTGAGGTGTATATATTTGCATATGGGGTATGCAAATTTGGTCTCTAATTTTTGTACTCAACCCACAAGTGCTGGATTGAAGGACCAGAAGACGATTAATTTCTTGGAAAAGAGGATGAAGAACGATCCTTCATTTACCTATGAAGAATGATCCATCTTTTTTTTTCACATAAATTAAATCATGATTTTTGACAAATATCTTAGTTTATTTTCACCATTTGATTTTTATTATAATGAAAATTATTTAATTTTTATATTAAGGTGGGTTTAGGGGCGGGGGCGGGGGCGGGGGTGGGGCAAGTACTTAAAATCCTAGACTCGCTTAACCCCCATTTTTTTAAAGCATATTTTGGTTTCGCGTTTCTCCAAACCCAATTAGAGCGAGTTTTACCCTATCAAAATCGGATCGATTTCGAATGGGTACCCGTGGATGTGGGTTTTATTCACTACAAAAAATTCGCTCATTACCGAGGGTCGTATCCCTCGGTAACAGTCAAAAATCCGTCTGTAAGCACAAGTTACCGAGGGGCTACCGAGGGAGTCGGGACCCTCGATAAAACAGGCCTTGGTAAATATTACCGAGGGCATTTGCCGTCGGTAACTTACAGACACCTTTACCGAGAGCATCTGTCGTCAGTATGTTACAGACGTCTTTACCGAGGGCCTATATGCTCTTGGTAAATTTTTGAATTACCGAGGGCGGTACCCCTCGCTAAATTCAACTCTGTTACCGAGGGTAAAGGCCCTCGGTAATTTTCTAGTATTACAGACGCCTTTAGCCCGGCCCTCTGTAAATTATTAATTATTACCGAGGGCTGTGAGCCTCGAAAATGTTCTTATCACTACCGACGTCACTACCGAGAGCGGTACCCCTCGCTAAATTCAACTCTGTTACCGAGGGTAAAGGCCCTCAGTAATTTTCTAGGCACTACAGACGCCTGCAGCCCTCTGTAAATTATTATTTATTATCGAGGGCTACAGCCCTCGGTAATGTTCTTATCACTACCTACCTCATTGCCATCTGTTATCGAGGGTACTTTTTAATTTTTTTTAAATATTTTTGTTTTTTCTTATATGTAATTTAATTTTAATAACTTTTCTTAAACAATATTATTAATTATTATTACATGAACCAATATTTAAACAATATTTAATTTGAACAATTTTATTATTAATAAGAATAATAATATCGAAGTAATTATAATAAAAGTTTAAAGATGAAATCTCCAAATGGTACAAAGCAACCAAATACAAATATCCCCAAGATAGCATACGTAGATATTCCAAAGTTTACAAACCTAACAAAATATTGTAAAAAGTTAACAAGCCTAATTAATTAAAAGTGATTATACATAAACCAAATTATTTTTAATCATTATAACCATCATAACCATCATCATCTGAGCTCAAGTTCTGATCATACTCATGAGGGTTAGGTGCAGGCGAGCGAGGCAAAATATTTTGCATAACCAACTGTTCAAGACTAGCCAACCTCTCTTTCAATGATTGATTTTCCAACTTCATTTCATGCATTTCAGTTTCAAGATGTCGCTGCTTGGAAGTAGATGTTGACGCCTGTGTAAGGGGTTTTTGCCCACGTAAAACATAAGATACAACAGTTCTAGTCCCATATACCAGAACAAAAAAAGAAAATGCTACATGTAATTTTAAAAAATAACAGAACTTAGATGAAAATCTAGTGTAGGAAACCTTTTGCCAAGTTAAAAAGTGGGGCTAACCCAAGGCATAGCATTGCACTAGGTAGTAAAATTCAATATCAGAATGTACGTACAAATAGACCATATTAAAAAAAAATGTTGCCCGCATGTAACTTAAAAATGAATAGAAAAACTGATGTCAAAATCCCCAATGTAAGAACTGTTTTTGCCAAGTTGAAAATGCTTATGTGTAAAGCCAATTTATCATCACAAAATCCTGACATCAATCAAACATGTTTGGGAAATATTTTCTCCGAAAAAAATAACTTGTTTTAGATTTATATGTCACGTTCCGCAAACCCAATCAACAATGAAAAAACGATTTATATAGAAAACACCGAATCAGTGGTCTTCATACAACCTAAAACTTTAAAGCTTAATTGAAAAAAGAAAGATGTTTGATTATTTTGAAACAAATCACTTATTTTATCGTTTCAAACATGTATCACTAACTAGGGACTACCAAATAAACATCACTTAATCAGAACAAATAAATTCATACCCTTTTCAGTATTGTCATAAAGGATTTTTTCAAAGGAAATAGGTTATCAAACCTTGCACCAAAAAAACAAAAGAGGGATATCTTTAAATTGCTTTTTATAAAATACAACAAACAAAACTGATTTAATTATAATCAATAATTGAAAAAATCTATTTTTTACGGCTATCCCAAACACTAACTCATAGCTTATAACATACAATATAAAAAACACGGCTTACATTGTACAGAGAAAAATAGTAGATTAACACAACATAAAATCCTTAGCGCATGGCATTTGGATAGAAAATAATGATACACTAAACAAAATGACACAACCACTGCACTAAAATTACAGCAAAGGGAATTAAGGAAACATGCAAAATAAGAATGAAGCTACAAAGGAGAAGACATAATAAATATAGGCAATGACGAAAAAAAGAAACAATATAGGAGAAATTGAGAAGAGGAAGGCATGCTACACAATACCTGGAAAAGCACTAGTCGCAGGGAGGGTCTGATCGCCGTGGGTGATGATGGGGCGCGCCGTCATCGTCATGGTGGGAGTGTGTCGCCGTGGCAGTGTGATGGGGCGCGCCGTCGTCGTCGTGGTTAGAGTGAAAATGGTAATGAGTGAGGGCCAGTCGCCGGAGAGTGTGTCACCGTCGTGGCTGTTGGGGCCGCCGTCGCCGTGGTTCCCAGCAGCAGTGGCGTGAAAGGAAGAGTGAATGGAATTGAAGTGGGAGTGGAAGAGTGAGTGTTCTGAGCTAATAGTGAGTGAGGGTTAGGTTAAAAAAATAAAAAAAAAATTACCGAGGGCTTTACCGAGGGCATATTTACCGAGGGCTAATATCCCTCTGTAATACCGAGGGCCTTTTTAACATTACCGAGGGATTAGTTGAATTTAATTACCGACGGCATATTCCCTCAGTAATACAGCTCTCTGTAAATTATTTTGCTATTTCCGAGGGCATTTTCGACGAACCGACCCTCGGTAAATTTTATTTATTAAAATTTAATATTTATTTATTTTTTTTAATAATTTCGAAGGAATTTCCGACGGATATGCCCTCGGTACATTTTTGTCATGGCGGGAAAATTTTTTCATGTTATCGAGAGCTCTATCCCTCGGTAATTTTATTTTTACAGACGGCCACGGGGGCCCTCGGTAACGGGCGTCGGTAATATGGTTTATTCTTGTAGTGATTACCATCCTTATCCAAAATCATGATTGTTACTTGCGATCGTCAATCTACAACATACAATTTTTAATTCATTATAATTTTATTTATTAAATTTAATATTTGAATATCAATATTTATTGTCGTGTACTTAACCAAGATCAACCTTAAAGCTATGGAAGAGCCTTGAAGAATGATCTCAATCAAGATATTAATGTAGGACTTTATAGGATTTCTGAATATCCAGTTGGGATAATCAGGTTCTCCCCAGTCAACAACGTGTGTGCTGGTGTCAACTTAGGGATGAGAAGACGTACCTTAGCCCTTATAGCATGGTGGTACTTATAGGGGATTACCTGTATGTTGTGAGCCGTCTTGATAAGGCTTCTGAGGAGGAAGAATTCAACTAGGATTAGTATAGGATACGATAAGATCATAACCGTAAACCCTGTATATGATAAATTCTATCCAATGCTGTTATATCTAACCAAGAGTCATGGGAATCTAAGAGTAGTTATAGCTTGATAAGATTGTAAACGATAAGGATAAGGAATAAAATCCTGTGCTCGGAGCTAATCTTATCTATAGCCAACTTCTCAGTAGGTACCCAGTTTGCTCGGTGTATGTCTCCGACCGAAAGCCCTGTTTTAGCGTCATATCAACTAGAGTAATGGGGATACGATCGGTTATTCGCTCGGTTTACTACAGGTCCATTGCATAAGCCCCCTAAGCTCGGTTGGGTGATTCGAGTCCTGCCGAGCTTATGAGACGAACGAATTTTTTCCGACTGAATTCTCGGTGATTGAGGAAGGAATCCGAGCCTTTCTGCGCTTCGATCAAGGCTGTCGTTTGATTGACCTTGGAGTGACCTTCCATTTCTCCCTGAGTTTACACGTGTCTTTAATTTTATCGGGAAACGTACCGTTATGATTTCAAATCCATCAGAGGTGCCACGTACTTGTTTTTCAACGCTAAATGGGCTTTTTTCATCTAAAGCCCAAACTTTTTGAGATAGTGGAGGGAAGTTAAAAGAAAATCGAAGGGCGGTTCCTCATTCACTCATTTCTTCTCTTTCTTCTTCGTACGTTCTCCTGAGAAATTGGAACCCCAAAAACGAAACTGCACAAAGGCCTCCTTGCAACAACTTCTTGCCAGAGTCTTGATCGTCGCTTCCTCTGCACTTCTTTTTGTCTTGCGTACCTCAGTCTTTTCTGCTTTTCTTGATCATTCACTACTAGCAGGTAACTGAACTTTCTCCTTCAGAGCATTTCTATGTTTGCTATTTTGATGTCCTCTTCGTTCTTGCATGTGGTTGTTGCTGTTTGTTTTCTGTATTTCCAAGTGTTGGATTTTGCTTCTAATGCTTCACTGCTGTTCATGCTCCACTACTATTTCTTTGTCCCGATTTTTGAATAAATGGCTTTATTTGTACATTTCTGGGTTTACTTTGTTTTCTGGTTTCCAAAAACTTTACACATTTCTGGGTTTTTGGGTTTTCTAGGTTTTGCGAGTGATATTTTTCTGGGTCTTGAGGATGTCATTCTTTCTGGGTTTTTAGGGTGTTATTTTTGGCTTTTCTGGATTGTGGGGTTTACTTTCTGAGTTCAATGAAAACCCCAAATCGTTTTGTTGTTGTTGCTGTGATACCTCACTTGCCCCTCAAACTTCTTTATCCGCTTTACCGCCTATTGAGTGATCGCTGTAGAATTTCTTAGGTTTGCTTTACGCTTTTCTGCACTTAACTTCTTAGGGTCGGTACTAGAGCGTCATTTATCATGAGTGAGGAATCTGTAAACTCTGATGTGCCAAGAACACATAAGGGAGGGAAACCCGAGGTTTGTGTTAAACCGATAGCCATGCATTTCCCTCGGACTTTGAGAGAGTTCAGGCAAGGTGTGATTCAGTATAGGATTGCCGAAAGGGTAGAACAAAGGAGGTTAAGGAGGCTTCATAGAGGTATTAGACATTTCAATTGGTTTTGGGAAATTCTGCCCAGAAAGGGAGGTGTTCCCAAACCGACCGTAAGTATTTGATCAAGTTTTTGTGGTTCTGACTCCAAGTGTGCCCCCTTTTCCTCAGGTATGAAGAGAAAGTGTGATACTAATCCCGACTTGTACCCTCTTCCACCAGATTCAGCTGAATATGACTAGGTGGACCGAGAGGTTCTTGGCACTCAATCAGAGCTTAAGACACATCAATCACTAGACCAAACACGAGCCATAATTTTCCCATGTCCAGGAGATAACACAGGGAATTTGTACTCCATTACTCCGGTGGGTGAGAATGAGAGAGTCTGCACCAAGATTCCTGAGGGTAGTACAGGCTTCTATTTTTACGAAGAGGTGATCACTCGGCTTGGGATAAGACTGCCTTTTACTGATTTTGAGATGGGGGTTCTGAACTTCCTAAGGGTGGCCCCTACTCAGCTACATCCGAATGCATGGGCGTTCGTGAAGGTTTTTGAACAGGTTTGCTTAGCCATGAATTGGGCTTGTAATCTTCGTATCTTTTTCCATCTTTTTGCTCCACAGTGTAATTCGTTTGAGAAAGGTTCGACTAAGAAACCCTGGGTTTCTTTGAAGTCTCGCAGAGGATATGCTTTATTTACCAAATACTTTGAGTCCTGGAAGGGATTCAAACCTTTTTTCTTTAAGTATAACTTTAATGGTACTGGGGTCTGCTGGTTTACCCGACCTGGGGAAAGACGGCCACTTCCGTTGTTTCCTCTCCAATGGAGTGACAGTTTCTTTAATCGATCAATCGCTTCCTACTCTTCCAACTGGAAAGAACTTGCTGAATTTGAAAAGGAGGTTTGTCGGTCGGTTGAAAGTTACTTGCAGAAAAATGGGATGATAGAGACGAGGGATATTGTGAATATCCCTCCTTCTGAAGTTAAAACGGAGCTTGGTATAGTGTATTTATTTTGGATTTCAATTTTGTGGTTTGATCGGCTCTTATATCTATTGGTTTTGTTTTTTTTTTTGCAGAAAACATGGCCGCTCGCCTGGCAGCTCTGGTTGAAGGTCAAGGTGGTAAGAAGAGAAAAACTCCCGCCACTTCTGGATCCTCAAATCTGAGTACTCCGAGCTTGAGTACTTCTAGCCCAACTCCTTCTGCCTCGGCTGCCGAGGCTTCTCCTCGGCCAGCCGCCAATACGGTTGCTGTTGCTTCAACTGTTTCTATGGCCCCTGGTGGTCAAGTTCAATCAACTTCACCTCTTCAACCCCTTCATCGACGCCGACGAGTGGACAAAGGAAAGGAAAAAGTAACCGAGGGTGTAATCCCAAGGACTGAGGGACCAAGTGCCCAACCTACTGTTGCTCCTACTGCTGGTACCACTGCTGCTGCTCCAACTTCTACTGAAAATCCTCCTGACATATCCATATGGGATGTGCAATTTGATGAAAGATTTGGGAAGTACATCTGCCCCGAATCGGATTGCACTCGTTTTGGAACGCTCAATACCGACGAGTGGTCACGTTGCAATATGACACTTGCTAAGTATCTCCTCAGGGGGGCCAACCTTGCTTATTTCTTGGCCAAACATCCTGATGGTCTTTTCACTGGCTACAACGACAAACAAAGGGAAGCTCGGGATCTTTCCGCTGCTCAAGAAGCCAGTCTCTCGGATGAGCTGATTCGAGTGAAAAACGAGCTGGAAAACCTAAAGGCTGATAAGGGGGGAGCTGGCTAAAGAGAGAGATTCCTTAAAGGCTTCCCAAAAAGCAGCTGAAGTCAAGAGGAAGGAGGCGGAGGAGACTCTGAAAAAGGAACTTCAAGTGCATCAGCAGAGGGTGGATGAATTAAAAGCTGAGGTTGACAAGTCGGCGGTGGTGGCTCGGAAGCTGAGAGAGAAAGCACTGTTTCACAAGAAGAAGGCGGCGACCAATTTCTACAACTGGGGGAAAGCGGTTGATGATGCCTTTGTCTCGGCCATTCAGCAAGTTCAATTTCTGAACCCTGAATTAGAAATCAGGGTGGTTGGGGTTGATCCATTTCATGTTGTTCAATATGGGAAGTTGATTGATCTTTCATCCAAGGCTGAGGTAGATCTGCAGGCCGAGGATCTTTCTAACCCCCTTGAGGAGCTGACCGAGGCACCAGACTTTGATGACTCTCAAGTTGTTTTATCTGATATTGAAGAATGATATTTCGCCCTTTTGCTATTTTGTCGTCTTGCCGTTTGCTCAATGTATTCTGAGCGTTTTAACTTGATGCTTTTGTATTCTGCTTTATTGAACAACTTACTTTATCTTGCTTTCGCTCTTGCTGAACAATTTACGTCATCTTGTTTTCGCTCATGTTGAGCGTTGTTTTGGACAAGTTACCTTACTTTGCGCATTTTGATGATGATATATCATATTGTTATTTACTTTTTAATTCGTTCGTCACGTTTTGGTACTTTTTATTTCGTTCGTCACGTTTACTAATGTGAATTCAAACTGCATAATTCATTGTGAGTAGAACTCGGATCGCCGACTTTAGCCAAAGTGGGATCCTCGGACCGCGAAGTAAGGAAAGTAATTTCCTAAATTCGGACGTTCTATAAGTACGTTGCTGAACTCTCGTGAGGAGTTGTGTCTCGATTTGGCTCGATGGCTAGCCGAACCAAATGAGTCGCGTGTTACATCACAATGTTTAAACAAAGATTTCGAACAAACCGAATCATTTACTGATAAACGATTACAAAAAATGAAATTATTCATCTGCTAACAAATTCCTACTAATCTTCTAACCATTGTCACTAATCTAAGAAGGATGTTATCCTTTGTTTATTCGACCTAATCATTATTGAAAAATAAACTATCCTAACAGTAGAAGTCAAAGTGTGAGCTTAACTGTAATAAGCCCTTAGCTTGGCCACGTTCCATGAGTTACTGACTTCCGTGCCCGAGAGAGTCTCTAACTTGTATGCTCCAGATCCAGATTTAGCCTTCACTCGGTAGGGGCCTTCCCAATTTGGTTTCAACTTTCCGACTCCAACATTTCCTTTGCCAATATCTGCTCGGCGTAGGACTAAGTCACCAACTTCAAAATTCCTTGGTCGTACCTTCTTGTTGTATTCCCGAGCCTGCCGCTCCTTCATTCTACTCTCATGGGCTGCGGCGTTTTTGCGAACTTCTTCCAACAACACCAGCTCTTCGCTGATCAAATGGTCGTTTGTTTCCGAGGGACGTTCAAGTGTTCTGAAGGTGGGAATATGCTTTTCGATTGGGATGACTGCGTCACAGCCGTATGTCAAACGAAAAGGGGTTTCACTTGTGGACGAATGTATTGTTGTCCTGTGTGACCATAGGACGCTCGGAAGTTTATCTGCCCAAGTGCCAGCAGCGTTTCCGAGCTTCTTTTTGATCCCATCTAAGATGGTTCTGTTGGCCGCCTCGGCTAACCCATTTGTTTGTGGGTGTTCAATAGAACTAAAATAGTGAGTAATGTTTAGATCGGCTGCTAATTGTTGGAAATGAGATGCTGCAAACTGAGATCCATTGTCTGTGACTATGGCATGTGGCACTCCGAACCGAGAAATTACCTATTTGACAAAGAAAGATTGAATCCGAGCTATTGAGATCGTTGCTAATGGCATTGCTTCGATCCATTTGGTGAAGTAATCAATAGCCACTACTGCAAATTTGAGTTGGCCTGGTGCAGTGGGAAACTTTCCTATGATGTCCATGCCCCATTGGTAAAAAGGCCAAGGTGCGCCGAGGGAGTGTAACTCTTCAGCAGGCTTTTGATAGACGTCACTGTGAAATTGGCACTGAGTACATTTCTTGACATGTTCCATAGCGTCTTTCTGCAGTGTAGGCCAAAAATAGCCCGCTCGGATTACTTTTCTTGCCAAAGACTTTCCTCCCATGTGATGGCTGCAAATACCACCATGAATCTCCTCCAAGATTTCCTCAGCTTGGGATGGATTGACACATCTGAGAATTGGGGATCCAAAACCTCTCTTGTACAAGACTCCATTTAGAACTGTGTATTGGGCGGCCTTTTTCACCAATTTCCGAGCTTCAGACTGATCTTGGGGGACAAACCCATGTTGCAAGTAAGTAAGAATTGGGTCCATCCATGATTGAGATATTGAGACCGCCAAAATGACGCTAGGTCGGGGAATAGTTTCTTGTATAAGAGTTTTGTTATTTTTCGACCCTTTTGTACTTGCCAATTTGGACAGAATATCGGCTCGGGAATTAGAATCTCTCGGTACATGTGAAATGTTAAATTCAGAAAAGTTTGAGATGATTCGTTTTACCTCTTCCAGATACTTTTGTAAAATGGGCTCCTTTGCCGAGTACTGACCCTTGATCTGAGAAACTACGAGTTGTGAATCGCTGAAAACTGACACTTGCTCTGCTCCAAACTCGTGAACCATCTTGAGGCCTGCCAGGACTGCCTCGTATTCCGCTTGATTGTTCGAGGTTTGAAACTCAAACTTCAAAGAGTATTCCATACACAATCCCTCGGGGTTTTCAAAGATGACTCCAGCTCCAGCGCCTTTCCTATTACTCGATCCATCCACAAAAACTGACCAAAGATTTTGAGAGTTGTTTGTCTGGATATCTGTGAACTCAGTAACAAAATCGGCAAGCACTTGCGATTTCATTGCCTTTCTTGGTTCATAGGTAATGTCGAATTCCGAAAGTTCGACAGACCATGAAACCATTCTGCCAGCTAGGTCAGGTTTGTGAAGAACTTGTCTGAGAGGTTGAGCGGTTCTTACCAAGATTTTGTGCGCCTGAAAATACTGTCTCAATCTTCGAGCGGATGTGATCAAACAGTACGCAAGTTTCTCAAGTCTTTGATACCTCAACTATGATCCTTGAAGTGCTCGGCTAACAAAATATACTGGGGCTTCTGTACCTGCGTTATCTCGTACCAGAACCGAACTGACCGCCGCTTCCGCTATCGACATATACAGAATGAGGTTCTCACCAGGAAGAGGGCTGTGTAAGACTGGTGGGCTGGAAAGATATTCTTTTAATTGAACAAAAGCTTGTTCACAGTGCTCATCTGAATAAAAGCTTGTTCACAGTGCTCATCCCAAAGGAAATCCTTGTTTTTCCTAAGGAGCTGGTACCACGGCAAAGCTTTCCGAGCGGCTTGGGATAAGAACCTGGAGAGTGCCGCCACTCGGCCCACGAGTTGTTGAACTTCTTTAAGATTTGCTGGGCTCCTCATATCAAGGATTTCTTTACATTTATCGGGATTAGCCTCAATTCCTCTCTCGGTTAACATAAATCCGAGGAAAGAACCGGCTGGAACTCCGAATACACACTTTTCCGGATTCAGTCTCATGGAATATTTCCTTACCCGATCGAGTATTGTTGTGAGGTCCTTGGCATGATTCTCTTGCTGTCTACTTTTTGCGATGATGTCATCTATGTATACCTCCATATTCGAGCCGATCATACCTTGAAAAATCTTGTTCATCATTCTCTGATAAGTAGCTCCCGCATTCTTCAACCCAAATGGCATGACGTTGTAACAGTAAGTTGCCCTGTCGGTGATAAATGCCGTTTTGTCCTGATCGGCAGGGAACATTGGAATCTGGTTGTAACCAGAGTAAGCATCCATGAACGATAAGAGTTTGTAACCAGCTGAACTGTCGACGAGTTTGTCAATAACAGGGAGTGGGTATTGATCTTTAGGGCAGACTTTGTTCAAGTTTGTGTAATCAACACACATTCTCCATTTTCCATTGGGTTTCTTGACTAAGACGGTGTTCGCCAACCAGTCTGTGTAGTCAATTTCCCGAATGAAGCCTGCTCGGAGTAGTTCAGCAACCTTTTCCTCTATTGCCACGGCCTTTTCCGTGCTAACTTTCCTTTTGTGTTGCGCCACTGGTTTCGACCCCGGTATAATGCTCAACTTATAAAAATTAAATTGGGGTCGATTCCTGGCATATCAGCTGATGTCCAAGCGAACAGATCTCTATTCGCGACTAATAGTGCGACCAATTCTTCTTTAACACATGTGGGAAAATCAGAACCGATTTTCACCTGCCTGAGGGGGTCGTCAGATAACGTTAAGAACTCCCATTGTCCTTTTGGGGTTGGTCGATTTCTGTCGGATTGGTCCCGCATATCCAGGTCCGCCAGGTTAACATTTCCCTTACCCAAAGAAACTCTTTCCAGATTGCTCGGATCCTTGTTTTTCACTTTCCCCAGGCTAGCATTATAACATTTTCTTGCTGCATCCTGCTCGGCTTTGACCGTTACGACTGTATCATCAGTTCCGACGAACTTCATGGCCAAATGAACTGTTGATACCACTGCCCCAAATGCTTGCAAAGATGTTCTCCCAAGTATGGCATTATATGCTGCCGGACAATCAACCACCAAAAACTTTACGATCTCGGTCCTGGCTGAGGGTTGTTGACCGAGGGTTACGGGGAGTTGAATGTAACCCTTTGGTTCAACAGTGTCCCCAGTAAAACCAATCAGTTCTCCTTCAAAGGGAGTGAGATTACACTCCCTGAGTTTCAAAGCTTTGAATAACGGGAAAAACATTATATCCGCCGAACTACCTTGATCAATAAAAACACGTTTTACCTCATAATTTCCAATCAGAACAGTTATTACCATGGGATCATTATGGCCCGGGAGTATTCCATCTAAATCCTCGTCGTCAAAAATAATGGGAATGTTTTTTTGTTGATCTCTTGGCGATCGGTTTTTGGCTGACTGCCAGGATCTGGTTGATGTACTTTTTTCTATCAGCTTTCTTCTCCCCGCCTCCGGCAAAACCTCCCGCAATGGTATTAACAAGGAAGTCGCTTTTATTTGTGTTTGACTTAGGAGCAGTAAGAGGATCGGTTTTCTGCCTCCCAGTGTCCCGATCGTCCGGTGATTTGCTTCTTTGTCGCTTGGATTTTGCTGGAGACGGAGATCTATTTCTGCTCCTTCGGCCGGCTGCGTCCCTGATATACTGCTATAGCTTGCCATCTCTGATCATCTCTTCAATCAAATCACGTAGCCATATGCACTCGTCGGTAGTGTGGCCATAACCTCTGTGGAAGTCACAATACTTCGACCTATCACGCTGTGCGCCCTTTCTTAAAGACGGGGGTCTTTGGGCCGAGCGTAAGTCAGTCTGCATAGTCTCCCTTAATATCTGGCTCCTTGGAACGGTTAAAGGGGTGTAATACTGAAACTTATTCCTCGGAGGAACCCTTCGATCTCGGTCGTTTCTATCGTGTCTGTTACCAAAACGTTCGTCACGTTTCTGTTTGTTTTGGCCTTGAGGATCTGTCCGCTGTCTCTCTTCTCTGATTTTCTGTCCTTTGTGGAATTCCTCCAAATTGATGAATTTGTTCGACCTTAGTCTTAACTCAGCCATGTCTTTCGGAGGTTTTCCGATCAATGACTTTCTGAAATCTCCTGTTTGCAAACCTTGTGTAAACAAAAGCACCGCTACACCAGGTTCTAAACGAGGGACTGTGCTAGCTTCGGCGTGGAAGCGTGATAAATAATCTTTCAAGGACTCGTCTTGTCTTTGTGTCACTGCAGCTAGGGTATGGTCGGACTTGGGTTGGATGCAGCTAGCTGTATATCTGTTCAGAAATACTCTTTTCATCTCCTCCCATGAGTTTATTGAATTTCGAGGGAGGGACGAGTACCAACGTAACACCGAGGGTTCGAGAGTCATAGAAAAAGCTCGGCATTTCATTTCTTCCTCTCCTCCATAGTAATTCATCGCACCCTCATATGATACAATGTGGTCTACCGGATCGGTTAAGCCGTTGTAGTGTGGAACGTTTGAGGGGCCCAGGTATCCTTGTGGAGTTTGAAATGCCATGATATGGGGAGTAAAGGGGTGAGCAGGGTGAAAATCTCCCTGCTCCTGGTTTGTGGTAACGCTGTTATGTGTGTTTATGGTGGAGGAAGTTGCATTACCGGGAGAGGTTGTGGGTTGTTGGTTTGGGGTGTAGTAGTTTGGGGTGGAACAGTTGTTTGAGTTTGTACCAACCCGGTCATCGCTTGTTGCTGTAGGTCGGCAATAGCCCGTCCTTGTTGTTCGATTAGAGCTGTTTGTCTGTTTAGGATATTAATCATCTCCTGCTCCCGAGCCCGAGTAGAAGCTGATGTTGCGTAGGACCTTCCGACGGAATGGCTACGGCAAGAATTTCCTTGGGCGGTTCTTCCCAGATTCAACCTAGTTCTAGGAGTTGTGCTTATGTGGTCAGGATGAGGTGGAGCGGGAGGGGTTCGTTGGGTGTTTCGTCCATGATGTACTCGGTTTCCAGTGGTCCTAGACGTGTCACGGGTGGTAGGGGTTGTGCTACTTGAGTCGCCATGGGTGAAGGGTGGGGGTGTAGGAGGGGGTGGTGGTGGTGGTGGTCCCATTATGGTTGGTAAAACCTGCAAAGGCTGAGGGTTACTCCCTGCCCTAGGAAGGGAGGATCGTGGTATTTGGGAATGAGTAGCATGATTTCTGCTACGGCTTTGGCTATGGTTTTGAGGTGGCTGGCTTTGTGATTGGTTTGGTGGTTGGGGGTTATTTTTAGCCCCAGAATGAGACGTTTGTGGCGGTGGTGCAGTGTTCCCACGGTTTTGGTTGAGAACGTTACGCAGATCACCAGCAGAGTGTGGTTGCGGATCGTTGGTATCAGTGTTTCTAGGCCTGCCACGAGTACGGGTGAGGCGATCTTGCAGATCACCCACTTGGCTTCTAGTGGTAACCATGATGGTGGTGGGAATGATATGTTATTCGGTTCCCCACAGACGGCGCCAATGTCGTGTACTTAACCAAGATCAACCTTAAAGCTATGGAAGAGCCTTGAAGAATGATCTCAATCAAGATATTAATGTAGGACTTTATAGGATTTCTGAATATCCAGTTGGGATAATCAGGTTCTCCCCAGTCAACAACGTGTGTGCTGGTGTCAACTTAGGGATGAGAAGACGTACCTTAGCCCCTATAGCATGGTGAAGACGTACCTTAGCCCCTATAGCATGGTGGCACTTATAGGGGATTACCTGTATGTTGTGAGCCGTCTTGATAAGGCTTCTGAGGAGGAAGAATTCAACTAGGATTAGTATAGGATACGATAAGATCATAACCGTAAACCCTGTATATGATAAATTCTATCCAATGCTGTTATATCTAACCAAGAGTCATGGGAATCTAAGAGTAGTTATAGCTTGATAAGACTGTAAACGATAAGGATAAGGAATAAAATCCTGTGCTCGGAGCTAATCTTATCTATAGTCAACTTCTCAGTAGGTACCCAGTTTGCTCGGTGTATGTCTCCGACCGAAAGCCCTGTTTCAGCGTCATATCAACTAGAGTAATGGGGATACGATCGATTATTCGCTCGGTTTACTACAGGTCCACTACATTTATGAATAATGTTATTAATTGGTATAAATATTTCTGCAAAAGGCATCAGCGTATTTTTGTAAAAAAAACTGTTATAATATGTTATTTTCTTCCAATTGAAAAAACACTTTTCTCATATCATATTTTTTAATTATCTATGATATAAGTTTTTTTTATAATTATTTATTTTTATAAAACCATAAATTTTTATAATTAACATATTTTTACAAATTACATAAGAGCATTCTTGTCTACAATAATCTGTTATACTATGTTAATATGTTCAAACTAAAAAATCACCTTTTGCATATTACATTTTCAATTATCCATGCCATAAGTTTTCTAATAATTATTTATTTATTTTTTTAAATATAAATTTTTATAACTAACATATTTTTACAAAACACATAAGGATATTTTTGTCCACAATAATATGTTATACTATGTTAATTTGTACAACTGAATAATCATTTTTCTTATGTTTGTTCCAAATGAATAATCATTTTTCTTATGTTATACCAAAGAAATTTGTTAGTGACATTGGAAATGTGAAAAATTGATACTCCCTCAGATCCTATATATAAGCCGATTTTGAAGATTTTTCTTTGGTCCTTAATATAAGCCTCATTTCCAATTTTCAATGACATTAATTACTTTTTTTTCACAAACACTTCTATTTACTCAATACTTTTTAGATTTCCAATAATAATTATATGGATACTTTTGAAAAAATATACCAAATATTTACATTTCCAATACCACTAACAATATCAACTAACTTTCTTAAAATATGTAAAAATTAGTTAAAAAAACTTATAAAAAAATAGGAGGGAACCTTGTTTTTATTATTATTATTTTTCTAAGAATAACAAAGTATAACAATTTCATTTTGCACCATGATGGAAGTATGTTATTGCTTGTTCGATGAACAACATATTTTGAAAATTTCAATAAAATTAATTTTTTTAAAAAATACATATATTCCTCCTTCCCTTTTTCACTGGTAGGCATTGTGGAGAATGGAGATCCACCCACTACACAAAAACAGTGGGGAGCACACAGAGTAGAAGAGTCCAAAGTCAAAATCAGTATGCCCTCCTCACTCAACCCACAGTCTCATGCTTTGGTTTCACGCACAATATACTTTTCAGAGCCGCATATGCTGCTGTACCTTTTTTTTTTTTTTTTACTATTAATTAAGTACTAATTACAGTAAAAAAAACTAAATACTCCTTCTATTTCATATTTTGTGTTTATAAAACTTTTATCTCATGTTTCATTTGTGTTAGTTTTTTTTATAAAATCTAATATATAAAATATTATTTTTCTAATATATCCTGTTTATCACTCTTTTTCCCGTTTCCATTATTTATTTTCTTTTTTAATAATAATAATAATAAGGGAATTACTATCATGCAATCCAAAATTGGATGGTTAGCAACCTTTGCTTAAACCTACTTAAAATTAGGTTTTTGCAATTTAGTCTAACATAAAAAGTAAATTAAAAATTTAGTCCTTTGTACCTATAGACAAATTATAACTTTTAATTTAAAAAAAAAATTAAAAGTAGTTAAAATTAATCACTTGTGTAAAAAGGCTTAATGCAAGTGACTAAATTTAAAATTAAAAGTTATAATTTGTCTATAGGTACAAAAGACTAAATTTTTAATTTACTTTTTATGTTGGACTAAATTGCAAAAAACTAATTTTAACTACTTCAAATAATGACATGGCATAGGGGTGGCAACTTCTTATTGGTTTAAGAAAAGGTTGCATAGCAACCATCAAATTTTGGATTGCATGATAGAAATACCCTAATAATAAAGGGCATTATAATTATAATTATAATGAATAATGAATTTGTTAAAATTCACTCAGAACAGAGGGAAGTAATTAACGAGGGATGTGCGTGGCGGTGACTTTTCAAAATCAGCGGTGGTCAAAGTGAGAGCAGTGAATAATTAAAGCAAGCAAGTAAACCTGTAAGTAAGTAGGTGAAGGTGGGGGTGAAGGTGGGGGGCCTTCAAAACAAAACAAAACAAAACAAAACTGAGTGGTGAGTGTGTGCAGTGCAGTGCATATCTGAATGGCGAACATAGACATAGAAGGGATACTGAAGGAGGTACCCAATGGCAATGGCGACAGGCGCGTAGCAAAGACGAAGATAGTGTGCACCCTGGGCCCTGCTTCTCGATCTGTTGATATGATCGAGAAGCTGCTGAGGGCTGGCATGAACGTCGCTCGTTTCAATTTCTCCCACGGCACCCACGACTATCACCAGGAGACCCTCAACAACCTCAAGGCCGCTATGCACAACACCTCCATTCTCTGTGCCGTCATGCTCGACACCAAGGGACCCGAGATTCGGACTGGTTTCCTCCAAGATGGAAAACCTATTCAGCTCAAGGAAGGACAGGAGATCACCATTACTACCGATTACGATATCAAGGGGGATCCGGACATGATTTCAATGAGTTACAAGAAGCTGCCTCTCCACTTGAAGCCAGGAAACACCGTTCTCTGCTCTGATGGAACTATCACCCTCACTGTCTTATCCTGCCATCCGGATGCCGCTACTGTTAGGTGTCGTTGTGAAAACACTGCAATGCTCGGTGAGAGGAAAAATGTTAATCTTCCTGGTGTCGTCGTGGATCTTCCCACTCTCACTGATAAGGATAAGGAAGATATCCTTCAATGGGGTGTCCCCAACAAGATTGACATGATTGCTCTTTCATTTGTTCGTAAGGGCTCTGATCTTGTTAATGTCCGCAAGCTTCTCGGCCCACACGCCAAGCATATTCAGTTGATGTCCAAGGTATGGTATTTTCTTACTCCATCTACATTCTTATGCTTCTTTTTCCTCACTATATGTATATGTGCATTGCTCACTCTTTCTTGTTTATTTTGTATTGTGGAATTGAACTTTTAACCCCCTTACTAGAACCAAAATATTCTCCTTATTAAGGACAAAGAAGGAAAATTTTATGCCCCTGTCTAGTTTGATGCCTTCTAGATCTTGAAGTTGCATGTATCTCACATCTTTCATTTTATTTATTTTTTTTTTCCAAGACAATTTACATGCTTGTTTCCATGATATGAAGGAGTGGTGGATTACTTGTCTGTTTCCTTTACTTCCATAAGCTAAAGATTTTCATTTAGCTGCTCTGCTTTTTTTCTTTTAATTTCAGAAATACTGATTTCTTTTAAATGATTTATGCAATTTGAAAGGTTGAGAATCAAGAGGGAGTCATGAATTTTGATGATATCTTGCGTGAGACTGATGCATTCATGGTGGCACGTGGTGATCTTGGAATGGAGATCCCGGTTGAGAAGATTTTCCTGGCTCAGAAAATGATGATATACAAGTGCAATCTTGTTGGCAAGCCTGTGGTCACCGCTACCCAGATGCTCGAGTCAATGATCAAGTCTCCCCGGCCTACCCGAGCTGAAGCAACTGATGTAGCTAATGCAGTTCTTGATGGAACAGATTGTGTCATGCTTAGTGGTGAAAGTGCGGCTGGGGCTTACCCTGAAATCGCTGTCAAAATCATGGCTCGCATTTGTGTTGAAGCTGAATCATCCCTCGACTATGGTGCTATCTTCAAAGAGATGATAAGGTCTACTCCTTTGCCAATGAGTCCATTGGAAAGCCTTGCATCATCTGCTGTTCGCACGGCTAATAAGGCCAAAGCAAAACTCATTGTTGTGCTCACACGCGGTGGCTCAACAGCCAAATTAGTTGCTAAGTATAGGCCAGCAGTTCCAATCTTGTCGGTTGTGGTTCCAGTTTTGACAACTGACTCCTTCGATTGGACCTGCAGTGATGAGACACCAGCAAGGCACAGCTTAATATACAGGGGTTTGATTCCTATATTGGCTGAAGGATCTGCGAAAGCTACTGATGCAGAATCTACAGAAGTGATTTTGGAGGCTGCTCTTAAGTCGGCAACGGAAAAGGGGCTTTGTAAGCCTGGTGATGCAGTTGTTGCCCTACATCGTATTGGAGTTGCCTCTGTTATAAAGATTTGCTTAGTGAAATGAAATGATGCTGTAAGATAATGTAGAATTTATGTCTTGGCATTTAGTACTTGTTAAATTTTGAGCTGTGTGTCCTTCTCTTCGTAAAGTGGAGGATTTTGTAGCTTAAGATCGAACCAGCTGTTTTGGTATTCTGTGTGATACTTTTAAATATCAGACTGTTATGATTTATGAATATATTTCGCTTGTTTCTTTTTTATTTTTTTGCTTTAAAATATGATTGGTTTATTTAGTGGATGATTTCCTTAAATTATTCTGGAATGTTTATGGCTTGTGAGAGGGCAAATTTTGAAATGGGCATTTCGTATTCTGTAATACTGCAGTTTTTTTTTTTTTTTTTAATTGTCTATAATACTGCAGTTTGAATTACTTCTTCACCATATGAGCAAATCTAAGAAGAAAAATGGTGACCTTGCCATAAAAGTTGACCTGGAAAAGGCCTTTGATCATGTTAACTGGACATTTTTGAGAAACTGTCTCCATGATTTTGGCTTCCCTGATTTGACAGTTAAGCTTCTTATGCATTGTGTCACTTCCTCTGCTCTCTCTACTATTTGGAATGGTGAGCGCCTGAATAACTTTAACCCCACTAGAGGTTTGGGGCAAGGTGACCCTCTCTCTCCGTATTTGTTTGTCATTTGCATGGAAAAACTCTCCTTGGCTATCTCTCATCAGGTCGGTGCAAACAATTAGCAGCCAGTGCGTGTTTCTCCTAATGGCCCTACAATTTCGCATCTTCTCTTTGCAGATGATGTTCTTCTTTTTGCTAAAGCCAAGAATTCTCAGATGCGTGTCATTAACAATGTTCTTGAAAGCTTCAGTGCAGCCTCTGGTCTCAAGGTCAACCTGTCCAAATCTCGGGCTTTTTGCAGCGACGGTGTCCCTAGGAGGAAGCAAAATAAATTCACCTCTATGTCCTCTATCCGCTTCACCACTAACATTGGCAAATACTTGGGATTTCCTATCTTTACAAGCAGAGTTAAAAATGCAGATTTCAATCTTATCATTGATAAAATGCATCGCAGTTCAAGACAAGCAAACACTTCCCTTCTCGGCAAGCTTGTTTGGGCCGTGCTTCATTCCCACCATAAAGTCTGGGTTCAACTCCTCTTGAGTAAGTATGTAAAAAGTGCCAACTTCATTGACATCTCTGCTGCCAAAGGATCGCATATTTGGAAAGCCATCACTAAAACAAAGAAGGACCTTGCTGAAGGCTTTGGTTTCAGAATTGGGAATGGCAACTCTAGTTTTTGGCACACCAATTGGACTGGTCATGGCTTCCTATCTCAATCTGTGCCGTTCATTGACATTCATGATTATGCTCTCTCTATAAAGCAAGTTTGGTTGCATGACAATTGGAACTTGGCTAGCTTATACTCTTGGCTTCCGGAGAATATCATCCAAACAATAAACTGCATCAAGCCTCACTTTCATGACAATGTTGTTGACTGTCACATCTGGAAATCTGAAACTGATGGTATTTATACAGCGAAATCGAGTTTCCTTGGCTGTCCCATATCTCTAACAACGCCACTGCTGACTCCCAATGGAGGTAGATATGGAAATTACCAACTGCGGAGAACATTAGATTTTTTATTTGATTGATTTTTCATGGCTCTTTTGCAAGAAATAAACTCCGTTTTGAAAGGAAAACAGTCTCATCCTCTTTGTGCACCCGCTGTGGAAACCATGAAGAAACAATGCTGCATTGTCTTCGAGATTGTCATTTTCCTTTACAGATTTGGTCAGCTGTTGGCCTTGTGAGTATGCCTCACTTCTACAAATATTAAGTATTGGATCAAGGAATCCATCTCCTTTAATGGACTTTTATTTATGAGCACTCTTTGGTGGAATTGGAGAGCTAGGAATTCCCACTGCATGTCATCAGAGGTCATGTCTCTTCATCACATTCTTGCGATGATCTACAACCATGTTAGTTGCTTGAATGTGGTTTATCCGCCTTCCTCAAACAAAACAAACAATTTGTGTCTTGCGATGGTCTACAACCATGTTAGCTGCTTGAATGTGGTTTATCCGCCTTCCTCAAACAAAACAAACAATTTGCGTAGAGTATTTTATGGTATTGATTTGGGTCCAATACTATGGATGTGACTTGTTTCTCTGGTAAATTTAGGATTTTTTGTAAAGTTTTTAGGAAGTTAGGTAATTTAGAATCCTTTGAACGTTTTGATCCGTTTTGTGTATGTTTCAGGTACTTTCGGAGCTTAATTGAAGAAAATAATTATGGAGCCTGAAAGAGGACTAAAAGATCTTGAAAATGGCTCAAGAACAGAGCGAAACGGAGCAGGAGGCACCACACGCCCAGGAGCCCAAGCATGCACGCCCAGCCGTGGACACCCTGCTGATGCACATCAGATCAGTCCTGTGCGCCCAGGCGCGCGAGCGACGTAGAAGCCCAATTGGGCTGATTTCTGATCACTTCTGTTTCCTATCAATTGGGATTAGTTTTAGACTTTAAATATAGGTTTTTCCATTAGGTTAGGTAGACTTTTCAGAGCCAAATTAGAGATTAGAATAAAATTAGGATTAGAGAAGAGAGGATGTTATGCAATTGAGAGCAAGGAGGCAAGACACAAAGATTGAAGATTTCTTGGGGGTAAATTGATTATTGTCTATAATTATTAGTTTTTTCCATCCTTGTATTTCTTCTTCCAATATGTATAATTGAACCTCTTGTTATGAATATGGTGGATTTGTATGGATCTTAATTTGGCTGTTTATTTATCAATTAATGTTTTTCCTTTCAAATCAATTGCTTGGTTGTGTTTTAATTACAATTCATAGAATTAACTACTTTATGTTTTGCTTTGGTAATATGAACCTTAATTGAAAAATTAGGATTAAGATTAGGCCTTTCAACCAAACAATATAATTATTCAATTCGTAGGAATACTTTTGGGTAATTGTATAACTCTTCTAAATTAGAACTCACTTAAGGGATAAGAAACATAATTGCCATGAGAGATCTAACTTTTATTGTTTCTGGAGTTTTTGATTTATTGGAAAACATATTTTCATAATTAATAACCTGATCCTACAATGAAACCAAGTTCCTAACATTTTCCATATTTGTTTCTAAAACCTTTTTAGTTTCTGAATTGTTTCATTCTTTTAATTCTACATTCCTCTTTCCAAACTCAAAACCAATACAAGTTTCACATAGTAATCGCAATTAGGTGAAAGAAATTATAAACAATTTGTAATCCCCGAGTGGAACGAAAATTTTACTTACTCTTTATTACTTGTGCGATCGGTACACTTTGCGAATTGCCAACAAGTTTTTGGCGCCGTTGCTGGGGGATTGAAATTCGATTCTAATTTCTTCGATACCTTTTTTTGTAATTACTTGTGTAACTTGTCCCTTTTCATGTATAACTATAGTTTTAATAATGATTTTGATTGTGATAGATTTATTTCGGATCCCTATTTTCCATACTATTATGCACAAAACATAAGTTATAGGAAAACTTCATTAGAAATAGCTTTAGAGAAATTAGAAGCTACAACTAATAAAAAAATTTACGTGGAGCCAATTCTTGTGGAGAAAGCTTCATGGGAAATAGCTTTAGAGAAATATGCTCAAAGCACTAAAGATTTTGTTGAACAAGTTAGAAACGAGGGTCAAATCTTAAGTGTTAGTAGAAAGAACTTTCAAATGCAAGTTGAATACATGTTAAAGCAATTAGATGAAGAGTCACAAGCATCACCAATAATTTTTGACTCTCTTCAAAGAGAGGAAAAAGTGGTGGTGATGGATGTGACCAATGATGAAACTCCTATGGAGGAGCAAATTGAGAAAAATGTGCATAATGAGTTTGAGGAAGTGGACCGAGATAAAATAATAGAAGGTATGAATATGGTAGAAAAATTTGATTCACCCTTGCATGATGAATATCTAGCAATTAAAAATTTGGTTAAATTTATTGCATGCTTAATTGACTCAATATTTTTCCACTATATTCAACCTTTGTGCTTTCATGAAAAATCTAAAAATCAATCTAAATCATTATTGAACAATAGGCAACCTGAAAAGGTAGCTTTCCTAATTCATGGAATTAACACCTTCATGAATGGGAAAAGAAATAACTTATCAGAGATGATGCATGAAGTAAGGAATGCACCTTTTGACCCTGGTGGGATTGAACTCATTTTTAAAATTTCCTTACTCCACCATCATCCAAGGTTTGTCCCATGGGATGTGGGAATAACTTGTTATTGTTGCATCACATGAGAATTAACCTATAGAATTTGGGATCCTGGTGGATTCTTTGTAATTATGTAGTAGTGTAGGTTTTTATATTTTTTTAGTTAGTTAGTGAATAAAGAGTTGGAACTTTCTATATGTAACCGCTAATGAGGTGCTTTTAGCACTATTTTTAGTTGTTCATATGACACAGGTGAATAAGTTTGGGGGAGTCTCATCCATGGTGGATCAAGAGAGAATGTTGTGCTACAAAGGGAAGCCACTAACTCCTTGCTTTTGTTTTTTTTTTTTAATTTTTATTTTGTAGTTTTAGGTTGGATTAGTTTGCTTATTCCCCTTATAAGTATGACGCTTACCACAGGGATCAAGTATGTTCTCTCAGCCCTTTTACTGCTGAGAACTATATGTGCCTTGATTTCTTTTTCACTGAGGATACGTAGGACCGTGGTCACCCTTGTCAGATACAACAATCCAAAAACACATCGTGGTGTCTTATAACCGATCTACCCTTGTGTTCACTGGACACTTGGGTAGTCGACAATATTGAGATACCACAAAGATAATTTTAAAAAAGAATTAATATAGTTGACTAATTGAAAGATAATATTATATATAGGACAAAAGAAAGAGTTATCAAAATGTACTCCCTCTAATCCTTAATATTATTTGCTTTTGTGAAAATTCACGTTCACTGAGGAGCTCACCAAGGAAGTTAGTATTATTAATGACATTGAAAATGTTAACATTTGATATACTTTTTCAAAATTGTCCGTATAATTATTATTGCGATTCTAAAAAGTGTTAAAAAATAAATATGTTTGTGAAAAAAAAAGTAACTAAATGTTATTGAATATTATTGGAATTTTCAAAAAGTATTTTATAAAGTGTTGGGTGCCAATAAATTTTTTCAAAATATCATAAATATGATTATTAAAAAAGGTTCTCAAACTAGCAGGCTAACACACATGGTGATGGATCTATTGCTACTTAAGCAAGTGGTTGGGGGTTTGATCCCCGTTATTGTGAATGTAAGAGGCCTCACTGGTTACTACCTCCGAAAGGGCTCGACAATGTCAAAAGGATTAGCCACCCAGTTACACGGAAAGATACTTTTGAAAGAAAAAAAAGGTTCTCAAAAATCTTGGATGAGAGTAATACCTCATGCTATGTTTAGATTGATGGAGTGGAGTGGAGTGGAATGTCATTTTATTATGTTGCATTGTTTGGATTGGATTTGTGACAATGGGATGAAATGGAAGGTGGTGAAATATGTTCCACCCAATTCCATGCAAAATTTCAATTTTTCTTTTCCACCCAAATTGGGAGAAACATGATGAAATCAAAATTTTGTTCCAATTCATTTTAAATTATCCAAATAATAGAATAACAATTTTATCTCATTCCACTTAATCCCATTTATCATTACATATTCAAACATAAAGGCGTATAAGAAGAGTAGTCATGAGAGTCCGGACTTGATCGAGAAGACACAAAAACCGGATTCCTAGTTGAGTTGGGAATGGGATAGACCGGCGGTTACATCCTTAAACCAGGTTTAACCTCGAAATAACCGGTGAACGGTTCAATCGAAACACTGAGAACAGAGAAAACGCGATATCTCTTCTCCAATCTTCAGTTCCTCACCTCACCTCCACAGAAAAGACAAAACCAAAAACCCTTTGCCAACGTCGTCTGTAACTGTAAGTGCCTTTTTGGTTTGTGATATTCTTTCTTAAGGGAGTAGCTTTTTACTATTGCTTATTATTTCGTTTTATATTCAACTGGTTAGGCAATTAGTATTTTTACTCATTTCCTTTTATGTCCTCTTAAGAATCTCCGGTCTTACAACATTACTACTTTACTAACTAAGATGTACCAGTAACATGAAGAGTACACAATGACCAAACAAATGGCTTTTCATAAGTTTTTTTTTTTTTTTTTTTTTTTTTTTTTTAAAAAAAAAAGAAGGCTAAAAAATGGTGATGTGTTGATAAGATTTAATAATGAAAAAAACAAAAGATTTTTTAATTTCATTCATTTTATCCCCTGGCCGGCCTGATTGTTAGAAGTGAGTGAGAGATGGCAGCGGCAGGTATGTTGTATGGATGTAATTGCAACTGCAGCTGGTGGCCTAATTTCAACAAGAGGAAGATGAATCAGAATCAGAATCATCATCAGAATCAGAATCATCATCTGCTTGTTTGTGCTTCTTCTTCTTCCTCGTCCTCAAATAATGATGTGTCCACAAGGTCAGGAACCAGTGCGAGAGGTCGTCGATTGCTTAGAGTCCGGGAAGAGAAACAGAAACGGGAATACGATAGGATTCACAAGTACCCAGCTTGGGCTAAGGTGCTTGAAGATGCTTGCAAGGATGATACTGAGCTCCGTGCCGTTCTTGGAGATAGCATTGGCAACCCTCAACTCATGCGCCAACGGGTGGAAGATAGGGTTCGAAAGAAGGGTAGAGACTTCCACAAGTCTAAAACTGGATCTGTCCTTGCTTTCAAAGTCACCTTTAGACAGTTAGTAATTCAACTACTCCTTTCCTTTCACTCATTCTTATATATTTTTATTCTATTCAATTTTGCATATGCTCAACCTTGATTCACACTTCATTCTTGCAGCTTCAACCCAGTTGACTCATATATCTGGTTTGAATTGTTTGGCTCACCATCTGACCAGGATCTTACTCTACTTGGTAGTGTAAGTATTATTATTTCTTTTATTTTTAGCCTTCACAGTAGTAGTAAGTATCTAGTTATATTTACTTTTTAAAAATCTTACCGTTCCATTGGATCCATGTAAAAACATGTAGGTTATTCAATCATGGTATCTCATGGGTCGCCTTGGTGCCTTCAATTCCTCAAATTTGCAGGTTAGTTAGGCCATGTTTACTTTTCATCTGGTTTTATTTATTTCATGGTTATATATTACAAAAAAAATATTAGGATGCATATCATTTTAGTTTAGTAGCTATTAAAATTTAAAAGTGGGTACATGGTGTACACCAGCAGCACAGAATAAAAGTACAAAAAATAATAACATAATAACAGCCAAAAGGAACCCAGCCACACCATTAGATACCATCCACCCTGCTTGAATTATATCTGAGACCACATTAAGCCCATCAGATCAAAATAAGCAAAACTGTCTTAAACTTGACAGCATGTGCATTTATAACAGCGGAGGGAAAAAAAAAATTTGAGCTTTAAGCTAATTTTAGTTGTCCTGCACCAAGGCTCTCTTCCATCATTTATGAATAGTAAGCTTTTAAGCATTGTACAGGGTTTGTGGACCATTCAAAGAAAGACAGCAATACCTTGTTGGTTTTCCCTTTAATCCAAAGCCAGGATCTGATTTGGATTTTCTCTACCGTATCTTCAATTGTTTCTTCATTGCCCCTAAAGCAAATTTGATTTTAATAAGCCAAATAGACCATACCCCTGCTAGCCATATCATGGACCAATATTTCTGAATATTTTTAGATTTCACCATCTTCCCATGCTGCAAAAAATGAGTTGTACCATCTCCAGGAAGTGCTATTTGGAAACCAAACCATTTACAGACTTCTTTCCATACTCTGTATGTGAATTTGCATGTGAACATGAGATGTACAGTTGCTTCATCCTCTTCCTTGCATACAGTGTAGTCGGTATCGTATGTATCGTACGATACGAATCGCGATACGATACGAAAACACCACCCAGCGATGTGGATCGGAAGACGGATCGTTTTTTTCACTGAATCGGCGGCGAATCGGTGAATCGCTGCTGAATCGCGATCTGGCGACGTATCGCGCGATTCATGTTCTTCTCTGGTTTTCCGGGTCGCGCGTCCGAAACGGGTCGGGTTTCCGGGTCGCGCGCCCATCAAGAGGTGGAAGACGATCCGGTTTTGCTTTTTTTTTTTTCCCGTTTTTTTGATTTTGGCTCCAACCCTCCATCGATTCTGATTCTTCTCCTCTCCAGCCTTTGCCTTTTCACTTCCCCTAATTAAAGGAAACTTAAATGCTAGAAATAATAAGGGAAAGTCTCCTATGATTGAAGATGAGAATGAAATTCAAGAGATTGTAGAAGTTGAAGATGAAGATGAAGAATTGACATTACATAAGGAGGACGAACTAAGTGATGTTGATCTTGGGGATGACTAATGATTTATTTTGTCATAGAACTTATTTGGTCTTGTTTGTTTTGGTGGTTTCTTTATGGAATTTTGACTTATTTTGAGTTTTTAACATGAACTTGGAGGTTTATATTTAGTTTTCAATGAATTTTTTATCTTAAAAATGCTTATATATTTTATTTATTTATATAGAATATATTTTATGCTATATTTTATTATTAGTTCTGTATCTTACGATTCCCGATTCGATTCAATTCACGGTTCGGAATTTCGGTCTGTCGATACACGATGCGAATCTCGATTTGACAACCTTGCTTGCATATACAGCATCTAATAGTGTCCATGTCCAGCTCCAAACCTCTTCTTGACAAGCTCAATTTTGTTGGAATTCTGTTCAGTATGATCCTCCACTCCAGTGCAGTTGCCTTTAGAGGGGCTTCTGACTTTCATAGCTTTTTGAACACTTCGGAGCCTGACTTCATTTTATTCTTGCGAGCTTCTGTATGCTGACCGCACAGAGTAGATACCATTTGGATTAGTTTAGTAACCTTTTATTAACTAGTTTGTTAGATTGATTTTACCATTTGAAGTCTTGTACCCTTGTTAATTTTAGCTTAGTACAAGAGACCAATGTTGTCAAGATCGCGAGTTTAATCGTGAAATCGCCGATTATACGAGTTTTCCAGCAGCCACCGTGCCAGATCGCAGGAGAAACTCGCGCGGCGGTGGAATCGCTCGGAACGGCGAGGAAGATCGCGGATCGGTGGGAACGGCGAGGCTCGGCGAGGCGCGGCGGCGCTGGTGTCTGGTTCGCGAAACCCTAATTTCTTCGCGACCCGTTTCGCCCGACCCAATCCGCGAAGGGCCCATTCGCGATTTTGGCCCCAAATTGAAAAGAAAACCCTAAAAAAACCCTAATTCTAACCCCCCATTACTAAAAACACAGAAACCCGAAAATACCCCTACCATCTACCCACCTTCAACTCACTCCTCTTCTCAGCCTCGATAGTACTCATGGCAAACTGCAAACCCAACTTCTCTACCCCTCTCGAAGTGACCAGGACACCAGAGGCGGGTAAAGTGGCGCTCATTTCTTCTCTTCCATATAACTCATTCATTCTCTTCTAATATTATGACTTATGAGTGTCTTCTTCTTTCTTCTCTTCTACCAAGTTCTGCTCCTTCTCATTTGGTAAATACTTGGGATATTGGTTGGTTATAGACTTGTATAGTTGCTGCCCACACCATACAATTGCCTTATTTTGTATGTATTTTGGCTTATTTTCATATTTTGGATGTATTTTGGCATATGACAATATGACATTTGGTATATGGTTATTTTTATGGATATATATATATATATATATGTTTTTAAGTATATATATATGTTTTTGGTACTTTGGTAGGATCTTACGATCCGTGTTACGATTTCCGATTTACGATTTTTTCCCTCCCCTCCCGATCTTGTCTAAAATCTAGATATTGACAACCTTGCAAGAGACTATTATAGGCTTATAGTAGTGTTAACTTATTTAACAAAGACTTGAAGTTTCTTGAATTGATGGCAGCTGGCAAATTCATCAATGGAGTATGATCCTCTATATGATGCTGATAAAGGATTCAAAGTGATGCCATCATCTTTCCATGATATCAGTGACGTTGAGTTCCAGGATAACTGGGGACGTGTTTGGTATAATAAACTCAAGAACTTTTCTTTTTAATGTGTTATGTGTGATTTGTTCAAAATTTCTAAACCTGAGACATATCTTATTCATACGTGCAGGGTGGACCTTGGTACATCCGATTATTTTGCAATTGATGTGCTTCTCAACTGCCTTACTGTCTTAAGCTCAGAGTAAGTAGGAATACCAAATCAGGATGTAATAAAAATAGAGAACATGTGCAATTTCTTTTGTGTGTTGTTATGCAAAAAATGAAAGAGCAATAATGGTTGATCTCTTTTTGAATAGCAGATATCTTGGTATACAACAGATAGTTTTCGGGGGTCGCTGCATGGGTGATTGGGAAGAGGGGATGACAAACCCTGACTACGGTTACAAATACTTCAAGATCTGAACTGTATTGGTTACATTCCCTTTTGGATTTCTTGTACCATTTAGGAGCGAGAAACCTTAACTACGTTGACATTCCAAAGAAGAGAAATACTATATCCTTTTACAAAATTTTATTTTTATATGTATCCATAGTTAGATTCCTTGATTAGTTGATTATACTAGCATGATAGATCTTTGTTTAAATATAGATACTCCAGTTTTCTGGGGGTATGGGTATGACTTGGGTATACTTGGGTACCCAGTAAAATACCATATCCAAAAAAATAAAAAATAAATGAGATTAATGGGTATGCACTGACGGTGTAAAGTTTTTTACATCATCGGTCCATCATCCAACATTCATTTGTATTACTTTAATCTAAAAGTTAATGGCCATAAACGAATGAATGGTGGATAATACACTGATGATGTAAAAAACTTTTACACCATCGGTGCATTCTTCATTTTCTCAAAATAAATTTGGGTACTATTGAATATGGTAGGGAATATGTTTGGGGTTTTTTTTTGAGTAATTAGTCAGATTGGTCCCTGACTTTGCGACCATCGATCAAGTTAGTCCCTGACTTTTTCGAAACATCAATTTAGTCCCTGAGATTGCAGCCCGTCCATCAAGTTCGTCCCTGGCGTTTGGTGCTGTCAATCTCCTGTTACGGAATGCACACGTGGACACGTGTTTTGGCCATGCTATCATCCTCCAACTTCTCTCGGTTTAAGTAACGGTCAAGTTACTTATCTAACGGTTTTAATTTAACATTCTAATCCAACGGCTCCAAGATCTTCTTCAACATTTTCAAATATAAAAACCCTAATTCCCAAATCAAAACCTCCAATCACCTCCAATCTTGAAATCACGTCCAGAAATCACAATCCCATGCCCCCATCACATTATATGAAATCATCATTCACTTTTTCCAATCCCTAATTCTAAAATTAACCCCAGTTTGTGTACCCTAAATTTCAATGAAATGGGTGGTGACATTAATCATCACTTCACAGATTCCTTCAATGAAAATTGCTTCAATGAAAGTAGTGAGTCAAATGCTGGAGATCCTATTTATTGCTTTTGTGGTCTCAAAAGTGTGGTAAGGAGATCTAAAACATCTCGCAATCCAGGAAGACTTTTCCTTGGTTGTCCTAACTATAAGGTATACATTGTGTATGTTAGCTTATTAAGTTGTCCTCATTGTTGTTTCTGTGTTTTTTTTAATTAAAACTTTTTTTATTGTTGGTTTTTGTAGATAGGAAACTACTGCAATTTCTTTTGTTGGGTTGATGGTGAAGACAATGCTAGTGAAAGGAGTGTTGCTGACAGGAGTGTGACTAAAAAGAGTGTTGGTGAAAAGAGTGTGGCTGAAAAGAGTGTGACTAAAAAGAATGCAGGTGAAAAGAGTGTGGCTGAAAGGAATGTTGATACTTCCAATGAAGATTGGAGGATGGAAATGAACTTGAAGGTGGTTAGATTAGAGGGTGAAATTAGGACATTGAAGATTTGTTTGGTCTGGCTGATTGTACCTGTTTTACTAGTGTTCATTTTTAACATCATGTGGGGGATGAGTTGCATTTGGAAAAAGGAATGATAAGTCTTTTGTTTAGTTTATGATGTTTTAATCTGTTTGTAATGCTAAGTACTTAGTGTTTGGCAAGCAATTATGTATATGGATTAAGATGTAATGATAAGGAATGAGTATTATGAATTTTCGAATGTATTTTTTGATGCAAAAAGGTCCCTAACTAATCCCAAAATAATTCATATAAGTCCTTGACTTTATAGCATTATAAAGCAATTACATCCTTGCGAAATAAATCAGTTTCATCATAAACTTAGCTAACCAAAAAGGTACATGACATCTTGTCTTTCCATAAACAAACACAATGCTAAGTTCTACAAAAACAAACATAGTATAGATCATGACATCAAATGATCCACCAAAACACATAATACCCAAAATACATCGTGTCAACAAAAAACGAAAACATATATAGCAGCCACAGTGTTAAGTTCCATATTTCACTTCATTGCTGGTGGTCCTCTATAACCAGGTGTTGGTATGAAAATCATTGTTGGTTCCTCAGGTGCATTTGCTGAAAAATTTCCTGTTGGCAGAGACAAGTTTGCTGCTTCAGATGTGACCTGAGATCTTGTTCTTGGCTTAATGGGCAGTTTCTTCCTTGGAGCTTGAGATTCAGTCAGTGCAGGTTGGGATGACAAATCTCCATCCATTGGAGGCTGAGATTGAGAAGTGTCTATAACCTCAGCTTGAGGAGCAGTTCCATGTGTTGTTGCAGGTCCTGAAACATCAGCATTGGCTGAAGCAGCAGTTCCATGTGTTGCAGCACCTCCATCATCAGCCTTTGCTCCCTCAGGTCCCTTTCTTGCCTTTGCTGCTTCAGCTGCCTTTGCTGCCTCAGCTGCCTCTTCATCTTGCTTTCGTTTCTTGTTTATTGGGAAGCCCTTTTTGTTATGATCTTTACCCTCATAACATGAGCATGTGAACTCTGCTAACGTTCTCTTCAATTTTTTGGGGTTCACAACCTCCTCTTTTCCATTCTTTGTTATATTATCAGTCTTTCTTCTTCTTTTTTTGGGCCTACCAGGTGCCCTCTTTACTGATGGTGGAACTGGTGCAAGGTTTCCAAACTCTTCCCAATATATCTCCCCTCTCACTGGTTGGATATGATGCTCATAAGTTGCCTTATAGCATCCCATAGTAAGCCAGGCATGACAGTAATCTTCAGGCCTTTCACCCTTATGTGCTATTGCAGCCACAACATGCATACAGGGGAGTCCTATATAGATTAAACATGAATCAATCAAATTAGTCCTTCACATTAACTCACTTAATTCAGAAACATCCCTAACTTAACACAAATTTAATGCAATTACATCCCAAAGTTAATTTATCTGCCAGGTTCCAGAACCTGCATGTGCAAGTTTGTTGGGCCAAGTCAATAGAAACTTTGGCTTTGCCACATTGTACCTCATAGATTAAACCAGGATTATCACCTACATAGGGTAAAATGAATTAAATATTTACTTGATCAAATGCAGCAACAGTCATAAAGAGAAATTGGCCTCTTAATTCAATACTTAATTAAATACTTTACCTGCCCAAATTGGCCTCCATTTGTTGCTTTTTATTTTCTCTTTGTCCAATCTACTTTGTTGTACAGGGGCTAGAAATCCAGTGTATCCAGAGAACTTTTGCTTGTTGTTAACTAAGTTTTGCATAATGTAGGGACAACAGATACACCACATGGACCACATACAAAATAAAGAAGGTAACCAAAACAAGGAAATCATTTAAAATACTCCGTGGACCACAAGGACATAAGCAGAGAATAAAGTAATAACCCTCAATCTGACATTTATGTAAATAAACAACAATAAGATGAAAAAAAAACCATTTTAAGAAACATGCATAACCTGCACGAAACCCTAATCACATATATTGGGAACAACCATGCATATTTTCACAAATTCATTCAGGGTTAGGGTTTCTCTTACCTTTTGAAGCTTCCTTGCTGATGAAACGATGGAGATTGCACTGTTAATAATGTTATTTGCTTCGATGTTTGCTTCCTGAGATTTGCTTCAATGTTTCTGGAATTGGGGTTTGGTGTCGTTCGTTTCTGAATTTGGGATTTGGGTTTGCTCTGAAGGAATGTTAAAGGTTAGAGGGAAAAGGGTGTTTTGTTTAGCGCCAAGAGAATGGGCCAACGTGGACTTCTAATTTTTTTTTTTATTTTACATGTGGCCAAAACGACGTCGTTTTGGCCACCGTTATTGTCCACGTGTGCATTCCGTAACAGGAGACTGACAGCACCAAACGCCAGGGACGAACTTGATGGATGAACTGCAATCTCAGGGACTAAATTGATGTTTCGAAAAAGTCAGGGACTAACTTGATCGATGGTCGCAAAGTCAGGGACCAATCTGACTAATTACTCGTTTTTTTTTGCCTTAATTATGTCACAGGTCCCTGAAGTTTGGGGTACTTTTGCGAGATACCCTTATTCTTTTTTTTTCCAATGTCTGACTCCCCGAAGTTACTTCTGAGTTTGTCATATATCCCTACTCCCAATTCAGGCCAATTTTGCTGACATGTAACATCGGAATCTTAATCAGATGCAGGTGGTTAAGCACCTGGTGCCCCGTGGTCGAAGATCCTTTTTTAAAAAAAATTTAAAAAACTAAAAAACTTAATATTTTTATATTTTTAGTTAAATAAAAAAAGAGAAAAAAGAATTGAAGAGAGAGGTCGTCTTCGCACGTGTGACATCACTCGACATCACATGACCAACCTCCTGCGTTTGATCAAGATTCCGATGTTACATGCCTACAAAATTGGCCAGAATCGGGGAGTCAGACATTGGAAAAAAAAGATTAAGGGTATCTGGCAAAAGTACCTCAAACTTCATGAACTTGTGACATAATTAAGCCTTTTTTTTCCAGTTTTTCACTGTTTTTTGCGATTCGGCATGGTTTTTTTCTAATTTGTTTTTTTGTTCGGTTTGTGTTTTTTTCGAGTTTTTTCTTATGTCTTTATTATTTCTTATTTTTGTCTACTCCTTATTTTAGTTTGTGCATTTTTCAATTTTTTAAAATTATTATATATACACACTCCCTTTGTCCCTATATATAAGATCGTCTGGGTATATTTGATTAATTTAGTTAATTGTATTGAAAATATGAATATTTGATATGTATTTTCAAAATTATCCATATTAATAGTTGTTATGGACCAGAAAAATACTTCACAAAACCGGGTTACCGAGTTGAAAGGCCTCCTAAGGGCCACAGTACTTCACGGAACCGGGTTACCGGGTTGAGAGGCCTCCTAAGGGCCATAGTCTTCACGAAACCGGTTTATCGGTAATAGAGTCCCTTTAAGGGCCCAATACCTCACGAAACCGGTTTACCGGTATAGGAGGCCCACTAATAGCCCAAATCCTCCACTCAACCGAATTGAAAGAAAATAAGCTTAGTAGCTGTTAAGCATAGAGAGAGAATCTTCCCTTTACCTCGTGATACCTGTATAACGGTTACATAGCGTACAAGGAAGTTAATCCACCTTCCTAGGATCCCTTTGGCAATGAAGTCAGCAGTAAAGTTGGTATACCCGTTTATCATAGGATTCTCACTTTATTCCTGTCATTAACCACTTACCGTTAGTGGGAATTCGGCGAAACCCATTGATGAGGAGGAAATTAAACACAACGGTAAGGATGAATGCTTATATAAGTGGACTGAAGGTAACCAGGTATGTACCTTATCCACTTACACAAACACACATCGCACCCAAGCAAACGACAATAGAGCTGGTATCCTGGTGATCAGGGTGTCATTCTTTAGTCTAAAAGCAATAAGTAGAAGAATTGGACGCTTGATCGCTTAGTTCAAGTATCAAAGATTCTACGACAGATCAATAGTATTGGAAATTTGAAAAGTGTTTAAATAAATAGTGATGTTTGTGGAAAGAAGTAATCAATTATCATTAAAAATTGGTATATAATTTTATAAATAGGAACAAAATCGAAATATATAGGGATAAAGATAGTACATATTATCATTAATATTAACATTAATATATAAAATTAGTTTTTTCAGAAAATATTATATCCCTTGCTTGGGTACTGGATCATATCCGTACTCCCGATATACATCTTGATATATATTAATATATTATCATAATACATCTTTTTTTTTTTTTGTTTACATGAGAGATTTGGGACTGGAACCCAAGACCTGAGGAAGGGGAAATCCTAAATGTCCCTGCAACCACCAACTGGATTGTCTTACGCGCACTATCATAATACATCATAATATATATATATATTATATATATATATATTATATATATATTATATATATTATATATATATTATATATTATATATATATATATTAATATACTGGGACCCAAACTCGTGCATCGCACAAGGAAAATACGAAATTGATAATTTTTTCCATTAGGTTACAAATAATAAATAGTTTTTATTTATTTTTGAATAGTTTTAATTTACTCTCAAACCGGTAATTAGGAATATGGTTTAAATGTAATTTATCGTAAAGTATAGAAAGATCAAAGTTGAATGAAGCACATAGAAACAATAAAGAATCATAATGTAAAAATAAAGTATCACTATAAAATGTTGGTTAATAAGTTAAGATTTACCCATTAATGTTAAATATTATTAAACAATAGTAAGAATTATTTTTATCTAACATTACCAATAAGACTTAGCGCAATTGGCAGATAGATGAGTTCTTTGACCATGTCAGAGATTTGATCCCTGCCGTGGGTATGGAAAAAACTTTGTTGGTAGAGGCAAAACTCACTTAGGTGATCTCTACGCCTCGAAGGGGATTAGTCTTCGGCTGAAGGATATCCTTGGTCCAAAAAAAAAAAAATCTTTATCTAACATTTTCAAGAAAAAATTGATTGGTAAACATGATTTGATAAGTTTAAGCAATTAGATTTTTTTTTTTGCATTTCTTTCAATCGTGCATCAAATATTTAAATTTCATTTCATTTTATTTTTTATAGACATTGTTCATATGCATACAGAAAATCAAATTCACACCTAAACATTCTCACAATTGAAGTAGCTATCTTTTGCAAAACTATAAGTTGATCATGATTCCATTGAAAATCAAAGCTCGGTTTAATCCTTCAGTTGTAGGACCTGTTCTGAAAGTTGAGAAACTTATTAGTTGGTGTCCTCCTCCTAATGGATGGGTGTGCCTTAATACTGATGGGGCGTCTAAGGCAAACAATGGTGCCACAGGGTGTGGTGGTCTTGTTAGAGACGAAGATGATAGTTGGTTGGATGGTTTTGCTAAGAATTTTTAGAGTGCACCGCTTATGTTGCTGAATTATGGGGTGTGTAATAAGGTCTTCGGTTTGCTCACAGTAAGGGGTTTACTTGCATTGAGCTGTAGATTGATTCGAAGAGTGTGGCCAGTAATCTTCAAGGCGATCATCATAGAAACATATCTGGTTATTCTTTTGTGCAACAAATTAGCAAGTTGCTTCAGCTTTCCTGGAGAGTATCAGTGAAGAACATCTATCGTGAGGCCAATAAATGTGCGGATGTCATGGCTAATATAGGGTGTAATATCAGTTCGAGCATTTCCTTATTTGTTAGTCCCCCTCCCCAAGTGTCATCCGTGTTGTTGTTTAATGTAATGAGGGGATCTTTCCCTAGACTAATCTCTGTTTAGTTTTTCCTTAGGGTTGTTGCCCCGTTGATTAAAAAAAAAAAAAGAACCAACAATATATGGTAAAATAGTCACGATATCTAATTACCTTTTTTTAGCATAACCTTCTAATTAATCAACTTTTGATTAATCTCCCACCATCTGCGATCTTGATTTATACTACTCTGATCCCTATTATAAGAAAAAATAACCGAAATCACACCTATTAAGAAAGTTAGTTGAATGTATTTAATTTTCTCAAAATCATAAAAAATATTGCTACTTTGAAAAGGTTGCATAAGGAATGAAAAAAAAAATGAAATGAGATCACTATTTTCTGTAAACATTTTAGGAATGATTGTATTGGGAATAAAAAGTTAGTTAACTTTTTCTTATATTAGAGACCAAAAAAATTATCTGAATTTTCTTTTATTAGAGCCCGGAGAAAATACTTAATAACTTTTAATAGAATATAATATTCTGTCCATTAGTCAATAAAAAGTAAATTGATACTCTAACGATTATTTAATAAAAAGCTAGTCAATAAGTTAAGATTTACTTATTGCTATTAGATATTATTAAATAGTAATAAAGATTAACTATATTTGTCATAAGAAAAAAATAAAACCTGACGGTAAAAACACATAGTGTATATATCCACCAAAACAAGATGTGATAGATGTTAACATTAACCTAAAAAGCGTAATGATATATTAATATACAAATTAATTTGCAAAGTACTTATAAATAAATGGAGTGTCACATGTCCCCAAGAATCAGTTCCATTGGTAGAACTGTGAAACACAGAGTGTCGGAAACCGGGTTTGAACCCTTGATAAAGACACTTTCTCGTTTTTTCCCATAAAAAAATTATTTGCCTATAAAAAAATATGTGTCACCTTTAAATCAAACACTAATAATAAAAAAAAGGCAAAATTGCTTCATTGGTCCCCTAAGTTATTTACTTATTTGATTGTGGTTCCTCAAGTTTTTTTAATTTGAAGGTGGTCCCTCAAGTTTACTTTCGTTAACATGGTTGATTTTGCCGTTAACTTTTCTGTTTCAGCTCATCTTTTCTGTCTCCTATCATCTTATCCGTTGGGATTCTTAGCCAACACTATTTTTTCTGGGGATGAAGCTCTACTTTTTTCTTTTTCTTTGCTCATTTTTCACCAACAGATGTTCAGATCATACCACCAATCTCTCCATCATTCTCCACCACGTCCAGAAGGTGATGTAATGGGATTTGTAGGGTTGAAAATAAAATATATTGGCCTGAAAAAATTGAGTTTAGCTGGAGAAGATGATCAGAGATGAAAAATTTGACGGAAGGACCAACCATGCCAACGAAAATAAACTTAATGGACCACTTTGAAACAAAAAAAAACTTGAGGGACCACTTTGGAATAAATAAATAACTTAAGGGACCAAAAAAACAATTTTGCCTATATAAAAAGTTCTACTTTGTGATACATGTCTCATTTATTATGGTTTACGTTGATTTGTAAGTTAATTTTTGTTTGTTGATAGGCGAATTCTATGGTGGACAAAAGATACTAGTGGTACATGCATGTGTTGTCAACTAGTTATACCGGTTAAGGATAAAATAGATATTATATTATTATTTTTTTAATATAGATAATTATAAAAAGTCTTTTTTTAACCTTTCTTCCTCCACCCCAACTTTATCTCAACCTTATTGTTGTCGTTCATTGACAACCACCGCTAGTTCTTTGAGTCACAAATCGCGAAACCATCACCATGAGTGAATCACGATTTGCAACGTTGTCTACTTTGTCCACGATTCGCCATCTCTGTCATGTCTTCTCATCGCTATCATCTACGACGGATCCACCACAACTAGTCAAAAATAACGAGCTACCACCGGGAACAAAGTCTCAGCCAACGATCACTCGTCATCGGCCATTGTACCATTACACTCACTTCTTTCATACTATTTAAAAGTAAAAGCAGGAATTGCACCATAATTTGTTAAATGGTAAAGGTGAAAAATGATCAATTACGGAGGAAGAAATCAGTGCTAGTAAATGTCTGACAGTTGAACAACATATTCATATGTTAAAACCTTTCACTGACCAAGACATCAAAAATGTAATCTTCTCCATCCCATCAGACAAGATCCTTGATCAGGATTTTATTATGCCACTTGGCAGATAACTGGTTCAGATTGCTGCAATGCTATTCATTAATTTTTTCGAATGGAAAATTGCTAAATCAGGTTAACAAACTACTTTGACTTAAGTGCCTAAAGTTTATATCCCTAATTTTGCTAAAAAATTTAGGCCAATTGCATGCTGTAATACTTTGTATAAATTTATGATTTATTTAATTTTTTAGTCCATGAACTTAGTTACTTTTTTTGGAATTGACCCTTTAACTTTTTTCGATGCTTTGGGTCCCTAAACTATGTTCAAATTTTTGGAAATGGTTCTTTCATCATTTAAGTAATAACATGGCTGACAACATGTCATGTCATTTTCGTAATATCGATATATGACATGCTATATATCGTTACGTGACACTACGAAAAAATTAAAATATGTGTTATCTTGAATTTGGGCATGGGGAATATAAAATGGCACCACCACCCTCCTGCCCACCCACAATTGGCAGGTTACAGTGGCAGGTGTTGTGTGTTAGTGTGGGGAACGTAGTAGTATATTACTTCCTTCGTATCAATTTGTTTGGTAATTTAGGTTTTTTTCTTGTTCCACATCTTTTGTCTTTTTACAATTCCAATACATAAACATATTTTTCTTTCCAACTTTAAGACTTTATTCAATTATTTCTTTTACTTCTCATTCATTCTACTTTTATCACCTCTCTCATTTGTAAACCACTAAACATCAATTAATGGATACTTAATAATAAAAATTTAAATACTACTACAATTTTCAATAAGGATTAAATAAGAGTATTTTAGACAAAGTACACATAAAATTTACAATAATAACACTTTTTTAATTTATATAGTATTATAATGGAATAGAGAGAATATAATATTATAATATATACAAATAAGAAAATAAAAAAAGTAAAGTAAAAACACTACTAATATATACTATTCTTTCTATACTATTATATAAAGGAAACACACTTTTTAACTAAAAAAACTAAAAAAGCAGTTAAAATGTATGTAATTTTGTCATTCCCAAAATACCCCCACCATATTACTAACTGTTCTACCAATATCAGTTGCACAAATTAAACACAAAATAATGCAGTTCCAAAAAGAAGTTTCTCTTTTTCTCCCTGACTCTGTCCAACCCGTAGACCATGTTGCAGAGTACATGATGGATCGAAGGGAAAGGGAAACTGATCTGACAGAATAGAAAAGAGAAGGGGAAAGGGAGAGGCGGTTGTGGCTTTGTTAGTGGTGTGCGGCGGTGACTTTGTGACTGGGTGCGGCGAGAGGCGACGGTGGCTTTGTTAGTGGTGTGCGGCGGTGGCTTTGTGACTGGGTGCGGCGGTGGCTTTGTGTTTTGATGATTTGCATCAGTTACGGATAGTGCCGATTTGAGAGAGTGAATCACAGTGGCGCGTGGCGAGTGGCGGTGCGGCGGTTTGAGGCGTGCGGCGGTTTATTGCTTCAGAGTTGAGTGTTAGAGAAAATGCGTGAGTGGTTTTGCCTTTTGGTGATACATGTGTTTGAAATTAGATTGAGTAACTACTTTTTCATCTTTACATTGATAATTAGTTTTATTAATCTTATCTCATATCCTTTAGTGTTCAGGATAAAAATATATAAATTACAATATAAAATAAGATATTCATAATTTTGGTTTTTTTAACCTCATCTCTTAGATAGTTCAATACAAGATAAAGATATATTTATTTATCTTAAAAAAATTTCTTTGATATATCTTTTTTATCTATACATAGGAAAAATAACTCAACTCAATTATAAATATAGGTATAATTTTGAAATTAACCTACGCCTGCAACAAAATCATCTCTTTCATCCCACGATTCGGAACAAACTTTTTTTTCTGAAAGTAAATTAGGCCGAAAACAACATCAACTATTTCACCACACGATCCGGTACATGCTTTATTTACAAACCTTTATTTTTATTTTTTTATGATTTTTTATTAGTGGTTGAAAAGTGTTGTGTCCCTCTCCCTATACCTCCCAACTCATACATAATTTTAATATCTCCCCCCACCGTGTAGATGTTACTAAGAGCATCATCATTCCAGAACCAAAAATTGGTTCTTAAGTGAATCTCACAAAAAAACCTTATAACTTATTATGTTTCTTCAAAAATTAAGAACTTCAATAATTATTTAACTTCATCACTAAACTCAAATTTCATTCTTAACATTCATTATATACTTTTAAACTTTTATTTCGATTATAAAGCCTGCAATTACAATGAAACGATATATGCAAAAAATTGTCCTTCACATATCTCCAATAATCAGTCTCAAAATAGGGAGACAACACATTTTGAACGCAGTAGATCGCGATCACCACGTAATCAACATTTTGACGTAAATTACAACGCGGAACCAAGACATACATACACTTTGCAACCCATACATGGTTAGTATTTAAATAAAAAAATTATAAGGAGTTCTCTAATATATATTACTTTAAATTAACATCCCTTTTTATTAACTAAAAAATTATATTACAGACCAATAATTACTTTACAAATTTTAATTTAATAATTACAAATTTAATTGTTTATTAGATTCCTATTTGCGTTCAACTAGATTTCGGGGAACTCATGACGACGAAGCAGGACCAAATCATGCACGTATTCCATCACCTACTCATTGTAAGTCTACTATGACTACCAACTTAATATTAAATAATGGAATTACAAATAATTACTTATTAAACTACTTTAATCACAATATTTTTCTCTCATCACCAGGTTTAAATTTTGGTTCTACTAGATTCAGTGATACAAATTTCAATGAAGCACGAACAACTCATACACGTATTCCATCACCTTCTCATTGTAAGTATACGTACTTTTATTAACGACTAACGCATAATATCATTTACAAAATTATCAAACTACTCTATCTCATTGCACATTTTGTAAAATAATGCACTCAATGCAACAACTTTGTTTCCATGAAAATAATATTATTTAGTCACGTGGTATCCAATTAAAAATTTTCCAAAAAATCTTCAATGCTGATTATATTAAAAAAAATAAATATTAATGGAAACAAAAATAATTGTAAGGTCAAATTTAATTTCTTATAAAACATATATACATTAATGACAAAAATAAATATTATAAATGTTTAAAAAGGGGTGCACCATTGATGTTGTTGAGAAACATAGATCCAAAAGCCGGCCTTTGCAACGGGACAAGGGTACTATGCCGTGGAACTTATATGAACATGTTAGATGTGAAAATTCTAACAGGACACCATGCTGGACAAAGAGCTTTTTTGTCAAGAATTAAACTTACAACAAATGACAATGCAGGACTTCCATTTGTGCTAATCAGAAAACTATTTCCTGTTATCCTTAGCTTTGCACTTACTATAAATAAATCACAAGGACAAACCATTTCAAATGTAGGCATATATTTACCACAACATGTGTTCAGCCATGGTCAGCTATACGTTGCTCTTTCAAGAGGTATTTCTCAAGCAACCACAAAGATTCTAATAAAAGAAGGTACAATTGAAGGGGAAGAAGGAGTATACACAAGAAATGTTGTATTCAAAGATGTTTTGTTATCTGACATACAACAATTATGAATGTTATACTTTTTCTTCAAATTACCACATCATATATGAACTATATTTAAAATTTACAGCATTCAATATTTCCATCTTTATCGATTAAAATAATTAATAGATATTGCTTTTTTTTTTTCCAGATATGAAGACATCGAATGGATGGAGTGAATGCGCATACAACTGTTTAGCTATCTTTTGCCATTCTGATTTCATTGCATCTACATTGCACTTTGTTTTTATTTCCTTATTTTTCTACACTATTTTATTTGATGAACTACTTTAGTTTTATGTATGTCTCATACCAAATAATTATGTAGTTCAATGATGCATAACTTATAAACTTCGGGTTCTAAGTTAATTTATTTTTTACATTCAATCACTCATAAACCATTGTTAATATATACACTAATGTTACAAACAACTCATACTATAATAACAAGTTATAAAAACTTTGATATGTCTTCCCAAAGACAAACATATTAACATGATAATAAATCATGAATAATTTTGTTGAAATTGTTTAAATTAATATATTCTTGAGCACGACAAACAACAATGTCCATAGAACTAAATAACAATTTACACAATAATGAGCATATTTTATACATAAAAAACAGTTATAAAAACCAATTTTTCAATATATCATTTTACTGTAAACAACTCTTTACGACAAAAACACAAAAACACGACAATGAGAATACAGGCTAGCAATGATAATGATAATGATACTAAGAAAAAGTGAAAAGGGGGAATATAGATAGAGCGAGGGAGAGCAGGAGAAGGGAGAAAGAATGACAGGAGTCCGTTGGGGTTGAGTGATCCTGACCGTCCATTCCATCCAAATCCAATCTATCAATCAATTAATCAATCATCGAAGAAGAATTAAGAATTAAGAAGGAAGAACGAAGAACGAAGAATGAAGAAGAACCAACAGCTGTTGTCTGTCCGACTTTGATTCCATTCCGTTCTCTTCCTCACTGAAGAATAATCTCATCCCATCTCATCACATCACATCACATCACTGGTTTGATTTCCTCTCCTCTCCTCTCTTCTTCGCCTTGATTTGTTTTTAATATGCAGCAACAGCTCTCTCTCTCTTGATTTTATTCTTCTACATTTATTATTCTTATTCGATTACAATTGAATTAGATGCATAGATGAATAGATAGATAGATAGATTGTATGATGATGCCAACTCAACTCACAATGAATACGATTATGGTTTATGAATTGATGATCACAGATCCATTTACCAATTCAAATTCCCCAAACCCTAGTCTAATCAATCTCTGTACTGGCCTTCACTGCTTCTTCTTCGCATCATGCGCTTGCGCATGTCACACCACCAAATACTATTTCTTGCAAGATTGATGCTACTATCAGCATTAGTATTAGTATTAGTATTAGCATTAGCATTAGTATGAGGAAGAGTCTTTCCCGCAACTCCACTGGTAGTACTAATACTAACAACAACAACAATAATAATAAGCCACTTTCATCATCCAATTCTTTAAGGCTCTCCTCCTCTCCAACTCAACAACAACAATCTCTTAGACGATTGGGTTTGTGTTCCCAAATTGCAACCGCTGGAGAGCATGCCTCCCCTATCGTATTCCCCGAAAAACATGGCGGCAAACTCAAGACCGCTTCTTCCAGGGCTGATGTCACCACTGATCACGGTGACACCACCAAGAATTTCGACCATAGGATTGACATCGGAGGAGTTGGAGTTGCGGGAGGAACAGTAGATGAGAAGTCTGATTTATTAGGACACGTTGTTTTCTCCGGAAAACTTGTCCTGGATAAGAGAAAGATCACTTCTATAAACAACAACAGTGCCTCTTCTGATACTACCAAAAGCCAACATGCTGTAGATGCCAAACTAACAAGCAAGGCTGCAAGGCTCTAGTTTGGGGATCCCAGCTGATCCACCTCGATGATGTCATCTCGGTAATATATGTTGCATTGCATCTATTTGGTTGGTTGGTTGCTTGCTTGGGAAACAAAAGAAATGATTAATTAGTTTTACTCCCTTTTCTGTTCTAAACAAACAGGTTTCTTATAATGTGGGTCTCAGACATTTTTGTTGCTTATAATTCGAGCCGGAGGGAGTATGTCATAACAGATCATAGTTATGTAATGGCAAATACAGAACCATGGATATGGAGTTGTGTGTGTGGCTACTTTTAAAACAGATCATAGATAGCCAAAAAAAATAAAATAAATTGAAACCGATTCGAACCGAAACCGCTAGTTTTTTTTTTTTGGATTGGATCAAATTGGATTTGTTATATAATTGGACCGAACCGAATCGAACCGCATATTTATTTTATGATTGGATCGGATGACTTTTTGTCTCGAAACCAACCGAACCGAACCGCAAACACCGTAGCGCACACCTTTTTGAGTTTACGTTTGTAAATGATGCAGTAACTTTTCATGGTAACAAGGTAAAAATTGGAGGGTAAAAAAATGGATGACTTGTTTAACCTGCAACAACGGTTTTGCATTTACGTCCCTATGATTAAAATTTGAGCCATGTAATTTTTATTTCATTTGTCACTTTTTTAGTTTTCCTGCTGCTAAACAGATCTAGATCTGTTCTTTCGTGTGAGTGTGTTCTTCTTCTTCCCACATCGATTCTTCGTGCGCCTCGCCTCCTCTTCCATTTCCTCTTTGTGCGCCACCTTCTTTTCTGTTCTTCTCTGATAGGAATATAAGCTCTTAGAGATTTATATTAAATTAAATAAATTAATGTAATAAATGTATTAGGTGGTTATGAGTGGTTATTGTAGTGCATTAGGAAGTTATGAGTAGTTTATTGTCTGATAGTTATATTATTGTATTTAAATATGTTGTGTGGGGGTTAGACTATGCATTCAAGAATTTGTCATTTGATAAAGGTTGAAGGAGGAGACTCCTTGTTAGGGGGAAACCCTGTGTATGCAGTAGGAGGCCTAGGTCTCTGGGACAGCATCTGCTGTAATTTCTTTGTATTCTTGTCTTTCTAATCTCAATATCAAGTGGTTTTCTATCAATTGATCCGACCTGCCGGATCCAAAAGGAGGAGATTTGTGAGACCAGCGAAATCGAGTATTAATCATGGCAAGAGTGTCAGAAAGGATTGATTTGTTGGAGGAAAAGATTGAAGGGATGGGGGAGAGATTGGCTAACACTGAGGAGAAGATGACTGTTTTAGAGGTAAACTTAAAGGAGAGCATCCTATCCGAAATCAGGAAGATCATGGGAAAGAACAATGAAGAAGAAGTTCACAAAATGCAGAGAGTTAAACAAGAGAGTGGTAAGGTGAGACCGGGCTACGACAATCATCCTTTGGGTAGTGACAAAGAGGGCAGAATCCTCTCTAAAGGAACTACAATGGCAGAGAATGGGTGGAATGAGAGTGCATCAAGCAAACCTTTGGGTAGTGACAAAGAGGGCAGAATCCTCTTTAAGGGAACTGCAATGGCAGAGAATGGGTGGAAGGAGAGTGCATCAAACATGGAGGCAAACCTACCACGATTGGCGGTGTCCCTAGAAATTTTGGACTTCAGTTTGTCCTCTGAAGCGTATACGGTGGCTGAGTTCGGTGTCTCGCATCAGTTGACTCGGCGTCCACCACCAAAGCCTCCAGACCCATTTGTTGAGACAGTTGTTGTGAAGGCGCAAAGAGGAATGACAACGGAAGATACAACCCAAGAGGAGAAATCTATCCTAAAGAGACAATTTCCTATATTCAGCCTTGAGGACAAGGCTGATTCTGTACCGGGAGGCATTGATAGGAATATAAGCTCCTAGAGATTTATATTAAATTAAATAAATTAATGTAATAAATGTATTAGGTGGTTATGAGTGGTTATTGTAGTGCATTAGGAAGTTATGAGTAGTTTATTGTCTGATAGTTATATTATTGTATTTAAATATGTTGTGTGGGGGTTAGACTATGCATTCAAGGATTTGTCATTTGTTAAAGGTTGAAGGAGGAGACTCCTTGTTAGGGGGAAACCCTGTGTATGTAGTAGGAGGCCTAGGTCTCTGGGACAGCATCCGCTGTAATTTCTTTGTATTATTGTCTTTCTAATCTCAATATCCAGTGGTTTTCTATCATTCTCTTTCATTGGTGCGCTCTGTAATCTGGCTTTGGCCCTTGATGATTCTGTATTAGCCATGTAATTTGGGAACAAAATAAGGTAGTCATAGGACATAATAGATTCTGCATAGAGCGGCTTAGGGAAAGCAAAAGGGTGCTTTGAATCTTCATTTCTAGACATAGCAGAGTAGTATTGGCCTATGGAGTGCTTTGTGGCTGTGCAGGCGTTGGGTTTACATTTGTGACTGACGGTTGTTAGAGATGGAGAATATGATGGACGTGGGATGAAGATGAGTTGTGGTGATGGTGATGGGCGTCGCCGAAGAAGAAGAAGAGCTGTTTTAATTTTTTTATTTTTATTTTTATTGTAACCGAAATAATACATAAGAAATAAACAATGACACAGTAACACAAGTTTTTTTCACTCTTCACCTGAACTCATTCCTTTTCAGCCACCCGATTCTTTATAATTTATTTATATTTATTTTTAATTGCATTTGTGCAGGTTGTTGCGTTGATCCGAATGGCTTTCTTCAGTAACGTTTCTGCGCTTTGTCGTCTTCGCTCTCGTGTGGTAACTGCAATATTTCTTTGCAAACCTTTTTCTTTCTCCTCTCTTTTTTTTTTGTTGCTGAATTAATTAAAGATGCGTTTGTTTAATCTTATGAAAGTGATTTCTGCTTAAGCAATTCTCTTAGAATGTCTTTTTTATACGATTCTCTTTCATAATAGTAATAACTTAAAATGAATGCTTTTGATATTTTATTACTTGTTGGTTAAGATTTCGAAAGTTCTGCGATTTTGGGAGAAGCTAAAATTTCTAGCTTTTGTGGTAAAAACGATTATAGCAAGAGAGAAATCATTTATCAAACTTGTAACCAAACACAGAATATGGTTTATGACTTTAAGTAGGTCGTTTTTGTCTAAAACATTTCTGAAGAATCACTTTTTTTTCCGATGCTTCCACAAACGGTGAAAATGCAGCTTCTAAAAAAAGCTGAATTTCATGTTTCAGATTCTGCTTTTGTAAAAGCTTAACCAAACAAATGGCCGATTGTTGTTGGAAGTATTCTTGGCACTTTTCTTTTGTATTTACGTGATTCTATAAAAGTGATTCTACTTAGGTGGATTTTTGAGAAGCCGGAAAATATGGTTTCTCAAACAAGCTGAATTTCTTTTTTTTTTTTGGCTTGCATCTTCTGTTTTTTTAAAGCCCAACCGAACACATGTTGAGTAATTATTTTTGAACCAAATAATCACTTTTTGTTGTCAAAAAAACTTAAAGGAATGAGCTCTATTTTTGTTTGATTGTTATTCTAACTTTCATTTTTATTTTTATAATTTATAACGGTTAATTATTATTATTGTTTTTCTAATCACAGGGTCATCAATCTAGTCTCACCAATTCAGTTAGATGGCTCCAAACTCAGTCCTCAACTAACACTGTAATCTCTTGCTCTCTAATTATCGCTGTATTTCGGTGCTTGATTACTTGAAATATGTAATGTGAGCTTTATTAGATGCTCCATGTTTTTTTAAGGATGGTGCTACTATTAGGAGGTGTTTGGTAGATGTGTTAGAATGGGGCTGAATATAATATGTTGGTTCTATGCTTCTCAGTTCATTTTATAAGCTTGACATGACAAGACATAAGATTAGAAAGTGGAAATATTTTGGTTCCATTGAAAGGGGTAGAACCAAGGAGAACATAACATAACACAGCATTCCATTCTGTTTTATACTTATGTCAAACGTTACCTTAATGATACTTCTATTATTTTTAATGTTGGAATTGCATACTGTAGTATTTCTCAGTTGGAATAGACTCGACGATTTTCTCAGCTAATCAATCTTTAAGTGCTGTTTTGCAATGCGTGAAGTTGTTTGCATCTCTAGAACTTTCTCTGTTTTGAGTTTTGTTCATAATCAGTTATTTTTCTGTTTTGCAGGATCTTTATTCTGAGTTGAAGGAACTGATTCCACCACCTTCACAGATCTCCGCCGCCAACGGCAGTGCTCTTAACAATTTCCTCACCACCGCTCCATGGTCCGCCACTCAAAGACGTGGTATCACCCTGTCTGGATCTGATGTAAGTTTAACCTTTTTCTCTCATTTTTATCTCAAAGGTAAAACAACATTGACCTCCATCCAGATTTGACTTAATTATATCTGACACTCAGTAATGTCCCCAAGAGTGAGCTTAGTTGATAGAACTGTTGGACATGAAGTGTTAGTGCAGTGGTTCAATTCCGGAGGGTGCGCTTTCTCCCCATTCAGTAAACAAATATTTTGCCTTTAAAATAAATCATATTCTGTGGAGGTAAGTAAGTGAAGCAATATAAGTTATGCTGATGTGGTAAACAAGTAATTATATCAAACATCTGGGAAGGGCATGTAGTATTCCATTTCTTAGACGATAACGGCCAAGATCATGTAGCATATGCTATTGCGTTGTTATTAGATGCTTCGATGAAATTTTTTAGGGCTCATATGGCTCCTTCTTGTTGTGCAGGTTAGAGTTGGAAACCTGATCGAAAACAAAGGTAGTCTCTTCAAATTTAAGTGTTTTAATGACATGATTCAATATGATATTTTTATTGTTACTAACAAATGCGCTTTTCGTTGCTGTTGTGGTGGATGTGCTTATGCTTGCTTCCAGGGCGCGCTTATGAGGTAATTATTACTTGGTGATTGTGAAATAGCATATAATTGATGCTTGTTGTATAACATCTTTTTTGGTTATGTAAATGTCATTAGGTTCTTAAACAATATTACTCTCTTGAAGGAAAAGGAAAAACCACTATCAAGGTTTGTTATAAACTTCTGAATGAATATGACCTGTTACATATCATGTTTCATTCAGCTATTTATCGTGATTGGAATTTGTTTTTGATTAGTATTTGAAGTGGGATGTACTAATGTGTTCACGTGCATGTTCAACTATCTTAAATAAGGAACCGAGGTTTCATGTAACATAATGTTTTAGTGAAGGAGGCCATATATGGAAAAATCTTTTTGAGAATTTTAAGATATAACTTGAAATAAAGAGCCGGGATTACATCTGCTATCCCGTCGACCCATCTTGTGTGCCATGACCATGTGCCACTCATTCTCATTCGTGAGAAAATATAATTTTTCATTTTAATTTGCAATTTTTTTAAATGAACCAATGAATGAGAATGGGTGGCACGTGGTTGTGGCACATTGGCACCCAAAATGGGACGGCAGATATTATCATCACCACCCCATGTCTCCCATCTCCATGTTATAGTGTGCCATGGTATTATATTATATCTATTCCTCTTCATTTGGTTGGGGGAAATTTCCATCTGCTATGGAAGAGCTTTTTTCCCTGTTTCCCCGCTTATTTGGGAGTAGGTGAGGAAGGAAGTGAATAGAAAAACTGTAGGTTGTAATGTTGTCTATAAATAAAAATAACATTTTACTTGTATATTAATAAATCATCCCTCATGTTTTTCTTATGAATACTTGGAGACTAACAGTTTATTGTTCATGATAAAAAATGTGTTTTTTTGTTAAATAATATTTTTATATGCACGTTTACTTGCTCAGAAAATGTTAAGCGGTTTTTTATGAAGATGTTTGTAGTTATGTACAAACTCAATTGGATTGTTTTGAAAATAATGAATAAAAAATAGATAATAATTTCCCATGGAAACAGCTTCATCAAAAATTTCATTCTAGTACTAACTAGTCATTTTCATGATATTTGCCATAAATGTTAATACAGCACCCCACAGAATCACATGGTGTCATTTGGTTTAGTAGTTTTCCATTTTAAATACCTACTTTCTTTTTTAAGAGGAAATGCATAGTTTCATTAACTTCAAATATTAGCAATATCTGCTTGCATTACATTTAAAGGAGCCAAGGCTCTCCAAAAACCAGTGGAAAAAAATTTAGCTAGAGAAGCTAAAAGGTGCGCAGGTACATTTTTGGATCTAGGTACATGTTCAAATTGGAAATCAATGAAGCACCACTATGATAGAACTTCAAATATTAGGTTGCTAATATTAAGTTTACAATAGAAATTACACACAATACAGCAAGATATTTGCTGTACCAGAGACACAAGTCTCCTACAGAGAGTTCTCTCTGTCTCCAAACTTACAAATAATAACACACATAACCCCTTTACACACTAGCAGCCTATATTTATAATAAAACTAATACATAACTTCCCTAAACTGCCACATGGTAGTTATTAAGACATAAACAAATACATTTCAGACCTCACTACAATATAATTTTGCTAATATACCCCTAATACATAACTTTCTCCTAAAATACATAACTACTCGTAACTCATTATAATAATTATGATCATTCACTGGTCTAAGTTCCTATCATTTCCAGCCGCTAGAAGATCAGCCTTGTCCTCGAGGCTGAATGGTAATTGGTTCTTCATCAACCTCTATAGCTATCATTTCCCCATCTTCATTCAAGGCTTCATTGTCCCCTAAAATCATCACCCTTAACTGCTTTTCTGCACATTGATGCTGCGGGTGAAATTTCTCTCCACATCTGAAGCAAAGACCTTTGCTTTTTCGTTCCATCACCTCTTGATATGTTAGGTGACGCAAACCCTTACTTCTTTGACCAGAGTTGTGACGATCTGCTTCTATTTTGTGCCCAGAAGAAACTGTGCTTGAGGAGAAATTATGGTTATGTGAATATCCAGATGGAACCGCTCCAAAATTTTGGTTCTTTCCAACACCCCCATTGTTGTGCCCTCTAGACGAAGCAGTTACAGAATTTGCAACATTTATTGACTCCCATTCTCGCCCTCCTGCGCTATCCTTAGTTGATCTTGTTGCAGCATTGGAACTTGCACCATCTTTCCGCAGCCTATAACTACCAATAGAAACAGGCAGATCAATAATTTCTGCCTCTATATCCTTGGCTAATTGCATGGCCTGAAGTCGGGAATGAGGCTTGAACGTATGAATTCTCTGTTTGATGCTTTGTTGTAAGCCTCCTATAAAATAACCCAAATACTGTTCTTCGGACAGTTTCCTTACTTGTGAGGACAAAAATTCAAAGTCTTCCATATAATCATCCACTGTCCCTGTCTGCTTCAATTCTTTCAACTCTTCATAAGGGTTTTGAACATTTCTTCCTCCAAACCTTGCAACCAGGGCTGTCTTAAATATTTCCCAAGATAAAGGTGCTTCAGTTTCTCTTAATAAATTGAACCAATGGATGGTTGATCCTTCTGTACTTAATTTTGCCAACTTTATCTTTATCTCTTCACTTGTATTCTGCACTTCGAAGTAAGTTTCAGCCCTTGTGATCCATCCCACAGGATCCTCTCCTTTAAAGGATGGTAGTTCCACTTTCTTAACTGACATACGATATTCATCTAATCCAGTATCGTCAGAATTTCTTTCATTCTCATTGATGTCTTTCTCTCTTTTGTTGGAACTCTCTTCTTCTTCGCCGCTGTTGCCCATAATCTTCTTGATTTCGGACAGAATTTCCTCCTTCAAGTTAATCTCCAAGCGGACCATCTTCTCTTCCATGTTTGTCCATCTCTCTTCCATGGTAGTACTCAATACTTCTATTTTTTCCTCCAACAAATCCACTCTTTCTGACACTCTTGCCATGATTATTAACACTCAATCTCGCTGGTCTCGCAGATCTCTTTTCGATCCGACAGGTCGGACCAAATTGATAGAACTTCAAATATTAGATTGCTAATATTAAGTTTACAATAGAAATTACACACGATACAGCAAGATATTTGCTGTCCCAGAGACACAAGTCTCCTACAGAGAGTTCTTGATACAAACCAGAATCAAGTAGTCCAGGAATTAAAAAAATAAGAGCAATGAAAAGAGAGAAATGAAATGTATTTATGAATTATAAGAAGGAAAATACAATAGAATTGGATTCTATTGTCCACAGAGCTAGGCTCCTACAAAGAGCTAATGCTCTCTGTCCATAACTAACAAATGATTTCTCAAAAAAGATACCTCACAACCCTTCCCTCATCCTATTAATAAACGAACCACCTAAACATCCACTACACCCATTCCTTTCTTACACTCACTCTCTTTCTGCCAACTCATCAAAACTAACTTTGTCCCCACTCTTCTTTTCTTCTAGAATATCCCTATTGGGTATGATCCATCCTTTGATTCCTTCCCGGACCAGATCCTATCAGTTCTCTGTCCCCAAACTTACAAATAACAACACACATAACCCCTTTACACACTAGCAGCCTATATTTATAATAAAACTAATACATAACTTCCCTAAACTGCCACATGGTAGTTATTAAGACATAAACAAATACATTTCAGACCTCACTACAATATATTTTGCTAATATACCCCTAATACATAACTTTCTCCTAAAATACATAACTACTCGTAACTCATTATAATAATTATGATCATTCACTGGTCTAAGTTCCTATCACACTAAGCTGTAGGCAATCTAGAACAATGTATTCCACATCAGATGGACATTAAATACCTACTTTAATATTGGAAGCTTAATGGAATTTATTAATTCAATATCTATGGCTGGTAATGATAGATGCTTAAGTCTTCTTTCTTTGTAACTCCCAGGTTCCATCTCAAACTGTAGCTGGATATGCCACAGTTGCTACTACAGGGGGCAGTGACATCAGAAGGTTAGTTGGTGTATAATGATTCCAAGCATTCAATGATAAAATTGATCATACTTTCAATTTTGTTTCGCACCATCCACTATTGCTTGTTGAGCTGGCTTATTATGATAAGTCTTGGAATTCTTTAGGTGGCATGTAACAGCTAGATTTTTGAAAGTTTGATTTTACGAATAATAATCACCATCTTTGTCTTTAATAGGAAAAGAAATATTATGTATTAGATAGGATGGGGAAATACCAAAGAGACCATAAAGATGAAGTAGTACAAAAATTTAAAACCCACATAAGAAACCAGATAACATACACAAGCAAGGGAGAAGGCAGAAAATTGAACCACCAGAATTGCCCCAACACTCTCCTTGGGTATCCCCTCCTTGAAACATCCACAGGTAAAGGGATCAACTAATCTAGAAAGCACTGAAACTTCTGAATGGTTGTTGTACTGTATTTGCCACTTAAGATAATTTTGGATACATCTAGCTCATATTTTTCAATTAGTTTTTGATTTTTTTTTTACCAATACCAGTAGCAGTAGGATACCAACATGATTGGATGAATAATACTATTTGTGTCTAAATTGACTAATATGACTTTTGAAATGTTAATACCTTTTTTTTTTAATTTAGGATTTTTGTTTGTGTTAATATTAATTTCGTATTCTGTATCTAAACATTATCGTGTCTTGTAATCTTTAAGATATGCCATATCTGTACCATTGTCGCGGTGTAACTGTGTACTGTATCTGCATACAAAATAACTCTAAAATACTAAAATAAACACAAAACAACACGCCCTTTGCATTCAACAAAGAAAGTGATGGGAACCTTCTCATATCTGGAAGTTATTTTCCAGTTAGAGGAGTTTATGACAGAAATCTGCCACATAACAGATTTGTAGAAGCAAGATAGTAAAGGCAGATCAGTAGGGGTAGTTAATTAGGAGCAGTTATGTATTTTTAGGAGCAGTTATGTGAGAGTTTCTATGTATTTTAGTATTTAATGAGTTGTGGCAGAATAGACAATCGTCAAGAGTGTATTTGTGGGTTTAAGGACAGGGAACATTCTCTGTAGGAGACATAGTCTCTGGGACAGCAGGTCATAGCTGTATTATTTGCATTTGGTACAGAGTTATGCTCTGTAGTTCTTAGAACTCTGGGACGGCATTCTCTGTACTTTTGTTTGTAATTTTAATAATATCTGTTTGTTAAAGCTTCAAGAGATTCTAATACTTGGTAGGGAGAGCTTTCCTGCCCTTATGGTCTTGCCCAGCTCGAATCCGGATTCGTCAACACCTTGTGGTGTCCAGATACTGGATGGTTTATACTTTATGCCAAAAAACCGGTAACCAGTTAACCTCCTAACTCCTAAGTTTCTTTTCTAAAAAGAAGTATTACCGCTTTGTTCTTCCAATTTGCAGCATGTGAGAACTGAGTGAACAAAAGTAACCATTGGTTTTGATTCTTCTCTATTGTCGTTGGGAATGAGATTTGAGTGTGAGTCACTGATGCTGCTGGGAGGAAAGTAGAAGATATCAGTGGCGGCTGCAATGGCAGCTTGATTCAACTATATTCTTAGGTTCAGCACCTTTCCTTTTTGGTTTCTCTGGCAGCCACCAGATGAAGTCATTGTTGCAGATCCATGTTGCCTTGGAAACTTCCATCAAGAGTGAGGATGTGGTGGTGACAGGTGGAACACTGAAGTGACTGATCTTTAAAAAAATTCCAGTTGTGGTGCAAGTACTGTAAAAGGCCGATGATTATGCAACACTGAAACTGTGGTTCTTCTTCTCAATGGTAGGAATAAGAGTCACTGAGTCATGAAGTTGTGACTGATTCACTGTTAGGACTGAATAATGACAAGGATACAACATCATGAGGAGGCAGTGGCTATGGTGCATCGTGACATGGTGGTAGTGGTGATGGAGTGGCTGCAGCCTCTTCAGAAAGAATCTTTACAAGGAAGGAGTCTGAAGTGAGAAATTGATTTCAAATCAGGTTGATTTTTGGTGTGTTTCACTGCATCCAATCAAACTTGAAAAAGCAGTCGGTTTGTGAACTGTTCAAGAATAATTCATGTTTTTGTGTTGAAGTTTGGTTCGGCTATCAGTTTGGTTCGGCTATCAGTTTGGTTCACTTTATAGCAGTTTGTTGCAAAACCTTGCCTTTTTTCTACCTTAGTTCTTTTTCATTCTTATGTAGGTATTTGGCAAGAAGGCCACCATCAACTCCTTACCCAACTTATTAACCGACTTAAACTTTATCCCCATTGAATCAAGAAGTGATTGTAGTCATAGATCATGCTTATCACTTGCATTGCCCAAAGGCTTGATTGAAATAACTTCCTCATCCAATGCCTTCCAATTTGGCCAAGGCATAGTTCCCTGTTCAGAACCTGCATTAATAGATGACCTTGTAGAGGACTAATCTTGTTCTGTACAGGGTCTTGGCAAATGGCAACATTGTAGATTTGTAGCCTCCTCATTTTATTCTAGAAAAAGTATAACTCCTACCAAGAGTAACCATCAAAATCATGACACTCTTACTGAACTTTAGTTGATAAAATTTGGCCCTCTCCCAATCTTCAAAATTTTAATCTTTCACTTTCTTGAATGTCGGAAGCTGAAACTGTAATTTTCATTTACCTCATCACTTGAATAATCTCGTTCACTTCTGTAATTTACCATTAATGTGAAGACACTCCTCCTGAACATTCTCTAGATTATGTTTGTCCCTTAATTAATTTAGAAGTAGACCTCCATCGTCTTCAATTTATTAAACTGAGTTTAAATCTGAATTTCATGGGCACCGCTAACATTATTTAATTGCAGTCTATCTAACCTAAGTGTGCAGAAAACTTTTCGCACATCCACAAGGCCACCACTGCCAGAAATGCTTCATCGTTTATCTGTTTCCTGTCAGAATTCTGAACCTTAATGCCCACCTTTTGGGAATTGTAATAATTTTCAGTATTTGCCAATTTGACCGGACATTGTCAAACCTACCAACATTAAGCATTTTCCCATTTTCCGATGTACATGTTATAATTGTACCCTGAAACTGAATGTGTGAAGCTCCCCATGGCATGGATGATTCCTTTCGCTTTTGCATAGGTTTGAAGATGTAATTTTTAATTAATGCACTTGTGAGAAGTTGTGGGGCGGCTTTTATGGATTAATTTGTGTTTTTTATCATTTGAAAACTTGCACTGCTTGGGGTTTGTTTGCCTTATGATGCAGATGGAAATGAATGTAAAAATTTGCTGTGGTATATGTCTGAGGTTACCAAAAAAGGGGCTTTTTATACAACTGAATTAGATTCCTAATCATTAACTTATTTGCTTTGTCCTTGTTTTTTTAGTCAGTAACTCAGTATGTTAGGGGTGGGCGATGAATTGATCACTCTGGCTAGTACTGTACTGAATTCTAGTGATTAAGTTGTCAATTGTAGGGTATTCATTGATTTTATGTACTTTTTTTGTCAATATTCTTTAGCTTCATGTTGCCAATAGAAGTTGTATTATTATTTAATTCTCAGGGCAATGCATTGTCCGTCTTCAGCCAGTATTTGAATAGATAGCATTTGATATAAACATTCAATTTAAGAGTCAGTTGAATTTTGGATCAGATATGTTCTTTTAAACCCCCATTTCTTGATATTAAATTTGTTTCGAATCCTTCATTGCTGGTTTTTCTGTCTATGAAAGTTTTGATATATATTTATTTTTAGTGCTTTAATTCTTGTTCTTATCCTAATTATTGGTCTTAATTCTTGAATATTTAACAACAAAGGAAGCATTGAGACAGTTATGAACTCCATTGAATTTCCTTTAATCGAAACTGGCATTTTGTGGATATATTTTGGTTAATTACTTTCTTTCTAAACGTTGGTGAACATGTATAGGAAGGAAGGAAACAGTGGTCCAAACACAAAGAGAGAGCAGCTCCTGAAAGCTACTGCAGTAGTTCCACTTCTTCTGCTATACCCAAACGTCTACTCCCTGCTTGTGGCAAATCTCTTTGTATTCTGGCACATACGTGCGGGGATCGAAGAGATTTTGGCAGATTATGTTCACCAGGAAATGACCCGAGAATTCATCATGATTTTTTTCAGATTGTTCCTGATAATTGCAATGAAGGATGTCTTCTTGAATTTCGTTTTTGTATAATGAGATAGCTCATGGGGCTTTTGTGCTTGTATACGTGCGGGGATCGAAGAGATTTTGGCAGATTATGTTCACCAGGAAATGACCCGAGAATTCATCATGATTTTTTTCAGATTGTTCCTGATAATTGCAATGAAGGATGTCTTCTTGAATTTCGTTTTTGTATAATGAGATAGCTCATGGGGCTTTTGTGCTTGCATTACTATACAATAAGAGTACCTTGGGGGAGATTCAGTCGTTTCTCAAACTGAGGCGATGGAACTTGACATTTCTGATTTATCAAGATATATGAATGGATTTTAATCTGTTTGACATACATTTCATTGCAAGTTGGTGTTTTCTTTGTTACATGTGTATGGTAGAAAATGTTGCGCATGCCTTGTAGTTTTTGTTGTTATTAGTGTTTTTTTTTATTTTTTTTGCATATATTTGAGACTGAAAAAATAATTAATTACCTATTTTGATCTATATATTTTGATTAAGCGTGACTTAAAAATAAGAATAGAATGAGTATAATATAATAGAAAATGGTAATAAGTACAATCATGATATTTGTTAAGAAAAATAATAAAAAGTTATGTGAAAATATAATATGATTCCCTCCAAGATTCTCGTCCCCTATCAACAATAGTGCGCAATGGTAGTTACGGCCCATAAATGTAAAGGAATATTCCATATATTTCCTTTTTTAGGCGCCCACGAAACCTAGCCCGCTGAGGTCCAACCGTAACCATTGGAGTTACCCCATAACTAACTTATCAAGATGGGGGCTCATGTACGTTTTCTCATCTCTAAGTTAATACTTGAGCACAAACTGTTGACTAGGGAGCGAGAGTACTCCAATTGGGTATTCTGAATCCAAAGTTCTACATCAAATTCCTTCTCTAGTCAATACGACTAAGGTTTATCCCTCTGCCTCGAGGCACACCCAGACAAGGACATAATAAGTTTAATTGCATTTTTTTTGCCTATATAAAAAAGAGATTAATGAATGTGCACTAACGATATAAAAATTTTTATATTCTTAATTACATTTTTGGTTCTTTATCTTATTTTCAAGATTCACTTTGGTCCTTAATTTTTTTTAAAAACTTTTTTTGGTCCTTTATTTTTTTCAAAAAATTCAATTTAGTCCTTTTATCATAGCATTGCTAGTTTTATCGAAATATTCATACCCATAATCGAAAAATGGCAAATGTTGCCGAAATTTGGAAATATTCCAAGCCACCACCCCGTAGGAATAGGAACAGTAGTATTGTTTTGCAAATGATGGAGCAATTTGGCTTGCGATATGGTTGATTGACATGGATAGAAATGACAATGTGATAAAAATTTAAACGGAGATGACATTAGAAGCTCTGTCGAGATAGAGCCATAGAAAAGTGTGAATATTATGAGTAAAACTAACATTATTATTACAAAAGGACCATATTCAATTTTTTGAAAAAAGATAAAGGACCAAAATAAATCAAAATAAAGATTAAGGACCAAAGTGAATCTTGAAAATAAGATACATGACCAAAAGTGTAATTAAGCCCTTATTATATCATGAATGCATCATCCACCATTCATTTGTATTACTTTTATCTAAAAGTCAACCGCTATAAACACACGAATAGTGGATGATGCACTGATGGTATAATAAGATGGTGCTCTGACAATGTAAAAGTTTTTTACATTGTCAGCACATCATCCCCTATTTCTGAAATTATGGTCATTGACTTCTAAGTGAAAATAATGCAAATGAATAGTGAATAATGTATCAAAAATGTAAATCGGTGCATACAAATTAAACTCTATTTATAAATAGAAATTTCTTAACCTATAAAAGAGCCAAAATAAATAAGTTTCTTTTTTAAAAACTAAAACTCTAAACTTTTGCTTTTTTATGCTTAACTTTTCAAGACGACGCTGGCCCAGAGATCTCTTCTTGAATGACTCTTATTGTTTCCAGCCCCCTTTGTGCTTGCCAACTTTGAGAGAATGTCGGCTCTTGCATTGGAGCATCTCGGGATGTGAGAGATCGAGAATCGGGAAAACCCAATTGCTAAGGCTTTGACCCTTTCAAGATACTTCTGAAGAATCGATTCCTTTGCTTGGTACTCGCCTGAAACCTGTGAAACGACCAACTGAGTCACTGAGTACTTGAACTTCCTCTGCTCCTAACTCTTTTGCCATCCAGAGACTTGCGAGCACGGCCTCATATTCAGCTTGGTTATTTGAGGTGGTGAACTCAAACTTGAGGGAGTACTCGATGCTGACACCATCAGAGTTTTCCAAAATTACCCCGGCACCGGCCCCTTTCTTGTTACTGGAGCCGTCCACATATATCACCCAGGTGGCCGAATTCGAGCTACTGAGGGGTTCTGTAAACTCGGAAACAAATTCTGCTAGGGCTTGTGACTTGATCGCTCTTCTCGGTTCGAAGGAGATATTGAACTCGGAGAGTTCAACAGACCATGCCATCATCCTTCCGGCCAAGTCGGGTTTCTGCAAAATCTGTCTGATGGGTTGATCTGTTCTCACTACAATTGGGTGACTCTGAAAATACTGTCGGAGCCGTCTAGTTGCTAGGACCAGCTAGAAAGCACACTTTTCGATTTTTGAGTATCGGAGCTGAGGCCCTTGTAGAGCTCGGCTGATGAAGTAGATCGGGAGTTCGACTCTGGATTCCTCCCTTATCAACACGGAACTGATGACCAGCTCGCCAACCGAGAGATATAAAAAGAGAGTTCCCCCCTGAGGGCTGGAGAGGACCAGGGGGAGGAGAGGTATTCCTTCAACGCTGAGAAAGCAGTTTCACACTTTTCATCCCACTTGAATTCAGTATTCTTTTTGAGAAGTTGGTACCAGGGGAGGGCCTTCTTCGCGGCCTGAGGGAGGAAACGAGAGAGTGCGGCCATTTGGCTGGCTAATTGCTGAACTCCCTTCATATCCGTCGGGCTCTTCATCTCGAGGATGGCCTTACACTTATCCGGGATTGGCCTCAATTCTGCGCTCGGTCAACATAAAACCGAGGAAAGTCCCCGCAGGAACCCCAAAGGTACACTTTTCTGGATTTAGTCTCATGTTGTGCATTCATACTCGGCCCATCACTGTATCAAGATCTCTGACATGACTCTCTTCTAGCTTGCTTTTTGTGATCATATCATCTATGTAAACTTCCATGATTGGTCCGATGACCCCCTCGAAAACCCTGTTCATCATTCTCTGGTACGTGGTGCCAGCGTTCTTTAGACCGAAAGACATAACAGTGTAGCAGTATGTCGCCTTTTTGGTAATAAAGGCTGTTTTCTCTTGGTCGGGGGGTACATCGGTATCTGGTTGTAGCCCGAGTAGGCATCCATGAAAGAGAGGAGTTGGTAACCCGCCGAGTTGTCTACCAGCTGGTCGATTATCGGCAACGGATACTGGTCCTTTGGGCATGCTTTGTTGAGATCAGTGTAGTCGACGCACATGCGCCATTTACCATTTGATTTCCTGACCAGCACCGTGTTTGACAACCACTCAGCATAACAGACCTCCCTGATGAATCCGGCTCCAACAGCTCAGTGACTTTTTCTTGAATCGCCTTGGACTTCTCGGCCCCGACTCTGCGCTTTTTCTGCGCCACTGGTTTGGCTTTGGGATCGACGCTGTTTGTGACAGATGAAATTCGGGTCGATCCCGGGCATGTTGGCCGAAATCTAGGCGAACAGATCTTTGTTTCTTGGGAGCAGTTCGATGACCTCGGCATGAATCTGAGGTGGGAGGTAGGAACCGATTTTCACCGTTCGTGACACGTCCGATGGGTCAATGAGGACAGACTCCCACTCTCCTTGGGGAAGGGGCCTGAGATCATCCTGCTCGGCTCTAACATCTAATTCGGCTAGGAGGGCCCCCCTTAGCCATTGATGTTTTGGGCAGCTTTTCTTCTTCTACCTTTTTTACCTTGTCGAGGCTGGCATTGTAGCACAAACGTGTTTTTTCCTGTTCGGCTTTCACTGTTACAACCTTTTCATCTGACCCTACAAATTTTATGGTGAGGTGGACAGTGGAGACAACAGCTCCGAAGGCTTGGAGGCAAGTCCTCCCCAAAATGGCGTTGTAGGCCGAAGGGCAATGTATTACCAGGAACTTGATGATTTCTGTTATTGTGGAAGGCTGATCTCCCAAAGTCATCTGCAGTTTAATGACGCTGAGGGGTTTGATCGCATCTCCAGTGAAACTGATTAGGTTGCCTTCAAATTGTCCCAGGTCTTCCTGACGCAACTTCATTCTTGAGAAAGCATGGAGAAAAAGGATGTCGGCCGAGCTTCCTTGGTCGACGAAAACTCGGGCGACATCGAAGTTGCCGATCATGGTAGAAATTACCATTGGGTCATTGTGATCAGGGATGACTCCCTCCATGTCATGCTCGGTAAAGCTGATGGGGACATTGTGAGAAGGTCTCTTTTGTTTGGGACGGTGATGGACAGCCAAAACCTGGTTCACATACCTTTTCCTTTCAGATATGTGTTCGCCACCTCCAGCAAATCCTCCCGAGATTGTCTGGACTTGGAGGTACTTAGGTGACTTGTCTAGCTCGTCCACATTGACGATGTTTACCTACTGCCGGTTCTCGGCTTTTTTCTCAGGAGTAGGGTCTCTTCTCCTTTTTCCCTTGTCGGGGCTTTGAGACCTCCTTCTCGACCTTCTCTCAAGTGCCTCCTTCAAGTACCATTGAAGCTTGCCTTCGCGGATCATCTCCTCTATGATGTCTCGGAGCCAAGTGCACTGATCGGTGTTGTGGTCGTATCCCTCATGGAAGTCACAATACCTGGACCTATTCACATTCTTCTGGTTTCTTAAGTATGGTGGCCTGCTGACATGCCTGAGTTCAGTTTGCATTGTTTCTTTCCAAATCTGTGATCTCGGGGCGGACAATGGGGTGTAAAAGTCATACTTGCGAGGTGGTGGTCGATGATCTTCTCGTTCATCCTTCCTTGGACCACGGACAGGTCGGCGGTCCTCTCGTACGAAATCACCTTGATTCTGAGCCATTCTACTTGACTGGCCTTTGTCGAACTCTTCTAGATTGATGAACTTGTTTGAACGTCGGCGTAGCTCGACCATATCACAGGGTGGTTTTCCGATAAGAGAGTTGCGGAAACCTCCGGGGCCTAGTCCTTGGGTAAAAAGTAGGACGGCTACGCCTGGTTCCAAGTTTGAGATGAAGCTCGACTCGTGGTGGAAACGAGTGAGGTAGTCTCTTAGGGATTCCTCAGGTTTTTGTGTCACCGTGGCCAGAGTATGGTCCGACTTGAGTTGGATACAACTGACGGTGTACCTGTTGAGGAAAACTCGTTTCATCTCGAGCCACGAGTTGATGGAGTTGCGCGGCAGTGAGTAGTACCAGGGCAAGACTGGGGCCTGGAGGGTCATGGAGAAGGCTCGACATTTCATCTTGTCGCCTCCTCCATAAAAGTTCATGGCTCCTTCAAAAGAGAGAATGTGGTCATTTGGGTCGGTTAGACCATTGTATCTCGGGATGTTACTGGGTCCGAGGTAACCTTGGGGGGTTTCAAAAGACATGATGTAGGGGGTAAAAGGGTGGCCAGGGTGTGAGTTTCCTTGTTCGGGTTCTTGGTAGTCGTCAAGTGGTGGGGGTGGGGGTAAGAAGTTGGTTTTACCTCTTTAGGTTTCAAAGGTTGGGTGTTGCTGTGGAGGTGCATTGTGCGCTTGAGCCATTGTTGGTGCTCGTTTAGCCAAACGCTCCATGGTTCTGTGTTGCAAATCAGCTATAGCTTGGCCTTGTTGTTCCATAATCCTCATGGACAGAATCTTGTCCTCACGACGTCGTGGCGACGTGTTCGTGTGACGAGATCGGTGGGAGGGGCCAATAGAGTGCCCGTGCTCCATGTGGCGGCGATGTTGTTCGGTGTTGTTTTTTGCAAGCTGAGAGCACGTGTCTAGACGTTGAGCGCGTTCCTGGTGGTGAGGATTTCTATTTTCCTGTCTGTTCTGAGGTGAAGATTCTCCCGACACCACTGTGTAAGGTCCACTGTGGGTGTGTGTTGGTCCACTGTGGGTGTGTGTTGGTGGTGGTGGGGCGGGCTACCCCGTTCGCCTGGAGGTGGAAACGCAAGTTGTCTAGCTGCTGTTGTGCCGCCACCGCCCTGCGACGGCGACCCCTCCTTCTTCGTGGAGCTTGGTTCTCTGCTGCGTCAGCCATGGTAGGTTTTGGTGGGGTTGTTGATTTACTCTTCCCCACAAACGGCGCCAATGATGTGTTCTAGATCGGATTCGTCACTAAGGCCAAGGGGAGACCTTAATGGAGTAGCTCTATCTAGGGTTTATGAGTGATTCTATGAGTTCTCCAAGGCACTCAGTTGGAGTACCTGGGTTGCCCTAATCACAAGTGTGTGCTGTGTCAATTAGGGTTAGAGGACGTACCTGAGCCCCATGTAGCACGGTACTACTTATAGGGGTGGCTGGGTGCCCTAATGGGCCAGCTGAGTTGAGGCCCAGTAGGGCCAACCTATCGTGAGCTGTAAGAGGATAAGGATGGTGAGTCAGCTTGTCCTTATCTCGTGCTTATCATCTTGAGTACTTGGGCAGCAGGTCGAGTGGGGGGCGTGAGTTCAACTCGTTCCTGGTATGCTGTTCGGCTGAGAGATGACGATCTCGGCCTAGCACTGGGGAGTGTAGTTGTAGCCTGATCTCGGCAAGGGAGGATCTCGTGCCCTGAGATCTCGGCCTGAGGCTTAGTCCACCACAAATCCTTTCACTGATCAAGACATCAAAAATGTAATCTTCTCCATCCCACCAGACAAGATCTTTGGTCCTGATGGGTATGGATCAGGATTTTATCAAGCCACTAGTCAGATAACTGGTTCTGATTGCTGCAATGCTATTCATTAATTTTTTGCTAATGAAAAGTTGCTAAATCAGGTTAACAAAACTATTTTGACTTAAGTGCCTAAAGTTTATATCCCTAATTTTGCTAAAGATTTTAGGCCAATTGCATGATGTAATACTTTGTATAAATGTATGGTTTATTTAAGTTTTTAGTTCATGAACTTAGTTACTCTTTTGAAATTGTCCCTTAAATTTTTTCGATGCTTTAGATTTCTGAACTATGCTCAAATTTTTGGAAATAGTCCTTTTATCACTTAAGTGATAATATAATTAACAACATGTCATGTTATTTTCGCAATATCTATATATCACATGCTATGTAACGTTATGTGCCACTACATAAAATTAAGATGTGTGTTATCTTGAATTTGGGCATGGGGGAATATAAAATGGCACCACCACCATTCGATCCACCCCATTTGGCGGGTTAGAGTGGCAGGTGTTAGTGTGGGGGGTGGGGAAGGGAATAGTGTATTATATATTATACTATATACAAATAAGAAAATAAAAAAAAAGTAAAGTAAAAACACTACTAATGAAAATGATAATGATAATAATAAGAAAAAGGAAAAAAGAAAAAAAAGGGAAAAAGGTAAAAAGGGGAATATAGATAGATAGAGCGAGGGAGAGCAGAAGAAGGGAGAAAGAATGACGGCAAAGGAAAGTGGCGAGTCCGTTGGGGTTGAGTGATCCTGACCGTCCATTCCATCCAAATCCAATCTCTCAATCAAGGTGAGACGAAGAAGAAAAATTAAGAACGAAGAACGCAGAAGAAGAAGAAGAAGAACACAAGATTAAGAACAGCTGTTGTCTGTCATCATCACCATCACCATCACCGACTTTGATTCCATTCCGTTCTGTTCCTCACTGAAGAATAATCCCATCACATCACATCACATCACTGGTTTGATTTCCTCTCTTCGCCTTGATTTGTTTTTAATTTGCAGCAACAGCTCTCTCTTAATTTTATTCTTCTACATTTCTTATTATTATTATTCGATTGCAATTGAATTAGATGAATAGATAGATTGATTGTAAGATGATGCCAACTCAACTACTCACTATGAATACGATTATGATTTATGAATTGATGATCACAGATCCATTCACCAATTCTCGATCTGATCTGGTCTGAGCTGCACGCACACTTAGCTGCTGCCTGAATTCAAATTCCCCAAACCCTAATCTAATATAATCTAATCAATCTGTGCCTCTGTCTCTGTCTCTGTACTGGCCTTCACTGCTTCTTTGCATCATGCGCTTGCGCATGTCACACCATCAATTACTATTTCTTGCAAGATTGATGCTACTATCAGTATTAGTATTAGCATTAGTATGAGGAAGAGTCTTTCCCGCAACTCTACTGGTAGTACTAATACTAACAACAATAATAATAAGCCACTTTCATCATCCAATTCTTTAAGGCTCTCCTCCTCTCCAACTCAACAGCAACAATCTCTTAGACGATTGGGTTTGTGTTCCCAAATTGCAACCGCTGGAGAGCATGCCTCCCCTATTGTATTCCCCGAAAAACGTGGCGGCAAACTCAAGACCGCTTCTTCCAGGGCTGATGTCACCACTGATCACGGTGACACCACCAAGAATTTCGACCATAGGATTGACATCGGAGGAGTTGGAGTTGCAGGAGGAACAGTAGATGAGAAGTCTGATTTATTAGGATACGTTGTTTTCTCCGGAAAACTTGTCCTGGATAAGAGAAAGATTACTTCTATAAACAACAACAGTGCCTCTTCTGATAATACCAAAAGCCAACACGCTGTAGATGCCAAACTAACAAGCAAGGCTCTAATTTGGGGATCCCAGCTGCTCCACCTCGATGATGTCATCTCGGTAATATATGTTGCATTGCATCTATTTGGTTGCTTGCTTGCTTGGCAAACAAAAGAAATGACTAATTAGTTTTACTCCCTTTTCTGTTCTAAACAGGTTTCTTATAATGTGGGTCTCAGACATTTTACAGTGCATTCCTACCCATTCAAAAAGCCTTCATGCGGTCTTTCTTGTTTTATCAAATCAAGAAGAATGCGTAAGGACTTTCGCTTTGTGGCTTCTACTGTCGAAGAGGCAGTTCAATGGGTTGGTGGATTTGCAGATCAACACTGTTTCGTCAACTGTCTTCCCCACCCTTTAGTGTCCTCCAAGAAGCAAGCATCCTCAGAATTACTTCCTACCGATACCCCTCCTGAGTTGCTCTTCAGATGTAAAACTCCGCCTAAGATGCTTGTCATTTTAAACCCTCGCTCAGGTCGAGGTCGTTCAAGTAAAGTTTTCCATGACATTGTTGAGCCAATATTTAAGGTGTGTTACACTTTCCCATCCTGGACTTTATAAGCTTACTATCCTTGTTGTTGCCCTCATCATTGTAATAGCATCATCGTCATCATTATGATATTTGATGTCTGATTGCAATATAGTTCAACCATTATAGTTGAAGTATTTTCAACCATGTCTACTTTGTTATATGTGTTGCATGCATTGTGACAGCTTGCTGGGTTCAGATTGGAGGTAGTCAAAACGACATCTGCTGGTCATGCTAAAAATCTTGCATCAACTGTGGACATCAGCACTTGCCCTGATGGTAAAATCATTGTTCTATAGTCTAAACATTTGTTGATCATAGTTTTGTATTACTTCTTTTTTTAAAAATGTTTTCTCATGCGTACCTATTGCCTATTCTTGAAATTGGTGTTTCTTTCAGGAATTATATGTGTTGGTGGTGATGGGATAATCAATGAGGTCAGTACACTATTTTAGTGATTCACTGAATTGTTCTCTATACTTTTTTGTTTGATGAAAATACTTTTCTCTTTACTTGTATTGCTTGTTTGCCTTTCTCATGTAGTCTGACTGGATTATATCTTGGACTGATTGAAGAATCTGGATTTTTATTTCTTGTTCATTCCAGCAGCTCATAGTTTTTCTTTATTGCATTAAATGTGGTGGCGGGGTTATTAAGTTTTTTGATAAGAACTGGCTCAGAATCACACAGAAATCACTGAAACTGATATATGTATCCATTCTCTTGAACCAATAACATTACGATATCCCATCAATGAGGTTTAGTTTAGCACAAGTTCACAAGTATGTAAACAAAGAGACAATGAAAAGAAAACATTAAGTTAATCGTCCAGGCATTTGAGAGGCCTTGTTCCTTCTCCCCAATTCCCTCACTGAACTTCTATTCTCTCTCCTCTCTTTTCTTTATAGCTCTTCCATCCATAACTCTGCCAAGTTGGTTGCAGACTTGCAGTGGTCATTATGTATCCTTTGCCACTTGGGCATTTGATTCATCATAGCCCACATTCCTTTTTCACACCTATACTTTAGTGCTAGGAGCCTTCCTAACATTTTTCAAGGGGTCAAAAGTGGACTGAATAATCTGAAGTTGATCAATAGCATAAGTTACTTAAACTGTTGGAAGAATTTTGTCTCAAGGTTTCGTATTTAGTATTTATTGGATTGTTGTTTATTCTCTTATTATTTTCTCTCCAGAGCTTCATCTCTCATACCATTTAGAGAAGAGTTCATAGTATTTATGCTAAGCATTTACCACTGATCCTGGAATATTTATATATTTTGTAGAAAAAGAATTAATAATAGCCAAGTTATATGATATGGATGAATTGTAGGTTCTTAATGGTCTACTTAGTAGAGACAATCAAAAGGAAGGAATATCTATACCTATTGGAATTATACCAGCTGGTTCTGACAACTCATTGGTATGGACTGTTCTAGGAGTTAGAGATCCAGTTTCTGCAGCAATGGCTATTGTAAAGGTAGGTTTGTTCATTTTTTTCCTCCAATAACTGACAGGCATGTGATTAATTCAACTTGCCTATAAAACAAATGTAATTAATTTGGCTATTATAGGTAAGAATGGGCATTGATAACTTTGAAATTCATATCCTTGTTCAGTTGTTCTGGACTTGAGCCATCCTTTTTGCCCATTAATATTCTTCCTTGTTAGGAAACTATTTGTCTGTATTTTCTGATAAATTACTCATTCATTATCAGAAGTCTTTATTTTTCAGTCTTTAATAATTTTTAGTGACGTACAACTGCTTCTCTATTTAGTTTGATGCATTTTTGTATAATCAGCTAATAGAATAATATTCTAGTGGAAGTAAGTATTGGAAATAAGACATGCTATTAACTAGTGTCCTCATAATGGACAGTCTTTGTTTTTTTGTTGAATTAAGGGGCCAGGGGCTAACATTCATCTAGTATTGTTTTATTAAATGACCCTTTCGCTGTAGAATGCAAATAATAGCCTTGTTGGCAAAGCAACGTACTTGAATAAAAGAATTGCTCACAAATTTTGCTGTAAGCTTGTCAGGGTATGGGGTGATTCAGGTTGAGCCTACATATTTACTGTTAGCAAGTGAATAGTTGATACTTCGGGAGGAAACTTTGCTTTCTTTGGTCAGTAACGTCAGTTACATCTCATTGTTTGCTCTTGAGTAAATATGGCTTGTTTAGTGAATTAATTAATGTTTAAGAGCTTTGTTCTAATTTTTTTTTTTTTGTGTAATATATCAACAGTTATTGGTTTGAGTGTCACTTCTATTTTCAATGTCAACAGTTATGCAGATTTCTTGATATCTGCCTTTTTGTTTAACACTCCATAAATCCTTGTAGTAGTTAGTTAATGTATTTATTCCATTATTTTGGTTCAGGGGGGCCTTACTGCTACAGATGTTTTTGCCGTTGAATGGATTCAGACCAATAAAATTCACTTTGGATTAACAGTCTCATATTATGGTTTTGTTAGCGATGGTAAGTCAATACTTTGTATAAAATTCTTAAATTCGGACCTTGTATTATTATTCAGACTAATAAAAGAGGAACTTCTAGGTTTTTACCTTGTGGGATCATTTGTTTATTGTTGCCACTTTTCTCGGGCAACTGTGTTTTTTAGCCTTTCACAAAACTTGTATGCCTTAATAGGTGGCCATAGTTAATTTTCACTTTGAATTGCTTAGGATCAGAGATGTCTATTCTGTTGTCTAATTAAGAGAAGAATTTATATCATATAATTTAATTAAAGCCTTTTCTCTTTAGAAGCATATTGGAACTTCTGATAATTAATAGCGTGGTTGTACCAACTCATATATGCAATACACGTGGCTATTATGGTACTAAGGAAGAAATCAGGTGCTAGGAAAAAATGGAGAGATTGAAATGATGCATATGAGGCGTGGATCTCTTTGTAGATTTAACTGGTAGCTGAAAAAAAGGAGGAAAAAATAAGGTAGATAAAAGAAAAAGCTAATGGAACAATATGGAACCGTTATTTAGCAGTTGAGGATAGTTGATCAATGCAGTCACAATTTTTAAGGTCCGTTTCTGAATGGGCATTAAGTGCTTATGTATTTTTCATAATGCATGCAGTGTTGGAACTTTCTGAAAAATATCAGAAGCGCTATGGTCCGCTGCGGTATTTTGTTGCTGGATTCCTGAAGTTCTTATGCTTACCGCGGTACAGTTATGAAGTTGAATATCTTCCGGCATCGAAAACTGAGAGAGAAGGAAATCTTCCAGTTGAAAGTGAGGTGGTTGACATGTCAGATCTGTATACCAACATCATGAGTAGATCAAATAAAGATGGATTGCCCAGAGCATCTAGTCTTTCCAGTATTGACTCAATAATGACTCCGAGTCGTATGTCTGGTGGAGACCTGGATACATGCATTAGTACTCATGCTAGCACTGAACCTTCTGAACTGGTGCGTGGTTTAGATGCAAAGTCAAAACGTCTATCATCTGGAAGGGGGAATGTAACATCAGAGCCAGAAGTCATCCATCCGCAGCTGCCTCTGTCAACAACTCCAAACTGGCCAAGAACCAGATCTAAGTCAAGGAATGATAAAGGATGGAGTGGACTGACCACCACACACGATACCTCTAGATGGGGCAATACCGCGACAAATGATAGAGAGGATATCTCATCAACACTTTCTGATCCAGGTCCTATCTGGGATGCTGAACCAAAGTGGGATGGTGAGCCTAACTGGGATGTGGAAAACCCAATCGAGTTGCCAGGTCCGCCGGATGAGGCAGAAATAGGATCCACAAAGGAGGTTATGCCTCGATTTGGAGACAAATGGGTTGTTTCAAAGGGACAGTTTGTTGGCATTCTGGTTTGCAACCATGCATGCAGAACAGTTCAGAGCTCACAGGTTGTTGCTCCCAAAGCTGAGTACGATGATAACACTCTAGATTTGATAATGGTTCATGGAAATGGTAGGCTGAGGTTGTTGAGATTTTTCGTACTTCTACAGATGGGTCGACATCTTTCACTTCCATATGTTGAATATGTCAAGGTATTTGCATTAACAGTTGTTTTACTCCAAGATTTTATATATATAAAACCTTACTGTTTTGAAAATTACTGCTTTGATTAAGCATTTTCATTTATCCTAGTAATTTGTGCAACTGTATCTGTTTTGATGCAGGTAAAGTCTGTGAGGATAAAGCCTGGGAAGCATACTCACAACGGATGTGGTATTGATGGTGAACTATTCCCACTCACTGGACAAGTAGTTTCTTCTCTGCTTCCAGAACAGTGCAGGCTTATTGGTCGTTCTCGTATATGATAACTGTGAGTTCTTATAATTCTTTTGTAATAGGTTCTGGGAAGCTCATGTACCTTCTCATACATATGAATTCAGATGCCCAGTTTGTCTTGTTGCTTGTAACAGCCGAGCTTTGTAAATCTTTTGTTCCGGTTATATGTATCTGTTGTTGCTTGCTTATATCTCTTTTCTTTTCTTTCATTTTCTTTTAAATAACCTGCACATTTTGTGAATTTCATGCTACAAGACGTGCGGAATGTATTGCAGATCTCCATTTCCTTGAATTGGTCAATTGGTTCCTCATTGATTGTGATCCTCTTTCTCAATATTTTGTCATGTGCTCTTGTTTGGTGTGATATTCATTTACACTGCTAGGTCTCATGGTTTGAAAGTTGAGATGTTGGTCTACATTTGAAGTTTATTATACTACATCTAATAACGTTTTAAATCCTTGTAAGAGGATTGCAGGTAGTTGCTGTCTTAATTCATTCTTGGTCGTACACATAACACATGTTAATCAATCACTGGTGGTGTTCTATATCCTCCTTCCCAAGTTGAATTTGGAATTTTTTGTACAAACTCAAGTAAAATTTACAATGTATTACAGTATTAGTTTTATTTTTTGAAATTGGGGCAGTCGACAGAAAAGCGGATAAATCAGAGACAATCGTAATGAGCATTATTATGATCGATCATTTGGTGCGAGGGGGAACAAGCCATCCGAAGAAAGAGAAGTGAGTGCAGCTAAGAATGTTGTCATGAAACGACGCATTTGCTAATTTGTGTCATCGATATTGACTTTAACCTAGTTTATGGAATTGCCTTTACTTTGTTTGCAGATATTTTTTTTTTCACCAAAGCAATTACTATTAGACTGCCAAAAGAAAATACTCCTTTTGTTCTTAAATATAACATTTGAGAATTTTATTGTCTTTATTTATAAGATTTTATATTAATTTTTAATGAAAATTAATTACTTATTTTCACAAATATTTTTATTTATTTAACACTTTTTAAATTTTTAATAATATTAATAAATGTAATTTTGAAGATACATATCAAATATTCTCATTTTTAATACTATTAATCTAAATTAACTAATTTTCTTAATGAATATAAAACACGAGAAAGACAATCGACAATTTCTATCACGAGTAAAATGCATTAACATGCAGTGGGGAAATGGAAATAAAATAGAAGATGATTGGGTTGCTTCAGCTAATAAGAGGTAGAATTGGATGGAAACCGTGTGGAGATTAAGAAAAGCAAAACTCCCTATTACACACAAGAAAAATAAAATAAAATAAGGACAAAAATACCCCAAAAAAAAAAAGTATAGATATAGGGAGAATATTAAATGGATTAGGAGGATATTGTAAGTGTGTTGCAGAATGGTTCACGTGTCTTTGGACACAAGTGGTCACTGAAAAATGTGGTATTTGGGTGAGTGGCTCTCTCTCTCTCTGGATTAAGCAGAAATTGTAAATGAAAGAATAAACACGAACTTATTAATTCTTTATATATTATAATTACAACTACTTCGTTCAATCTTTAATATATTCCGTCGGGTAAAATTAATTTACACTTATTAAGAAAATTAATTGATCGTATTTAATTTTTTTAAATTTATAAAAAAAAGAGGCATTTTAGAAAAATATCATGGAGAATGAAAAAGAAAATTAAATAAGATAACAATTTTTTAAGCATGTTTTGGAAAAGAAACATTGGAAATAAAACAAAATTTTAAAAATGTTATTTAGTTTTTCTTATATTTAAAAAGATATATTTTTTTTTTTATATTTCAAACGGGAGGGAGTGAGAGTCAACTTTTTTTATTTCTATCTATAAAATATTCAATATTATACTTTTAATTTGTAATAATTACATATTTATTCAACGCTTTTAGAATGAATGATTTTGAAAAATATATTAAATTTTTGCATTTACAACATTATTAACAAAATTAACTTTTTTTCTTCATGAACGTATTTTTTTTTAAAAAACTTATATTAATCATGAGACGATACATAATATTAGGAATTTGGTATTCATTGTCAAACAATGTATAAGTAATTTAAAAATGGTAAGTTAAGATGATAAAAATATAAATTTATTTTTAAACTTTGATTGTATTATTTTCTAAACTAATTTTGCACTCTTAATTACTTAAACATTGCATAAAAAGCAATGTATAACTAATGCCATATATTATTATTATTATTATTATTATTATTGTTATAATTAATAGTCGTTATTAATGAAAGATTAATTAATTTATGAAAAAGAAAGAAGTTATTATTATTATTATCCAATATCCACGGAACGGAAGAGTGTGATAGATAGAAAAGGTAAGAAAAGAAAAGAAAGGGGAAATAAGGAAGCAGAATAGAGAATAGAGAAGAGTGAGTGAGAGAGAGAGAGATACAAGATGATGAATGAAGGAAGCATGAGTATGATGAGTATGATGAGTATTAGTGCGACTACAAGGTTGAATTGGATGACGCCTCTTCCTCTTCCTCTTATCAAGACAATCCCTAATCCAATCGGAAGATTCAGAATCAGGAACAGAAGCACAAGAATTAGGAGTGAGGTTGCTGCTGTGGAAGCAGCAGCAGCGTCCACGTCGTCATCATCAGAAGAAGCCGAAGCCGAAGCCGTCGATGCAGGAGGCAAGGTTGGAGCGCGTGTGAAGGTGAAGAAGGATTTGGGTCTGAAAGTGTACCACATCCCTAAAGTTGAAGAGTTTGATCTGGCTGGTCTGGAAGGTCAGATCAAGCAGTACGTTGGGGTCTGGAAGGGTAAGCGAATCTCCGCCAATCTTCCTTTCAAGGTTGAGTTCCTTACTCACGTTCCCGGTCGTGCGGCTCCTCTTAAGTTCTTTGCCCACCTCAAGGAAGATGAATTTGATTATCTCTAGCTTTCTTTCTTTCTTTTTCCTAAGTAAGTAAGCAAATAATATAATATAATAATCAACCAACATGATCATGATATTGAATTATTGATGCTGCACTGCAGTGTTGTAGGTATGTATCTATTCCATCCATGTACTACTTAATGAGTAATTCATCTCAGTTAACTTCAAATGACCTATCTATATCTATGTAGTATGTATGTTGTTTGTAGGTAAGTATCTTTCCCGAGTATTGCTTGGTGATATTGAAATTTGGAAGTTTATCTTTGTTGGTTTAATTACTTGGGATGTGAATAGAAATAGATTTAGTTCAGCTGGATTAATATAAGGGATGCTTGTTCTTTGTGATATCTTTACTTCTTAGTGCTATAGCATTTGCAAGTCATGTGGGCTTTATGTTATTATGTCTTTGACACCGCCAATTTCAATTTTTCTGTAAGATACACTTAAATGAGAAGAGACGAGACCCCTTATTGTTTTATTTTATTTTATTTCAAAGAAACCTGCTTCCAAAAAGTCTGAAAATTGTAGTGTACAGGATGAATTTCTCCTGTTGGTAAGTGCCTATGACACTTGTTCATTGCACTGCATTAGCATTGTTCTGCTTCTTTCCATGACTACACATGATTTCCTGCAAGAGGCTCATATCCAGAGTTTAATATCATTAATCAGGACCTGAAAGGAATTGGCATACAAATCGTTTATAATAAATGGGAAAGTTCAATTTTAGGTTAGAATTCAGGTCAGTTATTCAGCATATTTTGTTGAAGCTGTTCCTATTAATATATCATCGATGGCAAACAACCAATATCTTACTGGTTGAAACTACTGTTTTTTGCCACATACAGCATCATATCCGTATCATTCTTTTAATCAGGACTCGGGATAAAACTGTAACATGTCGTCAATGTGTAAAACACACAAATATTATACTCCAACCAGAGGCACTATGGTATTGCATAAACTGCACATAATTTTAGTCTCCAATACTAAATCACATTTTCAAGTATTTGTGGTGATTCGCACACATCTTTGTGTACTGTACAATTTCTTTATTTACTTCCTGCTGATACTAAGCAGACCTGGATGACTTGAAACAATGGGAACAAATTGGTAATTGATGGGACAGGAACATATTGATCAATGCCAATTTAAGGTTTGGGAAAAACTTATCCAACTTGTCATTAAACAGATCAGTCCATTGGAAAAGGGCTCAAAAGCCTTGTCTTGAAACAATAATCTAGAGCAACAGCAGCAGAAACAAAAATGAAAAGATTCTCGGATACATAAATTGTTCCATCCTTGGCATGTGATAAGAAGCTTTCAAAGTTCAGTTGCAGAAGTGGTCCACCACTGAGCATTGCAAGACCTGTATCATATATTTCTTTTAGTGTTACTATTAAGTATTAACTCTAATCACATAGTGTCAAGGCTACAACAGAAAACAAACAATACTATGTAAATGGATGTAGTGGTGAAATTTGAATTTATTTAACATGCTAGGTGATTACTGATTACCTTTAACAACACCAAAAGCTGATGCTATTCCTGTCTTAAGCTGAACATCATCCAAGTCCCTCCTTATTGTGTATCTAAAAGTCACTCCAAACAATGCACAGCTAATGAAGTTGATTGCCAAAGGAAGAAGCAACTGTGCAGTGTTGGTGACATGACCGGAGTATATAGGGAGCCCCGACAAGGTTCCAATAAGGGCAGAAATTGATGCTGCTTTCACTGACTCCCATCTCTCTTTCTCTCGGTCACTCTTCTTCTTCCCTCCATCGTCAGTTGACAAAGAGCGTTCTGCTTCCTCAACCAGGGTTTTTGCCTCCGATATTTCTCTTTGACATTCAGCAATCTTAACCGCACACAGAGTACAACTCAAAACAATGGAAATGGAAAGACATCATGTCAAAGAGCTTTACATTGAAAATTTAAACATTTAAGACTTCTAACACTTATTTACCTCTTATCCTTGAACTGCATTAAGCAATCCCATAAAATAATAATAATAATAATAATAATAATAATACTGACAGAAGGTAAGGACATATGTATGTATGTACCTCAGATGCTTTGGCTTCAAGCTGATTGACATAATCCTTGAAGTGGTTAAGAGCAAGTTCTTGTTTCTGGATGAAAGCAAGTTCCCTCTTGGCCAATTCAACCCTCTGCGATGCCTTCTCTAATCCATCCAGCAAATCCTTGTTTTCCTCTTTGGCCAAGAGCTCTTGGACTTGCTGGTCCACCACCACCCTCAGCAGTGCACTGTCCTTGAATTCATCAGAGCCTGAGCCTGAGCCTGAGGAGCTGCTGTAGCATTTGAAAGATGCGAATGTTGCCTTTGATGCTCTACTGCTTACTAACAAAGGAGGAGGAGGTGAAGAAGGAGCCTGAATGGAACTCATAATTATACAGTGAGGAGTATTCATCCTTGGCAATCGAGATTGATTGATAATAGGTTAAGCAATTGAGATTGATTGAGGGATTGTGTCATTCATTCTCTTCTCAGTGTTCTGTTCTGTGGTGGTAATAATATCATATCATATGCTACAAAATCCCACCTCTGCCCCTCTCCCAACTACATAAGTCAAATTATTAAAATACCCTCCGCTATTACTTTCATCCTATAAAGCATGAGTATTTTAAAATTGGCTATACCCGATACTTATAGGGTATACGGGTATTGGTATATGTACGATATTCGTAGGTACATATAAGTTGAGTACATGTCCTATTATATCGGGTACTTATACCAAGTACGTTTGATTCATTGATTATTATCATGAGTCCCAAAGAAGCAGTGGTTTGGAAGGCTGAACAAAGCATAACGAAGCTTTTTAAGCAGCGGTGTAGCAGCATGAAGCATTTGAAGGAGTTTCATGCTCACATCATCCACGCCGGCTTTCATCAAAACACCCTTGTCCTTGGCAAGATTCTTGTGTTTTGTGCTGCTTCTTCTTCTGCCCATATTATGAATTACGCTCTCTCCATTTTCGACTCCATTCATAAACCGGATGCTTTTCTTTGTAACACCATGATTAGGGGCTTTGGCAACAATAACCAACCTCACAACGCCATCCATTTCTACCAGAGGATGCACCACATTGGAGTTAGACCAGACAGTTTCACTTTCACTTTCTTGCATAAAATTGTTAGTGATACAGGATTGGGATCCATTACGTTGGGGAAGCAACTTCACTGCAACATACTTAAACTTGGTTTGGAAACTCATTCTCATGTCACCAATTCTCTCATGCATATGTATGGAATGCTGAAAGACATACAAACTGCACATCACCTGTTCGAGGAAATGCTTACCACTAATGCCACCTCAACACATTTAGTAGTGGCTTGGAACTCTATCATACACTGTCACGCATATTGCAGAAGCTACAAAGAGGCGCTGAACCTGTTCACCAGAATGCTACAGAGCGGCAGGGTGCAACCTGATGACGCCACTTTGGTAGTCACACTCGCAGCCTGTGGTGCATCGGGAGCTCTAGATTTTGGGAGGTGGATTCATTCTTCCTTCTGCAAACAAGAGATTACAACATCAGTGTCCAACTCCCTTGTTGACATGTATGCAAAGTGCGGGGCGATGGAAGAAGCCTGCCAAATATTTAGCAAGATGAAGAAAAGTAAGAAGAACATAGTTTCATGGAATGTGATGATTCTTGGGCTAGCGTCACATGGTAATGGACAAGAGTCTTTAATGCTTTTTAGAGAAATGTTAAAAGAGAACGTCGAGAAACCAGATGATGTCACGTTTTTGGGAGTACTGTATGCTTGTAGCCACGGAGGGATGGTTGATGAAGGAAGACACTATTTTGATATTATGATAAGAGACTATAACATCCAACCATCAATAAAGCACTATGGGTGCATGGTGGACCTTTTGGGTCGAGCTGGTTTCCTAGAGGAAGGATACAATTTGATTAAGAACATGCCTGTAGAGTGCAATGCAATTGTATGGAGGACATTGTTAGCTACCTGTCGGATTCATGGAAATGTTGAACTTGGGGAGAAGGTAAGAAAACATGTAATGGAATTGGAACCAGACCATAGCAGTGATTATGTTCTTCTTGCAAACATGTATGCAAGTACTGGTCAATGGAATGAAATGAGCAAAGAGAGAAGATCAATGCAGGAAAGGGGAATTCAGAAACCAAAGCCTGGTAATAGCAGCTTCATCAACAGACAAATTTGTCAATCACCTTTTCTAAAATGAATATCTATTCTATGTAACCCTCTGACTGGCTGCTAATGTCCACTGCATGGAGGGTATCAAACATCAATGGTGCTAACAAGGCCATTGAAGAAAAATTTGGAACTTTTTAAATTGTCATGTGTTGCTGGGGCTACTACCAATTCCACTGACCAAGGGAAACCTCTAAATGCGTCAAAGCAACAACAGAAAGAAGTGTCTTATTTTAGTCATCAACATGCTCATGTGGATGGAGAAGCTCGAAGGAAATGATTTAAATCATTAGAACAAGGGCAATGACCCTTCTTTGTGCATATTGAAAAACAAAGGAAGAAAACAAAGAAATAACAGAAGACAGAAAGATAGCTGTGTTATCATGGCTTGTCAGTAAATTAAAGTTACATGTAGATCTAATATCAAAATCGTAGTTTGTAATTTTACAACCATAAATTTGGCTTTGCTTTGCCTTTTAGATCATTGTGTTGTTAATTTTAAGATATACTATCATGGGTGAGAAACTCTTTAAGACCCGGGCTCATGATGAGGGCGGGGAGTGATCGTCGGTGCAAGAGACACAGATAAGGAGCGGCTCTTGACAGGCTTCTGAGGGAGGGGTACATGGATGAAACGACACACCAGAATGGGAGGGTGATCCTGAGACTGTGTAGGTATGAGACTACATAGTACAGGAAGACTTAAATGAATTGATTGGTATTACCCATATCAACAAGATGCATCTTCTTTCGGTAGTCCATCACATAAGAACTCCATAGTTTAAGCGTGTTTGACTTGGAGTAATTCTGGGATGGGTGACCTCTTGAGGAAGTTTTCCCGGGAAGTGTGCGAGTGAAGACAAAGCACGCTGAAAAGACCCGTATTGGTATGTGGGGACAGTCGCAATCCATTTGTCTGCCAGGATATTATAAACCCGATAAAAGAGTGGCAAAGTTAATTTTTACAAATGTTACATACTCCCTTCCTCTCTAAATATAACATCATTTTGGTATATTTCACGTCTATTAAGAAAGTCGGTTAATTTAGGCCTCGTCCAGGGTGATTTTTAGTTTTGAGTTTTAAAATTTTAAAAACCCAAAACTAGTTTTCAGTTTTAAAATGTTGGTTTCAATTTTTTTTTTTTTTGGTTTTCAGTTTTCAAAATTATTTCCAAACTTATAATTTTTATAGCACTCCTATCATGTTATGCACCATTATATATACTATCATCTAGTATACTACCACAATTATCTAATAACAACTTTCATGTGGTTGTTGTCATTATTAGTTGAAGATGATGATCGTTGTTATAGTGGTTGCAGTCTAGAGTGATAATTTTTGTGATTGGTAGAAGGAGGGGCAATGATAACTAGGGGTGTTCATGAACCAGTTTATGGTTAAAACTGATCTAAAATTCAATAAATCATATTAATAGGTTTGGATAATTAAACAAACTGATTCTAAATTTGCAACTGGATCTAAATCGGTCATAAACCGGTTCATCGTTCAAATCGATTTTTAAAATCCGTTTAAAAATCGGTTATAGCAAGAACCAGATCACAAACCGGTTTTTTTTAAACGGATTTTTGAAATCTTATTTTTTAAATGGATTTTTTTTTTTTTCAAAAACCCGGTTTTTTAAAACATATTTTTCAAAATTCGGTTTTTTTTTCCCAAAAAGAACTAGTTTATAAAACCGGATTTTAAAAAAATCTGGTTTTGTTTCCATACAAAACTGGTTTATAGAACCAGATTTTTCAACAATTCGGTTTTTTACATATAAAACTGGTTTTTAAAAGAGGGTTTGTGAAAAATCCAGTTTTTTACATAAAAGAATGGTTTCGTAACTGAATTTTAAAAAGAAAAATCATTGGATAATATTCTATTTCACTAGCCAACAAAGTCATAAGAATGAGTATGATATGCTTCTTTATCCCTTGATGCGAGACAATGGTTTAATTATTATCACCCAACAGTATTTTAAACTGAAAAGGATGTAGGATTTGTATGTCTTATCATGTCCATCAGGCAAGTGAATTTTGGGAAAGTATCATGAATCTTATACTCAATCGAGTTTTACAAACCAGAGCAGAGTAAAAATTAGTAAAGAATTCAAAGGTTAAGGTTTTTTTTTTTTTTTCCCATCAAAAGTAATCATAGCCGAAGATTAATATTTTTCAACTTAGAAATAACCGATGCGAATTTTGCTTCTATAAAAAAATTAGTTAAAGTTAATTATGTAATTTTGGTCCCAGCTGAAAATACCATTTTTTGCTTTGGTCCCTCTTTAGTTTACTTTTTAACTTTTTGGTAAAATGTTTTGAAAGAAATGCTAGTTTTGTTCCCGTCCATTAGTGAATCATGGTTAGTACTTATGTTACAAATGCAGCAATTAACATAGGGCATATTTTTTTTTTTTAACCATGTCAGCACTATATACGCTCATCAACAACCTGAACTAAAAAAGAGAAAGAAAACAAATTACCAAAATGAAATATATATCAAGGAAAAAACATATTCGAAATTAATAAAGAAATGAGATTTAATGAAGTTGGATGGTTAGGATTTTAGTTAGCCATTAGGGAGACATTAGCTATGAGAAACCAACCCTCGAAGAAAATATTTGAACACGACCTTATAGAACTCTAATTTGCCTACTATAAATATAAACCGAGCTCAAAAAAATATCCTTCAAAACTCACATCAATTAAGTTGCATCAATGATCAAATCTTATTCTCTGTGATCAACTACATGAATTGAGGGACACTGCAATACCTTAATATAAATTATGACTATTGAAAAACTATTTTACCGTCCAACATGAATAATATGCATTATCATTAGCTTTTCTCGTTTTGATGACAACTATGATTGAAGTAATAACATAGCTCAATGAACCACCAAAATAAAATCCAATAAATAATATAGCTTCAGTTCTTTAGATAGCCTTCATTATTTGCCGTCAATCCCCAACTAATCATTTACAAAACAAAAATATATAAGCAAAGTTTCAGTTTCAGAAACTTTTGATTGCATAAATAGTGTACAACTTGGACCAATCTGAATACCCATCAAGCCAAAATGACTGCATATTAAGGGTTGTAACTTGAGATAGAACAAAACTAAGCTTTTACGTAGGAGGGGTACCCTGATCCTTGCCTTGATAGAGAGTCTCAAGACGTTCCTTGGCGCGGTGAACTTTGGACTGGAGATAAAAACTCCCATTCTTGGCATTATTCTCAAACAAAGTGTTGTATTTCTGCAAGGAAGAAGTATGTATAAGTAAATATTATAACAACAAATGGGTAATAAGAAAACACAAATGAATGAATAATAGACTAGCCTTTAAAACATCCTCCCAAGGAGTTTCCTCGGTCACACCAAGAATCTGCCGAGCCTCATGCTCTGTCATAACTTTGCTAGCTCTGCGGACAGCATTTTGCATCGTCTCTTGTGCAACACCATTTCTAGAGGCATCTGGAACAACATAAGGCAAGGAAAATGACAGGATTTTAGAACCACTATGTGTATAAATTGGCTACTGCACAACATGACAAACAGAAAACTAAGGATCCGTTTGATTTGCCAAAAAAAATAAGAGACGACAAGGGAGAAATAATTGAACTTCGCATGCTTTTTAAAGTAATCTAAGTTCTGGACAAAAAACAACTCAAGAAACAACACAAAACTCTTGATTTTTACTGCCCACTGAAGCAGGTCAAAATTTCATGGTTCAATTTACAAACGGGCTGCTGCTAATGATATGACACATTTTATCGAAGTACAAGCAGGACGTAAAATTGGCAAAGTGCCTCAAATATAGTGTGACCTAACGCATCCATGAAATTAAAGATACCAAACTGCAGTTAGACCTGCAATGCTGTATGGATCATAATGCAGGACAGTGAGCGGCAACCATGCGCAAGAAGATGAAGGTCATGGAAATAATAGATTAATGGGTAATCTAGGATGGATAAGAATAGGACTAAGATAATAAGATAGAAAGTTGGAGTGGTTTCCAGATGAAAAAAGAAAAAGTTATGGATAACCATTTCATATGGTTTAGACGTTTAGTCAATGTAAAACAATGACCTGCAGTCCTACACACTACACAAATCTCAGAAGTGAAATTTCATATTATCAACCTTTAAAGACATGTAGGAGAAACTGTTGAGTACTCTGATAGTAGCGGGCCATGGAATTGAAAAAACATTATTAAATTTAATATAGAAGGTTACAATAGAGTATGCAAGAATTCCGGATAGAGAAGGAGACCTGAACAGACATGGAGAAGGACTGTCAAGAACTCAAGTTATTTAGGGCAAACAAAGTACATGATCACAGTGGCTCACAAGAAACCATGGTGAAAAACTCCATGGAGAGGAAATAAGGTCCTTTTGATGTTGTGCAAAAGAAGAAAAGGGGAAGAACAAGAGTACAAAGATGGAGGATAAGAGATCCTCCAAATTAGTACCAAATTCAAAGAAAAGTTTGTCTAGTGTTACCGTAATTAGTGCTTGATCAAAAGGTTATCATACAAATTCCAAATGAAAAACTGTCTTTTTATTCAACCAAAATGGGATAGGCCCTGGATCAGAATTGTCTCTCAGGGTTAGTAAGATGAAGATAAGTTGTGCCTTATGAGTGTGATGACTACTCCTGAATAAAAAGGGAATTGGATAACATTAACAAATTCGGTAAACACGGAAGGGGCTTTGATCTTCCAAAACTTCATAGAAATCTAAAAGATTTGAGCAGTTGGATTACGAATTAAGAAATTGTAAATAGGGTTCAGACTTCAAGGCCACATCATCCATACACCGGCAAAACAAAGAAATAAAAGGAATCAATATTGCTCAGAACTTAACTAGGTTAGCACTTAGCAGAGTCTATTATTAAGATCACCTTAAAATGAAAGTTTTAAAAAACACCTGAACCTGGGAGTGTAAAAATGAGAGACTGATGCAAAATGAAAAGTCAATGAAGGCTAAGAACATCATCAGATATGGAAGAAGGCCCAGATCGTGCAAGGGTTTTCCAAAAGGATCATACTCGACAAGATGACATGTAGAGTAGACAAAACAGGAAAAAGGATGCACCAACTCCCGGTCTATTGTAGGCTTGCAACAAATATCCTAACTAACCAGGTGGACCCTCTTACTATCAAAACTTCAAATGAAAAATCTCATTGTAGAATCTAATAACTAGCAGTTTCCTTTTCGATAAAACTAGGGTCTCTAGCCAAGCCATCTCCTTCCACTCTAACTCTTCAATCACACTTATCTTCCTTTTACAATTATAATGCTCACCATTCCATAAAAGTGTTTGGAATAAGCATCCCTTCCTTATCCCACTTTTTCCTGCCCATCACCGCCTGACTAATTAATATCCTTATAACGAATCTCATCAAATTCATTAACAACAAAAGCTAGTCAGCCTGTTGGGGTATTCATATGGTCATCCATCCCACTCATATTTCACGGAGAACTACCCATTTGTTAATCCTTAAAAAGCGTGGTGCTGAAACCACGTATTCACGAAGTGAAAAGGGTGAAAGAAATCATCATACATGGGTTTGTGAAAGAAACAACTAGTCAATCTGTAATGAACTACATATTGAATGTAACTATAAAGCATGTAATCCCTCTCGTATGGTCTTCTCACAATATGCTATTCAACCCTGAGAATCTAGGATTTCATTCAATACTGTCTAAACATTAGCCATGAAGACTCCACATACCATACGTATGCAAAACAATGGCACCAATATTTCATTCTGAACTTTTCCCCCGTGACGATTCAAACTTGTTGACATTATTCCCTTAATAAAAGGATTCGTTATCATGCATGGCATAGCCCATGGAAACCCACCCTGCCCCTCCAGTAGAAAAACAAATAATAACCACCATAAATCTTTAGAAACCAAAGATAGCTACTACATCTTGAAAATTGTGTAGAAACTGAAAAGCTGGCCGGTAATTATGTCATAAAATGATTTTGGGGTTTGAAAATAGTTTTAAGCAGTATTTCCATGTGGTATATATTCAAGGAAATATCAATAATTCAATTAAAACACAATAAAAGTAAACCCCGAATTGAATGGTAAGTCAGCATGCAGTTAGTTTGTAACATAAATCACAAATTTGGAAAGCTTACTATTAAGCGCCTGACGATATGCCTGAACGACTGCTCTTGCCAATATTCCCCCACCCATCACAATCAAGTTTGCAAGAATCTTAGCAGCCTGCACAGCGCAATTGGCTTAAAGTTAATATGTGCAATCAGGGAGCTTTCCAGACAATGAATCTCAATAGAACATTCATGAATAGGAAAAAAAAATGATAATAAAGAAATATTATGAGATGATAAGAGAGAAGAATGTCAGTCCATCTGCGTTTTGGTAGAAACACCACGAAAACCAAATTGCAGAGCACCAAAGGGATAGCAAAAGAGTCACCCCATCCGGGGCAAGATATAGAGACCAATAGAAATAATTGAAAATTCAACCATCACTCTCAAAGCAAATACCAACTACTTCAAAAACATCCTCATAAGTCATCAATCAATACTTTTCCCTTTCATTTTGGTACATAATACCTAGGGGTGTTCGCGGATTGGTTCGGTTCGGTTTTGTTCAAAATACCAACCCATCCGATAACAAAATATACATTGCGGTTTCGGTCCGGTTCGGTTTAAAATTTCATTGGCGACGGTGGTACAAGGCGCAGCAGCAGAGGACTGCTTCTCCCAAATCATTTCAGAGTCAGAACCAACAATAATGACTCACAATGCTGTTACAACAGAGACCCAAAACAACAGTGTTGCAGAGAATGTGGGTCTTTCTATGAAACAACAACAAAGTAAGAACTAAGAAATGGTGGAGAAATCTTACCCCCATTGGCGGTCGTGAGATGATGGCGAGTTGGCACAGCTTCTGGTTGAGGGAGCGGCGGTAGAAGAGAGGTGGAAAGTTAAGGAGAGGCAGCGACGGTAGTGGGAGGCGGCGGCGGTAGTGGGAGGCGGCGGCGGTAGAGGAGAGGCGGCGGTCGTGAGATGATGATGAGATGATGACGAGTTGGCGAGGAAGAGGCGGCGAAGGTAGAGGAGATGGCGAGATGCGGCGGCGACGGTAGCGGTTTGTGCAGCGGCGGTGGGGTTTCTCTCTTGTGTTTGAGAGCAATGAGCACTTGAGCAGCAGTAGTGCAGTACCCCCAAAACCTAAAGGCTTGTTTGGATGAGAGGGAGCTAAGAGGATGGAAAAGGAAAATTTTAATGTTCCATTGTTTGGGAGTAAAGGGTGGAATGAAAAGGGTATCCCAAAGTCCCTAATTTTTCAAATACTTTCCCCTCTAAATCCCCAAATTCATTCCCCCCAAATTTGGGAGGTAAATGGTGGAATGGAAATGAAATCCTTATATTTCCATTCCATCCCCTTCCCTTCCAAACTCCCAAACAAAGCCAAAAAGTAAAAACACAACATTAACGGAGGGACAAAACGCTGCGTTTCTAATGTACATAGGGAAGGATCAGTTCGGTTTGGACCGGTTCGGTTTTTCAACTGAAACTGAAAACCGAACTGAACCGATCAGTTTTTAGAGAATAAATCCAAAACAAAACCAGTAAATGCGGTTTTTTTTGACCGGTTTGCAGTTTTTAATTGGACCGGTTTGGTTTTGAACACCTCTAATAATACCTAGGGGTGTAACGGTTCGGTCCGGTCTATGATGAATTTTAGGGATCGAACCAATTAAAATCATGCAGTCGGTCCGGTCTGGTTCAGATATTTATCATATATAAAGACCGGACCGGATTAGACCATTCATGAATGGTCCGATCCGGTCCATAGACCATAATAATAATACAATTTTAATAAAAAAAAGTTTTTTTTTTCTTTTTTTCCACTGGATAACATTTCTATCTTCATATTCCGGACAACATACAAACATAGCAAATATAAACACTGAAATAGGATAAGAACTAATGATGACCATTGAACTAATGAACCATAAAAATGAACATTGAACTAATGAACCATATAAACAGCATAAGAACTAATGATGAACATTGAACTAATGAACCATAAAAACTAATTAAAACCAACCTCAAAGGGAGAACTCCGACGGCGGCACTGGAAGGCAGCGGCGACGACACTGGACGGCAGCGAGAGAGAGGCACGAAGGCATGGAGGGATAGCGACAAGCGAAACCGGAGGCACGGAGGGAAACGGAGAAGGAGGTAGCGAGATTGGGGAGAGAGATCGGAGGGAAAGAGAATCGACGGACGACAGGTGAGGGTAGAACAGAGGGAGAGAGAGAATCGGCGACGGCGGGTGAGGGTAGAACGGAGGGAGAGAGAAATCGGCGGGTGAGGGCGGACGACGGGTGAGGGTAACGCAGGGAGAGAGAGAAACCGGCGGCTGGAGGGAGTTTGCTTCGCTGTTAGGGATTTAGGGTTGGAAAATTTACTAATAGTGTGTGGCTGTGTGAGTGCTTTGGCCTTTGTGTGTGATTTTTATTTTTTACTTTTTTAATACCTACATCACAAAACTAAACCTATGTCTTGAACCTAATATACCCCCGACGAACTAAGCTAAGCCAATTTGACAATCGAAAAATGGCATGGTCGGGGCTATAATGAAAACAAGCACAAGTTAAAACTTCTAGGTATTAAAAAATTCACATAACAATCAATGAAAAATCACTCATCAAAAATCTATTCCTCAAAGATCAATCAAGATATGCCAAACAATACATTATAAGAAATGTCCTCTTAGGATCCGAATACCCGAAAAGAACCCAATTCAAAAATACTACATCTATTAATTTCTATAAGAAAACAAGAAGGAAAAAAATCAAAAGGGTGATTTCTAATTTACTTGAAAAAAATAAATACTGCAGCTACACAAATATCTCCCCATAGCTTCTTCAAAAGCAAAAAAAATAAAAAATGATAGAAACAAATAAGAAAGGCGTATATGAAGTTACCATAACTTGAGAATCAACAACAAAATGAACCCTTGTAAAATAATAAAAAATAAAAAGCTTGGATTTTTTATTCTTGGAGAATGAGAAATTTCAGGGTTAAGTGACCCCTATCGAATTGAGCTATCGGGCAAAGAAATGCTTTATGGGATTTCCGCAACAAGAACAACAACAACGTCGATTTTTCGAGGGGAAGAGAGCAACGTGCAGAGAGGGAAAAAGAAGACCGTGAAAGTAGAGGCTAGGGTTCCAATTTGGGATTTCTAAGAACTAGTGTCTGCCCATGAAAATAGAAAATTTTTTTAAAAAAATTGGTAAATTATAGATATGGTGCAATTACTATTATAGACATGATCAAAATAATCCTCCATTGGTTTTCAAATAAGAATTTTCTGAATATCAACTCTCACTCCAAAAGTTGAGTAGAATAAAGGTAACTAAAATAAATTTACATTGAAAAATAAAATATTGATATTAAAATTCATTAAAGAATAAAATATGTGTTACAAATTTTAATTTGTATATAGGGTGGTTGATAGATTGGCTTATTGTGGTAAAAGAGAAATGCTAAGGAATAATCTCATCGCAGTATTCAAAAGTTGATTCTACTTAATTTTATCCCTTGTGTTAAAGATAGCAATTCAGACTACACGATCGGATTTGGGCCAGCCTATTTCAGAATCAGGCCATAGTCGGCTGGGCCCAAAAAAGGTTAGTGTATAATTCAGGCTAAAAAAAACTAAAGTAGATAGTAAGTTAATTTTTTAATTAAATCGGACCAACTTTTTATGAATATCAGTGGGTTGGCCTTTGTTGATACCCAAAAATATGACAACCCAATTATAAGGCCCAAAAACATAGCCAGACCCAAATCCATTAAGCATGCCAAATATACGAGCTGAATCAAGGAACTACGGAAAAAGAGTAACAACGAAGAAGGGAGCACCTGGGGTATATGTTTGCACACGAAGGCGCACCCCACTCCCAGAGAGCACACAAGCAGACAAGGAGCTACTCCAACTCCCCATAACACATGCAGCTTGCACAAGAAGCCAGAAGGAATTTTGCCTACCTCATCTAGGCCCTTCCCAAGAGAGAGATGGGAATGGTATGCCTTGTATGCCTTCCTCTTCCAGGCATTAATGGCATAGCTGAAAATGGTAAAAGGACAAACTGGCACCTGATAAAGAAGGAAGAAGGCAGCAACAAAGAAGGGTAAAGGTGCATGGACCAGTGGACAAAGAGGAAAAGGCAATGACTAGTGGACAAAAGGAGCACTATATATGTTAGATCACACGAGGAGATTGTTAGATCCGATGTGAAGGTTTTGATAATGACAAAGGATGACAAAAAGTTTTGCACAAGCTACAAATGTTTTGATCAAGCTCAAGTATGAAGAAGTTCATCAATCAACAACAAACAACAAATGATGAAGAGAGAGCAAGCTCATGAAGATTCAATTTGTGTTAAATTGTAATATCTTTAGTTTGAGTCTTTTATTTTGATGAGTTCGGGTAGAGTCATTAGAGGGTAGTGAATCTCTATCAAGTGCATGATTATATCCTAATTTGAGTATTCACTCAACCTAAAATCAATAGGTGGCTAAAAGGTTTGAAAGGAAAGGTTTAGTTTTGAGAAAACAAGTTTTAATTGAATTTAGCAGTGGCTAATCGATTAATGGGTTAGGATTAATCGATTAACACACATGTTACAGTGGTTAATCGATTAAGCCATGTGTTAATCTATTAACATCTGTAAAACTGGTTTTTAAAATACGTTTTTCACTTCTCAAAATCAGTTTTTAATGTTCCTAACTTTTGGGTATTCTATATATATAAACATTTTCCTAACTTTTGTGAATCATTAGAACAAACTAACATCATTTTCATATCAATTTTACATAGATCAAAGCCACACTATTCTCTCTCACTTTCATAGATCAAAGCTTTCATCTTTTACATTCTTTGATCAAGAATCTTTGAATCTCTCATATTAGTATTTTCATAGTTCTTGAAAGAGATTCATAGGATTGTTATTTGTTTTCATTTTGAGTTGTAATCATTGCAAAGAAGGCAAGCTATCTACAACAAAGGAAGATTTGGTGGTTGTTCATCAAACAAAAGAAGTCTTGGAAGTCTTGTTGTGTTGACAAGCATTTGGTAGTCTTGGTGTGAGGCATCATCAAGCAAAGTGGAAGACTTGTTGTGGGGATATCAACAAGCAAGGGAAGAGGTTAGATTAGATTCAATAGGGTTGCAAGACAAGAGTGTGGTATCTCTTGGAGGCTATCAAGAAGGGAGTCTTGAGAGGCATTTACTTGTAATTTGAGAACTCTAATTCCTCATAGTGAAGAATCTCTCTTGGTTGAAGAGGGGACTGGATGTAGCTCTCAAGTGGATGAGAGTGAACCAGGATAAATCTATGTGCAGTATCTCTATTCCCTTAACTCTTTACATTCAAGTTATTTCATATTGTTCTTGGTAGAAAACCTAGAAAAGATTGATTTTCATAATTGATTGAATTGAATCTTAATTGTGCAAATTGATTTTGGGAAAATCATTTTCATAACCTAGGTAATCAATAAGAATATTGGTGTTAATCAATTCCGCTTAATCTCTGATCATACGTGTGTAACTGATTGATTTTCGTATTTGATTGAAAAGTGATTTTTCAGTTTTAACAGTGATTAATCGATTAACAGGAGGTGTTAATCGATTAACCAAAAGCAAGCTTTCAGTCACTAATCGATTAATTGGTCAGCTTAATTGATTAACTTGTGTTTTTCAAGGGTTAATCGATTAATCAACTTGCTTAATCGATTAAGGGCTGAAACTTTGTGTAAAAATCATTTGTTTTAATTGTTTCGATTCGTTTTTTTCGAAAATCTTTCAAGGTTTTTCTAACACCTATTCAACCCCCATTCTAGGTGTTATCTTAGGGTTTCTTAGTCTATTCACCCACCGATTGTAGTTTTTACAATATAAAGGTGCCACCATCAACCAACAACAACAACAACAAAAAACACAGCAACAACACACTGAAACAACATACAAACACATGGTTCTCTTCTCTAAGTTTCAGAGAAAGAACACTAGAGAGAGGCAACAGTGAGAAACGTGAGAGGAGTGAAGTGAGTACTGAGAGCGCTCACCCTCTCAAAGTCACTTCACCACTGCAACTACTGCACCAGTGATGAGACTCACCACCATGGCCAACTTTCTGCAAGTATCAGTCCTAATCTCTACTGAAGAAGGCGTCCCTACCACCAAAGGCGCACCCTACCATAGTTAAAATAATAAGTAGCAGTATTCTTCCACTTGTAATACCTGTATCACTTGTACGCCTTCAAGGCCATAATTTCATTAAGTTTACGAACCCATTAATCTCTGTGTAATTACATCTTTTGCAATAAAAAGATCCGAAACAGCCTTAAGCCCAACATTCAAGCCTCATGAAAGAGGATAAAAAAGACTTGAAATCTATTTGAATCGGTTTTTAAGAGTTTGAGCCCACTAACTAATCAACGGAGCTCAAGTCTCTTAGTAGGGCTTAACTTTTTTGCTATCTTTTGCTTATTGCCTGTTGCACATATGTGTGAATAAATTTAACTTATTAAATATTTTTTTCACATATTATTTTTATAAAATTAATGATATTTTTGTACTTTTCTACCCTTTATATTTTTTTAAAACTTTTCTCTTCATCACATCACCCATCACATCTTTTTTATGTCTCTTCTCCTTGTACTGTCTATACCTAAAAAGAAGTAGTATGAGAGAAACGTTTCTTTTTTTATTTTTTAATAAAAACTCTTGAGTAAGGTAACTTTTAACCGTATAAACTAATTAATTTTGATAACGTTATAGAACTGGTGAAACTATAAGTTGAAGTTGAATCTTAGGAGATTCTAATTTTCCTTTCATTGAGTAATATTGTAACCCTTTCAGATGTGCTTGTGACTTTATGCATGCAGAAGTCACAACTCTACGTTTGTAACACCCTATGTGAATTATTAATACCTACATCACAAAACTAAACCTATGTCTTGAAACTATTATAACCCCGACGAACTAAGCTAAGCCCATTTGACAATCGAAAAATGGCATGGTCAAGGCTATAAAGAAAACAGGCACAAGTTAAAACTTCTACGTATTAAAAAATTCACATAACAATCAATGAAAAATCTCTCAACAAAAATCTATTCCTCCAAGATCAATCAAGATAAGCCAAACAATACATTATAAGAAATGTCCTCTAGGATACGAATACCCGAAAAGAACCCAATTCAAAAATACTACAGCTATTAATTTCTATAAGAAAACAGGAAGGAAAAAATCAAAAGGGTGATTTCTAATTTACTTGAAAAAAAATAAATACTACAGCTACACAAGGAACACAGATATCTCCCCATAGCTTCTTCAAAAGCAAAAAAGAAAATAAAATGATAGAAACAAATAAGAAAGACGCATATGAAGTTACCATAGCTTGAGAATCAACAACAAAATGAACCCTTGTAAAATAATAATAATAAATAAAAAGCTTGGATTTTTTATTCTTGGAGAATGAGAAATTTCAGGGTTAAGTGACCCCTATCGAATTGAGCTATCGGGCAAAGAAATGCTTTGTGGGATTTCTGCAACAAGAATAACAACAATGTCGATTTTTCGAGGGGAAGAGGGAAACGTGCAGAGAGGGAAAAAGAAGATCGCGAAAGCAGAGGCTAGGGTTCCAATTTGGGATTTCTAAGAACTAGTGTCTGCCTATGAAAATGGAAAAAAAATTAAAAAAAATTGGAAAATTATAGATATGGTGCAATTACTATTATAGACATGATCAAAATAATATAATCCTCCCTTGGTTTTGAAATAAGAATTTTCTGAATATCAACTCTCACTCCAAAAGTTGAGTAGAATAAAGGTAACTAAAATAAATTTACATTCAAAAATAAAATATTTATATTAAAATTCATTAAAGAATAAAATATGTGTTACAAATTTTAATTTGTATATAGAGTAGTTGATAGATTGGCTTATTGTGGTAAAAGAGAAATGCTAAGGAATTATCTCACCGCAATATTCAATAGTTGATTCTTGCTAATTTTATCCCTTGTGGTAAAGATAACAATTCAGACCACACAATTGGATTTGGGTCAGCCTATTTCAGAATCAGGCCATAGTCGGCTGGGCCCAATAAAGGTTAGTGTATAATTCGGGCTAAAAAAACTAAAGTATATAGTAGGTTAATTTTTAAATTAAATCAGACCAACTTTTTATGTATATCATTGAATTGGCCTTATGCTCAACATTCCAGCCTCATGAAAGAGGATAAAAAAGACTTGAAATCTATTTGAATCGGTTTTTAAGCGTTTGATCCTGCTAACTAATCAACGGAGCTCAAGTCTCTTAGTAGGGATTAACTTTTTTGCTATTTTTTGCTTATTGCCTGTTGCACAGATGTGTGAATAAATTTAACCTATTAGATATTTTTTTCACATATTATTTTTAAAAAAGTAAAGATATTTCTGTACTTTTCTACCCTTTGTATTTTTTTAAATATTTTCTCTTCATCACATCACTCATCACATCTTTTTTATGTCTCTTCTCCTTGTACTGTCTATACCTAAGAAAAAGTAGTATGAGAGAAACGTTTCTTTGTTTTTTATTTTTTAATAAAAATTCTTGAGCAAGATAACTTTTAACTGTGTAAACTAATTAATTTGGATAACGTTATAGAACTGGTGAAATTATAAGTTGAAGTTGAATCTTAGGGGATTCTAATTTTCCTTTCATTGAGTAATATTGTAACCCTTTCAGTTGTGTTAGTGACTTTTTGCATGCATAAGTCACAACTCTACGTTTTGTAACACCCTATGTGAATTATTAATACCTACATCACAAAACTAAACCTATGTCTTGAACCTAATATACCCTCGACGAACTAAGCTAAGCCCATTTGACAATCGAAAAATGGTATGATCAGGGGTAATGAAAACAAGCACAAGTTAAAACTTCTAGGTATTATAAAATTAACATAAAAATCAATGAAAAATCTCTCATCAACATTCTATTCCTCCAAGATCAATCAAGATATGCCAAACAATACTTTATAAGAAATGCCCACTTAGGATCCGAATACCCGAAAAGAACCCAATTCAAAAATACTACAACTATTAATTTCTATAAGAAAACGAGAAGGAAAAAAATCAAAAGGGTGATTTCTAATTTACTTGAAAAAAAAATACTGCAGCTACACAAGGAACACAGATATCTCCCCATAGCTTCTTCAAAAGTTAAAAAAAAATGATAGAAACAAATAAGAAAGGCGCATATGAAGTTACCATAGCTTGAGAATCAACAACAAAATGAACCCTTGTAAAATAATAATAAATAAGAAGCTTGGATTTTTTATTCTTGGAGAATGAGAAATTTCAGGGTTAAGTGACCCCTATCGAATTGAGCTATCGGGCAAAGAAATGCTTTGTGGGATTTCTGCAATAAGAACAACAACAGCGTCGATTTTTCGAGGGGAAGAGAGAAACGTGCAGAGAGGGAAAAAGAAGATTGCGAAAGCAGAGGCTAGGGTTCCAATTTGGGATTTCTAAGAACTAGTTTCTGCCTATGAAAATGGAAAAAAAATTAAAAAAATTGGAAAATTATAGATATGGTGCAATTACTATTATAGACATGATCAAAATAATCCTCCATTGGTTTTCAAATAAGAATTTTCTGAATATCAACTCTCACTCAAAAGTTGAGTAGAATAAAGGTAACTAAAATAACTTTACATTGAAAAAAAAATATTTATATTAAAATTCATTAAAGAATAAAATATGTGTTACAAATTTTAATTTGTATATAGGGTGGTTGATAGATTGGCTTATTGTGGTAAAAGAGAATTGCTAAGGAATTATCTCACCACAATATTCAATAGTTGATTCTTGCTAATTTTATCCCTCGTGTTAAAGATAGCTATTCAGAGTACACGATCAGATTTGGGTCAGCCTATATCAGAATCAGGTCATAGTCGGTTGGGCCCAAAAAAGTTTAGTGTATAATTCGGTTTAAAAAAAACTAAAGTATATAGTTGGTTAATTTTTTTAATTAAATCAGACCAACTTGAAATCTATTTGAATCGGTTTTTAAGAGTTTGAGCTCGCTAACTAATCAACGGAGCTCAAGTCTCTTAGTAAGGCTTAACTTTTTTGCTATCTTTTGCTTATTGCCTGTTGCACAGATGTGTGAATAAATTTATTTTATTAAATATTTTTTTCACATATTATTTTTATAAAAGTAATAATACTTTTGTACTTTTCTCTTCATCACATCACCCATCACATCTTTTTTATGTCTCTTCTCCTTGTACTGTCTATACCTAAAAAAAAGGTAGTATGAGAGAAACGTTTCTTTTTTTATTTTTTAATAAAAAATCTTGAGTAAGATAACTTTTAACTGTGTAAACTAATTAATTTGGATAACGTTATAGAACTGGTGAAATTATAAGTTGAAGTTGAATCTTAGGGAATTCTAATTTTCCTTTCATTGAGTAATATTGTAACGCTTTCAGTTGTGTTAGTGACTTTATGCATGCATAAGTCACAACTCTACGTTTATAACACCCTATGTGAATTATTAATACCTACCTCAAAAACTAAACCTATGTCTTGAACCTAATATACCCCGACGAACTAAGCTAATCCCATTTGACAATTGAAAAATGGCATGGTCAGGGCTATAATCAAAACAAGCACAAGTTAAAACTTCTAGGTATTATAAAATTCACATAACAATCAATGAAAAATCTCTCATCAACAATCTATTCCTCCAAGATCAATCAAGATATGCCAAACAATACATTATAAGAAATGCCCTCTTAGGATCCGAATACCCGAATAGAACCCAATTCAAAAATACTACAACTATTAATTTCTATAAGAAAACAAGAAGGAAAAAAATCAAAAAGGGTGATTTCTAATTTACTTGAAAAAAAATAAATACTGCAGCTACACAAGGAACACTGATATCTCCCCATAGCTTCTTCAAAAGCAAAAAAATAAAAATAAAAATGAGAGAAACAAATAAGAAAGGCGCATATGAAGTTTGTAACATCCTACTTTTTATACTTTAAGAAAATACTTTAATTTAATATTTTTTATGAAAATATTCGGGGTTTATTAAAATTTTGACAAAGTTTCCTTTATAAATTGGACTTTCCCCGAATAGAATTAAACCTGTCAGTCCAGAACAGTTTTCAATCCAGTAAAAATATAACTTTCAATTCAAAGTATTCAATATTAGGCCATACTTAAAACTTATCAAAAGAAGAATATACATATAACTCTTCAAATATACAAAACGCTTAAACCAAATAAAATCATTAATTACAATTATATTTACAAAAATCTATTTATTACAAATTAGGACCTATGAAAGGTTGCTCGAACTTCGTGACCCTTGGGTCACTTATACCAATATACTCTCTACTATGAGTATGTCGTTCTCGGCCTTGATCCTTTCGTGCCTGATTCCTTGGTGTACCTAATATGTCCACTGTAAGGGTGAGTACTTTGAAATCTAGATCAAAGAAAACGTTTAAAAACAGTAATAAGTCATAAATAAGCATATTCATGCACAATCAATATCAATTAACAATTAACAATTAAAACATTCCGTCCTTATTCAATGTGTAACTATCCATACTCAGAGTGTCGTAATTTAATATAATACTATAATACGCAATCACATGGTTATGCTATGCTAACGTCACACTTAGATGATTTAATTCTCGAATCCAACATTGAACACTTTATCTCATTTTAAACACTTTAACACTTTTGTTTGGATTCAACGAATTAAAACATCTATACAATGCATTCACACTTTCCCTTTTCACTTTCACACTTTAACTTTTAAACACTTTAACAATAACAATCATGTACATTGTACTTCACCTCCACTCCGGAAGGTCCCTCATACAATGCACAAGTTTAAAGATAACAATTAACACTTTTAACGATTGGGTACATTGTGCTTCACATTCTCCCCGAAGGAGGGTTCCTCATACAATGTACCTTAACACTTTTAACCCTTTTTCACTTTAACAATAACAACACAACCACCTCACATACCCTCCCTCCACTCTGGGGAAAAACCGACCAGGAGTAAGTATTTCTCAACCTATAGGTGGATACTTCACCTCCTTACTTAGGGAGGTCCCTCATATCCGCTTGCACAACACTTCACCTCCACTTAGGAAGGTCCCTCATGCGATTTGGGTTGATTTGTCCAAATCGGGCTTTAGCAGAAATCACCCTCGACTGGCCCAAAGAAACCAAAGTAAATAGAATTATTATGGTTTGCGTAGAACCAACCCCCAATACGGGAAGCAAACCCGTATCCTTTGCAGGATCAAAGTTCTCCATAATAATTCCTAACATTTACTCTTGTCCTCATCAATCACAAAGCAACGTGTGTTTTTCCCCTACTCTTAACGTCCACCTTTACACCATGCATGATCCAATGTTCTAAGTGTTTCTCAATTGAATTTAATACTCTCTTTGTTCTTTAGAAAAATGTCATTTTATTGGTTTAAACTCAATTGAGAAATACTTGGTCCTATTTGATGCATAACTATATGAATGTCACCTTTTTATTTTATAAACATACACTTTATACTTATAATAATGGTAACCATAAAAACAATGTCAATCAACAAATCAGAAGTCAACCAGTCAAATTAGTCGACATACTCAGGTATGTCTCAGGGACTGTAATTTAAATCACCTCTCTAAAGTTCTTCACTTCCTATTTTAACCATTCACAGAATCAGTTAATATAAACATAGGAAAAACTGTTCGTATGGTCCCCTAAGTTATTTATTTGTTCCAATCTGGTCCTCTAAGTCATTTTTGTTTGAAAGTGGTCCCCTAACTCATGTAAAATTAGCATTGTTAATCATTTCCGTTCATTACCACCCAACATCATCTATTTAAGTTGACGTGGCAGCCAGAGTGTCCAATGTAGACGATCCACGTGTACCCTCCCTTTTACCATGTTAAAAGTTTAAAATGGTGGAGTCAAACGACACCGTTTTGGTGCTTGAAGCCACTCACTTCATCTTCTCCTTTCTTCCATGATAAGTCTATGAGCTAAGAGAGAAAAACACTAAACTTTGGAGGGAAAACAGAGGGTTGCTAGGGCATTTTCTAAGAGAGAACGAACTGCAACATTGTCGTTGATTATGAGCTCGATATGGAGTTCGTTAATGGACGAAAAGGACTAACGGTGCTAACGTTACATGAGTTAGGGGACCACTTCCAAAAAAAAAAAGACTTAGGGGACTAGATTGAACAAAAAAATAACTTAGGGGACCAAACAAGTAGTTTTGCCTATAAACATACATATTATTGGAACTTAGGGTTTTCTAGCTAAACTCTACCCTCTTATCCATCAACCTAACCAATCAACAAATATACCTATTTATAACTCTATTACTATAATTAAACCCTTTCTCTAACACTAGACCAAAGTACACCCCTTACCTCTTGAAGAGAAGAGGAGAAGGATGAGAATTTGAGGGAGCACCAACACCCACTCCAATCCAAGCTTCCTAAGTGCTTCCTCTCTTGATTCCTATGGCTCCTCAAGTTCCTTGAATGGATTTGAGACTCCGATGACCAATTGCACACTTTAGGGTTTAGGGTTCAATTTGAGGGTTTTGTGAGAAAGAGAGGGAATTGAAAATTGAGAGAGGGAAATCCATGAGGGAGTATTTGGGGGATGATTTGGGGGATTGATTTGTGGATTCATGGTGGTGGCTGTGTTAAATCACAAGCCCTAGGGGAGGAAAGGAAGAGAGAATTCATGGAAGAGAGAAGAGAGAGGAAACTTTGTGAAAAATGGCTCAAAAACAAGTTTATAAGGCTGTTTCAGCAGTGGTTAATCGATTAACTGGGTGGTTAATCGATTAACCAGTGTAATTTTGGCCAAAACCAACATTCAGGCCTTAATCGATTAACCCCATGCTTAATCGATTAAGTCGTGTGCATCATTCAGGTCTTAATCGATTAACTCATGGCTTAATCGATTAACTGGTTCAACCCACCATTTCTTTGAACTTCAAAGTGTCATAACTTTTTCGTTAACCGTCGGATCTTGCTCAAATTTTGAGGCAAGCTTCCTAAGACACCTATCTTAACATCCAATGGTGGAATTTGGGTTTAGAGCTATGGATCTTATATTTCTAACTTTCTAAAGTCCTATGCTCTTAATCCTTAAATAACATTTCTAAACCACAATCTTAACCTAACATATTCCTTTCTCTTCACTCTTAACCTATTCTAACTTATTTATACCTCACACAAACCTACTCTTAGCTAATCACTACCTTCTAAACACTTAAACACATACTAATTCGAATACCAATTATCGTTTCTAAACGAAATCGACACTTAAGAATACTAAGGCACTCATCGAAATTCTACTCACTAATGCACCTAATCACTTACCAAATTTGGGGATGTTACAATTCTCCCCCACTTATATGAATTTCGTCCCCGAAATTCGACTTACTTAAAAGAAAAGGGAGGATATAGAGCTATATGCTCGACTAAAGGAGAGGTATTAACCTAATTCAGGATAGACAAAATCTTGGGGATTTACTCCCCCACTTAGGATGCAACTCCGGTTGGGTTCCTTCACTAGGTCTACTGGATTGCTATTGAGACTTTGACCAAAAAGTCCCACTTAGTTTCTTAAGGTTCCAAACGTAAAGTTCTAAGTCTATGAGCATTACCTATCAATACAACCTACTTGGTCCTATATCCAACACTACTTAACATTATGCAATAAAATCTAGGCATCCAAACTTTCACAACACATATCCATACACAATACATATAAAGATAATCAAAACACAAAACATTTATCATTTAAGAAAAGTCAATGTCACAAAATTGTAATTCAAACATACGTTAAGGGAAAGATCAAACACAAAACAAAACATCAAAGTATTATGATATATATATATGTATAAAGATTTTCATTTTAAAAATTAAATACAAATTAAGTAAAAGAACATCATTTAGATTTTATTAAAGAGTGCATTCCTTAAAAGAAAAGCAGAATATCCATTCAATACAAAGAAGTAAAACAATCCATACACACCAGAGGGAGCTTTGCATTAAAGAGAAGAAAGGGTTGGAAAAGTTGCAATTGGCAAGACTCCCTTAGGATCACAAGTAATTATGATTGGTGTACAAATAAAAATAAGGTTTCGAAAAGAGACAATGAAATGCATCGGCTTTCCCAAAACAAATGTAAATATTCATTGAGAAACTTAAATGGTTGGATACTATGTATATATGTATCCATAGTAAAAGTGGAAATATGTTTAAGACATGTGATGGACAATACATTTTAATCATAGGTATAGAAAATAAGTTGTTGTTTTCTATTACAAGTTTGTCACTTGTAAAATTTTCTCTAAAAAGGTTACTTTTAAAAATATAATTACACTTAGGTAAAAATGGAAATTCAAAATTACCATTTGAGTAAACACAAGGCAATTAACTTTGAAAAGTTTGATTTGATAATTAGTTAATAGAAACTAATATAGTACTCTTTGAAAATCATTTTCAATAGAAAGTAGAAGATAATCTTAGTCAAAATCGACTTGAAATAATACACACACACACATATATATATATATATATATAATACTTGAAAGAATTTGAAATTTGGGAACTACCCAAAATCATAAGAAAAGGTTCATGAAAATAATTGGACTTAACATATAGTCCGAATAAGTTTAAAAATCATATATATATAAAATTCCATCATTCGAAAACATTTTAAAACTCGCTTCCTATATGCACGTCTATATGCCTACACACCTATGCTTAAACTCTAGGACTCAACGAATCGAGTCTAACTTCTACCGCCCAGCCTATGAAGGAAAACTATTGATGTTCTACACTCAATCTAAAAGAAACTCTACAATGCAAGACTTCAACTAATACTACGCTTACTAATCTTCCTAAGGTTTAAGGTTTCCTAATTGGTTCCTTAGGCTTAAAGATTGCAAAACTAAGACTTACCTTCAAATCCTAGTTGAGACTTTCCTATTACTAACTAGACTTTGGTGCTACGACTTTTATAAGGGATGTTAAGACTAGAACTTTAACATTCACAAACTACATTCCACGGAAGAGTTAACAATGGTTTGAAAATGGTTTGCACTTCTGGAATACAGTTTGTTCAAACAACACAGCAAATTCCTTGGAGTTCTATATGAACTTAAAGGAAGAAGGGACAACATCCATTATCCTGGTTCAGGTTCTAAACTAGACTTCGGCTCTAGGGTAGCTAGATTACCTTTAACTCACCTTACTACCTTCAATTCACATTTTCCGCTTCCACATTACAATAGAAACAACAAAGTACCAACTTCGGTGAAAAGGTTTGGTACTTGGTGATAAAAGAGTTTTCAAGAATTTGTATCTTTTTTTTAAAATACGGAAAAACATTTATACTTTTATAAATTCTGTTCATTTAAAACTTAAACAAAATTATTGTTTAGGAAAAGACATGTCAAGCACTTACAAGCTCAAATTATTCATATAAGTTTTCAAAATCATTTAACATCCATTTGAAATTGATTCTGAAGCTTGAGGATTCCTTTGACAAAGAAAATAAGAATCCTCTGTAGTCATCAAACTCAAATAAAAGGAACAGATTTATGGTTAAAAAGTTTCAATGTCATTCACTCTCTTTAAATTCTAGTGAATGCCTTTCCTCTCATTTTAGTTTGAAAGTTCAAATTGACTTATGTCGCCTTCATTGAATTCCTATCAATTGAGAATTGGTGTAACTTAAAAATAAATTACACTATCATTCAATTAGTTAGGAATTCACATTTAATAAGATTTTCTTAAAATTTAGTGTTACGACATTCAATCAATTGTCAGAGTGTGAATCAATTCCATACTTTGAAAAATATGAAAACATTACTGTACTTGACATTCGTTTCAAATTATAGTATTAATACTTTTCGAAAATAGAGTCTTAGAAAAACTTTTGTTGCAAAAGCATTTTCATACCTTAAAAATCAGAGTACATTTATCACCAAAATATAATGTGGAATTGTTGAAGGCAATTAGGTCATGCTAAGGCGAAACTTGGTTATGACCGCTAAAGGCAACTTCCATGGGTTAACACCTATTCACTTCCGTTGCGCACTCTGATAAAGAATGCTCGAAGTGTGAACTAGACAACTTCTAGTACCGATCCTATTCTTAGACTTAGAAAAATAAATCCAACCATTATTTGATTAGAATCAAGGACTTAACGATGTCATCTGCCAACGAATACAAAATGCGAGGGATCCTTCTCGATTCTATATTGCATTGGAGATAAAATTGCTTTCGTGCTACTTGAGTTCTAATCAAATAAGGAATGACTCATCTTCGATTCAAAAGGAGGCTTGGAAATTTCGTCATAAAACGAAATCTCATTCCCTTGTCATATTTGAAATAGAGGAGATTAAGTCAAAACTAAGAGTTAGTACTTCCCGTTGGGGTAGCGATTGCACGCTCTGACCCGTTGGGAGTTTTCCTTTCCCTTAGTCCCTACTCTCTGCCCATTTCTAAATACAACAAAGTTATACTTTGAAAAATTTAATTAGCCCACTTTAAATTGAAGATATACCCCTATGAATACTAAACTGTGACTCACCCTACTAAACTATACTCATTCCCACTGATGATGCATGCATGAAACACTAATGTGCACTACTTAATCAACTACCTATTAGTTACTCCCATGTGGAGTAACTCTTTGGGAGTAGGAAAATCCATACTCCGGGCCGAGGATTGCAACCATTGCTCTGATACCATAATGTAACATCCTACTTTTTATACTTTAAGAAAATAATTTAATTTAATATTTATTTATGAAAATATTCGGGGTTTATAAAAATTTTGACAGAGTTTCCTTTATAAATTGGACTTTCCCCGAATAGAATTAAACCTGTCAGTCCAGAACAGTTTTCAATCCAGTAAAAATATAACTTTCAATTCAAAGTATTCAATATTAGGCCATACTTAAAACTTATCAAAATAAGAATATACATATAACTCTTCAAATATACAAAACGCTTAAACCAAATAAAATCATTAATTACAATTATATTTACAAAAATCTATTTATTACAAATTAGGACCTATGAATGGTTGCTCGAACTTCGTGACCCTTGGGTCACTTATACCAATATACTCTCTACTATGAGTATGCCGTTCTCGGCCTTGATCCTTTCGTGCCTGATTCCTTGGTGTACCTAATTTGTCCACTGTAAGGGTGAGTACTTTGAAATCTAGATCAAAGAAAACGTTTAAAAACAGTAATAAGTCATAAATAAGCATATTCATGCACAATCAATATCAATTAACAATTAACAATTAAAACATTCCGTCCTTATTCAATGTATAACTATCCATACTCAGAGTGTCGTAATTTAATATAATACTACAATGCGCAATCACATGGTTATGCTCTGCTAACGTCACACTTAGATGATTTAATTCCCGAATCCAACATTGAACACTTTATCTCATTTTAAACACTTTAACACTTTTGTTTGGATTCAACGAATTAAAAACATCTATACAATGCATTCACACTTTCCCTTTTCACTTTCACACTTTTACACTTTAACTTTTAAACACTTTAACAATAACAATCATGTACATTGTACTTCACCTCCACTCCGGAAGGTCCCTCATACAATGCACAAGTTTAACGATAACAATTAACACTTTTAACGATTGGGTACATTGTGCTTCACATTCTCCCTGAAGAAGGGTTCCTCACACAATGTACCTTAACACTTTTAACCCTTTTTCACTTTAATAATAACAACACAACCACCTCACATACCCTCCCTCCACTCTGGGGAAAAACCGACCAGGAGTAAGTATTTCTCAACCTATAGGTGGATACTTCACCTCCTTACTTAGGGAGGTCCCTCATATCCGCTTGCACAACACTTCACCTCCACTTAGGAAGGTCCCTCATGCGATTTGGGTTGATTTGTCCAAATCGGGCTTTAGCAGAAATCACCCTCGACTGGCCCAAAGAAACCAAAGTAAATAGAATTATTATGGTTTGCGTAGAACCAACCCCCAATACGGGAAGCAAACCCGTATCCTTTGCAGGATCAAAGTTCTCCATAATAATTCCTAACATTTACTCTTGTCCTCATCAATCGCAAAGCGACGTGTGTTTTTCCCCTACTGCTAACGTCCACCTTTACACCATGCATGATCCAATGTTCTAAGTGTTTCTCAATTGAATTTAATACTCTCTTTGTTCTTTAGAAAAAGGTCATTTTATTGGTTTAAACTCAATTGATAAATACTTGGTCCTATTTGATGCATAACTATATGAATGTCACCTTTTTATTTTATAAACATACACTTTATACTTATAATAATGGTAACCATAAAAACAATGACAATCAACAAATCAGAAGTCAACCAGTCAATCAGTCGACATAATCAGGTATGTCTCAGGGACTGTAATTTAAATCACCTCCCTAAAGTTCTTCACTTCCTATTTTAACCATTCACAGAATCAGTTAATATAAACATACATATTATTAGAACTTAGGGTTTTCTAGCTAAACTCTACCCTCTTACCCATCAACCTAACCAATCAACAAATATACCTATTTATAACTCTATTACTATAATTAAACCCTTTCTCTAACACTAGACCAAAGTACACCCTTTACCTCTTGAAGAGAAGAGGAGAAGGATGAGAATTTGAGGGAGCACCAACACCCACTCCAATCCAAGCTTCCTAAGTGCTTCCTCTCTTGATTCCTATGGCTCCTCAAGTTCCTTGAATGGATTTGAGACTCCGATGACCAATTGCACACTTTAGGGTTTAGGGTTCAATTTGGGGGTTTTGTGAGAAAGAGAGGGAATTGAAAATTGAGAGAGGGAAATCCATGAAGGAGTAGTTGGGGGATGATTTGGGGGATTGATTTGTGGATTCATGGTGGTGGCTGTGTTAAATCACAAGCCCTAGGGGAGGAAAGGAAAAGAGAATTCGTGGAAGAGAGAAGAGAGAGGAAACTTTGTGAAAAATGGCTCAAAAACGAGTTTATAAGGTTGTTTCAGCAGTGGTTAATTGATTAACTGGGTGGTTAATCGATTAACCAGTGTAATTTTGGCCAAAACCAACATTCAGGCCTTAATCGATTAACTCCATGCTTAATCGATTAAGTCGTGTGCATCATTCAGGTCTTAATCGATTAACTCATTGCTTAATCGATTAACTTGTTCAACCCACCATTCCTTTGAACTTCAAAGTGTCATAAATTTTTCGTTAACCGTCTGATCTTGCTCAAATTTTGATGCAAGCTTCCTAAGACACTTATCTTAACATCCAACGGTGGAATTTGGGTTTAGAGCTATGGATTGTATATTTCTAACTTTCTAAAGTCCTATGCTCTTAATCCTTAAATAACATTTCTAAACCACAATCTTAACCTAACATATTCCTTTCTCTTCACTCTAAACCTATTCTAACTTATTTATACCTCACACAAACCTACCCTTAGCTAATCACTACCTTCTAAACACTTAAACACATTCTAATTCGAATACCAACTATCGTTTCTAAACGAAATCGACACTTAAGAATACTAAGGCACTCATCGAAATTCTACTCACTAATGCACCTAATCACTTACCAAATTTGGGGATGTTACAAAGTTACCATAGCTTGAGAATCAACAACAAGATAAACCCTTGTAAAATAATAATAAATAAAAAGCTTGGATTTTTTATTCTTGGAGAATGAGAAATTTCAGGGTTAAGTGACCCCTATCGAATTGAGCTATCGGACAAAGAAATGCTTTGTGGGATTTCTGCAACAAGAACAACAATAGCGTCGATTTTTTGAGGGTAAGAGAGAAACGTGCAGAGAGGGAAAAAGAAGACCGCGAAAGCAGAGGCTAGGGTTCCAATTTGGGATTTCTAAGAACTAGTGTTTGCCCATGAAAATGGAAAAAAAATAAAAAAAATTGGAAAATTATAGATATGGTGCAATTACTGTTATAGACATGATCAAAATAATCCACCATTTGTTTTCAAATAAGAATTTTCTGAATATCAACTCTCACTCCAAAAGTTGAGTAGAATAAAGGTAACTAAAATAAATTTACGTTGAAAAATAAAATATTTATATTAAAATTCATTAAAGAATAAAATATGTGTTACAACTTTTAATTTGTATATAGGGTGGTTGATAGATTGGCTTATTGTGGTAAAAGAGAAATGCTAAGGAATTATCTCACCACAAAATTCAATAGTTGATTCTTGCTAATTTTATCCTTCGTGTTAAAGATAGCAATTCAGACTACATGATCGGATTTTGGTCAGCCTATTTCAGAATCAAGCCATAGTCGGCTGGGCCCAAAAAAGGTAAGTGTATAATTCGGCCTAAAAAAAACTAAAGTATATAGTAGGTTAATTTTTTAATTAAATCAGACCAACTTTTTATGTATATCAGTGGGTTGGTCTTATGCCCAACATTCCAGCCTCATGAAAGAGGATAAAAAAGACTTGAAATCTATTTGAATCGGTTTTTAAAAGTTTGAGCCCGCTAACTAATCAATGGAGCTCAAGTCTCTTGGTGAGACTTAACTTTTTTGCTATCTTTTGCTTATTGCCTGTTGCACAGATGTGTGTATATATTTAACTTATTAAATATTTTTTTCACATATTATTTTATTAAAAGTAATGATATTTTTGTAACTTTTCTACCCTTTATATTTTTTTAATCTTTTCTCTTCATCACATCACCCATCACATCTTTTTTATGTCTCTTCTCCTTGTACTGTCTATACCTAAAAAAAAAGTAGTATGAGAGAAACGTTTCTTTTTTTATTTTTTAATAAAAACTCTTGAGTAAGATAACTTTTAACTGTGTAAACTAATTAATTTTGATAACGTTATAGAACTGGTGAAATTATAAGTTGAAGTTGAATCTTAGGGGATTCTAATTTTCCTTTCATTGAGTAATATTGTAACCCTTTCAGATGTGTTTGTGACTTTATGCATGCATAAGTCACAACTCTACGTTTGTAACACCCTATGTGAATTTTGGGAAAGTATCATGAATCTTATACTCAATCGAGTTTTACAAACCAGAGCAGAGTAAAAATTAGTAAAGAATTCAAAGGTTATGAGGTTTTTTTTCCATCAAAAGTAATCATAGCTAGAGTTAATTATGTATTTTTGGTTTGATAGAGAGGGGTACCCTGATCCTTGCCTTGATAGAGAGTCTCAAGACGTTCCTTGGCGCGGTGAACTTTGGATTGGAGATAAAAACTCCCATTCTTGGCATTATTCTCAAACAAAGTGTTCTATTTCTGCAAGGAAGAAGTATGTATAAGTAAATATTATAACAAAAAATGGGTAATAAGAAAACAAAAATGAAAGAATAATAGACTAGCCTTTAAAACATCCTCCCAAGGAGTTTCCTTGGTCACACCAAGAATCTGCCGAGCCTATTGTGGAACAGTGTGGAATTTAACCAGAAAACAGAAACGAAATGAAATAGTAAAGAAAGCTTGGAACGCACGTAATAATGGCAAGAGTGAACTTCCTGTGAGATCAAACGGGATCACAGGGAATCACTCTAATTTCATTAGGAAACCAGTACAAGAAATAGAAATGGTCCAGTACAAAATTGCAATACACTGAAACTAATGAGATGAGCAATGAAAAGGGAAACCCAACGTGAGATAGAGAAGAAGATTCTCAAATCATTGCCTAACTAATTCCTGACCCCTTCATTCCCTACATATCATTTCCCTGCCCCAACGATACCCCTCCAAGCGTGTGTTGGGCAGTCTTTTTCTCACATTCTCTCTGTCCCTATATGCATTAGCCACTTGTCCTTGCTCAGTAACAGAATTTGGCCGTGTCCCCACATCCTTTTCTCCACTGTGAATTGGACTAATTTGCCCTTCTGCAGCTGAACTCGTTACAATACCTTCCCCATTAAAATCAACCTTGTCCTCAAGGTTGTAGTTGGGGTAATTCTTTTGAAACCCAGCTTTGTTTTCCCAAGTAGCTGCATTCAGATCTAGTCCTTCCCACTGAACTAGCAGCCGTGAAATGCGCATAGCTCCCTTAATCAATTCCCTAGTTTTCAGAATTTTGGCAGGATTAAGGATAGGTCCTTCTTCTACAGTAGTGAGTGGTAGAGGAATGTATGGAATGTCAGCTGCTCCTTTGTATTGCTTGAGTTGAGAGATATGAAATACAGGGTGTACTTTGGCATGTTTAGGAAGTAACAGCTTGTAGGCAACTGCTCCTACTTGTTCACAAACAGGAAAAGTACTAAAGTATCTCATCCCAAGCTTCTGATTTTTTCTGAGGGCTAGTGATTGATGTCTATAGGGCTGCAGTTTAACCAGAACCAAATCTCCAACTTGAAGGACTTTGTGTGACCTCTTTTGATCAGGATACTTCTTCATTTTTTCCTGTGCATTAAGTAAATTATCTTTGAGTTATGACAGTAAGGCATCTCTCTGCAATAATTTCTCTTGCACTGGAGGAATATCATAAGAATTGGAAACATATCTAATGAGTGCTGGGGGGTTTCTACCATAAACTACCTTGAAGGGGCTTGTCTGCAAACTGCTGTGATGTGCAGTATTGTACCAATACTCAGCCCATGGTAGTAACTTTGTCCATACCTTAGGATTATCCACTATGAAGCACCTTAGGTATAATTCCAGACATTTGTTTAAGGCCTCAAACTATCCATCTGACTGAGGATGATATGCAGTTGTGAAGTTCAATGTAGTTCCACTTTGCTTCAACAATTGTTTCCAAAAATTGCTAGTGAAAACCATATCTCTATCTGAAACAATAGTCTTGGGAAATCCATGAAGTTTGACTACTGCTTTCACAAATGCCTCTGCCACCTTTTTGCTGTCAAAATCAGACTTGAGAGGAGCAGAATGTGCATATTTTGATAGCCTATCAATGACTACCATTATGACAGAATACCCTTCTGAATTTGGTAACCCTGTGATAAAGTCCATTGCAATATCCTCCCATATTTGTTCAGGTAATCACATTGGTTGCAAAAGTCCAGCAGGTAGAGATGTAGCATTCTTGGCCTGTTGACATATCAAGCATTTCTGAACAAATTCAATGACATCCTTCAGCATGCTTGGCCAATAGAATTGATCTCTGATTCTAGCTAAAGTTCTGTGGATTCCTGAATGTCCTCCTAATGGAGAAGAGTGGAATTCTGTTAGAATTTTCATGATTAATTCCTGCTGTTGTGGAACTCTGAGCCTTCCTTTCCAAAAAAAAAAAGACCATAAGTGCTTGTATATAGTTAGGATTGGAATTAGTGTTTGAGTTGCAGGCTGCTAAGATTGTCTGCATTTCTGTGTCTTTAGCTGCTGCCTCTCTCAGTTGGTCAGTGAAATCAATTTTGAGTTGAGACCAATGCATACAAAATGACCTTGATAAAGCATCTGCAGCTTGGTTCTCCTTGCCAGGCTTGTATTCTATTGAAAAATCATAACCAAGAAACTTGTGTAACCAAGCTTGTTGCTTAGGTGTTTGGAGTGTCTGATCTGTCAAACTCCTTAGGCTCTTTTGATATGTCCTTATAATAAATTTATGACCTAGCAGATAATGTCTGAATTTGGCAATTGCTTCTGTAATTGCATAGAACTCCCTTGTATATGCAGACTGCTTTTGAAGCCTTGGGGAGAGTTTCTTTGAAAAATATGCAATTGGGTGGTTTGACTGGCTTAGCACTGCTCCTATGCCTGACCCTGAAGCATCTGTCTCTAACACAAAGGGTTTACTGAAGTCTTAAGGGTTTTGAGATCCTTAAATGCTGGTTCTGCTTTCTCTGACCACTTAAAGCTATCTTTCTTTAGAAGATCAGTTAAGGGACTAGCTAAGGTAGCATAACCCTTTACAAATCTCCTATAGTATCCTAAGAGTCCTAGGAACCCTCTCAACTGCTTAAGATTTGTAGGAACTGGCCAGTTATTCACAGCTTCCACCTTAGCCATTTCCATAGCAACTCCTTCACCAGAAACTGTATGACCCATGTAATCTATTTGAGTGAGTCCAAATGAGCATTTAGACATTTTTGCATACAACTCATTTCTTTCTAGAATGATAAGAACTTGCTGAACATGTTGAACATGAGATTGCCATGAAGGACTGTAAATTAAAATGTCATAAAAAAACACTAGCACAAATTTCATGAGAAAATCTTGGAATATATCATTCATGAGGCTCTGAAATGTGGCTGGTGCATTTGTCAACCCAAATGGCATGACCAACCATTCATAGTGGCCCTGATGAGTCCTAAAAGCAGTTTTGTGCCTATCTGCTGGGTTTAAAAGTATCTGGTGATATCCAGATCTCAAGTCCAGCTTAGAAAAATACTTGGCACCAAATAATTCATCAAGAAGCTCTTCTGCTGTAGGAATTGGAAAACTATCCTTAACAGTAATTGCATTTAGTGTCCTATAATCTGTGCAAAATCTCCATGTTCCATCCTTTTTTTTTACCATAATTATTGGTGAAGAAAAGGGACTTGAACTAGGTACTATTGTTCCTTCAGCAAGCATCTCTTTAATCATGACTTATATCTGCTCTTTTTGGCTATGAGGGTACTTATAGGGTCTGACTTTGACTGCACTACTGTTAGGAAGCAAGGGAATTTTGTGGTCTTGGGATCTAGGTGGGGGTAGGCCTTTGGGTTTTGTGAAAATCTTTCTGTACTGATACAGTAGTAAGGCTAATTCTGGTTCAATGGTATCAGGTATCTCATGCCAGTGGTCTTGGTCGGAGAATTCAGAAACTATTTGCACAGTATACAATTCATCAATAGCATTAGTACTATGCATTCTTTTCATGTGATTAAATTGAGCTTGCTCTAATTGTTTAGGTGGATCAGCAGAGAATGTTATCAGTTTTCTGTCTTTGTAAAACTTAATGGTTAAGGCACTATAATCAGGTGTGTGAGGTCCTAAGGTAGCTAACCAAGCAGCATCTAGGACTAAATCAGCACCACAGACTGGCAAGAGATAAACAGGTAGGTGTAGTGTTTGGCCTTGTACCTGAACAGTCAAGTCTTTGATCATGCCCTCAGTGACCAATGTGTTGCCATTTCCAACCAAGACCTGAAATCCACTGACAGGTTCCACAGGTAATTTGAGACGGTGAGCTAACCTTGGTTGGAGAAAGTTATCACTACTTCCACTATCAAGGAGAATTTGTATTTGCTTGCCATTAATGGACCCTATGAATTTCATAGTACCCACACCAGAAGCTCCCTTTAAGGCATTCATGGACAGATGGTGAATTAATTCCTCAGCATCTTCTTCCTCAGCTGTTTCTTGATCTGGTGTTGTTTCCTCCTCATTCTCCCATTGCAATAACAAGTACTGCTTATTGGGACATCTGTGGTTTGGTGTGAATTTGTCATCACAAGTAAAACATAACCCCCTTTCTCTTCTGGATTGCATTTCTGCAGGAGACATTCTTCTAACAGTGTTTGGCTTGGGTGGTATAGGTGATGCTTTCTGGTTTGGTGTTTGTAGTATAGGTGGTTGGTTGGGATTTGTGTAGGACTATGAGGTATAGTTTGTGTATGGTCTAGGTGTATAAGGCTGTGTTTGTTTAGGTTTAATAGAATACTTTTCTTCATATAATATGGCAAGAGAAACAGCTTTAAGTAAAGAATTTGGGGCTTGAGCAATTACCTCTCTCCTTATGTCACTTTTTAGGCCACTGATAAAGCAATCGAGCACAGCTTCTGCACTTACTCCATAGATCCTGTTTGCCAAGGCTGTGAAATCAGTATAGTATGCATTAACTGATGTCTGTTGTGTGAGCTTGAACAGTGTAGATCTGGGTGAATCGAATGGAGATGGCCCAAATTCCAACTCCAATGATCTGATAAGTGTGTTCCATGAGAAGAAGGGATTATTCCTCTGCATCATCTGGAACCAGGGAACAACTGTCTTCTCAAAGTGCACTGAAGCTATGATAATCCTCTACTCATCTGGAATGTTATAATATTCAAAGAATTGCTCCGCTTTGAATATCCACTGTAGCACGTCAGATCCGTCGAATTTGGGAAAATCCAACTTGACACTTCGAACCTGAAATGGTGATGCTGGTTGTCTTGAGTTCTGTTCTTCATCAGGAAGGCGAGCTTCCAGTCTTTCAATGGCAGCTCTGAGCTCATTCATTTCCAGTAAATGATCGCGGTCTCATTTTTCCATAAGCTCGAGAATGCGTTGAAGTTCGGGAGAAGATCTATTATCCTCCATGATGAAGGGATGAAAGCACCAATTTGGAACAGTGTGGAATTTAACCAGAAAACAGAAACAAAATGAAACAGTAAAGAAAGCTTGGAACACACGTAATAATGGCAAGAGTGCACTTCTTGTGAGATCAAACGGGATCACAGGGAATCACTCTAATTTCTTTAAGAAACCAGTACAAGAAATAGAAATGGTCCAGTACAAAATTGCAGTACACTGAAACTAATGAGATGAGCAATGAAAAGGGAAACCCAACGTGAGAGAGAGAAGAAGATTCTCAAATCATTGCCTAACTAATTCCTGACCCCTTCATTCCCTACATATCATTTCCCTGCCCCAATGATACCCCTCCAAGCGTGTGTTGGGCAGTCTCTTTCTCACATTCTCTCTGTCCCTATATGCATTAGCCACGTGTCCTGGCTCAGTAACATAATTTGGCTCTGTCCCCACATGCTTTTCTCCACTGTGAATTGGACTAATTTGCCCTTCTGCAGCTGAACTCGTTACATATTACTCTGTCATAACTTTGCTAGCTTTGCGGATAGCATTTTGCATCGTCTCTTGTGAAACACCATTTCTAGAGGCATCTGGAACAACATAAGGCAATGAAAATGACAGGATTTTAGAACCACTATGTGTATAAATTGGCTACTGCACAACATGACAAACAAAAAACTAAGGATCCATTTGATTTGCCAAAAAAAATAAGAGACAACAAGGGAGAAATAATTGAACTTCGCATGCTTTTTAAAGTAACCTATGTTCTGGACAAAAAAACAACTCAAGAAACAACACAAACCTCTTGATTTTTGCTGCCCACTGAAGCAGGTCAATATGTCATGGTTCAATTTACAAACGGGCTGCTGCTAATGATATGAAACATTTTATCGAAGTACAAGCAGGACGTAAAATTGGCAAAGTGCCTCAAATATAGCGTGACCTAACGCATCCATGAAATTAAAGATACCAAACTGCAATTCTGTATGGATCATAATGTAGGACAATGAACGACAACCATGCGCAAGAAGATGATGAAGGTCATTGAAATAATAGATTAATGGGTGTTTCGTTTCTTTTTATTGCAAAGATGATAATTATACAGAGATTAATGGGTTCGTAAACTTAATGAAATTATGGCCTCGAAGGCGTACAAATACTACAGATATTACAAGTGAAAGAACACTACTACTATTATTTTAGCTATGGTAGGGTGCGCCTTTGGTGGTGGGGACGCCTTCTGCAGTAGAGATTGGGATCGTTGTGTGTGGAACATCGGCCATGGTGGTGAGCCTCATCATTGGTACAATAGTTGTAGTGGTGAAATGACTCTGTAGTGGTGGTTGAGAGGATGAGCGCCCTCAGTACTTACTTCACTCTTCTCACGTCTCTCACTGTTGCTTCTCTCCAGTGTTCTTTCTCTGAAGCTTAGAGAAGAGAGCCATGTGTTTGTTGTTTTAGTGTGTTGTTCTTGTTGTCTTTCTTCTTCTTCTTGTTGTTGTTGGTTGATGGTGACACCTTTATATAATGCCCATTTTGTCCACTGGTCATTGCCTTTTCTCTCTTGTCCACCGGTCCATGCAACTTTCCCTTCTTTGTTGCTGCATTCCCCTTCTTTATCAGATGCCAGTTTGTCCTCTATACTATTTCAAGCTTTCCCATTAATGGCTGGAGAAGGAAGGCATACAATGCATACCATTTCCATCTCTCCCCTTGGGAAGGACCTAGATGAGGTAAGCAAGATTCCTCCTGGCTTCCTGTGCAAGCCGCATGGGTCATGGGGAGTTGGAGTAGCCCCTTTGTCTGTTTGTGTGCTCTCTGGGAGTGGGGTGCGCCCTTGTGTGTAAACAGTGCCCAAGGTACGCCTTCCTCCATCATTACTTTTCTTTCTATAATCCCTTGATCCATGCCGTGTATTTGGTATGTTTAGTAGATCTGGGCTTGACCATGCTCTTGGGCTTTACAATTGGGTTGCTACACATATTATTTTTTGGGTATCAACAATAGCCCCCTTTGCAATGAAAAGGGGAGGAACTTCCCTTTTTGATGCAAATCATGTTTTGTCTCTCTTTCTCTTTTTCTTCTTCTCTTCCCCCTTTTTTCCTTTTTATTTTATTTTTCCCTCCTGCTGGTGTTTCTTTCCACGTGTGTACAGGGGAAGTTATTAACCATCAGTCCATGAGGCTACTCTATTCCCCATGTTCTACCACTTCTTCCCTCAACTACTCCTTCTTAAATTAAAACCCTTCAGTTACTTCCACCCCAGCCACTCACCTCTACTCATTCTCTCTCTTCCTTGGTTATGATAACACCACATTCTCTCCGTTCTTCTTTTTTATCCTTCTTCAAAAGCTTCCTTCATTCCTTCGATTTCCTCCTTCTCATTTGATGGCGAGATCCGAGGTCCCCTCTGGTTCTGAGGAGGAAAAATCTTCTGCTTCTGATGAAGGGAGCCAAATGCAAGAGGAGGCTAGCACTCAACACGTTCCTCAGTCCCTTTCATTTTGCTTTCTGGACGCCCTTCATCCACCACGTTCTGATCCAGTGGAACTAGGGTACCGCCGCTGGGCACCGGGGGCGCGCGCTAAATGTAAGATCCATTGAGAATGTTTTGATAATGACAAAAGGTTTTGAACAAGCTACAAATGTGTTGATCAAGTTCAAGCTCAACAAGCAACAACAAACATCAAAGGAGGAAGAGAGAGCTAGCTTATGAAGACTTAATTTGTGTTTTATTGTAATATCTTTAGCCTCTCAAGCTTAAGTCTTTTATTTGATGAGTTTGGGTAGAGTCCTATATAGGGTAGTGAATCTCTATAAAAGGTCATGATTATATCATAATTTGAGTTTTCACTTAACCTAAAATCAATAGGTGGCTTAAAGGTTTGAAAGAAAAGGTTTAGTTTTGAGAAAACAAGTTTTTAATTGATTTTAGCAGTGGTTAATCGATTAAATGTTTTGGTTAATCGATTAACAAGTTATTTTAATCGATTAAGGCATTGTGTTAATCGATTAACACGTGCAGAATCAGTTTTTAAAATAAGCTTTTCAAGGCAAAATCAATTTCTATTGTTTCCTAACTTTTGGGTATTCTATATAAACTTTTTCCTAACCTTTGTGAATCATTATTACACTTTAGAACAAATCAAATTCTCAAAGCCACACTATTCTCTCTCACTTTCATAGATCAAAGCTTTCAACTTTTACATTCTTTGATCAAGAATCTTTGAATCTCTTATGTTGATATTTTCATAGCTCTTGAAAGAGATTCATAGGATTGTTATTGTTTTTCATTTGAGTTGTAATCATTGCAAAGAAGGCAAGCTATCTACAACAAAGGAAGACTTGGTGGTTGTTCATCAAGCAAAGTCATTTTGGAAGTCTTGTTGTGTTAACAAACATTTGGAAGTCTTGGTGTGAGGCATCATCAAGCAAGTGGAAGACTTGTTGTGGGGATATCAACAAGCAAGAGAAGAGGTTAGATTAGATTCAATAGGATTACAAGGCAAGGGTGTGGAGTATCTCTTGTAGGCTATCAAGAAGGGAGTCTTGAGAGGCATTTACTTGTAATTTGAGAACTCTAATTCCTCATAATGAAGAATCTCTCTTGGTTGAAGAGGGGACTGGATGTAGCTTTCAAGTGGATGAAAGTGAACCAGGATAAATCACTGTGTCGTATCTCTAAACTCTTAACTCTTTACATTCTTGTCATTTCAATATTGTTCTTGGTTGAAAACCTAGAAAAGATTGATTTTCATAATTGATTGAATTGAATCTTAATTGTGTAAATTGATTTGGGGAAAATCATTTTCATAACCTAGGTAATCAATAAGAATATTGGTGTTAATCAATTCCGCTTTATCTCTGATCATACGAGTTAATTGATTGATTTTCGTATTTGATTGAAAAGTGATTTTTCAGTTTTAACAGTGATTAATCGATTAACTGGAGTTGTTAATCGATTAACCAAAATTAATCTTTCGTAATTAATCGATTAACCAGTTTCATTAATCGATTAACTTGATGTTTTAATCGATTAACAAGTTATTTTAATCGATTAAATCTGAGAAATTTTGTAAAAATCATTTGTTTTAATCGTTTCGATTTGTTTCTTTCGAAAATCTTTCAAGGTTTCTCTAACACCTATTCAACCCCCCCTTCTAGGTGTTCTCCTAGTGTCTCCTAGTTATTTCTACCACCAATTGTAGTTCTTACACTAAACTCCCCTTCCAACAGCTCCCGAAGTCCGGTGGCATCTTCTCGAGTCAGCCATCGAAGGCCCTGGTCGTTCTAGAGAGTGCGGCCCGCTTATGTTCCAAGCCTTCTTACTCCAAAGATCACTGCAAGTTGGGTCCCTTTCTTTTGCGCTCTCGCCTTGCTTGCTCAGAGTTCCCTTGGGTTGATCTTTGCTTTCATGTCAGAGTTACTTCTACAGGTGGATGGGCATAATGGATGGATCACGTTTTCCAACGAGATCCTCCTTTCGTGGAAATTTTGAAACAGGTGGGAATCGTTGATGCTGTGAAGGCATCTCCTCGCTTGGATGTGAACAAGAGAGTGAAGGACCTGCACATGTTAGTTCAGCGCTGGTGCTTAGCAACTCATACATTTCTCACTTCTTGGGGGGAGTTTACCCCAACTTTAGAAGATGTGGTTGTTTTGTTTAAATTGCCTTCATTTGGGGACAACGATCTTTGTCTCTCCAGTGTGGATGAGAGCATCATTGGGTTAGCCAAAGAGCTCAAAGTTGCTTTTGTTGCTAGCGCCAAATACTCCAAGGAATTGTTTCAACGAAGGCACGCTTCTTATGCTGATGGGTCTTCTTCAAGAAGGGTGCGGGGTACAGGGAACCTTGTTCCTCAGGACCAGAAAGTGAGTCAAAGGTCCTCCCTCAAATATACTTTTGCGAATTGGGTGCATTATTTCTTTGGTGATTTCTATGATGACAAGTTCGTGAGCGGTCCCGTCATCGATCAGCGCCTCAAGAGATTCGCCTTCGTCGCGTTTTGGCTTAGCAGATATGTATTTCTTGGACCTCCTTGGGAATGAGTGAGTTCTTTTGTCTTCATCTTTGCATGTATGCTCGCCGAAGGTATCCGTTTGCCTCTTTCTTCACTTTATTTGGGTGGTCTTTATGCTCGTCTTGACCAAATATCAGAGCAGATGAAGAATTCTTTTGGTCGCTTTCTTGTCAACTGCTATGCTGATTTATCTTTTCTGCAATGTTTTTTATTTGAGCGCTTTCCATCATACGGCCCAGTCAGGTTTCTTCCTGAGATTGCTTATGATGCTAACACTGACGCATTGGAACAACGTTCATGGTGTTGGTATTTAGGAAAGCCAAGGCGTCACCTTGTGCAGATCATCGATCATGAGAAGAGCTTTGTCTTCAGGCCTTATCTGGGTGACTTTCTTCTTGGTGGAGAGAAGTTGCATCCTTTGTACCAGGAAGATGCCCTGGGTTTTCAGAATGATCCTACCGCGAGGATTAAGGGCGTATTCGATTTATGGAAATTGATCTTGACTGGGCGCTTCCTGCCGGGTTTTGCTGCTGTGGATAACAAGAGTGCTCACGGCGAGGCTCTCTGGCCCTTTGTCTATAGGCCAGACCGCGTTGCCAGGCAGTTTGGGCGTGACCAGCCCCCTTGCCCTCTTTTCTTGGACTCCGTTGATGTTGAAACCTCTTTTCAGTCCACACTCTTTGGCTCGACGCCTTCTTCTGTTCCGATAGTTCACATTCCTTCTCTTCATGCTGGTGGGGTTCTACGTGCTTGGTTGACCTCTCATAGCGACATACTTCAGCACTTGCAGAGCTTTGAGAGTACTCCGAGCGCCGTCACTACTCCTCTGGTCCCCATAGTGCATAATGACCCTTACTACTCCACTACCACAAAGAGGACCACCAGAAAAGGTACGCTCTACTCTTGCCATTTTTTTAGAGATGAATACATAGCTCATCTTATATGTTTCTTTTCTCTTGCTTTTTGCGTTTTCACTTATTATCTGTCTCCTGTTGCACTCCTTTTGTAGTTGAAAAGGAACCACCAGCACCTCGCACACGCAAGGCTCCCGTGACTCCTTCCTCTAGTGCTTCCGCTCCTAAGAAAGGTAACCCAAAACTTTCTTCTTCCATCCCTCTTGCTTCTAAATCTCCCTCACAGTCTAAAGGGAAAGCCGCTGCCACTCCTTCAAAAGGCAAAAGTTCTACTCCTGCTCCTTCTGCTCCTTCACGACGCTCTAACCGCCTCCGTTCCCAAGCTGTTCCTTCTGCTCCTTCTCCCATCCACATAGACTTGGACGGAGATGAAGGAACCGCTTCTGGGGCTTCCATTCGAGCCTTTTATTCTTCCTCCTCTGACAAAGGCGATTCTACTGAAAGCTCTAAGACTTTCGCTTCTGAAGGCGATGACGCTCAAAGAAAAGGTTCTCCGAACACCGCCGTTCCGTCCTCCACACAGGGTTCGCTTACTCGCTTCCCAACAATTCTCTTTGGCCTTTTGCTTCTTTCTTCTCCTTTTTACCTCTTACTCATAACTTCCTTACACATACTCATTTTTCTTTACTGACTTTGTCTGCCTTAATGAGTTTGTTTCTCACCACGTGCTTGATTGTTCTTCTTTTGTAGGTTCGTCTAAGGCGGGCAGCCAGCCTTCTCCTGCACCTTCTTACCAAGCTTCCAAGAGTGCTCAGGCTCCCTCGGGGTCTCCTTCTGTTCCTTCTTTCACTGCCTAAGGGGCCCCTCCATTTTCTTCCAAAGCCGCTACACATGGGGGGGGGGGGGGGGCGCTCCCACTGGTTTCGCCACCTACGTTCCATTTGGTAGGGTGAGCAGTCCTTTGAATGTGTAGCCACTCATGACCATCCTAGCTTCCGAATCCCCAATTAGCAAGGATCCCGTTCTTGTGGGGGAAAGCGATCCTTCAGCTGATCATGTACCCCCCTCTCCCGAGGACATTCCTGTTGAGCCCCCGGTTTTAGACAAAGAGCGGGTTGATGTTGTTGATCCTATTGTTGGAGGTATTGCTGATCCTGATGCTGAAATGGTCACTGAGGATAATGTTGGCCCCACTACTCCCAAAAGCGATGATCCCGTGACCGAGGATGCTGTTATGCAAGATGTTGTTCCTGCTATTGAAATAGCTGCTAAACGTGTTGCTGAAAAGAGTACTGCTCCTGCTACAGAACCTCCTGTGGAAGACGAGGGGAGTTCAAGTTCTAATTCGATGGGCACGCCTTCATAGAATGGTCAAAAGGAGACTGTTGTCGAGACTCCTTCTTCATGTAAGCAATGCTTCTCATTAAATATTTTTTGATTGGCACATTTTCTTGTTTCTTACTGCTTTATCTGGTCTATACTTGTGTGTTTTGTAGCCTTCTTATCTATTCGTTCTCCTGACGCTGTGGATGAGGCGAATATGGCGCTTATCAATTCTTTCATGGAAGCACATCCCGGATTGCAGCCACCTAGTGATTTGCTTCCTCGCATCTTCAAGGAGAATGGTACACAGACTTTGTTGAAGTAAGTCAAGTTCATCTCTTCCTGTAATGTCGACGCCTTAGTATGGGACGACAAGGCCTTGTTGCTGGATTGGTTGCGCTCTTTGGAACTTCTCCATTATTCTGGCCCTTGGTTGGACACTGCCATAGCGGTGACAGAACGGCAGCGTCCTCCCTTTGATATGAATCCGGTTGAGGAGCAGGATAAAACTTTGTTGGAAAGGCGTGCTTCACTTACAGCTCTTATGGAGGAACTTTCTTCCAAGTTAGCTGATGCCAATTCCGAGTTGTCCGGAATCAATGCTGAGATTGATAAGATTACTGCTAGCAAGAAGGCTTATGAAGATGCTTGCAAATCTGTCGCTCTGAGCTCTCTTTTTTAGGACATTATTTGTGCTAGGCCATGCTTTATCATGTTGCTTTAATGTTGTCTCCTCCTTTTCTTGAACTTCCATTAGGTTGAACTTTAAATTTGCCTTGTTGTTTCCTTGGCTTTGAATCTTTGGGCTTTTATGGACCCCTTTTGTATGCAGAACATGCTTGTTTACATTCTTGGTTATGCACGCTTTGTTGAAAATTTGCCGTTTGTTGCACGTTGACTCTTTTGTGTTTCTGTGCATCTCACGTTTTTCAGATGTTGGACTTGCAACTTTCTTTTTCTTGTGGCAATTTTATGCACAAGTTACTTTCAATAGTGGCCCCTCATGTCATTGGTGCCAAAAATTTATCTCCAGAGTGCGCTTTTGGGCACGTTCATGATGTCTTTCAATAGTGGCCCCTCAATGTTTTGTGTTTTCAATTTTCTTATAAAAATATCTTTAGGCGTTGGATCTCACGATTGGCTTTTCGGCTCTTTCGCTTGAAAGCGCTCTTCTACAGGTTTCGTGTTTCTTCAGGGGAGCACCTTTCTCTCCCCTTACATATATGTCATATATTTTTTTTTTGCATTTAAAACAAGATACTCTGAGAGACACCTTTGGGTTTGGGAAAAGAAAGTCCAAAGCATTTTCATTAATTTTGCAGGATAGAATACATGTTTCTTTTCCAAAAGAGAGTCACAAAAGAAAATCAGAATAATGCTTTTCTTTTCCCAGCAAACTAAGCATAATACTTCTTAATATACTTGAAATTTAAATGTCCTATTTTTCTTTGGGTATTTGGGTCAAGCAAAAGACAATACCCATTAGGATGCACTTCCAGCACGATGTACGACCCCTCCCATTTGGGCGTCCACTTGCTGGTGTGAATATTCCGCATGACCGCGTCTGTCGCTTTTAGAACAAGCTCGCCCTCAGCAAACATCCGTGGCCTCACCATCTTTTCGTATGATAGCATGACACGCCTTTGGTGCCTGAGCAGTTCCACATGCGCTTTGTCCCTGACGCCTTCTAACATTGTCAGCCTGTTTTCTGTGCCTTCCTCATTCTATGCTATCATTCTGGCAGAAGGAACCATTATTTCTGAAGTGAGTGTCGCTTCTGCTCCATACACTAGGGAAAACGGCGTCGCCTTTGTCGAGCCATGCTTGGTGACGCGGTACGCCCAAAGGGCGAGTGGCAAATACTCACTCCATTCAGTGGGTGTATCTTCCACTGTTTTGGCTAGGATCTTGATGAGGATTTTGTTAGTGGACTCGGCTTGACCGTTGGATTGGGGGTAGTAGGGAGTGGACTTGTGATGTGTTACTCCATATTCCTCTAGGAGTTGTTCTACCTTCTTGTTGACGAAGTGGGTTCCATTGTCTGACACTATCCTCCTTGGCAGTCCAAAGCGGCATATGATGTGCTCTTTGATAAACTGCACAGTGGTGTCTGCATCCGCTTTCTTGTACGCTGCCGCCTCAACCCACTTGGTGGAGTGTTCTATTGTTGCAAGGATCCACTTCTTTCATTTGGATGGCGGGTCAATTAGACCAACCAAGTCCATTTCCCACGTGTGGAGTGGATAAGGCAAACTGAGTCCTTTCATGGCTAGAGCGGGTGCATGAATCTTGTTGTCATGTTTCTGGCATTGTACGCACTTCTTGGTGAAATTGAAAGCGTCCTCTTTCATGTTGATGCCTTCCACAAGGTCCCCTGTGCACTTCTTCCATGACCTTGACTTGGTCCTCCTTGCCAATGCATCTAAGGGTGCCTCCTGTGAAGTTCCTTCTGAATAGCTCGCCTTTCTCCAAGAAGTAGTGCTCAGACCTCTTTTTCACCCTTTCTACCTCCGTGTCGTCCTCTGGAAGGATGCCACTTTCCAGATATTCTTGTATAGGCTTGACCCAATCCTCCTCTACCAAATGAATCCCAAGTTCCTCCTTGGTGTCTTGGAACTGATTGCACGCCTTCTGGAGTGAGTCACATTGCACTTTCATGCTAGGCCAGAACACCCCTACCCTCTGCATCCTTCTGTACAAACCAGGACCCACCTGTCCACATATGCTGTCATGTAGTCTTGTCATCTTATGGATCCCTTCTTCTTCACTGACACACTTCATGAGCAAGCCATCAACGCTTCTTTTGTACAATGTTCCTTTTAGGAGGCAAAAATCTATGGTTGTCTTTGTTATCATCTTGCTGTGGAGTTCCCCCATAACCGGAGTTCTCCAATCTCCCCTTGCCTAGCTTTCCTGTACACCGCTTTGGATTTTGGGTTGGTGCGCCTTTCTGAAGTGCACCAGATATTCGCCTTCCGCCATGACTGCTTTGCTTCCCAGGGTGGCCAGAGCGTCTGCCTTTCTATTTTCTGCTCTTGGCACATGCTCAAGGGACTCTATCTTGAACTTAGCCAGTGCTTGCTGCATCATTTCCCTGCATAACGCCAGAGACATCTCCTTCACACCGTACTCGCCCTTTAGTTGCTTCACCACCAGATTTGAGTCTCCTTTGACAATGATTCTCTGAATTCCCAGCTCTTCTGCCACATCAAGTCCTAGCAGTAGAGCTTCGTACTCAGCCTCATTGTTGGTGCATTGGAACTCCAGCTGGAAAGCAAAAGCCAGCTCTTCTCCCCTTTCATTTGACAAAGTGACTCCTGCTCCGCCTTTGGGTGATGAAGGCGAGTCGTCGAACATTAGTGTCCATACTTCAGGCCTTTCACAGTTGTTGACAGGCTCATCGTCTTCATCTTCCCCTTGTGTTGCACAAATAGACATCAGGTCCACCAAAGTTTGACTATTTAATCCAGTGGGCGTCACTAAAACTATTTCATATTCAGTTAAAGTGAGCGCCCTGCAACAAATACTTGACTCCTGCCGCCTTGCTTACCACGTGAATGGTGTGTGCTTGGAAGTAGTGACGATATTTCTGGGCGGCATACACCAAAGCCAAACACTGCTTTTCTTGAGCGGAGTATCTGGTTTCTGCCCCTTTCAACATTCTGCTCCAGTAGGCAATGGGACGCTCTGAACCCTCAATTTCTTGCACAAAGAGTCCACTTACTGCTGTTTGAGTCACGACCATGTACACTCTAAGTGGCACTCCATTCTGTGGTGGTATCATCACTGGAGGGGATGCCAAGGCTTTCTTAATTTTATCAAAGGCGTCCTGGTGCGCTTTCTCCCACTTGAAGGTCTCCTTTCCCTTGAGGAGCCCCTCATGGGTCCCATAAATTCTCCTAAGGCTAGTATGAATCTGCGGATGTATCCAAGCTTTCCCATCATCTGTTGTTGGTATGAATCTGCGGATGTATCCAAGCTTTCCCATCATCTGTTGTAATTCTTTCTTGGTACGGGGCGCTCTCATTTCTCTTACCGCTCTGACCTTCCTTGCATCGGCTGAGACGCCTTCTTTGTGGACCTTGAAACCCAGGAAATCACCAGAGGAAACTCTGAATTTACATTTAAGAGGGTTCATCCTTAACTTGTATCTTTTGCACCTGATGAAGACAGCTTTAAAGTGTTCCAAGTGTTGCTCTTTCTTTCTTGACTTGACTACTATATCATCAACGTAGTCCTCCACTGTGTCATGCATCATGTCATGAAAGATTGCTGTCATCGCCCTTTGGTATGTCGCTCCGGCATTCTTGAGCCCAAATGGCATGACCACATTGAAGAAGTTTCCTACTGGTGTTCTGAAGGCGGTCTTTTCTTCATTCCCCTCAGCCATTCTTATCTGGTTGTAACCACTAAACCCGTCCATGAAAGAAAAGTGCTCATGTCTCGCTGTTGCGTCTACCATACTGTCAATGTGCGATAATGGGAAGTCATCTTTAGGACATGCTCTGGTTAGGTCTCTGAAATTTACACAGCACCTAATCTGTCCATTCTTTTTCCTCACAGGGACTATGTTGGCCAACTAGGACGGGTGTTGTATGGGCTTGATGAAACGCGCCCTCAACAGCTTCTCAACTTCATCCTTGATCGCCTTTTCAATTTCTGGACTGAACTTCCTAGGTGGCTGCTTTACTGGTACGACGTCAGTTCTCACTACCAGGTTGTGTGTTACCAGTTTGGGGCTGAGTCCTGACATTTCTTCATATCCCCAGGCGAACACTTCTTGGAATTCCTTCAATAGGGCAACCAATTCTGTTTTCTGTGACTGGGTGAGTGAAGAAGCGATGAAAAGCGGCATGTGTTCGCCTTCTTCACCCACGTTGACTTCCTCTAACTGTTCTGGACCATCGGCTTCATTCCCTTGTTCTTGAGCGTGCATAACCTCCCTCCGCGAAGCGAACTCTGCTTCCCCCCTTATGACGCTCATGAGGGTGAGGCTAGCCAAGTCTCTTAACTTGGGCTTGGCTAGCCCCGCGAGTTCCTAGAGGATGACGCACCTGGACCCTCCGTGCGAAAGGTACTACTTCTGCAACTTGAGCTTGGTCCTTGATCCTGATCCTTGTCCGCTTTTTGGCTGACAAAGTCTCTTAAACACTGATACCCTCTTTCCAGGCTCTTCTACTTTCTCTTTCCCTTTGATCTGTACTTTTGAGTCTCTCTCAATTCCAGCAACTCCTGGAGGAGCCAGTTCATCAAATGCTGATGCATCAATCAGGTGTAGCTCTGATGCTTCAAAGGGCGCCTTCGTCGCCGGAATCTCAATGTCTTGCCCCCTGTACATGGACTTCACGCACTGATGTAATGTGGAAGCAATGCACCTATGCAAGTGGATCCAAGGGCGTCCTAGCAGGATGTGGTAACTGGGGTCCCCATCCACAATGTGGAAAGTATTCAGCGTCTTAATTGGCCCTACTTCAAGGTTGATCACGACACACGCTCTTGCTGTGACTAAGCCCCCATTGAAGGTGCTCCGCGCAGTCTCTGTTTTCTTGAGCCTTTCTCTGAGTATCCTCAGCTTTGCAAAGATGTATGTGGGAATGATGTTTACTCCTGAACCATTGTTTATGAGGGCACGTCTTACACGTACGACTTCGATCATGGTCTCCACATACAGTGGCCTGTTGTGACAAAATCCAGGGTGTGACTGTTGTGGCTCTCTGAACATTACTGCTGAGGCGTGCGCCTTGGCCACCCTGGTTGCTGGTGCATATGCAACACTGGTGTTACCACCCTTTCTCACTATCACATCTGCCAGAGCGTGCGCCGCTTCATTTCTCAAATCTATCCCCAGTCTTAACTAATCAAACAGAGCTCTAAACCCCCTGGTCTTTATAAGTCCCCTTCTCAGCTCTTCCTCTACTACCTCCTCTTCTTTAATTTCTTCCAAGAGGTTATCCCCACTAGACAGGATGACATTCACATCGTGCCTAGGCAAAAGGATGAACGCCCAGGCCTTCTTCTGCGTCGCCTTCTAGCAGCAACACCTTCCATGCTGCTAACTGTTTCTGAAATACTTCTCTGATGACATAGTAGTAAAAGGAGGGTTTAAGTCTATTACCATATTGTTTCCTTCCTTGTGCACCTGGAGGATGCGCTTTAGTTTTGCTTGTGTCATGGGGGTGTCTTCCACGCCGCCTTGTCCTCCATGTGCTGTACACTGAAACTCGCTTTCCAGCCTCGCCCTTGCCTTGGCCAACTCTGCTTCCCTGCGCACGTCCTCTTCTTCCTTTAGTTTTGCATTCAAGGCCTCATTCTCCTCTTTCGCCTTTGCAAACTGCGCCTTGTATTCTGCCACCATGTCAGCCAGTGCGCTTTGGTTGGCCATCAAGGAGTTGAGGATTGCAGCTGATATCACCAATTGAGTGTTCTGATCCCCCTCCACATGAAGAATCTTGATATGGCTTAACCTCTCTCTTTCGCTGTTGGGCTCTTCTTCGGGGCGCTCTTGGTAGTCATCTGGAGTGTCAGATGGAGAGTTGGTGTTGTCGCTCCCCTGGTTGGCTGGACTGAAGTTTAGTCTCCTGACAGCCACAGTAACTCCTGGGTTCACCAGCGCAGAGATTGAGGTCTGAGTTGGAGGGGTTGCCTTTGTTATAGTAGCCTCGACAAACACCTTCTGGATGTTGCTATTTCCATTTCCTTCGCTACTGGAAGCCATAACTTCCCCAACGGAGTCGCTAAATTGTTTCGGATCTTTTTATTGCAAAGATGATAATGATACAGAGATTAATGGGTTCGTAAACTTAATGAAATTATGGTCTCGAAGGCGTACAAATACTACAGATATTACAAGTGAAAGAACACTGCTACTATTATTTTAACTATGGTAGGTTACGCCTTTGGTGGTGGGGACGCCTTCTGCAATAGAGATTGGGATCGTTGCTTGTGGAACATCGGCCATGGTGGTGAGCCTCATCATTGGTACAGTAGTTGCAGTGGTGAAATGACTCTGTAGTGGTGTTTGAGAGGATGAGCGCCCTAAGTACTTACTTCACTCTTCTCACGTCTCTCATTGTTGCTTCTCTCCAATGTTCTTTCTCTGAAGCTTAGAGAAGAGAACCATAAGTTTGTTGATTTAGTGTGTTGTTCTTGTTGTGTTTCTTGTTGTTGTTGGTTGATGGTGGTACCTTTATATAATGCTGCCCCTTTTGTCCACTGGTTATTACCTTTTCTCTCTTATCCACCGGTCCATGCAACTTTCCCTTCTTTGTTGCTACATTCCCCTTCCGTCATTACTTTTCTTTCTGTAATCCTTTGATCCAGGCCGTGTATTTGGTATGTTTAGTGGATCTTTTTCCCTACTCAACTCCTTGCTGCATGTCCCTATTCCATAATGCAATCTTTTTCTTCTCTTCTTCTCCTGGGAAATCTGCCTTTGGATTAAAAGTTGGATTCAGACCAAAATTAATTGATTCGGTTGATATTGTTCTTTGCAAAGTTTTACTCCTATAAATAGAGCCTCAAATAACACGAAAGAAGACACGGAAAAAAGCACAGAGAAAAAAAAAACGAAAATACAGAGAGGAGTAGCAGCGGCGGCGGTGTGCGGTGGTTGTCGCGGTGCACGGCGGCGGTAGCGGCGACATTCAACAATTAGGTTCCTTTTTTTGTATTTTTTCTTTATTTGTTGTATTTTCTGCTAATTATGTGATGAGACTGTGTATAATTTATTTCTCTGATGGTTCTAAAGTTGTGATTTTGTCCTAATTTTTTATTTTATTTTATTTTATTTTTCCTCTTAAAAAAAAAAAGAATTGCTCAATAATATAGTACTGTATGTGGCTAATGGATGACCAATAAGTCTTGCTGTGCAACTGAAGTGTATGGCATCTCAGCTTTCATGAACATGATAGCTTGTTTGTTTGGGAACAATGAACCAAAACTGAATTTTTGATACTAGATTTTAACTTTAGGTTCATGGTACTAATTATTAGTACAGATCAGTTTTTTTTTTTTTTTTTTTTTTTAATAACGAAGTGATTATATGGTTTTAAATATATGTTTAAGATTGGTTTACGGTAAAATAATTTAACATAGTTCGGGACGGTTGCGACATGTTATATATTGGTTCAATGTTTTTGTATCTGGATTATGAATTTGGTAAAAATGGCTTTACAAGGTATGTATATTCTTCACGTCAGCTTGGGAGTGCTTGAATTTTTCAAACTTTGCTTGAAGATGAAATAACTAATTGCTGGAACTTTATTTTCTGTAGTTAGGAATTGCGTTTATGCATTATAGCCAGTATTGAGACCAGTCATTACTTTAAGATTTCACTGTTGAGGTTTTTTTTTAATTATATATTTAGTTTTTGAACTTTAAAATCTTTCTATTATAGATCTATTTTTTTTTCGTGTCTTGCTGACATGTCACATCGAGATCCTAATTAGTCCAACAAAAAAATTTCCATTCAAGGATTATTTTCACTAAATGAACTCCTTCGTTTTTTTTAGTCCTAAAACTGTATCAAGTGGTATACGACAAGACAATCAAATCAAAGGTTTTTTTTTTTGCATTATCAATTAATTATGAAAGTATTCGCCTACTGTTTCAACTTTTGTTAATACGCCACGCTAATTGAAGAATTAAAGCCGATGACGGAAAATTTGGAAGATGTCCGGAGTGACGGTTACACAAAAGTCTATCCATTAGTCTTGAGGCATTTCTTTACAATCGGATTTGGCCATGAGTGTTGGCTGGGTTTGATTCTAAAAAATTAAAAGTTTGGAATTTTAAAGTAAAAAGTAATACTTTAAGTTGTCGACGATAGAAATTAGGAAAAGGTCGTGGTTAAGGTTCCGTAAATTTTACCTAATTATCTTGAGGCATATTTTTTTATATTAGAGTTGGCCATGAGTGTTGGCTAAATCTAAATGGCAAAAATCAAAAGTAAGTATTTCGTCAAATCTCTTTTTAATGTTAAAATCAATGTGAATAAATTCATTGATCCTTAACCGTTATAACAATGGTGAATATAAACAATTAAAAATAATTATTTCAAAGATAATAATTTTGCTTACAAGTTTAGATTTTTTTTTGTTTTTTACCGCAACACAATCCTATATCGAAAAAGGAAATTTTGTAAACAAATCATTTTGAAATAATTTTAGAACTAATTTTTATTGCTGTAAATTTTTACTAAAATAGAAATTTTAAATTCACCATTGTTATATCCAAATGTTATAGGATTTGATTTTATTCCGCAGAAAAATTGCTATTTAGGCAACCCATTTCTCAATCATAGTCATTTATCATCTTTGATAATATGCTGATAAAAGTGGGATATATAAAATAAAAATAATCAAGCAAATAATATAGACCAAATAGGTAACCGTTCTTAGAACGGACGTGGTAGGGTGCTAATACCTTCCCTACTCGTAATCAACCCCCTAATCCAAACTCCGATACGCAGACCATTTTTTTTAGGTGTCCAATTGCACCATTCCATTTTTATGGATAAATCAATTGGTGGCGACTCCAAATCTCTTTAATTAATTTAAATATTAAATTAATTATATAATTATCTTTTTTTCATATTTTTTCGCGGCGCCCTTCGGGACGGTTGCGACAGCTTAACCATGCTACCGGCTTTACAACTGGGCTGCTACAATTGGGCTGCTACACATATTATTATTTTTCGGGTATCAACAATGGGTAATTTAGGACGGATAAGAATAGGACTAAGATAATAAGATATAAAGTAGGAGTTTAGGGTTTAGGGTTTCGGGTTTCGGGTTTCGGATTTGGGGTTTAGGGTTTAGGGTTTCGGGTTTAGGGTTTAGGGTCGGCTTGGTGGGCCCAGGCCCATTGGGTTTAGGGTTGGGTTTAGGGTCGGGTTGGTGGGCCCAGGCCCATTGGGTTTACGGTTGGTGGGCCCAGGCCCATTGCTCAAGGGAAGGTAAGCAATCTATGAGGGTTTAGGGTTTAGGGTTTAGGGTTTGGGGTTTAGGGTTTGGGGTTTAGGGTTTGGGGTTTAGGGTTTGGGTTTGGGTTAGGGTTTAGGGTTTAGGGTTTAGGGTTTAGGGTTTAGGGTTTAGGGTTTAGGGTTTAGGGTTTAGGGTTTAGGGTTTAGGGTTTAGGGTTTAGGGTTTAGGGTTTAGGGTTTAGGGTTTAGGGTTTAGGGTTTAGGGTTTAGGGTTTAGGGTTTAGGGTTTAGGGTTTAGGGTTTAGGGTTTAGGGTTTAGGGTTTAGGGTTTAGGGTTTAGGGTTTAGGGTTTAGGGTTTAGGGTTTAGGGTTTAGGGTTTAGGGTTTAGGGTTTAGGGTTTAGGGTTTAGGGTTTAGGGTTTAGGGTTTAGGGTTTAGGGTTTAGGGTTTAGGGTTTAGGGTTTAGGGTTTAGGGTTTAGGGTTTAGGGTTTAGGGTTTAGGGTTTAGGGTTTAGGGTTTAGGGTTTAGGGTTTAGGGTTTAGGGTTTAGGGTTTAGGGTTTAGGGTTTAGGGTTTAGGGTTTAGGGTTTAGGGTTTAGGGTTTAGGGTTTAGGGTTTAGGGTTTAGGGTTTAGGGTTTAGGGTTTAGGGTTTAGGGTTTAGGGTTTAGGGTTTAGGGTTTAGGGTTTAGGGTTTAGGGTTTAGGGTTTAGGGTTTAGGGTTTAGGGTTTAGGGTTTAGGGTTTAGGGTTTAGGGTTTAGGGTTTAGGGT